>JAIFGZ020000624.1:0-10000000 GCA_019925245.2 Oryza australiensis | reverse complement strand
AAAGTTCAAGGATAGAGCAATTCTTTCTCTTACCCGGAACGCCGAACTCCTCTCACCGCTAGGAAATGACGGCTAGAGTGCATGAGGGCTTAAGTTCATGGAGCGGGTACTGCCAAAGTGAGGTTATCGAAAGGCTTTGCCGTGACCATCCCATATAGAGGGATGTAAGATCATTCAATGAGTAGTTGCGGAGTATGGGTAAAGTGTACATCCACTGCAGTGTGAGTCAATCAATCTATTGAATAGCCGTGCTCGCGGTTAATGAGCAACGTGACAAGTTTCTCCCGTGGCTAGACTCACAAATTTTAAAATGATGGGATTGGGATTGCATAATGATGTTATGTGCTGGGAAACCAACTTCTCCATCTGAGAGAAGGGGGAAGACACCCCCAGAAAACCATGACAAATCGGAGGTGGGAAGCTATCCTTGGGATCACAATGGATGGTGGACAGAACCGTCGCCGACTTAATATACTATGGACCTAAAACTTGACCTGGCTAGATGTTAGGTTTGCGAAATGATTTGTGAAAATTGGCTTTGCGCAAATAAACCATAGCCATCCTTTGAATGACCCTATCATGTGCATCATTCCGTGTTGGCTTGCTGAGTACGTTGGGTACTCACCCTTGCTATACGCACAAACCTCCAGATGAAGAAGATAAGGAAGACCCGTACACATACTACCAGGAGGAATGAAGACAATGGAGCGCAATAGGTCTTAGTCCCCAGTCGTTGCCTGTGGCAATCGGCATGCTGCTGCCTTCTGTCTGCTATCTTATCTAATTTCTGTTTTCGGTTGCATCCGGACCGTAGGTCCTATATGCATTGGATATTGCCTTCAGGCCTATTATTGTAATAATTTCGATGTAAAACTATTCGTGCACTTTGCACCTGGTAATTCAGAACTGTATTCGTGGGTACCAAACTACTCGATCCAGGGATAAGGTACTATGAACACGAATGATTCCCGTCCTAAAAAACGGGGGTCTACAAAGCTGGTATCAGAGCAGTGCGACTGTAGGATAAGACCAACTGGCGCCCCATCCCTTTATAGCTGGTCAAAGGGAAATATCCCTACATAGGATTATTTTGGAAATACAAACTATTTTCACAAGACAAACATATTTTTCTCTCTTACCCCAATTCCTCTACAAACATTTGATTTTACCTTTCTCTAAATCCTAAACTATCTTCAAAAATAGATATAGGACTGTGACCCTGTTAAAGCTTGAGACATTGTTTATTCCACTCGCTAAAGCAATAAGAGTACACAGGAATAAGGTCCCAACCAGAGCTTAACCTTTCTTCTGATTTCTTTCTCTCTCTGACAATAGATGGGAAAGACAAGGGCAGGAAATCAAGATCTCAGCAATCTCATGGATCAACACAGAGCGACCCTATGGACATTCCACCCTCTTTCCCTATGAATCCGACCTTAGCCCAGATAATGGCTAGCCAGACACAATTGATGATCATGATGGTATAGCAAATGCAACGACACCTTCAAGTTTTGGGTTCGTGTCCAGAGCAACGTCGGTACATTCTGATTCAAGACCTGATGACTCCTACAAATATACTATCAAGCCCACAGAGAGCAGTAACGCCAAACCCACCATTAGGAGGGAAGGAAACACTTGGCCCCTGCTACGGCTTCATGGAACAAGGATATGGAATAAGGAACAGTACAGGGGAAAAACACATCGGAACCCCGATCGAGGGAGAGATACAGTGCGGAAGGAAGGACAAAGAATTCAATCCAATGACCGGCCAAGGGCTCAGTTCGCCATCCAACTCCAGGAAGAGGAAGTCACCAAACTAGACCACAGGTGGTACTGGCATGATGATCATCACGAGCACAGTGTGTACCCCTGAAGATGCTGAGGAGATTCCCTGACGTCTAAAGAGGAATGTGCACTGCTTCAACTGTGGAGAGTTAGGGTACTATGCCAATGACTGCCCTAGGACAACTGCCGCACCGTTTCGCACTCCAACACCCATCCTGGCAATCCCAAGGAAAAAGAATGTGAATTGCTTCAACTGTGAAGAATTTGGGCACTATGCCAACCAATGCCCCAAGCCACACAGCACCCCTCCTCTTACCGGTGCCAATGCAACAGCCATAGGTGGCAACCCCAGATCGGGCGACAGCCCAAACAACTAGACAAGGATTCTGCATCAACTCTGGTCTTGCTTTGGATGGAGTTAAGACAGCAATGACCGTACCCTTTCCCCTTTATATATGAAGATCCTAGACCGATGTTAGTTGTCATTGTATTATGTTGTGTGGGACTGTGCATGGAAGTCCGATGTACCCCTCCTATGATGTAACGTTTATGAACTAATATAAAGTTCTATGTTATATCTTAAACGAGTTTATTTCACCATGCTTGTTGTGTGCAAAAGATCACTTAAGAACAACTTGAAGATCACTTAAAAATCGATTAGAACCATGACCTTAGTCGATCCAATCATTTACCTCATCTATATTCCTCAGATGGTGCACCGTCGCAGAGCCTCAGCAGCTACGGAGAACCCGCCAGAGCCTAACCCCTCCACCCTAGCGGAAGTCATGGCTTCACAAACCCAACTGCTTCAAGCCATTGCCAGCAACCAAGGACAACACGGAGGATCAAGCTTAGGCGAGTTTATGCGAGCCAAGCCGCCAACATTCTCCACAGCAGAGGAACCAATGGGTGCTGAAGATTGGTTGAGGATAATAGAGAAGACGTTGACTCTCGTCCGAGTACGGGAAGCTGACAGAGTCATCTTCGCCACTAATCAGCTGGAAGGTCCCGCAAGTGACTGGTGGGACACCTACAAAGAGACTCGGGCTGAAGATGCCGGAGAACCGACATGGGAAGAATTCACGGTTGCTTTCTGTGAAAATTTCATACCAGCCGCGGTTATGAGGATGAAGAAAAATGAGTTCCGCAGGCTGCGCCAAGGAAACACCTCGGTACAAGAGTACCTAAACAGGTTCACGCAGCTTGCCCGTTACGCCCCAAGCAACCTGGCAGATGAAGAAGAGAAGATGGATAAGTTTATTGAAGGACTAAACGACGAGCTGAGAGGACCGATGATCGGTCAGGACCATGCCAGCTTCCAAAGTCTCATCAACAAAGTCGTAATGCTTGAGCATGACCAAAGGACGGTTGGAAACAACCGAAAGAGAAGGCTTGCTCTGACCCGTCCAACACAAGGGATATCTCAGCGACCCAAAGGAGCAACACCAACATGTTGGAAGCCAGCCGTCACAATGACCAATCGCCCCGTTGCACCCGGCAAAGCCAGCAGGCCACCTGCCACCCCTTTTCGCTCCCCGACACCTACCTTGGCGACCCCAAGACTTAAGAACGTGAACTTCTTCAACTGTAGGGAATATGGACATTTCGCCAATCACTGCCCTAAGCCACGTAACGCCCCCGTCCATACTGGAGCCAACGTCATTGCTGTAAGAGGGACCCCTGCCCCGGCTCCTGGACGCAGACTATTCGGAACGCCCCAGCTGAAGGAGGCCACCACTGGAATCCGCCATGGCCAAGTGAACCATGTGCATGCTAAAGAGGCCCAGGAGGACCAGATCGTGCTAATGGGCACGTTCTCCATCCATTCTGCACTAAGTTAAAGTTTGTTTGGTTTCAAAACTTTGCATTCTTTCATAACCTTGAGGACAAGCACAGAACCATGGACCGAGACTCGATGTTGCGTGAGCGAGCCACGGGAATATTTACTCTACTACCCATGGCCGGTATGCCAGTAAGGTCAGGATTACCCGGACATATTTCCTAAGGATTTGTTGATTATGCCTAAAGCAAAGCTTAAAATTTATTTAAGGGGGGTAGAGTAACATGACCATGGATCTTTAAATTGTGCCCCATGTTGTAGCTAGAAGAAACCAAACCTTCTTCGGATAGTCTTCCGTCACCGTACCCATGATCACAATCGTACCATATAAGGTCACTACCCATCTATGCAATAAAGGTCTCTAAAATTTTGGAGTAGCAAGTCTATTATACAACTTAAGAAAAGCTTAGCGATAGACATACTAAATATTGTATGTTTGAAAGATCATTCTTTAGACAGACACCGTCACCATCTGTTAGTCAATTGGACATTACGCCTATTCTCAGCAGAACAAGGTGTAGATGGATCTAAGTCCCCTCAAAACATAATTAGTTTCATATACTTTACATGGGAAACTAGTTGGAACACTAGTAGCAGTCCTAGCAATCAATGTCATCCAACCACTCTTCTGACAAGCAAAACCCAACAACAACCTAAACCACCCGAGCACCAGTTTAGGCAAAACATCCGATGTGCTCCTGATATAAAGACAAAAGAGAGATTCAGGCAGTGGCCGCCAAATCCATAAATAAGGGGACAAATTCTAGAAACCATCCATTGACTACCTAAACTATTAGTAATCCCATAAAAGAGAGAAAAACAATGGGTGCCAACACGACGAGAAGACAAACCGCCTCACAAAGGAAATCCTGGTGACCATCCTCTGTCGCATCCCGCCACAGCCTCCAAACAAAAACCAGTGGGTATAGCACCAAAGCCAGTAAAGTACTAATAGCCGCTCCGACATACCATACTTTTGCCCACACCCATCGCCAGGCAGCAACACCTTTCGCCAGAATGCAGCCTTCACGGTCGAAGAACCTCGACACCGCCATCCTTCGAGCATCGTCTCCGGCGACGAATCCACCCATTGCCTGAATCGATGAGGAAACATCTCCTTCCACCCTAGGCCCTGCAACTGCAAGCCCTAACCGTCGACGAAGTCCTCCTCTGCCAAGAACCCATCGCTCCACTTCGCCTTCGTCATGTGGCCCTCGCTCCATCCCTCCTTCACTCGAGCAACTTCGCCTCCACTCACTGTCCAATTTGCTAGCTGGGACAAGTGTGAGAGACAAGCCACCTCTCTCTCCCCTTTCCTTTAAAAAAATGAAGCAAGGGCACACATCAAAAGATTCCTTACGAAAATATTAGATTAATAGAACCACTAAGCCTAGAGTACCCAGAAAGGTTTCTTTTAAAAAAAGGATAATATAGTTATCTGAAACAAAGAATCGCAAAGACACAGTAGAGATCACCTTAGGAACTCCGTGATAGATTCCGTCTCATCAAAGGCAATTATCCTATCCATAGCTTGTTGGGATGAAGTCCTAAATAGATCAGTCTCATATGAACCAACAGACTTCCAACCACAGCCCAACCCAAATCTCGGGGACGAGATTTATTTTAAGGGGGGTAGGTTTGTAACACCCTGAAAATTGGAGAATTTGAAACCGGGAATTAAAAATCGAAACTTACAAAAACTTTTTGCTTGTTGCTTCTTGATCATGTTTATTGCTTCTTATTTGCCAACTTGGTAGCATAAAACTCATTTTGGAAATGATTTAATTTGAGGTTGGAGAAAAACAAAGTGTTTTGAATTCCGGATGGGAGAAAAGGTTCAAAATATAGATTGGAAGGAATAAATAATTAAGATTTGGGAATTTATAAAAGTCACTTTGAAAAGTATATACTCTTGGTTTAAACTCTAATTTAATGATGTAAAATTTAATATTATTTAAATATGGGTGATAAAGATATTTTTGAAAAGAAAATATGAAGCTAGAAAATTAATTTTAACCACGGTCCTACTTTCTTGAATTTAAAAAAATAAATCAGAAAATAAAAATATATTTTTAATAATAAAAAGTGGATGAAAAAGTTAGAAAATATAATTTCAAATCTATTTTGGGAATATTAGAATTTATCTTGGATTTTTAGGATGAAAGGAAATAGGAATGGGAAATTAGGAAGTTTAAATCGGGATAATTGGGAAAGTGCACTATTCACTCGTCACCGTGTGTTCGACTAGTGCTCTCACGCTAGCACACGTGCGCCACGCGTTGCTCACCATACCAGGCGCTCCTGCACGCACGTTCCAGCCGGCGTCAGCCTCGCCCGCGCACAGGAGAAGCTGTACGTCGCACGACGCCGAAGTCTTCACTCGCCAACGCTCGGCCACGCACGCGCACGCCCACCATGCCGCCGTACACGCACGCGTGCACGCGCTCCCGCAGTCGCCGCACGCGTGCTCGCCACGGTCGTCACTGCGCCATGCCACCGTACGTCCATGCACGCCCCCGCGCTTGTGCACCGCGTCAGCCACGCGCACCCGTGCCGAGCCGTTCCGTCACTGCCAACGTTAGCCGCGCCCTCGCCGCCGAAGGCCATGTCACCTCGCCATCCCTTGCCGTACCATGCGTGCTCGAGCCATTCCATCACCAACTACCTCCAGCAGCACTGTTGAGCACCATGCAGTGCGTCGGCCACAAGCAAACGCCACGCATGCGCGCCATGCCGCGCCAGCTCGCCCATGCCGTGCAGCCGATACACCCTCGCCGTTGATCGCCTATAAGAAGCCTCCCCAAGCCGAGCTCCAAACACACAAATCCTTCGTCATCACCCCTTTGTGCAAACCCCCAACTTTCACCCAAAACTTTCCCGCCACACTAGCCAAATTTTGTGGGACGATGAAGAACCCTAATTTCGGCCGTAACTAGCGATTCTCCAAAATTTCCCGGAACCAGCCCCGTAGATACTTCCCCACCCCTCGCCGTGGCCATTCCGTCGTCAGGGCACGCCAGCGATGAGCTCCATCACCGCCGCGAGCAGGCCGTCGTCACCAGCCTTTCCCACTACCTCCCCTGTCCCGCTAACCCCCTTGGCAGAACGTTATTAGCCCTTAGATGCTCGCAAGCCATTGATTCTAGGCAAAACCCGACCGGAGCATGCCTGCGTCGAGCTCCGTCGCCGCCGCAAGCTCACCGCTGCCGGCTGGTCTCACCGTCTCCCCGGCCCGGCCGAGCTCGAAAACGAGGTCGCCATAGCACGTAGGTGATAATGGACCCCCTCGCACCCCTAGTCCGGCCATCCTCGCCGCCGTTCGCTCCGTGCTTCGCCGGTGCCGCGTGGAAGAAGAAGAACACTGGAGAAAGGAATAAAAGAAAAAGAGAGAAAGGCAGGAGCGAAGCGCTGCGTAGCGAAGTGGAGAGAGACAAGAGAGAGAGAGAAGCAAGGTCGCGGGTTCGAACCCCATCCCGCGCGAATTTTGCCGATTTTATTTTTGTTTTTCTTTCTCCTTTTCCATTGGCCCAGACGACACGGAGAGAAACAAAGAACAGAGAAAGAGGGAGTAAAGGAAAATAAAAAAAGAAAAATAAGTAAGAAGTAAAAAGAAAGGGAAATAGAAATAAAAAGAATGGAATATATATATAATTTTATTTTGGAATATTTTTTGATAAAGATGATAGAATAAAGTGGATTGCTTAGGAGATAAAATTAAGATCTATTGTTGTACAATCTTTTCAAAACTCTAAAATTATTTACTTAGATCCTTTTTAGCTATAATAAAATATAATTATACAACCAATAATATTTTGTCAACCGTAGTGATAAATATGATTTCTAAACTAGATCGTTCTAGGGATAAACATAAGATTTATTGTTTTATATTTGGTCTTCTTCAAGATCTAAGTTATCCCACCAATATTATTATTTTAGCTAGACTAAAAGTATTATTATCCAACTAATATTATTTGTCACCTAACGTGGCAAATATAGTTTCAAATATTAGGATAGTACATTTAGAACTATATAATTGAGATCTATCTATCTTAGGATATTGCAAAACCCAAATCTAAATTACATTTAACCATTAGAATAATTCACTTATAGTAATTGAGCTCAGCTACCTTAGAAATGTTGTTATGCCTTGATAATTAATTTAACTACCAAGGTCTAAGTAACCAATGAGGTTCCAATACTAGGAATATAACTACTAAACGATGACTTTATCCTATGGTTTTCCAATGCTTAAAGTCTAAACTATTTAATACAATGTCAAGCTTTAGGGTTAATTATTTTCAAACATTACTTGAACCTAGGACCTATCGGCCCAATAAAACTTAGATAAATATTCGAAACAACCATTCCTTTTCACTATCATACCTTGATCTCGCCAATCATGATACTCTCAAGATCAAAATATATTAAAATAATATTACATCATAATTGATTAAATCGGGTCTCGATACCAACTCCAAAACCTTATAACCGTTTGTTCCAACTTCATCTTTTGCCAAATACGAACCTGAGCTTTCGAAAAGTCGTAGCCTACAATTAGGAGCCGCTTTCGCGATTTACTTGGCCTTTATTGGGTCTTATTGGATTTTATTGAATCCTAATCGAATTCAAATTTGATTTCTCGCATATGCGATAGAGTCCGAAGGAGCCGTTGAGAACATTGAAGACTCAAGCCAACCAGGTTGCGAGCAAGGCAAGTCATCACACTCTTTGAACATATTGATCCCAATTGCGAAATGATGTTGTTTTAAACTTTAAACATGCATGCTATATACAAAGAATTACCTATACTTGGTATGCCATGCCTTGTTATTGATTACCTTTAGAATTATTCCTTGTAACCCTCGATGTGATACATACAACCGGAGAATATCTTAGGTAAAATGCTTAGCCATGCTATTCTTAGATTCATGCATACTCATGATTTCATAAAGAGCTTTATGCTTGGGCAACTACCTTAGGGAAGGTAGTTGAGCTACGGCATGTGGAGACATGAGCGCCACATTGCTTTGAACATGATGAAAATGGTTTTGATGGAAAAACAAAAATATGAAACCAACCTTTTTAGACCGGGGCGGATGGATGGATTTGGGTGGATTCCGGGAAAGGCTAGTACCGTCCCTGGTCAGTTAAGGACCGAGCAATGAGACTACAACTTAGAACAAGCCAGTACAACCGTACTTCTCGAATAGGTATACACCTAGCTGATTAAATATCCGAGCAGAGGCAGTATCCCTCCATAGTAGGTTCATGTGTTTGCGTTGAGGTAAGGGCTTGCCGGTGGGAGTGCACCACTGGTGGGTGCCTGGACGATAGTTAAGGGCCTTCCGACAGGGGGTGTAGCACTGGTTGGTACCTGGGCAGAGATCGGGCATGCGATCAACATGAAGAAATGAAGACATGAAGAAAAGGACATGAAGGTGGAAAGTTCAAGGATAGAGCAATTCTTTCTCTTACCCCGGAAACGCCAGAACTCCTCTCACTGCTAGGAAATGACGGCTAGAATGCATGAGGGCTTAAGTTCATGGAGCGGGTACTGCCAAAGTGAGGTTATCGAAAGGCTTTGCCGTGACCATCCCATATAGAGGGATGTAAGCTCATTCAATGAGTAGTTGCGGAGTACGGGTAAAGTGTACATCCACTGCAGTGTGAGTCAATCAATCTATTCAAATAGCCGTGCTCGCGGTTAATGAGCGACGTGACAAGTTTCTCCTGTGGCTAGACTCACAAATTTTAAAATGATGGGATTGGGATTGCATAATGATGTTATGTGCTGGGAAACCAACTTCTCTATCTGAGAGAAGGGGGAAGACACCCCTAGAAAACCATGACGAAGAAGCTATCCTTGGGATCACAATGGATGGTGGACAGAACCGCCACCGACTTAATATACTATGGACCTAAAACTTGACCTGGCTAGATGTTAGGTTTGCGAAATGATTTGTGAAAATTGGCTTTGCGCAAATAAACCATAGCCATCCTTTGAATGACCCTATCATGTGCATCATTCCGTGTTGGCTTGCTGAGTACGTTGGGTACTCACCCTTGCTATACGCACAAACCTCCAGATGAAGAAGATAAGGAAGACCCGTACACATACTACCAGGAGGAATGAAGACAATGGAGCGCAATAGGTCTTAGTCCCCAGTCGTTGCCTGTGGCAATCGGCATGCTGCTGCCTTCCGTCTGCTATCTTATCTAATTTCTGTTTTCGGTTGCATCCGGACCGGTAGGTCCTATATGTATTGGATATTGCCTTCGGGCCTATTATTGTAATAATTTCGATGTAAGACTATTCGTGCACTTTGCACTGGTAATTCGAACGTATTCGTGGGTACCAAACTACTCGATCCAGGATAAGGTACTATGAACACGAATGATTGCCGTCCTCAAAAACGGGGATCTACAGGGAACAAGCCCCAGTCAAACACTGGCTGCTCCTCGCCGGCAGCGCTGGCCATCCCTGGGGCCGCCTCGGGCTCCGCCTTCGCCGTTGACTTCTCCTCAGCCTGATCAGCCCCCCACAACGCATCCGCCGTCTCCACGGTGCCCGAGGGCGAGTCGGGGCACCCCACCCTGACTTGGGTGGCTGGCTGGGTCACCCCCATTGGCTCCTCGATGTGGAGGTCGACATCCACGACTTGCCTGCTCAAAGGAATTCATCAGCACCCAAAAGACAAAAACAAAATAGCACAACCAAACTCGGTGCTTACCTTTGAGAGGCCTGGAACGCCCCGACGAGGCGCCTGGCCTTCTTTTGGGGCTCCGACATCTTCCCCTTGGGCGCCCCGCTCGAGTCTGTCGATGACGATGCGGGCTACATGTTGGCCTCCCCAGACCCCTCCTCGTCAAAGGAGACGACCAACTTCTACTTTACACCAGGGATCTTTAGATGCCCTCTTGGCTTTCGGCTTCGGTTGAGGGACCTCGGGCTTCTTTGCTCAGCCGAGAAGTCAAATCATAGGGACCTCACCATTCGCCACCAAGACCTCGAGGAACGGTGGCAGCGAAATATACACGGCCATTCCTTGTCGTGTCAGACCAGGTGATGAGCTGATCAAGAAAGAAAGAGAAGAAAAAGCAAGAAAACAAGACAGTGATGCTTATGTCCGGCCACGGTTGGTGAGGCTATAGCCAAGCAAGCCCCCCGAGCCAAACTCCGCTGAGCTTGAGAAGAAGCTGGTCAGCCTCTACCGCACGCGCTCTATGGGGACCGTGGCCTCCTGAGTCGGGTCCCGGTTGCCCGAGTACTCGAACGTTAGCTTCACCCTATCCTTACAAGGCTGAAGGCCTCGGAGGGCGAAGTTGAGCACCACCCTCGTGACGGTCAAGCCTTGCTCCTTGAGGTTCTCGATCTTGGCGACAAGCTCGTCGTCCTGGTCCTGCTCGGTTGCGGGGTAGGCGGCCAACCAAGTGCTCATCGGGGTCATCTCCTGGTAGATTTCGGAGGATATGGAGGGCTCGTGGTTGCCGATGTAGAACCACTCGGCGTGCCACCACTTGTTTGAATAGGTCAGCTCCACGGAGATGTAGCGTTGGGCCATCCTGTCCTGGAACTGGATCCCGGCCCCATCGACCGTCCGCCAGAGACAAAAGAAATGGTGGAAGAGGTTAAAGTGTGGGTCTATCCCAAGATAGGCCTTGTAGAGATGGATGAAGATAGAGATCTGACGAATGGAGTTTGGATTGAGGTTGCAAATGGAGATATCATAATAGTGAAGTAGGCCCCGAACAAAGGGGTGGGCCGGTACTCCAAAGCCATGGAAGAGCAAAGCGGCAAAAATAACTAACTCACCAGAATCGGGGGTCTGAAACTGCTCCCCCCTAGTCGGGCGCCATAACATGATCTCCCGCGGCGGGAGGACGCCGACTTGCTGCAACTCCGCCATCATCTCTCCCCCCGCATGCGAGGGAATGAATGCCAATCCCCACTCGGTCTCATCGCCGCCCGCAGACGAGGACCTCGCCACTTTCCCCGACTTCGATGACTTCTTGGGTGCCATGGGCTTCAGAGAGAACAGACGACGGCCTTTACGGTAGCAAACTATGCAGTGACAATGCGAATGGCAGCCTAGCAATATCGAGCACCGCGGAGCCAGGAGGCGGGTGCGAAGGCGAGAGCCTGAAGGAAAGAGCGTGAAGGAGATGAAAATTTCTGCAAAAAGGGTGCAGAAGAAGAAGGCAAAGGAGCGGATACTTAAAAGGGAAAAGTAATGGGCTTGTCAGTGCCACTATCAGAGAACGTGCGAAGCCATTAACGGCATGCGAGACATGCTCAAGGTGCCCCGGTTGGTCCGCCTCCCACTCCGCCATGTCACTCTAGTAGCAGATCTGGACCATTGGTTTTGCAAAGCGGTTGAGATCGTGTGCAATGCGCGTTACTTGCCCCATCAAATCCACCTCCCGATCCGGCACGTCACACAAATATAGGATCCTGGCCATTGATTCTACGAGCCGTTGGTAGCGGACAGGATGTCTGATAGTTGATGAGATGTTACGCAACCCCATTTTTTGACGGGCCAAATGGGACGGGGCTGGCACTTCGCTCAGCCTGACAACACCCCCACATGCTTCGCTCATGAACCCGGGGTCCGACGTGTAACCAACACACTATCTCTCGAAGTTTTTTTCTCCGACCTCGCCAACCGCCATCAGCCTCCGGGCTATGGCTTCTCCGATTTAGCCGACCACCATTAGCCTTCGGGCTATGGCTTCTTTGACCTCGCAGATCGCCATGAGCCCCCGGGCTATGGCTTCTCCGACCTCGCCGACCGCCATCAGCCCTCAGGCTACGACTTCTCCAACCTTGCCGACCATCGTCAGCTGACTTTGTCGTTTGCCTCTGGGCTACGGTTTTGCTAACTCTATTGAAGGATGATGCACAAGACTAGACCCTAGGCCCAGATGTTCCATCCGGCCCCAGGCTCGGGGGCTGCACCTAGGCGATGCACCTGCCGAAGCACGCTCAAGGAGCTTCAATGATTGACCGGGGATCCCGGCTTGGCAAAATTTTAGACCCTAGGCCTAGATGTCCCACTCGGCCCCAGGCTCGGGGGTTGCACATGATAGGTGCACTTGGGCGGTGCACCTGTCGAAGCACGCTCAAGTTGCGTTGAAGACTGATCGGGGATCCTCGTTGGGAAGAATTTAGATCATAGGGCTGAATGTCCCATTCTACCCCAGGCTCGAGGGCTGCTGTGGGGGATACTGAAGGGTTACGCGGAGGCTACGCTAGCCGAAAACAAAAACTTTTCTACCACGCAACCAGGAACACTTGCAAGTAAGGGTCGATAGATCGTTATCGATTGGAGTATGTAGCGGAAATAGCCAATCAGGGCTATCCGATCTGGAACAGTACTGGCCAATGATAGCCAATTTGCCGACAGCCGATTCCTGGGGACAGCCGATTCACCACTCAGCCGATTCGCCGATGTCGCAGCCGATCCGAGTCGTCCGACCGCGTTCTCGCGCCTCGCTCCGATGCGCTCGACCTCAGCCGATTCCACCAAAGCCGATCGATCCGCCGCAGCCGCGCTTGCGTCACCGATCTGCCGCAGTCGCCTCGCTCTAATTACAGCCGATTCGTAGCCGATCAACAGCGCCGCAACGTAGCAGCGCCTCTACCGGTATCCACACGTCCGGGGACAGAACGCCGAACACCCGTGTGCTAGCACGCGATGCAAGGCTAGCGTTTGGCTCGAAAGTTGGGAAGGTTTCCCTGGAGATTGATCTCGCTGACTTCTGAAGACACGCATGATCAGATTGATTCGGTTTCAATTGCATACATCAACTCTCCACCCCTCGCCCCTTTATATAGAGTTGGTCGACTGGGACTAGTGGCCGATCAGGACTCTATTTTGAATCGGATCCTATCCGAATCTCATAGAGTTGGCCGCCCATACGTCGTAAGCCCATAGGACTCTATCCGATCGGATCCCTATCTGATCGAGCCGTATCCGAGTCCAACTCGAATATCTATTCTATCCTCTTAAGCGTGCGACCCTGTAGGTTCAGGTATACTTGGTTTCGGCTTGAGTCTAACTCAGCCGATTTGTCAACAGCGACGCCTAGCAGCAAATATTGACACCATAGTATACAAGAATATAATATCGGCTATGAACCTGTAATGTGTACACAAATCCCTTTGTCTCACGATACCAATTAAGCTATAGGCAAGATGTGTGTGCCATCCCTTTAATAGCTTAACCATTCACTCGAACCGTATTTGATTATCTCTCTGTTGATTGACTCCTCAATCAACTCAGCATGGCCATGCACTTCCGTAATCCATTACCTCGAGGGGCCCAGAGATATCTCTCCCAAAGGAGAGGCAAATTCCATCTTGATCACTTACATCCCACTTCATGTTTCATAGCAAACCTGAAGACTACTTTCGGGCTAGGGTCGGAGGGCCGACCTTGAACGAGGTCGGTCGGCCCAACCTCCGCCCCATGACCCAACCTCTGCCCCTTGGCTCGACCTCTACGCATGGCTCTGGCCATAAAAAGGCAAGCTTTTCACTTTGGGAGAGAGGCTTCCTTGGCAATGCTCACAGATGAGACAAGGAGGGGTCAAGCTGGCTGAAGGTGACGTCACCCGACAATACTGCACACAAGATGCCTGCGGCGAGCAGATCCCAGGGCGTTACTGTTGTACTTTTTAGCCTTGGTTTGTATTTGCTTTTTAATTTATGACCAAGCTTTCTTGCGCCCCAAACCCTTTGTAACTATCATCCTTGGACTATAAAAGGGTTGATAGATCGCGCGGGCACGGGGACACACATTCACATCCTAGAACTCTCATTGGAGATATATACTCACTCTAATCATACACCACCCCAATACAGAACACAGGAGTAGGCCTGTTATCCTTCGGGAGGGTCGAACCTATCTAAAAATCTTGGCTCACCTTGTTCTTGAGTCGACCATCGGACCCATTGGTAGGACGCCCCGACCATTCTTTCACCTCCTCGTGTAGCCCCTTTGGAGGATTGATCGACCACCTTGTCGACACTTGCCGATACATATCGGTACTTATCACATCACCATCAATGTCCATCATCGCCAAAATGGGCAAAGAGGTGCAATTTGTTGTGGCTGGAATAAGATAGTTGTCATCGCCATCACCATCGCTTGTGACTTACCCCTTCCTCACTCCCTCCCCTCTCCTCTCATTGTGAACTTGAAGCCCATGCTTTGGCTGCAACCCAAATGCCCACGAAGGTTACTGAAATTTGGGATGATTCAAATCACTTTCAAGCTAGCAATTTGGGCTTGCTTTTGTTGGACTAAAACAGCTCAACAATTTCGAGGGCCCTAGACGAACTCAACATTTTAGGCCCTTAAGGCTATTTTTTTACTTGTAATATATACTCCCTTCGTCTCAAAAAGGACGACGTATGAAAGGATGTGACACAACCTAAAACAATGGAACTGAACATCACTCTATTCGTTGTACTAGAATGTATCCTAGGTTTCCTTTTTGGGACAAAGAGAGTACTCTATAAAGCACATATCCTATATAGTGACACAAATAAACATTTCTAACATGGTAAAAAAATAAATCAAGCATTTGCAAATTACAATAGTAATTTATCTTGATAAATAATATTGATAGTATAATTGACAACTAAAAACACCGCATAAACAAAGTAGTATGAATATCTTAGTAGGAGACCACAAATATTCCATCTCTCCACAAATATCCACATTCATCCTTAGCTGCACATAGCGAATCGATAAATTATTTGTCTTTTCTTTTTTAGCACCTGACAGATGATTTTTAGGCAACATTGTAGAACCTAAAATAGTGAAAGTGCGAAGTAAATGAAATAGCAAGGAACAAAAAAAATCTTGCAAACAAGAAAAATCCAAGTTCCTAACCTAACCTTCTTAGAACTAATCAAGGAAGAAGTAAGAAGGCTACCTGCTGTATCGTGCCTCTGGCTGTGCGGTCCTGCATTGCTGTGCTTGCTGCGAAATGGGATCACTCGATCAGGGCTGGCTGGCAGCATTGGATCAGACGATCATCAGCCCTCATCGGCTTCTCCGCATTGCGGACAGGAGCGGAGGAGCAGAGCTGAGGTGAGAGAACGGCGCGGCACAGCAGTAGATGAGATCAAAGATGAAGCGACGCGCGGTGCCCTGGATTGAATCGCCACCCGCATCGCCTTCTCAAGGCCACGGGCCTGGTGAGGCTCGATCGGCCTCTACTGGGCCTGTAGGCCGCCTGCGGCCCCCTTTCTCTGGGCCCACCAGCACACGTAGATAAAGATGTAAGATAAACATAGGTCGAATAGGATTTAATTAATCTATAATCTATATCTATAATATATAACCTATAACTCTATAATCTATAATTTATATCTATAATCTATAATCTATATCTATTCTATACCTATATATAAAGCAAGTAGTGTTTCCACCCAAATTTTGTTTTGCCTGGCTATTTTGCAGAAAACCCCTTGAGTTTTTTCAAAATTAACCCGCAGTCCGTCTGGCTATTTTAAAAAACCTAATTAAAGAAGAAAAAAGTGTTATTTTATGGAAAACCCCTTGACTGTTTATAAAATTAACTCCGCAGTCCCAATGTTGAAAAGAAAAAGAGGACTTGGATGAAAAAAGACCTCCTACGTCCTCTCTTCTGCTCCCATCCGCGCTGCGCTTGCGCCCCTCCCTCCCGTCGCCGCTCAAAGCTCCCGCGCCGCTGCCTGGACCTTCGTCCTCCACCTGCTTCCCTCCCTGCATCGTCGTCCCGTTGCAACGCACGGACATTTTGCTAGCTATCTATAAAGCAAGTAGTGTTTCTATCCAAAATTTTATTATGCCTAGCTATTTTGCAAAAAAACCCTTGATTTTTTCCAAAATTAACCTGCAGCTAGGGGTGGATATCGGCTCGGCTCGGCTCGAGAGAGCCGAGCCAGAGGCTCGGCCTCTCGGCTTGGCTCGGTTCGGCGGCTCGAGAGAGCCGAGCCAGAGGCTCGGCTCGTGAGCCGGCTCGTCTAGCTCGCGAGCCACTTTAATACAAAGGCAATTTATGTACAAATTATATTTTATTTTTTTAGTCTATTAAACATGTAAATATACAACTGAAAAAAAAAAAAGTGATACATTAAGTCCATAATTAATGTAATAACACTTGTCCATCGACAATTATCCATGCAAATGTAATGATGCAACTAGATTAGATATTATTACTATTATAATCTAAAGCATTAGATCCATATTGACCATCACAAAATTATAAAAATTATTGATTTATTGTCACATCAACAACAACACAAGCAAAAGAATAGCAAAACAAGCAAAACATTAGGCCCTACTTTGTACATTGCATCTGGCTCGTTGACCTCACGAGCAGCTTGCGAGCTGATTCGAGCTGGCTCATTATAGCTAACGAGCTAAACCCTTGGCGCAGCTCGTTAGCATTTCTCAACGAGCCGAGCCGAGCCATCCACGAGCCGAACGAGCTAGGGAGCCACGAGTATTTCGTCAGCCCTACCCGCAATCCCAATGCTGAAAAGAAAAGGAGGGCTTGGATGAAAAAAAAACCCCCTTCGCTCCTCCCTCCCTGCGTCCCTCCCTCTCGTCCCTATCTGTGCCGTGCCCAGCATCGCGACTGCGCTCCTCCCTCCCATCGCTGCTCGGAGCTCCCGCGCCCCTCTGTGCCGTCCCCATCCGTGTCGCGCCTCGACTTTACCCGTTGCAACGCACGGGCACAATTGCTAGTCTATAACTATTTATAAAGCAAGTAATGTTTCCACCTAAATTTTGTTTTGCCTGGCTATTTTGTAGAAAACCCCTTGAGTTTTTTCGAAATTAACCCACAGTACGCCTGGCTATTTTAAAAAAACTCAGTTAAAGAAGAAAAAGAGGCTATTTTGAAGAAAACTCCTTGAGTGTTTATAAAATTTACCCAGTCTCAATGCTAAAAAGAAAAGAAGGGCTTGGATGAAAAAAAGACATCCTGCGTCCCTCTCTTCCGTCCCCATCCGCTCCGCACCTGTGCCCCTCCCTCCCATCGCCGCTCGAAGCTCTCGTGCCGCCGCCTGGACCTTCGCCCTCCGCCTGCTTCCCTCCCTACGTCGTCGTCCCGTTGCAACGCACGGGCATTTTGCTAGTCTATAATCTATAATCTATATCTATAATCTATAATCTATAACTATCTATAAAGCAAAAATTAACCCGCAATCCGCCTGACTATTTTTTAAAAAAACCCAGTTATACGTATGATAGAGCTTATCTTAATTACTTAAAAATCTATAACTTTTCGATCATCAAATCATTTTTTCCCGTCAAATCTATAAATTTTTCAATCCGTATAACCTCTCGCTCCATTGTTGCCTCACTTTCCTCACCTCTAGCAGGCGAGCCCGACTTACGCGCCTCTTGCATCGCCGTGCATTGCCCTGAGCGGCGGCCGAGCACACGCTGCACGTGTGAGCTAGCGCGCCGCCATCGATATATATGCAGCTTATCCTATTCATCAATATACTTTTTGTGGAGATTGTGGCAATCGGATACCCACATGGCAAGCTTATCCGACTGGAGATAGGGATAGGTTAAGCCTGCCAATTATGTAAACCAACTATGACTTGGGTATTACGTTGTTGATTAGATAAGGCAACGGCTCATAGTCACGGTTTGGTAAGATTGAGGAAACCGACTTAGAGTAAGATAGGGTTTTCGATATGTAAACCTACCCCTCGAGACTATATAAGGGGGTAAGGGGCATCCCTTGAGGGATATGCTTTATGAGACATCGACTTTAGGAGCAACAGATCTTGAGATCAATAAACACTCGGCGGATCGAATCCCCGAAACAGGAGTAGGGTATTACCTCACGAGAAGGCCTGAACCTGTCTAAACCTTGTTTTCCACTTAACCCATCGAGCTTGGCGATCTTGACTGCACCCCCAAATTTCTATTGCCAAAACCGAGTTTCGACAGTTGGCGCGCCAGGTAGGGGCCTGCGCATCAAGACTTCTTCGACAATCTTGCCGGCAAGCGCGATGGGATCTTCATCAGGCATCGATGACTTCGCCACCAAAGGATTCAACAAGCTCTCCTTCCCTGACTCGGATTCGGACCAGTCGGGAGGGGGAACCCGCTCGGTGCCGTTCGGGCTACCGAACAACACTGAGATCTACAACGAGGTTCTGACTTCCGAAGTGGGTGCTGCCCGCTTGGAAGGAGGAATCCACTCGGTGCCATTCGGGTTACCGAAAAACGCCGAGATCTGCGACAAAGTCCTGGCTTCCAAGATGGAGCCCATCCACTCGGAAGGAGGAATCCACTCGGCGCCGTTCGGATTACCGAACGCCGCTGAGATCTACAGCTGTCTTCTCACCTCCCTGTCGGAATCAATCTACTCGGAGGGAGAAACGCTCTCGGCACCGTTTGGATTACCAAACACCGCTGAGATCTACTGCAAACTCCTCTCCCCCGAGTCGAGATCGACCCACTCGGAGGGATCCACGTCATTAAGCAACGACTCGGACTGGAGCGATCCAGATTCAAGCAACCCAGGCTTAAGAGAAGTCGCAGTCATCCTCCAATCGTTCGGGTCATGCTCATCCACGGAGCTCGACGAGTACCTCAGCTCTTCAGGCCTCGACGATCTTTACGGCATCCCCTCGGACGAGGCCAACGACTCCGACTGCGACAAGGACTATGAGCCAAAGTGCTTCGACGTCCTCATGGCTGAGGTGGCCAAGACCAACTCAGCCATGGCCCGGAGGGTCGGAGAAGAAGAACAAGCCAGGCTTGAGCAGGAGCGCAAGCTGGCGGAAGACGAGAAGAGGCGCAAGGAGGCAGCCGATAGGAGAAAGCGGGACCTGAGGGCGACCGGACGATCCGCTCGGGAGGCCATACTCCAGACGCGAGTCGACAACACCAACATCTTCCAGACGCCTCAGCAGAACGTCGGTGCCGCTCTCACCCTCCTGGACACCATAATCGAGACAGCACCCCCAGACGTGACGCTAATCCTGGACAAGATTAAGACCATCGTTGCGGCTACAGCCAACGGCTCTCCCTCCACCTCAGCATGAAGGCCGATCGAGTCTGTGGCAGAAACGCCCGACAGAAGCCGACTTCCGCCGCTGCGGTCGAAGAACTACAAGAGGCCCGAACGAGATCAGATAGCCACTAGGTCAAGAGACCTTGCCATGAGACCACGCGGCGCAAGCAAGAGCAATCGGTCGACTCCCGCGAGAAGCGGCCTGGACGACCACCCGTCCACCACCGGGTCCGCCGCAGCAACAACTCTGACTACCGAAGCAGCCTGCCAAGGACCCCGCCGAGTGATCTACAGGAAGTCCTTGACCGATGCTATCAAGAACGAGATCAGCGCTCCTGCGAAGATCGAAGGGGCTCGCCCGACAGCAACGATGATGGAGTACCCGCTTTCACTTGGGACCTGCGCCGAGTGCATTGGCCGAATGGTTTTAAGCCGACAGGAATCGAGAAGTACGACGGGAAGACCGACCCTGAGTCATGGCTAACCATGTACACTCTCGCCATCCGCGCAGCAGGAGGAGACAACAAGGCCATGGCCAATTACTTACTTGTTGCTCTCGCCAACTCGGCCAGGAACTGGCTCACGAGCTTGCCAAGAGGCTCGATCAGCTCGTGGAGTGAGTTAAGGGATCACTTCATCGCCAACTTTCAGGGCACTTTTGAAAGGCCTGGAACCCACTTTGACCTCTACAACGTCATCCAGAAGCCAGACGAGCCATTGAAGGACTACATCCGGCGCTTCTCTGAAAAGCGCAACAAGATCCCCAACATCACCGACGACATCATCATCGCCGCCTTCCAGAAGGGAGTCCGTGATGAATTATTGATTGAAAAATTTGGGTGCAAGCCACCGAAGACGGTGAAGCAGATGTTCGAGACGGCAAACTCGTACGTCAAGTCCAGCGACGCGATCAAAGCGGCGCGCCAAGACCGGCCTGACAAAAGGGACGACAAGCAGTCGGGAGGACGCCGGCATCCTAAGAAGGATAATGGCAACAACAACCAGGGCCAGAAGGTCCGCAAGCGCCGGCCTGAGGACCTAGTTGCCGCGACGTCCAACTCCAAACGCCGTCCCCGAGTCACGGCCTACGACGCAATCATGAACGCTCATTGCATGCATCATACCAACCACAAGAATATGGCCAAGGACTGCTTTATTTATAAGCAATTCGTCGAGCAATATGCAGCACAGCTCAACAAGAAGCCGACTGACGAAGCCGGGCAATCAGGGACCAAGAAGAACAACCTGACTGAAAATACGGAGCCCTTTCAAGACCCCGTAGGCGAGCTGAATCACATTTTCGGGGGGGCGCAAGCTTATGAGTTCAAGAGGAAGCAGAAGCTAACCGACCGCGAGGTCAACGCGGCACAACCTAAGGTTCCACAATATCTACGGTGGTCGGAGGTGGCCATCACGTTCGACCGCTCGGATCATCCTGACCGAGTGGTTCACCCGGGGCGCTATCCCCTGGTGCTAGACCCGGTGGTCCGCAACATCAAGCTGAAGCGCGTCCTCATTGATGGGGGCAGTGCCCTCAATATTTTGTTCGCCAAGACCTTGGACGAGATGCAAATCCCGAGAGCCAAATTGAAGGCAAGCTCAGCCCCCTTCCACGGAGTTATCCCGGGGCTGTCATCCACGCCACTCGGGCACATCGCCCTTCCAGTTACCTTCGGAGTTTGAGAGAATTTTCGGACGGAGAACATCACTTTCGAGGTGGCCGACTTCGAGACAACTTACAACGCAATCATCGGAAGGCCCGCACTCACCAAGGTCATGGCGATACCCCATTATACCTACCTCTGCATGAAGATGTCGGGCCCCAACGGCGTCATCACCCTGCGCGGCGACGTCAAACAAGCCTTCACTTGCGACAAGGAAAGCTGCGACATGGCTCAATCTCGTGAGAGATCGTGTGGCCAGGAGGAAATCCGTTTGGCTGCATCAACTTCTGGAGAGGGTGAAATCCCCACGAAGAAGATGGCCAAATCAGGACAAGGCGACGCCAAAACAAAGAAAATCTCCCTTGATCCATCGGATCCTTCCAAAACTGCTGTAATCGGCGCTGAGCTAGATACTAAATAGGAAAGCACGCTCGTCACCTTTCTCCAAAATAATAAAGATGTTTTTGCTTGGAAACCATCTGATATGCCTGAAATTCCTAGGGAGGTGATCGAGCACTCTTTGCATGTCAAAGATGACGGGAAACCTATCAAACAACGATTACGCCATTTTTCTCAGGATCGAAAAAACGCCATCAAGGAAGAACTCACAAAACTCTTAGCCACCGACTTCATCAAGGAAGTTCTCCACCCCGACTGGTTGGCTAACCCGGTCCTGGTCCGGAAGAAGACGGGGCAGTGGCGCATGTGCGTTGACTACACCGACCTCAACAAAGCCTGTCCCAAAGATCCGTTCGGGCTGCCGCGCATCGTGGACTCAACAGCCGGCTGCTAGCTCTTAAGCTTTTTGGATTGCTACTCGAGCTACCATCAAATCAGCTTGAAGGAATCCGACTGCCTGAAAACATCGTTCATCACGTCGTTTGGAGCTTACTGCTGCATCGCGATGCCCTTCGGCCTGAAGAACGCCGGGGCCACATACCAACGCATGATCCAAAAATGTTTTCAGACGCAGATCGGGAAGAACGTGGAAGCTTACATCGACAATGTCGTCATCAAGACCAAGCATAAAGAAGACCTGATTGCCGACTTAGAAGAAACCTTTGCAAACATTCGGGCCTTCAGAATGAAGTTGAACCCGGAGAAGTGCACGTTCGGCGTGCCATCAGGCAAATTGCTTGGCTTCATGGTGTCACATCACGGCATTGAAGCTAACCCAGAGAAGATCAATGCCATCCTGAATATGAAGCCCCCGAGTAACCAGAAAGATGTCCAGAAGCTCACTGGCTGCATGGCGGCGCTAAGCCGATTTATCCCCCGACTCGGCGAATGTGGCATGCCTTTCTTCAGGTTACTGAAGAAAACCAACGACTTCTAGTGGACTACGGAAGCCCACAAGGCCTTTGAAGATTTTAAAGAATTTCTCACGACGCCACCCGTCCTAGCCTCACCTCAGCCACAGGAGCCCCTGCTACTGTACGTCTCAGCCACTCACCAAGTGGTCAGTATGGTTCTTGTGGTCGACCGCGAAGAAGAAGGACGAGTCCAAAAGATTCAGAGGCCAATCTACTTCGTTAGCGAAGTACTGGCAGGAGCCAAAATTCGCTATCCCCAGGTACAAAAATTGCTATATGGTGTTCTGATAACCGCGAGGAACCACTTTCAGGGTCACTCGGTCACCGTCGTCACTTCCTTTCCACTCGGCGATGTCATCCACAACCGGGAGGCGACTGGGCGCATCGCGAAGTGGGCCCTGGAACTAATGCCGCTGGACTTAACCTTCAAGGCGAGGACGTCTGTAAAGTCACAAGCCCTGGCGGATTTCTTGGCCGAGTGGACTGAACAAGAAGAAGATGTGCCTCGAGAAGACCTACAGTACTGGACCATGCATTTTGACGGATCCAAGAGGATCACTGGCTTGGGAGCAAGAGTCGTACTGATCTCTCCGACTGGGGAAAGGCTAAGATATGTTCTTCACCTCCACTTCTCTGCCTCACACAACATCGCCGAGTACGAAGCCCTGCTGCATGGACTGCGACTCGCTGTTTCACTCAGGATTCGACGGCTGGTTGTGAAAGGAGACTCCCAACTGGTCGTCAACCAAGTCATGAAAGACTAATCCTGTTTAAACGACACCATGGAGGCCTACCGGCAAGAAGTTTGCAAGCTTGAAGATAGGTTTGACGGACTGGAGCTATCCCATGTCCTGAGACATAATAACGAGGCAGCTGACGAGTTGGCGCAGTTCGGGTCCAAGCGAGAAGCCGCTCCAACAGACGTTTTCGTCGAGCATCTCTATGAGCTGACTATTGCAGCAAAACCATCTCCCAACGAGCAAGCTGCAGATCAGGTCGCCATGATTGACGCCGACTGGAGGGCACCGCTCATCAGATTTTTAACTCAGCAAGAGCTGCTGGAAGACCGGGATGAGGTGGAACGCGTCCGACGCCGCTGTCAAGCTTATGTCATGGTAGATTCTGATTTATACAAGAGGAGCCCTTCTGGAGTCCTAATGAGATGCATCATGCCTGAGGAAGGTCGGCAACTACTCCAAGATATCCACTCGGGTATATGCGGAAGCCACGCGGCAGCACGCACCTTGGTGGGCAAAGCCTACAGACAAGGTTTTTCTGGCTTACGGCGGTCTCCGACACCGACAAAGTGGTGCGAACTTGTGAAGGCTGCCAGTTCTTCGCTCGGCAGAGTCATGTCCCAACCCAAGAGCTACAAACGATTCCATTATCCTGGTTGTTTGCGGTATGGGGTTTGGATATGGTCGGTCCTTTCAAGAAGGTTCCAGGAGGATTCACACATCTGTTCGTCGCAATTGACAAGTTCTCCAAGTGGATCGAGGCTAAGCCGGTCGCTACAATCACCGCTGACAAGGCACGGGATTTCATCCTCCACATTGTGCACCGGTTCGGCGTCCCAAACAGAATAATAACCGACAATGGGACTCAATTCACTGGAGGCATCTTTAAGGAATTCTATGAAGACTTCGGGATCAAAATCTGCTACGCTTCGGTCGCACATCCCAAAAGCAATGGACAAGTTAAGCGTTCCAACGGCATGGTTCTTCAAGGCATCAAGGCTCGAGTGTTTGACCGGCTAAATCCTTATGCCGCCAAGTGGGTTCAAGAGCTCCCCTCGGTTCTGTGGTCTCTACGGACTATGCCCAGTTGGGCTACCGGCCAAACTCCTTTCTTTCTGGTCTACGGGGCAGAAGCCATGTTACCAAACAAAATGGAGTATGAATCCCTACAAGTCCGCAGCTTCAACGACGAGCGCTACGATCAAGACCGAGTGGACGACCTTACCCGACTGGAAGAAGCTCGAGAGGCAGCCGTGATCCAGTCGGCAAGATATCTTCAAGGACTCAGACGATACCACAGTCGCAATGTTCGAGCACGAGCTTTTATTGTCGACGATTTGGTTCTACCCAAGATTCAAACCACCAAGGACCGTCACAAATTATCTCCATTATGGGAAGGACCGTATATAATTGCTGAGGTGACTCGGCCAGGAGCATATCGACTAAAACGTGAAGACGGTTCCATGGTGGAAAACTCCTGGAACATCGAACATCTTCGACGATACTATGCTTAAATTGCCTTAAGTTTCATGTTATTCTTGACTGCCAACCTCAAGCAAGATGACTTCTTGAGTTAGCAGTCGGGGGCTACATACGTATCAATAAAGCATGGTTTTCTTCGGCAACCTGCGCATATTTGGTTTATCATTGTTTAATGTTCCTTGATTCGATTTCAATGCATAAGGACTGAGAATTTTTTGATGACCTAATCAAGCTTAGGCTTGGTGACAGTCTGACGAAAATTACTTAAGAAATTTTACATAAAAACTCGGATCAAGGCATTAACATAAATAAGTTGAATATTTACGAGTCTACATCAGAAAGTTGCATACAAATGTTCACAAAACAATTAAGACCGGAAATTGTTTACTACATCTGCGGCCACCTTTTTGGCCGACTCCTGAGCTTCATCAATTAACTCTAGAGCCCGCTCATCAGAAGTACCATCAGCGAACCCCTCCTCGATTGAGTCAACTTCTATCCGAGGATAGAGTGGCTTGGCCTGTGCGAGGGCGAAGTTCGCCCCCATGGTAGCCGCCTCAGAAATATTGGCCAGGTACTGATCAGGGGCCCTCCGAAGCTTGTCGAAGATCTCGACGGGGTCCAACGAGCTGGTCCCGAGCCCATGATGGAACAGCGACAACAGGATCGGTGTCGCCGCGTTAGCAACATCGTCCCTAACGCTTTCGACCTTTTTGACCCTCTCAATGAAAACATCATATTGGGCTCGGGTCTTGATCTTATAGGTTGTCAAAGACATATGATCACACAAACATTCGAAGATGAAGCAAAATAAAGAACGCCGTTTTGAAAGAACTCACCTTCAAACTCAGTCTCCAGCTCGGCTTTGCTGGCGTTAGCCTCATCCAGCTGGGTCTGGAGCTAGTGCACTTTCGACAAGTTCTCTACAACAAGAAAAGTTATCAACGACCAAGATCAAAGCAGACTACAATTAAAGGCAAAAAAGACTAAGGAGATTGGGCTTACTCCCGACTGAACCCCGGAGGTCGAGGTTCTCCTCCCGGAGTATGGCTATCTCTCTCCTCAGAGCCACTTCCCTCGATGCAGCTTCTTCTCGAGTGGTCTTTAGCTCCTGCTAGATGTTCTCCAAGGAGTTCAAGTGCGGGACCAACTTCTCGAGTGCATCGGATTTGGCCATCGACCGGCAGTACACCCTCTACACACAATTTCTGAAGATTGGTCGACCGAAAGGCAATCACAAAGCTACAACAGAAATGGGGCAAAACTTACGTTTAATAGCCAAGTAGTTTTGTTCAGGCTGTCCACAAGCATATCTCTTTCTTCATTCTCCTTTTGCTTGTTCAGGATGATGCCCCGTTTCTAGCCCTCAGAATCGTGCCACTCAATATTGATTTGAGGGACCCAGGTCTCAGAGGACTGTAACCTAGGGATCTTCACCACTTTGGCTAGTCGATGTGAATGAAGACACAGGAGAAGTGGACTGGAAATTAAAAAGCGAAAGATTGATTCAAGGCTTACCAGCTTCAGTGGCCGAATCCTTAACCTGCACTTCCTGGCTGCTTTTCTCTTCTTGGTTCTTACCCGACCGATCCTCGCCGGGGTCCTTCGAGTAGCAAATGGGATCTTTCCGTGGCCGACCGGCTTTCGGGCGGGCTTCCCGACCGACGCCTGGGGCTCTTTCCTTGGGATATCCTCACTGGGAGGAGTGGGCTTCTCACTCGGAGTGCTCTCATCGGGAGAGGGCTCCGGAGTTTTGGCTCTGCAGGCTTTGATGCCTCAGCTGTTGTAGTTGGCGTAGGGCCCTCACTCTGCCCAGTGGGATCTATATTCTGAGGCCTCCTGCAAAGAGAAAGACAAGAGTAATCAGGATGAAGGCAGAAAGATTTTCAATAAGAGCGCAATTTCAGTCATGAGACGTACCTGGTTGATCGGCGAAATTTGGGTGCAGTTTTTGGTGACGGCCTCGGAGGGGTCACTTCAGCTTGAGGGGCTGGGACATCGTCGTCCGAGTCATCAATAACCAGCCTCCTCTTACTTGCCCGCTTGCTGATGTCTTCACTCAGGGCAGCCCTCTTCCCGATCGGATCGCTCTAGATCTTCACGCCACCGGCTGGTTTTTTTAGTAGGCCTGGCCAGCACGTCGTCATGATGTATTTTATACGGCTTCGAAATAATGGAAGCATTTTCCTGCAAAAGAGATTCTTGCTACACTAAGAATTGCGACATCGAGATTGAAAGATAATAAAGAAGCTGAGTCAACTTACCGGAGGAGGAGGGCGATATAGGCTGTACGAAAGGACCGGCAGCATGAGGCTGCACTCGACTGCAATCCTAGTCGAGAATATCTTATACATACGGATCTTCAAAGTCTCGAAGCTGAGGGAGTCGCGGTCCTCCCGATTGGGGTCCCTCTCGCCCTCGTACTCGAATGCGGGCTTGGACCTCTCCTTGATCGGGGCCAGTCGGTTCCTGATGAAATGCCGAGTGATCTGCTCACCTCGAAGGCCCTTCTGCTTCATCTCCAAAATCTTTGCCAGAAGCTTGGTTGCTTCATCCCAGTCTTGGGCCACTGGTACGGTGCTCCAGTTGGATCTAGGTACGGGGGAAGGCCGATGAAGTCGGGCAGACTAGGTTCAAGATTAGCAATATAGAACCAGTTTGCGTGCCAGCCCTTGTTAGAGGATTTTAAGGGAAGAGAAAAATAGTATCGGCGGAGGGATCCACGGAGCTGGAAGCCGGCCCCACCAATGACGTAGGGCTCATCCTTGTTCGGATGTGGCTTGAGATAGAACATGCACCGAAAGAGCTGGAAGTGGGGAAGGATGCCAAGGAAGGCTTCGCAGACATGAATGAAAAGAGTAATATGGAGCATGGAATTGGGGTTCAAATGATAGAGTTGAAGGCCGTAATAGTCAAGAAGACCCCTAAAGAACTCAGAGGTAGGGAGGCCGAAGCCACAATAGAAGAAAGAGGTGAAGACAACGAGCTCACCGGTGTTCGGAGTAGGGAACTCCTCACCAGCCGTCGGGCGCCAGCCGACGGTCTCCTTGGGAGGGAGAACTCCATGCTTCACCATCTCCTTGAGAGTGGATTCCCTGACATCCGAGGTCGCCCATTGCTCGAAAGGAATCTTTTTCTCTCCCGCCATGGATGTGGTTTTGGGGGGAAGTGGATCTGGCTCGGAGGATGGGGATTTGGGATGGAGATCTCTGGAGAGGGATGCGGAGGCTAGCTTGTGGAGAGACGCGAGCTCCTGGATTGATTGGATTGGGTGCGCTCTAGCCTAGGGTTTTCCGCTGCAAGCTGGTGAACAGTGTTGCGAGTGCAGAAATTTTCTGGGAAGACGAAGTGGCGGGGATGACCTCGAGGCTTTGTATAAAGATTTAAGGGTTTTTGCTAGGTCATCTCGTGATTGGGCCGAGCCCATGAGAGACTTGCGGCCCAGCTAAGGTGTGGCCTGACGCGTGTCCTTAGGGAGTTAAGTGGATGAACTTAAGCAGATTTGCCTTGGCAATATGCATGTGGTCTAATTGCCCAATGCCTTTAAAATCCTTTCATACCGCGGTTTGCGTAACTTTATGAGAGGTTGGCACGATGCAATTTGAAAGGTGACCAATAGTCAAGCTTTTCATGGCTGCCTTGATAACAGGGACTGTTTGGTTTTTAAGCATTTGATTAAATGATAATATCAATGCTATTTTTCACTTTGGTGAAGATCTTTTCTAGATTGAGACCAATATTATGGCAAGAGCTATTTAATATTTTGATCATGTTTTTCAGATGATTGAAAAAGCTTGTTTACCCATAAGGGATGACTAAAATATTTGTTCCGAGATGACTCGGACAGATCCACTCGGATAAACATGAGCTTACCGAGTGTTTTTCACCCACGAGGGTTGATTAAATTATTTGTTCCGAGACGACTCGGGCAAATTCACTCGGATAAGCGTGAGCTTGCCGAGTGATGAGATTTTTATGATTGCTTTAGCTTAAGCTAAGCATCTATATAAGAATATTTTTTTATAGTTCTTAAATATATATTTATCTGTTTTTGACTAACCACATAGTTGGGGGCTACACCTAATTAGGTGCATCAAGAGATGCACCTAGATATTCATTTTTGAGAATTTTTTGAGATATTTTTCAGCCCTTCACAGTCTTTGGAGCTACTCAGGAGATTCAGGCAGAGATGATGGAATCACTCGGCGTCAGAAGCACTCGGCCAAAGAGTTGTTTGGCTGTGTGTTGTTTTGGTTTGAGGCAAAGTTATCTCGTCGACTGCAAAGGACTCGGGGGCTACTGTGGAGATTATGGCAATCGGATACCCACATGGCAAGCTTATCCGACTAGAGATAGGGATAGGTTACGCCTGCCAATTATGTAAACCAACTATGACTTGGGTATTACGTTGCTGATTAGATAAGGCAATGGCTCATAGTCACGGTTTGGTAAGATTGAAGAAACCGACTTAGAGTAAGATAGGGTTTTCGACTTGTAAACCCGCCCCTCGAGACTATATAAGGGGGGATAAGGGGTGTCCCTTGAGGGATATGCTTTATGAGACATCGACTTTAGGAGCAACAGATCTTGAGATCAATAAACACTCGGCGGATCGAATCTCCGAAACAGGAGTAGGGTATTACCTCACGAGAGGGCCTGAACCTGTCTAAACCTTGTTTTCCACTTAACCCATCGAGCTTGGCGATCTTGATTGCACCCCCAAATTTCTATTACCGAAACCGAGTTTTGACACTTTTTAACTAATAATATCCGAGTCATAAATATTTTAAACTTTTACTAAATTTCTAATCGGTTTAAAGTATCGGTAAGTCAATATCTATTTTCATTATATTTTTGACTTAATTTGATGAAATTAAATTAACTTGGTTTCTTAATCAAGGTCCAGTGGTACATATACCATTGCTTTCAAAGTTATATATGTGTATATATATAACTATCTATAAAGCAAATAGTGTTTCTATCCAAAATTTTCTTTCGTCTCTGGTTATTTTGCAGAAACCCCTTGAGTGTTTATAAAATTAACCCGTAATCCCAATGCTGAAAAAAAGGAAGGCTTGGATGAAAAAAAGACATGCTATGTCCCTCTCTTCCGTTTCTATCCACGCCGCGTCCTGCGTTACGCCTGCGCCGCCTGTACCTTCGTCCTTCACCTTCTTCCCTCCCTACGTCGTCGTTCCGTTGCAACGCATGTAGTCATATCTAATATAATCAGTTCAAATCCAATACGAACTTGGACACATGAAACCGAATATCTCTCGTACATCGTGCATACATATATGCACTTGCCCTGATCGGCGTGGACGCTATCGATCGATCTCGAATCACCTAGTCATGGGTACAACTACAAAGGAAGGACCAGCTGAGCCGGCAGAGCGAATCAAGATCTCATATGCAGATTACGGGGAGAATCAAGATCTCATATACAGACTACTGGAAGAAGGGCGGACGCAGCCACGGCCCGCCGTGGGGGAAGTCAGCGGAGCCCGCAACGCCGGACGGACGACCCGCATCTCCGACGATCCTACCCGTGTCGCTGCCTGGAAGATCACCGCGTTCAGGGTACGATGCCTACTGAATATCTTTCTGTGTCTTGTTTGATTTAATTTCTCTTTTTCCTGTTGCGTCTGTCTTCGATCTATTAATTAAAGATTCCTGTACGTTGTCTCTGTCTCCGATCGATTTGTTAAGAACAAGTGAAACTGTTGCTAATTTATAAATTAATAATGCATGCATGCAGTGGACGTTCAATGCCGTCGGCCTCATATTGCTGGGTTTTTACATCGTGGCTCAATACCCAATATTTACCGGTACTGCAGAACAGCTGTTTGCTATTCTGATCGAAGCGCTCATCTGCATATCCATTCCAGCCGGGGGATACATGTTGACATTAGATTGCGAGCCGATTGAAGGAATTGGTAATTAGTATGACCATTTCCAACCCAGAAACATATTAGTTATGTCATATAGATAATATATATATATAAGTAATATTATTTTAGTAATTAGTGTTTCTATCCAAAATTTTGTTTTACCTGATTATTTTTTAAAAATTTGAGTTTTTTCAAGTTACTCGTAGTCCCAATGCTAAAAGGAAAGAGAGGACTTGAATTAAAAAAAGACCTCCCGCGCTCTCCCTCATGTCCCCATCCGCGCCGCATCCGTGCCGCGTCTGCGCTCCTCCCTCCCATCACTGCTCGGAGCTCCTGCGCCGCGCCTGCGTCCTTCGCTCCCGTTCCTATCTGCGCCGCGCTTCGACTTCACCCGTTGCAACGCACGGGCATAATTGCTAGTATATATAAAACTATATATCATATATAATGGATGGTATCTTCAAACTAAATTCTCATCTAATCCAATCACCTCTCTTTTTCTCGTGTAGAGATGATTTATTGTATGAGAAATTGTTTTTTTATCTTTTTATCTCTTATCTAATTAACTCTCTTACCATATCAATTATTTTTTCTACGTGACACTACTAAATATCATAACTACGTATAGGGTTGAGACTGCTCTAAGATCGATTACCGTAAGGGTCAAAGATTGTCTCTAAAAATATCATATAAGGTTAGATAATAATGTAAATTAAAGTGAGAAAAGAGGGAATGAGTTACTTTTCGTACGAGCAACCACTACACAAACAAACTACAAGTAAATGTGAAGAGAGTGAGATAGTCTGAGAGTGTATTAACAAAATAAAGTTATTGGATTTGACATTTTTTTCTAATTGAACCTCTTTAGCTTTAATAACGTCGTAGAAAAAATAATTGGTGTTTTAGATGTTGCTATATTATTCTATAAACTTTTAACAAAATTTCACAAGAAAAAAACTCAAAGAAATGGAGGGACTAACATATGGAACATGATCTCTTAATAATGAGTATATAACATGGCTAAAATAAAATACAGTAGCCACTTCTATAAAACTTGTTTTGAGATCGCATAACTTCCTCCTCTCCATATTAATCATCGTACAATAAAAAATTAAAAATTTTAAATTAATCATCATGTATCATGTATCCTTTAGGTCAGTCTCATGTTTCATGTCACTATTTCCAATACTATTGTCTTGGAAGCTAAAATATGAAACAACCTCTCTCAATCTCTTAATAGGATAGTCTCATTACACAGTTTCATAGATATTTATAGTATTTATTTATTATCATTTGTTGAGATCAAATGTGCTAGATGACATTGTATGTGAATCTCATGCCACATATATATCTCATCAAATATATATTCATATTCACACACATATATATCTATCATTCACACATATATAAATTCAGCATTCAGACGTTCAGCATCATTCAGCACACATATTGTCAGTATCATTCAGTACACATATATCTCAGCACAAGTATATATCTCCGTATCATTCGGCACACATATATATCTCAGCACATCATTCAGTATCATTCATGCCAGATATATATCTCCTCATATATAAATCTGCATTCACACATATATATCTCATCATTCACACATAAAAATTCAGAGCATCATTTAGCATTCAGCATTCACCATTCATCGTTCAGAAATGTGGTTATGGTTATATCTTGAGTGCTTACATCAAGTACTACTCTAGCATACTGCAGAACTCCTCCTCATTGGGAGCACCGCTATACTCTGCATAATTTCCTAATTCTGAAGCATATCCCAAATCTCCGACCTGGAAAACAAGAAAAAAACTTAATTTCATGACAGTAGCATGAAATCTCTGAACAGCTAAGTTAAAACAAGGGAGGAACTCAAAGCTTACTGTATCAGCATATATGACACTGGCATCACCTCCAGCAACCATTGTCTAGAGCCCTTTGGGTTCAAAATGGTGAACTTCAGAGACGCACTTGTCTGAAAGAATAAGGGCATCATATCACATTTAGCAAATAATTCGATAAAACATATAGTACTGAGCCAGACTGCCAGCACTCCTATCTGCATTCATGTGCAAACCTAACTGATGATATTATACATGCAACTTACTCTTCACATACCGAACCAAGAACATTTCCATTCTAAAATCAAAATCCTGTCAGTGAGCCCATCCACAATGCCTAGGGCTGGGCACAGTTTTACCGAAAACCGAAAAAATAACCGAACCGAACCGAACCGAATTTTGCGGTTTTTTGGTTTTCGGGTTCGGGTTCGGTTTATGGTGTTGCAAAAACCGACTAGATCGGTTCGGGTTCGGGTTTAGGGGCAAGAAAACCGAAGTACCGAATTAACCGATATTTCTCCAACTGTCGTGGTCGGTACCGGTCAAACAGACTCAAACCCTAGAGAGAACCCGATCTGGCGATCTGAACAGTGAACACCATCTCCATTTGCCTGGGCGCCGCGGCCGCCGCCTCTGGGGATCGACTGGGAGGGAGGAACCGCAACCCGCAAGCGGGCGCCACGCCGTCGACGCGCCGCCCGGCCGCCTCCGCGCGCGCCCGCCTCCCCCTCGACGCGCCGCGCGCCCATATCCCCCGCACCGCCGCCTCCCCGCCCCTGCGGCCTCAACGCGCCGCGTCGGCCGCCTCCCCGCGCCCGCCGCGCCGACCGCCTCCCCGCCCCGACGTGCCGGCCGCCTCCCCCTGCGCCCGCCGCACCGACCGCCTCCCGCCCTCGCCACGCCGCGCGCCGCTCCCCTATCCCCCGACCTCCGCCGCCTTCCCCCACATTTCTCGACGCTCCGGCCGCCTCTACTGTGACCCATATGACGGTGGCAACTACCGAGGAGTCCTCCAATGTAAGTTGCCTCCAATCCAATATATACTACAGTATGCAAGGTACATATAATTCTCCTCTGCACCAGCAATATGCATGAGCATGATCAATCTTGGCTCATATTTGCACTTGGAATTTGCCTCTGCACCATGCATGAGTTTTCTGAAAATTTATTATATGCAACCGAGTTTGATGGCGTAGTGTGTATGTATATTCTATGTATAGGAAAATGAGATTCAGTTGCTGTGATGTGATGCTCTTTACAAAGGTTTCCTGGAATTATATAGGGAGGTGATGCTGTCTGTAAAGAAAAGCTTTTTTATGTTTATCTATTTTTCTGTTTGCTCACATGAGAATGGAAGTTCCTTACATGTCTGAAGCAAGAAATGGCCACATTGCGTGCTGAGGATGGACAGTATGGACACTATGGAGAATGTGGCTTTGCTCTATATATATCATTTGCCATTGATTGCATTAAAGTGCTTGTTTCTATTCTACAGGCTTTAGGAGCATGTATTGTTATTTTCGTTTTTACAAGAGCATATGTACCGCCGTCTGGTCCTTATGGCACAATGTTACTTCGCTGATTCTACTAGGCAACAGCTTCACTTGATATATATACTAACTAGGCCATTGATTTCTGTTTCATTCTCCTATACTCTGCAGCTTGGCCTCCTGTCCTTTCTCGAAGGAGCCGTAAGACCAGCGAGGTGGAAGGCTCGCAGCAGCAAGCACACATGGCATGGCAGCAAGCAAGCAGCAGCACCATTTGTTTGTGTGAATTTTTATGGCTATGGATGTCTGTTGAATATTTGCTTGTATGTTAAATTGGACTATGTACTATGTTTTTACTTTGGACTATGTTAAATTGGCACCATTTGTTTGGCTATTGATTATTTTTACTATAGAATATTTGCTGAAAATATTGATCTGGATGTATTTGTTTTGAGCTGTGCAGAGTTCGGTTTTTTTGGTAAAAACCGAAAACCGAACCGAAAAAACCGAAACCGAAATTCGCGGTTTCTACGATTTACAAAAACCGATCGGTTCTACGATTTTACCAAACCGAACTTTGCGTAGAAAAAAAACCGAACCGAAGTTGCGGTTTAAACCGATTGCCCACCCCTAACAATGCCTAACAGCAGAAAAATTGCATCGTCCTACGACTTGTACCCAGATCCCCATATCATACTATCACCATTGCATTTTATCCTAAACAGAGAACTATTTTGTCATGAATTCACAAATGCCAATGACTTATTGACTAATCAATCACGAAAAAAAAGAAAAATCAGATCTTTACACGCAACCAGGCCAAATCACGCGTGCTTAAATCAGGCCAAAAATGAAAAAGCGCCAACCAACCAGAGATCACCGGAAACAAGAGCTAAAACTTTTAGATCAAGAAGAAGAAACAAAGAATCCAACCTGCGGAGAGGATCTGGAGGTCAATACTGGCGAAGCACTTGAGGTGCTCCTTGAGGAGACGCTTGGAGTGATCTTCTTGCGTGCCATGGCTGCCGCCGCGAGAGGCGAGAGGCGAGATGTCCTCTTCGTTCCCAGCCGGCTTTCCCCACGAGATTTTCCTAGGATGGTTTGGCGCCGGCGCTGGCAGATCCTGGGATGGTTCGGCGACGACGGCGACGGCGGATCGAGGAACTACGGCTGCGCCGGACTAAGGCACGGGATGAATCGGGTTGCGGCAAAGGATTGAAGACATATGCGCGGGAGGTTCCGGCGGGAATTTGGGGACCGAGGCGCGAGAGGAGGTCGAGGAGTGCCGCACGGGATCGAGCAATGAAATCTTTCACCCTCAATCGTTGTTTCACGCGGTTTCCAAGTCCTTGGAAACGACGCTCGTTCATTTCACGGGGACGAAACGATAGCGTTCTCTCTCCTCCTCGTTTCATGCAAAATATTCAGTTTTGCTGACATGTTCTATCATTAAATGTACATGTTCTATCATTAAATGTGCATGAAATGTTCATGAAATATCCATTGAGACTAGCCTTACCTTTTCCTTGATGTACAACATTATTGCATTTATGCATGCAAATTAGGTATGCATGCATGCAAGCAAACATTTAAGGCTAGGGAAGCGCTTGTTTTTTTTGCATATGAGGACTTAAAGTTTGTATTTTCTTGATTCTTCCATACCACATACTTATATTAAATAGAATACATGGTAGTTAAGTCTTTTTTGGTCTTGGTAAAAAAACTTATATGATGATCAATATGGAATGGATGAAGAAATCATCTCTCACGTTGTACGAATCTGTAGTTGTAGAATTTAGAAAATAAACTAGAAGCCAAAAGCTATATCAACCAGCAAATTGTCAAAATCTTATGATCTTCAAAACAGGGCCTAAGGAACTTTTTGTACTACCTTCTATTATGAGGTCGATACTACTATTGTCTTAATTATCACTTCCTCCCGTGGTTAAACTTTTAAAAACTTTGATCGCTAATTTTATATTAAAATAAATCTACAAAATCTAACAACTTTATGATATTATGATAATATTTTTGGAGTAAATTGAATGATTTTTCGAACTGAGCATTTGAAAAATTACTCATAATCAAACTATTAAAATACTGTACTAAACGTCCAATAATTTGGATACTAGTGAACATTATTGTCGACCTCCTAGGAGATTTGCTAAATTTATCATTGTAAAGAAAAAATTTGTGCCCTCCCGACCGACTTCCTCCTCCTCCTTCCCCTCCCTAGACCTGCAATCACAATCACTATCGTCCACCCCAGATCCGGCACCATTTCCCTACCCCACAAATTTGTTCTTTGGCGGCTAATGCCATCACCACCACCATCTAACCAGTTAGGCATCATTAACTCAACCCTACCTGTCCACCAACTCATCCTCCTCACAAATTAGGTCATCTCACTCCGATGCATATTCACTGCCCTCCTCCAACCCCATGACTCCAATGGTGTTGTCTTCCCTTGTTCGGCACCGATTGCCTTCCTAGAAATTGAGCATCTTTGCTCAAATCTTACTTGTCCGCTAACTCAGCTTCCTAACAAATCAGATCATCTCGTTTATCATCTGGTTTCACGTCCGCTGCCCTCCACCAATGTCATGACTCCGGTAGTAGCGTCGCTGCCTTGCTGCCTGCCCTTCTCTGGCACCCACCACCAATTCACCACCACCCATAGCTATCTCTGTAAACCCACGCAAACACCCTGACCCCACCCTAAAATCTCTTCGGTGTGTCATCATCATCAATGTCCATCATCGCCAACGCGGGCGAAGAGGTGTAGCTTCTTGTCGTTGGAATAAGATGGTTGTCAGCGTGATCACCATCACTTGTGAGTTACCCCTTCTTCACTCCCTCCCCTCTCATCGTGAGTTTGAAGCCCATGCTTTGGCTGCAGCCCAAATGCCCACGAAGGTGACTGAAATTTGGGATGATTCAAATCACTTTCAAGCTAGCAATTTGAGCTTGCTTTTGTTGTGCTGAAATCAGGGCCGGCTCAACTATTTTGATGGCCCTAGACAAACTCAGCATTTTAGGCCCTTAAGGATATTTTTTTACTTGTATTATACACTCCCTTCATCTCAAAAAAGATAACCTAGGAAAGGATATGACACAACCTAGAAGAATGAATCTAAACATCACTCTATTCAATGTACTAGAATGTATCATATATCTTCACCTAGGTTTCTCTTTTTTGGACTAAGAGAGTACTCTATAAAGCACATATCCTATACAGTGACACAACTAAACATTTCTAACATGGTAAAAACAATAAATCAAGCATTTGCAAATTACAATATAGTAATTTATTCTTGATAAAACATATCGATAGTATAATTGACAACTAAAAAAACACGGCATAAACAAAGTAGTATGAACACGAGATCACAAATATTCCATTTCTCTTATAAAAAAGAGCTTGTACTGATGAGGCTCGGCCTCTACTGGGCCTGTAGGCCGCCTGCTGCCCCTTCCTTTCTGTGGGCCCTAGACGGTCGAGGTGACAGCCTTTTTTTACTACTTATATATCCACAGCACGTATACGTAAAGATATAAGATAAACAAAAATTAAATAGGACTTAATTAATAGTATGTAATGTAATCAGTCCAAGTCTAACACGAACTTAGACATGGACCGAATATCTCTCGTACATCGTGCATACATATGCACATGCCCCAATCGGCGTGGACGTATCGATCGATCTCGAATCACCTGCGTCATAGGTACAACTACAAACGAAAATCAAGATCTCATATGCAGATTACTGGAAGGGCGGACGCAGCCACGGCCCGCCGTGGGGGAAGTCAGCGGAGCCCGCGACGCCGGACGGACGACCCGCATCTCCGACGATCCTATCTGTGTCGCTGCCTGGAAGATCACCGCATTCAGGGTACGATCCGTACTGAATATCTTTCTGTCTTTTGTTTGATTTAGTTTCTCTCTTTTTTCTGTTGTGTCTGTCTTCGATCGATTAATTAAAGGTTCCTGTTACGTTGTCTCTATCTTCGATCGATTTGTTAAGAACGAGAGAAACTGTTCCTAATCTATATCTATATTATACTCTATATCCATATCTATATCTATACTCTATATATATATATATATTCTATATCTATATCTATCTATATCTATATCTATATCTATCTATCTACATCTATACCATATATAATGCATCTTATTAATAACTGAGATACATCCACTTTCTCTTACTCACTCATCATCTAACGGTCCATATCACACGTGTGTTTCCATCACACGCGGTTTTCGTTGGCGCGGGATCCATCCGGTGGTTTCCATCGGCGCCGCCCGCGCATCCGCCAGTGCCGCCCGCACATCCGCCGCGCCCAGGCCGCCGCTTCCGTCCTACCGCCTGTGCCGCCGCTCTCGTCAGCGCCGCCCGCATATCCGCCGCGCTCACGCCGCCACTCTCGCCCCGCCGCCTGCGCCGCCGCTCTCGCCAGCGCCGCCCGTGCTGCCCGCACATTCGTCGCCGCTCTCGCCAGCGTCGTCCGCGCTGCCCGCACATCCGCCGCCGCCGCCGCCCCTACGACGACCCACCCGCCTCCCTCGCCTACGGCGGCGCCCACACCCTCTTCCTCACCGGTACTCCTCTTGTCCCTTCCCCTGCTTGTGTAAGTGCTGCGAAACAGAGATTGCAATTTCCCTACAAAGCAAAGGAAAATTTCTAATATGGACTACTCACCCGAGGTTATGATCCCCATTATTATGTTTTTCACAATATATTTTGAGAATCCTTTGATTTACTTATCTTTTTTTGGCAAACAAAAAAGTAAGCAACAATAACTTCATCAATCCTCGAATAAAAAACTAATGAGAAAGAAGTGTATCATTTGACCTGCGCACCTGCTTAGCAATGCTTGATTATTGAATGACAACATCGATACTATATATATATATATATATATATAAAGGCGTACAGAACAGGATCAGTGCAAGAGAAAATATTTTCTCAATTTACTATAAGAATAGAAGCATAGTTAGGAAAGGTATTATCACATTTTTTTCGAGATGATCTAACATAAATATAGAATTGGAACCTGTGAGATTTCTTCCTTCCATCAGGCATTTTCTTCTGAGCAAGTAAACCTTCATCCTTTTCCTTACCGGTACTCCTCTCCTCCCTTCGCCCTGCTTGTGTAATTAATCGGGAGAGATCGTGTTGAATCGAGATTAATGTGGTTTGCCCCTGCTTGTGTAATTAATCGGGAGAGATCGTGTTGAATCGAGATTAATGTGGTTTGTTATTTTGGCTTGCTGTTTTGCGTAGAGAGCGGCGCATGTTCGCTGTGGGTCTCAACAACTTCGGGCAGCTCAGGATAGGCTCCTCCGCGACTCATTCACTGGTATTGCTTCTTGTTCATCATGTCTCCATGTGAATTTTTCATCTAGATTGCGACAATGCGCAACGGTGATAATTTACGTTATTGATTTGGTCACCGAAGTTGGTGTTCATGTTTCTGGTGGTGAAACAATATATTCTCATTAGTGAAAATTCTAAGCTAATTGCTCTGTTTGGACAAGAAAAATATTGGGGCTTGGGATTTTGTGCTTCAGTTTGATTACTGTGGCATTTATGATATCCGCAAGCTGGCTGGACATATCAGGATTAACCAAGGCAATTTTGACTCCTATTACATATTGTAAAACCATTGTAAGTTTAGAATACATGAACGCGTGAAAGTAGGCAGTTATTTCAAGTATCATTTTTTCTTATCAGAGCTTAAAAAAATAAAACATACTTTTTTCAATTGTCAATTTTACAACATTTATTGATATACAATTTTTTCTCCACGTTGTTATGAAAGTAGAGTTTTTCCCTTGACAAATAAACTATTGTATTGCAGTAAGTGGTGAGCAAAAACTGTCCAACACAATTGCACATTATTTTGTTTGATTGGGACAAGGTGAATGAATATACTAATGATATCACACTTAAAGGATGGGAGCTACCTGTAGATGATGAAGAGAGAAAAAAGAGGGAATTGTGATTTTTAGCGAATTGTGACACATATTATACATTACATCAACAGAGACAACACCTGCAGATGATGAAGAGAGAAAAAAGAGGAAAGAGAGAATAGAAAACAACGCGAATATCGTGTGCAAAAGAGGGCCGAGGAAACTAACGAACAAAGAGAGGAGCGGAATAGAAAGCAACGTGAATACCGTGCAAGGAAAAAAACACCGACAGTAGTAACAACGCCTGATCAAGGTATCTATGGTCCGGTCATGTATACTATTCTTCTTTGTTTATGTCTCGAAATGAGTAACACGCTAAGTTTTTATACACGCATAACAAATACCAGCGGTTATGATAATGTATACTATTCATCTTTGGTGTTGTACATCCTATTTCCGGTTGTACATATGTTAACATGACACGAGTGGTTTATTCCATCTTGCCCCCATCTCGGTTTGGTGCGTGCTCTATGTCGATGCAATTTTGATTATAATACTACATGATCAATATGGCTATGGTACATGTTGTTTTATTGAGAACTAAAAGTTACAGGAGGAGAGTCACCACGAGAAGATGGTGTTTCAGCCATTTGCCAAGCATCAATCCATCGTGACAAGAAAAATGATGATCCAATGGAGTCATGTGATTGGCTACATAGAAATGATGAATACGTCAGGAAGCGATGATCACCATTGACGCCTTTCATTTCACAATCTGTCGACACGCGATGCAAATCGATCTATCAACCTGCCTGCTGCTTATTTCATTTGATTATTTAACTCATTCAAATCCAAATAGTCTAATTAAATTGGCTAACAATCCTATTCTCTCTGATCATTCGCAGGCTGGGATGGTGCAGCATGCTCCAAAGATGCGTTCTGTCAGGTGTCTCGGCTTACGGGTGAACAGAGATGGGTGACAGGGTGCCCCGTGAGATCGAGCAGATTCTGAGGTGTTTCCCATGCTTAGAGAAACTGGAGATCATGGTAATAACAAAACAGCCAATCCAATCAATCAATCGTTGCATTATCCTGAATTTGCTGTTAATTGCTTTGCAGATACTTTGCAGGCACAAACTTGAATGTGGGCGACACAAATGCCCGGAGCGGTGCCATCGTGGTTTATGTGTTGAGACATGCCGGCTTGTGATCACAAAATCCTGCCGCTGTGGGGGTCTGAAGAAGGAGGTACATACATCACACGTGTTTTTTGTGTCAAAATTCTTAAAGTAAAGGAACCCAGTAATATGTTTAAATCCTTTGAGCAGATAAATTAAACAAATGAATTCCTTGGTTGTCTAAAATGCAAAAGGCAACTAGAGATACCATAAGAACCTAATTTCCAGAATCTCATTGTCAATTATTTGTTTGATACATTATTAGTTAAAATGCTTTCAAGTTATTTCACATAGTTCTCTATAGATCTACAGATCTATGTTCTATATTTGGAGGCAAGTGTGCTTCAACCGTTCTGAGTGGAAACAAAACAGAGTAAAAATATGTAAATTCTTCTTTCTTTATGTTTCTCAATCCGGGCCAGTACAGTAAGTACTAACTGCCATCCTACAGTTGGTATTGAATCTGGAGTGCTGCAGTGACTACATCACTCTTATTAGGATGCAAACCACTTAAATTTATTGTTCATGTGATGCTGCACCAGGTGCCTTGCTACCAAGAATTGACATGTGAAAAGAAGTGCCAGCGTTTGCGAAACTGTGGCCGCCATGCCTGTAGACGACGTTGCTGTGAGGGTGATTGTGCACCCTGCCCAGAGGTAAATCTTTTGTTTGAGGGTGTGACATTTTGATACCTATCAATTACTGTAGTACATTTATTTCCGTTTGTAGGTTTGTGACAAGAGGCTCAGATGTGGCAACCATAAGTGCCGCTATGGAGCTTGCCCACCTTACAAACTAATCTGCGGAGAAGAACTTTCTTGTGGCCACAGGTGTAAGCTGAGGTTTGTATTTTGACTATTTTCTGAATGTGTCAGTGTCGGTAATTTGCCCCAGGAGTATATTCTTCTGATATGTAACCATCCGCTCACACTCCGCCAGGTGTCATGGCCCCATTGCTCCTCCAAATCCTGAGTTCACACTGAAACCAATAAAAAAGAAAAAGGAAAAGCATATAGACTCTACACCTGGAACACCATGCCCGCCATGCCAAGAAGTAGTTTTCGTACCATGCTTTGGACAACATCTTGGCCAAGAACGTGATTGCTGAATGCATACAAATTCTTTTTCCCTGCAGACACTTTGCTCCAAAAGGAGGCAGTTTCTATGTCAGAATTTATGTGGTAACCCTCTCAACTGTGGCAATCATTATTGTACAAAGGCTTGTCATGTGTTACAGATTCCATTGAGTCATCCTGAAGGAGATCAATCGGCCATACTGCATCAGTATTAGAATGTCTAAATTCTGATTGGGCTGTGCGTGCGTGCCTTTGCTGCAGAATTACTATCAACTGTCTCTATAGTTCAATGGTACTATTAATATGTCTGAATTGTGTTTGAATTGTGCATGACTTGCAGAATTATTACGCGTTAATTCTGATTGAATTGTGCGTGCATGCCTTTGCTGCAGAGAGACGATGAGGTTACAAAAGCAGAAGGGCTCCTCGAAGCGGATGATTCCCTAGCCTGAAACGAATACCTTTCTTGTTTTAACTTTACATGATTCAACATATGCTTCTTTTACTGACAGAGTTGTGTTCAAAGGTGTGTTTTATGGGTTTAAATCAGCATCTTTGCTGGGAAGGTTCAAATCAGGTGATGCCTACTTGCCACAATGAGAAGTCTCCCAGGTTTGAGTGGTGCATGATGTATAATTTTCATAATATATGTTTCTTTTTTTATTGTTGCATCCGTACTTACTTAATAGCATAAAGTAATTATTTATATACAAGAAACTGATACTTTGAACAGATGGTTATTTTGCCATTTGCTTGTCATTCTCTGCTTCTCTTTCTCCCAGGCAAGATGGATTTGTATGTATTATTTAACCATCTGATTATTTATGATCATATAAAATTGCTCTTGTATGTATGTCATGTCAGTTCTGTACTTTTTTTCAGATATTATTAGAAGCAGCTAACACCAGTAATAGCTGTTACAAAACATTGTGAGGCAATATTTGATCTCACCAAATACTCATCAAAGAGCATCTATGGCAGCAATCAACACATTTGTAACAGCCATATAATTGAGGAGATTAATTCATTCTTATTGCTAATTGATGTATTACACTAATTGCCTAGAATCCTAGGCTTGTAATCACCCTATATAAAGGGCCATTGAGATCAATATGAAATTGCAAGAATCTTCTTTCACTACTCGGTTTTCTCGATTCGCAACACGTTATCAGCACGATCTTTCAAGCTAGAGTAGTGAAGAGATTCACCGGCACGTGGTAAGAATGGCTCGTCTTCTCACTGCCAACTCCTCCCTTCCACGCAATCTCCGTGCACGCCACATTCATCGTCTCTTGCAGCAGCTTGAGAGGATCCTCCGGGCTCCCACACGTCATCCTCGACGTGGCAGGGGCCGTGGTGCCGGCATTGCCGGCCGTGGTTCCCCGTCTCCTCCTCCTGGCTTCGCCAGACGTGGAGGAAGACGCCGCGACGACGACGATGTTTCCCGCAGGAGCACCGTCTCGAGCACCCTTGCGACTCGCCGAGGGTCTCCGGTGATGACGGAAATGTGCACAGCACCAGAACGAATCCTGGTGGAGGCACCGCAACACTGTGAGACCCATGGGTGGACTGCACGGGTACGGAAGAAGCAAGCGATGCCCGATGTGGTGACGGCTTTTTGCCCGAATCACAGCTGGACACATCATCTTCGCCGTGTCATTTCTCCACCACCATCGCCTGACTACACACCGGAGACGCCGCTGCACACGCCGACACCAACCAATCCACCGGAGTTCCTCCTCAGAGGAACCCTCGCTGCACGCCGTGGAGCCCCGCCATTCTACATGGCAGCAGGGGGCAACGGCGAGAGCTCGGCCCCCCCACCAACCCCTTCATTCCCTGGACCGCGCCGTATCATCAAGACCGGGCATGTCCCGGCCAAGACTACCGGCGGCGGCAAGCCTAGCCATTCCCCACCCTCGAGTGAGGGGAGGCTTGAGCACAAAGGGAAATCGAGGTTCACGGGGGGGGGCGGAGGAGGCGGCGGCGCGCACCTAGCTATGGCGGCTCGCGGCGCGCCGGCCTCCCCGTTGGAGGCGGCACGCGGCGCGCCGACCTCTCCGTTGGAGGCGGCACGCGGCGCGCCGGCATCTCAGGCGGAGGCGGTGGCAACCCCCGGCCGATGGCACCAAGGCATGGGAGAAAGCGGCGTCGGGCTAGAGGCGCACCGGCGCATCTCCGTGGATGGCGGCGCGTCCGTGGGCGCGGCGACCCGACGGCCTCTCCACGCGGAGGCGGCAGCGCGCGGCACCCGCCCGGCGACGCCCGACCCGGCCGGGCGCATGGCGGCGGCGGCGCCGCCCGACGCCTCTCCACGCAGAGGCGGCGGGCGTCGGCACCCGCCCGACGGCGCCCGACCCGGCCGGGCGCATGGCGGCGGCGTGGAGGGTTAGGGTTTGCAAACCCTAACCACACCCCTCCCTCTCCCTTATCTCGGCTAGGCCAGGCCGGCCCATTAGCCGACCACGCTAATGGGCCGCCTTCCCCCTCCCGCAGCGAAGCCTAGCCCACACCACCCCCGTGGACCTACAGTGGTGGTGGGCCAAAATACTCACTATTTTGGCCCATCACCCAGATTATCTTATATTTTCTGCAATTTACGCTATAATTAGTTGACCTTCGGTCATTTTAATTTTAGTAAATAAGCAGAGACTTTACATTTGCCATCAGCACTTTGTAACTCTCTGTCATTGTAAATACATATGGGTTTGTTTCAGCATTTCCATGTCCTTTGTTATGCATTTACTTTGCAAATTTACATTTCCGCCCTACTTTATTTTTGCAAATGTGCCATAATTTCTCAAAATTTTGGCTACACAGATGAGATGGCAACCAAAGAGTTCGATATTCTCGCTCTCGATGGTTCCAATTTCCCTTGGGCGATGGATGTCAAAGTCAATCTGCCGACTAATGGACTATACGGATGTATAGATGAAACAAGTGATGGAAGTGTTGCCCCTCAAACATGTCCAAATTCTCCGCCTTAAAAGTTATAAGGAATCATATCCATCGGGATTTGAAAATGGAGTACATGTATGAGGAGGACCCACGCGCTTTGTGGACTGCTCTTAAAAATCGATATGAACAAAGATAAAGCTATCCTCCTCCCGGAGGCAACGCATGAGTGGAACCACTTACGTCTACGGATTTCAAATCGTAGATGAGTTCAACCATGTTGTTCATAAGATATGCGCTAAGCTCCGGTTTTGTGAGAAAGAACCTTCGAAGAGGAGAAAATTGAGAAGACTCTGTCTACAATGCTCCCATCGAACGGATCATCACTCAACAATACCGTGAGAAGAATTTCACTGTCTACTCTTCACTCATTCAGACATTGAAACAGCGAAAAGAACCATGAGCTCACTATATGGAACTCAAACCGCGCCTTTGGGCACTTGCACCATTGCCTGAAGTACATGCGAATGAGAAGAAACAAGTTCCAAATGGGAACACACAGACAGGAAATTCCTCGGGAAAGGGTAAACGCAAGAGAGCCAAAAAGCAACGTGGGCACACTAAAAGGGAAAAGGCAAATCTAAGCATAATGATGATAGTGGCAACAAAACCACCTGCTTCAGGTGTGGCTGCTACAATCATATTGCTAAGAAATGCAGGACCCCTAAACATCTTGTTGATTTATACATGAAGTCTATGGGTCGTACACAGACCAACCAGAAGCACGAAGCACACTTCGCCTCTCAAGTGCTGGAGACTGGAGCTATGGACCCCGTTCCTGAAGAAGCGGGACCTAGCAAAACCAAGACTCCGCCAAAAGAAGAGGAAGGCTCTTTGGACATCGACGACATGCTCGTGGAATATGCTTCCAACGACATTTATGGAGATCTTAATTAGTCGTCATTAATTTAATGTTTAATTTTTGCAAATGTAACCGTTGTAATAACGACATGATGTTGCTACCCCTATTTACAATAGTAATAATCACAAATGCTATTCTTAATACATTGCTATGTGATTTTCTATATTTTGTTCTCATGATATTACATTATGCATTATATAGATTATTACGGGAATCAGTCCGGTGGAAGAAGAGATGTGCCTCGTGGACAGTTGTACCACTAACACTATACTTAGGGAAGTCAAAATTTTCCAAACTCTCACAAAGAGGGAAGGACAAGTTTTGACCATCGCGGGACGCGATGCTATGATTGTCGGTTCCGGTAGGGCCACTATCATACTTCCAATGGGTACACAAATAAACATCGAGGAGGCATTATTGTATCCCGATTCAACTCGTACTCTACTAAGTTATAGAGATATCCGGAAAAATGGTATTCATGTGGAAACATATGAAGAAAACAATGAGGAGTTTCTCCTCTTGACCAAAGATACTGGATATGGCAAACAAACAATTGAAAAGGTGCCTTCTCTCCCGTCTGGATTGTACTACACATACATCAAACCTGTACCATATGTTGCATACAAAGTGATTTTTCAAAATGTGGATGCATTTAAAACTTGGCATGATCGCCTTGGCCATCCCGACATCGGAATGATGAGAAAAATCATGAGCAATTCAAGTGGACATGGTATGAGCAATAGAAAATTCCCAGAATCCTCAAATTTTGTGTGCACCTCATGTGCAACTGGGAAATTAATTTTGAGACCCTCACATCTTAAAATAATGGCTGAACCACTAAAGTTTCTTGAACGCATTCAAGGAGACATTTGTGGCCCTATTCAACCATTGTCTGGACCATTCAGGTATTTCATGGTTCTAATAGACGCATCCACAAGATGGTCCCATGTGTGTCTCTTATCGACACGGAACCATGCCTTTGCAAAATTGATTGCACAAGTCATCAGACTTAGAGCAAGTCAACCTGAACACCAGATAAAATCAATCAGATTAGACAACGCTGCAGAATTTTCTTCCAAAGCTTTCAATGATTATTGTATGGCTTTAGGAATTGAAGTTCAACATTCTGTACCGTATGTTCACACACAAAATGGTTTAGCCGAATCTCTTATCAAGAGGATAAAACTCATAGCCAGACCATTATTGCAAAGTTGTAACCTCCCAACCTCATGTTGGGGTCACGCAGTCCTACACGCTGGTGACTTAGTACAATTGCGCCCAACTGCATACCATACAACCTCCCCACTGCAATTGGTTCGTGGTGATCCTCCTAGTATTTCCCATCTGCGGAAATTCGGTTGCGCTGTATACGTACCGATCTCACCACCAAAGCGTACATCGATGGGCCCTCACAGGAAAATGGGGATCTACGTGGGATATTTATCTCCGTCGATTATTAAATACCTGGAGCCCCTTACAGGGGATTTACTCACGGCTCGGTACGCTGATTGTATCTTCAATGAAGAACATTTTCCAGCATTAGGGGGAGAATTTAAGTATCACACTGAATGCCCGGAAATAAATTGGGATGCCATAGACACCCTAAAGGAGGATCCTCGTACCACAGAATCTGACCTTCAGGTTAAAAGGATCATTGATTTGCAGGTTGCTGCAAACAATTTGCCAGACTCATTTACTGTGAGTAAAAGTGTCACAAAATCATACATTCCTGCAAGGAATGTGCCAGAAAGAATAGAGGTACCAAATAAAACTATTCAACTCCCTTCCTCGAAAGAAAGTGGGAGAAGTACGGCAAATCCTCGCAAGCGCACGAGGAAACAGAGGAAAGAATCCTCTGACACAGTAAATGAAACTCAACCTCAAGTTGAGAGACACCAGGTGAATTCACCCAATTCACTTCCCACATCAACAGTGCACTCAATTTCTGATGATGGAACATTGGAACGCCCCGACGCGGTCATATTGGGAAATACTGAGTCGTCAACTGGGGTAAATGAAATATCCGTAAACTATGTTGAGTCTGGAGAATCATTCAACCGTAAGACTACAATTGTCGACATATACTTTGCCTCATCAGTTGCAGAAACCATCCAAAATGATCCAGATCCAAAATCCATGGTAGAGTGCAAACAGCGCTCGGACTGGAACAAATGAAAGGAAGCAATTGAAGCAGAGTTAGCCTCCCTCAATAAAAGAGAGGTATTCTCATAAGTAATACCTACACCTCCAAAAACCTTCCCCGTGGGTTTTAAATAGGTTTTCATCCTGAAGCGGAATGAGAAAAATGAGGTGGTGAGATATAAAGCGAGGCTTGTAGCACAAGGGTTCACGCAGAGACCCGGCATTGATTTCAAATAAACATATTCTCCAGTCATGAGCGGAATTACGTTCCGATATTTGATATCACTGGCAATACAAAAGCGTCTATCTATGCAGTTGATGGATGTCGTGACAGCATATTTGTATGGGTCACTAGATTCGGACATATATATGAAGGTCCCCGATGGGATCTCTATACCGAATGGAAGCGCAAATCGAAAAATGTATTGTGTAAAGCTCAAAAGATCACTCTATGGTCTCAAACAGTCGGGTAGAATGTGGTACAACCGACTGAGTGAGTACCTTCTACAGAAAGGTTACTCCAACAATGATGATTGCCTATGCATATTCATCAAAAGATCCTCCACAGGATTTTGCATTATATCAGTGTATGTAGATGATTTGAATATCATTGGCCACACACAGGATATTAATGAAGCCCGCCACTATCTTAAGGCGGAATTTGAGATGAAGGATTTGGGTAAAACCAGATTTTGCTTAGGTTTGCAAATCGAGCACCTTCATTTAGGAATTTTTGTGCATCAATCTGTCTATATTCAGAAATTATTGGAGAAATTCAATATGGACAAAGCACATCCAAATAAAACTCCCATGGTTGTTCGATCTCTCGATAAAGAAAAAGACATTTTCCGACCACGGGAGGAAGGAGAGGAGATATTAGGACCAGAATATCCCTATCTTAGTCTCATTGGAGCACTTATGTATCTTGCAAATAGTACCAGGCCAGATATTGCATTTGCGGTAAATCTATTGGCAAGACATAGTGCCGCCCCAACTAAGCGTCATTGGACCGGAGGAAAACAAATCCTCAGGTACCTAAATGGCACTAAGGATCTTGGCTTGTTCTTTCAGAAAACTGCTGATCCTAGCTTGGTTGGGTACACTGATGCTGGCTATATGTCTGATCCCCACAACGCCAGATCACAAACAGGTTTTGTATTCCTCCATGGAGGAACAGCCATATCGTGGAAGTCATCTAAACAAACATTAGTGGCTACCTCCACAAACCATTCTGAAATTATCGCACTGTTTGAGGCATCACGTGAATGTGTATGGCTTCGCAGGATGATAAACCACATTGAACAATCATGTGGTATTGGTTCCTCAGAATCACCTACCATTATCTATGAAGACAATGCTGCTTGTATTACACAGATGCAAACAGGCTACATTAAGAGCAATATCACCAAGCATATTGCCCCTAAGTTGTTTTATCCCCATGAGCTTCAGCAAAATGGAGAAATAAACATCTTACCGACAAAGTCTTGCGATAATCTGGCAGATCTCTTCACAAAATCCCTACCCACTTCCTCATTCGAGAGATGTGTTAAGGGAATTGGTATGAGACTACTCAGAAACTTGCAAGCTTCAGGGGGAGACTCTCTGAATGATGAATCCTGTTAAAACGCTTCACATTGTACTCTTTTTCCTTTTGTGAGTTTTTACCATCCGGGTTTTCTCATATAAAGTTTTTAATGAGGCAATGATAGATGCAAGCTTATGCCTTATCTCATGTTTTCTCCCACAGGAGTTTTTCTAGAGATAAAACACGGCATGGATTACTCCTTTAACCTTGCAGGTTGATGATAGAGTAATCACCAGTCATATTATTCCTATTTTTCCCACAGGGTTTTTCGAAAGAATTAAAGAACAAATTGATCTCAACATGGACTCGATCAAAAGGAGGAGTGTTACAAAACATTGTGAGGCAATATTTGATCTCACCAAATACTCATCAAAGAGCATCTATGGCAGCAATCAACACATTTGTAACAGCCATATAATTGAGGAGATTAATTCATTCTTATTGCTAATTGATGTATTACACTAATTGCCTAGAATCCTAGGCTTGTAATCACCCTATATAAAGGACCATTGAGATCAATATAAAATTGCAAGAATCTTCTTTCACTACTCGGTTTTCTCGATTCGCAACAATAGCAGCATGGCATGGACAGTAGTAAAATTATGTAGCAGCAGCCGCTTCCAGCAGCAGCACCACCACCACCAAACATTGAGGAGCAGCAGCAGCAGCAACATCATTCAACAGCAGTAGCTGCTGATTCCAGCAGCAGCAGCTGAAGCATTCAGCAGTAGAAGCAGCTAATTCCATCAGCAACATCAGCTCAATCATTCAACAGCAGCACCAATTCCAAGCAGCAGCAGAAGCACCAAGTACATTCAGGAGCAGCAGCAACAGTAACATTCAGCAGCAGAAGCACCAAGTACATCTCAGCAGCCATTCAATCCAGATATTTAAAAAGGTGGAATAACCAAATAACTAAATTTACTAGTTCATTACACACCTTTAAAAAATAAGTACAGAGTCTTGATAGAAAAAAACTATTAAAGCTGCACCAAATTGTTGTAGACCTAAAGAACTTTGAGTGCTACTTGATGAAAAATAAGCCGAATGCCGACTTAAAGGCACATTCTTTCCGGCTGCGATGGATTAGATTATCGTGGGCACGCTTTTCAAACCGTTAAATAGTGCGATTTTTTTTAAAAAATTTATATAGAAGTTTATTTAAAAATTCAAATGAATTTATTTTTTAAGTTTATAATGATGCACTAATTGAATATTTTCTTGATAAGATAGCCAGCTAATTGGCTAACAAGCCAAAAAGAACGCGTCTTCTAGACTTTCCTCGATGGACACTGCACTAGTACCCTCAGAATCCTATCTTCTATCACTCTCTCAAATTCAAACTTATCTTTCTCTGGATCAAGCCGCTGTTGATCAAGTGCGAATGCAACTGGCCCTGTTTGGATCCAAGGGCTAGAGCTAGTTTAAGCCAAACTAGCACAAAAGTGTCCAAACAAAAGGGCTAGAGCTAGTTTTTTGCAACTAGCTCACCTAAAAAAACTATCCCCCAAAGGGGTGATTATTTAGGTTAGTTTGGAGAGAGAAAGAGAGAGAGAGGGAGGGAGCCAGCCAATGGGGAAGAGAGGAGAGAGGGAGGGAGCTAGCCAATGAGTGATTATTTATTGTTAAATTAGCCCTTGCATCCAAACACCTATTTGGCTAGAGCTAGTTTGGACTAGTTTAGAGTTAGAAACTAACTCTAACCTCTAGCCGAGTTAGAGTGATCCAAACAAGGCCGGATGAGTATTTCCAAGCTTCCTTGGCCGGCTCGGCGGCTTCGTCCGACTGTCAAGTAACACTTGAACGCTCGATAACTTTTGCGTTGCACTCATGATCAGCTTGAGCTGCGCGGCCCCGACCCCTTATGGTTGGGGTTCTCCGGAAGGAAGTTTATCAAGTCTGTCCGTGTTACTTGGGGGTTCGGTGGCTCTCCCGAGTACCTAGTCAGAGTCTCCTAGCCTCATGCAGTAACTTGACCCGTTGCCCACCGGTCAGAGAATGGGCATGTCCCCTCTCGGGGTTGGCTGTGGTCGAGTTCGGATGCAGGACAGCTAGGAGCGACGCCAAACTACTCAGGAGGCTCGGTCTTCTGAGACCTTTCTTTTTCTACCTATTCGTGGAGTGAATAGCTACGGTACTATGGCTCAATCTGAAGCCCGTCAGGTTCGGTTAGAGAATCTCCTGGCCTACGGTGTGATCAGGTTGCGACCGAGGTGCAGTAGTCGGACGCAATGCAAATGGATGAACTTAAAACTCCATTGCAGATGGCTAAAACTAAAATTCAGCAAATAATTTAAACTTTGTCACCATCAAAGTTCACTAACTCAGTTTTCTCATTATGCGAGGGTTTTTACAAGAAGATTTCTAGAGGATCAGCTAGCTGACTATCTTCTCGACGGTTGGTGCAACCTCCGCGTAGATGCCATCGATGTCCTCCAGCTTCACGATAGCAGGCCAGCCCTCGGCAATCTCTTTGACCCAGACGCTTGGGTAGATCTGGCGCAGAACGCCAAGGGCGTGCGACACAGCAAGCTTCGCCGCATCCTTCACGAGCACCTGGAGGCGTCGAGGTCCGTCCAGCAGCCATTCCAGGAATGCCGCGTCTGTCTCCTAGGTCGGCGAGACCTCGTTGCCGGTCGTGTTCAGAAGTGCCCAGCCTCCTACAGGCTGATTCGCGAGGATGGACAAGAGGTGTCAAACTCATGGAACATCGAGCACCTGCACCGATTCTACGCTTGAATAGTTAAGTACTCAGCCCTTAATCCTTTCAATAATGCAATGTCGATCCTCCATTAATCTCTTTGTAGGTCACCTTTGTCCAACCCCCGAACAGCTTGGGGGCTCGGTAGCCCTCCTGGGTAGCATCAACAGCCTGATCGACCCCTTCCTCACGGAATGCTCACGGCTAGTCCTGAGTAAATGCGGCCCCGCTTGTTAGCCTGGGGTTCATTCGAAGAGGAGTTCGTCGACTGTGTTTGAGTTGCTCGGGGGCTCATTCTTAGCCCATTTTGACTGAACACGATGGCTCGACCTGACGCCCCTCGGGCTAGGTGCCAGACCCCTTTCTGAGGCTGGCTAGGGTCGAGACCAGTCGTGTTTCGGTCAAGTGCCAGGCGAATGAGCTCGGGGCTCTTAACAACTATATCTCACGGAAATGACTAAGATGCCAAGGGCTCAAACTCGGTGTCCACCCAGACTATGGTCTTTCGATGGCCCGAGTCGCTCTACTTCGAAGGTTAGACACACAGTGATTAGTTGGTCGCCGACCTCATGTTCACTCGCCGCGTAAAAGATTAGTTGGCTCTAGCTCGACTGAAGATCCCCCAAAATCCGTTCTGCTGGCTTCAGCCGCTTAGCCACGACGGTCATACACGTGACGAGTGATCCTCGATCTTCCCCCATTTGCTCGAGGTGTACGGCTAAGTCGTCCGAGCTAGGCTGGGAAGTTCTCCGGATTTGTCTGTTGAGTCCCTAAGCCGCTCGGCTTCGAGGGTCGAACACGAGGTGAATGGATGACTATCTCTTCGTGCACCAATCCGCTATAAAAAGGTAGTCTTACTTGAGCTCGACCGGGAGCCCTCTGGATTCATTCCGTTGAAGGCCGAGGTCGTTCAGCTCAATCTACCTGAAGGGGTAGACTTGCTCGAGCTTGACCGGGAGCCCTTCGGATTCGTTCCGTTGAAGGCCGAGGTTGCTCAGCGCAATCTACCCAAAAGGGTTGACTCGCTTGAGCTCGACCAGGAGCCCTCCAGACTTCCGTCAAAGGCCGAGGTCACTCAGCATAGTCTATCACATAGCGAAAGGTTGGTTGTCCAAAAAAAATCTATGTATCGGATATTGCACGAATTGAAGACTGAATTCGAAAGAAATGATAAATTCTTTATTATAAATGGGGTAAAGATCATACAAAGGGTTCGAGGTCCCCTAGTCTACAGGTCGATGTTGGCAACGACCTTCTCCGCCGTCGGCTCCATTGCGGCATAAATGCCTTCAACGTTGGCCTTGGCGACGTCGACCGGCCACCCTTCGGCGACCGCCTCGATCTCGGCGCGAGGGTACAACTTGTGCACCACCCCGAGGACGTGTGCCGCTGCAGTCTTCACCGTGGCACGGACGTATGCCTGTAGAAGCTCCTGTCCATTTTGAAGATGCGCCATGAGCGCATCATTGGTCGACCCGGCTGACGATGACCTAGGGTCGATCTTGGCGAAGAGCGCTCGGACTCCGTCTGCGTAGTGTGCCCAGTGCGCCTCCGCCATATTCATGCGGATCCTCAGTTCGCCGACCTGTCAATGGAGGGACACCAGTTGGCCTATTCAAAAAGAGGCTGATCAAGACCAAAAAAACCAAAAACAAATAGCACAGCCCAATACTCACGGACTGCCTCCTCCCACGCGGTGTTCGCCTCGGCCAGCGTGGCCGCGGTTTCAGCCCTGGCCGCCTCAGTAGCTGCTATCCTGTTCCCCATCTCGGCCCTCCCCACCTCGGATCCCGCCAGCTTCACTTCGGCATTGTCGAGTGCGGCGACCAAGTCCTAGAGGAGGCCCTTGGCATGCTGCTGTTGAGCCATGAGCTCCTCGGCATCAGCTCGGGAGGATGAACCCTTGGTTCGGCAGTCGATATCCATCGGTTCCCTGTTCAAAGCCACTAATCAGCCAAGACCACACGAATAAAAAGGAGAAGACAGTGAAGCAACGCGACTTACCTCGCAGACATTGTGAACCTAACTGCGCACCGGCGAGGTGCCTTCCTCGTGAGTTCCGACGATCCCGCCTTCGGTACCTCGTGCGTACTTGGCCCTGCCACGGGGGAAGCGGATAGCTTCTGTTTCCCCCTCGGGTCAGTCGTGACGATGGGGAGACGGATCTCCGTAACATCCAGTCCTGACAGAACGGCCTGGCTTCTCACGTCCTGCCATGGCATCAACATTGGCAGGTGAGGCTCCAATGGAAAAGCCGAAGAAGGCGAGAAAAGAGAAAAAGCATTCGAGCAAAGGCGAGGATTCAGGACATTACTGGTTGTTTACGATCATCGTTATCGCTCTAGTTCCCACTTTCTGAAGAGCTCAGAAAGGAGTCCATAAGTCTTAGAAGGGTTTGAAGCTGCAGAAGGCCAAGGAGCAAGGGCGGGAGTCTTGAAAATTTTTCTTTTGGTAAGATGGTGTGAGGAGGAAGGAAGCTTGAATGACTAGCCAAGCGAAAAACTTGTCCCACCGCTCCATATCCGCGAGCACGACTATTCGAATAGATTGTTTTACTCACACTGCAGTGGATGTACACTTTACCCGTACTCCGTGACTTGCCCAACACATGAGCCGAAGTCCCAACATATGAGACGTGTCACGGCAAAGCCTTTCAATAACCTCACTTTGGCAGTACCCGCTCCATGAACTTGAGTCCTCATGCACTTTAGTCGTACACAGTTTCTAGCAGTGAGAGGAGTTCTGACGCTCCTTGGAAGGGAAAGTCTCACTCATTCTTTAAGTTGTAATTAAATCAAATTTTAGTCCAATGTTCCATCTGTAGGCCTCCCGCCTATTTTCGCACACAATTGAACCACTATGCAGGGGTACCGCCTCTGTTCGGCTATTTACTCCGCTAGGTCTATACCCATTCGAGAAGTACGGTTGTACTGGCTCGTTTCATATTTATCTCATGGCTCGGTCTTTAATTGACCTGGGACGACATTTGCCTTTTACGTAATCCACCCAAATCATCCAGCCGCCCCAGTCTAAAACATTTGTTTGTTTTAGTTTTTCATCGAACAAACATTTCATCATTGTAATGGCAATGTGGCGCTCATGTCTCCGCATGCCGTACACCAACCACCTTCCCTAAGGTATTTGCCCAAGCATATAGCATTTGATAAATATGATTGTGCATGAATCTAAAATAGCATTGGCTAAGCATTGTCGAAGAATGACTTTGAACGCACGATACTGCGGGTACAAAGAATAAACGAGTACTCAATATCAAGGCAGGGCATATAACAAGTATGGGAGTTCATATGTGTATAGCATGCATATTTGATTTTAAACAAACATAAGTTCGTAAATGGGTTCAACATGTTCAAAGGTAGTGATGACTTGCCTTGCTCGCAACCTTGTTGACCTGCGTCTCCAACGCACTCAGATGCTCCCTTGGACTCTATAAATACGTGCGGTCAAATCGATTGAATTCGATTAGAATCCAAATAAAATCACCAAAATGCCAAATAAAATTGTAAAAACGACTCCTAAAACTAGACTACGATTTTAGATGAATTTAGGTTCGAGTTCCAATCAAATCCGAGTTAAAACGAGCGAGTTATAATAATTTAAAGTTTTATGATTTACCAATTTAATTTATTATAGGGTGGTATCATTTATTTCAACTTATAAAAGGGAATACTGATCGACAAATTTGAAAATATTATACCGAAGAAAATGTAAAATCCAAATTTATCGGACCAACAAGTCTCGGGGTTTGATTTAATTAAATCCCAAAATATTATTACCCTAGAGCTTGTAACTATTTTAATTTTTAGAAAATTCATATAATAAAATTAATATTTAATAATAAACCAAATTATAATTAAATTCCTTGAGTAATAATTAAATAAATCAATCTATGCGATAATTCATATTTTATTCTTTAATCAATCTCAAAAATAAAAGTTTTATTCCAACAAAAGAACATATATTTTTACTCAAAATTTTCCCAAATATTTTCCCAAAATTTATTTTTTTTATTTTTCCCTTTTTCCTTTTCTTTTTCTCTTCTCTTTTCTTTTTCTCTTTTTTCCCTTTCGCACTTCCTCTCTTTCTCCTTCCTCTGTTTTCTTCCTCCTCCTCTCTAACTCGGCTCCTCTCTCTCCCTCTTCGGCCGAGCGGCACACGAGGGCGACGACTAGGGGGAAGGGCGGCTTACCGGTGGCGGGGCGCGGCGTGGGCGCGGCGGTGACGAGGTGACGTAGGCGCGGCGACGATGGAGCGGCGCAACGCGACAACGATGGAGTGGCGCGGCGTGGCGAGGAGCTCCGGCGTAAACGGGAGTGGAGAGGGAGAGGCACGGTGAGAAAAAGGGAGAGGGCGCGGCCTCCTTCTTATAGGCCGCGGCGAGCGCGGAAGAGGCCCGGGGCGCGGGCGGTGACGCACGGCGCGGCGCGGCGTGCGCACGGGGGTCGAGCGCGCGCGGGCATGTGGGGCGCGGGCGCGAGGCGCGTAGTGCGGCAGCGCACGGCGCGGTGGGGTCGGCGCGGCGGCAAGATGCGGCACGGGCGACACGGTAGCGCGCGTGGCGTGGGCGGGCGGCGGCGACGTGTGCGCACGGCACGGCAACACGCGGCGCGGCGGGCCGACGGGCGACATGCACACGCGGAACGGGCGCGCGCGGGTGGTGGGCCGGGCGTGGCGTCGAACACCGGGCGTGTGTGAATAGTGACATTTCCCTTTTTCCAATTTTATTTTTTTTGTTTTTATTTTTTCCTTTTGTGTTCCACCTATATTAAAGATATAATTTGGCCCCAAATTTGAGTTTAATTTAATTTTAAATCTTTGCTCAACTTTATTATTATTATTTATATATACATATTTAGATATCTTTATTTCTTTATTTATAATTAAATAATTGTTTATATTTTCCCAAAAATAAAATTTTGATCCAAAAGTAAATTTTTATCAACCTTAGCTTTTCCCAATTATATATTTTTATAACTTTTATTTCTAATATTCAGTTTACAATTTCTCTTTTTTTCTTTTAGGGTTTCAGAAACATTTTCGACTTTTTCATCTTTTAAATGAATAATCTTTTATTTGTAACACGCAACAAAAATCTCAAATAAGAGGCAAATAAATGCGACAAGATGCAACAATTTAAAAGTTTTTGTAAACTCCGAATTTTATATTTCGAATTTATGCCTTCGATTTTTAGGGTGTTACAGTCGCCCCCTTGGAGGACTGCTGACGACCCCGCCGACAAGCCCAGCCGCCGGTCCCCGAGGAGAGCCGATCACAGGCCTCCTGAGCACCCTCGGCGTGATGATGCAAAGTAAAAGCCAACCCCTGAGGTTGCGGCTATGGACAAGCCGGGGTCGGGGTCGGGGCCGAGGAGAGAGATCTCGAGTGAGGATCTCCAGGAATCCCTAGACAAGCCATGTTTTATGCACCCAAAGGGTAAGTATACCATTCGCTAGTGCTATATTCTCTAGGACCAGTTGGTCCGAGAAGCGCAGAACAACCCCCGATCCCCGAGAAATTGGAGAGGGAGGGATGGTGGTGCCAAGCGTCAGAAGGAGGATCCACAAAAGTAAGACGACAACATGATCTTCGGATGGGAGGCTACCTCGGAAAGCCGTCGACAACAGAAGTTGCTCTACCGGCGGTGAACACCATATCCATAGAGCAGTCTGAGAGACTTTGATGGTCGAAGATCCTGATCTCCTTCTCCTGAGTGGATCAGTGGGCCGACATCCCAAATCCCGGGCGTTTTCCGCTGGTGGTGGGCCCGATGGTGCTCAAGGTGCACCTTCGACGCATGCTAGTTGATGGGGGAGCGGCATTAACGTTCTCTTCCGAGGGACGTTGTGTGATCTCGGCCTCTCCGTCACCGCCCTCGAGCCCACCGATTCCCCCTTCTAGGGGATCGTCCCTAGCAAGGCTAGCATGCCACTCGGCATGGTCTCCCTCCCTGTGACTTTCGTGACACGGGAGAACTACCGTACCGAGGTCATCAGGTTCTACATGGCGGACTTCGATGCTGCATACCATGCAGTCCTTGGGCGACCCGCCCTTGCGAAGTTCATGGATGTCCCACATTACACGTACCTGATCCTTAAGGTGCCTGGGCCCACTAGCGCGTTCTCCGTTCAGGGGGATGTCGTCACCTCCCATGCTTGCGAGAGTGAAAGCCTCACCTTGTGCGAGGACACCGACCTCTCGCTCCGTCTAAGCGAGCTTGCCACCCAAGTGGCCGACGCCAAGGGAAAGGCACCGATGGTTGATGAGGCCCCCGACTCGGCGCCGATCGTGCCCGGACTCACCGTCAACCCTGCCGAGTATAAGGTTGTATCCATCTCTGACTTCGACCCCTCCAAGACCATGCTGATCGGCACTAGCTTGGGGGCGAAATAGGAAGACGTGCTCGTCAGCTTCTTGCGGGCGAACATCAACATGTTCATGTGGAAACCACCGACATGCTAGGAGTACCCAGAGAGCTGATCAAGCACGAACTCCATGTCTTCCCCGATGCAAGGCTGGTCAAGCAGAAGCTTCAACCATTCACCCAAGAGTGCAAGGATGAACTCAAGAAAGAGTTAGTTAGGCTCTTAGATGCAGGTTTCAATAAAGAGGTGTACCATCTGGAGTGGTTTGCCAACCCGGTCCTTGTAAAGAAAAAGAATGAGAAATGGAGAATGTGTATCGATTACACTGAATTGAATAAGCATTGTCCAAAAGACCCATTCTCCCTTCCCCGCATCGATCAAGTCGTAGATTCTACCGCGGGATATTCCCTCCTGTGCTTTCTAGACTGCTCTTTGGGCTACCACCAGATAGGCCTCAAAGCAGCCAACCAGGAAAAGACGTCTTTGATCATGCCGTTCAGAGCCTATTGTTATACCACGATGGCCTTCGGACTCAAGAACGCAGGCCCGACCTACCAGCGGGTCGTCCAGCACTGCCTGACTAGCCAGATGGCAGAACCGTCGAGGCCTACGTTGATGACATGGTGATTAAGACATGAGAACCTGATGACCTGCTTGGCGATATCGCTGAGACTTTCAATAACCTCCATGTGTACCGATGGAAACTCAACCCTGAGAAGTGTGTCTTCGGCGTACCTTCGGGGAAGCTCCTAGGTTTCATCATCTTCAATCGTGGGATTGAGGCCAACCTCGAAAAGATCTCTGCTTTCCTGAAGATGGGCAGACTGTCCTCTGTTAAGGACATCCAAAAGCTCACCGGGTGCATGACATTTCTTAGGAGGTTTATCTCCCGTCTCGTCGAGCGTGGAGCGCCATTTTTTAAGTTGGTAAGGAAAGACTTGGACTTCCAATGGACCGACGATGCCGAACAGGCCTTCACCAGCCTCAAGCACCTCCTGACCACGCCTCCAGTGCTTGCCACACCAAACCCCGAGGAGCAACTCCTTCTGTACATTGCTGCGACCACCTTGGTAGTGAGCACGATGCTGGTTGTCAAGCACCCAAAAGAAGGACATGCCTACCCGGTACAGAGGCCAGTATATTACATCTTCGAGATCCTTGGACCTTCTAAGACTCGGTATCCCCAGGTGCAAAAACTGTTGTATGCAGTCCTCATCACCACCCGATAGCTAAGGCACTACTTCCAATCCCACAAGGTAGTGGTGGTGACCGAGTACCCCCTCAAGGACATCATACAGAACCGCGACGCCATCGGGCGGGTGGTCAAGTGGGCGATCGAAATGGGCGAGTTCTCTATCGACTACAAGCCACACCACAATCAAGTCCCAGGCCCTCGCTGACTTCGTGGTCGAGTGGACCGAGATCCAAATTCCGCCAACCCCCAAGACCCGTCCAACTTGGACCATGTTCTTTGATGGCTCGCTATTGATGGAGCCGGGGCTGCCATACTTCTGATCTCCCCCCAGCTTGAGCATCTCAAGTATGTCCTCCAGTTGCTTTTCAAAACGTCAAACAATGCAGCCGAGTACAAAGCTCTGATCCATGGCCTTCGGATTGTCCATTCAATCGGCGTGGAGCGCCTTATGGTATACGAAGATTTGAAGCTCGTGATCAGCCAGGTCAACAAGGATTGGTCCTGCTCGAGCGAGAAGATGAACGCATACTGCGCCGAGGTCCGGAAACTAGAGGGCAAGTTCAACGACATAGAGTTCCATCATGTTCTTCGTGATGCCGACGCAGCCGCTGACCAGCTGTCCAAACTCGGATCCTCTCGGGTGACCGTCCCACGCGGGATCTTCGTCCAGGAACTACACAAGCCATCAATCAAGGAAGCAGAACCACCTGCTCCGACCACTCCTCTTGGGTCACTCGGTACTCACTGTAACCAGCGCCCTAGATGATTGGCATCGAGAGCTGGTCGATTATATCACCACCAAGGCAGTGCTGACTAAAAAAGTTGCGGCTGAACGCATCGTCCGATGATGCAAGCAGTATGTGGTTATCGGCACTGAGCTGTACAGGCATGCGACCTCCTCTCGGGTGATCCTGCTGTGTGTCCTCTGGGACCGTGGTGTTCAGATCCTCAACGAGATTCATTTGGGCATCTGCGGCAACCATACGGGCGCCCACACAATGGTCAGCAAGGCGTTTCGCTTGGGTTTCTACTGGCCGACTACCAACGAAGATGCCAAGGAGCTGGTGCGGTGTTGCCCCGGCTGCAAATTCTTCACTAAGCAACACCACCTTTTCGCTCAGGCGCTTTAGACGATTTCCCATCGTGGCCCTTCGCCTGCTGGGGGCTCGACATGGTCGGCCTGTTCCCAAAAGCTCCACAAGGTTACGACAGTCTGTTTGTTGCCATCGACAAATTTACAAAGTGGATTGAAGTGATGCCCCTGAAGGCTTGCACCACCAAGAAAGCTGCTGACTTCATCGGGGCATCTTCGGCATCCCGAGAAAGATTATCACCGACCTCGGCACCTAGTTCACTGGAAATGATTTCTGGGAGTTCTGCGAGGATAGGTGCGTTGAGGTCAAGTATGATTCGGTGGCGCACCCCTGGGCCAGTGGGCAGTGCGAGCGTGCCAATGGCATGATCCTATAGGTGCTGAAAGCTAGGATATTCGACCCACTCTAGAAGTATGGAGGTCGATGGTTGCGTGAGCTCCCAGCAGTAATCTAGGGGCTCCACAACCAGCCGAGCCGGGCCACTAGGTAGACCCCTTTCTTTCTGGTCTATTGCTCGGAGGCCGTTCTGCCGGTTGACCTACTTCACGAGTCCCCAAGGATCTCTATGATGAAGGCACAACCGAACGAACGCGCACCGAGGACATCAACAGCCTTGAGGAAGCTCAGCTAGCCGCGGTGACCCAATCGGACCGGTATCAGCAGGCCCTTCATCGCTATCATGACAGGAATGTGCATGGGAGGTCTTTCAAGGTTGGCGACTTGGTGCTCCGCTGAGTGCAATCTTCAGCCAGCATGCACAAGTTGTCGGCACCATGGGAGGGTCCCTTCATCGTCTCCGTTGTCACATGCCCGGGTTCCTACAGGCTAGTTCGAGAAGATGCAAGAGGTGCAGAACTCATGGAACATCAGGCACCTGCCCCGATTCTACGCTTGAACAGCTAAGTACCTCGTGCTTATTCCCTTCAATAAAGCAATTCCGATTTTAAATTGATCTGTTTGCAGGTCATTATCGATTCCGACCCCCAAAAGGCTTATACTCAAGTCCGTTGAGTATGAATAAGCTACCCGGGGGCTCAGCAGCCCTCTCGAGCCGCATCAACAGCCTTTTCGACTCCTTCCATGCAAATACTCATGGCCAGTCTGAGTAGCGCGGCCCCAACTTCTAAGCCAGGAATCCTTTGGAAGAGGAGTTCGTTGGCTATGCTTGAATTGCTCGGGGCTCATTCTTGGCCCGTCCGATCGACCCGGTGGCTCGACCCGACGTCCCTTGTGCTAGGGGCCGGACCCCTACTCGAGGCTGGCTAGGGTCGAGGATTTCCTTGTGACAGTCGGGCGCTAGGCGAATGAGCTCGGCGGCTCTTAATGAATATTCGCTGCATAAACAGCTAAGTTGCCTGAGCTCAACTTGGATTCCACCGGACCGAGGTTTGACAATGGCCAAAATCGCTCTACCTTTAGAGCCAAACACACATGAATAGTCGGTCGTCGCCCCTACGGTTACTCGCTACGTAAACACTAAGTTTCCTGAGCTAGACTGAGCATCCCTTGGATCTGTCCGTTGCGGGCTTGAGTCTCTCAGCCACGATGGTCAATTTCCCTCCTTGTCTGCCTGTTCGCAACATATCGGCTAAGTCATTTGAGCTCAACTGGCAATCCCCCGGATTCATCTGTCGAGGCCCTGGTCGCTCGACTTCGAAGGTCAGACACGAAACGAATGGACGGTTGTCTCTTCGCACGCCTACCCGCCATGTGAATGACTGTGCTGCTTGAGCTTGACTGAGAGTCCTCGGGATTCGTTCCGTCGAGGAAGAAAGTCGCATGTGTAGGAAAGTCAGGCATGTAGCGGGTGATCGGCTGTCCCTAATTGACTAGGTTGCCTAAGTTCGACTAGGGAAAACTCTGGAATGACTCTGTTGAGATCCTAAGTCACTTATGTAACATAGTCGGACATGGAGCAAATCAAAGACAAGAGTTAAAAAGCTTTCCTATTGCGAAAGCCAAAATCCCGATATAAAGCAAGAATAATAAACTTTAGTTGCTAAAGGGTTCAGGTTTTACATATAGCTTAGGATACATTAAATTACAGGGATATGTCAGCGATGATCTTCTCCGTCGTCGGCTCCACCTCGGCATATATGCCGGGGACATCGGCCTCCGCGACGCCAATCGGGCACCCCTTGGTGACTGCCTCGATCTTGGCGCGGGGGTACAACTTGTGTACCACCCTAAGGACGTGGGTCGTCATAGTCTTCGCCGCGTCCTGGACGAAGGCCTTGAGGAGCTGACGCCCTTCGAGAAGGCATGCCATGAGTGTGGCTTCAGGTGTGTTGGCCGATGCCGCCTCAAGGTCAATGTTGGCGAACAGCGCCCGAGCCCCGTCCTTGCAGTACTCCCAGTGGGACTGGGCCAACTCTGCGTGGCCCTACAAATCGCCAACCTTCCAGTGGAGGGTCGACAAACGGTCTGCGAGGATGATAAACAATCAGAATGGGTAGGAAAATATGAAAGAAAAGGAAGTATACCGATACTTACCGTCAACCTCTTTCTGCGCTTTCTCTGATGCGACCAGCTTAGCCCCGACCTCAGCCATCGTCACCTCCGCTGCCGCCAGCCTTCCTTCCACCTTGGCCTTCGTCGCCTCGGATGCAGCTAGCCTGGCCTCAACATCCTCAAGCGTGGCGCTCAAGGCCTGGAGGAGACCGTCGGCATGCTCCCGATGTGCCGCGAGCTCACCGGCCAAATACTCGGCTTCCCGGATGGCGAAGTCGAGTGTCGCCCCTGCCACCATTGGGGGGACAGCCTCTCGGCGCGGGGATCGATGTCCATCGCTCACCTGCTAGAGGCCATCTGTCAACATACTTGAACAAGATAACAGTAAAGAACACCGCCAATTTTGCGACTCACATGGTTGACGCCCTGAACTCGATGCTGCAATGGTGTCACAGCGACATCCTCCCCAAGCCTGACCCCTCCCTAGGGGAGGTGACAAGTTTCTGCTTCCCCTTCGGGTCTCGGGCCCCTCGGGGAAGACGCATCTCCGATGCAGCACCCTGTCAAGGGATTAACACCGACATGTGAGTTGCTAAAAAAAGAGGAGAGAAAGAGGAAAAAGACAGAGGAAGAAAAGGCAAAATGCACTTTAGTGAATGAATTGGTTTGGAACATCACCGGCTGCCGGTGATCGTCGCCACCTCCGCTCGAGCCTTCCCTCACCACCCTCGAAGTGTTCTTGGAGAACTCCATGACTACCAGTGAGAGCAGAAGTGGTTAAGGGCCAAGGAGCACAGAGCGCGAGCGCGGAAGTAGTAGAGAATTTTGAGCAAAGGAAGTAAGGAAGAAGGTGATATGGCGGGGCTTAAAAAGGACAATGATGGGTATGGCAGTGCTATTCTCGGAAAGTACGTGGCGTCAATCATGATGCATGCGTTGCATCCGAAGCGCCTCAGCCTATCCGCCTCCCTAACTGCCACGTCACCTCGATGGTAGATCCGGGCCGTCAGTCCTGGAGATTGGTTAACGGCATGCGTAACGCGCCCCACCAAACCTGTCTCTGGGCCCGCCACGACGCTTGGGCAACAAATCCTGGCCATTGGATGTACAAGGCGCCGGGCTAAGATCGGATCGTTGCCGTTTGATGAGTCGTTTCCCTACTCCACGTTTGATGGGGTTGATGGGACGTGACAGGCGCTCTGTTCAAACTATCACTGACCCACGTGCGTGGCATGAGTGCCCGAGCTCAGACGTCATCCCGACAACCGACTTTCCCGAGAGCCTACTTCGACCTTGTCGAGTGCCATCAACCTCCGGTTATGGCGACACCACCATTGGCCTTCGGGCTATAGTCTATTTTCGCTGGCAGCCATCAACCTTCGGGTTAGGGTATTTCGACCGCAATCAGCCTTCGGGCTATGGCATTTCGACCATCAGCCCCTGGGCTATGGTATCTCGCTCCCATTTCCACCAATTACTGCCGACCTCCGAGTCAGGACTTTGTTGATGACGCTTCAAGCTTGACCCTAGGCTTGGACGTTCCATCCAACCCCAGGCTCGGAGGCTATACCTTGTAGGTGCACCTAGTCGATGCACCAGCCAAAACACACTCAAGAAATTTCAAAAGACGAACTTATGGCTTTGTCCTAAAAAACTTTGACCCTAAGCTTAGATGTTCCATCTGGCCCTAGGCTCAGGCTACACCTGGCAGGTGCACTTGGGCAGTGCACCTGCTAAAGCATAGTCAAAAAGCCTCATGAGCTGGCCGAAGGACCTGACCTAGGGAATTCAGACCCTAAGGGTGAATGTTCCATGCGTCCTTAGGTTCGGGGGCTGCTGTGGGGGGATATTAACCCAGGGTAGCTCACATAAGGAAAAGACGTCCAGCTGAAGTGGGTCAAAAGGCCGTGGATTTGAGCCGAAGGCCCGACCCCATCTTGGGTCAGCTGCCTCGGCCTCGTTCGTGGTCAGCCACCCCGACCTCATCTAGGGTCGGCCATCCCGACCTCGGCCTTGAAGACCGACTCCGCATTCCGCCCCGACCTCGCAATGGCTCCGACCCGAGGAGAGCAAGTCTACCGCCTCGGGGAGGAGGCTTCTTCCATAAGGATCATAGAGGAGACAAGGTGGGACAACCTGACCGAAGATGACGTCACCCGACAAGACTGTGCACAAGATACCCATGGCGATTAGGACCCGTAGGACCTGTGTGTGTGCTTTTGAGTTATTATATTATATTTTCTCTCTGCTTTAGGGCTTAGCTTTCTTGGTCCACAAGTCCCCTTGTAACTGTCCCCTTGAGCTATAAAAGGGATGACAGGTCGCATGGCGAGGGGTCGATTCTCTGGAGTTTGGTGATTCCCTGGAGTTCAGATCCAAGGTCTAGAGTTCTCACCATTGTACTTATTTCCAGTTCATACACCATCCTAACAAAGAACACTAGACGTAGGTTTGTTATTCTCCGGGAGGACCGAACCAGTCTAAATCCTTGGCTCGCTTTGTGTTTGAGTCGACCATTGGATCCTTTCGATGGACACCCCGACCAATCTTTCACTTCCTTGGGTAGCCTCTGGGAGAACTGATCGGCCATCCGTCGACAATGTCTTTCCAAATACCATTAATTAGTCTGTTTTTCTGGTTAAGATGATTCAAAATGCTGCTGTATTTTTTAGACTTGCTTAAACTTGATAAAAATTTACTTAGAATAAACTTAAATAGTAAATTACGTTGGTGTACACAAATTTATCACGTGGATGTAACTTACTGCATGAACATGTAAAACGCTTATTTTTATGCACAAATTTTGCGAACCAAGGCTAAAATCGCACAGCAAGGTTAAGCTTGTTGATTTGAATTCTATATAAATATATATCTCAGAATAATATAATGTAGACAAATTTGTCCAACAAAACATGGAATAAGACATAATAATCACAAATAAAAAACCGAAACCGAGCACTATGTAAGAGGTAGAAACGAAAGAAAGATAAAGGAGAAATCAAGTTTACAAATGTAGTCATTTATCATATGTGTATGTAAGTCACATACTGATTTATGGTTAAAATTATACTTGTCGTATCATTTTGGCTTTGATTTACGTGCATCAAACTAGTTCATGCATCAAAATTAATGTACTAGATTGTATTCATTTAATAAATTTGTGTAACGCTGATGCGATTTACTCAAACTACGGATTACGGAACGGAGTAATTAACTGGCCAATTTCAAAAGTTTCAACCTACCGAAAACATCTATGGAGAGTAATTACTCCATTAAGTACTATAATTAGGTAATAGTAATTACTCCGATAATTTGTGACTAAGCAATGGACTGTTTGGACGTGATGCTGTCTTCCACGAACGCTCTGATTTCATCGACGAGCTTCCGGATGTCGTCGGCGAGCTGCGGGAAGAAGTAGAAGGCATGTATGGCCTCCGGGAACTCCACCACCCGCGCCGCCTTCCCCTTCTGCCGCAGCATGCGGGCGTATCGCCGGTCCCAGTCTTGTAGCGGGTCGAGGCCCCCGACGACCACCATCGCCGGCGGAAACGCTTCTTGCAGCTCGGGCTCCGGCCCCGCGTCGCCCGTGACGTGCGCCGCCGGGTGGTTTCGGTCAGCCCCTTCCGGCAAGAACGCCCTCCACCACCGGTCTGACCGCCGGATGTTCACCACCGGCGCCACGCCCTCCAGCGCGCGCTCTGCCTTCGTCCGCTCCTCGCCGCCGAAGTACGGCTCCAGGAGTATCACGCCGGCGAGGTGGACGGTGTTGTCTGATGGAGGCGGTGGAGTCGACGCCGTCGTCGTCGTCGTCCAGCGCTGGGCCATGTGGTGCGCGATGTTGCCGCCGGCGCTGTCTCCTGCGAGGAAGCAGGCGGAGAGGTCCATGGGGACGCCGTGCTCGTCGCGGAGACCGGTGGCGCCGAGGTAGCGGAGGACGGCTTCCCGCGGCGTTGTACGCCGCGGGGAACCGGTGCTCGGGGGCGAGGCGGTAGTCGACGGACACGACGACGGCGCCGACCCCGCTGCAGAGCGTGCGACAGAGGGCGTCGAATGGGCGGGAAGCTGCCGAGAACAGCGCGAAGCCGCCGCCGTGGAGGTAGACGATGACGGGGCGCGGCGACGCCGACGAAGACGAGTGTTCCCCCGCTGGAGGAGTGAAGACGCGCGCCCAGAGGCTGCGGGACGCGTCGACGGTGACGTCCTTCGAGCTCACGCCGGCGGCGTCCGGCCGCGGGTCGGCGGGCGCCCGCCGGTCGTACAGGGAGAACAGAGAACGGTTGATGGCGCCGTCCCGGCGCTGCGTCGCGTCGATGGCGGCTTCGAGAAGGCAGAGCCGGAGGCGCACCGCGCACGGCAGGGCCACCCGCCGGCGGTGACCGTGCGCGTCGGCCATTTCTTGGCTGCTGCAGGTGCAGGCTGCTCGGAGACATAAAAATGCAGGTTAGAACACTGAAGCACGGAGCACACGGCACACATAATGTTCAGATAGAAACAAAATTCAGAAAGTTTTCAGAGGGTCGCTGCCGATGTTGTCCTGTCTGTCGTCTGAAAACAACATCCACAGTTCCGTTCGTACGTGACGAATGATGTGAAATTAATACGCTGATTGAGGCGATGATAGAGATGACATGGAGATCGCCATCCATCCTGAAGATAACGCAGACGCTAGCTATGGCCTATGTGCTCACGCCGTTGGATTGTTGTGACAAGGGTGCAACAATATGAGGCTGCAATTTGTTACTGTGCTTATCACATCTGTCCCACTTCTTTCCTATGAAATTCCAGGTATTTCTTGGCTGTTCTTTCGGAAAAGAATTTCAGATACTTCTTGACTTTACTGAAAAGTTAATCTTTTTTGCTGATCTAATATGTTCTGTGTACAGTAGTATACTTTAGTGAACATTCAGAAGCATCTGACATGGGATTGTGAAGCTCAACAGGAGCATTATCCAGCACATTAATTCCCCAATTACCAGATAGTACTGCAGAATAGCACTTTCCATGAGGCAGTTCCAAACACTTCATAATTTCTCCATGTTTTTCGTTTACAGTTCTAGCTGTGGACTTTCCATGATTTGAATCTTCAAATGCCTCAGTAGAAAACTATCGGGAGATTAGCTCATATCAGTTTTTTTTCCTCCCAGTTTGATGATTCCACTTTGGATTTCGCTACTTTTCTATGGTGTCTTAGTTCAGATCTCTGATAAGAAGATGATTTTCATCCATTAAGGAATAACCTATAGTTTTCACATATCATTCAAATATTCATAAAATATATAAAACTTTTTTATAAGATAGAGCCATATATAATATATCATATCACTACACCAGCTACAGTTTTGCCCAACAGCTAAAACGATTTACAACAATGCTCATGGCAAAATAAATGTAGATATACAACAACCCTCTCATAGTTGATTATATCAACAGGACTGTCACTGATCGATCGTGTATACAAATCCAACAGCCATGTCAGTACTCCTAATGAGATGCCATTCTGACTTACTACATTATCTCAAAGTGACGAAATGATCCATTATGGTGAGTGTACCGTCGGAGTTTGTTATACTAAGAAAATGAGAGTCCTCTCAGTGATTATTCATAATGGGAATCAGCATGCAAGATTGCAAGATATGTGCTACCACCATTTTTTCCCTCTCACTCAGTGATTGTTACATCAAGCGGGAAGTGTTCCCTCCATTTTTTTTTCAGTCAGTCCTTATAAAGGACAGAATGCAGTGGTAGGAATTACGTTCTACCCTGTAGCATACACCATGGATCAAGTTAACAGTAAGGTGAAGGAAGAGGTTGAGGTTCATGGAGAACTTCAAGGTCAAGCTGTCGCCAAGGATGAGATTGATCTGAAGCCTTACATCAGGAAAGGAGAAGTGGGGAAGAAAGTGGTTCATGATTTTGATATGAATGAAAAACCTGCACTACCAAAATCCCGACGTTTGCCAAGTGCCCAGAGGTTTGCCGAGTGCATAACCTCGGACACTCGGCAAACAAGCGTATTTGTCAAGTGCCTCTCGGCAAAGCCGAACACTCGGCAAACGTCCCTGTTTGCCGAGTGTGGCTCTCGGCAAATAGGGGCACTCGGCAAAACTTCACGTTTGCCGAGTGTCCCACCAAGGTCCTTGGCAAAACTTCACTTTTGCCGAGTGGTGCTGACAGGCACTCGGCAAGAGGTGAAATTTGCCGAGTGTCTACCAAAAGCACTCGGCAAACAATAATCTTTGCCGAGTGCTTAGCCTATGCATTCGGCAAAATTTTAAGATTTTGTTGTATAACACACTCCAAACTTTTTCACGCCCCCATATAGAACATGAATTACTATATGTTAAAATTTGAGATATTTTTTTAATTGTTTGCTATATTTGAATAATTTTTTTGTATATATAGGAATTTCTTTAATAGTGCCACATTTGAACTATAAGTGATTCGAATAATAGAATAAAATATGTTAAAAATGATATTCATGTTGTTGAGTCCATTTTGAGGCCATATCTAGAAAATAGAAAGTAATTACAAAGATCTTTTCAGGAAGACCGTGAGTCAAATAAAATCCGCTCGGTTTTTAAATTATTAGAAAAATAATTAAAGTCCGAAAATCACGAGATTTGTCGGTGTATCATGAAATCGGACGTTGAGGCTGTGGTAAAAAATTGAAAAGGTTTCGTACATTTTATCACGTACGACGCTTATAAACCGAAACATCTCCGAATAAGAATATTAGAGTTTATACTCATCTCACGAAATTAGAGTCATAATGATGATCAAATTTATAAATTGGTGACAAAACTTTTTGTGCACATAATATATAACATACATGGCACCATGCCAAGTTATGGGATTTTTTTCAAGCAATTTAAAATTTCTAAATTATTTTTTCCATGTAATAGGTAATTACTTTGCCGAGTGCACCACAGGAAAGCACTCGGCAAAGTATTTACTCAGTGCAAACCCAGGGGCACTCAGTAAAGACAGACACGTGGCCTCTATCCAAGCCTACAAGGAGAAAATTTTCGCCGAGTGCCCCAAAATAAAGCACTCGGCAAACCTAAAAAAATTATTTAGGTTTGTCGAGTGCTCCTCCGCGAAGCACTCGGCAAAGCCTTTGTCGAGTGCATCTCACCAGGGCACTCGGCAAACTTACAAAAAATCTTTAACTTTGCCGAGTGCCTCGGTCCTCGGCACTCGGCAAAGCCTTTGTCGAGGGCCGGATCTAGGACACTCGGAAAACTCGTCCAACACTTTGTAATTTTGACCGGCCGCACACAACACACACAACACACAACACACAATGGCTCTTTGCCGACCGTTCGCCGCCCCGGCCGCCGTGCCCTCCGGCTCGCCATGCCCGCCCGCCACGCCCGCCACCCTCGGCGTCCCCGGCCGTGCCCGCCGCCCCCGGCGGCGCCCGCCGCGTCGCTGCCCCCGGCCGTGCCCTTCGGCCCCCGCCCGCCGCGCCCGGCCACCCTTCCCGGTCGTCGCCCTCCGCCGTCACCACCGTCCTCCACGTGTAGAGTCTCTCCACCGGTCGGTCTCCCCCGACCCACCACCGGGGTTTAATGTAAGTGTTTAATGGAACAAAAGTAGATTTTTGTATAGAGTAATTATATAGTATAGACTAAGTAGTGTGATATTCGACAAAAGAAAATATAGGAAGTTGATGTAGTGCATATGTGGTGATTTTAGGGTTTATTGTTTATATCTAATTTGTATATGTGGTGCATATATGTCTTGTTATATGAGTATGTGGTTGTCGGCCATCGTGTCGTCTCGTTTGTTGCAGGTTTTGGAAACCTCCCTGTGCGGGGGAGGTGCTGCCAAAATTTTCAATTGACATGACTATTTTTCTTCAGTATAGACCTTTGCACCTACATCGACTTGTGTAGCCGTGAGTGCTTCGATACCAAGGGTGTACTGTGAGTCCGTCGTCGCCTCCTTCTACTACATGGCTTCCTCGCTGCCTTCACCGATGTCGTCGTTCGTTTAGCCCGAGAGGCACTTAGGTGAGAGACCCTGGGCTTCTCTTGCACAGTTACATTAATTAGATATAATGTAGGTGTATCACGTAACCTAGTTAGTCGTCTCCCGTTCGAAAGAGATACGATTGGAGTAGATATGCAGATCTTTGCATATCTGAAACCGTATCTATTTCAAATTGTCCCTGTTTTTTGGACAACCCGAGGATGTTTAGAGCGGTTTAGTTTTCATGCCTTACTCCAGTCCGAGATAGGGTTTCGACAGCACCTCCCTGTTGTTCTCTGGATACACAATCTCCCTGATGGGACGTGTATTTGGAGAACAGCAGGGATGTGCTGCCGAAATTCTGTCTCGGACAGAAGTAGGGCATGAAAACTAACACCGTCTACACATCATCGGGTGGGATTAGGACCTATCCTCACCTATTAGAGAGTATAGGCACTCGGTAGATTCAAACAATTCTTATATTATTCACTGATTTGTTAGAGGATGGATGACCGTGAGTGGATGTACACGGGCCGCCCAAATGTGTCTGGGATAACCCTTGAATGGATTAACAAGACCAATGCTTTCATCGAGGGGGCTTTTGCTAGGCTTAATGGGAAGCCTACCACTTGGTGTCCATGCGCTGATTGTCGAAACAAGTGTCAACAATCAAAGAAGCGGTTGGGTGAACATCATGTGAAGAATGGATTTATGCCAAACTATACCCGGTGTACCTTACATGGTAAGCGCCATCGTGCGAGAGAGGAGGTCGTGAGACAACGAATCGATGAATATGATTCTGATGCCAGGGTAGGAGATATGTTACATGATTATGATGAAGGGTGTATGGAGGACGAGCCAGAGGAAACCGCAAAGGCATATTAGCAGACGCCACAGCAACCCCTTCACGGGCATACTAAGGTTTCTCAACTGGATGCCATTGCACGTCTAATGGCCCTGAAGTCCCAGTTTAGCTGAAGTAGAGACGGCTTCGATGCTATCTTGTCAATATTTGGTGGTCTGCTTCCGGAAGGTCACATTCTGCCTAAGAGCATGTATGACGCACAAAAACTCCTTCGTGCACTTAAGATGCCATACGAGCAGATACATGTGTGTCCGAATGGATGCATCTTATTTAGGAAAGAATATGCAGAAGATAAGTACTGTCCAAAGTGTAAAGCCTCTAGGTACGTAGAGGTGGACTCTGGTGATGGTGAGAAGAGGTAGCTCCAAATCGGCGAGAAGATCCTTAGGTACCTCCCATTCATACCGAGGATCCAACGGCTATACATGACTGAGGAATCCGTGAAGCAGATGACATGACACAAAAATAGACGTCGATACAATCCTGATATGATGGTACATCTAGCCGACGAAGAAGCATGGGCAAAGTTTGATGTGGTTTATCATGAGAGAACTAAAGAGGCTCGTCATGTACGTGTTGTGCTGGCAACATATGGGTTCAATCCTTACGAAATGTCGGCGTCACCATACACTTGTTGGCCCGTATTCGTTATCCCCCTCAATCTCCCCCCCCCCCGGCGTTATCTTTCAACGACAGAATATTTTTTTTGTCGTTGATAATTCCTGGACACCCGAGGGATAATATGAGTGTGTACATGGAGCCTTTGATTGATGAATTGTTTCGTGCTTGGGATGAAGGGGTATTGACGTACGACCGAGCCACGAAGACAAACTTCAAAATGCATGTTTGGTACCATACCTACTTGCATGAGTTCCTGGCTTATGGGATATTCTATGGCTGGTGTGTTCACGGAAAATTTCCATGCCCGGTATGCAAGGAATCTCTGGAGTTCTTTTGGTTGACAAAGGGTGAAAAGTATTCTTCGTTCGACAAACATCGACAATTCCTCCCTCTTGACCACCCATTCAGGCGATACATCAAGAACTTAAAAAAAGATGTTGCCGTTGAAGACACTGCTCCGCAGATGATGACAGGAGCTGAGGTTAGTGCTCAGTTAGATGCTCTCGTGGTGAATGACGTGAATGGATATCGCTTTCACACAACTCGACAAAAAGCAGATACTTTGCCGAGTGCATCCTCTTGGCAAAGTATCTCTTGCCGAGTGCTCGATTCCTTGCACTCGACAAATAGGCTTTTGCCGACTCCTTGTTTGCCGAGAGAGGTTTGCCGAGTGCTACTCTCGGCAAACCCTTTGGCGAGTGTTTTGTGGGCTTCTCCCAGTGTCCTGGATACTCGGCAAACATCCTAAGTCCGGTAGTGTTGTTTGTGATTTTGATTTGAACAAGTTCTACGTCACGGAAGGAGACCTTCATCTAGACCCAGATATAGAGCTGGGCAGTTTTGAACGAAAACCAAAAAAACGAACCGCACCGAGCCGAACCGAAATTTGCGGTTCTTTGGTTTTCGGGTTCGGGTTCGGTTCATGGTGTTGCAAAAACCGCATTGTTCGGTTCGGTTTTGGTTTTGGATATCTGAAAACCGAATCCCCGAAAAAACCGATTCTCTTTGACAACCCATACACAGAGAAGAAACCGAACAGAGAGGAGCCGGGAGCGCGCGGTCTCCTCCCTCCGTGCCGCCTGGGCGGCGGCCCCCTCCCTCCCTCCGCATGTGGACCCCCGATTTTGAGTCGGGAATCTTTCGTGTTCATAGTACCATTCCCTGGATCAAGTAGTTGGTACCCACGAATGCAGTACTGGATAATCAAGTGCACATGCACGAATAGTCTTACAATACCATTATTACATAAATAGGCCCGAAGGCATTGTTCATCCCACAGACCTTATGGTCCGAATACAACATAAAAACAGAGTTTAGATAAGGCAGCGGAAAGAGGCGCGGCTTGTCCATTGCCACGAGTGCAACGACCGGGACTAAGGTCTAATATGCGCCGTCGGTTCCTTCGCCCTCCGCGTAGTACGCGTAGGGGTCTTCCGCTCTTCATTTCCATCACCGAGAGGTTTGTGCGTATAGCAAGGGTGAGTACCAACCGTACTCGGCAAGTCAACACGAATTGATGCATATGATAGGGATATTCAAAGAACACGGCTAGGGTTATTTTTGCGTAAAGCCGCTTTTCAATTCTTTTCACAAGCCTACCGACTAGCCAAAATCAAGTTTTAATTTCATGGTTCATTAATCCGGCGACGGTTCGTCTACCATCCATCGTGATTCCAAGGATGGCTTCCGTCTCCGGTTCGTCATGATTTTCGGGAGTCCACCCCTTCTCGCATTCTCGAGAAGTTGATCCACCAATAACAAAATCATCATGCAAACCCATCCCAAAGCTTTTAAGTTTAAAATCTAGCCAAGCGAAAGTCTTGTCACGATGCTCAATATCCGCGAGCACGGCTATTCGAATAGATTGATTCATTCACACCGCAAGTGGATGTACACTTTACCCGTACTCCGCGACAGCCCAACAAATGAGCCTACGCCTCAACACATGAGACGGTCACGGCAAAGCCTTTCGATAACCTCACTTTGGCGCACTCCGCTCCATGAACTTTAGCCCTCATGCACTCTAGCCGTCCTTTTCTAGCGTGAGAGGAGTTCGCGCACCCGGGGTAAGGGAAGACATTTCCAATCTTTAAGTTTAATTAACAGTAGTTTAATTTCACCATTTATAACAAAGGCCGCAGCCTCATTCTCATCCCATAACCACATCATAGAGAACCATCTATGCAAGGATACCGCTCCGCTCGGCTACCTAGTCGGCTAGGTCTATACCCATTCGAGAAGTACGGTTGTACGCTCGTTTCCGCTATCTCATGGCTCGGTCCTTAACTGACCAGGGTCGGCACTTGCCTTTTCCGGAATCCACCCAAATCATCCGGCCGCCCGTCTAAAACATTTGTATAGTACTTTCAATTTTCATCAAACTTAGTTCATCGTGGCCATGTGGCGCTCATGTCTCCACATGCCGAAGCTCAACTACCTCCCTAAGGTAGTTGCCCAAGCACAAAGCTTTTTCATAAAGTCATGAGTATGCATGGTCTAAGTTTAGCAGGGCTAAGCGCTTACGAAGTTATGCTTCGGTTATTTGTATCACATCGCGAGTTACAAGGAGTAATTCTAAAGGTAAACAATAGCAAGGTATGGCATAACAAGTATAGGCAATCCGGTAAAGCATGCATGTTTAGAGTTTAAAATAACATCATTTCGCAAAAGGGATCAATATGTTCAAAGGGTGTGAAGACTTGCCTTGCTCGCACACTTGAGGGGGGATCTTCGCGGTGTCGATGCCGGTTTCTTCGACGCTACCCGTACGTGCGAGAGATCAATTGAATTCAGTTAGAATTCAACTAAACACCGAGAGATCGAAAAGAACCACAAAAGCCATGAAAACCACTTCAAAGAGTTTTGCCGAAAATTCTACTCGAGTTAGAACAAGGGTTGCGAGGAAAATCCGGGTTTTGGAATCGAGTTGATGACCTAGGGTTTTCGCAAAGTCGGCGATCGTAATAAATTTGGAAATTACGTTTGAAAATATCAGCGAAGAAAATTCATGCTCGAAATTTGAGGGTTTGAGCACAAAAGCGAAACCTATTTCGATGGCGGGAAAGAATTAAACGGAATCCGGATTGAAAACGATGCGAAATGAAATTCGGAAAACGTCCGATTCCGATTTTTCAAACTTTGCACCGAGAAAATATGTGAGAAAATAATTTATTTTTGCTCAAAATTTTACTCAAGTCATCCCAAAATATTCTTCCAAATTTTCCAAAATTTTTCCTAATTTTTTCCCTATTTTTCTTTTTTTCTTTTTCTTTTTCTTTTCTTTTTCTTTTCCCGCGCACCGTTCAATGCCCGAAAGGTGTTCGACCGGGCTCGGCCAAAAACAGAGGCGGCGGCGGCGCTAGCGCACAAGGGAAAAGGGGCGGCGGCGGGGCTTACCGGCGATGGCGCTGGGGAGCAAGGGGCTCGGGGACCGCTTGCGCGGCGGCGACGGCTAAACGGCGGCGGCTTTTGGCGGTGGCGCTCGGAACGGCGAGATCACGGTGGCGGTGCGGTGGAATCGCGCGGGCGCGGCCCTTTATAGGCTGGCGGCGCGCGCGGGCGGAGAGAGGGGGACGGCTCGGGCATGCGCGGCGCGGCGCGACACGCGGCGCAGCTCGGGGGCCGGGTACGGCGGGCGAGACGCGGCGGCGAGGGCGCACGGCGCGGGCGGGTCCGGAGCGGCGTGCGCGCGAGGTAGGGGCCGGCGCGGCTTCGGCCGCGTGGCGCGCGCGGCGCGCGGCGCGGAGGCGCCGGGGCGGCGCAGGCGGTGCGCGCGGCGCGCGGCGCGCGGGTCCGGCTCGGCGCGTGCTCGCGGGCGCGTGGCGCGGCGCGCGGCGCGCGCGCGTGCGCGCGGCGCGTGGCGCGCGGGGGGGGCAAGGGGGCACGGGCGCGGGCGCGGCGGGCGCGGGCGCGGGCGGGGTCCGGCGCGGCGCGCGGGGGGCGGCGCGTGGCGCGCGCGCGGCGCGGGCGCGTACGGCCGGACGCGCGCGCGCGCGCGGCCGGGCGGTACGGCGTCGAGCATCTTGTGACCAATGAACAAGAACTTTCACTTTTTCCCGATTTTCCATTTTCTTTTCTCATTTTCTATTTTCTTTCCTTCTAAAAATTCCAAAATAAATCCTAATATCCCAAAAATAATTTTTAGCATTATATTTTAAACTTTTTCTTGACTTTTATTTTCCATAATTATTTTTCATATTTATTTAAATTTCTTTTTCCAAATTTTCATAATTCACCCATTTTATTTTCAAAAATTTCCCAAATTTCGAGTACGCCTCCCGAGAATTTTATTATTTATTTTGTGTTTTAATTTATCTTTTCCCAACCAAAAATTTTATTTTATATGTCCTGAACACGTTTTCACGAATCCGCACTTTTCCCCTGATTCTTTTTAAAACCCCGGTGCGACTTCCGCACCGACATTTTGTCAACTCCGAAAACTTCAAATATGCCAAAAAGGGAATTGACCACGACTAAATCTATGCAACCGAGCTTGGCAAATAAGAAGCAACAAAACCCGAGAAGAAGCAATAGGCCACGGTTTTGAAAGTTCCGATTTTTACGTTCCGATTTTGATTCTCCGATTTTTAGGATGTCACAAACCTACCCCTAACAATAAATCTCGTCCCCGAGATTTCTTACCTGCTGAGTAGGTGTGGGTATTCGTCCTCGGAACTCTTCGCTTTCCCGGTAGCCTCTTCTTCCGTGTGATTGCTCCATTGTACCTTGTACATGCGCCATGACTTGGTCCGTGTCTTCTTTTCCGCCTCGTCTAGTATCTTGATTGGATGTTCCGGTAGGTAAGATCACTCGTGGACATGGATGGCTTCTAAAGGAGCTTGCTCTTCCGGTACCCGCAAACATTTCTTCACTGCGATACGTGGAACACTGGGTGGACATCGGAGAGATTCTCGGCGCCCAATTGGTAAGCCACTTCTCCTCTCCTAGCGCTTATCAAGAATGGGCCCACGTATCGTGGTGCGAGTTTCCCTTGACTTTGAATCTCCGAGTTCCCGTAGTGGTGAGACTTTTAGATACACGTAGTCACCTTCTTTAAATTCCAATTCTCTTCGACGGGTGTCCGCGTAGCTCTTTTGTCGTGATTGAGCCGCTTGTAGTCGGTCCCGGATCGGCGAACCTTTTCCTCCGCCTCCTTGATTATGTCGCCCGAATACGGTTCGTTCACCGGTTTCGACCACATTAGTGGGGTTCGACATCGGCGACCAAATAAAGCTTCGTTTGGCGACATCTTCAAACCGGCTTGGTAGCTGTTGTTGTAGGAGAACTCGGCGTACGGCAAACATTTCTCCCAATCCTTGGTGAAATCCAACGCACGGCTCTCGCATGTCTTCTAGCACTTGATTTGTCCTCTCGCCCGCCCGTCGCCGCGGGTGGTAAGCGGTACTAAAGGCAAGGTGATCGCGAGTGCTTCGTGAACCTTGCTCCGAAATGAGATGTAAATTGGGTACCACGATCCGATATAATCCTTTTGGTACACCGTGGAGACACACAATCCTACTCATATATAATTCCGCTAGCTTGGCACCGTTGTAGTTAGTTTTCACAGAATAAATCGCGCCTTGGTGAGCCGATCTACTATTACCCAAATGGAATCGTAACCAATCGCAGCCTTGGGTAATCCTACTATGAAATCCATGCCTATCTCGTCCCATTTCCATTCGGAATCTTGAGTGGCTGCAGCAAGCCGACTGGCGTTGATGTTCGGCTTTCACCCTTTGGCACACATCGCACACGGCTACGTATTCGGCTACATCCCTCTTCATATTAGGCCACCGTATTCTCCTTTTAAATCCTGGTACATTTTCGTGCTTCCGGATGTAACGAATATGCCGATTCGTGGGCTTCCTTTAAGATCAATCCCCTCAAACCGCCTCGTTCGGCACACGATTCTCTTCTTGTACCACAAGATTCCCTTGTCATCTACCGAAAACTCCCGAGCGCGTCCAGCGCCATACGTTCCTTAATTTCCTGGATTTCCTCATTCCCTCTTTGGGCTTCCTCTATTTGAGTTCTCGTAGGGCTGGATTTCCAAGTGAGTTCACTTCTCCGTGAGGAATCGTGTGCGATTGAGCCGAGCCATTTCTTCCTGGAGCTCATTAGCCACACCTCCCAATTCCATGTGGTTGCATTGGGCTTTGCGGCTCAGCGCATCGGCCACTACATTTGCCTTGCCAGGATGGTAATGGATTCCTAGATCGTAATCCTTGATCAACTCCAACCATCGCCCGTCGTAGGTTGAGATCAGCCGAGTAAAGAAATATTTCAAGCTCTTGTGATCGGTATACACATCACGGTGGTTCCCGATCGATAGTGTCTCCGATCTTCAATGCATGTACCACCGCGGCTAATTCCAGTCATGTGTGGGGTAATTCTCTTCGTGGGGTCGTAATCGCGAGAGGCATACGCTACGACCTTCCCATCCTGCATCAATACTCCTCCCAATCCTTGCCGGGATGCATCACAAGACATCACGAAGTCCTTCCGGTTGTCGGGTAAGGTCAAGATTGGAGCGGTGGTTAACTTTTCTTTTAATTGGTCGAAGGCTTTTTGGCACTTTTCATTCCATTCAAACTTCTTTTCCTTCTTCAGGAGTTGAGTCATAGGTCGGGCTACGGTGGAAAACCCTTCGATAAACCGTCGGTAATAACCGGCCAAGCCCAAGAAACTCCGAACTTCCGTTACCGACTTGGGTGCCTTCCATTCCATAACGGCTTCGACCTTGGCGGGGTCTACCGCTACTCCTCCGCTGAAACCACGTGGCCAAGAAAAGTGACTTCCTTGAGCCGAACTCGCATTTGCTGAACTTGGCATACACCGGTGCTCTCGTAGCTTTTCCAAAGACTAGTCGTAGATGCTCCGCGTGTTCCTCATCGTTCTTGGAGTAGATAAGTATATCGTCGATGAACACCACTACGAATTTGTCCAGTACTCCATGAACACCTTGTTCATTAGGTTCATAAAGTACGCAGGGGCATTGGTCAATCCAAAGGACATCACTGTGAACTCGTATAAGCCGTATCGTGTAGAGAATGCCGTCTTAGGAGTATCTCCGGCTCTAATTCTCAATTGATGATATCCCGACCGTAGATCAATCTTGGAGAACACTGCGCACCCTTAAGTTGATCGAATAGGTCATCGATCCGGGCAGGGTACTTGTTCTTGATAGTGACTTCGTTCGCGATCGGTAGTCCACACACATTCTCATGCTCCCATCCTTCTTCTTGACGAAGAGCACCGGAGCTCCCGGAGAAGAGTGGGCGAACGAATCCCTTCTCTTGTAGTTCCTTTATTTGTTTCTTGAGTTCCTCCAACTCGTTGGCGGCATTCGATAGGGCCTCTTGGATATGGGGGCGCACGTGCATTAAGTCGATGATGAACTCTACGTCGCGATCCGGGGCATTCCGGGTAATTCCTCGGAAACACATCCGGGTATTCTTGTACTACCGGCATTCCACCTAGAGGTAGCATGGTGAACACTCCCGTAGCTTGTTCACACAGCCTTGGGTTTTGATCCATAGTTATGCTCATCGGTGATCCCCACGGGGTGGATACCGTGACTTCCCTTCGCGCAGCTATAATTCCATTATTTTTGGTCAACCAATCCATTCCGAGTATGACATCTATGGTTTGGGGCGATAACACCATAAGGTTTGAGAGAAACACCACGTCTCTAATCCGTATGGGCACGTTAATGCGAGGCATGGGGTACGGTTATGTCTCCCAGCGAGTGTACCAACATAGGCCTCTTAAGTGCTACTTGGTGTAGGTGGTGTTGTTTGCTTACTTGGGAAGATATGAATGAATGCGAGGCTCCGTAATCGAATAAAACTTTAACGGTGTAGAGTTGATAGAGAACATACCCATCAATACGCTCGGTCCTCCGTGCTTCTTCGCCCTCACATGATTCACTTGGCCACGTCGAAACCCGGTGGCGCCTCGTTGGGTAGCGGGGTCCCGAACGCCTCGTCCCCGCCGCAGGGGGGGGGTTCCTCGGACGGGTGTGGCATTGGCGCCGTGCGCACGGGGTGTTGCGTGGTTTTGGGCAGCTATTGGAGTAATGCCCGAATTCTCCGCAGCTTGAAACACTCACATTCCTCCTTCCCGGAGCGGCTAGGGTTGGTGTGGGTGTACGAAGCCGTGGTGTAGCCGACCGGTTGACATGGTCGGGAGCGAGAGGACGTCCGCTGCTCGGACGTTTGGCTTCCATCCGACGGGGTGGCTCCCTTGGGGCGTTGTGGCGTTCCCGAAATGGGCGAGCCATAGCGAGCCTCCTTTTGCGGTTATTGTCCACCACCTTTTGGTCATGCTCAAGTCGGACGACCTTGTTGATGAGGCTTTGGAACCGGTGTGATCCCGCCCGATCATTGGTCCCCGCCGTCATTTAGTCCCTCAATGAATTTGTCTATCTTTTCTTCTTCGTCCGCTGTGTCGCTGGTGGCGTAACGGGCAAGCTGGGTAAATCTGTTCAGATACTCCTGTACTGAGGTGTTCCCTTGACGCAGTCTGCGGAACTCGTTCTTCTTCATCCTCATTACCGCACGGCACGAAATTCTCACGGAACGCAGCCGTGAATTCCTCCCATGTTGGCTCGCCGCGTCTTCAGCTCGTGTCTCCTTGTAGGTGTCCCACCGCCACTCGCGGGACCCTCCAACCGGTTAGTAGCGAAGACCACTCTATCGCTTCTCGGACTCGACGAGGGTTAGCTTCTTTTCTATCACTCTTAGCCAATCTTCGGCGTCCATAGGTTCTTCGGCCGTGGAAAAGTGGGCGGCTTAGCTCTCATGAATTCCCCGCACTCGATCCTCCTCGACCTCCTTGATTATTGGCGATCGCTTGGAGTAGCCGGGTCTCGCATAGCCATGACCTCCGCCAGGGTGGAGGGGTTGGGTTCCGGCGGGTTTTCGTTGGTTGCCGCGGCTCTGCGACGATGTGCCATCTGAAGAAGAGAGATGATTTAAGAGAGCGATCTAGTTTAGGTTATGGTTCACAGGAAATTTTTCTTCAAGTTCCTTCGAATGATCTTCACTCAACAAAGCGAGGTGAAACAATAAATAGCATACGAATTAAGACATCGCAAGGCGATGCCCAGGTTCATCATATTACATAAGGGTACATGGACCGTATACACACAGTCCTCCATGCCAGATAGCAATAATAATTATATCGTTCAGCTAGATCAACTAATTAAGGGTAAATAGGAAGTGCTGCCGGGTCGGGAAGGTCCTTCCGCCTAGTCATCCAACCATCCGCAAGAGCCAGGCGCCGGAAGCGGGTGGTGCCGCCGCGAAGCAAACCGAAGTCCCCACGGCTCGGAGGTGGCGGCCTCGAGTCACGCCGAATCTTTCGACTCGGTGGCCGCGTACTCTTGCGAGCGATCGGCGGGTGAGGGGCCTCCCGTGTGAGTCAAGCGACGAGGGGGAACTTCCTCCTCCATTGAGTCGGTGTCGCTAGACTCCCATTTGATCTCCATGGGCTCCGCCTCGGACTCCGTGTCGGTGTGGATCTGGATGGGGTTACCCTCTCCTGATCCCGGCTCGGAGGGTACTGGTACGGAGCTCGGGGTGGCAGCAGTGGGGTCGACCAGGTATGGTGCAGGCTCTGTGCTCAACATGAAAGCTTGCTCCATCATAGCTTGAAAAGTATCAAAGCTTGCTGGAGTTATATGGTAATAGTGGTCGGGCACGGGGGCAGGATGTGATGGTACGGGCTCGGTGGAAGTACTGCGGCGTAGACAGGATGAGTGTGCACTGTTCCTCTAGCCGGTTGATCTCGCCGCTTGCTTTTCCCGAGCGCTCTTCCAGCTCTACTAGAGCCTCCTCGGGCCATGTAGCGGTCCGAGAGTTGCTCATACTGAGCACCATTGGCCTGCAGCTGTGTCTGCAGCATGCTTATCTGGTCTCCACAGCCTTGGTGGCTGGCGACCAGATCATTGAGGCGTGACTGCTGATCGTTGATCTCGAGCGGGGCCTCCTCGTAATCGTCTGCTGTCTCCGCCCAACGCGATAAACGCGTGACCATCGGGTTGTAGCAGCAGGGGGTAGCCTCCACGGTGCAGCACCGGGTTGCCCTCTTCGCGGTAAGGGTGATGCACGAACTCGTCATTGTGAGTTCGGCACGGTGTTCCGCATTAAGGCGAAGGAAGGCCTCGCGAGCGGCATCCTGAATAGCTGCTTCTGCTAGGTCCCGGGGGTAGCGAGTGTGGAAGCAGTAGGATGTCTCACTCCCCATGCGGGCTTCTATGGACACGGCTGCCTCCCAGTGGATACATCTCGGAGCCATGTCTCTTGGTGTGATAAGTGGGCGGTTCCGGGTATCTCAAGCACCATAGTAGAGACGAAGTTGTACCACGAACCCCTCGTCTCGCGGGTTAGTGACTTCCCAGTTCCGTCGTGGTTTGACATCCGCTTTACGGCAATTTAGGGTTAGCGAGAGGGAGCTATCATAATCATTTGGTATAAAGAAATACAGATGTAGAAAAGATATAGTTGCATTTTCGGAAATAATAGTTTAAAACTGTTCCTACTGTAGGGATATTTCCCTTTAGCCATCTAGTTAGGGGTAGGGCGCCATTTGGTCTTAGCCTACGGTCGCATGGCTCTGATACCAGCTCTGTGGACCCCCGATTTTGAGTCGGGAATCTTTCGTGTTCATAGTACCATTCCCTGGATCAAGTAGTTGGTACCCACGAATGCAGTACTGGATAATCAAGTGCACATGCACGAATAGTCTTACAATACCATTATTACATAAATAGGCCCGAAGGCATTGTTCATCCCACAGACCTTATGGTCCGAATACAACATAAAAACAGAGTTTAGATAAGGCAGCGGAAAGAGGCAGCGGCTTGTCCATTGCCACAGGCAACGACCGGGACTAAGGTCTAATATGCGCCGTCAGTTCCTTCGCCCTCCGCGTAGTACGCGTAGGGGTCTTCCGGCTCTTCATTTCCATCACCGGAGGTTTGTGCGTATAGCAAGGGTGAGTACCAACCGTACTCGGCAAGTCAACACGAATTGATGCATATGATAGGGATATTCAAAGAACACGGCTAGGGTTATTTTTGCGTAAAGCCGCTTTTCAATTCTTTTCACAAGCCTACCGACTAGCCAAAATCAAGTTTTAATTTCATGGTTCATTAATCCGGCGACGGTTCTGTCTACCATCCATCGTGATTCCAAGGATGGCTTCCCGTCTCCGGTTCGTCATGATTTTCTGGGAGTCCACCCCTTCTCGCATTCTCGAGAAGTTGATCCACCAATAACAAAATCATCATGCAAACCCATCCCAGCAGTTTTAAGTTTAAAATCTAGCCAAGCGAAAGTCTTGTCACGATGCTCAATATCCGCGAGCACGGCTATTCGAATAGATTGATTCATTCACACTGCAAGGATGTACACTTTACCCGTACTCCGCGACAGCCCAACAAATGAGCCTACGCCTCAACACATGAGACGGTCACGGCAAAGCCTTTCGATAACCTCACTTTGGCGCACCGCTCCATGAACTTTAGCCCTCATGCACTCTAGCCGTCCTTTTCTAGCAAGTGAGAGGAGTTCGCGCACCCGGGGTAAGGGAAGACATTTCCAATCTTTAAGTTTAATTAACGTAGTTTAATTTCACCATTTATAACAAAGGCCGCAGCCTCATTCTCATCCCATAACCACATCATAGAGAACCATCTATGCAAGGATACCGCCTCCGCTCGGCTACCTAGTCGGCTAGGTCTATACCCATTCGAGAAGTACGGTTGTACCGGCTCGTTTCCGGCTATCTCATGGCTCGGTCCTTAATTGACCAGTGGTCGGCACTTGCCTTTTCCGGAATCCACCCAAATCATCCGGCCGCCCAGTCTAAAACATTTGTATAGTACTTTCAATTTTCATCAAACTTAGTTCATCGGGGCCATGTGGCGCTCATGTCTCCACATGCCGAAGCTCAACTACCTCCCTAAGGTAGTTGCCCAAGCACAAAGCTTTTTCATAAAGTCATGAGTATGCATGGTCTAAGTTTAGCGGGCTAAGCGGTTTACAAGTTATGCTTCGGTTATTTGTATCACATCGCGAGTTACAAGGAGTAATTCTAAAGGTAAACAATAGCAAGGTATGGCATAACAAGTATAGGCAATCCGGTAAAGCATGCATGTTTAGAGTTTAAAATAACATCATTTCGCAAAAGGGATCAATATGTTCAAAGGGTGTGAAGACTTGCCTTGCTCGCACACTTGAGGGGTGGGATCTTCGCGGTGTCGATGCCGGTTTCTTCGACGCTACCCGTACGTGCGAGAGATCAATTGAATTCAGTTAGAATTCAACTAAACACCGAGAGATCGAAAAGAACCACAAAAGCCATGAAAACCACTTCAAAGAGTTTTGCCGAAAATTCTACTCGAGTTAGAACAAGGGTTGCGAGGAAAATCCGGGTTTTGGAATCGAGTTGATGACCTAGGGTTTTCGCAAAGTCGACGATCGTAATAAATTTGGAAATTACGTTTGAAAATATCAGCGAAGAAAATTCATGCTCGAAATTTGAGGGTTTGAGCACAAAAGCGAAACCTATTTCGATGGCGGGAAAGAATTAAACGGAATCCGGATTGAAAAACGATGCGAAATGAAATTCCGGAAAACGTCCGATTCCGATTTTTCAAACTTTGCACCGAGAAAATATGTGAGAAAATAATTTATTTTTGCTCAAAATTTTACTCAAGTCATCCCAAAATATTCTTCCAAATTTTCCAAAATTTTTCCTAATTTTTTTCCCTATTTTTCTTTTTTCTTTTTCTTTTTCTTTTTCTTTTTCTTTTCCCGCGCACTGCTCAATGCCCGAAAGGTGTTCGACGGGGCTCGGCCAAAACAGAGGCGGCGGCGCGCAGCGCACAAGGGAAAAGGGGGCGGCGGCGGGCTTACCGGCGATGGCGCTCGGGGAGGAGCAAGGGGCTCGGGACCGGCTTGCGCGCGCGGCGACGGCTAAACGGCGGCGGCTTTTGGCGGTGGCGCTGGAACGGCGAGATCACGGTGGCGGTGCGGTGGAATCGGCGCGGGCGCGCCTTTATAGGCGCGGGCGCGGCGCGGCGCGAGAGGAGAGGAGGGGACGGCTCGGGCATGCGGCGCGGCGCGACACGCGGCGCAGCTCGGGGGGCCGGGTACGGCGGGCGAGACGCGCGGCGGCGAGGCGCACGGCGCGGGCGGGAGTCCGGAGCGCGTGCGCGCGAGGTAGGGCCGGAGCGCGGCCGCCGCGTGGCGGCGCGGCGGCGCGCGGAGGCGGCGGCGAGTAAGGCGGGCGCAGAGCGTGCGTGCGCGGCGGCGCGGCGCGCGGAGTCCGGCTCGGCGCGGTGCTCGCGCGGCGCGCGTGGCGCGCGCGCGGCGCGCGTGCGTGGCGCGTGGCGCGCGCGGGGTGGGGGCAAGGGGCCGGATACGGGCGCGCGGGCGCGGGCGCGGCGCGGGCGGGGCGCGGCGGCGGCGGCGCGGCGCGTCGGGCGCGGCGCAGACGGCCGGCGCGAGCGGCGCGCGCGCCGGGGCGGACGTACGGCGTCGAGCATCTTGTGACCAATGAACAGTGAACTTTCACTTTTTTCCCGATTTTCCATTTTCTTTTCTCATTTTCTATTTTCTTTCCTTCTAAAAATTCCAAAATAAATCCTAATATCCCAAAAATAATTTTTAGCATTATATTTTAAACTTTTTCTTGACTTTTATTTTCCATAATTATTTTTCATATTTATTTAAATTTCTTTTTCCAAATTTTCATAATTCACCCATTTTATTTTCAAAAATTTCCCAAATTTCGAGTACGCCTCCCGAGAATTTTATTATTTATTTTGTGTTTTAATTTATCTTTTCCCAACCAAAAATTTTATTTTATATGTCCCGAACACGTTTTCACGAATCCGCACTTTTTCCCTGATTCTTTTAAAACCCCGTGCGACTTCCGCACCGACATTTTGTCAACTCCGAAAACTTCAAATATGCCAAAAGGGAATTGACCACGACTAAATCTATGCAACTGAGCTTGGCAAATAAGAAGCAACAAAACCCGAGAAGAAGCAATAGGCCACGGTTTTTGAAAGTTCCGATTTTTACGTTCCGATTTTGATTCTCCGATTTTAGGATGTCACACCGCACCAGCCCAGCGGCCCCCTCCTCCTGGCCACCCCGGCCGATGGCCCCTCCCTCCTCCGCGCCACTTCGCCGGCGGCCCCTCCCTCCGCGCAAACCCCGGCGACCCCTCCTCCCTCCGCCGCCCCGACCGGCATCGGCGGCCCCTCCTCCGCGCCGACGCCGCCCGGCCGGCGGCCCTCCTCCGCGCCGGCGCCGCCCGACCGGTGGCCTCCTCCCTTCGCGCCGCACGCCTCTGCTCGCTTCTCCACCGCATCGGTTTTTCGGTAAAAACCAAAAACCGAACCTGAACTTTGCGGTTTCTAGTATTTATAAGAACCGATCGGTTTTTACTTCATGTCAAACCGAACTTTGCGTAGGAAAAACCCGAACCAAAATGTCGGTTCTAACCGAATACCCACCCCTACCCAGATAGGCGAAAGTAATTTTAGATATGCTGATAATCATGCTTCTAGAGTTATATTAGAAATTTTCAATACATGTGTTAAATTATTATTTATCATTTATACTTCAATGTATTTTCCTTGTACTACCAAAGTTATATTCTCTTCAATTGTGTTATGAAGAAATAAAGTTAGCTAGTATGGTATTTTATATTTCTATTGGAGCCTTTGTTTGATTTTTTTACAATTGTAATATAATATAATTTCTGATAGGCGGCTGTTGGCAACCATCTTTGCCAACAGCTAAGGTGTGATAATCAACAGTTCCAACCTGTTGGAGATAGTGTGATCTGGTGTAGTGAATTCCACAACAAATTTGATCTTGTTTATGTCGAATTTAAACTTGCATATTTTTACATGTTTTTAAATGATTTGATACATATTAATCTATTTTATTGGATTTCTTTCATGATTATTTGGATAGCATGAAATATCTCCTACAAATGAAATCACTTTCCCCTCCAATAAGTGAAATCATACGCCTACAAATTCATGACCACACCAAGATATTTCTGCATGCTTCCCTTTCCTTGCTTCTATCACATTTTCTGATTAGTTGAAAATTTCATGGTTTTTTTCAATGTACACTTCCACTATATAAAAAGGGTAACTTCTATCTGAAATAGACAAAGAAAAGGGAAATGTAGTTGACCTTCCTGCAACTCATCACTTGCTGCAAGTATAGGGCATGTACCACCATTTTTATTAGCGGGCTCTCTTTGTTGCCACGCAAGAAAATTTGGTGACGTGAAAAAGAGAGATGGTATGTCGAAGAAGTGAGAATGAGGGTTCCCACTCCATTGGCTGCTTGGGGCACTACGGGGCCCACCACAGTCAAGACGAAGACTGACGATGAGACCCAAGTGTTTCCTCGAGACCCAGGTGTTTCCCCGAGCCGAGGAAGGTGACCTGGGATCAGCTTTAGCTCGGGCCTGAGCTAACACTAGCTTGGGTCCCTGACAATCATTGCAAGTAGGCCTGGGCCTCAAGGTCTATTCCAATCGAATTTACACCATTAAGGAGATTTTGACCCGGTCCAGTATGTAGCCTTTTCCCCATCATTCCGTATTAATTGGCGTGTGATGCGATTCCTGTAGAAGATGATCACAGGAAACATGGGCAACGTGGCGATGCATGCCTTCCACCGCTGGCCCACATCGTCTAGGAGAAAAAGTAGGCGACGCGGCGTGTGCTCCTCGTCCACCCGGTGGGGCCCCCATCTTCTATCCCAATGTCTGATAGGCGGGCCTAGCGCTAGCTTGGAGGACGGCTTCAGCTACCCTGCTCCACACGTCGAGCGATAGGTAGGCATGTCACATCAAGTCGGCTTGCTTGAAGAGACAATGAAAAGACCAAGTTTACCAACTCCTGTGTGCTGGGCTCCACTTCTGCATGCATGCACACATAAAAAGAGGATCCATGCCACATAGAAAGGGGTTCACTCGGTTAGATTCATTCTAGCTAGATTAAGGTCTCCAGGTTAGAACCAACTTCCTTCCTAGTGAAGAAGGATTCATCCTCTCTCACTTAGAACGACATCTAAACCACACTGTAACTTCATCTCATATAGAAAAACACGGGCATCCGTGTAGCTCGAACCAATATACATTGCATGATTCCATCTTCCCACGTGACCCAAGCACAAGCTCGATACCTGCACCTTGGCCGAACATCTAGGGGTGTCTTGTTTTCCCGCTAGAGGAGCTCCTTGCTCCGACATGGCAGGAAGGGGAAACATTGTTGCTATACATGACTACGGCTTAGAATCAACTTAGAATTTCTTAAAGGAAATTTTATTGCATAGAGGTGAAGAAAAGAAAATAAGGGTAGCAAAAAATTATTTTGGTGAATTAGTGGTTAAGTGGTATTGTTGTCTCAACTATTGTAGGATGATAGCCTCTAATTAACATGTGCTCCCTCCTTTCAAACAAAAATAGTAGACTTATTTCATATTTTGGTTTCTCCACATAAGTTAGTCATATTTCTAGTTTCCATGTATCGAGACTTAAAATTGAAGAGATAAATTAAATATTTAATTGGAACCCAAGGAGCCATCTTACTCATTGGTTACATGCATACATACACTCCTTGATCTTTGTAACATGCAAGATGAGTTAATTTTTTCTTAGTTTTGATGACAAAAGTAATATGTCTAACTTTTTTGGAAAGAGGGAGTATTAACTAAGAACCCATACTAGACTCTACCTTTATATGCCCTATGCTCCCTTAATTTGGAACAAAAGAATTTCGAAAGAATCTTATAGGATTCATATTATATGAAATGAAATTCTACATAGCCCTTTAGATTAAAAGATTGGACACCCGTAACTTCTACTCATCAAATATAATGGATATAAACATTCAAAATTTGTCCTTATAATTTAGAGTCTGCTTATACAATAAATAATCTCTATCATTTATTTTTTCCACCTTACCTTCAACCACCTTCTCACTGACTACATAATGGGGAATCATAGTATTTTATCTTCATCTTTAATCTCTAAAAAAACAGAATCCTTGCATTTGGGGATGAATGGAGTATGACATTCCAATGGAGTGTGCCTCGATGCATAGAAATTTTGGAAGAATTTAACATGAGGTCTAATCTTATGGGAGTTTATTGTTTAAGTTGGTTTTACCTATACTCCACGAGAGCCATTAATTCCTTGATACAGGTAAAAGGCATTTTCAGAGACAAATAGGCCGTTTGCCTCTAATAAAATACCTGTGTAAATGGATCATATACGAGAGGTAAAAATACCACTTGTGGTAACACGGATTTCAGCAGACAAACACTTAAGTGGCACACCTGTATAAATACCCCTATTTACACAGGCGAGCCTTTCAAACCGCCTGCTAAACGTAATTCCGGAATTGAGTTTCGCAACACCCTACCTGGCGTTCTGCATAGGCATAGGATGCACTCTCCCCGTATGGGCACGTGAAGAGTTAGGAGAGCATTTTGAAAATCATTTTAATATATAGTAGTGATCTAAACAGCTATATTTGTGTTTTTTCAAAGTTTTGCAATTGCGCATGCATATAATAATCCTTCATTTTCCATTCCTACGAGCCAAATATTATATTTCATGAAAAACATTATTACGACACGCTTCATCTCTCAGCAAGCACCGGCCCTAAATCCGACTGTTCCCTTGCCAGAATCGTACAGAACCTCGAACGAGCGTTGGTTCACGTTGCCAACGATTCCAATGGTGTTGTCCGTCGCTGCTCCGGCGAAGGCGAGGCAGCCGTCAACCGGAACACCCGCCAGCAAGGCGAGGTCGATCGTGGCGCCGCCGCTGAATGTCAGTGCGACCCTCGGCACGGTGACGTTGCTGTGTCCGGTGAAGTCGTAGCACGTGTCGAGCACGCCGTTCGACGGCGGCAGGAGCCGGTACTCGGACATGGCGCTTCGGAAGGCTGACCGGAGCGCCGCGTAGGCCGTCGCCGGGAGCCCTGTGATGACCGTGCCGGAGTCGATGACCATGCCGCTTGAGAAAGCCGATGGCGGGATGGCGAGCGGCTTTCCGCCGACGCTGATGCCGGTGAGCGTCACGACGTAGAACGTCGGCACCGAGGGGATGCGGCGCATCGGCGTGAACGAGAAGTCCGCCGTGTTGTTGCTGTTCGGCGCACCGAGGGCAAGGAACCCGGCTCCGCCGCTCGTCGGCGGGAGGCAGTACGAGAAGGGGCCGCCGAATTGGGACGACGTCTGCGACACGAGCGACTCCGGCGCGCCGCCGAGCACGAGGAGGCCGTCGAACTTGTCGTACGGGCCGTGCTGGTGGTCGCCGCAGCCGAAGCCGAAGTTGGCGACGACAACGCCGGGCTTGAGCGTTAGCGTCTCCGTGCTGTACACCCCGGTGGTGGTGGCGCGGTTGCCGTACTCGATCCCGTACTCGCACAGCGAGGAGGCGCCGGAGACGCTCAGCTATGGCTGTACGAGCCGGCCGCGAGCTTCCTGCACTCGTCGGAGTCGCACGGGACCGAAGCGTACGACAACGACGAGCTCGGATCAAACAACAGGTCCTTCTGGGTGTAGCACTCGCCGGCGTCGCACGGCTTGCACTGCACCCACGACAGGTCGCTGCCGGTGTCGATGAGGACGGTCTGCTGGACGGCCGGCGTGCCGATGCCGAGCGTGACGACGTACTCCAGCGAGTCGACGGAGTCGCCCAGGAACGTCGGGATGCTCGTGCCGCCGCCGGCGTCCGACGGCGTGGTGGCCACCGTGCGGCCAGCGGCCTTGGTGACGATGTAGTTCGCCCGCGCGCGGTCACGGGCGGAGCCTCTCGGCCAGAGATGGCTTGCCGCTCGCCATCTATGGATTGACGGATTGATTAAAAAATAACACTTAGAGCATAATTAGTACTCTCTAAGGTTTTTAACGTACGTATTACAACGTGACTTTTACACATATATTTTATTATTTGTTTTTGTAAAATTTTTGTAAAATTGTGCAAAATATAAGTCAAGTTTAAAATACCTCTAAAAATACAACAAATTTCAATGACATCTCTATCTGTATTCGAACCACTTATAATACACCTTAGCAATGATTCAGCTCTAATATCTTTTTCTTACTCATTCATAATCCAACGAACGAAAATCAGATTTTGCTTATTTGTTTCATATTATTTCCTTCTCTATCTATCTATTTATCTATCTTCTATCTTCTACCACTTATAATGCACCTTAGCAACGGTTCAGATCTAATCTTTTTTCTTACTCACTCATATTTCAACGGACGAAAATCAAAATTCACTTCTTTGTTTTATATTATTTTCTATTTTTATTGTGTGCATACATGTATGGATTTAATTGCGAGAAATTATTCGAGATTTAATTCTTTTTTCTGGGCTTGCATGCATGGCATGTTATCCAAGATTTATTTTGCATGCTTGGATTTAAAACAAATCGATTATATTATTGTTTTTTCTGGCTTGCATGCATGCATGTTATCCAAGATTTGTTTTGTATGGTTGGATTTAAAAAAAAAGAGATCGATTATATTATTGTTGCGTGTTACTAGTAAATAATAATTACATATTTTTATGAGATAAATAGTTAAACATATGTTTAGAAATTAATGATATGTTTAGAAATTAATGATGTTATATATTAAAAACAAGGCGGAGAATATAGCCCTCAATTACGATGTGTAATCGTTGTCTTTTTAGTCATGTAGCATACAAAATATAGAATTGTTTTTGTCATAACTCTACTTATATCATTTTTTTCACAGATTTTAACATTTTGTATACTACCCGTGTGCATATTCTAAAATGATGTTACAGGAGAACAGATGGATCTCACTGTAGCATTAAAAAGGCTCTCGACATGTTTGGTTTGTCGTTGAATTAAATGGTCTAGGCTTAATTTACTCTCAATAAATTTCATAAGCTCACCATCAATGTTAAGATTAATACCATCTTAAACATCAATGTGAAGGGATCTCAACTTAAATAAATTGCTATTTGAGAGCACATGTTAAATGGTTAAGATAGTAGTGGGACTGCCACACGCGCGCCAGGCCGGTGCGGTACGGGAATTAATGGTTTACAACGTACGGGAATTAAATCATAATGATTCAGCTGATTAATTCTGTAACGGGTGAATGAATTCAATTCCGACTCAATTCCTCGGGTTGATTTTGTTCTTAATCGCATAATTCAATCGGATTAATTTCAATTGATTACTCCCGAATGTTATTCTCTTGCGCACTATACAAACCCACCTTCCGGATAGACAGACAACACCCAATTCTTTCTTCATCTTCCTCTCTCTCACTCTCCTCGTCTCTTTGCTCCTGCACTGCTTCTGTGTCTTCGGTTCCGACCACCTACGTGCATGGGCTGTCGGGACGAGCAGGCCTCTAGAATTCCGTCCGCTTGAGTATCTGCATGGGTAGACGGACGATCAAATTTTTGGGAGCGCTTTCGCACGACTGCTCTACTTCGGTTCTGCACTGCATCATTGACTTTCTCTACATCGACTACCGTCCTGCTTCGTTTACTTTCACTACTTTGACATGTCTACTGATGAAGGTAACGGCGGCACTAGTGGTGGTGGCAACGACACCACTGCAGGAGGCAAGAACGACTCCATTAACGAGGGCAACAACAACACTGCCTCACCTAGCACTGGAGCGTTCTCCGGGTATGTCAAATTTCTAACCATAGTGTTAAACATTATTCAAGATGATGTTTATCTTGTTATTAGATGTCCATGTTTAGCACTATCACCATATCACATTTCTGTATACTTGTCGTATACAATATATTTATTTTTTGGATTAAAATATGCCAAACTTTGACCAAATTTACAATAATTCAAAAATTTGATAGATCTTTTTTGGTAGCTAGTTTTGCGGCATCACTAAAACCACATGCTTTCGATGGTTCAAACTATAAAAGATGAAAAGCACGTGCACTATTATGGTTGACAACTATGCTATGCTTCTTTGTTTCACGAGGTAAGCCGATCGAACTGCCTCTTTCACCTGAGGAGAAGGCTAAGTTTGAGGTGGCAGATTGCCTTTTCCGTGGAGCATTGATCAGTGTACTAACCGACAATATAGTGGACATGTACATGCACATGCCTTTTGGGAAGGACATGTGGGATGCACTTGAGGCCAAGTTCGGAGTTCCCGATGCTGGCAGTGAGTTGTATGTAATGGAGTAATTCTATGACTACAAGTTGGAGAAGAAAATCTATATGGATCAACCAGACGGGTATTTATTACAAGGTCAAGAGGGAATGGTGTGCAAGCTGTTAAAATCCTTGTATATCATTAAACAAACACCTAAGCAATGCCATGAGAAATTTAACAAAACTCTAACATCTATGGCTTTGTTGTAAACAAAACTGACAAATGTGTGTACTATCGCTATGGTGGAGGGGAGAGAGAGTGATCTTGTGTTTATATGTCGATAACATATTGATCTTTAGGACCAGCCTCAATGTGATTGAGGAGGTCAAGTACTTTCTATCCAAAAGCTTTGAGATGAAAGATTTGGGAGTGGCTGATGTTATCCTTAACATTAACCTACTAAGAGGAGATGATGGTGGGATTACACTCGTGCAATCTCACTATGTGAACAAGGTCTTGAACCGCTTTGGGTATAGTGATTGCAAGCCATCTCCTACTCCTTATGATCCCAATGTGCTATTAAGGAAAAATCGAAGAATAACAAGGGATCAACTGAGGTATCTTAGATCATTGGCTCATTAATGTATTTAGCTAGTGCACTGAGGACTGATATCTCATTTGCTATGAGCAAGTTGAGCCCGTTTGTCTTAAATTCGGGAGATAATCATTGGCATGCTCTGAAAGAGTAATGTGCTATCTAAAAGGCACTATGAGATATGAAATTCGCTATCCTAGGTACCCAAAAGTACTAGAGGGCTATAGTGATTTAAATTGGATCTCTAATGCTGATGAGATAAAAGCCACAAGTGGATGTCTTCACACTTGGAGGTGGCGCTATTTCTTGGAAGTCTTGCAAGCAGACCATCTTAACAAGGTCAACAATGGAAGCAGAACTCACAGCAATAGACACTGCCACAGTTGAGGCCGAGTGGCTTCATGAGCGCCTGATGGATTTGCCGGTGGTTGAAAAACCAGTACTAGCAATCTTGATGAACTGCGATAATCAACCTGTGATTATTAAGGTGAACAGTTTGAAGGACAATATGAAGTCAACTAGGCATATAAAGAGGAGATTGAAATCAGTCAAAAAGCTGAAAAACTCTAGAGTTATAGCATTGGACTATATCCAGACTACTAAAAATCTAGCAGACCAGTTCACTAAGGGCCTATCGTGCAATGTGATAGATAGTGCATCGAGAGAGACGGGCTTGAGACCCACTTAAGTTCCACAATAGTGGTAACATATTCTATGTGATCGAAGATCCCATGAATTAGGACAGCAAAACAAGCTATTGAGTGACTAGGAGGAGAGACTCTAAAATGGGCCCATCTTTTTCATGTACTTCTCTCCTCTTTCTGTATGGCAGGATGGTGTATACCTTAATGTGATCCGAGTTGCTTTCTTAAAGGAGAGATGTTGTCCTATAGAATATCTTAGAAGGAAGACACCTATATGAGTTCGACTGCTAGTCACAGTCTATAAGATTCGGGTGATCTCTAGATACTCATGAGAATAGCAATGAAAACAAATGGAAGCGGACGGAAAAACCCCATTTCTACTTCCGTTTCCATATTTTTTTGGCGGAAACGGGTTCGGGTTCGAAAAATGCGGGTTCGGAAAAGGAATCGGGATATGCGGGTACACGAAAACGAACAAATATGACCGGAAAATCAATGGAAACAGTCGGAAGTCGAGAGCTTAAGCCGGAATACCGCATATCTTGATACTCAATCACAATCACACACATCTTTGCATATGAAAAATAGGTAGAGCATGAATTCAGAGATTCAGATCCACATGAAAATAATTTAGGATTATCTGTCCATATACTACTACTGTCACATACTCACATAACACACTTAGTCCATATCACAACTAACAAATTAAAATGAGTTCTCTTTAGATGGGCTGGTGTTGGGATTTTTGGATTAGGCCTCTACATGCCTGGAATCCGGATAAAATACAGTAAAAATATGGAAACATTTCGACCAAATATGGAATTCTAGAAATACGGACGGAAAAACATTGTTTCTACTTCCGTCCGCATTCCGACAACCTTCGTTCCGAATTTCGAACCATTTTCGGATTTTTCAAAAAATACGAAAAGGATCGGGTCAAATGTAGAAAAATGGGTGGTTCGGACTGGAAAAAATTCCATCCGTTTTCAACCCTACATGAGAAGGCCTGGCGTACTATTTATATGCTCCAAACAGAGAGGATGCTAATGGCAGCTTAGTATCAGTTAAGCAATTGAGTAAAGCCTGACTGCATAAAACTAACAATTCAAAACTTTGTCCATTGTTCAGTTATGGTCAGGTATAGCTCCTTTTCTAGGTGGAAGTTTAACTTAACAGTCTACACCGAAACACTGATATAACACACAGGTGCAGAACTAACAACATTTCTTTGTGAGCTCTAAAAGTTTGGTGGGGATTGTTGGATTAAATGGGCTTGGCCCAATTTACTCCCAATAAATTTCATAAACCACCTTGAAAATCAATGTTAAGGGATATCAACTTAAATAGGTTGCTATTTGAGAGCATCTGTTGAGCGGTTGAGATGGTGATGGGAGTGCCAGATGCGCGCGTACCAAGCCAGTCGGCCGGCGGGGCGTGAGCAAGGCTGGCTGCTGCTGCTGCTCTCTCTCTCTCTAATGTCTGCAATGTACGGAAATTAAATCATATTGATTCGGTTGATTAGTTCTATAACGGGTGAATGAATTCAATCCCAATTTAATTCCTCATATTGATTTCGTTCTTAATCGCAGAATTCAATCAAATTATTTCAATTGATTACTCCCGAAACGTTACTCTCTCGCGCACTATATAAACCCACCTCCGAGATAGATAGACAACACCCAATTCTCCGTTCATCTTCCTCCCTCTGACTCTCCTCGACTCTCTGTTCCTGCGCTGCTTCTGTGTCTCTAGTTTCGATCACCTGCGTGCATGGGTCGTCGGGATAAGCAGGCCTTCGAAACTTCGTCCGCTTGAGTACTTGCATAGGTAGGTGGATGATCAAGTTTTTGGGAGCGTTTCCGTGCAAATGCCCTATTTTGGTTCTGCACTGCATCATCGACTTTCGTCCTGCTTCGTCTAGTTCCACTACTTTGACATGTCTACTGATGAAGGAAACGGCGGCATTGGTGGTGATGGCAACGACACCACTAACGGAGGCAAGGACGAGTCCATCAAGCAGCAACAACAACACTGCTTCACCAGCACCGGAGCATTGTTCGGGTACGTCAAATTTCTAACCATAGTGTTAAACATGCTTCATGATTATGATTATTTTGTTATTAGCATGTTCATATTTAGTACTATAACTAGATCGCATTTCTGTATACTTGTCATGTATAGTTTATTTATTTTCTGGATTAAAATATGTCAAATTATGACTAAATTTATAACATTTGTTACTATGCCAAAATATTGGCAATGTCAAAACCTAGGCAACTTATGATAGTGTCAATTTTTTGACAACTTATATGTGTTGTTGGCATATTTGATAGTAAAGCAAACACTAGCAAAGTTATTATTTAAAATACCAACGATTTGGTAGGGCATATTTTAGGGCGTATTTTGGCTTATCCAAAACTAGTGGCCCAATATGTTACATTGTGGTTTGGTCCATAAGGACTCTGGTGTGCACGTAGCAGTTGGCCCAGACGCTTAGATGTTCGGCCCAGGTCAATGCTGGGCGACTGGGCTGGCCTCGTGGCCCGTGCACTCGAAAGTCGTACAGCGGCACAGCATTCGGACCGTTGCAACCGCGAGCGAGTCTTTGCTGGGAGAAATTCAAATTCCGAACAAATTTCGGTTGAATCTGCAGCACTTTAGACAAATTTTAATCGAATTTGAAGAAATTCATCAAATGGATCCGAAATTTTTGGTTAGTTAAGAAAAACCAAAAGAGCCGAGGTGACGAGGTATTCAATCACATTGCTTCATCCGTCTAAAAATATAACAAGATACGATACATTACAATACTATAAATCTATATTTAAATTAATAAAACTAGGATGTGTCGCATTCGTACTATGTTGCAAGACAGCACCTTGTATGGTTCTAGTACCGTGCAACCACTGTACTCCCTTGTCACTATTAATGATCAATTTTAATTTATGAAGTATTTTTTCTTCCTAAAATAAATTAAATAGAATGATATTATCTAGTGAAATATTTTAAAACAGAAGTGTATGTCCGATGAACTGTCGAAGTACGCTCTTTGATATGTTCTTCTCATCCGCACGTCTCTCTCAAATCACTTTCTCTGAATTTTTCAAAAAAAAATCACTCTCATTCTCAAGAAAGTACTTTACTATCTTAATTATTGATTTCTAAGATTATCTCCCAGTCCCAAACATAAAAAAATAAAAACAGCAAAAAAAATACTCAGAAGCAAGAAGGAACAGCACACATCATCTTGTTTTGTGCACAACAATACATTACACTGCCGAATCTATATTTTTTAAACAAACTTCAGTAATAATAGCAGTGAATCTACCACTTCACCCATTTTCATTATAGATTTTTCATATTACCTCTTAAATTTTTTTAATATTACGTAACACTAAACCAAAATAGATGATTATATTTAAAATTAAATTAATATAAGTATTTCTTATTAAAAAAGGCGGGTAACAAATACATTACATGAAAATATATTATTGTCTATTTTAAACAATATTACGAAATTTTTCTTTTTATCTATCCGTAGCGAAGCAAAAACATTTAATACATACGTAGCTACGCAATGCCGGGCTTATATTGTTACGCTTACACCCTACTGCAAGCAAGCAAGCAAGTCAAATCTCTCGATGTGCGATGAGTCTCTCGCACCGCATAGATATCATATGCATGTAGTCGCGGCCCAAGTCACTGCCAACGTGAATCAATCGTCTGCTATTAGAAATTAGATTGACTGCACAGCAAATCTCCAAGTCAATCAACGCATCTCTTGCTAATTAAGTCTCGTTGGATTCGCTCTCGTGTACATTTACGGGGTAGAACTACTTCGCATGACTGACCGCGACGATTCAGCAAGGGGCAATTTCCACTCTCTCAGATACAAGTGATATGATAGTATGAATCTTAATAGGTGTGACATCCTATGCTAAATTGATCTATTTTTAAACGAAAAAAGTAATAATTAACTATTGTAAAACTGTCATCATGTTACTTTCTTCGTTTTAAAATGTTGCAATGGATATAGATTTATTAAGATGAATTTAATTTTATTTTAAAATGTAATATTTTGAGACGAAGGGTTTAATTTTGTTTTAATTTTAGATTGTAATATTTTGGGACATTGACAAGGTCAGTCTCCTGACTCATCTGGGGTTATGGATGTTTGGAGTTTAACTGTTGAAAGCTGCAGTTGGGACTTGAGCTTGCAGGGGAAACAGTAAATACAAACTAGGCTGAAAACGACTGATGTAAAACATGGGAGTTGCATTTTGTGGATAAACTCGCGACTGGAATCCAAGAAGTCTGCAAGTGCCACTGTGAATCTCTGTCTCTGTGAACAAGTCCATTTTTTTAAGAAAAAAACAATAATATCATTACTACTGTAAAAAAACATGGGAGTTGCACAAAATAGCATTCAGACCTCAGAAACAGGTTGATGAAAAACAGTGTGTCGATGAAACTGTAAAACAAAAACAACATGTATAAATTCAACATGGGATTTGCGCAAAATATCTGTCTTTGGTATGCTAATTAGGCCCTCCTATAAGTCTCCTTATTAATTCTAAAAAAAATAAAAGATAGGAATTCTCACATTAATCAAAAAATAAAAAATGAACACACTAGCCTATTAAGGGAGAAACATCTTGACCTTGATATATAACTCAGGTTTACATGCATAAATTCAAGCCTTCATTCCTGATAAGAGTAGTTTTACCATTTTTGAAAACACACTAGGAGGTGTCACAATTTTTAATATTAATTTGTGTATATTCTAGTACCTCAACCCTCATGTACTAAGAAGTAGGAACCAATATTTTTATTATAAATATGATATCTCTCAGTATTTTCTTAAAGAATATATTTAAAAATTTCTACCCATAATCGCAATATTGCAATGACAGAGCACAATTCAGTTACTATCTTCTCTTTCTTTGATGCATACATGCATGGACTTATTCCACTATAACCTTAAAAAGGCTTACAGAGACATGCATGCCTTCATTAATTTAGAGTCTAAATCAACTATGTATGCTGTAAGCTACAAGCTGCAGATTAAGTACATTCACAAGTACCATAAATTGGGCAACTTAGGCCATGATAGCCAACAAGTAATAAGAGTTGTTCTGCATCGTGGATAAGGGCTGATATAATGGATACAAATTGGCATGCTCAAGTTGCATGAAATTGTGATGTAGATATAGAACTTAGGCAGTACTCCATCTAATCTATCGCAGTACTCCCTCTATTCTGTATAGCAAGGTAGTTTAGTTTTGTCCTAAATTGAAGTAATCAAATTTTCATCAAATTTATAGAAAATGATTAACATCTACAATGCTAAATAAATATACTATCAACACGGTGGATTTTTATGGAGATTGTGGCAATCGGGTATCTACATGGCAAGCTTATCCGACTGGAGGTAGGGATAGATTGCGCCTGTCATATCTGTAAGCCGAACTTGACTTGGGTGTTACGATTGCCGATAGAGATAAGGCAATCGGCCTATAGTCACGGTTTGGTAAGATTGAGGAAACCGACTTAGAATAAGATAGGGTTTCCGATCTGTAAGCCCTCCTCCCAAGACTATAAGGGGGGTAGGGGGCGTCCCTTGAGGGATATCTTAGACTTGATGAGATTCTAGATCAGAGTTTCCGATAGGAGATCAACTTTTAGCCTTCAGCTTTAGATCACAAGATCAGTAAAGGCACTCGGCGGATCGAATCCACCGAAACAGGAGTAGGGTATTACCTCACGAGAGGGCCTGAACCTGTCTAAATCTTCTTCTTCTTCTAACCCATCGTGCTTGGCGATCTCGACTGCGACCCCAGAAATTACATTGCCGAAACCAAGTTTCGACAGTTGGCGCGCCAGGTAGGGGAACGCGTCGAGATTTCTTCAACAATCTCGCCGACAAGCGTGATGGGATCCCCTTCAGGATTCGGCGACTTCGCCGCTAACTTCCTCAACAACTCCTCTTTCGACTCGGACTCAAACCAGTCGGAAGGAAACACCCACTCGGCGCCGTTCGGGCTCCCCAGTAGCGCCAAGATCTACAACAGCGTCTTGAAGGCCAAGATGCAATCTACTTTCTCCGACGACGGACTTCACTCGGCACCATTCGGATTACCGAATACCGCCGAGATCTGCGCCAATCTTTTCGCCCCCCCGACGGAAGCGATCTATTCGGACGAAGACCTCTCGGTGCCGTTTGGGTTACCAAATGCCGCCGAGATCTACAGCAAACTTCTCTCCCCTGAGTCGGCGGCGACCCACTCGGAGGAGTCCCCAAGTTCTGACTCGGACTGGAACGATCCGGATCCGGGTTACCCAGGATCAAGGGAGGTCGCTGTCATCCTCCCTTCTTTCGGCTCCTGCTCATCTTCAGAGCTCAATGGATACCTCAGCTCCGCCGGCTTCGACAACCTCTACGGCATCCCTTCCGACGAAGCCGACAACTCCGACGCCGCATGGATGTGAGCCGAAGTGCTTCGACGTCCTCATGGCCGAGCCGGATGAGTCCGACTCAGCCATGGCCGAAGGCTTGCCGAAGAAGAGCGAGCCGGGGTGGAGCTTGAGCGCAAGACAGCCGAGGAGGAGAAACAACGCAAGGACGAGGCGACAAAAGAAAGCGGGATCTACGTGCGGCGGACGATCGCGCCAGGAGGCCATACTCCAAACTCGGGTTCGCAACACCAACATCTTCCAGACGCCACAGCAGAATGCTGTTGCCGCACTCACGCTTTTGGACACCGTCATGGAGACAGCTCCCGCCAACGTGACCCCCATACTCGACAAGATCAAGACCATCGTCGCTGCCACGGCTAACGGCCATCCCACCACTTCGGCACGAAGGCCGACTGAATCCGTGGCCGAAACGCCAGACAAGAGCCGACTCCCGCCTCTAAGGTCAGGAGACTATAAGAGGCCCGAGCCAGAGCGGTCGACGACCAGGCCAAGAGGCCCACCCCGCGAGTCCACGCTGAAATACCAGGAGCAGACGGCCGACTCCCGCGACAAACGACACGGACGTCCACCCGTCCACCATCGAGTCCGCCGCAACGGTTCCGGTTACCCAACCGGCTAACCGAAGACCCCGCCGAGTGATCTGCGGGAAGTCCTCGATCGCCGCTACCAGGGAGCGCGACCGCACTCGGGAAGACCGGAGGGGATCACCCGGCAGCGGCGACGACGGAGTACCGGCCTTCACTCGGGAGCTCCGCCGAGTGCACTGGTCGAGTGGCTTTAAGCCTACAGGGATCGAAAGGTATGATGGCAAGACCGACTCTGAATCTTGGCTAACCATATATACCCTTGCCATCCGAGCTGCAGGTGGCGACAATAAAGCCATGGCCAATTACCTGCCCGTGGCCCTCGCAAACTCAGCCAGAAATTGGCTCACGAGCCTGCCAAGAGGCTCAATCGGCTCATGGGGCGAGCTGAGGGATCATTTCATCGCCAACTTCCAAGGTACCTTTGAGAGGCCCGGCACACACTTCGACCTTTACAACGTCATCCGAAGCGGACGAGCCCCGAAAGATTATATTCATCGTTTCTCCGAGAAACGCACAAGATCCCGAACATCACCGATGACATCATCATCACCGCCTTCCAGAAGGGAGTCCGTGATGAGCTGCTGATCGGCAAGTTCGGGCGCAAACCACCGAAGACGGTGAAGCAAATGTTCGAGACGGCGAACTCATACGCCAAATCCAATGACGCAATTAAAGCCGCCCGCCAAGACCGGCCCGATAGAAGGGAGGACAAGCAGGCAGGAGGAAGCCGAAATCCTAAGAAGGATGGCGGCAACAACGGCAACCAAGGCCAGAAAGATCGCAAGCGCCGATCTGAAGACCTAGTGGCCGCAACCTCCAACACTCAACGCCGTCCCCGAGTCGCCGCCTACGACACCATCATGAACGCCCAGTGCACCCACCATCCGAATCATAAGCACGCGGCGAAGGATCGCTTTATCTACAAGCGGTTCGCCGAGCAATACGCGACGCAGCTTAACAAGAAGCCATCTGACGAGGCTGGCCCATCTGGCGCCAAAAAGAACAACGCGGCTGAAAATGCCGAACCTTTTCAAGACCCAGTGGGGGAGCTCAACCACATCTTCGGAGGTCCGCTAGCTTATGAGTCCAAGAGGAAACAAAAGCTAACCGACCGGGAGGTCAACGCGCTCAGCCCGAAGCCCCTCAATATCTGCGATGGTCAGAAGTGGCCATCACGTTTGACCGCTCGGATCATCCCGACCGAGTGGTTCACACGGGGCGCTATCCACTCGTCCTGGACCCCGTGGTCCGCAACATCAGGCTTAAGCGCGTCCTCATCGATGGGGGCAGCGCCCTTAACATCCTATTTGCCAAGACCATGGATGAGATGCAGATCCCGAGGGCGAACCGAAAGCAAGCTTAGCCCCCTTCCACGGAGTCATCCCGGGCTATCTTCGACACCACTCGGGCATATCTCCCTCCCGGTCACCTTCGGAGCCCGAGAGAACTTCCGAACGGAGAACGTCACCTTTGAGGTGGCCGACTTCGAAACAGCATATCATGCCATCATCGGAAGGCCTGCGCTTGCCAAGTTTATGGCGATCCCCCACTACACCTACCTTTGCATGAAAATGCCGGGTCCCAACGGCGTCATCACTCTTCGCAGCGATGTGAAGCAAGCCTTCACCTACGATAAGGAGAGCTGCGACATGGCCCAATCTCGCGAGAGATTACGTGGCCAACAAGAAGTCCGATTGGCTGCATCAACTTCGGCAGAGGGCGAAGTCCCCGCAAGAAGATAGCCAAATCGGGATCCGGCGACGCCAAGACCAAGAAGATCTCCCTTGATCCGTCGGATCCCTCGAAAACTGCTTCGGCGCGACCTAGATCCCAAATAGGAAAGCGTGCTCGTCACCTTCCTCCAAAATAATAAAGATGTTTTTGCTTGGAAATCATCTGATATGCCTGGAATTCCTAGGGAGGTGATCGAGCATTCTTTGAACGTCAAAGATGACGCTAAACCGATAAAACAACGATTGCGCAGATTCGCGCAGGATCGAAAAGACGCGATCAAAGAAGAACTCGCAAAGCTCTTGGCCGCCGGCTTCATTAAAGAAGTCCTTCATCCCGACTGGTTAGCCAACCCAGTCCTGGTCCGCAAGAAGACGGGGCAATGGCGCATGTGCGTTGATTACACCGACCTCAATAAAGCCTGCCCCAAAGATCCATTCGGGCTACCTCGTATCGACCAAGTCGTCGACTCAACAGCCGGCTGTCAACTTTTGAGTTTCCTAGACTGTTACTCGGGCTACCACCAGATCAGCTTAAAAGAATCCGACTGCCTGAAGACGTCGTTCATCACGCCGTTCGGGGCCTACTGCTACATCACCATGCCTTTTGGCCTGAAGAACGCTGGAGCCACATACCAACACATGATCCAAAGATGTTTCCAGACGCAGATCGGTAAGAACATTGAAGCTTATGTCGACGATGTTGTCATCAAGACCAAGCAGAAAGAAGACCTGATCGTCGACTTAGAAGAAACCTTTGCAAACATCCGGGCCTTCAGAATGAAGTTAAACCCGGAGAAGTGCACCTTCGGCGTTCCATCGGCAAACCGCTCGGCTTCATGGTGTCACATCGCGGCATTGAAGCAAATCCGGAGAAGATCAACGCCATCCTAAACATGAAGCCCCGAGTAACCGTAAAGACGTCCGTAAGCTCACGGCGCATGACGGCACTAAGCCGTTCCATATCCCGAATCGGCGAACGAGGCATGCCCTTCTTCGGGCTGCTAAAGAAGGCGGACGACTTCCAGTGGACCACGAAGCCAACAAGGCCTTTGAAGACTTCAAAGAATTCCTTACCACGCCGCCCGTCCTGGCCTCGCCTCAGCCCCAGGAACCTCTCGCTGCTGTACGTTTCAGCCACTCACCAAGTGGTTAGTACGGTCCTTGTGGTCGAACGCGAAGAAGAAGGACGGGCCCAGAAGATTCAAAGGCCGATCTACTTTGTTAGCGAAGTATTGGCAGGAGCCAAAATTCGCTACCCTCAGGTACAAAAATTGCTCTATGGTGTTCTAATAACCGCGAGGAAATTGGCACACTATTTCCAGGGTCACTCGGTCACCGTCGTCACCTCTTTCCCACTCGGCGACGTCATCCACAACCGCGAGGCAACCGGGCGCATCGCCAAGTGGGCCCTAGAACTGATGCCGCTAGACTTGACTTTTAAGGCGAGGACGTCCATTAAGTCACAAGCCTTAGCGGACTTCCTGGCCGAGTGGACGGAACAGCAAGAAAACGTGCCTCGGGAAGACCTCCAACACTGGACCATGCACTTCGACGGATCCAAGAGGATCACCGGCTTGGGAGCAGGAGTCGTGCTGATATCCCCGACTGGGGAAAGGCTGAGATATGTCCTTCACCTCCACTTCTCCGCCTCACACAACGTCGCCGAGTACGAAGCTCTCCTACACGGACTACGCCTCGCAGTCTCACTCGGAATACGTCGGCTTATTGTGAAAGGCGACTCCCAGCTGGTCGTCAATCAAGTGATGAAAGACTGGTCCTGCTTAAACGACACAATGGAGGCCTACCGGCAAGAGGTCCGCAAGCTTGAAGACAAGTTTGACGGGCTCGAACTCTCTCATGTCCTGAGACATAACAACGAAGCCGCCGATGAGCTGGCTCAGTTCGGATCTAAGCGCGAGGCTGCCCCAACAGACGTCTTTGTCGAACATCTCTACGAACCTCTACGAACCAACCATCACGGCAAAGACAACTCCCAACGAGCAAACCACGAACGAAGTTGCCATGATCGACACCGACTGGAGGACGCCGCTCATCAAATTCTTAACCCAAGAAGAGCCGCTGGATGACCGGGATGAAGCGTAACGCGTCCGCGTCGCTGCCAAGCGTACGTCATGGTTAACTCCGATCTATACAAGAGAAGCCCCTCTGAAATTCTAATGAGGTGCATCACACCCGAAGAAGGAAAACACTACTCCAAGACATCCACTCGGGCATATGCGGAAGCCACGCGACAAGACGCACTCTAGTCGGCAAAGCTTACGGGCAAGGTTTCTTCGGCTTACCGCGGTCTCCGACGCGGATAAAGTCGTACGAACTCGCGAAGGCCGCGCTTCGCCCGACAAAGCCATGTCCCGGCCCAGAGCTTCAAACAATCCCACATTCCCGGCCGTTCGCGGTATGGGGGCTGGACATGGTTGGCCCTTTCAAAAAGGCTCCAGGAGGATTCACACACCTCTTCGTCGCAATCGACAAGTTCTCCAAGTGGATTGAAGCCAAGCCGGTCGCCACAATTACGCGACAAAGCACGAGACTTTTCCTCAACATCGTGCACCGCTTCGGCGTCCCAAACAGAATCATAACTGATAATGGGACTCAATTCACGGGAGGCATCTTCAAGGAATTCTGTGAAGACTTCGGGATCAAGATCTGCTACGCATCAGTGGCTCACCCCAAAAGCAACGGACAAGTCGAGCGAGCCAACGGCATGGTCCTCCAAGGCATCAAGGCCCGCGTTTTCGACCGCCTAAACCCTTATGCTGGCAAGTGGGTCCAAGAACTTCCCTCGGTTCTATGGTCGCTGCGAACCACACCCAGTCGGGCTACCGGTCAAACTCCTTTCTTTTTGTCTATGGCGCGGAAGCCATGTTGCCAAATGAGATGGAGTATGAGTCCCTCCGGGTCCGCAGCTTCAACGATGAACGCTACGACCCTGACCGAGTGGATGACCTCACCCGATTGGAAGAAGCCCGTGAGGCAGCCCTCATCCAGTCGGCCAAATATCTTCAAGGGCTTAGAAGATACCACAACCGCAACGTGCGAGCACGAGCTTTCATTGTTGGCGACCTGGTCCTACGCAAGATCCAGACCACCAAAGATCGACACAAGTTATCTCCCTTATGGGAAGGACCGTACATAATCGCTGAAGTGACTCGGCCCGGTGCATATCGGCTAAAGCGCGAAGACGGGTCTATGGTGGAGAACTCCTGGAACATCGAGCATCTTCGACGATTTTATGCCTAATTTGGCTAAGGCCTCATGTTTTCCTTGACTGCCAACCTCAAGCAAGATGACTTCTTGAGCTAGCAGTCGGGGGCTGTACACATGTCAATAAAGCTCAAGTTTTCCTCATCAACTTTTGTGCATGATTTGGTTTATCATTGATTAATGTCCTTCGACTCGAGCTCAGTGTCTAAGGACTGAGAGTTTTCCGATGACTTAATCGAGCCTAGGCTTGATGACAGCCAGACGAAAACTGCTTAAGAAATTTCACGCAAAAGCTCGAATCAAGGCATTAACATAAATAAACTAAATATACCACAAGTTCTACATTAGAGCATTACGATTACATGGCATTTACAAAACAAAGCCAGAAATTCAAATTAAATCTTGAAGTTGTTTACTACATCAAGGGATATCTTCTTCGCCGCTTCCTGTGCCTCACTTAGCATGTCCAAGGCATGCTCGTCCGTCGTCCCGTCAGCAAAGCCTTCCCCGACTGAATGGATATCCACTCGGGGGTAAAGGGACTTGGTCTGAGCAAGAGCCAGACCGGCCCCCATGCTGGCTGCTTCAGTGATGTTGGCCAGGTATCGGTCGGGAGCCAGCCGCAGCTTGTCGAATATCTCGATCGGCTCCAGCAAGCTGGTCCCAACTCCTTGATCGAACAAGGACAGCAAGATCGACATGGCGGCGTTGGCAACCTCTTCCCGCATCTCGTCGCTGGATTTGATCCGCCCAAGCAGAACGTCGTATTGGGCACGGGTCTTTACCTTGTAAGCTGCCAAAAGTCCCGGATCAATCAAAGTACTCAGAAATAAAGCAGCACAAGAAATTCGACTTCAAAGAAGATTACCTTCAAACTCGGCCTCCATCTCGGCCTTGTCAAGGCTGACCGCTTCTAGCTGGACTTGAAGCGAGTGGACCTCCAAAGAATTTTCTACAACAAAAGAAGATCATCAACACCAAAATCAACATGAGAATCATGATGAAGCGGGAGAGGCGGGCTTACTCCCGATTGATCCGCGGAGGTCGAGGTTCGCTTCCCGAAGCTCCGCAATCTCCCTCCTTAAAGCCGCCTCCCTTGATGCGGCCTCCTCCCGAGTGGCCTTCAGCTGTCGCTGAACGTCCTCCAAGGAGTTTAAGTGGGGGACCAGCTTCTCCAGCACTTCAGATTTTGCCATTGAGCGGCAATATTCCTTCTGCACGCGAAAGCAGAGGAGTGATCGACTGAAAGATAACGATGATATAATCAAAGAGAAAGACAAAGGCTTACGTTGAGCAGTTGGGTCGCCTCATTCAGGCTCTCGACAAGGGCATCCCTTTCATCTTTTTCGGCTTGACGGTCTAGGATGATGCCTTGTCTCTCGCCTTCCGAATCCCGCCACTCGATCCTAATCGGGGGAACCCAGGTCTCAGAAGATTGCAACCTGGGGATCTCTTCCACCGTGGCTGGCAAGCAAGAAGGACAAATGAAGACATGAAAGATTCAAATTGAAAAGGTGAAAGAGTGCTTCGAAGCAAATCTCACCGGTTTCAGTGGCCGTTGGCTTAGGTGGAGCGGCCCGGCTGGCCTTTTTCTCCTGGCTCCGCACCGAGTGGCCCCCAGTTGGGGGCGCTTGAGCCGCGGCCTCAGGTCTCCCGGCCGCTGACTGGTTTCCAGTCGGGATGTCCCGACTGATGGCCGGGGGCTCCTTCCCCAGGGCATCCTTCTTCGGAGGCGAAGGTTGTTTCCCCGGAGCGCTCGCACTCGGTTGCGGGCTCCGGGGCTTTGGTTGCGGGCTCTGGGGCTTTGGCTCTGCTGGCCTTGGCACCTCGGGAGCGGCGGCTGGAGTCGGTCCTTCACCCCCTCCGGCAAGATCTATGTCCTGGGGCTTTCTGCGAAAGTGAATACAGCAAGGGTAAAGATAAAGAAAAGTTTTTAACAAAAGAGTTCAAGACTTCGGTTTCGAACATACAGACGACCGGCGGATCTTCGGCGCCGTCCGCGGTGATCGCATTAGAGGTGGGTTCTCGACTGGAGGAGCCGGGACGTCGTCATCCGAATCCTCGATGATCAGCCTCCTTTTGCTTGCACGTTTGTTCGAGTCTTCACTCGGCGCCGCTCGCTTCCCGACCGGGTCGCCTTGGATCTTGATCCCGCCAGTCGGTTTCTTAGCAGGGCGATGCGGCGCGTCGTCATGAGACACCATGTATGGCTTGGAGGAGATAGAGGCATTTTCCTGCAGAAGAAGGAAAATGAAATATTGAGAGACAAGATGTCAAGATTGAAAGATACTATGAAGCAACCGTCGGCTTACGGAGGAGGAGGCCGGTGGATGCGAAGGAAGGACTGCGAATGAGGGCCCGCTCAACTGCAATCCCAGACGAGAAGAGTTTGTACATCCGGATCTTCAGGATCTCGTACTTGAGTGGATCTGGATCTTCCCGATTGGGGTCCGTCCCGCCTTCATACTCGAAGGCCGGCTTCGACCGCTCCTTGATCGGCGCCAGTCGGCACCTGATGAAGTGCCGAGTGATCTGTTCCCCGTGAAGCCCTCTCTTTTTCATCGCCAGGATCTTCGCGAGCAGCTCGTTAGCCTCGTCCCAATCTTGGGCTACTGGGACAGTGCTCCAAGATGGTCTAGGGACAGGGGGGAGACCTACGAAGGCTGGCAGGCTCGGTTCGAGATTGCTGATGTAGAACCAGCCAGCATGCCATCCCTTGTTGGAGGACTTCAAAGGAAGGGAAAAGTAATCTTTGCGGAGAGATCCGCGAAGCTGGAAACCTGCCCCGCCAACAACGCAAGGGTGGTCCTTGTTCGGATGAGGTTTGAGATAAAACATGCGACGGAAGAGATGGAAGTGGGGAAGAATGCCAAGGAAGGCTTCACATACATGAATGAAGAGAGCTATGTGAAGCATTGAGTTGGGGTTCAGATGGTAGAGATGAAGCCCATAATAATCCAGAAGCCCCCGGAAGAATTCGGAGGTGGGAAGGCTGAACCCGCAATAGAAAAAGGAAGTGAAAACGACGAGCTCACCGGTGTTTGGGGTCGGGAAGTCCTCCCCCGCCGCCGGGCGCCATCCTACGAGTTCCTTTGGCGGAAGCACGCCGTGCTTCACCATCTCCTTAAGGGTAGATTCCCTCACATCCGAAGCGGCCCATTGGTTGAAGGGAATCCTTTTTTCCTCCGCCATGAGAATGGGTTGTTGGGAGGTGGATCTGGCTGAGAAAGGTCGGATTTTTGGCATGGGACCGTGGGAGATTTGGCTGTGGAGGCTGGTTGTTGCAGAGAGCGAGCTCCTAGATGGATGGATTGGGGAGCGCGCGAGTCAAGGGTTCTCCGCGATGAACTGGTGAACAGTGCTGTGAAAAGGGGAATCTTTTGGAAGATGAAGAGGCGGGGACGACCTCGCATCTTTATAAGAAAGATTTGAGGGTTGCGCTAGGTTTTCTGGTGATTGGGCCGAGCCCATAAGAAAATCCACGGCCCAGCTAAGGTGTGGTCCGATGCGTGTCCTTAGGGACTTAAGCAGGAGTGCTTAAGCAGATTTGCTTTGGCAATATGCGCGTGTCCGAGTGCCCTGTACCTTTAAAAATCCTTTCATACCGCGGTTTGCTTGACTTCATGAGAAGCTGGCACGATGCAACTTGGAAGGTGACCGACAGCTAAGTTTTTATAGCTGCCTTGATGACAAAGGCTGTTTGGTTTTTTGGCATTTGGTCAGGTAACCTTACCAATGCTGTTTGTTTTTCCACCTTGGTGAAGATCTTTTTAGATTGAGGCCAGTATTATGGCATAAGCTATTTAATAATTTGGTCATATTTTTCATATGATTGAAAGAATTCATTTTCCCATGAGGGATGATTGAAATATTTGTTCCGGGATTACTCGGACAGGTCCACTCGGATAAGCATGAGCTTACCGAGTGCTTTTTACCCATGTGGGTTGATTGAATTATTTGTTCTGAGATGACTCGGGCAAATTCACTCGGATAAGTATGAACTTGCCGAGTAATGAGATTTCTATGATTGCTTTAGCATGAGCTAGGCATCTACATGAGAATGATTCTTATAGTTCTTGACTATATGCTTAGCCTATTTCTGACTAACCACATAGTCGGGGGCTAATTAGGTGCATCAGGAGATGCACCTAGATATTTATTGTTGAGAAATTTTTATATATTTTTCCAGCCCTTCACAGTCTTTGGAGCCACTCGGGAAGATTCAGCAGAGATGATGGAATCACACGGCGCCAAAAGCACTCGGTCAAAGAGGTTTTTGGGCGAGTCTTTTTTGGTCTGAAGCCGAGTTGTCTCGTCGCCGAAAAGGACTCGGGGGCTACTGTGGAGATTGTGGCAATCGGGTATCTACATGGCAAGCTTATCCGACTGGAGGTAGGGATAGATTGCGCCTGCCATATCTGTAAGCCGAACTTGACTTGGGTGTTACGATTGCCGATAGAGATAAGGCAATCGGCCTATAGTCACGGTTTGGTAAGATTGAGGAAACCGACTTAGAATAAGATAGGGTTTCCGATCTGTAAGCCCTCCTCCCAAGACTATATAAGGGGGGTAGGGGGCGTCCCTTGAGGGATATCTTAGACTTGATGAGATTCTAGATCAGAGTTTCCGATAGGAGATCAACTTTTAGCCTTCAGCTTTAGATCACAAGATCAGTAAAGGCACTCGGCGGATCGAATCCACCGAAACAGAAGTAGGGTATTACCTCACGAGAGGGCCTGAACCTGTCTAAATCTTTTTCTTCTTCTAACCCATCGTGCTTGGCGATCTCGACTGCGACCCCAGAAATTACATTGCCGAAACCAAGTTTCGACAATTTTAATGAAACTAATTTAATGGTGTGCTTCCTTTGTACCCAAAAGAATGCAATGGTACTATTCAAATTTTGTCAAAAAAATTTGAAAATCTGCAGCACTACTTTTCGCTCTAACAAGCTCTTATTTAAATTCTCTCAACCTTATCCTTAACCATCCTCTCACTCAATTAATGAGGAGCAGTCAAATGATTTTTCTCCTACTATTTTGTCTTTATAATGCTACAATTTTTCGGCGGATAGAAAGAGTAGAAGTTATTGCGTTTTTCATTAACTTGGTTTAGGATAAAACTAAAATACTTTACAACATGACATGGAGTGAGTATATATCCTTGGAAAGAAAGGACTGTGTAAAAAAACTATCTTGATGTTCACATCATAAGAGTGTGTTCAGTGGCGGATCTAGAAACGATCTTCGTTCCGGGCTAACTAATACAAGAGTAAAATAATTCATTCCGAGCTAAGTAATACATGGCTAAAATAATTCGTTATATTTAGACAATGAGACTACAAAAGCAAAAAGAGGCTTACATGATAAAATAAAGTAGATCACCATTTTACTTCAAATCTTCACGATTTTGGTACCACGCTACCACTTGTGCTGACATCCTCGGTACTACATTAAAATTTCAAAATTTCAGTGTATTTGAAAATAAAATAATAATAAATAAAATTGACTAATGTAAGTTTACAATACGCACCGACCGTCACGTGGCAAATTCATCTTTTGGTTTCTTAATCCTTGAAAGAGCTTTAGAATTTTTTCATCTTCAATCGATGCAAACAAATCCCGCTCAATATAGCATAACATGCTATTGCTCATCCAATCATCATTCATTTTATTTCTTCTTTCAGTCTTGATAATACTCATAGCAGAGATTGCTCTTTCAACTATTGTTGTTGCCACCGGTAAAATCAATGCAAGTTCAAGGAGACGATACACCAAAGGGAAATGTGTATGTCTATCACTTTGAACCATCTTCTCAGCATGCTCCTTGAAAGAATTCTTTGCATTCTTCCAATTTCTAAACCCAACTCTAGTGAATGTATCATTACCATGAAACCCAATTTGTTGTGGCTTAAAAAGATAACAATAAAAACAATAGGCTGCATCCTTAGCTATATTGTACTCTAACCAATCAAACTGATCAAACCATGATGCAACAAATCCTCTTGCTTGACCTTTACCATTGACTTTTGTTTTGGGAAATTTCTGACCAACTGGCCTTATGGACCTAATTGTAGATATGCTCTCCTAGCCTCATCCCTAATGTCATGATGAAACTCATCAATTGGTTTTCTATTTTCTGGATCTTTAGCAATATCTCTCAAATCAAGTTCAATCCGCGGTCTTTTTTGCTCAACACGACTCTCTTTAGTACCGGTAGTATTACTGTTTGATGCATCATTCTTTGCAAAATATCTCTCCATTCTAAATGAATCAATCCAAAAGATATAGCACAATTAAATAAAATGAGTGAACATATACAATTTTATAAAAAAACTAAAAGTCTAATAGAGAAAGTTGTGTACTTACGACAATCGAAATGGTCAAATGGATTATGGAATGGATAAAGTCAAAAATAAATAGGGGAAGGGCCGGGCGGGCGGCGGGCCGGGGCCAAGGGCGGGGCGGGGCCGCCGGGGGGGGGGGGCGGCGCGCGCGCCGCGGGGAGAGAGGCGGCTCACGGCCTGGAAGCGCCACCCGCGCCTCCCCACCGTGGAGCTCGGCGACGGAACGACAGGAGGAGGAGCGAGGCGGCGGCGCGGCGAGGTGGCGCGTGCGCGGCTCGGCGACGGACGACGGATCCTGCGGCCTACGTCGCAGCGAAGAGCGGCGGGCGGGCGCGCGCGTGCGGGGAGTAGGAGCACCGACTCCCCGGGCGACGCCGGCGGCGAGGGTGACAGTGACTAGTGAGGACCGAGGAGCTAGGGTTTTCATTGGACCAAATGAGCTATTTGGGCTGTAATTTTAAGAGAAGCTATTGGGCCATATGTAAATTTTTCAGGGGCTATTGGGCCGTATCGAGTTTCTCTTCATTTTTATACGTGATCGGGCCTCGCCGGGCTCGCCCGTAGCCCGGGACCCAGATCCGCCCCTGAGTGTGTTACACTGGGATGTCATAATACATACATTAATTTGGTGGCAGGAACAAGCTAGAAATTAGAGTGAAAGTGTAATGCTTGATTGTTTGCTAAAGCAATAAAAATTTGAACTGGGAGGACTCCTTCGAACTACAAGAATGAGAAAAAAATAGAAATATAATGTCCAGCTTATTGGATTTCTGTTGGAATTTCAAAACGTGGGAATGTTTCGGAACTTACTTTTCTTCGAAATTCTTTAGAACAGCACATTCCATAGGAATTTCAGATAGTGATCATCAATCATTTGTTCAAAGAGCTTTATAGGACTGTTTCGTATAGGATACAGGTACTTCAGACTTTCTATGTTTTTTCGTTGTTTCAAGGTGGCCTAAAAGTGAATTTGAAGGGCATAAAATTAAAATCGCATATCTACATAAAAGATTATAAAACATTATTGAGTTTGAAGTCAAATAAAATTTTATAGAGAATGGACACACCATGACAATTTTACGAAGAAATTAATTAGGATAATATATTTATAATGATGTGATTGTTCCCTCTCCCTCCCCATGCCACCTTACAAAAGAGGCTGCACAAATTGAAGCAAAAGACATTGGTGGAAAAGTATCTTGGTTGTGTGCCAGTTGAGAGGCCGAAGATGCAAGTTATTTTCATTATCTAAAATAAATTGGTGTAAAAGTATCTATATCCAATGAGAACCAAATTAAAGTGCAGACTGAAACATATGCAACTCATCACTAGAAAATCACAAGTACTAGTACTATTAATTTACTGGCATGTAACGTTGTGGACAGGTGCATAGTGCCAAGGAAGATAAATTGATTACTTGGTTTTATATAGCCTTGTCGACGAAAGTAGATACTTGGAAGAAAAATAAATGGAGATTTTGATGAACTCTGAAATAAATGTTTGCAACCAACCACTCCGTATGAGAGTGGATTCTATACTCTCAAAAATATCTCTCATATCATCCAAATGGTTATAAAAAATTTAAAAGAAATTCAATAAAACAGATTAATATGTGATAGATCACTCCATAAACATGCAAATTAAAATTTAACTTCTACAAGTTGCAAAGTTAAATTTGATTCTTGTTATTGTAAATTAAATTTGATCTGGTGATTTATCGCATATTAATTTATCTTTGTTGAATTTTTTCAATTTTTTTATAATCATTTGGATTCCCTCAGAGTTTGAAGTTTAGAATAGTCTTCCCACTCCATATATTTATTCCCTTGAATACTCGATACAGTGCAATGTCAATTCTTGTTATAATTGAGTCAATAGAACCGTTGCAATCGTGTTTATGACCTAGCAAGTGGTGATTTTATTTTACATTCATTTTTATTATCAAGTAGTCATTTGGATAATCATAGTAACAATTAATTAATCATGTCTCTCATTTGATTAGAGTCTACCTATAACAAACTGGATATTTTTAGAGGGAAAAACTTTCACGCTAACTAATTATAGTGTAAATATAGTGTAGACTAGGATGTAAATTTATTTTAGATATCAAAACTTGCACTGGCTTGGTGGTAAGATAGGTTGCGCAGGTTTGAGTCCTCGCAACCACGCTGCAACTTTTGATTTTTCTCCTATCTTCGTATGTCCGAATGTTAGAGCAGATCCAACGACCTAAAAATCAAAAGCTTTTTTTTCAACAAAAACTGTCGCAAGTTATAGCAATTCCCTTTGACAATGCGAGCAAAAGAATAAAAGAACAACTTTAAAAAAAGAATATCTTTCTATTGGAGGAAGTACTTACTGAGCGAATCAATTTACTGAACAATAATAAGTGACATAATACAATGAGCAATTAACACATCCGGACATGCACCACGTGTGCAATCTCGTGCAGCTAAATCAAACTTTAACTAGCCATAGAGTCTAGTTGATGACGTAGCACTTCTTCCTGATCTCTCCTTCCTCTCCGGTGAGCACCTGGACGTTGCCCATCTTGGCCATGGACTCGGCGAAGTCGCTGAAGAACTCGGCGTCGAACTTGCCGGTGGCGATCCGCTGTACGTAGTCCCTGGTGGCGGCGTCGGTGAGGAGCGAGGCGTCGGAGAAGAAGAGCCCCCTCCGCTTGGCGACATGGCGGTAGTAGCTGGTGTCGAACGTCTTGTAGCTGCCGGGGTCCATCTCCGACAGCATGCCAGAGTCGGTGAGGCTCGTGCACTTGGTCCTCAGCTTGCCGGCGTACTCGCTGTCCAGCGACGGGTCGGCGTCGTTCTTGCCGGTGAAGTTGTAGAGCCTGCCGGCGTAGGACGGGCAGTGCGCCGTGCCGAGGGTGTGCGCGCCGGAGAGCACGGCGAGGTCCTTGATGTCGAGGTTGTTGGAGGCGAAGATCTTGGAGAGCGTCGGGATGTCGCCGTCGGCGGGGGGAAGGTGGGCCACGGCCTCGTCGGCGACGGACACCCTGCCGTCCCTCCTGCCCAGGGTGACCGGCCAGGTCGGGCCCTTGGCCAGCACGACGGCGTCGCGAGCCATGAGCGTGAGCACGTCGGCGCAGGAGACGGTGCCCGGGCACGCCACCTCTAGCCTCGCCTTCACCCGCTCCACGGAGCCGAACCCGCGCAGGCTCTTGTTCGGCTTCGCGTCGCGCTCCGCCACGTTGCCGCCGGTGGAGCTGAGCAGCACGGACGCGTCGCAGCCCTGCGAAATATTCACGAGAGATAAGCACGCGAGATTGATCAATCAATGGCGCCGCCGTGCACGACGCCGGCGACCGTCCGGCGCGGGAATATTATAATTTTTTAGTACGTACCCTGACGAAGCAGTCGTGGAAATGGAGGCGGAGAAGCGGGCCGGCGAGGCTTTGGGCTGCGCCGATGATCTTCTCCATCTCGTCCCGGACTATCGCCTCGACGTTCGGGCACGTCTCGCGGTAGTAGTCGACACGGAGCTGGTCAGCCGCCGCGGCCGCAGAGCCCGCCGCTACAAGCACCGCAACCGCCGAGACAAGCAGCACCACACTACACTTGGCGATCGCCATGGCCACAAACACAATTAACAACCAAATCAAGAGCCCTTAATTAAGTGGCTAATTAGCTAAGCAAAAGAATGTTTTGCTGCTCTTGATGATCTAGGACGAGATGGCTGTGGATGAGCATGTCCTTTGCAGCTATTTATAGAGTGACAACTGACACAAGTGCCAACCTGTTCCAGTGTATTTTCCTGCGTACTTAGGCATGTGCTTACCTTCCGGCTCCTATATGCAATCAGCTCCAATAACAAATCGCACATGCATGCCTCATACACACGCGTTGTGACGACGACGCGCGGCTCAGCTACCAAGCAATGAACTAGTCAATACCCAAAAACAAAAAAAAACAAAATTTTTTGTTTTAAGAAACAGAGAATATAGGACGGCGCTGAGGCCAGATCATTGGAGAGGGGATAGTAACATGATTCATGTATAAATGTAGCACATCATCTACACGTCCAATTAGCTAGCTACGACTACATGGGAAGGGAATGGATTAAGGCAATAAATTAATTATCAAGAGATATATGTGAATGCGTTAAGGGAATAACGTCCCATGTGCTTGGGGGCTTGCAATGATTTGGGGCTCTTCCTGGTTGGTTGGTTAGCTAGCTGTGTGTTGGTAGTAATATTATTATTATCTCTGCGTGACGAGGAATTCCTGGGTCAGGAAGATATAAAATGTAGTGGGATTATATCTAAAAAAGATTATATATATACGTAGCGTAATGTACGTGAAGGTTACGAAAGATGCATGTTCTCCGCAGCATTGGCCGGTAGGTTGACTGGGTGGCGTTTTTGGCTCTTTTGGGCGTCATTGGCCAAGCGTACAGGAATGTTGTTTTGGAACCGTATACTTGCGTAAAAATAGGATGATTCTCGAGTCTCAACTTCCGGGTATACCGGCCTGTATGTTGAAAAAAAAGAATTGAAAATGTTGTAGTAATTGCAAAGGACTACATATTTAAATGTCATTGTACAATAAACAATAGTGTAATTATATTACAACTTATATAACACTACAATGTAATTGATTCATAACTTTCGTGTAATTTTAAAATCGTTACCAAGAAAAAATTTACAACACACATCCATTTGATCTCATGATCTCTGCTTCAGAAAATAGTATGTTATTGTAAGATTTTTGAAAGTTAAATATAGATTATATTGTATTTACATATAAATAATTATATTATGATTATACTATATTTATATTTATCAAATTTTTTAAAAAATTATATAGCAAACTGTTTGCTGATGGTTTATGTGTTGGATTAAAATAGGGTTGATCGCTTGCAGTTGACGTAGTAGCTTGTTGGAGTAGAATGTAGGCTTTATATATGGGCCGAGACTACAAATGTCAGGATGGGCCCTGTGTCGTTTTCCTCAAGGAAAGGATGGGTCCTATGTTATGCTGTACAGCAAGCCCAGTAGGGATGGTTTCAGCTTATAAGCAATAGCAAAATTTAAATTTCAAAATTAATTGAGTAAAATATACTTTGATCCACCTTTTTATTACCGGTACTTTTATCCGGGTAAACTTTACTTTGGACCATTCGACTCTCTTCTCAAGCATATAACGATCTCGAGTATGTCGGCTTCTAATAATCAATGAACTTTCATAACTCTATGGATGTCCATTTCTTTTGCATATGATAAGTTGGATATAGATAATTAAAAGAGTCGAAGGTGGTTAAAGTGTCACAAAGGTAAAAATACTCGGTCCAAAGTGAAAAAAAACGTTGGTTAAAGGGTAGTCCAAAACGAAACATTGGTAATAAAAGATAGTCCAATATGAAATTTACTCAAATTAATTTAAATATTTTCATCTTTTTTATTTTCTAGCTAAGAGTAGGAGTACATAAGTCTTAACCTACAACTATTCCAGTTATATTTGAATTTGCTACATAACATTTGACAAAAATTTAGCAATGATAACTTATAGATTTTGTACCATCGGATCAACGCCAAGATTAGTGCCATGGTTCCTTCTCATCCAACTCCAGCAAACTCCACCTCTTCTCTACACGCCAGGAACACCTCATCTTTGGCAGAGTACATACGAATTAGGGGTTAGGGTTAGGGTTGCAGTAGAAGGGAGATTGGGGGAGGGGGATATCCCCAGGACTTAGAGAGATGGCCATGAGCGACGAAAGATCGACAGTGGGATAGTGAACACGGACAAGAGGCGAGGCGCTGCAGGTGGCACTGGAGATGTGGGGTCGACAGCGGGTGGTGGACCGATGTTGGTTGGTGGGGACAAACGGACCAATTAGTTAGGATGTGACGATCAGTGATGGTGGATCCAACGATGAGGAGCTACCAGAGATGGAGAAGACGGTGGGGCAGGGGCACCTCACACTACTGGAGAAGTGGTCTTTGATCCATCTATCAAAAGTCACAATAGTTACGGTTTTAATAGGAACCGAGACTATAAATTTTTTAGTCCCGGTAAAAAAGTGCAATGGGACTTTATGATCTTTAGTCCCGGTTGGTGTTACCAACCGGGGCTAAAGATCATTTTTAGTCCTGATTTAGTTCTTGTCAGAATTTGTCAGGCCGTCGGAAATCTTTAATCCTGGTTCGTAACATGAACCGGAACTAAAATGATGGACACATGCGTATATAATTCACTCTCACTTAAACGCGGCGCACTTATTCCGACTCGTCCCCTCTCCCTCCCTCTCTCTCTCTCTGACGATGGTGGTGGGAGGGGAGGAGATGGCGGCTCGGAGGTGGCGGCAACGTCCTCCCCTCCGTAAGATCCGGTGGGAGGGGAGGTGGTAGCTACTCAGAGATGGCGGTGGCCCGGCGGCTCGGAGATGGTTGCAGCGTGGTGGCTCGGAGGTGGCGGCGGCCCAGTGGCTCGCAGGTGCCACCCTCCGCTGGATCCAGCGTCCCCTTCGCTGGATCCGACGTCCCCTCCATCGGATCTAGCTTCCCCTCTGCCGGCGTCCCGTCTACCGGATCCGGCTCGTAGGCGCTATAGCTGTGATTTTTTTAAGAATTTTGTGATGTTCATTACTCGAACTTGATCTGTGATATATGTGAATTTGTGATGTATGTTCATTCGATTTGTGATGTGAATTTGATGTCGGGATATGAATTTGATTTTTGATTAGTGATGTGAATTCGATTTGGGAATGCTAATTTGATCGATTTTAGTATGGGGATGTGAATTTTGGCAGCAAAAAGAACAATGAAAAAAATAAAAAAATTTGGAGATGTCAGGAAGCATGCTAGCACCTATATATCTTTAGTTCCGGTGTATGTTACCAACCGAGACTAAAGATCCATTTTTAGTCCCGGTTATTTTAACCGGGACTAGATAGACATATTTAGTCCCACTTTTGTAGTCTCGGTTTAAAACCCGAGACTAAAGAGAGTTATAAATCGGGACTACAAATGATTTTCCTAGCAGTGTCATTATCGCCAGCTTGAGGAGGAGGAGAGAAGAGGAGCCTAGTCAGCAAAGGGCCTCGCCGGCATTGTTCATGCCTTTCGACCAGTTGGCGAGGACGGAGGATGGTGTGTTGGGCAAGAAAGACGGCGAGCCTATCGTGTTGCTCGCGTGTGGGCGAGAAGGAGGAAGAGGAGGAAAAGGATAGGTTTTACGATGCGCACGAATCTTAAAATAGATAAATCATTCAATTTAAATCCGTATGATATGAGATTGGATTTTCTGTCACAACTCACAAGATGTATAGACAGTCCCATATATTTGTGTGAAATTAATTCTTGCGGTGTAAAGAGACACCTTAGGCTAGCGAACGTAGCACTACCATCTAGCATGAGTGACGGACGCGTGCATTGGACTGTTCAGCAAGCGCCTGTCCGGAATCCGACGTTTCCGCCGGCGATGACGTCGGTCGTAGAGCACCTCGATCGAGCGTAGTTCACGTTCCCGATGACGCCAGTGAGGCCGTCCCCTCCTGGTCCCCAGAACGCGAGGCAGCCGTCGCGCAGCACCCCTGACGCGTCCAGCTCCACGGCGGCGACGCGCCGCCGCCGCCGAACGTCAGCGTGACGGTGTTGGCACCGTCTCGCTGTCGTGCCCGGCGAAGTCGTAGCACGTGCCGAGGCGCCCCAAGGGTGGCGCGAGCGGGTACGCGGCCATGGCGGTCCGGAACGCGGTAGGCCGTCTCCTGCAGCGCCGTGAGGATCGTGCCGTAGTAGATGGCGGCGCCCTCTTGAGAACACCGATGGCGGGTATGTCGAGCTCCCGCCCGCCGACGCTGATGCCGGTGAGGTTCAGCAGGTAGAATAGAACCACGGCTGGTCGTCGATCTGGTGCAGCGGCGTGAGCACAAAGCCCGTCAGGTTCTCCGGCGCGCTGAGGGACAGGAACCCCTCGTGGCTCACCGTTGGCGGGAAGCAATGCGAGAACGCGCCGCCGTTGCCGCTGACTCCTGCTCCGCGAGCGAGTCCGGATGGTGGCCGAGGGCGAGCATGCCGTCGCACCTGTCAGAAAACTTCAGAAATTTCGCTCACAGCTCACCCGCTCAATCGATTTTTGGTTTGTCGGACAGTGAACAATGTAATGAAGAAGTGTAATGAAGAACTGAAAACACAGAACAGGGGAAACAGAGTATTTGGGCTGCTCAAACTTGCGCAGCTTTTCTGGTGCTTTTCTCCTCTATTTATTTACCTCTCTAAGAGTTTGTTACATGCATCTAAGACCCAAGAAATCAGGATCATAATAACCGTACCATCCCACGATTTAGCTCCTGAATCGGTCAGCTACGGAAAATTAAACATCGACAAAAACTTTAACTGAAAACTAAAAAAAAACTGACTGAACTCAGTCCTCCTACATGCACGCCTAATAGAATTCAAAAGGCGGAACTAATATGCATTGGGTAAAAAATAGATCAATGCTCAAGATTATATCATCTTCATCAACAATTTCCCCCTTAATCTTGAAGCATCTTAGGTCTGAACCAAACCCAGCTTGTTCTTCAGGTCTTGAAACCGAATTCTTCTCAGGGGTTTAGTCAGTAGGTCTGCAATTTGTTCTTTAGATCTAATGTGCTCCACCTCCATCTTCCTTTGTTCAACACACTCTCGGATGAAATGGAATCTTGTATCAATATGTTTGCTCTTATCATGAAGAACTGGATTCTTGCATAGATTTATAGCAGATCTGTTATCAACTTTCAAGATTGCATAACTCGGCTCTCTGTCTTGCAACTCACCAATCAATCGTGCCAACCAAATTCCCTGACAGGCTGCAGTTGTGGCAGCGATATATTCAGCTTCAGAAGATAAAGCCACAACCTTTTGCTTTTGGGACTGCCAACTTATCAAATTTTCTCCAAACTTGAACAAAACCCCAGTTGTGCTTTTCCTGTCATCAACATCCCGTGCCATGTCACTATCACTATAGCCCACAAGCAGGGATCCCTGACCTTGCCCTCTTCTGAATTTATTCCCACACTCAGAGTTCCTGCAACATAACACAATATATGCTTCACTGCTGCCCAGTGCTCTGTAGTTGGTCTCTCCATAAACCTACTCACATAGCCCACTGAATAGGACAGGTCTGGTCATGTATTTACTAATATCTCAAGCTCCCCATAATGCTCCTGAATTGTGTTGCATCAATGCTTTCCCCTTTGCTTTCTTTGCTCAACTTCAGTCTATTCTCCATAGGAACCTGAGAAGAGTTGCAACCTTGCATCCCAGCCTTCTCAAGTATCTTCGCCACATAAGCTGATTGTGCCATTGTGATTCTATTACACTTCTGACTCACTTCCATGCCCAGGTAGTAAGATAGAAGCCCAAGATAACTCATACTAAACAATGACCTCATTTGTTCCTTGAACATAGAAATCTCACTGATCTTGCATCCTATGATTATCAAATCATCAACATATACACCCACAATCAGTCTACCGTCTCCCTTTCCTCGAGTGTATACAACTCCCTTTGTCACACTTCTCCTGAAGCTCAGACCAGCGAGACTGTCATCGAGCTTGGCATTCCATGCCCTTGGAGCTTGTTTCAACCCGTAGAGGGCTTTCTGCAACTTGAATACTTTGTCAGGGTGCCCGTCATCAACAAAACCTGGTGGTTGAAAAACATATACATCTTCTTCCAGATTCCCATTCAGAAAGGCCGATTTTACATCCATATGATGAATTTCCTAGTTCTCTTGTGCTGCCATTGCAACCAGCAATCTCACTGTTTCCATCCTAGCCACTGGTGCAAACACCTCATCATAGTCCACACCATGCGGCCGCACATACCCCTTTGCCACCAATCTTGCCTTGTGCTTCAGTATTTCTCTCGATGCATCGCGCTTGATCTTGAAAACCCACTTCAGGCCAATTGGTTTATGTGTCGGTGGCAGATCAGTGAGGCACCAAGTGGAATTGTTCTCAATTGATTGCATCTCCTCGAGCATCACCTTCCTCCATCAACTCTGTTTTTTTGCCTCAAGAAAACTTGTTGGTTCCTCTTCAGATAGCAAGCATTCTTCACTGTAATCGAAATCGAGAATTGACTGTGTTGTGGCTAGTGTGTTCGCCATTGTTTGGTAGCGTCGTCGAGCTCCGTCGGTGCCGCTGCTTGCATCAGTTCGGGGACTACATAATTCCACTCCAGTGGCTGGGCTTGATGCAGGTGAACCGAGCACAGTCGTCGGGTCAGATGTGGTCGGTGAGCTCAGTGCAGTGCCTGCCTGTTGTGTGCTCTCTTCGTTCTCCATGCCATGAACATGTTCTCCAGCTATTGGAGCAGTAAAGAATTCCACCGCGAACTCCTCTTCTTCCTAAGTGGTCTCTGGATCGCCCCACGCCTATGTCGCCGCCTCATCAAAGATGATGTCCCGCGACACATAGACTCGGCGTGCCATAGGATCATACATTCGATACGCCTTTGAACCCTGTTCGTAACCAATAAAGACCATACGCATACCTCGATCATCAAGCTTCCTCAGGTTTGGCTTCACCGTCTTCACATATCCGACGTAGCCAAACACCCTTAGGTGCTCGACCGCCAGACTGCGCCCGTGCCATGCCTCATATGGCGTGACGCCGTCCACGCTCTTCGTAGGCGAACGGTTCAGGAGATACACCACAGTCGGCACCGCTTCACCCCAAAACCGCGCTGCATGCCAGCCCCTTTTTTTGAACGGAAAATGACACGAGAGTGCCTTTTCATTGAATATAGAGGGAAAAAAATACAGCCCTAGGGCAAGATACTAAAAGGGGAAAAAAGGTCAAACTGTACAGGCTATACAATGCTTGGCAAAATTACACACAACCGCTTAGCTTCTTTTATCCTAAGAAGTAGATATCCCGTCGTCGCTCCTTTATGCTCAAAGATCCTCATGTTTCTTTCTTTCCAAATCTCCCTTACGACCAACAAGATGAGGGATTTTAGTGCTTTCTTTGGCATGCCAACCGTGTTTGCTAGACTTGCGCACCAGAGTTGTACTGAGTTCGCACGGCCCCACTGTGTTGGGTGTATATGTGTGTATCCCAACCAATTCGCTAGCAGCTGTCAAATCCTCCTAGTGTATCTGCATTCTGCTTACAGATGCAAGGCCATCTTTGGCACTTGCCTGCAAAGCGGGCAATGTCTGTTGTTACGCCAATCCCTTGCCTCCAGTCTGTCTGAAGTCCAGACTCTGTTTTGTATGATTAGCCAACTGTGAATTTTACATTTACCAGGTGCCCATGCCTTCAAGATAATCGAGTTGAAAGACGTGTTTGTTGCTCCAAAACACTGCACCGTGTACGCAGAAGATGTTGTGTAAGCTCCATGGCTCGTAAATTTCCAATGTATCTGATCCATCTCCGCATTATCCAGTTGCACATCTTGGACTGCCTCCCAAAGCACAACGGCTGGGCCACATGGTGAACCGTTATCGGTTGGTTCAATCAAAATGTTAGGTCTTGCACCCATGCGTCATTGTCCTTTCCCTGGCTCAAGGATTTGTTCCTGTTGGTGGACATCGCATAAACCAAAGGCATGGCGTCCTTTGGCCTTCGGCCACCCTCTAACCAGGCAGAGTCCGAGAAGGCTTTTATCAGCCTCATCACATGGCGTTTCCAAACCAATCCATTGTTTCGACGAAACCTTCCATTCTTGCCACAACCATCGCAGCCTTAACGTCCTTGTAAATTTTTGCAAATTTAGGATTCCCAGACCCCCTAGCTTGGTGGGTAGGCATGTTCTTTCCAGTACACCTTGCATTTTCCGCCGGTAATATCACCCATGCCTGCCCAAAGGAAGCGACGGCATTGCTTGTCAGTCTGTTCCAAGGACTCTTTTGAAACTCTTAACGCCGTTAGGAGGTATATAGGCTACGCCGTGGGTACTAATTTTACCAATGTTGCTCTACCCGCCATCCCCATGTTCTTTCCTCTCCACCCTATTATTTTCCCTGAAATCTTGTCAAAAATGTGTTGCACGTCCGTCTTTCATATTCTTCCTAGAACCAAAGGCAGGCCCAGGTATTTGATCAGGAAATTTACCCTTATTATCGAAACTCCGTCTAGGATTTCTTCCAAAGGCACACCATCACATCTGATTGCCGTTACCTGTGATTTTTGAAGGTTAGTGACCAGGCCTGAAACTTCTCCAAATCGGGCCAGGATGGAGGTAAAAGCCGTACATCTGCTCGTCTTGGGTTTAAGAAGACAATTGCATCATCTGCATACATTAAGATTCGGATCCCGGTCGCACGACCTCTTAGTTTGGAAATTGCCCCTAGCTCTGTTGCCTTATGTAGCACCCTTTGGAGGTGGTCTATTGCAAGTATGAAAAGGAGCGGCGATAGCGGGTCCCCCTGTCGAAGGCCTCACCCATGGGCGATCTGTGTCCTGGATGACCATTGAATATTACGCGGGAGGTGGAGGTGTATAGCAGAGCTCCAAGCCAATCTATCCATCGAGCTGGGAATCCCCTACGTCACAGTAGGTCTAGTAGATAGTCCTAGCGGACGGAGTCGAAAGCCTTTGTGATGTCAAGCTTAAAGAGTAACATCGCGCGCCGCAAGCGATGGTATCTTCTGGCCATGCTTTGGACCAACAGATAATTATTATGGATGCTTCTTCCTTGGATAAACACACTCTGGTTAACGGAGATTAGGGATGGCGTGAATGGCCTTAAGCGCAGTGCGAGTGTCTTTCAGAAGATTTTTTCAAAACTGTGAATAAGACTTATAGGCCTGTAGTCCGCCACTCCTTCGGGCTCCTCCTTCTTTGGAATGAGAACGATGTTTGCTAAGTTGAGCATCTTAAGGTGGGAGCATATGAGGTCGTGTATGGAGTTGAAAACATTTACAATGTCTGCTTTAACAATTTCCCAACAAACTTTGAAGAATAGCCCAGTGAAGCCATCTGGCCCTGGCGCCTTGTCAACTGGCATTTCTTTTATTGCTCTATAAATTTCTTGCTCCATGAATGGCTCATCCAAGGTAGCTAGGTCTACCTGCTGAATGCCTAGCACCTCCCAGTTAAGGTCAGCGTGTCTCATTTGTGGCCTTCTCATCACCTGCGCAAAGTGCTCATGAATTGTCTCTTCTTTTTGCTGATGCATGACATCCCAACCATTCTCTTTTTTCAGCCTCTGGATGGTGTTTTTACGCCTTCGCACATTCACTTTAAGGTGGAAGAATTTGGTGTTTGCATCCTCTTCTCGGATATACCTTATCCTTGAGGCCTACCTCTTTCTTGCCCTTTCAATCGACGCTAAAGCCACGATCTTGCGCTTGAGTCCATGCCTTAGCCTGACTTCCTCGATCGAGAGTTCTCTGTTTTCTTGGGCTACTTGCAATCTTTGGATGACATCCAGCGCCATGTGAAACTGCAGTTTAGCTTCAGTGCAAAAAGCATCCACCCATTACCGTAGACTCGATGCCGTATGACAAAGCTTGTGGTTTAACTGATGCATCAGTTCAGTGTGTGAGGTAGGCTCGTTCCAGACCTCCTTCACCCTATCTTTAAAACCTGGCAGTCTCACCCAAGAGTTCTCAAGTTTGAAAGGCCGAGGACTTCGCGGCCCATTACTGTTTGAAATTATTAATGGGCAGTGATCAGAAGGGCCTGTGGGCAGGGCGTGTAGCCCCAAGTCAGAGAACGCCAGGTCCCATGCTTCATTACATAAGCATCGATCCAACCTGACTAGAGTGGCCCTTCGACGCTCGTTACTCCATGTGTATTTCCTGTTCTGCAAAGGGATCTCTCGCAGTTCTGTCACATACGACCAATTCATGTATGTTATAGACCATGGGAGTGAAGTGTAATATAAATATGAACCAAAGTTTCCCTAGAAAAATAAGGCTAGTTGATTGCTTGTGCATATAGTAAAAAAAATCTTGCATATGCATAATTGGAGGCATAATCTTTTTTTAAAATTTTAACAAAAAGGGGTTAAGAAAAGTTTAGAAAAACACCCAGGAACTTGAGAGGGATATTGAACAATCACTTAAAAGATTTAAGAAACACATTATGAAGTTGGAAGTATTTGTAAAACCAAAAGATCTAGACTTAACCCTCCAAAAATTTCAAAGTGTTGAAGCTGTCAACTGAGCTCTGGAGCCATCTTTGAGTTAATGGCAAAATTCAACAAGTGATCTTCAGGCAGTGAAATTTGGCAGTATTATAGCTCAAGTCATGCTTTACAACTTTGCCATTGGGCACCGCCCCAAATTCGGCATGGAAATGTATTTAAACGGAGCCTAAAGTAGTAAAATCGTCACTGGAACTTAGAAAATTTTTCTGGTTTTCACTCCTCCTCACTCCCTCGCTGACAAGTGGGCCATACTGACCGGTGGGGCCATGGTGTCAACCGCACAGCAATTCTCCACGGGCCCGAGGGTCAGAACACGTGTGCCACATGCACGGGCATGCGTCGGCCGCCGCGGCGAGCGCCCCTCCTCCCCTTCCTCGCCGGCGACCATACATAAGCCCGATCGGCCGACCATCTCTGCCTTTCTCTCACTCTTGTCCCATTCCACGGAGAAGCCGAGACCGCCCATCTCGATAGCGAGGGAACAGCCGAGAGAACCTCGCCACCGGCAAGCAAAGACCTCATCACCATTGACGCTTGGTGAAGTTCGTTCCCGATTGATGCGTGTTCCCTAATCCTTGCTCGACCCTCTCTCTAATGGCGTCAGTTTCATCGTTTTTAATGCAGCCGACAAGCAGGAACACGACCACGCCGTAGAGAGACTTCGACGCGCTCTGTGCCGACTGCCGCAACACACCCGCTCATCGACAGCCTTCCACGGTGAGCCATTGACAAAACCCTCTTGCCAACGTGTTTCCCAGAGTCTGACAACGGTGTAAACCGAAGGAATTGCTGCGAGGTGCCCCGAGAAGCAAAATCCCTTTTTCTTCCCCATCTCTGACCACCGCCGTCGGTTCCAGCTTTCTTCCTCTCTGGTAAGTCCTGGCAAAATTCCCTCTGTCCTGAGCAACCTCGTAATCACCTGAATGATGGCCTACCTTCGCTACTGGCAGTTGGACGCCGAGGCAACCTACCGATGATCACCCGTGACGGAGCTCGCCGCAGCTTCAAGACCTCACACGACGCCACCGACAACCCGACCTCGCCAGAGCCCAGCCTTCGCTCGGTAAGCTCCCCAGTGACCCCTAGAAGCTATATATTGTACATGCATGACAAGAATTAAGCTTGAAACATGCGTGCACCATTCACCCGAAACACGACGCTGCCCGTACAGTCGACAGTAATGATTCCAGCGACGGAAATTTATGAGAGACCCACCGTTAGCTTTGCCGTAGTCCCCTTCATCTTTTTCCTTTTGGTCGCAACCACTGATCAGCCGCCGTCGCCGTCGGCACCGATGAGAACTTCGCCGCACGCCACTACCTGTTTCCCCCCTCTCCCTGTGTCGTTGACGGCTAGGACCCACTCTGTCAGGCGCTAGCAAGCCGTTTGAATACAAAGCCGATGCTGACAGATGGACCCCACACGTGTAAAAGGAAAGGATTCAACCCGAGAATATTTTTCTAACAGAAAAATGGCTCAACTTTGCAAATTCATATAAAATTGAAAATGGCATGTTATGGCTTTGTTGTGTGTAATAAATCGGATACTTATGTATCGCGTGACATGCTATGCATGATTATTATTTCACATCCTGTGGGTAAAGTGTATGTACTCTGCAGAGTTAAAACTAATCGATTAGCTGTGCTCACGGTTAAGAGCGGCGTGTGAATATGTCATGAGTATGGACTTGTGATTTTAAATTTCCTAAATGCTGATTTTAAATGTTCAAATGTGATGGTTACTTATGTTTCATCCCTTTGCTGCCCTGGAAGGCAAAGTGATGCTAAGCTATATGCAATAACATCTATTAGATGCCCAAAATTACTAAGTATATGCTTGCTGAAATTTAATTATGAAAAGACTGAAATTTGCAAATGGGCTTTGCTAAATAAATTTGGCTTTACGCTAAAAGAACCTGTTGAGAGACAACTTTGATATTGCCATGTATGTAGCATGTAGGTTTGATTGTCGCTTGCCAGTACAATTCATTGTACTGACACTTGTTCGTATGTCTATTTTTTTGTTGTTTGCTTAGACTTGTCTGCAGGTGAGTTTCCTCCTGAGGAGGATGAATTCGCCGAAGATGTTCCGTTCTTCCAGGATGGTTCTTACTAGGGTATCCCCTAGTCAGTTGAATGAAAGATCCACTGGGTAGAAGAATGCTTCCGCGAGTTGTTATATATCTATGTATATATTCGTCCTGACGGCCATATGTATCTATGAACTATAATATTTGTACTTTCTAATGATAGAAAATTGAACTCATGAAGTTAGAGATACCTAATGCTTGGATGAAACTGTTTAATGTGTTCCTTTTGTTAGGATCACAATATTCATGAGTATGAGTTAAAGATAATTGAGACAATGTAGATCTTTAGCCATTATGTGTCAAGTCTCCTAGATGTGTAACACATTTGGTCGCCGCCATCGAGTGGTTTGACAGGCACATCCTAGGCTGAAGTTGACTGGCAGGCTAAAGACCTAGCAATGTCTCATTTATCTCTCTCTCAGAGCGTCAGATGTTTTATTATGTTTCTTGGAAGAATCGATGTGTTCTATTCATCCTTCAAATATAATAATAGGTCCGGATGGCGTCTCGACAGCATTGGTATGAGAGCCTAGACTGACTGTAGGAACCCTTCTATGAACTGGACGATAGAATGACTTCAAAAGGAAAATATTTGGAGGGCAACTTCCTCATTAAATTATGTTGAAAATAAATGTATTCTTACTCCTTATCCCCCTTTGGATAGATATCTTTCCTATGTGATCAAGTTTTGATTTTGAAAACCTCATTTTGATTCTAAAGGACCGGGAAAACCTATGAGCTTAGGGAAAAGAAGTAGTAACTCATACTAAGGGATAAAAGGAACAAAATCTAAACTAGGAATCAGCCCTGGGAAGGTTTGAAAATCCTCTGATAATTAATAGTTAACCTTCGTTCTCCCAAAATTGGATTAAAAATTTAAGCTTTTACGATAAGCCTAGAGAAGAGATAGAACGGGGTAGGAATGGAATTGTTTGTCATAAGCCCTAATTTCTTTGGCATTGAGAGGCCACCAGTGTTGTGAAAACCTTGATGTTAAACCCATATTATGACCTAGCCTGGGAACGAAAATTTTTCATGCATGCATCATGTCTTAAAATATCAAAAGATTTCATGTCACTCAGATTCTGGAACCTATAGCAGTCGGCCTTCACAATTTTTTACAGAGCAGGGTACTACGGATAAATTTTTGAAAATTTACCAGTAGCTACAAAATTTGTTCATGATACTCCATAATGTTTCCTATAATTTTTGCACGACTGGAAAATTGGTTAAAAATTCGACCAGTACAGCCTACCCTGTAATTCCAGAACTGCATCACCTAGTTCGAAGAACCATTTCGGCTAAGCGCAGGGGTCCAAAAATTTAGAAACCTATGCTATAGAATGGGGTTATAACCAGGGAACTCTTAGGTATAAACTTAAGTAAGAAAAAGTACCTCCGCTCATCGAAATAGGACTCCTTAGCACCACTAAGATAACAAAGGCAGATTTTTGGTCCAATACCCGCGAAATTATTTCTAAGTCCTCGATGAGTCTTAATCAAAATTCTAACTAGTATGTTTCTAAATGTTGTAGATGACTACCATATGGCAGCCACTAGGTTATTCTGGAGGTTATGAAGAAGGGTCGCTACCTCACATTCTGTGGCTTATGCTACAACATCTTGGTTTTACCTATCGACCGGAGTACCATTTCTTTACTGTGGAACGGAGTTCATCTCTCCGGGCTTATATAGCCGAGTTATGTATACCAGGACTTTGGGCCCACGAGTTGCCACTTTATTTTCAGGCTTATGGCTGGGATGCGCCTTCTGCAATGAATGAAGTCGCGTTTCAAGCGGTTGTGTATTACCAACACCATAGGCTGGGGATAGATAGGTTTTTCCATTATTTTCCCGCTTGTGCCACTCAAGTTGCCACTAATTACTATCCAGGTTCTGAAGGGCATGAAAGAGAGATTAACTCTCCAGAGCTTTTCTTAGCTGGCTTAGTTCGAGCTATGGATAGGTATCTTGCAAGCACTATGTCAGAACTGCGTAGATTGCAAGCAAGGGTGGTAATGCTAGATAGACGGATAGAACCACTTAGGCATCGAGGGTATTTCGATAATTCCACCATTTATGGAGATCAAGATCTTTAGCCACTTACCGACTCTTTGCCACCTCCAATGGGCATATATCAAAACATAAGCACTCGGGCCCGCATGAGAGTTGGTTTCCATCGCAATCGTCGCACCATGCCAGACCCTGCACTTGTTGGAGATCTGGAGCTGCTGGGACCATTCTACATGTTCAAGTGGAATGGGAGGCGATGCCGCTTGACTATGGCTACTCCAACGACCACGGTGCCTCAACCTCCCATCGGATTCTCCCAGATTTCTTAGAGTGGAGTATCAAGAAAAAAAATGTACCGGATGTAACTTTCATTTCTTCTTTTCCATAAGATGTATGAGATGACATCCTAATATGTAATCCTTGTATGGTCAAGTTTTTGTAACACCTAGTTGTGTACTTGGTGCTTTATGACCATTATTCCAGCTCTATATAATTGTAGACACTTGACCCCTTCAAAACTTATGTACCGAAATGGAATGTATGCTCTTTTTAAAGATGAGTTGCTTGTTGTTCAGAATTTTTTTTATGCAAATATGCAAAGGATAACTTGTTAACTTGACTATGAGACACCATTCCTGCGTACTTTGTGTTCAGAGTAAATGTATATGTTATTTCTATGCGCAAAAGCTCATGTACTTTTGTACTCTGAGTGTAGGATGACTCATACTCGCTTTGAGGCGTATTCCACGACCCGTGCCGAAAATAATCGAAGCGCTGCCTCATCTGAGCAGTGTAATGATGAGCTAACCCTCGCACAACTTTTAGCTCACCAGAACCGACTCTTCGAGCGAATGGTGGAAAATTCTGAAATATGGGGGCCGCTATGGAACATCAAGCAAACCAGGCACCATCCAAATTGGCGGATGTTCAGCGAACCCATCCACCACACTTCTCCTCCGCGGCCGACCCTCTCGCCGCAGATGATTGGCTGCGAGATATCGAGAACAACCTGAACCTTTTGCCGATGTGATCCCGTCGAAAAGGCTACATTCGTTGCCTATTATCTACAAGGTGCTGCCGCCGCATGGTGGGAGAGATATAAGACTCTTATTCCATCCATTGAGCCCGTCACTTGGACCGTGTTCTGAGAGGGGTTCAGATCCGCGCATATTCCAGCTGGTCTCATGGAGATCAAGAAAAAGGAATTTCTCAACTTAAAACAAGGAAACATGCCTTTCATGGAATTCATGGAGCGCTTCAATTATCTCGGTAGATATGCTGTCGCTGATATAAACACTGAAGCTAAGAAAGTCGAGTTATGCAGAGACAAACTAGCACCTCAACTCTAGCATGCTTTGGCTGCCCATGAAATCAATAGCATGAAGACTTTGGTGGACAAAGCCCTTCGGGTTGAATCTAGTGAAAGAGAAGTAGTTGAGGATCGTAAACACAAGTGGACTGCGAAGAAATTCGCAGGAAGCAGCAGTTCCACCCGTCCTCGACTGGCTTCACCACCAATGAACCGACCCGTGGTATCTCAGCCACCAAGGCCGATGTATGCACCGCCACGTCCACAAGTCCAGGTGTATCGCCAGAATCCTCGCCCGATGCAAGCAGTTGGGGATGCCTCCCGCACCGCTAATGTCACATGTTACAACTATGGCAAGAAGAGGCATTACTCATCGAAGTGTCTGTATCCGAAGACTGGTAAGCCCGGACCACGCGCTCAAGCTGCACCATCGCAACCTCGAGTGCCAAACCCGATACAAGCTGGGCAACGGGAAACTCCTGTAAATCCGAAACCAGCTTCGACGTTTGGTAAAGGGCGACTCAACCATGTTACCATTGAAGAAGCAACTGACGCACCCGGCGTCGTACTCGGTACTATTCTTGTGCACTCTACTCCTATAACGGTTTTATTGACTCAGGTGCAACTCATTCATTTATGTCAACATCAAAAGCAAAATAACTTAATCTGAAAATGGAATTCCTTAGTAATGCTATGCATATACAATCACCCGGATCTACCATGGCCACTAAAGTGTTGTGCAAGGGGGTAAAATTTCAAATGAATGGGGTGAAAATTTCAGCTAATCTTATATTATTATATACCCTGGGGTTAGATGTTATTCTTGGGATGGATTGGTTATCTAAACACAAGGGAACTATTGATTGTGCTCGAAGAACAGTGACACTCTGCAGCACTGACGGTCAGACGGTTAGGTTCACATGTGGGCAATCCTCCGCCTCTAAGCAACCTTCGACACAATCTCTTGTTGTACCAGAGTTGAAAATGGTACCTGTTGTAAATGAGTATCCTGATGTATTCCCAGAAGAGTTACCAGGGATGCCTCCTGATCGGGACATTGAATTTGTGATCGATCTAGTTCCTTGAACAACACCTATTGCTAAAAGACCATATCGGATGACCTCCAAAAATTTAAGAGAATTAAAGAAGCAAATCAATGAACAATTAGCTAAGGGTTTCATTCGCCCAAGCTCATCTCCTTGGGGCTGTCCTATGCTGTTCGCACCAAAGAAAGACGGTACCATGCGGATGTGTGTAGATTATCGACCCCTAAATGAGGTCACTATCAAGAATAAATATCCTCTTCCTAGGATTGATGATTTGTTTGATCAATTAACCGAAGCTCATGTCTTTTCCAAGATTGATCTGAGATTGGGGTATTTTCAACTTAAGATCAGACCGGAAGACATTCCAAAGACTGCGTTCACTACTCGCTATGGACTATTTGAAGACACCATAGTTTCATTTGGTCTGAACAATGCTCCAGCCACATTCATGAATATGATGAATAAAATCTTCATGGAATATCTTGACAAGTTTGTGGTGGTGTTCATTGATGATATCCTTATCTACTCCAAAAGTGCAGAAGAACATGCGCAACATCTGCGTATGGTACTTGATAAACTTGTAAAATCAAAGTGTTTTTGATTCTTTTATGGTGATTAACAATTGGCATCTGTGATTATTGGATTGTTGGTTTTGTTATTTGGAGGTTATTGGCAAAATAGATTTGGAGATATTTGGTTTTCGAACGTGAACAATACTCTGTTGTTTACATTCTTCGCTCTGACCGGGCTTGCTATGCCGGTCTGACCGGAGGACCTTGTGCGGTCAGACTGGGTGGCCACAGCCGGTCAGACCGGCCGACACAGTCCGACTGCATGCCGATTTTGTTTCGGTTTCGGTTTCGGGTTGTTTTCTTGTTTATTCATGGAAGTTTCATGTTTCTATGCACATGTATGGTTGTTTATGCTGACAATGAGTCAAGTTGGAGATAGCTTGTGCTCGGATATGGTTTCTTTGTTTAATTATGTGCATATAATCTTTACACCTCGAGAAAGTGTTGCCGGTGATCGAGTTGGAGTCAACTTGGAGATAAGGTGACGTCCAAGATGGAGATCATGCGGGATGCTGAAGGGTAGAGATTGATGCACGTGATTGGTGAAGTTTCCATATGTCATACGATGAAGATATTGTGTGCGTATGGAATATGGAGTTTGAAATTTGGGAAGTCCAAGATTACGACGTGTGGAATATGTAAAGTTCGTTTCTTGTACGGGAAGGTTTCCTAGTGGGTTAGGACTTCTTGTATGAGTAGGATTTGTGGCTTTAGGCTGCGTACCTTGTGTATAAATAGAGAGGAGTGGCGTGGCTACTCGGTATTAAGTTTTAGAGAAAATTGAGTTGAGAAAAGTTTAGGGTTTTGAGTTTAGTCAAAATTTTGTGAGGAGTGTTGTTGATTGCACTTTGTAAACACAGAGAGATTCAATAAAGTTTCAATCTACTTTGAGAGATCTTCGATTTGTGTTTTCTTGGGTACGACAGTCTAATCGGCGGTTAGACCGGCGACCTTCGACCGGTCAGACCGCAAGGATCATTGCGATCAGACCAGCTTTCATCGGCTACACTTGGCGCATCGGCTACATCAGGCGAATCGGCTAAGTTTTGGTGATCGGCTACACGAGCGGTCAGACCGGAGCTGCATGGGCGGTCAGACCGGAGGTGATCAGGCGGTCAGACCGACGCAATACTCTTGGTCAGACCGTGCAACATCGGAATCAGAGGTTAAGTTTTATTTCTGCTAAAATTTGGTTTTTGGGTGTATCAACCATTCACCCCCCTCTGGTTGGTTTAGTTTGGGTATTCGATCTTACAAGTGGTATCAGAGCCTCGTTTTCTTCTTTGGATTTTTATCGATCTAAAGGTTTTTCGCCATGTCTGATAAGTTTTCCACTAAGCCACATGTTTTTGATGGTACGGATTTTGCTTATTGGTATACTAAGATGCAATCTTATATCATGGCTCAAGACTACGATGTTTGACAAAAGGTAGCAATTCCTTATGAGATCCGTTTGCAAACTGAATTTAATAACAATTGCAAAGCTCGTAATATTTTATTGAATGGAATTTCTCGTTCGGATTTTGATCGTGTTTCACATCTTCAAACTGCAATGAAATTTGGATTGCTTTTAGAAATTTTCATCAAGGAACTAACAACATAAAAGAACTTCATCGAGATCTTTTCAAAAAGGAATATATAAAATTTGAGATGAAACTTGCTGAAGCTTTGGATGATTATCTTGGTAGGTTTAACAAAATTTTGAGCAATCTTAGATCTGTTGATTGTGCCTATGATACAAACTATCCTCAATCTGAGATTTCTCGCCACTTTTTCAATGGTCTTGACATGTCTATTTGAGAGATGAAAGTTACTTCAATTCAAGAATCTGTTAATATGGCTACTTTGACTTTGGATTCGCTGTATACAAAACTCAAAACTCATGAGATGAACATTCTTTCTCGAAAAACGGATTCTAAGTCAAGTGCTTTGGTTTCTTCTTCTTCAACTTCTTCTGATGTTGCTTCTTCTTCAACTCCCAGTGCTCTTGCTTTAATTAATGCCATGTCCGATGAGCAACTCGAGCAATTTGAGGAGGAGGATTTGGCTTTGGCTGCTAATAAACTTTCTAGATCTATGAATAAAGTCAGGCTCAGGAAAAGAGGTGGACCAGCTCGTTGTTTTGAATGTGGCACGTTGGATCACATCCGCTCCAACTGCCCCGAGCTTGGGAGAGGCAAAAAGGAAGACAAAAGCGGGGAGAAGGCCAAGGACGACAAGCCCAAAGGGAAGCGCTCGAAGGAGATGATGAAGAAAGTGCTAAGTCTATGCCGCCTTTGAACCATTAAACGACATAGATTCTGATAGCGAGGAAGAGAAGGACAAGAACATCTCCGGCATTTGCCTCATGACACGCGAAGATGAAGTTTCTAAAATGAGGATGATGAGGTAAGCTCTCTTGAGGAAGCTATTTTTGTTTTAAGTGCAAAAAATAAAAAATGTGAAAAGATGTTTAAAAAACAAGAATTTATGATTGAGTCTTTGAATGCTGAAATTGCTAGATTAAAATCTCTTATTCCTAATGATGATGAATGCAAAAATTGTGAGGTTCTAATGCTTGAAATTTCAAAAAATAGAGATGTCAATGATTCTCAAGTTTTGGCTACTCAACCTTGTTTAACATGTGATGCTAATGAATTAAAACTAAAAGATGCTTTAGCTCGTGTTAAGCACATGGAAGACATTGTTAAACAAGATGAGGTAGTTTCTTGCTCTAAATGTCGCAAAAATAAAGATGTCATCATTGGTTGTGAAAATTGTGCAAATCTTGAAAAAGAAGTTTCTTATTTCAAAAGTTCTTTGCAAAAATTTTCGATGGTAAGAAACAACTTAACATGATTTTGGATCAATCTAAAGTGTGTTGCAACAATAGAGGAATAGGTTTTGATGCTTGTGACTATCTCATCAAAAATCCCCCAAATGTTTTGAGAATGACTGAAAATGGTAAGATTTTGACAAAATCTAATGATGTGAAAACAATTTTTAAATCTGCTAAAAATATGCCATGTCTTTCTGTTTATTTAAAAGAAACTAAAACTAATATTTTAAAACCACCAACCACTAAGGAAAAGTTTTTTTCTCTTTTTGTGGTAAAGATGGTCATCTTGTTGGTTTTTGTTTCAGATTAGCACGAAAATAGAAAAAGGAAAGAGAGCTTAATTTTGCAAAATCAAAGTGGCAAAAATCTGGCTTTCCCTCGGGAAGGTCGGTCAGACCATAGTGGGTCAACCGGTCAGACCGGCCATGGCATCCGGTTAGACCGACGACACTGCTCGGTCAGACCATCGGTGGCACGCGGTCAGACCGGCAGTAACCCATCGATCAGACCAGCTTGGAAGGAATTTTTCTGAAAATTCTAAAACTGATTTCGCACGTGGATATATGCCTATTGGATCTGTTGGTCGTGTGTCTCGTAGTGGATTCCTAAATTTCTTTTGACTAACCCCGATGCGAGGCTTCGACATCTTCTTTTGCATAGGCATTGGTGGCGAGGAAGGAGAACGTGTGGATCGTGGACTCCCGTTGTTCGCGGCACATGACCGGAGATAAAAATTGGTTCTCCTCCCTCAAAATGGCATCCAAGACTGAATCGATAATCTTTGGAGATGCTTCTACAAGTGCCGTTCTCGTTACCGAATCAGTCAAGGTAAGTGACAAATTTGAATTGAAAGAGGTAGCTTTAGTCGAGGACTTGAAGTATAATTTACTTTCAGTTTCACAAATTGTCGATGAGAATTTTGAAGTTCACTTTAAGAAAACTGGAAGTAAAATATTTGATTCTTGTGGTGATTCTGTGTGGAACATTTCCGTTATGGGAGAGTTTTTAAAGCTGATTTTGGAAACCATATTTCTCCCGTTGTTATATGTTTGGTTGCAAAATTCAACAAAGATTTGATGTTTTGGCATTGCAGACTTGGACATTTTGGTTTTGATCATTTGACTAGACTAAGTGGTTTGGATCTTGTTCGTGGGTTGCCTAAACTTAAGAAAGATCTTGATTTGGTTTGCGCACCATGTCGTCATGGTAAAATGGTTGCTTCTTGACATACTCCAATTCTTTCTGTGATGATGGATGCACCGGAATAGCTTTTACATATGGACACTGTTGGTCCAGCTAGAGTGCAATCCGTTGGAGAAAAATGGTATGTGTTGGTTGTTGTTGACGACTTTTCTCAATATTATTGGGTTTTCTTCATGGCAACTAAGGATGAGGCCTTTGGACACTTTCGGAGTTTGGTTCTTCGCTTGAATTGTGAAATTCTTGGTTCTTTGAAAATGATTAGAAGTGATAATGATGGTGAATTTAAAAATGCTTCTTTTGAATAGTTTTGCAACGAAAAAGGCATTGAACATCAATTTTTTCTCCTTGTGTTCCTCAACAAAATGGTGTTGTTGAAAGAAAAAACCGTTCTTTGGTTGAGATGGCTAGAACCATGCTTGATGAATATCACACTCCTAGGAAATTTTGGCCGAAGCTATTAACACTGCTTGCTATGTTTCCAATCGTATTTTCTTGCGATCTAAACTTTGTAAAACACCTTATGAGCTTCAATTTGGTCGTCAGCCCAAAGTTTCACATTTGCGTGTTTTTGGTTGCAAGTGCTTTGTCTTGAAATCAGGAAATTTGGATAAATTTGAATCACGTTCAACCGATGGTATATTTCTTGGTTACCCCGCACACACTCGTGGTTATCGTGTACTTGTTTTGGAGAGTAACAAAATTGTTGAGACTTGCGAAGTCACTTTTGATGAGGCTAGTCCCGGTACTAGACTAGAACTTTCAGGTACTTTGCCGTAGGTTCAGGGGGAGGATGGTCGTACCTTCGAAGACGAAAGTGACAACGAAGACGACGAGGTCGACCCTCGACCGATCGACCGGCCGAGTGCCATCGGTCGACCGGAGCAGGCTGCGCGGTCGACCGCCGAGACCCTCGGCCGACCGACAAGGCCGATCACCTCGGATTCTGTTGACTCCAATCAAGGGGATTCGTCGGCGACTACGACCAGTGCAGGTACAGAACGTGCATCAACTTTTGAAATCACTGCTCCATTGCACATTCAACGACAACATTCGCCAGAACAAATAATAGGTAATTTACATGAGCGAACTACAAGATCTAAGGCAACTGCGCATGACTTTGCAAATTCTGCTTTTGTTGCTTCTTTTGAATGCAAAGATGTTACTCATGCATTAACTGATGAATCATGGATTAACGCCATGCATGAAGAACTTGAAAATTTTGAAAGAAATAAAGTTTGGACTTTAGTTGAACCACCTTCAGGACATAATGTTATTGGAATCAAGTGGGTTTTCAAAAATAAACAAAATGAGGATGGTTTAATTGTTAGAAATAAAGCTAGACTTGTTGCTCAAGGTTTTACTCAGGTGGAGGGTTTGGATTTTGATGAAACTTTTGCTCCTGTTGCTAGGATTGAAGCAATTAGACTTTTGTTAGCGTTTGCCGCTTCAAAAGGTTTTAAATTGTATCAAATGGATGTTAGAAGTGCTTTTCTAAATGGCTTTATACGGGGAAAGTTTATGTTAAACAACCACCGGGTTTTGAAAATTCTGATTTTTCCAACCATGTTTTTAAATTGTCAAAAGCTTTGTATGTTTTGAAACAAGCACCTAGAGCATGGTATGATAGACTTAAAAACTTTTTGCTTGAAAAAGGTTTTCAAATGGGAAAGATTGACAAAACACTTTTTGTTCTTAAGCATGGTGAAAATCAACTTTTCATTCAGATTTATGTGGATGATATCATCTTTGGTTGTTCAACTCACGCTTTGGTTGTAGAATTTGCCGAGACTATGTGTAACGCCCTGAAAATCGGAGAATTTAAAAACCGGAAATTAAAAATCAGAACTTACAAAAACTTTTGCTTGTTGCTTCTTGATCGTGTTTATTGCTTCTTATTTGCCAGCTTGGTTGCATAAATTTATATGCGAACGATTCACCTCGGTGTTTGAGAAAAACCAAATGATTTGGATTTCCGTTGGGAGGAAAATCTCGAAGTCTAAGGTTAGGAATTTTAAAATAAAATAGGAAGTGGGGTAGATTCATAAAAATGTGTGTTTGGAAAATAAAATATTAATTGGTGATTGTGGAATATTAATTAGGAAATAAAATGGGCAATAAAATATTTTATAGGATTTATATAAAGTCTAGAAATTTATTTGGAATTAAAAAGGGTGATTTATGAATTTAAGAAAAGAATTAAATTAAATATGGTGATATATATTTTTAAATAAATAAAAGTTGGTGAAAAGTTTGATAATATATTTTTAATTTAATTTTGGGAATACTATATTTTATTTGGAATTTTTAGAGTGAAAGAAAATAGAAATTGGAAAATAGGATTGGAAAATTAGAAAAATCGAAAACACACTGTTCATTAGGTCACGGTGCTCGACGCCGTACCGGCCCGCCTCGCGCCCCCGCGCGTCGTCCGCCGTCCGCGCGCTGCGCCGCGCCCGGCCCGCTTGCGCCGTGCGCCATTGCCGCCACGCGCCCGCCCGCCGCATCGGCCGCGCGCCGCGCCCGCCACCCGTTGCGATCGTACCCGACCCCGCCCGCGACCTCGCCACGCGCTGCCCATCCGCGCCGGCCCCGTGCGCGCCGTGTTCCGCGCCGCCCCGCCACCGCGCGCGCGCGTGCGCCACGTCGTACCATGCGCCGGACCCCCACCTTTCTCCCCGTTGTTCCCCTCCCGCCACGCCTATATAAGGACCCCTTCTCCCCACTGTTTCCCCCACATCGCTGCCATTTCCCTCGCCGTTCCCTCGCCGTTCCCTCGCCAATTTTTCCCCAAGCGCCATTTTCGCAACCCTAGCCACCGTGTGCCGCCATTGCCGCAACCCTAGCCGCCATGCGCCGGAGCTCCACTGCCCTCACCGAGCGTCGCCGTCGCCGGTAAGCCAAGCCGCCACCCTTCTTCCTCGCTTGCGCCGGTCGCCGGCCGCAACAGAGAGAGAGAGAGTGAGAGCAGCCTCGGTTGAGCAGTTGGCGGGTTAGTGAATAGTGAACAGAGGAAAAAGAAAAGAAAAAAAAGAAAAAGAGGAGAAAAGGGAAAATAAAAATAGGAAAAAAATGGGGAAAAATTTTGGAAAAATAGGAAAAGTGTTTAGGAAAGATTTGGGAAAATATTTGGGCAAAAATATATTGTTTTCTCGTTTATTTTTCTCGGAGCAAATTCGGAAATAGAAATCGGACTTTTCGGAGATTTCGCTTCGCGTCGTTTTAATCCGGATTTTGTTTATTTCTTTTTTGCCATTAAAAATGTGTTTCTTTTAGTGCTCGAACCTCCAAAACCTTGAGCACAAAACCTCTTGATTAGCATTTCCAAATTTATTTTCTTAATTAAATGCGATCGACATTTTGCGAAAACCCTAGGGCATCAACTCATTTTCAAACTCGGATTTTATCCTAACAACTCTCGTCCAAACTCGAGTAGAATTCTAGGCTAAACGTTTGGAGTTGTTTTTATGGTTCTTTTCGATCTCTCGGTATTTTATTGAATTCTGATCGAATTCAATTGATCTTTCACACGTACGGATAGCAATCGAGGGAGCAAGCACTGATTACGTTGAAGACCCCGGCCAACAAGTGTGCGAGCAAGGTAAGTCTACACATCCCTTTGAGCATATTGATCCTACTTTGCGAAACGATGTTGATTTCAATTACAAATTGCATGCTATACACAAATGAGTACCTATACTTGATATACCCTGCCTTGATATTGATTACCCTTAGAAATGATCTTTGTAACCCTCGATGTGGTACAACCAGAGGATATCTTCGGTAGAGTGCTTAGCCACGCTTATACTAGAATCTTGCATATTCATATTTTTACAAAATATGCTTGGGCAACTACCTTAGGGAAGGTAGTTGAGATACGACAGGTGGAGACATGAGCGCCACATTGCCTCGATTATGTTGGAAATAGCTTTGATGGAAAAATGAAAGTACAAACCAATGTTTTCAGACTGGGGCGGATGGATGGATTTGGGTGGTTTTCCGGGAAAGGCTAGTACCGTCCCTGGTCAATTAAGGACCGAGCCATGAGACTTATAACTTAGAGCGAACTAGTACAACCGTACTTCTCGAATGGGTATAGACCTAGCAGAGTAGATAGTCGAGTGGAGGCAGTATCCCTGCATAGTGGTTCAGGTGTAAGTGTTGAGTTAGGGACCTACCAAGGGTAGTGTGCCCATGATTGTGATGAGACAAAAGGCCTTTATGTGAATGTTAACCTGAACCTAACGATGACTTAAAGATTAAGTGAGTTTTCTCTCTTACCTCGGGAATGCCAGAACTCCTCTCACTGCTAGGAAATGACGGCTAGAGCGCATGAGGACTTAAGTTCATGGAGCGGGTACTGCCAAAGTGAGGTTATCGAAAGGCTTTGCCATGACCATCCCATATAGAGGAATGCAAGCTCATTCCATGAGTAGTTGCGGAGTACGGGTAAAGTGTACATCCACTGTAGTGTGAGTCAATCAATCTATTCGAATAGCCGTGCTCGCGGTTAATGAGCAACGTGACAAGTTTCTCCTGTGGCTAGACTCTTAAACCATAAAATGATGGGTTGGTATGCATAATGATTTTGTTAGCTGGTGGACTTAACTTCTCGACCTGCGAGAAGGGATAGACTCCCCAGAAAACCATGACGAACCGGAGACGGGAAACCATCCTTGATATCACGATGGATGGCAGATAGAACCGTCGCGGATTTAATATATTCTGGAACTAAAACTTGACTGGCTAGATGATAGGATTGTGAAATGATTTGTTTGGCTTTGTGCAAATGAACCTTAGCCATCCTTTGAATGACCCTATCATGCGCACCATTCCGTGTCGGCTTGCTGAGTATGTTGGGTACTCACCCTTGCTATACGCACAAACTTCAAATGAAGGAAACGAAGAACTGGAGGACCCCTATGCTTACTATCAGGAGGAATGAAGACAATGGAGTGTGCTAGGTCTTAGTCCCCAGTCGTTGCCTGTGGCAATCGACATGCCGCTGCTTTCTGTCTGCTAATCTCATCTAAACTCTGATTTGGTTGAATTCGGACCAATAGATCCTATATATATTGGACATTGCCTTCGGGCCTATTATTGTAATAACTCGTTGTAAGACTATTCGTGCACTTTGCACCTGGTAATTCAGAACTGTATTCATGGGTACCAAACTACTCGATCCAGGGATATGGTACTATGAATACGAATGATTCCCATCCTCAAATACGGGGGTCGACACTATGCGCAGGGAATTTGAGATGAGCATGATGGGTGAATTGTCATACTTTTTGAGATTGCAAATTAAGCAAACACCTCAAGGTACGTTTATTCATCAAACAAAGTACACCAAAGATCTTTAGTGAAGGTTCAAGATGGAGAGCTGCAAGCCAATCTCTACACCTATTGGTTCTACTGCTGTTCTTGATCCCGATGAAGATGGTGAACCCGTGGATCAAAAGGAGTATAAAAGCATGATTGGATCTTTGTTGTATCTAATTGCTTCTAGGGCAGACATACAGTTTGCTGTGTGTTTGTGTGCACGCTTTCAAGCTTCTCCTCATGCTTCACATCGTCAAGCGGTCAAGCGAATAATGAGGTATTTGAATCATACACTTGAGTTTGGAATTTGGTATCTTACTTCTTCTTCTATTTGCTTAAGTGGATATTCCGATGCTGATTTTGCTGGTTGTAGAATTGATAGAAAAAGTATTAGTGGACAATGTCATTTTCTTAGTATATCACTAATTGCATGGTCTTCTAGGAAACAATCTAGCGTAGCTCAATCAACTGCTGAATCTGAATATGTTGCTGCTGCAAGTTGTTGTTCACAGATTCTTTGGCTTATTTCTACTTTGAAAGATTATGGACTTGCTTTTGAAAAAGTACCTCTTTATTGTGATAATACAAGTGCTATTAACATTGCTAAGAATCATGTTCAACACTCACGCACAAAGCACATTGATATTCGCTTTCACTTTTTGCGGGATCATGTTGAGAAGGGAGATGTTGAATTGAAGTTTTTGGACACAAAGTTGCAACTTGCTGACATTTTTACCAAACCATTGGATTCTTCTCGCTTTGCTTTTCTTCGAGGAGAGTTGGGAATTATTCATCCTTTTGGTATGTTTTGAGGGGGAGATTTGTGCTCTTGTTTTTATCAAGCAATTCTTGAATAATATAAATTGAAAAAAAGAGAGCTTTATTCATATATATTGTGTTTTCATGTGCATGCTAGCAATACTATGAAGATTTATTTGTCACTAGCATAGCTTATATGTGCTCTAGTATCTTTATGTGATCTAGATTTTATCTTTAAGTGAAATGATGCATGACATCTAATATTTTACTTGAATTAATGAAATATACATTGTTGATACTAGTGCATGTGTTGATTTATAAATGTTTATATATGCACTGTGTTGCAATATTATTCCTTAAATTGCTTTAAAATTGCTCATTATGTAAGAGAATAAAATATTATCTATGAGAGAAAAATGAATATCGAATCCTTGGAAATAGTCTTGACGACAAGGACGTATTCGAAGTGAGCAAAAATAATGGGTGCCGAATCCTTGGAAACAGTCTTGACGACAGGGACGTACCCGGAATAATTGAGAGAAAAAATAATATGAGCAAAGACAAAAAGTGGCTCAAGTTAAATATGAAAAAAATTCTCTTGATTATTATGTGCAAAAAGCCAATTTGAGAAAGAGTATTGGTTGCAATAGGTATATATCTTTGGGTTTATCTTTCAACCTATATGCTTGTAAAGTTGTTGCATTATAAATCGTTTGAATCCATGAATTTTGATTGCATTATTGATCTTAATTATGAAATCTTTGATTCATCACTATACTCTAGTGCATATTTGCTATATATTTGATGAGTTCATCTTCTTATTATTGCAACACATGACATGATTTGCTCTATGTATGGTGCTAAGCTCTTTAATAATCATGAACATAATTCTTATGCTTGATGAAATCATTGTCAAAAGGGGGAGAACAAATGGGAGAACCAAGTTAACAAAAGTTCAAGTTTTTCAATCTCAAGGGAAACCAAGTTAACAAAAGTGCAAGTTTTTCAATGTCAAGGGATTTTCTTCTTTTTGAAAAGGGGGAGAAATTTTCTTTGGATTTTTGAGCACTCCGATGCTTTTTACCATTTTTGTTTTTAATTTTCAAAACACCAAAACAAAACATTTTTATTTGGTTTGCCAATGTGTTCATCAAGGGGGAGATTGTAAACTGAAAGTGTGTTTGATTCTTTTATGGTGATGAACAATTGGCATCTGTGATTATTGGATTGTTGGTTTTGTTATTTGGAGGTTATTGGCAAAATGGATTTGGAGATATTTGGTTTTCGGACGTGAACAATACTCTGCTGTTTACATTGTCCGGTCTAACCGGGCTTGCTATGCCGGTCTGACCGGAGGACCTTGTGCGGTCAGACCGGGTGGCCACAGCCAGTTAGACCGGCCGACACAGTCCGACTGCAGGCCGATTTTGTTTCAGTTTCGGTTTCGGGTTGTTTTCTTGTTTATTCATGGAAGTTTCGTGTTTCTATGCACATGTTTGGTTGTTTATGCTGACAATGAGTCAAGTTGGAGATAGGTTGTGCTCGGATATGGTTTCTTTGTTTAATTATGTGCAGGTAATCTTTACGCCTTGAGAAAGTGTTGTCGGTGATCGAGTTGTAGTCAACTTGGAGATAAGGTGACATCCAAGATGGAGATCATGCGGGATGCTGAAGGGTAGAGATTGATGCACGTGATTGGTGAAGTTTCCATATGGCATATGATGGAGATATTGTGTGCGTATGGTATATGGAGTTTCAAATTTTGGAAGTCCAAGATTGCGACGTGTGGAATATGTAAAGTTTGTTTCTTGTACGGGAAGGTTTCCTAGTGGGTTAGGACTTCTTGTATGAGTAGGATTTGTGGTTTTGAGCTGCGTACCTTGTGTATAAATAGAGAGGAGATGCATGGCTTCTCGGTATTAAGTTTTAGAGAAATTTGAGTTCAGATAGGGTTTTGAGTTTAGTCGAAATTTTGTGAGGAGTGTTGTGGATTGCACTTTACAAACAAAGAGAGATTCAATAAAGTTTCAATCTACTTTGAGAGATCTTCGATTTGTGTTTTCTCGGGTACGGCAGTCTAATCGGCAGTTCGACCGGTGGCCTTCAACCGGTCAGACCGCGGGATCATTGCGGTCAGACCGGCTTTCATCGGCTATACTTGGCGCATCGACTACATCAGGCGGTCAGACCGGAGCTGCATGGGCGGTCAAACCGGAGGTCATCAGGCGGTGAGACCGACACAATACTCTCGATCAGACCGCGCAACATCGGAATCAGAGGTTAAGTTTTATTTTTGCTAAAATTATGTTTTTGGGTGTATCAACCATTCACCCCCTCTAGTTGGTTTAGTTTGGGTATTCAATCCTACAAAACTACGGGACCATAAACTTTTTGCCAAATTCTTGAAATGTGAATTTTGGTTGAAAGAAGTTGGATTTCTTGGTCATGTCCTTTCTAAAGGTGGTATTGTTGTAAATCCAAGTAATGTACAGAATGTACTAAACTGGAAGCAACCACAAAATGTCTCCGAGGTTAGAAGTTTCCTTGGCTTGGCCGAATATTATCGCCGCTTTATCAAGAATTTCTCAAAAATCTCTCGACCTTTGACTCAGCTCCTCAAGAAGGAAAATAAATTCATTTGGTCCGAAGCTTATGAAGCAAGTTTCCTTGAGCTCAAAAGAAGGCTGACCATAGCCCCAGTGCTGGTAATGCCAGATATTCATAAACCTTTCCATGTCTACTGCGATGCGTCACGTCTTGGACTCGGATGTGTGCTTATGCAAGAAGGAAGGGTAGTGGCTTACGCTGCATGCCAGTTACGACCTCATGAGATCAATTATCCAACCCACGACTTAGAGCTAGCAGCCGTAGTGCATGCTCTAAAGATCTGGCGGCATTATTTAATCGGAAACCGGTGCGAAATCATCACCGACCATAAGAGTTTAAAGTATTTCTTTATCCAACCAGATCTGAACCTAAGACAAAGAAGATGGTTAGAGCTTATTAAAGATTATGATCTCGGTATTCACTATCATCCCGACAAGGCAAATGTTGTGGCAGACGCCTTGAGTCGAAAACAACGTCACCATGCTGATATTGAATCGATAACTCAGCCAGCCTTGTCATCTGAGTTCCAAAAGTTGAATTTGGGTTTAGTTGAAGACGGCTATGTTGCTGCATTGGCATTACATCCCACTCTCTATTCTCAAATAAAAGCTGCACAATCCTCAGATAAGGAAGTTGTTGAGATTATGATGGAGATCAATGCTAAACTTCAAACCATGTACACGATTAACTCGGATGGGGTAATTATGCATGGGAAACAAATGTTTGTTCCTAATAATAAAAGTCTTAGAGAAACTATTCTTTCGGAAGCCCATCACACTCCTTTGACTATCCATCTGGGATGTACAAAACTGTACCAAGATATACGAACTCAGTATTGGTGGCCTAGCATGAGGCGAGATATAGCAGCCTATGTGGCAATTTGTGACACATGCCAACGTGTCAAAGCCGAGCATCAACGACCTGCTGGTCTACTCCAACCTTTATAGATACCTGAATGGAAGTTTGATGAGGTTGGAATGGGCTTTATCACTGGTCTACCCAAAACACCCAATGGGCATGATTCCATATGGGTCATTATGGATCAATTGACTAAGGTGGCTCACTTTATACCGGCCCATGTGACTTATGGTGGAGCCAAGTTAGCAGAGTTGTATTTAACTCATATTGTGAGACTTCATGGCATGCCAAAGGTCATAGTATCTGATCGCGGCACACAAATTCACCTCCCGGTTTTGGAAAAATCTGCATGAACTCTTGGGAACTAAATTATTCTTCAGCACTGCTTTCCATCCGCATACCGGAGGCCAAGTAGAAAGGACCAATCAAATTCTTGAAGACATGCTCTGAGCCTGCGTGCTTGAGCATAACATCAATTGGGAGAAATGTCTACCATTTGCGGAGTTCTCTTATAACAACAGTGTTAACACTGCAATTTGGTGATCTAGTCCCCAAGTCTGTAAAGGCGAAGCGGAGTCGGATCGGCTGGAGACATAAGTCGCATCGGTTGAAGAGTGATCGGCTGCGAGGCCAATCGGCTAAAGTTGGATCGGACAGGAGCAGTCGATAGAAGATTCCAGGTCCGGAAGAGATGAAACCATTTCTGAATGCAGCAGTTTGAGGATAAATAGAAGATTCGGTTGTTAATTACGCGTTAAACGATATTGCCACTTATGGATAGAGTCATGTAACGGCAATTGTATCTTTAATTTAGGGGTTTGTTTAAACTGTTAGTCGTAACTCGACGTGGGTTCCGCTCGGGATAATGTTGTGTTTTAAATAGTAGTTTAGATAGAGTCCAGGGTTTGTACAGATAATTGTATCTTGGGTATAAATAGGACCCGAGACCCCCTGTAATTAGACATTCAATTCAACACAATCACAATCTTTTCTTCAGACGAGCACTTTGTTTGGCTATGGGCTGCATCGTTTCGATCCCCAGAACTAGGTAAATGCTTGTCATTAGTGGTGTGATCTACTGTTTGTAGCGCTTCCATCGTAATGACACATTAGATTCAGGAGTTTGTACTGCGCTATTTATCATATAACGCATATAAATTAGATCAATGTTTAGATCTATCCTGCCATTGGCCAGTTCTAGCAAGAACTTGCAGCCAATAGGGCTAGATCTAAAGGTTGGCTAGTTTATATGCGGTATCTACCGTCTCGAGAGATATAAATCAGCTACAATAGATCGGTTTTTTCTTTTTATACTTAATGCTGCATCGGGTTCGAACAATTAAGTCATTTTTAGAACTATCAATGATCTGTTCGGCTAAGATTTATATTATTTAGAGACAGCGCCGGGGTTTCAGCCGCCTTTATCTGCCCTGATATGTTTCTTTTAATATATTTATTGTTAGATTTATATTAGGACTGTCTCTTATGTTAAGATTGTATTCTTGTTGGACGTTGCCAGCCGAAATCGGCCTATCATCGACAGCCCATGGCCGATTTCCAGGTGCGTCTGTTTTAAGAATGATATCTTTCTATAAGATTCATCGGAGTACTAGCCGATTCATTGTTAGCTTTCCAGTATCGGCTAGGTTATTAATTCATATATTTATTATTCTTTGCTGTATTTGGGTTAAGCGGCTGATGCTGTCTCGGTATAGCCGATCCATTCTAGTCATTTAGCTTAAATATAGTTTAGAATATCATATATATGTTTATGGATTCCCTCAGCCGATCCAGTGGGGATCTAACCTAACACTTAACGCATATTCCCTTGTTTTTCTTGTTGATTAACAAATCAAATCAACTGGCACGCACCCTGCACCGCACAGGCAGCGCGTGAGAGAAATTTCTCATCAACACGCTTCTTGGCACGCCCAGTGGGACTTTCTCTGTCGACTCGACTCGGACGCATAGATTCAGCCGGCAAGATGGTCGACTCCAAGAGCCCCAACATTTCCCAGGACAACATCGTGCCTATAAAGATGGAACAGTTATCGGCTGAACAACAAGCCGATTATAAGAAGATGGTGGAAGAACTCCAGGCTAACTATTTGCAGTCTTTCACCCAAACAAGATCTGGGGCCATGCATCAGAAGTATAAGTTCAGCATGAACGACACTAAGGCATCCTCCTCTGGTGAGACAAAAGGGAAACAGAAGGTGGAGGAGCCGACCCAGGTACAGGATGATCCGGTTGTATACTCTCTACAAGACTGGATTGACTCGGCCGTTCATCACGCGTTGGTCAACCAAAGTAGCATCTTGGTCAACACTCTCAATAAAATGATCGCTACTGTGGTCGACGCCAAGATAGCCGACCAGCTGCAACGGGGGCCGACGTACTTCACAAACGGCCAATTTCCTGGTTACAGGACGCTGGTCATGCAGAATCGGCCGATCCCACTGCTAGCGCAACAAGGGCCGCCGAGAGGAGTTCTCGGTCAGCCAAATCCAGGTGAATCGGCTGTAAGGCCAGGGATTACTATGCTGAACCAACAACAACCGTTGTCCCAAGATCAGATTGCCAATATGTTCAATGACAATCGGCAGTTAGAGCCGATTGATCCAGATACACGGTGCAACGCCGGTGGCTGACAGCTGTTTCTAGGACCGCCAACGCCACCACCGGCACCTCGGCCACCTCCCGCTGATCATCAATACCAGTACCAAGGAGGCCGTCAAGATTATCATTATAGGCCTCAGACACCACCACCGCTGTATCAGAGTGCACCCGCGCCGTATAACCTATATGAGCCGATACAGCAAGACAACCGGACATGGGCCGATCTGATCGCAGATGTCATGCGCGATCAATTCGGCCTCAAATCGAAAGACTCAGGGAACATGTATCGGTATCCCTATCCAGAGCATTTCGAGTGAATCCCGTTGCCCAACCGATACAAGATCCCGGATTTTTCAAAGTTCTCAGGGCAGGACAATGTTTCAACCTACGAGCATGTTAGCCAATTCTTGGCACAGTGCGGTGAAGCATCGGCTACAGACGCCTTGAGAGTCCGACTGTTCCCTCTTTCTCTTTCAGGATCGGCTTTTACTTGGTTCTCCTCATTGCCCTACAACTCAATTCAAAGCTGGGCCGATCTTGAAAAACAGTTCCACAGCTACTTCTACCCGGCAACCACGAGATGAAGTTGTCGGACCTAACCAGCATCAGGCAAAAACACAACGAATCGGTTCAAGAATACATCCAACGCTTTAGGGAGATGAGGAACCGATGCTACAGTCTGGTGCTATCGGATGCCCAGTTGGCCGATTTGGCCTTCCATGGTTTGATCACTCCGATCCGAGAGCGATTCTCTGCGCAGGAATTTGACAGCTTAGCCCACTTGGCGCAGAAGGTGATGGCCCACGAGCAGCGATTCCAAGACACTAGGAAGGCCGCCAAAAATATAACTCAGGTCGTCGTCGAATCAGACTACGAGTCCGACGATGATGACGCGGAAGTGGCGGCAGCCGAATGGGCCAAGAACAAAAAGGCCATCGTCTGCCAATGGCTGCTGAAGACGGCCAAGGAAGAACGATACGATTTTGACATCACCAAGGCCGACAAAGATCTTTGATTTTCTGCTCAAGGAGAAGCAGATTCAGTTGCCCGAAAACCACGTGATCCCGTCGGCCGAAGAATTGAAGAAAAAGAAATATCGGAAGTGGCACAACTCCACATCCCACGCCACCAACGACTGCAAAGTCTTCAGGCAGCAAATCCAGTCGGCAATCGAGGCCGGGAAGCTGAAGTTCGCTGATTCGAATCGGCCGATGAAAGTAGACGACAATCCCTTCCCGGCCAACACGGTCCAAGTCGGTCCTAGGCAAGCCAATCGACAGAACAGAATGACGCACGGTTTAGCCAATACATCGATCGGGGCCAAGGCAGAATGCGATCAAATTGGATGTCATGCCGCGCCAATTAATATGGTGCGCCCAGTCATCAGATCGGCTGACCGACGGTCGATCCATGAACGTAGCCGAAACCATCATCTGTACCGGTCTCGGCACGAATAAGTTTACAATGAAACACCTCGTCGACGCGAGCCGAACAGCCAAAGCCGACGATACGAGGTAAACTGCGACAATGCCGATCCGCATTGGCATTGCAATTTTTCAGGTACTCCTGGGAATCCGGCATGAGACTGCCAACATTGAACGATTGCCCAGCATGCAACGATCGCCGCGACGAGCATAGGAGCTCATCGCCTGCAAGTCCAACTCGGTTCGTCCCCAGAGCTGTTTAGCTAAACCAAAGGCGGTGGTCTGTCCATGATCGGCTCGGTCCGATCCACCAGTACTTCTTCGTCGATGAAAACCGCGATGGGAACAACCGCGACGATGAAGAGGCCGACGATGAGGAATCAGCCAACCTCCAATGGTGCCCGTCCGATCTCTTCACGAAGACGCAGAAAAGAAGGGTTCAACGGCTTAAGCGCGATGGGAGAGAAGACGAGGTTCAGCAAATGATCTACGAACAACGCCGTCGGCTTGGCAAAATCAAAAGGCGATGGGTACCCAAAGAGAAAGCTGCCATAGCCAGCGAAGAACAAGCCGAGGAAAGCCCAGCCGATCAAGCCAGGAGGGCAGCCAAAGGGAAAGGCAAAATTTCTGCGTCGGTTAACATGGTGTTCATGCTGCCAGCCGAGTTCGACGCTCCTGAAGCCGACGCAGACACTAGATCACCAAATCTCACCTGAGGACGACCTGGCAAAACTGGCAATCTCACCAGATCAGGTTGTCTTTGACAAACCAGAAGGAACCGAAAATCGGCACTTAAAGCCATTGTACATCAAAGGGTTCGTCAACGGCAAGCCCATTTCCAAAATGCTATTTGACGGGGGAGCTGCAGTCAATCTCATGCCTTATGCAACATTCAGAAAACTAGGCAAAGGAGCCGAAGACTTGATAAAAACCAACATGGTGCTTAAAGGCTTCGGAGGCAACCCATCTGAAACTAAGGGCATCCTCAACGTTGAACTGACCATCGGCAATAAGACCGTGCCCACAACGTTCTTTGTCATCGACAGGAAGGGGTCTTACAGCCTGCTACTCGGAAGGGACTGGATACACACTAACTGCTGCATCCCTTCTACAATGCATCAGAGCCTGATCCAATGGGACGGCGACAAGATCGAGATCGTGCTAGCCGACAGGTCAGTTAGTGTCGTCAATGTCAGTTTGCTGTTTTGGGAAATCGAAGGCATCGATTTTTTATCCGGGAAAATCTGGCAAGCCGATTTTCTAAATGTGTCCAATTCCACAATACAGCCGATTGGAAATGATGAGCCGCAGCTGCTGCTTTGAACAAGACATGGTGGAGGGCTCGAGCGCTCTCGGCGTGGGCACCGCGGACGAAGACATTGGCAAGCTAGGGCAAGGTTTTACGTTGGCCGACGAATTAGAGAAAATCGACATCGGCTCTGGTGATAAGCCGAGGCCGACGTACATTAGCAAAAATCTGTCTCCTCATTGTAGATCCCAGCTTATTGAATTGTTAAAAGAATATAAAGATTGTTTTGCTTGGGAGTACTTCGAGATGCCCGGTCTCAGCCGATCAATAGTGGACCATCAGCTGCCGATTAAGGCAGGCTATCGGCCGTTCAAACAACCTCCCAGGAGGTTTAAGGCCGATATGTACGATGCAATTAAAGCTGAAATCACTCGGCTATACGACGCGGGATTCATTCGGCCTTGCCGATACACCGAGTGGGTCGCAAACATCGTCCCAGTGTTAAAGAAAAACGGTAAACTTAGGGTGTGCATCGATTTCAGAGATCTAAACAAGGCAACCCCTAAAGACGAATACCCAATGTTGATAGCCGATCTGCTTGTCGATGCTACTTCAGGCCACAAAATTATCAGTTTCATGGATGGCAATGCAGGATATAACCAAATATTCATGGCCGACAAGGACATCCACAAGACCGCTTTTCGGTGTCCTGGCGCAATTGGCTTGTACGAATGGGTAGTAATGACGTTCGGCTTGAAGAATGCTGGGGCAACATATCAACGGGCCATGAATTACATTTTTCACGATATGATCGGCTCGCAGGTAGAGATATACATTGACGACGTGGTTGTCAAGTCAAGGGAGATAGAAGGCCACACAGCCGATCTGAGACAAGTGTTAGAACGGATCAGGAAATACGGATCAGGAAATACGGTCTGAAGATGAATCCGCTTAAGTGCGCGTTCGGCGTATCGGCCGGGCAATTCTTGGGATTTCTCGTTCATGAAAGAGGAATTAAAGTTACACCAAGGAGCATAAATGCTATCAAGACAATTCAACCTCCGAAAGATAAAAAGCAACTCCAGTCATTGATCGGCAAGATAAACTTCATCAGATGGTTCATAGCCAATCTCTTAGAAAAGATGGAGCCGTTGACACCACTGCTTCGGTTAAAAGCCGATCAAACATTCACATGGGGGGCAGAGCAGCAAAAGGCGTTAGACAACATAAAAGATTATCTAAGCTCCCCTCCAGTTTTAATGCCTCCACAAAAGGGAATACCATTCAAGCTGTACTTATCAGCCGATGACAAATCAATCGACTCAGTCCTAATCCAAGATATCAACGACAAATAAAAAGCCATCTTCTATCTCAGCCGGTGGTTGCTAGACGCAGAAACGAGGTATTCACCTGTGGAGAAGCTATGCTTATGCCTCTATTTTTCATGTACAAAGTTAAGGCACTATCTGCTGTCCAACGAGTGCACAGTAATCTGCAAAGCCAATGTAGTTAAGTATATGTTATCGGCTCCAGTGCTCAAAGGAAGAATTGGGAAGTGGATTTTTGCACTAACAGAATTCGATCTGAGGTATCAGGCACCAAGGGCAGTCAAAGGGCAAGCCATAGCCGATTTCATTGTGGAGCACAGAAATGATTCAATCGGCTCAGTGGAAATTATGCCTTGGACTTTGACGTTCGATGGCTCGGTTTGCACCAACGGCTGTGGCATTGGCTTGGTCATTATTTCGCCTAGGGGGGCAAGCTTCGAGTTTGCTTTTGTCATCAACCCCCATGCTACAAACAACCAAGCCGAATATGAAGCCGTTCTTAAAGGATTGCACCTGCTCAAGGAAGTTGAAGCCGACGCCATTGAAATAATGGGGGATTCATTATTGGTAGTCAGCCAATTATCAGGAGAATATGAATGCAAAAACGACGCGCTGATGGTCTATTATCGGCAATGCCGGGAATTAATGAACGGTTTTCGGCTAGTTACTTTGAAACATATCCCCGGGGGCAGAACACAGAGGCCAATGACTTGGCTCAGGGGGCATCAGGCTATCGGCCGATGCTGAAAGAAGTCGATATAGACGTTGCCGCTATTACAGCCGATGATTGGAGGTTTGAAGTTTACAACTATCTCAAAAACTCCTCTCAATCGGCCACAAGGAAACTACAATACAAGGCATTACGATACGTGTTGCTCGATGAAGATCTGTACTATCGGACGATTGACGGCGTGCTACTCAAGTGTTTGGGAACCGATCAGGCTACAGTGGCCATCGGGGAAGTACATGAAGGAATCTGTGGCACACACCAATCGGCCCAAAAAATGAAGTGGCTGCTTCGCCGAGGAGGGTATTTCTGGCCGACTATGCTGGAGGATTCTTTCAAGTATTACAAGGGGTGCCAGGATTGCCAGAAGTTTGGCGCCATACAACGAGCACCGGATCGGCTATGAACCCAATCATCAAGCCGTGGCCGTTCGAGGGATGGGGCATTGATATGATCGGCGATCAATCCACCCTCAAGCAAAGGACATAAGTTTATCCTGGTGGCAACGGATTACTTCACAAAGTGGGTGGAGGCGATTCCCCTCAGAAAAGTGGATTCTAAGGACGCAATCGAGTTTGTCAAAGAACACATCATCTACCGATTTGGCGTTCCACAAACAATAACAACAGACCAAGGATCTATCTTTGTATCGGACGAATTCGTTCATTGCCAATGGCATGGGGATCAAGCTACTTAATTCTTCGCCGTACTACGCACAAGCCAACGAGCAAGTCGAGGCTTCAAACAAAAGTTTGATCAAGTTGATTAAAAGAATGGCACAGCCGATTAGCCGAATCACTGTGGGCATATCGGATGGCATGCCACGGGTCAATTCAAGTCCCTCTGTACAAACTGGTCTATGGAGATGAGGCAGTGCTGCCATGGGAAAGTGTCGTCGGCTCAAGGCGCATTCAGCTGCAGGATCAACTCACAGCCGACGATTATTATCACCTGATGGTGGACGAATCGGAAGATTTAGTTTTATCCAGGATGAGGGCCTTGGAAAAAGTCACAAAAAATAAAGAACGAGTAGCCAGACATTATAATAAAAAGGTGGTGCCTAAATCTTTTGAGGAAGGCGAGCTCGTTTGAAAATTGATACTGCCGATCGGATCTAGAGACAACAAGTTCGGCAAATTGTCACCAAATTGGGAAGGGCCTTTCAAGATCCAAGAATGCGTCTCTAAAGGAGCTTACATGCTAAAAGGACTGGATGGAGAGGTATTTGGAAGGGCTCTTAATGGCAAATACCTGAAGAAATATTACCCAAGCGTATGGATCAACTCGTGATTCGGCTATGGTTACTTCAGCCGATTTATGACAGCCGATGTCTTACATTAACAAGGCATCGCCTTTAGGCATTTTTATGCAACATTTTTTGCTAAGTTTTCTCCGATCGGCTCATGATTGGCCGATAGGGATGGCAAGGATGCGCGAACAGCTCGAACTCACATTTTGTCGACACCGAAGCTATCAACAAAACTTGGGGGCATATATGTACACGAGCCGATTGATAAATCAGGCCGATTGCAAATAACTGAAGAAATATTACCCCAGTATTTGGGTCGATGCTTGAATCGGTGTAACAGTCGCTGATTTTTATTCATATTCGGCATGAAGCCGATTATGATTACATGTCTCCTAGATAATCTCTGATGGCCGCCAGGGCCCGGTTGACGGTCTCTAGAGATTCTCTCTCTAAAGCATCCAAGATCAAATACTCTAGCCTAGTAACTCTTACATCGGTGGTTGTGATTAACATTTCATTGGCAAGTTGTGTTTGCCTCGCTACCAGCCTGTCGTGACGTATGAGTGTTGCAGACACCGAATGAATAGACGCCGAATGGATGATACTGAGGTTTATTGGAGGTCTGGTCTCCGGATGACGAGTCTCTTGTTCCCTAAAGCGCTGCAAGTTGGTTCTCACTCGTCGGTCTTGGCTAACCGTCAGTTCATACGAGGTGTTCATGATCTCTAGAATCAATCGTAGGGGATGAGGCGGCTGCGAGAAGATTAACTCGTGAGTACTTAGAGAAAAGAAATGGTGAGGATGGATGGGTCGGAGATTCACCTGGTTCACCGATGAGCTTGAGGACGCCATGAGGAGTCTTGCCGAAAGGTTGGAAACCTGGAATTTGTACGCCTGGAGAGTGAGGGAATTTCTTCTTCGGCTGTGGTGTGTTCGGGAAGGCCTGAAGGAGGCCATTTATAGAAAGAAAAGATGCGGATTTGGATGTGAAAGATCGTTGCAGATATAAAAGTCGAAGAGGTCATCATTAAAAGCATTTGGAATCGTTGAATGGTTGGTGACTACTCAAGACCGGACACCTATTGTTCAGGACTCACGGGTTTTTGAAACACATGTTTGGATAGGTCAGACTGTGAAGCCAAATCGGCAGTGCGTTTAAATATTACCGGTCGATAACCAATGAGACTAATATGCAAGCGCTGACACTAACTATCATGGTGCGGTCTCGGAATCGGCAACGTAAAGCGATGCGGCCGGCTGGAGCCGATTTTAACGTAAGCAATTCAAGACCGCGTGCGGCCGAAAGCCGATCTTATCTACAAGCATAGTGGCAGAAGACTGATAAATTATATCACACGATTCAAAGCCGATTACAAGCACGAGTAAAATGATCGTCCAATCCCATCGCAAAAGCATGACAAGTATAATACAGAAGGCATTAGCTGATTTCAGAAGATCAGAATATTACAAACTCATCGTTTTAAAAAATCGGCTATGACCGACAATGCCTTCCGCCTAATTTGGTCTATCTCTTCAATGGCCCTGACGTCGTCGGCCTCGGACCCCGCCACCGGTCGGATGCTCTTCACCAGGTTGTGCAGATGTGCCATAGCCGCCTTGATGCCCTGGCGTTGAGCTTTGATCTCGGCCGGCAAGCCAGCCATGTACTCCTTATGGACATCGATCTCGTTCGTGACTTGAACGAGATCGGCCATCAGCTGATCTTGACGTGTGAGGAGCTGCTAGAGCTTGGCCGCCGGCTTAGTCTTCAGGCGGTCGAAGGCGGCCTTCCGCTCTCGATGGCATCCTTGGTTGGTGGATGGTGGCCGACCGCGCTTGGTTCTCGCGGCGATCGATTATCCGCCGTGCCCATTCATACTTGAACCGATGGGCTTCCATGAAGGTCGCCGCACAATGGCTTCGGCTAGGGCTTTCGGCCGGCCTTGGATGTCTTTGAATCGCGCGCGTATCGAGCCGCTGCCGACCACCGCCGCGCCCAGCGAGGCTTCCAGCTGATTGCCGATGTCGGCTAGGGTAGCTCTCAGGTCCTCAGCCGGCGTCACCAACGCCTCCTCGCCGATGTCGTCGGGCTCCTCGAACTCCGACAAGTCAAAGTTGAGGAGGTCGGCTATGTTCTGCAGCAAAGAGGAAGATGATCAAGAAGATATTAAGCTGATAAAGCCGATCATCAAATTTAGTCGGCTTACCGTTGGCACCGGGGTCGGAGCAGTTGGCTCGGCTGGATCGCCGCCCGCGGCCGTCGAGGCTTCTTCGTCGACGTTGTTGCCGCCGCCCGCGACAGGCGCAACATGCTCACTGGACGCCTCGGGGGCAGCCGATGGAGATCGCGGGGGCTGCAAAAGAAAGAGTTAGCGGACAAGTTGGCTAATTACTACAAGTCAAGTGCGGCGGCCAATTTCTTGACCGAAAAGAATGGTTCGATCAGATGCAAGTGATCATCGTGAAGCCAAAATCTGGTGAAGTGAAGGCTTACCGGCCGATGTTTTGCTTGGGGACTTGGGACCGGCGGACGTCGGGCTGGAGCATTGATCGACTCGGACTCGAAACCCGGGTTCAGCCGCCGCTCCAACAGCGCGGCATTTCCTCGGCGGCGACGGTGTCGAGGACCCGCGCAACGGCCGGATCCAAGGGGGGAGGCTATTGGCTGGCGCTGCCGGCTTCTTCTCTTTTGGCCTCTTGGGGCAGGCGCGGCCGACGGCCGTGGAGGTGGTGCAACCCTTTTCTTCGGGCGATCGGACGGCACACCGCCTCGTAGCAACGAAGCGCCTCGGTGCCTCCCACCGATGGCCGACGGAGGAGGCCGCCCCATCCAACACCTAAACGGTATTCGATGGGGCACCCGGAGTTGCTTACCGTCGACCGCTCCATCTCCGTCTCCTGCACCAAAGGGTAAATGTTAATTGGCTATGTCACCGATGATGAGAAGAAGAAAATTATTTGGAACGTAAAGCTAACCAAGGGGATCTCGTCAGGCAGAAGCAAGTCGACGTAACAAGATGACCGTTGGTGGAAGATATGGCGCTTGATTTCAGTCCACCATCGGTCATAAGCGGCGCTTTTCCTTAGCGCCGGTGTCATCACGCCGACGTCGCCGAGGGGAGGGCCGGCTATGTTCGCAGCCGATCCATTATCGGTCTTGGCCTAGCACTCCCCTCGTTTCGATCTTATCGGCATAAAAGAAGTCGATGGGCAGCGCCCAAGATCGAACGCCTCGCCGCCACACCGGGTAATAGAATTCGTAGCTCTTGGCCACCGATCGGCCCGGTGGATCCGGTCGGCAAGATGCGGGGCGAGAGTGGCGATGAACAGTTCCCGCACCTCGGGTTGCTTGGCCGAGTTGACATCTTCCCAATTGAAGGCGGCAGCAACTCAAACAGCCCGGTCCCGTAAAAGTACCAGCGCGGTTATCGCGAGACAGCCCGTCGTAGAGGGCTATGAACCATTCGGCCAGCAGCTCGGCCGATTGCTTTGAGCCAAGGGTTACGCGAAGGCTACACTAGCCGAAAACAAAAACTTTTAACCGCGCAAACCAGGAACACTTGCAAGTAAGGGCCGATAGATCATTACCGATTGGAGTGTGCAGCGGAAACAACCAATCAGGGCTATCCGATCCGAAACAGTGTAGCCGATTCCAGGGGACGGTCGATTCACCAATCAGCCGATTCGCGGATGTAGCCGATTCGCCGAGTCGTCTGACCGCGTTCTCACGCCTCGCTCCGATGCGCTCGACCGCAGCCGATTCCACCACAGCCGATCCGTAGCCGATCAACAGCGTGCAACGTAGCAGCGCCTCTACCGGTATCCACACGTCCGGGGATAGAACGCCGAACACCCGTGTGCTAGCACGCGATGCAAGGCTAGGGTTTGGCTCGAAAGTGGGGGGGGTTTCCGTGGAGTTTGATCTCGGCGACTTCTGTTGCGGATTTGGTTTAAAGCGATCCAACTGATGTGTCGCAACTCTCCACCCCTCGCCCCTTTATATAGAGTTGGCCGACTGGGACTAGTAGCCGATCGGACTCTATTTCAAATCGGATCCTATCCGAATCTCATAGAGTCGGCCGCCCATACGTCGTAAGACCATAGGACTCTATCCAATCGGATCCCTATCCGATCGAGCCATATCCGAGTCCAACTCGAATATCTATTCTATCCCCTTAAGCGTGTGACCCTGTAGCTTCAGGTATACTCGGTTTCAGCTATAGTCTAACTTAGCCGATCGTCGGCTTGAGTCCAACTCAGCCGACACAACGCGGTGCCTAGCAGCACATATTGACACCATAGTATACAAGAATAATATCGGCTCGAACCTGTAATGTGTACACAAATCCCTTTGCCTCACGATACCGCTTAAGCTATAGGCAAGATGTGTGCCATCCCTTCAATAGCTTAACCATTCACTCGAACTATATTGGATTATCTATCTCGTTGATTGACTCCTCAATCAACTTAGCATGGCCATGCATTTCCATAATCCATTACCTCGAGGGGCCCAGAGATATCTCTCCAAAGGAGGGGCAAATTCCATCTTGATCACTCACATCCCACTCCATGTTTCATAGCAAACCCGAAAACTACCTTTATAACTACCCGATTTAATAGCATTTGATAGTCCCAAAGAAGACTACTACACATGTTGGAATCCATGGTGATCTCGGTCTAAGGACTTTGTACCAACACTACTTGAGACCAACTAATGGCACATTAATTCCCGTAGTGTCTCATGGTGGGTCTATCCAACAATGTGTTCTCTAACACATATGTCCATGTTTATTGATTTGGTATCTCCATACCCATGATCTATGAGACATGATCATCAATCAATAAACATGCCGATCTTAGAATCATATTTGTTCCAATAATATGATATATGATCGTGTATCATTTAGAAATAGATTCATACATATCGAGTCTTATAAATAAGTCACGTACTTATTGATCAATACAAGATGTCTATTTCATGGAACCGAATAACACTTTATTCATTTATACATAAACATTGACCATGATATCCAACATCTACATGTTGCCTCTAGGGCATATCACTAACAATCTCCCACTTGCACTAGAGTCAATCATGTAAGTATCTAATACCCATTGCTCTTGTGTGCGCCTCATGCTTCGGCTGAGGGAGAGGTTTTGTCAGCGGATCGGCTATGTTGAGATCCGTGTGCACTTTGCATATCTTGACATCACCTCTGTCCACTATCTCGCGGATGAGATGATATCGCCGAAGTATGTGTTTGGACTTCGATGTGATCTCGGCTCCTTGGCTTGCGCAATGGCTCCACTATTATCACAATAGAGAGACATTGGACCGTCGTACTAGTCATCACACCAAGCTCGAAACGAATTTCTTGATCCAAACGGCCTCCTTTGCGCCTTCAGCAAGCAATGTACTCGGCCTCCGTTGTAGAGTCGCAACGGTATCCCTTGGAACTCTTGCAGCTGACTGCGCCTCCGTTCAGACAAAACACGAACCCAGATTGCGATCTATAATCATCCTTGTCTGTTTGGAAGCTAGCATCGGTGTAACCACTTACAACGAGCTCTTCTTCACCTCCATAGACTAGGAACATATCCTTAGTTTTTCTCAAGTACTTAAGGATATTCTTTACGGCGATCCAGTGACCTTCACTGGATCGGCGGTATCTGCTCGTAGCACTCAAAGCGTATGAGACATCTGGACGTGTACAAAGCATGGCATACATGATGGATCCAATTGCCGAAGCATATGAAACCATACCCATCTTATTCCGCTCATCATGTGTCCGAGGACACGATTCTTGCTAAGATTAATGCCATGTGACATGGGCAAGAAACCTTTCTTGGAATCATGCATGTTGAACCTTTTCAACACCTTGTCAATGTATGTACTTTGGCTTAATCCAATTAGCCTCTTGGATCTATCTCTATAGATCCGAATGCCCAATATATATGCTGCCTCCCTAAGTCTTTCATGGAAAAACTATTTTTCAATGAAGACTTGACAGATTCTAGCATAGGGATATCATTTCCAATCGCAATATGTCATCCACATATAAGATTAGAAATACAATTGCGCTCCCACTCGACCTTTTTGTAAACACAGGCCTCCTCTTCATTTTTGATGAAACAAAACCCTTTATTACTTCATCAAAACGAATATTCCAACTCCGAGATGCTTGCTTCAATCCATAAATTGATTTACGTAGCTTGCATATCTTTCCGGCGATTCGGATCAACAAAACCCCGAGGTTGTATCATGTATACATCCTCGCTTAGGTTTCCATTTAGGAAAGCCGTTTTGACATCCATCTGCCATATCTCATAATCGAAATATGCAGCAATCGCTAGGATAATCCGAATAGATTTAAGCATTGCGACGGGCGAGAAGGTTTCATCATAATCAACTCCTTGAATCTGTTTAAAGCCTTTCGCCACCAATCGCGTCTTATAGATGTGAACATTTCCATCCATATCGGCCTTTTCTTAAAAACCCATTTACACTCAATGGTTTTGACACCATCGGTGGATCAACCAAATTCCAAACTTGATTGTCGTACATGGATTCTATTTCGGATTTCATGGCTCCAAGCCACTTGTTGGAATCGGGTCCCACCATCGCTTCCTCATAGGTCTTAGGCTCATCGTTGTCCAACAACAATATATCATGTTGTTCCGCACTGTGTACTGTCGGGCACACGACGTGATCTTTCGGACCTCCGTGGGGCTGGTGTATCTACAACCGGTGGCGCAACACTTTGCTCCTCCCTGTTACGGTTACGTGGTCGCTGAAATATTTTCCGGTGTTTCTTGAACTTCTTCAAGATGCACCTGCTCCTACTAACCCTTCTTGAAAGAAACTCTTTCTCCAAGAAGACAACGTGTCGGGCGACAAACACTTTGCCTTGTTCTTGATTATAAAAGTAATATCCCTTAGTTTCCTTAGGGTATCCCACAAAGAAGCACTTGTCGATTTGGGTGTGAGCTTGTCGATCGTAAACGTTTTACATAAGCTTTGCATCCCCAAATTTTGAGAAAAGACAAACTAGGGGTTGCCCTATCCATATCTCATATGGTGTCTTTTCAACTGACTTAGATGGAACTCTATTTAGTGTGAGCGCAGCTGTTTCAAGAGCATATCCCCAGAAAGATAACGGAAGATCACTTTGGCTCATCATCGACCGCACCATGTCCAACAAGGTGCGATTTCTCCGTTCGGACACTCCGTTCCATTGTGGAGTTCTGGCGGAGTCAACTGTGGAACAATTCCACAATCTTTCGATGATTACCAAACTCTTGGTTCAAGTATTCCCCTCCACGATCGATCGTAGAAACTTGATTGTTTTCCCTAAATGATTCTGTACTTCATTTTGGAATTCTTTGAACATTTCAAAGGATTCAGACTTATGCCTCATTAAGTAGATATAACCATATCTACTAAAGTCATCGGTAAAGGTAATGAAGTACGATAACCACCTCTGGCCGTTGAGCTCATTGGTCCACATACATCAGTATGTACGAGTGCCAACAAGTCACTTGCTCTTTCACTGTGTCCCGTGAAAGGTGCCTTTGTCATCTTACCAAGTAAACAAGATTCACATGTCTCAAATGATTCAAAATCAAAAGAGTGAAGCAATCCATCCTTATGGAGCTTCTCCATGCGTTTCGATTTATATGGCCTAGGCGACAATGCCAAATAAACGTGGGGTTTGTATCATTACGAGTTGCCTTTTTGTATTAATGTTATAGATGGGAGACGCTTCAAGATTCAAAACGTATAATCCATTCACCAATGGAGCATGAAAATAGAACATATCTCGAGATATATTGAACAACCATTATTCATTGATCTAAAATCATATCCTTTCGCTTGCAAACATGAAGCGGAAATAACATTTTGACATAGTGTTGGAATACAATAACAATTATTTAATTCCAAAACTAATCTTGAAGGTAGATGAAGTGGTACTGTGCGACGACAGACGTAGCAACGCTTGCTCCATTGCCGACGCGCAGTTCACCTCGCCCCTTCTCAAGCCTCTACTTCTTCTCATTCCCCGCAACGATTTGCAAATATGAGCTACGATCCGGTATCAAATACCCAAGAGTCGTAGGTGAAGTAGCAAGATTAATGTCTATAACATTAATACCTGAAGCGAAGTCGTATTTTGCTTCTTTTTGAGATCCTCCATGTACTTCTTGCGCTTTCTTTTCCAAGTGGCATGTCTCCTCGCAAGAGAAGCAAACGGCATCGATGCCGCCGACCCCTTCTTGCCCTTCTTTGCATTGGAGGCACTTGCGATCTCATCGGGAGTCGGCTTCCTCTTGGTGCAAAGTTTCTTGACAGTGGGTTTGCGCTTAGCCTTACGCATCATCATCACATGATGACCATTTTTCTCGGATACTCTCCTCAGTTGTCTTTAGCATCCCATGCAATTCAGCCAAGGTCATATCCATACGGTTCATGTGATAATTTAATATGAATGGCTCGAAGCTCGAAGGGAGCGACTGGAGAATCACATCACTAGCCAACTCTTGGCTAAGAGGAAAACCTAGTTTTTCCGGACTCTCAATGTAGCCAATCATTTTTATCACATGCGGACGACATGATTCCCTCAACAAGCTCGCACGCAAACAAGGACTTTGAGGTGTTGAACCTCTCGGCCCGAGCTTGGTTCTCAAACATACCACGCAGTCCCCGAATAATAGTGTGAGCATCGTTGCTCTCATATTGCTTCGAAGCTCGGGGGACATTGTAGCAAGCATGAGACAGCTTATATCTAGGGCATCATTAGTGTGCTTCTCGTAAGCTCTCCGTGCGGTTGCGGTGGCATTATTAGGCAAATCCTCGGGATAGGGTACTTCAAGAACGTACTCCTTACGCTCTTGCTCTAGAACAATTCTCAAGTTGCGATACCAATCCATAAAGTTTGTTCCATTTAATTTTTCCTTTTCGAGAATAGATCGCAAATTAAAGGTACTGGGTGTAGTATTAGCCGCCATTTATTCTACAACGAAAAAGCAAAGTTTAGCACAATGTTTATTCTATGTCTATTGTTAAACAATTTAACATTAGACTCCCATTACGTATTTTACACCTTCCCTCTAGGTTACGTATTGGGTCAAGATTCACATGTTAGTTAATTTTCTAGTGAGCTTTGGCATCACTGCTAGAAAATTAGTAACATCGGTAAGCAACTCCTTGCTAATCACATCTCTATGTGACTCTTGTTGTTGGTGTGGCATCTCCATGCCCCGGTGCCAACCTATGCCCCAAGGCCCAAAACTGTTTTGATAGCCTTGTTAAGTAAACCAAATGCTCCTGCTGTATATGTCCGACATATACCCCTCGTGTTATGATAGAGAATGGCACTCTGCTTTGGCGGACCCACCATTGACGAGCATAACGGTGACGGTGCAACATTTGGAAGGGCATCATTACTACTTAATATTGTGAGGGATGCTATCCTATCAAACAAACATATCACATATATGAAAGCAGGTAGAATAGCATGAAATAGTATGGCCCCCTTCACATGGTGATCTCCATCTCCATGCCGGTGTAGAGGATCTCCATCTTCATCACCGTTCTTCCGAGTGCCGAATGCTTGATTTCTTCAAACTAAGCTACTACTATAGAAGCTCTAATTGAAGATTACATCGACTCGCAGTCGTGAAAGAATATTACAAGCATTGCACGTATGAAAGAATATTACAGGATTGCACATATGAAAGAATATTACATGCATCACATGCATCTCATACATACAATAGGGCCATACCATCTCAAAGCATTCTCTGCAAAAACAAGTTAGGCGTAGAAACATTTTCTACCTATCGCAGAGAAACAGCATCGAGACGACCTATAAGGGGTACGCAGAGAAACAACATCAAGGAACGCTATCTCGAAGCCGACTCAAACCGAGTTCTATGGATATTGCTTCGACGTAATCGCATTACGCCGTTCCGGTACACTATCAAGGAACACAATTACCATGAACTCTCCTCAACAAATCCCGTAAAACTGATTGATCTAATCAACCCTTGTGCTAAACTTGTTCCAGATCCAATCTAAAACTCGAACTAAGCAAGATTAGCTCTGATACCACTGAAGGGTTATGCGGAGGCTACGCTAGCCGAAAACAAAAACTTTTAACCGCGCAAACCAGGAACACTTGCAAGTAAGGGCTGACAGATCGTTACCGATTGGAGTGTGCAGTGGAAACATCCAATCAGGGCTATCCGATCCGAAACAGTGTAGCCGATTCCAGGGGACGGCCGATTCACCAATCAGCCGATTCGCGGATGTAGCCGATTCGCTGAGTCGTCTGACCGCGTTCTCGCGCCTCGCTCCGATGCGCTCGACCGCAGCCGATTCCACCACAGCCGATCCATAGCCGATCAACAGCGCGCAACGTAGCGCGCCTCTACCGGTATCCACACGTCCGGGGACGAACGCCGAACACCCGTGTGCTAGCACGTGATGCAAGGCTAGGGTTTGGCTCGAAAGTGGGGAGGGTTTCCGTGGAGTTTGATCTCGGCAACTTCTTGCGGATTCGGTTTAAAGCGATCCAACCGATGTGTCGCAACTCTCCACCCTCGCCCTTTATATAGAGTTGGCCGATCGGGACTAGTGGCCGATCAGGACTCTATTTCAAATCGGATCCTATCCGAATCTCATAGAGTCGGCCGCCCATACGTTGTAAGACCATAGGACTCTATCCGATCGGATCCCTATCCGATCGAGCCGTATCCGAGTCCAACTCGAATATCTATTCTATCCCCTTAAGCGTGTGACCAGTAGGTTCAGGTATACTCGGTTTCGGCTATAGTCTAACTTAGCCGATCGTCGGCTCGAGTCCAACTCAGCCGACCCGTCACAAGCAGCGCCTAGCAGCACATATTGACACCATAGTATACAAGAATAATATCGGCTCGAACCTGTAATGTGTACACAAATCCCTTTGTCTCACGATACCGTTAAGCTATAGGCAAGATGTGTGCCATCCCTTCAATAGCTTAACCATTCACTCGAACCGTATTGGATTATCGTCCGTTGATTGACTCCTCAATCAACTTAGCATGGCCATGCATTTCCATAATCCATTACCTCGAGGGCCCAGAGATATCTCTCCAAAGGAGGGGCAAATTCCATCTTGATCACTCACATCCACCCACTCCATGTTTCATAGCAAACCCGAAAACTACCTTTATAACTACCCCATTACGGAATAGCGTTTGGTAGTCCCAGAGAAGGCTACTACACATGTTGGAATCCATGGTGATCTCGGGTCTAAGGACTTTGTACCAACACTACCCGAGACCAACTAATGGCACATTAATTCTGTAGTGTCTCATGGTGGGTCTATCCAACAATGTGTTCTCCAACACATATGTCCATGTTTATTGATTTGGTATCTTCATACCCATGATCTATGAGACATGATCATCAATCAATAAACATGCCGATCTTAGAATCATATTTGTTCCAATAATATGATATATGATCGGTATCATTTAGAAATAGATTCATACATATCGAGTCTTATAAATAAGTCACGTACTTATTGATCAATACAAGATGTCTATTTCATGGAACTGAATAACACTTTATTCATTTATACATAAACATTGACCATGATATCCAACATCTCCATGTTGCCTCTAGGGCATATCACTAACACCTACGTGGGTGGCTGCTGCCTCTTCGTAGCTCATGCACCTGATGGTGGTGATTTGGTTGCCGTCTTCATCCTCCATCGGCTCCAGCCTTGGGAACACAGCTGCTGTCAGAGGGAGCCGACCGGGTATCTTTTGCGTTGCCAGCACTAACCAGATCTGAAGGAACCACCAGGGGCCGCCAGTGGTGATGGGGGCATTGGCGGCTATCTTCGTGGCGGCCTGATGCAACGTCTGATATAAGTAGGCGAGGAGGTATTTCCCCAGCGCAAGTTTTCCCCTGTCGGCCAGGACTTCGTCTATGACCTGCCAGTTGGCGGTCGGCCCGCAGCTCGATCCACAAAACACAAATTTTTTGAGCCACATCATCAAGAATGCAGCATGCTCTCTGTGGCCGACGAGTCCATCCTTCATGTTTTGGGCAATGAAACTGCTCCACCCGCCGATGGCCTTGGTTTTGAATTGGTGCTGCCCCTTTCGGCTCAAGTTGCTGGGGTTGGCCGATGACTCGATGTCCAAACCGGTGTTCATGTACACGTCGGCCAGCGTGATGGTCATCGGCCCTTGACGAAAGATGAAGGCGTTGAAGCTGTCATTCCGAAATACGTTGCGGCCGAGAAGTGGCTCGTCCTTCTCCATGTTGGCAATAGACCGAGCCAAGCCTTGGGCTATCCCGGCCTCCTCCCACTGCGTATATTTTTCCGATCGCACCCTTTTGTACCACTCGACCCAGGCTGCGTCGGTGGTCGGCCATGATTTGAACGTTCCGTTCCAGTGGGCGAGGGATGGTTTGGCAGTGTTGAAAGGGATCCGGTTGGTTTCGGCTATAATTACATCGGCTGAATCCGTGTTGCCAATGGGGCCGAGAAAGTGCCTTTGTGCTTGTGTCAGATTGGGGATAAGCACTTGATGTGACAGGTGCTACAGTTTAGAAAAAGAGAAGAGGGGCGCTAATCAAGAACGGTTGCATATTACGGTTCGAGGAAGGAAAAAGTACTAATTGATAAAAATGAAGGAAAGTGCTACTAAAAAAAGGCCGAACATAATATTGATGCAATGTGTTCAAAGGAGCGGATTCGAAAGGAAAAGAAAGTTTTGAATCGAAAGGGAGTACCTCGGGGAACTCGGCCATGGCGGCGGCCGGGCAGCGGTGGTGGTTGGCGGCGGCTACGGCCGGCACGGCGGCGGTGGGCGGCGCGACGGAGGTGCTCGATGCGGCGACGGTGGAGGCCATCGGAATGCTTGAGGATGAAGATGGATCTGGTCTGAAGAGCGCGATGAAGTTTGATGCGGCGCCGATGGGATCGCCGAAGAGGAGAGAGAAGGCAAGAAGCTTATGTGCGAAGGAGGCTAAGTGCGCTTTGAAGGCGTAGGCGGTTCGGCCGAGGAGAGCGGATATTTAAAGGGCACTTGGAGGGAAGCCGAAGCGGTTTAGGTCAAGAAAAGAGCGGGAGTTTGAATAGGCAAGCAAGTCCGCAACACTTCGTATCACGGACTTGGGGGGCATGTGTTAACACTGAAATTTGGTGATCTAGTCCCCAAGTCTATAAAGGCGAAGCGGAGTCGGATCGGTTGGAGACAGGAGTCGCATCGGTTGAAGAGTGATCGGCTGCGAGGCCAATCGGCTAAAGTCGGATCGGACAGGGGCAGCCGATAGCCGATTCCAGGTCCGGAAGAGATGAAACCGTTTCTGAATGCAGCAGTTTGAGGATAAATAGAAGATTCGGTTGTTAATTACGCGTTAAACGATATTGCCACTTATGGATAGAGTCATGTAACGACAGTTGTAACTGTAATTTAGGGGTTTGTTTAAACTGTTAGTCGTAACACGACGTGGGTCCCGCTCGGGATAATGTTGTGTTTTAAATAGTAGTTTAGATAGAGTCCAGGGTTTGTACAGATAATTGTATCTTGGGTATAAATAGGACCCGAGACCCCTTGTAATTAGACATTCAATTCAACACAATCACAATCTTTTCTTCAGACGAGCACTTTGTTTGGCTATGGGCTGCATCGTTTCGATCCCCAGAACTAGGTAAATGCTTGTCATTAGTGGTGTGATCTACTGTTTCTAGTGCTTCCATCGTAATGACACATTAGATTCAGGAGTTTGTACTGCGCTATTTATCATATAACGCATATAAATTAGATCAATGTTTAGATCTATCCTGCCATTGGCCAGTTCTAGCAAGAACTTGCAGCCAATAGGGCTCGATCTAAAGGTTGGCTGGTTTATATGTGGTATCTACCGTCTCGAGAGATATAAATCGGCTACAACAGATCGGTTTTTTCTTTTTATACTTAATGTTGCATCAGGTTCGAACTATTAAGTCGTTTTTAGAACTATCAATGATCTGTTCGGCTGAGATTTATATTGTTTAGAGACAGTATGGGTTTCAGCCGGCCTTATCCGCCCGATATGTTTCTTTTAATATATTTATTGTTAGATTTATATTAGGACTGCCTCTTATGTTAAGATTGCATTCTTGTCGGACGTTGCCAGCCGAAATCGGCCTATCATCGACAGCCGATGGCCGATTTCTAGGCTATGTGTCTGTTTTAAGAATGATATCTTTCTATAAGATTCATCGGAGTACTAGCCGATTCATTGTTAGCTTTCCAGTATCGGCTAGGTTATCAATTCATATATTTTATTATTCTTTGTTGTATTTGGGTTAAGCGGCTGATGCTGTCTCGGTATAGCCGATCCATTCCAGTCATTTGGCTTAAATATAGTTTAGAATAGCATATATATGTTTATGGATTCCCTCAGCCGATCCAGTGGAGATCTAACCTAACACTTAACGCATATTCCCTTGTTTTTCTTGTTGATTAACAGATCAAATCAACTGGCACGCCCTGCACCGCACAGGTAGCCGAGAAGGACCTGCACTGGAGTTAAGCAGATCTCCCAGGCCAGCGCGTGAGAGAAATTTCTCATCAACAAACAGCTTCCAAACTAGTCTTCAGATGTCGCCATTCGAAGCGCTTTACGGAAGAAAACGTAGAACTCCTCTCTATTGGTCTGAAGTAGGAGAAAGACAATTCTTTGGACTTGCAGTTATTAACGAGGCTGAAAAGAATGTCATTCTTATTAGAAACCGATTAAGAGAAGCTCAAACTCGCAAAAAGAGCTACTTCGATCGCCGCCGACGAGAATTAAGTTTTGATGTGGGTGATCATGTTTATCTTAAAGTTTCTCCTATGCGGGGCACTCGACGCATTCAGACACATGGCAAACTTGCTCCTCGTTACATTGGGCAATATCGGATCATCTCCAAATGCGGAAAAGTGGCCTATCAATTGGAATTGCCATCCCAGCTCTCGAATATACATAACGTATTTCACGTTTCACAACTTAGGAAATGCCTTCGGACTCCCATCGAGCACACTACCCTCGAAGATATTGATCTAAATCAGAACCTTTCATATCAAGAACATCCAATCCGGATCCTTGAAGAGAAAGAATGAAGAACCCACAGGAAATCCATCAAGATGCTTCGAGTACAATGGAGTAATCACACAGCAGATGAGGCTACGTGGGAACGCGAGGACCAACTCAGAACCGAATTCCCTAGCTTCCTCTAAAAAGATGGAATCTCGGGGTCGAGATTCTTTTGTAAGAGGGGTAGAGCTGTCAAATACCACCAATTCATGTATGTGATAGACCATGGGAGTGAAGTTTAATATAAATATGAACCAAAGTTTCCCTAGAAAAATAAGGCTAGTTGATTGCTTGTGCATATAGTAAAAAAATCTTGCATATGCATAATTGGAGGCATAATTTTTTAAAAAAAATTTAACAAAAAGGGGTTAAGAAAAGTTTAGAAAAACACCCAAGAACTTGAGAGAGATATTGAACAATCACTTAAAAGATTTAAGAAACACAATATGAAGTTGGAAGTATTTGTAAAACGAAAAGATCTAGACTTAACCCTCCAAAAATTTCTAAGTGTTGAAGCTATCAACTGAGCTCTGGAGCCATATTTGAGTTAATGCCAAAATTCAACCAGTGATCTCCAGGTGGTGAAATTTGGCAGTATTATCTTTCAAGTCATGCTTTACAACTTTGAAATTGGGCACCGCCCCAAATTCGGCCTGGAAATGTATTTAAATGGAGCCTAAATTAGTAAAATCGCCACTGGAACTCAGAAAATTTTTCTGGTTTTCACTCCTCCCTCACTCCCTCGCTGACAAGTGGGCCATACTGCCCGGTGGAGCCATGGTGTCAACCTGTTGGTGTGAATTTTTTACACGCACTGACCTGGAAGATCTGCTTAACTCCAGTGTAGGTCCAAATTGGTCGCCTATGGTGATTGAGCGGGTGTGCCAGTTGGTTTGATCCTGTAACCAACAAGAAAACATAGAATATACGTTTGGTTAAGGTTAGACCTTACTCGATCAGCTATAGATATCAATAAACATATAATTGTTATCCCCAAAATATATTTAGACCAAGTGACTAGGATAGATCGGTAGTATACCGAGACAGTATGAACCACTTGTATCTAAAAGCACGTTATAGTAATAATTATACATATTCATAGTCTTAGCCGATGTCGTAAATCTAATATAAATCGGCTAATACTCTGATATGTTTTATAAAAAGATGTTAATTTGAACTAAATACACTAAACCAAGATCAATCGGCTATTGGTATGACCAAATAGACTGATACTGAGCTTAACACATTTAAGTAGATTGAGATCTTAATATAAAAGGCAATTCTAATGCATCTAACAGTAAATTACATAAAAAGATGATTAGAACATGTAAGACTAGCTGAAACCCCAGTGCTATCTCCAATAATAAACATTAAACCGAATAGATCTACATAATTCTAAAGGCGACTTAATAGGTCAATTAGATGCAGCATTAAGTACCAAAAGAAAAAGGGATCTATTGGATCTAGTTAGGCTAATGAGAACTTTTCGAGATGGTAGACACATTATATAATATAAATAAACCTCTAGATCTAGCCATATCGGCTGCTGTTTTCAGAGAAACTCCAGCCGATTATGAGATAGATCTAGACATTGATCCAGATTATATGTCGTGTATGATAACTTTAAGTAGTTTATAGCATCGAAATTAGAGTATCATAACAACGTAACCACTAACCTCGACGATACAAGCCACTTGCAACAAGAAGTTACCTTGTTCGGAGATCAAAATCGATACAGCCCGAGGCCAAAGCAAGAACTCAGCGAGAAAAGTAAAAACAGAAAGGTTGGCGATGCGCCGAAGTTGTATTGATGTGTGTTGTTATTTTTACAAGGCCTCGGGTCATATTTATACCCGCATATACAACGAGTCCATAATGGACACAAATCTTATTACGGACTGAATCTCAAATATCTCTAAACCGACAATATCTCTAAAGGAAACTATACAAGATATCCTAACTTGAAGATACAATTGCCGTTATAGGACCTTATCCGTAGATGGCAATATCTTTAACGTACTTTGGAAACCAAATCCAATAATTTATCTTTAAGCTTTCCTTTCGGGATTGGCTCCGCCTCCGTCTTCAATCAGAATAGGCTGTCGGCTATCCTAGTCCGACTCAGACTCAGCCGACTGACTTCGTAGTCGATTCAAACTCAGCCAACACAGTCTCTGTTTCCCGCAAATCGTGTGTTTCCTCTGATTCCGCTTCAATCCTTGCTTCAAACTCGGGGATTTGTTTACCAAATTTGGTCCTTAACACATGCCCCCCAAGTCCGCGATATGATAATATTACGGATTTGACGCAATTTCAAACTCAGCGCAATCCTAGGTCGAGTCTGCCTCGGCCATCACGAAAAACTCTTTAAATAACACTCGTTCCGCACCGAGCAAATTCACGCCGTTATTCTGTGCTCCATCCAAGCCCTAGCCGAAAACCCCTTCAGTTTTTCTCGGCGATTTCCTCGAAGCCAAAAGGGCACACCCACTGGCGATCCTCTCCGTGGCGGCGTTCTTCCTCAGCAATGGCGTCTTCCAGCACCCCTTCCAGCACACCCCCATCAGAGTACCCCGAAGTAAGTCCCATCGGCTGCAATCCCTTTATACCGCAACTTTAGTTGTTTTCCTCTTGTAATTTTGTCCTTCTTCATATTTCAACTGTAGCATCTCTCCCACCAAGTTGCGATCCCAAACCTCCTTCACCCCAATCAATTCTTGTTAGGGCCAATCAGCAATTTGGATCCCTCCGAGTTCATTAATGCCGAAACCAATCGGATCCCCTTTAGATTTTCTAGCCCTAACTTAGCATACTGATCTGGAGCTTTCAAGTCATGGCCTTCAACTGACAAAACATGTCAACCTTGGTACCTTAGGATGTTGGCTGGGAAACAAGTTCACTGGAATGAAATAGGGATCTCACAGTGCCTATCCTAACTATAGCCGACATGCCCAAGAATGAACCCCTCTTATCGGCTGCTAGCTATTTCTGGTCGGATACCCTCAATGCTTTCCTGTTTAGTCAAGGGCCGATGACGCCAACGTTCTTGGACGTCGTAATGATCATAGGGCTTGATATCACCTCAGCAGTCAACCCCCACAATCTCACCACCAAATGCCACCACTTATTTATGACGAAAAGCATCGGAGGCTGGAATGGGTTCATAGCCATGAACATAAAGACTGGCCCGATAACTGACAGAGAGCACACAACCTTCCTCCTCATGTGGTTAGAAAAGTTTGTTTTCTGTGGATCGAGCTGTGGTCCGACGAGTAACTGGCAACACGTGGCCGAAGCCTTGGTAGATAAGAAACAGATCCCCCTGGGAAATATCTCGTCGGATACCTTTACCAGATGCTGAGTAGTGCATCGGCTAAGCTTGCCTCCAAACTGGTCATCAACACCGGAGGTCCCTGGTGGTTATTGCAATTGTGGTTAAACCTCCATACCTACAAGGTTGCTCAAAGACCAGACCTCTTCGAAGCCAAGTTCCCTCTAGCCAAACCAAGGATTGAGGATGATGAAGAAGTTACAACACGCCGATGCCTGTCATTTGGAGAAGCAGCCTCTTCTTACTCTGGATCCAAGCTTTCGGCTGATCACTTCAAGAACTGGTTCAGCAACTTTTATAATGGCTTTCCAGCTACTTCGAAGATTTGGTTTGCCTATGAGAACTTTGAGCGCTTCGAGCTCCCCGATGACTTCAGGATGGACGAGATCAATTCTGAAAAATTTGAGAAGTCAAGGGTCATCTTTGTATCGGCTATATCCCCTTGCATCCTTCCAGTCGACATCCATCAACGGAGAAACGTGCAAGAGTCATATGAGTTCTATCACCCCACGAGTGCTTCCAGACAACTGGGCATGGGTCAGCTGCAAATCAGTCTATATTTCTCAGAAAAGATCCAGGCCAGGGGAAAAATTGTTTTGGATCTCATGATGCATCGGCTGCTGGACATCGAAGGTCCTCCCCTTGGCACCATAGACAATATCAACTTGGCAGTAACAAGGACGATCGCCTTCAGCCGATGGTGGAATGAATGGAAACAACACTTGTTTCATCAATCGGCTTCGATGTACCTTCTTGTTGTAATGACGAGCCACCCTTTCCTTGTCCCTGGTCACCTTTTCTAAAGCGCATATCCTTGACAATACTAGGTCTTCTGACTCATCTACCATTAAATTATAATAATCATCGACTGTTAATTCATCCTGTAGTTGAATTATTCTTAAGCCGATGATGTTTTCCCATGGCAGGACTGCTTCGTGTCCGTAGACTAATTTGTATGGAGGCACCTGGATCGATCCGTGGCAAGCCATCCAATAAGCCCACCATGATTCGGCCAATCGGCTATGCCATTGCTTGGGGTATTCAGCGATCTTCCTCTTTATCAACTTGATCAAACATTTATTTGAAGCCTCAGCCTGTCCGTTAGCCTGAGCATAATATGGTGAAGAATTTAATAGCTTAATCCCCATGTTGTCGGCAAACTGAACAAACTCGTCGGAGACGAAGATAGATCCCTGATCTGTAGTAATAATCTGAGGGACGCCAAACCTGTATATAATATGCTCTTTGATAAACTCGATTGCATCCCCAAAATCGACCTTTTTTAAGGGAATTGCTTCCACCCACTTGGTAAAATAATCGGTTACAACCAATATAAACTTGTGTCCTTTACTCGAGGGTGGACTTATCTGGCCGATCATATCGATTCCCCAACCTCTGAACGGCCAAGGCTTGATGATGGGATTCATAGCCGATGCTGGTGCTCTCTGGATGGCTCCAAATTTCTGGCAATCTTGACAGCCCTTGTAATACTTGAAGCAATCTTCCAGCATAGTCGGCCAAAAGTATCCTACTCTCCGAAGTAACCACTACATCTTATGAGCCGATTGATGAGTGCCACAGATCCCCTCGTGCACCTCTCCTATGGCAACCTTTGCTTGATCGGCACTCAGGCACTTAAGTAGCACGCCATCAATCGTTCGATAATATAAATCTTCATCGAGCAAGACATATCGTAAAGCCCTGTAGCGTAATTTCCTTGAAGCCGACTGAGAAGGGTTCTGTAGATAATTGTAGACATCAAACCTCCAGTCATCGGCTAAGATGGTGGCAATCTCCACTTTGACATCTCTTGTCATCGGCTTGTAGCCCGATGCCCCTTGAGCCAAATCATTTGCTTCTGAGTTCTGCTCTCTAGGGATGTGTTTTAAAGTTACTAGCCAAAAGTTGTCCATCAAATCTCGGCATTTTTTATAATATATCATTAGTGCATCATTTTTGCATTCGTATTCTCCTGATAATTTGCTGATGACCAACAGTGAATCGCCCATTATCTCGATGGCATCGGCCTCAACTTCCTTGAGCAGTTGTAATCCTTTGAGAACAGCCTCATATTCAGCTTGATTATTTGTGGCATGTGGCGTGATGGAAAAAGAAAACTCGAAGCTTGCCCCCCTAGGGGAGATTATCACCAAGCCGATGCCGCATCCGTTGGTGCAGGCCGAGCCATCAAAAGTCAAAATCCAAGGCATGATATCAACTGAGCCAATTGAATCGTCTCTGTGTTCCACTATGAAATCGGCTATAGCTTGTCCTTTAACTGCCTTGGGTGCTTGATACCTTAAATCAAACTTTGTCAAAGCAAATATCCATTTCCCAACTCGCCCTTCAGAACTGGGGCCGATAGCATATATTTTACTACGTTGGCCTTGCATACTATGGTACACTCATTGGATAACAGGTAATGCCTTAACTTCGTGCATGAAAAATATAGGCACAAACATAATTTCTCCACGGGAGAGTACCTTGTCTCCGCATCCAGAAGCCTTTGACTAAGATAGAAAATTGTCTTCTCTTTCCCTTCGATCACCTGAATCAAAACCGAGTCGATAGACTTCTCATCGGCTGACAGGTATAATTTGAACGGCACTCCCCTTTGTGGAGGAATCAATACTGGAGGGGAACTTAGATAATCTTTGATGTTGTCCAAAGCTTTCTGCTGCTCTGCCCCCATGTGAATGCTTGATCGGCTTTTAGCCAAAGCAGAGGTGTGAACGGCTCCATCTTCTCTGACAAATTGGCTATAAAGTGCCTAATGAAGTTGATTTTGCCGATCAAAGACTGCAATTCCTTCTTGTCCTTTGGAGGTTAAATAGTTTTGATAGCATTGATGCTTCTCCGGGTGACCTTGATTCCCCTCCCATGAACAAGAAATCCCAAGAATTGTCCAGCTGACACGCCAAACGCGCACTTCGTAGGGTTCATCTTTAGGTCATATTTCCTTGTCCTCTCCAATACCTTTCTTAAATCGGCTGATTTGACAACGACATCATCAATATAGATCTCCACTAGGAAGCCGATCAAGTCGTGGATGATATAATTCATGGCCCTCTGATATGTAGCTCTAGCATTTTTCAAGCCAAACGTCATGATGACCCACTCATATAAGCTGATTGCTCCTGGGCACCTGAAAGCTGTCTTGTGAATGTCTTCCTCAGTCATAAAGATCTGGTTGTAACCAGCATTGTCGTCCATAAAACTTATGATTTTGTGGCCAGAGGCAGCATCCACTAGCAAATCAGCTATAGGCATGGGGTAATCGTCTTTAGGGGTAGCCTTGTTCAAATCTCTGAAGTCGATGCATACCCTAAGTTTGCCATTCTTCTTTACCACTGGAACATTCGGCGTATCGGCAGGGCCGAATAAAGCCATCGTCATATAGCCGAGTGATTTCGGCCTTAATCGCATCATACATATCGGCTTTAAAACTCCTAGGAGGCTGTTTGTACTGTCGATATCCAGGCTTAATAGGGAGCCGATGTTCAACAACAGATCGGCTGAGACCAGGCATCTCAAAATACTCCCAAGCAAAACAATCTTTATATTCCTTCAATAAATCGATAAGCTTGGTCCTAAAATGAGAAGACAAATTTTTGCTAATGTATGTCGGCCTAGGCCTATCTCCTGGACCTATATCCACTTCTTCCAAATCATCGGCCGACATAAAACCTTGCCCTAGTTTGCCGTCGATGTCATCCACGGTGTCCTTGTTGTAGACGCTCGAGCCCTCCACGACGCCCTCAAAGTAATAGTTGAGGCTCTTCGTCTCCAATTGGCTGCATGTCAGAATCGGACACCTTGAGAAAATAGGTCTGCCAAACTTTACCGGACAGGCAATCAATGTCGTCGACCTCCCATAAAGTTAAGTCGGCGTTAGCGACGTTGACTGACCTGTCAGCTGTTACGATTTCTATCTTATCGCCTTGCCATTGGATTAAGCTTTGATGCATTGTGGAAGGGATGCAGCAGTTGGCGTGGATCCAATCCCTTTCGAGCAGTAGGTTGTATGATCCCTTCCCGTCGATGACGAAAAACGTTGTGGACAAGGTTTTGCTGCCCACGGTCAGCTCGACGTTTAAAACTTCCTTGGCCTCCGATGGGTTGCCACCGAAGTCCTTGAGCATCATATTAGTCTTGATCAAGTCATCGGCTCCCTTGCCTAGCTTTCTGAAGGATGCATAGGGCATGAGATTGACAGCGGCCCCTCCATCGACTAACATCTTTGACATTGGCTTCTCGTTGATGAATCCTTAGACATACAGGGGCTTCAAGTGCCAATTTTCTGTCCCCTCGAGTTTCTCAAAGATGGCCTGCTCTGGGGATAGTACTTACTTGGCCAAGGTGTCTTCAACGGTGTCTGCATCAGCCTCGACAGCCTCGAATTCGGCTGGCAATATGAACACCATAGTGACCGACGTATGAACACCATAGTGACCGACGCAGAGGCTACTCCTTTGCCTTTTGCCTCCCTTTTGGCCTTGTTGGCTGGGCTTTCATCGGCTCGGGCTGCCTGTTTCTTGACACACCATTGTTTCCTGCCCTGCCAATGTTGTTGACGTTGAATCATCTGCCGGACTTCTTCCTCCTGTCCTTCGCTTTTCAGCCTCTTAATTTTCCTTTTCTGTGTTTTGGTGAACAGATCCAAAGGACACCATTGGGGTTGGCCGATTGTTCTTCTTCAGCCTCCTCTTCGCCCTCTTCTTGGAAGAAGTCCTAGTGGATTGGGCTGAGCCGATCGTGGACGGAAAGTTTCCGCTGGTTGAGTTGAACGGCTCGGGGGACGAATCGGCTAGGGCTCTCTATTGGTGGGTCTCCGTATTTGTCCTCCCTGTACTCACTGTAGGCCGGGAAGCTCTCGAGGGTGGGTAGCCTCATTCCTGATTCCCAACAGAATCAGAAGAACTCGCAGCGCCAATGTGGGTCACAGCCATCATGGCGGCGAAAGTATGCCACTCCTAGCCGATCCGACGTCTTCTGGTACGGCTTGCTGCATCCGTCCTCTTCTTCTTCTTGAATTCTGAGTTGAAACTGCAGTTGGCATGTCCGCACATGCAGGGCCGTCGGTCTGCGGTCGGCGGCCAGTGTAGACCATGTTTATTGGCGCGACGTTCATCGCAGTCAGCTCTTGTTGGTCCGAATCGGCCTCGGTTGTTTGTTGGGATTTGGCTAAGCTATACGCCATTCTGTTCTGTCGATCAGCTCGCCCAGGGCCGTCTTGGACTATGTTGACATGGAAGGGATTGCCATCAACTTTCACCGGCTTAGCCGATTCCTTGAATTTGATTTTCCCTGCCTTTATGGCCGACTGAATTTGCTGGCGGAAAACCTTGCAATCATTGGTGCTGTGGGAGGTGGTGTTGTGCCACTTGCAGTATTTCTTCTTTTTGAGCTCCTCGGCCGATGGGATGGCGTGGTTGGCCGGAAGCTGTATTTGTTTCTCCCTTAGCAGTAGATCGAAGATCCTATTGGCTTTAGTTATGTCAAAATTATATTTTTCTTCCTTAGACAATTTCTTCAGCCATTGGCATGTGATAGCCTTCTTGTTCCTGGTCCACTCGGCTGCTGCTACCTCCGCGTCGCTGTCACTTGAGTCCGAGTCTGTTGCGTAGGCGACGTGGGTGATTTTCTTGAAGGCTTTCTTTGCATCTTGAAAGCGCTGCTCATGAGTCGTCACCTTTTGAGCCAGGTGGGCCAAGCTCTCGAAGTCCTGAGCTGAAAACCTCTCACGGATGGGGGCCAAAAGGCCATGAAAAGCTAAGTCGGCTAGCTGGGGATCCGATAGCACCAGGCTGTAATAACGATTCCTCATGTCCCTGAATAGCTAAATGTAGTCTTGAACTAATTCTTCGTGCTTCTGCCTGATGCTGGTTAAGTCCGACAACTTCATCTCGTGTGTGCCGGAATAAAAATAGCTGTGGAACTGCTTCTCGAGATCGGCCCAGCTCTGGACCGAATTATAAGGCAAGGATGAAAACCACGTAAAGGCCGATCTCGAGAGAGACAGTGGGAACAAGCGTACTCTGAGCACGTCGGTGGCCGATGCTTCTCCGCACTGGGCTAAGAATCGGCTGACATGTTTGTACGTCGAGATGTTGTCCTGCCCAGAGAACTTTGAAAAATCCGGCACCTTGTATCGGCTTGGCAAGGGCACCCTCTCAAAATATTCTTGGTATGGGTACCGGTACATGTTGCCGGAGTCCTTCGGCTTGAGGCCAGATTGATCACGCATAACATCTGCGATTAAATCGGCCCAATGCTTGTTTTCTTACACTTGTGGTATGGGCTCGTACAGCTCATGGTGGATGGGTCCTTGCTGATACTGCATTGCTGGTGTCTGAGGCCGATAGTGCTGCTCATAGTTGCCTCCTGGGAATTGATGGTGAAACTGGTTCATGGCGGGAGGCGGCCGAGAGGACAATGGTGGTGTTTTCTTAGGGAAAGGCCGATTGCCGCCGGAGTTGTGAGGCGGGTTTGGCAAATAGTTACCAATCGACACGTTATGTATGATGGATCGCCGATTGGTGTTGAACATGTCTTCCACTTGCTCCTGAGTTGTCACTGGAATGCCGAGGCCTTGGTGTTGGGGCTGTTGCCGAACCAGAACCTTGGGATGCGGCCGTGCAGCCGACGACTATGCATTCGGTTGGATCGGGGCTCCCCCTGGAGGAATCGGCAGCCCGAGCGGAGGGACTGGCAAACCGTGGGTTGACAGCGTTCTGTAAGGTGGGAACTGGCCGTTAGGTAAATAAGTCGGCCCCTCGGCAGCTGCTCGGCTATCTTTGAGTCGACCATGGTTCTTATCATATTATTCAATGTGTTCACCAGTATGCCTGATTGGTTGACAAGTGCGTGGTGGACAGCCGAGTCGATTTAGTCTTGGAGTGTGTGCAGCCCCGCATCGTCCTGCTCCTGCTTGATGTCCTCCATCTTCTTCTTCCCTTTCTTGTCCTCGCTGGAGGAGGCGTCAAAGTCCTCGGGAATCATAAATTTGTATTTTTGAATGATTGACCCAGACCTGGTCTGGGCGAAGGATTGCAAGTAATGTGCTTGAAGGCGTTCCACCATCTGCTGATAGTCGGCCTGGTGTTCAGCCAACAGCTTATCCATAGTCACCGGAATGACGTTGTCCTGGTCGAGATCGGCCGATGACACGTTCACCATTGTGCTGGGTTCGGATGTTGGGGTCCCACCAGGCGTGCCAAAAGCGTGTTGGTGTGAATTTTTTACACGCACTGGCCTGGGAGATCTGCTTAACTCCAGTGCAGGTCCAAATTGGTCGCCTCTGGTGATTGAGCGGGCGTGCTAGTTGGTTTGATCCTGTAACCAACAAGAAAACATAGAATATGTGTTTGGTTAAGGTTAGACCCTACTCGATCGACTATAGATATCAATAAACATATACTTGTTATCTCCAAAGTACATTTTGACCAAGTGACTGGGATAGATCGATAGTATACCGACATAGTATGAACCACTTGTATCTAAAAGCACATTAGAGTAATAATTATACATATCCATAGTCTTAGTCGATGTCGTAGATCTAATACAAATCGGCTAATACTCTGATATGTTTTATAAAAAGATGTTAATCTGAACTAAATGCACTAAACCAATATCAATCGACTGTTGTTATGACCAAACAGACTGATACTGAGCTTAGCACATTTAAGTAGATTGAGATCTTAATATAAAAGGCAATTCTAATGCATCTAACAGTAAAAATACATAAAAAGATGATTAGAATAGGTAAGACCGACTGAAACCCTGGTGCTATCTCTAATAATAAACATTAAACCGAATAGATCTACATAATTCTAAAGGCGACTTAATAGGTCGATTAGATGCAACATTAAGTACCAAAAGAAAAAGGGATCTATTTAGGCTAATGAGAACTCTTCGAGATGGTAGACACATCATATAATCTAAATAAACCTCTAGATCTATCCTTGTCGGCTGTTGTTTTTAGAGAAACTCCAGCCGATTACGAGATAGATCTAGACATTGATTCAGATTATATGTTGTGTATGATAACTTTAAGCAGTTTATAGCATCGAAATTAGAGTATCATAACGATGTAAGCACTAACCTCGACGATACAAGCCACTTGCAACAAGAAGTTACCTTGTTCGGAGATCAAAATCAATGCAGCCCGAGGCCAAAGCAAGAACTCGTCGAGAAAAGTAAAAAGAGAAAGGTTGACGATGCGCCGAAGTTGTATTGATGTGTGTTGTTATTTTTACAAGGCATCGGGTCATATTTATACCCGCATATACAACGAGTCCGTAACGGACATGAATCCTATTACAGATTGAATCTCAAATATCTCTAAACCGACATTATCTCTAAAGGAAACTATAAAAAATATCCTAACTTGAAGATACAATTGCCGTTATAGGACCTTATCCATAGATGGCAATATCTTTAACGTACTTTGGAAACCGAATCCAATAATTTATCTTTAAGCTTTCCTTTCGGGATTGGCTCCGCCTCCGTCTTCAATCAGAATCGGCTATCGGCTATCCTAGTCCCACTCAGACTCAGCCAACTGACTTCGTAGCCGATTCGAACTCAGCCAACGCAGTCTCTGTTTCCCGCAGATCGCGTGTTTCCTCTGATTCCGCTTTAATCCTTGCTTCAAACTCGAGGATTTGTTTACCAAATTTGGTCGTTAACACAACCGCACAGCAATTCTCCATGGGCCCGAGGGTCAGAACGCGTGCGCCACATGGACGGGCACGCGTCGGCCGTCGTGGTGAGCGTCCCTCCTCCCCTTCCTCGATGGTGACCATACTTAAGCCCGACCGGCCGACCATCTCTTCCTTTCTCTCACTGTTGTCCCATTCCACGGAGAAGCCGAGACCGCCCATCTCGAGAGCAATGGGAACAACCGAGAGAACCTCGCCGCCGACAAGCAAAGACCTCATCATCATTGACGCTTGGTGAAGTTCGTTCTCGATTGATGCGTGTTCCCTAATCCTTGCTCGACCCTCTCTCTAATGGTGTCGGGTTCATCGTTTTTGATGCAACCGACAAGCGGCAATGTGACCATGCCGTAGCGAGACTTCGACGAGCTCTGTGCCGACTGCCGCAACGCACCCGCTCGTCGATAGCTTTCCACAGTGAGCCATTGACCAAACTACCTCGCCAACGTGTTTCCTAGAGTCTGACAATGATGTAAACCGAAGGAATTGCTGCGAGGTGCACTGAGAAGCAAAATCCCTTTTTCTTCCCCAACTCCGGTCGCCGTCGTCGGTTCCAGCTTTCTCCCTCTCTGGTAAGTCCTGGCAAAATTCCCTCTGTCCTGAGCAACCTCGTAATCACCTGAACGATGGCCCGCCTTCGCTTCTGGCAGTTGGACGCCGAGGCAACCTACCGACGACCACCCGTGACGGAGCCCGCCGCCGCTTCAAGACCTCACACGATGTCGTATGTGTAACTGTAATATCAACAATTGTCGTATGTGTACCCTGGCTGGTCCTGGACAGGGATTTTAGTACACATATAGCTTCGAAAATTTGGGTGTGACAAAATCCCCCTGAAAAAGCCAGTCATCAAGGTCTGCGATCTCGTGGTTTCTGAACCAGTTCATGAATTTCGATCAGAGCGGTTCCTCACAGGGACCATAAACCACTGTTAGTTTCCAAGTTAGGGAGGACTGTAGGGAGGTTAGGGCCACTGAGATGCCGAAGCTTTGTTTATCAAAGACCAGGCCCAAAAAAAGATTTCCTTTCCAAAGAATCAGAATACCTTCCGAGGCCCCCACAGATGGAATGAAGTCAAAACAGTCAAAGCTCTTTGGGGCTAGCTTTCTGATATAACTTTTGTCAAAGGATTCTCTCTTAGTTTCCTAGATACAGACAATTGAACATGCACTTTCCTCAATTTTGTTCCTAATGGCCTCCCACTTCCCTGGGGCATTGATCCCCCTTATATTCCAGCATAAGATAATCCAGTCACGATGAAACATGATAACCAAACACAAGCGCAGCAGGAAAGACCTGATAAGCACAACCCATCTGAATTCGCCAGTAACCAGGCCAAAAGGGAGAGAGCACAACCATAAGGAGTATGAAGGCAAGAAAGGCCAGAGAGGAACATCATCAGCAACAAAAACAGCAGAGTAGGCCTCCAACCAGGGTGATAAAAAAAGGCCCAGCAAGTCACAGTTAAACATATTACAAAAAACATCAGCATAGTCATGTTCATCCACAAACATCATAAACACAGTCTTAACAGGGGAACAAAGAGGTGTGGCAGTGATTGGTTCGAGCCAGCTGGCATTGTGAAATGCTACTCTTGGTTTTCTTCATTTATACCATCTGGGTTCTGCATCAGCACATCTTCGGAGATCTCGCTAGGATCAGCTCCGCAGCCAATTCCCCAACCCTGTAGGACCGATATGTCGATTGGCCCCTCCTTTCTAGTGTTCTCGTCAATTTGGACCACCGTGATTTTGCGTTTCTTGGAAGGATTAGCATCCAGCATAACTGTTGAGTGGAAAAAACCATTGGGGTTAGGATTTCTTCTTGAACTTCTTCTTACACAGTTGTGCAACAGAGGTGTTTGTTTGTTCCTAGTTGAACCTTTGGTAGGAAGAGCAAGAGATTTTGTACCCGGTGGAATTTTGTTCTTTTGGGCGGGTTGGGAGGCGATGCAGACCAGGTCATCTGAAGCTGGTGTCTGGGCTGTCTCCGCGCGGACAACATCCACCTCCTTGGTCCTGCGTCCATCTCTGATCGCCCTGTCCACCATGGGCCAGAGCCGAAGGGCAATGGCTTCCATCACCGGGTACCAGGGTACAATTTCCATCCCCTGCGGTGGCCTGGACGGCTGAATTGGCGTGATTGGCTTCCAATTGAGGGAGCTGATGTCCAGGTGAATTGGGTTGCTGGAGGACTCTCCGACCTTGAAGAAGGTGTTTGGAATGTCTCTTCTACCATAGAAGACCAGGTCCGCGCACCGCGCCCTTACTGCGAGAAAGTTGGCCCTTTCCTCATTCAAGACTGGAGAGGACACCTCGTTGGAGGAGGAATTGTCCTGGTCCCCTTCCCTATTTAGAGCCTTTATTAAGTCATCAAGGGGGATGTCAGGGCGCTGCGCACGCAAATAGCGCACAGAGGAAGAAGAGTGATCAATGTCTCTGTAGTGCTGGGGGAATTGAGGGTGTTACGGTATCTGGGGATCCCAAGCAGGCCAGTCATTAACATTTTCCCCATCTGCCTCCATGTCCTTTTGAGCCTATTGTTCAATAACTCCAGGAGGGGGTGGTTGCTCAAACTGTTGCTGATGCCACTGGGGCTGCTCTTGTTGCACCACCTCCTGGTGGGGGTACCTCCAATCACACCCAGGTGATCTCCCCCTCCTTGTTGTTCATTCTGCCAATCAGGGACCGACGGCATGAGCTCGGGTAGAACTGGAACCGGAGGGAGATGTGGCTGACCCCCGTGAGGGACTGGGTCCTCGTCTGCGGGGAACTGGTCTGGGAATTTCCCGTTGAGGATGAAGACAGGGACCGTCCAGGATCTGCCTGTTCCGTCACAGATGGAGCCCACAGAAACCATAATGCTTCGCGGGCCCTTGTCTGTGCTCAGGATCAGCATCCTTGCCAGGATTCTTGATCGGTTACCATCTCGGTACCACTCTAGAAGCCTTCCGAACGGCGCCACCGCCGCCTGTAGGAAGGAGTCATTCTGGTAGTCCAAAGGGAAAGCCAGAAGCATAATCCAGCAAAGGCGAGTGTAACTGCATGATCGCAGATTGATTCCTTCATCGTGCCGAACCACCCGGATTACATGATCTTGACCCGGATGGAAGGGGGAGTTTCTCACCAACCTTTCCCGCTGCACAACAGTCCTAAGCTTGATCAGCCCAAGGCCTAGAGGAGAGAGGTGTGCTTCCACTATGCGCACATGCTGGTCTTCTTCCAGGAAGTCACAGACATTGGTGAGGGCCTGGCGAAGAAGCTCGTGGTCTTCTGGCATTGGCTCTAAAGAGACAATGGCGAACTCCTCATGACCCCACGGTGGTTCACCTCATAGAGCAACCCTAGTTCTTGCCGGTCGCTCCCAGCCTTGATCCACCTGGAGGCCGCCTACGAGAAAAGGAGTTGGGTTCACCGGGAAGTTGGCCATGGCAGTGGCGGTGGAGGGAGAACAAATGTTGGTGCTAGGCGGAGGGAGGCTGGGAGGAGGAACCGTCGGTGGAGAGGGTTGGAGCAGTTGAAGAGATGAATCTGGAGAAAGCTAATCGTGGGCGCGGTGATGGAGGTGGGCGACCGATGGTATCCTAGCTATGCCCTTGGAACGCCAGGTTAGACAGGGGAGAGATTGAGTGACCCCACCGGCCAAAGAGTCGGAACTTCGCGCGGTACGAAATTTTGGCCGCCACATTAAGCGTGAAATGAAATGTTTGCGTGACATGCAACGTGCAACAGTGTGCCCGACGAAGTTGCACCGGCTGCACCGAGTTCTACCCTGGCAATTAAATCCGATGTGACCAGGCAAGAGGCAGGTACTACAAGGTTTTGAAACCAGGGGAACAAGAGTTGGGGAATGTGCAGACTGAGATATGGAAATCTTCTTTGCGCGGCGCATATTGTTGCCAATTAATGCAGTACTATGAGTGAGAGCTGCCGACCGTTTCAAACAAGACCGAAGAACAGGAGTACCGGACTGAAGGCCCTGGCTTGAGCTAGGAGAAGATGATTTTTTCCCAAAGACGAGTTTACCAGGAAACAAACATGAAGAAGCTTCCAAGTTAACCTTGAGAGAGCCAAAGTAGATGAAAGGCTTTGGTCCAGCTGGATTGATCGGTGAACTGGTAACCGACTTGGCAAAAGAAACTTTTTTAGAGCCTTTAGAGATAAGCTTTTTGGACCTCTTAGAGACCACTTTGATCCATTCTTTTTCCTGTTCAATTTCCCAAAGATGACCTCTCTTTCCCAGTTGGGCAGGCCATTGCTCCAAAGATGAAAATAACAATCAAAGCTAGTCATGATGACTCCAGTGAAGCTTATAAACATGAAAGCCCACTTGCTTAGAGAAAACCGAGAAGTTTCTTGCTGGGTAAAAGGCATAGTAAGTGAATCCAAGTCATCCACCTATGACATCAAGCTTGGTAAGTTGAAGACCATTGTTGGGTCCGTAGTGTTACCCATGTGGTTTCTGAAAACATTCCAAATGATTCCTGCCTTACCAGCGTGATCCTGCGCCCAAATTCCATTATCATTCTTAATATGAGCAATTGAATTTCTTCTATAAGAGATTGTCGCCATTCCATGGAAATACTTAGTGCATTCATCTCCCAGCTTGATCCAGTTGACCGTATGCCTATTTCTCCAATACAAGTTCTTGTAATGTAACCAGGTTCGGAGCTGCTTTTTAACCGCAATTCTTAGGTTAGATTCTGGGTTGTACAGGCCTCTCCTGTCCTCGAGAAAATCCAAGAAGTTGATGACCTCATTACAGTTGTTAATCAAAGTCCCGAGGTTGGAAATGTTCCTGCTCCAGTTCTTCAATATTGCCATGAGGGCTTTAAACTTTTTGGATATGTTCTTCATTGCATCCACTAAGATTGGTGTTGAGGACCAGCAATTTGACACTGGAGCAGATTGCATGAGGACATCTAAAGGCAGTCTTATGAATGTCTTCCTTAGCCATAAAAATTTGATTATATCCAGCATTACCATCCATAAAACTTATGATTTTATGCCCTAAATCAGCATCAACCAATAAATCGGCAATCGACATGGGTTACTCATCCTTAGGGGTAGCTTTATTTAAGTCTCAAAAATCAATACATACCCTAAGTTTGTTGTTTTTCTTGATGACTGGAACTATGTTGGAAACCCACTCTGCGTATCGGCATGGCCGAATAAAACCAGCATCATATAATCGAGTGATTTCGGCCTTAATAGCATCATACTATTGGCTTTAAATCTTCTATGCGGTTGTTTTGTACTGCTGATATTCTGGTTTGATAGGCAGCCAATGTTTCATAATCGATCGACTAAGTCTTGGCATCTCAAAGTATTCCCCAGCAAAACAATCTTTATTTTCTTTCAACAAACCAATTAACTTGGTTCTAAAATGAGAAGACAAATTTTTGCTAATGTATGTCGGCCTAGGCCTATCTCCTGGACCTATATCAACCTCTTCTATAACATCGGCTGACATAAAGCCTTGTCCTATCTTGCCATCGAGATCATCTACAGTGTCCTTTGTGTAGAAACTTGACCCCTCCACGACGCCCTCAAAGCAGCAATTGGGGCTCTTCATCTCTAATTGGCTATATTTCAAAATTGGGCACTGTTAGATAATCGGCTTCCTAAACCTTGTCAGACAAGCAATCAATGTCATCCATCTCCTAAAGGGTTAAATTGGCATTGGCAATGTTAACTGACCTATCCGCCGACATGATTTTGACCTTGTCGCCTTGCCATTGGATTAAGCTCTGGTGCATGGTAGAAGGGATGCAGCAATTGGCATGGATCCAGTCCCTTCCCAGCAACAGGCTGTATGATCCCTTTCCATCGATGACAAAGAAGGTGGTAGGCATAGTCTTTCTGCCGATTGTCAGCTCCACATATATAACCCCTTTGGTTTCTGATGGGTTGCCTCCAAAGTCTTTCAAAACCATGTTGGTCTTGATGAGATCGTCAGAACTCTTGCCCATTTTTTTGAATATAGCATAGAGCATCAAGTTCACAGCATCCCCTCCATCGACCAACATCTTGGACATCGGCTTGCCATTAACAAATCCTTTAACATAAAGTGGCTTAAGCTGCCGAGCCCTGTCCCCTCTAGTTTTTCAAAGATAGCTTGCTTTGGGGACAAAACCAAGTTGGCCAGGGACTCTTCAACCACATCTGCATCGGCTTGAGCTGCCTCATACTTAGCTGGCAACACAAAAACGGTGTTGACCAATGCAGAAGCCATGGCTTTTCCCTTAGCCAATCTCTTCGCCTTCTCAGTTTGAACTTAATCGGCTGAAACAACATTGCTCTTCACACGCCACTCTTTCTTTGGGTGTTCTTGATTCTTCTTCTTCAGCCAATGATCGATCTTGTCTTGGACTTGCTAGAGCCGACCCCTGTTCTTCATCCTCTGTACCCTCCTTTTCTTAGTCTTCAGATGCTGCCGGGCTGTATCCTCCCTCTTCCTCTGTGCCTGCCAAGTTTCCTCCCGAAGATGCTCGAGGTCGGGCAACGAGTCGGGGTCGAGAGAAGGGGCCGAGGTCGGACTCGGGGGAAGGCCGGAATGCCCAACTCCCGGAGGGGTCGGGCTCTCGGTCACATCCCGAGGACACTCGGTTTGGCTTTATCGGGTTTCATTCCAGGCTTTTGAGGCACCCCGGGGTGACACCTCCTACAGCAGCCCCTGAGCCTAAGGAGGGATGAAGCATCCATCCTTAGGGTCAGAGTTCTTTTGGAGTGTTGTCTTCAATGGATCCTCAGAGCTTTGAGCCAAGGTTTTAGCAGGTGCACTGTCTAGGTGCACCTGCCAGGTGTAGCCCCCAAGCCTAAGGGCGAATGGAACATTCGGTCTTAGGGTCAAGCTTTCTTTTGAGGTGTCGATCCCTAGCAGTTTTTGTTTGTGAATCGAGAATTTGCAGGTGCACCGCCTAGGTGCACCTGGCAGGTGTAGCCCCCGAGCCTAGGGTAGGACGGCACGTCCGGGCCTAGGGTCGAATCACCAAGAGCGCTTTGCCAATCTCCCGATGATCCGAGCGATGCTCGAGGTCCACCAAAAGGGGTTAGCCGAGACAAACAGGTCTGCCACCCGGAGGCGTTTGGCAGTTCCTGCTTCGACCGAGGGGTAGGCAATTTTGCCTTCAGCCCCCGATTCGGAGAGTCCACTGCCCAAGGGAAGTGAGGATGGGTGAGGTGTTTGGGGCTACAGACCCTGGGGCTCGAGGTAGCCCCGATCTCACTTGTGGACTAGCTCGGAAGCCCACATTCGAGTTGTCAAGGTCACCGCCCTGGGGCAGCGAAGAACATGGTTATGGTCAGGACTACTTGCCCAGGGGCACATGGTAGTCCCGACCTCGACCGGGATCTAGCTCGGAAGCCTGCCCCGAGTCGACAAGGCCATTGCCCGGAGGCGATGTGTAACACCCCGAAAATCGGAGAATTTAAAACCGGGAATTAAAAATCGAACTTACAAAAACCTTTTGATTATTCCTTCTTGATCGAGTTTTCGCTTCATATTTGCCACTTGGTTGCATAAATTTATACGCGAGCGATTCATCTCGGTGTTTGTGAAAACCAAACGATTTGAATTTCCGCTGGGAGAAAAATTTCGGAGTTTAGAATTGGGAATTTTAATATAAAATAGGAAAAGGGTTATGGATTTATAAAAATATATAATTGGGAGCAAAACATTATTTAGGTGATTGAGTAATATTAATTAGTGAGCAAAATGGGTAATAAAATATTTTAGGGTATATATATGAAATCTAGAAATTAATTTGAATCAAAATCGTATTTTCTGGAATTGAGGAAAAGAATTAAATTAATTATGTAAAATATATTTTTAAAATAATAAAAGTGGGTGAAAAGGTTGAAAATATATTTTAAAACTTATTTTTGGGCGTGTTATATTTTATTTTGAATTTTAGAGGTGAAAGGAAATAAAATTGGGAAATTAGGAAATTTAATTCGGGAAAATGCGAAAGGTCACTATTCATTACGCGCCAAGTTTTCGACGCCATACCCGGACCCGGACCGCCTCGCCACGCGTGCCGCGCGTCGCGCCGCAGCACCATGCCCCACGCCGCCGTACCATGCCCATGCCGCGCCGTACCGCGCTGTCGCGCCGCTCGCATCGTTCCACGACGCGCCGTGCGTCGGCCACGCCCGCGCCCGCGCCGCCCGCGCCGGACCCCGCCCGAGCGCCACCACGCGCCGTGCTCTCGTCCGGACCCTGCCCTCGTGCCCACGCGCCACTCGCCGCGCCAGCCCCTCCCGAACTCCGCAATGCGTCGCATTTCACCCTGTGCCTCCTCCCCGCGCGTGCCCGCCGCTCCCGTGCCGCACCGCCATTGCCGCCGAGCTCAAGCCGAAAACATCCCGCTATAAATAGCGCTCCTCGGCCACAACTTGAAACACAAAAGCTGTGCGCAATTACCTTATCTAGCCCCTCCCAAAATTTCCCCAAAAATCATGCGGTGTGCGGGTCGAATTTTGAAGAACACCGAAGAACCCTAGCGTCGGCCGCCCGACGCAAAATCCCAAATTCGTCGCCCTTGGTCGAGTTCTTCCCAAATTGAAGGTACGTCCACAAACTACGTGCTCTGAGCTTCGTTTCCCCCATGTTTCCCGAGCCAATTCGCCACCGGAACTCGCCGGCGACAAGCGGCGCCAAGCTCCCCTGTTTAGGCCGCCGCCATGTGCACGTTGCCAGGCCATCTCGGCTCTTTTCCGACCAAACCGACCCCGCAGTTAGCATCCCTGTGCCCCTTAGATGCTGTGGGAACACTTGGTTCGGTCGGAACGCCGCCAGATCCCGCCGGCACCGTGCGACATCGCCGCCGCGAGCAGGTCGTCGTCGCCAACCCATTCCGCCACCCCGTAGCCCCGGCTAAACCTTGGGACGTGACCAACGTAGCTCATAGATGGTTTAGAATCGCCTATCACCCCTAGACCGGCTGCCTTCGCCGCTGTTCGCTTGTGCTTCGCCGGTGCCGCGCGAAAGAAGAAGAACAGTGTGGAGAAAGAATGAAAGAAAAAGAGAGGAAAGAAGGAAAGAAGGGCCGCGTGGCGCGACGGAAAGGAACGAGAGAGAGGAGAGAGAGGTTTTCTTTTTCTCTTCTTCTTTCGATTGCCAGCGAAGAGAGGAAAGAATCAGAAAAGAAAAGAAAGGAGAAAAGGGAATGAGGTGGGCTCGGTAGCCCAATGGCTTGAGCCAAGCGAAGAGAGAGGGAGGGTGCGGGTTCGACTCCTGGCCAAAGCAAATTTTTTTGAGCATTTTTATTTTAATTTTTCTGAGGGATTACAAATTTTTTTTGAGCATTTTTATTTTAATTTTTCTGAGGGATTGAAAAAGAATAAGCTTGGTAAAAATCCTAGAAAAATATTTAAATTCTTTTAAACTCTTCTAAAACTTTATTCACAAAGATTTTGCATCTTTCAAAAGAGTTTATTTATTTACTTTTAAATTGCTTTACAAATAATTATGGAGTTTATATTTACCTAAACTTCGAACTTTTAATCGGATAAATTTTTAAAATGTTTATATATCTTGGAGGGGCTATTCATTCATTTAGGTTATATTCATAAAACAAGAATCTTTTCAAAGGATTATAAACTATCTTCATAATTTCCGATCAACCATTTTTTGACATATATGTTTCATGTTAAATCCTTCCCAACCCATTTTCGGTAGACCGCGACACCAATTAATTTTGATTATTATAAACCCTAGGGCTTCTCGACCCAACGAATATTTTTGATAAAATTTAAAGATAACCACTTCCTTTTTATAAATTGAATCATCAACTCTAGTATTTCTCAAACTTTAAGCATATTAAAATAAATATCGCATCCTTCTTAACAAAATCGGATTCAATACAAAACTTCAAAATCCTTATAACCCTTTCGCTCTAACTCGGATTTCGCCGAAACTCGAGCCTAGGTTCGCGTAGAGTCATAGCCTAGTGTTAGGAGCCGCTATTGCGATTTACTTGGCCTTTATTGGATCTTATTGGATTTTATTTGAATTCTAATTGAATTCAACTTTGATTTCTCGCACGTACGGATAGCGTCCGAAGAAGCAAGCACTGACTACACGGAAGACCCCATTCAACAAGTGTGTGAGCAAGGCAAGTCAACACATCCCTTTGAACATATTGATCCTACTTTGTGAAATGATGTTGTTTTCAATTACAAATTGCATGCTATACACAAATGAGTACCTATTCTTGATATATCCTGCCTTGATATTGAATACCCTTAGAAATATTCTTTGTAAACCTTCGATGTGATACAACCGGAGGTTATCTTCGGTAAAATGCTTAGCCACGCTTATACTAGATTCTTGCATACTCATGATTTTACAAATAAGCTTCGTGCTTGGGCAACTATCTTGGGAAGATGGTTGAGACATGGCAAGTGGAGACATGAGCACCACGTTGCCTTGATCATGTTGGAAATGGCTTTGATGAAAAATGAAAATACAAACCAATGTTTTTAGACTAGGGCGGATGGATGGATTTGGGTGGATTCCGGGAAAGGCTAGTACCGTCCCTGGTCAATTAAGGACCGAGCCATGAGACTACAACTTAGAACGAGCCAGTACAACCGTACTTCTCGAATAGGTATAGACCTAGCTGATTAAATATCCGAGCGGAGGCAGTATCCTTGCATAGTAGGTTCAGGTGTTGGCGTTGAGGTAAGGGCTTGCCGGTGGGGGTGCACCACTGGTGGGTGCCTGGACGATAGTTAAGGGCCTTCCGGCAGGGGGTGTACCGATGGTTGGTACCTAGGCAGAGATCGGGCATGCGATCAACATGAAGAAATGAAGACATGAAGAAAAGGACATGAAGATGAAAAGTTCAAGGATAGAGCAATTCTTTTTCTTACCCTGGGAACGCCAGAACTCCTCTCATTGCTAGGAAATGACGGCTAGAGTGCATGAGGGCTTAAGTTCATGGAGCGGGTACTGTCAAAGTGAGGTTATCGAAAGGCTTTGCCGTGACCGTCTCATGTGTATGGACGTAGGCTCATTTGTTGGGTAGTCGCGGAGTACGGGTAAAGTGTACATCCACTGCAGTGTGAGTCAATCAATCTATTTGAATAGCCGTGCTCGCAGTTAATGAGCAACATGACAAGTTTTTCCCGTGGCTAGACTCATAAATTTTAAAATGATGGGTGGGATTGCATAATGATTTTATGTGCTGGGAAACCAACTTCTCTATCTGGGAGAAGGGGGAAGACACCCCCAGAAAACCATGACGAATCAGAGGCGGGAAGCTATCCTTGAGATCACAATGGATGGTGGACAGAACCGTCGCTGACTTAATATACTATGGACCTAAAACCTGATCTAGCTAGATGTTAGGTTTGTGAAATGATTTGTGAAAATTGGCTTTGCGCAAATAAATCATAGCGATCCTTTGAATGACCCTATCATGTGCATCATTCCGTGTTGGCTTGCTGAGTATGTTGGGTACTCACCCTTGCTATACGCACAAACCTCCAGATGAAGGAGATGAGGAAGACCCGTACACATACTACTAGGAGGAATGAAGACAATGGAGTGCAACAGGTCTTAGTCCCCAGTCGTTGCCTGTGGCAATCGGCATGCTGCTGCCTTCTGTCTGCTATCTTATCTAATTTCTATTTTCGGTTCTATCCGGACAGGTAGGTCCTATATGTATTGGATATTGCCTTTGGGCCTATTATTGTAATAATTTCGATGTAAGACTATTCGTGCACTTTGCACCTGGTAATTCAGAACTGTATTCATGGGTACCGAACTACTCGATGCAGGGATAAGGTACTATGAACACGAATGATTCCCGTCCTCAAAAACGGGGGTCTACACGACGGGAATCGAGGTCATGGTCGAGATTACTGCTCGAGGGCGTATGGTAGCCCCGACCTCACTTGTGGACTAGCTCGGAAGCCCACACTTGAGTCGTCACAACCACCGCCCTGGAGCGATGGAAATCAAGGTTATGGTCAAGACTACTGCCCGAGGGCACATGGTAGTCCCAACCTCGACCGAGGACTAGCTCGAAAGTCCACTCTGAGTCGAAGGAATCCATTACCTTTAAGTAATGGAGATGGGGTTGAGACCACTGCCCGAAGGCCATCTGTGGTCTCGATCTCAATCGAGGGCTAGCTGGGAAGCCCTTTTGTGGAGGTGTCGGGGTCCCGACCCGGAGGTCAGCGATGGTTTAGCGTAGTCTAAGGAGAAGTTACCTGAACCTTGTCGCCAGTCGGTTACTTAGTCACGAGGTATTCTCCGTGAGCGGGGTCCCACCTGTCAACGCGAATAGGAGTCCTGCTACGCCTCATCGGGAGATCATGAAAATCGGGGCGATTCAATGGCTAGTCATGTTCCCACTTCCCACTTTCCCTGTTGTGTCAGACGTGGCTGACGGTTGGGGTGAGAAGAGAGAACGTCACCGGCGATTTATTTGGGAGTCGCAACAGGTGCGCAAAAGACGTCGTTACTCTACTCTAGAGACGAATGGTCCAGATCGAACGCTCGGGAGATGTGGACGTCGGGGAAATGAGGGGTTGTGAACACCTCAGACGCTCCGCGCGTGTCTTCCGAGATTGGCACTGTCAGCCTTTCCATCATGTTCCCTTATAAACTCTGCCACCGCCCGACTTCTCCTCTTCCTTACGCTTCCCAATCGCCTAGGAACCCTAAACCTCTAAAGCACCCACAACCTTCTTCTGGCTCCACCTCGCTTCAAACCACAGCGTCGCCATCCTCACTGCTGCTGTGCAGTTTGCTATCGCATGGGTCAGCGGCTGTTTTGGTTGAAGGCGATGGCACCGAAGAAGTTGAAGAAGAAGATGGGAAAGGCCTCGGCGACGAGCGGAGACGAGGTCGAGACAAGCTCGCCCTTCGTTCCCTCATGTCCGGGGAGGGCGATGATCGAGGAACTAGTGCGGTTCGGTGTTCTCCCCTGCCATGGCATCTCTTCATGGCGCCGCCTAGGGTGAGGCGTTCCCAACCCCGAACACCGGTGATTTGGTTGTTTTCTCTGCCTTACTACTGCGCGGCTTCGGGGTGCCGACCCATCCTTTTTCTGAGGTCTGCTAGAGCATTACGGGATAGAGCTCTGCAACCTCAACCCCAATTCCATCCTCCAAATCTCTGTCTTCATTCATCTCTACGAGGCCTACCTCAGGGTAGACCCACACTTTGATCTCTTCCGCCACTACTTCTGCCTACGGCGGTTGGGGAGCGATGGCGGCGTCGGCGGAGCCGGGATCCAACTCCACGGAGGGATGGGCAAAAACTACATCCCCGTCGGTGTGACTTCCTCCAACAAGGGGTGGCACGCGGAGTGGTTCTACATTGCCAACCACGAGTCGGCCCTTAGTGAGGACATCCACAAGGAGCCGTTGCCCAACCCAAACTGGGTGGGCACCTATCGCCCCTGCAACCAGGATCAGGTCGACGAGCTCGTCGAGCTTATCAAGGACCTGAGGAGGTGAGGTCTGAGCGGCGTCCACGTGGCATGCAACTTTGCCCTCCGCGACATCCAGCCCTGCATGCGCAGGAAGTGCACAGCATACTAGTGCTCGGGCAGCACGACGGTGCCCAAGGAGCGCGTACGCCACCACCTGTCGGGCTTCTTCCAAGGCACGACAGGTTCCGGTGAAGGGGGCCTTGAGCCTTTCTCGACGGACAACCCTCCTCTGGCGGTAAGATCGACCCCTTTCTTTGTTTTTGAAGGTTTTTGTTTTTCCTGATGTCTCACCTGCCAGGGGTCAGAACTGACAGGGTCGGGAGGCATATGTGTCCTTGGCCCTGATCCTTGGAGCCCACTCGGTCGACATGCCGAGGGTTCGGAGGCCTTCCGCAAGGCCGGAGGGGAGGGGATGGGGAAAGGAGTTTAGGATCCAAGGATGGCAGGAGGAATTTGGCTCTACAGCGTTGGGAGGCACCAAGCGGAAGTTGGTGCTTGAGTCCTCCTCTGAGGAGGTGCAACGACTCGTCTGACTCGGACGTGTCGAGGGAAAAGCCCATGCTATCACTGAAGAAGACGACGAAACAGATCAGCTTCAAGTTCAAGGCGTAAGTGTAATCCTTGAACCCGAGTGAAATTGCTCTCCCTCCTTTTGTGTTGAAAGTTTCCTTCTCGATCAGGTCCACCAGGAATGTCGGGCCCCGCTTCGAGGCAGCTCTGGGGGTGACCGGGGTCGCCGAGCCAGTCGCCGCAAGGGCAACCGGCCCTACCCCGCCTGCCGAGGTCTCGGGGGTGATGGCGGCGGTGACCAACTTGGAGGAGGAGCACCCGCCGGTGGAGACCGCCGGCGGGTCTGAGGAGGAGGCGGCCAAGAATGTGGCCACTCTGGTGGCCAAGACTGCAGCTGAGGCCGCGCGGGCGACTATGGCGCCCTCCGAGGCTGAACGGGCAGCCAGGGCATCCGTTGACACCGAGCGGGTGGCTGAGGCTTCCGTCGTGGCCGGGCGAGCGGCGGCGGCGGCCATGGAGGCCAAGGTTGACGACTGGGTGGAGGAGGCTGTCACCGAAGTAGCACGCTGGCCGCCAGGTTAGCCGCTGAGGCAATAGCCGGACAGCTGGGGGGCGGTGAGAACTCCTCTGGCATCAGTTGGGGCCGTTTCTACAACATCGTCGATGACCAGATCGTCATCGAGTTGCCCGTCGAGGGTCCTACAGCTCCACCGACGTTCGACGTCGAGGAGCTCCATGATGTCGGGGTTGAGAGGATCGGCACCATCGAGGCCACCGACGCCGGCCACCGGGGTGAGCCGGAAGTCGAGGAAGGTTCCGGTCCCAAGCCGATGACTAGTTAGAGCTCAACCGCAATTTCGCCAGCATCCGGGGCTTGTTCATGGTAAGGCTCGGATTTTTTGCCTTCTTTGCATGACTCTTGTCTAACTTTCTATTGTTCCAGGGGTGCACTCGTCCGTCTGGGCCATCAGAGGCCGAGCGGGCGCTGGAGGAGAGGCTTGTGGAGGCTTGTCGCCGTAAGCTCGCTTACCGTTGCCCCTCTTCTTCCTCCTCCCATCCTAAAACGGTTATGTAAATTTTTGTACGGGCTCGGGATGCCCTCGAGTAGGCTGAGGTCCTTCGAGCCGAGCGGAACAATGCTCGGGAGGCCCTCAAACTTTTCGAGGACGCCTGGAAGGCGGGCGAGGACGCCCAAGGCACCTTGGAGGCGCAGCTCGGGAAGGCTTGGGCTGAGATGGAGGGGCTGGCTCTAGCCAAGGCTGAGGCCGAGAAGGCCAGGGCCGAGGCCGAGTCTGCTAAGGTCGAGGCCAAGGTGGCCAAGGCCGAGGTTGAATCGGCTCAGGACGTGGCCGAGCAAGCCAAAGCCTCGGCCGAGTCGGCCGAAGCTGAGGTGGAGGCGGCCAAGGCTGAGGTGGAGACATCGTTAGCCAAGGTGGGGGAGGAGCTTTCCGCCACGGAGAGCGCAATGACCAGGCTGGCCAAAGAGCTGAAGGATGCCAAGGCCTCCGCGGAAGGTAAGCGTTAATTCCTGCATTCATCCCCAACTCATGGTTTTCCTTTCTCACCTCGATTTTCACCTCTTGGCCTCGTCTCCGCATTGAGCGCGTGGAGATTTCCCGTTAGCAGATTGATCACCTCAAGGGGCTCCAGGAAGTGGATGAATCTCGGCTGGCCGAGGTTCAAGATGACGCTCTCGTCATTCTGAACCGGGCCGACAACGACCTTCCTCTCGCCCAGGAAACCCACGATGAGTTACTCAACCGCCTGCGGGATGGTCCTTGTTGCCTCGACATCTTCGTAAAGGACGCTGCGAAGGTCGCAGTGGGAGTGTCCCTCGGCATCCTCAGCTGTTGGTTCCCAAAGGTGCCGATCACCAACATCGGCCTGGGGTGGCCGGAAGGCCTTGAAGCCGGCGAGCCCAAGGCCATCGTCGCCGAATTCGACGAGACTGCCGACCGAGTTGTTGACCTCATAGACTCCTTGCTGTCGACGTTTAGGCCTTAGAAAACGATCTTTGCCTGGAATAGTAGGGAGGATTCTCTAACCGGACCTCTACAGGTTTCGAATCGGCCTTTAGCATAACTGTCGTTCATTTTACGAGCTAGGCAAAGTGATGGGTCACGGAAGACCGAATTTCCCGAGTAGTTTGATCATACTTCGGGTGTAGACCCCCGTTTTGTAACGGGAATCAATCGTGTTCATAGTACAATTTCCCTAGATCGAGTAGTTTGATACCCACGAGTACATTGCTGAATCATCAGGTGCACGATACATCCATCGACATACACAAAATATTACAATATAGGGCCCGAAGGCAATATCTAGAACATAGAACATACGACCTAGGAACTATCGATGCTACTCTTTTGGGAGAAGATTTTGGGTTTTAGGTGAGCTCCGAGAAAGCTTTGCTTGATCCTTATGAAGCATTGACTCGGGGCCGCTTGGCTTGATCGCCTCGCTTGAAGCTTGGACTTGACTTGGCTGCCAGATGGTGCCCCAAGCTTAGCAACTTAGAGAGTTGGGGGAAAAGGGAGAAATCTGGCAAATCATTTTGCAAAGACTCCAGAGTCAGGGGGGAGTGAGAGCAAACCAAATTTTTATGAGATAAGGAGATAAGAGTATAAGGGAAAACACATTTTGTTTTGTAGACATAATGTTTTTATTTTCAAAATAATCCTAGGTGGAGATTTCTCCCTTTAGCCAGCTATAAAGGGGTGGGGCGCCATTGGTCTTATCCTACAGTCGCACGCTCTAATACCAACTCTGTAGACCCCGTTTTTGTAACGGGAATCAATCGTGTTCATAGTACCATTTCCCTGGATCGAGTAGTTTGGTACCCACGAATACATTGCTGAATCATCAGGTGCACGATACATCCATCGACATACACAAAATAGTATAATATAGGGCCCGAAGGCAATATCTAGAACATAGGACCCAACGGTCCGGAATATAATCAAAAACAGAGTTTAGATAAGGCAGTGGAAAGAAGGCAGCGACAGGCCATTGCCATAGGCAACGACCGGAGCTAAGACCTACTAGACGCCATCATCCTCCACACCCTCCTGTTAGTACGCGTACGGGTCTTCAGGGTCTTCATTATCCACATCTGAATGTTTGTGCGTATAGCAAGGGTGAGTACCAGCCGTACTCAGCAAGCCACCACAACAAGGATGCATATGATAGGGGATAATCAAAGAATGGTTGTGGTTCTTTTGCATAAAGCCAGTTTTGCAATTCTTTTCACAAGCCTAAAATCTAAGCCTGATCAAGTTTTATTTCCATAGTTCATTAAATCGGCGACGGTTCTATCCACCATCCATTGTGATTCCAAGGATAGCTTCCCGCCACCGGATCGTCATGATTTTCTGGGGAGTCTACTCCTTCTCGCTTTTCGAGAAGTTGATCCACCAGCATATAAAAATCATCATGCAAACCCATCCCATCATTTTTAAACTTAGAGTCTAGCCAAGAGAGGAACTTGTCATGTTGCTCTATATTTGCGAGCACGGCTATTCCAATAGATTGATTTACTCTCACTGCAACGGATGTACACTTTACCCATACTCCGTGACTGCCCAACAAATGAGCCTACGTCCCAACACATGAGACGGTCATGGCAAAGCCTTTTGATAACCTCACTTTGGCAGTACCCGCTCCATGAACTTAAATCCTCTTGCACTCTAGCCGTCATTTCCTAGCAGTGTGAGGAGTTCTGGCGCTCCCGGGGTAAGGAAAAACTTCATTCTTTAAGTTGTAATTAATTTTGATTTTCAATCCTCCATTCTCAGCCTCATCTCATACATAAGAACCACTATGCAGGGGTACCGCCTCCGCTCAGCTATCTACTCCGCTAGGTCTATACCCATTCGAGAAGTACGGTTGTACTGGCTCGTTTCATGTTTAAGTCTCAGGGCTCGGTCCTTAATTGACCAGGGTCGACACTTGCCTTTTTCGGAATCCACCCAAATCATCCAGCCGCCCCAGTCTAAAATAATTGTTTTGTATTTTTACTTTTCATCAAAGATTCATGTTATCATTGTCAAGGCAAAGTGGCGCTCATGTCTCCACATGCCGAATATCAACCACCTTTCCCAAGGTAGTTGTCCAAGCATATAGCCTTTGATAAATATGATTATGCAAGAATCTAATTTAGCATGGCTAAGCAATACCGAAGATTTTCTTCGGACACATCCTGTATAGGTTACAAAGAATATATATATAAGTAATCAATGTCAAGGTATGGCATATAACAAGTAGGAGAGTTTATATGTATATAGCATGCATTTTTGATTTTAAACAAACATAAGTTCGCAAATTGTTCAACATGTTCAAAGATGGTGATGACTTGCCTTGCTCGCACCCTTATTGACCGGGGTCTTCGATGCAATCAACAGCTCCCTCGAACTCTATTCATACGTGCGAGAAATCCAATTGAATTCGATTAGAATTCAAATAAAAATCACCAAAGCCAAATAAATCGTAAATGCGGCTCCTAAAACTAGTCTACGAGTTTAGACGAATTTAGGTTCGAGTTTCGACGAAATCCGAGTTAAAACGAGCGAGTTATAGTAATTTGAAGTTTAAATTTTAGAAAGAAATTTGTATGATAAAATTAATATTTTAATAAAATTCTTAAGGTGATAATTCATTTATGCGATGACGAAATACTCTCGCAATTATATTTAGTCTTTATTCATCTCCAAAATAAAAATTTTGATTACAAGCAAGGCTTATATTTTACACAAAAATTTTCCCAAATATTTTTCCAAAATTTTATTTTTTTCCCTTTTTGTTTTTTATTTCTTTTTATTTTCTTTCTTTTTTCTTCCCTCCTTCTTTCTCTCTTTTTTTTCCCTCCCTCCTTCTTTCTGTCCCTCCCGCCTCCCTCGCTTCTTCTTCCTCGTCCTCTCTTCTCTCTCTGCTCACCCTCTCCCTCACTCTCTCTCGGTCGACCGGCGCACGGGCACGCGAGGCGCAGCTATGGGGAAAGAGCGGCTTACACGGCGCGGCGACGGCAACGCAAAGAGGCGGTGACAGCGACGAATTGCGGGAATGGGACGGCGACGGCACGGGGCAAAAAGAGGAAAAGAGAGTGGGAACGGGGGGGGAAGAGAGGGATGGCGAGGTGGGGGAGGAGCTCGGGCTCCCTTTTATAGGGGTGGCCAGAGAAAGCGCGGGGAAGGGGGCCGGGATGGGGTGACGTGTCACGCCCAGAAATTCAGACCAGAATTTTCGAAGCTATATCTGTATTAAAATCCCTGTCCATGACCAGCCAGGGTACACATACGACAATTGTTGATATTACAGTTTCATGTCTTAGAAACATTACAAAAACATTACAAAAGAGCAGCGGAAAAAGGAAAAAGGGCCTAAGCCTAAGCTTGACGCTGGCCACGTGGCTTCAACCATTCCACATGCATCTTCCAGAGTGCAGGACAAAGCCTACTCGACTTCATCTTCTTCTTCGGCTTCTTGCTCAGATTCTGGTGAAGAGGCAAGGATGAGTACTTTCACATACTTAGCAAGTCACACCGGAAGGGGGAGAGAATGAATGCAGGGGAGACAAGGATTTGGCTAAGGTTTGCTTTTGCGCAAACAGCAAAGGTTTTTCCAAACAATAGGAATTTTGAGCACGATCATATTGAAACCAACACTATCCAACGTTATCCCCACGTTGCGACAGGCCCAACCCATCCAACTATACTAGTCATGTTCCATTAATCAGGGTTTAATAGTGTGAGACTAATCACGGTGAGTTCAGTCGGTCAGCCAATTACCGCGGGAATGGCTATTCGAATAGTTTTACTCTGATCAGAGGTGTACAACTGTACCCACAAGACACAACCCCACGACATGGTCTCCCGTGCATCGGAATATCACCATGGTACCCTAGAAAGGGAACTGTGGTAGGACCTTTCGCATAACCCTTCGCTAACTAAGCGAACCCCACCAAGGTTTCGCCCCCACTCCCGGACCCTGGGACGTGGGCAGCCCCCCTCGAGTGCCTCGGTCAATCCGGCAGCCCAGCAACCCTTATACCGGGGCCGACTGAAACTCCATCCCGCTCACCCTTGCTGATGGGCTTTTCAGCTAGGAAAGACTACACTACGGGGCCCACCTTACCCATTTTGGCTTGTGGTTTGCACGGTCATTCTTCCGAGGGTTTCCGTGAACCGGTCCTTAATTGCCATGGGCACCACTAACCAAAACCATAGCGCCCACAGCCCACCATTTGTCATATTTTAGTTAATAATCCGGTTCACCAAGTTCTCCAATTATTCTTCTTCCAAACAGATGTCCAGAAGATGTATATTACGTGAGAATGACCCATTTTGTGAGCTAGTGAATCTAAGCCAGACTAAGCATAACCTAGTCCTACATCTAGTCATGTTGTTTTCTCAAGTTTAATCAAGGAGTTTGGAGTGTCAAACCTAAGGCATAAACTAGATATACTGTGTAATAATCCCATAGGATGACATTATAAAATACATGCAATTTAATAGAGTAAAACTGGTGTTTTAGCAAAATGGGAGCAATATGATCAATAATATAGCATGACTTGCCTTGCTCTTCAGCTTGGGGGATCTCTGCAACAACTTCCTAATAAACCGGGTCGGCGGAACTACCGGGATCTACACGGCAAATAAGCAACTCAACAAAACAGGCCAAAAAGCTACTGAAACAGAGAACAAAACTATTTTTAATGGATTCTTGGCATATTTATGAATTTAATGAAATTCGAATGGGCTAAAACGGAGTTCGGATTGAAAAGATATGATTTTTAGACGTTTTCTGGGTTTGTTTACTAAAACAGAAAAGTCCTTAATTAATTTATTGACCAATAACACCCGGGATGATGTCATCGGCTAGGGCTGACGTCAGCGGCCGCGGGAGCCGGTCCACAGTGGACTGGGTCCACGGGCCAGGACGGGTGGTGCACCACGTGGCGCACACGTGGCGCTGAGGTGGCGGCCATGTGGCGTGCCACGGGGCAAAGGAAATTAGATGGCTATGATCGGCCGAAGCAGATCGTACGCCCTGGAAGGGGCATGGCGGCTCGGGCGGCGTGGGCGCATGGTAGCACACGGCGGCCCGTGGCAGGCGGCCGGCAGCCGACCGGCGCCATCCGGACGGCGGCGGAGTGCCGCGGCTCACGCGCACTCGCAAGCGGCGTCGCGAACGGCCGAGAGGACGAGGAGGGGTGGCTCACCACGGGGATCGTCGAAGATGGGGAAGACGACAACGGCGACGGCGAAAACGGTGGCGGAAGAGCGAGGGGAAGCACGGCCGAGGAAGAACGGACGCCGACGATGGATATGGAGGCGGCGGCGAGTTCCGGAACGGCTCGGGGTGGCGGGAAATCATGGCCGAAGGCCGGTGGTGAGCTCCGGAGCAAGGGCGCATGTCGCGAGAGCAAAAGAGAGCGAGGAGAGCTTGAGCGAGAGTGTGGGGAGGACGGCGAGGCCGAGGGGATCCTTAAATAGGCTGCGCGTAGGCCGGTGGCGGCCGGATAAGAGAGGATTTACTCGCCGGAGTTAAGAGAGAGAGAGAGAAAGGGGAAATAATGGCCGGCGATCAATTCCGGCCATTAAGGGGCGTGGGGAGGCGGCCGGGGGACAATTAAGGCCGACGGGAGGAGAGGAGATTAAAGGCGGCGGGATCCCGGGACGCGCTATGGCCGGCGGCGCGAGATCCGCGTCGGCGGGCGGGCGGTAATGGCGCTGGGCGGGGCGGCTAGAGGTGGGCGACGGCCTGACAGATGGGCCCCACCTGTCAGGGTCCGGGTAAACGGGGAGGCAAAATAGACTTATTTGCAGGCGCGAGGGGCTAGCGGGCTGTGCCCTTCGGCCGGCCCGCAAGAGAGGGAGGGAGAGAGAGACGCGCGCGCGTGGGAGGAATGGGCCGTCGGCTCAGGCCGGCGGCCCATGGCCGAAAGAGAGCGAGAAAATGTACGGGAGGAGAGAAAAAGGAATTTCCCGGGATTTATAAATTCCAATTTTGATTTTAATTGCTTAAAAATTATTTCTACCGCTCTCGAAAATTCTACTAAAAATCCTGTTAGTGTATTTTGACATCTAGAATTTATGAAAAATCCTACTATGCCATTTCCATTTAGAACTTTGCTTTTACAATTTATTTGCTCTCTCTGGTTAATTCCAACTAATTTCTTTTGCGATTTTTCTTTGGATTTTTAAAGGGGAAAACACCTCAGGGTGTTACACGGCGCGAGCGCGACACGCGGCAGACGGTGCGGACACACGCACGGGGTAGGGTGGGCCGGGCGCGGTCCGAGCGGCGCGGCGTGGGCGATGGCGTGGCGATGCGACGTTAGCGTGGTGACGCGACGGTGCGGCGTGGGAGATGCGACGACGGCGTGGTGACGCGACGGCGTGGCGTGGACGATGCGACGGCGGCGTGCACGCGGCGAGACACGACGGCGAGCGGGAGAGGGGGCGCGCGGCAGCGGGCGCGGGCGTGACGCGCGACGCGTGCGCGCAGGCGTGCGGGCGTGCGCGCGGGTGGGGATGGACGCAGCGCAGCGCAAGGCGGGTGCGACGTGCATGGCGCACGACCGAGGGGGACGGCCCAGGCCGGGTCGAACACCCGGCGCCCGGTGAATGCACTCTTCTCGCTTTTTTCTTCTTTTATTATTATTATTTTTTTTCTTAGCATTTCACCAATATAATTTAAAAATAAAATTTTGTCCCCAATCATACATTTAAATTAAATTCATTTACCTAACTTTATTATTATTTATATATCTTTCTTTCTTCATTAAATAATTTTTTTATATTTTCCCAAAAATAAATTTTGATCCAAAAATAAACTTTTATCAACCTTAGCTTTTCCAATTGTATATTTATAATTTTTATTTCTATTTTTTATTTTGCAATTTCTTTTCCTGTTAGGGTTTCCGAAACCCTTTATTGACTTTTTCGCCTTTTAAAATAATCCGTTATTTATAACACGCAACAAAACTCGCGAATAAGAGGCAATTAATTATGACAAGATGCAATATTCCAAAAGTTTTTGTAAGTTCAAAATTTTAGATTTCGATTTTTAAATCTCTAATTTTTAGGGTGTTACAAACCTACTCCCCTTAAAATGGTCACGGCAAAGCCTTTTGATAACCTCACTTTGGCAGTACCCGCTCCATGAACTTAAATCCTCTTGCACTCTAGCCGTCATTTCCTAGCAATGTGAGGAGTTCTGGCGCTCCCGGGGTAAGGGAAAACTTCATTCTTTAAGTTGTAATTAATTTCGATTTTCAATCCTCCATTCTCAGCCTCATCTCATACATAAGAACCACTATGCAGGGGTACCGCCTCCTCTCGGCTATCTACTCCTCTAGGTCTATACCCATTCGAGAAGTTCGGTTGTACTGGCTCGTTTCATGTTTAAGTCTCAGGGCTCGGTCCTTAATTGACCAGGGTCGGCACTTGCCATTTCTGGAATCCACCCAAATCATCCAGCCGCCCCAGTCTAAAACATTGGTTTTGTATTTTTACTTTTCATCAAAGATTCATGTTATCATTGTCAAGGCAAAGTGGCGCTCATGTCTCCACATGCCGAATATCAACCACCTTCCCCAAGGTAGTTGCCCAAGCATATAGCCTTTGATAAATATGATTATGCAAGAATCTAATTTAGCTTGGCTAAGCAATACCGAAGATTTTCTCCGAACACATCATGTCGTAGGTTACAAAGAATATATATACAGGTAATCAATGTCAAGGTATGGCATATAAGAAGTAGGGGAGTTAATATGTATATAGCATGCATTTTTATTTTAAACAAACGTAAGTTCGCAAATGGTTCAACATGTTCAAAGATGGTGATGACTTCCCTTGCCCGCACCCTTTTTGACCGGGGCCTTCGGTGCAATCAACAGCTCCCTCGGACTCTATTCTTACGTGCGAGAAATCCAATTCAATTCGATTAGAATTCAAATAAGAATCACTAAAGCCAAATAAATCGCAAAAGCGGCTCCTAAAACTAGTCTACGATTTTAGATGAATTTAGGTTCGAGTTTCGACGGAATCCAAGTTAAGACGAGCGAGTTAGAGTAATTTGAAGTTTAAATTTTAGAAAGAAATTTGTATGATAAAATTAATATTTTAATAAAATTCCTAAGGTGATAATTCATTTATGTGATAATGGAATATTCTCGCAATTATATTTAGTCTTTATTCATCTCAAAAATAAAAATTTTGATTACAAGCAAGGATTATATTTTACTCAAAAATTTTCCCAAATATTTTTTCAAAATTTTATTTTTCCCTTTTTCTTTTTCTTTCTTTTTGCGACGGCGTGGCGACGCGATGTCGGCGTGGTGATGCGACGGCGCGGCTTGGGCGATGCGACGGCGGCGGGTGACACAACGGCGCGGCGTGGACGGTGCGATGGCGGCGTGCGCACGGGCGTGATGCGGCGGCGAGGGGGACAGGGGCCGGCGTGGCAGCGCGGGCGGCAGACGGCGCGACGCGGCGCGCGGCGGCGCGGCGTGCGCGCGCGGCGAGGGGGGGGCCTCGGCGCGGAGTCGAACACCGGCTTCCGATGAACCGTACCTTTCTGATTTTTTTCTTTTATTATTTTTCTATTTATTATTTTTTCCTTAGAATTTCACCAATATAATTTAAAAATAAAATTTTGTCCCCAATCATAAATTTAATTAAATTCTAAAGTTTTAATCTTTTACCTAACTTTATTATTATTTATATATTTTTCTTTCTTCATTAAATAGTTGTTTTATATTTTCCCAAAAATAAATTTTGATCCCAAAATAAACTTTTATCAACCTTAGCTTTTCCAATTGTATATTTATAATTTTTATTTCTAGTTTTTTATTTCATAATTTCTTTTCCATTTAGGGTTTCCGAAACCCTTTTTTGACTTTTTTGCCTTTTAAAATAATCTGTTATTTATAACACGCAACAAAAACTCGCGAATAAGAGGCAATTAATTACGACAAGATGCAACAATCCAAAAGTTTTTGTAAGTTCCAAATTTTAGATTGCGATATTTAAATCTCCAATTTTCGTGGTGTTACATCGGCCCTTTCTCGCGTTTCAACTTCAAACCAAGTTCGACTCCGAGAGGGAAAATCCAACTCTGATCGGAGGGGGTTGTGATTTAAGCAAACGCGTTAGGCAAAGTCGTATTTCTCCGATACTCGGGAATGAAGCCGTATTGGCAAGTAGTCACTGAATCGATCGATAACATTCTGTCCTGAGAGCCCGAAGCACATGGGTCAGGGCTGTGAAACTCAGAGCTGGTCATGAGCACTTGCGCAGAAGTTATCAAATTGTTTGGTCATTACTTGTCAATCGGGAAGCATCGCTAACCCCCGAGCGGCAAAGGCAAGCTCGACAAGCAGCCTACCGGAGAACCCCAACCAGGGCAGGTCGGGGCTATGTAGCTCAGGGCTGGCCATAAGCAATGCGCGGGAGCTGTCGAGGGCGTGTTGCCAGCTCGGAGGCTGAGCAAAACTAAAACAGGGGATGCAGGAACATGCAAGGGTTATGCTATTTGGAAATTGAAATAGAAGGGAAAGAAAACATATATGTTCGAAGACTTCGATGAAAAAAGGTAGATCTCCATCGGATCGCTTCGGTCGAAGAACAGCGTCCCCTACCTGACGTGCCAACTGTCGACAGATGGGTCGGCAGTCCTCCAAGGGGGATCCCCAAGGAGGTAGAAGAGAGAGTGTGGTGGGGAAGCTGCCCTTCGATGGATCTGATGGTCGACTCGAGTCCTAAGACGAGCCAAGAAACAAGACACAAGGAGTTATACTGGTTCAACCCTCCCGAAGGATAATAGGACTACGTCCAGTATGTGGTGTTATTCCTTGGGGTGGATGATGAACAAGGGTTACAATGGAGTGTGCTAAAGTTCTGAAGTTGGATCTCTCAGATCAGAATCCCCTTGGCCTCGTCGCCATGCCCTCCCTTTTATAGTTTAAGGGGGCAGGAACAGATGAGCTTAGGGGCCACGAAAGCTAAGACTAAGAGAGACAAAAGGTGAGGTTCAAACAATATATGATAAACTACATGTTGGTCTGCTAGGTCCTGTTCACTGTGGACATCTTGTGCTCCCATCAGCCCTGGGACCCTGCTCCTGTGCCGCCAGGTGGTGTCAGATGCTGCCAGGCTGTCTCCTCCCTCTTCCTCCGTGCCTGCCAAGTTTCCTCCCGAAGATGCTCGAGGTCGGGCGACGAGTCGGGGTCGAGAGAAGGGGCCAAGGTCGGACTCGAGGGAAGGCCGGAATGCCCAACTCCCGGGGGGGTCGGGCTCTTGGTCACATCCCGAGGACACTCGGTTTGGCTTCTGTCGGGTTTCATTCCAGGCTTTTGAGGCACCCCAGGGTGACACCTCCCACAATGGCCTCATCTTCATATTCGTCAAAATATTCCTGCATAAAATCCTGATGAATTGGACCCAATCTCTGATGAATAGGGAGCTTCTTTTGTGGTAGCCGACTTCCCTCAAGACGAGATCGGCAAGATTCTCCAGCATAGTAGCCATCACAATTCTTGCATGTTGGACAATCTTCGATTGATGGCAGCCTCATCCCTTCGTTCCAACAAAATCTAAAAAAATTTACACCTCCAATGGGGATCAAAGCTGTCATCTTCTTCCTGTCTATCATATTTTCTCTGAGACTTATTGATGATCCTGGCAGAATTGGGCTGTGGGGGCCGATAATCCCTTCTATCGGCTGCTCTACCACTTGTGTGGACCATATTAACAGGAAAAGGATTGTCATCAACTTTTATCACCTTCTTCGAGTCTTCAAATTTGATCTTGCCCGCCTCGATAGCCGATTGGATCTGCTATCTGAAGATTTTGCAATCATTGGTACATGAGATCCAAGTGTTGTGCCACTTGCAATACTTCCTCTTCTTTAATTCCTCGCCGATGGAATCACACGAGCGGCTGGAAGCTGAATTTGCTTTTCCCGAAGCAGCAGATCAAAAATTTTGTCAGCCTTGGTGATGTCAAAATTGTACTTTTCTTCCTTAGCATAATTTTCACCCACTGACACGTGACAACTTTCTTGTTCATGGCCCAATCGGCTGCAGCCACTTCGGAATCACTTTCCTCTTCCGATTCAGAGGCATACGCAACATGGCTAACCTTCTTGAAAGCTTTCCTGGCCTCTTGGAATCTTTGTTCATGTGTTGTTACTTTCTGGGCCAAGTGAGCCAAACTTTCAAAGTCCTGAGCCGAAAACCTTTCCCTTATTGGTGTCAACAGGCCCTGGAAAGCGAGATTGGCTAGCTGGGGGTCTGACAGAACTAGGCTATAGCATCTGTTCCTCATGTCTCTGAATCTTTAGATGTAGTCTTGGACAGATTCATCATGTTTCTGCCTGATACCCGTCAAATCAGATAGTTTCATCTCGTGAACACCGCTGTAAAAGTATCTATGAAATTGTTTCTCTAGATCGACGCAGGTTTGCACAGAATTGTAAGGTAGAGAAGAAAACCACGTAAAAGCCGATCCAGAGAGAGAGGGAATAATCTAACCCTCAGGGCGTCAGTAGCTGATGCCTTAACACATTGAGCTAAAAATCGGCTAACATGTTCATATATAGAGACATTGTCCCACCTTGAGAATTTGGAGAAGTCTGGCACTTTGTATCAGTTAGGCAATGGAACCCTCTCAAAGTATTCTGGATATGGGTACCGATACATGTTGCCTGTATCCTTGGGATTGAGGCCAAATTGTTCCCTCATCACATTTGCAATCATGTCTGCCCAAGGCTTCTGTTGCTGTGCTCCTTGCACCTGCTGCTGTATCAGCTCGAATTGATCAAATTGAAGCGGTCCCTGCGGATGCTGCATCTGGGGTCAATGAGGCTGATATTGAGGATTAAAATTGCCCCCATGTGATGCTGAGGAGACTGATGCATCCCGTGAGCTGGCTGATCATAAATGAGCTGGGGACCAATAGGGTGTTGCTGCAAGTTTGGCGTGTATGATCCTATCGGCACTCGCGGAATCGGCTCCACCAGTGGCCAATTCATGCTGAACATGGCTGCAACCTAGTCCGGAGTGACTTGGGGGACGTCATGTCCCGTGTGCTGAGGTTGCGCCCTAGTCAGGAGCATAGGATTGAAACCTGGCTGCTTTTGGGCCAATGACGATGTAATCGACTTCATAGGAGCCAATGTTGATGACATCCGCTGTTCTGGGGGTATAGCTGCGACAGGCTGCAATCCGTCGATAACTAAAGTCCTGTATGGTGGAAATTTGCCACCAGGAAGGAAGATTGGGCCCTTGGCTTGATGCTCAGCGATTCTGGAGTCGACAATAGAGCTGATCATATTGTTGAGGGTGTTGACCAGCACTCCAGATTGATTGATCAAGGCCTGGTGGACAACATAGTCAATTCTGTCCTGTAGATTGTTGAGCTCCGGGCCCTCCTCCTGTTTGGTGTCCTGAGTCTTGGCACCTTTGCTAGAGCATGACTCGGGCTCATCATCACCTGATAATTTTATCTTATACCTTTGGACGATGGTGCCCAACCGAGTTTGGACAAAGGAGTGCAGATACTGGCTCTGCAGTTCGTTCATCATCTCCTCGATCTCGGCCTTTTGCTCTCGTGACAGTTTGTCCATTGTGACAGGAATTATGTTTTCTTGGTCGACCTCAGAAGTCTTGATGTCAACCATTGCATCTGGCTTGTAATCGCGTCCCACCAGGCGTGTCAAAAGCGTGTTGATGAGAAATTTCCCATACACTGGCATGAGAGATTTGCTTTACTCTAATGCAAGTCCAAATTTGTATCTTGAGATTCATAGGCGCCGAAGTTGTATTGAACTGATTGTTAATAAATTAAAAGGTCCTGGGTCGTATTTATACCCAAATACAAGATAAGTCCTTGACGGACACGATTCCTATCTCTATTACAATTTAAATTACAGATATATGCCTAAAAGAAACTCTTACCGACATTATTTATAAGGAAACTATTTAAATAACCTAATTAACAGATACAATTGTCTTTCCTGGACTCTATCCATGTATGGCAATCCTCATGAATCACTTTAAACAAATCCGAAGATGATTCTAATGTCACCTTACCGGAATCAGCTACATCGACTTATCTTGTCCGATTCGGTATCGGCAGACGATCACCTTAGCCAATTTGGTCATCAGTCGACGAACTCCCCAGCCGATTCGATCTGCACTTGGCGCGCACTCGCTTTCAGAAAAACTTCATTCCCTCCAAATCAGCTTCGACCTTAGCTTCACGTCCGATGCATGATTTACCAAATATGGTCGTTAACACATGCCCCCCAAGTCCGCTATATTGATAATGTTGCGGATTTACCGAATCTTATCTTCCAAGAAAATCTAGGGCTTTCCATCAGTCGGTTACTGCGCCTCTTTAAATAATAACCACCGCCTTAGAGCTTTTGACACCGTCACTTTTGTCTCCGTCGCCTTAGCCACAAAACACCTTCAATCTGCACCGGCGATCTCCTCGGAGCTCTCAGCGATCTCGCAAGCAACCTCCGCGCGGCGACGAACTTTCTCCCGGCAATGTCGACCTCGACCACCCCTTCCACGGCGCCGTCAGCCGAGTTCCCAAAGGTAAGCCCCATCGGCTTTAGCTCCCTCCTTTACTGCAATTTGGCTTTTGCTCTTCATAATTTGCCCTTTTTCTTTCTTCTTCATTGTATCACCTCGCGCACCAAATCACGATCCCTAATCTCATCCATCCCAACCAATTCATCTTAGGGCCGATCGGCAACCCAAACCCCTCAGAATTCATCAATGCTGAGACCAACAGGATCCCCTTTAGGCTAGCAAACCCTAATCTGGCACATTGGACTGGGACCTTTAAATCGTGGCCATCAACTGATAAGACCTGGCCATCATGGTATAATAGGGTGTCGGCTAGCAAACAGAGCCATTGGGAAGAACTAGGGATAGCACAACGCTTAGCCCTAACCATACCCGACATGTCTAAAGATGAACCCATGCTATCGGCTGCCAACTATTTTTGGTCCGACACCTTGAACGCTTTTCTGTTCAACCAAGGACCGATGACACCCACTCTTTTGGATGTAATCATGATCACGGGTCTAGACATCACATCATCAGTCAATCCTGTCAGCCTGAACACCAAGTGCTAGTATTCCTTCAAGACTAGAGCCATTGGAGGCTGGAATGGATTCATAAGCCAAAATATGGGGACTGGCCCAGTGGACCCCAGGGAACATGCAGCCTTCCTCCTAATGTGGCTAGAAAATTTCTATTTTGTGGTTCAAGCTGCGGCCCCACAACCAATTGGCAGCATATAGCCGAAGCCTTAGTAGAGAAAAAACAAATTCCCTTAGGCAAATATTTGTTGGGCTATCTATATCAAACTTTGAATAATGCATTGGCTAGGATTGCAGCTGATTCGGCTATCGGCACTGGAGGCCCATGGTGGCTATTACAGATATGGCTAAATTTACACACATACAAAGTTGCTCAGAGGCCAGACTTAGTTGAAGCCAGCTTCCCATTAGCACAACTAACGACAAACGAGGATGGAGATGAAACCACAACACATCGATGTATGTCCTTCAGAGAGGCAACATCTTCATATTCCGGATCTAAGCTCTCAGCCGATCTCTTCAATAATTGGTTCAGCAATTTTTATGATGGATTTCCAAGAGCTTCAAGGATTTGGTTTGCCTATGAGAATTCCAAAGATTTTGAACTCCCTAGTGACTTCAAATTTGATGAAATAAACTCTGAGAAATTTGATAATTCTAGGGAAATCTTCACATCGGATATCTCTCTTTGCATCCTCCCAGTTGGCATTCACCAAGGCAGGAATGTACAAGTCTCGTATGAGTTCTATCATCCCATGAGCGCTGCGAGGCACTTAGGCATGGGACAACTGCCGATTGGTCTGTATTTCGCTAACAAAATTCAAACCAGCGGTGAAATCGGCTCAGGCCTCATGATGGCATAAGCACTTTTCTAAATGCTATCATAAAATTTGAATATTCATATGTAACTACTTTTAGGAAGGGGTAGTATATAGAATTAGGCTAAAGTTAAGTTTATAGTTCATATTCTTGGATGTTTATATAAAATATTCTAAAAGAAGGATAGAGTATACCATCATACTAAGGATTGATTTATAATTCATATTTCTTTTAAGATATCATGCATATTTATTTGTTTATATAGTTTGAATTCAGTTTGGCTTGCTGAGTACCATTGGTACTCATCCTTGCATATAACATCTTCAGGAAACCCCAAAGCCGAAGAAGAAACTCCTAGTACCCTATTGGACTGGGAGAACAAGTATGATTCCTAGGTCGACTCTACACTCGGGCTATCCCTATGGAAGTGTTACGGCTTTTTGTATTGTATGATTTGTATTTGAACATTAATAGTTGTAATAATAAACGAAGTTCTTGTATCTGTACTATCTCATGCATAACCGGACTCCTAGGAGGTTATGTGGTACTGTGAGACTTGACCTCTCCGGATGAGACCCCACACGGGTCACGCGCGCCCTCGCCACACCGCCCCGGCCATTCAGCCGCCTACCACCGCCGCCCCTTTCAACTCGCGCCATCCGATCTGCCATCGGGCAGATCAGTGCCGTCCATGTGGCAGCCCACGTGGCAACTACGTCGGTGCCTCGCTGGCACCACGTTGTGCACCCGCCCGTGGCACCATGGACTCGGTCCACGGTGGACTGGTCCTTTTCCCGCGCGCGCCCCCTCCGCTGACTCCAGCAGCGTCCTTTTCCTTTGCAAAAATAAATAATAATTGCGCAATAAATCATTTTAATTTCCATAATTCATTTAAATGGTCCAAAACTTCTAAAATTTATATCTAATCCATAGAACTCCAAATTGGGCCATTCAAATTGCAAATTCATCTAAAATTGAGCTCTACATGTTTGTTTACTTTTCATGTACTGTCTATTTGGTTTTTATTAGGTTTTTTCCTCGTTTTGTGTGCCAACGTATAGACTTCGCCGTTTCGGAAGCTTGAGAAGAAGCAAGGCAAGTCACATTCCTCCTTGACGCATATTGATCCCAATTTATAAAATGTTTTATCGTTTGCAAATAAAATTGCATGTTTTGCTAATTACATGGGATGATGGAATACCTATCTACTTGCTTGTGTCGTATTTAATTGTTATCCATTCATTGTCAACCTAGGTGATTAATTTGACTAGTTTGCATCACTTATGTGACCTTGCTAAAATTATTTACGCTTAGCCATGCTTAATTACACTAGATCACCTAATGGGAGAACTAAACTACTAGCTTATAGTCACATGAAATGATGGTCATGGACCAGTATTACCTTGGAATAAAGGTTAAATAAAATGTGACTTAATGGTGGGCTGTGGGTGTATGGTTTTGCTCGTCGCACCCATGGCAATTAAGGACCGGTTCATGGAAAACCCTGGAAGACTTACCGTACTTACCACAAGCAAGAATGAGCAACTACTGAACCTGTAGTGTAGCTTTTCCCTGGCTGACGTACCCAGGCAAGGGTGGGCGTGATAGAGTTTGGATGGACCGGGCAAGGTCTATGGAGATTCTAGATTCACCAAGGCACCAGGGGGGCTAACTACTCTGGATTTAGGGGTAGGGGCAAAACCTTAGTGTGGTATCGCTTGGTTATTGGGAGTTATGTGAAGGGTCTTGCCAGGATTTTCCCCCTTTGAAGTATCATGGCGATATTTCGGGGCATGGCAACATATGTGGAATTGTGTCTTGTGGGTATAGTTGTACACCTCTGGCCAGAGTAAAATTATTCGAATAGTCATGCCCATGGTTATGGGTGATCGACCAGATTCACCATGATTAGTCCCACCTTAATAATTTGACATAATGGAACTGGTTTAGTTCAGGTGGATTGGTTGGGCCTATTCAACGTGGTTTAGCGTTGTTCAGTGAAAGATTAATATTGACATAATTAATCAACATTTTGCTGATTTAAAATAGAAAGGTTTTACAACTGTCTTTATGCAAAATAGCCCAAACCACTCTTTGTCTCCCCTTTCATGTTTTGCATTTCTCAGTGTGACTTGTTGAGTACGGTGGTTGTACTCAGCCTTGCTATCTCTTCCTTTTCCCAGAAGTGTAGTGCTTCCGAGTTGAAGACAGAGTTAGAAGACCAAGGCTCAGACCCCAGTTGAGTTTTTCTATGGAGTGGAGCTGAAGCCCCGCAAGGATCGCCTTTTTCGCTGCTACTGCTTTCCTTTGAGTGTGAGGACTAAGTGCCTCCTTTGTAAATATTTTACGCTTTATTTTATGTCCGGATCTATTTATTAATTTATAATTTTGTGTACCTTGGTTTATTCCTAGACATGGATTTAATACACAAAATAGTCTAGAAATTTGGCTAAATTTCTAGGCATGACAGTGGTGTTCCTGATGGGGGTTCCCACCCAAAAACCCTAGATGCTCTGCGACATCCTGTTGCTCATGCTACCAATTGGGTTTTTGCGGGTCTGGGCCAAGCACAGGCGGTCCATACTTGGGTGAGGCATCCCATCATGTGGCACTGGATCCTTGTCGGCAGGGAACTGGTTAGGGAACTGGCCGTTCAGGATATAGACCGGTACCGACCAAGATCTGCCTAGTCCGTCGATGAGGGACCCCTCTGAGATCACTATGCTCCTCGGAACCCTGTCTGGGCTCAGGAACAGAGTACGAACAAGAATTCGGGACCTGTTGGCATCCCTGTACCATTCCAACATCCGGCCAAAAGAAGAAACCGTTGCCTTGATGTAGACATCATTCTGGAAATCCAAGGGGAAAGCCAAAAACATAATCCAACAAACTCTCGAGTAAGTACAGGATTTGAGATTGATTCCATCATCGTGTTTGACCACCTTGATGATGCTATCATTGCCCTGGTGGAAAGAGGAGTTGCACACAAGTCTGTCTCGCTAAACCACTGAGCACAATTTAATCAACCCTAGACCAAGAGGGGAGAGGTGAGCAATCCATAATCCAAACCTGCTGGTCCTCTTGAAGGAAGTTGCAGACATCATTTAGGGTTGGCCGGAGCTGATCATCGTCCTAAGGCATCGGCTCAAGAGAAACAATGGAATACTCCTCATGCCCTCTGGGTGGTTCTCCTCCAAGGGCAACCCTCCCACACGCGGGGCGCTCCCAACCATGGTCGACCTGCAGGTCGCCGGTGAGAAAAGGCCTAGGGTTTACTAGGAAGATGGCCATGGAAAGGGAAGCAGAGTCTGAGGTGATGTCGGCGGAGCATGAGAGAAAGATTTTCTTTGGAGGTTGGGGGCGAAGTTTGGAAAGAGAAGATGATGAGGTTGGGATTGTTGCGGAGAATGTGGGCAGATAGCAGGGAGTTCCTGTTCTTTGCTGTGAGGGAGAGGGACGCGGGAATCGAGGGCGTCGGTTGCTTCCAAGAATCAGCCTTTGGAGTCCAGAGGATACTAGTCTTGCCACGAGTCCAACGAGGGCCGAAGTAGGTGCGAGCAGTTGACAAGTGTTGTTTTGGTTGCCACACCAAGTGAGGGATGGAGCGGGTATGTGACATGCAACATTTAGATGTGTGGCCAAACTTTAAGCAATGACGACAACGAGTTCTCCCGAGCAATTAATGTCAATGTGACCTGGATTGAGACAGGAAGAACAAAGCCCAAAAATTGGGGATTTGGCAGTGGGAGAATATGGCCTGAAAGATTTTGAAACAGTCGGATTGGTGCTACGCGCGGCGCCTTGAATGCGCGTACGGGTTCGTGAGGCAGACGACCGTTTCAGGCATGGGCGAAGAACCCGCTATCCTTCTTGATCAACCTTTGAGTTCATGGTAGAATTACCAAACACCAACTTGCCATGAAACAAACCAAGATCTTCTCCAAGAGGGACAGAGAAAGCACCAAAGGAGATAAAAAATTTTTGTCAGCGTGATTTTTAATTGGAGAGAAATAATCAAATTTTTGGCAAAGAAAACTTTCTTAGCATTCTTGAGAGCTTTCCTTTTGTAGCTTTTGGAGATGACTTGATCCATTCCTTCTCCTGCTCAATCTCCCATAGACGTTTCTCACGCTCCCAATGGGGAGTGCCATTGTTCCACAGATGAAAATAGCAATCAAAGAACTCAGTGGTAACACGACGAAGCTTATGAATGTGAAAACCCACTTGATGGAGAACACTGAAAACCAAAAGTGGTTGTTGCTCAGGAATGTCACATGAAAATCAGAGGCTTTGCCACCCAAGCAGGACTGAAGAGCCAGGGAAACCGAATCTTCCAAGAGGTGGAATAGAAATCAACGGAAAGTGACTAGCAAGAAAAATGAGCCTAAAGGCGAAGGCAGAGGATGATGTATCGGAGATTTGAAGAGTTGGCGAACCTCGTTCTAAAAAGATAGGCCCCGATTAAAATCGAGCCTATCCACCAGGTTGGAGGAAGAGCCCATGACCAGCTGCGGAAGGCCAAGAGGGCACTAATGATCGACATCTTCAGTAGCGATGCCGGGGATGCAGGTGGTGCGACGGTCATGGGAAGCAGGGAGAGCTCCAGGAAGGTGGAAGGAGCGCGCCATTATAAGAAAAGTTCGTAGTTGGCACCACAAAAAATTTGTAACTCAGAAATTCACTATTTGATACCAGGCAAAAATAAGGGGACATTCTATTAAGGGATAAAAAAGCAAGGTAGGTTTTCATCCCTCAAGGGGATTCTAGGGATATATCACTTCATAAATATAAAAATTTGACAATATAGATCCACATATGATATATCACTTCATAAATATAAAAATTAAATTCATCTTGTACAAGTAGTACTATTCACAATCAAATTTGTTATTATTTGTACTATGTTGAATTAAAATTTAAGAATGCTATATCTATTGATTTATATTTTTAAAAAAATTATGACTATTTAAATGCCATAAAAATAACGTGATATTTTTTCAAGGGATGAAAAGAGTTTCTCCAATGCAACAGTAACTATTGCACATAATGAGGGCATCCCCAACAGAAGCTCCAAAAGGTTTTCTAAACTCGTTTCTTGAGATTTAGTTTTTATATAGATCCCTAAAAAAAGAGGTTCTCAAAAAATAACTCGTTTCTTGAGATTTAGTTTTTATATAGATCCCTAAAAAAAGAGGTTCTCAAAAAATAATTTTTCATTCTCAAAACTGAGAAGAGTTGATCTGTTCTCCATACTCCAGCGCGCGCGGAGATGCCCTCTCCCGCTAAATTTTTCCAGTCCTCACCCGCGCAGATAACTGTCGAGCGCTTGCCTCGCCATCTTTTCAGTTTCTCTCGGTGACAGCTGTGGCGGCGGTTGGTCCCGTCGAGCCCCTCTCTGGCGATCGCGCCTCCATCTCCATCCCTCTGCCAAAGCCTCTTCGCGAGCAACTCGCCACTGCAAAGCGCTCTCTCTCTCTCTTGCCTCGCGCAGCCTTCCTCATTCCCGTCCTAATCCACTCCATCTCCCCAATCCAGAGAGCTCGCCAGAGGAATCCGGCGCCGGTCGATGCGGCTGCGCCGTCGTCCCGCCCTCTCGATTCGGTCGCATGTGCCCTAGGAAGTTCATCATACGCCTCATGGTTTTCACTTCGTGTTTTTTTCCGTTGCTCTGTTTACCTATGTGTGCGCAGGTTCTGTATCCAGCTGCTAACATCAACATAAACAAAAGGATCTGGAATGTGTACTTTGATGACCTTCTGCCAAGGCTTGTGAAGGAAGGAAGTGACGGTAACTGTGGATCGAGCGCATGCTGTGACATCTTAATTCTGCAGGTGATTTTGTTTGATAATCTGATCACTGCACATTTAAACATCATGTCACAAATTAGTATTGAAACCTTGAATGTAGTATGGATAGTACAAACTACAAGTGATTTTTTGCTGAAACAATATTATTGTGCTTATGATCCATTGCTGCAGTTTACACAGAATTTCTTAAACTCTTAATGTGACACCCTGCTCAAAATATGGAATTAGTATGTAAATGTCAGAGACGATCCGGATCTCTCATTATGTCTGCAAGATGAAGTGAAACACTTCAGATCGTCTAACAGACATAACGAAACATCCGATGTCCTGAGAGAAATATACGTGAGACATTGCTGGGCCTTTAGCCTGCCAGTCAACTTCAGCCTGAGATGTGCCCATCAACCCACTCGAAGGTGGCGACCAGATGTGTTACACATTCAGGAGACTTGATAAAATGGCTAAAGATCTACAATATCTCAAATATCCTTAACTCTTACTCATGAGAATCTAGCACCCAGGATGTGCGCTAGATTCCCACATTCATCTTAAGCATGGGCATTCATCGCAAACACATCAAAGATGAACAGAATGTAAAGACTTACATTAACTTAATAATTATATAGGCCGACCGGCTAAATAAATATATATCAGGGAACTGCGGAAGCTTGGATACCCAATCACAAGCACACCGACTAGGGGTTTACCCCATTAAGTTCAAGTCCTAGGAGAACAGTCGTTTACCCGCATTCTCTCGAGAACTAAGTCTAAGAGCTGCAACAAAATGGATATTTCAATCGCAAGAGTTAGTACATTAAAAGAGTTAATGTACTGGCAAGCACAAGTCAATCCTAACATACTACATGATAGACATATATTCAAAGAGAGGCTATAAGTGTAGCTCATTTTCAGCACAAAGCTAGTTTAACTTCGCAATTCTTTTACAAAGGAGTTGACAATTCCATTAACAAAAACAAGTTTTAAGTTTCATTATTACTTTCATTATAGTTCCATCATAATCAATACTTTGTCGTCCTCCATGACAACAAGTCACAATATATAAATATCACCGCACTCACACAACTCAACACACTTTGTCACTTTCAAAATCAAGTTGCAAACTCACAAGTTTTAAAACAATAGAGTCTATACTCATGACACTTCACTAAGCGCTCTTGATCGTGAGCACGGCTAATCGATTAGTTTTTATAACTGCAGAGTTTGTACAGCTTTACCTACATGATATGAACACTCTAGTTTGTTTTGTGCTCACGACGCACTACCACACTCTACATGTTGAATGTGATCTAGAGGTCATAACGAAGCCTTTACACTACTTAGTCCCTAGCCTTGCACCAACACGATTTTTGTTCACAAAATTGAGAAACCTTCTTTTCATTTGGTTTTGACAAAATTTTTCTAACCCTAGATTTGGGTATGTGACAGCTCTATCCCCCTTAAAGGAAATCTCGTCCCCGAGATTTGGGTTGGGTTGTGGTTGGAAATTTGTCGGTTTAACTAGGGTCGACAGATATGGGACTTCACCCTAGCTAAGTGATGGATAAGATATTTGCTTAGGAGAAGATGGGAAATCTTTCACTGTGTTCCTCAGGGTGATCTATTTCTTGCCCTTGCGATTCTTTGTTTCAGATAACATGACCTTATCGGTTTGTATCCTTTACAAAGCCTTTCAAACACACAAGATTTAATATATCTAATGTTGAACTTTTCTTAAGTTGTATAATAGACTTGCTTTTCCAAAATCTTAGAGATCTTTATTCTGCGGATGGATAGTGATCTAGTAGATGACTAGGGACTAGCAAAGAGAGGGTTTGGTTCCACCAAGCTACCATACAGGGCACAAAATTTTTTTGTAATCTATAGTCAAAGTTTACTTCTGTTTACAAAAACTAAACCTTCAAGTAGCAGGCATAATAGTTTCAAAATTTGAAGTAGAACAGTCTTCGGGCTTTGATCTCACATAATCCATCAAGTTCATTACATAAAAGGGGTTACATGGTAGCCGGGTTACATATATTACATAACATAGTTCCTTCCAAAATGGGCCACCACTACATCATAGAGTCTAGCATACAGGACATCCCTAGGTCTTCCAAGTATTGTCATCTTATTCCTCCATCTTCAGGTTGAAGACCCGTCCATACCAACGAACATATTCCGGTGGTCGATGAAGTCCTCTGGTTCCAAGTGGAGGGTAGTCACGTCTGACATCAACGTGGGGAGATGGAAACTGTTCGAAATAAATCCCAACTGGGGGTGGTAGGTCTTCACTGGGTGCAAGCATGGCATCCTCTCCATACATGAATTCTGGAGTATAATGTCCCTAGCAAAACCTTGGCATGATACTTCTTTCTAGAGTGGCTACCCTTGTGCGGACGCGCTGCAGCTCAGCAAAAGTGGAGCGATAAAGCATATCTAGGGAATGAACAAAACCTGCTAGTTGGAGGTATGGGGTGTGCAGACCTATTTCTATCTCAGTCAGCCCTGGATAGGTAGTGTGTTCAGCTCCCTCAGTCAAGGATGGAATATAATAATAGAACCCCTCCCACTCGGGTAATTCATCACAAAGGCGAGTAATGGCAACATAGGCGCAGTTTTGCATAGCGGAGTTATTGTCCCATCCGTAACCGGCATACTGGCAGTCCTCTTCTAATGGAGTCCTTCCCTTAATGCTTACATGAGCCATCACAACAGTTTGAGAGGTTCCAATGGTCTTGTTAAGGATGTGGTACTCCGGTGGATAGGTGAACCGAGCACATTGCAACATAAGCCAGAGCATATGTTGGGTGGAGTTCCAAGTAAACCCGCGACAGTAGTAGAATGGTCTGAATCTGGTAGGCATATACAAGAAATAATCAAGAACAGGAATTAATAGAAGATCCCAGGCAGTTATTCATTCATAGACTTCTGAGGCTAGTCATGCTTAAGTCTCCTCTTATTCTACTAACTTGAGCAAAAACTTCTGTGTTCTTGACATATTATGAAATGTGTATGGTCTCATGCATGTCCCCAAGTTTTACTGGCCACGTCACACTATCCCCCTTTAATATTTAAAAGTTCTTGTCTAGAAGGATTTGTGAAATAGAGGATAAACTAGCTTGGTAGTCTCAGGTCTGTCTACACTGTTGTTCTGTTGAGACAGAGCCGAATGGGTCCAACTGATTAATGGGTCGCGGTGGTATCCGTCTTAAGAAAAATTTTCCCTAAATGGTGTTTTGTGAGCCTATTGACTCTACCCGAAGTTTTTCGTAGGCATAGGAAAGGTTGCAACTTTTTGTATAGAGTGGGTTATTGGCTGGGTTGAGGTGACAAAATTACCCATACTAGCAACAAGGCTCTTGTAATTCTGGAGAAAGGTGATAATTTTAAAACAAAGGAATCATCTTAGAGAAACTTTCAAAGTTTACAAGTCAAGTTTACAAACCATGGTTGTGAGTTGCTTTAATGTACAAATCTTGCATCCAACCATAAAGGGGTTCGAAATTCGCGCATTGAGCCATCTCAACATAAATTGCATAGTTTGGTTATGACTTGTTTCCTAATATAATTTTTTCCCATTTAGGCTTGTGGGGGCTTGCAAAGGCTACACCTTTGTCTCTGGGTTTATAAGGTCATGATACACTATCCCCCTTAAAATAAAATAAAGTTTTGCACTGGGATTTATCAACAAATCTTGAGGGAAAGGAGCTAAATCGATATAGATGCTAGGTGCTGATTTACACAAAGCTGAAGTACAATCTGAAGAAAAAGGATATGCTAGAGAGGTGTTAACTATGAAAAACTTTTACATTCAACCTCCCAAGGAAGTGGTCTATAGTCGAAAGAGAGATGATATTTTTTTGGAGAAGTTGATCCTTTTAGAAAAAATGATCTAGACAAGTGATGCAGTGCCGGAAAGTGTTGGTTTCGCTGTACTTACTGGAACTTTTGGCCAGGTTCTAAAGGTACAAAAATTTGACAAAACATCAGGGAGGCAGGTGAATAGGATGGTGGGCTACCCTGAGGAAATCAAGATTTTATCACCTATGGTTTAGGCTACACAAATTTGCGAAACAGAGGACCTACAGCTTCCACGACAGGACTATGCAGTGCTATATAAATTTTTATGCCATGATGCAATGACTCAAAAATTCGACTAAAATTTTTGATGTCTACTGGTTGTGTATTCAAGCTTATGTAAAAATATGCACTCTTTATCAAGTAAGGTTTAGGCTACATAAAAAGATAAAGGTAGCTGCTATAAATTTCCAGAACATGATTTTGTTAATTAATTAGATGGTTTCACCATGATGCAGGGGTCTAAAAATTTGGCAAAAATTCATGAAGCCTACTGAGTTAGTCTAAATGTTGCTGGTAAAAATTCATAGGCCTATGTCCTACGGCTTAGCCTGTGCAAAATTTACAAACTGACTAACTCAAAATTCCAGAACACAAACAACCGGCATGAAATGAAATTTTATTCAAGTTATAGTTTTTCTAAATTTATCATCTTTTAAATGAATTATGTTAGAGTGGTCCAGAAACTATATGATTTTATTTGGTCCATCTAAGCAAACAATCTAGAGGTTTTAACACAACAAATTCTATTTTATACCAAACTTCCCGTTGTGGCCATATCGTAAGATTTGAAAAGTCGAGATGTTAGAGCTCAAAATCGACCCAATTTATTTTTGGTGCAGATGTAACATGAGGAGATGAAATCCTATCATGTCTATCAAATTTTAAATTTTATCAATCCACTTTCAAAACCCATTCACTAGAGGCTATTTCTAACCCGATCTTTGCAAAATCGCACTAGCACATAGGAGTAATTTGCAAATGGTTTTCAACATTTTTAAAAGGCTATTTGGTACTGATTGGTTATGCTAATTTAGTGTTTTCAAACTCCTTTTGATAAAAACACAAAAGTTTTCAAACTTGAAATAGAGATATAGAGAAGAATAATCTCTAGAGGGGGATGAGATATAAGATTGAATATGGTTTTCGCAAATAATTTGTAGTTGAGAGCGAAGCCCTCAAAATACTTTTGAGAATCCATTCTAAACGACCACTTAAGGGGCTCCTATAGTCGGTATTGCTCTGATACCATGCATGTCGGAAACGACCCGGATCTCTAATTATGTTTGCAAGATGAAGTGAAACGCTTCTGATCATCTAACAGACATAACGAAACATCCGACATCCCGAGAGAAAGATACGTGAGACATTGCTGGGCCTTTAGCCTGCCAGTCAACTTCAGCCTGAGATGTGCCCGTCAAACCACTCGAAGGTGACGACCAGATGTGTTACACATTCAGGAGATTTGAGAAAATGGCTAAAGATCTACAACATCTCAAATGTCCTTAACTCTTACTCATGAGAATCTAGCTCCCAGGATGTGCGCTAGATTCCCACTTTCATCTTAAGCATGGGCATTCATTGCAAACACATCAAAGATGAACGAAATGTAAAAACATACATTAACTTAATAATTACATAGGCCGAGCAGTCAAATAAATATATATCACGGAATTGCGGAAGCTTGGATACCCAATCACAAGCACACCGACTAGGGGTTTACCCCCATTAAGTTCAAGTCCTAGGAGAACAGTCGTTTACCCGCATTCTCTCAAGAGCTAAGTCTAAGACCTGCAAAAAAAAGATATTCCAATCGCAAGAGTCAGTACATTAAACGAGTTAAACGAGTTAATGTACTGGCAAGCATAAGTCAATCCTAACATACTACATGATAGGCATATATTCAAAGAGAGGCTATAAGTGTAGCTCATTTTCAGCACAAAGCTAGTTTAATTTCGCAATTCTTTTACAAAGGAGTTGACAATTCCATTAACAAAAACAAGTTTTAAGTTTCATTATTACTTTCATTATGGTTCCACCATAATTAATACTTTGTCGTCCTCCGTGACAACAAGTCACAATATATAAATATCACCACACTCACACAACTCAACACACTTTGTGACTTTCAAAATCAAGTTGCAAACTAACAAGTTTTAAAACAATAGAGTCTATACTCGTGACACTTCACTAAGCGCTCTTGACCGTGAGCACGGCTAATCGATTAGTTTTTATAACTCTGCACAGTTTGTACAGCTTTACCTACATGATATGAACACTCTAATTTGTTTTGTGCTCACGACGCACTACCACACTCTACATGTTGAATGTGATCTAGAGGCCATAAGGAAACCTTTACACTACTTAGTCCCTAGCCTTGCACCAGCACGATTTGTGTTCCTCCATCCTAGACATACTGGAATATAACCTAGAACCGTCAAGTAGCGTGGCTCCGTCTTAAACTTGACGCCATGGTGGCGGACACGACAGGAACCCACCCACGTGGCATAATATCGTTGTATTGGACAGACTTAGTCACCTAAACTACCCATCGGGGCAAGAAAGAAGTTCCTCTGGGTTATCCGAACCCATACTCACTGCGCCTACCATAATGCAAGGCTAGGTACTAAGTAGATTATTCAGCTTAGGTCATCCCATACTAACACATGTGGATGTACGGAATACTTTAAGTTGGTGATACAAGTTCGGTTCTTACGGACTCGGGCAAACATTCTCCTCCTATCGGCATACAAATACATCAATTGCATGCCACTTTTGCTGCCCAAGTCAAAATCACACTTTTACTCATTTTGGTTGGAAAATACTCATCATATTAAACCCATTTCAGCAAGGTTTATCATAACAAAAACATATCTTAATACTCGATGGAATAAGCATTTGCGTTGTACTAAGAAGGGCTAAGCAAGTGGTCGCATAAAGTATATATAAACCCATTCGAGTACTAGTAATATACTCTAACCATTTATAGGGATACAATAAGCAAGGAGTTCAATTATTCAAGGTGGGAAATGTAGCAATTAGGACATAACTACCATATCCAAGTTTTAAATATCGATATAGTCTAAGTTCATATGCAACTTTGCAAACAAATATTTTCATCCCTCAAAACATAGGATTCAATGTGTTCAAAGAAAAAGGAGGGGAATAACTTGCCTTGATCTGGAGGAATGTTAGCAAATAATCCACTCCTTCTCCATTTATGCAATTTTCTAGATAAAATGCACGATATGCAATTAAACACCAAAATCAGGCAAAAATCTAAAATGCTCTAAAATGCATGGTTTGTGCAAATTGAGTAGGTACTGATCTAAAGTGAATTTAGGCGAAAGAATTCCTATTTTATCTTTCTCTATTTGGGAGTTATTGATTTTTGAAGTTTACTCGATATAGGGTAGTAATTAATTAGGTACTGTTTCAAAATGTTTTTATAAATTATTCTATCAGCCTTGACTTCGTTGAGGTGAACAAATATGTTTTCTAAGATTAACACAATTGGTCTCATAATTTTTAGAGCAATTATAAATTTCTTAGGTATTTTACAAAAACGTGTTCTAGGCCTGTAGTGCTCTATATATGGCCCTAGGGTTTTTGGTCCAGAACCTGTCACTTCTTGATTTAGTTAAGCAAACTATTTATATTTGTTATTCATTTCTCTTTAATTCTACAAGTTTAGATCTTATATCTTTTTACCTCATACTTTGCAAGGTGTTCTATGTTATAGTTTTGATATACTAACCTAGAGATTGTTATATGAGCTAGGTGCTCTAAATCTTAGTGAATGAGGATGGAGCTATGGTTTCTCTGGTCCACATGTATTATTTTGATTTACTTACAGCTAGGATACAATTTAGATGCACGGTCTATACATATACACATGGTGCTTAGCTTATTTATGGTGATTAGCACCTAGGTTATCTTTTTAGGGTTTTTCCTTCATATTTAGTGTATTAATTACCATATTTTATTTTACCTAATTGAAGTTCATTACTTGCTGGTTTAATAAAAACTTGCTTAACCAAAAATGGATTAAAATGTCTTTCCTACAAATTTTCCAAGTTGAGGTGTGCACTATGTTGTTTGTTTCTTAAATAAATACATAAGAAATTTTGTTACACAGTAAGTATATATTTTTAGTTTATAATTTGAAAGTACATATCTTGGTGATTCTACAGAACTTGAGTTTACTCAAAAAGGATTTACGATGAATTTCAAATAAATCTCTAAAGTTCAGTTCTTCTAATTCACATCCTTTCTAATATTAATAGTATTAGTGGCATTTGTCACAAGATAAATATATACTTTTATTTTTCCTAAATAAAGGATGCGAGTTGGTGGATTTGTAGGATTTGAGTTCATCCAAAAATATGTTAAGTTGAATTTTCTATGGATTTTATAAGTTTGTACAAGTGTTATGTGTGATTCTCCTTATTTGAATTTTAGAGATAAAATTTGCATTGTGAGTGCCAAGTTTATATTTCTAAATTAAATTTCATCATTTGGTAAGTTCACAGAAATTTGTTTCATCCAAAAATGAGTTATATTGGATTTTACATGGATTTAACAAGTTTGTCGATTTTTCTGTTGAAAAATAAGTTCGTCTTAGTTATTACCTTTTATATTCCGGATTAAAAATTCATGGGGTCCACAGGTCAGTCTCTGGTTATTTTGCAATGAAGCCCCTGAAATTTTAGAAATGGAACCCGAGGTCCCTAGCACGTGTTATAAACCAAATTTATTAAGAGTTCATGCGTTTTAACATATTTAGGAACAAGTCCTTGGATCCAGTTGTCATTCGGAGAAATTTTACAAAACAAACCCTACAAGGTTTAAACAGTCGCTAATCAAGGTCTTTAGCGCCTAACGTCCGTGGGGCCCTCTTGCCAGTGAGGCCGGGGATGAGGAGAGGCAGAGCCCGATGGCCGGAGCTCTTTCCCGCCCTCACCGGCGGCGAACAGCGGTGTTTCAAAGGGGGAGACTATAAGAGAAAAGATGAAGTGGCTTATTGCGAGCCTCTTGGTGGCGGTTTTGTGCACAGTGGTGGCCGGAATCATGCCGGCGGCGAGCACAGGCGGCGGTATGGCTAGGCATGCCGATGCATGTCGGGTTCCGGTTTGGTTTAGTGCAAACTAGTGCATGTAAGAATAGCTACGGGTAATAGGAGACTTACCGAACCATTATAGAAAGGCGGTGAGGCTTGGTCGATGATGACGGCGTGTAGATGGGCTTGGCGGCAACGGGGAGCTCCGAGATGAACGGTGACAGCTCGATCTACTTGAAGAGCGGCCATGCATGCATGTTCAAGAGGTTGATTAGGTCCGAGGGATGGTGCACGTGCAAGGAATTTGACAATGGCTCACCGGAGAGGGAGGATTCGTCGGTGGCGATGGGCAGCCGCAGTTGGGGAAGAAAAGGGAAACTCTCTCCTCGGTGCACTTCACAGCGATTCCCTCGAGTTACACCATTGTCAGGTACTGGAAAACATGTTGGCGAGAGGGTTTGACCAATGGCTCACTGTGGATGGCTGTCGACAAGCGGGTGCGTTGCGGCGGTGCTTCGGTGCATGCTCCAGAGCTCCTATGGGCGCGACGGTGTTCCCGCTGCTGCAGTGCACCATACACAAGGGAGTCAATTAGAGAAAAGTTCGGCATCGTGCGCTATGAATGAAACGCGAAAGAGAGGGGAATGACCGGGGCTCCATGGCGGCGGCGGCCTTCGTCTTTCCCACGGCCAGCGATGAAGAAGAGGGGAAACGGGAGAGCTATGGGTTCCTCTCTCATTTTGGTTGGCACTGAGGCAATGCGTGGAGTGGGGCGACTAGTCTAGGGAGGTTTGGGAGCAAGAGGAGGAGCCCAGGGTGTCGACACGTCGAAGCCACGCATCGTCGACGTCCAAAGCACGGTCGGCTTGCGCTCCCTGTGTTCTCGGCCAAGTGAGGATGAGAGACAAGGTGAGGGTTAGTCTGGGAGACTGTCCAGTGGGTCCATGCCATGGTACACTAGGTGAGAATGAGAGGGATGGGCAGAAGAGTGAGTACACTTGATTTTTTCTTACATTTTAGAATTATTCTTTACCTCTAACTTTGTTGCTGCATAGTTTAATGTGTGTTCTAGATAAATTCTTGCAAGTTTTACTGGAGGTAGATAAGTATACCTAGCTTCCATTTTCTTTGGTTGCATTCAAAAATCAGTTGTAGATTGCTCACAGAAATCCAACAAAGATGGGGTATTTGGAGTCTTGTTGAATTTTTAGAAGCCCTAAACAGAGAAGAAAAATTCTAGAAAAATTATATTTATTCATGATAATTAACCTAGTATTTGAATAAATTATTTCACATGTACACTTGTGTCACGCCCAGAAATTCAGACCCGAATTTCCGAAGCTATATGTGTATTAAAATCCCTGTCCAGGACCAGCCAGGGTACACATACGACAATTGTTGATATTACAGTTCCACGTCTCAGAAACATTACAAAAAGATTACAAAAGAGTAGCGAAAAAAGGAAAAAGGGGCCTAAGCCTAAGCTTGACGCTGGCCACGTGGCTTCACCCACTCCATAGGCATCTTCCAGAGTGCAGGACAAAGCCTACTCAACTTCGTCTTCTTCTTCAGCTTCTTGCTTAGGTTCTGGTGATGAGGCAACGATGAGTACTTCCACGTACTCAGCAAGTCACACCGGAAAGGGGAGAGAAATGAATGCAGGGGAGACAAGGGTTTGGCTAAGGTTTGCTTTTGCACAAACAGCGAGGGTTTTCCAAACAATAAGGATTTTGAACATAGTCAAGACAACAGTAATTTAAGTAATTAAGGCATTTTGAATCCAACACTGTCCAACGTTATCCCCACGTTGTGACAGGCCCAACCCATCCAACTAAACTAGTCATGTTCCAATAATCAGGGTTTTAAAAGTGTGAGACTAATCACGGTGAGCTCGGTTGATCGCCCCATTACCGCGGGCATGGCTATTCGAATAGTTTTACTCTGATTAGAGGGGTGCAACTGTACCCACAAGACACAGCCCCACGACACGGTCTCCTGTGCGCCAGAATACCACCATGGTACCCCTGAAAGGAAACTGTGATAGGACCTTTCGTATAACCCCCCCCTAACCAAGCGAACCCCACCAAGGTTTTGCCCCCACTCCCGGACCCTGGGATGTGGGCACCCTCCCGAGTGCCTTGCTGAATCCGGCAGCCCACATACCCTTATACCGGGGCCGACTGAAACTCCATCCCGCTCACCCTTGCCGATGGGTTCGTCAGCTAGGAGAGGCTACACTACGGGACCCACCTTACCCATTTTGGCTTGTGGTTTGCACGGTCATTCTCCCGAGGGGTCCCGTGAACCGGTCCTTAATTGCCATGGTCGCCACTAACCAAAAATATAGCACCCATAGTCCACCATTTGTCACATTTTACTTATTAATCCGGTTCACCAAGATCTTTAATTATTAATCCTCCGAACAGAAGTCCAGGAGAGACATATTAAGTGAGAATGACCCATTTAGTGAGCTGTGAATCCAAGCTAGGCTAAGCACAACATAGTCCTGAATCTAATCATATTATTTTCCCAAGTTTAGTCAAAGGGTTTGGAGTGTCAAACCTAACACATAAACTAAATATATGGTGTACTAATTCCCATGAAATGACATTATAAAATACATGCAATTTAATAGAGTAGAACATGTGTTTTAGCAAGATGGGAGCAATATGATCAATAATATAGCATGACTTGCCTTGCTCTTCGACTTGGGGGACTTCAGCAGAGACTTCGAAGTAAACCGGAACGGCGAAACTACCAGGGTCTACACGGCAAACAAGCAATTCAACAAAACAGGCTAAAAAGCTATTGAAACAGGGAACAAAACTATGTTTAATAGATTCTTGGCATTTTTATGAATTTAATGAAATTTGAATGGGCTAAAACGGATGTTGCATTGAAAAGATATGATTTTTAGAAGTTTTCGGGTTTTTACTAAGACAGAAATTCCTTAATTGATTTATTGCGCAATAAAGCCCGGGGGAGGCGTCGCGGCTAGGGCGATGTCGAAGCCGAGGGCTTACGTCGCGCGTCTGCGGAGCGCCGGTCCACGGTGAACCGGGTCCACGGGCCGGACGGGCGGTGCACCACGTGGCGCACACGTGGCTCACACGTGAGCCGAGGTGGCGACCACGTGGCATGCCACACGAGCGAGCGGGACGGACGGTGCCGATCGGGCGAAGCCAATCCGACGGCCAAGAGGAAAGGCACGAGGCGCGGTCGGCCGGTGGCGGCCGGTGGCCGGAGGCCGGCCGGTGCCATTCGGGCGGCGGCGGGCGGCGGAGTGCCGCGGCTCACGTGCGGCGGAGCCACGCGCACCCGCACACGGCGACGCGGATTGGACCGAGGAGGAAGGGGAGCTCACCGTGGGTACCGCCGGAGTTGGGGGAGAAGACGACACGATTGGTGAGGGAGACGGTGGGCGCCGACGGAGTGGGACGGCCGAAGTCGCTTGGGCGCCGGGAAGAAGGAAGGAGACGGCGCCTAGGTCCGGACGGCTCGGGGTGACGGGAATCACGGCCGAAAACCGGCAATGGGCTCGGGAGCTTGCGTGCACGTGCCGGAGCGAGAGAGAGAGGGGAGCTCGAGTGAGGGCGTGGGGAGGACGGCGAGGCCACGGGGATGCTTTTATAGGGGATGGGGAGGTCGGCGGCGATCGGATAAGGGAGCAATTGCTCGCCGGAGGGAAATTTGGGGAAGTAATGGCCGGCAATTAACTCTGGCTATTAGGGCGTGCAGGAGCGGCGGTCGGGGGGTTTAAACGGACTTATTTTCGGGCGCAAGAGTTAAACGGGCCGCGGCCTTCAGCCGGCCCGCGAGGGAGGGAGGGAGAGAGGCGCGTGGCGGGAATGGTTGGGCCGTCGGCCTGGCGCGCGCGGGGAGGGGATGGGTCGTCGGCTCGGGCCGGCGGCCCACAGCCCATTTGGGCGGAAAAAGGACGGAAGGAGAGAGAAAAAGGAATTTCCCAGGATTTATTAATTCCGATTTTGATTTTAATTGGTTAAAAATTATTTCTAGTGCTCTGGAAATTCCACTAAAAATCCTGTTAGTGTATTTTGACATGTAGAATTTAAGAAAAATCCTACCATGCCATTTTCATTTAGAATTTGGCTTTTTAAAATTATTTGTTCTCTCTAGTTAACTCCAACGATTTTCTTTTGGATTTTTAGAAAGGGAAAAACACCTCAGGGTGTTACAAACCTACCCCCCTTAAACAGAATCTCGACCCTGAGATTCGGAGGTATTGGCGAACAGATAGGGATGAGCGGCCTTTAGCTCATCTTTCCTTTCCCAGGTGGCTTCTTCTTCGGAGTGATGAGTCCATTGAACTCAGCAGAACCTGATAACCTTGTTCCGGGTTCTCCACTCACTGGTTTCAAGGATACATGCTGGTTTCTCCACATAAGTCAAATCTTCCTGGATTTCAATCTGATCTGGACTGGGCTGTTCTTCCGGTACTCTCAGACATTTCTTGAGCTGGGAGACGTGGAAAATGTCATGGATTCCCGCCATGGTGGGTGGCAATTCGAGGTTGTATGCTACTTCACCTCGTCGCTCTTGAATCTGATATGGTCCCACATAGCGTGGTGCCAACTTGCCCTTGGTTTGGAATCGATGTACTCCCCGAAGTGGGGTGACACGGAGGTACACATAGTCTCCGACTTCAAAAGCTAGCTCTCTGCGGCGGTTGTCTGCATAAATTTTCTCACGAGACTGTGCAACTTTCAGCCTTTCTCTTATGATTCTAACTTTCTCTTTGGCATCACTTAACACTTCAGTCCCAAACAATTGACGTTCGTCGGTCTAATCCCAGAAAAGCGGGGTACGACACTTTCGTCCATAAAGCGCTTCCAAAGGTGCCATCTGTAAATTGGCTTGATAACTGTTGTTATAGGAGAACTCTGCATAGGGCAGGCTCTTATCCCAAGCTCCTCCGAAATCCAGTGCACAAGCTCACAGCATATCTTCCAAAACCTGGTTTACACGTTCCGTCTGACCATCAGTTTGTGGGTGATAAGCTATGCTAAAATTCAACCGGGTGCCAATTTCCTCTTGTAGCTTCTGCCAAAACTTGGAGGTGAACTGACTAACACGATCAGATACTATCTTCTTGCGTACCCCATGAAGACACACAATCCTTGCAAGGTACAATTCCGCTAACCTTCTACCCGTATAGGTGGTGTGTACGGGAATGAAGTGAGCCACCTTAGTGAGGCGGTCGATGATAACCCAAATAGAATCGTGTCCTGACGATGTCCGAGGTAAACCGGTGATGAAATCCATCCCAATTTCCTCCCACTTCCATTCCGAGATTTGGAGTGGCTGTAGTAATCCGGCAGGCCTCTGGTGTTCTGCCTTCACTTGCTGGCATACATCGCATAGTGCCACAAACTCTGCTATTTCTCTTTTCATGCTAACCCACCAAAATTTCTCCTTAAGGTCCTGGTACATCTTGGTACTTCCTGGGTGGTAAGGATTAACTTCTTCAATTCCTTATCCTCTCACACGCATATCCTATTGCCCATCCATATGGTTCCGTGCTCATCTTCCGTGAAGTCACGAGCTTTTCCAACCCTCATGTTCTTCTTTAGCTCAATGATGTCGGGATCCGAGGCTTGAGCTATGCGAATTTGGTCTAAGAGTGTAGGTTGGGCTTCAAGAGCAGCCACAAATCCGGGTTCAACAATTCCCAGGTTTAGACACTCTAGGTCCTGTTGTAACTATTCACATTTCTCTTCTATATGAATAGAGTTGCAGTAACTCTTTTGGCTCAAAGCATCAGCTACCACGTTAGCTTTGCCAGGGTGATAGTGTATTAGATCATAATCCTTGATCAACTCCAACCATCTTCGCTGACGGATGTTCAAATCCGGTTGGGTGAAAATGTATTTTAGGCTCTTATGATCCGTATATATTTCACATCGATTACCGACGAGGTAATGTTGCAATATTTTCAAAGCATGGATGACTGCTGCTAGTTCCAAGTCATGTGTTGGGTAGTTAGACTCATGAGGTCTCAACTGGCGGGAAGCATAAGCGACCACTTCTCCTTCTTGCATCAATACACAACCTAACCCTTGGTGAGATGCGTCGCAATAGACTTGGAAATCCTTGGTTTGATCTGGCAAGATCAATACGGGTGCAGACACCAATTTTCTCTTGAGAGTTTCAAAACTCTGGTTGCGCTCGGTAGTCCATATAAAAATTTCATCCTTCTTTAACAACTGCGTCTATGGCTTGACAATCTTTGAGAAGTTTTCGATGAACCGACGGTAATATCCCGCATGTCCTAGAAAACTCCTGATTTGGGTGACAGTTTTGGGTGGTGGGTGGAGTCCACTTGGTTACTGCTTCCACATTGGAAGGGTCCACTGCGACTCCTTTGGCATTCATGATGTGTCCGAGGAATTGCACTTCCTTCAACCAGAAAGCACATTTGTTAAACTTAGCATAGAGCTGCTGGTCTCTTAACTTTTCGAGTACCAACCAGAGATGGTGCTCATGTTCCTCTTCCGACTGGGAGTAGATCAAGATGTCGTCGATGAACACTACGACGAACTTGTCTAGGAATTCCATGAACACTTTGTTCATCAAGTTCATGAAAAAGGTTGGGGCATTAGTAAGCCCAAAGGACATGACCGTACACTCGTACAGACTGTATAGAGTGATGAAAGTGGTCTTGGGAATGTCCTCTTCTCGAATTCTTAGCTGGTGAAAGCCTGACCACAGGTCTATCTTTGAGAACACCTTTGCTCCCTTTAATTGATCGAACAGATCGTCAATCCTAGGGAGAGGGTACTTGTTCTTGATAGCGACCTCGTTGAGTGCGCGATAGTCGACGCACATCCTCTTGGTCTTATCCTTTTTCCCCACAAATATTACTGGAGCACCCCGAGGTGATGTGCTCGGGCAGATATAGCCTTTTTGTAACTATTCATCCACTTGCTTCTTGACCTCTGCCAACTCATTGGCTCCCATTCTATAAGGCCTCCTGTGGATCGGAGCAGTGCTAGGGACTAGGTCAATCCAAAATTCTATTTCTCTTTCGGGTGGCATTGTGGTTAGGTCTTCCGGGAAGACTTTTGGGTACTCCCAAACCATGGGAATATCTTCTAACTTTGCCTGGTCCTTCCCTTTCTCTTCGGGTTTCTCCTTAGTCGAGATCCGATTCAGACTTGCCACTACCCGCAACGGTTTAGGGGAGCGGAAAATCACTTTCTTCCCTTCGTCATTGGTCAAGGTGATCGTGCGGCTTGCGCAATCGATCAGGCCTTTATGACTGGTTAGCCAGTCCATCCCAAGGATGACATCCAGGCCTTTTGATTCTAGAAGGATAAGATTGGCTAGAAAGGGGGATCCTTGGATTTATATTGCCACCGAAGGGCAAAAGTGGGCGGTGTCGAATGTTTCCCGGAGTTTGAACCCGCATGGGTATCCTAAGTTTCAATATCGACAACCCATGTGTCCCCACAAATGCTTTTGATATGAAAGAATGGGTTGCACCCGAATCAAACAGGACTGATGCGTTAAAGGAGTTCGCAGGGAACATACCCAGTATGACATCTGGTGCGTCCTAAGCCTCTTTTGCCGAAGCATGATTCACTCTTGCCTGGATGAACCGGGGCATGCGTTTTGGTTTTGTACACTTGTCTGCGAAATGTCCAGGTTCTCCACAGTTGAAACAGTTGCCGGGTTTGAATCCTGAGTCCTTCTTTGGCGGTACTGGCTTAGATTGAGGTGGCGGCTGCGTCGTTGGCGGACGCGGAGCCGGGTTCCACTGCGGCTGTCCGGGACGGCTTCCACTGGGTTGGAAATTCCCGGGATGGTATGGGCGATGTTGACGGACAATCATAGTGGTAGGTCCACTTTGACCACCCGGAGTGAAATGCGGCCGTTGGGGATTCCCTTGCTAAGGTTGTGGCCTAAACTGAGTAGCCTTCCATTTTCTAAGCATTTTATTGCGTTGATCTTCTTGACGGATGGCTTTGTCGACTAGCTTCTCGAAGTCGACATATTCTCCGGAGATGAGTTTGTCTGTTAACTCATCGTCCAGCCCGGCCAAGAACTTTTCTTGACGCTCAGCGTCAGAGCGTACGTCCTCTGGAGCATATCGCGCTAAGCGATTAAACTCGTGTAGATACTCGGTGACAGTCCGAGTGCGTTGCTTCAGGGATCTGAACTCCCTCTTCTTCTGAGCTACTATCACCCTAGGGATGTGCGCCTTCCGAAATTGGTGGCAGAACTCTGCCCAAGTAATCGTAGGTGCATCTGCCCGACGGGTAACCAAGAAGTTGTCCCACTAGGCTGAGGCGGGGCCTTGGAGTTGGTGGGTGGCGAAAGACACCCTTTCTTGGTCCGTGCATGGAGAAGGTCCAACTTCTTTTCTATGGCGATGATCCAATCATTAGCCACCGTGGGGTTGGTGGTGCTGGAGAAAGTTGGGGGTCGGACATGAAGAAACTCTGACAGTTTGTTTTGTGGGGGAGGTGGGGGTGCGAAATGGTCGTGATGATTCTGGTTCTGCTGTTGAAACTATTTCATCATTTGCAACTGCATCCGTTGATGCTGCTATTGCATTTGCTGCATCATTGCAGCCATCATCTGGGTCTGGTTGGCTAAGACTTGAGCCAAAGTGATGTTCTCGGGTGGAGGAGGTGGGTTGTTGACATTGGTCTGGTGTTGTTCTCAGCTGACTCCGTGTTGGTGTTGGAACTGCCGTTCCTGGTGTTCACCATCTGAAGGAGCGGAACCAACAAGGCGGGAGAAGGAGTAAAACAGATTGGACAGAGAAGCTGATCTTTATTACTTGTTTTAATCTGTTCTTTATTTAAAACACTTAAAACACACTCAACATCCTTAATTGGACAACCCATACACACACTTGATACAGGTTGACCACTACCCACGCACAACACTCCTAACACATAGCAACTAAACAAACATGAAAACTAGGAAAACGGTAAACTAAGGGTGGCGACACTCTAGGGGTTGGAGCGGCTTCCGCGGCATGATCCTGATCCGAAGGATGTTGGGAGGTGGAAGTCCCTTCAGACTGGCGATTTCTCTCTTGAGACGATCCACTTCATCCTTCAAGTTCTTGATCCTTAGGATCTTCTAGTCATTCAGGGCCTTGGCTGCCATGTGAAGCTCTGCGTGCATCTTATCCAGCCCTTTAATCATAGTCCTCATGTGAGAGAAGGTGGTGTCGTTGTCCCCTTCGGCGGATTGGAAAGAATTGAGCTCTGTTGAACTTCCACGCCAGGGATGGTACCGGTAGGCAGAGTGGCGGAGATGATAGTCATGCATCTCCCTCATCCGAGCCAGCATCAGATACGCAGCCTCTTGGCAGGCATGATCATCCGTTCCTCCCGAAGCAGTGACCACCATGTTTGGGATGTTGGTGCCGACGAACCCGTGCATCTCCAGACGAACTTGGTGGGGCAACTCGCTGCCGAACGGTGAGACGACATTGTACTCGGGTGCATCTGGATAGCCTACTGCCAAGGCCATCCTCGCCAGCTCTGCGACGAATCCCTTCAAACCCTGACCGTTGTGGGTGATTGGACGGCCTGCCATCTAGAGAAGACAAGGTAGGGGATCAATGCATGCTCAAATCCAAATTAGATAAATGGTTAAGGACCAGCAAGGGTACACATAAGACAATTGTTGATATTACAGTTCCACGTCTTAGAAACATTACAAAAAGATTACAAAAGAGATGCGGAAAAAGAAAAAAGGGGCCTAAGCCTAAGCTTGACGCTGGCCACGTGGCTTCACCCACTCCACATGCATCTTCCAGAGTGCAGGACAAAGCCTACTCAAATTCGTCTTCTTCTTTAGCTTCTTGCTCAAGTTCTGGTGATGAGGCAAGGATGAGTACTTCCACGTACTCAGCAAGTCACACCGGAAGGGGGAGAGAAATGAATGCAGGGGAGACAAGGGTTTGGCTAAGGTTTGCTTTTGCGCAAACAGCGAGGGTTTTCCAAACAATAAGGATTTTGAACAGAGTCAAAACAACAGTAATTTAAGTAATTAAGGCATTTTAAATCCAACACTGTCCAACGTTATCCCCACATTGTGACAGGCCCAGCCCATCCACCTAAACTAGTCATGTTCCAATAATCAGGGTTTTAAAAGTGTGAGACTAATCACGGTGAGCTCGGTTGATCGCCCCATTACCGCGGCCACGGCTATTCGAATAGTTTTACTCTGATCAGAGGGGTGCAACTATACCCACAAGACACAGCCCCATGACACGGACTCCCGTGCGCCGGAATACCACCATGGTACCCTAGAAAGGAAACTGTGATAGGACCTTTCGTATAACCCCCCGCTAACCAAGCGAATCCCACCAAGGTTTCGCCCCCACTCCTGGACCCTGGGATGTGGGCAGCCCCCCCGAGTGCCTCGGGGAATCCGGCAGCCGAGCAACCCTTATACCGGGGCCGACTGAAACTCCATCCTGCTCACCCTTGCCGATGGGTTCGTCAGCTAGTGAATAACCCATTTAGTGAGCTAGTGAATCTAAGCCAGGTTAAGCACAACCTAGTCCTGAATCTAATCATATTATTTTTTCAAGTTTAGTCAAAGGGTTAGGAGTGTCAAACCTAAGGCATAAACTAAATATATGGTGTACTAATTCCCATGAAATGACATTATAAAATACATGCAATTTAATAGAGTAGAACATGTGTTTTAGCAAGATGGGAGCAATATGATCAATAATATAGCAAGACTTGCCTTGCTCTTAGACTTGGGGGACTTCAGCAACGACTTCGAAGTAAACTTCAGCAACAGCGGAACTACCGGGGTCTCCACGGCAAACAAGCAATTCAACAAAACATGCTAAAAAGCTATTGAAACAGGAAACAAAACTATTTTTAATGGATTCTTGGCATTTTTATGAATTTAATGAAATTTGAATGGGCTAAAACAGAGGTCGGATTGAAAAGATATGATTTTTAGATGTTTTTGGGTTTTTACTAAAAAGAAAAATCCTTAATTGATTTATTACGCAATAAAGCCCGGGAGGCGTCGCCGGCTAGGGCTGACGTCAGCAGCCGAGGGCTGACGTTAGCGGTCCGCGGAGCGCCGGTCCACGGTGGACCGGGTCCATGGGCCGTGTAACACCCTGAAAATCGGAGGATTTAAAATCGGGAATTAAAAATCGGAACTTACAAAAACTTTTGATATTTTTCTATCTCGACGTGTTTATTACTTCTTATTTGCCACTTTGTTACATAAAATTAATAAAGATAAAAATCTATCTAAAAGATTGAGAAAAACCAAATAATTTAAAAATCCCAAAAGAAAGAAAATTTCAAAAAATAAAGATTTGGAAATAAAATTATAAATGAATATAAATAGAAAGGGCTGGGGATTAATAGAAGTTTATTTTTGGACCAAAACATTATTTTGAGAGGAAGAATTAATAATGAGTAAACGAAATAAATAATATTAAATAAATGAAAATTATAAAAAATATATATAGGGATGTCTAGGGTTGATTTTGAATCAAAAATCGTATTTTGGAAAAGGGAAAATAAAATAAATGAAATGTATAATATGCAATATCAAGGTGCAGAAAAGAGTTGGAAATATAGGATAAAATTTAATTTATGATTAAATCAAATCATATTTTAATTTTATTAGTGAAAGCAAGAAGGAATAGGAAGAAATAGGAATTAAATCGGGAAAAAGAAAAGGGGTACTATTCATGAGCCGCCACGTGTTCGACCGCGTCCCGCCCCTCCCGGCCAGTGCGACGCGCGCGCGCGCCCGCACGCCACGCCCGGCCCCCACTTCCCATGCGCACACACGCCCGCGGCTGCCCGCACATCATGCTGCAGCCGACCCGCCCGCGCGCGCTCCCGTTGCCGCGCCGCCATCCTTGTGCCGTCGCAGCCGCCGCGTGCGCCGCCGTCCTTGCGCCCGCAGCCGCTCGTGTCATGCGCCGCACCATCCGTGCCATGTCGCACGCTGCCACCACCACCCGCACGTCGCCCGCCGCCGCCCACGCGGCACGCAGCCGTGCCGCGCGCGGCCACCGCCGCCTCGAGCAGCGCCCACGCCGGCCCCCTCTTCCGCGCGTCATTGCGTGTCGCCGCCGAGCGCCCACATCCGCTCCCTCTCCTCTCTTTCCTCTCTGGCCGCCTATAAAACCAAGCCCCTTCGTTTCTCCCCACCCGCTGCTCTCTCCTCTCTCTTTCCCCTTCCTCTCTCTCTCGCCGTCCTTCCCGCATCGACGCCGCCGCAAGCCATCGCCGTTCACTGCGCCGAGAGCCGCACATCAGCCGCTGCCGTGCCGATTGCCCGCGCCAGTAAGCCGCCGCCCTCCTCTTTTCCTTCCCTCCTTCCATAGCCGAGTGCCGTCGCTTTGCCATCCCCGGCCACCGTCCCATGCGCGCCTTGCCGGCCGAGCGAGAGAGAAGAAGGGAAAAGGGGGTAGACGAAGGAGGGAGAAGAAGCAGGAGGAGGATGAACAGGAAAGAAGGAAAAAAAGAAAAGAAAAAAAGAAAAAAAGGAAAGGAAAAGAAAAAAATAAAATAAAAAAAATAGGAGATGAGAAAAAATATATAAATATAAAAAGGGATTATTTAGGATAAAAGTGGGGTAATAAAATTTGTTTTCTGAAAATAATTATTTAGGAGATAATCATGAGATTAATTTATGGCCTAAATACAATTTTTATCTAAACTATAATTGCTACAAAAATTCACCAATATTATTTAACATAGCTATAATCAAGATATTATCTTGACTTGTTATTTAACATTAAATATATCATAGGCTTCCACAAAATCTAAAGTAACCAATATAGTTCCAAACATTAGGAATATAATTGTCACCTAAAATTGTTATTAAACTCTAATTTCATCATATGAATTTTCTGAAATTAAAATCTAAATTATTTAGTTCGGTGTCGAGCTTTAGGGATAATTATTTTTGGATTCAATTATTTTTAACCCTGGAACTTGTCGGCCCAATAAAATTTGGATAAAAATTAGAAGTTAATCATTTCCTTTTTATTATTATATTTTGAGTGACCAACCATTATATTTCTCAAAATTAAAATATATTAACTTGAAATAATGCCACCATATGATTACTTAAAAAAGGTAAAACACAAGAATTTCACAATAACGTAACTCGCCCGTCTTAACTCGGATTCTAGCAAAACTCGAACCTAAATTCATTTAACACTGTAGATTCATCTTAGGAGCCGCTTTTGCAATTTATTTGGCTTTTAATTGGATTTTATTGAATTCTAAACGAATTCAACCCTTCCTTTTCGCACGTATGATTAGCATCCAAAGAAGCAGGCGTCGAATACGCAGAAGACCCCGTCCAACAAGTGTGCGAGTAAGGCAAGTCAACACTCCCCTTTGAACATATTGATCCTATTTTGCGAAATGATGTTGATTTAAACTTCAAACATGCATGCTATACACAAAATACCTATGCTTGATATACCATGCCTTGATATTGCTTACCTTTAGATATAATCTTTGTAACCCTCAATGTGATATAACCGGAGGATATCTTCGGTAAAATGCTTAGCCATGCTTATACTATAATCTTGCATACTCATACCTTTACAAAGAGCTATATGCTTGGGCAACTACCTTATGGAAGGTAGTTGGAATATGGCATGTGGAGACATGAGCGCGACATTGCCTTGAACATGATGCAATAAGTTTTGTTGGAGAAATGAAAACATAAAACCAACGTCTTAGACTGGGGCGGATGGATGGATTTGGGTGGATTCCAGCAAAGGCAAGTACCATCCCTGTTCGATTAAGGACCGAGCCATGAGACTTACAACCTAGAACAAGCCAGTACAACCGTACTTCTCGAATGGTTATAGACCTAGCGGAGTAGATAGCCGAGCGAAGGCAGTATCCCTGCATAGTGGTTCAGGTGTAGGCGTTGAGGTAAGGGCCTACCGGTGGGGGCTCACCACTGGTGGGTACCTGGACGGAAGTTAAGGGCCTACCGGTGGGGGTTTACCACTGGTCGGTACCTAGGCAGAGATCGGGCATGCGATCAACATGAAGAAATGAAGACATGAAGAAAGGAACATGAAGGTCGAAAGATCAAAGATGGAGCAAGTCTTTCTCTTACCCTGAGAACGCCAGAACTCCTCTCACTGCTAGGAAACAACGGCTAGAGTGCAAGAGGGCTAAAGTTCATGAAGCGGGTACTACCAAAGTGAGGTTATCGAAAAGCTTTGCCGTGACAGTCCCATATAAAAGGGATGTAGGCTCATTCAATGGGCAGTTGCGGAGTACGGGTAAAGTGTACATCCACTGCAGTGTGAGTAAATCAATCTATTCGAATAGCCATGCTCGCGGCTAATGAGCGGCGTGACAAGTTTCTCCTTTGGCTAGACTCATAAATTTTAAAATGATGGGATGGGTTTGCATGATGATTTTTATGTACTGGTGGACCAACTTCTCGAGATACGACAAGGTAGACTCCCCAGAAAACCATAACGATCCAGTGGTGGGAAACTATCCTTGGAATCACGATGGATGGTAGACAGAACCGTCGCCGACTTAATATACTTTGGAACTAAAACTTGACCTGGCTAGCTGTTAGGTTTGTGAAATGATTTACGAAAATTGGCTTTGTGCAAATAAACCACAACCATCCTTTGAATGACCCTATCATGTGCATCATTCCGTGTTGGCTTGCTGAGTACGTTGGGTACTCACCCTTGCTATACGTACAAACCATCAGATGGTGGAAACGAAGAACTGGAGGACCCCTATGCTTACTGCCAGGTGGGCGAAGAAGAAGAAGGCGCCTACTAGGTCTTAGTCCCCGGTCGTTGCTTGTGGCAATCGACAAGCCACTGCCTTCCATTCCGCTGCCTTACCTACTTTCTGTATTTGGTTGTATCCGGTCCATGAGGACCTATATGTGTGTTGGATATTGCCTTCGGGCCTATTATTGTAATACTTTTGGTGTAAGACTATTCGTGCACTTTGCACCTGATAATTCAGTACTGTATTTCATGGGTACCAAACTACTCGATCCAGGGAAATGGTACTATGAACACGAATGATTCCCGTTCCGAAAACGGGGGTCTACAAAGCTGGTATCAGAGCAGTGCGACTGTAGGATAAGACCAACTGGCGCCCCACCCCCTTTATAGCTGGTTAAAGGGAATTATCCCTACATAGGATTATTTTGAAAATATAGACTATTTTCACAAAACAAGTATGTTTTTCCTTATGCCTTTGACCCTCATTTCTCTACAAACATTTCATTTTACCACTACCTTTCTCTAACCCTAAGCTATCTTCAAAAATAGATGTCAGAATATGACCATGTTGGAGCTTGGGAGATTGTTTGTTTAACCCACTAAAACAATGAGAGTACACAGAATAAGGTCCCATCCAGAGCTTAACCTTTCTTTCTAATCTCTTTCTCTCTAACAATAGATGAGCAGAGCTAAGGACAGTAAATCAAGATCCCAGCAGTCTCATGGATCAACCCAGAGCGACCCTACGGACATTCACCTCCTTTTCCTATAAACTCGACCTTAGCCAGGTAGTGGCTAACCAAACACAGTTAATGATCATGATGATGCAACAAATGCAATGACACTTTCAAGTATACTGTCAAGCCCACAGAGAGCGGTAACACCAAACCCGCCATTAGGATGGAAGGAAACACTTGACCCCCACTACGGTTTCGTGGAACAAGGACATGGAGTAAGGAACGGTACATGGGACAAGCACACCAGGACCCCGATCGAGAGAGAGGTGTAGTACGGAAGAAAGGATAAAGAATCCAATCAAACAACCGGCCAAGATTTCAGTTCGCCACCATCTAACCCCAAGAAGAGGAAGTCACCAAAATGGAATACATGTGGTACTAGCAGGATGATCATCAAAAGCACAGTGTGTACCCCTGAAGATGTTGGAGATTCCCCGACGTCTAAGGAAGAATGTGCACTGCTTCAACTGTGGAGAGTTAGGGCACTATGCCAATGACTGCCCTAGGACAACTGCCGCACCGTTTCGCACTCCAACACCTATCCTGGCAGCCCCAAGGAAAAAGAATGTGAATTGCTTCAACTGTGAAGAATTTTGGCACTATGCCAAACAATGCCCCAAGCCACACAGCACCCCTCCTCTTACTGGTGCCAATGCAACAGGCATAGGTGGCAACCCCAGATCGGGCGGCAGCCCAAACAACTAGACAAGAAGTCTGCATCAACTCTAGTCTTGCTTTGGATGGAATTAAGACAGCAATGACCGTGCCCCTTCCCCTTTATGGATGAAGACCCTAGACCGATGTTAGTTGTATTGTGTTGTGTGGGATTGTGCATGGCAGTCCGATGTACCCTTATGATGTAACATCTGTGAACTAATATAAAGTTTTATGTTATATCTTAAACGAGTTTATTCCACCATGCTTGTTATGTGTAAAAGATCACTTAAAAACAACTTGAAGATCACTTAAAAATCGATTAGAACCACGACCTTAGTCGATCCAATCTCTTACCTCATCTATATTCCTCAGATGGCGCACCGTCGCAGAGCCTCAGCAGCTACTGAGAACCCGCCGGAGCCTAACCCCTCCACCCTAGTGGAAGTCATGACTTTACAGACCCAACTGCTTCAAGACATTGCCAACAACCGAGGACAACGCGGAGGATCAAGCTTAGGCGAGTTTATGTGAGCCAAGCCGCCAACATTCTCCACGGCAGAGGAACCAATGGATGCTGTAGATTGGTTGAGGGTAATAGAGAAGAAGTTGACTCTCATCCGAGTACGGGAAGCTGACAGAGTCATCTTCGCCACCAATCAGCTGGAAGGTCCCGCAAGTGACTGGTGGGACACCTACAAAGTGACTCGGGCTGAAGATGCCAGAGAAACGACATGGGAAGAATTCATGGCTGCCTTCCGTGAAAATTTTGTACCCGCCGCGGTTATGAGAATGAAGAAGAATGAATTTAGGAGGTTGCACCAAGGCAACACCTCGGTGCAAGAATATCTTAACAAGTTCACGCAGCTTGCCCGCTACGCCACAAGCGACCTAGAAGACGAAGAAGAGAAGATGGATAAATTTATCGAAGGACTGAACGATGAGCTGAGAGGACCGATGATCGGTCAGGACCACGCCAGCTTCCAAAGCCTCATCAACAAGGTCGTGAGGCTTGAGCATGACCAAAGGACGGTTGGAAACAACCGAAAGAGAAGGCTTGCTCTGGTCCGTCCAACACAAGGGATATCTCAGCGACCCAAGGGAGCAACATCGTCAAGTTGGAAGCCAGCCATCGCGACGACCAATCGCCCCTCTGCACCCGGCAATGCAAGCAGACCACCTGCCACCTCTCTACGCACCCCGGCACCTACCTTGGCGACCCCAAGACTTAAGAATGTAAACTGCTTCAACTGTGGAGAGTTTGGACACTTTGCCAATCACTGCCGAAGCCTCGTAACACCCCCGTCCGTACCGGAGCCAACGCCATTGCCATACAAGGAACCCCTACCCCTGTGCCTGGACGCAGACTATTCGGAACGCCCCAGCCAAAGGAGGCTACCATCGGATTCCGCCGTGGCCAAGTGAACCACGTGCGTGCAGAAGTAGCCCAGGAGGACCAGGTCATGCTGATGGGTATGTTCTCTATCCATTCTACACTAATTAAAGCTTTGTTTGATTCTGGAGCTTCGCATTCTTTCATAACCTCAAAGAATAAGCAGAGAACATAACCTATGTCAGGTAGGCCTTAAGAGATCAATGATAGTAGATTCACCTGGGGGAAATATAACTGTACTCCACACATGCATTAGTGTGCCCATTCGGATCAGAGATATATTATTCCTATCAAATCTTATGGTATTGCCAACCCAGACCCTAGACATCATATCGGGAATGGACTAGTTAACTGAGAACCAAGGGGTATTAGACTGTGGACGGAGAGAAGTTACCTTATCTACCCTATGAGTTTCACCGACAAACATGACGATGGATCAAGACTCAATAAAGTATGGATCGAGGATGGCTAACCTAGGTTTAAGGCAACCCTTCCAGTTTCAGGAAACCACCTTAATGTTTCTTGAACGATGACCTAGGAAAAATTTCCCAATACCCTACCCGGAAGCAAATATGGCTCAAACGACAACTTGGGAAATCCAACCACTCGGATGTGATACGGAAAACCCGACCTAGTAAATCATTCCTACCCGAGGATTGAGAGAAAAGCCTATGAGATAACGGATAGACCAAAAAGGACAAGCCAAAATCTTGAGGACATGCTAGGAACTTGTGTGTTGGACTCTATCTAGGGATAGTGAAGATGCCAACCAAACCTGAAAATGTCGATATAGCCCTTACCCTAAAAGCCAAGAACTTATTGTTAGGGGGTAGAGTGACATAACCCTGGACACTCAGATTGGACACTATGTTGAAGCTAGGTCCAACAAAACCTTCTCTAGATAGCCTCTTGCCACCTACTGGAATATCTAGACCCCAATCATGTCAAGACCACTATCCATCTACGAACTAAAGGTCTCTAAAGTTTCGGAACAGCAAGTCTACTATACAACTTAAGGAAATTAGAGGCATGCTAAGCCTTGTATTCTTGAAGGATGCCCCAAGGATTAAGAGCTGACAATATCATGTTATCAGAAACAAAGAATCGAAGTGGACCACCCTTAGAAACTCAGTCATAGATTCCTGCGTCACCCCAAGCAGCCAACCTATTCGTCAACCTGCTAAGGAGAAGTCCTAATGGATCCATCCCATATGTCTATACCGACCGACTCCCAATCACTACCCGACCCAAATCTCGGGGACGAGATTTATTGTTAGGGGGTAGGTTTGTAACACCCTGAAAATCGGAGGATTTAAAATCGGGAATTAAAAATCGAAACATACAAAAACTTTTGATATTTTTGCATCTCGACGTGTTTATTGCTTCTTATTTGCCACTTTGTTGCATAAAATTAATAAAGATAAAAATCTATCTAAAAGATTGAGAAAAAAATAACTTAAAAATTCCAAAAGAAAGAAAATTTCAAAAATAAATATTTGGAAATAAAAATTATAAAGGAATATAAATAGAAATGGTCAGGATTAATAAAAGTTTATTTTTGGATCAAAACCTTATTTTTAGAGGAAGAATTAATAATCAGTAAATGAAATAAATAATATTAAATAAATGAAAATTATAAAAAAAATATATAGGGAAGTCTAGGGTTGATTTTGAAACAAAAATCTTATTTTGGAAAAGGGAAAATAAAATAAATGAAATGTATAATATGCAATATCAAGGTGGACAAAAGAGTTGGAAATATAGGATAAAATTTAATTTATGATTAAATCAAATCATATTTTAATTTTATTAGTGAAAGCAAGAAGGAATAGGAAGAAATAGGAATTAAATCGGGAAAAGAAAAGGGTACTGTTCATGAGCACCCACGTGTTCGACCGTGTCCGAACCCTCCCTGCCGCGCGACGTGCATCGTGCCCGCACGCCACGCCCGGCCCCCACTTCCCACGCGCACACACGCCCGCGCGCCGCCCGCACATCGCGCTCCCCGCGTCGACCCGCCCACGCCGCTCCCGCTGCCGCGCGCCACACCGCCCGCAGCCACCGCGTGCACCGCCGCCCTTGCGCCGCCGCTGCGTGCGTCATCGTCTGCGCTGCATGCAGCCGCCCGTGTCGTGCGCCGCACCATCCGCGCCGTGTCGCGCGTTGCCACCACCACCCGCACGTCGCCCGCCGCCGCCCACGTCGCACGCAGCCGTGCCGCGCGCCGACCACCGCCGCCCTCGCGTTGTGCACCCACGCCGCCCCTTCCACGCGTCGCCGCGTGTCGCCGCCGAGCGCCCGCATCCAGCCCCCTCCTCTCTTTCCTCTCCACCGCCTATAAAAGGAGGCCAAGCCCCTTCGTTTCTCCCCACCCGCTGCTCTCTCTCTCTCATTTCCCTTCCTCTCTCTCTCGCCGTCCTTCCCACATCGACGCCGTCGCAAGCCATCGCCGTTGGCCGCGCCGAGAGCCGCACAGCCGCCGCCGCCGTGCCGATCGCCCGCGCGAGAGCCGTCGCCCTCCTCTTTTCCTTCCCTCCTTCCGTAGCCGAGCGCCGCCGCTCCGTCCGTGGCGCGCCCATGCGCCGCCTTGCCACGAGCGAGAGAGAGGAAGAAGGGAAAAGGGGGTAGATGGGGATAGACGGGGGTAGACGGAGGAGGGAGAAGAAGCAGGGAGGAGGATGAACGGGAAAGAAAGAAAAAAGAAAAGAAAAGAAAAGAAAAAAGAGAAAAGGAAAAGAAAAACATAAAATAGAAAAAGGAAATAGGAGATGAGAAAAAAATATATAAATATAAAAAGGGATTATTTAGGATAAAAGTGGGGTAATAAAATTTGTTTTCGAAAATAGTTATTTAGGAGATAATCATGAGATTAATTTATGGCCTAAATACAATTTTTATCTAAACTATAATTGCTAGAAAAATTCACCAATATTATTTAACATAGATATAATCAAGATATTATCATGACTTGTTATTTAACATTAAATATATCATAGGCTTCCACAAAATCTAAAGTAACCAATATAGTTCCAAACATTAGGAATATAATTGTCACCTAAAATTGTTATTAAACACTAATTTCATCATATGAATTTTTTGAAATTAAAATCTAAATTATTTAGTTCGGTGTCGAGCTTTAGGGATAATTATTTTCGGATTCAATTATTTTTAACCCAGTAACTTGTCGCCCAATAAAATTTGGATAAAAATTAGAAGTTAACCATTTCCTTTTTATTATTATATTTTGAGTCACCAACCGTTATGTTTCTCAAAATTAAAATATATTAACTTGAAATAATACCACCATATGATTACTTAAAAAGGTAAAACACAAGAACTTCACAATAACGTAACTCGCCCGTCTTAACTCGGGTTCTAGCCACACTCGAACCTAAATTTATTTAACACCGTAGATTCGTCTTAGGAGCCGCTTTTGCAATTTATTTGGCTTTTAATTGGATTTTATTGAATTCTAAATGAATTCAATCCTTCCTTTTCGCACGTATGATTAGCATTCGAAGAAGCAGGCGTCGAATACGCAGATGACCCCGTCCAACAAGTGTGCAAGTAAGGCAAGTCAACACTCCCCTTTGGACATATTGATCCTATTTTGTGAAATGATGTTGATTTAAACTTCAAACATGCATTCTGTACACAAAATACCTATGCTTGATATACCATGCCTTGATATTGCTGGGGCGGATGGATGGATTGGGTGGATTCCGGCAAAGGCAAGTACCATCCCTGGTCGATTAAGGACCAAGCCATGAGACTTACAATCTAGAACAAGCCAGTACAACCGTACTTCTCGAATGGGTATAGACCTAGCGAAGTAGATAGCCGAGCGAAGGCAGTATCCCTGCATAGTGGTTCAGGTGTAGGCGTTGAGGTAAAGGCCTATCGGTGGGGGCTCACCACTGGTGGGTACCTGGACGGAAGTTAAGGGCCTACCGGTGGGGGTTTACCACTGGTCGGTACCTGGGCAGAGATTGGGCATGCGATCAACATGAAGAAATGAAGACATGAAGAAAGGAACATGAAGGTTGAAAGATCAAAGATGGAGAAAGTCTTTCTCTTCCCCCGGGAACGCCAGAACTCCTCTCACTGCTAGGAAACAATGGCTAGAGTGCAAGAGGGCTAAAGTTCATGGAGCGGGTACTGCCAAAGTGAGGTTATCGAAAAGCTTTGTCGTGACCGTCCCATATAAAAGGGATGTAGGCTCATTCAATGGGCAGTTGCGGAGTACAGGTAAAGTGTACATCCACTGCAGTGTGAGTAAATCAATCTATTCGAATAGCCGTGCTCGCAGATAATGAGCGGCGTGACAAGTTTCTCTTGTGGCTAGACTCATAAATTTCAAAATGATGGGATGGGTTTGCATGATGATTTTTATGTACTGGTGGACCAACTTCTCGAGATACGAGAAGGGTAGACTCCCCAGAAAACCATGACGATCCAGTGGCGGGAAGCTGTAACATCCTGAAAATCGAAGAAATTAAAATCGGAACGTAAAAATCGGAACTCACAAAAACCTTTTTGGAGTCATTGTTCTTATCAAGTTTTCGATCTTAATTGCCAGCTCAACGGTGTAAGATTTTCTCCTAGAATTACCTTGAGGAAAAATTGAATAAAACCCTAAGCTTTGAAATCTCAGCCGGTGAAAAGGATTTCAAAATATATACATGTACATTTGAAAAGCGCATATATAAATATAATTTGGTGCATTACAAAAGGGTACCTTAAAAAGGATATAGTTTGGTTTAGACCCTTATTAATAGAGGAAAGATAATGAATGATTGGAATTGGATGATAAAAATATTTATGAAAAGGAGAAATGAAATTAGAAATTCATTTTTAATAAAAACCCTACTTTCTTGAATTTAAAAGAAGAAATAAAATAAACATGGAAAATATATTTTAAAAGTGGGGAAAAAATTGAAAATGTAATTTTAAAGATTGTTCTGAGAATACAAAAAATTATTTGGGATTTTGAGGAAGAAAGGAAATGAAAATGGGAAAATAGAATTTTAAATCGGGAAAAATAGGAAATGGCACTATTCATTGATCAGCAGGTGTTCGACCGGTTCCATCACCCCGTTCGCAGCCGCCACGCGTCATCCGCCGTACTAGAGACCTCGCGCGTGCACGTTCCCAACGTCATCGGCTCCGATCACGCACAGGGATCGCCGGTACAGTCGCGCCATGCTGTTGCTCCCGAAGTCGACGCCGTACACGCGCGCCATGCCGCCCGCGTTAGCATCGCGCCTACACAGTCCGCGCGCACCGCCCTCGCCGCGCTCGCCGTACGCGCGCGCGTCGGCTGCAGTTGCCGCACGTCGCGCACGACCTCCCCGCAACCGCGCCATACTGCTGACGCCGCGCCATGGTCGCCGTCGCATCGCTCTTTTTCCCCTCCATCAACTGCCTATAAGAGGCCACCCCGAGCCGAGCTCCCAACACCGCAAATCCTCGCCACAACTCCCTCGTGCTATTCCCCCTGTTTTCCCCAAAAATTCCCCATGGCATTGTTCCAATTTCGCGAAAAATCGAAGACCGGCCGGGAAGCTCGCCGTGAAGACCGCCGGAAAATTTCCCGGATTCCACTGCGATTCGGTCGGGTTCTTGACAAATTGCAGGTGCGGACACGTTCCCTATGTCTAGCCCTTTCTTTTCCCTAGCTTGCCGAACCCGAACTCCCACCGGAGCCCGCCGCCGGCGAGCCCCGTTGTATGCGCCCTGTTCGGCCGCCGCCACCCCGCCGTCGCCAGCACACCTCAGCGCCTCCCCGGCCGAACCAATACCCCCTCTAGCATCCCTAGGACTCACAGATGCTCGGAGACCCATTGCCTTGGCCAAATCATCGCTGGAGTCCGCTGCCGACGAACGCCACCGCCACCCGAACCACCTCGCCGCCGCCAGCCATCTCCGCTGCTCCCCGGTCCCGACCGAGTGGGGAAATGGGACCCCCGTGGTCCCAAGATGGTGCAAAGCCACCCCATCCCCGAGCTCCGCCCCTCCCTCGCCGCCGGCGAGCCCGTCTTCCTCCCTACCGGTCGGCCAGGGGAGAGAAACAGAGCAAGAGGGAAGAAAAAGAAAGAAAGGGAGAAGAAGATGAGAAGTGGGCGCTGGCCTAGTGGAGAGAGTGAGCTGGGCTGAGTGTTAGGTCGTGGGTTCGAACCCCAGCCGCGCGAAATTTTGCCAAATTTATATTTTTTTCTTTCTTTCTTTTTCTTTTTTCTTCCTCTCCCGCCGGCCCACATGTCAGAAGTGAAAGAGGGATGCACAGTGCCGGGCTAGGGACGAAGAAGGAAAAGAAGAAGAAGAAGAAAAAGAAAATTAAAAAAAAAGGGGAAAAATTTTAGAAAGATTTGGGGAATATTTTGGAGATATTTTGGAAATATTTACGCCAAAATTTTATAGTTTTCACAGGCATTTTCTTCAAAATGAAATGAGCTACTATATACAATTTTCGGTAAATCTTGCGAAAACTCTTCCCGAAGACTTATTTGTACTTTTTATTTTTCAAACTATACTTAACCATTGAACTCTACAAAAATGTATCAACAAATCTCTTGAACAACATTCGTGAGACTTTCGCTTCATCGTTTTATCGATCCTTTTACAAAAACCCTAAAAAGTCGTAACTCGTTGCTACGGTCGTTTTTGCCCTAAAAAAATCCTCCGTAACCCAAGTAGGATCGTAGGGGGATATTTTGGAGAGTTCTTTATGATTTTTCATGCTTTTTCGTTCGTTCTTATCGGATTTTAATTGGATTCAATTTTTTCCCTTTTCGCTCGTATGTTTAGCGACCGAGGAGGCGAACACTGACTACGCAGAAGACCCCACTCAACAAGCGTGCGAACAAGGCAAGTCATCACACTCTTTGAACATATTGATCCTACTTTACGAAATGATGTTGATTTCAATTACAAATTGCATTCTATACACAAATGAGTACCTATGCTTGATATACCCTACTTTGATGTTGATTACCATTAGAATTATTCTTTGTAACCTTCGATGTGATATGACCGGAGGCTAACTTCGGTAAAAATGCTTAGCCCTGCTTATACTAGATCCCTGCATACTCATGATTTTACAAAGAAGCTTTGTGCTTGGGCAACTACCTTAGGGAAGGTAGTTGAGATGCGGCTGTGGAGACATGAGCGCCACATGGCCATGAGAATGATGAACTAAGTTTGATGAAAATTGAAAGTACTATACAAATGTTTTAGACTGGGGCGGCCGGATGATTTGGGTGGATTCCGGAAAAGGCAAGTGCCGACCCTAGTCAATTAAGGACCGAGCCATGAGATAGCCGGGAAAACGAGCCAGTACAACCGTACTTCTCGAATGGATATATACCTAGCTGACTAGATAGCCGAGCGGAGGCAGTATCCTTGCATAGATGGTTCTTTATGATGTGGTTTGTGTGATGAGGATGAGGCTGCGGCCTATGTTGTGGATGGTGGAATTAAATCGATATTAATTGAACTTAAAGATTGAGGAAGTTTTCCCTTACCCCGGGTGCGCAAGAACTCCTCTCACTGCTAGAAAATGACGGCTATAGTGCATGAGGGCTTAAGTTCATGGAGCGGGTACTGCCAAAGTGAGGTTATCGAAAGGCTTTGCCGTGACCGTCTCATGTGTTGGGACGTAGGCTCATTTGTTGGGCTGTCGCGGAGTACGGGTAAAGTGTACATCCACTGCAGTGTGAATGAATCAATCTATTCGAATAGCCGCGCTCGCGGATATTAAGCATCGTGACAAGACTTTCGCTTGGCTAGACTTTAAACTTAAAAATGCTGGGATGGGTTTGCATGATGATTTCATTCGCTGGTGGATCAACTTCTCGTGATGCGAGAAGGGGTGGATTCCCCAGAAAACCATGACGAATCGGAGGCGGGAAGCTATCCTTGGAATCACGATGGATGGTAGACAGAACCGTCGCCGAATTAATGAACTATGGGACTAAAACATGACTTGGCTAGTTGTTAGGCTTGTGAAAAGATTTGTGAAAATTGGCTTTATGCAAAAGAGCTCCAGCCATTCCTTGAATAACCCTATCATATGCATCACTTCCGTGTTGGCTTGCTGAGTACGGTTGGTACTCACCCTTGCTATACGCACAAACCTTCAGATGGAGGGAATGAAGAATCGGAGGATCCTTACGCCTACTACCAGGAAGGCGAAGAAGCTAATGGCGCTTACTAGGTCTTAGTCCCCGGTCGTTGCCTGTGGCAACTGACATGCCGCTGCCTCTATTCCGCTGCCGTATCTAATTTCTGCTTTTGGGTTGTATCCGGACCATGAGGTCCTGTGTGGTGAACATTGCCTTCGAGCCTATAGTTGTAATAATTTCGTTGTAAGACTATTCGTGCATGTGCACCTGATTATTCAGTACTGTATTTCGTGGGTACCAACTACTCGATCCAGGGAAATGGTACTAAGAACACGAAAGATTCCCGTTCCAAAAACGGGGGTCCACAGAAGCTATCCTTGAAATCACGATGGATGATAGACAGAACCGTCGCCGACTTAATATACTCTAGAACTAAAACTTGACCTGGCTAGCTGTTAGGTTTGTGAAATGATTTACGAAAATTGGCTTTATGCAAATAAACCACAGCCATCCTTTGAATGACCCTATCATGTGCATCATTCTGTTGGCTTGGTGAGTACGTTGGGTACTCACCCTTGCTATACGCACAAACCTTCAGATGGTGGAAACAAAGAACTGGAGGACCCCTATGCTTACTGCCAGGAAGGCGAAGAAGAAGAAGGCGTCTACTAGGTCTTAGTCCCCGGTCGTTGCCTGTGGCAATCGACAAGCCGCTCCCTTCCATTCCGCTGCCTTACCTACTTTCTGTATTTGGTTGTATCCGGTCCATGAGGACCTATATGTGTGTTGGATATTGCCTTCGGGCCTATTATTGTAATACTTTTGGTGTAAGACTATTTGTGCACTTTGCACCTGATAATTCAGTACTGTATTTCATGGGTACCAAACTACTCGATCCAGGGAAATGGTACTATGAACATGGTCTACAGGCCGGACGGGCGGTGCACCACGGGGATGCTTTTATAGGGGATGGGGAGGTCGGCGGCGATCGGATAAGGGCGCAATTGCTCGCCGGAGGGAAATTTGGGGAAGTAATGGCCAGCGATTAACTCCGGCCATTAGGACGTGCGGCAGCGGCGGCCGGGGGGTTTAAAGGTTGGCGGGACCGGTAGGGAGTTAAGGCGGCGGGATCCCGGGGCGCAGGGGAGGCGGGCGCGTGAGGTCCGAGCGGAGAGGGGCGGCGGAAATGGCGCCGGGGCGGCCAAAGGTGGGGGATGACGGCCTGACAGGTGGGCCCTACCTGTCGACGTCCCGGGGTAAAGGGGGAGGCAAAACAGACTTATTTCCGGCGCAAGAGTTAAACGGGCCACGGCCTTCGGTCGGCCGCGAGGAGGAGGATTGAGGTGCGCAGCGGAACGGTTGGGCCGTTGGCCTGGCGCGCGCAGGGAGGGGATGGGCCGTCGGCTCGTGCTGGCGGCCCACAGCCGATTTGGGCGGGAAAAGGACGGAAGGAGAGAGAAAAAGGAATTTCCGAGATTTATTAATTTCGATTTTGATTTTAATTTTTTAAAAATTATTTCTATTGCTCGAAAATTCTACTAAAAATCCTCTGTTAGTGTATTTGACATGTAGAATTTAAGAAAAATCCTACCATGCTATTTCCATTTAGAATTTGGCTTTTTAAAATTATTTGTTCTCTCCAATTAATTCCAACGATTTTCTTTTATGATATTCTTTTGGATTTTTAGAAAGGGAAAAACACTGTTACAACTTGTGTGCATTTTAATACACTTTTGAGCGAGGTATGGTTTTAGCCGATAAGGATTTTAATTAGCCTATTATTTGACTGTTTTGTCTAATTTGTCTGAGGCATCAACCCTAGTTATTAAATTATAACAAAATTATATTGAGTTGAAAATAATATTTGGCACCTACATGATTTTTTCCATGTTTTTATCTTGCTTGAATTATTTTAGAAAATTGGGGTAACTTTTCTTTGTATGTGTGCTCCCACTTTATAAATGTATCTAATTTGACTAGAAGGTTATATTAGATTTTATCTTGAGTTGAGGAGATGATCCTTTTGACTTAAACTTTATGTCCACCTGTTAAAATTCAAGGTTAGCTATGGGCTCGATTAGTGAGTTGAATATTTTAGGTTATTGCTCACGAGACCTATTATGAAATACGAGTTAAAAATCCAAATGCACAAAGTACACATGGTTAAAACATGTTTTATGCATATGCATGTGCACATGTACATTTGTATCCACATTCTAAGTTAGGAATGAGAAAGGTTTTTCTTTTGTTTTTAATTTTTTAATCAAAGGTTGAGGTACTTTTCTAAGTTAGAAAAGAAAAAAATCACAAAATTGATAAACCTTATTTTTATTGGTTTTGACAAAATTTTCATGATTCTAAATTTGGGTATGTGACAGTAAAACACACAATTAAGCATGATTAACCCTACTGCATTGCAATCCTGATCTATCTTCTTCCACTGCATCACAATATTGTTGTACATCTCGCTGATCAAACCTTTTTGAATGTTTTCAGGACAGTGACAAGCTGATGGAATTGCGTTCGCGGAGGTGGAGGGCTGAAGCGTCGGGTGATGAGCAAGGCCATGACCTTCGTCGGGATGGAGTACAACCTGGAAGAAGATCCACGCGGTGGCAGTGAAACAAATCAAGTCTCCGCTTTGAATTTTTTATCACCGTCGTCGATAACCAATCAACGCATAACGTCAGGTGCAAATCGTGCCAATAACCAATCAACAAGTGCAGATCGGTGCGCGTGTGCTGATTTCCGTTTCGTTTTTCCGGTGAATTTTTCAATCTATTTATGGGATCCAATTAATTATCAAATAGGGATGTTTTTAAAGAATCCGCTGTGTATAATTTTGCTATTATGCTCTAAATATTTTTCTATATGCTCTTTTTTAGAACAATTTACTTATCTCTCAAAGTGAAATAAGACCGTGTTCTAGGGAGAAAAAAGAAAAAAATAATTAATATATGATTAATTAAATATTAAAACATATTAAACGTTTAATATGTGCACGAAGAATGAGAATGTTTTTCTCCCAGTCTGCTGCTACCAAACGTAGCATAAATAGTGAACGAGCTCAGTTCATAGCGAACATTACAATGATCTCTGGATTCTGGAATTGTCAATACATCACTCACGAATCGAAACAGTAAGACAAAAACGAGAATCAATTTCCATAGGTGAAGCGCCCTTGAAATCCCAAGTGGACAGCGAGAGTGCCTGCCCGGGAGATGTTAGGTCCCTTTGGAGAATCAAGGTCCGCTTGTCAATATTACATTATCATACGCTGACCCTTAAAAGACCCGTCTATAATAATAAATTTTTTTTATTGGTGACTACTTAAGAAATCCGTTCATGATAATGTTTTTTCAAGCAGGCTGGGTTGAGATTATTCGCAACTATATATGTTCTTCCAACTCATTTTAAGCTAGAGTTTTTCTCTCTAAAACATAGCAACACATTGGGGGGGGGGTTGAACTCAAAATCTCTGATGAAAACGGCTACGGTGAGATACATGTATTCCTACTCTATTTTTATCGTTTCATTGAATTTGATGCATCTGATGCGGAGAATTTAGTTGTGTTAAAAGTGGAGCGTATGAGCTAATTTTGCAATATTTAGCTATTGTAAAGTAGTCGTATTAGCAAAATTTAGATGTCAATTTTTGTGCAAGGGTTATTGTCATATTTTTTAGGCTTTAAATAGATAGCACATTTAGATCTAGTTGCCAGATGTTATATTATATATATTTGACATATATACAGTGGATAGAGAATTTGGGGTAATTTTTTTTCCTATGCGATCCGAGATGGACCACTTATAATTGAATTCAGAATCCTGTTTCTATTTGTACATATTCAACACACAAATATTTATATGTTGATAAGTACACACATTATCCTTACTACTACAAAATAGTGCCACTCCAAAATGGAAAATTTTCAATTTAAAAACATTTTGAAATTTTGATTTAAAAATAGGCGGGAAATCTTTTATCTCAAGTGTCTTCTCATGCGGGCCTAGTTTGCCATGGCTGCTTGAGAAAACGATCTTCCCAGGTGACAGGTTAACTCGCCACTTGCGAAAACATATGATCGCAATTTGCTAAGTTAAAAGGTCCGTCTGAAATTATTGTTGTTCTCATATGGTTAGGTGGTCTATCTGTAAAAATCTTTATTTTCACGTACACCTAAGTGAAGACGGGCCACACTAGCCATTTACGAAAATGTCTTTTGGCCATTTGCAAAAATTGATTATATAGTTGTGGGAGCTTTGGCCCTTGCCATTTTCATTGCTGTGATTCTGAGTTATGACCATTGCCGGTTGGGGATTTCCATTTTGTTGCCACGTTTGTGCACACATTGCCTCTGTCAGCTAACAAATGTACGTCTTCATGGTCACCAAGGCCTTGCATGGCCCAGCTAATTTTAGCCTTCATTTGCGATGTCATGGTGAAATACAATGCAGTCTGATAGGCCTTTTCTACAAGTTCTGAAGACTCTCGAGGCCTGCCTGGGTCCACCTCTGTTGAAGATCCTCAAGGATTGTATTTCTGTGCGTAATGAATTTTGAAGTGTTTACCGACTCTACTCAAATGCTGATTTTGAAGAGTTATGGTTGAGTCAGAGTCTCAAGAAATTAACTTCAAATTATTGTTTTATGTACTCTAAATATTATATTATTTGGGTCCATCTATATAATATTTGATAAAAAAACCTTAAAAAATCTTATGAATTTCAAATCATCCGATTGCTTTAAGGATTCGTACATATACCCTTAAATCTAACCCCACCCCTTCTCTCCTCCCTCCTTAGTCTAGTGCCGCTGCGATATGATCGGATCAAGTGCTCGATGCCACCCATTGCTACCTTCGCACAGCCTCGCCGAAAGGCGTCAAATAGCAGCGACGCTGCCGTCCCCACCCGACCTTCCTCACCCCTCCCCCTCTCATGTATTTTCCTCCTCAAGCCGGTAGTGGTGAGGTGACTCTATCGTATCCTCTTCTCTATCTCTAACGGCTCCCAGTCGCCTTGGCCATGTCTATCATCCATCACCTCCTACGGTTATCCCTCTATGGTTGGCGATCTTGCCCCTCCCTTCATCTCCCCTTCTCTTCCACCCCAACCCAAGACCCTAATCAGCATGTCTTTCGTGGGAGTTCAGGGTGTCGTTGCCATCAGAGAAAAAGAAGAGTTCGCTAGAGTTAGAAGAGATGGCCATAGAGCATGAATCGCGTGATGCATATCGGGTGTCGTAAAATCTGTAAGATTTAGGAAAGAATTTTTGTGTTGAATAAAGGTTAGCATTTTTCATACTATTATCTTACTAATCAGAAAAATGGTGTATGCACACATATATATATGGTGTATGCATATACTCATGGAGTAAAAAGAGATTATATTAGTGCTTATCCTGTTTGATTTCACAGACTAAAAAGGACTAATGAGCATTAAAACACCTGCGAAAAACTAAAGTACCCATTCACCCCTGCCCTCGTTTTGGCGCGCGTGTGTAAAGGAGGGATAGAGGTGATTCAATAGTCTATTAGTCACTCATTCATTAGTATCTTTTTGAGGGACCAGGGACTAATGATGTTTTAGTACTAGTCCATTAGTCTCTATTTAGTCCCTATGAACCAAACCGGCTCATAGGCTCATAGTTGATTTGTGGTGGAATAAATTGTAATAATGCAAATTGAAAGCCATGTATTAGAGTTCCGCAAATAGTTGGGGAGGGGCCCAAATACTAACACCCAGGCTAATTAAAGAGATTAATTTCTTCGACGCAGACAACGTCACCACCGCCGCACCGCGCGCCACAAGTGCCCGAGTGACCCAACTCAAAACTCCACGTCTAACGAGGAAAAAAGACTAACAGGAGGGGCTGAATAACAAAGATATAGCTCACTCTTCTAATGAATCTCATCATCGTCATCAATTTATCAGATACATCCTCTTTTTTTTACTCATCCAACGGACGAAATCACGCGCGCATCACCCTCCCGATCGCGCGGACGTCCTGCCATCGCGTCGCCGCCTCCAAACCCAGACGCCGCGCCCGCATCGCCGTCTCCCACATCCGCAGTATCATGTCTCCTGCTTGTCCATCTTGTAGAGCTGGTACCAGTGCTCCGCCACCTCCGATCCGACGACAGCGCCGCAGATCGCCCCGAAGCCGGTGGCCAGGACGACACCTGCACGCGCACAGCAACCAAATCAGGCATGCACACGCACAGCACAAAACAGCAGCACATCCGCCGCCCGCGCCGCCGCCGCGCGCCCCCATCCGCCGCCGCGCCGTCTCCCTGCGCCGATCCCGTCCCCATCCGCCACGCCGATCCCAGCCGCTCCGCCCCTCCATCCGTCGCCGTGCGCCCTCATCCGCCGCCGCGCCGCCGGCGACCCCTCATTCCGACCGTGACTTGCGACACCGCCGACGCCCTGCCATCGTGTCGCTGCCTCCGAACCCTGACGCCGCGTGGCTTTGCACAGATCTAGCGCCGACACCTCGCCATCTCGCCGACGTTAATCCGGCGCCTCCCCCATCGGTCGTCGCGCCGCCGCCTCCCCGCGTCGATCCCGTCCCGATCGCGCCTATTTACGGTCATCGTCCTCTCCATCTCTGCTTCCCAGTAAGGCTCTTGCTTTGATCCTCAGGTTTTTTTCCATCTCTATTGCTGCACCTACGTATGTTTGTACATAGTTGATTGCTTGGCTGTTGATACATGGGGTAGGGGTGTACAGAGTTGATTGCTTGGCCGTTGATACATGGGGTAGGGTTGATTGAGCTATGGTTTGCTAGCTGTCCTCGCTCGTGTCCTGCAACCTTTTAATTAATTTTTATACCACACAATATGCTTCTAATTAGTTTTATACCACACAATACACTGATATTTTCAGCATTTTAAGATGTGTTTTTTTCCCATCTGCAGAACAACAATGGCAATCTGTAATGTTGCTTTGGTACTGGTGCATGGTCTTTGAAGATTTCTTGGGCCGTTAGAGTGTCGATGTCATGCTCTCAACAACTAACCCCCATGTTGCGCTCTGCAGCCGCAGCTCTACTATTTGCTCCTTAGTAGTACAGTAAGGTTTTAGGCATTGGCTGGCCTTTTCTGCTTCATGCGATGGTGGTGGAAGAATCATAGTTGTTAGGTAAAAATTAAGTGAATAATATGAATATGCATATCTGACATTTGTGATTCATTTTTTATGGATAATTTTTTTTTGAAGGAGCTATAACCTTGCTCTACATCTTACTCTGCCACTGAGGCTGTTGACCATGATATCACTTAATGTATACTATGATTTTAATATGTGTTGTGCAGGGGGCTGCCGCTCTGCCGTATTGATTGTGATGCTCTTCTGTTGTGACTGGTATAAATGGTTTATCAACGTTTCTTTAGTGCTTTCTATCAGTTGACATGCAGATTTTCTTGTCATATACTTCTTGTACACTGCAATCAAATTCAAGGGTGCCATACAGTGCAGATTTTTTATTCTTACTGCAATGCATGATAATTACGGCCTTTTGTAATTTATTTGACAGGCATGAATATGTGGTTATGGCATGCGTTTGCTTTCTGCTTCTGCTCTGCATCCTCTCCCGCCACGCGCTAGGACCCCCGTTCTCTGCTCGCCAACGCCGTGGCGCATCCTGATACAGAACTTGCTGGGGCCCTGCTCGTTGCTACATCGGAACCAACCTACAACTGCTTTGATCATATCTTCGTTGATCAGGAGAAGGATTTTCACTTAGTGTTGCCCTTATCGGAAAGGTTCATTTTTCACCTTCATCAAGCCACTGGTATGCTCCTCGAACCTTTTATTATTAATAGGCATGTAATGATCCAAGAATTCACACGAGCTTCTGATATCTGTCAGTTACATCTCATTTCAGAGTTGCTTCTATTTTAGTAGTAAACAAGAATTGCTGCTAAGTGGTAGAGAGCATTTGACCATGTAATGAAAGCAGTTCCGTGCTACTTTATGTAATGAAAGCATTTGACCATGTTTCTAAAAGAAAATACATGAAGCATCTGAAATACTTCTGGTCAAGAGAACACATCATTTGAACATCGGCATGGTGTTCAAAATACATCTTTGACATCCAATTTCTCCTGCGAATATTTGTAAAACCTGACAAACTCATGATACTGTGGAAGTACTATTTGAGACATGATTTTCATGGACCAAATCTGAATATTTAAAAATATATTGATGTTCAAAGTTTTAAAAGTTCGAGTCAAATGTTTGAAACAACATGTTTTCTTGACCAGAGGTAGCACTTGTCTGGGGATTCATACACTGTAATTTGTTCTGAAAAAGTGAGGAAGACCCTATAATATATTTTCCTTTAAGTAAGTTAAGTTACGTACGAGGGCAAAGGAAGAATTTACAAACCTTCATCTGGGGCTAAAAGATCATAGGGAGTGCCCTGTTGAATTTAGGCCTTATTTTATACTAATTAGTTGGTATATTTCAATGTAGTATTTTGTAATGTATGTCATTTAATGCATATACAACAGAATGGCAGTCAAAAACTCAAAATACATGATATATGCAACATTTAGAAAAGGCTTTACAATAAGTTGTTTTAACATGTCTAACCTTGTAACGTGTATCATTTATATATTTGAAGTGCACACTACTTACATCTTCATAAGTTAAGGATGCACAGGTGCATTAATGTGGACAACCCATGGTTAAAAATAAAGCATGTTACTTCTCCTTTTCCTCGGTTTTGTCTTTACCAAAAGCAATCAATAGTGAGTTGATGTTACTTGTATTACTGTTAGATGTTACATGCATGAGTTGTTTCCTTTAAGACTTCCTATCAATTTTATATGAGTCGGTATTGGTTTGAACAAACAAATTTTCCTGCTGAATTTCTGCAGGCAGATATTCCTTTAGAAAAAACTTTCTGCATGCTTTGCTTTGTCAAGTTGATAAAGTGCGTCAAAATGGGAGTCCTGATGTGCAAGCAGCTGGTCAAGAAGCTGAGGATATGACATTCCAAAACACAAAAAAAAATTGTGTCTTTGTATGTAATCAAGTCGTCCAGACTTAATCTTTTATCAAGTCATGATTGGTAAGAAATTAATTCACTATTATATATGTTGTTATGAACACTAGCATTTGCCTTGACTCTTTACTTACAATTCTTTCTATATGGATAGATGGCAGATTTGGAGGTAACCAATATTGTTATGCAGATTGTCTCTATCTGAATTTGTCGTAGGAAAATGATAGATTTTATTCTCACGGGCATAATTGCAGTTGGCCAATACTTTGAAACGGTAGTTTCGGTCAGAGGTTTGTAGTAGGTCGATAACATTTATCTACTCATGTTGGTGATTTCAGTTGATGGTTATAACATGAGCACCCGTCAGAAAGAAGAAAGGGTATGAATTCCATGACTAAACCTTGTGGTCTATTTGGAAAATCTATTACATGTTCACCTCAGCAGAAATTTTAGCACCCAACCAGCAGATCATAATTGAATATCAACCTATTATTGTGGCCTACAATTTCATTTTCCCTATTATTTTTACAATTTTCTTTTAATACTATTTCCGAACATTGATGTAAATGATTTCACAGTCATTTGAATTTCCTATGTTAATACAATCCATGTTTAGTGAAATATGGAAGTACATGTATGGGATGGATAGGTTTCATCTCTCCAAAGTTCAATTCACAATCATTTTGTCCTTGCAATATCTTAGAGGAACAGCTATACTTTGCATCTTTATTAAGCATTTTTTTACAAAATTGGATTCCATAAGCAATGTGATGATTTTGTTTTAGTTTGTCCATTACGTGCAACGCACATGCATGATTACTTTATGCCACAAGTGTTGTTCCATAAGGCACCATCTTCTGCATTTTCTTCCACCATCTTTGGGACAATACAATATCATAAGGCACTAGGAGAGAATGCCATATCCACTGTATTCTTATGGACGGAAGCGCAATGGCTGATGTGTCTGTAATTTGGAAATGGCAGCTTGTCGATATAACTAATCTACTGTTGCTTTTATTTTTTTTAGATAATTATCCTTCTGCTTCTCACATCTGGCAGGGATCCTGGAATTGTTCCTCGAAATACTCATCCACCAGAACTCGAAGATGTTGGTGAATCGTCCAACTTATCAGAGTGGCCAGGTGGTCAACAGGGTTCGACAGGTTTACCTCTCACCAAAGATGTTCTTGTTAATGGTGTTTTAGGCAAAGGTCAAATATTGCCATACATGTATGTTGTATCGTCCCCCAAGGTGCTCTCATTGCTCAATCTGCAACAACTGTTTCGAAAGTTTTGATCACCACTGCCCTTGGGTAGGCCAATGCGTTGAAAAGGTATGTATTATTTTGTGTCAAGAACATCACTGGATGTTTCTCTCCTAATGTTTAGGGTGTATTAGTTTGTTAGGAAATATAATCATGGACTGTTTTACTCATTATGCCTTTTGATTATCTTGCAGAGATTATTTCTCTCTTCCCTTGAAATCCTCCAACAAAGGTTGGCATGCAAGCTGGTTTTACATCTCGAATCTTGAACCCAGTCTTCCCAATTTTGTTGGACTTCCTCTGGTCCCAAGGCCTAACTGGAGCACTGTGCCGGTAGACCAAGATTGGGATGAGACCAACAAACTCTTGATCAGTATCCTGGAGATGAAGAAAAAGGGTCTTCGGGGAGAACAAATCACTCGGCATTTCATCAAGAACCGATTGGCGCCTATCAAGGAAAGATCCAAGTCTGCATTTGAGTACGAGGACGAAAGGGATCCCAATCGGGAGGACCGCGACTCTCTGAGCTATGAGACCCTGAAGACTCGCATGTACAAGATCTTTTCTTCTGGGATCGCAGTCGAGCGCAGCCTCATGCTACCTGTTCTCCTATTCAGCTTGTATCGTCCTCCTCCTCCGGTAAGCTGACTTAACCTTTTTATCGTCTTTCAATCTTAATGTTGCACCTCTCAGTGTATATAAAATCTTCCTTGTAGGAAAATGCTTTCATCATCTCAAAGCCATATAAAGTGCATCACGACGATGCGTCGACTCAGCCTGCCAAGAAACCAGCCCGCGGCGTCAAGATCCAGAGCTATCCAATCGACAAAAGGGCCACTGTCGGCGAGGATATCAGTAAGCGGGCGAGCAAAAGGAGGCTGGTGATTGATGACTCGGATGACGATGTCCCAGCTCCTCAAGCTGAAGTGACCCCTCCGAGACCATCACCCAAGTCGGCTCCCAAGATTCGCCGATCAACCAGGTATGTCTCATTACTGAAATCACGCCTTTGTTGACAACCTTTCTGCCTTGGTTCCGATTGCTCCCGTCTTTCTCTTTGCAGGATGCCTCAGAACATAGACCCCACTGGGCAGAGTGAGGGCCCAAAGACATCTGCTGCGGCTGAGGCGACAAGGCCTGCAGAACAAGAATCCCGGAGCTCTCTCCTGAGTGAGAGCGCTCCGAGTGAGAAGCCCCCACCTCCGAGTGAAGATGTCCCAACGGAGGAGCCCCCGATCGCGCCAGAAGCCCCGACGGAAACCGCACGGCCAAGAAGAGATCCCCTGCCACTCAAGGGACCCCAATCGAGAACCGGTCGGGTAAGAACCAAGAAAAAAAAAGCAATGGGAAGTACAAGTCAAGAACTCGGCCACCGAAGCTGGTAAGCTCCGAAGCGATCTTCTGACTTTAATCTTCAATCGGTTTCTTCTTTGTCTTCATTCACCCTCTTTAAATCGATCAACCAAAGTGGAGGAGATCCCTAGGCTGCAGTCTTCTGAGACCTGGGTCCCTCCAATGAAAATAGAGTGGCGCGACTTCGAGGACTTGAAGCAGGGCATCGTCCTGAACAAGCAGAAGGAAAATGAAGAAAGGGACATGCTCGTCGACAGCCTGAATGAAGCTACCCGGCTGCTAAACGTAAGCTTTGCTCTTTTCTGTCATAGCCTTATGATTGTTTTTAGTTGACTAACTCCGAACTTGCGTGCAGAGAGTATATTGTCGGTCGATGGCTAAATCCGATGCACTCGAGAAGCTGGTCCCACACTTGAATTTCCTGGAGAACATCCAGCAGGAGCTAAAGGCCACTCGAGAAGAAGCTGCATCAAGAGAAGCTGCTTTAAGGAGAGAGATAGCCGCGCTCCGGGAGGAGAATCTTGACCTCCGGGGTTCAGTCGGGAGTAAGCTTAATCCTCTCGGTCTCTTTATGCCTTTGTTCGCAGTCTGTTTTGATCTTGGCATCAACAACTTTTCTTGTTGTAGAGAACTCGTCGGAAGTCCACATGCTCCAGACCCAGCTGGAAGAAGCTAACGTCAACAAAGCAGAGCTGGAGTCTGAGTTCGAAGGTAAATTCTTTCAAGATAGCATTCCTCATTTTGCTTCATCTTCGAGTGTCTATGTAATCATATGTCTTTGGCAGTTTATAAGGTCAAAATCCGAGCCCAGTTTGATGTCTTTGTTGAAAGGGTCTGAAGGGGCGAAAGCGTAAGGGACGATGTTGCCAACGCGGCCACATCGATTCTCTTATCGTTGTTCCATCATGGGCTCGGGACTAGTTCATTGGATGCCATCGAGGTCTTCGACAAACTCAGGAGGGCTCCGGATCAGTACATTGCCAACATCTCAAAAGCAGTCACCATGGGAGCAGGCTTTGCCCTTGCGCAGGCCAAGTCACTCTATCCTCGGATAGATGTTGACTCAGTCAGGCAGGGCTTCGCTGACGGTACTTCGGACGAGCAGGCTTTAGAATTGATCAATCAAGCGCAGGAGCCGGCTAAGAAAGTAGTCGCTGATGTAGTCAACAACTTTTGATCCTGATTATTTTGTAGATGTTGTTTGTAAACTGTGATGTAAACTTGTAGATATCTGGCTTATTTATGTTAATGCTTTGACTCGAGTCTTTCTAGAAAATTTCTTGAGTAATTTTCGTCCGACTGTCACCAAGCCTAAGCTTGATTAGGTCATAAAAAAATTCTCAGTCCTTATCTATTGAACTCGAATCAAAACATTAAACAATGATAAACCAAAAGTGAACAAGTTTCCGCAGAAAACCATGCTTTATTGACACATGTATAGCCCCCGACTATCAACTCAAGAAGTTATCTTGCTTAAGGTTGGCAGTCGAGAATAATATAAATCTTAAGGCAATTTAAGCATAGTATCGTTAAAGATGTTCGATGTTCCAAGAGTTCTCCACCATGGATCCATCTTCACGCTTTAGTCGATATGCTCCTGGCCGAGTCACCTCAGCAATTATATATGACCCTTCCTATAGTGGAGATAATTTGTGACGGTCCTTGGTGGTTTGAATCTTGCGTAGAACCAAATCGTCGACAATGAAGGCTCGCGCCCGAACATTGCGACTATGGTATCGTCTAAGTCCTTGAAGATATCTTGCCGACTGGATCAGGGCTGCCTCACGGGCCTCCTCCAGTCGGGTCAGGTCGTCCACTCGGTCTTGATCGTAGCACTTGTCGTTGAAGCTGTGGACTCGAAGAGATTCGTACTCCATTTCATTCGGCCACATGGCTTCTGCCCCGTAAACCAGGAAGAAAGGAGTTTGACCGGTGACCCGACTGGGCGTAGTCCGTAGAGACCATAGGACCGAGGGCAGCTCTTGAACCCATTTGCCGGCATAAGGATTTAGCCGGTCAAACACTCGGGCCTTGATTCCTTGAAGTACCATGCCATTGACGCGTTCAACCTGTCCATTGCTCTTGGGATGTGCGACCGATGCGTAGATGATTTTGATGCCAAAATCTTCACAGAATTCCTTGAAAACGCCTCCAGTGAATTGAGTCCCATTGTCGGTTATTATTCTGTTTGGGACACCAAACCGGTGTACGATGTTGAGGATGAAGTCTCGTGTCTTGTCAGCGGTGATCATAGCAACCGGCTTAGGCTCGATCCACTTGGAAAACTTGTCAATTGCGACGAACAGATGCGTGAATCCTCCTGAAGCCTTCTTGAAAGGACCGACCATATCCAAGCCCAATACCGCAAACAGCCAAGATAATGGAATCGTTTGTAGCTCTTGGGTTGGAACATGGCTCTGCCGAGCGAAGAACTGGCAACCTTCACACATTTGGACCATTTTGTCGGCGTCGGAAACCGTCGTAAGCCAGAAAAAACATTGTCTATAGGCTTTGCCTACCAAGGTGCGTGCTGCCGCGTGACTTCCACATATACCCGAGTGGATATCTTGTAGTAGTTGCCGTCCTTCCTCCGGCGTGATACATCTCATTAGGACTCCAGAAGGGCTACTCTTGTATAAATCAGAGTCGACCATGACATAAGCTTGGCAACGGCGTCGGACTCGTTCCGCCTCATCTTGGTCTTCCGGCAGCTCTTGTTGGGTTAGAAATTTTGATGAGTGGTGTCCTCTAGTCGGCGTCGAGCATGGCGACTTGGTTTGCAGCTTGCTCGTTGGGAGTTGGTTTTGCTGTAACAGTCGGTTCATAGAGATGCTCTACAAAAACATCTATTGGAGCAGATTCTCACTTGGACCCGAGCTGCGCCAGTTCGTCAACTACATCATTGTTATGTCTCAAGACGTGGGATAGCTCCAATCCGTCAAACTTATATTCAAGTTTGCGAACTTCTTGTCGATAGGCCTTCATTGTGTCGTTTAAACAAGATCAGTCTTTCATCACTTGGTTGACAACCAGCTGGGAATATCCTTTTACGACCAACCGTCGTATTCCGAGTGAAGCAGCAAGACGTAGGCCATGCAGCAGGGCTTCGTACTTGACGACGTTGTGTGAGGCGGAGAAATGAATGTGAAGAACATATCATAGCCTTTCTCCAGTCGAGGAGATCAGCACAACTCCCGCTCCCAAGCCGGTGATCCTCTTGGATCCGTCAAAGTGCATGGTCCAGTGTTGTAGGTCTTCTCAAGGTACGTCTTCTTGTTGTTCGGTCCACTCGGCCAGGAAATCCGCCAGGGCTTGTGACTTTACAGACGTCCTCGCCTTGAAAGTTAAGTCCAGCGGCATCAGTTCTAGGGCCCACTTTGCGATGCGTCCAGTCGCCCCGGTTGTGGATGACATCACCGAGTGGAAAGGAAGTGACGACGGTGACCGAGTAACCTTGAAAATAGTGCGCCAATTTCCTCGTGGTTATCAGAACACCATATAACAATTTTTGTACCTGAGGGTAGCGAATTTTGGCTTCTGCCAGCACTTCGCTAACAAAGTAGATTGGCCTCTGAATCTTGTGGACTCGTCCTTCTTCCTCACGCTCAACGACGAGAACCGTGCTGACCACTTGATGAGTTGCTGAGACATACAGTAGCAGGGGTTCCTGAGGCTGAGGTGAGGCTAGGACGGGCGGCGTCGTGAAAAATTCTTTAAAATTTTCAAAGGCCTTGTGGGCTTCCGTGGTCCACTGGAAGTCATCGGTTTTCTTCAGTAGTCTGAAGAAAGGCATGCCTCGCTCGCCGAGTCGGGAGATAAATCGGCTTAGCGCCGCCATGCAGCCAGTGAGCTTCTAGACATCTTTCTGGTTACTCGGGGGCTTCATATTTAAAACAGCGTTGATTTTCTCTGGGTTAGCTTCGATGCCGCGATGGGACACCATGAAGCCAAGCAATTTACCTGATGACACGTCGAAGGTGCACTTCTTCGGGTTCAACTTCATTCTGCAGGCTCGAATGTTTGCGAAGGTTTCTTCTAAGTGGCAATCAGGTCTTCCTTCTGTTTGGTCTTGATGACGACATCGTCGACGTAAGCTTCCACGTTTTTTCCGATCTACGTCTTAAAGCATCTCTGGATCATGTGCTGGTATGTGGCTCCGGCGTTCTTCAGACCGAAGGGCATCGTAATGTAGCAGTAAGCTCCGGCATGATGAACGATGTTTTCAGGCAGTCGGATTTCTTCAAGCTGATCTGGTGATAGCCCGAGTAACAGTCCAGGAAACTCAAGAGCTGACAGCTGGCCGTTGAATCTACGACTTGGTCGATGCGACGCAACCCGAAAGGATCTTTAGGGCAGGCTTTGATGAGGTCGGTGTAGTCGACGCACATGCGCCATTGCCCTGTCTTCTTCCGGACCAGGACTGGGTTAGCCAACCAGTCGGGATGGAGGACTTCTTTGATGAAACCGGCGGCTAAGAGCTTTGTGAGTTCTTCCTTTATGGCATCTTTCCGATCCTGAGCGAAACGGCGTAACTGTTGTTTGATGGGTTTTGCGTCATCTTTGATGTGCAAAGAGTGCTCGATCACCTCCCTAGGAATTCCAGGCATATCAGATGGTTTCCAAGCAAAAACATATTTATTATTTTGGAGAAAGGTGACGAGCGCGCTTTCCTATTTAGGATCTAGCTCAACGCCGATTACAGTAGTTTTGGAACGATCCGATGGATCAGGGGAGATTTTCTTCGTTTTGACGTCGCCTTGTCCCGACTTGGCTATCTTTTTCGCGGGGATTTCATCCTCTTCAGATGTTGATGCAGCCAGTCGGATTTCTTCCTGGCCACGTGATCTCTCACGAGATTGGGCCATGTCGCAGCTTTCTTTGTCGCAAGTGAAGCCTTGTTTGACGTCGCTGCGCAGGGTGATGACGCCGTTGGGACCAGGCATCTTCATGCAGAGGTAGGTGTAGTGTGGTATTGCCATGAATTTGGCGAGCGCAAGCCTTCTAATGATTGCGTGGTAGGCCGTCTCGAAGTCGGCCACCTCGAAAATGATGTTCTCCATCCAGAAGTTCTTTCGAACTCCGAAGGTGATTGGAAGGGCGATGTGCCCAGTGGCGTAGATGACGCCACAGGATAACTCTCGTGGAAGGGGAGGAGCTTGCCTTCAGCTCGGATCTCGGAATCTGCATCTCGTCCAGGGTCTTGGCGAACAAAATATTGAGGGTGCTGCCCCCATCGATGAGGACGCGCTTCAGCTTGATGTTCCGAACCACCGGGTCTAGTATCAAGGGATACCGCCCCGGGTGAACCACTCGGTCGGGATGATCTGAGTGGTTAAACGTGATGGCCACCTCCGACCACTGTAGGTATTGTGGGACTTCGGGTTGTGCCACGTTGACCTCGCGGTCGGTCAGCTTTTGCTTCCTCTTGGACTCATAAGCTTGCGGCCCCCCAAAGATGTGATTCAGCTCACCCACGGGGTCTTGGAAAGGTTCTGAATTTCCAGTTGGGTTGTTCTTCTTGGCTTCCGATGGGCCGGCTTCGTCAGTCGGCTTCTTGCTTAGCTATGCCGCATATTGTTCGGCGAATTGCTTGTAGATAAAGCAATCCTTGGCCACATGCTTGTGGTTTGGATGATGCGTGCACTGAGCGTTCATGATCGCGTCGTAGGCCGTGACTCGGGGACGGCGTTGGGAGTTGGACGTCGTGGCAACCAGGTCCTCGGGCCGGCGCTTGCGGTCTTTCTGGCCATGATTGTTGCTGCCGTTATCCTTCTTAGGATGCCGGCTTCCTCCCGAGTGCTTGTCTTCCCTTTTGTCAGGCTGATCTTGTCGTGCCGCTTTGATTGTGTCGTTGGACTTGGCGTAGGAGTTCGCCATCTTGAACATCTGCTTTGCCGTCTTTGGTGGCTTACGCCCGAACTTCCCGATCAGCAATTCATCACGGACTCCCTTCTGGAAGGCGGCGATTATGATATCGTCGGTGATGTTGGAGATCTTATTACGTTTTTCCGAGAAGCGCCGGATGTAGTCCTTCAGCGACTCGTTTGGCTTCTGGATGACGTTGTAGAGATCAAAGTGGGTCCCAGGCCTTTCGAAGGTGCCCTGGAAATTGGCGATGAAGTGGTCCCAGAGCTCTCTCCACGAGCCAATTGAGCCTCTTGGCAAGCTCGTGAGTCAGTTCCTGGCCGAGTTGACGAGGGCAACAGGTAAGTAATTGGCCATGGCCTTGTTGTCTCCTCCTGCTGCGCGGACGACGAGGGTGTACACAGTCAGCCACGACTCGGGGTCGGTCTTTCTGTCGTACTTCTCGATTCCTGTCGGCTTAAAACCACTCGGCCAATGCACTCGGCGCAGGTCCCGAGTGAATGCAGGTACTCTGTCGTCGTTGCTGTCGGGCAATCTTCTTCGATCTTCGTGGGGGCGTTGCTCTTGCTCTAGGTAGCGCCGGTCGAGGACTTCCCGCGAGATCACTCGGCGGGGTCCTTTGTAGGCCGCTTCGGTAGTCGGAGTTGTTGTTGCGATGGACCCGGTCGTGGATGGGTGGTCGTCCATGCCGCTTTTCACAGGAGTTGACCGATTGCCCTTGATGCTTCGTGGCCTCGTGGCGGGGTCTCTTGACCTAGTGGCCGTCCGAGCTTGTTCGGGCCTCCTGTAATCCTTCGACCGCAGCGGCGGAAGTCAGCTTCTGTCGGGCGTTTCTGCCACGGACTCAGTCGGCCTTCGTACTGAGGTAGAGGGAGAGCAGTTGGCTGTGGCTGTGACGATGGTCTTGATCTTGTCTAGGATTGGTGTTACCGTGGCGGGTGCCGTCTCGATAACAGTGTCGAGGAGGGTGAGGGCGGCAACGGCGTTACGTTGAGGCGTCGAAAGATGTTGGTGTTGTCGACTCGCGTCGAAGTATGGCCTCGTGAGCGGATCGCCCGGTCGCCCTTAGGTCTCGCTTTCTTCTGTCAGCTTCCTCCTTGCGCCTATTTTCATCTTCTGCCAGCTTGCGCTCCTGCTCAAGCCTGGCTTGTTCTTCTTCAGCGATCCTGCGGGCCATGGCCGAGTCGGTCTCGGCCACCTCAGCCATGAGAACGTTGAAGCACCTAGGATCGTAATCCTTGTCGAAGTCAGAGTCGTTAACCTCGTCCATGGAGATGCCGTAGAGGTCATCAAAGTCTGAAGAGCTGAGGTACTCGTCGAGCTTCGTGGATGAGCATGATCCGAACGATTGGAGGATGACAGCAACTTCCCTTGAACCCGGATCGCTCGAATCTAGATCGTTCCAGTCCGGGTCGTATCTTGATGACGGCGGTTCTTTCGAGTGAGTTGATTTCGACTCGGAAGAAAGGAGTTTGCAATAGGTCTCAGCGGCGTTTGGTAACCCAAACGGAGCCGAGAGGGTTTCTCCTCCCGAGTGGATCGATTCCGACGGGGAGGTGAGAAGGTGGCTGTAGATCTCAGTGGCGTTTGGTAGTTCGAACGGCGCTGAGTGGATTCCCCCTCCCGACTGGTCCGAATCCGAGTCGGGGAAGGAGAGGTTGTTGAATCCTTTGGTAGCGAAGTCGTCGATGCCTGATCAAGATTCCATCGCGCTTGCCGGCGAGATTGAAGAAGCCTTGACGCGCGGGCCCTTACCTGGCGCGCCAACTGTCGAAACTTGGTTTCGTCAATAGAAATTTGGGGGTGCAGTCAAGATCGCCAAGCTCGATGGGTTAAGTGAAAAACAAGGTTTAGACAGGTTCAGACCCTCTCGTGAGGTAATACCCTACTCCTGTTTCAGGGATTTGATCCGCCGAGTGTTTATTGATCTCAAGCGATCTGTTGCTCTTGTGTTGCCTATTTCTCAAGGGACGCCCCTTACCCCCCTTATATAGTTTTGGGGGGCGGGCTTACAAGTCGGAAACCCTATCTTACTCTAAGTCGGTTTTCTCAATCTTACTAAGTTATGACTATGAGCCATTGCCTTATCTGATCGACAACGTAACATCCAAGTCATAGCCTACATATTTCTTAGGCATAACCTATCCCTATTTTTAGTCGGATAAGCTTGTCATGAGGATATCCTATTGCCATAATCTCCATAAGAATCTTGTCGTCTGGTTGTTTTTAAGTATATCCTTTAAATAAACTGTGACGTTAGCATGGGCACTATACTAGTATATGATAGAAAATTTTAGTGCGGGTTTAACGAGGATTTTGGGATTGTCATAGTTCCAATACTGATAGTAGGGGCTTGAGACCCCATCACCCCTTGGCAGATCCACCACTGTCTCTAATATATAATTTCAAATTTGTACAACAATTTTGAATATATGCTATATCTTGAAACTAGCAGATACAACTGAGGAACCAAAAAACAGCAAATTTAGCTTCAAGCGTTCAACGTTATTCCTGATAGGGAGTCAAGTACGGAATACACAAAACAAGCAATTTTAGGCTTCAAGCCTTTCAATATTATTCCAGATCGGGAATCAAAAGCACATAGTACAGAAAACTCTTTTAAACACTAGGTGGATGTCAAACCGTTTTTTTTCATGTCAACTAAATAACTATGAATAAATTTTAAAAAACAACAAGATAAATTAATATGTAATATATCACTCTCTACAGTTCAAATTCAATTTCTATAAATTATAAAAAATAACAAATAATAAATTTGACTGTAAAATTATATACATGTACTAGCTAGTTAGAGTTTAATTAAAACTTATAAACATTAAATTAATTTGAAGTGAAGTGATATATTACATATTAATCTATCTTATTAATTTTTTTAAAATTTTTTATAACTCTTTAGTTTGCATATAACAACCGATGGACGTCCATCCAGAAGATTATGATTAGAACCCATCTCCCACAGAGGACCCATTATTCACTGGCTCACAGCTGGCGTTCAGCAAGTAGCCGGGACAAAACCGATTTTCTCCGCGGCGACGTCATAGATCACCTCCGCCGACCGCTGCTGCGTGTTGCCGATGATGGACAGCGGCAAGCCAATGTCCATCGCCGCGAACGCGAGGCACCCGACGTTCTCGTCCAGGAAGATCATCACCCCGAAGAAGTCGAGGTCGAACACGGCGCCGTCGCCGAACTTGAACGACACCGCCGGGATGACGATCTCGCTCTCGCCGGTGAAGTCGTAGCACGCGTCGAGGACGTCGTTCGGCGGGGCCGGCTTGTACTGCTTCATGGTGAGCCTGAACCTGTCCCGGAGTAGAGTGTACGCCTGCGCCGGGAGGTAGGTGAGCACGGTGCCGGAGTCGAGGAAGGTGCCGGCGCTCGTGAACACGGCCGGCGGCACCGGCAGGACGTACCCGCCGATGTCGATGGAGACGAGCTCGACGAAGTAGAATGACGGGAACTGCGGCTTCCGCACCATCGCCGTGTACTGCGCCCTGCCGGAGTCGATCGGCGTCGTCGCGCCGATGGTGAGGTACCCCGTCGTGCTGTTGCGGGACGGCAGGCAGTAGGAGAAGACGGCGCCGAACGATGCGGCGGCCTGCGACGGCAGCGACAGCTCGCCGCTGCCGAGGCCGAGCAGCCCGTCGACGCGGCCGAAGTCGCCGAGGTTGCGCAGGCCGCACCCGAACGGGAAGCCGGTGAGCGTCCGGGAGGAGGTGAGCGTGAGCGTGTCGTGGGAGAGGACGCCGGTGGTGGACGAGCCGTCGCCGTAGTGGACGGAGTAGAGGCAGGTGGTGTTGTCTTCGCTGCACAGGTTGCCGGCGACCGCGCACTGGGGTTCGCCGCAGCGCACGGCGGAGTAGGTGGACGACTTGGACGGATCGAAGAGCGGGTCTTGCTGCGGGTAGCAGTGGCCGGAGCACGGCTGGCATTGGACCCACGACAGGTCGCTGCCGGTGTCGAAGATGAGCGCGGACGGCTGGGCCGGCGTGCCGAAGCCGACGACGACGACGAACTCCAGCGTGTCGAGGTAGGTCCCCGAGCGGTCCGGGATGGTGGCGGCCGGCGCCGGTGCCATCGTCGGAGTGGGCGGCATGCTCGGCGGCGACGCGTACGGAGCGAGTGACGGGGCCACCGCCGACGTGGAAGGCGACCTCTGGAGGAGGGTGCGCAGCCGTGCCCTGTCACGGACGTGGATGTCGCGCGCCGGCTTCCCGGCGGCCGGGACGCGGATCGTGAGCTTGCTGCCAGGTGTTGCGGCTGAATAATTTGCAGGTAGTGGACACAAATCAGTTGACGAGGAGGATGCCAAGTGCTCAAACAAACTGGTGCTCTTTTTTTTTCCTCAAAAACCAGGGCTCTTTTTGAAGAGAGCACAATTGGAAGCCAGCAACTCACACTGTCAGTATGTCACACACACAACGGTCACACGTTCACAGCACCGCAAAATGTTTGTGTTTTAATGTTCAAAAGGAAATAAGATCGTGCATACGTCGTAGCATTTGTTTTCTCTTTGGCAAAAAGAAACTTCCTTAATTTCTTGACATATGACGTTGTTTACCTTAAAAATATATATATCATTTTATTATTATGTCATGACTCTTATAATTTTTTATATTTATATTTTTGATAATGTCATTACTCTTATAATTTTTTATATTTATATTTTTAATAAGACATATGATAAAAAGTTTATTCAAAAGTCAACAGTGTCATATATTAAAAAGAGAATACAACTTTAAGCAATAAACTTTGTTATATGCTAATATATTTGTAGTAAAATTTGTTATGGAGTATAATATATTTAATTTGTAAATCTGAACATAATACAATATTATAAAAGCGTCATTCGAGCAACAGCTTATATGACTCATGTATCCATTAAAAAGACGCCTATGCTCAAAAGTGAATGTTTGGGGAAGCGGTTGTCGGTGTGATGGTGGAGTGATTGGTTCTCACAAATACTACACACTTTCGAGCTGGTGTTAGTAGTTACATCTTTCCTGCTGGTTGGTTTTTTCATTTGTCAGGGGAAACACATACATTGATGTATATGAGACTGGCTAAGTGGTGAGGCGTGTATACTGTATAGCGGTTTATGTATATACGTGTGTTCCCTTTAATCACAATTTTTTTATTTTTGAGTAATATAATTTAAATAAAAACTTAGAAAGATTTGAGCTTCACTTTTAGACTACGTCTTTTTAAATGTGTGTTAAGTACACGTGTGCCTCTTGGATAAAAATTCCTTTGATGAAGGGAAAAGAAAAGAAATCACAAACTTTGAGTAATAGGATGCATGTCGTCTGCAGTCCTCAATGACATGTGGTTTTCACGGATCTTAGGCTCACATGTCAATCAAGAGGATATGCAATATTAGGAAAGATCTCAATTGTTAAGTAAAAGCGACCCGGAATGAACAAAGACCGGCAACGGATCAGCCAAACGTCCGAATACGTACGGTGATCTCATATTCCCATACCTGGGGACGTCAAGGGAGGGGAATGAAATTGGCCCTTGTAGCTACTGCGTAGCTCATCGAGGCTGGCCGTCAGGTAGCGCCGCCGTGGACCGGCGAGAACTCCGCGGCGAAGAAGGCTGCTCATGGTCAGCACGAGCAAGCACACCAACAACGGATGAGACAACGCCATTGCGCGCTACTGCAACGTGTACGGCCACTGGCTGATCGATTTGGCTCTTGTCGATAGCTGATTTGGGTGCTTAAATACAGTAGGCTTGCCTGCAAGAGTGTGTTTCATTGGACTTGGCCGAACTGATATATCTAGGGAGAAACTTGAATTTACATGGGAATATATGTGGGATATTTTGCGCTGTAGTTAGGCTAGCTTCATCGTGGTTTACGTACAGTATATATGTATTGCTCTGACTACGGTTTCTACGAGAACAAAGCGACGACGATGGAACCGATGAAAAACGTGCGTCCATCATCGTTCAGGGAGCAGAAACGAGATAAGTTAACAGTCCTCCCGTCAGGAAGGTCTTTTCATCAGCCAAAACAATATGACCAGAAGTTTTTTTTTAAAAAAACGATACGATAATATCTTTTCATTATATATAGAAGAAATAAATATACCTCATATAAAAGGAAAAAAAGAAAAAAGAAAACTAATCGGAGGCTAGGCTCTCTAGCTAAAGAAAGGTAACATCTCTCGTAAATGCTTAGCACCCGCTAGACTCCAAAGCTTTGTTTCCTTCTTGATTGTTGCAAGAAGGGATCCCGTTACTAACTCCTTATGATTAAAAATTCGTCGGTTCCGTTCTTTTCATATCTTCCACTCAACCAACAGCATAAGGGAACACATGCCCTTTTTCGGGACACCCGCTGTATTGGCGATTTTTCCATCATTGCTGCACTGATTGGGACTCCCTCCAGTTTTTTGGATATAGCTGTTCGAATCCTATCCAGTTGGACACGAGGCTCCAGATCCTAGTAGAATATCAGCATGTGGCTACCAGGTGTAGGGCCATCTCAGCTGAGGTATGGCATAGAGGGCACTGGCCATTATTTCTCCATACCATGGTTGTCAACCGGTCTAAGGTCCAAACTCTGTTCTGAATGATGAGCCACGCATGATATTTATACTTTCCAGGTGCCCATACTTTCCATATCAACTGCTTGTATTTGTTGTTGGTTGTACCATAGTATTGTGCCTTATAGGCTGATGAAACCATATAGCAGCCATGATTGGAGAACTTCCACACAATCTGATCTTCCTCTGCCTCATTTAATTGAACACCTATCACTGCTCCCCACAGGTTGACTAGCTGGTCGATGAGGTTCACTGACCATGGAGTGTTTATAGTGATGTTTAGATCTTGTAACCACACATCATTTTCATTGCCTTGGCGCAAGGACTTTTCTCTTTTCTTGGATAATTCGAAAACAAGCGGCATGAGGTCTCTCGGCCTCTGACCGTCTAACCATGCCGAACCCTAGAAGTGGGATGTATCGCCATCTCCAATCGTCATTTGTGTTGAAGCCGCAAAGAGCTGTTGGTTTACCTTGTCACAAGGTGTCTCCAGCCCTGCCCATGGTTTGTTTGGGTCTTTCCACCCATGCCACAACCAACGCAGACGCAGAGCTCTTGTAAACTTTTCCAAGTTTAAGATTTCTAATCCCCCTTGATCAAGAGGCAGACATGTCCTCGACCAGTTAACCTTGCATTTGCCTCCTGTGATGTCTCCTGTGCTCGCCCATAAAAAACTTCGACGTTGTTTATCCAATTGCTCTAGGGAGCCTTTTGTGACTTTTAGCACAGTTAGGAGGTAAATTGGTTGTGTTGAGATCACTAACTTTACCATGGTGGCTCTCCTAGCTAGCCCCATGTTTTTCCCCTCCAGCTTGAAACCCTTTCGGTAATTTTGTCAAAAACCGGTTGTAAGTCCCTTCTGTGTAGTCGGCCTAACATGAGGGGGAGGCCTAGGTATTTTAAGGGGAAGGTTGCCCTTCTTGCTGGGACCCCAAAGAGGATTTCTTCTAGACAAATGTTATCACATCGAATGGCCGCAACCTGGGACTTCTTAAGGTTGATGACGAGGCCTGAGGCAGTGCTGAAGCGAGCTAGTATGTTAATGAAGGAAGTTACATCCTGACGGGTGGGGTTATTGAAGATTATGGCATCGTCGGCATACATTGAGATTCGCAAGCTCATCATTCTTCCCCGTAATTTAGACAGTGCTCCCAGCTCTGTTGCCTTCGATAGAAGCCACTGTAGTGGATCTATTGCCAAAATAAATAGCAGGGGCGAGAGGGGCTCTCCTTGTCTGAGGCCTTTTCCATGTATGATTCGTTACGCTGGGCAGCCGTTAAGAAGCACCTGGGAGGTTGAAGTGGAAAGGATTGCACCAAGCCAATTTAACCATCTCGATGTGAAGCCCCTGTGTTGAAGCAAGGTCAATAGGTAATCCCATCGAACAGAGTCAAAAGCTTTTGTGATGTCCATCTGAAGAGTAGCGTTGCACGTCTCAAGCGACGGTATATTCTAACCATGCTTCTGACGAAGAGAAAATTATCATGTATGCTTCTACCTTTTATGAAGGCGCTTTGGTTTAAAGAAACCATGGAGTGCATCATCGACCGCAGCCGCATCGCCAGCACTTTGGAGAGGAGTTTAGCGACACTATGGATGGGCTAATTGGTCTGAAATCCACAACTCTCTCTGCTCCCTCTTTTTTTGGAATGAGGACTATATTCGTCGTGTTGAGCAGGTTTATATGTGTGCATCAGCCGCTATGGATGGCATCAAAGACCAAAAGGATGTCCAGTTTAATTGTGTCCCCTCATTCCCTTAAAAAAACACCAGTGAAGCCATCGAGCCCGAGGGCTTTGTCAGTTGGCATCTCCTTGATTGCCCTGAGGATCTCCTGTTCTGAGAATGGTTTGTCCAATCCACCCAGATCAGAAGGTAGAATGCCTAGCACTTCCCAGTTTAAGTGGTTTGGCCTTGGTTCCGGATGACCTAAATTGGACACAAAATGGTTATGAATTGTCTCCTCTTTCTCTTCATGAGTTACCGCCCACCCATTTTCCTTTTTCAGCCGTTGGATGGTATCTTTCGCGTGCATTCATTTTTAGGTGGAAAAACGTCGTTTTGCGTCTCCCTCTCTTATGAAGGCCACCCGCGAGGCCTGCTTTTTCTTGCCCGTTCCAAGGATGCTAGGGCTAGGACTTTGCGCTTGAGACCTGATCTCAGGCACATCTCTTGCAGGGAGAGATCCCTTTGCTCCTGAGCCACATCCAACCTGTAAATTTCTTCTAGTGTCATGTGAAACTGTAATTTTGGTTCCGATAATAATCCTCGTGCCCAATCTCTCAGATCAGACGTTGTGCGCCTGAGCTTGTGGTTTAACCAATGCATTGTCTCGGTGTGTCTAGAAGGCTTGCCCTAGCTAGCCTTAACCATGTCTTTAAAACCCAGGATTTTGGCCCAAAAATTCTCAAATTTAAAGGCTCTTGGCCCACGTGGTCCATTTGGGTTGGAGAGGAGTAAGGGGCAATGGTTGGAGGACGGCGTGGGGAGGGCATGGAGGACGTGGTTGGGGAAAGCGAGGTCCCAAGACTCGTTGCAGAAGAAGTGGTCTAATTTGACCAGAGTTGTCACTTGGCATTCATTTCTCCATGTAAACCTCCTGTTTAGGAGCGATAGCTCGCGCAGTTCAGTGCCATCAATTGTTGCCCTAAAGCGTCTCATTCTTGAGAGGTTGAGATTGGTGTTATTTTTATCTCTCGCCTGGTATATCATATTGAAGTCTTCGAGGATGAGCCAGCTACCTCCGTTTCTGGGCTTTATTCTTCTAATGTGCCTGAGGAAGGCCTCTTTGAGGTGATCCCACGTTGGCCCGTACACCCCAGTTAAGCGGAAAGTGTCTCCCGAATGTAGGGCTTTCACATTTGCCAAAATTTAGAAACAGCCGATCCGGATGTTATCCACCTCAAAAGTTGAGGTATTCCAGAGTCGCAGAATTCCTCCTCTCATGCCTCTAGCGGGCTTGAAAGCGAAGGCATCCATCTTGTATCCACCTAGGAATCTAATGAGGCTATCATCAATGTTTTACAGTTTTGTCTCCTGAAAGCAAGCCAAGCTACAGATCGAGCTGGTCATGAACTCATGAAGTGCATTGCATCGCGCTAGGGAGTTCAGGCCCCTCACATTCCAAGAGATTATATTTAGACTTTGTCTCATTTGGGAACAATTAAACTCTGAGGTTAGGGTGCTCCGAACCCAAATGCTTGACTATGAAGTAGACATTAGGTAGCAAATTCATCTATCTCGTTCACCGGCTCGCCGATTCCGTCTCTGACCAAGGAGAGCAACACTTCGTCCATGGCCTCCCGTGTCTCGTCCCCAATGCCGAAGATAGATGTGAGGGCTGCAATGGCTTGCGACGGCAGCGGACCTTGAAACATTGCAATGTATTGGGCAAGCACTTTATCAATTGATATGCCATCGTCTTCGCGGAGGAGGCCTAGTGTCAAACCCCGAGGTGTTTTCCCTTTTAAAAATCGAAAGAAAAATCACAAGAAAAATAGTTGGAATTTAACTGGAGCGAACAAATAATTTTAAAAGCAAAAATCTAAATGAAAATGGCATGGTAGCATTTTTTATAAATTCTACATGTCAAAATACAGTAACAAGATTTTTAGTGGAATTTTCAGAGCACTAGAAATAATTTTTAACCAATTAAAATCAAAATCGAAATTAATAAATCCTGGGAAAATTGTTTTCTCTCTCCTCCTGTCCTTTTTCCCGCCCAAACCGGCCTATGGGCCGCCGGCCCGAGCCGACGACCCATCTCTCCCACGCGCCCGCCCCTCCCCTCTCGCGGGCCGGCCGAAGGCCGCGGCCCGTTTAACCTTTGCGCCCAAAAGAATAAAGTCTGCTTTTCCCCCTTTTTTCTCCGGGACGCTGACAGGTGAGGCCCACCTGTCGGATCTGTCCCCGACCTCCGACCGCCCGGCGCCATTTCCGTCACCGCCCGCGGATCTCGCGCGACCGCCTTCCCGTGCCTCGGACGCCGCCACCTTTACTCCCCCGCCCTCCCGTCGACCTTAATCTCCCAGTGCTCCTCCAGCGCCTCCTAATTGCTGAATTTAATCGCCGGCCATTAAACCCCCAAATCTCTCCCTCTCTTAACTCCGACGAGGAATTGCGTCCCCTCCCGGCCACCACCGACCCTCCCCGTCCCCTTTAAAAGCCGACCACCGAGCTCCCCGTCCTCCCCACGCCCTCACCCGAGCTCTCCTCTCTCTCTCTCACTCCAGCACCGTGTGCCAAAGCTCCTGAGCCCGTCGCCGACCTTCGGCCGTGATTCCCCACCGTCCCAAGCCGTCCCGAACCTTGCCACCGTCTCTATCTCCATCCCCGGCGCCTGAGCTCTCTCGGTCGCCCCTTTCCGTCGCCGCCCGCCGTCTCCCTCACCATCCGCGCCGTCATCTTCCCCATCTCCGGCGTCCCCACGGTGAGCCACCCCTCCTCACCCTCTCGGTCCGAGCCCGCGTCGCCGCTTGCGGGTGCGCGTGGCTCCGCTCGTGAGTGAGCCGCGGCACTCCGCCGCCCCGCGCCGCCGGCCGGTCTCCGGCCGCCGTGCACCATCGCCGTGCACCATCACCCGCGCCCCCTCTCGGCCGTCCGATCTGCCTCGGCAGATCGGCGCCGTCCATTCCTCATGCTGCGTGGCACGCCACGTGGCCGCCACCTAGGCACCACGTGTGCGCCACGTGGTGCACCGCTCCCTCTCGGCCGCGGACCCGGTCCACCATGGACCGGTGCTCCCACGGCTGATGACGTCAGCATTCGGCCGCTGACATCATTCCCGGGACTTATTGCGCAATAAATTATTAAGAACTTTTCTGCTTTAGTAAAAACACAGAAAACTTCTAAAAATCATATCTTTTCATTTCAAGCTCCGTTTTAGCCCATTCAAATTTCATTAAATTCATAAAAATGCCAAGAATACATTAAAAATAGTTTTGTTCCCTGTTTCATTAGCTTTTTAGCCTTTTTTTGAAGTGCTTTGTTTGTCATGTAGACCCGGTAGTTCCTCCGGCCCGGTGTACTTTGAAGTTGTCGCGGAGTTTTCCAGTCAGAAGAGCAAGGCAAGTCATGCTTTATTATTGATCATATTGCTCCTGTTTTTGCTAAAACACCTGTTTTATTCTATTAAACTATATTTATTTTCGAATGTCATCTCATGGGGAATATTACACTGTATGGTTAGATTTATGCCTTAGGTTTGCTACTCTAACCCCTTTGATAAACTTGGGATAACAACATGACTAGCTTATAGGCCTAGGTTATGCTTAGACCTGCTTAGACTTACTAGCACACTAAATGGGTAATTTCATCTAACTACATTATGTTGGACACATGAAATGAAGGATATAAACCGAGTACTTTGTGGACCGGATTAATAACTAAAACATGACAAATGGTGGACTGTGGGTGCTGTGGTTTTGATAGTGGTGCCCATGGCATTTAAGGACCGGTTCACGGGAAACCCTTGGAAGAATGACCGTACAAACCACAAGCCAGAATGGACAACGGTGGGTCCTGTAGTGTAGCTCTTCCTAACCGACGAACCCAGGCAAGGGTGAGCGGGATGGAGTGCCAGTCGGCCCCGGTATAAGGGTTGCTAGGCTGCCGGATTCACCGAGGCACTCGGGGGGCTGCCCACGTCCCAGGGACGTGTAGACCCCCGTTTTTGGAATGGGAATCATTCGTGTTCATAGTACCATTTCCCTGGATCGAGTAGTTTGGTATCCACGAATACAGTACTAAATTATCAGGTGCAATGTGCACGAATAGTCTTATACCAAAAGTATTACAATAATAGGCCCGAAGGCAATAACATTACATGCAGGACCTACTGGTCCGGATACAACCAAAATCAGAGATTAGATAAGATAGCAGACGGAAGGCAGTGGCATGTCGATTGCCACAGGCAACGACTGGGGATTAAGACCTAGTAGACGCCTTCTCCTTCTTCACCCACCTGGCAGTAAGCATAGGAGTCCTCCAGTTCTTCGTTTTCACCATCTAAAGGTTTGTGCGTATAGCAGGGATGAGTACCCAACATACTCAGCAAGCCAACACGGAATGATGCACATGATAGGGTCATTCAAAGGGTGGCTGTGGTTTATTTGCACAAAGCCAATTTTCATAAATCATTTCACAAACCTAACATCTAGCCAGTCAAGTTTTAGTTTCAGAGTATATTAAATCGGTGACGGTTCTGTCTGCCATGCATCGTGATACCAAGGATGGTTTCCCGTCTCCGGATCGTCATGGTTTTCTGGAGAGTCTATCCCTTCTCGCAGGTTGAGAAGTTGAGTCCACCAGCTCACAAAATTATTATGCATACCAACCCATCATTTTAAAACTTATGAGTCTAGCCACGGGAGAAACTTGTCACGTCGCTCATTAACCGCGAGCACGGCTATTCGAATAGATTGATTTACTCACACTGCAGTGGATGTACACTTTACCCGTACTCCACAACTGCTCATTGAATGAGCCTACATCTCTCTATATGGGACGGCCACGGCAAAGCCTTTCGATAACCTCACTTTGGCAGTACCCGCTCCATGAACTTAAGTCCTCATGCACTCTAGCCGTCGTTTCCTAGCAGTGAGAGGAGTTCTGGCGTTCCCGGGGTAAGGGGGAAAACTTACTTAATCTTTAAGTCATCATTAAGTTTGGTTTATTATTCACATAAAGGCCTTTTGTCTTATCACAATTACGGGCACTCTAGCATTGGTAGGCCCAGGACACTCTACCTATTGGTAGGTCCTTAACTCAACACCCACACCTGAACCACTATGTAGGGATACTGCCTCCGCTTGGCTATGTACTCCGCTAAGTCTATACCCATTCGAGAAGTGCGGTTGTACTGACTCGTTCTAAGTTGTAAGTCCTATGGCTCGGTCCTTAATTGACCAGGGACGGTACTAGCCTTTTGTCAGAATCCACCCAAATCCATCCATCCGCCTCAGTCTAAAACATTGGTTTTTTATTTTTGGTTTTCATAAAATCTCATTTCATCATGTTCTAGGCAATGTGGCGCTCATGTCTCTACATGCCGTATTCCAACTACCTTCCCTAAGGTAGCTGCCCAAGCATATAGCTCTTTGTAAAAGTATGAGTATTCAAGATTCTAGTATAAGCATGGCTAAGCATTTTACCAAAAATATCCTCCGGTTATATTGCATCGAGGGTTACAAAGATTATATCTAAAGGTAAGCAATATCAAGGCATGGTATATCAGGCATAGGTATTTTGTGTATAGCATGCATGTTTGAAATTTAAATCAACATCATTTCGCAAAATAGGATCAATATGTTCAAAGGGGAGTGTTGACTTGCCTTGCTCGTGACCTTGTTGGCTTGACTCTTCGACGTTCTCAATGGTTCCCTTGGACTCTATCGTACGTGCGAGAAATCCAATTTGAATTCGATTAAAATTCAAATAAAATCCAATAAGATCCGATAAAAGCCAAATAAATCGCAAAAGCGACTCCTAACACTAGGCTATGATTTTACGTAGATTTAGGTTTGAATTTTGATAAAATCTGGGTTAGAATGAACGAGTTACGTTATTGTGTTTTACCGTTTTTAAGTAATCATATGGTGGCATTATTTCAAGTTAATATATTTTAATTTTGAGAAATATAACGGTTGGTGACTCAAAATATAATAATAAAAAGAAAATGGTTAACTTCTAATTTTTATCCAAATTTTATTGGGCCGACAAGTTCCAGGGTTAAAAATAATTGAATCCAAAAATAATTAATTAACCATGAAGCTTAGACGCTATACAAAGTAATTTAAAATTTTAGGTTTAGAAAATCCATACATTAAAAATAATATTTGATGACAAGCTAAGTTGTAACTGAACTCCTAGATAATCAAATTATGCGACGGTTAAATATCTTTGGATTCCTATTTTGAAAACCAATTTTGTTTCTAAGAAAAATATATATTTTTGCCCGAGATTTTCCCAAATATTCTCCAAAACTTTTTCCTAAATTTTTTTCTAATTTTTCTCTAAATTTTTCCTCTTCTTTTCTTTTTCTTTTCTTCCTTTTCTCTTTTCTTTTCTTTTCTTTTTTATTTTCTTTTTCTTTTCTTTCTTTCCCCTTCTTCTATTTTTCCTTTCTCCTCTGTTCACTCTCTTCTCTCCCTCTCTCGGCCGGCAACAGTGGGGAGACTGCGTGCGGTGGTGGTTGGCTACAGGGAGGAAAGAAGAAGGGCGGCTTACCATCGGTGGCGCAACGGCGTGGGCGGCGACGCGGCACGCGCGGCGGCGGCGACAATGGCATGGCGGCGGAGCTCCGGCGGCGACGCGGCTTGCTACGGGGAGGAGGGGAATGGGTGGCGAGGAGAGACAGGCTTGGGCCGCCCTTTTATAGGCGCGGCCGGAGGAGAGGGGGACCGTGCGCGGCGTCGGCGAAACGTGGCGCGGACACAAAGGGGGCGGCGCGGCGGCGGCGCGTGCGAGTGCGAGCAAGGGCGTGCGGCGCACGCGGGCATGGGTCGGCGCGCGGCACGGGTGCAGGTCGGGTCGGCGCGGCGCACGCACGAGGAGGTCCGGCGGCGGGCGACGCGTGGCAGCGCTCGGGAGGGGCCGGGCACGACGCGAGACGCGTGGGCGGCGGCAGCCGGCGCATGACACGGGCACGGGCGACACGGCGACGTGCGCTGGGCGGCGCGAGACGTGCGGGACGCGGGCGGGCGGCGACGACGCGACGTGCGGTCGGCGCGCGGAACGGGGCCTGGGTAGGCGGCGACGCGTGGCGCGCGGAGGAGGCCCGAGGCGGCGCGGATTAGATCGAACATTTGGCGACACGTGAATAGTTGCTTTTCCGATTTTCCCAATTTTCCCTGATTTTATTTTTCTTTTTGTTGCTACCCTTTGTATTTCACTTGCAATTAGAATTTGACTTAATTATGGCTTAATTAATATTTTTATGACTTTTACCCTCTTTATTATATATATATACACATATATATATCCATATGTATATTTTGTATGTATATATATATTCACATGTATATTTTCCTTTTTAATTATATTTAGAAATTCTTGATATTTTATCCTAATATTTTAATATTGTTCCCAAAAGCAAGTTTTATTAGATCATAGCTCTCCCTAATTTATTTTTCTTAGAATTTTATTTTAATTATTTCATTCTTGCAACTTCTCTTTTCCTTTTTAGGGTTTTGAAATTGCTCTCAACGTTATCCTTTCAAAACAATTATTTATTTATTTTAACTTGGCATCAAAGACTCGCGAATAAAAGGCAAATAAATACGACAAGATGCAATCAATCAAAAGATATTTGCAAGTTTCGATTTTTATGTTTCGATTTTTAGAACTCCGGATTTTCAGGGTGTTACAAACCTACCCCCCAACAATAAATCTCGTCCCCGAGATTTGGGTCGGGTCGCTATTGGGAGTCGGTCGGTATAAACATATGGGACAAATCCATTAGGACTTATCCTTAGCAGGTTGACGAATAGGTTGGTTGCTTGGGGTGACGCAGGAATCTATCACTGAGTTTCTAAGGGTGGTCCACTTCGTTTCTTTGTTTCTGATAACATGATATTGTCAGCTCTTAATCCTTGGGGCATCCTTCAAGCATACAAGGCTTAGCATGTCTGTAATTTCCTTAAGTTGTATAATAGACTTGCTGTTTCGAAACTTTAGAGACCTTTAGTTCGTAGATGGATAGTGGTCTTGACATGATTGGGGTCTAGAGATTCCAGTAGGTGGCAAGAGGCTATCTAGAGAAGGTTTTTGTTGGACCTAGCTTAAACATAGTGTCCAATCTGAGGGTCCAGGGTTATGTCACTCTACCCCCCTAACAATAAGTTCTTGGCTTTTAGGGTAAGGGCTATATCGGCATTTTCAGGTTTGGTTGGCATCTTCACCATCCCTAGATAGAGTCCAACGCACAAGTTCCTAGCATGTCCTCAAGATTTTGGCTTGTCCTTTTGGTCTATCCGTCGGTCTCACAAGCTTACTTTCAATCCTTGGGTAGGAATGGTTCACCGGGTTGGGTCCTCTGTATCTTGTCCGGGGCTGGGTTTCCCAAGTCGTCGTTTGAGCTTTATTTGCCTCCAGGCAGGGTAATGGGAGATTTTTCCTAGGTCGTCTTTCCAGAGATATCGAGGTGGTTTCCTGAAACTGGAAGGGTTGTCTTAAACCTAGGCTAACCATCCTTGTTCCATACTTTGTTGAGTCTTGATCCATGGTCATGTTTGTCGGTGAAACTTATGGGGTAGGTACGGTAACTTCTCTCCGTCCACAGTCTAATACCACTTGGTTCTTAGTTAACTAGTCCATTCCTGATATGATGTCTAGAGTCTGGGTTGGCAATACCATAAGGCTTGATAGGAATACTACATCTCTGATCCGAATGGGCACACTAATGCGTACGTGGAGTATAGTTATATCTTCCCCAGGTGAATCTACTACCATTGATCTCTTAAGGCCTACCTGACATAGGTTATGTTCTGTGCTTATTTTTGAGGTTATGAAAGAATGCTAAGCCCCAAAATCAAACAAAACTTTAATTAGTGCAGAATGGATAGGAACAAACCCATCAGCACGACCTGGTCCTCCTGGGCTTCTCCTATACGCACGTGGTTCACTTGGCCACGGCGGAATCCGGTGGTAGCCTCCTTCGGCTGGGGAGTTCTGAACAAGCTTCGTTCGGGCGCCGGGGTAGGTGTTCCTCTCACAACCGTGGCGTTGGCTCCAGTACGGTTGGGTGTGTTGTGCGATTTGGGACATTGATTGGCATAATGCCCGAATTCTCCGTAGTTGAAGCAATTAACATTCCGGTTTCCCGGTGCTGCCAAAGTGGGGGCCGGGGTGCGGAATGGTGTTGTCGGTGGCCTACTAGCGTTGTTGGGTACAGAGGGATGATTGGCCGCTATGATGGCTGGTTTCCATTCTGTTGGTGTTGCTCCTTTGGGTCGCTGAGATGTCCCTTGAATTGGACGGGCCAGAGCAAGCCTTCTCTTTCGGTTGTTTTCAACCATCCTTTGGTCATGCTCAAGCCTCACGACCTTGTTGATGAGGCTTTGGAAGCTGGCGTGGTCTTGACTGATCATTGGTCCTCTCAGCTCGTCGGTCAGTCCTTCGATAAATTTATCCATCTTCTTTTCTTCGTCTGCCAGGTCACTTGTGGCGTAACGGGCAAGCTGCGTGAACTTGTTAAGGTATTCTTGCACCGAGGTGTTGCCTTTGCGCAACCTACGGAACTCATTCTTCTTCATCCTCATGACCGCGACGGGTACAAAATTTTCACGGAAGGCGTCCGTGAATTCCTCCAGGTTGTTTCTCCGGCATCTTCAGCCCGAGTCTCTTTGTAGGTGTCCCACCAGTCACTTGTGGGTCCTTCCAGTTGATTGGTGGCGAAGATGACTCTATCCGCCTCTCGTACTCAGACGAGGGTCAGCTTCTTCTCTATGACTCTTAGCCAATCTTCAGCATCCATCGGTTCTTCTGCCGTGGAGAATGTCGGTGGCTTGGCTCGCATAAACTCTCCTAGGTTTGATCCTCCTCGTTGTCCTTGGTTGTTGGCAATGGCTTGAAGCAGTTGGGTTTGCAGAGCCATGACTTCCGCTAGGGTGGAGGGGTTAGGCTCTGGCTGGTCCTCAGTAGCTGCTGAGGCTCTGCGACGATGCGCCATCTGAACAACATGGATAAGGTAAGAGACTTGATCTACTAAGGTCACGATTCTAAGGAATTTTTCTTCAAGTTGTTTAAGGTGATCTTTCGAAGCAAGCTTGGTGGAATAAACTCATTTAAGACATAACATGGAACTTCACATCAGTTCATAGATGTTACATCATGGGGATACATTGGACATGTGTAGTCCCATACAACACAATACAACATTACTAATATCGATCTAGGGTTTTCATACATAAGGGTAGGGGCATGGTCGTTGCTGTCTTAATTCCTTTCAAAGCAAGACCAGGGTTGCTGCAGATTTCTCATCTAGTTATCCGGGTTGTTGCCCGATCTGGGGTTGCCACCTATGGCTGTTGCATTGGCACCGGTAAGAGGTGGGATGCTGCGTGGCTTGGGGCAGTGGTTGGCAAAGTGTCCAAACTCCCCACAGTTGAAGCAAGTCACATTCTTCCCTAGACGTCGGGGAATCTCCTCAGTATCTTCAGGGGTACACACTGTGCTTGTAATGATCATCTTGCCAGTACCACCTATATTCCATTTTGGTGACTTCCTCTTCTTGGGGTTAGATGGTGGCGAACTAAAACCGTGGCCGGTTGTTTGATTGGATTCTTTATCCTTTCTTCCGCACTGTATCTCTCCCTTGATCGGGGTCCTGGTGTACTTGTCCCATGTACTGTTCTTTACCCCATGTCCTTGTTCCATGAAACTGTAGCGGGGGTCAAGTGTTTCCTTTCGTCCCAATGGCGGGTTTGGTGTTACCGCTCTCTGTGGGCTTGACAGTATACTTGCGAGAGTCATCAGGGTTTGCGACGGAACGTACCGGCGTTGCTCTGGGCACTGACCCAGAATTTGCATTGGTTGCTGTTGAAAGTGTTGTTGCATTTGTTGCATCATCATGACCATTAACTGTGTCTGGTTAGCCACTACCTGGGCTAAGGTCGGGTTCACAGGGGAAGGAGGTGGAGTGTCCAAAGGGTCGCTCTGGGTTAATCCATGAGACTGTTGGGATCTTGATTTACTGCCCTTGGCTTTTCCCATCTATTGTCAGAGAGAAAGAGAAAAGTAAAGGTTAAGCTATGGATGCGGCCTTATTCTGTGTACTCTCATTGTTTTAGTGGGTTAAACAATCTCCCAAGTTCCAACATGGTCATAGTTCGACATCTATTTTTGAAGATAGCTTACTGTTAGAGAAAGGTAGTGGTAAAAATCAAATGTTCGTAGAGAATTGGGGGTCAAGGGTGTAAGGAAAAACATATTTGTTTTATAAAAATAGTCTGTATTTTCAAAATAATCCTATGTAGGGATATTTCCCTTTAACCAGCTATAAAGGGGGTGGGACGCCAGTTGGTCTTATCCTACAGTTGCACTGCTCTGATACCAGCTCTGTAGACCCCCGTTTTTGGAACGGGAATCATTCGTGTTTATAGTACCATTTTTCTGGATCGAGTAGTTTGGTACCCACGAATATAGTACTGAATTATCAGGTGCAAAGTGCACGAATAGTCTTACACCAAAAGTATTACAATAATAGGCCCGAAGGCAATAACATTACATGCAGGACCTACTGTGGACCCCCATTTTTGGAACGGGAATCTTTCGTATTCTTAGTACCATTTCCCTGGATCGAGTAGTTGGTACCCACGAATACAGTACTGAATAATCAGGTGCGCATGCACGAATAGTCTTACAACGACATTATTACAACAATAGGCCCGAAGGAAATGTTCAACACACAGGACCTCATGGTCCGAATACACCACAAAAGCAGAAATTAGATACGGCAGCAGAATAGAGGCAGCGGCATGTCAATTGCCACAGGCAACGACCGGAGCTAAGACCTAGTAAGCGCCATCAGTTCCTTCACCCTCCTGGTAGTAAGCGTAAGGATCCTCCAATTCTTCATTCCCACCATCTGAAGGTTTGTGCGTATAGCAAGGGTGAGTACCAACCGTACTCAGCAAGCCAACACGGAATTGATGCATATGATAGGGTTATTCAAGGAATGGCTGGAGCTCTTTTGCATAAAGCCAATTTTCACAAATCCTTTTCACAGGCCTAACAACTAGCCAAGTCAAGTTTTAGTTCCATAGTTTATTAATTTAGCGACGGTTCTGTTTACCATCCATCGTGAATCCAAGGATGGCTTCCCGCCTCTGATTCGTCATGGTTTTTTGGAGAATCCACCCCTTCTCGCATCTCGAGAAGTTGATCCACCAGCGAATGAAATCATCATGCAAACCCATCCCAGCAGTTTTAAGTTTAAAGTCTAGCCAAGCGAAAGTCTTGTCACGATGCTCGATATCCGTGAGCACGGCTATTCGAATAGATTGATTCATTCACACTGCAGTGGATGTACACTTTACCCGTACTCCGTGACAGCCCAACGAATGAGCCTACGTCTCAACACATGAGACGGTCACGGCAAAGCCTTTCGATAACCTCACTTTGGCAGTACCCGCTCCATGAACTTAAGCCCTCATGCACTCTAGCTGTCATCTTCTAGCAGTGAGAGGAGTTCTGGCGCACCCGGGGTAAGGGAAAACTTCCTCAATCTTTAAGTTCAATTAATATCGATTTAATTCCACCATTCACAGCAAAGGCTGCAGCCTCATCCTCATCACATAAACCTCATCATAAAGAACCATCTATGCAAGGATACTGCCTTCGCTCGGCTATCTAGTCAGCTAGGTCTATACCCATTTGAGAAGTACGGTTGTACTGGCTCGTTTCCCGGCTATCTCATGGCTCGGTCCTTAATTGACCAGAGTCGGCACTTGCCTTTTCGAAATCCACCCAAATCATCCGGCCGCCCCAGTCTAAAACATTTGTAAAATTTTCATCAAACTTAGTTCATCATTCTCATGGCCATGTGGCGCTCATGTCTCCGCAGGCCGCATTTCAACTACCTCCCCTAAGGTACTTGCCCAAGCACAAAGCTTTCTTGTAAAATCATGAGTATGCAGGGATCTAGTATACGCAGGGCTAAGCATTTTTACCGAAGTTAGCCTCCGGTCATATCACATCGAAGGTTACAAAGAATAATTCTAATGGTAATCAACATCAAGGCAGGGAATTTCAAGCATAGGTACATATCTGTGTAAGCGTGCAATTTGCAATTAAAATCAACATCATTTCGCAAAGTAGGGTCAATATGTTCAAAGAGTGTGATGACTTGCCTTGCTCGCACGCTTGTGGGGTGGTGTCTTCAACGGGGTCGATGCCGGTCTCTTCAGGTGCTACCCGTACGTGCGAAAAATCAATTGATTCTGATTAGAATCCCAGATAACACCAAAAGGTTGAAAAGATCCGAAAAAGTCTCAGAAACAATTCCAAGCGCTAAGCCCAAATTCCTACTTAAGTTTGTACTACGATCGCCCCGGGAAAACTCCAAGTTTAGACATCGGGTCGACGACTTAGGGTTTTCGTAAAACGACGATCACGATTTGTTCGAGAAAACGGATTTGAAAATATCCGCGGAGGGATTGGTGCTAGAGGTTTTGAAGGTCCGAGCACAAAATAGAAACATATTAAAATGGCGAGAAAGGTCTAAACGAAATTCGGATTCAAAAACGACGCAAACGGAATTTCGGAAAAGTCCGGATTTGATTTCCAAATTTTCGCACCGAGAAAACATACAAAAGTATACTTTATTTTTGCCCAAAATTTTACTCAAACCTTCCCAAAATATTTTTCCAAATTTTCTAAAATTTTTCCAAATTTTTCCTATTTTTTTCCAGCGCCACTGTTCATTGCACTCAATGTGCTCGACCGAGGTTCGGCCGAAACAGAGGCGGTGGCGACGCGAGCGCATGGGGGAAAAGAGGGCGGCGGCGGGGCTTACCGGCGACGGCGGACGTCGGGAAGGTGTGGTGGGGCACGGGGGGAGGGGGCTTGGCGCACGGCGGCGACGGCGTTGGCGCTCGGGAAACGGAGGAGAGAGGGCGGCGGCGGTGCGGCAAAGGGCGGCGTCGCCACCCTTTTATAGGCGTGGCGGGAGGGGCGCGGCACGGCGCGGGGGGGGCGCGCACAGCTTGGTGCCATGCGGCGCGCTAGGGCTTGGGCCGGCTCGGACGCGCGCGACGTGGCGGATGGGCGCGCGCGGGCGCGGGGCCGCGTACGGCGTTGTGCGCGCGGCACGCGAGCGCGGGGGCGGGCGCGGGTCGGCGACACGCGGCGACGATGGCGCGAGGCGTGGGCGACGGTACGGGCGCGGGCGAGCGCGGGCGCGGGCGCGGCGGGCACGGCGGGTGTGGCGCGCGCGCTCGCGCAGCCGCGCGCGCGCGGGTGTAGGGGCGGCACGCACGCGCGCGTGCGAGGGCGGGCCGGCGCGGGCGGCGCGGCGCGGCACGTGTCGCGCGCGGCGGGCCGGTGACGGCGTGGTACGGCGTCGAACACTGGCGCAATATGAACAGGGTTGTTTTGTATTTTCCCGATTTTTGATTTTTAATTCCTATTTCAATTTTCCTCTCTTCTAAAAATTCAAAATAAATTCCTATATTTCAAAAATAATTTTTAATATAATATTTTCAAGTTTTCTCCACTTTTATTTTCCCACATTATTTTTCATATTTATTTATTTAAATCCCTTTTTCCTAATTTCATAATTCACCCTTTATTTTCCAAAAAATTTCCCGGATTTGAGTACGACTCCCAAATATTTTATTATTTATTTTGTGTCCTAAATTATCCTCCCCAACCACAATTACTATTCTATTTCTCCCAAATCGTATTTTCTTAAATCCGCACTTCTCCGATTTCTTTTTAAAAATCCCTAATACGGACTTTCGCATTTTTCATTCCGACAAACTCCAAATCATCCAAAAACACCGAAAGGGAATTGATCATGACTAAATTTATGCAACTGAGCTGGCAAATAAGAAGCAACAAACCCGAGGAAGAAGCAACAAGCGAAGGTTTTTGAAAGTTCCGATTTTACGTTCCGATTTCGTTTCTTCGATTTTCAGGATGTTACAAACCTACCCCTAACAATAAATCTCGTCCCGAGATTTCTTACCGCTTGCTTGAGTAGGTGTGGGTATTCCGTCTTCAGGAAATCCTCGCTCTCCCAGGTAGCCTCCTCTTCAGTGTGATTGCTCCATTGTACTTTGTACATGCGCCATGACTTGGTCCGTGTCTTCTTTTCTGCCTCGTCCAGTATCTTGATTGGATGCTCCGGGTAGGTAAGATCACTGTGGACATGGATGGTTTCCAAAGGAGCTTGCTCTTCGGCACCCGCAGACATTTCTTCAAGCTGCGACACGTGGAATACGGGTGGACATCGGAGAGGTTCTCGGGCAGCTCCATGGTAGGCCACTTCACCTCTTCTAGCGTTTATTAAGAATGGGCCCACGTATCTTGGTGCGAGTTTCCCTTTGACCTTGAACCTCTGAGTTCCCCGTAGTGGTGAGACCTTTAGATACACACAGTCACCTTCTTTAAATTCTAGTTCTCTTCGACGGGTATCCGCGTAGCTCTTTTGTCGTGATTGGGCGGCTTGTAATCGGTCCCGGATCAGGCGAACCTTTTCCTCGGCCTCTTTGATTATGTCGGCCCGAATATGGTTCGTTCACCGATTTCGACCACATCAATGGGGTTCGGCATCGGCGACCAAATAGAGCTTCGTTTGGTGACATCTTCAGACTGGCTTGATAGCTATTGTTGTAGGAGAACTCGGTGTACGGTAAACATTTCTCCCAATCCTTGGTGAAATCCAACGCACAGGCTCTCAGCATATCTTCTAGTACTTGATTGGTCCTTTCAGTCTGCCCATCGGTCTGTGGGTGGTAAGCGGTACTGAAGGCAAGGTGACTTCCGAGTGCCTCGTGAACTTTGCTCCAAAAATGAGACGTGAATTGGGTACCACGATCCGATATAATCCTTTTTGGTACACCATGGAGACATACAATCCTACTCATGTATAGTTCCGCTAGCTTGGCACTGTTGTAGTTAGTCTTTACGGGAATAAATCTAGCGGTCTTGGTGAGCCGATCTACTATTACCCAAATGGAATCGTAACCAGTCGTAGTTTTGGGTAGTCCCACTATGAAATCCATGCCTATCTCGTCCCATTTCCATCCGGGAATCTTGAGCGGCTGTAGTAAGCCTGCTGGTCGTTGATGCTCAGCTTTCACCCTTTGGCATACATCGCATACGGCTACGTATTCGGCTACATCTCTCTTCATATTGGGCCACCAGTATTCTCCCTTCAAATCCTGGTACATTTTCGTGCTTCCTGGATGTAACGAATATGCCGATTCGTGTGCTTCTTTTAAGATCAACCCTCTCAAACCACCTTGTTCGAGCACGCAGATTCTTTTCTTGTACCACAGATTCCCTTGTCGTCTACCGAAAATTCCTAAGCGCGTCCATGCCATGCGTTCTTTGATTTCCGGGTTTCCTCATTTCCCTTTTGGGCTTCTTCTATTTGAGTCCTCAGAAGGGGTTGGATTTCCAGCGAGTTTGCTTCTCCGTGTGGAATCAGGTGCAGATTAAGTCGAGCCATTTCTTCTTGGAGCTCACTGGCCATACCTTCCAATCCCATATGGTTGCATTGGGCTTTGTGGCTTAACGCATCGGCCACTATATTTGCCTTGCCGGGATGGTAATGGATTCCTAGATCGTAATCTTTGATCAATTCCAACCATCGTCTCTGTCGTAGGTTGAGATCGGGCTGAGTAAAGAAGTATCTCAAGCTCTTGTGATCAGTATACACATCACAGTGGTTCCCGATCAGGTAGTGTCTCCAGATCTTCAATGCGTGAACAACCGCGGCTAATTCCAGGTCGTGTGTGGGATAATTCTCCTCGTGGGGTCGTAACTGTCGCGAGGCATATGCTACGACCTTCCCATCCTGCATTAACACGCCTCCTAGTCCTTGCCGAGACGCATCACAGTACATCACAAAATCCTTCCGGTTGTCAGGTAAAGTTAAGATTGGGGCGGTGGTTAACTTTTCTTTTAGTTGGTCAAAGGCTTCTTGACACTTCTCGTTCCATTCAAACTTCTTTTCCTTCTTCAGAAGTTGAGTCATAGGTTGGGCTACGGTGGAAAACCCTTCGATGAACCTTCGGTAATACCCGGCCAAGCCCAAGAAACTCCGAACTTCCGTCACTGACTTGGGTGCCTTCCATTCCGTGACAGCTTCGACCTTGGCGGGGTCTACTGCTACTCCTCCGGCTGAAACCACGTGGCCAAGAAAAGCGACTTCCTTGAGCCAGAACTCGCATTTGCTAAATTTTGCATACAGCTGGTGCTCTCGTAGTTTCTCCAGTACCAGCCGTAGATGTTCCGCATGCTCCTCATCGTTCTTGGAGTAGATAAGTATATCGTCGATAAATACCACCACGAATTTGTCCAGGTATTCCATGAATACCTTGTTCATCAGATTCATAAAATATGCCGGAGCATTGGTCAATCCAAAGGACATTACTGTGAACTCGTATAAGCCGTAACGTGTAGAGAACGCCGTTTTAGGAATATCTCCAGCTCTAATCTTCAACTGATGATATCCCGACCGAAGATCAATCTTTGAGAACACTTGCGCACCCTTAAGTTGATCGAATAGGTCATCGATTCGAGGTAGTGGGTACTTGTTTTTTATAGTCACTTCATTCAACGATCGGTAGTCCACACACATCCTCATACTCCCATCCTTCTTCTTGACGAAGAGTACTGGAGCTCCCCAGGGAGAAGAACTAGGGCGTACAAATCCTTTCTCTTGTAGTTCTCGGATTTGCTTCTTGAGTTCTTCTAACTCGTTGGCCGGCATTCGGTAAGGTCTCTTGGATATGGGGGCAGTACTAGGCATTAGGTCGATGATAGACTCTATGTCGTGATCCGGGGGCATTCCGGGCAATTCCTCGGGGAATACGTGCGGGTATTCTTGCACTACTGGCATCCCGCTTAGAGGTAGCATGGTGAATACTCCCGCAGCTTGCTCGCATAGCTTCGGGTTTTGGTCCATAGTTATGCTCATTGGTGATCCCCATGGGATGGATACCATGACTTCCCTTCGACTGCAGTCTATGATCCCATTATTCTTGGTCAACCAATCCATCCCGAGTATGACATCAATGGTTTGGGGTGATAGCACCATAAGGTTTGAAAGAAACACCACGTCCCTAATCGTATGGGCATATTGATGCAAGCATGGGGTACGGTTATGTTTCCCCCAGGTGAGCGTACCAACATAGGTCTCTTAAGTTCTACTTGGTGTAGGTGGTGTTGTTTGCTTACTTGGGAAGATATGAATGAACGCGAGGCTCCGAATCAAATAAGACTTTAACTGGGGTAGAGTTGATAGAGAACATACCCATCGGCATGCTCGATCCTCTTGAGCTTCTTCACCCGCACATGATTCACCTGGCCACGTCGAAACCCGGTGGCAGCCTCGTTGGGTAGCGGGGTCCTGAACAGACCACGTCCCGCAGCAGGGGTGGGGGTTCCTCGGACGGCCGTTGCATTGGCGCTGGTGCGCATAGGAGTGTTGCGTGGTTTGGGGCAGCTATTGGAATAATGCCCGAATTCTCCACAATTGAAGCAGTTCACATTCCTTCTTCCTGGAGCGGCTAGGGTTGGCGTCGGTGTACGGAACCGAGGTGTAGCTGGCTGTTGGCATGGTCGGGCGGGGAACGACCGCCGCCGCCGGAACGTTTGGCTTCCATCCGCACGGGGTGGCTCCCTTAGGACGTTGTGGCGCTCCCTAAAATGGGCGGGCCATAGCAAGCCTCCTTTTGCGGTTATTTTCTACCATCTTTTGGTCGTGTTCAAGCCGTACGACCTTGTTGATGAGGCTTTGGAAGCTGGTGTGGTCTTGTCCGATCATCGGTCCTCTCAGCTCATCGTTTAGTCCCTCGATAAATTTATCCATCTTCTCTTCTTCGTCCGCTGTGTCGCTTGTGGCGTAGCGGGCAAGCTGGAAACTTATTCGGTACTCTTGTGCGAGGTGTTTCCTTGGCGCGGCTGTGGAACTCATTTTCTTCATCCTCATAACTGCAGGTGGTACAAAATTTTCACGGAACGCAGCCGTGAATTCTTCCCATGTCGGTTCTCCGGCATCTTCAGCTCGCGTTTCCTTGTAGGTGTCCCACCAGTCACTTGCGGGACCCTCTAGCTGGCTAGTGGCGAAGATAACTCTATCTGCTTCTCGAACTCGGACGAGAGTTAGCTTTTTCTCGATCACCCTCAACCAATCCTCAACATCCATGGGTTCTTCGGCCGTGGAGAAGGTTGGTGGCTTAGCTTGCATGAACTCTCCTAAACTTGATCCTCCTCGACTTCCCTGATTGTTGGCAATTGCTTGGAGCAGCTGGGTCTGTAAAGCCATAACCTCCGCCAGAGTGGAGGGGTTGGGCTCCGGTGGGTTCTCGTTGGTGGCTGCGGCTCTGCGGCGATGCGCCATCTGAAGAAGATAGATGAATTAAGAGATCGGACCTGTTAAGGTCATGGTTCCTAGGTGATTTTTCTTCAAGTTGTTTTTAAATGATCTTCAACCAACAAGCATGGTAAAATAATAAGCTCATTAATTAGGATACCACAAAGCGATACTTAGGTCCATCATATTACATCAAAGGGGTACACGGACTGTACATGCACAGTCCCTCATGCCATGATACAACAACTACATCGTCCTACTGCATTAACTATTAAGGGGGGATAGAGTGTGGTCCTTGCTGCCGAACCGTCCAGAGCGAGATCAAGCTGGGGTGGTCCTCCCGTCTAATCGTCCAACCATTCGCAGGAGCCAGGTGCAGGAAGGGGGTGATCCTCTGCTGAAGCAAATCGGAGTCCCCATGGCTCGAAGGTGGTGGCCTCGGAGTCATGCCGAATCTTCCTGCTCGGTGGCCGTGTACTCTTGCGAGCGGTCTTGCGGGTGAGGGGACCTCCGGTGTGAGTCAGGCGACGAGTGGGAGCTTCCTCCTCCATTGGATCGGTGTCGCTGGACTCCCATTTGATCTCCATAGGTTCCGCCTCAGACTCAGAGTCGGTGTGGATCTGGATGGGGTTCTCCTCTCCCAATCCAGGCTCGGATGGCACTGCTACTGAGTTTGAGGTGGGTCCCATGGACGTGGCAGCAGTGGGGTCTATCAGGTACGGCGCCGACTCTGTGCTCAACATAAAGCATGCTCCATCATGGCTTGAAAGGTATCCAAGCATGCTGGAGTCATAAGGTAGTAGTGGTCGGGCACGGGAGCAGGAGGTGTTGGTACAACCCCCGGTGGAAGTACCTGCAGCATGGACAGGGCGGGAGCGCAGCTGTTCCTCCAGCTGGTCGACTTGTTGCTTGCTCCTCCTGAGCTGCTCCTCCAGCTCTACCAGAGCTTCCCCACGGGCTATGTAGCGGTCCGAGAGCTGCTCATATTGGGCACCGTTGGCTGCGGGCATGAGTTCGCAGGCATGTTGATCTCGATCCCCACGCCACGGTGGCTCTCGACCGATCATTGAGGCGTTGCTGCTGGTCATTGATCTCAAGCAAGGCTTCTTCGTAGCGCTCATCTCGCCGTTTCCGCCCGGCCGTGATAGACGTGTGACCATAGGGTTGTAGCAGCGGGGTGGCTTCCACGGTGCAAACGGGTTGCCTTCCTCGCGATAGGGATGGTGCACGAACTCGTCACTGTAAGTTCAGCACGGTGTATCGCATTAAGGCAAAGAAATGCTTCGCGGGCCGCATCTTGAATGGCGCTTCCGCTAAATCTCGGTGATAGCGGGTGTGAAAGCGAAAGGTGTTTCACTTCCCATGCGGGCTTTCACGGAAACGCCGCCTCCCATGCTGGATATCCATCGGAGCCATGCCTCTTGATTTGGTAAGTAGGTGGTTCTGGATATCTTAAACACCACAGCAAGGACTAAAGCTGTGCCACAAATCCCTCGTCTCGTGGGATGGTGATCTCCCAGGCTCCGTCATGGTTCGACATCTGCTTTTGAAGGCAACTTAGGGTTAGAGGGAGAGAGCTATCATCAAAACCATTTGGTAAAGAAAAGGAAATACAGCTATAGAAAAGGTATATTTGTATTTTCAGAAATAATAGTTTGGAAATGGTCCTACGTAGGGATACTTCCCTTTAGCCAACTAGTCAGGGGTAGGGCGTCATTTGGTCTTATCCTACGGTCGCATGGCTCTGATACCAGCTCTGTGGACCCCCATTTTTGGAACGGGAATCTTTCGTGTTCTTAGTACCATTTCCCTGGATCGAGTAGTTGGTACCCACGAATACAGTACTAAATAATCAGGTGCGCATGCACGAATAGTCTTACAACGACATTATTACAACAATAGGCCCGAAGGCAATGTTCAACACACAGGACCTCATGGTCCGAATACACCACAAAAGCGAAATTAGATACGGCGAAAAGAGGCAAGCATGTCAATTGCCACGGCAATGGCCGGAGCTAAGACCTAGTAAGCGCCATCAGTTCCTTCACCCTCCTGGTAGTAAGCGTAAGGATCCTCTAATTCTTCATTCCCACCATCTGAAGGTTTGTGCGTATAGCAAGGGTGGGTACCAACCGTACTCAGCAAGCCAACATGGAATTGATGCATATGATAGGGTTATTCAAGGAATGGCTGGAGCTCTTTTGCATAAAGCCAATTTTCACAAATCCTTTTCACAGGCCTAACAACTAGCCAAGTCAAGTTTTAGTTCCATAGTTTATTAATTCGGCGACGGTTTTGTTTACCATCCATCGTGAATCCAAGGATGGCTTCCCGCCTCCGATTCGTCATGGTTTTTTGGGGAATCCACCCCTTCTCGCATCTCGAGAAGTTGATCCACCAGCGAATGAAATCATCATGCAAACCCATCCCAGCAGTTTTAAGTTTAAAGTCTAGCCAAGCGAAAGTCTTGTCACGATGCTCGATATCCGTGAGCACGGCTATTCGAATAGATTGATTCATTCACACTGCAGTGGATGTACACTTTACCCGTACTCCGCGACAGCCCAACGAATGAGCCTACGTCTCAACACATGAGACGGTCACGGCAAAGCCTTTCGATAACCTCACTTTGGCAGTACCCGCTCCATGAACTTAAGCCCTCATGCACTCTAGCCGTCATTTTCTAGCAGTGAGAGGAGTTTTGGCGCACCCGGGGTAAGGGAAAACTTCCTCAATCTTTAAGTTCAATTAATATCGATTTAATTCCACCATTCACAGCAAAGGCCGCAGCCTCATCCTCATCACATAAACCTCATCATAAAGAACCATCTATGCAAGGATACTGCCTCCGCTCGGCTATCTAGTCAGCTAGGTCTATACCCATTCGAGAAGTACGGTTGTACTGGCTCGTTTCCCGGCTATCTCATGGCTCGGTCCTTAATTGACCAGGGTCGGCACTTGCCTTTTCCGGAATCCACCCAAATCATCCGGCCGCCCCAGTCTAAAACATTTGTAAAATTTTCATCAAACTTAGTTCATCATTCTCATGGCCATGTGGCGCTCATGTCTCCACAGCGCATTTCAACTACCTCTCCTAAGGTAGTTGCCCAAGCACAAAGCTTTCTTGTAAAATCATGAGTATGCAGGGATCTAGTATACGCAGGGCTAAGCATTTTTACCGAAGTTAGCCTCCGGTCATATCACATCGAAGGTTACAAAGAATAATTCTAATGGTAATCAACATCAAGGCAGGGAATTTCAAGCATAGGTACATATCTGTGTAAGCGTGCAATTTGCAATTAAAATCAACATCATTTCACAAAGTAGGGTCAATATGTTCAAAGAGTGTGATGACTTGCCTTGCTCGCACGCTTGTGGGTGGTGTCTTCAACGGGTCGATGCCGGTCTCTTCAGTGCTACCCGTACGTGCGAAAAATCAATTGATTCGATTAGAATCCCGATAACACCAAAAGGTTGAAAAGATCCGAAAAGTCTCGAAACAATTCCAAGCGCTAAGCCCAAATTCCTACTTAAGTTTGTACTACGATCGCCCGGAAAACTCCAAGTTTAGACATCGGGTCGACGACTTAGGGTTTTCGTAAAACGACAATCGTGTTTTGTTCGAGAAAACGGATTTGAAAATATCCGCGGAGGGATTGGTGCTAGAGGTTTTGAAGGTCCGAGCACAAAATAGAAACATATTAAAATGGTGAGAAAGGTCTAAACGAAATTCGGATTCAAAACGACGCAAAACAGAATTTCGGAAAAGTCCGGATTTGATTTCCAAATTTTCGCACCGAGAAAACATACAAAACTATACTTTTTTTTGCCAAAAATTTTACTCAAACCTTCCCAAAATATTTTTCCAAATTTTCTAAAATTTTTCCAAATTTTTTCTATTTTTTTCCAGTGGCCACTGTTCATTGCACTCAATGTGCTCGACCGAGGTTCGGCGAAACGAGCGGCGGCGGCACGAGCGCATGGGAGAAAAGAGGGCGGCGGCGGGGCTTACCGGCGACGGCGGACCTCGGGAAGGTGTGGTGGGGCACGGGGGCTTGGCGCACGGCGGCGACGGCGTTGGCGCTCGGGGAAACGGAGGAGAGAGGGTGGCGACGGTGCGGCAAAGGGACGGGGTCGCCGCCCTTTTATAGGCGCGGCCGGGAGGCGCGCGGCGCGGGGGCCGGGCGCAGCTTGGGTGCAACGCGGCGGCGCTAGGGCTTGGGCCGGCTCGGACGCGCGCGACGTGGCGGAAGGGCGCGGCGTGGGCGCGGGCCGCGTACGGCGTCGTGCGCGCGCGCGCGAGCGCGGCGGCCGGGCGCGGGTCGGCGACACGCGGCGGCGATGGCGCGAGGCGTGGCGGGGCACGGCCGCGTGCAGTGCGGCGCGCGACGCGTGGCGCACGCGGGTAGGGGCCGGGCGCGCGCGTGCGAGGGCGGGGCCGGGCGCGGGCGAGCGCAGCGCGGCGCGTGTCGTGCGCGCGGGCGGGCCGGTACGGCGCGGTACGGCGTCGAACACCTGGCGCAATATGAACAGTGATGTTTTCTATTTTCCTGATTTTTGATTTTTAATTCCTATTTCAATTTTCCTCTCTTCTAAAAATTCCAAAATAAATTCCTATATTTCAAAAATAATTTTTAATATAATATTTTCAACTTTTCTCCACTTTTATTTTCCCACATTATTTTTCATATTTATTTATTTAAATCCCTTTTTCCTAATTTCATAATTCACCCTTTATTTTCCAAAAAAATTTTCCGGATTTCGAGTACGACTCCCAAATATTTTATTATTTATTTTGTGTCCTAAATTATCCTCCCCCAACCACAATTACTATTCTATTTCTCCCAAATCGTATTTTCATAAATCCGCACTTCTCCGATTTCTTTTAAAAATCCCTAATACGGACTTTCGCATTTTTCATTCCGACAAACTCCAAATCATCCAAAAACACCGAAAGGGAATTGATCATGACTAAATTTATGCAACTTAGCTGGCAAATAAGAAGCAACAAACCCGAGGAAGAAGCAACAAGCGAAGGTTTTTGAAAGTTTCGATTTTTACGTTCCGATTTCAGTTTCTTCGATTTTCAGGATGTTACACCTACTGGTCCGGATACAACCAAAATCAGAGATTAGATAAGATAGCAGACGGAAGGCAGCGGCATGTTGATTGCCACAGGCAACGACCGGGGACTAAGACCTAGTAGACGCCTTCTCCTTCTTCGCCCACCTGGCAGTAAGCATAGAAGTCCTCCAGTTCTTCTTTTCCACCATCTGAAGGTTTGTGCGTATAGCAAGGATGAGTACCCAACATACTCAGCAAGCCAACACGGAATGATGCACATGATAGGGTCATTCAAAGGGTGGCTGTGGTTTATTTGCACAAAGCCAATTTTCGCAAATCATTTCACAAACCTAACCTCTAGCCAGCCAAGTTTTAGTTTCAGAGTATATTAAATCGGTGACGGTTCTGTCTGCCATCCATCGTGATACCAAGGATGGTTTCTCGTCTCCGGATCATCATGCTTTTCTGGGGAAGTACGGTTGTACTGGCTCGTTCTAAGTTGTAAGTCCTATGGCTCGGTCCTTAATTGACCAGGGATAGTACTAGCCTTTGCCGGAATCCACCCAAATCCATCCATCCGCCCCAGTCTAAAACATTGGTTTTTCATTTTTGGTTTTCATAAAATATCATTTCATCATGTTCTAGGCAATGTGGTGCTCATGTCTCCACATGCCGTATTCCAACTACCTTCCCTAAGGTAGCAGCCCAAGCATATAGCTCTTTGTAAAAGTATGAGTATGTAAGATTCTAGTATAAGCATGGCTAAACATTTTACCGAAGATATCCTCCGGTTATATCGCATCGAGGGTTACAAAGATTATATCTAAAGGTAAGCAATATCAAGGCATAGTATATCAAGCATAGGTATTTTGTGTATAGCATGCATGTTTGAAATTTAAATCAACATCATTTCGCAAAATAGGATCAATATGTTCAAAGGGGAGTGTTGACTTTCCTTGCTCGTGACCTTGTTGGCTTGACTCTTCGACGTTCTCAATGTTTCCCTTGGACTCTATCGTACGTACGAGAAATTCAATTTGAATTTGATTAGAATTAAAATAAAATCCAATAAGATCCGATAAAAGCCAAATAAATCGCAAAAGCGGCTCCTAACACTAGGCTACGATTTTACGTAGATTTAGGTTCGAGTTTTGATAAAATCCGGGTTAGAATGAACGAGTTACGTTATTGTGTTTTACCTTTTTAAGTAATCATATGGTGGCATTATTTCAAATTAATATATTTTAATTTTGAGAAATATAGCAGTTGGTGACTCAAAATATAATAATAAAAAGGAAATGGTTAACTTCTAATTTTTATCCAAATTTTATTGGGCCGACAAGTTCCAGGGTTAAAAATAATTGAATCCGAAAATAATTAATTGACCGTGAAGCTTAGACACTATACTAAGTAATTTAAAATTTTAGGTTTAGAAAATCCATACATCAAAAATAAAATTTGATGACAAGCTAAGTTGTAACTAAACTCCTAGATAATCAAATTATGCGACGGTTAAATATCTCCGGATTCCTATTTTGAAAACCAAATTTGTTTCTAAGAAAATATATATTTTTTTGCCTATAGATTTGCCCAAATATTATCCAAAACTTTTTCCTAAATTTTTTCTAATTTTTCTCTAAATTTTTCCTCTTTTTCCTTTTTCTTTTCTTCCTTTTCTCATTTCTTTTCTTTTCTTATTTTATTTTCTTTTTCTTTTCTTTCTTTCCCCTTCTTCTATTTTTCCTTTCTCCTCTCGTTCACTGTCTTCTATCCCTCTCTCACCGACAACGGTGGGGAGACGGCGTGCGGGCGGTGGTTGGCTTAGAGGGGGGAAAGATAAAGGGCGGCTTACCGTCGGTGGCGCAACGGCGTGGGCGGCGACGCGGCACCGGCGACAATGGCGTGGCAGCGGAGCTCTGGCGGCGGCGCGGCTTGCTGGAGGGAGGAGGGGAATGGGTGGTGAGGGAGAGAGGGCTTGGGCCGCCCTTTTATAGGCGCGCCGGAGGAGAGGGGGACCGTGCGCGCGTCGGCAAAACGTGGCGCGGACGCAAGGGGGCGCGCGCGCGGTGGCGTGCGGCGCAGAGCGCAAGGGCGCGCGGCACAGCGCAGGTCGGGTCAACACGGCGCACACGCGAGGGAGGGTCCGACGGCGAGGGTGAGGCGTGGCGGCGCTCGGGAGGGGCCGGGCGCGGCGCGAGACGCGTGGGCGGCGGCAGCCAGCGCGTGACACGGGCGCGGGCGACACGGCGACGTGCACTGGGCGGCGCGAGACGTGCGGGACGCGGGCGGGCGGCGACGGCGCGCAAGCGGTCGGCGCGTGGGACGGGGCCGGGGTAGGCGGCGACGCGTGGTGCGCGGGAGGGGCCTGTGGCGCCGCGGCTTGGATCGAACATTTGGCGACGTGTGAACAGTAGCTTTTCCGATTTTCCCGATTTTCCCTAATTTTATTTTTCTTTTTGTTGCCTACCCTTTGTATTTCACTTGCAATTAGAATTTGACTTAATTATGGCTTAATTAATATTTTTATGACTTTTACCCTCTTTATTATATATATACATATATATATCCATATGTATATTTCGTATGTATATATATATATATATTCACATGTATATTTTCCTTTTTAATTATATTTAGAAATTCTTGGTATTTTATCCTAATATTTTAATATTGTTCCCAAAAGCAAGTTTTATTAGATCATAGCTCTCCCTAATTTATTTTTCTTAGAATTTTATTTTAATTATTTCATTCTTGCAACTTCTCTTTTCCTTTTTAGGGTTTTGAAATTGCTCTCAACCTTATCCTTTTCAAAACAATTATTTATTTATTTTAACTTGGCATCAAAGACTCACGAATAAAAGGCAAATAAATACGACAAGATGCAATCAATCAAAAAAATTTTGTAAGTTCCGATTTTTATGTTTCGATTTTTTAAAACTTCGGATTTTCAGGGTGTTACAGGACGGGAGTGGGGGCAAAACCTTTGTGTGGATCTCTTGGTTAGCGGGGGTTATACGAAAGGTCCTATCACGTCCCTTTCCGGTACCGTGGCGGTATTCCGGCGCACGGGCAGCCGTGTTGTGGGGCTATGTCTTGTGGGTACAGTTGTACACCTCTGATCAGAGTAAAGCTATTCGAATACCCGTGCCCATGGTTATGGGCGTTCAACCGACTTCACCGTGATTAGTCCCACACTGTTAAAACCTGATTAATGGAACTTGACTAGTTTGGTTGGATGGTTTGGGCCTGTCACGTGGGGATAACGTTGGACAGTGTTGGCTTCCAATATGAATTAAATACTTGAACTACTACTGTTTTGTCGTGTTTAAAACTCATTTGTTTGCAAAACCCCTAGCTGTTTGTGCTAAAGGCAAACCCGAGCCAAATCCTTCTTTTTTCCCCTCCATTCATACCCTCTCTTTTCCAATATGACTTGCTGAGTATGTGAAAGTACTCATTCTTGCCTCTTCACTAGAACCTGAGCAAGAAGCCAAAGAAGAAGATGAGGTTGTGTAGGCTTTGTCCTGCACTCTGGAAGAATCCTGTGGGATGGGTGAAGCCACTGGCCAGCGTCAAGCTTAGGCTTAGGCCCCTTTTCTTTTTCCGCTGCTCTTTTGTAACCTTTTTTAATGTTTCTAAGACATGAAACTATAATATCAACAATTGTTGTATGTGTACCCTGGCTGGTCCTGGACAAGGATTTTAATACACATATAGCTTCGAAAATTCTGGTCTGAATTTATGGGCGTGACAAGTTGGTATCAGAGCCAATTCCAGACCGTAGGAAAAGCCAAATGGAAAAACCCTAGGAGCCCTTTGAACTTTTCATATGCATAAGTCCGGCATTTGGAGTCGTTTCGGGAAAATGGGTCTCGTGTTTCCTCGGGGTTGGGGAGAATTTTGAGCGTCTTTCAAAACACAAAATTTCGAAAACCAGGTCAGTCTAAGTGATAGAACTTTGAAGCTAAATTTGAAAAAAAAACATTTGCAATCTTATTCGACCGTCAGTCGGGATTTTTATAAGGGAGCAAAGTCCTAAGTCAAGATAGGAGGGAATGGCCGCTGATTTTGTACTTATTATAACTAAGCATCTATTTTAAGCATTACCACATCATCTAGGGGATATCGTTAGAAGTTTTATTTAGCCTCACAAAAATGTTTCTCAAAAACCCTTCTTTTGTCGTTTACTTCACTTGAGTCCTTTACCGTTTATCTAACTTGAGTTTGAGCATGCATTGATCCCCTGCCTTGTCTTCTCTAGATGGCGAGCCGTCCCGTCACCCACAACGGTCGTGGTCGAAGGGTTTCGTCGCGAACCGGCAAGGATGGCTTTTGCAAGAGGCTATCTGGTGCACTGAGTACACCGTCGTCTCACCTTTCGGCAGCGAGTTGCCCCATCAGGTTCGTTTGGAGATGCACGGTTTCGTCGGCACCAACATCCCGAACATGGTGGTCACTGCTTCGGGAGGAACGGATGAGCACGCCTGCCAAGAGGCTGCCTACCTGATGCTGGCCCGGATGAGGGAGATGCATGACTACCATCTCTGCCACTCTGCCTACCGTTTCCATCCCCGGCGTGGAAGCTCGTCGGTGGTCAGCTCCTTCCAATCCGCCAAAGGGGAGAATGACACCACCTTCTCTCACATGAGGACTATGATTGAAGGGTTGACAAGATGCATTCAGACCTTCATATGGCAGCCAAAGCCCTGAATGACCAGAAGATTCTGAGGATCAAGAGCCTGAAGGATGAGGTGGATCACCTCAAGAAAGAAATCGCCATCCTGAAAGGACTTCCACCCCCAACATCCTTCGAATCAGGATCACGCCTCGGAAGAACACCAAGGCCCTGGTGCGGATGCAGCTGGAGCCCAGGGTCCCCCTACCTGCTCCGCCTCCTTCCCCAGCTCCTGCACCACTGCCAGTTCCTACTCCTGCTCCGGTCCTCGCTCCAACCCTAAGCAGAGGAGGAGGATGGATCTCCGTGTCCAGCAGCAGCAGAGGCAGTAGCAGTGGCAGCTCCAAGAGCCCAGGCAGAAAAGAGGAGTTAGCAAGCTCTCGAAGCCACTCGAAGGAAAAGGAAGACGAGAACTCCCAAGGGAGTGGTTTCGACTCCACCGACTGTGGAAGCCGCTCCGACCCCTAGAGTGTCGCCACCCTTAGTTTACCGTTTTCCCTAGTTTTCCTGGTTGTTTAGTTGTTGTGTGTTAGGAGTGTTGTGTGTGGGGTAGCGGTCAACCTGTATCAAGTGTAGTTATGAGTTGTCCGGTTAAGGATGTTGAGTGTGTTTTAAGTGTTTTAATAAAGAACAGATCAAAACAAGTAATAAAGTCAGCTTCTCAATCCAATCTGTTTTACTCTTTCTCTCGCCTTATCCGTCCTGCTCCTTCAGATGGTGAACACCAGGAATGGCAGCACCAACACCAACACTGAGTCAGCAGAGAACAACACCAGGGCTAAGGCAACACCCCACCTCCTCCACCCAAGAACATCACCTTGGCTCAAGTCTTAGCCAACCAGACCCAAATGATGGCTGCAATGATGCAGCAAATGCAACAGCAACACCAACAGATGCAGTTGCAAATGATGCAATAGTTTCAACAGCAGAACGAGAACTATAACGACCAGTTCACACCGCCACCTCCCCCACAAAACAAATTGTCGGAGTTTCTCCGTGTCCGACCCCCAACCTTCTCTAGCACCACAAATCCCATGGAAGCCAATGATTGGCTCAATGCCATAGAAAAGAAAATGGACCTACTATAGTGCAGCGACCAAGAAAGGGTGTCTTTTGCAACCCACCAACTCCAAGGATCCGCCTCGGCATGGTGGGATAATCTCCTAGTCACTCGTCGGGCAGACGCACCTGCGGTCACTTGGGCAGGATTCTGCCAGCATTTTCGGAAAGCACACATCCCTGGAGGAGTGGTAGCACAGAAAAAAGGGAGTTAAGATCTCTCGAACAAGGCACCCGGACAGTCACGGAATACCTGCATGAGTTTAATCGCTTAGCACGTTATGCACCGGAAGATGTGCACACCGACGGCGAGTGTCAAGAAATGTTCTTGGCCGGACTTGATGATGAGTTAACGGACAAGCTCATCTCAGGTGAATAAGGCGATTTTGAAAAACTGGTCGACAAAGCTATTCGTCAAGAAGATCAGCGCAACAAGATGCTTAAGAAAAAGAAGGATGTTCAGTTCAGACCACAGCCTCAACAAGGGGACCCCCAATGGCCACGTTTCACTCCCGGAGGTCAGGGCGGACCTACTACCATGATTGTTCACCAGCATAGACCTTACCACCCTGGAAACTTCCAAAACAATGGAAGCCGTTTTGGGAAGCCGCAACGGAATCCCGCCCCGCGTCCACCAATGGCGCAACTGCCACCGCAACCCAAGCCAGCACCACTGAAGAAGGACTCGGGATTTAAACCAGGCAACTATTTCAACTTTGGAGAACCTGGACATTTCACAAATAAATGTCCAAAACCCAAGCGTGCACCCCAGTTCGTCCAAGCCAGGATGAATCATGCGTCAGCAGAGGAAGCCCAAGATGCATTGGAAGTAATACTGGTTATGTTCCCTGTGAACACCTTTACCGTATCAGTCTTGTTTGATTCGGGTGCAACCCATTCATTCATATCAAAAGCATTTGTGGGGACACATGGGTTGTTGGTACTGAAACTTAAGATACCCATGCGGGTTCAAACCCCCAGGAAACATTTGAACACCGCCCACTTTTGTCCTTCGGTGGCAATAGAAATCAAAGGATCCCCCTTTCTAGCCAACCTTATCCTTCTGGAATCACCAGGCCTAGATATCATCCTTGGGATGGACTGACTAACCCATTATAAAGGCGTGATTGATTGCGCGTCGCACGATCACCTTGACTAGTGGTGAAGGAAGGGAAGTGATTTTCTGCTCCCCTAAACCATCGAGGGGAGTAGCAAGCCTGAATCGGACCTCAGTCAAAGAGAAACCTGAAGGGGAAGGAAAAGACCTAAATAAGTTAGAGGATATTCCCGTAGTTTGCAAGTACCCGGATGTCTTCCTGGAAGACCTAACCATGATGCCGCCTAAAAGAGAAATAGAGTTTCAGATTGACCTGATCTCTGGCACTGCTCCGATCCACAAGAGGCCTTATAGAATGGAAGCCAATGAGTTGGCAGAGGTCAAGAAGCAAGTGGACGAACAGTTATAGAAAGGATATATCTGCCTGAGCACATCGCCCTGGGGTGCTCCAGTAATATTTGTGGAGAAGAAGGATAAGACCAAGAGGATGTGCATCGACTATCGCGCACTCAACGAGGTTACTATTAAGAACAAGTATCCCCTTCCTCGGATTGATGATCTGTTCGATCAACTAAAGGGAGCAAATGTGTTCTCTAAGATAGACATGCGGTCAGGCTACCATCAGCTAAGGATTCGAGAGGAGGACATTCCCAAGACCGCTTTCATCACTCGATATGGTTTGTACGAGTGCACGGTCATGTCCGTTGGGCTTACCAATGCCCCAGCCTTTTTCATGAACTTGATGAACAAGGTGTTTATGGAATTTCTGGACAAGTTCTTCGTAGTGTTCATCGATGACATTCTGATCGACTCCAAGACGGAAGAAGAGCACGAGCACCATCTTCGGTTGGTACCTGAAAAGTTAAGAAACCACCAGCTCTATGCTAAGTTCAACAAGTGTGCTTTTTGGTTAAAGGAAGTACAATTCCTTGGTCATATCGTGAACGCCCAAGGAGTCGCAGTGGATCCTTCCAACGTGGAAGCAGTTACCAAGTGGACTCCACCCAAAACCGTCACCCAAATCAGGAGTTTTCTTGGACTTGCAGGATATTACCGTCGGTTCATCGAGAATTTCTCTAAAATTGCAAAGCCAATGACACAACTATTGAAAAAGGATGAAAAGTTCAAGTGGACCGCTGAGTGCGACAATAGTTTTGAAGAACTTAAGAAGAAACTGGTGTCCGCACTAGTATTGATCTTGCCAGATCAAACCAAGGATTTCTAAGTTTATTGCGACGCATCTCGCCAAGGGTTAGGTTGTGTATTGATGCAAGAAGGAGAAGTGGTCGCTTATGCTTCCCGCCAGTTGAGACCCCATGAGTCTAACTATCCAACCCATGACTTGGAACTAGCGGCAGTCGTCCATGCTTTGAAAATATGATGACATTACCTCGTCAGTAATCGATGTGAAATGTATACGGATCATAAGAGCCTGAAATACATTTTCACCCAACTGGATTTGAACCTCTGTCAGCGAAGGTGGTTGGAGTTGATCAAGGATTATGACCTATGTATACACTATCACCCTGGCAAAGCTAACGTGGTAGCTGATGCTTTGAGCCGAAAGAGTTACTGCAACTCTATCCACATAAAAGAAAGATGTGAACAGTTATAACAGGATCTAGAGCGTCTGAACCTGAGAATTGTAGAACCCGGATTTGTGGCTGCTCTTGAAGCCCAACCCACACTCTTAGAACAAATTCGCATAGCTCAAGCCTCAGATCCTGACATAACAGAGCTCAAGAGGAACATGAGGGTTGGAAAGGCTCGTGATTTCACGGAGGACAAGCATGGAACGATCTGGATGGGTACAAGGATGTGTGTACCAGAGGATAAAGAACTGAAAAAGTTAATCCTAACCGAAGCTCATCAGAGTCAGTACTGTATCCATCAGGGATGTACCAAGATATACCAAGATCTTAAGGAGAATTTTTGGTGGGTCAGTATGAAAAGAGAAATAGCAGAGTTCGTGGCACTATGCAATGTATGCCAACGAGTGAAGGCAGAACACCAAAGACCTGCAGGGTTACTACAGCCACTCCAAATCCCGGAGTGGAAATGGGAAGAAATCGGAATGGACTTCATCACAGGATTACCCTGGACATCGTCAGGGTACGATTCCATCTGGGTTATCGTTGACCTACTCACTAATGTAGCCCACTTCATCCCAGTGCACACCACCTACACAGGAAAGAGACTGGCAGAACTGTATCTCGCAAGGATCATGTGTCTCCCTGGGGTACCCAAGAAGATAGTATCAGATCGTGGTAGTCAGTCCACCTCCAAGTTTTGGCAGAAGCTACAAGAGGAACTTGGCACCCGATTGAATTTCAGTACGACCTACCACCCACAAACCGATGGTCAGACCGAGCGAGTGAATCACATTTTGGAAGACATGTTGCGGGCCTATGCTCTCGACTTCGGGAAAGCATGGGACAAGAGTCTGCCCTACGCGGAGTTCTCTTACAACAACAACTATCAGGCCAGTCTGCAGATGGCACCTTTCGAAGCGCTGTACGGACGAAAGTGTCGTACCCCGCTCTTTTGGGACCAAACTGGCGAGCACCAGTTGTTTGGGACCGAAGTGTTAAGCGAAGCAGAAGAAAAGGTCAGGATAGTAAGGGAGAGGCTTAGAATCGCACAGTCTCGACAAAAGAGTTACGCAGACAACCGTCAAGGGACCTAATATTCGAGGCAGGAGATTATGTGTATCTTTGAGTCACCCCGCTTCGGGGAGTGCATCGTTTCCAAACGAAAGGCAAGTTGGCACCATGTTTTGTGGGACCGTACCGGATACAGGAACGTCGAGGGGAAGTAGCGTACCAGCTCGAGCTCCCACCCTCCATGGCCGGCATCCATGATGTATTCCACGTCTCACAACTTAAAAAGTGTCTATGAGTACCAGAAGAACAGACAAGCCCGGATCAGATAGAGATTCAGGAAGATTTGACTATGTGGAGAAACCAACATGTATCCTCGATACCAGTGAACAAAGAACTCGGAACAAGGTTATCAGGTTCTGTCGAGTTCATGGACTCATCACTCAGAAGAAGAGGCCACCTTGGAAAGGGAAGATGAGCTAAAAGTCGCTCATCCCTATCTTTTTGCCAGTACCTCCGAATCTCGGGGTTGAGATTCCGTTCAAGGGGTGTAGGTTTGTCACACCCTAAGGTGTTTTTCCCTTTTAAAAATCGAAAGAAAAATCGCAAGAAAAATAGTTGGAATTTAACCTCGAGCGAACAAATAATTCTAAAAACAAAAATCTAAATGAAAATGGCATGGTAGGATTTTTTTGTAAATCCTACATGTCAAAATACACTAACAGAATTTTTAGTGAAATTTTCGAGCACTAGAAATATTTTTTAACCAATTGAAATCAAAATCAAAATTAATAAATCTTGGGAAAATCGTTTCTCTCTCCCTCCCGTCCTTTTTCCCGTCCAAACCGGCCTGTGGGCCGCCGACCCCAGCCGCCGGCCCAGCTCTCCCGCGCGCCCGCGCCTCCCCTCTCTCCCTCATGGGCCGGCCAAAGGCCGCGGCCCGTTTAACCTTTGCGCTCAAAAATAAAGTCTCGCTTTTCCCTTTTTCTCCGGACGCCGACGGTAGGGCCCACCGTCGATCCGTCCCCGACCTCCGCCGCCCGCCCCCGCGGATCTCGTGCGCCCGCCTTCCCTGCGCCTCGGGACGACGCCGCCTTTACTGCCCCGCCCCTCCCGCCAGCCTCAATCTCCCCGACCGCCGCTCTCGCACCTTCTAATGGCCGGATTTAATCGCCGGGCATTAAATCCCCAAATCTCTCCCTCTCTTAACTCCGGCGAGGAATTGCGCCCCCTCCCGGCCACCACCGACCCCCCGTCCCCTTTAAAAGCCGGCCACCGAGCTCCCCGTCCTCTCCACGCCCTCACCCGAGCTCTCCTCTCTCTCTCTCACTCCGGCACCGTGCGTCCAAGCTCCCGAGCCCGTCGCCGACCTTCGGCCGCAATTCCCCGCCGTCCCAAGCCATCCCGGACCTCGCCGCCGTCTTTATCTCCATCCCTGGCGCCCGAGCTCTCTCGGCCGCCCCTTTTCGTCGCCGCCCACCGTCTCCCTCACCATCCGCGCCATCGTCTTCCCCATCTCCGGCGTCCTCACGGTGAGCCACTCCTCCACACCCTCTCGGTCCGAACCCGCGTCGCCGCTTGCGGGTGCGCGCGGCTCCGCCCGCGCGTGAGCCGCGGCACTCCGTCGTCCCGCGTCGCCGCCTGAATGGTGCCGACCGGTCTCCGGCCGCCGTGTGCCATCGCCGACCGATCATGCCGCCCGCGCCCCCTCTCGGCCGTCCGATCTGCCTCGGCAGATCGGCACCGTCCGTTCCCCACGCCTGTGTGGCACGCCACATGGCCGCCACCTCGGCACCACATGTGCGCCACGTGATGCACCGCTCCCTCTCGACCCATGGACCTGGCCCACCATGGACCGGTGCTCCCGCGGCCGATGACGTCAGCATTCGGCCGATGACGTCAGCATTCGGCCGCTGACGTCAGCCCTAGCCGCTGACGTCATTCCCGGAACTTATTGCGTAATAAATTATTAAGGACTTTTTCTGCTTTAGTAAAAACACAAAATATTTCTAAAAATCATATCTTTTCAATTCGAGCTCCGTTTTTTCCCATTCAAATTTCATTAAATTCATAAAAATGCCAAGAATACATTAAAAATAGTTTTGTTCCCTGTTTCTGTATCTTTTTAGCCTGTTTTGTTGAAGTTCTTTGTTTGTCGTGTAGACCCCGGTAGTTCCTTCGACCCGGTGTACTTTGAAGTTGTCGCGGAGTTTCCCCAATCTGAAGAGCAAGACAAGTCATGCTTTATTATTGATCATGTTGCTCCTATTTTTGCTAAAACACCTGTTTTATTCTATTAAACTGCATTTATTTTTGAATGTCATCTCATGGGGAATATTACACCGTATGATTAGATTTAAGCCTTAGGTTTGCTACTCTAACCCCTTTGATAAACTTGGGATAACAACATGACTAGCTTATAGACCTAGGTTATGCATAGACCTGCTTAGACTTACTAGCACACTAAATGGGTAATTTCATCTAGACTACATTATGTTGGACACATGAAATGAAGGATATAAACCGAGTACTTTGTGGACCAGATTAATAACTAAAACATGACAAATGATGGGCTGTGGATGCTGTGGTTTTGATAGTGGTGCCCATGGCATTTAAGGACCGGTTCACGGGAAACCCTTGAAAGAATGACCGTACAAACCACAAGCCAGAATGGACAACGGTGGGTCCTGTAGTGTAGCTCTTCCTAGCCGACGAACCCAGGCAAGGGTGAGTGGGATGGAGTGCCAGTCGGCCCCGGTATAAGGGTTGTTGGGCTGCCGAATTCACCGAGGCACTCGAGGGGCTGCCCACGTCCCAGGGACGAGAGCGGGGGCGAAACCTTGGTGTGGTTCGCTTGGTTAGCGAGGGGGTTATACGAAAGGTCCTATCATAGTCCCTTTCCGGGGTACCGTGGCGGTATTCCGACGCATGGGCAGCCGTGTTGTGGGGCTGTGTCTTGTGGGTACAATTGTACACCTCTGATCAGAGTAAAGCTATTCGAATACCCATGCCCACGGTTGTGGGCGATCAACCGACTTCACCGTGATTAGTCCCACACTGTTAAAACCTGATTAATGGAACTTGACTAGTTTGGTTGGATGGTTTGGGCCTATCACAACGTGGGGATAACGTTGGACAGTGTTGGCTTCCAATATGAATTAAATACTTGAACTACTACTGTTTTGTCGTGTTCAAAACTCATTTGTTTGCAAAACCCCTAGCTGTTTGTGCTAAAGGCAAACATGAGCCAAATCCTTGTATTTCCTCGTGCATTCATACTCTTTCTTTTTCGGTATGACTTGCTGAGTATGTGAAAGTACTCATCCTTGCCTCTTCACCAGAACCTGAGCAAGAAGCCAAAGAAGAAGATGAGGTTGAGTAGGCTTTGTCCTACACTCTGGAAGAATCCTGTGGGATGGGTGAAGCCACTGGCCAGCGTCAAGCTTAGGCTTAGGCCTCTTTTCTTTTTCAGCTGCTTTTTTGTAACCTTTTTAATGTTTCTAAGATATGGAACTGTAATATCAACAATTATCGTATGTGTACACTGGCTGGTCCTGGACAAGGATTTTAATACACATATAGCTTCGAAAATTCTGGTCTGAATTTCTGGGAGTGACACCTAGCCTTTTGCATAGGATGCATTGGCATCGCTCCATCGTCGACCTTGCCAGTTGGCGGGCGATGCGAGCGTTGCGACGAGGAGCTTGAACTACTCTCGCCTTGCTCTTGTGGTGGCGCACTGGTGGTTGTGGTAGCGGGTTCGCTGGCGCTGGCAGGATCCCCTATTTCGGGGCGGCGAAGAGCGCGTCAACGGTGGCGTTAGCCGTGGCCTGCGGCGCTGAGGCAGAAGCCATGACAGGGTCCGCAGCGCCTTCATCTTGTGCAGCAGAATGATTTGCTCCCCTACGCGACTGTCACCGTCGGCCTGGGCCTGAATTTCAGTCGGTGGAGGAGGTGGCATCAGTGTTGCCGCGGCCTTCTCAGTTTGGGCTATCGCCTCCTCAACCTCTTGACAGGTCACCGGCATGGACGGCACCCGTAGCCCCTTTTTGATGCATTGAAAGACATGCACCGTCAGGACTGGGTCGAGCCAAGCTTCATTCCTCTGATTCGCGATGGGCGCCGTTTGGGTGGGCAGCGTCAAAAAGGCTTTATCAGCTGTGAGCGCCATCCACTGCATGGCATCCTCAATCGGTCGCGACTCCTTGGCGATGTCACAATCGATGCCTGGAGGGGAGAGGGGAGCTAGTTTGGCCTGGCCGTCCGCCGGCTCAGACGAGTGGCACCTGCCTCCGCCTCAGCTCTGCCCTCCCCTGTCTCGGTGCCGCGGCGAGCGCGTGCGCTCACGGCGATAGTTGTGATCGTCGACCCAGCACTCATCGCGGCCACGACCGAAGCTATGGCCGTCTTTGTCGTCACGGTCGCCGTCTCGCCCCTTGCGGCGCCAGTCTTGCTTGTGACCATAGTGTTCATCACCCTGGCATGGCCGTCTTTCTCGCGCAACCCGGCCTTGCCCGTCGCGCTCTTCACAGCTGCGGGTGTCCTACGAGCGGCCACCACGGCGCGATGTGTGCCAAGACCTGCCAGGGCAGCGTGCATCGTTGTCCTCTTCACTGATACCGCGGTCGTCATCTGCTTGGTGGTGCGTGGCCGGAGGCGGGGCAAAGTGGTTGCGACAGCGACAGAATCTAGCCCGATGACCAGAACGACAACACAGTAGGCATCGAACCAGGTCTCTACATTGAGCAACGAGGTGGTCGCAAGCCAGACATTTGAAGCAACGACCACTTGTTGACGCCCGGAAGAAGCTGAGGGAGAGGAGGTGCCCATCTTGTTGCCTTGAAGGAGGCCGTTGAGCAGCGCCGAGGGAATGCATCGGTCGGTGAGGGTATGAAAGCGCGTCTTGTCTCCGCGATTTCTTGCCCTGCACCCGGATCCAGCCTTTGTCCTTCGCATCCCTGTCGATGCGACGCGCTGCGCAGCTAGCCCCATAGGGAGCAAAGGCCTTAGCTGGCCGGTCGCTGGCCTTGGTGAGGGGGAGGGAAAAAATGACGCCGAGTGAGGAAAGGCGCGGGGATGCGGGCATTGAACCGAGCGCGTCGTCCCCTTGACCACCTCAGCAAAGGACCGTCGCCGTGCACTGGACGCCTGCGAAGTATTCATGAAGATTGAGGCATAGCGGGCTGCCGGAGCACAGGCTGGGCGGCCGGTCTGCAGAGGAAGCTGGCGAGGTGCGCCGCGGAGGTGAGAGCACCGTGCGGAGGGAAGCGGGAGTGGCTCCGACCACGCAGCTGCGGAACAGGGCACGGGGCTAGGACGCCGGGCTCGCCTGAGATCCGCCGAAGCGGTCGCCGGCGCTAGCGAGGGCGGGGGTGGGCGCGGGCTTGCCATTGGGAGCTTCCTTGCCATTGGAGACAGTTGCGCCGGCAGGGCGGGGCAGCACGAGGTTTTCAGGCCCGACCTTGGGGTGGGGCGGCACGGGGGCGGCGGCGGGAGCAGGCCCGGCGCCGACGGCCGCGCGACTGGACGGGGCGGCACGGGGGCGGCGGCAGGAGGAGGCCCGGCGCCGGTGGGCGTGGGGTGGCGTGGGGTCTCCGAACATGCCCAGAAGTTAATTACATTTCGAACGGAGGGAGGACAAATTAGAAACCTGATTCGATCTGAACCTACCATGACAAAAGGTTTTTACATTTAGACCGGTACTTTGCTTTATATAATTCACCCATGAAATAATGTGGTGCAGCGAAGACCAGGAGATGAAGAGAACAAACGGAGGAAAACTCCAGCATTAGTGATGACACATGGGCAATCCTTTGGTGCTTTGGGCTTTTCTTCTACTGCGGCTCATAGCCATGCTAAGTCAACACATCGACCGACCCCATCGAGCCCTTCAATGAGCCTATACGGACCAGATGTTATGGGCCGTTCGATGGTTTTTTTATAGGGTAAATTAGATATATGCCACTGTAATTATGTGGTTTCAGACATATGCCACTACAATTTAACTAATTAGTTTCATGCCACTGCAATTCATGTATAATTCGAAATATGCCACTGTATACAGATTACATGTATTGTCAGTTTTTTTTGACACTTTTATCCCTGGCCCCACCTGTCAGGAGGTCCCTCGTGTACACCCATGATTACGTGAATTTTTGGCAAAGATGTCCCTGATCCGGTAAGCTTCAAAATGTGCAAATTTCATTAGGTGCGTGGTTGCAATTTGCTCCACACGTCGCCCTTTTTTTTTGAAAAACAGGAATGGTGGAAGGGGTACATAAGGGAATGGGAGAGAAGGGTATTGTCGTCAATATGAAAATACAAGTCTGTGTGGGGCGTATCCAGTGGCATATTTCGAATTATACAGGAATTACAGTGACATGGAACTAATTAGTTGAATTGTAGTGGCATATATCTGAAACCACATAATTACAGTGGCATATATCTAATTTACCTTTTTTATACTACTTAAAATCTCATTCTCCCATCATCATTATTAATACATCATCATTATTAATGATATATAGAGCTCACAATCTATATTATTATATCACATTTTAATGAATTTTTTATTTTACTATTGGTTTTTTCAAATTTTAAAATCACTCACTTCAATAAGAAAAAAATCATAGTAATTGGACTAAATAAATGCTTATTAATTGATTCAATAAAATAAAAACTTAATTTATTTTTGTTGCAACGTACGAACTCTAGGCTAGTCTTTAAAAAGCTACAAGCCTAAAATGTGTAGATATCAAGGTGAGGAAATTTTTGTTTCTCTATTTTTATTAAAATATTCAAAAATATAGTTTTTTTTTGAGTTTTACAAATCAATACCCCTCACGCCTCTAGGTATATTTGAAATAAATATATATGTATTTATAAATATTGTAATAAAAAAATCTAAAGACGAGCCACCCTTTGCCTCGCCTCCCTAGTCTGCAGTTTCCCGAGCCGCCCACCAACTCCACGCATGCTATTCAGTGGCAGACACGGGGGTATTCCCTGTATTCTCAGAATTAAAAAAATCATGAAACAAATAATATATGTAGATATATTACACACTCATATATACTCAACTATGTATAATATTACATTTTTGTCCTTTTATCTAAGAAATTCACTTCTCCTAAACTTTTGGTTCACAATACTTATAGTCTACTATCCTTCAAATCCTCTAACTATAGTCCACTAAACATTAAAAACATTAAGCATAGTACACATATAATTATTGAGGAATATCTAAGTCTTGCCTTTGTCATTGCCATTCATCGCCATGAATGTATGTATTTGTATGTAAAATAGTATCATCACCACCTTTTAAGTGGTAGGGAGGAGTATCAGGGCAGTCCCAATGCTTAGAAAATATACACGGTTTTCATAATGACACCTCAGATAAAAGTCATCTATAGAAACTAACTTCTACAATGGGTGATTTCTTAAAGTAATAAATGCTACAGTTTTTTCTCTCTCTCCTTATCTTTTTCTTTCCATCGTCAGTGCTTTCTCTCCTCTTGCTTTCTCTCGTCAGGTGCTCATGGAGGCCGGCAAGCCGGTGTGGGTGGAGCGGGAGGCGGCGCGGGCGGAGCGGGAGGCGGCCGGCCGGCGCGCGCGGGGGTACGACGCGGGCGGGCGCGGGGACGATGGGAGGACGGCGCGGGTGGGATGCGGCCGGCCGGCACGGGTGCGGGGACGGAGGTGGCCGATCGGCGGGCGCGCGGGGACGAAGGCGGGGACGACACGAGGACAGCGTGGGCGGGATGCGGCCGGCCGGTGCGGGCGTGGGGGTCCGGCTAGAAACCAGTAGTTTCTCCCCAACACGCGCACGGCGGTTTCTTCGTGCCTTGACGCGCGCACGGCGGTTTCTTCGTGCCTCGAATCTAGTGAAGACGCGGTTCCTGGTTTCTAGTTTTTCTGCTCTCTCTCTTCATTAACTGTGGTGCCACCTCAGCAAAGTGATGACATGATATTTTATTTAATGAAAATAGAAACCATGTTGGGAGTGTCCTCAAAAGATTGACTTTTGCGTCTCTTCATATTTCTATATGGATCTCGTCGTCTTGAAGGGCATGGACAACGGGTCCCTTAACCCTGTCCCTTCAACATAATTTTTATGAAAAACACCCCGTACGAGCCTGGAGACGAAGCGGGCGTCGTCTCGCGAGGCGACGAGAACGTCCCGTGGTCCGAGGCGGAGAAGACGGCTCGAGCCGCGATGTACGACCTGCCTCCTCGACTCGTCGCTGCGCGGATCCCGGGCACTCGGTGTCGTGCTATAGAGATTCAGACTCAGAACATGTAGTTGATCTGGGAAGAAGAGGAACGGTGGAGATTTAACGTTGGTGGTTCGCTGGGACTTTAATGGGATTGTGTGCATCACCGTTTTGCCAGCTGGCTAAGACTCATCTATATAAGTAGCCTGAAGCGTATGAGAAAATATATGGAAAAGTATGAACAAACTACTTTCCCCTTTTACTTCGTATGCCTGTTCCTAGGTCTTGTATGATTCTTCCTCAATCTAGTGAGATAATCCCAGTATTTGTCGAGTTGCTGCTATTCTTCACCATCTTGCTGTGTTCCTCTAGATTTTGCTCTGTTCGTTCTTGTTTTCCTCTGTTTTGAAGGTCTTCACCCAGGGGTTACGACAATTGGTATCAGAGCCCAGCGATTCTTGGCCACAATTCAAATCTGACTGAAATTTTGGAGTTAGGTTGGGGGTTAATCTCCCTGTAAAATCCCTACTACTGAATCAGGAGAAACAGGTTCCAGATCTGGAAGATTATGGCGAGGGGGCAACGATCTACTGATGGTGATGAGGGAACTCACATTGAGGCAGCGGTGGAGGAGTTGCAAGTAACTTTGATGGAATTTCAGAAGAAGGTGGAGGAGGAGAGGAAGATTATGCAAGAACAAATTCATAACCAAGCCACACAAGCCCAAGCCTACAAGGAAGAGGTATTACACAGTCTGAAGGTTCTTCAGGAGTTGTTTGTTTCCCAACCCAGTGAACAAGGGCAAGATTTACGCAACCCTTCAGCAACTCCACGAACACACATGTCAGCAGTTAGGAAGGAGGATCAACAATCTCCTGGTCCTCAGAAACATCAGGTGTTTGATCTAAGGAAGGGAAAAGGACCTCTAATCAGTGGAGAAAAATCAGATTATGTGCCTTTGCAAACTCAAGCGCAACCAGTGCCATTACCACCAATTTCAGGGCCACCTGAGTGGAATACGTCAGTATATTTTCAAACTCCGCCGATTCCACCACCACCACCACCTCCACCATACTTTCCACCTCACCCAACCATTGATCATTCCCAAATTCCAAGTCCTGCTGCATGGCCATCTACTCAATCTCCTCCATATCCATCATTTGGTCACTATCCATCCCTCCCAACTTATCCTTATCCCACCCACAGACCAGTTCCACAGCATTGGGGCGCTCCATTTGGGCCCTATCCACCTCAGTGGCCGAATCAAGATGTGCCTCCGGTGTTCGATCGTGGTCCCTATCATGGACAGGCCTTTGGGGAACCTTACAATCGTTTTGATCATCGCTACAGAAACAGTCGCAATATTGATTTTCCAATTTTTGATGGCGACCATCTTGAAGCATGGATTTGCAAGGCTGAAAATATTTTTCCCTCTCTAAAACCCCTGAAGATGAGAAAGTTTTGGTTGCTGAGCTGTACCTTACAGGCCGTGCAGATCAGTGGGTGTCTAGTGCTGATGTTCCAACAGTTGACCTCTCCTGGCCTGAGTTTTGCCGTATGTTGTGTCAGCGTTTTGGCACTAAGTCCAACATCGATGTCACCGATCAGTTTCGCAATTTGAAGCAATTTGCCACTGTTGATGTTTATATTGACAAGTTCGAAGAGATTATGGCCCTAGTCAAGCGCCATCGCCCCCATCTAACCGATGAGTACTTTCTAGATTTCTTCATATCTGGGTTAAAGGAGTCTATCAAACGCCCCCTGAAGTCCCTGGGAATTCAATCTTTAGTCGAAGCTTATGAACATGCTCGTAACTATGATGGATTTTCACCTTCTTCCAAATCTGTAGTTCAGTTTACTTCGGCTGGGTTCAAGGATGCTGGTAAGCCACCGGTTAAACCAGTTACTACTAAAGACACAACTACCAAAGATGATAAAATTCAGAATGCTACTGGGAGACCGACTGGAAAATGCTTTAAATGCCAAGAGCCATGGGTGCCAGGACATGGGCGAGTTTGCAAAGCTCGCCAAATTTATTTGGTTGCTGTTGAGGATGATAACTTGGACGAATTATCTGGACAACCTTTTTCTACCACCCTGTAGCCCACCCACTGAAACTCCTGCAGCTGACAACTTCTCTTTGTCTATGCATTCTTTGGAAGGTCGTCCTGGGTCTAGCACCTTCACTCTGCAAATTTATTTTGGCTCAGTTCAAGCCGTGGCCTTATTGGATAGTGGAAGCACCACCACCTTTATTTCTCCTCGAATGGTACAACAAGCTCAGCTCCCTATTTTCAATCATACTGCTTTACCAGTTAGAGTGGCTGATGGGAGTACAATCTATACTGGTTCCACATGCATTGATGTTCCTTATACAATTCAAGGTGAATCTTTCATTTCCACATTCCGGGTTCTCCCAGTTACCGGCTATGACATAATCTTGGGGTGTGATTGGATTTTTCACCATAACCTTGTTTCTCTCAATTTGAAGGACAGAACACCCTCCATTCATATTAAGGGCAAGAGGGAGGTAACATTTGCTGATACTGCACTGCCCCATTCCAATTTCCTGATTTCTGTCAATCTTTTGCACAAATGCTTATATCCTGCTGCTGTTGGAGCTATATTATACACTCCTGCCTTTCATGTCTCTAGTCTGTCCTTATCAGATCCACCCCCTCTGATTGCTGCTCTTTTGAAAGAATATGCTGATGTGTTTGCTGAACCCACTCATCTACCTCCTTCTAGACCTTGTGACCATACTATACCTCTCATACCTGGTTCTAAACATGTGACCATTCAACCCTACCGTCTTCCACATCACAAAAAAACTGCACTGGAAGAGTTGGTACAGCAGCTAGTCACTTCCCACACCATACGACCTAGTATGAGTCCGTATTCTTCCCCGGCCATTTTGGTCAAGAAAAAAGATGGCACGTGGCGTATGTGTATTGACTACCGACAGCTCAATGCCTCAACTATTAAAAATAAATACCCTATTCCCATTATCGAGGATCTTTTGGATGAATTACATGGGGCCAAATATTTCTCCAAAATTGATTTGCGCTCCGGTTATCATCAAATTCGGATGCATCCAAATGATATCCATAAAACCGCCTTCAGTACACATGTGGGTCATTTCGAATTTTTGGTGATGCCAATGGCTTATCAAATGCTCCAGCTACATTCCAAGCTCTTATTAATCATATTGGCAACCCATTTGAGAAAGTTCGTGCTGGTTTTTTTTTCGATGATATCCTTATTTATAGCAAGGATCATGAGTCCCATGCTGTCCATGTCTCTACTAGCCTTCAGATTCTCAGAGAACATCACCTATCAGCCAAAATGACCAAGTGTGCTTTTGGACAGACCCAAGTTGAGTATCTCGGCTACATTATTTCTCATCAAGGAGTTGCCATAGATCCAGCAAAAATAGCAGCTATGCAGCAGTGGCCTACCCCTGCTAATGTCACACAATTGAGAGGGTTTCTGGGTTTAGCCGGGTATTACAGGCGTTTTATATTGAATTATGGTGTGATCTGCCGTCCCCTATTTCATGCATTAAACAAGCAAGGTTTTGTTTGGGGTCCGGATCAATAACAAGCCTTTGACTCTATCAAAAATAAGTTGAGCAATGCACCTGTTCTTGCCTTACCAAACTTCACCCTTCCTTTTATTTTGGAGACCGATGCGAGTGATCAAGGCTTGGGAGCTGTTTTGATGCAACAGGGACAACCCATTGCATATTTGAGCAAGGCAATTGGCCCTAAAGCTGTTGGGTTTTCTACATATGACAAAGAAGCTCTGGCTATTCTTGAGGCCCTTAAGAAATGGCGCCACTACTTTTTGGGATCCTCTCTCATCATACGAACAGATCAAGCCAGCTTGCGCTACCTCAATGAACAGCGTATATCTGAGGGTATTCAGCATAAATTGTTAGTCAAGCTTCTGGGTTTCAATTATGCAATTGAATACAAGAAAGGTAAAGAGAATCGAGATGCCGATGCACTCTCCCGACAAGTCTCTCCACCAACTATGATGGCTACTGTTTTATTACTTCCTCAGTGGATCACTGACGTCCTTCAGAGTTATGAGGGTGATTCCAAGTGTCAAACCTTAGTATCGCAACTTAGCATTGACCCTTAAGCTGTCCAGCATCATACTCTCTCAGGGGGCATATTATGATACAAAAACAAGATTTATATTGGCACTTCAGGTTCTCTTAGGGTTGAACTCCAACAAAAATTTCATGACTCTCCCATGGGTGGTCATTCTGGGGAAAAAGCAACTTATCACAGACTGAAGCTGCATTTTTACTGGCCTAGAATGAAAATGGATATCATTTCTTTTGTGAAGACTTGCCCTGTGTGTCAGAAGAATAAGCTCGAACATACATAGCTCCCTGGTTTGCTGCACCCTCTACCCATACCTGACATGGCTTGGATACACATATCGATGGATTTTATCGAGGGACTTCCTAAATCCGAAGGCAAGGACGTGATTTGGGTCATTGTCGATCGTTTTACCAAATATGCCCATTTTATCTCACTCAGTCATCCCTTCACTGCTGACAATGTTTTTGCACTTTTCCTGGAACATTTTTACAAGCTGCACAGGTTGCCCTCTATAATAGTGAGTGATTGTGATCGCATTTTTACAAGCACTGCTTGGCAGAGGGTCTTCACTACTGCAGGGGTTAAGCTTCATTTAAGCACGGCTCATCACCCCCAAACCGATGGCCAAACTGAGAGGGTTAACCAATGCCTTGAGAATTATCTCCGCTGTATGACTTTTGCAAAACCAACAAAGTGGAGATCCTTATTGCCTCATGTTGAATGGTGGTACAACACGAATTTCCATAACTCCCTTGGGATGTCCCTGTATCAAGCACTGTATGGTGTCAAGCCACCCCTAATGACTGAACTCTTCCTTCCATCTTCTGCTACTGATTCTTATTTTGATAGACAGCAAGTTCGAGAAGCTCTGTTTGACACAATCAAATTCAATCTTCAGAAGGCCCAAGATCGTATGAAGTACTTTGCAGATCAGCACCGTAGTGAACGAACTCTTAAATGTTGGGGATATGGCTTACTTCAAGATGCAGCCTTATAGGCATAATACGTTGGGCTTACATCGTTCACTCAAACTGCATTCACGCTATTATGGTCCATTCAAAGTTTTGGAGAAGGTTGGTTCTGTGGCATACAAACTTTTATTGCCTGATGGCTGCCAGCTTCATCCGGTCTTTCATGTTAGCCAACTAAAAAAACATTTGGGACCGAAAGCAGTGGTTGAGCAGGGCCTGCCTCTCATTGATCCAGCCGGCAACATCTTAACTGCACCTGAAGCTGTCCTAGAGCGACGCTTGATTCCCCGCAACGACGAGCCGGTGGTCCAATGGAAGATTCGTTGGGCTAATTTACCTGAAGCACCTGCTACTTGGGAGGATGCTGCTTTCATCTCGCGTGTCTTTCCTGCATTTTCCCCATGAGGGCATGGGACTTCAGAGGGGGGCATTGTCGTGCTGTAGAGATTCAGACTCAGAACATGTAGTAGATCTGGGAAGAAGAGGAGCGGTGGAGATTTAACGTTGGTGGTTCGCTGGGACTTTAATGGGATTGTGTGCATCACCGTTTTGCCAGCTGGCTAAGACTCATCTATATAAGTAGCCTGAAGCGTATGAGAAAATATATGGAAAAAGTATGAACAAACTACTTTCCCCTTTTACTTCGTATGCCTGTTCCTAGGTCTTGTATGAATCTTCCTCAATCTAGTGAGATAATCCCAGTATTTGTCGAGTTGCTGCTATTCTTCACCATCTTGCGGTTTTCCTCTAGATTTTGCTCTGTTTCCGTTCTGGTTTTCCTCGGTTTTGAAGGTCTTCACCCAGGGGTTACGACACTCGCGCGTGCGGCTGTCATTTGGGCGCACGCGGGAAGGTGCTATCGCGGTTGTGGCGTTGCGCTGCTCCTCGGCGAGCTGCGACGGCTGGACCCTGTTGACGGCGGCCATGGCCAGGAGCACTCCACCAGAGTCCTTGAGCGTGGCCATGGGCGGTGCACGGGCGTCAGCGTGGCCATGAAGGAGGCCGCTAGAGTCAGGGAGTTGGTGGAGCAGCAGGTCGATCGATTTCTTTCCTCCAAGATCTATTCTTTCCCTGATTTACACCTGATGGATTAAAGAGAGCTTGGAATGGAATTGAAGTTTGTTTCCTTTTTCTGATGAACTTCCTGCTGTTATTTTGGGCTTATCTATCATGCTATGACCTACCTTGCTAGATGATTCTGAATGTCCTGAAACTTTTGTTCAGCTACGTAAAAACTGGATGGCGTTAAGTTTCAATTGAACTGTTCTTCAATAAACTGAAACTGCATTGGTACAATGAGGCTGCCATGAAGTGTCTTAGGATGACTCTTTTCCCTGAAACTTTCTAAACAGGTATGCAATTTACTAACTGAATGTGTTAGAGCTTCTCTGTATTATACCAAACTGAATATGTTACTGAAATAGCTTCTCTATGCACAGGATGGCATTATTCTTGTATGTTCTGGACTGCATTCTACTATATATTGAAGTTCCTTTTGAACTATCGCCATGAAGGTGCAGTGAGATGGACATCATTAAGTTTATTTTAAGTTTCAGTAGTGTTCAGTTTCTGCTTAATTTCTAGAACTGAATGGTGGTGATTCTATCTGTCAAGTTTCAGTACTGTTGAGATTAAAAAAAGTTTCAGTACTGTTCAGTGTTTGTTAAATTTCTGATAACTGGATGGATGGTGGTGTACTGTCAACTTTTGATTTTATAATTTTAAGTTTCAGTTAGACTGCAGTTTCTGCATGTGCTCATTTCAGATGAAGTGTGCACTGTCTTCCGTTAGTATGGACTCGTGAGTTTTCTGAATGCTTTGTCATTCCATCTTATTTATGCTTTAATTCATCAAACGGCCACACAATGACATACAAATTAATATTCATGGTTGATCTTGTGCCCATACAAAGCATTAAACGGACCCTCCATCTCTAAATTATATGCACTGTCTTAATTGTTTCTACATTACATTATATTTTGTATATTTTAAAGACGACATCTGTTTTTGGTTGTATATGCCCTTATTGCTTTTTAGTAAAAGTAGGGACCGTCTTTTTTTTCAAAAAATAATCTCGACTTATTGAATATTTTCCAGCAGACAGTTTGCCGCTAATACTGAGCGAGACGGATAGACAGAAGAGCTCAAGTCTTGAGGTAACCTTATGACGTTAATTTAGGGTCAATTTGGTTTAGAGCCAATTTTTGTCATACCAAAATTTGGATAGCGTCAAATCCTTAGAAAGTTTTGGCACTACCAAAGTTAATATAGAATATGAGCAAAAATTAGTAGCAAAGCAAACATGCATTAGATATTATTGAACTTGTCAAAATATTGGCAGGACAATGGCTAGCTTCAACCCAAACAAGCCCTCAATGCACTAAATTAACGATGTCTGTTGTCGAAACTGTTAACTTTGGTGAATAATGCTACAATGTCAAATGCAAGGCAATCAAAGCAATGAGAACGATGGCTCTATTCGTTATTGAGCCTTATTGCGCACGCGCATACATGGTACGCACGTACGCGTGCACGAAGACAGTAATACATCAAGAAATCGCGACGAAACTAAAGTATGAATTCATCCTCCCGTCCCAGCTGATCGATCCACGATTGCCATGTCGATCGATCACGAAATCAGCAGCTCCTCGGGATGAACCCGATCTTCCCTCCCGGCACGTCGTGCACCACCTCCATCGACGACTGCGCCAGGGTCCCCATCACCATCGCCAACGGCGCCAGCGCGTCGTCGCCGGCGCCGTCGGACGGCAGCGCCGCGAACGCTAGGCACGTCACCGAGAAGAAGTTGCCGGGCTCCGACTGGTAGAACATCTGGTCCGCGCCGAGACCCAGGGACTGGCCGCCGCTGATCCCGCCGAACCTGAGGTGGACGAGCGGTATCACCACCTTGTGCTGCCCGGTGAAGTTGTAGCACGTGTCCAGGTCGCCGATCGCCGGCGCCCGCGGGTACCGCGCCATGTCGCGCCGGAACGGGTCGCGGAGTACTGCGTAGGCGGAGGGCTTCAGGTAGGTGTACGAGAGCGCCGTGTCGAGGACCATGGCGTTCGTGGTGGCAGGCGCGGCGGATGGCGGGAGGATCGGGAGGTCGCGGCCGCCGAGACTCATGCCGGCGAGCTCTACGACGTAGTGGTTTGGGAGGGCCGGGCTGTACACCAGCGGTGCCACCGCCGTCACGCGAGCACTGCGATTGTGGGGCACGTCGGCTTCGCCGATGGCGAGGAAGCCGTAGGAGGTCGTGGAGAGCGGCAGGCAGTAGGAGAAGGTGCCACCGGCACCGGCGGCGAGCCGTGATGGCAGCGACCGGCTGTCCCGGCTAAGGTCGAGCAGCCCGGCGGCGCCCAAGGAAGGCGTGATGGCCGGCCCGCCGCTGGAGCCCTCCACGCAGCCGAACGCGAAATGGCGGACGCTCGCCGACGGCGTGAGCGTGAGCACGTCCTGCACGATGGCGCCGGACAAGAACGGGAACATGAGCGGACACGACGGCGTTGAGCCTGAGGAGCAGCCGCTCCGGCAGTCTGGCGAGCTGCACGGCAGGGGTGCGAAGGTGGACGACCGCGAGGGGTCGAACGCCAGGTCGTCGCAGGGCGAACCGGGGCGGCACGCCGCACACCGCGCACTGTACCAGGGAGATGCCGAGGCCGGTGTCGAACGCCATGTGGAGCTGCTGCGCCGGCGTGCCGTAGCTGACGACGACAGTGTAGTCGTGGAAGCCGGGCGCACCGGGCACGCGGGTGCCGGTTGCGGGAATGGTGACGCCGCCCGATGCCGGCGCAGGGGCAGCCACCGATGCATTCCTTGGATCGTCGCCGGACAGGACGCCGGCGCGGCCGTCGCGGTGGGAGATGTCCACAGACGACGTGGTGCTCTGCTTCCCTCCGGCATTCAGAGGGGAGCATGGATTCAGCCGGTGCAGCAGAGTAGCTTCTTGCCATTACTCGCACCTGCATATAAGTTTTGCAGCTAAGAATTGTACGGGAAAGGATTCAATCCAAATCCAATGCAAATAGTTTAAAAAATTCTGAGTTTTTTATAATATATAGACTATAGTGGTATTTATCTATCCACTAATCAAGTTTAAATTCAACCTATACCTTAAAAAAAACAAATCCAATGTAAACAATACACTACTATTCTTACAATAAATCTATATTTTTTATATCTGTTAGTTAAATTTAGACTAAAATTTTATGAAGTGATGTGCATATATATATATATATATATAGATTGTATGAGTGTTTTAAAATGTTTTGAGATTTTTCATGACCATTTAAATAATTTTTAAACAAACGATAAGACATCTGTTGAGAGATCAAAATAGTTTTCTGAATTATACTACTGCCCCTTTTGTCAAAGTATTTGACGATTAGGATGACTCGATCAAACTTTTTAAATTTCGATCATCCATCTACCCTGTCCGTCCAAATATGCAACTATACTATGTTGTATTTATATTAGGACGAGAGTACGTTATAATCTATATTTATACTATTTAAAATGTCATGTCTACTACATCACCCTTATCATTGAAATTTAAGCTCCATAATCTCTACTATTACATCATCATTCAACAAGTCTTCTCTCGTTTTATTGTTGGCTCTTCCCAAATTTTAAAATCACATACTTATTCAATAAAAGTAGCTACTGGATTAAATATGTGCTTAATTGACTTAGTAAGCTATAAACTCAAATTATTCTTCATAGCAAGTTAACAACACACGAGCTCTTAGCTAATAAGTTTATAACATTCCGTAAATTTATGTTACTAGCAACTGTGTTCGTGCGTTACAACGGGTGAAGTCGGGGCGCAGGGCGGATGGGGACGGGAGGGAGGGACGCAGGCGCGATGCTTTTATAAATACTCAAGGGATTTTCTATAAAATAGCCAGGTGGACTGCGGGTTAATTTTATAAACACTGAAGAGGTTTTCTACAAAATAGCCAGGCGGACTACGGGTTATAAGTGAAATTTATGTTTTGGAAACCGTGTCGCTATTCTAAATGACATTTATTCCGTATACAGAGAGAGTATATATATAAGCTACAGGATGGTATTATAGCTCGGGAGAAATCGAAGCATTTAAATATTTTAATTTTATAGCTCAGGAGAAATCGAAGCATTTAAATATTTTAATTTTAAATTTAACGTTTATCTATTTATCATTCCTATGTCAATAACATGTATTTTATGTGTCTATTGTTATATCTCAAAATAACAAAAAGTTAAACATCCGGAAATATCCGAAAGAAATATGTTGAATGGGCGGTGCATGGGAAGAGGCTATGTGCCTCAGTGCCCAGTTGTGTGATGGCGGCCAACGAGGAGGCGAAACGTGTCGCATGGTTTGTGTTGTCGTCAGCATAGGGCCCACATGGCTGGAGGCGACCGGAGATGGACGGACGAGGCAGGGCAGTGGCCACTGGGTGGCTGTACTATCACGACCCATTTATTTATTCGGACATGGGCCGGACCTTCATCTGTTATCCTCAAAAGACCCACACGCATCCACGTGGTACATGTCGGGGATCCCCCGATTGCCGTCGCCATCAGCAGGGCCCCACTCGTCAGCGACTTTGACTGCGGGTTAATTTTGAAAAAACTCAAGGAGTTTTTTGCAAAATAGCCAGACAGAACAAAATTTTGGGTAGAAACACTACTTGCTTTATAGATAGTTATAGATTACAGTAGCACCTCGTTGAGGCAAATCTACAGATGTCATTTCTTTTCTTTTAAACTAGGCATTTGATTTTTTATGTTCAAAATTTTACATGTTTAATCGAATCTTATTCTAAACAGTAAATATCTATGACCACGGAAGTAAGTATATCAGTGAATTGAGCATGCAGGAGAAAGTAATTCTTTACCGGAAGGGATGGAGGAGCAGGACACCGGCGGTGCCGAGGGCCATGGAAGATCATCGGAGCGACGAACAACAAAATGCGTGGACCCTTGAGTGTAGCGGCTGGTGTGGTACGAATCGCCGAGGTGAGGAAGAAGAAGGCAAAGGAAGACGGAGGAGGCAATAGCTGAAGCCATGCTTGAATAGAGTGTGTGATCGAAGCTAATTAATCTAGGAGTACGACGAGGAGGATAGCTCTCTAACAGCCTACTTATAGCCAAGTAGAAAGGTACAAGGTTGAATTCTACCAAATGGATGATGGTTTGCTTTACATTGCGAAGGACGTTGCCACCAAAGCGGTCGACTGTAAGTTGGGGCCAAATTAGCAATGGAAGTTTACCCTTTGCTGTATAGCCAGTGTTAAATATATGATCCGAATTCAAATTAGTTTTCTAGTATGACTCAATGTCTTATTTTCTAATATGACTCTATGTCGTCTCTATTAGGTGTTTCTTTTTATCTCCTATATATACTCATGTAAGCCGTACGGGAAGAGAGACACTGTTATTCTCCTACGTTTGTAATCAAGTTCTCAATAGTGATCATTGTTGGTCGGCGCCCGTGGTTTTTCCCGCAAGTGTTTTTCATGTAAAAATTTGTGTCTCCGTTGTGCATCTATTTTCGTAACAAGTGAATCAGAGCTTTGGAGATTTTATCGGCGGCAAAGGCGATGGCAGCGGCAGTGGCGCCGTGTGCGTCATCGTCCAAGATTTTTTCTTTTCCAATCTATGAGGCCAGACCCTCGCACGTCCTTCTTAACAGGAGATTCCTTGATCATCGCTACGTGCATACGAGAAGTGTACCCAGAGATTCACGTTTCTGCTTGGTTTACCCTAATTTTTACCAGTAGATTCAGGATTTATTCCCATGGCGAGTTTGAAGTATATCTACCGCTCTTAGACCGAGACACAAGATTCTCCTTATGGCAAGTGAAGATGCAAGCCATTCTTGCACAACAAGACCTCGATGATGCGCTATCAGGATTTGACAAGAGGACACGGATTGGTCCGACGATGAGAAGAAAAGGAATCGTAAGGCTACGACATATATTCATCTTCATCTATCTAATAATATTTTGTAGGAGGTGCTTAAACATAAGACAACCGTTGAACTATGGTTAAAACTGAAACAGATATGCATGACAAAGGATCTTACCAATAAAATGCACCTAAAGCAAAAATTATTTGTGCATAAGTTGCAAGATGATGAGTCTGTGATGGATCATCTCTCCACTTTCAAGGAAATTGTTATTGACCTTGAGTCTATGGAGGTAAAGTATGATGAAGAAGATTTATGTCTTATTCTATTGTGTTCGTTGCCTAGCTCATATGCAAATTTTAGAGATACTATTTTCTATAGTCGTGATAGTCTAACTTTAAAAGAAGTTTATGATGCTTTACATGCCAAAGAAAAGATGAAGAAGATGATATCCTCTGAAGGTTCAAATTCACAAGCAGAAGGTTTGGTTGTTCAGGGCAGGCAACGAGAGAAAAACACAAAGAACCAATCAAGAGATAGAAGTTCAAGTAGCTACCGTGGGACATCAAAGTCAAAAGGCAGGTATAAGTTATGCAAATACTGCAAGAGAGATGGAAATGATATCTCTAAGTGTTGAAAGCTACAGAACAAAGACATGAGAACCGTAAATTATAGACCAAAAGGTAATAAAGAAGAAGAAGGTAAAACCGCAGTTGCTACTAATGATAAGCCTGGTGCAGAATTCCTTGTTGCTTATGCTGGTTGTGCACAAACTAGTGACCAGTGGATTCTTGATACTGCTTGCACCTATCACATGTGCCCGAATAGGGATTGGTTTTCCACCTATGAAGCTGTGCAAGGTGGTATTGTCTTGATGGGTGATAATACGCCATGCAAGGTTGCAGGTATTGGAACAATTCAGATTAAGATGTTTGATGGTTGTATCAGAACATTGTCAGATGTGTGGCATATTCTAAATTTGAAGAGAAACCTCGTCTCTTTATGTACTCTTGATCGCAAAGGGTACAAATATTTCGGTGGAGACGGAATTTTGAAGGTAACCAAAGGCTCTCTTGCTGTGATGAAAGCTGATATTAAAACTGCCAACCTGTACCATCTGCGAGGTACAACTATAGTATGTAATGTTGCTGCAGTTTTAGATTCTTCTAATTCTGATGCTCCTAATCTTTGGCATATGCGTCTTGGGCATATGAGTGAAATTGGTTTGGCAGAATTGAGCAAGCGAGGATTGCTAGATGGACAAGACATCGAAAAGTTGAAATTTTGTGAGCATTGAATCTTTGGCAAGCATAAGAGGGTGAAGTTCAACACATCTACACATACTACAGAATGTATTCTTGATTATGTGCACTCTGACTTATGGGGGCTTGCTCGTAAGACATCTTTTGGAGGTGCTCGTTATATGATGACTATCGTTGATGATTATTCACGAAAGGTTTAGCCTTATTTCTTGAAGCACAAATATCAAGCTTTTGATGTGTTTAAAGAGTGGAAGACTATGGTTGAAAGACAAACTAAAAGAAAGGTGAAAATACTTTGTACTGAAAACGGGATGGAATTCTGTTCTAAGATATTCAAATTATATTGTAAGTCTGAAGGCATTGTGCGTCACTACACCGTTCCTCATACATCTCAACAAAATGGTGTAGCTGAGCGTATGAACAGAACAATTATATCAAAAGCCTATTGTATGTTGTCTAATGCAGGTTTGCCTAAATAGTTTTGGGCGGAAGTCGCTTCCACAACTTGTTATCTTATTAATCGATCATCTAGTTATGCCATTGACAAGAAAACTTCAATTGAGGTATGGTCTGGTTCCCTAGCAAGTTATTCAGACTTAATAGTATTTGGTTGTACTGCTTATGCTCAAGTTGATAATGGTAAATTGGAGCCTAGAGCTATTAAGTGCATTTTTCTTGGTTATCCATCTGGTGTGAAAGGCTACAAGTTATGATGTCCTGAAACAAGAAAGGTTGTGATTAGTAGAAAGTTGTCTTCCATGAATCAGTTATGTTACATGACAAACCTTCTACTAATGTTCCTGTTGAGAGTCAGCAGAAATCAATTGTGCAGGTGGAGCACTTGATTAGTTCAGGGCACACACCAAAAAAAGAAGATGTTGCTATTAACCAAGATGCACCTGTTACTGAAGATTCTGATTCTTATACGGTTGAGCAGTCACCAAAACTTTCTATTGCACAAGATAGGCCTAGAAGAAATATTAAACGACCTCAAAGATATATTGAAGAAGCGAATATGGTTGCTTATGCTTTGAGTGTGGCAGAAGAAATTGAAGGTAATGCAGAACCTTCTTCATACCTTGACGCTATTATTTCTAATGATTGCAATAGATGGATAATTGCTATGCATGATGAGATGGAGTCACTTGAAAAGAATCGTACTTGGGAATTGGTGAAATTGTCGAAGGAGAAGAAACCTATCCGTTGCAAGTGGATCTTTAAAAGAAAGAAAGGTATATCTCCAAGTGATGAGGCAAGATACAAAGTAAGGTTAGTTGCTAAAGGTTATAACCGGATTCCAGGTATTGATTTCAATGATGTCTTTTCCCCTGTTGTGAAGCATAGTTCAATTCGCACTTTACTCGTATTGTTGCAATGCATGACTATGAACTAGAGCAAATAAATGTTAAAACTATAATTTTTACATGAGGAGTTAGAAGAGGACATTTATATGGAGCAACCTGAAGGTTTTGTTGTTCCTAGAAAAGAGAACCTAGTCTGTAGGTTGAAGAAATCACTTTATGGGTTGAAGCAGTCACCTAGATAGTGGTATAAGAGATTTGACTCTTTCATGCTTTCTCAAAAGTTTAGAAGATCCAATTTTGATAATTGTGTTTATCATAAAGTTATTGATAGTTCAACTCTATATTTGCTTCTTTATGTTGATGATATGTTGATTGCCGCAAAAGATAAATCAGAGATAGCAAAGTTGAAGACACAATTGAGTAGTGAGTTTGAGATGAAGAATTTGGTGCAGCAAAGAAAATTCTCGGTATGGAAATTACTAGAGAAAGACAGTCTGACAAGTTATATCTTAGTCAGAAAGGCTATGTTGAAAAGGTCATTCGTCGTTTCAATATGCATGACGGAAAACGAGTGAGTACTCTTTTAGTTGCACATTTCAGATTATCTTCAGATTTATGTCCACAGTTTGATTATGATGTTGAGTACATGTCTAGAGTTTCATATTCAAGTGCACTTATGTATGCCATGATATGTTCTCGTCCTGAGTTATCATATGCATTGAGTGTTGTCAGTAGATACATGGCTAATCCTGGCAAAGAGCATTGAAAAGCAGTTTAGTGGATTTTTAGATATTTGCGTGGTACTTCTAGTGCTTGTTTGCAGTTTGGCGGATCTAGAGATGGACTTGTTGGTTATGTAGATTCAGATTTTGCTAGAGTTTTAGATAGAAGAAGATCGCTCACAACATATGTTTTCACTATTGGAGGTTGTGCTGTTAGTTGGAAGACAAGTTTGCAAGCAACTGTTGCCTTATCTACTACTGAAGCAGAGTATATGGTTATTTCTGAAGCTTGTAAAGAAGCTATTTGGCTTAAAGGTTTGTACACTGAGCATTGTGAAGTTACGTCTTGCATTAATATATGTTGTGATAGTTAAAGTATAATAAGCCTTACAAAGGATCAGATGTTTCATGAGAGAACAAATCACATTGATGTGAGATATAACTTTATTCGAGGTGTGATTGCTAAAGGTGATGTCAAGGTATGCAAGATAAGTACTCATGATAATCCAGCTGATACGATGACAAAGTCAGTTTCTGCTACTAAATTTGAGCATTGCTCAAGCTTGACGGGTGTTACAGTATATATAGTCCTAGAGACTATTTGGCGCGCGATAATTACCTACATGAGTTATTTTTGATGATTGATAATTTTTATGCTACAAGAGGAAATTTATCTCAAAGTGAAGATTGTTAAATATGTGATCCGAATTCGGATTAGTTTTTTAGTAGGACTCAATGTCTTATTTTCTGATAGGACTCTATGTCGTGTCCTATTAGGTGTCTCCTTTTATCTCTTATATATACTCTTATAAGTCGTACGGGAAGAGAGACACTCATTGTTATTCCCCTATGTTTGTAATCAACTCCTCAATAGTGATCATTATCGGTCGACGCCCGTGGTTTTTCCCGCAAGGGTTTTTTACGTAAAAATTTATATCTCTGTTGTGCATCTACTTTCGTAATAGCCAGTAAGGAGAGCCAGAGCTGGTTCCGGCGGTTGGAGAAGAAGCATGGTAATTACATAGCCAGCAGGTTGTACAATGAGAGTATTCATGGACCTCGATCCAATTCTTCATTGAGTCAGTGGCGGGAGGGAACAAACTTTTTGAACATAAATCAAGAATGGCTGCACCCTAATTCACGCTACCTAAATACTACCGATTCTCTTATTGCCGGATTTCCAAAATACCGGCAATCATACTGAATATCACTGTCGATTTGTGTTATCACTATTGGTTAAAAAGAATTGGTAGTGATTAATCGGTTCATATTGATGTTTGGATATTAGTGTGGCACGATATCATACCACGAAATGGAAAATAGTTTTTCTTTTCTCTCAAGGGTATGATCCCTTATTTCTTGTCAATTTTCTTATAAAAATGATAAAACAAATTAATATGTAATATACACTACTGGAGAAAGCCACACTAGTCCCGCTTAGTAACTCTCAGTAGTTCCAGTTGTCAAACCGGGACTACGAATCCGGGACTAGAGATGGGCGACCTCTAGTCCCGGTTAAATAACCGGGACTAGAGATGCATCTTTAGTCCCGGTTGAAGCCACCAACCGGGACTGAAGATTTTTTTTATTTTTTTTAATTTACCCTTTCTCCAGCAGTACTGCTACATATATATATACATATATATATTACACAAATATATTATATTATACATATACATGTATATGCAACATGCATATATATGTATAAATATATAATTTACACATATTTAAATGAACTTAAGAAAGAAAATATACATATATTACCAAAATATGTACAATATTCATACATGTTTCCTAGCTAGCTTATAAAAAATTGTCTCTAATCTACTTTGTTGTGGATGGAGTGGTTTAGCTACTAAAACTAATGAAGAACTCCCCCGCGGGATCAACGACCTGCTCGTTGATAAATCCCATCAATTCTTCCCGAGCGGCTTGTATGAAAGTCTCGTGGGGGAGGTCATCTCTTACTCGCATAAGCTGTCATTAATTAGAATAAATGAGAATTAAATATATGAAGTGAATAAGAAATCGAAACGTAACGTATGAATTGCTGTTATACGTACATCTAGATCATCGACAGTTTTGACTTCGGTCGCAAAGCGGTGAATATAGTTGCAGACGTAATATCCACATAGGTTGGTGCCCTGCGACTGTTTTGCACACTAAAAGAAAAACGATGACAGATTTAATATGCATTTCATCTTTTAGAATATAATAATGATTCAATTCAAATTAGGAGCAGGCATGTTACTCACTGGAAACTTCATCCGCACAGAGAGCTTATCTTTCCAATTTCCGCGAACAGTGACCCGAAGTCGTACCCATGCCCTATGTGCAATTGAAAGTTAGCACGTAATTATCCGAGAACCACATATATGCAATAGAAAGTAAGATGGCATTACCTGTTAAATAGTTCAAATATCTTAGAGTACGTGGACTCTGGTTTATCCATTGAGTCAAAGACATGGATCTTCGACTGACCCATGTCAAGTACTAACAGAATCTAGTGGAATCTACAAATTGGTTTAGATGACACATATGAAACTTTATGTATGCACGGGATTGAAATTAGTTCGAAAAGAAAGAAAAAACTTACGAAGTATTGTAGGGCAGAAGGATGAAGGACCGAAAGTGTTGCTTCACAAGCGCGTTGTATATGTTGTCCATGGTGTCATTAGGAAACTGATCAACCAATGGGCCGTTGATTTTGCGTGGATCCATGAATCCATGCTTGGTGCATTCATGCTTGTTGCAGTATTAGATCGCCATTCTCCAACGATCAAAAAGAATTTTAGTCAGCTAAATTCAAGGAGGTAAGAAACGAAATAACAGGGCGATACTTACAAAACCCGCATGGTTAGAAGTAAGACGTCGTGGGTATCAAGTTGGTACAGGTCAAATATATCTTCGAATCGGAGATAGAGGTAGTCATCTCCATCGAAGAAGTAGTCAATTGAATATTTGCATGTTATCATGTCTTCACCCTTGCTGGATCGTTGCATGTACCACTGATGGAAGCGGTACATCTGAGTTGGAAGCCTTTTCACTTGATCCGGCTTGATCGGTGCAGGCTTGTTGAGAGGAATCCCGTCAGTCCGCATGTGATAAAGATGATTAGCTATATCGAGAGTCTTGAGAAACTAGGTTTCCCTCTTAGCCAAGAGTTGGCTACAGACGTGATTCTCCAGTCACTCCCTCCGAGCTTCGAGCCATTCATATTAAATTATCACATGAACAATATGGATAGAACCTTGGCTGATTTGCATGGGATGCTAAAGACAGCTGAGGAGAGTATCCAGAAAAACGGTCATCATGTGATGATGATGCAAAAGGCTAAGCGCAAACCACCTGTCAAGAAACTTTGCACCAAGAGGAAGCTAACTCCCGATGAGATCGCGAGTGCCTCCAATGCAAAGAAGGGCAAGAAGGGTCGGCGGCATCGGATGTCGTTTGCTTCTACTGCAAGGAGACAGCCACTTGGAAAAGGAACTGCAAGAAGTACATGGAGGATCTCAAAAAGAAGCAAAGTACGACTTACGCCGGTATTAATGTTATAGACATTAATCTTGCTACTTCACCTCTCGACTCTTGGGTATTTGATACCGGATCGTAACTCATATTTGCAAATCGTTGCGGGAATGAGAAGAAGTAGAGGCTTGAGAAGGGGCAAGGTAAACCTGCGCGTTGGCAATGGAGCAAGCGTTGCTACGATTCTTTGTCGATGAGTACCACTTCATCTACCTTCGGGATTAGTTTTGGAATTAAATAATTGTTATTGTGTTCCAACACTATGTCAAAACGTTATTTCCGCTTCATGTTTGCGAGCGGAAGGATATGATTTTAGATCAATGGATATTGGTTGTTCAATATATCTCGAGATATGTTCTATTTTCATGCTCCATTGGTGAATGGATTATACGTTTTGAATCTTGAAGCGTCTCCCATCTATAACATTAATACGAAAGGCAACTCTCTAATGATATAAACCCCACGTTTATCGGCATTGTCGCTTAGGACATATAAATAAGAAACGCATGGAGAAGCTCCATAAGGATGGACTGCTTCACTCTTTTGATTTTGAATCATTTGAGACATGTGAGTCTTGTTTACTTGGTAAGATGACAAAGGCACCTTTCACGGGACACGGTGAGAGAGCAAGTGACTTGTTGGCACTCGTACATACGATGTATGTGGACCAATGAGCTCAACGGCCGGAGGTGGTTATCGTACTTCATTACCTTTACGATGACTTTAGTAGATATGGTTATATCTACTTAATGAGGCATAAGTCCGAATCCTTTGAAAAGTTCAAAGAATTCCAGAATGAAGTACAAAATCATTTAGGGAAAACAATCAAGTTTCTGCGATCAGATCATAGAGGGGAATACTTGAGCCAAGAGTTTGATAATCACTTGAAAGATTATGGAACCACCAGGAACTCCACAATGGAACGGAGTGTCCGAACGGAAAAACCGCACCTTGTTGGACATGGTGCAGTCGATGATGAGCCAAAGTGATCTTCTGTTATCCTTTTGGGGATATACTCTTGAAACATTGCGCTCACACTAAATAGAGTTTCATCTAAGTCGAGTTAAAAAGACACCATATAAGATATGGACAGGCAACCCCTAGTTTGTCTTTTCTCAAAATTTGGGGATGCGAAGCTTATATAAAACGTTTGATCGACAAGCTCACACCCAAATCGACAAGTGCTTCTTTGTGGGATATCCTAAGGAAACTAAGGGATATTACTTTTATAATCGAGAACAAGGCAAAGTGTTTGTCGCCCGACACGGTGTCTTCTTGGAGAAATAGTTTCTTTCAAGAAGGGTTAGTAGGAGCGGGGTGCATCTTGAAGAAGTTCAAGAAACACCGAAAAAGTTTCGGCGACCACGTACACAACAGGAGGAGCAAAGTGTTGCGCCACCGGTTGTAGATACACCACCCACGGAGGTCGAAAGATCATGTCATGCGCCCGACAGTACACAGTGCGGAACAACGTGATATATTGTTGTTGGACAACGATGAGCCTAAGACCTATGTGGAAGCGATGGTGGGACCCGATTCCAACAAGTGGCTTGGAGCCATGAAATCCGAAATAGAATCCATGTACGACAATCATATTTGGAACTTGGTTGATCCACGATGGTGTCAAAACCATTGAGTGTAAATGGAATTTTAAGAAAAGGCCGACAAGGATGGAAATGTTCACATCTATAAGGCGCGATTGGTGGCGAAAGGTTTTAAACAGATTCAAGGAGTTGATTATGATGAAACCTTCTCGCCCGTCGCAATGCTTAAATCTATTCGGATTATCCTAGCGATTGCTGCATATTTCGATTATGAGATATGGCGAGATGAATGTCAAAATGGCTTTCCTAAATAGAAACCTAAGCGAGGATGTATACATGATACAACCTCAAGGTTTTGTCGATCCACAGTCGCCTGGAAAGATATGCAAGCTACAGAAATGCATTTATCGATTGAAGCAAGCATCTCGGAGTTGGAATATTCGTTTTGATGAAGTAATCAAAGGGTTTGGTTTCATCAAAAATGAAGAGGAGGCCTGTGTTTACAAAAAGGTCAGTGGGAGCGCAATTGTATTTCTAATCTTATATGTGGATGACATATTGTTGATTGGAAATGATATCCCTATGCTAGAATCCGTCAAGTCTTCATTGAAAAATAGTTTTTCCATGAAAGACTTAGGAGAGGCAGCATACATATTGGGCATTCGGATCTATAGAGATAGATCCAAGAGGCTAATTGGATTAAGCCAAAGTACATACATTGACAAGGTGTTGAAAAGGTTCAACATGCATGATTCCAAGAAAGGTTTCTTGCCCATGTCACATGGTATTAATCTTAGCAAGAATCGGTGTCCTCGGACACATGATGAGCGGAATAAGATGGGTATGGTTCCATATGCTTCGGCAATTGGATCCATCATGTATGCCATGCTTTGTACACGTCCGATGTCTCGTACGCTTTGAGTACTACGAGCAGATACTCGAGATCCAGTGAAGGTCACTGGATGTCGTAAAGAATATCCTTAAGTACTTGAGAAGAACTAAGGATATGTTCCTAGTCTATGGAGGTGAAGAAGAGCTCGTTGTAAGTGGTTACACCGATGCTAGCTTCCAAACGGACAAGGATGATTATAGATCACAATCTGGGTTCGTGTTCTGCCTGAACGGGGGCGCAGTCAGCTGAAAGAGTTCCAAGCAGGATACTGTTGCTGATTCTACAACGGAGGCCGAGTACATTGCTTCTTCGGAAGCTGCAAAGGAGGCTGTTTGGATAAAGAAATTTGTTTCTGAGCTAGGTGTGATGACCAGTGCGACTGGTCCAATGTCTCTCTATTGTGATAATAGTGCAGCCATTGCGCAAGCCAAGGAGCCGAGGTCACATCAGAAGTCCAAACACATACTTCGGCGATATCATCTCATCCGCGAGAAAGTGGACAGAGGTGATGTCAAGATATGCAAAGTGCACATGGATCTCAATATAGCCAATCCGCTGACAAAACCTCTCCCTCAGCCGAAACATGAGGCGCACACAAGAGCAATGGGTATTAGATACTTACATGATTGACTCTAGTGCAAGTGGAGATTGTTAGTGATATACCCTAGAGGCAACATGGAGATGTTGGATATCATGGTCAATGTTTATGTATCTATGAATAAAGTGTTATTCAGTTCCATGAAATAGACATCTTGTATTGATCAATAAGTACGTGACTTTTTTATGAGACTCGATATGTATGAATCTATTTCTAAATGATCCCTGATCATATATCATATTATTGGAACAAATATGATTCTAAGATCGGCATATTTATTGATTGATGATCATGTCTCATAGATCATGGGTATGGAGATACCAAATCAATAAACATGGACATATGTGTTAGAGAACACATTGTTGGATAGACCCACCATGAGACACTACAGGAATTAATGTGCCATTAGTTGGTCTCAGGTAATGTTGGTACAAAGTCCTTAGACCTAAGATCACCATGGATTCCAACATGTGTAGTAGCCTACTTTGGGACTACCAAACGCTATTCCGTAACTGGGTAGTTATAAAGGTAGTTTTCGGGTTTGCTATGAAACATGGAGTGGGATGTGAGTGATCAAGATGGAATTTGCCCCTCCTTTGGAGAGATATCTCTGGGCCCTCGAGGTAATGGATTATGGAAATGCATGGCCATGCTAAGTTGATTGAGGAGTCAATCAACGGACGATAATCCAATACGGTTCGAGTGAATGGTTAAGCTATTGAAGGGATGGCACACATCTTGCCTATAGCTTAACTGGTATCGTGAGGCAAAGGGATTTGTGTACGATTACAGGTTCGAGCCGATATTATATTCTTGTATAACTATGGCGTCAATATGTGCTGCTAGGCGCCGCTATTGACAGGTCGGCTGAGTTGGACTCGAGCCGACGATCGGCTAAGTTAGACTATAGCCGAAACCAAGTTTACTTGAACCTACAGGGTCGTACGCTTAAGGGGATAAGAACAAGCATTCGAGTTGGACTCGAATACGGCTCGATCGGATAGGGATCCGATTGGATAGAGTCCTATGGTCTTACGATGTATGGGCGGCCAACTCTATGAGACACGGATGAGATCCGATTCAAAATAGAGTCCTGATCGGCCACTAGTCCCAGTAGGCCAACTCTATATAAAGGGGCGAGGGGTGGAGAGCTGCGACATATCAGTTGAATTGCATTGCGCCGAGATCAATCTCCACAGAAACCCTCCTTACCTTCGAGCCAAACCCTAGCCTTGCATCGCGTGCTAGCACACGGGTGTTCGGTGTTCTATTCCCGGACGTGTGGATAACGGTAGAGGCACTGCTACGTTGCACGCTGTTGATCGTCTACGAATCGGCTGCAATCGGAGCGAGGCGACTGCGGCATTGGTGAATCGGCTGATTGGTGAATCGGCTGTCCCCGGGAATCGGCTGTCGGCTTGCGGGAATCGACTACACTGTTTCGGATCGGATAGTCCTGATTGGCTATTTCCGCTGCATACTCCAATCGGTAACGATCTATCGGCCCTTACTTGCAAGTGTTCCTGGTTTGCGCGGTAGAAAAGTTTTTGTTTTCAGCTAGCGTAGCTTCCGCGTAATCCTTCACCTTATTGCACTAGCCTTTGGCCTGATAATAACCTGCTTGAGGAGGAAGCTCTCTTCTCCAGTATCTCCTTCCCGAGCTTCCATCCCCAGCCATTCTGCTCTACTGTCATGCAAAGCAACGTTTTACAAGGTATGATTCTTTTCTTTCTACTTGGATCAAGGCAAGAATGATGCTCTCTTTTTTCTAATCGAAAAGGAATGGTGCTTTCTGGATTTGTGTTGCTTAGACACTTGTTTCTTGCCATGCAGACGAGCTTGGTGTCATCTTTGAAGATGATGTGCTGAAGTATTGGGATGAGATGGAGCAATCGGAGAACAAGGTAGAACAAAGTGAGAAGGAATTGCCACTGCTCTATTACAGTGATGAGAACGGAGCAGCCTCCAAGAGCATGAGAGACGATGTTAGATCAGAGGAGAAGGCATTGACGTTCCAGCTCGTGTCGCAGTACTTCTACATGCCAATCACGCAGGCCGCATGAGGGTTTAGGGTTCAGGGTTTAGGGTTAATGGTAAAGGGTTTAGGTTTAGGGTTTAGGGTTTATGGTTTAAAATAGTTTTAAATACGACAAATGTTAATTATATGTTATTATTTTAATTTAAAATATTTTTCAAATAGGCCATATGTTAATTATATATTATTATTTAAATTTTAAATAGTTTGGAATATGACAAATGTTAATTATATGTTATTATTTTAATTTATAATATTTTTTGTTAATTATATGAACATATGTTAATTATATATATGAACATATGTTAATTATAATTATATATGAGTATAACACAATATGGGCACTGTAATAATTAGTCCCGGTTTTAAAAACCAACCGGGATTAGAAGTGAATTTCAGTGGGCGGAAAAACATCTCCTCATGTTTGCATACAAATCTAGAGATGAAAATGCATAGAAAACAACCGCAAAATGCGAAGTGTTAAGATTGTAGATAGCACATGACATGTAGATAGCAAAATGTATAGAAAACAACCGCAAATCTATAAGAGGAATAAGTTGCTAACCTTATAGATAGCAAATATTTATGTATTATCACCAAAGAAGTTGCTAACCTTGGCAGCATCGGACCTCTAGCTAGAGAAAATTTTGAAGATGTACAAGTGTGGTAGGCTCGGGATGGAGGAGGAAGAAGGAGTATATAAAGCAAAATCTCTAGTCCCGAGGCAACGGTTTAAAAATTCAACGGCTCTCTAGGACCTCTAGTCCCGGTTCGTGTCAAGAATTCAACCGTTGATTTTTTAAACCGGGACTAGAGGTAGCATCTCAACCTCTAGTTCCAGGATATCATTCCTCACCTGCAAACCGTAGCATTTTCTAGCGATCCTCCTTTGATGAGCCCAGCAGAACGCAATTTTTCAACCTATAAATTCCATAAAATGAAGCAAAATACACAAATGATCTTCCGGTGAAAATATAAAAAAATGGGAAGAGAGGATAAAACAATAATGTACTTCAAATACTTAGGCCTTAGCCGTGTAAAATTTGAGCAATTGCTGACTACTCCAAGATATGAAAACAAATGTGATCGAAAGATGGATGATATAATGCAACATGTGATCATGACAAAGTACATGAAAGCGAAAGCATGTATGGAAATTTACATTGCCATGCCCATGATTCTTGTAAGAGACATCATAAGTTGCATAAACAAAACATACATTACTGGATAAAAATTCTTTGATTCATCTGCCAAAATCTACAATAGTTTCGGAGTCAATAGGAATCAAGAATATAAAATATTTTTAGTCCCATGTGGATAAAAATTTGTTAGGGAAAATATGTTATTTTTAAAAATTAGAAACTTGTGGATAAAAATGTTATTAAATAGATGAGAAAGGAAAAATATAGAAAATTTGATAAAAGATTAAAAAACTAAGGTAATTTAAAATCGTTAAAATAGTTAAAAAAGTACACCGCGTACATTAAGTACAATAATTCTAAATTTTATTAAGTACAATACATTACATATGTGAGATTATTATATATTAAGTACAATCGTGGATTTTTAAAACAATTTTTCTGCATTTCATGTAGATGGATCAGCAATGGATGTACACCGCGTACCGACAGTCGATAGAGTTTATTCAAGGCGTGCATTATTTTTTGAGTGTGGCCAATGCCAACAAGTATATATGCTTTATACGTTGTTCATGCAAAAAATGCAAAAACTAGAAGGAGTATTCTACATCAAGAATTATTCATACCCACTTGTTTCAGTCGGGATTCATGTCTCACTACAATTGTTAGACATTGCATGGAGAGGTAGGGGTTGCAATGGAAGAAGATGAAGAAGAAGACGACAACATTCCGGACTATGGACAATACGGTGAATTTGAAGAAAATACAGCAGGCAAGGCGGACGGGGATGTTGAATATAACGATGGTGCCGATGATCTTGATCAGATGTTGCGCGACATACAAGAGGATTGCGAAGGTAAAAAGGACATGTAGAAATTAGAGCATATGTTGGCGGACCGCAAACCGTCCTTGTACCCAGGTTGTAAACAGAAGCACAAAAAGTTGGGTACCACGCTGGAATTCTTGCAATGGAAGGCCAAAAATGGTGTCAGTGACAAGGCATTTGGCGAGTTACTAAAACTCGTGAAGAACATTCTTTTGGAGGAAAACGAATTCCCGGAATCAATGTATGAAGCTAAGAAAATTAGTTTGCCCTCTAGGACTGTAGGTACAGAAGATACATGCATGTCCAACAATTGTATCCTCTATCGCGGTGAGGAGTACGAGAACCTAGAAGCATGTCCGGTTTGTAAAGCAGTTTGATACAAGATTAGACGATATGATACAGACAAAGTTGACGGACAGCCTTCAAAGAAGAGAGTTCTTGCTAAGGTGATGTGGTATTTTCCTATAATATCATGGCTCAAGTGTTTGTTCAGGAACAAAGAGCATGCAAGAATGTTGCACTGGCACGTAGAAGAACACCAACAAGATGGGATGCTGAGACACCCCGCCAATGGGTCGCAGTGGCGAAACATCGACAGAATATTTAAAGACTACGGAGAGGATGCACGAAACATAAGGTTTGGTTTAAGTACGGATGGCATGAATCCTTTTGGAGAGATGAGCAGTGGCCACAGCACTTGGCCTGTTACGATGTGTATTTGTGTGGAGATTATGGCAATCGGGTATCTACATGGCAAGCTTATCCGACTGGAGATAGGGATAGGTTGTGCCAACCAAATATGTAAACCAACTACGACTTGGGTATTACGTTGCCGATTAGATAAGGCAACGGCTCATAGTCATAGTTTGGTAAGATTGAGGAAACCGACTTAGAGTAAGATAGGGTTTCCGATTTGTAAGCCCACCTCCCAAGACTATATAAGGGGGGTAAGGGGCGTCCTTTGAGGGATATCGTTTTTAGATCATATGCTTCATGAGAAGTTAGATGAGCTTTCAGCTTTAGATACACGAGATCATGAGATCAATAAAGACACTCGGCGGATCGAATCCACCGAAACAGGAGTAGGGTATTACCTCACGAGAGGGCTGAACTGTCTAAATCTTCTTTTCCTTCTAACCCATTGTGCTTGGCGATCTCGATTGCGACCCGAGAATTATATTACCGAAACCGAGTTTCGGCGGTTGGCGCGCTGTAGGGGCTTGCGCGTCGAGACTTCTTCAACAATCTTGCCAACAAGCGTGATGGGATCTCCTTCAGCATTCGGCGACTTCGCCGCCAACTTCTTCGGCGACTCCTCCTTCGACTCGGATTCAAACCAGTCGGAAGGAAAGACCCACTCGGCGCCGTTTGGGCTCCCCAATAGCGTCGAGATCTTCAAGATCAAGATGCAATCTACTTTCTGCAACGACGGACTTCACTCGGCACCATTCGGATTACCGAATACCGCCGAAATCTGCGCCAATTTTCTCACCTCCCCGACGGAGGCGATCTATTCGGACGAAGACCTCTCGGTGCCGTTTGGGTTACCAAACGCCGCCGAGATCTACAGCAAACTTCTCTCCCTCGAGTCGGCGGTGACCCACTCGGAGGAGCCCACACCCCCAAGCTCTGACTCGGACTGGAACGATCCAGACCCGGGCTACCCAGGATCAAGGGAGGTCGCCGTCATCCTCCCATCATTCGGCTCCTGCTCATCTTTGGAGCTCAATGGATACCTCAGCTCCGCCGGCTTCGACGACCTCTATGGCATCCCCTCTGACGAAGCCGACAACTCCGACTACCGCATGGACTATGAGCCGAAGTGCTTTGATGTCCTCATGGCCGAGCCGGACGAGTCCGACTCAGCCATGGCCAAGAGGCTTGCTGAAGGAGAACGGGCCAAGATTGAGCACGAGCGCAAGACGGCCGAAGAGGAGAAGCAACGCAAGGACGAGGCTGACAAGAGGAAGCAGGACCTACGTACAGCCGGACGATCTGCCCAGGAGGCCATCCTCCAAACGCGGGTTCGCAACATCAATATTTTCCAAACGCCACAGCAAAACGATGTTGCCGCGCTCACTCTCTTGGACACCGTCATGGAGACGGCACCCGCCAATGTGACTTCGATACTCGACAAGATAAAGACCATCGTCGCAGCCACAGCTAACGGCCACCCACCACCTTGGCACGAAGGCCGACTGAATCTGTGGCCGAAATGCCAGACAAGAGCCGGCTTCCGCCTCTAAGGTCAGGAGACTATAAGAGGCCCGAGCCAGATCGGTCGACGACCAGGCCAAGAGGCCCACCTCGCGAGTCCACGCAGAATTACCAGGAGCAAACGGCCGACTCCCGCGACAAACGACATGGACGTCCACCCGTCCACCACCGCGTCCGCCGCAACAACAGCTCCAGCTACCCAACCAGCCAACCGAAGACCCCGCCGAGTGATCTGTGGAAAGTCCTCGATCGCCGCTACCAGGAGCGGGACCGACGCACTCGGGAAGATCGGAGGGGATCACCCAACAGCAGCGACGACGGAGTACCGGCCTTCACTCGGGAGCATCGCCGAGTGCATTGGCCCAGTGGTTTTAAGCCCACAGGAATCGAAAGGTACGACGGCAAGACCGACCCCGAGTCGTGGCTTACCGTGTATACTCTCGCCATCCGCGCAGCAGGCGGCGACAACAAGGCTATGGCCAATTATTTTCCCGTGGCCCTCGCCAACTCAGCCAGGAACTGGCTCACGAACCTGCCAAGAGGCTCAATCGGCTCGTGGAGCGAGCTGAGGGACCACTTCATCGCCAACTTTCAGGGCACCTTCGAGAGGCCCAGCACACACTTTGACTTATACAACGTCATTTAGAAGCCGGACGAGCCTCTGAAGGATTACATTCGGCGCTTCTCCGAAAAGCGCAACAAGATCCCCAACATCACCGATGACATCATCATCGCCGCCTTCCAGAAGGGAGTCCGTGATGAACTGTTGATCGGGAAGTTCGGGCGCAAGCCACCGAAAACGGTGAAACAAATGTTCGAGACGGCGAACTCCTACGCCAAGTCCAACGATGCAATCAAGGCGGCACACCAAGACCTGGTTGCCACAACGCCCGATTCTCAACACCGTCGCCGAGTTGCGGCTTACGACGCGATCATGAACGATCGTGAACGCTCAGTGCACGCATCATCTACAAGCAATTCTCAGAGCAATATGCGGCACGGTTAAACAAGAAGCCGACTAATGAAACCGATCCATCGGGAACCAAGAAGAACAACCCGACTGGAAATTCAGAGCCTTTTCAAGACCACGTGGGCGAGCTGAATCACATCTTCGGGGGCCGCAGGCTTATGAGTCCAAGAAGAAGCAAAAGCTGATGGACCGCGAGGTCAACGCAGCACAACCCGAAGTCCCACAACATCTACGATGGTCGGAGGTGGCCATCACGTTTAATCGCTCGAATCATCCTGACCGAGTGGTTCACCTAGGGCATATCCCTTGGTACTCGACCCGGTGGTTCGGACCCTCCAGCTGAAGCGCGTCCTCATCGATGGGGGCAGCGTCCTCAATCTGCTGTTCGCCAAGACCCTGGATGAGATACAAATCCTGAGAACTGAGTTGAAGGCAAGCTCAGCCCCCTTCCACGGAGTGATCCCGGGGCTGTCGCCCATACCACTCGGGCACATCGCCTTTCCAGTCACCTCCGGAGTTCGCGAGAATTTCCGAACGGAGAATACCACCTTCGGGGTGGTCGACTTCAAAGACGGCCTACCACGCGATCATCGGAAAGCCTGCACTCGCCAAATTCATGGCGATACCACACTACACTTACCTCTGCATGAAGACGCCTGGGCCTAACGGCGTCATCACCCTGCGCAGCGACGTCAAACAAGCCTTCACCTGCGACGAAGAAAGCTGCGATATGGCCCAATCTTGTGAGAGATCACGTGGCCGGAAGAAATCCGACGGCTACATCAACATCCGAAGAGGGTGAAATTTCTACAAATAGGATAGCCAAGTCGGGACAAGGCGACGCCAAAACGAAGAAAATCTTCCTTGATCCAGTCGTCAAGATATCTTCAAGGACTTAGAAGATACTACGGTCGCAATGTTCGGGCGCGAGCTTTCATCGTCGATGACTTGGTTCTACGCAAGATCCGGACCATCAAGGACCATCACAAATTATCTCCACTATGGGAAGGACCATACATAATCGCCGAGGTGACTCGGCCAAGAGCATTTCGACTAAAGTGCGAAGATGGATCTATGTGAAGAACTCTGGAATATTAAACATCTTCGACGATACTATGCTTAAATTGCCGTAAATTTCATGTTATTCTTGACTGCCATCTCTCAAGCAAGATGACTTCTTGAGTTGACAGTCGGGGGCTGCATGCGTGTCAATAAAGCATGGTTTTCTTCGACAACTTGTTTATATTTGGTTTATCATTGTTTAATGTTTCTTGATTTGAGTTTAATAGATAAGGACTGAGAATTTTTTGATGACCTAATCAAGCTTAGGCTTGGTGACAGTCGGACGAAAATTACTTAAGAAATTTTCTATGAAGACTCGGGTCAAGGCATTAACATAAATAAGCTAGATACCTACAAGTTCACATCAGAGGCATAAAGAGACCAAGATGATTAAACTTACTCCCGACTGAACCTCGGATGACAAGGGAATCTTGGAGGCTGGATGCGGAAGACGGCTTGTGATGGAACAAGAGTTCCTAGATGGATGGATTTGCATGTACACGAGTTTAGGGTTCTCCACGAGAGCCGGTGAACAGTCTGCGAAAGAGGAAATTTTGGGGAAGATGAAGTGTCGAGGATGACCTCGAGGCTTCGTAAAAGACTTGAGGGTTTTTGCCAAGTTATCTCGCGATTGGGCCGAGCCCATGAGAGACTTGCGGCCCGGCTAAGGTGTGGCTTGACACGTGTCCTTAGGGACTTAAGTGGATGGACTTGAGCAGATTTCCCGGCAATATGCGCGTGTCACATAGCCCAATACCTTTAAAATCCTTTCATACCGCGGTTTGCATAACTTCATGAGAAGTTGGCACGATGCAATTTGAAAGGTGACAAACAGCTTAAGCTTTTCATGGCTGTCCCGATGACAGGAATGCTTTTGGTTTTTAAGCATTTGATTAAATGATTATATCAATGCTATTTTTTCCACCTTGGTGAAGATCTTTTTAGATTAAGACCAATATTATGGCAGGAGCTATTTAATATTTTGGTCATATTTTTTAGATGACTGAAAATTTGTTTACCCATGAGGGTTGACTAAATTATTTGTCCCGAGATGACTCGGACAAGTTAACTCGGATGAGCATGAGCTCGCCGAGTGATTTTTACCCATGAGGGTTGATTAAATTATTTGTTCCGAGATGACTTGGACAAGTTAACTCGGATGAGCATGAGCTTGCCGAGTATTTTTTACCCATGAGGGTTGAATTAAATTATTTGTCCCGAGATGACTCGGACAAGTTAACTCGGACGAGCATGAGCTTGCCGAGTGTTTTTACCCACGAGGGTTGATTAAATTATTTGTCCCGAGATGACTCGGGCAAATCAACTCGGATAAGCATGAGTTTGCCGAGTGAATTAATTTCTTACCCATGAGGGCTAAATAAATTATTTGTTCCGAGACGACTCGGGCGAACTACTCGGATAAGCATGAGCTTGCCAAGTGATGTGATTTTCTATGATTGCTTTAGCTTGAGCTAAGCATTTATATGAGAATTATTTGTTCGAGATGACTCGGGCAAATTTTCGGGATGACTCGAGAAGATCAGCTCGGATAAGCATGAGCTTACCGAGCGAATTGATTTCTTACCATGAGGGATGATTGAAATATTTGTTCCGAGATGACTCGGGCAGATCCACACGGATAGACGTGAGCCTACCGAGTGCTTTCCACCCATTAGGGTTAATTGAGTTATTTGCTCAGGGATGATTCGGGCAAATTCACTCGGACGAGCACGAGCTTGACGAGTGATGAGGTTGCTTTAGCTTGAGCTAAGCATCTACATAAGAATGATTTTTATAGTTCTTGACTATATGTTTAGTCTATTTTTGACTAACCACATAGTCGGGGGCTACACCTAATTTGGTGCATCAGGAGATGCACCTAGATATTTATTTTTGAGAATTTTTGAGAGATTTTCCGGCCCTTCACAGTCTTTGGAGCCACTTGGGAAGATTCAGGCAGAGATGATGGAATCACTCGGCGCCAGGAGCACTCGGCCAAAGAGGTTTTTGGCTGCGTACTATTTTGGTTTGAAGCTGAGTTGTCTCGTCGACTGAAAAGGACTCGGGGGCTACTGTGGAGATTATGGCAATCGGGTATCTACATGGCAAGCTTATCCGACTGGAGATAGGGATAGGTTGTGCCAACCAAATATGTAAACCAACTACGACTTGGGTATTACGTTGTCGATTAGATAAGGCAACGGCTCATAGTCATAGTTTGGTAAGATTGAGGAAACCGACTTAGAGTAAGATAGGGTTTCCGATTTGTAAGCCCACCTCCCAAGACTATATAAGGGGGGTAAGGGGCGTCCTTTGAGGGATATCGTTTTTAGATCATATGCTTCATGAGAAGTTAGATGAGCTTTCAGCTTTAGATACACGAGATCATGAGATCAATAAAGACACTCGGCGGATCGAATCCACCGAAACAGGAGTAGGGTATTACCTCACGAGAGGGCCTGAACCTGTCTAAATCTTCTTTTCCTTCTAACCCATTGTGCTTGGCGATCTCGACTGCGACCCCAGAAATTATATTGCCGAAACCGAGTTTCGACAATTTGTAACCTCCCCCTTGGCTATGCATGAAGCGAAAGTACATCATGATGCCGATTATTATTAAAGGTCCAAAGCAACCTGATAATGACATTGATGTGTACCTGAGACCATTGGTCGAATATCTAAAACTGTTGTGGAAGAAAGAAGATATCCCTGTGTGGGATGAGTTCAAACAGGAGCAGTTTAACCTATGAGCATTGCTGTTCGTAACCATCAATGATTGGCATGCACTTGGCAACCTATCCGGACAGTCAAATAAGGGGTACAAGGCTTGCAACCACTGTATGGATGAAACTGAAAATATGTATCTGAAACACTATAAGAAGGTTGTGTACATGGGCCATCATCGCTTTCCTATTGCAAGCCACCCTATTCGAAAGAAAGACAAACATTTTAAACAGAAGGCAGACCACCGTACTAAGCCAAAACATCATAACGGAAATGTCATGTTTGCCATGGTGAAAGACCTGAAAGTAGTATTTGAAAAAGGTCCTACATCCAACCTATAGCAAGTGAAGATGGTCATGCGGCGATGGGGAAGAAGAAGTCTATTTTTTGGGAGTTACCCTATTGGGAAGTCTTGACGTCCACCATGCAAACGACGTGATGCACCCCACTAAGAACCTTTGCGTCAACCTTATAGGCTTCCTAGGTGTATATGGAAAGTTGAAAGATACACTTGAGGCACGTAATGATCTCAAACATATGGAACAATGCGATGGCCTTCATCCGGAACCAAAGGAGAAAGGAATCCACTACTTGAGTCCAACCAGCTACACTCTAAACAAGGCAGAGAAGGAAAGCATGTTTGAATTCCTGGAGAGGAACAAGGTACCGTCTGGATACTTCTCGAATATAAAGGGAATAACAATCAAGAAAGAGAAGAAGTTCACAAACCTAAAGTCTCATGACTGCCACATGCTGATAACACAGTTGCTTCCTGTTATAATTCGGGGTATCCTTCCTGATAATGTCCGGGCAATAATAACAACTTCCTTTGGAGGTTGGCGCTTGGGGGCATGCATCTGCTCTCGCTCGGTGTCCTTGGCGTCGACGAAGCGCTCGGCAATGGTGATCATTATGGCGGGCGAGGCCGGCTGGTTCATGACCAAATGTCAGAATAGCTCGGAGGGCTTGCGGAGGCCCTCAGAGAAGATGTGGATGACATCATCATCAGAGATACTCGCAATGGAATTGCGGCGCTTGGAGAAGTGGTGGATGTAGCTCCGAATCGACTCGTCGACCCCCTGCTATACCTGTCAGAGGTCGTAGCGGGAGGCCGGGCGCTGCTAGGTGCCCTGGTAGTTTGCGATGAAGGCATCGGAGAGCTCATCCCATGTATCAATGGAGTTCTCAGGGAGCCCGGTGAGCCAGTTGATGGCGATCGATGCTAGCATGATGGGGAGGTAGTTTGCCATCACGTGGGTGTCGCCGTTGGCCGCTCGGACGGACGTGCATTACTGTCGGAGCCAAAAGGAGGGGTCGGTCTTGCCGTCATAAGGCTTGATGCCGGTCGGACAGAAAACCTTGGGCCTTGTCACTCGGCGAAGGTAGGCGGTGAAGGCCGGGAACCCGCTGTGCTGGGACAGGGCCTCGGTGTCATGCTCCCGGTCGAAATCCTCTCGGCGTCCTAGCTCTTGGCGTCTACGATCGGCACCACAGTGTGCGATGTTGTTCCAGGCGTCAAGCCTCTGCATGATGATCTCCCGCACGTCGCCGTTGTAGGAGCTACCCTGCTGCTCTTGGAGCGGGGCCTTCTTCTGGTGCTCGCCCAAGGCTACAGGGGTGGATCTAGCCTTCGCCGCTTGGTCCTGGGCATTGCACAAAGAAACGGAGTGGTCGGTGCTCTGTGGCTACCGAAACCTCAACCGACGAGCACCCCCAAAGGAGCGCTCGGACGGGCCAAGAGCATTGAGCTGAGCCGCGGTTGCATGGATCATGGCTATAGCTTTCCGCACCTCCGGGGAGTCAGGGAGGGCGACGAGCGCTCGCTCAATGGCTATCAAGTTAGTTGCGGGCGTCCGGAACACCTGGTGCCCCTCGAACTCCATGGTGAAGTCGGGCTCTAGGTTCCAGGGTAGCACGTTGGTGTGCTCAGCCTGCTCGCGTCGGGCGACTCGGTCAGCGTTGCGATGGCGACGGGCATTGCGGTGGGCATCAGACTCATGAGAGCCTGTGGACTCATCGGAGACCACATCCGCCATCATGACGAAGTTCACCGACCAGCGATTGCCAGGGGCAAACATCGGTCGACACAGCCTCTTGGTGGGTATCACAAGGCGAGGGAGAGTGTGTCGGGTGGGCTTCGCAAGGCTTGCCGGCCCAAAGAGGATGGAGAAACGTCCAGAAGTGGGTGCGGCCGATGAAGATGCCTTTGGCACCGAGGGAGTCGGGCGTGCGGCGGGGCCCCCTTGGTGCGCTCGATCCGCGTCCATGCAGAGTCAGCCCCTGGGACCGCCGTGCGGGAAGTCGGGGGCTTGGGCCAGCAGACCTTCATGGCTTGGTGAACCATCGGAGTCGAGGCCGCAGGGCGCAGAGCCACGCGCTTCGCCACCGTCATCATGCGCCCGCAGCGCGGCCGAGCGCTCCAGCTCACCAGAAGCCTCCTGAGAGAGGGTGAGGTAGCTGAAGTCATCGGAACAGAAGACCAGGCCCCCGAAGACAAAATTCATCCCTGTGGGAGCAGTGAAGTCGAAGAAGAATGAAACAGCCATCAAAACCACTCCAAATGGTGAAGATGGCCCCTACTTGGCACGCCAACTATCGACGGGGTGCCAAGCAGTCCTCCAAGGGGGGTGCCCGAGGAGGTGAGAGAGTGGTTAGGACATCTACCAAGGGGCCTGATGGTCGACTCGGGAAGAGATGAGCCAATGTTTCTTAGACAGGTTCGGCCCTCTCGTAGGATAACAAGCCCACTCTATGTCTGCGTTAGGACGGTGAAAGATCAGAGTTTGAGTACAGGTGTGTGAGAGTGTTCTTGGATCACCCCCCGTGTCGTGCCATCCGCCCTCCCTTTTATAGTCCAAGAGGGCGTTACAGGGGCTTAGTGCACAAGAAAGCTAGTCGTAAAGCAAAAGGCAAATACAGACTAAAGCTGAAAAGAAAAAAGGATCAGCCTCGGGATTCGCTCGCCGTAGGCATCTTGTGCGCAGTCTTGCCAGGTGACATCATCCTCTGCCGGCTTGTCCCCCTTTGTCTTGTCTGCGAGCCTTGCTAAGGAAGCCTCCTTTCGAAAGGGGAAAGCCTGTCCTTTTCGGGTCGGAACCATGCGTAGATGTCGGGCTAAGGGGCAAAGGTTGGGATGGCCGTCCTAGCCCGAGGTCTGGCTTTCGACCCCAGCCCGAGGACTTCTGGTCTGACCTATGCGACCCCTTTCCCTTAGTGTGGGCTACCCCGGGGGGCATCCCCCACAGGGACTGTAGGCAAGAACCATTTCTTTAATAATGACTACAAAGCAGTGTCGGAGGCACACAGCAGCATACTACAATAACTCGCTATTGTTGAGCCCTTTATGGAACAACACATGCAAAAGATAAGAGCCTACAACCCTGGAAGATGCGTTGATTGGGTCCCAAAAGAGCAAAATCGTCGGTTCACTCAATGGTTGAAGGATCAAAACTTTCCAGTTGGTGATTCTGTGGAGGGAAAAACATTTCAAAGGCTGACTGTCGGCGGGATCATCAGCAGCCCTCCGAGGGGGTTACCCAAGGAGGTGAAAGAGAGTGGTCGGGGCCTCTCACCGATGGATTCGATGGTCAACTCGAGTACCAAATAAGCCAAGAGACAAGAGAGTTTATACTGGTTCATCCTCCCAGAGGATAATAGGCCTACGTCCAGTGTTCTTTGTTGGGGTGGAGTATGAACAAGGATTACAATGGAGAGAGTTCTTGGGGCTCTAGGGATTGGATCTAGTTCCCAAAGACTCGAGTTTAGAGAAGAGTTCTCAAAAAGCGATCCCCCTGCCCGTTTGTCCTTCCCTCCCTTTTATAGCTCAAGGGGGGCAGTTACAAGAGGACTTAGGAGCCAAGAAAGCTAAGACTAAAGACTAAAAAGCAAGTACAAACAACATCTAAAAAGTACATAGAGATCCCCCGGGTCCTGCATGCCTTGGCATCTCGTGCTCTATCCTGCCTTGGGATCCATCCTCTGTAGGTACCCTCTGCGCAGTCTTGTCGGGTGAAATCATCTTCTGCCGGGTTGTCCCCTCTTTGCCTCCTCTGCGAACCTTGCAAAGCAAGCCTTCCTTCCCGAGGACATCTGAGGTTGGGCCAATGAGCTGAGGTCGAGAAGGAACACCAAGGTCGGACCTGGGGGGAGGTCGGGGCGGCCGACCCAAGAGGAGGTTGGACTTCCGACCCCGTCCTGAGGACTCCCGGTCCAACCATAGCTCGGAGGCAGGCGGCTGCATCGGCAAGGCCATAGCAGCTGATGGCGATCAGTGAGCTCGGCAAGCCCACTACCCGAAGGCCGATGGTGGATGCCGAGTTTATCAGGACTACTGCCCAGAGGCTCATGGTAGTCCCAAAGTCGACTTAGTTATATCCCTGAGGCTGATGACTAAGTCGGTATGGCCATAGCCCAGGGGCTGATGGCGGTCGGTGAGCTCGGCAAGCCCACTGCCCGAAGGCCGGTTGTGGATGCTGAGTTTGTCAGGACTACTGCCCAGAGACTCATGGTAGTCCCGAAGTCAACTTAGTCATAGCTCTGAGGCTGATGACTGAGTCAGTAAGGCCATAGCCCGGAGGCTGATGACGGTCGGTGAGCTCGGCAAGCCCACTGCCCGAAGGCTGATGGTGGAGGAGAAGCTGGCGAGGTCGAAGGTGGTCGAGGCCGCCGCAGAAAAGAAGCTGGCGAAATCCGAAGCGGCCAGGGCCACCGTGAAGGAGAAGCTTGGAGCCTCGGAGACGGTGAGGGTTGAGGTGGAGGAAAAGCTGGAGGAAGCCGAGTCGGCGAGGGATGCTGCCGAGAGTAAATGTCAGTACCGACATCTTTCTCTGTCTTTTCTTCTTTTTGCTTATGCTAACCAACCCCCCCTTTTGCGCAGGCCGTCTGTCGGTATTTCGCCGCTAGATCAGAGACCTCAAGGCCCGCTTGGAGGCGACCAAGGCTCGATCGACCCGGTACCAAGAGGAGGCTCGGGCGCTTTTGGACGTAGCCGACAACGAGCTCCCGCCAACCAAGGAGATCGAGGCGGTGTTCTTCGCACGGCTGCAGGACGGGCCACGATGCCTCCGAGCACTTGTACGAGACGCAACAAAGCTTGCTGTGACACATGCCCTCGGTGTCCTGCACAAGCTCTACCCACGCGTCAAGGTCTAGGAGATCGCCGAGGGCTGGCCCGTTGGCGTGGCAGAGGGCGACGTGGATGGCATCTACGCGGAGGTCGAGCCGACTATCGAGAAGTTAGTCGGCGACTTGGTCCTCTAGGAATTCCCTGTAAAAACCCTCGTGTAAAGAAAAATTGAGTTAGTGAGGTTTAGAGTCTGCAAACTTTTTCAATGTAACAAAGTTCGAACTCTTTGCGGAATTAGAGAACTGTTTATTAGACTGTAATGAAGTTTTATGTTGATCTATTCGCACTACATCAGACTACCGCACGTCGGGTCACGATCTTAGCCTACAGCGGCAGGGAGAAAGCTCTAACCAGACCCTGACAGGTTTCAGATTGAGCCTCAGCGATGTAATCATTTACTTGGCGAATAGGTGGATAAAGAGGTCGCTAGAGACCGAGCCCCCTGAGTAATTTGGCATTGCACCTAGCTGTCTTGCGTCGGAGCCCAACCCTAGTCGACCCCGGAAGGGGACATGCCCTTGCTCTGACCAGTGGGCAGTAGGCCGAGCCACTGCATTAGGCTAGGATACACTATCTAGGTACTCGGGAGAGCCGCCAAATCATTTTTCCCCGCATGCGAAAATGATTTTTACATGCAGGCCACTTAAGCCGGCCACATGCAAAGATCATTTTTGCATGTGGGCCCTTAAGCCGCCTGCATGCGATGATCCACCATATATAAACAGGCACGGGTTTCCAAGTCCCATAGCCTATGAAACCCTAGCCGCTAGGCTACCGAAAAAATCCACGCCACCGCCACCACCTCTCCTCGCGCCGGTCGCTACCTTATCGACCCCGCGGCACCCTCATCGACCCCCATGCCTCCCACGTTGACCCCACGCCGCCTCGTCCATGCCGGCCACCGTCGCCGTCCTCCACACCGGCCCCACCGACCCCGCGCCACCTCTCCTCCCCGTCGTGCCCTCGTCGACCCTGCACCAACCTCCCCGCCGTCCTTCCCGTCATCCTCCACACTAACCCCACCAGCCCCACTATCCCCATGCCAGCCTCCGCCCCACCGACCCCGCAGCTAGTATTTCGATTTTTCTCAAGTTGAATTTGTGATATGCAAATGTGTGTTGTTATAATTTGTGATGTGAAATTTTGTGTTGTTATAATTTGTGATGTGCTAATTTGTGGTCCAAAATTTTGTGATGTGATAATTAATTTGTGATGTGTTGTAATAAATAAAGATGTGGATAATTAATTTTTAGATGACATTGCATGTGAGATTTAATTTAGAGATGTCATAATCTTTTATGTGATAATGTAATACTTTGTGATTTGACATAATGTGATAAATTTTTATGTCCGATAATGTCAAAAGTTTTTATGTCAGATTAGATGTTAATTTTTAAATGTGATGTTATGGCAACAATTTTTATGTGACATTTAATTAAGAGATGTGATAATTTATTATGTGATAATGTGAAAATTTGTGATGTGAGATAATGTGAAAAATTTTAATGTGATAATGTGAAAATTTCTGATGTGAAATAATGTGATAAATTTTTGTGTCAGATAATGTCAAAATTTTTCATGTGAGACTAGATGTTAATTTTTAAATGTGATATTTATGTTCAATTTTTTATGTGAGATTAGATATTATTTTTTTTCAAATATTTAAGATATTTGAGATGCTTCAATTTTTATTGTGAATAACGATCGTGCAAAAAATGCCGAACGACAAAGTTCCATCCGACGCACCCGTAGCACCTGGAGAGAAAGTTCCCTCAAATGCACCAGTAGCACGTGAAGACGTAGTTCCCTCCGACTATGTAGACAAAGCTAGTACCAGAGATCAGGATGAGGCATCTAGCGAAGAAACGTGGCACACACCAAGTGACCCTTTTTCATTGGAAATAACACAAGTCGCCCCTCGTGATGATGACCCTGGCTATGTACCTATCGAGCAGGCAGTAAGTCCGGAAAGTTGTTAGCCTATTTTATAACTAACTAGCCTGTACGGAGATCAAAGCCGCCTAATGATTGTTCACGATGTGTTTTTCAGATGGTTATACAACGTCGCTCAAAACGAAAGGTGGCCCAGATTGTCGTTGTTGATGAACACGAGGTGGACACATAAATGTATACCCCTGAGCCGACGGACACGTCGACAAGTGAAGGAGGACATGCAAAAAAAAGATGCGGTGAGAGAAATAGGAACCAGCTGCCAAAGGAAGCCAATTATGTGACTGCTCTCGACCTGGATGGGAAGCCCGTTGAGCCAAAGATTCTAATGTCGAAGTTCAACAACACATGTGGAACTCTAACTCCACTACCCAATAAATGTCAAGTTGTGGGAGAAGGTAGACGATAACATTAAGACATTGCTATGGAACAATTTTCAAAAATATTGTGTTTATCCGCCTGGTTCGGAGGTTAGGGGGAGGGAGTTTGCATTGAAAAAATGGAAGACCGTTGAAGACAGTGGAAGTCTGATCTAAACCGGGACTATGTTCATAAGAAACTAATCCTATTCATGGATTATGGGAAGATCTCAGGCCGACTAGGATGAGTTTGTCGCGAGGAACACAACACCAAAAGCATTGACGTTGAGGAAAAATGTCAGACCTTGCAAAGAAAAACAAATATCTGTGTCGATTGGGGTTGAATGGATATGTGTGACCACACAGATCAATGCCGAGTAACCAAACAAAAGTTTGCAGCGCAAAGCAAACCCCTTATAGTAGACCCTGTGTAGGAACGGAGCAAGAACTGGGTATGGGCGCGAAGCATGGGGTAGGTCTTGGAGGAGCACGAAATCCTATTCGAGGATCCTAAGATTGAGCAGGTGACCACAAGTTTGCAGCAGATTGTCGAGAAGGAAAAATCAGGTGAATTTGTCGCAAGAAGGGAGAACGACAACTTACTGTTGCATTGGGGAACCCCGAACACTCTGGTAGGGTCAAAGGTTTGTTCTCAAACACGAGTTGGAAGACAGGGTTTCCACAGGACGCGCCAAGTTATAAGAAGCAGGACAAATATAAAGAGAAGATGGAAGACAAAATATTTCGACAAGTGAAGGAACATTTCTATTCTCTGGCGGCTGAAAATCCCACTGCCTTTCAAGGTTATTCCCTGAAAAGCAGCAAACCGCCCAAGCCCCATAGCAAACTGCTCAAGTGCCAAACAGTGTCGATACGGTCGAAACAACCCCTTACCCTGTGGATGGTATAACTGGACCAATTCCATGCAAACTCGTGATACCCATCAGTAGGGTTGGGAAGACAAAAGAGGTTGCTACTGTCTTAGCGATACCCGGTCAACAATTTCACAACACCACCATTCCAGCGGACTATGCAAGGGTGCAAGTGGCTAAGGTCCATAGCGAGCATAACGTGTTAGAGCTAGACATCTCCACACTTGAGGGGATTGAACTTCTCGAAGATGCAGTGAACTAGTTTATTTTATGGCATCATCGAGACATCATCCTTACTGGATAGTCACCTTCAACCCTAGCTCCATCGCAACCGAAGACAGTTGTCACTCCAACGCAACTGTCCCCTCCAAGATCACCTTCCCCCACCCCCACCTTCCCCACCTCTGATGAGCTCACCTCATCGTCCACCTTCCCCACCACCTTCCCCAACTCCGGTAAGGTCATCACTTGCCTCCCCTGCTCAAGCGTCGGCCCCTCCCCCTCCATCAATAGTTCAACCACCTACTCTCATTCAACAATCTTTGCCTAAACCACAATCTGCTCTTGCCAAACAAGTCTAACCATCCCAAGTAACTATATCTGGCTCTATGTCTATCACCCTAGAACCTTGTCGACTGATACCAAAGCTAGTTTCCACGTACAACCCAAAGGAAATGTCAAGAGATAAAGAGAGGTTCATGTTTTCGGCCTTCAGGGGATAGGTTCTTCAAGTAAGGGCAATGTTACGAGTATAGAAACTATTGAGTGGCTACCAGAATCCCAAAAGTTAGTACTACATGCCAAAGAGGACTTGTAATCTTGGCTATCTTCAGATGTGCTCGCGGATTATGAATATGGTAAGCCTTTCTTACCGTGGCACATTTCGGATGAACTACCATGGAAGATGAAGGTGATGCATGAATGGTACCTCAAGGCAACTAGAAAGGCCTCGAATTCATTAGTGTCACCATTTCAGAAAACGCTTTCATGAGTGGACCCAATGGGATATTCCTAATCAATTTACATGACCTACACGCCCTCTTCAAGCTAGATAAAATGGACGTCAATCTCATTGCTGCATTTTGCCTATAAGTCTTTACTCTTTTATGTTTTATGTGAATGTACGAAACAAAAAATCCATTTCATTAAAGTTTCATTCTACAGTTCCCAATTCCATGAAGAGGATAGAACAAGAATACCAGTTGGCTACATCGACCCAACTAGGGTTTGCAAAACACAACACACTATAATGATGCGTGCCGATTCCAAGGAATTAAAGAATAAGACACCGGAAGAAAAGGAAGAATATATCAAAAATTTGCACAAGTGCAATAAGCATGAGGTTGCAACATACTTGGCACTAGCGATGGTAGCGCACGCTGACAAAAATGTCATAATGGCCCCTTACACTTTTACGTAAGCAGCCGATCGTAAATCAGAGTATTTTTTTCACAGTAATACATCATTTTTAGCAATTGATGTCTCTAATTCATCCTTAATGTTTGCAACGACCATTATATATTATTCATAGTATATCCGAAGGACCATTTGATCGTAGCATTGGATCCACCACACTACGACAAGGAAACATTCATGGAGTTCCTCACTATTTTGAATTTGTAAGTAATAAAATAGCCCATATGTACATAATTGCTATTATGAGATTTCTAAGTAACTACAACAAATGTTTTCTCCAAACAGCGTGCATATGTATTACCGCAAAAGAGGTGGGCCAGTAAATGATCCGGCTAAGAAAAAGCTACACAAGATGACAGGCTGGCTGGTACTGACATATGTCATTAACACAAATTATCTTAGAACCTTTACTTGTTTATATTGACCAGTCTCTTATTATTATGTTCGCAGTACTTCAAACAATCCCCAGGAACTTTCCTATGTGGATATTATGTGTGCAAATGCTTAGGGTCAACAGGAGATACACAACAACCTACGACTGCGTAAGTCCGGATATTGTTCTCCATACAAAGTATTCTGTCGCAACTCATTTTCTAACATTTATTGTCTTCTTTGTCCATAGATCCCTGAAATTCCTTATGTAGCAAATCGGATCGACGACAAAAGTATAAGTAACTTGTGCGCTGACATTTGCCGCTTCCTCCGTTGTGATGTTTGCAATGCATTTGGGCTATTCTATGATAATTGGAGTCAACTTGCATTAGAAGACAAATTCAAGCCCCTAAGAGAGTGGGAGAAAGAACATTTGTAGTGAAAATGTAGTGTTTTTGTCCATGAGGAAATTGTTGTTTATTTGTAATATATGTATAGATATGTACATAAATGTTTTGTTTATGTATTCAAAGACTATTTACTTGTCAATGCAATATTGTAGTAAGAATGGCAACTCAGTTAGCTCCTATGCGTACCATTCTAAACTTCGATTATAAATATCGAGAAATATTATATTACATACGAGATATGATCTTTCCAAACGATCGGGAAATATTATATTATAAATAAAGGATGCATATTATCGCATACGGACCACTATACTGAACTGCATGCAAAAAATCGATTATCGCATGCGGGTCACTTAAGGGAGCCACATATGAAGATCGATTATCGTATGTGGCTGCGTTAAGTGGCCAGCATGCGAGAATCAATCTTCGCATGCAATAATCATTTTCGTAGACTTTTTCGTATATGTGGCCCACCCAACCGTATGCAAAGATCGTTTTTGGCCGTATGTAAAAACCGATTATGTAGTTATGCCAATATTGTATAACATAAACTACTGTAAAATACCTCTTCAAATATACAGAATGTTCTTGCAGGGGCTATCTTGTTTGAGAAGATATTAGCATCTAGGACTCTTGCAAAGCGCTGACACCAAATTGCTGGCACCTGCAACAGGATGCACGCTCTGCTCAAGTTCTAAACATATATTTGAGATATTTTAGCATTAACATCCAAGTTAAATATTCCAAATATTATAATCAAGATACTCCCTTATGATAGAGGGTGATTTTTGTGGACATTCAACATTGACATGGTTTCGAAAACACAACTATTGATTTCTATTATCATAGCGTAGTTAAGATGGTAAACATATAATAATATGATACTACCTTTATTGACAACCTATTCATTTTTTTACCTCCAATTATATATTCATAAGATATTGATAGCTAATAGCTAGTGTTTATAAGTTACTGTTACTCTCTCTATTTATAAATATAAGCATTTTGTTTAGCAGAGATTAAGGTTAAGAAGAAAAGATTTTTGGTGTCCTCATTGAACGACGGACAATTGGAGGGTGAGAGGATGGTTTAAGATAAGATGGGAATAAATTTGAATGCTAGGTGATTGATGGGATAAGTAGTGTGATAGGAATTTTTATATATCTAGACAAATTTCAAATGTTTATATTTATGGACAGAGGGAGTGGGTAGCATACACTATATTGTCGTCAGAGGGAATAGGTAATATTCATGTGATTCTTGAACAGAAACAAAAATCTTGAGATCCAAAATAAGGGAAACTTTGGGTAAGCTGACCTTTATTTAAGTGCATATTAATAAAACACCAATTATTTAAACCCAGTTACATGCCAATCACATATATTGCAGCATAATGAAGAGATAATCAACATTAGAAAAGGTAAGACTAGCATAATTATCAGTAATCCTATAAGAAAGTTAGAAGAAAAAATAGATGCAAATAAGGGTATAAAAGAAGAGCATAAAAGAAATGAATGGGCTTAGAAGTTAACATTTCCTAATCATAAAAGGAAGGGATAAGACATACTTTTGAAAAATCAATCCCATTATACGGATTCGTAAGGGAGTACAACTACAAAACAATCAGACTTGTGAAATTCTGGAGGCAGTTTCTCCAGTTTTTGGCCACCGAAATCCTTGGCTGCACACGCACACAGACCTGCACCTCTTATAGCCGCCACCCACTCTTGCGCTGATCCATCAAGCAACGGAATCTGGCATCGCTCACATAGATCGGGAATGCATCATCATATGTTGCAACATTTTGTTCGTTGCAGTGCAGTCGCACATCAACATCTACCTAAATACAAAAGGGCACCACACCTCGACGCCGCCAAGCACCTCCATCATGGAGAGCAGGTGCTCGACCGTGCACCGCCCCGCCGCAGCATGGTACATAGCGGCGGGCGAATGCGCCTCAGCATTCGCCACCTCTGCCACCACCCTCGTCTCCTCCCCCTTCCACCACCAAGTACCTCCCCTCATCGGCTCGCACAGGGAGCAGCGTGGCGATGGTTTTCACTGCAGCGGCGAGCATCTGTTGCTGCAAACCTGTCTGGTAGAGAAAGGGGGTTACTCACCGGTTTCCAGGAGAAGGCTGGGCGAAAGACGGAGTTCAGGATTCCACTTCTCCCTTCCAGCCTTCCAGGTAGGAGCTGGGCAGATTTGAACCGAAAATCAAAAAAAACGAACCACATCGAACCGAACCAAATTTTGCGGTTTTTGGGTTTTCGGTTTCGGGTTCGGTTCATGTTGTTGCAGAAACCGATTAGTTCGGTTCAGGTTTGGTTTTAGAGGTATGAAAACCGAAGTACCGAAAAAACCGATGTGGATGCCGGCCAGCCATATATCCCTCGGTCAACCTAACCCTAGCCGATTTTTTTCCCGAATCCACTCGACACGATCCAATGCAAGTGGGCACTGGGCAGAGAAGAAAGAAACCCTAGTTGTGACCACACCGCCGCCTCCTCCTCTCCTCGGCGCGCCGAGCCACCTCCGCATCGGTCCTCCACCACATCGCCTCCACTGCCTCCTCTCCTCAACGCGCCGAGCCGCCTCCGCATCAGCGCTCCACCGCGTCGCTACTTCGCCTCCTCTAGGCCACGCCATGGCACCGCCTCCATCCTCCTCGCCACCTGCCTCTGTTCCCCCATCCTCGCCGCGCCAACTGCCTCCATCCTCATAGTGGCCTCCCTCTGTTCCCTGACCTCGACGCACCGACCGCTTCCCTCTCTGTTCCCCCATTCCTCGACGCATCGGCCGCCTCTGTGTTGCATCTGTTGTTGCCTATACAACGGCGGCAAGAACCGAGGAGTCCTCCAACTTAAGCAATGTCGAATTTCTATTTCAAATGTTTTACTCTACAAGCAAAGCAATGGTTCATTCAATTACTGATTGTACATCTATATTTGTCTAGATTGAGGACACTGAAGAGACAGTGGAGAGGGAGGTTGCTGCATGGTTAGAGGAGCACAAGGATGAAGAGGAGCAGGAGCAGCCAGCCACGGAGGAAGAGGAAAAGAAAAGAAAGGCTATTGTTCCAAGATCTGATGTATGGGACAGCTTCAGCAAGGTAAAAATTTCCAATGGAGAGGAGAGAGCTAAGTGCAAATAGTGTCAAAAGTTGTTTCGTTGTGACCCTAGGACAAATGGTACATCATCTTTGAAAAATCACTTGAAAATTTGCAAAAAGAATCCTAACAAACCAGTAATTGATAACCAAGGCACTTTGCAAATTACTCCTGGAGGTGGTGTAGTAGTGTCGGTACTTGTTCCACATGGAAATTTGATATTGAACACCTGAGAAATAGTTTTGCTGAAATGATAATTGAAGATGAACAACCATTTGTCTTAAGTGAACGTCCAGGTCTTTGGAAATTTTTGGCTAAAGCATGTCCACGGTTTAGTTTTCCATCTAGGAGAACTACCACTAGAGCATGTGTCAAAGTGTATGATGTGCAAAGATTGAAGCTTAAGAAATTTTTGAAGGAAAACTGTGAAAGAGTTAGCCTCACAACAGACACATGGACTGCTAACACCAACCAAAACTACATGTGTGTCACTACACATTTTATTTTTTTGACCAAAAGAACTGGGGGGAGGTCTCCTCAGTTACGAGCAATATTTAAAATTAAAGGAGAAAAAGTTTAGGATACAACCTTTTAAACATAGGCGAAGATGCCTAGACAACAAAGCCGAACTCAAAAGGAAAGGAAACAAATCTAACTGAACGCGTCTAACCAAGCACAGAAAGAGGATTTGTCCTCGTTTTTTAGTCTAAGAATCTGAAGAGTGCATTGGTGCTTGAAGTTTCTTTTCCAGAGCGCTAGGCTCGGGATTGCTCTATGAAAAACTTTGTCGTTCCTCAGCTTCCAAAGTTCCCAGGCTGCCAGAAGAGTTATCTCGGAAATACATGGCGTTGGGGATGCAGAGACCATCTGGGCCATTCTATCCATTATGCTTAGAGAATTATCCCATTGGATTTTTAAGGCAGACCAGCACTGCCCAGCAAAGGGACATAGGAAGAAGAGGTGTTCGACAGTTTCTTCCTCCCTTGCGTCGCACATGATGCAGAGGCTATCATCTTGAATATTTATATGTCTTCTTTGAAGCATCAATTTTGTGTTAAGCCTATCCATCAGCAATAGCCATGCAAAAAATTTGATTCTCGACATGCATTTGGATTTCCACATCAACTGAAAGCTTTTGTGGCTTTCTATGGAGCTGAAGATGTGGTTGTAGAAGCACCTTGAGGAGTATTTGTTTCCCCAGATCAGGGACCAGCTGTCAAGAGATTCTTCTTCATACAGCAGATCCTGCAAGAGCATTTGTAGCGAGTCTAATTCCTAGTAAGCTTCATCAGAAAGGGGTAGATGAAAGATTATGTTCATGTCCTCTGCCTGCATAATCTCAGCCACCGATGCATTTCTTTTCTTGTCAAAGGATGCAAGATGAGGGTAATTGACTGAAATATTCAGATTATTCCAATTGTCTAGCCAAAAGCTCACCGAGTTCCCTCGTCCAATCTTGCAGGTGGCAATCATTCTGAAAAGGTCATTTAGTCGAGAGATGTCTTTTCACCAAAAGGAACCTATTTCCCTGCAGTGATGTGGGACCTTGGCCAAATAATATTTAGACCAAATAAGGTTGACCCATGGGATGTCTTCCTGATTGTAGAATTTTGAGAGCTGCTTGATGAGGAGAGCATCATTCTGCAATCTCAGTTGATCACCCCTAGACCACCCTTTAGTTTTGGTCTTGTTACTAAATTTCATGTTGCCAGTTACCCCTTTCTTTTCCATGTTGTTGCCCCTCCAAAGGCATTGTTTTCTTGTTCTATCAATAGCTTCAATGATACCCTTCGGAAAATTTTAAGGTGGACATGGCATAAGTTGTTATTGGTGTTATTGCCGAATTGATCATCTCCAATCTTCCCGAGTAGGATAACCAAGTCGCACATGTTGATAGCTTCCTTTCAATCTTGTCCAGCATGGGCACAAAATCTTCAATCTTCGGTTTTGTTGTCCCCATAGATAAGCCTAGATAGGTGAAAGGCAAGGAACCGACATCACAGTCGAAAGTAAGTGCCAGATGGTGTAATTTGTCAGCACTGATATTGATCGGATACATGCTTGATTTCCTGTAGTTAACTTTCAGGCCTGTTGCCGTTTGAATACTATTTAGGAGGTTTTTGAGAAAGAAGATCTGCCGAGCATCTGCTTGAAGAATGATGATGGTATCATTTGCATACGTACCACGGGGAAGTCCTCGTTTGGTTGCGCAATCGGCGATGGAGGAAGCCTTCTTGTCTAGCTTTATTGATCGAACTTGGATCACCTCAGCTACTAGTACAAAAAGGAGAGGGGAAAGGGGGTCCCCTTGTCTCACGCCTCTCCTGCATCTGAAAGTTTTCCCAGGGACACCATTAAGAAGCACCGACGAGGATCCTGAGGAGAGGATCTCCTTAATCCACTCCATCCATCTACCTGGGAAGCCAAGGCTCTGCATCATCAAGAGTATCGCTGAGTGTTCAATAGTATCAAAAGCCTTTTCAAAGTCTAACTTCAAAATAACCACCTCTCTTCGGGAGAAGTGGCATTGATGGATATACTCATATGCCCAGGCCAGGCAGTCTTGAATAGATCTAGACCAAATGAAGCCATATTGATTTTGATGAATCACTAAGCAGATGACCCCTTGTAACCTGTCAGCCAAAACTTTAGTTATTATTTTCAGAGAAGAGTTCAGCAGGGAGATAGGCGTGAAGTCATTAACTGTTTTGGTGTTTTCTTTCTTGGGGATAAGGGTGATGAAAGAGGTGTTGATTGGCTGTAAGCTTGCTTGCCCTTGTTGGAAGGTGTCACAAAGGCAGTAAAAGTGTTCTTTGATAGTCGGCCAATATTTTTTAAAGAACAGCCCATTGAAGCCATCCGGTCCAGGGGCCTTATCGCTGGGCATCCTTGTAACAAATGCATCAATTTCTTCATGCGTAATTGGCTGAGCAAGTGAGTCCAGGCCCTCTCTGGGGAGGATAAGGCTTCAAAGACCATGTCTGGATTGGAGGAGGAGCCCAGCCTATCTTTAAAGGAAGACCAAAGCAGTGCAGCTTTCCCCGCATGATCTTGAATCCAGATCCCTTGATCGTCCTTAATCTATGAGATTGTATTTCTTCGATAGGCAATGGTCGCCATGCTGTGGAAGAATTTAGTGCATTCATCCCCAAGCTTCACTCTGTTCACCTTGTATATGTTCTTCCAGTAGATGTTTTTATAGTGTAGCCAGTGCTGAAGCTTTTGCTTCACTATTTTTCTTAGATTGGCTTCTGTGTTAAAAAGACATCTCCTTTCCTCTAGGGAATCAAGGAAGGTGATCACAGTGTTGCAATTTTCTATAAGAACTCTGAGGTTGGAAATGTTTTTGCTCCAATTTTTTAATCCCGCCCTTAGGGTTTTAAACTTCCTTGCAATATTTTTGACAGCATCTCCCTGAACTGTGGTAGTAGACCAGCAACCTGTTACTATATTTATGAAATCGGGTTGCTCTGCCCAATAATTTTCAAAACGGAAGATGGTTGCCTTGGGGATCTTTGTGCCAATTAGGATCTTGCATGGGACATGATCTGAAGTGGTTCTGGCCAAAGGGATCACTCTGGTATCCGAGAAGTCTGTCGTCCAATTTGTGGAAGAGAAGAACCAATCCAGTTGTTCTAGGAGTGGATCTGATTGCATATTACTCCACGTGAAGGCCCGACCCTTGATTGGTAGTTCAATTAGGCCCAGGTGCCCAATGGCTTCATTGAAAGTGAAGGTGTCCAGTATGTTCCCTCCCGGCTTATTTATGTTGGAGAGTGAACGATAGAAGTTGAAATCACCCAAGAAAAGCCAATCATCCAGCTCCTCGATCTCGTGATTTCTAAACCAAGTCATGAATTCTGAACGAAGAGGTTCTTCACAGGGTCCATAGATTACTGTTAATTTCTAGGTTATCGGAGCTTGGAGGAAGGTTAGGGCGACTGAGATACCAAAGCTTTGCTTGTCAAAGACCAAGCCCGAGAAGACACTGCTTTTCCAAATAACCAAGGTACCTCCCGAGGCCCCCACCGAAGGAATAAAGTCAAAGCTCTTTGGAGCTAAATTCCTGATGAACCTTTTGTCAAAAACTTCCCTTTTAGTTACCTCAATGCAGACAACCGAGCAGGCACTTTCATCAATTTTATTTCTGATTGCCTCCCACTTTTCTGGGGCATTAATTCCTCTGATATTCCAACAAAGAATAATCCAGTCGCGATTGATCATAATAACAGAAGAGCAGTAAAGCAAAAGGGGCCTGAGTGGCATAGCAAAATAGGCATCTGAAGTTTCCTTTCCCAGAATGAAAACCCATAATCACAGAGAACATGTAGATAAAGGGGGCGAGGATATAAAGCATCGATAAAACCCATCTTAAGTTAGGCCCACAGCAGGGGCAAAATAAAGGGTCCAACAGGCCGAGAGAGGCATCAGTTATATTACAGCAGTGATCAAAATAGTCTGAACCAGCATGTAAAGACAGAACAGAGCAGAAAAGATAAGGCAGGAGATTATATTTGGCCGAGGTGTAGATCATGAGCATCATCATTGTTATCATCTGGGTTTTGCATCAGCACATCTTCAGAGATCTCACTAGGAGCTGCTCCACAATCAATTCCCCATCCTTGTAGCACTGAGAGCTGCACTGGCCCATCCTTTCCAGTGTTCTCATCAATTTGAACCACAGCAATTTTGCGCTTCTTGGATGGGTTCGCATCAAGCTTAACTGTTGGACAAAAAAACCATTGGAATTAACATGACGTCTTGAGCTTCATCTCACACAATTTTGCATTAATGGAGTTTGATTGTTACGAATTGAAACTTTGGAAGGGAGGGCTAAAGATTTTGTACCCGGAGGAATTTTGTTCTTCTGGACCGAATGGGAGGTGACGCCAGCCGAGTCATCTGTAGCTTGGGTGTGGGCTGCACCCGTGTGCACGGTGGCCATCTCCTTGGCCATGCGTCCTTCTCTGATGGCTTTGTCCACCATGGGCCAGAGCCTGAGGGCAATGGCGTCTTTCACCGGGTGCCAGGGAACAATCTCCAGCCCATGTGCTAGCGTTGCTGCGAATCTCCAGCCTCACCGGGTTTTTGGAAGATTCCCCGATTTCGAAGGTGGTGTTGGGGATGTCTCTCCTGGCATAGAAAGCTAGGTCTGCACACCTTGCCCTAGCATCTTCAAAGCGAGCCTGATTCTCATTCATAATAGGGGAAGTTGTCTCGTTGGAGGATGAGTTGTCCTGTTCCCGATTCTCATTCAAAGCTTTGATGAGATCTTCAAGTGGTATATCAGGACGCTGAGCGCGTAGGTAGCGCATTGAGGAGGAGGAGTAATCAATGTCCATATAATGCTGAGGGATGTGGGGTGCTCTGGGATCTGGGGGTCCCAAGCTGGCCAGTTGTTGTCTTGCTGCCCATCTGCTTCCATGTCCTAAACCGCCTGTTGCTCATTAACTTTCGGTTGTTGTTGTTGTTCAAACTTGTGTTGGTGCCAATGCTGCTCCTGCTGTTGATTCCCTTCTTGGTGGGGATCGCCCCCAATAACGCCCAGATGATCGCCCCCACCTTGCTATTCGTGGCCACCACTCGGTGGCGGCCTGGATCGGATCGCCGTAAAAGGCTCGGGTGAGGCTGCATCCACCATGGGGGACTGGTCTTCATCCGCAAGGAACCGATCAGTGAACCGGCGCGTTAAGGATGAAAACTGGTACCGTCCAAGATCTGCCAGTCCCATCAAAGAGAGAGCCCACCGAAACCACAATGCTGCGTGGGACTCTATCTGCACTCAAAACTAGCATTCTTGCTAAGATCCTGGATCGGTTAGCATCCCTGTACCAGTCTAGCAGCCGACCAAAGGGTGCAACCGCCTCCTGGATGTAGTTGTCATTCTGGTAGTCCTGGGGAAAAGCAAGCATCATGATCCAACAGAGCCTCGTGTAGCTACAAGATCTCGTGTTTATTCCCTCGTCATGGCGCACTACACGGATGATGATGTCCTGGCCCGGGAAGAAGGGAGAGTTTCGGACCAACCTTTCCCGTTGAACCACGGTCCTGAGCTTGATCAACCCCAGGCCGAGAGGCGAGAGCTGCGCATCAACAATGCAAACTTGCTGGTCCTCCTCTAGGAAGTTGCAAGCGTTGGTGAGAGCCTGGCGAAGGAGGTTATGATCTTGGGGCATTGGCTCCATGGAAACAATGGCATATTCCTCATGGCCTCACGGCGGTTCACCTCCCAAGGCCACCTTGGTTCTTGTCGGCCGCTCCCATCCCTGTTCCACATGAAGGCCGCCGATAAGAAAAGGAGTTGGATTCACCGGGAAGTTGGCCATGTCAGTGGAGGGATTGGAGGAACTGGTGCGAAGAGACTGCGAGCTGGTAGTGCAAGATTGAGATTTTGGGGAAGGAGCAGTCGCCTTAGAGCAAGCAACCTGGGGAACAGATTGGAACGGCAAAGGAGATGAATCTGGTGGTTGCTGATCGTGAGTGTGGAGGTGGAGGTGGGCGACCGATGGTTTCCAAGAGGCCACATTGGGGCTCCAGGTTAGACGAGGGGAGGATCGGGTCAGCCCATCGCACAGAGAGAGACCGTTTCGCGCATCACGAAATTTTGGTTTCCATGTTAAGCGTGAGACTTTGGTCATGCGTGACATGCAACGCGAAACAGTGTGCCCAACAAGGTTGCACCGGGTGCATCGAGTCCGTCCCGGGCAATTAAAGCTGATGTGACCCGGCGAGAGACAAGTGCTGCATGGTTTTGAAACCGGGGGAACAAAAAAGTTGGGGAACGTGTAGTCTAAGATTTGGAAATCTTCTGTGAGCAGCCCGTACTGTTGGCAATTAATGCAGAGCTAGGCTGGAAAACATCCGACCGTTTCAAGCAAGGCCGAAGAACACTAACAGGAGGTTGCAAGCCCGGGTTTGAGCGGGAAGAAAGATTTCCAAAAATGAGTTTACCAGGGAACAGGCTAGAAGAAGGATCCAAGCAGACCTTAAAGGAGCCAAAAGATAGAGAATTTTTCAACCCAGCTGCCTTAATCGGGGATCGGATAATCGGTTTAGCAAAAGAGACCCTCTTAGAGTCCTTGCGAGCAAGCTTTTTGGACCTCTTAGAAACCACCTTGATCCATTTTTTTTCCTGTTCAATTTCTCAAAGACGCTTCTCCCTCTCCCAATGAGGGGTGCCATTGCTCCAAAGATGAAAATAACAATCAAAGCAATCCGTGATAACCCGGCGGAGCTTGTAAACATGAAGTCCCACTTGCTTAGAAAAAACCGAGAAGGCAAAAGTGATTGTTTCTTAAGAAACAGACATGAAAGTTTTTAGCCTTGCCACCCAAACAAGCTTGAAGAGCAAAGGCGACAGAATCCTCGGACAGATGAAAGAGATGGCGACGAAAAGTGACCAGCAGGAAGAAAGAACCCGAAACAGAAGCCGAAGGGTGATGCACTGGTGACCTAAAAAGGCGATGAACTTCTTCCTGGAACGCCAAGCCTTTGTCGAAGTCCATCCTGCTGGCGAGATCCAAGGCGGACCCCATGATCGAAGCCTTTGCCGACCACACTCAGCAGAGAAACTCATCGTGAATTCAGGTGGCAGGAAGGAGGAAACAGAGAGAGCGCGGTGGTGGTGGGGGGCGACATGCTCGCACACCGGGGGGGCTATGTTTGCTGACTACACATTTTATTGACAATGATTGGAAGCTCCATAATAAAATCATAGGCTTCTTCCTACTAAAGGGGCATAGAGGGGAGGATATTGGGAAATCTTTGGAGAATTGCTTGTCTGAGTGGTGAATTGATAAAGTTTTGTCAATAACGGTTGACAATGCTAGTGCTAACAATAATGCAATTAAGTACATGAAGAGGGTATTGAATGAATCAAAAGGATGCATTGCTGAAGTGTTGTACCTTCCTATGTGATGTGTTGCACATATTATCAACTTAATAGTGGCTGATGGTTTAAAGGAAATCGATAAATCCATTTGCCGTGTTCGTGCTACTGTTAAGTTTGTCAAGGCCGGACCAGCTAGGTTGGCAAAATTTAAGAAATGTGCTGAGTTGGCAAAAGTACAAACCAAAGCATTTTTGACACTAGATGTTTGCACTAGGTGGAACTCAACCTACCATATGCTTAATATTGCCCAACAATATGAGAAAGCATTTGAAAGGTATAGTGATGAAGACCCATATTACAAGTTAGATTTAGAAGGTCATGATGGGCCAGGAGTTCCTGAAAAATCAGATTGGGATAAAGCTAGGAAGATGGCTGAATTTCTTGAACATTTCTATGAACTGACTCTTCGTGTTTCAACAAGTCGTCCAACATCTCACACATTCTTCCATGAAACTGCTGATGTATTTGTTTTGCTGAGACAGTGGTGCAGTAGTCAGGATTTGTTGTGTGCAGAGATGGGTAAGAGAATGCTACTGAAGTACCAAAAATATTGGGGAGACATAGGGTTGGGGGTCCAAAATCTAAATTTAATTGTTTTCTTCTGTGTAGCATTAGATCCAAGGTATAAACTTAATAGTTACGTTAAGATGGCAACTATGGTCATGTTTGGTGATGAAGTAGGAGAGCAATTGTGGACAAAAGTAGTCAATTCCTTTCATTCCCTATTTCAAGAATACAAAGAAATGTATACTCCTAATGAGCCGGCAGCAGCACCTAATGATATTCAAGAATCACCATCAACAAGCAAGAGGCTCATGAGATCTATAGTTGCACAATAAATGAGCAACAATAGAGCTACAAGGATCATTGCCAAATCTGAACTAGACAAGTACTTTTCGGAAGACAATGAGAAGGATACAAAAGGATTTGACATCCTTAAGTATTGGAAGGATAACTCAACTAGGCTTTCATTGCTATCTCGCATGGCCCGTGATCTCCTAGCAATCCCCATCTCATCGTCGCTTCTGAGTCAGCCTTTAGTGCAGGTGGAAGAACACTAAATGACTTTAGGAGCTCACTAACACCAACAATGATTGAGCGCCTAATTTGTGCAAATGATTGGATTCATGGTTGCAATTCTATTAGTGTTGAAGAAAATGCCGAAGAACTGTCCAAACTTGAGCAGTGGCGGATCCATCACTATGGCAAGCTGTGGCGTCCGCCATACCTCCCAATGTGTGCTTGTTGGAGCTCGCCGACGTGTGCTTGGCTGCTGGTGCTAGCTGGGCTGTTATCTTCTTGGCAGTGATGATGGTGGGCGCCATGAGCTGCTGCCGGAGCCGGAGTTGGCGGCGACGTGCCACCGCCCTCGCCCTCGCCGTTGTCGTCGTCTTCGCCACGGCAGCTGGTGAGTACAGAGGCAGAGGCTAGCTAGCTTGCCAGCTCTTCTTTTCATGTGTGCACTTTTTAATCTGAGCGTGTAGTCTTTTAGTCTTCTCAATATAATCAGTGATTACTTGCTATCGCTGTCTCTTTTTTCTGCCCCTTTTTGGTGCTTTCCTTTTTGTCTGAAGACCAAATCGGATCTTTGATTAGGTTTATCAGGAGCTAGTTAACTGCAGGCAGGTTGATTAATCTTGCTAAGATATTTTACTACTTTCCATTAGGTCTAGCACTCTAGCTAGCTAGCTATGTGTCGAGGTCTTCTCTCAAGGAAACTACCTTAAACAATCTTAAAACTGAAACTGGACTTGGTTAAATTAGGTGTTGTTCTTGTTGTTAGTTTTTATTAGACATTGTCTTTTAGTATATTTTGAAATATAAATTATGAATTATAATATAGCTTTTGTCGTTTAGTATATTACTTAATTAAAGCATGTCATTCTATGTTACACTACCATCGTACAAAACCTTTAGTCAAAAGTTCACCACAGTAAATTTTGATCCTGGATCCGCCAGAACTTGAGGAAGGTAAAACATTTTAAGATGTAATTAGTTTACTTCTTATGTTAGTTTATTATTTATACTAACTGTTTTTCTTATGCATAGAACTTGTTGGCCAAGATATTACAAACACTAATGCTACCGAGGCCTAAAATTGTCTCTACTCTCTATGGTAAGTCATTGTTGTGAATGTTTATTTATTGTGAATTGTCTCTATGGCAGCAGCATGTTTATTTCTTGTTTGAAAGCAGCAGCATTTGCAAAAAGAATGTGTGGTGAATTTTTATTTCTTGTTCAGAACAAGTTGGATTTCTTACACTACAAGTTACACTGCTTATCTTACAACATTACTTCATCCATCTTAAGCAACCCTCACAGCATGTGGCTCTCTATCTCTTGGTGTATGAACAATCATGAAATATGCAGTTCATTCACTGCGCAAAGATGTATGCAGATAAGTTAAATGACTAGAAATCTGCCTGGCAATCAAAGTAATGTTTAGCACCTTTTGTTTGTGCATTTGTGGATAAGTAGGCTGGAATATTATTTCATGCAGTCACTCTTGTACGATGCATGCACATACATAAAGCAAGTAAAAAGGAGATATCCTCAATGCTGCTTGAGACTTGGGAGGATAAAAGAAAAACAGAGAGAAAGAGCTAACTCACCCTCAAGTTTAATTTAGTTGGATTACTTCTTTGTTTCAAACAAGTTGTTCTGTTCAGAATCAGAGAAGCAGAAGCATGTTTATTTCTTTGTTCTCCAGGCAGCAGCAAAGCAAGCAGCAGCAGCAGCAGCAGCAAATCAGCAAAGCAGCAGCAAGCAGCAAAGCAGCAGCCGGCAGCAAAGCAGTCAGCCAGCAGCATGCAACCGCCAGCATCAGGACAACATTTTTCTGAATTTTTATGGCTATGTGTATGTGATTTTTATGGCTATATGATGTGTGGGGAATTTGTTTGTATGGCTATGCAGCATCAGCATAAATTTGTTTCTATGCCTACGCAGCATCAGGACTATGTATGTTTATTTTTACTGAGCCGTGTTGCAATCGGTTTTTTCAATAAAAATCAAAAACCAAATCAAAAATCTCTATTACGAGAATCGATCGGTTATTCGTTCATGTCAAACCAAATTTTACAAACCAAACCAAACGTACGGTTTTTACCAAATATCCGGCCCTACTTCCAGGCGCTGTGCCGTTTGTTCGAGCTCCCGATGAGTACGAGGGTGGGACCAGCCAGCATTTTTCTCAGGTCCATATGCCAGTCTCTCAGGATGCTCCTCCCTCCCAGACGCATCCGGCAACATAAATTTGTCAATATACGAGAACGACTACCTTGCTTGTCTCTGGCAGAGCGTCAGGTATTGCAGTAAAAATTCTTCATCTCCATTGCTAAAAACATATCCCATCACAGAATTTCTACATAAGCAGGGTGTAGGGAGTATGTGGAATAAACCATGTTTGCTCTAGTATGCTACTTTACAACCTTGAAGAATCGTTTGGTATGCTACTTTACAACATGGTACAAAATGAAATTTTAGAGCATGAATGCAACAAGGATCTTTGTGTCGCTTTAAGAGCTCTAGTTCACTTTCCACTCTCCTAATCCACTTCAAGCAATGCCAGACGAATAGCATCGCCCGCAGGACTTGCTAGCAATCAGCAGAAAACAACTTTACCACATCAACAACCGTAATTCCGTAATTCATACTGATTACTAAATAATGGGGGCTGCACAGAAGGATAATATTTGATTGATATGCATCCCCTTGTACCCTTGGGATCTCGCAATGACGTCAACCACAGGAAGAGCCTATCAGAGATCATGTCCAATTGAACCAGGATGGCTTAGCTTTATCTCTCTACTTGGTACAACAAATGCACGATCCCATGTTTTACAGTGCCGAGAATACAAATTGAAATGACTAATTAGATAATAATTTCTCCTCTAGCTCTCGGAAACCTCGATAGACATTCTCTGTTTGGTTCTGTGGAAGGTTTAACCGCCTCACCTCAGCCATATACCTGAAGTTGCACATACAACATAGTAAAAGGAAAAATAATCAGCTCTAACTGTAAAGTGGTTACATGATATACAAGAAAATATGTTGAGATAGCAATAGTACAAAGAAGCAGGAGTATTTTGAATTCAAGGCTAACGGGGATCAGGGGTTTATAATTTTATATGACAATGTTACAAATAACCAAAAAAATGTCATGCTAAAGATAAAATTGAAATTTCACGAGAAATAATTCAAATCTTAGTTGTCAAAATAAATTGCGATGACTCAGTTCAGGATTTCATGATGCATGGTTGTTACCTGGCTAGCATACCAAACAACAGGTTACTGGCCAATGTCTATGGCCAGTGTGACGAGATGCCAGCCATATGCATATTTGTACAGGAAGTCAAACAACAAAAATATTGCACTTTGTAAAACACGCTAAGAACGGGAGAATTTTGAGAATAAAAATGCCACTTAGATGAAGTAAACTTACCGATTTGCCAAACTAATTATTTTATCTCGAACGCCTTGATTTAAAGACCATGTTTGATTCAACGAAAATGTTCCGTCAAGAAAGAATGAAGCCCCAGCAGTTGTGGTACCTAGCTTATGTGCAATGACAGTCATGCCCCATTCACGAAGGATTGCAAGAACTGATCTCAGAAGCCGCAGCTTCAGGTTCAGGGAGGGCACAATAGCACCATTTGATAACAGTTGATCATACACAGCAAGCACAGGTTCAGGTAGACCTTTACAGGCTCCGAGAAGGGCTCTTGCAACATCCTCGTCACCAACTAATTCTTCTCCTGAGCTTAATCTATCCTGTAGATATTAGCATGATGGCATAGATATGTAAATACCAGTACAAAATGGGTTACTGTTACTTGTTAGTATAGAAAATACATTTATAGACAGAATTGACAGATTACCAATGCAGCCTTCTCGAGATGAAGGCATATTATATCCAATGATAAACAAGTGCCATCTGCAGGATCAAGTTTTGAACCTACTCTTCTCACCACAGAACATGCTTCTGCAACACCACCTCTTGTAAGTGCCTGGTCAAGAAGCCTGGCCCAAATTTCTCGAACAATTTTACTGTCAGCATCTCCAGAATAATTTGCAAAGTTGAGCATTTCCAGGCAAACCTAACAACAAGAAGGTTCAAGTTGTCATGAAAAATTACAATGACTACCTAAAACAGATTTGCCTTACCAAGTAAATAAGTGCAACTAAAGTACTAAATACAGCTGCGCAAGAAAAATGCAAACCATATTATATAACTTTAGAGCAGCGGCTTGTGAGAATTTGCTGTGATCCCACACCCAGTTATAGAGCTATTAACTATATCACAAACTGTAAACTCAGCAAAATGAGAAATTCAAAAACAGTTTTTTGTGGATGCAAATTCAGAGGATTTAGATATACCTATCGGTAACATGTAAATATTGGTAAAGTGCTTGCTTATTTTCACAAGCAAGTAAACTCTTTTGAGATACAGTTTACAGTGAGAAAGTTGTATTACCCATTTAATGTAGCTATGTGCAAAGTTTCCAAAACCTTATTGGTAATTCTGTATATAGTAACAAGTCAAGTATATTTATTATATGTATAAAGACGCAATGGAATGCTGAGGATATGCTCAGATCAACAATTTCCATTGTATGATCACACTACCACTGCAAGTCCACAACAAATCATAGTCTATCCTACTGATTTGTGGTATCAGTTCATATGACTTATAACAGTAAAAGGAGTGCAATCTTTATGACAGTTTAGAACTTATCGGATGAGACTCCCTGACTTTGAGCAGTTTGCAGTTGTGGCACTGACATGTGGGCCATACCAAAGTGAGGCCCACATGTCAGTAGCACAACTGCAGACTGCACAAAGTCAGGGGATCTGTTCCCCAACTTATCACGTGAATTTCACAGTTCTACTGACTGCCACGATCCCCATAGATATGTTGGTTATTCCTAGTGAAAACAAGTGGATCTGCTGTGCTGCTACCAATAGTAAAAATGCTTCTTGCCTAGCAACTCTCTTACAAGAGAAGTCTAGATAAGTAAAAGCAGGATCAAGGAAAAAACCTCCAAGAAACAAAGATACTCGTACCTCCCAAAGATTAAACGGAACAGCATAATCGTTGTAAAGTTGAGTAATACTCTTTAGATTAAGTGAAAGCTCTTTAGCCTTGTCCATGGCAAATCTAGCAGTCTCCACATCAGCTAGAATGTTGTCACGAGGGAAGGGATCACTTGGTGATTCGGAACTGCCTGACAAATTTTCAAGCCGTGAAGCCATGAACTCTAGTTCTTGCTTGATTTGCATTTGGAACCGAAGAACTGCAAGTTTGCCTTCAAGTAGATCTACTGTGCTGCTATCAATAGGGTTCCTCGAGGAATCTGCAGTAATGCCTGCGCTTTTGGCCTGAATCGCTGCACTGCTCAGATATTGATACCTGGATGCAAAAAAAAAAGTAGGTGTCATTCCATGACACATGGCCTTTATGAAAGCAAGGACCAAAACTAAGCAAAAATCACAAAAGTAAACAAAGAGAAGTTGAGTCAAAATTGGGAGACCTCTGGTCAAGAGTTGGAGCTTCTTCCACACTGGAGCACTGTCTTTCTGCCAATATCAACAACATTCTAGCAGCAGCAATATGCTTCCCCTTGAGAACATAATACCTGGCTAGCAGCTCAAGATACTTGGTTTGACTAGTTGAAATAGGTGCATCCAAATCAGTCGGTTTAGAGGCTTTTGATGCAACCACAGAAAGTCCTTGAATCTAAATGGAAAAAGAAATGAACAAACTGGTCAGGATAGCATAACACAAGGATATCCATAACACGGTAGAGACATAACTGAGTTTGATGTAACCACATGATATATTGGAAAGATAAAGAAAACTCAAAGGTATCTGTGGAATCATATAGCCAGCATATAAGAAAGACCAGATTCTTAATGCAGAGAGCACACTAATTCGTAGGATAGTACATGGTGGTAAGATGATCTAGCTGGCATTATTTAAGGCATGACAAGCTGCCTCATGTGTATCTAAGGAAATTTTGCAAGTTCCTGGCTTGAACTGAAAGGATATTGATCAAGTAAATCATGCCAATAGTTTGTTTGTCTTGTTAAAGATAAATCATACATGGGTTTAGAACACATGGATCCTATCAGGACAGTAAGCACGTACAAGCAAAGGGGCAAAGAAGGGCCAAAATGCAAGAAAGCAAAAACACAAAGGCAAGCACAGAAAAGCTAACATCCTGATTTTGCAACAGTAGAGGGGCCATCAAAAGAAAGTTCACAGGCCATCCCATAAAAGTTCAAGGTAGGCAAATGAATGGCACTATTCAATAAATACAAGTTCACATCATAAATGGACAAATCTAACACATCAATCAAGTGTTTCAAGTTCCAGCAGGATACGTTTTGCATTTCTAATCAAATATCAGGTAGGTATTAGGATTCACCTCTTCGTGATGCTTATGACCAGCGCTCTGGAGAAAAGCAACCAGATCAGAACCTCCGTATTCCAAAAGTTCATTTTCCAAACCAAGCTCAATAAGAGTCCTATACAGATGCTCATGAAACACTGTGTCTGGCCACTGTACGCTTAATTGAATAATCTGTCTAATATACTTCCCTCGAGAAGCTGGATCAAGTGCAGTAACTGAAGCAGAGGACTTGTCTGCACCTTGTGTACCACTCTGTCCAACACCCTTGAGGGTACGTAGAGCATTGATAACTATTTTATAGCACTGTTCACGCTGTGCAGTTATAGTATCATGATGCCTTGCGTCAATTTGCCCATTAATAACATCAGCATTGGAATCAAGTGCTTGAGCTTTCTGTAAAGGCAAACGCACTACTGCCTCGTAGAACCTGGACCCCCACACAACAGTGAAAAAAAATCAGCTAATGGAGAATGTGTAGAAAATTTGTATATTTATGCTATAAAAAATAATTCGGTAAGTAATGAGCCAATAACCTTAGGTTCTCAAATCTCTTGCATATAGCACTCAAGTCAGCAGAGTCAGGAATTTTAGTTAAAAGATTGAAGGCATCTCTAGCAAGGATGTCTTTCTCGTCATGGTTGTTTGTCATAGATGCTCTCTCAAGGCATTCCACTGCTAAGTAATATTTATAATCCGACTCATTGAAGTAACTAGGACAACCCTCTCTCAATTTAGTGCTGATTTCATCAACAGTTCCTCTGCCCTCTGGACCAATATAGTACTGCAAAGATTCACATAAAAAGAGAACTAAGTTGGAATGAGTGAGAAAGCCCTGTGGGCATGTGTCACACTTGTGCTTTCTTCTCTTTTTGTTGGCAGTGTGGGGAGGGAGGGAGAGGGGGGAGAGTATTACCTCCATGAGTGCAGAAATAAGGCGCATGGCAAGCTGGTCACCATCCTCGGAACATACCAACTGATGAAATGTTAACTGAACTAGTTTCTTGCGCAAATCATTACCTAGTGTCTGAACCAAGCGAGCAACATTATGCTGGCAAATAAGTTGAAGCAGAAAAAGTGCTTCACCAGATCTTCGAAGCAACCGCCTAAGGCACTCAATTGCCCTCACCTGTTTACCAATCGAGGACCGTGAGTAAAAATAAATTAAGGCATGCATCCAATAAGTTTCAGAAGTGTTACCTCCATCGCAGCTAGTTCGGCTGATGTGTAAGGCAGCCGTTGCTTTTTATTTGATGCAGACTGATCTGTTGGATCAGCGTCTCTAATGCGAGAGCTGTATGGACTCTTGCCACTGCTATGACCACCAGACCCAATGAGAGGCCCTGCTTTGTACAGTATGGAACCAGAATCTCCTAGGCCAGCAACATAACCATAAAGTCCTCTTCTTTTGTTTCTTCTTGACCTCAAAAATGTTTCCAATGAACGGATCTTACTCTCAAGAACCTTCATGGCCCCAGTAGAAAGCCTGCAAACAACCACACCATCACCATGATCATTGGAACCTACCAGTCCTCGAACCACCATAATTGGAAGTTCCCAGATGGGATACAGTAATCTAGAAGAGCATAAGCAAAGCCCTTCATATGCACCAGAAAATATAGGTCGTGCTTCTTGAACAACTTGTCCCATACTAAAGCCTCCAGCCTGAGTTCGAGTGTTAGACAAGGCAGTACTGCCATCAATTTGAGGCATCCCGACAAGTCCAGGGTCCTCAAATGCTTCAGCAGCTTTCTCAGAAACTGCATTGCTTATCAGGCTATCTTCAGCATAAAGCAGCTTAGCAGCTAGCATTAAGCACATTCCTGCAGCCTCTCCAGCACCAAAGCGGCTAAAGAATTCTTCTAACTGCGATCTCAAGGTGTTCCCGTCAAACAATTTTCTTAGGATGTCAACAGGTCTGTTAAAAACTACCTCCATCAAACCCATAGTATTGAATACAACAATCCTCCTCCGAGGTAAGATATGCTGGGTAGGAAGATCTCCTTTAGCCCACAGTTTAATGGATGACTTCTCAGAAGGTTTTCCAAAAGCTGCGAAGCATTCCACATCCGCATATAAAGACTGCATGATGAAAGCAGCATCTGGAAGCGGGAAGACATCAGAGGCACAAAGCATCCGACCTTCAACAGGCAAAGCAGAGACTGTTTCTCGGAGAGCCCTCGAGCTTCTAGAAGCTGTCCCAAAGGTACTGGGAAGGGATAATTGGGCAGCTGAATCTTTCTGCACAGCAAGAAGGGAGGACATAGCTGTAGCAGATGAATCTGACATTATAAGAGCACCGGCAGAATAGAAAGCGGACTCCACTTTTAAAGCAAGATCCTCAGGCTGAGCTCTGCCAGCAGCTGAAACAGCACCAAACGTGAGACCACCACCAACCCCTAGAGGTGGGGAAGGCCTGGTAGCAACAACTTTTAGACAGCTTGGCCTCTGCAAACCAGTGCTAAGTCCAACTGAACTACTCCCACCTGATGTAGAAAGGAACAGTCTCTTGCCATCTGATAAAACAGCAACAGCATGAAGCCATTTTGATTCCATGGCTGACAAAGGAGCAATGCAGACAATTGATGGTTTTGGGGATCGTGCAGCTCTTTGTGCATTAGGCCTCCGACTGCCATAAGGTGCATCTCGTGGATCAACAAGATTCTTTTCTTCAGTGATCTTTCTCAGAGGACCATCGCCACTAGCTCCTAAATCAAATAGCTGCATTTTCATGCCTTCTGTGCGCGCATAAATTGTATTTCTCTCCTCATCAATAACCATATCAACAATAGGATCAACAGCCGAGAACTTGAATGCATTTGGCAAAACCCACCTGAAAATCATGTTTGAATAATTGGGAGACTGTTAAGAAACAAAGCAAAGCGTCACATTTCTTGTCCTACAGCTTTAGTACCTGGAAAGAAGGCTGCCTAAACCAGTAGTAAGGCAAACTTTACGGCAGCGCTTTCGCCAACCTGAACCAGTTGTATATTGCAGCTCATATATATGGCCATCACGCCCAGCTAGGAAAATTTGACCCTTATCTGTACAAGTGATGCATGTCATTGTGACACCATCAGTAGAAATAATGTACTCAGGTAAAGGTTGCAATGAGAGCTCCGCATATGGATCAGTTCCATCACCACTAGCTGAACAGCAAACTCCAACAAGTATCAGCTGGCACCACAGTTGCAGATGAGTATATGACGGCTTGAAAATAAAGATCATAAATAGAAGAAAAAGTAGTAAAATTGTTGCTTGGAAGATTGGCTAGTTCACATGGTAAATTTCAATCACCACAGGGAAAGATTAGCAAAGAGGAAGCTTGATAGTAACTGAGACAGATATTTTGTATCTTTACTCTTTAATAAAAGGAGTCAGTGATTGTCCCATTCCTTTGATACTGTGGATGACTCTACACAGACCTGTGCACGTCATTTTTGTAGGATCTTTTGTGGAAGATTGCATCTCATATGCAAATGAGCTTGATTGATCTATCTTAATAAATTATATACAAAATTATGTACAAGTATATTATTTATTTGAGATACATGGCAATGCATGGGAACTACACTAGTTAAGCTTTATTCAGCAGAAGACCTTTTGCAATGTATATGAGCTTCCAAGAGATAATGCATCACTAAGTTAACATGCTTCATTCACTTCTGTTGTTCTATTTCTAGCATTCACTAAATGTCCTTGCAGAAAAAAACCACCTATGAGCTAATTATGTTTTTAGATAGACATTAACCTTAGATTCTTAATCAAAATAGAACTAATGGTGTGTCCACAAGACATCATAGGTTTGCTCAAGTTTAGCACGGAATGTAGCGATTCAAAGGGGCATTATTACCTCAACAGGAGTTGCTAATACTAAAAGGTACTGAATGGCTGCAACAAAAACACCAGGCTTTGCTCTAGCAAGGCCAACAGCACAAATCACTTGTTCATCCGCATTATGCTCTTGACATTGCCCATCCCTGAGTGGTATATCATAATATCAAACCATATGTTCATACATTAGATGGTTAGCACGGCATGCTAAGGACAACATGAAAATTTCGGAACAAAAGGTAAGAATCACCTTGATCCATAAAAAATTGTTTTCAACTAAGTTCAATGTATCAGGAAAATATAAAGAGAAGTAGTCAATTACCACTTATCAAAGCGCCAAATAAAAAATGAATTGTCAACAGTTGCCCAGGCACGGTGTATTTCAGAAAATATTCCACAAAGAGCTGTTCCTTCACCAGCAGCTGCATTATATCTTTCAACCAGCATAGGAGGTAACTGCCTAGTTTCTGCTACTTCCACCAAAGGAGGCCACTGGAAAAAAAGGGGCAGAGTGAGTGTATTACAGTGTTTGAAGCACAAAAGTAAAAAATGCATTTCCAAAAAAATTGAGGAACATTTTCATAATAACTTCAGGGTATAACTTAAAACATACATAGGAGGTAGAAAAGAATAGTCGGATCTATGTAATTTCCTCTTTTAAAGGATAGCACAAAGGTGTCTATTTATTCTTTGTTAACATCAAGCAATCCAGTATCGCAAGAAATGTTGATTCGCAACATACACAATGGACCCCTGCACTTTTGTTATTTTTTTTCAGAAAGGAATTGTTTCACAAATCTAATAGAAAAAAATGGAAAGTAATAAAACAAAACACCTCAAATAGGTTCCAAATATTTTAACAGTTTGAGAGGTGAACTCTATACCCTTTGTCGGTTTGTCCAATCTGTTGAAAGAAGGAAATATAAGTCGGTTCCTAGTTTCATAAAATTTCACTGCCTGCCTAGAATATGCCCCTGGGATCCCCAAACTACAATCAAACTATGGATGTTCACCCAGAAAGAAGGAATTTAAGGGAGACAGGAAAATAATCTCACAGAGTGATAAATGATGCTGCAAAAAAGTGTCACTATTTAACGTATATCAAAAGGTAACTTCCCCTATAGTTTTCCCCCGATTTCAAATATAACTGGAGAGTTTATCCCACAGTTTATTATGCAAAATCCAGGGTTAGCAGGATCATAATATTTAATAACAAAATTAAATTGGCCCATAAATACATTGATGAGCTCTGTTTTTGTCCTGGACTCCCGCCTCCTGGGATCTCAAATTATAACACAGAAGGTAAACCAGAATTTTCAAATGATGCACCACCATAGCTATAGAAAAATTCACCCTAATGTTCTATTTAACTAAACATAACGGCCCATTTCAGGGTTTCACTTCACGGCTTCCCCCTCCCCTTTCTCTCAGCAAACAAATAACTAAATAGCTAAAAATTCCAGCAAATCCCCCAAAACAACAGCTGCTTGGCGCACCGCCCCCCAACTCCGCTGCAAACCTCAAATCTACCAAAAATGACTCCCCGACAACGAGCACCTCTGCAGATCAACGGCTCAGTCGCGCACAGCCCCGAGTATAGAGCACGCGATTGGTTCCGGGGAGCTCACCTCCTTGGGATGCGAGGAGTAGGGATGGGAGGCGTAGCGCGAGGCCTCGAGGGCCTCCTCCAGGTCGGGCTGAGCGGCGGCGTCGCGGCCGATCCGCTCCGACACGTGGAGCCCCGCGGAGGCCACGTCGGGGCCAATCGCCTCGTCCTCCGCCCAAGCCATCGCCGGAGCAATACGCCTCTTGGGGGGAGGACGCGCGGAGGCTCGGCACGGAAAAACCCTAGAGCGCGGCGAGGGGGGCAAGTGTGAGGAACGGCGGGGTGGGAGGTTCAATTGGGGTTTTTCAGGTTTTCCAGCGCGGGTTCCCCGGTTTTGCCGTGGCGCGTTGGGGAAAAGAGGCGGAGGCGGAGACGCTGCGCTCGGCAACGGCGACTGCGCGAGGGAAGGCGGAGGCAGCGGCGGCGGCGCGCCGGCGGGAGCGGGAGAGGGAGCGGCGCGGGGCTAGGGTTTGGGTGGGTTTTTTTAATACCGGCCGGAGGTAAACGAGAGGAAAAAAATTCTACTGTTCCCGACGTGGCAGCGCTCCGAGAAACTAGACGTCACGCCGAGGTAGTTTCGCCCAAATGTCAATATGCAGCTACACATTAAAATAGGACTAAATTATCTCTGGTCTATCTTATTTCTCCTTTTAGCAATTGTAGTCTATCATAGTCCATCACCGCGACGAGAAGCTCGTCGATGACTATGTCACGGGCGCTCAATGACGTGCGCCAACTCAAATGCATGTTCCTGGCGCTGCCAGTCAAGCAGAGCAGGCACGCTCGGTTCATTGCCGTTCATCCCACTCTCTCCACCGCCACCAATGACGACAATGGCAATATGAACGACAACCCCGGTGTCGACAGTTCCATCCCTCTAGCCACTGGTACTATCATCATCTCGATCGTCTAGCCGCCGCCTCCTCTCTGTGCACCAGATCTGGGTCGACGGTCACCGATGCCTCTCCCTCGCCGTTTCAGATCTGGTGCATCGATGAGGTCCGTGATAATGGAGACGGTCGCAGCGCGTGTGTTTCACCAATGAGGTTCACAGCGGCGGTGAAGCTGAGTAGGCCCTTCTTCTTCTTCCTCGTCCTTTCTCCGTCGCTTCCGACTTGTCACCCAATCGAGCTCATAGGATGTGCGTGGCGACAACGTTGGGGCAATGGTGAGGTGGGGACGTGAAGTTACTCTATCTCTCTCCTATTGGTTTTTCCGTCCTTTTTCTTTGAGCTCTGACACGACGGGTGCAAACGTCATCGTGGTAAACACGGATGAGAGGAGAGCTCGGTGAGAGAAGCCAGAGTTAGAAGAGAAGATGGGAAAAGGAGGAGGCACGGGCAATTTGATCTCGTATAATATTATAACGTGTAACCATAAGTTAAAAGGGCCATTTTATTGAAATGAAGTGGTATTTGGGTGAAACCAACTTGTGAGAGTGGCGTAATGTATAATTTCTCCATCGCTCCTAAGCTCCCCATGTGTCGCCCTTTATGTTTTCTTATCTTTAGTCGACAACAACTTTTGGTTACAAGTGACAAAGTGTTATTTGCTATTTTATCTGAGTGGAAGGTATATATGTTTGTATATCTATCCGTAATATGTTTGACAACTATTGAAGAAATAAACATATAACAAGATGGTTTTCTATTTCTCGAGCGGACATCATCTTATTTCTTACATATCATCTAAATAGTCATAAAAAATTAAAAAAATGTAAGATAGATTAATATAAATATATCACTTTACCAAACATATAACTGCACTAAATTAATTAATGTAAATTCACGGTTGTTTTTGTTATAAATTGTAAAAAGTCGAATTTAAATTTACACGTTATATATTTTATATTTTTTTTATTTTTATCGCTATTTTAATGATATATCAAAAACGAGAAGATGTTTTCTTTATCCTTTTGAGGTATAAAAACAGTCACCCATGGTATGTACCTCTATAATGACGAATTCACGTCTCTTGACATCAAATTGTCGAACGAAGATGAAGCAAATGAAGCAACTAGAGGTCCGTAGCTTAGTTTAGCGAGAATCACAGATAATGACTGTGTATCGTAAGTTAAGAAGCGGCGAGCAAAAGATGTGAATCGATCCATTTCCAATTTCTTACTTCAAATCCCAAATTCCAACTAGTAGTTTATTGCAAATGGAATGGAACTGGGAATTTTCATCTGGTACTCCGTACTTTTTGGTAGCAGATCTGTAGCTCGGCTTAGCGACTCAGCCCTCCCAGCGCATGCGGCTGCCAAAGCTGCCGCGCGCCTGTGAACTGTCCAAACCAGCTGGCAAAACACGCCCGCCCGCTGCTAGCCACACACCAACACACCGGCTGTCGAGGCAGCGATGATAAGCGACGGCGCCGTGGCCGAGCTAGGCCTGCCCGCCTGCCACGCCGCGATGCACGCACGATTCTACACGACTACCCACGGACCTACCGCGTCTCGCCCTTCGCACGTAGAGGCGCAGGAGCCAGGTAACCCTATCGCCGTGCCAAAAAATATATTCTAAATATATATTTTTTCGTCGGTTTTACGTGAATATATAAGTTTGAAAAAATAATATATATATATATATATATATATATATCTACTGTGTCCGTGCGTTGCAACGGGTGAAGTCGAGGGGCGACGCGGATGGGATGACACGGAGGGACACGGAAGCTCCGAGCAGCGATGGGAGGGAGGAGCGCAAGCGCGACGCGAGGCGCGGCGCAGATAGCAATTGTGCCCGTGTGTTGCAACGGGTGAAGTCGAGGGGCGATGCGGATGAGAACGGCACGGAGGGGCGCGGGAGCTTCGAGCAGCGATGGAAGGGAGGAGCGCAGGCGCGACGCGAGGCGCGACGCAGATGGGGACGGGAGGGAGGGGCGCAGGGAGGAAGGGGCGAAGGAGGTCTTTTTTTTTATCCAAGCCTTTCCTTTCTTTTTAGCATTGGGACTGCGGGTAATGCTGACGAGATACTCGTGGCTCGCTAGCTCGTTCGGCTTGTGGTTGGCTCGGCTCGGCTCGTTGAGAAATGCTAACGAGCTGCGCCAAGGGTTTAGCTCGTTAGCCATAACGAGCCAGCTCGAGTCGCCGCGAGCCGCTCGTGAGCTCAACGAGCCGGATGCGTGTACAAAGCAGGGCCTAATGTTTTGTTTGTTTTGCTATTCTTTTGCTTATTTTGTTGTTGATGTGGCAATAGATCAATATTTTTTATAATTTTGTAATGATCAATATGGATCTAATGCTTTACATTATAATAGTAATAATATCTAATCTAGTTGCATCATTACATTTGCATGGATAATTATCGATGGACAAATGTTATTACGTTAATTATGGACTTAATATATCACCTTTTACTTTTTTTTCAATTGTATATTTGCATGTTTAATAGACTCAGAAAAAATAGAATGTAATTTGTACATAAATTGCACTGTATTAAAGTGGCTTGCGAGCTAAACGAGCTCGCTCGAGCCGGCTCACGAGCCGAGTCGGCCTCTTGGCTCGGCTCTCTACCGAGCTGAGCCGGGCTAAGCTGAGCCGAGCCGAGCCGAGTCGGTATCCACCCCTAACTGCGGCTTAATTTTGGAAAACCTCAAGGGATTTTTTGCAAAATTGCCAGGCAGAACAAAATTTTGGGTAGAAACACTACTTGATTTATATATAGTTATATATATATACACCATCGTAAGCAAGGATGCGAACTTGTGGTGCACATGAGTTCATTCTTCCATCCCGCGAAGTTGTCGGGAGTTTGCGCCATTCCGTGTTAAATTAAGGCAGTGTCACGCCGACCTCGTTTGCTCGCATGAGTTTGACAAAGTCATGGAAATTTCACTATTTATCTTATAGCAAATGCATCTATGTGGGGAGACAGCCTAACGATTGCAATACACAAATCGGCATGGAGTGCTAAAAGATGCTACGAATTTAACAAAAAAATGCCAGCGAGGCATGCCACGTAAACACTTGACCTCGGGCGGTGACGCCTTTAACGGTTGTCCTGATGTCGTTACCCCTACCGTTACGGGGAGAAAGAACTATATCTCCTTCCCACACTCACTCTCTCTTTTACCCGACTCCACTCTCTCTTTTTCCCCCGCTCTTGCTGGAGACGCAGCCGCCGCCGCCGCTGATGCCTTCCCCGGGCGCTGCCCGCCCTAGCCGCCTTCCTTGCAGGACCCCTGGTTGGAGAGTGAATGTATGCCCTTAATTCTTGGGGTTAATTTTGTGAATTTCATTGTGTTGAGGTTGGATTCGAGGTTGAATGTTTGGAAGTTAGGGTTAGGTTTAATGTGTTTGACATTGGCATTTCTTGTTCCGTAGGTCATGCTTGATTGAGGGTTTAGGTAGATTGCAATTGGTTATTGCGTGAAATGGATTGGCATTCGGGCAGTCGTTGCCCTATTTGGTAAGATTTGAACCCCCCTTTGTCGCCCACTGTCTTATGCGGTAGGAAGCAGGAAATCTTATATTCTAACCAAGATTTTTTTTGTTCATGATTGTGCTAGGATTGATCCTGGCAATGCGTTTAGATTAGTTGTTAAGGTTGGTAAGTATGTCGCCGACGATCCATTGGGTTCATATTGAAGGGTTACGCGGAAGCTACGCTAGCCTATAACAAAAATTTTTCTACCGCGCAAACCAGGAACACTTGCAAGTAAGGGCCGATAGATCGTTACCGATTGGAGTATGCAGCGGAAATAGCCAATCAGGGCTATCCGATCTGAAACTGTGTAGCCGATTCTCGCAAGCCGACAGCCGATTCCCGGGGACAGCCGGTTCGCCAATCAGCCGATTCGCGGAGTCGTCCGGTCACGTTCTTGCGCCTTGCTCCGATGCGCCCGACCGTAGCCGATCTGAAGCCGATCAACAGCGCGCAACGTAGCAGCGCCTCTACCGGTATCCACACGTCCGGGGACAAAACGCCGTACACCCGTGTGCTAGCACGCGATGCAAGGCTAGGGTTTGGCTCGAAAGTAGGGAGGGTTTCTGTAGAGATTGATCTCGGTGACTTTTGTTGCGGATTCGGTTCAACGCGATACAACTGATGTGTTGCGGCTCTCCACCCCTCGCTCCTTTATATAGAGTTGGCCGATTGGAACTAGTGGCCGATCAGGACTCTATTTCAAATCGGATCCTATCCGAATCTCATAGAGTCGGCCGCCCACATGTCGTAAGCCCATAGGACTCTATCCGATCGGATCCCTATCCGATCGAGCCGTATCCGAGTCCAACTCGAATATCTATTCTATCCCCTTAAGCGTGTGACCTGTAGGTTCATGTATACTCGGTTTCGGCTATAGTCTAACTTAGCCGATCGTCGGCTCGAGTCCAACTCACCACCTGCAACACCGGCGCCTAGCAAAGACATATTGACACCATAGTATACAAGAATAATAGCAGCTCTGAACCTGTAATGTGTACACAAATCCCTTTGCCTCACGATACCAGTTAAGCTATAGGTAAGATGTGTGCCATCCCTTCAATAGCTTAACCATTCACTCGAACCGTATTGAATTATCTGTCTGTTGATTGACTCCTCAATCAACTTAGCATGGCCATGCATTTCCATAATCCATTACCTCGAGGGGCCCAGAGATATCTCTCCAAAGGAGGGGCAAATTCCATCTTGATCACTCACATCCCACTCCATGTTTCATAGCAAACCCGAAAACTACCTTTATAACTACCCAGTTAAGGAATAGCGTTTGGTAGTCACAAAGTAGGCTACTACACATGTTGGAATCCATGGTGATCTCAGGTCTAAGGACTTTGTACCAACACTACCTGAGACCAACTAATGACACATTAATTCCTGTAGTGTCTCATGGTGGGTCTATCCAACAATGTGTTCTCCAACACATGTGTCCATGTTTATTGATTTGGTATCTCCATACCCATGATCTATGAGACATGATCATCAATCAATAAACATACCGATCTTAGAATCATATTTGTTCTAACAATATGACATATGACTAGGGATCGTTTAGAAATAGATTCATACATAAAGAGTCTCATAAATAAGTCATGTACTTATTGATCAATACAAGATGTCTATTTCATGGAACTGAATATCACTTTATTCATTTATACATAAACATTGACGTGATATCCAACATCTCCATGTTGCCTCTAGGACATATCACTAACACATATGGGGTTGTAGAAATGGCTAAGCAGGAGCATAAATTATGGATTGATAGGAGGGAGAAGTACTCAGTAGCAAAGTTAATTTAATGAGGACATGGCCAGTAAGATTATATGGGGTCATACCCAAACATTGTCAATCTGGGTTCGTTCCTGATGCAGACACCAATTCAGAGTGGAGAATAAGGAAATATGAAGATTTTCAGCAGCTCATATTGGATAGATGGAGTGAGAGGATGGTTGTGCTTGTAGTGGAGGTAGTGAATAAGTTTGATAAAGGTACCCATGGTAGCTCTGGAGTTAGGTGTGGTTCTGGTGTTACATCTGCACAATGTAGTGTTGGTGCTCAACCAGGTAATGCTGAAGGCAGTGCTGTACCTGACAATGTTGAAGTAACTTCAGACAAATGTAGCACTCCTCCAGCATCAGTGCCTGATGAACCAGCTGTAGAGCTAAATTGGGTTGAATTGATTATTGAGATGGAAGGTGATGAGGATGGAGAGGCCAAGGAAGCAGCAGATGAAGATAGGGTATATGAAGCAATGGGTTTCAAAGTAGCTGATGAGAGGGCTGAGGAAGCAGCTAGGGAGTCTGTTCCTATCCCTAGCATGACAGCTGAAATGCATGATGATATGGAAGAGACAGCTGTGCCAGTTGATGATGGCTGTCAGTTTAAGCCAAAATTTGATTGGGACAGAGATAATCCTGACATGGGAGTTGGTGCTTGTTATCCATCTATGAATGATTTCAGGCTTGCTGTCAGACAACATGCAATTGTTGGGGAATTTGAGCTAGCTACTACTCACTCTGATACAGAGAGATTTAGGGGAAAGTGTGCCCTTGGATTATTAAAGCTAAAACTCAAAAGTATGGCAGTGTCAGGGTACTAACATGTATTTAAATTATGTAAATTGTGATGTTTCTTATAAATTAGTGGCTGACTCTTATTGATTTCATTATGTGCAGGTGCAAATAAACGAGGGTGAACATAATTGTGTCTCAAGAGTTAGAGTGCTTGGGAGAATGGCAAATCAGGCTTGGGTGGCAGAGAGAGCTATACCTTTTTTGAAGAGGAAGCCTGATATGGGTCCAAAAGAGTTGCAGAGAGAGCTCCAGTACAAATACAACATAGAGATCAACTACCAGACAGTAGTATATGGCAAACTGAGGGCAGCTAACAAGTTTTTTGGTAAGTGGGATGATTGCTTTAACTGATTATATAGGTTTAAGGCTGAGGTAGAGCTTAGGTCACCTGGTAGTGTTGTTGAAATAGATATTGAGCAAGTTGGAGAAAAGATTCATTTCACTAGATTCTTTTGTTCTTTCAAGGCTACCATAGATGGATTTAGAAATGGATGCAGACCTTACATTAGTATAGACTCCACTCACCTAAATGAGCAGTGGGATGGGGCAGATGCCCTCTGCTCAAGCCCTTGATGGTCATAATTGGATGTTTCCCTTAGCTTTTGGGTTCTTTGACTCAGAAACCAAAGATAATTGGATATGGTTTATGGAGCAACTTGACAAAGCAATAGGCCATGTGCCAAATTTAGCAATCTGCACAGATGCTTGCAAGGGTCTTGAGGCAGCAGTTGCTAAGGTGTGGCCTCATTTGTGAGCAAAGGGAGTGTTTTAGGCATTTGATGGAAAACATGAGGAAGTACTTTCAAGGTGAAGAAAGTATGTGTGGTGAAGAAGACTCCCAGGAAAAGAACTATGCACAAAGGTGAGAAGACTCCACTGAAGAAAAAGAGTCCAGCCAAGAAGAAGGGAAGGAAATGAGCATGTGTTTGTCTTTTGTGTGAAATGAAACTCTGAACCAGGGATCCCACTGAACCATGGAATTCTTTTGTGTTTTCTGAACCACTAATGTATTTTGTTAACCAGTGGGAACTACAACCTAACCCTTTTGTTATGTTCTGTCACGTGGAGGCAAAAACTTGAATGCTGATGGTTCTGAATTATGTTGGTTCTGGAATTTGTCAATGTTGAATGCTGAATGTTTTGAATTTGTCAATGTTGAATGATGAATGTTCTGAATTATGAGAACTATGAAGGTTCTGAATTATGATGCCAAATTTATGGGGAATTTCCCAAAAATATGTTCTGCCCACTGAATTGTGATGTTATGATTTTGTCCATGTTGTCAAGTGCAAGCAATGAAAAGTGATCAATTTCTGGACATAACATACATGTTATTTGACATTGCAGAGCAGAGGGCATAACATACATGTTTCCATGATTACATTCTCACTTCTTTCCAACAGACATCAGTACAACTACTCCTAGGAACATACAAACAACAAAGGCAAATAAAATGTTCATCCTCCAGATAACAGCTTCCATCTTCTTCTCAGAGCTTTGTTCACCATCTTCCCATTTGAAAAATCCCCAGAAATTGACTCTTCTTCTTCCACCACCTGCACCCAATCAGAGGGACAAACAACTATGACACCATAAACCTTCAGTCTTCAAAATACTGCTTCTCAAATCGATAGTATCCACACAACTTGGGAATCTGACAAGCAATCAAAATTAAGAACCCTAGCTCGAGAAGGCAAACAAATATTTCTAAATCAACTCACCACATTCCTGCCACATTTGAAGTACAATCTACCATGGTTCTCACTCTCCTTGTTCTTAGTGCGGCCCTCCACCACCCGGGCTTTGCCACATTTCGAGCAACTCACAAGGGGGAAGCCACTGAACTCGCCAACTGGATCCAAGACGCCATTCGGAGGGGGGGGTCCTGCGTCTAGCACTGCTTCTGGAATGTCCCACTTCAGACGACTCCGCTAAGTGCGACATGGCGTCGGCGACGAAGGGGGCGGCGACGACGGCGTGGGCGCTGTGTGCAGCAAGCTTGAGCGAGCGGGGGGGAGCGAAAATGAGGGGAGGGGAGGACGCGGTAACGAGGCCGTTACAGCCGTGTTAAAGACGTCACCGCCCGGGGTCAAGTGCTTATGTGGCATGCCTCGTTGGCTTTTTTTGGTAAATTCGTAGCATCTTTTAGCACTCCATGACGATTTGTGTATTGCAACCGTTAGGCTGTCTCCCCACATAGATGCATTTGCTATAATGGTAAATAGTGAAATTTCCCCAAAGTCGTGGTGCCTTCGCACCGTTTCGTGCAAGTCACGCCAATCTCATTTGCCCATGTGAGTTTGCTGTTCGCCCGCACGATCTCATGACATAACGAATTTGCGCACTCACCATGCAAACTCGCCACGAGTTAGCATCCCGCTCCGCGACAACAATATACTTCTTTCAATGTGTATATTTATGTAAAATAGAGGAAAGAAAAAGTATATTTTCAAAAAAAATCATCGTCATGCCGCCTTTACTGTTATATATGATCACATAGGCGAGTAAGTCGAATACGTGATTGTTCACGCGCCTTCGCTCCTGATGACCCCACGTGCTTATATAAATATCTAGTTTTTTGGGAGGTGTTTCAACGCACGCGACATGCATTTCCTTTTTGTTAGAAAATAATACAGACACTCATAACACGCGCGTATTCACCCTTATGAACACACGTGCACCTTACCTCACCTTAAAAACTGTGTCAAAATATATTTTGAATTTGACGAAGTGATCGTAGACATCTTGTTGTCGACGTATATGTCACCTATCACAATAATTAATCATAAATACGATCATCCATTTTAAGTATAGAAACCCGAGTGTGTTGGTTTTACCACAAGGAGTCTAACCAGTCTCACCTCGCACGATATGTATTTCATTTTCAGTTGTTTCCCAATGCATCTGCTAACTTTGTATTTCTCTTTCTTTTTTTCCATGGATGGGATAAACAGAAGGATAATGATGGGTGTTTCTAACTGTGAAACTTACCACACATACATAGTAGCTTTGTATATGTAAATTTTATGCATGTAAACTTCGTATATGGAAACTTGGTACATATGTGTACATAGTAACATGAAAGGTCTTTGAATTTCTATGATATATTATTAAGAGAGGACGTTCAAATCTATGGAAGAATATTTCAAAGGCATTTAATAACCGAAGGGCATCGAATAATCTGACAACGTCAAAAAAAAAATCAAAACAACATGCAGTGAACGACAAATCGCCATATTCTCAAGAAAAAACCATGCTCTCGGAATTCAACATAACACGCCTATGATCAATAGAAGACGCGCAACTCCCTAGCAAACCGGTGAAGCTGCAGTACGGTCTCATCAAAGCTGAGCTCATATCATATAGGTCACACCGTTCTCGAACAGCAGCCCAACCTGTGGCACTCCAACCTCCCTGAACCTCATCTTTGAGAAGTTGTAGCAGGTGTCGAGCACTGAAAACTTGTCATGAAACCGCGGAATGCGTCACGGAGCATGCTGTATGCTTCTGGAGGGAGGTAGCTGATGGTCGTATCGGCATACAGGACTTTCCCAACTCCGGTGAACACAGCCTTCGGTAGGTTCAGACTCTGTCCTCTTACCGAAAGTCCAACGAGGTCGATGAACTGCTCTCCTCTGGTTTCTTACGATCATGACATAGTCACAAAGTTGTCAGGTCGATTGGATCGAAGAACAGGATCAAGGTATAGGTGGGGACAGGACAGGAACGGCGTTCCATGGTCGAGGAACGCTGCCTTAGACCCCGTTTCCTCTGACTAACCATTACGCATTCACGCACGAACAAGACGGTCGAAATACGAATAGGCATGAATTGCCGCATAGATTGGTTCCGGTGTGGGTGGTGCACCAAACGTCATGGAGCGAACCATGCCATCATCCTCAGGGAGGCGGTATGAGAAGAGGCCACTGTGAGCTCCAGTTCCAGACGATGCCTGACCAGGTATCATCTGAACAGAATTGACGTATGCGAAAAATGATTATCCTCATCTGAACAGGGGAAAATAGCGTACATAATTTCACAGAATCAAACTGACTGATGTTTTTTGGAAAGAGATTAGTACGCACCTGGAGGTAGTTTGGAGCAGCCCTGTGAACGAGGCCAGGCATAACGGCTGCTGGAAGTACAGATACAAAACTGTGTTGTGCTTTCATTAACAAGAGAACAACTATGAACAAGGAATAAGAGCAATACACAGACACAGAGCTTAAGGCTATGTGCCATTTTGCCCTGATTGAATCCGTAGATCTTAGAACAAACGGATATGCAAAAATGTAAACCAGATTTACATATACAGTTCCCTGAACATGATTTCCAAAGATGGTTGACAAAAACAGCGGCAATCTTGTCCTCTGGCTTCATGTTTTTGTTTCTGGAGGACAACTACTTTTCGTCAAGCACTAACTTTGGAAACTATGCATGATTTGTTTTATACTTTTGTCTATTTATTTTTGGTTTTCTTAGAATCGCGTAAATGCTCCAGGTACTCAGAACAGGTGCAGAGGTTACCCAAATACACATCAAATTGCATAAAAAATTGTTGGCAAGAAAGGCACACGCACCATTGACTGGTTGGCCATAGGAACTCTGACAGTAACTGCTGATATCTGTAGGAGCTGAGGCACATCTTCGCTTCAACAGTTGACGGATAAGGATACAAAACATCTGAAACATAACATATATAAAGTTATACATATTAGCATTAGGATTTTTCTCTTGCATGAGACAGTGCTTGAGCAAACTATCTATCTATCTATTATATTGTAAATATAGCTCGAAAAAGAGAACACGTTCGCTCTGGAGGCCTATAAATTACCACATTAACCAGAGGAAAAAAATCTAAGCTGTTAGAACGTGGTGGGACAAAATTTAATGGTTTAGATTGATAGCAATTGTGTGTGTGTATATATATATAGAGAGAGAGAAACAGAAGAAAAGAGTTGTATATTAGATTCAATCCTACTTTTAAGCATCTTTGTACACATACAGCCGTTCACAGGGAGTCCTTCCACTTGCTTGGCTGACTTACAGCATTCATCCACAGAAAAAAAGGAGAGGAGGATGAAACTGGAAGCTCTTACATGTCCATGAAAAAATTGTCCTGACGGCAGCATTCATCTGCACATTAAATGTTATTAGGAAATTGTGAATCAATCGATAAAGAGAATATAATATGAAAAATACAACAATGTACTTACTCAAAACTATTGTTCATCTATAACATTGATTTTCACAAGGGGAATATGAGCTATCTTGCTCCAGTCATGGCCTCCCTTTTTGCACCGCTAACATTGTGTCACAACTTTCAAGGGTGAGATTGCTCAGCGATGCAGGCAGGTTTGGAACTGAGTTGACAAGGGGAGCATTGCATAGAGTGAAACTTTGGATATGGCAGAGATGTGCCAGGCTTGAAGGAAGACATTGCAGGGCCTTCGCATTCAATATCATCAAATTTTGAAGAACAAGGCGGTTCTGCAGGAGCCAATGATCAGGCAAAGAAGTTATAACATGATCGTTCCATATGGTCAACTCCCTAGTAAAATTCATGCTTCTTAATGGCTCCACAAAAAGCAGAGAGTGGTCATCAATACGTAATGTCTCAATCTTTAGCAAACTTTTCATGAAACTCTCTTGGTTACTCTGACATAGAGATGGAGATTATGATGTAAAAATCTTTGTGAGACTACAGCAACTGCGGATACTCAAACATATCAGAAATTCAAGGCACTGTAACCCACCCAAGGATGACAAGTTTGGACAGTTGAATATTTTCAGTACTCATAGTGTTGTAAGAGTTTCAAATGTATTTGCTGAGGCAAGAGATGTCAGGTGTGTGCATTGAGATAAAAAAAATGTTAGAAAGGGATTCAAATCCAGCCAATGAACCAATTAACATGTTCTCAAGTTCACCACAGGATCTAATGGTGAGCTGTTCCACAGATGATGGAAGAAGATTAACTTCCACTCCACTGTACTTGAGAATGGGAAAAATCTCTGATATCTCTAGGATTTGTAGGTTTACTAATTCTGCAAAACCATTAGGAGGTAAATGTCCTAGTTTTTCACATTGATCGATGTGGAGCTCTCTAAGAGATACTTGACAAATATTCTGTTGTAAGAAGCACTCTGCAAAAGAAGTCAAATTTGGGCAATCTTTTATGAGCATATTTGTAAGTTGTGATTCATTTAGTGATGGCAAACTTCCCTCTGTATTGTTGTAGTTCTGGTACATCTTTGGAAGTAACATCAACCCAGTGCTTTAGCCTCAGAGGTAAGGTAGGCAATTCCTCACTTCAGGACATCCTCAAATTACCGGAGTATAAAGATGTGATGGAAAGAATATCGAGTCAGAGTCAATAAATCTGTTCCTTCTGAAATATCAGTAGGACATTTTGGTGATGAATTCAGTGAACGACTGCAGCCAATAGGAACCTCGTTATACGTATGAAGCAAGCATCCCAAACACCAAATGTTTGCGACTGAAGGAATTAATAATCAATAGTCAAGACTTGTCAGTAGCTCTTACCATCAAAGAGATAAGGTGGACAACCTTAAACGGGAGCATTAATTTTCACAAGAGGGACATGAGCGATCTTGCTCCAGTCATACCCTCCTTTCTGCACCACCTCAGCTAAGGTTGTGTTGCAACTGCTAATAGTAAGATCACTCAATGATGCAGGCATGTCTGGCAGTGAGTTAACAAGGGGGGCATTAGACAGAGTGAATCTTTGGAGATGACAGAGATCTATCATGATTGAAGGAAGATATTGCAGAGACTTCACATTACATAGCCACAAACTACTTAGTGTCGTGCGATTCTGCAGGAGCCATTGCTCAGGTAGTGAAGTCATGATATGATCATCCAAAAGAGATAAACTCTTGGTAAACTGAATACTTCGTATTGGCTCCACAAAAAGCAGAGAGTGGTCATCAATAACTAAGTTTGTGAGTTTTAATGAATTTTCCATTGCATTCTCTTGGCTACTCCAGCACTGCGATGGAGGTTGCAATGAGAAATTCTTTGTGAGACTACAGCAACGACGGATAGTCAATTTACTCAGAGATGTGAGGCACTGAAGCCCACCCAAGGATGACAATTCTGGACAATCATATAGTCCCAGTTCCCTAAGTGCTGTCAAAGTTTCAAATGTCTTCACTGAGGGCAGGGATACCAAGTGGCTGCAGTTAGCTAGTTCTAGCAAGGTAAGTGCTTTGAGTCCTGCCAATGAATCAATCAATATGTTCTCTAATTCACCGCATGATTTAGTGGAGAGCTGTTCCAGGGATGACGGAAGAAGCTTAACATCCATTCCACTTTTCTTGAGCATTGAACAATCCGATACCTCTAGGATTTGTAGGTTTACTAGCCCCATAAAACCATTCGGTGGTAAATGTTCTAGTTTTTCACATTGATTGATGCAGAGCTCTCTAAGAGATGTAAGAGTTACATTCTGTCCCAAGAAAGAATGTAACAAAGACTTCAAGTTAGGGCAATATTCGATGAGCACGTTTGTAAGCTGTGATTCACTTGGAGATGCCAAACTTCCCTCGATGTCATTATAGTTCTGGTACATCTTCGGGAGGATCATCAACCCAGTTTTTTGTATTTTCAACTGCTTTAGCATTGATGGTAAAGTTGGGAGTTTCATCAGTTGAGGACATCCTCGAATTGCCAGAGTACTGAGATGAGGCGGAAAAAAGACTTCTTTTGACTCAATATCATCCGTCCCTTCTGAAAAATCAACTGAACTTGGACATTTTTGGAATGAATGACTGCAACCAATAGGAATCTTGTCACACTCATCAAGCATGCATCCCATACTTGCTAGTACCGAAAGATCTTGAAGATACAGATTTTTCAGTGAAAAGAGATTAGCTAATGATGGGAGATGCTCAATTTTGCAACAATTGATGATCTTGAGCAAAACGATGTTTACAAGATATGAATTTGTCATCCAGAATGGAAGTTTAGTGCCAGAGAACCCTATAATATAGAGCTCTTCAAGATCAGAGTGTGGCTGAAAATTATCAAGAATTAAGTCATCTGTATTCTCTGCAACAACCTCATGAGAAGACCAATGCAAAGATAAGGATCTCATCTGTTTCTTCTCCTTCAAATTAGCATCCAAAACTTCCCTTGGATCAACATTCTGAATATCTCGCAGACGAAGATGACGAAGTTGTGCTAGATTCTTTAGTTCACACACAGTGTATCCAACTTTTTTCTGGACACTAAATGCATCTAAATATTCAAGACATGTAAGTTTCCCTATCCGATGTATTGAAGAAATGAAGCCATAAGGAACATGCAGATTTCTCAAGGATACTAGATTACTCATGCCATTTAGTTTGAGCATTTTCCCTTCTGAATACTCCATAATCTTCAGTGTATCTAGATGGTAGAGAGTGAACAGTTTATGCACTGACACAAGGAACGATCTTTTGGTGCTAAACAAGGAGATGTAGCGAAGGTGCAGTAACTTCGAGACAGCATCAGGCATGTCAAACCAACATTTAGCAGTTACGCACAATAGGCGCAGGCTTTTAAAACTTCTCAAAACTTCATCAAATGCAATTGAATACTTCAGACTAGGGTCATCCCCGACAAACTCAATAACTAAACTGCGTAAGTTGTTAAGATGGCAGAGCTCCTTGAGATGAACTGAATCTACTATTTTGACAGACAGATGGCGAATTGTTTTTGCAATCTTCATTGATCTAATACCCTCAATCCTCAAGCATTCACCAGAAGAGACAACTTGTGCCAAATCATGCAGTACATCATGCATAGCATAATATCCTTCAAGAACTACACGGTGCCTTTCTTTTGATGTGAACTCAAAGAATGATTTTCTTTCCAGCTGGTCCAAACATTGTCCTCCAATATCTTCTAGAGTTTTTGTTTCATCTGTAGTTTGCGTAATCATCCCTGCACCCAACCACATATCGACCAGCTCTTTCTTCCCAAATCTGTACCCTTGTGGAAATATACTACAGTATCTAAAGCACAGCTGCAGGTTTGCAGGTAAATGATGATAACTTAATCTAAGGACCTTTATGACACCATCCATGCCTAATTGTAAGTTCTGTAAGTCTTCCTGCAAAATTTTCTTCCAGTACATATAATTCATATTGTCCCTTAAATGTGCACCTAGAACCTTTGCTGCCAAGGGACATCCACTAATGTTTTCCGCAATCTGTTCACCAAGTGAGTGTAAGTTTGTGTAGCAATCAATATTGAGACCATTAAATGCATGCTTGTTGAACAGCATCAGAATATCTTTCTCTAATAAACCATCTAATTTCAGATGTTGCACCTTGAGTGCAAGGGCATAACCAGCCATATCACCTACTGATTTCATCCGAGTTGTAAGCAAAATAATGCTTCCAGTTCCACCAATTCTGAGGGGAGCTAATAATTTCTCCCACTCATTCATATCATTGTCATTCCAAACATTGTCCAAAATAAGCAAAAATCTCTTAGAGATTAACCTATCTTCAAGGATGGCATGCAGAGCTTCCAGTGTGTTCGCTGGAGGGGCCTCTTTTAAAATTGCCTCGATGATACCTTCTGTTATTGTTAGTGCATCAAAATGACTAGACACAGATACCCATATGCATTTGTCAAAACAATTTTGCACTTTCTTCTCATTATAAATGAGCTGAGCTAAAGTTGTCTTCCCAAAACCACCATGTCCTACTATGGTAAAAATGCGGAGATTGGTATCTGCAGGATCATTACCTGTTGGTTCAGTGAGCCATTTGATCATGATGGCTTTTTCCTTCTCCAAGCCAAAAACCTCAATTGCCGTCGACCTTGAGCTTGTTTCAAACTGCCTACCCTTCATTTTCAGCTCATAATCCATGAAGTGATTAACAACACCCACCTTATTCACAAAACCCATGAAATCTTTTACACCAGCAATTGCCTTATGCAACCCTTCAACAGATTCCTTCAACCTCTTCAACATGCCATTCTTGGGGACATGCTTAGTGAGTTTCCTGATAAGTTTCCCTTTTAACTTCGAGACACTGCCACTCGCCTCTTGTTCATCACGGGCTTTAAGTTCGTCCTTCAACCTGTGGTAATCCAACTCATCAAGTGAATCCTCAGCTTCCTCAACAGAATCCCTGAGTTGCCACAGCCATGCATTCAGCGCCACGCTCTGCTCTTTAATGCTACCCCAATCAACAGCATCGAAGACTGCTTGGACATGAGGTAGCATCTTGAGAAGCTCTGCTTTCATAGATTCCATATCGTCGGTCCTCCAGTAATTAACAAGATAAGTGAAGGCCTTGTTCAATATATATGAGATAACAGGTGTTGCCACCGTTTTGCCTGCAAAAACGAGAGAAGCAGTAGCCATAGTTTGTGTACGAAGGGGGAAGAGAGACAGGAATGCAGCATGCCAGCATCAGTCAGGAAGGGGAAATGTAGGATGATGGCTGGATAGTCAACGAGCAGGAAAATGAGACTAAACTGTGTGCTCTTATTAATCTATAACCAGCAACAGTTAGGTGCACATGACGCAGACTAAACAAAGTTTTTTTTATATCTATTGCAAAGTACCATAAGAGCATATCCAACGCATTATGTTTTAAAATTCCCAATAACCATTGTTTAGACAGCCTCTTTAAAATTTTATCATCTATATTTGGTGGTATTCTTAAAGAGAGTCACAAAAATTGAATTCCAAAAATTTAAACTGTGGGCCTTCATCTCTATTGGGCCAGCCTACTCAGCCCCATACATATAAATATGGCCCTGTGCATATATATCATCAGCCTACTCAGTTACTGCCACCACTTGCGACATTGTGCTCAGCGATTGCGATCTGTTTTCTTCTGCACCGATCTGCTAAAACCGGCGTTGCTGCGATTTGTTCTCTGCCGCTCAGCCGAGAACAATGCTGTTCTATGCGACATTGCTGCCGCTGGCGTAATAATTAAATTGGTGCTAATCAGCCATCATTAGGTCAAAATCATCCTCAATCAACGTAAGGTTAATTCGAGGGATTTTTGAGATTCAATTTTGCATCTACCTCATCGTGGCAATCATTGTTTTTCAATTAATTTATGTTTGCAGGTAGCCGCATCTATACAATGAACAACAGTCAATTTCTTTTAGGAGTTGTTGGATTCATCATCATCGGATGATGATATTGATTTTCTGATGTGTCATGTATTTGAAGATGACGATGAAATTCGGAAGCATGGTGGCTCTGTTATGGGTCATCACGTAATTGATCGTGATAGAGAAGGTGGTCATTTTAGATTATACAAGGACTACTTCTCCGATAATTGGTCCAAGTTATTTTAAGCGCAGGTCTGAAAATAACTTTTGTGAACCGGTCAATTATTATATATATTTTGTACTGTGTTTAGTAATTAATTGTATTTTCATCGTATAGGTTTAGAATGAGTCGACCTTTATTTCTGCGCATTCTGCAAGCTGTACAAGACCATGATTCCTATTTTGTTCAGAAGAGAAATACAGCTGAAAAACTCGGACTTAGTGGACTTCAAAAGGTTACTGCGGCTATAAGAATACTTGCATATGGTGTACCTGCCGACTCGACCGACGAGTACATCGGAATTGGAGAAAGCACGACCCTTGATAGTTTACGAAATTTTGTAAAAGCAGTAATCGAGATTTTTGGGGAAGAATATTTGAGGTCAGCAAACCAGAGTGATGTTGCTCGCTTACTTGAGATGCGCGAGAAAAGAGTTTTTCCTGGAATGTTAGGCTCCATAGATTGTATGCACTGAAATTGGAGAATTGTCCAACGGGATGGCATGGTCAGTTCATTGGACATTTCCACAAACCTACACTTATACTTGAAGCTGTAGCATCACAAGATTTGTGGATATGGCATGCGTTCTTCGGTTTACCCGGCTCTCACAATGACATCAATGTGCTTCAACGTTCTCCTTTATTTGCTAGGCTAGCGGAAGGACAAGCACCTGAGGTAAATTACACTATTAATGGACATGATTACACGATGGGATACTACCTCGTGGATGGTATATATCCTTCATGGGCGGCCTTTGTAAAGACAATTCCGATGTCTCAAAGAAACAAGAAGAAGCATTTTGCCCAACAACAAGAAGCGGCAAGAAAGGACGTGGAACGTGCTTTTGGAGTTTTGCAATCTAGATTTGCTATCGATCCCGGTCTAGTTCGATTATGGGATCAAGTCACACTCAGCTATATAATGAAATCATGTGTCATTATGCATAACATGATTGTTGAGGATGAACAACATGATGCGAGTGACTTAAATTTCTATGGAGTTGAAGAACCACTGGATGTTTCTCACGAGAACATATAAGGGTTAAATGATTTCATTTTGAACCACCAGAGGATAAAGGACAAATAAATGCACATTCAACTCCAGAACGACTTAGTGGAGCACCTTTGGCAGCCGCTTTGGAGAGTAATTTATTAGCGGTCATAAATTTATAGTCAAATTTAATTTTAGTGCACTTTCATGCATTACATACTGAAGTTTTGGTCATATGTAATAAAGTAGAGGTACGTCTCTTGGCCACATGCCACGGTCTCTTGGCCAACACAGCGGAACAAGCCTCTGTTAATGTTGCTTTAAGAAAGTTATATATACTCATTAGTGTATATGGGAGAGTAACTTGGGAAAGCTATGATTTCACAGAGGGACAATCGAAAATTCAAATAGGAGGGATCTAAACAGCAGAAACTCTTCGACGTTTAATCACCACACTCATGGATTGACTAGCACAACTGCACAAGCATCCTCGTTTTCAATTTGTCAAACTAGAACATCATCCTCCCTAGGAAAGGCAATGCTAGAAATGAAACAATCTCCAAATGCTCCTTGTCTCAAAACTCAGTACTACTTACCCCCTTCCCTAAAACACACAACTCCCAAACTAAATAGCAAGATTGGGATATGCTTAGTTCTTGTTTCATTTGAGCCAAATGACAACTTCGCAAATGGAGTTCGTTATGCCCTTCATTATCATGTCACAACTCACAACCAGTCGGTCATTTGAGAATTAATACTGTCGAGGACCTACTTTTGTAAAGTTGCCTGAAATATGACCGACAAGGCATGAACCTAGGAGAGAAACCCACATGTACCTTTACTGACTCAGTACAACTCCCACCAGTAGGTTCCTTATGAATTGATGAAAAACACACATCACAACAGTGCACTAGGGCATCAAATAGATAAGATGAAACAATATTATTAAAGCTACATTGCACACACAGTACCTTGTATATATATATGTGTTAAAAGTTCACTTATTTATAAATGAGTCCTTTGTATAGATCATAGATGGATACCTGAAAAAGGAATAAAATGTTCATGCTCTACGCAATCGATGTTCCAAGATTTCATCCTGAAGGCTCTTGTAGTACTTCTGTCTAGCCTCATCCATGGAGCTAGTGTCCATATTCTCTATCCTCTCTTCTTCTAGCATTTTCTTCATAATCTGGGCATCCCTTTTTATCTCAACCTTCTCACGTTGTATCGCCTGGTCATCCCTTTGTATCGCCATCTGCTCACGTTGTAAGCTGAAGAATTCTTGGATCCTAGCCTCCTTGATGCTTTGTTTCTTCATATTAGACTTATCCTTCTTCTCCCAATATCTATCCACAGACTGTGTACCTTTTTCTTATTTCATCTGCTCTTTTTCATACTTCCTGCCCCGGGGCCTTGCAACATTGTACTCTGCAGAAGTAGGCTCAATAGGATCTGTAGGACTAACATCAGCAGATAAATGATCTATAGGAGTAGCTGTATCATATGTCTTCTGCTTCTTGTTGGTATTCTTGGTTCCCACAACACCATTCCTGTCACACCATTTTTGGTGGTGACGAAGGAGATTCCAGCAATGTAACAACATGAACGACTTGTTCTTCTTATCTTCTGCCTTGTACATTGTGCGTGCTTGCATAACCTGTGAACAAATTAATGTAATTCAAAGCACAGAAGGGATAGTCACATGACAAAACATGTACGATGAAGTTTGTACTCTACAACATACCTTATCCTGTTCCGTCACACCGCTTTGGTTTCTTCTCTCAATCTGGCATAGGTGTCCACAGAACCTGTTCACACTTTCTTGGATGAATGACCATCGGTTAGTGAGGGAGCCTTCAGTGCGATTCGAGACAAATTCCTTATTTGAGTGATAGTAATTGAAAATCCTCTGTCAGTATGTATCTTTTGTTTGATCCGCACCCCGAACTGCATCCATGCTAACATTTAGCCATGCAGAAACCAAAAGCTTGTCCTCATCCTCACTAAAGTTTTTAGTCCTATGCTGGTTAGGCCTTTTGGAGGATGATATATTTTCTTTCACGCTTGACTGAACATTTGGTGGACTGCCCTCTTCAGTGTGTGATTGTGTTCCACCTCCTTGCATAAGAGTCGTGTAGTATCCATTGCCATCTTCAGTTGCTGCAAAAATTGCATACATGCATCAGATTCTTTACAATTACATGTTATAAAAAACCACATATATGTCTGATGGTAAGAAAAAATATCTCTAGAATGTTAACTACACTTAAATATAGCATCACTGCTGCATGAAAACATAGAAAATAAGCATTTCCTTCCTGGATAGATAATATACTGGTCCATGGTCAGCAGCTGAAGCTAGCTAGCTAATGATTGATGTTCTCCAAGAATTAAAGGAAACTAGCTAGATGAGGTGGTTCTGCACAGTATCATCTTACATGAGCATATTGACTCCATTGGATAAATAATCAATTAAAGATAGCATCATTGCTGCATGAAAACATGACATTATACTGGACAGCCTAGAATTTGCAAGGGGGAGTACCAACTCAACATGGGGCTCTATTAGAGACGCGATGGGGCATTCTGAACCATTCCCAGTCAAATATGTTACAATTGGAAACGAAGACTGTATAAAATTTTTTTACCATGGTCAACATGGTCAACATATCAGTTAGTTTCTTATGGATTAAATCCATTTCCCACTACAAGTTCAATATGTTTCTGTATACAAGGATTAAACTCGTTCTTTGTCAAGAAAAAGGAAACATAAGTAATTTAAGTATAAGCAGATACATAACCACTCAACCTTCTCCAGTAGTTTGTAAACAAAAAAATAAACACCTGTTTTTATGATTGGGCATAATTTGAAAAAAAATCAACACAATAATTTTTGTTGTAGAAGTAATTCAATAAATTTATCACATGGATCTGCATAAAAAATAAAATGCAATTCATTCTTACTATATTTTTATCTGCATTCTGCCCTTGTTCTCCTAATTTAAGCAAGTTTGTTTTGTTGATTTTGAGTAGCTCTATGTCATCACAATTCTCTATGGCACTGCACAAACTGTACATAATCTTCAATTCTCTTGAACAGGTAATTACCTCAAGTTCCATAGTGCTATAAGAGAGGCCTATCCACACATTCAAATCATCTCAAACTGTGATGGTTTATCTATACTACTTGACCATCTTGCTGACATATATGACTTCCATGTAAACCAACATTATGTATATCTGTTCTCTTATTCATTGCTGTTAAAAATCTTGCAGCAAAACCAAGCAAGCAAAGATAAGAGGACAAGCAAATTACCAAACAAATCATTGTTGCCAATCGCTAAATCTTCCCGGGAGTAGCTGGTTCCATATCCCCCACACCAGGAGTCCTCTTGGGAGCCGACATCCATGAAACCCATATGCATTGCGAAGGGAGTCATAAGTCTTGCTCCACCTGCCACCATGGGTCTTGCTCCACCCGTCGCCGAGTGTCTTGCAGCAACTGGCGCCACAGGTCTTATGGCTGCCGGCGCACCGGTTCTTGGGGCAGTCGGAGGTGCCATGTGCGACAATGGGTGGTGGCGGCAGTGGGAGAAGCGGCGCCGAGGAGGGTGATGCGGCGATGCCGGGAGGGGATGCGGCGACGCCGGGAGGAGGATGCCGTCGGCGGCCGGGTGGTGGAAGATGCGGCGACGGGGAGGGGGGGGGGATGCGAGAGGGATGCGGCGGCGCCGGGGGGAGGATGCGTCGGCGGCCGGGAGGTGGAAGTTGCGGATGTGGCGGGGGAGGATGTGGTGGCGAGGGAGGATGCGGCGCTGCTGCTACAAAAATGAGTCGGCTCGGCAGGGAAATATCGCGAGAAACATTTTTCCGCGCGAGCTGACAATAGCGATCCGGTGGGATTGGCTACAAGAGGCCAGCGGAAAAGGTGGGATAAAGAACCATTAAAAATAAAGCATATAAAAGATCTGTTGGAGGTCTTTTTTATGTAAATTTTAAAATTATTGGGAATGATAAGGATTTAAAAGATCTGTTGAAGTTGCTCTTACTCTGCAAACATGCAAAATACCATAAAACCTTTTAGAAGACGGTACTCAACGACAGTTCTATAAACTTGCAAAGAATCATCACTGTACTCATTATGCAGATCGAAAGCAACAAAGGAAATAAATTCTGCAATTAAATCTTTAATAGCTTCTTCTATCTCTGTTTGATTTAGTACTTCTGTTTCATCCAAGCTATAAAGATCGAGATCATGGCAAGAACTACGCAACTCAATTGCTATTTCACCAATTTGTTTGAAACCATTATGATTTTTTGGGTACTTCGCAACGATTGACAATATTAGGATTTAAAAACACTCCGTACTAAACAAACCTGTCACTAATTTAGCCCCCATTAGCATCATTCAGGATAGCGAAATTCCGTGGGACCATAGGTTGTTCTCTCGTCCACCGTTATCCGCATAATTAATCCAAGTAATTGCGAAACTAAATAGCAAGTGGTGTTTTCTAGTAAAGAGTGTCATGTCAAGCAGAGTTAAGCAGCTTAAGCTGCAGAAATGTCATGCAAAATAACAGAGGGTCCAGACCTAATCCTGGTAGAGAAAACAAAAAGGTTTCTCAACCTCACACGCCAAGAATCTGCGGGACCAATGTAAGCGAGATATGAATTCAATCATCGTCATCTCGGAGAAACCAACGAGGGATTAAACACTCAAACGCAGCCAAGAGCAGCCGAAATTTACCCCAAGTTTTATCCTTCCCTTAGCCTAGCAACGGAACAAGACGAAGCAAAAAGGAAGTAATTAGGCGGAAATGGTGAGATTCCTATGGGAGATTTTTAGCATCTCACCCCGTCGCCGCCGCCACTGCCGGCGGCGTCACCGCCGCCGCCGCCGCCCCCTCTGTGGCCGGCGCTGGTGCGCTCTCCGCCGGTGATGACGCCATCGCGCACCCCTCTTCGCGCAGGCCTCGTCAGGCCGTATCAATCATCTAGACGCAGCAGCCAGGTTGCAAATTCCATGGGCTAACTAGGCCCAACCCATGGCCCGGAAAATTTTAGACATTTCTGAACAGAGGTGATAATTGCCCCCAACGATTGTTCTATATATTTAATAAATATAGTATAATTATAATGTAACTATGTAACTTTTACATCATTTTAAATTGCTAGATTTACTTCGAGATTTGTGCAAGTTGGAAAAAAATCATAGTACATGCATGGGTGAGGAGATTCGATCTCCTGACATTCGCTTCAAAAAATAATGTGCTACTTATATAGAAATTATATCATAATAATTAACATATAATATATTACAAAATAATTACATTATGATTATATTGTATTTATATCTAAAAATTTATCAATAAATATATAATTAGTTCGTAATAAATATATAATTAGTCTGTAGTCCCAATTGATCAATACCATGTACCCTATCAAAATAAAAGGGAAAAAATAATGTGACACTGATACTTCTGTGACCAATAATATCTCTTTCGTGCTTGATGGTATTTTGACTCTCTCGCTAGCTCGTTTACTATGTTGCTGAAACCAGGGTTTTCAATTCTGCGGATTTTGTCAGTTCCATGAAATCCATGGTTTTCACCGGTTTCGTCAGGTAGCGAAATAATAGATGCGTGAAAAATTTGATGGATTTCAGGAGAATTCAAAAATTTTGTAGACTTTTATTGAAAAAATACATCAAGTAGATCTCGATTTTACAAGAATTATGGTATTTTTTTACATGAAAATACATAAGTTTTTGGCCCTTAAAAAATCATTTTCTGTTTCGAAAAAAGAAAAAAAAAAGGAAATTACACTGTTTTCATGTACTGTTCATAGAGGCCAATTGAAGCCCATCAACTTTCCCATCCGGATAATATCAACTTCTTCCCGCAGCCGACGCTTTTGCAAGTTGCTTTCGCATCTGAGTTGAGCGAGAAAACCTTCGGCGGCGCCAGATTTGCGTTTTCCGCCGCCGACGACGGAAACTCCGTGTAGAAAGCACGTCTTTCGCGGTGGCACATGCGGAAACCTCGGAATCAGGTACGAAGTTTGTTTCCTTTCGGAGTCCATGGTTTTCGGCGGTTTGTTGTCGAAATTCGCCTGGATCCAGCTTGTTTTTGTGCGGTGCTCAGCGGCAAGGTAGCAGAGGACTTCCCACACGAAATCTTGGGAAAACTGTCGGCTTATGAAGTGCATGTCGTCGCGGGAAGTTAGGTTTTCGCCGTATTTAGTGCTTTTCGTATGCATTCGCCACTGTTTAGTATGATGTTTATAAATTGTACAAGAAGTATTCACTAATTATATTAGCACAAAATACTCATATGGCCCCTTATTATTTGTACAAATTTATGTATGTATACTATAATATGTATTCTTAGATTTATTTTTTTCATCCAAAGCACTGCGCACAAGCAACCAAAAAGATTACAGAGAAGGAAGAGAGAAGAAATCTCTAATTACAAGGCCATTTTTATCAATCAATTATATTAATTTAAATAATATACATAGTTATCACTATTTTTTGTTTTTTACTACATGTTAAACATCACATTAAGTATTTTCCCCGTAATTCATACAACCATACTTATATCAATATTATACATATTAATATAAATTTTTTCATATAAATATATCAGTGTAAATATCATAATTATGTATTCACTAATTTTACTAATTTTAGTATTTTTTCTAATTTTTGGACATCATTTACACATTTTTCATGACGGTTTGGTTATTTTCCGCATCTTCACGGTTTTCGCGCGGATCCGCGAAATCCGCGGTAAGCACGAAATTCTTTAAATTCAAATTTGGTCACCGTTCATCGCCGGCGGCTTTCGTGAATTTCACACAAAATTCGTCGTGCCGGCGAGAGGCGGCACGGCATATGCCGATGGAATTGGAAACCCTGGCTGAAACATGTCATGTGGTTGGTAAGATGACAATTCCTTGATTATTATCATGTCGTAATCATCTTATATGGTGCTCTGTATTAAGCTAGGTACATCAAGATAAATTTGTGGACTAAACTCATCTTTTCTACATGTCTCTGAGTAAAATCATACTACCTTTTTTTTCTTCTCTCGAGATGTTTTTTTTCTCTCATAAGAGTGTTTCTTTGGTACGAACATGTGCCGAGAGTCAACATACTTTCTAGTCCTCATTTTTAGGAACTAACAACAAAATAATATTAGAAAATCTGTCAAAGTTTTTGGTATGTCGTCGTGTCCGTCCCGGTTATCCATTGATCAAAATCGCCCGATTCAGTTTTCAATTAATTAGATCGCGATCCTGTGTGAGAAACGGAATAGGATCTGATCTTTGCTTCCAAAAACGCAAGACCTGATATAATATACAATCATCATAAATATATCCGAGAGGCAGCGGCACGTGACAACGCAATAGTAGATGATGGTGTGCTGATTATTTGGTGGCCGGCCGCCGCGCGCCGCCAATGTTTACGAGCGGCGTACGTTCAGGGCGGCGGGGCGTTCCACTGCCACAGTCGCGACGGAGACCATGGCTACGAGCGCGCCCCGCGTGCACGAGGACGTATGCATGGATCGGACTAGGATCGAGGAGTAAGATCTGGAGCTGGAGGCGCACGACTCGTCGGGGTGGTGCAGGCTGCAGCCCATGACTGTACAATTACTATTGTCTTTTCGTCCTTTCAACATTTCTATTTTTATCTTCATCTCTATTATTTATAATGTATCATAGTTTATTTAATTTTTTTCTTACTCATTCATAATTCAATAAAAAAATCAGAGTTATTTTTTACTTTTATTGTGTACAAACATACATGAATTTAATTATAAGAGGTTATCTAAGATTTACTTTCAAGGCTTATATAGATGTTTAGATTTAAAAAATGATTGATTATATTATGCTAGTCTAATTAAATCGAGATATCGATGTGTCTTCCCTGTCGCTCTGAAGCACAGATCGCTGCATACGTATATAGTTAAATGGATCAAGCAGCAAGCAGTCACAGGCGCCACGTTTAATTACTCCAATTGCAGGCTTGACTGTGGATTGGCTCAACAGATCCAATTTGCGTTGTAAGTACCTTGTAAGTATAGTACGAAAATCGTAAATTCATTGTTGCATATTAGGCTAATAAAATTTCAGTCATCATTGCATATATTTTAGGGTAATACAATTTCCGTCGATTCTGTAAATCGACAATAATAAAAAAGATAACACACAAGATATAAAGGTGGATGGATGCGGAAGACAACGGTTTATATAGGTTCATGTCTAATACCCTGTTTGAGGATTATACGTCACGCCTAGAAATTTATGAACCAGAATTTTTTAAGCTGAATGTGTATTAAATCACTATCTAGGACCAGCTAGGGTACATAAATAACAAATTGACATACAAATCCACGTATTACAAAACATCATAAAAGTATTACAAATGCAACGAAAAATAAAAGCAAGCTAGTCTAAACATCTTGACGCTTGCAGCGTGACAACTCTACTTCACGAGCATCCTCGACGGTAGTGACGAAACCTACTCCTCCAGGTAACCTTCATCCGAGTAGTACTCCAGCTCTGAGATGTGGGAGATAGAACAAGACTAAGTACTAGCCTGTACTCAATAAGTCATACCAAGAGAAGATATGATACAAGTAATTTCAAAGAAGGCTAGGGTTATTTTGCACAAAGCAGACATTTAAGAGCAGTAGTTGAAAACATTAAAACTGTTGAATTTAATTAAGCAGTACTAAATATCACTGTCCAACGTTACACCAGATTCTGACAGGCCCAACCATCCATCTGATCCGGTTTTATTAAGTCAAGTTATTAATGATGAGACTAATTACGATGAATCTGGTCGATCGCCCATAATCATGGGCATGACTATTCGAATAATTTTACTCTGATCAGAGGTGTACAACTATACCCACAAGACACAACCCCACGACACGTTTCCATGCGCCGACATGCCACCACGACATACCAGAAAGAAACTATAATAGGACCCTTCGCATAACCCTCCCTGACCAAGTGTACCACACTTCAAGTTTCGTCCCTACCTTTAATATCAAGGTAGACAGCCCCTCTTATGCCTAGGTGAATCCAGAAGCCACAGAAGCCGTCGTAGGGCCCATCTAAACTTCATCACGCTCACCCTTGCTTGGGTACGTGGGACAGAAAAAAGCTACACTACAAGCCCAGCCGTTGCCCACGCTGGCTTGTGGTACACACGGCAATTCTTATAGGTTTTTTCGTGAACTGGTCCTTAAATGCCATGGGTGTGACAAGCAAAACCATGCACCCACACCCCACCATTAGGCATATTTTAGTTGAATTAATACCATGGTGGTACATGTCCACAATTATCCTTATTAATCCCAGATATAGGGTAGTAGTGATATTTTCTATAGTGAGCTAGTTGATCTAAGCATGACTAAGCATTTTCTAAGCCAACATCTAGTGATATTAATCCCCAAGTTATCAATGGTATAGGGTAAACAAGCTAGACTGAGTACAATAGGAACCATCTCACGCGACATTATGAAAATAATGCAAAGTTAATGAAAAGTGACACATTTGCAAGTAGGTATAATATGTTTTTTTAGCAGAACAGCAGAGAAGGCCCCTACTGAAATTTTCATTTATAAGTAAAAATTACATTTACACGACCGTAGGTCAAAAGAAAAAAATTGCTTCTATTCTAATGGAAATTACAAAACCAATTTTGAAGATCTGCACGAAGGGAAGGTTTAGCTCTTAGAATGACCAGGTTAAACTCCCTTTTAAAAAGGAACTTCCACCTATTAAGGGATAGTGGGGTTCCGTCAAAAACCACTTCATTCCGGTGTGTCCAGATTGCCCAAATTGTCACTATTAAAATTTCTCTGAAGATCTTGGAGTTGAAAACTCGTCTGCCATGTATAATTCTTGGGAAAATCTGGAGAGAGGGCAGCCAAAGGATATGAAGGAAGTGCCAGCACCATTGACTGAATGAACAGAAGAAGAATAAATGATCGCTACTTTCATCTTGACCATTTGAGCAAAGAGGGCAAGAGTAGTCCTCAGTATACGTTGTTTTCGCCGAAGGAGTTCTCTAATGTTGAGCCTGTCTCGAAGAAGTAGCCAGAATGTGATCTTATGCCGACCGCGGCAACAGGAACCCCAAGTCCAGCTGAAAAGGGGTGAGACGGCTAGAGTCCCTTGTAAAGATCTATACGCCTTCTGACTTGTAAACAAAGGAGAGTCCCAAATGTAAAGCCACGTATCATTGACGGTATCAGATGGTGATAGATTCCCTACCAGGAATTCAGTTCTGAAAGTTGATTGGAAGCTTCAAGTGAGAGAGGCAGTATGAACTGATCTTGGAGGTCCGACAAAAGGAATAGTGCAACAGATACTTTGACGTCAACAGCAAAAGAGAAGAGTTGAGGCCATCTGAGTTTTGGAACACCCATGTCCCATTGATCATTCCAAAATGAAACTGTTAAACCATTTCCAATTGTGCAATGAGCCATTCTAAAAAATTTCGTAGCTAAAGACATCACATCCCTCCACCAAAAAGAACCAATCCTTCTTTTGAGTTGTGGCACCACACCAGCCGAATAGAGTTTTTGCCATGTAATCGATACCCATGGTATATCTACATGGTTGTAGAATTTATGGAGGAATTTCATCAAAAGTGATTGATTGTGCAGTTTCAAGTCTAATATTCCGAGCCCTCCCATTTTCTTTGGTTTGCAAGCCTCTGACCAAACAACTAAGCAACCTCCTCGCTTATTGAGGTCCCCTCGATCCCAAAGAAAATGTTTGCGTAACGATCAATCTGTTCAACCACAGCAATTGGAACTTTAAAAGTACACAGATAATAGGTTGGTAAGGAGGATAACACCGAATTAACAAGAGTTAATCTCCCAGCATAGGAAAGAAATCTGCTTATGCCCATCAATCTATTCTCAATGCGGTTGAGGAGAGGCAAGTAATCTGCCACAGAGGGCCATGCGGTTCCCAGTGGGAGACCTAGGTAAGTAAACGACATTTCAGCCACTGAACATCCAATGCTTGAGGCTAAGAATTCTACCCTATTAGATTCAACATTGATGGGTACAAGCGAGGACTTGGCAAAATTGACTCGCAAGCCGGTGGAAGTTGCAAAGTCATTCAGAAGGGATTTAAGTGCCAAAAGTTGGGAAACTTGAGTTGGCAAAACAATGAGGGTGTCAACAGTGTATTGCACAATTGGGTAATCACCTCCAAAAGAGTCCCCCAACGGATGCTGCAATATACCGCTGGTTGTTGCATTGTTAATAACAGATTGCAATAGGTCCGCCGCAAGAACAAATAAAAGAGGAGACAACGGGTCACTTTGTCTCACACCACGTTTGCACTTAAAAGACTTGCCAGGTACCCCATTAAGAAGCCCTAAAGAGGACCCTGATGAGATAATCATATGCATCCAATGGACCCATTTGGGAGAAAAACCTTTAAATTTTAGCATATCTAAGATAACTTGGTGCTCCATGAAGGGTTACGCGGAAGCTACGCTAGCCAAAAACAAAATTTTTTCTACCGCGCAAACCAGGAACACTTGAAAGTAAGGGCCGATAGGTCGTTACCGATTGGAGTATGCAGCGGAAATAGCCAATCAGGGCTATCCGATCTGGAACTGTGTAGCCGATTCCCGCAAGCCGACAGCCGATTCCCGGGGACAGCCGATTCGCGAAGTCGTCCGGTCACGTTCTTGCACCTTGCTCCGATGCGCCCGACCGCAGCCGATCCGAAGCCGATCAACAGCGTGCAACGTAGCAGCGCCTCTACCGGTATCCACACGTCCGGGGACAGAACGCCGTACACCCGTGTGCTAGCACGCGATGCAAGGCTAGGGTTTGGCTCGGAAGTGGGGAGGGTTTCCGTGGAGTTTGATCTCGGCGACTTCTGTTGCGGATTCGGTTTAAAGCGATCCAACTGACGTGTCGTAGCTCTCCACCCCTCGCCCCTTTATATAGAGTTGGCCGACTGGGACTAGTGGCCGATCAGGACTCTATTTCAAATCGGATCCTATCCGAATCTCATAGAGTCGGCCGCCCATACGTTGTAAGACCATAGGACTCTATCCGATCGGATCCCTATCCGATCGAGCCGTATCCGAGTCCAACTCGAATATCTATTCTATCCCCTTAAGCGTGCGACCCTGTAGGTTTAGGTATACTCGGTTTCGGCTATAGTCTAACTTAGCCGATCGTCGGCTCGAGTCCAGCTCAGCCGACCCGTCAACATCGGCGCCTAGCAGCACATATTCACACCATAGTATACAAGAATAATATCGGCTCTGAACCTGTAATGTGTACACAAATCCCTTTGCCTCACGATACCAGTTAAGCTATAGGCAAGATGTGTGCCATCCCTTCAATAGCTTAACTATTCACTCGAACCGTATTGGATTATCCGTCCATTGATTGACTCCTCAATCAACTTAGCATGGCCATGCATTTCCATAATCCATTACCTCGAGGGGCCGAGATATCTCTCCAAAGGAGGGGCAAATTCCATCTTGATCACTCACATCCCACTCCATGTTTCATAGCAAACCCGAAAACTACCTTTATAACTACCCAGTTACGGAATAGCGTTTGGTAGTCCCAAAGTAGACTACTACACATGTTGGAATGCATGGTGATCTCAGGTCTAAGGACTTTGTACCAACACTACCTGAGACCAACTAATGGCACATTAATTCCTGTAGTGTCTCATGGTGGGTCTATCCAACAATGTGTTCTCCAACACATGTGTCCATGTTTATTGATTTGGTATCTCCATACCCATGATCTATGAGACATGATCATCAATCAATAAACATGCCGATCTTAGAATCATATTTATTTCAACAATATGACATATGATCAGGGATCGTTTAGAAATAGATTCATACATAAAGAGTCTCATAAATAAGTCACGTACTTATTGATCAATACAAGATGTTTATTTCATGGAACTGAATAACACTTTATTCATAAATACATAAACATTGACGTGATATTCAACATCTCCATGTTGCCTCTAGGGCATATCACTAATACTCCACTCTGTCAAAAGCCTTCTCAAAATCCAGTTTTAGCAGAACAATGGCTCTTTTTGCTGTGATGACAGAAATGTAGGAATTGAAAGGCCCAAGCAAGGCAATCCTGAATTGTTCTTCCTCTAAGAAACCCGTATTGATTGGCATGAAGTACTTGGAGAATCACCGATTGCAACCAGTTGGCCAGAACTTTAGTGATAAGCTTTAGAGAGGAATTCAACAAGGAAATAGGCGTATAATCGTTAGCAGTGATTGGGGTTGGGATATTAGGAATAAGAGCAATGTACGAACCATTAATGCATTCCAGGTTAGCCGTGCCATTGCAAAAGTCCTCACCGAGGCGGTAAAAAACATCCGATACCACATGCCAGCATTTTTTCAAGAAAAGGCCATTGAACCCATCTGGTCCCGAGGCATGGTCGGGAGCCATTTCTTTGACAGCTTTGTCAATCTCTTCTTTGGTAAACGAGGAATCAATAGACACCATATCAACAGGTGTAATTAGAGAGTTGAGATCAAAGAGTATCTTAGTGAATTTAGAGACACCTAATCGATTACGGAAAGTCTCCCAAAGAATAGCTGCCTTGGTAGAATGATATGAAATCATAGTGCCATCATCCGACCTCAAAGAAGAGATAGTTTTACGATGAGAAGAATGAGTTGCCAAGGCTTGAAAGAATTTAGTATTCTCATCCCCCAATTTTGCCCATCGGAAAGAAGCACGTTGCTGCCAATATTTACGTTTTGCGTCAAGGAGCTTGTTCAGATAATCCTTAACAATCTTCCGGAAATTGAACTCAGCAATGTACAGCAGCCTTTGTTCTTCCAAACCATCAAGCAGGTTTATCACAAAATGGCAATGATCAATGAGTTTGGAGAGGTTTGAAAAGTTCCTACTCCAAAATCTTAACCCTCTACGAACCTGCTTAAGTTTGGAATTAACCGTTTTAGCCATATTACCAAAGAAAGGGCTGGAATGCCAATGAAGGGTTACAACCTCTAGAAAGTCAGGAAATTCCACCCAATAATTTTCAAAACGAAAGATAGAGGAGCGCGGTGCAGCAGTGCTGAAAACTGTAAGAAATGGGAAATGATCCGAAATTGGCCGGGAAAGTGACTTCACAATATGTTGAATGAGAACCACATGACTTGCCTTGCTCTAGTGTTGCTGGGACTTCTGCAACAACTTCAAAGTAAATTGGATCGTCGGAATTGCCAGAATCTACGCGATAAATAATGCATACAAGCAAACATGCTATAAGTCTATGAAACATGAAACAAAACTATTTTTAATGGATTCTAGACATTTTTATCAATTTACTACAATTTGAACGGACTTAAACAGAGCTCGGATGAATTTTCTATGAATTTTAAAAGATTCATTGTATTTTACTATAAAAAAAATCCTTAATTGTTTATTACGCAATTAAGCCCGAGGGCTGAAGTCAGCGAGAGGAGGCCGACACCGGCAAGCGGGCCCCACCTGGTAGTGACGCAAGGGGGTGGTTCATGGTGGACAAAGTCTACCAGACCGAGAGGACAAGTACACCACGTGGCGCCTATGCGGTAGCCACGCGGGCGAAGGTGGTGCTGACGCGACGCTGTTGATGAGAATTTTTCCCACGCGCTGGCCTGGGAGATGTGCTTAACTCCAGTGCAGGTCCAAAATTGGTCGCCTTTGGTGATTGCGCGGGCGTGCCAGTTAGTTTGATCCTGTAACCAACAAGAAACAAAGAATAGGAGATTAGATTAAAATTAGATCCTACTCGATCGGCTAAAGATATTCATAATATATAATTACCATTCTAAAGTGTATTTAGACTAAGTCATTGGGATAGATCGATAGTATATTGAGACAGTATAAATCACTTATACCTAAAAACACACCAGAATACTAATTACATATATTTATATCTTAGCCGATGTCGCAGATCTAATGTAAATCAGTTAATACTCCGATATGTTTTATATGAAGATATTAATCCGGACTAAATACACTAAACCAAGACCCATCGGCTGTTAATGTGACTTAACAGTTTGATATTAAATAGATTAAGATCTTAATATAAAAGGCAATTCTAATATAATTAGCAGTAATAATACATAAAAGATGATTAAAACAGGTAAGACCGGCTGAAACCCTGGTTGTAACACCCTAAAAATCGGAGAATTTAAAAATCGGAAATTAAAAATCGAAACTTGCAAAAACTTTTGCTTGTTGCTTCTTGCTCGTGTTTATTGCTTCTTATTTGCCAACTTAGTTGCATGAATTGATATGTGGGCGATTCATCTCGGTGTTTGTGGAAAATCAAATGATTTGGATTTCAGTTGGGGAGGTAAAATCTCGAAGTTTAAGGTTAGGAATTTTTAAAATAAAACCAGAACGGGATGTGGATTCATAAAATATATGTTTGAAAAATAAAACATTAGTTGGTGATTATGGAATATTAATTAGGAAATAAAATAGGCAATAAAATATTTTAAGGGATTTATATAAAGTCTAGAAAATTATTTGGAATTAAAAATAGTATTTATGAATTTAGGAAAAAAGGATTTAATTAAATATGGAGATATATATTTTAAAATAAATAAGGGTGGTGAAAAGTTTGAAAATATATTTTTAATTAATTTTGGGAATACTATGTTTTTATTGGGAATTTTTAGAATGAAGGAAAATAGAGATTGGAAAATGGAATTGAAAAATCGGATAAATCGGAAAAGCACTGCGTTCATCGGTCCCAAGCTGTTCGACGCCGTACCGGCCCCGCCCGCGCCGCGCGCCGCTGTTGCCGCACGCGCCCACCCGTCGCACGCCCCGCGCCCGCGCCCGCCACCCGTCGATGCCGCGTCCGACCCCGTGCCCACGCCGCCACCCGTCGCCGCCTCACCCCGGCCCCTTCCGCGACCTTGCCACGTGCCGCCGCCCGCGTCCGGCCTCGTGCACGCCCGCACTCCGCGCGCCGGCCCGCCACCGCGCACCGCGTGCGCCGCCGCACCACCGCCGCGCCGGCCGCCCTTCCCTCGTTTCGCTCTCCAACGCCGCGCCTATATATAGCGCCGAACCCCTCTCTATTTCCCTAAGCTCGCCGCCTCAAACTCTTCCTCTCGCCGGTTTCCTTTCCCTCCCGAGCGCCGCCGCGCGAGCCGCCAAGCACCGCGCCGCCGTGCGCCGAGCCCCACCGCCCTCCCCGAGCGTCGCCGCGCGGTAAGCCCGAGCCGTCACCCCTACCCTTGCCTGCGCGCGCCCGCCGCCGCAAGAGAGGGAGAGAGAGAGATCCTGGTCGAGCAAGCCGTTGTGTCGATGAATAGTGAACAGAAAAAGGAAAAGAAAAGAAAAGAGAAGAAAAGGGAAAAGAAAAATAAAAAAATGGGAAAAATTTTGGAAAAACAGGAAAATGTTTTGAAAAGATTTGGGAAAGTATTTGGGCAAAAATATATTGTTTTCTTGTATATTTTTCTCGAGCAAATTCGGAAGAATTGAAATCGGACTTTTCGGAGATTTCGTTTCGCGTTGTTTTAAATCCGAATTTTGTTTATTTCTTTCCCGCCATTTGAAATATGTTTCTTTCTGAACCTTCAAAACCTCGAGTACAAAACCCCTCCGTTGATATTTCTAAATCTATTTTCTCAAATAAATGCGATCGTCATTTTGCGAAAACCCTAGGGCATCGACTCAATTTCAAACACGGATTTTACCCTAACAACCCTTGACCGACCTCGAGTAGAATTCTAGGCTAAACGTCTGGAATCATTTTATGGTTTTTATGGTTCTTTTCGATCTCTCGGTATTTTATTGAATTCTGATTGGATTCGATTGATCTTTCGCACATATGGATAGCAACCGAGGAAGCGAGCACCGACTACGTTGAAGACCCCGGCCAACAAGTGTGCGAGCAAGGCAAGTCAACACATCCCTTGGAACATATTGATCCTACTTTGCGAAATGATGTTGTTTTCAATTACAAATTGCATGCTATACACAAATGAGTGCCTATACTTGATATACCCTGCCTTGATATTGAATACCCTTAGAAATATTCTTTGTAACCTTCGATGTGATACAACCGGAGGATATCTTCGGTAAAGTGCTTAGCCACGCTTTTACTAGATTCTTGCATACTCATGATTTTACAAATAAGCCTCGTGCTTGGGCAACTATCTTTGGGAAGATAGTTGAGAAACGACAAGTGGAGACATGAGCGCCACGTTGCCTCGATCATGTTGAAAATAGTTTTGATGGAAAAATGAAAATACAAACCAATGTTTTTAGACTGGGGCGGATGAATGGATTTGGGTGGTTTTCTGGGAAAGGCTAGTACCGTCCCTGGTCAATTAAGGACCGAGCCATGAGACTACAACTTAGAACGAGCCAGTACAATCGTACTTCTCAAATGGGTATAGACCTAGCAGAGTAGATAGCCGAGCGGAGGCAGTATCCCTGCATAGTGGTTCAGGTGTAAGTGTTGAGTTAGGGACCTACCAAGGGTAGTGTGCCCATGATTGTGATGAGATGAAAGGCCTTTATGTGAATAGTAACCTGAACCTAACGATGTCTTAAAGATGAAGTGAGTTTTCTCTCTTACCTCGGGAACGCCAAAACTCCTCTCACTGCTAGGAAATGACGGCTAGAGTGCATGAGGGCTTAAGTTCATGGAGCGGGTACTGCCAAAGTGAGGTTATCAAAAGGCTTTGCCGTGACCATCCAATATAGAGGGATGTAAGCTCATTCAATGAGTAGTTGCGGAGTACGGGTAAAGTGTATATCCACTGCAATGTGAGTCAATCAATCTATTCGAATAGCCGTGCTTGCGGTTAATGAGCGACGTGACAAGTTTCTCCCGTGGCTAGACTCATAAACTTTAAAATTGTGGGAATTGGTATGCATGATGATTTTTGTGCTGGTGGACGTAACTTCTCGACTTGCGAGAAGGGATAGACTCCCCAGAAAAACCATGACGATCCGGAGACGGGAAGCCATCCTTGGTATCACGATAGATGGCAGACAGAACGGTCGCTGATTTAATATACTCTAAAACTAAAACTTGACTGGCTAGATGGTAGGTTTGTCAAATGTTTTGTGAAAATTGGCTTTGTGCAAATAAACCACAGCCTCCCTTTGAATGGCCCTATCATGTGCATCATTCCGTGATTGGCTTGCTAAGTACGTTGGGTACTCACCCTTGTTATAAGCACAAACTTCAGATGAAGGAAACGAAGAACTGGAGGACCCCTATGCCTACTACCAGGAGGAATGAAGACAATGAAGCGCGCTAGGTCTTAGTCTCCGGTCGTTGCCTGTGGCAATCGACATGCCACCGCTTTCCATCTGCTTATCTCATCTAAACTCTGATTTTGGTTGAATTTGGACCAATAGGTCCTATATGTATTGGATATTGCCTTCGGGCCTATTATTGTAATAAGTCGTTGTAAGACTATTCGTGCACTTTGCACTTGGTAATTCAGAACTGTATTCGTGGGTACCAAACTACTCGATCCAGGGATATGGTACTATGAACACGAATGATTCCCGTCCTCAAAAAGGGGGTCGACAGAGCTGGTATCAGAGCAGTGCGACTGTAGGAAAAGACCAACTGGCGCCCTACCCCTGACTAGCTGGCTAAAGGGAAATATCCCTACGTAGGATTATTTTTGCAAATACAAACTATTTTCACAAAACAAACATATTTTTCTCATACTCTTATCCACATCTCTTTTGCTCAAATTGTTTTGACATTATCCCTCTCTGACCCTAAGTTACCTTCAAAAGAAGATGGCGGGCCCCGATCAGAAATGGAATAAAAGATGGGTATACCCGAATCCTGACCCAAGAAAGGAAGCTGGGCACAACAAGAGAAAATCGCTAGATTGGGATATAAGTTGCGATTGCAAAATGATCGTCATAGGCACGGTGTTTACACCCGAGGATGCCGCCAGAATTCCCCGATACCTAAGGAATAACACCTTTTGAGGTGCGCGTCAGTTAACCCAACATCTCCAGCTTTACGGACCGCCCAAACTAGAAGACGATATACCGGAAGAAACGTCCTCTGAGGATGATGATGATGAAGACATGGAAAGTGATAGTGAAGGAGAGCTGAAACCCATGGCATGTACTCGATGTGGAGAAATTGGGCATTATGCAAGAATGTGCAACTACCTTTGTAGCTGCGGTGAGGACACCAACATGCCCGAAGACTGTCCCATGAGAGACGTGACATGCTTCATGTGTGAAGGAACAAATCATGTACCTAAAGACTGCCAACTGATGAAAATGTATGACCAGTTGAGGAAGGATCAAAGGATGTTCTTACAAACTGCGAATCAACTTTTGGAAGGTACCACTAATAAAGGAGATGTTCTGAATCCTGAGACAGCCCCAAAGGCCAATAGTGGTGACAAAGGAATGTTGCATACCCAGAAGAGTGCACCCCGTAACAAATCGGATATGGTCTGTTTCAACTGCCGCAAGTTGGGACACTTTTTCAAAAAATGCCCCCTTCTGAGACTGGTAGAAGGAGACCGACGTTGTTTCAACTGTGACAAAATAGGACATGAGGCCAAAAGTTGCCCACTGCCCAAGCCCTCGGTCTCAAGACGACTGCATGACCTACAACATCAGTAGACCAAGGATCACCCCCTGCCAGCACCTGGATCATGCGGATGGCTGGATGACTAGTTGGACTTCAGCAACAGCCCTGGTCTTGCTTTGGATGGAGTTAAGATAGTAATGACCAAGCCCCCTACCCCTTTATGTATGAGACCTTAGAACGATGTCAGTAATGTTGTATTGTGTCGTATGGGCTATACAAGTCCAATGTATCCCCTCCGATGTAACATTTAAGAACTGATAATGAAGTTCTATGTTATGTCCTAAGTGAGTTTATTCCACCAAGCTTGCTTTGAAAGATCACTTCAAACAACTCAAAGAAAATTCCCTAGTATTGCGACGTTAGCAAAGCGAGTCTCTTACCTTATCCTCATTGTTCAGATGGCGCATCGTCGTAGAGCCCCAACAGCTCCCGAGAACCCGCCAGAGCCTAACCCTTCCACCTTAGCAGAAGTCATGGCTTTGCAAATGCAGTTGCTGCAAGCTATCTCCAATAACCAAGGATAGTGCGGAGGATCAAACCTCGGCGAATTTATGAGGGCAAAACCGCCGACATTCTCCTCGGCAATTGAACCCATGGACGCCAAAGATTGGCTAAGGGTAATAGAAAAGAAGCTGACTCTCGTCCGAGTATGGGAAGCCGACAGAGTCGTCTTCGCCACCAATCAGCTAGAAGGACCTGCGAGTGATTGGTGGGACACCTACAAGGAAACACGGGCTGAAGATGCTGATGAACCCACGTGGGAGGAGTTCACAGCTGCCTTCCGTGAAAATTTTGTACCCGCCGTAGTTATGAGAATGAAGAAGAACGAGTTCCGTAGGTTGCGCCAAGGCAACATCATGGTACAAGAGTACCTTAACAAGTTTACCCAGCTTGCCCGTTACGCCACAAGCAATCTGGCAGACGAAGAGGAAAAGATGGACAAGTTTATTGAAGGACTGAACGACGAGTTAAGAGGACCGATGCTCGGTCAGGACCACGCTAGCTTTCAGAGCCTTATCAACAAGGTCGTAAGGCTTGAGCATGACCAAAGGACGATTGAAAACAATCGGAAGAGAAGACTTGCTCTAGCCCGCCCAATTCAAGGAACGCCCCAGCGACCCAAAGGAACAACCCCGTCGGGTTGGAAGCCAATCATTGCAGCAACCCATCGCCCGGCCACACCCGGCAATGTCAGCAGGCCACCTGCAACCCCGTCTCGCACTCCTGCACCTACCTTGGCAGCCACAGGAGCCAGGAATGTCAACTGCTTCAATTGCGGAGAGCTTGGGCATTATGCCAACAGCTGCCCTAAGCTGCGCAACACCCCCAACCACACCGGAGCGAATGCTGTTGCAGTACGAGGAACCCCTGCTCCAGTACCTGGACGTAGTCTGTTCAGAACACCCCAACCTAAGGAAGCTGCGACCGGATTCCGCCGTGGTCAAGTCAACCATGTGCGTGGTTAAGAAGCCCGGGAAGACCAAAGCGTGCTAATGGGTATGTTTTCTATCCATTCCGCACCGGTTAAAGTTTTGTTTGATTCTGGAGCTTCGCATTCATTTATATCGTCAAGGATAAGCAAAGAGCACAATTTGCACCGAGTAGACCTTAAGAAACCCATGGTAGTACACTCACTCGGGGGAGACGTGACCATACCCCATGCGTGTATCAATGTGCCCATTCGGATCAAGGACGTGGTATTCCTGTCCAACCTTATGGTTTTGCTGCCCCAAACCTTGGACGTTATACTAGGAATGGATTGTTTAACCAAGAACCAAGGAGTACTAGACTGTGGACGAAGAGAAGTTACCCTATCTACCCCATGGGGATCATCAATGTCAGTAACCATGGATCAAGACCCTATGCTCTGTGACCGAGCTACGGGAATATTCACCATGCTACCCATAGATGGAATGCCAATAATCCAGGACTACCCGGATGTGTTTCCTGAAGAATTACCCGGAATGCCCCCAGACCGAGACATAGAGTTCATTATTGACCTCGTGCCTGGTACTGCCCCCATAGCTAAGAGACCCCACCGGATGCCGGTGAATGAATTGGAGGAACTTAAGAAGCAGATAAGGGAATTGCAAGAGAAAGGCTTCGTACTCCCTAGTTCTTCACGTGGGGAGCACCAGTATTGTTTGTTAAGAAAAAAGACGGAAGCATGAGAATGTGCATAGACTATCGGTCGTTGAATGAGGTTACCATTAAGAACAAGTACCCGTTACCCCGAATCGACGACCTGTTCGATCAACTCAAGGGAGCCCGAGTGTTCTCAAAGATCGATCTTTGATCTGGATACCATCAGCTGAAGATTAGGACTGAGGATATACCCAAGACTGCGTTCTCTACATGCTACGGCTTGTACGAGTTCACAGTAATGTCGTTTGGACTGAACAATGCCCCGGCCTATTTCATGAACCTCATGAACAAAGTATTTATGGAATATTTGGACAAGTTCATGGTAGTGTTCATTGATGATATCCTCATCTACTCCAGGGAAGCTGCGAGAGCATCAGCTATATGCCAAATTCAGCAAGTGTGAATTTTGGCTTAAGGAAGTAGCTTTTCTGGGACACGTTATCTCAACAGGAGGCGTAGCAGTAGACCCCGCCAAGGTCGAAGCTGTTACCAAATGGAAAGCACCACAGTCGGTAACAGAAGTTAGAAGTTTCTTGGGATTGGCTGGATATTACCGATGGTTTATAGAAGGATTCTCAAGGATAGCCCATGCATGGACTGAGCAGTGTCAACGGGCATTTGACCAGCTCAAAGAAAAGTTAACCACCGCCCCGATCTTAGTCCTACCGGACAACCGGAAAGACTTCATTATATATTGCGATGCATCTCGACAAGGATTAGGAGGTGTGTTGATGCAATAAGGAAAGGTGTTGGCCTATGCCTCAAGACAACTGCGACCTCATGAGGAGAACTATCCCACCCATGACTTAGAATTGGCTGCAGTAGTGCATGCCCTGAAGATTTGGAGGCACTACCTGATTGGAAACCATTGCGACATATGTACGGACCATAAGAGCTTGAAGTATTTCTTTACCCAGACAGATCTTAACCTACGTCAGAGAAGATGGCTGGAACTGATTATGACCTAGGAATCCATTACCACCCTGGCAAGGCCAATGTCGTAGCAGACGCTTTGAGCCGCAAAGCCCAGTGCAACCAATTGAGGATAGAATATATGGCCAATGAGCTTCAAGAAGTGATAGCTCGGCTTAATTTGCAGTTGATTCCTTAAGGACAACTGAGTTCGCTGGAGATACAACCTCTCCTACGAAGTCTAATTAAAGAAGCCCAACAGGATTGTGAGGAAGTTTTGCTAATCAGGGAATGCTTGGCCAAAGGACTAGCTAAGGAATTCACAGCCGACAACGCTGGAACCCTATGGTATCAAAAAGGATTTACGTACCCGAGAAAGGCGGATTAAGGAAGCTAATCTTGAAGGAAGCCCATGAGTCAGCATACTCGCTACACCCGGGCAGCACCAAAATGTACCAGGATTTGAAAACGGAATACTGGTGGCCCAACCTGACAAGAGATGTAGCGGAATACGTGGCCGTATGCGATGTATGTCAACGAGTTAAGGCTGAGCATCAGCGACTGGCAGGATTGCTGCAACCACTCAAAATCCCTGAGTGGAAATGGGATGAAATAGGCATGGACTTTATAGTAGGACTACCCAAAACTGCTACTGGATACGATTCCATTTGGGTGATCGTGGATAGACTGACCAAGACTGCCTGATTTATCCCGATCAAGACTCGGTATAGCAGTGGCCGAGCTGTACATGTCCAGAATTATGTGCCTATATGGAGTACCCACAAGGATAGTGTCAGACCGTGGCACTCAGTTCACATCTCACTTCTGGGATAAGTTTCACGAGGCGTTAGGAACTCACCTCGCCTTTAGTACCGCTTATCACCCTCAGACAGATGGACAAACGGAAAGGACGAACCAAGTCCTGGAGGACATGCTAAGAGCCTGTGCGTTGGATTTTACTAAGGACTGGGAGAAATGCCTGCCCTACGCAGAGTTCTCCTATAACAACAGCTACCAGGCTAGTCTGAAGATGTCACCGAACGAGGCCCTATTTGGACAAAGATGCCGCACTCCGTTGCTGTGGTCAGAGACCGGCGAACGAACCATATTTGGACCAGACATCATTAGGGAGGCCGAAGAGAAAGTTCGACTGATAAGAGATCGGCTTAAGGTAGCCCAATCTCGGCAAAAGAGCTATGCCGACACTTGCCAAAGAGCGTTGGAATTCAAAGTAGGTGACTTTGTGTACGTAAAAGTCTCGCCACTAAGAGGAACCAAGAGGTTCAAGGTTAAGGGAAAACTAGCGCCAAGATATGTTGGACCCTTCCCTGTAAGCGCCAGAAGAGGCGAAGTCGCTTATCAACTGGACCTACCGGAAAATCTTTCCGATGTACACCCTGTCTTTCACGTGTCACAACTGAAGAAGTGTCTGCGAGTACCGGAAGAACAAATTCCCTCGAAAGACATTCTTATCAGTGAAGACCTCACATACCCCGAATACCCTGTAAAGATTTTGGACGAAGCTGAAAAGAAGACTAGGACCAAAACGTGGCGAATGTACAAGGTGCAATGGAGCACTCACACGGAAGATGAATCCACTTGGGAAAAAGAAGACTTTTTGAAGACCGAGTATCCAAACCTATTCCGCTAGCGGTAAGAAATCTCGAGGACGAGATTTATTGTTAGGGGGGTAGGTTTGTAACGCCCTAAAAATCGGAGAATTTAAAAACCAAAAATTAAAAATCGGAACTTGCAAAAACTTTTGCTTGTTGCTTCTTGCTCGCGTTTATTGCTTCTTATTTGCCAGCTTGGTTGCATGAATTTATATGTGGGCGATTCATCTCGGTGTTTGTGGAAAACCAAATGATTTGGATTTCGGTTGGGGAGGTAAAATCTCGAAGTTTAAGGTTAGGAATTTTTAAAATGAAATCGGAACGGGATGTGGATTCATAAAATATATGTTTGAAAAATAAAACATTAATTGGTGATTATGGAATATTAATTAGGAAATAAAATAGGTAATAAAATATTTTAAGGGATTTATATAAAGTCTTGAAAATTATTTGGAATTAAAAATAGTGATTTATGAATTTAGGAAAAAGGGATTTAATTAAATATGGAGATATATATTTTAAAATAAATAAGGGTGGTGAAAAGTTTGAAAATATATTTTTAATTAATTTTGGGAATACTATGTTTTTATTGGGAATTTTTAGAATGAAGGAAAATAGAGATTGGAAAATGGAATTGAAAAATCGGATAAATCGGAAAAAGCACTCGTTCATCGGTCCCAAGCTGTTCGACGTCGTACCGCCCCGGCCTCGCGCCGCGCGCGTCCGCCGTCGTCACCGCGCCGCCACGCGCCGCGTGCACACGCACGCGCCCGCGCCGCCCGGCCGCCGCCCGCACAACGCGCCCGGCCTTGCCCGCGCGCGCGCCGTTGTCGCCACGCGCCTCCCGTCGTACCGCCCCGTGCCCGCGCCCGCCACCCATCGCCGCCGCGTCCGGACCCCACGCCCGCGCTAGCCACCCGTCATCGCTCACCCGGCCCCGTCCGCGACCTCGCTACGTGCCGCCGTCCCGCGCGGCCCCGCCACCCGCGGCCGGGTGTGCTTCGCCGCACCACCGCCACGCGGCCCCCTTCCCTCGTTTCCCTCTCCAACGCCGCGCCTATATATAGCGCCGAACCCCCTCTCTGTTTCCCCAAGCTCGCTGCCTCAAACTCTTCCCTCTCACCGGATTCCTTTCCCCTCCCGAGCGCCGTCGCCGCGAGCCACCGCCGCGAGCCGCCAAGCGCCGTCGCCGCCATGCGTCGGAGCCCCACCGCCCTCCCGAGCATCACCGTCGCCGGTAAGCCCGAGCCGTCACCCCCTACCCCTTTCCTGCGTCGTCCGCCGGCCGCAACAGAGAGAGGAAAGAGAGAGAGATCCGGTCGAGCAGTTGGCAGGTCGATGAATAGTGAACAGAAAAAGGAAAAGAAAAGAAAAGAGAACAAAAGGGAAAAGAAAAATAGAAAAAAGGGAAAAATTTTGGAAAAACAGGAAAAATGTTTTGAAAAGATTTGGGAAAGTATTTGGGCAAAAATATATTGTTTTCTTGTATATTTTTCTCGGAGCAAATTCGGAAGAATTGAAATCAAACTTTTCGGAGATTTCGTTTCACGTCGTTTTAAATCCGGATTTTGTTTATTTCTTTCCCGCCATTTGGAATATGTTTCTTTCTGTGCTCGAACCTTCAAAACCTGGAGTACAAAACCCCTCCATTGATATTTCTAAATCTATTTTCTCAAATAAATGCGATCGTCGTTTTGCGAAAACCCTAGGGCATCTACTCGTTTTCAAACACGGATTTTACCCTAACAACCCTTGACCAACCTCGAGTAGAATTCTAGGCTAAACGTCTGGAATCATTTTATGGTTTTTATGGTTCTTTTTGATCTCTCGGTATTTTATTGAATTCTGATTGGATTCGATTGATCTTTCGCACGTACGGATAGCAACCGAGGAAGCGAGCACCGACTACGTTGAAGACCCCGGCCAACAAGTGTGCGAGCAAGGCAAGTCAACACATCCCTTTGAACATAGCTGAGCGAAGGCAGTACCCCTGCATAGTGGTTCAGGTGTAAGTGTTGAGTTAGGGACCTACCAAGGGTAGTGTGCCCATGATTGTGATGAGATGAAAGACCTTTATGTGAATAGTAACTTGAACCTAACGATGTCTTAAAGATGAAGTGAGTTTTCTCTCTTACCTCGGGAACGCCAGAACTCCTCTCACTGCTAGGAAATGACGGCTAGAGTGCATGAGGGCTTAAGTTCATGGAGCGGGTACTGCCAAAGTAAGGTTATCAAAAGGCTTTGCCGTGACCGTCCCATATAGAGGGATGTAAGCTCATTTAATGAGTAGTTGCGGAGTACGGGTAAAGTGTACATCCACTGCAGTGTGAGTCAATCAATCTATTCGAATAGCCGTGCTCGCGGTTTATGAGCGACTTGACAAGTTTCTCCCATGGCTAGACTCATAAACTTTAAAATGGTGGGAATTGGTACGCATGATGATTTTTGTGCTGGTGGACTCAACTTCTCGACCTGCGAGAAGGGATAGACTCCCCAGAAAACCATATCGAACCAGAGATGGGAAACCATCCTTGGTATCACGATGGATGGCAGACAAAACTATCGATGTCGTAGATCGACATGCAGGGATCCGGGGACCCCCTTTTTTGGTTCGGCACGGGGAGCAGTGTATCCTGATTTAAACTCACGATGAGAACGAGATAATGCAGATGAGGCGGGAAAGAAATCAGGATGGCGGAGACACGAGGGTTTATACAGGTTCAGGCCACCAGCGTGGTGTAATACCCTACTCCTGTTTGTATGTAGTATATGGGGGGAATTGCCAAGAATCAAGGGGAATGTTCTTCCCCTTTGGACTCAGCGGTGGATGGGATATTGCTGAGAGCTGGCTGCTGCTAGGGGGCTGATCTGCTGATCAATCCACGACAACCTAGCGTGGGTCAACCTATTAGTCAGTAGAAAGGAGAGCCCCTTCTATGATGGACTTGGGTCTCCTTTTATAGAACAAGGGAACACCACAGTAGTCCCAACTTTTCTCTGCTCCATTCCACGTGAGGGAGTGGTTTTTATCTTGTCTTGTCGAAGAGGCCATTCCGTTCCTGCTCCTTCCTATTTGCTGCGTCATGGAAAGCAAAAAAAGGGGCGGCCGTCGTGGTGGCCATGCTGCTGACGCGATGATGGCTTGCCTACCCACTCCGACAGGACCCACTGGTCAGCGACCCATTCCGCGGGTAGGTACTGGCACCATGCCTCCTACCCTCGCGCTCTCTCTCCCACGCGGCCGCCCAATGCATTAAATGCGACTGGACAAGGCGTGAGGGGGGCGTGCGCGGAGTGGGTGCGCGGCCATGCTGCGGTCTTAGTCAAAGACTTTAGGCCTCCTTTGCCTCGTGATAGACAAAAAGGGATGATGAGGACAACTGACAGCCGCGCCTAACATCACATTGAATGCGGCGTGGCAGGCGCTCAGCTCCCCTCTTTTTTGAGCATTGAATGTGTTAGTTGGTAGTTGAACTCCCTCCTCTCCCAGAGAGGTGCGGGGTGAGGGATGGGGGGTCCGAGTAATCCCCGACCCTACCGACCAAGGGTCCGGGTGATCCCGGACCCTGCCGTTTGGGAGTACGGTGGCCTCCGGGCAGCCTCCGGGCCAGCCCCTTCGGGGGCGGCCACGTGGCCGCCCGTGGCTGAGATTCGCCTAAGCCTTTCAGGGTATAACTTTGACGCTCTCTGACGGTCAAGGGCGCCTTCCTTTTTCTCAGATGTCATGCCCCTGACATACCCCCGGGCCCATATCACCGACAGTAGCCCCCGACGTTGACCGGGGTCGAGTCGGGCTCGGGCGCGGTTGACGCCATTTCTTTAAGTGTGTGGGCCCGGGCACTGGACACTTTTTGCTATGGCAGGTGGCCGGTACGCGACAACTGATGCCGCACCAGGCCAAGTTTTCCTTAGGACGGGGGGCGAGTTTGTTTGGGCCACGCGCACGGGGGCCCATTCAAACCGCCTGGCACTCTCCGTCCCGCGTAGTGCACCTGGCGGGCGTGGAACCCCAGGCGGCACGGAATCCGAACGGCGCGGGAACCCAAGGGGATGCGAAAATGGAAAGGGCGTGGAGCCGAGGGGGCGTTTCGCATGGTAGTGGGGCGAATTTAATGCCGTGGAATCCGAGGGGGCTGTGGTTGCTTATAAAACCAGACCCGTATGAAGGGGGATCAGTTTCTACGCTTTTCACTGCCATCACCTCTCACAGCCATTCGCCCTTCGTCTACCCAGCGCCCTCTGCTCCTTCCGCTCCCCTTTTCTCGCCCCCAGTTTCCCTTTTCGTGCTTCTGCATCCACCCTCGCGATGGGCCGTGATTCGCCTCTGGAGCCGGGGAGCGTGCTCCCCAAATCTTTAGTCCGCACTGCGGAGGCTCGCAGCCTTTTCAACAAGTTCTTGCCGCGCGGCACGCGCAGCGCTGGTGATGTCCCGGAGGAGCGGCCCCCCACGAGGATGGTGTTCTTCGCCTCCTTCGCCATGGTCGGGCTGGTGCCGCCCTTCTCCCGCTTTTTCCTCGACGTCCTAGAGTTCTACGACCTCCGGCTGCACCACCTCACCCCCAACGCCATCTTCTACCTCTCCGTGTTCGCCCACACCTGCGAGATGTTCATGGGGGTGAGGCCCTCTCTTCACCTCTTCCAGCAGTTCTTTCGAGTGTGCTGGGCTGGCTCCCCCGGTGCGGTCGGGTACGTGGCGATCCAACCACGGAACGACAGGGCGGTCGGCACCCCCTTCATCGACATCCACCCTCGCTCCAGGTGGGAGAACTGGAGGGCGTTCTGGTTCTACACCAGCCTGGGCGACCATCCCCGCCTGTCTCTGCCGACGGGGATTCCGGTGAACCAGAGGAGCTGGGGGGCACGTCCGCGAGCTAGAAGGGAGCTGGATGGGGTGCTGGACCGGATCAGCTATCTTCGGCGAGGGGCCTGTCCGCCACGTGGTCTTCCGTGACTTCCGATGTTTTTTAATTGCGCCGTGCGGAAAGGCCGCGCCCGCCTACATGTACTGGGTCCCAACGACGACATGCGGACCCACGTGGGCGCTGTCTTTGACTGGGACGAGAGGGATCTCGGGACCCTGGTTCGCCGCACCCTCGGCGTCACGGAGATGGACCTGACGCAGCTCCCGCTCGGGTTGGTGCCGCTGTGCCAGGACTCAGCACGCCCGGAGATCCTGCACCTGCTGCAGGTGGTGAGCGACAGCATGGGCTCGTCGTCGGCCGCACCGGAGGCTGCACCGGAGGCCACTCCGAGGGGCGGGGATGGTGACGCCGACGACGCCGACGACCACATCCCGATCGGGCGGTTGAACCGCCGGGGTCCGGGCCGAAGCGACCCAGGGGCCCCGGACCCTAAGGGGAAGAGGAAGAGGCCAGAGGAGGACCCCTCTCATCCCCCATCTCCACCACGTGGCGGCGGAGCGGAGCGCGTCGCACCTCCCCACAGACCAGGGGGCTCGCGGGCGGTGGACCCATTTCGGGGGCCTCTACGCCGAGGGCCAGGCCGGCCACAACGGCGGTGACGACGACGGCGGGGGAGGCCCGGGGCGCATCCCCGGCGAGTACGCCGACGGCGGGGGAGGCCCGAGGCGCATCTCCGGCGAGCACACCGGCGGCGGAGTTCGCCCGCGGGGCTCCAGCATCAGGGGACACGGCGAGCAAGAGCCCGACGAGTCCTCCAGGCCGCCCTGCGAAGAAGAAGCGGGTAATCTCGGGGATCTCCTGGGACTACAACCCCGCCCACAGGTACGTCTTGTTGATGCGTGGATGCCCATTGGGGCCTACATTTTTGTCTTTGTTTTTTGATTCCTTGTTGTGTTTATGTTCTGCTTCCAGCCGCGAGCACAGGCATTTTTGTCCAACGGTTGTACCCAAGGGCGGTTCTGCCTTGGGCTCGGGGGAGGGCGCGCAGGAGAGGCTCGGGGCGCCCAAGCCCTCCAGGTCCGGGTCGCCCCCTACGGGCTCGGTCCCGGATCCGGTGCGATCCGAGGAGGGGGCCCACCCAGAGACTGGAGCGCCGGCCGCCCACGAAGGGCGAGCCGTGGGCGGCGCCGGCAAGGAGGGGGCAGCGGAGGGCGGCGGAGAACAACCCCAGGGTCCCCTCCGTGGCAACCATCGCCGCCGTCACAGCAGCCATCGCCCGCGTCGCACCCAGCGGCGCCATCGCCCCGCCGGCCGCCGTTAGCCCTGTCGATGCCGGCTTGCTGCGAGCCCCCAAGGCAAGGAGCGGGCGGCTCCGGCCACGGAGGGTCTTCAGCCACTCACGGCTGCGCGAGCGACTGCTCCGGGCCGAGCTCCGACTGAATCAGGGGCGCCGGTCCCAGCCGTTGTGCCGCCCGGACACCGAGCCTCTCATCCGGTCGCAGGAGCGGGCGAGGGAGGTCGTCTCCAGGGCGCTGGAGGAGGCCAACGCTATCTCCCTAGAGGGGCTTCGGGCCTAGGTGCTGGCCTTGGCCGCTAGGGAGGTTGAGGTGGCGCGGCGGGAGGCCGAGGTTGAGGAGGGCCGTCAGGAGCTGGCGGCCACGGCGAGGGTGGAGGGCCTCGTCCGCAGGCGGGAGCTGGCGGAGATCGAGCGGCGCCAGGAGGAGCTCAGCCAGGTTTTTGAAGATGCCGTCGCTGAGCGGCACGCCGTCGACCTCCGCGAGCAGGTCGCTGCCGCCGCTGAACAGAGGGTCCGTACCACCGTCGGGCAGTTCCTTTGCGACCTCAGGGAGCGTGCCCAGGGCCTCGATGAGCGCGAGCGCACCCTGTGCGACGCTGAGGCTGCCGCCGCCAGCACCGACGCTGACCTCCAGGCCTGCGAGGCCGGCCTGGCGGAGCGGGAGAGGGCCCTTGAGGCGGTGTGGCGGGCGGTCGAGAGCCGAGAGGCCGCCGTCGCCAGGGCCGAGGAAGACTCCGCCGCGCGGGAGGCCAACGTGCTGGCCCAGGAGAAGGTCATCGCCGAGCGCGAGGCCGCCGTGGGGGGGCGAGAGGCGGCGGTGCTGGAAGCCCAGGAGGAGGCCTCCCGATGCCTGAAGGCTGTGTGGGAGCGCGAGCAACTGCTCGCCGCCGCCTCGGGCCGCCGGCAAGACGAGCTGGAGCGGTGGGAGCAGGAGCTGGCCACCCGAGAGCAGGTGGTCATGGATGCACGGGCGCAGCTGCGGGGGCGCCGGATTGCGGAGCTGGAGCGCTCCTTGCGCCTAGGGATCCGGGCCCTGGCCTCATCCGTCGAGCGCCTTCGGGACGTGGCTCGCGGGGTGGGGGTCAACCGTACCCCCCAGCGTCCCTACCTTGGAGGGATTGGCCACGCACTTTGATGATCTGGCCGAGGGGATAAAGAGGGTGCCGGAGGAGGTCGACGAGGTGGTGAAGGAGTCATCGTACGACTTATCCCGCCAGGTCGCGTCGCTTATCTTGGCGAGCTACCAAGCCCGCGACCCTGACTTCGACCCCTACATCCCCACCGAGGACTTCCCCGAAGGCACCGAGGAGGCCGCTCGCCGCCGCGTCCAAGACGCCATCGACTCCATCATGGTGGGCTTCGATGGCACCCCGGCGGCCTTCCAGCTCGCTCTCCGTGAGGACTCGCCAGATGAAGACCCCCCGGCGGATGCCCCCAGTGACCCACCGGCCACTTAGGGCTCTCTTGCTCCCTCTCGGCTTGTATCTATATTTGTGTAAAAAGATATTCACGTATTGTTTATAAAGTTAGCAAACTTGCCTTAACTATGTTGATCTTGTGCTGTAACAGCTCGTCGTGGCTGCTTTTGATGATTCATGTGTGTGTATGTTGGGAGCCCCCGGCCAACTTAGCGCACACGTAGTGGCGGTTGGTTGGCCTGAGCCTCTGCCTATTTGCTTTCCTGCAACGATAGTTCAACTCTCAGTTATTGCAAGAATGCGGTAGTGTGGTCCTCCGCCATGATTTGTCCCATGTAGCTGGGGTGCTGCTCCGGGTTCGGGCAGCATGCACTGGCCGTTGGCTGGTGCCTTTGTCGGGGTTTCGGGTAGGAGCGAAGGCATAAAAAGGCCAGCGAGGGCAGCGGCAACGGGGGGCCGGGACAGGCGTGTTAGTTCGCACCCGAACCCCCAGGCGTTGACTGCCCCCAGGCGTGGTAGTATGCAGCATCGCTGTACCCTCGACACCCTTAGGGCTCTCAGGCTAAGGCGGGCAAGGCCGGGGAACCATTGGAAAGCTGCATCCACAGTACACGCTCTAGCACATGGGGAAAACACACTACAACATGTATTTTGCTAGAAAAATCATATGGAATTTAATAGCAACTTATTGTTCATGCCACCAGAGGCAGTGGATGAACTTCCATGCATGTTTCGGCGCACCATGCGGCTTATGGGTAGAACCTGCGCAGGTGGAAAATATTCCACGGGTTCGGCAACGGAGTGCTGTCCTCTGTGGCTAGGCGAACTACTCCCGGACGTGGGGTGCCAATAACCTTGTATGGCCCCTCCCACATCGGGGATAACTTGCTCAGCCCTGCGCGCGTTTGCACATGGCGCAGGACCAGATCATTGATTGTGCACGCTCGGGGGCTGACTTTGCTTTGATGGTAGCGGCGGAGGCTCGTTGGTAGCGGGCCGTGCGAAGCGCCGCCCGTGCCGTTTTTCCTCCAGTAATCCAGATCATCATGACGCATTTGCCCTTGATCTGCTTCGGTGTATAACGTGGCTCGGGGCGATCCCAGGGTGAGCTCGGAGGGCAAGAGCGCCTCGGCTCCATACACCAAGAAGAAAGGTGTTTCCCCGGTGGCGCGGCTCGGGGTTGTCCGATTGGCCCAAAGGACCGCAGGCAGCTCATCAGTCCACGAGTCCCCATGCTTTTTGAGCACATTGTAGGTCTTGGTCTTGAGGCCTTTGAGTATTTCTACGTTTGCATGCTCGGCCTGACCGTTGCTTTGGGGGTGGGCGGGCGAGGCGAAACAGAGCTTGATGCCCATGTCATCGCAATACTCGCCGAACAGCTCACTCGTGAACTGGGTGCCATTGTCCGTGATGAGTCTGTTGGGGACCCCAAACCTTGCCGTGATGCCTCTCATGAACCGCACAGCCGAATGTTTGTCGATGACGCTGACAGGATAGGCCTCTGGCCACTTGGTGAATTTGTCGATGACGACATATAGAAACTTGCATCCGCCCCACGCCTGCTTGAACAGGCCCAGGATGTCCAGCCCCCAGACCGCAAATGGCCATGAGAGCGGGATAGTATGAAGGGCCTGGGCCGGCAGGTGCGTCTGCTTGGCGTGGAATTGGCATGCTCGGCACCGCCGCACGAGGTCCGTTGCGTCCTCCAGCGCGGTGGGCCAATAGAATCCTTGGCGGAATGCCTTTCCCACCAAGGTTCGGGAGGCTGAGTGTGCCCCGCATTCACCTTCATGGATCTCGGCTAGGAGGTCGAGACCCTGTTCCCGAGCAATGCATTTCATGAGCACTCCGTTGGCACCGCATCGGTAGAGTGTTCCTTCTACCAACACGTACCTCTTGGAGGCTCGGGCAATGCGTTCGCTTTCCTCGCGTTGCTCGGGCAATGACGCGTCTTGCAGGTATGCTCGGATTTCCGAAATCCAAGCCACCTGGCGCGTGATGTTGGTCCCGGCAGGGCCAGGCTGTGGCTGGCCCGCCAGATCCGGGGCGTCGGGACCGGCCGATTCCTGCCTCTGGGGGGGTTCGGGGCGCGCCGACGGCTCTGTGAGACTTTCCTCAAATGCACCTAGCGGGGCTGGGGCTCGCGCGGACGCGATCCTAGATAGCTCGTCTGCCAGGGAGTTGTCTCTTCTGGGAATATGGCGTAGCTCGAGGCCATCGAAATGGTGCTCCATACGCCGTACTTCCTTGACATAAGCTTCCATTTGGGGGTCGGTGCATTGATATTCCTTGGAAACCTGGTTTACAACTAGTTGGGAATCCCCGAGGACCAGCAGACGGCGGATGCCCACGCCTGCTACCGCTCGCAACCCCGCTAGAAGCCCCTCATATTTGGCCATGTTGTTGGTTGCCCGGAAGTCGATCCGGACGATGTACTGAAGTACGTCGCCCGCTGGGGAAGTTAGTACCACGCCCGCTCCGGCTCCGTGCAAGGTGAGTGAACCGTCAAAGTTCATCACCCAGTGCGCGGCTCCTTGGTCACGATCCTCCGCACTCTCGGGTTTCCCCGGGGGTGGATCGCTACCGGCCGTTGGCGTCCACTCCGCCACGAAATCAGCCAACGCTTGGCTCTTGATTGCGTGCCGGGCTTCGAAGTGCAGATCAAATTCCGACAACTCGATGGCCCACTTGACTACCCGTCCCGTGCCCTCTCGGTTATGTAGGATTTGTTCGAGAGGGTAGGACGTGATTACCGTTACCCGGTGCGCCTGGAAATAATGACGCAGCTTCCTGGAGGCCATGAGCACGACGTAGAGCATTTTTTGGGCCTGCGGGTAACGTGTTTTCGCGTCCCGTAGTGCCTCACTGACAAAGTAGATTGGCCGCTGCACCTTGGTGCGGGCCTTGACCACTTTATTAGGGGCGACTGGTTCGGGTACACCGGGGCGGGTCATCTCGGTGTCTGGGGCTTTCGAGCCGTCGCCCCCACCGGGGCCCCTGGGCCGCTCTGGGTGGAGAGGGCTTTGGGAGCCCCTGGACTAGGGGGCCGGGCGGCTCCCTGAAGCTCGGGGGGGCCAAAGGCCACCTCCGAGTTCGGGCGCTTCCTCGGTCGACTCCGTTCGGGATTTCCCGCCACGGGTGCTTCGGGCGGGTCGTCTCGGTGTCCGGGCCCGGGCCATCGCCTCCCGGGGCCCTTGGGGCCACTCGGGTGGAGGGGGCCTCGGGAGCTCCCGGACTAAGGGGCCCGGCGGCTCCCTGAAGCTCGGGGGGCAAAGGGCCACCCCCGGGTTCGGGCGCCTCCTTGGCCGACTCTGTTCCGAGGTCTCCTGCCTCCGGTTTTGATGGGGTTGGGGGCGACTGAGAGTCTAGCTCGTCGTCGCGCTCCACAACCAAGGCCGCACTAATCACTTGGGGGGTCGCCGCCAAATATAAAAGAGGGGCTCCCCTTCCCGGGGGGCCACCAGTACGGCGGCAAGGAGAGGTAGCGCTTGAGCTCGCCCAAGGCTTTCTCTGCTTCGTCCGTCCAAGTGAAGGGGCCAGTTCGTTTTAACAACTTAAATAAAGGAAGCGCCCGCTCTCCTAATCTGGATATGAAACGACTCAGGGCAGCTACACAACCAGTGAGCCTCTGCACGTCCTTGAGTTTCCTAGGGGGCACATCTCCTCTATTGCCCTTATCTTAGTGGGGTTGGCCTCAATGCCCCGGCAGACCAAGAACCCTAACAGCCTTGCTCGCGCCGTACCCCGAACACGCATTTCTCCGGGTTCAGCTTCATGCGGGAGGACCGGAGGTGATTGAATGTTTCGGCCAAATCTGGGAGCAAGGTTCTTTGATCCCGAGATTTGACTACGAGATCATCAACGTACACCTCAACATTGCGCCCTATTTGGTCTTTTAACGTGATGCGGACACCACGTTGAAAAGTGGACATGGCATTTTTTAAACCAAAGGGCATAGACATGTAGCAAAATGTACCCACAGGGGTGATAAATGAAGTTTTCTCCTTATCCTTTACAGCCATGCGAAATTGATGATAGCCAGAATATGCATCTAGGAAGCATAAAAGGTCGCACCCCGCAGTGGAGTCGACTATCTAGTCTATTCGAGGTAGAGGGTAGGGGTCTTTGGGACATGCCTTGTTGAGGTCGGTGTAGTCGATGCACATGCGCAGCTTGTGGTTGGCCTTCGGGACGACCACCGGGTTCGCCAACCATTCCGGATGCAGCACCTCCCGGATGAAGCCGGCCTCCTGGAGTCGTGCCATCTCTTCGCGGATGAACGCCTGTCGCTCCGGGGCCTGCCGCCTCACCTTTTGCTGGACCGGGCGTGCACCCGGTCGTACTGCAAGTCGATGCTCGATCACCTCCCTGGGGACTCCGGGCATATCCGACGGCTTCCAAGCAAACACGTCGGCATTCGCCCGCAGGAAGGAGACGAGCGCGTCTTCCTATTTGGGGTCCAAGTTGCTGCCAATGTTGGCGGTCTTGGACGGGTCGTCACCCAAACGGATAGACTTAATCACCACCTCGTCGGCAGAGGTGATGCATTGCTTAGGGGCCCGGGAACCTGACGTCCCTCCTTGGGGGTCCTCGGGTTCAACGTGGTCGGCCGCCACAACGTCGTCCACGCGTGCTTCCATGCAGTCCAGCGCGGTTTTAACGTCGGCGTGGATAGCGATGGGGCCTCCGGGGCCCGGCATCTTAAGCTGGCGGTAGGCATAATGGGTAGCCGCCATGAACATCACCAATGCTGGCCTCCCGAGCACGGCGTTGTAGGGCAGATTGAGATCCGCCACATCGAAGTCGATACGCTCAGTGCGGAAATTAGTGGGGCCCCAAAAGTGACCGGCAGAGCGATCTGCCCGAGGGGCCACACCTTCCCGGGCGTCACCCCAATGATGGGGTGAGAGGGCCCGAGTACCATTCCCGGGGCCTTGATTACATCAAAGGCCTTCGGGGATAGTACGTTGAGGGCCGCACCTCTGTCAATTAAGACTTGGGCGACCTTGACGTTGCAGATGGTGGGGGAGGTCACGAGGGCCAAATGGCCGCTACGCGCGATGCTTCCTGGGTGGTCGGTTTGGTCGAAGGTGATGGGCACCTCTGCCCAGCGCGACCTTCGGGCCGCCTCGTGGGACGGCACAGCTGCAAGGAGCTCGCGCCTCATGGACTTGAGGCTCCGGCAGGATACCTGGGCGCCCGCACCACCGTCGATGGTGGCAACGATGTGCTGGGGGTCTTGGTGGCCCAGGTTGTCATCGTCGTCCCCGGCGGGGGCCGCATCCTTGGCCTCCTCTCGCCAGTTTTCCGGACGCTCCGCCGGTGCCTTGCCCTTGCGGCGGATTTCCTTCTCGTTCTCCCTCCGCTCCTGCTCGTACTTTTGCACCCGCTCGGCCAGGTTCTTGACCGAACGGCACTCGGAGAGGTCGTGGTGGCAGGTTTGGTGCACCATGCACCATTTGTCCCCGAGCTGGCCCTGGGGGCGAGGGTCCGGGACCGCCTGCGATTACCCGCGGGCTTGCCCTTCCGCGAGGGCTTCTTGGCCCCGTCGGTGGCGAGGACGTGACCCTCCTCGCCACCGCGTGATGGCCTGCGCTTCCGTCGCCGTTCGCGTCGCTCTTCACGGGACGCGAAGGGGGTAGCGCCGGTGGAGGCTGGGGTAGGATTCCTAGGTTTCCAAACCCAAGCCTCCTCCTTGCGGGCCACCCGGTCTGCGAGCTCGAAGAGCTCCGTGGTAGTCCGGGGGGCCTTGGATTCGATCTTCTCCAACATAACGTTGTGACATACGCCACTCCGGAAGGCGAAGATCACTGCATGGTCAGCGATGGAGGGTATGGTGTTGCGTACCGGGCAAAAACGCTGAATGTATTTGCGCAGGGACTCGTCCTCCCCTCGTCGGACCATGTGAAGGTCTGCCTCCACTCCCAGGCGCGGGTACGTGCCCTGGAAATTGGAGGTGAACTGATGGCACAGGTCGTCCCAAGAAGTGACTGACCAGGCCAGCAAATTCATTAGCCAGGAACGGGCCTGACCCTTGAGCACCATGGGAAAAAAGTTAGCCATGACGTGCTCGTCACCTCTAGCAGCCTCAATGGCTGTGGTGTAAATCTGGAGGAACTCGGTAGGATTAACTGAGCCGTCGTATTTCTACATAAGGGCCGGCCTAAACTTGTTAGGCCAACACACGTTACGGAGGTTGGCAACGAAGGCCTGGCAGCCATTGCTAGCCAGAGGGGGCGGAAGTGGCTGCGGGGCTTCGTCGGGCATCGCGGAGCCTCCTGCTCGCAGCTGGGCCATCGCGGCCGCTCGCCGTCGGCCGAGGGGCTCCATTTGCGGGAGGGCCGCTGCGGCCGCTCGCTGAGTGGTGGCACCTCCCGACGAGGAGGCGCAATCCGGTGCCCGCCCCATTCGGCGCTCGTCACGGCGCTGCTCGATGCGGAGGCGCGCGTTCCACTCTGCGTACAGCAGATCCCGAGGCGCCTCCGGTTGGGCTGCCGCTGAGAGGCTCTCCTCCACCCTTGCGGCAGCCGCTGCCCTTCAAGCCCGTCGTCGGAAGGAAGAGCTTACCGCGGCGTGTGAATCGCACGGTTGGTGGCTTGAGGAAGCGAGGTCAGCGGCCAGCTAGCGCTGGGCCGTGCCTACGAGCTTCGCCACGTCGTCGAACCACCTCCTGGCGTTGGATCCCTCGCCAGGGGTGACCGGGGGGGGGGTGGCGCAAAAGAGCTTCTGCCGCCTGTAGGGCATCCTCAGGAGTGCCAAACTCTAGGCGGCGATGGACGTCACCTCGGCGAGGCTCGCCGATATGCCCGCTAGGGCGTGGCCTAGATCCTACAGGGGTGTTGCCAGCCCTGCGGGATGTCTTGGCCCCTCCGCCCACAACCGCCACTTCAAAGGGGGGGTAGAGGAGGTGGCACGGGCGCTGCGGCCGCCGTCGCCATCAGCGGTGGTGAGGGAGACGAAGATCCCTCCCCCTTCGAGCGAAGGTGGCGGAAGTTGGGGCTGTGCCTGCCCGTGTCAACCTCCTCCGCCGCCTCGTTGGCCAAGTCACGCTCGCGCATAGCGAGTGAGCCTGATGCGGAGCGTAGGACGCGGCCGTGGACCATGGCGGAGACGGGGAGAGAGGATTCCCGCCAGAAAATGGGTGGAAAACAGGAGTTTAAATCAAAACACAGTGCGCTCCCCCTACCTGGCGCGCCAGCTATCGATGTCGTAGATCGACACGCAGGGATCCGGGGGACCCCCTTTTTTGGTTCGGCACGGGGAGCAGTGTATCCTGATTTAAACTCGCGATGAGAACGAGATAATGCAGATGAGGCGGGAAAGAAATCAGGATGGCGGAGACACGAGGGTTTATACAGGTTCGGGCCAACTCCTGTTTGTATGTAGTATATGGGGGGAATTGCCAAGAATCAAGGGGAATGTTCTTCCCCTTTGGACTCAGCGGTGGACGGGATATTGCTGAGAGCTGGCTGCTGCCGGGGGGCTGATCTGCTGATCAATCCACGACAACCTAGCGTGGGTCAACCTATTAGCCAGCAGAAAGGAGAGCCCCTTCCTTGATGGACTTGGGTGTCCTTTTATAGAACAAGGGAACACCACAGTAGTCCCAACTTTTCTCTGCTCCATTCCACGTGAGGGAGTGGTTTTTATCTTGTCTTGTCGAAGAGGCCATTCCGTTCCTGCTCCTTCCTATTGTCTGCGTCATGGTAAGCGGAAAAAGGGGCGGCCATCGTGGTGGCCATGCTGCTGACGCGATGATGGCTTCCTACCCACTCCGACGGGACCCACTGGTCAGCGACCCATTCCGTGGGTAGGTACTGGCACCATGCCTCCTGCCCTCGCGCTCTCTCTCCCAAGCGGCCGCCCAATGCATTAAATGTGACTGGGCAGGGCGTGAGGGGGGCGTGCGCGGAGTGGGTGCGCAGCCATGCTGCAGTCTTAGTCAAAGACTTTAGGCCTTCTTTGCCTCGTGATAGACAAAAAGGGATGATGATGAGGGCAACTGACAGCCGCACCTCGCATCGCATTCAATGCGGCGTGGCAGGCGCTCAGCTCCCCTCTTTTTTGAGCATTGAATGGGTTAGTTGGTAGTTGAACTCCCTCCTCTCCCAGAGAGGTGCAGGGTGAGGGATGGGGGGTCCGAGTAATCCTGGACCCTACCGACCGAGGGTCCGGGTGATCCCGGACCCTGCCGTTTGGGAGTACGGTGGCCTCCGGGCAGCCTCCGGGCCAGCCTCTTCGGGGGCGGCCACGTGGCCGCCCGTGGCCGAGATTCGCCTAAGCCTTTCAGGGTATAACTTTGACGCTCTCTAACGGTCAAGGGCACCTTCCTTTTTCTCAGATGTCATGCCCCTGACATACCCCCGGGCCCATATCACCGACAAGAACTGTCGCCGATTTAATATACTCTGAAACTAAAACTTGACTGGCTAGATGGTAGGTTTATCAAATGTTTTGTGAAAATATGCTTTGTGCAAATAAACCACAACCTCCCTTTGAATGGCCCTATCATGTGCATCATTCCGTGATTGGCTTGCTGAGTACGTTGGGTACTCACCCTTGCTATATGCACAAACTTCAGATGAAGGAAACGAAGAACTGGAGGACCCCTATGCCTACTACCAGGAGGAATGAAGACAATGAAGCGCGCTAGGTCTTAGTCCCCGGTCGTTGCCTGTGGCAATCGACATGCCGCTGCTTTCCGTCTGCTTATCTAATCTAAACTCTGATTTTGGTTGAATTCAGACCAATAGGTCCTATATGTATTTGATATTGCCTTCGGGCCTATTATTGTAATAAGTCGTTATAAGACTATTCGTGCACTTTGCACCTGGTAATTCAGAACTGTATTCGTGGGTACCAAACTACTCGATCCAAGGATATGGTACTATGAACACGAATGATTCCCGTCCTCAAAAACAGGGGTCGACACACCCTTAATGCCTTCCTCTTCCAGCAAGGCCCAATGACCCCCACATTAGCCGACGTTTGCATGATCATAGGACTGGATGGCTGTCGTCGGCTAACCCTAACCAGCTGGACAATAAGGGTCAATTCTCCTTCAAGACCAAAGCTATCGGAGGCTGGAACGACTATATTTCTATGAATATGGGCACCAGACCAATTACTCCCAGAGAGCACACCACCTTCTTGATGATGTGGCTGGAGAAATTTGTGTTTTACGGATCTAGCTGTGGTCCCACTGCCAACTGGCAAGCAGTAGCCAAAGCCCTGGTCGACAGGAAGAAAATTTCTTTGGGCAAAAATTCTTGCTAGGCATTTCTTTGGACAGGAAGAAAGTTTGACAGCAGCAGCCGAAGCATTAGCAATCAGCTGTCGTCATTTCCTAACACTTAGTTACTTTTTCCTTTGCAGACGACAGACTCAGATCCCCCCACGGTGAGCAATTCGGGCATTGCTGTTAAGTATCGGCTGGACATCATCCCAAACAGGGGTGGTTATGCTCCATCGGCCATTGGCTGGAACGCACGGAAGGTGAAGACATTGCTATACGACCAAACTTGCCAAGCTGTAACAAGGAAGAAGAGAGCTGCTTCACCGGCTGTGGGTCCATCGGCTACACCGTTCAATTTAATCTTCAAATTATAATCATTGAAGAGGCGGGTCCATCGGCTGCACCTGCAAAGAATCCGTTGAAGAGGCGGCTGCATCAAGCAGCTCGACCCAAAGCGCAACTACACCCACCACCCGATGAACAAATTCAAAAGACCCCTTCACCCCCAAAGCGACTTGTATGCTTCTTGGCCTTTTCAATTTAATCTTCAAATTATAATCAATCAATCCTTGACCAAGTTCTTTCTTGTAGTTCAAAAGACTAGCCAATCAGCCTCCTCGTCCAGCTTCTTCGGTAATCTTTAATTCTATCTCTTCCTTGCTTGTTTTTACCTGGCCGATCTGTACTGACACTTGTCCTTTTTTGTAGCCTACCCGGTCTTCATCTGCTGCCCCATGCATCAAGCGAGAGAACTCCGTCGGCTACGGGCAGCCACCACACTAAAAAAGTTCCTGCGCCAGCTCCTTCCGTCCGAGTAAGCATACCTTTCTTCTTTCAGGAGCTTGACATCGGCTGCCATGCTTCATCTTGATGCTTCTGAATTTGTAACATCCTGAAAATCGGAGAATCGAAATCGGAACGTAAAAATCGGAACTTTCAAAAACTTTCGCTTGTTGCTTCTTCTCAAGTTTGTTGCTTCTTATTTGCCAGCTCAGTTGCATAAATTTTGACGTGATCAATTTCCCTTTCGGTGTTTTTGGATAATTTGGTATTGTCAAAATGGAGGTGCAGAAGCCGCATCAGGGTTTTTAAAAAAAGGAAATCGGGAAAAGCGCGGATTTATGAAAATGCGTTTTGGGAAATATAAAACAAAATTTTGATTGGGAGAAGATAAATTAAGACATAAAATAAAATATAAAATTCTCGGAGTCGTACTCGAAATCCGGGAAAGTTTTGGAAAAATATAGGAGAGGATATTGAAATTTGAAAAAAAGAAGAATTTTTAAAATAAATAAATATGAAAAATATTGTGGGAAAATAAAAGTGGAGAGAAGTTGGAAATATTGTGTGAAAAATTATTTTTGAATGAGGGGAATTTATTTTGGAATTTTTTAGAAGAAAGAAAAATAGAAATGGAAAATTAAAATGGGAAAATCGGGAAAATCGGAAATGGCACTGTTCATTGCGCTAGAGGTGCTCGACGTCGTACGCCCCGGCCGCGCGCCGCCGCGCCGCGTCGCCGACCACCGCGCGCCAGCGCCGCGCGCCACGCGCCCGCCGCGCCGCGCTCGCACGCGCCCGGCCCCTACCCCGCGCGCCACGCGCCGCGCGGGCACGCGCGCCCGCGCCCGCACGCGCCACGTGCCGTGCGCGCACGCCGCGCCGGACCCGCCCGCGCCGCGCTTCGCCGCCGCTTGTGCCCGCCGTACTCGGCCGTTCCCGAGCTACGCCGCATGTCGCGCCGCGCCACGCACGCCCGAGCCGGCCCTCCCCTTTCCACCCGCGCCCGCGCCGCGCCGCGCCTATAAAAGGCCGCGCCCCGCCCCTTCGCCGCACCGCCGCCGCTCCTCTCCCCCGTTCCCGAGCGCCGCCGCCGAGAGCCGCCGCCGCAACTCGAGCGCCGCCGTGCGCAAGGCCTCCCCGTGCCCACCGCACCTCCCCGAGGCCGCCGTCGCCGGTAAGCCCCGCCCCGCCCCCTTTTGTCGCGCGCGCCGCCGCTCTGCTTTCGGCCGAACCTCGGTCGAACACTTGAGGGCAAATGAACAAGGCGCCGGTGAAAAGAAAAAAAAAAAAAAAAAGGAAAAATTTGGGAAAAATTTTGGAAAATTTGGAAAATATTTTGGGATGACTTGAGTAAAATTGTGGGCAAAAATAAATTATTTTCTCACATGTTTTCTCGTGCAAAGTTTGAAAAATCGGAATCGGATGTTTTCCGAATTTCGTTTCGCGTCGTTTTAAATCCGGACTCCGTTTAATTCTTTCTCGTCATTTAAAAAGGCTTCTCTTTTGTGATCAAACCCTCAAACCTCGAGCACGAATTTCGTCCGCTAATATTTTCAATCCTAAATTCCCAAATTATTACGATCGCCGTCTTTGCGAAAACCCTAGGAAATCGACTCGATTTCAAAACTCGGATTTTCCTAATGCGACCTTTGTCCCGACTCAAGTAGAATTTTAGGCAAAACATTTGGAGTCGTTTTCATGGCCTTTATGGTTCTTTTCGATCTCTCGATATTTTATTGAATTCTAACCGAATCCAACCGACCTTTCGCACGTATGGGTAGCACTCGAAGAAACCGGCATCGACCCCGCTTAAGACACCACCCCTCAAGCGTGCGAGCAAGGCAAGTCATCACACTCTTTGAACATATTGATCCTACTTTGTGAAATGATGTTGATTTCAGATTACAAATTGCACGCTTTATACAAACAAGTACCTATGCTTGATATACCCGCTTTGATATTGATCACCATTAGAATTTATTCTTTGTAACCTCCGATGTGATATGACCGGAGGATAACTTCGGTACAAATGCTTAGCCCTGCTTACACTAGATCCCTGCATACTCATGATTTTGCAAGAAAGCTTTGTGCTCGGGCAACTACCTTAGGGAGGTAGTTGAAATTCGGCATGTGGAGACATGAGCGCCACATGGCCATGAGAATGTTGAACTAGGCTTGATGAAAATTGAAATGCTATACAAATGTTTTAGGTCAGGGGCTGGATGATTTGGGTGGATTCCGGAAAAGGCAAGTGCCGACCCGGTCAATTAAGGACCGAGCCATGAGATAGCCGGAAACGAGCCGCACAACCGTACTTCTCGAATGGGTATAGACCTAGCTGACTAGATAGCCGAGCGGAGGCGTATCCTTGCATAGATGGTTCTCTATGATGTGGTTACGGGATGAGAATGAGGCTGCGGCCTTTGTTGTGAATGGTGGAATTAAACCGATATTAACTAAACTTAAAGATTGAGAAAGTTTCCCTTACACCGGGTGCGCCAGAACTCCTCTCGCTGCTAGAAAAGGACGGCTAGAGTGCATGAGGGCTTAAGTTCATGGAGCGGGTACGCCAAAGCAAGGTTATCGAAAGGCTTTGCCGTGACCGTCTCATGTGTTGAGACGTAGGCTCATTTGTTGGGCTGTCACGGAGTACGGGTAAAGTGTACATCCACTGCAGTGTGAGTGAATCAATCTATTCGAATAGCCGTGCTCGCGGATATTGAGCATCGTGACAAGACTTTCGCTTGGCTAGACTTTAAACTTAAAACTGCTGGGATGGGTTTGCATGATGATTTCATTCGCTGGTGGATCAACTTCTCGAGATGCGAGAAGGGGTAGATTCCCCAGAAAAATCATGACGAATCGGAGGCGGGAAGCCATCCTTGGAATCACGATGGATGGTAGACAGAACCGTCACCGGATTAATGGACTGTGAAACTAAAACTTGATTTGGCTAGTTGATAGGCTTGTGAAAAGAATTGTGAAAATTGGCTTTATGCAAAAGAACTCCAGCCATTCCCTGAATAACCCTATCATATGCATCAATTCCGTGTTGGCTTGCTGAGTACGGTTGGTACTCACCCTTGCTATACGCACAAACCTTCAGCTGATGGAAATGAAGAGCCGGAGGACCCTTACGCGTACTACCAGGAGGGTGAAGGAACTGATGGCGCATACTAGATCTTAGCTCCGGTCGTTGCCTGTGGCAAATGACAAGCCGCTGCCTCTATTCCGCTGCCGTATCTAAATTCTGTTTTTGTGTTGTATTTGGAACATAAGGTCCTGTGGGATTGAACATTGCCTTCGGGCCTATTGATGTAATAATGTTGATGTAAGACTATTCGTGCATGTGCACCTGATTATCCAGTACTGTATTCGTGGGTACCAACTACTCGACCCAGGGAAATGGTACTATGAACACGAAAGATTCCCATCTCAAAAACGGGGGTCCATAGAGCTGGTATCAGAGCCATGCGACCGTAGGCTAAGACCAAATGGCGCCCTACCCCTGACTAGATGGCTAAAGGGAAATATCCCTACATAGGATCATTTTTAAACTATTATTTCTGAAAATACAAATATACCTTTTCTACATCTGTATTTCCTTTTAATTACCAAATGATTATAATAGGTCTCTCCCTCTAACCCTAAGTTGCCTTCAAGAGCAGATGTCGAACCATGACGGAGCCTGGGAGGTCACTAACCCACGAGACGAGGGGTTTGTGGCACAGCTTCAGTCCCTGCTGTGGTGTTTGAGATACCCGGAACCACCCACCTACCACATCAAAAGGCATGGCTCCGAAGGATATCCAGCATGGGAGGCAGCCGTATCCATAGAAGCCCGCATGGGAAGTGAAACATCTTTCTGCTTCCACACCCGCTACCACCGGGACTTAGCAGAAGCAGCCATCCAAGATGCGGCCCGCGAAGCATTTCTTCGCCTTAATGCGATACATCGTGCCGAACTCACGGTGACAGAGTTCGTGCATCATCCTTATCGCGAAGAAGGCAACCCAGTTTGCATCGTGGAGGCCACCCCCTGCTGCTACAACCCGATGGTCACACGTCTATCACGTTGGGCGGAGACGGCGATGACTCGCTACGAGGAGGCCTTGCTTGAGATCAACGACCAGCGTCACGCCTCAATGATCTCGGTCGAGAGCCACCAAGGCCGTGGGGATCGATAAACATGCCGCAAACTCAGTCGCAAGCCAATGGTGCCCAATATGAGCAACTCTCGGACCGCTACACGGCCCGTGGGGAAGCCCCGGTAGAGCTGGAGGAGCAGCTCGGGAAGAGCAAGCAAGAAGTCGACCACTGGAAGAGCATTCGCGCACTCGCCCCGTCTACGCCGCGGTACTTCCACCGACATTGTACCAACACCTCCCGCTCCCGTGCCCGACCACTATTACCTTATGACTCCAGCATGCTTGGATACCTTTCAAGCGATGATGGAGCAAGCTTTTATGTTGAGCACAGAGCCTGCGCCGTACCTGATAGACCCCACTGCTGCCACGTCCATGGGACCCACCTCGAGCTTCGTAGCAGTACCATCCGAGCCTGGATCGGGAGAGGAGAACCCCATCCAGATCCACACCGACTCGGAATCTGAGGCGGAACCTATGGAGGTCAAATGGGAGTCCAGCGACACCGACTCAATGGAGGAGGAAGCTCCCACTCGTCGCCTAACTCACACTGGAGGCCCTCTCACCCGCCAGATCGCTCGCAAGAGTACGCGACCACCGAGCCGGAAGATTCGGCATGACTCCGAGGCCACCACCTCCGAGCCATGGGGACTTCGGTTTGCTTCAGCAGCGGACCACCCACTTCCCGCACCTGGCTCTTGCGGATGGTTGGACGACTAGGCGGGAGGACCACCCCAGCTTGATCTCGTTCTAGACGACTCGACAGCACGGACCACACTCTATTCCCCCTTAATTAGTTAATGCAATTAGACGATGTAGTTGTTGTTGTTATCATGGCATGAAGGACTGTGCATGTACAGTCCGTGTACCCCTTTTATGTAATATGATGGACCTGAGTATCGCTTTGCGGTATCTTAATTCGTGAGCTTACTATTATTTTACCATGCTTGTTGATTGAAGATCATTTTAAAACAACTTGAAGAAAAATCCCCTAGGAACCATGACCTAAACTGGTCCGATCTCTTAATTCATCTATCTTCTTCAAATGGCACATCGCTGCAGAGCCGCAGCAACCAACGAGAACCCGCCGGAACCCAACCCCTCCACTCGGCGGAGGTTATGGCTTTGCACCCACTACTCCAAGCAATTGCTAACAACCAGGAAGTCGAGGAGGATCAAGTCTAGGAGAGTTCATGCGAGCTAAGCCACCAACCTTCTCCACGGCCGAAGAACCCATGGATGCTGAGGACTGGCTGAGGGTGATCGAGAAAAAGCTAACTCTCGTCCGAGTGCGAGAAGCTGATAGAGTGGCCTTCGCCACTAACCAGCTAGAGGGTCTCGCAAGTGACTGGTGGGACACCTACAAGGAAACGCGAGCTGAAGACGCCTGAGAACCGACATGGGAAGAATTCACGGCTGCGTTCCGTGAGAATTTCGTGCCACTGCAGCTTATGAGGATGAAGAAAAATGAGTTCGCAGCCGTGTCAAGGAAACACCTCGACAAGAGTACCTGAACAAGTTTACCCAGCTTGCACGTTACGCCACAAGTGACCTGACAGACGAGGAAGAGAAGATGGATAAATTCATCGAGGGACTAAATGACGAGCTGAGAGGACCGATGATCGGACAGGACCACACCAGTTCCAAAGCCTCATCAACAAGGTCGTTCGGCTTGAACACGACCAAAAGATGGTAGAAAATAACCGCAAAAGGAGGCTCGCTATGGCTCGCCCATTTCGTGGAGCGCCACAACGCCCCAAGGGAGCCACCCGTCCGGATGGAAACCAAACGTTCCGGCACGGTCGTTCCCCGCTTCCGACCATGTCGCAGCCGCCACACCTCGCCGTACACCCACACCAACCCTAGCCGCTCCAGAAGAAGGAATGTGAGCCGCTTCAATTGTGGAGAATTCGGGCACTACTCCAATAGCTGCCCAAAACCACGCAACACTCCTGTGCGCACCGGCGCCAATGCAACGCCCGTCCGAGGAACCTCCACCCGTGCGCAGACGAGGTCTATTCAGACCCCGCTACCCAACGAGGCCGCCACCGGGTTTCGACGTGGCCAGTGAATCATGTGCGGGCGAAGAAGCTCAGGAGGACCAGAGCGTATTGATGGGTATGTTCTCTATCAACTCTACACCGCTTAAAGTTTTATTCGATTCGAGCCTCGCATTCATTCATATCTTCCCAAGTACGCAAACAACACCACCTACACCAAGTAGCACTTAAGAGGCCTATGTTGGTACACTCACTGGGAGACATAACCGTACCCCATGCTTGCATCAATGTGCCCGTACGGATTAGAGACGTGGTGTTTCTTTCAAACCTTATGGTGCTATCACCCCAAACCATTGATGTCATACTCGGATGGATTGGTTGACCAAGAATAATGGAATTATAGACTGCAATCGAAGGGAAGTCACGGTATCCACCCCATGGGGATCACCAATGAGCATAACTATGGATCAGAACCCGAAGCTATGTGACCAAGCTGCGGGAGTGTTCACCATGCTACCTCTAGGCGGAATGCCAGTAGTACAAGAATACTCGGAAGTGTTTCCCGAGGAATTGCCCGGAATGGCCCCGGATCGCGACATAGAGTTTATCATCGACCTAATGCCGGTGCGCCCCCATATCCAAGAGGCCTTATCGAATGCCGGCCAACGAGTTAGAGGAACTCAAGAAGCAAATACGAGAACTACAAGAGAAGGGATTTGTACGCCCAGCTTCTTCTCCCCTGGGAGCCCAAGACTCTTCGTCAAGAAGAAGGATGGGAGTATGAGGATGTGTGTGGACTACCGATCGTTGAATGAAGTGACTATCAAAAACAAGTACCCACTACCTCGAATCGATGACCTATTCGATCAACTTAAGGGTGCGCAGTGTGTTCTCAAAAATTGATCTTCGGTCGATATCATCGCTGAAGATTAGAGCCGGAGATATTCCTAAGACGGCGTTCTCTACACGTTACGGCTTATACGAGTTCATAGTGATGTCCTTTGATTGACCAATGCCCGGCATATTTTATGAACCCGATGAACAAGGTATTCATGGAGTACCCGGACAAATTCGTAGTGGTATTCATCGACGATATACTTATCTACTCCAAGAACGATGAGGAACACGCGGAGCATCTAAGGCGGTAATCGAAAAACTACGAGAGCACCATGTATGCAAAGTTCAAAATGCGAGTTCGGCTCAAGGAAGTCGCTTTTCTTGGCCACGTGGTTTCAGCGAGGAGTAGAAGTAGACCCCGCCAAGGTCGAAGCGTCACGGAATGGAAGGCACCCAAGTCGTGACGAGAGTTCGGAGTTTCTTGGGCTTGGCCGGTATTATCGACGGTTTATCGAAGGGTTTTCCACCGTAGCCCGACCTATGACTCAACTTCGAAGAAGGAAAAGAAGTTTGAATGGAACGAGAAGTGTCAAAAGGCTTTCGACCAACTAAAAGAAAAGTTAACCACGCCCCAATCTTAACCTTACCCGACAACCTAAGGATTTCATAATGTACGTGATGCGTCTCGACAAGGACTAGGAGGCGTGTTAATGCAGGATGGGAAGGTCGTAGCGTATGACTCGCGACAGTTACGACCCCACGAGGAGAATTATCCCACACACGACCTGGAATTAGCCGCGGTTGTTCACGCATTGAAGATCTGGAGACACTATCTGATCGGGAACCACTGTGATGTGTATACCGATCACAAGAGCTTAAAATATTTCTTTACTCAGCCTGATCTCAACCTACGACAGAGGCGATGGTTGGAGTTGATCAAGGATTACGATCTAGGAATCCATTACCATCCCGGCAAGGCAAATGTAGTGGCCGATGCGCTGAGCCGCAAAGCCCAATGCAACCACATGGGATTGGGAGGTATGGCCAATGAGCTCCAAGAAGAAATGGCTCGACTTAATCTGCACCTGATTCCTCACGGAGAAGTGAACTCACTGGAAATCCAACCCCTACTGAGGACTCAAATAGAAGAAGCTCAAAGAGGGAATGAGGAAACCCAGGAGATCAAGGAACGCATGGCCGCTGGACGCGCTAAGGAATTTTCAGTAGATGACAAGGGAATCCTGTGGTACAAGAAAAGAATCTGCGTGCCAGAACAAGGTGGTTTGCGAGGATTGATCTTAAAAGCAGCCCACGAATCGGCATATTCGTTACATCCCGGAAGCACAAAAATGTACCAGGATTTGAAAGGAGAATACTGGTGGCTCAATATGAAGAGAGATGTAGCCGAATACGTAGCCGTGTGCGATGTGTGCCAAAGGGTGAAAGCTGAGCATCAACGACCAGCAGGCTTGCTGCAGCCGCTCAAGATTCCTGAATGGAAATGGGATGAGATAGGCATGGATTTAATAGTAGGACTACCCAAAACTGCGACTGGTTACAATTCCATTTGGGTAATAGTAGATCGGCTCACCAAGACCGCCAGATTTATTCCCGTAAAAACCAACTACAACAGTGCCAAGCTAGCGGAACTATATATGAGTAGAATTGTATGTCTCCACGGTGTACCAAAGAGGATTATATCGGATCGTGGTACCCAATTCACGTCTCATTTTTGGAGCAAAGTCCACGAGGCACTCGACAGTCACCTCGCCTTCAGTACCGCTTACCACCCACAGACTGACGGACAGACTGAGAGGACGAATCAGGTACTAGAAGATATGCTGAGAGCCTGTGCGTTGGATTTCACCAAGGATTGGGAGAAATGTTTGCCGTACGCCGAGTTCTCCTACAACAATAGCTATCAGGCCAGTCTGAAGATGTCACCAAACGAAGCCCTATTTTGTCGCCGATGCCGAACTCCATTAATGTGGTCAGAAACCAGTGAACGAACCGTATTCGGGTCGGACATAATCAAAGAGGCCGAGGAAAAAGTTCGCCTAATCCGGGACCGATTACAAGCTGCTCAATCACGACAAAAGAGCTACGCGGACACCCACCGAAGAGAATTGGAGTTTAAAGAAGGTGACTACGTGTATTTGAAGGTCTCACCACTACGGGGAACTCAGAGGTTCAAGGTCAAAGGGAAACTTGCACCAAGATACGTGGGCCCATTCTTGATAAACGCTAGGAGAGGAGAAGTGGCCTATCAGTTGGAACTACCCCAGAACCTCTCCGATGTCCACCCAGTGTTCCACGTATCGCAATTGAAGAAATGTTTGCGGGTACCAGAAGAGCAAGCTCCTTTAGAAACCATCCATGTCCACAAGTGATCTTACCTACCCTGAGCATCCAATCAAGATACTAGACGAGGCGTAAAAGAAGACACGGACCAAGTCATGGCGCATGTACAAAGTACAATGGAGCAATCACACGTAAGAAGAGGCTACCCGGGAGAGTGAAGAATTCCTCGAGGATAGAGTACCCACACCTACTCAAGACGGTAAGAAATCTCGGGACGAGATTTATTGTTAGGGGTAGGTTTGTAACATCCCGAAAATCGGAGAACCGAAATCGGAACGTAAAAATCGAACTTTCAAAAACTTTCGCTTGTTGCTTCTTCTCGGGTTTGTTGCTTCTTATTTGCCGCTCGTTGCATAAATTTTGACGTGATCAATTTCCCTTTCGGTGTTTTTGGATAATTTGGTGTTGTCAAATGGAGGTGCGGAAGCCGCATCGGGTTTTTAAAAAAGGAAATCGGGAAAAGCGCGATTTATGAAAAGGCGTTTTGGGAAATATAAAACAAAATTTTGATTGGGAGAAGATAAATTAAGACATAAAATAAAATATAAAATTCTCGGAGTCGTACTCAAATCCGGGAAAGTTTTGGAAAAATATAGGAGATGATATTGAAATTTGAAAAAAGAAGGATTTTTAAAATAAATAAATATGAAAAATATTGTGGAAAATAAAAGTGGAGAGAAGTTGGAAATATTGTGTGAAAAATTATTTTTGAATGAGGGGAATTTATTTTGGAATTTTTTAGAAGAAAGAAAAATAGAAATGGAAAATTAAAATGGGAAAATCGGGAAAATCGGAAATGGCACTGCTTCATTGCGCTAGAGGTGCTCGACGCCGTACCGGCCCGGCCGAGCGCCCGCCGCGCGCGCCCGACCGTACCGCGCGCCGCGCCACGCGCGCCACGCCAGCCGCCGCGCTCGCACGCGCCGCCCTTTACCCCGCGCGCCACGCGCCGCGCGGGCCGCGCGCTCGCGCCGCGCGCCACGCGCGCGCGCACGCCACGCGCGACGGACCCCGCCCGCGCCGCGCGCTCCGGCCGCCGCGCGCGCCCGCCGTACTCGGCCCGTTCCCAAGCTACGCCGCGTGTCGCGCCGCGCGCGCGCACGCCCGAGCGGCCCCTCCCTTTCCACCCGCGCCCGCGCCGCGCCAGCGCCTATAAAAGGCCGTGCCCCGCCCTTTCGCCGCACCGCCGCCGCTCCCTCTCCCCGTTCCCGAGCGCGCCGCCGAGAGCCGCCGCCACAACTCGGCGCCGCCGTGCGCAAGGCCTCCCCGTGCCCACCGCACCTCCCCGAGGCCGCCGTCGCCGGTAAGCCCCGCCCCACCCCCTTTTGTCGCGCCGCCGCCGCCTCGTTTCGGCCAAACCTCGGTCGAACACTTGAGGGGCAAATGAACAATGCGCCCGTGAAAAGAAAAAAAAGAGAAAAATAGGAAAAATTTGGGAAAAATTTTGGAAAATTTGGAAAATATTTTGGGATGACTTGAGTAAAATTGTGGGCAAAAATAAATTATTTTCTCGCATGTTTTCTCGTGCAATGTTTGAAAAATCGAATCGGACGTTTTTCGAATTTCATTTCGCGTCGTTTTTAAATCCGGACTCCGTTTAATTCTTTCTCGTCATTTAAAAAGGCTTCTCTTTTGTGATCAAACCCTCAAACCTCGAGCACGAATTTCCTCCGCTAATATTTTCAAACCTAAATTCCCAAATTATTACGATCGCCGTCTTTGTGAAAACCCTAGGAAATCGACTCGATTTCAAAACTCGGATTTTTCCTAAAGCGACCTTTGTCCCGACTCAAGTAGAATTTTAGGCAAAACATTTGGAGTCGTTTTCATGGCCTTTATGGTTCTTTTCGATCTCTCGGTATTTTATTGAATTCTAACTGAATCCAACTGACCTTTCGCACGTACGGGTAGCACTTGAAGAAACCGGCATCGACCCCGCTGAAGACACCACCCCTCAAGCGTGCTAGCTAGGCAAGTCATCACACTCTTTGAACATATTGATCCTACTTTGTGAAATGATGTTGATTTCAGATTACAAATTGCACGCTTTATACAAACATTACCTATGCTTGATATACCCTGCTTTGATATTGATCATCATTAGAATTTATTCTTTGTAACCTCCGATGTGATATGACCGGAGGATAACTTCGGTACAAATGCTTAGCCCTGCTTACACTAGATCCCTGCATACTCATGATTTTGCAAGAAAGCTTTGTGCTCGGGCAACTACCTTAGGGGAGGTAGTTGAAATTCGGCATGTGGAGACATGAGCGCCACATGGCCATGAGAATGTTAAACTAGGCTTGATGAAAATTGAAATGCTATACAAATGTTTTAGACTGGGGCGGCTGGATGATTTGGGTGGATTCCGAAAAAGGCAAGTGCCAACCCTGGTCAATTAAGGACCGAGCCATGAGATAGCCGAGAAACGAGCCAGTACAACCGTACTTCTCGAATGGGTATAGACCTAGCTGACTAGATAGCCGAGCGGAGGCAGTATCCTTGCATAGATGGTTCTCTATGATGTGGTTACGGGATGAGAATGAGGCTGCGACCTTTGTTGTGAATGGTGGAATTAAACCGATATTAACTAAACTTAAAGATTGAGAAAGTTTCCCTTACCCCGGGTGCGCCAGAACTCCTCTCACTGCTAGAAAAGGACGGCTAGAGTGCATGAGGGCTTAAGTTCATGGAGCGGGTACTGCCAAAGCAAGGTTATCGAAAGGCTTTGCCGTGACCGTCTCATGTGTTGAGACGTAGGCTCATTTGTTGGGCTGTCGCGGAGTACGGGTAAAGTGTACATCCACTGCAGTGTGAGTGAATCAATCTATTCGAATAGCCGTGCTCGCGGATATTGAGCATCGTGACAAGACTTTCGCTTGGCTAGACTTTAAACTTAAAACTGCTGGGATGGGTTTGCATGATGATTTCATTCGCTGGTGGATCAACTTCTCGAGATGCGAGAAGGGGTAGATTCCCCAGAAAAATCATGACGAATCGGAGACGGGAAGCCATCCTTGGAATCACGATGGATGGTAGACAGAACCGTCACCGGATTAATGGACTGTGAAACTAAAACTTGATTTGGCTAGTTGATAGGCTTGTGAAAAGAATTGTGAAAATTGGCTTTATGCAAAAGAACTCCAGCCATTCCCCGAATAACCCTATCATATGCATCAATTCCGTGTTGGCTTGCCGAGTACGGTTGGTACTCACCCTTGCTATACGCACAAACCTTCAGTGATGGAAATGAAGAGCCGGAGGACCCTTACGCGTACTACCAGGAGGGTGAAGGAACTGATGGCGCATACTAGATCTTAGCTCCGGTCGTTGCCTGTGGCAAATGACAAGCCGCTGCCTCTATTCCGCTGTCGTATCTAAATTCTGTTTTTGTGTTGTATTTGGAACATAAGGTCCTGTGGGATTGAACATTGCCTTCGGGCCTATTGATGTAATAATGTTGATGTAAGACTATTCGTGCATGTGCACCTGATTATCCAGTACTGTATTCGTGGGTACCAACTACTCGATCCAGGGAAATGGTACTATGAACACGAAAGATTCCCGTCTCAAAAACGGGGGTCCACAGAATTCTTCTTGCAGACTCTAGCCAATCTAATCCCATTCGATATCAAAGAGTTCATCAACGAAGAAGAAGAAGCCACCAACCAGGATCAGGCTGCTATAACCGACGATCTCAAGGAAAAGCTTCAAGATATCCATCGTCGGCTAGATATTAACGTGGATCAATTGGTCATGGAGTGCGGGCTGATCCGAGCACACTTCAATGATATTCAAAATCAGCTTCCTGAAGACTTGGCCGAAACAATCTCCCAAGCCACATTCATCGACCTTCACCGGTTCAAGCTAGAGCGGGCCATGCAAAGAATGATCGATAGACGAGCCCAAACCGACTTGGCGGCTACAATTGATGCCACGGTGAAGAACCTTGTGACTGAAAAGGCAAGTTGGATGAGCTGGCGGCCGGGCCATCGGCTACACAGGCAAAAATCAGCCAACTTGAAGTAGAGGAAGCCGATTTGCTGGCGAAGCTGGAGCAGTGCAGGGCCAAGATCGCTGAAGAGAAGCAAGCACTAGCCGATCTCCCCAAGGCCACGAAAGAGCGAAGAGCTAAGGTGACTTCCACCATCAAGTTCTTGGGAGATCTAAACAAATCGGCTAAGGTGATCCCGGGCACCGAGGCAGAAGACATCGCCACGATCGATCAAATCAAAGCCATTAAGCAAAAGGCGATGTCGGCTATCCAAGACTTCCTTGGAATGTAATAGGGCTAGTCTTCAAAACTTTTTGTCTCAGCTTGTACATATAACTTTTGTAATCGGCTTGCCATGCTTGAAACGTTTATCATATATTTTGTGCCGATTTTCTCAGTCTTCATGTCTTGAATGTCTCAAACGTTTTCAAAGCCCAAAAATTTTTGAAGTCCTCTAATTCTGGTTTCTGACTTTGTATGATATATGCCCCCTAATTTTCTCAATGATGCCTTCAGCATTGATAAAAATATAAGGAAAAATCATCTAACACCTGTCAGCTAAACTTAGCCGATTTGAAAAATCAGATGGAAAAACTTGAGTAAAAGTGTCCTACAGGCGATGTGTGTAATCTCACAACACATTGGCTAGCATGGATCGGCAAGGACTTAGCCGAATCATGAATTGATCCAAATACTGGGGTAATATTTTTTCAAGTACTTGTCGTTAAGAGCCCTTTCAAACAATTCTCCGTCCTATCCTTCCAGCATATAGGCTCCCTTGGGGACGCATTTGTGGATCTTGAAAGGCCCTTCCTAGTTAGGTGACCACTTGCCGAATTTGGTATCTCTTGAACCTATCGGCAATATCAGCTTCCAAACGAGCTCGTCTTCCTCAGAAGACTAAGGCACAACCTTCTTGTTATAATGACGAGCCACCCGTTCTTTATCTCTAGTCACCTTCTCCAAGGCACACATCCTTGACAAAACCAGGTCTTTGGATTCATCCACCATTAGATTATAATAGTCATCGGCTGTCAACTCGTCCTGCAACTGAATCCTTCTTGAGCCGATGATATTCTTCCATGGCAAAACTGCTTCATGTCCATAGACTAGCTTGTACGGAGGCACTTGGATTGATCCGTGACAGGCCATCCGATAATCCCACAGTGATTCGGCCAATTGGCTATTCCATTGTTTTGGGTACTCATTGATCTTCTTTTTTATCAGCTTGATTAAACTTTTATTCAAAGCCTCAGCTTGTCCATTAGCCTGAGCATAATATGGTGAAAAATTTTAATAACTTAATCCCCATGCTGTCGGCAAACTGAACAAACTCGTCGGAGACAAAGATAGATCCCTGATCCGTAGTTATAGTCTGAGGGACGCCAAATATGAATATGATATGTTCTTTAACAAACTCTAATGCATCCCCGGAGTCAACCTTCTTTAAAGGAATTGCTTCCACCCACTTGGTAAAATAATCGGTTGCCACCAATATAAACTTGTGTCCTTTACTTGAGGGATTGATCTGGCCGATCATGTCGATTCCCCAACCTCTGAACGACCAAGGCTTGATGATAGGGTTCATAGCCGATGCTGGTGCCCTTTGGATAGCTCCAAACTTCTGACAATCCTGACAGCCCTTATAATACTTGAAGCAGTCTTCCAGTATAGTCGACCAAAAGTAGCCCGCTCTCCGAAGTAACCATTTCATCTTGTGGGCCGATTGATGAGTGCCACAAATTTCTTCGTGCACCTCTCCTATGGAAACTTTAGCTTGATCAGTACTTAGGCACTTAAGTAGCACGCCATCAATCGTCCGATAGTATAAGTCATTATCGAGCAAAACATATCGTAAAGCCTTGTAGCGCAATTTCCTTGAAGCAGACTAAGAAGGGTTCTGTAGATAACTGTAGACGTCATACCTCCAGTCGTCTGCTGAGATGGCTGCAATCTCCACTTCAACTTCTTTTGTCATCGGCTTGTAGCCCGATGCCCCTTGAGCCAGATCATTTTCTTCTGAATTCTGCTCTCTAGGGATATGCTTTAAGGTTACTAGCCAAAAACTATCCATCAACTGTCGGCATTTTTGATAGTAAACCATCAGCGCATGCTTTTTGCATTCATATTATCCTGATAACTGGCTGATGACCAACAGTGAGTCGCCCATTATCTCGATGGCGTCAGCTTCAACTTCCTTCAACAGCTATAAACCTTTGAGAATGGCTTCGTATTCGGCTTCATTGTTTGTGGCGTGAGGCGTAATGGAAAAAGCAAACTCGACGCTTGCCCCCCTAGGAGAAATTATCACCAAGCCGATGCCGCATCCATTTGTACAAACCGATCCATCGAAAGTTAACGTCCAAGGCATGATATCAACTGAGCTGATTGAGTCATCTCTGTGTTCCACGGTAAAATTGGCTATGGCTTGCCCTTTCACAGCCTTGGGCGTTTGATACCTCAAATCAAACTCTGTTAAAGCAAATATCCACTTCCCAACTCGCCCCTTTAGAACTGGAGCCGATAGCATTTATTTTACTACGTCGGCTTTGCAAACTATGGCACACTCGTTGGATAACAAATAATGCCTTAACTTTGTACATGAAAAATATAGGCACAAACACAACTTCTCCATGGAGAGTACCTTATTTCTGCATCCAGAAGTCTTCTGCTAAGACGAAAATTGCCTGCTCCTTTCCTTCGAGTTCCTGAATCAAAACTGAGCCGATAGACTTCTCATCGGCTGATAGATATAGCTTGAACAACACTCCCTTTTGCGGAGGAATCAACACTGGAGGAGAACTCAGATAATCCTTAATGTTGTCCAAAGCCTTCTGCCGTTCTGCCCCCCAAGTAAACGCTTGATCGGCTTTTAGCAATAGTAGAGGCGTAAACGGTTCCATCTTCTCGGATAAATTGGCTATGAAGCGCTCGACAAAATTGATTTTTCCGATCAAAGATTGTAGCTGCTTCTTGTCCTGCGGAGGCTGAATAGTCTTGATAGCATTGATGCTTCTCTGTGTCACCTTGATTCTCCTCTCATGAACTAGAAAACCCAGGAACTGGCCAGCTGATATGCCAAAGGCACACTTTGTGGGGTTCATCTTCAGGCCATATTTTCTGGTTCTCTCCAGGACTTCTCTTAAATCGGCTAAGTTGTCTTCTACTTCCCTGGATTTGACAACGACATCATCAATATAAATTTCCACCAAGAAGCCGATTAGGTCGTGAAAAATGTAATTCATGGCCCTCTGATATGTGGCTCGAGCATTTTTCAACCCAAAAGTCATTACAACCCATTCGTATAAGCGATTGCTCCTGGGCACCTGAAAGCTGTCTTATGGATATCCTCCTCGGCCATAAAGATCTGATTATAACCAGCATTGCCATCCATAAAACTTATAATTTTGTGGCTAGAGGCTGCATCTACCAGCAAGTCGGCTATAGGCATAGGGTACTCATCCTTAGGGGTAGCTTTGTTTAAGTCTCTGAAATCAATACACACCCTAAGCTTGCCATTTTTCTTGATTACAAGAACTATGTTTGAAACCTACTCTGGATATCGGCAGGGCCGAATGAAACCGGCATCATATAGCCGAGTGATTTTGGCCTTAATCGCATCATACATATCGGCTTTAAACCTCCTGGGAGGCTATTTGTATTGCCGATATCCAGGCTTAATGGGGAGCCGATGTTCAACAATCGATCGGCTAAGACCAGGCATTTCAAAATACTCCCAAGCAAAGCAATCTTTATATTCCTTAAATAAATCAATAAGCTTGGTCCTAAAGTGAGAAGACAAATTCTTGCTAATATATGTCGGCCTAGGCCTATTTCCTAGACCTATGTCAACTTCCTCGAGCTCGTCGGTCGACATAAAACCTTACTCAAGTTTGCCATCGATGTCGTCCAAGGTGTCCTTGGTGTAGACGCTTGAGCCCTCCACGACGCCCTCAAAGTAATAAGTGAGACTCTTCGTCTTCAATTGGCTGTATATCAGAATCGGACACCTTTAGAAAATCGGCCTGCCACACTTTGCCAGACAGGCAATCAATGCTGTTGACTTCCCATAACATTAAGTCGGCGTTTGCTACGTTAACTGACCTGTCGGCTGTCACAATTTCTATCTTGTCGCCTTGCCACTGGATTAAGCTTTGATGCATTGTAGAAGGGATGCAGCAGTTGGTGTGGATCCAATCTCTTCTGAGCAGCAGGCTGTAAGATCCCTTCCCGTCGATGACGAAAAACGTTGTGGGCACAGTCTTGCTGCCGACGGTCAACTCGACGTTCAAAACTCCCTTAGCCTCCGATGGATTCCCGTCGAAGTCCTTGAGCACCATATTGGTCTTGATCAAGTCATCGGCCCCCTTTCCTAGCTTCCTGAAGGTAGCGTAAGGCATGAGATTGATAGCGGCTCCTCTATCGAGTAGCATTTTTGACATCGGCTTGCCATTTACAAATCCTTTAACGTATATGGGCTTCAGGTGCCGATTTTTAGTCCCCTCGGGTTTTTCGAATATGGCCTGTTCTGGGGACAGCACTAGCTTCGCCAAGGTCTCCTCAACGGTGTTTGCATCGGCTTCGGCAACCTTAAATTCGACTAGTAATATGAACACCATATTGATCGACGCAGAAGCTATTCCTTTACCTTTTGCCACCCTTTTGGCCTGGTCAGCTGGACTCTCATCGGCTAGGGCAGCATCTTTCTTTACACACCATTGTCTCCTTGGGCCGTTTTGTCCCTTTTTCTTCTTCAGCCGATAGTCGATCTCGGCCTGGACTTCTTTTAGCCGACCCTCGCTCTTTAGCCGTTGCAACTTCCGCTTTTGTGTTTTTGTGAAGACATCGAAAGGGCACCATGAGGGTTGGCGATCTACTCTTCTTCATCCTCTTCTTCATCCTCGCCCTGGAGGAAGTCCTGGTGAATCGGGCCGAGCCGTTCGTGGACGGAGAGTTTTCGCTGGTTGCGCTGAACGACTCGGGGGATGAATTCGCTGGGGCTCGCAATTGACTCTTGCCTGAACTCGTCTTCCTCGAATTCATTGTAGGCTGGGCAATTTTCTAAGGTGGGTAGCTGCATCCTTGCTCCCAGTAGAACCTAAAGAACTCGCACCGCCAATGGGGGTTGTAGCTATCATGGCGACGGATGTAGGCCGTTCCCAGCCGATCAGTCGTTCTCAGATAAGGTTTGTCGTGCCAGGCTTGTTCCTCCTCTTGAACCCTGAGTTGAAATCAGAGTCGGCTGTCCATGTGCCTGGGCCGACGATCGGCCGATCGGCCACTGGTGTAGACCATATTGATGGGCACCGAGTAGGCTCTAGTTGACCTCTTGGATTGTTCCTGGCAGTCCTTGTCGGCCGCGCTTCGTTGTTCGGCCTTGACTAAGCTGTGCACCATTCTGTGCTGTCGATCAGCTCGTCTTGGGCCAGCATGGACTACATTAACAGGGAAGGGGTTGCCGTCGACTTTCATCGGCTTAGCCGATTCTTCGAACTTGATCTTCCCCGCTTCTATGGCCGACTGAATTTGCTGGCAGAAGACTTTGCAGTCATTGGTGTTGTGGGAGGTGGTGTTGTGCTACTTACAATATTTCTTTTTCTTGAGCTCCGCGGCTGATGCGATGACGTGGTTGGCTGGAAGCTGTATTTGCTTCTTCCGCAGCAGCAAATCGAAGATCCTATCGGCTTTGGTGATGTCGATGTCATATCTCTCCTCTTTAGCTGATTTCTTTAGCCACTGACACGATATTTCCTTCTTGTTTCTGGTCCACTCGGCCGCTGCCACCTCTGCGTCGCTATCACTTGAGTTGGAGTCTGATGCGTAAGCGATGTGGCTAACTTTCTTGAAGGCCTTCTTGGATTCTTGGAAACGTTGCTCGTGGGCCATCACCTTTTGGGCCAAGCGGGCCAAGCTCTTGAAGTCCTGAGCCGAAAACCTTTCCCTGATGGGGGCCAAGAGGCCATGGAAGGCTAAATCAGCTAGTTGCGAGTCTGACGGCACCAGGCTATAACATCGGTTCCTCATATCCCTGAAGCACTGGATGTAGTCCTGAACTGATTCTTCATGCCTTTGTCTGATGCTGGTGAGGTTCGACAGCTTCATCTTGTGCATGCCGGAGTAAAAGTAGCTGCGAAACTACTTCTCGAGATCAGCAGCGGGGCTGCTGCTCAGGGGGAAGCCGAACGTGACACGCCCAGAAATTCACACCAGAATTTCTGCAGCTAATTTGTGCATTACATCCTCGTCCAGGCATCAGCCGAGGTACACAAATCGACGTTATTGATAATACAGAATCCTCGTCTTAGAAACAATATAAAAGAGTTACACAAATGCAGCGGAAAGGAAAATAAAACTGACTTAAGCTAAACTTGACACGAGCGAAGCGGAACACCACCTCCCCAGCTAAACCTTGACGAGAACAAGCCTACACCTCCTCGGAGATCTCGATCTCAACCTCTGGCACTGAAGGGGGAAAAAGAAGCAAGGCTGAGTACAACCACCGTACTCAACAAGTCACACCGGAAAAGGGGACATGATGCAAGATAAATAACAAGGAAAGGTCAAGAGGTTCAATTTGCATAAACAAGATTTGCAGAATATAATAACAATATTTGAAGACAAGAAAAAAGAGTAGTATTTAAGCAAGATAAATAAACACTTGTCCAACGCTCAAACCACGTTGCAACAGCCCATCCATCCACCCGCACTAGTCATGCTTCAACATTTCATTCAAATAAATAAATAAGGCTAATCAAGGTGAATCTGGTCGATCGCCCGTAACCGTGGGCACGGCTATTCGAATAGTTTTTACTCTGATCAGAGGTGTACAACTGTACCCACAAGACACAATCCCACAACACGTTACCGTGCGCCGGTGCACCACCATGGTGCCCGGAAAGGAACTGTGACAGACCCTTCACATAACCCCTCTAGTCAATCGTACCACACCAAGGTTTCGCCCCCATTCCCATCGGGCAATGGGCAGCCCCTCTAGTGCCGCGGTGAACTGGAAGCTGATCAACCCTTAAAACCGGGGCCGACCCAACTCCATCACGCCCACCCTCTCTGGGATACGTCGACTAGAGACAGCTACGCTACGCACTACCATTACCCATGCCGGCTTGTGGTATGCACGGCATTTCTTCCGTGGTTTCCCGAGAACCGGTCCTTAATCGTCACGAGCACACTAACCAAAGTCCAACCATGTGCTCACGACCCACCTTTTCATAAATCAATATTAATAGAGACATGCTCACAACTTAACATCATCTCAGGGTTAACTTCCAGTAATGAAACTTGATTAGTGTGATTCCCTTAAGTGAGCTAGTTGCGCTAAGCATAACTAAGCAAAAATTAAGCTAACATCTAGTCATATTGAACCCCAAGTTATCAATGGTATAAGGTAAACAATCCTATGGTTGAGTACAATAGGTATAATGATCCCATAAAATGACATTCTAAAACATATGCAAGCATTTGAAGGAAAAAGAGATATTTACATAAAATAGGTACAATATGGTCAATGTAAGGTATGACTTGCCTTGCTCGGGAGACGAGGAACCTCGGCGACTACTTGAAGAGAACGGGCTCGCCGGAAAACTCTGGATCTACACGACAAACAAAGCACTCAACAAACACCCTAAAAAGTCTACTGAAACAACACTGAAAAGTATTTTTAATGGATTCTTGACATTTTTCTGGATTTAATGAAATTTGAATAGGCTAAAACGGAGCTCGGATTCAAAAGATATGAATTTTAGAAGTTTAAATGTGATTTTTAACTAAACAGAAAAGATTAAAACGATTTATTGCGCAATTAAGCCCCGGTGACGCAAGCATGGCGCAAGCGGTAGGGCTGACGCGCGGCGGCGCAAGCGGCCGACGCAAGCGGCGCGGCGCGGTCCACGGTGGACCGAGTCCACGGCGGCGGCGAGAGAGCGGGGCACGTGGCGCGCATCGGGGAGGGTGGCGGCGATCGGACGGCGACGGCCTTGCGCGCGAGGGAGGTCCGGATCCGCCCGATCCGGGCATCGGACGGTGCGGATCATGGCTAGGGTTAGGGTTCGGGCGGCGGTCGAGGGCGGACACGCGGCAACCATCGGGCGTGCGGTGACCGGATCGAACGGCGACGAATCGATTGCGATCGGACGGCGCGGATCCGCCCAATCCGAAAGATCGGACGGCGCGAGAGGAGGCGCTAGGGTTAGGGTTTGGGCGGCGGCGGCTCGAGCTCGCCACCGGCCATGGCCGCGCGGCGGCCGGCCGGCCTCCGGCGACACCGGCGACGGCGGCGGGGTGCCGCGGGTGCGGGAAAACACAGCGGAGGGCGGAACGATGCGCGCGGGAGCGGTTCGGGAGGAGGCCCCAGAAACCGAAGAGGAAGAGGGCGGCGGCACACTCACCGGCGACGGAGACGACGACGATGGCGACGGTGGATTTGGGGCTAGCGCACGGAAACAAAGGAACGCCGCGGCGAAGGGGAGTTTTATAGAGGTACAACGGGCCGAAACAAACACGAAAACGGTGCGGATTCTTCGCCGTTGTTCACGGAATCGGAGAGAGGGGGAAGCAATCGGCGATGGATTCCACGCGGATAGGGTTTCCATCGGCGCGGGGGTTGCGGGGATGGAAACGGCGTCGCGAGCTTGGGCCCGGCCCGGGGCCGACGTGGCTCGGATTCAAACGGAAAGGAGCGGAGCGGCGGCGCGCATGACGGGCGGCGGCCGGACCGACCGGGCGCGGGGATGGGAAACCCGACAGCGGGCCCACCGTCGGTGACTCGCGGCGAGGGACGCCCGCGGACTTGCGCGCTGCGGCGGCGTTGCGGGCCTCGGCCACGACGGCGCGCGCGGGGCGGCTTGGGCCGGGAGGGGACCGGGTCGACGGCCCAAAGGAAAAGGGCGGGAGTACTGTGCAGCCCGTACGGAAAAGAAAAGAAAAAGGGAAAAAGGATTTTGGGGGCTTAATTAATTCCTAATTTCTTATTTAATTGATTAAAAATACTTAGAGTGCTCTAAAATTTCAAGAAAAATCCTGTTAGCGTATTTTGACATGCAGAATTCAAGAAAAATCCTACCATGTCGTTTCCATTTATTAATTGCATTTTAAAATTATTGGTTGACTCCGGTTAATTTCGAAATTCGATTATTTCAGGGTAAATTATTTAAATGAATTAGGAAAAAACCCGTGGTGTGACAACCTACCCCTTAAACGGAATCTCGACCCCGAGATTCGGAGGTACGGCGAAAAGGTGCGGGTGCGCGGCCTTTAGCTCATCTTCTCGTTCCCAAGTAGCTTCTTCCTGAGTGATGAGTCCATTGAACCTTGCAAAACCCGATAACCTTGTTCCGAGTCCTTCTCTCACCGACCTCAAGGATACGTGCTGGTCTCTCTACATAGGTTAAGTCCTCTTGGATTTCGATCGGTCCGACTCGCGTTCTTCCGTACCCTCAAACACTTCTTTAATCGGGACACATGAAACACGTCGTGAATACCAGTCATGTTGGAGGGAAGCTCTAGCCGATAGGCCACTTCTCCTCGACGTTCCCGAATCCCGTATGGTCCCACAAAACGTGGTGCCAACTTACCTTTGGTTTGGAAACGGTGTACTCCCGGAGTGGTGTAACGCGAAGATACACAAAATCCCCGCTTCAAAAGCGAGATCTCTTCGACGATTATCTCGCGTAGCTCTTCGTCGGGACGCGCAATCTTCAACCTTTCCCGAATCGCTCGGACCTTTTCTCTCGCTTCACTTATTACTTCGTGCCAAACAACCGGCGCTCACCCGTCGATCCTGCAATAGGGGTGTGCGGCATTTCCGTCCATACAAGTGCTTCATACGGTGCCATTTGAATGCGGCTCGATAACCGTTGTTGTAAGAGAATCCTGCATAGGGCAAGCTTTTGTCCCACGCTTTTCCAAAATCGAGCGCGCATGCTCTCGCATGTCTTCCAAAATCTGATTCACTCTCTCGCTTGACCGTCTGCTTGCGGATGATAGGCCGTGCTAAAATTCAAACGGGTACCGAGCTCTTCTTGCAACTTCTTCCGAACTTGGAAGTAAACCGCTTCCCTATCGGACACGATCTTCTTAGGCACGCCATGCAAACACATGATCCTCGCGAGATAAAGCTCGCCAACTTCTTCCCCGAGTAGGTAGTATGTACGGGTATGAAGTGGGCCACCTTGGTGAGTCGGTCCACCACGACCCAAATTGAGTCATATCCCGACGTTGTGCGGGGTAAACCCGTGATGAAATCCATTCCAATTTCATCCCATTTCCATTCGGAATCTGAAGTGGTTGCAACATCCGGCGGGCCGTTGATGTTCGCCTTCACCCGCCGACAAACATCACAAAGTGCAACAAACTCACTATCTCCCTCCTCATACTTGACCCACCAAAACTTTTCTTTAAGATCTTGATACATCTTTGTACCGCTTCGGGTGAATTGAGTATTGGGTTTGGTGAACTTCCGTAAGGATCATCTTTTTCAAATCCTTGTCTTCCGGCACTCACAATCTCTTTCCCATCCAGATTGTGCCGTGTTCGTCTTCCGTAAAACCACGAGCTTTTCCGACTCTCATGTTCTTCTTGAGTTCAGCCATCTTGGGATCCGATGCCCGAGCAGCCCGAATTTGATCAATGAGAGTGGGTTGGGCTTCCGAGCAGCCACAAAACCAAAATCCACCACTCATAGATTTAGATTCTCGAATTCCTGCAACCGGTCACACATTCCTTCGACACCGAGGGTGGTGCAAGAACTCTTTCGGCTTAGTGCATCCGCAACCACATTAGCTTTGCCGAGATGATAATGTATCCCTAAATCATAATCTTTGATCAGTTCCAACCATCTTCTCTGTCGGAGGTTTAAATCCGGTTGGGTGAAAATGTACTTAAGACTTTTATGATCCGTATACACTTCACAACGGTTACCAATTAGGTAGTGTCGCCGGATCTTCGATGCATGAACCACTGCGGATAACTCCGATCATGAGTGGGGTAGTTGTTTTCGTGTGGGCGCAACGACGAGATGCATATGCGACCACTTTGCCTTCTTGCATCAACACACATCCCAACCCTTGGCGAGATGCATCACAATAAACTTGGAAGTCCTTTGCTGGGTCCGGCAAGATCAACACCGGTGCGTACACCAACTTCCTCTTAAGCTCTTCAAAACTCTTGTTGCATTCTCCGACCACTTAAACTTCTCATCTTTCTTCAACAGTAGAGTCATCGGCTTGGCGATTTTGGAGAAGTTCTCAATGAAGCGGCGGTAGTAACCTGCAAGTCCAAGGAAACTTCGGATCTGCGTAACTGTTTTAGGCGGGGTCCACTTGATAACTGATTCCACATTTGCTGGATCCACGGCTACTCCTTGGGCATTCACAATGTGGCCGAGGAACCGTACCTCCTTTAACCGTAAAAGCACACTTGCTAAACTTGGCGTAGAGTTGATGATCTCTCAACTTCTCGAGTACTGTCCGAAGATGTTGCTCATGATCCTCCTCCGACTTAGAGTAGACCAAAATGTCGTCAATGAACACCACCACAAATTTATCCAAGAACTCCATAAACACCTTGTTCATCGATTCATAAAGAAGGCCGGTGCGTTGGTTAACCCAAAAGACATGACCGTACACTGTACGCATCCATACCCGTGGTGAAGGCGGTCTTGGGAATGTCCTCTTCCCGAATCCTCAACCGATGATAGCCCGATCGCAGTCTATCTTGGAAAATACCTTGGCCCCTTTGAGTTGATCGAATAAATCATCAATCCGTGGTAGGGGATACTTGTTCTTGATAGTAACCTCATTGAGGGCGCGATAATCGACACACATCCTCTTGGTCTTGTCTTTCTTTTCCACGAAAATCACCGGAGCACCCCAAGGCGACGTGCTCGGCGAATATACCCTTTTGCAACTGTTCATCCACTTGCTTCTTTACTTCGGCCAACTCGTTGGCTCCCATCCTATACGGCCTCTTGTGTATTGGGGCGGTCCCGGTACTAGATCAATCCGGAATTCAATTTCCCTTTTGGCGGCATCTCGAGTTAAGTCTTCGGGAAAACTTCGGGGTATTCTCGACGATGGGGATATCCTCAAACTTCTCAGGGGTCTTTGCCGCCATTTCGGATGGTTCCCCGGTGGAAACATGATTCAAACTTGCTACGGGCTTGACTTGCATGGGAGAGCGAAAAACAACTCTTTCTCCTTTCGTATTAATTAAAGTAATGGTGCGTCTAGCACAATCAATTATTCCCTTATGTTTGGACAACCAATCCATCCCAAGAATGACATCTATGCCTTTGGACGAAGGAGGATAAGGTTGGCTAGAAACATAGATCCTTGGATTTCTATGGTCACCGAGGGACAATGCGAGTGGTCTCCAAGTGGTTTCCGGGGGTTTGAACCCGCATAGGTATCTTAAGTCCCACTACCGACAACCCATGTGCCCCAACAAACCGCTTTGAGATAAATGAATGTGTAGCGCCGTAATCAAATAATACTGTGGCAGGAGTAAAGTTTACGAAACATACCCAAGATAACCTCGGGAGCGGTCAGTGCTTTCTCGGCGGACGCATGGTTGACTCGAGCCTGGATGAACCTTGGCCCACGCGCGTCTTGGCTTTGGACACTTGTCCGCAAAATGCCCAGATCACCACGCTGAAACAGACTCCGGCTTGCCCCCGCAGTCCTTCCTTGGAGGTGGTGGCCGTGGATCGTTGCCGGGATGGCGCGTTGGAGGGCGCGGGGCCGGAGTACGTCTTGCCGACCACCGCCACTACCGCCGCTTGGAAATTCCCCGGGTGATAAGGTCGATGCTTACGAACAATCATGGTGGTAGGTCCACTCGACTTCCGTGCATGAAACGCGGCCTCGCGATTTCCCGCTGTTGAGGAGGTCGGACTGGAATACTTTCCTCTTCTTGATCATCTTGTTGCGCCGATCTTCCCGTCGAATGGCCTTGTCAACCAGCTTCTCAAAGTTAGCATACTCTCCGGAGATAAGCTTGTCCGCGAGTTCATCATCCAAACCAGCCAAAAACTTTTCCCGCCTTTCGCATCGGTGCGCACATCTTCCGGGGCATAACGGGCAAGACGATTGAACTCATGCGGATACTCGAATCGATCTGTTACCCTGCTCAAGAGAACGGAACTCACGCTTTTACGTGCAACTATTCCCGCAGGAATGTGTGCGGTCCGAAACGCGACGAAACTCTTCCCAGTAATCACTGCTCCCGCCGGCGAGTAACCAAGTAGTTGTCCCACCAAGTCGAAGCGGGACCAGAATCGATGAGTGGCAAACGAGACTTTCTCTTGATCCGTGCACCGCAGCAGGTCTAACTTCTTCTCTATGGCATGAAGCCAATCATTAGCCTCCATGGGATTAGTGGTGCTGGAGAAGGTCGGCGGTCGGACACGAAGGAACTCGCGGCTTTGGGTGGTGGGGGGCGGCAAGCGATTGTTCTCGCCGTTGCTTTGCATTTGTTGCAGCATCGCGTTGCATCCGATGGTGTTGTTGTTGCATTTGCTGCATCATTGCAGCCATCATCTGTGTCGTGAAGCGAGCACTTGAGCAATGGTGGGGTTCTCGGGTGGCGGTGGGGAGCATTGCCATTGGCGTCGTGAGCCTCGTTGTTGTTGGCACCGATCGCCCATTGTTGCTTCGTTCGCCCGGTCCCGGTGTTCACCATCCGAAGGAGACGACCGACCAAGAGAGAGAAAAGAAGAAAAAGCAGACAGACTTAGAACTAATCTTTATTATTTGAATTCAAATGCATTGTTCGATCTTGACTAAAAACAAGGAAAAACACCAAACATCCTCAATTGGTCAGTCATATCACACTTGATATCGACTGCCACCTATCCCACACACAGCAGCCTAACACACAGCAACTACCAAGAAGACAAACTAAGTTAAACGGTAAAACTAAGGAGGGCAACTAGAACGATCCACGAGACGAGGAGTCGAAACCGCTTCCTTCGAAGATCCCCATTCTTCCGAACGGCTCCTAGAGTCCTCCGGCGTCACCTCGACTTGGACTCTTCGGAATCGGTTGCCGTAGCCCAACCGATCCCCGCCCCTTCCCTCCGAGGAATCTCGAGTCTCTTCGGAGTCCATGTCTTCACCGAATTCTCGAGCTTGAGTCACTGGGAGACGGAGATCCAACCATTACGCCACCTCCGCCTTGATTCGTCGAAGCCGGAGCAAAGGTGAGGCGTAACTGCAGCAGAGGAACTGGAACCGGCGCTGGCCGGAGCGGGTGGAGCTGGAGAAGGCGGTGGAATTCGAGGTGCCACTGGATACGGACAGCGCGGTGGTGGTCTTCCGAGGCGTAGTGCGGAGCCTCGACCCCAACCGGTGGCGGGAGTCCCTTCAACTCAGCTACCTCCTTCTTCGACGAACTACTTCGTCCCGTAGTCGCGCGATCCTCGGCATCTTCTTGTCGTTCGGCTCTTTGGTTGCCTTGTGTATGTCGAGTGCATCGATCCAGTCCTTTGAGCACGGTGCACATGTGACCGAAGGTAGAGTCATTCTCCTGCCGTAGACTTGAATGCACCGACCTCGAGGAACTACCTCGACGGGGATGGTAGCGGTAGGAGGAAGTGCGAAGGTCGGCGTCATGCGGCTCCCTCATCCGGGCTAACATCGTAGGCGGCTTCTTGACAAGTGTGATCCGACGTGCCTCCGGAAGCCGTGACCTCCATGTTGGGAAGACACGTTCCCACAAACCCGTGAACCTCCAACCGAACACGGTAGGGCAACTCGCCACCGAGAGGCGCAACTGTTGTATACTCCGGTGCTTCAGGATATCCAACCGCAAGGGCCATACGCGCCGCTCCAACGAAGCCTCGTCATCCCTTTTCCACAAGTGCGTCGGCGGGAACCTGCCATCTATAGAAACAAAGGAGTGGGAAAATCAAAACATGCTCAAAACCCACGACCAACATCCCATTTTCGCAATTCCTAAACCCTAGACGACTCCACTTTTCAAAACACCTCTTTTTTTCAAAATATGCACATGAAAAGAATTAGAGGGCTCTTAAGGTTTCCAGTTGGCTTGTCCTACAGTCACAGGAAGGCTCTGATACCAACTTGTCACGCCAAGAAATTCACACCGAATTTCTGCAGCTAATTTGTGCATTACATCCTCGTCCGGCATCGCCGAGGTACACAAATCGACGTTATTGATAATACAGAATCCTCGTCTTAGAAACAATATAAAAGAGTTACACAAATGCAGCGGAAAGGAAAATAAAACTGACTTAAGCTAAACTTGACACGAGCGAAGCGGAACACCAACTCCACAGCTAAACCTTGACGAGAACAAGCCTACACCTCCTCGGAGACCTCTGGCACTGAAGGGGGAAAAAGAAGCAAGGCTGAGTACAACCACCGTACTCAACAAGTCACAACGGAAAAGGGGACATGATGCAAGATAAATAACAAGGAAAGGTCAAGAGGTTCAATTTGCATAAACAAAGCATTTGCGAATATAATAACAATATTTGAAGACAAGAAACAAGTAGTAGTATTTAAGCAAGATTAAATAAACACCGTCCAACGCTCAAACCACGTTGCAACAGCCCATCCATCCACCCGCACTAGTCATGCTTCAACATTTCATTCAAATAAATAAATGAGGCTAATCAAGGTGAATCTGGTCGATCGCCTGTAACCGTGGGCACGGCTATTCGAATAGTTTTTACTCTGATCAGAGGTGTACAACTGTACCCACAAGACACAATCCCACAACACGTTACCGTGCGCCGGTGCACCACCATGGTGCCCCGGAAAGGAACTGTGACAGGACCCTTCACATAACCCCCTCTAGTCAATCGTACCACACCAAGGTTTCGCCCCCATTCCCATCGGGCAATGGGCAGCCCCCTCTAGTGCCGCGGTGAATCCGGAAGCTGATCAACCCTTAAAACCGGGGCCGACCCAACTCCATCACGCCCACCCTCTCTGGGATACGTCGACTAGAGACAGCTACGCTACAGACCCAGCCATTACCCATGCTGGCTTGTGGTATGCACGGCATTTCTTCCAGGGTTTCCCGAGAACCGGTCCTTAATCGTCATGAGCACGCTAACCAAAGTCCAACCATGTGCTCATGACCCACCTTTTCATAAATCAATATTAATAGAGACATGCTCACAACTTAACATCATCTGAGAGTTAACTTCCAGTAATGAAACTTGATTAGTGTGATTCCCTTAAGTGAGCTAGTTGCGCTAAGCATAACTAAGCAAACCTTAAGCTAACATCTAGTCATATTGAACCCCAAGTTATCAATGGTATAAGGTAAACAATCCTATGGTTGAGTACAATAGGTATAATGATCCCATAAAATGACATTCTAAAACATATGCAGCATTTGAAGAAAAAAGAGATATTTACATAAAATAGGTATAATATGGTCAATGTAAGGTATGACTTGCCTTGCTCTGGAGACTGAGGAACCTCGGCGACTACTTCAAAGAGAACGGGCTCGCCGGAAAACTCGGGATCTACACGACAAACAAAGCACTCAACAAACACCCTAAAAAGTCTACTGAAACAGCACTGAAAAGTATTTTTAATGGATTCTTGACATTTTTATGGATTTAATGAAATTTGAATGGGCTAAAACGGAGCTCGGATTCAAAAGATATGAATTTTAGAAGTTTAAATGTGATTTTTAACTAAACAGAAAAGATTAAAACGATTTATTGCGCAATTAAGCCCCCGGGTGACGCAAGCATGGCGCAAGCGGTAGGGTGACGTCGCGGCGCAAGCGGCCGACGCAAGCGGCGCGGGCGCGGTCCACGGTGGACCGAGTCCACGGCGGCGGAGAGAGCGGGGCACGTGGCGCGCATCGGGAGAGGGTGGCGGCGATCGGACGGCGATGGCCTTGCGCGCGAGGGAACGCTCGGATTCGCCCGATCCGAAGGATCGGACGGTGCGGATCGCGGCTAGGGTTAGGGTTCGGGCGGCGGCCGAGGGCGGACACGCGGCAACCATCGGGCGTGCGGTGACCGGATCGAACGACGACGGATCGATTGCGATCGGACGGCGCGGATCCGCCCGATCCGAAAGATCGGACGGCGCAGAGGGAGCGGCGCGAGGTTAGGGTTTGGGCGGCGGCGGCTCGAGCTTGCCCGCGGCCATGGCCGCGCGGCGGCCGGCCGGCCTCCGGCGACACCGGCGGCGGCGGGGAGTGCCGCGGGTGCGGGAAAACACGGCGGAGGGCGGAACGATGCGCGCGGAGCGGTTCGGGAGGAGGCCCCGAAACCGAAGAGGAAGAGGGCGGCGGCGCACTCACCGGCGACGGAGACGACGACGATGGCGACGGCGGGATTTGGGGCTAGCGCACGGGAGAAACAAAGGGAGCGCGGCGCGGGGGAGTTTTATAGAGGTATAACGGGGCCGAAACAAACACGGAAACGGCGCGGATTCTTCGCCGTTGTTCACGGAATCGGAGAGAGAGGGGGAAGCAATCGGCGACGGATTTCGCGCGGATAGGGTTTCCATCGGGCGCGGGGTTGCGGGGATGGAAACGGCGTCGCGAGCTTGGGCCCGCCGGGGCCGACGTGGCTCGGATTCAAACGGAAAGGAGCGGAGCGGCGCGCATGGCGGGCGGCGGCCGGACCGACCGGGCGCGGGGACGGGAAACCTGACAGGCGGGGCCCACCCGTCAGTGACTCGCGGGCGAGGGACGCCCCGCGGACTTGCGCGCTGCGGCGGGCGTTGCGGGCCTCGGCCCACGACCGGGGCGCGCGCGCGGGCGGCTTGGGCCGGGGAGGGGATCGGGCCGACGGCCCAAAGGAAAAGGGCGGGAGTACTGTGCAGCCCGTACGGAAAAGAAAAGAAAAAGGGAAAAGGATTTTTGGGGGCTTAATTAATTCCTGATTTCTTATTTAATTGATTAAAAATACTTAGAGTGCTCTAAAAATTTCAAGAAAATCCTTAGCGTATTTTGACATGCGGAATTCAAGAAAAATCCTACCATGTCGTTTCTATTTATTAATTGCATTTTAAAATTATTGGTTGACTCCAGGTTAATTTCAGAAATTCCATTATTTCAGGGTAAATTATTTAAGTGAATTAGGGAAAAACCCAGGGTGTGACAGAACGCCTCCGGAGTTGTGGGACGGACCCGGTGTATAATTACCAATCGGCACCTTATGTATGAGGGTTTGCCGATTGGTGTTAAACATGTTGTCTACCTGCTTCTGAGTTAGTACCGGAGCACCGTGGCCCTGGTGTTGAGGTTGTTGCCTGGTCAGGAGCGTGGGTGCTGGCTTCGTAGCCGATGATTGTGCATTCGGCTGAATAGGGGCTCCCCCTGGAGGAGTCGGTTGTCCCAATGGAGGAATTGAGAGTCCACGCATCGACAAAGTCCTCTAAGGTGGGAATAGGCCATCGGGGAAATAGGTCGGTCCCCTTGACAGTTGCTCGGCTATCTTTGAGTCAACCATAGTGGTGATCATGTTGTTCAACGTATTCACCAGTATCCCTGACTAGTTGATGAGCACATGGTGGACAACCGAGTTGATCCGATCCTGGAAGGGTGCAGCCCTGAGTCATCCTGCTCCTGCTTGATGTCTTCAACCTTCTATTTCCCCTTGTATTCGCTGGAGGTGGCTCCAGAGTCAAAGTCTTCGGGGATTAATGTGACTTAACAGATTGATACCAGGCTTAGTATATTTAAATAGATTAAGATCTTAATATAAAAGGCGGTTCTAATACATCTAGCAGTAATAATACATAAAAGATGATTAAAACAGGTAAGACCGGCTAAAACCCCGGTCTATTTCTAATAATTAATCATTGAGCCGAATAGATCTATATGGTTCTAAGAGTGACTTAATAGGTCAATTTGATGCAATATTATGTACAAAAAGAAGCACGAGATCTATTTAGACTAATGAGAAGTCCTCGAGATGGTAGACACGCCATATAACCTAAATCAACCTATAGATCTAGCTCTGTCGGCTGCTATCTTGAGGAGGATATTAGCCGATCGGGAGATAGATCTAGACATTGATCTAGATTATATGTCGCATATGGTAGATTAAGCAGTTTATAATATCCGGAGCAGAGTATCATGACGATGGAAGCACTAACCTCGATTAAGCAGTTTATAATATCCATAGATGGCAAAGTCTTTGAAGCACTTTGGAAACCGAATCCAATGATTATCTCTAAGCTTTCCTTCCGGGATTGGCTCCACCTTTTGTCTTCAATCGGAATCGGCTATCGGCTATCCTGGTCTGACTCGGACTCAGCCGACTGGCTCCGTAGCCGATTCAGACTTAGCCAATGCGACCTCTGCTTCCAAGAATCATGCGTTTCCTCCGATTCCGCTTCAATCCTTGCTTCAAACTCGGGGATTTGCTTACTAAATTTGGTCATTAACACATGCCCCCAAGTCCGTGATATTGATAATGTTATGGATTTTATGTAATCTTATCCTTGGAGAAACGCTAGGTCGAGTCTGTTTCGATCGTTACAAAACTCTTTAAATAACGCCCCTTTCGCGCCGAACAAACTCACGCCGTCAACACAATCCACAAAACCAACAACGACTCTCGAGCTCTGCGGCGACTTCTTCGGCTTCCTCGAGCTCACCGCGGCGATCCTCTTTCTCCGACGACAAGAACTGAGGCGATGGCGGCCCCCACTGCTCCATCTGGCTCCACTCCCGCTGAGTTCCCCAAGGTATGCCCCATCGGCTGAATCCTTTCTGTTCCCGCCTTAAGTCACAGATCTGAATTCTAGGTTTTCCAAGTCTTAACTTTGCCCCTTTTTCGAATTGTAGCATCTTGTGCATCAGATAATGATTCCCAGCCTTATCAATGACAAAAGATATTTCCTAGGGCCTATCGGCAACACGGACCCCACTGAGTTCATCATAGCCGAAACCAATAGAGTGCCCTACAGGACGAAGAACCCCAACTTAGGCCACTGGAATGGCACCTTCAAATCCTGTCCCTCAACTGATAAGTCCTGGCCCACATGGTACAAAAGGATGCAACCCAACAAACAAACCCATTGGGAAGAAGTAGGCATAGCTCAATGCCTGGCCTTGTCTGTAGCCGATATGTCCAAAGACGAACCACTACTATCGGCTGCCATCTACTTCTGGAACAACACCCTTAATGCCTTCCTCTTCCAGCAGGGCCCAATGACCCCCACATTAGCCGACGTCTGCATGATCACAGGACTGGATGTACTATCGTCGGCTAACCCTAACCAGCTGGACAATAAGGGTCAATTCTCCTTCAAGACCAAAGCAATCGAAGGCTGGAACAGCTATATTTCTATGAACATGGGCACCAGACCAATTACTCCCAGAGAGCACGCCGCCTTCTTGATGATGTGGCTGGAGAAATTTGTGTTTTGCGGATCTAGCTGCGGTCCCACAGCCAACTGGCAAGCAGTAGCCGAAGCCCTGGTCGACAGGAAGAAAATTTCTTTGGGCAAATTCTTGCTGGGGTATCTCTATCAAACACTGAGCGAGGCATCGGCTAAGATAGCCGTGGATGCATAATTCGGCACTGGAGCCCCCTGGTGGTTCTTGCAACTATGGCTTGTACTACTGACCCAAAAGACTGCTGGACGGCCACAGCTAGCTAATGTGCGCTTCCCCCTGTTGGAGCCGATCGAAGATGATGAGGGGAACGAAATAACCACCAGGAGGTGTCTGTCCTATGGGGAGGCCGTAGCCACTCACGCTAGATCAAAACAATCAAGCGAGCTTCTGGCTAATTGGTTTATATCTTTCTATTAATGGCCTTACGAAGAGCAATCGGACTTGGTTTTTCTATGAAGACCGAGCAGAGTTCGAGTTGCCAATCGAGCTGAACTTGGACGAAATAAACTCAAAAGAATACCCCAAGTGCAGAGAGATTTTCACCACGGCGTTCACCCCCTGCATACTGCCGATTGGGATACACCAAGGCCGAAACATGCTGAGGACTTATGAATTTTACTATTCTGCATCGGCTGGAAGGCAACTTGGTCTTGGACAGCTGTCGATCGGTTGCTATTATGCCGACAAGATTGAGATCCGAGGGGTGATTGATTCAAAGCTTATGATGAACAAGCTGATGGAGATAGAGAGCCCACCCCTCGGCAGCATTGGGATCCTAGAGCTGGCCCACAAAAGGAGTGCAGCCTATGACAAGTGGTGGGTAGAGATCAAGCAACACATCTTCCATCAACACGCCTCCATGTACCTCACCACGCTTCTGTCGGACGAAATCCCTTTTGTAAGTATTTTCATCCACAAACATTTTTCTCTGAGCAATCAGCTGTCGTCATTTCCTAACACTTAGTTACTTTTTCCTTTGCAGACGACAGACTCAAATCCCCCACGGTGAGCAATTCAGGCATTGCCATTAAGTATCGGCTGGACATCATCCCGAACGGGGGTGGTTATGCTCCATCGGCCATCGGCTGGAACACAACGAAGGTGAAGACGTTGCTATACGGCCAAACTCGCCAAGCTGTAACAAGGAAGAAGAGTGCTGCTTCACCGGCTGCGGGTCCATTAGCTGCACCTGCAAAGAATCCGTTGAAGAGGCGGTAGCATCAAGCAGCTCGACCCAAAGCGCAACTACACCCGCCAGCCGATGAACAAATTCAAAAGACCCCTTCACCCCCAAAGCGACTTGTATGTTTCTTGGCCTTTTCAATTTAATCTTCAAATTATAATCATTCAATCCTTGACCAAGTTCTTTCTTGTAGTTCAAAAGACTAGACAATCGGCCTCCTCGTCCAGCTTCTTCGGTAATCTTTAATTCTATCTCTTCCTTGCTTGTTTTTACCTGGCCGATCTGTACTGACACTTGTCCTTTTTTTGTAGCCTGCCCGGTCTTCATCGGCTACCCCCATGCGTCAAGCGAGAGAACTCCGTTGGCTACGGGCAGCCACCACACTAAAAAAGTTCCTATGCCAGCTCCTGCCGTCTGAGTAAGCATACCTTTCTTCTTTCAGGAGCTTGACATCGGCTGCCATGCTTCATCTTGATGCATTTGAATTCTTCTTGCAGACTCTAGCTGATCTAATCCCATTCGATATCAAAGAGTTCATCAGCGAAGAAGAAGAAGCCACCAGCCAGGATCAAGCCGCTATAGCCGACGATCTCAAGGAAAAGCTTCAAGATATCCATCGTCGGCTAGATATTTACATGGACCAATTGGTCATGAAGTGCAGGCCGATCCGAGCACACTTTAATGATATTCAAAATCAGCTTCCTGAAGACTTGGCCGAAACAATCTCCCAAGCCGCATTCATCGACCTTCACGGGTTCAAGCTGGAGCGGGCCATGCAAAGAATGATCGATAGATGAGTCCAAACTGACTTGGCGGCTACAATTGATGCCACGGTGAAGAACCTTGTGACTGAAAAAGCCAAGTTGGATGAGCTGGTGGCCGGGCCATCGGCTACACTGGCAAAAATCAGCCAACTTGAAGCAGAGGAAGCCAATTTGCTGGCGAAGCTGGAGCAGTGCAGGGCCAAGATCGCTGAAGAGAAGCAAGCACTAGCCGATCTCCCCAAGGCCACTGAAGAGCAAAGAGCTAAGGTGACTTCCACCATCAAGTTCTTGGGAGATCTAAACAAATCGGCTAAGGTGATCTCGGGCACCGAGGCAGAAGACATCGCCACGATCGATCAAATCAAAGCCATTAAGCAAAAGGCAATGTCGGCTATCCAAGACTTCCTTGGAATGTAATAGGGCTAGTCTTCAAAACGTTTTGTCTCAGCTTGTACATATAACTTTTGTAATCTGCATGCTATGCTCGAAACATTTATCTTATATTTTCTGTCGATTTTCTCAGTCTTCATGTCTTCAATGTCTCAAACATTTTCAAAGCCTGAAAAATTTTGAAGTCCTCTAATTCTGGTTTCTGACTTTGTATGATATATGCCCCCTAATTTTCTCAATGATGCCTTCAACATTGATAAAATTATAAGGAAAAACCATCTAACACCTATCGGCTAAACTCAAGATTTGAAAAATCGAGAGGGAAAAACTTGAGTAAAAATGTCCTAAAGGCGATGTGTATAATCTCACAACACATCGGCTAGCATGGATTGGCAAGGACTTAGCCAAATCATGAATTGATCTAAATACTGGAAATTCAAATTTCCTTTAAAAATCATGGCTGGAAATATTTTTGAAATATTCTCCATGCCCTAAAATATTCTCTGAAATTTTTCGTGAAATTTTGGAGCTCCAGAAATAATTTTTAATGTTACAAAGCATTCCAGTAATTATTTAATAAATTAATTAATCACTAAATGGTCTGAATATATTTTTATTAAATAGTTTGAGTGTCCACATATTTTCAAGAATTTTTTGGAATTATTTGAGCACTGGAAGTATTTATAAAAATTCCAAAAATCATTTATGCGATTAATTTAAATGGAAAACAAATTAAAAATCCCCTGGTTCTCGGGCCGGTTTTCGGCCCAAAACCCCTTGAAGTCCGCTTTCCCTCTCTGACCCACGCGCGCCCTTCCTCACTCTTCCCCGGGCTGGCCCAGTGGCCGCGGCCCGCCTCCTTGCGCCCGCGTCACAAAAGTCCGTCCCGACTCCCTCCGTTCTCCGAGTCGATGACAGGTGGGGCCCACCTGTCATCCCCGTCCTTCGGCCGCACCGCCATTGCCGCAGACCTCCCGCTTCCTCGCCACCGCATTTTCCACCGCCTCGATCGTCCCGCGCTCGCCCTAACTCAGCGCAGATCACGCCACCGCATTTCTCCCTATTTTCCCTAAATCTCTCCGCCTTAAATCGCCGTTTAATCCCGCGCCTTTTCCGTCAGTGGCCACCGCCTCTCCCCACGTTTTCCGCCGCCCTCGGTCACCACCGCCTCTCCCCGAGCCTATAAAATGCCCCCGCCGAGCTCCCTCTCTCTCTTCCCCACTCTTCCCGAGCCCGCCACGCTCTCACCGCCTCTCCCCGCGTCTTCCCTCTCTCCGTCGCTCGTCGCCGCCCTCCAGCCGAGCGCCACCGCCGTCTCGAGCCTCGCCGCCGAGCACCAAGCCCACCACCGCATTCGCTGCCGTGCTGCGCACCCCGTCCACCGTCTCCCGGCCTCGGACCGCCGCCAGAGCGCCCCGCCGCCGTGCAACCCGAGCCACCACCTTTGCCATCGCCTCCGGCCGTCGGTTCCCGTCGCCTCGCCGCTCCCCAAGCCGCACCGCCTCCTCCATCGGCTCTGCCGCGCCCTTTCGAGCGCCGGCCACCCCCCGACCATTGCCAAATGCGGCCGGACGCCGTCCGCGCCGTCATCCCAGCGCCGGCCTCCGCCACGTTCGCCGCCGTTTGTCCCCGCCGCCTTCTCGCCGCGCTCGGTGAGCTGCCTCCCTTCTCATCTTTTCGCCCTCCTCCGCCGCCCTCCACCGCTTGCTGCCGTGCCGATGACCGCCACCGGCGACCATCGGTCGCGTGCGCCCCCCCGTGCGCCGTCGCCGGCCGTCGCCACCTCTCGCCCGCTCGATCCGCCTCGTGGTAGATCGTGGCTATCCATCCGGCCGCTCGCGTGGCTGCTGCGTGGTCGCCGCATGGCTCCCGCGTCGGCGCCACGTGTGCGCCACGTGGCGTGCCCGCCCGTGGACCGTCGTGGACTTGGTCCATGGTGGACTGGCCCATGGACCGCGCCGTTGCCGCGGCTGACGTCAGCCCTAGCCGTTGACGTCAGCATCCGGTTCGCTGACGTCATGCCGCGCCCGTGCCCGCTGACGTCAGCATCAGCCTTTTTCCTTTGAAAAATAATTAAAAGTTGTGCAATAAATTTAATTAATTTCCAAATTCATTTAAATGGTCCAAAACTTCTAAAATTCATATCTAATTCATATGAACTCCAAATTGGGACATTCAAATTGCAAAAGTTATCTAAAATTGAGCTCTACTTGTTGGTTTACTTTTCATGTACTGTTATTTGGTTTTTATTAGGGTTTTTCCTCATTTTGCGTGCCAGCGTGTAGTTTCCGTCGTTTCGGATGTTTGCGCTCGCGAAAAGTTCAGAAGTTGGTTGGAAGAAGCAAGGCAAGTCACACTTCCCTTGAAGCATATTGAACCCATTTTTATAAATATTTTCCTGTTTGCAAATAAAATTGCATGTTTTGTGAATTACATGAAATGATGGGATTACCTATCTGTTTGCGTGTGCCATACCCTTTTGATATCCGTCCTTTGTCAAACATTGGGTGATAATTTGACTAGCTTTAGTCACTTACGTGACTTTCGCTAGAATTATATGCTAAGCCATGCTTAATTACCACTAGCTCACTAAATGGGATAATCACACTATCTATAATTAGTTCAGATGAGTTGCAAGCTCGGAACACCTGGCCATGTTTTATTGGTCGTAATATCCCAACTAAAATATGACTAAATGGTGGGCTGTGGGTGCATGGTTTTGGCTTGTCGCACCCATGGCAATTAAGGACCGGTTCATGGGACCACTCGGGAGAATGACCGTGCAAACCACAAGCCGAAATGGGTAAGGTGGGTCCCGTAGTGTAGCCTCTCCTAGCTGACAAACCCATCGGCAAGGGTGAGCGGGATGGAGTTTCAGTCGGCCCTGGTATAAGGGTTGTTGGGCTGCCGGATTCACCGTGGCACTCGGGGGGCTGCCCACATCCCAGGATCCGGGAGTGGGGGCGAAACCTTGGTGGGGTTCGCTTGGTTAGTTGGGGGTTATACGAAAGGTCCTATCACAGTTTCCTTTCCAGGGTACCATGGAGGTATTCTGGCGCACGGGAGACCGTGTCGTGGGGCTGTGTCTTGTGGGTACAGTTGTACACCTCTGATCAGAGTAAAACTATTCGAATAGCCGTGCCCGGGGTAATGGGGTGATCAACCGAGCTCACTGTGATTAGTCCCACCTTAATAATTTGGCTTAATAATCTGGACTAGACCAGGTGGGAATTGGTTGGGCCTGTTCAACATGGGGATAACGTTGTTCAGTGGAGAATTAATATTGACCTACCTACTCAACAGTTTTCCCCGTTTCCGAAGTAAAGTGTTTTGCAACCGCCTTTCTGCAAAGTAGCCCCAAGCCTCTCCTTGCCTTCCTTCGCATTTCTGCATTTCCTTGGTTTGGCTTGTTGAGTATGTTGGTTGTACTCAGCCTTGCAAATTCTTCCCCCTTCAGAAGTATAGTGCTTCTGAGTTGAAGACGGTGTTTGAGGGCCAAGGCTCAGACCCTACTTTAGTTTGCCTGTGGAGTGGAGCTGAAGCCCCGCTAGGATCGTCTTTTCCCCGCTGTCGCTGCTTTCTTTCGAGTGTGAGGACTAAGTGCCTCTTTTCCTGTAAGTATTTATACGCTTTATTTATACATATGGATCTGTGTATTGATTTGTCTTTTTGTGTACCCTGGTTGATGCTTGGACAGGGATTAAATACACAAAATAGTCTGGAAATTCGGGTATGAATTTCTGGGCGTGACAAGTTGGTACCAGAGCCAGGTTGACTGTAGGTTGAGCCAAATGGTCAAAACCCATAAGGATTAGTTCTGCAAAAACCCTATTTGTGAAAATATCTCTTCTATCCCTCTGGAGTCTTTGAAAAATGATTTGTCAAAATTTCTCTCCTTTCCCCTCCAACTCTCTAGCTGTTAAGCCTGGAGTACCAACTGGGAGATCAGCTCGAGCCTCAAGCTTCAAGCAAGAAGACCAAGCCAAGCAGCCTGAGTCAGCGCTTCCCGAGGTTTCAAGCGAAGTCTTCCTAGAGTTTGCATGAACCCAATCCTTCCCGGAAGAATAGTATCGGTAGTTTTCTAGGTTGTGTGTTGTTTGCTGTGTGCAGGGGTATGGTTTACATCAGTGGTGGGGATGTGACCATACTAGGTTGTTTGCTTAATCAACTTGACAATAAAGGTACACCCACAATAGATCAGTAATAAAGCGTACTAAGGTCTCATCTTTAGTTTAACCTCTTCTATCCCCTCTCCCTTCTTCTCCGACAACAGATAGGTAAAGTCAGGGACAATATCAGTAAATCAAGACCACAGCGGTCCCTTGGATCAGCGCAGAACAACCCTACGAGCACTCCACCTCCTTCTCCTATGGACTCAACCCTAGCCCAGGTAGTGGCCAATCAGACGCAGTTAGTGGCCAAGATGATGCAACTGATGCAATGGTAGTATCAGCAGCAGCAGATGCAAGCCTTGGTGACTCCCGCCAGCATACCATTAGATTTTCAGGAGACGAGGACACCAACCCGGCCATCAGGACAAAGAGAAACGCCTACTGTCTGTCAGGATTATAAGGAGCAAGGTCATGATGTAAGACACCGTTCATGGAAAGTGTACGCCAGGACATAGACCAATGATGAGATGCAGTGTCCCCGAAGGAAGAAAGTTTTCAGTCAACCAATTAGCCAGAGTTTCGGTACACCACTGTCCAGCTCAAAGAAGAGAAAGGCACCAGAACGGAATACAAGATGTGCCAGCAAGATGATCGTCACTATTACAGAATTTACTCCCGAAGATGCAGAGAAGATTCCCCGACGCCTAAGAAGGAATATTTTTCGTGGTGCACGTCAGCTAACCTGTCATCTCAGGCTTCATGGACCACCCAAGCTAGAGGATGATGAGTCAAAAGAGGTATCCTCTGACGAGGAGGAAGCAATCCTTGAAAACGTCAGTGAAAAAGAAATGAGGCTCAAAGCATGTACTCGCTGTGGAGAAGTTGGACACACGGTGAGCATGTGCGACCACACCTGCCTTTGTGGTGACGACACCCATGTACCAGAAGAATGCCCCATGAGCAAGGTCACATGTTTCTTATGTGAGGGAACAGATCATGTGCCCAAGAGCCGTCGGTTGAATTCGGTTCTAACCAAAAATGAGAAAGACCATGGGACAACCCGACAGTGTGTCGGTCCACTTGTGGTTGGTACCATCCATGGCGATGATGCTCCTGGTCATCAACCAACTCTAACCCTTGTGAAGACCACCAGCAGTAACAAAGGCATGGAAAACGAGGCTCGCAAGCCAGTGCACATTTTAGTTCCAGTTGTGAGTCTACAGACCCAAATGAGTGCACCCCATGATAAAACGGGTCTGATTTGTTTCAACTGTTGCAATCCAGGACATTATTCCAATAAAATGTCCCTTTTCAAGGCCAGCAAAAGATGCTCGTCGTTGCTTCAACTGTGGGGAAACAGGACACGTACACGGAAGATGTCCAGTGCCCAAGCGCCACAATCCTCTAAGTACTAGCGCTGCCTGCAATGCCATAATTTTGCAAGCTGTTTCAGTTCCAGCGCTGCAGGGTCCAATCCAACCAAAAGGCATCCGTCAGCCAAAGGATATCAGTCATCGCCTGTGCATGAAATCTCCACCATGGCGTGTTGTTGTTAATGGCACCAGTAATGGCTCTAAGATTCACCCGCCAACCTATCCCCAAGCTACAGAATCAGCAGCAGGGCAAGCAGTGCCAAGGAAGCAGTGATTCACCCCAACTGAGAAGGAACGATAGTCTTCTTCAGTAGAAACCGTAGCGATTGTCGCCAGCACCAAGTCATGAGGTTACCGTGAAGACTAGCAAGGCGCCCGTGTTGCCTCAGCCCAGATGCTTAGCAATCGACCGAACAAAAGTAACACCCCAAGCAAGAAGGTCCTACTCACTGTAGCTACTAAGGAGGTAGAAGTGTCTGCATGTGAAGCAGTGTTCTTGTTGGAACGCCAGTTTGTAAGCAAGGACCAATCAAGTCAACCCCGCCAGAATCACAGGAGTAAAGATCACACTGGTCAAGACGTCTGCTAGTCAAGCTGACAACAGTCTACAAGTGTGTAATCTTTAAGGAAGTTTACACTTGTACATAGAAGTTCCATGACAAGTTATGTAATAAGAAGAGATTATGGAATAAAGACTAGGATGCACAGTCTCTCTCCTGTTATGATTCATCTCGAACATCCCAAAAGCAAGTTAGCTTGTGTGACTGTCAATGTTATATGAAACCTAGAGTTTCACTCTCCGCACTGATTCCAGTTTCGGTTAGGCCTCAAGACATAGTTGCTAACCGCAAAACATAAACAGTCAATCAAGGAAGTGTTAATGGTTAGACTATTGAAACCTTAAACCTCAGGAGATACATCAAAAGGGTCGTATAATGGATACTTGAAGAGTATGGAAAGGTGCACAAAATATTCGAGTGGAACATTATATAAGTATTACTGGAATCCCGTAACGTTTAAAGTCGTAAGGACGTGGTGATTGGCAATAGCACCTTAGTGGTGTGAACACGGATCAAGGAAATGCGAATGTTCAGACCACAGTAATATTCAGCTGATGCGACATCCTTAAAAGTCAGAATAAGGGGCACCTCAAGGAAATGAGAAGAATGACGAAAGTTTGGTAATGACATCATGGGAGAAATGTCCACACTCTCAATCTTAGAAGTTTCTCCAGAAAATAGTAGGTGTAACTGCACCCTAGCGATGAATATGGATCGAGAATGGTGGTCCTTAGTTCAAGGCAACCATTCCAGTTCTTGGAAACCACCTCGATGTTTCCTAGAAGACATCAGTAAAATTCCCCGTCACCCTGTACAGAAGCGAATGGATCCAAATGTCAGGCCAGAACATCCAGCCATCCAAGTATGCTATGAAGAATTCGTCTCGGCAAGCCACCCCTACTCAAAGGTTGAAAGTGAACTTGTGAAACAGACAACAGGAACCCTTGGTTGTTTCAAAGGCAGTTCCCGACGGTTCATCAGTTTCATCAAAGTTTAGGGACCTGTCAGCATTCAAAGTTACAAAATGATACGAGAACCAACGAAATAAGAATTTGCTAGAGTACCATTTTGATGTGGTTTGGTGAAGTGGCCAGTGTTCGTTCCACAGTGCCAACCACTGAACAACCAGGGCAAAAGGTTGATTGCTTCAGTCAAGCCAGAAACAGAAGAGTCATGTTAGTAGCTACGACTGATGGGAAAGTCAATCAAGAGTCAGGATGCTCGATAGTAGTATGAGAGTCACCCTTTCGGAAGGATTCCCAATCATCAGTTGAGTGTTGAGTTCCAAAAGTTCCTGGAATAAAAGTGCACAGTCTTTGCCTCTTTTCGATCGACCAAAGGAGGGTCTCACTTGTAAAGTCAAGGTTCTTAGTAAATCAGAGAGATGAGGGACAAACTCAAATATGGTAGTACGTTTGTTCGTGGTCAGGCGAAAGCATGGATACTCATTGTAAAGGTGAACTAGAATCACTTTTACCAGGAACTTCCTATCGCCAATAGAAAGATATATTCTAAGCCTTCCCGGAATAAAAGAGATTTGTCAGTACTTCATTTCGAGGAATGACGAAGAATCGTTCTACCGATCCAAGTTCCCTATAAATCGAGATAAGTCAATTATTCCCAAGGGCGTAGCCTCATCACCATAGTCAAATGAAAGCACGTCTACCGTGGTGAAGGGAGGTTGAAGTCAAATTCGATTTACCTCGTAACTGTTTTGCTCAGAGGTTCAACCCTATGAAACGGGCAGGGTTGTAATCAAGGGAGTCCGTTGCAAGCCGTTAGCGGAGCTACATCAATCCTAAGTTAACAAGCTCGAATCTAAGGCACACGCCAAGCAGTCATGGCCGCAGTTCCGCCAAAAGAAACAATAACTCGAGGCACACGCAGTCAGATAAAGGCAAAGCAAGCAGCTGCTCGAAAAGCCTGTCATCCAACTCAAGAGCAGTTCAAAGCGGAACTCAGAGTATGTGGTTTCTGAAAGTCAATTTCAAGGTTTCCAGAACAACTTCGTCGGTCTCGAGTCAAAGTGGATCCCTAGAATGCAGAAGAGGTTGTTGTTAAGTGTGCAGCCTAAGGAAAGAAAGATCTTACCGTCTCTACAGCCAGATCAAGGTCAGAGTTATCATGACCAGCTAGTGCAGTTTTGGCAAAGGCAGTAAAGCACCAAGTTTGGTGCCGCAAGCTCACCGTCCGAGTTCGCCGCTTCCGTCAAGTGAGCCGAGAAAAACGTAGAAGTTAGCCGGCCAACCCAATCCAACCATACCCTTTTTCTTTCTAGCCCCGAATCTCGGACGAGATTCCTGTAAGGGGGGTAGATTTGTCACAACCCGATTTTCGTTCGGGATTAAAAATCATTAAATAAATCATTTTTCAAAAATTAAATAGAAAGGCAAAAGAAAGTTATCAAGTGAAAGTATTAAGTAAATTCAAATTTCCTTTAAAAATCATGGCTGGAAATATTTTTGAAATATTCTCCATGCCCTAAAATATTCGCTGAAATTTTCCGTGAAATTTTGGAGCCCTAGAAATAATTTTTAATGCTACAAAGAGCATTCCAGTAATTATTTAATAAATAAATTAATCACTAAATGGTCTGGATATATTTTTATTGAATACTTTGAGTTTCCTTATATTTTCAAAAATTTTCTTGGAATTATTTGAGTACTGAAAGTATTTATAAAAATTCCAAAAACCATTTATGCGATTAATTTAAATGGAAAAACAAATTAAAAATCCCCCTGGTTCTCGGACCGGTTTTCGGCCCAAAACCCCTTGAAGTCCGCTTTCCTTCCCTGCCCACGCGAGCCCTTCTTCACTCTTCCCCGGGCCGGCCCAGTGGCCACGTCCCGCCTCCTTGCGCCCGCGTCACAAAAGTCCGTCCCGACTCCCTCCGTTCTCCGAGTCGATGACAGGTGGGGCCCACTTGTAATCCCCATCCTCCGGCCACACAGCCATTGCCGTCGACCTCCAGCTTCCTCGTCGCCCGCGTTCTCCGCCGCCCCCGGTCACCACTGCCTCTCCCCGAGCCTATAAAACGCCCCCGCCGAGCTCCTCTCCCTTTCCCCACTCTTCCCGAGCCCGCCGCGCTCTCACCGCCTCCTCGTGTCTTCCCTCTCTTCGCCGCCGTCGCCCTCCGCTGAGCGCCACCGCCGCCCCGAGCCTCGTCGCCGAGCGCCAAGCCTGCCACCGTGTTCGCCGCCGTGCCGCGCACCCCGTCCGCCGTTTCCCGGCCTTGGACCGCTGCCAGAGCGCCCCGCCGCCGTGCAACCGGAGCCACCACCTTTGCCACCGCCTCCGGCCGCCGGTTCCTGTCGCCTCGCTGCTCCCCAAGCCGCACCGCCTCCTCCATCGGCTCTGTCGTGCCCTTCCGAGCCTCGGCCGCCCCTCGGCCGTCGCCAAACGCGGCCGGACACCGTCCGCGCCGTCATCCCGAGCGCCGCCTCGCCTCGTTCGCCGCCATTTTTCCCCGCCGCCTTCCCGCCGCGCTCGGTGAGCCGCCTCCAATCCCTGTCTTTCCGCCCTCCTCCGCTGCCCTACACCGCTTGCCGCCACGCTGATGTCCGCCGCCGGCGACCATCGGGTCGCGTGCGTCGCCGCGTGCGCCGTCGCCAGCCATCGTCGGTCGTTGCCGCCTCTCAGCCGCCCGATCTGCCTCATGGCAGATCGTGACTGTCCATCCGGCCTCGCGGCTGCCGCGTCGGCAGCACGTGTGCGCCACGTGGCGCCCCTACCCATGGACCGCCGTGGACTTGGTCCACGGTGGACTGGCCCGTGGACCGCGCTGCGCGCGGCGACGCCAACCCTTAGCCGCTAACGTCGCCCTAGCCGCCGACGTCGCATCCGGTTGCCGACGTCATGCCGCGCCGTACCCGCCGACATCAGCCCTCGGTTGCCGACGTCGCATCAGCATTTTTCCTTTGAAAAGTACGCAATAAATTTAATTAATTTCCGAATTCATTTAAATGGTCAAAAACTTCTAAAATTCATGTCTAATTCATATGAACTCCAAATTGGACCATTCAAATTGCAAAATTTATCTAAAATTGAGCTCTACATGTTGGTTTACTTTTCATGTACTGTTATTTGGTTTTTATTAGTGTTTTTCCTCGTTTTGTGTGCCAGTGTGTAGTTTCCGTCGTTTCGGAGGTTCGCGCTCGCGAAGAGTTCAGAAGTTGGTTGGAAGAAGCATGGCAAGTCACACTTCCCTTGAAGCATATTGAACCCATTTTATAATATTTTACTGTTTGCAAATAAAATTGCATGTTTTGCGAATTACATGAAATGATGGGATTACCTATCTGTTTGCGTGTGCCATACCCTTTTAATATCCGTCCTTTGTCAAACATTGGGTGATAATTTGACTAGCTTTAGTCACTTACGTGACTTTCGCTAGAGTTATATGCTAAACCATGCTTAATTACCACTAGCTCACTAAATGGGATAATCACACTATCTATAATTAGTTCAGATGAGCTGCAAGCTCAGAACATCTGGCCATGTTTTATTGGTCGTAATATCCCAACTAAAATATGACTAAATGGTGGGCTGTGGGTGCATGGTTTTGGCTTGTCGCACCCATGGCAATTAAGGACCGGTTCATGGGACCCCTCGGGAGAATGACCGTGCAAACCACAAGCCAAAATGGGTAAGGTGGGTCCCATAGTGTAGCCTCTCCTAGCTGACGAACCCATCGGCAAGGGTGAGCGGGATGGAGTTTCAGTCGGCCCCGGTATAAGGGTTGTTGGGCGGTATACGCTTTATTTATACGTATGGATCTGTGTATTGATTTGTCATTTTGTGTACTCTGGTTGATGCCTGGACAGGGATTAAATACACAAAATAGTCTGGAAATTTGGGTTTGAATTTCTGGGCGTGACAAGGATAGATCCCTGATCCGTAGTTATAGTCTGAGGGACGCCAAATCTGAATATGATATGTTCTTTAACAAACTCTATTGCATACCCGGAGTCAACCTTCTTTAAATGAATTTCTTTCACCGACTTGGTAAAATAATCGGTTGCCACCAATATAAACTTGTGTCCTTTACTTGAGGGTGGATTGATCTGGCCAATCATGTTGATTCCCCAACCTCTGAACGGCCAAGGCTTGATGATAGGGTTCATAGTCGATGCTGGTGCCCTTTGGATAGCTCCAAACTTCTGACAATCCTGACAGCCCTTATAATTCTTGAAGCAGTCGTCCAGCATACTCGGCCAAAAGTAGCCCGCTCTCCGAAGTAACCATTTCATCTTGTGGACCGATTGATGAGTGCCACAAATTCCTTCACGCACCTCTCCTATGGCAACTTTAGCTTGATCAGTACTTAGGCACTTAAGTAGCACGCCATCAATCGTCCGATAGTATAAGTCATCGTCGAGCAAAACATATCGTAAAGCCTTGTAGCGCAATTTCCTTGAAGCCGACTGAAAAGGGTTTTGTAGATAACTGTAGACGCCATACCTCCAGTCGTCGGCTGAAATGGCTGCAATCTCCACTTCAACTTCTTTTGTCATCGTCTTGTAGCCCGATGCCCCTTGAGCTAGATCATTTGCTTCTGAATTCTTGTCTCTAGGGATATGCTTTAAGGTTACTAGCCGAAAACTGTCCATCAACTCTCGGCATTTTTGATAGTAAACCATCAGCACATCATTTTTTGCATTCATATTTTCCTGATAACTGGCTGATGACCAACAGTGAGTCACCCATTATCTCGATGGTGTCGGCTTCAACTTCCTTCAGCAGCTGTAAACCTTTGAGAACAGCTTCGTATTCGGCTTCATTGTTTGTGGCGTGAGGCGTAATGGAAAAAGCAAACTCGAAGCTTGCCCCCTTAGGAGAAATTATCACCAAGCCGATGCCATATCCATTTGTGCAAACAGATCCATCGAAAGTTAACGTCCAAGGCATGATATCAACTGAGCCGATTGAGTCATCTCTGTGTTCCACGATAAAATCGGCTATGGCTTGCCCTTTCACTGCCTTGGGCGTTTTATACCTCAAATCAAACTTTGTTAAAGCAAATATCAACTTCCCAACTCGCCGCTTCAGAACCGGAGCCGATAGCATTTATTTTACTACATCGGCTTTGCAAACTATGGCACACTCATTGGATAACAAATAATGCCTTAACTTTGTACATGAAAAATATAGGCACAAACACAACTTGTCCATGGGAGAGTACCTTATTTTTGCATCCAAAAGTCTTCTGCTAAGACAGAAAATTGCCTGCTCCTTTCCTTCGAGTTCCTCAATCAAAACTGAGCAGATAGACTTCTCATTGGCTGATAGATATAGCTTGAACAACACTCCCTTTTGCGGAGGAATCAACACTGGAGCTGATAGACTTCTCATGGCCCTCTAATATGTGGCTCCAGCATTTTTCAACCCAAAAGTCATTACAACCCATTCGTATAAGCCGATTGCTCCTGGGCACCTGAAAGTTGTCTTATGGATATCCTCCTCGGCCATAAAGATCTGATTATAACCAGCATTGCCATCCATAAAACTTATAATTTTTTGGCCAGAGGCTGCATCTACCAGCAAGTCGGCTATAGGCATAGGGTACTCATCCTTAGGGGTAGCTTTGTTTAAGTCTCTGAAATCAATGCACACCCTAAGCTTGCCATTTTTCTTGATTACCGGAACTATATTTGAAACCTTCTCTGGATATCGGCAAGGCCGAATGAAATCTGCATCATACAACTAAGTGATTTCGGCCTTAATCATATCATACATATCGGCTTTAAACCTCCTGGGAGGCTGTTTGTATTGCCGATATCCAGGCTTAATGGGGAGTCAATGTTCAACAATCGATCGGCTAAGACCAGACATTTCAAAATACTCCCAAACAAAGCAATCTTTATATTCCTTCAATAAATCAATAAGCTTGGTCCTAAAGTGAGAAGACAAATTCTTGCTAATATATGTCGGCCTAGGCCTATCTCCTGGACCTATGTCAACTTCCTCGAGCTCGTCCGCCGACATAAAACCTTGCCCAAGTTTGTCATCGATGTCATCCATGGTGTCCTTGGTGTAGATGCTTGAGCCCTCCACGATGCCCTCAAAGTAATAATTGAGGCTCTTCGTCTCCAATTGGCTGTATATCAGAATCGAACACCTTTATAAAATTAGCCTGCCACACTTTGCCAGACAGGCAACCAATGCTGTTGACTTCCTATAATGTTAAGTCGGCGTTTGCTACGTTAACTGACCTGTCAGCTGGCACAATTTCTATCTTGTCGCCTTGCCGCTGGATTGAGCTTTGATGCATTGTAGAAGGGATGCAGCAGTTGGCGTGGATCCAATCCCTTCCGAGCAGCAGGCTGTAAGATCCCTTCCCATCGATGACGAAAAATGTTATGGGCACGGTCTTGCTGCCGATGGTCAACTCGACGTTCAAAACTCCCTTGGCCTCCGATGGATTCCCGCCGAAGTCCTTGAGCACCATATTAGTCTTGATCAAGGCATCGGCCCCCTTGCCTAGCTTCCTGAATGTAGCGTAAGGTATGAGATTGATAGCGGCTCCTCCATCGAGTAGCATTTTTGACATCGGCTTGCCATTTACAAATCCTTTAACGTATAGGGGCTTTAGGTGCCGATTTTCAGTCCCCTTGTGTTTTTCGAATATGGCTTGTTCTGGGGACAACACTAGCTTGGCCAAGGTCTCCTCAACGGTGTTTGCATCGGCTTCGGCAGCCTTAAATTCGGCTGGTAATATGAACACCATATTGACCGACGCAGAAGCTATTCCTTTACCTTTTGCCACCCTTTTGGCCTGGTCAGCTGGACTCTCATCGGCTGGGGCAGCATCTTTCTTTACACACCATTGTCTCCTTGGGCCGTTTTGTCCCTTTTTCTTCTTCAGCCGATAGTCGATCTCGGCCTGGACTTCTTTTAGCCGACCTTCGCTCTTTAGCCGTTGCACCTTCCGCTTTTGTGTTTTTGTGAAGACATCGGAAGGGCATCATTGAGGGTTGGCGATCTGCTCTTCTTTGTCCTCTTCTTCATCCTCGCCCTGGAAGAAGTCCTGGTGAATCGGGCCGAGCCGTTCATGAACAGATAGTTTTCACTGGTTGAGCTGAACGGCTCGGGGGATGAATCGGCTGGGGCTCGCAATCGACTCTTGCCTGAACTCGTCTTCCTCAAATTCGCTGTAGGCTGGGCAATTTTCTAAGGTGGGTAGCCACATCCCTTGCTCCCAGTAGAACCTAAAGAACTCGCACCGCCAATGGGGGTCGTAGCCATCATGGCGACGGATGTAGGCCGTTCCCAGCCGATCAGTCGTTCTCTGATAAGGTTTGCCGCGTCGGGCTTGTTCCTCCTCTTGAACCCTGAGTTGAAATCGGAGTCGGCTGTCCATGTGCCTGGGCCGACGATCGGCCGATCAGCCACTAGTGTAGAACATATTGATGGGCACCGGGTAGGCTCCAGTCGACCTCTTGGATTGTTTCTGGCAGTCCTTGTCGGCCATGCTTCGTTGTTGGGCCTCGACTAAGCTGTGCGCCATTCTGTGCTGCCGATCAGCTCGTCTTGGGTCGGCATGGACTACATTAATAGGAAGGGGTTGCCGTCGACTTTCATCGGCTTAGCCGATTCTTCGAACTTGATCTTCCCCGCTTCTTTGGCCGACTGAATTTGCTGGCAGAAGACTTTGCAGTCATTGGTGTTGTGGGAGGTGGTGTTGTGCCACTTACAATATTTCTTTTTCTTGAGCTCCGCGGCTGATGGGATGACGTGGTTGGCTAGAGTTGTATTTGCTTCTTCCGCAGCAGCAGTTCGAAGATCCTATCGGCTTTGGTGATGTCGAAGTCATATCTCTCCTCTTTAGTCGATTTCTTTAGCCACTGACACGTTATTGCCTTCTTGTTTCTGGTCCACTCGGCCGCTGCCACCTCTGCGTCGCTATCACTTGAGTCGGAGTCCGATGCGTAAGCGACGTGGCTAACTTTCTTGAATGCCTTCTTGGATTCTTGGAAACGTTGCTCGTGGGCTGTCACTTTTTGGACCAAGTGGGCCAAGCTCTCAAAGTCCTGAGTCAAAAACCTTTCCCTGATGGGGGCCAAGAGGCCATGGGAGGCTAAATCGGCTAGTTGCGAGTCTGACAGCACCAGGCTATAACATTGATTCTTCATATCTCTGAATCGCTGGATGTAGTCCTGAACCGATTCTTCATGCCTTTGTCTGATGCTGGTGAGGTACGACAACTTCATCTCATGCGTGCCAGAGTAAAAGTAGCTGTGAAACTGCTTCTCGAGATTGGCCCAGCTCTGTAGCGAGTTGTGGGGCAGTGATGAAAACCATGTAAAGGCCGATCTCGAGAGAGATAGTGGGAACAAACGCACTCTGAGTGCGTCTGTAGCCGATGCTTCGCCGCATTGAGCTAGGAATCGGCTGACGTGTTCGTAGGTCGACACATTATCTTGCCTAGAGAACTTTTAAAAATTTGGCACCTTGTAGCGGTTTGGCAGGGGCACCTCTCAAAGTGTTTCGGATACGGGTAGCGGTACATGTTGCCGGAGTCCTTCGGCTTGAGACCGAACTGATCACGCACGACATCTGCGATCAGATCGACCCAAGGCTTGTTTTCTTGAGCATGACCTGCGATATCGGCTCGTACTGCTCATATTGCATGGGAGCCTGCCGATACTCCATCTGCGGTGAATGAGGTTGGTAGCACTGCTCGTAGTTGCCTCCTGGGTACTGGTGTTGGACTTGATTCACGGCAGGAGGCGGCTGAGACGCTAGCGGGGGCTGCTGCTCAGGGGGAAGCCAAACGCCTCCGGAGTTGTGGGACGGATCCGGTGTATAATTACCAATCGGCACCTTATGTATGAGGGTTTGCCGATTGGTGTTAAACATGTTGTCTACCTGCTCCTGAGTCAGTATCGGAGCACCGTGGCCTTGGTGTTGAGGTTGTTGCCTGGTCAGGAGCATGGGTGCTGACTTCGTAGCCGATGATTGTTCATTCGGCTGAATAGGGGCTCCCCCTGGAGGAGTCGGCTGTCCCAATGGAGGAATTGAGAGTCCACGCGTCGACAAAGTCCTGTAAGGTGGGAATCGGCCATCGGGGAAATAGGTCAGCCCCCTTGACAGTTGCTCGACTATCTTTGAGTCAACCACAGTGCTGATCATGTTGTTCAACATATTCACCAGTATCCCTGACTGGTTGACGAGCGCGTGGTGGACAGCCGAGTTGATCCGATCCTGGAGCGTGTGTAGCCCTGAGTCATCCTGCTCCTGCTTGATGTCTTCAACCTTATGTTTCACCTTGTATTCGCTGGAGGTGGCTCCAGAGTCAAAGTCTTCGGGGATCACAAATTTGTACTTTTGAACGATTGTCCCCGATCTGGTCTAGGTAAAGGATTGCATATAGTGAGACTGCAATCGTTCAATCATCTATTGATAGTCGGCTTGTTGCTCAGCCGACAACTAGTCCATTGTCACAGGGATGATGTTCTCCTGGTCTAACTCCGGGGTCTTGATGTTCACCATTGTACTGGACTTGGACGTGGCAGTGGTCCCACCGGGCGTGCCAAAAGCGTGTTGATGAGTATTTTTCCCACGCGCTGGCCTGGGAGATTTGCTTAACTCCAGTGTAGGTCCAAAATTGGTCGCCTTTGGTGATTGCGCGGGCGTGCCAGTTGGTTTGATCCTGTAACCAACAAGAAACAAAGAATAGGCGATTAGATTAAAATTAGATCCTACTCGATCGGCTAAAGATATTCTTAATATATAATTACCATTTCAAAGTGTATTTAGACTAAATGATTGGGATAGATCGGTAGTATACCGAGACAATATAAATCACTTATATCTCCAAACACACCATAATACTAATTACATATATTTATAGCTTAGCGATGTCGCAGATGTAATGTAAACCGGCTAATACTCCGATATGTTTTATATGAAGATATCAATCTGAACTAAATACACTAAACCAAGATCAATTGGTTGTTAATGTGACTTAACAGATTGATACCAAGCTTAGTATATTTAAATAGATTAAGATCTTAATATAAAAGGCGGTTCTAATACATCTAGCAGTAATAATACATAAAAGATGGTTAAAACAGGTAAGACCGACTGAAACCCCGGTGCTATCTCTAATAATAATCATTGAGCCTAATAGATCTATATGATTCTAAGAGCGACTTAATAGGTCAATTTGATGCAGCATTAAGTGCAAAAAGAAGCACGAGATCTATTTAGACTAATAAGAAGTCCTCGAGATGGTAGACACGCCATATAACCTAAATCAACCTATAGATCTAGCTCTGTCGTCTGCTATCTTGAGGAAGATATTACCGATCGGGAGATAGATCTAGACATTGATCTAGATTATATGTCGCATATGGTAGATTAAGCAGTTTATAATATCCAGATCATAGTATCATGACGATGAAAGCACTAACTCGATAATACAAACCGCTTGTAACAAGAAATTACCTTGTTTGGAGATCGAAAACCGATGCAGCCCGAAAACGAGGCAAGAACTCATCGGAAGAGTAAAAATGAAAATTTTTGGTGATGCGCCAAAGTTGTATTGATGTCTGTGTCTTCTTTTACAACAAGCCCTCGGGTCTTGTTTATACCCCGTTACAACAACATCCGTGTAGATCATGGTTTCTATCTTATCTACTATTTACATTATGACAATATCCCAGGACAGAATCCCATGCCGCGTTACAAAAGAAAGTTACACATGATATTTGATTTTACATATACAATTGTCGTTATAGGTCTTTATCCATAGATGGCAACGTCTTTGAAGCACTTGGGAAACCGAATCCAATGATTATCTCTAAGCTTTCCTTCCGGGATTGGCTCCACCTTTTGTCTCTAATCGAAATTGACTATTGGCTATCCTGGTCCGACTCGGACTCAGTCGACTAGCTCCGTAGCCGATTCGGACTTAGCCGATGCGAGCTCTGCTTCCAAGAATCGCACGTTTCCTCCGATTCTGCTTCAATCCTTGCTTCAAACTCGGGGATTTGCTTACCAAATTTGGTCGTTAACAGGCACCAAGGTGGCGCAAACGCGGGATGGTTCCGAGGCGGCCATGCGGGTGCCCAGATTCACCCGAGGTGAATCCGATGGTAGGGACAAAGGAGGCGGTGGCTTCGTCGGCCAGCGGAGCACGTGGCAGCATGGCGACGACGCGCGGGACCAAATGGTCACCGTCGGCGAGCGACGACAGCGCAGGAAGGAGCGACGTGCACGGGAGGCAGCGACACGCACGGGAGGAAATGATGCCTGTGAGGGAAAGGAAAGGGAGATTGGGAGTGCCAACTGACACGGTGACGACTGCCGCGGGGGAAGAGGACGACGTCAACGGCAACTACGGCAGCGATCCGGCAAACCGAGGGGCGGACAGTTGTAGACCCCCGTTTTCGAGGACGGGAATCATTCGTGTTCATAGTACCATATCCCTGGTCGAGTAGTTTGGTACCCACGAATACAGTTCTGAATTACCAGGTGCAAAGTGCACGAATAGTCTTACATCGATATTATTACAATAATAGGCCCGAAGGCAATATCCAATACATATAGGACCTACCGGTCCGAATACAACCAAAAACAGAAATTAGATAAGATAGCAGACGGAAGGCAGCAGCATGCCGACTGCCTACAGGCAACGACTGGGGACTAAGACCTATTGCACTCCATAGCCTTCATTCATCCTGGTATTAAGCATAGGAGTCCTCCAGTTCTTCGTTTCCACCATCTGAAGGTTTGTGCGTATAGCAAGGGTGAGTACCCAATGTACTCAGCAAGCCGACACGGAATGATGCACATGATAGGGCCATTTAAAGGGAGGCTGTGGTTTATTTGCACAAAGCCAATTTTGGCAAATCATTTCACAAACCTAATATCTTGCCAGTCAAGTTTTAGTTTCAGAGTATATTAAATCGGTGACGGTTCTGTCTGCATCCATCGTGATACCAAGGATGGTTTCCCGTCTCCGGATCGTCATGGTTTTCTGGGGAGTCTTCCCCCTTCTCTCAGATAGAGAAGTTGGTTTCCCAGCACATAAAATCATTATGCAATCCCATTCCCAACATTTTAAAATTTATGAGTCTAGCCACGGGAGAAACTTGTCACATCGCTCATTAACCACGAGCACGGCTATTCGAATAGATTGATTTACTCATACTGCAGTGGATGTACACTTTACCCGTACTCCGCAACTGCTCATTGAATGAGCTTACATCCCTCTATATGGGACGGTCATGGCAAAGCCTTTTGATAACCTCACTTTGGCAGTACCCGCTCCATGAACTTAAGTCCTCATGCACTCTAGCCATCATTTTCTAGCAGTGAGAGGAGTTCTGGCGTTCCCGGGGTAAGAGAGAAAACTCACTTAATCTTTAGTCATTGTTAGGTTCAATTTATTATTCACATAAAGGCCTTTTGTCTCATCACAATTACAGGCACTCTACCATTGGTAGGCCCAGGACACTCTACCTATTGGTAGGTCCTTAACTCAACACGTACACCTGAACCACTATGCAGGGATACTGCCTCCGCTCGGCTATCTACTCCGCTAGGTCTATACCCATTCAAGAAGTACGGTTGTACTGGTTCGCTCTAAGTTGTAGTCTCATGGCTCGGTCCTTAATTGACCAGGGACGGTACTAGCCTTTTCCGGAATCCACCCAAATCCAACCATCCGCCCAGTCTAAAAACATTGGTTTTCTACTTCTCATTTCTTCCATCAAACTATTTTCATCATGATGAAGGCAATGTGACGCTCATGTCTCCACATGCCGTATTCCAACTACCTTCCCAAGGATAGTTGCCCAAGCACGAAGCTTCTTTGTAAAATCATGAGTATGCAAGAATCTAATATAAGCAAGGCTAAGCATTCTACCGAAGTTAGCCTCCGGTCATATCACATCGAAGGTTACAAAGAATAATTCTAATGGTAATCAACATCAAGGCAGGGTATATCAAGCATAGGTACTCATTTGTGTATAGCATGCAATTTGTAATTGAAATCAACATCATTTCGCAAAGTAGGATCAATATGTTCAAAGGAAAGTGTTGACTTGCCTTGCTCGTGACCTTGTTGGCTTGAGTCTTCGACGTTCTCGATGGTTCCCTCGGACTCTATCGTACGTGCGAGAAATCCAATTTGAATTCGATTAGAATTCAAATAAAATCCAATAAGATCCAATAAAAGCCAAATGAATCGCGAAAGCGGCTCCTAATACTAGGTTATGACTCTACGCGAACCTAGGTTCGAGTTTCGGCGAAAACCGAGTTAGAGCGAAAGAGTTGCAATGATTTGAACTCTTGTATGATGTGAACCCGATTTAATTAAGTATGATGTGATATTTATTTTAATATGTTATGCTTAAAGTTTGAGAAATATTAGAGTTGATGATTCAATTTTATCAACTTATTTCTCGGGTCGAGAAGTTCTAGGGTTTAAATCAAAATTAATTGATAGAAGCTAGACTTGTATATAAAGTAAGTTGGATTTTTAAGTTTTAGAAAATCTATATGATAAACACTATGTGATGACCAACTAATGTCGTAAATAAAATCCTAAACGAATAAACTACGCGACGATCAATTATTTCCGAATAGCTAGCCTTGATATAACCTAGGGTTAACAATAATCGATCCCAAAATAATCTCGGAGCTAAGTATTATACTAGTAATCTAGGTTTTAAGTCCAGCAAATATATAGATCAAGAATAATATTTTGGAGACAAGAATAAGACATAAATAATTTTCTTTGAAGGATAAATAAATGCTATGATTAAATATTTTCGAAAACATGTTTAATAATCGGTCCTGAATTATTTTTGAAAACCAAATTTGTTTTGAAGAAAAATATGTAATTTTGCCCAGAGATTTTCCTGAAATATCTTCCAAATTTTTTCCTAATTTTTCCAAAATTTTTCCCAAATTTTCCCTTTTTTCTTTCTCTTTTCCTTCTTTCCTTTTCTCTTTTATTTTTCTTTTCTCTTTTCTTTTTTCCTACCCGCCCCTGCTTCCTTCTCTCTCCTCTACCCTCCTCCGTCTACCCCCTGGCCTACCTCTCTCTCGCACGGTTGAGCCGAGCGGCGCACGGCAATGGCTGGGGACGGAGCGGCGGCGCGGCTACGGAAAATAAGGGAGGAAACGAGGAGGGATGCGGCTCACCGGCGCGGTGGCGAACGGCGGCGGCGAACCCGACACGGGCGGTGGTGGCTTGCGAATCCCGGCGCGGCGGCGGCGGCGGAATTACAACGAAACGGTGGCGAGGAGAGGGAAAAGAGAGGGGACGCGAGAACGGTGAGGATGGGGGAGATGGGGCTCGGCTCCCCCTTTTATAGTTGCGCGGAGAGAGAGAGGAAGAGAGGCGACGGCGACAAAGACGCGCGTGGGACGCGAGGGCGGGGCCGAGCGCGGCGAGCAGCGCGTGGCGCGCGTGAGGTGGGGCCGGGCGCGCGAGCGGCACGTTGCGTGCGCGAGGGCGGGGCGGGCACGGCGGGCGACGCGCGGCACGCGTGGGCGCGGGCCGTACGGTGGCACGACGCGTGGCGGGAGCGGCGCACGCACGGGCGGGCCGAGGCGTGGCGTGCGTGGTCGTGCGGGCGGCGCCGGGCCGGCGCACGGCACGGCGTGAGCGCGTGGCGCGTGGCGCGTGCGGAGGGGGGTGGGGGTCGGTACGGCGCGGCGACGCCGCGCGGCGCATCGCGCGCGTGCGCGGGGCCGAGGACCGCATCGAAAACGTGGCGCAATATGAACAGTGACATTTCCGAATTTCCCGATTTTAATTTTTCTATTTCCCATTTCTTTTTCCTCTAACCACTAAAATTTAAAATAAAATATAGCACACCCAAAATTAAGTTGAAAAATATATTTCCAACCTTTTCACTCACTTTTATTATTTCAAAAATATATTTCACATATTTAATTTAATCCTTTTTCCCTAAATTCCATAAAATACAATTTTTATTCCAAATAATATCTAGACTTCATATATACCTTTTTAAAATATTTTATCACTCATTTTATTCACTAATTAATATTACACAACCACCAAAATAATGTTTTGTTCCCAATTGTATATTTTTATAAATCCATCACCCTTTTCCTATTTTATATTAAAATTCCCAATTCTAAACTCCGAAATTTTTCTCCCCAATGGAAATTCAAATTGTTTGGATTTTCTCAAGCATCAAGATGAATCACTCTCCATATAAATTTATGCAACAAGCTGGCAAATATGAGGCAATAAACACGATGAGAAGCAAATAGCCAAAAGATTTTGTAAGTTCCAATTTTTAATTCCCGGTTTTAAATTCTCCGATTTTCAGGGTGTTACAATAGTGTTCGGTGTCGCCTAAGGAAGGAGAGAAAGGGGGTTAGAGGGAGAGAGGGGGTGCACGACGGTGGACATTGCCGGCTGGAGGGGGACGTTATGGAGAAGCTCACCGGTGAAATACGAGAATAGGGTTCCAGCGATGGAGGATGGCATCCAAGCGGTGGTCGGGGTGCCTCACGGTCTCGCGAAGCCGACGACGACAATGGCACAACCCAGCGAAGAGCGACGCGGTGGCTAGAGGCAGCCAAAAGCGGTGGAGAGTGGCGACGCTAAAGAAGAACGGCGTGGGAGCAAGAGAGAGCCCAGGAAGCGACTATGGTTTGAGAAAAAGAGAGAGGGGAGCTCGGGTGCAGCATTTATAGGCCGAGGCAAGCTCGGACGTGGCCGGGATGAGGCAGAATCACCGACGATGTGGGGTGGGAGAGAGAGGGGGGAACAGGCGACAGATTCAAAATTCGAATCCCCACCGTTTCGCGGCGTGATGCGCGGGAGGAGTGAGGGAAGAGGGCGCGACATCCGGGACGATACGGAGTGGGCACGAGGGGCGCGGGGAGGGCAGCGGCGTTGTTGACATCAGCCCTCTCTCTCCGGCCGGAGGTGGACGACGGGTCCGACAGGTGCGACCCACCTATCGGTGGCCGGGAGAGAGGTGGAGTGCAAGCGGACTTGCTGGTCCGCGGCCACAGGCTGGCCCAGCGAGAGGAGGCGGGGCACAGGCGAGGGCACTAGCCGGAGGTAGGTGATGGGTCGAAACGGCCCATGACCGGAAAAGAGAAAAAGGAAAAGAAAAAGAAAAAGAAAAAAAGAATTTTTGGATTTAATTTAATTCCAATAATCATATTTCAATTATTAAAATTATTTCCTTTGCTCTAAAAATCCCACAAAAATTCATGTTAATATATTTTAGCATGGGAACTTATGAAAAATTCCACCAAGCCAATTCCACTTATTAAATAGATTTATTAATTAGGGTTATGCTCTAGGTTAATTTTCAACAATTTCTTCGAGCGATTTATTAAATAATTTAAGGCTAAAAGAGGAAACTTCAGGGTGTGACATTGTATCTCGTTGGATGTATATTGATTTGATGATCCGATTGTAGGTATTGTTCTAGTTATGATTATATGTCCTTAGAGGACTCCCTGCCTACCTTATATAGGTTGCAGGGTAGGGTTACAAAAATAAAAACCTAGCCGGACATGACATCAGTTTCCTAATCTATTATATGGTAGTACTAAACTGGGCTCTAGGTCATGCCGTAGAACACAAGGCAACGCCATGACTGAGTCCTACTCTATTACATAATACATGGATCCGACCCACCTCCTATCTATAATCGGATATGTAGACCGTGTGGGTACCTGGTACCCATATTCTCCACAGTAGTCCCTGAGACCTTCACAGTCAAGTTGCCATCTTCTCCATAGTTGATAACCAACAATTAGTGCTTCAATCTTCCTTGTGAAGGCTTGTCGAGTGCTTATTTCTTGAGTCCTCATTTTGATATCTTGCAAAGAGACTGTGGATGGCTTATCAAATAGATTAAATAGATAGATGCATCGGATAGATGAATGAATAGGTGTAGCCCTCAACTATGTGCTTAGTTGAGAAACAACTAAACATATAGTTAAAAACTATAATTTTAGCCAGCTAAGTGACTTAATATTAATTTATAGCATATGTGATGTGAATCCTCGAGTAACATGACCCGATGATATACTAACTGCATAAAATATGATGCCCATAGCTCTGGGCCAACTGCGGCTTAAGAATATAATGCGTGTAGCCCTAGGGCAACCACGTCTTAAAAATGTAATGCATATGGCTAAAGGCCAACTACGACTAAAAAAATAATCACGTAGCACTAGGCCAACCATGTATAGAATACGCGTAGCACTAGGCCAACCGTGTCTTTGAAAATGATATCAAATAGCGCTTGATTCTTAAAAAAAGAAGCCAGTTTATAAAAGGCACAAAAGCATGCTATTGGTCACCTTTAAAAATCACATAGTAATGTCTTTAAACAAAAGCCTTTATGCAGCGAGTAAAGGATTTTTTAATGTATGGGTTAACACTGCGTGCATATCGAAAAAATGAGTATGCTTAATTCCCTATAAGACACACGGTTTCACCACACTTGAAAATATGGGCTGTGGACATATTAGGTTCAAGCCATAAATTCAACGCCGAGTGGTTTTATCAAAAAATACAGCATTTGTGGTGTCAAATCCGAGTTAATAATACTCAAAATGGATTTACCAACTGCCAATTAAATGACCAAAATATCATATATAGCTCTAAGCCAATGATATAGGTCTAAAAACAAATGCACATATATGCAATTATATAAATGCAATATTGCAGCATTAAGCCAAGTGCATTTATAATAAACCAAACAGTGCCCCACTCTTATATAAAAAGCCAGGTTATAAGCAATTAAAGCACATTGTTTGTCACCTCCTATTAAGTCGCATTGCATTAACCATCTCAAATAAAATGTCATATAGCAGCGAAACAAAGGATTTTATAGGTATTGGGTTTTCTTCTATGCACACATTTTTTTAAAAAAATATGTTTAAGTCCCTAAAAGACACATAGTGAACCACAGCTAAAAAATATATGGCATATGTGGTGTAAAATCTGTGTCAATAATACTTATAATAGATTTACCAACCGACTGTATAATGACAAAAAAATATTATGACCAGCCTAAGTCCTTTTAGAAAAATACACACAGATGTGGATTAAAGCAATGATATAGTATTCAATCATTTGCTTTGTAAAAAACCAAACAGTGCCTTACCTTACATAAAAAAGTTATAAGAGCAGCTATATATAAAGCTTCATTGTTTGTCACCTTTTAAATTGTATTGTACCAACTCAAGTTAAGTAACAATAGTATAAAAGGATTTTAAGGTATTGATCACTTGAGCACGTGCATATTGCCAAGAGCAAATATGCCTAAGTCTCTAAAGGCACGTGACAAGCCACACCTGAAAATGGGTTGCAAACTCTTAATGGGCTTGGCCCAAAAAAATATTTGGTGATACCCTTAAAAAGATGACGCATGTAGCACGCCTTTTAGGCTGTGTTCTTTGACAGGAGTTCCCAACTCCACCTTCATTTTCCGCACGCACGTTTCCCAAACTGCTCAACAGTGTGTTTTCATAAAAATTTTATATAGAAAAGTTGCTCTAAAAAATTCATATTAATTCATTTTTTTAAAAAATAGCTAATACTTAATTAACCATGTGTTAATAAGTCATTCCATTTTGTGTGCGCGAGGGATTAGCTCCCAAGTGAAGATACCAAACACAATCTTAATCTGCTCCTCAGTCACAAATCTCCCAGGTGATGTAGACCAAGCGCATCTCATCTGAGCGGCTTCTGATCCGAGTGGTTTTCCCTCATGGGGTGTACCGAAGTAATTGTGATAATTGAATCCCAATTGGCGCAAGTACTCAGCTAATGGTCCTCGTGGAAAATAATGATCGATCCAGACCTTGAGTGTAGGAAATAAGCCCATGGCCATAAATTACTATTGTCCATATTTGGAATGATCTTGGAACGAAGATGTGATCCTCGCGCTTGAGTTGATGATCCTCTGAGCATGTCGCTTGTCCTTCTGTTGTGGTTGAGGTTGTCCGTCGGTAGCAATTGATGTAACGGGCATGAAGGTGAGGCCATCAGTCGATGATGGCAAATGCACCTGGCAATAGAGACGATGTTGCCCAGTAATGGTGGCGGGATTGCTCAACCATAAAAACAACAGTTTGCAGCAAACGAGGCGAGCTGGTGGCGAAGACGAAGACACTCAAAAAGCGGTGATGACGTAGACCAACCATGAAGACGAAGACACCATTCAATAGCAATAGAGGCAACCCGGTAACAAAGACGACGATGCCCAACAGCGGTGGTGGTGTAGGCCAACCATGAAGGTGAAGAAACCAATCGTTGATAATGACGTCAGGGCCAGTGTAGAGGCGAAATTGAAGAGGCATGACAGGATGTTGTTAACAACAATTAGGAAAGATTGAAGCTATGTGAATATTTATCTATTAATTAGGCAGGTTTAATTATTTTCTTTTCATAATTTTAGGAAAGATTGAGTAGAGTCCTGTTGGGGCTTGTAATTTGTGTTCTATCTTTAGAAAAGTTTGTGTCGTATCTGATATGGACTCATTTATGCTCATGGGTATAAATATGTACATCCAGGGTCTTGTAACAACAACAACAACAATTCAATACACACTTTCGGTACATCGCCATCATAGTTTTCAAGGTTTTTCATCTCGACGAGTTCTAGTTTTGAGTTGGGTTGCATCGGTTAGGTTCGATCTCTATCAAAAGGTGATTCCGTCTATAGTTGCTTGTATCGACGTAGCAAGCGCTTCCATCGGTTGAGTTTGACACTCTATTCTAGTCAGTACAAGCGCTAAGTTATCATATACGTTATGTAATCTAAGTTGTTAGTATTGTTTATCTGTATCGGCTGATTCATTTAGAGTTTGCTGATATGGGCTAAACAATTCTTAACGATTTAGATTGTTTCGTGTATCTACTACGTTGAAAAACAATCAAAGGCTTGACTAGACCTTAGCCTTTCTTTCATACTTAATGCTGCATCAATTAAGTTTGACCTACTAAGTCGTGATTGAAAGTGTAAGAATTAACTTGCTCTTGGATTGACAATAAGGGTAGTATCGGGATTTCAGCTGATCTTACCTGGTATAATTGTTTCGCTTTAAGGTATATACTTTCTTTTTCTTAACTGGTTATATCTATCATCTTATATAAGCTTATCAATCTCTTCAATTTATTAAGCGTGTTATCAGCCTCGCACTATCTCGGTTAGGTCTGGTCTGTTGAGGTTATAACATGTTTAGTAGATTTAATTAACGTTGAGTCTTATATAAGGCTATACCGGAGCTTTAGCCGATATGTTATCTAAAAACGCCCAAGCTATTTCATCGGCTATGATATGAACCTATACAATTATTAATTTGTCTGACCTTGATTTTAAGCAATTAATACTGTCTCGATTAGCTCCGATCTATCATAATTGCTTGAAGCTAAGAAAAAGATTAAATTTGCTATTATATGTTATTCATATCTACAACCAATCATGATTGTTTTGGGCATAAGTTTTAATATCTGTCCATTGGCTAGCTATTTAGATCATATAATCATAAAAAAGTTGACTTTAATAATCTCAGCTTTATGTTGCATTGATTGGGTTCGACCTATTGGATTGATTCTAGTTCATGAGCAACATCTTCCACCTAATAGCCAAGTCGATTCGTTTGCATCGGCTAGGTCATCACCATACAACATCGGCCTATCGGCCGATTGGCTATCGTTTTCTAACGTTTACCATTGCTAGTTGGTTGCAGGATCAAACCAACTGGCACGCCCATGTTCCACTGAAGTTTTGGACCTGCACTGGAGCTAAGTAGAACTCTCAGGCCGTCATGTTTTTGCATCGACACGCTTTTGGCTCGTCCGATGAGACCATCAAGATCTTCACCATGTCAGAAATCAAGGAGGAAAACATCGTCTCAATCACCATTGACAAGTTGTCTGATGAATAAAAGGCGCAGATGGAACAACTCACTCAGGAGTTTCGGAAGATGTATTTGGAGTCCTTCAGTGTTACTCGGCAAGAAAAATTAATTCAGAAATCCAAAATTATTATGCCGAGGCTGGAAAATGAAGGGAGTAGTAAACAAGGAGATATAACTAATCAAGAAACTAAAGAAGAACCTCCTCTCATGGCTCTCAAAGACAGGATTGATACAACAGTTCATCATGCCTTGATAAACCAATCTAGAGTGTTGGTTAACACATTAACATTTATGATCAAAAAGGTAGTAGATGGAACTATTGTTGAAGAGGAAGCCAAAGGACCAGTTTTTTTCCAAATCATACATTTCCAGCTGTTAACGACCAAATTTGGTAAGCAAATCCCTAGGTTTGATGCAAAGATTAAGGTGGAATTGGAGGAACGTGCGATCTGCGAAAACAGAGATTGTATCGGCTGAGTCCGAATCGGCTACGGAGCGAGTCGGCTGAGTCCGAGTCGAAACAGATATAGCCGATAGCCGATTCCGATTGAAGACCGAAGGAAAGGCCAATCCCGAAAGGAAAGCTTAAAGATAAATGTCACATATCCAAATCCTAGGGTCAACAAAATTCTTGTCGGAATAAAATAAAAGTAAGGATTCTCAATTTTTATGAACCAAAAATTTTCTTTTACCAACCTAATTGGGACCAACCTAGACTTATGTATGATAAACAAAATTTTGGAACGAAGTAAAAACTTTTTCATTTATAGCCGACCGCTCTGACCTAGGTCATACACGTATATTCAGATTTTTGAAAACGCATCACATTATAAAAATTTACAAACCGAATCTACAACAAATTTGGGGTGCTAGGTGTGAACTTAAGAATCCTAGTCAAGGTTCACTTCCTCAGCTCAAGAGGACAACTAATACGGATCTGAAGTATAAACTAGTCACGTGCACATAGGGTAGACGCATAAAACTAGAAAGGCTACCTAAATTTTATAAGACTAAACCATATAAGATAAAATCATGGAAAGATTCACGAAGGTACCAAATGTTATGTACAACTTAACATAATTTTTGTGCAAATTTAACACTAGGTTTGATATGCCCCAAACATATTAAATAAAACAGTCCTATAATAGGCCGAGTAATAACTTTAATCGGCTAAAATGCCAACCTACCCAAAAGAGCAATAAAATGCACCAAAGCATATACATGAAATATTTTATTCAAATACTAGGATAAAAACCATGAATAAATATAATTTTTTTAGAATGTTTCTCCTCAGCCTTGGCCCTCTAAAAATTCAAATAAATCCCCAAATACCATGAGTTTGATTAATTTCTGGGGACAAACCACAAATTATTTTTGAGTGTAACTAAAGAAAATGGAACGATGATCATCTATCCTCAGTAAAAGTATCACTAATTTATCCTGTCCATAAATTTAATTATAAAGCAACAAAGATTAGACAGAGATAATTTCGAAAATTCAATAAAAAATCATTTTCACATGCCCATACCTTTCTCCTTGCCTAGCCTATCACGTGTTAGACCCACATAGCAGCCTCCACAGCTTGTTTTTCCTTGGTACATCAATCTCCACCGCTTGAGAAGGCGAGAAAGAGAACGAGGCAGGAAGAAATCGGTGCCGGCTGCGTTTGACGCGTGGAGACAAAGTGCCAGCGCCGCTTCCACCTATTTCTTCACCAGCCGACGTCGCCTAAACTCGCACTCTAACCAGGCCAAGGGAACGAGAGAGAGAAGGAGAGCTCCTTGCCCCTGTCGCCCACACCATCGTCGTCTTCTTCCCTCCATAAAATCCGCAGATCAACTCGACATCTTCATCTCTCACTCTCCAACCAATTTCCCGATTCATCAATCTCATCGTTCGTTCGCTCTAGGTTGAAGACTTGAAAGTCTAGCTGCTGTCGACAGTGATGGCGTCGTCTTCTGTTCCGGATGATGGCGGTGCCGTTGCCGCTGCTGACCCTGCTGCTGCTGCGGCCGGGGCTCCCGTGTGCCGGATCGTGGTGGCCGTGGACGAGAGCGAGGACAGCCATGCACGCTCTCTCCTGATGCCTCGCCAACGTCGTCTCCTCCTCCGGCGACACGCTCGTGCTGCTCCACGCCCGCCGTCTACGCCGCCATGGACAGCCAGGATACATGATGACCTCGGATGTGATGGCGAGCAGGGACAAGTACGCCGTCGCCGTCTCTGCCGCGGCCGTGGACAAGGCCGAGCACATCTGCGCCGCTTTTCCCTCACGTGACGGTGGATACACTGGTGGAGAGCGGGGACCCGCGCGACGTCATCTGCAACGTCATGGTCATCCCCGCCGGCGCCCCTTCTACGCCACCATCCCGACCTCCACGAGCCAAGGTAATTAGAAAAATGGATTCGCGAGAACGTGCACTACATTTTCTTTTTTTACCTCGAACCCAACCGAGCCACAAATCGTCGTCGGCGAGCTCGCCAAAAATCCCGGCCAAAACCCAGGCAACCGATCTGTTCGCATCTGTTAGAGGCCAAGGGCTAGGTTTTGCAAATTTGAACAAATCTAGGGTCCACTGTGTAAACATGCCTCTCAGTATTTTACTGATGAGTGTAATGTTTTATCAATAGATGTGACACTAATTATTTTACTTTCCGACAAGCGCCATGCCTCCCCTCCTCGCTCCGCTCCACCGCTCCTTCAGCCTTCGACTCCCTCGGTTCTTGGTGATCATTTTCTGCGATGACCTACTTGCTTGAGCGTGCCTGGCCAAGCCTCTGTTCATGGGGTCCGCCGCGGATCTTGTCGGCAAAATGGACTTCGACAAGGGCCTTGTTTTTCAAGAGGAAGTTTGTCGTCGTTTCAGGTCACCCGTGCACCATCCTTCTGATTCTGCTTTGGGTTCGTTCTTTTTGTTGGTCACTTTTCGTCGCCATCTTTTTCGTCTCTCCGAGGATTCTTTGGCTCTCGCTCTGCAAGCGTGTTTGCGTGACAAAGCTGATAACTTTCACGTTCGTTTCTTGAGCAACAACCATTTTCGCTTCTCGGTTTTCTCTAAGCAAGTGGGTTTTCATGTTTATAAGCTTCATTGGGTTATCATGGCTAGTATTTTCACCTCTGGAGCAATGGCTTGCCCAACTGGAAAAAAGAGAAACGTCTTTGGGAATTTGAACAGGAAAAAGAATGGATCAAAGTGGTTTCTAAAAAGTCCAGAAAGCTTATCTCAAAAAACCCTAAAAAAGTTTCTTTTGCCAAGCAGTTTATCAGTTCTCCGAGCAAATCATTTGGACCTAATGGCTCCCTCAAAGTTAACTTGGAAGCTTCTTTTTGCTTGTTCCCTGGTAAACTCGTTTTTGGGAAAGGTTCTTGTGGAGATTGTGGCAATCGGGTATCTACATGGCAAGCTTATCCGACTGGAGGTAGGGATAGATTGCGCCTGCCATATCTGTAAGCCGAACCTGACTTGGGTGTTACGGTTGCCGATAGAGATAAGGCAATCGCCCTATAGTCACGGTTTGGTAAGATTGGGGAAACCGACTTAGAGTAAGATAAGGTTTCCGACTTGTAAACCCTTCCTTCCAAGACTATATAAGGGGGGTAAAGGGCGTCCCTTGAGGGATATTCCAACACTAGATCTGAGATACAACTTCATAAGCGAGAGCTTTAGATCACGAGATCAATAAAGACACTCGGCGGATCGAATCCACCAAAACAGGAGTAGGGTATTACCTTACAAGAGGGCCTGAACCTGTCTAAATCTTCTCCTTCTTCTAACCCATTGTGCTTGGCGATCTCGACTGCGACCCCAGAAAATATATTGCCGAAACCAAGTTTCGACAGTTGGCGCGCCAGGTAGGGGGCACGCGCCGAGACTTCTTCAACAATCTCGCCGACAAGCGTGATGGGATCTCCCTCAAGACTCGGCGACTTTGCCGCCAACTTCGCCGACGACTCCTCCTTCGACTCGGATTCGAACCAGTCGAAGGGAAAGACCTACTCGGTGCCATTCGGGCTCCCCAACAGCGCCGAGATCTTCGACAACATCTTGAAGACCAAGATGCGATCCACCTTCTCCGATGACTGACTTCACTCGGCACCCTTCGGGTTACCGAATACCGCCGAGATCTGCGCCAATCTTTTCGCCTCCCCGACGGAAGCGACCTATTCTGACGAAGACGTCTCGGTGCCGTTTGGGTTACCAAATGCCGCCGAGATCTACAGCAAACTTCTCTCCCCCGAGTTGGCGACAATCCACTCGGAGGAGCCTACTCCCCCAAGCTCCGACTCGGACTAGAACGATCCAGATCCGGATTACCCAGGATCAAGGGAGGTCGCTGTCATCCTCCCATCCTTCGGCTCCTGCTCATCTTCAGAGCTCAACGGATACCTCAGCTCCGCCGGCTTCGACAATCTCTACGGCATTCCTTCCGACGAAGCCGACAACTCCAACTGCCACATGGACTGCGAGCCGAAGTGCTTCGACGTCCTCATGGCCGAGCCAGACGAATCTGACTCAGCCATGGCCAGAAGGCTTGCCGAAGAGGAGCGAGCCAGAGTGGAGCTTGAGCGCAAGACAGCCAAGGAGGAGAAACAACGCAAGGACGAGGCTGACAAAAGGAAGCAGGATCTACGAGCAGTCGGACGATCTGCCCAGGAGGCCATCCTCCAAACATGGGTTCGCAACACCAACATCTTCCACACGCCACAGCAGAATGCTGTCGCCGCGCTCACGCTCTTGGACACCGTTATGGAGACGGCTCCGGCCAACGTGACTCCTATACTGGATAAGATCAAGACCATCGTCGCTGCCACGGCTAACGGCCATCCCACCACTTCGGCGCGAAGGCTGACTGAATCCGTGGCCGAAACGCCAGATAAAAGCCGGCTTCCGCCTCTAAAGTCAGGAGACTACAGGAGGCCCGAGCCGGCTCGGTCGTCAACCAGGCCAAGAGGCCCACCTCGCGAGTCCACGCTGAAGTACCAAGAGCAGACGGCCGACTCCCGCGACAAACGACACGGACGTCCACCCGTCCACCACCGAGTCCGCCGCAACAGCCAGCCTACCCAACCACCAACCGAAGACCCCGCCGAGTGATCTCGCGGAAGTCCTCGATCGCCGCTACCAGAGCGTGACCGACGCACTCGGGAAGATCGAAGGGGATCACCCGATAGCGGTGACGATGGAGTACCGCCTTCACTGGGAGCTCCGCCGAGTGCATTGGCCGAGTGGCTTTAAGCCTACAGGGATTGAAAGGTATGATGGCAAGACCGACCCCGAATCTTGGTTAACTGTCTATACCCTTGCCATCCGAGCTGCAGGTGGCGACAATAAAGCCATGGCCAATTACCTGCCCGTGGCCCTCGCAAACTCAGCCAGAAATTGGCTCACGAGCCTGCCAAGAGGCTCAATCGGCTCGTGGAGCGAGCTAAGGGACCACTTTATCGTCAACTTCCAAGGCACCTTCGAGAGGCCCGGCACACACTTCGACCTTTACAACGTCATCCAGAAGCCGGACGAGCCCCTGAAGGATTACATTCGTCGTTTCTCCGAGAAGCGCAACAAGATCCCGAACATCACCGATGACATCATCATCACCGTTCCAGAAGGGAGTCCGTGATGAGCTGCTTATCGGCAAGTTCGGGCGCAAGCCACCGAAGACGGTGAAACAAATGTTCGAGACGGCGAACTCATACGCCAAATCCAACGACGCCATTAAGGCCGCTCGTCAAGACCGGCCCGATAGAAGGGAGGACAAGCAAGCAGGAGGAAGCCGAAATCCTAAGAAGGATGGCGGCAACAACGGCAACCAGGGCCCGAAAGATCGCAAGCGCCGATCTGAAGACCTAGTAGCCGCAATCTCCAACACTCAACGCCGTCCCCGAGTCGCCGCCTACGACGCCATCATGAACGCCCAGTGCACCCACCATCCGAATCATAAGCACGCGGCGAAGGACTGCTTTATTTACAAGCAGTTCGCCGAGCAGTACGCAGCGCAGCTCAACAAGAAGCCGGCTGACGAGGCTGGCCCGTCTGGCGTCAAAAAGAACAACGCGGCTGAAAATGCCGAGCCGTTTCAAGACCCTGTGGGAGAGCTCAACCACATCTTCGGAGGCCCGCTAGCTTATGAATCCAAGAGGAAACAAAAGCTAACTGACCGGGAGGTCAACGCGGCTCAACCCAAAGTCCCTCAGTATCTGCGATGGTCGGAAGTGGCCATCACTTTTGACCGCTCAGATCATCCTGACCGAGTGGTTCACCCGGGGCGCTATCCACTCGTCCTAGATCCCGTGGTCCGCAACATCAGGCTTAAGTGCGTCCTCATCGATGGGGGCAGCGCCCTCAACATCCTGTTTGCCAAGACCATGGATGAGATGCAGATCCCGAGGGCCGAACTGAAAGCAAGCTCAGCCCCTCCACGGAGTTATCCCGGGGCTATCTTCAACACCACTCGGGCATATCTCCCTCCCAGTCACCTTCGGAGCCCGAGAGAACTTCCGAACGGAGAACGTCACCTTCGAGGTGGCCGACTTCAAACAAGATATCATGCCATCATCTAAGGCTGCGCTTGCCAAGTTCATGGCGATCCCTCACTACACTTACCTCGCATGAAGATGCCGGGTCCCAACGACGTCATCACTCTTCGCAGCGACGTGAAGCAAGCCTTCACTGCGACAAGGAGAGCTGCGACATGGCCCAATCTCGCGAGAGATTACGTGGCCAACAAGAAGTCCGATTGGCTGCATCGACTTCGGCGAGGACGAAGTCCCTGCGAAGAAGATAGCCAAATCGGGATCCGGCGACGCCAAGACCAAGAAGATCTCCCTTGATTCGTCTCGATCCCTCCAAAACCGCCGTAATCGGCGCCGACCTAGATCCCAAATAGGAAAGCGCGCTCGTCACCTTCCTCCAAAATAATAAAGATGTTTTTGCTTGGAAACCATCCGATATGCCCGGAATTCCTAGGGAGGTGATCGAGCACTCTTTGAACGTCAAAGATGACGCCAAACCAATAAAACAACGATTACGCAGGTTCGCACAAGATCGAAAAGACGCGATCAAAGAAGAACTTGCAAAGCTCTTGGCTGCCGCTTCATTAAAGAAGTCCTTCATCCCGACGGTTAGCCAACCTCCATCCGGTTCGCAAGAAGATGGGGCAATGGCGCATGTGCGTCGACTACACCGACCTCAACAAAGCCTGCCCCAAAGATCCATTCGGGCTGCCTCGCATCGACCAAGTCGTCGACTCAACAGCCGGCTGCGAACTCCTGAGTTTCTTGGATTGTTACTCGGGCTACCACCAGATCAGCTTGAAAGAATCCGACTGCTTGAAAACATCGTTCATCACGCCGTTTGGGGCTTACTGCTACATCACCATGCCCTTCGGCCTGAAGAACGTCGGAGCTACATACCAACGCATGATCCAAAGATGTTTCCAGACGCAAATCGGCAAGAACGTCGAAGCTTATGTCGACGATATCGTCATCAAGACCAAGCAGAAAGAAGACCTGATCGCCAACTTAGAAGAAACCTTTGCAAATATCCGGGCCTTCAGAATGAAGTTGAACCCGGAGAAGTGCACCTTCGGCGTCCCGTCAGGCAAACTGCTCGGCTTCATGGTGTCACATCGCGGCATTGAAGCAAATCCAGAGAAGATCAACGCTATCTTAAACATGAAGCCCCCGAGTAATCAGAAAGACGTCCAAAAGCTCACTGGCTGCATGGCGGCATTAAGCCGTTTCATATCCCGACTCGGCGAACGAGGCATGCCCTTCTTCGATCGCTAAAGAAAAGCAGGACGACTTCCAGTGGACCACGGAAGCCGACAAGGCCTTTGAAGATTTCAAAGAATTCCTTACCACGCCACCCGTCCTAGCTTCGCCTCAACCCCAGGAACCCCTGTTGTTGTACGCCTCAGCCACTCACGAAGTGGTTAGTACGGTCCTTGTGGTTGAACGCGAAGAAGAAGGACGGGCCCGAAGATTCAAAGGCCAATTTACTTTGTCGGCGAAGTATTGGCGGAGCCAAAATCCGATACCCTCAGTACAAAAATTGCTTTATGGTGTTCTAATAACCGCGAGGAAATTAGCACACTACTTTCGTGGTCACTGGTCACCGTCGTCGCCTCTTTCCCACTCGGCGACGTCATCCACAACCGCGAGGCAACCGGGCGTATCGTCAAGTGAGCCACTGAACCGATGCCGGACTTAACTTTTAAGCCCGGGACGTCCATTAAGTCACAAGCCTTGGCGTACTTCCGGCCGAGTGGATCGAACACCAAGAAGACGTGCCTCGAGAAGACCTCCAACACTGGACCATGCACTTCGACGGATCCAAGAGGATCACCGGCTTGGGAGCAGGAGTCGTGCCGATCTCCCGACCGGGAAAGGCTAAGATATGCCCTTCACCTCCACTTCTCCGCCTCACACAACGTCGCCGAGTACGAAGCTCTTCTACATGGATCGCGCCTCGCAGCCTCACTCGGGATTCGTCGGCTTATTGTGAAAGGCGACTCCCACTGGTCGTCAATCAAGTGACGAAGGACTGGTCATGCCTAAACGACACAATGGAGGCCTACCGGCAAGAGGTCCGCAAGCTTGAGGACAAGTTTGATGGGCTAGAACTCTCACATGTCCTGAGACATAACAACAAAGCTGCCGACGAACTAGCACAGTTCGGATCTAAGCGCGAAGCTGCCCCAACAGACGTCTTTGTCGAACATCTCTACGAACCAACCGTCATGGCAAAGACGGCTCCTAACGAACAAATCACCAACGAAGTCGCCATGACCGACACCGACTGGAGGACGCCGCTCATCAAATTCTTAACTCAGCAAGAGCTGCCGGATAACCGGGATAAAGCAGAACGCGTCCGGCGTCGTTGCCAAGCGTACGTCATGGTAGACTCCGATCTATACAAGAGAAGCCCCTCCGGAATTCTAATGAGGTGCATCATACCCGAAGAAGGGAAACAATTACTTCAAGACATCCACTCGGGCATATGCGGAAGCCACGCGGCAGCACGCACCCTGGTCGGCAAAGCTTACAGGCAAGGATTCTTCTGGCTCACCGCGGTCTCCGACGCGGATAAAGTCGTAAGAACCTGCGAAGGCTGCCAGTTTTTTGCCCGTCAAAACCATGTCCCAGCCCAGGAGCTTCAAACAATCCCACTTTCCTGGCCGTTCGCGGTATGGGGGCTGGACATGGTCGGCCCTTTCAAGAAAGCTCCAGGAGGTTTCACACACCTCTTCGTCGCAATCGACAAGTTCTCCAAGTGGATTGAAGCCAAGCCGGTTGCCACAATCACTGCTGACAAAGCACGAGACTTTTTCCTCAACATCGTGCACCGCTTCGGCGTCCCAAACAGAATCATAACTGATAATGGGACTCAATTCACGGGAGGCATCTTCAAGGAATTCTGCGAAGACTTTGGAATCAAAATCGCTATGCATCGTAGCTCACCCTAAAAGTAATGGGCAAGTCGAGCGAGCCAACGGCATGGTCCTTCAAGGCATCAAGGCTCGCGTTTCGACCGGCGAGCCCTTACGCCGGCAAGTGGGTCCAAGAACTTCCCTCGGTTCTATGGTCACTGCGAACCACACCCGCCGGCCACCGCCAAACTCCTTTCTTTTTGGTTTATGGCGCGAAGCCATGTTGCCAAACGAGATGGAGTACGAGTCCCTCCGGGTCCGCAGGCTTCAACGATGAACGCTACGATCCCGACCGAGTGGATGACCTCACCCGATTGAAAGAGGCCCGCGAGGCAGCCCTCATCCAGTCAGCCAGATACCTTCAAGGGCTCAGAAGATACCACAGTCGCAACGTGCGAGCGCGAGCTTTCATTATTGGCGACCTGGTCCTACGCAAGATCCAGACCACCAAAGACCGACACAAGTTATCTCCCTTATGGGAAGGACCGTACATAATCGCCGAAGTAACTCGGCCGGTGCTTACCGCTAAAGCGCGAACGACGGGTCAATGGTGGAGAACTCCTGGAACATCGAGCATCTTCGACGATTTTATGCCTAATATGGCTAAGGCCTCATGTTTTCCTTGACTGCCAACCTCAAGCAAGATGACTTCTTGAGCTAGCAGTCGGGGGCTGTACACATATCAATAAAGCTCAAGTTTTCCTCATCAACTTTTGTGCATAATTTGGTTTATCATTGTTTAATGTCCTTTGACTCGAGCTCAGTGTCTAAGGACTGAGAGTTTTCCGATGACCTAATCGAGCCTAGGCTTGATGACAGCCAGACGAAAACTACTTAAGAAATTTCACGCAAAAGCTCGAATCAAGGCATTGACAAAAATAAACTAAAAATAGTCACAAAGTTCCACGTCAAAGTGTTACGGTTACATGACATTTACAAGGCAAAGTCAGAATACAAATCATAGCTTGAAGTTGTTTACTACATCCAGAGATATCTTCTTCGCCGCCTCTTGCGCTTCACTCAGCATATCTAAGGCCTGCTCGTCCGTTGTTTCCTCAGCGAAGCCCTCCCCGACTGAATGGATATCCACTCGGGGGTAGAGGGACTTAGTCTGTGCAAGAGCCAGACCAGCCCCCATGTTGGCCGCTTCGGTGATATTCTTCAGATATCGTTCGGGAGCCAGCCGAAGCTTGTCGAAGATCTCGATTGGCTCCAGCGAGCTGGCCCCAACTCCTTGATCGAACAAGGACAGCAAGATCGACGTGGCGGTGTTGGCGACCTCTTCCCGTATCTCGTCGCTGGATTTGACCCGCCCAAGCGAGACGTCGTATTGGGCTCGGGTCTTCATCTTATAAGCTGCCAAAAGTCCCAGATCAGTCAAAGCACTCGGAAATAAAGCAGCACATGCAATTCGACTTCAAAGAAGATTACCTTCAAATTCGGCCTCCATTTCGGCCTTGTCAAGGCTGACCGCTTCCAGCCGGACTTGAAGCAAGTGGACCTCCGAAGAATTTTCTACAACGAAAGAAGATCGTTAATTGCCAAGGTCAACATGAGAATCACAATGAAGCTGGGAGAGGCGGGCTTACTCCCGATTGATCCGCGGAGGTCGAGGTTCGCTTCCCGGAGCTCCGCGATCTCCCTCCTTAAAGCCGCCTCCCTTGATGCGGCCTCCTCCCGAGTGGCTTTCACTGCCGCCGAACGTCCTCCAAGGAGTTTAAGTGGGGGACCAGCTTTTCCAAAGACTTCAGATTTTGCCATTGAGCGGCAGTATTCTTTCGCACACGCAAGCAAGGTGGAGTGATCGACGAAAGATAACGATGATATAATCAAAGAGAAAGACAAAGGCTTACGTTGAGCGTCGGGTCGCCTCACTCGGGCTCTCGACAAGGGCATCCCTTTCATCTTTTTCGGCTTGCCGATCTAGGATGATGCCCGTCTCTCGCCTTCCGAATCCCGCCACTCGATTCTCGATCGGGGGAACCCAGTCTCGAAGACGCAACCTGGGATCTCTTCTACCGTGGCTGGCAAGCAAGAAAGACAAATGAAGACATGAAAGATTCAAAATTGAAAGAACGAAGGAATGCTTCAAACAAGTCTTACCGGTTTGGCTGCTGCCTAGGTGGAGCGGCCGGGTTTTTCTTCTTCTTCGGAGCCTGCGCCGAGTGACCCCGGTCGGGGTACTTGAGCCGCAGCCTCGGGTTTCCGGCGATGGCTCGCTTTCCAGGCGGGATATCCCGGCGCGATCGGGGCTCCTCCCTAGGGGCGTCCTCCTTCGGAGGCGAAGGTTGTCTCTCCGGAACGCTCGCACTCGGTTGCGGGCTCCGGGGTTTTGGCTCTACTGGCCTTGACACTTCAGGAGCAGCGGCCGGAGTCGGCCCTTCACCCCCTCCGGCAGGATCTATGTCCTGGGGTCTCCTGCGAAAGTAAATACAGCGAAGATAAAGAGAAGTTTTTAACAAAAGAGTTCAAGACTTCGGTTTCAGAGCATACCTGGATGACCAGCGGATTTTTGGTGCCGTCCGTGGTGATCGCCTCAGAGGCGGGGTCTCGACTGGAGGAGCCGGAACATCGTCATCCGAATCCTCGATGATCAGCCTCCTTTTGCTCGCGCGCTTGTTCGAGTCCTCACTCGGCGCTGCCCGCTTCCCGACTGGATCAGCTTGGATTTTGATCCCGCCAGTCGGCTTCTTGGCGGGGCGACGCGGCGCATCATCATGAGCCACCTTATATGGCATGGAGGTGATAGAGGCGTTTTCCTGCAGAAGAGAGAAAGTGCTACATTAAGAGACAAGACGTCAAGATTGAAAGATACTATAAAGCAACCAATCGGCTTACCGGAGGAGGAGGTCGGTGGATGCTGAATGGAAGGACTGGCAGAATGAGGGCCCGCTCGACTGCAATCCCGGATGAGAAGAGTTTGTACATCCGAATCTTCAGGATCTCGTATGTGAGTGGATCTGGGTCTTCCCGATTGGGGTCCGTCCCGCCTTCATACTCGAAGGCCGGCTTCACCGCTCCTTGATCGGCGCCGCCGGCACTGATGAAGTGCCGAGTGATTTGTTCCCCGCGAAGATTCCTCTTCTTCATCGCCAGGATCTTCGCGAGCAGATCATTGGCTTCGTCCCAATCTTGGGCTACCGGGACGGTGCTCCAAGATGGCTTGGGGACAGGAGGAAGACCGACAAAGGCGGGCAGACTGGGTTCAAGATTGCTAATGTAGAACCAGCCCGCGTGTCAGCCTTTGTTGGAGGATTTCAAAGGGAGAGAAAAGTAGTCTTTGCGGAGAGATCCGCGAAGCCGAAGCTCGCTCCGCCAACAACGCAAGGTTGGTCCTTGTTCGGATGGGGTTTCGATAGAACATACGACGGAATAGATTGAAGTGAGGAAGAATGCCAAGAAAGGCTTCACACACATGAATAAAGAGGGCTATGTGAAGCATCGAGTTGGGGTTCAGATGATAGAGATGAAGCCCGTAATAGTCCAGAAGTCCCCAGAAGAACTCGAAGGTGGGAAGGCTGAACCCGCAATAGAAAAAGGAGGTGAAGACAACGAGCTCACCGGTGTTTGGGGTCGGGAAGTCCTCCCCGCCGCCGGCGCCATCCCACAAGTTCCTTTGGCGGAAGCACGCCGTGCTTCACCATCTCCTTGAGGGTGGATTCCCTCACATCTGAGGCGGCCCATTGGTCGAACGGAATCCTTTTTTCGTCCGCCATGAGAATGGGCTGATGGGAAGTGGATCTGGCTGGAAAAAGTTGGATCTTTGGCGATGGAACGTGGGAGATTTGGCTGTGGAGGCTGGTTGTTGCAGAGAGCAAGCTCTTAGATGGATGGATTTGGGAGCGCGCGAGTCTAGGGTTCTCCGCGGTGAACTGATGAACAGTGCCGCAAGAAGGGGAATCGTTTGGAAGATGAAGAGGTGGGGACGACCTCGCATCTTTATAGAAAGATTTGAGGGTTGCGCTAGGTTTTCTGGTGAGTGGGCCGAGCCCATAAGAAAATCTACGGCCCAGCTAAGGTGTGGTTCAATACGTGTCCTTAAGGACTTAAGCAGATGAGATTAAGCAGATTTGCCCTGGCAATATGCGCGTGTCCGAGTGCCCTATACCTTAAAAGATCCTTCCATACCGCGGTTTGCCTGACTTCATGAGAAGCTGGCACGATGCAATTTGGAAGGTGACCAACAGCTGAGTTTTTATAGCTGCCTTGGTGAACAAGGGCTGTTTGGTTTTTTGGCATTTGGTCGGGTAATCTTACCAATGCTTTGTTTATTTTCCACCTTGGTGAAGATCTTTATAAGATTAAGATCGTATTATGGCAAAAGCTATTTAATAACTTGGTCATATTTTTCATATGATTGAAAGAACTTGTTTTCCCATGAGGGATGAATGAAATATTTATTCCGGGATTACTCGGGCAAATCCACTCGGATAAGCAAGAGCCTATCGAGTGCTTTTTACCCCTGAGGGTTGATCGAATTATTTGTTCTGAGATAACTCAGACAAATTCACTCGGATGAGTACGAACTTGCCGAGTAATGAGATTTCTATGATCGCTTTAGCATGAGCTAAGCATCTACATGAAGATGATTTTTTATGGTTCTTGACTATATGCTTAGTCTGTTTTTTGACTAACCACATAGTCGGGGGCTACACCTAATTAGGTGCATCAGGAGATGCACCTAGATATTTATTTTTTGAGAAATTTTTATATATTTTTTTTCCAGCCCTTCACAGTCTTTGGAGCCACTCGGGAAGATTCAGGCAGAGATGTTGGAATCACTCGGTGCCAAAAGCACTCGGTCGAAGAGATTTTTTGGTTGAGTGCTGTTTTGGTCTGAAGCTGAGTTGTCTCGTCGACTGAAAAGGACTCGGGGGCTACTGTGGAGATTGTGGCAATCCGGTATCTACATGGCAAGCTTATCCGACTGGAGGTAGGGATAGATTGCGCCTGCCATATCTGTAAGCCGAACCTGACTTGGGTGTTACGGTTGCCGATAGAGATAAGGCAATCGGCCTATAGTCACGGTTTGGTAAGATTGGGGAAACCGACTTAGAGTAAGATAAGGTTTCCGACTTGTAAACCCTTCCTCCCAAGACTATATAAGGGGGGTAAAGGGCGTCCCTTGAGGGATATTCCAACACTAGATCTGAGATACAACTTCATAAGCGAGAGCTTTAGATCACGAGATCAATAAAGACACTCGGCGGATCGAATCCACCGAAACAGGAGTAGGGTATTACCTCACAAGAGGGCCTGAACCTGTCTAAATCTTCTCCTTCTTCTAACCCATTGTGCTTGGCGATCTCGACTGCGACCCCAGAAAATATATTGCCGAAACCAAGTTTCGACAGTTCTTCTGCTATTAACTCAAGCATGGGCCTTCATTGTGGTTCTCCTGTTCGTCGGTCTTGTTTGAAACGGTCGGTAGCTAGCACTCATAGTACTGCATTAATTGGCAACAGTATGGGCCGAGCAGAGAAGATTTCCATATCTCAGTCTGCACATTCCCCAACTCTTGTTTCCCTAGTTTCAAAAACTTGCAGTACCTGCCTCATGCCTGGTCACATCGGCTTTAATTGCCCGAGTAGAACTCGGTGCAACCGGTGCAAATTATTTGGACATACTGTAGCGCGTTGCATGTCACGCAAACATTTCGTTTCGCGCTTAACGTGGCAGCCAAAATCTCGGTCCGCGCGGAGTAGCAACTCTATGGTTGGTGGGGTCACTCAATCTATCCCCTGTCTGACATGGCGCTCCAAGGGCATATCCAGGATACCATCGGACGCTCACCTCCGTCTCCACGCCCACGATCGGCATCCTCCAGATTCATCTCTTCAACTGCTCCAAACCTCTCCGCTGACTCCTTCTTCCAGCTTGCCTCATCCTAACAACAACAGCCATTCCCCTTCCACCTCTACCGCCATGGCTAACTTCCCGGTGAACCCGAATCCTTTTCTCATTGGCGGCCTCCAGGTGGATCAAGGGTGGGAGCGACCTGCAAGAACTAGGGTTGCTCTTGGAGGCGAACCGCCGCGGGGTCATGAGGAGTTCGCCATTGTATCCTTAGAGCCAATGCCAGAAGATCATGATCTCCTTCGCCAAGCCCTCACCAACATCTGTGACTTCCTGGAAGAAGACCAGCATGTGTGCATCATGGAAGCTCACCTCTCTCCTCTAGGCTTGGGGCTGATCAAGCTTAGGACTGTGGTACAGCGGGAACGTCTGGTTCGTACTCCCCCTTCCACCCGGGTCAAGATCATGTCATCCGGGTGGTTCGGCATGATGAAGGAATCAATCTGCGATCTTGCAGTTACACAAGGCTTTGCTGGATTATGCTTCTGGCCTTCCCTTTGGACTACCAGAACGACTCCTTCCTGCAGGCGGCGATGGCGCCATTTGGGCAGCTTCTAGAGTGGTACCGGGATGGCAATCGATCAAAAATCCTGGCGAGGATGCTGATTCTGAGCACTGACAGGGTCCCACGGAGCATTGTGGTTTCTGCGGGCTCCATCTTCGACGGAACTGGCAGATCCTGGACGGTCCCTGTCTTCATTCTCAATGGACAATTCCCAGACCAGTTCCCAGCAGATGAGGACCCAGTCCCCCACAGGGGTCAGCCACATCTCCTCCCGATTCTAGTTCTTCCCGAGCTCGTGCCGCCGATCTCTGACTGGCAGAATGAACATCAAGGAGGGGGGACCACCTGGGTGTGATTGGAGGTGACCCCCACCAGGAGACGGTGCAACAAGAGCAGCCCCAGTGGCATCAGCAACAGTTCGAGCAACCACCCCCTCCCGGAATTATTGATCGCCAGCTCAAGCAGGCTTGGAGGCGATGGGGCAGATGTTAATGATCGGCCCGCTTGGGATCCCCGATACTGTAACACCCTCAATTCCCCCAGCAGTATAAGGACATTGATCACTCGTCCTCCTTTGTGCGCTACTTACATGTGCAACGCCCTGACATCCCCCATGACGATCTAGCCAAGGCTCTAAATGGGGAAGGGGACCAGGACAGATCCTCCTCCAATGAGGCGTCCTCCCCAGCTTTGAATAAGGAAAGGGCCAACTTTCTCGCTGTCAGGGCACGGTGCGCGAACCTGGCTGTCTATGGCAGAAGAGACATTCCAAACACTCACTTCGAGGTCGGGGAGTCCTCCAGCAACCCGAGTTGTCTGGATGTCAGCTCCTTCAATTGGAGGCCAATCATGCCAATCCAGCCATCCAGGTCATCGCAGGGGATGGAAATTGTACCCTGGTACCCAGTGAGGTATGCCATTGCTCTCCGGCTCTAGCCCGTGGTGGACAGGGTGATAAGAGATGGACGAAGGAACAAGGAGGCGAATGCTGCCCGCACAGAGACAGCCCAGACACCAGCTCCAGACGGCCCGGTCTGCATCGCCTTCCAATCCGCCCAAAAGAACAAAATTCCACCGGCTACAAAATCTCTTGCCCTTCCTACTAAAGCTTCGAATAGTAACAAACAAACACCTCTATTGCACAACTGTGTAAGAAGTGCAAGAAGAAATCCTAACACCAATGTTTTTTCCACCCAACAGTGATGCTGGATGCCAATCCTTCCAAGAAATGCAAAATCGTGGTGGTCCAGATAGACGAGAACACTGGGAAGGAAGGGCCAATCGACATAGCGGTTCTACAGGGCTGGGGAATTGACTGCGGGGTTGATCCTAGCGAGGTCTCCGAAGAGGTGATGATGCAGAACCCAGAGGATACCAATGAAGGAAACCAGGAGTAGCATCCCTCATCGGCAACTAGCCATAATCATGCATTGCTTTAGCTCGTTTTACCCCCTAAAGACTGTGTTTATGACATTGACGATTGATCATGACCGTGCTATGGGTTTTTTAATATGTTTAACTATTACTTATTGGGCCTTATTTTTCACCCAGGTGGGAGGCCTACCCTGCTGGTTCTGCTGCTAAAGAGGCTCCCTTTTGGCCTTTCTTGAATTCGTACTCGCTATGGCTGTGCTCTCTCCCCTTCGGTCTGGTTATTGGCAAATTATGATGGGTTGTGCCTATCAGCTCTCTCCTACTATGATTTTTCTTGGCTTTCATGTCTCATCGTGACTGGATTATTCTATGTTGGAATATAAGGGGGATCAATGCACCAAGGAAAATGGGAGACCATCAGAAACAAAATTGAGGAAAGTGCTTGCTCAATTGTCTGTATTCAGCAAACAAAGAGGGAATCTTTTGACAAAAGTTATATCAGAAAGCTAGCCCCAAAGAGCTTTGATTGTTTTGATTTCATTCCCACTTGGGAGCCTCGGGGGGTATACTGATTCTTTGGAAAGGAAAGTTTTTTTCAGGTCTGGTTTTTGATAAACAAAGTTTCGGCATCTCTGTGGACCTAACCTCCCTATAGTCCTCGTTAACTTGGAAAATAACAGTGGTTTATGGTCCATGTGAAGAACCACTACGATCGGACTTCATGAATTGGTTCGAAAACCATGAGATTGCCGAACTGGATGACTGGCTTTTTCTGAGGGATTTCAACTTTTATCGGTCGCCAGCTAACAGAAACAAGCTGGGAGGAAACATTCTGGACACTCTAACCTTTAATGAGGCCATTTGTCATTTAGGCTTAATTGAAATCCCAATTAAGGGGAGGGCTTTCACGTGGAGTAATATGTAAATTGACCCCCTCCTTGAACAACTCGATTGGTTTTTTTCCTCCATCAATTGGATGATAGATTTTTCAAACACTAGAGTTATTCCGCTAGCAAGAACAGTCTCAGATCATGTCCCCTGTAAAATTATGATTGGAACAAAAATCCTAAGGCAAACATCTTCCGCTTTGAGAATTACTGGGCTGAGCAACCGGATTTCAGCATCATAGTCTCCAATTGCTGGTCTCTCCCAGCGTTTCATGGGCATGCAGCAAAAAACATTGCAAGGAAATTCAAAACTTTGAGAGCAGGGCTTCGATCTTGGAGTAAAAGTTTCTCTAATCTAAAGGCTCTCATTCAAAACTGCAACACTGTGATTTCCTTTCTTGACTTGCTCGAGGAAGGAAGGCGCTTATTCAACACAGAATTTAATCTGAGGAAAGTGGTTAAAAAGAAACTTCAACATTGGCTGCATATGATGAACATTTACTGGAGGAATAGGTACACCGTGAACAGGGTAAAACTTGGGGATGAATGCACGAAATTCTTCCATAGCTTGGCCTCTATTTCCTACAGGAAAAACATGATTTCGCAGATCAGAAATGAGCAAGGTGACTGGATCCAAGATCACACAGGAAAGGCGGCAATCCTTTGGTCCTCCTTCAAGGATAGAATGGGATCCTCTTCCACTCCAGATATGATCTTTCATCTCCCAAGCCTTATTCAACCAAGAGATGGATTAGATTTTCTGGCCCAGCAAATTTCTCATGAGGAAATTGATATGGTGGTCAAAAGGATGCCGAGTGATAAAGCTCTAGGACCGGATGGCTTCAATGGTCTTTTCTAAAAAAAAGTTGGTCAATCATCAAGAATGACTTCTACAGACTCTGTGACTCTTTTCAGCAAGGACAAATCCGTCTTCAGCCAATTAATAACTCCTTCATCACTTTGATCCCGAAAAAAGATAACCCTGAAACAGTCAATGACTATCGGCCTATCTCCTTGCTGTTGACGGGAAATCTCTCTCACGCGCTGGCCTGGGAGATCTGCTTGACTCCAGTGCAGGTCCTTCTTAGCTGCCTACGATGTGTAGAGCGTGCCAGTTGATTTGATCTGCCAATCAACAAGAGAAAAGACAAGAAAGTATTCGTTAAGCGTTAGGTCAATTCCCCGCGGAATCGGCCAAGGAAATCCATGAACGTATATATGCTATTCCAGACCATACTTGGGCCAAACGACTAAAGCGCATTGGCTATACCAAGACGATCATCAGTCGTTCGATCCAAATATGACGAAGAATAATAAATATACGGATCAACGGACCAACCGACGCTGGGAAACTAACACCAAATCGGCTGGTATTCCAATGACTCTCATGCAGACGCAACACTCCTAGATCAAAGATGCAAGCAAGCGTAATCTAGACATAAAACACAGCCCTATTACAGATCTAATAACGATTATGTTAAAAGAAATACATTAAGGCAAGTAAGGTCGGCTGAAACCCTGATGCTATCTCCAGATAATGTAAGTCCAAAAGAACAGATTACCAACAATTCTAAAGACGACTCAATAGTTCAGTCTTGATGCAGCATTAAGTATCAAAAGAAGCATCCAATCTATTACTTTCGACTTACACTCCGTAAGATGGTAGATATTACATACGAACCAACCAGCCCTTAAACCTAGCTTTGTTGACCACATACCCCCGAAAAGATGAGTCAACCACAAGATAGATCTAAGCACCGAAGTGGTTCATATGCATTATATGATATATGTCGTAGTAAAACTATTGAATCCAATGTGTCATTGCGATGGAAGCATCAGAAACAAATAATCTCACCACTAACGACAAACATTTACCTGAGTTTGGGGATCGAGACGATGCAGCCCAAAGCCAAACAGGGTGTTCGTCTAAAAAGGAAAAGGATGGCGATGCGCCGAAGATTAGATTGATTGAATCGTTCTCATACAGAGGGTCTCGGGTCTTATTTATACCCAAGATACAGATATTTGTAACAACTTCGGACTCTATCTAAACTACTTTTTAAAACATCATATCATCCCTAGCGAGATCCATAATGCATTACAACTAACAATTTAACAAACTCCTAAACTACAGATACAACTGCCATCACAGGACTCTATCCATAAGTGACAATATCTTTAAACGCGCAATTAACATCCGAATCCCCACTTATCCTCAAGTTTCTGCATTGGACACGGTTTTATCTCTTCTGAACTCAGAATTGACCGTCGGCTGTTCCATTCAACCCATTCTCAGCCGACCAGCCCTGCAGCCGATCACTCTCTTAGCCGATACGACTTCTGCCCTCAGCCGATCCGATTCCACCTTGCTTTCTTAGGACTTAGGAACCCCATTACCAAATTCTAGTGTTAACACTTGCTCAACTCCTCCCTGAAAATAATAACAAAAGTATTAGCAGATCGGCTACAGGGAGTCATAAAATCAGTAATTCACAAGAACCAATATGGCTTTATCCGATCAAGAACAATCCAAGACTGCCTTGCCTAGGCCTTTGAATACATACATCAATGTCAACGCTCCAGAGAAGAAGTGATCATCCTCAAATTGGACTTTGAAAAGACATTTGATACCATCGAACACTCAACCATCCTCCTTATGATGCAAAGTCTTGGGTTCCCGGATAGATGGCTGCAATGGGTTCAAGAAATCTTATCCTCCGGAACATCCGCTGTCCTGCTAAATGGAATCCCTGGAAAAACTTTTCGCTGCAAGAGAGGGGTTAGACAAGGAGATCCACTTTCGCCCCTGCTCTTTGTGCTGGCGGCTGAGCTGATTCAGGTCTTAATCAATAAAGCCAGACAAGAGGGCCTTCTTCATTTGCCAATAACGCAGCCAACAAAGGATTTTCCAGTAGTCCAATATGCGGATGATACCATTATCATCCTTCAAGCAGATGTCAGACAGCTTCTCTTTCTCAAAAGCCTTCTGAACACAATCCAAACGGCGACTGAACTCAAATAACTACAAAAAATCAAGCATGTACCCAATTAATCTCAGCAATGACAAGCTTAGTCATCTGGCCAACACCTTTGGATGCGATGCGGGCTCCTTCCCGTTCACCTATCTGGGGTTACCACTGGGGACAACTAAGCCAAAAATTGAGGATCTAATGTCGATTCTGACCAAAATTGAAAGGAAGCTATCTTCATGTGTGTCCTGGTTATCCTACTTAGGTAGGCTCGAGATGATCAACTCGGCAATCACTCCGATAACAACCTACGCCATGTGCACCCTCAAGATCCCTAAGAGTATTATAGAAGCCATCGACGGGCAAGAAAACAGGTGTCTCCGGAGGGAAACAATCAAAAAAAAAAGGAGGCAACCTAGCGCTTGGAATCTAGTAAACAGACCAAAAGCAAAAGGGGGTCTAGGGGTACTAAATTTGCGCCTCCAAAACGATGCTCTACTCATCAAGCAACTCTCAAAATTTTACAACCGTGAAGACATCCCCTGGGCGGAACTCATTTGGTTTAGATATTATCAAGACAAGGTCCCCCACCACTGTAGAGAAATGGGTTCCTTCTGGTGGAAAGACATTCTTAGACTCAATGACCTTTTCAGGATGGTGGCCTCATATCAAATAGGTAAAGGTTACTCGGTAAGCTTCTGGGCAGACGACTGGAATAACTTAAATATCATATCCAACTTCCCCCACCTTGCCTCGTTTGCCAAGAAAAGCAAGGCCTCGGTAACCGAAATCATGCAAGCTGAAGACCTAGATTCAGTTCTGCATCTACCGCTTTCTGACCAAGCCTACCCGGAACTGCTTCAGCTTCAACCCCTCCTTCAGGAACTGCCTTATGAGGAGGAATCTCTTGACAGCTGGTCGATGGTCTGGGGAAGGAAATACACCTCAAGAGGATTCTACAATTATGTCATTGACTCCTTCGTGGGTCATCAAAGCTTTAAGTTGATTTGGAAGTCCAAGTGCCTTCCAAGAATCAAGTTCTTTGTGTGGCTGCTGCTATTGGACAGATTGAATATGAAATCAATGCTACAAAGAAGACACATCAACATCCAGGATGATAGTCTATGCATCATGTGTGACCTGGAAGAGAAAGAAACTGCTGAGCATCTTTTCTTCTCGTGCCCCTTTGCGATTCAATGCTGGTCAACCCTTCAGCTACAATGGGACACCTCCCTACCCATCATGGACAGATTGCTGCAATCGATTTCCACTTAACGCTTCCTTGTGCCATCGAAATAACCCTCTTAGCAGCTTGGGAAATATGGAAGATTCGGAACGACAAGGTGTTCCAGAGATTAAATCCAAATCCGCCTCTCTGGAAAAGGAATTTCAAAGTTCAGTGCTCTTTACAAGTTCTTAGACTTACGATAGAAGATAAGAGATCCTTTTGTGTCTGGCTTGATGCATACAGTTAGTGTTAGTCTTAGTTTCTAATCGTGGCCTCAGTTATGCTAGTGGCTTCTGTTAGCAACTCTGTTCGGGCATCTTCGGCCTTTTCTAAACAGGTTGTATTCTAAACTTTCTCCCTTCCTTAATCTATAAAATTTGGCTCGAAACTATGGAGACCTCCCCCCAGTGTTTTACGGTCAAAAAAACATGCCTCTCAGTGACATGTGGGTCTAGGAGCTACTTGTAATTATGTGAAAACTCGAGGACTCTTAATAGAATTTTTTCTTTTCAACAGAAGAATTCATAGACTTGTATAATCTATATAAAATAAACTACAACATATTTTGGAGTGGGAAAAAATTTTATGAACTCATAACAAAATGATGAACTCTATTTTAGATATATAAAACTTGGCACCCACTCTACAAATTTTGTCCCAAAAATTTAAATAAGGAAAATAATACACAGGGCTAGCACAAACTTATAAAATTCATAGAAAATTAAATTTAACTCATTTTTAGACAAACTCAATTTCTATAGATTCCTCAACTCAAATCTATATAGAAAAAATAAAAACATATAGTTACTTAGTACCAAATACCTCTAAAACTAATAGTAATAAAATGATGTGATTTAGGTAGGTTAAACTTTAGGGATTTAAATAAAATTCATTGTAAATCCTTTCTCAGTGAACTCAGGTTCTGTAGACTCATCAAAATACCTATTTTCCAAGTATAAAATAAAATATATACCCACTGTGTAGTAAAGTCTCTTAAACAATTAAAAAAAGGAATTGTTTAAATAATGAATAGATAACTTAGGGAGTACATTAACTTGTAAAATTTGTACAAAGCTCATTTTTAATTCATTTTGAGTAAACTCAATTTTTGTAGATTCGCCAAAACACATATTTCAAGTTATAAAATAAAATATATGTTTACCGTGTAGCAGCATCACTTAAATATTTAAATTAAGAGTAAACCCTTTTATGCACCTTGCAACTTATAAAATTTATAGTTAATTTATTCTTAATCCTTTTAAAAGTGAACTAAGTTTCTATAAATCTAATAAGTAGTAAGTAATGAATTTCAATTAGGTAAAATAAAATATGGCAATTTATATATTAAAAATGTCAATAAATTTTAAAATGATCACTAGGTGCTAAACACTATAATAGTAATCGAAATCGAGCACTATGTACGTATACATGTATAAAAGTATATATACATTTTAATACCAAGTAAATTGAAATAAAATATGATGGGCCCGTGGAACTTTAGGAACCATCCCTAATTACCAAGGCATAGCACACAACCAAGGCATAGCACACAAGGCACAAATAATAATCCTTAGGTTAAAATGTTAAAGGACTAACATAGGACACAACATAGGACACCTCCTAACATAGGACGCCCCCTAATTATATAAAGTAGTAAGTAGTAAAGAAATTAAACTCTAAAAATCTTGGACTAGGTTTGGTAAACCAAATAATTCATTTTTATGCCTCCTTAGCAAATAAAACCAGCTCTGGACAAAAACCCTATAGGCATATATATAAAATGCTATGGGCCTAAAACCCATCGTAAAATTGTAAAATGCCTAATAAATTCATAATACCTCTACAAGTTTCATATTATGTTAGTCCTAGAAAACCTATATTCACACCTCTGTGGAGTCAAATTAACCAACAATCAAATTATAGAGCCTTGTCCAATCAGCACCTAACCCAATGCGGACACGTCTCGATAAAACTTCTAGAAATCATAACTCTCAATTGGGATAGGATAAAATCAAAATTCTTTCACCAAAAATCATTTTAGATCAGTACCCACTTAATGCGTAAAAATCATTCATTTTAAAGCATTTTGTATTTTTCACATATTTCGGTGTTTAATTGCATAACGTGCATTTTTCTTAGATAATTGCACAGACGATGGAGGAGAGAATTAGACGCTGACATTTTCTTCAGACCAAGGCAAGTTCTTGCCCCTCCTTTGAACATACTGAACTCATGTTTTCGGGCAATGTATTTGTTTGTGAAATATTGCATGCATAATTTACCATATCGTTGCTTTTAAAATAAGTTTGGTAGATAAATCATGAAAATTTGCATGTACTCTTTTAAAAATATTCCCTTGTTATTTTGAACCCTAGGAAATAAATTAAAGTACTTATGTGAAAACTTTCTATGCTTTATAAAAATGATATGCTTATCCTTGCTTAGTATTATTCGAAAAATAGGCATGGATTGTTTTCTAAACCCTTTGGAAAGAACTTTTATGTGTTCTGAACTAAATGGGGGAGAAACCCCAATTATTTGCGAAACAAAATCAAAACTTGATTTTTAGACTTCGGCGGCAAGTGGTATGCGATTGATGTATTCGTATACCGATAGGGGGAGTGTTCGCCCAAGTTGATTGTGAACTACATGTCATTCATTGTGTGTACCGTATATCTATATGTGCTAGTATGGGATGCTTTAGCCGAGTAATCTATTTAGCACCTAGCCTTACATTATGGTAGGCAGAAGTGTATGGGTTCGGATAACCCAGAGGAACTTCCTATTTACCCCATCGTGGTAGTTTAGGCGACTAAGTCTGTCCAATACAACGATATCATGCCACGTGGGTGGGTTCCCGTCGTGTCCGTCACCACGACGTTAAGTTAAGGTGTGGGCCCACCACTTAACGGTTCTAAGTCTTATTCCGGTAAGTCTTAGGATAGAGAAAACACGTATCGTGCTGGTGCAAGGCTAGGGACTAAGTAGTGTAAAGGCTACGTTATGACCTCTAGATCACACTCAACATGAAGAGTGTGATTGAGTCTTGCAAACTCGAAACAAACTAGAGTGTTCATATCATGTGGGTAAAGCTGTACAAACTCTGCAGAGTTAATAAAACTAATCGATTATCCGTGCTCACGGTCATGACTGACATAATGAAAGGCTATGGGTATAAATCTTGAGTTTTGTGTCTTTCCCTAAATGGTCTTAAAAATGAAATGTATCGTGTCGGAAATATTGTTGTTTCATGCTTTATATTTGCCTTACTCCCGACGCGAGTAAGATGCTAAAGTATATTTATGTATATAAGCTTTTGATGAAGCCATGCCATGTTTAATAAAGTTTGGTGTTTGCTGAAATTGTTTTGTTAAAAATCACGTTGTAAAATACTTGCTAATCAAAACTAGCCTTATAATGAAGTTTAAACCACAATTAGCCTTTCTCTTTGATTTAGAGCTAGCATGTACTTTGGTTTGATTGTGTTCTTGCCAGTATATTATTTTAAATAATATACTGACACTTACGATTGGAATATCCATTTTGATGCAGGCCGTAGACTTAGCTTCTGAGAGAAAGCGGGTAACCGACTACTTCTTTTAGGATTGAGCTTAATGGGGTAAACCCCTAGTCAGTGTGCTTGTGGAATGGGTAGTAAGCCACTGTTGTTTGCTGTACTCTGATTATATATTTATTTGGCCGGTCGGCCTATGTAATTATCTAAGTGTTGTAATCCTATTGTAATCCTTTAAGCCTTGTTCAATTTAAGTGTATTCGCTATGTATATTCATGCTTGTGATGAAAGTGTGAATCTAGTACACATCCTGGGAGCTAGATTCACACGAGTACGAGTTAGGAATATTTGAGGCATCGTAAATCTTTAGCCAAATTTGTCAAGTCTCTTGAACGAACGCATCTGGTCACCACCTTCGAGTGGTTTGACGGGCACATCTCAGGCTGAAGTTGACTGGCAGGCTAAAGGCCCAGCGATGTCTCACTTATCCCTCTCTCGGGACCTCGGGTGTTTCGTTTTACTTGTCATATGAGCTGAAACATTTCAACTCTTATTGCAAATAGAACGAAAGATCCGGGCGTCTCCGACAATAATTTATTGGATTCGGTTTCCAAAGTGCGTTAAATATATTGCTATCTATGGTAAGGTCCTATAACGGCAATTGTATCTTCAAGATAGGATATTTTGTATAGTTTCCTTCATAGATAATGTCGGTTTGTTTAGAGATTCAATCTGTAATAGGAATCATGTCCGTTACAGACTCATTGTATATTCGGGTATAAATATGACCCGACACCTTGTAGAAAATAACAACACACATCAATACAACTTCGGCGCATCGCCAATCTTTTTGTTTTACGTTTTCTTGACGAGTTCTTGCTTTGCTCTCGGGCTGCATCGATTTCAATCTCCATAGAAGGTAATTTCTTGTTACAAGTGGCTTGTATCGTGGGGGTTAGTGCTTCCATCATCATGATACTCTAATTCTGATGTTATAAACTGCTTAATTTATTATATGCGGCATATAATCTAGATCAATGTCTAGATCTATCTCGCGATCGGCTAATATCTCTTTGAAGATAACAGCCGACAGAGCTAGGTCCAGAGGTTGATTTAGGTTATATGGCGTATCTACCATCTCGAGGTGTTCTCATTAGCCTAAATAGATCTCGTACCTCTTTTTATACTTAATGTTGCATCAACTTGATCTATTAAGTCGCTCTTAGAGCTATACAGATCTATTCGGTTCATTGTTTACTATTAGAGATAGTGTCGGGGTTTCAGCCGGTCTTACCTGTTCTAATCATTTTTATGTATTATTTTTGATAGATGTATTAGAACCGCCTTTTATATTAAGATCTTAATCTACTCAAATATGTTAAGCTCGGTATCAATCTGTTAGGTTACACTAACAGCCGATTGATCTTAGTTTAGCGTATTTAATCTAGATTAATATCTTTTTATAAAACATATCGGAGTACTAGCCGATTTACATTAGATCTGTGACATCGTCTAGGTTATGAATATATATAATTGTGGTCCTAACGTACTTTTGGATCTAAGTGATTTATATTGTCTTGGTATGCTACCGATCTATCCCAATCACTTAATATAAATGTGCTTTGGGATAGCAATTGTATATTTATTAATATCCATAACCGATCGAGTAAGATCTAACCCTAACCAAGCGCCTATGTTTTGTTTCTTGTTGGTTGCAGGATCAAACCAACTAGCACACCCGTTCAATCACCAAAGGCGACCAAGTTTGGACCTGCACTGGAGTTAAGCAGATCTTTCAGGCCAGTGTGTGTAAAAAATTCACACCAACACGCTTTTGGCATGCCTGGTGGGACACCAACATCCGGATCTAGCACAATGGTGAGCGTCTCATCGGCTGATCTCGACCAAGACAACGTCATTCCGGTGACTATGGACAAGCTGTTGGCTGAACACCAGGCCGACTACCAGCAGATGGTGGAACGGTTGCAAGCGTATTACTTGCAATCCTTCGCGTAGACCAGGTATGGGCCAATCTTTCAGAAATACAAGTTTGCAATCCCCGAAGATTTTGACGCCTCCTCTAGCGAGGACAAAAAAGGGAAGAGGAAGATGGAGGACGTCAAGCAGGAGCAGGATGATTCGGGGTTGCACACGCTTCAAGACTGAATCGACTCGGCTGTCCACCACGCGCTTGTCAACCAATCGGGCATACTGGTCAACACTTTGAACAATATGATAAGCACCGTGGTTGAATCAAAGATAGCCGAGCAGCTGCCGAGGGGGCCGACTTATTTCCCTGTCGGCCAGTTCCCGCCTTACAGGACGCTGTCAACCCACGGATTGCCAGTCCCTCCACTTGGGCAGCCGACTCCTCCAGGGGAAGCCCCGATCCAGCCGAATGCGCAGTCATCGGCCACGTGCCCGTCCCAAGGTTCTGGTTCGGCAGCAGTCTCAACACCAGGGCCTCGGTGTCCCAATGACAACTCAGGAGCAGGCAGAAGACATGTTCAATACCAATCAGCAACATGTCATACATAACGTGTCGATTGGTAACTATTTATCAGAACCACCTCATAACTCCGGCGGCAATCGGCCTCTCCCTGAGCAGACACCACCATTCGCTTCTCGGCAGCCTCCTGCCATGAACCGGTTTCAGCATCAATTCCCAGGAGGCAACTATGAGCAGCACTATCGGCCTCAGACACCACCAATCCAGTATCGGCAAAGGGCCATCCACCACGAGCAATACAAGCTGATACCACCATTGCAAGAAAATAGGCCTTGGGCCGATTTAATCGAAGACGTTTGCGTGATCAGTTTGGCCTCAAGCCGAAGGACTCTGTTAATATGTACCGGTACCCGTACCCAGAATATTTCGAGAGGGTGCCCCTGCCAAACCGGTACAAAGTGCCATACTTTCAAAGTTCTCTGGGCAAGACAACGTATCAACCTACGAACATGTCAGCCGATTTTTGGCTCAATGTGGAGAAGCATCGGCCACCGACGCCCTCAAAGTACGCTTATTCCCACTGTCTCTCTCGGGATCAGCCTTTACATGGTTTTCATCCCTGCCTTACAACTCGGTCCGGAGTTGGGCCGATCTCGAGAAGCAGTTCCATATCTATTTCTACTCCAAGACGCACGAGATGAAGTTGTCGGACCGACCAAGTATCGTGGCAAAAGCACGAGGAGTCGGTTCAAGATTACATCCAGCAATTCGAGACATATGGAATCGTTGTTACAGCCTGGTACTATCGGACTCCCAGCTAGCCAACTTAGCCTTTCATGGCCTTTTGGCCCCCATCCGTGAGAGGTTTTCAGCTCAAGATTTTGAGAGCTTGGCCCATCTGGCTCAAAAGGTGACGGCTCATGAGCAGCCCTTTCAAGAATCAAAGAAGGCCTTCAAGAAAGTCATCCACGTCGCCTACTCAACGGACTCAGACTCAAGTGACAACGACGTGGAAGTGGCGGCAGCCGAGTGGACTAGGAATAAGAAAGCTATAACTGGCCAATGGCTGAAGAAGTCAGCTAAGGAGGAAAAGTATGATTTTGATATAACCAAAGCCGACGGGATCTTCGATCTATTGCCGAGGAGAAACAGATCGCTTCCGACCAACCACGTCATTCCACCGCCGAGGAGCTCAAAAAGAAAAAGTATTGCAAATAGCACAACACCACCTCTCACAAGCACCAACGATTGCAAGGTCTTCCGTCGGCAAATTCAGTCGGCCATCGAGGCGGGGAAAATCAAGTTCGAAGAATCTGCTAAGCCGATGAAGGTCGACGGCAATCCCTTCCCTGTCAACACAGTCCAAGCTGGCCTTGGACGAGCTGATTGACAGAGCAGAATGGCGTACAGCTTAGCCAAAGACCAACAAACAACCATGGCCGACTCAGACCAACAAGAGCCGACTGCAGTGAGAGTCGCGCCAATCAACAAGGTCTACACCGGTGGCCGATTGGCCGATCGTCGGCCTAGACAGGGCATGACCCGATCGGTTCCGATGAGAGTTCAAGAAGAAGAAGAAGCCCAAGCATGCCGAGATCACACCAAAGGACACCCGATGGACTGGGTGTAGCATACTTTCGCCGCCATGATGGTTATGATCCACATTGGCACTGCGAGTTCTTCAGGATCTGCTGGGAGCAAGGGATGAGGTTGCCCACTTTCGAAAACTGCCCAGCCTGCAGCGAGTACATGGAGGACGAATACAGGGACCCACCAATGCAAAGCTCTAGCCGATTCGTTCCCCGGGCCATTCAACTCAACCAGCGAAAGCCTTCCGTCCATGATCGGCTTGCCCCAATCCATCGGGAATTCTTCCAAGAAGAGGACGAACAGGAGGCTAAAGAAGAACAATCGGCCAACCCCCAATGGTGCCCTTCGGATCTGTTCACTAAAACGCAGCAAAAGAGAATTCAGAGGCTAAAAAGCGAAGGACATGAGGAAGAAGTCCAGCACATGATCCAGCATTAACAACAACAACAGCGGGGCAAGAAGCAATGGCGCGTCAAGAAACATATGGCCCCAGCTGACGAGAGCCTTGCCGATAAGGCCAAGAGAACCGTAAAATGGAAAAGGAATAGCCTCTGCATCGGTCAATATGGTGTTTATATTGCCAGCTGAATTCGAAGCTGTCAAGGCCGATGCAGACACCGTTGAAGAAACCTTGGCCAAGCTAGTGTTGTCCCCAGAGCAGGCCATCTTTGAAAAACCCAAGGGGACAGAAAATTGGCACCTGAAGCCCTTATATGTCAAAGGATTTGTCAATGGAAAGCCGATGTCAAAAATGCTAGTTGATGGAGGGGCCGCTGTCAATCTTATGCCTTATGCAACCTTCAGGAAGCTGGGCAAGGAAGCCGATGACTTGATTAAGACTAATATGGTGCTCAAAGACTACGGCGGAAACCCATCGGAGGCCAAGGGAGTATTGAATGTCGAGCTGACCGTCGATAGAAAAACCATGCCCACAACGTTTTTCGTCATCGACGGAAAGGGGTCGTACAGCCTACTGCTCGGAAGGGATTGGATCCACGCCAACTGCTGCATCCCTTCCACAATGCATCAAAGATTGATCTAATGGCAAGGCGACAAGATAGAAATCGTGCCAGCCGACAGGTCAGTCAATATCGCTAACACTGACATAACTTTATGGGAAGTTGACAGCATTGATTGTCTGTCTGGCAAAGTTTGACAGGTTGATTTTCTGAAGTTTTTTGATTCTGACATGCAGCCAATTGGAGACGAAGAGCCTCAGTTATTACTTTGAGGGCGTCGTGGATGGCTCGAGCGTCTACAACAAGGACACCGTGGACGAGATCGACGACAAACTGGGGCAAGGTTTTATGTCGGCAGATGACTTGGAAGAAGTAGATATCGGTCCGGCCGACATACATGAGCAAAAGTTTGTCTTCTCATTTTAGGACCAAGCTTATTAATTTATTGAAGGAATATAAAGATTGCTTTGCTTGGGAGTATTTTGAGATGTCTGGTCTTAGCCGATCCATTGTTGAACATCGGCTCCCTATTAAGCCTGGATATCGGCAGTACAAACAGCCTCCCAGGAGGTTTAAAGCCGATATGTATGATGCGATTAAAGCCGAAATCACTCGGTGTCGAAACTTGGTTTCGGCAATATGATTTCTGGGGTCGCAGTCAAGATCGCCAAGCACGATGGGTGAAAAGAAGAAGAAGATTTAGACAGGTTCAGGCCCTCTCAAGAGGTAACACCCTACTCCTGTTTCGGTGGATCGATCCACCGAGTGACTTTATTGATCTCGTGATCTAAGGCTCAAAGCTAAAAGTTGATCTCCTATCGGAATCTTTGATCTAGAATCTGATATCCCCCAAGGGACGCCCCTTACCCCCCTTATATAGTCTTGGGAGGAGGGCTTACAACTCGGAAACCCTATCTTATTCTAAGTTGGTTTCCTCAATCTTACCAAACCGTGACTATAGGCCGATTGCTTTATCTCTATCGGCAATCGTAACACCCAAGTCAAGTTCGGCTTACAGATATGGCAGGCGCAATCTATCCTACCTCCAGTCGGATAAGCTTGCCATGTAGATACTCGATTGCCACAATCTCCACAGTAGCCCCCCAGTCCTTTTCAGTCGACGAGACAACTCAGCTTCAGACCAAAGCAGCACTCAACCAAAAAATCTCTTTGACCGAGTGTTTTTGGCGCCGAGTGATTCCATCATCTCTGCCTGAATCTTCCCGAGTGGCTCCAAAGACCGTGAAGGGCTGGAAAAATATATAAAAATTTCTCAAAAATAAATATCTAGGTGCATCTCCTGATGCACCTAATTAGGTGTAGCCCCCGACTATGTGATTAGTCAAAAAACAGACTAAGCATATAGTCAAGAACTATAAAAGATCATTCTCATGCTCATGCTAAAGCAATCATTGAAATCTCATTACTCGGCAAGTTCATACCCATCCGAGTGAATTTGCCCGAGTCATCTCAGAACAAATAATTCAATCAACCCTCATAGGTGAAAAGCACTCGATGAGCTCATGCTTATCCGAGTGGATCTGTCCGAGTAATCCCGGAACAAATATTTCAATCATCCCTCATGGGAAAACGAATTCTTTCAATCATATGAAAAATATGATCAAATTATTAAATAGCTTATGCCATAATACTAGCCTCAATCTAAAAAGATCTTCACCAAGGTGGAAAAACAAACAGCATTGGCAAGATTACCTAACCAAATGCCAAAAACCTAACAGCCCTTGCCATCAAGGCAGCTATAAAACTTAGCTGTCGGTCACCTTCCAAGTTGCATCGTGCCAGCTTCTCATGAAGTCAAGCAAACCGCGATATGGAAGGATTTTTAAAGGTACAGGGCACTCGGACACGCGCATATTGCCAGAGCAAATCTGCTTAAGCACATCCGCTTAAGTCCCTAAGGACACGCATCGGACCACACCTTTGCTGGGCCGTAGATTTTCTTATGGGCTCGGCCCAATTACCAGAAAACCTAACGCAACCCTCAAATCTTTCTATAAAGATGCGAAGTCATCCCCGCCTCTTCATCTTCCAAAAGATTCCCCTTTTCGCAGCACTGTTCACCAGTCCACCGCGGAGAACCCTAGACTCGCGCGCTCCCAAATCCATCCATCAAGGAGCTCGCTCTTTGCAACAACCAGTCTCCACAGCCAAATCTCCCATGGTCCCTTGTCAAAAATCCGACCTTTCTCAGCCAGATCCACTTTCCATCAACTCATTCTCATGGCGGAGGAAAAGAGGATTCCGTTCGACCAATGGGCCGCTTCGGATGTGAGGGAATCCACCCTCAAGGAGATGGTGAAGCACGGCGTGCTTCCGCCAAAGGAACTCGTGGGATGGCGCCCGGCGGCGGGGGAGGACTTCCCGACCCCAAACACCGGTGAGCTCGTCGTTTTCACTTCCTTTTTCTATTGCGGGTTCAGCCTTCCCACCTCCGAGTCCTTCCGGGGGCTTCTGGATTATTACGGGCTTCATCTCTATCATCTGAACCCCAACTCAATGCTTCACATAGCTCTCTTCATTCATGTATCTGAAGCCTTCCTTGGCATTCTCCCCCACTTTCATCTCTTCCATCGCATGTTCTATCTCAAACCTCATCCGAACAAGGACCAACCTTGCGTCGTTGGCGGAGCAGGTTTCCAGCTTCGCGGATCTCTCCGCAAAGATTACTTTTCTCTCCCTTTGAAGTCTTCCAACAAGGGATGGCACGTAGGCTGGTTCTACATTAGCAACCTCGAACCCAGCCTGCCAGCCTTTGTCGGTCTTCCCCCTGTCCCCAAGCCATCCTGGAGCACCGTCCCGGTAGCCCAAGATTGGGACGAGGCCAACGAGCTACTCACGAAGATCCTGGCGATGAAGCAGAGGGGTCTTCGCGGGGAACAGATCACTCGGCACTTCATCAGGTGCCGACTGGCGCCGATCAAGGAGCGGTCGAAGCCGGCCTTCGAGTATGAAGGCGGGACGGACCCCAATCGAGAAGATCCAGATCCACTCAAGTATGAGATCCTGAAGATCCGGATGTACAAACTCTTCTCGTCTGGGATTGCAGTTGAGCGGGCCCTCATTCTGCCAGTCCTTCCCTTCAGCATCCACCGACCTCCTCCTCCGGTAAGCCGACTGGTTGCTTCATAGTATCTTTCAATCTTGACATCTTGTCTCTCAATATTTCACTTTCCTTCTTCTGCAGGAAAACGCCTCTATCTCCTCCAAGCCATACAAGGTGTCTCATGACGACGCGCCGCATCGCCCTGCCAAGAAGCCGACTGGCGGGATCAAGATCCAAAGCGACCCGGTCGGGAAGCGAACGGCGCCGAGTGAAGACTCGAATAAGCGTGCGAGCAAGAGGAGGCTGATCATAGAGGACTCGGATGACGACGTCCCGGCTCCCCCCACCGAAACACCTCCTTTGAGGCGATCGCCGCGGACGGCACCGAAGATCCGCCGGTCATCCAGGTATGTTCTAAAACCGAAGTCCGAACTCTTTTGTTAAAAACTTCTCTTTATCTTTATCCCAGCTGTATTCACTTTCACAGGAGGCCCCAGGACATAGATCCTGCCGGAGGGGGTGAAGAACCGACTCAAGCCGCTGCTCCCGAGGTGCCAAGGCCAGCAGAGCCAAAGCCCCGGAGCCCGCAACCGAGTGCGAGCGCTCCGGGCAAACAACCTTCACCTCCGAAGAAGGATGCCCCAAGGAAGGAGCCCCCGGCCGCCGGTCGGGATATCCCGACTGGAAACCAGTCGATGGCTGGGAAACCCGAGGCCACGGCTCAAGCGCCCCCGACTAGGGACCACTCGGCGCGGAGCCAGAAGGAAGAAACCAGCCGGGCCGCTCCACCTAAGCAAGCGGCCACCAAAACCGGTGAGATTTGTTTCGAAGTGCTCTTTTAATCTTTCGATTTGAATCTTTCATGTCTTCATTTGTCCTTCTTGCTTGTCAGCCACGGTAGAAGAGATCCCCAGGTTGCAGTCCTCTGAGACCTGGGTTCCCCCGATTAGGATCGAGTGGCGGGACTCGGAAGGCGAGAGACAGGGCATCATCCTAGACAAGCAAGCCGAAAAAGATGAAAGGGATGCCCTTGTCGAGAGCCTGAATGAGGCGACCCGGCTGCTCAACGTAAGCCTTTGTCTTTCTCTTTGATTATGTCATCATTGTCTTTCAATCGGTCTCTCTTCTGCCATTGTGTGCAGAAGGAATATTGCCGCTCTATGGCAAAATCTGAGGTGCTGGAGAAGTTGGTTCCTCACCTAAACTCCTTAGAGGACGTTCAGCGACAGCTGAAGGTCACTCGGGAGGAAGCCGCGTCGAGGGAGGCGGCTTTGAGGAGGGAGATTGCGGAGCTTCGAGAAGCGAACCTCGACCTCCGCGGATCAATCGGGAGTAAGCCCGCCTCTCCCAGCTTCATCATGATTCTCATGTTGATCTTGGCTATTGACGATCTTCTTTCGTTGTAGAAAATTCTTCGGAGGTCCACTCGCTTCAAGTCCAGCTGGAAGCGGTCAGCCTTGACAAGGCCGAGATGGAGGCCGAGTTTGAAGGTAGTCTTCTTCGAAGTAAATCTTCTTGTGCTGCTTTATTTCCGAGTACTTTGAATGATCCGGGACCTTTGGCAGCTTACAAGGTAAAGACCCGAGCCCAATACAACGTCTTGCTTGGGCGGATCAAATCCAGCGACGAGATGCGGGAAGAGGTCGCCAATGCCGCCATGCCGATCTTGCTGTCCTTGTTCGATCAAGGAGTTGGGACCAGCTCGCTGGAGCCGATCGAGATATTCGACAAGCTGCGGCGCTCCCGACCGATACCCGGCCAACATTACCGGCGGCAAGCATGGGGCTGGTCTGCTTTGCTCGACCAAGTCCCTTTACCCCGAGTGGATATCCATTCAGTCAGGGAAGGCTTTGCTGACGGAACGACGGACGAGCAGGCCTTGGACATGCTAAGTGAGGCGCAGGAGGCGGCGAAGAAAATATCTCTCGATGTAGTGAACAATTTCAAGATTTGATTTGTCTTTCTGACTTTGTCTTGTAAATGTCGCATATCTGTAACATTCTGATGTAGGACTTGTGATATTTTTTAGTTTATTTATGGTAATGCCTTGATTCGAGCTTTTGCGTGAAATTTCTTGAGTAGTTTTCGTCTGGCTGTCATCAAGCCTAGGCTCGATTAGGTCATCGGAAAACTCTCAGTCCTTAGACACTGAGCTCGAGTCGAAGGACATTAAACAATGATAAACCAAATTATGCACAAAAGTTAATGAGGAAAACTTGGGCTTTATTGACATGTGTACAGCCCCCGACTGCTAACTCAAGAAGTCATCTTGCTTGAGGTTGGCAGTCAAGGAAAACATAAAGCCTTAGCCAAATTAGGCATAAAATCGTCGAAGATGCTCGATGTTCCAGGAGTTCTCCACCATAGACCCGTCTTCGCGCTTTAGCCGATATGCACCGGGTCGAGTCACTTCAGCGATTATGTACGGTCCTTCCCATAAGGTAGATAACTTGTGTCCATCTTTGGTGGTCTGGATCTTGCGTAGGACCAGGTCGCCAACAATGAAAGCTCGTGCTCGCACGTTGCGACTGTGGTATCTTCTAAGCCCTTGAAGATATTTGGCCGACTGGATGAGGGCTGCCTCACGGGCCTCTTCCAATCGGGTGAGGTCGTCCACTCGGTCAGGGTCGTAGCGTTCATCGTTGAAGCTGCGGACCCGGAGGGACTCATACTCCATCTCGTTTGGCAACATGGCTTCTGCGCCATAGACCAAAAAGAAAGGAGTTTGGCCGGTAGCCCGACTGGGTGTGGTTTGCAGCGACCATAAAACCGAGGGAAGTTTTTGGACCCACTTGCCAGCGTATGGGTTTAGGCGATCGAAAACGCGAGCCTTGATGCCTTGGGGGACCATGCCGTTGGCTCGCTCGACTTGTCTGTTGCTTTTGGGGTGGGCCACTGATGCGTAGCAGATCTTGATCCCGAAGTCTTCGCAGAATTCCTTGAAGATGCCTCCCGTGAATTGAGTCCCATTGTCAGTTATGATTCTGTTTGGGACGCCGAAGCGGTGCACGATGTTGAGGAAAAAGTCTCGTGCTTTGTCAGCAGTAATTGTGGCGACCGGCTTGGCTTCAATCCACTTGGAGAACTTGTCGATTGCGACGAAGAGGTGTGTGAATCCTCCTGGAGCTTTTTTGAAAGGGCCAACCATGTCCAGCCCCCATACCGCGAACGGCCAGGAAAGTGGAATTGTTTGAAGCTCTTGGGCCGGGACATGGCTCTGTCGGGCGAAAAACTGGCAGCCTTCGCAGGTTCGTACGACTTTATCCGCGTCGGAGACCGCGGTAAGCCAGAAGAAACCTTGCCTGTAAGCTTTGCCGACTAGAGTGCGTGCTGCCGCGTGGCTTCCGCATATGCCCGAGTGGATGTCTTGGAGTAGCTGTTTCCCTTCTTCGGGTGTGATGCACCTCTTTAGAATTCCGGAGGGGCTTCTCTTGTATAGATCGGAGTCAACCATGACGTATGCTTGACAACGACGCCGGACGCGTTCTGCTTCATCCCGGTCATCCGGCAGCTCTTGCTGTGTTAAGAATTTGATGAGCGGCGTCCTCCAGTCGGTGTCGGTCAAGGCGACTTCGTTCGTGGTTTGCTCGGTGAGAGTTGTCTTTGCCGTGATGGTTGGTTCGTAGAGATGTTCGACGAAGACGTCTGTTGGGGCAGCTTCGCGCTTGGATCCGAACTGTGCCAGCTCATCGGCAGCTTCGTTGTTATGTGTCAGGACATGAGAGAGTTCGAGCCCGTCAAACTTGTCTTCAAGTTTGCGGACCTCTTGCCGGTAGGCCTCCATAGTGTCATTTAGGCAGGACCAGTCTTTCATCACTTGATTGACGACCAGCTGGGAGTCACCTTTCACGATAAGCCGACGTATCCCGAGTGAAACTGCGAGGCGCAGTCCATGTAGAAGAGCTTCGTACTCGGCAACGTTGTGTGAGGCGGAGAAGTGGAGGTGAAGGACATATCTTAGCCTTTCTCCAGTCGGGGAGATTAGCACAACTCCTGCTCCCAAGCCGGTGATCCTCTTGGATCCGTCGAAGTGCATGGTCCAGTGTTGGAGGTCTTCTCGAGGCACGTTTTCTTGCTGTTCAGTCCACTCGGCCAGGAAGTCCGCTAAGGCTTGTGACTTTATGAACATCCTTGCCTTAAAAGTCAAGTCCAGCGGCATCAGTTCTAGGGCCCACTTGGCGATGCGCCCGGTTGCCTCGCGGTTGTGGATGACATCGCCGAGTGGGAAAGAGGTGACGATGGTGACCGAGTGACCCTGAAAGTAGTGTGCCAATTTCCTCGCGGTTATTAGAACACCATAGAGCAATTTTTGTACCTGAGGGTAGCGGATTTTGGCTCCTGCCAATACTTCGCTAACAAAGTAGATTGGCCTTTGAATCTTCTGAGCCCGTCCTTCTTCCTCGCATTCGACCACGAGGACCGTACTGACCACTTGGTGAGTGGCCGAAGCGTAGAGCAGCAGAGGTTCTTGGGGTTGAGGCGAGGCCAGGACGGGCGGCGTTGTAAGGAACTCTTTGAAATCTTCAAAGGCCTTGTTGGCTTCCGCGGTCCACTGGAAGTCGTCTGTCTTTTTCAGTAGTCTGAAGAAGGGCATGCCTCGTTCGCCGAGTCAGGATATGAAACGGCTTAGTGCCGCCATGCAGCCAGTGAGCTTCTGGACGTCTTTCTGGTTACTCGGGGGCTTCATGTTTAAGATGGCGTTGATCTTCTCTGGATTTGCTTCAATGCCGCGATGTGACACCATGAAGCCGAGCAGCTTGCCTGATGGGACGCCGAAGGTGCACTTCTCCGGGTTTAACTTCATTCTGAAGGCCCGGATGTTTGCAAAGGTTTCTTCTAAGTCGGCGATCGGTCTTCTTTCGCTTGGTCTTGATGACAACATCGTCGACATAAGCTTCGACGTTCTTGCCGATCTGCATCCGGAAACATCTTTGGATCATGCGTTGGTATGTGGCTCCGGCGTTCTTCGGCCAAAAGGCATGGTGATGTAGCAGAGGCCCCGAACGGCGTGATGAACGACGTCTTCAGCAATGATTCTTTTAAGCTGATCTGGTGGTAGCCCGAGTAACAGTCTAGGAAACTCAAAAGTTGACAGCCGGCTGTTGAGTCGACGACTTGGTCGATACGAGGTAGCCCGAATGGATCTTTGGGGCAGGCTTTGTTGAGGTCGATGTAGTCAACGCACATGCGCCATTGCCCCGTCTTCTTGCGGACCAGACTGGATTGGCTAACCAGTCGGGATGAAGGACTTTTTAATGAAGCCGGCAGCCAAGAGCTTTGCGAGTTCTTCTTTGATCGCGTCTTTTCGATCCCGTGCGAACCTCGCGTAATCGTTGTTTTATCGGTTTGGCGTCATCTTTGACGTTCAAAGAATGCTCGATCACCTCCCTAGGAATTCCAGCATATCGGATGGCTTCCAAGCAAAAACATCTTTATTATTTTGAAGGAAGGTGACGAGCGCGCTTTCCTATTTGGGATCTAGGTCGGCGCCGATTACAGCAGTTTTCGTGGGATCAGACGGATCAAGGGAGACCTTCTTGGTCTTGGCGTCGCCGGATCCTGACTTGGCTATCTTCTTCGCGGGGACTTCGCCCTCTGCCGAAGTTGATGCCAGTCGGACTTCTTCTTGGCCACGTAATCTCTCGCGAGATTGGGCCATGTCGTAGCTCTCCTTATCGCAGGTGAAGGCTTGCTTCACATCGCTGCGAAGGGTGATGACGCCGTTGGGACCCGGCATCTTCATGCAAAGGTAGGTGTAGTGAGGGATCGCCATGAACTTGGCAAGCGCAGGCCTTCCGATGATGGCGTGATATGTTGTTTCGAAGTCGGCCACCTCGAAGGTGACGTTCTCCGTTTGGAAGTTCTCTCGGGCTCCGAAGGTGACTGGAAGGGAGATATGCCCGAGTGGTGTTGAAGATAGCCCCGGGATAACTCCGTGGAAGGGGGCTGAGCTTGCTTTCAGTTCGGCCCTCGGGATCTGCATCTCATCCATGGTCTTGGCAAATAGGATGTTGAGGGCGCTGCCCCCATCGATGAGGACGCGCTTGAGCCTGATGTTGTGGACCACGGGGTCCAGGACGAGTGGATAGCGCCCCGGGTGGACCACTCGGTCAGGATGATCCGAGCGGTCAAAGGTGATGGCCACTTCTGACCATCGCAGATACTGAGGGACTTCGGGTTGAGCCGCATTGACCTCCCGGTCAGTTAGCTTTTGTTTCCTCTTGGATTCATAGGCTAGTGGCCCTTCGAAGATATGATTGAGCTCCCCCACTGGGTCTTGGAAAGGTTCGGCATTTTCAACCGCGTTGTTCTTTTTGGCGCCGAGATGGCCCGGCCTCGTCGCTTGGATTCTTTTAAGCTGCGCGCAGTCGCTTTGCGAACCGCTTGTAGATAAAGCATCCTTCGCCGCGTGCTTATGATTCGGATGGTGGGTGCACTGGGCGTTCATGATGGCGTCGTAGGCGGCGACTCGGGGACGGCGTTGAGTGTTGGAGGTTGCGGCCACTAGGTCTTCAGATTGGCGCTTGCGATCTTTCTGGCCTTGGTTGCCGTTGTTGCCGCCATCCTTCTTAGGATTACGGCTTCCTCCCGCTTGCTTGTCCTCCCTTCTATCGGGCCGGTCTTGACGGGCGGCCTTAATGGCGTCATTGGACTTGGCGTATGAGTTCGCCATCTCAAACATTTGCTTCACCGTCTTCGGCGGTTTGCGCCCGAATTTCCCGATGAGCAGCTCATCACGGACTCCCTTCTGGAAGGCGGCGATGATGATGTCATCAGTGATATTCGGGATCTTGTTGCGTTTCTCGAAGAAACGACGGATGTAATCCTTCAGGGGCTCGTCCGGCTTCTGGATGACATTGTAAAGGTCGAAGTGTGTGCCGAGCCTCTCGAAGGTGCCTTGGAAGTTGGCGATGAAGTGATCCCTCAGCTCGCTCCACGAGCCGATTAAGCCTCTTGGCGGGCTTGTGAGCCAATTTCTGGCTGAGTTTGCGAGGGCCACGGGCAGGTAGTTGGCCATGGCTTTGTTGTCGCCACCTGCAGCTCGGATGGCAAGGGTGTATACGGTTAGCCAAGATTCAGGGTCGGTCTTGCCATCGTACCTTTCGATCCCTGTAGGCTTAAAACCACTCGGCCAGTGCACTCGGCGGAGCTCCCGAGTAAAGGCTGGTATTCCATCGTCGCCGCTATCAGGTGATCCCCTCCGATCTTCCCGAGTGCGTCGGTCGCGCTCCTGGTAGCGGCGATCGAGGACTTCCCGCAGATCACTCGGCGGGGTCTTCGGTTGGCTGGTTGGGTAGCTGGAACTGTTGCGGCGGACTCGGTGGTGGACGGGTGGATGTCCGTGTCGTTTGTCACGGGAGTCGGCCGTCTGCTCCTGGTATTTCAGCGTGGACTCGCGGGGTGGGCCTCTTGGCCTGGTCGTCGACCGCTCTGGCTCGGGCCTCTTATAGTCTCCTGACCTTAGAGGCGGGAGTCGGCTCTTGTCTGGCGTTTCGGCCACGGATTCAGTCGGCCTTCGTGCCGAAGTGGTGGGATGGCCGTTAGCCGTGGCAGCGACGATGGTCTTGATCTTATCGAGTATGGGAGTCACATTGGCAGGAGCTGTCTCCATGACGGTGTCCAAAAGCGTGAGTGCGGCAACGCATTCTGCGTGGCGTCCGGAAGATGTTGGTGTTGCGAACCCGTGTTTGGAGTATGGCCTCCCGGCGGATCGTCCGCGCACGTAGATCCCGCTTTCTTTTGTCAGCCTCGTCCTTGCGTTGTTTTTCCTCCTCAGCTGTCTTGCGCTCGAGCTCCACCCTGGCTCGCTGTTCTTCGGCAAGCCTTCTGGCCATGGCTGAGTCGGACTCGTCCGGCTCGGCCATGAGGACGTCGAAGCACTTCGGCTCATAGTCCATGCGGCAGTCGGAGTTGTCGGCTTCGTCAGAAGGGATGCCGTAGAGGTTGTCGAAGCCGGCGGAGCTGAGGTATCCATTGAGCTCCGAAGATGAGCAGGAGCCGAAAGAAGGGAGGATGACAGCGACCTCCCTTGATCCTGGGTAACCCGGATCCGGATCGTTCCAGTCCGAGTCAGAACTTGGGGGTGTGGACTCCTCCGAGTGGGTCACCGCCGACTCGGGGGAGAGAAGTTTGCTGTAGATCTCGGCGGCATTTGGTAACCCAAACGGCACCGAGAGGTCTTCGTCCGACTAGATCGCTTCTGTCGGGAAGGTGAGAAGATTGGCGCAGATTTTGGCGGTATTCGGTAATCCGAATGGCGCCGAGTGAAGTCCGTCGTCGGAGAAAGTAGATTGTATCTTGGTCTTCAGGACGTCGTTGTAGATCTCGGCGCTATTGGGAAGCCCGAACGGCGCCGAGTGGGTCTTTCCTTCCGACTGGTTTGAGTCCGAGTCGAAGGAGGAGTCGTTGAAGAAGTTGGCGGCGAAGTCGCCGAATCCTGAAGGAGATCCCATCACGCTTGTCGACGAGATTGTTGAAGAAGTCTCGACGCGCGTCCCCTACCTGGCGCGCCAACTGTCGAAACTTGGTTTCGGCAATATGATTTCTGGGGTCGCAGTCAAGATCGCCAAGCACGATGGGTGAAAAGAAGAAGAAGATTTAGACAGGTTCAGGCCCTCTCAAGAGGTAACACCCTACTCCTGTTTCGGTGGATTCGATCCACCGAGTGACTTTATTGATCTCGTGATCTAAGGCTCAAAGCTAAAAGTTGATCTCCTATCGGAATCTTTGATCTAGAATCTGATATCCCCCAAGGGACGCCCCTTACCCCCCTTATATAGTCTTGGGAGGAGGGCTTACAACTCGGAAACCCTATCTTATTCTAAGTTGGTTTCCTCAATCTTACCAAACCGTGACTATAGGCCGATTGCTTTATCTCTATCGGCAATCGTAACACCCAAGTCAAGTTCGGCTTACAGATATGGCAGGCGCAATCTATCCTACCTCCAGTCGGATAAGCTTGCCATGTAGATACCCGATTGCCACAATCTCCACACTCGGCTATATGATGCTTGTTTTATTCGGCCCTGCCGATATGCATAGTGGGTTTCAAACATAGTTCCTATAATGAAGAAAAATGGAAAACTTAGGGTACGCATCGACTTCAGAGATTTGAACAAGGCCACCCCTAAAGATGAGTACCCTTTGCCCATAGCCAATTTGCTGGTAGATGCCGCCTCTGGCCACAAAATCATAAGTTTTATGGACGACAATGCCGGTTATAACCAGATCTTTATGACCGAGGAGGACATTCATAAGACAGCTTTCAGGTGCCCAGGAGCAATCGGCTTATACGAGTGGGTCGTCATGACTTTCGGCTTGAAGAACGTTGGAGCTATGTATCAGAGGGCCATGAATTACATCTTTCACGATTTGATCAGCTTCCTAGTGGAGATCTACATTGATGATGTCATCGTTAAATCCAAGGAAGTGGAAGACCACATAGCCGATTTAAGGAAGGTTTTGGAGAGGACAAGGAAATATGGCCTAAAGATGAACCCTATGAAGTGCGCATTTGGCGTATCGGCTGGCCAGTTTTTGGGATTTCTTGTTCATGAGAGGGGAATCGAGGTCACCCAGAGAAGCATAAATGTGATTAAGAAGGAATTGCAGTCTTTGATCGACAAAATCAACTTCATCAGGCGCTTATAGCCAATTTGTCAGAGAAGATGGAGTCGTTCACACCTCTGCTTCGGCTGAAAGCCGATCAAGCATTCACTTGGGGGGCAGATCAACAGAAGGCTTTGGACAATGTTAAGAATTACCTGAGCTCCCCTCCAGTATTGATTTCTCCACAAAAGGGGGTGTCGTTCAAGTTATACCTATCAGCCGACAAGAAGTCTATCAGCTCGGTTCTCATTCAGGAGATTGAAGGGAGGGAGAAGGCAATTTTCTATCTTAGCCGAAGGCTTCTGGATGCAGAGACAAAGTATTCTCCCATGGAGAAATTATGTTTGTGCCTATATTTTTCATGCATGAAGTTAAGGCATTATTTGTTATCCAATTAGTGCACCATAGTATGCAAAGCCGATGTAGTAAAATATATGCTATCGGCTCCAGTTCTGAAGGGGCGAGTTGGAAAATGGATATTTGCTTTGATAGAGTTTGATTTAAGGTATCAAGCACCCAAGGCAGTAAAAGGGCAAGCCATAGCCGATCTTATGGTGGAGCACAAAGATGATTCAATTGGCTCGGTGGACATCATGCCTTCGACTCTGACTTTTGATGGCTCGGTTTGCTCAAACGGATGCGGCATCAGCTTGGTGATAATCTCTCCCAGGGGGGCAAGCTTCGAGTTTTCCTTTTCCATTACACCTCATGCAACAAACAATCAAGCCGAATATGAAGTAGTTCTCAAAGGTTTACAACTGCTCAAGGAGGTTGAAGCCGACGTCATCGAGATAATGGGCGATTCACTGTTGGTCATTAGCCAGTTATCAGGAGAATATGAGTGCAAAAATGATGCGCTGATGATCTACTATCAAAAATGCCGAGATCTGATGGACAACTTTCGGCTAATAACCTTGAAGCACATCCCCAGAGAGCAGAATTTAGAAGCAAATGATTTGGCTCAGGGGGCATCGGGCTACAAGCCGATGACAAAAGATGTCGAAGTGGAGATTGTAACCATCTCAACCGACGACTGGAGGTTCGATGTTTACAATTATCTACAAAACCCTTCTTAGTCGGCCTCAAGAAAATTACACTACAAGGCTTTACGATATGTTTTGCTAGATGAAGATTTATATTATCGGACGATTGATGGCGTGCTACTTAAGTGCCTGAGTGCCGATCAAGCAAAGTTTGCCATAGGAGAGGTGCACGAGGGGATCTGTGACACTCATCAATCGGCTCATAAGATGAAGTGGTTACTTCAGAGAGCAGGATACTTTTGGCTGACTATGTTGGAAGATTGCTTCAAGTATTACAAGGGTTGTCAAGATTGCCAGATATTTGGAGCCATCCAGAGAGCACCAGCATCGGCTATGAACCCCATCATCAAGCCTTGGCCATTCAAAGGTTGGGGAATCGATATGATCAGCCAAATAAATCCACCCTCGAGCAAAGGACACAAGTTTATATTGGTGGCAACCAATTATTTTACCAAGTGGGTGGAAGCGATTCCCTTGAAAAAGGTTGACTCGGGGGATGCGATTGAATTTGTTAAGGAGCATATTATATATAGGTTCGACGTCCCTCAGACTATCACTACAGATCAGGGATCTATCTTTGTCTCCGACGAGTTTGTCCAATTTGCCGACAGCATGGGGATCAAGTTGTTGAATCTTCACCATATTATACTCAAGCTAACGGACGGCTGAAGCTTCAAATAAGAGTTTGATCAAGTTGATAAAGAGAAGATCGATGAGTACCCAAAGCAATGGCATAGCCGATTGGTTGAATCATTATGGGCTTATCGGATGGCTTGCCATGGAGCAATCCTGGTGCCTTCATATAGATTGGTCTACGGACATGAAGCAGTCTTACCATGGGAAAACATCATCAGCTCAAGAAGAATTCAATTACAGGACGAATTGACAGCCGATGATTATTATAATCTGATGGTGGATGAGTTCGAGGACTTAGTGTTGTCAAGGATGCGCGCTTTGGAAAAGGTGACCAGAGATAAAGAACGAGTGGCTCGTCACTACAAAAAAAAGGTTGTGCCTAAGTCTTTTGAAGAAGGCGGGCTTGTTTGGAAACTGATACTGCCGATCGGCTCGAGAGAGAGCAAATTCAGCAAGTGGTCACCTAATTGGGAAGGGTCTTTCAAGATCCACAAATACGTCTCCAAGGGAGCCTACATGCTAGAAGGGTTAGATGGAGAAGTATTTGGAAGGGCTCTTAATGGCAAGTACTTGAAGAAATATTACCCAAGTGTTTGGATCAATGCATGATTCGGCTACATCCTTGCCGATCCATGTTAGCCGATGTGTAATTCACATTGCCTTTAGGACATCTTTACTCTAAGTTTTTCCCTTCTAAGTTTTTCCAATCAGGTGAAACTAGCCGACAGGTGATGCAAAGCTTCGTCTCATAATTTTATCAATGCTGAGGACGACATTGAGAAAATTAGGGGGGCATATATTATACAAAGCCAGAGATCAGAGTCAGACAACTTTAAAATTTTTGGGGACTTTGATTTTTTTTCAAACAGTTTAGGACATGGAAACATATGAATCAGCGAAAAGCATATGATTAATGCTAAGGGCACAACGAGCCGATTACAAAGTTATATGTACAGAGTCAAGATGCAAGTCAAGACATCAATAGTTCTGAAGGCTAAGTCCTATTACATTCTCAGAAATTGCTCTATGGCCGACGTCGCCTCTTCTTTGATGGCTTTGATTTCTTCGACCGTCGCCATGTCTTGTTCTTCGGTACCCGGGATCATTCTGGCCGATTTATGGAGCTCCCCCAAGTACTTGATGGTGGAAGTCACCTTAACCTTCTGTTCTTCAATTGCCTTGGGGAGATCGGCCAGCACTTGCTTTTCTGCCGAAGGCTTGGCCCTGCACTGCTCGAGTTTTGCCAACAAGCCAGCTTCTTCTTCTTCGATTTGGTCGATCTTGGTTTGCATAGCCGATGGCCCAGCCACCAGCTCATCCAACTTGGCCTTCTCGGCCACTATGTTCTCCACAGTGGCGTTGATCGAGGCCGCCCAAGTCAACTTGAGCTCACCAGTCGACCATCCTTTGTACAGCCCTTTCCAGCTTGAATCGGTGTTGGTCGATGAAGACGGCTCAGGAGATCTTTTCAACCAAGTCATCAGGGAGCTAACCCTGAATGTCATTGAAGCGTGATCGGGCTGGCCCGCACTCCATGACCAGTTGAACTACATCGATGCTGAGCGGACGATGGATGTCCTGTAGCTTCTCCTTGAGGTCGTCGGCTATGGCAGTCTGGTCTTGACTAGTGGCTTCTTCTTCCTCACTGACGAATTCTTTGATGTCAAATGGAAGCAAATCGGCTAGAGTCTACAGAAAGAGTTTCATAATTAAAACAAAGCATGACAGCCGATCCCAAACTTTTGAGGATGAAGAGAGGCGAACTTACTCGTACAACATGAGTAAAGCTGCTTCTCCAGTGTGATGGCTGCCCGTAGCCGACAGAGTTCGCTCGCTCGATACACAAGGGGCAGCCGATGGAGATTGAGGGGCTGCAAAAAGCATAAGTGTTAGTACGAGTCGGCCCATTCAAGCATAAGTAAAAAATGAGTTTAGAAATTACTGGTGAAGCTGGACGAGGAGGTCAGCTGGCTAATCTCTTGAACTACAAAGAGGATTTGGTCAGGGTTTTAAAGATTATAATTTAAAGGCCAAATTAGAGAAAACAAGGTGCTTACCGATCGTTTCGGAGCAGGAGGGCTTGGTGGAATTGGATCATCGGCCGGTGGGCTGACGGAGTTATGGTTGGAGCTGCTCGATTCGGCTGCTTCTTTCACAGCTTCTGAGATCTTTTTATCCATGACTTCTTTGTGAAGGGCTTCATCGATGATGGGATCAAGTGAAGGCAGGCTATCGGCTGGTGCAGTCGGCTTTGGTTTCCTTTGCTTCTTCACGAGGCCGGCCGACGGTCCCACAGCCGATGGGGCAGCCCTTTTCTTCCTTGACACAGCTTGGCGGGTTTGGCCGTGCATTAGGGTCTTCAGTTTCGGCGCGTCCCAGCCGATAGCCGACGGATCGTATCCGCACCCGTTCGCGAGAACACCCAGGCGGTATTCAATTGGGGGGATCCGAGTCTATCGTCTGCAAAAGGAAAAAATGTTTGAAGTGTTAGCACAAGATGACAGCCGACTGATCAGAAACAAAAAGATGCTTAAGGACGGGAATGCTTTTGGCTAGGCCGTCATAGAAGGAGATGAACCACTTGGCCAGCAGCTCACTCGATTGCCTTGATCCAGTATGAGTAGCTGTGGCTTCCCCGAAGGACAGACATCTTCTTGTAGCCACTTAATTTCCATCATCATCTTCGATTGGCTCCATGAGGGGGAAGCGGGCGTCGGCTAGTCTCGGCCAACCAGATACTTTTTGCGTTAACAACACGAGCCAGAGTTGCAGAAACCACCAAGGGCCTCCAGTGCTAATAGTGGCATCGGCTGCGATCTTGGACACGGCTTGGCTCAACATCTGATAAAGATATCTAAGGAGGAATTTGGCTAAGGGGAGTTTTTTCTTGTCGACCAAGGCTTTGGCTAGTACTTGCCAGTTGGCTGTGGGACCGCAACTTGACCCGTAGAATATGAACTTCTCCAGCCACATCATCAAAAAGGCAGTATGCTCTCTGGCATTAATTGGCCCGGTTCCCATGTTCATGGCCACGTATCCGTTCCAACCCCCAATTGCTTTGGTCTTAAAGGAAAATTGGTCCTTGCTGTCCAGTTGGTTGGGGTTAGCCGATGACATGATGTCAAGACCCGTTAGCATAAAGACATCGGCTAAAGTTGGGGTCATGGGACCTTGTTGGAAAAGAAAGGCATTCAGTGTGTTGTTCCAAAAATATGTGATAGCCGACACTAATGGTTCATCCTTGGGCATGTCGGCTATGGATAAAGCGAGGCATTGGGCTATTCCGATGTCTTCCCAGTGACTTTGTTTGGTGGCCTGCATCCTTTTGTACCATGACGGCCATGATTTGTCAGTTGAGGGCCAAGATTTAAAAGTGTTGTTCCAGTGGCCAAGGTTTGGGTTCCTCATTCTATTGGGCACTCTGTTGGTCTCAGCTATGATGAACTCAGTGGGATCCTTATTGCCGATAGGCCCTAAGTAGTATCTCTCGTCGCTAACTAGGCTTGGAATTGCTACTTGATGCGCGAGATGCTACGATCGGAAAAAGAGATAGATTTCAGATTTAGGAAAACCTAAAATTCAGACCAACGGCTAAAAGGCGGGAAAAGAAAAGGTTTGGCCGATTGGGTGTACCTCTGAGAACTCGGCAGGTGGAGAGCATGGTTGAGCGGCGGGGGTCGCCATTGCTGCAGTTGAGGTAGCCGGAGAGGTGGGATCACCGCGGCGGAGTCGAGGAAGCAGAAGAGGTCACCGGGGAACTCGAGGACGTTTGCTAGTTTGTGGATTGTGTTGACGGCGTGAGTTGTTCGGCACGGAGAGGCGTTATTTAAAGGGTTTTCATAACAACCGAAACAGATTCGACCTAGGATTGTGCTGGAAAGAGGATTGGATAAAATCCGCAACATTATCAATGCCGCGGACTTGGGGGCATGTGTTAACGACCAAATTTGATAAGCAAATCCCCAGGTTTGAAGCAAAGATTGAGGTGGAATTGGAGGAACGCGCGATCTGCGGAAACAGAGATTGTATCGGCTGAGTCCGAATCGGCTACGGAGCCAGTCGGCTGAGTCCGAGTTGGAACAGATATAGCTGATAGCCGATTCCGATTGAAGACCGAAGGAAAGTCCAATCCCGAAACGAAAGCTTAAAGATAAATTATTGGATTCGGTTTCCAAAGTGTGTTAAAGATATTTCCATCTATGGATAAGGTCCTATAACGGTAATTGTATCTTCAAGATAGGATATTTTGTATAGTTTCCTTTATAGATAATGCCAGTTTGTTTAGAGATTCAATCTGTAATAGGAATCATGTCCGTTACGGACTCATTGTATATTCGGGTATAAATATGACCCGAGACCTTGTAAAAAATAACAACACACATAAATACAACTTCGGTGCATCACCAACCTTTTTGTTTTACGTTTTCTTGATGAGTTCTTGCTTTGCTCTCGGGCTGCATCGATTTCGATCTCCACGGAAGGTAATTTCTTGTTACAAGTGGCTTGTATCGTCGGGGTTAGAGCTTCCATCATTATGATACTCTAATTCTGATGTTATAAACTGCTTAATTTATCATATGCAGCATATAATCTAGATCAATGTCTAGATCTATCTCACGATCGGCTAATATCTCTTTGAAGATAGCAGCCGACAGAGCTAGGTCCGAAGGTTGATTTAGGTTATATGGCGTATCTACGATCTCGAGGTGTTTTCATTAGCCTAAATAGATCTCGTACCTCTTTTTGTACTTAATGCTACATCAACTTGATCTATTAAGTCGCTCTTAGAGCTATACAGATCTATTCAGTTCAATGTTTACTATTAGAGATAGTGCCGGGGTTTCAGCCGGTCTTACCTGTTCTAATCATTTTTATGTATTATTTCTGATAGATGTATTAGAACCGTCTTTTATATTGAGATCTTAATCTACTCAAATGTGTTAAGCTCGGTATCAATCTGTTAGGTTACACTAACAACCGATTGTTCTTAGTTTAGCACATTTAATCTAGATTAATATCTTTTAATAAAACATATCGGAGTACTAGCCGATTTACATTAGATCTGCGACATCGGCTAGGTAATTAATATATATAATTGTGGTCCTATCGTACTTTTGAATCTAAGTGATATATATTATCTCGGTTTGCTACCGATCTATCCCAATCACTTAATCTAAATGTGCTTTGGGATAGCAATTGTATATTTATTAATATCCATAGCCGATCGAGTAAGATCTAACCCTAACCAAGCATCTATCTTTTGTTTCTTGTTGGTTGCAGGATCAAACCAACTGGCACGCCCATTCAATAACCAAAGGCGACCAATTTTGGACCTGCACTGGGGTTAAGCAGATCTCCAGGCCAATGCATGTAAAAAATTCACACCAACACCAACATATAGGACAATTAAGACGGAGGATCCAGAACAGAAGCATACAGTAGGCCCCAGTTCAGCAATGAATATCAGTAATCATAATCAAGATAAGTGTCAGACTGCATATTGTGGAGGACATCACTTCGGACATCACGGGAGCAAATACAACAACCAATTGGGAATGTGCCGGTTCAATCGTAGAAAGACAACAACTTATTAGGCCGATGAATCAATTGGACAACAATCAATCGGACAACAATGTGGTCAAGAATATTCTCAGAAGAATCAATTTAAGCCAAACCCACATCAACAATATATACATTAGTATTTCAATCCTCAGCAACAGCAACCATCACCACCTTATCAGTATCGGCATGGGGAGGTTAATGAACATCAATCTAAGACTAATCAGTTTATTCAAGGGCCTCCACTATAGCAATTTAGGAATCATGGGAATTAGTAATGGACCGATATGATTGCTGAAGTCATGAGGGAGCAATTTGGATTAAAGCCAAAGGACACTGGGATTATGTATCGGCATCCATATCCAGAGCATTTTGATAGAGTACCATTGCCTAACCGATATCAAAAACCTAATCCTCAAAGCTTGTTCTACCTATCAATAAAATCGATAGAATTTTTGATCTTTTGTTGCAAGAGAAGCAAATTATATTACCTTAGAATCATGTTATTTCATCGGTTGTGGAGTTAAAGAGGAGAAAATACTGCAAGTGGCATAATACAGGATCTCATAGTACCAATGAGTGTAAGGTGTTCAGACAACAGATTCAATCGGTTGTAGAACAAGGAAGAATTAAATTTGATGATAATAGAAAGCCGATGAAAATTGATGGACATTCTTTTCCAGTAAATATGGTTTATCCAAGGAGATCTACAGATGAAGCCGATAGAAGAAATTATCGATCTAAAGTCAATTCAGCTAGTTTGATCAATAAATATCAAAAGCAGTATGAAAGAGAAAGGGAGAGTTATTATGATGAAGATATGTCTTATTTTGATCCATACCGGGATTGCGAATTTGTTCGATTTTGTTGGAATAAAGGGATGAGATTGCCTTCAGTTGAAGATTGCCCAGGTTGCAGTGATGGTGAATCAGCTTATGACTATAGGGGTTATTCTTGCCTATATAATATAAGGGATTCATATTGGCCAGTACAAAATAAGTTGCCAGTACATCAACGATTGGGGCCAATTCATGAAGATTATTTTGAAGATTATAAAGAAGATCAAAATAGGCAAGTTCAAAATCCTCAATGGTATCCAAGTGGAGTATTTACAAAAAAATCAAAAGAGAAGAGTTCAAATTTTGAGAAGTAAAGAGCAGATGAAAGAGGTTGAAGAAGAGATTAATCATCAGTTAAGGAATACAAGGAAGGAGTGACAAGTAAAAAGCAAAATTGTTAAAGCTGATGATATTGAAGCTGATAAAACAAGGATTTCAGCTTTTGCCAAAGAAAAAGCTATTAAGGATGATGATGTTGAAGCTTCATCTTCTATAAATATGGTGTTTATATTGCCTGCAGAATAGAGGCCTTCTACATCCGATGAGGAAATTTGTGAAGGATCGATGGCACAGTTGGTTTTATGTCCTCATCAAGCTATATTTGTGAAGCCTGAAGAATCAGAACATCGGCATTTGGGACCATTATATTTGGATAACTTGGAAGGCAAGTTAGGACAGAGTTTTATATCGCCGATGAGTTAGAAGTAGATATTGGAATTGGTGATAGGCCAAGGCCGACATTTGTAAGTGCTAAATTGTTTGATAAATTTAAAAAGGAGTTAATAGAATTATTGAAGGAATGTAGAGATTGTTTTCCTTGGGAATATCATGAGATGCCAGGACTTAGCCAATCAATAGTAGAATATTGGTTGCCTATTAAACTAGGATATCAGCCATACAAACAACCGTCCAGACGATTTAAACCTCAGATGTATGATGCTATTAAGGTAGAGATTACAAGACTTTACGATGCTAATTGTATTAGGCCTTGATTTTATTCTGAATGAATTTCTAATATAGTGCCAGTGATGAAGAAAAAGGGAAGCTAATGGTTTGTGTTGATTTTAGATATCTAAATAAGGCTACTCCTAAAGATGAATACCCAATGCCGATTGCTGATTTACTGGTTGATGTAGTTTCTGTGCATAAGATTATAAGTTTTATGGATGACAATGCAGGATATAATTAAATTTTTACGGCTGAAGAAGATATTCATAAGACTGTGTTTAGATGTCCTAGGGCAATCGGTTTGTATGAGTCGGTTGTTATGACTTTTGGGTTGAAGAGTGCTGGTGCTATATATCAAAGAGCTATGAATTATATATTTCATGACCTTATTGAATTGTTGGTTTAGATCTATATAGATGATGTGGTTGTGAAATCAAAGGAAGTCGATGGACATTTAGCTTATTTACGAAAGGTGTTGAAAAAGACAAGGAAATATTGTTTAAAGATGAATCCAAACAAGTGTGTCTTTGGTCTATCGGTTGGACAATTTCTAGGTTTTATTGTTCATGAAAGGGGAATTAAAATTAGTCAACGAAGTATTAACACTATCAAGGATATAAAACCTCCAGAAAATAAGACAAAGTTGCAATCTTTGATCGGTAAGATTAATTTTGTTAAAAGATTTATATCAAACTTATCAGGGAGAATTGAGCCATTTATTTCGCTGTTACAGTTGAAAGCCGATCAAGAATTTGTGTGAGGAGAAAAAAACAAAAGGCTTTGGTATCAAGGAATATTTGAGTTCTCCTTTGGTTTTAATGCCATCGCAAAAGGGCGTTCCATTCAAGTTATATTTGTCAGCCGATGAGAAGTCTATCAGATTAGTCTTGATTCAAGAGTTTGAAGGTACAGAGAGGGCTATATTTTATCTTAGCAAAAGGCTTTTGGATGTTGAATCAAGGTATACCCTCCTGGAGAAATTGTGTTTATGTTTATATTTTCATGCACTAAGTTAAGACATTATCTCTTGTCCAATGAGTGCACCGTGGTATGTAAAGCCGATGTGATAAAACATATGTTATCGGCTCCAGTATTGATGAAACGGTTTGTGGTACACATGGCCGGCCCATAAGATAAAATGGTTGCTTTGTCGAGTTGGATATTTTTGGCTGACAATGATGGAGGATTTCTTTAAGTATTATAAAGGATGTCAAGATTGTTAGAGGTTTGGGGCAGTTCAGAGAGCACCCGCATCGGCTATGAACCCAATAATAAAGTTGTGGCCGTTCAGAGGTTGCGGAATTGATATGATCAGCCAAACCAATCCACCATTAAGCAAGGGGCATAAATATATTCTGGTGGCTACATACTATGTTGCGAAGCGGGGTGAAGCAATTCCTTTAAACAAAGTTGATTTTAAAGATGCAATTGAGTTTGTCAAGGAGCATATAATCTATCGATTTGGGATTTTGCAGACTATAACAACAGATCAAGGCTCTATTTTTGTATCGGATGAGTTTGTTTAGTTTACTGATAGTATGGGTATTAAGTTATTAAATTCATCTCCTTATTATGTGCAAGCCAATGGACAAGCAGAATCATCCAACAAGAGTTTGATTAAGTTGATTAAGAGAAAAATTGCAGAACAACTGAAGAGGTGGCATACTACATTGCCTGATTCATTGTGGGCTTATCGGATGTCGTTCATGGGCCTACTCAAGTGTCACCTTATCAGTTAGTTTATGGAAATGAAACTGTTTAGCCATGGTAAACTAACATCGACGCAAGGAAGGTTTCTTTACAAAATCAATTAACAGCCGATGATTATCATAACCTGTTGATTGATGAGTTAGAAGATTTGGCGCAGATTCAATTACGTGCTTGGAGAAGGTTAAAAAGGATAAGAAAAGGATTTCAAGGCATTATAATAAAAAGGTTGTGCCAAAGTTTTTTGAGGAAGATGAATTGGTTTGGAAATTGATTTTGTCGATAGGGACGAAAGATAATAAATTTGAGAAATGGTCACCTAATTGGGAAGGGCCCTATTGGATCCATCTTTGTGTGCCGAAGAACACATATATGCTCGAAGGGCTTGATGGAGAAGTTTTTGGAAAAGCGCTTAATGGAAAATATTTGAAGTACTCTCCTAGAGTATGGATTAATTCATAATCGACTTGGTAGCCGATATATGATACAGCCGATGCATAACATCGCCTTAAGATGGCCGATATTGAAAATCGCCCTTAGACAAAATTTTACTAGAAGTAAGTAAGAGCAAGAATTGGCTCGTAAAACGATGAATGTATTACATCATGACAGAGTTAAATGTTTGTAGCAAAAGTGTTTCAAGATTTCAAGATTACATCAACCTAGGAATTTTTGAATTGCCAATATTGCATGCAGGTGGATTTTATCAACTTCATCGATGGAGCGAAGGTCGTCAGCATCGGATCCTGGCACTGGTTTGACTGCTTTGCTTTGGTGAGCTAGCTGGCGAGCTGATGCTTTCAACTTGGATCGTTGATCTTCTATTGCCTTTGGGAAATTGGCACGCTTCTTTTCTTCTGACGCCAAGTCTTGCGGGTTTGCTCTAGTTTAAGGAGACAATCGGCTTCTTGTTGCTTTAGATCATCGATACGTTTTTTAGACTTTGGGCCTAGGGTTAACCCATCAAGCTTGGCTTTGTCGGCTTGAACCTGCTGTCTAGATTGGAGGGCGATTCTAGAGATCGTAGTTGGATATGATAGGCCATGCGTTGACGAGCTCTTTGAACTTGGAACTGACGAGATTCAAGGTAGACTGCAGGGGTTAAGACGTCGAGGATATCGTCAGGAAGTTGATCTTGGATTTCTTCTATCCTATTCCTAATCAGGCCACTGTTTTTGACTAAAGCATCGATTGTTGCGTTTAGCCAATCAACAATATCAAGGAGTTGGTTTCTGAAGGCTTCAGGAGGAGGAGAGCTAACCTTGCTGATGCTTTCTTCTTCGTCCTCGTTCAAGAATTGACGAATATCAAAGGATAACATATTGGTCAAATTTTGCAAATTGAAGAAATTGTGTTAAAAAGTGGTAAGATTGAATGGTGGAATTTGGCAGAGTAAAATTTACTGGAATTATCAGCGCAATAGTTTTAGGTTGGTCTTCATCGGCATGGTGGCTATCAGCAATAGAAGGGGTATTTTCGCTTGAAACTTGCCAATGGGGAGAAGCCGATTGAGCTGCAAGCTATTGGCAGAAGACAAAGGTTAAAAGATGGTTATGCTGTCAAGAGAAATGGAATTTAGGAAATTTACTAATATTGGAGGTGCCGATGGGATCACAGGCTGAAAGAAAGAAACAAGTATCAAGAGATGAATATGATTGTAACAGAATGGAAATAAAGAACTTACCAATGCTGGAGGAGTTAATTGATGAGGAGATGGTTGCCGATGTGCATTGGTTTCTCTTACTTCGTCTTTCGCAGTTGTTGCAACGACATCGGCGTTTTAATCAGTATTGGCAACAGCATCGATTTCTTCGTTAATGACTTCTTCGTCTTGGACGGCTGCTACGTCTGAATCAACATCGAGGAGCTCATCTTCTAAGGTATGGGGATCAGCATTTTGCTTTTTGCTTTCCTTGTGTGAAGCCATTTTCTTCCGTTTACCCCTTGTGCTCTAGATTGGTTCTCGAATTTGGCCTTGAAGTAAAGACAAAGGAGGAGGTGCACCAAAGCCAAGTAGAGAAGGAGCTAAGTCTCTTGATGAAGTCAGGGTTGGTGTGTACTCGATCGGCAGGCCACTATTGCCCATGGTCAGTGGTTCAGTATCTGTAATCTACAAGAGGTGAGTGTTAGAACAACAGAATAAGAGATAAAAATATCAAGGGAATAAAGAAGAGAGTTACCTGAGGAGTGAGGATTGATCGATCGGTCGATAAGGGTTAAATAGAAGCTTAAAGGAAGGACAAAAAGATGATGCTTCCATTCACCTCACCATCAATCAAAAGATTGACTACGTGAATAATGGCTGTCAAAATCAACAAGGGAGCCAAGGGCAGAACCTTCAATTGATGCCAGCCGATTGAAAATAAGAGCAGAAGGCACAAAACCTCTGGTTTGGATTTTGTCAACAAAGTACAGGCCGATTTGGACTTGATCTCAGCCTAGCTGTCGAGTTGTTACCATTGGGTAATAAAATTCATATACTTGTGATTGACGGCCAGTAGAGATCCCAGTGGAAAGTATGAAAGGGGAGATGGCTGATACAAAGATTTCTCAAGAACTTTCATCAGAGTTGATGGCGTCTGGCCTGAAATCAGCTGGGAGCTCAAAAGACTCTACATTTTCATAGGCATACCAGGTTCTAGCATTCTTGTGGAAGCCATTGTAGAAGTGATCAAACAAAAATTTGAAATCATCTACTGATGGTCCTGCTCTAGGGTAAGTTGATGATGCTTCTCCCAAGGATGTGCATCGGTGAAATGTATCATCGACATCTTCTATGTAATCAGCTGGGAATAGGGATTCTTCAAGTGGAGGTCGTTCTGCTACTTCAACTGTGTAAAGGTTAAGCCACAACTGTATAAACCACCAAGGACCCCCAATATGGCCTGTCGGCTTGTCGGCAAGCAACTTGGCTGATGCTTGATGCAGAAGGTGATAGGTGGCTCTGAGAAGATATTGTCCCAGGGGCATGGTTTTTCCTTCAAAAAGGTCTTGAGCAATGTGCTGGAGGTTAGCTATCAGCCCAATGGTTGTTCCACAGAAAACTAATCTTTCAAGCCAAAGATTAAGGAAGGCGACGTGTTCCCGGTCTGTTATCGGCCCTGTCTTGGCATGCCTAGCAATGTATCCTGACCAACCACTAGGACCTTTTGTTTCCAGCTTATGGGTGCACTTGATCCTCAGATCGACAAAGTTGGTCGATGAAGATACATCAAGACCAGTCATCATTGACGTCAAGCAAAGTTGGGGTCATCGGCCCATGGTTAAAGAGGAAAGCATCCAGGGTGTTTGACCAGAAATATGTGGTCGATGTCATCAGGGGCTCGTTCTTTTTCATCGTGGCTAAAAATAGAGATAAACACTGAGATATGCCTATGTCAGACCAAAATTGGTACTTGGCAGGCAGCATGCATCGATGATACCAATCTCTCCAGCCTGGTAGCTTAGATGGACAAGACCTAAAGCTGAGGTGCCATGCCGATATGGAGTGTTTAGATTGCCTAAAATGAATTCCATTGGTTTCGGCATTGATAAAGGCAGTCAGATCTTCATCTCTCGTTGGTCTCAGGAAATAAAATGGAGGCTGATCAAGCATGGGGATGGCAATCTGATTCTTCAAGTGCTACACTAAAAAGAAAGATAACAAAGAACTCGATGAATATGGAGAGTAAGCAAAAGAAAAAGGAAAAAGATGTTGTGGATTTGTGTACCTTGGAGATCTCCGTGATGGTCGCCATTGAAATCAAAAAGCGGGGTTCATCAATTGAAGAACTTGGGAGCTCGGTTCGATCGCCTGAGATGGAGGAGGGAGAGGAAGAAGAGCTCACCGGTGTGGAGGACGAAAATATTTTTTTAACAGTGTGATGATTACCAGCACAACCATGGTTTTTATGATGTTAGATGCATCAAAAGGCGTACTAGGTTGAGTAGGTTGATGACCTAATGGGCCGGTAAGACCAAGTGGGCCATGCAGAAGAATTATGAAGCATGTTTACTACGGAATTGGGGGGCATGTGTTAACGGCAAAATTTGGTATATTCCGTTAAATAAGGATCAAGTGTGAAGCGAGCTTGATAGTGTAATCTCAGTTGCCTGAAACAAGGAATTGCATCGGCTAAGGGCGTATCGCAGGAGGCATCGGCAAAAAGACATTGACTGGCAGTTGTTGATAGGTACTGGGTGTTTGAGTTCTTGTCGGATTCCATTGACGGGACCGGGGATGTTACCAAAAGGAGGTCGAATTAGGAAAGGAAGTGATGTGAAGATTTATTTATTAATTAGGAAGGTTTAATTATTTTCTTTTTTTAATTTTAGGAAAGATTGAGTAGAGTCTGATTGGGGCTTGTAATTTGTGTTTGATCTATGTCATATCCGATATGGACTTGTTTATGTTCATGGGTAAAAATATGTACACCTAGGGTCTTGTAAGAACAATAGTTCAATACACACTTCTGGCGCACCGCCACCCTAGTTTTCTAGGTTTTTCATCTCGACGAGTTCTTGTTTTGAGTTGGGCTGCATCGGTTAGGTTTGTTCTCCAGAAGGAGTTCTGTCTATAGTTGCTTGTATCGGCGGGGCAAGGGCTTCTATCGGTTGAGTTTGACACTCTATTCCAGTCAATATAAGCGCTACGTTAGCATATACGTTACCTAATCTAAGTTGTTAGTACAGTTTACGTGTATTGGCTTATTCATTTAGGGTTTGCTGATGTTGGCTAAACTGTTCTTGACGATTTGGATTGCTTGATGTATCTACCATCCTAAAAAACAATCAAAGTCTTGATGAGACCTTATCCTTTCTTTCATGCTTAGTGCTGCATCAGTTGAGTTTGACCTACTAAGTCGTGATTGAAATTGTAAGAACTAACTTGCTCTTGGATTGGCAATAAGAGTAGTATCGGGGTTTCAGCCGATCTTACCTGGTATAACTATTTCGCTTTAAGTTGCATACTTTCTTTTGCTTAACTGGTTATATTTATCATCTTATATAAGTTTATCAATCCCTTAAATTTATTAATCTTATTATCAGCATCGAACTGTCTCAGTTAGGTCTGATCTGCTGAGGTTAGAACATGTTTAGTGGATTTAATTAAGGTTAATAGTCTTATATAAGGCTATGTCGGAGCTTTAGCCGATATGTTATCTAAAACCAACCAAGCTATTTCATCGGCTATGATATGAACCTATATAATTATTAATTTGTCTGATCTTGGTTTTAAGCAATTAATATTGTCTTGATTAGCTTCGATCTATCATAATTGCTTGAAGCTAAGAGAAAGATTAAATTTGCTATTATATGTTATTCATGTCTACAGCTGATCATGATTGTTTTGGGCATGAGTTTCAATGTCTGTCCATTGGCTAGCTATTTAAATCGTATAATCATAAAACAATTGCCTTTTATAATCTCAATTTTATGTTGCATCGATTGGGTTCGACCTATTGGATTGATTATGTTAAAAAAGTTGTTTACGGTTATATCTAATATGGATCTATTTCATGAGCATTATCTTCCACCTTACAGCTAACTCGAGTCGTTCGCATCGGCTAGGTTATCACGGTACGACATCGGCCAATCGGCTATCGTCTTCTGACATTTATCATGTCTTCTTGGTTGCAAGATCAAACCAACTAGCACACCCGCATTCTACTGAAGTTTTTGACCTGCACTGAAACTAAGTAGAACTCCAGGTCGTCGTGTTTTTGCATCGATAGATGTCGATAAAGATGACGATGTTGGTGATCTAGTTAGATTTTACTCCTAAAGCAAAGAACCTGGTTGACAATAGTAGGCCGAACATGAAGGAAGCCTCGACAACAAAGGTGTCGGTGTGATGTCAATGATAAGAAACTATTGAGAAGATGTCCAAGCTCAAGTACTTGTCTTGATGTTAGTGTGTGTGTGGTGAAGATTGATGCAACGTCTCTTGATTTATGACGATGATAGTAGAACTTGGTTTCATAGTCGCTGATATTGTTCCATGTGGAGGAGAGTAGCTATTGTCCAGGTAGTCGAACTGAAGTGATTGGTTGATGACTCAAACCTCCCTGGACTCACAAATTGGATTTCAAACTTGAAATTTGAGAAACTTGGAGTAGACTATGGCAACATCCATAAGCTCGAACGTGATCTGGTTTATTGTTGATTCCTTTGACTGATTCGAACTCAGGTCCGAGAAGAAGAGCTTGTCGAAATTGTTGGTGAGAAAGTTGGAGTTGCTGAAGTGGAAACATCTATCGAATTTTAGTCTTGTGTTTATGCAGCCCCTGACTCTATGATTAGTTGGGAAATAACTAAACATAGAGTCAAGAACTATAGCTTCTTGTCATCGAGTAGCCATCGCTTCAGAGAAAATACAGTTTGAGGATGTCCGAGTAAAAAGCTTGAGGATTGCAGCACCACTTATTATAGTAGATTAGAGTGTCATCATATCTAGTGGCGCATACCGAGGTGTCGAGGTTCTTGAAGACATCGAGGTTGGTGAACTAGTGAAGCTGGCGAAGTAGAGGCAGCATAGGTTGCCGGTGATGAAGATGATCGGCAGCAACAAAGATAATCGGCTATAAAGACGAAGTCACCCAACAACAATGGCTGAGTCACACAGCCGTCAAGGCGAAGAGACCAGATGACAGCAGCAGAGGCAAACAACTAGCGAAGATAAAGATGCCAATCAACAGCGACGTAACAGACTAGCCATGGTGTCAAAGAAACCAATCAGTGGCGGTGGAGGCAGCCGGTCTATGAAGACGAAGATGCCCATAACCGGCAGTGTAATAGGTCAGCCATGTAAGCGAAGACACTAATTGGTGGTGGCGAAGGTCGGTCAGTGAAGAGGAAGACGCCCAAGAGCGACAACGTAATAGGCTAGCCGTGTAGGCGAAGACACCAGTCGACGACGGCGAAGGCGGTCGATCGGTGAAGACGAAGACGCCCAACAACAGTGGCGTAATAGGTTAGCAGGGTAGACAAAGACACCAGTCGATGGCGGCGAAGGTGGCCGGTTGGTGAAAACGAAGACGCATAACAGTGGCGATGTAATAGGTCAGCCGTGTAGGCGAAGACACCAGTCGGCGGTGGCGAAGGCGGCCAATCGGTGAAGATGAAGACACCCAACAGTGGTGTAATAGGCCAGCCGTGTAGGCAGCGGCGAAGGCGGCTGATCAGTGAAGATGAAGATGCCAAACAGCGGCAACGTAATAGGCTAGCTATGTAGGTGAAGACACCTGTCGGCGGTGGCGAAGACGGCCAGTCAGTGAAGACGAAGACGCCCAACAACGGCGACATAATAAGCCAACCGTGTAGGCGAAGACACCAGTCGGTGACGGTGAAGGTGGCTAGTTGTTGAAGACGAAGACGTCCAACAGCGGCGGTGTAATAGGCCAGCCCTGTAGGCAAATACGCCAGTCGGCAACGGTGAAGACGAAGACACCCAACAACGGAGGCATAATAGGCCAGCCGTGTAGGAAAAAGCACCAATCGGCGACGGCAAAAGCAACCGACGGTGAAGATGATGTCACCATCAGCAATGCTAGCGGAATCCACCAGCCGTGGTGGCAAAGAAACCAGCCAGTGGTGGCGGAGGTAGCCAGCGGTGAAGATGATGTCGCCATCAGCAACGGCGAAGGAATCCACCAACCGTGGTGGCGAAGATACCAGTCGACGACGACAGAGGTGATCGACGGTGAAGACGATATCGCCATCAGCAACGGCAGTGGAATCCACCAACTGTGGTGACGAAGAAACTAATCGGCGGCGGTGGAGGCAAGCTGATGGTATTATACTGAGTGATCCATTTATGGAGAGTAGGAGATACGCTTATATCCATGAATCCTTGTTATGTGTATCTAGATTTGGATCTTGTAGTATAAACATGTAGGATGAGTAGTATCTGATGCAAATATAATACTCGAGAAAAATTCAAGCATTTTAAAATATATATAAATATGTATTTTTGTTTTTGGCAATTTTAATTTCCTTGAGTAGTTGACTCCTTACGTTTAAACAATCTGCCCGACTAGTCATAGCCCTCAAGTATCGGGAATAGGCTCATGGCACTTCCTACACATGTGTATCAGTGACATGAGTTCGTTTTTCATGGAACAAAGCTTCACTGATCAGAATTTGTGCTACTCGGGTAGTTTTGCGATTGTTAAGAACAGGAAAAAAATATTTTTTATCTTTATGCTTTTGATTTTTGTTCCAAGTAGTACTTAGCACCTTTCGTTATACACTCTAACCAACAAGCCCCCAGGTGCTAGGAATCAGCTTATGGCAACCATCCATCAACACACCAAACGGGAAGCATCGAAAAATAGAGTGGCACTTTTTTACTCAAATTTATTCGTAATCAATCAAGATAAACATTATAAAAAATGTTGCAAAAATATGTAATATTTGTAGCCCCCGACTCACTACTCAATGGAGAACCAGTTGATATAGAGTTGATATAGTGAGGCAGAGAAAAAGTAAAATATCATATAAAGAAGAAAATTAATGATGGCTTAGCTTTGTGCTATTTCCCTCGGTGATGGTAGAGGTAGCCGATATGGGGAGAAGGTCGTCCATCAATATCGACAAAGACACCAACCGTGGATGGTAGTGAAGACAATGACGCCCAGCAGCGATGACGGAATAGGCAAACCGTGAAGACGAAGGCACCAGTCGACGGTGGCGGAGGCAAGCCAACGCTGAAGACAATGTCGCCCAATAACATGGCGAAGACATGCAGCCATGGAAGCGACAACACTAGTTGGCGGCAGTGGAGGCGGCCGACCGTGAAGACGATGTTGTCATCTGCAACGGCGGCGGAATCCACCAACTGTGGAGGCGAGTCGATGGCTTAGGAGGTGCCGACCATGAAAACAATGTTGCCATGAGCAACGACGGTGGAACACACCAAACGTGGAGGTGAAGAAACTAGTCTGCAGTGGCAGAGGCGACTGACGATGAAGATGATGTCACCATCAGCAACGACGGTGGAATCCACCAATCATGAAGGTGAAGAAACCAGTCGGCGGCTAAGGAGGCAACCGACGATGAAGACGATGTCGCAATCAGCAACAGTGACGGAATCCACCAACCATGGAGGCGAAGAAACCAGTCGGTGATGGTGGAGGCGACCAACGATGAAGATGATGTCGCCATCAGCAATGGCAGTGGGATTCACCATTCGTGGTGGTGAAGAATCCAGTCGGCAATGATGGAGGTGATCAATGGTGAAAACGATGTCACCATCAGCAATGACGGTGGTGGAGTAGGCTCGTGGTCGATTGACCACATAGCGACGCCATGAGTCCATGACCGGCATTAGTCGCCTCAGTAGTGTCGCGTAATTATATGCAAACAACAACAAAAAACAACAAGAGATTAATATGATACTATAAATCAATCTAATAACGCTGATAAGTTGAAAGGGAAAAAACCCGATGATGTCAAAAATTAAATCATCGAACTCGCTGAGATTGATCTCCCCAGCTGGACTAAATCCAAGACAGAGAGAATGAGCTTGGTGCAAGCCTTCGTGGTGTTCAGGAGACTTGGGATGAAGATGAATCCGGCAACGTCAGAGATTGGTTCCATCGCACTCGTTGATGAAAAACTTGGCGCCCCCCTACCTGGCGCGCCAACTGTCGATTCTGGATATCTACAATAATAAAAGGGCGTAGCGCACGAGACCTAAAGATGGATGGATGCGAAAGACAAAGATTTAGACAGGTTTAGACCCTCTTGATGAGAGGTAATAACCTACTTTTGTTTGTGGTTGTATCCGTCGGGTGTATATTGATCTAACGATCTGATTGTGGGTATTGTTCTAGTTATGATTCTATGTCCCTGGGTGGCTTCTTGCGCACCTTATATAGGTTGGGGGTAGGGTTAAAAAGAGAAAACCTAGTCGGACACAACATCAATTTTCTAATCTATTACATGATAGTACTCAATCGGAACTTTAGGCCCTACCATAGAACACACCATAACATTGCGACCGAATCCTACTCTATTATATAATACATGGATCCGATCCATCTTCTATTTGTAATCGGATATGTATAGGCTGTATGGGTATCCGATACCCATATCCTCCACAATTTCAGTCATAAGTGCCCGATACCCGATCATATGACTTAAGTGCCTGTACGGAAAGATTGTCTTTCCGTGCGGGCGACTTAAGGGCCTGTACGGAAATATTATCATTCCATGCGGATGGCTTAAGCGGCCCGCACGGAAAAACTATCTTTTCATGCGGGCTCTTAAGCCGTCCGCATGCGATAATCATTAAACCTTACATCTCTAAATTGGACTATAAAAATTGTAATAATATCTAAAGTTAGTCAGAAAATTATATAAATCGACATGATAACTTAATTTTGGTCCATAACACTGTATAATTAACATTGCACCTCTCTATGTGCTCCTCTAGATATTATGGAACGTCTCAATCGATTTTCATATATGAAACGTCTCAATTGGAGTCCGTACACGAAAGTTATGGCCGTTTTAAAAACCGACTCTGAATTAGAGGACGAAACGGGAATAATACGCGTAAAAAACTTGTTACACGTGCACAAACTGCATTATAGTGAAGCCACTCTGTTATAGTTTTATCTAAATGAACTCTAAGTTTCAAGTTTATATACCTTATAAGAAGTTATGAACTTGTCTGCATCTCAAATTTGTGCATAACCTTAACATTAACTCAATATCACAACATATGAAGTTATATTGTCACTTGTATTGCGAAAAAATATTTTTTCTATTTGATTCTATCTCATATCCAAAAAGAATTAGATGGAGAATTCAATAGGTCTACAGATAATTAAAACCTTACATCTCTAAATTGGTTTACAAAAAATATATGGACATCATCCTGTGCGGCCCACTTAAACGACCGCACAGGAAAATCGATTGTCCTGTGCGGTCGCTTAAGTGGACCGCACGGGATATTATTGCGTGCGGTCGCTTAAGTAGACTGCATGGGATAATGCACATTATCGCATGCAGTCCACTTGAGCGACCGCACGCAATAATATCCCGTGCGACGTGATAATGTGTATTATCCCGTGCGGTCTACTTAAGTGACTGCACGCGATAATATCTCATGTGGTTGTTTAAGTGAACCGCACGGATAATGCAACCGGCCCTTGAGAACCATTTTTCCAGGCGTGGTAACTTATGATCCGTCTAAAACCTACCGGAGGCCTCGTAAAAAAACAGTTTTTTGTTGTAGCGAGAGTTTGTACATGTCTGATGATGTAGTTAAAAATGTCATGTATATGTAAACTTTTTCTCATGTACTTTGCAAGATCGCTTCAGTTGCTCCTTGAGGCTGCTTGAAAATAGCTCATTTGTGAAACTGGTCATACAAAAATTGGTCCACCACGTACGCGACGTGTCACGATTCCGTAGTTTTTTCTCATAGTAATATACGGGTATCTTTTCTAGCATATGATAAAAAAATAAATAAGATCTTTGGTTTTTTTCCGTCGTCCCGCTCGAGTACGTTACAATCCCGTTTTAATCCGTTCAGTCGTGTCGGGCCTTTTTCAATATATGCTCCAAAACCGTGGTTCTATAGTATATGTATTTTTCACATAATCACCAAGCACAAGCAGCAGTCTACCTGCTTGATTAAAGAAGTAGATCAATCTTCCTCTTCCCTTTCACTACTGAAAAAATCATCATTGGTTAAAGTGGCAAAAGCACAGTAGACCCGGTTTGAGTTGCACCGGGACTAGAGATCCCTCTAGGAACAGTAGTCCCGGTTCGTGTCACGAACCGGGACTAAAGATCACCTCTAGTCTCGGTTCAAATGTTGTCGGCGTGTCGTCGAGCGCTGGGACCTTTAGTCCCGGTTGGTAACACCAACCGGGACTAGATATGCTACCTCTAGTCCCGGTTCGTGTTACCAACCGGGACTAAAGGTCCCCGGCTCGACACGCGCCGACAACATTTGAACCGTCATCTCTAGTCCCGGTTCTTGAAATGAACCGGAACTAAAGGTCCTAGAGAGCCGTTGAAATTTTTATACCGTTGCCTCGGGACTAGAGATGGCATCTCTAGTCCCGGTTGGTGTTATCAACCGGGACTAGAGATTTTCTTTATATACTCCTTCCTCCTCCATCTCGAACCAGCCACACTTGTACATCTTCAAAAAATTCTTCAGCTAGACGTCCGGTGCTGCCGAGGTTAGCACCTTCTTTGATGATAATATATTTGCTCTATAAGGTTAGCAACTTCTTACTCTTATTTGCGGATGTTTTTATACATTTTGCTATCTACTTGTATAACTTCTTATATTCTTAGCACTTCGTATTTTGTGGTTATTTTATATATATTTTTATCTCTAGATTTGTTTGTAAACATGAGAAGATGTTTTCCGCTCGCTGAAATTCACCTCTAGTCCCGGTGGTTTCAAAACCGGGACAAATTATTACCGTGCCCAATTATATTGTGTTATATTCATATATAGTTATAATTAACATATGTTCATATATTCATATATAATTAAGATATGTAATATAATTAACATAAAATATTATAAATTAAAATAATAACATATAATTAACATATGTCATATTCCAAACTATTTAAAATTTAAATAATAATATATATTTAACATATGGCCTATTTGGAAAAAAATAAAATTAAAATAAAACATATAATTAACATTTGTCGTATTTAAAACTATTTTAAACCATAAACCCTAAACCCTAAACCCTAAACCTTAAACCTAAGCCCTTTTACCATTAACCCTCAACCTAAACCCTAAACCCTATTTTAAACCCTAAACCCTCGTGCGGCCTGCGTGATTGGCATGTAGAAGGACTACGACACGAACTGGAACGTCAATGCCTTCTCCTCTGATCTAACATCGTCTCTCATGCTCTTGGAGGCTGCTCCATTCTCATCACTGTAATAGAGCAGTAGCAATCTCTTCTCACTTTGTTCTACCTTGTTCTCCGATTGCTTTATCTCATCCCAATACTTCAGCACATCATCCTCAAAGATGACACCAAGCTCGTCTGCATGGCAAGAAACAAGTGTCTAAGCAACACAAATCCAGAAAACATCATTCTTTTTCGATTAGAAAAAAGAGAGCATCATTCTTGCGTTGATCTGAGTAGAAAGAAAAGAATCATACCTTGTAAAACGTTGCTTTGCATGACAGTAGAGCAGAATGGCTGGGGATGGAAGCTCGGGAAGGAGATACTGGAAAAGAGAGCTTCCTCCTCAAGCAGGTAACTATCAGTCCAAAGGCTAGTGCAATAAGGCCACCAGCTAGTTTATGAAAAAGGTTAGATCAATAACAGATAAACAGATAAACAAAGACAGTCTTACAGCCAAAAGAAGCTACTGCTATAAAATTTTCTCAGCGATGAGCATGGTTAACCATATGCATGATGCAAGGCAAAACTGTATTTACCTATGTTTTTGGCTGGGCTCCATTATTTCGAGAGATATGAATCAAATCTCACACTCCAATGACTTGGGATCAATGAAATAGCTTATCTTAGTCGTCTCGTCTACATCCGTATCCAGTTGCTCCTGATGATCCGTGAAGAGGCCCCGACGTTTTTTTCCTGTCTTCTTTACCGATCTTGGTCTCTTCAACATGTCATGATCCATCGTAGTAGCCTTCTTCACCGATCTTAGTCTCTTCAATATTTAATGATCCGGATCACGGTCTTTTTTCTTGCTTTTCTCCCTTTGCTTCATAATCTTTCTGTCTTGCTATTTCTTTGAGTACGATGTAGCAGTACTCGTGTATCTCAATCAAACTGTGAATAGCGAGAGATATGGCAATGATTGGATAGTGCGGCTGTATATGGCAATGATGGCTTGCCTCCCCCGTTCTCGTCTCAATGCCTCGGCGACGCCATGGAAGTCGCCGGTGACGCGCACGACGACGGACTACCTGTATCCGCCTGCCGTGATGGATGGGTACTACCGCCGCCACCGCCCCAGTCTTGGCTGCAGCCGCCATCGCTGCCGCCGGTCTCCCTGATTTAGAGGTGTGCTTTCTCTGTGTTTCAGCGGCAATATTAAAGTTCTCGTTGCTAATGTCTTCTGCCTTATTCTCGTGAATTGCCACATAAGCATTAGCCGTTAGAGCATTATTGTCCTGATCACAAGTTAGGTTCTCATCGTTGGAGGAGGGCTAGGACGAGAAGGTGGCTGCACTGACTCAAAATGGGATTTTGAGTTTGACGATTTTTTGGAAAAATCAAAGTGTGAATCTAATGTTTATCGGAGTTTAGTTTGTCCCGTTACAATGCCCGTGTATTTTTTTAATATATTTTAAAAATACTTGTGGTGATATTTGGTGTAACTGACTCTGTCCGTTTGTGCAGTCCATTAATTCTTCCCTCCTGCTGTCAAAAGCTACCTCTTGCGATGTGTGATGTGCACGAATCGTTAAGCAAGTTTGAAAACAAAAAGTACCTGACAATTATACATAGCTAGCAAAATCCCTTTTTATGCTTTGAAAACGGACAAGTTAATTTGGAAGGCTCTGCCAAGTCGACGTTGAAAAAATCATATACTCGTGTGCGTATATAATTAAAATACTCCTTTTAAATATAACCATTTGAATGACATACAAACAATAAAAAAATATTCTTTTAAAATATTTTTTCATGATGATTCATTGTATGTCTTATTAAAAATATATAATTATTATTTATTTTAGTTATTGTTAATAATATTTAAAAGAATGACATATATTTTTATATTTATATTGGTTTTTAAATAAAATAAACGGTTAAACATTATGTTCAAAAATCAATAGCTTCAACTATTTATGAGTGGAGCGAGTATCGTGCAATTGAGTCAAAGAGATTCCAAATAAACAGCCAAACATATAGGTGCATGCATGCAAAGTGGCAGATTTGAATTGACCTATATTGGTAATCGGTTGATGCTTAATTATACCAGAAGAGATATTGATGTTAGAAGTGTACCTGAATAATTCTGACAAGACAGACCTGATAGAGCACTTCACTTTACTGTCCAAGTGCCCAATCCCTGATATAACTAACATAGGCCAAAATGCATTTACTAATCACAACTCACAACTGATAATTACTGCCTAATCATTTGGGTGGATAAAACGGTGATTAATTCAGAGTGTTAAGACGAAAGCAACCGGCATGATTCCCATACACCACATACACACCCAGACAGAATGAGAATCTTTTCCCTATAAAAAGAGGGTCATAAGCACAAGGGCCTCACCATACTGAACTTCTCTGAAGAAGAAGCTTCCAGCTGAGCTGGGGCATCAAAATGGAGGTGCTTCTTCCCCTTCTTCTTGCCTGCTCTCTCCTCTTCACCATTGCAACCCCAATCAGGGACATCGCCGACGCCTGCACCTCACAAATCAATGGTATGCCCTGACCTTGCTTAATTTTCTACATACAGTTCAATTCATCTGTTGCTTTCTCGTCATTTCTTTGCTGTTATTTTTCTGTTACTGCTGAAGTATGTATGATCATGTGAATCGTTTGATTTGATAATATAATTAAGGACTAGAAGAAAGATATATTTAGCCAATGGATAGAGAGAGGCGTGTAGTGCTTAGCTTGAACTGTCATGAAAGTTTTTGCAATCAGAGACAGTTAATTTCTCCATGAGAATTACAGAATTAACATTAGTGAACTCTTGCCAAGGCTGGTGTTACATTTAGATGTTTTAGTACAAAACAGATGAAAAAGAAACTCAGAAATCAACATATCTTGTCTCCTTTTGCCTTTTTCTCCTGAGATCACGAATGTTAATTCCAGCCTGTTTCTTGCCTGAAAGGCTGAAGCATTGTGATCCAATTGATTGCGAAGCAGCGGTGCTTCATTATTACTTCCGGAATATTTCCACGACATCCAAACACATAAGTTTGCCTTCTACTGATCTCGTGAATCCAATTGCTGCCACCTCCAATTCAGTTCATCTCGTCAAGCCTTCTCTTGCTTTTGGAAATATGAAGGCTAGGAGAGGCAAGAATCCAAGAAGGAACTAAGGAAGTGGTAGATGGCGCGTCAACTGTCACTAGCTAGGTCCACACACAGTACTTCTCTTTTCAATTTAGTGATATGATTAAATGAGATGCTATTAATCATCATCTTTTTGTCCTTTTGGTTTGCCATGATAAGGGAGACCCGTATATGGACCTATCCTATATATGCAATATGTATCCCATTAATCTTGCCAAAGAAGTTAGCACCTTCAAGAAGAAAAAAGAACCACAATGTGAATCTTGTAAACCTATTCTAGTAGGCTGTAATTAACTCCTTTTTTAACCTGAAGAAATTGCCGAGAGATGGTGATTATATTGTTCTGGTAGTCCGCTATCAGGAGTTCCTTTTTGCAGTTTCATACTTGGAGTTGATCTTTTTGACATACTACCTCCATCGTTTCATAGCTAAAAAGAGACTCTTTTAGCGACAAAGGTAGTAGCTGATCAACTAAGTACAGAACAACCATATTACCAGACAAAGTTAAGAGCAATGATAAACATTATAGAAAATCGGCCTATCAATAGCCGACCTGAAAAGCATGGAGCTTAGGAACACAGAATCAAATGATGCCCCGCTTGAAGCTATAAGTAGCAGTGGTCCAACTATGAATTTTCCAAACCAAACCCTACAGAACTCGACATAATCCAACAAGTACTATGGTCCATGGATGATTAAGTTATTTGATTTAAATTTTTTGGATCTGATATAAAAATGTTCTAAATGTGCCCTAGTTTCTGCACTATGTTAGGCGTTTTTTGGGGTTACGCCAGCTGAAAAAAGTGGCCATCATCTACAGAAGAATCAACCAGTGACGTGAGGAATAGACTCTCTCGTGAGGAATTCTCTTCTTCTGTGTAGCAAGTCTACAAAATTGTTTGGTTTACTCTGACTCTGCTTGACTCGTTTTGACCGCAGCCCTCTTTTAACAATCTCTTACATACTCGGGCTAACACTATCCAAACATGTATACAAGCTTAAAAAAAGCAAATCTCGTATAACCTATATACATGAAAGCCAAAAAAAACAAATCTCAGATAACCTCTTGCAATTAAATTCATGTATATATACACACGATAAAATAGAAAATAATATGAAACAAAGAAGTGAACTCTAATTTTCGTCCGTTGGATTATGAATGAGTAAGAAAAAGTGGTTAGATCTAAATCGTTAGTAAGGTGCATTATAAATGGTTTTGTCCGTTGGATTATGAGTGAGTAAGAAAAAGTAGTTAGATCTAAACCGTTACTAAGGTGTATTATAAGTGGTACAGAGGTAGAGATAACGTGCGGTTCACTCAAAAAATTTTAAGGGTGTTGATAGATGATGAATGAAACTAAGCTTATAACAACTATTTAAAAGCACAAACAAATGAATTAAATGTTAGTTGATTTAGAAAGTTTTCTAAGAAATGCCCATAAAATGTTCTCGTCAAATTAATTGCATCGTTTAGAATTTTAGATGGGCCCGTGATAATCTCATCCGTTAACTAAGAGGAGTGCCCTAAATATGCAATTTCAGTGGTCATATTTTCAAAAAGGACGCATAAAATAATTGCAAAAACCTCATGTGACGGATGATCATCCGACAATTGCGCAAGGGAAAGAACGGCCATGGCAATATATATTATCTGATCAAGGGGTGTGAGTATATGTGACAACTGACAGAGTGACAAACAGACGCATAATTTCAGTTGTATATATAATCATCGTTTTGGAAGCAGACATGAAGAACCTGACACAGCGAGGTCCGATATTCCCAATCGTATTAGGACAGATTCTGCACTCTATGGTCCATGTATATTGCACGTAAGTACGTATAATCCTGAAACAAATCATTCACACGTGACAGTGTGACCCCACACCAAACCTATCGATTATCAAACAGTATTGTGCTACGCAACAATAGCACCTAGAATATAATCAAACATGGCATCGGTTTGGCTTTTCCTCGATGGAGTATCTATGCAACATTAGACTTTTTAAAAAAAATAAAATAAAATTTAGCTATATTATAATTAAAATGTTATTACATTGTATTTTATAATTAAAATGTTATTACATTGTAAGTGACCTATAATTATATTAAAACTATATATAACTCATAAAGATTAAGAAATAAAGCGCGTGCGGCAGGTCACTAAGCAACGTGTGTGTCTATGTGAGACTGCTAATCTTACCCCTAATACCTTGTTTAGAAAAAAACAGAATAATTGGACTCCAACAGAAGATTAGCGACGCCAAAAAAATATCTTCCACCACACTTGGTGACGTCGACCTTCCCCAATCCTCTACCGAACTCCTTCCCACGATTTTCCCGCCCCAAGCACCTTGACACCGCCCTCCAGTCGCCGCCCCACGCCACGCTTCACCCTAGCAGCGTCCCCGTACCTACCGTCCCTAAACGCCGTCACCGCCGCCCCGCGCCCCCGCACCGTCCAGATCCGTCGCCGTACGCGCCCCGCCACCGGCCGACTCAATGCGCCTCCGTCACCGCCACCACGCGTCCTCACACCTGCCGCCCCGACGCGCCCCTGTCATCGCCGACCCACATCCTTGCATCGTCTAGATCCGCCATCACCACGCGTCCCCGCCCAGGCCGAGTCAACGCGCCTTCGTCACCGCCACCACGTGGCCCCGCACCGCCCGCCATTGGACGCCGTCACCGCCGCCCCGCGCCCCCGCACCGTCCAGATCCGTCGCCGTACGCGCCCTCGCACCGACCGACTCAATGCGCCTTTGTCACCACCACCACGTGCCCTCACACCGACCGTCCCTGACACGCTCCTGTCACCGTCGATCGCGCGCCCCTACACCGTCCAGATCCGCCGTCGCCACGCGCCCCCACCCAGGCCGAGTCGACACGCCTCCGTCGCCGCCACCATGGGGCCCCGCACCGGTCGTCATGACGTGCCCCCGCACCGGCACCCGTCTCCGCACTGGCCCGCGCCCTCGCATCGGTCGCCGTCGACGTTGTCACCACTGCAGACGTCCCGCTCTCCGCTGCCACGCCGCCCACACCGAGGGGAGGTGTGTGGGGAAGGGAGGCACGTGGAGCAGGAGAGAGACACGCGTGCTAGGGCTCTCGTGTCGGTGGCGCCAGGTTGTGGGTTGGGTCTAATTTTGACGACGTGGCCTGTTTTAAATTATTGGAAAGTAATTTTTAGCGTTCTCGTGGATGACATGTTTTTTGAAAATTTTTTTAGCATAACCCCGATACCTTGTTTTGAGGAAAAAAATTTTAGGAGTCTCTTGAAGTTGTTATAATCCTCATCTCACCTTCGCGGCAACAATTTTTTCTTCCCATATTTAACGAATCTCAATACTCATCCAAAAAATACAAAGTTTAATAAAGTTTTTTAAGATAAAATTTTTGATAATAATTTTGTAGCAATTCGGTTCCTTAATTATATGAAAGATTATATACTCCTAAGCCTATGCGGCCTTCGTAAATAAGAGCATCACTAATAGCTTGCTCTATATCAAATTTGGTTGTTTTTATTAAAAACATGGTTCAACAAAACCATCCAAATCATCATCTAAAATAGATGATCATTCAAATTGAACTACTAATAACTCAAATGAAAGAGTCTCTTCCATCATCCAAATGAATGGACTCTCATATAAATTTTGAAATTTAGTTTGGATGAAAGATTTGAGTGATTTGCTGTAGATAAAAAAGGTATAAATGTCCTATTTAGATGAATGATCCTCTATTCATTCAATTTAAAAAATAAAATTTGGATAGACTATTGATGATGCTTTAAACTATGCTCACCTATCTATATATATCCGCTTATGCCAAATCTGTCAGCTGGCCAGCCTCTGCCTGCCTGTCCGAGATCAATGCATGTACACAAATTGGTGTGTGATTATATTAATTAATTGTTGGGATTTGCTTAACCTGCACACGTGATGCACACGGCGGCAAACTAATCAAAAGATACAAAGACAGATCGACGTACGGCCGTGCAAGTCCGTACTTACTTAGATCAAATTAAGATATATATATATATATATATATATATATATATATATATATATATATATATATATATATATATATATAGACACACACACGTGAGCATACAAGCGACATGCATGGCCGGGAGCATTAGAACAGTCATAGGGGTTTGTTCTTGAGAAAGATGATGTTCAGATCAGCGACTTGATCGATCGATCTCGGTGCCGTTTTTGCCCCTTGCATTTGGTGCCGCATCACTGTCTCGTCGCGGTGTCACGCGATCGACCACAAGTCTTACAAATACCAGCACTACGCGTGGGGGTCTACGGCCGGCACCTGAGCTAGCTGATTGGTTGGAACAGTGATCACCCAATGCTCGTTTCATTGTTTTATATATAAACCGTTTTAATTTTTTCAATTTAAATAAGCTTATATATAAAATTTAATAATATTTACAACATCAAATTAATTTTATTAACGATAACCGTTAAAAATATTATATTTTTATAAAATAAAATTAATAAATAAAAAATTAAAATAACACTACCTCATCTCTGTCTTAAAATAAAAAAATTAGAATTCGACACATGTATTAAAAATACACCAACCGTACCAAAAACAAACTTCTAACTATGTACATAGATAACCAAAATTTCAATTTTTCTTTGCTTGGAAAATACAAATAACCGAAAAAATTTGTGATTGACTAAGGAAGAAGAAACATAAGAAGAAATTAAATGGATGAATGTTTTAAACTTGTAATTGGATAAAAGGAAAAAATAGTTAAAGAAGTTGTTATATTACAAAATAAATTTTGAATGTTTGATGTTGCTGTACTTTAGGACTAGGAGATCGAGTAGTGATTCACGATTTTCGAGTAGTTGTTGGATAAGATTCATGTTTTGGAACTAACTTTTCGCAATTCAGATCCCCACAAGACCGATGTGCCTCTACCAAAGAAGTTTCAAAATTATTTCAATTTGACAAAAGTTGTTTTTCTTTCCCACTCGTATGAATCCAGTAGCATTGCAATTAAGTTACAGTGTAATTATATTATAATTATATTATTTATATTTAATAACTTTTTTAAAAGAATTCGTCGATAAACGTAAATCGTAATTTAATTGTTGGCTCACGTTGCAGATTTCCAGCACCTGAACAGCTCCGGGCTGCACCTGACGCTGCACCACCCGCAGAGCCCCTGCTCGCCGGCGCCGCTCCCCTCCGACCTCCCCTTTTCCGCCTTCATCACCCACGATGAGGCCCGCATCGCCCACCTCGCCTCGCGCCTCGCCAACAACGTCAATGACCCCTCCTCCCGCCGCCCGGCGGCGTCGTCGTCTCTCCTCCACGGCCACCGCAAGAAGGCCGGCGGCGGCGTCGCCGGCTCGCAGGCGTCGTTGTCCGTGCCGCTCACGCCGGGCGCGTCGGTGGGCGTCGGCAACTACGTCACCCGCCTGGGCCTCGGCACGCCAGCGACCTCCTACGTGATGGTCGTCGACACGGGCTCGTCGCTCACCTGGCTGCAGTGCTCCCCCTGCTCGGTGTCGTGCCACCGGCAGGCCGGCCCGGTGTTCGACCCGCGCGCGTCGGGCACCTACGCCGCCGTGCAGTGCTCCTCGTCGGAGTGCGGCGAGCTCCAGACCGCCACGCTCAACCCGTCCGCCTGCTCCGTCTCCAACGTCTGCATCTACCAGGCCAGCTACGGCGACAGCTCCTACTCCGTCGGCTACCTCAGCAAGGACACCGTCTCCTTCGGCTCCGGCAGCTTTCCGGACTTCTACTACGGCTGCGGCCAGGACAACGAGGGCCTCTTCGGCCGCTCCGCGGGACTCATCGGCCTCGCCAAGAACAAGCTCTCGCTGCTCTATCAGCTCGCCCCCAGCCTCGGCTACGCTTTCTCCTACTGCCTCCCGACCTCGTCGGCGGCGGCGGGTTACCTGTCCATCGGGTCCTACAACCCCGGCCAGTACTCGTACACGCCCATGGCGTCGAGCTCCCTCGACGCCTCGCTCTACTTCGTCACCCTGTCGGGGATGTCGGTCGCCGGGACCCCGCTCGCCGTGTCGCCGTCGGAGTACGGCAGCCTGCCGACGATCATCGACTCCGGCACGGTGATCACGCGCCTGCCGGCGAACGTGTACACGGCGCTGAGCAGGGCCGTGGCCGCGGCCATGGCCGGCGCGCCACGCGCGCCGACGTACTCGATCCTGGACACGTGCTTCCAGGGCACCGCCGCGGGGCTGCGCGTCCCGCGAGTGGACATGGCGTTCGCCGGCGGCGCGACGCTGAGGTTGGCGCCGGGGAACGTGCTCATCGACGTGGACGACTCCACGACGTGCCTGGCGTTCGCTCCGACCGGCGGCACGGCGATCATCGGGAACACGCAGCAGCAGACGTTCAGCGTGGTCTACGACGTTGCGCAGTCCAGGATCGGCTTCGCCGCCGGCGGCTGCAGCTGAGGACCCAACTGCAGTTGGTCGACTCAAGTAGTCAAGCTAGGTAAAAGAGCAATGCTTCTTCTGCTGCTGCCTATCTCCGCTCAGGAACAACTTCTTAACTGCAATTCATTCACATGTAAATGTATATACATGTGCAGGAAGTTACAAGTGTGGCTCTAGAACCTAGTTTTACATGTCATAAATAATATAGATGTACAAATAAATACAGGGTAACTACTTTAGGTGAAGGTAATACTTATCAATGTGGAAGATTATGTTATATCCTCATTGGAGTTATATTGCTGCTTGTTAAGTCTTCAAGCAAAGTGTTCATCATGTATGTGTAAACTAGAGTGTGTTTGGGTTCTCAAAATGTTCAACGTGAAAAGAAAAGCAGTATAAGAACATGAAGATTTGAGTTATCATTTTATCATTGGTTCTAAATGTCTATTGAGTCCTCTCAACATATTGACAACATTTTAGCCATCAATAACAAAGGCAAACTTTTGCTCCTTTTTTCCATGATGAAAAGCGCCATTAATTGCTTGGACGTTCGACTCAGACAGTTCCATTGTTGGCTTAAAAAACATGAGTTCACATACTGCACTTGTTTGGATGTTCGACTCAGACAGTTCCATTGTTAGCTGAAAAAAAAAGAGTTCACATACTGCACATGTAAAAATCTCACATCATGATTCAGAATTTATGTTCCAAGATTAATTACTGCAAAGGATAATTGCACCATCTCTGATAACCATTGACGGCGAATTTCATGACTGTAAATAGCACACTTTGGTGACACATGATTTTCAGAGTCCATGTTACACAACGCAAGTGGTGAACAACTCCACAGATGATCAGGTCTACACTGGCTTATAGGATGCCAATATCATTCATGCCAAGCAGATGGTGCTAAACTCTGCACAATATTCGGTTCTATGTAATGGCTGATTACCTTGCTTTATGCAGCACTGACAAGGACTGGAACCAATGAGTGACACATAGGAATTATTCGGAGTCGATAGGTATGGCATCAGCTTCAATCAGGGCCCTGTTGAGGTGCATACTCCCAGATCATGTCAATGGTTGGGGCTTAAATACCTAACAGAGAAAAAGAAGAACCTGGGCATGCATCCCCAGTGAAGCTGAAAGGCGTCACATGGGATCTGCTTGCGGTTGCAGGCGTTGTATCACTGGTGCTTAACAGCAAACAACACTGCAGTAGATTTGTCTTGGAGCTGGCTATGGCCTGCATATATGATCATACAAAATGTTCCTTCAATATTGACAGGTTAGCTATCAGGAAACAATTAAAAGAACGACAACCTAGTGCTACAAGATCAACTTATTCTGTAACTCTGTTATTCTACTTATTATATGATCACTTCTGTGCAAAACATTACATTTCATTTTTGACTAAATAAAACCAAACCTCCAATGGTGACAAAACTGTAACCTGGTTAATGTTTCAATTTCTGATGTTGCTGATATATTGAATAGTAATGGTAAACTCAAGACTCATGATTTGGTTGATTATCACAAAGAAAAGTAAAAGACATAAACTGATTTTCCTTTGCTGTCAAAGATCCAACTAAACTTGCCAAGAATAACCTACTAAATTCACTATTAAACTAGCATATTGCCTATGTGTTAGCAACGGGATTTTAATTAAAGAAAATTATCATTAACATGTTATTATCATCTCTTAATTGTTGTATATATTTGTTACTCATGTGGGCCTTTTTAGCTCCACACTGCTTTTTCCTTCCAAAAAAATAAGAAAAAGGTCCATATTTGACTATCCAACTCTTGCCAAAGTTTAATTTTGACCATCCAGGTACAAAACCGGGTATAGGACACCCTCAACTGTCCAAACCGTGCACGTTCGGACAGCCTAGGCGGTTTTGAGCTTTTCCCTTGCCACGTGGCGCTGAGGGCTGAGTCAGCAAGGGCTGACTCAGCATCTCCCTCTCCAAAGCCCTTGTGGAGGTGCGGCTCCGTGTTCGCGCACGCCCATGCGGTTGTGCTGGGCCGCAACGTCTTCCTCGTCGGCCGCGGAGCCACGGTGCGCGTCGACGCGCTCACCGGCGCGCCCGCTCGTGCGTGCCGACGCTCTTCCCGCGAAAGAAGTTCGCCGTGGCCACCGTGGGCGGCCGGATCTACGTCGCCGGCGGGTCCACGCGCACCGCGGCGGTCGAGGAGTACGACCCGGAGGCCGACGCGTGGCGCGTGGTCAACGAGGCGCCACGGCGTAGGTACAGCTGCGCTGGCGAGTGCGGGAGGCGTGTTCTACGTCGCCGGGGGCGTCGCGATGTCCGGCGAGGGCACGCGGGCGCTTGAGGCGCACGTGTGCGCCGGGTTGGTGGGCCTTGCCGCAAGTCGCGTCGCGCGTGGCGCGCCCGTGCGCTCCCGGTGGCGGCTGCGTCGTGGGGCGTGCGGCGTCGGGGATCACACATGCGCGGTGGCCAGCCACGCGGTGGAGCTGTCCTTCTGGAGGTGGTGCGGCGCCACTGGCCGAGGCGGTGACGGCAGAGAACCCACCTGAACTGAGCTCCCAATCCGGCAATCTGCCATGCCCGCCGCAGAGAGCTGCCACTCCCGCAGCCTCTCATGGCTTGTCAAATCCCGCATCCCCGCCGACCCCGCTCGCCACATCGCCGTCCCGCTCCCCGTCCCCATTCTTTGCCCCACCCCGCAACCACCGCCTCCCTCGTCTCCGGCCCCACCTCCGTCCTCCCTACGACCTCCTCCTCGAGTGCCTCGCCCGCGTCCCCGCGCATCCCTCCCTCCGCTCCTCGCCGTCCGCCACCGCTTCGCCACGCTCCTCGCCTCCGACGCCTTCCTCCACCTCCGCCGCGCCACGCCCAGCCTCCACCCCTCCCTCCTCGCCCTCTCCGTCTCCGACAACGGCTGCATCGCGCAAGCGCTGCTCTGGTTTGACCCCTCCGTGCCCGTGCTCGAGGTCGTCGCGCTGCCGTTGCCCCCGACCCTGCAGCATTGCGGGAGCGTGAGAGAGTGAGAGGCGCGGGTGTTTTAACGGCAAATGCTGAGTCAGCCCCTGCTGACTCAGCCCTCGGCGCCACGTGGCAAGGGAAAAGCTCAAAACCGCTTAGGCTGTCCGAACATGCACGGTTTTGGCAGTTGAGGGTGTCCTATACCCGACTTTGTACTTGGATGGCCAAAATTAAACTTCGGCAAGAGTTGGATGGTCAAATATGGACTTTTTCCAAAAAATAAAGAGTTGATGGGTGTAGTTGACATGTGGGCTCTCTAACTCTACATGTCATTTCTTTTTTTTAAAAGAAAAGCTGGGAGTTGGTATGAGGCTAGTGGCAGAACCACCACCACCACCACTCTCTTTTATAAGGAGTATAGAAAATGCATCGACTGTAGTGACTATCATTTTCCACAGCACTGATTCAACTCAGTTCTTGGAGAGTTACCAGATATTAAATTTAGTAAAAAAAAGGACTTATGTTCTTATTTAGATTCATGCATTTCAGTATTGTTTTCTGCCAGTAACTGTAGCAAGTATGTACCACTCCAGTATTGTAATACAAACTGACTCAAACCAGTTGGTTTTAATGACCCACAACGCGATGTACATATAGCTTTGGCAGATTTTTTATATATTAAGACCCAGGAAAAACAGGACTATCAAGAAGAATTTCCTCTAATCTAGCATAAAATGTCTGTAGAGACTAAAAAATATATGAAGTAATATAAGTTATCGATCATGGAATTTGTTCACTGACATCATCTTGTCTTAATATCATGAATTTATGAACAAACATAATCTGCCAATCTAAAAACAACATTCTTCTACATGTTACTAAATTATTCAACTCATGGAGATCTGGGTGAGAGTTTACCAGTTTTCAATTGAGTAGACCACCTTCAAGTAGTCAGCCCTAATTTTTTATGTTTCAAGATTCAAGCTCCAAGGAAGCCATCTGTCACATAAATACAACTCATCTCACTACCAGCATCTGAAATTGATGCAAACGTGTACTGGTGTAATGTGGACTGATTGTTAATATCTCCTGATGCTGCAACCATAATAATTGTGGTACATGGATCTCTGGATGCTGCATCATTCCATCTCGTAAACGCAAGCTTGAGTAATCTATACACAAAAGGCCAATAAGAAAAAATAATATTTCTATTTTCAAATCTCCTAGTAAAGGATGATCAACACAATGGACAAAAAAATATTTTCATAAATAGGTTTACACAGAAACTGGAAACAATATCATGAAATAAAACATACTAACAATCCTAGTAAGAAATCTTTCTGGGTCTAATAAAAGGCTGATTTGTACTCGGCACCAACCTTACGAATATAAGTTGCTGATACAAGCATCGTTCATCTAAAGGATTTTCAATATGACAGCAAGACACACATGGCCTAAGGAATGTCACCTTTTTTCATTTCAAGTATTCAAACTAATGGATATGGTACTTATTATTATTATATTTTCCACCTATCAAATAAAGCTGGTAATAATTATTGCACCGAAACTGACAGTAGCATTTGTAATGAAACAATGAGTATGCTCTGATCAAACCTTCAATGCAGAATGATCTATGGCATCATGGTTGAAAGAGGCAGCTCATTCCGTATCTGAGCTAGTTGTAAGGTCATCAACATTAGTTTCTTCGCTGCTGATTGTTTCAAAAGTTTCCCTGCGGTTCTTGAATAAAGCAACATGTTTCTGGTAATCTTCAAGCTCCTTCTCTAGCTTCTCAATAAATTGACTGGTATGTTCAAGTGATTGTTCATACCTATATTTCTCCAGGGCCTATGGAGTGTAGAATACAGCTAAACATAAGTTGACTGAACATTTAAAATTCTTTCATAAAAATATAAAATATTATTAAGCAATGTAGCATTAGAACAAACAGGTAATCAGCTACAAGACATGTTTGTAGTAAGTTTAAAGAAAGAGAAGTTGGCATGACAATAAGCAACTTTGAGCTAGTTACTCTGTCCCAGACAAATTAGTTTTAGCAAATATGATTACCTTCTGCTTCGAAAGAGTGTCTGGAGGTGACATAACCTTTGGCTGCACATAGTTCTTTCCACGATAAAAGATAATGGTATTGTTGGGTTTAATATCGATGACCGTGCCTTTGCTCAGCCGGGTCAGCTCCTCAGCATACTCATAGACCTGGCCAGGCCGACAAGGTTTGCAGATCACCTTCACGGTTTCATGTTTCTTCCAATGAAGGTGCATGTTAAGAACCACGCCGCCAAACACACCTCTCCTTCCAACAGGAACATAGTTCTTTTTCTTCTCGCCAGTTCGTTTGAGGTAAAATTTCTCCTCCTCGGTTAGAATCTCAGGGTCATGAACCGGCTCTGGAGATCTTGGGACCTCATACTTCCTCAGCTTCTCAATCAGCCATTCTTCTTTCCTCTTCGCCTAAATTCACATGGCAAATTAACAATGCAGCATTTCTCTTAAATCAGATACATTCAACAGCAATAGAAACAAGACAAATCAGCAACACTGGAAAAGACTAATAGACCTTCTCGAGCTTGTATCTAATCCTGACTTCAGGGTTGGGCGACTTCATCTTCTTCTTGGCCTTGAGGCGGTACCACTTGAGCTGGTTAACCTTGGCCTTCCTCGACATCTTCTTCTTGGCCGCCTTCGCCGGAGGCTGCCCCTTCCGGCGCGCCGTCTGCTTCGTGCCCGCTTCGCCGCCGATGGAGAACCTGGCGAAGCCACCGTCCGTGTCCAGCGTGACCGCCGTGCTCCCGTGCCGCACGGGCTGGCGGAACCACCATCTCCGACCGTCCACCCAACGCTCGGACACCCCGCGGGGAGGCTCGAATGGCGACGCGCCGGGAGGCCGGGAGCCGGCACCGCGCAGCCGCATCCAGGACCCGCTGAATTCAAGAGAGACCAACAAGAGAGAGAGAGAGTGAGATCGAACGCCGCTCGGTGGGTGAGAGCGAGAGAGAGAGGCGACGGGGGGCGAACCTTGGATGAACTAGAGCCGCCGCGGAGGCGGCGGCGACGGCGGAGCGGAGGGGTCGGCGGCGGAGGAGGAGACGGGGCGCCAGCGACGCCATGGCGGAGAGGCCGCGGCGGCGGCGGCGGGGGCGGGGGCGGGTTGTTTTTGGCGCGGCCACTTCTCCGGCGGCGATCCCAAACCCTGACCGACGCTTCAGTAGTTGGCCCTAATGGACTGGATTAGGCCCATGCGCCTCCTAAAGTGGGCCTTGATGGGCTTCATTAGGGCCCGTGTAAAATGCAGTTTGGTCTGCTCACAACAGACCAAGATCATGGCAACGGCATCGTCCCGATCCCCATGGCCGCCTCCTCCTTCGCCCTCGCCTCGCCTCGCCTCGCCTCGCCACGAGTGCACGACACCGCTTCTGAGTCATGTCACGCGTGTCTTCGCCGCGCGGCGCGGCGGACGAGACCTAGTAGTTCCAGTTCTCACCGGGAAAGCGATGGTGGTGAACGAGGCCGCCCGCCGCTCCACGCTCTGTTCTTTGGTTCGGTATGGGTGGTCTCTCGCGGCGGCTTTCCAGTTTGATGTTTTTTTCCCTTTCTTTCTATTCCTTTTTCTTTGTTTTGATGGATGTCGAATTGGCGTCGCCTGGAAGATTTTGGAGTTGGGATGTGTAGCGTTGTCTTCTTCTCTGCACGATTAGCTAACCGAGTAGATGATGAATAGGGGGTGGATTTCCCCCTTTATCTTTTTTCTGTGGCCTTTTGTCCCCGTTATTTAAGCATTTTTCACGAGCTGCTAATTTAATCCTTTTATTTTCGCGTTATATATATATATATAAGCATTTTCACGAACTGCTAAACTAATCTTTTTTACTTTCGGTGCATTATTTGTCAACAAATATGGTATTTTTGGCGGATATTAGTAAGCCAGGCAGATAACTAGATCAACTAGCTTTGTTCAGGTAGCAGTCCGTTTGGCTTCACCCTTGAAGACCCTCCCAAACAGCGATGATGGTGATTACGGAAGCTATTACAGTCTCCCTGCCCTTTGTGATCAGAGAATTGGTAATGCGGATTGGGTAGAGTGAAACTTTACTGAAATTAGTAGTACTCCGTTGATAGAAGGTGTTATCCTGCTTCACCATCGGACTAGATTCATCCGTGTTGTTATCCTGCTTCAACATAACAGTAATTATTATGCATCTATATGTTTGGGCCTTGAAAGCCCCCACAAGTGCTTGTCATAACAGTGATGACCTTGGATACCACTACATGTTTTTTCAGTGGTTTGCTGAAGTACTTAAACGACCTAGGTTTTAATTTAATGGGTCAACCTTCCCCTTAAAATAGCTAGGCCTCCCTCTCGTGTTAGGCCGACTACGCAGAAGGGACTTACAACCGGTTTTTGACAAAATTATTGGAAGGGTTTCAAGCTGGAGGGGGAAAAACATGGGGCTAGCTAGGAGAGCCACCATGGTAAAGTCAGTGATCTCAGCATAACCAATTTACCTCCTGTCCATGCTAAAAGTCACAAAAGGCTCCCTAAAGCAATTGGATAAACAACGTCGAAGTTTTTTATGGGCGGGCACAGGAGACATCATAGGAGGCAAATGCAAGGTTAACTGGTCGAGGACATGTCTGCCTCTTGATCAAGGGGGATTAGGAATCTTAAACTTGGAAAAGTTTACAAGAGCTTTGCATCTGCATTGGTTGTGGCATGGGTGGAAAGACCCAGACAAACCATGGGCAGAGCTGGAGACACCTTGTGATAAGGTAGACCAACAGCTCTTTGCGGCTTCAACACAAATAACGATTGGAGATGGCGATACAGCCCACTTCTGGGATTCGGCATGGTTAGACGGTTAGAGGCCAAGAGACATCATGCCGCTTGTTTTCGAATTATCCAAGAAAAGAGGAAAGTCCTTGCGCCTAGGCAAAGAAAATGATGCGTGGCTACAAGATCTAAACATCACTATAAACACTCCATGGTTAGTGAACCTCATCGACCAGCTAGTCAACCTGTGGGGAGCAGTGAGAGGTGTTCAATTAAATGAGACAGAGGAAGATCAGATTGTGTGGAAGTTCTCCAATCATGGCTGCTATACGACTTCATCGGCCTATAAGGCGCAATGCTGCGGTACAACCAACAATAACTACAAGCAGTTGATATGGAAAGTATGGACACCTGGAAAGTGTAAATATCATGCGTGGCTCATCATTCAGAACAGAGCTTGGATCTCAAACCGGTTGGCAGCCAAGGGATGGAGAAATAATGGCCAGTGCCCTCTATGCCGTATCTCAGCTGAGACAACCCTACACCTGATAGCCACATGCAGATATTCTATCAGGATTTGGAGCCTCGTGGCCAACTGGATAGGATTCCAACAGCTACACCCAATACACTGGAGGGAGTCCCAATCAGTGCAACAATGGTGGGAAAATCTAGCCAATACATCGGGCGTCCCGAAAAAGGGTTTGCGTTTCCTTATGCTGTTGGTTGAGTGGGAGATATGGAAAAAACGGAACTGACGAATTTTTGATCATAAGGAGTTAGCAACGGGATCCCTTCTTGCAATGATCAAGGAGAAGACAAAGCTTTGGAGTCTAACGGGTGCTAAGCAATTGCGAGAGATCTTACCTTCCTCTGTATAGAGAGCCTAGCCTCTAATTAGCTTTCTTTTTTCTTTTCTTTCCTTCCCTTCGGGGTGTATTTATTTTTCTATATGCAATGAAAAGGCACTATCGTGCCGTTTTCCTTTCAAAAAAATAATGTAGTGGGGTATGGCTGCACTACTTGTATCGGCAACTCTGGTGATCTTGATGCAAATGTTGCTGGTGCAATTACTGAAAATGGTACTCTCGTCTCTTCACTTCTCATACAAAATGCCATTCAAATATTAACACTACTACAATTGCTATTTTCCTTGTTAGACATTGTCTTGGCTGCAGTTCTATCTGGAAACCGCAACTTTGAGGGCCGGATTCATCCATTAACAAGAGCTAATTATCTTGCTTCTCCTCCTTTGGTCGTTGCATATGCTCTTCCTAGCACTGTAAGTGGAAATGTTCTAGTTCTATGTTTTGAATGGTACATGCGGACTAATGAGCAATTGCATATGTAGTGTGTTTTTTATGTTGCTAACCAAGATAAGCTTAGTGATTATCTGTACATTGAATAACGGACTACATTCAGAAACTGTGATCAGAGAAGTGTGGATCTTATTTCACATATCACATGGATTTTTTTTTTGAAAGACCCAGCTTTGCTGGCTTTGTATAAAAGAATGGGGGTAACTTTACAAACCCGTAAAGGGGCAAAAAAGAAAAAGAAAAAGAAAAAGAAAAGGAAAAACAGAGAAACCAGGAGGAGGACACCTCATGCCTAGGCGCCACTCCACACTTGAGGTCTGGGATTCTTATTGTTTCATTACCTGTGTTTAGGTTGATATCAATTTTGCAGAAGAGCCACTTGGAATCGGCAAAGAGAATGGACCAATTTTTCTGAGAGACGTATGGCCATCTACTGAGGAAGTTTCAGATGTGAGTAAAACCCGTCTGATATGCAATTGACGTGCATAGCATTATTAGTGTGAAATACTGGTTTGGCTTACCATTTAGACCTTTACCATCTCACTGTTCTTCCTGCATCACTGCACTGCTACTAGTTCTTTTGATGATAAACATGTAACATTCTAGGATGATTCTAAGTTCTCTAACTGTATAGTGTTGATAATTCAAAGCACATATGGTTCAATCCAATGTCTTGGTTGATATGTTCAAGAGTACTTATGAGGCAATCATGGAAGGCAATCCCATGTGGAATCAGTTGACTGTTCCAGCTGCAGATATCTACTCTTGGGATCCCAATTCAACCTACATCCGTGAACCCCCTTTCTTTAAAGAGATGACTATTGATCCAACCTGGGCCTCATAGTATAAAGGATGCCTACTGCTTGTTGAGTTTTGGTGACAGCGTAACAACTGATCACATTTCACCAGCTGGGAGCATCCACAAGGATAGCCCAGCTGCCAAGTATCTTATTGAGCACAGTGTGAACCCAAAGGATTTTAATTCATATGGCAGCCGCAATGGGAACTATGAGGTAATGCGGAGGGGGACATTTGGCAATATTCGGATTGTCAACAAGCTCTTGGGTGGGGAAGTTGGGCCAAAAACAGTTCACATCCCAACAGGAGAGAAGATTTTTGTCTATGATGCTGCTGTGGTTAGTCTACCTGGGTATACTGGCTGGTCTTAGTCTTTATGCATTTCCATATACCATTGGATCAAGCATCCACTGACTATAGGTTTCCATTAACTAGTTGTGGGCTATTCTCATTGCTGCTTAAGTATATTCCAATAGGTTTATACAAAAGATAATATAATAACATGGACTTCTGTTAAAGTTTCTTCTATAAGTTCCTTCTTTATACTCTTTGTAGAGGTACAAGAATGATGGGCATGACACGATTGTATTGGCTGGTGCGGAATATGACACTGGAAGTTCAAGGGATTAGAATGCAAAAGGCACCAAGTTGCTGGTATGGATATTGCTATCAGAATAATAAACATTATTCTTTTTTTCGTTTCTATAGGCTCACTGAATAATGTACATCTGATGGCAGGGAGTTAAGTCTGTAATTGCCAAGAGTTTTGAAACAATTCATCGAAGCAATTTAGTCGGGATGGGAGTAATCCGTTGTGCTTCAAGTCTGGAGAGGATATGGGAATCACTTGGTTTGATTGGTCATGAGCAATACACTATTCATCTTCCAACCAGTGTGCGTGAGTTGCGACCCGGCCAGGATATTGTTGTTGCCACAAGCACGGGAAAATCATTCGTTTGTACACTTTGCTTTGACAGAGGTAATCAGAAAGGTCAATATATTTGATGCTCTACCTGCCTTATATATTCTGTACTCACAGGTACTAATTTCTTTTCTCAGTTAGGTTCGCTGGTGTGTGTAACTTCATATCGTTGGTTTTATATGAGAGGATACCAACATGAGATGTAATAGTATCACATATATTTTTTGTTGTATTTTCTTAGAATGTCAGAACAATGTTGATTTTTTTATAACTAGTACTATGTCCATGCGTTGCAATGGGATTGTGGGAATGTGGACAGATAGCTTTATGGGTTCAATTTTTTCTATCTGTTTTTTGGTGGGTTGATTTTCGCATGGAAACACGTTTTTGGGTGAGGTCGGTGATCCTCAAAAGGATAATGACGACCCCGCTTTTAAAGTAAAAGAGTGTTGTCTTTTAAAGTAGTGGAGATATAATTTTTTATATCCAAAGCTTTATATCAAACTCTATGTAGTTTTGCATAGTTGTACGAACTCAACTTCTGTTATATTTAATTTCTCCAAGTGGTGGTTTGTAACCTAGGCATTTGTTTTGAGTATTTCTGTTTTTAACATGCTTTTGTAGGTGGAGCTGGCATACTTTGATCATGGGGGAATATTACACTATGTTATCCGGAAGCTTATCAACTCAGCATATTAGTATATTTGAATCTGCATGTTCATGACACATTGAAATTATCTCAGCTCTTGTATATTTTTCTCATGTGTTACTTCTGCACGGTAAGGAATGTTAGACCTTGGCTGCTTTTCGGTTTGTTTCTCGGACTGAGAATGTTTCTCGACATGTGTAGTTTTCAACAAGACACAGCATATATCATTAGTCCTCAATGTACAAACAATTCTCAAGCAACATAGGGAATTGCCTACAGCATGCCTTAGTCTTTGGAATCCTGGCTATAGGCAAATATGCCTACTATCTTAGCTTTATTGTTTTACTACGAGATTACACAGATTATATGCCGGCCTTCTATTCCAGTTCTATTCCTGTTCTGGAGCCTCAACATTGAGGTCAAAACCGAACGGTGGGCAGCTATCTTCTTGAGCAACCGCAGCTGTATTGGAGCCGCCACCAAGGTAGGACACTCCCTCGTTTCTTTCCGTTTTCTGCCAGTTCATGGCCTGATCAATTTTGTCTTGGTACACCACCACCTCAGGTTGTTCCTCCTCGAGGATCGGGCTCCTCATCTCAGGTTGTTTCTCCTTCAAGACTATGCTGCTGCTCTCGATTTGCTGCTTCTCCAGGATCAGGCTTCCTTCAGGATGTTTCTCCATCAGGTGATGACTCCTTTCAGGTTCTTGTTCCATGACAAGGCTCCTCTCAAGCTGTTTCTCCTTGAGGAGGATCCTCTTTTCCTTGTGGTGGCCGGCCATGTGCCCGCCCAAGGCCTGATGTGTGGAGAACTCCTCATTGCAATGCTTGCACATGTAGGGGTGGCGCTTCTTCTCCTTCCTACTTGGCCCATCCTTCTTCACCTTCCTCCCTGCCTCTCTAGGCTCCTTGAGCTTCCTCTTCCCCTCGGCTCCTTCCATGATGCTTGTGGCCAGCTCTCCTGCTCCAGCTCCAGCTGCAGCTCGTTCGACCGACTCATGCTTCCTCTTGTTGCTGCACGAAGCCGATGAAGGCGGTGGAGCTTGCAGTTGCCGCTGATCCCGGTCGTATCGACGCCTAAGTGTGAGCATCACGCAGGCAGCCAATTTTTCGTAAGTGGTTAAAGAGATGCCAGGCGTAGGCGTTGACATTGAGAAATTACTGACACCAACCGGTCGTAGCGACGGCGACGGCGACGACAACAATGGTGTGTCGCCAACCGGTATTACCGGTGACGACGATGACGGTATGCTAGACATCTTGAGAGGGGGGGTGGCACCCTTGTAACCTCTATTGGGATGGCTCCTGAGATGGCCAAACATAGACTTGTCGTTTTTGAATCGCTTGCGACATACATGGCACTCTACCTCGCCAGAACGACCGCCGTCGACATCTACATCACCAGCTTCTCCTTCCGGTTGCGGCGAAGCTCCATGATCAGCCAGATCTTCATCACCGGAGCTACCGTCTACAAGCTCGTCGCGGGCACGCCGCGACATACGGCTCGGACCTTGGAGGTACACAAAAACACCTCCGATCTGACCGGTGACGGCCTTGGCAACCTGCAACGAGTTGGCACCAGCCACCGGCCAGCAGGCAGAGCAGACGGCCTGCAGGATCACCAACGAACAGAGCCAGCTACACTTACTCATGTATAGAAAAAGCAAAGAGCTAACCAAAGGAGGCGAACGGAGGTGGAAGACGATGAATCTCGCGGTGTGAACCGGAGCAGATTCACTCGGAGGCGATGGTGGAGTAAGGAAGCTAGAAGCGGCAAACACCAAACTCTTCGTTGAGGGGTGGGTAAATAAAGGTGAATCGATCCGCTGGGAAGTCTACTAGGCAGTTTTGATTTGGCATGATTTTCTGCCTTTTCTGTTTCCCTGCAGGGCTGGCTTTCGTGGTGCCATTGCATCTCTGCTGCTGGGCCTGTGCATATGTGTCGTCAGGTTTTAATGTAGTGGATTAATTAGTTTCCATAATCCATGTTGTAATTAAGAGAAGGGAATAAATCCGATCGATCGCTTCCCGTCGAGCACGGTTCCATGGGCCGGCCTGTGGGCCATGTCTCGCTTAGGTGCTTCATATGGAATTTTTAGCATTTTTATTTTTTAAGTTTTACAAAACTAATTTTTTATTTTGAAAAATACAAATATTTAAAAATCGCTCTCCCGAGGGCGTTTTTGCTGACGTGGCAGACGGGCGTTCGCCGCCGTTTGCCGCGCGGTTAAATTTTGCGATAAGGCCCTTTCCGTTCTTGCCAAGGGTTTTTGCAGGCGGCCCCTTCCCGCCCTTTCAGAGGACGTTTTTGCACTGTGGATTCGGGGAGCCGCCTGCAAAAGGTCGGCCGCCCTGTTTTTTTGCAGGCGGCCCCCTTTCCACCCTTTCAGAAGACGTTTTTTTGCTCTTCCCGCCCTCTGAAAGGGCGTTTTTATCCTACATGCAATGTAAACCCTAACCCTAATTGGCGTCGACGGATCGATTTGTCCCATAATTCGTCCATACTTTGTATTGTTGCAAATCTAAATGAAGTTTGGCCATGTCATTTGTACCTAAGAGTTTTCCTCGTAATTAAGTAATGTACACAGTCATTAACAATTTAGTACCTAAAGTAAGATTAAATTGCATATACATATATATACGTGAACGGGTTGGCGATTTTTTACGTGGCCCCCTCGCCGCCCTATAGGAGGGCCCTATATCTAAGGCAGTAGTGGAGGAGAATCCTGATGCCCTGAGGAAGGGAAAGTGGCCTCGTTGCACTCAGTAGTATGCACGAGTTGGTAGTATTACGTTGTATTGATGGTCAATGTTGCCTAATTAGGTCCTCGCAATGTGAACTGTTATTTAATTTGTTGTATCACAATTGAATTGTTGTTTAGTTTCTTATATCGCAGTTAAAATGTTATTGTGTTGTGTAATGAACCCTAATATTCGAGGTATCGTACGTATGTTGTTTACATTACCTGTGATCATAACATATTATTTTAACCAAGTTAACTTAGTAGCAATGGTTAAGTAGCTGTGTGCCACATTGTTGCATAACCTATTAGGTATGGATGATACAATACATGTCATATGTCTTATGCATACGTGATACAACTTACTTATCCCCGACGAGTCGAGGCTTGGCTATCCTATGGAACCGTTCAAGGGCGTTAAGCTTGTCATCAATTTTCTCTTTCCTTCTCGGCGTTGTACTCCTTTTGTGTTTCACATTCAGTTACTTTTAGACCGTTATATTCAGGAAGGACATTGTCGACCACCTAGTGAATCCACACCTTCTTTGAATGCCCTGGTAAAGAAACACATGTGATCAGTTAGAGAGCCACTAGAGTGAAGACGTTTGCGGGATTGATAAAACGAAAGACGTACAACGAAGTCGTTGTCTAAATTGGGGCAAATGAAATATCTCCAGCCATATGTTCGTGGTTCAAAGGAGGTAGCCATCTTGTAACGATTCCTACAACCGCACGTGGGACGCTCCGACCATTTAGAGAAACCTAGTGGATTGTTCCTCCAATCTAAGCTTGCGATTTCGACGCAATGTTCGTACTCCATCCATGCCTGAATGAATTGTTCGGTCGACCCAGGTTGTGTTACCGTCCGATCGATCGAAGCAGGTCTAACCGTATCAATCCACTCTTCATATGGACACCGACGTACATCCTCCTGGTTGTACATTTGTAATGTTTGGGGTTAGAAAATGGAACAAGCGAATAGGTTAAACAAGGAAAAATGATACTCATGACAAAATCGTCATCCACAATCTCGGGACACACGAAGCATCTTTGTCCTCTAGTTGCTTGTCTTATGGATCTTACCACCTGGCAACGGAGACCACAGTGGCATTCTGGACGTTCCCGCCATGTGGGTAGCGCTAGCTGATCCATAGGCCAATCCAAAGCTTCAGCACCAACTCGGCGTTGGTACTCAGCCTTCCGCCGAAGGTAGTCTGACCTTGTTTCGCTTAGTGGGTAGGAGCGTGTTCCATCGGTTTGTGGGTTCTCCATATCTATCCACTCAACGAAGTTGCAGACCCGACGATTTACCTGCATGAGGTGTTAACATGATGTACGATCAAGTTAGCGTTTTCTGTGTGAAGATTTTGTAGCAGAAAGCATTGCAGATAAGTCATACCCGATCAATGTTGGCGCATTGGAAAAATCGTCTCCCCGGGGTTTCCATGCGGAGGGACGACGTAAGTATGCAGCCATCTCCACAATGGCATAACGAACGGTCACACCATGGTGGAATCAAACCGCTCAAAGGATGGAGTCGCTAGTGGAGACGCTCAATGAATGGACGATATGAAGAGCTCATTGTACGTGGAAGTGTAGAAAACAGAATGCAGATTTGAAGAGCTCGTATTCGGATCGAAGCAATATATAGTGGAGGGAGGTCAAAGTTGACAGCGACGTATCGTGTAGGTTTGTCACGGGGCAAAAGCTGATAGCGATGTATCGTGCAGGTTTGACAGCGTCGAAAGTTTTTTTGTCGTTAGTAAGAGTATCGTGCATCGAACGACATGGAAGGATCTCGTGACATGTGAGTGGGACGAACGGACAGAGTTATATACAAACATCCAACACAAAATAAATAATTATCATTTTACACACATGTAGCACGCAGAACCTACTGGCGAGCCCTCTTACCCCTAGCCCTCCTAGCCTGTGCTCTAATGTGCCCCTGAGAGTACGTCAGCCTGTCTAGGGGCACGTCATGACCAGCACGGACATCCGGCGCAAGCGTCTCCTGTGGCTGGTCCTGGCTCTATGGGAGAGGTGCTCCACCAAGCTGAGAGGTGCCGATAACGTCCTGATCTGGGTCCTCCAGGTCGTCGAAGACGTCGCTCGTACCTGACCCCCCTCCCCCCGCGTCGCTTGCCCCGGACCCGCCCGCCTGTGATGATGATGCCCCCGAGCGGAAAATCCCTGCCGAGTAGAATCCTCCTGTATATAAGCAATGTGAAGCATCAGTCATTAAAACTAATAAGTCTCTAGTACTCGTCGGACGACGCTTGCTCACCTCCCGGCTGAGTGAAGGGACGAGGAATGGAGGATCCGCTTGCTCCAGCAAAGCCCGCAGTGCTGGCCCGAGTTGCGAAAGGTCGAGGGATCGATGATCCACTCACGCCAGCCGTATCCCCAGTCGGAAGTGTCGGACCTACGCGACATTCGGTTTGTTATATCACGTTGTAGGGTTGCCACAATGAAAATGAACGGAACTAACCTGTGGAGGCACCAGCGCTGTGTGGTGACCATCCTGGTATCGGACCGCGTGGATGTGGAACTGCAGCAGCCGGCGGAGGTACCACGTCGACGGCTGAACGACACGAGAAGATGCGCAAGATCGAATGCGCCGTCATTTGCATCCGCTGGAACGTCATCTTCTGTTCCACCTCGTTGAGGTGAATGCCTGCGTCCAACCTCAGCATCACCGAGTCAATTTTGGCATTCAATGCCCGTGCGGCGTCGGCCTACGAAAATCCAAACAAATTAGGTTCGTCGCTCAAATATACAGGAAAATCATGTTACGAAGGTATTAAGCCTGAGAAAGCATGACGTACCCCCATGAAGTAGTCCTGGGCTCGGTGCGTGGGGTAGGTGTCTGTGACCGCTGCCTGGTGCTGCTGCCGCGCGGCCGGTGTGAAGGTCACGCGCGGACGCGTCCGCGGTAGGTACCACTGAAGATAGGAAGTGTAGTTCTCCTCTGAGTGGGCGTAGATCTTGCCAATCACCTCCTCTATGGCTATCAGCCAGTCCGCCACGTATTGCTGCATACGTGGTTCCCAGAGGGTGCCTGCCTGCTGTCCCCGTCGAGTCAACCTGCATACACAGTAATGGTTAACTATGGTTCCATTTCATTCGACACAATAAAGTTGAAAGAGAAGTACTCACTGGTGGTCCTGGTGGGGAACGACAACCGATACGTCTATCGAAAATCCCTGTCGTAGTCTGAACTGCCTCATAACTCGGCCTGGGCAGTGAGGCTCGACGCATATGTCATACACCATCGGGATCAACGTCATCCAGTACGGCGAGTCGCGCGTGCACAACGACAAGAGGCCTAGAGGCGCTCTAGCTGCGACCGCCTCCTGCGTGTATGGCTCCTAGACAACGTCCGAAGGCTGGAGACGGTCCAACTCGAACACGAAGTCCGGGTAGCTCCGTCTCACCTTAGCGTGGGCATAACGGCGCTGCAAAAATGAAATAATCAAGTGGTTAGAAGTTTCGTTGAACACAATCTGAAAATTTTAAACAAAAAACAATTTCTACTTACGTTGCGGCAATACCAGTACATGCCCATCGTAGGCCCGTTGGCTGGGTTCTCGAATGCGGGTGCTGAGTCGTAAGTAGTGGTGTCGACGATCGATCGGCCAATCACGAACCGCTCCACAGCCCAAAGCTCTAAAAGCAGAGGGTAGCCCGTGAAGATCGCTCCAGGATCCGTCTTCGTGCACGCGTCGCACAACGCACGATAAGTGGCTAAGTAGTGAGGCACGAAGCCTATCTCTGCATCTGCTATCGACCGGGCATAGTGGATAAGCCCCCTCTCTACTGTGTTGCCAGATGAGTTGGTGAACATCACCCACCCGAATATCCAGAGCAGGTAGGCCTCCAACGAGCATCTCAAGGAGTACTTGTCGGCGTCGGGGTGGAGCTTGTCGGACTACAACGGGAGAAAACCATGTTAACAATCATAATTGTAATGAAAAATAACAAAGTCTTCAAGTGAACTTACTGTGAACTTCATGAGCCAAGTCTTCATAGTCCCGGTGGTGGCGTAATGGTAGATCGTCTGAACAGCCGGGAGCTCCAGTAGCCTCATCACGTGAGCGAATCGCGCCATGATGTCCTCCCTCCATCCAGCAATAGCATCCACAGGGCCAATAGCCTCTCCGGCCAGTGGTAGCCCTAGCAGGTATGAGACGTCCTGCAGCGTCGGTGCCATCTCCCCTCAAGGAAGATGGAATGTGTGCGTCTTAGGACGCCACCGATCCACCAAAGCAGCTATCAGGGACCGGTCCGCATCCCACCGTCTCGCCTGGTCGTGCTCGTCCGCACGCGCCTCAAAAAGCCTGCATATCGTGATCAGGCCTGACTCACGCAACCTGCATATCATCAAGTATAATATTAGTGTCAAGTATGTCAAGTGACCTCAAGAAATTGTCATAAATCAAAAGAGTATAATCATACCACTAGACGTGTCACGGATCGACACGCAACAACTCGCGCGACGGGCGTGGACGAAAGGTGGTAAGCTGCGCACCCTACACCGCTGACAAGTACGACCTGTGCTCCTTGTCCACCAACCTGCTGAAAAGAGCTGGTGTATCATCCGCCATACCTGCATACGTACGATTATTAATAAGCAATTGATAAGAAAAAGCAAAACAACATAAATACATGACATAAATGGTTCATGTCTTAATTCAAACTACTAAACACAACATACAAATATCACAACAACATTAAAATAGTTCATGTCTCACAATGATAAATATTACACGCATGAGAGATGCCAACAACATAACAAATATTACAACTATTTGGATCAACACTAGAGTGAAAGGAGCAAAGAATATAATCAAGCCATTGCATCGCCAGCCGACGACGTAGTCGCCGCACGAGAACGTCTAGGATGTGGTCGCCTCGTTGTTGTTCCTTCTCCCGATGGACGGCTACCATCGGTGGCCTGTCCGGATATACCTGCACCTGCGACGGTTAGAGTTTCTGAATTCTTCGGGCATTTCTTGTATGTATGTCTGCGCTCATCGCATTTGCTGCAACTTAGGGTCCTCCCCCCGGCCTCCGACTCGTCCATGTCGTTTCTGATGCGTTTCGACTGACGCCGTCCCTTTTTCAGCCTTAACTTCGACGGATTTGGAATGTAGAACACTTGTGGCCTCATTGTTGTGTACGATTCAGCTATCCCAAAACCATATATCTCCTCCTTCCACGTATGAAAAATTGCTTCTTTCCTGTAGTATGGCGACACATAGATACCGGGAACTATGCCGCAATCCCTAGCTGCGGCAAGTATGTGTGAGCAAGGCAGATGTTTAAGCTTCGGCTTCATACAGCTGCAACTACAACCGCCCTCCGCATGAAGCACACATTCCTGCATAGCTTGAACGCGGTTGATGCCGCACCTTCTCCTGTCGACACACATGATCTCGTACCTATGAACTTGGGTTCCTTGGGGGATTACTCTGTGCTTCATAGCCTTTAGAATTTTGTCTTGAATATATTTCGTCACCACATTTTCAAATACAATGTTGTTATCGGCCATCAAAGGGGAAATTTTCTTAAATCTGTCCCTAAAGTATGCCTGAGTGCCATGAAGGATAAATTCCACAATACCCACCAATGGGATCCCCCGAACTCCTCGCATCACCCAGTTGTACACCTCGGCCAGATTGTCATTATACCATATCGAGCTCCGTCAGTGTCATACAACAGAGACCACTTTTCTTTCGGTTCATTTTCTATCCAGTGGGAGAAATTACGTATTGATGGTGCGGACCTCCTTCACATTCTTGGCGGGTCATTATGCAATGGACCAAGAGGTACTGCAGGCTCGCCATCCTGTGGCCGATGAGATTGCTCGTTGGTTTGCTTCGTTGTCAGCTCATCCAACCTTCTCCACAACTCATTGAATTTTTTCTCTATATTCTGACCACAGAGCCTCTTGAAGAGATCCATCAGGTGCTTGTTCTTGAATTGCTTGTAGAAATTGGCTCCCATATGCCGCATGCACCACCTACTCCGAACATCATGCCACCTAGCTGGAAGTCCCCTCTCTGGCCAAGAAGATAGTTAATTGCCTTCAGCATGCTCGCATGACAATTATGAACGAGACAAACATTGGGCCTCATACGAACGACTTGGCATCGAACTCTCTCCAAGAACCAATACCAGCTTTCGGTGTTCTCACTCTCGACAAATGCAAACGCCATAGGTAACACCTGGTTGTTCCCACCTGCTCCAATCGCCGTCAGTATCTGACCTCTGTATTTGCCTGTCAGAAAGGTTCCATCTATGCACAGCACAAGGCGACAATGCACAAATGCGTTGATGCAAGCACCAAGCGAGAAAAAGGCTCTTTGCAGCACGCTCTTTCTCGGTTCAGTAGATGACGGAAAAGTCTAAATGTCATAGTAGGTATTGGGGTTTCTCTGAGCAATTGTGGCTAAAAGACGAGGTAAATTGTCATAGGATGCTTCAAATGTGCCATACCTCATCTTCAATATCTTTTGTTTCGCCCTCCAAGCCTTGGAATAGCTGATAGTATACTTGAATTTGTTTTCAATGTGCCTAATAATGGAGCCTGATTCAAAGTCCGTGTTTTTAACAACATCGCTGTACATCTCACCTGCAACAAACGCCGAGGTGATGTTGCGGTGATACTTATCTACCCCCACAACAGACATGTGTGCTCACCAACAATTCTCACTTTCCAATAGTCAATCCATTTCCCCTTGTATGCATGAACGCGCCACGGACAATCATCCTTCATGCACTTCACATCATACACATAGTTTATGGACTTCACCACCCTAAACTCTCTATGCAAAGAGACCGCCCAATGTTTCACCGTCTCTTTCATGTCTTCCTTATGAGCATACCTAGCACCCTGGATTACCTCGTTATCCTTGTATTCAAATGGAACCTGCTGCCCCTCCGAGATAACAAGCTGAGAGAAATCAGCTTGTTCCCAATCCACTGGCATGACATCTTCTTCCTCATCCGATGATTCATCGCCCTCCGCCTGCTCATTTTCATAATCCTCCCTCTCCATTTCTTTAACAATTGCTTCGATTCTCTCCCCCTCGTCCGCCACGCCAATCGCCTCCTCCAAGCTTGCTTCATTGCTCGGACCTTCACCATACTCTGTTTGCATTATATTACTACTATCGATTTCGTGCAATGTCACAAAAATAACAAGGGGCCAGGACCTTTCAAGTGCCATGTCCACATAACGTCTCCACGACTTAGTGTTATCTATAGGCATAAGTTCCCAATAATATCCTTCTGTTGCACGACTTACTACAACGAATAGAGACATTGTGTTCACTCTTGTATCCACTTTAAATCCACGTAGCAACCAACTATAGACTGACTCAAATATTTTATCGGATGGCCTATCGATGCCCTTCGATTTCATCCTAAATTCTGACAGATTGACACCTTCTGGACCATATCTAACGTTGCCTTCACCGTAAACTATCTGAAATATGACCTTACTTGCCATAGTGCCTGACAAACAAATTAAAACTGAGTTTATTCTATACTATGAATATGTTGCCTAGATAATTCTGCGCCTAAGTTAATTTCTTTAACAATATGTTCTCTGTTCTACATCTTAAAATATCCCAAATCGGTTTGTTCATTTGATCTACCGTCAATCGTATCTCTTTTCTACATATGTTCATCCAAATCTGACAAATTTTCTAAACTAAACTAAATTAAATCATATTTTATACATAAACATATTTAGATTATGAACAAAATTATATACACGATTATCCAAATTGGTTTGTCCTAGATCACATTGGCTAAAATAAATCATGTCCTCATTTTAACATCTACATCATAGTGCTTAACATCTATTCACATAATATACACATTGATCCGAACATATTCTACCTAAGTTGATCTAAATATTCTACCTAAGTTGATCTAAATTAAATCATCTAGTTCAAACTCCCAAGATTAAATCATGTCCTATTTTATAAATCTAAAACTAAATATTAAATAACTATTCAAATATTAAAAAAATTTATTTTCCCTAATATTGCATTTACAAACTAACTAACAAAAAAGTACAACGGGATATTGCATTTACCTCGGATGGAGTACGCAATCCGGCACGGTTTCGCCGCTCTGCTTCCTCTTTCTCACCCCTCTTTCTCTTCTTTTTTCAAAATTTGGGAGGCTGCAAATGAGGTGAAAATCGCTGGAGTCGGCTTATATACTGGGGCCGGGTGGGGGGCAAAAAAACGCCCTTCTAGAGGGCGGGAAGGACAAAAAACGCTCTTTAGAAGGACGGAAAGGGGGCCGCCTGCAAAAAAGCCAGGGCGGGCGCCCTTTTGCAGGCGGTCCCCTAGAGCTACAGGGAAAAAACACCCTCTAAAAGGGCGAAAAAGGGTCTTATCGTAAAATTTTCAACCATGCGGCAGACGGCGGCGAACGCCCGTCTGTTACGTCAGAAAAACACTCTCTGGGAGGACGTTTTTTAAATCTCGCCCTCTCAGAGAGCGGGAGGAGACTAGATTTGTAATTTTTCAAAATGGAAAATTAGTTTTATAGAACTTTTAAAAAAATTAAAAATCATAGTCATAATAAATCGAGCCGAACTAGATTTTTTTAGCTAGTGAACTAGCTCGTTAGCTCGTTATTTAGTATAAGAGATCATTATATTTATATACTTAGTGTTTCTTAGCTTGTACATGCTAAAAAGTATACTTAATGCTTTTTTGCTGGTGCATGCTTAGTTTCTAAAGTTGGTTTTAAACTAATGTGTTAGCGTTTATTATTATTATGGTAATGCATAATAAAATGATAAATTTAGAATTATAAAGATGATATATGTTGTTAACGAACCTAACAAACTTAATAAAATTAAGCTTATGAAACGAGCTGAGCTAGACTTTTAACTCGTTAAGATAAGGAAGCTGTTAAGATATGACCTCAAACGAGACGAGCCTATGGGTTCAATGAGTCGAACTGGCTAGTCATTTACCCCTACCTCCTATGGGTTATGAACCAGTTATCTTATAGCATTCGCTGGATTGATGGTGATTGCATCGTTTTATCACATGTATGTCTAGACATATTTTTAGACTTTTTTGTGACGGAGGGACTAGTTTATTTCTCTTTATATGGGTTGTGGGTCAACCATCTTGTCACACATGTGTTTATGGAGGACTTTAGTGAAGGATCTCGTTCTTCGTTTGGGGTGACTCCTCTTTATCTCGAAATTTTATTGCTATATATAAATTTATGTGCGTACGCAGTTCATGAAATGCTCCTGTATCCTATATATGAACCTTAGTGATCATGTGGTCGTAAGACATGGTGTTTGAGATGGATGAACATGCATGAAGGCTGTGTTCGTTTCCTTTTTTCCAACCTCATTTAGTTTCTCGTTTTTGCGTGTACGCTTGTTAGCTATTAAACGGTGTGTTATTTAAAAAAAATTCTATAAAACAATTGTTTTAAAAAACAAACTAATCTGTTTTTCAGAAAATAACTAATATTTATTAATCATGTGCTAGGTAAGTATTAGCTATTGTATACGAGGGACTAATTCCCGACCCTACGAGCCAAACAAAGCCGAAGTTATCCCCGTAAAACAAAAACCATCAACATATATGATGATTAATTAAGTGTATAATTAATTAAGTTTTAATTATTATAAACTTAAAAATTATTTAATATTTTAAAACAATTTTATATAGATTTTTATACAATACACTCTTAAATACACTCTTAAATAGTTTGAAGAACGTGTTTCCGTTAAATCTTCATCTTTGTACAGTACCTTGAGATATTAAGATGGTATCATCGAAATATTATAAATGTAACATCAAGATATCATGGAGTTATTATTGATGATTCATGGAGGCATATCATGAGTACCGTCGGTGTTTCATGTAAATATCATTAGTTTGATTGATATTTGCTACTACAAAATCGATTTTTCATACGGTCAAAACCAATTTTTTAGTGGGTGAATGGCTCGCCCACACCTTGGTATCCGTGAAAATCACATCTTCCATACGGCCAGTGCAACCGCATGAAAAAAAGGATTTTTGTATGCGAGAAAAAAAAAATAAAAATTCCAAAACAACAAATCGGCAAACCCTAACTTGCCGTTAGCCGAAACCCAAGCTTCCCAAGGTGACGTCGTCGCCGTCATCGTCGTGCTCGCTGTAGTCCGTCGCCATTGTCGCTGTAGCAATCAATGAGGGCCAACGGCCGTGGGCGGTGGATCCGTCCCTCCCGAGGACGGCGCCACCAGATCCACTGCCCTCGATCTCTGCTATCGCCACCAACCGTCGTCGTGGCCCCTCCTAGGGCCGAGGGAGGCACCCTCAACCTTCATCATTGCCCTTCCCATGGCAGAGGGCGGCCCGCCCTCGAGCACGTTGCTCTTGCCGGATCCCACGGCCGCCATGCAAAGCCCCGCAAGGTGTCATCGATGAGGCGAAGATGACGCCGCCAAGCTTCACATCCCATAGCCGTCGCGCCAAGCTTCACCGGATCCTGCATTCGCCACTGCGTGCTCTCGCTCCCACCCGTCGCACGCACCGACGAGGATGAGGAGAGGAGAGGTCCTGATGGAGCCGAGGAGAGGAGGTGGAGAGGTGGAGAGGGTGAAAAGGAGCGGAGAAGAGGAGTGAAAAGCAGAGGAGGTAGAGAGTTAGTGGAGTGAGAAGAGAGAGAGGGGACTTGGATATTTGAAGGATGAGCTTGATCTGGTGGGCTGGTCGCAGGCCTGCCTACAAAAATAGGTTTAATTTCTTATGCAGGCCTGTTAAGAGGTCCATCTACGAAAATTGATTTTCACATGCGAGTAATGAACCGTGCCGAGGAAATGATATTTGCAGACATGAGCAGGTATGGTTCGCCTGCAACCTAAAAGGAGGCCACATCCAAAAAATTCGATTCTGTAGAAGTGATTTCATGGAGTTATGATGTGTAACATTGTAGAAGTGATTTCATGGAGTTATGATGTGTAACATTGGAATTCTTGTTGTGTTGTCATGGTTTCATCGGTGTTTCATGGAGCTATGATGGGCATCATCGTATTAAGTGTTGTTACCTTGAATGTCATCAACGTTATGTGGAATGTACAGTAGAGTGCCATTAGAAGTTTTGGAGGTATGAGGTATATTATGAGTGTGTCGTGGACTTATATCATTTGTGTCATTAGTGTTCCATAGAGGTATGAAGTATCGCCAGGGTTTCATGCGGGTGTCACAGGTATCATCTATGTTTTATAGAAGTTGTTGATAACCAAAATTTGACACTAGAGTTAAATTATAGCAATTTTAAGTCAAATTAAAAATATCAAAACTTTCTTGAGAGTCTTAGCGTCATTGTATGGCCTGTCAGATGGGACGATGAATTGAAGTCAGATCGCAGGTGTCCAGACAGTCAAACCGATAGCACAGAGTCCGACTCCAATTAGAGTTTCCTCGTGTTTCTTTCTTTGATCTGGGGTTTTTTAATTGTAAAGCTCCCAAAAACCTACTAGCATGTGGAAAAGACCTTGGAAAGCAAGTCCATCCCTTCTATAAATATGGAGGGGCAAGGCCGATTGAAAAAACCACTAATCAATCATCAAAATCAATATGTTACTTTTATCCTCTATATTTTACATCTCCGTCCTTGCTACCTGTTCCTAAGTGTTGACGGTTGTTAAATACCAATTTTGGTCGTCAACTACCATAATAAATAAAGGGAGAACTAACATTTCTTACACGTATATCAGTTATAAACAATGTAGTTCCACTTGTATTGAAGAAATACTATGTATGCAGGGAATATACAATAAAGTGAAGAAGAAATAAACCAACATGCAAAGAAACAAACATCCGATGAATAACATGCGAGCACATAATTTGATGGGCCTACAAGTCAGATCAAACTGATCTAAAGTGAGGCCAAACAATCGTGCACTGACCAAGGGACCCTCCTGTCAGCCTCTAAAGGAAGTCGGTGGGGAAAGGCGGTTTCCCTGGTTCGACCGAACGAGGGGTGACACCCCTCACCACCGCCTTCCACGTGGTACTCCTGGTTGGTTCCTGATGACGGTTATGGGCATTAACCAACCTACAACCGTCATAAGCAACCGTCGTTAAGAGCTATAAAAGGAGGAGGCCTTCTCACTTCACAACACACACCTCAAGTTGCAGTTCTCTCATTTCATATTGTATTCTCTCTAGTAATAATGGAGTTAGGCTTAGAGTAATCTTCAGTCCTATAGTCTTCTTGGAGATTCCAGTATGTCGTTAATACTTTACACTTCTTGTAAGACTATAGTTGCAATAGAAAAATTATCTTTATCTTCTTTACTTATTAAGACGAACCTCCTCATGAAGCGCTTGAACAATGTGCTCGTGACAAGGCAGAAATGTATGGTACTGCCCAAGCACTTACATCCAGATGACGTGTAAGACTTGTGGCAACACTGGACACTCGGGAAATGACTGTCCCGATGTAACACCCTGAGGTGTTTTCCCCTTTTAAAAAAATCCAAAGGAAAAATCGTAAAAGAAAATTGTTGGAATTAACTAGAGAGAACAAATAATTTTAAAAACCAAATGCTGAATGGAAATGGCATGGTAGGATTTTTCCTAAATTCTACATGTCAAAATACAAGAATGAGGATTTTTAGTGGAATTTTCGAGCACAAGAAATAATTTTTAACCAATTAAAACCAAAATCAAAATCAACAAATCCCGGAAAATCAGTTTCTCTCTCCTCCGTCCTTTCCCGCCCATTTTCGGCCGTGGGCCGTCGGCCCGAGCCGACGGTCCATCCTCTCCCTCGCGCGCCCAACCGATCGGCCCAGCCGACCGGGTCGTTTCCCCAGCCGACCCCTCTCTCTCGCAGGCCGGCCGAAAGCCACGGCCCGTCAAACCCTCGCGCCTGCAAATAAGTCCGCTTTGCCTCCCTCTACCTCGGACGCCGACAGTGGGGCCCACTGTCGCCCCGTCGCCTACCTCCGATCGCCTCGCCGCCATTGGCGCCACCTCGCCCGCGTGGATCCCGGCCGCCCGCTTCTCCCGCGCGCCCTAAAGGCACCGCCCCTAACTCCCCGCCTCTCCCGTCGCCTTCAATCGCCCGCCGCCGCTCCCGCAGCCCTAAATGGCCGGAGTTAATCGCCGGTCATTATTTTTTGCCAAATTCCTCCCTCTTAACTCCGGCGATCAATTCTCCCTTATCCCGGCCACCACCGACCTCCTCGTCCCCTTTAAAAGACGGCCCCCATCCTCCCCGAGCTCCCCACGCTCTCACCTAAGACTCTCTCGCTCCCATTTGCCCCCGCACCGTGCGCCTTCGCTTCGGACCTCGTCGCCGAACTTCGGCCGTGTTTTCCCGCTGCTCCGAGACGTTCCGAGCTCCGCCGACTCCTCCCTCCTCGTCACAGGTGCCGCGCCGCCCGGCCACCCTCCCCAGTGGTTCCTTGTCTCCCTCATCGTCGGTGCCATCGTCCCCTCCACCTCCGGCGACCCGAGGTGAGCACCCCTCCCTTTTCCCCTCTCGGCCGAACACGAGCCGCCACTCCCGAGTGCGCACGGCTCCGCCCACGCGTGAGCCACGGCATTCCGCCGCCCCCGTCGTCGCCCGAATGGCGCCGGTCGGTCTCCGGCCACCGTGCGCCATCACCGGCTGACCGCGCCGCCCGTACCCCTCTCCTGGCCATCTGATCTGCCTCGGCAGATCGGGGCCGTCAACCCCGCTTGCCCGCGTGGCACGCCGCGTGGCCGCCGCGTAGGCACCACGTGTGCGCCACGTGGTGCACCGCTCTCTCTCTCAGCCCATGGACCCGGTCCACCATGGACCGGTGCTCCCGCAGCCAATGACGCCATCGCTGACGTTAGCCCTAGCCCTGACGCAATTCCGGGATTTATTGCGCAATAAATTAGTAAAGATTTTCCTGTTTAGTAAAATCATAGATAATCTTCTAAAAATCATATCTTTTCAATCCGACCTCCGTTTTAGCCCATTCAAATTTTATTAAATTCATAAAAATACCAAGAATCTATTAAAAATGGTTTTGTTCCATGTTTTAGTAGCTTTTAGCCTGTTTTGTTGAAATGTTTGTTTGCCGTGTAGATCCCGGTAGTCCCTCCGTCCCGGTTTACTTTGAAGTCGTCGCGGAAGTCCCCCAAGCCGAAGAGCAAGGCAAGTCATGCTATATTATTGATCACATTGCTCCCATTTTGCTAAAACACCTGTTTTACTCTATGAAATTGCATGTATTTTATATTGTCATTTCATGGAAAATAGTACACCTTATGCTTAGTTTATGCCTTAGGTTTGACACCCCAAACCCTTTGATCAAACTTAGGTAAATAATATGAGTAGATTCAGGACTAGGTTATGCTTAGCCTGACTTAGTTTCACTACCTCATTAAATGGGTCTTTCTCATTTAATTTATCTCTCCTGGACTGTTGTTCGGAGGATTAATAATTATAGATTCAGGTGAACCGGACTAATAACTAAAATATGACAAATGGTGGACTGTGGGCGTTATGGTTTTGGTTAGCGGCGCCCATAGCAATTAAGGACCGGTTCACGGGACCCCTCGGAATAATGACTGTGCAAACCACAAGCCGAAATGGGTAAGGTAGGTCCTGTAGTGTAGCCTCTCCTAGCTGACGAACCCATCGACAAGGGTGAGCGGGATGGAGTTTCAGTCGGCCCCGGTATAAGGGTTCTTTGGCTGCCGATTCACCGAGGCACCGGGCTGCGCACTCCGTGGTCCGGGAGTGGGGCGAAACCTTGGTGGGGTTCGTTTGGTTAGAGGGGGTTATACGAAAGGTCCTATCACAGTTCCCTTTCCGGGATACCGCGGTGGTATTCTGGCGCACGGGAGACCGTGTTGTGGGGCTGTGTCTTGTGGGTACAGTTGTACACCTCTGATCAGAGTAAATCTATTCGAATAGCCGTGCCCACGGTAATGGGGTGATCGACCGAGCTCTCCGTGATTAGTCTCACACTTTTACACCCTAAGTTTTGGAACATGACTAGTATAGGTGGATGGTTTGGGCCTGTCTCAACGTGGGGATAACGTTGGATAGTGTTGGTTTCAAAATGCCTTATTTACTAAATTTACTATTCTGTTGTTTGGAAAAAACCCTGCCGTTTGCGCAAAAGCAAACCCTAGCCAAACCCTTGTCTTCCCTGCATTCATTTCTCTCCTCTTTCGGCATGACTTGCTGAGTACGTAGGAGTACTCATCCTTGCTTCTTCACCAGAACCTGAGCCAGAGGTTGAAGACGAAGACGAAGTGGAGTAGGCTTTGTCCTATACTTTGGAAGCTGCTTGTGGAGTGGCCGAAGCCCGTGGCCAGCGTCAAGCTTAGGCTTAGGCCCTTTTTCTTTTTCCGCTGCTCTTTTGTAATCTTCTTTTTGTATTGTTTCTAAGACGACGGAACTGTAATATCAACAATTGTCGTATGTGTACCCTGGCTGGTCCTGGACAGGGATTTTAATACACATATAGCTTCGGAAATTAGGGTTTGAATTTCTGGGCGTGACAAGTTGGTATCAGAGCCAGGTTCCAGACCGTAGGAAAAGCCAAACGGAAAAACCTTAGGAGCCCTCTGAATCTTTTCATATGCATAAGCCCTGGCCTTTAAAAATAGTTTCATGAAAAAGGGGTGTTGTTTTCTCAGGGTTGGGAAAAATTTTGAGTCTCTCTCAAAACATTTTGGAAAACTCGATCAAGTCTAAGTGATAGGGTTCTAGAGTTAAAATTTGGAAAAATCATTTGATCTCTTGTTCAGCCGCCAAGTTGGGATTTTCTAAGGGTCAAAGTCTTAAGTCGAGATAGGAGGGAATGGTCGCCAATTTTATATTATAACTAAGCATCTATTTTTTTAGCATCATCTAGGGGATGTCCTTAGAAGTTTTACTTAGCCTCATAAAATGCTTCTCAAAAACCCTCTTTTATCGTTTACTTTACTTGAGTCCTTTATCGTTTATCTAACTTGGGTTTGAGCATGCATTGATCCCCTACCTTGTCTTCTCTAGATGGCAGGTCGTCCAGTCACCCACAACGGTCAGGGTTTGAAGGGTTTCGTCGCGGAGCTGGCGAGAATGGCCTTGGCAGTGGGCTATCCGGATACACCTGAGTACACTGCCGTCTCACCATTCGACAGTGAGTTGCCTCACCATGTCCGCCTGGAAGTGCACGGGTTCGTCGGCACCAACATCCCGAACATGGTGGTCACGGCGTCGGGAGGAACAGATGAGCATGCCTGCCAAGAGGCGGCTTATCTAATGCTGGCTCGGACGAGGGAGATGCATGACTCTACCATCTCCGCCACTCTGCCTACCGGTACCATCCTCGGCGTGGAACTTCATCAACAATCAACACCTTCCAATCTGCTGAAGGGGAGAATGACACCACCTTCTCCCACATGAGGACGGTGATCGAAGGGCTGGATAGGATGCATGCAGATCTCCACCTAGCGGCAAAGGCTCTAAATGATCAGAAGATCTTAAGGATCAAGAGTTTGAAGGATGAGGTGGATCGTCTCAAGAGAGAGATTGCTAGTCTAAAAGGACATCCACCTTCCAACATCCTTCGGATAAGGATCACGCCACGGAAGAACACCAAGGCTTCGGTGCGGATGCAGCTGGCGCCAAGGGTTCCACCTCCTGCACCGCCACCATTCCCAGTCCCCGCCCCAGTACCAGATCCTGCTCTTGCTCTGGTCCCTGCCCCAAGCGGAGGAGGAGGATGGATCTCGGTGTCCAGTAGCAGCAAGGGTAGTAGCAGCGGTAGCTCTAAGAGCCCCGGACGGAAAGACGAGTTAGCAAGCTCTCGAAGCCGCTCGAAGGAAAAGGAAGACGGGAACTCCCTTGGAAGTGGTTTCGACTCCTTCGACCGCGGAAGCCGTTCCGACCCTTAGAGCGTCGCCACCCTTAGTTTCCCGTTTTCCTAGTTTTTCTGTTTGCTTAGTTGCTAGGTGTTAGGAGTGCTGTGTGGGGGTAGTGGTCAACCTGTATCAAGTGTGGGTATGGGTTGTCCAATTAAGGATGTTGGTGGTGTTTTAAGTGTTTTAAGTAAAGAACAGATCAAAACAAGTAATAAAGATCGACTTCTCTGTCCAATCTGTTTTACTCCTTCTCCCCGCCTTGTTGTTCCACTTCTTCAGATGGTGAACACCAGGAATGGCAGCAACAACACTGAGTCAGCTGAGAACAACACCCGTGCTAATGCCAACAACCCACCTCCTCCACCTGAGAACATCACTTTGGCACAAGTCCTAGCCAACCAGACCCAGATGATGGCTGCAATGATGCAGCAAATGCAACAGCAGCATCAGCAGATGCAGTTGCAAATGATGCAACAGTTTCAACAACAGAACCAGCATCAGCACGACCATTTCGCACCACCACCTCCCCCACAAAACAAGCTGTCCTAATTCCTTCGAGTCCGACCCCCAACTTTCTCCAGCACCACCAACCCCATGGAGGCTAATGACTGGATCATAGCCATAGAAAAGAAGTTGGACCTTCTCCAGTGCACAAACCAGGAGAGGGTGTCTTTTGCCACCCACCAACTCCAAGGTCCCGCCTCAGCCTGGTGGGACAACTTCTTGGTCACCCATCGGGCGGACGCACCTGCAGTTACTTGGGCAGAGTTTTGCCACCAATTTCGGAAGGCCCACATCCCCGGAGGGATAGTAGCCCAGAAAAAGAGGGAGTTCAGATCCTTGGAACAAGGCACTCGAACCGTCACCGAGTATCTGCACGAATTTAATCGCTTAGCATGATATGCTCCAGAGGACGTACGTACTGACACCGAGCGTCAAGAGAAGTTCTTGGCCGGGCTGGACGATGAGTTGTCGGACAAACTCATCTTCGGTGAATATGCCGACTTCGAGAAGTTGGTCGACAAAGCCATCCGTCAAGAAGACTAACGCAATAAAATGCTCAGAAAACGGAAGGCTATCCAGTTTAATCCACAACCTCAGCAAGGGAATTCCCAGCGGCCGCGTTTCACTCCGGGTGGTCAGAATGGACCTACCACTATGATCGTTCGTCAGCATCGCCCGTACCATCTCGGGAATTTCCAACCCAGCGGAAGCCGTCCCGGACAGCCGCAGCGGAATCCGGCCCCGCGTCAGCCAACAGCGCAGCCGCCACCGCAGTCCAAGCCAATGCCACCAAAGAAGGACTCGGGATTCAAACCGGGCAACTGTTTCAATTGCGGAGAACCTAGACATTTCGCAGACAAGTGTCCAAGGCCAAAACGTGCGCCCAGGTTTATCCAAGCAAGAGTGAATCATGCTTCAGCAGAGGAGGCACAGGACGCACCGGATGTCATACTGGGTATGTTTCCTGTGAACTCCTTTAATGCATCACTCCTGTTTGATTCGGGTGCAACACATTCTTTCATATCAAAAGCATTTGTGGGAAAACATGGGTTGTCGGTGTTAAAACTTAAGATACCCATGCAGGTCCAAACTCCTAGGAACCATTTGAACACTGCCCACTTTTGCCCTTCAGTGGCAATAAAAATCCAAGGATTCCCCTTTCTAGCCAATCTTATCCTTCTAGAATCAAAAGACTTGGATGTCATCCTTGGGATGGATTGGTTGACCCGTCATAAAGGTCTGATTGATTGCGCAAGCCGCACGATCTCCTTAACCAATGACGAAGGTAAGAAAGTGATTTACCGCTCCCCTAAACCACTGAGGGTAGTGGCAAGCATGAATCGGATTTCGGCTAAGGAGAAGCCCGAAGACAAAGGAAAGGACCAAGCGAAGTTAGAAGATATTCCCGTAGTTTGTGAGTATCCGGAAGTCTTCCCCGAAGACCTAACCACAATGCCTCCTGTAAGAGAAATAGAGTTTCGGATTGACCTAGTCCCTGGCACTGCTCCGATCCATAAGAGGCCCTATAGGATGGGAGCCAATAAGTTGGCAGAAGTCAAGAAGCAAGTAGATGAACAGTTATAGAAAGGTTATATCTGCCCGAGCACATCGCCCTGGGGTGCGCGAGTCATTTTTGTGGAAAAAAAGGATAAGACCAAAAGGATGTGCGTCGACTATCGCGCATTAAACGAGGTCACTATTAAGAATAAATACCCTCTTCCTAGGATTGACGACCTGTTCGATCAATTAAAAGGAGCAAAGGTGTTCTCAAAAATAGACCTGCGGTCAGGCTATCACCAGCTAAGAATTCGAGAAGAAGATATTCCTAAGACCGCCTTTATCACTCGGTACGGTCTGTACAAGTGCACGGTCATGTCCTTCGGACTTACAAACGCCCCAGCCTTTTTCATGAATTTGATGAACAAAGTGTTCATGGAATTCCTAGACAAGTTTGTCATGGTGTTCATCGATGACATCCTGATCTACTCGCAGTCGGAAGAGGAACATGAGCACCATCTCTGATTGGTACTTGAAAAGTTAAGAGACCACCAGCTCTATGCTAAGTTTAGCAAATGTGCTTTCTGGTTGAAGGAAGTGCAATTCCTCGGCCATATCGTGAACGCCCAAGGAGTCGCAGTGGACCCTTCCAATGTAGAAGCTGTAACCAAATCGACTCCACCTAAAACTGTCACCCAAGTCAGAAGTTTTCTAGGACTTGCAGGTTATTACCGTCGGTTCATAGAAAACTTCTCAAGGATTGCCAAGCCTTTGACGCAGTTGTTAAAGAAAGATGAGAAGTTTATATGGACTGCCGAGCGCAACCAAAGTTTTGAAACTCTCAAGAGAAAACTGGTGTCCGCACCCGTATTGATCTTGCCAGATCAAACAAAGGATTTCCAAGTCTATTGCGAGGCATCTCACCAAGGGTTAGGCTGTGTGTTGATGCAAGATGGAAAGGTGGTCGCGTATGCTTCCCGCCAGTTGAGACCTCATGAGTCTAATTACCCAACACATGACTTGGAACTAGCAGCAGTAGTTCATGCTCTGAAAATATGGCGACATTACCTCGTCGGTAATCGCTGTGAAATATATACGGATCATAAGAGCCTGAAATACATTTTCACCCAACCGGATTTGAACCTCCGTCAGCGACGATGGTTTGAGTTGATCAAAGATTATGATCTCAGTATACACAACCATCCCGGCAAAGCTAACGTGGTAGCTGATGCCCTGAGCCGAAAGAGTTACTGCAACTCTATTCGCATAGAAGTAGGGTTGAAAACGGACGAAATTTTTCCCGCCCCGACCCGTCCGTTTTTCTACATTTAACCCGACCATTTCCGTATTTTCGGAAAAATATGGAAACGGAACGGATGTAGAAATGGTATTTTTCCGTCCGTTTTCGCGGAATTCCGTATTTAATCCGAATATTTCCGGATTGTATCCGGATTTAACCCAAATTTTAGGCTCATGAATATTTGTGTCTCGAAGGCCCAGTCGTCTAGGCCTATCTAAACAAAACCTACCATATAATCCATCCATCGAGATCCTTTTGATTTGAAGTTAATAATTGTATATCATCATAGACCGTTCATATCAATTATCTTATAATTTTGACTAGTTGGCAGAATTATCTTAATATCTTATTAATTATCAAAAGAACGAACAAGACGTGGTTAGAAGATATGTAAATTCCGACTTAAGTTCCGGGTTCCGACCGTTTCCGTGCACCCGTATACTCCGATTCCGTTTCCAAACCCGTATTTTCCGAACCGGATCCCGTTTCCGCTAAATAATATAGAAACGGAAGTAGAAATGGGGTTTTTCCGTCTGTTTCCGTCTGTTTTCATCCCTACATAGAAGGGAGATGTGAACAGACTACAAGATCTAGAGCACCTAAACCTGGGAATTGTTGAACCCAGATTTGTGGCCGCTCTTGAAGCTCAGCATACACTCTTAGACCAAATTCGCATAGCACAAGCCTCAGATCCGGACATAACTGAGCTTAAGAAGAATATGAGAGTGGGAAAAGCTCGTGACTTGACGGAAGACGAGCATGGAACCATATGGATGGGCAACAGGATATGTGTGCCAGAAGATAAGGAATTGAAAAGTTAATCCTTACTGAAGCACGTCAGAGTCAGTACTCTATCCATCCGAAAAGTACCAAAATGTATCAGGATCTTAAGGAGAAGTTCTGGTGGGTTAGCATGAAAAAAGAAATAGCAGAGTTCGTGGCACTATGCAATGTATGCCAGCGAGTAAAGGCAGAACACCAGAGGCCTGCTGGATTATTACAGCCACTTCAAATCCCGAAATGGAAGTGGGAGGAAATCGGGATGGATTTCATCACCGGTTTACCCCGGACATCATCAGGACACGATTCTATCTGGGTTATAATCGACCGCCTCACTAAAGTGGCTCATTTTATCCTAGTGCTTACCACCTATACGGGCAGAAGGTTAGCAGAATTGTACCTTGCAAGGATTGTGTGTCTTCAGGGTGTACCCAAGAAGATAGTATCTGATCGTGGTAGCCAGTTCACCTCCAAGTTTTGGCAAAAACTACAAGAGGAAGTTGGCACCCGGTTGAATTTTAGCACGGCCTATCACCTGCAAACCGATGGTCAGACGCAACGTGTAAACCAGGTTTTGGAAGATATGCTGCGAGCATGTGCTCTGGATTTCGGAGGAGCTTGGGATAAGAGCCTGCCCTATGCAGAGTTCTCCTATAACAACAGTTATCAGGCCAGTTTACAGATGGCACCTTTCGAAGCACTTTATGGACGAAAGTGTCGAACCCCGCTTTTCTGGGATCAGACCGACGAACGTCAGTTGTTCGGGACTGAAGTGTTAAGTGATGCCGAAGAGAAAGTCAGAATCATAAGAGAAAGGCTGAAAGTTGCACAGTCTCGCCAAAAGAGTTATGCAGACAACCGCCGCAGAGAGCTAGTTTTCAAAGTCGAAGACTATGTATATCTTCGTGTCACCCCACTTCGGGGAGTGCACCGATTCCAAACCAAGGGCAAGTTGGCACCACGCTATGTGGGACCATATCGGATTCAAGAGCGACGAGGTGAAGTGGCATACCAACTCGAACTGCCACCCGCCATGGCAGGAATCCATGACGTTTTCCACGTCTCCCACCTCAAGAAGTGTCTGAGAGTTCAAGAAGAACAAGCCAGTCCAGATCAGATTGAAATCCAAGAAGATCTGACGTATGTGGAGAAACCAGCACGGATACTCGAAACCAGTGAACGGAGGACCCAGAACAAGGTCATCAGGTTCTGTCGAGTTCAATGGACTCATCACTCCGAAGAAGAAGCAACCTGGGAGAGGGAAGATGAGCTAAAGGCCGCTAATCCCTATCTGTTCCCCAGTACCTTCGAATCTCGGGGTCGAGATTCCGTTTAAGGGGGGTAGGTTTGTAACACCCTGAGGTGTTTTCCCCTTTTTAAAAAATCCAAAGGAAAAATCGTAAAAGAAAATTGTTGGAATTAACTGGAGAGAAGAAATAATTTTAAAAACCAAATGCTGAATGGAAATGACATGGTAGGATTTTTCCTAAATTCTACATGTCAAAATACACTAACAGGATTTTTAGTGAAATTTTCAGAGCACAAGAAATAATTTTTAACCAATTAAAACCAAAATCAAAATCAATAAATCCCGGAAAATCAGTTTCTCTCTCCTCCGTCCTTTCCCGCCCATTTTCGGCCGTGGCCGCGCCCGAGCCGACGGCCCATCCTCTCCCACGCGCGCCCCAGCCGGACCGCCGTTTTCCCGGCCGACGCGCCCCTCCTCTCCCACTCTCTCGCAGGCCGGCCGAAAGCCACGGCCCGTCAAACCCTCGCGCCTGCAAATAAGTCCAGTTTGCCTTCCCTCTACCCCGGGACGCCGACAGGTGGGGCCCACCTGTCAGCCCCGTCCCCTACCTCCGGCCGCCCCGCCGCCATTGGCGCCGTCTCTCCCCGCGCGGATCCCGGCCGCCCGCTTCTCCTGCGCGCCCTAAAGGCACCGCCCTAACTCCCCCGCCTCTCCCGCCGCCTTCAATCGCCCCGGCCGCCGTCCCGTAGCCCTAAATGGCTGGAGTTAATTGCCGGTCATTATTTTCCCCAAATTCCTCCCGCTTAACTCTGGCGATCAATTCTCCCTTATCCCGGCCACCACCGACCTCCTCGTCCCCTTTAAAAGCCAGCCCCCATCCTCCCCGAGCTCCCCACGCTCTCACCCAAGACTCTCTCGCTCCCGTTTGCCCCCGCACCGTGCGCCTTCGCTTCGGACCTCGTCGTCGAACTTTGGCCGTGTTTTCCCGCTGCTCCGAGACGTTCCGAGCTCCGCCGACTCCTCCCTCCTCGTCGCCGGTGCCTGTGCCACTTCGGCCACCCCTCCCCGAGTGGTTCCGCCGTCTCCCTCACCGTCTATGCCGTCGTCCCCTCCACCTCCGGTGACCCGTGGTGAGCGCCCCCTCCGTTTTCCCCTATCGGCCGAACATGAGCCGCCATTCTCGAGTGCGCACGGCTCTGCCCACGCGTGAGCCGCGACATTCCGCCGCCCCCCTCGCCGCCCGAATGGCGCCGGTCGGTCTCCGGCCACCGTGCGCCATCGCCGGCCGATCGCGTCACCCGCGTCCCTCTCCCGGCCGTCCGATCAGCCTCGGCAGATCGGGGCCGTCGCCCCGCTTGCCGCGTGGCACGCCGCGTGGCCGCCGTGTCGGCACCACGTGTGCGCCACGTGGTGCACCGCTTCTCTCGGCCCACGGACCCGGTCCACCGTGGACCGGTGCTCCCGCGGCCAATGACGCCATCGCGGACGTCAGCCCTAGCGCTGACGCAATTCTGGGATTTATTACACAATAAATTATTAAGGATTTTCCTGTTTTAGTAAAATCATAGATAATCTTCTAAAAATCATATCTTTTCAATCTGACCTCCATTTTAGCCCATTCAAATTTCATTAAATTCATAAAAATGCCAAGAATCCATTAAAAATAGTTTTGTTCCCTGTTTTAGTAGCTTTTAGCCTGTTTTGTTGAAATGCTTGTTTGTTGTGTAGATCCCGGTAGTCCCTCCATCCCGGTTTACTTTGAAGTCATCGCGGAAGTCCCCCAAGCCGAAGAGCAAGGCAAGTCATGCTATATTATTGATCATATTGCTCCCATTTTGCTAAAACACCTGTTTTACTCCATGAAATTGCATGTATTTTATATTGTCATTTCATGGGAAATAGTACACCTTATGCTTAGTTTATGCCTTAGGTTTGACACCCCAAACCCTTTGATCAAACTTGGGTAAATAATATGAGTAGATTCAAGACTAGGTTATGCTTAGCCTGGCATAGTTTCACTAGCTCACTAAATGGGTCTTTCTCATTTAATTTATCTCTCCTGGACTGTTGTTCGGAGGATTAATAATTATAGATTCGGGTGAACCGGACTAATAACTAAAATATGACAAATGGTGGGCTGTGGGCGCTTTGGTTTTGGTTAGCGGCGCCCATAGCAATTAAGGACCGGTTCACGGGACCCCTCAGAAGAATGACCGTGCAAACCACAAACCGAAATGGGTAAGGTAGTTCCCGTAGTGTAGCCTCTCCTAGCTGACGAACCCATCGGCAAGGGTGAGCGGGATGGAGTTTCAGTCGGCCCCGGTATAACGGTTGCTGGGCTGCCGGATTCACCAAGGCACTCGGGGGGGCTGCCCACTCCCGGGGTCCGGGAGTGGGGGCGAAACCTTGGTGGGGTTCGTTTGGTTAGAGGGGGGTTATACAAAAGGTCCTATCACAGTTCCCTTTCCGGGATACCGCGATGGTATTCTGGCGCACGAGAGACCGTGTTGTGGGGCTGTGTCTTGTGGGTACAGTTGTACACCTCTGATCAGAGTAAATCTATTCGTATAGCCGTGCCCGAGGTAATGGGGCGATCGACCGAGCTCTCCGTGATTAGTCTCACACTTTTACACACTAAGTTTTGGAACATGACTAGTATAGGTGGATGGTTTGGGCCTGTCTCAACGTGGGGATAACGTTGGACAGTGTTGGTTTCAAAATGCCTTATTTACTAAATTTACCATTTTGTTGTTTGTGTTCAAAATTCCTGTTGTTTGGAAAAACCCCTGCCGTTTGTGCAAAAGCAAACCCTAGCCAAACCCTTGTCTTCCCTGCATTCATTTCTCTCCTCTTCCGGTGTGACTTGCTGAGTACGTGGGAGTACTCATCCTTGCTTCTTCACCAGAACCTGAGCTAGAGGTTGAAGACGAAGACGAAGTGGAGTAGGCTTTGTCCTATACTCTGGAAGCTGCCTGTGGAGTGGCCGAAGCCCGTGGCCAGCGTCAAGCTTAGGCTTAGGCCCTTTTTCTTTTTCCGCTGCTCTTTTGTAATCTTCCTTTTGTATTGTTTCTAAGACGTGGAACTGTAATATCAACAATTATCGTATGTGTACCCTGGCTGGTCCTGGACAGGGATTTTAATACACATATAGCTTCGGAAATTCGGGCCTGAATTTCTGGGCGTGACACCCGAGACCCGTGAGGATGTGTTATTCATGAACAACAACAATAACGGGTACCATCCTCAAGGAGACCAGTGGTGGAACCAACCACACCCATACTATCAAGGTGGGAAAAATGGTAACTTCAATCCCAACCAACCGTCCTTGAAGGATCACATTTTTTGCGAGGCCAAGATCAATGAGATGATGTCTAAGAAATTGTTGGCCAATGACAAGACCTTAGAAAGCATCCATACCAAGATTGAAGGCCTTTCCTTGGTTATCAAGAACCAACTGAGCTTCAACAAGATGTTGGCAACTCAACTAGCTCAGCTGGCAGCTGTCGTTCCCACTACTGAGACAAGAAAGATTCCTGGGAAACCAGAACTGTCTCTAGAGAACGTTAATGTGATGAGTCGAGAGGAGGCAAGACCACTCGTGATCTACCATACCCAAATCAGGCAGCCAAGGGGAAGGAGAGCCAGGTGGAGGATCCCCCTTCTGATGACTCCGACAAGGTACATTACAGGAAAATGGCTCCACAAGATTTTTTTGATACAAATATCATGTCGTTCCCCTACCACAACAAGAAGTTGGTCATAGATGAGCAATCCAACTGTTTCGTTGAGGTAATCCAGAAGATCTACATCTATATTCCATTGCTAGATGCTATGTAGGTGCCAACCTATGCACACTACCTCAAGGACATCATCAACATCAAACGGTCGGTGCCCACCACAGAGATTGTGAAGCTCACGGAGGAGTGTAGCGCAACTATACTCAATCGGCTTCCTGAGAAGAAGAAGGATTCGGGGTGTTCCACTATCAAGTAGTCAATTGGGATACGTCACTTCGACCATGCTCGGTGTGACCTTGGAGCATGTGTCAGCGTCATGCCCAAGGTAGTCTTTGGTCAACTAAATTATACTACTCTGTCACCTACGCCAATGATGTTGTAACTGCCCAATTCAACGGTCCGCTATTCGGTAGGTATCGCCAAAGACATTCCGGTGAGAATCCGAGGTTGTTTCAACCCCGTCGACTTCGTGGTGCTGGACATGGACATCGACAAGGATACAACACTTATCCCTGGGCGTTTGTTCTTAAGCACCGCAGATGCACACATCGATATGGGGCTGGAGAAATCAGACTCCACAGAAATGGCAAGGAGGAGAAGTTTGACTTCCAATCTCAGAAGGAGCAGTGTTCCATGATTAGGATCAAGTACAGACCAAACAGTTAGAACATCCGGGAGGTTGAATTGACACACCCAAAAAAAGGATAGTCTCATGGTATTCATGGATGAGGTATTGAAGAGGGAACTCCCTCTCTAGTACCGTAATGTCAAGACGCTCAGGAGGCAAGGTCAAGGCCAAGGCAGTAGCCTCCAAAGTCCGCAGAGGTGTCCACACCCACAAAGCCAAAGAAAACTAAGAAGGTGTCGTGATTGTAGCAAACACAATCATTCATCTCATCATCTATGGAGCCGGATACTGCGACAGCAAATTGAATGTGACGGAGAAAAGTTCCGCTTGGTGGACTTAAAATAATGAGTCCTTCACAAAAATGTAAACTCAGTAGTTATTTGATATTTGCTTTTTCCCAAATGGATATTTGATTTTTCAACTTGCATTTGCATATTTGCTTTTCCAATCATATTTTGTTTTTCAAACTTTGCATTTTCAGAGCCCTTTTGCTAAAAAACCAATTTGTGATTTGACCATGAGTAGTGGGCAGAATTTTCTTGAAGAGAAGACCCACTAAATGCAACTTTGGAGACAAGTGAGGTGGTTCCCTAATCTTATCTTTTTTAAAATCAAAATGGGACCATTTTGGGACTTTAATAGGACTGAAATGGCATCTTTCATGTACCCATTCATTCACTTTTATTTAGTGTAGGATGTAATTGTTTCAGACCTGAAAATATAGTAGCATGGGGGGCCAATTAGGGTTGGCCGACCCCCTAGTTTGGCCGAACCGAGGTGGCCTTCTCCTATAAAAGGCACCCCATGGCTCTTACTCTCATTGCCCTCAAACCAAACTATAAGTGTTTGCCATTGGATTCTCTCTTTCTCCTAAAGTTTTTCTCATGTTCTTGTTCCAAGTTTGAACAAAACTATTTGTTCTTCTTCTCTTGCATTTCAAGTTCATCTTAAGTGTGGAGCTACAAGAACGTATTGTGGTGGTACTACTACCCCGTAGGAACGATTATTGTGGTGCGGTCTTTTGCCCACAAGAATGATTTTTGTGAAGTGTTATCACCCACAAGGACGATTTTATGGTGGCAACCAAGCTCCACAAGAATGACTCACCCTCCGATGGCTAACTCAATTTTACTAATGTTACCCATTTTTGAGTGTTCTTGTCTGTTCTTTGCTCGTGTGTGCAGGATGAAGAAGAGTGCCAAACAACTCCTCAGCGTGATGAAGAGGGCAATGAGTTCGAGCTCACGACACCATTCCCATAGCTCGAGCGCATGCCCATCCAATGAGTACGCACCAAGTGAAGAGCAAGCGTAGTCCCATGGCCATGTTCCCATGAAAGAGGACGAAGGCGAGATGAACTTTTATCCTGACACTGAGCTCGACTTGCAAAGTGCTCAGGAGAGGCAAGCCTACGCTATCCTCAAGGATCGGGTGTTCGTTCACATGTGAGCATACAACCCAGACATGCTTGCCAAAACATGGGTGTTGATTTTGCTACTGTGTGGCAAGTCATAGGCTGGGAAGGTTTCGTACCTATAGATGATCCTGGTTCATGTTTTCTTACCATACAATTCCTCTACACCATACGAAAAGTGGGGTATGGTATTACATTTCGATTCTTCGAGACGGAATACCATCTCACAGGGAAGGATCTCAGTCTTTCTCTAGGATTCAACAGACGATGTTCTATAGGCTTGGAGTCAGCGACTTTAGGTTTCAACAGAAATAAGTTCTGGCATCGCATTTTGGGTGAGGTTGTATGTGGGAAACCATGAACCAACGACATCCACAATCCCACCTTGCACTTTGTGGTTGGCTTTTACTCTCTTCCTTCGGGAGGATGTTAGGCCTACTCGCAAAGATGAGTTGAAAATCCCTTATGCCATGGTTAAAAAGATTAAAATCTCTCATATCAAAGCTATGGTAAAACAATGGTTAGAAAGTCTTAAGATGGTAGGACCAATAGAGTGCAGATCATTAATCATTCGGATAGCTATCAAAGTTGGAGCATTGGAGGATGGTCTAATCATAGACATCCCCCAACCTTGCTCCATCATTGACATGGATTATCTTGTGCAAGGTCATACTTTGAAACATGATCAAATGCCTCTCTTGTATTTTTCTTCGCTGGACATACAAATGAAATTCCGTTATCTAACTCAGGATTTCATTTCTATAAGTGTCAGACGCTAACCATTCCTCTTGTGCCACGAGAGGTAGCTCACAAGAGTAGTGTTTCTAGCAGGATGACTCAAAGCATGTCAAGGATCATGGAGTAGCCACAACAGCAGTCGCACTACCCGTTCATGCAGCTGGCAGATTGGAGCCAGTCTGGGTATACACCCGGTTGGGCCCAACCACTGCCAAATGCCAATATATGAAGTAGGAGGCTCGGCTTGGCAAAGCGCGGGTAGTGGTCACTGGGAGTAGCCCAGCAGACGCTAGGACAACATTCCCAATGCAAACCGCTCCTCTGGCTGCAGTGGGTTGTCCCCTCCTTTCGGTGCATGCCGCTCTTTCTCAGCTCGAGGTTATCATGACTTCGGCCGATGATTTGCGGACATCACCCAACATCTGGGATAGCTTGATCTCCGGATAATTGAGATGCAGAACACGCTCAACCAGGATGTCCAGGAGACCCACACAAGGCAGCAGCATACCGATGGTCGGTTGGCGAACATCAGCGTCACCATGCAGCAAAGTTAGGCCAACATGTCGGCCTACTTACAATCGCAGGGATTTAATCCCTATCGCGACCCATGAGCAAGAAGCTAGCTTGGGGGAGGACCCCCACATAAGGTAACTTGTATCTTTTATTTCATGCATTGTATCATAAAAAAAGAACGATAAAAAATTGCAAAAGATAAAAACACCAAAAATATTTGCTTTCCATATGCGATAAGAATGCTCTAGTTCTCACAGTTGACATGATGAATCGTTGCTCTGTTTTACTTCCCTCTAGTAACTAGTTTATAGCTTAGTCTTCACCTGAGTTTTTGAGTTTGTTGCTCAAAAATTTTTGCCTTGAATTTGAAACTTGTGGGTTGCATATGCATGATCTAAGTCTAAGTTGTCGTGGGATATAAGATGATGAGATAGAGTTGCTATGATATTATTTCCAATTGACATTTGAGCTCCGGAGTCTTTTTTTTCAAAAAAAATAAAAATTATTATGTTCCTTAATGATGACAAATTCCTACCAAAGCCATATGATTAGGGCTGGGCATTTGATTTAAATCGAGGATTCAGTTCGGTTTGGCTCGGTTATTTGAAAGAACAAGAACAGATCGGTTCGTTCAAAATGACAAACCGCAGGGTTCGGTTTTGGTTTTTAGTTCGGTTTCTCAGTAAAAACCGCACCGACCCGAATCAATCTAAGAAGGAAGAGGACTGACCTGCGTGCGTGCCAAGCGGGGGCGGCGCCGAAGGCCGCCAGGCTGGGGCGACGAGGAGGGAGCCGGCCGAGGCGGCGTGGAGGGAGGGACGGCGCGGAGGCCGCCAGGCTGGGGCGCGAGGAGGGAGCCGACCGGGGCGGTGATTGGATGCTGTGTTTGGCACGGAGGGAGGGAAGGCGAGGGGGCCGCCAGGCTGGGCGGCAAGGAGGGAGCCGGCCAGGGTGGCATGGAGGGAGGGGCGACACAGAGGCCACCGGACCGAGGCGCGAGGAGGGAGCCGGCTAGGGCAGCGCTTGGATGTTGTGCTTGGTGCGTAGGAAGGGAAGGCGAGGGAGCCGCCGGGCCGGGGTGGCGAGGAGGGAGCCGGTCGGGGCGACGCGAAGGGAGGGGCACCGCGGAGGCCATCGGCCGGGGCACGAGGAGGGAGCCATCCGGGGCGGCTTGGATGTTGTGCTTGGCACGGAGGGAGGGCAGGCGAGGGGGCCGCCGGACCGGGGCGGCGAGAGAGGGAGCCAGCCGAGAAGGCGCGGAGGGAGGGGAGACGCGGAGCCACCGGGCCGAGACGACGAGGAGGGAGTCGACCGGGGTGGCTCTTGGATGCTGGCGGTGCGAAGGCCATCGGGTCGGGGCGGTGAGGAGGGAGCCAGCTAGGGCGACGCTTGGATGCTGGCGCTGCTTGCTTGGCTCGCTCCGTCGCTCGGCCTGACTGGTTTAAACCCTTGGTTGTAGAGAAAAGATTAGGATATGGCCGGCTGGGTTTGGTTTTTTTCGGTAGTTTGGTTTTCATACATAAAAAAACCAACCCGAACCGAAATAGTCAGTTTATGCAACACCATGAACCGAAATCGAGATCGAAAACCACAAAAAACTGCAGACTTCGGTTAGGCTCACGTGGTTTTTTTGTTTTCGGTTAAAAAATGCCCAGCCCTAACCCCATCGTGAAATCCGCCACCCCACTCGACCAGATCCAACCATGGAAATTTATGATTAGGACTTCATACTAAGCAGATTTTTTAACAGAATACAGACACAAACGTTCGTAACGTATGCATACTCATCCCTATATATCTTACTCTTATAAACACCTCCAAAAAATGGATCAGTATATTTTATGATTTAACAGCTTATTACTTATCACTGAAAAAATAATTTACCGTAAATACAAGCATCAATGTCAAGTTTAGCAATGGACCTGGGTAGGCTGGTTATATAATAAAGAACTTAACTAGTGGAGCTACGATCACTTCATCAGAGTGAATCTTTTTACTACAACTAATTAATTAATTGTTAATCATAGGATCACTTAAAAAATATAATGAAGTAGCAAAGTACATAAAAGAGTGCTATAGCTGATTCTTTACACTACCTTTCATTTTCATTAGTATATTTGGATTTAACATTTTTAATTTTTATATGCTTTAAAATGAAGTTTACATGCATGTAAATCCTATACTCCTATTATTAATTATGAGTTTGAACTTATTAAATCATGAAAACCATTTATGAATTCATGTTTTGGGGATTATCTAATAAAAACTAAATACTGCACTCCATGATAAGTAAAACTTTGTAGTATTCATTAATCACAATTTTGGAATTATTACATTAAGAAACTATAAAAGAGTACTAGAAAATGAGCGCGCCAACCAGTGTATAGCCCATATTAATTATTTAGTCTCTAATCATCCGTTGCTTAGCTTATCAGTTGCAGAAAAAACCGGAATTAATTTTACAGTGGTTTTAGTTTTTCTTCAATCGTAGATTATTTTCCAGCATTTTCGTTTTAAACCGCTACTAACATTGATATATTATCATAAAATATTATTTTTGTTTGCTTAGTTCATTTTTCTATGTCTTTACCAGTAATAACTCAAACGATTAATAATATATCCTGATTAGTGGGTTTATTATGCTATATATATTTGTTAACTTTGAGAAATCGCTAAAGATGATGTGTAGAAAAAAGTTGGGGATATTTATATAAAATAAATAGTTTCACATGTGAGCATCTCCAACAGTTTGGTGCTTTTCTATTTCTAATTTTTGAGAAAAACAATAAAAATTCATCTCCAACAGTTTGACAGATGGTTTTTTTATTTTTGAAAACTTGGCAAAATGAGCTCTATTGTATGCATTTATGCATTGGGATGGGAAGGATGGGGAGGTGCATCCTTAAGTAATTTTATTTTTTTCATGTGTGTGGCTACTACCGTGTTTGACTATACTCCACTTCACATATTAAACTGTATCTATAATATAATATAATATAATATTTGTAAGCAAGTTAAAAATGTTAAAAGAATTGAGAACGACAATATTACTATTTACATCTTAGAATCTGAAAAAATATCCCTTATGCAAGTTTTATTTCAAATAAAAATAAACATAACTTCATGAACGCAAGTTTCCTTATACTATATTTTTTATATTTTTTATGAATAAATAATAATAATATATATTAATAATAATAATGTTTGCATTTTTTACCATCAAAGGTTATGCCTTTGGGCTATATAAATTTAAAAATTAGCCTAAATTATTGGAAAAATAGTATGAATGGAGAATAAAATTTTCCAAACTATTAAAGATGATCAATTTTTTTCTCCCCATATTATTTAGGGAGTTGGCAAAAGAGCATAAATGGGGAATAAAATTTGCCAAACTGTTGGAGATGCTAGAATGGCAGGAACTATATATCCTGAAATAATTCTATCTTACATTACCAATTTCCGTTGATCACTTTGCATTGAAACTGCATGGAGAAACTCCGGACAATTGTTTTAATTTATACAAATATTTTCAATAATCCTAGCAATTTCTTGTTACTACTTACTTTCACACATCCCTGTCTATTATTTTTATTTAGTTAAATGTATTGCTTAATTTTTTATTGCACATACTGTAGTGTATTTATTAAAAAATCTGTGGTGGTAATATAGTCCTTCTACCACCTTTTTTCATTTAAATATAGGACATTATCATGATGAAGTTACTTTGGTCTATTTTCATTGAACATGTAGCTGATTTTTTATTATGAAAAGCTAAAACTCATATTTTCCCTATTCCCTATCTTGCCTTTTTATCTATTTAATTTTCTTCTACTTATTTTCTCTATTATAATGCAGGCAAAATTCCCTTTGGAAGCTTGTAGAATCTAGCTACAATGTTTAAAGTTTGGAAACCTCTGGAATCTATATAGAATGTTTAAGGTTTGTTTTTTTCCTGGAATTTTTTATCATATGTTCCCCAAAATTATCTTGAATTTTAGCCATGCCAAGTGGCCCAATCAGCAGGCAGCTTCGTCGCCAGCTTTAGAAGGATAGATAGATTAGAATTTGATTATATAGATAAATTAAGTACCAAATGCACATGTTACTAGCAAGTAAATATAACTCTTAAAAGTATAGCTTATAACATCATATCTTTTTGTCACATACCATAATTTTTAAATGTGTGGTAGACTTTGAAAATGATAAATGATATAAAGAGAGCTAGAATTTTTCTTAGAAAAAATATATTTTGTATGCTTGTTTGTGCATATAGGAAAAAGGAATTTTTTTGTGCATGGGCATATTAGAAACATAACCATCTTAAATCTTAACTAAAGGGATTAAGAGAAATGTTTAAAACCACCCAAAATATTGAGAAGAATATTGAGTAATCATTTAAAAATTTAGAAACACATTATGGAGTTGAAATTATTAGCTACCCTAAAAATCTAGACCTAAGTACTCTCAAAAATTTTTTTGAAGTGTTGAGGCTGTCAACTGAGCTCTGGAGCCATCTTTGAGTTAATGCCAAAATACAACTAGTAATCTCCAGGCGATGACATTTGGCAGTATTATAGTTCAAGTCAAGCCTTACAACTTTGCCATTGGGCATAGCCCCAAATTCGGCTTGGAAATATATTTAAATGGAGCCCAAAGTAGTAAAGTCACCACAGAACCCAGACTTGGAAATTTTCCTTTCCTCTCATTTCCTTCACTGACATGTGGGTCGTACCGCATGATGGGGCCTAATCGCCAGTCTCACAACCATTTCCCACGGTCCCACACATCAGGACGCACGCGCCATGCCCAGGAACACGTGTCGGCCGCATGGCGCGCTGGAGCACGCGTCGGCCATCGCAAGCGCTGAGCCTCCTCCTCTCCTTCCATCGCCGACGTCGCCATTTGAGCCGACCGGCCAACACATTCGCTCTTCTTCTCACCCTTGTCAAGTTCTACGAAAGAGACGAGACGATCTGCCTTGGAAACACCGGGAACATAGGCATCAATCCCACCGCCGGCGAGAGTGACCCTCATCGCCATTGATAACCGGTGAGCCCCATTCCGATTTGATGCACGTTCCTTGTCTACATTCAACATCCTCTCCGATGCCGTTGAAAAAGAAACCCTTGTGATGCAGCTGACCGTCGGGAACACGGTTTTGCCAAATCCGGACACCGACGCGCTCTGAGCCGATCGCCGCATCGCCTCGCTCATCGACAGCCCTTCACGGTGATCTATCGGTTAAACCCTCTCGCCAACGTGTTCACCAGTGCCTAACAATGGTTGAAACTGAAGGAATTGCTGCGAGGTGCACCTAGAACAAAATCCCCTTTTCTTCCCCAACTCTGGCCACCCGTCGGATCCAGCTTCCTCCCTCTCTGGTAAGTCCTGGCAAAATTCCCTTTGTCGTGAGCAACCTCGTAATCACCTGAACGATGGCCCGCCTTCGCTTATGGCAGCTGGACGCCGAGGCAACCTGTCGACGATCACTCGTGACGAAGCCGCCGCCGCTTCGAGGCCTCACACAGCGCCACCAACAACCAGACCTCGCTAGCGCCAACCCACCATTTGTTAAGCTACCTAGTAGCTCCAAGAACCTTTACCATACGCATGCATACACAGATTTAGCCCTCAAGTCGACATGCAACGGCAACCCGAACCTTAGCGTTGCCCGTACCATGGACAGCAATGATTCCGGCGATACCAATGTACGAGAGACCCACCGTTAGCTTCGTCGTAGTCCCCTTCACCTTTTTCCTTTTGGTCGCAACCCGAGATCGGCCGCCATTCGCCACCGGCGCCGGCGAGAGCTTCGCTGCGTGCCACTGCCCTGTTTCCCCCTCTCACTGTGTCGCTGATGACTGGGACCCACTCGGTCAGGCACTAGCGGGCTGTTTGAATACAAAGCCAACACTGACAGATGGACCCCACATGTGTAAAGGAAAAAGATTTAACCTGAGAATATTTTTCTAACAGAAAAATGGCTCAACTTTGCAAATTCATATAAAATTGAAAATGATATATTTTGGACTGGAAATCATATGTTGCATTCAATTTAGATCATATGTTGCATAAGCACTTTAAAATCATATGTTGCATTCAATTTAGATCATGATAGTTTTCATGGATGTTTGTAAACTGAAATATTGTGTATATACGTTAGACGAGCCGCCGACGTTTTCCGACGAACCTTTGTAGTTGGACGAGCAAGAGGAAGGAGAACCAGGCAAGTCCTCACCTCCCCCTTTGAACACATTGAACCTATACTTTGGAGGTTATTTTGAAAATGATTGCGAAATATGCATGTTGAATCTATGCTACAACACTAAAATTTTGGAATACACATTAGAACAACTCCTTAACTTGCATTTCCTGCTTAAACTCCACAAAATACCTTAGCCATCATTCCTAGCCCTAGAACCAACTAAATTTTGCTATCATGGGTTTGATGCTTGAAAATGAAAATAAATGAGAACGCTTAGCCTTGCTTGTAGTATATTTCACTCCACATATGGGAAAAGTATATGAAAAATTAAGTTGATTTGTGATCTGAATTTTATGATGAATAAATGTTATATTTGCCAAATAAATGGTTTGAAAATGTGGATTTGTGGTCTGGGCCTCATGTGGTATGCATATGGTGATTAGTTGTGTACCGATAGGGGGAGAGTGTGCCCAGACAAATTTTAAGGACTTCACTCAATGTCTGTTCATATCAAATACAGTACAACCACATGTGCTAGTGTGGGATAGCCCAAGCTTAGTAAGATCTTTATGGTTTAGCTTTACATTTTGGTAGGCCGGAGAGTATGAGTTCGTAGAACTCAGAGAAACTTCCTATTTACCCCGTCGTTGTAGTTTAGGTGACTCAGTCTGTCTAATACAACGATATTGTGCCATGTGGGTGGGTTCCTGTCATCTCCGCCACCATGGCATCAAGTTTAAAGCGAGGCCATGCCACTTGACGGTTCTATGTCATATTCTAGTATGACTAGGATGGATGGAACACGTATCGTGCTGGTGTAAGGCTAAATCATGAATTTTGGAAGGGCTTTATTCTGTGTAATAAATCGAATACTTATGTATCACGTGACATGCTATGCATGATTATTATTTCACATCATGTGGGTAAAGTGTACGTACTCTGCAGAGTTAAAACTAATCGATTAGCCGTGCTCACGGTTAAGAGCAGCGTGTGAATATGTCATGAGGATAGACTTGTGGTTTTAAATTCCCTAAATGCTGATTTATAAATGTTCAAAAGTGATGAAAACTTATGTTTTATTCCCTTGCTTCCATGGAGGGCAAAGAGGTGCTATGTTATATGTGCTATCATCTAAATAAATGCCCAAATTACTAAGTATATGCTTGCTGAATTCCTCCTTATAAAAAGTCTGAGAATGCAAACGACTTGCTAAACAAAATTTGCTTTATGCTAAAAGAACATGTTGTAAGCCTCTCTTTGATATTCCCATGCATGTAGCGTGTAGGCTTGATTGTTGCTTGCCAGTACAAACCATTGTACTGACACTTGTTCTCTCTGTGTGTGTATATATATATATATTGTTGTATGCGTAGACTTGACTGCAGGTGAGATTCTTCCTAAGGAGGAGGATTTCGTCGGGGATATTTGTTTCTTCCAGGATGGTTCTTACTAGGGTTTACCCTAGTCGATTGCATGAAACATCCCACGGGTAGAAGATGCTACCACGAACTTATATACTTATTTATTTGGTCGGACGGCCGTATGTATCTAAAGTACTATGATGTATGAACTATCTAGTACTTAGAATCTAGAACATATAATCATGTTAGAGTTATCACTTGCTTGGACAAAAGTGTTTAATGTGTTCCTTTCACTAGGACATATTAAACATGAGTATGAGTTAAAGATAATTGAGGCAATGTAGATCTTTAGCCATTTGATGTCAAGTCTCCTGAATGTGTAACACATCTGGTCGTCACCTTCATGTGGTTTGACGGACACATCTCAGGCTGAAGTTGACTGGCAGGCCAAAGGCCCAGCAAGGTCTCACTTATCTTTCTCTCGAAGCGCCGAATGCCTTATTATGTCTGTTAGAATAATTGAGATAATCCGTTCATCCTTCATATATAATAAGAGGTTCGGAGGGCGCCTGACAGCAGTGGTATCAGAGCTCAGACCGACTATAGGAACCCTTCTAAGAACTGGACGTTAGAATGGCTTCAAAAGGAAGTATTTGGAGGGCAATGTCCTCACTAAAGTATTTTGAAAAACCCAATCTATTCCTACTCCTTATCCCTCTTTGGATAGATATCTTTCCTATGAGATCAAGTTTTGATTTTAAAAGCCTCATCTTGATTCTAAAAGACCGGAAAACCTATATGCTTAGTAAAAGAAGTAGAAACTTATACTAGGGATTAAAAGAAACAAAACCTAGACTAGAATCAGCATTAGAATGGTTTGGAAATCCTCTGATAAATAATAGCTATCTATCATCCTCCCGAAAACTGGATTCATAATCAAGGTTTTAACAAAAAGCCTAGTGAAGGGATAGAATGGGGTAGGATGAAATTGTTTGTCATAAGCCCTAATTTTCTTTGACATTTAGAGGCCACCAGATGTTGTGAAAAACCTTGTATTAAACCTATATTATGACCTAGCCTGGGAACAAAATTTTTCATGCATGCATCATGTCTTAAACTAGCAAAAGTTTTCATGTCGCACAGATTTTAGAACCTGTAGCAGTCGGATTTCACAATTTTGTACAGACCGAGGTATTGTGGCTAAATTTTTGAAAATTTACCAGGAGCATGTTGCAAGCTAGGGTGGTCATGCTTGATAGACAGATAGAACCACTTGGGCATCAGGGATATTTTGATAATGCCACTGTTTATGGGAATCAAGAACTCCAGCCACTTACTGATTCTTTGCCTCCTCCCATGGGCATTTATCAAAACATAAACACTCGAGCCCGCATGGGAGTTGGTTTCCAATGAAATCATCGCACCATGCCAGAACCCTGCACTTGTTGGAGATCCAGAGCTGCTAGGACCATTCTACGTGTTCGAGCAAAATGGGAGGCAATACCGCTTCGCTATGGCCACTCCAATGACCACGGTGCCTCAACCTCCCCTCCGATTCTCCCAGGTTTCTTAGTGTGGAGTATCAAGTAAAAATTTATCGGATGTAACTTTCATTTCTTCTCTTCCATAAGATGTATGAGATGACATCCTAATATGTAATCCTTGTATGGTCAAATTTTTGTAACACCTAGTTGTGTACTTGGTGCTTTATGACCACTATTCCATCTTTATGTAATTATAAACACTTAACTCCTTCAGAACCTATGTACCGGATGAAGGGTTACGCGGAGGCTACGCTAGCCGAAAAACAAAAAATTTACCGCGCAAACCAGGAACACTTGCAAGTAAGGGCCGATAGATCGTTACCGATTGGAGTATGCAGCGGAATTAGCCAATCAGGGCTATCCGATCTGGAACTGTGCTGGCCGATGACAGCCGATTCAAGTCGTCCGGCCGCGTTCTCACGCCTCGCTCCGATGCGTCCGACCGCAGCCGATTCCACCACAGCCGATCGCTCCGGTGCGGTTGATCCGGCCGATCAACGGCGCGCAACGTAGCGAGCGCCTCTACGGTATCCACACGTCCGGGGACGAACGTCGAACACCCGTGTGCTAGCACGCGATGCAAGGCTAGGGTTTGGCTCGAAAGTGGAGAGGGATTCTGTGGAATTTGATCTCGACGACTTCTGTTGCGGATTCGGTTTAAAGCGATCCAACTAATGTGTCGCAGCTCTCCACCCCTCGCCCTTTTATATAGAGTTGGCCGACTCGGACTAGTGGCCGATCAGGACTCTATTTCAAATCGGATCCTATCCGAATCTCATAGAGTCGGCCGCCCATACGTCGTAAGACCATAGGACTCTATCCGATCGGATCCCTATCCGATCGAGCCGTATCCGAGTCCAACTCGAATATCTATTTTATCCCCTTAAGCGTGCGACCCTGTAGGTTCAGGTATACTCGGTTTCGGCTATAGTCTAACTTAGCCGATTGTCGGCTCGAGTCCAACTCAGCCGACCCGTCAACAGCGGCGCCTAGCAGCACATATTGACACCATAGTATACAAGAATAATATCGGCTCAGAACCTGTAATGTGTACACAAATCCCTTTTCCTCACGATACCGGTTAAGCTATAGGCAAGATGTGTGTCATCCCTTCAATAGCTTAACCATTCACTCAGCGTATTGGATTATCATGCGTTGATTGACTCCTCAATCAACTTAGCATGGCCATGCATTTCCATAATCCATTACCTCGAGGAGCCCGAGATATCTCTCCAAAGGAGGGGCAAATTCCATCTTGATCACTCACATCCCACTCCATGTTTCATAGCAAACCCGAAAACTACCTTTATAACTACCCGATTACGGAATAGCGTTTGGTAGTCCCAAAGTAGGCTACTACACATGTTGGAATCCATGGTGATCTCGAGGTCTAAGGACTTTGTACCAACACTACCTGAGACCAACTAATGGCACATTGGTTCCTGTAGTGTCTCATGGTAGGTCTATCCAACAATGTGTTCTCTAACACATATGTCCATGTTTATTGATTTGGTATCTCCATACCCATGATCTATGAGACATGATCATCAATCAATAAACATGCCGATCTTAGAATCATATTTTTTCCAATAATATGATATATGATCAGGATCATTTAGAAATAGATTCATACATATCGAGTCTCATAAATAAGTCACGTACTTATTGATCAATACAACATGTCTATTTCATGGAAGTGAATAACACTTTATTCATAAATACATAAACATTGACGTGATATCCAACATCTCCATGTTGCCTCTAGGTCATATCACTAACACCGGAATGGAATGTATGCTTTTCTTAAAGATGAGTTGCTTGCTGTCCAGAGTTCTTTTTTTTTGCAAATATGCAAAGGATAACTTGTTAACTCGACTATGAGGCATCCTTCCTGCGTACTTCGTGTTAAGAGTAAATGTATATGTCATTTCTATGCGCAAAAGCTCATGTACTTTTGTACTCTGAGTGCAGGATGACAAATACTCGCTCTGGCGCACACTCTACCGGCTGTGCCGGGAGCAGTCAAAGTGCTGCCGCCACTGAGCAGCATGAAGACGAACCGACACTCGCTCAACTCCTAGCCAACCAAAACTGGCTTTTTGAAAGATGGTAGCTAACTCTGAGAATATGGGAGCTGTTATGGCACACCATGCAAATCAGACGCCAACTAAACTGGCAGATATTCAGCGGACTCATCCACCACATTTCTCCTTCGCGGCTGATCCTCTTGCGGCAGATGATTGGCTCCAGGATATAGAGAATAAGTTAAATCTTTGCCGATGTGATCCCGTTGAAAAAGCTACCTTTGCTTCATCTGCAAGGCGCAGTGGCCGCATGGTGGGAAACATACAAGACCCTTATTCCTTCTGATGAGCCCATTACTTGGACTGTGTTCCGAGAGGGGTTCAGATCCGCTCACATCCCCGCTGGTCTCATGGAGATCAAGAAAAAGGAGTTTCTCAACTTAAAACAGGGAAGCATGCCGTTCATGGAATTCATGGAGCACTTCAATTTTCTCGGTAGATATGCTGCTACTGATATGAATACTGAAGCCAAGAAAGTCGAGCTATGCAGAGATAAACTAGCGCCTGAACTCAAGCATGCTCTGGCTGCTCATGAAATCTCCAGCATGAAATCGTTGGTTGACAAAGCCTTTCGTGTCGAATCGAGTAAAAAGGAAGTGATGGAGGACCGCAAGCGCAAGTGGGTTGGGAGAAAAATTGCCGGTGGCAGTAGCAGTAGCTCCACTCGTCCTCGACCCGCTCCATCGTCTGTGATTCGTTCCAATGCACCTCAACCACCTCGGCAAATGTACGAGCCTCCTCGTCCATAAACACAGGTCGTCCATCTAGTTCCTCATCCAACTCAAGCTATGGGTGATGCGTCTCGCGCTACAAATATCACCTGTTATAACTGTGGGAAGAGGGGGCATTACTCCCCGATGTGCCCATACCCGAAGACTGGCAAATCGGGATCACACACTCAAGGGGCACCACAACATTCCTGTGGTCTTTCTCAAGTCCAGCCCGAGCAATGTGGAACCCCTCCTGCTTCCAAGCCAGCCTTGCCTCTTAGAAGAGGCTGACTCAATCATGTCACCGCCGAAGAAGCAACAGACGCACCCGGCGTCGTACTCGGTATTATTCTCATACACTCCACTCCTTTAATGGTTTTATTTGATTCAGGTGCAACTCATTCCTATAGGTCAACTCCAAAAGCGAAACAACTTAATCTAAAAACAAAATTTCTTAGTAATGCTATGCATATTCAATCACCTGGATCTACCTTGACCACAAAATCGTTGTGCAAAGGTGTAGAATTTCTAATGAATGTGGCAAAATTTTCAGCTAGTCTTATATTATTGGATACTTTTGGAATTGACATCATTCTTGGGATGGATTGGTTATCTAAACACAAAGGGACTATTGATTGTGCTCAGAGAACAGTGACACTCTGCAGCACAGACGGTCAGATGGTTAGGTTCACCTATAAACAATCCTCTGCTTCTAAGCAACCTTCCACACAATCTCTTGCTGTACCGGAGTTAAAAATGGTACCTGTTGTAAATGAGTATCCTGATGTATTCCCAGAAGAGTTACCAGGGATGCCTCCTGATCGGGACATTGAATTTGTGATCGATCTAGTTCCTGGAACAACACCTATTGCTAAAAAGACCATATCGGATGACCTTCGAAAATTTAAAAGAACTAAAGAAGCAACTCAATGAACAATTAGCTAAGGGTTTCATCCGCCCAAGCTCATCTCCTTGGGGCTGTCAGTGTTGTTTGCACCCAAGAAGGACGGTACCATGCGGATGTGCGTGGACTATCGACCCCTAAACGAATTCACTATCAAAAATAAGTATTCTCTTCCTAGGATTGATGATTTGTTTGATCAATTGACCGGAGCTCGTATCTTTTCTAAGATTGATCTGAGACTAGAATATTTTCAACTCAAGATCCGACTGGAAGACATTCCAAAGACTGTGTTCACTACACACTATGGTCTATTTGAATACACTATAGTTTCTTTTGGTCTTACTAATGCTCCAGCCACATTTATGAATATGATGAATAAAATCTTCATGGAATATCTCAACAAATTTGTGGTGGTGTTCGTTGATGACATCCTTATCTATTCCAAGAATGAGGAGGAACATGTGCAACATCTGTGTATGGTACTCAATAAGCTCCGAGAACATCAACTCTATGACAAATTCTCAAAATGTGAATTTTGGTTAAAAGAGGTTGGATTTCTTGGTCATGTACTTTCTGAAGGTGGGATTGCAACCACCTTCAGAAGTTAGAAGTACTAAATTGGAATCAACCACAAATGTTTTTGAAGTTAGAAGTTTTCTTGGTCTAGCCGGCTACTATCGCCGCTTCATCGAGAATTTCTCCAAAATCTCTCGACCTTTGACTCAGCCCTCAAGAAAGAAAATAAGTTTGTTTGGTCAGAAGCTTGTGAAGCAAGTTTCCTTGAGCTCAAAAGAAGGCTTACCACAGCCCCAGTGCTAGTAATGCCTGATATTCATAAATCTTTTCATGTCTACTGCGATGCATCACACCATGGCCTTGGTTGTGTGCTGATGCAAGAAGGAAAAGTCATGGCGTATGCAGATCACCAGTTACGACCACACGAAGTCAATTATCCAACTCATGATCTAGAACTAGCAGCCATAGTGCATGCTCTGAAGATCTGGTGGCATTATTTGATCGGAAACCGGTGTGAAATCTTCACTGATCATAAGAGTTTAAAATATTTCTTTACTCAACCAGATCTGAATCTAAGGCAAAGAAGGTGGTTAGAGCTCATCAAAGATTACGATCTTGGTATTCATTATCATCCCGGCAAGGCAAATGTTGTAGCGGACGCTTTGAGCCAAAAGCAACATCGCCCTGCTGACATCGAATCAATAAATCAGCCCTCCTTGTCTTCTGAGCTTCAAAAATTGAACTTGGGTTTGGTTGAGGACGGTTATGTTGCTGCATTAGCATTACAACCTACCCTCTATTCTCAAATTAAAGCTACACAATCCTCTATAAGGAAGTAGCTGAGATTATGAAGGAGATCAATTCCAAACTACAATCCCAATACACGATTAACTCAGATGAAATGATTATGCATGGGAAGCAAATCTTTATTCCTGATAATCAATGTCTGAGGGAAACCATTCTTTCGGAAGCTCATCACACTCCTTTGGCTATCCATCCGGGGTGCACCAAAATGTACCAAGATATATGTACTCAGTATTGGTGGTCTAGCATGAGGCGAGATATAGCAGCCTATGTAGCCATATGTGACACATGCCAACGTGTCAAAGCTGAGCACCAACGACCTACTGGTCTACTTCAACCTTTACAGATACCTGAATGGAAATTTGATGAGGTTGGAATGGACTTTATCACTGGTCTTCCTAAAACACCCAACGGGCATGATTCTATATGGGTTATCATGGATCGACTGACTAAATTGGCTCACTTCATACCAGTCCATGTGACTTACGGTGGAGCTAAGCTAGCAGAATTGTATTTAACCCATATTGTAAGACTTCATGGCATACCAAAAGTCATAGTGTCCGATCGCGATACATAATTCACTTCCCGATTTTGGAAAAATCTACATGAACTCCTTGGAACCAAATTATTCTTTAGCACTGCCTTTCATCCGCAAACTGGGGGTCAAGTAGAGAGAACAAATCAGATTCTCGAAGACATGTTTCGAGCTTGTGTGCTTGAACACAATACCAACTGGGAGAAATGTCTACCGTTTGCTGAGTTCTCCTATAACAATAGCTTCCAAAGCAGCCTTCAGATGTCACCATTTGAGGCACTTTACGGAAGAAAATGTAGAACTCCTCTCTATTGGTCTAAGGTAGGAGAAAGACAATTCTTTGGACCTGCGGTTATTAACGAGGCTGAAAAGAATGTCACTCTTATTAGAGACCGATTAAGAGAAGCACAAACCCGCCAAAAGAGCTACTCTGATCGCCAACGACGAGAGCTAAGTTTTGATGTGGGTGATTGTGTCTATCTTAAGGTTTTTCCTATGCGAGGCACTCAACAATTCCAGATTCATGGCAAGCTTGCTCCTCGTTATATTGGACCATATTGAATTATCTCCAAACGAGGGCAAGTGGCTTATCAATTGGAGTTGCCATCCCAACTATCGAATGTACATGAAGTATTCCATGTCTCCCGACTTAAGAAATGCCTTCGAACTCCAATTGAGCACACCTCTCTTGAAGATATTCGTCTCAAACCAAACCTCTCATACCAAGAGTATCCAATTCGTATCCTTGAAGAGAAAGAACGGCGAACCCGCAGGAAATCCATCAAGATGCTTCGAGTACAATGGAACAACCACACAGCAGACAAAGCCACGTGAGAACGCGAAGACCAACTGAAGGCCGAGTTCCCTAGCTTCTTCTAGAGAGACGAATCTCGGGGTCGAGATTCTTTTGTAAGGGGGTAAAGCTGTCACATACCACAATTTTTAAATGTGTGGTAGACTTTGAAAATGATAAATGATGTAAAAGAGAGCTAGAATTTTTCCTATAAAAAATATATTTTGTATGCTTGTTTGTGCATATAGGAAAAAGAAATTTTTTTGTGCATGGGCATATTAGAAGCATAACCATCTTAAATCTTAACTAAAGGGATTAAGAGAAATGTTTAAAACCACCCAAATGATTGAGAAGAATATTGAGTAATCATTTGAAAAATTTAGAAACACATTATGGAGTTGAAAATATTTGCTAACCTAAAAATCTAGACCTAAGTACTCTCAAAAAAAATTTTAAAGTGTTGAAGTTGTCAACTGAGCTCTGGAGCCATCTTTGAGTTAATGTCAAAATACAACCAGGAATCTCCAGGCGGTGACATTTGGCAGTATTATAGTTCAAGTCAAGCTTTACAACTTTGCCATTGGGCACAGCCCCAAATTTGGCTTGGAAATATATTTAAATGGAGCCCAAAGTAGTAAAGTCACCACAGAACCCAGACTTGGAAAATTTCCAGCCTCTTTTCCTTTCCTCTCATTTCCTTCATCGACATGTGGGCCGTACCGCATGATGGGGCCTAAGTGCCAGTCTCACAACCATTTCCCACGGTCCCACACGTCAGGACGCATGCGCCACGCCCAGAACACGCGTCGGCCGCATGGCGCGCTGGAGCACGCGTCGGCCACCGCAGGCCCCGAGCCTCCTCCTCTCCTTCCATTGCCGACATCGCCATTTGAGCCGACCAGCCAACACATTCGCTCTTCTTCTCGCCCTTGTCCTGTTCCGCTAAAGAGCCGAGACGATCTACCTTGGAAACACCGGGAACATAGGCGTCAATCCCGCCGCAGGCGAGAGTGACCCTCATCGCGAATAACTGGTGAGCCCCATTCGGATTTGATGTGCATTCCCTTGTCTACACTCAACATCCTCTCCAATGCCGCTGAAAAAGCGACCCTTGTGATGCAGTCGACCGCCGGGAACACGGTTTCGCCAAATCCGGACACCGACGCGCTCTGAGCCGACCGCCGCATTGCCTCGCTCGTCGACAGCCCTCCACAGTGAGTTATCGGTTAAACCCTCTCGCTGACGTGTTCACCAGTGACTAACAATGGTTAAAACCGAAGGAATTTCTGCAAGGTGCACTGAGAAGAAAATCCTCTTTTATTCCCCAACTCCGGCTCCCGCCGTCGGATCCAGCTTCCTCCCTCTCTGGTAAGTCCTGGCAAAATTCCCTCTGTCCTGAGCAACCTCGTAATCACCTAAACGATGGCCCGCCTTCGCTTCTAGCAGTTGGACGTCGAGGCAACATATCGACGATCACCCATGACGCCGCCGCCGCCGCTTCGAGGCCTCACACGGCGCCACCAACAACCAGACCTTGCCAGCGCCAACCCACCATTCGGTAAGCTCCCTAGTAGCTCCAAGAACCTTTACCATACGCATGCATACACAGATTTAGCCCCCAAGTCGACATGCAACGGCAACCCGAACCTTAGCGTCGCCCGCACCATCGACAGCAATGATTCCGGCGATACCAATGTACGAAAGACCCACCGTTAGCTTCACCGTAGACCCCTTCACCTTTTTCCTTTTGGTCGCAACCCGAGATCGGCCGCCGTTCGCCGCCGGCGCCGGCGAGAGCTTCGCTGCACGCCACTGCCCTGTTTCCCCCTCTCGCTGTGTCGCTGACGACTAGGACCCACTCGGTCAGGCGCTAGCGGGCCGTTTGAATACAAAGCCAACGCTGACAGATGGACCCCACACGTGTAAAGGAAAAAGATTTAACCTGAGAATATTTTTCTAACAGAAAAATGGCTCAACTTTGCAAATTCATATAAAATTGAAAATGGCATATTTTGGACTGGAACAATTTTTTTAGATTCATGAGTTTATGAACTTTAATACCATGGAACGAAATCACTTACTCACTGTGAAGGATTTATTTCTAAAAATTCATTTATAAACCTAGCAAACCTAGGGTAAGTTTAACTTATAAAAATTGTAGGAAAATCATCTCAACTCTAAATGAGGTAAACTAAAATCCTATGAAAACAGCAAAAGATGAACTTCATTTTAAAATTATAAAACTAAGCACCTTCTGTAACATATATATCACTTAGGAATTAAATGAGTACAATAACTTTTTCTTGTACACCTCAACTTCTAAATATTTTAGGGACTCCATCCAAACTCCTAAAAATCCAAACTAAATTTTGTTAGGACCACATTCTTATGCCTTACTAAATAAAAATACTTGACATATCAGCAACCTAATAGGTCAGCTCTGAATAATTTTAAGAAGCACATAGTTATACACTTGACATATAAATTACTTTATAAAATTTTCTACTTTGGTAGAAATTATTAAGATAGGAACTTTACCCAGAAAATTCAACCTAAAACTAAGCACTTTCAAATCAAATGTTGCATTCAATTTAGATCATGATAGTTTTCATGGATGTTTGTAAACTAAAATATTGTGTATATACGTTAGACGAGCCGCTGACGAACCTTTGTACTTGGACGAGCAAGAGGAAGGAGAACCAGGCAAGTCCTCACCTCCCCCTTTGAACACATTGAACCTATACTTTGGAGGTTATTTTGAAAATGATTACGAAATATGCATGTTGAATCTATGCTACAACACTAAAATTTTGGAATACACATTAGAACAACTCCTTAACTTGCATTTCCCGCTTAAACTCCACAAAATACCTTAGCCATCATTCCTAGACCTAGAACCAACTAAATTTTTCTATAATGGGTTTGATGCTTGAAAATGAAAATAAATGAGAACGCTTAGCCTTGCTTGTAGTATATTTCACTCCACATATGGGCAAAGTATATGAAAAACTAAGTTGATTTGTGATCTGAATTTTATGATGAATAAATGTTATATTTGCCAAATAAAGGGTTTGAAAATGTGGATTTGTGGTCTGGGCCTCATGTGGTATGCATATGGTGATTAGTTGTGTACCGATAGGGGGAGAGTGTGCCCAGACAAATTTTAAGGACTTCACTCAATGTCTGTTCGTATCGAATACAGTACAACCACATGTGCTAGTATGTGATAGCCCAAGCTTAGTAAGATCTTTATGGTTTAGCCTTATATTTTGGTAGGCCAGACTTTCTGGCACATCATCTTGCTCCATTTTGAGCGTACTACCCTAACTAATTATGAAAATATATATATTTATTTCTATACTACTTAAAAATATTAATAGTGATGGTGTCTAAACTCACATCATCTCTATCACTGACATATGAGCTCCATAACCTATATTTCTGACGTTGGTAGTTTCTTGCTTAATATCTTTCCTTGTCTAGAGTTCGATCTACGATTTCAGCTAGGTTGTAGAACTTGGGCTACATTAGTTTGCACCTGGGAACCAGGCTAGCTTATTTTCTTGCAATTAGGTTTTAATTTATAGGTATATCTTTGATCCGACAAGCTTATAAGCCACAATAAATTTGAATTTTAGAACTTATTAGAATTAGTTTAGGTATATTTTATCACTTTATATTTTTTAGAATTGTCTTTTGACCTAAAATTATTTTTTATCGCTTTAGTCGTGTGTCTCAACTTAAAATCCGTAGAAAATATTATTAGCTATGAGACCTATTCTTCTCCTGCCCTTTTGCACAAAGATATTGGCACTATGTTGAAATTCAATGGGACCTACTACAATTGGAGTCCATGAATATGGTGCAAAAAAAACCAAACATCGATTTGGACACCCTTTCTTTGTTGAGGTTATGGGGATTGCTCGTTGGAACATTTAGACCCCGAGCCGCTGTTTCTCGTAAAAAAAAACAGAGAAAAAAAAGCTTAACCAAAGGTTCATAAATTTACGAGAGTAAAGAGAGGCCTAATTGCTCGAAAAAACAAAAAAAAGATCACTTGTATTGTACAAGTGTAAATGCCATGAGAATAAATAAATGGAAATCTGGGATGATCTATCGATGTGCTGCTGGAACATAACTTCTTACCACAACTGTAACATGTCCATTCTGTGTGACAGTGCATCTTTACTTACTTCATTCAGCAGAACAATAACACCCCAAGTCCAGAAACAATTAAAGTCGTCACCAGTGAGTACATATCTGATATGTCTTTGGCCCCTCGGGCGCCGCTTCCATTAGTAGTTTGGTTAGTACTAATGGTGCTACCGTTGCAAACAATCACTGCGCACTCGTTCGAAAACAGGCCGGCTGGATAGTTCCCATGAGCACTGAGGTAGGTGAACATGGACTCTGCGCAGTTGTTGGTTTCGTCGTTGAGATATTGCATGAAATTGCACGCGAACTCGTTCAGAGCTCCGCAGCAGAGGTCGGCAGGCCATGGCGGTTTGCACTTGCTCGTGATGGTCGTGTAGTTCTGGTTCTCAAAACTCACGGGGCAGTCTCCAGTCGTTACTTGTCTTTCTGTTACTTCGAAAGTTGCTGCTTCAGCTTCAGCCACGCAAAAGAGAGAAAAAAAAACCGATATCAGTAAAGGTCTATAGTTGCGCTCGAAGCTTACGTGCACAGAATACTTCTGCAATTTGCAATCTCTATTCTATAGCCCTTTTGGAACATGCCCAGCATTAGAGAGACGCTGCAGAACTGTTTTTACCAGGATTTTTAAGAAAACAAGTTTTAGGTTATTATTCTGTTTGTTTTGGGTGTACAGAATTCTTTGTATGGAGGATCAAGTTTTGTAAAAGGAGCAATCACATTAAAAATAAGTTTCGAGGCAAAAACCACGATGAGTTCGTTTCTACTAATAACTCAACAAATGGATTTTAAGAAAGACTTTTATGTTACAATTTACTAGCAGTATATTCTAAAAGTATAAATTATTCAAGGATATAGATTAATTTGGCTATTATCAGTAAATTTATGTACATAATCCAAACAGAGTTTTAGTTTATTGTTACTCTTGTTTGCTGAATGTAAAACTTGTGAGCCCTTAGTATATCATGAGATGTATGTGGGACATACCGGTCATTTTCTTTCTAGATATACCATATATTAATTCGTCCTCAAATATAACAACCTACGATCAGGTTAGATACTATAAATCTGAACATGCTAGGATATGTATAATTCGGTTTTAGGTTGCTATATACTTTAGAATGAATATCTTGGACAAAATCATTCAGTAGTACTTCCGTAAGTTTGCTAATAAAGCCTGACCATGTTAACAAAAGAATTAATTGAACTGCAAAGAAGAGAAGTCATCATAGAGAGGCCGTACGCACCCTTGTTGGCCTGCAGCAAGCTCCTCCTAGTAATCGATTCTCCTTTCACCTGGAGCATCCCATCTAATCAAGAGTTCCATACCAAGAACACAACAAACAAGGAGTCATCAGAGATAGAGAAAAAGCACTCACTGGAGGCAGAAGCAACAAGTAGGAGAGACAGACTGACCGGACAAGATGGGAGGAGACAAGAGAAGGAAGAACAAGAACACAAGGTTCAGATCAGCCATGGCTTGGGAGAGACTCACTATAGCATATGATTTCTTCTTCTTTTTGCTGGATAGACGATACAAGAATGTTCGTGCAGGTCGTATTGGGAAGAGGGGAAATGCTATATTGATGGTGATGGGTCAATAGGCAACGGGTGCCCGTGTCAGCAGGTCAGTGCTTTAGAGTCTACATCTGTTTTTGATAGGTTCAAGTTGGTTTGTAGCGCAACTTTCTTTTTATAAGAACGTAGCTTCCAGTCGTTCGTTAGCAGGGTTTACGGAACGGTCGGTAACCGTACCTCTCGCAAGGGTTTGATAAGATTAAAACTACGATAATCTCATTAAATTTAAATAAAATTATTTTATTTTATACCTTTGCTACGACTTGTTATGATCATATGATTACTGTTTATCATCGAGATACGATAACCTTTCCGACAGATTGATAAAGCCTGATCATTAGCGCACCCTTTTTTTATAAGAACGTAGCTCTCAGTGCATTGGCTTTTTAGCACACTAGTAGAACTGTACAAGTCCTTTTGCAGACGGACATGTAATAGGTTCACATCGTCTTTATAAATTGTATTCTCTTGGCATTTTAATGATTTTGATCGATAAGACATATCATAATATTATAAATCTAAACAATATATTTTATTTAATAAATTTTTTATATTTTGAGATGAAATTTTTATATTTTAAGATAAAAAAATAGGAATAACGACTAATGATGCGACTACGTCAGGGACGTCTATAGGGGGGAGAGGTGACTTTTTGGGATGGACCACGCTACACGAGAAACTTGCAACAATGAAAAGGAATGGCTAACACATAATAGCAAGTTTTAGTCACAAAAATTTGAAAAAAAAAACATAAGATCACAAAAACGGGTAGATCCCGAAAGAACGAAGTCGAGAAAGCACGTGTGGTGCGTTGGTCATCGGTGCATCTCTGTCTACCAAGAGTTTACACGCACAAGAATGACCAAGGGGAGCAGTGCAGCTTGGAGTGCTGGAGTGTCATCTCCCGTATAGCCCAGATTTTCGAACTAAAATCCCGGTCCATCCACATGGATGGCCTAGGATTGAGGCACATCCAAACAATTCCTAAGCGCATTGAGCGGCTAAACATTGCCATGCATTCCAAAAGCCAACACATTTGTACAACGCCACGCAACACATTTCAACAACAGGTGAGATGTAACTAAGAAGGCTAATGCTATCCTTTTTAACGGATACAGCAAGTTTTGGTGGATGACATTTCCTACTCTTCCTCTTTCCTGTAGTCGATCATTTCTGGACAGTAGCGCTTGGACAACACTTCCAGTTGCTCGATGAAGGGCTTCTCCCTGTGGCCACCTATGTTGCGGACCATCTCGTTCCATCGTTGACGGCAAACCTCTCCAGACCTTAGTAGAGCGAAGGAAGAAATACTCCGTTATTACAAGTTTGTAACCAAATGGAACCAAAGTTGAACGTGCATGGAAATATATGCCAATTTCGAGAGGTTTGAATGGGTTCTTGGTAATGCCTACATAACGTCATATATTTTCAGCAAAAAAAAATAGAAAAGCAGATTGCTCGACAGTGCAAAATATATGGTTCTCTTCAGGTCCTAAGTCAAATATTATACCTCCAATGCAACATCGATCACTATAGGTAGCAAGTACTGTACCTCTATAGCGAAAGCTCTAAGCCTCTAATATCTGCAGTCATTACCAAAAAAAACCTTAAACCTTGCTGATCTGCACTACTGTCTCCACATTATAAGACTGGCAGATGCAATCAAACCGGTCAGCAGGAAAGAATTCACATTTGATTAATATACATGTAGACTATGCATCCATAGTGAACTTTAAATTGCTTAACAGGAATGTAGAGAAAGAAAGACATGAATGGTAGCGACATGCAGCCCAAGGTTATCCATTGAAATACAGGTAGAGCAGATTATTCGACCTGGTTTCATACTTTAGAGGGGGTGGTAAAGTAATACTACAATAATACTTTAGGGGGCTAAGTAGATTTTCCCCCCTTCAAAAACATGATTGAAGGTTGTTTCGAAGGTAGATCAGCAATATTTGAGCACTCACCTGTGATCAAGAAGGTTATCCCAGTCGATATCTTCAATACAAACAGCATCAACATTTTGAAGCCTGGAACAAGATTTAGCGATTCAATATAAAATTTCATGATAGCAAGGCATAACGCGAGGAGACAAGAGGCCTAAACCCCCCAAAACCCAACTAATCCACTATCTAGTTCAATCAAATAAAGTCCAAGCAAATCAATAATATTTAAAATAATTAACAATCACAGCAATCAGAGAGTCTAATACAGGAATCTACCATTTCAACATTTCATCAAATAGAAGTTTGTTCAGGTATGCATTCTGACCAGCTCTGCTTTATGAAGAAAGAAAATATGTGCTCCAACGGTCCATTGAATGCAATGCCTAAATTGTAAATTAGCTTTCATAACAAATTAAATGGCATGTCCTGGCTGGCATGTGCTATCTCGTGCTGTATACCCATTGAGGATAGGGATTTCCCTTGATTCCCTAAGAAATTATAGCCTATGCATATCAGAAACTTTAAATAATAGAGAAACATTTTCCAATTTTCATGCCATTAGTTAACACTCATCAGCCACCACTTAGGTGATATGTCACTGGTGTGTTTGTTTAAAACAAAAGATAGACAACTTACTGCGCCATTTTTTTTATAAAAAAGGAAAAACAAATCAAAGCCTAGTTTCCAATTCTTCATCAAATTTGTGACCATAAAACATGGTAACATAAACAGGATAGGCAAAGTAAAAACTATCTTGAATTTGTGAAAAACCCATAGTACTTCTAATGTTTCTAGTATTATATACATGCACACTTGCATATCAATAAAAATAAAGTGCAAACCATACCATCAATAAGCTTATGGACATTTTGACAAACCAGATTAAACTGAAACAACTACTATTTTAGAACTCTCGGGTTAAAATGACATAGCATTAAATTTTGAAAAGAACAATGAATATGGTAAAATCTGTACAAACTTACGCTTCCACCAATCGATAATCATCAGTGTCTGCCCAGACGCCTATCTGAACCATTGGTGATGCTAATTGGTAGTACCTGAAATTCGTGGATTGAATTAATTCGACATGTACAAGTAAGAGCAAACAACCTACTCTGATGATAGCAAATTCATCTAGAAGCATAAGATTTATGCAAGATAGAGCAGCTTTAGCTGTATGAAAATGATGGGATTCGATTAGTTAAAGTTCTGTCAAATGCATGTTGTCGTAAAACCTCAACAATTTCGCCTGTGGGCAACACTCTTTCTGTTGTCGACTTGGCCAACCAATGTGAGGTAATCATGCGCACAGTAGCAGACTAGCAGCAACAGGGTTGGTCAGCCGGCAATATACCAATGGATCCAATGCCAATAGAAAGCAGAAGTCCCCCAGCAGCATACAAAAGAGTATGAGAATCAGGAAAGGATCCAGAAAATTAGGAAAAATAGATTCCTATGTAAGGAGGCACCATAGACCATAGGTATCCCTTGTTTTTCGGGTTTTCACTTGTAAGTATTAACCATGGCACAGATACCAAGCCAACCAAATTTTATGACCTAAAATGACTAAAATGCCCCTAAGGTGAAGAGGAATATATTTTTTCCTCATGACATATATCTCTCTTTTTAAAAATACTCTAGGTATTATTATTGCCCGGACAAATCTGATGTGATACACAGATAAATGATATAATCACAGCACTTCAGCTCTGGAATCAGCTGGGAAAAGAAAAACATAAAGTACTGGAATACAGGTAGCTCAATACTAACCACTTCATGCAACAATTCTTGTGATTTCGGGTTGTCAATTTATCACTAATGGCCTCCCATGCAATGTTGTCTCTTAACTGTCACAAAAAGCAAGTAAATTACTTCATAACAAAGAATGATGGGATGCAAGTAAATTACTCCATAACAAGGAATGATGGGATGCAAGTAAATTACTTCATAACAAGGAATGATGGGATGAAATAATAATGAACAGTGCCAAATATGAAAGCTAGAGTGAAACATACAGTATGAATAGTTGTAAAAATATGATAGTAGGCCTGGAATAAACCAACGAACAGTAGTAAATAGCATACCTTACGATTACCAGCATTATACTCTTGATTAGCTTTCACTCGCAAGTCCAAGTTCACCAAATCAAACAAGTTCTGGTACTCATCCTGAGTCCAGTGCCCTGAAATATAACCAATGAACACACAAACAGTAAAAAGTTATGAACCATGGTATACACTTTACTTTATATGATTGTGTTGTGTTGCATTCAATTGCACAACAGCAGAAGAAAAGGCATCAAACGTCATTCGCATAGCGAAGCTCAAGTGGGACCTTCATAACTTACTCTGCAAACTGTCTTTCTGTTTAACTGAAATACAGAATCTCGCAACTGGGAATGAAATTCATGTACAAAATACAAGTTCATAGTCACCAGCGTATTGGTTGAAAATTTTGCATGTTGTTTCCAGTATGTTCAGCGTTAGCAAAAAAAATGACAGATTTGTAACAAGTTGTGTCTAAGGGTGGGCATTCAGTCTAGACCGAAAATTCGGTCCGGGTAGTTCAGTCTTTAAAAAATCCAGCCTTCAGAAAGGCAAAACCGATGATGCCGACACAAATTCATGAACCAACAATTCGCATAACCAAACTATTGGTGCGGTCTTCGGTCTTTCCCAAGCTGATCGATTTAGCACAGAGCACATCAAAGTCATTAAGCCAACCTTCAAAATGATTCTTAATGATCAATTATGTGCTAAATAGACAAATAAACTAATCAAAATCTCAAATAATAAGTCAGAGATCACAGGCCCCAATCACAAAATAAGCGAACGGACATATGAGAAACAAGAGTTCCCAAAACCCAATCACAAAATAACAAAAACTGACATCTGAGAAACCAGTGAATGGACATCCACTGCTTGCCTCCGGCGCTACAGCTAGCCTGCTCCAGCCCTTCTTGTTGGCCACCGAGCCAGCTGCCCAGCCCACACCTCGCCGCCTTAGCCCGCTGGCTGAGGAGCCTCTGCCCCTACACTGTCGCTACCTTGCCCCTGCGTCCCTATGCCATCACTGCCGACACACCTGTGGGTGGTGGCATGCTGGACCGGCCACTAGGTTGGGAAGTACGTGAATGGGATTGGGAATGGTCTAGCACTACCTGGGACCTTGAGGAGTTGGGGCCTGTTGGGTCATCTACTGGTGGAGGTTCGGGCAGTTCGGGTACCCGACGTACCGGACCAAACAACCTAAAAAAAGATCAGACTTTCCGCACCAGCGACCGATATATGGACCAAGCACCTTTGGTTTGGTGACTTCAGGTTCGGTCTTGATTTTTTTCAGGTTCGGTTTTCGGTTTCGGTCTTTTTTGCCCACCCCTAGTTGTATCTGCTATGCCTGCATTTATAGTACTGCAAGGTCTGTACAAGCCATGTTTGCCACGCCTGCACTCCTGGTAATACAAGTTTTGACAACAAGTATCTCACGAAGTCCCACAGTTGATGTATGTTATAAAGCTAAACAAAAAATAACTACAGTACAGAGTCAGCCTGCAGCTAATGCAACCATTTCACTTGCAAAATAACCAATTCAAGAAAGTGCTATGAATAATGGGAGAAAAGCAATTCTGGAAAAATGCACAAAAAAGAACATTTGTTCAGTACCAAAAATGAACATTTTTAGAAGTTAAAAGCCAAGCATATTGTGCAGAAATACTGAACTTCAAACAGCGGAATTGCAGCAACCAGTACCTGTTTTCAAGTTTTTAGGTTTCATTCTTCTCCAAGTGTCCTTTAAATGGATCTCACTCTTTCCAAGTTCATGTGCTAATGATATCCAAGAAGTGCCGTTCTTTTCAACATGCCTGTGTCATAATACACACTGATCTTAATAAGCCTTTCACAAAACACACTGCTCGCATTTAGGATTTATCAAGACAAAATGCCAATAAGTTATGCTTTGAAAAGACTGATGTATCGATCACTGTGCAGGATGATGTCAAATGATATGAGCAAATATGAGAATCCAACAGAACAACCTCAGTCAAAAATATAGTCGAACTGTTGAAAGCAAATTACAATTCTTCAACATGAAGTTACAAAGGTTTTAGTTTGACCTCACTCATGGTTGTGAACATTACCTTAAAGACTAAGAAAAGGGGATAGAGCAAGGTACACAAGTTATCACCATACAAGCAATCTGAATTTATTTAACTTCAAATTGGGTGATGCTCTAGCAATTAACTCTGCATCCTTGAGCACATACTGAATATTCAAGATATATTTGAGGACTGATTCAAGCTTCTAGATGTTTGATTTGTGCACCATTTTCTGTAAAAGGTTTGATTTGTGTAGCTATTTTAAAAAATAGTTTGATCTGTACAGCTGAAAGTATAAAATATTAGCAAGTGTGGACTATGGAATTGTTCTGAAAATACGATATGCAGGAAATAGAAATCTGCATTAGCTCAACCATAGGAGGACTTTATATTACCGCCTAATCTTCTCATACTCCTCCGGAGTCCATTTACGTTCATCACTCATATAGAGTAAAATCCGTGCTCTCTTGTATATGGCTGGCAATGGCCTGTGAGGTAATGATTTTCCTGCAAAGGATGCCGTGCATCAATGAGCAACATGATATGCTGTCTGCCATGTAGGTAAGGGAAAAGTGAACATGATGTAGTGAATGAGCAGGAAGCAATTTTTCACTGTTCCCAATGCCGATATTTCAAAATATATGCAAAGTGCATATCTGTTGGAAAATTGAACATTACAATTCAATGAAAGAGATTTCACTATTGAGGCATCAAGGAGATTACTTTCTTTGCAGGGATAAAAGAATAAATGACATTAGGGAAACACGAACACAAGCAGACATAAGGGAAACTAAAGTGAAGAGTTAGCTATAGATGTTCACATCTTACCTATCTCCGCCCAACAACCCTTGAGCTCTGGATGTTTCCTACAAGATCGAATCATCTCTAGCCCATTCTCTCCCAATTGCTTCATCTAAAATGATAAAACACAGGTAATGTGTTTAAACTTTACATTGCTAGGCATGGAGTTACCATTCACCATCTAATTTAGTAGTAATAGAATCATGAGATAAAATCCAGGCACCAAAAGAATACCACCAATACATTTGAAAACCCATGATACAGCCCAAAATTTTAATAAAAACTAAGTGGTGTCCAAGCGAAATAAGAAATTTTTGTTAACTCCCCCGACAAAGATTATTGTAATGGAGAATTCATAAACAATGCAACAGATGGATTATGATACTCCCTCCATCACAAAATATAGCTACCTTTGAGATTCAAATTTGTCCCAAATATAGTTACCTAGGATTGTAGAAGGTGATTTTTTTGCACTTACTTTCTCATCGTACCCCTAGCAATCTATATCACACCAACTACCTAGCCCTAGACCATAATGAGGGGTACTTTTGACCTTGCACCCCTTAATCCCTCCAAAAGCTTCCTAGGTAGCTATATTTTAGGAGAGGGAGTATTGTTGAATGCACAGCTGAAGTACATGCTTTCATCAATATATGTTTTAAATTTGATGAGATTAGTGAGGAAGGATTGGCATATTTGCTAAACAAATCAATAGGTCATCAGAGTGCAGTAAGACAAAAAGAAAATTCACTCATAAAGACCAGTCAGGTTTGTCTTATACAGTCAGAGGCATAGCTCCCATTCAACTTTAGTGTGCTTCTCACTGTTTCATATATTCAGGTATTGAAGTAAAGAGGAAAGATGATAAACAGTAGAAAGAGAAGCAACCTCTATATATTTCTTGATGGCCGCCATAAGGGTAGCGTTTTCTTCTGGAGTAAAACGTTTCCCATGCACAACTTCAGGTTCAGCACTCTTGCCATTCTCTTCATCTTCACCGTTATTGATGCTAAACACCTCCACAGCATCAGAAAAGCTCACCCGCCTAACCTTGTCCTTTGACCGGGCTGCCTTTTCTTTTCCACCTTGTCTTCCACCATTCCCTTCCTTGCTCTTCTTTTTTTCCTTATCATTCTTACCATCTCCTTCAGTCAATGAATTGTTTTTCTTTTTTTTATCATTTTTACCATCTCCTCCAGTCAATGAATCATTTTTCTTTTTCTTATTATCATTCTTATCATCTCCACCAACCTCATTTCTTCTAGTTGATGTATCGTTCTTTTTTTTCTTATCATTCTTACCATCGCCGCCAACCTTATCTCCTCCAATCAGCGTATCATCACTTGACTCAGGATTAAACTTATCACTTTCAATTTTTCTCTTCTTGTTTCCCTTTATCTTCACCGCCATCTTAGATATGTTAACTTGATCACCCTCTTTCAACTCAACAGAATGCTCCTTTCTTCTCCTCTTCTTATCTCTGTTGGTCATGATTTTGTCACCAGCAGATACATCTGCCACAGGCTCAACATCCCCATGCTTCCATTTGCTCTTCTTGGACTTTGTACCCTGTTCCTTTTCACCCCTGCCCATCTCTGCATGCTCCAAGCCTGAATTTTCATCAGTAGAACAAGCAAGTACCTGCCCGTCTCCAGCCATCTCAGCTTTTGTCTCTTTCTTCTTCTTCTTCTTCTTCATTAACTTATTATCTTTCTTAATGCTCTTGTCTTTCTCCAAGCCGCATTGGCTCACATCACCCTCAACATGCCCCGACCGGTGCTGTTCCACCATCAGTCCTGAAGCATCAGCCTGCTTAGCCTCGGCACCGGCCCCCTCGATGTTGTCGGCACTGACCTTGTTCTTCTTCTCCTTCTTCTTCCCCCTGTGTCTTTCTTTTCCCTCCTCAATGTCCATTGCAACCTTCCCCTTGGTATCACTTGGGATATCCATCGCCAAATCCAGCTTCACTGCCTCTCCATCGCATGGACGGCCCGATTCAACCTTCTCCTCCACCTCCTGGAGCTCCTCCTTCTTCTTCTTCTTCTTGCCGCGCCGTTCTTCCCGTTCCGCTCCCTCTCCGCCCATCTGTGCGGAGAATAGATTAGGGTTTAGCATCCATACGGGAAAAAAAACCCTCCAAAATCAAAAGGGAATTCAAATAAAAAACAGGAGAAACGAATTACAGTACAGTCCAGGCACACACCGTCAGGCGTGACCGCGCGAGGAGCCGAGGACGAGTGGGTGCGCCGTGCGTGAGGGCCCCGGGCAGCTTGAGCCGCGCGACGGCGCGGGGAGACGGCCGAGCTGCGGCGAGCCGGGGACGGCGCGGGGCGGCGTCCGAGTTGCGGTGGAGAGCCGGCGACGGCGAGGGGCGGCGGCTGAGTGGAGCGAGAGGCGAGGGGCTGCGGGTCTAAACCTAGCGCTCGTTTTCACACAATTGGGCTGGACGTTGGAGTGGGTCTTTTTTTTTTTTTTTGACACGGACGCTGGAGTGGGCTTACTGCCTGTCGGGCTAAAGAATTTTTCCCGTTTCTTTCTTTTCCGGTGTGTGTTCTTTCTGCGTTAAAAATCTAACCTGGTCATGAACCTCCCAGTAGGAATAGGTTATTGTGGAGATTGTGGCAATCGGGTATCCACATGGCAAGCTTATCCGACTGGAGGTAGGGACAGATTGCGCCTGCTATATCGTAGCGAACTTGACTTAGGTGTTACGGTTCGCCGATAGAGATAAGGCAATCGGCTTATAGTCACGGTTTGGTAAGATTGAGAAACCAACTTAGAATAAGATAGGGTTTCCGACTTGTAAACCCTTCCTCCCAAGACTATATAAGGGGGTAAGGGCGTCCCTTGAGGGATATCCAACACTAGATTTGAGATACGACTTCATAAGCGAGAGCTTTAGATCACGAGATCAATAAAGACACTCGGCGGATCGAATCCACCGAAACAGGAGTAGGGTATTACCTCACGAGAGGGCCGAACTCGTCTAAATCTTCTTTTCCTCCTAACCCATTGTGCTTGGCGATCTTGATTGCGACCCATAAAATATATTGCGAGACCAAGTTTCGACAGTTGGCGCGCCAGGTAGGGGCCGCGCGTCAAGACTTCTTCAACAAATCTCGCCGACAAGCGTGATGGGATCTCCTTCAAGACTCGACGACTTTGCCGCCAACTTCTTCAACGACTTCTCCTGCGACTCGGACTCAAACCAGTCGGAAGGGAACACCCACTCGGCGCCGTTCGGACTCCCCAACAGCGCCAAAATCTACAACAACGTCTTGAAGACCAAGATGCGATCCACTTTCTCCGACGACGGACTTCACTCGGCGCCATTCGGATTACCGAATGCCGACGAGATCTGCGCCAATCTTCTTGCCTCCCCGACGGAAGCAATCTACTCGGCGAAGACATCTCGGTGCCGTTTGGGTTACCAAACGTCGCCAAGATCTACGATCAGCTGCTCTCCCGAGTTGACGAGGATCCACTCGGAAGAGCTGATTCCCCAAGCTCAGGCTCGGATGGAGCGATCCGAGATCCGGGTTACCCGGGATCAAGGGAGGTCGCTGTCATCCTCCGTCCTTTGGCTCTGTTCATCTTGAGCTCAACGGATACCTCGGCTCCGCCGGCCGACAACCTCTATGGCATCCCTCGACGAAGCCGACAACTCCGATGCAATATGGATGCGAGCCGAAGTGCTTCGACGTCCTCATGGCGAGCCGGATGAGTCCGACTCGGCCATGGCCGAAGGCTTGCTTGAAGAGGAGCGAGCGGGGTGGAGCTTGAACGAAAGACAGCGAAGAAGACAAACAACGCAAAGACGAGGCGATAAAAGAAGCGGGGATCGCGTGCGGCGGACGATCGCCGGGAGGCCATCCTCCAAACACGGGTTCGCAACACCAATGTCTTCCGGACGCCACGGCGAACGCGTGCCGCGCTCACGCTCTTGGATACCGTCATGGAGACGGCTCAGCCAACGTGACTCCCATACTGGATAAGATCAAGACCATCGTTCTTGCCACGGCTAACGGCCCTCCCGCCACTTCGGCAAGAAGGCCGGCGAATCCGTGGCCGAAACGCTGACAAGAGCCGGCTCCCACCCCTAAGGTCGGGAGACTACGGGAGGCCGAGCCGGCTCGGTCGTCAACTAGGCCAAGAGGCCCACCACGAGTCCACGCCAAGGCACCAAGAGCGAGCGGTCGACTCCGCCGCAAGCGACATGGACGTCCACCCGTCCACCACCGAGTCCACCGCACAGTTCCGGCTACCCAACCAGCCAACGAAGACCCGCCGAGTGATGCGCGGAAGTCCTCGACCGCCGCTACCAAGAGCGCGACCGTCGCACTCGGGAAGATCGGAGGGGATCACCGATAGCGGTGACGATGGAGTACCGGCCTTCACTCGGGAGCTCCGCCGAGTGCATTGGCCGAGTGGCTTTAAGCCACGGGATAGAGAGGTACGATGGCAAAACCGATCCCGAATCTTGGTTAACTGTATATACCCTTGTCATCCGAGCGCAGTGGCGACAACAAAGCAATGGCGAACTACCTGCCCGTGGCCCTCGCGAACTCGGCCAGAAATTGGCTCACCAGCCTGCCAAGAGGCTCAATCGGCTCATGGAGCGAGCTGAGGGACCACTTCGTCGCCACCTTCCAAGGCACCTTCGAGAGGCCGGCACGCACTTCGACCTTTATAACGTCATCCAGAAGCCGGACGAGCATCTGAAGGATTATATTCGTCGCTTCTCCGAGAAGCGCAACAAGATCCCGAACATCACCGATGACATCATCATCGCCGCCTTCCAGAAGGGAGTCCGTGATGAGTTGCTTATCGGCAAATTCGGACGAAAGCCACCGAAGACGGTGAAGCAGATGTTTGAAACGGCGAATTCATACGCCAAATCAAACGACGCCATCAAGGCTGCCCGTCAAGATCGGCCCGACAGAAGAGAGGACAAGCCAGCTGGAGGAAGCCGAAATCCTAAGAAGGATGGCGGCAACAACAGCAACCAGGGCCCGAAAGATCGCAAGCGCCGATCTGAAGACCTGGTGGCCGCAACCTCCAATACTCAACGCCGTCCCAGTCGCGCCTACGACGCCATCATGAACGCCCGGTGCACCCACCATCCGAATCACAAGCACGCGGCAAAGGGCGCTTTATCTACAAGCGGTTCGCGAGCAGCGATACGCGGCGCGGCTCAACGAAGCCGACGACGAGGGGCCCGTCCGGCGCCAAGAAGAACAATGCGGCGAGAATGCCGAACCCTTTCAAGATCCGGTGGGGAGCTCAACCACATCTTCGGGGCCCGTTAGCTTATGAATCCAAGAGGAAACGAAGCTAGCGCCGAAGGTCAACGCGGCTCAACCTGAAGTCCCTCAATATCTGCGATGGTCGGAGGTGGCCATCACCTTTGACCGCTCGGATCATCCTGACCGAGTGGTCCACCCGGGACGCTATCCACTCGTCCCGGACCCCGTAGTCCGCAACATCGAGCTTAAGCGTGTCCTCATCGACGGGGCGCGCCCTCAACATCTGTTTGCGAAGACTATGGATGAAATGCGAATCCGAGGGCCGAACTCAAAGCAAGCTCGGCCCCTTCCACGGAGTTATCCGGGGCTATCTTCAACACCACTCGGGCATATCTCTCTCCCAGTCACCTTCGGGCCCGAGAGAATTTCCGAACGGAGAACGTCACCTTCGAGGTGGCCGACTTGAAACGGCATATCATGCCATCATCGGAAGGCTGCGCTTGCCAAGTTCATGGCGATCCCTCACTACACTTATCTGTGCATGAAGATGTCGGGTCCCAACGGCGTCATCACTCTTCGCAGCGATGTGAAGCAAGCCTTCACCTGCGACAAGGAGAGCTGCGACATGGCCCAATCTCGCGAGAGATTACGTGGCCAACAAGAAGTCCGATTGGCTGCATCAACCGGCGAGAGGGCGAAGTCCCGCGAAGAAGATAGCCAAATCGGGATCCGGTGACGCCAAGACCAAGAAGATCTCCCTTGATCCGTCCGATCCCTCCAAAGCTGCATGTCGGCGCCGACCTAGATCCTAAATAGGAAAGCGCGCTCGTCCACCTTCCTCCAAAATAATAAAGATGTTTTTGCTTGGAAACCATCGATATGCACGGAATTCCTAGGGAGGTGATCGAGCACTCTACGAACGTCAAAGATGACGCCAAACCAATAAAACAACGATTACGCGAGGTTTGCACGGGATCGGAAAGATGCGATCAAAGAAGAACTTGCAAAGCTCTTGGCTGCGGCTTCATTAAAGAAGTCCTTCATCCCGAGGCTAGCCAATCCGGTCTTGGTCCGCAAGAAGACGGGCGGTGGCGCATGTGCGTCGATTACACCGACCTCAACAAAGCTTGCCCCAAAGATCCATTCGGGCTACCTCGTATCGACCAAGTAGTCGACTCAACGATCGGCGTGAACTCCCGAGCTTCTTGGATTGTTACTCGGGCTATCACCGGATCGATCGAAAGAATCCGGCGCTTGAAGACATCTTTCATCACGCCGTTCGGGGCCTACTGCTACATCACCATGCCTTTCGGCCTGAAGAACGCCGGAGCTACATACCAACGCATGATCCAAAGATGCTTCCGGACGCGGATCGGCAAAAATGTTGAAGCTTATGTCGACGATGTTGTCATCAAGACCAAGCGAAAGAAGACCGATCGCCGACTTAGAAGAAACCTTTGCAAACATCCGGGCCTTCGAATGAAGTTGAACCGGAGAAGTGCACTTTCGGCGTCCCATCAGGCAAACTGCTCGGCTTCATGGTATCACATCGCGGCATCGAAGCAAACCCAGAGAAGATCAACGCCATCTTGAATATGAAGCCCCCGAGTAATCAGAAAGACGTCCAAAAGCTCACTGGCTGCATGGCGGCACTAAGCCGTTTCATATCCCGACTCGGCGAACGAGGCATGCCCTTCTTCAAACTGCTGAAGAAGACAGACGACTTCCAGTGGACCACAGAAGCTGACAAGGCCTTTGAAGATTTCAAGGGATTCCTTACCACGCCACCCGTCTTGGCTTCACCTCAGCCCCAGGAACCCCTCTTGTTGTACGTCTCAGCCACTCACCAAGTGGTCAGCACGGTCCTTGTGGTTGAACGAGAAGAAGAAGGACGGGCCCAGAAGATTCAAAGACCAATTTACTTTGTCAGCGAAGTTTTGGCAGGAGCCAAAATCCGATACCCCAGTACAAAAATTGCTTTATGGTGTCCTAATAACCGCGAGGAAATTGGCACACTACTTTCGAGGTCACTCGGTCACCGTCATCACCTCTTTTCCACTCGGCGACGTCATCCACAACCGTGAGGCAACCGGGCGCATCGCCAAGTGGGCCACAGGCGATGCCGTGGACTTAACTTTTAAGCCCGGGACGTCCATTAAGTCACAAGCCTTAGCGGACTTCTGGCCGAGTGGGTGACGGCAAGAGCACGTGCCTCGGGAAGACCTCCAACACTTGGACCATGCACTTCGACGGATCCAAGAGGATCACGGCTTGGGAGCGGGAGTTGTGCTGATCTCCCGGCCGGGAAAGGCTAAGATATGCCCTTCACCTCCACTTCTCCGCCTCACACAACGTCGCCGAATACGAAGCCCTTTTACATGGTGCGCCTTGCGGTCTCACTCGGGATTCGACGGCTCATTGTGGCGACTCCCAGTGGTCGTCAATCAAGTGATGAAAGGCGGGTCTGCTGAACGACACTATGGAGGCCTACCGACAAGAGGTCCGCAAGCTTGAGGACAAATTTGACGGGCTAGAACTTTCACATGTCTGAGACATAACAACGAAGGCTAGATGAACTAGCGCGGTTCGGATCTAAGCGCGAAGCTGCTCCAACGAGATGTCTTTGTCGAGCATCTTTACGAGCCAACCGTCACGGCAAAGACAGCTCCCAACGAGCAAACCACGAACGAAGTCACCATGATCGATACCGGCGGAGGACGCCGCTCATCAAATTCTTAACTCGGCAAGAGCTTGGGATGGCCGGGATGAAGCGAAACGCGTCGGCGTCGTTGCCAAGCATACGTCATGGTTGACTCCGATCTATACAAGAGAAGCCCTCGGAATTCTAATGAGGTGCATCACACCGAAGAAGGGAAACAATTACTCCAAGATATCCACTCGGGCATATGCGGAAGCCACGCGGTGCACGCACTTTAGTCGGCAAAGCTTACGGGCAAGGATTCTTCGGCTTACCGCGGTCTCCGACGCGGAAAAAGTCGTAAGAACTGCGAAGGCGCCGATTTTTGCCGACAAAGCCATGTCCGACCAGGAGCTTCAAACAATCCCACTTTCTGGCCGTTCGCGGTATGGGGGCTGGACATGGTTGGCCCCTTCAAGAAAGCTCCGGGAGGTTTCACACACCTCTTCGTCGCAATCGACAAGTTCTCCAAGTGGATTGAAGCCAAGCCGGTTGCCACAATCACTTGCGACAAAGCACGGGATTTCTTCCTCAACATCGTGCACCGCTTTGGCATCCCAAACGAGAATCATAACCGATAATGGGACCCAATTCACGGGAGGCATCTTCAAGGAATTCTCGAAGACTTCGGAATCAAGATCGCTACGCATCGGTAGCTCACCCCAAAAGCAATGGGCAAGTCGAGCGAGCAAACGGCATGGTTCTCCAAGGCATCAAGGCTCGCGTCTTCGACCGGCTAAGCCCTTACGCTGGCAAATGGGTCCAAGAACTACCCTCGGTTCTATGGTCGCTGCGAACTACACCCAGTCGGGCCACCGGCCAAACTCCTTTCTTTCTGGTCTACGGCGCCGAAGCCATGTTGCCAAACGAGATGGAGTTTGAATCCCTCCGGTCCGCGGCTTCAACGATGAACGCTACGACATCGACCGAGTGGATGACCTCACCCGATTGGAAGAGGCCCGCGAGGCGGCCTCATCCGGTCGGCCAAATACCTTCAAGGGCTCAGAAGATACCACAGTCGCAACGTGCGAGCACGAGCTTTCATTGTTGGCGACCTGGTCCTACGCAAGATCCAGACCACCAAAGACCGACACAAGTTGTCCCCCTTATGGGAAGGACCCTATATAATCGCCGAAGTGACTCGGCCCGGTGCCTACCGGCTAAAGCGCGAAGACGGGTCTATGGTGGAGAACTCCTGGAACATCGAACATCTTCGGCGGTTTTACGCCTAATTTGGCTAAGGCCTCATGTTTTCCTTGACTGCCAACCTCAAGCAAGATGACTTCTTGAGCTAGCAGTCGGGGGCTGATATACATATCAATAAAGCTCGAATTTTCCTCGTCAAATTTTTGTGCATAATTTGGTTTATCATTGTTTAATGTCCTTCGATTCGAGCTCAGTGTCTAAGGACTGAGAGTTTTCCGATGACCTAATCAAGCCTAGGCTTGGTGACAGCCAGACGAAAACTACTTAAGAAATTTCACGCAAAGGCTCGAATCAAGGCGTTGACATAAATAAACTAAAAATAGTCACAAAGGTTTCATGACAAGAGTGTTACGATTACATGATATCTACAAAGAGAAGTCCAGATACATTTCAGAGTTTAAAGTTGTTCACTACGTCTAGAGAGATCTTTTTCGCCGCCTCTTGCGCCTCGCTGAGCATGTCTAGGGCCTGCTCGTCTGTCGTTCCCTCAGCAAAGCCCTCCCCGATTGAATGAATATCCACTCGGGGGTAGAGGGACTTGGTCTGTGCAAGAGCCAGACCAGCCCCCATGTTGGCTGCTTCGGTGATATTCTTCAAATATTGCTCGGGAGCCAGTGGAGCTTGTCGAAGACTTCAATCGGCCCAGCGAGGGCCCCAACCCCTTGATCAAACGGGGCCGCCAAGATCGGCGCGGCGGCGTTGGCAACCTCTTCTCGAACCTCCTCGCTGGACTTGATCCGCCCGAGTAAAACGTCGTATTGGGCTCGGGTCTTCACCTTATAAGCTACAAAAGAGTTCCAGATCATTCAAGGCACTCGGGAATGAAGCAGCATACGAAATACAACTTCAGAAAAGGTTACCTTCAAATTCGGCCTCCACCTCGGCCTTGTCGAGGTTGACCGCTTCCAGTTGGACTTGAAGCGCGTGGACTTCCGAAGAATTTTCTACAACGAAAGATGATTATCAATTGTCAAGATCAACAAAAAGAATCATAATGAAGCTGGGAAAGGCAGGCTTACTTCCGATTGATCCGCGGAGGTCGAGGTTCGCTTCCCGAAGCTCCGAGATCTCTTTCCTCAAAGCGGCCTCCCTCGAAGCGGCCTCCTCCCGAGTGACCTTCAGCTGTCGCTGAACGTCCTCCAAGGAGTTTAAGTGAGGCACCAGCTTTTCCAGCACCTCGGACTTTGCCATTGAGCGGCAATATTCTTTCTGCACGAGAAGGCAGAAGGGTCATCGATTGAAGGATAACGAAGATATAATCAAAAGAAAGATGAAGGCTTACGTTGAGCAGTCGGGTAGCCTCGTTCAGGCTCTCGACGAGGGCATCCCTTTCATCCTTTTCGGCTGACGGTCGAGGATGATGCCTGTCTCTCGCCTTAGAGTCCCGCCACTCGATTCGATTGGAGGAACCCGGGTCTCGAGAAGGCGCAGCACAGGGATCTCCTCTACGTGGGCGGCAAACAAGAAAGACCAATGAAGACATGAAAGACTCAAAATTGAAAGGACAAGAGAAAGTTCCGAAGCAAGTCTCACCGGTTTCGGCGGCACTGCCTAGGCGGGCGGCGGGCTCTTCTTCTCCTTCGGGCTCTTTCTTAGAGTGACCCCAGTCGGGGCACTCGGGCGCAGCTGAGGTTCCCCGACAGCGGCGGTTTCCGGTCGGGATATCCCGGCGCGATCGGGGCTCCTCCCTAGGGCGTCCTCCTTCGGAGGCGAAGGTTGTTTCTCCGGGACGCTTGCACTTGGCTGCGGGCTCCGGGGTTTTGGCTCTGACGGCCTTGGCGCTTCGGGAGCAGCAGCCGGGGTCGGCCCTTCATCACCTCCGACAGGATCAATATCCTGGGGCTTCCTGCACAAGTAAATATAACAAAGATAAAGAAGAGTTTTCTACGAAAGAACTCAGGACTTCAGAGCTTACCTGGTTGATCGGCGGATCTTCGGTGCAGTCCGCGGCGATCGCCTTAGAGGCGGGGTCTCGGCCAGGAGCCGGGACGTCGTCATCCGAGTCCTCGATGATCGCCCGCCTTTTGCTTGCGCGCTTATTCGAGTCTTCACTCGGCGCGCCCGCTTCCCGCCGGATCGGCTTGGATTTTTATCCCGCCGGTCGGCTTCTTAGCGAGCGACGACTGCGCGTCATCATGAGCCATCTTATACGGCTTGGAAATGATAGAGGCATTTTCCTGCAGAAGAAGGAAGGCGCAACGTTAAGTGACAAGACATCAAGATCGGAAGATACAATAAAGCAATCAATCGGCTTACCGGAGGAGGAGGTCGATGAATGCTGAATGGAAGGATGGTAGTATGAGGGCCCGCTCGGCGAAATCCCGGATGAGAAGAGCTTGTACATCCGGATCTTCGGGATCTCGTACGTGAGCGGATCCGGGTCCTCCCGTGGGGTCGATCAGCCTTCGTACTCGAAGGCGGCTTCGCCGCTCACGATTGGCGCCGTCGGCTCGATGAAGTGCCGAGTGATTTGTTCCCCGCGAAGGTTCCTCTTTTTCATCGCCGGGATCTTCGCGAGTAGATCGTTGGCTTCATCCCATTCTTGGGCTACGGGACGGTGCTCCAAGATGGGTTGGGAACAGGAGGAAGACCGACAAAGGAAGGAAGGTTTGGGTTCAAGATTGCGATATAGAACCGGTTCGAGTGTCGCCTTTGTTCGAGGATTTCAAGGGGAGAGAAAAGTAGTCTTTGCGGAGAGATCCGCGAAGCGGAAGCTGCCCGCCAACGACACAAGGTTGATCCTTGTTCGGATGGGGTTTCGGGTAGAACATGCGACGAAACAGATTGAAGTGAGGTAGAATGCCAAGGAAGGCTTCACACACATGAATAAAGAGTGCGATGTGAAGCATCGAGTTGGGATTCGGATGGTAGATGTGAAGGCCATAATAGTCAAAAGCCCCGAAAGAATTCGGAGGTGGGAAGACTGAATCCGCAATAGAAGAAAGAAGTAAAGACGACCGACTCACCGGTGTTTGGGGTCGGGAAATCTTCCCCGCCGGGCGCCAACCCACGAGTTCCTTCGGTGGAAGCACGCCGTGCTTCACCATCTCCTTGAGGGTATACTCCCTCACGTCTGAGGTGGCCCATTGGTCGAACGGAATGTTCTTCTCCCCCGCCATGAGATCGAGGTTGTGGGGGAGTGGATCTGGCTGAGAAAGGTTAGATCTTGAGCGATGGATGTGGGGGTTTTGGCTGCAAAGGCTAGTTGTCACGGCAAGCGAGCTTCTTGGCGGATGGACTGAGAAGTGCGCGAGCCTAGGGTTCTCCGTAAGAAGGGGAATTTTGGAAGGTGAAGAGGCGGGGACGACCTCGTGTCTTTATAAAGAAAGATTTGAGGGTTGCGCTAGGTTTTCTGGTGAGTGGGCCGAGCCCATAAGAAAATCTACGGCCCAGCTAAGGTGTGGTCGATACGTGTCCTTAGGGACTTAAGCGGATGAGCTTAAGCGGATTTGCCACTGGCAATATGCGCGTGTCCGAGTGCCCAATACCTTTAAAGATCCTTCCATACCGCGGTTTGTCGACTTCATGAGAAGGCGACACGATGCAATTTGGAAGGTGACCAACGGCGAGTTTTTATAGCCACCTTGGTGAACAAGGGCTGTTTGGTTTTTCAGCGTTTGGTCGGGTAATCTCGCCGATGCTGATTATTTTCCACCTTGGTGAAGATCTTTATAAGATTGAGACCAGTATTATGGCAAAAGCTATTTAATAACTTGGTCATATTTTTCATATGATTGAAAGAACTTATTTTCCCATGAGGGATGATTAAAGTATTTGTTCCAGGATGACTCGGGCAGACCCACTCGGATAAGCATGAGCTTACCGAGTGCTTTTTTACCCGTTAGGGTTGATTGAGTTATTATTCCGGGGTTACTCGGGCGAATCCACTCGGTTGAACAAGAGTTTACTGAGTGCTTTTTTTTCCATGAGGGATGATTGAATTATTTGTTCTGAGATGACTCGGGCAAATTCACTCGGTTAAGTATGAACTTGCTGAGTAATAAAATTTCTATGATTGCTTTAGCGTGAGCTAAGCATCTACATGAGAATAATTTTTTATAGTTCTTGACTACATGCTTAGTCTATTTTTGACTAACCACATAGTCGGGGGCTACACCTATAATTAGGTGCATCAGGAGATGCACCTAGATATTTATTTTTGAGAAATTTTTATATATATTTTTTCCAGCCCTTCACAGTCTTTGGAGCCACTCGGGAGGATTCAGGCGGAGATGATGGAATCACTCGGCGCCAAAAGCACTCGGTCAAAGAGATTTTTGGTTGAGTCTTGCTTTGGTCCGGCGAGTTATCTCGTCGACGAAAAGGACTCGGGGCTCTTGTGGAGATTGTGGCAATCGGGTATCCACATGGCAAGCTTATCCCTGGAGGTAGGGACGGTTGCGCTGCTATATCTGTAAGCGAACTTGACTTAGGTGTTACGGTTGCCGATAGAGATAAGGCAATCGGCCTATAGTCACGGTTTGGTAAGATTGAGGAAACCAACTTAGAATAAGATAGGGTTTCCGACTTGTAAACCCTTCCTCCCAAGACTATATAAGGGGGTAAGGGCGTCCCTTGAGGGATATCCAACACTAGATTTGAGATACGACTTCATAAGCGAGAGCTTTAGATCACGAGATCAATAAAGACACTCGGCGGATCGAATCCACCGAAACAGGAGTAGGGTATTACCTCACGAGAGGGCTGAACTGTCTAAATCTTTTTCCTCCTAACCCATTGTGCTTGGCGATCTTGACTGCGACCCCATAAAATATATTGCCGAAACCAAGTTTCGACAGTTATGCCGAGTTTGAATCGTATCCTTAGTCGTAATAATATTAGAAATCTTAAACATCTATCTTATAAAACCTGGTTAAATAAGATTCTAAGTTAACATGGATGGTTGTTTTGACTCGTGTGACATCCTAGTCAGAAAAAATTAAATGAGGAAGCCCACATGTAAGTGGACTTCCATCTCGTCCCACCTATCCCCTTTCTTACCCATCTCTCTACCTCTCGCCCTCTCTTTCCAAGAGTTTGTCGGCGGGAGAGGGACGACACTAAAGCTTGTCCACGGAAACGGGAGCGACGGTGGAAGGTCGGTTGATGAGGGGCTCCCTCTTCGCTTCCCCATCTCCACCTCTTCCCTCTCTTCTCTCCCAACAGTCTCTCGGACAACGGCTGGCAGAGCCATGGGCGACCATCCAGCGGAAGAGCCGAAGGAAAGTCGAGGTAGCAACGGCGTAGATCCTCTTATCGCTGAGCCCAATCCTCAATCCAGTATCACATGAGAAATCTCAAGATCCCCTATAATTTCTCCCATGATTCATCGCGAGCAATCCTTTCATAAGCTTGACCTCTCTTGGTCGGTGTTGAGCAGAGCTAGTGGTTTTCCAAGAGGATTTGAGTGCCACGTCCTGATTTTTTGCTTTCCGGTCCTTTCGCCTATCTGCGAAAATTCACTAAACGAAAAGTCCTTAATTGTTTATTACGCATTAAAACTTGAGGGCTGACGTTAGCGAGGGGAGAGGCCAGCGTCGACAAGCGGGCCCCACACGTCGGTGATAAAAGGCGGTTGGTCCACCATGGACCAGGACCACTGAGGCGGTCCACCGCCGGTGTATGGGAACCGATGGCCCGGATCGGCCCAAACCAATCGGGCGGCCACGGGACGGCGCGCCGTCAGGACATGGCGCGGCAACGACAGTGCCCGACCGGCACGACGGACGGCGGCGCATGGCCGTGGGTGATGCACGGCCACCGATGGCAACGACGCGAAAGGCAGCGGCAAGCAGTGCGAAAGACGGTGCTGCACACGGGAGCGGTGGCACACGAAATATGAGGGGAGAAAAGGGGGGAATTCCTCACCGGTGATGGACGGTGATGCGGCGAACCAAGGGATGGATGGGCACTGGCGGTACCAAGCAGAGGAGAGTAGGGAGGTTAGAGGGGAAAAGGGGGATCTCGGCGGCGGGCATTGTCGGCCGGAGGACGAGAAAGGGGAGGAATTCACCGGCGAGTGACGGGAAAGGGGTTCCGGCGATGGAAAAAAGCATCCAAGCGACGGTCGGGGTGCTTCACGGCCTCGCAAAGACGACAGCGGCAACAACGCTACCCGACGGCGACCCGATCGGCGGCTAGAGGCAGCCAGAGATTGGCGATGAGCGGCGGCGTGGAGCTCGATGGCACGGGAGCAAGAGGGAGAACGAATGGCAGCGGGGTTGAGGAAAGGGAGAGATATGAGCTCGGAGGCAACATTTATAGCTCATGAACAGGCTCGGACACGGCCCGGGACAGACTCGTCGACGACGTGGGGGGAAGAGAGAGGGGCACGGATTCGGGTGCAGTGCGCACGGGAAGAGTGGGGGAAGAGGGGCCTTGGCATCCTAGGCAGCACGGAGCGAGCGTGAGGGGCGCGGGAAGGACGGTGAGTGGGGCGGCGTCGGCCCCGCCTTCTCCGGCCGGAGGTTGGGGGCCGGGCGACGGGTGGGTCTCACCTATAAGCGTCTCGGGAGGAGCGGCGCGGAGCGGGCTCAGGGCCGCGGCCTTTGGCCGAACCGGCGACGGAGAGGCGAGGCGCGGGCGCGGTCTTGAGGCGAGGAGATGGGCCGGAAATGGCCCATGGCCAGGAAAAAAGAAAAAGGAGAGCAAAAAAGAAAAGAGGATTTGGATTTAATTTAATTCATATAATTGTATTTTAATTATTAAAATTATTTTATTTGCTCTGAAAATTCCACAAACATTTTTGTTAATATATTTTAGCATAGAGAACTAAAAACTCCCACCAAACTAATTTGACTTATTAAATAGATTTATTAATTAGGGTTTTACTTAGGTTAATTTTTAATTTTTAGTAATTTTTGATAATTTATTAAATAATTTAAAGTCGGAAAGAGAAAATTTCGGGACGTAACATCCGCCATGACCGAGGCTCTCCGAATCGAACCCGCATGGCAACTTGTCCGAATACAACTTGAACTGGTGGCCGTCTCGTGTGTCCATGCTTCGAGTACGCGTCAAAAGAACCACCACCAGCCGAGTACTTTGATCGAACACTGCACCAAGTTCTCGGGGTCGACGAGCAAATCAAATATCTGACCATTTGACGAGACTGCTAGGTGTTCCCGACAACATGCATGCGCCGATCAGGCAACCGAGCAACGGCAGACCTATGTGCTTTTCTGTGTACTGTTACGTGATCAACCATACCACGTCAACAAAAGGTAATTAGTAGATTAATTTTAAAATTAATCTATTATAGATATATCCAGCATATAGCATATAGATATTCAGGTACGCTATATATTTTATATGCACAGTCTATCGTACCTATTCTCCGACCAAAATTTTATTTTTTTACCGTAAAAACCGAGGAAAGATTCTCACAGTTACGAGTAATTTTATAGAAGAGTTACAGACCTGATAGAGACCAGATTAGACAAGCAGAGAGGACAAAATTAACTATAAACGTATAGCCAAGCACATAAGGATTATTTAAGCCCTTTCTTTAATCTAAGACTCTTGTAGGGTACATTGGTTCTTAAAATTAATCTTTCAAAGCGATAGACTCGGAGTTATACGGTGAAAAACTTTATCATTTCTTATTTTCTAAAATTTTATTATGTTTTATGTAAGGCATGTTTTTATAGTATATATTGTGCGAGCGTTTCCTATTTTAGATCGACTATGGTCTAATACTGAAGGCTCGCTCTATTTCTTTTATACAAATCATGTTTGTCTATGGTAAATATATAGTATCCAATATTTGCTTTAAATATGCTTATATCCTGATAATACTAGAAGATTTATACAACTTTCTGAGTACGTGCTCGATATTCTCTAGTAGGCATAGGTCGAGTACGCCCCATTAACGACAACATTCTCGAACAAATGCGGAGTTATCAGACCTAACCTACTAACAAAAACCGATAGTTTATCTCCCATCTAGTACCGGTCACGCCTGGTCTATTTGTGAAAGATTGCTAAGGACGATCTCCTCATGAATATTGTCAGCTTGTTCACCCGGATGGTCGTGAACGGATGTCCAATATGCTTGTAAGTTGGTTAAAAAAGGTATGATAAGTCATGTTGGACGCATGAGATGCATATCCAATAACCGACTCAAGCACTTCTACTGGTGGTCGAGGAACGACTCCACTTGGTCCTCGCTCGACCAACATGATAACGATCCACCCACCACTTCTACGAGTGGTCGAGATACGACTACACACCTGATCCTCGACCAACATGGTAGTGATCCTCCCACCATCTCTACAAGTAGTCAAGGTACGACTACACACCTGGTCCTCGTCCAACGTAGTAGCGATCCTCCCACCACCTCTATGAGTGGTCGAGGTATAACTACACACCTGGTACTCGACCAGCATGGTAGCAATCTTCACACCATTTCTACGAGTGATCGAGGTATGACTATACACCTGGTCCTCGTCTAGCGTGGTAGCGATCATCCCACCATCTCTACGAGTGGTCGAGGTACGACTACATACCTGGTTCTCGTCCAACGAGATAGCATTCCTCCCACCACCACTACAAGTGGTCGAGGTATGACTATACACCTGGTCCTTGACCAGCATAGTAGTGATCCTCCCACCATCTCTACAAGTGGTCGAGGTACGACTACGCACCTGGTCCTCAACTAGCATGGTAGTGATCCTCCCACCACCTCTATGATCGGTCAAGAAACAACCTCGCCTAGTCTGCTTCAACCAATGTGTGTAGCGATCCTACCCTCCCCATACATATTTGTCCGTTGATCCTCTTTTCTCATATCGCTACTGGTTGAAGTCGTTTCATATCGTCCTATTACATTACCCTGACTAATTATCAGGTCTCAGTTATTCGGCCAAGGAAACCTGGTGCTGACGGATTAGTCAGGTACAAAAGGGTCAAAAGATCATGTAAGATATGATCATGTAAGAGCACCCATCTATAACATATTAATTGACCATGTAATCGAGAATTGGTTTTTCCAACTTCATGATCAGAGGCTAGGAATTCGCTACTCCATCTTAGTTTGTTATGATATTCAAGCTGCTTTTGTGAAAAATGTTCCATAAAATAGCTCAGAACTAGAAAAAGTACATACTTCTGTTCGACCGAGGGTAGCTCTGGCGAGAGTACTCGTTTATTGCCACACATAGATATAATTTATTTTCATATTTTCAATTCATGTCATGTTACTCTTGAGCGTTTGCTTGGGGGCTTTTTATCTAACAGTTTGTTCTGAGTAATTGGTTTTAGGGAAATCGGATATCAAAGCAAGTGACCTTCTTGAGTAAAAGAGACTAGTTGAAAGCTTCATAGTAGTCGGAATTTTGTCTTGACTAAATAAAGCTAAAATCAACTACTCTTGTACTCGATCAGAAGATATATACTTGTCCCAAGGCAAACAGTAGTAAGAATTTATGCTGACCAGATGGACGTCGGATTAGTGACTTCAAATTTCAGTACATATAAGAAAAGGTCCCATGACAGAGCAAAGTCAAAGAGTTGTCTGATGGTCGCCCTTTATGTCAACTACAAGGAACTTAGAATGACAACATGGTCATATATCTTGTATGGATCTGAGACCCTATAGAAGACGACTACAGATGGTGCTTTGCATCGCATAGTACAACAGAAGAAAAAAAATAAACAATGCGACAGTTTACCCACCGAGATGGTATCTTTTGACCTCAATCCAAATTCAAAAATGGTCAGTCTGTCATAACCAAGAAAGAGGACTTGTAGAGAATTCTATGCCTACTCGGTTCTTTCGAGAACAGCTAGGTGATTCCGACAAGGTTGGGTCTTCGGACTACATGGTTGAGAATGCTAGTACAAGTCATTTGCATTGAAATCGAGGCTACTGTTAATGTCATAGATAAGACATATCTAATACTTTGTGTTAGGCTCGGCGGGGTCAATCATATACCAAGACTTATACGGAATCAAGCTTCATATATGGAAGGTACTTCATATAATAAAAGAGAAGCAGAGTCTTACTTGGGCAAGACAAAGACTACTCAGATCGTATATATACTTAGTTCTCTAGTTCTTCTTGGACAAAAGAACACCCAAGGGTATAAATACAAACCCTCCTGGAGGAGCGGGGGGACACCAAGACAATCCAACAGATACAAAGGCAAGCCTAGACAAACCCACTATGAAACCATAGAGGCTGACAAGAAGGATCTAGAGCTAACCTCCAATCTCGCTGAGTTCATATTCAAGCAAGAAGACTACACTAGCCGTAGACTACGTGTGAGAGCTCCATGTTGCCAAGTAGATACAAACTAGATTAGGTCATCCCAAATATTGTACTCATGTGATATTGATATATAAAGGCAACATCAGCTTCGACTAACAGTAGTAGGGCTATTAACTATCAATTAAGAGGCTCGAATCTGTATAAAATCACTATCTCCCATCTCTTTTACCTCAATCTCACTTATATCCTAGTACCAACCATCCCTATACCCTACAAATACCATAGGCGGGCATAGTCCGTTGACACATATAACCCTAGGTATTATTGTTATAAAGTTTCCAAATCATACTATTGATCATTTTGACTTTGATCTATCACACTTTTGAGTTCTACAGTCATATCTCAAATTTATGAGTTATTTATACATAATATAAATGTTATATCCATGTAAGTAAAACATTTTGAAAATTTTTTATAAGAGCATGCCAATTTGGTTAACGACGTGGTTTTGGGAAAACTTAGAACCATAATATTTGGGTTTTATGCCACGTGTCAAAATCCCTATGATTTTGTGCAACTTGGACCGTAAGAGGTGGGGTTTTATGAAATTTACTCTTATTTAAAATATTTTATATGAAGCATGTATAATAAGTTTTGGAAAATAAAGAAAAATGATATTCAACGATGAAATTGATTTAATGATCCTATTAACAAATAAATTTAACCAAATAGTAATAATTTGAAGGTAAAATTATATTAATTATATATAATTTCATTTTCTCGTGTTATAAAAAAGAAGTTTTTAATTGATCTTCTCTTGTATCCCAGATATGCCTCTAAATTCAGCTGGCGTATTGTCATGCCCAGAAATTCTTGCCCGGAATTTCGAAGCTAAGTGTGTACTAAATCCCTGTTCATGACCAGCTAGGGTACACAAACGAAAGTTTGATACATAGAATCAACATCTTAGAAACATCATAAAAGTCTTACATTAATGTAGGGAAAAATAAAATAAGCTTTTCTACATCTTGACACTCGCAGCGTGGCGATTCCACTCCACGGGCATCCTCGATGGTAGAGATAAGCCTACTCTTCCGCGAATCCATCATCTGACCGTACTCCAGCTCTGAGGTGGGGGAAAAGGAAGCAAGACTGAGTACTACCCACTGTACTCAGCAAGTCATACCAAGAGAAGGTATGATGCAAGTATTCTCAAGGGATGATAGGGGTTATTTGCATAAATCAAACATTTTAAAGACAATAGTTGAAAGCAGTAAAAAGGAGGTATGATGCAAGTATTCTCAAGGGAGGCTAGGGGTTATTTGCATAAATCAAGCATTTTAAAGACAATAGTTGAAAGCAATAAAAATTGTTTGGTTTAATTAAATAGAATTAACCATCACTGTCCAATGCTACACCACGTTGAGACAGGGCCAACCCATCTATCTAGTCCATGTCAGTTTCATTAAGTCAAATTATTAAACATGAGACTAATCACGATGAATCTGGTTGATCGCCCATAACCGTGGGCACGACTATTCGAATAGTTCTATTCTGATTAAAGATGTACATCTATACCCATAAGACACAGCCCCATGACATGTTTCAATGTGCCGACATGCCACCATGACATACTGGAAAGGGAACTGTAATAGGACCCTTCTCATAACCCTTCCTAACCAAGTGATACCACACTTCAGGTTTTGCCCCTACCTTTAAATCCAAGGTAGGCAGCCCCCTCTTGTGCCTAAGTGAATCTGAAAGCCGCAAAGGCCTTGCCCGGCCCATCCAAACTCCATCACTCCCACCCTTGCCCGGGTACGTCGAATAGGGAAAAGCTACACTATAAGCCCAACCATTGCCCACGCTAGCTTGTGATACGCACGGTAATTTTTCCTGTGTTTCTCGTGAATCGGCCCTTAAATGCCATGGGTGCATTTATCAAACTATGCACCCACAACCCATCGTTAATCATATTTTAGTTGAAACTGATACCATAGTGGTATGTGTCCATAATCACCTTCAGTAACTTCATCATAGAATAGTGGTAACATTTCTCATAATGAGCTACTTGAACTAAGCATGACTAAGCATTCCCTAATCCAACATCTAGTCATATTGAATCCCAATTTATCATTAACATAGGGTAATCAAGCTAGGCTGCACACTAAAGGTCCAATCTCACAAGACATTATAAAATAATGCAATTTAATAGAAAGCAAGGTAATTTACAAATAGGTACAATATGATCAATGTGAAATACATGACTTGCCTTGCTCTTGCTCTGAAGGAACCTCTACAACTACCTCAAAATATACGGGAGCATCGGAGGTGCCGGAATCTACATGACAAACAAAATACACCACAAAATTGGCTATAAATCTACTGAAACAGGCATCAAAACTATTTTTAGTGGATTCTAGGCATTTTTATGAGTTAATACAATTTGAATGGACTCAAACAGAGTTCGGATGAATTTTCTATGAATTTTAGGAGTTTCTCTAGTTTTTACTATAAAAACAAAAAGAATTAACGATTTATGGTGCAACCAGCCTCTATGGTTGATGTCACCAAGGGCACGGGCGTAGCGGTGGCGCGCAGGAGAGGCGACACATGGTGGACTAAGTCCACGGGCCAGGGTGCACGCGCACCACGTGGTGCACATGTGGCGCCGACGCGACAGAAACTCGGCGGACACGCGAACGGGTGGTGCTGATGCGGGACGGCATCGGGGTGACGAGTGGACGGGTCAGATTCTCCCGAGGGTGGATCCGACGGTGCGGGAGAGGGTGACAGGCTCCATCGGCGCGACGAATCGATGGGAGGTTGAGGTCCTGCAATGTCCGGCGAAGGTGAGAGAGGGACAATGAGGGAAGGAGAGGGAGTGCGGCGACGAGAATCGCCGGCCAAAGAGGGGAAAAGAGGGACGGCTCACCGGCGCATGAGGGAGTAGCGGTTCTGGCAGCGTGGGATGGAATCTGAGCGATGACCGAGGTTCCCCACAACCTTGCGAAGCCGACGACAGCGACGGGGAGGCTTGGCGATGGACGGAGGGACGGAATTGGGTGGCTAGAGTGCGGAAATACAACGACGCTAGGGTTTTGAGATGTGGGTGCGATTGAGAGCACGAGTGCTTCAGATGAGGTTGGGAAAAGATGGAGCGGCACACGGGGGCATGATTTATACCGTTAGCGGCTCGGTCATGGCACGAGAAGGGTGAAAATGGCGGAGGTTGTGGCGGCGTGGGAAAAGAGAGAGAGAGATGGGTGGCGCGGGATTTCGAACCCTGGCTCCTTGGCTCTACTGGTACAGGCGAGTGGGAAGGAGTGGGTGCGCGGCTTTCGGGCGAGGCGGCGTGTCACACCCTGGAGTTTTCCCCCTTTTAAAAATCATTAAAGAAAATCACAAAAGAAAATATTATGAATTAACCTAGAGCAAAGAAATAATTTTAAAATGCAAAGTATAAGTGGAAATGGCATGGTAGGATTTTTCTTAAATTCTACATGTCAAAATACATTAACAAGATTTTTAGTGGAATTTTTAAAGCACTAGAAATAATATCTAACCAATTAAATCAATAACTAAAATAAAATAAATCCTAGGAAAATTCTTTTTCTCTCTCGTCCTTTTCTGCTCTTTTTCGCTCCCGGGCCGATGGCCCATTCCTGCGCGCGCGTTCCCCTTTCTCTCTCCTCTCTCGGCCGGCCGAAGGCCGCGGCCCGTTAGCCTCGCGCGCATTGCTCAAAAGTCTAATATCCCTCTCTCTCTCGGGCCATTGACAAATGGGGCCCACCTGTCAGCCCCGTCGTCTACCTCCGGCCGCATCGCCACCGTCGGCGCGCCTCGTTGCCGCACGAATCCCACCGCTCCCCGCCTCTCCCGCATGCACGTTTAAGCCACTTTTACTCCCCCGCACCCGTCGCCGGCCGTTGTCACCCCCATCCGCCACTCCCGCGCCCATAAATGGCCAGATTTAATCACCGGCCATTTAATCCCTAATTCCTCCCCCGAGTTACACCGATGAGAAACTCCCGCTACCTCCGGTCGTTTCCGAGCCCCTTTCTTCCCAATAAATACTGCGGGCCATCTCTCGGTTCTCCCCACCCTACTCTCAAGCTCTCCCGTGCTCTCTCTCGCCCTAGCGCCGAGCTCCCAAGTTCTGCCGCCCTCCGCCGCCGTTCATGAAGGAATACGCGGAGGCTACGATAGCCTAAAACAAAATTTTTCTACCGTGCAATCAGGGAAAGCTTGCAAGTAAGAGTCAATAGATCATTACCGATTGACGCGCAGTGCAGCGGAAATAGCTGATCTATTGCTAGCCAACCTCGGACAAGCCTTTTCGACCTCGGAAAACTCCCAGCCGACCTCGCCGATGTCGAACAGTACCTCGCAAACCCCGAGTAGTGCTATGCCAACCTCGCTGACCCTGGGTCCGAATCGCTCGACCCCGTCGACCCCAGGTCCGAATCGCCCAACCCAACCGACCTCGACATGCTTCACTCGACCGCCCCGATGCCGTTCAGATTCGTCGATGTCGATGACATCGTTCCGGTTCGCCCGGCCCTCCGACCTCCCGACCGCCCGACCCAACCACTGAATTAGATTCAGCTAGTTGAATCTCGGGGAGATTCAATGCCACCGATTTACACTGCAACTTAGTGATGTCTCTACCAGTATCCACACATCCAGGGAGAGAACTCCGAACACCCGTGTTCTAGCACGCGATGCACGGCTAGGGTTTTGGCTCGGATGTAGGGAGGGTTTCTGTGGAGAAGATTGATCCAGCTATGAAGTTGCGCATACCAGCCCTCCACGCCTCGCCCTCTTTATATAGAGTTGCCGACTGGGCCTAAAGGTCCATCGGGACTCTATGTCCAGTCGGATCCCTATCCGATTGAGCCGTATCTGAGTCAAACTCGAATGCCTGTTCTATCCCGTTAAGTGTGCGACCCAATAGGTCTGTGTACAATTGGCCCTGACCCGAAAACACCCTTTCGGTCGGCTTGTCAATAGTGGCCCATAGCAGAACATATTGACACCAAAATATACACAAAGATCATATCGACTGAACCTGTAATGTGTGCACAAATCCGTTTACCTCACGATATCAATTAAGCTATAGGCAAGACTTGTGCCATCCTATCTGTAGCTTAATCATTCACTCGATCTCGTATTGGATTATATATCTGTTGATTGACTCCTCAATCAACTCGGCATGACCATGTGCTTCCATAATCCATTACATCGAGGGGCCCAGAGATATCTCTCCTATAGGAGGAGCAAATTCCATCTTGATCATTCACATCCCTCTACATGTTTCATAGCAAACCCGAAGACTACTTTTATAACTACCCAGTTACGGTATAGCGTTTGGTGTCCCTAAGTAAGTCATTACATATGTTGGAATCATGTTAACGCCAAAATTTGGTAAGCCCCGAAGTCCTTATCGGCTAAGGGTTAGTATCGGCTCGAAGCAGAATCGACTGAGAGTTTTGTGACAGCCGATGGAGGATCCATATTTCCAGCAGTCGGGTTCTTATTAGATTCGGTTTGAGAAAATCTTATCCGAAGAAACCGAGTCCAGGGAGGATACGGCTTGTATCTATTAATTAGGAAGAGGTTGTTATTTCCTATTTTATCTTTAGGAAAGTCTGTTTTGTAATCTGTTAGGATCTTTGCCATCCCACGGGTATAAATATGTAAGCCCCGGGTTCATGTAATATCATCTCTCGATCAATACAACCTCGGCGCATCGCCACCTTTTACTTTTCTATTTTGTTCTTCATCCGACGAGACTTGGCACCTGACGCGGGGCTACATCGGCTTTGATCTCCGGCAAAGGGGTAAGTCCAAGGTCCCACCGGCTCAGGCAATCGTATTGGCTACGTTGGCGTCGTCCAAGGTTGCATCAGTACATTCGACCTCTTGGATTGCTTCGATTCGGTTGATATCTTTGCCTGATTATTTATCATATGTCTCTGTTGAATCTAATTTTAGTATCTCGATTTGGCTCTATCGGTTGTTTCTCGTTTCAGGGTTTCTGCCGATACTGGCTAAATCGTTTTACTAGATTAGATTGGTTTAGGCATCTACCACCCTGAAAATCAGCCAAGGGCTTGATTGTCTAGATATTGCTTTTCGTTTCATACTTAGTGCTGCATCAGTTTGATCTACTAAGTCGTGATTAGAACCGTAATCTCTAGCCTGCCTCTTGATCGCCACTAAGGGTTTCATCGGGGTTTCAGCCGATGAGCTATTTGGATATTGCATCGGCTTGCAAGGAATATACACAAGTTGGATATCGCCGATTGCAGCAGAGACTTCATTGAATATTTAACCATTTGGATTTAATGACATCGGACTTCCAGCCGATGTATATTTTAACCTTTAAATCAATGTTTATTATATCATGTGATCGCTTTGTGTCATATTACATTGCTATATCATCATGTTATCATCGGTCGATCACTTTTATATAAATATTCGCTATGCGTACAGCCAATGGATTCAAACCCTAACACCGTCGGCTGGCATCGACATCGGCTGGAATTGCACCATCGGCTTATCAGCCAATCAGTTAGTTTTTGGGTATCGGTCTATCGGCCGATGTGATATATGTTCTGCTATTTTGCATAACTTGTGAGTGGCAGGATCAAACTGACTGGCACGCCCGCGCTTCATCTATTATAGGACCTGCACTGGAGCTAAGCAGATCTGCCAGGCCGACGTGTTGATTTTTTCCGTCAACACATTTTGGCACGCCCGGTGGGACCGTGTTTGTGACAACAGGTTTTTTTACACAGTTCTTGGGACCCATAATTGCTGCAAGATGTCTGATATGGAAGTCAAGGCCGAGGAAGAACAATCTCTCAAGCTGATTAATGAAGAGAAGGAGCAATTTATCGAGCCGATGGATGATGAGACGCTTCAAGAGATGGTTGATAACATCATTCATCGTGCTGTGTTCGATCAATCTGGAGTTTTATGAATACAATGTATGGTTTGATCGAGGAAACAGTTCCCAAGGTAATTGCCTTAAGAAGTCAGCGTTGGGGGCAGATTGGCAAGCAATCTCAGCATCATCGGCAACGACAAAATTGCCTCGGGGGACAAGATGATCAATATCAGTATGAGGAGCCACATCAGCAATATCGGCCAGAGGAAACTCAAAGATATCTGTCCAAAGAGGATTGGGCCGATATAATTGCAAAGGTAATGGAGGAGCAGTTTGGAATTAAACGCAAAAATCAAATTTCTCTGTATCGGCTGCCATATCCTGAGTGGTTTGATAGGGTTCCAATTCCGAGCCGATACAAGGTTCCAGATTTCTCCATGTTTTCTGGGCAAGATGGTATCTCCACAATGGAACATATCAACCGATTCTTAGCTCAATGTGGAGAAGCATCGGCTGAAGAAGCTCTGAAAGTAAGACTTTTTCCATTGTCTTTGACTGGATCGGCTTTCACATGGTTTTCATCATTGCCACCAAATTCCATCAGCAGTTGGGCCGCTCTTGAAAAGCAGTTTCACATGTACTTCTTTGCTGGGGTTAGCGAGTTGAGGCTTGCAGATTTGATATCAGTTAAACAACAAAAAAGGGAATCGGCTAAGGAATACATTCAAAGGTTTCGTAATATCCACAGCCGATGTTATAGCTTGAGCCTAACGATGAGCAGATAGCAGATCTTGCATTCCAAGGGTTGTCGACTAACCGAAGCGGTTTTTCATTCATGAGTTCGACGCTGGCTCACCATTTAAAGGTATCGGCTTATGAGAGCCGGTGTCAAGAAGAAGAAAAGAATCGGTTTCGGGCGATCAAGACAAGGACAATTTTGAAGCATAACTTCTCATACTCCAAAACCGGGGGCATGTGTTAACGCCAAAATTTTGTAAGCCCCGAAGTCCTTATCGGCTAAGGGTTAGTATCGGCTCGAAGCAGAATCGACTAAGAGTTTTGCGACAGCCGATGGATGATCCATATTTCTAGCAGTCGGGTTCTTGTTAGATTCGGTTTGAGAAAATCTTATCCAGAAGAAACCGAGTCCAGGGAGGATACAACTTGTATCTATTAATTAGGAAGAGGTTGTTAGTTTTCTATTTTATCTTTAGGAAAGTCTGTTTTGTAATCTGTTAGTATTTTTGTCATCCCACGGGTATAAATATGTAAGCCCGAGGTTCATGTAATATCATCTCTCGATCAATACAACCTCGGCGCATCGCCACCTTTTACTTTTCTATTTTGTTCTTCATCCGACGAGACTTGGCACCTGACGCGGGGCTGCATCGGCTTCGATCTCCAGCGAAGGGGTAAGTCCAAGGTCCCGCTGGCTCAGGCAATCGTATTAGCTACGTTGGCGTCATCCAAGGCTGCATCAGTACATTCGACCTCTTGGATTGCTTCGATTCGGTTGATATCTTTGCCTGATTATTTATCATATGTCTCTGTTTGAATCTAATTTTAGTATCTCGATTTGGATCTATCGGTTGTTTTTCATTTTAGGGTTTCTGCCGATACCGACTAAATCGTTTTACTAGATTAGATTGGTTTAGGCATCTACCACCCTGAAAATCAGCCAAGGGCTTGATTGTCTAGATATTGCTTTTCCTTTCATACTTAGTGCTGCATCGCTTGATCTACTAAGTCGTGATTAGAACCGTAATCTCTAGCCCGCCCGTTGACCGCCAAGAGAGTTTCATCGGGGTTTCAGCCGATGAGCTATTTGGAAATCACATCGGCTTGCGAGGAATATACACAAGTTGGATATCGCCGATTGCAGCAGAGGCTTCATTGAATATTTAACGATTTGGATTTAATGACATCGGACTTCCAGCCGATGTATGTTTTAACCTTTAAATCAGTGTTTATTATATCATGTGATCGCTTTGTGTCATATTACATTGTTATATCATCATGTTATCATCGATCGATCGCCTTTATATAAATATTCGCTCAGCGTACAACCAATGGATTCAAACCCTAACACCGTCGGCTGGCATCGGCATCGGCTGGAATTGCACCATCGGCTTATCAGCCGATCAGTTAGTTTTTGGGTATCGGTCTATCGGCCGATGTGATTTATGTTCTGCTGTTTTGCATAACTTGTCAGTGGCAGGATCAAACTGACTGGCACGCCCGTGCTTCATCTATTATAGGACCTGCACTAGAGCTAAGCAGATCTCCCAGGCCGGCGTGTTGATTTTTTCCGTCAACAAATCCATGATGATCTCAGGTCTAAGTACTTTGCATCAACACTACTTGAGACCAACTAATGGCACATCAATTCTCTATAGTGTCTCAAGGTGGGTCTATTCAACAACATATTCTCTAATATGTGTTCACATTTATTGATTTGGTATCTCCATACCATCATCCATGAGACATGATCATCAATCAATAGACATGCTGATCTTATAATCATATTCATTCCATTGATATGATATATGATCAAGGATCATGTAGAAATAGATTTATACATAAAGAGTCTCATGAATAAGTCATATACTTATTGATCAATACAAGTAGTCTATTTCATGAAACGAAATAACACTTTATTCATTATTACATAAACATTGACCATGATATCCAACATCTCCATGTTGCCTTTAGGGCATATCACTAATAGTCTTCCATTTGCACTAGAGTCAATCATGTAAGTATCTAATACCCATTGATCTGGTGTGTCCCTCATGTTTAGGCTGAGTGAGTGGCTTTGTCACTGGATCAACAATATTTAGATCTGTGTGCACTTTGCATATCTTTACATCACCTCTGTCCACTATCTCGCGGATGAGATGGTATCGCCGAAGAATATGTTTGAATTTCTGATGTGATCTAGGCTCCTTAGCCTGCACAATGGCTCCACTGTTATCACAAATAGAGGGACATTGGACTAGCCGCACTGGTCATCACACCCAGCTCAGGAACATATTTCTTGATCCAAACAACCTCCTTTGCAGCTTCAGAAGCAGTGATGTACTCGGCCTCCGTTGTAGAATCAGTAATAGTGTCCTGCTTGGAACTTTTCCAGCTGACTGTACCTCCATTTAGGCAGAACACGAACCCAGATTGTGATCTATAGTCATCTTTGTCTGTTTGGAAGCTAGCATCGGTGTTACCATTTACAACGAGCTCCGATTGGTACCTGCTCGTAGCACTCAAAGCGAACGAGACATCTGGACGTGTACAAATCATAGCATACATGATGGATTCAATTGCTGAAGCATATGGAACGATATTCATCTTACTCCGCTCATCAGGTGTCCTAGGACATTGATTCTTGCTGAGATTAATGCCATGCGACATTGGCAAGAAACCCTTCTTGGAATCATGCATGTTGAACCTCTTTAACACTTTGTCAATGTATGTACTTTGGCTTAATCCAATTAGCGTCTTAGATCTATCTCTATAGATTCTAATGCCTAGTTGTTAACGCTTAAATTTGGTAACCAAATCCCTAAGTCTTAGGTGAGGTTGAAGCAGAATCGGATTGGCTGGTTTGACGGAGAAATAGAGGCCGGGTCGGCTAAGATGCGATCGGCTGCGAAACCAGTCGGCTAAGGTTGAATCGGAGAAGAACAGCTGATGGCCGATTCCAAGTTCAGAGAAGTTGAAGCCATTTCTGATGCAGATATTTGGAGATAAAATAGAAGATTCAGTCTCCAAATTGCGCATTAAGAGATATTGCCATCTAGGGATAAAGTCCCATAACGGCGAATGTATGTAAATTAGAGATTTGTTTAGGGATAACCCTATTGTAAAGGCGGCAAAGGATTGCTTCGCGCACTTTTGTCGTATAGATATAGTAGTTAGTTGTAACCGTATGTAGTGCAATCTTTGCTGTACTTGGGTATAAATAGGACCCGAGACCCCTGTAAACAAATAATCACAATCAATATAACCTTCGGCGCATCGCGTCCTTTTTTTTAGACGAACAACTGATCCGGCTTCGGGCTGCATCGTTTTGATCCCCAAATTCAGGTAAATGTTTGTTGTTAGTGGTGTATCTCATCGAATTTAGTGCTTCCATCGTTATGACACTCTAAATTCGATGATTTATGCTGCGCTAGTTATCATATATCACATATAATTTAGAACAATGTTTAGATCTGTCTCGACGTCGGCTCGTTTCTGTCAAGAACCAGCAGCTGATAGAGTTAGGTCTAAAGGTTGGCCTAAATTATATGCGATATCACCGTCTTGAGGTATTTACATCATCTACAGTGGACCAGACTGTTTTTTTATACTTAATGCTGCATCAACATTGAACTATTAAGTCATTTTTAGAGCTTTCATGATCTATTCGGCTAGATGTATGTGTTTAGAGACAGTGCCGGGGTTTCAGCCAGCCTTATCTGTTTTAATGTTCCTTTGATATATTTGTTAAGGATTATTAAAACCGCCTCTTATATTAAGATCTTGCTCTAGTTAAATGCCCTAAGCCAGAATCAGTTTGTCAGCTACAGCCGACAGCTGACTGATCTAGGTTTAGCGCATTTGGCTCAGATCAATATCTTTTCATAAGATAAATCGGAGTATTAGCCGATTCACGGTTGGACTTATGACATCGACTAAGATTGTTAAAGCATATATTTATTATTCTGTTGTATATTTGGGTAAGTGACTAATACTGTCTCGATGTAGCCGATCTATTCTAGTCACTTGGTTTAAATACACTTCGAAATAGTATATATATGTAAATTGACTCCTGCAGCCGATCCAGTAGGATCTGACTTAATACTTAACGCATATATCTCTATTTTTCTTGTTGATTAACAGATCAAACCAACTGGCACGCCTTGTACAGCATGGGTAGCCGAGAAGGACCTGCACTGGAGTTAAGCAGATCTCCCAGGCCAGCGCGTGAGAGAAATTTCTCATCAACACGCTTCTTGGCACGCCCAGTGGGACTTTCTTTGTCAACTCGGCTAGGACGCATTAACGCAGCTGACAAGATGGTCGACTCCAAGAGCCCCAGCATTTCTCAGGACAACATCGTGCCTGTGAAGATGGAGCAACTATCGGCTGAACAGCAAGCCGATTACAAAAAGATGATAGAAGAGCTCTAGGCCAACTACCTACAGTCTTTCACCCAAACAAGGTCCGGGGTCGTACATCAAAAGTACAAGTTCAGCATGGACGAGCTCAAGGCATCCTCCTCTAGTGGATCAAAGGGCAAACAGAAGGTGGAGGAGCCGATTTAGGAACAAGACGATTCGGCCCTGCATACTTTGCAAGACCGATCGATTCGGCCGTTCACCACGCGCTGGTCAATCAAAGTAGCATCCTTGTCAACACCCTTAACAACATGATTGCTACTGTGGTCGACGCCAAGATAGCTGACCAACTGCAGCTGGGGCCGACTTACTTTACAGACGGCCAGTTTCCCGGTTACAGGACGTTGGCCACGCAGAATCGGCCGATTCCATCGCTAGCACAACCAGGGCTGCCAGGAGGGGTCCTCAACCAGCCGAATCCGTCCGGATCGGCTGCGAGACCAGTGATCACCATGCTGAACCGACAACAACCGTTGCCCCAGGACCAGATCGCCAACATGTTCAACGACAATCGACAGTTGGAGCCGGTTGCCCAGATTGGCCTGGACAGACAGTACAACGTCGGTGGCCGACAGCTGTTCCCGGGTCCACCAACGCCACCACCGGCAAATTGGCCGCCTCCCGCTGATCACCCGTTCCAGTACCAGTATCAAGGAGGCCACCAAGATCATCACTACAGGCCCTAGACGCCACCACCACTGTATCGGCAAGCACCCGCGCCATATGATCAATATGAGCCGATACAGCAGGACAACCGGACTTGGGCCGATCTGATTGCGGACGTCATGCACGATCAATTCGGTCTCAAACCGAAAGACTCAGGAAAAATGTATCGGTATCCTTATTCGGAGCATTTTGAGCGAATTCCATTGCCCAACCGGTACAAAGTCCCAGACCTCTCGAAGTTCTCAGGGCAAGACAATATGTCAACTTACGAGCATGTCAGCCGATTCTTGGTGCAGTGCGGCGAAGCATCGGCTGCAGACGCCTTGAGAGTCCGGTTGTTCCCTCTGTCTCTTTCGGGATCGAATTTCACCTGGTTCTCTTCATTGCCTTACAACTCAATTCAGAGTTGGGCCGGTCTCGAAAAACAATTTCATAGCTACTTCTACTCTGGCAACCATGAAATGAAGTTGTCGGACCTCACCAGTATCAGGCAGAAACACAACGAGTCGGTTCAGGAATACATTCAACGCTTCAGGGAGATGAGGAACCGGTGCTACAGCCTGGTGCTGTCGGATGCCTAGCTAGCCGAATTGGCCTTCCACGGCCTGATCGCACCGATCCGTGAATGCTTCTCCGCTCAGGACTTCGACAGCCTGGCGCATCTGGCACAGAAGGTGACGGTGCATGAACAAAGATTTCAGGACACGAGGAAGGCCGTCAAAAACATAACTCAAGTCATCATTGAGTCAGATTCCGATTCCAACGACGATGACACAGAGGTGGCGGCAGCCGAATGGGCCAAGAACAAAAGGCCATCATCGCGGTGGGCTGCCAAAGACGGCCAAAGAATAAAAATATGACTTTGACATCACCAAGGCCGATAGGATTTTGACTTATTGCTCAAGGAGAAATAGATCCAACTTCCTGAGAACCACGTGATCCCATCGGCCGAAGAACTAAAGAAGAAAAGGTACTGCAAGTGGCACAACTCTACATCTCATACCACCAACGACTGCAAAGTCTTCAGGCAGCAGATCCAGTCGGCAATAGAGGCCGGGAAACTCAAGTTTGCCGATTCTGCTCGGCCGATGAAGGTAGATGGCAACCCCTTCCCAATCAACATGGTTCAAACCGGCCCTAGGCAAGCTGATCGGCAGCGTAGAATGACATACAGCTTAGCCGAAACATTGAAAGGGGTCAATGCAGAAGGTGAGCCGACTGGCGTTCCACAAACAATTACAACAGACCAGGGATCTATATTCATATCAGACGAATTTGTTTAGTTTGCGGACGGCATGGGGATCAAGATACTTAATTCTTCGCCGTACTACGCACAGGCCAACGGGCAAGCCGAAGCTTCAAATAAAAGTTTGATTAAATTGATTAAAAGAAAGATCTCTGAGTACCCCAAGCAATGGCACAGCCGATTAGCCGAATCACTATGGGCATATCGGATGACATGCCATGGATCAATTCAAGTCCCGCCATACAAGCTAGTCTATGGGCATGAGGCAGTGCTACCATGGGAAAGCGTCATCGGCTCAAGGCGCATTCAACTACAGGATCAACTCACAGCCGATGATTATTATCACTTGATGGTGGACGAATCAAAAGACTTAGTTTTATCCAGGATGAGGGCCTTGGAGAAAGTTACAAGGGTAAAGAACAAGTAGCCAGACATTATAATAAAAAAGTTATGCCTAAATCTTTTGAAGAGGGTGAACTCGTTTGGAAATTGATACTACCGATTGGATCCAGAGACAATAAATTCGGCAAGTGGTCACCAAATTAGAAAGGGCCTTTCAAGATCCACAGATGCAACTCTAAAGGAGCTTATATGCTAGAAGGTTTAGATGGAGAAGTGTTTGGAAGGGCTCTTAATGGAAAATACTTGAAAAAATACTACCCAGGCGTATGGATCAACTCGTGATTCGGCTGTTTGTTTGGCCGATTCGTGCTAGCCGATGCCCTGTTTCAGTCAGGCATCGCCTTTAGGCCATTGTTATGGCATATTTTTCCCCTAATGTCTATAATCGGTTGCTATTGGCCGATAGCGACTACAACGAGGTGAAATTTGACTTCAGTTCATAATTTTGTCGACATCGAAGACATCAACAAAATTAGGGGGGCATATACACACACAAGATTCGAGCCGATTACAGAAAGGCGAACGTCAAAAATTTTCGGGCTTCATAATCGGCATTATTACAGGAATCAAATGTTTTTTCGAGCGTCGTTGTCGGCGGTCATCATAATCGGCAGTCAATGAGGGTTTCTGAAGCATTCCCGAGATCGGCCTGGCATCAGGTTGAGTACAAGATCTAAGCCGGTTGTGAGAAGACAAGACGTGCGAACTTAAGAATTTTGTGAGTAATTGGGATCGGCGGCCGTAATGCAAGTGTTGGGAACGATAGCCGCGATGCGATTTCGGAATCGGTAAACATGATCTAACGCACAAGGCCGAAACACAATCGCCTGGAAAGATATGCAAGCTACAGAAATCCATTTATAGATTGAAGCAAGCATCTTGGAGTTGGAATATTCGTTTTGATGAAGTAATCAAAGGGTTTGGTTTTATCAAAAATGAAGAGGAGGCCTGTGTTTACAAAAAGGTCAGTGGGAGCGCAATTGTATTTCTAATCTTATATGTGGATGACATATTACTGATTGGAAATGATATCACTATGCTAGAATCCGTTAAGTCTTCATTGAAAAATAGTTTTTCATGAAAGACTTAGGGAGGCAAGATACATATTAGGCATTCGGATCTATAGAGATAGATCCAAGAGGCTAATTGGATTAAGCCAAAGTACATACATTGACAAGGTGTTGAAAAGGTTCAACATGCATGATTCCAAGAAAGGTTTCTTGCCCATGTCACATGGCATTAATCTTAGCAAGAATCAGTGTCCTCAGACACATGATGAGCGGAATAAGATGGGTATGGTTCCATATGCTTCGACAATTGGATCCATCATGAATGCCATGCTTTGTACACGTCCAGATGTCTCGTACGCTTTGAGTGCTACGAGCAGATACCAGTCAGATCCAGGTGAAGGTCACTGGACTGCTGTAAAGAATATCCTTAAGTACTTGAGAAGAACTAAGGATATGTTCCTAGTCTATGGAGGTGAAGAAGAGCTCATTGTAAGTGGTTACACCGATGCTAGCTTCCAAACATACAAGGATGATTATAGATCACAATCTAGGTTCGTGTTCTGCCTGAACGGAGGCGTAGTCAGCTGGAAGAGTTCCAAGCAGGATACTGCTGCTGATTCTACAATGGAGGCCGAGTACATTGCTGCTTCAGAAGCTGCAAAGAAGGCTGTTTGGATCAAGAAATTCGTTTCTGAGCTTGGTGTGATGACTAGTACGACTGGTCCAATGTCTCTCTATTGTGATAATAGTGGAGCCATTGCGCAAGCCAAGGAGCCGAGATCACATCAGAAGTCCAAACACATACTTCGGCGATATCATCTCATCCGCGAGATAGTGGACAGAGGTGATGTCAAGATATGCAAAGTGCACACGGATCTTAACATAGCCGATCCGCTGACAAAACCTCTTCCTCAGCCGAAACATGAGGCGCACACAAGAGCAATGGGTATTAGATACTTACATGATTGACTCTAGTGCAAGTGGGAGATTGTAAGTGATATGCCCTAGAGGCAACATGGAGATGTTGGATATCACGTCAATGTTTATGTATTTATGAATAAAGTGTTATTCAGTTCCATGAAATAGACATCTTGTATTGATCAATAAGTACGTGACTTATTTATGAGACTCTTTATGCATGAATCTATTTCTAAATGATCTCTGATCATATATCATATTATTGGAACTAATATGATTCTAGATCAGCATGTTTATTGATTGATGATCATGTCTCATAGATCATGGGTATGGAGATACCAAATCAATAAACATGGACACATGTGTTGGAGAACACATTGTTGGATAGACACACCATGAGACACTACAGGAATTAATGTGCCATTAGTTGGTCTCAGGTAGTGTTGGTACAAAGTCGTTAGACCTGAGATCACCATGGATTCCAACATGTGTAGTAGCCTACTTTGGGAGTACCAAACGCTATTCCGTTACTGGGTAGTTATAAAGGTAGTTTTCGGGTTTGCTATGAAACATGGAGTGGGATGTGAGTGATCAAGATGGAATTTGCCCCTCCTTTGGAGAGATGTCTCTCGGCCCCTCGAGATAATGGATTATGGAAATGCATGGCCATGCTAAGTTGATTGAGGAGTCAATCAACAGACACATAATCCAATACGGTTCGAGTGAATGGTTAAGCTATTGAAGGGATGGCACACATCTTGCCTATAGCTTAATTGGTATCGTGAGACAAAGGGATTTGTGTACACATTACAGGTTCAGAGCCGATATTATATTCTTGTATACTATGATATCAATATGTGCTGCTAGGCGCCGCTGTTGACAGGTCGGCTGAGTTGGACTCGAGCCGACGATCGGCTAAGTTAGACTATAGCCGAAACCAAGTATACCTGAACCTATAGGGTCGCACGCTTAAGGGGATAAGAACAGGCATTCGAGTTGGACTCGGATACGGCTCGATCGGATAGGGATCCGATCGGACAGAGTCCTATGGTCTTACGACGTATGGGCGGCCAACTCTATGAGATTCGGATGAGATCTGATTCAAAATAGAGTCCTGATCGGCCACTAGTCCCAGTAGGCCAACTCTATATAAAGGGGCGAGGGGTGGAGAGCTGTTACACGTCAATTGAAGTCATTGCGCCGAAATCAATCTGATCACACGCGGCTTTAGAAGTCGCCGAGATCAATCTCCACGGAAACCCTCCCCACCTTCGAGCCAAACCCTAGCCTTGCATCGCGTGCTAGCACACGGGTGTTCGGCGTTCTGTTCCCGGACGTGTGGATACCGGTAGAAGCGCTGCTACGTTGCACGCTGTTGATCGGCTACGAATCCGCTGTGGTGGAATCGGCTGCGGTCGAGCGCATCGGAGCGAGGCGCGAGAACGCGGTCAGACGACTCGACGAATTGGCTGATTGGTAAATCGGCTGTCCCCAGGAATCGGCTGTCGGCTTGCGAGAATCGGCTATCATCGGCTAGCACAGTTCCAGATCGGATAGCCCTGATTGGCTGTTTCCGTTGCATACTCCAATCGGTAACGATCTATCGGCCCTTACTTGCAAGTGTTCCTGGTTTGCGCGGTAGAAAAGCTTTGTTTTCGGCTAGCGTAGCCTCCGCGTAACCCTTCACATCGGAGCCGGGGAGCACTTTAGCCGATTTTTGGAGTTCTTTCAAATACTTGATCGTGGCTGTCAACATGCCCTTTTGATCTTCGGTAGTCTTGGGCAAGTGGGCCAGTGCTTTCTCCTCGGCGGCGATCTCGGCGTGGCAATCCTCCAGTTGCTTCATCAAGTTGGCCTCTTTCTCCTTCAGATTAGCAATCTGGACCTGGAAGGTGCTTGGGCCGACTTCCAGCTCATTCAATTTTGCCTTTTCGGACTCCACAGTCTTGACCGTGTCTCGGATCTTGGCGGTTATGTCGGCTTGGGCAAGCCTTTCAACCATACGCTGCATGGCGCGTCCAAGCCTTGACCGGTGTATATCAATGCAGACTACGGCTGAGATTTTGGCAGCTAGGTCGTCTGGGAGTTGGCCCTCGATCTCGAAGAATCGGCTCCTGGCCGATCCACATTCCTCCACGAGCCTGTCGATGTTGATGTCCAGCCGACGGCGTATATCTTCGAGGCTTTCCTTGAGCTCGTCGGTTGGGGCCTCGCTAGGACTGGCTGCCTCTCCCTCATCTTCACCAAGGAACTCCTTGATGTCGAAGGAAAGCAGATCAGCCAGAGACTGCGCAAAAGGAACAACGAGATTAGATCAAATGGCCAATTGTTCAAGATATTGCAAGAAAGAGGGCAAGAGTGAACTTACCTTTGCCGTGGGCACTGGGTCAGCTTCTGCTTCAGCTTCGGTCGGTTCTGGGGTGTCTCCAACTCCTTGGTCACCCACGGCCGACGTTGTGCGCTCGCTCGATGCTTGGGGGGTAGCCGAGGGAGATCGAGGAGGCTGCAAAAGGAAGGCAAGTATTAGTAGTTAAGTCGGCTGAAATTCGTGGGCTGAGGCACAAGCTGAAAGAGGTAATTACCGATGAAGCACGACGCGGAGTGCGGCCAGCCAATTTCTTAACCTGGAAAAGGCACGTTCGGCTGAAGTATAGAGTGATATCATGTTAAGGCCAAGCTCGACAAGGTGAAGACTTACCAGCCGTTTCTTCATGGGAGGAGTTGGAACCGGTGGATTATCGGCTGGAGGACTGACAGATTGATGACTTGAACTGCCAGATTTGGCCACTGCCCTGATGGCCGCTGGCATCTCTTCGTCGGCCATGGCTTCCTCAAGGTGTTGCTCGACGCTCGGATCCATTGAAGGGAGGCTATCGGCAGGCGCGATCGGCTGTTTCTTCTTCTTTGGGGCAGGCGCGGCCGATGGCTTTGCGGGGGGCGCAACTCTTTTCTTCTGGGCTATCGGCTCGCGCGTTTGCCCATGTAGTAAGGACACCAATTTCAGCATGTCCCAGCCGATCGCCGACGGAGTGAGGCCACCTCCATCCGGCAGGACGCCTAGGCGGTACTCGATGGGAATCCCAGAGTTGCTCACTGTCGGCCGTTCTGTTTCAGTTTCCTACGGACGAAAGGAGACAAGTGTTAGTCGATTACAATAGCCGGTCTTGCGAGAAGAAGAATGATTTGAGGTTCAAAACTCACCGAAGGGATTTCTTCGGGCAGCAGCGAGTTGACGTAGTAAGAAGACCGTTGATGGAAGATGTGTTGTTTAATCTCAGTCCACCAATGGCCGTAGGCCGTGCTCTTCTTGTACGCTACCACCATTTCGCCAATACTGCCGAGGGGAGGACTGGCTATGTTCAGCAGCCGATGCATGATGAGGGCCTGGTCCACAAACCCCCTGGTCTCGATCTTATCGGCGTAATAACAGCCGATGGGCAGTTGCCCAAACCCAAACTGCCTGGCGGCCGACACGGGGTAATATTACTCATAACTCTTGGCCACTGATCGGCCTTGATGAATCTCGGTCAGCAGAATGCAAGGGGTGAGAGCGGCAATGAACAACTCTCTGCACTTGGGGTTTTCAACTGAGTTGATCTCCTGCAAATTGAAGTCGATCGACAGCTCGAACAACGCTCAGTCCCGGTAGAAGTACCAAGTGCGGTTGTCATGGGAGAGACCATCGTACAGAGAGATGAACCACTCAGCCAGCAGATCAGCCGATTGCCTCGAACCCGCGTGCGTGGCTGCCGCTTCTCCATAACTCATGCATCTGGTGGTGGTGATCTCATTGCCGTCGTCATGTTCGATCGGCTCCAAGCGGGGGAAGCGGGCTTTGGTCGGGGTAGCCGACCAACTATCTTCGGGTCATCAACACGAGCCGATTTGAAGGAACCACCGGGCCGTGTAACATCCCGAAAATCGAAGAAACGAAATCGGAACGTAAAAATCGGAACTTTCAAAAACCTTCGCTTGTTGCTTCTTTCTTGAGTTTGTTGCTTCTTATTTGCTAGCTCAGTTGCATAAATTTAGTCGTGGTCAATTCCCTTTCGGTGTTTTTGGATGATTTGGAGTTGTCGAAATAAAAGATGCGAAAGTCCGTATCGGGGATTTTCAAAAGAAATCGGAAAGCGCGAATTTATGAAAATGTGATTCGGGAAATATAAAATAGTAATTGTGGTTGGGAGAAGATAAATTAGGACACAAAATGAATAATAAAATATTCGGGAGTCGTACTCGAAATCCGAAAAAATTTTGGAGAAATAAAGGGGTGAATATTGAAAATTAGAAGAGGGAATTTTAAATAAATAAATATGAAAAATAATGTGGGAAAATAAAAGTGGAGAAAAGTTGGAAATATTATATTAAAAATTATTTTTGAATTATAGGAATTTATTTTAGAATTTTTAGAAGAAAGGAAAATAGAAAATGGGAAAATAAAATTGAAAATCGGGAAAATCGAAAAGGTACTGTTCATGGCGCGCCAGTGTTTGACGCCGTACGCGCCGTACGCCCGCCCGCGCGCGCCACGCCACGCGCGCGCGCCGCCGCGCGCACAGCCTCACCCGCGCGCCACGCGCGCGCAGGCAGGCGCGCCGCGCCCTCAAGCGCGCGCGCGCGCCGCGACGCACGCACGCGGCCGTACCGGCCCGCGCCCGCGCCGCGACCTCGCCGCCACGCGGCTGTGCCGCGCCCGGACCCCCACGCCGCGCGCACTCGCCGCGCCGCCCCCGCCGTGCCGCGCGCGCTCGCCGCGCGTTGCACCCGCCGTACCCGCCCGTCCCGCGATTCGCCGCGTGTCGCCCTCGCCGCCCGCGCCACGCCGGCCCCTCCCTTTCCACCTCGCGCCCGCGCAAGCCCCCCGGCCGCGCCTATAAAAGGCGGCGCCCCGCCCTTTTGCCGCACCACCACCGCCTCCTCTCCCCGTTCCGGCGCCGCCGCGAGAGCCGCCGCCGCAACCCAAGCACCGCCGTGCGCAAGGCCTCCCCCGTGCCCACCGCACCTCCCCGAGGCCGCCATCGCCGGTAAGCCCCCGCCCCGCCCTTTTTTTGTCGCGCCGCCGCCCGCTCGTTTCGGCGGACCTCGGTCGAACACCTTGAGGGGCAATGAACAAGGCAACAGAGAAAAAAAAAAAAAAAGAAAAGAAAAATAAGGAAAAATTAGGAAAAAATTTAGAAAATTTGAAAAATATTTTGGGAAGATTTGAGTAAAGTTTTGGGCAAAAATAAATTATTTTCTTCTATGTTTTCTCGGTGCAAAGTTTGAAAATCAAAATCGGACTTTTTCGAATTTCGTTTCGAGTCGTTTTTAAATCCGGATTTCGTTAATTCTTTCTCGCTATTTAAATAGGCTTCTCTTTTGTGCTCAAACCTTCAAAACCTCGAGCACGAATTCCTCCGCCGACATTTCCAAATCTAATTTCTCGAATAATTACGATCGTCGTCTTTGCGAAAACCCTAGGACATCGACTCGATTCCAAAACTCGGGTATTTCCTAGCAACCCTTGTCCTAACTCAAGTAGAATGTTAGGCTAAACATTTGGAGTCGTTTTCATGGCTTTTATGGTTCTTTTCAATCTTTCGGTATTTTATTGAATTCTAATTGAATTCAATTGATTTTTCGCACGTACGGGTAGCACCTGAAGAGACCGGCATCGACCCCGTTGAAGACACCACCCCTCAAGCGTGCGAGCAGGGCAAGTCATCACACTCTTTGAACATATTGATCCTACTTTGTGAAATGATGTTGATTTCAAATTATAAATTGCATGCTATACACAAACGAGTACCTATGCTTGATATACCCTACTTTGATATTGATCACCATTAGAATTTATTCTTTGTAACCTTCGATGTGATATGACCGGAGGCTAACTTCGGTAAGAAAATGCTTAGCCCTGCTTGTACTAGATCCCTGCATACTCATCATTTTACAAGAAAGCTTTGTGCTCGGGCAACTACCTTAGGGAAGGTAGTTGAAATACGGCATGTGGAGACATGAGCGCCACATGGCCATGAGAATGATGAACTAAGTTTGATGAAAAGTGAAAATGAGATACAAATGTTTTAGACTGGGGCGGCCGGATGATTTGGGTGGATTCCGAAAAGGGCAAGTGCCGACCCTGGTCAATTAAGGACCGAGCCATGAGATAGCCGGGAAACGAGCCAGTACAACCGTACTTCTCGAATGGGTATAGACCTAGCTGACTAGATAGCCGAGCGGAGGCAGTATCCTTGCATAGATGGTTCTCTATGATGTGGGTTATGTGATGAGGATGAGGCTGCGGCCTTTTGCTGTGAACGGTGGAATTAAATCGATATTCATTGAACTTAAAGATTGAGGAAGTTTTCCCTTACCCCGGGTGCGCCAGAACTCCTCTCACTGCTAGAAAAGGACGGCTAGAGTGCATGAGGGCTTAAGTTCATGGAGCGGGTACTGCCAAAGCGAGGTTATCGAAAGGCTTTGCCGTGACCGTCTCATGTGTTGAGACGTAGGCTCATTTGTTGGGCTGTCGCAGAGTACGGGTAAAGTGTACATCCACTGCAATGTGAGTGAATCAATCTATTCGAATAGCCGTGCTCGCGGATATCGAGCATCGTGACAAGACTTTCGCTTGGCTAGACTTTAAACTTAAAACTACTGGGATGGGTGTGCATGATGATTTCATTTGCTGGTGGATCAACTTCTCGAGTTACGAGAAGGGGTGGGTTCCCCCAAAAAATCATGACGAATCGGAGGCGGGAAGCCATCCTTGGGATCACGATGGATGGTAGATAGAACCGTCGCCGGATTAATGAACTATGGAACTAAAACTTGATTTGGCTAGTTGATAGGCTTGTGAAAAGAATTGTGAAAATTGGCTTTATGCAAAAGAACTCCAGCCATTCCTTGTATAACCCTATCATATGCATCAATTCCTTGTTGGCTTGCTGAGTACGGTTGGTACTCACCCTTGCTATACGCACAAACCTTCACCGATGGGAATGAAGAGCGGAGGATCCCTACGCTTACTACCGGGAGGGCGAAGGAACCGATGACGCTTACTAGGTCTTAGCTCTGGTCGTTGCCTGTGGCAAATGACATGCCGCTGCCTCTATTCCGCTGCCGTATCTAATTTCTGTTTTTGTGTTGTATTTGGACCATGAGGTCCTGTGTGTTGAACATTGCCTTCGGGCCTATTGTTGTAATAATGTCGCTGTAAGACTACTCGTGCATGCGCACCTGATTATTCAGTACTGTATTCGTGGGTACCAACTACTCGATCCAGGGAAATGGTACTAAGAACACGAAAGATTCCCGTCCCAAAAACGAGGGTCCACAGAGCTGGTATCAGAGCCATGCGACCGTAGGCTAAGACCAAATGACGCCCTACCCCTGACTAGTTGGCTAAAGGAAAGTATCCCTACGTAGGATCATTCCCAAACTATTATTTCCGAAAATACAAATATACCTTTTCTACATCTGTATTTCCTTTTCTTTACCAAATGGTTATAATGATAGCTCTCTCCCTCTAACCCTAAGTTGCCTTCAAAAGCAGATGTCGAACCATGACGGAGCCTGGGAGATCACCATCCCACAAGACGAGGGGTTTGTGGCACAGCTACCAAATCAAGAGGCATGGCTCTGAAGGATATCCAGCATGGGAAGCGGCCGTTTCCGTGGAAGCCCGCATGGGAAGTGAAACATCTTTCTGCTTTCACACCCGCTATCACCGGGATTTAGCGAAAGCAGCCATCCAAGATGCGGCCCGCAAAGCATTTCTTCGCCTTAATGCGATACATCGTGCTGAACTTACAGTGACAGAGTTCGTGCACCATCCCTATCGCGAGGAAGGCAACCCAGTTTGCACCGTGGAAGCCACCCCCTGCTGCTACAACCCTATGGTCACACGTCTATCACGTTGGGCGGAGACGGCGATGACTGCTACGAAGAGGCCTTGCTTGAGATCAACGACCGAGACACGCCTCAATGATCGGTCGAGAGCCACCGGGCCGTGGGGATCGAGATCAACATGCTTGACTCACCGCAAGCCAACGGTGCCCAATATGAGCAACTCTCGGACCGCTACATGGCCCGTGGGAAGCCCTGGTAGAGCTGGAGGAGCAGCTCAGAAGAGCAAGCAAGCAAGTCGACCACTGGAGGAGCAGCCTACGCACCCGCCCGTCCACGCCGCAGTACTTCCACCGAGATTGTACCAACACCTCCCGCTCCCGTGCCCGACCACTACTACCTTATGACTCCAGCATGCTTGGATACCTTTCAAGCCATGATGGAGCAAGCTTTATGTTGAGCACGAGAGCTGCGCCGTACTGATAGACCCCACTTGCCGCCACGTCCATGGGACCCACCTCGAGCTCCGTAACAGTGCCATCCGAGCCTGGATCGGGAGAGGAGAACCCCATCCAGATCCACACCGACTCAGAGTCTGAGGCGGAACCTATGGAGGTCAAATGGGAGTCCAGCGACATCGATCCAATGGAGGAGGAAGCTCCCACTCGTCGCCTGACTCACACTGGAGGTCCCCTCACCCGCCAGACCGCTCGCAAGAGTACACGGCCACCGAGCAGGAAGATTCGGCATGACTCCGAGGCCACCACCTCCGAGCCATGGGGACTCCGATTTGCTTTAGCAGAGGATCACCCCCTTCCTGCGCCTGGCTCCTGCGGATGGTTGGACGATTAGGCGGGAGGACCACCCCAGCTTGATCTCGCTCTGGACGGTTCGGCAGCAAGGACCACACTCTATCCCCCCTTAATAGTTAATGCAGTAAGACGATGTAGTTGTTGTATCATGGCATGAGGGACTGTGCATGTACAGTCCATGTACCCCTTGGATGTAATATGATGGACCTTAGTATCGCTTTGTGGTATCTTAATTAATGAGCTTATTATCATTTTACCATGCTTGTTGGTTATAGATCATATAAAAAGAACTTGAAGAAAAATCACCCAGGAATTATGACCTTAACAGGTCCAATCTCTTAATTCATCTATCCTCTTCAGATGGCGCATCGCCGCAGAGCCGCAGCAACCAACGAGAACCCGCCGGAGCCCAACCCCTCCACTCTGGCGGAGGTTATGGCTTTACAAACCCAACTGCTCCAAGCAATCGCCAACAACCAGGGAAGTCGAGGAGGATCAAGTTTAGGAGAGTTCATGCGAGCTAAGCCACCAACCTTCTCCATGGCCGAAGAACCCATGGATGCTGAAGACTGGCTGAGGGTGATCGAGAAAAAGCTAACTCTCGTCCGAGTTTGAGAAGCAGACAGAGTTGTCTTCGCCACTAACCAGCTAGAGGGTCCCGCAAGTGACTAGTGGGACACCTACAAGGAAACGCGGGCTGAAGATGCCGGAGAACCCACATGTGAAGAATTCATGGCTGCGTTCCGTGAAAATTTTGTGCCAGCTGCAGTTATGAGGATGAAGAAAAATGAGTTCTGCAGGCTGCGTCAAGGAAACACCTCAGTACAAGAGTACCTGAACAAGTTTACCCAGCTTGCCCGTTACGCCACAAGTGACCTAGCAGACGAGGAAGAGAAGATGGATAAATTTATCGAGGGACTAAACGATGAGCTGCGAGGACCGATGATCGGACAGGACCACACCAGTTTCCAAAGCCTCATCAACAAGGTCGTACGGCTTGAACACGACCAAAAGATGGTGGAAAATAACCGCAAAAGGAGGCTCGCTATGGCCCGCCCATTTCAGGGAGCACCACAACGTCCCAAGGGAGCCACCCCGTCTGGATGGAAGCCAAACGTTCCGGCAGCCGGTCGTTCCCCCGCTCCCAACCATGTCAGCAGGCCAGCTACACCTCAGTTGCGTACACCGACGCCAACCCTAGCCGCTCCAGGAAGAAGGAATGTGAGCTGCTTCAATTGTGGAGAATTCGGGCACTACTCCAACAGCTACCCTAAACCTCGCAACACTCCTGTGCGCACCGGCGCCAATGCAACGCCCGTTCGAGGAACCCCCACCCCTGCTGCAGGACGTGGTCTGTTTAGGACCCCGCTACCCAACGAGGCTGCCACCGGATTTCGACGTGGCCAGGTAAATCATGTGCGGGCTGAAGAAGCTCAGGAGGACCAGAGCGTACTGATGGGTATGTTCTCTATCAACTCTACCCCAGTTAAAGTTTTATTTGATTCTGGAGCCTCGCATTCATTCATATCTTCCCAAGTAAGCAAACAACACCACCTACACCAAGTAGCACTTAAGAGACCTATGTTGGTACACTCACCTGGGGGAAACATAACCGTACCCCATGCTTGGATCAATGTGCCCATACGGATTAGGGACGTGGTGTTTCTTTCAAACCTTATGGTGCTAGCACCCCAAACTATTGATGTCATACTCGGGATGGATTGGTTGACCAAAAATAATGGAATCATAGACTGCAGTCGAAGGGAAGTCACGGTATCCACCCCATGGGGATCGCCAATGAGCATAACTATGGACCAAAACCCGAAGCTATGCGAGCAAGCTGCGGGAGTATTCACCATGCTACCTCTAGGCGGGATGCCAGTAGTACAAGAATACCCGGACGTGTTTCCGAGGAATTGCCCGGAATGCCCCCGGATCGCGACATAGAGTTTATCATCGACCTAATGCCTGGTACTGCCCCCATATCCAAAAGACCTTATCGAATGCCGGCCAACGAGTTAGAAGAACTCAAGAAGCAAATCCGAGAACTACAAGAGAAGGGATTTGTACGCCCCAGTTCTTCTCCTTGGGGAGCCCCAGTACTCTTTGTCAAGAAGAAGGATGGGAGTATGAGGATGTGCGTGGACTACCGATCGTTGAATGAAGTGACTATCAAAAACAAGTACCCACTACCTCGAATCGATGACCTATTCGATCAACTTAAGGGTGCGCAAGTGTTCTCAAAGATTGATCTTCGGTCGGGATATCATCATTTGAAGATTAGAGCTGGAGATATTCCTAAAACGGCGTTCTCTACACGCTACGGTTTATACGAGTTCACCGTAATATCCTTTGGATTGACCAATGCCCCGGCATATTTTATGAACCTGATGAACAAGATATTCATGGAATACCTGGATAAATTCGTAGTGGTATTTATCGACGACGATATACTTATCTACTCCAAGAACGATGAGGAACATGCGGAGCATCTACTCTGGTACTTGGAAAAGCTACGAGAACACCACTGTATGCAAAATTTAGTAAATGCGAGTTCGGCTCAAGGAAGTCGCTTTCGGGCCACGTGGTTTCAGCGGAGGAGTAGCGGTAGACCCGCCAAGGTCGAAGCCGTCACGGAATGGAAGGCACCCAAGTCGTGGATGTTCGGAGTTTCTTGGGCTTGGCCGGGTATTACCGAAGGTTCATCGAAGGGTTTTCCACCGTAGCCTGGCCTATGACTCAACTTCGAAGAAGGAAAAGAAGTTTGAATGGAACGAGAAGTGTCAAAAAGCCTTCGACCAACTAAAAGAAAGGTTAACCACCGCCCCAATCTTAACTTTACCTGACAACCGGAAGGATTTCGTGATGTACTGTGATGCGTCGCGGCAAGGACTAGGAGGCGTGTTAATGCAGGATGGGAAGGTCGTAGCATATGCCTCGCGACAGTTACAACCCCACGAGGAGAATTATCCCACACACGACCTGGAATTAGCCGCGGTTGTTCACGCATTGAAGATCTGGAGACACTACCTGATCGGGAACCACTGTGATGTGTAAACCGATCACAAGAGCTTGAAATACTTCTTTACTCAGCCCGATCTCAACCTACGACAGAGACGATGGTTGGAGTTGATCAAAGATTATGATCTAGGAATCCATTACCATCCCGGCAAGGCAAATGTAGTGGCCGATGCGCTAAGCCGCAAGGCCCAATGCAACCACATGGGATTGGGAAGTATGGCCAGTGAGCTCCAAGAAGAAATGGCTCGACTTAATCTGCACCTGATTCCTCATGGAGAAGTGAACTCACTAGAAATCCAACCCCTTTTGAGGACTCAAATAGAAGAAGCCCAGAAAGGGAATGAGGAAACCCAGGAAATCAAGGAACGCATGGCCGCTGGACGCGCTAAGGAATTTTCAATAGACGACAAGGGAATCCTGTGGTACAAGAAAAGAATCTGCGTGCCTGAACAAGGTGGTTTGAGAAGGTTGATTTTAAAAGAAGCACACGAATTGGCATATTCGTTACATCCAGGAAGCACGAAAATGTATCAGGATTTGAAGGGAGAATACTGGTGGCCCAATATGAAGAGAGATGTAGCCGAATACGTAGCCGTGTGCGATGTGTGCCAAAGGGTGAAAGTTGAGCATCAACGACCAGCAGACTTACTGCAGCCGCTCAAGATACCCGAATGGAAATGGGACGAGATAGGCATGGATTTCATAGTGGGACTACCCAAAACTACGACTGGTTACGATTCCATTTGGGTAATAGTAGATCGGCTCACCAAAACCGCCAGATTTATTCCCGTAAAAACTAACTACAACAGTGCCAAGCTAGCGGAACTATACATGAGCAGGATTGTATGTCTCCATGGTGTACCCAAGAGGATTATATCGGATCGTGGTACCCAATTCACGTCTCATTTTTGGAGCAAAGTCCACGAGGCACTCGGAAGTCACCTCGCCTTCAGTACCACGTACCACCCACAGACCGATGGACAGACTGAAAGGACGAATCAAGTACTAGAAGATATGCTGAGAGCCTGTGCGTTGGATTTCACCAAGGATTGGGAGAAATGTTTGCCGTACGCCGAGTTCTTCTACAACAATAGCTATCAAGCCAGTCTGGAGATGTCACCAAACGAAGCTCTATTTGGTCGCCGATGCCGAACCCCATTAATGTGGTCAGAAACCGGTGAACGAACCGTATTCGGGCCTGACATAATCAAAGAGGCCGAGGAAAAGGTTCGCCTAATCCGGGACCAATTACAAGCTGCTCAATCACGACAAAAGAGCTACGCGGATACCCGACGAAGAGAATTAGAGTTTAAAGAAGGTGACTACGTGTATTTAAAGGTCTCACCACTACGGGGAACTCAGAGGTTCAAGGTCAAAGGGAAACTCGCACCAAGATACATGGGCCCATTCTTGATAAACGCTAGGAGAGGTGAAGTGGCCTACCAGCTAGAGCTGCCCGAGAACCTCTCCGATGTCCACCCAGTATTCCACGTGTCGCAGTTAAAGAAATGTCTGCGGGTGCCAGAAGAGCAAGCTCCTTTAGAAACCATCCATGTCCACAGTGATCTTACCTATCCGGAGCATCCCATCAAGATACTGGACGAGGCAGAAAAGAAGACACGAACCAAGTCATGGCGCATGTACAAAGTACAACGGAGCAATCACATGGAAGAAGAGGCTACCTGGGAGAGCGAGGAGTTCTCGAAGACGGAATACCCACACCTACTCGGCAGATCGATAAGAAATCTCGGGGACGAGATTTATTGTTAGGGGGTAGGTTTGTAACATCCTGAAAATCGAAGAAACTGAAATCGGAACGTAAAAATCGAAACTTTCAAAAACCTTCGCTTGTTGCTTCTTCCTCGAGTTTGTTGCTTCTTATTTGCCAGCTCAGTTGCATAAATTTAGTCGTGGTCAATTCCCCTTTCGGTGTTTTTGGATGATTTGGAGTTGTCGAAATGAAAGATGCGAAAGTCCGTATCGGGGATTTTCAAAAAGAAATCGGAAAGCGCGGATTTATGAAAACGTGATTTGGGAAATATAAAATAGTAATTGTGGTTGGGAGAAGATAAATTAGAACACAAAATGAATAATAAAATATTCGGGAGTCGTACTCGAAATCCGGAAAAATTTGGAGAAATAAAGGGGTGAATATTGAAAATTAGAAGAGGGGATTTTAAATAAATAAATATGAAAAATAATGTGGGAAAATAAAAGTGGAGAAAAGTTGGAAATATTATATTAAAAATTATTTTTGAATTATAGGAATTTATTTTGGAATTTTTAGAAGAAAGGAAAATAGAAAATGGGAAAATAAAATTGAAAATTGGGAAAATCGAAAAGGTACTGTTCATGGCGCGCCAGTGTTCGACGCCGTACGCGCGTGCGCACGCCCGCCGCGCGCGCCGCCACGCGCCGCGCCGAGCTCGCGCGCGCACGGCCCTACCCCCGCGCCACGCGCGCAGCGGCACGCGCGCCACGCGCCGCGCGCGCCGGCTGACCCAGCGCCCGCGCGCACGCACGCGGCCGTACCGGCCTGCGCCCGCGCCCGCGCCTCGCCGCCACGTGGCCGTGCCGCGCCGCCCGTCCCCGCGATTCGCCGCGTGTCGCCTCGCCGCCCGCGCCACGCCGCCCTCCCTTCCACCCCGCGCCCGCGCCAAGCCCCCCCCGCCCCGCCAAAAAAAGGCGGCGCCCCCACCCCTTTTTGCCGCACTACCGCCGCTCCCTCTCCCCGTTCCCGAGCGCCGCCGCCGAGAGTCGCCGCCGCAACCCAAGCGCCGCCGTGCGCAAGGCCTCCCCCCGTGCCCACCGCACCTCCCCGAGGCCGCCGTCGCCGGTAAGCCCCTGCCCCGCCCTTTTTTTTGTCGCGCCGCCGCCGCCTCTAATTTCTCGAATAATTACGATCGTCGTGTTTGCGAAAACCCTAGGACATCGACTCGATTCCAAAACTCGGGTATTTCCTAGCAACCCTTGTCCTAACTCAAGTAGAATGTTAGGCTAAACATTTGGGGTCGTTTTCATGGCTTTTATGGTTCTTTTCGATCTTTCGGTATTTTATTGAATTCTAATTGAATTCAATTGATTTTTCGCACGTACGGGTAGCACCTGAAGAGACCGGCATCGACCCCGTTGAAGACACCACCCCTCAAGCGTGCGAGCAAGGCAAGTCATCACACTCTTTGAACATATTGATCCTACTTTGTGAAATGATGTTGATTTCAAATTATAAATTGCATGCTATACACAAACGAGTACCTATGCTTGAAATCGATATTAATTGAACTTAAAGATTGAGGAAGTTTTCCCTTACCCCGGGTGCGCCAGAACTCCTCTCACTGCTAGAAAAGGACGGCTAGAGTGCATGAGGGCTTAAGTTCATGGAGCGGGTACTGCCAAAGCGAGGTTATCGAAAGGCTTTGCCGTGACCGTCTCATGTGTTGAGACGTAGGCTCATTTGTTGGGCTGTCGCGGAGTACGGGTAAAGTGTACATCCACTGCAGTGTGAGTGAATCAATCTATTCGAATAGCCGTGCTCGCGGATATCGAGCATCGTGACAAGACTTTCGCTTGGCTAGACTTTAAACTTAAAATTGCTGGGATGGGTGTGCATGATGATTTCATTTGCTGGTGGATCAACTTCTCGAGTTACGAGAAGGGGTGGGTTCCCCCAGAAAATCATGACGAATCGGAGGCGGGAAGCCATCCTTGGGATCACGATGGATGGTAGATAGAACCGTCGCCGGATTAATGAACTATGGAACTAAAACTTGATTTGGCTAGTTGATAGGCTTGTGAAAAGAATTGTGAAAATTGGCTTTATGCAAAAGAACTCCAGCCATTCCTTGTATAACCCTATCATATGCATCAATTCCTTGTTGGCTTGCTGAGTACGGTTGGTACTCACCCTTGCTATACGCACAAACCTTCAGCCGATGGGAATGAAGAGCCGGAGGATCCCTACGCTTACTACCAGGAGGGCGAAGGAACTGATGGCGCTTACTAGGTCTTAGCTCTGGTCGTTGCCTGTGGCAAATGACATGCCGCTGCCTCTATTCCGCTGCCGTATCTAATTTCTGTTTTTGTGTTGTATTTGGACCATGAGGTCCTGTGTGTTGAACTTTGCCTTCGGGCCTATTGTTGTAATAATGTCGCTGTAAGACTACTCGTGCATGCACACCTGATTATTCAGTACTGTATTCGTGGGTACCAACTACTCGATCCAGGGAAATGGTACTAAGAACACGAAAGATTCCCGTCCCAAAAACGGGGGTCCATAGGCCGCCAGTGTTGATAGAAGCGTTGGCGGCTATCTTCACGACGACCTGATGGAGAGTCTGGTACAAATAGCCGAGGAGATATTTGCCCAGAGCAAGCTTCCTTCCTTCGGCTAGGGATTCGGCTACAACCTGCTAGTTGGCAGTCGGCCCACAACTTGAGCAGCAGAACATGAACTTTTCCAGCCACATCATAAGGAATGCGGCGTGTTCCCTATGGCCGACTGATCCATCCTTCATGTTCTGGGCGATGTAGCCACTTCATCCACCAATGGCCTTTGTTTTGAACTGATGTTGGCCCTTTCTGCTCAGGTCTCCAGGATTAGCTGATGTCAAGATGTCCAGCCCGGTTGTCATAACTACATCGGCCAAGGTTATAGTCATGGGGCCTTGCTGAAACATAAAGGCATTGAAAGTGTCGTTCCAAAAGTAAGTTGCGTCCGACATGAGGGGCTCATCTTTTTCCATATTGGCCGTGGACAGAGCTAAGCACTGGGCTATCCCTGATTCCTCCCACTGGGCTTGTTTGGCCAATTGCACTCTCTTGTACCATTCGATCCAGGCATTATCCGTGGTCGGCCATGACTTAAAGGTGCCTGCCCAGTGATTTAAGGATGGTTTTCTCATGTGGTATGGCATCCTATCGGTTTCGGCTATTATGATGTCAGTTGGATTAGCCTTGCCGATAGGGTCGAGGAAATATCTTTTTTCTTGAGTGAGACTGGGGATTGCTATCTGATGGGACAGGTGCTACAGTTGAAAAAAGGGGGAGGAGATTACAAATCAAGAACCCTAGAATGCAAATTAAGAAAAAGGGAAGTAGAGAAAGAGGGATTTTGAGCCGATTGGACTTAACTCGGGTATTGCTGCTCCGATGCACCGACGGGGTGCTTGAAGACGCCATCTAGCCGGGATCGCCGCCACTTGGGGTTCGTGGAGCGAGCTAGGTTTTTGGTCGCGGAATCGCCGAGCTCGCCGAGATCGCCGAGGAATCGCCGAGAGAAAAGAGAAGGATGGTCGCGGAGTGCTCGAGAGTGAAAATGAAAGCGTGGCTTTTTTGATAAGAGGGAAGGACTATTTAAAGAATATTTTGGGCAGCCAAAATGGTTTAGGTCAGAAAAGAGCAGGAATTTGAAAGGGTGAAAAATCCGTAACATTTCATATCACGGACTTGGGGGACATGTGTTAACGCTTAAATTTGGTAACCAAATCCCTAAGTCCTAGCTGAGGTTGAAGCAGAATCGGATCAGCTGGTTTGACGGAGAAACAGAGGCCGGGTCGGCTGAGATGCGATCGGCTGTGAAGCTAGTCGGCTAAGGTTGAATCGGACAAGAACAGCCGATGGCCGATTCCAAGTTCAAAGAAGTTGAAGCCGTTTCCGATGCAGATATTTGGAGATAAAATAGAAGATTCGGTTTCCAAATTGCGCATTAAGAGATATTGCCATCTAGGGATAAAGTCCCATAATGGCGAATGTATGTAAATTAGAGATTTGTTTAGGGATAACCCTATTGTAAAGGCAGCAAAGGATTGCTTCCCGCACTTTTGTCGTATAGATATAGTAGTTAGTTGTAACCGTATGTAGCGCAATCTTTGCTGTACTTGGGTATAAATAGGACCCGAGAACCTGTAAACAAATAATCACAATCAATACAACCTTCGACGCATCGCCTCCTTTTTCTTTAGACGAACAACTGATTCGGCTTCGGGCTGCATCGTTTTGATCCCCAAGTTCAGGTAAATGTTTGTCGTTAGTGGTGTATCTCGTCGAATTTAGTGCTTCCATCGTTATGACACTCTAAATTCAGTGATTTATGCTGCGCTAGTTATCATATATCACATATAGTTTAGAACAATGTTTAGATCTGTCTCGACGTCGGCTCGTTTCTGTCAAGAACCAGCAGCCGATAGAGTTAGGTCTAAAGGTTGGCCTAAATTATATGCGATATCCACCGTCTCGAGGTATTTACATCAGCTACAGTGGACCAGACTGTTCTTTTTATACTTAATGATGCATCAACATTGAACTATTAAGTCATTTTTAGAGCTTTCATGATCTATTCGGCTAGATGTATGTGTTTAGAGACAGTGCCGGGGTTTCAGCTGGCCTTATCTGTTTTAATGTTCCTTTGATATATTTGTTATTAGGATTATTAAAACCACCTCTTATATTAAGATCTTACTCTAGTTAAATGCCCTAAGCCAGAATCAGTTTGTCAGCTACAGCCGACAGCCGACTGATCTAGGTTTAGCGCATTTGGCTCATATCAATATCTTTTCATAAGATAAATCAGAGTATTAGCCGATTCACGGTTGGACATATGACATCGGCTAAGATTGTTAAAGCATATATTTATTATTCTGTTGTATATTTGGGTAAGTGACTAATACTGTCTCGGTGTAGCCGATCTATTCCAGTCACTTGGTTTAAATACACTTCAGAATAGTATATATATGTAAATTGACTCCTACAGCCGATCCAGTAGGATCTGACTTAATACTTAACGCATATATCTCTATCTTTCTTGTTGGTTAACAGATCAAACCAACTGGCACGCATTGTATAACATAGGTAGCTGAGAAGGACCTGCACTAGAGTTAAACAGATCTCCCAGGCCAGCGTGTGAGTGAAATTTCTCATCAACACTAGTATGTATGCTGCCTCCCCTAAGTCTTTCATAGAAAAACTATTTTTTAATGAAGACTTGACGGATTCTAGCATAGGGATATCATTTCCAATCAACAATATGTCATCCACATATAAGATTAGAAACACAATTGTGCTCCCACTCACCTTTTTGTAAACACGGGCCTCCTCTTCATTTTTGATGAAACCAAACCCTTTGATTACCTCATCAAAACGAATATTCCAACTCCGAGATGCTTGCTTCAACCCATAAATGGATTTCTGTAGCTTGCATATCTTTCCAGGTGATTGTGGATCGACAAAACCTTCAGGCTGTATCATATATACATCCTCGCTTAGGTTTCCATTTAGGAAAGCCGTTTTGATATCCATCTGCCATATCTCATAATCGAAATATGCATCAATCGTTAGAATAATCCGAATAGATTTTAGCATTGCGACGGGCGAGAAGGTTTCATCATAATCAACACCTTGAATTTGTTTAAAACCTTTTGCCACCAATCGCGCCTTATAGATGTGAACATTTTCATCCATGTCTACCTTTTTCTTAAAAACCCATTTGCACTCAATGATTTTGACACCATCAGGTGGATCAATCAAGTTTCAAACTTGATTATCATACATGGATTCTATTTTGGATTTGATGGCTCCAAGCCAATTGTTGGAATCTGGTCCCATCATCACTTCCTCATAGGTTTTAGGTTCACCGTTGTTTAACAACAATATGTCACGTGGTTTTGTGCCAATTTATCTTTCAGGCGCATGACGTGCTCTTCGGACCTCCGTGAGGTTGGTGTATCTACAACAGAAGGTACAACATCTTGTTCCACCTATTGTGGTCCTGTGGTAGCTGAAATATTTTCTGGTGTTTCTTGAATTTCTTCAAGATGCACCGTGCTCCCACTAACCCTTCTTGAAAGAAATTCTTTCTCCAAGAAGACACCATGTCGGGCTACAAACACTTTGCCCTGATCCCGATTATAAAAATAATATTCTTTTGTTTCCTTAGGAAACCCACAAAGAAACATTTGTCAGATTTGGGTGTAAGCTTGTCGGATTGTAAACACTTTACATAAGCTTCACAACCCCAAATTTTGAGAAAAGACAAACTAGAGGGCTGCCCTGTCCATATCTCATATGGTGTCTTTTCCACTAACTTAGATGGAACTCTATTTAGTGCGAACACAGCTGTTTCAAGAGCATATCCCCAAAAGGATAATGGAAGATCACATTGGCTCATCATGGACCGCGCCATGTCCAACAAGGTGTGATTTCTCTATTTGGACACCCCGTTTTATTGAGGAGTTCCTGACGGAGTCAACTGTGGAACAATTCCACAATCTTTTAGATAATTACGAAATTCTTGGCTTAAGTATTCACCACCATGATCTAATCGCAGAAAATTAATTGTTTTCCCTAAATGATTCTGTACTTCATTCTGGAATTCTTTGAACTTTTCAAAGGGTTCAGACTTATGCCTCATTAAGTAGATATAACCATATCTACTAAAGTCATCGGTAAAAGTAATAAAGTACTGAAAACTACCTCTGGCCGTTGAACTCATTGGTGCACATATATCAGTATGTACGAGTGCCAACAGTTCACTTTCTCTCTCACTGTGACACGTGAAAGGTGCCTTTGTCATCTTACCAAGTAAACAAGACTCGCATGTGTCAAATGATTCAAAATCAAAAGAGTGTAGCAGACCATATTTATGGAGCTTCTCCAAGCGTTTCTCATTTATATGGCCTAGGCGACAATGCCAAATAAATGTGGGGTTTATGTCATTTGGGAATTGTTTCTTTCTATTAATTTTATAAAATGGGAGACGCCTCAAGATCCAAAACGTATAATCCATTCACCAATGGAATATGAAAATAGAACATATCTCTAAGACAAATTGAACAACCATTGTCCACTGATCTAAAATCATATCCTTCTGCTTGCAAACATGAAACAAAAATTACGTTTTGACATAGAGTTAGAACACAATAACAATTATTTAATTCCAAAACTAATCCTGAAGGTAAGTGAAGTGGCATAGTGCCGACGGCAACTGTAGCAACCTTTGCTCCATTGCCGACTCGTAGGTTCACCTCGCCCCTTCTCAAGCTTCTACTTCTCTCAGACCCTGCAATGATTTGCATACGTGAGCTACTGATCCGGTATCAAATACCCAAGAGTCAGTAGATGAAGTAGCAAGATTGATTTTTATAACATTAATACCTGAAACAGAAGTCTCACTTTGCTTCCTTTTGAGATCCTCCAAGTACTTCTTGCAGTTCCTCTTCCAATGACCTGCCTCCTTGCAATAAAAGAAAACAACATCTACCGTCGCCGACCCCTTCTTGCCTTTCTTTGCTTTGGAAGCACTCACTTTTGGTGCAAAGTTTCTTGATAGGGGGTTTGTGCTTAGCTTTGTGCATCATAATCACATGATGACTGTTTTTCTTGATACTTTCCTCATCAGTCTTTAACATCCCATGCAATTCGGCCAAGGTTTTATCCATGTTGTTCATGTGATAATTTAGAATGAATGGCTCAAAACTCGGAGGGAGTGATTGGAGAATCACGTCTGTAGCCAACTCTTGGCTAAGATGAAAACCTAGTTTTTTAAGACTCTCAATATAACCAATCATCTTTATCATGTGTGGACTGACGGGATTCCCCTCTACAAGCATGCATGCAAACAAGGACTTTGAAGTGTTGAACCTCTCGACCCTAACTTGGTTCTCAAACATGCCGCGTTGACCCTCAATAATACTATGAACATCATTGCTCTTGTATTGCTTCTGAAGCTCAGAGCATATTGTGGCAAGCATAAGACAACTTATATTTAGGGAATCATTAGTGTGCTTCTCATAAGCCCTCCGTGCAGCAACATTAGCATTATCAGGCAAATCATCAGGATAGGGAACTTCAATAACATACTCCTTTCGCTCTTGCTTGAGAACAATTCTCAAGTTTCGATACCAATCCATAAAGTTTGTTCCATTCAACTTTTCTTTCTCAAGTATAGATCGTAAATTAAAAGAACTGGGTGCAGTATTTAGCTGGCATAATCTACAACAGAAAACATGCTTATTAAACAATGTTTATGTTTTGTCTTTTATTAAACAATTTAACAAAAGACTCCCACTATGTGTTTTAAACCTTCCCTCAAGGCTACGTATTGGGTCAAGATCCACATGTTTATTAATTTCTAGTGAGCTTTGGCATCACTCCTTGAAGACTAATAACATGGGTAAGCAACTCCTTGCTAATCACATCCCTATGTGATTTTTGTTTGTTGGGTGGCATCATCATGCTCCGACCCCAACCTATGCCCCAAGGCCCAAAACTGTTTTGATAGCCTTGTTAAGTAAACCAAATGCTCCTGTATATATATGTCTGACATATACCCTATTATGTTATGATAGCAATTAAAAAACATAGATCTAATCTATGATATCGCTTATGAAAACCATATCGGCATAATCACATTATGGCGCTCTGAGACACTCTCAGGGAACATGGTAGGCGCAAGGCAACAATCATAGTCGGACTACTAAATAGCTTTAGCATAATCACATTATACCGTTCCGAGACACTCTCAAGGAACGCCATCCCGAATCCGATGCATACTCATCCCGAGTACTATGGATACCACTTCGACATAATCACATTATGTCGATCCGAGACAATCTCAAGGAACGCAATTTCCATCTACTCTCCTCTACCGACCCCGTATACCGATTGATCTAATCAACCCATGTGCTAAAACTTGTAATAGATCTAATCTACTACAACTCCATATCAACATATGGAACAATCTAAAACCCAGACTATGCAAGTCTAGCTCTGATACCACTGAAGGAATGCGCGGAAGCTACGATAGCATAAAATAAAATTTTTCTACCGCGCAATCAAGGAAAGCTTGCAAGTAGGGTCAATAGATCGTTACCAAATCACCCGACCCCACCGACCCTGGGTCCGAATCGCCCAACCTAGCCGACCTCGACACGCTTCACTCGATCGCCCCGACGCCGTTCAGATTTGTCGATGTCGATGACGTCCTTCCGGTTCGCCCGACCATCCGACCTCCCGATCGCCCGACCCAACTGCCGAATTAGACTTGGCTAGTTGAATCTCGGGGATATTCAATGAGACCGATTTACACCGTAACTTAGCGATGTCCCTACCAGTATCCATACATCTAGGGAGAGAACTCCAAACACCCGTGTACTAGCACGAGATGCACAACTAGGGTTTTAGCTCGGACGTGGGGAGGGTTTCTGTGGAGAAGATTGATCCAGGTATGAAGTTGCGCATACCAGCCCTCCACCCCTCGCCCTCTTTATATAGAGTTGTCGACTGGGCCTAAAGGCCCATTGGGACTCTATGTCTGGTCGGATCTCTATCTGATTGAGCCATATCCGAGTCAAACTCGAATGCATGTTCTATCCCATTAAGTGTGTGATCCAATAGGTTCGTGTACAATTGGCCCCGGCCCAAAAACACCCTTTCGGTCGGCTTGTCAACAGTGGCCCCTAGCAAAACATATTGACACCAAAATATACACAAAGGTCATATCGGCTGAACCTGTAATGTGTGCACAAATTTCTTTGCCTCACGATATCAATTAAGCTATAGTCAAGACTCGTGCCATCCTATATGTAGCTTAATCATTCACTCGATCTCGTATTGGATTATATATCTGTTGATTGACTCCTCAATCAACTCGGCATGGCCATGTGCTTCCATAATCCATTACATCGAGGGGCTCAGAGATATCTCTCCCATAGGAGGAGCAAATTACATCTTGATCATTCACATCCCTCTACATGTTTCATAGCAAACCTGAAGACTACTTTTATAACTACCCAATTACGGTATAGCGTTTGGTAGTCCCTAAGTAAGGCATTACACATGTTGGAGTTCATGATGATCTTAGAATCATATTCGTTCCATTGATATGATATATGATCAGGGATCATTTATAAATAGATTCATACATAAAGAATCTCATGAATAAGTCACATACTTATTGATCAATACAAGTAGTCTATTTCATAGAACGGAATAACACTTTATTCATTGATATATGAACATTGACCATGATATCCTACATCTCCATGTTGACTCTAGGGCATATCACCAACATTTCAGCCACCGATTGTCGCTATCCCAAGCCACGCCGGATCCCAGCATCACCGCCATCTTCTTCATCGGTGTCCGAGCCCCCTCGGCTGCAACTCATCCCCACCTCCTGTCGTTCGCACGCCGCCCGCGCTGTCGTCTTCTTCCTCTCCGGTGTCCCGATGAGCCCGAATCCCCTCCCTCTCCCTCTCGGCCCGTGCACGCGCCACCGCTCTCGTGCGTGCAGCTTCGCCTGCACGTTGCTACGCCACCCTGCCGCCCCACACTGTTGCTCCGTTGGCACCAGCCGTCGCGCGCCATCGCCGGCATCCTCGCCACCAGCCATCCCCTCCCGACTGTTCGATCTAACTTCGGTAGATCAGTGTCGTCTGTTCCCCGTGCCCGCGTGATAGCCATGTGGCCGCCATGTCGGTGCCGCGTCGGCGCCACGTGTGCCACGTGGTGCACCAGCCGCCTCTCGGCCCGTGGATCGGGTCCACCGTGGACTGGTGCTCCCATGGCTGATGACGTCAGCATTCGGCCACTGACGTCTGCCCTAGAGCTGACGCCATCCCGGAATTTATTGCGCAATAATTTATTAAGGATTTTTTAGTAATAAACACATATAATCTTCTAAAATTCATATATTTTCAATCCGAGCTCCATTTAAGTCCATTCAAATATCATTAAATTCATAAAAATGTCAAGAATCCATTAAAATGTTTTTGTTCCCTATTTCACTAGACTTTTAGCATGTTTTGTTGAGTGCTTTGTTTGTCGTGTAGATTTCGATAGTTTCGGCAACCCTTTGAGCACGGCCTCGTACTCGGCTTGGTTGTTCATAGCATGGGGGTTGATAGAAAAAGCAAATTCAAAGCTTGCCCCCTAGGCAAAATAATGACCAATCCGATACCGCAGCCGTTGGTGCACACCGAGCCATCAAATGTCAATGTCCAAGGCATAATTTCAACTGAGCCGATTGAGTCATCTCTTTGTTTCACGATAAAATCGGCTATAGCTTGTCCTTTAACTGCCCTGGGTGCTTGATACCTCATATCAAACTCTGTCAAAGAAAAAATCCATTTTCCAATTCGCCCTTTTAACACTGGAGGCGATAGCATGTACTTGACAACATCGGCTTTACATATTATTACGCACTCATTGGATAGCAGATAATGCCTTAACTTTTTACATGAAAAAAAGGCACAGACATAGCTTCTCCACTGGTGAATACCTTGTTTCTGTGTCCAACAGTCGTCGGCTGAGATAAAAGATAGCTTTTTCCTTGCCCTCAACCTCTTGGATTAGGACTGAGCCGATTGACTTGTCGTCGGCTGACAGGTACAGCTTGAACGGTATCCCTTTTTCTTGTTTGCTCCAAAACATGCTTCAGATCGGCTATGTGGTTCTCTATCTCTCTAGATTTGACAACAACATCATCAATGTAGATCTCCACCAAAGAGCCGATCATGTCGTGGAAGATATAATTCATGGTCCGTTGATATGTTGCCCCAGCATTCTTCAGCCCAAATGTCATAACAACCCATTCATATAAGCCGATTGCTCCAGGACATCGAAAAGCAGTCTTGTGAATGTCTTCTTCGGCCATAAAGATTATATTGTAACCTGCATTGCCATCCATAAAACTGATGATCTTGTGGCCAGAAGCAGCATCTGCAAGCAAATCGGATATAGGCATCGGGTATTCGTCTTTGGGGGTAGCCTTATTTAGGTCTCTGAAATCGATGCACATCCTAAGTTTACCATTCTTTTTCAATACTGGGACAATATTTGAGACCCACTCGGCGTATCGGCAAGGCCGAATGAATCCAGCGTCGTATGGCCGAGTGATTTCGGCTTTGATCGCATCATACATATCGGCCTTGAACCTCCTGGGAGGTTGTTTGAATGGCCGATAGCCTGCCTTTATCGGTAGTTGATGAACAACGATAGATTGGCTAAGACCAGGCATCTCAAAATACTCCCAAGCAAAACAATTCTTATAATCCTTTAACAAAGCAATGAGCTGAAATCTACAAGGAGAAGATAAATTTTTGCTAATATACGTCGACCTAGGCCTGTCTCCAGAGCCTATGTGTCACGCTCCGCTTTTTCCCCTAGCAGTAAATCACCCGGAAAATCGTGCAAAAGAAATCGCCGGAAAAGTTAAAGCAAGACGAACCTAGAATTTTAAAATCCATTTAATAATTGGAAATGGCTTGGTGGAATTTTTCTTGGATTCCCCATGTCAAAATACACCGATGGATTTTTATCGGAATTTTCGAGCACCGAAAACAATTTTAAAAATTAAATTAGGATAATCGAATTAAATTCCTAAAGAAAAAGGTTTTTCCTTTTTTTCTTTGTCCTTTTCCCTTTTTCTTTCTTTTTCTTTCCGTGGGCCTTCGGCCCACTCTCCTCTCCCTTTCGGCCCAGCCGGCCTGCCCGGCCCCCGTCTCCCCTTCTCTCTCTCCCCTTCCTTCCCTTTAGGCCGGCCCAGATCGCCTCAAACCACCGGCGCAAAGTCCGCAACACCTCCCTCGAGTCGGGCGATGACAAGCGGGCCCCACTTGTCATCCCCGACCTCGCTCAACCCGGCCGCATCCCGCACCCGTGCGTGCGCACGTCTGTGTCGCGCTGCCTTCTCGGCCACGTCCCGCTCTCCCCGCCCGCGTCACCCGGTGCCCCCACTCGCCCGCACCTCGCGCCCCCACTTTCCCTTCTCTCCCGTCCCGCGTGCGCACCGAATCGGCCGCGTTTCAAAATTTGGGCGCCGCCTTCCCCGTGCCACGTCGCACTGCCAATCCCGCTCAACCCGACCGTGCCGCACCGCCTCAAACCCCTATAAAGCATCACCGCACCCCGTTGCTTCGTTCCCCTGTTGCATTTGCCCACATCCGTGCCATCCCGAGCTCTCGCACCGTGCAAGCACCGCCGCGGCCGCAGAGCTTCGCTTCCGACTGCCGTTTCGGTCGAACCACCGCACCCCGTGCACAACCAACGCCACCATCACCTCCGCCGCTCCCGGGAACATAATTCCCCTCGCTTTTCCCCAAATTTCCGTAGCCCAATCGCGCCATCGTCATTGCCTCCTCCGTCTCTGGCTCGATGAGCTTCACCTCTCTCTCTCTCTCTCCCTTTCATTTTCTAGCTTCCATTACCATTTCTGTTCGGTCCCGAGGCAGTCGCACCTCGCCTTCGTACGTGTGCGTGCGCGCGTGCCGTCCCGATCGCCGCCGGTGCCTCTAGGGCCCGTGCGCAGCCGGTTTTACCGTTGGCCGACGTCGTCTCTTCGTCGCTGATCGCGCCTAGCACTGTTTTCCTCTCGAACCCGTGCACCATTTAGTCGTGTCGTCACGTGTGCCATCGTCTGCTTTCCTCCGCCACTCGCCGGTGACCATTTGGACCCGTGCGCCGCCGTTCCGTCGCTGATCCGCCGCGCCGTGCCTCGCCGCCGGTCGCTCCCGCGCGCGCCCTCCCTCGGCCGTCAAATCCGGCCACGAGCGCATCCGGGCCGTTCGTTCCGAACCGCCTCAAACCCCCGCCGCCCACGTGGCCACGCACGTGGCTGCCGCATAGGCGCCACGCAAGCTGAAGGGTTACGCGGAAGCTACGCTAGCCAAAAACAAAAACTTTTTACCGTGCAAACCAAGAACACTTGCAAGTAAGGGCCGATAGATCGTTACCGATTGGAGTAGAGTGCAGCGGAATAGCCAATCAGGGCAATCCGATCCGGAACAGTGTAGCCGATTCTCGCAAGCCGACAGCCGATACCCGGGGACAGCCGATTCGCCAATCAGCCGATTCGCAGATGCCGTAGCCGATCCGAAGCCGATCAACAGCGCGCAACGTAGCAGCGCCTCTACCGGTATCCACACGTCCGGGGACAAAACGCCGTACACCCGTGTGCTAGCACGCGATGCAAGGCTAGGGTTTGGCTCGAAAGTGGGGAGGGTTTCCGTGGAGATTGATCTCGGCGACTTCTCTTGCACGCGATGCAATTGACGTACCGCAGCTCTCCACCCCTCCCTCCTTTATATAGAGTTGGCCGACTGGGACTAGTGGCCGATCAGGACTCTATTTTGAATCGGATCCTATCCGAATCTCACAGAGTTGGCTGCCCATACATCGTAAGCCCATAGGACTCTATCCGATCGGATCCGTATTCGAGTCCAACTCGAATGCCTGTTCTTATCCCCTTAAGCGTGCGACCCGTAGGTTCAGGTATACTCGGTTTCGGCTATAGTCTAACTTAGCCGACCGTCGGCTCGAGTCCAACTCACCGACTGCATCAACGGCGGCGCCTAGCAGCACATATTGACACCATAGTATACAAGAATATAATATCGGCTCGAACCCGTAATGTGTACACAAATCCCTTTGCCTCACGATACCAATTAAGCTATAGGCAAGATGTGTGCCATCCCTTTAATAGCTTAACCATTCACTCGAACCGTATTGGATTATCCGTCCGTTGATTGACTCCTCAATCAACTTAGCATGGCCATGCATTTCCATAATCCATTACCTCGAGGGGCCCGTAGATATCTCTCCAAAGGAGGGGCAAATTCCATCTTGATCACTCACATCCCACTCCATGTTTCATAGCAAACCCGAAAACTACCTTTATAACTACCCATTCTGAGAATAGCGTTTGGTAGTCCCAAAGTAGGCTACTACACATGTTGGAATCCATGGTGATCTCGGGTCTAAGGACTTTGTACCAACACTACCCGAGACCAACTAATGGCACATTAATTCTGTAGTGTCTCATGGTGGGTCTATCCAACAATGTGTTCTCTAACACATATGTCCATGTTTATTGATTTGGTATCTCCATACCCATGATCTATGAGACATGATCATCAATCAATAAACATGCCGATCTTAGAATCATATTTGTTCCAACAATATGACATATGATCGAGGATCGTTTAGAAATAGATTCATACATATAGAGTCTCATAAATAAGTCACGTACTTATTGATCAATACAAGATGTCTATTTCATGGAACTGAATAACACTTTATTCATTTATACATAAACATTGACGTGATATCCAACATCTCCATGTTGCCTCCAGGGCATATCACTAACACAAGCGCCACGTGGTGCACCTCCTCCCCGAGCTCGGTGGATCGAGTCCACTGTGAGCTTTCCTTCCCTTGTGTCACTGTGCCATGGGTCCCGCTGGTCAGCGCCGCCCGGCCGTGACGTCAGCCCTAGGGCGTTTGCGCCGTAAATCGGTTTTCTTTTTGTTTTTAATTAGTAAAAAGGCTGAAAACTTGTAAAATTCACAAAAAAATCATCCGAACTCCGTTTGAGTCCGTTCAAGTTGCAGCGGATTCATAAAAATGTCTAGAACACATTAAAAATAGTTTAATTGTCTGTTTTAGTAGTTTAATAGACTGTTTTTGATGTGCTTTTTTTGTCAGTAGATTCCGGTTCCGAGGACGCTCCCGTTTGTCTCGAGGTAGTCGCTGAAGTTCCGTCGGAACAAGACCAAGGCAAGTCATTTTTCCATTGATCATGTTGTACCCATCTTATAAATTATTCTCGCTTTATCAGTTAAATTGCATTGTTTTATAATGTAATTGGGATGGGACCTATTGTACTCAGCCTAGGTCGTTTACCCCATTTTATTGGTCGCCTGGGAATTAATTTGACTAGTTTTAGGTTTAGGACATGCTTAGCTGGCTTAGTACCACTAGATCATTAATGGGAGAATTAGTTTACTAGAATTATTTCACATGAAATGACGGTCTCAGAACAGAGATGCCGTTGGCAAAGGATAACAGTTAACTAAAACTTGACTAAATGGTGGGCTGTGGGTGCACGGTTGTGCAAGACGCACCCATGGCAATTAAGGACCGGTTCATAGGAAACCTTGGAAGAAACATTCGTGCGTACCACAAGCCAGCGTGGGCAACGGCTGGGCTTGTAGTGTAGCTTTCTGTTAACACTGGAATTTGGTAACGAGGTTCCTAAGTCCTAAGAAAGCAAGGTGGAATCGGATCGGCTGAGGTCAGGGGCCGTATCAGCTAAAAGAATAATCGGCTGCAGGGTTGGTCGGGAGAATGGGTTGAATGGAACAATGACACCGATTCCGAGTTCGAAGAGATAAAACCGTGTCCAATGCGAAACTTGAAGATAAGTGGGGATTCGGATGTTAATTGCGCGTTTAAAGATATTGCCACCTATGGATAGAGTCCTGTAATGGCATGTATCTGTAATTTAGGAGTTTGTTAAATTGTTAGTTGTAATGGATCTCGTTAGGGATGATATGATGTTTTAAAAAGTAGTTTAGATAGAGTCCGAAGTTGTTACAAATATTTGTATCTCGGGTATAAATAGGACCCGAGACCCTGTGTATAAGGATGATTCAATCAATCTAATCTTCGGCGCATCGCCATCCTTTTCCTTTTGGACGAACACCCTGTTTGGCTTTGGGCTGCATCGTCTCGATCCCCAAACTCAGGTAAATGTTTGTCGTTAGTGGTGAGATTGCTTGTTTCTGATGCTTCCATCGCAATGACACATTGGATTCAATAGTTTTGCTATGACATATATCATATAGTGCATATGAACCAATCCGGTGTTTAGATCTATCTTGTAGTTGATTCATCTTTTCGAGGGCGTGTGGTTAACGAGGCTAGGTTTAAGGGCTGGTTGATTCGTATGCAGTATCTACCATCTTACGGAGTGTAAGTCAAAAGTAATAGATTGAATGCTTCTTTTGATACTTAATGCTGCATCAAGACTGAACTGTTGAGTCGTCTTTAGAATCGTTGGCAATATATTCTTTTGGACTTACATTATCTGGGGATAGCGTCGGGGTTTCAGCCGACCTTATTTATCTTAATGTGTTTCTTTTAATATAATTGCTATCAGGTCTGCGGTAGGGCCGTAGTTCGTGTCTAGATTGTGCTTGCTTACGTCCTTAATCTAGGAATGTTACGCCTGCACGAGATTCATTGGAACATAAGCCGATTTGATGTCAGTTTCCCGGCGTCGGCTGGTCTATTGATCTGTATATTTGTTATTCTTCGTTATATTTGGATCGGATGGCTGATGATCGCCTTGGCATAGCCGATGCGCTTCGGTCGCTTGGCCCAAATATGGCTTGGAATAGCATATATACGTTCATGGAGTTCCTCGGCCGATCCCGCGGGGGTTTGACCTAACGCTTAACGAATGTTTTCTTGTATTTTCTCTTGTTGATTGGCAGATCAAATCAACTGGCACGCTCTACACATTGTAGGTAGCTAAGAAGGACCTGCACTGGAGTCAAGCAGATCTCCCAGGCCAGCGCGTGAGAGAGATTTCTCGTCAAAACGCTTCTTGGCACGCCCGGTGGGACTATCTTTGTCGGCTCGACTCGGACGAATAGACTCAGCCGACAAGATGGTCGACTCCAAGATCCTCGGCATTACACAGACAATGTCGTACTGTAAAAATGGATCAACTATCGGTGAACAAAAAGCCGAGTATAAGAGGATGGTGGAGGAACTCAAACAATTATCTTCAATCCTTCACCCAAACAAGGTCTGGAACGGTGCACCAAAAGTACAAGTTCAGCCTCAATGATACCATAGCATCCTCGTCGAGTGATGCGAAGGGCAAATAGAAAGTGGAAGAACCAACTCAAGTGCAGGATGATCAGGCCGTGTACTCTTTGCAAGATCGGATCGACTCGGCCGTCCATCACGCGCTGGTCAACCAGAGCAGCATCCTAGTCAACACCCTCAACAATATGATTTCTCATGTGGTTGATGCCAAGGTGGCCGAGCAGCGCAAAGGGGCCCTACATATTTCACGGATGGCAAGTTTCCGATTACGGGACACTAGTCACCCAAGACCGGCCGCTTCCACTAATAGCGCAGCCCAACCCGCCAGGAGGAGTCGGCCACTTGAGTCCAAGCGGGACGGCCGTGAAACCAGCGGTCACTATTTTAAACCGACAACAGCCGCTGCCCCAAGGTCAATTCGACATATTTCATCATAATCGGCGCGAGCCGATTGATCATGGCGAGCAGCGAGAATGCCGGGGCCGACATGCTTTCCGCACCCGCCAACGCCACCACCGGAATCTCGGCCGCCACCCGCTAATCATCGCTACCAATACCAAGGGGTCGTCGGGATCATCATTACCGGCCTCGACACCGCCACGATGTATCGCAGCACGTATGCCGTATGACCCATACGAGCCGATACAAGAAGATAATAGGACCGGCCGAACTAATCGCAGACGTTATGCGAGATCGCGGCCTCAAACCAAAAGACTCGGAAATATGTACCGGTACCCTTACCCGAGCATTTCGAAAGAATTCCATTGCCCAACCGATACAAAATCCCGGATTTCTCCAAGTTCTCGGGACAAGACAACGTATCTACTTATGAGCATATCACCGATTCTTAGCACAATGTGGTGAAGCATCGACTACTGACCCCTTGAGAGTTCGGCTATTTCCCCTTTCTCTTTCAGGATCGGCCTTCACTTGGTTCTCCTCGTTGCCTTATAACTCGATTCGAGTTGGGCTGATCTTGAGAAACAGTTTCATAACTATTTTTATTCGGCAACCATGAAATGAAGTTATCGGACCTCACCAGCGTCGAGCAAAAGCATAATGAATCGGTTCAGGACTACATTCGCGCTTCGAGAAATGAGAAACCGATGCTACACTGGTGCTATCGACGCCCGTGGCCGATTTAGCCTTCCATGGTCTGATCGCGCCAATCAGGGAAAGATTCTCTGCGCAGGACTTTGAAAGTCTAGCCCACCTGGCGCAGAGGGTAATGACCCATGAACAACATTTCCAAGAAACCAGGAAGGCCGTCAAAACCATAACACAAGTTGTCGTCGACTCAGATTATGGATCCGACGATGACGAAACGGAAGTGGCGGCAGCCGAATGGGCTAAGAACAAGAAGGCCATCGTCTGCCAGTGGCTGCTGAAAACGGCTAAAGAAGAGAAATACTATTTTGACATCACTAAAGCCGACAAGATCTTCGATTTACTACTCAAAGAAAAACAGATTCAGTTGCCTGAAAATCATGTGATCCCGTCGGCCGAAGAGTTGAAAAAGAAGAAATACTGCAAGTGGCACAACTCCACATCTCATGCCACGAACGATTGCAAAGTCTTCAGGCAGCAGATCCAATCGGCCATCGAGGCCGGGAAGTTGAAGTTTGCTGACTCAAGTCGGCCCATGAAAGTAGACGGCAATCCGTTCCCGGTCAACACAGTCCATGCCGGCCTCGGACGAGTTGATCGGCAGGACAGAACAACGTACGGCCTAGCCGGTACGGTGATCGAGGCCGAAACAGGATAGGGCCAGATTGAAAACCCCACCGCACAGGTCAACATGGTGCGCCCAGTTATCAGGTCGGCCGGCCGACAGTCGATCCACGAACGAAGCAGATACCATCGTCAATATCGGTCTCGGCGCGAAGAAATTTACGACGACGCACCTCGCCGGCACGAACCAAGAGTCCAAAGCCGACGGAACACAGCAAGCCACGACGATCCACATTGGTATTGCAGCTTCTTCAGGCATTGCTGGGAATCCAGCATGAGACTACCAACACTGGAAGACTGCCCGGCATGTAACGATCATCACAGTCATGACGAACACAGGAGCTCGTCATCCGCAAGCCCAGTCCGGTTCATTCCCAGGGCCGTCCAACTAAACCGGAGACGGCGACCGGTCCACGATCGGCTCGGTCTGATCCATCAAGACTTCTTCGTCGACGAGAATCAGGATGGGGACGATCGTAGTAACAAGGAGGCTGACAAGGAGGGATCAGCCAATCCCCAGTGGTGCTCGTCCGATCTATTTACGAAGACCCAGAAGAGGACAATTCAACGGCTTAAGCGTGAAGGGAGAGAGGACGAGGTGGCACAAATGATATACGACAACGCCGTCGACTGGGCAAGATTAAGAGACGGTGGGTACCCAAGCAGGAAAATGCTACGGCCACCGAAGAGCAAGGCGAAGAAAGCCCCGCCGACCAAGCCGAAGGGCAGCCAAGGGGAAGAGTAAAGCTACCGCATCGGTCAACATGGTCTTCGTGTTGCCCGCCGAATTGCCCCGAAGCCGACGCAGATACTATCGAAGATGACCCGGCAAAACTAATTATCTCACCAGACCAGGCCATCTTCGACAAGCCAGAAGGGACCGAAAATTGACATCTGAAGCCGTTATACGTTAAAGGGTTCGTCAACGGCAAGCCGATTTCTAAAATGCTAGTCGATGGGGAAGCGACAGTCAACCTCATGCCTTACGCAACTTTCGAAAGCTTGGAAAAGGAGCCGAAGACCTGATCAAAACCAACATGGTACTCAAGGACTTCGGCGGCAACCCATCGAGACCAAAGGCGTTCTCAACGTCGAGCGACCATCGGCAACAAAACGTGCCCACGACATTTTTGTCATCGACGGGAAGGGGTCTTACACTCGCTGCTCGAAAGGGACTAGATCCACGCTAACGCTGCATCCCTTCTACAATGCACCGAGCCTCATCCAGGTGGGACGACGACAAGATCGAGATCGTGCCACCGACAGTCGCTTAGTATCGTCGTGCCGATTTGCCGCTTTGGGAAATCGAAGGCATCGAATGTTTATGCGGGAAAGTCGGAAGGCCGATTTTCTAAACGTGTCCAATTCAACAATACAGCCCATCGGAAGCGACGAGCCGCAGCTGCTGCTTTGAACAAGACATGGTGGAGGGATCCAGCGTGCTCGGCGTAGCCACCGCGGACGAAGACGATGGCAAGTTAGGACAAGGCTTCACGTCGGCCGACGAGTTAGAAGAGATCGACATCGGATCTGGCGACAAGCCAAGGCCGACGTACATTAGTAAAAATTTATCTCCTCTTTGTAGATCCCAACTTATTGAATTATTAAAAGAATATAAAGATTGCTTTGCTTGGGAATACTTCGAAATGCCCGGTCTAAGCCGATCGATAGTGGTCCATCAGCTGCCAATCAAGGCAGGATATCGGCCATTCAAACAACCTCCCAGGAGGTTCAAAGCCGACATGTACGACGCAATTAAAGCCGAAATCACTCGGCTATACGACGCAGGGTTCATTCGGCCTTGTCGATATGCCGAATGGGTCTCTAATATCGTCCCAAGTATTAAAGAAGAACGGCAAACTTCGAGTATGCATCGACTTCGACACACCTAAACAAGGCAACCCCAAAAGACGAATACCCAATGCCAATAGCCGACTCCTTTGTCGACGCCGCCTCGGGCCACAAAATCATCGCTTCATGGACGGCAATGCAGGGTACAACCGGATATTCATGGCCGAAGAGGACGTCCATAAGACAGCTTTTCGATGCCCAGGTGCGATCGGCCTCTACGAGTGGGTGGTGATGACGTTCGGCCTAAAGAATGCCGGGCAACATATCAAAGAGCAATGAATTATATTTTTCACGACATGATCGGTGCACTAGTAGAGATATACATCGACGATGTCGTCGTCAAATCAAGAGAGATAGAAAGCCACATTGCAGATCTGAGGCAGGTACTTGAGCGGACGAGGAAATATGGATTGAAGATGAATCCGCTTAAGTGTGCGTTCGGCGTGTCGGCCGGGCAGTTCTTAGGGTTCCTCGTTCATGAAAGATGAATTGAGGTAACACCAAGGAGCATTAATGCCATTAAGACAATCCAACCCCCTAAGGATAAAAGACAACTCCAATCATTGATCGGAAAGATAAACTTCATTAGACGGTTCATAGCTAACCTCTCAGAGAAAATGGAACCGTTCACACCATTGCTTCGGCTTAAGGCCGATTAGATATTCATATGGGGGGCAGAGCAACAGAAGGCGTTAGACGACATAAAAAATTATTTAAGCTCTCCCCCAGTTCTAATGCCCCCGCAGAAAGGAATGTCATTCAAGCTGTACCTGTCTGTCGACGACAAGTCAATCGGCTCCGTTCTTCGATGGCAAGGAAAGGGCCATTTTCTATCTTAGCCGGCGGCTACTAGATGCAGAGACTAGATATTCACCTGTCGAAAAGCTATGTCTGTGCCTCTATTTCTCATGCACAAAATTAAGGCACTATCTGCTGTCCAATGAATGCACCGTAACTTGCAAAGCCGACGTAGTCAAGTACATGCTATCGGCTCCAGTGCTCAAAGGGAGGATCGGAAAGTGGATATTCGCGCTGACCGAGTTCGATCTGAGGTATCAGGCCCCAAGGGCAGTAAAAGGACAGGCCCTGGCCGATCTCATTGTGGAACATAGAAATGACTCAATCGGCTCCGTAGAAATCATGCCTTGGACCCTGACTTTCGATGGCTCAGTATGCACCAACGGCTATGGAATCGGCTTAGTTCTTATCTCACCCAAGGGGGCAAGCTTTGAGTTCGCCTTCGCCATCGACCCCCACGTTACGAATAACCAAGCCGAGTATGAAGCCGTTCTCAAGGGGCTACTCCTACTCAGAGAAATGGAGGCTGACACGGTCGAGATAATGGGAGACTCGTTGCTCGTCATTAGTCAATTGTCAGGAGAATATGAGTGCAAAAACGACGCACTGATGATCTATCATCAACGGTGCCGGGAGTTAATGGAAGGTTTTCGACTAGTCACTTTGAAGCATATTCCCAGGGAGCAGAACACGGAGGCCAACGACTTGGCTCAAAGGGCATCAGGCTACCGGCCGATGCTAAGAGACATCGACATAGGCGTCGCCACCATCACGACCGATGATTGGAGATTCGACGTCTACAATTACCTCAAAAACCCTTCTCAATCGGCCACAAGGAAGCTACGGTACAAGGCGTTGCGGTACGTGTTGCTCGACGAAGATTTATACTATCGGACAATCGATGGCATACTGCTCAAGTGTTTGAGCACCGATCAAGCCACAGTGGCCATCGGAGAGGTACACGAAGGAATCTGCGGCACACATCGCCGGCACACAAAATGAAGTGGCTACTTCGCCGAGCCAGTATTTTCGCCGACAATGCTAGAAGATTGTTTTAAATACTATAAAGGATGCCAAGACTGCCAAAAATTTGGCACGGTGCAACGAGCTCCGGCATCGGCCATGAACCCGATCATTAAACCATGGCCTTTCAGAGGGTGGGGCATGGACATGATCGGCCAAATCAATCCACCTTCAAGCAAGGGGCACAAGTTTATACTAGTGGCCACAGATTATTTCACAAAATGCGTAGAAGTGATTCCCCTCCGAAAAGTGGATTCTAAAGACGCAATCGAGTTCGTCAAGGAACACATCATCTACGATTCGGCATTCCGCAAACGATAACGACCGACCAAGGGTCCATCTTTGTCTCGGACGAATTCATCCAGTTCGCCGACGACATGGGAATCAAGCTGCTTAACTCTTCGCCGTATTACGCACAAGCCAACGGTCAGGCTGAAGCGTCAAACAAAAGCTTAATCAAGCTGATCAAAAGAAAGATATCTGAGCATCCCAAACAATGGCACACCCGATTGGCCGAAGCATTGTGGGCCTATCAGATGGCATGTCATGGGTCCATCCAAGTTCCGCCATACAAACTGGTCTATGGACACGAAGCAGTACTTCCATGGGAAAGCGTAATCGGCTCAAGACACATTTAGTTGCAAGACCAACTCACAGCCGACGACTATTACAATCTCATGATAGACGAATCGGAGGATCTTGCCTTATCCAGAATGAGAGCTTTAGAAAAAGTAACAAGAGATAAGGAACGGGTAGCCAGACATTACAATAAAAAGGTCGTCCCTAAATCATTTGAGGAAGGCGAGCTCGTTTGGAAGCTCATACTCCCAATCGGATCTAGAGATAACAAATTCGGCAAATGGTCGCCGAATTGGGAGGGGCCTTTCAAGGTCCACAAATACGTATCCAAAGGAGCCTACATGCTGAAAGGACTAGATGGGGAGGTATTCGGAAGGGCCCTCAACAGAAAATATCTAAAGAAATACTACCCGAGCGTGTGGATCAACGCGTGAGTCGGCTACCGCCACAATAGGCCGACCCACGACAGCCGATGCCTTATGGGGCATCGCCTTTAGGCATTCGCTTTCCCCTCCCAGGCCCCATGATCAGCTCAGGACCCCCGGCAGCGATCAACATGACTACTATCAACAAGTTTCGTCGACATCGAAGCTATCCCCAAAACTTGGGGGGGCATACACATACGCTACACATGCATGAGACAATCAGACAATGCGCATGGTCAGAAAAGCCAACTTTTTACTAATCAAGCCAGGGAGTTGAGGAAACCCCAAGCCAGAAGGAACCCAGGAACATTAAACCGCGTTTTATTCAGAGTCGACGCAAGGCCGTCTTGGATTACATGTTTGCCATGTACTCCCTAATGACCGCCGGGCTCGTTCAAAGGGCTCTGCGTTTCCATTTCCGAGCATCCAGGATCGATGCTCCAACCGAGTGACCCTTATGTCGGTGGTGGTGATCAACAACTCGTTGGCGAGTTGGGCCGCCTCCCTCCACCTGGCCGAGGCGCGCGAGCGTCGGGTACACCATGGGGGCAGCAGAAATGCCACCGAGGTGGAAAGGCGGCCTGGCCGCCGGGTGGCGAGCCTCCAACTCCCTAAAGCGCTTTAGCTGCGCCCTCACCCGTCGGTCCTGGCTGACCGACAGCTCGTACGACGTCTCCATGATTCCCTGGATCACCCGAAGCGGGTGCGGCGGCTGCAATGTATTCCGTCCCTGAGTTTTCGAAAATAGAAATCAGTGAGAGTAGAAGAGTTGAGGTACCACCTGGTTCACCGATGAACTAGAAGATGCCATGAGAAGCCTGGCCGCAGAATCAAAGGACTAGGTGTTTCACTATTGGAAGTTCGTCGCTTTCGGCCGTGAGTTATTCAGAAGAGCCGGGGAAGCCCATTTATAGAAAGAAAAGATACGATTCTTAGATGTGAAAGGTCGCTGCCAACCCGAGAGTCAAAGAGATCATTATTAAGGGCGTCGGGAATCGTCGAAAGCCGCCGATCGCGCAGTGTGGATGCTGTCACCCGGCTCACGGGTTCCTGAGTACGATTCGAGGGGTTGGCCTACGAAAACAGGGCGACGACGTGATCGGATATTATCAGCCGATGGCTAGAGAATCGAATAACCGAAAGATGGACGTTGAGCGTTGGGGCGTCACTTCTGAGCGATTTTGAACTAAACAATACGAGCACGATTGATACAGGCTGTCCGGTTACATCACAAAGCACATGTAAGAGAATCACGAGCCGACCTCGTAGGGTCGGACATTTTACAATCTTCATTTCTTTAGAAAATCGGCTATCGCCGATAGAGCTGTCAGCCTAACCTGGTCGACCTCGCCGATTGCCCTGAGGTCGTCGGCCTCGGACCCCGCCACCGATCGAGCGCTCTGCACCAAGCCCCGTAAATGCGCAACGGCTGCCCCGATGCTTCTACGCTCAGCTTCAACCCTGGCCGGCAAATCAGCCATATACTCTTCATGGACATCGATCTTGTTGGTAATCTGAACGAGATCGGCCACCAGTTGGTCCCGGCGGGCACGAAGTTGTTCAAGCTTGGCTGTCGGCTCGGTTTTTAGGCGGTCGAAGGCGGTTTTTCGGGCTTCAATGGAGTCTTTGGTCGATTGGATGGCAGCCGACCGTGCCTGACTCTCACGCCGATCAATGACTCGCTGCCGGGCTCGTTCGTATTTTAGCTGGTAGGCTTCCATGAAGGTCGCCGGCGCGATGGCTTCAGCTACAGCATCCGACAGCTGGTCTTGGATATCCCTAAACCGTGCGCGTATGGAGCCGCAGTCGACCACCAATGCATCTAATGAGGCGTCCAGGCGGTTGCTGATATCAGCCAGGGTGGCCTTCAGGTTCTCAGCCGACGCTGCAAGCGTTTCCTCGCCGGCATTGCCGGGCTCCTCGAACTCCGACAAGTCGAAGTTGAGAAGATCGGCCACGCACTGCGAAGAAAGAAAGGGTCGGGGGCATGGCAAAACCGGTGGTCGGGCCGGTCGGCTTACCGTCGGCACGTCGTCGAGATTACCGGATAGTGGATCATTCCCGCGGCCATCGGCTTTCCCGCTGTGTCATCGTCGCCGCCCCCAACGGGCGCGGTACATTCGCTCGGCGCACAGGGAACGGCCGGCGGGGATCGCGGAAGCTGCAAAAGGAAACTGGATTAGCGAGACGAACTAATTGATTGTCACGAGACAAAGGGATAAGAACCGATTACCGGTAGAGCGGGCGAGGGACGCGACCGCCGGTTTCTTGAACTACGGGGAACAGGACAAATCAGATACGGGTGCACATCGTAAGGCCAGGAACAACGAAGTAAAAACTTACGGGAGGACGTCTCATCGGCGGGCTTGGGGCGGCGGAGCGTCGGTTGGGGCATTTACCGATTCGGGACTCGAAGCCCCGGTTTCGACCGTCGCCCGGACGGCTCGGCGCCTCGTCGTCGGCAGCAGTGTTGAGGAACCGCTCGACGGTCGGATCTAGAGGAGGAGGGCTGTCGGCCGAGGCGATCAGCTCTATTTTTTTCACCCTTTTGGGGGCAGGCGCAGCCGATGGACGCGGCGGTGGCGCCGTCTTCCTTTTTGGTGTGATCGGATGGCGCACCTGCCCTCGCAATAAAGACGAAAGCTTGGGCGCCCCCCAGCCGATGGCCGACGGAGCAAGGCCCCCCGTGTCCAAAACGCCTGGTTTGTATTCGATGGGGCGCCCAGAATCGCTTACCGTCGGCCGCTCCGTTTCTTTCTGCGAAGTCAAAGCACGAACGTTAAATCGGCTGACACGGTCGGTGAATGAATCGCAGGAAAGGAATAATCAGCTGTGAGTAGAAATATACCGAGGAGATCTCGTCCGGCAGGAGGAAGTCAATGTAGCAAGACGGCCGTTGGTGAAAAATGTGGCATCTAAGTTTGAACCACCATCGGTCGTAAGCGGCGCTTCTTCTTGTTGACAGGGTGATTCTGCCGGCATCGCCGAAGGTAGGACCGGCTATGTTCAGCAGCGACTTCATCATCAGATCTTGGCCGACCGCTCCTCTGGTCTCGATCTTATCAGCGTAAAAGAAGCCGATGGGAAGTTGCCCGAGGCCAAATTGTCTCGCCGCCGATGCCGGGTGGTAGAATTCATAACTCCAAGCTGTTGATCGGCCTTGATGAACCCCGGTCGGCAGAATGCAGGGAGATAAAGATGCAAAGAACAATTTTCTACACCTTGGACTCGGTTGAGTTGAGGTTGTCCCATTTGAAATCGATCGGCTCGAAAGATCCTTGGTCGGGGTAGAAGTACCAGGTGCGGTTGTCGCGGGATAACCCATCGTAGAAAGCTACGAACCAATCGGCCAACAGCTCAGTCGATTGCCTTGAACCTGCATGGGCGACGGCTGCTTCTCCATAGTTGGTGCATCGCCTGGTGGTGATTTGGTCACCTTCTTCATCTTCGATTGGCTCCAGCCTTGGGAATCTGGCGTTTGGTAGGCAGGGCCGACCGGCCACATTTTGGGTGGCCAACACCAGCCAGATTTGGAGAAACCACCAGGGGCCACCGGTGTTGACTGGGGCATTGGCGGCTATTTTTGTGGCGGCTTGATGCAACATTTGATATGTGTAGCCGAGGAGGTATTTTCCCAATGCGAACTCTGTCCCGTCGGCTAAGATTTTGGCCATTATTTGCCAATTAGCGGTCGGCCCACAGCTCGATCCGCAGAACACAAATTTTTCTAGCCACATCATCAGGAAGGCGGTATATTCCCGGTGGCTGACTGTTCCATCTTTCATATTTTGGGCAATAAAACCACTCCATCCACCGATGGCTTTGGTTTTAAATTGGTGTTGGCCTTTTCGGTTCAAGACGCATGGATTAGCCGATGATTCAATGTCCAGCCCAGTTGTCATATACACATCGGCTAGTGTGATGGTCATCGGCCCTTGCCTGAAGAGGAAGGCATTGAAACTATCGTTCCAGAAGTAGGCCGCAGCCGATAGGAGTGGTTCATCTTTTTCCATGCTGGCGATGGACAGTTCCAAGCATTGGGTAAGCTTTCTTTCTTCCCATTGGGTGTACTTAGCCGATTGTATCCTCTTGTACCATTCGGTCCAGGCCGTGTCGGTAGACGGCCAAGCCTTGAAAGTCCCGTTCCAGTGGGAAAGAGATGGTTTGGCAGTGTTGAAGGGCATGCGGTTGGTTTCGGCTATGATCACGTCAGTTGGGTCTTTATCGCCGATAGGCCCAAGGAAGTATTTTCCCTCTTGTGTTAAATTGGGGATGAGCACTTGGTGAGAGAGGTGCTGCAACTCGAAGGAGGAGGAAAAAGTACTGATCAGAGGTGATGGTGGTTATAGTTTGGAATAAGAAAAGTATTAATTAGTAAGAATGCGGGATGAGGTAATATTGAAAATTACCAAACAAACTTTTGGTATAAGGGTGTTTGGAGGAACGAGTTGAGGGTAAGATTATAAAGTAAAAAAAAGAAGGGAAATACCTAAGGGAATTCGTTCATGGTAGTGGCTGGGGCAGTTCCAGTGGCGGCGGCAGGCGATGTTGCGGTCACAGCAGGCGCGACGGTGGCCGGCGAGTTGGAGGTGCTTGAGGTCACAGCGGAGGCCATCGGGGAGGTCGGAGACGAAGATGGGGTTCGAAGAATGTGGAAGGTGTCGAACGCTGATGGAGTCGCCGGAGGAGAGAGAGAAGGGCAGGAGGTTTGTTTGAGAAGGAAGCCGAGCGCACGATGGGAGCGTGGGTGGCTCGACCGAGGAAAGTGGATATATAAAGAGCCCTTGGGAGAAGCCGAGACGATTCGGGCCAAGAAGGGAATAGGAGTTTGAGTAGATAAACATATCCGCAACACTTTATGTTACGGACTTGGGGGGCATGTGTTAACACTGGAATTTGGTAATGAGGTTCCTAAGTCCTAAGAAAGCAAGGTGGAATCGGATCGGCTGAGGTCAGGGGCCGTATCAGCTAAAAGAATAATCGGCTGCAGGGTTGGTCGGCTGAGAATGGGTTGAATGGAACAGCCGATAGCCGATTCCGAGTTCAGAAGAGATAAAACCGTGTCCAATGCAGAAACTTGAAGATAAGTAGGGATTCGGATGTTAATTGCGCGTTTAAAGATATTGCCACCTATGGATAGAGTCCTGTAATGGCAGCTGTATCTGTAATTTAGGAGTTTGTTAAATTGTTAGTTGTAATGGATCTCGTTAGGGATGATATGATGTTTTAAAAAGTAGTTTAGATAGAGTCCGAAGTTGTTACAAATATTTGTATCTCGGGTATAAATAGGACCCGAGACCCTGTGTATAAGGATGATTCAATCAATCTAATCTTCGGCGCATCGCCATCCTTTTCCTTTTGGACGAACACCCTGTTTGGCTTTGGGCTGCATCGTCTCGATCCCCAAACTCAGGTAAATGTTTGTCGTTAGTGGTGAGATTGCTTGTTTCTGATGCTTCCATCGCAATGACACATTGGATTCAATAGTTTTGCTACGACATATATCATATAGTGCATATGAACCAGTCCGGTGTTTAGATCTATCTTGTAGTTGATTCATCTTTTCGAGGGTGTGTGGTCAACGAGGCTAGGTTTAAGGGCTGGTTGATTCGTATGCAGTATCTACCATCTTACGGAGTGTAAGTCAAAAGTAATAGATTGAATGCTTCTTTTGATACTTAATGCTGCATCAAGATCGAACGTTGAGTCGTCTTTAGAATCGTTGGCAATCTATTCTTTTGGACTTACATTATCTGGGGATAGCGTCGGGGTTTCAGCCGACCTTATTTATCTTAATGTGTTTCTTTTAATATAATTGCTATCAGGTCTGCGGTAGGGCCGTAGTTCGTGTCTACATTGTGCTTGCTTACGTCCTTAATCTAGGAATGTTACGCCTGCACGAGATTCATTGGAACATAAGCCGATTTGATGTCAGTTTCTCGGTGTCGGCTGGTCTTTTGATCTGTATATTTGTTATTCTTCGTTATATTTGGATCGGATGGCTGATGATCGCCTTGGCATAGCCGATGCGCTTCGGTCGCTTGGCCCAAATATGGCTTGGAATAGCATATATATGTTCATGGAGTTCCTCGGCCGATCCCGCGGGGGTTTGACCTAATGCTTAACGAATGTTTTCTTGTATTTTCTCTTGTTGATTGGCAGATCAAATCAACTGGCACGCTCTACACATTGTAGGCAGCTAAGAAGGACCTGCACTGGAGTCAAGCAGATCTCCCAGGCCAGCGCGTGAGAGAGATTTCTCGTCAACACTTTCTCTGGCCGACGCATCCAGGCAAGGGTGAGCGTGATGGAGTGCGGATGGACCGGGAAAGGTCTATGCGGCTGCCGGATTCACCTAGGCACGAGAGGGGGTTGCCTACCTTGGATATTGTTAGTGATATGCCCTAGAGGCAACATGGAGATGTTGGATATCACGTCAATGTTTATGTATAAATGAATAAAGTGTTATTCAGTTCCATGAAATAGACATCTTGTATTGATCAATAAGTACGTGACTTATTTATGAGACTCTTTATGTATGAATCTATTTCTAAAAGATCCCGATCATATGTCATATTGTTGGAACAAATATGATTCTAAGATCGGCATGTTTATTGATTGATGATCATGTCTCATAGATCATGGGTATGGAGATACCAAATCAATAAACATGGACATATGTGTTGGAGAACACATTGTTGGATAGACCCACCATGAGACACTACATGTATTAATGTGCCATTAGTTGGTCTCGTAGTGTTGGTACAAAGTCCTTAGACCTGAGATCACCATGGATTCCAACATGTGTAGTATCCTACTTTGGGACTTCCAAACGCTATTCCGTAATCGGGTAGTTATAAAGGTAGTTTTCGGGTTTGCTATGAAACATTGAGTGGGATGTGAGTGATCAAGATGGAATTTCCCCTCCTTTGGAGAGATATCTCGGGCCCCTCGAGGTAATGGATTATGGAAATGCATGGCCATGCTAAGTTGATTGAGGAGTCAATCAACGATGATAATCCAATACGGTTCGAGTGAATGGTTAAGCTATTGAAGGGATGGCACACATCTTGTCTATAGCTTAACTGGTATCGTGAGGCAAAGGGATTTGTGTACACATTACGTTCGAGCCAATATTATTCTTGTATATTATGGTGTCAATATGTGCTGCTAGGCGCCGCTATTGACAGTCGGCTGAGTTAGACTCGAGCCGATGATCGGCTAAGTTAGACTATAGCCGAAACCGAGTATACCTGAACCTACGGGGTCGCACGCTTAAGGGGATAGAATAGATATTCGAGTTGGACTCGGATACGGCTCGATCGGATAGGGATCCGATCGGATAGAGTCCTATGGGCTTACGACGTGTGGGGCGGCCAACTCTATGAGATACGGATGAGATCCGATTCAAAATAGAGTCCTAATCGGCCACTAGTCCCGCGGCCAACTCTATATAAAGGAGGGAGGGGTGGAGAGCCGTGACACGTCAATTGCATCGCGTGCAACAAGTCGCCGAGATCAATCTCCACGGAAACCCTCCCCACTTTCGAGCCAAACCCTAGCCTTGCATCGCGTGCTACCACACGGGTGTATGGCGTTCGTCCCCGGACGTGTGGATACCGGTAGAGGCGCTGCTACGTTGCGCGCTCTTGATCGGCTGCGGTCGGGCGCATCGGAGCGAGGCGTGAGAACGCGGCCGGACGACTCGAATCGGCTGATTGGCGAATCGGCGTCTCCGGAATCGGCTACACTATTCCGGATCGGATTGCCCGATTGGCTATTCCGCGCACTCTACTCCAATCGGTAACGATCTATCGGCCCTTACTTGCAAGTGTTCTGGTTTGCACGGTAGAAATTTTTGTTTTTGGCTAGCGTAGCTTCCGCGTAACCCTTCAGTGGTATCGAGCTAATCTTGCTTAGTTCGGGTTTTAGATTGGATCTGGAACAAGTTTTGCGCACGGGTTGATTAGATCAATCGGTTTTACGGGATCTGTTGAGGAGAGTAGATGGTAATTGCGTTCCTTGATAGTGTATCGGAACGGCGTAGTGCGATTACGTCGAAGCAATTTCCAAATAACTCGGTTTGAGTTGGGTTCGAGATAGCGTTCCTTGATAGTGTATCGGAACGGTATAATGTGATTATACCGAAGCTATCTCGTAGTCCGACTTTGTTGCTGCCTCGCGCCTACGCAAACCATCTCCCTTGATAGTGTATCGGGACGGCATAATATGATTATGCCGATATGGTTTCCATAAGCGAATTCATAGATTGGATCTATGAATTTCGTGTGGTGTTCCGGCGCTGCCGGAAGCCCGCGAGGCGGCTTCCCCTCGACCGCCGTGTGCGTACCCCCTTATAGGTCGTCTCGGTGCCGTATCTCTGTGATAAGTAGAAAACGTTTCTATGCCTAACTTGTTTTTGCAGAGAATGCTTTGAGATGGTAATTGCGTTCCTTGATAGTGTATCGGAACGGCGTAATGTGATTACGTCGAAGCAATTTCCATATAACTCGGTTTGAGTCGGCTTTGAGATAGCGTTCCTTGATAGTGTATCGGAACGGTATAATGTGATTATGCCGAAGCTATCTCGTAGTCCGATCTTGTTTGCTGCCTCGCGCCTGCGCAAACCATCTCCCTTGATAGTGTATCGGGACGGCATAGTGTATCGGGCGGGCTAGCGGGACCGCCGTGTGCGTACCCCCTTATAGATCGTCTCGATGCCGTAGCTCTGCGATAAGTAGAAAACGTTTCTACACCTAACTCGTTTTTGCAGAGAATGCTTTGAGATGGTATGGCCCTATTGTATGAGATGTATGAGATGCATGTGATGCATGTAATATTCTTTCATATGTGCAATCCCTGTAATATTCTTTCATACGTGCAATGCTTGTAATATTCTTTCACGACTGCGAGTCGATGTAATCTTCAATTAGAGCTTCTATAGTAGTAGCTTAGTTTGAAGAAATCAAGCATTCGGCACTCGAAAGAACGGTGATGAAGATGGAGATCCCGTACACCGGCATGGAGATGGAGATCACCATGTGAAGGGGGCCATACTATTTCACTATAGGCTATTCTTCTTGCTTTCATATGTGATATGTTTGTTTGATAGGATAGCATCCTCGCAAAATTAAGTAGTAATGATGCCCTTCCAAATGTTGCACCCGTCACCGTTATGCTCGTCAATGGTGGGTCTGCAAAGCGAGTGCCATTCTCTATCATAACACGAGGGGTATATGTCGACATATAAATGCAGGAGCATTTGGTTTACTTAACAAGGCTATCAAAACAGCTTTTGGGCCTTGGGGCATAGGTTGGCGCCGGGCATGGAGATGCCACACCAACAACAAGAGTCACATAGAGATGTGATTAGCAAGGTGTTGCTTACCGATGTTACTAATTTTCTAGCGGTGATGCCAAAGCTCACTAGAAAATTAATTAACATGTGGATCTTGACCCAATACGTAACCTAGAGGGAAGGTGGAAAATACGTAATGGGAGTCTAATGTTAAATTGTTTAACAATAGACATAGCATAAACATTGTGCTAAACTTTGCTTTTTCGTTGTAGAATAAATGGCGGCTAATACTACACCAAGTACCTTTAATTTGCGATCTATTCTCGAAAAGGAAAAATTAAATGGAACAAACTTTATGGATTGGTATCGCAACTTGAGAATTGTTCTCAAGCAAGAGCGTAAGGAGTACGTTCTTGAAGTACCCTATCCCGAGGATTTGCCAACTAATGCCACCGCAACCGCACGGAGGGCTTATGAGAAGCACACTAATGATGCCCTAGATATAAGCGTCTCATGCTTGCTACAATGTCCCCCGAGCTTCGAAGCAATATGAGAGCGGCGATGCTCACACTATTATTCGGGGACTGCGTGGCATGTTTGAGAACCAAGCTCGGGCCGAGAGGTTCAACACCTCAAAGTCCTTGTTTGCGTGCGAGCTTGTTGAGGGAATCCCGTCATCCGCATGTGATAAAGATGATTGGCTATATCGAGAGTCCGGAAAAACTAGGTTTTCCCCTTAGCCAAGAGTTGGCTACGATGTGATTCTCTAGTCGCTCCCTCCGAGCTTCGAGCCATTCATATTAAACTATCACATGAACAATATGGATAGAACCTTGGCTGAATTGCATGGGATGCTAAAGACAGAGGAGAGTATCCAAAAAACGGTCATCATGTGATGATGATGCGAAGGCAAAGCGCAAACCACTGTCAAGAAACTTTGCACCAAGAGGAAGTTAACTCCCGATGAGATCGCGAGAGCCTCCAATGCAAAGAAGGGCAAGAAGGGGTCGGCGGCATCGATGCCGTTTGCTTCTACTGCAAGGAGACAGAGCCACTGGAAAAGGAACGCAAGAAGTACATGGAGGATCTCAAGAAGAAGCAAAGTACGACTTACGCGGTATTAATGTTATAGACATTAATCTCGCTACTTCACCTACCGACTCTTGGGTATTTGATACCGGATCGTAGCTCATATTTGCAAATCGTTGCGGGAATGAGAAGAAGTAGAGGATTGAGAAGGGGCGAGGTGAACTGCGCGTCGGCAATGGAGCAAGCGTTGCTACGCTTGTCGGCATAGTACCACTTCATCTACCTTCGGATTAGTTTTGGAATTGAATAATTGTTATTGTGTTCCAACACTATGTCAAAACGTTATTTCCGCTTCATGTTTGCAAGCGGAAGGATATGATTTTAGATCAATGGACAATGGTTGTTCAATATATCTTAGAGATATGTTCTATTTTCATGCTCCATTGGTGAATGGATTATACGTTTTGAATCTTGAGGCGTCTCCCATCTATAACATTAATACGAAAGGCAACTCTCTAATGATATAAACCCCACGTTTATCCGGCATTGTCGCTTAGGCCATATAAATAAGAAACGCATGGAGAAGCTCCATAAGGATGGATTGCTTCACTCTTTTGATTTTGAATCATTTGAGACATGTGAGTATTGTTTACTTGGTAAGATGACAAAGGCACCTTTCACGGACATAGTGAGAGAGCAAGTGACTTATTGGCACTCGTACATACCGATGTATGTGGACCAATGAGCTCAATGGCCGAGGTGGTTATCAATACTTCATTACCTTTACCGATGACTTTAGTAGATATGGTTATATCTACTTAATGAGGCATAAGTCCGAATCCTTTGAAAAGTTCAAAGAATTCCGAATGAAGTACGAATCATTTAGGGAAAATAATCAAGTTTCTACGATCGATCGTGGAGGGGAATACTTGAGCCAAGAGTTTGGTAATCATCTCAAAGATTGTGGAATTGTTCCACGCTGACTCCGCCGAACTCCACAATGGAACGGAGTGTCCGAACGGAGAAATCGCACCTTGTTGGACATGGTGCGGTCGATGATGAGCCAAAGTGATCTTCCGTTATCCTTCGGGGATATGCTCTTGAAACAACTGCGCTCACACTAAATAGAGTTCCATCTAAGTCGGTTGAAAAGACACCATATGAGATATGGACAGGGCAACCCCTAGTTTGTCTTTTCTCAAAATTTGGGGATGTGAGGCTTATGTAAAACGTTTACAATCGACAAGCTCACACCCAAATCGACAAGTGCTTCTTTGTGGGATATCCTAAGGAAACTAAGGGATATTACTTTTATAATCGGGAACAAGGCAAAGTGTTTGTCGCCCGACACGGTGTCTTCTTGGAGAAAGAGTTTCTTTCAAGAAGGGTTAGTGGGAGCAAGGTGCATCTTGAAGAAGTTCAAGAAACACCGAAAACGTTTCCGACCACGTAACCACAACAGAGGAGCAAAGTGTTGCGCCACCGGTTGTAGATACACCAGCCCCACGGAGGTCCGAAAGATCACGTCGTGCACCGACAGTACACAGCGGAACAATGTGATATATTGTTGTTGGACAACGATGAACCTAAGACCTATGAGGAAGCGATGGTGGGACCCGATTCCAACAAGTGGCTTGGAGCCATAAAATCCGAAATAGAATCCATGTACGACAATCAAGTTAGGAACTTGGTTGATCCACTGATGGTGTCAAAACCATTGAGTGTAAATGGGTTTTTACGAAAAGGCCGATATGGATGGAAATGTTCACATCTATAAGGCGCGATTGGTGGCGAAAGGTTTTAAACAGATTCAAGGAGTTGATTATGATGAAACCTTCTCGCCCGTCGCAATGCTTAAATCTATTCGGATTATCCTAGCGATTGCTGCATATTTCGATTATGAGATATGGCGATGGATGTCAAAACGGCTTTCCTAAATGGAAACCTAAGCGAGGATGTATACATGATACAACCTCGGGGTTTTGTCGATCCAGAATCGCTGGAAAGATATGCAAGCTACGTAAAATCCATTTATGGATTGAAGCAAGCATCTCGGAGTTGGAATATTCGTTTTGATGAAGTAATCAAAGGGTTTGGTTTCATCAAAAATGAAGAAGAGGCCTGTGTTTACAAAAAGGTCGGTGGAAGCGCAATTGTATTTCTAATCTTATATGTGGATGACATATTACGATTGGAAATGATATCCCTATGCTTGAATCGTCAAGTCTTCATTGAAAAATAGTTTTTCCATGAAAGACTTAGGGAGGCAAGCATATATATTAGGCATTCGGATCTATAGAGATAGATCCAAGAGGCTAATTGGATTAAGCCAAAGTACATACATTGACAAGGTGTTGAAAAGGTTCAACATGCATGATTCCAAGAAAGGTTTCTTGCCCATGTCACATGGCATTAATCTTAGCAAGAATCGGTGCCCTCGGACACATGATGAGCGGAATAAGATGGGTATGGTTCCATATGCTTCGGCAATTGGATCCATCATGTATGCCATGCTTTGTACACGCCGGATGTCTCGTACGCTTTGAGTGCTACGAGCAGATACTCGCGATCCAGTGAAGGTCACTGGATGCCGTAAAGAATATCCTTAATTATTTGAGAAGAACTAAGGATATGTTCCTAGTCTATGGAGGTGAAGAAGAGCTCGTTGTAAGTGGTTACACCAATGCTAGCTTCCAAACAGACAAGGATGATTATAGATCGCAATGCGGGTTCGTGTTCGACGAACGGTGGCGCATCACGGAAGAGTTCCAAGCGGGATACGTTGCTGATTCTACAACGGAGGCCGAGTACATTGCTGCTTCGAAGCCGCAAAGGAGGCTGTTTGGATCAAGAAATTCGTTTCGAGCTTGGTGTGATGACTAGTACGACGGGTCCAATGTCTCTCTATTGTGATAATAGTGGAGCCATTGCGCAAGCCAAGGAGCCGAGGTCACATCGAAGTCCAAACATATACTTCGGCGATATCATCTCATCCGCGAGATAGTGGACGAGAGGTGATGTCAAGATATGCAAAGTGCACACGGATCTCAACATAGCCGATCCGCCGACAAAACCTCTCCTCGGCCAAGCATGAGGCGCACACAAGAGCAATGGGTATTAGATACTTACATGATTGACTCTAATGCAAGTGGGAGATTGTTAGTGATATGCCCTAGAGGCAACATGGAGATGTTGGATATCACGTCAATGTTTATGTATAAATGAATAAAGTGTTATTCGGTTCCATGAAATAGACATCTTGTATTGATCAATAAGTACGTGACTTATTTATGAGACTCTTTATGTATGAATCTATTTCTAAACGATCCTCGATCATATGTCATATTGTTGAAACAAATATGATTCTAAGATCGGCATGTTTATTGATTGATGATCATGTCTCATAGATCATGGGTATGGAGATACCAAATCAATAAACATGGACATATGTGTTGGAGAACACATTGTTGGATAGACCCACCATGAGACATTACATGAATTAATGTGCCATTAGTTGGTCTCGGGTAGTGTTGGTACAAAGTCCTTAGACCTGAGATCACCATGAATTCCAACATGTGTAGTAGCCTACTTTGGGACTACCAAACGCTATTCCGTAATCGGGTAGTTATAAAGGTAGTTTTCGGGTTTGCTATGAAACATGGAGTGGGATGTGAGTGATCAAGATGGAATTTGCCCCTCCTTTGGAGAGATATCTCGGGCCCTCGAGGTAATGGATTATGGAAATGCATGGCCATGCTAAGTTGATTGAGGAGTCAATCAACGGACGGATAATCCAATACGGTTCGAGTGAATGGTTAAGCTATTGAAGGGATGGCACACATCTTGCCTATAGCTTAACTGGTATCGTGAGGCAAAGGGATTTATGTACACATTACAGGTTCGAGCCAATATTATTCTTGTATACTATGGTGTCAATATGTGCTGCTAGGCGTCGCTATTGACAGTCGGCTGAGTTAGACTCGAGCCGATGATCGGCTAAGTTAGACTATAGCCGAAACCGAGTATACCTGAACCTACGTGGTCGCACGCTTAAGGGGATAGAATAGATATTCGAGTTGGACTCGGATACGGCTCGATCGGATAGGGATCCGATCGGATAGAGTCCTATGGGCTTACGACGTGTGGGGCGGCCAACTCTATGAGATACGGATGAGATCCGATTCAAAATAGAGTCCTAATCGGCCACTAGTCCCGTCGGCCAACTCTATATAAAGGAGGGAGGGGTGGAGAGCGTGACACGTCAATTGCATCGCGTGCAACGTAGTCGCCGAGATCAATCTCCACGAAACCCTCCCCACTTTCGAGCCAAACCCTAGCCTTGCATCGCGTGCTAGCACACGGGTGTACGGCGTTCGTCCCCGGACGTGTGGATACCGGTAGAGGCGCTGCTACGTTGCGCGCTCTTGATCGGCTGCGGGTCGGGCGCATCGGAGCGAGGCGTGAGAACGCGGCCGGACGACTCGAATCGGCTGATTGGCGAATCGGCTGTCTCGGGAATCGGCTACACTATTCCGGATCGGATTGCCCCGATTGGCTATTCCGCTGCACTCTACTCCAATCGGTAACGATCTATCGGCCCTTACTTGCAAGTGTTCCTGGTTTGCGCGGTAGAAATTTTTGTTTTCGGCTAGCGTAGCTTCCGCGTAACCCTTCAGATATAAAGGTAGGGGCGAAACCTGAGGTGTGGTGTCGCTTGGTCAGGGAGGGTTATGCGAATGGTCTTGTCACAGACCCCTTCTCGATATGTCGTGGTGGCAGGTCGACGCATGGGAATGTGTTGTGGGGCTGTGCCTTGTGGGTACAGACGTACACCTCTGATCAGAGTTAGAAACTATTCGAATAGCCGCGCCGCGGTTATGGGCTGTCGACCAGATTCACCGTGATTAGTCCCACTAATGATAATAACCTGATTCAATGGAACTGGATAGAATAGTTGGATGGATTGGGCCTGACTCAACGTGGTGTAGTGTTGAGCAGAGATGATTAATATTGTTCAATTACATTTAATTACTGTTTTCACCGTATTCAACTTGGCTCTGTGAAATGCCGCTTTGTGCAAAAGTGAACCCTAGCCTTCCCTTGGAATTATCCTGCATTCATACCTCCTTTCGGTATGACTTGCTGAGTACGGTGGTTGTACTCAGTCTTGCTTCCTTTCCCCCACCTCAGAGCTGGAGGAAGAAGCTGCAGTTGGGTTCGACGATGAGTAGGCTCGTCGCTGCCGTCAAGGGATTCCTGTGGAGTGGAGTTTCCACGCCGCAAGTGTCGAAGCCTTGTTCATAGGGTTTATTTTTCCTTTCCGCTGCATTGTAAGACTTTTATATGTTTTAAGACATGGATCTGTATATACAATTTGTTGTTTGAGTATCCCTGGTTGGTCCTGGACAGGGTGTTTAATGCACATTCAGCTTCGGAAATCCTAGTGGGAATTTCTGGGCGTGACACTATGTCTATTTCCTCTAATTCGTCGGCCGACGTAAAACCTTGCCCAAGCTTGCCATCGTCTTCGTCCGCAGTGTCCATGCCGTAGACGCTTGAGCCCTCCATGACGTCTTGTTCAAAGCAGCAGCTGCGACTCATCGTCTCCAATCGGTTGTATGGCAGAATTGGACACTTTTAGAAAATTGGCTTGCCAGATTTTCCCGGACAAACAATCAATGCCACCGATTTCCCAGAGTGGCAAATCGGCATTGGCGACGCTTACTGACCTGTTGGCTGGTACAATCTCTATCTTATCGCCGTCCCACTGAAGCAGACACTGGTGCATGGTGGAAGGGACACAACAGTTGGCATGTATCCAGTCCCTCCCAAGCAGCAGGCTGTAAGACCCCTTCCCGTCGATGAAAAAAAAGGTCATGGGCACGATCTTTTTGCCGACGGTTAGCTCGACATTTAACACCCCCAGGCCTCTGATGGGTTGCCGCCAAAGTCCTTGAGTACCATGTTAGTCTTGATCAGGTCTTCGGCTCCCTTGCCCAATTTTTTGAACGTTGCATAGGCTATCAGGTTGACTTCGGCTCCCCCATCTACTAGCATCTTCGACATCGGCTTGCCGTTGACGAAGCCGTTTATGTACAGCGGCTTAAGGTGCCGATTTTTGGTCCCCTCTGGCTTGTCGAAAATGGCTTGATCCGGGGACAGTGCTAGCTTGGCCAAGGCGTCTTCGACATTGTCTGGATCAGCCTCGGGAGAGCTGAATTCGGCTGGCAATATGAACACCATATTGAACTATGCAGAAGCTTTTCCTTTCCCTTTGGCTGCCCTCCTGGCTTGATCGGTTGAGCTCTCTCCGGCTTGTTCCTCGTCGGTTGTGGCAGTTTTCTTTTTGGGCCACCATTGTCTTTTGCTTTTGCCCAGCCAACGGCATTGCTCTTGAATCATTTGCTGGACTTCTTCCTCCCTGCCTTCACGCTTCAGTCTTTGAATTCTTCTTTTCTGCGTCTTCGTGAAGAGGTTAGAAGGGCACCATTGGGGGTTGGTCGATTCCTCATCGTTGTAGTAGTCGTCATTTTCATCTTCGTCGACGAAAAAGCGTTGGTGGGTCGGCCCAAGCCGATCATGGACGGACTGTCGGCTTTGGTTGGGCTGCACGGCCCGTGGGACGAACTGAGTTGGGCTGGTAATTGGTGGGCTCCTGTATTCATCCTCAGGGTGATCGCTGCAGGCCGGGCAATTGTCTAGCATCGGCAGCCTCATTCCGGATTCCCAGCAATGCCTGAAGAATTCACAATGCCAATGAGGATCGACACTGCTGTGATCCCTGTCGTATCGGCGGCCTCTGATCTCCGGCTCGCGTCGACAAGGTCCTTCGAGCCGAGCCTATTCTTCTCGCCAGGATCGCTGTTGGAAGCGGCGTCGGCTGTCTGTGTGGACCGGTCGTCGGTCAGCTGATCAGACAACGGGGCGCACCATGTTGATTGGTGTGGCTCGATCTTCAGTCGGCTCGCTCTCTGCCTTGACCCCTCTTAACATTTTGGCTAAGCTGTATGTCATTCTGCGCTACCGATTTGCTCGCACGGGCCGGCTTGAACCATGTTGGTCGGGAAGGGGTTGCCGTCTACTTTCATCGGCCGAGTGGAATCGGCAAACTTGAGCTTCCCGGCCTCTATTGCCGACTGGATCTACTGCCTGAAGACTTTACAATCATTAGTGGCATGGGATGTAGAGTTGTACCACTTACAGTACTTCTTCTTCTTCAACTCTTCGACCGACGGGATGGTGTGGTTGGCGGGAAGCTGAATTTGCTTCTCCTTCAACAGCAAGTCGAAGATCTTGTCGGCCTTTGTGATGTCGAAGTCGTACCTCTCCTCTTTGGCAGTCTTCAGCAGCCATTGGCAAACGATGGCTTTCTTGTTCTTTGTCCATTCGGTTATAGCCACCTCTACATCATCATCGCTGGAATCGGAGGCTGATTCGACGATGACTTGAGCTACGTTCTTGATGGCCTTCCTGATGTCTTGAAACCTCTGCTCATGGGCCGTCACCCTCTGCGCAAGATGCGCCAAGCTGTCGAAGTCTTGAGCGGAGAAGTGCTCGTGGATCGGCGCGATCAGGCCGTGGAAGGACAAATCGGCTAGCTGGGCATCCGATAGCACCTGGCTGTAGCATTGGTTCCTCATCTCTCTGAAGCGTTGAATGTAGTCCTGAACAGATTTGTTGTGCTTCGCCTGATGCTGGTGAGGTCCGACAACTTCATTTTATGGTTGCCGGTGTAGAAGTAGCTGTGGAATTGCTTTTTGAGATCGGCCCAGCTCTGAATCGAGTTGTAGGGCAATGAAGAGAACCAGGTGAAGGCCGATCCCGAAAGACACAAGGGGAACAATCGAACTCTCAAGGCATCTGTAGCCGATGCTTCACCGCACTGTGCTAAGAATCGGCTGACGTGCTCGTAAGTCGATACATTGTCTTGCCCTGAGAATTTTGAGAAATCCAGGACCTTGTATCGGTTGGGCAGTGGACCCGCTCGAAGTACTCCGGGTAGGGGTACCGATACATATTTCCCGAATCTTTCGGCTTAAGGCCGAATTGATCGCGCATGACGTCTGCGATCAAATCGGCCCACGTTCGGTTGTCTTGTTGTATCGGCTCATACTGATCATACGGCGCGGGTGCTGGCCGATACAAAGGTGGTGGTGTATGGGGCCGGTAGTGCTGATCCTGATGGCCTCCCTGGTACTAGTACTGGAGCGGATGGCCAGCGGGAGGCTGCCGATTCCTGGTGGCGGCGTCGACGGATCAGGGAAAAGTTGGCGGCCACCGGCGTTGTATTGTCCTCCCAGGCCGATCTGAGCAACCGACTCTAATTGCTGATTGTTGTTGAACATGTTGGCGATCTGGTCCTGGGGGAGTGGTTGTTGTCGGTTCAGCATGGTGACCACCGGTCTCGAAGCCGATCCGGATGGATTCGGCTGGTTGAGATCCCTCTGGCGGCCTTTGTCGGCTGCTTGGTGGTGGGATCAGCCGATTCTGGGTGGCCAATATCTTGTAACCAGGAAACTGGCCGTCTGTGAAGTACATCGGCCCCCGCTGCAGTTGGTCGGCTATCTTGGCGTCGACCACAGTGGCAATCATATTGTTGAGGGTGTTGACAAGAATGCCACTTTGGTTGACCAGTGCATGGTGCACGGCCGAATCAATTCGGTCTTGCAAAGTATGCAAACCCGAATCACCTTGCTCCTGAGTTGGCTCCTCCGCCTTCTGTTTGTCCTTTGATCCGCTGGAGGAGGACGCCTTGAATTTGTCCATGCTGAATTTATATTTCCGGTGCACAGCCCCAGACCTCGTCTGGGTGAACGACTGTAGATAGTTGGCTTGGAGCTCTTCTAACATCCTCTTGTAGTCGGCTTGTTGTTCAGCCGACAGTTGTTCCATCTTCCCAGGCACGACGTTTTCTTGAGAAACATTGGGGCTCTTGATGTCGACCATCTTGTTATCTGCGTCGATGCGTCCTAGCCGAGTTGACAGAGGTAGTCCCACTGGGCGTGCCAAGAAGCGTGTTGATGAGAAATTTCTCTCACGCCCTGGCCTGGGAGATCTGCTTACCTCCAGTGCAGGTCCTTCTCGGCTGTGAAATACAGGGTGTGCCAGTTGGTTTGATCTGTTAACCAACAAGAAAAACAAAGATGTATGCGATCTGTTAACCAACAAGAAAAACAAAGATGTATGCGTTAAGGGTAGGTTATATCCTACTGGATCGGCTGAGGGAATCAATTAACATATATATATGCTATCCCAAAGCACATTTAAACTAAGTGATTGGGATAGATCGGCTATGCCGAGACAGTATTAACCACTTAATCTAAATATACAAAAGGATAATAAATATATGCTTTAATATCCTAGCCGATACCGTAGGACTAAATGTGGATCGACTAGTACTCCGATACATCTTATGAAAAGATATTGATCTAAGCCAAATGCGCTAAGCCTAGATCGCATATTGTGGCGACGGCCGATTCGCGTAGGGCATTTAACCGAGTAAGATCTTAATATAAGAGACGGCTTTAATAAATCTAATAGTAAACATACCAAAAGAATATTAAAACAGATAAGGTCGGCTGAAACCCCAACACTGTCCCTAAGCATATACATCTAGCCGAATAGATCATAAGAGCTCTAAGAACGACTTAATAGGTCAAATTGATGCAGCATTAAGTATAAAAAGAACAATCAGATCTATTATAGCTGATGTAAACCTCTCGAGACGGTGGATACCGCATATAACCTAGGCCAACCCCTAGATCTAGCTCTATCGGCTGCTGGTTCTTGACAGAAACAGGCCGATGTCAAGATAGATCTAGACATTGTTCTAGATTATATGCGATATATGATAATTAGCGCAGCGTAAATCATTTAATCTAGAATATCATAGTGATGGAAGCACTAAATTTGACGAGATACACCACTAATGACAAACATCTACCTTAATCGGGGATCAAAATAATGCAGCCCGAAGCAGGATCAAGTGTTCGTCTGAAGATAATAGGAGGCGATGCACCGAAAGTTGATTGATTGTGTATGATATTCCTCGTTATAGGGGTCTCGGGTCCTATTTATACCCAAGTACAACACAGTCCGCGCCGAACATGGTTGCTAACTAATCTACTGTACACGGTACGACAATATCCCGAGACGTGGTCCCATGCCGCATTACAATAGGAGATCTAAGCAAATTCCTAGTTTACAGATACACTTGCCATTACAGGACTCTATCCATAGATGGCAATATCTTTAACGCGCAATTTGGGAACCGAATCTTCTATTTATCTTTAAGCACCTTTACCGGAAACGGTTCCATCTTCTTCTCTAACTCAAAATCAGCTATCGGCTATCCTTGTCCGACTCAACCTCAGTCGACTGGCCTCGTAGCCGATCGCATCGCAGCCGACTCGACCTCTGTTTCTCCACCAATCTTCCGATCCGATTCTGCTTCAATCTCGGCTGGGACTTAGAGATTTGGTTACCAAATTTAACAGTTAACAGTCGCAGAGCAAGGCAAGTCATGCTTCATCATTGATCATATTGTACCCATTTTGTTAAAATACCTCGTTTTCCTTGCATGTATTTTAGAATGTCATTTTATGGAAATATTATGCCTTCATTATTAGTACTCAGCCTTAGGACTTGATTACATTGAACCTTTGATAACTTGGGTATTAATATGATTAGATATTGGTCTAGGTTATGCTTAGCGCTGCTTAAATCAACTAGCACACTAACTGGGTCATTTCACTTAATCATATTATTATAGACTCATTAATAATGAATTCAATCATGAGACACTATGGATCATGATGATCAATTAAAATATGACATTGGTGGGATGTGGGCGTAGTGGTTTTAGTCGCGCCCATGGCAATTAAGGATCAGTTCGCGGGAAATCTTGGAAGAAATACCGTACTTACCACAAGCTAGAATGGGCAACGGCTGGTCCTGTAGTATAGCCTTTCTCTAGCCGACGTTCCCAGGCAAGGGTGAGCATGATGGAGTTGTAGTCGACCGGGGTTAAACCAGTTGTTGGGCTTCCGGATTCACCGCGACCCTCGAGGGGGTTGTTGTCACACCCTGAGGTGTTTCCCTCTTTAAAATCATAAAAATAAAACCACAAAAGAATTAATTGGGAAACTAACCTAGAGCAAAGAAATAATTTAAATTGCAATTTCTAATTGGAAATGGCATGGTAGGATTTTTCTTAAATTCCACACATCAAAATACATTAACATAATTTTTAGTGAAATTTTTAGAGCACTAGAAATAATTTTTAACCAATTAAAATCAAATTCAGAATTAAATAAAGCCTGAGAAATTGTTTCTCTCTCTCCTTCCGTCCTTTTCCCCCCATTCTCGGCCTTGGCCCGCCGGCCCGAGTCGATAGCCCATCCTCTCCGCACGCCCGCGCCTCTCTCTCCTTCGCGGCCGGCCAAAGGCCGTGGCCGCTAAGCCTCGCACCCGCAAATAAGTCCATTTTGCGCCCCTCTATCCCCGGGACATTAACAGGTGGGGCCCACATTCGACCGTCCCCTACCTCCGGCCACGCCGCTGCCGCTCACGACGCCCCGTCCCCGCGTGTATTCCAGCGGTCCCTGCCTCTCTCGCGTGCCCTTAAAGCACTGCCATCACTCCTCGCCCCTCCCGTCGACCGTTGCCGTCCCCGTCCGCTGCTCCCGCGCCTCCTAATGGCCGGACTTAATCGCCGACCATTATTTCCCCAAATCTCTCCCCTATTAACTCCGGCGAGCAATTGTCGCCATCCTCGGCCACGACCGACCTCCCCGCGACCTATAAAACCCGACCCTCGCTATGCCCGTCCTCCCCACCTCACTCCCGAGCTCTCTCGTGCACCCCATTGCCCTAGCGCTGCTCAACTCGAGCCCGCCGCCCTCTGTCATCGTTCGACCTAGCTCTCTGTCGTCTTGAGCCGCACCGAACCTCTCTGTCGCCTCCATCCCCTTCACCGGCGTCCGAGCCACCTCGGCCGCCCCTCTCCGTCGCTTCCAACCGTCCCCTCGCCATCACGCCGTCATCTTTCCCATCTCCGGCGTCCCACGATAAGCCCCTCCCCTCCCCCTTTCGGTTCGAGCCCACGCCACCACTCCCACGTGCGCGTGGCTTTGCTCGCACGCAATCCGCGCGTTTCTACCGCTTGCGCCGCCCGTGCCCGTTTCCCGACAGTCCGATCTACCTTCGATATATCGGCACAGTCCGATCTTGCCTGCCCGCGTGGCAAGCCACGTGGCCGCCATGTCGGTCCCACGTGTGTGCCACGTGGTGTGCCGCCCCGCTCTCGGTCGTGGACCCGGTCCACCGTGGACCGGTGCCCGTGGCCCATGACATCATCCGCCGCGCGCCCCTAGCGCCACACAATCTCGAGATTTATTACAAAATAAAATATTAATGATTTTCTTGCTTTAGAAAAACACAGCTTAATCCTCTAAAATTTATATATTTTCAATCTAAGATCCGTTTAAGTCCATTCAAATTTCATTAAATTCGTAAAAATGCCAAGAATCCATTAAAAATGGTTTTGTTCCCTATTTTAGTGGACTTTTAGCATGTTTTTTTAGTGCTTTGTTTGTCGTGTAGATCCTGGTAGTTTCGCTGACCCCGTGTACTTCGAAGTCATCGTGGAGTTTCCCCAATCCGAAGAGCAAGGCAAGTCAGGCTTCTCTGTTGATCATATTGCTCCCATTTTTGCAAAAACCCTCATTTATTCTATTAAACTACATTAATTTCAAGCATTACTACCTAGAAGCTGTCAACCATAGTTTTACTTAGCCTCATGAAAATGTTTCATGCATAAAACCCTTCTTTACTCGTTTATTTCACTTGAGTCCTTTACCATTTATTAATTCTGGGCTTGAGCATGCATTGATCTCCTTCCTTGTCTTCTCTAGATGGCAGGCCGTCCCGTCACCCACCACGGTCAGGGTTAGGAAGGATTCGTTGCTGAGCTGGCTAGGATGGCCTTTGCAGTGGGCTATCCTGGTGCACAGGAATACACTGTTGTCTCGCCGTTCGGCAACAAGTTGCATATCAGGTCCGCTTGGAGGTGTACGGTTTCATCGGCACCAACCTCCCGAACATGGTGGTCACTGCTTTAGGAGGAACGTACGAGCATGCCTGCCAAGAGGCTGCTAACCTTATGTTGGCCCGGATGAGGGAGATGCATGACTACCATCTCCGTCACTCTGCCTACCGTTTCCATCCCCGGCGCGGAAGCTCGTCGGTGGTCAGCTCCTTCCAATCGGCCGCAGAGGAAAACAACACCACCTTTACTCACATTAGGACTGTGATTAAAGGGTTGGACAAGATGCATTCAGATCTTCACAAGGCGGCCAAAGCCTTGAATGACTAGAAGATCCTTAAGATCAAGAACCTGAAGGATGATGTGGATCGCCTCGAGAATGAGATCGCCACCCTTAAGGGACTTTCGGTGCCCAACATCCTCCGGATCAGGATCACGCCTCGGAAGACCACCACGGCCCTTGTGCAGATGTGGCTGGCGCCTAGGATTCCCCCTCCGGCTCCGCCACCTTCCCTAGCTCCTGCACCAGTGCTAGTTTCTGCCCCTGCCCCGATCCCTCCTCCGACCCAGAGCGAAGGAGGAAGAGGAGGTTGGATCTCCGTGTCCAGCAGCAGCGGAGGCAGTAGCAGTGGTAGCTCCAAGACCTTGGGTGGAAAAGTGGAGTTTGCAAACTCCAGGAGTCGCTCGAAGGAGAAGGAAGTTGGAGACTCCCAGGAGAGTGGATTCGATTCCACCGACCGCAGAAGCCGCTCTGGCCGCTAGAGTGTCGCCACCCTTAGTTTACTATCTTCCTAGTTTTCCTCCTTGTTAGTTGTTGTGTGCTAGGAGTGTTTGTGTGTGGGGTAGCGGTCAGCCTATATCAAGTGTTGCTATGGGTTCCCAATTAAGGATGTTGAGTGTGTTTCAAGTGTTTTAATGAAGAACAAATCAAATCAGTTATAAATTAATAAATTTTAGCTTCTCAGTCCAACCTGTTTTACTCATTTCCTTCTTTGTTCGACCCGCTCCTTCAGATGGTGAACACCAAGAACGACAACTCTAATACCAACACTGAGTCTGTTGAGAACAACACCAGAGCCAACGGCAACACCCTACCCCCCGCCACATGAGAACATCACCTTGGCCCAAGTCCTGGCCAACCAGACTCAAATGATGGCTGCAATGATGCAGCAAATGCAACAACAGCATCAACAGATGCAGTTGCAAAATGATGCAACACTTTCAACAGCAGCAAAACAACAACCACAACAATAACCAGTTCGCACCCCCACCTCCCCCTCAAAACAAGTTGTCAGAATTTCTCCGTATCCAACCCCCAACCTTCTCTAGCACCAGAAATCCTACGGAAGCCAATGATTGGCTCAATGCCATAGAGAAGAAGATGGACCTACTTCAGTGCATAGACTAAGAGAGAGTGTCCTTTGCCACCAATCAACTGCAAGGCCCCACCTCCGCCTAGTGGGATAACGTCTTGGTGACTCGCTGAGGAGATGCACCCGCCATCACTTGGGTAGAGTTTTGCCACTAGTTCAGGAAGGCACACATACCTAGAGGGATTGTGGCACAGAAGAAGAGGGAGATCAGATCCCTTGAGCAAGGCACCAGATCCGTCACAGAGTATCTTCATGAGTTTAATTGGTTGGCATGATATGCTCCCGAAGACGTGCGCACTGACGCCGAGCGTCAAGAGAAGTTTTTGGCAGGACTATACGATGAGTTAACGGACAAACTCATCTCGGGTGAATACGTAGATTTCGAGAAGTTGGTCGAGAAGGCTATCCGCCAAGAAGACCAGCGTAACAAGATGCTCAAGAAGCAAAAGGCTGCTCAGTTCAGACCTCAGGCTCAACAGGGAAACCCTCAACGGCCGCGTTTCACTCCGGGAGGTCAGGGTGGACCTACCACCATGATCATCGTCAGCATCGACCTTACCACCCGGGAAATTTCCAAGCCAGTGGTAGCCGCAACGGGCAGCAGCAAAATACTGCCCCGCGCCTTCCAATGGCGCAACCAGAGCAGCAACCTAAGCCAGCCCTGCCAAAGAAGGACTTTGGAACCAAACCGGGCAATTGCTTCAACTGTGGAGAACCAGGACATTTTACAGATAAGTGTCCAAAGCCCAAGCGTGCACCTCGATTCATCCAAGCAAGGGTGAATCACGCTTCAGCAGAAGAAGCCTAGGACGCACCGGAAGTAATATTGGGTATGTTCCCTGTGAACTCATTTACCGCATCAGTCTTTTCGATTCGGGTGCAACACATTTGTTCATATCAAAGGCTTTCATTGGGACAAATGGGATATTGGTAATGAAACTTAAGATACCCATGCGGGTTCAAACCCCTGGAAAATAATTGAACACCACCCATTTCTGCCCATCAGTGGCAATAGAAATCCAAGGGTCCCCATTTCTAGCCAACCTTATCCTTCTGGAATCAAAAGGCCGAGATGTAATCCTTGGGATGGACTGGTTGACCCGATATAAGGGATTGATTGATTGTGCGAGCCGCACGATCACCCTGACCAATGGTGAAGGGAAGGAAGTGATCTTCCACTCCCCAAAACCATCTGAGTTGGTAGAAAACCTAAATCAGATCTCGGTCAAGGAAGAACTTGAAGAGGAAGAAAAGATCCCTAAGAAGTTAGAGGATATCCCCGTGGTTAGCGAGTAACCAATGTTTTTCCAGAGGACCTAACCACGATGCCACCCGAAAGAGAGGTAGAGTTCTGGATTGACCTGATCCCCGAAACTGCTCCAATCCACAAGAGACCCTATAGGATGGGAGCCAATGAATTAGCGGAAGTCAAGTAGCAAGTTGATGAGCAACTGCAGAAAGGTTACATTCACCCCAGCACGTCACCTTGGGGTGCTCCGGTAATATTTGTGGAGAAAAAGGATAAGACTAAGAGGATGTGCGTCGACTATCGCGCACTCAATGATGTTACAATTAAGAACAAGTACCCGCTACCACGGATAGATGATCTGTTTGATCAACTAAAGGGAGCAAAGGTGTTCTCCAAGATAGACCTGCGGTCAAGCTATCATCAGTTAAGAATTCGAGAGGAAGACATTCCCAAGACTGCTTTCATCACTCGGTATGGTTTATACGAGTGACCGGTCATGTCTTTCGGACTTACCAACGCACCTGCCTTCTTCATGAACTTGATGAATAAGGTGTTCATGGACTATTTGGATAAGTTTGTCGTCGTGTTCATTGACGACATACTAATCTACTCTAAGTCAGAGGAGGAGCACGAGCTACACCTTCGGTTAGTACTCGAGAGGCTAAGAGATCATCAACTCTATGCTAAGTTTAGAAAGTGTGCATTTTGGTTAAAGGAAGTACAATTCCTCGGTCACATTGTGAATGCTCAAGGAGTAGCGGTTGACCCCTCCAATGTGGAATCGGTGACCAAGTGGACTCCACCTAAGACCGTCACCCAAATCAGAAGTTTTCTTGGACTTGCGGGATATTACCGACGGTTCATTGAAAATTTCTCCAAAATAGCGAAGCCAATGACGCAATTACTGAAGAAGGATGAGAAATTTAAATGGACCGCAGAATGCGACAAAAATTTTGAAGAGCTTAAGAAAAAGCTGGTGTTTGCACTGGTATTAATCCTACCAGATCAGACCAAGGATTTCCAAGTCTATTGTGACGCATCTTGCCAAGGAATCAGTTGCGTGTTGATGCAAGAAGGAAAAGTGGTCGCATACTATTAACAACCAAATTTGGTAAGCAAATTATCAGGTTTGGAGCTAAGGCCGAAGCCGATTTGGAGGGAATCAAGTTATTTCGGAAACAGGATACACGCCAAGTGCAGACCAAATCGGCTGGGGAGTTCATCGGTTGGTGATCGAATCGGCTAAGGTGATTGTCGGCTGATACCGAATCGGACAGGGATAGCCGATGCAGCCGATTCCGATAAGGATAGCTGGTATGACCGATCCCGGGGAAAATACATTGGAATTCTCTTCAGATTCGGTTAAAGTGCTTCATGAGGATTGCCATACATGGATAGAGTCTAGGAAAGGCAATTGTATCTGTTAATTAGGATATCTTAAATAGTTTCCTTATAGATAATATCGGTGAGAGTTTGTTTTAGGCATATATCTGTAATTCAAAATTATAATAGAGATAGGAGTCATGTCTATGAAGGACTTATCTTGTATCTGGGTATAAATACGACCCAGGACCATGTAAATAAACAACAATCAAGTTCAATACAATCTCGGCACATCGCCACCCTTTTCTTTTAATAGTTTCGACGAGTTCTTGCTTCTAGTTGGGGTTGCATTGAATCCGATCTCCGACGAAAAGGTAAAAGCTTGTTATGGCGGCTTGCGCTCTCAGGATTAGTGCTTCCATCATTATGATACTCTAATCCTATTTACGTAAACCATCGAGTTATCATATATACCATATAACCTAGATCGATAGTGTGATCTAACCCTAATCGGCTAGTCTGTTAATAGATAACAGCCGATAGGGTTAGATCTCATCGAGGATTTAGACTATATGGTATATCCACCATCTCGAAAGGTTTTCATAGATTTGTTTAGGTCTTATGTTTCTTCTTACGCTTAATGCTGCATCGGTTAAGTCCGACCTATTAAGTAATATTTAGAATCATAATATCTATCTTACCTCATGATCACTATTAGAGATAGTATCAGGGTTTCAACATGTTCAGAGAGGTGTGATGACATACCTTGCTCGCACGTTTGTTGGACGGGGTCTACAGTATAGTCAGTGCCTGCTTCCTCGGATGTTATTCGTACATGCGAAAAATCAATTGAATTCGATCAGAATTCAATAAAATTACCAAGAGATCGAAAAGAACCATAAAAATGACTCCAAAGATTTAGCCCAAGATTTTAATTAAGTTTGGGTGTGAGTTTTTTTAGGTGAAAACCGAATCAAAATGCGAGTTGTAGAAATTAGGGTTTTTTGTGATATACCGATTTAATTTACTAAGGTGACAAATTTCCAAATTGATGTTATCTCAAAAAGATTTGAATTTTAAATTTCAGAAGATCGAAATGTTAAAATAATATTTAATGGCGAGCTAAATATAAATAAACTCCTAGATGAATAAATTATGCGACGATGAAATAACCCCGGATTCCTATTTTGAATTCCCAATTCGTTCTGAGAAAATATTCTTTTTGACTAGAAATCTTCCCAAATATTTTCCAAAAATTTCTCCTAAATTTTCAAAAAAAATTCTAAATTTTTCCCTATTTTCCTTTTCTTTTTTTTTTTTTTTTTTTTTCCTTTCCTTTCTCTTTCTTTTTCTTTTTTGTTTTTCTACCCCCCTTCCCGCTCATTCTCTCTCTCGCCGACCGGCGCACGCGGCGGTGGCCCGGAAGCTTACCGGCGGACGGCGGTGACGGCGAGGGAGGCGGCGGGACTCCGGGCGCATGGTGGACGATGGTGGCGGCTCCGGCGCACGGCGGACGACGGCGGCGACGGCTACGAGGTGGCAAAACGGCGGCGGCTAGCGACGACGAGTGCGAAAGGAGAGCGGCGAGGTAGGGAAGAAACGGGGAGGCTCGCCCCAATTTATAGATGGCCGGAGAGGGAGAGAGGGGGCCGGCGTGGTGAGGCGACGCGGCGGGCGGCACGCGTCGGCGCGCGGAGGCGGGGCCGGGCGAGGTGCGAACGGCGTGTGGCGCGGAGACGTGGGGCGCGAGGCGCGAGGCAGCGAGTGGCGCGGCAACGTGCGCGGCACGCGCGGGCGCGGCTGGGCGCGCGACGTGGGGTGGGGACCGGGCGGCGGCGGATGACGCGTGGCGGCGCTCGGGGGACCGGGCGCGGCGCGGGACGCGTGGCGCGGCGCGGCCGGCCGCCCGACACGGCCGCGGCGCCCGCGGCGTGCGTGCGCGCGGCGGCGCTCGGCACGGCGTAGGCGACACGGGCGGCACGGCGCGTGCATGGGCGGTGGCGCACGGCGCGAGGGCGACGGGGTCGGGCATGGCGCGGCGCATGGGCGCGACGCGCGTCTCGCAAGGCCGGGGTCCGGGTCCGGTCGAACACGTGGCGGCTCATGAACAGTGTCGTTTTCTTTTTCCCGATTTAAATTCTATTTCTTCCTATTCCTTCTTGCTTTCACTAATAAAATTAAAATATGATTTGATTTAATCATAAATTAAATTTTTATCCTATGTTTCCAACTCTTTTGTCCACCTTTATTATATTATATCATATTATATATATTCTTTATTTTCCCTTTTCCAAAATACGATTTTTGATTCAAAAGCAACCCTAGACTTCCCTATATATATATATTTATGATTTTCATTTATTTAACATTATTTTTTTTCATTTACTAATTATTGATTCTTCCTCTCAAAATAAGGTTTGTTCCAAAAATAAACTTTTATTAATCCCCAGCCCTTTCTATTTATATTCCTTTATAATTTTTATTTCCAAATCTTTATTTTTTGAAATTTTCTTTCTATTGGGATTTTTAAACTATTTGGTTTTTCTCAATCTTTTAGATAGATTTTTCTCTTTATTAATTATATGCAACAAAGCCGACAAATAAGAAGCAATAAACACGGCGAGATGCAAAAATACCAAAAGTTTTTGCAAGTTTTGATTTTTAATTTCCGATTTTAATTTCTCCAATTTTCGGGTGTTACAAACCTACCCCCTAACAATAAATCTCGTCCTCGAGATTTCTTACCATTCGTGGAATAGGTTCGGGTACTCGTTCTTCAAAAAGTCTTCTTTCTCCCAGGTGGCTTCTTCCTCGGTGTGGTTGCTCCATTGCACCTTGTACACTCGCCACGTCTTGGTCCTAGTCTTCTTCTTTGCTTCGTCCAAGATCTTCACGGGGTGTTCAGGGTATGTGAGGTCTTCGTTGACAAGAATGTCTTTCGAGGGAACTTGCTCTTCCGGCACTCGCAAACATTTCTTCAGTTGTGATATGTGAAAGACAGGGTGCACATCGGAAAGGTTTTCCGGTAAGTCCTGTTGATAGGCCACTTCACCTCTTCTGGCGCTTATTGGGAAAGGTCCAACATATCTCGGCGCCAGTTTTACTTTGACCTTAAACCTCTTGGTTCCTCTTAGTGGCGAAACTTTTAGGTACACAAAGTCGCCTATATCAAATTCCAACTCTCTCCGGCGAGTGTCCGCATAGCTCTTCTGCCGAGACTGGGCTACCTTAAGCCGATCTCTTACCAAACGAACTTTCTCTTCGGCTTCCTTAATGATGTCTGGTCCAAATATGGCTTGCTCACCGGTCTCCGACCACAACAACGGGGTTCGGCATCTTCGTCCAAACAAAGCCTCGTTCGACGACATCTTCAGACTAGCCTGGTAGCTGTTGTTATAGGAGAACTCTGCATAGGACAGGCGTTTCTCCAGTCCTTAGTAAAATCCAATGCACAAGCTCTTAGCATGTCCTCAGGGACTTGGTTTGTCCTCTCGGTTTGTCCATCAGTCTGAGGGTGATAAGCAGTACTGAAGGGGAGGTGAGTTCCCAACGCCTCATGAAACTTATCCCAGAAGTGAGATGTGAACTGAGTACCACGATCCGGCACAATTCTCTTGGGTACTCCGTGCAGGCACACCACTTTGGACACGTACAGTTCTGCCAACTTAACGTTGCTATACCGAGTCTTGACCGGGATAAATCGGGCAGTCTTGGTAAGTCTATCCACGATCACCCAAATGGAATCGTATCCTGTAGCAGTTTTTGGTAGTCCAACTATAAAGTCCATGCCTACTTCATCCCATTTCCTCTCAGGGATCTTGAGGGGTTGGAGTAATCCTGCCGGTCTTTGATGCTCAGCCTTGACTCGTTGGCATACATCACAAATGGCTACATATTCTGCTACGTCTCTTTTCATGTTGGGCCACCAGTATTCTGTTTTCAAATCCTGGTACATCTTGGTGTTGCCCGGGTGTAGCGAGTATGCTGACTCATGGGCTTCCTTGAGGATCAGTCCTCTCAATCCTCCTTTCTCTGGTATGTAAATCCTTTTACGATACCACAGGGTTCCATCGTTGTCGGCTGTGAATTCCTTGGCCAGTCCTTCGGTCATGTGTTCCTTGATCAGTTGGATTTCCTCGCAATCCTTCTGGGCTTCCTTAATCTGATTTTGTAGGAGAGGTTGTATCTCCAGCGAATGCAGTTGTCCATGAGGAATCAACTATAGGTTAAGCCGAGCCATTTCTTCTTGAAGCTCATTGGCCATACATTCCAGCTTCAGGTAATTGCATTGGGTCTTGCGGCTCAAAGCGTCGGCTACGACATTGGCCTTACCAAGGTGGTAATGGATTCCTAGGTCATAATCCTTGATTAGCTCCAGCCATCTCCTCTGGCGTAGGTGAAGATCTGTTTGGGTAAAGAAATATTTCAAGCTCTTGTGGTCCGTGTATATATCATACTGGTTTCCGATCAGATAGTGCCTCCAAATCTTCAAGGCATGCACCACTGAGGCCAATTCTAAGTCATGGGTGGGATAATTCTCCTCATGCGGTCACAGTTGTCTCAAGGCATAAGCCACAACTTTTCCATCTTGCATCAACACACCTCCTAGTCCCTATCGGGATGCATCACAGTATATGACGAAGTCTTTTCGGTTGTCCGATAGGACTAAGATCGGGGCGGTGGTTAACTTTTCTTTGAGTAGATCAAAGGATTTTTGACACTGCTCAGTCCATGCAAACTTCTTTTCCTTCTTCAACAGTTGGGTCATGGGCCGGGCTATCTTAGAAAATCCTTTGATAAATCTTCGGTAATATCCGGCCAATCCCAAGAAACTTCTAACCTCTGTTACTGACTGGGGTGTTTTCCACTTGGTAACAGCTTCGACCTTGGCAGGGTCTACTGCTACGCCTCCAACTGAGATTACATGTCCAAGGAAAGCTACTTCCTTAAGCCAGAATTCACACTTGCTGAATTTGGCATATAGCTGGTGCTCTCGCAACTTTTCTACTACCAAGCGCAAATGTTCCGCATGTTCTTCATCGTCCTTAGAGTAGATGAGGATATCATCAATGAACACTACCATGAACTTGTCCAGATATTCCATAAATACCTTGTTCATGAGGTTCATGAAGTAGGCCGGGGCATTGGTCAGTCCAAAAGACATCACTGTGAACTCATACAAGCCGTAGCGCGTAGAGAACGCAGTCTTGGGTATATCTTCGGCTCTAATCTTTAGCTGATGGTACCCAGATCGAAGATCGATCTTTGAAAATACTTGGGCTCCCTTAAGCTGATCAAACAAGTCGTCGATCTGAGGCAACGGGTATTTGTTCTTAATGGTCACCTCATTTAACGACCGATAGTCTATGCACATCCTCATGTTTTCATCCTTGTTCTTAACAAACAGCACTGGGGCTCCCCATGGTGAAGAACTAGGGCGTACAAAGACTTTCTCTTGCAATTCCCTTATTTGCTTCTTAAGTTCCTCTAATTCGTTTACTGGCATCCGATAGGGTCTCTTAGCTATGGGGGCGGTGCCAGGCATGAGGTCAATGATGAACTCTATGTCTCGGTCTAGGGGCATTCCAGGTAGTTCCTTAGGAAATACATCCGCGTAATCCTGAATTACTGGCATTCCAACTATGGGTAGCATGGCGAATATTCCCATAGCTCGGTCACAGAGCATAGGGTCTTGGTCCATGGCTACAGTCATCGGCGATCCCCATGGGGTACATAGGGTGACTTCTCTTCGTCCACAATTTAATACCCCTTAGTTCTTGGTCAACCAATCCATTCCTAGTATGATGTCCAGGGTTTGGGGTGGTAAAACCATAAGGTTCGAAAGGAATACCACATCCTTGATCCGAATGGGCACATCGATGCACGCATGGGGTATGGTTATATTTCCCCCAGGTGAATGCACTACCATTGGTCTCTTAAGGTCTACTCGGTGCAGGTTGTGCTCTTTGCTTATTCTTGATGATATAAATGAATGTGAAGCTCTAGAATCAAACAAAACCTTAACTGGTGCAGAGTGGATAGAAAACATACCCATCAGCATGCTTTGGTCCTCTTGAGCTTCCTGAGCACGCACATGGTTCACCTGACCACGACGGAATCCGGTTGCAGCTTCCTTTGGTTGGGGCGTTATGAACAGACTGCGTCCAGGTGCCGGGGCGGGGGTTCCTCGTACTGCGATGGCGTTGGCTCTGGTGCAGTTAGGGGTGTTGCGCGGCTTGGGGCAATTGTTGGCGTAATGCCCAAATTCTCCGCAGTTGAAGTAGTTGACATTCCTGGTCCCTGGAGCTGCCAAACTAGGTGCCGGGGTGCGAGACGGTGTTGCAGGTGTCCTGCTGACGTTGCCGGGTGCGGCAGGGCGATTGGTTGCCACTATGGCTGGCTTCCAACCTGACGAGGTTGCTCCTTTGGGTCGCTGGGATGTCCCTTGAATTGGACGGGTCATTGCAAGTCTTCGTTTCCGATTGTTTTTGATCGTCCTCTGGTAATGTTCCAGTCTCACGACCTTGTTGATTAGGCTTTGGAAACTGGTGTGGTCTTGTCCGATCATCGGTCCTCGCAACCCATCATTCAATCCTTCAACAAACTTGTCTATTTTCTCCTCTTCATCTGCTAGGTTGCTGGCGGCATATCGGGCCAGTTGTGTGAACTTATTTAGGTACTCTTGTAATGTGGTGTTGCCTTGGCGCAGCCTACGGAACTCGTTCTTCTTCATCCTCATCACTGCAACAGGTACAAAGTTTTCATGGAAGGCAGCCGTGAATTCTTCCCAAGTTGGTTCACAGGCATCTTCGGCCCGGGTTTCCTTGTAGGTGTCCCACCAGTCACTTGTGGGTCCTTCCAGTTGATTGGTGGCGAATATGACTCTATCCGCCTCTCGTACTCGGACGAGGGTCAACTTCTTCTCTATGACTCTTAGCCAAACTTTAGCATCCATCGGTTCTTCTGTCATGGAGAATGTCGGTGGCTTGGCTCGCATAAACTCACCTAGGTTTGATCCTCCGCGCTGTCCTTGGTTGTTGGCAATGGCTTGAAGCAGTTGGGTTTGTAGAGCCATGACTTCCGCTAGGGTGGAGGGTTTAAGCTCTGGCGGGTTCTCAGTAGCTGCTGAGCCTCTGCGACGATGCGCCATCTGAACAACGTGGATAAGGTAAGAGACTTGATCTACTAAGGTCATGATTCTAAGGAATTTTTCTTCAAGTTGTTTAAGATGATCTTTTGAAGCAAGCTTGGTGGAATAAACTCATTTAAGACATAACATGGAACTTTATATCAGTTCATAGATGTTACATCATGGGGATACACTGGACATGTGTAGTCCCATACAACACAATACAACATCACTAATATCGATCTAGGGTTTTCATACATAAGGGTAGGGGCATGGTTGTTGCTGTCTTAACTCCATCCAAAGCAAGACCAGGGCTGCTGCAGGTATCCAAACTAGTCATCCAGCCATCTGCATGATCCAGGTGCAGACAGAGGGTGATCCTTGGCTGAAGCGAATTGAAGTCCCCATGGCTCAGAGGTAGTGGCCTCGGAGTCATGTCCGATCCTCCTGCTTGGTGGCCTGGTGCTCTTACGGGCAGTCCTAAGGGTGATAGGACCTCCTGTGAGTGTCATGCGGCGGGTAAGAGCTTCATCCTCTGATGGATCTGTGTCACTGAGCTCCCACTCGACCTCCATGGGTTCTGACTCGTATTCGAAGTCAGTGTTGATCTGGATGGGTTTATCCACTCCCGAACCATGCTCGGATGGTGCAGCCGTGGAAATCGGTGTGGGCTCCGATGGTGTAGCAGCAGTAGGGTCGACCAGGTATGGTCCTGACTCATTGCTTAGCATGAAGGCCTGCTCCATCATGGCACGAAAGGTGGCCAAGCATGCTGGAGTCATGAAATAGTAATGGTCGGGCACAGGAGCAGGGGGTGATGGTGTAGCTGAAGTAGAAGTGCCAGCAGCGGGGACAGAGATGGAGCGAAGTTGTTCCTCCAGTTGGCCAATCTGTCGCTGGCTCCTCCGAAGCTGCTCCTCCAAAGTAACCAAAGCCTCTCCACGAGCCATATAACAATCAGAGAGCTGATCGTATTGGACCCTGTTAGCTTGCAGCTGGGTCTTCAGAGAGTCGATCTGGTCTCCACAATTATGGTGTTCCTCCTCCAGATCATCCATACGTCGCTGCTGCTCGTCTATCTTGAGTAATGCCTCTTCATAACAATCATCAGCTGTTTCCGCCCAGCGGGACAAACGGGTAACCATGGGGTTATAGCAGCAAGGGGTGGCCTCCACGGTGCAGACTGAGTCGCCTTCCTCCCGGTAGGGATGGTGTACGAACTCAGTCATGGTAAGCTCGGTACGGTGGATGGCATTGAGGCGTAGGAATGCCTCGCGGGCTACGTCTTGAAGGGCCGCCTCCATAAAATCTCGGTAGTAACATGTATGGAAGCAATAGGGTGACTCACTCCCAATACGGGCCTCAATTAAAACCACAGCTTCCCATACTGGGTGTTCTTCAGTGCCATGTCTTTTGCTCCGGTAGGTGGGTGCGTCCGGGTATCTTAGGCACCATAGCAACTGCTGAAGTTGTGACACGTATCCTTCCTCCCGCGGGACCTTGATCTCCCATGCTCCAACATGGTCTGACATCTGTTTTGAAGATAACTTAGGGTTAGAGAAAGGTAGTGGCAAGATCAAATGTTTGTAGAGAAATGGGGTCAAGATTGTACAGGAAAAACATATTTGTTTTGTAGACATATTTTGTATTTTCAAAATAATCCTATGTAGGGATATTTCCCTTTAACTAGTTATTCAGGGGTAGAGCGCCAGTTGGCCTGATCCTACAGTCACACTGCTCTGATACCAGCTCTGTGGACCCCCGTTTTTGGAATGGGAATCATTCGTGTTCATAGTACCATTTCCCTGGATCGAGTAGTTTTGTACCCATGAATACAGTACTGTATTATCAGGTGCAAAGTGCATGAATAGACTTACACCCAGGGATATTACAATATTAGGCCCGAAGGCATTATTCAATACATGCAGGACCTACTGGTCCGGATACAACCAAAAGCAGAAATTAGATAAGATAGCAGACGGAAGGCAGCGGCATGTCGATTGTCACAGGCAACGACCGGGGACTAAGACCTAGTAGGCTCCTTCTTCTCCTTCTTCGCCCTCCTGGCAGTAAGCATAGGGGTCCTCCAGACCTTCGTTTCCACCATCTAAAGGTTTGTGCGTATAGCAAGGGTGAGTACCCAACGTACTCAGCAAGCCAACACAGAATGATGCACATGATAGGGTCATTCAAAGGATGGCTATGGTTTATTTGCACAAAGCCAATTTTCATAAATCATTTCACAAGCCTGCATCTAGCCAAGTCAAGTTTTAGTTCCAGAGTATCTTATGTCGGTGATGGTTCTGTCCACCATCCATCGTGATACCAAGGATGGCTTCCCGCCTTCGGATTGTCATGGTTTTCTGGGGAGTCTACCCCTTCTCGCAGGTCGAGAAGTTGAGTCCACCAGCACACTAAATTCGTTATGCATACCCACCCATCATTTTAAAACTTATGAGTCTAGCCATGGGAGAAACTTGTCACGCCGCTCATTATCCGCGAGCACGGCTATTCGAATAGATTAATTTACTCACACTGCAGTGGATGTACACTTTACCCGTCCCTCTATATGGGACGGTCACGGCAAAGCCTTTCGATAACCTCACTTTGGCAGTACCCGCTCCATGAACTTTAATCCCTCTTGCACTCTAGCCGTCCTTTCCTAGCAGTGAGAGGAGTTCTGGCGCTCCCAGGGTAAGGGGACTCACCAGATTCTCATTCATTACTCAACACGTAGGCCGCAGCCTTATCTCAACAACCAGAACCATATCTCCACCCAAGAACCACTATGCAGGGATACTGCCTCCGCTCGGCTATCTACTCCGCTAGGTCTATACCCATTCAAGAAGTATGGTTGTACTAGCTCATGGCTCGTTCCAGGTTATAAGTCTCATGGCTCGATCCTTAATCGACCAGGGACGGTACTTGCCTTTGCCAGAATCCACCCAAATCCATCCATCCGCCCCAGTCTAAAAACATTGGTTTTGTACTTTCATTTTTCCATCAAAACTATTTTCATCATGTTCAAGGCAATGTGGCGCTCATGTCTCCACATGTCGTATCTCAACTACCTTCCCTAAGGTAGTTGCCTAAGCATATAGCTTTTGTAAAAGTATGAGCATGCAAGATTCTAGTATAAGCATGGCTAAGCATTTTACCGAAGGTTTCCTTCGGTTAATCACATTGAGGGTTACAAAGATTATATCTAAGGGTAAGCAATATCAAGGCATGGCATATCAAGCATAGGTATTTCGTGTATAGCATGCATATTTGAAGTTTAAATCAATATCATTTCGCAAGTAGGATCAACATGTTCGAAGAGGTGTGATGACTTGCCTTGCTCGCACGCTTGTTGGACGGGGTCTTCAGTGTAGTCAGTGCCTGCTTCCTCGGATGCTATTCGTACGTGCGAAAAATCAATTGAATTCGATCAGAATTCAATAAAATTACCAAGAGATCGAAAAGAACCATAAAAATGATTCCAAATATTTAGCCCAAGATTTTAATAAAGTTTGGGTGTGAGTTTTTTTTGGGGTGAAAACCGAATCAAAATGCGAGTTGTAGAAATTATGGTTTTTTTGCGATATACCGATTTAATTTACTAAGGTGACAAATTTCCAAATTGATGTTATCTCAAAAAGATTCGAATTTTAAATTTCAGAAGATCCAAATGTTAAAATAATATTTAATGGCGAGCTAAATATAAATAAACTCCTAGATGAATAAATTATGCGACGATGAAATATCCCCGGATTCCTATTTTGAATTCCAAATTCGTTCTCGAATATATATATATATATTTGTCTAAAAATCTTCCCAAATATTTTTCAAAAACTTCTCCTAAATTTTCAAAAAAAAATTCTAAATTTTTCCGTATTATCCTTTTCTTTTCTTTTTCTTTTTTTCTTTTTCCTTTCCTTTCTCTTTCTTTTTCTTTCTTATTTTTCTACCCCTTCCCCGCTCCTTCTCTCTGTTCGGGCGACCGGCATGCGGGCGGCGGCCCGGAGCTTACGGCGGACGGCGGCGATGGCGAGGGAGGCGGCGGGACTCCGGCGCACGGTGGATGACGGCGGTGGCTCCGGCGCACGGTGGACGACGACGGCTACGGCTTTACGAGGTGGCGAAAACGGCGGCGGCTAGCGACGGCGTGGGCGAGAGGAGAGCGGCGAGGTGGGAAAGAAACGGGAGGCTCGCCCCCTATTTATAGATGGCCTGGAGAGGGAGAGAGGGGGGGCGGCGTGGTAAGGCGACGCGGCGGCGGCACGCGTCGACGCGCGCGAGGCGAGGCGGGCGAGGGTGCGAACGGCGTGCGGCGCGGCGACGTGGGACGCGGGCGCGAGGCGGCGGGCGGGGCGGCAATGCGCGCGGTGCGCGCGTGCAGCGCGACGTGCGGGTGGGGGCCGGCGGCGGGACGACGCATGGCGGCACTCGGGAGGGGACCGGGCGCGGCGCGGACACGTGGGCGCGGCAGCCGGCACGTGATACGGCGGCGGCGACGCGGCGACGTGCGTGCACGTGGCGGCGCTCGGCAAGGGCGCGCGTGTGGGCGGTGGCGTGCGGCGCGAGGCGGCGGGCGGGCATGGCGCGGCGCATGGGCACGAGCGCGCGCGCGGCCGGGGTCTGGTCCGGTCAAACACGTGGCGGCTCATGAACAGTGTCGTTTTCTTTTTCCCGATTTAAATTCTATTTCTTCCTATTCCTTCTTGCTTTCACTAATAAAATTAAAATATGATTTGATTTAATCATAAATTAAATTTTATCCTATATTTCCAACTCTTTTGTCCACCTTTATTATATTATATCATATTATATATATTTTATTTTCCCTTTTCCAAAATACGATTTTTGATTCAAAATCAACCCTAGACTTCCCTATATATATATTTTTTATGATTTTCATTTATTTAATATTATTTATTTCATTTACGATTATTGATTCTTCCTCTCAAAATAAGGTTTTGATCCAAAAATAAACTTTTATTAATCCCACCTTTCTATTTATATTCCTTTATAATTTTTATTTCCAAATCTTTATTTTTGAAATTTTCTTTCTTTTGGGATTTTTAAACTATTTGGTTTTTCTCAATCTTTTAGATAGATTTTTCTCTTTATTAATTTTATGCAACAAAGCTGGCAAATAAGAAGCAATAAACACGGCGAGATGCAAAAATACCAAAAGTTTTTGCAAGTTCCAATTTTTAATTCCCGATTTTAATTTCTCTGATTTTCGTGGTGTTACAAATTCCTTGAAAGTCTACTTTTGCTCCCTCCTTTTCCTCTCTTCTCGGCCCGCCCGCCGTCTCTTTTTCCCGCGCGTGCATCTCCCCTCTCGTGGGCGGGCCTTAAGGCGAAGGCCCGTCTCCCTTACGCGCGCAGAAAAGTCCATCCGGCCTCCCTCCTCTCTAACTTTGATGACAGGTGGGGCCCACCTGTCATCTTCCTCCTTAGGCCAACCGCCCTTGCCGCCGACCTCGCACGCCCCGCACCGTGATTTCCGCCGCCCCACTATTCCCGCGTCGCCCTAAAGCTGCGCAATCAAGCCGTCGGCCTTCCCCCTTAATTTCCCCCAAATTCCGTTGCCTTAAATCGCCGCATTTGCTCGCCGCTTTAACGTCGCCGCCACCGCCTCCACCATGATTTCCGTCGCCCGCCATCCGCACCCCTCCCCGCCTATAAAATCGACCGCCGAGCTCCCGTCTCCCATTTCCCCCAAACCCTCGAGCCCGTCGGGCTCTCCTCGCCTCTCCCCGCGCCTCCCCTTGCTCCGCCGCTCGCCGCTGTCCTTTGGCCACACGCTGTCGTTGCTCCAAGCGCCGCCACCGCGCGCGAAGGCCTTAGCCGTCTTCCACGCGTCCCGCCACACCCTGGCCGCCGCTCCCCGTCCTCGGTCCACCATCGGAACACCTCGCCCCCGTGCTCCCCGAGCTGCCGCCGACACCGCCGCCTCCGGCCATCATTTCCCGCCACCTCTCGGCGCCGTTCGCCCGCGCGTCGCCCTTTTCCGCCGCGCGGTGAGCTCCCCCTCTTTTTGCCTCCTCCGCCGTCCTCGCCGCTTGCCCGCTGCGTCGATGGTCGCCGTCGGTGACCATCGGGACGCGTGCACTGCCGTTGCACCGTCGCAGGTCATCGTTGGCCGTCGCCGCCCCTCCGCCGCTCGATCTACCTCGTGGCAGATCGTGGCCGTCCATCCGTCCGCCTATGTGGCCGCCGCGTGGCTGCCACGTCGGCGCCACGTGTGCGCCACGTGGCGTGCCCACCCGTGGACCGCCGTGGTCTTGGTCCACGGTGGACCGGCCCATGGACCGCGCCGCCGCCGCCCTGCGACGTTAGCCCTAGCCCTTTTTCCTTTGAAAAATTAAAAATTATGCAATAAATCTAATTAATTTCTAGAATTCATTTAAATAGTCCAAAACTTCCAAAATTCATATATAATTCATACGAACTCCAAATTGGGCCATTCAAATTGCAAAATTCATCTAAAATTAAGCTCTACATGTTGGTTTACTTTTCATGTACTGTTATTTGGTTTTTATTAGAGTTTTTACTTGTTTTGCGTGCAAGAGTGTAGTTTCCGTCGTTTCAGAGTTCGCGCTCACGAAGAGTTCGGAAGTTTGTTGGAAGAAGCAAGGCAAGTCACACTCCCCTTGAAGCATATTGAACCTATTTTACAAATGTTTTATGGTTTGCAAATAAAATTGCATGTTTTGCTAATTACATGAAGTGATGGGATTACCTATCTGCTTGCTTGTGCCCTATTACTTGACGTCCGTCCTTTGTCAAACCTTGGGTGATAATTTGACTAGCTTTAGTCACTCATGTTGACTTTTGCTAGAAGTATATGCTTAGCCATGTTTAATTACCACTAGCTCACTAAATGGGATAATCACACTATCTATATTTAGTTCAGATGTGCTGCAAGCTTGAAACACCTGGCCATGTTTTATCGGTCGTAATATCCCAACAAAAATATGACTAAATGGTGGGCTGTGGGTGCATGGTTTTGGCTTGTCGCGCCCATGGCAATTAAGGACCGGTTCATGGGAAACCCTGGAAGACTTACAGTGCTTACCACAAGCAAAAATGGGCAACCACTGGATCCGTAGTATAGCTTTTCTCTAGCCAACGATCCCCGGCAAGGGTGAGCGTCATGGAGTTGCAGTCGGCCCCGGTATAAGGGTTGCTGGGCTGTTGGATTCACCGAGGCACTCGGGGGGGCTGCCCTCTGCCCAGGAACGGGAGTGGGGGCGAAACCTTGGGGTGGTTCGATTGGTTAGGGGGAGTTATGCGATAGGTCTTGTAACGATTCCTCCCCTTTGCAGTATCGTGGCGATACTTCGGGGGCATGGAAACATGTGTGGAATCGTGTGTTGTGGGTAAAGTAGCGCACCTCTAATCAGAGTAAAAACTATTCGAATAGCCGTGCCCATGGTTATGGGCGATCGACCAGATTCACCATGATTAGTCCCACCGTAATAATTGGACTTAATAATCTGAATTTAGATCAGGTGGGAATGGTTGGGCCTGTTTAACGTGGGTATAACGTTGTTCAGTGGAGGATTAATATTGACCTAATTACTCAACAGTTTTCCTCATTTCCAAAATAAAGTGTTTTAAAACCGCCTTTCTGCAAAGTAGCCCCAAGCCTCTCCTTGCCTTCCCTCGCATTTCTGCATTCCTTGGTGTGGCTTGTTGAGTACGTTGGTTGTACTCAACCTTGCAAGTTCTTCCCCCTTCAGAAGTGTAGTGCTTCTGAGAGAAGTGTAGTGCTTCTGAGTTGAAGACGATGTTAGAGAACCAAGGCTCAGACCCCAGTTGAGTTTGCCTGTGGAGTGGAACTGAAGCCCTGCTAGGATCGTCTTTTCCCGCTGTTGTTGTTTTCTTTCGAGTGCGAGGACTAAGTGCCTCTTTTCCTGTAAGTATTTATACGCTTTATTTATACGTATGGATCTACGTATTGGTTTGTCATTTTGTGTACCCTGGTTGATGCCTGGATAGGGATTAAATACACAAAATAGTCTAGAAATTTGGGTTTGAATTTCTGGGCGTGACACCAATCGATTGTTGAACATCAGCTTCCTATCAAACCAATATATCGGCCGTTTAAGAAAGCACCTAGAAGGTTCAAGGCCAATATGTATCATGCTATCAAGGCCGAAATCACTCGTTTGTATGATGTTGGTTTAATTCGGCCTTGCCGATATGCCAAGCGGGTTTCTAACATAGTTGCAATGGTCAAGAAGAACGACAAACGTAGGGTGTGTATTGATTTCCGAGACTTAAACAAAGCTACCCCTAAGGATGAATACCCAATGGTGATTGCCGATTTGTTGGTTGATGCTGCTTCAGGACACAAAATCATAAGTTTTATGGATGACAAAGATGGATATAATCAAATTTTCATGGTAGAAGAAGACATCCATAAGACTGCTTTCAAATGTCCTGGTGCAATCGGCTTATACGAGTGGGTCGTAATGACTTCCGGGCTGAAGAATGATGGAGCTACATATCAGAGGGCTATGAATTATATTTTTCATGATCTAATCAGCTTACTAGTTGAATTCTACATTGATGATATGGTCGTAAAATCAAAGGAGGTTGATGACCATATAGCCGATTTGAGGAAAATGTTGGAAAGAACAAGGAAATATGCCTAAATATGAATCCTACGAAGTGTGCCTTTGGCGTATCGGTTGGACAATTTTTGGGCTTTCTTGTCCATGAAAGGGAGATTGAAGTTACACAAAGGAGCATTAATGCAGTCAAAAATATTCAGCCTCCACAGGACAAGAAGCAATTGCAATCTCTGGTCGGCAAGGTCAATTTTATTAGGAGCTTTATTTCTAATTTGTCTGGAAAGATGGAGCCATTTACACTGTTGTTAAGGTTGAAACCCGACCAGCAGTTTACTTGGGGGCAGAGCAACAAAAGGCCTTAGACAACATCAAGGAATATTTGAGTTCCCCTCTAGTCTTGGTTCCTCCACAGAAAGGGGTGTCTTTCATGTTGTACTTGTCAGTCGATGAGAAGTCAATCGGCTTGGTCTTTGTAACATCCTGAAAATCGAAGGAGTAGAATTCGGAACGTGAAAATCGGAACTCGCGAAAACTTTTTGGAATCATTGCTTCTTATCGTGTTTTTCAATTTTATTTGCCAACTCGCTTGCGTAAGAATTTTCTTCTGGAATTGCTTTGAAGTAAAGTTGAATTAAACCCTAAGCTTGAGACCCCTGCTGGGGGAAATAATTCAAATAAACATATTAATTTTGGAGATTTACAAAAGACTCTTGAAAAGAATATATTTGGTTAAAACCCTAACTGGTGGAAGAAAAATAATAAATATTTGGATTTGGGATAAAAATATTTTTGACAAGGAAATGTGAATTTAGAAATTAACCAAAGACCTCAAATTATTGATTTTAAGGGAAGAAATAAAAATATGAAAAGTATATTTTGAAAAATAAAAAGTGGGGGAAAAAAGTTTGAAAATATAATTTCAAAATTATTTTGGAAATATGGAAATTTATTTTGAATTTTTAGAGTGGAAGGAAATGGAAATAGAAAATGGGATTTCAAAATTCGGAAAATAGAGAAAGTACACTTGTTCATGCGTAGGCAGTGTTCGACGACGTCCCGCGCCCGTGCGCACGCACACCACGCGTCGCCGCGTCGCACCAAGGCCCCGCGCACGCGCGCTTCTCGCCATACCGCCGACAACCGCCCGGTGCACGTGGAGTCGCCGCCGTACCGCGCCATGCCGTCGCTCGCGTCAGCCATGTCGCCTCGCCGTCGCCTCACCGTACCACGGCGCGCGCCCGCGTCAATGCCGTCGCCTGTGGCCGCGTCAGTCCACGCCACGCCGTACCACCGCGCCCATTCCGTCAGCGCTGTAGCCATGCCCACCGTGCGTCGGCCTCACCCTTCCCATACTCGCGCGTGCGTCACCCTAGCGCTGCTGCCATGGCCGCCGAGTTCGAGCTCGCGTGGTCGGCTATATATAGCCCTCCTCGGCCGAAACTCTCAACACAAAATTTGTGCCATACCGTCTCATCTAGCTCCTCTCCAATTTTCCCCAAAATCCATTCACCATAGCGCTAGAATTTCGCAAGAGATCGGAGCCCGGTCGGAAGAACCCTAACTCGGCCGCCCGGTGCAAACCTCAAAATTCGTCGCCCTCAATTGATTTCTTCTTGAATTAAAGGTACGTCCACGATCTACGTGCTCTAAGCTATATTTCCCCTAAGTATCCCGAGCCAAATAGCCGCGAAATCACCGCCGACGAGCGCCGCCGAACCCTCTGTTTTGGCCGCCGCCGTGCACACGTCGCCATACCACCACCGCCCTTTCCGGCCAAGCCGACCCCCTAGCTAGCACCCCTGTGTTCCATAGATTCTCTAGGACCCCTTGGTTCGGCCGCATTGTCACCGGAGTGCCGCCGCACCGTGCGCCTTCGCCGCCACGCGCCGCCTCGTCGTCGCGCACCGCTCCGCCGCCTCCCTAGCCCAGCCGTGCCTTGAAACGGACTCCCCGCGTCATGTAGATGGTGTAGGACTAGCTTGATGCCGAGCTCCGATCCCCTCGCCGTCGTTCGGCCATGCCGCACCGTCGGCCTCGCCGGGGAGATGAAGGAGGGATGAAAAGAAAAGGAAGGAGAGAAGGGAGCGAGAACGGCTCGCTAGCTCGGTGGTTTGAGCCGAGCCGAGTGAGGGGAGGGTGCGGGTTCGATCCCCTTAGGCAAAATTTTTGTAATTTTTTTAATTTTTCTAAGGAGATTAAAAATAAGAATGAGCTTAGTAAAAATCCTAGGAAAATATTTATACTCTTTTAAACTATTCTAAAACTCTATTTACAAAGATTTTGCACCTTTTAAAGGGGTTTATTTATTTACTTTAAAATTTCTTTGCAAATAATTATGAAGTCTATATTTACTTAGACTTTGAACTTTTATCTAATAAAATTCCAAAATATTTATATATCTTTGTGAGGCCCATTCATTCACTTAGTTTATATTCACAAATCAAGAATCTTTTCAAAGAATTATAAACTATCTCATATAAATCCCGATCAACCCCTTTTGCGACATATACATTCGATATTTAATTTGCCTCATGAAATCCTCCTCGTCCTATTTTAATTAGACCACGACACCAAGTATACAAGAATTCAAATCATTGCAACTCACTCGTTTCGACTCGGACTTTAGCAAAACCCGATCATTGATCCGTTTACGACCATAGAGTCGCCGTAGGTACCGCTTTGGCGATTTATTTGTTTTTGTTGGTTTTTATTTGAATTCTAATCGAATTCAATTGGATCTTTCGCACGTATATATATAGAATCCGAGGAGGCCGTTGAGTACGCGAAGACACAAGTCAAGAAGGTCGCGAGCAAGGTAAGTCTTCACACCCTTTGAACATATTGATCCCAATTGTGAAATGATGTTATTTTAAACTCTAAACATGCATGCTTTACCGAGTTACCTATACTTGTTGTGCCATTCCTTGCTATTGAGTACCTTTAGAATTACTCCTTGTAACTCGCGATGTGATACAAATAACCGAAGCATAACTTCGAAACCGCTTAGCCATGCTATACTTAGATTTATGCATACTCATGACTTTATGAAAAAGCTTTGTGCTTGGGCAACTACCTTAAGGGAGGTAGTTGAGATTCGGCATGTGGAGACATGAGCGCCACATGACCATGACAAATTAAGTTTGATGAAAATTGAAAGTACTATACAAATGTTTTAGACTGGGGCGGCCGGATGATTTGGGTGGATTCCGGAAAAGGCAAGTGCCGACCCCCGGTCAATTAAGGACCGAGCCATGAGATAGCCGGAAACGAGCCGCATACAACCGTACTTCTCGAATGGGTATAGACCTAGCCGACTAGATAGCCGAGCGGAGGCGGTATCCTTGCATAGATGGTTCTCTATGATGTGGTTATGGGATGAGGATGAGGCTGCGGCCTTTGTTATGAATGGTGGGATTAAACCGATGATAATTAAACTTAAAGATCTGGAAAGACTTCCCTTACCCCGGTGCGCCGAACTCCTCTCACCGCTAGAAAAGGACGGCTAGAGTGCATGAGGGCTTAAGTTCATGGAGCGGAGTGCGCCAAAGTGAGGTTATCGAAAGGCTTTGCCGTGACCGTCTCATGTGTTGAGGCGTAGGCTCATTTGTTGGGCTGTCGCGGAGTACGGGTAAAGTGTACATCCACCGCAAGGTGTGAGTGAATCAATCTATTCGAATAGCCGTGCTCGCGGATATTGAGCATCGTGACAAGACTTTCGCTTGGCTAGACTTTGAACTTAAAAATGCTGGGATGGGTTGCATGATGATTTTATTCGCCGGTGGATCAACTTCTCGAGAATGCGAGAAGGGGTGGACTCCCAAAATCATGACGCACCGGAGGCGGGAAGCCATCCTTGGAATCACGATGGATGGTAGACGAACCGTCACCGGGTTAATGAACTATGAAATTAAAACTTGTTTTGGCTAGACGATAGGCTTGTGAAAAGAATTGTGAAAACGGCTTTACGCAAAGATAACCCTAGCCATGTTCTTTGAATAACCCGTCATATGCATCAATTCGTGTTGACTTGCCGAGTACGGTTGGTACTCACCCTTGCTATACGCACAAACCTCCAAAGATGGAGTTGAAGAGCCGGAAGATCCATATGCTTACCACCGGAGGACGAGGGAACGACGGCGCATATTAGACTTTAGCTCCGGTGTTGCTCGTGGCAATGGACAAGCCGCCGCCTCTTTCCGCCGCCTTATCTAAACTCGTTTTTATATTGTATTCGGACCATAAGGTCCGTGGGATGAACAATGCCTTCGGGCCTATTTATGTAATAATGGTATTGTAAGACTATTCGTGCATGCGTACTTGATTATCCAGATCGTATTCGTGGGTACCAACTACTTGATCCAGGGAAATGGTACTATGAACACGAAAGATTCCCGACTCAAAATCGGGGTCCACAGAGCGGTATCGAGCCATGCGACCGTAGGCTAAGACCAAAAGGCGCCCTACCCCTAACTAGATGGCTAAAGGGAAATATCCCTACAGTAGGATCAGTTTTAAACTATTATTTCCGAAAATGCAAATATATCTTTTCTACATCTGTATTTCTTTTTACCAAATGATTATGATAGCTCCCTCCCGCTAACCCTAAGTTGCCTGTAAAGCAGATGTCAAACCACGACGGAACTTGGGAAGTCACTGTTCCGCGGGACGAAGGGTTCGTGGTCCAACTCCGATCCCTACTATGGTGCTTGAGATACCCTGAGCCACCCACCTATCACATCAAAAGGCATGGCCCCGAAGAGTATCCAGCCCGGGAGGCACTGTATCCATAGAAGCCCGTATGGGAAGCGAGACATCTTACTGCTTCCATACCCGCTACCACCGAGACCTAGCAGAAGCAGCTATTCAGGATGCAGCTCGCGAGGCTTTCCTTCGCCTTAATGCGGAACACCGTGCCGAACTCACAATGACAGAGTTCGTGCATCATCCTTACCGCGAGGAGGGCAACCCACCGCACTGTGGAGGCTACCCCCTGCTTACAACCCGATGGTCACGCGTCTATCGCGTTGGGCGAGAGACAGAGACGATTTACGAGGAGGCCCTTCTCGAGATCAACGATCAGCCGATCACGCCAATGATCCGGTCACGCCACCAAGGCCGTGGAGACCAGATAAGCATGCTGCAGACTCAGCTGCAGGCCAATGGTGCTCAGTATGAGCAACTCTCGGACCGCTACATGGCCCGAGGGGAGGCTCTGGTAGAGCTGGAAGAGCAGCTCAGGAAGAGCAAGCAGCAGATCAACCAGCTAGAGGAACAGCTGCGCACTCGTCCTGTCTACGCCGCAGTACTTCCACCGAGCCTCGCACCATCACATCCCGCCCCGTGCCCGACCACTATTACCATATGACTCAGCAAGCTTTGATACTTTTCAAGCTATGATGGAGCAAGCTTTCATGTTGAGCACGAGCCCGCACCATACCCGGTCGACCCCACCGCTATATCCACGGACCCACCCCGAACTCCGTACCAGCACCATCCGAGCCAGATCGGAGAGGGTAACCCCATCCAGATCTACACCGATACGGAGTCCGAGGCGAGCCCATGGAGATCAAATGGGAGTCTAGCGACACCGACTCAATGGAGGAGGAAGTTCCCCCTCGTCGCCCGACTCACACGGGAGGCCCCTCACCCGCCGGCCGCTCGCAAGAGTACGCGGCCACCGAGTCGGAAGATTCGGCGTGACTCCGAGGCCACCACCTCCGAGCCGTGGGGACTTCGGTTTGCTCACGGCAGACCACCCACTTCCGGCGCCCGGCTCTTGCGGATGGATGGAGGACTAGGCGGGAGGACCTTCCCGGCTCGCGGACTTCCTATTTACCCCTAATTAGTTGATCTAGTTGGACGATATAGTTATTATTGCTATCTTGGCATGAAGGATCTGTGTATGTACGGTCCGTGTACCCCCTTATGTAATATGTTGAACTCGAGCATCGCCTTGCGATGTCTTAATTCGTATGCTTATTATTACTTCACCTTGTCTATTGATTGAAGATCATTCGAAAGAACTTGAAGAAAAATTTCCATAACCTAAACTAGTCCGCTCTCTTAAATTCATCTCCCTTCTTCGATGGCACATCGTCGCAGAGCCGCGGCAACCAACGAAAACCCGCCGGAACCCAACCCCTCCACACCGGCGGAGGTCATGGCTATGCAAACCCAGCTACTCAAGCGATTGCCAATAATCAAGGAGGTCGAGGAGGATCGAGTCCGGGAAATTCATGAGAGCTAAGCCGCCCACTTTTCCACGGCCGAAGAACCTATGGATGCCGAAGATTGGCTAAGAGTGATAGAGAAGAAGCTAACTCTCGTCGAGTCCGAGAAGCGATAGAGTTGTCTTCGCTACTAACCAGTGGAAGGTCCCGCGAGTGACCGGTGGGACACCTACAAGGAGACACGAGCCGAAGACGCCGGCGAACCAACATGGGAGGAATTCACGGCCGCGCTTCGTGAGAACTTCGTGCCAGCTGCGTGATGAGGATGAAGAAGAACGAGTTCCGCAGGCTGCGTCAAGGGAACACCTCGGTACAAGAATATCGAACAAGTTCACCCAGCTTGCCCGTTACGCCACCAGTGACCTGGCAGACGAGGAAGAAAAGATAGACAAATTCATTGAAGGACTAAATGACGAGCTGAGGGGACCAATGATCGGGCAGGATCACACCAGTTTCCAAAGCCTCATCAACAAGGTCGTCCGACTTGAGCATGACCAAAAGGTGGTAGACAATAACCGCAAGAGGAGGCTCGCTATGGCTCGCCCATTCCAGGGAACGTCACAACGCCCCAAGGGAGCCACTCCGTCTGGATGGAAGCCAAACGTTGCGGCAACCGGACGTCCTTCCGCTTCCGACCATGTCAACAGGTCAGCTACACCTCAGTTACGTACGCCCACACCGACCCTAGCTGCTCCAGAAGAAGGAATGTGAGCTGTTTCAATTGCGGGGAATTCGGGCACTACTCCAATAGCTGCCCAAAACCACGCAACGCCCTGTGCGCACGGCGCCAATGCAACACCCGTCCGAGGAACCCCCACCCCTGCGGCGGGACGAGGTCCGCTTCAGACCCCGCTACCCAACGAGGCGCCACCGGTTTCGACGTGGCCAAGTGAATCATGTACGGGCAGAAGAAGCACAGGAGGACCAGAGCGTATTGATGGGTATGTTCTCTATCAACTCGCACCGGTTAAAGTTTTATTCGATTCGGAGCCTCGCATTCATTCATATCTTCCCAAGTAAGCAAACAACACCACCTACACCAAGTAGCACTTAAGAGGCCTATGTTGGTACACTCACCTGGGGGAGACATAACCGTACCCCATGCCTGCATTAATGTGCCCATACGGATTAGAGACATGGTGTTTCTCTCAAACCTTATGGTGCTATCACCCCAGACCATAGATGTCATACTCGGAATGGATTGGTTGACCAAAAATAATGGAATTATAGGCTCGCAGTCGAAGGGAAGTCACGGTATCCACCCCGTGGGATCACCGATGAGCATAACTATGGATCAAAACCCAAAGCTATGTGAGCAAGCTGCGGGAGTGTTCACCATGCTACCCTTAGGCGGGATGCCCGTAGTGCAAGAATACCCGGATGTGTTTCCCGAGGAATTACCTAATGCCCCGGATCGCGACGTAGAGTTTATCATCGATCTAATGCCGGACGCCCCCATATCCAAGAGGCCTTATCGAATGCCGGCCAACGAGTTAGAGGAACTCAAGAAGCAAATAAGGGAACTACAAGAGAAGGGATTTGTATGCCCTGACTCTTCTCCCTGGGAGCCCCAGACTCTTCGTCAAAAGAAGGAGGGGAGTATGAGAATGTGTGTGGACTACCGATCGCCGAATGAAGTGACTATCAAGAACAAGTACCCGCTACCTCGGATCGATGACCTATTCGATCAACTTAAAGGTGCGCAGGTGTTCTCAAAGATTGATCTACGGTCGGGATATCATCGGTTGAAGATTAGAGCCGAGATATTCCTAAGACGGCGTTCTCTACACGTTACGGCTTATACGAGTTCACGGTGATGTCCTTTGGATTGACCAATGCCCCCGCATACTTTATGAACCGATGAACAAGGTATTCATGGAATACCTGGACAAATTCGTGGTGGTGTTCATCGACGATATACTTATCTACTCCAAGAACGATGAGGAACACGCGGAGCATCTACGACTAGTACCGGAAAAGCTACGAGAGCACCATGTATGCAAAGTTCAAGCAAATGTGAGTTCGGCTCAAGGTAGTCGCTTTTCTTGGTCACGTGGTTTCAGCCTGGAGGAGTAGCGGTAGACCCCGCCAAGGTCGAAGCCCACGGGATGGAAGGCACCCAAGTCGTGACGAAGTTCGGAGTTTCTTGGGCTTGGCCGGTTATTACCGACGGTTTATCGAAGGGTTTTCCACCGTAGCCCGACCTATGACTCAACTTCGAAGAAGGAAAAGAAGTTTGAATGGAATGAGAAGTGCCAAAAAGCCTTCGACCAATTAAAAGAAAAGTTAACCACTGCTCCAATCTTGACCTTACCCGACAACCGTAAGGACTTCGTGATGTACTTGTGATGCATCCGGCAAGGATTGGGAGGAGTATTGATGCAGATGGAAAAGTCGTGGCGTATGCCTCGCGCGATTACGACCCCACGAAGAGAATTATCCCACACACGACCTGGAATTAGCCGCAGCTTGTACACGCACGAAGATTTGGAGGCACTATCGATCGGGAACCACCGTGATGTGTATACCGATCACAAGAGCCTAAAATATTTCTTTACTCAGCTGATCTCAATCTACGACGGAGGCGATGGCTGGAGTTGATCAAGGATTACAGTCTAGGAATCCATTATCATCCCGGCAAGGCAAATGTAGTGGCCGATGCGCGAGCCGCAAAGCCCAATGCAACCACATGGGATTGGGAGGTATGGCCGCGAACTTCAAGAAGAAATGGCCGACTCAATCCGCACTTGATTCCTCACGGAGAAGTAAACTCACTGGAAATCCAACCCCTACGAGAACTCAAATAGAGGAAGCCCAAAAAGGGAATGAGGAAACCCAGGAAATCAAGGAACGCATGGCCGCTGGACGCGCTAAGGAGTTTTCAGTAGATGACAAGGGAATCCTGTGGTATAAGAAAAGAATCTGTGTGCCTGAACGAGGCGGGTTGAGAGGATTGATCTTAAAGGAAGCCCACGAATCGGCCTATTCGTTACACCCCGGAAGCACGAAAATGTACCAAGACTTGAAAGGAGAATATTGGTGGCCTAATATGAAGAGGGATGTAGCCGAATACGTAGCCGTGTGCGATGTGTGCCAAAGGGTGAAAGCCGAACATCAACGCCCAGTGGCTTCTGCAGCCACTCAAGATTCCCGAATGGAAATGGGACGAGATAGGCATGGATTTCATAGTAGGACTGCCCAAAACTACGACTGGCTACGATTCCATTTGGGTAATAGTAGATCGGCTCACCAAGACTGCCAGATTTATACCAGTGAAAACTAACTACAACAGTGCCAAGCTAGCGGAACTATATATGAGTAGGATTGTATGTCTTCACGGTGTACCAAAGAGGATCATATCGGATCGTGGTACCCAATTCACATCTCATTTTTGGAGCAAAGTCCACGAGGCACTCGGAAGTCATCTCGCTTTCGTGCCGCCTACCATCCACGAGACCGATGGGCGGCGAAAGGACGAACCAAGTCTTGGAAGATATGCCGAGAGCTTGTGCATTGGATTTCACCAAGGATTGGGAGAAATGCTTACCGTACGCCGAGTTCTCTTATAATAATAGCTATCAAGCCAGTCTGAAGATGTCGCCAAACGAAGCTCTATTTGGTCGCCGGTGTAGGACCCCATTGCTGTGGTCAGAAACCGGTGAACGAACCGTATTCGGGCCCGACATAATCAAAGAGGCGAGGAAAGGTTCGCCCGATCCGGGACCGACTACAAGCTGCTCAATCACGACAAAAGAGCTACGCGGACACTCGACGAAGAGAATTGGAATTCAAAGAGGGTGACTACGTGTATCTAAAGGTCTCACCCCTACGGGGAACACGAGAGATTCAAAGTCAAAGGGAAACTCGCACCACGATACGTGGGCCCATTCCCGATAAGCGCTAGGAGGGAGAAGTGGCCTACCAATTGGAACTGCCTGAGAATCTCTCTGATGTCCACCCAGTATTCCACGTATCGCAGCTGAAGAAGTGTCTGCGGGTACCTGAAGAGCAAACCCCGTTAGAAACCATTCAAGTCCACAGTGATCTTACCTACCCAGAACATCCAATCAAGATACTAGACGAAGCAGAAAAGAAGACACGAACCAAGTCGTGGCGCATGTACAAAGTACAATGGAGGAATCACACCGAAGAAGAAGCTACCTGGGAGAGCGAAGAATTCCTGAGGGCGGAATACCCACACCTATTCAGCAACCGGTAAGAAATCTCGGGGACGAGATTTATTGTTAGGGGGGTAGGTTTGTAACATCCTGAAAATCGAAGGAGTAGAATTCGGAACGTGAAAATCGGAACTCGCAAAAACTTTTTGGAATCATTGCTTCTTATCGTGTTTTTCAATTTTATTTGCCAACTCAGTTGCGTAAGAATTTTCTTCTGGAATTGCTTTGAAGTAAAGTTGAATTAAACCCTAAGCTTGAGACCCCTGCTGGGGGAAATAATTCAAATAAACATATTAATTTTGGAGATTTACAAAAGACTCTTGAAAAGAATATATTTGGTTAAAACCCTAACTAGTGGAAGAAAAATAATAAATATTTGGATTTGGGATAAAAATATTTTTGACAAGGAAATGTGAATTTAGAAATTAACCAAAGACCTCAAATTATTGATTTTAAGGAAGAAATAAAAATATGAAAAGTATATTTTGAAAAATAAAAAGTGGGGAAAAAGTTTGAAAATATAATTTCAAAATTATTTTGGAAATATGGAAATTTATTTTGAATTTTTAGAGTGGAAGGAAATGGAAATAGAAAATGGGATTTCAAAATTCGGGAAAATAGAGAAAGTACACTTTTCATGCGTAGGCGGTGTTCGACGACGTCCCGCGCCGTGCGCACGCACACCACACGTCGCCGCGCCGTACCAAGGCCCGCGCACGCGCGTTCTCGCCATACCGCGACAACCGCCCGGTGCACGTCGAGTCGCGCCGTACCGCGCCATGCCGTCGCTCGCGTCGGCCATGTCGCCTCGCCGTCGCCTCACCGTACCACGCGCGCGCCCGCGTCAATGCCGTCGCCGTGGCCGCGTCGTCCCACGCCGCGCCGTACCACCGCGCCCATTCGTCGTCGCCGCAGCCATGCCCACCGTGCGTCGGCCTCACCCTCCCATACTCGCGCGTGCGTCACCCTAGCGCCGCGCCATGGCCGCCGAGTTCGAGCTCGCGTGGTCGGCTATATATAGCCCTCCTCGGCCGAAACTCACAACACAAAATTTGTGCCATACCGTCTCATCTAGCTCCTCTCCAATTTTCCCCAAAATCCATTCACCATAGCGCTAGAATTTCGCAAGAGATCGGAGCCTGGGTCGGAAGAACCCTAACTCGGCCGCCCGGTGCAAACCTCAAAATTCGTCGCCCTCAATTGATTTCTTCTTGAATTAAAGGTACGTCCACGATCTACGTGCTCTAAGCTATATTTCCCTAAGTATCCCGAGCCAAATAGCCGCCGAAAATCACCGCCGACGAGCGCCGCCGAACCCTCTGTTTTGGCCGCCGCCGTGCACACGTCGCCATACCACCACCGCCCCTTTCCGGCCAAGCCGACCCCTAGCTAGCACCCCTGTGTTCCATAGATTCTCTAGGACCCCTTGGTTCGGCCGCATTGTCACCGGAGTGCCGCCGCACCGTGCGCCTTCGCCGCCACGGCCGCCTCGTCGTCGCCAGACCGCTCCGCCGCCTCCCTAGCCCAGCCGTGCCTTGAAACGGACTCCCGCGTCATGTAGATGGTGTAGGACTAGCTTGATGCCGAGCTCCGATCCCCTCGCCGTCGTTCGGCCATGCCGCACCGTCGGCCTCGCCGGGGAGATGAAGGAGGGATGAAAAGAAAAGGAAGGAGAGAAGGGAGCGAGAACGGCTCGCTAGCTCGGTGGTTTGAGCCGAGCCGAGTGAGGGAGGGTGCGGGTTCGATCCCGGCTTAGGCAAAATTTTTGAAAAATTTTTTTTAATTTTTCGGAGATTAAAAATAAGAATGAGCTTAGTAAAAATCCTAGGAAAATATTTATACTCTTTTAAACTATTCTAAAACTCTATTTACAAAGATTTTGCACCTTTTAAAGGGGTTTATTTATTTACTTTAAAATTTCTTTGCAAATAATTATGAAGTCTATATTTACTTAGACTTTGAACTTTTATCTAATAAAATTCCAAAATATTTATATATCTTTGTGAGGCCCATTCATTCACTTAGTTTATATTCACAAATCAAGAATCTTTTCAAAGAATTATAAACTATCTCATATAAATCCCGATCAACCCCTTTTTGCGACATATACATTCGATATTTAATTTGCCTCATAAAATCCTCCTCGTCCTATTTTAATTAGACCACGACACCAAGTATACAAGAATTCAAATCATTGCAACTCACTCGTTTCGACTCGGACTTTAGCAAAACCCGATCATTGATCCGTTTACGACCATAGAGTCGCCGTAGGTACCGCTTTGGCGATTTATTTGTTTTTGTTGGTTTTTATTTGAATTCTAATCGAATTCAATTGGATCTTTCGCACGTATATATATAGAATCCGAGGAGGCCGTTGAGTACGCTGAAGACACAAGTCAAGAAGGTCGCGAGCAAGGCAAGTCTTCACACCCTTTGAACATATTGGTCCCAATTGCGAAATGATGTTATTTTAAACTCTAAACATGCATGCTTTACCGAGTTACCTATACTTGTTGTGCCATTCCTTGCTATTGAGTACCTTTAGAATTACTCCTTGTAACTCGCAATGTGATACAAATAACCGAAGCATAACTTGATGTAACCGCTTAGCCATGCTATACTTAGATTTATGCATACTCATGACTTTATGAAAAAGCTTTGTGCTTGGGCAACTACCTTAAGGGAGGTAGTTGAGATTCGGCATGTGGAGACATGAGCGCCACATGACCATGACAAATTAAGTTTGATGAAAATTGAAAGTACTATACAAATGTTTTAGGCGGGGCGCCGGATGATTTGGGTGGATTCCGGAAAAGGCAAGTGCCGACCCTGGTCAGTTAAGGACCGAGCCATGAGATAGCCGGAAACGAGCCGTACAACCGTACTTCTCGAATGGGTATAGACCTAGCGACTAGATAGCCGAGCGGAGGCGGTATCCTTGCATAGATGGTTCTCTATGATGTGGTTATGGGATGAGGATGAGGCTGCGGCCTTTGTTATGAATGGTGGGATTAAACCGATGATAATTAAACTTAAAGATCCGGAAAGACTTCCCTTACCCCGGTGCGCCATAACTCCTCTCACCGCTAGAAAAGGACGGCTAGAGTGCATGAGGGCTTAAGTTCATGGAGCGGAGTACGCCAAAGTGAGGTTATCGAAAGGCTTTGCCGTGACCGTCTCATGTGTTGAGGCGTAGGCTCATTTGTTGGGCTGTCGCGGAGTACGGGTAAAGTGTACATCCACTGCGGTGTGAGTGAATCAATCTATTCGAATAGCCGTGCTCGCGGATATTGAGCATCGTGACAAGACTTTCGCTTGGCTAGACTTTGAACTTAAAAATGCTTGGGATGGGTTGCATGATGATTTTATTCGGTGGATCAACTTCTCGAGAATGCGAGAAGGGGTGGACTCCCAGAAAATCATGACGCACCTGGAGGCGGGAAGCCATCCTTGGAATCACGATGGATGGTAGACAGAACCGTCACCGGGTTAATGAACTATGAAATTAAAACTTGTTTTGGCTAGACGATAGGCTTGTGAAAAGAATTGTGAAAACTGGCTTTACGCAAAGATAACCCTAGCCATGTTCTTTGAATAACCCTTGTCATATGCATCAATTCGTGTTGACTTGCGAGTACGGTTGGTACTCACCCTTGCTATACGCACAAACCTCCGGTGATGGAGTTGAAGAGCGGAAGATCCATATGCTTACCACCGGGAGGACGAGGAACGACGGCGCATATTAGACTTTAGCTCCGGTCGTTGCTGTGGCAATGGACAAGCCGCGCCTCTTTCCTGCCTTATCTAAACTCTGTTTTTATATTGTATTCGGACCATAAGGTCCTGTGGGATGAACAATGCCTTCGGGCCTATTTATGTAATAATGGTATTGTAAGACTATTCGTGCATGCGTACTTGATTATCCAAGATCGTATTCGTGGGTACCAACTACTTGATCCAGGAAATGGTACTATGAACACGAAAGATTCCCGACTCAAAATCGGGGTCCACAGAGCGGTATCGAGCCATGCGACCGTAGGCTAAGACCAAAAGGCGCCCTACCCCTAACTAGATGGCTAAAGGGAAATATCCCTACGGTAGGATCAGTTTTAAACTATTATTTCCGAAAATGCAAATATATCTTTTCTACATCCGTATTTCTTTTTACCAAATGATTATGATAGCTCCCTCCCGCTAACCCTAAGTTGCCTATAAAGCGGATGTCAAACCACGACGGAACTTGGGAAGTCACTTCCGCGGGACGAAGGGTTCGTGGTCCAACTCCGATCCCTACTATGGTGCTTGAGATACCGGAGCCACCCACCTATCACATCAAAAGGCATGGCCCCGAAGAGTATCCAGCTGGGAGGCATGTATCCATAGAAGCCCGTATGGGAAGCGAGACATCTTACGCTTCCATACCCGCTACCACCGAGACCTAGCGAGGGCTATTCGGGATGCGGCTCGCGAGGCTTTCCTTCGCCTTAATGCGGAACACCGTGCCGAACTCACAATGACGAGTTCGTGCATCATCCTTACCGCGAGGAGGGCAACCCGATGCACCGTGGAGGCTACCCCCTGCTGTTACAACCCGATGGTCACGCGTCTATCGCGTTGGGCGAGAGACGCGACGAGCGCATTACGAGGAGGCCCTTCTCGAGATCAACGATCGCGAGTCACGCCTCAATGATCCGGTCAACAGCCACCAAGGCCGTGGGAGACCGATAAGCATCTTGCGGAACTCAGCGAGCCAATGGTGCTCGGACGAGCAACTCTCGGACCGTTACATGGCCCGAGGGAGGCTCTAGTAGAGCTGGAAGAGCAGCTCGGAGGAGCCAGCGGCGAGATCAACCAGCTAGAGGAACAGTTGCGCACTCCCCGTCTACGCCTGCAGTACTTCCACTAGCTGCACCATCATCATCCCGCCCGTGCCCGACCACTATTACCATATGACTCCAGCAAGCTTTGATACTTTTCAAGCTATGATGGAGCAAGCTTTCATGTTGAGCACGAGCACACCATACACGGTCGACCCCACCTGCTATATCCACGGGACCCACCCCGAACTCCGTACCGGCACCATCCGAGCCGGGATCGGGAGAGGGTAACCCCATCCGGATCTACACCGATACGGAGTCCGAGGCGAGCCCATGGAGATCAAATGGGAGTCTAGCGACACCGACTCAATGGAGGAGGAAGTTCCCCCTCGTCGCGACTCACACGGGAGGCCCCTCACCCGCCGGCGCTCGCAAGAGTACGCGGCCACCGAGTCGGAAGATTCGGCGTGACTCCGAGGCCACCACCTCCGAGCCGTGGGGACTTCGGTTTGCTTCAGCGCAGACCACCCACTTCCGGCGCCCGGCTCTTGCGGATGGATGGAGGACTAGGCGGGAGGACCTTCCCAGCTCGGCAGCACTTCCTATTTACCCCTAATTAGTTGATCTAGTTGGACGATATAGTTATTATTGCTATCTTGGCATGAAGGACTGTGTATGTACGGTCCGTGTACCCCCCTTATGTAATATGTTGAACCTGAGCATCGCCTTGCGATGTCTTAATTCGTATGCTTATTATTACTTCACCTTGTCTATTGATTGAAGATCATTCGAAAGAACTTGAAGAAAAATTTCCATAACCTAAACTAGTCCGCTCTCTTAAATTCATCTCCCTTCTTCAGATGGCACATCGTCGCAGAGCCGCGGCAACCAACGAAAACCCGCCGGAACCCAACCCCTCCACACTGGCGGAGGTCATGGCTATGCAAACCCAGCTACTCCAAGCGATTGCCAATAATCAAGGAGGTCGAGGAGGATCGAGTCTGGGGAAATTCATGAGAGCTAAGCCGCCCACTTTTTCCACGGCCGAAGAACCTATGGATGCCGAAGATTGGCTAAGAGTGATAGAGAAGAAGCTAACTCTCGTCAGAGTCCGAGAAGCTGATAGAGTTGTCTTCGCTACTAACCAGCTGGAAGGTCCCGCGAGTGACTGGTGGGACACCTACAAGGAGACACGAGCTGAAGACGCCGGCGAACCAACATGGGAGGAATTCACGGCTGCGCTTCGTGAGAACTTCGTGCCAGCTGCAGTGATGAGGATGAAGAAGAACGAGTTCCGCAGGCTGCGTCAAGGGAACACCTCGGTACAAGAATATCTGAACAAGTTCACCCAGCTTGCCGTTACGCCACCGGTGACTGCGGACGAGGAAGAAAAGATAGACAAATTCATTGAAGGACTAAATGACGAGGAGGGGACCAATGATCGGGCAGGATCACACCAGTTTCCAAAGCCTCATCAACAAGGTCGTCCGACTTGAGCATGACCAAAAGGTGGTAGACAATAACCGCAAGAGGAGGCTCGCTATGGCTCGCCCATTCCAGGGAACGTCACAACGCCCCAAGGGAGCCACTCCGTCTGGATGGAAGCCAAACGTTGCGGCAACCGGACGTCCTTCCGCTTCCGACCATGTCAACAGTCGGCTACACCTCGCTTACGTACGCCCACACCGACCCTAGCTGCTCCAGAAGAAGGAATGTGAGCTGTTTCAATTGCGGGAATTCGGGCACTACTCCAATAGCTGCCCAAAACCACGCAACGCCCTGTGCGCACGGCGCCAATGCAACACCCGTCCGAGGAACCCCCACCCCGCGGCGGGACGAGGTGCATTCGGACCCCGCTACCCAACGAGGCCGCCACCGGGTTTCGACGTGGCCAAGTGAATCATGTACGGGCGAAAGAAGCACGGGAGGACCGGAGCGTATTGATGGGTATGTTCTCTATCAACTCTGCACCGATTAAAGTTTTATTCGATTACGGAGCCTCGCATTCATTCATATCTTCCCAAGTAAGCAAACAACACCACCTACACCAAGTAGCACTTAAGAGGCCTATGTTGGTACACTCACTGGGGAGACATAACCGTACCCCATGCCTGCATTAATGTGCCCATACGGATTAGAGACATGGTGTTTCTCTCAAACCTTATGGTGCTATCACCCCGAGACCATAGATGTCATACTCGGAATGGATTGGTTGACCAAAAATAATGGAATTATAGGCTGCGATCGAAGGGAAGTCACGGTATCCACCCCGTGGGATCACCGATGAGCATAACTATGGATCAAAACCCAAAGCTATGTGAGCAAGCTGCGGGAGTGTTCACCATGCTACCCTTAGGCGGGATGCCCGTAGTGCAAGAATACCCGGATGTGTTTCCCGAGGAATTACCCGGAATGCCCCCGGATCGCGACGTAGAGTTTATCATCGATCTAATGCATCTGCCCCCATATCCAAGAGGCCTTATCGAATGCCGGCCAACGAGTTAGAGGAACTCAAGAAGCAAATAAGGGAACTACAAGAGAAGGGATTTGTATGCCCACTCTTCTCCAGGGAGCCCAGGTACTCTTCGTCAAAAGAAGGAGGGGAGTATGAGAATGTGTGTGGACTACCGATCGCTGAATGAAGTGACTATCAAGAACAAGTACCCGCTACCTCGGATCGATGACCTATTCGATCAACTTAAAGGTGCGCAGGTGTTCTCAAAGATTGATCTACGGTCAGGATATCATCAGTTGAAGATTAGAGCCGGAGATATTCCTAAGACGGCGTTCTCTACACGTTACGGCTTATACGAGTTCACAGTGATGTCCTTTGGATTGACCAATGCCCCCGCATACTTTATGAACCTGATGAACAAGGTATTCATGGAATACCTGGACAAATTCGTGGTGGTGTTCATCGACGATATACTTATCTACTCCAAGAACGATGAGGAACACGCGGAGCATCTACGACTAGTCTTGGAAAAGCTACGAGAGCACCAGTGTATGCAAAGTTCAGCAAATGTGAGTTCTGGCTCAAGGTAGTCGCTTTTCTTGGTCACGTGGTTTCAGCCGGAGGAGTAGCAGTAGACCCCGCCAAGGTCGAAGGCTCACGGGATGGAAGGCACCCAAGTCGGTGACGAAGTTCGGAGTTTCTTGGGCTTGGCCGGTTATTACCGACGGTTTATCGAAGGGTTTTCCACGTAGCCCGACCTATGACTCAACTTCGAAGAAGGAAAAGAAGTTTGAATGGAATGAGAAGTGCCAAAAAGCCTTCGACCAATTAAAAGAAAAGTTAACCACTGCTCCAATCTTGACCTTACCCGACAACCGTAAGGACTTCGTGATGTCTTGTGATGCATCCCGGCAAGGATTGGGAGGAGTATTGATGCAGATGGAAAAAGTCGTGGCGTATGCCTCGCGACGATTACGACCCCACGAAGAGAATTATCCCACACACGACTGGAATTAGCCGCGAGTTGTACACGCACCGAAGATTTGGAGGCACTATCGATCGGGAACCACCGTGATGTGTATACCGATCACAAGAGCCTAAAATATTTCTTTACTCGGCTGATCTCAATCTACGACGGGGCGATGGCTGGAGTTGATCAAGGATTACGAGTCTAGGAATCCATTATCATCCCGGCAAGGCAAATGTAGTGGCCGATGCGCTGAGCCGCAAAGCCCAATGCAACCACATGGGATTGGGAGGTATGGCCAGCGAACTTCAAGAAGAAATGGCCAGACTCAATCTGCACCTGATTCCTCACGGAGAAGTAAACTCACTTGGAAATCCAACCCCTACGAGAACTCAAATAGAGGAAGCCCAAAAGGGAATGAGGAAACCCGGGAAATCAAGGAACGCATGGCCGCGGACGCGCTAAGGAGTTTTCGGTAGATGACAAGGGAATCTGTGGTATAAGAAAAGAATCGTGTGCTGAACGAGGCGGGTTGAGAGGATTGATCTTAAAGGAAGCCCACGAATCGGCCTATTCGTTACACCCCGGAAGCACGAAAATGTACCAAGACTTGAAAGGAGAATATTGGTGGCCTAATATGAAGAGGGATGTAGCCGAATACGTAGCCGTGTGCGATGTGTGCCAAAGGGTGAAAGCCGAACATCAACGCCCAGCTGGCTTACTGCAGCCACTCAAGATTCCCGAATGGAAATGGGACGAGATAGGCATGGATTTCATAGTAGGACTGCCCAAAACTACGGCGCTACGATTCCATTTGGGTAATAGTAGATCGGCTCACCAAGGCGCGATTTATACCGGTGAAAACTAACTACAACGAGTGCCAAGCTAGCGGAACTATATATGAGTAGGATTGTATGTCTTCACGGTGTACCAAAGAGGATCATATCGGATCGTGGTACCCAATTCACATCTCATTTTTGGAGCAAAGTCCACGAGGCACTCGGAAGTCATCTCGCTTTCAGTACCGCCTACCATCCACAGACCGATGGGCAGACTGAAAGGACGAACCAAGTACTGGAAGATATGCTGAGAGCTTGTGCATTGGATTTCACCAAGGATTGGGAGAAATGCTTACCGTACGCCGAGTTCTCTTATAATAATAGCTATCAAGCCAGTCTGAAGATGTCGCCAAACGAAGCTCTATTTGGTCGCCGGTGTAGGACCCCATTGCTGTGGTCAGAAACCGGTGAACGAACCGTATTCGGGCCCGACATAATCAAAGAGGCTGAGGAAAAGGTTCGCCTGATCCGGGACCGACTACAAGCTGCTCAATCACGACAAAAGAGCTACGCGGACACTCGACGAAGAGAATTGGAATTCAAAGAGGGTGACTACGTGTATCTAAAGGTCTCACCCCTACGGGAACACGAGAGATTCAAAGTCAAGGGAAACTCGCACCACGATACGTGGGCCCATTCTGATAAGCGCTAGGAGGGGAGAAGTGGCCTACCAATTGGAGCTGCTGAGAATCTCTCGATGTCCACCCAGTATTCCACGTATCGCAGGTGAAGAAGTGTCCGCGGTACTGAAGAGCAAACCCCGTTAGAAACCATTCAAGTCCACGGTGATCTTACCTACCCGAACATCCAATCAAGATACTAGACGAAGCGAAAAGAAGACACGAACCAAGTCGTGGCGCATGTACAAAGTACAATGGAGTAATCACACCGAAGAAGAAGCTACGGGAGAGCGAAGAATTCCGAGGGCGGAATACCCACACCTATTCAGCAAGGTAAGAAATCTCGGGGATGAGATTTATTGTTAGGGGGGTAGGTTTGTAACATCCTGAAAATCGAAGGAGTAGAATTCGGAACGTGAAAATCGGAACTCGCGAAAACTTTTTGGAATCATTGCTTCTTATCGTGTTTTTCAATTTTATTTGCCAACTCGGTTGCGTAAGAATTTTCTTACGGAATTGCTTTGAAGTAAAGTTGAATTAAACCCTAAGCTTGAGACCTATTTGGGAAATAATTCAAATAAACATATTAATTTTGGAGATTTACAAAAGACTCTTGAAAAGAATATATTTGGTTAAAACCCTAACTAGTGGAAGAAAAATAATAAATATTTGGATTTGGGATAAAAATATTTTTGACAAGGAAATGTGAATTTAGAAATTAACCAAAGACCTCAAATTATTGATTTTAAGGAAGAAATAAAAATATGAAAAGTATATTTTGAAAAATAAAAAGTGGGGGAAAAAAGTTTGAAAATATAATTTCAAAATTATTTTGGAAATATGGAAATTTATTTTGAATTTTTAGAGTGGAAGGAAATGGAAATAGAAAATGGGATTTCAAAATTCGGGAAAATAGAGAAAGTACACTTGTTCATGCGTAGGCGGTGTTCGACGACGTCCCGCGCCGTGCGCACGCACACCACACGTCGCCGCGCCGTACCAAGGCCCGCGCACGCGCGTTCTCGCCATACCGCCGACAACCGCCCCAGTGCACGTCGAGTCGCCGCCGTACCGCGCCATGCCGTCGCTCGCGTCGGCCATGTCGCCTCGCCGTCGCCTCACCGTACCACGGCGCGCGCGCCGCGTCAATGCCGTCGCCCGTGGCCGCGTCGATCCACGCCACGCCGTACCACCGCGCCCATTCCGTCGGCGCGTAGCCATGCCCACCGTGCGTCGGCCTCACCCCTCCCATACTCGCGCGTGCGTCACCCTAGCGGCTGCCATGCGGCCGCGAGTTCGAGCTCGCGTGGTCGGCTATATATAGCCCTCCTCGGCCGAAACTCACAACACAAAATTTGTGCCATACCGTCTCATCTAGCTCCTCTCCAATTTTCCCCAAAATCCATTCACCATAGCGCTAGAATTTCGCAAGAGATCGGAGCCCGGGTCGGAAGAACCCTAACTCGGCCGCCCGGTGCAAACCTCAAAATTCGTCGCCCTCAATTGATTTCTTCTTGAATTAAAGGTACGTCCACGATCTACGTGCTCTAAGCTATATTTCCCCTAAGTATCCCGAGCCAAATAGCCGCCGAAATCACCGCCGACGAGCGCCGCGAACCCTCTGTTTTGGCCGCCGCCGTGCACACGTCGCCATACCACCACCGCCCCTTTCCGGCCAAGCCGACCCCTAGCTAGCACCCCTGTGTTCCATAGATTCTCTAGGACCCCTTGGTTCGGCCGCATTGTCACCGGAGTGCCGCCGCACGTGCGCCTTCGCCGCCACGGCCGCCTCGTCGTCGCCAGACCGCTCCGCCGCCTCCCTAGCCCAGCCGTGCCTTGAAACGGACTCCCCGCGTCATGTAGATGGTGTAGGACTAGCTTGATGCCGAGCTCCGATCCCCCTCGCCGTCGTTCGGCCATGCCGCACCGTCGGCCTCGCCGGGAGATGAAGGAGGGATGAAAAGAAAAGGAAGGAGAGAAGGGAGCGAGAACGGCTCGCTAGCTCGGTGGTTTGAGCCAAGCCGAGTGAGGGGAGGGTGCGGGTTCGATCCCGGCTTAGGCAAAATTTTTGAAATTTTTTTTTTAATTTTTCTAAGGAGATTAAAAATAAGAATGAGCTTAGTAAAAATCCTAGGAAAATATTTATACTCTTTTAAACTATTCTAAAACTCTATTTACAAAGATTTTGCACCTTTTAAAGGGGTTTATTTATTTACTTTAAAATTTCTTTGCAAATAATTATGAAGTCTATATTTACTTAGACTTTGAACTTTTATCTAATAAAATTCCAAAATATTTATATATCTTTGTGAGGCCCATTCATTCACTTAGTTTATATTCACAAATCAAGAATCTTTTCAAAGAATTATAAACTATCTCATATAAATCCCGATCAACCCCTTTTTGCGACATATACATTCGATATTTAATTTGCCTCATAAAATCCTCCTCGTCCTATTTTAATTAGACCACGACACCAAGTATACAAGAATTCAAATCATTGCAACTCACTCGTTTCGACTCGGACTTTAGCAAAACCCGATCATTGATCCGTTTACGACCATAGAGTCGCCGTAGGTACCGCTTTGGCGATTTATTTGTTTTTGTTGGTTTTTATTTGAATTCTAATCGAATTCAATTGGATCTTTCGCACGTATATATATAGAATCCGAGGAGGCCGTTGAGTACGCTGAAGACACAAGTCAAGAAGGTCGCGAGCAAGGCAAGTCTTCACATCCTTTGAACATATTGGTCCCAATTGCGAAATGATGTTATTTTAAACTCTAAACATGCATGCTTTACCGAGTTACCTATACTTGTTGTGCCATTCCTTGCTATTGAGTACCTTTAGAATTACTCCTTGTAACTCGCGATGTGATACAAATAACCGAAGCATAACTTCGGTAACGCTTAGCCATGCTATACTTAGATTTATGCATACTCATGACTTTATGAAAAAGCTTTGTGCTTGGGCAACTACCTTAAGGGAGGTAGTTGAGATTCGGCATGTGGAGACATGAGCGCCACATGACCATGACAAATTAAGTTTGATGAAAATTGAAAGTACTATATACAAATGTTTTAGCTGCGGCGCGGATGATTTGGGTGGATTCCGGAAAAGGCAAGTGCCGACCCTGTCAGTGGGACCGAGCCATGAGATGGCCGGAAACGAGCCGGTACAACCGTACTTCTCGAATGGGTATAGACCTAGGCGACTAGATAGCCGAGCGGAGCGGTATCCTTGCATAGATGGTTCTCTATGATGTGGTTATGGGATGAGGATGAGGCTGCGGCCTTTGTTATGAATGGTGGGATTAAACCGATGATAATTAAACTTAAAGATGCGGAAAGACTTCCCTTACCCGGGTGCGCGAACTCCTCTCACCGCTAGAAAAGGACGGCTAGAGTGCATGAGGGCTTAATTTCATGGAGCGGGTGCGCCAAAGTGAGGTTATCGAAAGGCTTTGCCGTGACCGTCTCATGTGTTGAGGCGTAGGCTCATTTGTTGGGTGTCGCGGAGTACGGGTAAAGTGTACATCCTTTGCGGTGTGAGTGAATCAATCTATTCGAATAGCCGTGCTCGCGGATATTGAGCATCGTGACAAGACTTTCGCTTGGCTAGACTTTGAACTTAAAAATCTTTGGGATGGGTTGCATGATGATTTTATTCGGGTGGATCAACTTCTCGAGAATGCGAGAAGGGTGGACTCCCGAGAAATCATGGCGCCGGAGGCGGGAAGCCATCCTTGGAATCACGATGGATGGTAGACGAACCGTCACCGGGTTAATGAACTATGAAATTAAAACTTGTTTTGGCTAGACGATAGGCTTGTGAAAAGAATTGTGAAACGGCTTTACGCAAAGATAACCCTAGCCATGTTCTTTGAATAACCCTGTCATATGCATCAGTGCGTGTTGACTTGCTGAGTACGGTTGGTACTCACCCTTGCTATACGCACAAACCTCCAGTGATGGAGTTGAAGAGCCGGAAGATCCATATGCTTACCACCAGGAGGACGAGGGAACTGACGGCGCATATTAGACTTTAGCTCCGGTCGTTGCCTGTGGCAATGGACAAGCCGCTGCCTCTTTCCGCTGCCTTATCTAAACTCTTTTTATATTGTATTCGGACCATAAGGTCCTGTGGGATGAACAATGCCTTCGGGCCTATTTATGTAATAATGGTATTGTAAGACTATTCGTGCATGCGTACTTGATTATCCAGTACTGTATTCGTGGGTACCAACTACTTGATCCAGGGAAATGGTACTATGAACACGAAAGATTCCCGACTCAAAATCGGGGGTCCACAGTCTTGATCCAAGAGTTCGAGGGTAAAGAAAGAGCAATATTCTATTTGAGCAGAAGGCTTCTGGATGCAGAGACAAGGTACTCTCCGGTAGAAAAGTTATGCTTATGCCTGTATTTTTCATGCACGAAGTTAAGCACTATTTTCTATCCAACGAATGCACCATAGTTTGCAAAGCCGATGTGGTCAAGTATATGCTATCGGCTCCAGTGCTAAAAGGAAGAGTTGACAAATGGATCTACCCCTTAACAGAGTTCGATCTTAGGTATGAATAACCCAAGGCAATCAAGGGACAGGTCATAGCCAATTTCATTGTTGAGCATCGTGATGACTCAATCGACTCGGTTGACATAGTTTCTTGGACTTTATTTTTTGATGGATCGGTTTGTACTCATGGTTGCGGTATCGGCTTGGTTATCATATCACCTAGGGGCGCAAGATTCGAATTTGCTTATACTATTAAGCCCTATGCTACCAACAACCAAGCCAAGTACGAAGCAGTTCTCAAAAGGATTGCAACTTTTGAAAGAAGTTGAAGCCGATTCCGTGGAGATCATAGGTGATTCCTTGTTGGTCATCAATCAGCTAGCTGGAGAGTATGAATGCAAAAATGATGCGTTGATGACCTACTACGAAAAATGCCAAGAGTTGATGAAAAATTTTCGAGTAGTAACTTTGACACATATTCCTCACGAGCAAAATGTTGAAGCCAATGATTTGGCTCAGGGGACATCGGGGTACAAGCCGATGGTCAAGGACATCGAGGTGGAAATTGCTATGATCGCAGCCGATGATTGGAGGTATGATGTTTATAATTATCTCAAGAACCCTTCTCAATCAGCTTCGAGAAAATTGCATTACAAGGCTCTACGATATGTTTAGCTCGATGATGATCTATACTACCGGACGATTGATGGAGTACTGTCGAAATGTTTGAGTGTCGATCAAGCCAAAGTGGTGATGGGTGAAGTACATGAAGGTATATGTGGTACTCATCAATCGGCTCATAAAATAAAATGGTTGCTTCGATGAGCTGGGTATTTTTGACCGACAATGTTAAAAGATTGCTTCAAGTATTACAAGGGTTGTCAAGATTGTCAGAAGTTTGGAGCAATTCAAAGAGCACCAGCGTCAGCCATGAATCCCATAATCAAGCCATGGTCGTTCAGAGGTTGGAGAATTGACATGATCGGCCAGATTAATCCACCCTCGAGCAAAGGACAAAAGTTTATATTGGTGACAACCAATTATTTTACAAAGTGGGTGGAAGCAATTTCTTTGAAGAAAGTTGATTCTGGGGACACGATCCAGTTTGTTAAAGAGCACATTATCTACCGATTCGGCGTTCCCCAGACAATAACAACCAATCAGGGATCTAATCTTTGTATCCGATGAGTTTGTCCAGTTTGCAGAAGGCATGGGGATTAAATTGCTGAATTCGTCACCATATTATGCACAGGCTAATGGACAAGAAGAGACATCTAACAAAAGTCTGATCAAATTAGTAAAGAGAAAGATCTCTGATTATCCAAAGCAATGGCACATCCGATTGGCCAAAGCATTATGGTCCTATCGGATGGCTTGTCATGGATCGATTCAAGTCCCTCCATACAAGCTAGTTTATGGGCATGAAGCTGTCTTGTCATGGGAAAGTGTCATCGGCTCTAGAAGAATTGGTTTGCAAGATAAGTTGACAGCCGATGACTATCACAGTCTTATGGTAGATGAATCGAAAGACTTGGTTCAATCCTGAATACGTGCTTTGAAAAAGGTGACTAGAGATAAGGAAATAATTGCTCGTCATTACAACAAGAACATTATGCCAAAATCTTTTTTCAGAAGGAGAGTTGGTTTGGAAGTTGATCTTGTCGATTGGTACTCGTGATAATAAATTCGGCAAGTGGTCACCAAATTGGGAGGGGCCCTTTAAAATCTACAAGTGTGTTTCCAAAGGAGCTTACATGTTGCAAGGGCTTGATGGAGAAATTTTTGGAAGGGCTCTCAATGGAAAATACTTGAAAAAATATTATCCAAGTGTGTGGATCAATTCATGATTCGGCTGTGTTGAGCCAATACATGGTAGCTGATGTGTTTACATCGCCTCTAGATGGCCGATATGAGTTATATCGCCCTTAGTCTCTTCAAATTTATCATAATCAGCTAGGTTCTGCGATATGTGATGGCCGATATAAGTTATATCGCCCTTAGTCATTTTATTCTTATCATAATCGGATATGTTTTTGACAATGCATGATGGCCAATTTTTTGTGATGTCATCCTTAAGCTATAATGTTATCAATGATCGGCTGACATTGTAAAATTGGGGGGCATATATACACAGTGAAAGTGGACTTCAAATTAGGCCGAACAATGGTTTGGCACGCCCGGTAGGACTCGATTGCAAGCAAGACACAATGGTTGACATCAATACTTCTGAGATCAACCAAGAAAACATCATTCTGGTCACATTGGACCAGCTAACGCCAGAGCAAAAGGTCGAGATCGAAGACATGATGTACAAGTTGCAGAGCCCGTATCTGCATTCCTTTGCCCAAACTCAATCAGGCACCGTCGTCCAGAGATACAAGGTAAAATTACCAGGTGACGTTGAACCCGAGTCCAACTCTGGCAAAGGCGCCAAGGCTCAAGACATCGAGCAAGAGGAGGGCCAAAATTCAATAATTTACAGGACAGGATCGACTATGCTAGCCATTAGGCCTTGATCAACCAATCTGGAGTGCTGGTCAACACTCTCAACAATATGATTAGCTCGGTTGTCGACTCCAGGATCGCTGAGCACCAAGCCAAGGGCCTAATTTTCCTTCCTGATGGCAAATTTCCACCATACAGGACCTTGGTCACCGACGGATTGCAGAATGTCGCTGCCATACCCCTAGAGCAGCCGATGGTATCAGCATCGGCTCTTGTGAAGCCGATTATATCATCATCAGCTCAAAAGCAGCCAGGATTCAGTCCTATGACACATATGCTTCCCGTCAGTTGCGTCCACATGAAAACAACTACCCAACCAATGACTTGGAACTGGCGACAGTAGTCCACGCATTGAAAATATGGCGACATTACCTGATCGGTAATCGCTGTGAAGTGTATACGGATCATAAGATCCTGAAATACATCTTCACCCAACTGGACATGAACCACCAGCGAAGATGGTTGGAGTTCATAAAAGATTATGATCTAGGCATACACTATCATCCCAGCAAGGCTAACATAGTAGCCGATGCCTTGAGTCGAAAAATTTACTGCAACTCTATCAACACAATGGAGATATGTGAACAGTTGCAACAGGACCTGGAACGCCTAAACCTAGTAATTGTCGAACATGGTTTTGTGGCCGCTCTTGAAGCCCAACCCACTCTCATAGATCAAATCCGAGCAGCTCAGGCCTCATATCTTGATATAGCTGAGCTCAAGAGAAACATGAGAGTCGGGAAAGCTCATGACTTTTCAGAAGACGAGCGTGGAACAGTCTGGATGGGTGCAAGACTGTGTGTACCTGAGGACAAAGAACTGAAAAAGTTGATCCTTACCGAAGCACATTAGAGCCAGTACTCTATCCATCCGGGAAGCACCAAGATGTACCAGGATTTAAAGGAAAATTTTTGGTGGGTCAATATGAAGAGAGGAATAGCGGAATTTGTTGCATTATGTGATGTATTCCAATGGGTAAAGGCAGAACACCAAAGACCTGCTGGATTATTGCAACCAGTCCAAATCCCAAAATGGAAATGGGAGGAAATCGGGATGGATTTCATCACCGGATTACCTCGGACTTCGTCAAGGCATGATTCTACCTTGGTTATCATCGATCGACTCACTAAAGTAGCCCACTTTATCCCTGTGCATACCACCTACTCGGGAAAGAAGTTAGCCGAGTTGTACCTTGCAAGGATCATGTGTCTTCATGGGATACCCAAAAAGATAGCATCAGACCGAGGAAGCCAGTTTACTTCCAAATTTTGGCAGAAGTTGCAAGAGGAACTAGGTGCCTGATTGAACTTCAGCATGACCTATCATCAGCAAACTGATGGTCAGACCGAACGAGTGAACCAAATCTTGGAAGATATGTTGTGAGCTTGTGCCCTTGATTTGGAGGAGCATGGGACAAGAGTCTACACTAGGCAGAATTCTCTTACAACAATAGTTATCAAGCCAGTTTGCAGATGGCACCTTTTGAAGCATTGTAAGGACGAAAGTGTCATACTCCACTCTTTTGGGACTAGACGGGCGAGAGTTAGCTATTTGGGACCGAAGTATTAAGGATGTAGAGAAAAGGTCAGAACAGTAAGGGAAAGGCTAAGAATTGCGCAGTCTCGGCAGAAGAGTTATGTAGACAACCGTCGAAGAGAACTAGCTTTTGAAGCAAGAGATTACGTGTATCTTCGCGTCACTCCACTCCAAGTGCACCATTTCCAAACTAAGCGCAAGTTGGCCCATGTTTCGTGGGACCATACCAGATCCAGGAACATCGAGGAGAAGTAGTAGATCGGCTCGAGCTACCATCCACCATGGCTGGTATCCATGATGTGTTCCATGTCTCACAACTCAAAAAGTGTTTGAGAGTACCAGAAAAACAAACAAGTCAACATCAGATTGAGATTCAGGAAGACTTGACCTATGTGGAGAAACCAGCTCGTATCCTTGAAACAAGCGAGAGGAGAACCCGGAACAAGGTTATAAGGTTCTGTCGGGTTTAGTGGACTCATCACTCCAAAGAAGAGGCCACCTGAGAAAGAAAAGATGAGCTAAAGGCCGCTCATCTTTAAAATCATAAAAATCTTGGCGTCGAGATTCCATTTAAGGGGAGTAGGTTTGTCACACCCTGAGGTGTTTTCCTCTTTAAAATCATAAAAATAAAACTGCAAAAGAAATAATTGGGAAATTAACCTAGAGAAAAGAAATAATTTTAAAATGCAATTTCTAATTGGAAATGGCATGGTAGGATTTTTCTTAAATTCTGCACGTCAAAATACATTAACAAGATTTTTAGTGGAATTTTCAGAGCACTAGAAATAATTTTAACCAATTAAAATCAAAGTCGGAATTGAATAAATCCTGGGAAATTATTTTTCTCTCTCCTTCTGTCCTTTTCTCGCTCATTCTCGGCCTCGGGACGCCGGCCCGAGTCGACGGCCCATCCTCTCCCGCGCGCCCGTGCCTCTCCCTCTCCTTCGTAGGCCAGCCAGAGGCTGCGGCCCGTTAAGCCTCGCGCCCGCAAATAAGTTTATTTCGCCTCCCTCTATCCCCGGGACACTAACAGGTGGGCCCGTCCCCTACCGCTGGCCGCGCCGCCACCGCTCACGTCGCCTCGTCCCCGCGCGGATCCCGGCCGTCCCCGCCTCTCCCATGCACCCTTAAAGCACCGCAATCACTCCTCGCCCTCCCTGACCATTGCGCCCCGTCCGCCGCTCCGCGCCTCCTAATGGCCGGAGTTAATCGCCGACCATTATTTCCCCAAATCTCTCTCCTATTAACTTCGTCGAGCAATTGTCGCCATCACTAGCCGCGACCGACCTCCCCGCGACCTATAAAACCCGGCCCTCGCTCTCCTCGTCCTCCACACCTCACTCCTGAGCTCTCTCGTGCACCCCATTGCTGTAGCGCTGCTCAACCCGAGCCTGCCGCCCTTCGTTGTCGTTCGGCCATCGCTCTTCGTCGTCCCGAGCCGTGCCGAACCTCTCCGCCGCTTCCAGCCGCTCCCCACGTCGTCACGCCGTCATCTTCCCCATCTCCGACGTCCCACGGTGAGCCCCTCCCCTCTTCCCCTTTTGGTCTGAGCCCGCACCGCCGCTCCGGCATGCACGCGGCTCCGCCCGCATGCAATCTGCGTGTTTCTGCCGCCTGCGCCACTGCTCTGATGGCGTCGGCCGGTCTCCGGCCGCCGCACCGCCCGTGCCCACTACCCGTCCGATCCCGCCTGCCCGCATGGCAAGCCACGTGGCCGCCATGTCAGCGCCACGTGTGCACCACGTGGTATGCCGCCTCGCTCTCAGTCGTGGACCCGGTCCACCATGACCGGAGCCCCGCGGCCGATGACATCATCCGCTGACGTTAGCCCTAGCGTTGATGCAATCTCGGGATTTATTGCGCAATAAAATATTAAGGATTTTCTTACTTTAGTAAAAACATAGTTAATGTTCTAAAATTCATATCTTTTCACCGAGATCCGTTTAAGTCCATTCAAATTTCATTAAATTCGTAAAAATGCCAAGAATCCATTAAAATGGTTTTATTCCCTGTTTTAGTATATTTTTAGCATGTTTTGTTGAGTGCTTTGTTTCTCGTGTAGATTCCGGTAGTTCCGCCGACCCCGTGTACTTCGAAGTCGTCGCGAAGTTTCCCTAATCCGAAGAGCAAGACAAGTCATGCTTCTCTATTGATCATATTGCTCCAATTTTTGCAAAAAAACCCTCGTTTATTTTATTAAACTGTATTTATTTTATAATGTCATTTTATGGGAAATATTACACCTTATTACTAGTATTAAGCCCTAAGTCTTGACACCCTTAAAACCTTGATAAACCTGGGAAATAACATGACTAGTTTTGGCCTAGGATATGCTTAGACCTGCTTAGATTCACTAGCACACTAAAAGGGTCATTTCATCTAGACTATGTTAATCTAGACACATGAAATGAAGGAAATAACCTGGCAACTTTGCGAACCGACTAATATCTAAAATATGGCAAACGATGGGTAGTGGGCGCAATGGTTTGGATAGTCGTGCCCATGGCAAATTAAGGACCGGTTCACGGGAAACCCTGAAAGAATGACCGTACAAACCACAAGTCATAATGGGCAATGATGGGTCCCATAGTGTAGCCTTTCCTAGCCGACGAACCCTGGCAAGGGTGAGCGTGATGGAGTTGCAGTCGGCTGGGGGCTTACCGGTTGCTGGGCTGCCGGATTCACCGTGGCACTTGGGGGCTACCCACGGCCCAGGAACGGGAGTGGAGAGCGAAACCTTGGTGTGGTTCGCTTGGTTAGCGGGGGGTTATACGAAAGTTCCTATCACAGTCCCTTTCTGGGGTACCGTGGTGGTACTCCGGCGCACGTGAATCGTGTTGTGGGGCTGTGTCTTGTGGGTACAAATGTACATCTCCGATCAGAGTAAAACTATTTGAATAGTCGTGCCCATGGTTATGGACGATCGACCAGATTCACCGTGATTAGTTCACACTTCTAAACCTGAATAATGGGACATGACTAGTGTAGGTGAATGGTTTGGGCCTGTCGCAATGTGGGGATAATGTTGGGCAGTGATGGAAAAAAATACTGCTTAAATACTTGTTTTCAACTATTTTTCACTTCAACTCTCCTTGTTGTGAAAAGTTGTAACTGTTTGTGCAAAAAGCAAACCGTAGCCAAATCCTTGTCTCCCCTTGCATATCATACCCTCTCTCTCCTGGTATGACTTTCTAAATATGTGGAAGTACTCAACCTTGCTTCTTCACCAGAACCTAAGCTTGAAGCCGAGGAAGTCAAAGATGAGTAGGCTTGCCCTACGCTCTGAAAGTTGCCTATGGAGTGGTTGAAGCCACGTTGCAAGCATCGAGATTAGGTTTAAACCCCTTTTCTTTTTTCGCTGCCCTTTTTTAATCTTGTTGTATTGTTTTTAAGACGTGAAACTATAATATCAACAATTGTCGTATGTGTACCCTGGCTGGTCCTGGACAGGGATTCTAATACACATATAGCTTCGAAAATTCTAGTTTGAATTTCTGGGCGTGACAGCTATCCACTGCCCTGATGGGAGTGGGGGCGAAACCTTGGTATGGTATGATTGGTTAGAGGGGGTTATGCGAAGGGTCCCGTCGCAGTCCCTTTCCGGGGTACCATGACAGTATTTCGGCACACAAAAACATGTCCTGAGGCTGTGTCTTTTGGATATAGTTGTACACCTCTGATCAGACTAAAACTATTTGAATAGCCATGCCAGTGGTTATGGGCGATCGAACGGATTCACCGTAATTAGTCTCACACTGCTTTGTGCTAAAAAATTAAAATCCTAGTCAGTTCCTTGTCTCCCTTTACATTCATACCTTCTCTCCTGGTATGACTTGCTGAGTATGTTGGAAGTACTCATCCTTGTCTCTTTCCTCCCAGAGCTAGTCTCCATGGTAGATGAAGACGTTGAAGACGAGTAGGCTTCGTCCGTACTTTGGGATGCCTGTGGAGTGAAGGTGCCACGCTGCAAGCATCAAGATTAGGCTTTAGCCCTTTTCTTTTCCACCGCATTTTCATAATCTTTTTATTGTTTCTACGTCAGCCCCGTCTTCTGTGAGAGGGAGAGAAGATGGACGCGCACAGTTGAACAAGAACGAGCCGTCAACCCACTACCAGGAAAAAAAGAGAAGAAGAAAAAGAAAGAAAAAAGGGATTTTCAGATTTAATTTAATTCCAATAATCATATTTTAATTTTTAAAATCATTTCCTCTGCTCTGAAAATTCAACAAAAAAATCCTCTTGTTAGGGTATTTTGACATGGGGAATTTAAGAAAAATCCCACTAAGCCTATTTTATTTAATAAATAAATTTATTTATTGAGATTTTTCTCTATGTTAATTCCTGACAATTTGTTTGCGTAATTTTTCAGATAATTTGTAAAGCTAAAGGAGAGGAACTTTGAGGTATGACATGCTTATTTGAGAATGTGTCATCATGCATTGGATGAAAATCTCCGTAGGCATGCGTCATGTCCTAGGCAGTAGGGATGATAATGGAGGTCCGATGCCCGACGGGTAGATCATCCCATCCATTATATCTCTACCCACGGGGCTGTAAACGGGAAAAGCACTCCCCCGTCGGGCGGGCCGGGTTCGGGGGCGTTCTCCATCCCCGAATCCCCACGGGCCCTGTGTGTAGCACATACTTGTATCCTTGTATACCACGGCCCATATAGATATTTAAAGCCCAGTTGTTATGCCGCAGTTGTGCTCTCCTCTGTGGTTTTCGCGCGTTGTGCCCCAAAACCATAGGTCCCACACACACACACACATTGTGGATGGAGTCCTCTCCTCTGTCCAGATCCATGCGGCTGCCTCGCCGCCACCAGATCGACAGCCGACGCCTTCGCGGGAAGGGATCCAGGCCGCAGCCAGCCGCACGCGCACGCCCGAGGTCAGGCTCCACAAGTGCGGACGCATCACCAGCTAGTTGATTTGTATATACTACGACTTAGTTATGTACATCAACCTCCTGCCTTTCTCTTTTGAATGGGAACATCTTTTAAGAGCATCTCCAAGAGTGTTTCTAAATGAATCTCTAATTTCGTTTTAGAGATTTTTCTTTAAAAAACTAGCTTCAACAGAGACTCCATATGAATCTCAAAAATTATAGATTCTCTAAAATCAAGATCTCATGCTCAAAACTGAGAATAGAGTCTTGATTCCCTAAAATAGCTCCTGTCACCGTGAGAATTATTTTACCGCGAGGCCTACACGAAAAAAAACATATTTGCGTCGTCTGCCGCCTGCGCCGTCTGCCGCCATCCTACATCTCACCAAAAAAGCTTACCGCTGCATCTTGGCGTATGCCACCGCAAGCAGTAGTCGGCTACTCGGTTTAGTCACCCGTGTATGTAAAAAAATCGGTGCTGCTACTACTCAGGTATACTGAAATCTCAAGCCTATTTATTTTTCAGCTGTTATGGATGTAGAATATTGGAAAAGGGAAAATAGAGAATCAATTTTGAGAATCTGCCGTATCAATTTTTGATTTTATTCTCTAAACATTTTAGAAATTCTCTAAATGAGCTTTTTGAGAATTTTTTGAGAATTTGTTGGGATGCTCTAACAGCACGGGAGGTCGACTTGTTTTCAAGCACTGAAGGTTAAAATTTGTTTGTTTGTGCCTATTCTTGTGGGTTAATTTTGTGTTCAATCAGCCGATTTGATGATGATTTCACTGCTAATTGCATCCTCACTACATTAATAATGGGCTAATTATCTCTAGCCTTCTTTCACCCGGGTTGGGGATTTTCATGGCTGGTTGGGGATTTTCAAAATTTGAGTTGACAATTTTCAAATTGTATTTGAAAGTTTTCAAACTTTGAGTTGAAAATTTTCAAATTTTGAGTTGAAATTTAAAATTTTAGGTATGACTTTTAATTTTTTAATAGAAAGTTTTAAATTTTATTTGAAGGTTACGAATTTCACGTATATATTTTCAAACATTTAGTAAAAAAACAACCACGTAGAAAAAAAGAAAGGTTAATCAAGTCCGTCATTATCGGAAACTAATTAGTAAAGGTTAAGTTAATTACGTTTTTTTCCCGAGTCCGACGCACCGCGTGCCTCTCCGGCAATTTTGTTGCGCGAAAAAATTTGTTGGTGGGCCGGAACCGCGCGCAAGGACATGGGCCAAAAACGCGCGCGATTTGGCTCGCCGGCGCAATCTGCGCGTGATAGGGAAATTCGCCTCTCCTACCAGTGGCCTTGGCTTCGTCGTGACTCGTGATTCGTGAAGCCTCGTCGTAGACGTCGGTTCAGCTCTCACACGGCTCCTCTCCCTCTTCGATGCTGATCGGTGATCGTGTCTCGCCGTCGCACCTCGCCCGATGCCCCGAGCTAGAGCAGGTAAGTTCCCCACTACGGCAAAACCGCGGTAAATCCCTGCCTACTTGCAGTTGCTCCGTAGTTTTCCTAATCGTAGAACCTAATCTAGATAATGTAAGAATGGAATCATCCGATGAACGAATACTTAATTTTATGATTTCTCTTCTTGCTTATAATTTTAGCCACATTAAAAATTACTTCAAGTGCTTAGCCAAGATGAAGAGATAAAATTAATTGTTATTTGTTACGGATATTGGCCTTGACGCCTTGTGGCATGTACTGCTGTGTGGTATGCCCCCAACCCTCATATGGTACGAATTGAGATTCACTTACTTAAGTTAGATAAAACTCTTCCCCATGGTACAATCCTGCCTTCACCACTGTGTACTACACTAAACTCATGTCAAAAGACGCTGCAAAATACATTTGCTAATTAAAACTCAAATTGAACCTTTTTGTCCGTGTTCCTTGGATAAATTTTAAGCAAGTTCAAACCTTTCTATTTGATAATGTCTTTCAATTAAACAATAAAAGTAATTTTCTAGTAAATCGTTAAAATAATCATGAATAGACTAGACGTACTACACCTTCGTCGGAAAATAGAGGATGTTTGCCAGGTGCAGTAAAGTAAAAGAAACTTTGTTTAAACCCCAGATCTTCTAATTAAATAAAACCAAAGTAGGTGCGCATTTGTAATACAAATACAGATTTGGGTATCGGTTTGAAATAGAAACGGTCTATTTTTGGCAGACACAAATCTAACGTCATACATGATGCCATCTAACTTCCTGTGTTTGAAAGTCACAGTTTAAATTTGTGATAACGTGCTATTTATGAACCAATAATGTGACCAACATGTTATTTATGAACGATCGATGTATACCAAACCTTCCAAGTCGGTATGTGATCTATATCCTTTATTAAAAATCAACTTCTGATAATGTATCTGAATTATATTTTAAGTTGGTTTTTTCTCGAGCCGAGCGAGCAGTAGCTATAGGTACTCTAGTTAGGACGCCTGATTTGATTATACTTCAACTGAATTTAGAGGGTGTTTGGTAGAGCTCCAACTCCTAGATTCAATTCCTAAATCCAGCTCCAATCAAAACTAGATCTTATAGGATTTGGAGGTGACCCAAATCCAGCTCCGCGAGCCTCTAACGCCAGCCGCTTGCGCCCCCAAATTTGCCGCCACCGCCGCCCGCAAGAAACCCTAGTTGTGCTTGTGGGAAAGTTTTTTGGATGGGTGCGAGACGAGACGAGTGGCTGTGGTGTGGGGGATAAAGTAGTTCAATGGAAAAAAGTGCTTAAATAACTGTTATGTGCTATGGGTAAAAGGGTAAAAAAAAGTTGGAGTGGAGCTGTGGACTTCATAGTATATTTTTTTTAGCACTTCAACCAGATCTGAGTGAATGTTTTAGCTAGACTGTTTGACAGGCCTCCAGCTCCACTTCACCAGGATTCACGATCTGGAGCCCTGCCAAACACCCATTTAGTACACGCGAACATCTGGCTCGTCAGTAGTTGATCACAATTCATATATCCATAAATGTTCATGATTTTGGTTGGGGGTTGTCGTGGAGCTTTGATCGGGCTAACATCAATTAATGGCGCTCCAACAAACTCTGGAAGCCCTTCTCCCTCTCTCTTTTTCTCGAATGCTAAACTCTCTTGTTTTTAATATATAGTGCAGTTAACTTTTGAGAATAGAAATTCATTTCATATATAACTATCATTTATTTTGTTGTGGTTTGTATCACTAAAACTTGTATTTTTTAACACTTGCTTAATTTTTTTTAACAAATGAACAGCCAACCATAAATCCAAAAGTCAAAAGGCGTTATATAGGACACATGCTATACATTTCTTTCAAAAATAAAAAACAGACGTACTACAAAACAAATCAATCAACAAACATATTTCATCGGAGCCATTGTCATGGAACGTCTAGCTAAGAAGGAGAGTAGAAATAACTCCTCCCTCTGTTGGCATATCATCTAAGTGATCATCCAAACAAAATATAACAGCCACCTACCAAAGTGGTGTTCAAGTTTGAGGGCTTTTTTTGTTGGTTAGATTCACAATTTTTTCGGAAACTATTTGATTCAGTCTTACACCTGAATCAAGTTGTTTTCTGAAACCAATGTTTGACCTCAGTTTTGAGATCTGGAGTGTAAGAACTCTGGTATCTTTTAGGCGTGTATAGATATGAAGGCCAGATTTCTATCCATTAATTATATAAAAAAACTGAATCAAGTCACATATTTTATTACACCACGTGTCGATATGTCATATGCCCATATAGTACCCAAAATTTAATACAGTTGTGGTCAGCAGTTTGTGAGTACATGTCACACTAATGGCAAATAAGGTTGTAGCCAAATAGCTATAGTAACTAAACAGCTCATCTGGTCTTCATAGCATCACATTAAGTGGTACGAATTTCACCATTGTCTACAGATCTAACTAGCAAGATTTGATTAGGGATTTTACTAGGTACAAATGTCTCATGGCAATGCTTAAATAAAGGTAAAGCCTCTCAGGTTGAAATATTGCTGCCGGAAGCAATGAACAAACATCCATCACCCCAAGGAAAAGAAAAGAGCAGAGCTAGGATTATCAAAAAGAAAAAAATGGTTGATTTACTGGATCTGAGAATTAAGAAAAACAAACTAACTTTACCCATGTACGTTCACCTTGGCATAAAAGGAACATGATTAATGTTCTACCTTAGTTCACTTCACTTCTCGAGGAATCTTGAATTGGAGTTCATACTCATCTATAAGTGTCAGAACAGCTTCAGATACTTTTAATGGTAGAGGTTCTCTCGTCATTCACTTTGAGCTGGTTTCTTGTGATCTTTCTAGTAGTTTTTCTGTCCAATTTGATGGTAAATTCAGTCTTATACAGATGTCCCCAAGGATGTCCATTCCATTCCGTAGGGACTCCATGTTGCATTCGATCCCCTCTTTTCCCTGAAAGAGTCGAGGTCTCTCTGAACTTCTCTTTTGCCTCTCTTTCAGATTCAGAAGTAAAGGGAGGATATCCTCTCGATAGGAGTATTCGTGATATGAGATCATTCCTAACGTCCTCAAGTTCGTAGTCAAACTCACTTTTGTCCACTTTTTATGGACAGTTGCCACCAAGCAGCACGAGATGGAAGCTTGGGTTTGAGGAGGTTGTCAACCAAGAGCAATTGTGCTTACTGTACAACAGTTATTGTTCAATTGAGCAATAATTTTTTATAGTGTATGTATGGCATTTATACAGTGCAAATTCACTAAATTTAATGCAATTACTAAAGGAACGACTTTAAAAAACAACGGTTTTATAACTTTCGCCATTGTAAAATTTCATTTAATAAGATATGTAGGCAAATGATATTATGAAAAGTTAATTTGGTTATACCTTTTAAAGTTTACAGTGGATTTAGACTGTTTTCACAGGGTACTTCTTTATGTAAATTTAATACATATACAGTGTAAAAAAAGCATGCGCTCCCCAGCATGGAAAATTAATTCAAAATTAATATGTAGATCTTGCCACCATGTCACAATTTCCCTTTTTTGTGTTGCAGATGATTGTACGTCGTGATTGTGATGCTAGCCTATAAATACCTCTTGTGCTAGTCCGGACCATCAAGAGCTAGGTAGCTAATGCTAAAATTATCTGCTAGTTGAGTCCGAGCAATATGAGTGCCCTTCTGTCACTCTTCTCGTTTCTTCTGGTAAGTGTTGTGTCTCCATTAAGTTGAGCTCTCAGATCCATGCTTTTCACCCACACGACAACATTTTTCTTCTCTTTTCTTTTTGCAAGGAATAAATTTTTTTCCAACCACACGCTATATGAAGGTTATGATGTTTTTTATATATTTTTTTATATTATAAGATGTTTTGGATTTTAAATAGATTTATGTATGGATATGTGTATATGTTTTTTAAATTTATATAAATATTAGTGAATCTAAAACGAAGAGACCAAAACAATAATACAGAACGGAAGAAGTATGTCACAAATGCACAGCCTATATACTTTCATAGTTCCTCACATGCTGTACTCAGTAACGGAGAGGTTGTGCCCACTGCTTTACCATTAGTATAACGTTAACCAGCAATGCTGTGCTCAATGATATTCTCCTTAGACAATTTGACATTAACAATTTAATATAAGTAATGGTGGCGTTTAACGAAGAGAAAGGAGTAACGACTAAACACGTAGTTACCAAAATAAAAATGAAACGAAGCGGAATGTAAAGTCACAAAAGATGGTTAGTATTGACAAAATACATCATCATCCAACATGTACGCTAACCCTGAATATCCTAAATACCCTACAACAAACTAAAACAAAAACATATCAGTTTCAATTTTTAAAAACTGTAGAGTACTCAATAAAAAATAATCAAAATTCATTTCAACTACGCTATTGGTATTGTCTGACGCTTTCTTATTAATATATTGAATAACAACATAGCTCAGCATAGTCAACAACAGTGCTGACCGTATTGCCAAACTAGAAATGCTATACTTGACTTATATATTGACTTATATATTTATGGGGGAAACACGCGAATTTCTAAACCAGAAATGCTATTCAAATATCAAATTTACATTCGTGCTCCATGACCTCCTCCAGCTTGTGCGAACTCCGATGAGCTCCTGAGTGGTTAGGTTTTGGGTTTGTGGGCTGAAGCTAGGGGATGGTTGAAAGTGTTCCCCGACTTTGAGGGATGGTCTAGGAGGCAGTTCCCCGATGATGGGGCAGTAGTTATGGGGGTGTGGTAGTTATGGGGATGTGGCCGAGGGAGAGGGGTGTTAGGACAAGGAGGTTGCACGGCGGAAATTGACGCCACCTTGGCCACAGAAGAGAAGCAGGGCAGTGGACCGGTGTGGTAGTGTGGAGAACTCATCATTGGAGTTGTTAGGCAGTGGGAGGTGGTAGTAGGTCCAATGGTAGGACCACCAGAGATTGAAGAGGACGACGGCGTGGGATTTACATGTAGGAGGTGGTGGTGAAGAGTGGGTAGTATGATATGACAGACCTCGCCAACGCTAGTGGCTGCACCAGCGAGGCGAAGGGCGGTGAGGAGGGGAGAAGAATCATGTGACAATGTGTTGAATGATGCCCTAGTCTGTTCCTTGCTAGACTGTTTAGTGGTGGGAATTGGATTTTCCCTCAGTAAAATATATGGGGGAGATTATAACACTCTCGCCCATTTATAGTGTGTAGTGTGGTGTGAAGTTGACATATGTAATAAAGTGGTGTTATAGTGGGTGGTTTACAGCTGCCTCAAAAATTTAGGTGGATGAGGTTTATCTTATAAGTATTTGAGCCCCAACATGTAAGCAGGGTACTATGCGTATGTTGGCCCGCTCAACATATAGAGCGGACTAATGAGGAGTTTAGAGTTAAGGTGTTACAAAGACGATCTGTTGGTGGGAGGTATAGATGGCCATACGGCCCGCCCGGCACGACCCGGCTCGGGCCCGGATTAGGCACGACCCGATACTGGTCGGGCCGACACGGCCTGATAGGCACTCCGTGCCGGGCCGTGCCTGCCCACGGGCTGCATGAATGGCCCAGGCACGGCCCAACAAGAGTCGGGTCGTGCCATGCCGGCCTGAAGGCACGACAAGCTCATGGGCCCCGTGCTAGCCCATGCCCGAATCCAACTCAAGGGATTATACATATACATATACATAGGGCAACAATATAGCCAAACTTTCAAACTTTCATTCAAAACTTTAAAACTTTCAACTCATCAGCAGTTCAGCACAATATAGACAAGTAGCAACAATATAGACAAACTTTTAAACTTTCAACATAGACAAGTAGTAGTTTCAACATATACTTTCATTCAGCAGTTTCAACATATACATATACATACAGCAGTTCAATAGTTCAAACTTTCATTCAAAACTTTCAAACTTTCAACTCATCAGCAGTTCAGCACAATATAGACAAGTAGCAACAATATAGACAAACTTTCAAACTCTCAACATAGACAAGTAGCAGTTTTAACATATACTTTCATTTAGCAGTTTCAACATATACATATACATACAGTAGTTCAAACTTTCATTCAAAACTTTCAAACTTTCAACTCATCAGCACTTCAGCACAATATAGACAAGTCCAAATATAGACAACCCATATATAAATTTAGCTGTGTTTTGTGCAATGGCTGCCTCATTAAAAAACTTTCTAGGTAAAAACTCACACCTCGTGAGAAAACCCTAGAAAGAAAAAGAGTGTAGCCCATAGCATATATAATGTTCATCATACAATCCAATTACATTATCAAGTGTTTACATCATCATTATCAAGATACAAATTCTCATATGAGCTTTGAAGCTCCAAATTATCCATGGAATATTGAGCCTTTGCATCTGCTTGCTCCCAATCCTTGAGCAATGCTAGCAGCTCGACCATTTCAGGACTTAGACGTCGTCGGCGATCCTCGATGATCCTACCAGTTAGGCTAAAAGCAGATTTTGAAGATATAATAGAGATAGGAACAGTCAAAACATCTCTAACTAAGATGGAAAGAATAGGATAGGTGAGTTTGTGTTCATACCACCAATTGAGGATATTGAAGTCATCGTCGTATTGGTTTACGGTGTCACTGTCAAGATAGGCAGAAAGCTCAGAAGCATTCATATTAGCAGTTGAAGAAGCTGCCTGAAGCAAAGCACTAGCAGATGTTCTCCTAGCAATGTGCGCACCGCACCAAGCCCGGCACCCGAACCGCACCGGCACCAAGCACATCAACTAGGCGGCGCCGGCACAAGGCAGTACCGGATGCGGCACCACCAAAGATTTTCCCTAGCGGTTTTTCTTACCAACGAAGAGCACGGGATTGTTGGCCTTTGCAATCTAACAGCACCAAATTTATTTTCATACTTAGCAAAAATATTAGACAAAGCAGCCCTAACCTCAGTTAAATAAGCTGAGTAATCACCACTAAGAAGGGTAGACATAATTTGGAGAACATTGCATAAACCCCTAATATTGGCCCTAGGATCCAAGATAAAAGCAAATGAATAAAGAAATGGAATTTCAGACCAGTATGAAAGGAATTTATTTTTCATGGGCACAACAACATTTCTAAGGTTGAAATCATTCTCATAAGTATTTAAATGTTCAACAATCTCAAGAATATGATGCATAATTAGTGGAGATGTTGGGTAATAAACACCAGACAGAATAACAGTAGAGTCATAAAATTGTTCAAGGAATAACAAAACTGACTCAGCACATATCCAGTGTGTATCTGTAAGTAAAGGCTGACCATTAATCAAAGGATAGTTTGTAGCAATAAACACAGAAAAAGACTCCCTATGTGGCATGAGATGCTTAAGTATTAGATAAGTTGCATTCCATCTAACATCCATGTCCAAGCCAAACTTGCGAGGACGAATATTTTTAGCAATTCAAAAGTTTTTGTATGCAGCAATGCGATGATTAGATGCATTCAAGAATGAAATAGCAGTTCTAAAAGCATGAAGCATGGGTTTGAATATTTCAAGACCAGCCTTAACAATTAAATTGATGATATGACATGCACAACGCTGATGCAAATATAAATCACCAATATAAGAAGACAGAACAGGACGTAGAGTCTCTATAGCTCTAGTGTTTGTAGAGGCATTGTCTAAGGTAATGGAGAAAATCTTATTAGTTAAACCATATTCTTCAACAACAGCAAGTAAACGTTCATAAATATTTTCAGCATTGTGTGACACATCAATGAGCCTAAGACCCAGAATTCTCTTCTCTAATTGCCAATCAGAATTAACAAAATGAGCAACAACACTTAAATAATCTTCCTTAGCATTACCAGACCATATATCAGATGGCAAAGCAACAGAACTAACAGACTTTAAAGTCTCAACAAGCATAGCACCACGATCCTTAAAATATTTATGAAGATCTCTAGTGGTAGTTTGCCTAGAGACAACAGTATATCTAGGGTTATGGGATAACTTAATAAACGCCTCAAAAGCAGCAGATTCACCAAAACAGTTAGGCAAATCTTCTCTAGCAATCAGCCTACACATTTGTACTCTTGCTACCTTAGGACTATATTCCCATTGAGAAGCAGAACCATCAGCATTAAACCGCAACATAAACTGAGACAATTCATTAGACCGAAGCTTTCTAGGCTTGCAAGACCTAATATGTCTAAGTAAATGGCCAGTACCACTAGAAGAATGTGCAGATAAAGTCTTATGGCAAAAATTGCACTTAGCAGAAACTCTAACTTGTGAGCCATTTCGCTCTTCAAAAAGCTCTTCAAAATTAACCCATACCTCAGATTTGCCCCTCTTGTTGCTGTTGCTGATGCTAGAGATAGAAGGTGCACTGCCACCGGCACCGGGGCTAGGAGCACCATCGGTGGGCAACACGGGCTCCTCCTGCGACTGCGGGGCATCGGCATCATTGCCTTCGATATCGACCGGAGTCGAATCAATGTTGCCGAAGACCTCCACCCACGCCTCCTCTACATCATCTTCGTCATCACCTCGCATACCCATCATCCGCAACTCGAAGTTGCAGGATGTAGGATCGTCGTCCATCGTCCTCAACTCCGGTTCCTCAACGGCGGCTTCCGCTCTACAAGTTGCCTGCGACCTGCAAAAAAACAACAAACAGAAGAACAAGCAACCGCTCTACAAGTTGCCTGTGAGTTGCAAAAAAACAACAAACAGAAGAACAAGCAAGGGTTAGGGACTGGAAATTGGAGCAAACAGAAAAAAAGCTATGCCTAGGGTTAGTTGTACCAGCACTGCCGGAGCACCGGAGTTGCGGATCACCGACGAGGGTAGACGAAGAGCACGCGACAGATCAGGCTAGGACAGAGTCACAGAGGCAAAGATCTTGATGTGGACAAGGGTCCCGATCTTCTGAAAGGTTCTGGTAATTACTCGATTTGGTGGAGTTGCGACACAAGTCGATCCGGCTTTTGAACGAATACATGCTCTTGAGCCCTGCAATCGCAACACCACGTCTCCTCAAGTTATCGACCAGCGTGGCATGGTCGACCTCGCCAAGAAGGCTAATCCCTGCTTGCTAATCGAAGAACACAAACAAGAACAAGAAAGATTGCAACCAAAATTGTGAATATATGATTAAACTCACAAGTTGGGGTCTCACAAATCGAAGGAACGACGAAACTGTTCTTGACAGATTAATCTGCAAAACCCAAACCCTAAAGGTAGCGACGGCTATGAATATATGGAGTTTAGGGGCGTGCAAATACCCCTGGACGCAACCCTAATGGGTTCCTACACGATACACGGCCCAAAGGCCCAAATACGACGACGCAGCACCGGGACAGATTCTGGACGTTAACTTGTTCGGTCGATTCCCAATGACTTAGGATGCATTTAGACTTGGGACCAGAACCATTAGAAAGATTATCTTCTTAGCTTTCCATCCATATAAAGAACGCCCCAACCCGAGCACGTATGCAACCTGGGCACCCGTTTTAGTGCCAACTGGTCCTGGACTCCGAAACATACTCGAAGTCGACTTGGTTCGGGCCTTCACCTTGACTTGAACTCCCTTGCTGGTCCTCCACGCCTCTAAGCCCTCTCTAAGTGTCTCCTTGTCTTCTCCATCATTCCTAATCATAATATAATCATTAGGTAGCAATCTATTCTCAAAATCATATAAAGAGGAACTTAGGAACGAGCTCACCTTTAAATTCAATTGTTTCACGCGAGCTCTTGTAATTGGACCTTGAATGTCCAATGGAGGATTGTTATGTATATCCGAAGGAGTGATGTCCTCATCAGATCTCGCGGATCCGGCGAGGGGAGGCGAGGAGCTCACGGATCCGGCGAGGGGAGGCGAGGAGCTTGCAGATTCGGCGAGGGTAGACGAAGAGCATGCAGCGGATCTGGCCAGTACAGAGGCAAAGAGCTCGTGGTTCCGGCCAGGGGAGACGAGGACCTCGTGGATCTGACGATGGGATGCAAAGAGCACGAGGATCCGGCGAGGGTAGACGAGAAGCTCGCGGCAGATCCGGCCAGGACAGAGGCGTCGTGGATCCGGCGAGGGGAGAGGACGAGCTTGCAGATCCGGCGAGGGGTGACGGCGAGCGGTTCACTGGGAGAGCAGGCGACTCAGACGAGAGGTGGACTGGCAGTGGCGGCGGAGAGGACAAGGAGGAGAGGGGGAGGCGAGGGTTAGGGTTAGGGTTGCTGAGAGAGGTGGCGACCTAGGGTGATATATATATGGGGGCGGCGAGGGGGAAATGGTCGTGTCGTGCTGGGCCGGCCCAGCGTGCCGGCCCGATGGCTCGGCCGACCCATCGTGCCGACCGTTATTTCAGGTCGTGCCGTGCCGGCCCATCGTGCCGAGGTCACAGCCCAAGCACGGCCCACCGATCGGGCCGAGCCGGCACGGGCCCAACCAGCTCTGTGCCGTGTCTGGGCCGGGCCAAAACACCGTGCTATAGGTTGGGCCGTCGGGCTTCGGGCCTTATGGCCAACTATAGTGGGAGGCGGTTGCCAGCGACATAAATGGCTCGCTCTCCGGCCAATTGTCTGGTCCTTGCTATCAAGGATGACCTTACACGTGGAATTGTGGACTGTGGCATGCAGTAGCCAAGCCGGTGCAGAGTCTTCTGGTGTACTTTTCATGTTGTCCTGCTTCTCATCTCCATGGGTGCCCGTCCACACAATTCCACGTGTAAGCAAGATATATAGGACTAGAAATGCTGGTATGTTGGACGGTGGGAGGAATCAACATCATCGGCAAGAAGGTGTGACTGTTGGAGAAGGGTATCTCTCCCCATCCTCTATTAACGACAGCAACTTAAAAGCAATGCTAAAAACCCTAATAGGTGTTGGTTCCAAAATCATTAAAAGTGTCAGATTTAAAACCGGCACCTAATTACCGACACTGATGAGCCCCCCTCTTCGGTGGCAGAATTTAGAACCGGCACCGATGAAGGTTGACAAGCCAAAAAAAGAAAGCCTGGCTTGATATCGATGGATGTCGAGCCGACTGCTTCGAGCAATCCCTCCCTGTCACACGTGATCCACACCACATCACATAGGAAGAACATAACATGACCAAAAATTCATAGACGAAGAACATCACATAAACAACATCCATAGATCAAGAACAATAAAAAATTAGGAAGAAATCAAGAAAACACAAAATAGAACGGTCGTCGGCTGTGCCCACCCCCACAATGTCGTCGTCGCCATGCCAGAAGAGGGAGGAGAAGCCACCACGAAGGATCTGGCTGCCCTTGAGCTGCACCGACCAAATCGGGCCATCCCGAGGTGAGGGGAGGCTGCCACCGTCATCAGGAGGCGAGAGGGCAACCGCCGTCGGGAGACGAGGGAGCGCTGCCGAGGAAAGGTGAGAGGGACGCCGCCACCTCCCTCTCACTCTGCCATCCTGTAGAGGCACCATTGTGGAGCTCCATAGATCAACACTAAGCGGGGCTCCTTGAGCTCTAGCAGCCAGATTTAACCTGTTGTCGGTTGGGCCGTAGTCAAGAGGGGAGATCACCATGGAGAGAACTATGAGAGAGAGCACAAACGAGAACTGAGAGAGAGACATAGAGATTTTGAGTGCGAGAAGAGAGGTGCATAGAAAAGAATCACTCGGGATCTTGGCGCTCTCCTTGCTCGAGTTAAATTGCCTCTAGCTTGGCTCGGTTGGTTGTTGGTGTTGTTTTTTTTAAAATTGGCACCTATACAGTTTTATTAAAGAATCAACACATAAAACATCATATATGTACCTTTTTTCTTAAAAAATCTGCATATATAAGGTGGAAACCTCATATGTGTCAGTTTATTCTGAGAACCAACACTTATAGATATTTATAGGTGTTGGTTTTTCGTCTTAGATATATGAAAAATGCCTCATGTACCCTGGTTTCTGATGTACCAGCATATATGAGGGTGTTCCCTATTAGGTGTTTTGTCGTAGTGAAGTGGATGGAATGGTGCAATCTGAAATAGTGTAAACTTTGGATGGCATATAACCAAAATTTGCCTATCAATGATATTTTCACATAAGGATGTTCTGTTTTAGATTTTTTTAAGAGTATAAATTGAAAAAAATACCCTAAGTGTAACAATGTGAAAGCTTCTCTTAAAAACAAAATATTGGCTACATCAGTGATGTGATGTGTGATGGTTGATTGGCTGACAGGTGATGGTGGTCGGAGAGGGGAGGAAGTTATTGAGCACAAAGGAGACCACGATGATGGTACCAGATCCCACAGTACATGTGATGGCATACTGGAAGACAGTTCATCCCAATTCTCCAATACCATCAGCCATACTCGACCTCTTGACACCACCTTCTGGTAATTCTCTCTCTATGTATGGGTAACATTAGTGATATTACTGCATAGTATTAGCTAGATATATTATCAAGATGGAACAATAGGCCATGCTTAAGCTAGCTAAGTAAAAGTACTGCAGTCTATAGCACCTCATAGTGATACCAACTGGTTATATGCATTCCTCTTATTTCTCTCTCCCATGATTATTCACCTTTTTTTATATGCAGTCCTAGATAGATTTCTTTTCTTCGAAAATGGGGTGCTAGATTTTAGCACCAATTACTTGACACTTACTTAAAAAATAGAGTAAATTGTACAAAATACTAGATATTGTGATCCAAGTTACATAAACCACAGGAGTTTTGGCACGTGGCAATATAACCCCTGGTATTATGGTGGTACTTGTTTGAGTAGATGAATATTAGTTGTAACATATCGGGTAACAATCTGAACACAAGTAACTAGAGACTAGCTATCAACAAAATTAAAAAGGATAAGCCATGACTAGGAATTATGATCCAGATTGATGGTTCATTGTGGACATGACCATCCATATTTTTGGGGGATATGGTGGTCTATTTTTTTGGTTAGATGGATGTATAGGTGGCCAAACAGATGGCACGGCCCGGCCCGGCACGGACACGGGTGAGGCACGACCCATTAGGCACGGTTACTGTGATGGGCCGTGCCGTGCCAGCCGACGTGCCTCACCCCTTGCCCAAGCACGACCCATGGCTGGCCGGGCCGTGCCCGTGCTGGCACGGGCCCGATTACGGCCCATGGGCTGAGGTTGGCCCGTTTGGCCAGGAAACCCTAGCCAACTAATGCGAAATTACCATTTTGTACAAGTAGGTTTATAACTATACTACTTACACTAAGGTTAAAATGGTAAAAACACATACAAGTCCATCATCCCTTGATCCCTTTGGCTTCTTCTCTTCTATACGCCGGCGTCGCCCACTGCCACCCACACGCGCCGCGATCGGCATGACGCCCAAACGCCAACGCCGACGTCGAGCCGAGCCGGCGCTGCGACCGCCCACCCGACGCCCTCCACGCCGTCGGCCGTCGCCCGTGATTCGTCCGCCGTCGGCCACGCGCCCGCGCCCGCGATTCCTCCTCCACGTCGCGTCGGCCATCGGCTGCTCGTCCCGGTTGCCCCGCGCCGCGCCCGCGCTTCCTCCAGTCCTCCTCAGCGCCGACCGCCGCCCGTGACGCTGTCGGCCATCCGTCCATCCCGGTTGCCCGCGCTCCATAGCCTCCGCTCCCCCCTTCTGTGCTGGCTTGGCTGGCCGTGCCGTGCCCGTGCTGCAGTTGCCATGCCGGCCCACGGGCTCGGTTGGCAGCCCAAGCACGGCACGGCCAGTCGTGCCATGCCGACACAACCCGTTTCCTCTTCGTGCCGTGCCATGCCGTGCCGTCTACAGTACACGCGTGTCCGTGCCGCCCACTTCGGCCCGGCCGATCTGGCCATCTATGGATGGATGGGATTATTCAGTCTTGCTTGGTTATATAGATGGGATGAATAAATGAAAACATGAAACTCCTATAATACTCGATCCTCACTCGTATATAGATTGACCAACATCGATAGATTCATGTTTTATAAATATATCATCACTCTACTCCTCGATCAATGTTGGTCAATTACATACGGTATATACGGAAAAATATGTAGTGCAAACTTCATATTAGTGTAAAATCTAAAAACTATTATAGGATAAAAATAGACCTTTGAGATTTATCCATATCATTATGAGTAAAATTTTTACTCCCAGTTAAAAATTTACTCATGGTTAAATTACTCATTAGTTAAATATGGGAATAAAAGAATTACTCATGGTGATGTCAACAGATCCGGGACGTTCAATTTTTTATTCTATGATCATATTTGTACTACATATGAACATATGCACTTACATATTTTCCTTCTATATACCTATTACTTTACATAATTTGTAAAATAACTTTTGCAACAATGACATCATTACCTATGGATTGTAATGTTGTATGTGTTCTTAGTTTTACTCCCTCTGTATATACCATTGTTTCGTACACTCAATTATTGTAACGCTTTATGATCTCATAGTTGCAGAGGCGGACAAGGCTAGGACTGGGCGTTCGGGTTTACCTGAAATTTCGAGTCAGGTAGTTCGGGTTTTTTAAATTTTGGGTTTTGAAAATCGATACCCGAAATATTACCCGATCACCTATTTACCCGAAATTTCGAGTACCCGTTATTTAGGGTTCCGATTTCGGGTTACCCGAGCTGTGCCAACGCGAGGGAAAAGCGAGCGAGCGAGAGGCAAGCGATGTGCGGGCGAGCGGCACGACGCGCGGGCGAGCTGCGCCGACGTGAGGGCGAGCGGTGCGGCTCCGGCGCGAGGGCGAGGGGCTAGTGGCGACGGCGAGGGGCGCGAGTGGCGAGGCGGCAGCGGCGAGGGAGGGGTAGGGTTAAGGTTAGGGTTACGGGCGGGCGAGCGGGCGCACGGGGTAACGGGTTGCGGGTGCACGGGTTGTTCGGGTTATCGGGTACCGCAAGTTACAACCCGATTAACCCGAAATAATATCGGGTTATCAAGTTATCTACCCGATATCAGTGTTCGGGTTTCGGGTTTCAAGTAGCTCGGATTTTGGTTCTGGTTTTTTTGGGTTTGAGCTTCGGGTTCGGATTTTATGCCCACTCCTAGACAAGGCACAGGCTAATTAAGGACCAAGCTGGCCCATACTATTTTGTCCCTAACCAGACCCATAATGATGAGAAAGCAGTCCAAGCCCATGGGATTCTAAACCCAGGCCTAGCCATGGCCCATGTTGCCTAGGACCTAGGTCTGCCTCTGCATAGTTGAAAAGCTAAATTACAAATTGAGTGAATTGTATTTTGGGTGTGCTTTTTTTACCTAAATCGCATAATGGACTAGGTCCTACCTCATAGTTTCACTTTGGACCATGTTATCTTACATTTTGTTTCACATGAGACCAGGTTGGTCCTTCCACCATCGTCGGCAAGCCATTACCGTTGGAGCTCGAGCTTCACCATTGCCTTGCCACCCTAAGCGTCACAAATTGCGTCTCTTCAGGAGCAGACCACCAAAATACAAGTTCATGTCCAAAGTTGTCTGGACAATCTCTGCCTTCCTTTTTACCTAATCACATCCGGTTGTCTCCAATTGACTAAACCGCTCGAGGTACGAGATTGGGAACAACACAGGAAAGGAGAAGGTTGGCATCAAGGGTGGGGACACCAACAGTGCAGGTTGAGCTCAAGCATTCAAGCTACTACACAAGGCGGCGGGAGCTGCCCAAGGCGAGCTTGATTGAGCATTGGAACAGGGGCTTGGCCATTGTAGGACAGAAGCATAGGGGTGACAGCGGCAAGCTCAAGCTCGAGGGGATGAGGGACCTGCTCACCGACAAGGCCACGAGGGCTTTGGTGAGCTTGAACATGGGAGCAGGAGCGGGGAACCATGGCAACCTCGAACACGGCTGGAGTAAGGGCGCGGGGCTGACGGCGGGAAGCTCGAACTCCAGTGCGGGGAAGGAGAGGAATTGGTCAATGTGGGGGGTTGGAGGAGCTTGACAGCAGAACGAAGCGTGGCAATTGGCAAACTCGTCGGATGGGAGGGAGAGGGAGAAAGGGAGAAACGAGGAGCTCGTCGGTGTGTGTGTGGGGGAGGTGTGGTGGTGGGGGGTGGGGGGAGAAGGAGCGATCTTGGACAAACGGGCCACCCGGCACGACACGGCCCAAACACGCCTACGACACGGTCCGCTATGGCACGACCCATTAGGCAAGGTTCCTATAGCGGGCTGTGTCGTGTCGTCCCATGTGCCGACCCCCTGGCCCAAGCATGACCCACAGGGTGATCGTGCAGTGCCGGCACGGGCCCGTCAATGGCCCATGGGCTGAGGTCGGCCCGTTTGGCCTGTTTTCTCCAAAAACTCTAGTGTTCTGAGGCCACCGGCTAGTTTTTTCCCTCCTAGCTGCACGCACTGCGAGATGTTGATGAGCCGCCTCCGTGCTGCGACCCCGACGCCGAGCCGCCTTCGCGTCACGCCGCCTCCGTCCTCCGCGCCGCGTCACCGACGACGCCGAGCCGGTCCCAAAGCTCGGCGGAGGTGCGCAGCGACGTCGACGTCGAGCCGCCTCCGTGCTCTGCATCGCGTCGTCTTCGCGCCGCGTCATCGACGATGCCAAGCTGGTCCAGAGCTCGGCGGAGGCACGCCGCGACGTCGGCGCTGAGCCATCTCCGCCCTTCGCGCTGCGTTGCCTTCACCACGCACCTGTCCGGTCATCCCTCCGTGTCGCCGTCATCCGGAGGTGGAAGAGACGAGGGAGGAGGAGATCGATGTCGCGACGTCGCGGATTTGCTGATTTGGAAAAGGAAGACGGCAGAGAGAAGAAGATAGAAGACTATCGTTGCCGCCGTACGGTGCCGGCCCGTGGGCCGTGCCGTGCCGGGCCGGCACGGTACAGTAGCCGTGTCGTGCTGGCCCAGGCACGACACGGCCGAACGGACCATGTCGGCACGGCCCACGCACCATTGTGTCGTGCCGGGCCGGGCTGACACGGGAAGGCTCGGCCCATCTGACCAGCTATAGGGAGGAGCAGTAGTAGAAACTCGCAGGTAGGGGAAGATGAGCTTGCTTGTGGGGGAATGGGGGATTGAGGAGGAAGAAGACGTTGGTGTATGACTTGTGGGGCCACTAGTTCAGTGTGCCTTGCTCGGTAATAAAATCATGCCTAAAGTGAAAGACTTTTCCAATGCGTAGTCTAAAATGCAACTTAGGTAAAAACATAGCCCAAAGTGCAATTCACTCTTTACAATTTAATTACAAGGTGGTACATTGGTAAAATCACACTCAGAACCAGCACAACTAAATTTATTTGAACTTCATGCTATAAACATGAAAAGTTAACAATATATATTTATACTTGATCAATATAATAATATTGTTCACTTGCTCAAATTTTATTAAGTTTTTTATAAGGTGAAATATATCAAATAAAACAAAGTTGATGAGGTTTTAGTTAGTAATGTCTCCTGTAACCAAATATATGCTTTGGACATTGACAGTCCAAAATTGTCCACAAAATTTAATTATATAGACATCTGCAAAAGAGCCAGTACAAAATACTAATCGCTTCGAGTTGTATTACTGGGGTTGCATGTGGTAAACATTGTCAATTTCATCAACTGTATATGAAGATGGCACTGCTGGGAAAAACGATTTTAGTCCCATTTTATAACCCCTTTAGTCCTGGGTATTAAATCGGGACTACGAAAGCACGACAAAAGATCGCTTTATTTAGTCCCGGTTGAAATACCTGGGACTAAAGATGGCGAAGCCACATGACTGACTCCGCCATCTTTAATCACGGTTGATGTTACCAACCGAGACTAAAGGTTTTTTTTTACTTTGCTTCTGCTGCTAGCTTGCTCCTTGTTAATTATATATTATGCGATATTTTTGACACACATATATATTTATACATATATATGCAATATGCATATATGTGTATAAATATGTATTTTCCACACATAAATGCACTTAATTAAGAAAATATATACATATATCATCAAAATATGTACACACATAAATATACAAATATATTACATTCCTAATTAATTTTTACTGTTCTATATCGTATGTTACAAAAATTTATCTACGATGTGGATGCAGGGTCAATCCATATATAACTCTTCCGCATGCTTAGTAAATTCCGCTTCATGCATAGCCAAGGCGAGAGGTTGTAGATACACATCGTTACAGGCCAAGTACTGTGGCCGCTGCTCATCTCTCCAAAAGGTTTCATATCATCCGTACTTAAGCCGAACCTTATGTTTCTTGCATCCTCACTGAAGTCTTTAAATGTTCTTTCGATATTTCGCCAGTGTGACCCATCGGGGAGATGTCTCAGCATGTCGTCTTGTTGGTGTTTTTCTGCGTGCCAGCGTATCATCCTTGCATGCTCTTTATTCCTGAAAAGACGCTTCAGCCGTGGTATTATAAGAAAATACAACATCACCTTAGCAGGAACTCTTTTATTTGAAGGTCGTCCATCAACTTCGTCTCGATCATCTCGTCTGATCTTGTACCAAGTGCTTTACAAACCGGACATGCTTCTAGGTTCTTGTACTCCTCACCGCGATAGAGGATACAATCGTTAGGACATGCGCGTATCTTCTGTACCTCCAGTCCTAGAGGGTAGACTAACTTCTTAGCCTCGTACGTTGATTCTGATAATTCATTTCCCTCTGGAAGAATGTTCTTCACGAGTTTTAGTAACTCGCCAATGCGTTGTCACTGACGCCATTTTTGGCCTTCTATTGCATGAACTCCAGCGTGGTACCCAACTTTTTGTACCCCTGCTCACAACCTGGGTACAAGGACGTTTTGTGGTCCGCCAACATAAGCTCCAATTTATGCACCTCCTTTTCACCTTCGCAGTCCTTCTGTACGTCACGCAACATCTGACCAAGGTCATCGGCACCGTCATTTTCTTCAGCATCCCCATCCGCCTCGCCTCTTGTATTCTCTTCAAACCCACCGTATTGACCACAGTCCGAAATGTTGTCATTGTCTTCTTCATCTTCTTCCATTGCAACCCCTACCTCTCCGTGCGATGTCCAGCAATTGTAGTGAGGCATGAATCCCAACTGAAACAAGTGTGCATGAATAATTCTTGATGTAGAATACTCATTCTCGTTTTTGCACTTTTTGCATGGACAACGTATAAATCCCTTATGTTTGTTGGTCGGCCACACTCAAAAAAATAATGCATGCCTTGAATAAACCCTGTCGATCGTTGGTCCGTGGTGTATATCCATTGCCGATCCATCTACATGAAATGCATAAAAATCGTAAGAAAAATCCACGAAAGTCAAATAATTTAAATAATATTATAATAATTAAATATATATAATCAGACAATAATTATATAATAATCCAACATACGTAATGTGATGTACTTAAAAAATTAGAATTATTTTCAAAAGTTCTTTTAAAGTTGTAAATATATTTTTAATGTATGTAGTGTATTATTTCTAACTATTTTAACAATATTTAAATTACCTTAATTTTCTAATCTATTATCAAATTTTTTATATTTTTTTCTTTGTCATCTATTTTATAACATTTTTTGCCAAAAGTTTCTCTCTCATCATTTTCCATTAACATTTTTAGAGATAAAAGTAAACGTAAAATATACGTACAAATGTAATATGCTAAGCATACTTTTCTTTCTCTTCATTTTCCCAAACAATTTTCTGAAACAAATGTAATATACTTAGTAAAATAATTTTCTCAAACAAATTTTCTCTCTCTTTATTTTCCATCAACCTATCTAAAGATAAAAATATATAGAAATAAATCATAAAAAGTAATATGCTAAGCATAGATCATAAGAGAATGAAGTTGCTAACCTTGTAGATAACAAAGATTTGTGTATTATCACCAAAACAAATTCATAAAAAAATTTAATAGTACCTCCATTCTAGAGCAAAAGTTTGGAGACACTAGCTCGAGCTGGAGGAATAGATGAAGTATAAAAAACACCTTCACTTTAGTCTCGGTTGATGTTACCAGCCGATACTAAAGATCAAAATGATCTTTAGTCCTGGTTGGTGACACCAAGTGGAACAAAGATAGGATCTTTAGTCCTGGTTGGTGTTACCAACCGGGACTAAAGATCACCGATGCCTTAACAACCTCTGACAGGAATCTAACCGAGACTAAAGATGATCTTTAGTCCCGGTTGGTGACATCAACCGAGACTAAAGATCCTAGAGAGCCATTGTCTTTTTTAACCGGGACTAAAAACTTTTCTAGTCTCGGTTTCTATTACAACCAAAACTATTATGAATTTTGACAAGTAAAGCAAAGATAATCTCTCCAGTTATGTGCAGATAAATTTACTACTTTCTAATTGGTTGTACAAATGTGGCATAACATTTGAAACAGTAAAACTCAGGCCTCAGCGTGCATATGCATTTTAAATTGTAAGTCAGATTTTCAAATTGTGTCCTTAGAAAAAGAGAGAAAAGATTTAAATACCTACTAGTGGAGTAATGTGTTGTAATCCGTGCAATCAATACACTTTATCTTTTGACCATCAATATATCTTTGAATATTTCAGTCCCACTTGAAAATGATATGACAAGTTTTATCTTCAAAAATATTTGAAAATACTTTGGTTCATTTTATACTTTTTACTAGTTATTTTTTATTAATAATCAAACTAATGCCTTGGTGATCGTGTATTTAATTAAAAGGTGCCATGGTACCACAATTTATATATTAATAACTTGTAAACTTTAAAATGGCTCAGTTAGAAATTTGTAACAAATAACATGAGGCTGATTACACCATATTATCCCTTATATTTTGAAATAGAGGTAGTAGAATTTGAATAAGTAAGATTCCCATGTACCAATTATGACCAAATGTTAGATATGTTTTGACAAGAACAGTGCATGAATGAGCAGCCTTTGGGGAGGATTACTGTCGCATAAAAATAAAGATCTCATTTACAGTTAAAATCAGCCATGAAAATAACCAATTCCTAGCTAGTTCAGTTCATAATGGTCAACAAATGCAAGAATTGTGACACTGTGTACATGTATCTACAGGTAATCAGAAGAAAGATCTCCCGTTTCTTATATCGGGTAGTGGAGCGAAGGTGGCTGAAGAGAAGAGCTCGGTACTCGGATTGAATCCCAAGCTAGACCAAGCTAAGAAGAAATTTTCACCATACAATTATGATAACGCAGCAGATGGGTACGATCGCATTTACTATGATGGTGATAGTGACAACCACATCTTATTCAACTACGAAACTGTGAAGCTAAAGTTGGAAAACTTGGATATGTACTGGTATAATGGAACAAATGGGACTAACAAAAAACCTGAGCTGGAGCTAGACAACAAGAAACTTTTGTGTCAGAACAATGGTAACTCACATGGGCTTGATCATATTCAACTAGCTAAGATGAAATTGTCGCGTTACATCTATGGCAACCCAGCAGATGAGCACTTTCATGTCCAGTACGATGGCCACAGTGATAATCACATGGTATTCAATACTGAATCTATGAAGCTAAAGAAAGAATTATCAGATTTGTACCAGTTCAGTGAATTGAAGGGGATTGTCAAAAAACCTGAGCCAAACCTAGCGAAGAAGAAAATGTTACGTTGCATCTATGGCAACCCAGCAGATGGTCATCATGTTCACTATGATGGTCACAGTGTCAAATACATGGTACTCAACTATGAATACAAGAAGCTAAAGAAGAAAAACTCGGATGTGTACCAACACAGTGAAGCGAATGGGATTGACAAAAATCCTAAGCTGAACCTAGCTAAGAAGAAACTTTCACACTACGTCTATGGCAAGCTAGCAGATGGACATCATCATGTTCGCCTAGCTACGAAGAAATTTTCACATTACATCTATGGCAACCCAGCAGTTGGCTATCATGTTAACCATGATGGTCACAGTGACAAATACATGGTACTCAACTATAAAGCCATGAAGCTAAAGAAGAAAAACTCATATTTATACCAACACAGTGAAGTGAATGGGATTGACAAAAAGCCTAAGCTGAAACTAGCTAAGAAGAAAGTTCCACGTTACATCTATGACAACCTACTAAAAGATGGAAATGATCATGTTCACCTAGTTAAGAAGAAATTTTCACAGTACACGGCAACCTAGAAGATGGGCATGAGCATGTCAATCATCATGGTCATAATGACAACCACATAGTATTCAACAAAGAAGCTGTGAAGGAGAACTATGATTGGTACCATTGTAGTGGACTGAAGGAGATTGACAAAAAGCATATACCAGATCTAGCTAATAAGAAATTTGCTCGTTACATCTATAGTAAACCAACAAATGAACGACCTTTTTGGTGAAATAATATTAATTTAAAAATTGCAAAAATAGTATCGTGTTTAAAAAAATTGTACAAATAGCACCCTGTTGGTGAATGGTTTGCCGACAAGGTACCTATTGGAAAATAAAATAGCTATAAGTATTATCGGCCAACCAATTACTAACAGGAATCACCATGTCTTTCAGTCAAGAAATAAATACATATTACTCTTGTAATATCGGAAATTGATAGATTGATAGGGTGTCTTATCATCAATTGGAAGGCCAAGAGTTTGACCTCTCGGCACCAATTACTAACAGGGCCTGCAATTTCTCTCAGTCAATTGATAGACTGGTAGGATATCTGCAACTGGTTGCATATTACTCCTGTCATATCAGCAACTGATAGACTGATAGGGTGTCTGTATGCCAAGTTGCCAACTTGACCCACCGGCATTAAATTTCTTAGGGAAGCTGGTTATCCTATTATCGACGGCTCCCTTGTCAGCAATTGGAAGGCTAACCAAGTGTTGTTTTGCGAGTTCTCATAGCTAGATTCTATTTTAGCAATTTTCCTTTAAAATAATATTGTTTAAAAAACTCATAGATAAACACAACCATGTTCACCATAACGGTCGCGATCAAAACCACAGTATTATTTAGAGAAGAAATCTTGACACCAAGGTTCTCCACATTCATTACAATAGGAACCCTCATCTCAATCAGGCGGTAACCCTCATCTGTGTCAGGTACGATGCCCGTCACAACACAAAGGTCAGTGATATGAGAAGTCACCTTTGTCGGGCAAAAGCTCATCACCGATGCACTTATCTTTGTCGGGCCTAAACTAAAGCCCATCACCGATAGGTTTGACCCAGAAGCCCAGTCAATCAAGGATCCGTCACCGATGAAATAATCTCAAACGGGTTCCAATTAATGCTCGTCATGGATGACTAACATTGGTGACGGGCTTTAACTTAAGCCCGCCATAGATGATGTCATCTGCGTCACCGATGAGTGTTTCCTAAAAAAATAAATTTTATTTTTTGGCTAGCCTCAGGCTTTGCTAGGCATGCCCTTTGGAAAATTAGAGAAACATAGATACATATTCCTATTTGCAGTATTTCCATTCATATATACAATTATACAACTGTCCCATTATACAACCAAAACAAAAGTGACATTAACTCAGACCTATATATGTCCCATTATACAACCAAAACAAAAGTGACATTATCTCAGATTTATACATGTCCCATTATACAACCAAAATAAAAGTGACATTATCTCATATCTATACATTGCATCTCTCCATGTGCTCCTCTAGATATTGTTCTTTTTTTGTCCCTATCTTTTTTTTCTTTTTTTGCTCTTATTTTTTTGGAAAAATTTGAATTTTTTAATTTCTTTATATTTTTTCTTGACTTAGGAGCATAGAGGTAACCACAGAAAATTTGAGCCTAAACAAGTGAAAGACGTGGCGATGAAAAATTCAGAAGACACACTCAGAATTGAAAAAAAAAGCTTCCGGGCTCAAAAATACAATCTTCTGACCAATTTTTGGGGAAAATAAAATCGCCGAACCTGTCAAAGCCGGGGACGAACGCATCCGAAATTTTTTTCGATCGATTTTCATATATGAAACGTCTCAATCGGAGTTCGTATGCGAAAGTTATGGCCATTTTAAAACCGACTTCGAATTAGAGAACAAAACGGAAAAAATACACACAAAAACTTGTTACACGCGCTAAGGGTGATGGAAACAAAGGGAGAAAACACATGAGGAAGCATGATAGCACATAAGGGAGATGGACTTACCTGGAGCACGGTGGCATTCGGTGGCCGGGCTCGGGGACGACGATGCTCGGGGTCGAGGACGACGGCGCTCAGTGGCCGAGCTCGGGGACGGCGACACTCGGGCTCGAGGACTGCGGTGCTCGGTGGTAGTGAGGGAGAACGACGGCGCCGATCTCGGGAGGACGTGAGGGACAACGGTGATGGGCTTGACGGTGCTAGGGTTCACAATGTGAGGACTAAGAAAATTTTTGTGCTCGTGTGTAGATCTGAATCGATGCTCGGGCTTAAAAGTGATGACACTCGTTGGTGACGGACATAATTGTTATCTCAATCGGGCCTCAGTTTAGAGTCCGTCACTGATAACACTCATCGATGACGGGCCTAATTATTATCTCAATTGGGCCTCCAGTTAGTGCCCGTCACCGATGGGTGTCATCGATGATGGGCTTCTGTTGGAGCCCGACAAAGATATCATAGGTTATCTTTGTCGGGTCCTGATTTGAGCCCGTTACCATAGGTATCATCCGTGACGGGCTCAAGTTTTTTTTATATCTAACATATATGTGCAAGTATTTTTGTCGGTCTTTTTTAGACCCATTTGAGATGATTTTGTTGTGATGATGTGTAAAACTTAGACATGTGAGAGATGAGAGGATTTGTATTAGTGAATATCAATTTTTTATGAGGTTATAGATAGAACATCCTTGGAAAATGATATGTATTACAGTATTGCACGTGCACAAGTTACTAGTTAACTATGTATAGCACGTGCACGATTATTAGTTATCTTTAACTAAGTCCAAAAAATCAGGTGATGTGAATAAAGAAACATTATAGATGTACAATATATCCACCAAGATCACCATGTCCTGAGATTTTCCTCCTCGCCTTTCTTTACGCATCACTATCTTTTGCTACCCCTCTTTCGGATTTTGCGGCCTGAGCCATCCTCGCTGTTCCTCACCACTCGAGCTTCCCTTGCTAGCTAAATCTATACCAGTAAGGTTCACTTCAGCAGTCTCACAACAATACTAAAAGTACATTCTGAAACTGATCAATTCTCGATCACTGCATGTTCGTTTAAAACCGACAATGATACTACAACTGAAAGTGATATGAACCGCGGTGATACCCAACTATATATTAGGTGAAAATTTGTTTGAGGAAAATTATTTTACTTCTTAAAATCCAAAACTCTATCCTCTAAGTATGCTTAGCATATTATATTTGGAGATATATTTACATGCGTTTTTATCTCTAAAATTGTTTATGAAAAATAATGAGAGAGAAACTTGTGAAAAAATGTTATAAAATAGATGACAAAAGAAAAAAATATAGAAAATTTGATAGTAGATTAGAAAACTAAGGTAATTTAAAAATTGTTAAAATAGTTAGAAATAAAAACACTACGTAGAATTTTGAAAGAACTTCTAAAAATAATTCTACAATAGATTATAAGTACAACACATTACATATGTTGGATTATTATATAGTTATTGTGTGATTATATATATAATTATTGTCATATTATTTAAATGGTTTGACTTTCATGAATTTTTCTTACGATTATTGAGCATTTCATGTAGATGGATCGACAATGGATGTACACCGCCGACGGTCGACAGAGTTTATTCAAGACGTATATTATTTTTTGAGTGTGGCCAATGTCAATAAGCATAAGGGCTTTATATGTTGTCCATGAAAAAGTACAAAAACGAGAAGAAGTATTCTACATCAAAAATTATTCATGTCCACTTGTTTCAGTCGGGATTCATGCCTCACTACAATTGCTAGACATCGCACGGAGAGGTAGGGGTTGCAATGAAAGAAGATAAAAAAGAAGATGACAATATTTCGGACTGTGGTCAGTACGGTGGGTTGAAGAGAATACAACAGGCAAGGCGGACGGGGATGTTGAAGAAAATGATGGGGTTGATAACCTTAGTCAGATGCTGCGCGATGTACAGAAAGGATTGCAAAGGTGAAAAGGAGGTGTAGAAATTGGAGCGTATGTTGGCAGACCATAAAACGTCTTTGTACCCAGGTTGCGAACAGGGGCAAAAAAGTTGGGTACCACACTGGAATTCTTGCAATGGAAGACCAAAATGGTGTCAGTGACAAGACATTTGGCGAGTTACTAAAACTCGTGAAGAACATTCTTCCAGAGGAAAACGAATTGCCAGAATCAACGTACGAAGCTAAGAAGTTAGTTTGCCCTCTAGGACTAGAGGTACAAAAGATACATGCATGTCCTAACGATTGTATCCTCTATCGCGGTGAAGAATACGAGAAGCTAAAAGCATGTCCAGTTTGTAAAGCATTTCGACAAGATCAGACGAGATGATCCAGGCGAAGTTGACGGATAACCTTCGAAGAAGAGAGTTCTGCTATGGTGATGTGACATTTTTCTATAACAACATGGCTCAAGCGTCTGTTCAGGAACAAAGAGCATGCAAAAATGATGCACTGGCACGCAGAAGAACGCCAACAAGGTGGCATGCTGAGACATCCCGTCGATGGGTCGCAGTGGCAAAATATCGACAGAATATTTAAACACTTTGGCGAGGGTGCACGAAACATAAGATTCAGTTTAAGTACGGACGACATGAATTCTTTTGGAGAGATGAGCAATGGCCACAGCACTTGGCCTGTAACGATGTGTATCTACAACCTCCTCCCTTGGCTATGCATGAAGTGGAAGTACATTTAGATGCCGATTATTATTCAAGGCCCAAAGCAACTCGGTAACGACATTGATGTGTACCTGAGACCATTGGTCGAAGATCTGAAACTACTATGGAAGAAAGATGTCCCTGTGTGGGATGAGGACAAACAGGAGCAGTTTAACCTACGAGCGTTGCTGTTCGTTACCATCAACGATTGGCTTGCACTTGGCAACCTATCCGGACAGTCAAACAAGGGGTACAAGCTTGCACCCACTGTATGGATGAAACCGAAAGTACGTATCTGAAACACTGTAAGAAGGTAGTATACATGGGTCATCGTCGTTTTCTTGTTGCAAGCCACCTATCTGAAGGAAAAAACATTTTGAACAGAAGGCAAACCACCGTACTAAGCCAAAGCATCTCAATGAAAAAACCATGTTTACCATGGTGAAAGACCTGAAAGTAGTATTTGGAAAGGGACCTGACAGCCAACCTATAGCAAGTGAAGATGGTCACGTGGCGATGTGGAAGAAGAAGTTCATTTTTTGGGAGTTACCCTATTGGGGAGTCTTCGACGTCCGCCATGCAATCAACGTGATGCACCTCACTAAGAACCTTTGCGTAAACCTACTAGGCTTCCTAGGTGCATATGAAAAATCAAAAGATACACTTGAGACACATAATGATCTGAAGCATATGGCACAACACGACGACCTTCACCCGCAACCAAAGGAGAAAGGAACCCACTACTTAAGTACAACCAACTACACTCTGAGCAAGGCAGAGAAGGAAATCATGTTTGAATGCCTGGAGAGCATCATGGTACCATCTGGATACTCCTCGAATATTGTCGAGGTACGCCCGGACCTTCCATTCCATTTGAAATATGAGTTGAAATGGTTCAGCTCATAAAACAAGTAGAACAAAACACCCGAGGTCCCGAGAGAGGGATAAGTGAGACATCGCTGGGCCTTTAGCCTGCCAGTCAACTTCAGCCTGAGACGTGCCCGTCAAACTACTCGAAGGTGGCGACCAGATATGTTATACGTTTAGGAGACTTGACAAATTTGGCTAAAGATCTACGACGCCTCAAATATTCCTAACTCGTACTTGTGTGAATCTAGCTCCCAAGATGTGTGCTAGATTCACACTTTCATCACAAGCATGAATATACATAGCGAATACACTTAAATTAAACAAGACTTAAAAGATTACAACACTTAGACCGACCGGCCAAATAAATATATAATCAAAGTACAACGAACAACAGTGGCTTACTACCCGTTCCACAAGCACACTGACTAGGGGTTTACCCCATTAAGTTCAATTCTAAAAGAAGCAGTCGATTACCCACATTCTATCAGAAGCTAAGTCTACGCCATGCATCAAAATGGATATTCCAATCGCAAGTGTCAGTACATTATTTGAAATAATGTACTGGCAAGAGCATAATCAAACCTAAGTACATGCTAGCTTTAAATCAAAGGGAAAGGCTAATTGTGGTTTAAATTTCAGCATAAGGCTAGTTTTGGTTCGCAAGTATTTTACAACATGATTTTTAACAAAAAAATTTCAGCAAACACCAAACTTTATTAAACATGGCATGGCTTCATCAAAAGCTTACATACATAGATATACTTTAGCATCTTACTCGCGCCGGGAGTAAAGGCAAATATAAGGCATGAAACAACATTATTTTCAACACGATACATTTCATTTTCAAGACCATTTAGGGAAAAACAATAAACTCAATATTTATACCCATAGCATTTCATTATGTCGCTCATGACCGTGAGCACAGCTAATCGATTAGTTTTGTTAACTCTGCAAAGTTTGTACAACTTTACCCACATGATATGAATACTCTAGTTTTCGAGTTTGCAAGACTCAATCACACTCTTCACGTTGAGTGCGATCTAGAGGTCATAACGTATCCTAGCCTTTACACTACTTAGTCCCTAGCCTTGCACCAGCACGATACGTGTTTCTTTCATCCTAGGTCATACTGGAATAAGACCTAGAACCGTTAAGTGGCGGACCCATGCCTTAACTTAACGTCGTGATGGCGGACACGATGGGAACCCACCCACGTGACACGATATCATTGTATTGGACATACTTAGTCGCCTAAACTACCACGACGGGGTAAATAGGAAGTTCCTCTGGGTTATTCGAACCCATACACTTCGGCCTACCATAATGCAAGGCTAGGTGCTAAATAGATTACTCGGCTAAGGCTATCCCATACTAGCACATGTGGATGTATGGTAAACACAATAAATTAAATGTATTTCAGTCCTTAATCGACTCGGGCAAACACTCCCCCTATCGGTATACGAATACATCAATCGCATACCACTTGTTGCCCTAGTCTAAAATCAGGTTTTTATTTCATTTTGTGATCTAAAATCAGGTTTTTATTTCATTTTGTTTCACAAATATTCATAGGTTCACCTCTGGTTTAAAATGTCTAAAAAGATTTATAAATAGTTTAGCAATAAATCCATGACCATGTTTCGTTGTCACTACGCAAGGCTAAGCATTTCATCTTTATAAAACATAACATAGTCATATGAGCACTTTTAAAGTACTCTAATTAATCCTAAGGTTAAAAAAAGCAAGTGGGTGATTTTAAAGAGGATTCATGCAAGTTTTTAGGATATTAACTACCAATCTTAGTTTAAAATATCGATAAGACAAATTACGCATGCATATTTCACAAACAAAACATATTGCCAAAAAACATGGGTTCAAAGTGTTCAAAGGAGGGGCAAGAACTTGATTTGGTCTGGAGAAAAGTTAGTACACCTTCCACTTCTCTGTTTACGCGATCATCTAAGCAAAATATACGGTATGCAATTAAAATACCGAAAACAGGCGAAAATAAAAAATGCTCTAAAATGCATGATATTCGCATATTAAGTAGCTACTAGTATAAAATGAATTTAGGTGAAATAATTTCTAATTTATTCTATTCCAATTAGGAGTTATGAATTTTTAAAGTTCTTATCGGGTCGTAGCGGCTTAGGGTTAGGTGCTATTTGGACAGGGATCCTATAATTTGATTTTTGCTAATTTGACTCTACAGGGGTGTGGAGGACTGTTTTCTAGGACTAACACATTTGGTTTCATAATTTTTAGAGTTATTACAAATTTTCTATGTATTAAACAAGCTATAACGTGTTCTAGGCCGATAAGATCCTATAGACGCATAACTTAAGAGTCATAGGTCCAGATCATGGTTACTTTTATATTTAGATGAATGAAGGTCAAATTTTGGTTAGCTAAACCATTTTTAGTTCATATGCTCATGGCCATTACTTCATATACTAGGAGTGCTCTAATCTAGTCTAGCGATACCTTATATTATTCCTATGCAGCAAGTTTCTAGAAATTGAGGATGAACCTAAGGCTTCTATGATCTACCAAGTTTTAATTTGATTTATTTGGAGTTAAAGTGCCTACATATGTTTATATATATATATATATGTTTATATATATATACATGTATGTAGTACTTAATCACTTTTAATAGCACCTAGGTTATCTTTATACGGTTTGATGATATACTTGGCATATGAGTGACCATGTTTTATTTTACCTAATGGAAGTTCATTAGTTGCTAGGCTTAGAGAAACTTGGTTCACTAAAAGGATTAAAAATGAATTTTCTACAAATTTTGCAAGTTAAGATGTGCTCTAAATTGTTTATTCCTTATATAAATATTTAAGTGATATTAATATATAGTAGGCTTATATTTTTATTTTATAATTAGAAAATATGTGTATTGGTGAATCTATAGAACTTGAAATTATTAAAAAATGAGCTAGGATAAATTTTAAATAAATTCCTAAAGTTCAGCCTACCTACAATTCATCAATTTAATGTAATTAGTTCTAAGGGTATTTGGCACAAGGTAACCCTATGTTTTTATTTTTCATAAATAGAGAGAGTAAGTTGAAGAATATACAGAATCTGAGTTTGCCCAAAAATGCAAAAATGAGTCATTGAATTTTCTATGCATTTTATAACTTTGTGGTGACTTTATGGGTGATTTTCCTTATCTGAATTTTAGAGGAAAAATTGGTAGAGTGAGGGCCACGTTTCATAATCCTAAGTTAAGTTCATCATCTAGGGAGTTTACAAAAAATTTCATCCAAAAAGGAGTTAGATTGGATTTTATATGGATTTTATAAGTTTAACCATTTTTTTGGAAAAAGAGTGTTGTAGTTGTTTTTCTCTTGCATTTTCAAATTCTGAGATCATGGGGTCCACAAGACAGTCCCTAGCCATCTTGCAGAAAAACCCCTAAAATTTTTGAAATGGAACCGGGGGTCCCCAACACGTGCTAACACAATCTTTATTAAGAGTCCTCAATGTTTTACATATTTGTAACCATGTCCAGGAGCCCATATGTCATACTAAGCATATTTTCAAATTGAACCTCGCAATATTTAAACTTTCCCTAATAAAGTTCTTAGCGCCTAATGATGGGGCCCGCGTGTCGGCGAGATAGGAAGGAAGGGGCAGAGCCCGACGCAGAGCAGAGCGCGCCGGTGACCTTTCGGACGGTGGCGACGGCGAATGACGGCGAGTTTGGTGCTGCGACCAAAAGAGGAAATGTGCGTGAGAGTCTTGCGCACACGACGGTGGTTGTTTTGTCACCGGCGATGGCCGGAGTCGATGGTGACGGCGGTGCAAGCGGCAGCTAGGTTCGGGGAGCGGGTGCGTATTAGTTTAGAGACCGATTCTACCAAAGGAGATGCATGCATGCGCGTGCTTGAGTACTTAGGTGACTCACCGAACGGCTGCCGAAGGATGGTGAAGCTTGGGTATCAGCGGCGGCGGGAGGAAGGGCTCGACGGCGGCGGAAATCTTCTGGTTGCATGGCGTCGGCTCAACTCAGCCGTCGAGGTCTCATGCACGCATGGGCACGGTGTTAGATAAGTCCTGGAGATGCTCCATACACAAGCGATTGAACGGTGACTCTCCAGAAGGGCACGAATCGGAGGTGGCAGCCATCGGCCGGATTTGAGGAAGACGGGGGTTGATCTCCCTTCTCGGTGCTTCATTCCTCGGAGTTTTTGAGGGGAAACAACGAGGAGGTCTAGGCGAAAATGTTTCCATGGTGGCCCGACCTTGGATTCCACCCAAACGATGGGAACGCCGACGATGCCGTGACGGTGGATTCAGAGCCGACGGTGACCGCGACGTCGTGCACCTCGACCTGTGCAAGTTGGGATAAGAAGGGCTTGAGGGTGTTAGGCATGGAGAGAAGATCACGTTCCTGTGGTTGGCTTGCGACGACACTCACTGGATCAAGGAGGAACTCCATCGAACACTTACAGCCGAGGGGTAAATGGAGTTATTTCCAGGCGATTCCGAGACGATCTCGCTTGGTTTCTGCACGGAACATAGTGTGGAAGTGGTGTAGAGCTCGGTGGCGAAGGGGTTTTTCAATTGATGAAGGTCGTGCTGGCAGTGGTGTGGCGAGGTGGAAGGAAACCGAGCCGACGTGTGTCCTCTCAATTTCCTTCTCTCTGCTACCCTCATGAGCGGTGGAACCTAATGTATCTCAGTGAAGCAAGCCCAAGTGGCTGCCATGTGGGGCCAGGGTGAAAAGGGCAAGGTAATTTGGAGTGGGATGGGTAGAGAAGAGAGTGTACATTGAATTTTAGGTTAATTTTGAATTATTTTCCTTCCCAACTTTATAACCCTATAATTTAACCTGTAGTCATGGTAAATTCTTACAAATTTTACTGGGGTAGTTGATCATCCCTAGGTTCTATTTTTTTTTTCACGCAAATGGTTTGTTCTCAGTAATTCCACAAAGATAAGGTATTTTAGAAATCATTTAAATTTTTAGAGGGCCAAGACAAAGGAGACAAATTCTAGAAAAAATATATTTGTTCATGGTTTTTATCCTAGGATTTGAATAAATTATTTCCCATATAAGTGCACCTAAATACCCTTTTAGGCAAGTTACCATTTTAGCCGATATAAAACTATTAATTAGCCTATTATGAGGCTGTTTTGTGTAATTTGTTTGGGCCATCAAACCCAGTTTTTAAATTGCAAAAAAATTAGGTTAAGTTGTACATAATGCTTAGCACCTACATGAATTTTTCCATGAATTTATCTTGCATGGCTTGTCCTAGAAAATTAGGGTGGCCTTCCTAGGTATAGGTGTTTACTTTACGTACACGCACCCTTTTAAAATATTTGGGTTCATATTATATTTCCTCTTGGGCCGAGAAGATGATCTTTAGTTTAAATTTTCATGTTCACTGGTCATCACCCACGATTAGTTATAAGTTTGCTTGGTAAATTTAAATCGTCTAGGCTATGCACATATGACCTATAGTGAGATGCATTTTTGAAAATCCGGATATGCGTAACTGACCTAGGTCAAAGTGGCTTTATGTTAGCAAATGCATGCTTCTTCATGAGCTTGCATTTTTGTCCTAGGTTGTAAATGAAAAAGTTTTTAGTTCGTTCCAAAATTTTGTTTATCATACAAAAGTCTAGGTTACTCCCACCTAGGTTTATAAAAGAAAATTTTTGGCTCCCAAAATTAAAAAACCTTACTTTTATTTTATTTGGACAAAATTTTGTCGGCCCTAGAATTTGGGTATATGACAAATATAAAGGAAATAATAAGCACGAAGGATAGGAAGTTCAAAAACCTAAAGTCTCATGACTGTCATGTGCTGATGACACAATTCCTTCCTATTATAATTTGGGGTATCCTTCCCGATAATGTCCGGGCAATAATAACAAAGCTATGTGCTTTCCTGAACACAATTTCGCAGAAGATCATCGATCTAGACAGACTAGAAGCCTTTCAAAATAATGTGGTGCAATGTCTTGTCAGCTTTGAGATGATCTTTCCGCCTTCCTTCTTCAATATCATGACGCATCTCCTATGCCACCTTGTCAAAGAGATCCGTATCCTCGGTCATGTATTCCTACACAACATGTTCCCTTTCAAGAGGTATATGGGTGTTCTAAAGAAGTATGTCCGTAACCGTTCTCGTTCGAAGGCCAGCATCACCAAGGGATATGGAATAGAGGAGGTCATTGAGTTCTGCATTGACTTTATTGAAGACCTTCGTCCCATCGTGGTGCCCGAATCAAGCCATGAAGGGAGAACGGGGGAACGGGACTCTTGGAAGGAAGGCAATAATGACTGTAGATAATGACTTGTTCAGAAAAGCACATTGGACTGTTTTGCAACAATCTTCCTTGGTGGATACTTACATTGAGGAGTACTTGGCGATTGTTCGCTCCGAAAATAGGTAAGACAGATGCCTGGATTACACGCAATCACATTGATTCTTACCCTGCTTGGCTGCCACAACATCTCATTGGCAACGGGACCATTGACTGACAACTAGCCTTCTTGGTGAGGGGACCATCTTGCTCGATCACCACATTCTAGGCATATGAAATCAATGGATATATATTTTACACACGGGCTCAAGACAACAAGAGCATGAATCAGAACAGTGTTTTCCGCATCGATGCCATAAGATACGATGATACGACTAGCACGTATTACGGTAGCATCAAGGACATATGAAAACTTGACTATGAATCTCTGAAGGTCCTTCTGTTTCGGTGCTAGTGGGTTAGGCTGAGTGGTGGAGGTGTAACTATTGATGCAAGTGGGATGACAATGATCGACCTTAGCAGGGTTGGATACTGAGACGAACCCTTCGTTCTTGCCAATGATGTAAGGCAACTTTTCTATATGAAGGACATGACTAGCAAATTAAAGAAGGGGAAAGGGTTCGAAGAGCCAAAGCGTCACATGATTCTCCCAGGCAAAAGGGAAATCGTGGAAGTCGAAGATAGGACTGACAAAGATTATGATCAGTTTGACGGGCAACCTTCCTTCGTGGTGGCGGTTGATTCGAGCATCCGCCTATCAAATGAGGATACCCCTTACTCACGCAATGATCATAGCGAAGGAACAATGAGTGTGGAGAAAGTACGTGAGGACAACCATCACTTAGCTAAATTTATTGTATTTATTGTATTCATTGTAAATTATTGTAAATTATTGAATTTATTATTATTAGAATTTAAAATATTTTTCAAAAGGACATGTGTTAATTATATATGATTGTTACAATTTAAAATATTCTTCAATAGAGCATATGTTAATTATATGTGATTATTAGAATTTAAAATATTTTTCAATAGAACAGATATTAATTATATATGATTGTTACAATTTAAAATATTTCTTAATAGGGCATATGTTAATTCTATATGATTATTAGAATTTAAAATATTTTACAATAGGAGAAGGGTTAATTATATATGGTTGTTACAATTTAAAATATTTTTCAATAGGGCATATGTTAATTATATGTGATTATTAGAATTTAAAATATTTTTCAATAGGACAGTGTTAATTATATATGATTGTTACAATTTAAAATATATTTTAATAGGGCATATGTTAATTCTATATGATTATTAGAATTTAAAATACTTTTTAATAGGGCATATATTAATTTTATTTGATTATTAGAATTTAAATGTTTTCATATTAAAATTAATTGACCATGTTTAAATTTTTACTCTCGGTTTTTACGACTTAGTGAAAACTTATAGAGAACGACTTTTACGACCGAACGAGCGGAGTACATGCATTACCTGAACATCAGACTTAGGAACATCATACATGTATTAACTGATTAATTTTGTCCTTTTCAGAATTACTTGATCCAGTCGTTCAAGCGATACAATCAAATGGCAAATCGCTCGGATGAACAGATCCTCTTTGACGAGATCGTAGAGGGAAGCAACCAATACTTCGTTGAGGAGGGAAACGAGGATCCTAACCAGTACCTCAATAAGGAGGGGAACGAGGAGGGCAATGAGGGCACCCCAGCCATTGGACAGAAGAGGCGACGCGAGCAACGTGGTGTCAGCAAGGGAATTAAGGATCAACATGTCATAATCGAAGTGGCATAGGACGGTCGACCATGTGCCCCAACCAAAGCCGCAAGGAAGTTTGTGGCACACAACGGATGGGTAGTGAGGGATCATGTGCCTATCAGCGTAGTGAACTGGCGGCGATCAAGGACAGGAAGGGATGAGCAAAGCTATCTCCTGGACACAGAGAAGGAGATGCTGTGGTCGACAATGCTGGAGACGTTCTCCATCCCAGAGACAGAATAAGCAAGGGTCAAGGAATGGACGCTGAAAAAGATAGTCGAGCTTTTTAGGAACATATAGAAGGAACTACACAAGAAGTACATCCTTAAGGGCCAGAACCTAGACTTTGACAAATTCCTAAAGCTGCGAGATCACTGGGAGGCCTTTGTGCAATACAAGACAGGAGAACAAGCACAAGCGCTCATTGAGAAGAACAAGGCCAACGCAACTAATAAACTGTACCATCACAAGCTAGGGTCAGGCGGCTATCAGAGGACAGTGCTGAGATAGGAGCAGATGGAAGCCGACCTCCTAGCCAGAGATATCGTTCCGGCCACAGCCAACTGGCCGGAATGATCAAAGCATCGATGGCTCCATAATCTTCGGCGATGCAATCCAAGAAGCCGCCAGAAGATTAAAAGACACAGTGGATGCCTCTGCCTCGCGCTCATTCGAACCCGACAGAGAGAAGGACGAGCTTATGCTCGCAGTGCAAAACCCTTAGCATCTGGGATGAACACGAGGAAAAGGCGTCAATCCCTAGAAATACAGATTCCAAGAGGACATCAAAAGCTATTGGAGCCGCATGAGGAGGAAGCGAGATACGGATGCGAAGCTAGCTGATATGGAGCTCAAACTCTCAGATCGATGACATAGTGGCAAGAAAGGTGGCCGAACAGATGGCCGAGCTGCGGAGCCAGCATGTGAGCCAACCAGATCCACCGTAACTACAGCATCAGCGTCGCAGCTGCGCTTCTAAAGGTCATGTGGCTGAACAGGCCCTAGAAGCTCCAGCAGTACCGCCATGCCCTGTTGACGAGATCACGCAGTGGACACCTTGTGAGCTGCATGTTCCATTCAAGAACCTGTCAGTCAAGGTATGCTCATAGTTTTATGATATAAATTCCGGACAAGAACTTGTCAATCAAGATTGATTACTAATTAATAAAATCTCTTCTCATGAAGGTGGCGTCGGGCATGGCGATACCAGTTGAACAAGACGACCTATCACTGCATGCCCATTCCACCTAGGTACTCTAAAGTCAAAATTGAACAGGTGGAACGAGGCTTTGAAGATCTTGAGCTGGATATCCCCGGAGAAGACGGGGATACGACACTAGGAGACACAACCGACGGGATCATTCTATGGAGCAAGCCCTTCATTGTCTTTGCCAAGCGAGAAGCGGCTTCTGTTCCTCCGTCTCCACCACGTGGACCATCTCCTCCACATGGACCGTCTCCTCTGCCTCCTCCATCGCCTCCACGAGCACCTACTCCTAAATGGTCTCCCACTCCCCAGCCTCCTCCGCCTCCTTCGTCGCCTTCACGAGCACGACTCCTAAACGGCCTGCCACTCTACGTCCTCTGTCGCCTCCTAAGCGCAAAGCTCAAGCCGCACGGTCAATGTCAACCAGTTCACCAAAAAGCAAGATGCCAAAACTTGACCGGCTCCCGTCAGCCCCAAGGAAAACGTCATACGACATGACTTCTGAGGAGTTGCATGAGGCCGTCCAAGCTGAGGTGAAGGCACATTTCAAGAAGAAGTCTCCTGAGAAGCCTATTCCAATTGACGCGGCGACCAAGGCCTTCTTCAAGAAGATGTACTTTACGCCACTTGCTAAACCGAAACTGTAGTTGGACTACGACAAGACGATCAGGAAGGCGCATAGGAAGGCGATAGCAAAGGCCAAAGATGTCCCGCAGCTTGGGATGCAACCTAAAAAATCCATTGAGCTGGTGGTGCAACCACAAAGAGCTGATTTAAGAAAATTTGTGGAAGATACGGGAATAACGATGGATCAAATATCCGAACGTGCAACTATCGAGAAGGATGAGCTGAAATATAAGTATAAATTCGGACGACCACTTGTCAAGCCTGATGAGCTCAAGATTCTCCCCACACAGATGTATCACTTCCACCAGTGGTACATGGAAGCTTCAAGCAAAGGTACAAAAATGATCACAGTGCGAATCAGAAACGACACATTCTTCGAAGCAAAAGATGATCTAATGTTTATCCGCTTCGAGGACATCTTTGACCTATACTAGCTGGACGCCCTCGACGTCTCTATTATAACCACGCAGGTTTTGTAAGTATCATTCAGTTAAATTTATTTCGTTCCTTAGCTCCTTGTATGTAGCCGACTAAAATTCTTTTATCCATTGTAGAATGGCCATCCACGAGTTCAAGGAGCGGGGATGGACAAAAATAGGATTCATGGACCCCCGGAATATTAACACTGCAATGCTAGAAAAATATCCAGCACAAACAGAGGACAATATCCTCCATATGCTGGTGCAGCAGCATTACAAGTCCTGGATACTTCTACCGTACAACACAGTGTGAGTTTTTTACTACCTTCCGTACCAATTTCCATCTCGTACATATACATCATATATATCATCTCATGCAATTTGCAGATTCCACTGGGTCCTTTTCCTATTTGACCTTAGCCACTCGCGGATTCATGTCTACGGTTCAATGGATAAACCAGAGTCTACCTTCGCAAAGATTTTTGAGGTGTTAGACAGGTAATGCTATCTTAGTTGCTATTGCTACTATGCGGTTCTTGAATAATTACTAGCTTGCAACTGCACGTAGGGCATGGGCATGACTCCGTGAGAAGGTCCATGGGCTTTGGAATGAAAAGCTTGAAGTGAAAATAAAATTTCCAGTGAGTACATGCTCTAAAATTATATTGATCATTAATTTGTTCTAAAATATAAATGTATATTAAATCTGTTGTCGTTTCTACTTTAGTGTGCAAAAGAGGCGCATGGGACGAACTTGTGTGGCTACTACGCCTGCGACAACATTCAACGCCTAACTCACCAAGTCACATGTCCCTAGGATCTGGATGTATGTATAACAGTCATTCATACATTACATCTTGATTTCTTATTGATTTCATATATTTATTTCTCATTTTTAAATAACAGATTATTTGCATAAGGGACAAACTCCCCCTCCATGATGGTTTCATACATGCTTCTCAAGAATCACTGATGAGATTTATCAACGAGCAAATTATTGATCCCGTGGGAGCATTCTACTGGGATTGGAGTGGTTGTGGATCCACATCGTAGAGAAAATTTTGTAATATATGATATAGAACAGAAAAATTAATTAGAAATGTACTATATGTGTATATTTATATGCTGTACATATTTTGGTAATACATGTATATATTTACTTAATTAAGTGCATTTATATGTGTGTAAAATATAATGTCACATAATGCAATTTTAAAGGAATGAAGGAACAATATACAAATTATAGTGAAAAACTCACCTTTTGCTGATCAGAGATGAATACTGAGTCAGACCCATCTCCAACTCCTATGTCCCTCCATAACAAATCACAGAACCAGTCCTATGATTCCTTTGTCCCCCTCTCAACTACTGCCCGTGCAATTGGGTACATATGATTATTGGCATCCCTTCCTAATGTACATAGTAACTCCCCATTGGTTGCTCCTTTGAAGAAACATCCATCAAAACCAACAACCTTCCTGCACCCAACCATGAACCCCTTCTTCAGTGCATCTAGGCATATGTATATTCTCTGGAACACTGGTGGCTCCACATTAGGTTCCTTCACAACAATGACTGTGCTCCGAGGATTACTTCTCAAGATCTCAAGCTAGTACCTGTACAACAATTGATACTGGCCTTTGGTTGCATCCAGGGCCTTCTGCATCACAATTGACTTAGCTCTTTTTAGCATGGAGATGCTCACATCAGTAAACATCTCCTCCTGGATTGTTGACCTCATAGCTTGTAGATTCCAGGTTAGATTGGCCAATATGAACTTCTCATACTTTTCAGCTACCCTGCTTGCAGTTACCATTTTGTTATCTCTTCTTGGAGGGCATGTATGAACATTATTGAATGATGCAATTTGCCAATTATTTGTCCTTGAATTAGTTGATAGTAAACACCTCCAAGGACAGGTGGCTCACCCACATACAACTATCATCCTCTTGGCCTCATTTTTCACAAACTTTATGAACTTCCTTTCAGCCAAGCTATCACTCCCAGAAATTCAGACCAGAATTTTCGAAGCTATATGTGTATTAAAATTCCTGTCCAGGACCAGCCAGGGTACACATACGACAATTGTTGATATTACTGTTCCACGTCTTAGAAACATTACAAAAAAATTAAGCCTAAGCTTGATGCTGGCCACGTGGCTTCAACCATTCCATAGGCATCTTCCAGAGTGCAGGACAAAGCCTACTCAACTTCATCTTCTACTTCGGCTTCTTGTTCAGGTTTTGGTGAAGAGGCAAGGATGAGTACTTCCATGTACGCAGCAAGTCATACCAAAAAAGAGAGGGTATGAATGCAAGGGGGAAGACAAGGATTTGGCTCGGGTTTGCCTTTAGCACAAACAGCTAGGGTTTTTGCAAACAAAGGAGTTTTGAACATGAATACCAAAAAAGGTAAATTAATTAATTAATTCATATTAAATCCAACACTGTCCAACGTTATTCCCACGTTGAGACAGGCCCAAACCATCCAACTGCACTAGCCATGGTCAAATTAACAGGTTTTCAGTAGTGTGGGACTAACCACGGTGAAGTCGGTTGATCGCCAATAACCGTGGGCACGACTATTTGAATAGCTTTACTCTGATCAGAGGTGTACAACTGTACCCACAGGACACAGCCTCACAACACGGCTTCCCGTGCGTCGGAATACCGCCATGGTACCTTGGAAAGGGACTGTGATAGGACATTTCATATAACCCCTCGCTAACCAAGCGAACCACACCAAGGTTTCGCCCCCACTCCCGTTCCTGGGCCATGGGCAGCCCCCCCGAGTGCCACGGTGAATCCGATAGCCCAGCAACCGGTAAGCCCCCGGCTGACTACAACTCCATCACGCTCACCCTTGCCTGGGTTCGTCGTCTAGGAAGGGCTACACTACAGGACCCACCGTTGCTCATTCTGGCTTGTGGTTTGTACGGTCAGTCTTCCGAAGGTTTCCCGTGAACCGGTCCTTAAATGCCATGGGCTCCACTATCAAAACGATAGCACCCACAGTCTACCATTTGTCATGTTTTAGTTATTAGTCCGGTCCACACAATCCTCGGATTATATCTTTCATTTCATGTGTCCAACATAATGTAGTATAGATGAAATTACCCATTTAGTGTGCTAGTAGGTCTAAGCAGGTCTAAGCAGGTCTAAGCATAACCTAGGCCTATAAGCTAGTCATGTTGTTATCCCAAGTTTATCAAAGGAGTCAGGGTGGCAAGCCTAAGGCTAGAATCTAACCATACGGTGTAATATTTCCAATGCGATGACATTCAAAAATAAAGGCAGTTTAATAGAATAAAACAAGTGTTTTAGTAAAAATAGGAGCAATATGATCAATAATAAAGCATGACTTGCCTTACTCTTCGGACTGGGGAAACTCCGCGACAACTTCAAAGTACATCGGGTCGGAGGAACTACCGGGGTCTACACGACAAACAAAGCACTTCAACAAAATATGCTAAAAAGCTACTGAAACAGGGAACAAAACCATTTTTAATGTATTCTTGGCATTTTATGAATTTAATGAAATTTGAATGGGCTTAAATGGAGCTCGGATTGAAAAGATATGAATTTTAAAAGATTATCTGTGTTTTTACTAAAACAAGAAAAATCCTTAATTATTTATTGCGCAATAAATATCGGAATTGCGTCAGCGCTAGGGCTGACGTCAGCGATGGCGTCATCGGTCGTTGGAGCACTGGTCCACGATGGACCGGGTCCACGGGCCGAGAGGGAGCGGCGCACCATGTGGCACACACGTGGCGCCGAGGTGGCGGCCATGTGGCGTGCCACGCGGGCGAGTAGGAGCGGACGGCTCCGATCTACCGAGGCAGATCGGACGACTGGGGAGGGGCGTGGGCAGCATGGACGGCCGGCGATGGCGCACGGCGGCCGGAGACCGGCCGACGCCATTCAAGCGGTGGCGCGGGCGACGAAATGCCGCGACTCACGCGCGGGCAGAGCCGCGTGCACTCGAGAGCGGTGGCTCGCGTTCGACCAAGAGGGAAAAAGGGAGGGGCACTCACCGTGGGGACGTCGGAGATGGAAGGGACGACGGGGCGGACGGTGAGGGAGACGGCGGTCGGCGACGAAGAGGGGCGGCTGAGAGGGAGCGGGCGCCGGGGATGGAGATGGAGGTGGTGACGACGTCCGGGATGGCGGGGAATCGCGGCCGAAGGCCGGCAACGAGCTCGAGAGCTTGGGCACATGGTGCCGGAGCGAGAGAGAGAGAGAGGAGAGCTCGAGTGAGGGCGAAGGGAGGACGGGGAGCTCGGTGGCCGGCTTTTAAAGGTCGCAGGGAGGTCGGTGGCGGTCGGGATAGGGGGAAATTTATCGCTGGAGTAAAAGAGGGGAGGGATTTGGGGATTTAATAGCCGGCGATCAAATCCGGCCATTAGGGGGAGCGGGAGTAGCGGTCGGGGCGATTAAAGCCAGCGGGAGAGGCGGGGGAGTGATGGTCGTGCCTTTAGGGCGCGCGGGAGAGGCGGGCGGCCGGGATCCATGCGGGGCAGAGGCGGCGCCAATGGCGGCGGGGTGGCGGAGGTAGGGGACGGGGGCGACAGTGGGTCCCACCGTCGGTGTCCCGGGAGAAGGGGAAAACAGACTTAATTTTTGGGCGCAAGGCCTAACGGGCCGGCCTTGGCGCCGCAGGGAGAGAGAGGAGGGGCGTGACGCACGAGAACGGATTGGGCCGTCGGCTCGGGCCGCGGCCCATAGGCGAACCGGCGGGAAAGGACGGGAGGAGAGAGAAAAGGTTTTTCCGAGGATTTAATAATTTAGATTTTGATTTTAATTGATTAAAAATTATTTATAGTGCTCTAAAAATTCCACTAAAAATTCTGTTAGTGTATTTTGACATGTTGAATTTAGGAAAATTCCTACCATGCCATTTTCATTTAGATTTTTGCTTTTAAAATTATTTGTTCGCTCCAGGTTAATTTTCAACTATTTTTCAGGTGATTTTTCTTTTATGATTTTTAAAAGGGGAAAACACCTCAGGGTGTGACAAAACCTACCTCCCTTAAACGGAATCTCGACCCCAAGATTCGGAGGTACTAGCAAAAAGATAGGGATAAGCGGCCTTTAGCTCATCTTCCCTTTCCCATGTGGCCTCTTCTTCTGAGTGATGAGTCCACTGAACTCGACAGAACCTGATAACCTTGTTTCGGGTTCTTCGCTCGCTGGTTTCAAGGATACGCGCTGGTTTCTCCACATAAGTCAAATCTTCCTGAATCTCTATTTGATCTGGGCTTGTCTGTTCTTCTGGCACTCTTAGACACTTTTTAAGTTGTGAGACGTGGAATACATCATGGATGCCGGCCATGGAGGATGGAAGCTCGAGCTGGTAAGCTACTTCTCCTCAATGTTCCTGTATCTGGTATGGTCCCACAAAACGTGGTGCCAACTTGCCTTTCGTTTGGAAACGGTGCACTCCCTGAAGCGGGGTGACTCGAAGATACACATAATCACCTGCCTCGAACGTTAGGTCCCTTCGACGGTTGTCTGCGTAACTCTTTTGTCGAGATTGTGCGATTCTAAGCCTCTCCCTTATGGTCCTGACCCTTTCCTCTGCCTCGCTTAACACTTCGGTCCCAAACAACTGGCGCTCGCCAGTTTGGTCCCAAAAGAGCGGGGTACGACACTTTCGTCTGTACAACGCTTTGAAAGGTGCCATCTGCAGACTGGCCTGATAGCTGTTGTTGTAAGAGAACTCTGCGTTGGGCAGACTCTTGTCCCATGCTTTCTCGAAGTCGAGAGCACATGCCCGCAACATGTCTTCCAAAATCTGATTTACTCGCTCGGTCTGACCATCAGTTTGCGAGTGATAGGCCATACTGAAATTCAACCGGGTGCCAAGTTCCTCTTGTAGCTTCTGCCAAAACTTGGAGGTGAACTGACTACCATGATCTAATACTATCTTCTTGGGTACCTCATGGAGACACATGATCCTTGCGAGATACAGTTCTGCCAGTCTCTTTCCTGTGTAGGTGCTGTGCACTGGGATGAAGTGGGCTACTTTAGTGAGTCGGTCGACGATAACCCAGATGGAATCGTACCCTGATGATGTCCGAGGTAATCCTGTGATGAAGTCCATTTCGATTTCTTCCCATTTCACTCTGGGATTTGGAGTGGCTGTAGTAACCCTACAGGTCTTTGGTGTTCTGCCTTCACTCGTTGGCATACATCGCATAGTGCCATGAACTCTGCTATTTCTCTTTTCATAACGACCCACCAAAACTTGTCCTTCAGGTCTTGGTACATCTTGGTGCTTCCTGGGTGGATTGAATACTGACTCTGATGAGCCTCGTTAAGGATCAACTTTTTCAGTTCCTTATCCTCTGGTACACACATCCTTGTGCCCATCCAGATCGTTCCATGCTCGTCCTCCGTGAAGTCACGAGCTTTTCCAACCCTCATGTTCTTCTTAAGCTCAGTTATGTCAGGATCCGAGGCTTGAGCTATGCGAATTTGGTCTAAGAGTGTGGGTTGGGCTTCAAGAGCGGCCACAAATCCGGGTTCAACAATACCCAGATTTAGGCGCTCTAGGTCCCATTGTAACTGTTCGCATCTCCCTTTTTTGTGGATAGAGTTGCAGTAACTATTCTGGCTCAAAGCATCAGCTACCACGTTAGCTTTGCCAGGGTGATAGTGTATACTTAGGTCATAATCCTTGATGAACTCTAACCACCTTCACTGTCGGAGGTTCAAATCCGGTTGGGTGAAAATGTATTTCAGGCTCTTATGATCTGTATACATTTCACATCGATTACTGACAAGGTAATGTCGCCATATTTTCAAAGCATGGATGACTGCCGCTAGTTCCAAGTCATGGGTTGGATAGTTAGACTCATGTGGTCTCAACTAGCGAGAAGCATAAGCGACCACTTTTCCTTCTTGCATCAACACGCATCCTAACCCTTGGCAAGATGCATCGCAATAAACTTGGAAATCCTTGGTTTGATCTGGCAAGATCAATACTGGTGCAGACACCAGTTTCCTCTTAAGTTCTTCAAAACTATTGTCGCACTCAGCGGTCCACTTAAACTTTTCATCCTTTTTCAATAGTTGTGTCATGGGCTTTGCAATTTTAGAGAAATTTTCAATGAACCGACGGTAATATCCCGCAAGTCCAAGAAAACTCCTGATTTAGGTGACGGTTTTGGGTGGAGTCTACTTGGTTACTGCTTCCACATTGGAAGGATCTACCGTGACTCCTTGGATGTTCACGATATGACCAAGGAATTGTACTTCCTTTAACCAAAAAGCACACTTGCTGAACTTAGCATATAGTTGGTGGTTTCTTAACTTTTCGAGTACCAACCGAAGATGGTGCTCGTGTTGCTCTTTCGACTGGGAATAGATCAGGATGTCGTCGATGAACACTACGACAAACTTATCCAGGAATTCCATGAACACCTTATTCATCAAGTTCATGAAGAATGCGGGTGCATTGGTAAGTCCAAAAGACATGACCGTGCACTCGTACAAGCCATACCGAGTGATAAAAGCGGTCTTGGGGGATGTCTTCCTCCCGAATCCTTAGCTGGTGATAGCCTGATCGCAGGTCTATTTTAGAAAACACTTTTGCTCCCTTCAATTGATCAAATAGGTTGTCGATCTGAGGTAATGGATACTTGTTCTTAATGGTGACCTCGTTGAGTGCTCGATAGTCAACGCACATCCTCTTAGTCTTATCCTTTTTCTCCACAAATATCACTGGAGCACCCCAAGGCGATGTGCTCGGGCGAATATAGCCTTTTTGTAACTGTTCGTCCACTTGCTTCTTGACCTTTGCTAACTCGTTGGCTCCCATTCTATAAGGCCTCTTGTGGATTGGAGCAGTTCTAGGGATCAGGTCAATCTGGAACTCTATCTCTCTTTCAGGTGGCATCGTGGTTACGTCTTCCGGTAAGACATCCGGATACTCGCAAACCATGGGGATTTCCTCTATCTTCTTTGGGACTTTTCCTTCCCTTCAAGTTTCTCCTTGACCGTGATTCGATTCAAGCTTGCTTCTAACCTCGGTGGTTTAGGAGGTGGAAGATCACTTCCTTCCCTTTACTATTGGTCAAGGTGATCGTGCGGCTCGCGTAATCGATCAGGCCCTTATAATGGGTCAACCAGTCCATCCCAAGGATGACATCTAGCCCTTTTGATTCTAGAAGGATAAGGTTGGCTAGAAATAGGGACCCTTGGATTTCTATGCCACTGAAGGGCAAAAATGGGCAGTGTTCAAATGCTTTCCGGGGGTTTGAACCCGCATGGGTGTCTTAAGTTTTAATGTAGACATCCCATGTGTCCCAACGAATGCTTTTGATATGAACGAATGGGTTGCACCGGAATCAAACAAGACTCACGCAGTGAAAGAGTTCACAGGGAACATACCCAGTATTACTTCTGGTGCATCTTGGGCCTCCTCTGCCGATGCGTGATTCACCCTTGCTTGGATGAATCGAGGTGCACGCTTAGGCTTTGGACACTTGTCCGCAAAGTGTCCAGGCTCTCCACAGTTGAAGCAGTTGTCTGGCCTGATTCCAAGTTCCTTCTTCGGTTGTGCTGGTTTAGGCGGTTGTGGAGATGGTGCCGTTGGAGGACACGGGGCAGGATTTTGTTGTTGTTGCCCAAAGCGGCTTTCACTGTTTTGGAAATTTCTAGGGTGGTAAGGTCGATGCTGGTGGATGATCATGGTAGTAGGTCCGCCCTGACCTCCGGGAGTGCAACGTGGCCGTTGGGGGTTCCCTTGTTGAGGCTATGGTCTGAACTGAACAACCTTACGTTTCTTAAGCATCTTGTTGCGCTGATCTTCTTGACGAATAGCTTTGTCGACCAGTTTTTCAAAATCGGCATATTCACTTGAGATGAGCTTGTCCGTTAACTCATCATCAAGTCCAGCCAAGAATTTTTCTTGACGCTTAGCGTCGGTGCGCACGTCTTCCGGTGCATAACGTGCTAAGCGATTAAACTCATGCAGGTATTCCGTGACTGTCCGGGTGCCTTGTTCGAGAGATCTGAACTCCCTCTTTTTCTGTGCTACCACTCCTCCGGGGATGTGTGCCTTTCGGAATTGCTGGCAGAACTCTGCCCAAGTGACAGCAGGTGCGTCTGCCCGGCGAGTAACCAAGAGGTTATCCCACCATGCTGAGGCGAGACCTTGAAGTTGGTGGATGGCAAAGGACACCCTTTCTTGGTCCGTACACTGTAGAAGGTCCATCTTCTTTTCTATAGCATTGAGCCAATCGTTGGCCTCCATGGGATTTGTGGTGCTAGAGAATGTTGGGGGTCGGACACGGAGAAACTCCGACAATTTGTTTTGTGGGGGAGGTGGCGGTGTGAACTGGTCTTTATGGTTCTGGTTCTGCTGCTGAAACTGTTGCATCATCTGCAACTGCATTTGTTGATGCTGCTGTTGCATTTGCTGCATCATTGCAACCATCATTTGGGTTTGGTTGGCTAAGACTTGAGCCAAAGTGATGTTCTCGGGTGGAGGAGGTGGGGTGTTACCATTAGCCCTGGGGTTGTTCTCTGCTGACTCAGTGTTGGTGTTGGTGCTGCCGTTCCTGGTGTTCACCATTTGAAGTGGCAAAACGAATAAGGCGAGAGAAGGAGTAAAACAGATTGGACTGAGAAGCTAAACTTTATCACTTGTTTTGATCTGTTCTTTATTAAAACACTTTAAAACACACTCAACATCCTTAACTGGACAACCCATACCCACACTTGATACAGGTGACCGCTACCCCACACACAACACTCCTAACACACAACAACTAAACAAGTAGGAAAATTAGGAAAACGGTAAACTAAGGGTGGCGACACTCTAGGGGTCAGAGCGGCTTCCGCGATCGGTGGAGTCAAAACCACTCCCTTGGGAGTTCCCATCTTCCTTTTTCCTTTGAGCGGCTCTGAGAGCTTGCTAACTCCTCTTTTCCGCCTGGGATCTTGGAGCTACCACTACTACTGCCTTTGCTACTACTGGACACAGAGATCCATCCTCTTCCTCTGCTTAGGGTCGGAGCGGGGACCAGAGCAGGAGTAGGAACTGGCACTGTTGCAGGAGCTGGGGAAGGTGGCGGAGCAGGAAGGGGAATCCTGGCGCCAGCTGCATCCACACCGGGGCCTTGGTGTTCTTCCGAGGTGTGATCCTAATCCGAAGGATGTTGGGGGGTGGAAGCCCTTTCAGGATGGCGATTTCTTTCTTGAGGCGATCCACCTCATCCTTTTAGGCTCTTGATCCTCAGAATCTTCTGGTCATTCAGGGCATTGGCTGCCATATGAAGATCTGAATGCATCTTGTCCAACCCTTCAATCACAGTCCTCATGTGAGAGAAGGTGTCGAAACTTGGTTTCGGCAATATATTTTCTGGGGTCGCAGTCGAGATCGCCAAGCACAATGGGTTAGAAGAAGAAGAAGATTTAGACAGGTTCAGGCCCTCTCGTGAGGTAATACCCTACTCCTGTTTCGGTGGATTCGATCCGCCGAGTGTCTTTATTGATCTCGTGATCTAAAGCTGAGAACTAAAAGCTGATCTCCTATCGGAATTTCTGATCTAGAATCTGATATCCCTCAAGGGACGCCCCTTACCCCCCTTATATAGTCTTGGGAGGAAGGGTTTACAAGTCGGAAACCCTATCTTATTCTAAGTCGGTTTCCTCAATCTTACCAAACCGTGACTATAGGCCGATTGCCTTATCTCTATCGGCAAGACCGTAACACCTAAGTCAAGTTCGGCTTACAGATATAGCGGCGCAATCTATCCCTACCTCCATCGGATAAGCTTGCCAAGTAGATACCCGATTACCACAATCTCCACAGTAGCCCCCGAGTCCTTTTCGGTCGACGAGACAACTCGGCTTCAGACCAAAGCAAGCACTCAACCAAAAATTTCTTTGTCCGAGTGCTTTTGGCGCCGAGTGATTCCATCATCTCTGCTGAATCTTCCGAGTGGCTCTAAAGACTCGTGAAGGGCTGGAAAAATATATATAAAAATTTCTCAAAAATAAATATCTAGGTGCATCTCCCGATGCACCTAATTAGGTGTAGCCTCCGACTATGTGGTTAGTCAAAAATAGGCTAAGCATATAGTCAAGAACCATAAAAAATCATTCTCATGTAGATGCCTAGCTCATGCTAAAGCAATCATAGAAATCTCATTACTCGGCAAGTTCATACTTATCCGAGTGAATTTGCCCGAGTCATCTCAGAACAAATAATTCAATCATCCCTCGTGGGTAAAATGCACTCGGTGAGCTCTTGCTCATCCGAGTGGATTTGCCCGAGTAATCCCGGAATAAATGTTTCATTCATCCCTCATGGGAAAACAAGTTTTTTCAATCATATGAAAAATATGACCAAGTTATTAAATAGCTTTTGCCATAATACTAGTCTCAATCTCATAAAGATCTTCACCAAGGTGGAAAATAAACAGCATTGGTAAGATTACCCGACCGAATGCCAAAAAACCAAACAGCCCTTGTTCACCAAGGCAGCTATAAAAACTCAGCTATTGGTCACCTTTCAAATTGCATCGTGCCAGCTTCTCATGAAGTCAGACAAACCGCGGTATGGAAGGATCTTTAAAGGTATTGGGCACTCGGACACGCGCATATTGCCAGGGCAAATCTGCTTAAGCTCATCCGCTTAAGTCCCTAAGGACACGTATCGACCACACCTTAGCCGGGCCGTAGATTTTCTTATGGGCTCGGCCCACTCACCGAAAACCTAGCGCAACCCTCAAATTTTTCTATAAAGACGCGAGGTCGTCCCCGCCTCTTCGCCTTCCAAACGATTCCCCTTCTCACGGTCGTTCAACGGCTCACCGCGGAGAACCCTAGACTCGCGCGCTCCCAAATCCGTCCATCTAAGAGCTCGATCTCGCAACAACCAGCCTCCACAGCCAACTCTCCCACATTCCATCGCCGAGATCCAACTTTCTCCGCCAGATCCACTTCCCATCAACCCATTCTCATGGCGGACGAGAAAAGGATTCCATTCGACCAATGGGCCACCTCGGATGTGAGGGAATACACCCTCAAGGAGATGGTGAAGCACGGCGTGCATCCGCCAAAGGAACTTGTGGGATGGCGCCCGGCGGCGGGGGAGGACTTCCCGACCCCAAACACCGGTGAGCTCGTTGTCTTTACTTCCTTTTTCTATTGCGGGTTCAGCCTTCCCACCTCCAAGTTCTTTCGGGGGCTTCTGGACTACTATGGACTTCACCTCTATCATCTGAACCCAAACTCGATGCTTCACATAGCCCTCTTTATTCATGTGTGTGAAGCCTTTCTTGGCATTCTTCCTCACTTCAATCTATTCCGTCGTATGTTCTATCTGAAACCCCATCCGAACAAGGACCAACCTTGTGTTGTCGGCGGGCAGAGCTTCCGGCTTCGCGGATCTCTCCGCAAAGACTACTTTTCTCTCCCTTTGAAATCTTCCAACAAGGGCGGCACGCAAACCGGTTCTACATCGCAATCTTGAACCCGGCCTTCCCGCCTTCATCGGTCTTCCCCTGTCCCCAAGCCGTCTTGGAGCACCGTCCCGTAGCCCAAGATTGGGACGAGGCCAACGATCGCTCGCGAAGATCCGGCGATGAAGAAGAGGGTCTTCGTGGGGAACAAATCACTCGGCACTTCATCAGGTGCCGACTGGCGCCGATCAAGGAGTGGTCGAAGCCGTCCTTCGAATATGAAGGCGGGACGGACCCCAATCGGGAAGACCCAGATCCACTCACATACGAGATCCTGAAGATCCGGATGTACAAACTCTTCTCGTCCGGGATCGCGGCTTGAGCGGGCCCATCATGCCCGCTCCTTCCATTCAAGCATCCACCGACCTCCTCCTCAGGTAAGCCGATTGGATGCTTCATAGTATCTTTCAATCTTGATGTCTTGTCGCTTAATGTCGCACTTTCTTTCTTCTCGAAAACGCCTCTATCGCCTCCAAGCCATACAAGGTGGCTCATGATGACGCGCCGCGTCACCCCGCAAGAAGCCGCGGCGGGATCAAAATCCAAGCGATCCGGTCGGGAAGCGGGCGCGCCGAGTGAGGACTCGAACAAGCGCGCGAGCAAAGGAGGCCGATCATCGAGGACTCGATGATGATGTTCCGGCTCCTCCGGTCGAGACCCCGCCCCTAAGGCGATCACCACGGACGGCGCCGAAGATCCGCCGATCCTCCGGTATGCTCAAAACCAAAGTCCCGAGCTCTTTCGCAGAAAACTTTTCTTTATCTTCGCGTATTCACTTGTGCGGGAGGCCCCAGACATAGATCCCTGGGAGGGGTGAGGGCCGACTCCGCCGCTGCTCCCGAAGTGCCAAGGCCGGTAGAGCCAAACCCCGAGCCCGCAACCGGCAGTGCGAGCGTTCCGAGAAACAACCTTCGCCTCCGAAGGAGGACGCCCTAGATAGGAGCCCCGACCGCGTCGGGATATCCCTGCTGAAAGGCCATCGCCGGGAGACCGAGGCTGCGGCTCAAGCACCCCGACCGGGGTCACTCGCGCCGAGCCCGAAGAAGAAGAAAGCCCGGCCGCTCCACCTAGGCAAGCGCCACCGGCGGTAAGACTTGCTTCAAACATTCCTTCGTTCTTTCGCTTTGAATCTTTCATGTCTTCATTTGTCTTTCTTGCTTGTCGCCACGGTAGAAGAGATCCCCAGGTTGCAGTCTTCTGAGACCTGGGTTCCCCCGATCAGAATCGAGTGGCGGGATTCGGAAGGCGAGAGACAGGGCATCATCCTAGACCGGCAAGCCGAAAAGGATGAAAGGGATGCCCTTGTCGAGAGCCTGAATGAGGCGACCCGACTGCTCAACGTAAGTCTTTTGTCTTTCTCTTTGATTATTTCATCGTTATCTTTCAGTCGGTCACTCCACTGCTTTCGCGTGCAGAAGGAATATTGCCGTTCAATGGCAAAATCTGAAGTGCTGGAGAAGCTAGTCCCCCACTTAAACTCCTTGGAGGACGTTCAGCGACAGCTGAAGGCCACTCGAGAGGAGGCCGCATCAAGGGAAGCGGCTTTAAGGAGGGAGATCGCGGAGCTTCGGGAAGCGAACCTCGACCTCCGCGGATCAATCGGGAGTAAGCCCGCCTCTCCCAGCTTCATCATGGTTCTCATGCTGATTTTGGCTATTGATAATCTTCTTTCGTTGTAGGAAATTCTTCGGAGGTCCACTCGCTTCAAGTCCAGCTGGAAGCGGTCAGCCTCGACAAGGCCGAGACGGAGGCCGAGTTTGAAGGTAACCTTCTTTGAAGTCAAATCCCGTGTGCTGCTTTATTTCCGAGTGCTTTGAACAATCTGGGACTTTTTGCAGCTTATAAGATGAAGACCCGAGCCCAGTATGACGTCTTGCTTGGGCGGATCAAATCCAGCGACGAGATACGGGAAGAAGTCGCCAACGCCGCCATGCCAATCTTGCTGTCCCTGTTTGATCAAGGAGTTGGGACCAGCTCGCTGGAGCTGATCGAGATCTTCGACAAGCTTCGGCTGGCTCCCGAACGATACCTGAAGAATATCACCGAAGCGGCCAACATGGGGGCTGGTCTGGCTCTTGCACAGACCAAGTCCCTCTACCCCCGAGTGGATATCCATTCAATCGGGGAGGGCTTCGCTGAGGGAACAACGGATGAGCAGGCCTTAGATATGCTGAGTGAGGCACAAGAGGCGGCGAAGAAGATATCTCTGGATGTAGTAAACAATTTCAAGCTCTGATGTGTATTCTAACTTTGCTTTGTCAATGTCATGTAACTGTAATATTCTGACGTGGAACTTTGTGACTATTTTTAGTTTATTTATGTCAATGTCTTGATTCGAGCTTTTGCGTGAAATTTCTTAAGTAGTTTTCGTCTGGCTGTCATCAAGCCTAGGCTCGATTAGGTCATCGGAAAACTCTCAGTCCTTAGACACTGAGCTCGAGTCGAAGGACATTAAACAATGATAAACCAAATTGTGCACAAAAAATTTGATGAGGAAAATTTGAGCTTTATTGATATGTGTATCAGCCCCCGACTGCTAGCTCAAGAAGTCATCTTGCTTGAGGTTGGCAGTCAAGGAAAACATGAGGTCTTAGCCAAATTAGGCGTAAAATCGTCGAAGGTGCTCGATGTTCCAGGAGTTCTCCACCATGGACCCGTCTTCGCGCTTTAGCCGGTAAGCGCCGGGCCGAGTTACTTCGGCGATTATGTACGGTCCTTCCCATAAGGGAGATAGCTTGTGTCGGTCTTTGGTGGTCTGGATCTTACGTAGAACCAAGTCGCCAACAATGAAAGCTCGTACTCGCACGTTGCGACTGTGGTATCTTCTGAGCCCTTGAAGGTATTTGGCCGACTGGATGAGGGCTGCCTCGCGGGCCTCTTCCAATCGGGTGAGGTCATCCACTCGATCGGGGTCGTAGCGTTCATCGTTGAAGCTGCGGACCCGGAGGGACTCGTACTCCATCTCGTTTGGCAACATGGCTTCGCGCCATAGACCAAAAAGAAAGGAGTTTGGCCGGTGGCCCGGCCGGGTGTGGTTCGCGGCGACCATAGGACCGAGGGAGTTCTTGGACCCACTTGCCGGCGTAAGGGCTTAGCCGGCGAAAACGCGAGCCTTGATGCCTTGAAGGACCATGCCGTTTGCTCGCTCGACTTGCCCATTGCTTTTAGGGTGAGCTACGATGCATAGCAGATTTTGATTCCAAAGTCTTCGCAGAATTCCTTGAAGATGCCTCCCATGAATTGAGTCCCATTATCGGTTATGATTCTGTTTGGGACGCCGAAGCGGTGCACGATGTTGAGAAAAAGTCTCGTGCTTTGTCAGCAGTAATTGTGGCGACTGGTTTGGCCTCAATCCACTTGGAGAACTTGTCGATTGCGACGAAGAGGTGTGTGAAACCTCCTGGAGCTTTCTTGAAAGGGCCAACCATGTCCAGCCCCCATACCGCGAACGGCCAGGAAAGTGGGATTGTTTGAAGCTCCTGGGCCGGGACATGGCTTTGTCAGGCAAAAAACTGGCAGCCTTCGCAGGTTCTTGTGACTTTATCCACGTCGGAGACTGCGGTGAGCCAGAAGAATCCTTGCCTGTAAGCTTTGCCGACTAGAGTGCGTGCCGCCGCGTGGCTTCCGCATATGCCCGAGTGGATATCTTGGAGTAATTGTTTCCCTTCTTCGGGTGTGATGCACCTCATTAGAATTCCGGAGGGCTTCTCTTGTATAGATCGGAGTCGACCATGACGTACGCTTGGCAACGACGCCGGACGCGTTACGCTTCATCCCGGTCATCCGGCGGCTCTTGCTTGAGTTAAGAATTTGATGAGCGGCGTCCTCCGGTCGGTGTCGGTCATGGCGACTTCGTTGGCGGTTTGTTCGTTTGGAGTCGTCTTCGCCGTGACGGTTGGTTCGTAGAGATGCTCGACGAAGACGTCTGTTGGAGCAGCTTCTCGCTTAGATCCGAACTGTGCTAGCTCATCGGCAGCTTCGTTGTTATGTCTCAGGACATGTGAGAGTTCTAGCCCGTCAAACTTGTCCTCAAGCTTGCGGACCTCTTGTCGGTAGGCCTCCATAGTGTCATTTAAGCAGGACCAGTCCTTCATCACTTGATTGACGACCAGCTGGGAGTCGCCTTTCACAATAAGCCCGAGTGAGACTACGAGGCGCAGTCCATGTAGAAGAGCTTCGTACTCGGCGACGTTGTGTGATGCGGAGAAGTGGAGGTGAAGGGCATATCTTAGCCTTTCCCCAGTCGGGGAGATCAGCACGACTCCTGCTCCCAAGCCGGTGATCCTCTTGGATCCGTCGAAGTGCATGGTCCAGTGTTGGAGGTCTTCCCGAGGCACGTGTTCTTGTTGTTTAGTCCACTCGGCCAGGAAGTCCGCTAAGGCTTGTGACTTAATGGACGTCCTGGGCTTAAAAGTTAAGTCCAGGGGCATCAGTTCTAGGGCCCACTTGGTGATACGCCCGGTTGCCTCGCGGTTGTGGATGACGTCGCCGAGTGGGAAGGAGGTGATGACGGTGACCGAGTGACCCTGAAAGTAGTGTGCCAATTTCCTCGCGGTTATTAGAACACCATAAAGCAATTTTTGTACCTGAGGGTATCGGATTTTGGCTCCTGCCAATACTTCGCTGACAAAGTAGATTGGCCTTTGAATCTTCTGGGCCCGTCCTTCTTCTTCGCGTTCAACCACAAGGACCGTACTAACCACTTGGTGAGTGGCTGAAACGTACAGCAACAGGGGTTCCTGGGGCTGAGGTGAAGCCAGGACGGGTGGCGTAGTAAGGAATTCTTTGAAATCTTCAAAGGCCTTGTCGGCTTCGTGGTCCACTGGAAGTCGTCCGTCTTCTTCAACTGAAGAAGGGCATGCCTCGTTCGCCGAGTCGGGATATGAAACGGCTTAGTGCCGCCATGCAGCCAGTGAGCTTTTGGACGTCTTTCTGATTACTCGGGGGCTTCATGTTTAAGATAGCGTTGATCTTCTCTGGATTTGCCTCAATGCCGCGATGTGACACCATGAAGCCGAGCAGTTTGCCTGATGGGACGCCGAAGGTGCACTTCTCCGGGTTCAACTTCATTCTGAAGGCCCGTATGTTTGCAAAGGTTTCTTCTAAGTCGGCGATCAGGTCTTTTTTTGCTTGGTCTTGATGACAACATCGTCGACGTAAGCTTCAACGTTCTTGCCGATCTGCGTTTGAAAACATCTTTGGATCATGCGCGGTATGTAGCTCCGGCGTTCTTCAGCCGAAAGGCATGGTGATGTAGCAGTAAGCTCCAAACGGCGTGATGAACGATGTTTTCAAGCAGTCGGATTCTTTCAAGCTGATCTGGTGATAGCCCGAGTAACAATCCAAGAAGCTCAGGAGTTCGCAGCCGGCTGTTGAGTCGACGACTTGGTCGATGCGAGGTAGCCCGAACGGATCCTTGGGGCAGGCTTTGTTGAGGTCGGTATAGTCAACGCACATGCGCCATTGCCCCGTCTTCTTGCGGACCAGGACTGGGTTGGCTAACCAGTCGGGATGAAGGACTTCTTTAATGAAGCCGACAGCCAAGAGCTTTGCAAGTTCTTCTTTGATCGCGTCTTTTCGATCCTGTGCGAACCTGCGTAATCGTTGTTTTATTGGTTTGGCGTCATCTTTGACGTTCAAAGAGTGCTCGATCACCTCCCTAGGAATTCCGCATATCGGATGGTTTCCAAGCAAAAACATCTTTATTATTTTGGAGGAAGGTGACGAGCGCGCTTTCCTATTTGGGATCTAGGTCGGCGCCAATTACGCAGTTTTTTGAGGGATCGGACGAATCAAGGGAGATCTTTTTGGTCTTGGCGTCGCCGGATCCTGATTTGGCTATCTTCTTCGGGGACTTCGCCCTCTCGCCGAAGTCGATGCATCAATCGGACCTCTTGTTGGCCACGTAATCTCTCACGAGATTGAGCCATGTCGCAGCTCTCCTTGTCGCAGGTGAAGGCTTGCTTCACGTCGCTGCGAAGAGTGATGACGTCGTTGGGACCCGGCATCTTCATGCAAAGATAAGTGTAGTGAGGGATCGCCATGAACTTGGCAAGCGCAGGCCTTCCGATGATGGCATGATATGCTGTTTCGAAGTCGGCCACCTCGAAGGTGACGTTCTCCGTTCGGAAGTTCTCTCGGGCTCCGAAGGTGACTGGAGGGAGATGTGCCCGAGTGGTGTTGAAGACAGCCACGGATAACTCCGTGGAAGGGGCTGAGCTTGCTTTCGGTTCGGCCCTCGGGATCTGCATTTCATCCATGGTCTTGGCAAACAGATGTTGAGGGCGCTGCCCCCATCGATGAGGACGCGCTTAATCACAGGTATTGCGGACCACGGGGTCCGGGACGAGTGGATAGCGCCCGGATGAACCACTCGGTCGGGATGATCCGAGCGGTCAAAGGTGATGGCCACTTCCGACCATCGCAGATACTGAGGGACTTCGGGTTGAGCCGCGTTGACCTCCCGGTCGGTTAGCTTTTGTTTCCTCTTGGACTCATAGGCTAGCGGACCCCCGAAGATATGGTTGAGCTCTCCCACCGGATCTTGAAAAGGTTCGGCATTTTCACCGCGTTGTTCTTCTTGGCGCCGGATGGGCCAGCCTCGTCGCGGCTTCTTGTTGAGTCGCGCCCAGATTGTTCCAACCGCTTGCTTAGATAAAGCGCCCTTCGCCGCGTGCTTGTGATTCGGATGGTGGGTGCACCGGGCGTTCATGATGGCGTCGTAGGCGGCGACTGGGACGGCGTTGAGTATTGGAGGTTGCGGCCACCGGTGTTCAGATCGGCGCTTGCGATCTTTCGGCCCCGGTTGCCGTTGTTGCCGCCATCCTTCTTAGGATTTCGGCTTCCTCCTGCTTGCTTGTCCTCCCTTCTGTCGGGCCGGTCTTGACGGGCGGCCTTAATGGCGTCGTTCGATTTGGCGTATGAGTTCGCCGTCTCGAACATTTGTTTCACCGTCCTCGGTGGCTTGCGCCGAACTTGCCGATAAGCGGCTCATCACGGACTCCCTTCGGAAGGCGGCGATGATGATGTCATCGGTGATGTTCGAATCTTGTTGCGCTTCTCGGAGAAACGACGAATATAATCCTTCAGGGGCTCGTCCGGCTTCGGATGACGTTGTAGAGGTCGAAGTGTGTGCCGGGCCTCTTGAAGGTGCCTTGGAAGTTGGCGATGAAGTGGTCCCTCGCTCGCTCCACGAGCCGATTGAGCCTCTTGGCAGGCTCGTGAGCCAATTTCTAGCTGAGTTTGCGAGAGCCACGGGCAGGTAATTGGCCATGGCTTTGTTGTCACCACCTGCAGCTCGGATGGCAAGGGTATATATAGTTAACCAAGATTCGGGGTCGGTCTTGCCATCGTACCTTTCAATCCCGTGGGCTTAAAGCCACTCGGCCGGCACTCGGCGGAGTTCCCGAGTGAAGGCCGGCACTCCATCGTCGCCGCTATCGGGTGATCCCCTTCGATCTTCCCGAGTGCGTTGGTCGCGCTCCCGGTAGCGACGATCGAGGACTTCCCGCAGATCACTCGGCGGGGTCTTCGGCTGGCGGTTGGGTAGCCGGAACTGCGGCGGACTCGGTGGTGGACGGGTGGACGTCCATGTCGTTTGTCGCGGAGTCGGCCGTCCGCTCTTGGTGCCTTGGTGTGGACTCGCGAGGTTGGCCTCTTGGCCTAGTTGACGCCGAGCCGGCTCGGGCCTCCCGTAGTCTCCGACTTTAGAGGCGGGAGCCGGCTTTATCGGTGTTTCGGCCACGGATTCGGTCGGCCTTCGCGCCGAAGTGGTGGGATGGCCGTTAGCCATGGCGGCGACGATGGTCTTGATCTTATCCAAGATAGGAGTCACGTTGGCCGGAGCCGTCTCCATGACGGTGTCCAAGAGCGTGAGTGCGGCGCGGCGTTCGCGCGTGGCGTCGGAAGATGTTGGTGTTGCGAACCCGTGTTTGGAGGATGGCCTCCCGGGCGGATCGTCCGCCGCACGTAGATCCCGCTTCCTTTTGTCGCCTCGTCCTTGCGTTGTTTATCCTCCTCGGCTGTCTTGCGCTCAAGCTCCACTCGCTCGCTCCTCTTCGGCAAGCCTTCCGGCCATGGCTGAGTCGGAATCATCCGGCTCACCATGAGGACGTCAAGCACTTCGGCTCACACCATGCGGCGGTCGGAGTTGTCGGCTTCGTCGAAGGGATGCCGTAGAGGTTGTCGAAGCCGGCGGAGCTGAGGTATCCATTGAGCTCGGAAGACGAGCGGGAGCCGAATGATGGGAGGATGACAACCTCCCTTGATCTCGGGAAATCCGGATCTGGATCGCTCCAGTCCGAGTCAGAGCTTGGGGGATTAGGCTCCTCCGAGTGGATCGCCGTCAACTCGGGGGAGAGAAGCTTGCTGATAATCTCCGCGATGTTTGGTAACCCAAACGGCACTGAGAGGTCTTCATCTGAGTAGATTGCTTCCGTCGGGGAGGCGAGAAGATTGGCGCAGATTTCGGCGGTATTCGGTAATTCGAATGGTGCCGAGTGAAGTCCGTCGTCGGAGAAAGTAGATTGCATCTTGGTCTTCAAGACGTTGTTGTAGATCTCGGCGCTATTGGGGAGCCCGAATGGCGCCGAGTGGGTCTTTCCCTCCGACCGGTTCGAATCCGAGTCGAAGGAGGAGTCGTCGGCGAAGTTGGCGGCGAAGTCGCCGAGTCTTGAGGGAGATCCCATCACGCTTGTCGGCGAGATTGTTGAAGAAGTCTCGGCGCGCGTCCCCTACTGGCGCGCCAACCGTCGAAACTTGGTTTCGGCAATATATTTTCTGGGGTCGCAGTCGAGATCGCCAAGCACAATGGGTTAGAAGAAGAAGAAGATTTAGACAGGTTCAGGCCCTCTCGTGAGGTAATACCCTACTCCTGTTTCGGTGGATTCGATCCGCCGAGTGTCTTTATTGATCTCGTGATCTAAAGCTGAGAACTAAAAGCTGATCTCCTATCGGAATTTTTGATCTAGAATCTGATATCCCTCAAGGGACGCCCCTTACCCCCCTTATATAGTCTTGGGAGGAAGGGTTTACAAGTCGGAAACCCTATCTTATTCTAAGTCGGTTTTCTCAATCTTACCAAACCGTGACTATAGGCCGATTGCCTTATCTCTATCGGCAACCGTAACACCTAAGTCAAGTTCGGCTTACGGATATAGCGGCGCAATCTATCCCTACCTCCAGTCGGATAAGCTTGCCAAGTAGATACCCGATTACCACAATCTCCACAGAAGGTGGTGTCATTCTCCCCTTCGGCGAATTGGAAGGAGCTGACCATCGACGAACTTCTGCGTCGGGGATGGAAACGGTAGGCAGAGTGGCGGAGATGGTAGTCATGCATCTCCCTCATCCGGGCTAGCATCAGGTAAGCAGCCTCTTGGCAGGCATGCTCATCCGTTCCTCCCGAGGCAGTGACCACCATGTTCGGGATGTTGGTGCCGACAAAACCGTGCATTTCCAAACGGACCTGATGGGGCAACTCACTGCTGAAAGGTGAGACGACGGTGTACTCGGGTGCACCAGGATAGCCTACTGCCAAAGCCATCCTTGCCAGTTCAGCGACGAAACCCTTCAGACCCTGACCATTGTGAGTGACGGGACGGCCTGCCATCTAGAGAAGACAAGGTAGGGGATCAATGCATGCTCAAACCCAAGTTAAATAAACGGTAAAGGACTCATGTGAAGTAAATGAGAAAAGAAGGGTTTTTGAGAAACATTTTCATGAGGATAAGTGAAACTTCTAACGACATCCCCTAGATGATGAGGTAATGCTTAAAATAGATGCTTAGTTATAATAGGTATAAAATCAGCAGCCATTCCCTCCTATGTTGATTTAGGACTTTGTTCCCTTAGAGAAATCCCGACTGACAGTCGAATAAGATTGCAAATGGTTTTTTTTCAAATTTAGCTTCAAAGTCCTATCACTTAGACTAACCTGGTTTTTCGAAATTTTCTGTTTTGAAAAACGCTCAAGATTATCCCCAACCCTGAGGAAACAGAGACCCATTTTCCCGAAACGACTCCAAACGCCAGGACTTATGCATATGAAAAAGTTCAGAGGGCTCCTAGGGTTTTTCCATTTGGCTTTTCCTACGGTCGAAATTGGCTCGATACCAACTTGTCATGCCCAAAATTCGACCAATTTCCGAAGCTATATGTATATTAAAATCCCTATCCAGGACCAGCCAGGGTACACATATGACAATTGTTGATATTACAGTTCCACGTCTTAGAAATATTACAAAAAGATTACAAAAGAGCAGTGGAAAAAGAAAAGGGGCCTAAGCCTAAGCTTGACGCTGGCCACATGGCTTCAACCATTCCACAGGCATCTTCCAGAGTGCAGGACAAAGCCTACTCAACTTTATCTTCTTCTTGCTCAGGTTCTGGTGAAGAGGCAAGGATGAGTACTTCCACGTACTCTGCAAGTCATACTGGAAAATAAAGGGTATAAATGCAAGGGGGAAGACAAGGATTTGGCTCGGGTTTGCCTTTAGCACAAACATCTAGGGTTTTTGCAAACAAAGGAGTTTTGGACATGAATACAAAAAAGGTAAATTAATTAATTAATTCATATTAAATTCAACACTGTCCAACGTTATCCCCACGTTGAGACAGGCCCAAACCATCCAACTGCACTAGCCATGGTCAAATTAACAGGTTTTCAGCAGTGTGGGACTAATCGTGGGCATGACTATTCGAATAGATTTACTCTGATCAGAGGTGTACAACTATACCCACAAGACAGGCCCACAACACGGCTTCCCGTGCGCCGGAATACCGTCATGGTACCACAGAAAGGGACTGTGATAGGATCGTTCGTATAACCCCTCGCTAACCAAGCGAACCACACCAAGGTTTCACCACCACTCCCGTTCCTGGGCCGTGGGCAGCCCCCCTGAGTGCCACGGTGAATCCAGCAGCCCAGCAACCGGTAAGCGCCTAGCCAACTGTAACTCCATCACGCTCACCCTTGCCTGGGTTTGTCGGCTAGGAAGGGCTACACTACAGGACCCACCGTTGCCCATTCTGGCTTGTGGTTTGTACGGTCAGTCTTCCGAGGATTTCCCGTGAACCGGTCCTTAAATTCCATGGGCACCACTATCAAAACCACATCACCCACAGCCCACCATTTGTCAAGTTTTAGTTATTAGTCCGGTCCACACTATCCTCGGATTATATCGTTCATTTCATGTGTCCAACATAATATAGTCTAGATGAAATTACCCATTTAGTGTGCTAGTAGGTCTAAGCAGGTCTAAGCATAACCTAGGCCTATAAGCTTGTCATGTTGTTTAATTATCCCAAGTTTATCAAAGGAGTCAGGGTGGCAAGCCTAAGGCTAGAATCTAACCATACGGTGTAATATTTCCCATGTGATGACATTCAAAAATAAATATAGTTTAATAGAATAAAACAGGTGTTTTAGAAAAATAGGAGATATATAATCAATAATAAAGCATGACTTGCCTTGCTCTTCGGACTGGGGAAACTCCACGACAACTTCAAAGTACACTAGGTCGGAAGAACTACCGGGGTCTAAACGACAAACAAAGCACTTCAACAAAACAGGCTAAAAAGCTACTGAAACATGGAACAAAACCATTTTTCAGGAGGTAGGCGACGGGGCTGACAGGTGGGCCCCTCCTGTCAGTGTCCCGGGGAGAAGGGGGGAAACAGACTTAATTTTCGGGCGCAAGGGCTAAACGGGCCGCGGCCTTCGCCGACCCGTGAGGGAGAGAGGGGAGGGGCGCGGCGCGCGGGAACGGATTGGGCCGTCGGCTTGGGCCGACGGCCCACAGGCCAAACGAGCGGGAAAAGGATGGGAGGAGAGAGAAAAGGTTTTTCCCGGGATTTAATAATTTAGATTTCGATTTTAATTGATTAAAAATTATTTATAGTGCTCTGAAAATTCCACTAAAAATCATGTTAGTGTATTTTGACATGTAGAATTTAGGAAAAATCCTACCATGCCATTTTCATTTAGATTTTTGCTTTTAAAATTATTTGTTCGCTCTAGGTTAATTTCCAACTATTTTTCTTGCGATTTTTCTTTTACGATTTTTAAAAGGGGAAAACACCATAGGGTGTGACACAAGCTATACTTTAGAACTGCTTTCTTGAACTGATCCTTGCCAGTGAATTTCATTCCCAACTCAAATTTTGGTATTGGGTCCTTTCTACTATATCTACTATGTTGACTGGTCCTAACAGTCACATCCCCACCATCACTCAAATCATCACTAGTAGCTTCATCTTCACTGCTGTCAGCACAGGGTGTACAATAACCATCACTCTCATTGTCATTAGGTCTTCTCATTGTACACATCTTGAAATTCCTAAAGTTTCTGTTAATCTCTTCAGCTTCCTCATCCTCTTCAGATGAACTTCCATCTCCTGGTAAAAATTCACTGTCACTAGAGTCATCAGATTGATTCTGTGCCTCTTGACCTGCAACTACCACTGCCTTGCCCTTATCCTTCACACTATTCTTCTCAATATTTTCCCTGGTCTGATTGCTTCCTCTCACTACAATGGACTCTGCAGTACCATGTACTTCCATCTGAGCATCACAATCCTCATCAGATTCCTCATTAGAGTGAGCATCCAACCCATCAACTTCCATCTCATCCTCATAGTCACTGCCACTTGACCGAATAACTACTGGATTTTCAACATATATATCCACTGCTCCACCATCAACTACATAGTTGGACATTGTCAAAGAAGATGTGTCATCTACTAACACCCTCAAACCATCCACCAAATCTGCTCCAGGACACAACCAGTGCATCAATGCTCCAGGCTCGACAATGCAATGATCTGGTAGATGCCCCTTTATCTCTGGTAGAGAGACTTTGTCTCTCTCAATGTATGACAAAACCTCATTTCCACCAACATATTCTAGCTTGTTATGACCTCTAACAAATTGCTCATTGAAATGAAACCTAACAGTCAACATATCTAGTAGATCCATGGCTATAAAATCAAGAAAGCCAACAAATCAAAACCTCTGCTTCAACACATGATCTACAGACCACAAACACCTATTGAGCTAGGTTCTTACTGAGCTAGGGTTCTTACCTTATTATCCACTGTTGCGGCGCAATCTCAAGCGCCGGAGCCACCTTCGGATTCCACCACCTTGCACGACGCTGCTGATTTCCTCCGTGCCACTATTGATTTCCTCGAGGGCGCCTTCGATTTCGTCAACCCCGCCGCAGATCTGTTCGCCACCGCCAGCCGTCTACTTCGGTCGCTGCCGCTTTGGAGAGGGAGAATATGAGAGAGAACAGAGCGTGAGAGGGAGAGAGAACAGAGCGTGAGAGGGGGTAACGGCAAATGCTGACTTAGCTCGTGCTGACTCAGCCCTCGGCGCCACGTGGCAATGAAACGCTCAAAACCGCCTAGTCGTCCGAACGTGACCGGTTTGAGTAGTTGAGGGTGTCCTATACCTAGTTTTGCACTTGGATGGCCAAAATTAAACTTCGGCAATAGTTGGATGGTCAAATATGGACTTTTTCCAAATATATATTGGGATGTGCTACTCTCTGTCATGCTCCCGTCAATCGCGATAGTTTTGATAAATTCAAAATTCAAATGAGCGATCCAAACCATTCGTCTCCATATTCATATTGAAACAAGGTTGGAAACCAAATTTTATATTTTTGAATTTTTTTACTATTTTTAAGAGGGTACGAAATTGTAGGTTTTGATGGTTCTAAACATTTAGATTAACTTATTTCATACCACTCTTAAAAATAGTAAAAAAGTTAAAAAATGTAAAATTTGATTTCCAACCTTGTTTCAATATGAACATGGAGACGAACGGTTCAGATCGCTCATTTGAATTTTGAATTTATCAAAACTATTGCGACTAACGGGAGGATCTGTCAGTCATGACTGACAATAGCCCATCCCAATATATATTTATACATATATATGCATATTGCATATATATGTTTATGCATAAATATATATGTGTGTAAAATATGTATTTATGCATATATATGCATATTGTATATATATGTATAAATATATATGTGTGTAAAATATGTATGCATAATATATAAATAAGCAACAAACTAGCAGGAGTAAAATTAAAAAAAGAAAAAAACCTTTAGTCCCGGTTGGTAACACCAACCGGGACTAAAGATGGCTGCGCTAGCCACGTGGTGCCTTCATCTTTAGTTTCGGTTGGTATTACCAATCAGGACTAAAGATGTATATGTAGTCCTGGTTATTTCAACTAGGACTAAAGATAGACATGAAAAGAGAGTTTTCCCGTCATCTTTTCGTTGTCCCAGTTTGAAACCCAAGACTAAAGAGGTTACAAACCGGGACTAAAGAGAGTTTTTCCAGCCGTGTTAAGTGATTGTACAAATATATAACATGACATTTGGAATTATTCTTCAGATCATGGAAGACAAAATCCCAAATGAGCCCCATGAAAAGACCTCAACTTTTGAGTCAAAGTTATAAAATGAATTCCCACAATGTTAATTCTTTGGCAGTGGAGCAATTTAAAGGAAGCTAATGAAAACAGATCAGCTCTTGAGTGAAAGTTACCAGAGGGATTCCCATAACTATACTTCTAGGGCCGTGAAGCAAAGGAGACCAATGAAAAGAGCTCAGCTTTTGTGTCAAAGTTACTAGAGGAATTCCTATAACGTTACTTCTATGGCAGTGGAGCGAAGAAGTCCAATGAAAAGAGCTCATCTTTTGAGTCAAAGTTACAAGAGAAATTACACTATGGGCATTGGAGCAAAGGAGGCTAATAAAAAGATGAGTGAACTGCACTATGGGCTAGTTTTTCTTACATAAATTGCACAATGAACCAGATCTATGCTAACGTTTTCACTTAACACCATATAAGATTGCATTTATTTGCAGTTTGAACTAGGGTATAGCAAATTTGCCCGCTGGCGCTGGAGGAGATGGTGGCGTTGGCGTGAGCAATCGACCGGTACATATCTGACCCAACGCGAGAGCTAGCGAAATCGATCAACATCTTTCTAGCCAACGAGACGCCGCGCACCATCCGCTCAGCGACATGCCGCAATTTCACTAGCGAGGCAGCGATATTGTCTAGCTACTTTGGGCTTCCATCTTCTGCAACATCTTGTTCCTACAGCACCCGCTGCTTCTACCCTGCGCAAGGAAAATCCGGACACCGACCACTGGGAAACGAGCCCCAGAACATCATAACTAAACAAGCAATCCTGCATTAATTCCTGCAAAACATTTGTTTGTCAGAATCTTTTGACCGGAGAGATGCTATCCTTTGTCCATGTCCATGGTGGGTGTTTCTCAGCAAACTCCACCAGCTGACATCCATTTTCCGGTGCGCGCATAGTTCTCGAGCTTAGCGGCTTAGCGCTGATGGCAGTCCAACTTTTGCTTAGCGTGGTTCCCTGGTCCATTATGCAAACAGTTGGAAAGATATATGGCCTCAGGTGAAAAGACTTACTATGAGCTAGTCCATGGTGCAACTATGGTAAGAATAACTAGCCTACAGTGCAATTTACTCTAAAAAGAGCTCAGCTTTTGAGTCAAAGTTACCTGTGGAATTGCCACAACGTTACTTCTATGGTGGTGAAGCAAAGGGGGCTGATGGGAAGAGTTTAGTTTTTTTTAAGTTACTGGAGGAATTTCCACAACGTTACTTCTATGGTGGTGAAGCAAAGGAGGCTGATGAAAAGAGCTCAGCTCGTGTGCACCAGGACGGCCACCGTGACAACAGCATGATGTTCAGTGAATAAGTGTTGGTACAAGGTTGTACTATCAGTCCTTACATCTTGCCAGCTTCCGCCCATGCTCCTCTACTGGGCGTCGTGATGTTGCTGAATCCATTCTGATGTCTACGAGAAACTTCACCGACATCCTCAGAATGTTCGCGCCGGCGTCCATCGCCATGTCCAAGGAGGTGTGGTGGATGCTGGACGCGTGCGAGCATCCCGGCTACCGAGATTCTCCTCCAGGCGAAAAAAAGATACTCCACTGTCCGGTCCCTCTCTCTCCTTCCTTGCTACCAGCGGCAAGCCGTCGGCGGTGAGAGGGAGGAGGTTCTGCTTTCTTCCGTTCAGTAAGATTTAGTTTAATCGGGTTTTTCCGTAGTCGGGTTCTTCCCGTTTGTTTGCATCCGGGCATTCTAAGACCATCGATGGGTCACCAACGAGTTCTTCTCTGGGCTCTCCTTGTCATGATGGTTGCCATCACCGGTGCTGGTGATGATGCTGGAGTTGTCGGCAATCACAGGAGAACCCAGGTTAGCCCAAACAAAAGACTCCTCTATCCTACCTCATGGCAAGACAAGGATCTTGTCGAGATTATGATAATCGGATATCTACATGGCAAGCTTATCCGACTGAAGGTAGGGATAGGTTGCGCCTGCCATATTTGTAAACCAAACATGTTACAATTACCAATAGAGATAAGGCAATCGGCCTATAGTCATGGTTTGGTAAGATTGAGGAAATCGACTTAGAGTAAGATAGGATTTTTGATCTGTAAACCAACCTCCCAGGATTATATAAGGGGGGAAAGATGCGTCCCTTGAGGGATATTCCGATAGGAGATCAGCTTTTAGCTCTCAGCTTTAGATCACGAGATCAATAAAGACACTCGGCGGATCGAATCCACCGAAACAGGAGTAGGGTATTACCTCACGAGAGGGCCTGAACCTGTCTAAACCTTCTTCTCCTTCTAACCCATTGTGCTTAGCGATCTCGACTGCGACCCCAGAAATTATATTGCCGAAACCAAGTTTCGACAGTTGGCGCGCCAGGTAGGGGGCCGCGCGTCGAGACTTCTTCAACAATCTCGCCGACAAGCGTGATGGGATCTCCTTCAGGATTCGGCGACTTCGCCGCCAACTTCTTCGACGACTCCTCCTTCGACTCGGATTCAAACCAGTCGGAAGGGAAGACCCACTCGGCGCCGTTCGGGCTCCCCAATAGCGCCGAGATCTTCGCCGGCATCCTCAAGATCGAGATGCAATCTGCTCACTCCAACGAAGGACTTCACTCGGCACCGTTCGGATTGCCGAACACCGCCGAAATCTGCACCGATCTTCTTGTCTCTCCGACGGAGACGATCTACTCGGAAGAAGACCTCTCGGTGCCATTTGGGTTACCAAACGCCGCCGAGATCTACGGCAAACTCCTCTCCCCCGAGTCAGGGTTGACCCACTCGGAGGAGCCCGCATCCCCAAGCTCTGACTCGGACTGGAACGATCCAGACCCGGGCTACCCAGGATCAAGGGAGGTCGCCGTCATCCTCCCGCCATTCGGCTCATGCTCATCTTCGGAGCTCAACGAATACCTCAGCTCCGCCGGCTTCGACGACCTCTATGGCATCCCCTCAGACGAAGTCAACGACTCCGACTGCCGCAAGGACTACGAGCCGAAGTGCTTCGATGTCCTCATGGCCGAGCCAAACGAGTCCGACTCAGCCATGGCCACGAGGCTTGCTGAAGAAGAGCGAGCCAAGATTGAGCAGTAGCGCAAGACGGCCGAAGAGGAGAAGCAACGCAGGGAAGAGGCTGACAAGAGGAAGCAGGATCTACGCGCAGCCGGACGATCCGCCCAGGAGGCCATCCTCCAAACACGGGTTCGCAACACCAACATCTTCCAGACGCCACAGCAGAACGCTGTTGCCGCGCTCACGCTTTTGGACACCGTCATGGAGACGGCACCCGCCAATGTGACTCCAATACTTGACAAGATCAAGACCATCGTCGCAGCCACAGCCAACGGCCACCCCACCACCTCGGCACGAAGGCCGACTGAGTCCGTGGCTGAAACGCTCGACAAGAGCCGACTCCCGCCTCTAAGGTCAGGAGACTATAAGAGGCCCGAGCCAGATCGGTCGACGACAAGGCCAAGAGGCCCACCCCGTGAGTCCACGCAGAAGTTCCAGGAGCAAACGGCTGACTCCCGCGACAAACAACACGGACGTCCACCCGTCCACCACCGCGTCCGCCGCAACAACAGCTCCAGCTATCCGACCAACCAACCAAAGACCCCGCCGAGCGATCTGCGGAAAGTCCTCGATCGCCGCTACCAGGAGCGGGACCGACGCACTCGGGAAGATCGGAGGGGATCACCCGATAGCGGCGACGACGGAGTGCCGGCTTTCACTCGGGAGCTTCGCCGAGTGCACTGGCCGAGTGGTTTCAAGCCCACAGGAATTGAAAGGTACGACGGCAAGACCGACCCTGAGTCATGGCTTACCGTCTACACTCAAGCCATCCGCGCAGCAGGTGGCGACAACAAGGCTATGGCCAATTATCTTCCAGTGGCCCTCGCTAACTCCGCCAGGAACTGGCTCACGAGCCTGCCAAGAGGCTCAATTGGCTCGTGGAGCGAGCTGAGGGACCACTTTATTGCCAACTTCCAGGGTACTTTCGAGAGGCCCGGCACACACTTCGATCTATACAACGTCATCCAGAAGCCTGACGAGCCTCTGAAGGATTACATCCGCCGTTTCTCCGAGAAGCGCAACAAAATCCCCAACATCACCGATGACATCATCATCGCCACCTTCCAGTCCGTGATGAGCTGTTAATCGGGAAGTTTGGGCGCAAGCCACCGAAGACGGTGAAACAGATGTTCGAGACGGCGAATTCATACGCCAAATCCAACGACGCCATCAAGGCCGCCCGTCAAGACCGGCCCGACAGGAGGGAAGACAAGCAGGCGGGAGGAAGCCGGAATCGTGAGAAGGATAACGGCAACAGCAACAACCAGGGCCAAAAAGATCGCAAGCGCCGATCTGAGGACCTAGTGGCCGCAACCTCCAACACTCAACGTCGTCCCCGAGTCGCCGCCTATGACACCATCATGAACGCCCAATGCACTCATCATCCCAATCATAAGCACGCGGCTAAGGACTGCTTCATCTACAAATAGTTCGCCGAGCAGTACGCGGCGCAGCTCAACAAGAAGCCGACTAATGAGGCTGGTCCATCGGGCGCCAAGAAAAACAACGCGGCTGAGAATGCTGAACCTTTCCAAGACCCTGTGGGAGAGCTCAACTACATCTTCGGAGGGCCGCTAGCCTATGAGTCCAAGAGGAAACAAAAGCTAACTGACCGAGAGGTCAACGCGGCTCAACCAGAAGTCCCTCAGTACCTGCGATGGTCGGAAGTGGCCATCACTTTTGACCGCTCGGATCACCCCGACCGAGTGGTTCACCCGGGGCGCTATCCACTCGTCCTGGATCCCGTGGTCGGCAACATCAAGCTCAAGCGCGTCCTCATCGATGGGGGCAGCGCCCTCAACATCCTGTTCGCCAAAACCATGGATGAGATGCAGATCCCGAGGGCCGTACTGAAGGCAAGCTCAGCCCCCTTTCACGGAGTCATCCCGGGGCTATCATCTACACCACTCGGGCACATCTCCCTCCCTGTCACCTTCGGGGCTCGAGAGAATTTCCGAACGGAGAACGCCACTTTTGAGGTGGCCGACTTCGAAACAGCATACCATGCCATCATCGGAAGGCCAGCGCTCGCCAAATTCATGGCGATCCCACATTACACCTACCTCTGCATGAAGATGCCGGCTCCCAACAGCATCATCACTCTTCGTAGCGATGTGAAGCAAGCCTTCACCTGTGATAAGGAGAGCTGCGACATGGCCCAATCTCGCGAGAGATTGCGTGGCCACAAGAAGTCCGATTGGCTGCATCAACTTCGGCAGAGGGCGAAGTCCACGCGAAGAAGATAGCCAAATCAGGATCCGGCGACGCCAAGACCAAGAAGATCTCCCTTGATTCGTCGGATCCCTCAAAAACTGCTGTAATCGGCGCTGAACTAGATCCTAAATAGGAAAACGCGCTCGTCACCTTCCTCCAAAGTAATAAAGATGTTTTTGCTTGGAAACCATCCGATATGCCTAGAATTCCTAGGGAGGTGATCGAGCACTCTTTGCACGTCAAAGATGACGCCAAACCGATAAAACAACGATTACGCAGATTCGCGCAGACCGAAAAGACGCTATCAAGGAAGAGCTCGCAAAGCTCTTGGTTGCCGCTTAATCAAAGAAGTCCTTCATCCCGACCGGTTAGCCAACTCGAGTCCCGGTCCGCAAGAAGACGGGGGCAATGGCGCATGTGCGTTGACTATACCGACCTCAACAAAGCTGTCCCAAAGATCCATTCGGCCGCCTCGCATCGACCAAGTCGTAGACTCAACACCACCGCCAACTCCCGAGTTTCTTGGATTGTTACTCGGGCTATCACCGGATCAGCTTGAAAGAATCCGACGCTGAAGACATCGTTCATCACGCCGTTTGGGGCCTCTGCTACATCACCATGCCTTTCGGCCTGAAGAACGCCGGCGCCACATATCAACGCATGATCCAGAGATGCTTCCAGACGCAGATCGGCAAGAACGTAGAAGCTTATGTCGATGTCGTTGTCATCAAGACCAAGCAGAAAGAAGACCTGATCGCTGACCTAGAAGAAACTTTTGCAAACATCCGGGCCTTTAGAATGAAGTTGAACCCGAAGAAGTGCACTTTTGGCGTTCCATCAGGCAAGCTTCTCGGCTTCATGGTGTCACATCGCGGCATTGAAGCTAATCCAGAAAAGATCAACGCCATCTTGAGCATGAAGCCCCCGAGTAACCAGAAAGACGTCCAGAAGCTGACTGGCTGCATGGCAGCGCTAAGCCGCTTCACCTCTCGACTCGGTGAACGAGGCATGCCCTTCTTCAGATTGTTAAAGAAGACAGATGACTTCCAGTGGAGCGCGGAAGCCAACAGGGCCTTTGAAGATTTCAAAGAGTTCCTTACAACGCCGCCCGTCCTGGCCTCGCCCCAGCCCCAGGAACCTCTGCTGCTGTACGTTTCAGCCACTCACCAAGTGGTTAGTACGGTCCTCGTGGTCGAGTGCGAAGAAGAAGGATGGGCTCAGAAGATTCAGAGGCCGATCTACTTTGTTAGCGAAGTGTTGGCAGGTGCCAAAATTCGCTACCCTCAGGTACAAAAATTGCTCTATGGTGTTCTAATAACCGCGAGGAAATTGGCACACTATTTTCAGGGTCACTCGGTCACCGTCGTCACTTCTTTTCCACTCGGCGATGTCATCCACAACCGGGAGGCGATCAGGCGCATCGCCAAGTGGGTTCTAGAGCTGATGCCATTGGACTTGACTTTTAAGGCGAGGACGTCCATAAAGTCACAAGCCTTGGCAGATTTCCTGGCCGAGTGGACTGAGCAACAAGAGAACGTACCTCGGGAAGACCTCCAACACTGGACCATGCACTTCGACGGATCCAAGAGGATCACCGGCTTGGGAGCAGGAGTGGTGCTGATCTCCCCGACTGGGGAAAGGCTAAGATACGTCCTTCACCTTCACTTCTCCGCCTCACACAACGTTGCCGAGTACGAAGCTCTGCTACATGGACTGCGCCTCGCAGTTTCACTCGGAATACGTCAGCTCATCGTGAAAAGCGACTCCCAGCTGGTCGTCAACCAAGTAATAAAGGACTGGTCCTGTCTCAACGACACCATGAAGGCCTACCGACAAGAGGTCCGCAAACTTGAAGACAAGTTTGACGGGCTCGAACTCTCACATGTCTTGAGGCACAACAACGAAGCAGCCGATGAGTTGGCACAGTTCGGGTCCAAGCGCGAAGCTGCCCCAACAGACGTCTTTGTCGAGCACCTCTATGAACCAACCATCACGGCAAAGACAACTTCCAACGAACAAGCTGCAAACGAAGTCGCCATGACTGACACCGACTAGAGGACGCCGCTCATCAAATTCTTAACTCAGCAAGAGCTGCCGGCAGACCGGGATGAAGCAGAACGCGTCCGACGTTATTGCCAAGCATACGTCATGGTTGACTCCGACTTATACAAGAGGAGCCCCTCTGGAATTCTAATGAGATGCATCACACCCAAGGAAGGGAGGCAGCTACTCCAAGACATCCACTCGGGCATATGCGGAAGCCACGCGGCAACTCACACTCTAGTCGGCAAAGCTTACAGACAAGGTTTCTTCTGGCTTACCGCGGTCTCCGACGCGGACAAAGTCGTACGAACCTGTGAAGGCTGCCAATTTTTTCGCCCGACAGAGCCATGTCCCGGCCCAGGAGCTACAAACAATCCCATTATCCTGGCCGTTCGCGGTATGGGGCTTGGACATGGTCGGTCCTTTCAAGAAAGCTCCAGGAGGATTTACACACCTCTTCGTCGCAATCGACAAGTTCTTCAAGTGGATTGAAGCCAATCCGGTCGCCACAATTACTGCTGACAAGGCACAGAATTTCTTCCTCAACATCGTGCACCGCTTGGCGTCCCAAACGTAATCATAACCGACAACGGGACTCAATTCACGAGAGGCATCTTCAAGGAATTCTGCGAAGACTTCGGAATCAAGATTTGCTATGCGTCGCCGCCCATCCCAAAAGCAATGGACAAGTCGAACGGGCCAACGGCATGGTCCTTCAAGGCATCAAGGCCCGCGTGTTCGATCGTCCGAACCCTTACGCAGCGTGTGGGTCCAAGAGCTTCTCTCGGTCCTATGGTCTCTGCGGACCACACCCAGTCGGGCTACCGGCCAAACTCCCTTCTTTTTGGTCTACGGCGCAGAAGCCATGTTGCCAAATGAGATGGAGTATGAATCCCTCCGAGTCCGCAGCTTCAACGACGAACGCTATGACCCCGACTGAGTGGACGACCTCACCCGGCTGGAAGAGGCCCGAGAGGCAGCCCTCATCCAGTCGGCCAAATATCTTCAAGGGCTCAGACGATACCACAGTCGCAACGTTCGAGCACGAGCTTTCATCGTTGGCGACCTGGTTCTACGAAAGATTCAGACCACCAAGGACCGTCACAAGTTATCCCCCTTATGGGAAGGACCGTACATAATCGCTGAGGTGACTCGGCCCGGTGCATACCGGCTAAAGCGTGAAGACGGATCTATGGTGGAGAACTCCTGGAACATCGAACACCTCCGACGATTCTATGCTTAATTTGACTAAGGTTTCATGTTTTCCTTGACTGCCGACCTCAAGCAAGATGACCTCTTGAGTTAGCAGTCGGGGGCTGTACATATGTCAATAAAGCATAAGTTTTCCTCATCAACCTCTGTGCATGATTTGGTTTATCATTGTTTAATGTTCTTCGATTCGTGTTCAGTGTCTAAGGATTGAGAGTTTTCTGATGACCTAATTGAGCCTAGGCTTGGTGACAGTCAGACGAAAATTTTTTAAGAAATTTCACACAAAAACTCGGATCAAGGCATTAACATAAATAAGCTAAATATATCACAAGCCTGTGTCAGAGCATCACGATCATACGATATTTACAAGCCAATGTTCACAAGACAAATCAAATCCGGAAGTTAATTACTACATCGACGGAAATCTTCTTCGCCGACTCCTGCGCCTCACTCAGCATGTCCAAGGCCTGCTCATCCGAGGTCCCGTCAGCAAAGCCCTCTCCGACCGAGTGGATATCCACTCGGGGGTAAAGAGACTTGGTCTGTGCAAGAGCCAGACCAGCCCCCATGTTGGCGGCTTCAGTGATGTTCGCCATATATTGGTCAGGGGCCCTCCGCAGCTTGTCGAAAATCTCTAATGGCTCTAGCGAACTGGCCCCGACCCCTTGATGAAACAAGGACAGCAAGATTGGCGCAGCAGCATTGGCGACCTCTTCCCGGACCTCTCCGGCTCGTTTGACCCGCTCGAGCAAGACGTCATATTGAGCTCGGGTCTTAACCTTGTAAGCTGCCGAAAGCATCTGATCATGCAAAGCACTTGGAAATAAAGCAGCACAGAGAATGTTACCTCGAAGAGGCTTACCTTCAAACTTGCCTCCAGTTCGGCCTTGTCGAGGCTGACTGCCTCCAGCTGGACTTGGAGCGAGTGGACCTCCGACGAATTTTCTACAAGCAAAGAAGATCATCAGCAACCGGGGTCAACATGAGAATCATAAAGAAACTCGGAGAGATGAGCTCACTCCCGACTGGTCCTCGGAGGTCGGGGTTCTCCTCCCGAAGCTCCGTGATTTCCTTCCTCAGAGTCGCCTCCCTCGACGCGGCTTCCTCTTGAGTGGTATTCAGCTTTCGCTGGATGTCCCCTAAAGAGTTCGGTGAGGAACCGGCTTCTCCGACACCTCGGACTTCGCCATGGAACGGCGTACTCATACTGCGCGAGAAATCCGAAGAGTGACCGACTGGAAAAAGATGATAACACAATAAGAGAAAAAGACTAAGGCTTACGTTGAGTAGCCGAGTCGCTTCGTTTAAGCTTTCGACAAGGGCATCCCTTTCTTCCTCTCGCCTTGCCGCCCAAGACGATGCCCCGCCTCCGGCCTTCCGAGTCCCGCCACTCGATCTTGATCGGGGAACCTGTTTCGAAGACGAACTGGGACTTCCTCCACCGTGGCGGCGGATAGGAGGAACAAATGAAGACATGAAAGATTCAAACTAAAGAGCAAAGACAAGACTCTGATTCAAGACTCACCGACTTCAGTGGCTGCGCTCTTGGGTGGAAGAACCCGGCTGGCCTCCTTCTTCTGGCTCTCCGCAGAGTGATCCCTAGTCGGGGCTGACCGAGCCGTGGCTTGAGTTTTCCTGGCTGTCGATTGGTTTCCATTCAGAACGTCCCGGCTGGCGGTCGGGGGCTCCTTTCTTGGGGTATCCCTCTTCGGAGGCGAAGGTTTTTTGCTCGGAGCGCTCTCGCTCGGATGCGGGCTCCGAGGCTTCGGCTCCGCAGGTTTGGGCGCCTCGGGAGCAGCGGCGGGAGACGGCCTCTCACCCTTCCCGGCAGGATCTATGTCCTGGGGCCTCCTGCAATAACGAATACAGCTGGGATGAAGACAAAAAAGTTTTCAACGAAAAAGCTCGGACTTCAGTCATAAAACATACCTGGACGACCGGCGGATCTTCGGCGCCGCCTTCGGTGATGGCCTTGGAGGAGGAGTCTCGACTGGAGGAGCCGGGACGTCATCGTCCGAATCGTTAATGATGAGCCTCCTTTTGCTCGCCCGCTTGTTTGTGTCCTCACTCGGGGCCGCCCGCTTCCCGATTGGATCACTTTGGATTTTTATCCCCCCAGCCGACTTCTTGGCAGGGCGACGCGGCACGTCATCGTGGGGCACCTTGTACGACCTTGAAGTAACAGAAGCATTTTCCTGCAAGAGAAGTTCGCACAACACTAAGAGACAAGATATCAAGGTTGCAAGACGTTATGAAGCAGTCAATTGGCTTACCGGAGGAGGAGGCCGGTGAATGCTGAAGGGGAGAACCGACAGAATGAGGGCGCGCTCAACTGCAATTCCAGTCGAGAAGATCTTGAACATCCGGATCTTCAGGATCTCGTAGCTGAGTGGATCTTGATCTTCCCGATTGGGGTCCTTCCCGCCTTCGTACTCGAAGGCCGGCTTCGACCGCTCTTTAATTGGAGCTAGTCGGCACCGGATGAAGTGCCGAGTGATCTGCTTGCCACGAAGACCCTTCTGCTTCATTGCCAGGATCTTTGCAAGCAGTTTGTTGGCCTCGTCCCAGTCTTGAGCCACTGGAACAGTGCTCCAAGTTGGCCTGGGGACAGGGGGAAGGCCGACGAAGGCTGGCAGGCTGGGTTCGTGGTTGCTGATGTAGAACCAGCCCGCGTGCCATCCCTTATTGGAAGATTTTAAGGGAAGAGAAAAGTACTCCTTGCGGAGAGATCCGCGGAATTGGAAACTTGCCCCGCCAACGACGCATGGGTGGTCCTTATTCGGATGCGGCTTGAGGTAAAACATGCGGCGGAACAGTTGGAAGTGGGGGAGGATGCCAAGGAATGCTTCGCATACGTGAATAAAAAGAGCGATGTGAAGCATGGAGTTGGGGTTCAGATTGTAGAGTCGAAGGCCATAGTAATCTAAAAGCCCCCGGAAGAACTCAGAGGTGGGAAGAATGAACCCGCAATAGAAAAAAGAGGTGAATACAACGAGCTCACCGGTGTTCGGGGTTGGGAAATCTTCACCCGCCGCCGGGCGCCAGCCTGCGATCTCCTTGGGAGGAAGCACGCCGTGCTTCACCATCTCCTTGAGGGTAGATTCCCTCATGTCCGACGTGGCCCATTGGTCAAAGGGGATTCTCTTTTCCTCCGCCATTGAGTGTGGTTTGGATGGGAAGTGGATCTGGTCGGAAAGGATGAAGATTTAAGAAGGGGATTGGCTGCGGAAGCCGGTTTGTGGCAAGAAGCGAGCTCTGGATGGATGGATTTGGGAGCGCGTGAGTCTAGGGTTCTTCGCAGGGAACCGGTGAACGGTGCTGCGAAAAGAGGAATCTTTTGGAAGACGAAGAGGCGGGGACGACCTCGAGGCTTTATAGAAAAGATTTGAGGGTTGCGCTAGATTTTCTCGTGATTGGGCCGAGCCCATGAGAGAATCTGCGGCCTAGTTAAGGTGTGGCTCGACGCATGTCCTTAGGGACTTAAGCAGATGAGCTTAAGCAGATTTGCCCTGGCAATATACACGTGTCCGAATGCCCTATACCTTTGCAAATCCTTTCATACCGCGGTTTGCTTGACTTCATGAGAAGCTAGCACGATGCAATTTGGAAGGTGACCAACAGTTAAGCTTTTTATAGCTGCCTTGATGACAAGGGCTGTTTGGTTTTTTAGCATTCGATTAAGAGATTATATCGATGCTATTTTTTCCACCTTGGTGAAGATCTTTATAGATTGAGACCAGTATTATGGCAAGAGCTATTTAATAACTTGGTCATATTTTTCATATGATTGAAAAACTCGTTTTCCCATGAGGGACGATTGAAATATTTGTTCCGAGATAACTCGGGCAGATCCACTCGGATAAGCATGAGCTTACTGAGTGCTTTCTACCCATGAGGGCTGATTGAATTATTTGTTCTGAGATGACTCGGGCAAATTCACTCGGATGAGTATGAACTTGCCGGGTAATGAGATTTTATGATTGCTTTATCATGAGCTAAGTATTCATATGAGAATGATTTTTATAGTTCTTGACTATCTGCTTAGTCTGATTTTGACTAACCACATAGTCGGGGGCTACACCAAATTAGGTGCATCAGGAGATGCACCTAGATATTTATTTTTGAGAATTTTTTAGATATTTTTCAGCCCTTCACAGTCTTTGGAGCCACTCGGGAAGATTCAGGCAGAGATGATGGAATCACTCGGCGCCAGAAGCATTCGGCCAAAGAGGTTTTTGGCTGCGTACCGTTTTGGTTTGAAGCTGAGTTGTCTCGTCGACTGAAAAGGACTCGGGGGCTACTGTGGAGATTATGGTAATCAGATATCTACATGGCAAGCTTATCCGACTGGAGGTAGGGATAGGTTGCGCCTGCCATATTTGTAAACCAAACATGACTTGGGTGTTACGATTGCCAATAGAGATAAGGCAATCGGCCTATAGTCATGGTTTGGTAAGATTGAGAAAACCGACTTAGCGTAAGATAGGGTTTCCGATCTGTAAACCAGCCTCCCAGGATTATGTAAGGGGGGAAAGGGGCGTCTCTTGAGGGATATTCCGATAGGAGATCAGCTTTTAGCTCTCAGCTTTAGATCACGAGATCAATAAAGACACTCGGTGGATCGAATCCACCGAAACAGGAGTAGGGTATTACCTCACGAGAGGGCCTGAACCTGTCTAAACCTTCTTCTCCTTCTAACCCATTGTGCTTGGCGATCTCGACTGCGACCCTTGAAATTATATTACCGAAACCAAGTTTCGACAGATCTGAGAAATTTGGTTCAACCTCTCGGCTGTGTTGGCCAATTTGCAACACTCGATGCAATTTATACGAGGTCAGCGTTAGCCGTCGTTTCAATTTCCGGTGATATCTCTTTCATGGTTAAGCCGGCCATTCCCCAAATCTCCGGGAAAATAATCTCCTCAAAGGTTAAGCCGGCCATTTCCCGTATCTCTGGCAAAGTCAAGAGCTAACCTCCATGTTTTGGAGGCCCTTTGCTTCCTGCTGGTGTATACAACGGCTGTACATACGAAGCTCCATGGAAGCTCATCGCTGCACATGGCATCGTTGCAGGTAGGCTTGAAAGCGGTCAAACTCGGTCGAAAAACTCCTCAATTGTTTTCTACTTTTATATTTGAAATACGAAAACAAAAACGAATGCGAACAAGTCGAACAAGAAAACGAACACGAACAAGTCGGATAATCTAGGCGAACCAATTCGATCAGAATTATGTCGAACACGGTCGATATACGAAAAATCAATACAAAATACCGACCCATAGACCACAGTGCATTGCAATATAGCATTAAACAAGTGCGCGACCAAACACATAATAAGTTCACAGGTAACAAAGTGCATAATCTAGTTCAAGTGTATGTGCATACGGTATACGACATATAATTAAAGTAGTGCACGACTAAATACATAATAAGTCTAGAACAAACAATTAAAGGACATAAACGTCTACGGTCTATAGTTCATCAGCATCATCCATAATGTCAAGATCACTTTCTATGTCTTTTTCTCCCTCATTGTCCTCCTGAGTGTCCTCATTGTCCTACAAGTAAGAAAACAGTATAATTATGGTGCGATTACCATATAATCTTACTCAAAGTAATCAATAAAGTATAAACTAGTACTAGGGTAGCATACAGATATGCATACAGTTCATATGAATTCCCATTAATTTTAAATGTATTAATATTACACATTCCAAAGCATGTTGTTCATGCAAAAATCCTGTAAGACCTTTTTTCGGTTATTTGTTCCTTGCTTAATGAAATGAGGCAGATATCCTATGTGTTCGAGAAAAAAGAATGTTGTTTATGCAAAAATCAAGAAGCACATTTACTATTGCCTCAATCCTGAAAGTAACGTTCATAATCTTGTGATCGTTGCTGATGATCTAAGGGACACCATTGATACTATCAAGGAGAGAATTCTTGTGGATGAATGTGAGGGAAAGAAACCAAAGGCACAGGCAACAAGCTGGATATGTACTGCTCAATCAGTGACTTCACTAGCTGTTCATAGCAAATAACCATTATGTGAAAGCTACATACACTTTTTTGATCTTTGGTCATAGCAGCAGGAAACTAAACACACACCAACTATTCAAATTGTAGTTAATAAAAATTCAAACATACCTCAATTTTCATCTTAGCCACAACATTAGTCAAAGCATCAACCTCAAGATCACTCACAATTGATCCAACCATTTTAGAATCTGAAAAAATTTAGAAAGAAACAAAATCAAAGCAATGTTCTCCTGCATTAGTAGTGTCCAAATGAAAAAAATGATGAAATAAGCACCTTTATTTGCTGCAGCAACCCAATCCTTTGTGCAAATTAATGCTTGTACCATCTCGGGATCAAGACGACTACGATAGGGATCCATAACATGACCAGCAGCACTAAAAGCAGACTCGGAGGCTACTGTTGATACTTGTACAACCATTACATCCCTAGCAATCTGTGAAAGGATAGGATACTCTTCTCTCTTGTTTTTCCACCATGCTAAGATGTCAAACTCAGTAACATTTTTCTGTAGTGGTTCCAACATATACCTCTCCAAATCATTTGTCTCAACCACAGAAAGTTCACTTGCATCATTTAAGAATTCTTCAAGGTCATGGTCTACATGTCCCATTAATACATCAACTGTGTTACTAGGTGCAGGTGCCGGTGCAGCCACTTCAGTGACTTCACTAGTTGCTGTTGATGATGCATTAGCACAGACATAAAAGTTGTACAGCTTCTTTACCACACTAAGAAACTCATCCAATTTAGCTTGATAACAAACCCCATGGAACTTCTTCATGTAGTACTCTATGAGCCTTTTCTTATACCTTGGATCAAGAAAACAAGCTACAGCTAGAGTAATGTTGGACTGCTCCTAATATTTCTCAAATTTTTCATTCATAGCAATTGCCATTTCTCTAATTATATCATCTCCACTAAAGCACCAGTCATCAAGCAAGGGCTTTATGTCACAAAAATCTTTATAAAATAAGTTTGCAGTAGGATATGAAGTGCCAGAGAGAATTTCAATGAGATCATAAAATTTCTTCAAGCAACCATATATTGTCAATGCATTGTCCCATTCATCAGAAGATGGAGAAATTTTGGCATACCTTCTTCGATTTGTAGACTTCAGCCTAATAAATGCATCCTTGTAGTACAAGACATCTCTGAGCATAAGATAGGTAGAATTCCACCTTGTTGAAACATCCATTTGAATACCTACCCCTCTTTGTATCCAACCCAGCTTGGGTGGCACACTTCATAAGCGCTTCCCACTGCAATGGAGACCCTTTCACAGCTAGTACAAGTGATTTAACCTTGCTGAGTGTTCCTGAAATAACTTTCAACCCATCTCTAGCAACCAAATTGAGAATATGGCAGGCACATCTAACATGAAAAAACATCCCATCACACACTACGGAACCATTACCATTCTCTTTCAGATCTGAAATTATATCGTTGACAGCCACTTCATTTGAACTAGCATTATCCAAAGTCAAAGCAAACAATCTATTTTCCATGTACCATTTAACCATAACTTCAGTGAATGTCTCGGACAGCTTTGCACCAGTATGCCTACCTTTTACATTAAAAAAACCAATGATTCTCTTTTGCATACGCCAACTATCATCTACCCAATGAATTGTAACACACATGTATCCTTTGTTTTGGCATGAGGTCCACATATCCATTGTTGCACTAAAGCGACACTTAAGAGTTTTCAGGTGTGCATACAGAGTTTCCTTTTCTTGAATGTATCTTTCCATTATTTCTTTCCTAACAGCGACACGGGATTTTTTTGGAAAGGTAGGACGGAGAGATTTTAGGAAATCGAAAAGATACTCATGCTCAACTATATTGAAAGGATATTCATGCATGATTATTGCCAAATTCAATTTCTTCAAGCTAGCTTCTTGGTCATATTTGTAAGTCTGAACAGTACCATTGTTCTTACCAACTTGAAGTTGTTGTTGTCCCTTCACAGTACTGTGTTTTGACCTCAAATGGTTCTTGAATGCAGTCATCCCATTAATACCCTCAGCTCTATACTTCTGAGTACACCTAGAGAAATGGCAGTACCCCCAAATCTCCTCAATCTGCTTTCCTTCCACCTTTACATACTCCCTTTTATTGGTAAAATATTCCCAGACCCAAGATGTGCATTTGTTGGCCCTCTTGATAGAAACCTCCTCATTCTCGCCATCCTCTTGGTCATCAGTGTCGTCGACAGTAATTGGAGTTGTGGTTCCTGCTGTTGCACAAGTAGATAATGCACAAGATGCTGCTACTGATGCTTCTGCATTAAGGTTAATACTTTCAGCATACCTTTTATCCCCTGATCCTGCCAAGATGCAAGTGAAACATGGTCAGTTGGTCACCACAATAACATGGGAAAGCATGATGCTATGTTTACCTACCATGCTCATAAACCTTTGCCCAGAATTATTAGATGGTGGTGAAAATACTAACTATACACATATTTAGTTAATGCTTGGGTTCCATGATGGGGGTATAAACTAGTCTTCTATGGAGCATGTGAAGCTCAAATCAAACAGTACCTGGCGCTGGAGAAGAAGAAACTGTTGCTGCTGGTGTCAGAGGTGCCGGCGGTGCAAGAAGGTGGTGCACACTCTTGGTCTTCGCCCTACCCCTGCCCTTCGCTCCAGGAACAGAAGCACCTCCAGTTGGCGCCATCGACGGGCGGGGTGGCGGCGCGTCACGGGGCGGAGCGCCTGGCGGAGTGGCGGAGTGCCGGGCAGGCCGTGCCGGCGGCGCTAGAGGTGGGATGGCGGCGGTGCTATAGGCGGGACGGGGAGAGGCGAGGCGTGCTGGCGGTGGCGCTAGAGGCGGGACGACGACGACGCTAGAGGCGGGACGGGGAGAGACGAGGCGTGCCAGCGGCGGTGCTAGGCGGGATGGGGAGAGGTGAGGCGTGCCGGCGGCGGCGCTAGAGGCGGGACGTCGACGACGCTAGAGACGGGACGGGGAGAGGCAGGCGGGACGACGGCGGCGCTAGAGGCGGGACGAGGAGAGGCGAGGCGTGCCGGCGGCGGCGCTAGAAGCGCTAGGGCGTCGCTGCGTCGGGGGTCGGGTGCGCGGCGGCGGCACGATGGGAATGGGATGGGCGTCGGGGGTAGGTTAGGTTAGGGTTTATCGGCTGGGCTGGCAGATAGGCTAGGCCGGGCCAGCCGGCTGCTCCCAAATTCGATCGAACTAATGCGGAACATCCCGAATATAATGTAGAAATGTAGAAATCGGTCGAACAAAAGGCAAACCGAATTCATTCCAATTTCGAATTTAGTACTCCGAATTCCGAATTTGAATTAGGTGTCTGAATTTTTGTCCGAAAATATAGAAAATGATACGGTGAAATGTAGAAAACGATACGGTCGAACTTGGGATATTTCCATTCCTTTTTCACCCCTAGTTGCAGGTGATGAAGCAAAAAGTGCAGGGACCTGATAGATTTCTTGTAATATTAGGAGGCCCTCTTTGCTATTTTTAAGGATCAGCCTGTAATACTGCTTATTTATAGGGACCCCGCTGTAACCCTCAAGTTGTAAGACTGTGCTTACATCAATCTAGATCCTAGGCCTCTATGCCCTTACCTTTAAAAAAAAGAGAGGCAGGCATGCGCCAGGTCCACCGAGTTGATCACTGTTGGGGAAAGCGGCTTTAGTCCCGGTTTGTAACCCCTTTAGTCCCGAGTATCAAACCGGGACTACGAAAGCGTGACAAAAGATCACTTTCTTTAGTCCCGGTTAAAATACCTCCCGGTTGGTAACACCAACCGGGACTAAATGTTTTTTTACTTTGCTCCTCTTATAGATGGCAACGGATAAAATCCACGCGGATACCTGTATCTCAAACCCGTACCCGTGAAAATAATTTTGTGCCCACGCCCACGCCCGCTAGCCGCCACGGGTAGCAACATTCGCTCGCGCCCGCTATCCACGGGCAAAACATGCCCGCGGGCATACCCGCATACCTGCATACCAGCGTGAAGGAGACCGGTATGAGGCGAGCGACGCGCCGACGGGCTGCGGGGTTGGGGAGCGCGCACCGGCAAGGGTGCCCGGGCGGTTGCGGCCGATGGGGGCGTGCGGGGTTGAGGGCGCGCCGCAAGGGGCTCGGGGCGGCGGCTGCGGTCGGCGGGCGAGCGGGGTTGGGGGCGCGTCGGCAAGGGCGCTCGGGGTCGGGACGGCTGCGGCCGTCGGGGTGGGGACGGGGCGGCGCGGCAGCCGGTGGGGGCGGGCGCCGCACACCGGCAGGGACCGGGCGGGCCGCGCGCGCCAGGAGACCCGATGGCTGCGCTTTGAGGAGGGAGGAATCGGGAGGAGGATGGGGGTGGGGAATGGCCGAATGGAACCTTAGATTGAGCGCTTATATACTTCTTCTTTCGTGGTCCCACATGTCACTGCGGGTATGCGGGTACGGACGTATTCAATTTTTACCCTATACAAATACCCGTTAGGCACAACCTTATGCTCGCGCCCGTTCTCGCGGGCACAGATTCGCACCCGTATCCGCGTCCGCCGGGTTGGGTACCCGTAGGTACACGGGTTTTTTCTACCAGTTGCCATCTTTAGCTCCTGCTGGTAGCTTGCTGCTTGTTAATTATATATTATGCATACATTTTTGACACACATATATATTTATACATATATATGCAATATGCATATATGTGTATAAATATATATTTTACACACATATAAATGCACTTAATTAAGGAAATATATATATATATCACCAAAATATGTGCACACATAAATATACACATATATTAAATTCCTAATTAATATTTACTGTTCTATATCGTATGTTACAAAAATTTATCTACGGGCCACTCAAATCCATATAGAACTCTCCCGCAGGCTCAGTAATCTGCTCGTTGATAAATCCCATTAGTTCTTCTTGAGCAGCCTGTATGAAACTCGCGTGGGAGAGTTTGTCCCTCATGTAAATAATCTGTCATTCGAATAAACAAGAAATAAATATATGAAATAAACACAAAATTGAGACGTAACGTATGAATGGTTGTTATACGTACATCCAGATTCTGAGGACATGTGTCATGGTTAACTAGGCGGTGAAGTGTAGTCGGAGACGTAGTAGCCGCACAAGTTTGTCCCTTTCTCCTGTTTTGCACACTAAAGGAGAAACGGTTACAGATTTAATATAATTTCTATTTTAGAACAAATTAATGATTCAATATAACTTTGGAGCATGTTATTCACTGAAAAATTCATCCTCACAACAAGATTTTCTTCCCAAGCCCCGCGAACCTTCTTACGGAGCCGTGTCCATGCCTTACATGCAGTTGAAAGTTAGCGAGTAATTATCCAGGAACCACATATATGCAATAGCAACTAAGATGACATTACCTGTTTAACATTTCTAAAATCTTTGCGTACGTAGACTATGTTTATCCATTGAGTTAAACATGTGGATTTGCAAGCTATCAACGTCAATTATAAAAAGGGCCCAGTGGAATCTGCAAATTATGTGAGATGACATATGAAACTGTATATATGCACCTGATTGAAATTGGTACGGAAGGTAGTAAAAACTCATGTTGTGTTGTATGGCAGAAGTATCCATGTCTTGTAATGATGCTGCGTCAGCATTTGGACGATATTGTCCTCTGTTTGTGTCAGATATTGATCTACCATCGCGGTGTTAATTTTTCGAGGGTCCATGAATCCATAGTTGGTCCATCCCCGCTTGTTGCAATCGTGGATCGCCAATCTACAATGAGTCAGCTACATACAAGGAGCTAAGGAACGAAATAAATATAACTGAACGATACTTACAAAACCCGTGTGGCCATAAGAGAGACATCGAGGGCGTCCAGCTGGTATAGGTTGAAGATGTCTTTGAATCGGAGCCACACGACGTCACCTCCATTGAAGAAATAGTCGTTTGAGTACTTTGCCATGAACATCTCTGTACCTTTGCTTGATTCTTGCATGTACCACTTATGGAAGCAGTACATCTGTGTAGGTAAAGTTTTAACATGTTCAGGCGTTACTAGAGGTCGCCCGAGTACGAACTTGTACTTTAGCTCAACCTTCTCGATAGGTGCATGTCCGGAAACTTGGTCCATGGTCATTCCTACAGATTCCATAAATTTTCTTAAATCAGCTCTAACAGGTTGAGATGTGTTAAACTCAAGGGGTTTCTGCGGTTGCATCCTGAGTTGCGGTACATCTTTGCCCTTTGCTGTCGCCTTTCTAGCCGCCTTCCTGATCGTCCTGTCATAGTCGGACTACGGCGGTGGTCTAGTCCATGGCGATACATCTTCTTAAAAAAGGCCTTGGTTTCCGGGGCGATTACAGGAGGCTTCTTAGGAGACTTATTCTTGAAATGTGCTGCCACCTTAGCTCAGACAGCCTCATGCAACTCCTTGTCCGTCATGTCATACGTCGTTTTCTCTGGGGCTAGTGGGAGCGGGTCAAGTCTTGGCATCTTTCTTCTTGGTTCACTTGTTGACATTGACCGCGTGGCTTGAGCTCTGCGCTTAGGAGGCGACGAAGGATGCGAAGGAGGCTGAGAGGCAGACAGTTTAGGAGTCGGTGCTCGTTGTGGTGACGGAGGAGGCGGAGAAGGCTGGGGAGTGGGAGACGGCCGTTTAGGACTCGGTGCTTGTTGAGGTGACGCAAGAGGCGAAGGAGGCGGAGCAAACGGTCCACGTGGTGGAGATGGAGGAACGTGGTGGCAACTTTTTTGGCAAGAAGACAAACACGATCGAAACACCTAAATGCCTTGCGGTGATATGGAGTCACCAACCATCTCAATCTAGCAAGAAAAACTAAACCAAGATGGGTTTTGTAGACTAAACCGGCTAGTGGAGCCGATTTAAGTAGAACGATGAATAACTACCCATCTTGTGGGCAAACGGAAGGTTTCCAGGACAAACCTACAAAGAGATGTCACACTCTCGTAGTGGCAGCGGACGATTTACAGCGCAAATCGACAAAGATGGATGAACTACTTGGAATTAATATGAAAAAAAAGTAAAAGAACGATTCAATTGGCTAAAAACTTGAGACTAGATTGTGTGTATTGTTTCCCCAATTGAACCAGCCTTGGCCCTTAAATAGGGGTTGGTCTTGCCTCCCACAGGTCCTCCTCCACATCCAACTCAGGGTAGAAACCAATAGAAACACGAAAACATACCTTCCCGAGCAAGGAAACCCAAGACCCGACGAAATTCGCTTTGGACTCGGACTCTGACGGTCTGACCGGCCGTATACCTACGGTTAGACCGGCCCTACTAGCCAGTCAGACCGGCCATATACCTACGGTCTGACCGGCGCTGTGAAGAAAACCCGATACTTTCCAAAATTTGGCAATTTTTCTCTATTTCGTCCATAGGTGTCAAATTTGGGTGTAAACACGAGCCCCGTGCCTTTTTGATGAACATCATGAATCTAAAAGCATAGAACATGTTGTCTTAGGGCGATAATCCATATTACCAACAATTGTACCTCCTAAGCATCTTGCCAAACACTTGGAAAATATTTCTTCAGGTATTTTTTATTGATAGCTCACTGAAAACGCTCTCCTTGAAGTGTCTCCAAAAAGTACGCATTCCCTAGAACGATTCCGCATATTCGATTAGGCCCTTCCCAACTTGGTGACCACTTACTGAATTCTTTAGATCGAGAACCCAAAGGCAAAATTGTCTTCCATACCAAATCTCCCACTTGGAATGTCTTTGCCTTCACCCGTTTGTTGTACGCCTTAGCCACTCTCTTCTTCTCTTTCTCTAAGAGATTTCAAACGCTTGTCGATCATCTCATCAAGATTTTCTCTCATCAAGGTCTTGTAGTCTTCAACCGACAAATCATCTTGCTTTATGTATCGAAGAGAACCATGATTTACCTCAACCGGTAAAACAACTTCTTGTCCATAGACCAACTCAAAAGGGGTCACTTTGGTAGCACCATGTTTAGATATCCTATGCGCCCAGAATGCTTCAGAAAGCACCTCATGCCACCTCTCGGATGTTCTTCAATCTTCTTCTTGACCAGTTTTAACAAAGTTTTATTACTTGACTCGGCTTGTCCATTAGCCTGAGCGTAGTAAGGAGAAGAACTCAACAATTTGATACCATAAGTTCGGCAAAAGTTTTCACCTCTTTGGACATGAAGGAAGCTCCTTGATCCGTAGTCAATGTTTGAGGAATACCGAATCTATGTGTAATATGCTTCAAAACAAAGTCAATTACCTCCGTATGAGTCATATTCTTGAGTGGCACGACTTCGGCCCACTTGGTGAAGTAATCCGTCGCAACTAGCACAAACTGATGCCCCCTTCATGACAAAGGATAAATTTGACCAATGAAATCCAAAGCCCATCCTCGGAATGGCCATGGTTTAATAATAGGATTCAACACTGCGGCTGGTGCTAATTGAACATTGCCGAACCATTGACAAACTTCGCATCCTCTATAATATTTTAAACAATCATCAACCATCTTCGGCTAATAGAACCCCGCTTTCCTAAGCAACCAATTCATTTTATGGGCAGATTGATGAGTTCCACAAATACCTTCATGCACCTCTCCCATAGCAACTTTAGATTGATCATCATCTAGACACTTTAATAGCACCCCATCTATATTTCGCGATACAAATCTCCATCAAGCAAAGTATATTTGAATGCTTGCCGCCGCTTTTTTCGATCAACCTTAAGACTAGGATCTTTCAAATATTGAATCAAAGGAATTCTCTAGTCTTCTGCTGCTTCCAGGGCACACACATCCTAATTTAAAATTAATTCGGCCTCTGTATCAGATGAATTATGCCCCCAGCACTTTCTGTGTACCTGGTCTGACCGCCAAGCAATGCCGGTCAGACCGCTCCTCCTGTCTGGTTAGATCGGCCATACAAGGCCGGTCAGACCGTCGGCCACTTGCGGTCCGACCGACAGTGATGCGCCGGTCAGACCGCCTGCGGTTTGCGTCCTCGCCAACTTCGCCCAAAGAATTATAATCAAGCACCGATTTTTCCAATATTAAAAATACTTCTTTTTTGACATTATAACCGAATGCTTGTTGAGAAAAATTATTTGCTCTAGAATTCTCACTTCTAACAATATGTTTAATGGCAAAATCATCGAAATAGGAAATAATATATAAGCATTGATCAAGATACCTATTTAGCGACCCATCAAGGCACTTGTAAACTCTGGCAACCTGTTGCACCACCAATTCTGAGTCACCAAACGCCTCCACGTGTGTAGCTCCAATGATCTCCATCACTTGTAAGCCGAATAATAAAGCATTATATTTGGCTTGGTTGTTTGTACAAAAATACTCCAAACAAACCAATGCTTCAAAAACATTTACCATAGGGTGAAATTAAAACTACACCTATACCTTGACCCTCTTTGCATGAAGAGCCATCAAAATAATTTTTTCAAGGTGTAACATTAAGCAAGCAAACCTCATCTCCATAAGCAATATCCACATGATGGTCTACTATAAAATCTACTATAATTTGGCCTTTCATAGATTTCAAAGGTTCATAAGCCAAATCATATTCAATCAATGCATATGCCCACTTGCCAATTCTCCCACTTAGAATTGGCCTTTGTAACATATGTTTAATAACATCGGTTTGACAAGCAACTATGCAAGTACTAGACAACAAGTAATGACACAAATTGGTACAAGCATAGTATAGGCAAAGACAGAGTCTCTCCAAAAAAAACCTCATCTCAGCATCCAAAAGACGGCGACTCAAATACATGATTATATATTCCTTGTCATCTTCCTCTTGTGTCAAAACAACTCCAATGACTTTGTCTTCAGCAGCAATATATAACCGAAACGGAATTCCGGCTTTAGGCACTCGCACCACGGGTGGAGTAGATAAATACTTCTTCAATCCCTCAAACGCCTCTTGTTGTGCTGCCCCCAAGTAAAATCGGCTTCTTTTTTCAAACGTAAGATAGGAACAAAAGCATCGATTTTACCTGCTAGGTTAGATATAAATCTTCTCAAGTAATTCACTTTACCTAGCAACTTTTGAACTTCTTTCTTGCATGTCGACGCCTTGAAATCTTGAATCTTCTCAATCTTCTTAGGATCAATCTCAACTCCTCTCTCATGCACCATGAATCCTAAGAACTTCCCCACCGACACACCAAAAGCACAATTGAGTGGATTTATCTTTAAACCATACCGGCACATCCTCTCAAAAGCTAACCTCAAATCGGCTATATGACCATCCATGCCATCCAATTTGACAACAATATCATCAATGTAGATTTCCAAGATAAAACCTAACAAATCATGGAAGATCAAATTCATCCCTCTTTGATATGTTGCACCGGTATTCTTCAACCCAAATGTCATGACAACTCACTCAAATAATCCAACAAATCCCGGACACCAAAAATCCGTCTTGCACATATCCTCTTCCGCCATAAAGATTTGATTGTAGTCGACATTGCCATCCAAAAAACTAATCACCTTATGACCCGAAGCATCATTTATCAACATGTCGGCTATAGGCATAGGATATTCATCTTTAGGAGTAGCTTTGTTCAAATCTCTAAAATCTATGCATAGTCTAATCTTGCCACTCCCCTTCTTCTTCACCGGAACAATGTTGGGCACCCACTCCGCATTATGACATGGCCTAATAAACCCCGCCTTTAATAATCGGTCTATCTCTTCTTTGACACGATCATATATGAGAGGATTGAAGTGACGAGGAGGTTGTTTATGAGGCCTAAATCCTGATTTTATAGGAAGCCGATGCTCAACAAGATCACGGCTAAGTCCCAGCATCTCATGATACTCCCATGCAAAACAATCAACATATTCTTTAAGAAACTCGATTATTGTAACCTTATAATCGGCTTTCATATTTTTGTTAACAAAAGTCGGCCTTGGAACACTTCCATCTCCTATGTCAACTTCTTCTAATGGATCGGCCGATGTAAACCCTTGACCAGCTTCTCTACTTTATCAAAATCTTCAATAGTTTCTCCAATACCGTTCTTGGTAGAACGATATTCTTGCACCCTCCTTTGCAACCACTCCAAATTGGCTTCTTTACTCATTATACAAAGTAATATCACCTAACCGTGCTAAGCTAGCCGACTTTACAGAGATAGGTACAAAGCCATCTTTGCAAACACTAAAAATTAAAGCTAGAAAGATCTAACCCTAGTAAGCATTACATATTCCCATGTTGCCATCCCATTGAAACATTGGCTATTGCAAGCTCGGCCGATGTATCCGCTTGAACAATCTCAACATCATCACCATTCCATTGAATTAGGCATTGGTTCAAGGTAGAAGTAACACAACAATTGGCATGAATCAAACAACGCCCCAAAATAACACTATAGTTACCTTGCACATCGATGATGAAGAAAGCGCTAGGCAACGTCTTATTTCCCATGGTAAGCTCAACGGACAAGATTACCTTGGCCTCCCTTGATCTGCCACTAAAGCCGTTGAGTATCATATTGGTCTTCTTCAACTCATCTTCTTCACGACCCAACTTCCTGAATAGCAAATACGTCATCAAGTTCACGGCAGCACCTCCATCCACTAGCATCCTAGAAAACGGTTTTCCATCAATATGACCTTTGAGATAAAGAGGCTTCATATGACGGTTAGACTCATCGGGCTTTTCAAAAACCACATCTCTTAGACCAAGTGACAGCTGAGCAACCTCGGTCTCCTCCAAGGCACAAAACTCCATAGGCAACATGCAGACCATGTTGATGTCCATGTCTTCACTTGGCGATGACTTGATAACCGGTTGCTCGTCCTCTTTCCTTTCCTCTCGAACAACTACCGGCTCCTCAATCTTCAATGGCTTGGGTCTCCACTCCTTCATTGGCGACGGTCACAACTCTCAAATCTTCTATCCCTCCACTCTTCGGCATTCTTTTTTCTCAACTCATATGCCCGAAGACGTTGCAACCTTCTCTTTTGCATAGCCGTCAAGTTCTTAGGATCCACCTTGACTTCGGCTGTGTTCTAAGAGGTATATAGTGTCCCCTATTATTTTCTCGCGAAGAAGAAGAAAATCCCGAACCATTCCGAGAAGATCTGCGGTCGGATCGACGTTGGTAACCAGTCGAACCGACTTTGTACCTGCGATCAGACCGGCCAGAAGGCCCGGTCAAACCGGCACGGGGGCAACGGTTAGAACGACCAACAGGCCCAGTTAGACTGGCCATAGGGCTTCGATCAGACCGGCCAACAGGCCCGGTCTGACTACTCTCCTGCGTAGAACTTGTCTCAGCTTTGGTTTGATCACTTGAAATTGTCTTAGCTTAATCTTCAGAAGGTATTGGCACATCATGAGACCCCACTTTGATATTAATCACCTCCTTAGTATTTTCTTCCGCCTTAATTCGCTTATGGGCCCTCCTTTCTTCCTCAAACCGATTTCTTGGAGGAAACCGGTCTTCATTTGATGAAGATAAACGCTCATGTGCTGATCTCCTCGGTCTTCCCCATCCTTGATGAAATTGCATTGGAGGCATATGATCATACATTGGCGGTGGTGCCCCCCATGGCATGAAGTAAGGAAAAGGACAACCCGGCGATGGCATTGGGCAAGGTCCCCATGGCATAACTTGAGGATGATGTGGGAATGGCGGTTCCAATACTATTGGTGAACGACCAAATCGCTCCTCAGGAGGTGTCACATACCCAAATTCTAGGGTCAGAAAATTTTTGTCAAAACCACATGACAGTGAAGTTTTTCAATTTTGAGAACCAAAATTTCTCTTTTCTAATCATGTGAGACCAACCTAAGCCTTTGCATGACAACCTACATTTTAGAACAAATTACAACTTTTCCATTCTTAACCTAGAACATAAGTGCCACCAAACATAAGTGCAAGCATATGAATAAAACATGTTTGATCAAGTGTCCTTTGTGCATTCGGATTTTGGATTCACATTTTCATTTTAGGTCTCATGAGCATAACCTAAAGGATTTAAAATTCACCAAAGAAGCCTACAACTAACTTTGGGTAATTATATGTGGGTATACAAATTTAATCCAAGGTTCACCTCCTCATTCCAAAAGGAAATTTAATATGAACCCAAATAACTATAATAGATGCATGCACATAGAATGAACACCTAAAGCTAGGGAAGTTACCCTGATTTTCTAGAACAATCCATGCAAGATAAAATCATGTAAAAACTCATGAATGTGCCAAACACTATATACACCATAAAATAATTTTTGTACAATTTAAAAATTAAGTTTGATGCCCCAAACAAATTAGACAAAACAGCCCAATAGTAGGCTAGTTATGATTTTTAATTGGCTAAAACCATACATCACCCAAAAGTGAATTAAAATGCACATAAGTATAGCTGTGAAATAATTTATTCAAATCTCGGATTAATTATCATGGCTAAATATTATTTTTCTAGAATTTTTCTTCTCTATTCAGGCCTTCTAAAAATTCAAACAATTCTCCAAATACCCCAACTTTGTTGAATTTCTGAGAGCAAAATAATTTTTGAGTGCAACCAAGGAAAAATGGACTCTATGTTTGCTTCCCTATTTCCAGAAAAATTTTCATCAATTTACCAAACACACACAACAAGTTAAGAGGCTGCAAAGTTCGATGGTGAAGATTAATTAAAAAAATCATCCAAAAATCAATTGTACTCCATCTTCTACCAGAACTTGTTTGCCTTGATCCACCTAGCAGTCATCCTGGCTAACCCTCGCCCTGTCTCTCATCCTCACTTGGCCGGGAACGCAGGTGAGCGCAAGCAGACAGCGCGCAGAGCGTCGTCGACGCATGGCCGCGATGTGCCGGTGTCTGAAGCACTTTCACTCGCTGTCAAACTCCTTCGGCCGCATCGCCCAACGCCATATTCCACGCCTGAGCCGATCAGACCGAGGGAGGAAGCCTCAGCTCTCTCTTCTTTCTCATCTCGTCGCCGTCGGACCCGAAGAAGACGACCGTCGCCGTCACCAAGGAGCCTCGGTCTTTTCCTTCTCTTTAACGTTCTGCACTCTACACACAATGCCAGACCTTTTCTCTTTTAACCCTAGCGCCATTTGTGCATCACAACAACAGGAACGCCGTCGCGCCCACAGGAGCTCTGGAGCACGCACTGGAGCACCACCGCAACGCACCCGCTCGTCGACAACCATCCACGGTGAGACATTGGCCAAACCCTCTCGCCAACATATTTTCTAGTACCTAACAATGGTGTAACTCGAAGGAATCGCTGTGAAGTGCACCGAGGAGAGAGTTCCTCTTTCCTTCCCGAACTTTGACTGCTCATCGCCACCGACGAATCCTCCCTCTCCGGTGAGCCATTTCCAAATTCCTTGCGCATGCACCATCCCTGGGACCTAATCAACCTCATGGACATGCATGCATGGCCGCTCTTCAAGTCGATCAAGCCGTCACCGTTCACCCCGGAAGATCTTACCGCCGCCGCTAGGTCCTTCATCGCCAAGACCCTGTCGGGCCTCTTCAAGCCACGGACGAGCTTCGGTAAGTACCCTAGTGCCTCATAGACTCACATGCATGTGTTAGTTTGCGCTAATCCGAGCCACAACTTGACATGCACTTGCACGCCGAGCTGCATCGCTGCCCGTGCTCGCCGCTGACACGATTCCAGCCACCACTGTGCACAAAACCACCACCAACAGGTTCGCAAAAGATTGCTCCACCTTTTCTCTTTTGGACACCCCCTCTGGAACGCCGCCGTTCGCCACCGGTGAGGGCGGGAAGGAGCTCTGGCCACCCCTGCTCTGCCCCGGCCGGCTCTCCCCTTCCATGTGTGTACGACAAGCGGGACCCACACGGTGAAGCACCCGTGAACCGAGCCTAGAGAAGGATTTAAAATGCCAGGGATTAATTTGTAAAAGTACACTCTATGACATGTGGGACCAAGCACTTGTTAGCAAATATGTTAAAACACGGGGGCTCTTAATAAATTTGGTTTTAACACGTGCTATGGACCCTGGGTTCTATTTCTGAGACTCCAGGGGCCTATGTGCAAAGTGACCAAGTCTATGACAGTGGAGCCCATGGGTTTCTAAATGAAAAATATAAAAGAAATTAGCTAAAACAATATCTTTTAGCAGAAAATTTTATCAACTTGAAAATTTCATATAAAATCCTATATAACTCATTTTTGGATGAAACAAATTTTTGTGAACTCATCAAATGATGAACTTTAATTTAGAAAAATAAAACTTGGCACTCACAGTGCAAATTTCATCTCTAAAATTTAAATAAGGAGAATGACACATAAAACTTGTACAAATTTATAAAATCCATAGAAAATTCAAAATAACATATTTTTGGATGAACTCAAATCCTACAGATCCATCAACTTGCATCCTTTATTTAGGAAAAATAAAAATATATAGTTACCTTGGGGCAAATGCCACTAATACTATTAATATTAGAAAGTATGTGAATTAGAAGAACTGAACTTTGGAGATTTATCTAAAATTCATCTTAACTCCTTTTTGAGTAAACTCAAGTTCTGTAGAGTCATCAAAACACATACTTTCAAAGTATAAAATAAAAATATGTGCTTACTGTGTAGCAAAACCTCTTAAATATTTATATAAAGAAAAAACAACCTAGGGCACCCCTCAACTTGTAAAATCTGTAGAAAATCCATCTTTAATCCTTTTTAAGTGAACCAAGTTTCTACATGACCGGAAACTAATGAACTTCAAATAGGTAAAATAAAACATAGCCACTCATGTTGCAAATATGATAGTAAACATTACAAAGATAACCTAGGTGCTAATAGTAGTAGTTAAGTACTATATATATAGGTATAAATATATACATGCACCTTAGCTCCAGAATAAATCTGATTAAAACTTGGTAAACCAGAGGAGACTTAGGCTCATCCTCAATTACTAGAAAACTTGATACATTTAGTTTATGAAATAAGCTAAAGGAAATAATACAATAAATAACTAGTCTAGAGTAGAGCACCCCTAGTTTGTAAATTGAGGACCATGGCTTATGGACTAAAGATGGTTTAGCCAACAAATATTTATCTTTTCATTCACCTAAATAAAACAAGAACCAATTTTCTGGACCTAAATCTCCAAAGCCATGTACACCTAAGACTATATGCCTAGAACCCGATATAACTTGTAAAATACATAAGAAACTCTTGGTAGCTCTAAAAATTATGAAACCAAATGTTTTAGTCTTAGAAAACACCCCTCTACACTCGTGAGATGTTAAGCCTAATGATGATAACTTTGCAAAAATACTTTAGAACACTACCTAATGAAATACCACCCTATACCGAGTAAACTTCTAAAATACATAACTCCTAAATGGAATAAGAAAAATTAGAAGTTCTTTCGCCTAATTTCACTTTAGATCAGTACCTATTCAATGTAGCCAAATCATGCATTTTAGAGCATTTTGGGTTTTCACCTATTTTCGGTGTTTAATTGCATATCGTGTATTTTGTCTAGATAATTGCATAAACGGTGAAGGAGTGGATTAGGTGCTGACATTTCTCCAGATCAAGGTAAGTTATTCGCCTCCTTCCCTTTGAACACATTGAATCCCATGTTTTGAGGGATGAAAATGTTTGTTTACAAAGTTGCCTGTGAACTTAGGCTATATCGATATTTAAAAATTGGTTATGGTAGTTATGACCTAATTTGCTGCATTTCCTCCTTTGAGTAATTGACTTCCTTCCTAGTTGTACCTCTAGAATTGATTAGAGTACACTCTTTGTGCTCGGATGGGTTTATACATGATTTATGCAACCACTTGCTAAGCCTTGCTTAGAATTTTGCCAATACTCGTTCCATCTATATCAAATATGTGAGTTTTTGTTAAAGTGTGCCCTTGCTGAAATGGGTTTAAAAGAATGAGTATTTGCGAACCAAAATGCGTAAAAATGTGATTTTGACTTGGGCGACAAGTGGCATGCAATTGATGTATTTGTATGCCGATAGGGAGTGTGTTTCCCGAGTCCGTAAGGACCGAACTTGTGTCATCAATTAAAGTTAACCGTACATCCACATGTGTTAGTATGGGATGACCTAAGCTGAATAATCTACTTAGCACCTAGCCTTGCATTATGATAGGCGCGGAGAGTATGGGTTCGGATAACCCAAAGGAACTTCCTAATTACCCCGAAGCGGTAGTTTAGGCGACTAAGTCTATCCAATACAACGATATTGTGCTACGTGGGTGGGTTCCTATCGTGTCCGCCAGCACGGCATCAAGTTTAAGGCGGGGCCACACTACTTGATGGTTCTAGGTTATATTCCAGTATGCCTAGGATGGAGGAATGCAAGTCGTGCTGGTGCAAGGCTAGAGATTAAGTAGTGTAAAGGCTTTGTTATGACCTCTAGATCACTCTCAACATGAAGAGTGTGGTAGAGTCTTACAAACTCAAAACAAACTAGAGTGTTCATATCATGTGGGTAAAGCTGTACAAACTCTGTAGAGTTCTGAAAACTAATCGATTAGCCGTGCTCACGGTCATGAGCGCTTTGGTGAAGTGCCATAAGTATAGATTCTATACTTACAAAAAAATGAAAATGTGTGACTTGATTTTGAAAGTGACAAAATGCGTTGAGTTGTGTGAGTATGGTGACATTTATATACATATATATTGACTTGTTGTGATAGAGGATGACAAGATATTGTTTATGATGGAACCATAATGAGATTAATGATGAAACTTAAAAATTTGTCTTTGTTAATTGAATCATCAACTCCTTTACAAATGTTTTGTAAAATAAAACATGCCTTATGCTGAAAGTGAACCACTCTTATAGCCCTTCTTTGATTATATGCCTATCATGTAGTATGTTAGGTTTGACTTGTGCTTGCAAGTATATTAACTAGATTAATATACTGACTCTTGCCATTGAAATATCCATTTTGCTTACAGGATAGACTTAGTTCTGGAATGATGCGAGTTTTCAATTTGTCTTTTTAGGAATTGAACTTAAAGGGGTAAACCCCTAGTCGGTGTGCTTGTGAAATGGGTAGTCAAGCTTTCGTTGTTCTCTGATTTAATTGTATCTATTTGGCTAGTCGGCCTATGTAATAATTAAGTAGAGGTAATTGTTTAAGTTACTTTCATCTTACATGTATTCCCTATGTATATCCATGCTTGAGATGAAAGTGTGAATCTAGTGCACATCCTGGGAACTAGATTCACATGAGTAAGGGTTAAGATTATTTAAGATGTTATAGATCTTTAGCCATTTTGTCAAGTCTCCTAAATGTGTAACACATCTGGTCACCGCCTTCGAGTGGTTTGACGAGAACATCTCAGGCTGAAGTTGACTGGCAGGCTAAAGGCCCAACAATGTCTCACGTAACTTTCTCTCGGGACGACAGATGTTTCTTTATGTCTGTTAGTTGATTTGAAGTGATTCTCTTCAACTCGCAGACATAATGAGAGGTCCGGGACGTACCCTGACAGGAGGTAATCTTGTTGTCTTGCCCTTGCTACGCTCCTTCTCAATACTTCTCTTCTCATACTTGTTCAAGAGCATATCATTTGGTTTCCGTGGAGTTCTTCAACTTGAAGCTCCATTTTTATTCTCCTTCCAAAGACCAACTTCTGGATTCTTGGGCACAAGCGTCTTGGGTCTAGCTTCTGCAATCACAACTTCCATCCCCTTAGTAGATTTGGCTTGCTCCGACCGAATCAACACCTTCTTTTCATTGAAATCAATGACATTGACAGGAAAAGGATCATTGTCAACCTTCATCTTGGAACCCTCAGTAAATTTCAATCGTCCTTCCTCTATGGCTGATTGAACCTGTCGACGGAACACATTACACTCATTAGTAGAATGAGAATAAGAACCATGCCACTTGCAATAAGATCGACGCTTCAATTCTTCTAATGAGGGTATGACATGGCCTTTAGGTAACCTAATGTGTTTCTCTTGCAAGAGATAATAAAAAATTTTATCACACTTGGCCACATCAAAACTATACTTAATCTCACTTTGCCGGTCCTTGTGAGGAATCGGCGTCAGCTAGAACAAACAAAAGGCTTATTCTTGTTAGTCCAAGACCACTCAGCAACATATATATCATGATCACCCTCATCATTGTCAAAATCACTATCAATGGAGCAATTAATCATACCAACATTAGGCTTTTCATCATTGAATCTAACAAATTTCTTACTATCCCTAACCTGGCTTTCTTGAGCCAGAGCCTTTTGCATGACTTGACTAACATCAAGAAATTGTTGGCCATTTAATCTTTATTTAAGAGGAACAAGTAAACCACTAAAAGAAAGATCAGCCAAATCTCTTTCAGTTATACTCAAACTAAAACACCGATTTCTAGCATCTCTAAATCTCTTAATATAATTAGTGACAGACTCATTATGCTTTTGCCTAACCGATGTTAAATCACATAACCTAAGATCAGTTTCACTAGTGTAAAAATAATCATGAAATTTCTATTCTAATTGAGCCCAAGTATGAATAGAATTTGCCGGTAAAGAAGTAAACCATGTAAAAGCAGTACCGAACAAAGATAAAGAAAACAAACGTAATTTAAAAGCATCGAAGGTACTAGGTTCACCACATTGTGCTAAGAATTGGCCTATGTGTTCCCATGTAGTCCTATTATCCTCACCACTAAATTTAGTGAACTCAGGAACTCTATAACCACGAGGATATGGGATATTATCAAAATAATCAGGATACGGCTTTTGGTAAACCTTAGCACGACTCCTTGGCTCAATTCCAAATGATTCTCTAATGATATTTCTAATCCGTTCTTCCATATTTTCAGGCCTTGGTGGATTGGGTAAGTTTGGTGGCCTAAAAAGTGGTTGTTGTGGCGCAATATTGCCATATTGGCCATACCTAGTATCATGCGGATAACCTCTATTAGGATCATTGTACTGATTAGGTATATGTGGAGGAATTTGTGGATGAACAGTAGCTACAGGAGGATCATGTACATGCACATGGTATAAAACCGAATTACCCATGATTGGTTCAATGTCCTGTACCGGCACTAATGCGCCGGTCTGACCGGCCTAGGGCCTGGTCTGACTAGCAATGCGGGGTGCGGTCTGACCGGCCATATAGCCGCCGGTCAAACCAATGAAGGGGGAGGTCAGACCGGCCTGTCGGTTGGTCTGACCAATATAGGGTGCGCTAGTCAGACTGGCAGGAGCGATAGAACTCTCCCCCGGCTTGTTGCATAGTCGCCCCATCGGTTTTGCTAAATATTTGATGAACAGGGGCTAGGCTAGCACTTGTAGCAGAGGTAGATAGTAAATTGGCCATGAGAAAGCCGAATTTAGAACTCATATAAGCGTTAATGATCTTATTAAATCAAGATTCCATAGCAGGTTGAAGTTTATTATTGACAGCAGCAGCAACGGACTCATCTACTGAACTTGCTACAAGTTTTTGAATAGGAAGTGCAACATTATCAGTATTTACCTCATCATGAACGACTTTGAGCAGCGTACCAGACTTGAGAATCACACCTTGACGAGTCTTAGTGCATGACTTATCCAACACCTTCTGCGTGATCACCTTGATCCGCTCCTCCATGATCTTGTGTGCTTCTCCATCAAGGTCATCCAATGAGATGTGGATGACCATGGATGGATCCACCTCCTGTGCGTCTTGCTTTGACATGGCGGCGTCGAAGTTGATATGATGTTGAGTGGATTTCCCCGGTGGAGTCGCCAAAAATCGTGTTGGCAACTTTTTTGGCAAGAAGACAAACATGATCAAAACACCTAAACGCCTTGCGGAGATATGGAGTTGCCAACCACCTCAATCTAGCAAGAAAAACTAAACTAAGATGGGTTTTGTAGACTAAACCGGCTAGTGGAGCTGATTTTAGTAGAACGATGAATAACTACCCGTCTCGTGGGCAAACGGAAGGTTTCCAGGACAAACCTACAAAGAGATGTCGCACTCTCGCAACGGCGGCAGACGATTTATAGTGCAAATCGATAAAGATGGATGAACTACTCGGAATTAATATGAAAAAAAGAGTAAAGGAACGATTCAATTGGCTAAAAACTTGAGACTAGATTGTTTGTATTGTTTCCCCAATTGAACTGGCCTTGGCCCTTAAATAGGGGTTGGTCTTGCCTCCCACAGGTCCTCCTCCACGTCTAACTCGGGGTAGAAACTAATAGAAACACAAAACATAGCTTCCCGAGCAAGGAAACCTGAGACCCGATGAAATTCGCTTCGGACTTGGACTCTGACGGTCTAACCGGCTGCATACCTACGGTCAGACTGGCCAAATACCTACGGTCTGACCGGTCCTATGAAGGAAACCTAATACTTTCCAAACTTTGGCAATTTTTCTCTATTTCGTCCATAGGTGCCAAATCTGGGTGTAAATAGAACGCAAGGCTCCGCTTCTCACCAAGGAAAGACGATGAAGGGCTTGCTCCATAGAATTATCCCGTGGGCTGTTTCTCCTAGCGTCGTCTCCCTGTCTCCTCTGAGGATATCCAGCTCGAGATCTTCATAGTCGCATTCCTGTTAACACTGAAATTTGGTAATTGAATCCCTAAGTCTACAAAGGCGAAGCAGAATCGGATCGGCTGGAAACCGGGGCCGCATCGGCTGAGGAGTGATCGGCTGCGAGGCCAATCGGCTGAGGTTGATCGGACAAGGGCAGCCGATATCGATTCCAGGGTCGAAAGAGATAAAACCATTTCTGATATAGCAGTTTGAAGATAAACAGAAGATTCGGTTGTTAGTTGCGCGTTAAATGATATTGCCACCTATGGATAGAGTCCTGTAACGGCAATTGTATCTGTAATTAGGAGTTTGTTTAAACTGTTAGTTGTAACATGGCATAGGTCCTGCTCGGGATAATGTTGTGTTTTAAATAGTAGTTTAGATAGAGTCCAGGGTTTGTACAGATAATTGTATCTTGGGTATAAATAGGACCCGAGACCCCCTGTAAAACAATCAGAATCACAATCAATCAAACCTTCGGCGCATCGCCAATCTTTTTCTTCAGACGAGCACTTTGTTTGGCTACGAGCTGCATCGTTTCGATCCCCAGATCTAGGTAAATGCTTGTCATTAGTGGTATGGTCTGTTGTTTCTAGTGCTTCCATCGTAATGACACATTAGATTCAAGAGTTTATACTGCACTATTTATCATATAGCGCATAGAAATTAGACTAATGTTTAGGTCTATCCTGCCATTGGCTAGTTCTATCAAGAACGTGCAGCCGATAGGGCTAGATCAAAAGGTTGGCTGGTTTATATGCGGTGTCCACAGTCTCGAGGGGTATAAATCGGCTGTAACAGATCAGGTTTTTCTTTTTATACTTAATGTTGCATCGGGTTTGAACTATTAAGTCATTTTTAGAACTATCAATGATCTATTCAGTTAAGATTTATATTGTTTAGAGACAACAGGTTTCAGCGGCCTTATCTCGCCCGATATGTTTCTTTTAATATATTTATTATTAGATTTGTATTAGGATTGCCTCTTATGTTAAGATCGCATTCTTGTTGGACGTCGCCAGCCGAAATCGGCCCATCATCGACAGCCGATGGCCGATTTCAAGGCTATGCACCTGTTTCAAGAATGATATCTTTCTATAAGATTTATCGGAGTACTAGCCGATTCATTTTTAGCTTTCTAGTATCGGCTAGGTTATCGATTCATACATATATTATCCTTTACTATATTTAGGTTAAATGATTGATGCTGTCTCGGTATAGCCGATCCATTCCAGTCGTTTGGTTTAAATATATTTTAGGATAGCATATATATGCTCATGGATTCCCTCAGCCGATCCAGTGGGGATCTAACCTAACACTTAACGCATATTTATTTGTTTTTCTTGTTGGTTAACAGATCAAACCAACTGGCACGCCCTGCATAGCATAGGCAGCCGAGAAGGACCTGCACTGGAGTTAAGCAGATCTCCCAGGCCAGCGCGTGAGAGAAATTTCTCATCAGCAGTTCCACCTGTTAAATTTCGTCTTTAGAGTACCTTCGTGGAATGGGTATGTAGTGGTAGGTCCCGTCTCGTTCGACTGGTATCGCCATGCCCAACGCCACCTGTTCAAGAAGAGAGTTTATTAATTAGTAATCAACCTTGATTGTCAAGTTCGTGAAGGGAATATATAACATAAAACTACGAGCATACCTTGATCGACATGTGTTAGTGATATGCCCTAGAGGCAACATGGAGATGTTGGATATCACGGTCAATGTTTATGTATAAATGAATAAAGTGTTATTCAGTTCCATGAAATAGACATCTTGTATTGATCAATAAGTATGTGACTTATTTATGAGACTCTTTATGTATGAATCTATTTCTAAACGATCCTGATCATATGTCATATTGTTGGAACAAATATGATTCTAAGATCAGCATGTTTATTGATTGATGATCATGTCTCATAGATCATGGGTATGGAGATACCAAATCAATAAACATGGACACATGTGTTGGAGAACACATTGTTGGATAGACCCACCATGAGACACTACAGAATTAATGTGCCATTAGTTGGTCTCGGTATGTTGGTACAAAGTCCTTAGACCCGAGATCACCATGGATTCCAAAATGTGTAGTAGCCTACTTTAGGACTACCAAACGCTATTCCGTAACGGGTAGTTATAAAGGTAGTTTTCGGGTTTGCTATGAAACATGGAGTGGGATGTGAGTGATCAAGATGGAATTTGCCCATCCTTTGGAGAGATATCTCTGGGCCCTCGAGGTAATGGATTATGGAAATGCATGGCCATGCTAAGTTGATTGAGGAGTCAATCAATAGACGGATAATCCAATACGGTTCGAGTGAATTGTTAAGCTATTGAAGGGATGGCACACATCTTGCCTATAGCTTAATTGGTATCGTGAGGCAAAGGGATTTGTGTACACATTACGGTTCGAGCCGATATTTATTCCCGTATACTATGGTATCAATATGTGCTGCTAGGCGCCGTCATGTGGTCGGTTGAGTTGGACTCAAGCCGACAATCGGCTAAGTTACACTATAGCCGAAACCGAGTATACCTGAACCTACGTGGTCGCACGCTTAAGGGGATAGAATAGATATTCGAGTTGGACTCGGATACGGCTCGATCGGATAGGGATCCGATCGAATAGAGTCCTATGGTCTTACAACGTATGGGCGGCCAACTCTATGAGATTCGGATAGGATCCGATTCAAAAGAGAGTCCGATCGGCCACTAGTCCCGTCGGCCAACTCTATATAAAGGAGCAAGGGGTGGAGAGTTGGATCATCGCATTGAACCGAATCCATGAAGTCGTCGAGATCAATCTTCATGGAAACCCTCCCCACTTTCGAGCCAAACACTAGCCTTGCATCGCGTGCTAGCACACGGGTGTTCGGTGTTCTGTTCCCGGACGTTTTGATACGGTAGAGGCGCTCCTACGTTGCGCGCTGTTGATTGGCTACGAATCGGCTGCAATCGGAGCGAGGCGACTGTGGCAAATCGGCAACAAGAACGCGATCGGCGACTCGGATCGGCTGCGGCATCGACGAATCGGGCTGATTGGTGAATCGGCCCCGGGATCGTTGTCGGCTTGCAGGGAATCGGCTACACTGTTCTCGATCGGATAGCCCGATTGGTCATTTCCCCGCATACTCCAATCGGTAGCGATCTATCGGCCCTTACTTGCAAGTGTTCTGGTGTGCACGGTTAAAAGTTTTGTTTTTCGGCTAGCGTAGCCTCCGCGTAACCCTTCAGTGGTATCGAGCTAATCTTGCTTAGTTCGGGTTTAGATTGGATCTGGAACAAGTTTAGCACACGGGTTGATTAGATCAATCGGTTTTACGGGATCAGTTGAGGAGAGTAGATGGTAATTGCGTTCCTTGATAGTGTATCGGAACGGCGTAATGTGATTACGTCGAAGCAATATCCATAGAACTCGGTTTGAGTCGGCTTCGATATAGCGTTCCTTGATAGTGTATCGGAACGGTATAATGTGATTATGCCGAAGCTATCTCGTAGTCCTATCTTTTTAGCTGCCTCGCGCCTACGCAAACTATCTCCCTGATAGGTCATCTCGATGCCGAATCTCTGTGATAGGTAGAAAATGTTTCTACGCCTAACTTGTTTTTGCAGAGAATGCTTTGAGATGGTATGGCCCTATTGTATGTATGAGATGCATGTGATGCATGTAATATTCTTTCATATGTGCAATCCTGTAATATTCTTTCATACATGCAATGCTTGTAATATTCTTTCACGACCTACGAGTCGATGTAATCTTCAATTAGAGCTTCTATAGTAGTAGCTTAGTTTGAAGAAATCAAGCATTCGGCACTCGGAAGAACGGTGATGAAGATGGAGATCCTCTACACCGGCATGGAGATGGAGATCACCATGTGAAGGGGGTCATACTATTTCATGCTATTCTACTGCTTTCATATATGTGATATGTTTGTTTGATAGGATAGAATCCCTCACAATATTAAGTAGTAATGATGCCCTTCCAAATGTTGCACCCGTCACCGTTATGCTCGTCAATGGTGGGTCGCCAAAGCAAAGTGCCATTCTCTATAATAACACGAGGGGTATATGTCCGACATATACATGCAGGAGCATTTGGTTTACTTAACAAGGCTATCAAAACAGTTTTGGGCCTTGGGGCATAGGTTGGGGCCGGGGCATGGAGATGCCACACCAACAACAAGAGTCACATAGAGATGTGATTAGCAAGGAGTTGCTTACCGATGTTATTAATCTTCTAGCGTGATGCCAAAGCTCACAAGAAATTAACTAACATGTGGATCTTGACCCAATACGTAACCTAGAGGGAAGGTGTAAAATACGTAATGGGAGTCTAATGTTAAATTGTTTAACAATAGACATAGCATAAACATTGTGCTAAACTTTGCTTTTTCATTGCGAATAAATGGCGGCTAATACTACACCCAGTACTTTTAATTTGCGATCTATTCTCGAAAAGGAAAAATTAAATGGAACAAACTTTATGGATTGGTATCGCAACTTGAGAATTGTTCTCAAGCAAGAGCGTAAGGAGTACGTTCTTGAAGTACCCTATCCCGAGGATTTTCCTAATAATGCCACCGCAACGCACGGAAGCTTACGAGAAGCACACTAATGATGCCCTAGATATAAGCTGTCTCATGCTTGCTACAATGTCCCCCGAGCTTCGAAGCAATATGAGAGCAAGTGATGCTCACACTATTATTCAGGGACTGCATGGTATGTTTGAGAACCAAGCTCGGGCCGAAAGGTTTAACTCCTCAAAGTCCTTGTTTGCGTGCGGCTTGTTGAGGGAATCCCGTCATCCGCATGTGATAAAAATGATTGGCTACATTGAGAGTCCGGAAAAACTAGGTTTTCCCCTTAGGCAAGAGTTGGCTACGATGTGATTCTTCGCGCTCCCTCCGAGCTTCGAGCCATTCATATTAAATTATCACATGAACAATATGGATAGAACCTTGGCTGAATTGCATGGGAGCTAAAGACAGTGAGGAGAGTATCCAGAGAAACGGTCATCATGTGATGATGATGCGAAGGCTAAGCGCAAACCACTGTCAAGAAACTTTGCACCAAGAGGAAGTTAACTCCCGATGAGATCGCGAGTGCCTCTAATGCAAAGAAGGGCAAAAAGGGTCGACGACATCGATGCCGTTTGCTTCTATTACAAGGAGACAGCCACTGGAAAATGAACTACAAGAAGTACATGGAAGATCTCAAAAAGAAGCAAAGTACGACTTCGCTTCAGGTATTAATGTTATAGACATTAATCTTGCTACTTCACCTCTGACTCTTGGGTATTTGATACCGGATCGTAGCTCATATTTGCAAATCGTTGCGGGGAATGAGAATAAGTAGAGGCTTAAGAAGGGCGAGGTGAACTGCGCGTCGGCAATGGAGCAAGCGTTGCTACAGATTGCGTGGCACAAGTACCACTTCATCTACCTTCAGGATTAGTTTTGGAATTAAATAATTGTTATTGTATTCCAACACTATGTCAAAACGTTATTTCCGCTTCATGTTTGCAAGCGGAAGGATATGATTTTAGATCAATGGACAATGGTTGTTCAATATATCTCAAAGATGTGTTCTATTTTCATGCTCCATTGGTGAATGGATTATACGTTTTGAATCTTGAAGCGTCTCCCATCTATAACATTAATACGAAAAGGCAACTCTCTAATGATACAAACCCCACGTTTATCCGGCATTGTCGCTTAGGCCATATAAATAAGAAACGCATGGAGAAGCTCCATAAGGATGGATTGCTTCACTCTTTTGATTTTGAATCATTTGAGACATGTGAGTCTTGTTTACTTGGTAAGATGACAAAGGCACCTTTCACAGACACGGAGAGAGCAAGTGACTTGTTGGCACTCGTACATACTGATGTATGTGGACCAATGAGCTCAATGGCCGAGGTGGTTATCGTACTTCATTACCTTTACCGATGACTTTAGTAGATATGGTTATATTTGCTTAATGAGGCATAAGTCTGAATCCTTTGAAAAGTTCAAAGAATTCCGAATGAAGTACGAGAATCATTTAGGGAAAACAATCAAGTTTCTACGATCGATCGTGGAGAATACTTGAGCCAAGATTTTGGTAATCATCGAAAGATTGTGGAATTGTTCCACGCTTGACTCCGCCAGAACTCCACAATGGAATGGGGTGTCCGAACGGAGAACTCGCACCTTGTTGGACATGGTGCGAACGATGATGAGCCAAAGTGATCTTCCGTTATCCTTCCGGGGATATGCTCTTGAAACAAAGCGCTCACACTAAATAGAGTTCCATCTAAGTCGGTTGAAAAGACACCATATGAGATATGGACAGGGGCAACCCCTAGTATGTCTTTTCTCAAAATTTGGGGATGCGAAGCTTATGTAAAACGTTACATCTCACAAGCTCACACCCAAATCGACAAGTGCTTCTTTGTGGGATATCCTAAGGAAACTAAGGGATATTACTTTTATAATCGGGAACAAGGCAAAGTGTTTGTCGCCCGACACGGTGTTTTCTTGGAGAAAGAGTTTGTTTCAAGAAGGGTTAGTGGGAGCAGGGTGTATCTTGAAGAAGTTTAAGAAACACCGGAAAATGTTTTAGCGACCACGAACCACAACAGAGGAGCAAAGTGTTGCGCCACCGCTTGTAGATACACCAGCCCCACGGAGGTCGAAAGATCACGTCGTGCACCGACAGTACACAAAGGAACAACGTGATATATTGTTGTTGGACAACGATGAGCCTAAGACCTATGAGGAAGCGATGGTGGGACCCGATTCCAACAAGTGGCTTGGAGCCATGAAATCCGAAATTGAATCCATGTACGACAATCAAGTTTGGAACTTGGTTGATCCACCCGATGGTGTCAAAACCATTGAGTGTAAATGTGTTTTTAAGAAAAGACTGATATGGATGGAAATGTTCACATCTATAAGGCGCGATTGGTGGCGAAAGGTTTTAAACAGATTCAAGGAGTTGATTATGATGAAACCTTCTTGCCCGTCGCAATGCTTAAATCTATTCGGATTATCCTAGCGATTGCTGCATATTTTGATTATGAGATATGGCAGATGGATGTGAAAATGGCTTTCCTAAATGTAAACCTAAGCGAGGATGTATACATGATACAACCTCGGGGTTTTGTCGATCCACAATCGTCGGAAAGATATGCAAGCTACGAAATCCATTTATGGATTGAAGCAAGCATCTCGGAGTTGGAATATTCGTTTTGATGAAGTAATCAAAGGGTTTAGTTTCATCAAAAACGAAGAGGAGGCCTGTGTTTACAAAAGGTCGGTGGGAGCGCAATTGTATTTCTAATCTTATATGTGGATGACATATTACGATTGGAAATGATATCCCTATGCTAGAATCCGTCAAGTCTGCATTGAAAAATAGTTTTTCCATGAAAGACTTAGGGAGGCATCATACATATTGGGCATTCGGATCTATAGAGATAGATCCAAGAGGCTAATTGGATTAAGCCAAAGTACATACATTGACAAGGTGTTGAAAAGGTTCAACATGCATGATTCCAAGAAAGGTTTCTTGCCCATGTCACATGGCATTAATCTTAGCAAGAATCGTGTCCTCAAACACATGATGAGCGGAATAAGATGGGTATGGTTCCATATGCTTCGGCAATTGGATCCATCATGTATGCCATGCTTTGTACACGCCGATGTCTCGTACGCTTTGAGTGCTACGAGCAGATACCGATCGATCCAGTGAAGGTCACTGGATGCGTAAAAAATATCCTTAAGTACTTGAGAAGAACTAAGGATATGTTCCTAGTCTATGGAGGTGAAGAAGAGCTCGTTGTAAGTGGTTACACCGATGCTAGCTTCCAAAGAGACAAGGATGATTATAGATCGCAATCGGGTTCGTGTTCCCGAACGGAGGCGTAGTCACTGGAAGAGTTCCAAGTAGGATACCGTTGCGACTCTACAACGGAGGCCGAGTACATTGCTGCTTGTGGCTAAAGGAGGCTGTTTGGATCAAGAAATTCGTTTCGAGCTTGGTGTGATGACTAGTACGACTAGTCCAATGTCTCTCTATTGTGATAATAGTGGAGCCATTGCGCAAGCCAAGGAGCCGAGATCACATCGAAGTCCAAACACATACTTCGGTGATATCATCTCATCCGCGAGATAGTGGACAGAGGTGATGTCAAGATATGCAAAGTGCACACGGATCTCAACATAGCCGATCCGCGACAAAACCTCTCCCTCGGCCGAAGCATGAGGCGTACACAAGAGCAATGGGTATTAGATACTTACATGATTGACTCTAGTGTAAGAGGGAGATTGTTAGTGATATGCCCTAGAGGCAACATGGAGATGTTGGATATCACGGTCAATGTTTATGTATAAATGAATAAAGTGTTATTCAGTTCCATGAAATAGACATCTTGTATTGATCAATAAGTATGTGACTTATTTATGAGACTCTTTATGTATGAATCTATTTCTAAACGATCCTCGATCATATGTCATATAGTTGGAACAAATATGATTCTAAGATCGGCATGTTTATTGATTGATAATCATGTCTCATAGATCATGGGTATGGAGATACCAAAACAATAAACATGGACACATGTGTTGGAGAACACATTGTTGGATAGACCCACCATGAGACACTACGAATTAATGTTCCATTAGTTGGTCTCGGTATGTTGGTACAAAGTCCTTAGACATGAGATCACCATGGATTCCAACTTGTGTAGTAGCCTACTTTGGGACTACCAAACGCTATTCCATAACCGGGTAGTTATAAAGGTAGTTTTGGGTTTGCTATGAAACATGGATTGGGATGTGAGTGATCAAGATGGAATTTGCCCCTCCTTTGGAGAGATATCTCTGGGCCCTCGAGGTAATGGATTATGGAAATGCATGGCCATGCTAAGTTGATTGAGGAGTCAATCAACGGACAAATAATCCAATACGGTTCGAGTGAATGGTTAAGCTATTGAAGGGATGGCACACATCTTGCCTATAGCTTAATTGGTATCGTGAGGCAAAGGGATTTGTGTACACATTACAGGTTCAGAGCCGATATTTATTCTTGTATACTATGGTGTCAATATGTGCTGCTAGGCGCCGATGTTGACAGGTCGGCTGAGTTGGACTCGAGCCGACGATCGGCTAAGTTAGACTATAGCCGAAACCGAGTATACCTGAACCTACAGGGTCGCACGCTTAAGGGGATAGAATAGATATTCGAGTTGGACTCGGATACGGCTCGATCGGATAGGGATCCGATCGGATAGAGTCCTATGGGCTTACGACGTATGGGCGGCCAACTCTATGAGATTCGGATAGGATCCGATTCAAAAGAGAGTCCTGATCGGCCACTAGTCCCAGTCGGCCAACTCTATATAAAGGGGCGAGGGGTGGAGAGTTGGATCATCGCATTGAACCGAATCCGCAACAGAAGTCGCCGAGATCAATCTCCACGGAAACCCTCCCCACTTTCGAGCCAAACCCTAGCCTTGCATCGCGTGCTAGCACAAGGGTGTTCGGTGTTCTGTTCCCGGACGTGTGGATACCGGTAGAGGCGCTGCTACGTTGCGCGCTGTTGATCGGCTACGAATCGGCTGCAATCGGAGTGAGGCGACTGTGGCAGATCGGCAACGAGAACGCGGTCGGTGACTCGGATCGGCTGCGGCATCAACGAATCGGCTGATTGGTGAATCGGTTGTCCCGGGAATCGACTATTGGCTTGCGGGAATCGGCTACACTGTTCCGGATCGGATAGCCCTGATTAGCTGTTTTCGCTGCATACTCCAATCGGTAATGATCTATCGGCCCTTACTTGCAAGTGTTCCTGGTGTGCACGGTTAAAAGTTTTGTTTTTCCGCTAGCGTAGCCTCCGCGTAACCCTTCAACATGTTCTTCAGTGAAATATGCAGCTGTTGACGGTAAAATGTCACGCACTGGCCTGAGAGATTTGCTTTACTCTAGTGCAGGTCCAAATCTTGCTTTTGAGGTTCGTAGGGTGTGCCAGTTGGTTTGATCCTGCAACCAACAGGAAACAAAGAAAGAAAACAAAGTTAGTCCGTAAACGATAGCCGATCGGCTAGTGTCCGATGACATATCGTCCTATATTGAACCGCTGCAATATGCACTAAATCGGCCAAGGGAAATTAAATCTAATTGATCGGCTGTAGATATTCATAATATAATCTAAATCTTGAAATACATTTAAACCAAGTGATTGGGATAGATCGGTAGCGTACCAAGACAGTATAAATCACTTATGTCTAAATGTACTTTAAGATAAAGATTATACATATTTATAGCATAGCTGATATCATCGATCTAATGCATATCGGTTAGTACTCTGATACCACTTTATGCTAAGATATCAATGTAGATTAAATACATTAAACAATAACTGATCAAGTGTTAAGATAACCTAACAGATCGATAACAAGCTTAATATATTTCGTCATAGTGAGATATTAATATAAAGGGCAGATTTAGCATATCAAGTAAACATATAATAAACAAGACGGCTAAAACATATAAGATCGGCTGGAACCCCGATACTATCTCTAATAGTAATCATGAGACAAGATAGATATTATGATTCTAAATATTACTTAGTAGGTCAGACTCAACCGATGCAGCACTAATCATAAGATCTAAACAAATCTATGAGAACCTTTCGATATGGTGGATACACTATATAATCTAAATCAACAATGATATCTAACGCTATCGGCTGTTATCTAGTAACAGATGCTAGCCGATTAGGGTTAGACAGCATGATCGATCTAGATTATATAGTATATATGATAACTAGACGATTTACGTAAACATGATTAGAGTATCATAATGATCGAAGCACTAATCCCGAGAGCGTAAGCTGCCATAACAAGCTTTACCTCTCGTCAGAGATTGATTCCGATGCAGCCTAACTCTATAAGGAAACTATTTTAAATAACCTAATTAATAGATACAATTGCCTTTCTCGGACTCTATCCGTGTATGGAAATCTTCATGAAGCACTTCAAATGAATCCGAAGATGATTCCAATGTTACTTTACCGGAATCAGCTACATCGGCTTATTTTGTCTGATTTGGTATCGGCCGACGATCACCTTAGCCGATTCGGTCATTAGCCGACTAACTCTTTACCCGATTCGGTCTGCAATTGGCGCGCACTCTGTTTCCTAATATCCCGATTCCCTCCAAATCGGCTTCAGCCTTAACTCCAAATCCGATGCATGAAATACCAAATTTGGTCGTTAACACATGCCCCCCAAGTCTGCTATATTGATAATGTTGCAGATTTGCCGAATCTTATCTTCCAAGAAAATCTAGGGCTTTCCAACGGTCGGTTACCATGCCTCTTTAAATAATAACTATTGCCTCAAAGTTTTTCACGCTGTCATTTATGCTCTCACCGCCTTAGCCACCACATTCCCAAACTCCACCGGCGACCTCCTCGGAGCCCTCGGCGATCCCGCAATCAACCCCCGCGCGGTGACCACTTCATCCGAGTGATGTCAACTTCAACCACTCCTTCCGGTGCGTCGTCAACCGAGTTCCCTGAGGTAAGCCCCATCGGCTGTAACTCCCTTCCTTTCTACGAATTCATTTTCACTCTTCGTGATTCGCCTTTCTCTTTCTTTTTAATTGTAGCACCTCTCGAACCAAATTGCAATCCCCAATCTTGTCCATCCCAACCAATTTTTCTTAGGGCCAATCGGCAACCCAGACCCCACAGAGTTCATCAATGCTGAGACAAATAGGGTGCCTTTTAGATTATCAAACCCTAGTTTGGCGCACTGGGCCGGTACCTTCAAATCTTGGCCATCAACTGATAGAACCTGGCCAGTTTGGTATAGCAGAGTATCGGCTAGCAAACAAAGTCATTGGGAAGAGCTTGGGATAACACAGTGCCTGGCCTTAACAATAGCCGATATGACTAAGGACGAACCAATGCTATTGGCTGATAGCTATTTCTGGTCCAACACCTTGAATGCCTTTCTATTCAACCAAGGGCCAATGATGCCCACTCTTTTGGATGTGGTTATGATTACGGGTCTAGACATCACTGCATCGGCTAACCCGGTCAGTTTGAACATTAAGGGCCAATTTTCCTTTAAGACCCGGGCCATCGGCGGCTGGAACGGATTTAGTAGTCAGAACATGGGAACAGGGCCAGTAACCCCAAAGGAACGTGCAACCTTCCTCCTGATGTGGTTAGAGAAATTTCTATTCTATGGTCCGAGCTACGGTCCTACAACCAACTGGCAGCACATAGCCAAAGCCCTCGTAGGGAAGAAACAAATTCCTTTGGGTATATATTTGCTAGGGTATCTCTACCAGATGTTAAACAATGCATCGACTAAGATTGTCACAAATTCGGCTATCGGCACCGGTGGCCCATGGTGGCTTCTCCAACTTTGGCTTAATTTGTATACACACAAAGCTACTAAGAGGCCAGAACTAGTAGAGGCCAGCTTTCCATTAGCATAGCCGACGACAGATGAGGATGGAGATGAGATAACGACACGCCGATGCATGTCTTTCAGAGAGGCAACATCTTCATACACCGGATCCAAGCTCTCAGCCGATCTCTTCAAAGACTGGCTTGGCAATTTCTATGATGCATTTCCAAGGGCCTCAAGGATCTGGTTTGCATATGAGAATTCTGAAGATTTTGAGCTCCCTAGTGACTTTAGATTTGACGAGATAAACTCTGAAAAATTTGACAAGTCCAGGGAAGTTTTCACATCGGTCATCTCCCCTTGCATCCTCCCAGTCGGCATCCACCAAGGAAGAAACGTCCAAGTTTCATATGAGTTCTATCACCCCATGAGCGCTGCCAGACAGCTAGGCATGGGACAGCTGCTGATCGACCTATATTTTTCCGAGAAGATTCAAACTAGGGGTGAAATCAGCCCAAACCTCATGATGGACAAGTTGCTAAGCATCGAAGGCCCCCCACTAGGGGTGAAAAGAGGAATTTTTCGAAAGACGAAGAGGCGGGGATGACCTCGAGGCTTTATAGAAAGATTTGAGGGTTGCGCTAGGTTTTCTCGTGACTGGGCCGAGCCCATGAGAAACTTGCGGCCCAGCTGGGGTGTGGCCCGACGCGTGACCTCAGGGACTTAAGAGGATGAGCTTAAGCAGATTTGCCTTGGCAATATGCACGTGTCCGAATGCCCTGTACCTTTGGAAATCCTTTCATACCGCGGTTTGCCTAACTTCATGAGAAGCTGGCACGATGCAATTTGGGAGGTGACCAACAGTTAAGCTTTTTATAGCTGCCTTGATGGCAAGGGATGTTTGGTTTTTTGGCATCTGATTAAGTGATTATATCAATGCTGTTTTCCACCTTGGTGAAGATCTTTGATGATTGAGACCAGTATTATGGCAAGAGCTATTTAATAACTTGGTCGTGTTTTTCATGCGATTGAAAAACTCGTTTTCATGCGATTGAAAAACTCGTTTTCCCATGAGGGACGATTGAAATACTTGTTCCGAAATAACTCGGGCAGACCCACTCGGACAAGCATGAGCTTACCGAGTGCTTTCTACCCATGAGGGCTGATTAAATTATTTGTTCTGAGATGACTTGGGCAAATTCACTCGGATGAGTATAAGCTTGCCGGGTAATGAGATTTTTATGATTGCTTTAGCGTGAGCTAAGTATTTATATGAGAATGATTTTTTATAGTTCTTGACTATATGATTAGTCTGATTTTGACTAACCATATAGTCGGAGGCTACACCTAATTAGGTGCATCAGGAGATGCACCTAGATATTTATTTTTGAGAATTTTTTAGATATTTTCCAGCCCTTCACAGTCTTTGGAGCCACTCGGGTAGATTCAGGCAGAGATGATGGAATCACTCGGCGCCAGAAGCACTCAGCCAAAAAGATTTTTGGTTGCGTAACGTTTTGGTTTGAAGCTGAATTGTCTCGTCGACTGAAAAGGACTCGGGGGCTAGTGTGGAGATTATGGCAATCGGGTATCTACATGGCAAGCTTATCCGACTGGAGGTTGGGATAGATTGCGCCTGCCATATCTATAAACCAAATATGGCTTGGGTGTTACGTTGCCGATTGAGATAAGGCAACGGCCCATAGTCACGGTTTGGTAAGATTGAGGAATCCGACTTAGAGTAAGATAGGGTTCCCGATCTGTAAGCCCGCCTCCCAAGACTATATAAGGGGGGTAAGGGGCGTCCCTTGAGAGTTATAGATTATTCCGATAGGAGATCAGCTTTTAGCTTTCAGCCTTAGATCACTGATCAATAAAGACACTCGGCGGATCGAATCCACCGAAACAGGAGTAGGGTTTTACCTCACGAGAGGGCCTGAACCAGTCTAAATCCTTGTTTCCTTCTAACCCATCGTGCTTGGCGATCTTGAGTACGACCCCAGAAATTACATTGCCAAAACCAAGTTTCGACAGCTAGATACTAGGTTTGTGAAAAGAATTACAAAACTGGCTTTGTGCAAAAGAACCCCAGCCATTCTTTGGATATCTCCCTATCATATGCATCCTTGCTGTGATGTCTTGCTGAGTACGGTTGGTACTCACCCTTGCTATACGCACAAACCATCAGGAAATGAAAACTTGGAAGACCCCTACGCCTACTACCAGGAGGGTGAGGAAGACGAAGGCGCCTAATAGGTCTTAGACTCCGGTCGTTGCCTATGGCAATGGCATGTCGTTGCCTTCTGTCTGCTATCTTATCCTAATTCTGCTTTTGGTTGTATCCGAACCGTGTGGTCCCCCTATTAGACTATTGCCTTGGGGCTTATATTGTAATACTTTTGGTGTATGACTATTCGTGCATATGCACCTGATAATTAAGAACTATATTTCGCGAGTACCAAACTACTCGATCCAAGGAAATGGTACTTGTAGGATTGAATGCCCAATGAAAAGCCAACCAGAGGGGGGGTGAATGGTTGGTGCATCCCAAAAACAAAGTTTTAGCGAAAATAAAACTTTACCTCTGTTCTGGATCCGGTCTGACCAAAGTTGAATCGCCGGTTTGACCGCTCGGTATGGCTGGTCTGACCGCTGGGTGTTCTCCGGTCTGACCACCGTAGCCGATCGCCTCAGCCGATTGCTCGATATAGCCGATGCCGATGAAGTCGATGTCGTCCGGTCTAACCGCAAGTGTGATTGCGGTCTGACCGGGTAGAAGCCGCGGTCTGACCGCAGTAGAGATTGCGGTCTGACCGAACAGTAGATCCGGTTGAACCGTCAATGACGCCATCGCACCGAAGAAGAAGAAGACACAAAGAATTCTTAAGAAGATTGAGCTTTATTGAATCTCTCTGTGTTTACAAAGTGCAATCAAAGCACTCCTCACAAAAATCTCAAACTAAACTTGAAACCCTAACTTGAAACTCTAAAAACTTGAACTCAAAAGCGATACCGAGAGGCCACGCCTCCCCTCACTATTTATACCCAAGATCCGTAGCCAAGAACCATGAATCCTACTCATACAAGAAGTCCTAATCCACTAGGAAACCTTCCCGTACAAGAAACGAACTTTACATAAAACAACCATAACAATCTCGGTCTTCCTAAAACCGAAATTTCGCTTTCCATACGCAACAATATCTCCATTGTATGCCATATGGAAACTTCACCTATTATGTGCACTAATCTCTACCCTTTAGCATCTCGCATGATCTCCATCTTGGACATCACCTTATCTCCAAGTTGATTCCAACTCGATCACCGGCGACACTTTCCCGAGGCGTAAAGAGTACCTGCACACAATTAAACAAAGAATACTATTCCGAGCACAAGCTATCCAAACTTGACTCATTGTTAGCATAAACAACTAGACACGTGCATAGGAACACGAAACTCCCATATATATGCAAGGAAACAAACCGAAACAAAAACCAAATCAAAATCGGCAACCGGCCACAGCTCGGCGGTCGACCGCAGAAGCGCCCGTCGCCACCTGACACTTTGGTCGACCGGCACGCCCGGCCGAGCGGTGGGAGCCGATCGAACACTGTTCATTGTACGAAAACCAAAACTACTTTGTCAACAAATCTCCAAATAACAAAACACACAAAGCAATAATCCCAGATGCCAATTGTTCATCATCAAATAAAGAATTAAACACACTTTGATTTTACAATCTCCCCCTTGATGAACACATTGGCAAACAAAATAAAAGTGGTTTTTTTGTGTTTGGAAAATTAAAAATAAAAATGATAAAAAGCATTTTGAGTGCTCAAAAATCAAAGAAAAATTTCTCTCCCTTTTGAAAAGAAAGAAAATCCCTTGACCCAAAAAAAACTTTGTTCGCACTTTTATTCTCCCATGCAAATGTTCTCCCAAACAACATTATTTTCTCCCCCTTTTTGACAATGAATTCATCAAGCATAGGAATTATGTTTATGAATATTCAATAGCTTAGCACCATACATAAAGCAAGTCATGTCATGTATTGCAATGATACGAAGATAAACTTATCAATTATATAGCAAATATGCACTAGAGTATAATCATGAATCAAATATTTCATAATTAAGAGAAATAACACAATAAAAATTCATGGATTCAAACGATTTATAATGCAACATATTTACAAGCACATATAATTTAAGAGAAATTTATATATACTTATTGCAATCTTTATTCTTTCTCAAAATTACTTTTTTGCACATATAATTTAAGAGAATTTTTTTTTCATATTGATTTGAGCCATATTTGTTGCTCATATTTTTTTCTCTCAATTATTCCGAGTACGTCCTTGTCGTCAAGACTATTTCCAAGGATTCGGTACTCATTATTTTTGCTTACTTCGAATACGTCCTTGTCGTCAAGACTGTTTCCAAGGATTCGGTATTCATTTTTTTCTCTCATAGATAACATTTTATTCTCTTTTCACAATGAGCAATTTTAAAGTAATTTGAGGAATATTAATGCAACATAATATATATATATATATATAAGCATTTAAAATCCAACACAAGTACTAGTATCAACATTGCATATTTCTTTAATTCAAGTATGATTTAAAAGTGTCATGCATTATCTCACTTAAATATAAAATCTAGATCACATAAAAATACTAGAATATATACAAGCTATGCTAGTGACAAATAAACCTTCATAATATTGCTAGCATGCACATGAACAACAATATGTATGGATAAAGCTCTCTTTTTTAGTTTATTTTAATCATGTAGCTTGATCAAACAAAGAGCACAAAAACTCCCCCTCAAAACATGCCAAAAGGATGAATGATTTCCAATTCCCCTTGAAGAAAAGCAAAGCGAGAAGAATCCAATGGTTTTGTGAAAATATCAGCAAGTTGCAATTTTGTGTCCAAAAATTTCAATTCAACATCTTTCTTCTCAACATGGTCTCGCAAGAAATGAAAGTGAATACAATGTGTTTGGTGCGTGAGTGTTGAACAGGATTCTTAGAAATGTTAATGGCACTTGTATTATCACAATAAAGAGGCACATTATCAAAAACAAGTCCATAATCTTTCAAAGTAGAAATCAGCCAAAGAATCTGTGAACAACAACTAGCAGCAGCAACATATTCAGATTCAGAAGTGGATTGAGCTACACTAGACTGTTTCCTAGAAGACCATGCAATCAATGAAGTTCCAAGAAAATGGCATGTTCCACTAGTACTTTTTCTATCAATTCTACAACCTGCAAAATCAGCATCTGAATAACTACTTAAGCAAATAGAAGATGAAGTAGAATACCAAATGCCAAACTCAAGTGTATGACTGAAATACCTCATGATGCGCTTGACCGCTTGACGATGTGAAGCACGAGGAGAAGCTTGAAAGCGTGCACACAAACACACAGCAAACTTTATGTCTGGTCTAGAAGCAGTTAGATACAACAAAGATCCAATCATGCTTCTATACTCCGTTTGATCCACAGCTTCACCATCTTCATCAGGATCAAGAACATCAGTAGATCCAATGGGTGTAGAGATTGGCTTGCAGCTCTCCATCTTGAACCTGCGCAAAAGATCTTTGGTGTACTTTATTTGATGGACAAACGTACCTTGAGGTGTTTGCTTGATTTGCAATCCCAAAAAGTACTACAGCTCACCCATCATACTCATTTTAAACTCCCTACGCATAGTTTCAGCAAATTCTACAACCAAAGTGTGAGTTGAACAACCAAAGATGATATCATCAACATATAGCTGAACAAAAAGTTGATTTTCACCATGCTTAAGAACAAAAAGCGTTTTGTCAATTTTTCCCATTTGAAAAGCTTTTTCAAGCAAAAAGTTCTTAAGTCTGTCATACCATGCTCTAGGTGCTTGTTTCAAACCATATATAACTTTTGAAAGTTTAAAAACATGGTTGGGAAAATCAGGATTTTCAAAACCCCGTGGTTGTTTAACATAAACTTCCTCCTGCATAAAACCATTAAGAAAAGCACTTTTAACATCCATTTGAAACAGTTTAAAACCTTTGGAAGCAGCAAAAGCTAGCAAAAGCATAATTGCCTCAATCCTAGCAACAGGAGCAAAAGTTTCATCAAAATCCAAACCCTCCACCTGAGTAAAACCCTGAGCATCAAGCCTAGCCTTATTTCGAACAATCAAACCATCCTTATTTTGTTTATTTTTGAAAACCCACTTGGTTCCAATAATATTATGTCCAGAAGGAGGTTCAACTAAAGACCAAACTTTGTTTCTTTCAAAATTTTCAAGTTCTTCATGCATGGCATTAATCCACGATTCGTTAGTTAATGCATGAGTAACATCTTTGGGTTCAAAAGAAGCAACAAAAGCAGAATTCGCAAAATCATGCGCAGTTACCTTAGATCTCATCGTCCGCTCATGTAAGTTACCGATTATTTGTACCGACGGATGTCGTCGCTGAATGTGCAAAGGTGCAGTGATCTCAGAAGTTGATTCACGTTCTGGTTTAGCACTGGTTGTGGTCCTCAATGAATGCTCGTGATTGGAATCAACGGAGTCCGGCGGTCGGCCTGCCGGTCGACGGGTCTCGGCGATCGACGGGTAGCCTCCTCCGGTCGACCGACGGCACTGGCCGTCGGCCGGCGAGTCGACCTCGCGTCGTCGTCGTCGCTTTCGTCTTCAAAGATTCGACCATACTCCCCCTGAGCCTGTGGCAGTGTACCTGAAAGATCTTGTCTAGTACCGGGACTAGCCTTATCAAAAGTGACTTTGCAAGTCTCGACAATTTTGTTAGTCTCTAAAACAAGTACACGATAGCCACGAGTGTGTGCGGGGTAACCAAGAAATAAACCATCAGTTGAACGTGATTCAAACTTGTTCAAATTTCCAGATTTTAACATAAAGCACTTGCAACCAAAAACACGCAAATGTGAAACTTTGGGCTGACGAACAAAACGAAGCTCATAAGGAGTTTTGCCATGTTTAGAACGCAAGAAAATGCGATTAGAAACATAGCAAGCAGTGTTAATAGCTTCGGCCCAAAATTTTCGAGGTGTGTGATATTCATGTAGCATTGTCCTAGCCATTTCAACCAAAGAACGATTTTTTCTTTCGACAACACCATTTTGTTGAGGAACACGAGGAGAAGAAAATTGATGTTCAATTCCTTTTTCAACACAAAATTGTTCAAAAGAAGCATTTTTAAATTCACCACCATTATCACTTCTAATTGTTTTCAAAGAGTTGGAAATTTAACAATTTAAGCGAAGAAAAAGACTTTGAAAGTGTCCAAAGGCCTCGTCCTTAGTTGCCATGAAGAAAACCCAAGAGTATAGAGAAAAGTCGTCAACAATAACTAACACATATCATTTTCCTTCAACAGATTGCACTCTAGCTGGACCAACAGTGTCCATGTGTAAAAGCTGTCCCAGTGCATCCGTTATCACAGAAAGAATTGGTGTGTGTGAAGAAGACACAATTTTACCATGACGACATGGTGCACAAACCAAATCAAGATCTTTTTTGAGTTTTGGCAAACCAAGAACAAGATCCAAACCACTTAATCGAGTCAAATGATCAAATCCAACATGACCAAGTCTACGATGTCAGAACATCAAATCTTTGTTGAATTTTACAACTAAACATGTGACAACAGGAGAAACAGGATTTTCAAAATCAGCTTTAAAAACTCTCCCATAACGAGAAATGTTCAAAACAGAATCACCACAAGAATCAAATATTTTACTTCCAGTTTTCTTGAAATGAACTTCAAAGTTTTCATCAACAATTTGTGAAACTGAAAGTAAATTGTACTTTAAGTCCTCTACCAAAGCTACCTCTTTCAATTCAAACTTGTCACTTACCTTGACGGATCCTGTAGCGAGAACGGCACTTGTTGAAGCATCCCCAAAGATTATCGATTCTGTCTTGGATGCCATCTTGAGGGAGGAGAACCAATTCTTATCCCCGGTCATGTGCCGCGAACAACCGGAGTCAATGATCCACACGTTCTCCTTCCTCGCCACAAATGCCTACAAAACAAGAGATGTCGAGGCCTCGGTCTTGGGGTTAGTTAAAAGAAATTTAGGAATCCACTACCGAGACACTCGACCGTAGATCCAATAGGCACAAAACCATGAGAGAAAATAGTTTTGGAATTTTCGAAAAATTCCTTCGGGGCGGTCGACCGCTTGGGTCTGGTCGTCGCCGGCGCCAACGCCGGTCGACCGAGACAAGGCCGACGGTCCGACCGGTGCCACGGCCGGTCTCACCGGTGGACCAACTGCGGTCTGATTTTGCAAAATTATTCTCTCTTTCCTTTTTTTGTTTTCGTGCTAATTTGAAACAAAAAACAACAAGATGACCATCTTTACCACAAAAAGAGCAAAAAAACTTTTCTTTAGTAACAGATGATTTTGAAAAATTAGGTTTAGTTTCTTTTAGATAAACATAAAGGGATGGTAAATTTCCAGCAGACTTAAAAACTATTTTCATGGTTTTAGGTTTTGTGAAGATTTCACTGTTTTCAGTCAGTCCTAAAACATTTGGAGGATTTTTGGTGAAATAGTCATGAGCATCAAAACCTATTCCTTTATTGTCGCTACACACTTTAGATTTGTCCAAAATCATGTTAAGCTGTTTCTTACCATCAAAAAATTTTTGCAAAGAACTTTTTAAGTAAGAAACTTCTTTTTCAAGATTAACACAATTTTCACAATCAATGATGACATCTTTTCCTTTGCGACATCTAGAGCAAGAAGCTACCTCATCTTGTTTAACTAGTTCTTCCATGTGCTTAACATGAGCTAAAGCATCTTTTAGTTTCAATTCATTAGCATCAAAAGTTAAACAAGATTTAGCAGCCAAAACTTGAGAATTATTGACATCTCTAATCTTTGAAATTTCTAGCATTAAAACCTCACAATTTTTGCAATTATCATCATTGGGAATAAGAGATTTTAATCTAGCAATTTCAGCATTTAAAGATTCAATCATAAATTCTAGTTTTTTAAACATTTTCTCACATTTTTTATTCTTATCACTTAAAACAAGAATTGCATCCTCAAGTGAGCTTACCTCATTTTCTTCATCTGAAGAATCTTCATCTCCACGCGTCATGAGACAAACGCTGGAGATGTTCTTGCCCTTCTCCTCCTCACTGTCAGAATCTATGTCGCTGAGTGGCTCAAAAGCAGCATAGACTTGACTCAGCACTTTCTTGATCATCTCCTTGGAGCGCCAACCCTTGGACTTGTCATCTTATGTCTTTTCGGCGCTCTTGTCCTCCTTCTTGATCCTCCTGAGCTTGGGGCAGTTGGAGCGGATGTGATCCAAGGCGCCGCACTCAAAGCAACGCGTTGGTCCTCCTTTCTTCTTGAACCTAACTTTGTTCATAGCTCTGGAAAGTTTGTTAGTAGCAAAAGCCAAATCCTCCTCCTCAAATTGCTCGAGTTGTTCATCGGACATGGCGTTAATTAAAGCAAGAGCATTTGGAGATGATGAAGAAGCAACATCTGAAGAAGTCGAAGGAGAAATCAAAGCACTTGACTTAGAATCCATTTTTCGAGAAAGAATATTCATCTCATGAGTTTTGAGTTTTGTATAAAGAGAATCTAAAGTCAAATTTGCCATGTTAAAAGATTCTTGAATAGAAGTTACTTGCATCTCTCAAACAGACATGTCAAGACCATTTAAAAAGTGGCGAGAAATCTCAGACTGTGGATAATTAGTGTCAGAAGAATCAACAGATCTAAGATTGCTCAAGATTTTATTAAACCTACCAAGATAGTCATCCAAAGCTTCAGCAGGTTTCATCTCAAATTTTATATATTCCTTTTTAAAAAGATCTTGATGAAGTTCTTTTATGTTTGTAGTTCCTTGATGAAAGTTTTTCAAAGCGTTCCAAATTTCATTAGCGGTTTGAAGATGAGAAACATGGTCAAAATCAAAATGCGAAATTCCATTCGACAAAATGTTTCGAGCTTTGCAATTATTATTAAATTCAGTTTTCAAAGCATCAGAATTAATTGCATCGGGTATGGTGTAGGGAAGAGCAACCTTTTGCCACACATCATAGTCTTGAGCCATGATGTAAGATTGCATCTTACTACACCAATACGCAAAATCAGTGCCATCAAAAACATGCGGTTTTTTGAAAATTTATCCGACATGATGAGAAAACTTTAGATTGAAGAAAATCCAAAGCAGAAAAAACGTGGCTCTGATACCACTTGTAGGATCGAATGCCCAATGAAAAGTCAACCAGACGGGGGGTGAATGGTTGGTGCACCCCAAAAACAAAGTTTTAGCGGAAATAAAACTTTACCTCTATTCTGGATCCAGTCTGACCGAAGTTGAATCGCCGGTCTGACCGCTCGGTATGGCTGGTCTGACCGCTAGGTGTACCCCAGTCTGACCGCCGTAGCCGATCGCCTCAGCCGATTGCTCGATGTAGCCGATGCCGATGAAGTCGATGTCGTCCAGTCCTAACCGCAAGTGTGATTGCGGTCCGGCGGGTAGAAGCTGCGGTCGACCGCGAGAGATTGCGGTCCGACCAACAGTAGATCCGGTTGAACCGGTCAATGACGCCGCCGCACCTAAGAAGAAGAAGACACAAAAAATTCTCAAGAAGATTGAGCTTTATTGAATCTCTCTGTGTTTACAAAGTGCAATGAAAGCACTCCTCACCAAATCTCAAACTAAACTTGAAACTCTAACTTGAAACTCTAAAAACTTGAACTCAAAAGCGATACCAAGAGGCCACACCTCCCCTCACTATTTATACCCAAGATCCGCAGTCAAGAGCCACGAATCCTACTCATACAATAAGTCCTAATTCACTAGGAAACCTTCCCGTACAAGAAACGAACTTTACATAAAACAACCGTAACAATCTCGGTCTTCCTAAAACTGAAATTCCGCTTTCCATACGCAACAATATCTCCATTGTATGCCATATGGAAACTTCACCAATTATGTGCACTAATCTCTACCCTTCAGCATCCCGCATGATCTCCATCTTGGACGTCACCTTATCTCCAAATTGACTCCAACTCGATCACCAGCGACACTTTCACGAGGTGTAAAGAGTACCTGCACACAATTAAGCAAAGAATACCATATCCGAGAACAAGCTATCCAAACTTGACTCATTGTTAGCATAAACAACCAGACACATGCATAGGAACACGAAACTCCCATATATATGCAAGGGAACAAACCGAAACCAAAACCAAATCAAAATCAGCAACCGTCAGGCCTGCTCGGTCGGTCGACCGCGAGTAACTTGCCGGTCGACCGCCGGACACATCCGGTCAAACCGGCGACACGCCCGATCCGACCGGTTGTGGCAGCCGAGTGAACACTGTTCATTCTCCGAAAACCAAAACTACTTTGTCAATAAATCTCCAAATAACAAAACACACAAAGCAATAATCCCAGATGTCAATTGTTCATAATCAAATAAAGAATCAAACACACTTTGATTTTATATTACTATGATCACGAAAGATTCCTGTTCCGAAAACGGGGGTCCATAGAACTAGTATCGAGCAGTGCGATTGTAGGATAAGACCAAATGGTGCCCCACCCCCTGTAGAGCTGGTTAAAGCGAACTATCCCTACATAGGATTATTTCAAGTACAAACTATGTCTACAAAACAAAATGTGGAATTTTCCCTTATACTCTTGTCCCCCATTTTCGTACTAAAATTATTTTGATGTTACCCTTCTCTAACTCTAAGTTATTTTCAAAAGAGGATGACAATCCATGATCAGATCGGAGCCTGGGGGATTGAGATCCCTCTGGAGGAGGGATATGTCGTGCAACTTAGGCAGCTGTTGCGATGCTTGAGGTACCCGGATACACCCACTTATCAGAGCAGGAGACATGTTACTGAGAACCACCCTGAGTGGGAAGCCGCCGTATCGATTGAGGCCCGTGTTGGTAGCTAGCCACTACACTACTTTCAGACCCGCTACCGGTGAGACTTTATGGAGGCCGCACTTCAGGATGCTGCTCGTGAAGCGTTCTTACGCCTTAATGCCATCCACCGGGTGGAGCTGACAGTGACCAAGTTTGTGAACCACCCATATCCGGAGGAGGGCAACTCTGTTTGCACCGTGGAGGCCACACCCTGCTGTTACAACCCGATGGTAACCCGGCTGTCCCGATGGGCTGGAGCTATGGATGATTGCTACGAGGAAGCGCTGCTAGAAATTGATGAGCAGAAAAGGCGCATGAGTGACCTTGAAGGGGAGCACCGCAACTGTGGCAGCTAGATTAGCTCACTGAAGACTCAGCTCCAGTTCAACAGCGCGCAGTACGATCAGCTCTCCATTCGATACGTCGCTTGAGGAGAAGCCTTGGTCACCCTGGAGGAGCAACTCAGGAAGAGCCAAAGGCAGGTCGACCAGTTCAAGGAGCAACTTCGCACCATCCCGATCACCACTGAGGGCGCTTCTACCTCTGCTACACTGCCACTACCCCCTGCACCAGTGCTCGACTACTACCACGTCTTGACTCCACCGTGCTTAGCCACTTTCCATGCCTTGCTAGAGGAGGCGAACATGCTGAGCACCGAGTCCGGACCCTATTTGATGGACCCTACCATGACCCAGCCAGCTGCTGCATAGTCAGACCCCACACAGATTACCACGGATGTTCCATCTGAGCCTGGTTCTGGAGTGGAGAACCCTATTCAAATTGGCACTGACTCGGAGAATGAGTCGGGACCCATGGAGGTCGAGTGGGAACCTAATATCACCGATCCATCAGAGGATGACGCCCCTACCCACCGCATTACATTTGCGAGAGGACCTATCACCCGCAAGACAGCCCGCAAGAGTATCCGACCACCAGGCAGAAAGCTCAGGCATGACTCCGAGGCCGCTACTTCTGAGTCATGGGGATTTCAGTTTGCATCTGCCGAGGATTACCTGTTGCCTGCACCCGGATCCTACGGATGGTTGGAGGATTAGACTGGATGTCGGCAGTAGCCCATGCCTTGCTTTGGATGGTGTTGAGATAGCAAGGACCACACCCTGATTTCCCTCCCTAGTTATGATGAGATGTAGAATGATGTTAGTTGTTGTATTGTGTTGTATGCAGTCCAATGTATCTCTTATGATGTATCAATTATGAACTATTGAGATGTTTTATGGTATATCTTAAATGAGTTTATTCCACCAAGCTTGCTGCACAAAAGACCACTTTAAACAACTTGAAGTAAAACCACTTAGGATCGTGACCTTAGTAGGTCAAGTCTCTTACCTTATCCACGTCTTACATATGGTACATCGACGTAGAGCAACGGCAACCAACGAGAACCCACCGGAGCCTCCCTGATAGAGATTATGGCATTGCAACCTCAGTTGTTACAAGCCATCACTAACAACCAAGGGAATCACGAAAGTTCAAGTTTAGGAGAATTTATGAGAGCCAAGCCGCCTACCTTCTCCACGATAAAAGAACCCATGGACACCGAAGACTAGCTGCGAGTGATAGAAAAGAAGTTGACCCTCGTCCGAGTATGAGAAGCCGACAGAGTTATCTTCGCCACCAACTAGTTGGAAGGACCCGCTAGCGATTGGTGGGATACTTACAAGGAGACTCGAGCCGAAGATGATGGAGAATCAACTTGGGAAGAATTTATGGCTGCCTTTCGTGAAAACTTCGTGCCTACCACTGTCATGAGGATGAAGAAGAATGAATTCCTGAGATTGCGTCAAGGCAACACCATGGTACAGGACTACCTCAACAAGTTTACCTAGCTTGCCCGTTACGCAACTAGCGACTTGGCGGACAAAGAAGAGAAGATAGATAAATTCATTGAAGGGTTGAACGACGAGTTGCGAGGATCAATGATCGGACAGGACCAGCTAACTTCCAAAGTTTGATCAACAAGGTCGTAAGATTGGAACATGACCAAAAGATGGTTGAAAATAACCAGAAAAGGAGACTTGCGATGACTCGCCCACTCCAAGGGACATCTCAGCGTCCTAGAGGAACAACATCGTCAGGATGGAAGCCAACCATCATGGCGACCAATCGTCCCTCTGCACCTGGCAACATCAACAGGCCAGCTGCCACACCATTTCGCACTCTGACACCTACCCTGGCAGCTCCAGGAAAGAAGAATGTGAATTGCTTCAACTGCGGAGAGTTCGGGCACTATGCCAACAGCTTCCCGAAGCCTCGCAACACCCCAACTTGTACCGCGCCAACCCCACAGCTGTACGAGGAACATCCACCCCTACGACTAGATGCAACTTATTCAGAACACCGCAACCCAAGGAGACTACTACTGGATTTCACCGTGGACAAGTAAATCATGTGCGCGCTGAGGAAGCACAAGAAGATCAAGGTGTGCTGATGGGTATGTTCTCTATCCACTCTGCACCGGTTAAAGTTTTGTTTGATTTCAGAGCATCGCATTAGTTTATATCATCCCGAATAAGCAAAGAACACAACTTGCACCGGGTAGATCTTAAGAGGCCCATGATAGTGCATTCACCCGAGGGAGATATAACCATACGCCATGCCTGCATCAATGTGCCCATCCGGATCAGAGATGTGGTATTCCTCTAAAACCTTATGGTATTGCCACCCCAAACCCTGGATGTCATCTTAGGAATGGATTGGTTAACTACGAACCATGGAGTCCTAGACTGTGGCCGAAGAGAAATCATTGTATCTACCCCATGGGGATCGCCAATGACCATAACCATGGATCAAGACCCTATGCTTTGTGAACGAGCTACGGGGATATTCACCATGCTACCCATGGTCGGAATGCAAATAGTGCAGGATTACTCGGATGTGTTTCTTGAAGAATTGCCTAGAATGCCCCTAGACCACGATATAGAGTTCATCATTAACCTAATTCCTGGCACGGCCCCCATATCTAAGAGACCTTACCGAATTCCTGCCAACGAGTTGGAAGAGCTCAAGAAGCAAATCAGGGAGTTACAAGAAAAGGGATTTGTATGCCCTAGTTCTTCACCCTGGGGAGCCCCAGTGCTGTTTGTCAAAAAGAAGGACGGAAGCATGAGGATGTGCATAGATTACAGGTCACTGAATGAAGTAACCATCAAGAATAAATACCCATTACCTCGGATCGAAAACTTGTTCGATCAACTGAAAGGTGCCCGAGTGTTCTTAAAGATCAATCTTCGGTCTATATATCATCAGCTAAAGATTAGGACTGAAGATATTCCTAAGACTGCGTTCTCTACCCGCTACGGCTTGTATGAGTTCACAGTGATGTCCTTTGGATTAACCAATGCCCCAGCATATTTCATGAACCTCATGAACAAAGTAGTCATGGAATACCTGGACAAGTTCGTAGTAGTGTTCATCGACGACATCCTTATCTACTCCAAGGACGAAGAGGAGCATGCAGAACACCTACGCTTGGTGCTGGAGAAGTTACGAGAGCACCAGTTGTATGCAAATTCAGCAAGTATGAATTCTGGCTGAAGGAGGTCGCTTTTCTTATACATATAATCTCAGTCGGAGGTGTAGCAGTAGACCCTGCCAAGGTCAAAGCTGTCACCGAGTGGAAGGCACCCAGTCAGTAACCAAGGTCAGAAGTTTCTTAGGATTGGCCGGATATTACAGACGATTTATTGAAGGATTTTCCACGATAGCCCGGCCCATGACCCAATTATTAAAAAAGGAAAAGAAGTTCGCATGGACGGAACAGTGTCAAAAAGCCTTTGACCTATTCAAAGAAAAGTTAACCACCGCTCCAATCATAGTCCTACCAGACAACCGGAAGGACTTCGTCATATACTGTGACGCGTCTCGGCAAGGACTGGGAGTAGTGTTGATGCAAGACGGAAAAGTTGTGGCATATGCCTCAAGGCAATTGCGGCCACACAAGGGAAATTACCCCACCCACGATTTGGAGTTGGCCGCAGTAGTGAATGCGTTAATGATATGGAGGCATTACCTAATCGGAAACCACTGTGACATATACACGGACCACAAGAGCTTGAAGTACTTCTTTACCCAGCCTGACCTCAACCTACGCCAGAGAAGATGGCTAGAAGTAATCAAGGATTATGACTTCAGAATCCACTACCACCCTAGAAAGGCCAATGTTGTAGCCGATGCTTTGAGCCACAAGGCCCAATGCAACCATTTAAGGCCGGAAGGCGTGGCCAATAAGCTTCAAGAAGAAATACTTCAGCATAACTTGCAGCTAATTCCTCATGGACAATTAAATTCGCTGGAGATACAACCTCTCCTGCGGACTCAGATTAAGGAAGCCCAAAAGGGTAATGAGGAAATCCAGCTAATCAAAGAGCGCATGGCTGTGGACCCCCGTTTTTGGAACGAGAATCTTTCGTGTTCATAGTACCATTTCCCTGGATCGAGTAATTTGGTACCCACGAAATACAGTACTGAAAATCAGGTGCAAGTGCACGAATAGTCTTACATCAAAATTATTACAATAATAGGCCCGAAGGCAATATCCATCACATAGGACCTCATGGTCCAGATACAACCCAAAAGTAGAAATTAGGTAAGGCAGCGGAATGAAGGCAGCGGCTTGTCAATGGCCACAGGCAACGACCGAAGACTAAGACCTAGCAAGCGCCATCAGCTTCTTCGCCCTCCTGGTAGTAGGCATAGGGATCCTCCAAGTCTTCATTTACACCATCTGAAGGTTTGTGCGTATAGCAAGGGTGAGTACCAACCGTACTCAGCAAGCCACACGGAAGTGATGCATATGATAGAGTCATTCAAAGAATGGCTGGGGTTCTTTTGCATAAAGCCAGTTTTCACAAATCTTTTCACAAGCCTAACAACTAGCCAAGTCAAGTTTTAGTTCCATAGTTCATTAAGTCGGCGACGGTTCTATCTACCATCCATCGTGATTCCAAGGATGGCTTCCCGCCTCCGGTTCGTCATGGTTTCCTGGGGAGTCCACCCCTTCTCGCATCTCGAGAAGTTGATCCACTAGCGAATAAGAATCATCATGCAAACCCATCCCATCATTTTAAAGTTTAAAGTCTAGCCAAGCGAAAGTCTTGTCACGATGCTCAATATCCGCGAGCACGGCTATTCGAATAGATTGATTCATTCACACTTGCGGTGGATGTACACTTTACCCGTACTCCGCGACGCCCAACAAATGAGCCTACGTCCCAACACATGAGACGGTCACGGCAAAGCCTTTCGATAACCTCACTCGGCGTACCCGCTCCATGAACTTAAGCCCTCATGCACTCTAGCCGTCATTTTCTAGCAGTGAGAGGAGTTCTGGCGCACCCGGGGTAAGGGAAGACTTCATTCATCAAGTTATAATACATTCCAATTTCCCATCATCCCTTTCAAATCTCATCTCATACATAAGAACCACTATGCAAGGGTACCGCCTCCGCTAGGTCTATACCCATTCGAGAAGTACGGTTGTACTGGCTCGTTTCTCGGCTATCTCATGGCTTGGTCCTTAATTGACCAGGGTCGGCACTTGCCTTTTCCGGAATCCACCCAAATCATTCAGCCGCCCCAGTCTAAAACATTTGTTTAGTACTTTCAATTTTCATCAAAACTCATTTCATCATTCTCATGGCAATGTGGTGCTCATGTCTCCACATGCCGTATCTCAACTACCTTCCCTAAGGTAGTTGCCCGAGCATAAAGCTCTTCATAAAATCATGAGTATGCATGAATCTAAGAATAGCATGGCTAAGCAGTTTACCGAAGATATTCTCCGGTTGTATGTATCACATCGAGGGTTACAAGGAATAATTCTAAAGGTAATCAATAACACGGCATGACATAGCAAGTATAGGTAATTCTTTGTGTATAGCATGCATGTTTAAGATTTAAAACAACATCATTTCGCAATTGGGATCAATATGTTCAAAGAGTGTGATGACTTGCCTTGTTCGCACTCTTGTTGAGCGGGGTCTTCAACGGAGTCGATGCCTACTTCTTCGGTGCTATCCGTACGTGCGAAAGATCAATTGAATTCAATTAGAATTGAATAAAATACGAGAGATCGAAAAGAACCAAAAACCACGAAAATGACTCCAAATGTTTCGCCTAGAATTCCACTCGAGTTTGGGCGAGTATTGCTAGGGGAAAATCCGAGTTTTGGAATCGAGTCGATACCCTAGGGTTTTCGCAAAAACGACAATCGTAATTATTTGAGAAAATTAGATTCAGAAATATCAGCGGAGGGATTTGTGCTCGAGGTTTTGTAAGTTCGAGCACAAAAGAGAAACATATTTAAATGGTGAGAAAGAACTAAACGAGATCCGGATTTAAAAACGACGCGAAACGAGATCTCGAAAAAAGTCCGAATTCGATTTTCAAATTTTGCTCGAGAAAATATACAAGAAAATAATTTATTTTTGCCCAAAAATTTACTCAAATCATTTCAAAATATTTTTCCAAATTTTCCATAATTTTTCCTATTTTTTTCTCTATTTTTTCTTTCTCTCTTTTCTCTGTTTTCTTTTTCTTTTCTCCGCACACTATTCATTGGCCCACAAGGTGTTCGACGCGGTGGCGCTAGCGCGAGGGCGGCGGCCCGGGACTTACCGGTGGCGGCGACGGCGAGGAGAGACGGCGGCGCACCGGTGCACAGCAGCGATGGCTCGCGGCGGCTTCGGCGCACGGAGGCGAGAACCGGTGAGGGAGTGGAGGAAATGTGGCGGCGTCGGGACGGGCCGGGCGCGTGCGTGGGCGTGCGCGGCGTGGTCGGTGCGGGCGGGCGCGCGCGGCGAGAGGCGCACGGCGTGGGTGGGGTCGGACGGGCGGGCGTGTCGCGGCGAGAGGCGCGCGCGCGGCGGGCCCGGCGCGCGCGTGTGTTGGCGCACGGCGCGAGGCCGGGGCCGGGCGTGGGGCGACGCGTGGCGGGTGCGGGGTGGGGGCCGGGCGTGGGTGCGCTGCGCGAGGGCGGGGGCCGGGCGCGGGCGGCGTGGCGCGGCGCGTGTCGCGCTGCGGGCGGGCGCGGTATGACCGTGCGGCGTCGAACACTTGGCGCATGATGAATAGTGACATTTCTGATTTTCCCGATTTAATTTCTAATTTCCAAATCCTATTTTATTTCACCCCCAAAATTTGAAATAAAATATAGTATACCCAAAAATTAAGTTGTAAAATATATTTTCAACTTTTTCACACACTTTTATTATTTTAAAAATATATTTCACACATTTAATTTAATCCTTTTACCTAAATTCCAACAAATACAATTTTGGTTCCGAATAATTTCTAGACTTCATATATATCCTTCAAAATATTTTATCACACATTTTGTTCACCAATTAATATTACAAAACCACCAAAATCATGTTTTGTTCCCAAATTTATATTTTCATAAATCCATAACCCTTTTTCCTATTTTATATTAAAATTCCCAACTCTAAACTCCGAAATTTTTCTCCTAGCGGAAATTCAAATCGTTTGGTTTTTCTCCTCATCGAGACGAATCGCTCACATATAAATTTATGCAACCAAGCGGCAAATAAGGAGCCACAAACACGAGCAAAAAGGCAACAAGCAAAAGTTTTTGCAAGTTCCTATTTTTATGTTCCGATTTTAATTTCTTCGATCCTCAGGATGTTACAAATCTACCCCGTAACAATAAATCTCATCCTTGAGATTTCTTACCGGTTGTTGAGTAGGTGTGGGTATTCAGTCTTCAGAAAATCCTCGCTTTCCCAGGGGGCCTCTTCTTCAGTGTGATTACTCCATTGCACTTTGTACATGCGCCATGACTTGGTTCGTGTCCTCTTTTCTGCCTCGTCCAGTATTTTTATTGGATGTTCCGGATATGTGAGATCACTGTTGATATGGATGGTTTCCAAAGGAGCTTGTTCTTCTGGCACTCGCAGGCATTTCTTCAACTGTGACACATGGAACACTGGGTGGACATCGGAGATGTTCTCGGGTAACACTAGCTGGTAGGCCACTTCACCTCTTTTAGCGCTTATCAGGAATGGGCCCACGTATCTTGACGCAAGTTTCCCTTTGACCTTGAACCGTTGAGTCCCTCGTAGTGGTGAGACCTTTAGGTACACATAGTCGCCTACATTGAACTCTAAGTCTCTTCGGCGAGTATCCGCGTAGCTCTTCTGTCGAGATTGGGCAGCTTTTAATTGGTCCCGGATCAGACGGACCTTCTCCTCGGCCTCTTTGATTATGTCTGGCCCAAACACGGCTCGTTCACTAGTTTCTGACCACATCAATGGGGTTCGGCATCGCCGACCAAATAGGGCTTCATTTGGTGACATCTTCAGACTTGCTTGATAGCTGTTGTTGTAGGAGAATTCGGCGTACGGTAAACATTTTTCCCAATCCTCGGTAAACTCCAATGCACAGGCTCTCAACATATGCTGTTGATTTGTCCTTTCGGTCTGCCCATCGGTCTGTGGGTGGTAAGCGATACTGAAGGCAAGGTGACTTTCGAGTGCCTCATGAACTTTGCTCCAGAAATGGGACGTGAATTGGGTATCGTGATCCGATATAATTCTTTTTGGTACACCGTGAAGACACACAATCCTACTCATGTATAGTTCTGCTAGCTTGGTGCTATTGTATTTAGTCTTTACGGGGATAAATCTGGCGGTCTTGGTGAGCCGATCTACTATTACCCAAATGGAATCATATCCTGCTGCAGTTTTGGGTAGTCCAACGATGAAATCCATGCCTATCTCATCCCATTTCCACTCGGGAATCTTGAGTGGCTGTAGTAATCCTGCCGGTCGTTGGTGTTCGGCTTTTACCCTTTGGCATACAACGCATACGGCCACGTATTCGGCTACGTCCCTCTTCATATTTGGCCACCAGTATTCCTCCTTCAAATCCTGGTACATCTTCGTGCTTCCCAGATGTAACGAATATGCTGATTCGTGTGCTTCTTTTAGGATCAATCCTCTCAAACCACCTTGTTCAGGCACGTAGATTCTTTTCTTATACCACAGGGTTTTCTTGTCATCTATCGAGAATTCCTTCGCGTGCCCAGCGGCCATGCGCTCTTTGATCGCTTGAGTTTCTCCACTATCCTTCTACGCTTCTTCTATCTGAGTCCTCAGAAGAGGTTGGATTTATAGTGAGTTCACTTCTCCGTGAGGAATCAGGTGTAGGTTAAGTCGAGCCATCTCTTCTTGGAGCTCACTGGCCATGCCTTCCAGTCTCATATGGTTGCATTGGGTTTTACGGCTTAACGCATCGGCCACTACATTCGCTTTGCCGGGGTGGTAATGGATTCCTAGATCGTAGTCCTTGATCAATTCCAACCACCGTCTCTGACGTAGATTGAGATCGGACTGAGTAAAGAAGTATTTCAGACTCTTGTGATCAGTGTACACATCACAGTGATTTTCGATCAGATAGTGCCTCCAGATTTTTAATGCATGAACAACTGCCGCTAATTCCAAGTCATGTGTGGGGTAATTTTCCTCGTGGGATCGTAACTGTCTCGAGGCATATGCTACGACCTTTCCATCCTGCATCAATACGCCTCCCAGTCCTTGCCGAGATGCATCACAGTATATCACGAAATCCTTACGGTTGTCAGGTAGGGTTAAGATTGGGGCGGTGGTTAACCTTTCTTTTAGTTGGTCAAAGGCCTCCTGACACTTCTCGTTCCACACGAATTTCTTCTCCTTCTTCAAAAGTTGAGTCATGGGTCAGGCTATCGTGGAAAACCCTTCGATGAACCTCCGGTAATATCCGGCCAATCCCAAGAAACTCTGAACATCTATTACTGACTTGGGTGCCTTCCATTCTGTAACAGCTTCGACCTTGGCAGGATCTACCGCTACTCCTCCGGCTACGACTACATGGCCAAGAAAAGCGACTTCCTTAAGCCAGAACTCACATTTACTAAATTTCACATACAACTGGTGCTCTCGTAGCTTCTCCAGTACCAGTCGTAGGTGCTCTGCATGTTCCTCATCGTCTTTGGAGTAGATAAGTATATCGTTGATAAATACCACCACGAATTTATCCAGATATTCTATGAATACTTTGTTCATCAGATTCATGAAATATGCCGGGGCATTGGTCAACCCAAAAGACATTACGGTGAACTCGTACAAGCCATAACGCGTAGAGAATGCTGTTTTGGGAATATCTCCGGCTCTAATCTTTAGCTGATGGTATCCTGACCGAAGATCAATCTTCGAGAACACTTGTGCACCCTTGAGTTGATCAAATAAGTCATCAATTCGAGGTAGTGGGTACTTGTTTTTAATGGTCACTTCATTCAGCGATCGGTAATCTACACACATTCTCATACTTCCATCCTTCTTTTTGACGAAAAGTACTGGGGCTCCCCAGGGAGAAGAACTAGGGCGTACAAATCCTTTTTCCTGTAGTTCTCTGATTTGCTTCTTGAGTTCTTCTAGTTCGTTTGCTGGCATTCGGTAAGGTCTCCTGGATATGGGGGCAGTACCAGGCATTTGGTCAATGATAAATTCTATGTCACGATCAGGGGGCATTCCGGGAAATTCCTCGGGGAATACGTCCAGGTATTCTTGCACTACTAGCATCCCGCTCAAAGGTAGCATGGTTAATACTCCCGCAGCTTGCTCACATAGCGTCGAGTTTTGGTCCATGGTTATGTTCATTGGTTATCCCCATGGGGTGGATACTGTGACTTCCCTTCGGCTACAGTCTATGACTCCATTGTTCTTAGTCAACCAATCCATTCCATGTATGATATCAATAGTTTGGGGTGATAGTACCATGAGGTTCGAAAGGAATACCATGTCTCTAATCCGTATGGGCACATTGATGCAAGCATGGGGTACGGTTATGTTTCCCCCAGGTGAGTGTACCAACATGGGTCTCTTAAGTTCTACCTGGTGTAGGTGGTGTTGTTTGCTTACTTGTGAAGATATGAATGAATGCGATGCTCCGGAATCAAATAAAACTTTAACTGGGGTAGAGTTGATAGAGAACATACCCATCAGCACGTTCTGATCCTCCTGCGCTTCTTCGACACGCACATGATTCACTTGTCCGCGCCGGAATCCGGTAGCAGTCTCATTGGGTTGCGGCGTCCTAAACAGACCGCGTCCCGCAGCAGGAGCAGTAGTTCCTCGTACAGCCGTTGCATTGGTGCCGGTACACATGGGAGTGTTGCGTGGCTTGGGGCAGCTGTTGGAGTAGTGCCCAAACTCTCCACAGTTGAAGCAATTCACATTTCTTCTTCCCGGAGCGGCTAGAGTTGGTGTCGGGGTACGGAATTGGGGTGCAGTCGGCCTGCTGATGTGGTCGGGTGCAGGGGGACGACTGGTTGCCATGACGGTTGGCTTCCATCCGGACGGGGTGGCTCCCTTGGTACGCTGAGGCGCTCCCAGAAGTGGGCGGGCCATAGCAAGCCTCCTCTTGCGGTTGTTTTCCACCATCTTCTGGTCATGTTCCAATCGTACAACCTTGTTGATAAGGCTTTGGAAGCTGACGTGATCTTGGCCGATCATTGGCCCTCTCAGCTCATCGCTCAATCCTTCGATAAATTTATCAATTTTCTCCTCTTCGTTTGCCAGGTCACCGGTGGCATATCGAGCGAGTTGCGTGAACTTGTTCAGGTATTCCTGCACTGTGGTGTTGCCTTGGCGCAACCTTCGGATTTCGTTCTTCTTCATTCTCATGACCGCGGCGGTACGAAGTTTTCACGAAGGCGGCGTGAACTCCTCCCGGGTTGGTTCTTCGGCGTCTTACGCCCGTGTCTCTTTGTAGGTGTCCCACCAATCACTTGCGAGGTCTTCCAATTGATTGGTGGCAAAAATGACTCTGTCGGTTTCTCGTGCCCTGACGAGGGTCAACTTCTTTTCTATTACTCTCAACCAGTCTTCGGCATCCATTGGTTCATCGGCCGTGGAAAATGTAGGCAGCTTAGCTCGCATAAATTCTCCCAAGCTTGATCCTTCGTGATTCCCTTGGTTGTTGGCGATAGCTTGAAGCAACTGGGTTTGCAAAGCCATGACCTTCGCCAGGGTGGAGGAATTAGGCTCTGGCAGGTTCTCGTTGGATGTTGAAGCTCTGCGACGATGCGCCATCTGAAGGAGGTAGATGAGTTAAGAGATTTGGACCCACTAAGGTCATGGTTTCTAGGTGATTTCTCTTCAAGTTGTTTTTAAATGATCTTTGAACAGAGCAAGCATGGTGGAATAAACTCATTAATAACATACCATAAAACATTACATAGGTCCATAGCGATTACATTAATGGGGATACAATGGACTACACATACACAGTCCTACATGACACAATGCGAAAGCGAACATCGTACTACTGCCATTGGCTACTAGGGGGAAGGGTGTGATCCTTGCTGCCAAAAACCATCCAAAGCAAGGTTAAAGTTGGGGCGGTCCTCTCGCCTAGTCATCCAACCAACCGCAGGAACCAGGTGCAGGAAGGGGGTGATCCTTAGCTGAAGCAAATCGAAGTTCCCATGGCTCGAGAGTAGTGGCCTCGGAGTCATGCTTGATATTCTGCTTGGTGGTCGGGTACTCTTAGGGCAGTCTTGCGGTTGAGGGACCTCCGGTGTGAGTCGGGCGACGAGTAGGTGCTACCTCCTCCGCTGGATCAGTGTCACTGGACTCCCACTTGATCTCCATAGGCTCTGTCTCGGACTCGGAGTCGGTGCTGATCTGGATGGGGTTCTCCTCTCCCGAACCAGGCTCAGAGGGTACAGCCATGGAGTTCGAGATAGGTTCCATTGAGGTAGCAGCAGTGGGGTCTATCAGGTATGGTGCCGACTCTGTGCTCAACATAAAGGCCTGCTCCATCATGGCTTGAAAAGTGTTCAGGCATGCTGGAGTCATGAGGTAGTAGTGGTCGGGCACCAGGGCAGGAGGTGTTGGTACAACTTCAGTGGAAGTACCTGCAGCAGGGACAGGGTGGGAGCGAAGTTGCTCTTCCAGCTGGTTGACCTGTTGTTTGCTCTTCCTGAGCTGTTCTTCCAGCTCCACCAAGGCTTCTCCATGGGCCATGTAGCGGTCAGAGAGCTGCTTGTACTGGGCACCGTTGGCTGTAGCGGGTCTATAGCAAGTTGATCGATCCCCGGCTCACGGTGTTCCTCGACCGAGATCATTGAGGCGTCGGCTGGCTGGTCGTTGATTTCGAGCAAAGCCTCTTCATAGCGATCATCCGTTGTTTACGCCGGGATAGACGGGTGACCATAGGATTATAGCAGCGGGGGTGGCTTCCACGGTGCGAGACAGGATTGCCTTCCTCGCGGTAGTGGTCGTGTACAAACTCAGTCACGGTGAGCTCAGGACAGTGAATAGTGTTGAGGCGGAGGAATGCTTCACGGGCCGCGTCTTGAAGAGCTGCTTCTACTAGATCTCGGTGGTAACGGGTGTGGAAGCAATAAGGTGTCTCACTCCCCATGCGGGCCTCAACTGACACTGCTGCCTCCCATACCGGGTATCCTTCGGTGCCATGCCTCCTAATCTGGTAGGTGGGTGCCTCTGGGTACCTTAGGCACCACTGCAATGACTGGAGTTGCGCCACGAATCCTTCATCCCGTGGAACGGTGATTTCCCAAACTCCGACATGGTCCGACATCTGCTTTTGAAAGCAACTTAGGGTCAGAGAGAGAGAGATAATATCAAAACAATTTGAGTAAGAGAAGGGGATAAAGGTATATGAAAAAGTATGTTTGTTTTTAAAAAATAGTTTGCGAAATGATCCTATGTAGGTGTATTTCCCTTTAGCCAGCTAGTCAGGGGTAGGGCGCTAGTTGGTCTTATCCTACAGTCGCATTGCTCTGATACCAGCTCTGTGGACCCCCGTTTTTGGAACGGGAATCTTTCGTGTTCATAGTATCATTTCCCTGGATCGAGTAGTTTGGTACCCACGAAATACAGTACTGAATAATCAGGTGCAAGTGCACGAATAGCCTTACATCGAAATTATTACAATAGTAGGCCCGAAGGCAATATCCATCACATAGGACCTCATGGTCCAGATACAACCCAAAAGTAGAAATTAGGTAAGGCAGCGGAATGAAGGCAGCGGCTTGTCAATTGCCACAGGCAACGACCGGAGACTAAGACCTAGCAAGCGCCATCAGCTTCTTCGCCCTCCTGGTAGTAGGCATAGGGATCCTCCAAGTCTTCATTTCCACCATCTGAAGGTTTGTGCGTATAGCAAGGGTGAGTACCAACCGTACTCAGCAAGCCACATGGAAGTGATGCATATGATAGAGTCTTTCAAAGAATGGCTGGGGTTCTTTTGCATAAAGCCAGTTTTCATAAAATCTTTTCAGAAGCCTAACAACTAGCCAAGTCAAGTTTTAGTTCCATAGTTCATTAAGTCGGCGACGGTTTTGTCTACCATCCATCGTGATTCCATGGATGGCTTCCCGCCTCCGGTTCGTCATGGTTTCCTGGGGAGTCCACCCCTTCTCGCATCTCGAGAAGTTGATCCACCAGCGAATAAGAATCATCATGCAAACCCATCCCATCATTTTAAAGTTTAAAGTCTAGGCAAGCGAAAGTCTTGTCACGATGCTCAATATCCGTGAGCACGGCTATTCGAATAGATTGATTCATTCACACTACAGTGGATGTACACTTTACCGGTACTCCGCGACTGCCAACAAATGAGCCTACGTCCCAACACATGAGACGGTCACGGCAAAGCCTTTCGATAACCTCACTTCGGCAGTACCCGCTCCATGAACTTAAGCCCTCATGCACTCTAGCCGTCATTTTCTAGCAGTGAGAGGAGTTCTGGCGCACCCGGGGTAAGGGAAGACTTCATTCATCAAGTTATAATAAATTCCAATTTCCCATCATCCATTTCAAATCTCATCTCATACATAAGAACCACTATGCAAGGGTACCGCCTCCGCTCGGCTATCAACTCCGCTAGGTCTATACCCATTCGAGAAGTACGGTTGTACTGGCTCGTTTCCCGGCTATCTCATGGCTCGGTCCTTAATTGACCAAGGTCGGCACTTGCCTTTTCCGGAATCCACCCAAATCATTCAGCCGCCCCAGTCTAAAACATTTGTTTAGTACTTTCAATTTTCATCAAAACTCATTTCATCATTCTCATGGCAATGTGGCGCTCATGTCTCCACATGCCGTATCTCAACTACCTTCTCTAAGGTAGTTGCCCAAGCATAAAGCTCTTCATAAAATCATGAGTATGCATGAATCTAAGAATAGCATGGCTAAGCAGTTTACCGAAGATATTCTCCGGTTGTATGTATCACATCGAGGGTTACAAGGAATAATTCTAAAGGTAATCAATAACACGGCATGACATAGCAAGTATAGGTAATTCTTTGTGTATAGCATGCATGTTTAAGATTTAAAACAACATCATTTCGCAATTGGGATCAATATGTTCAAAGAGTGTGATGACTTGCCTTGTTCGCACGCTTGTTGAGCGGGGTCTTCAACGGAGTCGATGCCCGCTTCTTCGGGTGCTATCCATACGTGTGAAAGATCATTTGAATTCAATTAGAATTCAATAAAATACCGAGAGATCAAAAAGAACCATAAAAACCATGAAAACGACTCCAAATGTTTGGCCTAGAATTCCACTCGAGTTCGGGCGAGTATTGCTTGGGGAAAATCCGAGTTTTGGAATCGAGTCGATGCCCTAGGGTTTTCACAAAAACGACCATCGTAATTATCGAGAAAATTAGATTTAGAAATATCAGCGGAGGGATTTGTGCTTGAGGTTTTGTAAGTTCGAGCACAAAGAGAAACATATTTAAAAGGCGAGAAAGAACTAAACGAGATCCGGATTTAAAAACGACGCGAAACAAAATCTCAAAGAAAGTCCGAATTCGATTTTCAAATTTTGCTCCGAGAAAATATAGAAGAAAATAATTTATTTTTGCCCAAAAATTTACTCAAATCATTTCAAAATATTTTTCCAAATTTTCCATAATTTTTCCTTTTTTCTCTATTTTTCTTTCTCTCTCTTCTCTCTTTTCTTTTTCTTTTTCTTTTCTTTTTCTTTTTCTTTTCTCCCCACACTATTCACTAGCCCACAAGGTGTTCGACCGGCGGCTGGCGCTAGCGCGAGGGCGGCGGCACGGGGACTTACCAGCGGCGTCGGCGACGGCGAGGAGAGATGGCAGCGCACCGGTGCACGGCGGCGACGTCTCGCGGCGGCTTCGGCGCACGGCGGCGACGCGGCGGCTTGCGGCACACGGCGGCGACTTGCGGCGCACGGTGATGAGAACCGGCGAGGAGTGGAGGAAATGTGGCGGTGAGGTGGGGAAAAGTGGGGGGGAGGGTTTTGCCCCATTTTATAGGCGCAGCGAGAGAGAAACGGAGAGAGGGAGGGGGCCGGCGCGGCGGTGGTACGGCGGACCGCCACGCGGCGGCGTCCGGGACGGGGCGGGCGCGTGCGTGGGCGCGCACGGCGGGGTTGGTACGGGCGGGCGCGATGCGGCGAGAGGGTGCACGGTGCGGGCGGGGTCGGTACGGGCGGGCGCGACGCGGCGAGTGGGCCGCGCGGCGCGGCGGGTGCAGGCGCGGCGTGTGTGGGCGCACGGCGTGAGGCCGGGCGGGCGTGGCACGCCGCGTGGCGGCGCGAGGGTGGGGGCCGGCGCGGCGCGCGCGCGCGGGCGAGGGCGGGCGCGGGCGAGCGCGGCACGGCGCGTGTCGCGCGTGCGGGCGGGGCGCCGTACGGCCTGTACGGCGTCGAACACTTGGCGCATGATGAATAGTGACATTTCTGATTTTTCCCTATTTAATTTCTAATTTCCAAATCTTATTTTCTTTCACCCCCAAAATTTGAAATAAAATATAGTACACCCAAAAATTAAGATGTAAAATATATTTTCAACTTTTTCACCCACTTTTATTATTTTAAAAATATATTTCACACATTTAATTTAATCCTTTTTACCTAAATTCGAAAATACAATTTTGATTCGAAATAATTTCTAGACTTCATATATATCCTTCAAAATATTTTATCACACATTTTATTCACCAATTAATATTACACAACCACCAAAATCATGTTTTGTTCCCAAATATATATTTTCATAAATCCATAACCCTTTTTCCTATTTTATATTAAAATTCCCAACTCTAAACTCCGAAATTTTTTCTCCCTAGCGGAAATTCAAATCGTTTGGTTTTTCTCATCATCGAGACGAATCGCTCACATATAAATTTATGCAACCAAGCTGGCAAATAAGGAGCAACAAACACGAGCAAAAAGGCAACAAGCAAAAGTTTTTGCAAGTTCCTATTTTTATGTTCTGATTTTAATTTCTTCGATCTTCAGGATGTTACAATTGCCGAAGGGCTAGCAAAGGAATTTTTGGTAGACGACAATGGATCTCTGTGATATAGGAAAAGGATCTACGTGCCGGAGAAAGGAGGTTTAAGAAGATTAATTTTAAAGGAAGCGCATGAGTTAGCGTATTCGTTACATCTGGGAAGCACCAAGATGTATCAGGACTTGAAGGAAGAATACTGGTAGCCCAACATGAACAGAGAGTAGCAGAGTATGTAGCCATTTGTGATGTGTGCCAACGGGTCAAGGCGGAACATCAGCGACTAGCAGGACTGTTACAGCCGCTTAAGGTCCCTGAATGGAAATGGGATGAAATAGGCATGGATTTCATCGTTGGATTACCCAGGACTCCTACAGGATATGACTCCATCTGGGTGATTGTGGACAGACTTACCAAGACTGCCAGATTTATCCCCGTTAAGACCCGGTATAGTAGTGCTAAGCTAGCATAACTATACATGTCCAGGATAGTGTGCCTTCACGGAGTACCGAAAAGGATCGTATCGGATCGTGGTACCCAATTCACGTCTCACTTCTGGGAAAAAGGTTCACGAAGCACTTGGAAGTCACCTCGCCTTCAGTACCGCTTACCATCCTCGTACTGATGGACAAACCGAAAGGACAAACCAAGTCCTTGAGGATATGTTGAGAGCCTGTGCGCTGGATTTTACCAAGGACTAGGAGAAATGTCTGCCCTATGCGGAATTCTCCTATAACAATAGCTACCAAGCGAGCTTGAAGATGTCACCCAGTGAGGCTTTATTTGGACGTAGATGTCGGACCCTGCTAATGCGGTCAGAAACCGGAGAGCGAGCCATGTTTGGACCAGACATCATAAAGGAGGCCAAAGAAAAAGTTCGTCTGATTAGAGACCGGCTTAAGGTAGCCCAGTCTCGACAAAAGAGCTATGCGGACACTCATCAAAGAGACTTGGAATTCAACATAGGCGATTACGTATACATGAAGGTTTTGCCATTACGAGGAACCAAGAGGTTCAAGGTTAAAGGAAAACTAGCACCAAGATATGTTGGACCATTCCCGATAAGCACCAGAAGAGGCGAAGTGGCCTACCAACTAGACCTACCCGAAAACCTCACCAATGTACACCCCGTATTCCATGTGTCGCAATTGAAGAAATGTCTACGAGTGCCAGAAGAACAAGCCCCCTCGGAAGATATCCTTATCAACGACGATCTTACATACGCGGAACACCTAGTGAAAATCTTGGACGAGGCAGAAAAGAGAACACGAACCAAGACGTGGCGTATGTACAAGGTACAATGGAGCAACCACACCGAAGAAGAAGCTACCTGGGAAAGTGAATACTTTTTAGCGACCGAGTACCCAGACCTATTTAAGGACCGGTAAGAAATCTCGGGGACGAGATTTATTGTTAGGAGGGTAGGTTTGTAACACCCTGAAAATCGGAGACATAAAAATTGAGATTTAAAAATTGGGACTAACAAAAACTTTTGAATTTTTGCAGTTTGTCATAATTCTCTGCCTCTTATTTTGCGAGTTTTATTGCGTGTTATAAATAATAGAACATTTATTCGAAGACGAAAAAATCAAATAGGTGTTGGAAACCCTAAAAGGAAAGGAAATTATAAAAATAAAGTTGGTGCTAAAATTTAAATTTTAGTTAAATTTATATGTGGGCAAAATTATATTTTCAATCTTATTGCTGAAAGGCAAAAAGGAATACATAAATAAAAAAATGGGAAAAAGAAAAAGTGCACTATTCATTCACCGCCAGGTGTTCAACGCCGTACCGCATGCACGTCGCCACAACGCCACGCGTCGCGCACGCGTTCCCAGCCCGCGCCCGCGTCAACACCGCCGTGCGCCGCCGTACCACCGCCGTCGCGTCGTCGCACTGCGGCCGTGCCGCGTCGTTGTCGGCCACAACGCGCGCCCCCGCGTACCACGCGCCCGGCGTCAACGCCGCGCCCATGTCGCCGTCCCATCGCGCCTCCCCGTTAATACCACCGTCGCGTCGCCCGCCTACCCCGTGCGTCAGCAATGCCCACGCCCCACGCAGCTGATGCGCCGCACAACGCATGCCCACGCCACGTCGGCGTCGGCCACGGCACCGCCCGCGCCTATAAAAGGCCGCGCCGCTTCCTCACCCGCCGCACCGCCCCGCCTCAAGCCCTCTCCCAAGCGCCACGAGCTCGCCGTCGCGCCGTGTAGCCGTGGCCGCGGCCGCGTCGAGCCGTCATCGATCGCGCCGTCGCCCGCGTGCCTCGCCGCCGCATTGGGTGCTGCCGCCGCTGGCGGTAAGTCCTCCTCCCCATAGCCGCCGCCGCCTTGCACGCCCTCCCACCGGCTCGGCCATGTCGAGCAGAGAGAAAAGGAGAGAAGGGGAGAGAGGAAGAAACAGAGGAAGAAGGGGAGAGAAAAAAAAAGGGAGAAAAGAAAAGGGAAAGAAAAGAAAGAAAAAGAAAATATATATATAGAAATAGAAAATATATTTGGGGTATTATTCAGAAAATTTTTAAGCAAAAATATATTATTCTAAAATAAAATTAGGGATAATTAAAGGTTAAAAATTCAATAATATTAAGGGCAATTGTCACATAGATTAATTTAGAAATTAATTACGGTTTAATCTGTTAATAAATATTAGTTTTATTCTATGAATTCTTGCTAAAATTTAAACTTCAAATTATTTAAAATTGTGTCGAGCTTTAGGGATTATTTTTCGGATTCGACTACCCCTAGAGTCATCTCATAATTAATTAAATAGAGAAAATCACAAAACTTCAAATTACTATAACTCTCGTTTTAACTCGGATTTCATCAAAACTCGAACCTAAATTTGTCTAAAATCATAAACTACTTTTTGGAGCCACTTTTACGATTTATTTGGCTTTTGGTGATTTTTATTTGAATTCTAATCGAATTCAATTGGATTTCTCGAGTCCGAGGGAGCTGTTGATTGCACCGAAGACCCCGGTCAACAAAGGGGCGAGCAAGGCAAGTCATCACTACATTTAAACATATTGAGCCTATTTGCGAACTTGTGTTGCTTTTAAACTTAAACATGCATGCGATACACAAAGAATTCCTGTTCTTGCTATACCATGCCTTGATATTGAATTCCAATATATATATTCTTTGTAACCTACGATATGATATGTCCGAAGAAAATCTTCGGTAAATGCTTAGCCATGCTAATATTAGATTTTTGCATACTCATATTTATCAAAATGCTATATGCTTGGGCAACTACCTTGGGGAAGGTGGTTGATGTTCGACAAGTGGAGACATGAGTGCCACTTTGCCATGATGTCACATCCTGAGTTTTTCCCTAAATTCATTTAAAATAATTTACCCGGAAATAATCGGAATTTCTGAAATTAACCTGGAGTCAACCTATAATTTTAAAATGCAATTAATAAATGGAAATGACATGATAGGATTTTTCTTGAATTCTTCATGTCAAAATACGCTAACAGATTTTTTGGAATTTTTAAAGCACTCTAAGTATTTTTAATCAATTAAATAAGCAAACAGGAATTTAATTAAGTCCCTTTTCCCTTTTTCTTTTTCTTTTTCTTTTTCTTCCTTTTTCCGTACGTCCGTACGGCTCTTTCCCGCCTCGCCGTAGCGGGCCGTCGGCCCGCCGCGCGCGCCTCCTCCGGACGTGGGCGAAGCCCACGGTCCGCCGCGCGCGCAAGTCCGCGCGCCTCCCTCGCGCCGCGGCCACCAGTGGGCCCCACTGTCGGAGCCGCCTCCCCGCCGGCCGGCCCACCGCCGTCGCCGCCATAGCCGCGCCGCCCGCCTCTTACCGGGCCGTTTCCGCGCGCCTCTCGCCGCGTGGGCCCCACGCCGGCTCCGCCCGTGCCGCCGCACTCATGCCCGCACTTCCGCGCGCGCCGCACGCCGCCGCCCCGAAACGGTCGCCGTTTATCTCTCTCTCTCTCTCGAGTCCGAAACCGACGGCGAGGGATTCGCGCTCAACCCGTGCGCAATCCGGCCTCTTTCCGGCCCCTATAAAGTCCCCTCATGCGCCTCGCGTTTCCCCTTTGTTTCTGTTCAATCTAGCCCCAAAATCGTCACCGCCATCGTCGTCTTCCCCATCTCCGGTGAGTGCGCCGCCGCGTTTCCCTTCGGTTTCCCGTGTTGCCGTTGCCCGAGCCGTTGTTCCGAGCCGCGGCGCTCTCCGCCGTCGTTCCGTGCATCGCGCCGCCGCCGTCGTTGTTCCCGTGCCAACGAAGTCCCGGCCGCGCCGCGCGCCATGGCCGGCGAGCAAGCTTGAGCCGCCGCCGCCGCGCCCAAACCCTAACCCTAACCCTAGCGCCCACGTGCCGTCCGATCTTGCGGATCGGACGGATCTCTGCGCCGTCCGATCGCGACGGATCTGCGCCGTCCGATCGTCGCCATCCGGCCGCCCAGATCGCGCCGCGTCGCCGCCAATCCGGCCGCTCGGATTGCGCCACGTGGCGCAATCCGCCGCGCGCAAATCTCCCGCGCTGGGCCGCTAGCGGCCGTGCGCGCGTCGGCCCTAGGGCGCGCCCGGCCCAGCTGACGTCATGCGACGCCCAGCCCTGTGCCGCGCAAGGGTGACGTCACCAGGGGCTTAATTGCGCAATAAATAATTTAATCTTTTCTGTTTAGTTTAAAAATCGCAATTAAACTTCTAAAATTCATATCTTTTGAATCCGAGCTCCGTTTTAGTCCATTCAAATTTCATTAAATCCAGAAAAATGTCAAGAATCCATTAAAAATACTTTTCAGTGCTGTTTCAGTAGACTTTTTAGGGTGTTTGTTGAGTGCTTTGTTTGTCGTGTAGATCCCGAGTTTTCCGGCGAGCCCGTTCTCTTCGAAGTAGTCGCCGAGGTTCCCCAGTCTTCAGAGCAAGGCAAGTCATACCTTACATTGACCATATTGTACCTATTTTATGTAAATATCTCTGTTTCTTTCAAATACGCATATGTTTTAGAATGTCATTTTATGGGATGTTTTATACCTATTGTACTCAACCATAGGATTGTTTACCCTATACCATTGATAACTTGGGATCCAATGTGACTAGATGATAGTTTAAGGTTGCTTAGTCATGCTTAGCGCAACTAGCTCACTTAAGGAGGTCACACTAATCAAGTTTATTTCTAAAGTGGATCTTCCGACGATATTAAGATATGACTTTGGTTTTAATAATATTTAATTATAAGAAAGGTGGGTCGTGAGCACATGGTTGGACTTTGGTTAGCGTGCTCATGACGATTAAGGACCGGTTCTCGGGAAACCCTGGAAGAAATGCCGTGCATACCACAAGCCAGCATGGGTAATGGCTGGGCCCGTAGCACAGCTGTCTCTAGTTAACGTATCCCAGAGAGGGTGGGCGTGATGGAGTTGGGTCGGCCCCGGTTTTAAGGGTTGATCAGCTTCGGATTCACCGCGGCACTAGAGGGGGCTGCCCATTGCCGATCGGGATGGGGGCGAAACCTTGGTGTGGTACGATTGATTAGAGGAGGTTGTGTGAAGGGTCCTGTCACAATTCCTTTCCGGGGCACCGTGGTGGTGCACCGGCGCACGGTATTGTGTTGTGGGATTGTGTCTTGTGGGTACAGTTGTACACCTCTGATCAGAGTAAAAACTATTCGAATAGCCGTGCCCACGGTTACGGGCGATCGACCAGATTCACCTTGATTAGTCTCATTTACTTTATTCGAATGAAATGTTGGATTATGACTAGTGCGGTGGATGGTTGGGCCTGTTGCAACGTGGTTTGAGCGTTGAACAGTGTTTGTTTAATATTGCTTAATCATTACTCTTTTTTACTTGTCTTCAAATATTATTATTATATACTGCAAATGCTGTTTATGCAAATCGAGCCCCTTGACCTTTCCTTGTTATTTATCTTGCATCATGTACCCCTTTTTCCGGTGTGACTTGTTGAGTACGGTGGTTGTACTCAGTCTTGCTTCTTTTTCCCCCTTCAGTGCCAGAGGTTGAGAGCGAGGTCTCCGAGGAGGTGTAGGCTTGTTCTCGTCAAGGTTTAGCCGTGGAGTTGGTGTTCCGCTCGCTCGTGTCAAAGTTTAGCTTAAGTCAGTTTTATTTTCTTTTCCGCTGCATTTATGTAACTCTTTTATATTGTTTCTAAGACGAGGATTCTGTATTATCAATAACGTCGATTTGTGTACCTCGGCTGATTCCTGGACGAGGATGTAATGCACAAATTAGCTGCAGAAATTCTGGTGTGAATTTCTGGGCGTGACAAGTTGGTATCAGAGCCTTCCTATGACTGTAGGACAAGCCAACTGGAAACCTTAAGAGCCCTCTAATTCTTTTCATGTGCATATGTTTTGAAAGAAAAAGGAGTGTTTTGAAAAGTGGAGTCGAGTCTAGGGTTTAGGAATTGCGAAAATGGGACGTGGTCGTGGGTTTTGAGCATGTTTTGATTTTCCCACTCCTTTGTTTCCATAGATGGCAGGTTCCCCAGCGACGCACTGCGAAAAAGGGATGACAGGGCTTCGTTGCGGGCGGCGCGTATGGCCCTTGCGGTTGGATATCCGAGCACCGGAGTATACGACGTTGCGCCTCTCGGTGGCGAGTTGCCCTACCGTGTTCGGTTGGAGGTTCACGGGTTTGTGAGAACGTGTCTTCCCAACATGGAGGTCACAGCTTCGGAGGCACGTCGGATCACGCTTGTCAAGAAGCCGCCTACCCGATGTTGGCCGGGATGAGGGAGCTGCATGATGCGACCTTCGCACCTCCTCTTACCGCTACCATCCCCGTCGAGGTAGTTCCTCGAGGGTCGGTGCATTCAAGTCTGCGGCGAGAGGAGAATGACTCTACCTTCGGTCACATGTGCACCGTGCTCAAAGGACTGGATCAGATGCACTCTGACCTACACAAGGCGACCAAAGAGCTGAACGACAAGAAGATGCTTGAGGATCGCGCGATGCGGGGACGAAGTGGTTCGTCTAAAGAAGGAGGTCGCCGAGTTGAAGGGACTCCCACCACCGGTTGGGGTTAGACTCCGCACTACGCCCGGAAGACCACCACCGCGCCTGTCCGCATCCAGTGGCACCTCGGATTCCACCGCCCTCTCCGGCTCCACCCGCTCCCGTTCCAACACCGGTTCCAGTTCCTCCTGCTGCAGGCTCTGCCTTCACCTTTGCTCCAGCTTCGGCAAATCCAGGCGGAGGTGGCAGTAATGGTTGGATCTCCGTCTCCAGTGACTCAAGCTCAGAGAATTCGGCTGAAGACATGGACTCCGAAGAGACTCAAGATTCCTCGGAGGGAAGAGGCGGGATCGGTTGGGCTACGGCAACCGACTCGAAAGATTCCAAGTCGAGGTGACGCCGAGGACTCCAGGAGCCGTTCGGAAGAATGGGGATCTTACGAAGAAAGGTTCGCCTCCTCGTCTCGTGGATCGTTCTAGTTGCCCTCCTTAGTTTTACCGTTTATCTTAGTTTGTCTTCTTGGTAGTTGTTGTGTGTTAGGCTGCTGTGTGTGGGATAGCTGGCAGTCGATATCAAGTGTGATATGACCGACCAATTAAGGATGTTTGGTGCTTTTCCTTGTTTTTAGTCAAGATCGAACAATGCATTTGAATTCAAATAATAAAGATTAGTTCTAAGTCTGCTGCTTTTTCTTCTTTTCTCTCTCGGTCGGTCGTCTCCTTCGGATGGTGAACACCAGGACCCGCGGGCGAACAGCAACAATGGGCGATCGGTGCCCACAACAACGAGGCTCACGACGCCAATGGCAATGCTCCTCCACCGCCACCCGAGAATCCCACCATTGCTCAAGTGCTCGCTTCACGGCACGAGATGATGGCTGCAATGATGCAGCAAATGCAACAACAAGACCACCGGATGCAACGGCGATTCTTGCAACAAATGCGACAAGCAGCGAGACAATCGTTGCCGCCCCACCACCCAGTCCAAGCTGCCGAGTTCCTTCGTGTCCGACCGCCGACTTTCTCCAGCACCACTAATCCCATGGAGGCTAATGATTGGCTTCATGCCATAGAGAAGAAGTTGGATCTGCTGCGGTGCACGGATCAAGAGAAAGTCTCTTTTGCCACTCATCGATTCTGGGTCTGCTTCACTTGGTGGGACAACTATTTGGTTACTTGCCCGGGGGAGCGTGGTTACACGGGAAGAGTTTCGTCGCGGTTTCAGGACCGCACATATTCCTGCGGGAATAGTTGCACGAAAAAGTGTGAGTTCCGTTCTCTTGAGCAGGGGTAACGGATCGATTCACGAGTATGCACGAGTTCAATCGTCTTGCCCGTTATGCCCCGGAAGATGTGCGCACCGATGCGAAAGGCGGGAAAAGTTTTTGGCTGGTTTGGATGATGAACTCACGGACAAGCTTATCTCCGGAGAGTATGCTAACTTTGAGAAGCTGGTCGATAAGGCCATTCGACAGGAAGATCAGCGCAACAAGATGATCAAGAAGAGAAAAGTATTCCAGACACGACCTCCTCAACACGGGGAAATCAGCGAGAGCCGCGTTTCATGCCGGAAGTCGAGTGGACCTACCACCATGATTGTTCGTCGATCGACCTTATCACCCGGGAATTTCCAAACCGGCGGTAGTGGCGGTGGTCGGCAACACGTACTCCGGCCCGCGCCCTCCAACGGCGCCATCCCGGCAATGATCCACGGCCACCACCTCCAAGGAAGGACTCGGGAGGAAAGCCGAGTCTCGTTTCAACCGTGGTGATCCGGGCATTTTGCGGACAAGTGTCCGAAGCCAAGACGCGCTGGGCCAAGGTTCATCCAGCTCGAGTCAATCATGCGTCCGCCGAGGAAGCACGGACCGCTCCCGAAGTTATACTTGGATATGTTTCCGTAAACTATACTCCTGCCACAGTATTATTTGATTCGGCGCCACGCATTCTTTTATCTCAAAACAGTTTGTTGGGGCACATGGGTTGTCGGTAGTGGGACTTAAGATACCTATGCGGGTTCAAACCCCGGAAACCACTTGGAGACCACTCGTATTGTCCCTCGGTAGCCATAGAAATCCAAGGATCTATGTTTCTAGCCAACCTTATCCTCCTTCGGTCCAAAGGCATAGATGTCATTCTTGGGATGGATTGGTTGTCCAGGACATAAGGGAGTAATTGACTGCGCTAGTCGCACCATTACTCTAATTAATACGAAAGGAGAAAGAGTTGTTTTTCGCTCTCCCATGCAAGTCAAGCCCGTAGCAAGTTTGAATCATGTTTCCACCGGGAATCGTCCGAAATGGCGGCCAAGACCCTGTGAAGTTAGAGGATATCCCCATTGTCGAGAAATACCCGAAGTTTTCCCAGGATTTAACTCGGATGCCGCCAAAAAGGGAAATTGAATTCCGGATTGACCTAGTACCGGACCGCCCCAATACACAAGAGGCCATATAGGATGGGAGCCAACGAGTTGGCCGAAGTAAAGAAGCAAGTGGATGAACAGTTGCAAAAGGGTATATTCGCCGAGCACATCGCCTTGGGGTGCTCCGGTGATTTTCGTGGAAAAGAAGGACAAGACCAAGAGAATGTGTGGATTATCGAGCCCTCAATGAGGTTACTATCAAGAACAAGTATCCCCTACCCGGATTGATGACTTATTCGACCAACTCAAAGGGGCCAAGGTATTTTCCAAGATAGATCTGCGATCGGGCTATCATCGCTTGAGGATTCGGGAAGAGGACATTCCCAAGACCGCCTTCACCACTGTGTACGGATGCGAGTGTACGGTCATGTCTTTTGGTTTAACCAATGCACCGCTTTCTTTATGAATCTGATGAACAAGGTGTTTATGGAGTTCTTGGATAAATTCGTGGTGGTGTTCATTGACGACATTTTGGTCTACTCTAAGTCAGAGGAGGATCATGAGCAACATCTTCGGACAAGTACTCGAAAAGTTGAGAGACCATCAACTCTACGCCAAGTTTAGCAAGTGTGCTTTCGGTTAAAGGAGGTACAGTTCCTCGGCCACATTGTGAATGCCCAAGGAGTAGCCGTGGATCCGGCAAATGTGGAATCGGTTACCAAGTGGACCCCACCTAAAACAGTCACGCAGATCCGAAGTTTCCTTGGACTTGCGGGTTACTACCGCCGCTTCATTGAGAACTTTTCCAAAATCGCCAAGCCAATGACTCAACTGTTGAAGAAAGATGAGAAGTTTAAGTGGTCGGCGAGAATGCAATAGGAGTTTTGAAGAGCTCAAGAGGAAGTTGGTGTCTGCACCGGTGTTGATCTTGCCAGGCCCAAAAAGGACTTCCAAGTTTATTGTGATGCATCTCGCCAAGGGTTAGGATGTGTGTTGATGCAAGAAGGCAAAGTGGTCGCATATGCATCTCGTCAATTGCGCCCACATGAAAACAACTACCCCACTCATGATCTGGAGTTATCCGCAGTGGTTCATGCATTGAAGATCCGCGACACTACCTAATTGGTAATCGTTGTGAAGTGTATACGGATCACAAAAGTCTTAAGTACATTTTCACCCAACCAGATTTAAACCTCCGACGAGGAGGAGATGGTTGGAACCGATCAAAGATTATGACTTAGGGATACATTACCATCCCGGCAAAGCTAATGTGGTTGCGGATGCACTAAGCCGAAAGAGTTCTTGCACCACCCTCGGTGTCGAAGGAATGTGTGACCGGTTGCGGCGAGGAATTCGAGAATCTAAATCTACGAGTGGTGGATTTTGGTTTTGTGGCTGCTCGGAAGCCCAACCCACTCTCATTGATCAAATTCGAGCTGCTCAGGCGTCGGATCCCGAAATGGCCGAACTCAAGAAGAACATGAGAGTCGGAAAAGCTCGTGGTTTTTCGGAAGACGAACATGGCACAATCGGATGGGAAAGAGGCGTGTGTGCCGGAAGACAAGGATTTGAAAAAGGCGATCCTTACGGAAGTTCACCAAACTCAATACTCAATTCACCCGGGCAGTACAAAGATGTATCAAGACCTTAAAGAAAAGTTTTGGTGGGTCAGCATGAGGAGGGAGATAGCCGAGTTTGTTGCACTTTGTGATGTTTGTCGGCGAGTGAAGGCGAACATCAACGGCCCGCCGGGCTGTTGCAACCACTTGATTCAGTGGAAATGGGAAGAAATTGGGATGGATTTCATCACGGGTTTACCCCGCACAACGTCAGGATATGACTCGATTTGGGTCGTGGTGGACCGACTCACCAAGGTGGCCCATTTCATACCAGTACATACTACCTACTCAGGGAAGAAGTTGGCGAGCTTTATCTCGCAAGGATCGTGTGTTTGCATGGCGTGCCTAAGAAGATCGTGTCCGATAGGGAAGTCGGTTTACTTCCAAGTTACGGAAGAAGTTGCAAGAAGAACTCGGTACCGTTTGAATTTCAGCACGGCCTATCATCCACAAACAGACGGCCAACCGAGAGAGTGAATCGATTTTGGAAGATATGCTAAGAGCATGCGCGCTCGATTTTGGAAAAGCGTGGGACAAAAGCTTGCCCTATGCCGAATTCTCTTACAACAACGGTTACAGCCGCATTCAAATGGCACCGTATGAAGCACTTGTATGGACGGAAATGCCGCACACCCCGTTGCAGGACCGACGGGTGAGCGCCGTTGTTTGGCACGGAAGTAATAAGCGAAGCGAGAGGAAAAGGTCCGAGTGATTCGGGAAAGGTTGAAGATTGCGCAGTCCCGACAGAAGAGCTATGCCGATAATCGTCGAAGAGATCTCGCTTTTGAAGCAGGGGATTTTGTGTATCTTCGCGTCACACCACTCCGGGGAGTACACCGTTTCCAAACCAAAGGTAAGTTGGCACCACGTTTCGTTGGACCATACAGGATTCGGGAACGTCGAGGAGAAGTGGCTTATCAGCTGGAGCTTCCCTCCAACATGACTGGTATTCACGACGTATTTCATGTGTCCCAGTTAAAGAAGTGTTTAAGGGTACCAGAAGAACAGGCGAGTCCAGACCAGATTGAAATCCAAGAGGACTTAACCTATGTAGAGAGACCAGCACGTATTCTTGAGGTCAGTGAGAGAAGGACTCGAAACAAAGTTATCAGGTTTTGCAAGGTTCAATGGACTCATCACTCCGAGGAAGAGGCTACTTGGGAACGAGAAGATGAGCTAAAGGCCGCGCACCCGCACCTCTTCGCCAGTACCTCCGAATCTCGGGGTCGAGATTCCGTTTAAGGGGGGTAGGTTGTCACATCCTGAGTTTTTCCCTAAATTCATTTAAAATAATTTACCCGGAAATAATCGGAATTTCTGAAATTAACCTGGAGTCAACCTATAATTTTAAAATGCAATTAATAAATGGAAATGACATGATAGGATTTTTCTTGAATTCTTCATGTCAAAATACGCTAACAGGATTTTTACTGGAATTTTTAGAGCACTCTAAGTATTTTTAATCAATTAAATAAGCAAACAGGAATTTAATTAAGTCCCTTTTCCCTTTTTCTTTTTCTTTTTCTTTTTTCTTCCTTTTTCCGTACGTCCGTACGGCTCTTTTCCCGCCCGTCGCCGTAGCGGGCCGTCGGCCCAGTCCGCGCGCGCGCCGCCCCTCCCCGGACGTGGGCCAAAGCCCACGGTCCCGCCGCGCCGCGCAAGTCTGGCGCGCCTCCCTCGCGCCGCGGGCCACCGACAGGTGGGCCCCACCTGTCGGAGCCGCCTCCCCCGCGCCCGGCCGGCCCAACCGCCGCCGCCGCCATAGCCGCGCCGCCCCGCCTCTTACCCGGGCCGTTTCCGCGCGCCTCTCGCCGCGTGGGCCCCACGCCGGGCTCCGGCCCGTGCCGCCGCACCCGTGCCCGCACTTCCCGCGCGCCGCAACGGCCGCCGCCGCCCCGAAACGGTCGCCGTTTATCTCTCTCTCTCTCCGAGTCCGAAACCGACGGCGAGGGATTCGCGCTCAACCCGTGCGCAATCCGGCCTCTTTCCGGCCCCTATAAAGTCCCTCGTACGCCTCCGCGTTTCCCCTTTGTTTCCCGTTCAATCTAGCCCCAAAATCGTCACCGCCGTCGTCGTCTTCCCCATCTCCAGGTGAGTGCGCCGCCGCGTTTCCCCTTCGGTTTCCCGTGTTGCCGTTGCCCCGAGCCGTTGTTCCGAGCCACGGCGCTCTCCGCCGTCGTTTCCCGTGCATCGCGCCGCCGCCGTCCGCCGGCCGCCGCGCCATGGCCGGCGAGCAAGCTTGAGCCGCCGCCGCCGCGAGCCAAACCCTAACCCTAACCCTAGCGCCGCCACTGCCGTCCGATCTTGCGGATCGGACGGATCTCGCCGTCCGATCGCGACGGATCGCGCCGTCCGATCGTCGCCATCCGGCCGCCCGAATCGCGCCGCGTCGCCGCCAATCCGGCCGCTCGGATTGCGCCACGTGGCGGCAATCCGGCGCCGCGCCCCGTCTCCCGCGTGCTGGCACCGTGCGGCGCGTCGGCCCTAGGGCGCGCCGGCCAGCCGACGTCATGCTGCGCCGCCACATGCCGCGCAAGGGTGACGTCACCGGGGCTTAATTGCGCAATAAATAATTTAATCTTTTCTGTTTAGTTTAAAAATCGCAATTAAACTTCTAAAATTCATATCTTTTGAATCCGAGCTCCGTTTTAGTCCATTCAAATTTCATTAAATCCAGAAAAATGTCAAGAATCCATTAAAAATACTTTTCAGTGCTGTTTCAGTAGACTTTTAGGGTGTTTGTTGAGTGCTTTGTTTGTCGTGTAGATCCAGAGTTTTCCGGCGAGCCCGTTCTCTTCGAAGTAGTCGCCGAGGTTCTCCGAGTCTCCGAGCAAGGCAAGTCATACCTTACATTGACCATATTGTACCTATTTTATGTAAATATCTCTGTTTCTTTCAAATACTATATGTTTTAGAATGTCATTTTATGGGATGTTTTATACCTATTGTACTCAACCATAGGATTGTTTACCCTATACCATTGATAACTTGGGATCCAATGTGACTAGATGATAGTTTAAGGTTGCTTAGTCATGCTTAGCGCAACTAGCTCACTTAAGGAGGTCACACTAATCAAGTTTATTTCTAAAGTGGATCTTCCGACGATATTAAGATATGACTTTGGTTTTAATAATATTTATTTATAAGAAAGGTGGGTCGTGAGCACATGGTTGGACTTTGGTTAGCGTGCTCATGACGATTAAGGACCGGTTCTCGGGAAACCACGGAAGAAATGCCGTGCATACCACAAGCCGGCATGGGTAATGGTGGGCCCGTAGCACACTGTCTCTAGTTAACGTATCCCAGAGAGGGTGGGCGTGATGGAGTTGGGTCGGCCCCGGTTTTAAGGGTTGATCAGCTTCCGGATTCACCGCGGCACTAGAGGGGGCTGCCCATTGCCGATCGGGATGGGGGCGAAACCTTGGTGTGGTACGATTGATTAGAGGAGGTTGTGTGAAGGGTCTGTCACAATTCCTTTCCGGGCACCGTGGTGGTGCACCGGCGCACGGTATTGTGTTGTGGGATTGTGTCTTGTGGGTACGGTTGTACACCTCGATCGAGTAAAAACTATTCGAATAGCCGTGCCCACGGTTACGGGCGATCGACCGATTCACCTTGATTAGTCTCATTTACTTTATTCGAATGAAATGTTGGATTATGACTAGTGCGGGTGGATGGTTGGGCTGTTGCAACGTGGTTTGAGCGTTGAACAGTGTTTGTTTAATATTGCTTAATCATTACTCTTGTTTCTTGTCTTTAAATATTATTATTATATACTGCAAATGCTTGTTTATGCAAATCGAGCCCCTTGACCTTTCCTTGTTATTTATCTTGCATCATGTACCCCCTTTTTTCCGGTGTGACTTGTTGAGTACGGTGGTTGTACTCGCTTGCTTCTTTTCCCCCTTCGGTGCCGAGGTTGAGAGCGAGGTCTCAGGAGGTGTAGGCTTGTTCTCGTCAAGGTTTAGGTGTGGAGTTGGTGTTCCGCTTCGCTCGTGTCAAAGTTTAGCTTAAGTCAGTTTTATTTTCTTTTCCGCTGTATTTATGTAACTCTTTTATATTGTTTCTAAGACGAGGATTCTGTATTATCAATAACGTCGATTTGTGTACCTCGGCTGATTCCTGGACGAGGATGTAATGCACAAATTAGCTGCAGAAATTCTGGTGTGAATTTCTGGGCGTGACACATGACAAGCATAAAATGATTCTTTGATGAAAAAGTAAAACAAACAAATGTTTTAGACTAGGGCGGCTGGACGATTTGGGTGGATTCCAAAAAAGGCAAGTGCCGACCCTGATCAATTAAGGACAAAGCCCTGAGACTTAAACATGAAACGAGCCAGTACAACCATACTTCTCGAATGGGTATAGACCTAGCGGAGTAGATAGCCGAGCGGAGGCGGTACCCATGTATAGTGGATCTTATGTATGGGATGAGGATGAGAATTGAGGCTGAGAATGGAGGATTGAAAATCGAAATTAATTACAACTTAAAGAATTAAGTTTTCCCTTACCCCGGGAGCACCAGAACTCCTCACACTGCTAGGAAAGGATGGCTAGAGTGCAAGAGGATTCAAGTTCATGGAGCGGGTACTGCCAAAGTGAGGTTATCGAAAGGCTTTGCCGTGACCGTCTCATGTGTTGGGACGTAGGCTCATTTGTTGGGCAATCGCGGAGTACGGGTAAAGTGTACATCCACTGCAGTGTGAGTAAATCAATCTATTCGAATAGCCGTGCTCACGGATGTGGAGTGGCGGGACAAGTTTCTCTCTTGGCTAGACTCTAAATTTTAAAATGATGGGATGGGTTTGCAAGATGATTTTTTTATGTTCTGGTGGATCAACTTCTCGAAAGGCGAGAAGGGGTAGACTCCTCAGAAAATCATGACGATCCGGTGGCGGGAAGCTATCCTTGGGATCACAATGGATGGTGGACAGAACCATCGCCGACTTAATGAACTATGGAAAAAAATTTGACTTGGCTAGATACTAGGTTTGTGAAAAGAATTACAAAACTGTGCGAAAGAACCCCAGCCATTCTTTGGTATCCCCCTATCATATGCATCCTTGCTGTGATGTCTTGCTGAGTACGGTTGGTACTCACCCTTGCTATACACACAAACCTTTAGATGGAGAAAATGAAGACTTGGAAGACCCCTACGCCTACTACCAGGAGGGTGAGGAAGACGAAGGCGCGCTAATAGGTCTTAGACTTCGGTCGTTGCTCGTGGCAATGGCATGCCGCGCTTCGTCTGCCGCCTTATCCTAATTCGCTTTTGGTTGTATCCGGATCGTGTGGTCCCCACTATTAGACTATTGCCTTCACGCTTATATTGTAATACATTTGGTGTAAGACTATTCGTGCATATGCACCTGATAATTCAGTACTATATTTCATGAGTACCACACTACTCGATCCAGGGAAATGGTACTATGAACACGAAAGATTCCTATTCTAAAAATGGGGGTCCACACTAAGATATCAATCTAGATTAAATACATTAAACAAGAACCGATCAAGTGTTAAGATAACCTAACAGATCGATAAGAAGCTTAATATATTTCATCGCAGTGAGATATTAATATAAGGAAGATTTAGCATATCAAGTAAACATATAATAAACAAGATGGCTAAAACAGGTAATATGGGCTGGAACCCTGATACTATCTCTAATAGTAATCATGAGACAAGATAGATATTATGATTCTAAATATTACTTAGTAGGTCAGACTCAACCGATGCAGCACTAAGCATAAGATCGAAACAAATCTATGAGAACCTTTCGAGATGGTGGATACATTATATAATCTAAATCGACAATTATATCTGGCCCTATCGACTGTTATCTAGTAACAAATGCTAGCCGATTAGGGTTAGACAACAAGATCAATCTAGATTATATAGTATATATGATAACTAGACGATTTACGTAAACAGGATTAGAGTATGATAATGATGGAAGCACTAATCCTGAGAGTGCAAGCCGCCATAACAAGCTTTACCTCTCGTCGAAGATCGATTCTGATGCAGCCCAACTCAAAACAAGAACTCGTCAAAGTAATTAAAACGAAAAAGGTGGTTATGCGCTGGAGTTGTATTGAACTGATTGTTGTTTTTTTGTTTACAGGGTCCTGGGTCGTATTTATACCCAGATAAAAGATATATCCTTGTCAGACACGATTCCTATCTCTATTACAATTCAAATTACAGACAAGTCCCTTGGGCGGACCCTTATCAACATTATCTACAATGAAACTATTTAAAATAACCTAATTAATAGATACAGTTGCCTTTCTCAGACTCTATCCGTGTATGGCAATCTTCATGAAGCACTTCAATCGAATCCGAAGATGATTCCAATGTTACTTTACCAGAATCGGCTACATTGGCTAATCTTGTCCGATTCGGTATCAGTCGACGATCACCTTAGCCAATTCGGTCATTAGCCGACGAACTCTTTAGCCGATTAAGTCTGCAATTGGCGTGCACTCTTTTTTCTAAAATCCCGATTCCCTCCAAATTGGCTTCAGCCTTAACTCCAAATCTGATGCATGCAATACCAAATTTAGTTGTTAACAGCAGCTCATAAGGTGTCCGCGCGTGATCTCGTCAACGAGGCATGGCGGGAAGGCTCGAGCTTGTATGGCCAGTTCAGCGCCATTTCCTGTAGAAGCACAATTGCTGCGTTGCTGCTGTAGTTGCGTTGCTGTTGTTGGATCTGGTTGGGTCACATTGTGGCTCCACTGCTGGGGTATCTTTTCGGCCAACTTTTTTTCCACTATCTCATCGATCCGTGAGATACGGAGCTCCATTTCTGCGAACCTCGCATCCGTATCTCGCTTCTTCCTCATGCAGCTCCTGTAGGTGTCAACGTCCTCTTGAAACCCGTATTTCCAGGGAATGACGCCTTTTTCTCGCGTTCGTCCTAGATGCTCTAGGTTTTGCAGTGCGAGCGTTAGCTCGTCCTTCTCTCTGTCGGGCTTGAACGAGCTCGAGGCAGAGGCCTCCATTGCGTCTTCCAATCGCCTTGCAGCTTCTTGGATTGCAGCGTCGAAGATTACTCGTCCATCGACAGGATTGAGCGATCCGCCGTGAGCATAAAACCAGTGTTTTGATCATTTCGGCCTGTTGACTATGCCCGAAACGATATCTCGCGCTAGGAGGTCGACTTCAATCTGCTCCCATTTATGCATTGCCTTTTGATAGCCGCTTGACCCTAGCTTCTGATGGTATTGCTTCTTGGTTGCGTTGGCCTTGTTTTTCTCAATAAGCGTTCGCGCTTGTTCTCCTGTCTTGTCATCCACAAAAAGCCTCCCAATGATCTCTTAGCTTGGGGAATCTGTCGAAGTCAGGGGTCTGACCCTTCAGGATGTATTTCTTGTGTAATTCCTTATAGTTCTTGAAGAGCTCGGCCATCTTCTTTAGTGTCCATTCCTTGATCCTTGCCTGTTCTAACTCTGGGATGGTGAAGGTCTGTAGCATTGTTGACCACAACATCTCCTTTTCTATGTCCGGGAGGTAGCTCTGCTCATCCCCTCCTGTCCTGGTTTGCCTCCAGTTCACAACGCTGATGGGCACGTAATCCTTCACTACCCATCCGCTGTGTGCCACAAACTTCCTTGCGGCGTCGGCTAGGGCACATGGTCGACCGTCCTGTGCCACTTCTGTTATTACATGTCGACCCTCAATCCTGTTACTGACACCGTGTTGCCCGCGTGCCCTCTTCTTTGACACGGCTAGAGTGCCCTCATTCCTCTCCTTGTTTCCCTCATCGTTCTCCTCCTCGTTGAGGTATTGATTGGGATCCTCGTTCCCCTCCTCAATGAAATTCTGCTCAGACTTGGCCGTGCAAAGGGCCCCCAGCCAGATCTAATCCCCCTAACTGCTTCTTGTCTTTTGTTAAGACTCTGTTGTTGTCTGTTGTGATCGCTATCGTTGTGGCAAACTCTTGTATTATGTCAGATTGTGTCAGCCTGGACATCCTCTTTTGCCTCACTCAGAGGGCCTGTTCAAACTCTCTTTGGCTTTTGCCCTTTATTTGGGTTCCTCCTATCTGCTGGCTCTCTCTAATTTCAGTTCTCTTGACTGATTCTGATCACCAACATCTACTGATTGGCTTTGCCTCTCAAGGCTGCTATGTTTTGCTTATATTTATGTTATCATGACATCTCGTTGCTGGACTATCTTATGCTGGAACGTCAGAGGAATTAATGCCCCCGAAAAATAGGAGGCCATTAGAAACAAGATAGAAGAGAGCGCTTGCTCGGTGGTTTGTTTGCAGGAAACTAAGAGGGCCTCTTTCGACATAAGCTACATCAGAAAGTTTCCTCCAAGTTGCTTTGATTGCTTTGATTTCGTTCCCTTAGAAGGGGCCTCTGGAGGGATTCTGATTCTTTGGAAGGGGATTTTTTTCTCGGGGCTGGTTTTTGACAAGCAAAGCTTTGGCATCTCAGTTGCCCTTACCTCCCTTCACAACACCTTAACTTGGAAGATAACAGTGGTCTATGGCCCCTGTGTTGAACCACTTCGCTCTGATTTCATCTCTTGGTTCAGGAACCATGAAATTGAGGATAATGACGACTGGATTTTCTTAGATGACTTTAATTTCTATCGGTCCTTGGCTAATAGAAATAAACCGGGTGGTAATATCACAGATACGTTCACCTTTAATGAGGCAATCGGTCACCTGGGATTAATTGAGTTACCGATCAAAGGAAGGGCCTTTACTTGGAGTAATATGCAGCAGGACCCACTCCTAGAGCAGTTAGACTGGTTCTTCTCCTCCATCAATTGGACTGCTGACTTCCCAGACATCAAAGTCATCCCGCTTGCTAGAACAGTCTCAGATCACATACCCTGCAAAGTGGTTATTGGTACAAACATCCCCAAGTCAGCCGTTTTCCGGTTTGAGAACTTTTGGGTGAGCAACCGGATTTCATAGAGACAGTGGCCAATTGTTGGTCCCTCTCCACAAATGGGAAACGCCTCAAAGAACATTGCAAAGAAATTTAAGGCCTTAAGAGCAGGGCTCAAATCCTGGAGCAAAAGTTTCTCTAACCTCAAAACTCTGATTCAAAACTGCAACACGGTGATTGCTTTCATCGACTCCCTAGAGGAAAAAAGGTGCTTATTTAACACAGAAATCAACCTGAGGAAAATAGTTAAAACAAGATTACAGCATTGGCTCCAAATGAGAAAGATCTACTGGAGGAACAGATTCACGGTGAACAGAGTCAAATTGGGGGATGAATGCACAAAGTTCTTTCACGACATGGCCTCCATCTCCCATAGGAAAAACTCGATTGCCCAGATTAAGAACACCGACGGGGAATGGATCCAGGACCACTCGAAAAAGGCTGCTCTCTTATGGACTGCCTTCAAGGAGAGATTAGGGACTTCATCCAATCCAATCATGGTCTTCGACCTCCCAAACATCATCCAGCCAATAGATGGTCTAGAAATCTTAGCTCAGCCGATCACCCATGAAGAATTGGACATTGTGGTTAAAAGGATGACAAGGGATAAAGCCCCAGGACCGGACGGCTTCAACGGGCTATTCCTCAAATCTTGCTGGTCAATCGTCAGAGAGGATTTCTACAACTTATCCGATTCTTTTCAGCAAGGACACACCTCCTTACGACCTATGAACAACTCTTTCATCACCCTGATTCCGAAAAAGGATAATCCCGAGACAGTGAATGACTTCCGCCGATCTCCTTACTCAACTCCTCCCGAAAGTTCTAACCAAAATTCGGCCGACAGATTGCAAAACGTTATACAATCGGTAATCCACCCCAACCGTATGGCTTTATCCGCTCCAGAACAATCCAAGACTGTCTGGCCTGGGCCTTCGAGTACATTCATCAATGCCATCGATCCAAAAAAGAGATTATTATCCTGAAACTGGACTTTGATAGGGCCTTTGATACCATTGAACACTCAGCGATAATCCGCATGATGCAAAGCCTGGGCTTCCCAGACATCTGGATTCGTTGGGTTCATGAGATCCTCTCCTCTGGGACTTCTTTGGTCCTTCTCAACGGAGTCCCTAGAAAAACATTTCGCTGCAAAAGAGGAGTACGACAAGGAGACCCTCTCTCTCCCCTGCTTTTTGTCCTCGCGACAGAACTGATCCAAGTTCTAATAAACAAGGCAAAGCAAGATGGCCTTCTCCATCTACCCATAAGTCAACCCACTGAGGACTTCCCTGTTGTCCAGTATGCTGATGACACCATCATCATCCTCCAGGCCGACGCCAGACAACTCTTTTTCCTCAAAAACTTGCTAAGTACAATCCAGACAGCAACGGGCCTCAAAGTCAATTATAAGAAGTCCAACATGTACCCAATCAACCTCAGCAGGGACAAACTGAACCTTCTGGCCAAAACTTTTGGGTGCGATGTGGGTTCCCTCCCCTTTACTTACCTGGGCCTTCCTTTAGGGACTACCAAGCCACGGATTCATGATTTCATTCCAATACTGGACAGAATTGAAAGAAAGCTCTCTTCGTGTGCTACTTGGCTCTCATACTCTGGTCAGCTGGAAATGATCAACTCAGCAATCACCCCAATATCATCTTACACTATGTGCACTCTCAAAATCCCGAGAGGCATCATCGAAGCAATTGATAGATCCAGAAAGCAGTGTCTCTGGAGGGGAAACAAGGCAGAAAAGAAAGGAGGCCACCTGGTCGCCTGGGATCTTGTAACAAAACCAAAAGAGAAGGGGGGCCTAGGGATTCTTAACCTCCGCTTACAAAATGATGCTCACTTTCAAAGTTCTACAACCATGAAGACATCCCTTGGGTAAACCAAATCTGGTTCAGATACTACCAAAACAAAGTCCCCCATCGATGCAACGAGATTGTTTCCTTCTGGTGGAAGGACGTCCTGCGTCTAGCCGACCTGTTCTTGATGGTGGCCTCCTATCAGATTGGAAAAGGTTGCTCGGTAAGTTTTTGGATGGATAACTGGAACAACCTCAATGTCCCCATGAACTTCCCCCACCTTGCCTCCTTTGCCAAGAATCGAAATGCTCAAGTGGCGAAAATCATGCAAGCACAAGATCTGGATTCCATCTTCCACCTACCGCTCTCCGAACAAGCCTTCCATGAGTTACAATTGCTCCAACCCCTGCTTCAGGACCTCCCCTACGAGGAAGACTCTCCAGACAGCTGGTCAATGTCTTGGGGGAACAATTACACCTCAAGAAGATTTTACAGCCACGTGTTTAGCTCCATCAATGGCCACCAATGCTTCCAGTTAATCTGGAGATCAAAGTGCATTCTGAGAATCAAATTCTTTGCTTGGCTTCTCATGATGGATAGGTTAAACACAAAATCGATGTTACAAATAAGGCATATCACCATCCAGGATGATAATCTCTGCAAGATGTGTGATATGAGGGTGGAGGAAACCGATGACCACCTTTTCTTCGTGTGCCCCTTCGCAGCCCAATGCTGGTCGTCGCTACCCCTTCATTGGAGCACCTCACCAATCTCCTGGACAGGTTTTCTCAGACCATCTCAACTTCAACCTTGCCTAATGCTGCAAAAATAACTTTGATGGCGGCTTGGGAATTATGGAAATTAAGGAATGACAAAATCTTCTAGAGGACATCTCCATCCATACAAGTTTGGAAGATGAACTTCAAAGCCCAGTGCGCTCTGCAAGTTTTAACGCTTAGACTGGAAGATAAGAACTCGTTCTGTGCCTGGCTCGATGCTTATAGCTAGATTCCTTTCTTTCGAGACCCGCGACCTAGGGCTTAGTTGTTTTTGACTAAGAGTCCTAGCCTTGGGCATCTTTGCCCGTGTACTCTAAGGTTGTATTCCTAAACTTGCTCTCCTTCCTTCTAATCTATAAAATTGCTCGTTGCTGTGGGGACCTCCCCCCCAGCTTTTACGATCAAAAAATATACTGCTCAGACCCCGATGCAATCTCGTCAAGGATGAACTGTTCATCCTCGCAGTCAGCCATTTGATTGTTGTGCTTCGACGACTTGATCAAGTAATTCTGACAAGAAAAAATGATTCACTTAATACATGTATGATTCTCAATGCATAGGAGTCATCATTAACATTAGGATTTCTGGACATCCTTAACACTAAATATATAACTGAGGAAAATATAGATGAAATCCGGCAAATATAGTCAATATAGAAAAATTTTTATGTTTTCTCCTTCTTCTCTTTGGGTTTGTTCTCTAAGTTTTTCTATATTGACTATATTTTAACTTGTAAAATAGATTTATATCTTGTATTTTATATTTTACATGTCATTACCGTTTAGTCTTTCACCGAGAGAGAAAGAGAGGAGGATGACGGGAGGGAGTGTTAACGCCAGAATTTGGTAAGCCCCGGAGCCCGAATCGGCTAAGGTGTCCATCGGCTGATACTGGATCGGACAAGGCAAGCTGATGTAGCCGATTTCGGTACGACAACATTGGAGACACCGTCAGATCAAGATGATGTGCTTGATGACGATTGCCATATAAGGATAGAGTCCTAAAAAGGCAATTGTATCTATTAATTAGGAAGAATTTGTTAGCTTTCTATTTTATCTTTAGGAAAGTGTGTTAGTATCCGGTAAGGATTCAGTTTGTTTCCTTTTATCTTTAGGAAAGTTTGGATTTATAATCTGTTAGGATCTCTGTTAGCCCATGGGTATAAATATGTAAGCCCGGGGTTCATGTATATCATCTCTCGATCAATATAACCTTGGCGCATTGCCACCTTTTACTTTTCTACTTTGTTCATCATCCAGCGAGACTTGGCACCTGACGCGGGGCTGCATCGGCTTCGATCTCCGGCAAAGGGGTAAGTCCAAGGTCCCGCCGCCCAGGTATATCATATCTATCTTTGGTTTCATTACCGTTCATATATACATCGGCTTAGTTAGGACTTTCTTGGTTAGGTTCGATATTCTGATCAAGTTGATGTTTCTGTAAACGTAATATTGCTTTAGGTGGATTTGTTATATCCATCACATTAGACACATCTATCGGCTCCTCGAGTATTAGATTATCATATACAATCTCGTGCTGCATCGGTTAGGTCCGACCTACTAGATTGTCATCGATAATCTAAGTCTTGTTAAGCTGATAGGTTCATACTAATGTTTCACCGGAGGGTTAGCCGGTCTTATCATATGTCTCTGTTGAATCTAGTCCTAGTATCTCGATTTAGCTCTATCGACTGCCTCTCGTTTTAGGGTTTCTGCTGATATCGGCTAAATCGTTATATTAGATTAGATTAGCTTAGGCATCTACCACCCTGAAAATTAGTCAAAGGCTTGTTTCTTTTCATACTTAGTGTTGCATCAATTCAGTTTGACCTACTAAGTCGTGATTAGAACCGTAGTCTAGCCTACCTGATGGCTACCAATAAGGGTTTCGTCGGGGTTTCAGCCGAAAAGTTATCTGAATATCGACATCGGCTGGAATCACACAATCGGTTGTCAACAGATCGACTGTTTTGATTATTGGCCTATCGGCCGATATGATTTATGCTCTGCTATTTTGCATATCTTTTCAGTAGCAGGATCAAACTGACTGGCACGCCCGCGCTTCATCGATTCTAGGACCTGCACTAGAGCTAAGCAGTCTCCTAGGCCGGCGTGTTGATTTTTCTCGTCAACAGGGAGGTGGAGAGGAGAGGAAGTAGAGAGGAGAGGAGAGAAAGAGAGGAGGATGGCGAGGTTGATTCTTTTTTTCCATATAAACTATCAGAATTATCTCCACTCACATTCACATTCAAAATCCGTTTAGTCTTTCGCCAAGAGAGAAAGAGACGAGGATGACGTGAGGGAGGTGGAGAGGAGAGGAAGTGGAGAGGAGAGGAGAGAAAGAGAGGAGGATGGCGAGGTTGATTCTCTTTTTTCTATATAAACTATCAAAATTATGTCCACTTACATTCACATTCAAAATCTGTTTAGTCTTTCGCCGGGAGTGAAAGACAGGAGGATGACGTGAGGGAGATAAGGTGGAGAGGAGAGGAAGTGCAATGAACAACCGACCGAACGACTGATTTATTCCTTGTAACGAGCGAACGAACGACCGATTTTTTCCTTGTAACAAGCGAACGAATGACCGAACAATAAACTCGTTCGGTCATGAAAATGGTTGTATCGTTCTATCATTCGTTCACGTGCGTTCTATCAATTTATCGTTCTCGTTCGTTCATAAATAAAAAACATTGCAACACTATATATTCACATTCACATTTGATAAACACGAAATTCCCAAATATACTCCAGTTTTCTCACTTCTAGCACAACACAATGCCTAGTATATTTCAAACTAAATTTGAATTTTTCAATGCATTCAAAATTTTTCAATTCCCAGTATCACATTCAAAATTTAAATATAAAGTGCATTCACATTTGCATTCAAATTTAAATCTAAAGTCCATTCACATTCAAAATATGAGGTCCACATAATTCAAAATTTTGTCCATTCACATTCAAAATTAAATGTAAAGCGCATTCACATTTGCATTCAAATTTAAAACTAAAGTTCATTCAAATGTCCATTCACATATAAAGTTGGCGACGACGGGCGGCGGCGACGGCTGCAAGGTCGTGAGGCAGCGACGGCGGCAAGGGCGGCATGCATCGGCAAGGGTGTGCGGTGGCGGCTGCGACGGCGTGCGGTGGTGACGGCGGCGATGGCGATGACAACGATGGCGACGGGGTGTGGGAGTTAGGGTTCGGTGTGCATATATAGTGAAATCGAATCAGCGCGGTGAGGTTACCTCAGAATGTGGCGACGACAACGAGCGATGATGGTGGCTCGACGGCAGGAGACGAAGGCAGCGACACGAGAAGACGACGGCAGCCGCCGTGGCGGTTTAGGGTTCTTGGCGACAAAGACGACGAGACGATGGAAAACGGGTAAGTGTTTGGATCCACCGTGCACTCTGCTATATATAGATATCAGGATCTTTGGTCCCGATTGGAGCCAACAACCAGGACTAAAGATATCTTTAGTCCCCGGTTGAATCCACTAACCGGGACCAAAAAATATTCTCGTCTCTGTTGGTGGCTTCAACCGGGACTAAAGATCCAACCTTTAGTCCGAGTTGTTGGCTCCAACCGGGACTAAAGATGTTTTTCTACTATTTCCTTATATTTTTTTGTCCCGGTTGGTGTTAAAAACTGAGAGTAAACATTTAAATAGGACCATATTGAAAAGTATTTTAAATTCCAATAATCATATAGAATTAACATATTACCTATTGAAAAGTATTTTAAATTATAATAATCATATAGAATTAACATATTCCCTATTGAAAAGTATTTTAAATTCTAATAATGATATAAAATTAACATATGCCCTACTAAAAAATATTTAAATTCTAATAATCATATATAATTCACATATGCCCTATTGAAAAGTATTTTAAATTCTAATTAATAATCATATATCATTAACATATGCCCTATTGAAAAGTATTTTAAATTCTACTAATCATACATAATTAACTTATGCCCTATTGAAAAGTATTTTAAATTCTAATAATGATATAGAATTAACATATTCCCTATTGATAAATATTTTAAGTTCTACTAATCATATATAATTAACATATGCCCTACTGAAAAGTATTTTAAATTGTAATAATCATATATAATTAACATATGCCCTACTGAAAACTATTTTAAATTCTTATAATAATATATAATCCTCCAGTAGTTGCATGGCTACATTTCAAACTTAGATTATCCATGGTACTATGCAAAAGGTCAAATGCAAAGGTGAAGATAGTGTCATAGTTCACTAACCCTGAAGTTTAACACTGAGATAGGCTTACGTGTGACCCAAAAGATGGCAAGCAAACACATGGAGCAGATGGTGAAGCATCAGACGTGCACGGTGACGGAGATGGTGCCGATGTTATGACGCGAACGGAGCGATCGGCGAAGCCGCTTCCTAAAGTCAAGGAGAGTGTAGCGGTTCATGTTCTACTGCTGAAGGGTTGATCTTGTTGAATAGAAGCTCATTTTGTACAACTAAAGTGTTGGTCTTTTGCAAAACTGTCAGAAACTTTTGCGGGTTTTAGATGTTTGTAGTGTTTGCAAATGCGAACGGATTGATCGACGAAGTCGCTTCTCATCAATTTGAAAAGTAATTTATGTGCTTACCATAAAAGACAGTTGCATTTGCATCTGGTAGTACTATTACCAGTAACTCAAGTTGTTGCTCGATCACACCTTGTTGAGATTGTTGATGTATAGCTCTCACAGCAGCATCTAAATTTAATAAATTCAATAATTTATAATAAGTTCAATAATTTACAATAAATTATTATTGAATTCAATAAATTCAATAATTTGCAATAAATTCAATAAATTCAATAATTTACAATAAATTCAATAAATTTAATAAATTCAAGTGGTTACAATAAATTCAGTCTAATTTACATCGTCCATAAAATGAAATTTAGCTAAGTGATTGTTGTCCCCACATACTTTCTCTGGACTATTGTTCCTTCGGTATGATCATTGCGTGAGTAAGGGGTGTCCTCATTTGATAGGAGGATGCTCGGATCAACCGCCACCGTGAACGGAGGTTGCCCGTCAAACTAATCGTAATCTTCGTCAGTCCTATCCTCGACTCTCACGATTTTCCTTTTGCCAGGAGAACCATGTGGCGCTTTGGCTCGTCGGACCCTTTCCCCTTCTTTGCTTTGCTAGCCATGTCCTTCACATAGAAAACATGCCGTACATTATTGGCAAGGACGAAGGGTTCGTCCGAGTGTCCAACCTTGCTAAGGTCGACCGTTGTCATCCCACTTGCATCAATGGTTACGCCTCCACCACTCAGCCTAACCCACTGGCACCGAAACAGAGGGACCTTCAGAGGTCCATAGTCAAGTTCCCATATCTCCTCGATTCTATCGTAATACGTGCTAGTCGTATCATTGTATCCCACGGCATTGATGCGGACAACGTTGTTCTGATTCATTCTCTTTAAGTCTTGGGCCTGTGTGTAAAATGTGAACCCATTGATTTCATGTCTATAATATTGTGATTGAGCAAGATGGTCCCCTCGCCAAGAAGGCTAGTTGTTGATCAATGTTTCCGTTGCCCATGAGATGTCGTCGCAGCCAAGCCGAGAAAGCATCAATGTGATGGCATGTAATCCAGGCGTCGTCTTACCGATGTTTTCCGAGTGCACAATCGCCAAGTGCTCCTCGATGTAAGGAGCCACCAAGGAAGATTATTGCAAAGCAGTCTGATGTGCTTTCCTGAACAATTCATTGTCTACGATCATTATTGCCTAACTTCCAAGAGTCCCCCTTCCCCCGTAGTCTCCCTTCATGGCTTGATTCGGGCACCCCGATGGGATGAAGGTCTTCAATAAAGTCGACGCAGAACTCAATGACCTCCTCTGTTCCATATCCCTTGGTGTTGCTGGCCTCCGAACGAGAACAGTTATGGACGTACTTCTTTAGAACGCCCATATACCTCTCGAAAGGGAACATGTTGTGTAGGAATACAGGACCAAGGATACGGATCTCTTTGAAAAGGTGGCATAGGAGATGTGTCATGATATTGAAGAAGGAAGGCGAAAAGATCATCTCAAAGCTGACAAGACATTGCACCACATCATTTTGAAAGGCTTCTAGTCTGTCTGGATCGATGATCTTCTGCGAAATTGCGTTCAGGAAAGCACATAGCTTTGTTATTGTTGCCCGGACATTATCGAAAAGGATATCCCGAATTATAACAGGAAGGAGCTGTGTCATCAGCATATGGCAGTCATGAGACTTTAGGTTTCTGAACTTCTTATCCTTTGTGCTTATTATTCCCTTTATATTCGAGGAGTATCCAGATGGTACCTTGATGCTCTCCAGGCATTCAAACATGTTTTCCTTCTCTGCCTTACTCAGAGTGTAGCTGGCTGGACTTAAGTAGTGCGTTCCTTTCTCCTTTGGTTGCGGGTGAAGGTCGTCGAGTTGTGTCATATGCTTCAAATCATTATGTGCCTCAAGTGTATCTTTTGATTTTCAATATACATCTAGGAAGCCAAACAGGTTTACGCAAAGGTTCTTAGTGAGGTGCATCACGTCAATTGCGTGGCAGACGTCCAAGACTTTCTAATAGGGTAACTCCCAAAAAATGGACTTCTTCTTCCACATCGCCGCGTGACCACCTTCACTTGCTATAGATTGGCTGTCATCTCCCTTTCCAAATACTACTTTGAGGTCTTTCACCATAGCAAACATGACTTTTCTGTTACGATGCTTTGGCTTAGTATGATGGTATGTCTTTTGTTCAAAATGTTTGCCTTTTCTCCAGACAGGGTGGCTTGCAACAAGAAAGCGACGATGGCCCATGTGCACTACCTTCTTACAATGTTTCAAGTACATACATTCGGTCTCATCCATACAGTGGGTGCAAGCGTTGTACCCTTTGTTTGACTGTCCAGAAAGGTTGTCAAGTGCAGGCCAATCGTTGATGGTAACAGACATCAACACTCGTAGGTTTAACTGCTCATGTTTATCCTTATCCCACACGGGGACACCTTCTTTCTTCCACAGCAGTTTCAGATCTTCGATCAGTAGTCTCAGGTACACATCAATGGCGTTGCGAGGTTGTTTTGTGCCTTGAATAATAATCGGCATCTGAATGTACTTCCGCTTCATGCATAGCCACGGCGAGAGGTTGTAGATACACATTGTTACAGGCCAAGTGCTCTGGCCGCTGCTCATCTCTCCAAAAGGATTCATGCCGTCCATACTTAAGCCGAACCTTATGTTTCTTGCATCCTCGCCGGAGTCTTTAAATGTTCTGTCGATGTTTCACCACTGTGACCCATCGACGGGATGTGTCAGCATGCCATCTTGTTGGCATTATTCTGTGTGCCAGCACATCATCCTTGTGTGCCAGCAGGAAGACTTTTCTTCGAAGGCCATCCGTCAACTTTGCCTAAATTATCTTGTCTGATCTTGTATCGAAGTGCTTTACAAATTGGACATGCTTCTAGGTTCTCGTACTCCTCACCGCGATAGAGGATACAATCGTTAGGACATGCGTGTATCTTGTGTACCTTCAGTCCTAGAGGGCAGACTAACTTCTTAGCATCATACGTTGATTCTGGCAATTCATTTCCCTTTGGAAGAATGTTCTTCACGATTTTTAGTAACTCGCCAAATGCCTTGTCACTGATGCCATTTTTGGCCTTCCATTGCAAGAATTCCAGCATGGTACCTAACTTTTTGTGCCCCTACTCACAACCTGGGTACAAGGACGTTTTGGGGTCCGCCAACATACGCTCCAATTTATGCACCTCCTTTTCACCTTTGCAGTCCTCCTGTACATTGCGCAACATCTGACCAAGGTCATCGGCACCGTCGTTTTCTTCAGCATCCCCGTTCGCCTCGCGTGCTGTATTCTCTTCAAACCCACCGTATTGATCACAGTTCGGAATGTTGTCATCATCGTCTTCATTTTCTTCCATTGCAACCCCTACCTCTCTGTGCGATGTCCAACAATTGTAGTGAGGCATGAATCCCGACTAAAACAAGTGGGCATTAATAATTATTGATGTATAATACTCCTTCTCGTTTTTGCACTTTTGCATTAACATATAAATCCCTTATGCTTGTTGGCATCGGCTACACTCAAAAAATAATGCACTCTTTGAATAAACTTTGTTGATCGTCGGTCTGCGATGTACATCCATTGCCGATCCATCTACATGAAATGCACAAAAATCGTAAGAAAAATCCACGAAAGTCAAACAATTTAAATAATATTATAATTATATATATAATCAGATAATAATTATATAATAATCTACATACGTAATGTGTTGTACTTAAAAAAATTAGAATTATTTTTAAAAGTTCTTTTAAAGTTGTAAAGATATTTTTAATGTACGTAGTGTACTTGTTTCTAACTATTTTAACAAGCTTTAGATTACCTTAGTTGTCTAATCTACTATCAAATTTTCTATATTTTTTCCTTTGTCATCTATTTTATAGCATTTTTTTCCAAAAGTTTCTCTCATCATTTTCCTTAACATTTTTAGAGATAAAAGTGTACATAAAATATACCTACAAATGTAATGTGCTAAGCATATTTTTCTCTCTCTTTATTTTCCTAAACAATTTTCTCAAACAAATATAATGTGCTTAGTAAAATAATTTTTCCAAACAAATTTTCTCTCTCTTCATTTTTCATTAACCTATCTAGAGATAAAAATATATAGAAATAAACCATAAAAAACAATATGCTAAGCATAGATCATAAGAGGATGAAGTTGCTAACCTTGTAGATAGCAAAGATTTGTGTATTATCACCAAAACAAATTCAAAAAAAATTTTGACAGCACCTTCCTTCTAGAGCAAAAGTGTGAAGACACTAGCTCGGGCGGAGGAGGAAGATGAAGTATAAAAACACCTTCACTTTAGTCCCGGTTGGTGTTACCAGCGGCACTAAAGATCAAAATGATCTTTAGTCCCGTTTGGTGACACCAACCGGGACGAAAGTTAGGATCTTTAGTCCCGGTTGATGTTACCAACCGGGATTAAAGATCCCCGACGCCCTGATAGCCTCTGACAGGAATCTAACCAGGACTAAAGATGATTTTTAGTCCCAGTTGGTGACACCAACCGGGACTAAAGATCCTAGAGAGCCGTTGCCTTTTTTAACTGGGACTAAAAACTTTTTCTAGTCTCCCCAGGACTATTGTGTATTTTGGCAAGTGGAGCAAAGATCATCTCTCTTGTAGTGGATGGTGGAGCTAGCCATGTCCGTGTTGGGAACGCAGGACCTGCTAGCCTTCTTCTCAGTGGCGGATCTAGGGCCCGGGTTGCAGCACAGGATGAGCTTATGTAGCCTCTTTAATGTACGTATTTGATGTTTAGTCTGAAAAATATAATCTCAATTAGAGAAAAAAGAGGTCCAGAAAGCAAGATCAGACTGTTTTGGGCTTGAATGAGCAGCTCAGCCCAGGGAGCAACCCCATCTTGGACCTGTTGCCCCTGCTTCTCCTCCTCCTCCTTAGTGCCGGAGGAAGGTGTCAGCAATGGCAATGAGAACGATGCACCGAGGAGAAGTACGACGCACTACTACAGAATTAATTTTTCTGAACGAGACCCTCAATAGATTGCAGGGAGGTCATAAGTGCTCTTGCCTGAAAAAATCGCTTTCCCAGGACCAGTCTGTAAAATCAAAGTGTATTTCATTCTTCTATGGTGATGAACAATTGGCATCTATTATTATTAGTTTTGATGTTTGGAGATTATTGGTGGAGTGGTTTTGGAGATGATTGGGTTTTCAGATGGTGAACAGCGATTTGCTGTTTCGTGGTCCGGTCAGACCGGGCATGTGCTGCCGGTTAGACCGGAGGTCTTTGTGCGGTTAGACCGGGCTCGTGCTGCCGGTCAGACCGACTAACCCAGTCCGATTCAAGATCAATTTCTTGTCGATTTCGGTTTCGGGTAGTTACTTTGCTTATCCATGATTATTTCGTGTTTCTATGCGTATGAATATTGTTGTGTGCTGACAATGAGTTAAGTTGGAGATAGCTTGTGCTCGGATATGGTTTCTTTGTTTAATTCATGTGTAGGTAATCTTTACGCCTGTGATAGATTTGGAGTCAACATGGAGATAAGGTGACATCCGGATGGCAAGAGAAGTAATATATTTTCAGTCTACTTTGGGAGTTCTTCAATTGTGTCTTCTCGGGTGCGGCGGTCCAACCGGATGCCTATCTTGTGTATAAATAGAGAGGGAAGGCATGGCTTCCCGGTAAGGGTTTTAGAGAGAGTTGAGTTGCGAGAAAGTTAGGGTTTCGAGTTTTTGTCAAAATTTTGTGAGTGGTGTTGTTGCACTTTGTAAACACAGAGAGAAGTAGTATATTTTTAATCTACTTTGAGAGTTCTTCGATCTGTGTTTTCTCGGGTGCGGCGGTCCAACCAGAGGAATAACTGCGGTTAGACCGGCGGCTTCTCATCGGTCAAACCGCTCGGAGTACTGTGGTCAGACCGGCGCACGGTGGGTAGCGACTTCAGCAACATCTGGCGGTCAGACCGGAGGCATGCAGGCTGTCAGACCGGTGCGACAACTTCGGTCAGACCGATCTACATTGAAATTCGAGGGTAACTTTTATTTCCGCTAAAAGTTTGGTTTTTGAGGATACCAACCATTCACCCCCCCTCTGGTTGGTTTAGTTTTGGGTGTTCGATCCTACAAGTGGTATGAGAGCATTGTTTTCTTCTTTGGATTTTTATCGATCTAGAGTTTTAAGCCATGTCTGATAAATTTTCAATTAAGCCACATGTTTTTGATGGTACGTATTTTGCTTATTGGTGTAGTAAGATGCAATCTTATAATATGGCTCAAGATTATGATGTTTGGCAAAAGGTTGCTCTTCCTTATGAGATTCCTGATGTTATTAATATTGAAGCTTTGAAAACTAAGTTTAATAACAATTGCAAAGCTCATAATATTTTGTTGAATGGGATTTCTCATTCGGATTTTGATCGTGTGTCACATCTTAATACCACCAATGAGATTTGGGTTGCCTTGAGAAACTTTCATCAAGGAACTAATAACATTAAAGAACTTTGTCGAGATCTTTTCAAAGAAGAGTACATAAAATTTGAGATGAAACCTGCAGAAGCTTTGGATGATTATCTTGGTAGATTTAACAAAATTTTGAGTAATCTTAGATCTGTTGATTGTGCTTATGATACAAACTATCCACAGTCTGAGGTTTCTTGTCACTTTTTGAATGGTCTTGATATGTCTATTTGGGAGATGAAAGTTACCTCTATTCAAGAGTCTGTTGATATGTCTACTCCGACTTTGGGTTCACTTTACACAAAACTCAAAACTCATGAGATGAATATTCTTTCTTGAAAAACTGATTCTAAGTCTAGTGCCTTCGTTTCTTCTTCAACTTCCTCGGATGTTGTTGCTTCTTCGTCAACTCCCACTGCTCTTGCTTTGATTAATGCCATGTCCGATGAGCAACTCGAACAATTCGAGGAGGAGGACTTGGCTTTGGCTGCTAACAAAATTTCTCAAGCTATGAATAAAGTCAGGTGCAGGAAAAGAGGTGGACCAGCTCGTTGCTTTGAATGTGGTGTGTTAGATCACATTCGTTCCAACTGGCCTAAGCTTGGGAGAGGCGAGAAGGAAGATAAAGGTGGAGAGAAGATCAAAGATGACAAGCTCAAGGGAAAGAAGTCCAAAGAGGTGGTGAGGAAGGTGCTGAATAAAGTCTATGCCGCTTTTGAGCCATTAAGCAACATAGATTCGGATAGCGATGAAGATAAGGAGAAAGACAAGAACATCTCCGGTGTTTGTTTCATGACACGTGGTGAATCAAATTCTGAAGATGAGAACAATGAGGTGAGTTCTCTTGAGGAATCTATTCTTGTTTTAAGTGCAAAAAATAAAAAGTGTGAGAAGATGTATAAAAAACAAGAATTTATAATTGAATCTCTAAATGCTGAAATTGCTAGATTAAAATCTCTTATTCCTAATGATGATGAGTGCAAAAATTATGAGGTTTTAATGTTTGAAATTTCAAAAATTAGAGATATCAATAGTTCACATGATTTGAATACCAAACCTTGTTTAACATGTGATGCTAATGAGATGAAACTGAAGGATGCTTTAGCTCGTGTTAAGCATATGGAAGAAATTGTTAAACAAGATGAAGTATCTTCTTGCTCCAAATGTCGTAAAAACAAAGGTGTCATGGCAGATTGTGAAAATTGTGCAAGTTTGGAAAAAGAGGTTTCTTATTTCAAAAGTTCTTTCTAAGGATTTTCTGATGATAAGAAACAACTTAACATGATTTTCGATCAATCTAAAGTGACTAGCTACAATAGGGGTATAGGTTTTGATGCTCATGATTATTTCACCAAAAATCCACCCAATGTTTTGAATATGACTGAACATGGTAAAATTTTGACAAAATCTAATGATGTGAAAACAGTTTTCAAATCCGCTGGAATTATGCCCTCTCTTTCTGCCATATTAAAAGAAACTAAAACTAATATTTCAAAATCATCAACTACTAGGGAGAATTATACTTGTTCCTTTTGTGGTAAAGATGGTCATCTTGTTGGTTTTTGTTTCAGATTAGCACGTAAACGAAAAGAGAAAGAGAAGTTGTTCTTGAAAAATCAAAGTGGCCAAAATCTGATTTTCTCTCATGAAGACCGGTCGGACCGCGGTGGGTCTCTCGGTCGGACCGGCGCGCACACGGTCGACCGGCGATGATCTCGGTCGGACACGCTTCGAAGAGAACGGGCTCGCCGGAAACTTCGGGATCTACACGACAAACAAAGCACTCAAAAAACACCCTAAAAAGTCTACTGAAACAGCACCGAAAAGTATTTTTAATGGATTCTTGACATTTTTCTGGATTTAATGAAATTTGAATGGGCTAAAACGGAGCTCGGATTCAAAAGATATGAATTTTCAAAGTTTAATTGCGATTTTTAAACTAAACGAAAAGATTAAAATATTTATTGCGCAATTAAGCCCCGGGTGAGGCAAGCATGGCGCAAGCGGTAGGGCTGACGTCACCGGCGCAAGCGGCCGACGCAAGTGGCGCGGCGCGGTCCACGGTGGACCGAGTCCACGGCGCGCGGAAGAGGGGACACGTGGCGCGCATCCGCGAGAACGGCGGCGATCGGACGACGACGGCTTGCGCGCGAGAGAACGGTCCAGATCTGCCCGATCCGAAGGATCGGACGGTGCGGATCGCGGGTAGGGTTAGGGTTCGGGCGGTGGCCGAGGGCGGACACGCGGCGGCCTTCCGACGCGCGGCTACCGGATCGAACGGCGACGGATTGGGCGGGATCGGACGGTGCGGATTCTCCCGATCCAACCGATCGGACGGCCCTGGGCGAGCGGTGCTAGGGTTAGGGTTTTGGGCGGCGGCGGCTCGAGCTCGCCCGCCAGCCATGGCCGCGCGGCGGCTGGCCGATCTCCGGCGGCACCGGCGACGGCGACGGAGGGTGCTGCGGGCGCGGGAGACAACGGCAGAGAGCGAAAACAAACACGCGGGGAACGACCCGAGAGGCAACACGGAAAACCGAAGAGAAAAGGGAACGGCGACGCACTCACCGGCGTTGGAGAAGACAACGATGGCGACGGCGGTTTTAGGGCTAGCGCTAGGGAGAAACAAAGGGGAAACACGCGGCGGCGAAGAGGGAATTAAATAGGGGCACAACGGGACCGGAACGAGCACGGGATCGGCGCGGATTCGTCGCCGTAGGTTACGGATTCGGAGAGAAAGAGGAAACAACGGCAACGAATTCCTCGCGGATAAGGTTTCCATCGACGCGAGGGCGCGAGAGATGGATGCGGCGTTGCGGGATTGGGCCGGCATGGTCCGACGTGGCTCGGGTTCAAGCGGAACGGAGCGGAGCGGCGCGCGCATGGCGGGCGGCGGGCTGGGCCGGCCGGGCGCGGGGCGGGGGCGACGGGGCGGGGCCCACACGCGGTGACTCACGGGCGAGGAGGCCGCGGACTTGCGCGGCGCGGGCGGCGTCGCGGGCTTCGGCCCACGACCGAAGGGGCGCGCGCGCGGGCGGCTTGGGCCGGGGAGGGAACCGGGCCGACGGCCCAAGAGGAAAGAGCGGGAACACTGTGCCGCCGTACGAAAAAGAAAAAGAAAAAGAGGAAAAAGGATTTTGGGGGCTTAATTAATTCCTCATATCTTATTTAATTGATTAAAAATACTTAGATTGCTCTAAAAATTCCAAAAATCTGTTAGTGCATTTTGACATGCAGAATTCAAGAAAAATCCTACCATGTCATTTCCATTTATTAATTGCATTTTAAAATTACTGGTTGGCTCCAGGTTAATTTCAGAAATTCCGATTATTTCAGGGTAAATTATTTAAATAATTTAGGAAAAACCCAGGGTGTGACATTTACTCAGGTGGACGGTTTGGATTTTGATGAAACTTTTGCTCCTGTTGCTAGGATTGAGGCAATTAGACTTTTGTTAGCTTTTGTTGCTTCATAAAGTTTTAAATTGTATCAAATGTATGTTAAAAGTGCTTTTCTAAATGGCTATATACAGGAGGAAGTTTATGTTAAACAACCACCAGGTTTTGAAAATCCTGATTTTTCTAACCATGTTTTTAAATTGTCTAAAGCCTTTGTATGGTTTGAAACAAGCCCCTAGAGCATGGTATGATAGACTTAAGAACATTTTGCTTGCAAAAGGTTTTCAAATGGGAAAGATTGACAAAACACTTTTTGTTCTTAAGCATGGTGAAAATCAACTTTTTGTTTAGATCTATGTGGATGATATCATCTTTGGTTGTTCAACTCACGCTTTGGTTGTAGAGTTTGCTGAGACTATGCGCAGGGAATTTGAGATGAGCATGATGGATGAGTTGTCGTACTTTTTGGGATTGCAAATTAAGCAAAAACTTCAAGGTACGTTTGTGCATCAAACGAAGTATACCAAGGATCTTTTGAGACGTTTCAAGATGGAGAATAGTAAGCCAGTTTCTACGCCTATTGGTTCTACTACTGTGTTGGATCCTGATGAAGATGGTGAAGTTGTGGATCAAAAAGAGTATAGAAGTATGATTGGATCTTTGTTGTATCTAACTGCTTCCAGGCCAGACATACAATTTGCTGTGTGTTTGTGTGCACGCTTTCAAGCTTCTCCTCGTGCTTCACATCGTCAAGTGGTCAAGCGAATAATGAGGTATTTGAATCATACACTTGAGTTTGGAATTTGGTATTCTACTTCATCTTCTATATGTTTAAGTGGTTATGCCGATGCTGATTTTGTGGGTTGTAGCATTGATAGGAAAAGTACTAGTGGAACATGTCTTTTTCTTAGTACATCATTGATTGCATGGTCTTCTAGGAAACAATCTAGTGTAGCTCAATCAACTACCGAATCAGAATACGTTGCTGCTGCTAGTTGTTGTTCTCATATTCTTTGGCTTATTTCAACTTTGAAAGATTATGAACTTATTTTTGAAAAGGTTCCTCTTTATTGTGACAATAGAAGTGCCATTAACATTGCTAAGAATCCTGTAAAACAGTCACGCACAAAGCACATTAACATTCGCTTTCACTTTTTGAGGGATCATGTTGAGAAGGGAGATGTTGAATTGAAATTTTTGGATAATAAGTTGCAACTTGCGGATATTTTCACTAAACCATTGGATTCATCTCGCTTTGCTTTACTTCGTGGAGAGTTGGGAGTTATTCATCCTTTTGGCATGATTTGAGGGGGAGCTTTGTGCTCTTGGTTTTATCAAGCAATTTTTGAATGAAGTAAATTGAAAAAGAGAGCTTTTTTGATACATATAGTAATTTCATGTGCATGCTAGCAATACTATGAATGTTTATTTGTCACTAGCATTGCTTGTATGTATTCTAGTCTTTTTATGAGGCCTAGATTTTACTTTTATTTGATATGATGCATGACACTTTAATTTTCTACTTGAATTAATGAAATATCCAATGTTGATACTAGTGCATAGTTTTGATTGTAAATTCTTTTATATATGTTGTGTTGAATTGTTATTCCTCAAATTGCTTTAAAATTGCTCATTGTGCAAGAGAATAAAAATTATCTATGGGAGAAAAAACCAAATCCTTGGAAACAGTCTTGACGACAAGGACGTATTTGATGTGAGCAAAAATAATGGGTGCCATATCCTTGGAAATAGTCCTGACGACAAGGACGTACCCGGAATAATTGAGAGAAAAATATGAGCAAAACTTGGCTCAAATAAATATGAGAAAAAATTTTCTTCATTGTTTTGTGCAAAAAGTTAATTTGCGAAAGAGTAATAGTTGCAATAGAAATGTATGATTGGGTTTATTTTTTAACCTATGTGCTTGTGAAGATGTTGCATTATAAATCGTTTGATCCATGAATTTTGATTGCATTATTAATCTCACTTGTACAATGTTTGATTCATGATTATACTCTAATGCATATTGCTATATAATTGATGGGTTTATCTTCTTATTATTGTAACACATGACATGACTTGCTCTATGTATGATGCTAAGCTATTGTATATTAATGTACATAATTCTTATGCTTGATGAAATCATTGTCAAAGGGGGAGAACAAAGTTAAGAAGTGCAAGTTTTTCATAGTCAAGGGATTGCCTTCTTTGTAAAAGGGGGAAAAATTCTCTTTGATTTTTGAGCACTCCGATGTTTTTTACCATTTTATTCTTTAATTTTCCAAACACCAAAACAAAACATTTTTAATTGGTTTGCCAATGTGTTCATCAAGGGGGATATTGTAAAATCAAAGTGTGTTTGATTCTTCTGCGGTGATGAATAATTGGCATTTGTTATTATTGGTTTGATATTTGGAGATTATTGGCGAAGTGGTTTTGGAGATGATTGGGTTTTCGGACGGTGAACGGTGATTTGCTGTTTCGTGGTGCGGTCGGACCGGGCATGTGCTTGCCGGTCGACTAGGCTCGTGGTGCCGGTCAGACCGACTGACCCAGTCCGATTCCAGATTGGTTTCTTGTCGGTTTCGGTTTTGGGTAGTTTCTTTGCTTATCCATGATTATTTCGTGTTTCTACGCGTATGAATATTGTTGTGTGCTGTCAATAAGTCAAGTTGGAGATAGCTTGTGCTCGGATATGGTTTCTTTGTTTAATTCATGTGTAGATAATCTTTACGCCTCGGAAGAGTATTGCCGGTGATAGATTTGGAGTCAACTTGGAGATAAGGTGACGTCCGGATGGCAAGAGATCACACAGGATACTTAGGATAAACATTAATGCACGTGGTTGGTGAAGTTTCCATATGGCATACGATGGAGATATTGTGTGCATATGGGATGCAGAGTTATAATTTTGGAAGGAGTTCAAAATTGTGACAATTGGAATTTGTAAAGTTCGTTTCTTGTACGAGAAAGTTTCCTAGTGGATTAAGACTTCTTGTATGAGTAGGATTCGTGGCTTTGGGCTACCTATCTTGTGTATAAATAGAGAGGGAAGGCGTGGCTTCCCGGTATGAGTTTTAGAGAGAGTTGAGTTGCGAGAAAGTTAGGGTTTCGAGTTTTTGTCAAAATTTTGTGAGGAGTGTTATTGTTGCACTTTGTAAACACAGAGAGAAGTAATATATTTTCAATCTACTTTGAGAGTTCTTCGATTTGTGTTTTCTCAGGTGCGGCGGTCCAACCGGAGGAATAACTGCGGTTAGACCGGCGGCTTCTCATCGGTCAGACCGCTCGGAGTAATGCGGTCAGACCGGCGCATGGTGGGTAGCGACTTCAGCAACATCTGGCGGTCAGACCGGAGGCATACAGGCGGTCAGACCGGTGCGACAACTTCGGTCAAACCGATCTACATCGAAATTCGAGGGTAACTTTTATTTCCGCTAAAAGTTTGGTTTTTGAGGATACCAACCATTCACCCCCCTCTGGTTGGTTTAGTTTTGGGTGTTCGATCCTACACAGTCAAGGGGCTGCATGGGATAATTCATTATCGCATGGGGTCGCTTAGGTGGTCCGCCTGCGATGATGTGATAATGCATGCGGCCCTTTAAGTCAGCCACATGTGATAATGCAACCATTATTGAACTAGTTGGTACCCACGATATGCCGCGACATCTTTAATATGACATATCATATAATAAATAAAATGAAATGAACAAATGGAGTACCAATATTTGTATGTATATTTGATAATAACTACATACTGGAAAATCAAGAAGCTAAATGGATATCATAGTGAACACATAATAGTATATTTCTTGGTGTTTCACCGAGTATATAAGAGACAGCAGCAAAAGTAGATATCACATCCCCAGTGCGTTGGTTATATACCAAAATAATTGTGACACACATTGGTGGAGCCTATAGGCTGTAGGTTTGCTACAACAGAATAATGTGCTCCTTGCATCTCCTTTCTCTGATGCAGACTGTCTCATGTACACCAAAAGCCTTCCTTGTCTTAAGAAACTTGTGTTAACACTGAAACAATCAGATACCAATGGATGTTAAGAGTACTGAAAAGAATCGAATTGTACACAATTTACTTTTGATTAACATGTTTCATGGATAGCAGAAATTAATGTGGGATCTAATTTCAGCCCATACTAACAATTTTCTCAGCAAGCTATAGGGAAAAGTTAAAATCTTTTTTGGCCTATTGAAACAATTTTTTATTGAAAATCAAATTACATTTGAGTGTCATGTACAGAGCGAATAAAATATGGACTGAAGATCATCAAGAAGATCAATAATCTCAACTCAATGAATAAAGTGTCGTTATTACAACTATATAGGTGCGCAGTCCTACGGAGCCAAGAAAACCTAATACAAGTCTAACACACGGAGCCAAGGAAACCTAATACAACTCTAACACCCTCCCGCAGGAGGAGCGTCGTACTTAGCCACTAGTACAGACGTTTAGACTGGAACAAAACTTTGTGAAGACAGAAGAGGATAGCCCCTCTGTAAAGATGTCAGCGTACTGAGATGACGTCGGAACATGAAGAACCCAGATAGCATCTGTGGCCACCTTGTCTCGAACAAAGTGCAGATCAATCACAATGTGTTAGGTGCCCTGATGCTGAAATGGATTGGTTGATAAATAGACAGCACTGATGTTATCACAATAAACCAAAATGGCACGCTGAACTAGAACACCAAGCTCGCCAAGAAGCTGTCGAAGCCAACAGGTTTCAGCAACCGTGTTAGCCACGACCCGGTACTCAACCTCGACACTAGAGTGGGACACAGTGGTCTGTCTCTTGGACAACCAAGAGATCAAATTATCACCAAGAAATATTGCATAGCCGAAAGTAGAACGATCGGTGATGGGACACTTGGCCCAATCTGCATCAAAGTAGGCGACCAAGTTTGTCGTAGAAGACTGGCGAAGCTGAAGACCATGATCAAGTGTGCCACACACATAGCACAAGACGCGCTTAATAAGAGCGAGCTGTGGTTCTCTGGGGTCATTCATGTGCAAACAAATTTGTTGAACTGCATAAGCCAAGTTAGGGCGAGGAAATGTGAGATACTGTAGAGCACCGGCAAGCTCATGGTAACTGGTAGCATCCTCAATAGACGGACCATCCGCAAAACAGCTTGGCGCTATTATCAACCGGAGTAGCACATGGTTTGCAGTCGGACATACTGGCGCACTTGAGGATCTCAAGCATATATTGGCACTGAGATAGAAATAGACCGGTAGCGGACCGAGTGACTGACGTACCCAGAAAATGGTGCAAGCTGCCGAGATCCTTCATAGAGAATTCCAATGTCAGAGCATCGATAACTCGAGGGAGAAGACCATTTGATGAAGCCATGAGGATGATATCATCAGCATAAAGCAGGAGATAGACCACATCAGCTCCTCGGCATAAACTATGAAGTATCAGATTTGGCACCAATGAAACCAAGAGATTGAAGATAAGTGGCAAATCTGTTGTACCAAGCACGAGGAGCCTGCTTCAACCCATAAAGTGACTTATTCAGTCGGCACACATGATTAGGACAAGAGGAGTCAACAAACCCAGATGGCTAAACATAATAAAATGTCTCTGTGAGAATCCCATGCAAAAAAAGCATTCCTGACATCGAGCTGGTGAATAGGCCACTCATTGGAGAGAGCAATACAAAGCATAGTCCAAATAGTGGCGGGCTTCACAACTGGGTTAAAGGTTTCACCAAATTCCAGTCCAGGACATTAAGTAAAGTCGCATAGAAACCAACGGGCTTTATAGCGATCAATAGAGCCATCAGGGTGCAACTTGTGACGAAAGACCCATTTGCCAGGGACAATATTGGCACCACGAGGAGGTGGTACGAGCTCCCAAGTATTGTTGGCTTGTAGTGCAGGAAATTCATCGATCATAGCCTCTCGCCAGTGAGGATCGGCTAGAGCACCTCAGTATATCATGGGCAATGGTGAGAGACCTGCAACATGAAGATTGAGCGGAACATTCGATTGACGAAATCATGCTTTCCCCCGAGTGACCATGATGTGATCATTGTGCATTGGAGGGGCAAGCACGGCGCGTGGGGGAAGCACCACGGGAGGGGGACGCCAAAGACATGCCAGGAGAGCCGGCTGTTGGTGCAGCAGGCGACAGAACTGATTGCGACGCAGTGTCCGAGCTCGACACAATAGTTAGGCTCAGTGCAGGGAGACCCGCCGACGCGAGGCTTGGTCTAGGAGAGCCTGCCAGCAGAGCAGCGACTGGTGTGGGCACCAGTGCAGCAGGCATCGGAGCAATAGTACCTGGAGAACACAAAACTCCACCCGCAACACCTGCAATAGAAGGACAAGAAGTCATACTAGGCAACACATCATCAAACTCCGAAAGGAAATCTAAGTTGGATGAAGGAAGTGGAGTGGGAAGTTCTTCAAACAGGAAGGATGACTCGTCAAATATGACATGCCTAGAGATTATGATACAGTTGGTGGCGAGATCGAGGCAATGATATCCCTTATGGTCATCGGGATAGCCGAGAAAATGTCACGCCCAAAAATTTATCCCAAATTTCTAGACTATTTTGTGTATTAAATCCCTATCTAGGAATCAACCAATGTACACAAAATGACAAATTAATACACAGATCCAAACATAAAATAAAAGCATAAAATACTTACAGTAGAGACACTTAGTCCTCACACCCAAAAGAAAGCAACAACAGTGGAAGAAAGAGAACCTCGGGGCTTCAGCTCCACTCCACAAGCAAACTCAACTGGGGTCTGAGCCTTGGTCATTTAACACCGTCTTCAGCTCAGAAGTACTAGACTTCTAAAAGGGGGAAGAATTGCAATGCTGAGTACAACCATTGTATTCAACAAGCCACACTAGTGATGCAGACATGAAAGGGAAGACAAAGGGAGGCTTGGGCTATTTGCAGAAAAGTGGTTGCAAACACCTTTCTAGATTAAAAATACCAAAATTGTTGTTTAATTAAGGCAAGATTAATCCTCCATAGAACAACACTAAACCACATTGAACAGGCCCAACCATTCAACCTAAACTACACTAGTTTATTAAGTCAAAATATTAAGGGTGAGACTAATCATGGTGAATCCGGTCGATCGCCCATAACCGTGGACACGGCTATTCGAATAGTTTTACTCTACTCAGAGGTGCACATCTTTACCCACAAGGCACGATTCCACACATATTGCCATGCCCGGAGTATCACCACGATTCTGCAATGGGGAAATCGTGACAAGACCTTGGCATAGCTTCACCTAACCAAGTGCACCACACCTCGGGTTTTGCCTCCACCCCTCAAAAGGCAGTGGGCAAACCCCCCCTCGTGTCGCGGTGAATCTGGAAGCCGATCAACCAGTAAACCCTAGCCGACTCGACTCCATCATGCCCACCCTTGCTTGGGAACGTCAGCTAGGGAAGAGCTACACTACAAGTCCAGCAGTTGTCCATTCTTGCTTGTGGTAAGCACTGTTAGTCTTCCAGGGTTTCCCATGAACCGGTCCTTAATTGCCATGGGTGCGACAAGAAAAACCATGCACCCATAGCCCACCATTAAGTTTTAGTTGGTTAACTATGACCAATATGCATGGCTAGATGTTTCGAGCTCGAAGCTCGTCAGGTACTAGAAGAATTAATGTGCTTATCCCATTAAGTAAGCTAGTGGTAATTAAGCATGGCTAAGCATATAATTCTAGCAAAAGGCAACATAAGTGACTAAAACTAGTCAAATTAATCACCCAAGTTGACAAAGGACATAACAAGTAGGTATGGTTCAAGTGAACAGATAGGTAAACCCTGTTCCCATGTAATTAGCAAAACATGAAACTTTATTTGCAAACGTAAAATATTTCATAAATTAGGTACAACATTCTCAAGGGGAAATATGTGACTTGCCTTTCTTCTTCAAACAATCTTCTGAACTCTTTTCCTCGCGAGCACAATACACCGAAACAGCGAAATCTACACGCTGGCACGCAAAACAAGGAAAAACCCTAATAAAAACCAAATAAACAGTACATAAAAAGTAAACAAACATGAAGAGCTCAATTTTAGACAAATTTTGCAATATGAATAGCCCAATTTGGAGTTCATATGAATTAGATAAGGATTTTAGAAGTTTTGGACCTTTTAAATGAATTACTGAAATTAAATCGATTTTTGTGTAATTATTAATTATTTTTACAAAGGAAAAGGCTAGGGCTGACGTGAGTGGCCAAGGGCTGACAATAGGATGACATGGCGGCAACGCAGTCCACGGGCCGGTCCACCGTGGACCAAGTCCACGGTGGTCCACGACGCGGGCTCGCGCGCAACATGGCGCACATGTGGCACCGATGTGGCAGCCACACTGGCAGTCGATCGAACGGCCACGATCTGCACCAAGGAAGATTGGGCGGCCTAGGGATTAAGGGGGCAGCGGCTACCGATGGTCGGCCGACAGGGCAGTGCGGTGATGGCGCGCGCGCCCGATTGTCACCTGCGACGGCCATAGGCGCAGCGGCGCACACGGGTGTCATGACCGATTTTTGTTCGGGATTAAAAATCATTAATACTTCATTTTCTAGAAATTAAATAAAAAGGCAAAAGAATTTATCAAGTAAAATTAATAAGAAAATAAAATTTCTTTAAAAGTCATGGTGGAAATATTTTGTAATATTCTCCATGCTTTAAGGTATTCTCGTGAAATTTTTCGTGAAATTTTGGAGCTCCGAAATAATTTTAACAATACAAAATTGTCGACAAGATGGTCGGCAATCATCCGAGGGAGCTACACAAGGAGGTGAATGAGAATGATCAAGGCGCCTCACCGATGGATCTGATGGTCGACTCAAGTGTCAAATGAGCCAAAAGACAAGAGGGTTTATACTGGTTCAGCCCCCCGAAGGATAATAGGCCTACGTCCAGTGTGTGATGTTCTTTGATGGGGTGGAATATGAATTGGGATTACAATGGTGAGAGTTCTTGGGGCTTTGGAAGAAGCTTTCCAAGAACCGTCTAGGAGATTGAACGATTCGTCCTTTTTTTCTTCCTCGTCCATCCTGCCCTCCCTTTTATAGTCCAAGGGAGGGCAGTTACAAGAGGACTTGGGGGCCAAAAAAGCTAAGACTAAACATCTAAAAAGTAAGTATAAACAACATTTGAAAAGGTACATAGATATCCCTCCGGGTCCAGCGCACCGTGGGCATCTTGTGCCTTATCCTGCCTTTCGATCCGTTCCTCCGTAAGTACTATCTGTGCAGCCTTGTCGGGTGACGTCATCCTCTGCCTAGTTGTCCCCTCTTTGCCTCCTCTGTGAGCCTTGCAAAGCAAGTCCTCCTTCCTGAGGACAGACGAGGTCGGGCTATCGAGATGATGTTGAGAAGGGATGCCAAGGTCTGACCTGGGGGAAGGTCGGGGCATCTGACCCCTCGAGGAGGTCGGGCTTTTGACCTCGTCCCGAGAACTTCTGGTCCGACTTCAGTTATCCTTGAGAAGTCTGCTTTGCCTCCCTCCTCTCTCTGTTCGACTCGGCCCGCTGCCACTTACCCAAACGCCACGCGCTCGCCTTCCCCCATTGGCCGGCTCGTGGCCGCGGCTCATTGCTTCTGTAAAATCAAAGTGTGTTTGATTCTTCATTTGATGATAAATAATTGGCATCTGGGATTAATGCTTTATGTGTTTTGTTATTTGGAGATTTATTGACAAAGTGGTTTTGGTTTTCGGACAATGAACAGTGTTGTTCGGCATCACAGCCTGGCCCGGGCTGTATCCGGTCGACCGAAGGTATCTGGGGTCGAGGCGCTGCTCGTGGTCGACCGGCCGAGCAAGTCCGACTGGTTGCCGATTTTGATTCGGTTCGGTTTCGGTTTGTTTCCTTGCATATACATGGAAGTTTCGTGTTCCTAAGCACGTGTCTGGTTGTTTATGCTACCAATGAGTCAAGTTTGGATAGCTTGTGCTCGTATATGATATTCTTTGTTTAATTGTGTGCTGGTACTCTTTACCCTCGGGAAAGTGTTGCCGGTAATCGAGTTGGAGTCAACTTGGAGATAAGGTGACGTCCAAGATGGAGATCATGCGGGATGCTAAAGGGTAGAGATTAGTGCACATAATTGGTGAAGTTTCCATATGGCATACAATGGAGATATTGTTGCGTATGGAAACCGGAATTTTGGTTTTAGGAAGACCAAGATCGCTACGGTTGTTTTATGTAAAGTTCGTTTCTTGTACGGGAAGGTTTCCTAGTGGATTAGGACTTCTTTTATGAGTAGGATTCGTGGCTCTTGGCTGCGGATCATGGGGTATAAATAGTGAGGGAGGCGTGGCCTCTCGGTATCGCTTTTGAGTTCAAGTTTTTAGAGTTTCGAGTTAGGGTTTCAAGTTTAGCTTGAGATTTTGTGAGGAGTGCTAGATTGAAATCTCTTATTCGCAATGATGATAATTAAAAAAATTGTGAGGTTTTAATGCTAGAAATTTCAAAGATTAGAGATGTCAATAATTCTCAAGTTTTGGCTGCTAAATCTTATTTAACTTGTGATGCTAAGGAATTGAAATTAAAAGATGCTTTAGCTCGTGTTAAGCATATGGAAGAACTAGTTAAACAAGATGAGGTAGTTCTTGCTCTAGATGTTGCAAAGGTAAAGATGTCATGATTGGTTGTGAAAATTGTGTTAATCTTGAAAAACAAGTTTCTTACTTGAAAAGTTCTTTGCAAAAATTTTCTGATGGTAAATAACAACTTAACATGATTTTGGACTAATCTGAAGTGTGTAGCGACAATAAAGGAATAGGTTTTGAGGCTCATGACTATTTCACCAAAAAATCCTCCAAATGTTTTAGGAATGACTGAATACGGTGAAATCTTGACAAAACCTAATACCATGAAAACAATTTTTAAGTCTGCTGGAAATTTGCCATCTCTTTCTGTTTATGTAAAAGAAACTAAACCTAATTTTTCAAACCATCTCCCACTAAAGAAAAGTTTTCTTGCTCTTTTTGTGGTAAAGATGGTCATCTTGTTGGTTTTTGTTTCGATTAGCATGAAAACAGAAAAAAGAAAGAGAGAATAATTTTGCAAAATCAAAGTGGCAAAAATCGGTTTCCCTCGGGAAGGCCGGTCAGACCGCAGTTGGTCCACCAGTCAGACCGGCCGTCGCACCCGGTCACACCGTCGGCACGCCTCGGTCGACCGATGATGGCGCCGTAAGACCGGCGTAGCACCCACGGCCGACCCCCCGAAGGAATTTTTCCGAAAATTCCAAAACTGTTTTCTCTCGTGGTTTTGTGCCTATTGGATCTACTGGTCGTGTGTGTCAGCGCTGGATTCCTAAATTTCTTTTAACTAACCACAGTACTGAGGCCTCCACATCTCTTGTTTTGTAGGCATTTGTGGCGAGGAAGGAGAACGTGTGGATCATGGACTCCGGTTGTTCACGGCACATGATCGGAGTTTACTCGGTGGTTAGACCGGCTGAACAGCACGGTCAGACCGGCGCGACATCTGCGGTCGACCGATTTCACGGGACGAGGTAAAGTTTTATTTCCATTGAAACTTTGTTTTTGGGGTGCACCAACCATTCACCCCCTCTGGTTGGCTTTTCATTGGGTATTCGATGCTACAAGTGGTATCAGAGCCACGTTTTTCTGCTTTGGATTTTCTTCAATCTAAATTTTCTCATCATGTCGGATAAATTTTCAACAAAACCTCATGTTTTCGATGGCACCGATTTTGCGTATTGGTGTAGTAAGATGTAATCCTACATCATGGCTCATGACTATGATGTGTGGCAAAAGGTTGCTCTTCCCTACACCATACCCGATGCAATTAATTATGATGCTTTCAAAACTGAATTTAATAATAATTGCAAAGCTCGAAACATTTTGTTGAATGGAATTTCGCGTTCTGATTTTGACCGTGTTTCTCATCTTCAAACAGCTAATGAAATTTGGAACGTTTTGAAAAACTTTTATCAAGGAACTACAAACATAAAAGAACTTCGTCGAGATCTTTTTAAAAAGGAATATATAAAATTTGAGATGAAACCTGCCGAAGCTTTAGATGATTATCTTGGTAGGTTCAACAAAATTTTGAGCAATCTTAGATCTGTTAATGCTTCTTATGACACTAATTATCCACAGTCTGAGATTTCTCGCCACTTTTTAAATGGTCTTGACATGTCTATTTGGGAGATGAAAGCAACTTCTATTCAAGAATCTGTTAACATGGCAAATTTGACTTTGGATTCGCTTTATACAAAACTCAAAACTCATGAGATGAATATTCTTTCTCGAAAAATGGATTCTAAGTCAAGTGCTTTGATTTCTCCTTCGACTTCTTCAGATGTTGCTTCTTCATCATCTCCAAATGCTCTTGCTTTAATTAACGCTATGTCCGATGAACAACTCGAGCAATTCGAGGAGGAGGATTTGGCTCTTGCTACTAACAAACTTTCCAGAGCTATGAACAGAGTTAGGCTCTGGAAGAAAGGAGGACCAACACGTTGCTTTGAGTGCGGTGCCTTGGATCACATCCGCTCCAACTGCCCCAAGCTCGGGAGGAGCAAGAAGGATGACAAGAGTGCCAAAAAGACAAAAGATGACAAGCCCAAGGGTAGGCGCTCAAAGGAGATGATCAAGAAAGTGCTGAGTCAAGTCTATGTCGCTTTTGAGCCACTCAACGACATAGACTCTGATAGTGAGGAGGAGAAGGGCAAGAACATCTCCGGCATTTGTCTCATGACGCGTGGAGATGAATATTCTTCAGATGAAGAAAATGAGGTAAGCTCGCTTGAGGACACAATTCTTGTTTTAAGTGCTAAGAATAAAAAATTTGAGAAAATGTCTAAAAAACAAGAATTTGTGATTGAATCTTTAAATGCTGAAATTGCTAGATTGAAATCTCTTATTCCCAATGATGATAATTACAAAAATTGTGAGGTTTTAATGCTAGAAATTTCAAAGATTAGAGATGTCAATAATTCTCAAGTTTTGGCTGCTAAATCTTGTTTAACTTGTGATGCTAAGGAATTGAAATTAAAAGATGCTTTAGCTCGTGTTAAGCATATGGAAGAACTAGTTAAACAAGATGAGGTAGTTCTTGCTCTAGATGTTGCAAAGGTAAAGATGTCATGATTGGTTGTGAAAATTGTGTTAATCTTGAAAAACAATTTTCTTTCCTTAAAAGTTCTTTGCAAAAATTTTCGATGGTAAATAACAACTTAACATGATTTTGGACTAATCTGAAGTGTGTAGCGACAATAAAGGAATAGGTTTTGAGGCTCATGACTATTTCACCAAAAAATCCTCCAAATGTTTTAGGAATGACTGAATACGGTGGAATCTTGACAAAACCTAATACCATGAAAACAATTTTTAAGTCTGCTGGAAATTTGCCATCTTTGTTTATGTAAAAGAAACTAAACCTAATTTTTCAAACCATCTCCCACTAAAGAAAAGTTTTCTTGCTCTTTTTGTGGTAAAGATGGTCATCTTGTTGGTTTTTGTTTCGATTAGCACGAAAACAGAAAAAAGAAAGACAGAATAATTTTGCAAAATCAAAGTTGCAAAAATCGGTTTCCTCGGGAAGGCCGGTCGGACCGCGGTTGGTCCACCGTCGGACCGGCCGTCGCACCCGGTCACACCGTCGGCACTACCTCGGTCAGACCGACGATGGCGCCCGGTAAGACCGGCAGTACCCCAGCGGTCAGACGGGACCCGAAGGAATTTTTCTGAAAATTCCAAAACTGTTTTCTCTCGTGGTTTTGTGCCTATTGGATCTACTGGTCGTATATCTCAGTGCTGGATTCCTAAATTTCTTTTAACTAACCCCAGTACTGAGGCCTCCACATCTCTTGTTTTGTAGGCATTTGTGGCGAGGAAGGAGAACGTGTGGATCATGGACTCCGGTTGTTCACGGCACATGACCGGAGTTTACTCGGCGGTTTGACCGGCTGAACAGCACGGTCAGACCGGCGCGACATCTGCGGTCAGACCGATTTCACAGAACAGAGGTAAAGTTTTATTTCCGCTAAAACTTTGTTTTTGGGGTGCACCAACCATTCACCCCCCTCTGGTTGGCTTTTCATTGGGTATTCGATCCTACAAGTGGTATCAGAGCCACATTTTTCTGCTTTGGATTTTCTTCAATCTAAAGTTTTCTCATCATGTCGGATAAATTTTCAACAAAACCTCATGTTTTTGATGGCACCGATTTTGCGTATTGGTGTAGTAAGATGTAATCCTACATCATGGCTCATGACTATGATGTGTGGCAAAAGGTTGCTCTTCCCTACACCATACCCGATGTAATTAATTCTGATGCTTTGAAAACTGAATTTAATAATAATTGCAAAGCTCGAAACATTTTGTTGAATGGAATTTCGCGTTCTGATTTTGACCGTGTTTCTCATCTTCAAATAGCTAATGAAATTTGGAACGTTTTGAAAAACTTGTATCAAGGAACTACAAACATAAAAGAACTTCGTCGAGATCTTTTTAAAAAGGAATATATAAAATTTGAGATGAAACCTGCCGAAGCTTTAGATGATTATCTTGGTAGGTTTAACAAAATTTTGAGCAATCTTAGATCTGTTAATGCTTCTTATGACACTAATTATCCACAGTCTGAGATTTCTCGCCACTTTTTAAATGGTCTTGACATGTCTATTTGGGAGATGAAAGCAACTTCTATTCAAGAATCTGTTAACATGGCAAATTTGACTTTGGATTCGCTTTATACAAAACTCAAAACTCATGAGATGAATATTCTTTCTCGAAAAACGGATTCTAAGTCAAGTGCTTTGATTTCTCCTTCGACTTCTTCAGATGTTGCTTCTTCATCATCTCCAAATGCTCTTGCTTTAATTAACGCCATGTCCGATGAACAACTCGAGCAATTCGAGGAGGAGGATTTGGCTCTTGCTACTAACAAACTTTCCAGAGCTATGAACAGAGTTAGGCTCTGGAAGAAAGGAGGACCAACGCGTTGCTTTGAGTGCGGTGCCTTGGATCACATCCGCTCCAACTGCCCAAGCTCGGGAGGAGCAAGAAGGATGACAAGAGTGCCGAAAAGACAAAAGATGACAAGCCCAACGGTAGGCGCTCCAAGGAGATGATCAAGAAAGTCTTGAGTCAAGTCTATGCCGCTTTTGAGCCACTCGGACATAGACTCTGATAGTGAGGAGGAGAAGGGCAAGAATATCTCCGGCATTTGTCTCATGACGCGTGGAGATGAATATTCTTCAGATGAAGGAAATGAGGTAAGCTCGCTTGAGGACGCAATTCTTGTTTTAAGTGCTAAGAATAAAAAATTTGAGAAAATGTTTAAAAAACAAGAATTTGTGATTGAATCTTTAAATGCTGAAATTGCTAGATTGAAATCTCTTATTCCCAATGATGATAATTACAAAAATTGTGAGGTTTTAATGCTAGAAATTTGAAAGATTAGAGATGTCAATAATTCTCAAGTTTTGGCTGCTAAATCTTGTTTAACTTGTGATGCTAAGGAATTGAAATTAAAAGATGCTTTAGCTCGTGTTAAGCATATGGAAGAACTAGTTAAACAAGATGAGGTAGTTCTTGCTCTAGATGTTGCAAAGGTAAAGATGTCATGATTGGTTGTGAAAATTGTGTTACTCTTGAAAAACAAGTTTCTTACTTGAAAAGTTCTTTGCAAAAATTTTCTGATGGTAAGTAACAACTTAACATGATTTTGGACAAATCTGAAGTGTGTAGCGACAATAAAGGAATAGGTTTTGAGGCTCATGACTATTTCACCAAAAAATCCTCCAAATGTTTTAGGAATGACTGAATACGGTGAAATCTTGACAAAACCTAATACCATGAAAACAATTTTTAAGTCTGCTGGAAATTTACCATCTCTTTCTGTTTATGTAAAAGAAACTAAACCTAATTTTTCAAACCATCTCCCACTAAAGAAAAGTTTTCTTGCTCTTTTTGTGGTAAAGATGGTCATCTTGTTGGTTTTTGTTTCAGATTAGCACGAAAACAGAAAAAAGAAAGAGAGAATAATTTTGTAAAATCAAAGTGGCAAAAATCTGGTTTTCCCTCGGGAAGGCCGGTCAGACCGCAGTTGGTCCACCAGTCAGACCGGCCGTCACACCCGGTCACACCGTCGGCACTGCCTCGGTCCGACCGACGATGGCGCCTGGTAAGACCGCGCACCCAATGGGTGAGACCACCCGAAGGAATTTTTCTGAAAATTCCAAAACTGTTTTCTCTCGTGGTTTTGTGCCTATTAGATCTACTGGTCGTGTGTCTCAGTGCTGGATTCCTAAATTTTTTTAACTAACCCCAGTACTGAGGCCTCCACATCTCTTGTTTTGTAGGCATTTGTGGCGAGGAAGGAGAACGTGTGGATCATGGACTCCGGCTGTTCACGGCACATGACCATGGATAAAAATTGGTTCTCCTCCCTCAAGATGGCATCCAAGACAGAATCGATAATCTTTGGGGATGCTTCAACAAGTGTCGTTCTCGCTACCGGATCCGTCAAGGTAAGTGACAAGTTCGAATTGAAAGAGGTAGCTTTGGTAGAGGATTTAAAGTACACTTACTGTTTCACCAATTGTTGATGAAAACTTTGAAGTTCATTTCAAGAAAACTGGAAGTAAAATATTTGATTTTTGTGGTGATTCTATTTTGAACATTTCTCGTTATGGGAGAGTTTTTAAAGCTGATTTTGAAACCCAATTTCTCCTGTTGTTACCTGTTTAGTTGCAAAATTCAACAAAGATTTAATGTTCTGGCATCGTAGACTTGGTCATGTTGGATTTGATCATTTGACTCGATTAAGTGGTTTGGATCTTGTTCGTGGTTTGCCAAAACTCAAAAAGGATCTTGATTTGGTTTGTGCACCATGTCATCATGGTAAAATGGTTGCTTCTTCACACACACCAATTCTTTATGTGATAACGGATGCACCGGGACAGCTTTTACGCATGGACAGTGTTGGTCCAGCTATAGTGCAATCTGTTGGAGGAAAATGGTATGTGTTAGTTATTGTTGACAAGGCCTTTGGACATTTTTGAAGTCTTTTTCTTCGCTTAAATTGTAAAATTCCCAGTTCTTTGAAAACAATTAGAAGAGATAATGGTGGTGAATTTAAAAATGCTTCTTTTGAACAATTTTGTGTTGAAAAAGGAATTGAACATCAATTTTCTTCTCCTCATGGTCCTCAACAAAATGGTGTTGTCGAAATAAAAAATCGTTCTTTGGTTGAAATGGCTAGGACTATGCTAGATGAATATCACACACCTAGAAAATTTTGGGCCAAAGCTATTAACACTGCTTGCTATGTTTCTAATCGCATTTTCTTGTGTTCTAAACTTGGCAAAACTTCTTATGAGCTTTGTTTTGGTCGTCAGCCCAAAGTTTCACATTTGTGTGTTTTTGGTTGCAAGTGCTTTGTGTAAAAATCTGGAAATTTGGATAAGTTTGAATCACGTTCAACCGATGGTTTATTTCTTGGATACCCCCACACACTCGTGGCTATCGTGTACTTGTTTTAGAAACTAACAAAATTGTCGAGACTTGTGAAGTCACTTTTGATGAGGCTAGTCCCGGTACTAGACCAGATCTTTCAGGTACACTGCCACAGGCTCAGGGGGGGTATGGTCGAATCTTTGAAGATGCAAGCGACGACGATGACGACGAGGTCGACCTGCCCGGTCAGACCGGTCAGGTGCCGTCGGTCAGACCGGAGGAGGCTGCCCGGTCAGACCGGCCAGAGACCCGGTCAGACCGGCAGGGGCCGACCGCTTCGGACTCCGTCCATTCCAATCACGAGGATTCATCGAGGACCACAACCAGTGCTGAACCAGAACATGAATCAACTTCTGAGATCACTGAACCTTTGCACATTCAGCGATGACATCCGCCGGTACAAATAATTGGTAACTTACATGAGCGGACGATGAGATCTAAGGTAACTGCGCATGATTTTGCGAATTCTGCTTTTGTTGCTTCTTTTGAACCCAAAGATGTTACTCATCCATTAACTGACGAATCATGGATTAACGCCATGCATGAAGAACTTGAAAATTTTGAAAGAAACAAAATTTGGCCTTTAGTTGAACCTCCTTCTGGACATAATATTATTGGAACCAAGTGAATTTTCAAAAATAAACAAAATGAGGATGGTTTGATTGTTCGAAATAAGGCTAGGCTTGTTGCTCAGGGTTTTACTCAGGTGGAGGGTTTGGATTTTGGTGAAACTTTTGCTCCTGTTGCTAGGATTGAGGCAATTAGGCTTTTGCTAGCTTTTGCTGCTTCCAAAGGTTTTAAACTATTTCAAATGGATGTTAAAAGTGCTTTTCTTAATGGTTTTATACAGGAGAAAGTTTATGTTAAACAACCACCGGGTTTTGAAAATCCTGATTTTCCCAACCATGTTTTTAAATTGTCAAAAGCGTTATATGGTTTGAAACAAGCACCTAGAGCATGGTATGATAGACTTAAGAACTTTTTGCTTGAAAAAGGTTTTCAAATGGGAAAAATTGATAAAACGCTTTTTGTTCTTAAGCATGGTGAAAATCAACTTTTCGTTCAGATTTATGTTGATGATATGATCGTTGGTTGTTCAACTCACTCTTTGGTTGTAGATTTTGCTGAGACTATGCGCAGGGAATTTGAGATGAGCATGATGGGTGAACTGTCATACTTTTTGGGATTGCAAATTAAGTAAACACCGCAAGGTACGTTTGTCCATCAAACAAAGTACACCAAAGATCTTTTGCGCAGGTTCAAGATGGAGAGCTGCAAGCAAATCTCTACAGCATTGGATCTACTGTTGTTCTTGATCCCGATGAAGATGGTGAAGCTGTGGATCAAAAGGAGTATAGAAGCATGATTGGATCTTTGTTGTATCTAACTGCTTCTAGACAAGACATACAATTTGTTGTGTGTTTGTGTGCACGCTTTCAAGCTTCTCCTCGTGCTTCACATCGTCAAGCGGTCAAGCGCATCATGAGGTATTTGAGTCATACACTTGAGTTTGGCATTTGGTATTCCACTTCATCTTCTATTTGCTTAAGTGATTATTCAGATGCTGATTTTGCGGGTTATAGAATTGATAGAAAAAGTACTAGTGGAACATGCCATTTTCTTGGAACTTCATTGATTGCATGGTCTTCTAGGAAACAGTCTAGTGTAGCTCAATCCACTGCTGAATCTGAATATGTTGCTGCTGCAAGTTGTTGTTCACAGATTCTTTGGCTGATTTCTACTTTGAAATATTATGGACTTGTTTTTTAAAATGTATCTCTTTATTGTGATAATACAAGTGCCATTAACATTGCTAAGAATCCTGTTCAACAATCACGCACCAAACACATCGATATTCGCTTTCATTTCTTGCGAGACCATGTTGAGAAGAAAGATGTTGAATTGAAATTTTTGGACACAAAATTGCAACTTGCTGCTATTTTCACAAAACCATTGGATTCTTCTCGCTTTGCTTTTCTTCGAGGGGAATTGGGAATCATTCATCCTTTTGGCATGTTTTGAGGGGGAGTTTTTGTGCTCTTTGTTTTATCAAGCTACATGATTAAAATAAATTGAAAAAGAGAGCTTTATCCATACATATTGTTGTTCATGTGCATGCTAGCAATATTATGAAGATTTATTTGTCACTAGCATAGCTTGTATGTATTCTAGTATTTTTATATGATCTAGATTTTATATTTAAGTGAGATAATGCATGACACTTTAAAAATCATACTTGAATTAAAGAAATATGCAATGTTGATACTAGTACTTGTGTTGGATTTTAAATGCTTATATATATATTATGTTGCATTAATATTCCTCAAATTACTTTAAAATTGCTCATTGTGAAAAGAGAATAAAATGTTACCTATGAGAGAAAAAATGAATACCGAATCCTTGGAAACAGTCTTGACAACAAGGACGTATTTGATGTAAGCAAAAATAATGAGTACTGAATCCTTGGAAACAGTCTTGACGACAAGGACGTACTCGGAATAATTGAGAGAAAAAATATGAGCAACAAATATGGCTCAAATCAATATGAAAAATTTTCTCTTGAATTATATGTGCAAAATGGTAAATTTGAGAAAGAATAAAAATTGCAGTAGGTGTATATATTTGGGTTTATTTTTCAACCTATGTGCTTGTAAAGATGTTGCATTATAAATTGTTTGAATCCATGAATTTTTAGTGTGTTATTGATCTTAATTTTAAAATCTTTGATTCATGATTATACTCTAGTACATATTTGCTATATAATTGATAAGTTTATCTTCTTATTATTGCAACACATGACATGACTTGCTTTATGTATGGTGCTAAGCTCTTGAATATTTATAAACACAATTCCTATGCTTGATGAATTCATTGTCAAAAGGGGGAGAAAATAATGTTGTTTGGGAGAAATGTTGTTTGGGAGAACATTTGCATGGGAGAACAAAAGTGCAAGTTTTTTTGGGATCAAGGGATTTTCTTTCTTTTCAAAAGGGAGAGAAATTTTCTTTGATTTTTGAGCACTCAAATGCTTTTTATCATTTTTGTTTTTAATTTTTCAAACACCAAAACAACACTTTTATTTTGTTTGCCAATGTGTTCATCAAGGGGAGATTGTAAAATCAAAGTGTGTTTGATTCTTCATTTGATGATGAACAATTGGCATCTGGGATTATTGCTTTATGTGTTTTGTTATTTGGAGATTTATTGACAAAGTGGTTTTCGTTTTCGGACAATGAATGTTGTTGCCACAAGCAAGTCGACGGCCGTCGCGGTCGACCGAAGGTGTCTGGCGGTCGACCGGCGATTGCTGCGATCGACCGGCCGAGCGGTCCGACTAGTTGCCGATTTTGATTCGGTTTTGGTTTCGGTTTGTTTCCTTGCATATACATGGAAGTTTTGTGTTCCTATGCACGTGTCTGGTTGTTTATGCTAACAATGAGTCAGGTTTGGATAGCTTGTGCTCGGATATGGTATTCTTTGTTTAATTGTGTGCAGGTACTCTTTATGCCTCGGAAAAGTATTGCCGGTGATTGAGTTGGAATCAACTTGGAGATAAGGTGACGTCCAAGATGGAGATCATGCGAGATGCTGAAGGGTAGAGATTAGTGCACATAATTGATGAAGTTTCCATATGGCATACAATGGAGATATTGTTGCGTATGGAAAGCGGAATTTCGGTTTTAGGAAGACCGAGATTGCTATGGTTGTTTTATGTAAAGTTCGTTTCTTGTACGCGAAGGTTTCCTAGTGGATTAGGACTTCTCGTATGAGTAGGATTCGTGGCTCTTGCCTGCGGATCTTGGGTATAAATAGTGAGGGGAGGCGTGTCCTCTCGGTATCGCTTTTGAGTTCAAGTTTTTAGAGTTTCGAGTTAGGGTTTCAAGTTTAGTTTGAGATTTTGTGAGGAGTGCTTTGTTTGCACTTTGTAAACACAGAGAGTTTCAATAAAGTTAAACTTCTTGACAATTCTTTGTGTCTTCTTCTTCCTCGGTACAGCGGCATAATTGTCGATTAAACCGGATCTACACGCCGGTCAGACCACAAACTCTACTGCGGTCAGACCGCGGCTTCTACCCGATCAGACCGCAAGCACATAGGCGGTCACACCGGCTGGCATCGGACTTCATCGGCATCGGCTATATCGAGCAATCGGCTGAGGTGATCGGCTAGAATGGTCAGACCAGAGATTACTCGGCGGTCAGACCGGCTGAACAACACGGTCAGACCGGCACGACATCTGCGGTCAGACCAATTTCACATAACAGAGGTAAAGTTTTATTTCCGCTAAAACATTGTTTTTAGGGTGCACCAACCATTCACCCCCCCTCCTCCTCTGGTTGGCTTTTCATTGGGTATTTGATCCTACAGCTTCCTCGCGCCCGCCCAGAGTCTGTTTTTCGTCCTTCCTCCTCCCAAGCCGATGACATGTGGGGCCCTCCTATCATCCCTCTCCTCGCGCCGGGAGAGCCACCGCTGTCTGCGCTCTCGCCGCGCGAATCCCGCCGTTCCCTGCCGCTCCCACGCACGCCACCAAGCCGCCTTAACACCGCATTAAGCCGCCGCGTGTTTCCATTTTTTTCCTCGTGGATTTCATCGCTTGCTCACCGTCTTTACTCGCTGTGCCATTACCACCGCTGTGCGCCTGTTCCACCATGAAAACCGCCGCACCCCAGCCGAATCCGAGCTCCTTGGCCTATATAATCCCTCCCCAAGCTCCCCTCCGATGTTTCCCCCAATCTCCGTAAACTCGCGGCGCCCCTAGCTCTCTCTCCGCGCTCTTCCTCTATCCGCCGCTCACCGTCGAGCATCGCCGCCGCGCGCCAAAGCCACCATCACCTTCGTCGCCTCGCGCCGAACCCCGGCCGCCACTTCCCAACCACCGCTAGCCACCGGAACGCCTCGTCGTCGTGCGCCCGAGCCACCGCCGCAACCGCCGCTCTTCGGCCGCCATTCCCCATCGCCTCAAAACTCCCCGTGCCGCAATGCCCCCTTCTTTAGCTCCACGTCGCCAAGTCGCTTCTCAGCCTACCCTCCACCGCCGTCGGGAGCAGCTGGATCCCGCCATCCGTGCTGCCGTCCCAAGCGCCAACCTTCTCTCCCCTCCACCGCTCACCCCACGCCGCCGTTTCCGTTCGCGTGCGCCCAGTGAGTCCCTTCCTCCCTCTCAGCCCTCCTCCACCGCCTCGGTGCGTGCCATCGCGCCGATGGCAACCGTCGGCGACCATCCAGCATGCGTGCCGTCGCCGCGCCGCCCGGTCGACCGACGAGCCGGCCTTGCTTTGCCCCTCGGTCGTCGGATCGGTCCCGGACCGATCTGGGCCATTGGTCCCTGTGACCGCCTGATCCCCTTTTGGGATGATCTGGGCCATACACGTGGCAGCCACCGTGGCTACCAGTGGTGTTGCCGCGTCAGCGCCACATAGGCTGGCCCGTTCGTCGTGGCAGTCGCGTGGCAGCCATGTGGTGGGCGCATGGACGGGTTCCCATGGACCCAGTTCACCGTGGACCATGCGCCGCCGCTGCCGTGGCTGATATTAGCCTGTTGATGCCAAATCTGTACCGCCGCTTTCGTGCCAAAAGAGGTGTTGACGTCAGATCACACACTGGCCTGGGAGATTGTTAACAACCAAATTTGGTAACCAAATCCCTGAGTTTGAAGCAGAGATTGAAGCAAAATCGAAGGAAACACGCGATCTGGGAAACAGAAACTGCGGCTGAGACCAAATCGGCTACGAAGTCAGTCGACTGAGTCCGAGTCAGAACAGGATAGCCGATTCCGATTCAAGACCGAAGATGAAACTAATCCCGAAGGAAAGCTTAAGAGATAATTATTGGATTCGATTTCTGGAGGACGGTAAAATATTGCCATCTATGGATGAGGTCCTATAACAACAATTGTATCTTTAAGTTAGGATATTTTGTATAGTTTTCTTTATAGATAATGTCAGTTTGTTTAGAGATTTAATCTGTAATAGGAATCGTGTCCGTTTTGGACTCACTGTATATTCGGTATAAATATGACCCGAGACCTTGTAAAAAATAACAACACACCTCAATACAACTTCGGCGCATCACCAACCTTTCTATTTTATGTTTTCTCGATGAGTTCTTGCTTTGCTCTCAGGCTGCATCGGTTTCGATCTCTAAACAAGGTAATTTCTTGTTACAAGTGGCTTGTATCGTCGGGGTTAGTGCTTCCATCGTCATGATACTCTAATTCTATTTCTATAAACTGCTTAATTTATCATATGCGGCATATAATCTAGATCAATGTCTAGATCTATCTCACGATCGGCTAATATCTCTTTGAAGATAGCAACCGACAGAGCTAGATCCAGAGGTTGATATCTCTTTCGGCTAATATCTCGTACCTCTTTTGTACTTAATGCTGCATCAAGTTGATCTATTAAGTTTCTCTTAGAGTTATATAGATCTATTCGGTTCAATGTTTACTATTAGAGATAGTACCGGGGTTTCAGCCGGTCTTACCTGTTCTAATCTTTTTTATGTATTATTACTGATAGATGTACTAGAACTGTCTTTTATATTAAGATCTTAATCTACTTAAATGTGTTAAGCTCAGTATCAATCTGTTAGGTTATATTAATAGTCGATTGATCTTAGGTTAACGCATTTAGTTCAGATTAATATCTTTTTTGAAACATATCGGAGTACTAGCCGATTTACATTAGATCTGCGATATCGGCAAGGCTATAAATTTATTTAATTATTATCCTAAAGTATTTTTGGATCTAAGTGATTTATACTGTCTCGGTATGCTACCGATCTATCCCAATCACTTAATCTAAATGTGCTTTGAGATAGCAATTGTATATTTATTGATATCCATAGCCGATCGAGTAAGATCTAACCCTAACCGAACGCCTATTCTTTGTTTTCTTGTTGGTTACAAGATCAAACCAACTGGCACGCCTACTCAATCACCAAAGACGACTAATTTGGACCTGCACTAGAGTTAAGCATATCTCCTAGGCCAGCGCGTGTAAAAAATTCACACCAATATGCTTTTGGCACGCCTGGTGGCACTACAAGAAATATAGCCTTCTGTGACGATTGGATTATGTCATAAAACATATTTTTTCGTCACTGTTTATGATCTATGACGCCTTAGTGACAAATTTTGCATTGTCACAGAAGGTGCGTCTCTAAACACCTTCTGTGATGAACCAACGAAAATGTCATAATCTAGTGACAAATTGAAATCGTCATAAACCGTGATGAAAACGTCATAAACCGACGAGATGATATGCTGCCATGTGTCATGCCATGTGGCGAATGACGTGGCGGCTAACGTGGCACACAACTTTGTGACGAATATAATTGTCATAATTCATGGGTCAGCCCAATAGGATCTGTTGTATTCATGGGCTATTTTTAAGCCTAGCCCATTTAATGGTCCATTTCGAATTGGGCTTAGCCCATTTGAAGGCATGTTTTTTTTACTAAAATGTAAAATAAAATTGCCACATAGGAAACTGGGCTATTATTTTCTAAAAGAATTCTAAAAAATCTAATGACAAAGCTAACGTCATAGAAATTCGTCACTAATAGGTTTGTCGCACCAAGCCGTGACGTTTTCTAGTTGGATTTATGACGCTAAATTTTTTTGTCACTAAGTGTCCTTGCCTCATACGAAACGTCATAAACGAAGCGATTTAGTGACAAATATCTATAATATCATTCTAAAATCGTCATAGAAGGCCATATGCGTTGTAGTGTGGGATACCAACATCTGAATCCAACATAACGGTGAACGAGTCATCGGCTGATCTTGACCAGGACAACGTCATTCCGGTGACTATGGACAAGCTGTCGGCTGAACACCAGGCCGACTACCAGCAGATGGTGGAACGACTGCAAGCAAATTACCTGCGATCCTTTGCCCAGAGCAAATCTGGGTCAATCATTCAAAAATACAAGTTTGTGATTCCCGAGGACTTTGACGCCTCCTCCAGCGAGGACAAGAAAGGGAAGAAGACGATGGAGGACATTAAGCAGGAACAAGACGATTTGGGACTGCACACACTTCAAGATCGGATCGACTCGGCTATCCACCACGCGCTTGTCAACCAATTAGGCATCCTGGTCAATACTTTGAACAATATGATAAGCACAGTGGTTGATTCAATGATAGTCGAGCATCTGCCGAGGGGGCCGACTTATTTCCCTGACGACCAGTTCCCGCCTTACAGGACGTTGTCGACCCACGGATTGCCGGTCCCTCTACTCGGGTAGCCGACTCCTCTAGGGGGAGCCCCAATCCAGCCGAATGCACAATCACTGGTAGCGCGGCTGCATCCCAAGGTTCTGGTTCGGCAACAGCCTCAACACCAGGGCCTCGGCGTCCCAGTGACAACTCAGGAGCAGGCAAAAGATATGTTCAATACCAATCGGCGACCCGTCATACATAACGTGTCGATTGGTAACTATCCGCCAGACCTGCCTCATAACTCCAACGGCAATTGGCCTCTCCCCGAGCAAACACCACCATTTGCCTCTCGACCGCCTCCTACCATGAACTAGTTTCAGCATCAATTCCCAGGAGGCAACTACGAGCAGCACTATCGGCCTCAGACACCACCAATCCAGTATTGGCAAGGACCCATCCACCACGAGCAATATGAGCCGATACCATCATTGCAAGAAAATAGGCCGTGGGCCGATTTAATCGCAGACGTTATGCGTGATCAGTTCGGCCTCAAGCCGAAAGACTCTGACAATATGTACCGGTACCCATACCCAGAATATTTCGAAAGGGTGCCCCTGCCGAACCGATACAAAGTGCCAGATTTTCAAAATTCTTTGGGCAGGACAACATATCGACATACAAACATGTCAGCTGATTCTTAGCCCAGTGCGAAGAAGCATCAGCCACCGACGCACTCAGGGTACGCTTGTTCCCACTGTCTCTCTCGGGATCGACCTTTACTTGGTTTTCATCCCTACCCTACAATTCGGTCCAGAGCTGGGCTGATCTCGACAAACAGTTCCACAGCTATTTTTATTTTGGCACACATGAGATGAAGTTGTCGGACCTGACCAGCATCAGGTAGAAGCACGAAGAATCGATCCAAGACTACATCCAACGATTCAGGGACATGAGGAATCATTGTTACAACCTGGTGCTATCGGACTCACAACAAGCCAATTTAGCCTTTCATGGTCTCTTGGCCCCCATCGGGGAAAGGTTTTTGACTCAGACTTCAAAAGCTTGGCCCACTTGGCCCAAAAGGTGACGGCTCATGAACAACGTTTCCGAATCCAAGAAAGCCTTCAAGAAAGTTAGCCACGTCGCCTACGCAACAGACTCGGATTCAAGTGATAGCGATGCAGAAGTGGCAGCGGCCGAGTGGACCAGGAACAAGAAAGCCATCACGTGCCAAAAGCCACGTCGCCTACGCAACAGACTCGGATTCAAGTGATAGCGATGCAGAAGTGGCAGCGGCCGAGTGGACCAGGAACAAGAAAGCCATCACCTGCCAATGGCTGCAGAAATCGGATAAGGAAGAAAAGTATGACTTTGACATAACTAAAGCCGATAGGATCTTTGATTTATTGCTGAGGGAGAAACAAATACAGCTTTTGGCCAACCACGTCATCCCATCAGCCGAGGAGCTCAAGAAAAAGAAATATTGCAAGTGGCACAATACCACCTCCCACAGCACCAACGATTGCAAGGTCTTCCGTCAGCAGATTCAGTCGGCCATCGAGGCGGGGAAGATTAAGTTTGAGGAATTGGCTAAGTCGATGAAGGTTGATGGTAATATCTTTCCTGTCAACATGGTCCAAGCCGGCCCTAGCGAGTTAATCGACAGAGCAGAATGGCGTACAGCTTAGCCAAAAACCAAGAAACAGCCGCGGCCGACTCGGACCAGCAGGAGTCGTCCAACAAGCCGACTACAACTATCACCGCGCCAACCAGCATGGTCTACACCAGCAGCTAATCGACCGATAGTCGGCCCAGACAGGCGGACAACCGACTGCGATTCCAACTGAGAGTCCAGGAAGAAGAAGAAGTCCGGCGCGGCAAACCATACCAAAGGACACCCGATCGGCTGTTCTTTAGGTTCTACTGAGAGCAAGGGATGAGGCTGCCTGTAACGTCCCACCCTTCCCGGGCTGGGCCCACCTACATCTGGAAGCTCTTTAGGACCTTAGACTGCCCTCACAGACCAACACCAGTCTTTTCTGTGCACTTTGTCCTCACTCATGCACACCCAGGAAGAACTTTCCGGTCGGTCACCCATCCCCAAATTGCTCCAAGCCAAGCACGCTTAACCTTAGAGTTCTTTGGAGATGAGCTTCCGGAAAAGAAGTTGCAACTTGTTGGTGTGAGTATTCTATTAATCCTATTAAGCCTTGGGCCAGGATGTTACATCCACACCCCCTTAGAACACACCCCCTTAGAAGACCCGACGTCCTCGTCGGTCAACCCCAGGCCAGAAACCTCCCCTCTTGGCCACGTCCGTGCGTCCAGTGCCGACGCATGTGCCATGTCGTGACCCCTCAGGGCCCATGCGCACCACCCTTCCTGGGCTGGGCCCACCTACATCTGGAAGCTCTCTAGGACCTTAGACTGCCCTCACAGACCAACATCAGTCTTTTCTGCGCACTTTGTCCTCACTCATGCGCACCAGCAAGAACTTCCCGGTCGGTCACCCATCCCCAAATTGTCCCAGGCCAAGCACGCTTAACCTTAGAGTTCTTTGGAGATGATCTTCCGGAAAGAAAGTTGCAACTTGTTGGTGTGAGTATTCTATTAATCCTATTAAGCCCTGGGCCAGGATGTTACATCCACACCCCCTTAGAAGACCCGACGTCCTCGTCGATCAACCCCAGGCCAGGAACCTCCCCTCTTGGCCACGTCCGTGCGTCTAGTGCCGACGCATGTGCCATGCCGTGACCCCTCAGGGCCCACGCGCCATGCGCACCATGCCCGCACAACTGACCCGCCACGTGCCCCGTGAAACCGTGAGGGTCGGCTCTGATACCACTTGTAACGTCCCACCCTTCCTGGGCTGGGCCCACCTACATCTGGAAGCTCTCTAGGACCTTAGACTGCCCTCACAGACCAACACCAGTCTTTTCTGCACACTTTGTCCTCACTCATGCGCACCCAGGAAGAACTTCCCGGTCGGTCACCCATCCCCAAATTGCCCCTGGCCAAGCACGCTTAACCTTAGAGTTCTTTGGAGATGAGCTTCCGGAAAAGAAGTTGCAACTTGTTCTATTAATCCTATTAAGCCCTGGGCCAGGATGTTACACTGCCCACTCTCGAAAACTGCCTGGCCTACAGCAAGTACAGGGAGGACGAATACAGGAACCCACCAATGGAAAGCTCTAGCCGATTCGTCCCCCGAGCCGTTCAACTCAACCAGCGGAAGCTTTCCATCCATGATCGGCTCGGCCCAATCCACCAGGACTTCTTCCAAGAAGAGGACGAAGAGGACGACGAAGAGGAGGCTGAAGAAGAACAATCGGCCAACCCCCAATGGTGCCCTTCGGACCTGTTCACTAAAACGCAAAAAAGGATAATTCAGAGGCTGAAAAGCGAAGGACAAGAGGAAGAAGTCCAACACATGATTCAGCATCAACAACGTCGGCAGGGTAGGAAACAGTGGCGTGTCAAGAAACAGGCATCCCCAGCCGACAAGAGCGCAGCCGATAGGGCCAAAAGGCAAAGGAGTAGCCTTTGCATCAGTGAACATGGTGTTCATACTACCAACCAAATTCGAGGCTGCCGAGGCCAATGCAGACACTGTGGAAGACACCTTGGCCAAGCTAGTACTGTCCCCAGAACAGGTCATCTTTGAAAAACCCGAGGGGACAGAAAATCGGCACTTGAAGCCCTTATATGTCAAAGGATTCGTCAACGAGAAGCCAATGTCAAATATGCTAGTCGATGGAGGAGCCGCTGTCAATCTCATGCCCTATGCAACCTTCAGAAAGCTGGGCAAGGGAGTCGATGCCTTGATCAAGACCAATATGGTGCTCAAGGACTTCGGCGGCAACCCATCGGAGGCCAAGGGAATTTTAAATGTTGAATTAACCGTCGGTGGCAAAACCATGCCCACAACATTTTTCATCATCGACGGGAAGGGATCCTATAGCCTACTGCTTGGAAGGGATTGGATCCACGCCAACTATTTCATCCCTTCCATAATGCATCAAAGCTTAATCCAATGGCAAGGTGATAAGATAGAAATCGTGCCAGCCGACAGGTCAGTCAACGTCGCTAACACCGACTTAACTTTATGGGAAGTCGACGGCTTTGATTGCTTGTCCGGGAAAGTTTGGCAGGCTGATTTTCTAAAGGTGTCCGATTCTGACATGCATCCAATTGGAGACGAAGAGCCTCAACTATTACTTTGAGGGCGTCGCGGAGGGCTCGAGCGTCTACAACCAGGACACATTGGACGACATCGACGGCAAACTGGAGCAAGGTTTTATGTCGGCCGACGATTTAGAAGAAGTGGATATAGGTCCAGGAGATAGGCCTAGGCCGACATACATTAGCAAAAATTTGTCTTCTCATTTTAGGACCAAGCTTATTGATTTGTTGAAGGAATATAAAGAATGCTTTGCTTGGGAGTATTTTGAGATGCCTGGTCTTAGTCGATCTATTGTTCAACATCGCTCCCCATTAAGCCTGGGTATCGGCAATACAAACAGCCTCCCAGGAGGTTTAAAGCCGATATGTATGATGCGATTAAGGCCGAAATCACTCGGCTATATGATGTTGGCTTTATTCGGCGCTGCCAATATGCAGAGTGGGTTTCAAACATAGTTCCAGTAATGAAGAAAAATGGCAAACTTAGGGTGTGTATCGACTTCAGAAATCTAAATAAGGCTACCCCTAAGGACGAATACCCCATGCCTATAGCCAACTTGCTAGTAGATGCCGCCTCTGGCCATAAAATTATAAGTTTTATGGATGGCAATGCAGGTTATAATCAGATCTTTATGGCCGAGGAAGACATTCACAAGACAGCTTTCAGGTGCCCAGGAGCAATCGGCTTATATGAGTGGGTCGTCATGACTTTTGGCTTAAAGAATGCTGGAGCTATGTATTAGAGAGCCATGAATTATATTTTTCATGACCTAATCAGCTTTCTAGTGGAGATCTACATCGATGATGTCATCGTGAAATCCAAGGAAGTGGAAGACCACATAGCCGATTTAAGGAAGGTCTTGGAGAGGACAAGGAAATATGGCCTGAAGATGAACCCTACGAAGTGTGCGTTTGGCGTATCGGCTGGCCAATTCTTGGGATTTCTTGTCCACGAGAGGGGAATCGAAGTCACACAGAGAAACATCAATGCTATCAAGACTATTCAACCTCTGAAGGACAAGAAGGAATTGTAGTCTTTGATCGGCAAAATCAACTTCATCAGGCGGTTTATAGCCAATCTGTCAGAGAAGATAGAGCCGTTCACACCTCTGCTTCAGCTGAAAGCCGATCAAGCATTCACATGGGGGGCAGAGCAGCAGAAAGCTTTGGACAATATGAAGAATTACCTGAGCTCCCCTCTAGTATTGATTTCTTCACAAAAGGAGGTGTCGTTCAAGCTATACCTATCAACCGACGAGAAGTCTATCAGCTCAGTTCTGATTCAGGAGATCGAAGGAAAAGAGAAGACAATTTTCTATCTTAGCCGAAAGCTTCTGGATGCAGAGACAAGGTACTCTCCCGGGGAGAAATTAAGTTTGTGCCTGTATTTTTCATGCACGAAGTTAAGACATTATTTGTTATCCAATGAGTGCACCATAGTATGCAAGGCCGATGTAGTGAAATATATGTTATTGGCTCCAGTTCTGAAGGGGCGAGTTGGGAAATGGATATTTGCTTTGACGGAGTTTGATCTGAGGTATCAGGCACCCAAGGCAGTGAAAGGACAAGCTATAGCCGATTTTATAGTGAAGCACAGAGATGATTCAATCTGCTCAGTAGACATCATGCCTTGGACTCTGACTTTTGATGGCTCGGTTTGCACAAACGGATGCGGTATCGGCTTAGTGATAATCTCTCCCAGGGGGCAAGCTTCGAGTTTGCTTTTTCCATTACACCCCATGCAACAAACAATCAAGCCGAATACGAAGCCGTTCTCAAAGGGCTGCAGCTGCTAAAGGAGGTTGAAGCTGATGCCATCGAGATAATGGGTGATTCACTATTGGTCATTAGCCAGCTATCCGGGGAATATGGATGCAAAACTGACACGCTGATGATCTATTATCAAAGATGCCGAGATTTGATGGACAGCTTTCGGCTAGTAACTTTAAAGCACATCCCTAGAAAGTAGAATTCAAAAGCAAATGATTTGGCTCAGGGGGCATCAGGCTACAAGACGATGACAAAAGTTGTCAAAGTAGAGATTGCAACCATCTCAGCCGACGACTGGAGGTTTGATGTCTACAACTATCTATGAAACCCTTCTCAGTCGGCTTCAAGGAAATTGCGCTACAAGGCTTTACGATATGTCTTGCTCGATAAAGACTTATATTATCAGACAACTGATGGCCATCTACTTAAGTGCCTAAGCGTTGATCAAGCCAAAATTGCTATAGGAGAGGTGCATGAAGGAATTTGTGGCACGCATCAATCGGCTCATAAGATGAAGTGGTTACTCCGGAGAGCAGGGTATTTCTGGTCGACCATGCTGGAGGATTGCTTCAAGTATTACAAGGGTTGTCAAGACTGCCAGAAGTTTGGAGCTATCCAGAGGGCACCAGCATCGGCTATGAACCCTATCATCAAGCCTTGACCATTCAGAGGTTGGGGAATCGACATGATCGGCCAAATAAATCCACCCTCGAGCAAAGGACACAAGTTCATATTGGTGGCAACTGATTATTTTACCAAGTGGGTGGAAGCAATTCCCTTGAAAAAGGTCGACTCTGGGGATGCAATCGAGTTTGTTAAGGAGCATATTATATACAGATTCGGCGTCTCTCAGACTATCACCACGGATCAGGGATCTATCTTTGTCTCCGATGAGTTTGTTCAGTTTGCCGATAGCATGGGGATTAAGCTATTAAATTCTTCACCATATTATGCTCAGGCTAACGGACAGGTTGAAGCTTCAAATAAAAGTTTGATCAAGTTGATAACGAGAAAGATCGCTGAGTACCCAAAGCAATGGCATAGCCAATTGGCCGAATCACTATGGGCTTATCGGATGGCTTGCCACAGATCAATCCAGGTGCCTCCATACAAATTGGTCTACGGACATTAAGCGGTCTTGCCGTGGGAAAACATCATCGGCTCAAGAAGAATTTAGTTGCAGGACAAGTTGACAGCCGATGATTATTATAATCCAATGGTGGATGAGTCCGAGGACCTAGTTTTGTCAAGGATGTGCGCTTTGGAAAAGGTGACCAGGGACAAGGAACGAGTGGCTCATCATTACAACAAGAAGGTTGTGCCTAAGTCTTTTGAAGAAGGTGAGTGGTTGGAAGTTAATACTGTCGATCGGCTCAAGGGACAACAAATTCGGCAAGTGGTCACCTAACTCGAAAGGGCCTTTCAAGATCCACAAATGCGTCTCTAAGGGAGCCTATATGCTAGAAAGATTGGACGGAGAAGTGTTTGGAAGGGCTCTTAATGGCAAGTACTTGAAGAAATATTACCCCAATGTTTGGATCAATTCATGATTCGGCTAAGGTCTTGCCAATCCATGTTAGCTAATGTGTTGAGAGGATACACACATCTCCTTTAGAACGTTTTTACCCTAAGTTTTTCCCCTCTGATTTTTCCAAATCGACTCATCTTAGCCGACAAATATTGGATGGTTTTGTGTTATAATTTTATCAATGCTGAAGGCATCATTGAGAAAATTAGGGGGGCATATACAAGACAAAGTCAGAAATCAGAGGCAGCGGACAAAATTTCTCGGGCTTTTGAAACTTTTAAGGCATTCAAGACATAAAGGACGAATGGATCGGCAACAGATATATGATTAGCACCAAGGGCACGGTGAGCCGATTTCTAGAGTTATACGTACAAAACAAAATGCAAACATTCAAGGATAGTCAGCCGATTACAAAAGCCCATAAAGTGTTTACAAGATTTTGAAGCTACGAGATCAAGATTTACAATCGCCTTAAAGAGACAGAAATTCATTTATGGCCGATATAGCTTTGCGGCGGATTTGTTCTATGTCCTCAATTGCCTTAACATCGACTGCATCACTTCCAGGGGTGGGTTTCAAAGCCTTTGCGACAGATATGCTACCGAAGCTTTTATCTTTGCTCTTTGGTCTTCGATCGCCTTGGGAAGGCCGTCTACGTGTTGTTCTTCTGACACAATTTCAGCGTCAAGCCTAGCAAGTTCGGCCGCTACTTCTCGGCGTTTGCATAGCCGATCCAGTGTGGCATTTGGTTCAGTCTTCATATCATCCAGTTTTGCCTTTTCGGCGATGATCGCCTACCGATTGGTTTCAATGGTGGCCTCCAGCGCTTTGTTCTCCCGTCGATCGGCTAATCTTTGTTTAGCCCTCTCGAACTTGTGCCGATGGGCCTCGAGGAAGGTAGCTAGTAAAAATGGTATCGGCCAACTGATCTGGGAGCCGATCATGGATTTCTTCGAATCTATTCCTGATAGATCCGTAATCGGCAACCAGGGCATCGAGGAAACTTTCTAGCCGTTGGACTATGTCCGACAACGTGGCCCTCAAATCTTCATCCAATGAGACCAGGGCTTTGTTGGCTTCTTCGTCTTCGTCCATGAACTCTTTAAGATCGAAAGAAAGAAGATCGGCTATAGTCTGCAGAGTGAAAAAAGGATTAGGAAGTCAATAAGAAGATGATGAGCCGATTCACAGAGTTAGAAGAAACTTACTCGGACGACTGGGATTGAGGTTGCCTCGTCTTCAGCGTCGCCGCCACCTGGAGCCGATTGCCTGCGCTCGCTCGATACAAGGGGAGCAGGTGTCGGGGCACAAGAAGGCTGAAAAGAGACAAGTTAAATAATCGGCTAACCAAAAAGCTAAAATTGATAAAACTCACCGGTGAAGGAGGAGTCGTCTTTTTCCTGGAAGCCAGCTTCTTTTTCTGCACACACAAAAGCTTGATGAGAGACGGATGCGAAGATACTGCAAGCTAAGCAATGAAAGATGTTTACCGGTGGAGGACGGGAAGCATGCTCTGGAGGACTCGGAGTTTTTTCGACGGGCTGGTCATCAGCCGATGGGGTCTGTGTGTATTTGTTTGAAGAACTCATTTCGGCTGCAGCTTCATCGATGGCCTGTCTGATTTCTTCGTCCCTGACTTCTTCCTCGAGGGTTGCATCCACATTCGGATCTATAGGAGGCAGATCATCGGCTGGGTTCTTCTTTTGCTTCTTTGAAGCCTTTCTCTCCTCAACAGTCGGAGCAGCAGCCAATGGCTTGTTCCTCTTCTACCGCCGGAGTGGTTCACGCGTTTGGCCGTGCAACATGCGTTGATACTTTTGGCGCGCGGAAGCCGATGGTAAAGGGAGCGCCCTCCACTCGCTGCCAGCTAGCCTAGGGGGCATAATGGAGTGCGGTCCCTGTGTTGCTTGCATGAGGGGGTGAAGAATCGGTTGTCTGCAAAAGTGAAGAAACATTTAATTAGGCATTTGAATGATAGCCGATGAAGTAAGAAGATAGGAGAAGAATATACTTACTGTTGGGATCAAGTCTGGATCAATGATGGTGAGGTACATCGAAGCTGATTGATGAAACAAGTGTTGTTTCCATTCATTCCACCATCGGCTAAAGGTGATCGTCCTTGTTACTGCCAAGTCAATGTTGCCTATGTTGCCGAGGGGAGGACCTTCAATGTCCAACAACCGATGCAGCATGAGATCTGAAACAATTTTTCCCCTGGCCTGGATCTTTTCTGAGAAAAATAGACCGATTGGCAGCTGACCCATACCCAGTTGCGTGGCAGCACTCGTGGGGTGGTAGAACTCATATGACTTCTGCACGTTTCTCCCTTGATGGATGCCGACTGGGAGGATGCAAGGGGATAGAGCCGATACAAAGATCTCCCTCAGCTTTTCAAATTTTTCGGAGTTAATTTCATCTAGCCTGAAGTCATCAGGGAGCTCGAAGCGCTCAAAGTTCTCATAGGCAAACCAAATCTGCGAAGTGGCTAGAAGCGATTACAAAAATTACTGAACCAATTCTTGAAGTGATCGGCCGAAAGCTTGGATCCAGAATAAGAGGAGGCTGCTTCTCCAAATGACAAGCATTGGCGTGTTATGACTTCTTCATCCTCTTCGATTCTTGGTTCGGCTAGCGGGAAATCGGCTTCAAAAAGGTCTGGCCTTTGAGCAACCTTATAGGTGTGGAGGTTTAACCACAATTGCAGAAGCCACCAAGGACCTCTGGTGTTGATGGCTAGGTTGGAGGCAAGCTTAGCCAATGCGCTACTCAGCATCTGATAAAGGTATCCGAGGAGATATATTCCCAAGGGGATCTGTTTCTTATCTACCAAGGCTTCCGCTACGTGTTGCCAGTTACTCGTTGGACCACAGCTCGACCCGCAGAAAGCAAACTTTTCCAACCACACGAGGAGGAAGGCTATGTGTTCTCTTTCAGTTATCGGGCCAGTTTTCATGTTCATAGCTATATATCCGTTCCAGCCTCTGATGCTCTTCCTCTTGAAGGAGTGTTGGCATTTGGTGGTGACATTGTGGGGATTGGCATATGAAGTAATGTTGAGCCCTGTGATCATTACGACGTCTAGGAGCGTTGGTGTCATCGGCCCTTGCCTGAATAGGAACGCATTGAGAGTATCCGACCAGAAGTAACTAGTAGCCGATAGAAGAGATTCATCCTTGGGTATGTCGGCTATAGTTAAAGCTAGGCATTGTGCTATCCCTAGTTCATTCCAGTGAACTTCTTTTCTAGCCAACATCCTGAGTGTAACATCCTGGCCCAGGGCTTAATAGGATTAATAGAATACATACCAACAACAAGTTGCAACTTCTTTTTCGGAAGCTCATCTCCAAAGAACTCTGAGGTTAAGCGTGCTTGGCCTGGGGCAATTTGGGGATGGGTGACCGACCGGGAAGTTCTTCCCGGGTGCGCATGAGTGAGGACAAAGTGGTTAAGCGTGCTTGGCCTGGGGCAATTTGGGGATGGATGACCGACCGGGAAGTTCTTCCCGGGTGCGCATGTGCGCATGAGTGAGGACAAAGTGCGCAGAAAGGACTGGTGTTGGTCTGTGAAGGCAGTCTAAGATCCTAAAGAGCTTCCAGATGTAGGCGGGCCCAGCCCGGGAAGTTCCTGCGCCGGCACTGGACGCACGGACATGGCCAAGAGGGGAGGTTCCTGGCCTGGGGTTGACCGACGAGGACGTCGGGTCTTCTAAGGGGGTGTGGATGTAACATCTTGGCCCAGGGCTTAATAGGATTAATAGAATACTCATACCAACAAGTTGCAACTTCTTTTCCGGAAGCTCATCTCCAAAGAACTCTGAGGTTAAGCGTGCTTGGCCTAGGGCAATTTGGGGATGGGTGACCGACCGGGAAGTTCTTCCCGGGTGCACATGAGTGAGGACAAAGTACGCAGAAAAGACTGGTGTTGGTCTATGAGGGCACTCTAAGATCCTAGAGAGCTTCCAGATGTAGACGGGCCCAGCCCAGGAAGGGTGGGACGTTACACTGAGGTACCAAGCTAGCCATGTCTTGTCCATTGAAGGCCATGATTTAAAGGCTCCAGACCAATATACCATATTAGGGCTGGAAAACCTAAAGAGGATCTAGTTGGTTTCGGCATTAATAAATTCGAAAGGATCCAAATTGTCGATTGGCCCTAGTAGGAATTGGTTGGGATGAAGAAGGTTTGGAATTGCGACTTGGTGGGAGAGATGCTACAGTTGAAAGATGAAGAAGAATAAAAGTACAAGAGGAAAACAACCAAGTTGCATTGCAGCCGATGGGACTTACCTTGGGGTACTCTGCTGGGGGTGGGCCGAAAGGAGTGCTGGAAGATGCCATTGCTAAGGAAGAATGCCGCCGCGGGGAGGATTGCCGGTGGGTACGCCCTTCGCCTTCGAGGAAATCGCCAAGGAAAACTGAGGAAGTTTTGGCTAGGGCTTGGAGCGCAAAGTGACGGCGTGGATTTGTTCGGTGCGAAAAAGGCGTTATTTAAAGGGTTTTTTGTAACGACCGAGGCAAACTCGACCTAGGGTTGTACTGAGTTTGAAATTATGTCAAATCCGCAACATTATCATATCGCGGACTTGGGAGGCATGTGTTAACGACCAAATTTGGTAACCAAATCCCCGAGTTTGAAGCAGAGATTCAAGCGGAATCGGAGGAAACACGCGATCTGCGGGAAACAGAGACTGCGTCGGCTGAGTCCGAATCGGCTACAAAGTCAGTCGGCTAAGTCCGAGTCAGAACAGGATAGCCGATTCCGATTCAAGACTGAAGATGGAACTAATCCCGAAGGAAAGCTTAAGAGATAATTATTGGATTCGGTTTCTGGAGGACGGTAAAATATTGCCATCTATGGATGAGGTCCTATAACGGCAATTGTATCTTTAAGTTAGGATATTTTGTATAGTTTCCTTTATAGATAATGTCGGTTTGCTTTAGAGATTTATCTGTAATAGGAATCGTCTCCGTTACGGACTCCTTGTATATTCGGGTATAAATATGACCCAAGACCTTGTAAAACATAACAACACACCTCAATACAACTTCGGTGCATCACCAACTTTTCTATTTTATGTTTTCTCGACAAGTTCTTGCTTTGCTCTCGGGTTGCATCGGTTTCGATCCCCGAACAAGGTAATTTCTTGTTACAAGTGGTTTGCATCGTCGGGGTTAGTGCTTCCATCGTCATGATACTCTAATTCTGATATATAAACTACTTAATTAATCATATGCGACATATAATCTAGATCAATGTCTAGATCTATTTCATGATCGGCTAATATCTCTTTGAAGATAGCAGCCGACAGAGCTAGATCCAGAGGTTGATTTAGGTTATATGGCGTATCTACCATCTCAAGGAGTTCTCATTAGCCTAAATAAATCTCGTACCTTTTTTTGTACTTAATGTTGCATCAAGTTGATCTATTAAGTCGCTCTTAGAGTTATATAGATATATTCGGTTCAATGTTTACTATTAGAGATAGTACCGGGGGTTTCAGCCGGTCTTACCTGTTCTAATCTTCTTTTATGTATTATTACTGATAGAGATATAAGAACTACCCTTTATATTAAGATCTTAATCTACTTAAATGTGTTAAGCTCAGTATCAATCTGTTCGGTTATATTAACAGTCGATTGATCTTAGGTTAACGCATTTAGTTCAGATTAATATCTTTTTATAAAACATATCGGAGTAGATCTGCGACATCGGCTAGGCTATAAATATATATAATTATTATCCTAAGGTATTTTTGGATCTAAGTGATTTATACTGTTCGGTATGCTACCGATCTATCCCAATCACTTAATCTAAATGTGCTTTGAGATAGCAATTGTATATTTATTGATATCCATAGCCGATCGAGTAAGATCTAACCCTAACCGAACGCCTATTCTTTATTTTCTTGTTGGTTACAAAATCAAACCAACTGGCACGCTTGCTGAATCACCAAAGGCGACCAATTTGGACCTGCACTGGAGTTAAGCAGATCTCCCAGGTCAGCGCGTGTAAAAAATTCACACCAACAGAGATCTGCTTAGCTCCAGTGTAGGTCCTAAAATAGATGAAGTGCTGGCGTGTCGGTCAGTTTGATCGTGCCACTGACAAGATATCCAAAGCAGCAAAACATGAACCAAAACAGGCGATAGGCTGATAGCGCGATCCCAGTCGATGTCGAGGTCAGAACAACCAATTGGCTGATAAGTTTGTGGAGATTATGGCAATCGGATACCCACATGGCAAGCTTATCCAACTGGAGATAGGGATAGGTTACGCCTTCTAATTGTGTAAACCGGCTATGACTGGGTATTACGTTGTCGATTAGATAAGGCAACGGCCCATAGTCACGGTTTGGTAAGATTGAGGAAACCAACTTAGAGTAAGATATGGTTTCCGACTTGTAAGCCCGCCCTCCGAGACTATATAAGGGGGGTAAGGGGTGTCCCTTGAGGGATATCAGAGGTTAGATCAGACATATAAGCTATCAGCTTTAGAGGCAAGAGCAACAGATCTTGAGATCAATAAACACTCGACGGATCGAATCCCCGAAACAGGAGTAGGGTATTACCTCACGAGAGGGTCTGAACCTGTCTAAACCTTGTTCTCCACCTAACCCATTGTGCTTGGCGATCTTGACTGCACCCCCAAATTTCTATTGCCGAAACCGAGTTTTGACAGTTGGCGCACCAGGTAGGGGCCCGCGCATCAAGACTTCTTTGATAATCTCGCTGGCAAGCGCGATGGGATCTTCTTCAGGCATCGACGACTTCGCCGCCAACAGCTTCAACAAGCTCTCCTCTCCCGACTCGGATTCGGACCAGTCGGGAGGGAGAATCCGCTCGATGCCATTCGGGTTACCGAACAACGCCGAGATCTACGACACAGCTCTGACATCCAAGATGCAGTCCTTCCTCTCAGAAGGAGGAATCCACTCGGCTCCGTTCGGATTACTAAACGCCGTTGAGATCTACAGCTGCCTTCTCACCTACCCGTCGAAATCAACCTACTCGGAAGGAGAAACCCTCTCGGCACCATTTGGACTACCAAACACCACGGAGATCTATTGCAAACTCTTCTCCCCCGAGTTGAGATCAACCCACTCGGAGGGACCCACATCATAAGGCTACGACTTGGACTGGAACGATCCAGATTCAAGCAACCCAGGCTCGAGGGAAGTCGCAGTCATCCTCCAACCATTCGGGTCATGCTCATCCTCAGAGCTCGATGAATACCTCAGCTCTTCAGGCTTCGATGAGCTTTACGGCATCCCCTCGGACGAGGCCAACGACTCCGACTGCGACAAGGACTACGAGCCGAAGTGCTTCGACGTCCTCATGGCTGAGGTGGCTGAGACCGACTCAGCCATGGCCCGTAGGGTCGCAGAAGAAGAACAAGCCAGACTTGAGCAAGAGCGCAAGCTGGCAGAAGATGAGAGGAGGCGCAAGGAGGAGGCCGACAAAAGACAGCGGGATCTGAGGGCAACCGGACAATCTGCTCGGGAGGCCATACTCCAGATGCGAGTCGACAATGCCAATATCTTCCAAAAGCCCCAGCAGAACGTTGTTGCCGCACTCACCCTCCTCGACACCGTGATCGAAACGGCTCCCGCCAACGTGACACCAATTCTGGACAAGATCAAGACCATTGTCTCGGCCACAGCCAACTGCTCTCCCTCTACCTCACCCCGAAGGCCGACTGAGTTTGTGGCAGAAACGCCCGACAGAAGCCGACTCCCGCCGCTGAGGTCGAAGGATTACAAGAGGCCCGAACAAGACCGGACAGCCACTAGGTCAAGAGACCTTCGCCATGAGACCACACGGAAGCATCAAGAGCAATCGGCTGACTCCCGCGAGAAGCGGCTGGACGACCACCCGTCCACCACCAGGTCCGCCGCAGCAAAAACTCCAACTACCGAAGTAGCCTGCCAAGGACCCTGCCGAGTGATCTACGAGAAGTCCTTGACCAACGCTATCAAGAACGAGATCAGTGCTCCCGTGAAGACCGAAGGGGCTCGCCCAACAGCAACGACGACGGAGACACCGAGTCATTGGCCGAACGGTTTTAAGCCGACAGGAATTGAGAAGTATGACGGAAAGACCGACCTCGAGTCGTGGCTGACCGTGTACACCCTCGTCATCCATGGCTAATTACTTGCCTGTTGCCCTCGCCAACTTAGCCAGGAACTGGCTCACAAGTTTACCAAGAGGCTCGATCGGCTCGTGGAGTGAGCTACGGGATCACTTCATCGCCAACTTCCAGGGCACCTTTGAAAGGCCTGGGACCCACTTCGACCTCTACAATGTCGTCCAGAAGCCAGACGAGCCATTGAAGGACTACATCCGGTGCTTCTCCAAAAAACGCAACAAGATCCCCAACATCATCGACGACATCATCATCGCCGCCTTCCAGAAGAGAGTCCATGATGAACTGTTGATTGGAAAATTTGGGCGCAAGCCACCGAAGACGGTGAAGCAGATGTTTGAGACAGCCAACTCTTACGCCAAGTCCAGCGACGCGATCAAGGCGGCACGGCAAGACCAGCCTGACAGAAGGGACGATAAGCATCCAGGAGGAAGCTGGCATCCTAAGAAGGATAATGGCAGCAACAACCAAGGCCAGAAGGACCGCAAGCGCCGGCCTGAGGATCTGGTTGCCGCAACGTCCAACTCCCAACGTCGTCCCCGAGTCACGGCCTACGACGCAATCATGAACGCTCAGTGCACGCATCATCAAAACCACAAGCATGTGGCCAAGGATTGCTTCATTTACAAGCAATTCGCCGAGCAATATGCGGCACAGCTCAACAAGAAGCTGATTGACGATGCCGGGCCATCAGGGACCAAGAAGAACAACCTGACTGGAAATACGGAGCCCTTTCAAGACCCCGTAGGCGAGCTGAATCACATCTTCGGGGGGCTGCAAGCTTATGAGTCCAAGAGGAAGCAGAAGCTAACCGACCGCGAGGTCAATGCAGCACAACCTGAGGTCCCGCAGTATCTACGATGGTCGGAGGTGGCCATCACGTTCGACCGCTCGGATCACCCCGACCGAGTGGTTCACCCGGGGCGGTATCCCCTGGTACTAGACCTCGTGGTCCGCAACATCAAGCTGAAGCACGTCCTCATCGATGGGGGCAGTGCCCTTAATATTTTGTCCGCCAAGACCCTGGACGAGATGCAAATCCCGAGAGCCGAATTGAAAGCAAGCTCAGCCCCCTTCCACGGAGTTATCCCGGGGCTGTCGTCCACGCCACTCGGGCACATCACCCTTCCAGTTACCTTCGGAGTTCGAGAGAATTTCCGGACGGAGAACATCACTTTCGAGGTGGCCGACTTCGAGACGGCCTACCACGCAATCATCGGAAGGCCTACACTCGCCAAGTTCATGGTGATACCACACTATACCTACCTCTGCATGAAGATGCCGAGTCCAAACGGCGTCATCACTCTACGCAGCGACGTCAAACAAGCCTTCACTTGCGACAAGAAAAGCTGCGACATGGCCCAATCTCGTGAGAGATTACGTGGCCAAGAAGAAGTCTAACTGGCTGCATCTACCTCGGGAGAGGGCAAAATGAAGATAGCCAAGTCGGGACAAGGCGACACCAAAACGAAGAAAATCTCCCTTGATCCATCGGATCCTTCCAAAACTGCTGTAATCGGCACTGAGCTAGATCCTAAATAGGAAAGCACGCTCGTCACCTTCCTCCAAAATAATAAAGATGTTTTTGCTTGGAAACCATCTGATATGCCAGAAATTCCTAGGGAGGTGATCGAGCACTCTTTACACATCAAAGATGACGCGAAACCTATAAAACAATGATTACGCCGTTTTGCTCAGGATCGAAAGGATGCCATCAAGGAAGAACTCACAAAAATTTTAGCGCCGGTTTTATCAAGGAAGTTCTACATCCCGACTGGTTGGCTAACCCGGTTCTGGTCCGGAAGAAGACAGGGCAATGGCGCATGTGCGTCGACTACACTGATCTCAACAAAGCCTACCCTAAGGACCCATTCGAGTTACCTCGAATTGACCAAGTCGTGGACTCAACAGCCGGCTGCCAACTCTTAAGCTTTCTGGATTGCTACTCGGGCTACCACCAAATCAGCTTAAAGGAATCCGACTGCCTGAGGACATCGTTCATCACGCCGTTTGGAGCTTACTGCTATGTCACGATGCCCTTTGGCATAAAGAACGCCGGAGCCACATACCAACGCATGATTCAAAGATACTTTCAAACGCAGATCGGGAAGAACGTGGAAGCTTACGTCGACGATGTCGTCATCAAGACAAAGCAGAAGGAAGACCTGATTGCTGACTTAGAAGAAACCTTCGCGAACATCCGGGCGTTCAGAATGAAGTTGAACCCGGAGAAGTGCACGTTCGGCGTGCCATCAGGCAAACTGCTCGGCTTCATGGTGTCACATCGCGGCATTGAAGCTAACCCAGAAAAAAACAATGCTATCCTGAATATGAAGCCCCCGAGTAACCAGAAAGATGCTCAGAAGCTGACTGGCTGCATGGCGGTGCTAAGCCGATTCATCTCTTGACTCGGCGAACGAGGCATGCCTTTCTTCAGGTTACTAAAGAAAACGGACGACTTCCAGTGGACTACGGAAGCCCACAAGGCCTTTGAAGATTTTAAAGAATTCCTCACGACGCCGCCCGTCCAAGCCTCACCTCAGCCTCAGGAGCCCCTACTACTGTACGTCTCAGCGACTCACCAAGTGGTCAGCACGGTCCTTGTGGTTGAGCGTGAAGAAGGACGAGCCCAGAAAATTCAGAGGCCAATCTACTTTGTTAGCGAAGTGCTGGCAGGCTCCAAAATTCGCTACCCTCAGGTACAAAAATTACTATATGGTGTTCTGATAACCGCAAGGAAATTGGTGCACTACTTTCAGGGTCACTCGGTCTCCGTTGTCACTTCCTTTCCACTCGGCGATGTCATCCACAACCGGGAGGCGACTGGGCGCATCGCGAAGTGGGCCCTGGAACTGATGCCGCTGGACTTAACTTTCTAGGCAAGGACGTCTGTCAAGTCACAAGCCTGGCAGATTTCCTGGCCGAGTGGACCGAACAACAAGAAGATGTACCTCGAGAAGACCTACGGTACTAGACCATGCACTTTGACGGATCCAAGAGGATCACCGGCTTGGGAGCAGGAGTCGTGCTGATCTCCCCGACTGGGGAAAGGCTAAGATATGTCCTCCACCTCCACTTCTCTGCCTCGCACAACGTCGCCGAGTATGAAGCCCTGCTGCATGGACTGCGACTTGTTGTTTCACTCGGGATACGACGGTTAGTCGTGAAAGGAGACTCCCAGCTGGTCGTCAATCAAGTAATGAAAGACTGGGCTTGTCTAAACGACACCATGGAGGCCTACCGGCAAGAAGTTCGCAAACTTGAAGACAGGTTTGACGGACTGGAGCTATCCCACGTCCTAAGACATAACAACGAGGCAGCTGACGAGTTCGCACAGTTCGGGTCCAAGCGAGAAGCTGCCCCAACAGATGTTTTCGTAGAGCACCTCTATGAGCCGACTGTTGCAACAAAACCAACACCCAACGAGCAAGCTGCGAACCAAGTTGCCATGATCGACGCCGACTGGAGGACACCGCTCATCAAATTTTTAACTCAGCAATAGCTGCCAGAAGACCGAGATGAGGCCGAACGCGTCCGACGCCGCTGTCAGGCTTACGTCATGGTAGAATCTGATTTATACAAGAGGAGCCCTTCTGGTGTCCTGATGAGATGTATCATGTCCAAGGAAGGACGGCAATTACTCCAGGATATCCACTCGGGCGTATGCGGAAGCCACGCGGCAACACGCACCCTGGTGGGCAAAGCCTACAAACAAGGTTTCTTCTGGCTTACGGCGGTCTCCGACGCTGACAAAGTGGTCCGAACCTATGAAGGTTGCCAGTTCTTCACCCGGCAGAGTCATGTCCCAGCCCAGGAACTACAAACGATTCCATTATCCTAGCCATTCGCGGTATGGGGCTTAGACATGGTCGGTCCTTTCAAAAAGGCCCCGGGAGGATTCACACATTTATTCGTCGCAATCGACAAGTTTTCCAAGTGGATCGAGGCTAAGCCGGTTGCTACAATCACCGCTGACAAGGCACGAGACTTCATCCTCAACATTGTCCACCGGTTCAACGTCCCAAAAAGAATAATAACCGACAATGGGACCCAATTCACTGGAGGCATTTTTAATGAATTTTGTGAAGACTTGGGCATCAAAATTTGCTATGCATCAGTTGCACATCCCAAAAGCAATGGACAAGTTGAGCGTGCCAACGGCATGGTCCTTCAGGGCATCAAGGCCCGAGTGTTTGACCGGCTAAATCCCTACGCCGACAAGTGGGTCCAAGAGCTCCCTTTAATTCTGTGGTCTCTACGGACTACGCCCAGTCGGGCTACCGGCCAAACTCCTTTCTTTCTGGTCTACGGGGCAGAAGCCATGTTGCCAAACAAAATGGAGTATGAATCCCTACGAGTCCACAACTTCAATGATGAACGCTACGATCAAGACCGAGTTGATGATCTAACCTGACTAGAAGAAGCCCGAGAGGCAGCTCTAATCCAGTCGGCAAGATATCTTCAAGGTCTTAGACGATACCACAGTCCCAACGTTCGAGCACGAGCTTTCATTGTTGGCGATTTGGTTCTACGCAAGATTCAGACCACCAAGGACCGTCACAAGTTATCCCCATTATGGGAAGTACCGTATATAATTGCTAAGGTGACTCGGCCAGGAGCATATCGACTAAAACGTGAAGACGGATCCATGGTGGAGAATTCCTGGAACATCGAGCATCTTCGACGATACTATGCTTAAATTGCCTTAAGTTTCATGTTCTTCTTGACTGCCAACCTCAAGCAAGATGACTTCTTGAGTTAGCAGTCGGGGGCTGTACAAATATCAATAAAGTATGATTTTCTTCGGCAACTTGTGCATATTTGGTTTATCATTGTTTAATGTTCCTTGATTCGAGTTCAATGCATAAGGACCGAGAATTTTTTGACGACCTAATCAAGCTTAGGCTTGGTGACAGCCAGACAAAAATTACTTAAGAAATTTTACATAAAAACTCGGATCAAGGCATTAACATAAATAAACTGAATATTTACAAGGCACATCAGAAAGTTGCATACAATGTTCACAAGGCAATCAAGATCGGAAGTGGTTCACTACATCGGCGGCTACTTTCTTGGCAGACTCCTGTGCTTCGCTAATCAATTCCAGGGCCTGCTCATCTGAAGTACCATCGGCGAAGCCCTCCCCGATTGAATCAACGTCTACTCGGGGGTAGAGCGACTTGGTCTGTGCAAGGGCGAAGCCCGCTCCCATGATGGTTGCCTCGAAAATGTTAGCCAGATATTGATCAGGGGCCCGCCTAAGCTTATCAAAGACCTCGACGGTGTCCAACGAGCTGGTCCCGAGCCCATTATGGAACAGCGACAACAGGATCAGTGTCACCGCGTTAGCAATGTCTTCCGTAACGCTTTCGGCTTTTTTGACCCTCTCAACGAAAACATCATACTGAGCCCGGGTCTTGATCTTATAAGCTGTCAAAGACATACGATCACACCAACATTCAAAGATGAAGCAACACAAATAACTCTGTTTTGAAAGAGCTCACCTTCAAACTCACTCTCCAGCTCGGCTCTGCTGACGTCAGCCTCATCTAGCCGAGCTTGGAGCGAGTGGACCTCCGATGAGTTCTCTGCGACAAGAAAAGTTGTCAACGACCGAGACCAAAACAGACTGCAATTAGAGGCACAAAAAGACTAAGGAGATTGAGCTTACTCCCGACTGAACCCCGGAGGTCGAGGTTCTCCTCCCGGAGTGCGGCTATTTCTCTCCTCAGAGCCGCTTCTCTCGATGCAGCTTCCTCTCGAGTGGCCTTTAGCTCCTGCTGGATGTTCTCCAGGGAGTTTAAGTGCGGGACTAACTTCTCGAGTGCATCGGATTTGGCCATCGACCGGCAATACACCCTCTGCACACAATTTCGGAAGATTGGTCGACTGAAAAGCGACTACAAAACTACAACAGAAAAGGAGCAAAACTTATGTTTAGCAAGTGTCGCTCGTTCGGCTATCTACAAGCATATCTCTTTCTTCATTTTCCATTTGCTTGTTCAGATGATGCCCGTCTCTCGGCCTTCGAAATCTCGCCACTCAATCTTGATTGGAGGGACCCAGGTCTCAAAAGACTGCAACCTAGGGATCTCCTCCACTTTGGCTGATTGATTCAGAAGGAGCGAATGAAGATACAGGAAAAATGGACTGGAGGTTAAAAAGCAAGAGATTGATTCAAGACTTACCAGCTTCGGTGGCCGAATCCTTAACCGGCACTTCTCGGCTGCTTTTCTCTTCTTGGCTCTTGCCCGACTGGTCTTCAGTCGGGGCCCCTTAAGTGGCAGCCGGGGGCTCTTCTGCGGTCGACGGTTTCCTCGGGTACCTAGGGCGCGGTCGGGGCTCTTTCCTGGGACATCCTCACCGAGAGGTGATGGCCTCCCACTCGGAGTACTCTCACTCGGGAGAGGGCTCTGGGGTTTCGGTTCTGTGGGCTGTGATGCCTCAGCCGCTGTAGTTGGCGTAGGGCCCTCACTCTGCCTAGTGGGATCTATGTTTTGAGGCCTCCTGCAAAGAGAAAGACAGGAGCAATCGGGATGAAGACGGAAAATTTTCGACTAAGAGCACAGTTTCGGTCGTGAGGTGTACCTGGTTGATCGGCGAATCTTGGGCGCCGTTTCGGTGATGGCCTTGGAGGGGTCGCTTCAGCTTGAGGGATTGGGACGTCGTCGTCCGAGTCATCAATGACCAGCCTCCTCTTACTCGCCCGCTTGCTGATATCTTCACTCGAGGCAGCCCTCTTGCCAATCGGGTCGCTTTGGATCTTTATTTCGTCAGCTGGTTTCTTGGCAGGCCGAGTCGGCATGTCATCATGTTGTATTTTGTATGGCTTCAAAATAATGGAGGCGTTTTCCTGCAAGAAAGATTCTTTGAACACTAAGGAGTGCTACATCAAGATTGAAAGGCAATAGAAGAGTCAAGTGAATTTACCGGAGGAGGAGGGCGATATAGGCTGTACGGAAGGACTGGCAGCACGAGGCTGCGCTCGACTGCAATCCCAGTCGAGAATATCTTATACATACAGATCTTCAAAGTCTCGAAGCTGAGGGAGTCACGGTCTTCCCGATTGGGGTCCTTCTCGCCCTCGTACTCGAACGCGGGTTTGGACCTCTCCTTGATCGGGGCCAGTCGGTTCCTGATGAAATGCCGAGTGATTTGCTCACCCCGAAGGTGTCACACCTAGAAATTCACACCAGAATTTTCGCAGCTAATTTGTGCATTACATCCTCATCCAGGCATCAGCCGAGGTACACAAATCGACATTATTGATAATACAGAAACCTCGTCTTAGAAACAATATAAAAGAGTTACACAAATGCAACGGAAAGGGAAAAAACTGACTTAAGCTAAACTTGACTCGAGCGAAGCGAAACACCAACACCACAGCTAACCCTTGACGACGAACAAGCCTACACCTCCTCGGAGACCTCGACCTCAACCTCTGGCACTGAAGGGGGAAAAAGAAGCAAGACTGAGTACAACCACCATACTCAACAAGTCACACCGAAAGAGGAGACATGATGCAGATAAATATCAAGGAAAAGGATAATAGGCTCAATTTGCATAAACAAAGCATTGTAGAAATAATAGTAATAGTTGAAAACAAGAAAACAAGAGTAATAATTAAGCAATATTAAATAAACACCGTCCAACGTTAAAACCACATTGCAACAGCCCATCCATCCATCCATCCGTGCTAATCAAATTCCAGCGTTCATTCATGTGAATAAGTGAGACTAATCAAGGTGAATCTGGTCGATCGCCCGTAACCGTGGGCACGGCTATTCGAATAGTTTTACTCGATCGAGGTGTACAACCGTACCCACAAGACACAATCCCACGACACGTCACCATGCGCCGGTGCACCACCACGGTACCCCGGAAAGAGACTGTGACAGGACCCTTCACATAACCCCTCTAACCAATCGTACCACATAAAGGTTTCGCCCCCACTCCCATCGGGTAGTGGGCAGCCCCCTCTCGTGCCGCGGTGAATCTGGAAGCCGATCAACCCTTAAAACCAGGGCCGACCCAACTTGTCACGCCTGAAATTCACACCGAATTTCGCAGCCTAATTTGTGCATTACATCCTCGTCCAGAATCACCGAGGTACACAAATCGACGTTATTGATAATACGAATCCTCGTCTTAGAAACAATATAAAAGAGTTACACAAATGCAGCGGAAAGGAAAATAAAACCGACTTAAGCTAAACTTGACACGAGCGAAGCGGAACACCAACTCCACGCCTAAACCTTGACGTGAACAAGCCTACACCTCCTCGGAGACCTCGCTCTCAACCTCCGCACCGAAGGGGAAAAAGAAGCAAGACTCGAGTACAACCACCGTACTCAACAAGTCACACCGGAAAAGGGTACATGATGCAAGATAAATAACAAGGAAAGGTCAAGGGGCTCAATTTGCATAAACAAGATTTGCAATATTTAATAGTAATGTTTGAAGACAAGAAACAAGAGTAGTAATATTTAAGCAAATTAAATAAACGCTGTCCAACGATCAAACCACGTTGCAACAGGCCCATCCATCCACCTGCACTAGTCATATTCCAACATTTCATTCGAATAAAGTAAATGAGACTAATCAAGGTGAATCTGGTCGATCGCCCGTAACCGTGGGCACGGCTATTCGAATAGTTTTTACTCTGATCAGAGGTGTACAACTGTACCCACAAGACACAATCCCACAACACATTACCGTGCGCCGGTACACCACCACGGTGCCCCGGAAAGGAATTGTGACAAGACCCTTCACACAACCCCCTCTAATCAATCGTACCACACCAAGGTTTCGCCCCCATTCCCATCGGGCAATGGGCAGCCCCCTCTAGTGCCGCGGTGAATCCGGAAGCTGATCAACCCTTAAAACCGGGGCCGACCCAACTCCATCACGCTCACCCTCTCTGGGATACGTTAACTAGAGACAGCTATGCTACGGGCCTAACCATTACCCATGCTGGCTTGTGGTATGCACGGCATTTCTTCCGTGGTTTCCCGAGAACCGGTCCTTAATCGTCATGAGCACGCTAACCAAAGTCCAACCATGTGCTCACGACCCACCTTTCTTATAATTCAATATTATTAAGAACAAGATCATATCTTAATATCACCGGGAGGTCAACTTTAGCATTAAACTTAGTGTGATTCCCTTAAGTGAGCTAGTTGCGCTAAGCATGACTAAGCAACCCTAAACTATCATCTAGTCACCTTGGATCCCAAGTTATCAATGGTATAAGGTAAACAATCCTATGGTTGAGTACAATAGGTATAAAACATCCCATGAAATGACGTTCTAAAACATATGCAGTATTTGAATGAAAAAGAGGTATTTACATAAAATAGGTACAATATTGTCAATGTAAGGTATGACTTGCCTTGCTCGGAGACGAGGAACCTCGGCGACTACTTCAAGAGAACGGGCTCGCCGGAAAACTCGGGATCTACACGACAAACAAAGCACTCAACAAACACCCTAAAAAGTCTACTGAAACAGCACTGAAAAGTATTTTTAATGGATTCTTGACATTTTTCTGGATTTAATGAAATTTGAATGGACTACAACGGAGCTCGGATTCAAAAGATATGAATTTTAGAAGTTTAATTGTGATTTTTAAACTAAACAGAAAAGATTAAATTATTTATTGCGCAATTAAGTCCCTGATGACGTCATCCACGCGCAGTCGGGCCGACGCCAAGATGACGCCGGCGGCCGGCGCGCCCCTAGGGCCGACGCGCCGCACGGCCGAGCGCGCGGAGATGGGGCGCGGCGCGGACGCCGCCACGTGGCGCGATCCGAGCGGCCGGACGGGCGGCGACGTGGCGCGATCCGAGCGGCGGGACGGCGACGACGGACGGCGCGGATCCGTCGCGACGGACGGCGCAGATCCGTCCGATCCGCAAGATCGGACGGCAGTGGGGCGGCGCTAGGGTTAGGGGTTAGGGTTCCACGGGTGGCGGCGGCGGCGGCGAACGGCGGCGACGACTCGGCGAGCGGCGCGGATCGGCGGCGACGACCCGACGAGCGGCGTGGAACGGCGGCGATGACCCGACGAGCGCGACGCGCAAGCGCGAAAAGAAAAGGAAGCGAACGAAAACAAAAGAAACCCTGGACGGCGGCGAGCTCACCGGCGGATGAACGACGGAAAATGGCGGCGACACGGGCTAGAAACAACGGCGAACAAAGGGAAACGAGGCGAGCTCGAGGGGTTTTAAAGGGAGAGAGGAGGCCGAAACGGGCACGGAAACGGCGGGGATAAGGTCGCCGGCGTTTTCGGACTCGGAGAGAGAGAGATATATACGGCGACCGTTTCTGGGCGGCGGCGGCTGTGCGCGCGCGGAAGGCGGGCACGGTGCGGCGGCGCGGACGGAGCCGGCGTGGGGCCCACGCGGCGCGAGGCGCGCGGAAACGGCCCGAGAAAGAGGCGGGCGGCGCGGCTATGGCGGCGGCGGCGGCGGGCGGGCCGGCGCGAGGAGGTGGCTCCGACAGTGGGGCCCACTGCCGTGCCCGCGCGCGAGGAGGAGCGCCGGACTTGCGCGCGCGCGGCGGACGGTGGGCCTCGCCCACGTCCGGAGGCGGCGCGCGCGGAAGGGCCGACGGCCCGTTACGGCGACGGCGGGAGCGAACCGCACGGCGTACGGAAAAAGGAAAAAAAGGAAAAGAAAAAGAAAAAGGAAAAAGGGACTTAATTAAATTCCCGTTTTCTTATTTAATTGATTAAAAATACTTAGAGTGCTCTAAAAATTCCAAAAAATCTCGTTAGCGTATTTTGACATGAAGAATTCAAGAAAAATCCTACCATGTCATTTCCATTTATTAATTGCATTTTAAAATTATAGGTTGACTCCAGTTAATTTCGAAATTCCGATTATTTCCGGTAAATTATTTTAAATGAATTAGGAAAAACCCGGATGTGACAACCTACCCCTTAAACGGAATCTCGACCCCGAGATTCGAGGTACGCGAAGAGGTGCGGGTGTGCGGCCTTTAGCTCATCTTCTCGTTCCCAAGTAGCTTCTTCCTGAGTGATGAGTCCATTGAACCTTGCAAAACCCGATAACTTTGTTCCGAGTCCTTCTCTCACCGACCTCAAGAATACGTGCTGGTCTCTCCACATAGGTTAAGTCCTCTTGGATTTCAATCTGTCCGGACTCGCCCGCTCTTCCGGCACCCTTAAACACTTCTTCAATCGGGACACATGAAACACGTCGTGAATACCGCCATGTTGGAGGAAGCTCCACTGATAGGCCACTTCTCCTCGACGTTCCCGAATCTGTATGGTCCCACGAAACATGGCGCCAACTTACCTTTGGTCCGGAAACGGTGTACTCCTGAGTGGTGTAACGCGAAGATACACAAAATCCCCGCTTCAAAAGCGAGATCTCTTCGACGATTATCCGCATAGCTCTTCCGTCGGATCGCGCAATCTTCAACCTTTCCCGAATCACTCGTACCTTTTCCTCTCGCTTCGCTTATTACTTCGTGCCAAACAATTGGTGCTCACCCGTCCGGTCCTGCAACAGGGTGTGCGGCATTTCCGTCCATACAATGCTTCATACGGTGCCATTTGAATGCTGGCCTGGTAACTGTTGTTGTAAGAGAATTCTGCATAGGGCAAGCTTTTGTCCCACGCTTTTCCAAAATCGAGCGCGCATGCTCTTAGCATATCTTCCAAAATCTGATTCACTCTCTCGCTTTGGCCGTCTGCTTGCGGATGATAGGCCGTGCTGAAATTCAAACGGTTCCGAGTTCTTCTTGCAACTTCTTCCAGAATTTGGAAGTAAACTGACTTCCCTTATCGGACACAATTTTCTTAGGCACGCCATGCAAACACATGATCCTTGCGAGATAAAGCTCTGCCAACTTCTTCCCTGAGTAGGTAGTATGTACGGTATGAAGTGGGCCACCTTGGTGAGTCGATCCACCACGACCCAAATCGAGTCATATCCTGACGTTGTGCGGGGTAAACCCGTGATGAAATCCATTCCAATTTCTTCCCATTTCCACTGGGAATCAAGTGGTTGCAATAGTCCGGCGGCCGTTGATGTTCTGCTTTCACTCGCCGACAAACATCACAAAGTGCAACAAACTCAGCTATCTCCCTCCTCATGCCGACCCACCAAAACTTTTCTTTAAGATCTTGATACATCTTTGTACTGCCTCGGTGAATTGAGTATTGAGTTTGGTGAACTTCCGTAAGGATCGTCTTTTTCAAATCCTTGTCTGCGGCACACACAATCTCTTTCCCATCCAGATTGTGCCATGTTCGTCTTTCGTAAAACCACGAGCTTTTCCGACTCTCATGTTCTTCTTGAGTTCGGCCATTTCGGGATCCGACGCCCGAGCAGCCCGAATTTGATCAATGAGAGTGGGTTGGGCTTCCGAGCAGCCACAAAACCAAAATCCACCACTCGTAGATTTAGATTCTCAAATTCCCGCCGCAACCGGTCACACATTCTTTCGACACCGAGAGTGGTGCAAGAACTCTTTCGGCTTAGTGCATCCGCAACCACATTAGCTTTGCGGATGGTAATGTATCCCTAAGTCATAATCTTTGATCGTTCCAACCATCTCCTCTCGCTCGGAGGTTTAAATCCGGTTGGGTGAAAATGTACTTAAGACTTTTGTGATCTCGTATACACTTCACAACGATTACCAATTAGGTAGTGTCGCCAAATCTTCAATGCATGAACCACTGCGGATAACTCCGATCATGAGTGGGGTAGTTGTTTTCATGTGGGCGCAATTGACGAGATGCATATGCGACCACTTTGCCTTCTTGCATCAACACACATCCCAACCCTTGGCGAGATGCATCACAATAAACTTGGAAGTCCTTTGTTGGGTGGGCAAGATCAACACCGGTGCGTACACCAACTTCCTCTTGAGCTCTTCAAAACTCCTATTGCATTCCGCCGACCACTTAAACTTCTCATCTTTCTTCAACAGCTTGAGTCATTGGCTTGGCGATTTTGGAGAAGTTCTCAATGAAGCGGCGGTAGTAACCCACAAGTCCAAGGAAACTTCGGATCGCGTAATCGTTTTAGGTGGGGTCCACTTAGTAACCGATTCCACATTTGCGGATCCACGGCTACTCCTTGGGCATTCACAATGTGGCCGAGAACCGTACCTCCTTTAACCGTAAAGCACACTTGCTAAACTTGGCGTAGAGTTGATGGTCTCTCAACTTTTCGAGTACCGTCCGAAGATGTTGCCGATGATCCTCCTCCGACTTAGAGTAGACTAAAATGTCGTCAATGAACACCACCACGAATTTATCCAAGAACTCCATAAACACCTTGTTCATCAGATTCATAAAGAAAGCCGGTGCATTGGTTAAACCAAAAGACATGACCGTACACTCGTACACCCATACCGTGGTGAAGGCGGTCTTGGGAATGTCCTCTTCCCGAATCCTTAATCGATGATAGCCCGATCGCAGATCTATCTTGGAAAATACCTTGGCCCCTTTGAGTTGATCGAATAAGTCATCAATCCGTGGTAGGGGATACTTGTTCTTGATAGTAACCTCGTTGAGGGCTCGATAATCCACACACATTCTCTTGGTCTTGTCTTCCTTTTCCACAAAATCACCGGAGCACCCCAAGGCGACGTGCTCGGCGAATATACCCTTTTTGCAACTGTTCATCCACTTGCTTCTTTACTTCGCCAACTCGTTGGCTCCCATCCTATATGGCCTCTTGTGTATTGGGGCGGTCTCGGTACTAGGTCAATCCGGAATTCGATTTCCTTTTGGCGGCATCCGAGTTAAATCCTCGGGAAAACTTCGTGGTATTCTCGACGGTGGGGATATCCTCTAACTTCACAGGGGTCTTGGCCGCCATTTCGGACGATTCCCGGTGGAAACATGATTCAAACTTGCTACGGGCTTGACTCGCATGGGAGAGCGAAAAACAATTCTTTCTCCATTCATGTTGACTAAAGTAATGGTGCGACTAGCGCAGCAATTACTCCCTTATGTCCGGACAACCAATCCATCCCAAGAATGACATCTATGCCTTTGGACTGAAGGAGGATAAGGTTGGCTAGAAACATAGATCCTTGGATTTCTATGGCCACCGAGGGACAATACGAGTGGTCTCCAAGTGGTTTCCGGGGTTTGAACCCTCATAGGTATTTTAAGTCCCACTACCGACAACCCATGTGCCCCAACAAATTGCTTTGAGATAAAAGAATGTGTAGCGCCGTAATCAAATAATACGTGGCAGAGTATAGTTTACGGAAACATACCCAAAGATAACTTCAAGAGCGGTCAGTGCTTCCTGCACGCATGATTGACTCGAGCCTGGATGAACTTTGGCCCAGCGCGTCTCGGCTTCGGACACTTGTCCGCAAATGCCCCGGGTCACCACGCTTGAAACAGACTCGGCTTTCCTCCCGAGTCCTTCCTTGGAGGTGGTGGCCGTGGCATTGCCGGGATGGCGCCGTTGGAGGGCGCGGGGCCGGAGTACGCGTTGCCGACCACCGCCACTACCGCGCTTTGGAAATTCCCGGGTGATAAGGTCGATGCCGACGAACAATCATGGTGGTAGGTCCACTCGACTTCCGGCATGAAACGCGGCCTCTGCCGATTTCCCCGTTGAGGAGGTCGTGTCCGGAATACTTTTCTCTTCTTGATCATCTTGTTGAGCCGATCTTCCTATCGAATAGCCTTGTCAACCACTTCTCAAAGTTAGCATACTCTCCTGAGATAAGCTTGTCCGTGAGTTCATCATCCAAACCAGCCAAAAACTTTTCCCGCCTTTCGCATCGCGCACATCTTCCGGGGCATAACGGGCAAGACGATTGAACTCGTGCGGATACTCGAATCGATCCGTTACCCCGCTCAAGAGAACGGAACTCACGCTTTTTCGTGTGACTATTCCCGCAGGAATATGTGCGGTCCCGAAACCGCGACGAAACTCTTCCCGTAATCGCTCCCGCCGGCGAGTAACCAAATAGTTGTCCCACCAAGTCAAGGGACCCAGAATCGATGAGTGGCAAAAGAGACTTTCTCTTGATCCGTGCACCGCAGCAGATCCAACTTCTTCTCTATGGCATGAAGCCAATCATTAGCCTCCATGGGATTAGTGGTGCTGGAGAAAGTCGGCGGTCAGACAAGAAGGAACTCTGGCAGCTTGGACTGGGGTGGTGGGGCGGCAAACTGATTATTCTGCTGCTTTGCTGCATTTGCTGCAGCAACTGCTGTTGCATCTGGTGGTGCTGTTGTTGCATTTGCTGCATCATTGCAGCCATCATCTCGTGTCTGTGAAGCGAGCACTTGAGCAATGGTGGGATTCTCGGGTGGCGGTGGAGGAGCATTGCCATTGGCGTTGTGAGCCTCGTGGTTGTCGGCACCTGACTGCCCATTGTTGCTGTTCGCCCCACTGGTCCTGGTGTTCACCATCTGAAGGAGACGACCAACCGAAGAGAGAGAAAAGAAGAAAACAGACAGACTTAGAACTAATCTTTATTATTTGAATTCAAATGCATTGTTCTGATCTTGATTAAAAACAAGGAAAAGCACCAAACATCCTTAATTGGTCAGTCATATCACACTTGATATCGATCGCCCTATCCCACACACAGCCCTAACACACAAAGCAACTACCAAGAAGACAAACTAAGTTAAACGGTAAAACTAAGGAGGGCAACTAGAACGATCCACGAGACGAGGAGTCGAAACCGCTTCCTTCGAAGATCCCCATTCTTCCGAACGGCTCCCGGAGTCCTCGGGCGTCACCTCGACTTGGACTCTTCGAATCGGTTGCCGTAGCCCAACCGATCCCCGCCTCTTCCCTCCGAGGAATCTCGAGTCTCTTCGGAGTCCATGTCTTCAGCCGAATTCTCTGAGCTTGAGTTACTAGAGACGGAGATCCAACCATTACTGCCACCTCCGCCTGGATTTGCCGAAGCTGGAGCAAAGGTGAGGGCAGGACCTGCAGCAGGAGGAACTGGAACCGGTGCTGGAACTGGAGCGGGTGGAGCGGGAGAAGGCGGTGGAATCCGAGGGGCTAGCTGGATACGGACAGGCGCGGTGGTGGTCTTCCGAGGCGTAGTGCGGAGTCTAACCCCAACTGGTGGCGGGAGTCCCTTCAACTCAGCTACCTCCTTCTTTAGACGAACCACTTCGTCCTGCAGTCGCGCGATCCTCAGCATCTTCTTGTCGTTCAGCTCTTTGGTTGCCTTGTGTAGGTCAGAGTGCATCTGATCCAGTCCTTTGAGCACAGTGCACATGTGACCGAAGGTAGTGTCATTCTCCTCCGCCGTTGACTTGAATATACTGACCTCGGAGGAACTACCTCGACGGGGATGGTAGCGGTAGGAGGAGGTGCGAAGGTCAGCATCATGCAGCTCCCTCATCCTGGCCAACATCAGGTAGGCGGCTTCTTGACAAGCGTGATCTGACGTGCCTCCGGAAGCTGTGACCTCCATGTTGGGAAGACACGTTCCCACAAACCCGTGAACCTCCAACCGAACACGGTATGGCAACTCGCCACTGAGAGGCGCAACTGTTGTATACTCCGGTGCTTCGGGATATCCAACTGCAAGGGCCATACGCGCCAGCTCTGCCACGAAACCTGTCATCCCTTTTCCGCAGTGCGTCGCTGGGGAACCTGCCATCTATAGAAACAAAGGAGTGGGAAAATCAAAACATGCTCAAAACCCACGACCAACATCCCATTTTTCGCAATTCCTAAACCCTAGACTGACTCCACTTTTCAAAACCCCTCTTTTTTTAAAAAAACATATGCACATGAAAAGAATTAGAGGGCTCTTAAGGTTTCCAGTTTTAAAAAAACATATGCACATACAGATCTTCAAAGTCTCGAAGCTGAGGGAGTCACTGTCTTCCCGATTGGGGTCCTTCTCGCCCTCGTACTCGAACGCGGGTTTGGACCTCTCCTTGATCGGGGCCAGTCAGTTCCTGATGAAATGCCGAGTGATTTGCTCACCCCGAAGGTGTCACACCTAGAAATTCACACCAGAATTTTCGCAGCTAATTTGTGCATTACATCCTCATCCAGGCATCAGCCGAGGTACACAAATCGACATTATTGATAATACAGAAACCTCGTCTTAGAAACAATATAAAAGAGTTACACAAATGCAACGGAAAGGGAAAAAACTGACTTAAGCTAAACTTGACTCGAGCGAAGCGAAACACCAACACCACAGCTAACCCTTGACGACGAACAAGCCTACACCTCCTCGGAGACCTCGACCTCAACCTCTGGCACTGAAGGGGGAAAAAGAAGCAAGACTGAGTACAACCACCATACTCAACAAGTCACACCGAAAGAGGAGACATGATGCAGGATAAATATCAAGGAAAAGGATAATAGGCTCAATTTGCATAAACAGCATTGTAGAAATAATAGTAATAGTTGAAAACAGTAAAACAGTAGTAATAATTAAGCAATATTAAATAAACACTGTCCAACGTTAAAACCACATTGCAACAGGCCCATCCATCCATCCATCTGTGCTAATCAAATTCCAGCAGTTCATTCATGTGAATAAGTGAGACTAATCAAGGTGAATCTGGTCGATCGCCCGTAACCGTGGGCACGGCTATTCGAATAGTTTTACTCTGATCAGAGGTGTACAACTGTACCCACAAGACACAATCCCACGACACGTCACCATGCGCCGGTGCACCACCACGGTACCCCGGAAAGAGACTGTGACAGGACCCTTCACATAACCCCCTCTAACCAATCGTACCACACAAAGGTTTCGCCCCCACTCCCATCGGGTAGTGGGCAGCCCCCTCTCGTGCCGCGGTGAATCTGGAAGCCGATCAACCCTTAAAACCAGGGCCGACCCAACTTGTCACGCCCAAAAATTCACACCAGAATTTCTGCAGCTAATTTGTGCATTACATCCTCGTCCAGGAATCAGCCGAGGTACACAAATCGACGTTATTGATAATACATAATCCTCGTCTTAGAAACAATATAAAAGAGTTACACAAATGCAAAGGAAAGGAAAATAAAACCGACTTAAGCTAAACTTGACACGAGCGAAGCGGAACACCAACTCCACGCTAAACCTTGACGTGAACAAGCCTACACCTCCTCGGAGACCTCGCTCTCAACCTCGGCACGAAGGGGGAAAAAGAAGCAAGACGAGTACAACCACCGTACTCAACAAGTCACACCGGAAAAGGGTACATGATGCAAGATAAATAACAAGGAAAGGTCAAGGGGCTCAATTTGCATAAACAGCATTTGCAGTATTTAATAGTAATGTTTGAAGACAGTAAAACAGTAGTAATATTTAAGCAAGATAAATAAACGCTGTCCAACGCTCAAACCACGTTGCAACAGGCCCATCCATCCACCTGCACTAGTCATATTCCAACATTTCATTCGAATAAAGTAAATGAGACTAATCAAGGTGAATCGGTCGATCGCCCGTAACCGTGGGCACGGCTATTCGAATAGTTTTTACTCGATCGAGGTGTACAATCAGTACCCACAAGACACAATCCCACAACACATTACCGTGCGCCGGTACACCACCACGGTGCCCCGGAAAGGAATTGTGACAAGACCCTTCACACAACCCCCTCTAATCAATCGTACCACACCAAGGTTTCGCCCCCATTTCCATCGGGCAATGGGCAGCCCCTCTAGTGCCGCGGTGAATCCGGAAGCTGATCAACCCTTAAAACCGGGGCCGACCCAACTCCATCACGCTCACCCTCTCGGGGATACGTTAACTAGAGATAGCTATGCTACGGGCCTAGCCATTACCCATGCCGGCTTGTGGTATGCATGGCATTTCTTCCAGGGTTTCCCGAGAACCGGTCCTTAATCGTCATGAGCACGCTAACCAAAGTCCAACCATGTGCTCACGACCCACCTTTCTTATAATTCAATATTATTAAGAACAAGATCATATCTTAATATCACCGGAGGTCAACTTTAGCATTAAACTTAGTGTGATTCCCTTAAGTGAGCTAGTTGCGCTAAGCATGACTAAGCAACCCTAAACTATCATCTAGTCACCTTGGATCCCAAGTTATCAATGGTATAAGGTAAACAATCCTATGGTTGAGTACAATAGGTATAAAACATCCCATGAAATGACGTTCTAAAACATATGCAGTATTTGAATGAAAAAGAGGTATTTACATAAAATAGGTACAATATGGTCAATGTAAGGTATGACTTGCCTTGCTCTGGAGACTGAGGAACCTCGGCGACTACTTCGAAGAGAACGGGCTCGCCAGAAAACTCGGGATCTACACGACAAACAAAGCACTCAACAAACACCCTAAAAAGTCTACTGAAACAGCACTGAAAAGTATTTTTAATGGATTCTTGACATTTTTCTGGATTTAATGAAATTTGAATGGACTAAAACGGAGCTCGGATTCAAAAGATATGAATTTTAGAAGTTTAATTGCGATTTTTAAACTAAACAGAAAAGATTAAATTATTTATTGCGTAATTAAGTCCCCGATGACGTCATCCACGCGTGGTCGTGGCTGACGCCGCATGACGTCAGGCGGCCGGCGTCACCCTAGGGTGGCTGACGCCGCACTACTGAGCGCGCGGAGACGGCGCGCGGCCGGATCGCTGCCACGTGGCGCGATCCGAGCGGCCGGATCGGCGGCGACGTGGCGCGATCTCGAGCGGCCGGACGGCGACGATCGGACGGCGCGGATCCGTCGCGATCGGACGGCGCAGATCCGTCCGATCCGCAAGATCGGACGGCACGTGGCGGCGCTAGGGTTAGGGTTAGGGTTCCACGGTGGCGGCGGCGGCGGCGGATCGGCGGCGACGACCCGGCGGCGGCGGCGGATCGGCGGCGACGACCCGACGAGCGGCGGTGGAACGGCGGCGACGACCGACGAGCGGCGATGCGCGCGCGAAAAGAAAAGGAAGCGAACGAAAACAAAAGAAACCCGGGACGGGCGAGCTCACCGGCGGATGAACGATGGAAAATGGCGGCGACATGGGCTAGAAACAACGGCGAACAAAGGGGAAACGAGGCGGAGCTCGAGGGGTTTTAAAGGGGAGAGAGAGGCCGAAACGGCACGGAAATGGCGGGGATAAGGCCGCGGCGTTTTGGACTCGGAGAGAGAGAGAGATATATACGGCCGACCGTTTCGGGCGGCGCTGTGCGCGCGCGGAAGGGCGCGCAGGTGCGGCGGCGCGGACGGAGCCGGCGTGGGGCCCACGCGGCGCGAGCGCGCGAAACGGCCCGAGAAAGAGGCGGGCGGCGCGCTATGGCGGCGGCGCGCGGCTGGCCGGCGCGGAGGAGGCGGCTCCGACAGTGGGGCCCACTGCGGTGGCCGCGGCGCGAGGAGAGCGCCGGACTTGCGCGGCGGGCGGGGACGGTGGGCCTCGGCCCACGTCCGGGAGGGCGCGCGCGGGGGCCGACGGCCGCACGGCGACGGGCGGGAAAGGAACCGTACGGGCGTACGGAAAAAGGAAAAAAAAGGAAAAGAAAAAGAAAAAGGAAAAAGGGACTTAATTAAATTCCTGTTTTCTTATTTAATTGATTAAAAATACTTAGAGTGCTCTAAAAATTCCAAGAAAAATCATTAGCGTATTTTGACATGAAGAATTCAAGAAAAATCCTACCATGTCATTTCCGTTTATTAATTGCATTTTAAAATTATAGGTTGACTCGAGGTTAATTTCGAAATTCCGATTATTTCCGGGTAAATTATTTTAAATGAATTAGGAAAAACCCAGGATGTGACACAACTCCATCATGCCCACGCTCACTGGGATACGTCAGCTAGAGACAGCTACGCTATAGACCCAGCCATTACCCATGCTGGCTTGTGGTATGCACGGTATTTGGGGCTAAAAACGAGAGCGAGCAAAGGGGAACACGGCGGAGCTCGAGGGGGTTTTAAAGGGGGAGAAAAGAGGTTGAAACCGGCACGGATATGGCGGGGATAAGGTCACGGGCGGTTTCGGACTCGGAGAGAGAGAGAGATCTCCGGCGGCCGTTTCGGGGCAACGGCGGCCATTTCGGCGTGCGGGAAAGGCGGCGACGGTTGCAGGGGCACAGGCCGATGCTCGGCAGAGGGCCCACGTGGCCCAGGGCACATGGAACGGGCCGGAAAAGGTGGGCGAGGAGCGGCGCATGGTGGCGACGGCGGCTGGGTTGGCTGGCACGAGGGAGGAGGCCCGACGGGTGGGGCCCACCTGTCGGTGGCCCGCGGAGCAAGGGAGGGGCGGCAGACTTGCGCGGGCGCGGCTGGCTCGTGGGCCTCCGCCCACGGCCGAAGGAGGAGAGGCGCGCGCGAGGAGGCTGCTGGGCCGATGGCCCGAGGATAGAGCGGAAAAAGGACGGCCCAAAGGGGAAAAAAGGAGGGGAAAAAGAGAAAAAGGAAAAAGGGGTTTAGGGACTTAATTTAATTGCAGGATTTTTATTTAATTGGTTAAAAATACTTAGAGTGCTCTAAAAATTCCCGTAAAAATCCTGTTAGCGCATTTTGACATGCAGAATTTAAGAAAAATCCTACCATGCTGTTTCCATTTATTAGTTGCATTTTAAAATTACTTGTTGGCTCCAGATTAATTCCAGAAATTTCGATTATTTCAGGGTAAATTATTTAAATGATTGAGGGAAAAACTCGGGGTGCGACAGAAGGCCCTTCGCTTCATCTCCAAAATCTTCGCCGAAGCTTGTTGGCTTCGTCCAAGTCTTGGGCCACTGCATACGGTGCTCAGGTTGGATCTTGGCACCGGAGGAAGGCCAACAAAGTTTGGTAGACTGGGTTCAAGGTTAGCAATATAGAACCAGTTTGCGTGCCAACCCTTGTTGGAGGATTTCAAGGGAAGAGAAAAATAGTCTCGGCAGAGGGATCCGCGGAGCTGGAAGCCGGCCCCACCAACGACGCAAGGCTCATCCTTGTTCGGATGCGGCTTGAGATAGAACATACACCGGAAGAGTTGGAAATGGGGAAGGATGCCAAGGAAGGCTTCGCAGACATGGATGAAAAGAGCAATATGTAGCATGGAATTGGGGTTCAAATGATAGAGTTGAAGGTCGTAATAGTCAACAAGACCCCTAAAGAACTCAGAGGTAGGGAGGCCGAAACCACAATAGAAGAAAGAGGTAAAGACGACGAGCTCACCGGTGTTCGGAGTGGGAAACTCCTCACCGGCCACCGGGTGCCAGCCGACGATCTCCTTGGGAGGGAGAACTCCGTGCTTCACCATCTCCTTGAGAGTCGACTCCTTGACATCCGAAGTCGCCCATTGTTCGAAGGGGATCTTTTTCTCTCCCGCCATGAATGTGGTTTGGGGGAGTGGATCTGGCTCGGGGGATGGGGATTTGGGATGAGGATCTATGGAGATGGATGCGGAGGCTAGCTTGTGGAGGAGCGCGAGCTCCTGGATTGAGGGGGTTGGGCGCGCGCGCGAGCTTAGGGTTTTTCGCTGCAAGCTGGTGAACAGTGTTGTGAGTGGGGAAATTTTCTGGGAAGACGAAGTGGCGGGGATGACCTCGAGGCTTTGTACAAAGATTTGAGGGTTTCGTTAGGTTTTCTTGCAATTGGGCCGAGCCCATGAGAGACTTACAGCCCAGCTAAGGTGTGGCTTGACGCGTGTCCTTAGGGACTTAAGTGGATGAACTTAAGCAGATTTGCTTTGGCAATATGCACGTGTCTGAGTGCCCCGTACCTTTGGAAATCCTTTCATACCGCGGTTTGCACAACTTCATGAGAAGTTGGCACGATGCAATTTGAAAGGTGACAAACAGTGAAGCTTTTTCATGGCTACCTTGATGACAGGAACTGTTTGGTTTTTAAGCATTTGATTAAATGATTATATCAATACTGTTTTTCCACTTTGGTGAAGATCTTTTTAGATTGAGACCAATATTATGGCAATAGTTATTTAATATTTTGGTCATATTTTTCAGATGACTGAAAAACTTGTTACCCATGAGGGATGATTAAGATATTTGTTCCGAGATGATTCGGATAGATCCACTCGGATAAACATGAGCTTACCGAGTGCTTTTCACCCACGAGGGTTGATTGAGCTATTTACTCTGAGATGACTCGGGCAGATTTACTCGGACAAGCGTGAGCTAGCCGAGTGATGAGATTTATTATGATTGCTTTAGCATGAGCTAAGCATTTATATGAGAATTTTTTATAGTTCTTGACTATATGTTTGGTCTGATTTTGACTAACCACATAGTCGGGGGCTACACCTAATTAGGTGCATCAGGAGATGCACCTAGATATTTATTTTGTGAGAATTTTTTGGATGTTTTTCAGCCCTTCAGTCTTTGGAGTCACTCGGGAGTTTCAGGCAGGGATGACGGAACCACTCGACATCAGAAGCATTCGGCCAAAGAATTGTTTGGCTATGTGTTATCTTGGTTCAAGACGAAGTTATCTCGTCGACTGCGAAGGACTCGGGGGCTACTGTGGAGATTATGGCAATCGGATACCCACATGGCAAGCTTATTCGACTGCAGATAGGGATAGGTTACGCCTTCTAATTGTGTAAACCGGCTATGACTTGGGTATTACGTTGTCGATTAGATAAGGCAACGGCCCATAGTCATGGTTTGGTAAGATTGAGGAAACCGACTTAGAGTAAGAGAGGGTTTCCGACTTGTAAGCCCGCCCTCCGAGACTATATAAGGGGGGTAAGGGGCGTCCCTTGAGGGATATCAGAGGTTAGATCAGACATATGAGCTATCAGCTTTAGAGGCAAGAGCAACAGATCTTGAGATCAATAAACACTCGGCGGATCGAATCCTCGAAACAGGAGTAGGGTATTACCTCACGAGAGGGCCTGAACCTGTCTAAACCTTGTTCTCCACCTAACCCATTGTGCTTGGCGATCTTGACTGCACCCCCAAATTTCTATTGCCGAAACCGAGTTTCGACAAAGCTGATAGCACTATTCCAGCTGATGCCGATGTCAGCCAATGTAGTTAGGGTTTTAATCCATCGGCAGTATGCTGAGCAAACAACTATATAAAGGCGATCGGCTGACGATAACACGATGATGAAATAAACATTGATCTGAACATTGAAACGCATATCGGCTAGAGATCCGATGGCATAAAATCCACAAGATGAGCAATGAATGGTGAACACTCTGTTGTCCTCGGCTAACAACAACTCATATGCAATCCTCGCAAGACGATGCAACGTCCAGATAACTCATGGACTGAAACCCCGATGAAACGATGATTAATGCCTACTGGCTTGAATAAATGTAACTTGCAACCGCAACCCCATAGGTCAGACCCAACCGATGCAGCATAAGGTTGATAATTGCCTGATAGATTTAGACAAGTCGATATGACACAGATCAAAGTGGTCATGTGTTAAATTTAACCAAGACGACTAAACCATCAAAGGAAAATTTAACACATCAGATAAGATCGGCTAAACCTCTGATGAAACATTAGCATGAACCTATCGGCTTAACAAGACTTAGATTATCAACAACAATCTAGTAGGTCGGACCTAGCCGATGCAGCACGAGATTGTATATGATAATCTAATACTCAATGAGCCGATAGATCTGTCTAATGTGATGGATATAGCAAATCTATCTAAAGCGACATTATGTTTAAAGAAACATCAACTTGATCAGAATATTGGACCTAACCGAGAAAGTCCTAACTAAGCCGATGTGACTATAAACAGTAATAGAACCAAAGATAGAGATGATATACCAGATAGGCAACACTTGCGTCGGCCTGATTAGAATATCGAACTCAACCGAGAAAGTCCTAGCCACGCTAGCGCAAGCGAAGATGATGGAACTCACTTCTTGCAGGAGGTCGAACTCAATCGATGTAGCCCATGCTCGAAAACAAGAACTCGTCGAAATAAAACCTAGAAGACTAGGTTGGCGATGCGCCAAAACTGTATTGATGATGAGATTGATTTATATGAACCTCGGGCTTACATATTTATACCCGTAGGCTGACAAAGATCCTAACAGATTACACATCCAAACTTTTCTAAAGATAAAAGGAAACAAAACGAGTCCTTATTGGACACTAACACACTTTTCTAAAGATAAAAAAGAAAGTTAGCAAACTCTTCCTAATTAATAGATATAAGTCGCATCCTTCCTAGACTCGGTTTTCTCTGGATAAGACCTGATCTTGAACTGAATCTAACAAGAATCCAACTACTGAAGATGTAGATAATAGAAAACCCCCATTGGCTGATGCAGAACAACAAGCCGATACTAGCTTTGAGCTGATATGAACACTTAGCCGATAGGGACTCCGGGGCTTACCAAATCCTGGCGTTAACACAGCACTAGCCCTTTTTCGTTGTAAAAAATGATTAATAATTGTGCAATAGATCAATTTAATTTCCAGAATTTATTTAAATGGTCTAAAACTTCTAAAATTCATATCTAATTCATATGAACTCCAAATTGGGCCATTCAAATTGCAAAATTCATCCAACATTGAGCTCTACATGTTTGTTTACTTTTTATGTATTGTTTATTTGGTTTTTATTAGGTATTTCCTTGTTTTGCGTGCCAGCATGTAGATTTTGTTGTTTTGATGTATTGCGCTTGCGAGGAAAAGAGTTCAGAAGATTGTTTGAAGAAGCAAGGAAATTCACACATTACCCCTTGAGCATGTTGTACCTAATTTACGAAATATTTTATGTTTGCAAATAAAGTGCATGTTTTGCTAATCACATGGGATGATGGAACTACCTATCTGCTTGCTTGTGCCATTTTTTTATTCGATATCCATTCATTTGTCAAACTTGGGTGATAATTTGACTAGCTTTAGTCACTCATGTTGACTTTTGCTAGAATTATATGCTTAGCCATGCTTGATTACCACTAGCTCATTAAATGGGATAATTACACTAGTTACTCTAGTATCTGAAACACCTAACATGTTTTAGTGGTCGTAATCCCCAACTAAAGTATGACATAATGGTGGGCTGTGGGTGCATGGTTTTGATTGACGCACCCATAGCAATTAAGGACCGGTTCATGAGAAACCCTGGAAGACTAACAGTGCTTACCACAAGCAAGAATGAGCAACTGCTGGACTTGTACTGTAGCTCTTCGCTAGCCGATGTTCCCACGCGAGGGTGGGCATGATGGAGTTGTAGCCGGCCGGGGTATACCGGTTGCTCAGCTATCGGATTCACCGTGGCACTAGGGGGGCTGCCCACTACCTTTCGAGGGGTTGGGGCAAAACCCGAGGGGTGGTGCGCTTGGTTAAGGGGAGTTATGCGAAGGGTCTTATCACGATTTCCCCCTTTGCAGTATCGTGGAGATACTTCGGGACATGGCAACATGTGTGGAATCGTGTCTTGTGGGTAAAGTTGTGCACCTCTGATCAGAGTAAAACTATTCGAATAGCCATGCCCGCGGTTATGGGCGATCGACCAGATTCACCCTCATTAGTCCCACACTACTAAATAATTTTGCTCAATATTTTGGTTTAGTTTAGGTGGAATGGGTGGGTCTGTTCAACGTGGTTGTAGCGTTGTTCAGTGGAGGATAAAACTTGCCTTACTTAATCAACTATTTTCCCATTTTAAAATATAAATGTTTTTCAACCGCTTTTCTACAAAAATAGCCCAAGCCTCCCTTGGTTCTCCCTTGCACGTCTACATCCTTGGTGTGGCTTGTTGAGTACGGTGGTTGTACTCAGCCTTACAAATTCTTTCCCCTTTCAGTAGTGCAGTGCTACTGAGTTAAAGACTGAGTTAGAGGACCAAGGCTCAGACCCCAGTTGAGTTTGCCTGTGGAGTGGAGCTGAAGCCCGCTAGGATCGCCTTCTTCCACCGTTGTTGATTTCTTTTTGGTGTGAGGACTAAATGTCTCTTCTGTAAGTATTTTACTCTTTATTTTATGTTTGGATCTATGTATTAATTTGTCATTTTGTGTACCCTGGTTGATTCCTAGATAGGAATTTAGTACACAAAATGGTATGGAAATTTGGAATAAATTTCTAGGTGTGACAGCGGGGGCAGCGGAGAAGAGGGCGGAGAGGGCTGGATTGCAGCTCACTGAGCGTGCGTGGGAACGGAGCTATGCGGGGCGAACGGCGGTGAGCAGAGACGGCGACCGACGCTCGGGAAAGCGACACGGGCGGCGGTCCGGCGATAAAAGACGACGACGGAGGGCCGGACAAGAAGCAGCTCGACGTCGCAGAGCCGACAGAGAGGCGGTGGCCTAGGGAGCGACGGGAATGACAATCGAAGAGTGGCAACGGCGACGGCAGCTCGGGTGCATGGCGCAGAGGCGTTCGCGGTGGTACGAGAGCGGGGAGAGGTGGCCGACATGGCGCAGTGAAGGCGGCGCGGCGTTTGGGGTGGCGGTGGCACACGGCCGGCGAGCAACGGATAGTGGAGGAGGGTGGGGAGAGCGAGGGGAACGCCGTGAGCTCGGGAGAAAGAGGGAAAATGGCGGAGGGGGCTTGAGGGGAAGCATTATAGGCACAGGGAGGAGCGGGGTGGCCGGGGAGCAGCGGAAAGTGTGGCGGAGGGGCGCGGTTGGCGATAATGGCGATGAGCGGGCGGCGAGATTCGCAGGGAAGAAAGGGAAAACACGCGGTGTGAATGTGCGTGAGGAGAGACCAGTAACGGCGTGGGATGTGCGGCAGCGAGGGCGCGCGGTGCTTGGCGGCACGACCGGAGGTTGGGGATGACAGGTGGGCCCACCTGTCAGCCTCCCAACCGGGAAGGGAGGGAGAGCGGACTTCGGGCGGGCGCGGGATGGCGGTGGGCCGTGGCCTTAGGACCGTAGAGGCACGACATGTGGGAGAGAGACAGCGGGCCTGGCCAGAGAGAGAAAAAGGAGGGAGGCAACATAGACTTTTGGACTAGACCGAAAACAACCGAGGAATAGGAGAGGAAAGTTTAAGTTATTTTTTCTTTTTATTTAATTGCATAAATGAACTTTGTAAATTTTTGGAGCTCCAAAATTTCACAGAAAATTTCAGAGAATACTTTAAGGCATGGAGAATATTTCAAAAAAAATTCCAGCCATGATTTTTAAAGGAAAATTTAATTTCCTTACTAATTTTCACTTGATAAATTATTTTGCCTTTTTATTTAATTTCTAGAAAATGAATTATTTAATGACGTTTAGTCTCAAACAAAAATTGGGGCGTGACAGAAAAACAGAGAGAGTGGAGCGCGATGTGAGTTTGTGGGGAGCAGTGGTGGAAATGTTTTGATAGCACCGACAACCGAAGACATGGAGGTGGTCATAGGTGGGGCGAACACCGTGGAGGGCGAAAAATGGTGTTTCAAAGTTGAGAGTTTTTGTAGGAAGACAATTCAAAAGATGTGTGGCAAGGCGGAGCGCCTCAACCCAGTAGGGAGGAGGGAGATGGGCCTGAACAGAGAGCAAACTATGTTGTTGATGGACTAAAGTATACACTCAACTTTGCCATTTTGGGGAGAGGTGTGGGCGCAGGACAGCCGCATGGTGGCGCTGTGCATGAGGAGAAATAGGCGGGTGGAGGAGTTGTCGAACTCGCACCCGTTGTCACATTGGACACTTGATTTTAGTGCCAAACTAAGTTGCAACGTATGTGAAGAAATAGGATATGGTGGGAAACGTGTCAGACTTGAGCTGTAAGGGAAAAGTCCAAACAAAGTGTGAACAATCATCTAGAATGACAAGATAATATTTGAAGCCGGAGACACTAGCAATAGGAGAGGTCCACAGATCACAAAGGATTAAATCAAAAGTGTTCACAACACGAGACATAGATGGAGTAAAAGGAAGACGCACATGGCGACAAAGCTGACACGTATGACACAAATGATTTGAAGTGTGCTTATTAATGGACCAATCGATGGATGGAGCAAGTCGGGACAAGGATTCCTGTCCTAGATGGCCGAGACGGCGATGCCACAAATCTACGGTGGAGACAATGAGGGTGTGCGGCTGAGGAGTAGGTGGTCGAATAGAGTAGAGGTCGCCGGAACTATTGCACCTGATGACAATGTTCTTCGTTACCAGATCCTTCACAGACAAACCATAAGGATCAAACTCGATAGAACAGTTATTATCAATAGTAAATTGATGAACTGAAATGAGATTTTTGATAATATGTGAAGAAACGAGAATGTTATGCAGGTGCAAGGGACCACGGGACGATGAAAACGATGTGTAACCAGTGTTAGTAATAGGAAGGCAAGCGTCGTTACCGACAATGATAGAAGATGGGAGTATATGGAGTAGGATGCATGAGAGATGAGGGGCTACCTAAGTCTGAAGCCAGATGCTGCAAAGCACCTGAATCCATGTACCATTCCGTTGTCGGTGGAGGTTGGAGCATCATGGTTTGAAAGCTGCTGGCGAGCATCTGCGGATCCCACGCCCACTAGGAAGCACTGTATGTAGCAGGGATGACAGGAGCGCCATGACCGCCGAAGCTGCCAGGGCGCCTGGCGATAAACGCCCCGGGCATGGGTGACTGCGGGTGGGGCGACATCGGCGGCGCAGGCACAGGGGGCGCAGGTTAAAAGCCCCAAGCTATAGAGAAGGCCCCTGGGCAGCGCTGGGCCACTTCATGAACATCCCGGTATATGGGTTGAAGAAGGTGGGCCCAGCCGGTGCGTCGCCCTAGGGATTGCTGGACTGTTCGGTTGAGCCGTCGGACTTTCTACTGTTGCTGTGACCACACCCGCGCCCGCGACCATGACCATGATCCTGATTGTTGGAGTAGCCACGTTCCTTGTGGTGGTGTAGGAGCCGGGTTACCAGTGGCGCCAGAACCACCAGAACCGGTCGGTTGGGAGGAGGCCGAAGAGGACATGCCAGCAACAAGGGCTTGCGACGCAGACGCCTTGGCCGCAAGGGAGACCTCCTCAATGAGGAGATCAGCACGGACTTCGAGGAAGGTCAGAAACGGCCGCTACCATTTCAAGACAGGCTCCATGAAGGCAAATTTCTCGTTGAGGCCATGAAGAAGTTGCATGATGATGGTATGATCAGGAACAACCACGCCTAGATCGACAAGACCATCTGCCATACACTTGAGTTGACGACAATATTCAGAGATGGACATATCACCTTGAGCAAATGTGAGGAACTTGGCGTCGATGAGGATAGCCCGAGTCTCCTTATTGCCGATGAACTGTTGTTCGAGGCCAAGCCAGATGGAGCACGATAGCGGGAAAGGGCCGTCGGATGACGGTGTCATGACGATCTCCAGAAGCTCCGGCATCATGGTGGCGAATAACCATGACTTGACGTTGTAGTTCATTCGGAGCCAATGGGAGTCATCGGGGTCGACGTCAGAAAGGACGAGATCTTCGAGATCGTACTTGGTGAGAGTATTGAGAAAGAGACTCTGCCAACGTGTGTATTGTGTCGACACATGATTGAGGACGATGGGAGCCATCGTCTTGATGTTGGAGATGCTGACGGCTTGAGCATGCAACTGTGGGCGCTCCTGTGCCTTGTTGAAGAAGTCATGTTGGGCGGCGTCCTACGCAATGCGAGCTGCGGCGAGGACGCAAAGGCAATCGACCTCTGCAGGAAGCTAAGCGGCCTCTGCCTTAGCGTTGTGGGCGGCCTCCTCGGCGGCACGTAGAGCCGTTTCTTTTGCCAGGAAGGCAGCCTCGGCGACAGCGGCCTCGGCAGCGGCGGCCGCGGCGTCATTCTGATCGACGTCAGAACCAGCCATTGGGGAGGAGTCGACGAAGGAAAGCTGACGATGGACGACGGGTGACGTCTTAAAGGTAGGGGCACGCGGCAGCGAGGATTGGAGCGGAAGTGAGAGGAACGGAACCCTAATATGATACCATAAAAAAATTAATAATCTCAACACAATGAATAAAGTGCCACTGTTACAAAGATATAGGTGTGCAGTCCTACAAAGTCAAGGAAACCTAATATAAGTCTAATACAGAGCCAAGAAAACCTAATACGATTGTAGTCTTGTGGTCGTAGCTAAGTTCTGAGACGCCTATGCACTATCAGTCCATTGATCCATGATGCCTAGTCACCAATACGTTTTAATATAGCATCTTCTTATGGAAGTGTGTTAATGAAGATATGCACATAAATATGGTATGGTATAACTATAATATTATCTTTATAAGGAGTGTAATATCTAGAGCTATGTAAGCAGATAAGATGCCTTCTATCTTTCAGCATGAACAACATACATTGTGGCTATATCTGAAACAATTTAAGATGTATGAACAAATAAGCAACTATGGTTAACTGTTGTTGAAGCAAACAAATAGAAGTTGAGACTACCTCAAGATGAAAAATGTTGATTTGATAGATCATTAAAGATTTCAGAGAACACAACATTGTGTGTACTGGACACACATTGTGTGTACTGGTCTCGTATCCCGGAGGGTTGTTCTCAATGAGGATGCGCAAACCTTTTGGCGATGTTACGCGTGAGAAGGCAACATATAATTGACCATGAGAGAACACGGGGCTTGGTAGATACACGCCAACTGTACTCAATGTTTGGCCTTGGGTTTTGTTTATTGTCATGGCATATGAAATGCGAACAGGGAATTGACGACGCTTTGAAAGGCCACTTGGGATCAGTTGAGACACAGATTATTCTAGGAATGTAGGCTAGTGCTCCTCTTCCTTTTCCTGTGAGAACTTGGGCCTCAATTATGCGGTGAGTGAGTTGCTTTACTATGAGCCTTGTGCCATTGCATAAGCCCTTTGTTGGATCCAAATTTCTAAGAAGCATTATGGGGACACCAACTTTAAGCTGCAAATGATGATCTGGAAGACCACTCATGCGTATTGTGTTAAGAAACTCTGTAGGATAGAGAGATTGGAAGTACAATAATTAGATGTAGTATCATCTATGCTATCATAGCTGTAGTAGGACATTTCTTCAGTAGCAATCTGATTGATAATCTGTGTATTTATAGCTGCAGCTACCTCATTTGTTGGAGCCAAAATTGCTCTCTCACATAGATATGTTGGTAATTGAGAGACATTCGGTGTTCCGTACACAAAAGATATCAAGCCTTCAAGGTTCCTTTCGTCAGTTGGTAAAAGAAGGTATTCTGGAATCTTGACCCAAGTGGTATCTAGCTGCTCAGTGGGAACACTGGCAGGAACTCTACCACTACCGATGAACAGTAGCCATTCAGTAAATCGTTGGAGTTCCATTTTGTCGTCCTGAGAAAGAGTTGAACATGTAAGCCTCATGTTTTCTGTCAATCCAAGGAGAACACAATGATGCCATAAATGAGAGCGAGTGATTGAAGCTGCCATAATTTGGCATTTCTTTGCATTTGGTATGACAGGAAGAGTTTGTCTGAAATCTCCACCTCTGTTATACCGCCAAATTGCTTGCTTGCCAAAGCATGATTTTTCGATGACATTATATCTCGAAGTATGATCAAGTGCCTCAAAGCAATGTCTATGGTTGACAGGAGCCTCATCCCATAAAATGAAAGCTGTTTGTTCAATCAGCTCAGATAGCTATTATTTTTCTTTATTGCACACATGGAGTGCTCTTCAATGTTCAAGGGAATTCTGAAGCGTGAATGCGGAGTACGACCACCGGGTAACAATAATGCTGCTATACCGGATGATGCAACTGCTAAGGCTGTTTTTCCTTTGCTTCTAATATTGTTGAGCAATGTATTCCATAGAAAAGTCTTTCCAGTTCCACCATAACCATAGACTAAGTAGGTTTGACCATAATTGTTTAGAACTGAGTTCTCTACAGCATCATAAATATACTTCTGGCCTGTATTCAACTGGCTATTTTGTTCAACTGCTAGTGTTACTGCAGCATTAGAACTATAAGAAAGCTCATCCATGATTAGCCTATTCTGGAGAACTGATGATGTATGATGGTCTGGTTGTGGTAGGTGAAAGTGGTGTAAGGTATAATCGGCGTTTTTTAGTAGATTGTCTAATTCAAGTAAAACATATGATCTGACCTGCTTTTCAATTAATACTTGAGAAGCCCCAGACGCAAGCTGTCTGGTGCGATACTTGATATCTTCTCCCATTACCTGTGCATATTCATCGAATAGTTTTAATGGATTTGAAACCTGGCAGAATAGAAGTAGAGTGACAAATAATTGCCTTAGCTGATATGAAAGAGCCCAATTGCTGCATCATCGAACATAGCATAGGACCATTCACGATCATCACCAAGTAAGCCCAATGCTTCACAGGCAGCTTGAAATATATGGTATTGTTGGCCAACAACAGTTCGTAGATGATAGAACTGTGCTCCTTTCACTATATGCAACAACATTCGTAGGTAGAAAACTTCGCCTTGATTAGGCCCAACATTAGCTATGCGTCCAACATTTCCACGATCATTATGACGTGGCAACCAATACTTTCCATCAGTATTCCATGTACAATGTCACATACTAAAATCGCTTAAATATAAATTATTACGAAAAAAATTCTAGAAATTATTTAATAATTAAAGGATGTGTTTGAATAAAAATTTATAAAAAATTTAAATATCAAGTTAACCTAGATAAAGTTTTATTAAATACTTTGGTTGCCCAAGTATTTTTAGAATTTTTACTGAAATTATTTGAGCATCAGAATTATTTTTAATAAATTAAACAACATTTCAGTATTTATTAAATCAAAAATCAAATTAAAAATCTTCTCCCTGAGTTTTGGGCCGAATCTGACCCATTCCCCTCTGTCTCTCTTTCCAGCCCGGCCTATCTCCTCTCCCGAAGTTCTTTTACCTTCATCCTACTTCCTCTCGGCCCAGCAGCAGCCGACCAGAAGTCCGCTTGTGCACCCTCTCGACATGGCCCAGCAAGCGAAGCAACCCAGGAAGTCTAGTTCATCTCTTCAACTTTCTTTTCTTTCAGCCCAGCAAAAAGTTTACATTACGTCCCTATCGCTACAGTTCTTCAAGCTCCAGCCGGGCTCCTTTTCGTTACCGAGCAGCCCGACGCCACCCGCTCCCCTTCCAAATCCGATCAACTCTGTTGTCCGTTTTCAAAATTGATCCGATCAACTTCGTTGTTCGTTTTCAAAATTTGTTGAGGGAATTTGTTATCCTCGATTTTCTTTTCTTTTCCCCCCAAAAATTCCCCTTTTATCCCGTATAAAATACCGTGAATTTTGGCCTCATTCTTGTATCGACGAACTCGGGATAACCCTAGATTATCCACCGTCGAATCCATTCATATCCGCACCGGACTCCCTCTCTTTCATCTATATAACGGACTTTCTTGGTCTTCTTTTCTGTTTCCCCTCTTTTTCCTGAGTCGCCATGTCCTAGCCTTCTCCCCACGAGTTCCATCTCTCTCCGTCGCTAGCCACCACTCCAGCCGCCCCTAGCAGCGGCCTCGGTCGCCACTGCTACACGTTATAGCCACCATCGGAATAGCAGCGAGGAGACGGAGCTTGACAGCTGGTTCCCATCCGTCAAAGACCGCCGAAGAGTCACTGTCAACGTAGACCCAAGGCCACCGGCGCTACCGTCGCCGTTCATCGTCGCCGTTCCTTTCATAAGGTTCGTCGTCTCATCATCTCTCTCCCAGTGCCGTCACCTTTTGGTGTCACGCCACTGTTAGACGTCGCCGTCGTCATCCCAAGCCGCCGGCCAGTGAGCCTATGTGGTTGCCTCATCAGCACCACGTCAGCGCCACGTCGTCATCACTTTACCGTAGCCGTCTAGTTCAGTGGCAGCTGCTACCAGGTTGCGTCCATCGATCAAAACCCTAAGCGGATTCGATCTTAGCCTTCAGATCTTGGTCAAATCTGGTCAAACCCATCCTAGCCATCCATATCTTGTGAACCCAAGGACTCTCTCCGTGCACCGAGTCTACCCTGGGCCTGTTCAGGGCTGACGTCATTAATCCCTCTCTTCTTTTAGTAAAATAATTTAATATGACATAATAAATCATTTTAGTGATTTTCTTTATAGGTTTTAATTATTTAAAAACTTCATTAATTCATAACTAATTCATACGAACTCAAAATGAGGTTGTTCAAACTAATTCATACGAACTCGGATGAGGTTGTTCAAATCCCATAAGTCCTTAAATTCAATCTCTACCTATTTATGAACTTTAATTGTAGTGTTTATTTGGTTTTTATTAGTGTTTTTTCTTGTTTTGTGTTCTAGGTTTAGTTTTTTATTGTGTCGGAGGGTCGTTTGTTCGTTGGTGAAGTTCCAGAAGACGAATTGAAGACTGATTATTGCAAGGCAAGTCAAATAGATCTCAAACACAATTCCTTTGAAGTATGTTGATTCTATAATTAAAGTCACTATTTATTTCAAATGTGCATTCATTTTCGAATGTTATTGGGTGGTCTGAACCTATTCCTTTGTTGTGGCCAATTCGAATTGATTATCCTATTCCTTGATACTCTCGGTTATAATTTGACTAGTTTGGACTATATATAATAGTTCAACTAGATATTAGTATAATTGCTTAGTCATGCTTAGAAACATTAGCACATTATTAGGATAACTAATGCTTCACAATTACTTAATGATGGTTAATTATTGGTACCCCACGATGGATAATTGTGATTGATTAATTATCTTGATAACTAAAACCTGATTAATAGTGGGTTGTGAGCACATGGGTGTGATGATCGTGCTCATGACAATTAAGGCCCGGTTCATGAGCTACTATTGTGGAGCATTTACCATACTAATCATAAACTAGCATGGGCAACGGCTTGATCTGTAGTCTAACATGTCGTTGCAGGAGACACCATGGTATGTAGTCGGTACTGTCAATAAATCCACATTGTTCTGGCAATGTCAATAAGTCCCAATTTGAAGCCAAGGAAACTAGCCTAGAGGTTGATCATCTCCACTAGAGACTTCATGGGTGACCATTCGATTGGACGTATTATGCAAAGGGTTTTGTCACAATCTCTATTCGGGTACTTTTTGGAATCGTGACGGATGGTTGACATGATGTTGAGATTGTATCTTGTGGGTAAATTTGTACACCTCTAGCCAGAGTAAAAACTATTCGAATAGCCGTGCCCGTGGTTATAGACGCGCCTAGCAATATTTGTCGTAATTAGTCCCACACTACTCATTAATGATAAATAAATTGATGATGATAATATGTTAGTTCATGTTATGGAGTTTGGATGTGTGCAACTGGGATTGGTCGTTCAGAGATGGTTGGGTCTGTGCAGCATTGATATGTTGTTCGTTGATTGGTTAATATTGCTATTTAATTACTCACCTATTTTACTACTCTCAAATATTTGCTAAATATTGTCTCTACAAATGAAACCCTATTATTGTCATTCTTTGTTATTCCCGTGCACTTGTATATTTGCTATATGGCTGTGGAGTATTTCATATACTCATCTTGCAATAATCATCCCCCTCAGTTGAAGAAGGATTTTGAGGGAGAAGATCTTTTGGCTTAAATCCCAGTTAAGCTACCTGTGGGAGTGGAGTTGAAGCTTCACTAGATTTTTTTTTCGCTGTAATTTTTCTTCGTGGTGATGAAGTGTCTCTTTTATAAGTATTTATCGCAGTAATTTATTTTGCACTATACATTTAAATTACCGATTTGTGTACCTCGGTTGATTTCTGGACGAGGGTTCGCACGTCATTTCTAGATAAGTGCATTGTCGGGCCTCCGGATACATTTTGTTGGCATCAAACCAAGCAGTAAGTTTGGTAATAGCATTACCTGGGTTATCAATCATCTTGTCGAGATAATCATCCTCAGTGAAGAACAGATTATTTTCGAGCGGAAGGTGGACATGTAGACGCTCGACAGGTGGATCACTATGGTGGATATCAAATTGGAGAGGCCATGCTGCATGATGGGGTGTAACACATCGACAGTCCAGATATTGTTGTCTCTCATTAACTCCATCAGCGCCAATGCCTTTATTTTGGATACCAACCTTGGCACAATCATGCCAAAAAGGTATTTTTTTCATGCCATCACGGTTAACACTTTCAACATTTATGTGTGCATTGTACTTAACACATAGGTCAACATTGTGAGGAACCACAAAGCGGTTATCAATCTTGATATCACCTTTCTCAACTGTAATGTCATTGTTTGCTCGGGTATATATGACATGACCATTTGGAGACACAGATGTGCTTGTAAATCTTTGGGATAGAACTTGGTACATTTCCCATCGACCATGCAAGGAGAGCTTGAGTTTGCAGCATCACAGGGCCCATGTATCATATTCAACACGATCAACCAATGGATCTGGTAGTCCCGACTATTTTCTTTAGTCTCGATTAGTAACACCAAAGAAATACTAATTAAATAATAATATAATAATTATATATAAATAATTATACAGTAAATATCTAATAATCTCACGTATTGTACTTAACAAAGTTTAAAATTATTTCTAAATGTTTTTAAAGTTCGAAACATATTCGTAATGTATTATACTTATTTTTAACTATTTTAACAATTTTTAAATTAACTTAGTTTCTAATTTTTTATCTTATTTTTTATATTTTTTCTATGTCATCTCTTTTATAATATTTTTATCCATAAGTTTCTAATTTTAAAAATAACATAATTTTTCCTAAACAAATTTTCTCTCTTATCATATTCCATAAACCTTTTAGAGATAAAAATGTGTAAAAATATATCTACAAATATAATATACTAAGCATACATCATTAGAATATAGAGTTACTAGCCTTTTAGATCCCTCTGATTTGTATATTATCACCAAAATAATTTCACAAAAAAATTTTGACAAGCACCTCCCTTTCTCCTCTCGTAAAATCAAAGTGTGTTTGATTCTTCTATGATGATGAACAATTAGCATGTGTGATTATTGGTTTGATATTTGGAGTTTATTGGCGAAGTGTTTTGGAGATGATTGGATTTTCGAGACGGTGAAAGTGGTTTGCTGTTTTTGTGGTCCGTCGGCCGGGCATGTCTTCTTGAGTCGAGCCGGAGGTCCGTGTGCGATCGACCGGGCTTGTGCTGCTGGTCAGACCGACTGACCCAGTCCAATTTCAGATCGATTTCTTGTCGGTTTTGGTTTCGGGTAGTTTTTTTGCTTATCCATGATTATTTCGTGTTTCTATGCGTATGAATATTGTTGTGTGCTGACAATGAGTTAAGTTGGAGATAGCTTGTGCTCGGATATGATTTCTTTATTTAATTCATGTGTAGGTAATCTTTACGTCTCGGGAGAGTATTGCCGGTGATAGAGTTGGAGTCAACTTGGAGATAAGGTGACGTCCGAGAGAGATCATGCGGGATACTAAGGCTAGAGATTGATACACGTGGTTGGTGAAGTTTCCATATGGCATACGATGAAGATATTGTGTGCGTATGGGATGCGGAGTTATATTTTGGACTGAGTCTAATTTTGTTATAATTGGAATATGTAAAGTTCGTTTCTTGTACGGGAAGGTTTCCTAGTGGATTAGGACTTCTTGTATGAGTAAGATTTGTGGCTTTGGGCTGCCTATCTTATGTATAAATAGAAAGAGAAGGTGTGGCTTCTCGGTATGAGTTTTAGAGAGAGTTGAGTTGCAAGAAAGTTAGGGTTTCGAGTTTTTCTCGAAATTTTGTGAGGAGTGTTGTTGTTGCACTTTGTAAACATAGAGAGAAGTTATATATTTTTGATCTACTTTGAGAGTTCTTCGATTTATGTTTTCTCGGATGCGGTGGTCCAACCGGAGGAATAACTGCAGTTAGATTGGCGGCTTCTCATCGGTCAGACCGCTCAGGGTACTGCGGTCAGACCGACGCATGGTGGGTAGCAACTTCAGCAACATCTGGCGGTCGGACCGGATCTACATCTGCGGTCAGACCGGAGGCATACAGTTGGTCAGACCGGTGCGACAACTTCGGTCAGACCGATCTACATCAAAATTCGAGGGTAACTTTTATTTCCGCCAAAAGTTTGTTTTCTGGGTGTACCAACCATTCACCCTCCCCTCTGGTTGGCTTAGTTTGGGTATTTGATCCTACATCCTCCAAAACTTTGTAGCAATAGCTCGAGCTGAAGGAGAAAAAAGAAGTATAAAAATGACCTTCACTTTAATCTCGATTGGTGTTACCAACCGGAACTAAAAATCCTCGATGGCCTGACAAAGTCTGACAAGACAAACCGAAACTAAAAATGATCTTTAGTCCCGGTTGGTAACATAAAGAGCCGTTGCACTTTTTAACCGGGACTAAAAATGTTTTTGAGTCTCGATTCTTATATAAACTGAGACTATTATGGATTTTAACAGATGTATCAAAGGCCACTTCTCTAATAGTGATCTATTTGGTCAACACTAAGAGGAGTATCTTTTTTAATCCATACAAGTATGTGGACATGTAGCAGACTCCTTTCTTGAAACTCAGTTGTGTAGACTACTGTAAAGAAAACCATGAAAGTAAATATGGGAGGACCAAAAAAATGAACTAATTGGCATGTAAAGAAATACCAAAAGGAACGTGTGGACAACTCACTTGCAATTACAGGACCAAAAAAATGAGTACTTTATTATGTCATCCAAGAGTAGTTGGAGCTTGATGTGGAAAACCCGATTTACAATGTCAGGTCGGTCAGAGGAGTGTTGTCTTGGTATGGATGCTAGAGCTTCTCTAATCTCTTTCCAGGCAGCATTACATGTAAAAGAGATGAAAAGGTCTCGACATCCAAACCGACGATAAAGTGCCACACAATCCTGAAATTCTGGTAATACCAACGTGGGCTTTCAGTGAAAGAACTTGGCAAAATGATTCTTTGACCTGTAGCTGACTGCTTGAACTAAAGATTTAAATGGTCCGGATCTATATTTGAGCTGAAATGATCCCTTTCTATAATGACTTAATCTCTTATCGTCGGCACAACAAAAAGCATCAACCTCATATGCTTGGGTCAGTTTCTTGCACCGTAAGGGGGTATTGAAGTAGTCAGCTCTATCATGTAGCCTATGTGCATAATACTCTAGCTGGGGTTATCTTTTTTCGCTGAATTGCATGAGAACGACGACATTGGCGATATTTTATATCTTCATGGAACCCATCTTCTCCATAGGGAAATGAGATTGGGTATTGCATTGCCAAAAACTTGCAGTGAGTTTCTTTGATCTTCTTTAGACTAGCTGCATGATCCTGCACCAGTAAGTCTCGACCTTCATCAGTGACACCTAAATCATTAACCACCAAGCGAACCACTTCTGCTCCAATAGGTGCACTATATACACTGCCATGCTGATTTGGGACACTAAATAGCTTCACTGAGTAGTGATCATCAGTTTGATCAGAGAGCCTATCTCAAGCAGTCCGAAAAACATGTACTATTGTATTGTGGCAATTAAACATGGTCACCAAAGCAGTCACGGTAACTTCATTTGGTTCGAGAGCAACATTGCCATGTGAAGTGTTAAAGAAATAGCACTTGTATTCACAACGGAGGCACTAGGCCCTATTTATAGGTATAGGAGTGGAAAATATACACAAAACCCCAAATACAAAAGAGAAAATACAAATAGTACATATGCATCTAACACCCCCTCAAACTCATGGTGGATCAAGAACATTGAGTTTGGAGAGGTAAAAATGGAGAGCTAAAAGCTATGTTGAACTCGGGTCTGTGTCTTTGTAAAGAATTCAGCTAATTGCAATTCTGAAGACACATACTGAATAACAATAACCCCATCCTGAACATGTGATCGTGTATAAGAAACATCAACACCAATATGCTTAGTAAGCTCATGCTTCATCGGATCACGGGCAATACTAATAGCACCAGTACTGTGAAACAAGAGAGGAGTCGGCACAGAAACAGAAACACCAAAATTCTCAAGCAACCACCGTAACCAAGTCACTTCTACCATCATAAGAGCCATAGCACGCAACTCAGCTTCAGCACTCGAACAAGAAATTGCTACCTGCTTCTTAGTCTTCCAAGCAATAAGGGAACCACCAAGAAAAATACAATAGACAAAGAGATCGACGATCAGAGGGATCACTAGCCCAAGTAGCATCGCAATAAGCCTAAAGATGTAAGGAGCTTTTACGCGAAAAGAAAAGACGACGTGAAAGAGTCCCACGAAGATAACGTAAGACATGAAGAAGATAACTATAATAAAGATGAGTGGGAGCTGCAACAAACTGACTCACGATATGCATAACATAGGAGATATCATGACGAGTAACACCAAGGTAAACAAGACTCCCAACAATATGACGATAACAAGTGGGATCCTCAAGAGACTCACCATCAGTGGCTCGAAGATGAACATTAAGTTCCATGGGAGTCTAAACAATCAGATGATCAGTAAGAGAAGTAAGATCAAGAAGATCCTGAATATAGTTTTCTTGATACAAATAGAAGCCTTCCAATGTGGAAGAAACCTCAATCCCAAGAAACAAACGAAGAGGACCAATATAAGACATACGAAACTTCTCACTGAGATGGGCCCTGACAAAAGCAATATATTGAGGATCATCACCAGTAATAATCATATCATCAACATAAAAAAGGACAAGAGTCCGACCACGTGGTGAAGTATGGACAAAAGCACAGGATCATGAGCACTAGTAGAAAAACCAGCAGCAACCACAGAGGCAAAACGCTAAAACCAAGCACGAGGAGCCTGCTTGAGGCCATAAAGCGAGCGACGAAGATGACAAAACATACCGTCAGGAGTAGAATATCCAGGCGGCGGCTGCATATATACCTCCACTTGTAGCTCACCATTAAGAAAGGCAATCTTGACATCAAGCTAAGAGATGGACCATCCACGAACAAAGGCCAGTGCGAACAATGGTCATGTGAGCAACCGGGGCAACAGTCTCATCATAGTCTCGACCATGCTCCTGCTGAAAACCACGAGCAATGAGACGAGCCTTATAGCGCTCATGAACATCAGAGTGAGTCTTCACCTTATAAACCCACTTACATGTAATAGGGCGCACAATTGTAGGATGAGGAACAAGATCCAATGTATGAGTACGCTCAAGAGCTGCAATCTCCTCACCCATAGCGTGCTGCCATTCTTGATGAGGAAGAGCATCACGATAAGAAGCTGGCTCTAAAAGAATAGTAGCAGCATAAGCAGAAGGAGAGTAACAATCAGGACGTCGACGAAGATGAGACCATGCCCAAGAAGCTGCTTAGGAGAGGAATCCTCTGAAAGAGAGGTCTCAATAGGAGAAGATGGTGTGTCATACAAAGATGATACATCAGATGAAGATGGCACATCAGAAGAAGTTCGTTCACGACGAGTATAGACATGTGTCACTGGTGGCTTTACAAAAAAATCAACAGCCATAGTAGGAGACATCAAAGAAGTAGACTCCAATGAAGTAGGCTCCGAAGAGAGCATATCAACACGAATGTCAGGCGAGGAGACTACAGGGGGAGCCACTGGAGGAGGTATCCGCCGTGAGGAAGGTGTGATAGCAATATAAATATTAGGTAATATCAAGAAGGATAGTGGATCAACCAAAGATGCAGGTGTAACGCCCTGAAAATCGGAGAATTTAAAACTAGAAATTAAAAATCGGAACTCACAAAAACTTTTGGCTATTTGCTTCTCCTCATGTTTATTGATTCTTATTTGCCAGCTCTGTTGCATAAAATTTATATGTGAGTGATTCATCTCAATGTTTGAGAAAAAACCAAATGATTTGGATTTCCAAAAGGGAGAAAATTTTCGAAGTTTAGAGTTGGGAATTTTAATATAAAATATAAAAGGGTTATGGATTTATAAAAATATATATTTGGGATCAAAACATTATTTTGGTGGTTGAGTAATATTAATTAGTGAGTAAAATGATGATTAAATATTTTTAAAGGATATATATGAAGTCTAGAAGTTATTTCGAATCAAAATCATATTTTCTGGAATTTAGGAAAAAGAATTAAATTAAATATGTAAAATATGTTTTTAAAATAATAAAAGTGGGTGAAAAGGTTGAAAATATATTTTACAACTTAATTTTGGGTGTGCTATATTTTATTTTAAATTTTAGGGGTGAAAGGAAATAGAATTGGAAAATTAGGAAATTAAATCGGGAAATTAACAAAGGTCACTGTTCATTGTGCGCCATGTGCTCGACGCCGCCGGCCGTACCGCACGCTGCGCCGCGCCGTGCCCGGCTTCCACCCTGCGTGCGTCGCGCCCGCGCGCGCCGAGCCCGGCCGCCACCCCGCGCACCGCGTGTCGCCCTCGCGCCGCGCCGCGTCCCGGCCCCGCGCCGCGCCGCCCGCTCCACGCTCGCCGCGCCGACCCGCCATCCTCGCGTGCACGCCCCGCGTTTGCCGCGCCCGGCCCCGCCATCCCATGCCGCCGCGTGCCGTTCACCGCGCCACCCGCCGCCCGGGCCACCTCCTTCTCTCCCTCTCCGGTCACCTATAAAAAGGGGGAGCCCTCCCCATTTCTTCCCCCACCTCGTCGCCCTCTTTTCCCTCTCTCGCACTCGTCGGTTGCTCCCCCGCCGCAAGCCATTGCCGCCGTCGTCGCCATGCGCCGCAAGCCACCACCGTCGTGCGCCGTGCGCCGAAGCCGAAGCCGCCGTCCACCGTGCGCTGGAGCTCCGCCGCATCCTCGCGTCGCCGTCGCCGCCGGTAAGCCCCGGCCACCGCCCTTGTGCCTTGCGCCGGCCGTCGGCCAAAACGAGAGAGAGAAAGAGAGAGCGCGGGGAAAAACAGAGGAAAGGGAAGGAAGGAAAAGAAAAAAAGGAGAGAAAAGAAAAAATAAAAGGGAAAGAAAGAAAAAAAGGAAGATAAAGGAAAAAAAGAAAAATGGGGAAAATTAGGAAAAATATTTGGGAAAATATTTGGGCAGAAATATATTGTTTTCTCGTGTATTTTCTCTCTGTAAGTTCGGAATCCAAAAATAGGATTTTCGGAGATTTCGTTCTCGCGTCGTTTTACTCGGAGTTTCTCTATTTTCTTTCTGCGGTTGAAAATATAATCTTTGGTATTCGGATCTCCAAAACTTCGAACACCAATTCTTTTGATCAACACTTTTTAAGTTTATTGTCTTAATCAAATTGGATCGATATTTTGCGAAAAGCCTAGAAATTCCAAACTCGCTTTTTAAATCGGATCTCATCCCAAAACTCCTGCCCAAACTCGATTAGAATTTTAGGCTAAACATTTGGAGTCATTTTTATGGCTCTTTTCGATCTCTTGGTATTTTTATTGAATTCTAATTGAATTCAATTGATTTTCGCACATACGGATAGCAACCGAGGAAGCAGACACTGACTACGGTGAAGACCCTGTCCAACAAGCGTGCGAGCAAGGCAAGTCAACACTTCCCTTTGAACATATTGATCCTACTTTGCGAAATGATGTTGATTTAAATTACAAATATGCATGCTATATACAAATGAATACCTATGATTGATGTACCATGCCTTGATATTGAATTCCCTTAGAAATATTCTTTGTAACCCTCGATGTGATATAACCGGAGAATATCTTCGGCAAAATGCTTAGCCATGCTTATGTTAGATTCGTGCATATTCATGATTTTACAAAGAAGCTTCGTGCTTGGGCAACTATCTTAGGAAAGGTAGTTGGGATACGGCATGTGGAGACATGAGCGCCACATTGCCCTGATCATGATGAAATTAGTTTTGATGGAAAAATAAAAAGTACAAAACCAATGTTTTTAGACTGGGGCGGATGGATGGATTTGGGTGGATTCCGGTAAAGGTAAGAACCGTCCCTGGTCAATTAAGGACCGAGCCATGAGACTTATAACCTGGAACGAGCCAGTACAACCGTACTTCTCGAATAGGTATAGATCTAGCGGAGTAGATAGCCAAGCGGAGGCAGTATCCCTGCATAGTGGTTCTTGAGTGAAGAGGTGGTTCTGGTTATTGAGATAAGGCTGCGGCCTAAGTATTGAGTATGTTGTGAAGTTTTTCCCTTACCCCGGGAGCGCTAGAACTCCTTTCACTGCTAGGAAAGGACAAGTAGAGTGCAAGAGGATTTAAGTTCATGGAGCGGGTACTGCCAAAGTGAGGTTATCGAAAGGCTTTGCCGTGACCATCCCATATGAAGGGATGAAAGCTCATTCAATCAATAGTTGCGGAGTACAGGTAAAGTGTACATCCACTGCGTGTGAGTAATTCAATCTATTTGAATAGCCGTGCTCGCGGTTAATGAGCAACGTGACAAGTTTCTCCCGTGGCTAGACTCATAAATTTTAAAATGATGGGTTGGGAATGCATAATGATTTTGTGTGCTGGTGGACTCAACTTCTCGAACTGCGAGAAGGGGTGGATTCCCCAGAAAACCATGACGAACCGGAGGCGAGAAGCCATCCTTGGAATCACGATGGATGGTAGACAAAACCGTCGCCGACTTAATATACTATGGAACTAAAACTTGACCTTGCTAGATGTTAGGTTTGTGAAATGATTTGTGAAAATTGGCTTTGTGCAAATAAACCATAGCTATCCTTTGAATGACCCTATCATGTGCATCATTCCGTGTCGGCTTGCTGACTACGTTGGGTACTCACCCTTGCTATACGCACAAACCTTCAGATGGAGGAAACGAAGAACTGGAGGACCCCCTATGCTTCGCCGGTGGGCGATGGAGGAGAAGGCGTCTACTAGGTCTTAGTCCCGGTCGTTGCACTGTGGCAATCGACATGCCGCGCCTTCCGACTGCTATCTTATCTAAATTTTGCTTTTGGTTGCATCCGGACCAGTAGGTCCTATATGTATTGGATATTGCCTTCGGGCCTATTATTGTAATGCTTTTGAATGTAAGACTATTCGTGCACTTTGCACCTGGTAATTGAAAACTGTATTCGTGGGTACCAAACTACTTGATCCAGGGATATGGTACTATGAACACGAATGATTCCCGTCCTCAAAAACGGGGGTCGACAGAGCTGGTATCAAAGCAGTGTGACTGTAGGATAAGACCAATTGGCGCCCTACCCGTGAATAGCTAGTTAAAGGGAAATATCCCTACATATGATTATTTTGAAAATACAGACTATTTTCACAAAACAAATATGTTTTCCCTCATATTCTTATCCCCATTCCTCTACTAAAATTGTTTTGATATTACCCCTCTCTGACCCTAAGTTACCTTCAAGACAGATGTCAGACCATGTTGGAGTATGGGAGATCAAGGTCCCGCGGGAGGAAGGATTTGTGTCACAACTCCAGTTGTTGCTATGGTGCCTAAGATACCCGGACGCACCCACCTACTGGATCAGAAGACATGGCACTAAGGGACACCCAGTATGGGAAGCTGCGGTTTCAATTGAGGCCCTTATTAGGAGCGAGTCACCCTATTGCTTCCATACACGTTACCACAGGGATTTGAAGGAGTCAGCCCTTCAGGATGCAGCTCGCGAGGCATTCCTACGCCTCAATGCCATCCACCGTGCTGAGCTTACAGTAACCGAGTTTGTACACCATCCCTACCGGGAGGAAGGCAACCCAGTCTGCACCGTGGAGGCCACCCCTTGCTGCTATAACCCCATGGTTACCCGTTTGTCCCGTTGAGCGAAAACAACTGATGATTGCTATGAAGAGGCATTACTCGAGATAGATGAGCAGCAACGACGCATGAATGATCTGGAGGAGGAGCACCAAAACTGTGGAGACCAGATCAACTCTCTGAAGACCCAGCTGCAAGCTAACGGCGCCCAATACGAACAGCTCTCTGATCGTTATATGGCCCATGGAGAGGCTTTGGTTGGCCAACTGGAAGAACAACTTCGCTTCAACCCTGTCCCCGCCGCTGGCACTTCTACTTCAGCTACACCAACACCCCCTGCTCCTGTGTCCGACCACTACTACTTCATGACTCCAGCATGCTTGGCCACCTTCCATGCCATGATGGAACAAGCCTTCATAGCACTGTGTCAGGACCATACCTGATCAACCCTGCTGCTGCTACCTCATCGGAGCCCACCCCGATTTCCATGGCTGTACCATCCGAGCCTGGTTCGGGAGAGGATAACCCCATTCAGATCAACATTGACTCTGAATACGAGACAGAGCCCATGGAGGTCAAGTGGGAGCTCAGTGATACAGATCCATCAGAGGAGGAAGCTCCTACCCGCAGCATCACACTCACCGGAGGTCCTATCACCCTTAGGACTTCCCGGAAGAGCACCAGGCCACCAAGCAGGAGGATCGGACATGACTGCAAGGCCACTACCTCTGAGCCATGGGGACTTCGATTCGCTTCAGCCAAGGATCACCCTCTGCCAGCACCTGGATCATGCGGATGGCTGGATGACTAGTTGGACTTCAGCAACAGCCCTGGTCTTGCTTTGGATGGAGTTAAGACAGCAATGACCATGCCCCTACCCCTTTATGTATGAGACCCTAGATCGATGTTAGTGTTGTTATATTGTGTTGTATGGGACTACACATGCCCAATGTATCCCCCTGATGTAACATCTATGAACTGATATGAAGTTCCATGTTATGTCATAAATGAGTTTATTCCACCAAGCTTGCTTTGAAATATCACCTTAGACAACTCAAAGAGAATTCCTTAGAATCGTGACGTTAGCAAATCAAGTCTCTTACCTTATCCACGTTGTTCCGATGGCGCATCGTCAAAGAGCCCTAGCCGCTACTGAGAACCCGCCAGAGCCTAACCCTCCACCCTAGCGGAAGTCATGGCTTTACAGACCCAACTGCTTCAGGCTATCGCCAACAACCAAGGACAACGCGGAGGATCAAACCCCGGCGAATTTATGAGAGCAAAGCCGCCGACATTCTCCTCGGCAGATGAACCCATGGATGCTGAAGATTGGCTGAGGGTAATAGAGAAGAAGTTGACTCTCGTCCGAGTACGGGAAGCTGACAGAGTCGTCTTCGCCACCAATCAGCTGGAAGGTCCCGCAAGTGACTGGTGGGACACCTACAAGGAAACCCGGGCTGAAGATGCCGGTGAACCAACTTGGGAAGAATTCACGGCTGCCTTCTGTGAAAACTTCGTCCCTGCTGCAGTCATGAGGATGAAGAAGAATGAGTTCCGTAGGCTGTGCCAAGGCAACACCATGGTACAAGAGTACCTTAACAAGTTCACGCAGCTTGCACGTTACACCACAAGCGACCTGGCAGACGAAGAAGAGAAGATGGACAAGTTTATTGAAGGACTGAACGACAAGCTGAGAGGACCAATGATCGGTCAAGACCATGCCGGCTTCCGAGCCTCATCAACAAGGTCGTGAGGCTTGAGCATGACCAAAGGACGGTTGAAAACAACCGAAAGAGAAGGCTTGCAACGGCCCGTCCAATTCAAGGGACACCCCAGCGACCCAAAGGAGCAACCCCGTCGGGTTGGAAGCCAGCCATAGTGGCAACCAATCGCCCTACGTCAGCAGGCCACCTGCAACACCATCTCACACTCCGGCGCCTACTCTGGCAGCCCCAGGAACCAGGAATGTCAACTGCTTCAACTGCGGAGAGTTTGGGCATTACGCCAACAGCTGCCCTAAGCCGCGCAACACCCCCCAACCGCACCGGAGCCAACGCCATCGCAGTACGAGGAACCCCCGCTCCGGCACCTAGATGCAGTTTGTTCAGAACGCCCCAACCAAAGGAAGCTGCAACCGGATTCCACCGTGGTTAGGTTAACCATGTGCATGCTGAGGAAGCTCAGGAGGACCAAAGCGTGCTAATGGGTATGTTTTCTATCCATTCTGCACCAGTTAAAGTTTTGTTTGATTCTGGAGCTTCGCATTCATTTATATCGTCAAGAATAAGCAAAGAGCACAACTTGCACCAAGTAGACCTTAAGAGACCAATGGTAGTGCATTCACCCGGGGGAGAAATAACCATACCTCATGCGTGCATTAATGTGCCCATTCGGATCAAGGACGTGGTATTCCTGTCCAACCTTATGGTTTTGCCACCCCAAACCCTAGATATCATATTAGAAATGGATTGGTTAACCAAGAACCAAGGGGTATTAGACTGTGGACGAAGAGAAGTTACCTTATCTACCCCATGGGGATCACCAATGACAGTAGCCATGGATCAAGACCCTATGCTCCGTGATCGAGCTACGGGAATATTCACCATGCTGCCCATAGCTGGAATCCAGTAATTCAGGGTTATCCGGATGTATTTCCTGAGGAACTATCGGGAATGCCCCCAGACCGAGACATAGAGTTCATCATCGACCTCATGCCTGACACCGCCCCCATAGCTAAGAGACCCTACCGGATGCCAGTGAACGAATTGGAAGAACTTAAGAACCAAATAAGAGAACTGCAAGAGAAAGGCTTCGTATGCCCTAGTTCTTCACCGTGGGGAGCCCCAGTGCTGTTCGTTAAGAAAAAGGATGGAAGCATGAGAATGTACATAGACTATCGGTCATTGAATTAGGTTACCATTAAGAACAAATCCCCGTTACCTCGAATCGACGACCTATTTGATCAGCTCAAGGGAGCCCGAGTGTTCTCAAAGATCAATCTTTGATCTGGATACCATCAGCTGAAATTAGGACTGAGGGTATACCCAAGACTGCGTTCTCTACACGCTATGGCTTGTACGAGTTCACAGTGATGTCCTTCGGACTGACCAATGCCCCGGCCTACTTCATGAACCTCATGAACGAAGTATTTATGGAATATCTGGACAAGTTCGTGGTAGTGTTCATTGATGATATCCTCATCTATTCCAAGGATGATGAAGAACACGCAGAACATTTGCGCCTGGTACTAGAGAAGTTGCGAGAGCATCAGTTATATGCCAAATTCAGCAAGTGTGAATTCTGGCTTAAGGAAGTAGCTTTCCTTGGACATGTAATCTCAGCTAGAGGTGTAGCAGTAGACCCCGCCAAGGTCGAAGCTGTTACCAAGTGGAAAGCACCCCAGTCAGTAACAGAGGTTAGAAGTTTCTTGGGATTGGCTGGATATTATCGGAGGTTTATTGAGGGATTTTCTAAGATAGCTCGACCCCTGACCCAACTATTGAAGAAGGAAAAGAAGTATGCATGGACTGAGCAGTGTCAATAGGCATTTGACCAGCTCAAAGAAAAGTTAATCACCGCCCCGATCTTAGTCCTACCGGACAACCGGAAAGACTTCATCATATATTGTGATGCATCCCGACAAGGATTAGGAGGCGTGTTGATGCAAAATGGAAAAGTGGTGGCTTATGCCTCAAGACAATTGAGACCGCATGAGGATAATTATCCCACCCATGACTTGGAATTGGCCGTAGTGGTGCATGCATTGAAAATTTGGAGGCACTACCTGATCGGAAACCACTGTGATATATACACGGACCACAAGAGCTTGAAATATTTCTTTACCCAGAGAGATCTTAACGTGCGCCAGAGAAGATGGCAAGCTAATCAAGGATTATGACCTAGGAATCCATTACCACCCTGGTAAGGCCAATGTTGTAGCTGGCGCTTTGAGCCGCTAAGCCCAGTGCAACCAACTGAGGATGGAATGTATGGCCAACGAGCTTCAAGAAGAAATGGCTCGACTTAACCTATAGTTGATTCCTCATGGACAACTGAATTCGTTGGAGATACAACCTCTCCTACAAAGTCAGATTAAGGAAGCCCAGAAGGAGTGCGAGGAAATCCGACTGATTAAGGAGCGCATGGCCGAAGGACTGGCTAAGGAATTCACGGCCGACAACGATGGAATCCTATGGTATCGTAAAAGGATTTACGTACCGGAGAAAGGCGGATTGAGAAGGCTAATCTTAAAAGAAGCCCATGAGTCAGCATACTCGCTACACCCGGGCAGCACCAAAATGTACCAGGATTTGAAAACGGAATACTGGTGGCCCAACATGAAGAGAGACGTAGCGGAATATGTGGCCATATGTGATGTATGCCAACGAGTCAAGGCTGAGCATCAGCGACCAGCAGGATTGCTACAACCACTCAAGATCCCTGAATGGAAATGGGATGAAATAGGCATGGACTTCATAGTGGGACTACCCAAAACTGCTACATGATACGATTCCATTTGGGTGATCGTGGATAGACTGACCAAGACTGCCCGATTTATCCTGGTCAAGACTCGGTATAGTAGCGCTAAATTGGCAGAGTTGTACATGTCAAAAATTGTGTGCCTACATGGAGTACCCAAGAGGATTGTGTCAGATCGTGGTACTCAATTCACATCTCACTTTTGGGATAAGTTTCACGAGGCGTTCGGAACTCACCTCGCCTTCAGTACTGCTTATCACCCTCAGACCGATGGACAAACCGAGAGGACAAACCAAGTCCTTGAGGACATGCTAAGAGCCTGTGCATTGGATTTTACTAAGGATTGTGAGAAATGCCTGCCCTATGCATAGTTCTCCTATAACAGCAGCTACTAGGCTAGTCTGAAGATGTCGCCGAACGAGGCTTTGTTTGGATGAAGATGCCAAACCCCGTTGATGTGGTCGGAGACCGGTTAGCGCACCGTATTTGGACCAGACATCATTAGGTAAGCCGAAGAGAAAGTTCGTCTGATAAGAGATCGGCTTAAGGTAGCCCAGTCCCGGCAAAAGAGCTATGCGGACACTCGCCGAAGAGAGTTTGAATTCAAAATAGGCGACTTTGTGTACCTGAAAGTTTCACCACTAAGAGGGACCAAGAGGTTCAAGGTTAAAGGAAAACTGGTGCCAAGATACGTTGGACCTTTCCCGATAAGCGCCAGAAGAGGCAAAGTGGCCTATCAACTGGACCTGCCAAAAAATCTTTCCGATGTACACCCTGTCTTTCATGTGTCACAACTGAAGAAATGTTTGCGAGTACCAGAAGAACAAATCCCCTCGAAAGACGTCCTTATCAGCGAAGATCTCACATACCCTAAACATCCCATGAAGATTTTGGGTGAAGCCGAGAAAAATACTAGGACCAAGACGTGGCGAATGTACAAGGTGCAATGGAGCAACCACACTGAGGACGAAGCCACCTGGGAAAAAGAAGACTTTTTGAAGACCGAGTACCTGAACCTATTCCATGAATGGTAAGAAATCTCGGGGACAAGATTTATTGTTAGGGGGGTAGGTTTGTAACGCCCTGAAAATCGGAGAATTTAAAACTGGAAATTAAAAATCGGAACTCACAAAAACTTTTGGCTATTTGCTTCTCCTCATGTTTATTGCTTCTTATTTGCCAACTCTGTTGCATAAAATTTATATGTGAGTGATTCATCTCGATGTTTGAGAAAAACCAAATGATTTGGATTCCAAAAGGGAGAAAAATTTCGAAGTTTAGAGTTGGGAATTTTAGTATAAAATAGAAAAGGGTTATGGATTTATAAAAATATATATTTGGGATCAAAACAGTATTTTGGTGGTTGAGTAATATTAATTAGTGAGTAAAATGAGTGATTAAATATTTTTAAAGGATATATATGAAGTCTAGAAATTATTTCGAATCAAAATCGCATTTTCGGAATTTATGAAAAAGAATTAAATTAAATATGTAAAATATGTTTTTAAAATAATAAAAAGTGGGTGAAAAGGTTGAAAATATATTTTATAACTGAATTTTGGGTGTGCTATATTTTATTTTAAATTTTAGGGGTGAAAGGAAATAGAATTGGGAAATTTGGAAATTAAATCGGGAAATTAAGAAAGGTCATTGTTCATTGTGCGCCACGTGCTTGACGCCGTACGGCCGTACCATGCGCCCCGCCGCGCGCGCGACACGCGCCGCGCCGTGCCCCGGCCCCCACCCTCGCGCGTCACGCCCGCGCGCCACGCCGAGCCCGGCCCCACCCCGCGCGCCGCGTGTTGCCCTTGCTGCCGCGCCGCGCCCGCCCCGCGCCGCGTCGCCCGCTCCATGCTCGCCACGCCCGGACCACGCCATCCTCGCGCGCACACCCGCGTTCACCGCGCCCCTGCCATCCCGCGCCGCCGCGTGCCGTTCGCCGCGCCACCCGCCGCCCGGGCCCCCTCCTTCTCTTCCTCCCCGGTCGCCTATAAAAAGATGAGCCCTCCCCGTTTCTTCCCCACCTCGTCGCCCTCTTTTCCCTCTTTCGCACTCACCGGTTCCACCCCGCCGAGTGCCATTGCCGCCGTTGTCGTCGTGCGCCGCAAGCCGTCGTCGTCGTGCACCGTGCGCCGAAGCCAAAGCCGCCGTCCACCGTGCGCCGGAGCTCCGCCGCATCCCTCGCATCGCCGTCGCCGCCGGTAAGCCCGGGCCACCGCCCTTGTGCCTTGCGTCGGTGGCCAAAACAGAGAGAAAGAGAGAGCGCGGGAAAAACCGAGGAAAGGGAAGGAAGGAAAAGAAAAAAAGGAGAGAAAAGAAAAAATAAAAGGGAAAGAAAGAAAAAAAGGAAGACAAAGGAAAAAAAGAAAAATGGGGAAAATTAGGAAAAATATTTGGGAAAATATTTGTGCAAAAATATATTGTTTTCTTGTGTATTTTCTCCGTGCAAGTTCGGAATCAAAAATAGGATTTTCGGAGATTTCGTTCTCGCGTCGTTTTACTCGGAGTTTCTCTATTTTCTTTCCGCGGTTGAAAATATAATCTTTGGTATTCGGATCTCCAAAACTTCGAACACCAATTCTTTTGATCAACGCTTTTTAAGTTTATTGTCTTAATCAAATTGGATCGATATTTTGCGAAAAGCCTAGAAATTCCAAACTCGCTTTTTAAATCAGATCTCATCCCAAAACTCCTGCCCAAACTCGATTAGAATTTTAGGCTAAACATTTGGAGTCATTTTTATGGCTCTTTTTGATTTCTTGGTATTTTTATTGAATTCTAATCGAATTCAATTGATTTTCGCACGTACGGATAGCAACCGAGGAAGCAGACACTGACTACGGTGAAGACCCTGTCCAACAAGCGTGCGAGCAAGGCAAGTCAACACTTCCCTTTGAACATATTGATCCTACTTTACGAAATGATGTTGATTTAAATTACAAATATGCATGCTATACACAAATGAATACCTATGATTGATGTACCATGCCTTGATATTGAATTCTCTTAGAAATATTCTTTGTAACCCTCGATGTGATATAACCGGATAATATCTTCGGCAAAATGCTTAGCCATGCTTATGTTAGATTCGTGCATATTCATGATTTTACAAAGAAGCTTCGTGCTTGGGAAACTATCTTAGGAAAGGTAGTTGGGATACGGCATGTGGAGACATGAGCGCCACATTGCCCTGATCATGATGAAATTAGTTTTGATGGAAAAATAAAAAGTACAAAACCAATGTTTTTAGACTGGGGCGGATGGATGGATTTGGGTGGATTCCGGTAAAGGCAAGAACCGTCCCTGGTCAATTAAGGATCGAGCCATGAAACTTATAACCTGGAACGAGCCAGTACAACCGTACTTCTCGAATGGGTATAGACCTAGCGGAGTAGATAGCCAAGCGGAGGCAGTATCCCTGCATAGTGGTTATCGAAAGGCTTTGCCGTGACCATCCCATATGAAGGGATGAAAGCTCATTCAATGAGTAGTTGCGGAGTACGGGTAAAGTGTACATCCACTGCAGTGTGAGCAATTCAATCTATTCGAATAGCCGTGCTTGCGGTTAATGAGCAACGTGACAAGTTTCTCCCATGGCTAGACTCATAAATTTTAAAATGATGGGTTGGGAATGCATAATGATTTTGGGTGCTGGTGGACTCAACTTCTCGAACTGCGAGAAGGGGTGGATTCCCCAGAAAATCATGACGAACCGAAGGCGGGAAGCCATCCTTGAAATCACGATGGATGGTAGACAGAACCGTCGCCGACTTAATATACTATGGAACTAAAACTTGACCTGGCTAGATGTTAGGTTTGTGAAATTATTTGTGAAAATTGGCTTTGTACAAATAAACCATAGCCATCCTTTGAATGACCCTATCATGTGCATCATTCTGTGTTGGCTTGCTGAGTACGTTGGGTACTCACCCTTGCTATACGCACAAACCTTCAGATGGTGGAAGATGAAGATGGGCGAAGATGAAGACCCCTATGCCTACTGCCAGATGGGCGAAGATGAAGAAGGCGTCTACTAGGTCTTAGTCCCCGGTCGTTGCCTGTGGTAATCGACATGGCATTGTCTTCCGACTGCTATCTTATCTAAATTCTGCTTTTGGTTGTACCGGACCAGTAGGTCCTATATGTATTGGATATTGCGTTCGGGCCTATTATTGTAATGCTTTTGATTGTAAGACTATTCGTGAACTTTGCATCTGGTAATTCAGAACTATATTCGTGGGTACCAAACTACTCGATCCAGGGATATGGTCCTATGTACACGAATGATTCCCATCCTAAAAAAGAGGGGTTGACAGCAGGTCAAGCATCAAAAGAAGGATGAGGATAGAAAGGAGACTCATCAAATACAACATCCATAAAAACCCTCATCCGACGACCAACCAGCTCCCAACAACGATATCCCATATGCTCAGAACTATAGCTGAGAAAAACTGTCATGCCTCGATTTTCATTCGTGATTAAAAATAATTTAATAATGCATTTCTAGGAAATTATATCAAAAGTTAAAATAAATTATTAAGTGAAATTAATGAGGAAATTGAAATTTCCTTTAAAAATCATGGCTGGAAATATTTTTGTAGTATTCTTCATGCTCTAAAGTACTCTATGAAATTTCCCGCGAATTTTTGGAGCTCAAGAAGCAATTTTAATAATACCAAGATCATTTAATTAATTAAATAAATTAGAAAACAAATTAAAACCCCTTCACTATTCCTGCGCCGTTTTCGACCCATTCCTCTCGTAGTCCATTTTGCCTCCCTCCTCTCTCCTTCCATGCAGCCCAATTCGCCGGCTCGCTGCCTCGATCCCTCTCGCAAAGTCCATTTTGCATCCCTCCCTCCTCCTGTCCAGCCAACAGGTGGGGCCCACCTGTCAGCTCCATCTCCCACCTTCGTCCGGGAGAACCAGCCGCCGACCTCACCCATGTCGCCGCCATCCTCGCGCCTTCCCGCCTCCCCGCATGTGCGTGGACCAGCCACCTCTTCTCTCTCCCGCGCATACTCCCCACCTTTCCCCCCCAAAATCCGGCCATGTCGCCGCCTCCTGCGCCCCTCTCTCCCTCTCTCCCCATGCATGATGCCCATGTCACTGCCTTTTGCTTTTCCCAGCCATGATCCCACTTCCCCGAGGGTATAAAACTCCTCCCAGGGCGCCCCTCTTCCTTTTCCCCATTCTCTCCGAGCTCGCTGCGCTCTTCCTCGCTCTTCTCGTGTCGCCCTCTCTCTGCCACTCGCCGTCGTACTCAGGCCACGGTTGCCGTCGCTCTAGGCACCACCGCACTAAGGCCTCCTTTGGCTTCACCGCACCACACCGCCCCTCGGCCACTGCTCCACCTCCCCGAAACATCGCGGGATCACCACCCCACCGCTAACCCGAGGCCGCCGCCACATCCGTTGCCTTCGGCCAACGATTTCCACCGAATACGACCGACCCAAGGCACGTCGTTGCCGCCTCCCGCTTTGCCGTGCCGAGAGCAACCCCGGCCGCCAACCCTTTTCCCTCTACCGCCATCAGATCGCCCTTTACCCTGGCAACTCGAGCCGCCACCGCTAGTCGCCATATTCGATAGATGGCCGCCATAGATAAGGGCCATCACTCACTGCGCCATCGCCTCCATTAGCTTCGCAGCCGCGAGGTTAAGGTTGGCCGACCCTCCGCCCGTGCGAACCGTCGTCGGACCCAGCCCGTCGTCGTGCGCCAGAAGCGTTTGCCGCTCCTTGTCAGCGCTTGGGGCCACGCCGAGCCGCTCCGCTTTCCTCGCCGACTCCGCGAGCTTGCGAGGACCCCCGACCGCATGTCCGCCTTCGCCAATCGTGGATGAAGCCTGCTGCCCATGTCGTCCTCCCGAGAGCGTCGTCGCCTCCTGTCGCCGGCCTTCGGCCGCTCCATTCTAGTCGCTCCGGCCGTCCTATCTCCTCCCGAACCCCTTCACCGCATTCAAAAGATTGAGGAGATCTCGCGCGCCGCTCTCCTCGAAGGCGAAGCTAGCCCGAACCCCGCCATCATCGTCGCCTCGCGTCGGCCGCCGTCCATCCCTCACCGCCGAGACTAAAGATGGCGGAGCCACGTAGCCGACTCCGTCACTTTTGTCCCAGTTGGTGGCTCCAACCGGGACTAAAGATTTTTTTATTTTTTTTAATTTGCTACTTTCTCTAGCAGTGTTGTTGCCTATATATTACACACATATATTATATTACACATATACATATTTTACACACATATATTTATACATATATATTATATATATGTATAAATATAAGTTACACACATATAAATGAACTTAAGAAATGAAATATATACATATATTACCAAAATATGTACACATATGTACAATATCCACATATATTTCGTATGTTAGAAAAAATTGTCTACTTTGTGGATCCGGTGGTTAAGTTACTTAAATGAAAGTAGAACTCCCCTGCGGGATCAATGATCTACTCATTTATAAATACCATCAATTCTTCCTGAGCAGCTTGTATGAAAGTCTTGTGGGGGAGGTTGTCTCTTACTCGCATAAGCTGTCATTAATTCGAATAAACAAGAAATAAATATATAAAGTGAATAAGAAATTGAGATGTAATGTATGAATGGCTGTTATACGTACATCTATATCGTCGATAGTTGTGACATCGGTCACAAAGTGGTGAATGTAGTCGTGGACATAGTATCCGCATAAGTTGGTGCCCTGCGACTGTTTTGCACACTAAAGGAGAAACGACGACAGATTTAATATACATTTCATATTTTAGAACAAAGTAATGATTCAAAACAACTTTGGAGCATGTTGCTCACTGGAAATTTCATCCTCACGGAGAGCTTATCTTTCCAATTTCCGCGAACATTCGCCCGAAGCCGTTCCCATGCCATACGTGCAGTTGTAAATTAGCTAGTAATTATCCGAGAACCGCATATATGCAATAGCAGGTAAGATGGCATTACCTGTTTAGCAGTTCATATATCTTTGTGTACGTGGACTCTGGTTTATCCATTGAGTCGAAGACATGGATCCACGAGTGATCCATGTCAATTACTAACAAAACCCAGTGGAATCTGCAAATTGGTTTAGATGACACATATGAAAATTTCTGTATGCACATGGGATTGAAATCGGTATGGAAGGAAGAAAAAACTTACGCAGTGTTGTAGGGCAGAAGGATAAACGACCGGAAGTGGTTCTGCATTGGCGCATTGTATATGTTGTCCACTGTTGGATCAGGAAATTGATCAACCAATACGTCGTTGATTTTGCATGGATCCATGAATCCATGTTTGGTAGTCGTGTTTGTTGCAGTATTGGATCGCCATTCTACAACGGTTAAAAAGAATTTTAGTCAGCTAAATACAAGAAAGTAAGAAACGAAATAACAGAACGATACTTACAGAACCCGTGTGGCTAGAAGTGAGACGTTGAGGGCATCAAGCTGGTACAGGTCGAATATGTCTTCGAATCGAATATAGAAGTTGTCACCTCCATCGAAGAAATAGTGCAGTGAATATCTGCCCGTTACCATCTCTCCACCCTTGCTGGATTCTTGCATGTACCACTTGTGGAAGTGGTACATCTGTGTAGGTAGCTTTTTTACTTGATCCGGCTTTACAAGAGGGTTTCCAAGTTTGAACTTGTATTTCAGCGGAGCCTTCGCCAGGGGAGCACGGCCGTGTAATTGATCCATTAAAATTCCAGCAAATTTCATAAATTGTCTTAACTCTGATCTAACATTTGGAACTGTGCTGAACTCCAGAGGTTTCTGAGGCTACATGCCGAGCTGGGGGCACATCTGCCCGTTCTCTTTGCCTTGCCAGCAGCCTTCCGAATAGTCCTGTCGTAGTCTGACTGTGGTTGAGGTTGCGGTCCAGGCTGTGGCGTTAGGTACGTCTTCTTGAAGAAGTCCTTGGTCTCCTGGGGGATTTCAGGAGGCTTCTCAGGAGACTTCTTTCTGAAGTGGGCCTTGGCTTTAGCTTGGATGGCCTCGTGCAGCTCCTCTGGAGTCATGTCATACGCCGTTTTCTTTGGGGCTGGTGGGAGCGGGTCAAGTTTAGTACTCTTGCTTCTTGGTCCACTGCTGGTTGACATTGACCACGTGGCTCGAGATGTTGTCCATTTAGGAGTCGGTGCTCGTTGTGGCGATGGAGGAGACTGAGAAGGCGGTGGAGTTGGAGACGACCGTTTAGGAGTCGATGCTCGTGAAGGCGACGCAGGAGGCGAAGGAGGCGAAGGAGGCGGAGGAGACGGCCCATGTGGAGGCGAGGGCGGTGGAACGATAGGAGACGCTGTTCGTCCGGGGAATATTATGAAGATCTTCCTCCAGAGAAATATTTCATGAGCTGTTTCTCCTAGCGTCAGCTCCCCGTCTCCTCCGGGGATATCTAGCTCGAGATCTTCATAGCCGCGTTCCACCTGTTTAATTTCAACTTTCGAGTACGCAGGTGGAACGGGCTGGGAGTGGTAGGTGTCGTCTCGGTCTACTGGAATGGCCATGCCCGACACGACCTGTTCAAGAATATTGCTTATTAGTTAGTAATGAACGTTGATTGACAAGTTATTCAAGGAAATATACATACAACATAAAAGTACGAACATACCTTTATTGTTATGTTCTTTAGCGGAATGTGCAGCTCACATGGGGTCCGCTGTGTGATGTCATCAACGGGGCATGGCGGACCCGGTTCAGCTTGTGGGACCAAGTCGCCTTCATTTCCAATTGAAGCGCAGCTGCTGCGCTGCTGCTGTAGTTGAGCGGCTGTTGCTCGATCCGGCTGTTGGCTAACCAAATGGCTCCGCTCCTCTGCCAACCTGCGGTTCAGCCTTTCATCCACAATTTGATCTATTTGCGAGAGCTTCATTTCCATCTCAGCGAGCCTCGCATCGTGCTCTCGCCTGGACCTCATGCGGCTCTTGTACGTCTCGATGTCAGCTTGAAACCCATATTTCTAGGGGACGACGCCTTTTTCTCGCGTACACCCTGGATGCTCTGGGTTTTGGAGGGCGAGCGTTAGCTCGTCCTTCTCTCTGTCGGGCCTGAACGCGCCCGACGAAGTGGCCTCCATCGCCTCCTCTAATCTTCGGCCGGCCTCTTGGATTTCTTCGCCGAAGATAACTGTGCCATCTACAGGATTAAGTGAGCCGCCATGAGCATAAAACCAATGCTTTGATCGTTCCGGCCAGTTGGTTGTGCCTGGAACGATATCTCACGCTTCAAGGTCGGCTTCCATTTTCTCCCATTTCTCCATTGCTTTCTTATAGCCGCCTGACCCAAGCCTGTGATGATATTTTTTCTTCGCTGCGTTGGCCTTGTTCTTTTCTATGATCGCTCGCGCTTCTTCTCTAGTCTTGTGTTCAACAAAAGCATCCCAATGATCTCTGAGCTTTGGGAACTTGTCAAAATCTGGGTTCTGGCCCTTTAGGATGTTTTTCTTGTGTAACTCTTTCTTATAGTTCCTGAATAGCTCTGCAATTTTCTTTAACGTCCATTCCTTGACCCTTGCTTGTTGTGAGTCTGGGATGGTGAACGTTTGCAGCATTGTGGTCCACAGCATTTCTTTCTCTATGTCCGGGAGATAGCTCTGCTCATCTCCTCCTTTGGTTGATCGTCTCCAGTTGGCAACGCTTATGGGCACGTGATCCCTCACCACCCATCCGCTGTGCGCCACAAACTTCCTTGCGACGTCCTCTGGGGCACTTGGTTGATCGTCAGATGCTACCTCTGTTATGACATGTCGACCCTCTATGCGCTTGCTGAGACCGCGTTGCCCGCGTGCCCTCTTCTGTCCAGTGGAGGCGGAGGCGGAGCCCTCATTCCCCTCCTCGTCCCCCCTCGTTCCCCTCCTTGTTGAGGTATTGATTTGGATCCTCAGTCTCCTCCTTGTTGTAAAACTCTGTGCTACCGCGTGCGATCTCGTCAAGGAGAAACTGTTCCTCGTCACGATCCGCCATTTGATTGTTGTGGTTGAGGACTTAATCAAAGAATTCTGACAAAGAAAAATTTATTTGGTTAATACATGTATCAATTATTCAGGGAAATCATGTATGTCTACATAAAAAACATAGACGAAAGTAAGAAGATGGAAAAAATAGATGAAATCGACAAACTACGTTCTATATTTTCCTTCTTCTTCTCTTTTGTTTCTCTTTGCTAGAACACGACCGACCGAACGACCGACCGAACGACCGACCGACCGACCAATCGTTATTTCTATCGTTCACGTCCATTCGTTCGGACCCTTAACCCTAACCCTAACCCTAAACTATCGTTCGTTCACGTCTGTTCGTTCAGACCCTTAACCCTAACCCTAACCCAAATCCTAAACTATCGTCCATTTGTTCTATCGTTCGTTCACGTCCGAGGGTATGATCGTGTGGAGGAGAGGAGAGAAAGAGAGGAGAATGATGTGAAGGAGATAAGGTGGAGAGGAGAGGAAGTGGAGAGGAGAGGAGAGAGAGAGAGAGAGGACGTTGCATGCCTATGTACGTTGTAACGACCAAACGAATGACCGAACGAATGAATGAACGAACGGACGAACAACCGACCGACCGACCGAACGACCGACCGAACGAACGAACGAATGAACGAACAGTTGTTCGTTCGTTCGTCCGTCCGTCCGTTCGTCCACGTCCGTTCGTCCGTTTGTCCGTCCGTCCACGTCCGTTCGTCCACGAACGAATGAACGAACGAACACTCGTTCGTACGTCCGTCTGTTTGTCCGTTCGTTCACGTCCGTTCATTGATTTTATCGTTCTCGTTTGTTCGAAAATACAAAATTCACAAGTCACATACACATTCAAATTTAAATCTATTCATGCATTCAAATATAAACACACATTCAAAATTCAAAATTTGTTCGTCCGTCCGTCCGTTCGTCCGTCCGTCCGTTCATCCACGTCCGTTCGTCCACGAACGAACGAACAAACGAACACTTGTTCGTACGTCCGTCCGTCCATCCGTCCGTTCGTTCACGTCCGTTCGTTGATTTTATCGTTCTCGTTCGTTCGAAAATACAAAATTCACAAGTCACATACACATTCAAAATTAAATCTATTCATGCATTCAAATTTAAATACACATTCAAAATTCAAAATTCACAATCTTAATGCATTAAAATTTAAATAAACAATCCATTTACATATAAAGTCCGTTCATCCAGTTACGCATATAAATTTACACATACACATCAAAATTTACATTCTAACATAATTTATTTAAGTACACATACATTCTATCAAAATTCACACATCAAAAATTACAAATTCACATAATTCACATTCAAAATTTAATTTGATCACATTCAAAATGTTGCAAATTTGCAAGCAGCAGACGCAGCGGCGGCGATGGCGTTGGCGGTGGCGTGGAGGAGGCGGCGGCGGCGAGGATGCGGGAGGCGGCGTGGAGGAGGCAAGGGTTTAGGGTTTAGGGGCGGCGTGGGGAGGGGCCGTGGGGGGGGCGGCGAGGGAGCGGGCGGCGTGGGGAGGGCGGCGGCGACGCGACGGCGACGATGGTGGCGATGGCGGCCTAAAAACCCTAGCGCGCGCATCAATGTGTGGAAAAAAGGGCGGCGGCGCTAACTGTGGCAGGCGACAAAGACGGCGGCGCGGCGGGCCTCCGGCGATGACGATGGCGACGAAGACGGCGGAGACAGCGTGCTGCAGCGGCGTTCTAGGGCTCAGCGACGGCGACGACGATGAAGACGATGAGTTGGTTGCGAAAACGGCTAAGTGTTCGGATCTCCCCGCAGCCACTACCATATATAGTCACGACATCTTTTATCTCGGTTGAAACCAACAACCGGGACAAAAGATACTTTAGTCCCGGTTCGTGGCTTCAACCGGGACAAAAGATAAGATCTTTAGTCCCGGTTGAAGCCACCAACCGGGACTAAAGATGGCCGGGCAGCCACGTGGCACAGGTAGGTGCGCATTTTTAGTCCCGGTTGGAGCCATCAACCGGGACTACGATTGTTTCCGGCCCATCCAAATTCACCTCTAGTCCCGTTGATTTTAAAAACCAGGATTAATGATTACAATGCCATATTATATTGTATTTTATATTCATATATATTTAACATATGTTCATATAATCATATAATGTTCATATATTCATATATAATTAACATATGTTCATATATTCATATATAATTAACATATGTTCATATAATTAACAAAAAATATTATGAATTAAAATAATAACATATAATTAACATTTGTCATATTCCAAACTATTTAAAATTTAAATAGTAATATATAATTAACATATGGCCAATTTGAAAAATATTTTAAATTGAAATAATAACATATAATAAACATTTGTCATGTTTAAAACTATTTTAAATTTAAATAATAATATATAATTAACATATGGCCTTTTTGAAAATATTTTAAAATTAAATAATAATATGTTATTAACATTTGTCATATTCAAAACTATTTTAAATTCTAATAAGCATATAGAATTAACATTTGTCTTATCTTCTTTGGACAGTGCTTCTTTTTTCTTGCTCTTCTCCCTTTGCTTCATAATCTTTCTATCTTGTTCTTTCTTAGATAATCTGATAGCCACCTCATTCCGTGATGGCTCCCCGTGATTTAGAGGTGTGCTTTCTCTGTTTTCAGCAGCAATGTTCAAGTTCTCGTTGCTAATTCAATCCTAAGTTGGTACATGTAGTGGTCGATGTCGGCGGCGGCCGACGCGGTGATCGGCAGGTAGCCCGGCATGTCCATCTCCTATTCCCTGATGACAAGATGATCAACCGTACGTTAAAATTGCAGACAGTGAATGCAATCAATCGAAAGTTCCAGAACGAAGAAGAAATTAATTATGTTGACCTGATAACGATATCCGCCGTCGTGCAGCCTCCTATTCCGGCCACCACTCCATGATCGCCGGCGGCGTGGTGCAAGACGTCGTCGTGATCACTACATGTCAACGTTGTACGAGTTGTGGCAGATAAGGCATGCTAATTTCAATGCCTGGACATAACTTTCCCTTTAAAAACTTCAAAAATTACCTTTCAACTTTCTTTTGAATTTTTGTATTTATTTGATTTCGTATGTCTTTAAGTCTTGGGCCAGTGTGTAAAATGTGTACCCATTGATTTCATATGTCTGTACTACAGATTGTTTCCCGCCCATCCAAATTCACCTCTAGTCCCGGTTGATTTTAAAAATCTGGATTAATGATTACAGTGCCATATTATATTGTATTTTATATTCATATATAATTAACATATGTTCATATAATTAACAAAAATATTATAAACTAAAATAATAACATATAATTAACATTTATCATATTCCAAACTATTTAAAATTTAAATAGTAATATATAATTAACATATGGCCAATTTGACAAATATTTTAAATTGAAATCATAACATATAATAAACATTTGTCATGTTTAAAACTATTTTAAATTTAAATAATAATATATAATTAACATATGGCCTTTTTGAAAATATTATAAAATTAAATAATAATATGTTATTAACATTTGTCATATTCAAAACTATTTTAAATTCTAATAAGCATATAGAATTAACATTTGTCTTATCTTCTTTGGGCGTGCTTCTTTTTTCTTGCTCTTCTCCCTTTGCTTCATAATCTTTCTATCTTGCTCTTTCTTAGATAATCTGACAGCCACCTCATTCCGTGATGGCTCCCCGTGATTTAGAGGTGTGCTTTCTCTGTTTTCAGCAGCAATGTTCAAGTTCTCGTTGCTAATTCAATCCTAAGTTGGTACATGTAGTGGTCGATGTCGGCGGCGCCAGCGCGGTGATCGGTAGGTAGCCCGGCATGTCCATCTCCTATTCCCTAATGACAAGATGATCAACTGTACGTTAAAATTGCAGACAGTGAATGCAATCAATCCAAAGTTCCAGAACGAAGAAGAAATTAATTATGTTGACCTGATAACGAGATCCGCTGTCGTGCAGCCTCCTATTCCGGCCACCACTCCATGATCGCCGGCGGCGTGGTGCAAGACGTCGTCGTGATCACTACATGTCAACGTTGTACGAGTTGTGGAAGATAAGGCATGCTAATTTCAACGCCTGGAAATAACTTTCCCTTTAAAAACTTCAAAAATTACCTTTCAACTTTCTTTTGAATTTTTGTATTTATTTGATGTTTCTTTAAAGTTCTTCATTTGATTTATTTTATCAAATACCGATAGATCGCGATGTCGAATTTACAAAAGAAACTGAGGTCGACCTTAGGATCGAAAAAACACCCTCGGAGAAGAAAATGTTGAGACCGCTGGTCCTGAAGGCAATAATTTACAATAGATTCAATAATTTACAATAAATTCAAATGATAGCAATAATTTTCAATGATTCAATTTAATTTACATCATCCATACATAAATTTAGCTAAGTGACATTTGTCCTCTTGTACTTTCTCCGCACAATTGTTCCTTCGTTACGATCGTTGCGTGAGTAAGGGGTGTCCTCATTTGATAGGAGGATACTCGGGTCAATCGTCACCACGAACGGAGGTTACCCGTCAAACTGATCGTAATCTTCGTCAGTTCTATCCTCGACTCCCACGATTTTCCTTTTGCCTGGGACAACCACGTGATGCTTTGGCTCGTTGGACCCTTTCCCCTTCTTTGATTTTCTAGCCATGTCCTTGACATAGAAAACTTGCCGTACATCATTGGCAAGGACGAAGGGTTCATCTGAGTATCCAACCTTGCTCAGGTCGACCGTTGTGATCCCACTTGCATCAATGGTTATGCCTCCACCATTGAGCCTAACCCACTGGCACCAAAATAGAGGGACCTTCAAAGGTCCATAGTCCAGCTCCCATATATCATCGATGCTGCCGTAATATGTGCTAGCCGTACCATCGTATCCCACGGCATCGATGCGGACAGCGCTATTCTGATTCGTGCTCTTTAAGTCTTGGGCCTGTGTATAAAATGTGTACCCATTGATTTCATATGCCTGGAATGTGGTGATCGAGCAAGATGGTCCCCTCGCCAAGAAGGCTAGTTGTTGGTCAAGGCTCGCGTTGCCCATGAGACGTTGTCGCAGCCAAGCAAGGAATGCTTCGATGTGATGGCGTGTAATCCAGGCATCCATCTTACCGATGTTTTCGGAGCGAACAATCGCCAAGTGCTCCTTGATGTAAGGAGCCACCAATGAAGATTGTTGCAACACGGTCCAATGTGCTTTCCTGTACAAATCATTGTCTATGTTCATTATTGCCTTCCTTGCAAGAGTTCCCTTCCCTCGTAGTCTACCTTCATGGCTTGATTCAGGCACCCCGATGGGACGAAGGTCTTCAATAAAGTCGACGCAAAACTCAATCACCTCCTTTGTTCCATATCCCTTGGCGATGTTGGCCTTTGGATGCGAACGGTTACCGACGTACTTCTTTAGAATGCCCATATACCTCTCGAAAGGGAACATGTTGTGTAGGAATACCGGACCAAGAATAAGGATCTCTTTGACAAGGTGGCATAGGAGATGCGTCATGATATTGATGAAGGAAGGCGGAAAGATCATCTCAAAGCTGACAAGACATTGGACCACATCATTTTGAAAGTATTCTAGTATGTCTGGATCGATGATCTTCTGTGAAATTGCGTTCAGGAAAGTACATAGCTTTGTTATTGTTGCCCGAACATTATCAGGAAGGATACCCCGAATTATAACGGGAAACAGCTGTGTCATCAGCACGTGGCAGTCATGAGACTTTAGATTTGTGAACTTCTTATCCTTCATGCTTATTATTCCCTTTATATTTGAGGAGTATCCAGACGGTACCTTGATACTCTCCAGGCATTCAAAAATTATTTCCTTCTCTGCCCTGCTCAGAGTGTAGCTGGCTGGACTTAGGTATTGTGCTCCTTTCTCCTTTGGTTGGGGGTGAAGACCGTCGCATTGTGCCATATGTTTCAGATCGTTACGTGCCTCAAGTGTATCTTTTGATTTTCTGTACACACCTAGGAAGCCAAGCAGGTTTACGCAAAGGTTCTTGGTGAGGTGCATCACGTCGATTGCGTGGCGGACATCCAAGATTTCCCAGTAGGGCAACTCCCAAAAAATTGACTTCTTCTTCCACATCGCCGCGTGACCACATTCACTTGCTATAGGTTGGTTGTCAGGTCCCTTTCCAAATACTACTTTGAGGTCTTTCACCATGGCAAACATGGCCTTTCCGTTACGATGCTTTGGCTTAGTACGATGGTCTGCCTTTTGATCAAAATGTTTGCCTCTTCTCTGGACAGGGTGGCTTGCAGCAAGAAAGCGACGATGGCCCATGTACACTACCTTCTTACAGTGTTTTAGGTACGTACACTTAGTCTCATCCATACAGTGGGTGCAAGCGTTGTACCCCTTGTTTGACTGTCCGGATAGGTTGCCAAGTGCAGGCCAATAATTGATAGTAACAAACAGAAACCCTCGTAGGTTAAACTGTTCCTGTTTATCCTCATCCCACACGGGAGCACCTTTTTTCTTCCACAGCAGTTTTAGATCTTCGATCAACGGTCTCAGGTACACATCGATGTCGTTACCAGGTTGCTGCGGGCCTTGACTAATAACCGGCAATTGAATGTACTTCCGCTTCATGCATAGCCAACGCAGGAGGTTGTAGATACACATCATTACAGGCCAAGTGCTATGCCCGCTGCTCATCTCTCCAAAAGGATTCATGCTGTCCGTGCTTAAGCTGAACCTTAGGTTTCTTGCATCCTCGCCGAAGTCTTTAAATGTTCTGTCGATGTTTCACCACTGTGACCCATTGGCGGGATGTCTCAGCATGCCGTCTTGTAGGCGTTCTTCCGCGTGCCAGCGCATCATCCTTGCATGCTCCTTGTTCCTGAACAGACGCTTCAGCCGTGATATTATAGGAAAATACCACATCACCTTAGCAGGAACCCTTTTCTTCGAAGGTCGTCCATCAACTTTGCCTAGATCATCTCGTCTGATCTTGTATCGAAGTGCTTTACAAACCGGACATGCTTCTAGGTTCTCGTACTCCTCACCACGGTAGAGGATACAATCATTAGGACATGCATGTATCTTCTGTACCTCAAGTCCTAGAGGGCAGACTAACTTCTTAGCCACGTACGTTGATTCCAGCAATTCGTTTCCCTCTGGAAGAATGTTCTTCACGAGTTTTAGTAACTCGCCAAATGCTTTGTCACTGACACCATTTTTGGCCTTCCATTGCAAGAATTCCAGCGTGGTACCCAACTTTTTGTGCCCCTGTTCACAGCCTACGTACAAGGATCTTTTGTGGTCTGCCAACATACGCTCCAATGTTGTCGTCGTCTTCTTCATCTTCTTCCATTGCAACCCCCACCTCTCCGTGCGATGTCCAGCAATTGTAGTGAGGCATGAATCCCGATTGAAACAAGTGGGCATGAATAATTTTTGATGTAGAATACTTCTTCTCGTTTTTGCACTTTTTGCATGGACAACGTATGAAACCCTTCGCTTGTTGGCATCGGCCACACTCAAAAAATAATGCACGCTTTGAATAAACTCTCTCGAATGTCGATCCGCGTTGTACATCCATTGCCGATCCATCTACATGGAATGCACAAAAATCGTAAGAATATTCCACAAAATTCAAACCATTTAAATATTATTAATTATATACTAATCCAAATGTGTTGTTCTAAAAAAATTAGATTTATTTTTAAAAGGTCTTTTTTTAAAGTGGTAAACATAAAATTAATTAATTATTTTGCATGTATTTTAAAAGGTTCTTTTTCATCTATTTTATAACTTTTTTGTCCAAAAGATTCTCTCTCATCATTTTTCATAAACATTTTTTGAGATAAAATTGTACGGACTAAATTCCTACAAATGTAACGTGCTAAGAATACTTTTCTTCCTCTTTATTTTTTCTAACTTTTTTTCTCAACACAATCTAATGTGCTTAGCAAAATAATTAGTCCAAACAAATTTTCTCTCTCCTCATGTTTACAAAAAAATCTGGAGATGAAAATGTATAGAAAACAACCGAAAAATGCGAAGTGCTAAGCATAGATCATAAGAGGAAGAAGTTGCTAACCTTGTAGATAGCAAAGATTTGTGTATTATCACCAAAACAATGCTAACCTTGTAGATAGCAAAGATTTGTGTATTATCACCAAAACAAAATCACAAAAAATTTTGGCAGCACCTCCCCTCTAGCTAGAGAAAAATTTTGAAGACAAGTGTAGCTGGCTCGGGCTGGAGAAGAAAGAAGGAGTATAAAAAGCAAGCCATCTTTAGTCCCGGTTGGTGTTACCAACTAGGACTAAAGATGGTGTCGGCATGTCGAACACGTCGAGCGCGGGCATCTTTAGTCCCGGTTGGTAACACCAAGCCGGGACAAAAGACATCTTTAGCCCGGTTGGTGTTACCAACGGGACTAAAGATGCCGAACGTTCTGACAATCTCTGACAATATTTGAACCGGGACTTAAGATGATCTTAAGTCCCGGTTCGTGGCACGAACCGGGACTAATGTTTCTAGAAATCCGTAGACTTTTTAAATCGAGACTAGAAATATTTTTTAGTCCTGAGTACTATTTTCAAACTGAGACTATTGTGAATTTTGATACATCAACCGAAAATGGTTTCTTCAGTAGTGTATAATGACTTAATCTCTTATCCTCGGCACAACAAAAAGCATCAACCTCATATGCTTGGGTCAGTTTCTTACACCGTAAGGGGGTATTGAAGTCGTCAGCTCTATCATGTAGCCTATGTGCATAATACTCTAGCTGGGGTTATCTTTTTTCGCTGAATTGCATGAGAACGACGACATTGGCGATATTTTATATCTTCATGGAACCCATCTTCTCCATAGGGAAATGAGATTGGGTATTGCATTGCCAAAAACTTGCAGTGAGTTTCTTTGATCTTCTTTAGATTAGCTGCATGATCCTGCACCAGTAAGTCTCGACCTTCATCAGTGACACCTAAATCATTAACCACCAAGCGAACCACTTCTGCTGCAATTAGGTGTACTATATACACTGCCATGCTGATTTGAGACACTAAATAGCTTCATTAAGTAGTGATCATCAGTTTGATCAGAGAGCCTATCTCAAGCAGTCCGAAAAACATGTACTATTGGATTGTGGCAATTAAACATGGTCACCAAAGTAGTCACGGTAGCTTCATTTGGTTCGAGAGCAACATTGCCATGTGAAGTGTTAAGAAATAGCACTTGTATTCATAACAGAGGCACTAGGCCCTATTTATAGGTATAGGAGTGGAAAATATACACAAAACCCCAAATACAAAAGAGAAAATACAAATAGTACATATACATCTAACACCCCCTCAAACTCATGGTGGATCAAGAAAATTGAGTTTGGAGAGATACAAATGGATAGATAAAAGCTATGTTAAACTCGGGTCTATGTCTTTGTAAAGAATTCAGCTAATTACAATTCTAAAGGCACATACTGAATAACAATAAACCCATCCTAAACATGTGATCGTGTATAAGAAACATCAACACCAATATGCTTAGTAAGCTCATGCTTCACCGGATCACAGGCAATACTAATAGCACCGGTACTGTCAAACAAAAGAGGAGTCGGCATAGAAACATAAACACCAAAATTCTCAAGCAACCACCATAACCAAGTCACTTCTACCATCATAAGAGCCATAGCACGCAACTTAACTTCAGCACTCGAACGAGAAATTGCTACCTGCTTCTTAGTCTTCCAAGCAATAAGGGAACCACCAAGAAAAATACAATAGACGAAGAGATCGACGATCAGAGGGATCACTAGCCCAAGTAGCATCACAATAAGCCTGAAGATGTAAGGAGCTTTTACGTGAAAAGAAAAGACGACGTGAAAGAGTCCCACGAAGATAACGTAAGACATGAAGAAGATAACAATAATAAAGATGAGTGGGAGCTGCAACAAACTGACTCACGATATGCACAACATAGGAGATATCATGATGAGTAACACCAAGGTAAACAAGACTCCCAACAATATGACGATAACAAGTGGGATCCTCAAGAGGCTCACCATCAGTGGCTCGAAGATGAACATTAAGTTCCATGGAAGTCTCAACAGTCAGATGATCAGTAAGAGAAGAAAGATCAAGAAGATCCTGAATATACTTTTCTTGAGACAAATAGAAGCCTTCTGATGTGGAAGAAACCTCAATCCCAAGAAACAAACGAAGAGGACCAAGATAAGACATACAAAACTTCTCACTGAGATGGGCCCTGACAAAAGCAATATATTGAGGATCATCACCAGTAATAATCACATCATCGACATAAAAAAGGACAAGAGTCCGACCACGTGGTGAAGTATGGACAAAAGCGCAGGATCATGAGCACTAGTAGAAAAACCAGCAGTAGTAACCACAAAGGCAAAACGCTAAAACCAAGCACGAGGAGCCTGCTTGAGGCCATAAAGCGAGCGACAAAGATGACAAAACATACCGTCAGGAGTAGAATATCCAGGCGGCGGCTGCATATAGACCTCCACATGTAGCTCACCATTAAGAATGGCAATCTTGACATCAAGCTGAGAGATGGACCATCCACGAACAAAGGCCACGGCGAGGAGAGTGCGAACAATGGTCATGTGAGCAACCGGGGCAACAGTCTCATCATAGTCTCGACCATGCTCCTGCTGAAAACCACGAGCAATGAGACGAGCCTTATAGCGCTCATGAACCATCAGAGTGAGTCTTCACCTTACAAACCTACTTACATGTAATAGGGCGCACAATTGTAGGACGAGGAACAAGATCCCACGTGTGAGTACGCTCAAGAGCTGCAACCTCCTCACCCATAGCGTGCTGCCATTCTTGATGAGGAAGAGCATCACGATAAGAAGCTGGCTCTGAAAGAATGGTAGCAGCATAAGCGGAAGGAGAGTAACAATTAGGACGTCGACGAAGACGATGACCATGCCCAAGAAGCTTCTCAGGAGAGGAATTCTCTGAAAGAGAGGTCTCAATAGGAGAAGATGGTGTGTCATACGAAGATGATACATCAGAGGAAGATGGCACATCAGAAGAAGTCCGTTCATGACGAGTATAGACATGTGTCACTGGTGGCTTTACAAAAAAATCAACAACCATAGTAGGAGACATCAAAGAAGTAGACTCCAATGAAGTAGGCTCCGAAGAGAGCATATCAACACGAATGTCAGGCGAGGAGACTACAGGGGGAGCCACTGGAGGAGGTATCCGTCATGAGGAAGGTGTGATAGCAATATAAATATCAGGTAATACCAAGAAGGATAGTGGATCAACCAAAGATGCAGGTCAAGCATCAAAACAAGGATGAGGATAGAAAGGACGAGACTGATCAAATACAACATCCATAAAAACCCTCATCCGACGACCAACCAACTCCCAACAACAATATCCCATATGCTCGTAACTATAGCCGAGAAAAGCTGTCACGCCTCGATTTTCATTCATGATTAAAAATAATTTAATAATTCATTTCTAGAAAATTATATCAAAAGTTAAAATAAATTTTTAAGTGAAATTAATGAGGAAATTGAAATTTCCTTTAAAATCATGGCTGGAAATATTTTTGCAATATTCTCCATGCTCTAAAGTACTCTATGAAATTTTTCGCGAATTTTCGGAGCTCAAGAAGCAATTTTAATAATACAAAGATTATTTAATTAATTAAATAAATTAGAAACAAATTAAAACCCCTTCACTATTCCTGTGCCGTTTTCGGCCCATTCCTCCATTTGCCTACCTCCTCTCTCCTTCCGTGCAGCCCAATTCGCCGGCCCGCTGCCTCGATCCCTCTCGCAAAGTCCATTTCGCATCCCTCCCTCCTCCTGTCCAGCCAACAGGTGGGGCCCACCTATCAGCTCCATCTCCCACCTCCGTCCGGGAGAATCGGCCGCCATTCTCGCGCCTTCCCGCCTCCTCGCATGTACATGGACCGGCCACCTCTTCTCTCTCCTGCATGCACTCCCCACCTTACCCCCCCAAAATCCGGCCATGTCGCCGCCTCCTGCGCCCCTCTCTCCCTCTCTCTCCCTACGCATGACGCCCGTGTCACGGCCTTTCACTTTTCCCAGCCATGATCCCCCTTCCCGAGGGTATAAAACTCCTCCCAGGGTGCCCCTCTTCCTTTTCCCCATTCTCCTCGAGCTCGCTGCGCTCTTCCTCGCTCTTCCCGTGCAGCCCTCTCTCTCCGCTTCTCACCGTCGTACTGCGGCCACGCATTGCCGTCGCTCTAGGCACCACTGCACTGAGGCCTCCTTTTGCTTCGCCGCACCACACCGCCCCTCGGCCACTGCTCCATCTCCCCGAAACATCGCGGGATCACCACCCCACCGCTAACCTGAGGCCGCCACCACATCCGTCGCCTCCGGTCGACGATTACCACCGAATATGACCGACCCAAGGCACTTCGTTGCCGCCTCCCGCTTTGCCGTGCCAAGAGCAACCCTGGCCGCCAACCCTTTTCCCTCTACCGCAATCGGATCGCCCTTTTCCCTGGCAACTCGAGCTGCCACCGCCACTCGCCATATTCGACAGATGGCCGCCATAGATAAGGGCCATCGCCCGCCGCGCCATCGCCTCCATTAGCTTGGTAGCCGCGAGGTTAAGGCTCGCCGACCCTTCGCTCGCGCGAACCATCGTCGGACCCGGCCCGTCGTCATGCGCCAGAAGCGTTTGTCGCTCCTTGTAAGCGCTCGGGGCCACGCCGAGGTGCTCCGCTTTCCCCGCTGACTCCGCGAGCTTTCAAGGACCCCCGGCCGCATGTCCGTCTTCGCCAATCGTGGATGAAGCCTGCTGCCCATGTCGTCCTCCCGAGAGCGTTGTCGCCTCCTGTCGCCGGCCTTCGGTTGCTCCATTCTAGTCACGTCAGCCGCCCTATCTCCTCTCGAACCCCTTCACCGCATTCAAAATATTGAGGAGATCTCGTGCGCCGCTCTTCTTGAAGGCGAAGCTAGCCGAAACCCCGCCATCGTCGTCGCCTCGCATCGGCCGTCGTCCATCCCTCACCGCCAAGACCCTGGCCGTCGTCCCGCTGTCATGTGTGCACGGTGAGGTTCCCCTCTTTTCCCTTTGCATTTTCCATTCCTCCGCCACTTCTCGGGCACAGCATCGCGCCGGTAGCTGCCGCCGACGACCATTGGGTCAAGTGCCGCCGCCTTCGGACGGCCATCAACGGCGCCACCCCGTTTCCCGTGGCCGTCTGTCACACCACGGAGTTTTCCCCTTTTAAAAATAATTAAGGAAAATCACAAAAGAAATAATTTGAGATTAACCTAGAGCAAAGAAATAATTTTAAAATGCAAATTCTAAATGGAAATGGCATGGTAGGATTTTTCTTAGATTCTACATGTCAAAAATACATTAACGGGATTTTTAGTGGAATTTTCGAGCACTAGAAATAATTTTTAACCAAATAAAATCAAAATCGAATTAAATAAATCCGGGGAAAATTTGTTTCCTCTCTCCGTCCTTTTCCCGCCCATTTTCAGCCGTGGGCCGCTAGCCCAATCCTCTTCGCGCGCACTCACTTCTCTCTCTCTTTCACGGGCCGGCCGAAGGCGCGGCCCGTTAGCCTCCCTCGCGCACGAACAAGTCCATTTCGCCTCCCTCTTCTTCTCGGGCCACTGACAGGTGGGGCCCACCTATCAGGCCCGTCGTCCACCTTCGGCCGTGCTACCGCCGATCGCTCTGCCTCGCTGCCGCACGATTCCCAGCCACCTCCGCCTCTCCTGCGCACCCTAAAGCCGCCATAACTTTCCCGCCCTCCCATCGACCGTTGCCGCCCGTTTTCCCCGCTCCCGCGCCATTAATGGTCGCGCTCGTCGTCGCTGGCCTTTATTTCCCCTACATTAATGCCGACGAGGAATTACTCCTTCCCTCGTCCGCGACTAACCTCCCCGAGCCCTATAAAAGCGTTCGGTTGTCCTCCCCATCCTCCCCACACACTCGGTGAGCTCTCCCGTGCCCTCACTCTCTCACCCACCGTGTGCCCGAGCTCCGCCACATCATGCAGCCGTTCGGTCGCTGATTCCCGCCGACCCAAGCTACACCGAACCTCCCCGCCGCCTCCATCCCTTTCGCCAGCGTCCGAGCCACCTCGGCGTCACTCGCCGTCGCCTCCCGTCATCCTCCCACCGACCCGTGCCGTCGTCTTCCTCCCCTTCGGCAACCCGCGGTGAGACGCCCCTCCCTCTCTCCCTCTCTGCCCGAGCACGTGTATCCATCCCGCAAGCACGCGACTTCGCCCGCGTGCAAACCGCGCCACTCTGCTGCCCCGCGCCGTCGCTGCGATGGCGCCGGCGATCTCCGGCCGCCGCGCGCCCTCGCTTTGCTCTCGACCGTCGATCTACCTCGGTAGATCGGGATTGCGATCCCGCCTTTGCCCACATGGCCACCACGTCAGTGCCACATCGGCGCCACGTGCGCCACGTGTGCGTCGACCGACTCTCGGCCCGTGGACCTGGTCCAGCGTGGACCGGTGCTCCCGCAGCCAATGATGTCAGCATTCGGCCGTTGACGTCAGCCTAGGCGCTGACGCAAGCCTTAGGATTTATTGTGCAACAATTTATTAAGGATTTTTTCTGCTTTAGTAATAAACAGAGTTAATCTTCTAAAATTCATATCTTTTAAATCCGAGCTCTATTTAAGTCCATTCAAATTTCATTAAATTCATAAAACTGCCAAGAATTCATTAAAAATGGTTTTTCCCCTGTTTCAGTAGACTTTTAGCATGTTTTGTTGAATGCTTTGTTTGTCGTGTAAATCTCGGTAGTTCCACCGACCCCGTTTACTTCAAAGTCGTTGCAGAGTTTCCCCATGTCGAAGAGCAAGGAAAGTCATGCTTCATTATTGATCATATTGTACCTATTTTGCTAAAATACCTCGTTTATTCTATTAAATTGCATTTATTTTGTAATGTCATTTCATGGGAAATATTACACTTCTATTATTAGTATCCAACCCTAGGTCTTGATCACCCTAAACCTTTGATACATCTTGGGTAATAATATGACTAGATATTGTCCTAGGATATGCTTAGCCCTGCTTAGATCAACTAGCACACTAAATGGATTATTTCACCTAAATTACACTATTCTGTACACATGAAATGAAAGACTTAATCCTGTGACATTGTGACCACGGTTAACAACTAAATATGGCAAATGGCGGGCTGTGGGCGCATTTGATTTTGGATATTCGTGCCCATGGCAATTATGCACCGATTCACAGGAAACCCTAGAAGAAATACCATACTAACCACAAGCCAGAAGTGGCAACGATGGGTCCCGTAGTGTAGCCTTCCCTAGCCAACGTTCACCGGCAAGGGTGAGCGTGATGGAGTTGCGTCGGCGGGGGCTTACCGATTCTTGGTCATCGGATGCACCGTGACACTCGGGGGGCGCCACTACCCGGTTGGGAGTGGGGGCGAAACCTTGGTGTAGTTCACTTGGTTAGCAGGGGGTTATATGATAGGTCCTATCACAATCCTTTTCGGGGTACCGTGGTGGTATTCCGGCGCACGAAAACGTGTTGTGGGGCTGTGTCTTCTGGGTACATTAAGGATAACATGGACGTTACGATAGCATAAATCAAAATTTTTCTACCGACCAAACCAGAAAAGCAAGCAAGTAAGGCTCTATAGATCGTTACCGATTGACATGCAGTGCAGTGGAAATAGCCAATCAAGAGCTATCCAACCTCGGACAACTCCTGGCCGACCTTGCGGATGTTGGACAGCACCATGCCGACCCGAGGCAGTGCTATGCCGATCGCCCGACCTTGGGTCTAAATCACCCGACCGCCGATGACGCTGTGCCGGTTCGCCCTGCCCTCCGACCTCCCGACCGCCCGACCCAACCGCCGAGTTGAATATGGCTACTTGGATCTCGATGAGATTCAATGTCGCCGAATAACACCGCAACGTAGCGATGTCTCTACCGGTATCCACACATCCAGGGAAGGAAATCATCGAACACATTGTGTGCTAGCACTCGGTGCACGACTAGAGTTTTGCTCAGAAGTCAGCGACTTGGGTTTCGGAAGATCTTGACCCGGTGACTTGGAGTTGCGCTCGTGATCTATTGTTTCTCCTACTGATTTCCACCCCAAGCACCTCTTTATATAGAGTTGGCGGACTGGGCCTTGTGGCCCATCGAGACTCTATATTCAATCGGATCTCTATCTGAACTGCGCCATATCTGAGTCAAACTCGAATGCCTGTTCTTTCCCGTTAAGTATGCGACCCTGTAGGTTCATGCAGACTTGGTTCCGACCCAAGAATGCTTCTTGGCTGACCGTCAACAGCGGCCCCTAGCAGAACATATTGACACCAAAGTCCACACAAAGATCATATGCTGAACCTGTAATGTGTGCACAAATCCCTTTGCCTCACGATATCAGTTAAGCTATAGGCAAGACTCGTGACATGCTATCAATAGCTTAATCATTCACTCGATCTCATATTGGATTATCTATCTGTTGATTGACTCCTCAATCAACTCGGCATGGCCATGCACTTCCATAATCCATTACATCGAGGGGCCCAGAGATATCTCTCCCATAGGAGGGGCAAATTTCATCTTGATCATTCACATCCCACTACATGTTTCATGGCAAACCCAACGAATACTTTTATGACTACCCATTTATGGAATAGCGTTTGATAGTCCCTAAGTAAGCCATTACACATGTTGGAATCCATGATGATCTCATGTCTAAGGACTTTGCACCAACACTACTTGAGATCAACTAATGACACATTAATTCTCTGTAATGTCTTAAGGTGGGTCTATCCAATAATGTGTTCTCTAACACATGTTCATGTTTATTGATTTGGTATCTCCATACCATGATCTATGAGACATCATCATCAATCAATAAATATGCCAATCTTAGAATCATATTTCTTCCATAGATATGATATATGATCAGGGATCATTTAGAAATAGATTCATACATAAAGAGTCTCATAAATAAGTCACATACTTACTGATCAATATAAGTTGTCTATTTCATGGAACCGAATAACACTTTATTCATTGATACATAAACATTGACCATGATATCCAACATCTCTATGTTTCCTATAGGGCATATCACTAACAGTATAGATGTACACCTCTGATCAGAGTAAAGCTATTCGAGTAGCCATGCCCGCGGTTATGGGCGATCGACCAGATTCACCGTGATTAGTCTCACACTGCTAAAACCTGATTAATAGAACTAGACTATTATAGATGGATGGTTTGGGCCATTGCAACATGGGGATAACATTGGACAATGTTGCAAAATAATATTGTTAAATACTTGATTTACAACTGTTTTTCCATCTTCAACTCCCTTGTTTGTGAAAAGTTTAGTTGTTTGCGCTAAAAAGCAAACTCTTGCCAAATCCTTGTCTCCCCTTTGCATTCATACCTCTCTCTTCCGGTATGACTTGCTTAGTACGTGGAAGTACTCATCCTTGCCTCTTCACTAGAGCCAGTGTCGGAAGAAGCCAATGACGTCGAAGACGAGTAGGCTTAGCCTACACTCTGGAAGATGCCTGTGGAGTGGAAGGTGCCACGCTGCAAGCGTCAAGACTAGGCTTAGACCCTTTTCTTTTTCCGCTGTTTTTTTGTAATCTTTATGTAATGTTTTTAAGACATGGAACTGTAATATCAACAATTGTCGTATGTGTACCCTCGCTGGTCCTGGACAGAGATTTTTAATACACATATAGCTTTAGAAATTCTGGTTTAAATTTCTGGGTGTGACACCGTCTGATCTATCGTCAGGCAGATCAGGGCCGTCCATGTGGCTGCCCATGTGGCAGCCACGTTGGTGCCCCGTCGGCACCACGTGTGCACCACGTGGTGCACCCTCTCATGCCGCGCGTGGACTCAGTCCACTATGGACTGTCCCCTTTGATCCGCTGAACAAGCAAAATAAATTGCATGTTTTGCCGTTTGTAAATAAATTGCATGTTTTGCTAATTACATGAGAATTGGGACTACATATCTGCTTGCTTGTGCGATGTTTACTTGATATCCATCCTTTGTCAAACCTGCATGATAATTTGATTAGCTTGCATCACTTATGTTGACCATGGTAGAATTATATACGCTTAGCCATGCGTAATTACCACTAGCTCACTTAATGGGATAATCACATTAATTATTCCAGTATCTGACGAGCTGCAAGCTCAATACACCTGACCATGTTTATTGGTCATAATTATCCAGCTAAAATGTAACTTAATGGTAGGCTTTGGGTGCATGGTTTTGCTTGTCGCACCTATGGCAATTAAGGACCGATCACGGGAAACTCTGGAAGACTTACCGTACTTACCACAAGAAAGAATGGGCCACTGCTGTACCTGTTGTGTAGCTTTTCTCTGTCCGACGTACCCAGGCAAGGGTGAATGTGATGGAGTTTGGATGGACCAGGTGGCAGTCTCTGCGGCTTCCAGATTCACTTAGGCACAAGAGGGGCTGCCTACCTTGGATTTAAAGGTAGGGGAAAAACCTGAAGTGTGGTTTCGCTTGGTCAAGGAGGGTTATGCAAAGGGTCTTATCACGATTTCCCACTTTGCAGTACCATGGTGGTATTTCGGGGCATGATCACATATGTGGAATCTTGTCTTGTGGGTACAGTCGTATACCTTTGATCAAAGTAAAACTATTCGAATAGTCATGCCCGCAGTTATGGGCGATCGACCAGATTCACCGTGATTAGTCCCACACTATTAATTAACTTGGATTAATAAACTGGTTTAGTTCAGGTGGAATGGTTGGGCCTGTTCAACGTGGTGTAACGTTGTTCAGTGGAGGATTAACCTTGACTTAATCAATCAATAATTTTTCTGTTTTAAACTATAAATCTTGACAACCGTATTTATGCAAATAGCCATAAGCCTATCTTTGTCTTCTCTTGCACGTCTGCATCATTGGCATGGGTTGCTAAGTACGGTGGTAGGCCTTGCTATCTTTCCCCCTTTCAAAAAATATAGTGCTTTTGAGTTGAAGACGAAGTTAGAAAACCAAGGCATAACCCCAGTTTTGTGTTGCTTTTGGAGTGGAGCTAAAGTCCCGCTAGGATCATCTTTTCCGCTACCACTTTCTTTTCAGTGTGAGGAATTTGTGCCTCTGCTGTAAGTATTTACGCTTTATTTATTGTGGACCCCCGTTTTTGAGTCGGGAATCTTTCGTGTTCATAGTACCATTTCCCTGGATCAAGTAGTTGGTACCCACGAATGCAGTACTGGATAATCAAGTGCGCATGCACGAATAGTCTTACAATACCATTATTACATAAATAGGCCCGAAGGCATTGTTCATCCCACAGGACCTTATGGTCCGAATACAATATAAAAACAGAGTTAAGATAAGGCAGCGGAAAGAGGCAGCGGCTTGTCCATTGCCACAGGCAACGACCGGAGCTAAAGTCTAATATGCGCCGTCAGTTCCCTCGTCCTCCTGGTGGTAAGCATATGGATCTTCCGGCTCTTCAACTCCATCAGCTGGAGGTTTGTGCGTATAGCAAGGGTGAGTACCAACCGTACTCCGCAAGTCAACACAGAATTGATGCATATGACAGGGTTATTCAAAGAACATGGCTAGGGTTATTTTTGCGTAAAGCCAGTTTTCACAATTCTTTTCACAAGCCTACCGTCTAGCCAAAACAAGTTTTAATTTCATAGTTCATTAACCCGGTGACGGTTCTGTCTACCATCCATCGTGATTCCAAGGATGGCTTCCCGCCTCCGGTGCGTCATGATTTTCTGGGGAGTCCACCCCTTCTCGCATTCTCGAGAAGTTGATCCACCAGCGATCAAAATCATCATGCAAACCCATCCCAGCATTTTTAAGTTCAAAGTCTAGCCAAGCGAAAGTCTTGTCACGATGCTCAATATCCGCGAGCACGGCTATTCGAATAGATTGATTCATTCACACTGCAGTGGATGTACACTTTACCCGTACTCCGCGACAGCCCAACAAATGAGCCTACGCCTCAACACATGAGACGGCCATGGCAAAGCCTTTCGATAACCTCACTTTGGCAGTACCCGCTCCATGAACTTAAGCCCTCATGCACTCTAGCCGTCCTTTTCTAGCAGTGAGAGGAGTTCTGGCGCACCCGGGGTAAGGGAAATCTTTCCAGATTTTTAAGTTTAATCAACATCGGTTTAATCCCACCATTCACAACAAAGGCCGCAGCCTCATCCTCATCCCATAACCACATCATAGAGAACCATCTATGCAAGGATACTGCCTCCGCTCGGCTATCTAGTCAGCTAGGTCTATACCCATTCGAGAAGTACGGTTGTCGGCTCGTTTCCGGCTATCTCATGGCTCGGTCCTTAATTGACCAGGGTCGGCACTTGCCTTTTCCGGAATCCACCCAAATCATCCGGCCGCTTGATCTAAAACATTTGTTTAGTGCTTTCAATTTTCATCAAATGTAATTCATCATGGTCATGTGGCGCTCATGTCTCCACATGCCGAATCTCAACTACCTCCCTTAAGGTAGTTGCCCAAGCACAAAGCTTTTTCATAAAGTCATGAGTATGCATAAATCTAAGTATAGCATGGCTAAGCGGTTTAAGTTATGCTTCGGTTATTTGTATCACATCGCGAGTTACAAGGAGTAATTCTAAAGGTACTCAATAGCAAGGAATGGCACAACAAGTGTAGGTAACATGGTAAAGCATGCATGTTTAGAGTTTAAAATATCATCATTTCGCGATTGGGATCAATATGTTCAAAGGGTGTGAAGACTTGCCTTGCTCGTACGCTTCTTGAGTGGGGTCTCCTGCGGGGTCGGTGTTCGCCTCCTCGGTGCGCTAATCATACGAGCGAAAAGGAAAAGGAAAATGGATTCCGTTAAAATCCGATAAGAACGAACGAAAAAGCATGAAAAATCATAAAGAACTCTCCAAACCATTTTCCCCTACGACCCTAATCGAATCACGAAGCAATTCAAATATCGAATGTATATGTCGCAAAAGGGTTGATCGGGATTTATATGAGATAGTTTATAATTCTTTGAAAAGATTCTTGATTTGTGAATATAATATAAATTAAATGAATGAATGGACCTCACAAAGGTATATAAATATTTTGGAAATTTATTAGATTAAAAGTTCAAAGTTTAGGTAGATATAAAATTCATAATTATTTGCAAAGAAATTTAAAAGTAAATAAATAAACCCCTTCAAAAGGTGCAAAATCTTTGTAAATAAAGTTTTAGAATAGTTTAAAAGAGTATAAATATTTTCCTAAGATTTTTACTAAGCTTAATCTTATTTTTAATCTCCTTAGAAAAAATAAAAAAAACTTCAAAAATTTTGCTTAAGCCGGATTCGAACCAGCGCCCTCCTCACTCGGCTCGGCTCAAACCACGAGCCAGCGAGCCGTTCTCGCTCTCTTCATTTCTTTCTTTCTTTTCATCCTTCTCTCTTTTCCCCCGGCGAGACCGACGGTGCAGCATGGCCGGACGACGGCGAGGGAATCGGAGCTCGGCATCAAGCTAGTCCTACATCATCTACATGACGCGGGGAGTCCGTTTCAAGGCACGGCTGGGCTAGGGAGGCGGCGGAGCGGTGCGCGGCGACCGAGGCGGCGGCCAAACAGAGGGTTCGGCGGCGAAGGCGCACGGTGCGGCGGCACTCGGTGACAATGCGGCCGAACCAAGGGGTCCTAGAGCATCTACGGAACACGGGGTGCTAGCTAGGGGGTCGGCTTGGCCGGAAAGGGGCGGTGGTGGTATGGCGACGTGCGCACGGCGGCGGCCAAAACAGAGGGTTCGGCGGCGCTCGTCGCCGGTGATTTCTGGCGGCTATTCGGCTCGGGGGACTTAGGGGAAATATAGCTTAGAGCACGTAGATCGTGGACGTACCTTTAATTCAAGAAGAAATCAATTGAGGGCGACGAATTTTGAAGTTTGCACCGGGCGGCCGAGTTAGGGTTCTTTCGACCGGGCTCCGTTCTCTTGCGAAATTCTAGCGCTATGGTGAACGGATTTTGGGGAAAATTGGAGAGGAGCTAGATGAGACGATGTGGCACAAATTTTGTGTTGTGAGTTTCGGCCGAGGAGTGCTATATATAGTCGACCACGCGAGCTCGAACTCGGCGGCCATGGCGGCGCGCTAGGGTGACGCACGCACGAGTAGGGGAGGGTGAGGCCGACGCACGGTGGGCATGGTTACGGCACGACGGAATGGCACGGTGGTGCTGCGCGACATGGACGACGCGCCACGGCGACGGCATTGACGCGGCGCGCGCGTGGTACGGCGAGGCGACGGCGAGCACATGCGCCGCGTACGGCGAATCCGGCGACGTCGGCGGTGTGGCGACGGCATGGCGCGGGTGCGTGGGCGATGCGGTGCACGGCGCGGCGGTTGTGCGAGGACGTGGTGACGCGGGCGACGGTACGACGCGGCATGGCACGGGCGCGCGTGTTGACGCGGCGCACAGGCGCGAGGACGCCGTCGAACACCTTCATACGCATGAATAGTGTACTTTCTCAATTTCCCGAATTTGATTTTCTATTTTCCCTTACCATTTCCTTTTACTCTAAAAAATCAAAATAAATCTCAATATTTCCAAAATAATTTTGAAATTATATTTCCAAACTTTTTCCCCACTTTTTATTTTGCAAAATATATTTTTCCTATTTTTATTTCTTTCTTTTAAAATCAATAATTTGGGATCTTTACTTAATTTTTAATTTCATATTTCCTTGTAAAAAAATATTTTTATCCCAAATCCAAATGTTTATTATTTTTTTCCACCGGTTAGGGTTTAAACCAAAACATATTCTTGCAAATCTCCAAAATTAATATGTTTACCCCTCTTCAAATTCATATATATATATTTATTTAAATTATCTTTCCCAAGGGTCTCAAGCTTAGGGGTTTAATTCAACTTCACTTCAAAGCAATTCCGAAGAAATTCTTACGCAACCGAATTGGCAAATAAAATTGAAAAACACGATAAGAAGCAATGATTCCAAAAAGTTTTTGTGAGTTCCGATTTTCACGTTCCGAATTCTACTCCTTCGATTTTCGGGATGTTACAAACCTACCCCTAACAATAAATCTCGTCCCCGAGATTTCTTACCGTTCTTGAATAGGTGTGGGTATTCCGTCCTCGGAATTTTTCGCTCTCCCGGTAGCTTCTTCTTCGGTGTGATTACTCCATTGTACTTTGTACATGCGCCACGACTTGGTTCGTGTCTTCTTTTCTGCTTCGTCTAGTATCTTGATTGGATGTTCGGATAGGTAAGATCACCGTGGACTTGGATGGTTTCTAACGGGGTTTGCTCTTCCGTACCGCGACATTTCTTCAGGCGATACGTGGAATACTGGGTGGACATCGGAGAGATTCTCGGGCGGTTCAATTGATAAGCCACTTCTCCCCTCCTAGCGCTTATCAGAATGGGCCCACGTATCGTGGTGCAAGTTTCCCTTGACTTTGAACCTCTCGTGTTCCCGTAGTGGTGAGACCTTTAGATACACGTAGTCACCCTCTTTGAATTCCAATTCTCTTCGTCGAGTGTCCGCGTAGCTCTTTTGTCGTGATTGAGCAGCTTGTAGTCGGTCCCGGATCGCGAACCTTTTCCTCGCCTCCCTTGATTATGTCGGGCCCGAATACGGTTCGTTCACCGGTTTCGACCACATCAATGGGGTTCGACATCGGCGACCAAATAGAGCTTCGTTTGGCGACATCTTCAAACCGGCTTGATAGCTATTATTATAAGAGAACTCGGCGTACGGTAAGCATTTCTCCCAATCCTTGGTGAAATCCAATGCACGAGCTCAAGCATATCTTCCAAGATTTGGTTCGTCCTTTCGCCCGCCCATCGGTCGTGGATGGTAGGCGGTCGAAAGCGAGATGACTTCCGAGTGCCTCGTGGACTTTGCTCCAAAAATGAGATGTGAATTGGGTACCACGATCCGATATGATCCTCTTTGGTACACCGTGAAGACATACAATCCTACTCATATATAGTTCCGCTAGCTTGGCGCTGTTGTAGTTAGTTTTCACCGGTATAAATCGCGCTTGGTGAGCCGATCTACTATTACCCAAATGGAATCGTAGCCGTCGTAGTTTTGGGTAGTCCCACTATGAAATCCATGCCTATCTCGTCCCATTTCCATTCGGGAATTTTGAGTGGCTGCAGCAAGCCGGCTGGCCGCTGATGCTCAGCTTTCACCCTTTGGCACACATCGCACACGGCTACGTATTCGGCTACATCTCTCTTCATATTGGGCCACCAATATTCTCCTTTCAAGTCTTGGTACATTTTCGTGCTTCCGGGATGTAACGAATATGCCGATTCGTGGGCTTCCTTTAAGATCAATCCCCTCAAACCGCCTTGTTCAGGCACACAGATTCTTTTCTTGTACCACAGGATTCCCTTGTCATCTACTGAAAACTCCTGAGCGCGTCCAGCGGCCATGCGTTCCTTAATTTCCTGGGTTTCCTCATTTCCTTTTTGGGCTTCCTCTATTTGAGTTCTCAGTAGGGGTTGGATTTCCAGTGAGTTTACTTCTCCGTGAGGAATCAGGTGCAGATTGAGTCTGGCCATTTCTTCTTGAAGTTCGCTGGCCATACCTCCTAATTCCATGTGATTGCATTCGGCTTTGCGGCTCGGCGCATCGGCCACTACATTTGCCTTGCCGGATGATAATGGATTCCTAGATCGTAATCCTTGATCAACTCCAGCCATCGCCTCTGTCGTAGATTGAGATCGGTGAGTAAAGAAATATTTTAGGCTCTTGTGATCGGTATACACATCACGGTGGTTCCCGATCGAGATAGTGCCTCCAAATCTTCAATGCGTGTACAATCTGCGGCTAATTCCAGTCGTGTGTGGGATAATTCTCTTCGTGGGGTCGTAATCGTCGCGAGGCATACGCCACGACCTTTCCATCTGCATCAATACTCCTCCCAATCCTTGCCGGGATGCATCACAGTACATCACGAAGTCCTTCCGGTTGTCGGGTAAAGTCAAGATTGGAGCAGTGGTTAACTTTCCTTTTAATTGGTCGAAGGCTTTTTGGCACTTCTCATTTCATTCAAACTTCTTTTCCTTCTTCGAAGTTGAGTCATAGGTCGGGCTACGTGGAAAACCCTTCGATAAACCGTCGGTAATAACCGGCCAAGCCCAAGAAACTCCGAACTTCTCATCGACTTGGGTGCCTTCCATCCCGTAATGCCTTCGACCTTGGCGGGGTCTACTGCTACTCCTCCGGCGACACCACGTGACCAAGAAAAGCGACTTCCTTGAGCCAGAACTCACATTTGCTGAACTTTGCATACAGCTGGTGTTCTCGTAGCTTTTCCAGTACTAGTCGTAGATGCTCCGCGTGTTCCTCATCGTTCTTGGAGTAGACAAGTATATCGTCGATGAACACCACCACGAATTTGTCCAGGTATTCCATGAATACCTTGTTCATCAGGTTCATAAAGTAGGCAGGGGCATTGGTCAATCCAAAGGACATTACTGTGAACTCGTATAAGCCGTAACGGGTAGAGAACGCCGTCTTAGGAATATCTCCGGCTCTAATCTTCAACTGATGATATCCGGACCGTAGATCAATCTTCGAGAACACCTGTGCACCCTTAAGTTGATCGAATAGGTCATCGATCCGGGGCAGAGGGTACTTGTTCTTGATGGTTACTTCATTCAGCGATCGGTAGTCCACACACATTCTCATACTCCCATCCTTCTTTTTGACAAAGAGTACGGGGGCTCCCCAGGGGGAAGAGCTGGGGCGTACAAATCCCTTCTCTTGTAGTTCCCTTATCTGCTTCTTGAGTTCCTCTAACTCGTTGGCTGGCATTCGATAAGGTCTCTTGGATATGGGGGCAGTACCAGGCATTAAGTCGATGATGAACTCTACATCGCGATCCGGCGGCATTCCGGGTAATTCCTCGGGAAATACATCCGGGTATTCTTGTACTACGGGCATTCCTCCTAAGGGTAGCATGGTGAACACTCCCGCAGCTCGCTCACATAGCTTCGGGTTTTGATCCATAGTTATGCTCATCGGTGATCCCACGGGGTGGATACCGTGACTTCCTTCATTGCAGTCTATAATTCCATTATTCTTGGTCAACCAATCCATCCCGAGTATGACATCTATGGTCCGAGGTGATAGCACCATAAGGTTTGAGAGAAACACCACGTCTCTAATCCGTATGGGCACATTAATGCGGCATGGGGTACGGTTATGTCTCCCCCAGGTGAGTGTACCAACATAGGCCTCTTAAGTGCTACTTGGTGTAGGTGGTGTTGTTTGCTTACTTGGGAAGATATGAATGAATGCGTGGCTCCAGAATCGAATAAAACTTTAACTGGTGTAGAGTTGATAGAGAACATACCCATCAATACGTTCGGTCCTCCCGAGCTTCTTCGCCCGCACATGATTCACTTGGCCACGTCGAAACCCGGTGGCGCCTCGTTGGGTAGCGGGGTCCCAATGACCTCGTCCCCGCCGCGGGTGGGGTTCCTCGGACGGGTGTTGCATTGGCGCCAGTGCGTACCGGGGCGTTGCGTGGTTTTGGACAGCTATTGGAGTAGTGCCCGAAGTCTCCGCAATTAAAACAGCTCACATTCCTTCTTCCTGGAGCAGCCAGGGTTGGTGTGGGCGTACGTAACTGAGGTGTAGCTGACCTGTTGATATGGTCGGAAGCAGGAGAACGTCCGGTTGCCGGAACATTTGGCTTCCATCCAGACGGAGTGGCTCCCTTGGGGCGTTGTGGCGTTCCCTGGAATGGGCGAGCCATAGCGAGCCTCCTCTTGCGGTTATTGTCCACCACCTTTTGGTCATGCTCAAGTCGGACGACCTTGTTGATGAGGCTTTGGAAACTTGTGTGATCCTGCCCGATCATTGGTCCCCTTAGTTCGTCATTTAGTCCTTCAATGAATTTGTCTATCTTTTCTTCCTCGTCTGCCAGGTCACTGGTGGCGTAACGGGCAAGCTGGGTGAATTTGTTCAGATATTCTTGTACCGAGGTGTTCCCTTGACGCAGTCTGCGGAACTCGTTCTTCTTCATCCTCATTACTGCAGCTGGCACGAAATTCTCACGGAATGCAGCCGTGAATTCCTCCCATGTTGGCTCGCCGGCGTCTTCAGCTCGTGTCTCCTTGTAGGTGTCCCACCAGTCACTCGCGGGACCCTCCAGCTGGTTAGTAGCGAAGATAACTCTATCAGCTTCTCGGACTCTGACGAGGGTTAACTTCTTCTCTATCACTCTTAACCAATCTTCGCGTCCATAGGTTCTTCGGCCGTGGAAAAAGTGGGCGGCTTAGCTCTCATGAATTCCCCAGACTCGATCCTCCTCGACCTCCTTGATTATTGGCAATCGCTTGGAGTAGCCGGGTTTGCATAGCCATGACCTCTGCAGGTGTGGAGGGTTAGGTTCGCGGGTTCTCGTGGGTCGCCGCGGCCCTGCGGCGATGTGCCATCGAAGAAGGGAGATGAATCAAGAGATCGGACTAGTTTAAGTCATAGTACACGAAATTTTTCTTCAAGCTCCTTCGAATGATCTTCCATCAACGAGCAGGTGAAATAATAATAAGCATACGAATTAATACGTCGCAAGGCGATACCTGTTCATCATATTACATAAAGGGTACATGGACCGTACACACACAGTCTTTCATGCCGGATAGCAATAATAATTATATCGTCCAACTAGATCAACTAGTTAAGGGTAAATAGGAAGTGCTGCCGAGCTGGGAAGGTCCTTCCGCCTAGTCATCCAACCACCCGCAAGAGCCGGGCGCCGGAAGTGGGTGGTCTGCCGCTGAAGCAAACCGAAGTCCCCACGGCTCGGAGGTGGTGGCCTCGGAGTCACGCCGAATCTTCCGACTCGGTGGCCGCGTACTCTTGCGAGCGATCGGCGGGTGAGGGGCCTCCCGTGTGAGTCGCGACGAGGGGGAACTTCCTCCTCCATTGAGTCGGTGTCGCTAGACTCCCATTTGATCTCCATGGGTTCTGCCTCAGACTCCGTATCGGTGTAGATCTGGATGGGGTTACCCTCTCCTGATCCTGGCTCGGATGGTACTGGTACGGAGTTCGGGGTGGGTCCCGTGGATATAGCAGCGGTGGGGTCGACCAGGTATGGTGCAGGCTCTGTGCTCAACATGAAAGCTTGCTCCATCATAGCTTGAAAAGTATCAAAGCTTGCTGGAGTCATATGGTAATAGTGGTCGGGCGCAGGGGCAGGATGTGATGGTACAGGCTCAGTGGAAGTACCTGCAGCGTAGACAGGACGAGTGCGCAGCTGTTCCTCTAGCTGGTTGATCTGCTGCTTGCTCCTCCTGAGCTGCTCTTCCAGCTCTACTAGAGCCTCCCCTCGGGCCATGTAACGGTCCGAGAGTTGCTCGTACTGAGCACCATTGGCCTGCAGCTGAGTCTGCAGCATGCTTATCTGGTCTCCACAGCCTTGGTGGCTGTTGACCAGATCATTGAGGCGTGACTGCTGGTCGTTGATCTCGAGTAGGGCCTCCTCGTAACAGTCGTCTGCTGTCTCTGCCCAACGCGATAGACGCGTGACCATCGGGTTGTAACAGCAGGGGGTAGCCTCCACAGTGCAGACTGGGTTGCCCTCTTCGCGGTAAGGATGATGCACGAACTCTGTCATTGTGAGTTCGGCACGGTGTTCCGCATTAAGGCGAAGGAAAGCCTCGCGAGCTGCATCCTGAATAGCTGCTTCTGCTAGGTCCCGGTGGTAGCGGGTATGGAAGCAGTAAGATGTCTCGCTTCCCATACGGGCTTCTATGGATACAGTGCCTCCCGAGCTGGATACTCTTCGGGGCCATGCCTTTTGATGTGATAGGTGGGTGGCTCCGGTATCTCAAGCACCATAGTAGGGACGGAGTTGGACCACGAACCCTTCGTCCCGCGGAACAGTGACTTCCCAAGTTCCGTCGTGGTTTGACATCGCTTACGGGCAACTTAGGGTTAGCGGGTGGGAGCTATCATAATCATTTGGTAAAAATAAATACAGATGTAGAAAAGATATATTTGTATTTTCGGAAATAATAGTTTAAAACCGATCCTATGTAGGGATATTTCCCTTTAGCCAACTGGGTTAGGGGTAGGGCGCCATTTGGTCTTAGCCTACGGTCGCATGGCTCGATACCAGCTCTCGTGGACCCCGTTTTTGAGTCGGGAATCTTTCGTGTTCATAGTACCATTTCCTGGATCAAGTAGTTGGTACCCACGAATGCAGTACTTGGATAATCAAGTGCGCATGCACGAATAGTCTTACAATACCATTATTACATAAATAGGCCCGAAGGCATTGTTCATCCCACAGGACCTTATGGTCCGAATACAATATAAAAAACAGAGTTAAGATAAGGCAGCGGAAAGAGGCAGCGGCTTGTCCATTGCCACAGGCAACGACCGGAGCTAAAGTCTAATATGCGCCGTCAGTTCCCTCGTCCTCCTGGTGGTAAGCATATGGATCTTCCGGCTCTTCAACTCCATCAGCTGGAGGTTTGTGCGTATAGCAAGGGTGAGTACCAACCGTATTCAGCAAGTCAACACAGAATTGATGCATATGACAGGGTTATTCAAAGAACATGGCTAGGGTTATTTTTGCGTAAAGCCAGTTTTCACAATTCTTTTCACAAGCCTACCGTCTAGCCAAAACAAGTTTTAATTTCATAGTTCATTAACCCGGTGACGGTTCTGTCTACCATCCATCGTGATTCCAAGGATGGCTTCCCGCCTCCGGTGCGTCATGATTTTCTGGGGAGTCCACCCCTTCTCGCATTCTCGAGAAGTTGATCCACCAGCGATCAAAATCATCATGCAAACCCATCCCAGCATTTTTAAGTTCAAAGTCTAGCCAAGCGAAAGTCTTGTCACGATGCTCAATATCCGCGAGCACGGCTATTCGAATAGATTGATTCATTCACACCGCAGGATGTACACTTTACCCGTACTCCGCGACGCCCAACAAATGAGCCTACGCCTCAACACATGAGACGGCCACGGCAAAGCCTTTCGATAACCTCACTTTGGCGTACCCGCTCCATGAACTTAAGCCCTCATGCACTCTAGCCGTCCTTTTCTAGCGGTGAGAGGAGTTCAGCGCACCGGGGTAAGGGAAATCTTTCCATTTTTAAGTTTAATCAACATCGGTTTAATCCCACCATTCACAACAAAGGCCGCAGCCTCATCCTCATCCCATAACCACATCATAGAGAACCATCTATGCAAGGATACGCCTCCGCTCGGCTATCTAGTCGCCTAGGTCTATACCCATTCGAGAAGTACGGTTGTGCGGCTCGTTTCCGGCTATCTCATGGCTCGGTCCTTAATTGACCAGGTCGGCACTTGCCTTTTCCGGAATCCACCCAAATCATCCGGCCCAGTCTAAAACATTTGTTTAGTGCTTTCAATTTTCATCAAATGTAATTCATCATGGTCATGTGGCGCTCATGTCTCCACATGCCGAATCTCAACTACCTCCCTTAAGGTAGTTGCCCAAGCACAAAGCTTTTTCATAAAGTCATGAGTATGCATAAATCTAAGTATAGCATGGCTAAGCGGTTTACCGAAGTTATGCTTCGGTTATTTGTATCACATCGCGAGTTACAAGGAGTAATTCTAAAGGTACTCAATAGCAAGGAATGGCACAACAAGTGTAGGTAACATGGTAAAGCATGCATGTTTAGAGTTTAAAATATCATCATTTCGCGATTGGGATCAATATGTTCAAAGGGTGTGAAGACTTGCCTTGCTCGTACGCTTCTTGAGTGGGGTCACTTGCGGGGTCAGTGTTCGCCTCCTCGGTCGCTAATCATACGAGCGAAAAGGAAAAGGAAAATGGATTCCAGTTAAAATCCGATAAGAACGAACGAAAAAGCATGAAAAATCATAAAGAACTCTCCAAACCATTTTCCCCTACGACCCTAATCGAATCACGAAGCAATTCAAATATCGAATGTATATGTCGCAAAAGGGGTTGATCGGGATTTATATGAGATAGTTTATAATTCTTTGAAAAGATTCTTGATTTGTGAATATAATATAAATTAAATGAATGAATGGACCTCACAAAGATATATAAATATTTTGGAAATTTATTAGATTAAAAGTTCAAAGTTTAGGTAGATATAAAATTCATAATTATTTGCAAAGAAATTTAAAAGTAAATAAATAAACCCCTTCAAAAGGTGCAAAATCTTTGTAAATAAAGTTTTAGAATAGTTTAAAAGAGTATAAATATTTTCCTAAGATTTTTACTAAGCTTAATCTTATTTTTAATCTCCTTAGAAAAAATAAAAAAAAAACTTCAAAAATTTTGCTTAAGCCGATTCGAACCAGGCGCCCTCCCCTCACTCGGCTCGGCTCAAACCACCGAGCCAGCGAGGCCGTTCTCGCTCTCTTCATTTCTTTCTTTCTTTTCATCCTTCTCTCTTTTCCCGGCGAGACCGACGGTGCAAATGGCCGGACGACGGCGAGGGAATCGGAGCTCGGCATCAAGCTAGTCCTACATCATCTACATGACGCGGGAGTCCGTTTCAAGGCACGGCCGGGCTAGGGAGGCGGCGGAGCGGTGCAGCGGCGACGAGGCGGCGCCAAAACAGAGGGTTCGGCGGCGGCGCACGGTGCGGCGGCACTCGGTGACAATGCGGCCGAACCAAGGGGTCCTAGAGCATCTACGGAGCACGGGGTGCTAGCTAGGGGTCGGCTTGGCGGAAAGGGCGGTGGTGGTATGGCGACGTGCGCACGGCGGCGGCCAAACGAGGGTTCGGCGGCGCTCGTCGCCGGTGATTTCAGCGGCTATTCGGCTCGGGGACTTAGGGAAATATAGCTTAGAGCACGTAGATCGTGGACGTACCTTTAATTCAAGAAGAAATCAATTGAGGGCGACGAATTTTGAAGTTTGCACCGGGCGGCCGAGTTAGGGTTCTTCCGACCCGGGCTCCGTTCTCTTGCGAAATTCTAGCGCTATGGTGAACGGATTTTGGGGAAAATTGGAGAGGAGCTAGATGAGACGATGTGGCACAAATTTTGTGTTGTGAGTTTCGGAGGAGTGCTATATATAGTCGACCACGCGAGCTCGAACTCGGCGGCCATGGCAGCAGCGCTAGGGTGACGCACGCACGAGTAGGGGAGGGGTGAGGCCGACGCACGGTGGGCATGGTTACAGCACAGACGGAATGGCACGGTGGTACTGCGCGACGTGGACTGACGCGGCCACAGGCGACGGCATTGACGCGGGCGCGCGCCGTGGTACGGCGAGGCGACGGCGAGCACATGCGCTGGCGTACGGGCGAATCCGGCGACGTCAGCGGTGTGGCGACGGCATGGCGCGGGTGCGTGGCTGATGCGGTGCACAGGCGCGGCGGTTGTGCGAGGACGTGGTGACGCGGGCGACGGTACGACGCGGCATGGCACGGGCGCGCGTGTTGACGCGGCGCACAGGCGCGAGGACGCCGTCGAACACCTTCATACGCATGAATAGTGTACTTTCTCAATTTCCCGAATTTGATTTTCTATTTTCCCTTCCCATTTCCTTTTACTCTAAAAATTCAAAATAAATCTCAATATTTCCAAAATAATTTTGAAATTATATTTCCAAACTTTTTCCCCCACTTTTTATTTTGCAAAATATATTTTTCCTATTTTTATTTCTTTCTTTTAAAATCAATAATTTGGGATCTTTACTTAATTTTTAATTTCATATTTCCTTGTAAAAAAAATATTTTTATCCCAAATCCAAATGTTTATTATTTTTTTTCCACCAGTTAGGGTTTAAACCAAAACATATTCTTGCAAATCTCCAAAATTAATATGTTTACCCTCTTCAAATTCATATATATATTTTTATTTAAATTATCTTTCCCAGCGGGGGTCTCAAGCTTAGGGGTTTAATTCAACTTCACTTCAAAGCAATTCCAGAAGAAATTCTTACGCAACTGAATTGGCAAATAAAATTGAAAAACACGATAAGAAGCAATGATTCCAAAAAGTTTTTTGTGAGTTTCGATTTTCACGTTCCGAATTCTACTCCTTCGATTTTCAGGATGTTACATTTATGTTTAGATCTATATATTGATTTATCATTTTGTGTACCCTAGCTGATTCCTGGATAGGGGTTTATATACAAAATAATATGGAAATTTGGCTAAATTTCTGGGTGTGACAAAGTGGTATCAGAGCCAACTCGACTGTAGGTTGAGTCAAATGGTCAAACCCCCAATGACAAGTTTTGTGAAAACCTTATTTGTGAAAATGTCTCTTCTCTCCCTCAAGTGTTCTTTGCAAAGCGATTTATCAAACTTCTCTTCTTCCCCCTTGTCACGCTCGGAATTTCTACCGAAAATTCCAAACGTTTACATGTGTGTAAACCCTCGTCCAGGAATCAGTCGAGGCACACAATAAAAAATTGATAATAGAATAAAAATTACTAAATTGAAATAAAGAGTTATTACAGAGGTAGATAGTTCTTCTCAATAAAAAAGTTTAGGCTACAGAAAGAAAACTAGCAATGGAAACTCTAGATCCACAAGCACTTGACCAGAGCTAAGCCTAGTCCTCCAGTTCTCCATCTTCGTTATAGACCTCGTCCTCTAATGATGGTTATTGTAAGGATGAGTACATGGAATACTCAACAAGCCACAAGCAAGTATGCAAGTGCACAAGGATTCAAAGGATGGCAATAATAGGGTTCAATTTGCAAGGGCAGCATTTAGCACGAATTAAGAACTTGTAATACGGTAAAGTAATTAAACAATATTAAACAACACAGTACAACAACCCTATGCTGCTCAGGCCCAACTATTTTCAAAACAACCAACTCTGGTTGCACAACTCTGAACCAATTAATAATATCAATTTTAATCATAATGAGTAATGTGAGACTAATCACGAAAACATTGGTAGGCCCACCCATAATCGTAGGTACGGCTATTCGAATAGTTTTAACTCTGATCAGAGGCATATAAGTTTACCCACAAGACACAATCCCATAAAATATTGCCATGTGCCTCAATACCTCCATGGTATCTCAGAAAAGAATTATGACAGGACCCTTCGCATAACACATCCAACAAAATAACAACCACTACGCATCTGTCTCCGGAGGGGTATGGCCAGTTACCTAACAGGGAGACTATTTAGTGCCCAAAAACGTCATGTGGACTTAGTTGTCTGCCACTTGTGGATTTAGTTGTCTACCACCATAAAAGAATAAAAACAAACCACCATGGTGTCTCCTGCTGAACATGCTACACTACATATCTAGCCGTTGTCCATTCTGGCTTATGGTTAGTACGGTTAATGCTTCACAACATTAGCTAGTGAACCAGTCCTTACTTGTCATCAAAATCATCAAACCATGTGCTCACAACCCACCATTTTAGTTGGCAATTAATTAATTAATTAATTAATCATGATTAACCATCATGAGCTACCACAACTCATCCATAATAGTGATGTAAGTGAATCATTAACTAACCCACATGAAATGATACTAAAGTTTCTAAGCATTGCTAAGAAATTATTCCTAGTATCTAGTTAAACTATTATATAAAGTTTAACTAGTCAAATTTTAACCCAAGGTATCAAGGAATAAGAGATTCAATGTTAATTTGGCCATAACTAAGGATTAGGTATTTACCACCCAATGACATTCAAAAATAAATGCACATTTGAAATAAATAAAGAATTTAAATCTTGGATCAATATGATCAAAGAAATTATGTTTGTGATCTGTGAGACTTGCCTTGCTGAGCTTCAAACGTTTCAGATCCTTCTGCAGAGAAAACGACCTCTTCGGAAATGTCAAAAACTAAGGCAAAGGACCAAAATCAACAAAACAGCTAAAATCACATATAAACAGTACATGAGGATATTTTTAACATGTAGATCTCAATTTTACAAAATTTTAAAAATTTGAACCACCTAAAATCGAGCTAAAATAAATTAGTTATGAATTTATGGATTTATGATGCAATAAGGAATTATTTTTTAAAAGGAAAAGCTGGATTATTGCATTAGCCCTTGCTTGGTTCACCTAGACTCGGTCCACAGAGAGGTCTACGGGTCCACAGAAAACGAACGGTCGAGATTGATCTAACCCATCAACCCTAGATTGGACGACCCAGTTAGATCGGATCGGACGATTATGCATACGACACGTAAGCAACACGCGGGCACGGGAGGATGACGTGGCGCTGATGCGGCGATGACATGGCTCCGACGTGGCGTCATCGGCGGTGAGCTGTTCTGAACCCAATGGTCGTCGGCATTCCATGAGGCGGCAGCGGTAACGGGATGCATGGCTGGACTCAACTCGACGTGGGGAACTCACCGGTGTGCTCTACGATGGTGGAGGATGACGGACGGCGACGACAACAATCTCGAAGCGGCGGAGACCTTCGAGATGTTGACGACGGTGATGCTCCGGCTTGTTCCGACAATGACCGAGCAGTGAACGAGCTTCCTCTCCTCCTTACGAACCAGATTGTGGCGACGACGACCAAGGACGATTACCAACGGTGACCGGCGGCATGGCTGAAGCGTGTGGCAGCGGTGGAGCTTCGGCTTCCTTGCAGCGATAGCGCTACGGGTTGCGAGAAGCTAGTGCTCGGGTTGGGATAGCTGGCGACAACCGGGACCACTATTTTTAGCGGCGGAGGGATGGAGTCCGAACCCGAATCAACCTCGCCAGCGTTTGGAAAGATAGGGTTTCGGAGTCCGATTGAAATCGACTTTCCCGACCTTTCCAAGCAAATCCGTGATAACTTCCAAAAGAGAAAAGCAAGAGGGAGATCAGAGGAAAGTTTCCCCTCAACTGATTTGGCCGAAAAAGGAAGGAATCACCATGATTGGAAAGGGGAACGGCGATGGTGAAGGATAGCTCGATGTCGGGAGGAAGACGACAAAGCTAACATGAGGGTCCCACCTATCTGCGAGAGAACACGTGCTCGGGCGAGCTAGGCCAGCTGGGCCGCTGCGCACAGAGAGACAGAAAGGAACTGAGCTAACTTGTGCTGGATTGGCCCAGGAACAAGAAAATAATTTTTAAAACCTTTTTCTTTTAAAATAATCAGTGAAATGATATTTCATTATGAAAAGTACTTCCCTTGCTCAAATTATTCCGACAAAAATCCAAAAAATGTTTAACAAGCAAAAGTATTTAATAAAATTTTATCTTACATGCTTTTATATTGCGATTTATTAAGAAAATTTTAATTCTTCTCTTCTAGGATTTTAATTCAATTTCTAAAAATGCATTAAATAATAAATTATTAATTAAGCGATTTTTATAGTGTGACACCCCTCCAACTCTCTGGCTGTTAAGCCTGGAGCGCTAACTGAAAGTTTTATGGAGGTCAAGCCAAACCCCAAGCTTCAAGTAGGAAGATCAAGACGACCACTCCATAGTGTGTTTTCTAGAATCAAGCGAAGCCTTCCCAGAGTTTACCTAAACCCAATCCTCCCTCGAAGAGTAGTATTGTTAGCTGTTAGGTCGTGTGTTGTTTGTTGTGTGCGGGGGATGGTTTGCATCAGTGGTGGGGATGTGACCATACTAGGTTGTTTGCCTAATCAACTTGAACAATAAAAGCCTACTCACCTCAGATCAATAGTCAAGTGGGTTAAGGCCTTAACTTTGGTGCAACCCCACTTTTCCATCTCCCTTCCATCCCGGCAGTAGATGGTCAGCACCAAGGAGATTAACAACAATAGTAGCAGCAACAGTGTGTTAAGGTCACAAACCAGTGGGTCAGTTCAGTGCAACAATCTGCAACCTATGCCCGAGAACTCTGCTCTTGTTCAATCCAGATCACCTACAAGCAGATGATTGATATGTTGGAGCAGCAGATACAAAGTTAGATGCAGCGACATTGCCAGATGCAACGGCAGTATCAGCAGCAGTGGATGCAAGCTCGGATGCAAGCCCAGAATCGGATCAGAGTCAAAACCAACATGCCCTAGTTGAAGCGCCTGCAAGTGGTGCTACCGAGCTCCGGAAAGACAGTTGCACCTAAGTCATCATCAATCCCATAAGCAACAAGCGTCACCTATAACGGTTATGAGGTACAAGGGCAATTTCTTGTTAGGTGTCCAACCATCCTTGGAAGTCGTGTGCCAAGACATCGACCGTCAATAAGGTGCAGTGCCTAACAGAAAAGAAATGCTCAAGTCAACTTGCCAACAAGAATTATTGCACTCCCGCGGTCCAACACTAAGAAGAGGAAAACACCAGTATGGAGTATAGGAAATGTCGGAAACATGACCATCACTGGCAAAAAAAATTCTCCTGAAGATACTGAGAAGATTCCCAGGTGTCTGAGAGGAAATATCTTTTGTGGTGCACGTTAGCTAACCCAGCATCTCCAGCTATATGGTTCACCCAAGCCAGGAGATAATGAATCAGAAGAGGTGTTCTCTGATGATGGTGATGAACCGATCCTTGAAATCCTCAGTGAAAAACAAAAATGAGCTCAAAGCATGTACTCGTTGTGGAGAAATCGGACATTGCTAGCATATGCATCCACACCAGCCTCTGTGACGGAGACACCCAGATGCCAGATAAATGTCCCATGAAAAAGGTCACATGTTTCCTGTGTGAGGGAACATATCACATGCCCAATGTCACGCCCAGAAACACCCAAGGACTGCCAACTGAAATTGGTCCTAGCTAAGACCAAGAAAGATTAAAAGACACCTCTCCAACCTGTCTGTCAACTCATGGCGGTTGCTAATAGAAGTGGCAGTACCACTTCCGATCTTCAACCAACTCCAACTCCAGTGGAAACCAACAGTGGTAGCAGGAACACCATCAACAAGGCTCTTGAGTCCCTACTCACCCTGGTTCTAGGTTTGAGCATGCAGATCTAGAAGAGTGCACTACATAACCAACCGAGCTTGGTTGGTTCCAATTATTGTGAGACAGGACACCCCATCAGTAAATGTCCACAGCTATATGAAGAGGCCACCATTGTTCCAACTTTGGGAAGCCAAGGCATGTTTCCAAAGAATGCTCAATGTCAAAGCGTCAGCATCAGCAAGAGTCAACGACTTTGTTTGCAGCACCCCTATTCCCTAGGTCACATCATCTCTATTGCAGAGTGGTCAGATCGAGCCAAAGGATACCAAGAAGACAGGAGATACCGACTATCATCTTAACCCGAAGCAATCATCACAACAAATGGTCATTGAGAGCACCAACAAAGTCTCAATTGTTCCACTAGCAACTGCTCCAAAGTTGCAAGATTAGCACCAATAGGATAAGCAATGACATGATAACAATAATATATCCCAACTGCAAGAGACAGCTCGCTCCTCTAGCAGCACCCATGGTCAATGTCTCGAGCACTAGTTCATAAGACTATCATCAATAGCTGCATTGCGCCTCATGCGGCTTCAACCCCGATGCCTAGCAATCAACATCAAAAGAGTGGCACAATCATCAAGAAGGTTCTATCTGCTGCAGCTACCAAGGAAATTGTTATATCTCCAAGGAATGTCAGTAGTCGAAGCGTTGTCCTTGTTGGAACTCCAGCCAACAAGCAACGAAAGTGAAAGGAATAACGCGTAGGCTACGATGGCATAAAACAAAATTTTCTACCGCGCAATCTAGGAAAGCTTGCAAGTAAGGGTCTATAGAATGTTACCAAAAGACGCGGAAATAGCTGATCAACGTCTAGCCGACCTCGAGCAACACTTTGCCGACCTCGGACAACTCCTTGCCGACCACGGGTCTGATTCGCCCGACCCCGCCGACCTCAGCTCATCTCGCTCAACCTCATCGACCTCGGACCATCGAGTCTGATTCGCCCGATCTTGTCGACGTCACGCCGATTTGCCCGACCAGTCCAACTACCGAATAATGGATTCGGCTAGTTGGAACTCAGGGATCTTCCGATGTCGTCGATTACACCACAACGTAGCGATGTCTCTACCGGTATCCACACATCCAGGGAAGGAATGCCGAACACCTGTGTGCTAGCACGTGATGCACGCTAGGGTTTTGGCTCGGAGGTGGACTAGAGTTTCCTTGGAGAAATTGATCCGGCTTAGAAGTTATGCACACGATCTCCATCCCTTGCCCCTCTTTATATAGAGTTGGCCGACCGGACTCAAAGGCCCACCACGACTCTATATTCTATTGGATCCTATCTGAACTGAGCCTTATCCGAGTCAAACTCGAATACCTGTTCCAACCCGTTAAGTGTGCAACCCAATAGGTTTGTGTACACTTGGTCCCGGTTCGAGAGCACCTCTTGGTCGACCATGTCAACAGTGGCCCCTAACAGAACGTATTGACACCATAGTATACACAAAGATCATATCGGCTAAATCTATAATGTGTGTACAAAATCCTTTGCCTCACGATATCAATTAAGCTACAGACAAGACTCATGTCATCCTATCATTAGCTTAATCATTCACTCGATCCCGTATGGATTATGCATCTGTTGATCGACTGCTCAATCAACTCGGCATGGCCATGCACTTCCATAATCCATTACATTGAGGGGCCCAGAGATATCTCTCCAATAGGAGGGGCAAATTCCATCTTGATCACTCACATCCCTATATATGTTTCATAGCAAACCCGAAGACTAATTTTATAACTACCCAGTTACGGAATAGCGTTTGGTAGCCCCTAAGTAAGCCACTACACATGTTGGAATCCATAATGATCTCAGGTCAAAGGACTTTGCACCAACACTACTTGAGACCAACTAATGGCACACTAATTCTATGTAGTGTCTCAAGGTGGGTCTATCCAACAACATGTTCTCTAACATGTGTTCACGTTTATTGAGTTGGTATCTCCATACCATGATCCATGAGACATGATCATCAATCAATACATGTGTTGATCTTAGAATCATATTCGTTCCATAGATATGATATATGATCAGGGATCATTTAGAAATAGATTTATATACAGAGTGTTATGAATAAGTCACATACTTATTGATCAGTACAAGATATCTATTTCATGGAACGGAATAACACTTTATTCATTAATACATAAACACTGACTGTGATATCCAACATCTTCATGTTGTCTCTAGGGCATATCACTAACAGAAAGAACAAATCAACCATGTTGGAATCAAAAAGGGGTAAATGTTGCACAACTCAGCAATTTTGCCAGCAAGGGTCACCACAATCCACAAGTCTTGTGTGTCCAAGTGTTTTTCTGGTACCTAGAAGTTTTATGGCAGTTATGTAATAAGAAGGTAATATTGAATAAAGTATGAGTCAGACAATTCTACCTTCTCCCAAAATTCATCTTGACTATCCAAACGCGGATTGAGGTGTGCTCCCTTCAGCGTCACAAGAAACCTAGAGTTTCATTTTCCCAACTCATTACACTTTAGTCAGGCTCCAAGATATAATTGCTAGCTACATAAAGAAAAGGGTCAATCATGGAAATGAGAATGGTCAGACTGCAGTAACATTCGACATGATGCGATCTCCTTGAAGGACAGTATATATAAGTGGCACCTCAAGGGGATGAGAAGAATGATGAAATATTTGGCAGTAACATCATGGAAGAAATAATGTGTGACATGGGAGAGGAAGAAACTGCTGAGCATCTTCTCTTCTCGTGCCCCTTTGCGACCCAATGCTGGTCAACTCTACAGTTACAATGGGACACCTCCCTACCCATCATGGACAGATTGCTGCAATCGATCTCCACATCAACACTACCATGTGCCACAGAGATAACCCTTTTGGTGGCTTGGGAAATATGGAAGATTCGGAATGACAAGGTGTTCCAGAGAGTAACTCCAAATCTGCAGGTCTGGAAAAGAAATTTCAAACTTCAGTGCTCACTCCAAGTTCTTAGGCTTAAGATAGAGGACAAGAGCTCCTTTTGCGCCTGGCTAGATGCTTACAGTTAGTTTTAGAGTTTACCTAGTAGTCGCCGCTATAGCTATGCTAGTGGCTATCGATAGCAGCTTTTTTTAGGGCATCTTCGCCCTTATCTCAAAAGGTTGTATTCTAAACATTTAACCCTTCTCTCCTCTATAAAATTTGGCTCGAAACTATGGGGACCTCCCCCCAGTGATTTACGGTCAAAATAAACATCATGGAAGAAATATCTGAACTCCCAATCTTGGAGGTTCTCTAGAGAGTAGTAAGTGCAACTGCACCCTGGTGGTGAATACGGATCAAGAACTGTTATCTTAGCTCAAGAAAACCGTTGCAATTTCCCAAAACTACCTCAACATTTCTTGGAAGACGACCAAGGAATTAATCTGTCGCTTCTATGTTAAGCAAATGGATGCGGATGCTAGGCCAAAAAAAACATAGCCAATAGAGTGTATGACAGAGGATCCTTAGTGGTGAATCACTTCTACTTCAGGATGGATAGTGAAGTTGTTATGATCAAGGAACAGAAACCCATGGTAGCATCAAAGCCAGTTTTCGATAGTGGAACAAATTTCAGCATTTGTGGGAAAGCAACATCAATGTTTGTGCCCTATCAACCCACAAGAGCCAACAAATGATACGACAACTAGCGAAATGAGAAGTTGTTAGAGCACTCTTTCGGGCACAGTCTGGTAAGTGGCCAGTGCATGTTCCATAGGTCAGCCGCTAAGCAACCCACTCAGAAGATACATCATTCACAGTCAGGCTAGACGCAGAACAGTCATGCCAGCAGTTAGATCTGATGGGAAAGTCAGCACAGAGCCGAAAGGTCAAAGTGAACTAGAGTCACTTCTACATGGAACCTTCCATCATCAACTGGGCGTTGTATTGTAAGCCTTCCCGGAATGAAAGTGCACTGTTAACACTTCATTTCGATTGACTGACAAAGAAGCAGGTCTACAGATCAGGGTTCCATGGAAATCAGAGAAGTTTGTTATTCTCAAGGATAGAAGTTTCATCGTTCACAATCGGACGAAAGATCAACTACCTTGGTAAAGTAAGCTTGAAGCTAAATTTGGTTTACCTCTTAGCCGTTTCGCTTGGAGGTTCAGCCAAGCAAGGCGATTGGGTAGGACCCCGATAAGACAATTGCCAGGTATTAGCAGGGTTACTCCAACCTCATGTGAACAGGTTAAATGTTAAGGTACACCTGACTTGTTGTGCCAACAGTTCAGCCTAAAGAAGCAACAACTAGGAACAGTCACAGTCTAGATAAATGGAAGATCGTGCATGTCCTTGAAATACTCGTCATTCGGACCAATAGCGGTCTAGAGCAAACTCAAAATCTATGGATTTACTAAAGTTAATTAAAAGGGTTCAAGAAAGCCCCATCAAATTTCTAGTCAACAGGACGAATTCTCATGTTACCAAAGGTCCCAATGTTAACCGTGCAGTCCAAGGAAAGGATGATCTTTGGATCCCTGCAGCCAGATCAGGGCCAGGACGAATTTATCCAGCTATTGCAGTTTTTGGAAAGCAATAGAACACCAAGCTTGATGCCAGCTAGTTCAGCTGTCCAAGTTTGGTCGATCGGTTCAGTGTGAGTCGGGAAGAACCCGCAAAGTTGGCGAGACCAATCCAACACCACCCCCACCCAACTTTCTTTCTAGCCATCCCCAAATCTCGGGACAAGATTCCTATAAGTGGGGTTGGTTTGTCACGCCGATTTTCGTTCGAGATTAAAAATAATTTAATAATGCATTTATATAAAACTATATCAAAAGTTAAAATAAATAATCAAGTGAAATTAATGAGGAAATTGAAATTTCCTTTAATAATCATGGCTAGAAATATTTTTGTAATATTCTCCATGCCCTAAAGAACTCTCTCGAAATTTTCTGCGAATTTATGGAGCTCAAGAAGCAATTTTAATAATACAAAGATCATTTAATCAATTAAATAAACTAAAAAACAAATTATAAACCCCTTCACTATTCCTACACCGTTTTTGGCCCATTCCTCTCAGCAATCCATTTTGCCTCCCTCCTCTCTCCTTTCCCGCGGCCCAGTCCTTTTCATGTCCCTTCCTCCTCCTCTCCCTCCGATAGGTGGGGCCCACTGTCGGCTCTATCTCCCACCTCCGTCGGGGAGAACCGGTCGCTGACCCTGCCCATGTCGTTGCCGTCCTCGCGCCTCACGGCACGTGCATGGACCAACCGCCTCCTCTCTCTCCCGCGCACACTCCCCACCTCTTCCCCCCAAATCCGGCCATGTCGCCGCCTCCCGTGCCCCTCTCTCCCTCTCTCCCCACTCCTGACGTCCGTGCCATCACCTTCCGCATTTCCCGGCCACGATGCCCCTTCCCTGAGGGTATAAAACTCCTCCCTGACTGCCCCTCTTCCTTTTCCCCATTCTCCCCGAGCTCGTTGCGCTCTCCCTCGCTCTTCCCGTGTCGTCCTCTCTCTCCGCTGCTCACTGCTGTACTCCGGCCACGCGTCACCTCCGCTCTTGCTACCACTGCACAGCACGAGGTCGTCTTCAGCTTCGCTGCACCACGCCGCCCCTCAACCACCGCTCCACCTTCCCAAAACATTGTCAAATCACCATCCCCACGCTAACCCGAGGCCTTCGCTGCATTCGTCGCCTCCAGCCAATGATTACCACTGAATGCGACCACCTCATGGCATATCATTGCCGCCTCCCACTTTGTCGTGCCGAGAGCAACCCCGGCTGCCAACCCTTTTCCTCTATCGCCATCAAGTCACCCTTTTCCCCGGCAACCTGAGCTGCCACCACCATTCGCCACCTTGGCAGACCGCCGCCATCGCCAAGGGCCATCTCCCGCCACACCACCGCCTCCATTAGCTTCGCAACCGTGAGGTTAAGGCCAGTCACCCCTCCGCCCGTGCAAACCATCGCTAGATCCGGCCCATCGCCGTGTGCTCGAAGTGGCTATCGCTCCCTCTACCTCCAGCCACTTCCCGTTAGTGCTTGGGGCCACATTGAGCCGCTCCGCTTCCCCCGCTGACTCTGCGAGCTTGCGAGGACCCCCGGCCGCACCTCCACCTTCGCCAATCACGGCCGGAGCCCGCCGCCCGCATCGTCCTCCCAAGAGCGTTGTCGCCTCCTGTCACCGACCTTCAACCACTCTATTTTCATTGTGTCGGTTGCCCTATCTCCTCCTGAACCCCTTCACCTTATTCGCAAGATTGAGGAGATCCTGGGCAGGCCGCTCTCCCCGAAACCAAAGCTCGCCACAACCCCGCCATCACCGTCGCCTCACGCCGGCCACCATCCATCCCTCGTTGCCGAGACGCTGGCCGCTGTCTCGCCGTCATGTGGGCACGGTGAGGTTCCCTTATTTCCCCTTCCCCTTTTTTCCCTACCTTCGCTACTTCCCAGGCACGGGCGCCGTCGTGCCGGTGGCCACCGTGCCTCCCGGCCGGTCGGCCGCAAACGCCGCCCAGTTTCCCCATGGTCATTCGATCTGCCGTCAAGCAGATATGAGCCGTCCATGTGGCCACCCACGTGGCAGCTATGTTGGTGGCCCGTCGGAGCCACGTGTGCGCCATGTGGTGCACCCGCCCATGCTGCCCGTGGACTCGGTCCACCGTGGACCGACCCCTTTGATCCGCTGACGCATGGGCCCGCATATCGGTGCTGGCCCTCATCGTTGACGCAAAAAATCCCATTTTTCTTTGAGAAAATAATTAATAATTGCGTGATAAATTGATTTAGTTTCCAAAAATTCATTTAAATGGCTCAAAACTTTTAAAATTCATACGAACTTCAAATTGGGCCATTCAACTTGCAAAATTCATCTAAAATTGAGCTCTACATGTTTGTTGACTCTTCATGTACTGTTTATCTGGTTTTTATTAGGGTTTTTCCTTATTTTGCATGCCAGCACGTAGATTCCACCTTTTCTGAAGTTCGCACTCACGAGGAAAAGAGTTTGGAAGATTGTCTGAAGTAGCAAGGCAAGTCACACATTCCCCCTTGAAGCATATTGAGCCTACTTTATAAAATGTTCTACCGTTTGTAAATAAATTGCATGTTTTGCTAATTAGACTACAACACATGTGGCCTTGTGTGATGATTTTAGAATGACATTGTAGATATTCGTCACTAAATCGCTTCATTTATGACATTTTGTGTGAGGCAAGGACACTTAGTGATGAAAAAAATTTAGCATCATAAATCCAACTATGAAACGTCACGCTTGCTTTTTCATTAGACTTTTTAGATTTTTTATTAGTGACGAATTTCTATGACATTTGCTTTCTCATTAGACTTTTTAGATTTTTTTAAAAAATAGAGGTCCAGTGTCCTACGTAGCACTGTCCTTCATGGCAACTAGTGCGCATGTGCATCCTACTCGGGGGGTCCCACGTGTCACACCCTAAAAATCTTGTTGAATATAAATCGTTATGAAAAAGGATTTTCTAGAAAATATTTAATAATTAAAGAAAGTGTTTGAATATAATCTATGAAAATTTGAACATCAAATTGAGCATCAAAAGTATCTATAATAAATTTTATTAATTTGCAAGTGCGATAAATGTGAGAAATAAAATTTCTTAATTGGAACATGGGTGTATTTTATTTTATTAAATTCTCCATGATTAAATATACTCTCTAAAATTTTCTTAGATTTTTAGAACTCAAATATTAATTTTAATGCTACAAAGAGCATTTTAGGAATTATTTAAATAAATTAATTAATCATCAAATGATCTAGTTATATTTTTATTAAATACTTTGAGAGCCCAACTATTTTCAAGATTTTTATTGGAATTATTTGAGCATTGGAAGTATTTATGAAAATTCAAAGATTATTTAAATGATTAATTTAAATGAAAAAGTAATTTAAAATCCTCTTTCGAGATTTGGGCCAAATTCTGGAAGTCTGTTTGCCCTCCTCTATTCAGTTCGGCCTGGTTTGCCTCTGTTTGAAGTATGTTTTCACCTCTGTTTCTTTTCAGCCTAGAACTGTTTAAGAAGAAAAACTATGTTCTACCTCCCTGTCGCTATAGTATCATCTTCAACCTCCAGCGGCTGCCTACTCTTCGTTTGCACAGTGCTGTTTTTTCTCTTTCCAAATCAGGCCAAATCCCTTGCCCAAATCCAAAATTGGTTGAGATCAAATTTACATATCAATTTATATAATTTTCTAACTAAATTTAGATATTATTATAATTTCTCTAATCCAATTTAGACATGTAAGGTTTCAATTATCTATAACAACCTATTGGATTCTCCATTTAGTTTTTGGATATGGGATAGAATGAAACATAGGAGCACATATATATTTTTTGTTGATTTTTCAAAACCTTATTGGGGGTACTCGTAGTTCAATTCGGAATTAATTTCGAAAAGCAAACACAAAAATTCATTTAATTGTTAAAAAATAGTATATTACTTAAAAATGTCACATACCTGAAATTATAGGACTTAAAAATTTCTTGACAAAATAGTTACAAGTTAACTTTTTCATTTTTGAGAGCCAAAAATTTCTGTTTTAACTTAGGTGGGACCAACCTAAACCATTGCATGATTAGAAATTTGAGAACAAAAGAAAAAAACCTTTTTCAATTCTAACTTAGAATATAGATACAAACATACATGTGCACATGCATATGCATTGAGCATTAGTTTGATTTGAGTCGATGTGCTTTTGGATTTTGGTTCGCATCTCATGTTAGGGTTCATGAGCATAAAAAAATAATTTCATTAATCAAACTTATAGCTTTTCTTGTGTAATTATTTCAAAGATATGATAATGAAGTCGATTAACATCACCTCATGTTAGGAGTAGTCCAAATATAATATCTATAATGATTTAGATGCATTTATAAAATAGGAACATACATGAAAAGAGAAGCCTTGTAATTATCTAAAATAATTCATACAATGAAGAATCATGGAGCAAATCATGCAAGTGCAAATCAATATATCCAACTCACTATAAATTTTGGTATAACTTAATAACTAAGTTTAATGCCTCAAACAAATTAGTCAAAACAGTCACATAGTAGACTAATTATAATCCTTTATCGGCTAAAACAATACCTCACCTAAGAGTGAATTAAAATGCATAAATGTGCATTTGGAAAATAATTTATTTAAATACTGGATTATTTATCATAGCTAAATATATTTTTTCCAGAATTTTCCTCCTCTGTTTAGGTCTCCTAAAAATTCAAATTAGTTTCAAATTAGCCAATCCTTGTCTATTTTCTGTGAGCAATCTATCCATAAATTTTGAGTTCAACCAAAGAAAATGGAATCTAGGTATAAACAATCTACCTCAAGAAAAAATCTACTCTAGTTTATTTGCTCTACACACTAACTATTAGGGCTATAAAGTGAGAGGGAGAGAAATATTCTGAGAAAATAGTCACTTTCACCCATGTTTCTACCTATCCCTCGCATCCACACCTAGCAACTATCAACCTGGACGCACTGTCAGCCTCATAAGCTTACTCCACCTAAGTACAAGATGCACTACTGCTCCAACCAGCCATGAGAGACCGAGAGCAAAGGGAGGTGTCGCTGGCATAGCTCGACACATGGTGATGACGTGCCAGCGCTATGTGCTGCCTACTTCTCCTCCCAGCCGAATCGCCCAACCTCACTCTTCACTTTAGAGCCGAAGAAACCAAGGGAGAAGACCCTCTGCCTCTCCGTCACTCTCATAGTCGCCGCCGACCAAGAAGACGATGACCATCACCATTTTTGATTGAGCCACGGTCGTCTCCTCTCTTTTAGTGTTCCATCAACTTCTCTTGATGCCGACTCCAACCCTTCTAATCTCATTCAAAACCCTGCAGCTAATCACCGGGAACACAAACCTCGCCGACGACATCCTAGTGCGTGCACCGAAGCGTCGTCGCTTTGACATCATCGTTGCCCGCCCATCCTCGTCCATCCCAGGGCATGCTGCTGCGCCCAGAGTCACGTCTCGATCTCCTCTTCAATACGCCTCAAGAACAGCAAGTAGAGAGTGACGAAACACGGAGAACACGCCCCTTTCTTCCTCGGCATCGATCTGAACCGCCGCCGTCGCCACCGTTGATTCCTTTCTCTCCGGTGAGCTCCAAACAAATTCCTCTCGCAAATATGTTCCCTAAGAACTCTTTAACACTATCCATGTGCATGCATGGAAGTTTTTCAAGTAGATCGTGTTGTCGCCGTTCGAACGAAGTGGATCGCCACCGCTGTGGAGTTCCGCAAGTTGCTGCAGCCACCAAGACCACGGGAGCACTCGTTTGACTCACGGTGAGCACCCTTGGGCTCGCGGATGTACATGCATGCACTCACATTGTATAGATCCGGCCTCCAAATCAACATGCACCACCAACCCGAAAGCCGCCATCGCTCACGGCGTCGCCGTTGACATTTCTGGTGACCTCGTCGGGTGAGATAGCCACAAATAGCTTTGTCTTGAATCCCTCTATCATTTCTATTTTGGCCGTGTCACGAGATCAGCCGCCGTTCGGCGCCGGCGCCAGCGAGAGGCTCACCGGGGCGCCATTGCTCTGCCTCATCCAGCCACGCCCTCACTGACGAGTGGGCCCCACGTCAATAGGCGCTGGTGATCCCGCTTAGAGAGAGTTTAAAACTTGCAAGGGTTAAATCATAAAATTTGTTAGATTGACATGTGGGACCAAAGAGTTGTTAGTCAATAAGTTAGAACACGACGACTCATAATAAACTCGATTAAAAACACGTGTGGGGGGCTACGGGTTCTATTCCTGAGCAACTCCATGGGCCTTTCTGCATATTTACAGCCAAGGACATGTGGACCAAACTATTTAAAATCTGGAAAAATTAGTAAAACAAATACACAAACTGATATGTTATCCAGAAAACCATGCAAACTTGTATATTCTATATAGAATCAAATATAGCTCATTTTGAGGTGATTCCAGTTGCTATAGATTCACAAAGTTATGAACTTTATTTTAGAAGCATAAAACTTGACACTCACTATACAAACTTTATCTCAAAAATTTATCTAAAAAAATTTATACATAAAGCATGTACAAACTTATAAAAATGCATATAAAATTCATCTCAACTTATTTTTGGACAAACTTAAGTTCTACAGATTCACCAACATACACTCTCTAGTTTGGGTAAATAAAAGAATATAGTTATTTTGTGCCAAATGCCTCCAAAATTGTTAACTTCAAAATAATAAGATTTAGGTAAGCTGAACTTTAAAGGTTTATATCCAGTCGTGTGCCTGCCTTCTTGGATATGTTTATTTCGATGAGACCGCTCTGATCGGGATCTGACTCCACTAATGTAACTGTTTTCGTACCATGTTTTTCACCTAGGGCCTACGCTTTTTGAGTGTAGCCTATCTTCGTGCTGGAATGGTTTTTTCTCCTCCCTGAGGTCGGACTGTTGCACCTGTCAACTCTGGCATTCCCAAGGCATCGCATATCCGAAAGGGAGCAAATACGATCAACTGTTATGGATTGACTTCTGTTGCTTGATTCAAAACTTGTAACTCTTTTAGCATCTCAACATTGGCATGTGAACTCTCCAAAAGAAGAAACCAATTTTAAGGCATCTCCTTCCCTCGGTGCATATTATCATATAGAAAGAAACGTAGCATAGCAATTCCGTTGTGTCTTAGCCATTCAACTGATGCGGAGAATCTCGTCTACTTTGAAAGTCTTAAACGATGTGTTTATCTGTCTTTCTGGAAAAAAAGTAACCAAATTCGTCGAGCAAGAAAACGGATGCGCGTGCTAACGCTTTCATGCTAGTGCGCTCAATCTGTTGCTTGTTACAAAGTTTTGTTTTGATAAATCTAGTATGTGTTCCATTGAGGGTGCTCATAACTCTGCCTTTCGTTAGAAAATAGAAAAACCAACGGCAAAGAAAGTCTCATGTTGTGGGAAGGACGAGCAAAGCTCAGTTCGAAAGGGCTGAGTATGAGCATGCGCTGCTATTGCTTCAATATGAGGATCGAAAAAGGGGAATTATTTAATGGTACGCAGATTTTTCTACAGATGATCAGGCGTGATCAGTCTCTTAGACGGTTAGTACAAAAAAACAAACCCCTTTTTCTTTCATTTCATATTTAAAAAATAAAACCTTGCAACTCTATGTGACCTAACAGGACTTTTGAATTAACTCTGTGATTTTGAAGACGGAGGAAATGAAAGCTGAAGAAGTTATCGAAACTCGGAACCACATGTTCAATCTTTTTTAGTGGTTTCCCCAGAGATCTTTATCATTAACGCAACCTTCATTTTGCTCATTCATGGAGTTGTATTTAGTACCTCTAAGAAAGATGATTATCCACCGTTAGTTAGTAATGTGGGTTGGCTTGGATTACTTAGTGTTGCGCGCCTAGGAGGGATTTAACATATCAGTAGTATGTTTTTTCCGGGTAAGTCACTACTGATCTATAGTGACTTACGGATGTATGCATGCAATCCGGGAACACTTTGGGGTGAACACCCATCCGAACAAGTAGGGTCAATAGTTCAGCATTTAGGCCGTAACATTTCAAAAAAAACTAATCTTAAACCCAACAAGTGCTCTCCGAACCAAGCTAGATAGTCTCCTATCACTAGGCTCACCAACCAACCTGGACTTAGATTCTTTCTTATTATTCTAACCGGATATCAAAACCATAAGGATTGTTTCCAGCCAAGAGTTTCCATATGACATAAGCGCTCTTGGGTGGGGTGGGCCCTCATTCGCCAGGTCTTTGAGTGCCCGTCGTACCACGTGGTTGATAGACTAGGCTGATAGAGACTTTACTTTAAGGATCGCTGCGCCCGACTCGGTGCGCGGTGAATTTTGGCTCTACGTCCGGTCGGGTATGTTCGCTATTCGTACAAATGGAAGGCATCGCGTACGTTAACCTTCCTTTATTGGGATGGGCCATTCCATCTTTGAGAAGGGGCCCAATCTCGTATTTGATGGTCGGCGTGGCAATAGGCTTCGCTTCGTGGTGGTTTCCCAGTAGTTGCAAAGACTTCCGAGAACGGTCGGGCGCGGATTCGCCAAGCTAGGGCAAACAAAGCCATCCAGCCCTACCAGATTAAGAATGCGAAGGCCTTTCCTTCGAAAGGAGAAAAATAGCTATGCTATTGACCGACCCTTTCGTATTTACTTGAATCAATAGGCCTATCATTTTTCATGAGGCGGGCCAAATAGAGAATGAAATGAAAAAAATAGGGGAAGGGGGGATGGTCGCGTCTTTGATTTTGTTTAAGGGATGCTCGCCTTACTAAAGTACCAAAGGCTTTCACGGCTTCCACCCCTACCTTAGAATCTAAGCCCTTTGAAGCGCCGGTAGTTGTAGCGTGGGTAAGGCTTTCATTCAACTCGCTCCGGGTTCGATCTATATGACCCCCAGACAATACAAAGTACACCTCTTCCGTAGAGGCAAGCTGGTAGTAACCTAACCTTTTAGAGTCGGGGGCGCCGAGCCCTTAACTCTATCATAGAAAAATCTTCGTGCGTGGCGTGAGTTGGAATCCTAGAAAAGATCGATTGAGACTCCTCCCGGTTCCACGAAGATCTCTACGTCTTGGTCTAGTCCGGGACAAGCGGGATCTTCCGGTGCTGCGTGCGTGGGAGCGCTAAAACAAAGAAGAGTCCGGTCGCTCTTTATTCGAGGCCCGGCCCGCCCATCTGCCGCTAGGTCCGAGAATGGCGCCGGGCGAGGGTGCCGCTATGCCCGCAGCTCTGCTGCGGCCGGCCCCAGACTATGCAAAAGAATCGAGGTGGGGATGTCGTCCATCGGGGCCCCCGCCTTACAAATGGGTCGTCCCCTTAATGAATCGAATGGTCCTTCGACCCTCGTTTGATTCCGAGGGTCGGCATAGATGAAATCCCATGAGACCCGCCCACTATTACTACAAAAAAGCCATGCCCCTGGCACCTTCGCTAGACGGAGAGTAAGCGACTTCTATTAGCACCGGACCGTCGAGTCGAATTGATCGTGTCATGTGCAACGTCCATCAATGGTGGTTCATTAATGTCCATAGATTTAGACTCCTTCCCCCCTCCCTTATACGCAAATAATCGAGAGGGGCCCAAAACAAACCGAGAACGTAAACAGAATTCGACTCACTCTCGTATGGCTCGCCCTCGAGCCCTGGGCGAGTCGGCCGGGTCTTTCCCTCTTGTTCTATTTCCGCCATGATAAAGACGCACGGAAGAACTACGGTATGCCCAGCGCAGCGCGTGGAGGATCCGTTGAGAGTGTCCCTTGTCTCGGTAGGGAACAGTACCTATTGTCTTGAAAAAAGTCAGTGCTACGGTCCCCTATTGTTTGATCCAATATTGACCGGTGCAGATCACGTTCTACTACCTCCGGTCCGTGGTTCGACCTCCCGTAGTGGTCCTTGCTTTTCTTTTTGAAAGCTTCGCGGGGCCAATTTTTCGTACTTTCTCGGTGTGCCCCCTTTCGTCGAGTGCCCGCTCGGTTCACGGGGTTGTTGGCCTACCAAGCAAGCACTTGCCCGCAGCTCTGCCGCACGCCAAGCGGGCTCCGCGCTCGTTATCCTGACCTCTCTCTCGCTGGGCCCTTTCCTATTGCTCTAACCATAAGCTATGGCAATTCCAGCTCGCACCCACTCGGCCCGCCGGCGAGGCCTGCGAGTGAGCTCGATGGTCAGCCCCGACGTTAGGGGTCTTTCGCTTTTGCCGGATCTATAGAGATATTACGAGTCCTCCGTCCCGCATTCCCTCGCTGCGGCCATCGGTTCACCGGTACTACCAAAAAGTCTCATGCTTACGTTACGTGGATCGATATATAAGTATGATCCCGGACTACGAAGACCCGGTCGTGCTTCCGGTTTCCATTCTCATCATCATATTGAAGGAAACTCCTCATGCTCGCCATAAGAACTTGGAGTCCATATCATAGTGAAGGTAAGGTAACGCTGTGATTCTTGCTCAAAAACGATCGAACATGTTCGAGTTATTGGCTCGTCCGACCCGACGCATTCATGAGTCGCTCGTTCAACTGTCCCTCGGAGACACGGTCGAGAAGTGCCATGCATGGTCGCCCCCACCCCCGTCCTTTCTTTCTCTCGGTCCCACGGGTGGGCCCCTGGGTAATAAAAATGGATAAAAAGGGGACTTCGCTATGGGCTATGCCACCCATTACTTATGAGGAAAGTCGCATCCGTCCCATCGCAAGCACCTACAATGTCATGATCACATTGGTTTACCCTTTTTGGTAGTTCAACGGACGGTCGCCCCTCCAACAAGAAAAGGTAGAAATATGGAAACTTCTCGACATTTAGATCGAGAATTTATAGAGGAAATCGGGTTTTAAATTTCCGAAACCACACGATTATATAGCCAAAGGGAATACGCCGCGCCCAAAATCATCCCAAGCGCGCTAATGTGGCTACTAAGCTATTTCTTTGGAAAGCTCCTACTAAGATTAGAAATTCCCCAATAAAGCTGCTAGTGCGGGTAAACTCATATTGGCTAAAGTGAAAAAGAAGAAAATGGTAGAGAAATTCGGCATGGTGCTCACTAAACCTCCATAATATCTAACAAGTCGAGTCTTATGTCGGTCATATAGAACACCAACACATAGAAAAAGGGCTGAAGAAACCAGTCCATGACTTAACATAAGTAAAATGCTACCCCAATTCCTGTATGTTCGATAGAGCCTAATATTCCCAGTACGCTGCTTACCCTCCAAACCGTACAAGATAGTTACCACCTATCATACGGCTTTCTAACTCCACTTCTTTTCTCGGTCGTTCCGCTTTGTCGGATCGATAGTAGTCTCGAGAGATCCGGTAACCTCCGACATTTTTTACAACACGCTTCCGCTTCCGTTTCGAGTTGCGCATCTTTCCCCCCGGGGCATACTATACTATAGTATCAAATCGTAGACCTCCACCCCAACTCTATCTTCCTTATCAGTGAACCGGAACATAGTGCATAGGTACTCTTCGATGCTGCGAGGACGAGACGAGGTGACATACTACGATCACGCACTGAAGTTCTGCCCTTCGGCTCGACATATGGAACCCCTCAACTGCTCCCTCGGGATAGGTAGGCCCATCCCCCACCCCCTTTCCCGAGCGGCGGGCGTGTTTCCCGGCGGCCACCCAGTGGCGGCGAAAACGAAAAGGGTGGGCTCCGCGCGGTTCGCGTTTTATTGTAAAGAGAGATTTTCATTCTCTTATAGAAGCCCGCGTCCACGCGGGTAAAGCCCAGCGAAGCTGCAGGGAGCACTAAGCAATGGGGGGATGAGGGCGACTCCGCCCACGGGTTGGACCACACCACATGCAAAAGTCCTTCCACGGCAAGAGAAGGGTGACCGGAACAAGAAAAGGGAGCTAGTCGTTGGAGGGAAGACAAAGCTCGTTCCGTGCGACTCCACGAAGAGTACGCGCGCTAGAAAAGGCAGCCACTTAAAAATGCTAGCTACCTTTTTAGCCTTATTTAGTTTGGTTGCCTACGCTTGCTCCCCGCGCTACGGCAACACCCCCGCTTGCTTCTTTCTGTTCGACGCGGAGCTCGCAGCCTCCCTACCCTTGCTTAGCGTTCCACTTGTGATCCTGGAGGATTTGGAGAAATGCGCCCGACCATGAAGAATGGATTTTTTTCTTGCCAGATATGCACTAGTGGATTGAATAACCTTTTAGCATTTTTCCACTTATCCAATTCTTTGCAAGAGTATTAGAGAGAGAGCTATTCTTAGGTCGGTTCTGAAGTCCACTTTTTTAGTCGAAGTTCACTTTAGCTAAGTAAGTAGTCCTTCATCAAACTTGCATATCTGGCACTTTAGGGGGTCAATCTTTCATGTTGGAAGCTAAAGAAAAGGTACTCCCCCTCATTTTAAAAGGATAGGCAATTGAGAGAGAATAGGGCGATAGCGATAGACACAGGAACTGAAATAGACTAAAAGAGGACTCCCATAGAGGAGAGGGGAAACCCGCTTAGATAGGGCTATAGCCCGGTTTTTCTTTCATATCCTTTCCAGTGCTTGTCTTGTATTGAGGTATACCGAAGATATGAGTCAAAGTAGGTAAGAGAAGGGGGCTTTAAGTATTATTAAGAGTAGGGCTTTAATTAAATTTTGAATTATAAAATAAATATATATACTTACTGTATAGTAATACCTTCTAAATATTTATATAAGGATTAAACAACTTAGTGTATACTTTAATTTGTAAAATTTGTAGAAAATTTATCTTTAGTCCAAATGGAGTGAACCAAATTTCTATAAAACGAGCAAAAAGCATACTTCAACCCAATGAAATAAAATTTGGCATCTTTTGTACAGAACATAGCTCAAAACCTTGATTTGGTGAAATAAGAATTTAAACACATAGAGTTGTTAAAACAATACATATATATATATATGTATGTATGTATGCACTTTAGCTCTAAATAAACCTAAATAAAACTTGTTAAACCAGTGAGGCCATAGTTCCATCCTCATTCACTAAGATTTAGAGCACTTAGGTAATATAACAATATCTAGGTTAGTATGTTAAAACAATAACATAGAACACTCCTAGTTTACAAAGTATGAAGTAAAATAATAAAAGGGTCTAAACTTGTAGACTTAAAGTGGAATAAATAACAAATATATTCAGTTTACTCAACAAAATCAAGGGGTAACATGTTCTGACCATACAACTATAGAGTCATGCACATATAGAACACTATATACCTATAACACGTTACAACTTGTTGAGCGCATAGAAAATTTGTGTTAACTCAAAAAAAGTGTTAGTCATAGAAAACATATCTCTTCACCTCTGTGAAGTTGAAGTTAATAAAAATCAATTTATAGAAACATCTTAAACACTACCTAATTATATACTGCTACATACCGATAAAACTTCTAAAATTCATAACTCTTAAATGGAATAAGATAAACTAAAAATTATTTCACCTAAATTCAACTTAGATCAGTACTTACCCACTGTGCACAAATCATGCAATTTAGAGCATTTTGGATTTATTTTGCCTAATTCAATGTTTAATTGCATGACGTGTACTTTATATAGATAATTGCATAATCGATGAAGGAGTGGATTAGATGCTAACATTTTCAGGAGCAAGGCAAGTTTTCTCCTCCCATCCTTTAAACACATTGAATCCCATGATTTGAGGAATGAAATTGTTTGTTTGCAAAGTTGCATAAAGAATTTAGACTATGTCGATATTTAAAACTTGGTTAAGGTAATTATGACCTAATTGCTGCATTTTCTACCTTGAATAATTGTGATCCTTGCTGTTTGTATCCCTAGAAATGGTTAGAGTACATTTCTTGTGCTCAAATGGGTTTAAATATGCTCTATATGTAACTACTTGCTTAGCCATGCTTAGAAATATGCAAATGCTCATTCCATCTATAATTAAAATGTGATTTTTATACGTGAACCCTTACTGAAATGGAATGAATATGATGGGTATTTGCAAACTAAAATGTGTAAAAATGTGATTTTGACTTGGGCGGCAAGTGGCATGCATATCGTGTTAGAGGCATGCCGATAGGGGGAGAGAGTTTTCCCGAGTCCGTGAGGACCGAACTTGTGTCACCAAGTTAAAGTTATTCGTACATCCACATGTGCTAGTATGGGATAGCCTAAGCTGATTAATCTACTTAGCCTTACATTCCGGTATGCCGGTGTATTTGGGTTCGAATAACTCAGAGGAACTTTCTATTTACTCTGACATGGTAGTTTAGATGACTAAGTCTGTCCAATACAATGGTATGGTGACACGTGGTGGGTTCCCGTTGTGTCCGCCACCATGGCGTTAAGTTTAAGGCATGGGCCCGCTACGGTTCTGGGACATATTTTCTAGTATGCCTAGGATGGAAGAAACACGTATCGTGCTGGTGCGGCTAGATGTTAAGTAGTGTAAAGGTTTCGTTATGACCTCTAGACCACATTCAACATGAAGAGTGTGGTGGAGTCTTGCAAACTCAAAACAAACTAGAGTGTTCATATCTTGTGGGTAAAGCTGTACAAACTCTGTAGAGTTCTCTAAACTAATCAATTAGCCGTGCTCACGGTCAAGAGCGCTTTGGTGAAGTGTCATGAGTATAGATTCTATTGTTTTGAAATGTGAACATGTGACTTGGTTTGAAATTGATAAAATGTGTTGAGTTGTATGAGTGTGTTGATATATTATGACTTGTTGTCAAGGATGACCACAAGATGTTGATTATGATGTAATCATTTTGAAATTGATGATGAAACTTAAAGCTTGTTTTTGTTAATTGAATTGTCAACTCCCTTATAAAGGAGTTGTGAAGTAAAACTTGCTTTATGCTGAAAATGAACTACACATATAGCCTTCTTTGGATATATGCCTTACATGTAGTATGTTAGGATTGACTTGAGCTTGCCAATATATTAACTTATTTAATGTACTGACTCTTGCTATTGATATAATCTTTTGCTTGCAGGTTTAGACTTAGTCTTTGAGTGATGCGGGTTTCGATTGCTTCTTCTAAGATTTGAACTTAATGGGGTAAACCCCTAGTCGGTGTGCTTGTGATTGGGTAGTCAAGCTTCTATTGTTCTCTGATATATATTTATTTGGCTGGTTGGCCTATGAAACTATTAAGTTGATGTAAGTCTTTAAGTTCCTTTTACCTTAATGTGTTTGCTATGTATGTCCATGCTTAAGATGAAAGTGTGAATCCAATGCACATCCTAGAAACTAGATTCACATGAGTATGAGTTAAGGATATTTGAGAGGTTGTAGATCTTTAGTCATTTTTGTCAAGTCTCCTGAATGTGTAACACATCTGGTCGCCGCCTTCGTGTGGTTTGATGGGCACATCTCAGGCTGAAGTTGACTGGCAGACTAAAGGCCCAGCAATGTCTCCAATATTTTTTCCTCGAGGCTTTGGATGTTTCTCTATGATTGACTGAATGACTTGAATTATTCTATTCATTCCTCAATTATAATGGAAGGTCAGGACAGCCTACGACAAAAAAAATGAAATTTCTCTAGAACAACATATACGTAGTATAATCCATGTAAACAATTTATTAGAGTATTAGAGCAAAACCCTAATTAATAAATTTATTTAATAAGTAGACTTGGGTTGGTGGGGTTTTTCATAAGTTCCGCATGCTAAAATATATTAACAAGAATTTTTTTGGAATTTTTGGAGCAAAGAAAATAATTTTAATAATTGACATATGATTGTCAAAATTAAATTAAATCCAAGATTCCCTTTTCTTTTTCTTTTTCTTTTTCTTTTTTCCCTGGTTGTTGACGGGTGGGTTGGTAGTCCTCAAAGAGGGGCGCCCAAGGAGGTGAAAGAGAACAGTAGAGAAGCTGTCCTCCGATGGATCTAATGGTCGACTCTAGTCCTAAGACAAGCCAAAAAGCAAAGACACAGAGAGTTATACTGGTTCAGCCCTCCCGAAGGATAATAGGCTTACGTGCAGTGTTCTTTGTTGGGGTGTATGATGAACAAGAGTTACAAGGGAATGAGAATGCCAGCTCTCGATCGGAATGTAGAAGTCTCTCCCCTTGGCCCCGTCGCCCTGCCCTCCCTTTTATAGCTCAAGGGGGGCAGGAACAGAAGAGCTTGGGGGCCAAGAAAGCTATGACTAATGTGCTAAATGGTGAGTACAAACAACATCTGAAAAGGTACAAGATGGTCTGCTAGGTCCTATACACCATGGGCATCTTGTGCTCTCTCTCTTGCCTTGGGATCCCTCCTCCGCTAGAGATGTCTGTACTGTGCTGTCGGGTGACGTCATTCTCTGCCGGGTTGTCCCCTCTCTCTTTCTCCTTGCACGCCAAATCTTGTCCTAAAGATGGTCGAGGTCGGGTTGTGGAATCAGGGCCGAGAGAGGAGAGCCGAGGTCAGACTCGGGGAAAGGTCGGGATGTCCGACCTCGCAAAGGGGGGTCGCGCTATTGACAACGTCCCGAAGACCCTCGGTTTGACTTCAGTTGGACTTTAACTCTAGTCCATGGGGTACCCCGGGGTGACACCCCCGACACTGGTCGTGGACCATTTCTGGCCCACCTCTCTGCCTTCAGCCCACGCCTGCGCCTCGCTTCCTCCCGCTGGGCTGGCCTGTGGTCGTGACCCAGCCAGCCATCCACCCCCCTCTCCTGGGCACCAACAGGTAGGTCCTACCTGTCGGACCAGTCGTCGACCTCCGAGCGGGCTGACGTTAGCCACGCCGCCGCCCTCCCCACGCCCCTTGCACCCCTCTTTCCCACTCCTCCTGTGCGCATCGCATCACGAAACGATAGGGATTCGAATTTTGAATCCGCCGTCCATTCCTCTTTCTCTCTCTCCCCACATCACGAGCCATTCCGCCCCGTCTCGGCCACGTTAAAGCTCCCTAGGGCTATAAAGAGCACCCCGAGCCCCCTTTCCCTTTTCTCGAACCACGCCCACTCCCCGTGCTCTCTCTTGCTCCCATGCCACCGAGCGCCTAACACCACTGCCTTCCATCACCTTCGACTGCCCCTAGCCATCGCGTTGACTGCCGCCGGTAGCACCATTGTCGCTGTCGGATTCGCGAGACCGTGAAGCACCCCGGATGCCGCTTGGACGCCATCCTCTATCACCAAAACCCCTTTCTCGTTGTTCGCTAGTGAGCTCCTCCATCTCTTTACCCTTTCAGCCGGCGATGTCGGTCGCCGTGTGACCCCTCTATCCCTCTAACCACCTTTCTCTCCTTCCTTAGGCGTCACCGAAGATTGTTCATCCCTTTGTTCGTTGTATCGCCACTGCCGTCGCCATCGTCATCATCCTCTTCCCTTGGCGTCGGTCGCCGCCATCTCGGTGAGCTCGCTCCCCCTTCCTTTCCCCTTTCCCTTCACGAGCATTGCTTCCTCTCCATGCGTCGCTGCCTCCCATGTGCGTCGTCCTTTCTCGCGCTGTCGCCGCTCACCGCTGGTGACCTTATGGTCTTGGGCGCCACCGGCATGCCACCACACGCTTCGCCGGCCGGCGAGTCAACTGCCCCCTTTCCCATAATGTCCGCGTGGCCGCCTCAATGCTGTCCTGTGTCGGCGCCACTTCTGCCTGCGTGGCTGCCGCATGGCTGCCGCGTCGGTGCCATGCGATCGTCGCGTGGTGCACCTACCCCCTCGGCCCGGTGGACTTGGTCCACCATGGACCGACCGTCTTGCGTCACTGCCAGGTGGGGCCCACTTGCCGACGTTGGCCTCCCCTCGCTGACGTCAGGCCTTGAGCTTTATTGCACAATAAACAATTACGGAATTTTCTGTTTTTAGTAAAAATATGGTGAATCTTCTAAAATTCATAGAAAATTCATCCGAGCTCTGTTTTAGTCTATTCGAATTGTAATAAATTCCTAAAAATGCATAGAATCCATTAGAAATAGTTTTGTTTCCTGTTTCAGTAGACTTATAGCATGTTTGCTTGTGTGCATTGTTTGTCACGTATATTTCGGTAGTTTCGACGCTTCGATTTATTTTGAATTTGTTGTAGAAGTCCCAGCAGCACCAGATCAAGGCAAGTCATGTAGTTCTCATTGAACATATTGTACCTACTTGCAAATGTCTCGCTTTCTATTAAATTTGCATCATTTTTATAATGTCATGTGGGATGGTTCCTATTGTACTCGGCCTAGCTTGTTCACCCTGTATCATTGATAACTTGGGGATTAATATGGCGAGATGTTGGCTTAGGAAATGTTTAGCCATGCTTAGAACAACTAGCTCACTATGGGAAATATCACTGCTATCCTATATCTTGGATTAATGAGGATAATTATGGACATGTACCACCATGTTATTAATTGAACTAAAATATGCCTAAAGGTGGGATGTGGGTGCACGGTTTTGATAGACGCGCCCATGGCATTTAAGGACCGGTTCGTGGGAAACCCTGCAAGAATTATCGTGCGTACCACAAGCCAGCATGGGCAATGGTTGGGCTCGTAGTGTAGCTTTTCCCTGTCCGACGCATCCAGGCAAGGGTGAGCGTGATGGAGTTTGGATGGGCCTTGCAACGGCCTATGCTGCTTTCGGATTCACCTAGGCACAAGGGGGCTGCCTCCTTGGTTTTAAAGGTAGGGGCAAAACCTGAAGTGTGGTGCACTTGGTTATGGATGGTTATGCGAAGGGTCCTGTCATAGTTTATTTCCGGTATATCGTGGTGGCATGTCGGTGCATGGAAACGTGTCGAGGGGTCGTGTCTTGTGGGTACAGTTGTACACCTCTTATCAGAGTAAAACGATTTGAATAGTCGTGCCCGCAGTTATGGGCGATCAACCAGATTCACCATGATTAGTCACACTATTAATTAACTGGCTTAATGAAACTGGTATAGATTAGGTGGATGGTTGGGCCTGTCGCAACGTGGTGTAGCGTTGGACAGTGATGTTTAATACTAGTTAACTGAATTCAACAGTTTTACTGCTTTCAACTACTATTTTTAAATGTTTGTTTTATGCAAAAGAACTCCTAGCCTTCTTTGAAATTACTTGCATCATACCTCCTCTTAGTATGACTTGCTGAGTATACACTATACCACACACCAAAATTACCATCAAACATCTGTCGCTAAAAATAGCTATTTAGCGAGCAACATTGGTCGGTACAAAATTGCCACAAAGCATCGGTCGGTAAATGTACTTATAGTGACTAAACATCATTCGCTATATGTATCGTCCGACAGTCGGTTTCTATAGGTCAATAATAACGTCATGCTATCAGTCGGTACAAAATTAAAAAAACCAAAAAATAGCACGTGCACACGCACCCCTGCGCGCCTAAAATTTGCTCCCCGCGAGCTAACTAGTGTGAATAAACAGAAAAAAGGGGGCCGCCGCCCCATATCTCCCCTTTATCCCAATCTCTCCTACACCGTGCTAGCTCTCCGTGCGACGCCGTCATCCCTAGCGCCTAGGTCGTCGGCTCGCGCAGGCCACTGGTAGGGAGCCAGGCCGCCGCCTCGCCCAGGGGGGAAGACAGTCGGCCCTGCCACCGATCTCCCAAGGGATTGAGGCTGCCGCCACGCGCCGGGGGGCAGGCAACTAAGTCGCCGCAAACCCCATGGATTGAGGCCGTCGCCGCGCCTAAGGGGCAGTAGCCAAGCCGCCGCCGTGCCCAGGGGGCAGGCCGCCGCTGCACCCGAGGGCTAGTGTGGGGTCTCCTCCGGAGAGGTTAACTCCACAATACCATATAACCTTCCAAGAGTCTAGTTATGCGTGAAATAGTACAGATATAGAAACTTCGTATGTTTTTACAAATTAATAATGTACAAGTACAAGTTATACAATACAAAAAGATGTAACACTTCCACAGGGATAGCCCGAGTGTAGAGTTGACCTAGAGTTCGTGTTCTTCCTTGGCTTCGAGATTTCCTGGAGATGTTATATGCAAGGGTGAGTACCAATGGTACTCAGCAAGCCAAACTGAACTCAATGCCACATGGATAATTATGCAGGATGACTAAAAGAAATCTAAATTATAATTTTATTCTTAGCACGAAGATATATTCTATTCTTCTTTTTAAAATATTCTATGTAAACATTTAAGAATAGGAATTATAAACTTAACTTTAGACTAATCCAATATTCTACCCCTTCCTATAAATATGCAAGATAATCCTAGCCTTAACATGATTTTACACCATATATATATGCATGATATAAGCCTAATCTTAATGTGATTCCATACTATACATAAATAGGTATACATGATGTTCTAAAAGGAAATAACCTAAGCTTAACTTTAACATGAACCTAGCTTATATTCTTTCCTATAATTATTTACATATGAATGTTCAAATTTTTAAGATGGAATTTTAGAAAAATTGCTAATGCCATTAAACTGGATTCACCCATAGACACAACTCCATTAACCGGGAGTACAGCGTATTCGAATACAATCAACCCTGCAGTGTTTGTCCAGCTTTACCCGAGGATTAACCTTAGTTAGCCAGACTAAAAGGTAACATGGCATTTATATAGTTCTAACCTTTTCTGATGTGTGAACGAGACCGGCAGGCTATCTTAATAGGGACACCAATTCTAACCAGTAATTGGTGTCTCGACCCCTATTTAATAGCTGTTCGTCACACACTTGCCCCGGCTTGGTGAAAACTACGGTGCTATCTTAACAGATGATACCGATCTGGTTAGTATCGACATTGTTATTCGTTGTTTACTTTGCTGTCCACCAATGAGACTTTATCAACACTACAATCTCCAATGTTGTTATGCGCATTATAAATCTCCTGAGTCCCTAGGGAGATCGGAGACAAATATATAAATGTCATGCCGGTATAACCGGTCCATCGGATGGGCGAAACTATGTCTTTATTCTGGCACAAGAGTTTTTTATATTTTCTGGCATACAGCCAAAATTATTTAGGTCATATGAATTATATTTTCTGGCATATAGCCAAAATCATTCTCATATCACATAAGATGATGACTTATATTTTCCTATCCCATAAAATAATGGATCATTTTCCATTCTATTATATGAAATAATAATATAATTTCATATGACCATTGCATAAAATATTAATGCATATGATAATGCTTATTTTAATATTCTCATGATTTTATACTTAATGCAGGTTATCAGAATGTTGTCTAAGGAGAAGAAGAATATATCTAATCATGTGAAATACTAAGCTTCTCCTTTTCTACACATAAAATGATAGGATAGTTATAATGCATAAAATAATAACTTATATGAACTAAAGATGTCCTTATATTCACATAAAATATTAACATATATAACCTAAAAAAATATCTAGAATCACATGAAATGATAGAATCTCTAGAATATCTAGAATCACATGAAATGACAAATTATGACTATCTAACTTAGCTAACCCATCCCACAAGACATTTATGTCTAAATATATTATTTAAAACATGATAACTTATTGTTTTTGAACTTTATAAATGATCAAAGACAGTTTGACTTACCTTCAGGACGAGTGATCTCGAATCTTTTTTCTCTTTGGATAACAATGAGGGCGTTTACGTCGACGATAAGGTCGAGTTTAGTTACTTCTTCGAACTCGACGTCGCGATCTATCGATATTTGATAAAATAAATCAAACAATCAACTCAAAGAGACACCAAATAGATATAGAAATTCAAAAGGAGTTTAAAAGGTGATTTTTGAAGTTTTTAAAGGGAAGGTTATTTGTTAGACCCTAAAACTTAGAATTTATATTTGAATAGAATAGGAAAGAATACTTTTTAAAATATTTTAAGGAAGAAAATAGGTAGTTTTTAGAGTTTTAAATAAAAGATTATTTACTAGATTTTAATGTTTAAGTTTGGACTTGAATAGAGTTAAAAGAAATATTTCAAACATTTTTAAAGAAAAGAATAAATAGGTTTGAGAGAAAAAATAGAAAGGGTTTAAAATTATAAAATTTGAAAAGTGTCAAAGGGGTCAAATTATTTTTCGAGTTATTTTCCAAATTATAAAATTTAAAATTTGGGTTTGACTTAAATAGAATAATTTTCAAAAATTAGAAGTTAAAAATATTTCTATAAATAATTTTGATAAAATAAGAGAAATTTGAGTTTGAAAAGATTTAAAAGAATTCATTGTCCATTAGGGAAGTAATTTCCTAGAAGTTATTTCTAAACTTCTTAATCTTCTTTCTCTTTTTCTTTTATATTTCTTCTAAAATAAAAATAAAAAAATTGTGTCTAGTGTGGGGTTTGAACCAACCTTTCTTCCATTGCACTGGCTTGTCCTTCTTTCCTTCTTATTTCATTTTATCTGTTTTCTTCCCTCTCCTTTCTCTCTCTCCCCTTCTATTCTTCTTCTTTCTTTCTCCCTTCTCTGTTTCTTCACTAAGGCCGGCGCTGATGAAGAAGGAAGCGCACGGCGGCGAGGGTGACCGGGGGTTTGAAATTAAAGGACCCTACACCATCTATTACCTTTGGAGATTCATTTTTGGGATTAGCCTGGCTGGAGAAACAGTGGAGAAGGCCGGCGACGGCGAGCTCATTTGGGCGGCGGCGGCACTCCGTTGGCGGGGTATTCCGGCGACTATTCGGTTAGTCTAAGGAACCTAAAAGCATCAGTGGTACTAGGGGAAGCTCATAATGTGGTTTATTTGGCTGAAAATACTCTAGAATGGTCTAGCACCGAGTGTGCGGCGGTGGCCGGAGCAAAGTAAGCCGCGACGGCTCGCCGGCGGTGCACCCCGATGAATAATTAAGTTTAGCATGTTAGGTTAAATAGAGTTTGAGGTGTGTGGATGGTAATTTACCTTCAATGTTAGGAGGAATTAACCAGAGACGTTGAATTTTGGGGATTTCTCACGGCGGCCAACTAGGGTTCTTCGAGTTCCTCTCTCGGATTCGCCTAAAATTCTCACGATATAGAGTGCAATCACTAGGGACACCTTAGGGGAAATAGGGAAGAGACGATGAATATCAAGTTTTATATATAATTCTTTGCCTGGTATGGTCTATATATAGAGTTTCGAAGTCGGTTTGTGTTCGAGATAAGAACAATGGCGCAGAGTCAGTTCATCTTTTGGCGGTTCGACATGAGGTGTTTGCTCCAATCTTGCTTGGGCATTTGTACCAGGAGATAGAGATGCTCTAAAGTCGGTTTTAAGTTTTGGTGGGCAAGGGCCAGCGCCCATAGTGCGATTGCAAAAGCAGCGGCGGCTGCGGTTCAGACGAACAGGGAAAGGAGAAGGAGAGAAGAAGGAAGAAGATAGGGAAGAAGGAGAAAAGAAGAAGAAAAAAAGAAAAGGAGAAAAAAAAAAAGTAAAGAAAAATGAAAATTGAAAATAAATGGAAAAGGAAAAATTTATAAAAATTTGGAAAGTTTTTACTCTAGGGTTTAAATCAATTAATTTCCATTTTTGAGAATTTTTCTCAATTTAAAAATCAAATGAGGGTTTTTCTAAAATAGAAAATAAGATTTTAATCAATGTTTGATTTTTAAATTAAAATTAGAAAGAGAAATATAGAAATAAGTTAATTGATTTAAATCTAAGTTTTGGGAGTTTCCTTGAATTATAGATTAAATCAAAACTTTTCAAAAATAAAGGCAAGATTTAATAAATTTGGAATTTTAGATTAAAATAAGGGGAATAAATAAAGAATGCAAATAGATTTTGAGAGATTTTAAAATATTTTAAAAGAACACATAATAACCTTTATTTGCAAAAAAATTCTACGTCAATTTGAGTATTTTTGAAAGTATGGATTTTGAGGTACATTACTGCTAGCCGCCAGCCACGCCGGCGGCGGCAAGAGGCCGCCGCCGAGCCTAGGGAGGTAGGCAGCCAGGCCGCCACCGCACCCTGTTGCTGGCCCTCCTTCGGCTTCCAGTCCCCATCGCCGTGCTTCCTTGCTGGACCTCCTCAAATCTCAGTCCGTCCTCAGGCTTCCAGGTATTGATTTCTACCCCCCCCCCCCTCATTTCCTCTTGTTAGTTCCATGCTAATGATTTCATGGATATAGAATTCTAAATACATTTGCCATTTGGTATTGATGTATTGGTACTCATGCAAGTCGTTTTGTCATATATTGAACTGCTTAATTTAAAATTAGGGTGTGCAAATGTGTGATGTGCTGAGTATTGTGCCTCTATTCTATTGACTTTGTAGTGCCTAATTTAGGAATTAGGATGCAGAAATGTGGATGTTTATCCTTAAATTAATCAAATATCTTGTTTGGTGACTCATTGTGTAGGTGCAGGTGTCCTGTTGTTGGTCAACAAGTAGTTCTACTTGCGCACCAGCTCTAGAAGACGTTTCAACGATATTGTGGCAGCAACTCTCCTTGTTACCTTGGTAGGATTCCCAATCGCTACTATTCATCTGGTTTTTCAATATTGTCAAATGAGGCAACTATTTCAGTGCTTGTGATATGGTTTTTTATTTAATATTGTAAGCTGCTGGATCTCTTCCATAAAGGTTGATTATGGATAAAACATGGATTGATGATAATGCTAGGTAAATTAAGATAATAACTTCACAACTACTGAGAGTGCTATTTTTAGGTAAAATTGAATTTAACCTAAAATTTTCATATAGGCACACCAAGACATATTTGCAAGGGGTGAACAGTTTCTTAGCTTTTGCATTTAGGAATTCAGCGGTAGGCAGCAAGATATTATGTCCTTGTAGAAAGTGTGTTAACTCATTTTGGAAAGAGGCAAGTGAAGTCCGTGAGCACTTGATATGTGATGTGTTTCTAAAAGGGTAACCTTACATGGAGAAGGTAGCTCTTCAATGAATAATGTGAATCATAATGATAGGAATTATGATGATGTTGAGTTTATAGAGGATTCTAGTAAGGATGATGATATATCTGATTTTCTTAGAAACTTAGCTGCTGGTTTGGATGATAGAGGAGATTTTGCTCAATCTTGCTCTATCTCCCCCACCTCAGAGCTAGAGTACTACTATAGGCTTCATCGCTACCGTCGAGGATGCCCGTGGAGTGGAGTTGCCACGCTGCGAGCACCAAGCTGTTTAGACTAGCTCGTTTTTACTTTTTGATGCATTTGTAAGACTTTTATGATATTTTGTAATATGTGGATCTGTATGTTCATTCGTTGTTTGTGTACTCTGGCCTGTCCTGGACATGGATTTAATGCACATTCAGCTTGGGAATTCTGGTTCGTGAATTTCCGGGCGTGACAAACTATCCCTCGGTACTCCAAGTTGGCATCACGAAGCTCACGTATTTCTTCTCTTCTAAGGTGATCCTGAGACTTCACTACCTCCTTGGTGTCAGTCAACTCTTGTCTGACTACTTCAAGGGCTTCCAGATGTGGCACCAGCTTTCCTATTGTCTCAGACTTTGCTTGAGATTAAAGATATATCCTCTTTTGGGCCAAAGTACAAGGAGTTTGTTAATAAATGATCAAATTTGGGTATTTTGAGTGGAGGATATTTTGTTACCTTTAGAAGCTTGGTGGATTTGTTGAGACCCTTGACCAGCAAGTCTCTCTTCATTTTCTTTTTGTTTGTTAAAAATTATTCCATGAGCCACGTCGTTTGCATCTAGCCGTATGATCTACTAGCAGTTGGGAATCTTCGGGCGACTTGATACGAAGGATTTCTTCATCCTCGCCTATTATGGGCCCTAATTCAAAATAATTCAATGATGTTACATGCAAGAATTGGCCATAAGTGATTTGTCAAAAATATTTACCTTCAATTATTTTTGGCTGCTAATGAGGTGGAGTTTGGGCTTTCTCATGCCGGTAGGCTCGATCATCACCAGGAGTAGCATGGGATTTTGTTCCTTGCTTTTCAACTATCCGTGGTGGTTCTGAAGAGGCATACGCCGACTAGTCTCCCGTTAGCTGCTATTGGCTTGCGGTGGTTTCTTCATTGTTATCTGACTGGTTTCTAGTCAGGGGCTCTTGATCTGTGTCATTTTATCTGCGTCACCCAACTGGTCGCTAGTTGGGGCGGGTTGGGAAACTCGCTGGCATCTTGGCTGACGGTTTCAGCACTCTTCTAGGTCTCGGAGTGGCCGGTGGGATCAATGTCCTAAGGTTTCCTGGAAGTGTAATACAAGACACGATATGCATTCAAGACAGAGGATTTTGCATCACACACATGATATCTGATTTATGATTCAACATTGCATGGACGAATAGAAGAACTTAAGCATACCTCCAAGTCGTTCATATTTTAAATCTGGTCTTTTTCATAGGCGGCGACACCGAAATCTTGCTTGCGCCTAGAGCTAGGCCTTCATCCTCATCAGATGACTCAAGAATCATCTTTCTTAGTTTTTTATTCTCAGCCTTTTTGTTTTTTGTACGACAGCCAACCGTTTGTTGCTTTGACGAGGCTTGATCGTCGGGCCTCCATGAGCTTGGCTGCTACTGCCTAGATTTCTCCTTGGAGAGCGACGAAATAGGAGCTGGAGGATTTGAGATTAGAAATTTATTTTCCTATATAAAGAAAGAAGACCAAGGATACATCAGTCGAAAACATCTTTACAATTATTTGCAAGTGAAGGACTCAAATTACATACCGAAGGAGGAGGCCTGGCTAGACTGAACGGGGCGACAGGAAGTTTGTGGGAATAATCCACAACTATCCCCGATGAAAATACTTTATACATCCTCTGACACATGACTTTGAAGTCAATGGACTGAGGGTCTTCATGATTGGGATCCGACTGGCCTTCGTATTCAAAGGCTGGCTTGGACCTCTCTTTTATAGGGGCCAGTTGGCATTTGATGAAGTGCCGAGTAAGTTGCTCTCTTTTCAATCCTTTCTCCTTTATTTCAGAAATTTGAGCAAGAAGAGCTTTGGCTTCAATTTTATCTTGCACTTCAGGCATGGAGTTTCATTGGGGCTAATGGACGAGTGGAAGACCGACGAAGTCGAGAAGGCAAGGACAAGGATTGGAAATATAAAACCAATTTGAATGCCAACCCTTGTTAGACGATTTCAATGGAAGAGAAAAATAGAATTTTCGGAGGTCTCCCCGCAGTTGAAAACCTGAACCCCCAACTACACAGGGATTTTCTTTGGATGGTTGGGTTTAAGTAAAAGAGGCGACAGAAAAGATTGAAGTGAGGGAGAATTCCAAGGAAAGCTTCACAAAGGTGGATAAAGATGGCGATATGAATTGAATTAGGGTTAAGATGGTAAATCTTAATCCCGTAGAAATGCAAGAGACCACAAAAAAATTCAAAGGTAGGAAGGATAAAACCGTTGTAAAATAAATGGGTAAACACCATAATTTCTCCCGTGTTGGGAGTGGGGAAATCTTCGCCAACAGCCGGATGCCACTAAATGATTTCCTTCGTCGGAAGCACACCGTCCTTCATCATCTTACGCAGGTGCTTCTACTCCACCTCCGAGGTCACCCACTAGGTCAAAGGGGATTTCTCTCTCTTTTGCCATAGGAGGGATGGGAAAGATTAGGATTAGGGTTTCTTCTTGGAGGTTTGAATGTGGAATGCGAGTTTGAACAATGGGGGCAAGTGCGCAGCGGGGTTTGGGAGTGATTTCGATGGTGGATTGAGCAAGGAGGACGAACCCTAGGTTCCATGGGATGGTTAGTGAACAGGAGCACGAAAGTGAATTTTGGAGAAGATGATGTATTGTAGTGCATTAATTTTAAGGGTACCGGTGAGCGGTTGTTGGGCTGAAGCCCATTAATCGATTGCAGCCCATTTTCTACAGGTGTGGTTCACTACATGTCTTTTAGGGACTTAAGCATATTTATTTTTTCTTACAATATGTACGTAGAAGAAACTCAATACCTATAAAATCCTCTGTTTCGCTGCTATATGACCTTTTTTATAGTTAATGCAATGCGATTTAATACGAGGTGACAAACGGTGTGCTTTAACTACTTAAACCTGGCTTTTATGTAAAAGTAGGGCACTGTTTGGTTTATCAAATGCAATTGGTCGAGATCTATATTATTGCATTTATGTAATCGCATATCTATGCATTTGTATTTTAAAGATCTACATCATTGGCTTAGTTCTATATATGATATTTTTGGTCGATTAATTAGCGGTTGGTAAATCCATTTTTAGTATCATTCACTCGGATTTGACACCACATATGCCATAATTTTTTATAAAACCACTCGGCTGGTTAAATTATTTTATGCTCTTTAACTATATGTTTAGTTTTATTCAAACTAATCACATAGTCAGAGGCTACACCTAATTAGGTGCATCTAGTAGATACACCCTAATGTTTATTTTATTATTATTATTATTATTATTATTGAAATTTTTCAACCCTTAATAGCCTCATACTTGAGAACCTCAATAGCAATATCAAAGCACTCCGCTTTTTGCCATAGAAGTTTGAGAGAAGATTATTTTGACTGAGAACTACTGTGGAGATTATGGGTACCATATACCCACACGACTGGCTTATTCGACTAATGATAGGAGTTGGGCCAGATCCTATTATTATGTAGTAGACTAGGAGTTAGGAATTGTATTGCCTTGTTTCTTAAGGCATAATCCACAATCCTAATTGAGTACGGCTATGTAAATAGATAAGGAAACTTATGTCGTGTCCGGCTGGGTTTTTCTCCTTATAACCTTGCCCCGAACCTATATAAGGTGGGCAGGGAGCCCTCCGAGGGCATAGCAACAGATAGAAACAATAAGCCATAACTCGATCATCAGATCAATACAATACTTGATGGATTCAATTCCCAAAATAAGAGTAGGCTATTACTTCTCATCGAGAAGGCCTGAACTTATCTAAACCTTGTCCCTTCACCCATCCACTTTGGGTTTCGTACGCTACCCCCTTTTCTTATTGTCGGTTTCCATAATTAATAGATGTACTCTTCCCTCATCTTGTCCTAGGGGCGTAGACCGCAACATCCAAAAATCCTAGATGCCTTCATCCATCTAAGCTCATAGTAGTATCTAAACAAATCTAAAAAAGTTTGCACCCCAAGGTACGCCTCGCATAGATGCGTGAAGAACTAAGGAAAGCAATGGAGTTGGGGTTCAAGTGAAAGAGATGGATGCCATAGAAATCAAGAAGAAGCGAAAGGAATTCGGAAGGAAGGTAGAAAACCGCTGTGGACAAAGAAGACAAGGTAATAATTTTGCCAAGGTTGGACAAAGGATCAATACCTCCTTCCAAATGGCCAAGCGCCTAAGTGCACGGGAGTCAGGGGCTACTATCAGTGTCAAGGATAAGGCATACCTCCTATACATGGGTTTGTGGAATATGGCAATATCAACAATAGTATATGAGAAGGTATCATTTGATTAAGGGAATGTGAAATATAAAGAAGGAAATTATCTCTCCTAAATAGAAGGAGTTGTAGTCCTACTCGAAGAAGATAAGGTCTTCTTAGGCACTTATCTGTCTTGCCTCTGCAAGTTCTACTTGCAGAGGGGGATGATCTCTGCTATATTACAAAGCCCCTTGTCTAAGGAGGGGTATCGAATTACAAGTCATAGACAAAACCACATCAAGATACAATTCAAAGAAAGCCTAAACCCTAGTCACTGAGTAGATCTTGTTAGGTGGTTCTCGACGGGTTTTAGTCGGTGGATTAGATCAGTCATCCAACTCCCCCCATTGTAACCCTTATGGTATTCCATCCATATATACATATAATTGGAGTAGGGTTATTACTCATCTTGAGGGCCCAAACCAGTATAAACCCTTGTTCCTTGTCTTCTAGATGCAATCTCGCGTATACCTTGGTTCCAACGATCCCCATGCTCTACAAATACCTTGGTCAGGGTATAGCCCTTCGACAACATCATTTTTAGCACATGTTGTCTCTGATTCATCTTTCCTATTTGCAGTGACCACTATATCTTACTTCTAATATATCTGAAGGACCATTTGGTCGTAGCGTTGGACCCAGCACACTACGACAAGGAAATGTACATGGAGTTCCTCACTATTCTGAATTTGTAAGTAATAAAATAAGCCATCCATGCATAATTGTTATTCTGAAATTTGTAAGTAACTAAAACAAATGGTTTCTCGAAACAACGCACATATGTTTTACCACAAAAATCACGGGCCAGTAAAAGATCCGACAAGGAAAAAGCGACACGTAAAGACAGGCTGAGCGGTACTGACATATGTCATGAACACAAATTATCTTAGAATCTTTATTTGTTTATATTGACCGGTGTTATTATTATGTTCGCAGTGTTCCAAACAACCCCCGGGCACTTTCCTATGTGGATATTACATGTGCAAGATGCTTAGAGTCAATGGGAGGTACACAACAATCAGCAATCGTGCAAGTCCGATATAGTTCTCTGTACAAATTATTTCGTCTCAATTCATTTCCTAACATTTATTATCTTATTTGTCCATAGATCCCTGAAATCCCTTATATAGCAAACCGGTTCGACGACACAACAATAAGGAATGTATGCTTTGACCTTTGTCGCTTTATCCGTCGTGATTGCTGCAACACACTTGCACTATTCTATGATAATGAGAATCAACTTGCATTAGAAGACAAATTTCAGTCCCTGGGAGAATGAGAGAAAGAACATATTCGCTCGGAAAATAGACTACTATATTCTGTTTATTAGTGAATTATTCCTTGTCCCAGGAGGCAAGGCAGACATAACATAGTTGGTAAAATAACAGAGTTTACAAGAAAAGGCATAAATAAATGGTAAAATAACAGAGTTTACAAGCAGAAGCATAAATAAAGAACTTTTATTACATGGGCGACCAAAGGCCCAACACAGCAAAGAGAAACAGTAAAAGACGACCAATGCAGCGGGCAACCACAGGAGCTTGATGATAGGCACAAGCTAGAAGTCGAAACCACCATCTTCGAAGGACTCCTCTACTGAAGGGGGGAACAGGAGCAAGATTGAGTACAACCACCGTACTCGACAAGCCAAGCTGGAAGAATGCAAATAATACAAGGGAGTACAAGGGATTTACATTTAGGGGTTATTTTGCAGTAAACCAGCATCTTAAATCATTTTGTTCATTTTAAGGCATTTTTAAAATTCATCATGGCCTATTTCTAATCAAAATATTATCAAGTTGTGCACCAACGTGATCTTGCCATAAACAAGGCCCATAGGTGATAAATCCAGTTATTCCAGTTCATTAGAATAAAACCTCTAACTTTGGGTCATTGCTAGGCTTGCCCACAACTCTGGCCAGAGGTGTGCCACTTTACCCAATAGACATGTCTCCCTCACGTGTCACCACGTGCGACATGCCACCACGGCATACGGACGGAATTTGTGACATAACCTACTGTTTAGTACCATCCTAAACAAAGAAGACTAACATAAACTTCCCCCGCCAGATACCCTGGGACGAGCGGACAGTCTATGCCCTCGGACATCTCAACCCATACTGAGCCTTCACTTTTCAGAGACGTCGACCGCACCAAGGGCTTCATCCATCCCTACCTGTGTCTTCCCTGTTCATGACCATACTAACCGATACATTAAGTCTTCCACATTAGATAGGTGGTCGGACGGAAAATGCTTTGCAATCGTGCCCCAAAGACCGATCCTTATGACAGGCGAGGTGCAACTAGCTAAACCAAGCACCTTGAGCCTAGCCAAAAACAAGGTTTAAGGTATTTTGAAGGGGAGCATCATGACATGGCTAACCAGCCGCTAAACCAAAGTTTCCAATACTTCAAATTTTTTGCCAAGGTCTGAATATTTGAAAACAATTAAAGTTTCTAAATTTAGCAAGGCTAAGCATATTCCTAAATTTTCTAGTAAGCACCACATATAACGAGCCCTCACTAGTTGTGATTACCTAGGGTTGTCAAAGATCATAATAATACAAATAATATGGCTATAACAAGGAAGCAATGGTAAGGATAATAAAATAGTGACAAGCGTGGAAATTTTAATAAGTGAAATGCAATAATTTAAAATGAACATAATTTTATAGATAATGGGACAGCAATATGATCAAAATGACATGACATGACTTGCTCGCTACCAAAGTCTTGAAGGTCAACTTCAAGGTAGAGCGGCTCCTCCAGAATTGCAACGTCTAAACGAGAAATGCAAATGAAAAGGGCCAAAAGATAAATAACACCATATAAGATGAAGTAACAAAGCACAAAAATGAGTTCTTCACTATTTAAGGAAAAACTAGCAATCTGCACGGGTCAATTCTGAGTTCGAACGATTAAGATATGACCGTTTGAAGTTTAGGTATCGTTTGAGTGGAAATTTACGAATGTGTGAATTTAAATTTTAAATTGGAGTACTGTTCACAAAGAGAGGGTGAACCGGGTGCACCATAGGTGGGTCCCACGGATCAGCCCCTTAGTCCATCATGAGCCGGGTGCACTGAGACGGCTCACGGGGCCAGGGCGATGCGGCTCGCCGACGCACGATTAGGCGAGTGGCAGGAGGGCTGGTGGCACCCGTCGGCGGCCACTATACGGCGGCATGCGGCCCAGGGAGGCGAAGGGAGACCAGCCTGGCGGCTCACCGAGGCAGCGAAGCAGCGAGGAGACGGCGGCGGAGCTCGACGACATGGAAGAAGGGCGGCTGGCTCGAGTTGGCGATGAGGACGGGGTTCCGGGGCTTGCCGAGCTCAGGGAAGGGGCGGACGCGGTGCGGACGAAGACAACGATGCCGACGGTGGCCTTGCCGGAACTTGGGGAGGTCCCGACCGATGCCTAATAGCAACCGGAGCTCGACGATGGTGGTGCGACGGTAGTGGAAGAGACTTGTCGTCTGGGTGACGAGGGAAAGGGGGAGAGAGGGACCCGGGCGTCGTTTAAATTCTGTCGGGAGGAGAGGGATGGTCGTGGGAAGGCCAACCGACGTCATCAATGGCGTCGGATCGCCAGTGTGGAAACAACGAGAAATTAATCCCCAAAAATAGCTGGCATTTTAGGGAAATTATGGGGGAAAGGTGGGGAGCAAAATCCCCAACCAATTCTGAAAAACAACTGCGAGAGAGGCGAATCGGTTGGCAACACAGCAGCGGTGCACGGGGGAGGGAGAGGGGTGACCGACCGGAGGTAGGGGAAGGACCCAACATGTAAGGCCCCACCTGTCGGTGGAAGGTGGGCGCCGGCTCGGCTGTTAACGCCAGAATTTGGTAAGCCTCGGTGTCCTCATCGGCCTAGTGTTCATATCGGCTCAAAGCTAGTATCGGCTTAGAGTTCTGCAAGCAGTAGATGGGGGTTTTTCTTTCAACGTTTCCAGCAGTTGGATTCGGTTTGGAAAGATCTTATCCAAAAGAGACCGAGTTCAGGAAGGATGCGGCTTGTATTTATTAATTAGGAAGAGTTTGTTAGCTTTGTATTTTATCTTTAGGAAAGTGCGTTAGTATCCAATAATGATTCGGTTTGTTTCCTTTTATCTTTAGGAAAGTTTGAATTGTAATCTGTTAGGACCTCTGTTAGCCTATGGGTATAAATATGTAAGCCCGAGGTTCATGTAATCTATCTCTCGATCAATACAATTCGGCGCATCGCCACCTTTCTATCTGTTCTACTTTATCATCCGACGGAATTTGGCACCTGACGCGGGGCTGCATCGGCTTCGATCTCCGACAAAGGGGAAAGTCCAAGGTCCCGCCGACTTAGGCAATCATGTTGGCTACGTCGGCATTGTTCAAGGCTGCATCAGTACATTTGACCTCTTGGATTGCTTCGATTCGGTTAACATCTTTGCCTAATTATTTATCATATGTCTCTTTTGAATCTAATCCTAGTATCTCGATTTGGCTCTATCGGTTGTCTCTCGTTTTAGGGTTTCTGCCGATACTGGTTAATCGTTATATTAGATTAGATTATCTTAGACATCTACCACCCTGAAAATCGGTCAAGGGCTTGATTGTCTAGATATTGCATTTCCTTTCATACTTAGTGTTGCATAAGTTTAGTTTGACCTACTAAGTCGTGATTAGAACCGTGATCTCTAGACTGTCTGTTGGCTGTCAATAAGGGTTTCATAAGGGTTTCAGCCGATGAGTTATCCGGACATCACATCGGCTATGCTATGAATACGAATAATCTTTGTCTTAAGGTACGTTTAGACATAAGTGATTTATACTGTCTCGGTACGCTACCGATCTATCCCAGTCACTTGGTTTAAACATATTTTGGGACCTAGATTATATGCTATTGATATCTATAGCCGATCGAGTAAACCTAATTTCCATGGACATTGCATTGGCTTGCAAGGATTGCCTACGAGTTGGTTTTTAGCCGATGACAACAGAGAATTCATTGATCATTGATTATCTTATGCCATCGGACCTCCAGCTGATGTATGCTTTAATATTCAGATCAATGTCTACTTTATCATGTGATTGGTTTATGCTATATTACATTGCTACATTATCGTGTTATCGTCAGTCGATCGCTTTATATAGATGTTTGCCTAGCACATTGCCGATGGATTAAAACCCTAACTGCATCGGCTGACATCGGCATCGGCTAGAATCATGTTATCGGCTTATCAGCCGATCGGCTGTCAACAGATAGGCTATTTTGGTTATCGGCCTATCGACCGACATACTTTGTGTTCTGCTGTTTTGTATATCTTATCAGTGGCAGGATCAAACTAACTGGCATGCCCGTGCTTCAATGATTTTAGAACCTACACTGGAGCTAAGCAGATCTCCCAGGCCAGCGTGTGCTCTGACGTCAACACATCTTTTGGCACACCATCGGTGGTACGGATTTGGCGTCAACAGCGACGCAGGGAGTTGGGCTAGAGGGGGCGGCCCAGGTGGGAGGGGGGAAAGGAAGGAAGAGGGAGGGTGATGGTCAGGTCGGGCCGAGAGGAGAGAGGGGGAGAGGATATGGGCCAAAACCGGCCCAAGAGAGGAAGAGGGGTTATAATTTTAGCTTTTCTTTTTAGGACTATGCATAGAATTCCAAATTTTGAGGGGACACGATCTTCCCAAACGGCCAAAGAGTCATAGGCCGCATGAGACGATCCATTATCGTAGGCGAGCCTCTTAACACAACCGCATGCGGTAATCGATCTCCGCATATGGTTGGATCGGCCGCATGCGAAAATAGTGATTTTCGTAGACCTTTTCGTGCAGGCGGGTCTGCCCAACCACATGCGAAGATCGGTTTTGGAAAAACCGTTTTTTTAGTAATGACGTGATGTCGGTGCGTGTGGCGATGAGCTCGTGGAACATCGTGATCTACAAGGGTATGGTGTTCCCGCTCACTGTGTTGTACTGCAACGCGGTCAATCCAACAAGGACGTACGAGGTGACGCTCTAGGAGCAGTGGCGAAGGCACAGGGGCTGCCGGAGTGGGCTGGCATCCCCATTGGCCAGTGAAGGAACCCCCCCTAATTAGGTAGCTACGAATTAATTTTTATGGATATGGGCATAGGGCATAAACTTCTTGTTCTGTGAGGTGGTTAGTGCACTTTGGTTGCATACCATATGTGAAATGGTTCCTGCCAATCCATTTTTTTCATTCAACTCCATTGGTCGATTTCAATTTAATCATAAATTGGATGAAATTTTGTAGCACTTGTATACTGAAAGCAATTTTAACACTCTTGTACCAAAAACCTCTGTATTGGGTATATTAAAATTCTATTGTATCTTCAATTTAATGGTATATTAAATGTCACACACTACAACGGTCATCCTCATCTCAAACGGACGATAACCCTCATCTGTGTTGGGTATGGCGTTCGTCACGGTGCAGAGGTCACTAATGTGAGTAGTCATCTCTGTCGGGCAAAAGCCCATCACCGCTTTACATTATTTTTGTCGGGCCTAAACTTAGGCCCATCACCGATATGTTTGACCCACAAGATCAGTTAAACAAGGGCCCGACACTGAGGATACAATCTCAAACGGGCTGCAATTAAAGCCCGTCACGGATAACTAACGACTCAATCAGGCTTTAAATTATGCCCGTCACGGATGATAACAACTCAATCGGTCTTTAATGTAAGCCCATCGGGAATGATGTCATCTCCATCGGGCTTGATTAAAGCACATCACTCGATGAGTTTTTCCCAGGAAAAAATATATTATTTTTTGCTAGTCTCTGGCCTTTGCTAGCCATATATCTGAAATTCACATTCATATACATCCCCTTTTACATACATTCACATATGTCTGAAATTCACATACATCTGACATTCACACATCTATCCACAAACACATCCATTATTCACTTATTTCTCTTGAACACATTTGACAAAATAATAATTTACAAATGATTATCAAAATTGTTTTGTGTGGTCGGTCGACTCTAATGCTTATTCTTTGTCATCGATCGACTGTCTAAAGTGAAACTAGGGCCGTCACCCTCAAGGAAAGTCATTAGCCCATCTGAAACCCTCGAAACGTGATATGTGCCGCCCGCGAGATGACATGTCAGAAGATGAATCCGCAGAGTTGTTTAGCGAGGGCTAAGCAAACATGTGGCAATAACTGACTTGTCAGAATATCTAATTTCAACAAATAAAAGGATTGAATATGTAAAAACGTAATATGTGTTTAGAAACATGTATTTACGGCTTAACAAATATGGCGAACCTCAGAATCCGAAATGTGCCAGTTGCGGTCTTCCAGGAAAAACCACATAAATTTCATCACGTAAAAACCACTTATGCTTGTGTCTGGTTCCTGACGTTGGCACCAACGGTGGCATCAAACCCGGAATGTATCGGCACATGCAAAGTGTTGATGATTCTTATTATACTTCACAAGTGCCTTATTTAGGATGTCAATGACGGATTGGAAAGCTTCTTGTGGTTTCCTTAATCCATCCATGACAAAAATCTTACAGTCTTTTAAATGGATGGCAAGAAGGATCCAGTGATGGCTGCGTACAAAGGGAGAGAGCAATTAACACCTTCAAGCACAAATGGTATGTACAACAACAAATGTCACACTTGCTCAAAGTTGTAGGGCAAAAAGATCGTATTCATGTCCTTAAGCTTGACAAAAGAGTTGTAGAGGTAGTCCAGCATCCATTTTTGGGACCTTGGGCCGTCGTCAATAACATTGGAATTGATAAGCCCTGGATCGAGGAATCCTACTTTGTTATAGGTTGCTCTACATTCAAGCGTCCCCATTCTGCATAAGGAAACAAGTTAGACACTCTGTGAGGATATCAACTTAGAAATAATAGCGAGGGGTTCGAGTATGCTTACAATGCCCATAGCTGAAATAGCGATACGTCTAGGTCCCTCAGATTGTATAGCTAAAGTAGTTGCTTAAATTGGACCCAGATTATACCATCCCGGTGATGGAAGTCCTCGTCCCTATAAAAGACGCCGAACGTCTCTTTACCCTCCTTTGCCATCTGTAGGTACCACTCTTATACCCTTCTCATATGAGTGCAATTTCCAACTATGTTGCGATATTCAGGGGTGGTCAAAGGAGCACTGAACTTGAACTTAGCTGGCTGAGGGGCCTTCTCAATATTGTGCACATCAGTGTTACTCTTCACCCCTGAACTTCCTTGCTCATACTTCTGTGTCATGTCTTTTTTTCACGAACTCTTCCTTAGAAAATTGTCGCAATTTTCTTTTCTTGATCATGTGGTGGTAGTCCGAAATTGGTTTCTCCGGTGTTGGTGGCCTTGCCATGCGAATGAAGTGGTCTTGTACTTCAACTGGCACGCACACAGATGACTCCGACGCTGCTATTGCCCTTCTCCAGAGATGAGTGAGCAGGCCATTCGGGGCTAGACCCGCCAAAGCCGGCTTTATACTGCAGCTCGATCGAGTCATCTTGTGGATCACCTAAGGGAGATGGAGGGGCTAACATCGGAGTTAATTTGATGTCAATGAGCTCCTTCGGCCATTGGATAAAGCTTCCTTGTGCAGCTTAGGGTTAGGACTTTGTCGTTCGGTGGATGTTGTAGCGGCATATGGACCCATTCATCCTTCACTGTGTCCACTTGCACTTTTGCATATCTGGCCATAAGTTGCAACCCGTGCACTCTTGTATCTGCGTTTGGCTTGAATGCTAGTCCCTCGGCCGCCGGAACCATGAAAGAGGGCATCACCTTAACTCTTAGCACACAATTAGTCGGTTCCTGCCATATATGGTCGAAGGCGGTAGGACCGGTGTTGGATTTTCCACCGCATCAGTTGATGCACAACTGCTCCCCCTTTGCGTTGGACTTTCTCGTTGCAGACCGACGATGCGCGCGATGGTCTGCTGCTCGGCTAGGATCTGCTCCCGGATCCGTTCCTCAGCATGGTCTAGCTGCTCTTTAATTTCTGAGCTCAATTTGGCTCTAACCTGCTCCCGGATCCTCTCAACCAGGCGTGCATCTATTTCCGCCTTCTTTGTAACGGTCCACTTCTTATACTGTCCGGCGTATTCTGGAAGTCCATATTTCCAGGGGACATTAGAGCCAACGTCCCTTGTCCATCCACGGTGTTCGTCGGTGCCCAACGCTTGCGTGAGGATGTCATCCTCACGTCTATCGGTGCAAGCCTCTTGGGAGAACTGTCTCAAGCCAACCAACTCTTTCTGCATTACAATTGAGATCGGTATAAATTGAGTGTGCGATATGTGTAAAGAAACTAAACATAATAAGGTGAGACACTTACAATATTTTTGTAAACTTGTTGATCCTGGGGATTTGGCAGAGTGAATATCCCATCTTGTTCTTCACGGCCCTTGCCCTTGTCCAGCTTCTTGCACGTGGGTGCGGTATATCGGCAAATGGAGGCGGCGCGTTCGATGCCTCTGCCGCTTCATCCTCTTTCTACCATTGTTCCTGTTTCTCTGCATATCCTTCGCTGCCAAGCCAGTGTGGGTGCACGTAATGAGCCTGGAGTGCCCTATAAGCATCGCTTCTAGCTCGGGATTCGACAGTTGATTTTTTTTGTAGAACTTCTCCCACACGGCTGGCATGATGAAGGGATATTTCTCAAATACCTCCGGGGTGTTGATCTTCAGGATGTAGTCGGTGACTAGCTTGGACTTGAAGCTCTTCCAAGCATGTCCCATCATCAAGAAAGCCGTCCGCTTTAGCCTGTCCTCGTCAGCTGCAGGATATTCGAAGCTCTCCTTGAACTTCAGCCAAGCATTTTCCTTCTCCACGTCTGACACCTCCTTGATATGATCATGCAAAATACTAAAGGTATGTCTCCCTATTATTTCACAGATCATCTTAACTTCGTGGGCACATTCGGGGGAGCGGACGACACTTCTAGGAGGTCCACCTCTGTTATAGTGTAACGTTCCTTTGGGATTTTATTAGGGCTTCTAAGGGTCCGTGTCTTTATGGACCCACTAGTTGTCACCGACATTGATTCGCCGTGCTGAGCCATCCTCTAAATATATTACAAAATCATGAAATAAAGAAATTAGCAGCAGGAGTCATCGTTAACAGTATAATTTCTGCATGTGCTTAACACTAAATAATATAACATAGATAAATATAGAACCGGCAAATACTCGATCCAATTGTGCAAATTCATAGTGGTGACATTTTTCAGAAGTCTCTTTCAGGATTGAGAGAATCAGTTGTGATTATGAATCCTATTCCTGACCAAAAGGAAATCATCATGGCGATGGAGAACACAGTGGCAATAGGGACTCTTTATACGAGTCCACATTCCGCATCAAGAGTCTGTCTCCATTGGCACTGTGTTCTCCATCGCCATGATGACTTCCTTTTTGATGGGGAAGAGGATTCAGAATCACAATTGATTCTCTCAATCCTTAAAGAGACTTCTAAGGAATGTTAACATTATGAATATGCAGAATTCGATCGAGTATTTGCCGGATTGCATCTACATATTCCTCTATTACATTATTTAGTGTTAAGGACATGTAGAAATCACGTAAGTCTAAATTTTTTTCCTTCTTTTTCTCTTTAGGTTTTTCTCTATGTTTTTCTATATTGACATGTCATTTTCGTTTAGTGTTTCGCCGAGAGAGAGAAAGAGAGGACGATGCGCCGAGAGAGAGAAATAGAGGAGAATGAGGTGAGGGAGATAATGTGGAGTGGAGAAGTGGATGAGATGAGAGGTGGAATGGTGAGGGAGATAAAAGTCTATTCACATTCAAAATTAATTAATATTCAAAATTCACAGTCCATATATACATATATGCATAAGAAAAATCTAAAGTCCATTCACATTCAAAATTAATTAACATTCAAAATTAATTTTCAAACATTGTGATGAATTAATTAACATTCAAAATTAATTTTCAAACATAGAGGTATCACAGTCCATATATATATATATATATATATTCAAAATTCAATATATCAAAATTTATAGTCTCACAGTCCATAATCATATTCAAAATTCACAGTCACTCAATCCATATATTAATAGACAGAGGTATCACAGTCCATATATATATATATATATATAAGTCAATATTCAAACATATGTATCATAGTCCATATAATTCAAAATTCAATATATCACAGTCCATATAATTCAAAATTCAATATACTTTAAACAGCCAGTGGAGAGGGGGCATCGGTGGGGCGTCGGCCGGGCGGTGGGGAGCAACGGTGTCGGGCGGCGAGCAACGGCGTCGGGACAGCGATGAAGGGCGACGGCGAGGGAGCAACGGCATCGGTAGGGCGTTGGCCGGGGCGCGGGGGAGCAACGGCGTCGGGGCGAGCAACGGAGAGAGGAGAGAGGAGAGAGAGAGAGGGGAGAGAGAAGGACGCCGGCGGGAGAGGAACGGCCCACACAAATCAAGGGAGAGGAATGGGACTAACCCGGCGATGGCGCTCGGTGGTGGCGGCGAGGAGGACGGCGTGGGCTCGAAGACGGCCGGCAACGGTGAGGGAGGACGCGATGGACGGTGGCGGTGCTAGGGTTCTTCGATGACTTCGAATTTTTTTGCGATAGTGTAGATCTAAATTAGCGTGCTCATTTAAAGAAATTCGAAGCAAATCCGTGATGGGTTTTAGATTAAGCCCGACTGAGATGAATCATCTCAATCGGGCTTAATGTAACGCTCGTCACATATAAGATTTAGTTCGGCACGCGAGGTCGATGGGAAAACTACATTAGTGGCGGGCTAAAACCAATGCCCATCACTGATGTAGTAATCGGTGACGTGCTTAAATACCTAGCCCGATCGGATAAGATCAACATCACAATCAGGCTATAACTAATGTCTGTCACATATGCTCTTATCAGTGTCGGGCTTAGAGTTTCAAGCCTGATCGAATGAGCTCATCATCTCAATCGGGCTATAATTAATGACCGTCAGCGATGTGATAGCATCGGTGATGGGCTTGCACGCCTGATCAGATTTGATCATCATCTCTATTGGGATTTCATTAATGACCGTCACCGATGCTTACATTGGTGACGGGCTAAGATATTAAGCCTGATTAGATTGTCTTTTAGAAGTATTATAGGATTTCTAAATATTTAACATATTACAAATACTATTACTATAAATTGAATGAACTTTTCTTTTAAACCAAGTTCATATAAATACTATAAACCAAGTTCATATGAAGTCTCTTTTTAAAACCAAGTTCATATAAATACTATTACTATAAACCAAGTTCATATGAAGTCTCTCTTTTAAACCAAGTTCATATAAATACTATGGTTCATATGAAGTCCTCTCTTTTAAGCGAAGTTTATATAAATACTATTACTATAAACCAAGTTCATATGAAGTCTCTCTTTTAAACCAAGTTCATATAAATACTATTATTATAAACCAAGTTCATATGAAGTATCTATTTTATGCCAAGTTCATATAAATACTATTACTATAAGCCAAGTTCATATGAAGATTCTCTTTTAAAGCAAGTTCATATAAATACTATTAATATAAATATTTTAATGAACTTTTAGTCTAACATATTTTAATGAACTATAAATACTATACATAGCCAAGTTTCCTTTTAAACAGATATTTCTATCTGTTCAAAGACAATGGGACACCATCAAAAATTACTTCATTACAGTGAGCCCAAATAGACCAAGCCGCCACTATGAATATTTCTCAGAAGATTTTGGAGTTCAAATCACGTCGGGCTTTGACTTTCTTATGTTCTTGTGTGCTTCAAGAATAATCCGCAGGAGTAGATGCTTTCTTGAGTTTGATCCTGTTTCTCATACCCGCTTTCATCCATAACTACAAGCATGATGGGAGAAGAGGCTTCTACCCTGATCCGCGCCTCCTTGGGAATCATTGCACTTGAAGCCTCATGGCCTTCTCATCCTCCAGCTTCTTTTCCTTTTCTCGCAACCATCTTCGCCGCCCTTGTGATAGTCTCCTTCTTTCATGTTACATCAAATGCTCAGGGCATCTCCGTCGAAGATGGTGTAATGCTCGTATGCATTAACAGGTAAAAAAATATGTAAACTTTCAAAGCTTTTTACTACATGGTTGCTTGATTACATGATGTTCCATTGCTCCTCGATACAAAGACTTGTACTACCTTGCAAGAAGCTGCTCTGAACACTAGTATAGAAATGACGAGTGAAAAAAGGCCCATCCTCTCCCAGTGGGTAATAAAGATTCCATCAACCGCGACTCGCTCGAGTGTGGCATTTGAATCCTGTCATTTGATGCTTGAGTTTACATGGTAATCCTAGACATTGCACCCTATCATTTTGAATAAGGCGAGACTGAGGTCGGCGAAGAAGGCGTCGGGGCCCCTTCACGGACCAGCAACGGGATGCAGTGTAGTTGCCGACGAGACGACCAAGATGACCTACTCCATTGACCGCGACTCGCTGGAGTGTGGAATTTTCTTCATGCCTTTTGAAGCTCGAGTTTACATGGTACTCCTAGACATGGATCGTATTAACGCACGCATCCACTACTCGTCACCACTACCTCCATAACAAACGGCTGCATGCATGCATTGCAAAAATACATGATTGAACTAACTTATGATTTTAGAACAAGAGGTGGTCCCCCTGGCTTTGAGGGGAAACTCTTCAAATCTTGCAAACTCAAATCACGCCTCTGTGGCTCTAAGCATTGTCGAGGTTAGATGGACTTTCAAATACAGTATTTGAAAGTCCATCTAACCTCAACTATTTGAAAGTCCATCTAACCTCGACAATGCTTAGAGCCACAGAGGCGTGATTTGAGTTTGCAAACTTTGAAGAGTTTCCCCTCAAAGCCAGGGGACCACCTCTTGTTCCAAAATCATAAGTCAGTTCAGTCATGTCTTTTTGTAATGCATGCATGCAGCCATTTGTTATCGAGGTGGTGGTGACGATTTAGTGGATGCGTGCGTTAGTATGATCCATGTCTAGGAGTACCATGTAAACTCGAGCTTCAAAAGCATGAAGAAAATTCCACACTCCAAGAGTCGCGGTCAATGGAGTAGGTCATCATGGTCGCCTCGTCGAACCGCACCGCATCTCGCGCTAGTCCATGAAGGGGCCCCGACGGCTTCTTCGCCGACCTCAGTCTCGCCTTATTCAAAATGATAGGGTGCAATGTCTAGGATTACCATGTAAACTCAAGCTTCAAATGGCAGGATTCAAATGTCACACTCGAGCGAGTCGCGGTCGATGGAATCTTTATTACCCACTGGGAGAGGATGAGCCTTTTTTCACTCGTCATTTCTATACTAGTGTTCAGAGCAGCTTCTTGCAAGAGACTACAAGTCTTTGTATCGAGGAGCAATGGAACATCATGTAATTAAGCAACCATGTGGTAGAAAGCTTTGAAAGTTTATGTATTTTTTACCTGTTAATGCATACGAGCATTACACCATCTTCGACGGAGATGTCCTGAGTATTTGGGGTAACATGGAAGGAGCCTATCACAAGGGCGACAAAGATGGTGACGAGAATGTGGACAGAAGCTGGAGGGTGAGAAGGTCATGGGGCTACAAGGACACTAACCTACTATTTTTCAAATTTTCTTGGAAAAAAGAAAAAATTCACGCCCCTCAACCTCCCATTTGTGGGATAACCAGTATAATGAGTGAAGAGGGTATTTATAGACTGAGAAGTCTATCAAGTTATCTTTGATTGGCCACTGTTCAAGCCCGTCACCAATGTCCTCATCGGTGACAGGCCATAATGTCGGGCTATAAGTGTTATCTCAATCGGACTATAGTTTTGGGCCTGTCACCGATGATACACATCGGTGACGGGCATTTATGGGTGCCCGACAAAGATAACATTGGTCATCTTTGTCGGGCATTTTGTTGTGCCCGTCATCGATAATTGTAATCCGTTACGAGCTATAGTTTTATGAACATCTAATATATCTGCACGTGTATATCTTTGTCACTCTCTTTTTAGGCTCGTTTGAGATGACTTTGTTGTGAGGGTCCGTAAACTCAGACATGTGATGGTTCGTCATAGAGGAGAGGTTCTACTAGTGACGTGTAAGGTTTTACTGATACAATTGCTCTTATAAGCCAAAATAATGGCATGTTAGAATAATTTTATAAAGTATGGTATATTAGAATTTAATGGATATTAGAAGCATCATGTTTTTTATGATGAAATAGCTATGGTAAACCAGATGCATCTCGTTGCAGTGGTGTCGTCATCTCACTGAAACTTTGACCACGCCACATGATCGGCACCTCCAATCTTCAAATCCTGGTTTTGCTCCTGTCTAGGAGAAAGTGATCAGGACAAGAAGGCGGCGGCCTTCAAGGTGCTCGCCGTGTGCCACCTCGAGACGTCGGATTTCGTTTCGACCGGAGCAAGATGCCGGCGCATGTCAGGCCCGGTGAAGGGCCTGCCACTTCTTCAGCATGGATAGCATCGTCTGGGCATCAGCATCCTCTGATGCTACCACGGACAAGCCGTAACTGCCAACCAAGTAGTGAAAAATTCAAGCGTATCTGGGTTGCGTATGGATGGAATAAAATAATGCCTGCCTATGTTGTACTGGTGTTACACTATTATACTACGTAAATAAACAAGCTTGTATGCTTAGCACGCAGTGTACTTGCAGGCTCTACCATGCCTCTACTACTTGTTCTATACTCTACCACGCAGTGTAAATAAACAAGCTTGCATGCTTAACGCGCGCAGCGTACTTGCAGGCACCACCATGTGTGTATTTTACTTTGCCTGCTCAACTGATGCCATATGAGCGGGCCGTACAATGGATCGAAGGAAATCAGATACTGCGTGTGTACTGGATAAGGAGGGTTGCCGGTGGCAGAGGAGATTGAACATTTTGTTACGAAGAAGACGCATGAACTCTAGTGGAATAACGCACTACAAGTGCAAGCATCTGTACCCAAGCACCCGGCTGGATGAGGAAAATGTATACAGCAATTGTGAACTCCTGGAAACTGCAGAAGCATGTGCCTAACTGTAACATATCATAATCTTAACTCATATTCGACATATACCACGTGCATGCCTTTGTACGAAGAAAAACCTTTATCGGTGGAAATAAAACCGAGCTACAGGATGTAACTATATGATCCACCAAGTATGGAGGCGTTTTCATCAGCCATACAAAATATTCTATATGAATTTACTTGAAAATTAATCTTGTGGTTCCTTGTATCTAAGCAAAGTATGACGATGAGGACGATGTATCACGGAGGACCTGCATTCATATAAGGATCAAATATGTGAGCGTGCGTCAACTTGTGCTGTAATCACAAAGTTTGGTTGAATGGGAACCGTTTTGAGCTTGCCTCCAATTCGTCTTCCGTGAAGGCCTCCTTCTGGATGCTCCATGTGTCAGCATGCGTCCGCTTGAATTCGGCTACGGCTTTTGTGACCGTTGATTTTATGGGAGAGGGCTCACGAATAAAGTGTGCCAGTAGAGTTACATGACTAGGAAGCCAGCTGCAAAGACCAAGAAAACTCCGTTTAAGAACAAACAGAACAGTAAAGTTGCCACCATATTCGGAAATATAGGCCAAACAAACAGAACAGCCACCATATTTGGAAATAGGCCACTGGGATGTGATTGGAAGAAGAATCTAACTACATCGCATCGTCCTCTTTAGACGAAAAAGACCAAGGATTGAAGTCACAAAGGTACCTTGGCATGTCGTATGGAACAGAAAGCACTGAGGCCGTCAAAGCAAGAACTGCACCATGGATAGTAGCAACTGAGTGGCCTGACTTTGCACCTCTGCAAGAAGCAGCAGGTATAAAACATACTAGTATGTAGTATCTTTTTAACAAATCAGTGATATGAAGAGACTAGAGAGTAATATAAGAATCAGCAAAAACTTTACCTTTGGCGTGTATGAAGGATATGCTGAGCTTGTGCATATGATCGATCTCGAAAGTCCTTAGAGAGATCTTTATCTATGCCCTTCATTAAGTTTGCAAGAACACCAGCAGCATGTTCCCTAACCTGGAAATACGACAACAAACTTCATACAATTGACAGCATAAGTCTTCACTAACAGCATCTTTAATGAGAACAGTATTGCTTTCATATGGGTGCTTATGTGAAGTTAAAGGCTAGAAATTAGAAGGCTGAGACAAAGTTTTTAGAAGGAATATTACAAGGGAAAAACAAGTATGTCTGGTACAGGCCAAATAAACATATGTACTTGCCTCAACTTGACTGTCCACAAGTAACTTCTCAATTGTTTGCCAAATGTGTGATTTCTCTGAGCTGGAAAGAATGAATGTATGCCTGCGACAAAGGTAATGCATTTAATTTATTTTCCATCAGCTATAAGGTCACTAAGTCTCACAGAGCTAGATGACTTAACAAAAGAAATACTACAGATCTGCAATACAGGAACGCAAATGTGTTTCTACATCCTACTGCCCTTGTTGAGGATATAGTGTCAAGAGCAAAAGACGGAAGTGAGTCATCAAATTTGTCAGTGGTTAAAATAGAGGTCACCGAAGTCAGACACTAAGAAATTTAGTCATGGAACTGGTACAACCATACAAGTAATTCCAGTGAGGTGATTAGGTTGTTTTTCTAGTATATGCATCATGGACATGCCCCATTTCTTAGCTACGAGGTGTGGCTGTAGCTTCGTTGAAGCAAAGGCTGGGATTTATTCCATTATCTAAAGAATCTAAATCCAAGGAACAAGATGGATATCCTAGGGGCAACCATTTTGGGGGAAAAAAACTGCCAAATATGCGATGTTCCTAGTGAAGGGTCCTTCACAATGCCCTTTCTCACCACCCATGATTCTAGCAAATGCGATGTAGCTGAAGCTGGCAACTGCCCTGGATGAAAGACATAACCATGCATATATATCTAATAGAAAGAAGCACTAGATGGTGGTTTTGCTTCGCATAGCAGTGCTGTAAGGAATGGCATTGTCCAATGCAAAATTTTTTTTGTGCTTATGCTTCATGTAGTTGTTGAAATATCCATCCTTACCTTGTAACCTGTGATACCATATTTCATATGGACGTCACACTGCTCTGCAATTGACTTTGTTACTCAATCAAACCCTCTTCCCTCCTTCCCATCCCTTCCTAAGGATACTAAAGCGTGAAATCTGATTATATACCCTGCTTTTAGATTTTAAAAAATGATGAAGATTTACCCTCCTGGATCAAATCTCCCTACTGAAGCAGCATATGGGCATTTTGCAGGTTGTGGCATTTGGCTAACTGGGGCTTTGGGGTGCTTTGCTCAGTGGACTGGACAGAAAGGGAGGGGAAAGGAGGACGAGAAGGTGATTTGGGGATCTTGTAATAAATGGATTTCCATGGAATGGGGCAGCCACATGTTGGCCGTGCAGTTCCTAGTCCCACATCAGCACCATGCTAGACAGCAACCACAAAGTAACCTACCTCACTTGAACAACATAGTGACATACACAGGTTTGATGACTAAATAACTAGTTTCTCATTACGGTGACATAGATCCAGGAAGGCAAGTTTGATTACCAACAAATTTACTCTAGTAAATACACCTCACAAGTCATGGTAAGATTCAATCAAGCTGCATCTTCCTATAACTGAGCACAATACTAGGGAAGAACAAAATACATTACAGACAAAACATTTATCATAATAATTGGTATACTAGCAAATCAAGATAAGATCTGAAATTCAACCTGTACGTAAATGTCCTGAGATATGATAACAATGCAGATCTGGTGCGCCAGTTTGGATCATTTGCTGAAGAAAGAATAGTCGTAATAGCAGTTTCAAGAAAAGGCCGCCGTAAAATCCGCCACTTCAGCAACTCAAAAGCTGACTTCGCAAGGAATGACAAATCTTTGTTTGATGTTTCCTACAGATACATGATAGTTCAGCCAAAGTGTTAAAACTCCAATTGTTATTAATCTATTCGAGTCACCAAATTCAGACAAATATCCAAACAAAGATGATCACCCAAAAATTCTCAAACACTTATATCTTCTAGTAGACAAACAAAACCCTCAACTTAAAGTATCAACAGCACGGATCAACTTCAATTTATCACTGAACTATGGTGAAAATTTTCAGACCAGTTAATACAAAAAGCCACAACTTGGAAGAAATTTCATGTTTACCAAGCCTTCAACAGGAAAAGGGAAGACTTCAAGTCATTACTTTAATAATGATTTGAAAACCAGAGAAATGAGCAAAAAACAATTATGTCACCATGTAAAAATAAGATGTATACCTGTAATGACAGAACAGGGTAGATGAGTCCAATAATAACATCCAGTAGAACAGATGATCTCCCAGACTTCAGCGATGCAATTATGAAGTGAAAAATCTGCAAAAGAAGCAAGAACAAGATAAGTTTGAAACATGGCAAATGAATTGTGGAATTCTCAATTTGGAGAAAAGCATAAAATAAGCACCGTTTCCATTCTTTTCGCATCGGCCTCCTCTTTCTTGTCCAAGCCATTTTCAGTTACTGAATCTGGTGTTGACTCCAGTTGCTTAGAAATATTATTTTGTATACTGACAGATAATTCAGTAGCTCCATCTGTTAACTGTTTTGACCAGTTCTCACTCCCTGTTTGTTCAGTCATGCTTACATCTCCAGAAACAGCTGGAGAATTCCCATGCCCAAATAACCTAGATAATCGCATATTTGAGCATGCAATACATATGGTCACACCAATTGCTTCTCTTACCTGAGCACAAATTGGAAGGTAAATAAAGGCTTAGCTCAGTTAAATCCTCCAAGGCAATTCCTCTTTTGACAAAAAAAACAGGGTGACCATGTTGTAGCGGCAAATTGTCAAACCATAAACTAGTTGATACGATAAGCTCAGAAATTTTTCCAAATGTATTATGTGAATTGTATTTGAATTTTGATAAATTTAAACAGTGTTGACCAATTCTACCTAAGCTCAGATGCATCATTACATGTAAACACTGTGCATAGTGTACATTTCCAGAAATAGTTAAAGAACTTCAAAAGTGTATAATAATACCATATATTGAACAAATGGTGCAGAAACATATGTTCTGGAATAGGTAAGTGGTGCAATATTGTGATGTTCAGCAAATAAGTATGTTATGGTTCTTTGCCAGCTCTAAATGACAACATAACCAGTTGTTAATCCCAAACAGATTACAGCCTAGTGAATCAGGAAAAACAAGGAGAATTGAACTTCCAGTGTTATGGGTGTTGACTTATGAATAGGATAGAGGGGATAAAGGGTAGATCACTCTTGTTGGGGGAGGGCTTGTCCTGATCACTAGGAGAGGCTGATCAAGCTAAACCTAACTTTAGTTTTCTTTATTGCTTAATTATAATGAAATACATGTGTCCCTTATATAGTGAGGGTTCTTGGCTACAGTACCCCAGTGGTACTGTTCACGTGAACAGTGCCTTGTCCATTGAGAATACAGCCTCTACTTTCCTAATAAAGTATATCTTTAAGGCAAATTTTGCTGTAGGACATCGTGACTTAGTGGTTTTAGCTCCTGGACACGACAAAAGTTGATCTTTGGGGGGAGACACTCTAAAGTGTGGTTATTTGCTACTAGACACCACGTCGATTAAAATATTCATTTTTGATTTAGTAGGAGAGATAAATAGTGTGAAAGGACATATATGCCCCTGGCCTGGGCCATTTGGTTGGTTGCAGCCATGACAGTAGAATATGGCTGGTTACTGTTCTTCCCTAGAGACCGAACACAGGCAGATGGACATGCATGAGAAGGGGAAGATGGGAGCTGGGATATGGTGATGGATTCACTAGAACGTATTGAGCAAAATATGTTCCCGAGTGCTGCGAACTCGATGGTGCCATCGGTTTTTAGTGGGGATGCCCATGCCGGTTGGAACGTGAGTTCTAGATCTGGCACCACGATGACATCGGGCATGAAAGTGGTGATTCTGGTGATGAAATTGATGGGAACGAAGAAGCATCGTGTGTTCCCAGATGTTGGGGTTCAATTTCTGTGGTCGCTCGAAAGAGAGGTGTTGACTATGTTGGTGACGGTGATATCCATGGCAACACATGAAAGCTCCATCTGAGGCTTGATACAGGTGTGGAACAAGGGGAAAACATAGGGGAAACCTTCACCTCCCTCCTGACCATCATGGCAGAACCTGGCCACCTTCTCCTACCTCCTGAACACCACGATGACCTCGGCTTCCCAATGTTGACCATCGCGAGCATCGCCATGGCCATTGTCTCCCGGTCGAGATGACGAGCGTGGCTTGGTCTCGGGCATGGCCATGACAAGAGAGTTCTTGTCGGACTCCCTGGGGCTAAGCTTGCGATCAAGGTCAGCGGGCTGCTTGGGTGTCGACACCCTGGATGCTGGCACATTCATTGGTTTGCTAGAGGCTAATGAGAAAAGGGAAAAGAGTGAGGAAGAGGAAGAATATGACATGTGGGACCAGGGGTATATTAGTCCTTTCACATTATTTTTCTATCCTATTCAATCGAAAATGAATATTTTAATCGATGTGGTGTCCAATAGCAAATAACCACACTTTGAAAGTGTCTTCCCCCAAAGATCGACTTTTGTTGTGTCCAGGAGCTAAAACCACGAAGTCGCGATGTCCTGTAGCAAAATTGCCTATCTTGAATATAACAAGTATCCCGACAGAAGATAGTGTAAGCCTTCTCCAGTTAGCAGGAACATATCACAAATCTATGAGTTTGTACTTGCCAAGCCTAAGATCCAGCGAACCTACCTGGACTGTACGCATAATCAGACCCTAAATCCTAGTGAAAGGGGGTTGCATGTTACCACATTATCAAAAGACAAAGAGGAAACAAACAATTTTGCTTTAAATGACAAGAAAATGTTACTCGGGTATAACTGAAATGTAAACTCAAAATAATATAAAACTGAAACTAAAAAAGGGAAGACTAAGATATATTATGATCAAGTGAATCAATGCTACCTGGGCCGACGGATGGCTCATGTTGGCAAGCAGTTCATCGAGAACTTTAACATGGTACTGCTCCTCAGCTGGAGACATTTTTGGTGCAGAAATTTCGATTAAAGCAACAGACAGAAAAGAATATCTCTTGGCAAGTACACTGGTTGCCACGGACTGAGGAACTGGCGTGCATAAGCAATCTAATAATTTCTGTCTGAGAACAGGAGCACGACTTCCAGATCTTCCTTTCCCAGTAACAGCATATCGAATGCAAGCTGCCCATTCAGGAACTGATTCCACAGATGGTGCAAGCATAGTTTTCTGCAACTGAAGTATCAACCAGTTGTTCCCAGACTCCAAATTCCCAGTCACATCAGAGTGAAGCATCCCAGCCATCGCTTCAGCTGCCACACATTGCCTTGATCTTTCTTTTGAACTAAGAAACTCTTCCAATGCATTCTGAAGCGATGATATTACAGGCATTCCACATTGCTGTATTAGCCTTTTAAATATCCTAGCAAAGCTGGAATAAAATGTGTCACCACCCACTAAAGAAATCCAACTTGGCGTGCGTGGCCATGACGCAGAGAAATCAAAATAGAAGTAAGTGATTGCTTTATCAGAACCACTTTGAAAAGATGAAGCACCATAACTTGCTTTCGATGAACCATCATTATCAGAAATAATATGGACATGAGATAGACTGTTTAGTGTCTCACTCATAAATCCATCCTCCCGAATTATATTATTCAAAATTTCTCCTGTGGACAAAATGCTTCCTTCTTCAGGGTGATCTAATGATTGTTGTGAATGTTGAAGAGATGCCTTATCAGGTGATCCTTGTAATAGTGTATTCAGAGCAGAAATTGCAAGCATCCTGGAGTGGGGGAGTTGACTCTTCAAGTTCCTTAAGAAATGACCTACACAAAAATAGGTGTTCTAAGTTCTAAGTAATAAAATCGAGGATATAAGTATCAAATTTTATTTTTCATGAACATAAAGAAAGAAAATATATCATGGTCAACAAATACAAGAAACCACCAAAGAAAGTAAGCTATCCATACCAGCTGTTTCTGCCAAGATTTGTGAATGTAAGTCAGATTCACTTCTTGATGCCAGAATTAGCAACAAAAGCACTCTGTTGGCCATCAAATTGTATCTGATAATACAAAAGTTTCAAGGTTATATGTTAATGGCTGAAACAAAGTTAATTGTACTCTGACAACAGTTATCATCAAATCTGAACTATTGTTAGAAACAAGGCACTGAACAGTTGGGCAGCATTTGTCTTTGTAGAAGTGGTATGTATGATCAATTCCATGTTACTGTGTGACTGATCAGAGTACAGCCAGTTAATCACGTGAGGTGGGGTAAGAAAGGTGCCAGATGACAGAACATACCCTAGCTATGGTCATTGATGAAATAGAAACAAGGATGCGAGTAAGAGAGAGATCAAGAATGGGAGAGGTTTTTTTGCAAAATGAAAAACTAAGCATAGACCAAAATGGCATGCCAGTAATTGCCACATGTGCTCTTACTGCCACATGGCAACCCATCACTTAAACAAGATGAACAACTCAAGGTACAAATTCTCAACTTGCTATACCCATGGTGCAATTTATTCCTAAAATATATTGATGTGGTTGAGGCTGACTTTCCATCTGGACGCGAAACTGTTAATGTAGTCAACACTTTGCATATTCAGCTACTTCGATGCACAAGCTTCTTTCAACATACATGGATATTGATACAGAATATGAAAATGCGGTAGTAAAATACTATTGATTCAAATTTGTGTTAACTAATATTAGTTATGATAAACAAGTGGCCCAACCGGTGACCTGCCAGTCTGGACTTGAGACCTAGACCTATCAACAAAAGGGAAAAATATCTGGCGCATCATGGGGCATCCTCTTCAAGATACAGTGCAAATGGTCACGAAAAAATGAAATTCTAAAAGCATTCACACAAAATAGATTTATCATAAAAAATATATAAATCTAGTCTACATATTGATAAATAAAAAATATGTCCTGAAATGAGAATACTGAAGAAGAAGAAAGGTAAAGCTATAGTGCATTGAATTTTTTTTCCTTTTTGCGTTTGCATGGGTACATAATTTTTATTTCTTTTTGTAAAATGATGGGTCCATTTTATCTCAATGCAGTCAAATTGTTTCAGAATTTGTCATGAACATTTGCACCATGATTCAGGGTGGATGCATCTAAAATCAGATATTTTTGTTATTATGTGTTTATCAAGCCAATTCAGTTCAACAATTTGCACATACTATGTGCTTTCCATTATTAATGTTATTGTTAATACTACCAGAAATATTTTCATTCAATAATTTGAGGATTAATTAATGTTATGAAAGAGTGATGATGATGAGATAGCAGGAGCTGCAATCATGGCAAATTAGTCAAAGTGGGTAAAGATATGGCAAGGTTCAGAACTTGGTGGGAAAAAATCCAACAGCAAAAGGTAGTGAACTAAATAAAATAGAGGAAATATTTGATTTTATGTATATCTATCAGAAGACATGAATTTTAAATATTTCAAGGTTAAAACTCAAAGTGCCATATGTCACAGAGATATATCAAATTTGGTTCGGTTATATCTATTGCTTACCGCCAATGCAGACTATTACTCTCAAAGCTCAAAGCATTTATTTGAGGAACTAAACTGAGAAATCCTGGCTTGTCTGCTTCACATTCTGTATTCTTGAAAAATCTCCTTGATATCCCAGAGAAACGTATGTTATACTTCACAAAGAGCTGTAAAGAATGTATACAGGATATTTTAGAAGAATAAATTATCTCATGACTTTCTTCATGTTCTATTATTGAATTGTACCTCAGTAATAGCTTTCTGACACTTCAGCGATTCATGATGAGAGCTACAAAGAAAAAAGACATGTCAAACAGGTGTCTTACTTTCAAGTTTCTCCTCTATGCGGAGTTTAAGTATAATGTACAATGAAACATATTAACTACTGATAGTTCCAAATTATTAGAAATAATAGGACAAACATATAGTGCCTACTACCTCTCCAAGATGCCCATGATAAATGAAGAGAGTGAAACCGAGTCCTGCATGGAATAGTGATGTTAGCATTGTCAACACTAGTTTAATAACTTAACTATCTTTGCCCTTATGAATAACTTAACACTAAATTACATAAATTGTGAAAATAGACATACAGTTGTCAAGTGTCTCAAAACAGTCTGAGTTCCAAGAATATTGCAAGAACCAAGCACCATATGTTCAGGGGCTTTTGAATCTCGCAAATTATCAGTCAATGTGAGCACACAGTTAGAAATTAGAGAAGGCCAGCGCTTAAGTAATTTTGTAAGAGATCTTCCAGAATACCTGGATTAAAATAATACACAAAAATGGAAACATCAGAACAAAGTAAAGTGGTAATATCTGGCATGACCAAATAATCCATCAATCAGGACTCAATTTATAAAATGAGGTTACAATAAACTATTTGATCAATAACTTCATTAATCAATTAGGTCAAAATCAATAACCAGCCAATGAAGTAACTAAAAATAGAATACTATCCATTTGTTTTGTAGTATTCATATTACAAAAGTGCATAGATGAAATAAAATTCTGCTCAGGATATAGGATTAAAACAATGCAGAAAAATGGAAACATCAGAACAATGTAAAGTGGTAATATCTGGCATGACCACATAACCCATCGATAAAAACTCAATTTATACAACGAGGTTACAATAAATTAATAATATCCATTTGGTTTTTGTAGTATTCATATTACAAAAATGCATAGATGAAATAAAATTCTCCTCGGGATATATAAAAATGTTTTCCAAGAAGTTCATTTGCAAAAATAAAGAAAGTTTTTCTGAGGTCTTATCTTTTTTTCCAAAAAAAAAAAAGCAGCCATCTTCACATTTAGCATTGAATTTCAGGCCATTTCTAAGAGCAAATATGCATGTATCATTTAAAGTAATGGCTCACAGGGTGTCATTTAAGCCATTGAAATGCACCCTTTTGAAAAGATATGGAGTTGTTTATTGTTTGCCTGGTTTTCAGCAAAACACAGCCAGTTTCATTGATTGTTGAGTTCATAAAGTCCAATATTGCGTATGTTGATGGTAATATTCCAATTAAATGAATAATAAAGTAGCCACAAGTGAAACTATATCGGCATATACAAATAATTAAATACATAAGCAAGCTTGAAAGAGGAAGAAAGAGCTAGAGCACTTACGAGCGAACAGTTTCATAGTTGTGAAGTGAGAGATCTAGGAGATCATTCATCAAATTAACCATGAGGACAGATGGAGATACATCAGCATTTGTACGGTATCTATGGTATGATGATTGTGAACATCTCCATGTATTATGCAAGTGTGCTTTATCGACAAGTGCCCATCTAGGCCTATTGGAGACAAAAAAAAATGTACTTCAATCAAAATCCATATACTTGAATCAGACTGTACAAAATAGGACAAATACCTCTTTTTGCCTTGAGAATGAAATGGAATAATAAAGTTGCATGGAGGCTCAATTATGGAAGCAGACTCTAACTTCCAAGCTTGAAGATGGCTCGACCATTCTTCATATTCCAAGCTACCTACAGAAGTAGAATATATAAATAGGCAAATCTACCTCCCAGCATGAGTCTTTGAGCATAGTCAACATACCATAGTTTACTAAAGCATCAATGACGCGTACAACAAGTGCTAGGAGTATACTATCGTCAGTTCTTTCTTTCAACAAGTACCTATTGGAAGAAATTCAAATGGTGAGACAAAATAAGCTAAAAGAGGCTAACCAGATAAATTTGGGTGCACAAGAAACAAATGTTCACCTGCAAGCTACATGTACAAGTTCAGCAGCCTGTTCACGCATTTCTGAGTTGCCAACAGTGCTACCGGCAGATCCTGCAATAAAAATTATGGGCTCCACTACCTTGGATTTCCCATCTTTATATGATGGCCGCATTTCAGGCAAGCAAGACATTACACCCTGCAATGCAGAATGAATGCGTAATAGGGTTACTTTTAGGTGCTCCTTCTCTTGTCCTGTTAAAAGAAAAACAACACACCAAATGAAGGAATCATCTAACAAAAGTAAATACTTAAATAGGTGAACAATTAAGCATCAACACTACTGTAATCAGCTTGCAGTCAACACATGTTATCATGAAGACTTAAACATGCATGTACCATTTTTTTAAATAGTATGACATTCATTTCCCCCTCTACTTGAGCACCCAATGGGAAAAAAAAGATTCATTCCATGGTCAAAACTAGAATATTTACCTGTCTCAGAATGATTTTTTCTTTGACAGATAGTCACAAGATCTTCCAATGCTGATTGGAAATGAAATTCTAACAATTCATTTGCAAAAGATAGTTCATCTTGACTGGGATCATGCCACTTTGGAGTGAAATTTAACATTTCAACTTCCCTGTCCTGATGAGCTTTCGAACAGCCCCATGGTTCAATAATATTAGCAATGGTCTGACAAGAAAAAGGCCTACAAAATAAGCAATCTTCTTAAAATGGGTAAAAGCAGTTTTCTTAGGGCAAGAACAATGGCATGTGCTGTCAGCATCTAGGAGGGGATGCCACGTAGGATTGAAGTGGAGGAAGGTGAAAGCAGAGAGAGAAGGATGCCATCTGTTGATCAGCAAACGGTCGAATAGATAGCATCATATCATCTATCAATTGTAATCATTAATTATATGAACCACTAATTAGACAGACCTATTGTACAAGTTGTTTGTACATTATCTAAATATAACGTGTAAAGTTTGTAGCAGTTGTCTAAACCATTGCTCATGCCCTTAAAATGGGTATTCATATTGTAAACATACTTATACTGATCTATCGGATAATATGAGACCAGGCTTCCTAGCAGAGAGCGAAGGAGGTGATCACCAGCTCCATTGACCTAGTTATTCAAAAAATGGAATTCATCATTTCAAACTGTAATATATGTGTGTATGTCTTTCCAAAAGTACAAAATGATGAAGGAATTATGGACCTTCCACGAAGGGGCCTGGAATGATGATGTTATTATATTTTTAAATTCTTGTCTATAGTTGAGCAAGACAGGGCCAGCATAACTGATGGCTATAGCCAAAACCCGCAGGTAGTAGTCTAATGCTGTTTCCAGAGCAGGAGAAAGTGTAGCCTGCATTTTTAGCAAGCACAAATGTATGTAAACACATGTAACGATTCAAGAAATGAAGATTCTAAGTTCTGAACAAACCTTAGTAGCTATTTTGCTAGGAACTTCTCTTCCAACATAACCAGTTGTTGGCGTACCCTCAAAGGAGGACATGATAGTCATTAAGATAGGTTTTACAAGGTAGAGTGCAGTCTCCTCAGGATATGAATGAACGCAGGCACAACAAAGAAGTCCAACCTCTGAAGTAGCACCAGGAAGGATATTTGCATTAACAAACTTGGCAATTTTCTTCAGGGCCTGCCTTGAAAAAAAAAAGAGGAAACATGTGCATGACAGGAAATTCAAAGGTTTGAGGAAAGCAAAGTGGATCAACTTCTAACTAGAATGCAATACCTGATTAAATAAAGGTTCTGATAACTTCCCGAGAACAATTTCTAGCATGCAAAAATAGTATGGGCTGTCCTCAACAAGAAAAGTTCCTGACATGATTGAGCTTTGGTAACCCTCATTACTGCAATATCCAGATGAAACAAGATGTCAACTGCCATGTTCTGAAAGATATCAGTGGTAACAATAAGTTAAATACAGGATTTTCGTTTTGCCACTTACATTGGACTACTTGATTCCAAATTCTGAAGGACAGAAAACAACCGACAAAAGAATTCATTTAGCCACTCTGACAGAGAGGTTGTTTGGAGGAAAGCAGGCACGTCATCACTGAAACCAGCTGTGGCTAGCTATAAACACCAAAGGATGCTCAGTATAGCAATTATAAGATCAACAGTGCAAGAAAAGGTGAGAAAGATAAACACACTTACGTTTGAAAATATGGAACCAATTAGCTGCATCGTAGCTATAGTTTTAGGAGGATCATTGGCATCCATACCAAGTAACGCATTTGAAAGAGAAGTTACGATAAGATCGTTGAATGTATCGGCAGTGCTACTATCATCAGATTGAGACGAACATAGAGAACTTAGAATAAGTGCACGTCCAGAAAATGCAACAGATGTGACAGCATTCTTTAACTGGTGGGTAGCTGTAGTCTGTTAGAATAAATTAAAACAGTTAAGTTTGCTTTTTCAATAAAAAATATGAACTTGAAAAGGGGGTGCAAATTAGTTGCTACAAATCTCTATGGAAAAAATGTGAAATATACAGCATAATTCAACTTACTGTCTCTAAGGCTAGCTGGAAATTAGTTGCGACAAATGGAAGCACAAGGGATGGTTCAACATAAGATAGGATTGAAGTTGCAATAGACACGGTGTCAGCAAGAGAATCATCCTTGCTGTACTGACCACGATCCAGTAGTTTCAGGACTACTTTCACAAAAGCACATCTTTCTTCTTTTCCCAAACAAAATTGATTTTGTTTGTCATCCGCTGCTTCACTGTAGTGCAAATATAATATCAGATGATGATGCAATCAATAAGACAAATATCTTGTAAGTTGTCACGCAAGTCAAAGATTCTCTTACAATTGTTCATGCTGAAGGCGTCTTTCAAAGTAAAGAACAAGATATCGTAGGAAACGTTCCAATGAGTAGGTCCACCGACCCCCATTTGATGGATGATAGAACCTATAAGTTTAAACAAATCAAGTTAAAATTAAAAAAGAAGGCCAGTGCAGCAACCACAAAAGGGTCCAAAGGTCAGAAGACAGACTGCTCTAGAAAATTTACGAGCTTCTCAAAATGATCCAATGCCAGACTTTTAGGCTTCAAAAGGTATACCTGCAAAAGAACTTATTTTTTAAAAAAATAGGTATGCCTCCTTCATTGAAATTAGTTTTCTATTTTTTTAAGACTCCACAGAAGGCCGCAATCCAGCCCACCTGAGCTTTACATTCTTCAAAGCGAATATATGTGTTTTGCACTAGTCGAACAATGGAACAAGATGAATTTTACAAAGTATCATAAATATTGCATCTCTATGTTCCCTTTGTACAAAAATTAAACAAAACAGTGTATGAATAACTTACGATGGACTTTGCAATTGCCTTGGAAGGAATTCTAGTCTTACTGGAAAATAAAAATCTTGTGTTCCTAGGCACGTCCAATGGAAAGGGGTATGACCCATTCCCACTTGATATAGGAACCTAAGCACAAAGGAAGTAACAGTATCAAAATAAATTGCAAGAGTATTTTATCAAGCAACTTTTTGCATGGATCAAAATATTCTATACATATAATGGTGCTTTTATGACAGTTAAATAGCACAAGACAGAATTTTTTTATTTTTTGAACTTTCTATTTTTTAATTTAAAAAATAAACCCTTTCAAATCTTATTTCCAAAATCTAAACCTTTTAGCCACCGCCAGCCTGCCTGGCGTGACAAAACAACACTGACATGCCACACACAGCGGGCATGACAGTTTTGTTCTGCCACGCCAGCGAGGGTGGCATGGACAAATAACGCTGCCATACTAGCCAGACCGACATGACCAAATAACATTGTCACGCCAGCCAGATCGGCGTGACGGTGTTGTTTTGCCATGCCGATACGGCTGACGTGGCCAAAAGGTACAGATATTGGAAATAAGTTTTGAAAGGATTTATTTTTAAAATTAATAATTTAAAAAATTCAAAAAATAAAAAAGATCCACAAGACATGCTTCTCTACTGCACAGATGATCAAACTATGCATTTGGCAAACAAGATCATGCATGTTTCATTGTCTATAATGCAATTATCTACAAAAGAAACACTCCAGCACTATGATTCCACTGCACTATTTAAAACCTTGGTTCACCTTCATGTAAGAAATGGTAAAATGTTTGATACACTTAACGAGCAAGTTACAGGGCACATGAAAATAATAGCTGCTTCATTTTTTTAATGAAACAGCGGTAGAGTCTCCCGCTGCAATATAATATAATTTACACAGTTTATATACAAGAGATGAAGGACAGAAGATTACAGAAACTGCTTCAGTTTTTAAAAATACAAGATTCCAATAACTTTTATTTAGTTAATTATTTTTTGTTACGGCAAAATAGATTGCTAATCTAATATATTTATCAGTTAATTAAACTTGCAAAACTTGATTCATAGAAAATGCAGTTTTGCAGCAAATGCAAAACATTAACCAGCTTATCCACACCACCTTACAAACATTAGAGCTGGCTAGTACCATAGAATGAATTAAGACAACAACATACCTCAAACATGTTCAAGTATCTTGTAAACAATAAGGGTATAAATTTTTCCCAGTCAACAGATATGGAACCTTTTATACAGCGTGCTACGATGGCAGCCCATTGAATATCCCAGAAGTTACAATTTGTGACAGAACCCCATATGTCAAGACATTCTGCAATCCAATCACTACATAAAAAGGTACCAGAAGATAGAAAAAAATAAGTAAAGATTTTCTAGCTATATAGGGAAAAGCTTATTGATCAAATATCTTCTTTTTTCACTTACGTCGTGAAATGATCCTGATTCCTTGAGTTTGCAGGAAGAAACAGCCTAAGAAATCCAATGCCTTCAAATGCTGAGTTATGCCATGGATTTTTCAGCAAGGGCCTGTAGTTCAATACAGTATCAGGTAAGGCAGTTCAATGTTGGTAGCATATTGTCAAGCACAAATTGCAAACTACTATGGTGCAAGGGGATGGCATTGGTAAATACAACGGCTACCATAGTCACTCACAAAAATCAATCACGTATTGTATTTTTCCAAATTTTAACAGCAATGGTAGTATAGAAAAGCAATAACAGTGGAAATAATGGTACAAGAATTAGAGGATCATGCAAACATAACACCACAAGTACTCAGTTGATGTTTTGGACATTTCTTGTGGGGTGTAGCTACCAAAAGAGAAGTAGTAGACCTGCACTATAGATCTCTAGGCATGTACAATCCTAGCAAGGCCTCTAATCTTGGTAGATGCTTAGTTGATTACAGTAAGATCTTGTCAAGCTAAACACTATACTACAGGTTTATAGAGGTGTATCAACAACACAGAGTTACAAATAATAAAATTAACAACGCAGCAAGAGAATAGGAGTGGGCATGAAACAAGTAAAAGAACCCATGCTTAGTATGTCAAAGTCAGAAGAAGCAGTCAAACCTGAATTCTGACCAAATCTCAGCAGCTGCACCTTCAGGAAACAAACTCCTAGATGCACGCACCAATGAGGTAACAGTCTCAAAGTGCTGCTGCCTTACTTTCCAGCCCTCAGGTCCCATATTTCTGAAACAGACATGAAATTCACTCTGCTAGTTTTGTCATTCTTCGTCACTTAAAAAGTGTGTTTGATTCAAAATATACCTCTTGAAATGAGTCCTTATCAATGTATCATACAGTGGCCTCCATTGCACACCAAGTGAAATCCTCTTGGAATGCTTTTTCAAAAACCTGACGAGCAGGCCTCCCCACTTAATCTGGTTGCATTCATTTACCAGGGAAAAATTGATCATCCGAAGTCAAACTGGTCGAAACCAGCCATATAGAAATCATAAATAGCTAGCATTACCTGAACAACGAACTTGTTCTGTGATGCATGAAATATCTCCAACCCAAGCTCTACAAGAGCGTGTACATCCTCAGGAGAAATATCACTCTTTGCGTTGATAAAACTAAATGTGTAGAGAAACAAACATCCATATTAATTGCATTTGCAAACCCAGAAACCAACCAAATTAAGCGGCCTTAAACAACTTGTTTGTATCAAGCGTTTTCAATAATATTGTTATCTATGTATCTTTCCTACAAAAAGAATATCCTTGCTCTAGTTGTAAACAATGCAACCAGGATGTTGACACTAACTCCACTTTACTATCAAATGTATCTCATTGTAACAAACATATAAAAAGTCAAAGTCACAAACAACGGGGATGAACGTAGTGGAGACTATTTTTTTAGATAACAGGTAATTTTCATTCTAGTGGGGACTATTTGGTACTGGCAGGCCAACTCTGTGGGCCACAAGACAGTAGTTGAGATTTGAATAGGTTTAGGGTTTAGGGTTACATCTCCATGCAGCTATCACTTCAGTGCTGGTAGAAAAGGTAGATAAGATGGATTATGGTAGTCACATGAAATGGTCCAGTATTAGAGAGCAGCGATGCCACTGTTATCATCACGCCACTTGGATCACGGAAGCACACCAACAATAAAAGTACTTTTCATTTTATTGAGAAAAGTTCTTTCGAGTGGCACTTTGTGGTCGTTCAATATTTTAAATAAAGTTCATGAAAAAATGAGGGGACTTGAGCAAATTGCTTCAGCTACGGTAATTGTGTATACCAGTACAAGGGTAATTGAACATGCTTCTGCCAATTACACTGCTGTTCAAATCCCCAAATTGAATTGAAATAATCTGAGAAATGTTAGCCCTCAAAAGCAAATGTTAAAATCCACATACTATTTGTATATACCAGCTCAAGAATAAGCAAACATACTTCTAAAAAGTTCAAAACTGCAAATCAGAGACCATTAATTGTCAAAAGTATTTTTAGAAACCTCGTCAGCATGATCCACAGCTCTAAAGCTGAAGTTGCAGACAGCGAACACAATCCAACCAGCACAGTAATTTATAATTCCAGCAGTGTTTCTATATAAGAATCAGAGGGTGATAACGGTGTCACCCAGTGATGATACCAGAACGATGTCATGCAGTGATCAATATAAGTGATGATAATGGTGTATGTTTTGACTTAAGAGGGCAGTGCCACCAGCAGTTAGTCCTATCCCCGCCATTAGCTGGGAACACATGCTCTAAACCTCCATTTCATGAGATAGCCTGAAACTAGCACCAAAAGCACTAAACAAGCTACGGAAATTTTTGCACCACGATTACAGAATATAATCGTTCCCCATTCCAGACGCGATCGCCCCCGATCAGAAGCCCGCACTATCCAAATTCGCACCATTTTGAGCTATCTCGTCGCGCCCCAATCACGAAACACGAAATCGCAACCTCACCCGGACCTAAAACACCGCCTCCTCCACCGCCGTAACCTAGAAACACGAACAAAACAGAAAGGGAAGGGACAAATTACAGGTCGAAGACGGAGATCCACTTGAGCGTGGCGTAGGCGGAGTCCGGGTCGTCGGGTCGCCACGCCCCCCGCGCCTCCCTCACCGCGCCGGCGAAAGCCGCGGGCTCCCGTACCGCCGCATCCACCACCGCCCGCGGCAGCCACTCGTTGTAGAGGTGCATCCCCCACCGCGCCGTCCGCAGGCTCCCTCGCGATGGTACGGGTGGTGGTAGGTTTTGGGGTTTAATCGGGGGAGGTTGGGGAGGGGAGGGGAGGGCACGGCGGTGAGGAGTATTTATAGGTGGCCGGATTCTTTCTTCGCCTCCAAGACGAAGACGACGACGACGACGACGACCGGGAGGGCGACTTGGGGTGTTGTGTTGAGTTGAGTTCCTCTACCTGTGGGAGACGCAACGCTGGTGGTAAAGGTGATGCAGCAGGGGCTACTTTCCAGTTTCCACGCCGGGATGGGTACGGGGGTGTGCGCCTGTTTGAACTCGGTGTAGGGGTGGACCACGTATTCATCATTCATTAGATCGCGAAGAATGACCAAAGTGAGCGTATGAATTTTTACGGGAAAAAACAGGGAGTTTCCTTTCGATATGATTTAGTGGCATTTAGAATATAGATAGTAGTTAGTATCAGGCGAATCGAGAACGTGATCATGAACAAATGGGACATCTGCCCGGCTCATTGGCATGTAGCAAAGGACGATCATGTTTGAATCTTCCAGTTGGACCGATTGAATTTGCTCAAGACGAAAAGAAACAAGAAAACCATTAACATTAACATATGAAATACACCGTTTAGTCATTTGAAAAACGTGCTAACAAAAATTAATATAAGATATACATAATAATAAAAAAGAGGAACTTTTTCACAAAACGAGTTAAGCGATTAGTATATAAATAATTGAGTATTAATTACTACAAACTTTATTTGATTTTTAAGACATTTTATAAAAAATTTAAAAATATATTTTTAAGACATTTTATAAAAAATTTAAAAATATATAATTTAACAGTTTAAAATCCGTGCTAACAAAAAATAAAAATTTATAGTTTGGAGTTGAAAAAATAACGAGACCTAAGTGTCATACAAAGTTGATAGTCAATCATGGTAAACGCATGGATAATGATACTAGTATTTTATTTTTATGAGAGTGAATTGCATTTTAGACCAATTTTTATTACTAAATTATATATTTGACTAGTCATTGATAGTCTCTTTATTTTTATTTTGGATTTTGGATTTTGGACTAACGTTGTACCTTGAACTAGTATCCCACACGCTAGTGAGATTTCCTCCTCTTCGCTCCTACCTAAAATCTGATTAATTAGACAAGCGAGATTGTCTATTATCTTTGTTCTAAAATATTGCTATCTAAGATAAGATTTGACTTGGTTGATAGAAAAAATCTTATTCTAAGTGACAATATATATTTTGAAACAGAGGAATTATAAGCCATGTCGACAAGATCATCAATGTAGCACCAGCGGTTGGCTTCCTATGCACAACTCAACTTCCTCTTTTTTTTGTGTATGAGCCCCTCTTCCGTGCACAGCCAGGTAGTGAGGCAAGGGATTATCAAGCAATCACTGGACCATCCTTTGTTCTCACTACCTTCTCGCTCCCTCAAGGAGGACGACCTCATCGGGCGGGAGGATGTTGTGTCGACCATGCACGGAGGGGATATAATCTACCACCATTCACGAGCTAGAAGGGCACAAGCATGGTTGCGTAGGTGCGAACTGCAAAAGAGGAGGCGTGGCGGCACAGGGTTAGATGATGAAAAAGTGTTGTCACCTGTAGCGTGAGCATCCGAGGGGATGTTTGGCAGAGCTCTAGATCTTATATCCAGCTCCGGTCAGAGCTAGATCTTATAGGTGGAGATGGCTCAAATAGTGTTTGGTTGCCAGATCAGCTCCAAAAATCTTGAAATATATTGATGGACAATTGTACCCTTGTTTTCTCTGTTTATTGAATGGATGTAATGATTTTTGATATTGATTAAAAAAATTCAAACTAAATGACTTTTTTAAGGAAAATTAAATCATTTTTAAGATGATTAAATTTAGAATTATTGAACTAATTAAATTTAAGATTATTGAACTTATTTATTGAAAAGTAAATGCATGACATATGTAAAATTGATATGCAGTATTAATAAATAGTACATATAGTCATCTAAGACATGCTAAACAGATAAAAAACTACATGATAAAAAGTTAAAAAGACCACACACTACTTGACTATTATAGTGCAGTATGATTATCTAGATCATCATGAAATACATCCATGGAAAGATCACTAATACCCTCAGTTGATGTATCCGATGCATCTTGAGAGATGATATATGTTCTATAACTAGATGGAATGGTAGGCACATAACCTGGATTTCTATCAAATCTCTCAAAATGTTGATCCGACGCATCCTGATCACGAATAAAATTATGTAATGCCATTGTTGCCACCACAACCATCTTTTGTTTCCACATTGGAAAGCTAGGCATCTTTAGGAGAATTCGCCACTTCATCTTCCATATACCAAAGCATCTCTCAATGATACTGCGTAAACTAGAGTGCGTTGAATTTATCTTTCACGCCGCTTGGTGATGTCCCTCTATGAAATTCCGATACATGATACCTTTGACCCTTATATGGTGCCAAGTAACCTGGACGATTAGGATATCCAACATCTACAAGGCAATACTTGCCTACAATAGAAATGAACATTAAATTTTCATATATAATAAATTGACAAAAATAATATAGCGTTAAGCATGTGTCAAATACCTAGAGAGGATGAGGAAAAATATCTCTATCTATTTCCAATGCATTATATAGAACTTCATGCATTTAGTCAGGTTGTCCAATAGATGCATATGTAAATCTCATATCATGATCACAAATAGCCATCACATTCTGAGTATGGGTCATCCTCGCGCACAAGCTTGAGTCCGATCTTCCCATGAACTGGCATGGCGCTCGAGCTCCTAAATCCACCTTCTCCCAGTCTCCATCAGCCAGCCCATGCCACTGGAGTTATTATCGAGATGAAGAGAGTGTTTAGCAGGGCTCCAGATCCTAGATCCTGGTGGAGTGAAGCTGGAGCCCTGTCAAACATTTCAGCTCCAAACAGATCTGGATGAAGCACTTCAATAAAATGAACTAGCAAATTGGAGCTACCTTCCACCAGCTTCAGACTCCAACTCCAGCTGGAGCTTGAAGTTGGAGCCCTACCAAACACCCCAAAGATGAAATTGAGGAGCTTATGAAGTAGCAAAGAGAGTCAGAGTTGTTATTAAGATGAAGATAGAATTAATTGAGGAGCTCATGAAGTAGCAGAGAGAGAGAGACTTCCTCACTGACATGTAGACAAGTAAAAAGATTTAGTAACAATATATAATTTAAAGTAAAAAAAGTGTTAACGCTAGTCTCTTTAGGTGACTAGATTCTTTCTTCTCCTTCAAGATGAGGGGGAAATCTTTGATGGTGGAAAGGACATGACTTATGTCGTGTGGATTCTGGTGGAACACTATAGTGGGATGGACATAAACCAAACATTTTTCCCATAAAGATGATGATTTACTTTCATACCTTAGATCTCATAAGATTTGTAAATGGATCATCTAAATTATCATACTAAGAGAGAATTGTCGTATTGTATCATGATTAGAAAAATACATATGGATTTAGTCCTGTATATGTGTTGACGTGAAAGTCGTCGTTTCACAACAACCTAGAAGATTTGCTTTATTTTGGTGCAGATCCTGTTAATTCGGGTTCAGGATATGCCGTTTAGTTTGATCCTGCAACTAACAAAAATAAACAAATAATATTAGATCAATAGGACAATCGACCAAGGGGCTGATATAATATGATTCATCCAAGCCAATGCCGATGGGATTTTGGATCGATTGGCTATAACTGATAATCTTATACATTGAAGTAATAAAACATCATTGGCCGGAAATTAAATATAATATATTTGTAAATCTTTTAACATTATTACGAACAATCTTGATTGATCGAACCTAACCGAGATAGTATAAGATTGAGAGTAATAAAATAAAATCTTAAGCAAATATATATTTTTCTTTGGATATAGGCCGATGAGTTGAGAAGAAAAAACTTATCATGCTCTAGATAAAGCAAATAAACTAACACCAACTATTAACAAGGTAAAATATTGTGGGGGGTATCACTGTGGGGTAGCCCACGGAGCGGAGCTAAGACCAGCTGAAGTCAGACTGGTAGTCCTCAGGAGGGGGTCAGAAGCCCGAACTCTTCTTGGGATCGGGAGCCCCCCGACCTCCCGTCTGTCTCGACTCCTGTGTTCTATTCCGACTACAACTCATCAGCCTGACCCCCGATCTCCTCGGGATAGAATGCTTGCATCGCAAGGATTGTGGAGAAGATAAGGAGAGGACAACCCGATAGAAGATGACGTCACCCGGTAGGACTGCGTAGAAAGGTACCTGCGGAGGACAGATCCCAAGGCAAGATGGAGCACGAGATACCCATGGCGCGCAGGACCCGGAGGGATCTTTATGTACTTTTCAGATATTATTTGTACTTTCTTTTTAGCTCTTAGTCTTAGCTTTCTTGGCCTCCAAGTCCTCTTATAACTGCCCCCCTTGATCTATAAAAGGGAGGGCAGGTCCACGGGCGAGTGAGATCGGTTCTTTGGATGCTAGATCTAATCTCTAGAGCCCCGAGAACTCAGATCCTTATACTTTGTTTCATACACCATCCTAACAAAGAACGCATGACGTAGGCTTGTTATCCTCCAGGAGGGTCGAACCTGTTTAAAAATCTCCGGCTCACTTTCTCTCTTGAGTCGACCATTGTATCCTTTTGATAGACGTTCTCGACCACTCTTTCACCTCCTTAGGTAGCCCCCTTGGAGGACTGATCCACCACCCATCGACAAATATAAATTATAGTAATTATTATCAACTATAATCTAGATAGATCGGACTTAACATAGTATTAGATTGAGGGTAATAATCACAACAACTAGCCGATTATACTAAATCTTATGAATCTAACTGATATAGTAAAATATAATATGATAATCTTATCTCTTGAAACTCTGATAAAACGATGAACAATACTTATCGACTTGGGTAAATCTAATCAATAAATTATAACATAGAAGATTAGATTTAACCAAGATAGTCCAAGGCTAATAATAAGCTGAATAGATTTAAGCAAGTCAATTAGTACTTTTCAAGGTCATGGATATATTAAATCTAACTAAGAGAGCAAAAGCAATCAAAGAACCAATATATCAGATAACAATGCAAGTAAACATTAAATTAGTAAATCAGACTTAACTGAGAAATTACTGATTCCGCCGATACAAGCAAAGTTGACAAGACTTACTTTCTTGTCGGAGATCAAAACCGATGTAGCTCAAACTTGAAAACAAAAACTTATCGATAGAAAACTAGGGTGACGATGCACCGAAAGTTATTTATTAAACTCTTGTTATTTTACAAAGACCTTGGATATACATATTTATACCCGTAAGTCAAACTAAATCCGACTCTATTACAATCAAATTAATAAAGGACTCTATCCTAAACAAGGAAACTACGTTACAACTACGACTCAGGCACAACGCTGATCGGCTAAAAGGAAACTATCTGAGTCCAATTCTATCACAACTTCCTCGGCTCAAGACTCTAGCAAAAATAGAAACTAAAGTTATATTTTCTTTTCTCAGATAATCTGCTACCAAATTTGCTAAAATTACAACGTGATTTCATCTTTGGCTCGGTTTTGATTAACGGAAATCGTCAAATTTTACTGTTAACAATATCATACATATCATACATTGGTACCTGGATCATACTTGCTCGGTGCTTTTGGATGTAGAAGAGGCATCATAAAGGAATATTTATCCTTGAGTAGAGAAAAGATGGGAGATTAAAAAAATAATTTTGCGTTGATATTTTCAAAGTGATTGCAACATGAGCTCACTTTTACTTTTGTCCTCCCTTCACAAAACGTGACACAAAAGGTACTTCCCACTTTATTTTTTTCTCCCTTCACAAAATGGATCTTAATTTTTCCTTTGACTAAAGAGCCTGAATTTTGTTTGCACCACTCACTAGTGGCGTGTTACGCCGTGTTGAATTTCCCCCTTACTCTGTCAAGTTAACAACATGCACGCACATCCTATTAACACATGCTCGACGTACAGAGACTAACAATAAATTCATTAACTCACTAAATTTTGTTAAAAATCCACCCCATGTACATTTATATTTGTAGGTGTCCATATGCACATAAGCTCATCCCGTACATCCGATGCCTTCCCAATCCCCAAAGTCGTATGCATTTTGTGTCTAGACCACGGTTCACAGTTGCTTCAACTAGAAAATAAACATACACTACTAAAGAAACGATTTTTGCGTGTGGACCAAAAGACATCTTCCCATGCGAAAGGCCTACCCGCATGCTCGAGATGATCTGAAAAGATCATTTTCGTGTGCGGGCGGCCCAACTGCATGGAAAGATCAATTATCCCGTGCGGTCGACTTAAGCGGCCCGCACGGGAAGATCGATTATCCCGTGCGGGCCACTTTACCCGACCGCACGAGATAATTGATCTTTCCGTGTGGTTCGTTAAGTTGACCGCACGAAAAGATTGCATCCCGTGTGCATAATTTTATGTGCGCTATAGCTGCATGTGTTTAGCTATAGGTCTAGCTCTCTCTGTCTGTGTCCTCTCTCCTTTCTCTCCTCTCCTCTCTCTCTGTCAGTAATATTATCGATCGATCGAGATGCATGTATATATATATTCGCAGAAGAATTAAAAGACATTTATAATTATTTCCTCATAAAAAAGATATAAATGTACACATCATGCATGTTCATATACATATCAAGTTTCGTCTCGTAATTTACAATAGTTCGAAAGCACATATAAAAAATAGACTTAATTAGAAATGATTAGAGATGGCCTTTTTCCCAATCTCTAAGTCATTTGAATTTATTGTTCGTCGCAAGCTCGCTCTCCAGATCGTAGAAATCACCCAAATGGTTGCAGACATCGCGGCAGATGAAGCGGCAAATATCTGCAACCAAGTTGAGCAAGGTTCGATTGTCGAACTAGATCGCTACAACTGAAATAAACTCGATCTATTTAAGAAGAAATACACATAGATATGATTAGGAAAATTATACAAGATTGATCTTAACGTATAGAAAGATATTTTCTCTGAACTTGTTCAAACTTTGTAGTGTATCTCTCGTAGATTCTTAGCATCTCGCACACGTAGTAGCCGCATAGGTTAGTACCTGGAGGTTGCTTATAACACTGTGTTGAATAAAATTATATACGTATGTCAATATTTAAAATTAAACACAGTATAAAATGTCGGCATAGAGCGGGACCGGCCATTGTGTCTTCACGAGAAGTATAACATCCTGAAAATCGAAGAAATTAAAATCGGAACATAAAAATCGGAACTTGCAAAAACTTTTGTTTGTTGCCTTTTTGCTCGTGTTTGTTGCTCCTTATTTGCCAGCTTGGTTGCATAAAAAATTTATATGTGAGCGATTCATCTCGATGTTGAGAAAAACCAAACAATTTGAATTTCCGCTAGGGAGAAAAATTTCGGAGTTTAGACTTGGGAATTTTAATATAAAATAGGAAAAAGGGTTATGGATTTATGAAAATATATATTTGGGGACAAAACATGATTTTGGTGGTTGTGTAATATTAATTGGTGAATAAAATGTGTGATAAAATATTTTGAAAGATATATATGAAGTCTAGAAATTATTTGGAATCAAAATTATATTTTGGAATTTAGGTAAAAAGGATTAAATTAAATGTGTGAAATATATTTTTAAAATAATAAAAGTGGGTGAAAAAGTTAAAAATATATTTTAAAACTTAATTTTTGGGTGTACTATATTTTATTTCAAATTTTGGGGGTGAAAGAAAATAGAATTTGGAAATTAGAAATTAAATCAAAAAAATCGAAATGTCACTATTCATCATGCGCCAAGTGTTCGACGCCGTCAGGCTATCTTGCGCCCGCCGCACGCGCGACACGCGCCGCGCCGCGCCTTCGCCGCGCCGCCCCCACCCCGCGCCGCCACGCGCCGCGCCACGCCCGGCCCGGCCCGGCCTCGCGCCGTGCGCCATGCACGCCGCGCCCGAACCGCCGCGCCGCGCGTGCGCTCCTCTCGCCGCGTCACGCCGCCCGTCACCGACCCCGCCCGCGCCGTGCGACCTCTCGCCGCGTCGCGCGCTCCGTCCCCGGCCGTGCGCCACGCCGCAGCGTCGCGCCCGGCCCGTCCGGGCGCCGCCGCGTGGCGGTCCCCTACCATCGTCGCGCCGGCCTCCTCCCCTCTCTTTGTTTCTCTCTCTCGCCGCGCCTATAAAATGGGGCAATGCCCTCCCCGTTTTCCCCACCTCGCTGCCACCTTTCCTCCACTCCTCGCCGGTTCTGCCGTGCGCCGCAAGCCACTGCGCGTCTCTCCTCGCCGTCGTTGTCGCCGCCGGTAAGTCCCGGGCCGCCTCCCTCGTGCTAGCGCCAGCCGCCGGTCGAACACCTTGTGGGCAGTGAATAGTGTGTAGAGGAAAAGAAAAGAAAAAGAAAAAAAAAGAGAGAAAAGAGAGAAAGAAAAAGAGAAAAAAAGGAAAAATTATGGAAAATTTGGAAAAATATTTTGAAATGATTTGAGTAAATTTTTGGGCAAAAATAAATTATTTTCTTGTATATTTTCTCGGAGCAAAATTTGAAAATCCAAATCGGACTTTTCCGGGATTTCGTTTCGCGTCGTTTTTAAATCCGGATTTCGTTTAGTTCTTTCTCGCCATTTAAATATGTTTCTCTTTTGTGCTCGAACTTACAAAACCTCGAGCACAAATTTTCTCAAATAATTACGATCGCCGTTTTTGCGAAAACCCTAGGGCATCGACTCGATTCCAAAACTCGGATTTTCCCCTAGCAATACTCGCCCGAACTCGAGTAGAATTCTCGGCCAAACATTTGGAGTCATTTTCATGGTTTTTATGGTTCTTTTCGATCTCTCGATATTTTATTGAATTCTAATTGAATTCAATTGATCTTTCGCACGTACGGATAGCACCTGAAGAAGCAAGCATCGACTCCGTTGAAGACCCCACTCAACAAGCGTGCGAGCAAGGCAAGTCATCACACTCTTTGAACATATTGATCCCAATTGCGAAATGATGTTGTTTTAAATCTTAAACATGCATGCTATACACAAAGAATTACCTATACTTGCTACGTCATGCCGTGTTATTGATTACCTTTAGAATTATTCCTTGTAACCCTCGATGTGATACATACAACCGGAGAATATCTTCGGTAAACTGCTTAGCCATGATGTTCTTAGATTCATGCGTACTCATGATTTTATGAAGAGCTTTATGCTTGGGCAACTACCTTAGGGAAGGTAGTTGAGATACGGCTTGTGGAGACATGAGCGCCACATTGCCATGAGAATGATGAAATGAGTTTTGATGAAAATTGAAAGTACTAAACAAATGTTTTAGACTGGGACGGCTGAATGATTTGGGTGGATTCCGGAAAAGGCAAGTGTCGACCCTGGTCAATTAAGGACCGAGCCATGAGATAGCCGGGAAACGAGCCAGTACAACCGTACTTCTCGAATGGGTATAGACCTAGCGGAGTAGATAGCCGAGCGGAGGCGGTATCCTTGCATAGTGGTTCTTATGTATGAGATGAGATTTGAAAGGGATGATGTGAAATTGGAATTTATTATAACTTGATGAATGAAGTCTCCCCTTATCCCGGGTGCGCCAGAACTCCTCTCACTGCTAGAAAATGACGGCTAGAGTGCATGAGGGCTTAAGTTCATGGAGCGGGTACTGCCGAAGTGAGGTTATCGAAAAGCTTTGCCGTGACCTTCTCATGTGTTGGGACGTAGGCTCATTTGTTGGGCAGTCGTGGAGTTGGGCAAAGAAGCTGATGGCGCTTGCTAGGTCTTAGTCTCTGGTCGTTGCCTGTGGCAATTGACATACCGTTGCCTTCATTCCGCTGCCTTACCTAATTTCTACTTTTGGGTAGTATCTGGACCATGAGGTCCTATGTGATGGATATTTCCTTCGGGCCTATTATTGTAATAATTTCGATGTAAGACTATTCGTGCATTTGCACCTGATTATTCAGTACTGTATTTCGTGGGTACCAAACTACTCGATCCAGGGAAATGGTACTATGAACACGAAAGATTCTCGTTGCAAAAACGTGGGTCCACAGAGCTGGTATCAGAGCAATGCGACTGTAGGATAAGACCAACTGGCGCCCTACCCCTGACTAGCTGGCTAAAGGGAAATTTCCCGTAGGATCATCTCGCAAACTATTATTTTTGAAAAACAAACATACTTTTTCATATACCTTTATCCCCTTCTCTTACTCAAATTGTTTTGATATTATCTCTCTCTGACCCTAAGTTGCTTTCAAAAGCAGATGTCGGACCATGTCGGGGTTTTGGAAATCACCGTTCCACGGGATGAAGGATTCGTGGCGCAACTCTAGTCATTGCTGTGGTGCCTAAGGTACCCAAAGGCACCCACCTACCAGATTAGGAGGCATGGCACCGAAGGATACCCGGTATGGGAGGCAGCAGTTTCAGTTGAGGCCCGCACGGGGAGTGAGACACCTTATTGCTTCCACACCCGTTACCACCGAGATCTGGTAGAAGCAGCTCTTCAAGACGCGGCCCGTGAAGCGTTCCTCCGCCTCAACGCTATTCACCGTGCTAAGCTCACCGTGACTGAGTTTGTACACCACCCCTACCACGAGGAAGGCAATTCGGTCTGCACCGTGGAAGCCACCCCCTGCTGCTATAATCCTATGGTCACCCGTCTATCCCGCTGGGCAGAAACAGCGGATGACTGCTATGAAGAGGCTTTGCTCGAAATCGACGACCATCAGTGACGCCTCAATGATCTGGTCGAGGAACACAAAAGCTGCGGGGATCGAGATCAACTTGCTCTGAGACCCGGCTACGGGCTAACGGTGCCCGATGCGAGCGGCTCTCGGCCGTTACATGGCCCGTGGAGAAGCCTTGGTGGAGCTAGAAGAACAGCTCAGGAAGAGCAAACAACAAGTTAACCAGCTGGAAGAGCAACTTCGCTCCCACCCTGTCCCTACTGTAGGTACTTCCACCGAAGTTGTACCAACACCTCCTGCCCCGGTGCCCGACCACTACTACCTCATGACTCCAGCATGCCTGAACACTTTTCAAGCCATGATGGAGCAGGCCTTTATGTTGAGCACAGAGTCGGCCCCATACCTGATAGACCCCACTGCTGCTACCTCAATGGAACCTACCTCGAACTCTATGGCTGTACCATTTGAGCCAGGTTCGGAGAGGAGAACCCCATCCGGATCGCATCGACTCCGAGTCCGAGACGAGCCTATGGAGATCAAGTGGGAGTCTAGTGACACGATCCGGCGGAGGAGGCAGCACCTACTCGTCGCCTGACTCACATCAGAGGTCCCCTCACCCGCAAGACTGCCCGGAAGAGTACCCGACCACCAAGCAGGAAGATCAAGCATGACTCCGAGGCCACTACCTCTGAGCCATGGGAACTTCGATTTGCTTCAGCTAAGGATCACCCCCTTCCTGCACCTGGTTCCTGCGGTTGGTTGGATGACTAGGCAGAGGACCGCCCCAACTTTGACCTTGCTTTGGATGGTTTTTGGCAGCAAGGGTCACACCCTTCCCCCTAGTAGCCAATGGCAGTAGTACGATGTTAGCTTTCGCATTGTGTCATGTGGGACTATGTATGTGCAGTCCATTGTATCCTCATTAATGTAATCACTATGGACCTATGTAATGTTTTATGGTATATTATTAATGAGTTGATTCCACCATGCTTGCTCTGTTCAAAGATCACTTAAAAACAACGTGAAGTGAAATCACCTAGAAACCATGACCTTAAGTGGGTCCAATCTCTTAACTCATCTACCTCCTTCAGATGGCGCATCATCGCAGAGCTTCAACATCCAATGAGAACCCACCGGAGCCTAATCCCTCCACCCTAGCGGAGGTCATGGCTTTGCAAACCCAGTTGCTTCAAGCTATCACCAACAACCAAGGGAATCGCGGAGGATCAAGCTTGGGAGAATTTATGCGAGCTAAGCCGCCTACATTTTCCACGGCCGACGAACCAATGGATGCCGAAGACTGGTTGAGAGTAATAGAAAAGAAGTTGACCCTCGTCAGGGCACGAGAAGCCGATAGAGTCATTTTTGCCACCAATCAATTGGAAGGCCCCGCAAGTGATTGGTGGGACACCTACAAAGAGAAACAGGCAGAAGACGCCGAAGAACCAACCTGGGAGGGGTTCACAACCCCTTTCGTGAAAATTTCGTACCCGCCGTGGTCATGAGAATGAAGAAGAACGAATTCCGAAGGTTGCACCAAGGCAACACCACAGTGCAGGAATACCTGAACAAGTTCATGCAACTCGCTCGATATACCACCGATGACCTGGCAAACGAAGAGGAGAAAATCGATAAATTTTCGAAGGATTGAGCGATGAGCTGAGAGGGCCAATGATCGGCCAAGATCACGTCAGCTTCCAAAGCCTTATCAACAAGGTTGTATGATTGGAACATGACCAGAAGATGGTGGAAAACAACCGCAAGAGGAGGCTTGCTATGGCCCGCCCACTTCAGGGAGCGCCTCAGCGTCCCAAGGGAGCCACCCCGTCCGGATGGAAGCCAACCGTCGTGGCAACCAGTCATCCCCCTGCGCCCGACCACGTCAGCAGGCCGACTGCACCCCAGTTCCGCACCCCGACACCAACTCTAGCCGCTCCGGGAAGAAGAAATGTGAATTGCTTCAACTGTGGAGAGTTTGGGCACTACTTCAACAGCTGCCCCAAGCCACGCAACACTCTCGTGCGTACCGGCGCCAATGCAACGGCTGTACGAGGAACCACTGCTCCTGCTGCGGGACGCGGTCTGTTTAGAACGCCGCAACCCAATGAGACTGCTACCGGATTCCGGCGCGGACAAGTGAATCATGTGCGTGCCGAAGAAGCGCAGGAGGATCAGAACGTGCTGATGGGTATGTTCTCTATCAACTCTACCCTAGTTAAAGTCTTATTTGATCCCAGAGCATCGCATTCATTCATATCATCACAAGTAAGCAAACAACACCACCTACACCAGGTAGAACTTAAGAGACCCATGTTGGTACACTCGCCTGGGGGAAACATAACCGTACCCCATGCTTGCATCAATGTGCCCATACGGATTAGAGACATGGCATTCCTTTCAAACCTTATGGTACTATCACCACAAACTATTGATATCATACTTGGAATGGATTGGTTGACTAAGAACAATGGAGTCATAGACTGTAGCCGGAGGGAAGTCACAGTATCCACCCCATGGGGATCACCAATGAACATAACCATGGACCAAAACCCGATGCTATGTGAGCAAGCTGCGGGAGTATTCACCATGCTACCTTTGAGCGGGATGCCAGTAGTGCAAGAATACCCGGACGTATTCCCCGAGGAATTGCCCGGAATGCCCCCTGATCGTGACATAGAATTTATCATGGACCTAATGCCTGATACTGCCCCCATATCCAAGAGACCTTACCGAATGCCGGCAAACGAACTAGAAGAACTCAAGAAGCAAATCGAGAGAACTACGGGAAAAAGGATTTGTACGCCCTAGTTCTTCTCCTGAGAGCCCCAGTACTCTTCGTCAAAAGAAGGATGGGAGTATGAGAATGTGTGTAGATTACCGATCGTTGAATGAAGTGACCATCAAAAACAAGTACCCACTACCTCGAATCAATGACTTATTTAACCAACTCAAAGGTGCACAAGTGTTCTCGAAGATTGATCTTCGGTCAGGGTACCATCAGCTAAAGATTAGAGCCGGAGATATTCCCAAAACAACATTCTCTACGCGTTATGGCTTGTACGAGTTCACCGTAATGTCTTTTGGGTTGACCAATGACCCGACGTATTTTATGAATCTGATGAACAAAGTATTCATGGAATATCTGGATAAATTCGTGGTGGTACTTATCGACGATATACTTATCTACTCCAAAGACGATGAGGAACATGCAGAGCACCTACGACTGGTACTGGAGAAGCTACGAGAGCACCAGTTGTATGAGAAATTTATTAAATGTGAGTTCTGGCTTAAGGAAGTCGTTTTTCTTGGCCATGTAGTCTCAGCCGGAGGAGTAGCGGTAGATCCTGCCAAGGTCGAAGCTGTTACAGAATGGAAGGCACCCAAGTCAGTAATAGAGGTTCGGAGTTTCTTGGGATTGGCCGGATATTACCGGAGGTTCATCGAAGGGTTATCCACAATAGCCCGACCCATGACTGAGAAGTGTCAGGAGGCCTTTGACCAACTAAAAGAAAAGTTAACCATCTCCCCAATCTTAACCCTACCTGACAACCGGAAGGATTTCGTGATATACTGTGATGCGTCTCGACAAGGACTGGGAGGCGTATTGATGCAGGATGGAAAGGTCGTAGCATATGCCTCGAGACAGTTATGACCCCACGAGGAAAACTACCCCACACATGACTTGGAATTAGCGGCAGTTGTTCATGCATTAAAAATCTGGAGGCACTATCTGATCGGGAATCACTATGATGTATACACTGATCACAAGAGCCTGAAATACTTCTTTACTCAGTCCGATCTCAATCTACGTCAGAGACGGTGGTTGGAATTGATCAAGGACTACGATCTAGGAATCCATTACCACCCCGGCAAGGCGAATACAGTGGCTGATGCGTTAAGCCGCAAAGCCCAATGCAACCATATGAGACTGGAAGGCATGGCCAGTGAGCTCCAAGAAGAGATGGCTCGACTTAACCTACACTTGATTCCTCACGGAGAAGTGAACTCACTAGAAATCCAACCTCTTCTAAGGACTCAGATAGAAGAAGCGCAGAAGGATAATGGAGAAACTCAAGCGATCAAAGAGTGCATGGCCCCTGGGCACGTGAAGGAATTCTCGATAGATGACAAGAAAATCCTATGGTATAAGAAAAGAATCTACGTGCCTGAACAAGGTGATTTGAGAGGATTGATCCTAAAAGAAGCACATGAATCAGCATATTCGTTACATCCGGGAAGCACGAAGATGTACCAGGATTTGAAGGAGGAATACTGGTGGCCCAATATGAAGAGGGACGTAGCCGTATGCGATGTGTGCCAAAGGGTAAAAGCCGAACATCAACGACCGGCAGGATTGTTGCAGCCACTCAAGATTCCCGAGTGGAAATGGGATGAGATAGGCATGGATTTCATCGTTGGACTACCCAAAACTGCAGCAGGATATGATTCCATTTGGGTAATAGTAGATCGGCTCACCAAGACCGCCAGATTTATCCCCGTAAAGACTAGCTACAATAGCGCCAAGCTAGCAGAGCTATACATGAGTAGGATTGTGTGTCTTCACGGTGTACCAAAAAGAATTATATCGGATCACGGTACCTAATTTACATCTCATTTCTGGAGCAAAGTTCATGAGGCACTCGGAAGTCACCTTGCCTTCAGCACCGCTTATCACCCACAGACCGATGGGCAGACCGAAAGGACAAATCAAGTGCTTGAGGATATGTTGAGAGCCTGTGCGTTGGATTTTACCAAGGATTGGGAAAAATGCTTACCGTACGCCGAGTTCTCCTACAACAACAACTACCAAGCAAGTCTGAAGATGTCACCAAATGAAGCCCTATTTGGTCGGCGATGCCGAACCCCATTGATGTGGTCAGAAACCGGTGAACGAGCCGTGTTTAGGCCAGACATAATCAAAGAGGCCGAGGAGAAGGTCCGTCTGATCCGGGACCAATTAAAAGCTGCCCAATCTCGACAGAAGAGCTACGCGGATACTCGTCGGAGGGACTTAGAGTTCAATGTAGGCGACTATGTGTACCTAAAGGTCTCACCACTACGAGGGACTCAACGGTTCAAGGTCAAAGGAAACTTGCGCCAAGATACGTGGGCCCATTCCCGATAAGCGCTAAAAGAGGTGAAGTGGCCTACCAGCTAGAGTTACCCGAGAACATCTCCGATGTCCACCCAGTGTTCCATGTGTCACAGTTGAAGAAATGCCTGCGAGTGCCAGAAGAGCAAGCTCCTTTGGAAACCATCCATATCAACAGTGATCTCACATATCCGGAACATCCAATAAAAATACAGGACGAGGCAGAAAAGAGGACACGAACCAAGTCATGGCGCATGTACAAAGTGCAATGGAGCAATCACACTGAAGAAGAGGCCACCTGGGAAAGCGAGGATTTTCTGAAGGCGAATACCCACACCTACTCAACAACCGGTAAGAAATCTCGAGGACGAGATTTATTGTTAGGGGGGTAGGTTTGTAACATCCTGAAAATCGAAGAAATTAAAATCGGAACATAAAAATCGGAACTTGCAAAAACTTTTGCTTGTTGCCTTTTTGCTCGTGTTTGTTGCTCCTTATTTGCCAGCTTGGTTGCATAAATTTATATGTGAGCGATTCATCTCGATGTTGAGAAAAACCAAACGATTTGAATTTCCGCTAGGGAGAAAAATTTCGAAGTTTAGAGTTGGGAATTTTAATATAAATAGGAAAAAGGGTTATGGATTTATGAAAATATATATTTGGGGACAAAACATGATTTTGGTGGTTGTGTAATATTAATTGGTGAATAAAATGTGTGATAAAATATTTTGAAAGATATATATGAAGTCTAGAAATTATTCGGAATCAAAATTATATTTTTTGGAATTTAGGTAAAAAGGATTAAATTAAATGTGTGAAATATATTTTTAAAATAATAAAAGTGGGTGAAAAAGTTGAAAATATATTTTACAACTTAATTTTTGGGTGTACTATATTTTAGGATTTGGAAATTAGAAATTAAATCGGGAAAAATTAGAAATGTCACTTCATCATGCGCCAAGTTTCGACGCCGTCCGGCCGTACCGCGCCCGCCCGCACGTGCGACACGCGCGCGCCGCGCTCGCCGCGCCCGGCCCTGCCCTCGCGCTCGCCACGCGCGCGCGCGCGCCCGGCCCGGCCTCGTGCCGTGCGCCCACGCACGCCGCGCCGGACCCGCCGCGCCGTGCGCTCGTCTCGCCGCGTCGCGCCGCCCGTCCGACCCCGCCCGCGCCGTGCGCTCCTCTCGCCGCGTCGCGCTCGCCCGTACCGACCCCGCCCGCGCCATGTGCCCCTCTCTTCGCGTCGTGCCCGCCCGTACCGACCCCGCCCGCGCGCCACGCACACGCCGCGCTCGCCCCATCCGGACGCCGCCGCGTGGCGGTCCGCCGTATCGCCGCCCGCGCGCCCCTCCCTCTCTTCGTTTCTCTCTCTCGCCACGCCTATAAAATGTGGCAAAGCCCACCCCGTTTTCCCCACCTTGCCGCCACCTTTCCTCCACTCTTTCGCCGATTCTCGCCGCCGTGCGCCGCAAGCCACCGCCGTCTCTCCTCGCCGTCGCCGTCGCCGCCGTAAGTCCCGGGCCGCCGCCCTCACGCTAGCACCAGCCGCCGGTCGAACACCTTGTGGGCTAGTGAATAGTGTGCGAGAGGAAAAGAAAAGAAAAAGAAAAGAGAGAAAAGAGAGAAAGAAAAATAGAGAAAAAAAGGAAAAATTATGGAAAATTTGGAAAAATATTTTGAAATGATTTGAGTAAATTTTTGGGAAAAAATAAATTATTTTCTTGTATATTTTCTCGGAGCAAAATTTGAAAATCGAAATCGGACTTTTCCAGATTTCGTTTCGCGTCATTTTTAAATCCGGATTTCGTTTAGTTCTTTCTCGCCATTTAAATATGTTTCTCTTTTGTGCTCGAACTTACAAAACCTCGAGCACAAATCCCTCCGCTGATATTTCTATATCTAATTTTCTCAAATAATTACAATCGTCATTTTTGCGAAAACCCTAGGGCATCGACTCGATTCCAAAACTCGGATTTTCCCCTCGCAATACTCGCCCGAACTCGAGTAGAATTCTCGGCCAAACATTTGGAGTCGTTTTTGTGGTTTTTATGGTTCTTTTTGATCTCTCGGTATTTTATTGAATTCTAATTGAATTCAATTGATCTTTCGCACGTACGGATAGCACCTGAAGAAGCAGGCATCGACTCCGTTGAAGACCCCGCTCAACAAGCGTGCGAGCAAGGCAAGTCATCACACTCTTTGAACATATTGATCCCAATTGCGAAATGATGTTGTTTTAAATCTTAAACATGCATGCTATACACAAAGAATTACCTATACTTGCTATGTCATGCCGTGTTATTGATTACCTTTAGAATTATTCCTTGTAACCCTCGATGTGATACATACAACCAGAGAATATCTTCGGTAAACTGCTTAGCCATACTGTTCTTAGATTCATGCATACTCATGATTTTATGAAGAGCTTTATGCTTGGGCAACTACCTTAGGGAAGGTAGTTGAGATACGACATGTGTAGACATGAGCGCCACATTGCCATGAGAATGATGAAATGAGTTTTGATGAAAATTGAAAGTACTAAACAAATGTTTTAGACTGCGGCGGCTGAATGATTTTGGTGGATTCCAGAAAAGGCAAGTGCCGACCCTGGTCAATTAAGGACCGAGCCATGAGATAGCCGGGAAACGAGCCAGTACAACCGTACTTCTCGAATGGGTATAGACCTAGCAGAGTAGATAGCCGAGCGGAGGCGGTACCCTTGCATAGTGGTTCTTATGTATGAGGAGATTTGAAAGGGATGATGGGAAATTGAAATTTATTATAACTTGATGAATGAAGTCCCCCCTTACCCCGGGTGCGCCAAAACTCCTCTCACTGCTAGAAAATAACGGCTAGAGTGCATGAGGGCTTAAGTTCATGGAGCGGGTACTGCCGAAGTGAGGTTATCGAAAGGCTTTGCCGTGACCGTCTCATGTGTTGGGACGTAGGCTCATTTGTTGGGCAGTCGCGGAGTACGGGTAAAGTGTACATCCACTGCAGTGTGAATAAATCAATCTATTCAAATAGCCGTGCTCGCGGATATTGAGCATCGTGACAAGACTTTCGCTTGGCTAGACTCTAAACTTTAAAATGATGGGATGGGTTTGCATGATGACTTATATTCACTGGTGGATCAACTTCTCGAGATGCGAGAAGGGTTGGACTCCCCAGATAACCATGACGAACCGGAGGCGGGAAGTCATCCTTGGAATCACGATGGATGGTAGACAGAACCGTCACCGATTTAATGAACTATGGAATTAAAACTTGACTTGGCTAGTTGTTAGGCTTGTGAAAAGAGTTGTGAAAATTGGCTTTATGCAAAAGAACACCAGCCATTCTTTGAATGACCCTATCATATGCATCACTTCCGTGTTGGCTTGTTGAGTACGGTTGGTACTCACCCTTGCTATACGCACAAACCTTCAGATGGTGGAAATGAAGACTTGGAGGATCCCTATGCCTACTACCAGGAGGGCGAAGAAGCTGATGGCGCTTGCTAGGTCTTAGTCTCCGGTCGTTGCCTATGGCAATTGACATGCCGCTGCCTTCATTCCGCTGCCTTACCTAATTTTTACTTTCTGGATGTATCTGGACCATGAGGTCCTATGTGATGGATATTGTCTTCGGGCCTATTATTGTAATAATTTCGATGTAAGACTATTCATGCATTTGCACCTGATTATTCAGTACTGTATTTCGTGGGTACCAAACTACTCGATCTAGGGAAATGGTACTATGAACACGAAAGATTCCCGTTCCAAAAACAGGGGTCCACAAGAAGCTTCTTCTTTTGTGGATCCTTGACCGGTCCACCGTGTCTTACGTAATGTGCGTGTGCTCTATGTAGACAAAATAATTTGTTTCAGTCAATTGCTTCTTTGAGAGTAACAACAGACAAAACGTATTAAATGGTGCATGATAGTACTTACAAATTTAACAAGACGAGGAACTCTTTGAATGTATCCTTCTTGTAGTGTGCCGGATCAAGCACTACGGCCATGTGAGCCCGTGGATATACCAGAAAAAGTATGTAGTGATCGCTGCGAAGAAGATATATTAATTGTAGGTGATATCATAGTAAATTATCGGTTGTACGGAAGAATATTACGTACCGTAGCACATAAGGGACCATGAGGACATTTTTGTCTTTGTGCTCAAGCATAGATTGGCCCAAGTACAGTGCTACTGCGACCATCTTCGCCTTGTGCATTCTTTTGATGGTCGAGTCTCTTTGGGACTTCGTTTTGCCTTTGAGCTCATCGCAATTTGCACGAATATGAACCTCGTGTTCCGTCCAGCATATCCTTGTTGGGTTAATGTATCCAACTGGATAGTTGGTCTTTGACGCGTCGTGGAATTGCATCCTAAGTAATGCAAGCGGGTAATTTTTTAGAAGTTAGTTTGCAAATAAATTCATTTATGACAGTAAGTGTGATTGATACTTATAGGCAAAATGCAACAACGAGATTTATATCCATTTTTTCCATGTTGAATAATGCGTGAAAGTCGTTGAAATCGATTAACAGTATCCCATTTGGTCCACTGATGAAAGCGTGATCCGGGACCTTCACAATAATCATGCTGAGCCCCATTTTGGACGCCTTTAGGTACCGGTCATGCATTAGCCTCATTTCCCAGGGCATGTCTTTCATGACATGCCACGGCAGGAACGGCTTGCCGTACTCGTACTTTGTTGGCACTTTGTGTGAAGTCCAGTTTTGCAGGTCCTCCACTTGGTTTTTCACCGATTGTTGTGAATCTGACAACTTTGGAGTTTGATCCTGCTTCTTGTCAGTCGGCGCTCTCCCCCTGAAAGCCTAGAATGCTAACTTCTCCTCGTATACGACCATTTTTTTCTTATCATAGGTTGATCTAACCATTTTTGGGATAAGCCGACAAGGTTCAAGCTTGCTTGGACTTGGAAGACTTGTGGTTTTCAGAACAGAAGAGGCCTTTCAGGTAGCGTCAATGCTGACTGTGGTGTCGGAGGAGATTGATGAATATCTTGTACATCGGTTGGAGGTTGTTCTGCGGCGACTTCAGGGGCTGACAGCTTTGGCGAATCAGGACCTTTTTGTTTAGGGGGGAGGAAGGTGGGGAAGCAGGCCGATTAGGTGGCGAATCTAGCCCTGTTGGAGAAGGCGGTGCAGGCACAGCAGTAATTTGAGGAACCGACGTGATTGGGGATGCTGACTGTGGACCGACCAACAGGATATCTCGTTGATGCCATAGTATAAACTGATTCACCGCGTCCCAAAGAAATTCTATCCCTTTCGGTGCTGGAATATCTAGATCTAAGCTATTATGCTCCGCATGCACCTTGGCCACTTGCACCCTTGCCTATTCCTCAGGGATTGGCATGTTGTGAAATTGACGCACTGGTATAGCAAGTCATGTACCCACCTCCTTTCTCTTCCCGGCCCTTCCTATCGACACGAGCAGGCTGCACGGCGTACGAGCGATTACGTTATCTCTTTGGATAAGGTGCGGCGTCAAGCGGCCGTCTTTGTTGGGCATCATACGGTTGGTTCTTGATTGCTAAAATAAGTGTGGGAAGGCTTGGCTATTTTGTGCAACAAGAGAGTAGAAATGTTCTTCAACTTGTTTTACTATCTTCTCTTCCAATTTCTGTTTGTACATGTCCCGTTTCTTGTAACTTGTAGCTTTCTCAGGAAACCCTTCCTTCCAACTTGTCCTTGACGATACACCCCTTACTCGTCCAGAATGTTCAGGGTTACCCAATGCAGCTGTCAACTGATCATTTTCCCTCTTGGCAATGAATTTCCCTGACTTCTCTTTCTCCGCAATGTCCTTTAGACTAGTGGTCACACGCTCGATATTCGGATCCTCGAAAAGGATCTCTCCCTCGTCGGTGACTTGGCCCGTGCTCCGTGCTCAAACCCAGTTTTTGCTTCTTTCCTTTAGTGCATCTACAAGCAGGGGCTTTCCTTGAGCGGCAAACTTTTCTTCGGTTGCTCGCCACTTCTCTACGTGGCCATCATAGCCTCTAGAGCCCAATCGATGCGGGTACTTGTTCCTTTTCGCTAGGTCGGACATCTTTTTCCTCCGCGCTAAGGCTTCAGGGCTTGTCATCTTCGCCACGAACCTGTCCCATTCGGCGGGCGTAATACCACCATGTTCTTTGAATGAAGACTTGTTCTTTTGCACGTGGTGAGTGTTTATGTCCAATTTCCACTGCCCCCATCGATGAGCCATTGTTTTCAAGGCAAACTCTTTTCCCAAAGCCTCTAAACCAAGCAGATATACAAGCCACTTATGCAACTTATTCCACATGAAGTTCTTCAGGTTGTCATCCACCAACGCCCAGGAATCTACATTTAAAGGTCTGTGGGTTCTGGCCAGTACCCCGCAAGTGCTGCTAAATTTTGTCATTGCTACTTTGGGCTCCACTGGCTTCCCATCCTGGTTCAGAGAGGTGATATAGTATGTCTCCTTGGGAGGGTTGGTTCTTACTTCTCTGACCACGTCTTTTCTTTTGACGTCATCCAGCGCTCGCGGACGTGTCAGTTTCTACGGACCGGATGTTGCTGTGTCCATCTCAACTTTGGCTATGACGGCAGACTTGGTGGCCTTTCATTTTGAGTGGTGCCTTGTTTCCATCAGAAAACGTTAAACGCGATCCGGTGAGGTACACCGGTCAGTTCATAACAATATGGCTTGACTTACTGCTTGCTCGATAGGGATGTAGTCGGGGTCTTCTTCAACCGATGGTGCTGGCGTAACTTCGATCTCGAAAGGATCGCTTGGTGTCCGCCATGTTCCTTCGCTCAAAGACTCTTGCGTTGGTTCGACGTTGGGTGCCTCCGAGGGAGCTTTCTCGTTCGACATTTGATCTACAGTCGTTCATAACACACAATTTGTGAAATACAATTTTTTCCTTCTTCTTCGCTTTAGGTTTTTCTATATTGACTATATTTTAACTTCTAAGATATTATATTTTTTTGCTCTCAGAACAACAAGACTATATTTGTAATAGCATGAGGCGTTGTGGTAGGTTGGGTGGCAATCAGAAGATCTCTGTTGTGACCTTTGACACAAGGTTTGATGCGGAGATCTTCGGTTGCCACCTAGCCTTCAACACGCCTAAATAATTCGAACCATGTTAGGATGTTGCAGTTTGCAACATGTCTGAATGGCTCTAGTTCATCATCGAGCAAAATAATTTATTTACAATAATTTAGCGTAAGTCTAAAATCTAAAGAAAAAACCTAGAGAAAAAAACTAAAGATAAGAAGAAGTAAATAATTGTATTTTGTCCTTCTTCTTCTCTTTAGGTATTTCTATATTGACTATATTTTAACTTCTAAGATACTATATTATTTTTTGCTCTCGGAAAAACAAGACTATATCCACTATCGGAGCATGAAGTTGAAGAGGAACAGGGCAATTCCACTATCGAAGACCCCTAGACCAAATCATCAAATGTAAGTTTTACATATGCATACATTTAACGATTTCATATAGGGGTCTTCGATAACGGATGCCAAAATTTGTTCGTGAGCAGAGGTGAGATAGGGGCAGGAGAAGAGATGAGAGAGCGAGGAGAGGGAGAGGAGAGAGGGAGATTAGATTTGTAGGTTATTCGGTAGGGAAATCCTAAAATCTATATGAATACATATGTTTGACTTTACGAATACATATGTATGAATCACATGAACTATTTCACATCAACTAATTCACATCAAAACAATTCATGAAAAAAATAACAGTCCATTTTACAATCCATTTACAATAATAACAATCCTTTTAAAATCATAAAATAAACAGTCCATTTACAATCCTAAAATAAATAGTCCATTTACAATATAATTTTTACAGCATTTTTGATAGTCCTAAAATAAACAGTTCATTTACAGTTCATAAACAATCTAAAATACTATTCCATCATAATTTTTTATTCGATTCCAAATTCCAACATAAACAGTCCATTTACAGGATATAAGGCATCCATCACTTTGATTCACAAATATTCACAAAAATAAACAGGCCATTCACAAATATTCATAGCAACAAAAACATCCTAAATCCTAAATTGTCCATCCATCCATCCATTTTTTTGACATAATATATACACCCTATATGCTAAAATAAATTCATTCATCCATCCATCCATCCATCCATCACAAAAATTCAATTTAATTCATCCATCCATCCATAATTTTCACGACATCCATTCATAATTTTCACGGCATCCATCCATCCATAGTTCACAAAAACCCTAAATCGTCCATCCTTCCAACCATCCATCACGACATCCATTCATAATTTTCACGGCATCCATTCAAAAATTTCACAACATATTGTGTCTCACCTTTAGAGGTTGCGGGGCCGGTGAGGAGGGGTCGGTGTGGTTGCGGGGCCGTGAGGACGGCGTCACCGACGGGGCTAGCGGCGAGGAGGGACGTCGACGTTGGTGTGGGGGCCGGTGAGGCGTCGCTGATGGGGTCGGGCGGTGAAGGGGTGTCGGTGTGGTGCGACGGGGCCGGGCGTCGCGGCGGTCGTGAACCGGCGGCCGGGCCGGCAAGCAGACGGTGACAACCGCAGTGAGACCGGCGGCGAGAGAAAGAGAGAGAGAGAGAGATGGGCAAGGCGCGGCTAGCGGCAGCACGGGGAAGTGTGGCACGGGGAAGTGTGGCGCGGGGGTTGGGCGGCGAGGGGGTCGGCGGTTGAGGGCGAGGAGACTTAGAAAAATTCGGCAGCCTGGCGGCACAGATCTGGATTTCGTCGGGGACTTAGAAATTTTTGCGATCCCACGCGCCTATATATAGGAGGCGATTATCACGTGCGGGCGGCTTAAGCCGCCCGCACGGGAAAATCATATTTTTGTGCGGGCCACATAAAACACCCGCACGGAAATATGATTTTTCCGTGTGGGCGGCTTAATTAGCCCGCATGGAAAGGTGGTTTTTCCGTGCGGACGCTTAAGCCGCCCCACGCGATAATCGGCCCCCTTATTTTTATTATATAAAACTAAAAATATCAATGCACATACAATATCAATGATGTTAATGCACATATTAATTTTATTAATTAATATCAATACTATTTTATCAACTAACATATTAGTTATTTCATTTATTAATTATCCCATGTAAAACTATAAAACTAATAAAATATCAATGCACATATTAATTTTATTAATTAATGTAAATACTATACCATTTATTAATTATTCCTATATTTGATTCTATCCTATATCCAAAAAATTCAATCGATTTCGATCCAGGCAGAATATATCAATTGATCACATATTAATTAATTATCATATTAATCATCCACACAAATACCATAAGTTCGATATAGAACCACACATTCACTCGTAACACCATAAGTGTGATACATTCGCTCGCAAAAACATATTGTAACACCATAAGGGAAGCTGTCTTTCCCTTGCCGAACACGACCTTTATGTTCTTTGTCAGCTTGAACACCGTGGAACCATCCTTTGCTTCGGGGGCAATACCTTCCTCAACAATTTTGTCAAAAAGGTAGCCATCGCACGATACCCATGCTTCTGTGGTAAGAAACGACGATGACACATGTAAACTAACTTTTTTGACGAGGTCAGGTATATGTACGATGTGTTGTCCAGACATATCAGACATCCGGTCTTTCCTTTAATCTGTCCGAAGAGGGAAACATTGGCGTTTATAGTAACGAATATGATAGCACACAGAGAAAAATACTCCTGGCGGTACGCATCAAACAATCGTAGACCCTCTTCCCACATTTCTTGCATATCCTCCATCAAAGGTTCAAGAAACACATCTTGGTCGATGCTAGGCCGTTTTGGCCCTTGTATAAGGATAGTCAACAAAATATACTTTCGCTTCTGACATAACCATGTAGGAAGGTTATACATGGTGAGCAGAACAGGCCAAGTGTTGTGCGAGCTGCTTAGGTCACCAAACGAATTCATTCCATCTGTGCTCAACGCAAACCTGACATTTCTCAGATCCTTTGCAAATTCTGGGTGCTTTGAATCAAAGTTTCTCCATTGTCGAGCATCGGCAGGATGTCGAATCATTCCATCTGTCTTTCGACCCTCTTGATGCCATCTCATCAACTCGGCGTCGGTGGGATTCGAGAACAATCGCTTCATGCGATCTTTCACTGGAAAGTACCAAATCACCATGGTCGGAATCTTTTTTCCTGGCTCGACCAATGCATTTGGTTCAACAACATCACTATCGGTGACACTGTTATCCTTTTTGTACCTACTCGCCCCACAAGTTGGACACTTGTCCAAGTTAGCATATTTCTTGCGATAAAGTACACAATGATTATTACATGCATGGATCTTTTCCACACCAAGAGATAATGGACATATCAGTTTCTTGGCTTGATAGATGTTAGCTGGCAACAAGTTAGGCTTAGGAAGCATAGCTCTCAGGAGACCCATCAAGTCATTGAAACTAGTATCAGACCATCTGTGTCTGGCCTTCAATCTAAGAAGTTCTAGCACCGACCGGAACACTGTATAATCCATGTCACATCCCTTTGATTGATCGTACAAAAGATCTTTCGCTGATTTCTGTAACACCTCCCAATTGTTTAAATCTCTTGCTTTCTCTGTTAGGACCTCTGGTTCACCGTGCCGCAACATATCCTCAAGATCAAGATCAATATCAACCTCTGCATCGTCTAAACCAGAGCCACCAAAATCACCCGTCATTTCGTGAGACATATTCTCAATTATAAAATTCTCTGCCTCATCGAACCAAATATCAGGAATCTCTTTAGGAGCAGCGACTTCCCCGTGATAAGTCCAAACTGTGTATTTCTCCACAAATCCACGCTGAATTATGTGTCCCAGAATTATATTCGGATATTTCCACATCTTCTAATTCTTGCAATCCACGCAAGGACAAAAAAGTCCTTCCTATTCTCCCTCAAAGCATGTGCCTTCGCCTTATTAATAAATGTTGATGCTTCTCTCATGAACACCGGATGAGTTCTCCGCGTCTCATACATCCATGTCCGATCCATCTAAAAAAATTCACAACATAAAATAATATTATATTACTGGTGTTTCCTACATAACCAAATTAAACTTAAATCCTACTTTATAACTAAAACCTCATTCACAGCAAATAATAATACTAACACACTATTAATTACCAAAAAAATGGTTCAATCAAAAAACAAAATATTTTACCTATAAATTACAAAAATAGCTCAAAATGACCTATTCAAACAAGTTAAGGGCCTGTTTGGGACTGCTCCGCTCTCTGTTTTTTAGCTCTGCTCCATGTTTTTTAGCCAAACGGGTTCAGCTCCATGCACGCAGCTCCAGAAAAAAAGGGGGAGTTGTGAGAGCACCTAAAGAGGTACTCCACAAACTCCAGTTTTTTGTGGAGCTGCTCCACGGTGGAGTTTGTGGAGCAGAGTTCGTGGAGTAGTCCCAAACAGGGCCTAAATATCTTTGCATTGAACCCATGAAATTTTACAAAAACGGAAGGAAATGAAAGAGATGATCAAGCATGTTACCTTTTATATTGATTTCAATCAAAGATTTCAAGTCTAAAACCTCCCACCAAAAGAAATTGCCTATTTTTGGCGAGAGAAACCGAGTTGAAAAAAGTTCAAATATCTTCGCATTCAACCAATAAAATTTTTTAAAAATAGAAGCAAATGGAAGAGAAGATCAAGCATGTTACCTTTGGTAGTGATTTCAATTGAAGAATTCGAGTTGAAAACCTTCCTCCTATAGTTGTCTTTTTTGGAGAGAGAAACACCATGTTAAATGTGGCACTGTCGGGTTGGGCAGCTATTTTATGGTGCATCATCACGTGCAGTCCACTTAACAGCACGCACAGGAAAATGCATTATCCCATGCGGGCTCTTAAGTGGGCTGCACAGGATAATGCGAAATTATCCCATGCGGTCCATTAAGTGGCCCGCATGGGAAGATGACATTATCCCATGCGGGCCACTTAACGGACCACATGAGATAATACCCCGTGAGGTCGCTTAATTGGACCGCACGGGATAATGCATTTTCCCGTGCGGTCCAACAACCGGCCTGTAACATCCTGAAAATCGAAGAAACTGAAATCGGAACGTAAAAATCGGAACTTTCAAAAACCTTCGCTTGTTGCTTCTTCCTCGGGTGTGTTGCTTCTTATTTGCCGCTCGGTTGCAAAAATTTGGTCATGATCAATTCCCTTTCGGTGTTTTTGGATGATCCGGAGTTTGTCGGAATGAAAAATGCGAAAGTCCGTATTAGGGATTTTTTTAAAAAAGAGAAATCGGAGAAGCGCGGATTTATGAAAATACGATTTGGGAGATATAAAATAGTAATTGTGGTTGGGGGAGGATAAATTAGGACACAAAATAAATAATAAAATATTTGGGAGCCGTACTCGAAATCCGGAAATTTTGGAAAATAAAAGGGTGAATTATGAAATTAGGAAAGAGGGATTTTAAATAAATAAATATGAAAAATAATGTGGGAAAAATAAAAGTGGAGAAAAGTTGAAAATATTATATTAAAAATTATTTTTGAATTGTAGGAATTTATTTTGGAATTTTTAGAAGAGAGGAAAATAGAAATGGGAAATTAAAACTGAAAATCGGGAAAAATAGAAAAGTGCAGTGTTCATATCGCGCTAGGTGTTCGACGCCGTACGCGCCGTCGCCCGCCGCGCGCGCGCGCGCCACGCGCGCCGCGCGCGCGCGCCGCGCCGCCCCCGCCTCGCACCGCGCGCGCGGCCCCTACCCCACGCGCGCCACGAGCTGCGCGCAGCGCCGCGCGCCGCCCGCGCGGACCCCGCGCGCACGCCGCCGTACGGCCCCGCGCCCGCGCTGCGCCCTCGCCGCCACGCGCCGGTGCCCGCGCCGGACCCCTCACGCCGCGCGTGCTCGCCGCCGGACCCCGACGGCGCCGCGCGCTCCGCCCGCCGCGTCCCGCCCGCCCGTGCCCGGCCCATCCCGCGCCTCGCCGCGTGTCGCCACCGCCGCGCCACGCCGGCCCTCCCATCTCCACCCCGCGCCCGCGCGCGCCCTTCCGGCCGCGCCTATAAAAGGCCGGCGCCCCGCCCCTTTGCCGCACCGCCGTCGCTCTCTCTCCCGTTCCCGAGCGCCAACGCCGTCGCCGCCGTGCGCAAAGCCCCCTCCCCGTGCCCCACCACACCTCCCCGAGGCCCGCCGTCGCTGGTAAGCCCCGTCGCCGATCTTTTTTTTTCCATGCGCTCGCGCCACCGCCGCCTCTGTTTCGGCCGAACCCCGGTCGAACAGATGGCGGGCAATGAACAATGCGCGGGAAAAAAAAAAAAAAGAAAATGAATAGGGAAAAACTAGGAAAAATTTTGGAAAATTTGGAAAAATATTTTGTGAAGACTTGAGTAAAATTTTGGGCAAAAATAAATTATTTTCTTGCATGATTTCTCGGTGAAAAATTTGGAAATCAAATCCGGACTTTTCGAAATTCCGTTTTGCGTCGTCTTTTAACCCGAATTTCGTTTAGACCTTTCTCGCCATTTTAATATGTTTCCATTTTGAGCTCGGACCTTCAAAACCTCTAGCCCCAATCCCTCCGCGGATATTTTCAAATCCGTTTTCTCGAACGATCGCGATCGTCATTTTACGAAAACCCTAAGTCGTCGACCCGATGGCGAAACTTGGAGTTTTCCGGGCGATCGTAGTACAAACTTAAGTAGGAATTTGGGCTTAGCGCTTGGAATTGTTTCGAGACTTTTCGGATCTTTTCGACCTTTTGGTGTTATCGGGGTTCTAATCGAATCAATTGATTTTTGCATGTACGGGTAGCACTGAAGAGACCGGCATCGACCCCGTTGAAGACACCACCCCTCAAGCGTGTGAGCAAGGCAAGTCATCACACTCTTTGAACATATTGATCCTACTTTGTGAAATGATGTTGATTTCAAATTACAAATTGCATGCTATACACAAATAAATACCTATGCTTGATATACCCTGCATTGATGTTGATCACCATTAGAATTTTTCTTTGTAACCTTCGATGTGATATGACCGGAGGCTAACTTCGGTAAAAATGCTTAGCCCTGCTTATACTAGATCCCTGCATACTCATGATTTTACAAGAAAGCTTTGTGCTCGGGCAACTACCTTAGGGAAGGTAGTCGAAATACGACCTGTGGAGACATGAGCGCCACATGGCCATGAGAATGTTGAACTAAGTATGATGAAAATTGAAAATGCTATACAAATGTTTTAGACTGGGGCGGCCGGATGATTTGGGTGGATTCCAGAAAAGGCATGGTCCGACCCTGGTCAATTAAGGACCGAGCCATGAGATAGCCGGGAAACGAGCCAGTACAACCGTACTTCTCGAATGGGTATAGACCTAGCTGACTAGATAGCCGAGCGGAGGCAGTATCCTTGCATAGATGGTTCTCTATGATGTGGTTTATGTGATAAGGGTGAGGCTGCAGCCTTTGCTGTGAATGGTGGAATTAAATCGATATTAATTGAACTTAAAGATTGAGGAAGTTTTCCCTTACCCCGGGTGCGCCAGAACTCCTCTCACTGCTAGAGAATGACGGCTAGAGTGCATGAGGGCTTAAGTTCATGGAGCGGGTACTGCCAAACTGAGGTTATCGAAAGGTTTTGCCGTGACCGTCTCATGTGTTGGGACGTAGGCTCATTCGTTGGGCTGTCGCGGTGTACGGGTAAAGTGTACATCCACTGCAGTGTGAGTTAATCAATCTATTCGAATAGCCGTGCTCGCGGATATCGAGCATCGTGACAAGACTTTCGCTTGGCTAGACTTTAAACTTAAAACTACTGGGATGGGTTTTTGCATGATAATATCATTCGCTGGTGAATCAACTTCTCGAGACGCGAGAAGGGGTGGATTCCCCAGAAAATCATGACGAATCGGAGGCGGGAAGCCATCATTGGAATCACGATGGATGGTAGACAGAACCGTCGCCGAATTAATGAACTATGGAACTAAAACTTGATTTGTCTAGTTGTTAGGCTTGTGAAAAGATTTGCAAAAGTTGGCTTTATGCAAAAGAGCTCCAGTCATTCCTTGAGTAACCCTATCATATGCATCAATTCCGTGTTGGCTTGCTGAGTACGGTTGGTACTCACCCTTGTTATACGCACAAACCTTCAGCTGATGGGAATGAAGAGCCGGAGGATCCTTACGCTTACTACCAGGAGGGTGAAGGAACTGATGGCGCTTACTAGGTCTTAGCTCCGGTCGTTGCCTGTGGCAAATGACATGCCGCTGCCTCTATTCCGCTGCCGTATCTAATTTCTGCTTTTGTGTTGTATTCGGACCATGAGGTCCTGTGTGTTGAACATTGCCTTCGGGCCTATTGTTGTCATAATGTCAATGTAAGACTATTCGTGCATGTGCACCTGATTATTCAGTACTGTATTCGTGGGTACCAACTACTCGATCCAGGGAAAGGGTACTAAGAACAGAAAGATTCTCGTTCCAAAAACGGGGGTCCACACGGCCCCCTAGGGATCGATTTTTTTAGGCGCGACCACTTATGGCCCGTCTGGAACCTATTGGGGGCCTCGTCCAGAAAAACCAAATCTCTAGTAGTGATGGTAGGTGTTGGATTAAATAGGCTTGGCCCAATTTATTCCCAAAAAATGTCATAAGCCCACAATTAATATTAAAAGATTAATACCACCTTAAAAATCAATGTGGATGAATCTCAACTTAAATAGGCTGCTATTAGAGAGCACCTGTTACTAGTTGAGATGGTGGTGAGACTGCCACATGCGCGCGCGCGTCAAGCCAGGCGAGGTGTGGCTGGGTGCTCTCTCTCTAATGTTTTGCAACGTACAGGAATTAAATCATATTGACTTAATTTCTTGGATTGATTTCATTGTTAATCGCAGAATTCAATCAGATTGATTTCAATTTGATTACTCCCGAACGTTATTCTCTCGCGCACTATATAAACCCATCTCCAGGACATATAGAGTACAACCTTTTTTCTCTGTTCATCTTCCTCATTCTCCTCGGTACTCTTCTTTCCTGCATTGTTTCTGTGTCTCCGGTCCCGATCACCTGCGTGCACGGGACGGCAGGACGAGCAAGCCTCCGGAACTCCGTCCGCTTGAGTACCTACACGGGTAGATGGGCGATCAAGTTTTTGGGAGCGTCCTTCGGCGCGACTTCTCCTGTTTTGCTACATCAGTTCTGCACTGCATCATCTACTTTTTCTACATCGACTTCCATTCTGCTTCGTCTACTTCCACTACTTCAAAATGTCTACTGGTGGAGGCAACGACGTCAATGATGGCGGCATCAACGGCACTACTGGAGGAGGCGAGAATGACTCCATCAACAGAGGCAACAACAACAACAATGACTCACCTAGTACGGAGCGTTCTCCGAGTATGTTGCATTCTTTGTTATAACGTTAAACATGATTCTCGATGACACTTTTCTAGAAATTAGCATGTTCATGTTTAGCAATTGCACTAAATCAATTCATGCTGCACATGTCATGTTTATTATCTCAATTTTCTGCATTAAAATATGTCAAATTTTGAACATATTTCCAACAATCCAAAAATTTGATATGTCTTTTTTAGTAGTTTTTTTGCGGCATCACTAAAACCACATGCTTTTGATGGTTCAAACTATAAAACATGGAAAGCACGTGCACTATTGTGGTTGACGACTATGCAATGCTTCTTTATTTCACGGGGTAAGCCGACCGAACCGCCTCTCTCACCTGAGGAGGAGGCTAAGTTCAAGGCAGCGGATTTCCTGTTCTGTGGAGCATTGATCAGTGTACTAGCCAATAATATAGTGGACGTGTACATGCACATGCCTCCTGGAAAGGACATGTGGGATGCACTTGAGGCCAAGTTCGGAGTTCTCGATGCTGGTAGTGAGCTGTATGTCATGGAGCAGTTCTATGACTACAAGATGGTTGATGATCGATCTGTAGTATAACAAACTCATGAGATTTAGATGCTGACAAAGGAACTTGAGAACAACCGCTACGAGTTGCTGGACAAGTTTGTGGCGGGTGACATTATCGCCTGCCACATTCTTGGTTGGACTTTGTCACTTCTCTAAAACACAAGGGGCAAGAGTTCAGTGTGACTAATCTCATTGGCACTTTGGGTGTTGAGGAGAAGGCGAGGGCAAAGGACAACCGCGGTAAAAAGATCGAGGGAGGTTTTAGCGCCAATTTGGTTCAGAAGAAGAACCCTCATGCATCTCACAACAACAACAACAAGAAGAAGGTCAAACCTGATGTCAAACCCAAGGCTACAAATAATTTAAGAAGAAAGGCGAGGGAAAGGGAAAGGGCGACTGTTTTGTGTACGATAAGCCTGGGCATTGGGCCAAGGATTGTCCTGATCGCAACAACAAAAAGTCTGCAAACATGGTTATTAATGATGGAGAAGGAACATCGGGGTACGATAATTTTTTACTTACAATTCTCTCTGTTTTTGACTCACCCGAATGGTGGGTTGATACTAGCGCTAATATTCATGTGTGTATTGACATTTCCCTGTTTTATTCTTATTAGGTTGGGAGAGGTTCCTCCTTGTTGATGGGGAACGGTTCTCTTGCAGTCGTTCATGGTGTTGGTACAGTCGATCTGAAGTTCACTTCGGGAAAGACCGTGCAGCTAAAGAACGTGCAACATGTTCCCTCAATAAAGAAGAATTTTGTTAGTGGCTCTGTAGTGTGTAGAGATAGTTTTAGACTAAATGTAATAAATGTATCGTATCTAAATATGGAACATTTATTGGTAAAGGTTCTAACAACGAAGGCTTGTTCTGCTTTTCCTTAGATGGTATGTGCAATAAAGTTGTGAATCTGTTAATGAGAAAATTTCTCACGCACTGGCCTGAGAGATTTGCTTTACTCTAGTGCAGGTCCAAATCTATTACTTGAGGTTCGTAGGTGTGCCAGTTGGTTTGATCCTGCAACCAACAAGAAACTAAACAGAGAAAACAATGTTAGATCGATAGCCAATCGGCTGGTGGCCGATGACATATCATTTGGCATTGTGCCGATGCAACATGCATTGAATTGGCAGCAACTAGATTCGTCCGATCGGCTGTAGATGTTAACAGAATGCAATCCAAATCTTAAAGCACATTTAAACCAAGTGACTAGGATAGATCGGTAGTGTACCGAGACAGTATAAGTCACTTAGATCTAAAAATACTATAAGACAAGGATTACACTTGTTTACAACATAGCCAAAGAGATTAATCTAAAATGTATCGGCTAGTACTCCGATACTGCTGTATACTCAGATATCATAATGAACTAAATACATTAAACAAACAACAATCAAATGTTAAAGTTACTTAACAGATCGATAACAAGCTTAACATATTTAGCATGATGAGATATAGGTATAAAGGGCAAATTTAACATATCAAGTAAGAAAAAAAAGATAGGTTAAATCAGATAAGATCGGCTGAAACCCCGATACTATCTCTAATAGCAACTATAAGCAAGATAGATCTTTATAGTTCTAAGTATTACTTAATAGATCGGACCCAACCGATGCAACATTAAACATAAAGAGAAATACAACATTTAAACATGCCGACAGAAGCCTTTCGAGATGGTAGATACATTATATAATCTAAACCAAGCTTAACATCTAATTTCACCGGCTATTATCTAACAATAGATATAAGCTGACTGAAATTAGATGGCGATATTGGTCTAGGTTATATAATGCATATGATAACTCAGCAGATTATGAAGACAAGATTAGAGTATCATGATGATGGAAGCATTAATCCGTAGAGCGCAAGCCGCTTGAAACAAGATTTACCTCTTGCCGGAGATCGAAACCTGATGCAGCCCAACGCAAAGCAAGAACTTGTCGAGATTAAACTAAAAGGAAAAGGTGGAGATGCGTCGAAAGTTGTATTGATCTGATTGTTGATTATAATTATAGGGTTTTGGGTCATATTTATACTCAATTACAAAACATAGTCCTTATCACACATGACTCTTATCTCTAATACTATTCAAATTACGACAATTACCTAAAACAGACTCTTGCTGACGTAATTTACAAGGAAACCACGCAAAATATCCTAATTAATAGATACAATTGCCTTCTCAGGACTTTATCCATAGATGGCAACCTCCATGAAGCTCTTCAAACCAAATCCGATGATGACTCCAACATCTTCTCCCCATAATCGGTTTCATCGGCTATTCTTGTCCGATTCGATTTTAGCCGATTAACACCTTAGCCGATTCGGTTCATGATTTGGCATGCACGCTCTCTTCTCCCAATAACCACGGCTCTTGCCGAATCCGCTTCAGCTTTGCTTCCAAATCTGATAATTTTTTGTTACCAAATTTGGTCGTTAACACATTGTTAACGACCAAATTTGGTAACCAAATCCCCGGGTTTGAAGCAGAGATTGAAGCAGAATCGGAGGAGATGCGTGATCTGCGGAGAAACAGAGGCCGTGTCGGCTGAGCCCGAATTGGCTGTAGAGCCCATCGGCTAAGTCCGAATCTGACCAGGATAGTCGATAGCCGATTCCGAGTTGAGATAGAAGTGGAGCCAGTCCCGAAAGGAAAACATGAAGATAAGGTGTTGGATTCGGTCTCCAAATTGTGCGTTAAAGACATTGCCATCTATGGATAAGGTCCTGTAATGGCAATTGTATCTGTAAATTTAGAAGTTGTATAGATATTCCTTTTGTAACGCGGCATGGGATTGTGTCCCGAGATATTGTCGTACTGTAAATAGTAGATAAGGTAGAAATCGTGTCCTACACGGATATCGTTGTACCTGGGTATAAATAAGACCCGAGGGTTCTTTGTAAAAACACACACAATCAATCAACTTTGACGCATCGCCACCCTTTACCTTTTCTACTTTATTTATCACCCGACGGGATTTGGCACCCGACACAGGGCTGCATCAGCCTCGATCTCCAGCGAAGGGGTAAGTCCAATGTTCCGTCGGCCCAGGCAATTGTATTGGCTACGTCGGCATTGTCCAAGGCTGCATCAGTACATTCGACCTCTTGGATTATTTCGGTTTGGTTAATATGTTTGCCTACCTATTTATCATATGCATCTGTTAATCTAGTCCTGGTATTTCAATTTAGTTCTATCGATTGTCTCTCACTTTAGGGTTTCTATTGATACCGGCTAAATTGTTTACTGGATTATATTAGCTTAGGCATCTACCACCCTGAAAATGAGTCAAAGGCGATTGTCTAGATATTGTGTTTCTTTTCATACTTAGTGCTGCATCAATTCAGTTTGATCTACTAATTCGTGATTAGAGCCATAATCTCTAGCCTGCCTGTTGGTTGCCACTAAGGGTTTCATCGGGGTTTCAGCCGATGAGTTATTTGGATATCGCATAGGCTTGCAAGGAATGTACACAAGTTGGATCTAGCCGATTGCAGCAAAGGCTTCATTGGATATTTAATCATTTGGATCTAATGACATCGGACTTCCAGCCGATGTGTGTTTTAATGTTTAAATCAGTATCTATTTTATCATGTGATTGCTTTGTTCCAGATTAAATTGCTATATCATCATCAACCAATTACCTTTACGTAGATGTTTGCTCAGCGTATAGCCGATGGATTGAAACCCTAGCTGCATCAGCTGGCTTTAGTATCGGCTGGGATCGCGTCATTGGCTGATTGGCCGATCGGCTATATTGGTTATTGACCTATTGGCTGATATGCTTTACTTCTGGTTGACGAGAAAAATCAACACGCCGGCCTGGGAGATCCGCTTAGCTCTAGTGCAGGTCCTAGAATCGATGAAGCGCGAGCATGTTGATTTTTCTCGTCAACACATTTTTGCACACCCGGTGGGACAAATTGCAAACTTCCAAATTGACGCGATGTCTGACACCAAGACTCCAGAGATCGACCAGGAAAACGTCATCCCAGTGACAATGGAGCAGCTGTCGGCTGAACAACTAGTCGACTACAAACAGATGGTTGAGCGGCTGCAGGCTCATTATCTGCAATCTTTCACCCAGACGAGGTCTAGGGCGGTCATCCAGAAGTTCAAGTTCTCCATCGAAGACTTTGACATGTCTAATGACGATAAGAAAGGAAGAAAGAAGATGGAGGACATCAAGCAGGAACAAGACGGTTCGGGCCCTTACACTCTATAGGACCGAATCGACTCGGCTGTCCATCATGCGCTCGTCAACTGAAGTGGCATACTGGTTAACACACTTAACAACATGATAAGCACTGTGGTTGACTCAAAGATAGTCGAGCAACTACCAAGAGGGCCAACGTACTTCACTGATGGCTAGTTCTCGAGCTACAGGACGCTGTCAACCCAAGGCTTGCCAATCCTGCCACTGGGACAGCCGAATCCTCAAGGAGGGGCTTCGATCCAACCAAGCGCACAAGCATTGACTTCGGAGCCGCATCCAGGATCTTGGTCTGACAACAGCCTCAACATCAGGGCCGTGGTGCCCCCACAGTGATGCAGAAACAGGTGGAGAACATGTTCAATCCGTGGTCAATCATGTCCAACGAGCCGATTGGCAACATCTCCCCGGCGCCACATCATAGCCCCACCGTCAATCGGCTACTTCCTGAACAATCATCGTCGATCGTGTCTTGGCCACCTCCCACTGCAAATCAGTTCCAGTACCAATATCCGGGAGGCCACCTTGAGCAACAACATCGGCCGCAGACACCACCACTCCAGTATCAGCAATGACCCGTTCACTACGAGCATTACGAGCCGATACCTCAAGTTCAAGCTTAGGACAATAGGCCTTGGGCCGATCTGATTGCCGATGTCATGCATGATCAGTTTGGCCTCACACCCAAGGATTCCGGCAACATGTACCGGTACCCATATCCAGAATACTTCGAAAGGGTACCACTGCCAAACCGGTACGAAGTGCCGGATTTCTCAAAATTCTCTGGGTAGGACAACGTGTCCACTTATGAGCATGTCATCCGATTCTTGGCTCAATGCGGAGAAGCATCGGCCACAGACGCGCTCAGAGTGCGCTTGATCTTGCTATCGCTTTCGGGATCGGCTTTTACCTGGTTTTCTTCCTTTCCGTACAACTCGGTTCAAAGCTGGGCCGATCTCGAGAAACAATTTCACAGCTACTTCTACTTTGGTACCCACGAGATGAAGCTGTCGGACCTCACCGGCATCAGGCAAAAACACGAAGAATCGGTTCAAGATTACATTCAGCGCTTCAGAGATATGAGGAACCGATGCTATAGCTTGGTGTTATCGGACTCCCAGCTAGCCGACTTGGCTTTTCACGACCTCTTACCCCCGATCCGTGAAAGGTTTTCGGCCAAGACTTCGACAGCCTGGCCCACTTAGCCCAAAAAGTAACGGCTCATGAGCAAAGATTTCAAGAATCCAAGAAAACCTTCAAGAAAGTCGTCCACGTCGCCTACGCAATAGACACAGATTCAAGTGACAGCGACGCAGATGTGGCAGCAGCTGAGTGGACCAGAAACAAGAAGGCGATAACCTACCAATGGTTGAAAAAGTCGGCTAAGGAGGAGAAATATGACTTTGATATCACTAAAGCCGATAAGATTTTCGATCTACTGCTGAAGGAGAAGCAAATTTGGCTGCCGGACAACCACGTTATCTCATCAGCCAATGAACTCAAAAAGAAAAGGTTCTGCAAGTGGCATAACACCACCTCCCACAGCACAAACAATTGCAAGGTATTCAGGTAGCAAATCCAGTCGGCCATCGAAGTCGGGAAGATAAAGTTTGAAGAATCGGCAAAGCCGATGAAGGTCAATAGCAACCCCTTCCCGGTCAACATGGTCTAAGCCGGCCACAGGCGAGCTGATCGGCAACACCGAATGACGTACAGCTTAGCCAAAACACTAAAATCAGTTAGTGCCGACTCAGGACGAGCCCACAAAGAGCCGACTGGAGGTGTAGCTGCACCAATCAACATGGTTCATACCAACGGACGATCGGTCGATCGTCGACCCAGGCAGGATAGCCGGCTGCAATTCCAACGCAGGGTGCAGGAGGAGGAAGAAAGCTGGCACGACAAGCCATACCAGAGGGCACCTGATCGACTGGGCATAGCATATTACCGCCGCCATAATGGCTGTGACCCGCATTGGCACTGTGAGTTTTTTAGGTTCTACTGGGAGCAAGGAATGAGGTTACCAACTCTTGAAAATTGCCCAGCGTGCAGTGACTACAGGGAGGATGAATACAGGGGACCACCACTTGAAAGTTCTAGCCGATTCGTCCCTCTAGCCATTCAACTTAACCAACGGAAACCTTCCGTTCATGATCGGCTCGACCCAATCCACCAGGACTTCTTCCAAGAAGAGGATGAAGAAGAGGCTAATGAAGAGCAATCGGCCAACCCCCAATGGTGCCCTTCGGACTTCTTTACTAAAACATAGAAAAGAAAAATTCAGAGGCTTAAGAGCGAAGGGCAGGAAGATGAAGTCTGACGGATGATCCAACAGCAACAATGTCGGTAGGGCACAAAATGATGGCGCGCCAAGAAACAAGCAGGCCAGCCGACGAAAGCCTAGCTGACAAAGCCAAAAGGGCGACAAAAGGCAAAGGAGTGGTTTTCATTATACTAGCCAAATTTGAGGCTGCCGAGGCCGATGCAAACACAGTGGAGGAGACCTTGCCTAGACTGGTTCTATCCCTAGAACAAGCTATTTTTGAAAAACCTGAGGGGATCGAAAATCAGCACTTGAAGCCACTATACGTCAAAGGATTCGTCAATGGCAAGCCGATGTCCAAAATGCTAGTCGATGGAGGGGCTGCTGTCAACCTAATGCCTTATGCGACTTTTAGGAAGCTAGGAAAAGGAGCCGAAGATCTAATCAAAATGAACATGGTGCTCAAGGACTTCGGCGGCAACCCTTCAGAGGCCAAGGGAGTTTTAAACGTCGAGCTGACCATCGACAGCAAAACCATGCCCACTACGTTTTTCGTCAGCGACGGGAAGGGGTCGTATAGCCTGCTGCTTGGAAGGGATTGGATCCATGCCAATTGTTGCATCCCTTTCACAATGCACCAAAGCTTAGTCCAGTAGCAAGGCGACAAGATGGAAATTGTGCCAGCCGACAAGTCAGTCAACGTCGCTAATGCCGATTTGCCTTTATGGGAAATCGATGGTATTGATTGTCTATCCGGCAAAGTTTGCCAAGCCGATTTCTTAAAGGTGCCCGATTCTGATATACAACCCATTGGAGACGACGAGCCTCAATTACTACTTTGAAGGTGTCGCAGAGGGCTCGAGCGTCTACAACAAGGACACCATGGACAACAACGACGGAAAAATCGGGCAAGGTTTTATGTCGGCCGACGAGTTAGAAGAGGTTGATATAGGTCCAGGAGATAGGCCTAGGCCAACATATATTAGTAAAAACTTGTCTTCTCATTTTAGAACCAAGCTTATTGATTTGTTAAAGGAATATAAAGACTGCTTTGCTTGGGAATACTTTGAGATGCCTGGTCTTAGCCGATCCATTGTTGAACATCGGCTCCCTATCAAGCCCGGATATCGGCAACATAAACAACCTCCTAGGAGGTTTAAAGCCGATATGTATGAAGCAATTAAAGCCGAAATCACTCGGCTATATGATGCTGGATTTATTCGACCCTGCCGATATGCAGAATGGGTTTCAAACATAGTTCCAGTGATGAAGAAGAATGACAAACTTAGGTGTGTATCGACTTTAGAGATTTAAACAAGGCCACTCCTAAGGACGAATACCCAATGCCCATAGCCGATTTGCTTGGTAGATGCCGCCTCAAGCCACAAAATTATAAGCTTCATGGATGGCAACGCAGGTTACAATCAGATCTTCATGGCCGAGGAAGACATCGACAAGACAACTTTTAGGTGCCCAGGAGCAATAGGCCTATATGAATGGGTTGTCATGACGTTCGGCTTGAAGAATGCTGGGGCTACGTATCAGAGAGCCATGAATTACATTTTTCATGATATGATCAACTTTTTAGTGGAGATCTACATAGACGATGTTGTTGTAAAATCCAAGGAGGTAGAAAACCACATAGCCGATCTAAGGAAAGTTTTGGAGCGAACAAGAAAATATGGCCTGAAGATGAACCCTACAAAATATGCTTTTGGCGTATCGGCTGGACAATTTTTGGGGTTTCTTGTTCACGAAAGGGAAATCAAAGTCAGGCACAGGAGCGTCAACACAATCAAGACGATACAGCCTCCAAAGAACAAGAAGGAATTGCAATCTTTGATCGGGAAAATCAACTTCATAGACGGTTCATTGCAAATCTGTCGGAAAAGATGGAGCCATTCACACCGTTGCTTCGGCTTAAGGCCGATCAATCATTCACCTGGGGGGTAGAGCAGCAAAAAGCCTTGGACAATATCAAGAGTTATCTAAGCTTTCCCCTAGTCCTAATTTCTCCACAGAAAGGAGTGCCATTCAAGTTATATCTGTCAACCGACGAGAAATCAATCGGCTCAGTTTTGATTCAGGAGGTCGAAGGAAAGGAGAAGGCAATCTTTTATCTCAACCCACAGCTTCTGGATGCAGAAACAAGATATTCACCAGTGGAGAAGTTATGTTTATGCCTGTATTTTTCATGCACAAAGCTAAGGCATTATTTATTATCCAACGAGTGTATTGTGGTATGCAAAGCTGACGTAGTCAAATACATGCTGTTGGCTCCAGTTCTAAAAGGACGAGTTGGGAAGTGGATTTTTGCCTTGAAGGAGTTTGATCTGAGATACCAGGCACCCAAGGCAGTAAAAGGACAAGCTATAGCCGATTTCATAGTGGAACACAGAGATGATTCAATCGGCTCAGTGGATATCATGCCTTGAACTTTAACTTTTGATGGCTCGGTTTGCACCAATGGATGCGGCATCGGCTTAGTAATAATCTCTCCAAGGGGGGCAAGCTTCGAGTTTGCTTTTTTAATCACACCCCATGCAACAAACAATCAAGCCGAATATGAAGCCGTGCTAAAGGGATTTCAATTGCTCAAGGAGGTCGAAGCCGACACCATCGAGATACTGGGAGACTCACTGTTGGTCATCAGCAACCTATCAGGAGAATATGAATGCAAGAGCGATACGCTGATGGTCTACTATCAAAAATGCCGAGAATTGATGGACAACTTTCGGCTAGTAACATTGAAACATATCCCCAGGAAACAAAACGCAGAAGCCAATGATCTAGCTCAGGGGGCATCAGGCTACAGGCCGATGAAAAAGGATATTGAACTGGAAATTGCCACAATGTCAACCGACGACTGGAGATTTGACGTCTACAACTACCTACAAAATCCCTCCCAATTGGCTTCAAGGAACTTGCGCTACAAGGCTTTGAGATATGTTCTGCTTGGCGAAGAATTGTACTATTGGACGATTAATGGTGTGTTGCTCAAATGTCTCAGTGCCGATCAAGCCAAGGTTGCTATCAGGGAAGTGCATAAAGGGATTTGTAGCACACATCAATCGGCTCATAAAATGAAGTGGCTACTTTGGAGAGCAGGGTACTTTTGGCCGACTATGCTGGAAGATTGTTTCAAGTATTACAAGGGATGCCAAGACTGTCAAAAGTTTGAAGCTATCCAAAGGGCACCAGCATCGGCTATGAACCCAATTATCAAGCCTTGGCCGTTCAGAGGTTGGGGAATCAACATAATCGACCAGATCAATCCACCCTCATGCAAAGGACATAAGTTTATTTTGGTGGCAACTGATTATTTTACCAAGTGAGTGGAAGCAATTCCCTTAAAGAAGGTTGACTCTAGAGATGCAATCGAGTTTGTTAAAGAACACATCATATACAGATTCGGCATCCCTCAAACTATAACTACGGATCAGGGATCTATCTTTGTTTCCGACGAGTTTGTTCAGTTTGCCGACGGCATGGGGATCAAATTGTTAAATTCTTCGCCATACTATGCTCAGGCCAACGGGCAAGCCGAGGCTTCTAATAAAAGCTTGATCAAGCTGATAAAGAGAAAGATCGCTGAATACCCGAAGCAGTGGCACAACCGATTAGCCGAATCACTGTGGGCTTATCGGATGGCCTGCCACGGGTCAATCCAGGTGCCTCCATATAAATTGGTCTACGGACATGAAGCAGTCCTGCCACGGGAAAATATCATCGGCTCAAGATGAATTCAACTACAAGACCAGCTAACAGCCGATGATTATTATAATCTGATGGTAGATGAATCAGAAGACCTAGTCCTATCAAGGATGCGCGCCTTGGAGAAAGTGACCAGAGACAAGGAGCGAATAGCCCGTCATTATAACAAGAAAGTTGTGCCTAAGTCTTTTGAAGAGGGCGAGCTCGTTTGGAAATTAATATTGCCGATTGGATCAAGAGGTAACAAATTCGGCAAGTGGTCACCTAACTGGGAAGGGCCTTTCAAGATTCACAAATGCGCCTCTAAGGGAGCCTACATGTTAGAAGGATTGGATGGAGAAGTATTTGGACAGGCCCTAAATGGCAAATATCTGAAAAAATATTATCCCAGCGTTTGGATCAACTCTTGAATCGGCTAAGGTTGCCAACTCATGTTAGCCGATGTGTTGTGCAGATACACGCATTGCCTTTAGGACATTTTACCCTAAGTTTTTTCCCCTTGGTTTTCCCAAATCGGCTCAATCTAGCCGGTAGTTGTTGGTTTGTTTGAATTACTAATTTTATCAATGGCGAAGACATCATCGACAAAATTAGGGGGCACATACAATACACTTTCAGAAATCAGACACAAGAGACTTCGCAAAATTTGTGGGTTTTTGAAAATATACAATACACTTTCAGAAATCAGAGACAAGAGACTTTGCAAAATTTGTGGTTTTTGGAAATTTTTGAAGCATTCAAGATGTAATAGACAAACAGGCGAGTCGGCAATACGCGGATGAGATTGATGCATGGCACACAAGCAAGCCGATTACAAAAGAGTCACGATGAGCTCTATGTGCAAAAGTCGCAAAATCAAAAGTTACAATCGGCTTAGTGAGACAGGAAGGCAGTTATGGCCAATATCGCCTTGCGACGGATTTGATCTATGTCGTCAATCGCCTTCGCGTCGGCTACATCGCTCCTCGGGATCGGCTTCACCGAATTGGCCAGATCGGATAGATATGACACTGCGGCCTTGATCTTTGCCCTCTAATCTTCAATCTCCTTGGGAAGGCCGGCTACACGTTGTTCTTCTGATGTTATGTCGGCGTCAAGCCTGGCAAGTTCAGCCGCCAATTCTTCCCGGCGCTTGCGAAGCCGATCTAGTTTAGCAGTCGGCTCAGTCTTCAGGGCATCAAATTTAGCCTTCTCAGCGGTGATTTCTTGTTGGCTGGCTTTGATATTGGCCTCCAGCGCTTGGTTCTCTCGGAGATCGGCTATTCTTTGGTTGGCTCGTTCAAACTTGTGCCGATGCACCTCCATGAAGGTGGTCGGTGCGATGACATCGACCAGCTGGTCTGGCAGCCGATCTTGGATGTCTTCAAACCGACTTCGGATGGAACCGCAGTCGGTGACCAAGAAGTCGAGGAAGCACTCTAGCCGCTTGGCTATGTCCAACAATGTAGCCCTTAGGTCCTCATCCGACAGCACCATGGCCTTGCCGGCATCCTCATTGGGGTCCATGAACTCTAAAAGGTCGAAAGGCAGAAGATCGGCTACAGTCTGCAATTCAGGGAATAGTTAGAAGATTGATAAAGATACACATGCCTATTTACAAAGCTAAGCAAACTTACTCGGGTGACTGGGATCGAGGTGGCCTCATCTTTAGCCTCACCACCAGCAACCGACGGCATACGCTCGCTCGATACATGGGGGACAGGTGATGGGGCGCGAGGAGGCTGAAAAGCACAAAGTCAAAAATCGGCCGTTTTAAAAAGTTAAGGATGGTAGAGCTTACCGAGGAGGAGGAGCCGTCTTCTTTTTGGCAGCCAGTTTCTTCATCTACAAACACAAAAACCTGATAAGGCATTGTTAACGACCAAATTTGGTAACCAAATCCCCAGGTTTGAAGCAGAGATTGAGGCGAAATCATAAGATATGCGCGACTGGCGGAGAAATAGGGGCCGCGTCGGCTAAGTCTGAATCGGCTGCGGAGCCAGTCGGCTGAGTCCAAGTTGGACCAGGATAGCCGACGCCAATCCTGAGCGAAGATGGAGCTGGGGCCGGACCCGAAAGAAAAACTTGAAGATAAAGTATTGGATTCAGTCATTATAACAAGAAGGTTGTGCCTAAATCATTTGAAGAAGGCGAACTCGTTTGGAAATTGATCTTACCGATCGGATCACGAGATAACAAGTTCCATAAATGGTCACCGAATTGGGAAGGGCCTTTCAAGATCCACAAATACGTATCCAAAGGAGCTTATATGCTAGAAGGTTTGGATGAAGAAGTGTTTGGGAGGGCTTTGAACGACAAATATCTGAAGAAGTATTACCCCAGTGTTTGGATCAACTCATGATTCGGCTAATGCCTGGCCGATTCGTGTCAGCCGATGTGGTGGGATACCTGCATCGCCTTTAGACCATTTTTTCTAAGTTTTTCCCCCCCGCCATCGGCTCGATACAGTCGACACGCCTTGGTTTGTTCGGAATACTACTTTTATCGGTGCTACAGTCATCATCGACAAAACTAGGGGGCATATACATATACAACACCAGGAATCAGAAGTAGCAAACAACATCAGGAATTAGACTTAGCAAGTTTTCAAAATTTTTCAAGGCATTCAAATTTTAAATCGGTAGAAGGAATGAGAGTAAGGTCAACGAGCCGATTACAAAAGATTGTTTAAACAAAGTTAACACAAGTTTCGAAAGCTGGGTCCTATTACATGCCCAAGAATGCATCTATGGCCGAGATAGCTGAAGTCTTGATGGCGTTCACTTTGTCAATCACAGCCAGATCTTCTGTATCAGAGCCAGGGACCACTTTGGTTGACTTATGCAGTTCCTTCAAGTGCTTGATCGTGGCCATCAATATGCTCTTTTGGTCCTCGGTGGCTTTGGGCAGATCGGCTAGCAGCTGTTCTTCGGCGGTGATCTTCGCTCGGCATTGTTCCAACTACAGCAGCAAACCGGCTTCCTCGAGCTTGAGATCGGCAATCCGGGCTTGTGAGGTTGATGGACCAGCCGTCAGTTCGTTTAGCTTTGCTTTTTCGGCTTCCACATCCTTAACCGTTGCTTCGATCCGAGCTGTTACGTCGGCCTAGGCGGCTCTCTCTATCATTCTTTGCATCGCACGCCCTAACTTAGGCCGATGCAGGTCGATGTATACAGCTTCTGAGATTTTGGTAGCCAAATCTTCTGGGAGCTGGTTCTCAATCTCGAAGAACCGCGACCTGGCTAATCCACATTCCACAACTAGGCAATCCACGTCGATATCTAGCCGATTGCGGATGACTTGGAGTTTGCTTTTAAGTTCATCGGCTACAGCTTTGTTCGGATTGGTTGCTTCGCCTTCTTCATCACTGAGGAACTCCTTGATGTCAAAGGACAGCAAATCGGCCAGGGTCTGCAAAAGAGATGGAGAGGATAGATCATGAGTCAGAAAGTAGCCGATTGTTCGAGGACTAAAAAGAGGGAAGGAGCAAGGCTTACTCTTGCTGCAGGGACCAGAGCAACCGTTTCTTCGGCTGCCGGACTGATTGGAGCGACGACCTCCTCATCATGATCGCTGGCTGATGTGGTCACCTCCTCAGTGTGTTCGTTGATCGACCCAGCAACGTCTTCGGTGTCATGACTACCCGCTGTCGTTTGGGTGTGCTCGCTTGAGACTTGGGGGGCAGCCGATGGAGACCGAGGAGGCTGCACAAGAGATAAAGTGTTAGTTCAGATCGGCTAAAGAGAGCAAGGCAAAGAAAAGGCAAGTTTAGAGGTTTACCAATGAAACAGGACGGGGAGTGCGACCAGCTAGCCTTTTGACCTATAGAGGAAAATTGGTTAAGAATTGAGGTGATCAAGGCTCATGAACCAGATTTGACGAGAGAAGGACTTACTGGTCGTTTCTTGGCAGGAGGGCTTGGAGGAGACGGGTCATCGGCTGGTGGGCTCACTGAGTTATGGCTTGAATCACTTGATTCGGCCGCCTCCTCGATGGCTCGAGACATTTCCTCATCCATGACTTCTTCGTTGACGGCTTGGTTGACACTTAGGTCGATGGATGGGAGGCTATCGGCTGGTGCAGTTGGTTTCTTTTTCTTCTGCTTTTTGGTAGGTGCAGCCAACGTTTTCACAGCAGGAGCAGCCCTTTTCTTTCGTGCCAACGGCTCACGTGTTTGCCCGTGCAAAAGGGTCCTTAACTTTGGCACCTCCTAGCCGATCTCCGAAGGAGCTAAGCCGCATCCGTTAGGGAGGACGCCTCGGCGGTACTCGATTGTGGCCCCAGAATTACTTACCTTCGACGGATCCATTTCTGTTATCTGCAAAGGAGAAAAAACTCAAGTGTTAGCGAGAAAGATTAGCCGATCACTCAAAGAAAGGGAAATGTTTAAAGTTTAAAACTTACCGAGGGGATCTCGTCCGGCAGCAGGGAGGTGATGTAGTAGGAGGATCGTTGATGGAACATGTGTTTTTTGATCTCTACCCACCATCTATCATATGTCGTGCTCTTTTTGTAGGACAGCCCCAAGAAGCCGATACTGCCGAGGGGTAGGCCATCTATTTCCATTAACTTGTTCATGATCAGCCTCTCGGTCACCACCCCTCGAGTCTCAATCTTATCGGCAAAGAAGCAGCCGATGGGCAGTTGCCCAAGACCAAATTGCCTAGCAGCCAAAATTGGATAATAGAACTCGTATGTCTTCGCTACATTTCGGCCCTGGTGAATCCCTATCGGCAGGATGCATGGCACAAGCGCTGTGGTGAAAATCTCTCGGCATCTAGGGTAATCAGCCGAATTAACTTCTTCGAAGTTTAGCTCGATCGATAGCTCAAAAAGTGCTCTGTCCCTGTAGAAGTACCAGCACCGGTTGTCCTTAGCGAAACCATCATCAAGAGATATGAACCACTCGGCTAGCAGCTCGGCCGATTGCTTGGATCCAATGTGTGTGGCCGCTGCCCGCCATAACTAAGGCATCTCCTGGTGGTCACTGCCTCCCCTTCATCATCTTCAATCGGCTCTAACAAGGGGAAACGGGCCTCAGTCAGTTGTGGCCGACCTGCTATCTTTTGTGTAAACAACACCAGCCACAACTGAAGAAACCACCACGGGCCCCCGGTGTTGATGTTGGCATTAGAAGCAATCCTGGAGACGGCTTGATTCAGGGTTTGGTACAAATAGCCGAGCAAGAATTTGCCTAATGGGATCTTCTTCTTGTCCACTAAGGCTTCGGCTATTACTTGCCAGTTTGCCGTCGGCCCGCAGCTAGATCCACAGAAAAAGAATTTTTCTAGCCACATCATTAAGAATGCAACATGCTCCCTGGCACTGATCGGCCCTTCCTGCATGGTTGCAGCCACGAAGCCGTTCCAACCCCCAATTGCCTTAGTCTTAAATTGGAACTTGCCTTTGCCTTCTAGATTGTTGGGGTTAGCCGATGATAGGACATCTAATCCAGTTATCATTACTACATCGGCTAGGGTGATGGTCATTGGGCCCTGCTGGAAGATGAAAGCATTCCAGGTATTGTTCCAGAAATAGACTGCAACCGACATCAGTGGTTCGTCTTTTGCCATATCGGCTATAGATAGATCTAAACATTGGGCTATCCCAATTTCTTTCCAGTGGCTGCACTTGGCCGACTCCATTCTCTTGTACCATGCCGGCCAAGATTTGTCCATTGACGGCCAAGATTTGAAGGTGCCTGCCCAGTGGCTAAGATTTGGGTTTTTCATCCTATAGGGCATTCTATTGGTTTCGGCTATTATGAACTCTGTGGGGTCTTTGTTGCTGATCGGCCCAAGGAAATATCTGTCATTCTATAGAAGGTTGGGATTGCTACTTGATGAGCGAGATGCTACAATCGGAAAGTATGGATTTCAGAACCATAAACCCTAGAATTCAGATATGCAAAAGAGGAACAAGCAAGAAAAGGAGTTTTAGCCGATTAGGGCATACCTCAGGAAACTTGGTGGGAGACACGGCTGACGGAGCAGTGGAAGACGCCATTGGGATGCGCCGGGTCGCTAGAAGAAGAAATCGCCGCCGCGAGCTTGGGGACAAGGAGAGGTCGTCGGAGAGCTCGAAGACGTTTGCTGGGGTGGTTATCTGTTGACGGCGTGACTTGTTCGGCGGGCGGCGGACGTTATTTAAAGAGTTTTCATAACGACCGAAACATAGTCGACCTAGGGTTGTGTCAAAACTCGGTTTCGGCAATAGAAAATTGGGGGTGCAGTCAAGATCGCCAAACTCGATGGGTTAGGTGGAAAACAAGGATTAGACAGGTTCAGGCCCTCTTGTGAGGTAATACCCTACTCCTGTTTCGGGGATTCAATCCGCCGAGTGTATATTGATCTCAAGATCTAAGGCTGAAAGCTAATAGCTCATAAAGCATAAAGCATATCCCTCAAGGGATGCCCCTTACCCCCCTTATATAGTCTTGAGAGGCGGGCTTACAAATCGGAAACCCTATCTTATTCTAAGTCAGTTTCCTCAATCTTACCAAACCGTGACTATGAGCCGTTGCCTTATCTAATCGGCAACGTAACACCCAAGTCATAGTTGGTTTACATATTTGGTAGGTGCAACATATCCCTATCTCCAGTCGGATAAGCTTGCCATGTGGATATCCGATTGCCATAATCTCCACAGGTTGCGCTTGGAATTCGGACTGTACAAAATCCGCAACATTTTCATATTGCGGACTTGGGGACATTTGTTAACGACCAAATTTGGTAACCAAATCCCCAGGTTTGAAGCAGAGATTGAGGCAGAATCGAAAGATATGCGCGACTAGCGGAGAAATAGGGGCCTCGCCGGCTAAGTCCGAATCGGCTGCGGAGCCAATCGGCTGAGTCCATGTCAGACCAGGATAGCCGACGCCGATCCTGAGCGAAGATGGAGCTGGGGCCGGTCCCGAAAGAAAAACTTGAAGATAAAGTATTGGATTCGGTCTCCAAATTGTGCGTTAAAGATATTGCCATCTATGGATAAGGTCCTGTAAGGGCAATTATATTTGTAAATTAGGAAGTTATTAGATATTCCTTTTGTCATACGACATGGGACTGCGTCCCGAGATATTGTCATACTGTAAATAGTAGATAAGATAGAAATCGTGTCCTACACGGATGTCATTATGCCTGGGTATAAATAAGACCCGAAGGCTCCCTGTAAAACACACACATCAATATAAACTCGGCGCATCGACAAACCTTTTTCTTTTAGACGAGTTCTTGATCTCGCTTCGGGCTGCATCGATCTCGATCCCCGAATAAGGTAAACACTTGTCGTTAGTAGTTTGTATCATTGAATCTAGTGCTTACATTGTCATGATACTCTAGGTCGGATGTTATAGACTGTGCAATTTATCATGTACGACATATAATCTGGAGCAATGTCTAGATCTGTTTTGCCATCGGCTCGTTTCTCTTGGGAGACAGTAGTTGACAGAGATAGATCTAGATGTTGAACTAGTTTATATGCTGTATCCACCGTCTCGAGGGGTTTACATCGGTTCATATAGACCTGGTACTTCTTTTTGTACTTAATGCTGCATCACCATGACCTATTAAGTTGCTCTTAGAATTACTAAGATCTATTCGACTAGATGTTTATTATTAGAGATAGTGCCGGGGTTTCAATCGACCTTATCTATTTTAGTTATCATTTAGCATTATTTACTATTAGATATATTAAAGTTGCCTTTTATATTAAGATCTCAATCTGGTTAAATGCCTTAAGCCTGTATCAATCTATCGGCATTAGCCGACAACCGATTAATCTAGGTTTAGTGCATTTAGGTTAGATTAATATCTTTTCATAAGATGTATTGGAGTACTAGCCATTTCACGTTAGATTTACAATATCGGCTAGGTTATAAACACATATATTTATTATCCTGATGTATATCTAGATTAAGTGGTTTATACTGTCTCGGCATAGCCGATCTATCCCAATCACTTAGTTTAAATGTGCTTTGGGATAGCAATTATATGTAAGTTGGTTCCCTAAGCCGATCCGGTAGGATCTAGCCTTAACCTTAATGCATGTATCTGTTTATTTCTTGTTGGTTAGCAGATCAAACCAACTGGCACGCCTAGTTTATCAAAGGTAGACAAGGACGGACCTGCACTGGAGTTAAGCAGATCTCCCAGGCCAGCGCGTGGGAAAGATTTCTCATCAACAGGCATAAACATGGAAAAGGTAATGAGATCAAGTAATAAGAGGTGTTTAGGTTAGGAACGAGGAGCACGCTTTGGGTGGCTCGGAGTCTTCTCAATAGTTTGTTCAGCCGACGGTGTCCGGGCATATTTATCTAAAGAGCTCGTTTCGGCTGCGGCAGCATCGATGGCTTGGTCCATCTCCTCATCCTGACTTCTTCCTCGAGGATTGCATCTACTTCTGGACCGATGGGAGGCAAGTTGTCGGCTAGGTTCTTCTTTTGCTTCTTTGCAACCTTTTTCTTCTCGGCAGCCACAGCCGATGGCTTGCTCCTCTTTTGCCGACGAAGTGGCTCGCGGGTCTGGCCGTGCAGTAGCGTTGACACCTTCAGCGCTTGGAAGCCGGTTGTAGAGGGAGGCAGTCCGCCACTGTTTGGCAACAACCCGGGAGCATAATGCACTGTAACCCCTGTGTTGCTGATGCGGGGAGGGGAGGCATCGATTGTCTGCAAAGACAAAGCATGAGTAATGAGATATGCAAATGGATAGCCGATGGAGCAAAGAAGCTAAGGAGAAGAGATGCGTACCGATGGAACCAGATCGGGGTAGACGGTAGTCAAGTACATTGAGGCTGATTGATGAAACAAGTGTAACTTCCATTCCTTTCACCATCGGCTAAAGGCAGTTGTCCTTGTTATTGCCAACTTAATATCCCCAATACTACCAAGAGGGGGACCTAGGATCTCCAATAGCCGATGCATCATGATAGCTCTCTCAATCTTGCCTCTGGCTTAAATTTTGTCTGAGTAAAATAAACCGATCGGCAGTTGGCCCATGCCAAGCTGTCTGGCAACGATCATGGGGTGGTAAAATTCATAGGAATTCTGCACATTCCTCCCTTGATGGATGCCGACCGGAAGGATGGAAGGAGATATGGCCATCACATAAATTTCCCTCGGCTTCTCATATTTTTCAGAATTGATTTCATCTAGCCGAAAGTCATCTGGCAGCTTGAACTTCCCGAATTTCTCGTAGGGAAACCATATGGTCGAATTAGTTGGGAAGCCATTGTAGAAATTGCTGAACCAGTTCTTGAAGTGCTCAGCCGAAAGCTTAGATCCAGAATAGCAAGAGGCTGCCTCTCCAAATGATAGGCATCGGCGAGTTGTCACCTCTTCATCATCTTCAAATCATGGTTCGGCCAGAGGAAAATTGGCTTCGAAGAGGCTTGATCTTTGTGCAACCTTGTAAGTATGGAGACCTCCGGGATAATTTAAGTAGCCACCGGGGACCTCCGTATTAACGGCCGATCTGGAAGCAAGCTTAGCCGATGCGCTCGCTCAAAGATTTGGTAAAGGTATCAAAGGAAATATTTTCCTAGGGGGATCTGTTTCTTGTCTACCAAAGCTTCGGCTACGTGTTGCCAGTTGCTTGTTGGACCGTAGCTCGACCCACAGAAGAAGAGCTTTTTCAACCACATGAGGAGGAAGGCTGCGTGCTCCCTGTCAGAGATCGGGCCATCCTTCATATTCATGGCTATGAAGCCACTCCAGTCCCCTATGCTCTTGGTCTTAAAGTTGTGCTGGCACTTGATGTTGAGGCCGATGGGGTCAACTGCTAAGGTAATATCCAGCCCCGTGAGCATGACCACGTCTAAGAGCATCGGCGTCATCGGCCCTTGTCTAAACAGGAAGGCATTCAATGTGTCTGACCAGAAATAGCTTGCAGCCGACAGAAGGGGCTCGTCCTTAGGCATATCGGCTATGGTTAGGGCTAGGCATTGACCTATTCCTAGTTCATCCCAGTGAGCTTGTTTCCTTGCCGATATCCTTAAATACCAAGATGGCCATGATTTGCCCGTTGAAGGCCATGACTTAAAGGCACCAGACCAATATGTTAGATCTGGGGTGGAAAATCTAAAAGGGATCCGATTGGTTTCGGCATTAATGAGTTCACTATGATCCAGGTTGCCGATCGGACCTAACAGAAACTAGTCGGGATGAAGAAGATTTGGGATTGCGATTTGATGGGAAAGATGCTACATGTGAAGAATAGAGGAGAAAAAGATTACAGAAGGAAAATAACCAAATCACAGTAAAAGGGGGGCTACAGCCGATGAAACGTACCTCAGGGTATTCCGCCTGGGCCATGTCGGAAGGGGTTCTGGAAGACGCCATCGCCGGGGAGGATCATTGCTGCAGAGGGGTTCGTCAGTAAAGTCACGCTTTGATTCGATGGGATCGCCGAGGGAGCGGAAAGGTTTTTGGGCTAGGGCTCAAGGATGCAGGAATGACAAGTGTGGAATAGGTCGGCGCGGAGCGGGCATTATTTAAAGAATTTTTCATGATAGCCGAAACAGAGTCGACACATAGTTGCGCGGGATTTTGAATTGCCTCAAATCCGCGATACTATCATATCACGGACTTTGGGGCATGTGTTAACGACCAAATTTGGTAACCAAACCCCCGGGTTTGAAGCAGAGATTGAAGCGGAATCGGAGAAGATGTGCGATCTGCGGAGAAACAAAGGCCGTGTCGGCTGAGTCCGAATCGGTTGCGGAGCCCATCGGCTAAGTCCGAATCGGACTATGATAGCCGATAGCCGATTCCGAGTTGAGATAGAAATGGAGCGAGTCCCAAAAGGAAAACATGAAGATAAGGTGTTGGATTCTGTCTCCAAATTGTGCGTTAAAGATATTGCCATCTATGGATAAGGTCCTGTAACGGCAATTGTATATGTAAATTAGGAAGTTGTATAGCTATTCTTTTTGTAACACGGCATGGGATTGTGTCCCGAGATATTGTCGTACTGTAAATAGTAGATAAGGTAGAAACCGTGTCCTACACGGATATCGTTGTACCTGAGTATAAATAAGACCCGAGGGCTCTTTGTAAAAACACACACAATCAATCAACTTCGGTGCATCGCCACTCTTTTATTTTCCTTTCGACAAGTTCTTGCTTTTGCTCGGGCTGCATCGATCTCGATCTCCGAACAAGGTAATTCCTTGTTACACATGGTTTGTATCGTCGGGGTTAGTGCTTCTATCATCATGATACTGTAGTTTCGATGTTATAAACTGCTTAATCTATCATATGCAGCATATAATCTAGAGCAATGTCTAGATCTTTCTCGCAATTGGCTGATTTCTCTATGAAGACAACAGCCGATAGAGCTAGATCCAAAGGTTGAATTAGATTATATGTCATGTCTACCGTCTCAAGGGGTTCTCATTAGCTTATACAGATCTAGTATTTCTTTTTGTACTTGATGTTGCATCTAATCGACCTATTAAGTCGCTTTTAGAACTATGAAGAGCTGTTCGGTTTAATGTTTTCCATTAGAGATAGCACTGGAGTTTCAACCAACCTTACCCGTTTTAGTTATCTTCTAGTATTAATTGCTATTAGATATATTAAAGCCACCTTTTATATTAAGATCTCAATCTATTTAAATGCCCTAAGCCGACATCAATCTGTCAAGTTACATTGACAGTCGATTGATCTAGGGTTAGCGCATTTAGATTAGATTAATATTTTTTTATAAAATGTATCGAAGTACTAGCCGATTCACATTAGACCTGCAACATCGGCTAGGTCATCAATGCAGATAATTATTATCCTAATGTGCCTTTAGCCTAAGTGATTTATACTGTCTCGGTATACTACCGATCTATCCCAATCACTTAGTATAAATGTGCTTTGGGATAACAATTATATGTTTATTGACGTCTTTAGCCGATCCGGCAAGATCTAATTTTAACTTAATGCCTATTTCTTGTTTTCTTGTTGGTTACAGGATCAAACCAACAGGCACGCCCTTGACAACACCAGAGGCGACCAATTTGGACCTGCACTAGAGTAAAGCAAACCTCTCAGGCCAGTGCGTGGGAATCAAAATTCTTAATGTTGCGAATATTGTTAATGTTGCGGATTTGATTGATCTCATCTTGGAGAAATTTTAGGGTTTTCTGTTTCGGCCATTACCCCCTGCATCCTTCCAATCGGCGTCCACCAAGGCAGAAACGTGCTTCGGTCATATGAATTTTACGACCCAATGTTGGCTGCCAGGCAGATGGGACTAGGTGTTGATGAGAATTTTCTCTCACGCGCTGGCCTGGGAGATCTGCTTAACTCCAACGTAGGTCCTTCTCGGCTGTCTGTGAAATACATGGCGTGCCAGTTGGTTTGATCTGTTAACCAACAAGAAAAAACAAAGATGTATGCATTAAGGGTTAAGTTAGATCCTATTGGATCGGCTAAGGGAATCAATTTACATATATATGTTATCCCAAAGTGCATTTAAACTAAGTGACTAGGATAGATCGGCTCAACCGAGACAGTATTAACCACTTAATCCAAATGCACAAAGGGATAATAAATATATGCATTAACAGCCTAGCCGATATTGTAGGACTAACTGTGGATCAGCTAATACTCCGATTTATCTTATGAAAAGATATTGTTCTAGCTAAATGCGCTAAACCTAGATCAATCGGTTGTCGGCTGTGGCTGACAGGCTGATTCTGGCTTAGGGCATTTAATTAGAGCAAGATCTTAATATAAGAGGCGGCTTTAATAAATCTGATAGTAAACATACCAAAAGAACATTAAAACAGGTAAGGCCGACTGAAACCCCGGCGTTGTCTCTAAGCATATACATCTAGCCAAATAGATCGTAAGAGCTCTAAGAACGACTTAATAGGTCAAATTGATGCAGTATTAAGTATAAAAAGAACAATCAGATCTATTATAGCTGATGTAAACCCCTCAAGACGGTGGCCACCGCATATAACCTAGGCCAACCCCTAGATCTAGCTCTATCGGCTGTTGGTTCTTGACAGAAATGGGCCGATGTCAAGATAGATCTAAACATTGTTCTAGATTATATGCGATGCGTGATAACTAACGCAACATAAATCATTGAATCTAGAGTATCATAGCGATGGAAGCACTAAATTCGACGAGATACTCCACTAACAACAAACATTTACCTTAATCAGGGATCGAAACGATGCAGCCCGAAGCCGGATCAAGTGCTCGTCTGAAGAAAATAGGAGGCGATGCGCCAAAAGTTGTATTGATTGTGTGTATTTTTTGATTACAGGGGTCTTGGGTCTTATTTATACCCAAGAATAATACTACCCCTGGAAGACACGGTTTGTATCTAATCTACTATACATGGTGCCACAATATCCCAGGACATAGTCCCATGCCGCATTACAATAGGAAATCTAAACAAATTCCTAATTTACAGATACAATTGCCGTTATAGGACTCTATTCATAGATGACAATATCTTTTAACGCGCAATTTGGGAACCAAATCTTCTATTTATCTTTAAGCACCTTTATTAGAAATAGTTCCATCTTCTTCGACTCGGCGGCTATCGGCTGTCCTTGTCCGACTCATCCTTAGCCGATTGGCCTTGTAGCCGATTGTATCACAACCGACTTGACCTCTGTTCTTCCGATCCAATCCCGCTTCAATCTCGGTAGGGACTTAGGGATTTGGTTACCAAATTTAGCCGTTAACACATGCCCCCAAGTCTGTGATAAGATAATATCGCGGATTTGCCGCTTTCCAAATTCCGCGCTTTTTGACCTAAACTGTTTCGGCTACCAAAAAACACTCTTTAAATACCGCCTCGGCGGCCACCACACGTGTCACGCTGTCACAAACAAACAGCCACCTCAGCAACCCTCAACCTTTCCGACGACCTCGGCGACCTCGAAGCTTGCATCTTCTCCGGCGAACCCTAAGAAGCGATGACCCCCGGCAATGGCTTCCTCAAGCACTCCCGCCGACGCGTCGCAGCAGCCACCGTACCCCGAGGTAAGTTCATCGGCTTTATTCCCTTTTCCTTTCCATGATTTAGTTTCTGCCTCTTCATGATTCCTTGTTTCTTTCCTCATTCTGTAGCACTTAACCCACCAAATAGCAATCCCCAACTTAGCTCATCAGAACCAATACTTTCTAGGGCCGATCGGCAATTTGGACCCAAGTGAAATAATAAACGCAGAAACCGATCGGATCCCCTTTAGGTTTCAACCCCCAATCTGTCATACTGGACTAGCGCTTCCAAATCATGGTCGTCAACCGACAAATCCTGGCCAGCCTGGTTTTTAAGGATGTCGGCTAGGAAAAGGACGCACTGGACCGAGCTTGGAATAGCTCAGTGCTTAGAACTGATGGTAGCTGACATGCCCAAGAAAGAATCCCTTCTATCGGCTGCTCACCATTTTTGTTCCGACACACTCAACGCTTTCTTATTTAGACAAGGGCCGATGACCCCCACTCTAATGGATGTAGTGAAGATAACCGGCTTGGACATCACTTCCATGGTCAGCCCAAGTGATCTTCAGCACAAGTGCCAACATACCTTCAAGACCAAAAGCATTGGCGGTTGGAGCGGCTTCATTTCTATGAACATGAAGGATGGGCCGATTTCGGACAGAGAGCACACTGCCTTCCTCCTCATGTGGTTAGAGAAATTTGTATTTTGTGGATCTAGCTACGGTCCAACCAGCAATTGGCAGCATGTAGCCGAAGCCCTAGTGGAGAAAAAGAACATCCCCTTAGGCAAGTACCTATTGGGTTATCTATATCAAGTCCTAGGTTCGGCCTCGGCTCGGCTGGCCTCCAAGCAGTCCGTCGGCACCGGAGGTCCATGGTGGTTACTGCAACTCTGGCTTAACCTGCACTTGTATAAAATAGCCGAACAACCCGCTCCCCTTCAAGCTGAGTTCCCGTTAATAGAGCCGAGGATCGTGAATGATGAGGAAAAAACCACTCGGCGGCCGACGTCATATGGTGAGGCTGCTTCGACCTATCTGGGCTCAAAACTGACGGCCGAAGATTTCACAGAGTGGTTTGATCGGTTGTACAACGGCTTTCCAAACGCCTCAAAGATCTGGTTTGCATATGAAGACTTCATCGAATTTGAACAGCCAGACAATCTTTGACTAGATGAGCTCGATTCAGAAGAATACACGGCATCGAGGGAAATCTTTGTCAGTGCTATCACCCCCTGCATCCTCCCCGTCGGCACTCATCAAGGCCGCAAAGTCACCAAAACTGACGAGTTCTATCACCCAATGGTGGCGGCGAGACAGTTTGGAATGGGCCAGTTGCCTATCGGCTTGTGGTTTGCCGATAAGATCCAGCCGAGGGGAAGAATCGAAGGCAATATAATAATGCTTTGGCTACTTCAACTTCCAACTCCTCCTCTCGGTAGCATGAACAGAATCAACTTGGTGATAACCAAATCACCAATCTTCAACCAGTGGTGGGGCGAGTGGAAGCAACTCTTGTTCCACTAATCGGCCACAATGTATCTGACCATCGTCGACCACAACAGAGTTCCATCGGTAAGCACATTTCCCAGTTCTTGTTTATTCGTCGGCTATTACTTGTATCGTCGGTTAACCATAACTCTCTTCCGTTGTAGACAATCGATGATTCCCCTCCCCCAGTGAGACGAAGCGGGGTGGTGATCAACTATGTGCCCGACGTCCTGCCGAACGGGTGTGGGCTGGCGCCATCTCCAATCGGCTTCCATGCGCTGAAGGTGGGCACACTACTTCACGGCCAAACCCACGAGCCGCTCTGTCGGACAAAGAGGGCCCAGTCGTCGGCTGCTGCTACTCCGGCTGCCGAAGCAAGAAAGAGGGCGGCCAAGAAGGCAAAGCGAGCCCCGGCCGATGACGACTTGTCCCCAGTTGATCCGTCCGTGGATGCCTTTTGACTCAAGATGCTGTCGATGAAGCCATAGCCAATTCCAGCTCGGAGAAATACATCGCAACTCCATCAGCCGACGAGAGCAGCGTTTAGGAAATTCCAAGTTCTCCGAGGCGCCCTGCTCGGCCGGTAACGGTAAATGACTTCACACTTTCCCCCCTTTCAAACCATTCATTTGCATTTACTCACGCCTTCATTGTACCTTTGAATTGGCAGAGAACAAAGTGCGTGACCAGGAAGAAATTGGCCCCCTTGCGATCAGTAAGTTCCTATCATCACATTCATTCTATTGTTTAGCCGATTCTCAACTAACTCTCTCCGCAGCCACCACGCGCGCCGACGCCTGCCCCCCAGTAGTCAAGTGAGCGCACCCAGTCGGCTGCAGGCAGTGGCCAAGCTGACGAGGAAGTCACTTCGGCCGTAGGTGGTGACCAAGCCGACGCGGAACCCACTCCGGCTCCGATGCCCACAGTAAGCCTCACTCAAACTTGTTAGCCGGCTTGATAAGTTCGTTATTCTCTAACTGTTACTTTCTTTTTGCAGAACATAGCTAATCTCTTGGGCTTCGACTTGTCAGAATTTGAGGACCCTGATGAAGGAAGCGAGAGGGCGCTGGTGCCGCTCGATGCAGACCTCAAAGCGGCTCAGGCCGACATCGACAATCGGCTAGAGAGTTCTCTAGATGTGCTGGTAGCCGACTGCGGCCCAATCCGTGCTCGGTTCAAGCAAATCCAGAGCCAGCTGCCAGACGCTGTGGTCGACGCGATCGTCCCGGCCACCTTCCTAGAGGCACGCCTTGCCGATCGTCGAGAGAACCAGTCACTGATGGCCACAATCAAATCAAGCCAGGAAGATATCAAGGCCAAGAAATCCGATTTCGACGGCTTGAAGATGGAGCCGGCCGCCAGACTTGAGCAGCTTCGCACACGAAGGGATCAAATAATAGCCGACTTCGTCCAAATTACTACAGAGATCCAGATGCAAGAATAATACGTGGCCGTCCTGCCTAAAGAGATTGACAATAAGCGATGAAGCATCAAGGCGGCCGTGTCTCATCTGAAGGATCTGACCAAGGCGGTGAGACCGGTGACTGGATTCGATGCCGACGATGCTAGGGCCATTGAAGAAGTGGACCAAATCAGGCGCAAGGCGTTGTCGGCCATAGCTGACTTTTTAAAGCAGTGAGCCGATAGGAATAGCTTAGGCGGGATTTAAACTTTTGTAATCTGCTTCGGCCTTTTGTAAGTAACTATCCCATGATCCTCTTACACTTGCGTCCAACATCATGATTGCCGATCCTTTCTGTAATCAGCTTAGGTTTTGTATATGTATATGCCCCCCTAATTTTGTTGATGTCTTCGACGTTGACAAAATTATGAACTTAGCAAAATCGTGCATCGTTGTCGTCACGGTCGGCTAACACTAGCCGATTGCAGAAAACTAGGGAAAAACTTTGCGTAAAAATGACCTAAAGGCGATGCTCGCTCAACACAGAACATCGGCTAACACGAATCGGCTGAACAAACAGAGCCGAATCATGAGTTGATCCAAAAGCTTGGGTAGTATTTTTTTAAGTATTTGCCGTTTAGAGCCCTTCCAAATACCTCTCCGTCCAAACCTTCTAACATGTAGGCTCCTTTAGAGACGCATTTGTGGATCTTGAAAGGCCCTTCCCAATTTGGTGACCACTTGCCGAATTTATTGTCTCTTGTTCCAATCGGCAGTATTAACGAGTTCACCCTCCTCAAAAGATTTAGGCACAACTTTCTTGTTCTAGTGGCGGGCTACTCGCTCCTTATCCCTCGTTACTTTTTCCAAAGCCCTCATCCGTGATAAAACGAGGTCTTCTGACTCATCCACCATCAGGTGGTAGTAATCATCGGCTATGTGTTGATCTTGCAGCTAAACATGTCTTGAGCTGATGATATTTTCCCATGGCAGTACTGCTTCGTGTCCATAGAGCAACTTGTATGGAGGGACTTGGATAGATCCGTGGCATGACATCCGATATGCCCAAAGTGATTCGGCTAATTGGCTGTGCCATTGCTTTGGGTACTCAGAAATCTTCCTCTTAATTAGCTTGATCAGACTTTTGTTTGAAGCCTCTCCTTGCCCGTTAGCCTGTGCATAATACGGTAAAGAGTTAAGTAATTTGATCCCCATGCCGTTGGCAAACTGAACAAACTCATCTGATATGAAGATAGATCCACAGTGCTTGTAATTGTTTGTGGGACGCCAAATCGGTAGATGATGTGATCTTTTACAAACTCGATTGCGTCCCGGGAGTCGACTTTCTTCAAAGGAATTGCCTCCACCCACTTTGTAAAATAGTACGTTGCTACCAGAATGAATTTGTGCCCAACGCTGGAGGGTGGATTGATCTGCCGATCATGTCGATACCCCATCCTCTAAACGGCCAAGGTTTTATGATCGGGTTCATAGCCGATGCTGGTGTTCTTTGTATGGCGCCGAATTTCTAACAATCCTAGCAACCTTTGTAATACTTGAAACAGTCCTCTAGCATCGTCGGCCAGAAGTACCCTGCTCTCCAAAGCAGCCACTTCATCTTGTGAGCCGATTGATGTGTGCCGCAAAATCCCTTCATGAACTTCTCCGATAGCCACTTTGGCTTGATCGGCTGCAAGGCATTTTAGCAACACTCCATCGATCGTCCGATAATAAAGATCTTCGTCGAGAAAAACATATCTTAACGCCTTGTATCGCAATTTCCTCGAGGCCGATTGAGAAGGATTCTGCAGATAGCTGTAGACTTCAAACATCCAATCATCGGCTGTGATGGCAGCAACTTCCATTTCAATGTCTCTCATCATTGGCCTGTAGCCCGATGCCCCTTGAGCTAGATCATTGGCTTCTATATTCTGCTCCCTAGGGATATGTTTCAGAGTAACTAGCCGAAAACCATCCATCAATTCTCGGCATTGTTGATAGTAGACCACCAGCGCATCGTTTTTGCATTCATATTCTCCTGACAACTGGCTGATGACCAACAATGAATCTCCCATTATTTTGATGACGTCGGCTTCAACTTCTTTGAGCAGGTGTAACCCTTTGAGCACGACCTCATACTTGGCTTGGTTGTTTCTAGCATGGGGGTTGATAGAAAAAGCAAATTCAAAGCTTGCCCCTTAGGCGAAATAATGACAAATCCAATACCACAACCGTTGGTGCACACCGAGCCATCAAATGTCAATGTCCAAGGCATAATTTCAACTGAGCCGATTGAGTCGTCTCTGTGTTCCATGATAAAATCGGCTATAGCTTGTCCTTTAACTGCCTTGGGTGCCTGATACCTCAGATCAAACTCTGTTAAGGTAAAAATCCATTTTCCAATTCACCCTTTTAACACTGGAGCCGATAGCATGTATTTGACTACATCGGCTTTACATATTATTGTGCACTCATTGGATAGCAGATAATGTCTTAATATCGTACATGAAAAATATAAGCACAAACATAGCTTCTCCACTGGTAAATATCTTGTTTCTGCGTCCAACAGCCGTCGGCTGAGATAGAAGATAGCTTTTTCCTTTCCCTCAATCTCTTGGATTAGACGAGCCGATTGACTGTCATCGGGCGACGATCTGCTTAAACGGTATCCCTTTTTGTGGAGACATTAAAACTGGACGCGAGCTTAAGTAATCCTTGATGTTGTCCAAGGCCTTCTGCTGCTCTGCCCTCCATGTGAATGCTTGATCGGCTTCCAGCCGATGCAGGGGTGCGAACAGCTCCATCTTCTCTGAAAGATTGGCTATGAATCTGTTGACGAGAAATCTCTCTCACGCGCTGGCCTGGGAGATCTGCTTGACTCCAGTGCAGGTCCTTCTTAGCTGCCTACAATGTGTAGAGCGTGCCAGTTGATTTGATCTGCCAATCAACAAGAGAAAATACAAGAAAATATTCGTTAAGCGTTAGGTCAAATCCCCGCGGGATCGGCCGAGGAACTCCATGAACATATATATGCTATTCCAGGCCATATTTGGGCCAAATGACCAAAGCGCATCGGCTATGCCAAGACGATCATCAGTCATCCGATCATTATATAACGAAGAATAATAAATATACAGATCAATAGACCAACCGATGTTGGGAAACTAACATCAAATCGGCTGACATTCCAATGAATCCCGTGCAGGCGCAACATTCCTAGATTAAAGATGTAAGCAAGCACAATCTAGACACGAAAAACAGCCCTACTGCAGATCTAATAACAATTATATTAAAAGAAACACATTAAGATAAATAAGGTCGGCTGAAACCCCGACGCTATCCCCAGATAATGTAAGTCCAAAAGAATAGATTGCCAACGATTCTAAAAACGACACAATAGTTCAGTCTTGATGCAGCATCAAGTATCAAAAGAAGCATTCAATCTATTACTTTCGACTTACACTCCGTAAGATGGTAGATACTGCATACGAATCAACCAGCCCTTAAACCTAGCCTTGTTGACCACATACCCCCGAAAAGATGAGTCAACTACAAGATAGATCTAAGCACCGAATTGGTTCATATGCACTATATGATATATGTCATAGTAAAACTATTGAATCCAATGTGTCATTGCGATGGAAGCATCAGAAACAAGTAATCTCACCACTAACGACAAACATTTACCTGAGTTTGGGGATCGAGACGATGCAGCCCAAAGCCAAACAGGGTGTTCGTCTAAAAGGAAAAGGATGGCGATGCGCCGAAGATTAGATTGATTGAATCGTCCTTATACATAGGGTCTCGGGTCCTATTTATACCCAAGATACAAATATTTGTAACAACTTCGGACTCTATCTAAACTACTTTTTAAAACATCATATCATCCCTAGCGAGATCCATTACAACTAACAATTTAACAAACTCCTAAATTACAGATACAGCTGCCATTACAGGACTCTATCCATAGGTGGCAAAATCTTTAAACGCGCAATTAACATCCGAATCCCCACTTATCTTGAAGTTTCTGCATTGGACACAGTTTTATATCTTCGAACTCGGAAGGCGTCGGCATGTCCATTCAACCCATTCTCGGTACCAGCCACTGCGCAGATTACTCTTTTAGCCGATACGGCTTCGACCTCGGCCGATCCGATTCCACCTTGCTTTCTTAGGACTTAGGAACCTCATTACCAAATTCCAGTGTTAACAGAATCGCCTGATGAAGTTGATTTTGCCGATCAATGATTGAAGTTGCTTCTTGTCCTTCGGAGGCTGTATCGTATTGATAGCGTTGATGCTCCTTGGTGTAACCTCAATTTCTCTTTCATGAACAAGAAACCCTAAAAACTGCCCGGACGACACGCGGAACGCGACTTCAACAGATTCATTTTTAGGCCATATTTCTTGTTCGCTCCAAAACTTGCTTCGGATCGGCCGACGGTAAGCGACTCACGGCGCCCCATCAAATACAAACCGGGCGTTTTGGACATGGGGGCCTTGCTCGATCGGTCATCGGGGGGGCGCCCAAACTTTCATCTTTATTGCGAGGGCAGGTGCGCCATCCGATCGCACCAAAAAGGAAGACGGTGCCACCGCCGCGTTCATCAGCTGCGCCTGTCCCCAAAAGGGCGAAAAAGATAGAACTGATCGCCTCGGCCGATAGCCCTCCTCCTCTAGATCCGGCCGTCAAGCGGTTCCTCGACGCTGCTGTCGACGAGGAGGCGCCAGTAGCCGTCCAGGCAATGGTCGAGACCGAGGCTTCGAGTCTGAATCGGTAAATGCCCCAGCGACGCTCCGCCGGCCCCAAGCCCGCCGACGAGACGCCCTCCCGTAAGTTTTTACCTCGTTGTTCCTGGTTTTGCGATGTTCACCCGTATCTGACTTGTCTGTTCCTCGTAGTTCAAGAAACTGGCCGGTCGTGCCCCTCGCCCTGCTCTGCCGGTAATCGGCTCTTACCCCTTTGCCTGTGACAATCAACTAGTTCGTCTGCTAATCCCTTTTCCCTTTTGCAGCTCCCGCGATCTCCGCCGGCCGCCCCCCAGGCGTCGGGCGAATGTACCGTGCCTGTTGGGGGCAGCGACGATGACACGGGCAAGGAAAGCCAGACGGCCGCGGGGAACGATCCAGCCGAACCGATAATCCCGACGACGGTGCCGACGGTAAGCTGACCGGTCCCGACCATTGGTTTTGCCATGCCCCTGACCCTTTCTTTCTTCTGCAGCGTGTGACCGATCTCCTCAACTTTGACTTGTCGGAGTTCGAGGAACCCGGCAATGCTGGCGAGGAAACGCTTGCGGCGTCGACTGAAAACCTAAGGGCCACCCTGGCTAATATCGGCAACCGACTGGACGCCTCATTAGATGCGTTGGTGGTCGACTGCGGCTCCATACGCGCACGGTTCAGGGATATCCAAGACCAGCTGCCGGATGCTGTAGCTGAAGCCATCGCGCCGGCGACCTTCATGGAAGCCTACCAGCTAAAATACGAACGAGCCCAGCAGCGAGTCATTGATCGGCGTGAGAGTCAGGCGCGGTCGGCTGCCATCCAATCGACCAAAGATGCCATTGAAGCCCGAAAAGCCGTGTTCGACCGCCTAAAAACTGAGCCGGCAGCCAAGCTTGAACAACTTCGTGCCCGCCGGGACCAACTGGTAGCCGATCTCGTTCAGATTACAAACGAGATCGATGTCTATGAAGAGTATATGGCCGATTTGCCGGCCAGGGTTGAAGCTGAGCGTAGAAGTATCAGGGCGGCCGTTGCGCATTTATGGGGCTTGGTGCAGAGTGCTCAATCGGTGGCGGGGTCCGAGGCCGACGACCTCAGGGCAATCGGCGAGGTCGACCAGGTTAGGCTGACAGCTCTATCGGCGATAGCCAATTTTCTAAAGAAATGAAGATTGTAAAATGTCCGACCCTGTGAGGTCGGCTTGTGTTTCTCTGACATGTGCTTTGTGATGTAACCGGACAGCCTGTATCAATCGTGCTTGTATCGTTTAGTTCGAAATCGCTCAGAAGTGACGCCCCAACATTCAACGTCCATCTCTCGGTTATTCGATTCTCTAGCCATCGGGCGATAATATCCGATTACGTCGTCGCCCTGTTTTCGTAGGTCGACCCCCTCGAATGTACTCACGGGAACCCGTGAGCCCGGGCGACAGTATCTATACCGCACAGCGGCTTTCGACGATTCCCGACGCCCTTAATAATGATCTCTTTGGCTCCCGGGTTGGCGCGACCTTTCACATCTAAGAATCATATCTTTTCTTTCTATAAATGGGCTTCCCCGGCTCTTCTGAATAACTCACGGCCGAAAGCGATGAACTTTCAATAGTGAAACACCTAGTCCTTTGATTCTTCGGCCAGGCTTCTCATGGCGTCTTCTAGTTCGTCGGTGAACCAGGTGGTTTCTCAACTCCTCTATTCTCACCGATTTCTATTTTTGAAAACTCGGGGACGGAATCCATTGCGGCCGCCGCGCACGCTTCGGGTGATCCGGGGAATCATGGAGACGTCGTACGGTGTCGGTCAGCCAGGACCGACGGGTGAGGGCGCACCTAAAGCGCTTTAGGGAGTTGGAGGCTCGCCACCCGGCGGCCAGGCCGCCTTTCCACCTCGGTGGCATTCTGGCTGCTGCCCCCATGGCGTACCCGACGCTCGCGCGCCTCAACCGACTGGAGGGGAGGCAGGCCCAACTCGCCAACGAGTTATTGATCACCACCACCGACATAAGGGTCACTCGGTTGGAGCATCTGATCCTGGATGCTCTAGAAATGGAAACTGCAGAGCCCTTTGAACGAGCCCTGGCGGCCATTAGGGAGTACCTGGCAAACATGTAATCCAAGACGGCCTCGCGCCGACTCTGAATAAAACGCGGTTTAATGTTCCTGGGTTCCTTCTGACTTGAGGTTTCTTCAACTCCCTGGCTTGATTAGTCAAAAGTTGGCTTTTTCGACCATGCGTATTGTCTGATTGTCTCACGCGTGTGTAGCGTATGTGTATGCACCCCAAGTTTTGGTGATAGCTTCGATGTCGACGAAACTTGTTGATAGTAGTCATGTTGATCGCTGCCGGGGGGTCCTGAGCCGATCATGGGACGTGGGAGGGGAAAGCGAATGCCTAAAGGCGATGCCCCATAAGGCATCGGCTGTCGTGGGTCGGCCTATTGTGGCGATAGCCGACTCACGCATTGATCCACACGCTCGGGTAGTATTTCTTTAGATATTTTCCGTTGAGGGCCCTTCCGAATACCTCCCCATCTAGTCCTTTCAGCATGTAGGCTCCTTTGGATACACATTTGTGGACCTTGAAAGGCCCTCCCAATTCGGCGACCATTTGCCGAATTTGTTATCTGGATCCGATTGGGAGTATGAGCTTCCAAACGAGCTCGCCTTCCTCAAATGATTTAGGGACGACCTTTTTATTGTAATGTCGGCTACCCGTTCCTTATCTTTTGTTACTTTTTCTAAAGCTCTCATTCGGATAAGGCAAGATCCTCAGACTCGTCTATCATGAGATTATAATAGTCGTCGGGTGGAGTTGGTCTTGCAACTGAATGCGTCTTGAGCCGATTACGCTTTCCCATGGAAGTACGGCTTCGTGCCCATAGACCAGTTTGTATGGGGGAACTTGGATGGACCCATGACATGCCATCCAATAGGCCCACAATGCTTCGGCCAATCGGGTGTGCCATTGTTTGGGATGCTCAGATATCTTTCTTTTGATCAGATTGATTAAGCTTTTGTTTGACGCTTCGGCCTGACCGTTGGCTTGTGCGTAATACGGCGAAGAGTTAAGCAGCTTGATCCCCATGTCGTCGGCGAACTGGATGAATTCGTCCGAAACAAAGATGGACCCTTGGTCGGTCGTTATCGTTTGCGGAATTCTGAATCTGTAGATGATGTGTTCTTTGACGAACTCGATTGCGTCTTTAGAATCCACTTTTCGGAGGGGAATCGCTTCTACCCATTTTGTGAAATAATCTGTGGCCAAGAAGCGTGTTGACGAGAAATCTCTCTCACGCGCCGGCCTGGGAGATCTGCTTGACTCCAGTGCAGGTCCTTCTTAGCTGCCTACAATGTGTAGAGCGTGCCAGTTGATTTGATCTTCCAATCAACAAGAGAAAATACAAGAAAATATTCGTTAAGCGTTAGGTCAAATCCCCGCGGGATCGGCCGAGGAACTCCATGAACGTATATATGCTATTCCAGGCCATATTTGGGCCAAACGACCAAAGCGCATCGGCTATGCCAAGACGATCATCAGTCATCCGATCCAAATATAACGAAGAAAAATAAATATACAAATCAATAGACCAACCGATGCTGGGAAACTAACATCAAATCGGCTGACATTCCAATGAATCCCGTGCAGGCGTAACATTCCTAGATTAAAGATGTAAGCAAGCACAATCTAGACACGAAAAACAGCCCTACTGCAGATCTAATAACAATTATATTAAAAGAAACACATTAAGATAAATAAGGTCGGCTGAAACCCCGACGCTATCCCCAGATAATGTAAGTCCAAAAGAATAGATTGCCAACGATTCTAAAAACGACTCAATAGTTCAGTCTTGATGCAGCATCAAGCATCAAAAGAAGCATTCAATCTATTACTTTCGACTTACACTCCATAAGATGGTAGATACTGCATATGAATCAACCAGCCCTTAAACCTAGCCTTGTTGACCACATACCCCCGAAAAGATGAGTCAACTACAAGATAGATCTAAGCACCGAATTGGTTCATATGCACTATATGATATATGTCGTAGTAAAACTATTGAATCCAATGTGTCATTGCGATGGAAGCATCAGAAACAAGTAATTTCACCACTAACGACAAACATTTACCTGAGTTTGGGGATCGAGACGATGCAGCCCAAAGACAAACAGGGTGTTCGTCTAAAAGGAAAAGGATGGCGATGCGCCGAAGATTAGATTGATTGAATCGTCCTTATACATAGGGTCTCGGGTCCTATTTATACCCAAGATACAAATATTTGTAACAACTTCGGACTCTATCTAAACTACTTTTTAAAACATCATATCATCCCTAGCGAGATCCATTACAACTAACAATTTAACAAACTCCTAAATTACAGATACAGCTGCCATTACAGGACTCTATCCATAGGTGGCAATATCTTTAAACGCGCAATTAACATCCGAATCCCCACTTATCTTCAAGTTTCTGCATTGGACACGATTTTATCTCTTCTGAACTTGGAATCGGCTGTCGGCTGTTCCATTCAACCCATTCTCAGCCGACCAGCCCTGCAGCCGATTACTCTTTTAGCCGATACGGCTTCTGACCTCAGCCGATCCGATTCCACCTTGCTTTCTTAGGACTTAGGAACCTCATTACCAAATTCCAGTGTTAACAGAATCGCCTGATGAAGTTGATTTTGCCGATCAATGATTGAAGTTGCTTCTTGTCCTTCGGAGGCTGTATCGTATTGATAGCGTTGATGCTCCTTGGTGTAACCTCAATTTCTCTTTCATGAACAAGAAACCCTAGAAACTGCCCGGACGACATGCGGAACGCGACTTCAACAGATTCATTTTTAGGCCATATTTCTTGTTCGCTCCAAAACTTGCTTCAGATCGGCTATGTGGTTCTCTACCTCCCTGGACTTGACAACAACATCGTCAATGTAGATCTCCACCAGAGAGCCGATCATGTCGTGGAAGATATAATTCATGGCCCGTTGATATGTTGCCCCAACATTTTTCAGCCCAAATGTCATAACAACCCATTCATATAAGCCGATTGATCTAGGACATCAAAAAGCAGTTTTGTGAATATCTTCTTCGGCCATAAAGATTTGATTGTAACCTGCATTGCCATCCATCAAACTGATGATCTTGTGGCCTGAAGCAGCATCTACGAGCAAGTCGGCTATAGGCATCGGGTATTTTCTTTGGGGGTAGCCTTATTTAGGTCTCTAAAATCGATGCACACCCAAAGTTTACCATTCTTTTTTCAATATTGGGACAATCTTTGAGAACCACTCAGCGTATCGGCAAGGCCGAATTAATCCAGCGTCATATAGCCAAGTTATTTCGGCTTTGATCGCATCATACATATCGGCTTTGAACCTCCTGGGAGGCTGTTTGAACGACCGATAGCCTGCCTTGATTGGCAGTTGGTGAACAACGATAGATTGGCTAAGACCAGGCATCTCGAAGTACTCCCAAGCAAAACAATCTTTATATTCCTTTAACAGGTTAATAAGCTGGGATCTACAATGAGAACATAAATTTTTGCTAATATACGTCGGCCTAGGCCTGTCTCCAGAGCCTATGTCTATTTCCTCTAATTCGTCGGCCGACGTAAAACCTTGCCCAAGCTTGCCATCGTCTTCGTCCACGGTGTCCATGCCGTAGACGCTTGAGCCCTCCACGTCGTCTTGTTCAATGCAGCAGCTGCGGCTCGTCGTCTCTAATCGGCTGTATGGCAGAATCGGACACTTTAGAAAATCGGCTTTCTAAATTTTCCTGGACAAACAATCAATGCCATCGATTTCCCAGAGTGGTAAATCGGCATTGGCGACGCTTACTGACCTGTCGGCTGGTACAATCTCTATCTTGTCGTCGTCCCATTAAAGCAAACACTGGTGCATGGTGGAAGGGACACAACAGTTGGCGTGTATCCAGTCCCTCCCGAGCAGCAGGCTGTAGACCTCTTCCCGTCGATGAGAAAAAAGGTTGTGGGCACGGTCTCGTTGCCGATGGTCAGTTCGACATTTAACACGCCCTTGGTCTCTAATGGGTTGCCGCCGAAGTCCTTACGTACCATGTTAGTTTTGATCGGGTCTTCGGCTCCCTTACCCAATTTTCTGAATGTTGCGTAGGGCATCAGGTTCACTGCAGCTCCCCCATCTACTAGCATCTTTGACATCGGCTTGCCATTGACGAACCCTTTTACGTACAGTGGCTTGTGATGCCGATTTTCGGTCCCCTCTGGCTTGTCGAAAATTGCTTGATCCGGGGATAGTGCTAGTTTGGTCAAGGCGTCTTCGATGTTGTCTGCATCAGCCTCAGGAGCGCCGAATTTGGCTGGCAATATGAATACCATATTGATCGATGCAGAAACTTATCCTTTCTCCTTGGCTGCCCTCCTGGCTTGATCGGCTGAACTCTCTCTGGCTTGTTCTTCGTCGGCTGGTGTAGTTTTCTTTTTAGGCCTCCATTGCTTTTTGCCCTTGCCCAGCCGACGGCATTGTTCTTGGATCATCGTCGAACTTCTTCTTCCCTTCCTTCACACTTCAGCCTTTGAATTCTTCGTTTACGTGTTTTGGTGAAGAGGTCGAAAGGGCACCATTGGTGATTGGCCGGTTCTTCATCATCAGCTTCTTCTTCGTTGTAATAGTCATTGTTTTCGTCCTCTTCATCGAAGAAGTCTTGGTGGATCGACCCAAGCCATCGTGGACGGACTGCCGGCGCTGGTTGAGCTGTATGGCCCTCGGGATGAACTGAGTTGGGTTGTTGATTGGCGGATTCCTGTGTTCGTCCTCGTGGTGATCGCTGCAGGCCGAACAATTGTCTAGCGTCGGCAGCCTCATCCCGGTTTCCCAGCAGTGCCTAAAAAATTCACAATGCCAATGAGGATCGGCACCGCCGTGATCCCCGTCATACCGACGGCTTCGTGTCTCTGGCTCCTGTCAACGGAATCCTTCGAACCGAGCCTCTTCTTCCCGCCAAGATTGCTGTCGGAAGCGGCGTCGGCTGTCTGTGTTGATCGGCCGTTGATCAGCCGATCGTGCGACGGGGCGCACCATATTGATTGGCGCGACTTGATCTCCAGTCGGCTTGCTCTCTGCTTGACCCCTTTTAATGTCTCGGCTAAGCTATATGTCATTTTGCGCTGCCGATTAGCGTGCCTAGAGCCGGCTTGAACCATATTGTCGACCCCCGTTTTTGAGGACGGGAATCATTCGTGTTCATAGTACCATATCCCTGGATCGAGTAGTTTGGTACCCACGAATACAGTTCTGAATTACCAGGTGCAAAGTGCACGAATAGTCTTACATCAAACTTATTACAATAATAGGCCCGAAGGCAATATCCAGCACATATAGGACCTACTGGTCCGGATACAACAAAAAGAAGAGTTTAGATGAGAGCAGTCAGAAGGCAGCGGCATGTCGATTGCCACAGGCAACGACCGGGGACTAAGACCTAGTAGACGCCTTCTCCTCCATCGCCCATCTGGCAGTAAGCATAGGAGTCCTCCAGTTCTTTGTTTCCTTCATCTGAAGTTTGTGCGTATAGCAAGGGTGAGTACCCAACGTACTCAGCAAGCCGACACGGAATGATGCACATGATAGGGTCAATCAAAGGATGGCTAAGGTTCATTTGCACAAAGCCAATTTTCACAAATCCTTTCACAAACCTATTGTCTAGCTAAGTCAAGTTTTAGTTCAGAGTATATTAAAACGGCGATGGTTCTGTCTACCATCCATCGTGATTTCCAAGGATGGCTTTCCGCCTCCGGTTCGTCATGGTTTTTTGGGGAGTCCACCTCTTCTCGCATTTTGAGAAGTTGAGTCCACCAACACACAAAAACATTATGCAAATCCCATTCCCATCATTTTAAAATTTATGAGTCTAGCCACGGGAGAAACTTGTCATGCTGCTCATTAACCGCGAGCACGGCTATTCAATAGATTGATTGACTCACATTGCAGTGGATGTACACTTTACCCGTACTCTGCGACTACTCATTGAATGAGGTTTCATCCCTTCATATGGAATGGTCACGGCAAAGCCTTTCGATAACTTTGCTTCGGCAGTACCCGCTCCATGAACTTAAATCCTCTTGCACTCTAGCCGTCCTTTCTTAGCAGTGAGAGGAGTTCTAGCGCTCCCGGGGTAAGGGAAAAACTTTCACAACATTCTCATTCATTACTCAACACTTAGGCCGCAACCTTTTCTCAATAACCAGAACCACCACTTCACTCAAGAACCACTATGCAGGGATACTGCCTCCGCTTGGCTATCTACTCCGCTAGGTCTATACCCATTCGAGAAGTATGGCTGTACTGGCTCGTTCCAGGTTATAGGTCTCATGGCTCGGTCCTTAATCGACCACGGACGGTTCTTGCCTTTACCGGAATCCACCCAAATCCATCCATCCGCCCCAGTCCAAAAACATTGGTTTGTACTTTTTATTTTTCCATCAAAACTATTTTCATCATGATCAAGGCAATATGGCGCTCATGTCTCAACATGCCGTATTCCAACTACCTTCTCTAAGATAGTTACCCAAGCATGAAGCTTCTTTGTAAAATCATGAGTATGCACCAAATCTAAATAAGCATGGCTAAGCATTTTACCAAAGATATCCTCCGGTTATATCACATCGAGGGTTACGAAGGATATTTCTAATGGTAATCAACATCAAGGTAGGGTTTATCAAGCATAGGTACTCATTTGTGAATATCATGCAATTTGTAATTGAAATCAACATCATTTTGCAAAGTAGGATCAATATGTTCAAAGGGAAGTGTTGACTTGCCTTGCTCGCACACTTGTTGGCCGGGGTCTTCAACGTAGTCAGTGCTTGCACCCTCGGTTGCTATCCGTACGTGCGAAAAATAAATTGAATTCGATCAGAATTATATAAAATGCTGAGAGATCGAAAAGAATCATAAAAACGACTCCAAATGTTTAGCCTAAAATTCGACTCGAGTTCAGACGAGAGTTTTTGGGATAAAATTCGAGTTAAAAACGAGTTTGAGCTCTTAGGGTTTTCGCAAAGCGTCGATCGAATTTAAATAAGGAATAAATTTGAAAAGTGCGAATCAAAGGAATTTGTGCTCGAGGTTTTGGAGGTTCGAGCACCAAAAGAAACATATTTTTAATGGCGGAAAAGAAATAGACAAACTCTAGATTAAAACGACGTGAAACAAAATTTTTGAAAAATCCGATTTCTATTTCCGAGTTTGTACCGAGAAAAATACATGAGAAAACAATATATTTTTGACCAAATATTTTCTAAATACTTTTCCTAATTTTCCAAAATTTTTCCCTATTTTTCCTATTTTTTTATTTCCCTATTTCTTTTCCTTTTTCTTCTCTTTTTCTTTTCTTTTTCTCTTCTTCCTATTCCTTCTCCTCTACCTTTCGACCGGTGCCCTTTCCTTCTCCGCTTCAGCCGGAGGCCGGCGGCGCTAGCGCGAGGCGGCGGCTCGGGGCTGCCGGCGACGGCGACGACAAGGGAAGGCGGCGGAGCACCGGCTCACGGCGGTGACGGTGCTCTGCGGCTGCAGGCTTGCGGCACTCGGTGACGGTGGCGCACGGCGGCTAGGGTTGCGGCGAGGAAAATGGCGAGGAAAGGGTGGAGGGCGACGGGGAGGTGGGGGAAAAATGGGGAGGTTCGGTCCCCATTTATAGGCGCGGCTGGGGAGGAAATGGGGGAGAGGGGGACCAGCGCGGCGGTACGGTGGCGACGCGCGCGCACGGGTTGGCGGGGGCCGGCGCGGCGAATGCGGGCGTGCGCGGGGCCGGCGCGAGGCGTTGGCGCGTGGCGCGCGTGGGCGCGAGGCCGGGCGCGGCATCGGCGCATGGCGCGAGCACGGGCATGGGGCGATGCGGCGGACGACGCGCGGCGTGGCGTGGTCGAGTACGGCGGGCGCGCGCGCGGCGAGTGCGGGCGGTGTCAGAGCACGGCGATGTGAGCGCGCGGTGCGAGAGTCGGGCCGGCGCGCGCGGCACGGGCGCGTGGCACGTGGCGACGCGTGCGCGGGCGCGGTACGGCGGGCGACGCGCGGCGGCGCGAGGTCGGGGTCGGGTACGGCGTCGAGCATCTAGTGACGCATGAACAGTGCGCTTTCGATTTTTCCCATTTTTATTTCAAATTTCCAATTCCTATTTTCTTTCACTCTAAAAATTCAAAATAAAAATCTAATATTCCCAAAATTAATTTAAATATATATTTTCAAACTTTTCACCCGTTTTTATTTATTTAAAAATATCTATCACCTTATTTAATTTAATCCTTTTTCTTAAATTCCATATATCATGATTTTATTTCGAGTTAATTCTGGACTTTATTTAAATCCTATAAAATATTTTATTGCCTATTTTATTTTCTAATTAATATTTCACAATCATCAAAATAACGTTTTGTTTCCCAAATATGTATTTTTATGAATCCACACCCTTTTCCTATTTTATTTTAAAATCCCAACTCTAAACTCCGAGATTTTTCTCCCCAACGGAAATCCAAATTATTTGGTTTTCTCAAACACCGAGATGAATCTCTCACATTTAAATTTATGCAACCAAGCTGGCAAATAAGAAGCAAAAACTCGATCAAGCAACAACAAGCGAGAAGTTTTTGTAAGTTTCGATTTTTAACTTCCGGTTTTTAAATTCTCCGATTTTCAGGGCGTTACAAACCTACCCCCCTAACAATAAATCTCGTCCCCGAGATTTCTTACCGTCTGCGGAATAGGTTTGGGTACTCGGTCTTCAAAAAGTCTTCTTTTTCCCAAGTGGCTTCATCTTCAGTGTGGTTGCTCCATTGCACCTTGTACATTCGCCACGTCTTGGTCCTAGTCTTTTTCTCAGCTTCGTCCAAAATCTTTACGGGATGTTCGGGGTATGTAAGGTCTTCGCTGATAAGGACGTCTTTCGAGGGGATTTGTTCTTCCGGTACTCGTAAACATTTCTTTAGTTGTGATACGTGAAAGACAGGGTGTACATCGGAAAGATTTTCCGGCAGGTCCAGTTGATAGGCCACTTCGCCTCTCCTGGCGCTTATCGGGAAAGGTCCAACATATCGCGGCGCCAGTTTTCCTTTGACTTTGAACCTCTTGGTTCCTCTTAGTGGCGAAACTTTTAGGTACACAAAGTTGCCTATTTTGAATTCCAAATCCCTTCGGCGAGTGTCCGCATAGCTCTTTTGCCGAGACTGGGCTACCTTAAGCCGATCTCTTATCAGTCGAACTTTCTCTTCGGCCTCCCTAATGATGTCTGGCCCAAATACGGCTCGTTCACCGGTCTTCGACCACATCAACGGAGTTCGACATCTTTGTCCAAACAAGGCCTTGTTCGGCAACATCTTCAGACTAGCCTGGTAACTGTTGTTATAGGAGAACTCTGCGTAGGGCAGGCATTTCTCCCAGTCCTTAGTAAAATCCAGAGCACTGGCTCTTAGCATGTCCTTCAGGACTTGGTTCGTCCTCTCGTTTTGTCCATCAGTCTGAGGGTGATAAGCAGTACTGAAGGCGAGGTGAGTTCCCAACGCCTCGTGAAACTTATCCCAGAAGTGAGATGTGAATTGAGTGCCACGATCTGACACAATCCTTGCAGGTACTCCATATAGGCACACAATTCTGGACATGTCCAGTTTTGCCAATTTGGCGCTGCTATACCGAGTCTTGACCGGGATAAATCGAGCAGTCTTGGTCAGTCTATCCACGATCACCCAAATGGAATCGTATCCAGTAGCAGTTTTGGGTAGTCCCACTATAAAGTCCATGCCTATTTCATCCCATTTCCACTCAGCGATCTTGAGTGGTTGCAGCAATCCTGCCGGTCGCTGATGCTCAGCCTTAACTCGCTGGCATACATCACATACGGCCACATATTCCGCTACGTCTTTTTTCATGTTGGGCCACCAGTATTTCGTTTTTAAATCCTGGTACATTTTGGTGCTGCCCGGGTGTAGCGAGTATGCTGACTCACGGGCTTCCTTCAAGATTAGCTTCCTCAATCCGCCTTTCTCTGGTACGTAAATCCTTTTACGATACCATAGGGCTCCATCGTCGTCGGCCGTGAACTCCTTGATTAGCCGGACTTCCTCACAATCTTTTTGGGCTCCCTTAATCTGACTTCGTAGGAGGGATTGTATCTCCAGTGAACTCAGTTGTCCATGAGGAATCAACTACAGGTTAAGCCGAGCCATCTCTTCTTGAAGCTCGTTGGCCATACATTCCATCCTTAGTTGGTTGCACTGGGCTTTTCGGCTCAGAGCGTCGGCTACAACATTGGCCTTGCCAGGGTGGTAATGGATGCCTAGGTCATAGTCCTTAATTAGTTCCAGCAATCTTCTCTGGCGCAAGTTAAGATCCGTCTGGGTGAAGAAATACTTCAAGCTCTTGTGGTCCGTGTATATATCACAGTGGTTTCCGATCAGGTAGTGCCTCCAAATCTTCAAGGCATGCACCACTGCGACCAATTCTAAGTCATGGGTGGGATAATTCTCCTCATGAGGTCGCAGTTGTCTTGAGGCATAAGCCACAACCTTTCCATCTTGCATCAACACGCCTCCTAATCCTTGTCGGGATGCATCACAGTATATGACGAAGTCTTTCCGGTTGTCCGGTAGGACTAAGGTCGGGGCGGTGGTTAACTTTTCTTTGAGCTGGTCAAATGCCTGTTGACACTGCTCAGTCCAAGCATACTTCTTTTCCTTCTTCAATAGTTGGGTCAGGGGTCGGGCTATCTTAGAAAATCCTTCTATAAACCTCCGATAATATCCAGCCAATCCTAAGAAACTTCTAATCTCTGTTACTGATTGGGGCGCTTTCCATTTGGTAACTGCTTCGACCTTGGCAGGGTCTACTGCTACACCTCCTGCTGAGATTACATGTCCAGGAAAAGCTACTTCCTTAAGCCAAAATTCACACTTGCTGAATTTGGCATATAGTTGATGCTCTCGTAGCTTCTCTAGTACCAAGCGCAGATGTTCTGCGTGCTCTTTATCATCCTTGGAATAGATGAGGATATCATCAATGAACACTACCATGAACTTGTCCAGATATTCCATAAATACTTTGTTCATGAGGTTCATGAAGTAGGCTGGGGCATTGGTCAGTCTGAAGGACAATACTGTGAACTCGTACAAGCCGTAGCGTGTAGAGAACGCAGTCTTGGGTATATCCTTAGTCCAAATTTCCAGCTGATGGTATCCAGATCGAAGATCGATCTTTGAGAACACTCGGGCTCCCTTGAGTTGGTCGAATAGGTCGTCGATTCGAGGTAACGGGTACTTGTTCTTAATGGTAACCTCATTCAATGACCGATAGTCTATGCACATTCTCATGCTTTCGTCCTTTTTCCTAACAAATAGTACTGGGGCTCCCCACGGTGAAGAACTAGGGCGTATGAAGCCTTTCTCTTACAGTTCCCTTATTTGCTTCTTAAGTTCCTCCAATTTGTTCACCGGCATCCGGTAGGGTCTCTTAGCTATGGGGGCGGTACCAGGCATGAGGTCAATAATGAACTCTATGTCTCGGTCTGGGGGCATTCCCGGTAGTTCCTCAAGAAATACATCCAGGTAATCTTGGATTACTGGCATTCCAACTATGGGTAACATGGTGAATATTCCCGTAGCTCGGTCACAGAGCATAGGGTCTTGATCCATGGCTACTGTCATCGGTGATCCCCATGGGGTAGATAGGGTAACTTCTCTTCGTCCACAGTCTAGTACCCCTTGGTTCTTGGTTAACCAATCCATTCCTAGTATGATGTCCAATGTTTGGGGCGGCAAAACCATAAGGTTGGACAGGAATACCACGTCCTTGATCCGAAATGGGCACATTGATGCACGCATGGGGTATGGTCACATCTCCCTCGGGTGAGTGTACTACCATGGGTCTCTTAAGGTCTTCTCGGTGCAAATTGTGCTCTTTGCTCACTCTTGATGATATAAATGAATGCGAAGCTCTAGAATCAAACAAAACTTTAACTGGTGCAAAATGGATAGAAAACATACCCATTAGCATGCTTTGGTCCTCCTGAGCTTCCTCAGCACGCACATGGTTGACTTGACCATGGCAGAATCCGGTTGCAGCTTCCTTTGGTTGGGGTGTTCTGAACAAACTGCGTCCAGGTGCTGGAGCTGGGGTTCCTCGTACTGCAATGGCATTGGCTTCGGTGCGTTTGGGGGTGTTGCGCGGCTTAGGGCAGCTGTTGGCGTAATGCCCAAACTCTCCGCAATTGAAGCAGTTGACATTCCTGGCTCCTGGGGCTGCCAAGGTAGGTGCCGGAGTGCGAGACGGTGTTGCAGGTGGCCTGCTGACGTTGCCGGGTGCGGCAGGGCGATTGGTTGCTACAATGGCTGGCTTCCAACCTGACGGGGTTGCTCCTTTGGGTCGCTGGGATGTTCCTTGAATTGGGCGGGCCATTGCAAGCCTTCTCTTCTGGTTGTTTTCAACCGTCCTTTGGTCATGCTCAAGCCTTACGACCTTGTTGATGAGGCTCTGAAAGCTGGCGTGGTCCTGACCGATCATCGGTCCTCTTAACTCGTCGTTCAGTCCTTTGATAAACTTGTCCATTTTCTCTTCTTCGTCTGCCAGGTCGCTTGTGGCGTAACATGCAAGCTGCGTGAACTTGTTAAGGTACTCTTGTACCATGGTGTTGTCTTGGCGCAGCCTACGGAACTCGTTCTTCTTCATCCTCATAACTGCAGCAGGTACGAAGTTTTCACGGAAGGCAGCCGTGAATTCTTCCCAAGTGGGTTCGCCGGCATCTTCAGCCCGTGTTTCCTTGTAGGTGTCCCACCAGTCACTTGCGGGTCCTTCCAGCTGATTGGTGGCGAAGACGACTCTGTCAGTTTCCCGTACTCGGACGAGAGTCAGCTTCTTTTCTATTACCCTCAGCCAATCTTCAGCGTCCATGGGTTCATCTGTCGAGGAGAATGTCGGCGGCTTTGCCCTCATAAATTCGCCGAGGTTTGATCGTCCGCGCTGTCCTTGGTTGTTGGTGATAGCTTGCAGCAGTTGGGTCTACAAATCCATGACTTCTGCTAGGGTGGAGGGGTTAGGCTATGGCGGGTTCTCAGGAGCTGCTGGGGCTCTGCGACGATGCGCCATCTGAACAACGGGGATGAGGTAAGAGACTCGCTTTGCTAACGTCACGATACTAAGGAATTTTCTTTGAGTTGTTTGAAGTGATCTTTCAAAGCAAGCTTGGTGGAATAAACTTATTTATGACATAACATGGAACTTCATTATCAGTTCATAAATGTTACATCAGAGGGATACATTGGACATGTATAGTCCATACAACACAATACAACATTACTGACATCGTTCTAGGGTTTCACACATAAAAGGGGTAGGGGCATGGTCATTGTTGTCTTAACTCCATCCAAAGCAAGACGAGGGCTGCTGCTGGTATCCGACTAGTCATCCAGCCATCCGCATGATCCAGGTGTTGGCAGAGGGTGATCCTTGGCCGAAGAGAATCGAAGTCCCCATGGCTCAGAGATAGTGGCCTTGGAGTCATGTCCGACCTTCCTGCTTGGAGTCCTAGTACTCTTCCAGGAATTCCTGAGGGTGATAGGACCTCCGGTGAGTGTCATGCGGCGAGTAGGAGCTTCCTCCTCTGATGGATCTGTGTCATTGAGCTCCCACTTGATCTCCATAGGTTCTGTCTCGGATTCGGAGTCAGTGTTGACCTGGATGGGGTTATCCTCTCCCGAACCAGGCTCGGATGGTACAGCCATGGAAATCGGGGTGGGCTCCGATGAGGTAGCAGTAGTGGGGTCGATCAGGTACGGTCCTGACTCTGTGCTCAGCATGAAGGCTTGCTCCATCATGGCTTGAAAGGTGGTCAAGCATGCTGGAGTCATGAGGTAGTAGCGGTCGGGCACAGGGGCAGGGGGTGTTGGTGCAGCTGCAGTAGAAGTACCAGCGGCGGGGACAGGGTTGAAGCGAAGTTGCTCTTCCAGTTGGCCGACCTGCTGCTGGCTCTTCCTAAGCTATTCCTCCAACTCAACCAAAGCTTCTCCACGGGCCACATAACGATCAGAGAGCTGCTCGTATTGGGCACCGTTAGCTTGCAGCTGGGTCTTCAGCAAGTCGATCTGATCTCCACAGTTTTGGTGTTCCTCCACCAGATCATTGAGGCATCGCTGCTGGTCATCTATCTCGAGCAATGCCTTTTCATAGCAGTCATCCGCTATTTTTGCCCAGCGGGACAGACGGGTAACCATAGGATTATAGCAGCAGGGGGTGGCCTCCACGGTGCACACTGGGTTGCCTTCCTCTCAGTAGGGATGGTGTACGAACTCAGCGGGCTACGTCCTGAAGGGCTGCCTCTACCAGATCTCTATGGTAACGAGTGTGGAAGCAATAGGGTGTCTCGCTCCCTATACGGGCCTCAACTGAAACCGCGGCTTCCCATACCGGGTGTCCCTCGGTGCCATGTCTTCTAATCCGATAGGTGGGTGCATCCGGGTACCTTAGGCACCATAGCAATAGCTGGAGTTGTGACACGAATCCTTCTTCCCGCAGAACCTTGATCTCCCAAACTCCGACATGGTCCGACATCTGTTTTGAATGTAACTTAGGGTCAGAGAGGGATAATATCAAAACAATTTGAGCAAAGGAGATGGGGATAAGAGTATGAGGGAAAACACATTTGTTTTTGAAAATAGTTTATATTTGCAAAAATAATCCTATGTAGGGATATTTCCCTTTAACCAGCTATTAAGGGGTAGGGCGCCAGTTGGTTTTATCCTATAGTCGCACTGCTCTAATACCAGCTCTGTTGACCCCCGTTTTTGAGGACGGGAATCATTCGTGTTCATAGTACCATATCCCTGTATCGAGTAGTTTGGTACCCACAAATACAGTTCTGAATTACTAGGTGCAAAGTGCACGAATAGTCTTACATCGAACTTATTACAATAATAGACCCGAAGGCAATATCCAGCACATATAGGACCTACTAGTCCGGATACAACCAATATTAGCAGTCGGAAGGCAGTGACGTGTCGATTGCCACAGGCAACGACCGGGGACTAAGACCTAGTAGACGCCTTCTCCTCCATCGCCCATCTGGCAGTAAGCATAGGAGTCCTCCAGTTCTTTGTTTCCTTCATCTAAAGTTTGTGCGTATAGCAAGGGTGAGTACCCAACGTACTCAGCAAGCCGACACGGAATGATGCACATGATAGGGTCATTCAAAGGATGGCTAAGGTTCATTTGCACAAAGCCAATTTTCACAAATCCTTTCACAAACCTATTGTCTAGCCAAGTCAAGTTTTAGTTCAGAGTATATTAAAACGGCGACGGTTCTGTCTACCATCCATCGTGATTTCCAAGGATGGCTTTCCGCCTCCGGTTCATCATGGTTTTCTGGGGAGTCCACCCCTTCTCGCATTTCGAGAAGTTGAGTCCACCAACACACAAAAACATTATGCAAATCCCATTCCCATCATTTTAAAATTTATGAGTCTAGCCACGGGAGAAACTTGTCATGCTGCTCATTAACCGCGAGCACGGCTATTCAATAGATTGATTGACTCACATTGCAGTGGATGTACACTTTACCCGTACTCTGCGACTACTCATTGAATGAGCTTTCATCCCATCATATGGAATGGTCACGGCAAAGCCTTTCGATAACTTTGCTTCGGCAGGACCCGCTCCATGAACTTAAATCCTCTTGCACTCTAGCCGTCCTTTCTTAGCAGTGAGAGGAGTTCTAGCGCTCCCGGGGTAAGGGAAAAACTTTCACAATATTCTCATTCATTACTCAACACTTAGGCCGCAGCCTTTTCTCAATAACCAGAACCACGTCTTCACTCAAGAACCACTATGCAGGGATACTGCCTCCGCTTGGCTATCTACTCCGCTAGGTCTATACCCATTCGAGAAGTATGGCTGTACTGGCTCGTTTCAGGTTATAGGTCTCATGGCTCGGTCCTTAATCGACCAGGGACGGTTCTTGCCTTTACCGGAATCCACCCAAATCCATCCATCCGCCCCAGTCCAAAAATATTGGTTTGTACTTTTTATTTTTCCATCAAAACTATTTTCATCATGATCAAGGCAATATGGCGCTCATGTCTCAACATGCCGTATTCCAACTACCTTCTCTAAGATAGTTGCCCAAGCATGAAGCTTCTTTGTAAAATCATGAGTATGCACCAAATCCGATTTCTATTTCCGAATTTGTACCGAGAAAATACACGAGGAAACAATATATTTTTGCCCAAATATTTTCCCAAATATTTTTTAAATACTTTTCCTAATTTTCCAAAATTTTTCCCTATTTTTCCTATTTTTTCCCTATTTCTTTTCCTTTTTCTTCTCTTTTTTGTTTCTTTTTCTCTTCTTCCTATTCCTTCTCCTCTACATTCGACCGCGCCCCTTTCCTTCTACGCCGGCCGGTGGCCGCGCTAGCGCGAGGATGGGGCGGCTCGGGCTTACCGGCGGCAGGCGATGGCAAGGAAGGCGGCGGAGCACCGGCTCACGGCGGTGACGGCGCTCCGCGGCTGCGGCGGCTTGCGGCGCTTCGGTGACGGTGGCGCACGGTGGCTAGGGTTGCGGTGAGGGAAAATGGCGAGGAAAGGGTGGAGGACGACGGCGAGGTGGGGAAAAACGGGGAGTTCGGTCCCCATTTATAGGCGCGGCCGGGGAGGGAACGGGGAGAGAGGGGATCGGCGCGGCGGTACGGCGAGCGACGTGCGCGCACGGGTTGGCGGGCGGCGCGGCGGGCGCGGCGTGCGCGGGGCCGGGCGCGGGCGTTGGCGCGTGGCACGCGTGGGCGCGGCGTCGGCGCGTGGCGCGGCGCGGCGCGGGCCGTACGGCGGATGACGCGTGGCACTGCGAGGCGGGGTCGGGTACGGCGGGCGACGCGCGGCGGCGGCGTGGGCGGGGTCGGGTGCGCGACGTGGGCGCGCGGCGCGAGGCCGGGCCAGGGGTGGCGCAGCACGGGCGCGTGGCGGCGCGTGCGCGGGCGCGGTACGGCGGGCGCGCGGCGGGCACGAGGCCGGGGTCGGGTACGGCGTCGAGCACCTAGTGACGCATGAACAGTGCGCTTTCGATTTTCCCGATTTCAATTTCAAATTTCCAATTCCTATTTTTCACTCTAAAAATTCAAAATAAAAATCTAATATTCCCAAAATTAATTTATAAATATTTTTTCAAACTTTTCACCCTTTTATTTATTTAAAAATATATATCACCTTATTTAATTTAATCTTTTTTCTTAAATTCCATAAATCACGATTTTATTTCCAGTTAATTCCTAGACTTTTTTTAAATCCTCTAAAATATTTTATTGCCCATTTTATTTTCTAATTAGTATTTCACAATCATCAAAATAACGTTTTGTTTCCCAAATATGTATGTTTATGAATCCACACCCTTTTCCTATTTTATTTTAAAATCCCAACTCTAAACTCCGAGATTTTTCTCCCCAACGGAAATCCAAATTATTTGGCTTTTCTCAAACACCGAGATGAATCGCTCACATTTAAATTTATGCAACCAAGCGGCAAATAAGAAGTGAAAAACTCGATCAAGCAGTTCCAAGCAGAAAGTTTTTGTAAGTTCCGATTTTTAACTTCCGGTTTTTAAATTCTCTGATTTTCAGGGCGTTACACATATTGACAGGGAAGGGGTTGCCGTCTACTTTCCTCGGCCGGGCGGAATCGGCAAACTTGAGCTTCCTGGCCTCTATTGCCGACTAGATCTGTTGCCTGAAGACTTTACAATCATTAGTGGCATGGGATGTAGAGTTGTGCCACTTGCAGTACTTCTTCTTCTTCAGTTCGTCAGCCGATGGGATCACATGGTTCTCGGGAAGTTGGATCTGCTTCTCCTTACGTAATAAATCGAAGATCCTATTGGCCTTGGTGATGTCGAAATCGTATTTCTCCTCTTTAGCCGTCTTCGTAGCAATTGACGACGATGGCCTTTTATTCTTGGCCCATTCGGCTCTGCGACCTCTGCATCATCGTCGCTGGAATCGGAGGCTGATTCGACGATGACTTGAGTTACGTTCTTGACGGCCTTCCTGGTGTCTTGAAACCTTTGCTCATGGGCCGTCACCTTTTGCGCAAGATGCGCCAAGCTGTCGAAGTCTTCAGCGGAGAAGAGCTCGCAGATCGGCGCGATCAGGCCATGGAAGGCCAAATCGGCTAGGCTGGGCGTCCGACGCACCACAGTAGCATCGGTTCCTCATCTCTCGAAGCGTTGAATGTAGTCCTGAACTGATTCGTTGTGCTTCTGCCTGATGCTGGTGAGGCCGACAACTTCATTTCATGGTTGCTGGTGTAGAAGTAGCTGTGGAATTGTTTTTCGAGATCGGCCCAGCTCTGAATCGAGTTGTAGGGTAATGAATAGAACCAGGTGAAGGCTGATCCCAAAAGAGACAAGGGGAACAATCGAACCCTCAAGGCGTCCGTAGCCGATGTTCCGCTGCACTGCGCCAAGAATCGGCTAACATGCTCGTAGGTTGACACATTGTCTTGCCCTGAGAATTTCGAAAAGTTTGGGACTTTGTATCGGTTGGGCAGTGGAACCCGCTCGAAGTGCTCCGGATAGGGGTACCGATACATGTTCCCGAGACTTTTGGCTTGAGGCCGAATTGATCGTGCATGACGTCCGCAATCAAATTGGCCCATGTCCGGTTGTCCTTTTGTATCGGCTCATATTGATCATATGGCGTGGGTGCTTGCCGATACAGAGGTGGCGGTGTCTGGGGCCTGTAGTGCCGATCTTGATGGCCTCCCTGGTACTGGTACTGGTGCGGATGACCAACGGGAGGTGGCCGATTCGTCGGCGGTGGAGTCGGCGGATCCGGGAATAGCTGTCGGCCACCGGCGTTGTACCGTCCTTCCAGGCTGATCTGGGCAACCGGCTCTAACTGCCGATTGTTGTCGAACATGTTGGCAACCTGGTCCTGGGACAGTGGTTGTTGTCAGTTCAGCATTGTGACCACCGGTCTCACAGCCAATCCAGACGGATTCGGCTGGTTGAGGACCCCTCCTGGCGGCCCTGGCTGTGCTGGTGACGGGATCGGCCGATTCTGGGTGGCAAATGGCCTGTAACCAGGAAACTGGCCATCCGTGAAGTAAGTCGGCCCCCGCTGTAGTTGGTCGGCTATCTTGGCGTCGACCACAGTGGCAATCATATTGTTGAGGGTGTTGACAAGAATGCCACTCTGGTTGACCAGTGCATGGTGCACGGCCGAATCAATTCGGTTTTGCAAAGTGTGCAAACCCAAATCAGTCGACTCCTCTGCCTTCTGTTTGTCCTTTGATTCGCTGGAGGAGGACGCCTTGAATCCGTCCATGCTGAATTTATACTTCTTGTGGACAGCACCAAACCTCGTCTGGGTGAACGACTGTACGTAGTCGGCTTGGAGCTCTTCTACCATCCTTTTATAGTCGGCTTGCTGTTCAGCTGACAGTTGTTCCATCTTCACAGGCATAATGTTTTCCTGAGAAATGCTGGGGCTCTTGATGTCAACCATCTTGTCAGCTGCGTCAATGCGTCTTAGCCGTGTTGACAAAGATAGTCCCACTGGGCATGCCAAGAAGCGTGTTGATGAGAATTTTCTCTCACGCGCTGGCCTGGGAGATCTGCTTAACTCCAGTGCAGGTCCTTCTCGGCTGTCTCTGAAATACAGAGCGTGCCAGTTGGTTTGATCTATTAACCAACAAGAAAAAACAAAGATGTATACGTTAAGGGTTAAGTTAGATCCTATTGGATCGGCTAAGGGAATCAATTTACATATATATGCTATCCCAAAGTGCATTTAAACTAAGTGACTAGGATAGATCGGCTCAACCGAGACAGTATTAACCACTTAATCCAAATGTACAAAGGGATAGTAAATATATGCATTAACAGCCTAGCCAATATCCTAGGACTAACTGTGGATCGGCTAATCTTATGAAAAGATATTGTTCTAGCTAAATACGCTAAACCTAGATCAATCGGCTGTTGGCTGTGGCCGACAGGCTGATTCTGGCTTAGGGCATTTAATTAGAGCAAGATCTTAATATAAGAGGCGGCTTTAATAAATCTGATAGTAAACATACCAAAAGAACATTAAAACAGGTAAGGCCGGCTGAAACTCTGGCGCTGTCTCTAAGCATATACATCTAGCCGAATAGATCGTAAGAGCTCTAAGAACGACTTAATAGGTCAAATTGATGTAGCATTAAGTATAAAAAGAACAATCAGATCTATTATAGCTGGTGTAAACCCCTCGAGACGGTGGCCACCGCATATAACCTAGGCCAACCCCTAGATCTAGTTCTATCGGTTGTTGGTTCTTGACAGAAACGGGCCGATGTCAAGATAGATCAAAACATTGTTCTAGATTATATGCGATGCGTGATAACTAACGCAATATAAATCATTGAATCTAGAGTACCATAGCGATGGAAGCACTAAATTCGACGAGATACACCACTAACGACAAACATTTACCTTAATCGGGGATCGAAACGATGCAGCCCGAAGCAGGATCAAGTGCTCGTCTGAAGAAAATAGGAGGCGACACGCTGAAAGTTGTATTGATTGTGTGTATTTTTTGATTACAGGGGTCTTGGGTCCTATTTATACCCAAGAATAAAACTACCACTAGAAGATACAGTTTGTATCTAATCTACTATACATGGTGCGACGATATCCCAGGACATAGTCCCATGCCGCATTACAATAGGAAATCTAAACAAATTCCTAATTTACAGATACAATTGCCGTTACAGGACTCTATCCATAATGGCAATATCTTTTAACGCGCAATTTGGGAACCAAATCTTCTATTTATCTTTAAGCACCTTTATCGAAAACGGTTCCATCTTCTTCTTACTCGGCATCGGCTATCGGTTGTCCTTGTCCGACTCATCCTCAACCGATTGGCCTTGTAGCTGATTGTATCACAGCCGACTTGACCTCTGTTCTTCCGATCCAATCCCGCTTCAATCTCGGCAGGGACTTAGGGATTTGGTTACCAAATTTAGCCGTTAACACTAGGACAACTGCCGATTGGGCTGTACTTCATGGACAAAATCCAATCAAGGGGAGAGATTACCTCAAGACTGATGATGTTGAAACTAATGGACATTGAAGGTCCTTCTCTTGGCAGCATAGGAACTTTGGACTTGGCAATGATGAGGAGTTCAACATTCGATCGATGGTGGATTGAATTCAAGAAACATCTCTTCCATCAGCCATCTTCAATGTTCCTCACCACACTTCTCCCAGACCTGGTCCCTGATGTAAGTACTTTCTCCCTTTGTCAAATTACTCAATTATCGGTTATCATTGTCTAACACTTAACCAATGTCTTTTCATTCTTGCAGACAACCGATTCTTCTCCTCCTCGTATGAGCAACTCAGGAGTTGTGATCCAATATGCTTCCGCGGTCTTTCCAAATAGTGGTGGGCTTGCTCCCTCAATCATCGGCTTCAACACACCGAAGGTAGCAACTTTGCTGCATGACCAAACTCGCGAGCCGGTAGCAAGAAAGAAGAGGGCCAAGCCATCAGCTGCTGGTCCATCGGGTGGGCAGAAGAAAACTGCCAAAAAACAAAAGATAGCCCCAGTCGACAGCCTGCCGCCCTTGGACCCAGATGTGGAAGAGGCCATTAACCAAGAAGTCATGGAGGAGGAATTGAACAAGTCATAGCTGAAGCTGTAGCCGAGTCAAGTGATTCAAGCAAATATGCACCAACGCCATCAGCTGACGATCCAGCTTCTCAAAAGACACCATCCCCTCCAAAGTGTCTTGCTCGCCCTCAACCATTATGCATCCTTCTCTTGTTGAAGCTTGATTGATTTACTCTAAATACTCCTGTCTTAATTCTAACCAAACTCCTTTGCTTGCAACACAAAATACTAGCCTAGAGGCAACCACGTCCAGCTCCATCGGTAATCTTAAAACTCAATCTCCTTCATTTCTATTAATCTGCCGATTCTTAACCAACACTTGTCTTTTTATGCAGCCTCCTCGCTCTCCATTGGTTGCCCCCTATGACTCCAGAGATCGTACTCCATCGGCCAGGGGCAGCAATCATGTTGTACCAGAAGAAACAACAGCTCCCACCATCCCTATAAGCAACTTCTCACATCCATATTGGCTGTCTTTAGGCTTTCTAACGCTTAACAACTTTAATCTTCCTTCCCCTACAGGGCTTAGCCGATATGTTCTCATTTGACATTAGGCAGTTCCTGGATGATGAGGACGAAACTACCAGTAAGGCTCCAGCTCCCATAGCCGATGAGCTCAAAGAAAAGCTTCTAGACATAGCTCGTCGGCTAGAAGGATCTCTTGATTACTTGGTCACCAACTATGGGCCAATCAGGAGCCGATTCAAAGAGATCTGTTGATGAGAAATCTTTCCCACGCGCTGGCCTGGGAGATCTGCTTAACTCCAGTGCAGGTCCGTCCTTGGCTGCCTGTGATGAACTAGGCGTGCCAATTGGTTTGATCTGCTAACCAATAAGAAATAATAAACAGATACATGCGTTAAGGTTAAAGTTAAATCCCAGCGGATCGGCTCAGGGGATCAATTTACATATATTGGCTATCCCGAAACACATTTAAACTAAGTGACTAGGATAGATTGGCTATGCCGAGACAGTATAAATCACTTAATCTAAATATACATCAGGGTAACAAATATATGCATTCATAATCTAGCCGATGCTGCAGATCTAACGTGTATCGGCTATTACTCCGATGCATCTTATAAAAAGATATCAATCTAACCTAAATGCGTTAAACCTAGATCAATTAGCTATCGGCCGATGCCAACAGATTGATACTGACTTAAGGCATTTAACCAGATTGAGATCTTAATATAAGAGGCAGCTTTAATATATCTAATAGTAAATAATGCTAAAAGATAATTAAACCAGGTAAGGCCGGCTGAAACTCCGGCACTCTCTCTAATGACAAACATCCAGCCGAATAGATCTTAATAATTCTAAAAGCGACTTAATAGGTCATGATGATGCAGCATTAAGTACAAAAAGAAGTACTAGATCTATAGGAACCGATGAAACCCTTCGAGACGATGGATACAACATATAAACTAGTTTAACATCTAGATCTAGCTCTATCGGCTACTGTCTCCCGAGAGAAACCAGCCAACGGTGAGATAGATCCAGATATTAATCTAGATTATATACCGTATATGATAAATTGCGCAGCTTATAACATTAAACCTAGAGTGTCATGACGATGTAAGCACTAGATTTGATGATACAAACTACTAATGACAAGCATTTACCTTATTCGGGGGTCGAGATCGATGCAGCCCGAAGCGGGATCAAGAACTCGTCTAAAAGAGAAAGGTTTGGCGATGCGCCGAGATTGTATTGATGTGTGTTGTTTACAAAAAGCCCTCGGGTCTTATTTATACCTAGGCATAACAATATCCGTGTAAGACACGGTTTCTATCTTATCTACTATTTAAAATATGACAATATCTCAGGATACAGCCCCAATGTTGTATCAAAAGGAATATCTAAGCAAAACCCTATTTTACAGATACAATTGTCATTACAGGACTCTATCCATAGATGACAATATCTTAACGAACATGTAGGAACCGAATCTCCCTTTTATGTTCAAGCTTCTTTATCGAAAACGGTTCCATCTTCTTCCCTGAATCGGAGTTGGCTATCGGCTGTCCCTATCCGATTCAGCCTCAGCCGACTGGCCTCCCAGCCGATTTAATCGTGGCCGATGCGGTCTCTGTTTCCCCCGTAGATCACTTTCCCAATCCGATTCCGCTTCAAATCCAACCTTGAACTTAGGGATTTGGTTACCAAATTTGGTCGTTAACACATGCCCCCCAAGTCTGTGGTAAGATAATATCGCGGATTTGCTGCTTTTCAAATTCCCGCGCAACTCCTGTCCTATTCCATCTCGGCTATCAAGAAATCTCTTTAAAAAGCACCTGCCATGCGCCGAACTAAGCCACGCTATCACTTTCACATCCTCAAGCCCTAGCCAGAAAACTCTTTGTCTCCTCGATGACCTCGTCGGAACCCGAAGCGCGACCTCACCAACAAACCCTTCCGCGACGATGATCCCTCTCATCAATGGCATCCTCAAGCACTCGTTCCAACGCAGCCCAAGCGGAATACCGAAAGGTAAGTTTCATCGGCTACTGCCCTTTACTCCTTGCAACTTGGTTTTTATCTTTTGTAATATTGTTTTTCCATCCTTTAAATCGCAGCACCTCGCCCACCAAATCGCCATTCCAGACCTTGTTAGCCCTAACGAGTTCTTGTTAGGGCCGATCGGCAACTTAGACCCTGGCGAGTTTATTAATGCCGAAACAAACCGGATTCCCTTCAGATTTTCCACCCCTGACCTAGCCAATGGTCTGGTTCTTTTAAGTCTTGGCCCTCAACAGATAAATCTTGGCCAGCCTGGTATTCACGGATGTCGGCTAGGCAGCAAACCCACTGGACTGAACTAGGTATAAGCCAATGCCTAGCTCTGACAATAGCCGACATATCAAAGGACGAACCCCTCCTATCGGCTACCACTTACTTATGGTCGGACACGCTAATTGTGTTTTTGTTCAGACAAGGACCGATGACACCAACCCTCTTGGATGTGGTGATGATTACGGGATTGGATATAACATCCATAGTAGACCTAGCCGGTCACAACATCAAGTGCTCCCATAATTTTAAGACCAAAAGCATAGGGGGCTGGAGCGGCTTTATATCAATGAACATGAAAGACGGCCCAATCTCTGAGAGAGAACACACAGCCTTCCTCTTAATGTGGCTAGAAAAATTTTTCTTCTGTGGATCGAGCTGCAGGCCGACTAGCAACTGGCAGCACATAGCCAAAGCCTTAGTGAGCAAAAAACAAGTCCCCCTGAAAAAATACCTGCTCGGCTACTTGTACCAGATGCTAAGTAATGCATCGGCTTGACTGGCTTCCAAGCAAGCCATCAACACAGGAGGGCCCTGGTGGCTGCTGCAGTTGTGGCAAATCCACCACCTCTATCAAGTCGCAGAAAGGCCGAGTCCATTGGAAGCCGATTTCCCTTTAATCGAGCCACGGTTCGAAGATGATAAAGAAGTGACCACCCGCCGATGCCTGTCATATGGGGAAGCAGCAGCAACCTATCCTGGATCCTGTAGACCCCCGTTTTTGAGGACGGAAATCATTCGTGTTCATAGTACCTTATCCCTGGATCGAGTAGTTCGGTACCCACGAATACAGTTCTAAATTACCAGGTGCAAAGTGCACGAATAGTCTTTCATCGAAATTATTACATTAATAGGCCCGAAGGCAATATCCAATACATATAGGACCTACCGGTCCGGATACAACCAAAAACAGAAATTAGATAAGATAGCAGACGAAAGGCAGCAGCATGCCGATTGCCACAGGCAACGACTGGGGACTAAGACCTGTTGCGCTCCATTGTCTTCATTCCTCCTAGTAGTATGTGTACGGGTCTTCCTCATCTCCTTCATCTGGAGGTTTGTGCGTATAGCAAGGGTGAGTACCCAACGTACTCAGCAAGCCAACACGGAAGTGATGCACATGATAGGGTTATTCAAAGGATGGTGGGGTTCTTTTGCATAAAGCCAATTTTCTCAAATCTTTTCACAAGCCTAACACTACCCAAGTCAAGTTTTACTTCCGAGTATATTAAATCGGCGACGGTTCGTCGCCATCCATCATGATACCAAGGATGGTTTCCGTCTCCGGTGCGTCATGGTTTTCGGGAGTCTACCTCTTCTCGCAGGTCGAGAAGCTGAGTCCACCAGCATACAAAATCATTATGCATACCAACCCATCATTTCAAAATTTATGAGTCTAGCCAAGCGAAAGTCTTGTCACGATGCAATGGATGTACACTTTACCCGTACTCCGCGACTGCCCATCGAATGAGCCTATATCCCTTTATATGGGACGGTCACGGCAAAGCCTTTCGATAACCTCACTTTGGCAGTACCCGCTCCATGAACTTAAGCCCTCATGCACTCTAGCCGTCATTTTCTAGCAGTGAGAGGAGTTCTGGCGCACCCGGGGTAAGGAAAAACTTCCTCAATCTTTAAGTTCAATTAACATCGATTTAATTCCACCATTCACAACATAGGCCGCAGCCTCATCCCTATCACATAAATCACATCATAAAGAACCATCTATGCAAGGATACTGCCTCCGCTCGGCTATCTAGTCAGCTAGGTCTATACCCATTTGAGAAGTACGGTTGTACTGGCTCGTTTCCCGGCTATCTCATGGCTCGGTCCTTAATTGACCAGGGTCGGCACTTGCCTTTTCCGGAATCCACCCAAATCATCCGGCCGCCCCAGTCTAAAACATTTGTATAGCATTTTCAATTTTCATCAAACTCAGTTCAACATTCTCATGGCCACGGCGGAATCCGGTGGCAGCCTCCTTCGGCTGGGGCGTTCTGAAAAAGCTTCGTCCGAGCACCGGGGTAGGGGTTCCTTTCACAACCGTGGCGTTGGCTCCAGTACGGTTTGGTGTGTTGTTCGATTTGGGACATTGATTGGCATAATGCCCGAATTCTCCACAATCGAAGCAATTAACATTCTGGTTTCCCGGTGCTGCCAAAGTGGGGGCCGGGGTATGGAAAGGTGTTGCCGATGGCCTGCTAGCGTTGTTGGGTACAGAGGGACGATTGGCCGCTATGATGGCTAGTTTCCATCCTGTTGGTGTTGCTCCTTTGGGTCGCTGAGATGTCTCTTGAATTGGACGGGCTAGAGCAAGCCTTCTCTTTCGGTTGTTTTCAACCATCCTTTGGTCATGTTCAAGCCTTACGACCTTGTTGATGAGGCTTTGGAAGCTGGTGTGGTCTTGTCCGATCATTGGTCCTCTCAGCTCGTCGTTCAGTCCTTCGATAAATTTTCTTCTTCGTCCGCCAGGTCACTTGTGGCGTAACGGGCAAGCTGGGTAAACTTGTTGAGGTATTCTTGCACCGAGGTGTTGCCTTGGCGCAGCCTCCTAAATTCATTCTTCTTCATTCTCATAGCTGCGGTGGGTACAAAATTTTCACGGAAGGCAGCCGTGAATTCCTCCCATGTCGTCTCTCCAGGCATCTTCAGCCCGAATCTCTTCGTAGGTGTCCCACCAGTCACTTGCGGGACCTTCCAGCTGATTGGTGGCGAAGATGACTCTGTCAGCTTCCCGTACTCAAACGAGAGTCAACTTCTTCTCTATTGCCCTCAACCAATCTTCAGCATCCATTGGTTCCTCTGCCATGGAGAATGTTGGCGGTTTGGCTCGCATAAACTCGCCTAAGCTTGATCTTCCGCGTTGTTCTTGGTTGTTGGCAATGGCTTGAAGCAGTTGGGTCTGTAAAGTCATGACTTCCGCAAAGGTGGAGGGGTTAGGCTCCGGCGGGTTCTCAGTAGCTGCTGAGGCTCTGCGACGGTGTGCCATCTGAGGAATATAGATGAGGCAAGAGATTGGACCGACTAAGGTCATGGTTCTAATCGATTTTTAAGTGATCTTCAAGTTGTTTTTAAGTGATCTTTTACAACAAGCATGGTGGAATAAACTCGTTTAAGATATGACATAGAACTTTATATTAGTTCACAGATGTTACATCATAAGGGTACATCGAATTGCCATGCACAGTCCCACACAAAACAATACAACAACAACTAACATCGGTCTAGGGTCGTCATACATAAAGGGGAAGGGGCACGGTCACTGCTGTCTTAATTCCTTACAAAGCAAGACCAGGGTTGCTGCAGACTTCTTGTCTAGTTGTTTGGGTTGTCACCCGATCTGGGATTGCCGCCTATGGCTGTTGCATTGGCACCGGTAAGAGGAGGGGTGTTGTGTGGCTTGGGGCATTGATTGGCAAGGTGCCCATACTCCTTGCAGTTATAGCAAGCCCTCTTCTTCCTTCGACGTCGGGGAATCTTCTTAGCATCTTTAGAGGTAAACACTTGCATGTGACGATCATATTTCCTGTACCGCCTATATTCCCTTTTTGTGACTTCCTCTTCTTGAGTGGTGGCGAACTGAAACCTTGGCCGGTTGTCTGACCGGATTCTTTGTCCTTCCCTACGCACTGTATTTCTTCCTCGATGGGGGTCCTGGTGTGCTTGTCCCATGTACTGTTCCTTACTCCATGTCCTTGTTCCTTGAAACCGTAATGGGGGTCAAGTGTTTCCTTCCATCCCAATGGCGGGTTTGGTGTTACCGCTCTCTGTGGGCTCGATAGTATACTTGCGGGAGTTATCAGGACTTGCGTTGGTTGTTGTCGAAGGTGTTGTTGCATTTGTTGCATCATCATGACCATCAACTGTGTCTGGTTAGCCACTACCTGGGCTAGGGTTGGGTCCATAGGGAAAGGAGGTGGAGTGTCCACAGGGTTGCTCTGGGTTGATCCATGAGATTGCTGAGATCTTGATTTCCTGCCCTTGTTCTTTCCCATCTATTGTCAGAGAGAAAATGAAATCAGAAGAAAGGTTAAGCTCTGGTTGGGACCTTATTCCTGTGTACTCTTATTGCTTTAGCGGGTGGAATAAACAATCTCTCAAGCTTTAACAGGGTCACAGTCCTATATCTATTTTTGAAGATAGTTTAGGGTTTAGAGAAAGGTAAAATCAAATGTTTTGTAGAGAAATTCGGGCGAGAGAGAAAATATGTTTGTTTTGTGAAAATAGTTTGTATTTCCAAAAGAATCCTATGTAGGGATATTTCCCTTTGACCAGCTATAAAGGGGTGGGGCGCCAGTCGGTCTTATCCTACAGTCGCACTGCTCTGATACCAGCTTTGTAGACCCCCGTTTTTGAGGACGGGAATCATTCGTGTTCATAGTACCTTATCCCTGGATCGAGTAGTTCGGTACCCACGAATACAGTTCTAAATTACCAGGTGCAAAGTGCACGAATAGTCTTTCATCGAAATTATTACATTAATAGGCCCGAAGGCAATATCCAATACATATAGGACCTACCGGTCCGGATACAACCGAAAACAGAAATTAGATAAGATAGCAGACGAAAGGCAGCAGCATGCCGATTGCCACAGGCAACGACTGGGGACTAAGACCTGTTGCGCTCCATTGTCTTCATTCCTCCTAGTAGTATGTGTACGGGTCTTCCTCATCTCCTTCATCTGGAGGTTTGTGCGTATAGCAAGGGTGAGTACCCAACGTACTCAGCAAGCCAACACGGAAGTGATGCACATGATAGGGTTATTCAAAGGATGGCTGGGGTTCTTTTGCATAAAGCCAATTTTCTCAAATCTTTTCACAAGCCTAACAGCTAGCCAAGTCAAGTTTTACTTCCAGAGTATATTAAATCGGCGACGGTTCTGTCTACCATCCATCATGATACCAAGGATGGTTTCCCGTCTCCGGTGCGTCATGGTTTTCTGGGGAGTCTACCTCTTCTCGCAGGTCGAGAAGCTGAGTCCACCAGCATATAAAATCATTATGCATACCAACCCATCATTTTAAAATTTATGAGTCTAGCCAAGCGAAAGTCTTGTCACGATGCTCTATATCCGCGAGCACGGCTATTCGAATAGATTGATTCATTCACACTGCAATGGATGTACACTTTACCCGTACTCCGCGACTGCCCATCGAATGAGCCTATATCCCTTTATATGGGACGGTCATGGCAAAGCCTTTCGATAACCTCACTTTGGCAGTGCCCGCTCCATGAACTTAAGCCCTCATGCACTCTATCCGTCATTTTCTAGCAGTGAGAGGAGTTCTGGCGCACCCGGGGTAAGGAAAAATTTCCTCAATCTTTAAGTTCAATTAACATCGATTTAATTCCACCATTCACAACATAGGCCGCAGCCTCATCCCTATCACATAAATCACATCATAAAGAACCATCTATGCAAGGATACTGCCTCCGCTCGGCTATCTAGTCAGCTAGGTCTATACCCATTCGAGAAGTACGGTTGTACTGGCTCGTTTCCCGGCTATCTCATGGCTCGGTCCTTAATTGACCAGGGTCGGCACTTGCCTTTTCCGGAATCCACCCAAATCATCCGGCCGCCCCAGTCTAAAACATTTGTATAGCATTTTCAATTTTCATCAAACTCAGTTCAACATTCTCATGGCCATGTGGCGCTCATGTCTCCACAGGCCGTATCTCAACTACCTTCCCTAAGGTAGTTGCCCAAGCACAAAGCTTTTCATAAAGTCATGTGTATGCATGAATCTAAGTATAGCATGGCTAAGCAGTTTACCGAAGTTATTCTCCGGTTGTTTGTATCACATCGAGGGTTACAAGGGGTAATTCTAAAGGTAATCAATAGCAAGGTATGGCATAACAAGTATAGGTAACTATGTATAGCATGCATATTTGGAGTTTAAAATAACATCATTTCGCAATTGGGATCAATATGTTCAAAGAGTGTGATGACTTGCCTTGCTCGTACACTTGTTGGTTGGGGTCTTCCGCGCACTCAACGCCTTCCTCGGACGCTAATCGTACGTGCGACAAATCAAATTTGAATTCGATTAGAATTCAAATAGAATCCAGTAAGATCCAAAAGAAAACCAAGTAAATTGCAATAGCGGCTCCTAACACTAGGCTATGACTCTACGCGAACCTAGGCTCGAGTTTCGACGAAATCCGAGTTAGAGCGAAAGGGTTATAAGGATGTGAAGTTTTGTAATGAATCCGATTTTGTGAAGAAGGGTGCGATATTTATTTTAATATGCTTAAAGTTTGAGAAATACTAGAGCTGATGATTCAATTAATAAAAGGGAGTGGTCATCTTTTCAATTTCATCGAATTATTTCTCGGGTCAAGAAGTCCTAGGATTAATAATAATCGAATCTCGAAATATTTGATAAACATTGAAGCTTAGATGCCGAATAACTAACTTGGATTTTTTTTTGAGTTTAGAAACTCCATATTTATATATAAAATAATATTTAGGTGAATAATGGGTTTCACAAAAGATAGGAATTTTGGAGGGAGAATATGCTAAGAAGTTTGACTATAGGTTCATAATTATTTGCAAAAGAATTTTTAGAAAAGAACAAATAATAATCTCTTGTAAAAATGTAAAATGCATTGTAAATAAGGTTTAAGAATTCAAAAGAGTAGATATAGTTTGTTTATGATTTTTTTACTAGGTCTATCCTTGTTTTGATCCCATAGAAAAATTAAAATAAAAACTTTCAAAAAAATTTCCAAGCCGGGATCGAACCTACAACCTCTCCCTCACCCCACTCACTCTCTCCACTGGGCTATCGCCCAATTCTTGTTTTCTTACCCCTTTCTCTCTTTTTCTCCCTTCTCTACTCTCTGTTCCTGGGTCTCTCTCTCGACGTGTGGGCCGGCGGGAGAGGAGAAAGAAAAATGAAAATCGCCAAAATCTCGCGCGGCTGGGGTTCGAACGCAAGACCTCGCGCTCCTCTCTCTCGTCTCTCTCCACTGCGCCAAGCATCTCTTTGCTCCTTTCTTTCTCTCTTTTTCTTTTGTTCCCTTTTCCACTGTTTTTCTTCCTCCCGTGCGGGCGCCGGTGGAGTAAGGGCAAACGACGGCGAGAGAAGGCCGGGGCTCAGGAACTAAAGGGCCAAGCACCATCCTCGAACCACGGGGACGCTATTTTGAGGCACGGCCGGACCGGGGAGGCGGTGGGATGGGCCGGCGACGGCGAGGCGGCCATGGCGACGACGACGCACATTGCGGCGGCTAACCGGCGACGGAACAGCCACGGAGAGGGCACTGGGAGCATCCTAGAGACTCAGCGGTGCTAATGGAGGCGATGGTTTGGCCGGAAATGCAACGGAGCGCGCTGGCACCGTGCGGGGTAGCGGTGGCCGATCGAGTGTTCACGGCGGGGCTCGCCGGCGGCGGGCTCCGGTGGGGGTTCGGGTTTGGCAGGCTAGGGAAAAGAAAGGTCTAGGGGTAGGGAACACGTTCATACCTTCGGATTGCGTGGAACTCGGCCGGTGGCGGCGAATTTCGGAGAAATGGCCCCGACGGCTCGATGGCGAGCTCCACGGCCGAACTTCGGTTCTTCGCAAAATTAGAGCAATGTGGTGGGGGATTTTTGGGGAAAACAGGGGGAAAAGCATGAGGGAATTGTGGTGAAGATTTGCGGTGTTTGGAGCTCGGCTCGGGGTGGCTTTTTATAGGCAGTCGACCGGGAAGAACACAGCGGCGGCATGGGCGCGCACTGGTGCGGCATCAGTGGTATGGTGCACGCGCGTGGAGGTCGTGCGCGACATGCGGGCGTACGCGCGAGCGTACGGCGTGGACCGTGCGAGGCTAGGGGGTGACGCGGGCGAGGTACGACGGCATGGCGAGCGACGTGGCGGGCGCGTGCGCGGGACACGGTGACGCGGCGACGTGGCGAGCGGCGACCGGCGTCATGCGATGTACGGCTTCTCCGTGCACGGCGAGGCGACGCCGGCTGGAACGTGCGTGCACGAGCGCCGGCATGGCGAGCGACGCGTGCCGCACGCGTGCGAGCGTGAGAACACTCGTCGAACACCTGGTGACAAGTGAATAGTGCACTTTTTCTTTTTCCCTGATTTAATTTCCTAATTTCCCCCATTTCTATTTCTTTTCACCCTAAAAATTCAGAATAAATTCTAACATCCCCAAAATAATTTTGGATTCATATTTTCAAACATTTTCCCTATTTTTATTATATCTTTTATATTTGATTTATTCCCTTCTTATATTTCCAAAAATTTGATCCCTTTGCTTTTAAAAAGGATTTCCCATTTTATTTTCTATTCTCGGATTATCTCCTATGATTCAAATTCAAAATTTTGATTATCCTTTCCTTATCCTTCTAGGGTTTATGCCAACCTTTATATTTTCCAGGTTACTTTTGTAATTCTACAGTTTGTATTTTTATCCTTTTTGAAATACAGATCCTGGAATTTTCTTCCCAATTTGGGATTTTATTTTTAGGTTTTTGATCCCAATTTGACATCAAACAAAGTTCAAGAGAACTCTTATGCAACCGAGCTGGCAAATAAGAATGAAGACACAATAAGAAGCAATAAAACCAAAAGGTTTTTGTAAGTTCCGATTTTTAATTCTCGGTTTTCAAATTCTTCGATTTTCAGGGTGTTACAGATCCAAGCTAACAGCTGACCATTTCAAAAACTGGCTCGGCAACCTGTACAGCGGCTTCCTAAGCAGCTCGAGGATATGGTTTGCTTATGAAGATTTTGATAGGTTCAAACTCCTAGATGATCTCCGGCTGGATGAGCTTAACTCCGAGGGATATGAAAAACCGAGGGAGATTTATACATCGGCCATCACACCTTGCATCCTCCCCGTCGGCATCCACCAAGGGTGCAACATTCAAAAATCTTACAAATTCTATCATCCGATGGTGGCCGCAAAGACAACTTGGCATGGGTCAGCTGTCGATCGGCCTCTATTACTCACACAAAATCCAATCCAGGGGCAAGATCGAAGGAGATATTATGATGAATCGGCTGCTCAGCATCCCTGGCCCCCCTCTAGGCAGTATCGACAACATTGATCTGGCGGTGACAAGGACAACCATCTTCAGTCGATGGTGGAATGAATGGAAGCGGCATCTGTTCCATCAATCGGCCTCCATGTACCTGACCATCATCGACCCGGAAATGACTCCATCGGTAAGTGTCTTTTCTTCTTAGCTCTCTTCAGCCACTTCTTGTATTATTGACTAATCATGCCTCATTCCTTTGCAGAGGACCGATGCTTCCCCTCCACACACAAGTAACACGGGGGTTGCAATCCTTTATGCCACCGGCGTGCTATCCGGCGGCTGCAGGCTGGCCCCGTCCATCATCGGCTTCCATGCGCTGAAGGTGGCCACACTGCTTCATGACCAAACCCGTGCGCCGTTGCATCAGCTAAAAAGGGTGACGCCATCGGCTGCGGCTACTCCGGCTGCAGAGAAAAGAAAACGGGCTTCAAAGAAACCAAAAACAACTCCAGCCGACGACTTGTCCCCAGTCGATCCGGATGTGGACGCGGCCCTTGAAGAAGAAATTAGGGACGAGGAAATGGAGCAAGCCATCAACGCTACCGCAGCATAAACGAGCTCTTCAGACAAGTATGCTCGGACTCCATCGGCTGAGCAGACCATCGAAAAAACTCCAAGCCCTTCGAAACGCGTCCCTCGTTCCCAACCGGTAAGCATCTTTCATCATTTAATATCATCACTTTTTCCATCATGATTCATCGGCTTTCTGTGTCTGCAGGCAAAGAAACTGGCTGCCAAGAAGAAAACGGCTCCTCCTCCCTCGGTAAGTTCTACTATCATCCGATTTCCTTCTTATTAGCACATCCGATTTCTTACTTGCATCTTTTTTAGCCTCCCCGTGCTCCAACGCCTGCCCCCCACATATCAAGCAAGCCGACGCCGATGGCCGCAGGTGGTGATGACGCCGAGGATGTGACTACCTCAGTTCCAGCTATCCGAGTAAGTTCTGTTCAGCTTTATAAATCGGCTCATCAACTTTGTCGGCTCTCCTAACCATCTCCTAACTTGCAGTCTGTAGCCGATCTTCTGGACTTTGACCTCTCCGAATTTCTTCATCCTGATGAGGGCGCCAACAAGGCCATGGTGGTGTCGGATGAGGAGCTATGGGTAACCTTGTCAGACATAGCGAAACGGCTAGAGTGTTCCCTTGACTTCCTGGTCACCGACTGTGGCTCGATCCGTAAGTCGGTTTGAGGACATCCAGGATCGACTACCGGACCAACTGGCCGACATCATTGCACCGGCCACCTTCATGGAGGCGCATCGGCACAAGTTCGAACGAGCTAAACAGAGAATAGCCGATCGTCGTGAAAACCAAGCGTTGGAGGCCACCATCAAAGCCAGTCAACAAGAAATTACTGCCGAGAAGGCTAAGTTTGATGCTTTGAAGACCGAGCCGATTGCTGAACTTGATCGGCTTCACAAGCGCCGAGAGGAGCTGATAGCCGAACTCGCCAATGTTGAAGTCGATATGATGGCCAAGGAACAACGTGTGGCCGGCCTGCCGAAGGAGATTGAAGACCAGCGAGCAAAGATTAAGGCGGTCGTGTCACATCTGTCCGACATGGCCAGGGCGATGAAGCTGATCCCGGGGAACAACGCAGCCGATGCGAAGGCCATTGAAGAGATAGACGGGATCCGTCGTAGGGCAATCTCGGCCATCACCGACTTCCTCTCATGCTGAGCTACTTGTAATAGGCAGCCAGACATCCTTGTACTTGAACCCTTTGTGCATTTTGTAGTCGGCTAAAATTTCTTCTGTAATCGGCTAGTCGCAACTCAATCCTTGTTTAATATTATTCATATGTATGCTTGCCGATTACTTCAAACTTACTTGAAGGCTTCAAAATTTTTGAAAAAATTCGCTGTCTTCTTGATATCTTCTTGATATCGTGTTGTATATGTATATGCCCCCTAATTTTGTTTATGGTGTTTCCAGCGTTAATAAAATTATCGGATCAAACATCTTGTCGCTGTCGGCTAAGCTGAGCCGATGTAGAAAAAGTAGGGGAAAAACTTGGCGTAAAGACGTCCTAAAGGCGATGCATGTGTTACAATGCATCGGCTAACATGAATCGGCACAACCATAGCCGAATTATGAGTTGATCCATACACTTGGGTAATATTTTTTTAAATATTTGCCGTTCAGAGCCCTCCCAAACACTTTTCTCCATCCAAACCTTCTAGCATATAAACTCCTTTAGAGACGCATTTGTGGATCTTGAACGGCCCCTCCCAATTAGGTGACCATTTGCCGAACTTATTGTCTCTTGATCCGATCGGCAATATCAATTTCCAAACGAGTTCACCCTCTTCAAACGACTTAGGCACAACCTTCTTGTTATAATGGCAGGCTACTCGTTTCTTATCTCTTGTTACCTTTTCCAAGGCCCTTATCCATGACAACACCAGATCTTCTGATTCATCTACCATGAGGTTGTAGTAATCATCGGCTGTAAGCTGATCTTGTAACTGAATTCTTCTCAAGCCAATGATGTTCTCCCACAGTAGGACTGCTTCATGTTCGTAAACCAATTTATATTGAGGGACTTGGATTAATCTGTGGCAAGCCATCCGATAGGCCCAAAGTGATTCGGCAAATCGGCTGTGCCATTGCTTAGGATATTCAGCGATCTTTCTCTTTATCAGCTTGATCAGACTCTTGTTTGAGGCCTCTGCCTGTCCGTTAGCCTAAGCATAATACGGCGAAGAATTGAGCAACTTGATGCCCATGCCGTCGGCAAAGTGAACAAACTCGTCCGATATGAAGATAGATCCTTGATCTGTTGTTATTGTTTGAGGGACACCGAATCGGTATACGATGTGCTCCTTAACAAACTCGATTGAGTCCTTTGAATCAACCTTCTTTAAAGGAATTGCTTCCACCCACTTTGTGAAATAATCTGTTGCCACCAGTATGAATTTATGTCCCTTGCTCGAGGGTGGATTGATCTGGCCGATCATGTCGATTCCCCAACCTCTGAACGACCAAGGCTTGATTATTGGGTTCATAGCCGATGCTGGTGCCCTTTGTATAGCTCCAAACTTCTGACAATCCTGGCAGCCCTTTGTAGTACTTGAAACAATCCTCCAGCATCGTCAGCCAAAAATACCCTGCTCTTCGAAGTAGCCATTTCATCTTGTGAGCCGATTGATGCGTGCCTCAAATCCCTTCATGCACCTCTCCGATAGCTACCTTGGCTTGATCAGCACTGAGGCACTTGAGCAACACTCCATCAATCGTCCAATAGTATAAATCTTCATCGAGCAAGACATATCTCAAAGCCTTGTAGTGCAACTTCCTTGAAGCCGACTGGGAGGGGTATTGCAGATAGTTGTAAGCCTCAAATCTCCAGTCGTTGGCTGTCATGGTGGCAATCTCTATCTCGATATTTTTGTTATCGGCCTGTAGCCTGACGCCCCTTGAGCTAAATCATTTGCTTCTGCATTCTGCTCTCTGTGGATGTGTTTTAGCGTTACTAGCCGAAAGCTATCCATCAGTTCTCAGCATCGTTGATAATAGACCATCAGCGCATCATTTTTGCACTCGTACTCTCCCGACAACTGGCTGATGACCAACAGTGAATCTCCCATTATTTCGATGGCGTCGGCTTCAACTTCCTTGAGAAGATGCAATCCCTTGAGCACTGCCTCGTATTTGGCTTGGTTGTTTGTGGCATGGGGGTTGATTGAGAAGGCGAATTCGAAGCTTGTCCCCCTTGGTCATATGATGACCATGCCGATACCACATCCATTCGTGCAAACCGAGCCATCGAACATCAAAGTCCAAGGCATGATCTCCACCGAGTCGATCGAACCATCTCTGTGTTCTTGTTGATGAGAAATTTCTCTCACGCGCTGTCCTGAGAGATCTGCTTAACTCCAGTGCAAGTCCTTCTTAGCTGCCTGTTCGATGCAGGGCGTGCCAGTTGATTTGATCTGTTAATCAACAAGAAAAACAAAACAATATGCGTTAAGTGTTAGGTTAGATCCCCACTAGATCGGCTGAGGGAATCCATAAACATATATATGTTATTCTAAACTATATTTAAGCCAAATGACTGGAATGGATCGGCTATACCGAGACAGCATCAGCCGCTTGATCCAAATACAGCGAAGAATAATAAATATATAAATTGATAACCTAGCCGATACTGGAAAGCTAACAATGAATCGGCTAATACTCTGATGAATCTTATAAAAAGATATCATTCTTGAAACAGATGCATAGTCTGGAAATCGGCCATCGGCTGTCAATGGTAGGCCAATTTCGGCTGGTAACGTCCGACAAGAATGCGATCTTAACATAAGAGGCAGTCCTAATATAAATCTAATAATAAATATATTAAAAGAAACATATCAGAGCAGATAAGGCCGGCTGAAACCCTGGCACTGTCTCTAAACAATATAAATCTCCATCGAACAGATCATTGATAGTTCTAAAAATGACTTAATAGTTCGAACCCGATGCAGCATTAAGTATGAAAAGAAAAACCTAATCTGTTGTAGCCAATTTATACCTCTCGAGAACGTGGATACCACATATAAACTAGCCAACCTTTAGATCTAGCCCTATCGGCTGCAAGTTCTTGATAGAACTGGACAATAGCAGGATAGATCTAAACATTGATCTAATTTATATGCGCTATATGATAAATAGCGCAGTACAAACTCCTGATTCTAATGTGTCATTACGATGGAAGCACTAGAAACAGTAGATCATACCACTAATGACAAGCATTTACCTAGATCTGGGGATCGAAACGATGCATCCCGTAGCCAAACAAAGTACTCGTCTGAAGAAAAGGTTGGCGATGCACTGAAGGTTTGATTGATTGTGTTGAACTCGTTTACAGGGGGGTCTCGAGTCCTATTTATATCCAAGATACAATTATCTGTACAAACCCTGGACTCTATCTAAACTATTATTTAAAACACAACATTATCCCAAGCGGGACCCACGCCATGTTACGACTAACAGTTTAAACAAATCCCTAAATTACAGATACAATTGCCGTTACAGGACTTTATCCATAAGTGGCAATATCGTTTAACGCGCAATTAACAACCAAATCTTCTATTTACCTTCAATCTGCTGCATCAGAAACGGTTTCATCTCTTCCGGACCTGGACTCGGCTATCGGCTACCCCTGTCCGATCCAACCTTAGCCGATTGGCCTCGCAGGCCGATCACTCATCGGCCCGTCGACCCCTGTTTCATGATCCAACTCGCTTTGCCTTTGCGAGACTTGGGGATTCGATTACCAAATTTCAATGTTAACAGTTCTATGATGAAATCGGCTATGGCTTTCCCTTTAACTGCCCTGGGTGCCTGATATCTTAAGTCAAATTCAGTTAAAGCGAAAATCCACTTCCAAACTCGTCCCTTGAGTACTGGAGCCGATAGGATATATTGACTACTCGGCTTTGCATACCACTATGCAATCATTGGATAATAGATAATGCCTCAACTTTGTACACAAAAAATACCGGCACAGACATAGTTTCTTCACTGGTGAATATCTAGTCTATGCGTCCAGTAGCCATCGGCTGAGATAAAAGATGGCTTTCTCATTTGCTTCAATCTCTTGAATCAGAATCGAGCCGATGGACTTGTCGTTGGCTGATAGATATAGCTTGAATGGTACTCCTTTTTGTGGAGAAATCAATACTGGAGGCAAGCTTAAGGAATCCTTGATATTATCTATTGCCTTCTGCTGCTCTGCCCCCCAAGTGAACGCTTGATCGGCCTTCAGCCGAAGCAATGGTGTGAACAGCTCCATTTTTTCTGAAAGATTGGCTATGAATCACTTGATGAAGTTGATTTTGCCGATCAATGATTGTAATTGCTTCTTGTCCTTTGGAGGTTGTATTGTTTTGATGGCATTAATGCTTCCTTATGTAACCTCAATCCCTCTCTCGTGAACAAGAAACCCTAAAAATTGTCCGACCGACATGCCAAACGCGCATTTCAGTGGATTCATCTTCAGGCCATATTTTCTTGTCCGCTCCAAAACCTGTCTAAGATCAGCTATATGGTTTTCCATTTCCCTAGGTTTGACAACAACATCATCAATGTAAATTTCAACCAGAGAGCCGATCATATCATGGAAAATGTAATTCAAGGCCCTTTGATAAGTTGCTCCAACATTCTTCAAGCCAAACGTCATGACGACCAACTCATACAAGCCGATTGCTCCTGGACATCTGAAAGTAGTCTTGTGGATAACTTCTTCGGCCATAACAATCTGATTATAACTTGCATTACCATCCATAAAACTTATGATCTTGTGGCCGGAAGTAGCATCTACGAGCAAATCGGCTATGGGCATTGGGTATTCGTCCTTAGGGGTAGCTTTGTTGAGGTCTCTGAAATCAATACACACCCGAAGTTTGCCATTCTTTTTCATTACTGGAACAATGTTTGAAACCCACTGCATATCGGCAAGGCCGAATGGATCGAGCATCATATAGCCGAGTGATTTCGGCCTTGATCACATCATACATATCGGATTTAAACCTTCTAGGAGGCTGTTTGTATGGCCGATACCCCGGCTTGATAGGCAACCGATGCACAACAATAGACGGGCTAAGACCAGGCATCTCGAAATACTCCCAAGCAAAACAATCTTTATATTCCTTTAATAATTCAATAAGCAGGGATCTATAACGAGAAGACATATTTTAACTAATGTATGTCGGCCTAGGCCTATCTCGAGGACCTATATCGATTTCTTCGAGCTCGTCGGCCGACATAAAACCTTGCCCAAGCTTGCCATCGTCGTCGTCCGCGGTGTCCTTGCCGTAGACGTTCGAGCCCTCCACGACGCTCTCAAAGTAATAATTGAGGCTCTTCGTCTCCAATAGGCTGTATGGCAGAATCGGACACCTTTAGAAAATCGGCTTGCCAGATTTTGCCGGACAGACAATCAATACCATCGATTTCCCAAAGTGGAAAATCGGCATTAGCAATGCTCACTGACCTGTTGGCTGGCACGATTTCAATCTTGTCGCCTTGTCATTGGATCAGACTTTGATGCATTGTGGAAGGGACGTAGCAGTTTGCATGGATCCAGTCCCTCCCAAGTAGCAGGCTGTAAGATCCCTTCCCGTCGATGACAAAGAATATTGTGGGCACGGTTTTGCTGTCGACGGTCAGTTCGACGTTCAGCACGCCCTTGGCTTCGATGGATTGCCGCCGAAGTCTTTGAGCACCATGTTCATCTTGATCAAATCTTCGGCTCCATTGCCCAGCTTCCGAAAAGTGGCATATAGCATGAGATTGACTGCTGCCCCTCCATCGACTAACATCTTTGACATCGGCTTCCCGTTAACAAATCCTTTCACGTACAGTGGTTTGAGGTGCCGATTGTCATTCCCTCTGGTTTTCAAAAATGGCTTGTTCTGGGGAGAATGCTAGTTTTGCCAAGGCGTCTTCCATGCTATCTGCATTGGCCTCTGTGGCACTGAATTCGGTTGGTAGTATAAAGACCATGTTAACCGATGCAGTAGCTTTTCTTTTTCCCTTTACCGCCCTCCTAGCTTGGTCGGCTGGGCTCTCATCGGATGGGCTTTCGTCGGCAGTCGGCGCTTGTCTCTTGGCGCGCCATTGTTTTGCGCCTTGCCGCCGTTGTTGTTGTCGGATCATCCGTTGTACTTCTTCCTCTCGCCCCTCAATCTTGAGCCGCTGGATGCTTCTCTTTTGTGTTTTAGTGAAGAGGTTCGAAGGGCACCATTGGGGGTTAGCCAATTGCTCGTCTTTGGCTTCTTCTTCGTAGTATTCGTCTTTGTCTTCGTCTTCGAAGGAGTCTTGGTGGATCGGTCCAAGCCGATCATGTACCGATTGCTGCCTCTGGTTAAGCTGCACGACTCTGGGGACGAATTGGGAAGGGCTTTGCATCGGATGATCCCTGTATTCGTCTTCACGATATTCGCTGCAGGCCAGGCAATTGTCTATCGTGATTCCCAACAGAATCAAAAAAACTCACAGCGCCAGTGTGGGTCATCACTGTGGTTTCTGACGAATTGGAGTCCCCTGACCTCAGCCTCCCTGACGTAAGGCTTGCCGTGCCAGGCCTCCTCTTCCTCATGAAAACGTTGTTGAAAACAGGGCATGGGGTCCATGCGCCTGGGTCGCCGATCGGCCGATCGGCCGGTGGAATGCACCATATTGACTGGTGCAGCTTGATCTCGAGCCAATTTCTTTTCGGCCTTAACCCCTTGGAGAATTTTGGCTAAGTCATGCGTCACTCTGTGCTGCCGATCAGCTCGCCTAGGGCCGGCCTGAACCATGTTGACCGGGAAGGGATTGCCATCGACTTTCATTAGTCGAGGTGAATCGGTGAACTTCAACTTCCTGGCCTCAATAGCCGACTGGATTTGCTGTCTGAAAACTTTGCAGTCGTTAGTGCTATGGGAGGTGGAGTTGTGCCACTTGCAATACTTCTTCTTTTTGAGTTCTTTAGCCAATGGGATCGTGTGGTTGGGAGGAAGCTGAATCTGCTTCTCCTTCAGCAATAAATCAAAGATCCTATTGGCCATGGTAATGTTGAAGTCGTACTTCTCTTCCTTAGCCGTTTTCAGTAGCCATTGGTAGACGATGACCTTTTTATTTTTGGTCCACTTGGCTGCAGTAACTTCTGTGTCATCGTCGCTTGTTTCTAAATCAGATTCGACGATGACATGGGCATCCTTCTTGACGGCCTTCCTTGATTCTTGAAATCTTTGGTCGTGGGCTGTCACCCTCTGCGCCAGATGGGCTAAGCTATCGATGTCTTGAGCCGAAAATCTTTCACAGATCGGCGGCAGCAGCCCGTGAAAAGCCAAATCGGCTAGTTGGGAATCGGACAGCACTAGGCTATAATAGCGGTTCCTCATTTCTCTGAATCTCTGGATGTAGTCTTGAACCGATTCTTCATGTTTCTGCCTGATGCTTGTCAGGTCCGACAGCTTCATTTCATGATTGCCGGTGTAGAAGTAGTTGTGGAACTGTTTCTTGAGATCGGCCCAGCTCTGGATGGAATTGTAAGGCAGTGAAGAAAACCATGTAAAGGCCGATCCCGATAGCGAGAGCGGGAATAAGCGAACCCTCAGGGCGTCTGTAGCCGATGCCTCCCCGCATTGCGCCAGGAATCGGCTGACATGTTCGTATGTAGAAGTATTGTCCTGCCCTGAGAATTTGGAGAAATCCAAGACTTTGTATCGGTTGGGCAGTGGCACCCTCCCAAAATGTTCTGGATACGGGTACTGATACATGTTACCGGAATCTTTTGGCTTGAGGCCGAATTGGTCGCACATTACGTCGGCAATCAAGTCGGCCCAAATCCTGTTATGTTGAGCTTGTTGTATCGGCTCATATTGATCGTATTGGACGGGTCCTTGCCGATACCGAGGTGGCGGTGTCTACGGCCGGTGATGTTGGTCATGCTGGCCTCCCTGATACTGATATTGAGCTTGGTCGACAGCGGGAGGCAGCCGATTCACCGACGGTGGTGATTGGTTAGGGAAGAGCCGACGGCCGCCGACATTGTATTGTGCCCCTTGAATGGGGTTGGCGACCGGTTCCTGCTGCCAATTGAAGTTGAACATGTCGGCTAGTTGTTCTTGTGAAGGAGGTTGCTGCCAGTTCAGAACGACAGGTGACGGCCTTGAAGCCGATGCAGATGCATTCGGCTGACTGAGGACCTCTCCTGGTGGCCCTAGCTGCGCTGGTGGCGGGATCAGCCTATTCTGTGTTGCCAAGACCCTGTAGTTGGGGAACTGGCCATCAGTGAAATAAGTCAGCCCCCGCTACAGTTGATCGACAATCTTCGAGTCAACCACGGTGGCAATCATGTTGTTGAGGGTGTTGACTAAGATGTCACTCTGATTAACAAGAGCGTGATGCACGACCGAGTCGATTCGGTCTTGCAAAGTGTGCAGTCCCGAATCGTCTTGTTCTTGCTTCAGCTCCTCCACCTTGCACTTTCCTTTTGCATCATTCGAGGAGGAAGCCTTGAAGTCGTCCGTGCTGAATTTGTATTTCTTGTGGACGACCCTAGACTGGTCGGGCAAAAGATTGTAGATAATTGGTCTCAGGTTCCTCCACCATCTTCTTGTAGTCGGCCAATTGCTCAGCTGACAATTGTTCCATCTTGACGGGAACCATGTTTTCCTCACTGATCTCGGGGCTTTTGACGTTAATCATCGCGTCGACTTTGTTACCCGAGTCAATTGGTCCCACCGAGCGTGCCAAGAAGCGTGTTGATGAGAAATCTTTCCCACGTGCTGGCCTGGGAGATCTGCTTAACTCCAGTGCAGGTCCGTCCTTAGCTACCCGTGACGAACTAGGCGTGCCAATTGGTTTGATCTGGTAACCAATAAGAAATAATAAACAGATACATGTGTTACGGTTAAAGTTAGATCCTACCGGATCGGCTCAGGGGATCAATTTACATATATTGGCTATCCCGAAACACATTTAAACTAAGTGACTGGGATAGATCGGCTATGCCAAGACAGTATAAATCACTTAATCTAAATATACATCAGGGTAACAAATATATGCATTCATAATCTAGCCGATGCTGCAGATCTAACGTGTATCGGCTATTACTCTGATGCATCTTGTAAAAAGATACCAATCTAACCTAAATGCGTTAAACCTAGATCAATCGGCTATAGGCCGATGCCAACCGATTGATACTGGCTTAAGGCATTTAACCAGATTGAGATCTTAATATAAGATACAGCTTTAATATATCTAATAGTAAATAACGCTAAAAGACAATTAAAACAGGTAAGGCCGGCTAAAACTTCGGCACTGTCTCTAATGACAAACATCCAGCCGAATAGAACTTAATAGTTCTAAAAGCGACTTAATAGGTCATGATGATACAGCATTAAGTACAAAAAGAAGTAGTAGATCTATAGGAACCGATGTAAACCCTTCGAGACGGTGGATACAGCATATAAACTAGTTTAACATCTGGATCCAGCTCTATCGGCTACTGTCTCCTGAGAGAAACCAGCCGACGATGAGATAGATCCAGATATTAATCTTTATTATATACCGTATATGATAAATTGCGGAGTTTATAACATTAAACCTAGATTGTCATGACGATGTAAGCACTAGATTTGATGATACAAACTACTAACGACAAGCATTTACCTTATTCGGGGGTCGAGATTGATGCAGCCCGAAGCGGGATCAAGAACTCGTCTAAAAGAAAAAGGTTTGGCGATGCACCGAGATTGTATTGATGTGTGTTGTTTACAAAAAGCCCTCGGGTCTTATTTATACCCAGGCATAACAATATCCGTGTAAGACACGGTTTCTATCTTATCTACTATTTAAAATACGACAATATCTCAGGATACAGCCCCAATGTCGTATCAAAAGGAATATCTAAACAAAACCCTATTTTACAGATATAATTGCCGTTACAGGACTCTATCCATAGATGGCAATATCTTAACGAACATTTAGGAACCGAATCTCCCTTTTATCTTCAAGCTTATTTATCGAAAATGGTACCATCTTCTTCCCTAAATCGGAATAGGCTATCGGCTGTCCCTATCTGATTCGGCCTCAGCCGACTGGCCTCCCAGCGGATTTAATCATGGCCGATGCGGTCTCTGTTTCCCCCGCAGATCACTTTCCCAATCCGATTCCGCTTCAAATCCAACCTTGAACTTAGGGATTTGGTTACCAAATTTGGTCGTTAACAAGATCCAAGACCAACTCCCTGATCAGATAGCTGACGTCATCTCTCAAGCTGCTTACCTAGATCAACATCAGCACAGGCTGGAAAGAGCCAAACAACATATTGCCAATCGGAAGGAAAGAAAAAGCCTTGAAGCTATGGTTGAAACCTCGGCAGTCTATCAATGTTGAGAAGGCTAAGCTCGATGAGATGACTGCAGGGCCATCTTCCATTGAAGCAAGCATTGATCGGCTGAAGAAGCGAGAAGCTGAACTCGTACCGAGTTGGAGAAGTGCAGAGCTGACTTAGCCTCGGAAAAACAAAGGCTTGCCGATCTCCCTAGAGCCATCGAAGAGAATAAGTCCAAGTTGAAGTCTTCCATCCAATACTTGGCAGATCTTAAGAAGTCACTAAAAACCATCCCAGGGACTGAAGCAGCCGATGCCCAAACTATTGATGAAATTGAGCAGATCAAGCAACGGACAATATCGGCTATCAACGAGCTGACTGGCAACTAGAACAATTTATAATAGGGCTAGCACTCTATGAACTCACGACACTTGTAATATATTCGTTTGTATCAGCAAACTTGTAAGCTTCAGTCTTTACGTCTTGTAATATAATCTCTGCTGATCTCTGTAATCCATATCTTGTCTCGAAAATTTACAAAGTTCCCAAAAATTTTGAAGTCCACTTCTGAAATTGTATGTGTATGTGTTTTGAAGTCCACTTCTGAAATTGTATGTGTATGTGTATATGCCCCACCTAACTTTTCAATGTTGACTTCATCATTGAAAAAATTATAACTTGACTAAGGACAATAAAATAAATCTGCCATCTTCCATCGGCTTCGCACAACCAATTAAAACAACGTGAAAAATTTAAAGGCGATGTGATCATGAACACATCGGCTACCATGTATCGGCGCAAACTTAGCCGAATCATGAGTTGATCCAAATACTAGGATAATATTTTTTCAAATATTTTTCATTTAAAGCCCTTCCAAACACATCTCCATCGAGTCCTTCTAGCATGTATGCTCCCTTGGAAACACATTTATGGATCTTAAAGGGCCCTTCCCAGTTAGGTGACCACTTGCCGAATTTATTATCTCTAGTATCAATCGGCAATATCAATTTCCAAACTAGCTCGCCCTTCTGAAAATGACTTGGGCACAACTTTCTTGTTATAATGACGAGCAACCCTCTCTTTATCCCTGGTCACCTTTTCTAAAGCACGCATTCTAGACAAAACCAAGTGATCCGATTCATCTACCATAAGATTGTGATAATCATCGGTTGTTAACTCATCTTGTAATTCAATCCTTCTTGAGCCGATGGTAGTCTCCCATAGCAATACAGCTTCATGTCCATAGACCAACTTGTAAGGAGACACTTGAATTGGTCCATGATAAGCCATCCGATAAGACCACAATGCTTCGGCCAATCGGTTGTGCCACTGCTTTGGATATTCAGATATCCTTCTCTTTATCAATTTGATCAAACTTTTATTGGATGCTTCTGCTTGTCCATTAGCTTGTGCATAATATGGTGAAAAATTTAGCAATTTAATCCCCATGCTCTCTGCAAATTGGACAAACTCATCTGAGACGAAGATAGATCCTTGATCGGTTGTAATTGTTTGAGGGACGCCAAATCGGTAAATAATATGTTCTTTGACAAACTGAATCGCATCCCCAGAATCAACTTTCTTTAAAGGAATTGCTTTCACCCACTTTGTAAAATAATCGATTGCCACCAATATAAACTTGTATCCTTTACTTGAGGGTGGATTAATTTGGCCGATCATATCAATTCCCCATCCTCTGAATGACCACGGCTTGATGATAGGATTCATAGCCGACGCTGGTGCTCTCTGAATTGCTTCAAATTTTTGACAATCTTGAAATCCTTTGTAATATTTGAAATAATCTTCCAGCATCATCGGCCAAAAATACCCAACTCGTCGAAGTAACCATTTTATCTTATGAGCCGATTGATGAGTACCACAGATGCCTTCATGCACTTCTCCCATTACAACTTTGGCTTGATCGGCACTCAGACATTTAAGTAGCACCCCATCAATCGTCTGATAGTAAAGATCATCATCGAGCAAAACGTACCTCAAAGCCTTATAACGCAATTTCCGTGGAGCCGATTGAGAAGGATTTTTAAGATAATTGAAAACATCATATCTCCAATCATTGGCTGTGATTGTAGCAATTTCCTCCTCGACATCCTTCACCATCGGCTTGTATCCCGATGCCCCCCTGAGCCAAGTCATTAGCTTCAACATTCTGCTCTCGAGGGATATGTTTGAAGGTCACTAGCTGAAAACCACCGTTAATTCCTGGCATTTTTGATTGTAGACCATCAACGCATCATTATTGCACTCGTATTCTCCTGCTAGCTGATTGATGACTAACAATGAATCACCCATGATTTCAACAGCATCAACTTTGACCTCTTTCAAAAGTTGTAACCCCTTGAGGACGGCCTCGTATTCGGCTTGGTTATTGGTTGCATAAGGCGCAATGGTGTAAGCAAATTCAAAACTTGCCCCCTAGGTGATATTATGACCAAGCCGATGCCACAACCATGTCTACAAATTGAACCATAGAAAAACAACGTCCAAGGCACTATGTCGACTGAGCCGATTGAATCATCCCGGTGTTCAACGATGAAATCGGCTATAGCTTGCCCCTTAACTGCCTTGGGTGCTTGGTACCTCAGGTCAAATTCTGTCAAAGCATAAATCCACTTACCAACTCATCCTTTGAGCACTGGAGCCGATAGCATGTATTTAACTACATTGGCTTTGCAGACCACCGTGCATTGATTGGATAGTAAATAATGCCTCAACTTGGTGCAGGAAAAGTACAAGCACAAGCACAACTTTTCCACCGGAGAGTACCTTGTTTTTGCATCCAAAAGCCTTTTGCTTAGGTAAAATGTTTCTCTTTCCTTGCCCTCAAACTCCTGGATTAAAACCGAGCCGATTGACTTCTCATCGGCTGACAGATATAGCTTAAAAGGCACTCCTTTCTGCGGAGAGATCAAAATTGGAGGGGAGCTCAAATAATCCTTGATATTCTCTAAAGCCTTCTGCTGCTCTACCCCCCAAGTAAATTCTTGATCGGCTTTTAACCTTAGAAAAAGGCATAAATGGCTCCATCTTCGTAGATAAATTAGCAATAAAACACCTGAGAAAATTTACCTTGCCGATCAGAGATTGCAACTGCTTCTTGTCCTGTGGAGGTTGAATGTTCTTGATTGCATTAATACTCCTTTGTGTTACTTCAATCCCCCTCTCATGAACAAGAAATCCCAAGAACTGTCCAGCCGAGACGCCAAAAGCACATTTGGTAGAGTTCATCTTCGAGCCATATTTCCTTGTTCTTTCTAAAACCTTCCTTAAATCGGCTATGTGATCTTCAACTTCCATGGATTTTACCACAACATCATCGATGTAGATCTCAACCAAGAAGCCGATTAGGTCATGAAAAATATAACTCATAGCTCTCTGATACGTAGCTCCAGTGTTTTTCAATCCGAATGTCATGACAACCCACTCATATAAGCCGATAGCACCGGGACACCTAAAAGCAGTCTTATGGATATCTTCCTCGGCCATAAAAATTTGATTGTATCCAACATTGCCAACCATAAAACTTATAATCTTATGCCCTGAAGCAACATCCACCAATAATCAGCAATCAGCATGGGGTACTCATCCTTAGGGGTAGCTTTGTTCAGGTCTCGAAAGTTGATACACACCCTAAGCTTGCCGTTTTTCTTCATAACTGGAACTTTGTTTGAAATCCACTCAGCGTATCGGCACGGCCGAATAAAAACTAGCATCGTACAATCGAGCGATTTTGGCCTTAATCGCATCATACATATCGGCTTTAAATCTCTGTTAATGCTTAAATTTGGTAAGCCCCGGAGTCCCCATCGGCTGGGTTCATATAGGCTCAAAGCTAGTATCGGCTTAGAGTTCTGCATCAGCCGATTAGGGGTTTTCTGTTATCAACAGTTCCAATAGTCGAATTCTTGTTAGATTCGGTCTGGGAAGATCTTATCCAAAAGACAGCGAGTTCAAGAAGGATACAGCTTGTATCTATTAATTAGGAAGAATTTGTTAGCTTTCTATTTTATCTTTAGAAAAGTTTGTTAGTGTCCAATAAGGACTCAGTTTGTTTCCTTTTATCTTTAGGAAAGATTGAGTCGTAATCTGTTAGGATCTTTGTTAGCCCGTGGGTATAAACATGTAAGCCTGGGGTTGATGTAATCTATCTTTTACGAGCAATACAATTCGGCGCATCACCACATTTTACCTTTTCCACTTTGTTTATCATCCGGCGAGACTTGGCATCCGACGCGGGGCTGCATTAGTTAGGTTCGATCTCTAGCGAAGGGGTAAGTCCAAGTGTTGTCGATCTGGTATATCGTCTCTATCTTTAGTTCCATTACTGCTTATAGTCACATCGGCTTAGTTAGATCTCGGTTAGGTCCGATATTCTGATCAAGTTGATGTTTTTTTAAACATAATGTCGCTTTAGGTAGATTTGTTATATCCATCATGTTAGACAGATCTATCGGCTCATTGAGTATTAGATTATCATATACAACTCATGTTGCATCGGTTAGGTCCGACCTACTAGATTGTTGTTGATAATCTAAGTCTTGTTAAGCTGATAGATTTACGCCAATGTTTCATCGGAGGGTTAGCCGATCCTATCTGATGTGTTAAATTTCTTCTTGATAGTTTTGCTATCTTGGTTAAATTTAACACTTGACCACTTTGATCAGCATCATATCGGCTTGTTTAAATCTATCAGTCAATCATCAACCTTATGCTGCATCAGTTAGGTTCGACCTATGAGGTTGCAGTTGTAAGTTAGATTTATGTAAGTCAATAGGCATCAATCATTGTTTCATCGGGCTTTCAGCCGATGAGTTATATGGACGTTGCATCGGCTTACAAGGATTATATACAGAGTTGGTCTTAGCCGATTGCAGCAAAGGTTCCTAATCACTTGGATTTAACGACATCGGACCCCAGCCAATGTGTGCTTTAATCTTCAGATCAATGTCTATTTTATCCTGTGATTGGTTTATGCTATATTACATTGTTATATCATCATGTTATCGTCGGCCGATCGCCTCTATATAGAAGTTTGCTCATCAACACGGCCGATGGACTAAAACCCTAAGTGCATCAGTCGGCATCGGCATCGGCTGGAATCACGCCATCGGCCGATTGGCTATTTTGGCTATCAGCTGTTTTAGCCAATCGGATGTTTTGGTTATTGGCCTGTTGGTTGTTATGCTTTATGCTTTGCTGCTTTGTATATCTTGTCAGTGGGTACCAAACTACTCAATCCAGGAAAATGGTACTATGAACACGATTGATTCCCATTATAAAAAAATGGGGGTCTACACAGACACGACAGGAACCCACCCACGTGGCACAAAATTGTTGTATTGGATACACTTAGTCACCTAAACAACCACACATGAGTAAATAAGAAGTTCTCTGAGTTATACGAACTCATACCCTCCAGCCTACCAAAATGTAAGGCTAAACCATAAAGATTTTACTAAACTTGGGCTATCTCATACTAGCACATGTGGTAATACTGTATTTGATATGAACAGACATTGAGTGAGGTCCTTAAAATCAGCCTGGGCACACTCTCCCCGTATCGGTACACAACTAATCACCATATGCGTACCACATGAGGCCCAGACCTCAAATCCATATTTTCCAACTCTTTATTTGGCAAATATCACATTTATTCATCATAAAATTCAGATCACAAACCAACTTAGTTTTTCATATACTTTGCCTATATGTGAAGTGAAATATGCTACAAGCAAGGCTAAGCATTCTCATATATTATCAATTTCAAGCATCAAACTCATTATAGCAAAACTGAGTTGGTTCTAGGGCTAGGAATGATGGATAAGGTATTTTGTGGAGTTTAGCAGGAATGCAAGTTAAGGAGTTGATCTAATGTGTATTCCAAAATTTTAGTGTTGTAGCATAAATTCAACATGCATATTTCGCAAATCATTTTCAAAATAACCTCCAAAGTATAGGTTCAATGTGTTCAAAGGGAGAGGTGAAAAACTTGCCTGGCTCCTCTTCTTGATCAGCTAGATAGGATGGTTCGTTGGAAAACGTCAGCGGTTCGTCTAACACATACATGCAACAATTCAGATTACAAACATCCATGCAAACTACCATGCTCTAAAATGAATGCATTACGTGGGTAGAATGCGTTTAGTAGTTACATTAAGTTCCCTGTGAAAGAGTCTCATTTCATTAATTTTTTTATCAAAATTACAAATTCCTAATAGGCTTATAAGTCAAATGTAGAACTATGTGCTTTTCAAAACTATTCAAAGCCAAACTCTTATGTTTCTGGTATGTCAGTCATTTATATCCAGTGGAGCATAAAAATATGGTTCCAACAAAATTTAGTTTGCAATTTTTGGAGTTAGGATAAGGTTTCTACAATTTTTAGAAGTTGAGGTGCACATGAAAGATTTATTCTCCTAATTAATTTATTAGGGATTTATATGCTATATAAGGTACTAGGTTTTATGATTCTAAAATAAATTTCAGCTTTCACTGGTTACATAGAATTTTAGTTCAGTCTATTTGGAGCTGAAATGATTTTCTTACAAATTTTATAAGTTGAAGTTCACCTTAAGTTAGCTAGTTTGTAAATAAATTTTTAGAAATAAATTTCCTACTGTGAGTAGGTGATTTTATTTCATAATATCAAAGTCCATAGACTTGTGAATCTAACAAAATTTGTTTCGGTCCAAAATGTGCATTTTTCATTTTATATGAATTTTTAAAGTTGAGATCCTTTTTCTGTTGGAAGAATACCCCCCCCCCCGGGTTTAATCTTTTCTAATTTCTGAATTAAAAGCGTGGGGTCCACTTGTCAGTGTCTGTTTAATTTAAGTGAGAATTACTGGTGCCTAATCGTTGTAGGTCCCGTCTGTCAGCATGATATGGCTGGGTGAAAACAGGCGGTGGCGCGGCGAGCTTCGCCGGCGCCGAATAACGGGCGCTGATCTCGGGTCACAGCCAAAAGAAAAAATCTAGAGGGGATTATGGCGAAGCTAACGGTGGGTTTCTCGTCCACAGCCGTTGCCGGAATCATCGGCGTCAACGGTACGGGTGGCCCCATGGTTCGGGTGGATGATGCATGTTGGTTTTGAGCTCCGATCTAGTTGTGCATGTGTAATGTAAAGCTTCTAGGGGTCACTAGGATGCTTACGGAGTGATGGTTGGACACAGGCGAGGTCGGGTCATCGGTGGCACCGTGCAGGGCTTTGGAGTGGCGGCGCTGCTTCCTCGGGCAAACGTCGGGGGTTCCTCGGCTTTCAGCTGTTCACAAGAGGAGCTGGCATTGACTTAGCCATGCACAAGGATGCTCTCAACAGATGGAATCGTGCCGAAACTCACCAGAGAAGGAGGAAGAGAGGAATGGCGTCGGCGGTCAGAGTTGGGGAAGAAGAAAAGGGATTCCCTCCACAGTGCACTTCGCGGTGATTCCTTCGAGTTCAACCATTGTCAGGCATCGGATAACATGTTGGCGAGAGGGTTTGGCCAATGGCTCACCGTGGAAGGCTGTCGACGAGCGGGTGTGTTGCGGCGGTCGGCACAGAGCGCGTCGAGGTCTCGCTATGGCGTGGTCGCGTTCTCGGCCATCGGCTGCACCAAATGCAACGATTTCAGTGGCATTAGAGAGGGGATTGAGTGGAGATTCAGGAACACATATTGGGCAAGAGCGAAGCTCATCGGGCGTCAATGGCGATGAGGACCTTGCTTGCCGGCGGTGAAGTTCCTTCGGCTGTTCACGACGATTTTGAGGTGAGCGGTCTCAGCTTCTCCATGGAATGGGACAAGAGTGAGAGAAAGATAGAGACGGTCGACCGGTCGGGCTTAAATATGGTCGCCGGCGAGGAAGGGGAGGAAGAGGCGCTCGCCGCAGTGGCCGACGCGTGCCCGTGCGCGTGGCGCGCGCGTGCTTTCAAGCGGGCCCGTGGAAAATTGGTCATGCAGCTGACACCGTAGTCCTACCGTGCAGTATGGCCCACTTGTCAGCGAGGACGTGAGGGAGGAGTGAAAACAGGAAAAATTTTCCAAGTCTAGGTTTCTGTGGTGAGTTTACGACTTTGGGCTCCATTTGAAATTACTTCCAGGTAGAATTTGGGGTTGCGTCCAATGGCAAAGTTTTATACGATCTGGTCAATTTCACAGCTTGGAGGTCCCCGGTTGAATTTTGGCATAAGGTTGAAGATGGCTCCATAGTTCTGTCAACAATTTTAGCACTTAGAATTTTTGTGTGAGTATTTTGGTCTAGATTTTTGGTTTAGTAAAATAAATTCAAACTTCACATTATGCTTCTAAGTTTTGCAAAAGATTTTTACAACTTTTCTCATATTCTTGGGTGGTTTTAAAATTTTTTTGTTTATCCCATTTTGTTGAGATGTAAATGGTTATGTTTCTAATATTCATATGCACATTTGTTTTTTTCCAAAATGCACAACAAGTCATTCCGAATATTTTCTAGGGAAAACTTTTAATTCTCTTTTACATCATTTTGCCATTTCCAAAGTCTACCACATATTTCAAAATTGTGGTATGTGACAATATATTTCTCTCCGATCTTCCTGGGGACTTAGGAGTTTTATTCATGTGATTCTATGCATGGGAGATTTGTAGTGTTGTTGTTGAAGTCGATTTGGTGGAAAACTATGTAAATAACAGATAACAACACCGATACTAACCAGATCGGTACCGTCTGTTAAGATAGAGTTCTAGGTTCCACCAAGCCGGGGCAAGTGTGTGTAACGAACAACTATTAAATAGAGGATGGGATGAATCCACCAATTATTGGTTAGAATTTGTTGTCGCTATTAAGATATGCCACAGGTCTCGTTCACACATCAGAAAAATTTAGAACTATATAAATGCTACATTACCCTTAGTCTGGCTAACTACGGTTAATCCTCGGGTAAAGATGGGCAAACGCTACAGAATTGATTGTACTCGAATACACCGTACTCCCGGTCAATAGAGTTGTGTCTATGGGTGAATCCAGTTTAATGGTATAAGCAACTTTTCTATAATGCCACCTTAAAATTTGAACATTCATATGTAAACAATTGTAGGAAAGGATAGAACCTAGGATCATGTTGAAGTTAGGCTTAGGTTATTTCCTTTTAGGACATCATGTATATATATTTATGTATAGTATGGAATCACATTAAGATTAGGCTTATATCATATCATACATATCTATATGGTATAAAAATCATGTTAAGGCTAGGATTATATTATTCTTTTTAAGACATCTTGCATATTTATAAGAAGGGGTAGAATATAGGATTAGGCTAAAGTTAAGTTTATAATTCATGTTCTTAAATGTTTACATAGAATATTTTAAAAAGAAGAATAGGATATAACTTCATGCTAAAGATAAATTTGTAATGTATAATTCCCTTTAAAATATCTTGCATAGTTATCCATGTGTCGTTGAATTCAGTTTGGCTTGCTGAGTACCATCGGTGCTCACCCTTGCACATGACATATTTAGGAAACCCCGAAGCCAAAGAAGAAGTTCCTAGTACCCTAGTGGGCTGGGAAGTGTCGTGGCTTTCTTGCATTGTATGGTTTGTACTTAAATATTAATAGTTTGTAATAATATATAAAGTTCTTGTATCTGTACTATCTCACGCATAACCGGACTCCTGGGAGGTTATGTGGTATTGTTGGACTTGAACTCTCCGGAGGAGACCCCACATTAATCGCAAAATTCAATCGGATTGATTTCAATTTGATTACTCCCAAATGTTACTCTCTCGCACACTATATAAACCTATCTCCGGGACAAACAAAGTACAACCTTTTTTTCTCTATTCATCTTCCTCATTATCCTTGGTACTCTCTGTTCCTGCATTGTTAAGTGTCGTGGCTTTCTTGTATTGTATGGTTTGTACTTAAATAATAATAGTTTGTAATAATATACAAAGTTCTTGTATCTGTACTATCTCACGCATAACCGGACTCGTGGGAGGTTATGTGGTATTGTTGGACTTGAACTCTCCGGAGGAGACCCCACATTAATCGCAAAATTCAATCGAATTGATTTCAATTTGATTACTCCCAAATGTTACTCTCTCGCACACTATATAAACCTATCTCCGGGACAAACAAAGTACAACCTTTTTTTCTCTATTCATCTTCCTCATTATCCTTGGTACTCTCTCTTCCTGCATTGTTAAGTGTTGTGGCTTTCTTGTATTGTATGGTTTGTACTTAAATAATAATAGTTTGTAATAATATACAAAGTTCTTGTATCTGTACTATCTCACTCATAACCGGACTCGTGGGAGGTTATGTGGTATTGTTGGACTTGAACTCTCTGGAGGAGACCCCACATTAATCGCAAAATTCAATCGGATTGATTTCAATTTGATTACTCCCAAATTTTACTCTCTCGCACACTATATAAACCTATCTCCGGGACAAACAAAGTACAACCTTTTTTCTCTATTCATCTTCCTCATTATCCCTGGTATTCTCTGTTCCTGCATAGTTTCTGTGTCTCTGGTCCCGATCACCTACGTCGCACGGGTCGTCGGGACTAGCAGGCCTCCGGAACTCCATCTGCTTGAGTACCTGCATGGGTAGGCGGGCGATCAAGTTTTTGGGGAGTGTCCTTCGGCGTGACTGCTCCTGTTCTACTACATCGGTTTTGCACTGCATCGTCTTCTTCCTCTACATCAACTTTCATTCTGCTTCGTCTGCTTACACTACTTTGACATGTCTACTAGTGAAGGCAAGGATGGCAATGGTAGCGGCCGCAACAACGCTACTAGAGGAGGCGAGAATGACTCCATCAACGGAGGCAACAACAACAACAATATGTTACGCAACACCGGAGCGTTCTCGGGGTATGTTGCATTCTTTGTTATAATGTTAAATATGATTCTCGATGACGCTTTTCTAGTTATTGACATGTTTGTAGGAATTAATGGGCCTAGCCAAGTGATTTTTCAATTAATTCCTGAAATAAATCTGAAAAGCCCAACAAGGCCCATGTATGACATGGCAATGTTGGAAATTTTAGGACCACCTTGTTAGTTTAGAGTAAGGTTGTCCAACTTATATAATGGGACTTCTCTCTTCCTTCCAAAGCCATGGATGATAAGGGAGAGGAAGTGAAAACCACGTGCACGCTCGCTCACCGCGCCACACCGTGCCGGGTCGAGGCCGGGGCCGCGATTCGCGTGCCTTATTTTTTTAGAAAAATTGATAATTGTTCTCAGGCGAATTTTTGGAGAATCCTAATCGGATACGAGTCAGTTTTAGTTGGATAATCCTGACTGGATATGCAACAGAATCCTAACCGAATCCGCTATGGGTGTTGTCTTTACGCGCAAGTTATCCGGGGTTATATATATTCACCTACGCATAGTCGTCTGGTATTAATCTGATCTGAGTTTTGCCACGTTTCTCGCTGCTACGCCGCTGCTATTGTTCTGCGTTATCCCGCCGCCAGCGTGCACCAACGATTGGGAGAGCAGGTCTCCGAAGCCATCGTCCTTGTGATCCTGCACCGAGATAGGGCGAATAAGGTTTTTAGGAAGCGCTCTGCGTGACTGCTCAACTCAATCTGGCGTGTCTTCCTGTTGCATCGGCTCTATGTGAACGTCTTCATCGCCTATGTCCGCCGCGAATTCCTATGATCCCTAAGCCTACAAACGTTTGGTACGCATCTCTGGTTGTTGTGATTATGGTTATTATTTTGATATATGCTAGTATGTTAAATCTGTTCATTCTAGTTCATGTGATAGTTTTGATCTATTTAATTTGAAATTTAATTAAACAATTGCCTAATTATTTAACAATCCAAAAACCTTATTTTAGGCAATCTGTTCAATTTTCAATGGCTGGTTTTGCTGATGCACTAAGGTCAGAAAAGTTTTCTGGTGTGCACTTCAAGATGACAAGCAAAGGTCTGCCTTTGGCTTACTGCTATGAATGTGTGAGAAGTGAGACTTGGCAAACATGAAGGAGATCTTTCTGCTGATGATCAGAAGAAGTTCTGGGATGCCAACAATCTCTTCGTAGGATGCATTCTTGGCGTGCTCACTGATCGTCTGTGCGATGTGTACATACACATGACAGATGCCAAAGAGCTGTGGGATGCACTGGTTGCTAAGTATGATGCATCAGATGCAGGCAGTGAATTGTACACCATGGAGAGATTCCATGACTACAGGATGGTGAACACCCGATCTGTGGTGGAATAGGTGCATGAGGTACAGTGCGTTGTCCAGGAACTCGAACTTTGGAAGTGTCGTTTGCCTGATAAGTTTGTGGCTGGGTGCATAATTTCAAAGCTTCCTTCGTCTTAGAGAGGTTTCGCCACTGCTCTGAAACACAAGAGACAGGAGATATCAATTGAAAACCTGATAGAGTCTCTAGATGTAGAAGAGAAGGCTCGGGCTTAGGATACTTCTGAGAAAGGAGGCGAGGGTCAGCCCAACGCTAATGTTGTCCAGAAGTTCCCACAGGGCAATAACAAAAGAGAAGAACCAGAAAATTCACAAGGGTGTGCCTTCAAGAAGAAGAATAATAAATCTGAGTTGACCTGCTTTATATGCGGAGAGCTAGAGCACTTCTCCAAGGATTGCCCAGACCGTGCCAACCGCAAAAGGAAGAGAGTTGATAGCGGATCAAAGACTGCCAACACGGTGACCATGGGAGACAGGTACGGTAAGTTACCTTCTCTACTTTCAGTTTTTCAATCCGCGAGTTGATGGTTTGATACTAGTGCCAATGTACATGTATGTGCTGACAGATATATGTTTTCTTCTTAACAGGGTGCCCAAGGCTCAGTGATGATGGGAAATGGGTTGCATGCAGTTGTTCGTGGTGCTTGTACGGTAGATCTAAAGTTTACTTTGGGAAATATCATGTAGCTAAAGAACGTGCAACATGTCCCCTCCATCAACAAGAATCTAGTTAGCGACTCCCTACTTTTGAAGGACGGTTTTAAGTTAGTATTAGAGTCCAATAAATTAGTAGTATCTAAGCATGGATGGTTTATTGGAAAAGGCTATGAGTGCGGAGGCTTGTTCCGCTTTTCCCTAGCAGATCTTAGCAACAAGTCAGTAACCATATTTGTGGTCATATTAGTGATGATACAAGTGTTTGGCATTCTCGTTTATGTCATGTGAACTTTGGCTTAATGTCTCGGCTATCCAGCATGCGTTTAATTTTAAATTTCACCATTGCCAAAGGTTCTAAGTGCCATAGTTGTGTGCAATCTAAGCAACCACGAAAACCTCACAAGATGGCTAAGAGGAACTTGGCACCTCTAGAACTCATACATTCTGATATCTTTGAGATGAATGGTGTGTTGACAAAAGGTGGAAAGAAATACTTTATAATGTTGATTGATGATGCTACTCATTTCTGTTATGTTTACTTGCTGCAAACTAAGGATGAGGCATTAGACTATTTTAAAATCTATAAAGCCAAGGTTGAAAACCAACTAGAAAGAAAGATTAAACGTTTTAGGTCAGATCATGGTGGCGAGTTTTTCTCTAATATTTTTGATTAATTCTGTGAGAAACATGACATTATTCATGAGAGGACGCCACCCTATTCACCCAAATTAAATGGGATTGCCGAGAAAAAAGAGCCCCACGATGACTGACTTGGTTATCGCCATGTTAGACACTGCTGGTTTATCTAAAGCATGGTGGGGGGAGGCCCTGTTGACTGCTTATCATGTCCTGAATAGAATTCCAAACAAGAGTAAGGATCAAACGTCATATGAAATGTGGATTGGGAGAAAACCATCATTGTCTTACTTGTGCACATAGGGGTGTTTGGCTAAAGTAAATGTGCCAATTACTAAGAAGCGTAAGCTGGGGCCTAAAATAGTGGATTGTGTCTTTCTAGGATATGCTCACAGGAGTATAGCTTATAGATTTCTAGTTGTTAAATCTGATGTACCTGATATGCATGTTGATACTATTATGGAATCTCGTGATGCTACATTTTTGGAGAATATATTTTCTATGAAAGATATGCTTAGAACTTCTAGATTGTCATCTGAGATTACTCCTGAACCTGTCTGTCACGTCCAGAAATTTATCCCAAATTTCCAGACTGTCTTGTCCATTTAATCCCTGTCCAGGAATCAACCAGGGTACACAAAATGACAAATTAATACACAGATCCCAACATAAAAAATAAAATGTAAAATAAAAGTACTTACTGAAGAGGCACTTAGTCCTCACACAATAAAAATAGCAGCGGAAAAGAAAGACGATCGTAGCGAAGATTCAACTCCACTCCACTAGCAAACTCAACTAGGATCTGAGCCTTGGTCTTTTAACACAATCTTCAACTCAGAAGCACTACACTTCTGAAAGGGGAAAAATCACAAGGTTGAGTATAACCACCATACTCAACAAGCCACACGAGAAATGCACAAGTGCAAGGGGAGAGAGAAAGAGTGGCTTAGGCTATTTTGCATAAATGCAGTTTACAAACATATAGAGAGAAAGAGAAATAGTTTTACTCTGATTAGAGGTGCGCAACTTTACACACAAGACACGATCCCACACATGTTACCATGCCCCAAAGTACCACCATGATACTGCAAAGGGGAAAATCGTGACAAGACCTTTCGCATAACTTCCTCTAACCAATCGTACCACACCAAGGTTTCGCCCCCACCCCTCGAAAGGCAATGGGCAGCCCCCCCTCCCCACGTTCCGCGGTGAATCCGGAAGCCGATCAAACGGATGCCCCAGCCGACCAAACTCCATCACGCCCACCCTCACTAGGGTATGTCGACCAGAGGAAAGCTATACTACGAGTCAAGCAGTTGCCCAATTTTGCTTGTGGTAAGCGTTGTTTGTCTTCCAGGGTTTCCCATGAACCGGTCCTTAAATGACATGGGTGGAACAATCCAAAACCATGCACCCATAGCCCACCGTTAAGTCATATTTTAGTTGAGACAATTATGACCAATAAGACATGTCCATGTTTATCGAGCTTGCAGCTCATCAGAGACTAGAATACATAGTATAAATTATCCCATTTAGTGAGCTAGTGGTAATTAAACATGGCTAAGCATATAATTCCAGCAAAAATCAACATTAGTGACTAAAGCTAGTCAATTTATCACCCAAGGTTGACAAAGGAAATGGATAACAAATAAATAAGACATAAGCAAACATATAGGTAATCCCATCATTCCATGTGATTAGCAAAACATGCACTTTATTTGCAAACAGTTAAACATTTATAAAATAGGATCAATATGCTTCAAGGGAAGTGTGACTTGCCTTGCTTCTTCAAACAAACTTTCTGGACTCTTTTCCTCGCGAGCGTGAACACCGAAAACGATGGAATCTACACGCTGGCTCGCAAACGAGGAAAAAACCCTAATAAAAACCAAATAACAGTACATAAAAAATAAACAAACATGTAGATCTCAATTTTAGATGAATCTTGAATTGGAATGACCCAATTTGGAGTTCGTATGAATTAGATATGAGTTTTAGAAGTTTTGGACCAATTAAATGAATTCTTGAAGTTAAAATAATTTAATGCGCAATTTTAGATTATTTTTCAATGGTAAAAGGCTCGGGATGACGTCGGCAAGACAAGGGCGATGTCGAAGGCAAGCTCGGGTGTAGGTGACGTCAGCAAACCGAGGACTAACGTCAGTGGGCAGGGCTGACATCAGCCGCGGTAGCGGCGGCGCACGGGAGGGTCCACGGTGAACCGAGTCCATGGGGACCGGTCCATGGGTCTACCAGATGGACGGCACAAATCATCCCGAAGGGGATCAGGCGGCCACGGGGAACGATAGTGACTGGAGCAGTGGCGATTGCCGGCCGAAGGCGGCAAACGGCGACAGAGTTAGGGATTGCGGCGATAGAGGTGCTTCGGTGGCTGGCGACAGGAGGGAAGCGGCGGCGGAGGTACGGGGTGGTGCGAGGAAGGTAGCGGTGGCCTTGGAGCATGGCGGCGGTGCTTGGAACGGCGGCGTGTGATGGAGGAAGCGCGAACTGCAGAGCAAGGCCGAGCGCGACGAGAGCGATTGGGGGTATGGCGGCTCGGGGAAAATTTGGGAAACCAGAGGAGGCCGAGGGGGTGCTATTTATAGGCGGAGGAGGAAGACATTGTCTCGAATACAACGGGGATAGGCGGCAGTTAGGCTAGGGTTTATCATTATTCCTTCGAGATAAAACGGGACCGAATTTTGGAGGATTTAGCATGGGAAAATTGGGGATTTGTTAGGGGGAAAAGGAGAGGAGATTAAGCGAAACCCATTTTCGCAATCGATTTTGGATGTGGAGCAACGAGGAGGCCAGACTTGGTGGAGGAGGCGACGTCAGATTATGGGAGCCGGACTCCAGCTGGAGCTTGAAGAAGGGCCTAACATGTGGGGTCTGGTCCCACATGTGAGTGAACGAAAGAGAGAGGGAGGCGTGGGAGGAGGCAAAGTGGACTTTATGTGAGGGAGTGGGTGGCGGCGGAGCGGGAGGAGAGAGAAGGACGACCGAGGAAGGAAACATGGACTTCAAGGAATGGGTTGAAAGGTGACCGAGCACAGGAAAGAGAAATTTAATTTCTTTTCCATTTTAAATTAATCACGTAAAAGATCTTTGAATTTCTATAAATGCTTCCAATGCCCAAATAATTCCAAGAAAAATCCTGAAAATATAAGGACACTCGGTATTTAATAAAAATATCATCATCTCATTTAATGATTAATTAATTTATTTAAATAATTACTTTAATAATCTTTGTATTATTATAATTATTTTGGAGCTCCAAAATTTCACGAAAAATTTCTCGAGTATTTTAGAGCAGGAGAATATTTCAAAAATATTTTCAGCCATGATTTTTAAAGGAAAATTTAATTTCCTTGTTTAATTCACTTGTTTAATTTGCTTTTCATTTTATTTAATTTATAGGAAATAATTTATTTAATAATTTTTAATCCGAACGAAAATCGGGCTATGACAAATCAACCCCCCTTACAAGAATCTTGTCCCGAGATTCGAGGCTAGAAAGAAAGAAGGTAGGGTGATTGGGTTGGCTTGCTGACTACTACAGTTTCTTCTGGCTCACACTGACTGATTTTGCTCGCAATGACTCTGATCTGGCTGCAGGGGTTCAAATATCCTCAGACTGTACGGCTACATGGGCACCTTTGGTGTTCTGAGAATTCTCTTCGTGGACTTGAAACTGGTGGAGTTGTTCCTGAAACCTTGAAACTGACTCCCATGAAACCACGGACTCTGAATTTCGCTTCAAACTACTCTTGACTTGAACGACAGGTGTTTCAAGAAGCTGCTTGATCTGCTTTTACCTAAACTACAAGTGTCTTGACTTATTGCTTCTTTTGGTTGGACTGTTGACATGACCGCTTGGTGTGTGCCTTAGATTCGAGCTTGTTAACTTGAGGCTGATGTAACTCTGCTAACAGTTCACAACTATTTCCTTTGTTTGTAACCCAATCTGTTTCACAGGGTTTAACCTCCAAGAAAAACGGTTACGGGGTTAACCAAATTGTACTTAAAGCTTGCTTTACCTAGGTGGATAGGCTTTCGACCGACTATGACTGATGAGGCTAGTACTCTTGATTTAAAGGCAACTTGATCCATAGAACTAATTCTTCGCCATCGCATCGAAATGAAGTATTGGCAGAGCTCCTTCATTCCGTTGGTCCTTATATCGTGTGCTAGCTTTGAAGACTGACAGTCACCAACGTCTGCGTTGCTTTCCCACAAATGCCGAAACTGGAGAACTGTTGTGGACTGCCTTTGAATCAACCAAGGGTTCCTGTTGTTGATCTCGCCAATTTGCTTTTCCACCCTTGAGTAAAGATGGTTCGCCTAGACGAATTCTCCAAATCATACTTAGATGGCTGGATGTTCTAGCTTGACATTTGGATCAATTCGCTTCTGAGCAGGGTGTTGGGAAATTTTTCAATGTCATTTTCTAGGAAACGTCGAGGTGGTTTCCAAAAACTGTAACAGTTGCCTTGAACTAATGATAATCATTCTTGATTCATATCCACTGCTAGGGTACGGTTACACTTAATATTTTCTGGAGAGCCTCCAAGATTAAGAGTGTGGACATTTCTCCCACGACGTTATTACCAAATTTTCTTCATTCTTCTTATTTTCTTGAGGTGCCACTAATTCTGACTTTTAAGGGGATCGCATCATGTTGAATATTACTATAGTTTGACCATTTATATTTTATTGGTTGACCATTTACTTCTCTTGATTAGCAATCATTCCTTGAAGTTTAACCAAAATTGGAAGGAGCGGGGAAAATGAAACTCTAGGTTTCTTATAACACTAGCAGTTTCATAGGTTAGCATGTTTTTGAATACTCAAGATGAAACACCAAAGAAGAGAAACTGTAATTCTCAGACTTTGCTGAATATTTCCTTCTTATTACATAACTGCCATGAAACTTCTACGTACAAACAAAAATAGTTGAAGATTAAACAGTTGTAAACTGCTTCAGACATGACTACTAGATGTCTTGACTGGGGCAACTTTTACTCCTATGATTCTGGCTAGGTTGGCTTGATCTGACCTTGCTTACATGCTGGTGTTCCAACGGGGACACTGCTTTGAGTGTAGATCTGCTTGATTGCCAAGCATATGAGGTGAGGCAGCATGAGATTCCTTGCTGGTCTTCACGGTAACCTTGTGGTTGGAGTGGATCGATGTTTCCTTGGCATTGCTTGCCCTACTGTTACTGGTTCTGTTGCTTGGGGGTAGGTTGGCGGGTGAACCTTAGAACTTTTGCTGGTGCCCTTAATGACAATATGTCGTGGTGGAGGTTGCAGGTACGGGCGACAACTAGTATCCTTTGCCTTATGGGTACCTTTGGCTGGATTTGACCGCATTGTGCTAAAGCTAGGGCAGCTTGCGAAATACTGGTGTTGCCGACAACGCTGGTACTTAGAGGATGTTGGCGCTTGGGCACTGGACAACTTTTGAGTACATGACCTATTTCCCCACAGTTGAAGCAATGACGGACTTCTTTTACTGGTCTTGGAAGTGGACATTTTTTGAAATAATGTCCTGGCTTGCGACAATTGAAGCTCTCAGACCTGATGTATCACGGGGTGCACTCTTCTGGGTCTGTAGGCTCGCAGTTGAATATGAAATGTGCACTGACTCTTGAGCCTGATTTTCCATGCCTCTGTTACCACTGGTGGTCTTCACTGAGGTTGGAGCTGGTTGATGATCAGAAACATCTTCACCATTAGTAGTACCAACCATGAGTTGACTAACAGGCCGTCGGGATGTCCTTTGGTTTTCCTTCTCCTTAACTAAGACCAACATTAGTTGACAGTCCTTAGGCACGTGCTCTGTTCCCTCACACGAGAAGCACGTGACATTTCTCGTGGGACATTCTTCTGGCATATGAGTGTCCTCACCACAGTGGCAGGTGTTGATGCATATGCTCACAGTGTGTCCAATTTCTCCACAACGAGTACATGCTTTGAGCTCCATCTCTTCTTCACTAACGTCTTCCAAGTTTGCTTGGTCATCATTTGAGGATACTTCTTCCAATTCATCATCTTCTGACTTGGGCGGACCATAAAGCCAGAGATGTCCGGTTAGTTGACGTGCACCACGAAAGGTATTCTTTCTCAAGCGTAGGAGAATCTTCTCAGCATCTTCGAGAGTAAACTCTGCGCCTATGATGATTATCTTGCTGGCACATCCTGTATTTCATTCTGGTGCCTTTCTCTTCTTATGGTTAGACGGTGGCGTACCAACATCTTGGCTGCTTAGTTGATCGGACTCTTCCTTCTTTCTTGTGCACTGCACCTCATCTTCGGTCAGGGTCCTGGTAGACATGTCCCTTGAATTATCATGACCTTGCTCATTGTAACCATAGCAGGTGTCATGTGTTTCCCTCCAGCATGATGGCGGAGGTTGTGCCATCATCTCCTGGAAACTTGACGGTATGCTGGCAGGAGTCACCAGGGCTTGCAAAGGAACATACTTGTGTTGCCCTTGATACTGACCCTAAGCTTGCATCTGAACTTGCATCTGCTGCTACTAATACTGCCGTTGCATCTATTGTGTCATCATGACCACTAACTGCATCTGATTGGCCACTACCTGGGCTAGAGTTGGGTCCCCAGGAGATGGAATACTCGTAGCGTTGTTCTGAGCTAACCCATGAGACGGTTGGGGTTCTAATCCACTGATATTGCTTATGGCTTTACCCATCTAATGCAGAAGGAGAAAGGAGGGGACCAGGGAGAGGTTAAACTAAAGACGAGACCTTAATCCGCTTAATTACTGATCTGATATGGGTGTACTTTTATTGTTCAAGTTGATTAGGCAAACAACCTAGTATGGTCACATCCCCATCACTGATGTAAACCATACACCTGCACACAACAAACAACACACGACCTAGGAACTACTGATACTACTTTTCCGAGAAAGATTGGTTTTTAGGTAAGCTTCGGGGAGACTTCGCTTGATCCTCTTGCCTGAAGCTTGGGCTGGACTTGACTTTCACTAGTTGACGAGCAACTGGGTTTGACCTCCAGATTCAACAACTAAAAGAGGTGAAGGGGAAAGAGGGAAATTTTGACAAATCACTTTGCAAAGACTCCACAGGGATAGAAGAGACATTTTCGCAAATAAGGTTTTCACAAACTTGTCCATAGGGTTTGACCATTTGGCTCAACCTACAGTCGAGATGGCTTTGATACCAACTTGTCATGCCCGGGAATTTATCCCAAATTTCCAGACTGTCTTGTGCATTAAATCCATGTCCAAGAATCAACCAGGGTACACAAAATGACAAATTGATACACAGATCCGAACGTAAAAAAAGCATAAAATAAAAATACTTACTGAAGAGACACTTAGTCCTCACACCAAAAAAAACAACAGCGAAAAAGAAAGATGATCCAAGCGAAGCTTCAACTCCACTCCATAGGCAAACTCAACTGGGGTCTGAGCCTTGGTCTTCTAATATCGTCTTCAACTCAGAAGCACTACACTTCTGAAAGGGAAAAATCACAAGGCCGAGTACAACCACCATACTCAACAAGCTACACCGAGAAATGGAGATGTGCAAGGGGAGAGAGAAAGAGTGGCTTGTGCTATTTTGCATAAATGCAGTTTACAAACATTTATAGTTTAAAAATAGTAAAACAGTTGAGTAATTAAGGCAATATTATTTTTCCACTGAACTACGCTATCCCACGTTGAACAGGCCACACCATTCCACTTGAACTAAACCAATTCCATTAGGTCCAATTATTAAAGATGAGACTAATAATAGTGAATCTGGTCGATCGCCCATAACCGCGGCACGGCTATTCGAATAGTTTTACTCTGATTAGAGGTGCGCAACTTTACACACAAGACACGATCCCACACATGTTACCATGCCCCAAAGTACCACCATGATACTGCAAAGGGGAAAATCGTGACAAGACCTTTCGCATAACTTCCTCTAACCAATCGTACCACACCAAGGTTTCGCCCCCACCCCTCGAAAGGCAATGGGCAGCCCCCCCACGTCCCGCGGTGAATCCGGAAGCCGATCAAACGGATGCCCCGGCCGACCAAACTCCATCACGCCCACCCTCACTAGGGTATAGAGGAAAGCTATACTACGAGTCAAGTAGTTGCCCAATTTTGCTTGTGGTAAGCGTTGTTTGTCTTCCAGGGTTTCCCATGAACCGGTCCTTAAATGACATGGGTGCGACAATCCAAAACCATGCACCCATAGCCCACCATTAAGTCATGTTTTGGTTGAGACAATTATGACCAATAAGACATGGCCAGGTTTATCGAGCTTGTAGCTCATCAGAGACTAGAATAAACAGTATAATTATCTCATTCAGTGAGCTAGTGGTAATTAAGCATGGCTAAGCATATAATTCTAGCAAAAATCAACATCAGTGACTAAAGCTAGTCAATTTATCACCCAAGGTTGACAAAGGAAATGGATAACAAATAAATAAGACACAAGCAAATAGATAGGTAATCCCATCATTCCATGTGATTAGCAAAACATGCACATTATTTGCAAACAGTTAAACATTTATAAAATCGAATCAATATGCTTCAAGGGAAGTGTGACTTGCCTTGCTTCTTCAAACAAACTTTCTGGACTCTTTTCCTTAGGGCTGGGCACTTTTAAACCGAAAACCGAAAAAAACGAACCGCACTGAACCAAACCAAACTTTGCGGTTTTTCGGTTTTTGGTTTCGGTTTCGGTTCGTGGTGTCGCATAAACCGACTAATTCGGTTCGGCTTCGATTTATTACATCTGAGAACCGAACAACCAAAAAAACCGAACAGAGAAACCGTTGGGCCCACCAAAAAAATCCAAGAACGGCGTCCGAATAGAGAACAGATAAACCGAATAGAGAAACCATCGGCCACGCCACGCACTCCTCCGCACCCATAGCCGCCACTCCTCGACGGGGGGAGAGGCCCATGATGTCGACCTCGCCCAGCCCCGGCTGCCGCCGTGCCGCCTCGCCCAGCCCCCGGCCGCCGCCGTGCTACCTTCGCCCCGCCCCGGCCACCATCGCGTCGCCTCCGCCCAGCCCCGATCGCCGCCGTGCCACCTTCGCCCGGCGCGCCGCCTCTCTGCCTTCGCCCCAGCGTGCCGCCTCTCTGCCTATTCGGTTTATAGTATTTAAGAAAACCGATTGGTTTTTACTTTGTGTCAAACCGAACTTTGCGTAAGAAAATAACTGAACCAAAGTGTCGGTTTTAACCGAATGCCCACCCCTGCTTTTCCTCGCGAGCGCAAACTCTAAAAACGACAGAATTTACACGCTGACATGCAAAATGAGGAAAAAACCCACATAAAACCAAATAACAGTATATAAAAAATAAACAAACATGTAGAGCTTAATTTTAGATGAATTTTGCAATTTGAATGACCAAATTTGGAGTTCGTATGAGTTAGATATGAGTTTTAGAAGTTTTGGACCATTTAAATGAATTCTGGAAATTAAAATAATTTAATGCACAATTTTTAATTATTTTTCAAAGGAAAAAGGCTCGGGATGACATCAGCAAGACAAGGGCTGACGTTAGAAGGCAGGCTCGGGCGCGAGTGACGTTAGCAAACCGAGGACTAACGTCAGCAGGCAGGGCTGACGTCAGCAAACCAAGGGCTAACATCAGCCGCGGCGGCGACGCACAGGAGGAACCCGGTCCACGGGGACCGGTCCACGGGTCCACCACTGTTTGTATTTCTTACGACCACACATAAAATCCGCAAGCACACGAAATACCGTTGTAGCACTTCACCCAGGGAGTATTCCAAGGGATATCGAATCCAAGGAACGGTAGGGACTATCTAAGAGAAAGGATCATCCAAGGATATCAAAGATTAGGTAAGCCATAGTGTAGAGAGGATTACTATGGTTGCGGCTCTAAGAAGCTGGTAAATTACTTCAGCTTTTTTCTTGCTTGCTTCGGGCGCCGGCTTACACTCGGTCTGCTGAGTGACTCCGGCCTACAACTCTACTCTGTACCCGAACGTAGAGGAATACAAAGGACAAACAGGGCTGTCACCACCTGCCGCCTACCTCTCACCCACGGAGTATGAGGCAAACAAAGGTAAACTCTAGCCTAGACATCACGTCTAAACTATCGAATACTACTCTAGCCTTGCGCAAGAACACCCGTCTTTATCAGGGGTCTGAGTACTAGAGCACCCAACTTAGGGCGATGATACTGCAAGCAAAATTAAAGTAAAGTAAAGTACTCAATGTAAATGTTTAACAACCAAAGTAAACATGAAAACTTACTTTATCAAAGAAATCATTCGTCGAGGTACAAGGCCGAAGGTCAGTGCCGGGACTCCCAACACTCATCCGAACTACCCCTTGGAGAAATCTTCGACATTTGGGGCACTCCTTTCGGAGCTTCCCCTTACTCTCTAACCTATTTACTAAGCCTTTGGAGTGAAGCTTTAATCTTCTTGGAGGTGTCTTGAGATGAAGTGGAGTGCCTCCTTTTATAGCCCTCAATGTTAGTTTGATGTCAGTTACTAACCGCCATACCCACCTAACCGTCATTAGGGATGAATAGGGAGCTGCCACGTGAAAGGCCGGGATGAACGGCCGCCAAACTGGTTCGGCCGAACCCTGGTCAGTGTTGTTCTCCCCGATTTTTCTCCAGGCACTGACATGTGGGCCCCTAAGGTGGTTCATGGGTGTTTGGTCCCACTTTAAGATTGTTTCACCCGACTTGTGGGCCCTCCGATCCGCGGGAAGTTGACGTGGTGATCGCCGATTGGTGGGAGTTAAGTTCTTCACCACAAAAGCGCCCTTTCACTTCATTTTGGTACATAAGTCACCTGCATACATTAAATTACCAACACTCGTGGAAAAGGTTAGTTAATAATCCCTACCGCTATGTTGATATGCCAAGTTTGTTCCACTTATGCAGGAATTGACGGTCGGATTTTGGGAGATAGTGATCGTCAACAAACTCCCACACACTTAGTCTTTGCTCATCCTTGAGTAAAGGCCGAGATGCTGAGGTGGAACATGACACCTTTTTTTTGGTGTAGTGCTAACATACAAGTTATTCCTAGACCTAGTTATGCAGACCTACTCATAACTATGAATCTGTATGTGTCTACCATGAAATTCTAAGTATTGAAAAATGGGACAGTCTAGATATAAGCTACTATGATTCTTATGCACTAAATGACTTGGGGTTTTTTATAAGGTTTTCAAAAATGAAAAACATAACTTTATTCCTCCGATAAATCTCTCGAGTCACTCAAAAGTGTTTGGTTCCTCACCAAGGCAATACTCGCCTTATTTGCTCCTACTTCTAATAAGGTTTATGTGGAGCTCAAGGTAGGGAAAATCATGCGGCATGCTTGCATCAAATATTTTGTAAAGTCAAATAAAGGATCCAAGAAAAAAACTAATCATGTAATCAAGATCAAGCTTGTGCATATTTATGTGGATAGGAATATGTGGGTGGAAAAATGGAAAAAGAAAAATATTTGTTGTGGTGGCTCCTATGTTTGAATGATCCTCCTCCTACTTTATTTTAGAGAACATTGCTATGATTCTTTTTTTCTTTATTTTTCTCTTTTTTTCATAGTAATTCTGCTCGAGAAGATTTTTCTTCTTTTTCATGAGCATCATGAACCTTTTGTTTTTATTTCTATAGCTCATGTCTCATTTGGCATGGGTAGGAGGATCACTAATTGATTGGAGTCTTTATTTTGTGGATGACTAAAGTGGATGCAAAGTCCCGGAGTAGAAATCTGCATATATATGGATGTAGACAAAGTGGAAATATTTTTGGCTAAACCTCTCATGTAGAGGGAGAGCAAATTTTTATATGGTGAATATGCACAAGACTTTGACAAAAGAGAACATGAAAGATTATACCGAGGGTCTAAATATTTGACCAAACTCAAAATAATAGCAAGTAGCATATGTATAAGGTTTGATCATGTAATTTGACATATGGCCTTGGTAGGAAGAAAACATCATCGAGGAGTTAACGTTATGGTTTTTTTTGAATTTTTGCAAAAATAAATTTCCAAGTGTTTTTATGCAGCATGAAATAAAGTTGCTCATTACCAGGCAAAAATAAATTTCCAAGTGTTTCTATGCAGCATGAAATAAAGTTGCTCATTACCAGACTATCTCGCATAGATCAATAACTCGAATAACATGTTATCCCTAAATAATCGATTTCACAGCATATGAGTGCAAGTCATGGAATAAAGTGTATGTAAGTCAACCAACATGTGTTATGTCTCCAAGGTTGATTTTCCTTTTTAGGCTCATGCTCATAGTGCTAGAAAAATTTATTAGTATGCAAGGAGCAAAAATAAAAATTGCAAACCTGCACAATGGGAGAGCATGATGACGAGCGAGACTAAATTTGGTTTGAACCATATGAGGTCTTGCTGCGTTTTCTTGTGTTACTCCCATGCAAAAATGTGCAACGTTATGGAGGTGGTCCAAAGGATTGCGCGTGTCGAATGAGGGACACCCCCACACTTATTTTTGTACCTGCAGCTTTATTGGACACAACACAAGTGGAGACAAGAAATAATTCCACCGATGTGACAGATGGGAGAACTTTATTCAATTAAAATAAAACTTACCGGAAACTTACCTTGAATCCTCATGGGGACTTGTGCCTAAAGAATGCAGCACCCTTGGGCCAAACAAACAAAAAGAACAAAAGCAAAAAGGAATTTTTACCTTTCTTACATGCTTTTACTTTGTATATATATATTATTTTTATCTAAAATTTTATTTTCACCAAGTTTCTTATACTCAACCAAGGCTAGATTAAAATTGACTCAACATAATCATCAGAGGGTTTTATGCCTGCTCTATACGTTATGCATCTTTATCATATATCCAATGCCTTGGGTTATCTCCAGTTTAAATCAACTTAAAATCCATATGTATACAACCAAGATCTAAACAAGCATTAACTTCAAGGTTCATTAAGCAAACTCGACACCATGTCTAGTTTGATTAAAGAAGACTTTTTAACCTAAGCATCATGCTTAATTTAAAGAGCCTATGAATGGACTGATCATATTCATTCAAACCAGAGCATGCGAGAATAGATAAAGGAAGCATATGATCAAGTTATATTCATGCGAAGATAAATATGAGTATATGAATGTGAACATCAAATACCTCCCAGCAGGGCTTTGTTTAATGTTGAAAGTAGGACATTTTTCAAGTTATTTTAGCAAGGCAAGTAAGAACTATCATCATTTCTAAACCAAGGTGGAATTCTGCATGAATGAAATTTGTTAAGGGATATGTACCAAACTCCCCCACACTTGGATTTTTGTGTCGCGGGACATCAAAAATCAAGTGTGTGGTGTAAAGCCTCCTTCAGAACTTGTTTCATCACCAGAAACATCAAGGTGCAAAAGTTGACGTAGCTCCATGTTCTCAGGCATCGCATGACCATATTTCTTTTTAATTTTAACCTGAAATGGTTAGTGACTAAAAATACCCGAGGGCAAACTTATCCCTAAAACATGTTTTTGCTTTTTATTAATGAAAGGAAATGATACTCCGAGCTACCTCCCAGTAGTGCTTGTTTATGGTCAAAAGCTCGATCATGGGGAGTTCTTACAATGATGCTACCTTTGGCGATGTAGTTCCCAGCTTCACCACCAGTTGTTGATTCATAATTGAAGTTGTAACTGCAAGGTTAGTGCCGAAAGTGCAACCACAAAATTTGCAATGTTTATGATAAACAAATGCATCTACAACCAACCTTCTAAACATTTCATAGTGAGGACATTAAGGTGGTTGTATGTGCTCGTGTCTGTTGGTATTTCTTACGACACAGATTTTGAATACCATTGTAGCACTTCACCCAGGGAGTATTCCAAGGGATATCGAATCCAAGGAACGATAGGCTTATCAAAGAGTAAGGTTCATCCAAGGACATCCAAGACTAGGCAGGCTAATGTATAGAGAGGATTACTATGATTATGGCTCTAAGAAGGAGGTAAATTACTTCAGCTTTTCTCTTGCTTACTTCAGGTGCCAGCTTTTCTAAGATACGATTTAGGATTTTCCTTCCTTCCGTTGGAGTCTTATGTGAGAATGAACCACCGGATGCGGTGTCAAGATATAGGGCGGACTCTTTGCCCAGACCTGACCAGAAGTGTTGCAACAACACATGGTCGGGTAAAGACAAGTCGGGGTCGGATTGCATAAGAGTTAAGAACCTGGCCCAAGCTACACCTATAGTTTCCTTCTCAGCCTGTCAAAAGTTGAGAACTTCTACACGCAGAGATGTGATACGGGTTAGCGGGAAGAAAGCGAGACAGAATTTGTCTCTGAGTTCTTTCCACTCACCATTTGTTCTCTCTACGGTAAAAGTGTACCATTGCTTCGCCCTTTCAGTAAGTTAAAAGGGAAACAACTTCCACTTCAAAGTTCTTTGTGTCATGCCTGGAATCATCAGGCATGAACACAATTGTTCAAACTCTCACAGATGATAGTGTGGATTTTCATGATCGCCCCCAGAGAAGGATTGCTCCCAAACCATGGCTATAAAGTCAGGGCAGAGCTCAAATCCAGATGAAAGAATTGGCTCAGAAGGCTATGGCAGCTCAAAGAACTCGCCCTTTGGAGCGGATAGACTTTGGATAGATTGCTCCATAATCTAAGGAAAAAGGAAAATAAAAAAAATATGAGGATGACCTAGGCTCTAGGATAAATCAGCAACCGTCCCCCGCAACGACGCCAGAAATGCTTGTTGGTATTTCTTACGACCACAGATAAAATCCGCAAGCGCACGGAATACCGTTGTAGCACTTCACCCGGGGAGTATTCCAAGGGATATCGAATCCAATAAACTATAGGGACTATCTAAGAGAAAGGATCATCCAAGGACATCCAAGATTAGGTAGGCGATAGTGTAGAGAGGATTACTATGGTTGCGGCTCTAAGAAGATGGTAAATTACTTCAGCTTTTCTCTTGCTAGCTTTGGGCACCGGCTTACACTCGGTCTGCCGAGTGACTCCGGCCTACAGCTCTACGTCGTACCCGAACGTGGAGGAATACAAAGGACAGACAGGGCTGTCACCACCTGCCGCCTACCTCTCACCCGTGGAGTACGAGGCAAACAAAGGTAAACTCTAGCCTAGACACCACATCTAAACTATCGAATACTACTCTAGCCTTGCGCAAGAACACCTATCTTTATCAGGGGTCTTAGTACTAGAGCACCCAACTTAGGGCGATGATCCCATAAGAAAAATTAAAGTAAAGTAAAGTACTTGATGTAAATGCTTAACAACCAAAGTAAACATGAACACTTACTTTATTGAAGAAAGCCTTCGTCGAGGTACAAGGCCGAAGGTCGGTGCCGGCACTCCCGGCACTCCCCCGAACTACCCCTCGCAGAAAACTCTGACATTTGGGGCACTCCTTTCGGAGCTTTTCCTCACTCTCTAACCTATTCACTAAGCCTTTGGAGTGAAGCTTTATTATTCTTGGAGGTGTCTTGAGATGAAGTGGAGTGCCTCCTTTTATAGCCCTCAATGACGGCTTGATGGCGGTTACTAACCGCCATACCCACCTAACCGTCATTGCGGACAAATAGGGAGCTGCCACGTGAAAGGCGGGGATGAACAGCCACCAAACTGGTTTGGCCGAACCAGGGTTTGGCCAAACCTTGGTCAGCGCTGTTCTCCCCGGTTTTTCTCCAGGCACTGACATGTGGGCCCCTAAGGTGGTTCCCGGGTGTTTGGTCCCACTTTAAGATGGTTTCACCCGACTTTTGGGCCCTTCGATCCACGGGAAGCTAACGTGGCAATCGCCGATTGATGGGAGTTAAGTTCTTCGCCACGAAAGCGCCTTTTCACTTCATTTTGGTACATAAGTCACCTGCATACATTAAATTACCAACATTCATGGAAAAGGTTAGTTAATAACCCCTACCGCTATGTTGATATGTCAAGTTTGTTCCACTTATGCAGGAGTTGACGGTCGGATTTTGGGAGATAGTGACCATCAACAACCACGTGGACGGCCCAGATCACCCCGAAGGGGATCGGGCGGCCATGGGGAATGATGGCCCCAATCTGCCGAGAGAGAGCACGATGCGCGCGGGCGAGCGAGAGAGAGAGAGGAGGGGAGGTGGCTCACCGGGTGCACGAAGGCAAGAGGAGGCGGCGTGACGCACGGCGGCAAGCAACCGACATTCGGGCGAACGGTGATGAAGATGGAGATCCTCTACACCGGCATGGAGATGGAGATCACCATGTGAAAGGGCCACACTATTTCATTATTGCTATTCTACATGCTTTCATATTGAGATATGTTTGTTTGATAGGATAGTATCTCTCACAAAATTAAGTAGTAATGATGGCCTTCCAAATGTTGCACCTGTCACCGTTATGCTCGTCAATTGGTGGGTCTGCCCAAGCAGAGTGCCATTGTCTATCATAACACGATGGGGTATATGTCAGACATATACATGCAGGAGCATTTGGTTTACTTGACAAGGCTATCAAAACAGTTTTGGGCCTTGGAGCATAGGTTGGGGCCGAGGCATGGTGATGCCACCCACAAACAAGTCACATATGGATGTGATTAGCAAGGTGTTGCTTACCCATGTTACTAATCTTCTAGCAGTGATGCCAAAGCTCACTAGAAATTAATTAACATGTGGATCTTGACCCAATACGTAACCTTGAGGGAAGGTTAAGAAACGTAGTGGGACTCTTTTGTCAAATTGTTTAATAAAAGACAAAGCATAAACATTGTGCTAAACTTTGCATGTTTTCTGTTGTTGATAATGGCAGCTAATAATGCGCCCAGTTCTTTTAATTTGTAGTCTATACTTGAGAAAGAAAAATTAAATGGAACAAACTTTATGGATTGGTATCGAAACTTGAGAATTGTTCTCAAGCAAGAGCGAAAGGAGTACATTATTGAAGTTTCCTATCCTGATGATTTGCCTGATAATGCAAATGCGGCTGCACGAAGGGCTTGGGAGAAACACACTAATGATTCCCTAGATATAAGTTGTCTCATGCTTGCCACAATGTCCTCGGAGCTTCAGAAGCAATACGAGAGCAGCGATGCCCATAGTATTATTGAGGGTCTACGTGGTATGTTTGAGAACCAAGCTAGGATTGAGAGGTTCAACACCTCAAAGTCCTTGTTTGCGTGCAGGCTTGTAGAAGGGAATCCCGTCAGTCCGCATGAGACTCTTTATGTATGAATCTATTTCTAAATGATCCCTGATCGTATATCATGTTAATGGAACAAATATGATTCTAAGATCAACATGTTTATTGATTGATGATCATGTCTCATAGATCATTCTATGGAGATACCAAATCAATAAACGTGAACGTGTGTTGGAGAACACATTGTTGGATAGACCCACTCTGAGACACTACAGGAAATTAATGTTCCATTAGTTGGTCTCAAGTAGTGTTGGTGCAAAGTCCTTTGACATGAGATCATCATGGATTCCAACATGTGTAGTAGCTTACTTAAGGACTACTAAACGCTATTCCATAACTGGGTAGTTATAAAAGTAGTTTTCGGGTCTGCTATAAAACATGTAGTGGATGTGAATGATCAAGATGGAATTTGCCCCTCCTTTGGGAGAGATATTTCTGGGCCCCTCGAAGTAATGGATTATGGAAGTGCATGGCCTTGCTGAGTTGATTGAGGAGCCAATCAACAGATAGATAATCCAGTACGAGATCGAGTGAATGATTAAGCTGTTAAATAGGATGGAGCATGTCTTGCCTATAGCTTAATTGGTATCATGAGGCAAAGGGATTTGTGCACACATTACAAGTTCAGCCGAAATAACCCTCTTGTATACTTGTTGTCAATACGTTCTGCTAGGGGCCGCTGTTGACGGTCGGCCGAGTTGGACTCGGGTCAGAACCATGTATACCTGAACCTACAGGGTCGAGCCAAAACCGTAGTCGTGCATCGCGTGCTAGCACACGGGTGTTCAGAGTTCTTTCCTTGGATGTGTGGATACTGGTAGAGACATCGGTATGTTGTGACGTTCTTCGGCGGCACGAATCTCGTCAAGATTCAAGTTAGCCAAATTCAACTCGGCGGCTTGGGGTCGGGGTCGGCAGGTCGGAGGGTCGGGCAAATCTGATCGGCATCGACATCGGCTTCGGCAAGTTCAAGCGCTAACAGGCAATCAGGCGACGCGAGACGTAGACGAATCCTTCATCAGGGTCAGACAAAACACTCCGGGGTCGGCGGGTTGGCTGATCTGCTCCTAGGGTCAGCTGAGGCGTTCCCGGGGTCGGCAAGGTGTTCTCAGGGTTGGCTGGGACATCCGCGAGGTCGGCTGAGGTCGGCAAGACTTGTTCGAGATCGGGTTGCTATTGATTGGCTATTTTCGCTGCACTACATGCCAATAGGTAACAATCTATGGGCCCTTACTTGCAAGCTATCCTGGATTGTGCGGTAAAAATTTTTGTTTTATGCTATCATTGCCTCCACATTCTCCTTCAGATGGTGGCCTTGAGAGCTAAAACGGCGTGGAGCCAGGGAGGAGGCGTTGTCAACGGGTGGGTCGGCAGTCCTCAAAGGGGGATGCCCAAGGAGGTGAAAGAGAACGGTAGAGAAGTTGTCCTCTGACGGATCCGATGGTCGACTTGAGTCCTAAGATGAGCCAAAGAGTAAAGACACAGAGAGTTATACTGGTTCAGCCCTCTCGAAGGATAATAGGCCTACGTTCTGTGTTCTTTGTTGGGGTGTGTGATGAACAAGGATTACAACGAAGAGTTCTTGGGGCTTAGGACAAGCCGGCCATGAACCGGAAATGAGAATGCTAGAGTTTGATCGGAATGTGGATCTCTCTCCTCCCCCTGGCCCCCTCGCCCTGTCCTCCCTTTTATAGCTAAAGGGGGGCAGTTACAAGAGAGCTTGAGGGCCAAGGAAGCTATGTCTAACGTGCTAAAAGGTGAGTACAAACAATATCTGAAAAGGTACAAAATGGTCTGCTAGATCCTAAATACCATGGGCGTCTTGTTCTCCTTCTCTCTTGCCTTGGGATCCGTCCTCCACCTGAAACACCTGTACTGTGTTGTTGGGTGATGTCAGTCTCTGCCAGAATTGTCCCCTCCCTCTTCCTTCTTGCGTGCAAAGGATGGTCGAGGTCGGGCCGTAGTTGTCGACGTCGAGAGAGGAGAACCGAGGTTGGACTCGGGGAAAGGTCAGGACGATCGACCCCACAGGACGGGGTCGGGCCATCGACCATGTCCCGAGGACTCTCGGTTTTGACTTCGGTTGGACTTGGATTCCAGTCCGTGGGGTACCCCAGGGTGACACCCCCCACAGCAGCCCCTAAGCCTAAGGAGGAATGGAACATCCATCCTTAGGATCAGAGTTTCTTCTTCGTCTTCGTCTTCAAAGGATCCTCAAAGCATCGAGCCAAGGTTTTGGCAGGTGCACCGCCCAGGTGCACTTGTCAGGTGTAGCCCCCGAGCCTAAGGGCGAATGGAACATTCGGCCTTAGGGTCAAGTTTCCTTCCGTGGTCTAGTTCCCTACAGGTTGTCAAGGTTGTGGGAATTCTTGGTTTTACAGGTGTACCGCCCAGGTGCACCTGGCAGGTGTAGCCCCCAAGCCTAGGGTCGGATGACACATCCGAGCCTAGGGTCAAGTCGTCAAGAGTGTCTTTCATTCACCTTCTGACCTGAGCATCACCCGGGATCTAACAAAGGCTCTTTTGGATCCGACGGGCTCGCTACCCAGGAGCATACAGTGGTCCTTGCATTGCCTTCATCGTGGCCTAGAGGCCATGGACGAAGTTAAGGAAAGCACAGCCCGAAGACAAGTGGTTTTTAGTGTGTTGGTCGGGTCCACCCTCGGGGGGCAGCAAGTGGCCCCAGCTCTGACCGGGGATTCGCCCGGAAGCCAGCCCTCGGGGGGTGAATGCCACTGCCCCAGGGTAGTGGAGGTCAGCCATGCAGTCGGGACTACCGCCCGGAGGCCTATAGTAGTCCCGACCCTGACGATGGGCTAGCTCGGAAGCCCATGCACCTTGAAATCCATTGCCCTGAAGCAACGGAAGTCGGCAACATGGTCGGGACTACTGCTCAGAGACTTCTGGTAGTCCCAAACCCGACTAGGGGTCTGCCTTGAAGCCACCCCCCAAGTCGGTGGTTGCCACTACCCTGAGGCAGTGGCAGCTGGTGGTGCGGTCGGGATTACTGCCCAGAGGCCTATAGTAGTGCCGACCCGACGATGGGCTAGCTCAGAAGCCCACGCACGAGTCCCGACCTGAAGGAAAGTGACGGTCAGTGAAGTCAAAGAGGAAACCCTCTGACATCCTTGTGCAGAGTTCTGCCACGCCTTGCTGAGGGCGCGAAAACCGATGTAACGTTACGTGACCGGATGGGACGAGAAACGGAAGCCGTGCGGGTGCCGTTTGCCGTCCCGAGGATCCGATGGTCAAGATCTTCCCAAGGGCAACGTGGCACGTCAGGAAGATGGATGGACAAGGGGCGTTTCGAATGCTCCGCGCCTGTCATAAACGGCACCACGCATGTTTTTCGAGATTTACGCCACCAAGCCCATCATTGCTCCCTATTTAAACCCGGTCATTCCAGGTTCCTTTCTCCTTACGCCACCTATTCCTTTAGTTTGAAAGAAAAGACCTCAAGGCTCCATCGTTGCTCCACAACCCTCTGCTTCCTCAAAGCATTCTAGGACTTGTGTCTTTATCGCTGAGTTCTACCAAAGGTTGGAGCTGGGACGGAAGCCCCGGGAGACGTCACCAACGGGTAAGTCTTTGGACTTCATCTTTTTACTCGGATGTTTCTTCTTTTGTTGCTTTTTGATCTAGTATTGGGGCCTCACCTGCTAGGTGTTGATGCCATGGCAGGACGTTGGTGCTGTGCCACAACTGGCGTTTGTGAAGATGTGTGTTCCCGTGACGACAGCCGACCCGAAGGAGGTTCTCTGGGCCTACTCTCAGGGTGTGGCAGAGATGGTGGTGACACATGTCCTTGGTGTGGTACAGCATGTGCACATGCCGGGGGTGCTTTGGAAACATGATAATGTGTTGGACTTGTAGTTCCAATCATTCCAGCATGTGCACATGCCCCCGGAGTGGTACAGAAGCTGTACCCCGGGTTGATGTCGACATGGTTGCCGAAGGGTGGTCTGCTGGCGTCGAGGAGGACAATATCAACAAGATCAACGCCGCCGTGGAGCCGATAGCGGAGAAGATCGTAGTCGACAAGGACCTGTAGGTGTGGACCCCCCGTTTTTGGAACGGGAATCTTTCGTGTTCATAGTATCATTTCCCTGGATCGAGTAGTTTGGTACCCACGAAATACAGTACTGAATAATCAGGTGCAAATGCACGAATAGTCTTACATCGAAATTATTAGAATAATAGGCCCGAAAGCAATATCCATCACATAGGACCTCATGGTACAGATACAACCCAAAAGTAGAAATTAGGTAAGGCAGCGGAATGAAGGCAGCGGCATGTCAATTGCCATAGGCAACGACCGGAGACTAAGACCTAGCAAGCGCCATCAGCTTCTTCGCCCTCCTGGTAGTAGGCATAGGGATCCTCCAAGTCTTTATTTCCACCATCTGAAGGTTTGTGCGTATAGCAAGGGTGAGTACCAACCGTACTCAGCAAACCAACACGGAAGTGATGCATATGATAGGGTCATTCAAAGAATGGCTGGTGTTCTTTTGCATAAAGCAAATTTTCACAACTCTTTTCACAAGCCTAACAACTAGCCAAGTCAAGTTTTAATTCCATAGTTCATTAAGTCGGCGACGGTTCTGTCTACCATCCATCGTGATTCCAAGGATGGCTTCCCGCCTCCGGTTCGTCATGGTTTTCTGGGGAGTCCACCCATTCTCGCATCTCGAGAAGTTGATCCACCAGTGAATATAAGTCATCATGCAAACCCATCCCATCATTTTAAAGTTTAGAGTCTAGCCAAGTGAAAATCTTGTCACGATGCTCAATATCCGCGAGCACGGCTATTCGAATAGATTGATAATTTCACATTGCAGTGGATGTACACTTTACCCGTACTCCACGACTGCCCAACAAATGAGCCTACATCCCAACACATGAGACGGTCACGGCAAAGCCTTTCGATAACCTCACTTCGGCAGTACCCGCTCCATGAACTTAAGTCCTCATGCACTCTAGCCGTCATTTTCTAGCAGTGAGAGAAGTTCTGGCGCACCCGGGGTAAGGGGAGACTTCATTCATCAAGTTATAATAAATTCCAATTTCCCATCATCCCTTTCAAATCTCATCTCATACATAAGAACCACTATGCAAGGGTACCGCCTCCGCTCGGCTATCTACTCCGCTAGGTCTATACCCATTCGAGAAGTACGGTTGTACTGGCTCGTTTCCCGGCTATCTCATGGCTCGGTCCTTAATTGACCAGGGTCGGCACTTTCCTTTTCCGGAATCCACCCAAATCATTCGGCCGCCCCAGTCTAAAACATTTGTTTAGTACTTTCAATTTTCATCAAAATTCATTTCATCATTCTCATGGCAATGTGGCGCTCATGTCTCCACATGCCATATCTCAACTACCTTCCCTAAGGTAGTTGCCCAAGCATAAAGCTCTTCATAAAATCATGAGTATGCATGAATCTAAGAATAGCATGGATAAGCAGTTTACCGAAGATATTCTCCGGTTGTATGTATCACATCGAGGGTTACAAGGAATAATTCTAAAGGTAATCAATAACACGGCATGACATAGCAAGTATAGGTAATTCTTTGTGTATAGCATGCATGTTTAAGATTTAAAACAACATCATTTCGCAATTGGGATCAATATGTTCAAAGAGTGTGATGACTTGCCTTGCTCGCACGCTTGTTGAGCGGGGTCTTCAACGGAGTCGATGCCTGCTTCTTCAGGTGCTATCCGTACGTGAGAAAGATCAATTGAATTCAATTAGAATTCAATAAAATACCGAGAGATCGAAAAGAACCATAAAAACCATTAAAACGACTCCAAATGTTTGGCCGAGAATTCTACTCGAGTTCGGGCGAGTATTGCTAGGGGAAAATCCGAGTTTTGGAATCGAGTCGATGCCCTAGGGTTTTCGCAAAAACGACGATCGTAATTATTTGAGAAAATTAGATTTAGAAATATCAGCGGAGGAATTTGTGCTTGAGGTTTTGTAAGTTCGAGCACAAAAGAGAAACATATTTAAATGGCGAGAAAGAACTAAACGAAATCCGGATTTAAAACGACGCGAAACGAAATCCCGAAAAGTACGATTTTGATTTTCAAATTTTGCTCAGAGAAAATATACAAGAAAATAATTTATTTTTGCCCAAAAATTTACTCAAATCATTTCAAAATATTTTTCCAAATTTTCCATAATTTTTCCTATTTTTCTCTATTTTTTTCTTTCTCTCTTTTTTTCTTTTTCTTTTTCTTTTTCTTTTCTTTTCCTCTCGCACACTATTCATTGGCCCACAAGGTGTTCGACCGGCGGTGGCGCTAGCGTGAGGGCGGCGGCCCGGGACTTACCGGCGGCGATGGCGACGGCGAGGAGAGACGGCGGTGGCTTGCGGCGCACGGTGGCGAGAACCGGCGAGGGAGTGGAGGAAAGGTGGTGGCGAGGTGGGGAAAATGGGGAGGGTTTTGCCCCATTTTATAGGCGGCGAGAGAGAGAAACGAAGAGAGGGAGGGGGCGGCGCGGCGGGTACGACGGACCGCCACGCGGCGGCGTCTGGACGGGCGGGCGCGCGCGCGTGCGTGGCGCGCGCGGCCGGGGCCGGTACGGGCGGGCGCGACGTGGCGAGAGGCGCACGGCGCGGGCGGGTCGGTACGGGCGGGCGCGACGCGGCGAGAGGCGCACGGCGCGGGCGGGGTCGTGCGGGCGGGCTCGACGGCAAGAGGCGCACGGCGCGGGCGGGGTCGGTCGGCGGGCGCGACGCGGCGAGAGGCGCACGACGCAGGCGGGGTCGATGACGGTGGGCGCGACGCGGCGAGAGGAGCGCACGGCGCGGGCGGGTCCGGCGCGGCGTGCGTGGGCGCACGGCGCGAGGCCGGGCCGGGCGCGACGCAGCGCGTGGCGGGCGCAGGGTTGGGGGCCGGCGCGGCGCGTGGCGCGAGGGGGGGCCGGGCACGGGCGGCGCGGCGTGGTGCGTGTCGCGCGTGCGGGCGGGCGTGGTACGGCGTCGAACACTTGGCGCATTATAAACAGTGACATTTCTAATTTTTCCCGATTTAATCTCTAATTTCCAAATCCTATTTTCTTTCACCCCCAAAATTTGAAATAAAATATAGTACACCCAAAAATTAAGTTGTAAAATATATTTTCAACTTTTTCACCCACTTTTATTATTTTAGAAATATATTTCACACATTTAATTTAATCCTTTTTACCTAAATTCCATAAAATATAATTTTGATTCCGAATAATTTCTAGACTTCATATATATCTTTCTAAATATTTTATCACACATTCTATTCACCAATTAATATTGCACAACCACCAAAATCATGTTTTGTTCCCAAATATATATTTTCATAAATCCATAACCCTTTTTCCTATTTTATATTAAAATTCCCAACTCTAAACTTCGAAATTTTTCTCTCTAGTGGAAATTCAAATTGTTTGGTTTTTCTCAACATCGAGATGAATCGCTCACATATAAATTTATGCAACCAAGCTGGCAAATAAGGAGCAACAAATACGAGCAAAAAGGCAACAAGCAAAAGTTTTTGCAAGTTCCGATTTTTATGTTCCGATTTTAATTTCTTCGATTTTCAGGATGTTACAAACGATGTAACATCCTGGCCCAGGGCTTAATAGGATTAATAGAATACTCATACCAACAAGTTGCAACTTCTTTTCCGGAAGCTCATCTCCAATGAACTCTGAGGTTAAGCGTGCTTGGCCTGGGGTGTTGGTCTGTGAGGGCAGTCTAAGGTCCTATAGAGCTTCCTAATGTAGGCGGGCCCAGCCCGGGAAGGGTGGGACGTTGCCCTAGGTTAGGGGGACCTCGGGCCCTATGTATGATCATCACCCCGCAAAATATGATAAAGAAAACTTTTTTAGTTTCCTTTATATGCCGCCTACGATTTGCGATATGTCCAGAAATTTTTTTTGGACATCCGACACGCCGCTATGTGGCATTCCGTCCGAGCGACCTTGTCCATCAACAATCCGAATCCGGAGGACAGGCAATCAAGCTCAGGGGAAGCTACCACTTCAAGTAGTTCGTGCCGAGCGACTTAGAATGTCAACGGACCGACGACCAGAAGGCTTCCGGTCAAACTCAAGGATGTATGCCTCGTGGAGTACATCCTGCGGAGCGATCTCGGCCGTCTACAGACCAAGTCAGGATGGCTACCGATCAAACTCCAAGCAGATCCTTCTCCTTCATAGCGGGTCAAAACGCGAAGAGACAGCCTTCTATTCGCCACATGACTGACCTCCTATACTGAGTGTTCTTCGGGCCTTAACAGACGGATCCAAAGGCTTCCTCAGTCTACTCGGATCGACTCAACCAAGTGCAGGGCGAATAGGTGGGAGGGAGAGGATCGAAGATCATCCGGTACGTGTATAACTCTCATGACCGAGTGGTGGAAGCTGGCGGGACGGATCCAGGCGGGCATTCGGTCGAGCAAGGTCAATTAGTTGTGTACGTAGCGAATGAACGCGAGGTCAACGTCGTCCGACCAATCTCTGTGTATCTAACCCTCGAAGTAGAGCGAGTCAGGCCATCGACAAACATTGTCCGGGTGACCCAAGTCGAGCTCCTGGCGTCTTACTCGTATACACAAGATTTAGTCGTTAGGAGCCCCGAGCTCATTCGCTGGCACTTGACCGAAACACGGCCTGTCCCGACCCTAGCCCCGAGTAGGAATGAAGTCACTACCTGAGGGACTCAGGGTTGAGCCGACCACGTTCAGTCGAAGCAGGTAATGAATGAGCCCCCGAGTAGCTCAAGCTCAGCTGGCGGAACATCTTCTCAGAAACCCTTAGCTAACAAGCTAGGGCAGCATCACTCAGGATTTGCCATGAGCATGTTTGCACAAGAAGGGATCAATGCAGCCGGCGATGCAGCTCGGGAAGGCTTTCGAGCCCCCAAGCCATTTGGCGGTCAGGAAAATGACCTGCAAAAATGGGCAAGGGATAATCAAAGTTACCGAATTGAAGGGATTAAGGGCAAGGTACTTAGCTGTTCATGCGTAGAATCGGCGTAGGTGTTTGATGTTCCATGAATTCGGCACTTCCTGTCTGTCTTCGCGGATCAACCTATAGGAGCCCGGACGTGTGACGGCGGAGACGATGAATGGACCCTCCCACAGAGGGGAGAGCTTGTTCATGCCGGCCGTGGACTGCACCCTTCGAAGGACGAGGTCGCCGACCTTGAAGGACCTCCCTTGAACGTTCCTGTCATGATATCGGCGAAGTGCTTGCTGGTACCGGTCCATCTGGATTGTCTCCGCCATTTATTCTTCTTCGAGGTTGTCGATGTCCTCGACCCACGTTTGTTCGGCCATCCCTTCATCGTAGAGCCGAATCCTTGGGGATTCATAGAGCATGTCTGATGAGGACATCACCGAGCATGATCCAATTGTTGCTACGCCAACACCACCAATCACTCCACCGATCACTCGTGCAACAACATTTGATGGTCCGATCACTCGTAGTCACGCCAAAAAGATACAACAAGAGGTGCACGTGCTAATTTTAGAGTTGTGTTATACTTATAAGAATTATTTACTGCCTAAGTCTTGTGCTTTGACTTTGCTTAGGTGCACGGATGGTGATTGGATGGCAGAGACGCGCTGCTCGGAAGACTGGTCGGAAGGCTGACAGAAGGTCCAACTTGCGAGCGTCACCATGGACAGAATATGAAGAGACTGGGGCTCTATGACCTATGGATGGAAAGCACGTCAAGTCTACTTTCACACCCAACAAATCGTTCGTTAATTGGAGTTCCCAATCAAGAGTTATGGTCTAATTAGTGAAGGTGGGTCAGGCAGTCAAACAGCAGCGCGAGTTGCTCAACTGGTTGGCCTTCCACCTTCCCCACGAGCTGGGCTGCGTTCATACTCATCTAGGAGGGTTGTTCCTAGTATCAATATCCCCTGTAGGCATCCAAGAACCCATGGGTTTTGCTTAGATTGCATCTACACTTGTTGTGTGAGATATCGCCTTCGCACCGGATCGATAGGCTGCTGCGTTTGGTTTGTAAAACCCCACCTGTTCGTGTTCTTCATCTCATATTTCTCAATCGTGTTGCGTTCTTTCTGTTCTTGCTTGTGTCCTGGATGCGCTTGCAGGGATAAGCCTTTGTGGCGAGGTCAACTGAGTCTCGGCGAGGTTGATAACCAACGGAGCAGTGGTGTTTCGATCGCTAGGTTTTGATCCGTTCGGACCAGAGCCAGCTATCGATTACGTCGAGATCTCCACACATCCAAGTTACCCTCTACCTACGGAAGATCATGACAACCTTTTCCCTATCAATGTCAACAGGGAGAATTGCCTCCGAGCCATAGACCAAGAAGAACAGGGACCATCCTGTGGCTCGGCTCGGCTGGGTGCGGAGCCCCCAGAGCATAGTGGGGAGCTCGCACAACCAGTGGCCTTCATGCTTTCGGAGTGGGTCGAGGACCCGAGCCTTTAGGCCTTGCAAGATCATGCCATTAGCACGTTCATACTACCCGTTCGCCCGGGGGTGCGCCACCGAGGCATAGTTGACCTCGATGCATCTTCCTTCACAGAAATCCCAAAAGTCGTTCCTGGTGAACTGTGTACCAAGGTCGGTGATGATCTCCCTCGGGACGCTGAAGCGGAATGTAATGCCCTCGATGAACTCGGCCGCCTTCTTGGCGGTGCAACTTTTTGAAGGGTTACGCGGAAGCTACGCTAGCCGAAAACAAAAATTTTCTACCGCGCAAACCAGGAACACTTGCAAGTAAGGGCCGATAGATCGTTACCGATTAGAGTGTGCAGCGGAAACAGCCAATCAGGGCTATCCGATCTGGAACTGTGTAGCCGATTCCCGTGAGCCGACAGACGATTCCCTGTGCTGCAGCCGATCCGAGTCGCCGACTGCGTTCTCGTTGCCGATCTGCCGCAGTCGCCTCGCTCCGATTGCAGCCGATTCATAGCCGATCAACAGCGCCGCAACGTAGCAGCGCCTCTACCGGTATCCACACGTCCGGGAATAGAACGCCGAACACCCGTGTGCTAGCACGCGATGCAAGGCTAGGGTTTGGCTCGAAAGTGGGGAGGGTTTCCGTGGAGATTGATCTCGGCGACTTTTGTTGCGGATTCGGTTCAACGCGATCCAACTGATGTATCGCAGCTCTCCACCCCTCGCCCCTTTATATAGAGTTGGCCGACTAGGACTAGTGGCCGATCAGGACTCTATTTTGAATCGGATCTCATCCGTATCTCATAGAGTTGGCCGCCCACACGTCGTAAGCCCATAGGACTCTATCCGATCGAGCCGTATCCGAGTCCAACTCGAATATCTATTCTATCCCCTTAAGCGTGCGACCACAGTAGGTTCAGGTATACTCGGTTTCGGCTATAGTCTAACTTAGCCGATCGTCGGCTCGAGTCCAACTCGGTCGACCCGTCAACGCGCGCCTAGCAAGCACATATTGACACCAAAGTATACAAGAATAATATCGGCTCTAAACCTGTAATGTGTACACAAATCCCTTTGCCTCACGATACCAGTTAAGCTATAGGCAAGAGGTGCGCCATCCCTTCAATAGCTTAACCATTCACTCGAACCGTATTGGATTATCCGTCTATTGATTGACTCCTCAATCAACTTAGCATGGCCATGCATTTCCATAATCCATTACCTCGAGGGGCCCAGAGATATCTCTTCAAAGGAGGGGCAAATTCCATCTTGATCACTCACATCCCACTCCATGTTTCATAGCAAACCCGAAAACTACCTTTATAACTACCCGATTACGGAATAGCGTTTGGTAGTCCCAAAGTAGGCTACTACACATGTTGGAATCCATGGTGATCTCAGTCTAAGGACTTTGTACCAACACTACCCGAGACCAACTAATGGCACATTAATTCCTGTAGTGTCTCATGGTGGGTCTATCCAACAATGTGTTCTCCAACACATGTGTCCATGTTTATTGATTTTGTATCTCCATACCCATGATCTATGAGACATGATCATCAATCAATAAACATGCCGATCTTAGAATCATATTTGTTCCAACAATATGACATATGATCAGTGATCGTTTAGAAATATATTCATACATAAAGAGTCTCATAAATAAGTCACGTACTTATTGATCAATACAAGATGTCTATTTCATGGAACTGAATAACACTTTATTCATTTATACATAAACATTGACGTGATATCCAACATCTCCATGTTGCCTCTAGGGCATATCACTAACACTTTTCAACGGCATTACTTCAATCCACTTTGTGAATTTGTCGATTGAGACAAAGAGGTGGGTGAAGCCCCCAGGTGCCTTCGGGAATGGGCTGACCATGTCGAGCCCCCAGCACCCGAAGGGCCATGATGGCGGGATCGTTTGGAGAGCTTGTGTCGGAAGATGGTGTTGTTTGGCAAAAAATTGACACCCCTGGCAGCATCGAACTAGCTCCTTCGCATCCGCATTAGCGGTCGGCCAATAGTAGCCCGCACGGAAGGCTTTGCTAACCAATGTTCTTGCTCCCGCGTGGTTGCCACAGACACACGAGTGAATCTCATCGAGGATCTGGATTCCACAATCTCGGGAAACACACAGCAAGAGTACTCAGGTCGAGGCCACGCGCTTGAACAGCTCGGAGCCCACCATGATGTACTGCTTGCTGCGTCGGGCAACGCGTTCGGACATGACCTTGTCGGGAGGTAGCGCCTTGGTAGTGATATAGTCAATGAGCTCTCGACGCCAACCACTCGGAACGTTAGTGACAGCAACCACCGACTCGGCTAGAGGCAGAGGCGTAGGCTTGGGAAACTTCGAGTCTTTGATCAACGGTTTGTGTAACTCGTGGATGAAGATCCCCTACAGGACAAAAGCTCAGGTAGACCCGAACTTAGCCAGCTGGTCGGCCGTCGAATTGGCGTCGCGGAGAACATGGTGGAACTCAAGGCCGCTAAACTTGCCCTCGAGCTTTCGGACCTCGGTGTAATAGGCGTCCATCTTCTCGCTCGAACAGGACCAGTCCTTGTTGACCTGGCTAATTATTAGCTTCAAGTCACCGTATACCATAAGGTGGTCGACGCCGATGGACTTGGCGATTCGAAGACCATGGAGTAAAGCCTCGTACTCGTCGGGATTATTTGACGCTTTGAAAAGTAACCAGAGGACATACATAAGATGGTCGCCCTTCGGGGAAATCAAAAGCACACCAGCTCTGACGCTGTCAATGCTGAGGGAGCCGTCGAAATACATGGTCCAGGTCGGCCGAGTTTCGGAGGCCGACGGGAGCTAGATTTCCGTCCATTCGGCCACGAAGTCGGCAAGGACTTGGGACTTGATTATGTTGCACGGCTTGTAGTCAATGGAAAATTTGCCCATCCCCAAGGCCCACTTGACTATCCCCCCAGTGGCCTCATGGTTCGAATGATATCCTCAAGGGGGAACCCGGTCACCACCACTACCTTGTGAGCCTAGAAGTAGTGTCTTAGCTTTATGGTGGTGATGAGGACTGCATACAACAGCTCCTGCACCTGCAGGTAGCGAGTCTTCGATGGCCCGAGGACCTCGGATACATAGTAAACAGGCCTTTGGACCGGGTACGCGTGACCTTCCTCCAGGCGCTCGACAACCAACACTGTACTGATGACAGACGTGGTTGCGGTGACGTACAGAAGCAGTTGTTCCTCTGGGTTCGGAGCGATGAGGACTGGTGGCGTGATCAAGAGACACTTGAAGTCAGCAAAGGCCTTGTCGGCCTCGTCTGACCATCGGAGATCTTCGCCTTTCTCGACCAGCTTGAAGAACGGCGCCCCGTGCTCGCCGAGTCAGGAAATGAACCTTCCGAGAGATGTCATGCAGCCCATGAGCTTCTACACGTCCTTGACGTAGGATGGCTTCTGCATATTCAAGATTGCAGAGATCTTCTCGGGGTTAGGTTTGATTCTTCGGTTGGAGACAACGAAACCTAAAAGCTTCTCGGAAGGTACGTCGAAGACTCACTTCTCGGTATTAGGCTTCCATCGGTACTTGCGCAGGTTCACAAAGGTCTCAGCTATGTCGGACAAGAGTTCATCGGGGATCCACATCTTAATCACGATGTCATCTACGTAAGCTTCGACATTACGACCAATTTGACTGGCCAAACAATGCTGGACAGCTCGCTGATAGGTCGATCCGACGTTCTTTAGACCGAAGGCCATCGTGGTGTAACATAAGGCCCCGAACGGTATAATAAAAGTTGTCTTCTCCTGGTCGGACGCTTTGAGGCCTATCTGATGATAGCCTGAGTAGCAGTCCAAGAAACACAGGAGGGAATAACCCGTGGTAGAGTCAACGATTTGATCGATGCGGGGAAGAGTAAATGGGTCTTTAGGGCAATGCCTCTTGAGATCGGTATAGTCAACGCACATTCTCCATTTCCCATTCTTCTTTTTTACAAGGACCGATTTGACTTACCATTCCAGATGATACACTTCACGAATGAAATTCGTGTCTAACAGTCTAGTCAACTCCTTCCAGATCTCGTCCTTGCGCTCCTGAGTGAACCGCGCAGCCTTTGTCTGACCGGCTTGGCATCAGGGAGGACGTGAAGTTCATGCTCGACCAACTCCCTGGGTACTCCCGGCATGTCCACTGGTTTCCAAGCAAACATATTGATGTTCGTGTGCAGGAAGTCGACGAGCGCGCTTTCCTATTTCTCTCCGAGGTGCGAGCCGATCAGTGCCGTCTTGGAGGGATAGGTGTTTGAGAGGGAGACGACCTTGGACTCGGTGGAACCAGCGGAGAGTCTCGACACTGGTGGCGCAGGGCATGGGTCGTCCTCCCCATCGATGCCTTCCCTTTGGGGTTGGCACGCAGGGGCGTGAAACCTTCGGCACGAGCCGAGGGATCAGCGGCCTCGCCTAGGGCGAGCCTCTCGTACTCGTAGGCATAGGAGGTGGCGACATCCCCTCGCACGAAAAATTCCCCATGGGGCCCTTGTATCTTGAGGACCACGTACGTGTAGTGGGGGACTGCCATGAGTTTGGCGAGGGCTGGACGGCCGAGAACCGCATGGTAAGCCGTCTCGAAGTCCGCCATGTAGAACCTGACGAACTCGGTGTGGAAGTTCTCCTGTGTCCCAAATATAACAGGAAGGGAGATCACACTGAGGGGCAGGCTCGCCTGGCCATGGACAATGTCGTAGAACGGAAAGTCCGTGGGCTCGAGAGCGGAGAGGGAGACCCCGAGCGCGCGAAGGGTTCCTCGGAAGAGGACATTGATGTCGCCTCCCTCATCGATGAGAACATGCTTGAGGCGCACCTTGAGCACCATCGGATCCACTACTAGCAGGAATCGACCAGGCTTCGGGACGTCGGCCCACTGGTCAGCCCGAGAGAAAGAGATCGGGACTTTCGACCATCGGAGGCACTCAGGCGGCTTGGCGGAGATGGCGTTCACTCGTCGGGAGAGGAGCTTCTATTGGCGTCGACTCTCCGAGGTTGTCTCGCCTCCGAGGATCATACTGACGGTGTGGGTCGGTTCCTGGAAGCCGTCCTCCCGTTGGTGATCTTCCTTCCGGCGCTTCGGGTCCACACTCCTCCCCTTCCGTAGCCTCGGGGGTCGAGGGTTCTGAGCCTCCCGGGCCATGTGGTCCTAAAGGGTGTAGCACTGTCGAATGGTGTGGTTACCTTCCGGGTGAAGGAAGCATGGCTTGTCCAATGCCTCCCAGAATGATTCACCTGAGGGCTCCTCTCTTGAGCCCGACCTCTCGATGGCTGTGACTTCCGGGGTGGGCTTGCGCTTCATCTCGTCCCGCCGAGCCCACAGAAGAGGTCGGCGGTCCGGTCTTCTTGGCGAGCAGCATTCGGGATTCGCCCGCTCCTTGCCGTGGAACTCCCTTGGGAGGCGGGATTTGGGAGCTACCATCTCGTGTTGTTCGACGTCCTCGGCATCGGCGAAGCTCTCGGCGATGGCGATCACTTCAGCCCGGGTGGTTGGCCTCATCCAAATGAGGAAGCGGAAGAGTTCAGAGGGCTTCTGAAGGCCCTTGAAAAAAAATGTGCATGACATCTTCATCGGTAATGCTCGCGACCATGTTGCGGCGCTCCGAGAAGCATCATATGTAGTCCCGGATGGACTCGCTAGCCCCCTGCCGAACCTAGCGGAGGTCGTAGCGGGTGGCCGGATGCTGCCAAGTGCCATGGTAGTTGGCAACGAAAGCATCACAGAGATCATCCCAAGAATCAATGGAGTTCTTGGGGAGGCCTGCGAGCCAGTTAATGGTAGTCGGTGCCAACATAACCAGGATGTAGTTTGCCACAACGTTGGCATCGTCGTTTGCGTCTCGGACAGCTGTACAGTACAATTGGAGCCACAAGGTGGGATCGGTCTTGCCGTCGTAGGGGTCGATCCCCATTAGACAGAAACCTTTGGGCCACATGACCCGCCGGAGTTTGGCGGTGAAGGCCGCAAAGCCATCATGTTGGGGCACGACGTCGGGAGCTCCATCGAAAGGTCCATGCATCTGGTCGTACTCGTCCCAGCGTCGCATCTCCTGGTGCCTTCGATCAGCGGCACGCCGCTCGATAGTGTTGCGGGCGTCAACCCTTTGTATGATTATCTTGAAGGGTTACGCGAAAGCTACGCTAGCCGAAAACAAAAATTTCTACCGCGCAAACCAGGAACACTTGCAAGTAAGGGCCGATAGATTGTTACCGATTGGAGTAGAGTGCGGCGGAATAGCCAATCAGGGCAATCCGATCCGGAATAGTGTAGCCGATTCCTGGAGACAGCCGATACGTCAATCAGCCGATTCGAGTCGTCCGGCCGCGTTCTCACGCCTCGCTCCGATGCGCCCGACCGCAGCCGATCCCACCACAGCCGATCGCTCCGATTGCAGCCGATCCGAAGCCGATCAACAGCACGCAACGTAGCAGCGCCTCTACCGGTATCCACACGTCCGGGGACAGAACGCCGTACACCCGTGTGCTAGCACGCGATGCAAGGCTAGGGTTTGGCTCGAAGGTGGGGAGGGTTTTCGTGGAGATTGATCTCGGCAACTTCTGTTGCACGCGATGCAATTGACGTGTAGCAGCTCTCCACCCCTCCCTCCTTTATATAGAGTTGGCCGACTGGGACTAGTGGCCGATTAGGACTCTATTTTGAATCGGATCTCATCCGTATCTCATAGAGTTGGCCGCCCACACGTCGTAAGCCCATAGGACTCTATCCGATCGGATCCCTATCCGATCGAGCCGTATCCGAGTCCAACTCGAATATCTATTCTATCCCCTTAAGCGTGCGACCCGTAGGTTCGGTATACTCGGTTTCGGCTATAGTCTAACTTGGCCGACCGTCGGCTCGAGTCCAACTCAGCCGACTGCACAGCGGCGCCTAGCAAGCACATATTGACACCATAGTATACAAGAATATAATATCGGCTCGAACCTGTAATGTGTACACAAATCCCTTTGCCTCACGATACCGTTAAGCTATAGGCAAGATGTGTGCCATCCCTTTAATAGCTTAACCATTCACTCGAACCGTATTGGATTATCCGTCCGTTGATTGACTCCTCAATCAACTTAGCATGGCCATGCATTTCCATAATCCATTACCTCGAGGGCCCAGAGATATCTCTCCAAAGGAGGGGCAAATTCCATCTTGATCACTCACATCCCACTCCATGTTTCATAGCAAACCCGAAAACTACCTTTATAACTACCCGCATTTAATAGCGTTTGGTAGTCCCAAAGTAGGCTACTACACATGTTGGAATCCATGGTGATCTCAGGTCTAAGGACTTTGTACAAACACTACCTCGAGACCAACTAATGGCACATTGATTCCCGTAGTGTCTCATGGTGGGTCTATCCAACAATGTGTTCTCTAACACATATGTCCATGTTTATTGATTTGGTATCTCCATACCCATGATCTATGAGACATGATCATCAATCAATAAACATGCCGATCTTAGAATCATATTTGTTCCAACAATATGACATATGATCAGGGATCGTTTAGAAATAGATTCATACATATAGAGTCTCATAAATAAGTCACGTACTTATTGATCAATACGTCTATTTCATGGAACTGAATAACACTTTATTCATTTATACATAAACATTGACGTGATATCCAACATCTCCATGTTGCCTCTAGGGCATATCACTAACATATCTCACGTAGATCTCCCGTGTATGAGCTCCCTTGGTGCTCAGCTGTAAAAGCGCTCCTGGAGCGACGGGTCATGCCACTCGGGGTGACCCCGGTCTTCGCGGCCGCGTCCTTAGCAGGACACAGGGAGGCCGACTGACTAGCACACTGCTACAGCTGTGATCTTGAGCGTCGAGCACTCCCGGAGGGATGCTCAGACAGGCCCAAAATGTTGAGCTGCGCAGCGGCTGCCTGGATCATGGCCATGGCCTTCTGGACCTCTAGAGAGTCAAGAAGACCGTTGAGTGCACGCTCAATGGCGACCATGTTGGTCGTGGACGTCCGAAAGACCTGGTGTTCCTCGAACTCCAAGGTGAAGTCGGACTCCAGGCACCTGGGCTGGATGTGGGGTCGACGGGCCTGCTCGCGCCATGTGACCTGCCCCACGTTACGGGAACGGCGCGCGTTGCGGTGGGCGTCGGACTCCTGAGAGCCCGTGCCTCATCATCGGACACCACTTCCACCATCATGACGAAGTTGGCGGGCTAGCGGTTGCAAGGAATGAACACTGGGCCACGGAGCCGCCCAGCCAACATCGTGTGAGGAAGAGAGGCATGGCGGGCGATCTTGCCGGGAATCACCGCGCCAGCAGGTGTGGAAGTACATCCATGAGCATGCGAGGGCGAAGCAGGAAACCCTCACAGCGAGGAAGCAGAACGCGTGGAGTAGTGCTGGTTAGGACGCTTGATCTGGGTCCACGCGCTATCTACCCTCTGGGCTGCCGCGCGGGCAGTTGGGGGCCTGGGTGGCCAAACCCTGGCGGTCATGCAGGTCTTGGGGGCTGAGGACATCGGGCGCAAAGCCGCGCGCCTAAACCCCGCCACCGCACGCTGTGGCACGACCGCATGCTCTAGCTCAACAGCGGCCGCCTGAGAGAGAGTGAGGCGACGGAAGTTGTCAGCACGAAACACCAGGGTGCAAAAGATGAAGGTTGTCCTGGCGGGAACAGCAAAGTCGGTGGAGAAGGTAACCACCATCAAATCGCCTAAGACGAAGAATAGCGCTCCTACCTGACGCGCCAACTGTCGACGGGTGGGTCGGCAGTCCTCAAGGGGGGTGCCCAAGGAGGTGAAAGAGAACAGTAGAGAAGTTGTCCTTCGACGGATCGATGATCGACTCGAGTCCTAAGATGAGTCAAAGAGTAAAGACACAAAGAGTTATACTGGTTTAGCCCTCCCGAAGGATAATAGGCCTATGTCCAGTGTTCTTTGTTGGGGTGTGTGATGAACAAGGATTACAAGGAAGAGTTCTTGGGGCTTAGAACAAGCCAGCCAAGAACTAGAAATGAGAATGCTAGAGTTTGATCGAAATGTGGATCTCTCTCCTTCCCCATGGCCCCTCGCCATGCCCTCCCTTTTATAGCTCAAGGGGGGCAATTACAGGAGAGCTTGGGGGCCAAGGAAGCTATGTATAACGTGCTAAAAGGTGAGTACAAACAACATCTAAAAAGGTACAAAATGGTCTACTAGATCCTAAACACCATAGGCGTCTTGTGCTCTCTCTCTTGCCTTGGGATCCCTCCTCCACCTGAAACACCTGTACTGTGTTGTCGGGTGACGTCAGTCTCTGCCGGAGCTGTCCCCTCCCTCTTCCTTCTTACGCGCCATGTCTTGTCCCAAGGATGGTCGAGGTCGAGCCGTAGTTGTCGGGGTCAAGAGAGGAGAACCAAGGTCAGACTCGGGGAAAGGTTGGGACGTCTGACCCTGCAGGAGGGGGTCGGGCCATCAACCACGTCCCGAGGACTCTCGGTTTTGACTTTGGTTGGACTTGGATTTCAGTCCGTGGGGTACCTCGGGGTGACACCCCCCACAGGCACGAGAGCTTGGACGCTAAAGTCTTTAGGAATTGTTTGGCGAAGTGAAGGCGTGAAGAAGAAAGGGGGCAAAACAATGGAGATTTAAAGGGAACAATGATGGGCTTGGCAGCACCATCTTCGGAAAGCATGTGGCCCCGTTATTGGTGTGCGCGGAGCAGCCGAGGCGCCTCGCCCTATCTGTCTCCTTGGCGACCACGTCATCCCATGGGTGAATCAGAGCCGTCAGTTACCTAGAGCCATTAACAGCAATCGTTTGGTCCCCGTCGCGCGCTCCAGGGAAACCGCTATGGATCCCCCCACCCAACTTGAGCTACAAATCTCAATCGTCGGATCCGCGAGCCGTTGGGAAAATGTGGGTAACCCAAAGCTTGATCAGTCATTGCACACTCCAAAATGAGACGTGATTGGCTCTCTGATTCAAAGCTGATAGGGGCCCATGTGCATGACGCCTACCCCAGGGTCAAGTAATCGTCGACGATTTTTCTTTTGGGATCTTCCTTCAACCTCACCGATCGCCATCGCCTCCGGCTATGGCCACGACTCGCCATAAGCCTTTGGGTTATGACTAAGTCAACTTCGAAACTACCACAAGCCTCCGGGCAGTAGTCCCGACGACCTCGGCAAACACCAACGGCCTTCGGGCAGTAGGTTTGTCGAGCTCGCTGACCGCCATCAGCTTTCGGGCGATGACCTTGCCGACTCAGTCATTCACCGCCAGGTTATGACTAAGTCGACTTTGGGACTACCACAAGCCTCTGGGCAGTAGTCCCGACGACCTTGGCAACCACCATCAGCCTTCGGGCAGTGGTCTGTCAACTTCGTCGACCACCATCAGCCTTTCGGCAGTGGTCTGCCAACATCACCTACCGCCATCAGCCTCTGGGCTATTGTCTCATCGACTCGGTCGTTAGCCTCCGGGCTACCTCCGGGCTACCTCCGGGCTACGACCATGTCCACTTCGGGACTACCACAAGCCTCCGGGCCGTAGTCCCGACGACCTCGGCAACCACCAACGGCCTACGGGTAGTGGGTTTGACGAGCTCGCTGACTGCCATTAGCCTTTGGGCGATGGCCTTGCTGACTCAGTCATTCGTCTCTGGGTTATGACTAAGTCGACTTCGGGACTACCACAAGCCTCCGGGCAGTAGTCCCGATGACCTCGACAACCACCATCAGCCTTCGGGCAGTGGTCTGCAAACTTTGTTGACCGCCATCAGCGTTCGGGCTATGGCCTCATCGACTTGGTCGTTAGCCTCTGGGCTACGACCATGTCGACTTCGGGACTACCACAAGCCTCTGGGCTATAGTCCCTATGACCTCGGTAACCACCAATGGCCTTCGGGCAATGGGTTTGCTGAGCTCGCTGACCGCCATTAGCTTCCAGGCTATAGCTTTTCTGACTCGGTCATTAGCCTTCGGGTTATGACCAAGTTGACTTCGAGACTACCACGAGCCTTCGGGCAGTAGTCCCGGCGACCCCGACAACCACCAACGGCCTTCGGGCAGTGGGTCTGCCGAGCCCGTTGACCGTCATCAGCCTTCGGGCAATGGCCCTGCCGACTTAGTCATTCGCCTCAGGGATATGACTAAGTCAACTTCGGGACTACCACAAGCCTCCGGGCAGTAGTCCCGACGACCTCGGCAACCACCATCAACTTTTGGGCAGTGGTCTGCCAACTTCGCCGATTACCATTAGCTTCCATGCTATGGCCTCATCGACTTGGTCGTTAGCCTCCGACTATGACCATGTCAACTTCGGGACTGCCCCAAGTCTCCGGACAGTAGTCTCCTCGAACTCGGCCGCCGTCCTCAGCCTTCGGGCAGTGGGCTGCCGACTTCTCCATTAGCCTCCAAGCTATGGTCTTATCAACTCAATCGTTAGCCTCCGGGCTACGACTAAGTTGACCTTGGGACTACCATGAGCATCCGCGCAGTAGTCCCATCGAACTCGACAACCACCATTGTACTCCGGGTGACGGCCTAGACTGAGGATGAATGAAAAATAGTCCTTCAGACTTGACCCTAGGCTTGGATGTACCATCCGACCCTAGGCTCGCGGGCTACACCTGGCAGGTGCACCTAGACGGTGCACCTGCCGAAACCTGCTCAGAATGCCCTGAGAACTCACTGAAGACGGTGGCTAAGAAGAAACTTGGACCCTAGGAATGGATGTCTCATTCATTTTTAGGATCGGGAGCTACTGTGGGGGTGTCACCCCGGGGTACCTCACAGAGCGGACTCAAGGATGACTGAAGTCGGACCGAAAGTCCTCGGGATGGGGTCGGAACCCCGACCTCTTCTTAGGGTCGGATGCCTCAACCTCCCCCCAGGTCCGACCTTGGCGTCCCTTCTCGATCTCATCTCATCAGCCCGACCTCAAGACTCCTCAGGAAGGAAGGCTTGCTTTGCAAGGCTCGCAGAGGAGGCAAGGAGGGGACAACCCGATAGAAGATGACGTCACCCGACAAGGTTGCACAGATGGTACCTACGGAGGACGGATCCCAAGGCGGGATAAGGCACAAGATGCCCACGGCGGGCGTAGGACCCGGAGGTATCTCTATGTACTTTTTAGATGTTGATTGTACTTACTTTTAGATCTTTAGTCTTAGCTTTCTTGGCCCCCAAGTTCTCTTGTAACTGCCCCCTTGAACTATAAAAGGGAGGGCAGGATGGACGGGCCAAGGAGAGGAGGAATCGATCAATTTCTTAGACTGTTCTTGGCAAGTTTCTTTCAAAGCCCCAAGAACCCACGCCATTGTAATCCCAGTTCATACTCCACCCAATCAAAGAGCACCACACACTGGACGTAGGCCTATTATCCTTCGGGAGGGCTGAACCAATATAAATTCTCTTGTCTTTTGACTCGTTTGATACTTGAGTCGACCATCAGATCCATCGATGAGACGCCCTGACCATTATCATTCACCTCCTTGGATAACCCCCTTGGAGGATTGCCGACCATCACGTCGACACTGTGTACCTTGTGGATGACACTCCTATAACTATCACTGAGTCATACGCATCTCCAGATGCGGATGATTGGAAATAAGTTGTCCATAGTGAAATGGACTAGATTCTATCCAATGGAACATGGGAGCTCATAGAACGACCCTATGAGTGTAAACCAGTGGGTTGTAAATAGGTGTTCAAGAAAAAGCTTAAGCCTGATGGTACAATTGAGAAGTACAAGGCTCGGCTTGTGGCTAAAAGGTATACTCAAAAGGAAGGAGAAGATTTCTTTGATACTTACTCGTCTGTTGTTAGAATGACCACAATATGGACATTGCTTTCTTTAGCAGCCTTATATGGTCTGATCGTCCATCAGATGGACGTAAAGACAGTTTTCCTTAACGGAGAGTTGGATGAGAAGATCTATATGGATCAACCTGATGGGTTGGTAGTGAAGGGTCAAGAGAGCAAGGTGTGCAGATTGTTGAAATCCTTGTATGGCCTGAAACAAGTAGCTAAGCAATGGCATGAAAAGTTTGACAAAACTTTAACTTCTACCGGATTTGTCATTAATGAGGCTGATAGATATGTGTACTATCGCTATGGTGGGAGTAAAGGAGTTATATTGTGCCTGTATGTGGATGATATTCTTATCTTTGGCACAAATATTGATGTGATCAATGATGTCAAGTCCTTCTTATCAAAAAAATTTGATATGAAGGATCTGGGAGAAGCTGATGTGATTCTAAACATCAAATTGATTAAGGATGAGAATGAGATTACTCTCTCACAATCTCATTATGTGGAGAAGGTCTCGAGCCGTTTTGGCTATATGGATAACAAGTCTTCTCCAACTCCTTATGATCCCAGTGTGATACTTTGAAAGAACAAGAAAATTTCTAAAGATCAACTAAGATATTCACAAATTATTGGTTCACTCATGTACCTAGCTAGTGCAACAAGACCCGACATCTCTTTTACTGTGAGTAAATTGAGTAGGCTCATGTCCAACCCGGGTAGTGATCACTGACATGCTCTTGAGAGGGTGTTGCGTTACTTGAAAGGTACTATGAGTTATGGAATTCATTATTATAGGCACCCTGCTGTGCTTATAATCAGATGTTGATGAGCTTTATGCCACGAGTGGGTATGTATTTACTCTGGGAGGTGGTGCAATATCATGGAGGTCTTGCAAATAGACTATATTGACGAGGTCAACCATGGAAGCAGAATTAATTGCTTTAGACACAGCTACAGTTCAGTCTAAATGGCTACGTGAGCTCTTTGTTGAAAAATCAATGTCGGCTATCCTAATGAACTGTGACAATCAAACTGTGATAGTCAAAGTGAACAGTGCTAAGGATAATGCGAAGCCATCAAGACACGTCAAGAGACGTTTGAAGTCTGCCAGGAAGTTGAGAAACTCCGGAGTGATAGGTGTGACTTATATTCAAATAGACAAAACCTGGCAGATCCCTTTACCAAAGGGCTATCACGAAATATGATAGATAGTGCATCGAGGGCGATGGGATTGAGACTCATATAAGTTAACAAAGTGGTAATCCAACCTATGTGATTGGAGATCCTGTGAATTAGGACCTGAGAAGACTAGCTATTGGTTAACTGAGAAGAGCTATGTTTTCTATTCCTCTCTATGATGTAGAGCTCTTGAAGACCTGTAAGGCAGGTTGGCGATATGCCTTAATGTGTTCTATGAAGGGTTACGCGGAAGCTACGCTAGCCGAAAACAAAAATTTTCTACCGCGCAAACCAGGAACACTTGCAAGTAAGGGCCGATAGATCGTTACCGATTGGAGTGTGCAGCGGAAACAGCCAATCAGGGCTATCCGATCCAGAACAGTGTAGCCGATTCGCCAATCAGCCGATTCGAGTCGTCCGGCCGCGTTCTCACGCCTCGCTCCGATGCGCCTGACCGCAGCCGATTCCACCATAGCCGATCGCTCCGATTGCAGCCGATCCGAAGCCGATCAACAACGCGCAACATAGCAGCGCCTCTACCGGTATCCACACGTCCGGGGACAGAACGCCGAACACCCGTGTGCTAGCACGCGATGCAAGGCTAGGGTTTGGCTCGAAAGTGGGGAGGGTTTCCGTGGAGATTGATCTCGACGACTTCTGTTGCACGCGATACAATTGACGTGTCGCAGCTCTCCATCCCTCCCTCCTTTATATAGAGTTGGCCGACTAGGACTAGTGGCCAATCAGGACTCTATTTTTGAACCGGATCTCATCCGTATCTCATAGAGTTGGCCGCCCATACGTCGTAAGCCCATAGGACTCTATCCGATCGGATCCCTATCCGATCGAGCCGTATCCGAGTCCAACTCGAATGCATGTTCTTATCCCCTTAAGCGTACGACCCTGTAGGTTTAGGTATACTCGGTTTCGGCTATAGTCTAACTTAGCCGATCGTCGGCCCGAGTCTAACTCAGCCGACCTGTCAACAGCGGCGCCTAGCAGCACATATTGATACCATAGTATACAAGAATAATATCGGCTCTGAACTGTAATGTGTACACAAATCCCTTTGCCTCACGATACCAGTTAAGCTATAGGCAAGATGTGTGCCATCCCTTCAATAGCTTAACCATTCACTCGAACCGTATTGGATTATCTGTCTGTTGATTGACTCCTCAATCAACTTAGCATGGCCATGCATTTCCATAATCCATTACCTCGAGGGGCCCAGAGATATCTCTCCAAAGGAGGGGCAAATTCCATCTTGATCACTCACATCCCACTCCATGTTTCATAGCAAACCCGAAAACTACCTTTATAACTACCCGCCACGGAATAGCGTTTGGTAGTCCCAAAGTAGGCTACTACACATGTTGGAATCCATGGTGATCTCAGGTCTAAGGACTTTGTACCAACACTACCTGAGACCAACTAATGGCACATTAATTCCTGTAGTGTCTCATGGTGGGTATATCCAACAATGTGTTCTCCAACACATGTGTCCATGTTTATTGATTTGGTATCTCCATACCTATGATCTATGAGACATGATCATCAATCAATAAACATGTCGATCTTAGAATCATATTTGTTCCAACAATATGATATATGATCAGGGATCGTTTAGAAATAGATTCATACATAAAGAGTCTCATAAATAAGTCACGTACTTATTGATCAATACAAGATGTCTATTTCATGGAACTGAATAACACTTTATTCATTTATACATAAACATTGACGTGATATCCAACATCTCCATGTTGCCTCTAGGGCATATCACTAACATTCTATTGGCTTGGAAAAACAAAGATGTTGTCCTACAGAACATTCTTGAAAGAACACACCTATATGAGTCCGACTGTCTAACGTCACAATCTACGAGAAGTGGGTGTTCTCTAGCAAACTCATGAAAAGAGCTAGAAGTACGACGCATATTCTCCACCCGCGGGGTAGATTACTGGCAGTCTAGTACTGGTTATGACTTTAAGTAAAGTTCGTTCACACAAAACCTGCAATTCAAGGCTTAGTCCATTGTTCAAGTTGTGGATGAGTGTAGCTTGAAGCTCTAGGCAAGAGTTCAACTTAACAGTCATTGCTGAAGCACTAGTATATCAAACAGTAGTGAGAAACAGACAAATCTCTAAATGGACATTTGAGATCTGGTGGAGGATTGTTGGAATTAATTGGCCCAACAAGATCCATATATGGCATGACAAGGTGAAAAATTTTAGTACCACATTGCTAGTTTAGAGTGAGGTTGTCCAACTTATATAGTGGGACTTCTCTCTTACTCCCAAAGCCATGGATAAGGGAGAGGAAATGAAAACCACACGTGCCGCGCCGTGCCGGGTCGGGGTCGCGATTCGCGTACCTACTCACGTGCCTTAATTTTTGGACAAATTGACAATTGTTCTTAGGCAAATTTTTGGAGAGTCCTAATCGAAAATGAGTCGGTTTCAGTTGGATAATCCTGACCGGATACGCAACCGAATCCGCTATGAGTGTTGCATTTACGCGCAAGTTATCCGGTGCTATATGTATATTCGCCTCCATGCAGTCGTCTGGTATTAATTTGATCTGAGTTTTGCCACATTTCTTGATGTTGCGCCGTTGTTGTTGTTCTACCCTATCCCGCCGCTGACGTGCACCAGCGATTGGGAGAGCATGTCTCTGAAGCCATCGTCTTTGTGATCCTACATCGGAAGAGGGCGAATATTGATGTGATAAGTGTTTGGCCACATGAAAAAACAACAACGCAACACCATTTACACAATTCATTTTTAAATGGTTATCTAAAAACACTATTTGTAAAATTTTTAATAATTATTTCTAAACAACCTCCTTTCAGCTTCAAGACAAAATGGACTGGTTTGATCTGCTACATTACAATACATATTCTTTTCAAGGGAACTTACCAAATTTTTTATACAATATACACCATCCGGTCACAAATATTAGATTCTTGGGATAAGATTCGATCAAACTTTTAAACTTGACCATTGATAACTCCTTGAATGATTTGCATTGAAAAGTACTATCATACTACCATACACTTATTAGATTTTTATAAACTTATTACAACATAAAATTGGTGGCATGAATTTTAAAAGTTTGATCAAATGTTTATCTACCTCTAAAATATTTGGAATACTAAATAATCAACCAAACCATTACCCTATTCTAATTTAGACATGAACCATACATCCATTTCCCCACAATTGTATTTCTGCAAATTGTCATCACGTAATCAAAACGTGGTCAAACCACACAACCTAACTACCCCTCCCACCGAATTTTTATCATTTATAATTTTTATTTTTTAAAGATTTACAAAACTAATTATCCGTTTAGGAAAATTACAGAAATAGTCTCCTCACGTCCTTGGGAGGGCGAGATTTAAAAAACGCCCTCCCAGAGGACGTTTCATCCGACGTGGCGGACGGTCGTTGGGTGCCGTCCGCCACGCGGGGCACATTTGCGAGCAGCCCCTTCCCACCCTTCGTAAGGGCGTTTTTCCTATTCAAACCGGGGCCACACGCAAAAGAGCGGCCGCCCGGCTTTTTGCAAGGGCTTCTGGATGACGTTAAACAGGCAAAACGCCCTTACCAAGGGCGGGAAGGGGCGATGGTCGTTGGTACCGTCTCGTCGCGCGGGGCACATTTGCGGCGGCCCTTCCCGCCCTTCGTAAGGGCGTTTTTCTGTTCAAACAGGGGGCCACTGCAAAAGAGCGGTCGCGCGGCTTTTTGCAAGGGCTTATTGGATGACGTTGAATAGGCAAAAACGCCCTTACCAAGGGTGGGAAGGGGCCACGTGCAAAACACCAAGGCGGCCGCCTTTTTGCAGGCGGCCCTGTTTGAATAGGAAAAAACGCCTTACGAAGAGCGGGAAGGGGCGCCGCTGCAAATGTGCCCCCGCGCGGCAAACGACACCCAACGGTCATCTGCCACGTCGGATAAAACGCCCTCTGGGAGGGCGTTTTTTAAATCTCGCCCTCCCAGAGAGCGGGAGGAGACTATTTCTGTAATTTTCCAAAACGGATAATTAGTTTTGTAAATTTTAAAAAGAGTAAAGTGCACTAGCGGTCCCTAAAGTTGCGTCGCTGTGTCATCCCGGTCCCTAAAGTTGTAAAACGATCATTTGGGTGCCTAATCTTGCATCGTTGTGTCATCCCGGTCCCTAAAGTTATAAAATGATCATTTGGGTGCCTAATCTTGCGTCGTTGTGTCATCCCGGTCCTTAAAGTTGTAAAACGGTCATTTGAGTGCCTAATATTTGCTATTGTGTCACTTTGGTCCAATCGGGAGCCGCCTTCTTTTGTAATCTTGCAAAAAAACCCCTCCTAACAGCGAAGGGCGATTAGAAGAATGGGGAGAGCTTCATCCAAGCTTAACGGAGTGGCCTTCTAATCGCCCTTCGCCGTTAAGAGGGGGTTTTTTTGCAAGATTACAGAGGAAGACGGCTCCCGATTGGACCAAAGTGACACAATAGTAAAGATTAGGCACCCAAATGATCGTTTTACAATTTTAGGGACTGGATGACACAACGACGCAAGATTAGGCACCCAAATGATCGTTTTACAACTTTAGAGACCGGGATGACACAGCGACGTAAGATTAGGCATCCAAATGATCGTTTTACAACTTTAGAAACCGAAATGACACAGCGATGCAACTTTAGGGACCGCTAGTGCACTTTACTCTTTTAAAAAATAAAAATTATAAAATGCTAAAAATTCCTTCCCACCGGGCCAAACAGCCCATGACGTAACCCACGCTCATCACGTGGGCCGCCAGCCCGCTTCCGCTTTCCCACGTGCCACTCGCTTCCTCAGCAGCAGTCGCCGCCGAGGCGCCGACCACGACGAACAACTTCCCCGAGAGAGAGAGAGAGAGAGAGTTAGCCGCCGAGCACTCGGACTTGTCCGCTCCCCTTCCACGCGTCGCGCAAGCCTCCGCTCGGAACAAGGATTCCTCCGGCCAAGGCTCCAAACCGAGAGTCATCGACGTGGCGATGACGGCGGCGGCGGCGCGGCTCCGCGGCCCCTCGGCTGCCGCGGCGGCGAGGAGATGGCCGGCTCCCTCAGGCGGCGTCCTCCGCTTCGCACCGCTCGCTACGTCGAGGGTCCCGGCGTCGATCCCCTGGGGATCCCTCCTCGGGGTTTCCGCTGGCGTCGTGCCCAAGGTGAGAGGGGTTTCTTTTTTTTTCCTCCTGACGATCTTGACCCGAGAGCTGCCTGGATCTGGAATTTAAGTGTTCCGCGACTGGCGATGGATCGGTAAAATTAGGGGAGGCAGACCGCGCGCTGGAGTTTTTCAGCGTATCATATGATTTTAGCCGCATTGAATTGCTCAGGAATGTACTTCTATCTTGCTCATGACATGGTGCAGGGTAGAAACTAAAGGCATTGTGTGTGGGAGAAAGGAAATACACAAACGTTGAGAAGCCGTTAAAAGAATATATAGGAGATGTGCGTATCATTTCCATCAAGAAGGAATGTTTTTCATAAAAAAACATGAAATTGAAATTAGAGGAATATGCACAACTATCACTAGCCTATGTATTTTTACTTCAGTTTCGGGTAAAAAAGCGCTTCTTTTATTTTATCTGTATGTCTAACTTGAACCTTCATAGAAAGCAAAACAACAACTGAATTCCCCTTTTTTGTTGCTTGCACTGCCATTTGAATGGGAATGTTACAGGCACCACCTAACGACACATCACATTGTGCTTTATCACTCCCATCGTAACCATGTCTGCTGGCGAATTCCTGCTGATTCAGTGATTCCACTCTGTTATGTGCTAACCAGCTAGTCTGTGCTCTGCAATAACATCCCCCTCCAAGAATGGATTGGGGAACTATAACCTTTTTTGTACAAACCTTGTGTAATTAAATATAATATGCTTTTAGGAATAATGTTGTGATAAATCCTATAAACATATACTGTATATAACAGATATTATGAGGTATTTATGGCTGCCTGGTCTCACAAAAACATTCATGATAGCACTTCCATGCTCTCTCAAGAACTCATTTACATAGATTCTAAAGCAGTGGTATTAATGCTGTAGTAGCATGCGTCTGTTGGATATCAGTCATTAGCATACATTCTACTTATGTAAAGAGCATGTAACTTCTGTTGGCATGATCAACTTTAAGACAACTTGTCAACACCAAGCCTAGGTAAGCTACAAGATATTATATATCTATATGACAGGCCGATCATCTTCTAATACTTAAATTCCTGCATCTTGCAGGATTCCTCTATATATTTTTTGGTTCCTGCATGCCACTCAATGTCTAAGCAAAGATCATTTTGTTGGCGGCAAAGTTTTGTGCTGAGATAATTATGAATTGTTTGATATTGCAGTATCATGTTTTCGTTATCTTTGGAACCTTGGAGTCCATATTTTATTAAAACAAAACGACCTTTGGTTGAATCCCATGAATTTATATGTCTGTACACGAATGTATGTTAGTTCTCCTATTCAAGTAACTTACTATTCTTCCTTCTGAGAGGAAGTTAGGCATATCTTGTCCACTAGTCTTTGTATGCTTCCTTATCTTTGTGAAAACTTTTCCTCCTCTTATGTCTAGTTTATGGCCTTGCAGCCATTGACAGCAATGTGCATGAAGGCAGAGTATACCAGTAGTCCTGTTGATCCTAATGCTGTCGCGGAGCATATGGAAGATGAAAATCAACAGCCAACCACTGTATCGCCTACTAATGCAGAAATAGACATAGACCAAGAGGCTGTTCCTCAACACAGGGGTGCAATAATACATGACTTTTGCCTAGGGATCCCTTTTGGTATGACTTCAACTTCCTTCAAAGCAACATTCAGTATTGATTTTTAATTCTGACATTCTGACCATTACTTGATTCTTATGAAAAAAGTAGCTTGGTTCAGTTCTGTTATTTTTTATGATGTCCTCAAATTCTTGCATTTCCTTGAACTAAAGGGCATAATGCCCTCTGCCATTCTACTATGGAATCTAGTTGAGTAAGCTTTGTATGTGGTCATCTTTTTGTGGAGGCTGGTTAAATACTCCAATACTGTTATCCTATTTTTTGTTGCATGTATATTCTCTAGGAATGAGTCCACTCCATCCTCTAAAGTTTCCCACAAAAATATGAAACCACATTTCTACCCCTAAAACATGAAATATTGGAGGTGGTTTTGCTGTCATGGCTATGACATGGCGATGACTTAGGTAATTTCCCACATGTCATCGATTGTGCATTTCCATCTTCTTAGCTACTACCTTTCTCTGTGGCTGACACCAACACCCTTAGTCACCGATAACCAGAGGCAACCCAAGCGAGTGACTACATCATTACCACATCTGCTACCACTATGGTAAAACCACCTCCAAAACCACTCTAGGGGGTTATTTGAACCTGTTTTCATACCCTAGGAATGCTCAGTTTCATACTTCAAGAAGTTAAGTAGACTGATCATAGTATTCCAGGAGGCTAATGAGACCTTTTTCTATTTCATACAATAAAATAAATAATGAGTACTACTAACATTTAATTGTTCAAATTCAGGTGGAATTTTATTTTCCATGGGCCTTGTTGGATTTCTGTTTTGGAGGAGTACCATAAGTCTTACTTTTGGTGTTGCACCTGGCCTTGCAATATTGGCCTTTGGTGTGCTTAGCCTTAAGGTTTGGAGGAGTGGCAAGTCAAGCTTGCCATTCATACTGGCACAAGCAGGTATCGTAATTTCCTAACTTAACATCTTTGCAGGTTTCAATGAATCAAGCCATGATTTTGCAGTGACTTGAATATCTGATAATATAATAGGATATATCTCTTCATTGTTTATGCTCGTTTCCGAATTCAGAAATATTCGACATTGAACCCAGATTGCTATTACAAGCAAGATTATAGTTCTGACTGTGAATAACCTGCTCTGCTCATCACTTGCAGCTGTTGCTGCTGCGGTAGCATGGAAGCACTTTCAGGCGTACACCACAGTAAGTGACACTTCCTCATTGTTCTCAAGAATTTTGATTTCTGATTCTTACTCTTTTTCTGATTTATCAATCCTGTTATGTCAGACAAAGAAACTGCTTCCCTGGGCCTTCTACACTGCACTCAGGTAATCCCCCCTTATCTTTTGCTTGCCTTAATGAACTACTCATTTAAGCCTTTTGCTCCTCTTCTTACTATTTCTCATGTTACCAGTGCTGCTATGATCTGCTTCTACTCATATGTGCTATTTGCTGGGGGGAATCCGCCACCAAAGAAGAAGGCAGCAGTTGCTCAATAAGTCAAACTTATAGTTCTTTCGTGTTCTCATAATTGTATTGATATACGAACGTGTTCACTTTTTTTTCTTTCTTTTCCATTGGAGAACAGCGAAAAGAATAAGTTGTATTCTACCTTAGCTGATTTGGGTACATAATGAGACCACCTAAGAAGACAATTTTTCCTTCCTGAACATGAACTGTTTTTAACTGGACAGACGGAAACAAAAGTTCTCTGAATTCTTACCACAAATTCCATTGGCCACACGGGCATATTAGCTATGTCCATCCAAAAGTGTGTTTTCTCGGTTTTTCTTTCAGAGTTTCTGCGTTGAGTTCTGATGAGGTTTTCTACTATGTTATGATAGCCCGAAATGTGGCTCAACCCTCAAGGGATTCAAGCTGCAATTTGATTCTTGTAAAAAGCTTTTGAGTTGTCTTGATTTCTACGAGTTGCTATTTCATTTCAACCAGACCTTGATACCTGGTTTTTCTTTGAGTTGCTTTATATTTTTAATTTCTACGAGTTGCTTTATATATTTTTCTGGTAACTTGAGTTGCCTATTGATTTCAAATAAAGATGGCAACCTTTTTCTTTCCTATCCTTTTGAGTTGCCATTCAATTTCGACAAGATCGTTATGAATTTTCATCCAGAACATAAGACGTTGCCACTCAGTTCCTCGCCAGTTGATTTTTTTATTTTGTTTCATAAGAAATTATACTCCTAGATTTCTATTCCATTTTCGGAGTTCCGGCTTTGCTTGCACTGGCTTTGCACTTGACGTGTTGTCATCTCTTTTCGGTTTTGTTAGAAAACTGCCATCACATTTGTCGAGTGATTTTAGTTAAATTTTTTAGTTTAGACTCCTCGTTTGCTCCATTGGTGATAAGATGTAGAAAAATAAACGAAGCAACCAATACAATTTAAACCAACGTGAAAAAAAGTATGAAAAAATATCTTAGTGTACTCTAAAATTTAGTTCCAAAATTTAAATTTTGGATGTGGCTGATAAGTCAAAAGACAAATGATGGGAAGATTTGTATGCGCTGGGTGAGGTTGCTCATGATGTATTTATATGTTTCTACCTCTTGTTTTTTTCTTTGTTGTGTTGGTTTGTACTATGTTTTTTCTTAGGGATTCAAGTACCTATAAATATTGAAATTTACAATGTACTTTTGAAGTACTTTTCTTAAAAATATGGCGTTATACTCGTCCCAGTTCTTTTACATCTAGGGATGAAAACGGTTGGAAACAATCCGGTAGGGATGAAAACGGTCGGAAACAATTTCGAAAAACTCTTAACCATTTCCGTTCCCGTATTTTTTAGCGGGAACGGAAACGGAACGGAAAAGACGACGGGAAAACGAATCGGTAATACGGGACATCGGAAACGGTCGGGAGCATGTCAATTACGATCGGAAATCGATAAAAAAGAAAACGTGAACACACATATAATCACTTCAAAGAGTTTATAAAATCAAAGTGTGTTTGATTCTTCTTTTGATGATGAACAATTGGCATATGAGATTATTGCTTTGTATGTTTTGTTATTTGGAGATGTATTGACAAAGTGGTTTTGGTTTTCGGATTATGAATGGTGTTCGATCGCCACCTGGCCCATCGGCTTGCTTTGTCGGTCGAGGAGGTGTCGGAGTCGCCGAGCGGTTGCTGGTCGACCGAGCCACTCCGGTTGCCGATTTTGATTCGGTTTTGGTTTTGATTTGTTTTCTTGCATATACATGAAAGTTTCATGTTCCTATGCACGTGTCTGGTTGTTTATGCTAACAATGAGTCAAGTTTGGATAGCTTGTGCTCGGATATGGTATTCTTCGTTTAATTGTGTGCAGGTATTCTTTACGCCTCGGGAAAGTGTCGTCGGTAATCGAGTTGGAGTCAACTTGGAGATAAGATGACGTCCTAGATTGGGATCATGCGGGATGCTGAAGGATAGAGATTAATGCACATAATTGGTGGGGTTTCCATATGGCATACAATGGAGATATTGTTGCGTATGAAAAACAGAATTTTGGTTTTAAGAAGACCGAGTTTGTTACAGTTGTTTTTTGTATAGTTCGTTTCTTGTACAGGAAGGTTTCCTAGTGGATTAGGGCTTCTTGTATGAGTAGGATTCGTGGCTCTTGGTTGCGAATCTTGGGTATAAATAGTGAGGGGGAGGCGTGGCCTCTTTGTATCGCTTTGAGTTCAAGTTTTAGAGCTTTTCGAGTTAGAGTTTCAAGTTTAGCTTGAGATTTTTGTGAGGAGTGCTTTGTTTGCACTTTGTAAACACAGAGAGTTTCAATAAAGATCAATCTTCTTGAGAATTCTTTGTGTCTTCTTCTTCCTCGGTGCGGCGACATAACTGTCGGCTCAACCGGATCTGCTAACCGGTTAGACCGCAGATACTATGGCGGTCAGATCGCGTCTATTACCCGGTCAGACCGTAAGGACTTCGACGGTCAGACTGGTGATCTTCGGCATCATCGGCATCGGCTACTACAAGCGAATCGGCTGAGGCGATCGGTTATGGGCGGTCAGACCGGAGGTCATCTGGCGGTCAGATCGACGAGATTGCGTGGTCAGACTGGCGCGACACCTGCGGTCAGACCGGCTTCAGAAAACAGAGGGTAAATCTAATTTTCGCTAAGATTTGTTTTTTTGGGTACTCAACCATTCCCCTCTCTGATTGGCTTTTCATTGGGCTTGCGATCCTACAGAGTTAACTAAATGCAACTATGAGCGAAGGGTTTATTATGCACATGAGCTTATAATGTTCCAACAATTCTATCAGTGAAGGTTTTATAGACTAAAGTGAATGTTTTATTATGTACATGAGCTCATAAATGGGAATTTCCCACGGGATTTTTCCCGAATAAATACGAGATCAGTGAATACGGTCGGAAAAACACTCCAACCGTTAACACCCCAACCGTTCCGTTTCTGTTTTTGTTTTCCCATTTCTATTTTTTTCTGTTTTTATTTTTCTTACAGATACTATATTCGGTCGGAATTTTCGGTATTCAATCACGATCGGTACGGGTTTCCCGTCCTGGCTTTCATCCCAGCAGATCAAATGGCGTAAAACACAGGTCGACGTTGCAGGCTCCACGTGGCGACAAAACATTGGCCAGCGACACGCCACCGTCTCACTGCCCCCAACGTTCCATGAACCAAGTCCACCCGCATACGAGAACACCCACCCAATCCCGCTACGTTACTATACCTCCCCGCACGTGCGTCCTCATCCGACGTGGTGAACCGCGTCCACCAACACTCTCGCCTCACGCCCATTTTCCCACCAAAGATCAGCTCGTTCGTTTCACTCCCGGAGAGGAAAAAACGCAAAAACCGAAAAGAAAAAAATAACAAAGAATTCATAAACCAACACGTACCAAAATCGCGGAGGCTTTATCCACGAAACAAAAATCCCCGCGACATGTCTCCGTCCAATCTCTCATCCTAGAGCCGGAGAATCCACCCCCCCATCGTGCTCACAATCGCATCTGTAAGCAGCTTGGATCTTTCTGCTGGATCTGGTCTAGGGTTTGTGGGGGTTCGCGATATCGTCGCGATTGGCTTCCTTTTTAGTTTTGATTCGGGGTGAACTGGTTGTTTATTGTGCTGATTTTGTGATCCGGTGGTGGTGGGTAGTGCAGCTTTTGGAGGGATCGCCGGCGGTTTTCCGCGGGCGGCGGCAGCGGAGATGATTCGGCTGCAGACGTACGCGGCGTTCAGCCTGATGGCGACGGCGACGGCGGTGTACTACGCGTTCAGCAGCCGGGAGCAGTTCTACCCGGCGATGGTCTACCTCTCCACCTCCAAGATCTGCTTCGTGCTGCTCCTCAACACGGGCCTCGTCGCCATGTGCGTCGCGTGGCAGCTCGTCAAGCGGCTCTTCCTGGGGACGCTCAGGGAGGCCGAGGTGGAGCGGCTCAACGAGCAGGCGTGGCGGGAGGTGGTGGAGATCCTCTTCGCGGTCACCATCTTCAGGCAGGACTTCTCGGTCTCCTTCCTCGCCATGGTCGCCGCGCTGCTGCTCGTCAAGGCGCTGCACTGGCTCGCGCAGAAGAGGGTCGAGTACATCGAGACCACGCCGTCCGTGCCCATGCTGTCGCATGCCAGGATCGTGTCGTTCATGGTGTTCCTGCTCGTCGTCGACTGCCTCTTCCTGTCCAACTCGCTCAGGTCGCTCATACACAAGCGGGAGGCGTCTGTTGCAATCTTCTTTTCGTTTGAGTAAGCTCCGTTTTTTTACTTCTCTATTAGATTTCTATACTCTCTTGAACAACATATGCTTAGAGTTGTTACTATGAGTAGTATGGATTTTCATTGCTAGATGTTAAGTTAATTTTGTAAGTTGCATTTATTGCCGTACTATGAAGGGGCATTGAATAATTCTTAGGTAATGATTTTATTTTTGTTGTGCATACCCCTTTTGTACTGGACCTTAACCTATTTATTATTAATGAATTCAATTTCACTTGTTCTATTCACTTAGCCATGGATAGATTTGTCTAATATGCTCATAAGTCCATTCATCTAGATGTTTGGTTGCTATATTCCGATATCTTAGTTTATGATGATCTCACTGACTTTTGCTTGTTTGAGAGAACACAGTTCTTATAGCACTTCAGATCACCAGATATGATTATTTTTAACTTTAGACTTTAGTAAGATTTATCATCTGTAAAATCCTTTCTGTCTATTATTTTTAAGCATGGGACATGGCTTTCACGCAATGTGACAAGTGACAACCATATTGACTAATCTTACAGTTGCCTGATGTTATTCTTCTCTATATCTGACTATCTGCTGATGATTTCTTCTTGTGTTATTTCATCATATTGAGGTTCATAATAACTCCAGGATGTGCATATCAGGTACATGATACTAGCAACATCCACAGTATCGACATTCGTGAAATACATATTCTATGTCAGTGACATGCTAATGGAAGGTCAATGGGAGAAAAAGGCGGTGTATACATTTTACTTGGAGCTCATCAGTGACCTTGTACACTTGTCTTTGTATATGCTCTTCTTCATAGCTATCTTCCTGTAAGTTCTCTTCAGATGATCTTCTCCTTTATGTGTCGTACTGTTAACCTGAGTAATTGATCTTCTATATTGATATATCAGGAACTATGGTGTCCCATTGCACTTGATACGTGAGCTGTATGAGACATTCCGCAACTTCAGAATCCGTATCGCAGATTATGTACGCTACAGAAAGATAACTTCCAACATGAATGAAAGATTTCCAGATGCCACAGCAGATGAGCTCAATGCGTGAGTCTATTTGAAATTTTAATTCAGTTGATTCTGCAATGAAAATTGTTTGTGACTTAAGTTTTTATAATCAGGAGTGATGCCACATGTATTATTTGCCGTGAGGAGATGACCACAGCAAAAAAGCTGCTTTGCGGGCACCTGTTCCATGTGCATTGTTTGAGGTCATGGTTAGAACGACAACACACTTGCCCTACATGTAGAGCTCCAATTCTGCCCCCAGATAATGGGCGTACCGCAGCACGTCCGTATGGAGTTCATCCTGGAGTTCAGCCTGGTGAATGTCTAAACCTTTTTGTATCATTTTGCATGAGCACTACATTTGAAACCAGTTTTATGTATTGTTCTGATTCAATATAATAAAAAATAGCTCCAGGCAATGGCACACCAGGTTCAGAAGGAGGAGCAGGTGAGAACATAAGCAGGCGCCAAGCAAAACTTGAAGCAGCTGCTTCAGCTGCTTCCTTATATGGGAGATCCTTTGCTTATCCTCCAGCAAACAGTTTGAACAGGTATTGATTCTACTTTTTGCTGGAAGAGACTACTTATTTATTATTTTTTTTTTGTAATTCCATTTCAGATTTATTAACTACGGTAGCAAATGCCAAATCCGGAATTCATTTTTTGTGGATGATGAAACTTTTGACTTGCAGAAAGTTTAGACATTTTTTTATGTGAACTGCCTTATTATCTGTGACTGAGTACATATCTATGAACCTTGCATGATTATGATTATTAATTTAGTTGTGATGTATTGATGGCTCACCAGTATGATGGTTGATGGATAACGATTGTAGATCTTGTTCTTTTTTCCCCTGTTCTTCCAATGCTAGGCATATGCTCTCTCTCTCCTCTCTCTCTCTCTCTCTCTCTCCTTTTAATGAATTACGCCTTTGAGCATATAGGCTGAGCGCACTCATTTGTCTCACTAGCATACCTCTTTGTTGTTTGCTTGCATGAATGTAGTTGCAATGCAGAATATAAGCTAATGCCTCAGTGTATTTCATTGTGGATTAAGGATGGTTAGCACCTATTTCCACATGACGCTGTGTAAAAAAAACTTCACTCAACCAATGCTTATGTATCATCCATATATCTTACCTTCTGTTATAAATACATTTCATTAGAAATGGAAATAAGATAAGCTTGTGAGATCAATGAGTGAGCCTGGCCCTTAGGATACAACCATATGACAGCAATCCTTAGAAAGTGGTGAAATGTTATGTGAAGGAAATATGGTTACCTAAAATTGCTGTGTAAAAGCTTGATTATTGGGATGATTTAACTGAAGACAGTTTTGCTTTTGTGAAATTTACTCTTAGAAGAGTTAATTTGCATGATTTATTCAGAGCTTTCCCTGTGATTTTTTTGAGCAGCTTGTGATTTTTATTTACATAGCATTTGCTTATACTAGATAGTTAATCATGTTTGTTTGTTCTTAAGTGTCTCTGTAACTAATCCCTGCAAAAAAGGGTATATCTGTAACCAAGGTTGGGTTAACGAATGTGTTTTCAATACCTTTTTGATAAACTATGAAAGACGTAATCATTTGGTCATTTGCTCTGTGCATCTTGATACTGATAAGTATCATGTATTCACCATAGGTATCCAACTTCACAGTCTACATCAAATGGTCCACAATCAGGAGAAGCAAGTACTTCCAATCAATTGCCGAAAAACTATGCAACTGCTGATCCTTCAGCACCTACTTTTTATGCACGTGGTGCTGTTGGTTCAGTGACAACTACCAGGGAACTTGAAAATTCACTGCAGAAGGCATACGAAAATGCTATAAAGAGCCAGATAGAGGTAAGGAAGCAACTTGATTCCTAAAGCTTACTTAAATCATGATATATGTTTTGTAGTGGCACTACCAAGTGTTAAATTTGATGATGATATGCATCAAAGGCTTATGCAGGCTGCATGCAAATTGGAATTTTGGAATGTCTGTTGTAATCACATCTTTAGCTGCACTCATTCAAAGTTACATGCTCTCGGTATGATCCATTGGATTAGACATTGATGACTTAGATTCATGGGAAACTGGGTGTCACATGGATGTATAACTTTGTAACTTTCTGAATTTGCACGCAAGTAGGCTGAAAGTTGTTAGTAAGAGCTGTCACCTCCAAATACCTAATTGAGACCACCGAACTTGAATGAAAAATATAAATTGAGCTAGCTAAGTGAAAGAGAAATATGTTCAAGTAACCTTTTCTCCTTTCCTATTTATTTTATCTGTTGCTTTTATTAAGGATTGTACTCCTTGTGTTTATCCTTATATGGGTTGATTTTGAATTTGAAATGGGGGTATATTATATTCCTACTGGGGACTATGCAAAATGATTTGTATGAATACACCTAATATGTTTTCACCCTATTCATTTGACTGCTTGCATGGTATGAAGTAATCTAAGTCTATAGGCATGTCAGCAAGCAGTTTTATTTTGTAATATCAATTTGTACCTGCCCCTTTGTTAGGGACATATCTTGAGGTACCATATTGCGGAATGGTATGCAACATACAAGTATAAACACTGCTCTATTTTAAACGCTTCATTATGGTCAACAAGTAACTTTAGACAGTAAACATGGTTCCTTAGACTAATTAATGATGACTAGAGTAGAGAATTAGATCATTTCAGTGTGGCATTTGCTACCATGCGTGCAAAATAGCAAATACTTTTATGCTTCACCTTATTTTCCAAATGGCATGCTTGCTGGGAGTAACATTGAACAGTATTATTTCGTTGTTAGTTGTCTATACCCAACAGGATTCATACATTATTTTCCTTTTTCCAGATGTTGCAAATCCAGCTGCAAATGTTGCAGCATGGGGCTACTTCATCGACAACTAACAATGAGAACGGTGAGCACACAAAAAGCGACTGAAGTTGTAAATAAGGGGAAGGTGAGGGCTGAACAAACAAAGGATAGATAGATGGTGACTTGGCAAATACCCGAGTGGAAACTCCCATCCATGCCATGCTTTGTTTCGATTTTGGTAGGCTTGCCCATTTGTATGTCCATGCTAGAGGCCTCCTATCAACATCAGATATTTATTTTATTTGCTTTATGTGGTCATTTGAGTAGTTCAAATCCTCTTGCCAAGACCGGAAAATACCTTTGATAGAGATGCAGTGCTGTAACTATGACTAATTTACATTAGCACATCTATTGGGAAAAAACGACATGTTTTCTCGATCTGAACTATCAGTGCCCTCCCTCCCACGATTTTTTTAACTTTTTAGACCTTTTTATTAAATAATTTTAATAATGGATCTTTTAGGGACTTACTTTCAAAAATAAACCTTTTAGCCATGCCGTTGGCACCGGTGTGAACAAATTACGTTGCCATGTCACTGGTGGTGCGGCACCGGGTGTCCAATGGCATGGTCGTTGGGTAGACTTGATCAAGAGGGGGAAAATTCTTCTTTCAAATCTTGAAGTAATGCCGAAGTTGCTTTTTCACAAGAACTAGCAACAATGATGTCATCAACATATATCAACACAAATATGGAGATTGTACCTTTCTTGTAAAAGAAGAGCGAAGCATCTGGAGTCGATGTGGCATGGCACGGCAGTGGCTTGTCTTGCCAGGTTCGTTGGCGTGACACCGTTGCAAGCCACAACCACGCCAACCTGCCTGGCGTGACATCGTGGCAAGCCACTGCCACGCCACATGCCATCCTGTCTGGCATAACATAAGCCATTGTCATGCAATCCTGCCTGGCGTGATTGGAGGAAATATCCCCTAGCCGTTGTCACTGCCCTTTTCTTCCTCTTTCCTCTCTTTTTCTTTTTTGATTCCTCACTCTCTTTGAGGACTCGAAGCAATCGACTCCCTTTCCTTAAATCCTTCCAAATTCATTTAAATCTTGGATGTTTTGGTCTGATTTGAAGCCCTTTTGAGTAGGAGTGTATCTCGGAAGATATATCTCTTGTTTTTTTAGGTTTTTTATCTCAATTTTGCATCTATTTGTAATGTCTAGGGTTGAATATAATGTTGTTGGAATATGTAGTAATGAGGTGCACGGGGATGGACTGAGGTAGATCATATTATGGAGTAGTTCTTGTTTCTGTTAACGATATTTACGTGGAAAATACCTTTTTTTCGAATGATATGGTTATAACTGAGTTAGACATGGGAAAGCATGAACATGATATTTTTAGGTTATTGTGATTATTTATGGATAATAAGGTCGTGCATGCTGTGCATATTGTCGTATAGAAGTTGTCTTGTCGCATCATTCTACAATGAGTATTTGATTTTGCATGTGAATATTGTGTATGTAGATGGATTGTGTGGTGCGTGTATATTCCGGTGGAACCTGCAAATGGAAAGTTTGATGAGATGAAAGCAGACCAGTCCTACATGGGTAGAAGACGGGGCAATGGCGCATGTGCGTTGACTATACCGACCTCAACAAAGCCTGTCCCAAAGATCCATTCGAGCTGCCTCGCATCGACCAAGTCGTAGACTCAACAGCCGGCTGCCAACTCCTAAGTTTCTTGGATTGTTACTCGGGCTATCACCAGATCAGCTTAAAAGAATCCGACTGCCTCAAGACATCGTTCATCACGCCGTTTGGGGCCTACTGCTACATCACCATGCCTTTCGGCCTGAAGAACGCTGACGCCACATACCAACGCATGATCCAGAGATGTTTCCAAACGCAGATCGGCAAGAATGTAGAAGCTTATGTCGACGACATCGTCATCAAGACCAAGCAGAAAGAAGACCTGATCGCTGACCTAGAGGAAACCTTTGCAAATATCCGGGCTTTCAGAATGAAGTTAAACCCGGAGAAGTGCACCTTCGGCGTTCCATCAGGCAAACTGCTCGGCTTCATGGTGTCACATCACGGCATTGAAGCCAATCCAGAGAAGATCAACGCTATCTTGAGCATGAAGCCCCCGAGTAACCAGAAGGACGTCCAGAAGCTCACCGGCTGCATGGCGGCGCTAAGCCGCTTCATCTCTCGACTCGGCGAACGAGGCATGCCCTTCTTCAGATTATTAAAGAAGACAGACGACTTCCAGTGGACCGCGGAAGCCAACAAGGCCTTTGAAGATTTCAAAGAGTTCCTTACAACGCCACTGTCTGGCCTCCGGCCTCGCCTCGGCCAGGAACCTCTGCTGCAGACGTTTCACCACTCACCAAGTGGTTAGTACGTCCTCGTGGTCGAGCACGAAGAAGAAGGACGGGCCCAGAAGATTCAGAGGCTGATCTACTTTGTTAGCGAAGTGTTGGCAGGAGCCAAAATTCGCTACCCTCAGGTACAAAAATTGCTCTATGGTGTTCTGATAACCGCGAGAAAATTGGCGCACTATTTTCAGGGTCACTCGGTCACCGTTGTCACTTTCTTTCCACTCGGCGATGTCATCCACAACCGGGAGACGATTGGGCGCATCGCTAAGTGGGCCTTAGAGCTGATGCCATTGGACTTGACTTTTAAGGCGAGGACGTCCATAAAGTCACAAGCCTTGGCGGATTTCCTGCCCGAGTGGACTGAGCAACAAGAGAACGTACCTCGGGAAGACCTCCAACACTGGACCATGCACTTCGACGGATCCAAGAGGATCACCGGCTTGGGAGCAGGAGTTGTGTTGATTTCCCCGACTGGGGAAAGGCTAAGATACGTCCTTCACCTCCACTTCTCCGCCTCACACAACGTTGCCGAGTACGAAGCCACGCTACACGGACTGCGCCTCGCGGTTTCACTCGGGATACGTCGGCTCATCGTGAAAGGCGATTCCCAGTGGTCGTCAACCAAGTAATGAAGGGCGGTCCTGTCTAAACGACACCATGGAGGCCTACCGACAAGAGGTCCGCAAACTTGAAGACAAGTTTGACGGGCTCGAACTTTCACATGTCTTAAGACACAACAACGAAGCAGCCGATGCGTTGGCACAATTCGGGTCCAAGCGTGAAGCTGCCCCAACAGATGTTTTTGTCGAGCACCTCTATGAGCCAACCATCACGGCAAAGACAACTTCCAACGAACAAGCTGCAAACGAAGTCGCCATGACTGATGCCGACTGGAGGACGCCACTCATCAAATTCTTAACTCAGCAAGAGCTGCTGGAAGACCGGGATGAGGCAGAGCGTGTCCGATGTCGTTGCCAAGCGTATGTCATGGTCGACTCTGACTTATACAAGAGAAGCCCCTCCAGAATCCTAATGAGATGCATCACACCCGAGGAAGGGAGGCAGCTGCTCCAAGACATCCACTCGGGCATATGCGGAAGCCACGCGGCAGCACGCACTCTGGTGGGCAAAGCTTACAGACAAGGTTTCTTCTGGCTTACCGCGGTCTCCGACGCGGACCAAGTCGTACGAACCTGTGAAGGCTGCCAATTTTTCGCCCGACAAAGCCATGTCCCGGCCCAGGAGCTACAGACAATCCCACTATCCTGGCCGTTCGCAGTATGGGGCTTGGACATGGTCGGCCCTTTCAAGAAAGCCCCGGGAGGATTTACACACCTCTTCGTCGCAATCGACAAGTTCTCCAAGTGGATTGAAGCCAAGCCGGTCACCACAATTACTGCTGACAAGGCACGGGATTTCTTCCTCAACATCGTGCACCGCTCGGCGTCCCAAACGAGAATCATAGCGACAACGGGACTCAATTCACGGGAGGCATCTTCAAGGAATTCTGCGAAGACTTTGGAATCAAGATTTGCTATGCATCGTTGCCCATCCCAAAAGCAATGGACAAGTCGAACGGGCCAACGGCATGGTCTTTCAAGGCATCAAGGCTCGCGTGTTCGATCGTCTAAACCCTTACGCAGGCAAGTGGGTCCAAGAGCTTCCCTCGGTCCTATGGTCTCTGCGGACCACGCCCAGTCGGGCTACCGGCCAAACTCCCTTCTTTTTGGTCTACGACGCAGAAGCCATGTTGTCAAACGAGATGGAGTATGAATCCCTCCGAGTCCGCAGCTTCAACGATGAACGCTACGACCCCGACCGAGTGGACGACCTCACCCGGCTGGAAGAGGCCCGAGAGGCAACCCTCATCCAGTCGGCCAAATATCTTCAAGGGCTTAGACGATACCACAGTAGCAACGTTCGAGCACGAGCTTTCATCATTGGCGACTTGGTTCTACGCAAGGTTCAAACCACCAAAGACCGTCACAAGTTATCCCCCTTGTGGGAAGGACCATACATAATCGCTGAGGTGACTCGGCCCGGTGCATACCGACTAAAGCGTGAAGACGGATCTATGGTGGAGAACTCCTGGAACATCGAGCATCTTCGATGATTTTATGCTTGATTTGACTAAAGTTTCATGTTTTCCTTGACTGCCAACCTCAAGCAAGATGACTTCTTGAGTTAGCAGTCGGGGCTGTACATATGTCAATAAAGCATAAGTTTTCCTCATCAACCTCTGTGCATGATTTGGTTTATCATTGTTTAATGTTCCTCGATTCGAGTTCAGTGTCTAAGGACTGAGAGTTTTCTGATGACCTAATCGAGCCTAGGCTTGGTGACAGTCAGACGAAAATTACTTAAGAAATTTCACACAAAAACTCGGATCAGGGCATTAACATAAATAAACTAAAATATATCACAAGTCTGTGTCAGAACATGACGATCATACGATATTTACAAGCCAATGTTCACAAGACAAATCAAACCCGAAGTTATTCACTACATCAACGAAATCTTCTTCGCCGACTCTGCGCTTCACTCGGCAAATCCAGGGCCTGCTCATCCGTGGTCCCGTCGCGAAGCTCTCTCCGACCGAGTCGATATCCACTCGGGGGTAGAGAGACTTTGTCTGTGCAAGAGCCAGGCCAGCCCCCATGTTGGCGGCTTCGGTGATGTTGGCTAGATACTGGTCAGGGGCTCGCCTGAGCTTGTCGAAGACTTCAATTGGGTCCAGTGAGCTGGTCCCGACTCCATGGTGGAACAAAGACAGCAAGATCGGCGTCGCTGCATTGACGACCTCTTCCCGGACCTCTCCGGCTCGTTTGACCCGCTCGAGCAAGACATTCGAAAATAAAGCAGCGTCAAGGATGTTACTTCGAAGAAGCTTACCTTCAAATTCGGCCTCCAGTTCGGCCTTGTTGAGGCTGACTGCCTCTAGCCGGACCTAGAGCGAGTGCACCTCCAACAAATTTTCTACAAGCAAAGAAGATCGTCAGCAACTAGGATCAACATGAGAATCATAAAGAAACTCAGAGAGATAAGCTTACTCCCGACTGATCCTCGAAGATCGAGGTTCGCCTCCCGAAGCTCCACGATTTCCCTCCTTAGGGCTGCCTCCCTCGACGCGACTTCCTCCCGAGTGGTCTTCAGCTTTCGCTGGACGTCCTCTAAAGAGTTCAGGTGAGGAACCAGCTTCTCCAGCACCTCGGACTTCGCCATGGAGCGGCAATACTCCTTCTGCGCGCGAAATCCGAAGAATGACCGACTGGAAAAAGATGATGACTCAATAAGAGAAAAAGACTAAGGCTTACGTTGAGTAGCCGAGTCGCTTCATTCAAGCTCTCGACCAGGGCATCCCTTTCTTCGCTCTCAGCTTGCCTGTCCAAGACGATGCCCTGCCTCTGGCCTTCCGAATCCCGCCACTCGATCTTGATCGGGGGAACCCAGGTTTCAGAAGACTGTAACCTGGGGATTTCCTCCACTGTGGCTGGCAGATAGGAAGAACCGATGAAGACGCAAAAGATCCAAACTAAAGAGTAAAGACAAGATTTTGATTCAAGACTTACCGGCCGGTGGGTGCGCTCTTGGGTGGAACGGCCCGGCCGGCCTCCTTCCTCGGCTTTTTGCCGATCGATCTTCGCCGGGGCTCACCGAGCCGCGCCTGAGGTTTCTCGGCTATCGACTGACTTCCAGTCGGGACGTCCCAGCTTGCGGTCGGGGGCTTCTCCCTTGGGGTATCTTTCTTCGGAGGCGAAGGTTTTTTGCCCGGAGCGCCCTCGCTTGGAAGCGGGCTCCGAGGCCTTGGCTCCGCAGGCTTAGGAGCCTCGGGAGCAGCAGCGGGAGTCGGCCCCTCACCCTTCCCGGCAAGATCTATGTCCTGGGGCCTCCTGCAATGACGGATACAGCTGGAATAAAGACAAAGAAAGTTTTTCAACGAGAAGGTTTGGCCTTCAGTCATAAAGCATACCTGGATGACCGGCGGATCTTCGGCGCCGCCTTCGGCGATGGCCTTGGAGGAGGAGTCTCGACTGGAGGAGCCGGGACGTCATCGTCCGAGTCGTTAATGACGAGCCTCCTCTTGCTTGCCCGCTTGTTTGTGTCCTCACTCGGGGCCGCCCGCTTCTCGACCGGATCACTTTGGATTTTAATCCCGCCAGTTGGCTTCTTGGCAGGGCGACGCGGCACGTCGTCGTGGGACACCTTGTACGGTTTTGAAGTAACAGAAGCATTTTCCTGCAAGAGAAGTTCTCACCATACTAAGAGACATGACGTCAAGGTTGCGAAACAATACGAAGAAGTCGGTCGGTTACTGGAGGAGGAGGCCGGTGAATGCCGGGGGAGAACCGCGGAATGAGGCGCGCTCAACCGCAATTCCGGTCGAGAAGATCTTGTACATCCGGATCTTCGGGATCACATAGCGAGTGGATCTTGATCTTCCCGATTGGGGTCCTTCCCGCCTTCGTATTCAAAGGCCGGCTTCGACCGCTCTTTAATTGGATCCAGTCGGCACCGGATGAAGTGCCGAGTGATCTGCTCGCCGCGAAGACCCTTCTGCTTCATTGCCAGGATCTTTGCGAGCAGTTTGTTGGCTTCGTCCCAATCTTGAGCCACTGGAACAGTGCTCCAAGTTTGCCTGGGGATAGGGGGAAGGCCGACGAAGGCTGGTAGGCTGGGTTCGAGGTTGCTAATATAGAACCAGCCTGCATGCCATCCCTTATTGGAAGATATCAAGGGAAGAGAGAAGTACTCCTTGCGGAGAGATCCGCGGAGTTGGAAACCCGCCCCGCCAACGACGCATGGGTGGTCTTTATTCGGATGTGGTTTAAGATAAAACATGCGGCGAAACAGTTGGAAGTGGGGGAGGATGCCAAGGAATGCTTCGCATACGTGAATAAAGAGGGCGATGTGAAGCATGGAGTTGGGGTTCAGATGGTAGAGCTGGAGACCATAGTAATCTAAAAGCCCCTATAAGAACTCGGAGGTGGGAAGACTGAACCCGTAATAGAAAAAAGAAGTGAACACAACGAGCTCACCGGTGTTTGGGGATGGAAAGTCCTCACCCGCCGCCGGGCGCCAGCCCACGATCTCCTTAGGAGGAAGCACTCCGTGCTTCACCATCTCCTTGAGGGTAGATTCCCTCACGTCCGATGTGGCCCATTGGTCAAAGGGGATTTTCTTTTCCTCCGCCATTGAGTGTGGTTTGGATGGAAAGTGGATCTGGTCGGAAAGGATGGAGATTTGAGCAGGGGATTGGCTGCGGAAGCTGGTTTGTGGCAAGAAGTGAGCTCCTGGATGGATGGATTTGGGTGCGCGCGAGTCTAGGTTTCTTCGCAGGGAACAGGTGAACAGTGTTGCGAAGGGAGGAATTTTTTGGAAGACCAAGAGGCGGGGATGACCTCGAGCCTTTATAGAAAGATTTGAGGGTTGCGCTAGGTTTTCTCGTGAATGGGCCAAGCCCATGAGAGAATCTGTGGCCCAGTTAAGGTGTGGCCCGACGCGTGTCCTTAGGGACTTAAGCGGATGAGCTTAAGCAGATTTGCTTTGGCAATATGCGCGTGTCCGAATGCCCTATACCTTTGGAAATTCTTTCGTACCGCGGTTTGCTTGACTTCATGAGAAGTTAGCACGATGCAATTTGAGAGGTGACCAACAGCTAAGCTTTTTATGGTTGCCTTGATGACAAGGGCTGTTTGGTTTTTTAGCATTTGATTAAGTGATTATATCAATGCTATTTTCCACCTTGGTGAAGATCTTTATAGATTAAGACCAGTATTATGGCAAGAGCTATTTAATAACTTGGTCATATTTTTCATACGATTGAAAGAACTCGTTTTCCCATGAGGGACGATTAAAATATTTGTTTCGGGATAACTCGGGTAGATCCACTCGGATAAGCATGAGCTTACCGAGTGCTTTTCACCCACGAGGGTTGGTTGAGTTATTTGTTCTGAGAAGACTCGGGCAAATTCACTCGGATGAGCACAAGCTTGCCGAGCAATGAGGTTGCCTTAGCTTGAGCTAAGCATCTACATGAGAATGATTTTTTATAGTTCTTGACTATATGCTTAGTTTGTTTTTGACTAACCACATAGTCGAGGGCTACACCTAATTAGGTGCATCAGGAGATGCACCTAGATATTTATTTTTAAGAATTTTTTAGATGTTATCCAGCCCTTCACAGTCTTTGGAGCCGCTCGGGAAGATTCAGGCAGAGATGATGGAATCGCTCGGCGCCAGAAGCACTCGGCCAAAGAGATTTTTGGTCGTGTACTGTTTTGGTTTGAAGCTGAGCTGTCTCATCGACTGAAAAGGACTCGGGGCTACTGTGGAGATCATGGTAATCGGGTATCTACATGGCAAGCTTATCCGATTGGAGGTAGGGATAGATTGCACTGCCATCTGTACAAACCAAACATGACTTGGGTGTTACGATTGCCGATAGAGATAAGGCAATCGGCCTACAGTCACAGTTTGGTAAGATTGAGGAAACCGACTTAGAATAAGATATGGTTTCCGATCTGTAAGCCCTCCTCCCAAGACTATATAAGGGGGGTAAGGGGCGTCCCTTGAGGGATATTCCGATAGGAGATCAGCTATTAGCTTTCAGCTTTAGATCTTGAGATCAATAAAGACACTCGGCGGATCGAATCCACCGAAACAGGAGTAGGGTATTACCTCACGAGAGGGCCTGAACCTGTCTAACCCATCGTGCTTGGCGATCTTGACTGCGACCCCAGAAATTATATTGTCGAAACCAAGTTTCGACAATATCTGATTATTAATTTAATTGATTAAAAATATTTCTAGTGCTCTAAAAATTCCCATAAAAATCCGGTTAATGTATTTTGACTTGTAGAATTTAAGAAAAATCCTACCATGCCATTTCCATTTATTAATGTATTTTAGGATTACTTGTTGACTCTAGATAAAATTCCAGAAATTCCAGTTATTTTAGGGTGAATTATTTAAATGATTTAGGGGCAAAACTTGGGGTGCGACAAACCTACACCCCCTTAAACGGAATCTCGACCCCGAGATTCGGAGGCACTGGCGAAGAGGTGCGGGTGCGCGTCCTTCAACTCATCTTCTCTTTCCCATGTAGCTTCTTCTTCTGAGTGATGAGTCCACTGAACTTTGCAAAATCTAATAACCTTGTTTCGAGTCCTTCTTTCATTGGTCTCGAGGATACGAGCTGGTTTCTCCACGTAGGTCAAGTCCTCTTGAATTTCAATCTGCTATGGACTCGCTTGCTCTTCTGGTACTCTTCAACATTTCTTTAACTAAGAGACATGCAACACGTCGTGAATACCAGCCATGTTGGATGGAAGTTCAAGCTGATAAGCTACTTCTCCTCGACATTCTCGAATTCTGTATGGTCCTACGAAACATGGTGCCAACTTGCCTTTGGTTTGAAAGCGGTGCACTCCCCAGAGTGGTGTAACATGAAGGTACACATAATCCCCTGCTTCAAAAGCGAGATCTCTTTGATGATTGTCTGCATATCTCTTCTGCCGAGACTGTGCAATTCTTAATCTTTCCCGAATTGTTCGGACTTTTTGCTTCTGCTTCACTTATCACTTCTGTTCCGAACAACTGACATTCACCAGTCTGATCCCAGAAAAGGGGTGTGCGACACTTCCGTCCATACAACGCCTCATAGGGTGCCATTTGAATGCTGGCTTGGTAACTGTTGTTATAGGAGAATTCTTCATAAGGCAAACTATTGTCCCACGCTTTACCAAACTCAAGCACACATGCTCTCAACATATCTTCCAGAATTTGATTCACTCTCTCGGTTTGACCATCTGTCTGTGGGTGATAGGCCATACTAAAGTTCAAACGAGTACCAAGCTCTTTTTGCATCTTCTGCTAGAACTTGGAAGTAAACTGGCTTCCTCGGCTAGACATGATCTTCTTAGGCACTCCATGTAAACACATGATTCTAGCAACGTATAGCTCTGCTAACTTCTTTCCCGAATAGGTGGTATGCATTGGTATGAAGTGAGCTACCTTCGTGAGTCGATCCATGAGGACCCAAATTGAATCATACCCTGACGATGTGTGGGGTAAACCCGTGATGAAGTCCATTCCAATCTGTTCCTGTTTCCATTCCAGAATATGGAGGGGTTGCAACAGTCCTACGAGCCGTTGATGTTCTGCCTTGACTCACTGACAAACATCATAGAGTGCAAAAAATTCAGCTATTTCTCTCGTCATACTGACCCACCAGAACTTCTCTATGAGATCTTGATACATCTTTGTACTGTTCGGATGGATTGAGTATTGGGTTTGATGAGCTTCCGTAGGAATCAGTTTCTTCAATTCTTTATCTTCGGTACATACAATCTCTTTCCCATCCAGATTGTTCCATGCTCGTCTTCAGTGAAGTCGCGAGCTTTTCTGACTCTCATGTTCTTCTTGAGTTCAGCTATCTCGGGATCTGACGCCTGGGCAGCCCAAATTTAATCTATGAGAGTGAGTTGAGCTTCAAGAGCGGCCATAAATCCAAAATCCACAACCTGCAGGTTCAAGCGCTCAAATTCGTACTGCAACTGGTTACAAATTCTCTCTATGTTAATGGTGTTGCAGTAACTTTTTTGGCTCAAAGCATCTGCTACCACATTAGCTTTGCCGGGATGATAGTGTATTTCCAAATCATAATCTTTGATCAATTCCAACCATCTTCGTTGACGAAGGTTCAAGTCCGGTTGGGTGAAGATATACTTGAGACTTTTATGATCCGTGTATACTTCACAACGATTGCCGATTAGGTAGTGTCGCTAGATTTTGAAGGCATGGACCACTGCGGCTAACTCCAGATCGTGGGTTGGATAGTTGTTTTCATGCGGACGCAATTGATGAGAAGCATATGCGACCATTTTGCCTTCTTGCATCAACACACACCCCAGCCCTTTGCGGGATGCATCACAATATACTTGGAAATCTTTTGCTGGATTCAGCAGTATCAAGACTGGCGCAGACACCAACTTCTTCTTAAGCTCTTCAAAACTCTTGTTACATTCTGCTGACCACTTGAATTTCTCATCTTTCTTCAACAATTGTGTCATTGACTTGGCAATTTTGGAGAAATTCTCAATGAACCGGCGGTAATAACCTGCAAGTCCAAGAAAACTTCAAATCTGGGTGATTAACTTTGGCGGAGTCCACTTGGTAACTGACTCCACATTTGACGGATCCACGGCTACTCCTTGGGCATTCACAATGTGGCCAAGGAACTGTACTTCCTTTAACCAGAAATCACACTTGCTAAACTTGGCGTAGAGTTGATGATCCCTCAACTTCTCGAGCACTAAACGAAGATGATGCTCGTGTTCCTCTTCAGTCTTGGAGTAGATCAAAATGTCATCAATGAACACCATGACAAATTTATCCAAGAATTCCATAAACACCTTGTTCATCATATTCATGAAGAAAGCCGGTGCATTGTTCAATCCAAAAGACATGACCGTACACTCATACAAACCATACCGAGTGATGAAGGCGGTCTTGAGGATGTCCTCTTCCCGGATTCTTAATTGATGGTAACCTGATGGCAGGTCTATCTTGAAGAATACCTTTGTCCCCTTGGGTTGATCAAACAAATCATCAAACCACGGTAGGGGATACTTGTTCTTAATAGTGACCTCATTGAGTGCACGATAATCGACACAAATTCTCTTGGTCTTGTCTTTTTTCTCTACAAATATCACCAGAGCACCCCAAGGTGCCATGCTCGGGCAGATATAGCCTTTCTGCAACTGTTCATCAACTTGCTTCTTGACTTTTGCCAACTTGTTGGCTCCCATTCTATACGGTCTCTTATGGAATTGGGCGGTCCCGAGTACTAAATCAATCTAGAATTCAATTTCTCTTTCTGGTGGCATCTTGGTTAAATCTTTCAGAAAAACTTCAAGGTATTCTCTGACTATGGGAATGTCTTCTAATTTCATAGGGATCTTTGCTGCTACTTCAGATGATTCCCCGGTGGAAACATGATTCAAACTTGCTACAGACTTTGCATGCTCGGGAGGACGAAAAACAATCTCTTCTCCTTTTCCATTGATTAAAGTGATTATGCGAATAGCACAGTCAATTACTCCCTTATGTCTTGACAACCAATCCATCCCAAGAATGACATCTAGGCCTTTGGATTTAAGAAGGATAAGATTGACTAGAAATTGGGATCCTTGGATTTCTATTGCCACCGAGGGACAATACTGAGCGGTGTCCAAATGGTTTCTAGGGGTTTGAACCCGCATAGGTATCTTAAGTTCAACTACTGATAACCCATGTGTCCCAACAAGCTGCTTGGAAATAAATGAATGCGTAGCACCAGAATCAAATAATACTTTAGCAGGAGTGAGATTCATAGGAAACGTACCCAGTATAACTTCGGGAGCTGCCTGCGCTTCCTCTGCAGATGCATGATTGACACGAGCCTGGACAAATCTGGGTCGAGCGCGCTTCGGCTTCGGACACTTGTCTGCAAAGTGCCCAGGTTCACCACAGTTCCTTGGAGGTGGTGCCTTGGACTGCTGCTGGGGTGGCGCTGTTGGAGGACGTGGAGCTGGATTGTGTTGCTGTTGTCCACTGCCACTGCCACTGCCACTACTGCCAGCTTGAAAATTCGTGGGGTGATAAGGTCGATGCTGACGAACAATCATGGTGGTAGGTCCACCCTGACCTCCGGGCATGAAGCATGGTCTCTGCTGATTTCTTTGCTGTTGAGGAGGCCTGAATTGCACTGCCTTTCTTTTCTTGATCATCTTGTTACGCTGGTCTTCCTACCGAATGACCTTGTCAACCAGCTTCTCAAAGTTAACATACTCCCCTGAGATCAGCTTGTCAGTGAGTTCATCATCCAAACCAGCAAAGAACTTCTCTTGTCTTTTTGCATCAGTGCGCACGTCCTCTGGGGCATAACGTGCAAGACGGTTGAACTCATGCAGGTACTCAGTAACTGACCTGCCCTGCTCAAGAGAACAAAACTCACGCTTCTTCTACGTGACTATTCCTGCAGCAATGTGTGCTGTCCTGAAACTGCGATAAAACTCTTCCCATGTGACTGCTACTCCAGCTGGGCGAGTGACCAAGTAATTGTCCTACCAAGCAGAAGCAGGACCTTGCAGCTGATGTGTAGCAAAAGAGACTTTCTCCTGGTCCGTACATTGCAGTAAATCTAGCTTCTTCTCAATAGCATGAAGCCAGCCATTGGCCTCCATAGGATTGGTGGTGCTGGAGAAGGTCGGCGGCGGACGCAAAGAAACTCTAGCAACTTGGGTGGGGTGGTGGAGGAACAAACTGGTTATTCTCTTTCGCTGCTTCTTTGTTCTTTGCTTCGTTGCAACATCTGTTGTTGCATCTGTCTGGAGTGCTATTGTTGCATCTGTTGCATCATCGCAACCATCATCTGCATCTGCGAAGCAAGCACCTGAGCAATAGTGGGATTCTCAGGTGGCGGCGAAGGAGCGTTGTCGTTGACATCATGATTGCCGCTGTTGTTGCTCAATTGCCCATTGTTGCTGTTCATTCCGCTGGTCCTGGTGTTCACCATCTAGAGAATACGACCAGACAAAAAGAGAAAAGAAGAAAGCCAGGCTGACTTAGAAACTAAACTTTATTATTGGAATTCAAATGCACTATTCTGATCTTGATTAAAACAAGGGAAAAGCATGAAACATCCTTAATTGGTCAGCCATACCACACATGATATAGACTGTCAGCTAACCCGCACACAGCAAACCTAACACACAGTGTCGACCCTCGTTTTTGAGGACGAGAATCATTCGTGTTCATAGTACCATATCCCTAGATCGAGTAGTTTGGTACCCACGAATACAGTTCTGAATTACCAGGTGCAAAGTGCATGAATAGTCTTACATCAAAATTATTACAATAATAGGCCTGAAAGCAATATCCAATACATATAGGACCTACTGGTACGGATACAACCAAAAGCAGAATTTAGATAAGATAGCAGTCGGAAGGCAGCGTCATGTCGATCGCCTACAGGCAACGACAGGGGACTAAGACCTATTGCGCTCCATTGTCTTCATTCATCCTGGTAGTATGCATAGGGGTCCTCCAGTTCTTCGTTTCCTCCATCTGAAGGTTTGTGCATATAGCAAGGGTGAGTACCCAACGTACTCAGCAAGCCGACACAGAATGATGCACATGATAGGGTCATTCAAAGGATGGCTGTGGTTCATTTGCACAAAGCCAATTTTCAAAAATCATTTCACAAACCTAATATCTAGCAAAGTCAAGTTTTAGTTTCAGAGTATATTAAAACGGAGATGGTTCTGTATACCATCCATCATGATTTCCAAGGATGGCTTCCCGCCTCCGGTTCGTCATGTTTTTCTGGGGAGTCCACCCCTTCTCGCAGTTTGAGAAGTTGAGTCCACCAGCACACAAAATCATTATGCATTCCCATCCCATCATTTTAAAATTTATGAGTCTAGCCACAGGAGAAACTTGTCACGTCGCTCATTAACCGCGAGCACGGCTATTCGAATAGATTGATTTACTCACACTGCAGTGGATGTACACTTTACCCGTACTCCGCAACTACTCATTGAATGAGCTTTCATCCCTTCATATGGGATGGTCACGACAAATCCTTTCGATAACTTCGCTTTGGCAGTACCCGCTCCATGAACTTAAATCCTCTTGCACTCTAGCCGTCCTTTCCTAGCAGTGAGAGGAGTTCTGGCGCTCCTGGGGTAAGGGAAAACTTTCACAACATTCTCATTCATTACTCAACACTTAGGCCGCAGCCTTATCTTAATAACTAGAACCACCTCTTCACTTTCAAGAACTACTATGCAAGGATACTGCCTTAGCTCGGTTATCTACTCCGCTAGGTCTATACCCATTCGAGAAGTACGGTTGTACTGGCTCGTTCTAGGTTATAAGTCTCATGGCTTGGTCCTTAATTGACCAGGGACGGTTCTTGCCTTTACCGGAATCCACCCAAATCCATCCATTCGCCCCAGTCCAAAAACATTGGTTTTGTACTTTTTATTTTTCCATCAAAACTATTTTCATCATGATCAAGGCAATGTGGCGCTCATGTCTCCACACGCCGTATTCCAATTACCTCCCCAAAGATAGTTGCCCAAGCACGAAGCTTCTTTGTAAAATCATGAGTATGCACGAATCTAATATAAGCAGGGCTAAGCACTTTACCGAAGTTATCCTCCGGTTATATCACATCAAAGGTTACAAAGAATAATTCTAATTGTAATCAACATCAAGGCAGGGTATATCAAGCATAGGTATTCATTTGTGTATAGCATGCAAATTTGTAATTTAAATCAACATCATTTTACAAAGTAGGATCAATATGTTCAAAGGGAAGTGTTGACTTGCCTTGCTCGCATTTGTTGGCCGGGGTCTTCAACGTAGTCAGTGCCTGCTTCCTTGGTTGCTATCCGTACGTGTGAAAAATCAATTGAATTCGATCAGAATTCAATAAAATACCAAGAGATCGAAAAGAACCATAAAACAACTCTGAATATTTAGCCTAAAATTCTACTCGAGTTTGGGTGAGAGTTTGGGTGATTTAAACAGCGAGTTTGGGATTTTAGGGTTTTTGCAAAATGTCGATCCAATTTGATTAAGGGAATACATTTTTGAAAAGCGTTGATCAAAAGAATTGGTACTCGATGTTTTGGAGGTCCGAGTACCAAAAGAATATATTTTTAATCACGGAGAGAAAATAGATAAACTCTGGATTAAAACGACGCGAGAACGAATCTCCGAAAATCTGATTTTTGAATTCCGAGATCACTCCAAGAAAATATAGGAGAAAACAATATATTTTTGCACAAATATTTTCCCCAATATTTTGCAAATATTTTTCCTAATTTTCCTGAATTTTTCCATATTTTTCCCATTTTTCTTTTTCCTTTTCTTTTCTTTTTCTTCTCTTTTTTTCTTTATTTTCCCTTTTTCCCTTTTTTTCTCTCCCCTCCTTCCTTTCCTTCCTCTCTGTTTGCCCGCGCGCTCTCCCTCCTTTGTTTTGGCGGCGGCGCAGCGCAAGGGCGACGGCTCGGGGACTTACGCGGCGACGGCGATGGCGAGGATGTGGCGGTGCTCAGCGCGCGGTGGACAACGGCGGCGGCTCCGACGCACGGCGCGACGGCTTGCGGCGGCTTGCGGCGCACGGCGGCCTACGGCGGCGACGGCTTGCAGTGAGGAGAGACGGCGAGGGAGAGGGGAAACGAGGCGGCGAGGTGGGGAAGAACGGGGAGGGCTTGGCCCCTTTTATAGGGGCGGCGAGAGAGAGAGGGGGCCGGCGCGGCAGCGGTCAGCGGATGGCACGCGGTGGCGCGGGATGGCGGGCCGGGCACGGCGAACGCGGGCGACGCGTGGCGCGGTGCGGGCGGGGTTCGGGCGCGGGGTCGAGCGCGGGCGCGCGCGGCGCGCGGCGCGGCGGCGACGGACGGGCGCGGGCGTGGTGCGTGGCGTGCGGCGGCGCGGGGGGGCTGACGGGCGGGCGCGACGCGGCGGGAGTGGCACACGGCGTGGGTGGGGCCGGTGCGGGGCGGGCACGACGCGGCAAGAGTGGCGCACGGTGTGGGCGGGGCCGGTACGGCGCGGCGACGTGCGGCGCGTGTCGCACGCGTGCATGAGGCAGGGGACCGGATCGAACACCCTATGACGCGTGAACAGTACCCTTTTTCAATTTTCCCAATTTTCAGCTTTATTTTCCTAAATCGTTTTCCTTTCACTCTAAAAATTCGTTTGAATGGAGTTAAGACAGCAATGACCATGCCCCTACCCCTTTTATGTATGAGACCCTAGAACGATATTACTCACCCACCAAAATAATGTTTTGATCCCAAATATATATTTTTATAAATCCACAACCCTTTTCCTATTTTATATTAAAATTTCCAACTCTAAACTCCGAAATTCTTCTCCCTAATGGAAATTTAAATTATTTGGTTTTTCTCAAACATCGAGATGAATCGCTCACATATAAATTTATGCAACCAAGCTGGCAAATAAGAAGCAATAAACATGATGAGAAGCAATGAGCCAAAAGTTTTTGTGAGTTTCGATTTTCAATTCCCGGTTTTTAAATTCTCCGATTTTCAGGGCGTTACAAACCTACCCCCCTAACAATAAATCTCGTCCCCGAGATTTCTTACCGTTCGCGGAATAGGTTCGGGTACTTGGTCTACAACAAGTCTTCTTTTTCCCAAGTGGCTTCATCTTCAGTGTGGTTGCTCCATTGCACCTTGTACATTCGCCACGTCTTGGTCCTAGTCTTTTTCTCGGCTTCATCCAAAATCTTCACGGGATGTTCGGGGTATATGAGATCTTCGCTGATAAGGACGTCTCTCGAAGGGATTTGTTCTTCCAGTACTCGCAAACATTTCTTCTGTTGTGACAAGTGAAAGACAGGGTGTACATCAGAAATATTTTTTTGGGAAGTCCAGTTGATAGGCCACTTCGCCTCTTTTGGCGCTTATCGGGAAAGGTCCAACATATCTTGGCGCCAGTTTTCCTTTGACCTTGAACTTCTTGGTTCCTCTTAGTGGTGAAACTTTCAGGTACACAAAGTCGCCTACTTTGAATTCCAACTCTCTACGGCGAGTGTCCGCATCGCTCTTTTGCCAGGACTGGGCTACCTTAAGCCGATCTATTATCAGTCGAACTTTCTCTTCGGCCTCCCTAAAGATGTCTGGTCCAAATACGGCTTGCTCATCGGTCTCCGACCACATCAACGGGGTTCGACATCTTTGTCCAAACAAAGCCTCGTTCAGCGACATCTTCAGACTAGATTGGTAGCTGTTGTTATAGGAGAACTCTGCATAGGGCAGACATTTCTCCGAGTCCTTAGTAAAATCCAATGCACAGCTCTTAGCATGTCCTCAAGGACTTGGTTTGTCCTCTTGGTCTGTCCATCAGTCTGAGGGTGATAAGCAGTACTGAAGGCGAGGTGAGTTCCCAACACCTCGTGAAACTTATCCCAAAAGTGAGATGTGAATTGAGTACCACGATCTGACACAATCCTTTTGGGTACTCCATGTAGGCATACAATTCTGGACATGTATAGCTCTGCCAATTTAGCGCTGCTATACCGAGTCTTGACCAAGATAAATCGGGCAGTCTTGGTCAGTCTATCCACGATCACCCAAATGGAATCGTATCCGGTAGCAGTTTTGGGTAGTCCCACTATAAAGTCCATACCTATTTCATCCCATTTCCACTCAGGGATCTTGAGTGGTTGTAGCGATCCCGCTGGTCGCTGATGCTCAGCCTTAACTCGTTGGCATACATCACATATGGCCACATATTCCGCTACGTCTCTTTTCATGTTGGGCCACCAGTACTCCGTTTTCAAATCCTGGTACATTTTGGTGCTGCCCGGGTGTAGCGAGTAAGCTGAGTCATGGGCTTCTTTTAGGATTAGCCTCCTCAATCCGCCTTTCTCCGGTACGTAAATCCTTTTACGATACCATAGGACTCCATCGTTGTCGGCTGTGAATTCCTTGGCCAGTCCTTCGGCTATACGCTCCTTGATTAGCCGGATTTCCTCACAATCCTTCTGGGCTTCCTTAATCTGAGTTCATAGGAGAGGTTGTATCTCCAGCGAACTCAGTTGTCCATGAGGAATCAACTGTAAATTAAGCCGAGCCATTTCTTCTTGAAGCTCGTTGGCCATATATTCCATCCTTAGTTGGTTGCACTGGGCTTTGCGGCTCAAAGCGTCAGCTACAACATTGGCCTTACCAGGGTAGTAATGGATTCCTAGGTCATAGTCCTTGATTAGTTCCAGCCATCTTCTCTGGCACAGGTTAAGGTCTATCTGGGTGAAGAAATATTTCAAGCTCTTGTGGTCCATGTATATATCACAGTGGTTCCCAATCAGGTAGTACCTCCAAATTTTCAAGGCATGCACCACTGCGGCCAATTCTAAGTCATGGGTGGGATAATTCTCCTCATGCGGTCGCCGTTGTCTTGAGGCATAAGCCACAACTTTTTCATCTTGCATCAACACGCCTCCTAATCCTTGTCGGGATGCATCACAGTATATGACGAAGTCTTTCCGGTTGTCCGGTAGGACTAAGATCGGGGCGGTGGTTAACTTTCTTTGAGTTGGTCAAATGACTATTGACACTGCTCAGTCCATGCATACTTCTTTTCCTTCTTCAATAGTTGGGTTAGAGGTCAAGCTATCTTAGAAAATCCTTCTATAAACCTCCGGTAATATCCAGCCAATCCCTAGAAACTTCTAATCTCTGATACTGACTGGGGTGCTTTCCACTTGGTAACAGCTTCGACCATGGCGGGGTCTACTGCTACGCCTCCTGCTGAGATTACATGTCCGAGGAAAGCTACTTCCTTAAGCCAGAATTCACACTTGCTGAATTTGGCATATAAGTGATGCTCTCGCAACTTCTCTAGTACCAGGCGCAAATGTTCTGCGTGTTCATCATCATCCTTGGAATAGATGAGGATATCATCAATGAACACTACCATGAACTTGTCCAGATGTTTCGTAAATACTTTGTTCATGAGGTTCATGAAGTAGGCTGGGGCATTGGTCAGTCCGAAAGACATTACTGTGAACTCGTACAAGCCGTAGCGTGTAGAGAACGCAGTCTTGGGTATATCCTCAGTCCTAATTTTCAGCTGATGGTATCCAGATCGAAGATCGATCTTTGAGAACACTCGGGCTCCCTTGAGCTGATCGAACAGGTCGTCGATTCGAGGTAACGGGTACTTGTTCTTAATAGTAACCTCATTCAATTACCGATAGTCTATGCACATTCTCATGCTTCCGTCCTTTTTCTTAACAAACAGTACTGGGGCTCCCCACAGTGAAGAACTAGGGCGTACAAAGCCTTTCTCTTGCAGTTCCCTTATTTGCTTCTCAAGTTCCTCCAATTCGTTCACTGGCATCCGGTAGGGTCTCTTAGCTATAGGGGCGGTGCCAGGCATGAGGTCAATGATGAACTCTATGTCTCGGTCTGGGGGCATTCCCGGTAGTTCCTCAGGAAATACATCCGGGTAATCCTGGATTACTTGCATTCCAACTATGGGTAACATGGTGAATATTCCCATAGCTCGGTCACAGAGCATAGGGTCTTGATCCATGGCTACTGTCATCGGTGATCCCCATGGGGTAGATAGGGTAACTTCTCTTCGTCCACAGTCTAGTACCCCTTGGTTCTTGGTTAACCAATCCATTCCTAATATGACGTCCAAGGTTTGGGGTGGTAATACCATAAGGTTCGAAAGGAATTCCACATCCTTGATCCGAATGGTCACATTGATGCACGCTTGGGGTATGGTTACATCTCCCCCGGGTGAATGTACTACCATTTGTCTCTTAAGGTCTACTCGGTGCAAATTGTGCTCTTTGCTTACTCTTGACGATATAAATGAATGCGAAGCTCCAGAATCAAACAAAACTTTAACTGGTGCAGAATGGATAGAAAACATACCCATTAGCACGCTTTGGTCCTCCTGAGCTTCCTCAGCACGCACATGGTTAACCTGACCACGGCGGAATCCGGTTGCCGCTTCCTTTGGTTAAGGCGTTCTGAACAAACTACGTCCTGGTGCCGGAGCAGGGGTTCCTCGTACTGCGATGGCGTTGGCTCCGGTGCGGTTGGGGGTGTTGCGCGGCTTAGGGCAGCTGTTGGCGTAATGTCCGAATTCTCCGCAGTTGAAGCAGTTGACATTCCTGGTTCCTGGGGCTGCCAATGTAGGTGCCGGAGTGCGAGACGGTGTTGCAGGTGGCCTGCTGACGTTGCCGGGTGCTGCAGGGCGATTGGTTGCCACTATGGCTGCCTTCCAACCTGACGGGGTTGCTTCTTTGGGTCGCTGGGATGTTCCTTGAATTGGACGGGCCATTGCAAGCCTTCTCTTTCGGATGCTTTCAACCGTCCTTTAGTCATGCTCAAGCCCCACGACCTTGTTGATTAGGCTCTGGAAGCTGGCGTGGTCCTGACCGATCATTGGTCCTCTCAACTCGTCGTTCAGTCCTTCGATAAACTTATCCATCTTCGCTTCTTTGTCTGCCAGGTCGCTTGTGGCATAACGTGCAAGCTGCGTGAACTTGTTAAGGTACTCTTGTACCGTGATGTTGCCTTGGCGTAGCCTACGGAACTCATTCTTCTTCATCCTCATGACTGCAGCAGGTACGAAGTTTTCACGGAAGGCTGCCGTGAATTCTTCCCAAGTGGGTTCACCGGCATCTTTAGCCCGGGTTTCCTTGTAGATGTCCCACCAGTCACTTGCGGGTCCTTCCAGCTGATTGGTGGTGAAGACGACTCTATCAGCTTCCCATACTCGGACGAGAGTCAACTTCTTGTTGATTACCCTTAGCCAATCGTTGGCATCCATGGGTTCATCTGTCGAGGAGAAGGTAGGCGGCTTGGCTCGCATAAACTCGCCGAGGTTTGATCCTCCGCGTTGTCCTTGGTTGTTGGCGATAGCTTGAAGTAGTTGGGTCTGTAAAGCCATGACTTCCGCTAAGGTGGAGGGGTTAGGCTCTGGCAGGTTCTCAGTTGCTGCTGGGGCTCTGCGACGATGCGCCATCTGAACAACGTGGATAAGGTAAGAGACTTGATTTGCTAACATTACGATACTAAGGAATTTTTCTTTGAGTTGTTTGAAGTGATCTTTCAAAGCAAGCCTAGTGGAATAAACTCATTTATGACATAACATGGAACTTCATATCAGTTCATAGATGTTACATCAGGGGATACATTGGACATGTGTAGTCCATACAACACAATACAACAACACTAACATCGTTCTAGGGTCTCATACAAAAAAGGGGTAGGGGCAAGGTCATTGCTGTTTTAACTCCATTCAAACAGCTGCTGCTGGTATCCAAACTAGTCATCCAGCCATCCGCATGATCCAGGTGCTAGCAGAGGATGATCCTTCGCCAAAGCGAATCGAAGTCCCCATGGCTCAGAGGTAGTGGCCTCGGAGTCATGTCCGATCCTCCTGCTTGGTGGCCTGGTGCTCTTCCGAGCAGTCCTAAGGGTGATAGGACCTCCGGTGAGTGTCATGCGGCGGGTAGGAGCTTCCTCCTCTGATGGATCTGTGTCACTGAGCTCCCACTTGGTCTCCATAGGTTATGTCTCGGATTCGGAGTCAGTGTTGATCTGGATGGGGTTATCCTCTCTCGAATCAGGCTCGGATGGTACAGCCGTGGAAATCGGGGTAGGCTCCGATGAGGTAGCAGCAGTAGGGTCGATCAGGTATGGTCCTGACTCAGTGCTCAGCATAAATGCTTGCTCCATCATGGCTTGAGAGGTGGCCAAGCATGCTGGAGTCATGAAGAAGTAGTGGTCGGGCACAGGAGCAGGGGGCGTTGGTGTAACTGAAGTAGAAATACCATCGGTGGGGACAGGGTTGAAGTGAAGTTGTTCTTCCAGTTGGCCAACCTATTGCTGGCTCTTTCGAAGCTGTTCCTCCAACTCAACCAAAGCTTCTGCACGAGCCACATAACGATCAGAGAGCTGCTCGTATTGGGCACCGTTAGCTTGCAGCTGGGTCTTCAGCGAGTCGATCTGGTCTCCACAGTTTTGGTGTTCCTCCTCCAGATCATTCAGGCGTCGCTGCTGCTCATCTATCTCAAGTAATGCCTCTTCATAGCAATCATTAGCTGTTTTCGCCCAGCGGGACAAACGGGTAACCATGGGATTATAGCAGCAAGGGGTGGCCTCCACGGTGCAGACTGGGTTGCCTTCCTCCCGGTAGGGATGATGTATGAACTCGGTTACTGTAAGCTCAGCATGGTGGATGGCATTGAGGCGTAGGAATGTCTCGCGGGCTGCGTCCTGAAGGGCTGCCTCTATCAAATCTCTGTGGTAACGTGTGTGGAAGCAATAGGGTGTCTCGCTCCCAATACGGGCCTCAACTGAAACCGCTGCTTCCCATACTGGGTGTCCCTCACTGCCATGTCTTTGGCTCCGATAGGTGGGTGCGTCCGGGTATCTTAGGCACCATAGCAACAGCTGGAGTTGTGACACGAATCCTTCCTCCCGCAGAACCTTGATCTCCCAAACTCCAACATGGTCTGACATCCGTTTTGAAGGCAACTTAGGATCAGAGAGGAGTAATATCAAACAATTTGAGTAAAGGAAATGGGGATAAGAGTATGAGGGAAAACATTTTTGTTTGTGAAAGTAGTCTGTATTTTCAAAATAGTCCTATGTAGGGATATTTCCCTTTAACCAGCTATTCAGGGGTAGGGCGCCAGTTGGTCTTATCCTACAGTCGCATTGCTCTGATACCAGCTCTGTCGACCCTCATTTTTGAGGACGGGAATCATTCGTGTTCATAGTACCATATCCCTGGATCAAGTAGTTTGGTACCCACGAATACAGTTCTGAATTATCAGGTGCAAAGTGAGAGGAGTTCTGGTGCTCCTGGGGTAAGGGAAAAACTTTCACAACATTCTCATTCATTACTCAACACTTAGGCCGCAGCCTTATCTCAATAACCAGAACCACCTCTTCACTTTCAAGAACCACTATGCAGGGATGCCGCCTCAGCTCGTCTATCTACTCCGCTAGGTCTATACCCATTCGAGAAGTACAGTTGTACTGGCTCGTTCCAGGTTATAAATCTCATGGCTCGGTCCTTAATTGACCAGGGACGGTTCTTGCCTTTACCAGAATCCACCCAAATCCATCCATCCGCCCCAGTCCAAAAACATTGGTTTTGTACTTTTTATTTTCCATCAAAACTATTTTCATCATGATCAAGGCAATGTGGCGCTCATGTCTCTAAACGCCGTATTCCAACTACCTCCCCAAAGATAGTTGCCCAAGCACGAAGCTTCTTTGTAAAATCATGAGTATGCACGAATCTAATATAAGCAGGGCTAAGCACTTTACTGAAGTTATCCTCCGGTTATATCACATCGAAGGTTACAAAGAATAATTCTAAGGGTAATCAACATCAAGGTATATCAAGCATAGGTATTCATTTGTGTATAGCATGCAAATTTGTAATTTAAATCAACATCATTTCGCAAAGTAGGATCAATATGTTCAAAGGGAAGTGTTGACTTTCCTTGCCCGCACACTTGTTGGTCGGGGTCTTCAACGTAGTCAGTGCCTGCTTCCTCGGTTGCTATGCGTACGTGCAAAAAATCAATTGAATTTGATCAGAATTCAATAAAATACCAAGAGATCGAAAAGAACCATAAAAATGACTCCGAATATTTAGCCTAAAATTCTACTCGAGTTCGGGTGAGAGTTTTGGGGTAAAATCCGATTTAAACAGCGAGTTTGGGATTTTAGGGTTTTCGCAAAATGTCGATCCAATTTGATTAAGGGAATACATTTTTGAAAAGCGTTGATCAAAAGAATTGGTACTCGAAGTTTTGGAGGTCCGAGTACCAAAAGAATATATTTTTAATGACGGAGAGAAAATAGATAAACTTCGGATTAAAACGACGCGAGAACGAAATCTCCGAAAATCCAATTTTTGAATTCGAGATCACTCCGAGAAAATGTAGGAGAAAACAATATATTTTTTCCCAAATATTTTCCCAAATATTTTCCAAATATTTTTCCTATTTTTTTCCTGAATTTTTCCATATTTTTTCCCATTTTTTCTTTTTCTTCTCTTTTTTTCTTTCTTTTCCCTTTTCCCTTTTTTTCTCTCTCCCCTATTCCTTTCCTTCCTTTCTGTTTGCCCGCACACTCCCCCTCCTCTGTTTTGGCTGGCGGCCGGCGCAAGCGCAAGGACGGCGGCCCGGGGACTTACCGGCGGCGACGGCGATGGCGAGGGGATGCGGCGGTGCTCTGGCGTGCGGTCGACAACGGCGGCGGCTCCGACGCAAGGCGCGACGGCTTGCGGCGCACGACGGCCTATGACAGCGACGGCTTGCGGCGAGGAGAGGGGAAAACGAGGCGGCTAAGTGGGGAAGAACGGGGAGGGCTTGGCCCTTTTTATAGGCGCGGCGAGAGAGAAAGAGAGAGAGAGAGGGCCCGGCGTGGCGGCGGTACGGCGGATGGCACGCGGCGGCGCGGGATGGTGGGGCGGGCGCGGCGAACGCGGGTGCGTGTGCACGAGGACGGCGGGGTCCGGCGCGGGGCGATGCGTGGCGCGGCGCGGGGCAGGGTTCGGGCGCAGGGTCGAGGCACGGCGCGCGCGGCGACGGGGACCGGGCGCGGGCACGGCGCGTGGCGTGCGCGGGCACGGGGCTGGTACGAGGCGGGCGGGGCCGTACGGGCGGGCGCGACGCGGCGGAGTGGCGCACAGCGATGGCGGGGCTGGTACGGGCGGGCCACGCGCGACGCGTGCGTGGCGCGCGTGGCGGGAGCCGGTATGGCGCGGCGACGCGTGGCGCGTGTCACGCGCGTGCGCGAGGCAGGGGACCGGATCGAACACCCTAAATTCCAAAAAATATAATTTTGATTCCAACTAATTTCTTGACTTCATATATATCCTTCAAAATATTTTATCACTCATTTTATTCACTAATTAATTATTACCCACCAACCAGAATAATATTTTGATCCCAAATATATATTTTTATAAATCCATAACCCTTTTCCTATTTTATATTAAAATTTCCAACTCTAAACTCCGAAATTCTTCTCCCTAATGGAAATTTAAATTATTTGGTTTTTCTCAAACATCGAGATGAATCGCTCACATATAAATTTATGCAACCAAGCTGGCAAATAAGAAGCAATAAACATGATGAGAAGGAATGTCGACCCCCGTTTTTGAGGACGGGAATCATCCGTGTTCATAGTACCTTATCCCTGGATCGAGTAGTTTGGTACTCACGAATACAGTTCTGAATTACCAGGTGCAAAGTGCAAGAATAGTCTTACATTGAACTTATTACAATGATAGGCCCGAAGGCAATATCCCATACATATAGGACCTACTGGTCCGGATACAACCAAAAGCTGAGTTTAGATAAGATTAGCAGTCGGAAGGCAGCGGCATGTCAATTGCCACAGGCAACGACCGGGGACTAAGACCTAGTAGACGCCTTCTCCTCCATTGCCCACCGGCAAGAAGCATAGGAGTCCTCCGGTTCTTCGTTTCCTCCATCGAAGGTTTGTGCGTATAGCAAGGGTGAGTACCCAACGTACTCAGCAAGCCGACACGGAATGATGCACATGATTGGGTCATTCAAAGGATGGCCATGGTTCATTCGCACAAAGCCAATTTTCACAAATCATTTCACAAGCCTATTATCTAGCCAAGTCAAGTTTTAGTTTCAGAGTATATTAAAGCGACGATGGTTCTGTCTACCATCCATCGTGATTTCCAAGGATGGCTTCCCGCCTCTGATTCGTCATGGTTTTCTGGGGAGTCCACTCCTTGTCGCATTTCGAGAAGTTGAGTCCACCAGCACAAAAAATCATTATGCAATCCCATTCCCATCATTTTAAAATTTATGAGTCTAGCCATGGGAGAAACTTGTCACGCTGCTCATTAACCGCGAGCACGGCTATTCGAATAGATTGATTGACTCACACTGCAGTGGATGTACACTTTACCCATACTCCGCGACTACTCATTGGATGAGCTTTCGTCCCTTCATATGGAATGGTCACGACAAAGCCTTTCGATAACTTTGCTTCGGCAGTACCCGCTCCATGAACTTAAATCCTCTTGCACTCTAGCCGTCCTTTCCTAGCAGTGAGAGGAGTTCTGGCGCTCCCGGGGTAAGGGAAAAACTTTCACAACATTCTCATTCATTACTCAACACTTAGGCCGCAGCCTTATCTCAATAACCAGAACCACCTCTTCACTCAAGAACCACTATGCAGGGATACTGTCACGCCCAGAAATTCACACCAGAATTTCTGCAGCTAATTTGTGCATTACATCCTCGTCCAGGAATCAGCCGAGGTACACAAATCGACGTTATTGATAATACAGAATCCTCGTCTTAGAAACAATATAAAAGAGTTACACAAATGCAGCGGAAAGGAAAATAAAACTGACTTAAGCTAAACTTTGACACGAGCGAAGCGGAACACCAACACCACAGCTAAACCTTGACGAGAACAAGCCTACACCTCCTCGGAGACCTCGCTCTCAACCTCTGGCACTGAAGGGGGAAAAAGAAGCAAGACTGAGTACAACCACCGTACTCAACAAGTCACACCGGAAAAGGGGACATGATGCAAGATAAATAACAAGGAAAGGTTAAGGGGCTCGATTTGCATAAACAGCATTTGCAGAATATGATATTAATATTTGAAGACAGTAAAACAATAGTAACATTTAAGCAATTAAATAAACACCGTCCAACGCTCAAACCACGTTGCAACAGGCCCATCCATCCACCTGCACTAGTCAAGCTTCCACATTTCATTCGAATAAAATAAATGAGACTAATCAAGGTGAATCCGGTCGATCGCCGTAACCGTGGGCACGGCTATTCGAATAGTTTTTACTCGATCGAGGTGTACAAGCTGTACCCACAAGACACAATCCCACAACACATTACCGTGCGCGGTGCACCACCACGGTGCCCGGAAAGGAATTGTGACAGGACCCTTCACACAACCCCCTCTAATCAATCGTACCACACCAAGGTTTCGCCCCCATCCCCATCGGGCAATGGGCAGCCCCCTCTAGTGCCGCGGTGAATCCGGAAGCTGATCAACCCTTAAAACCGGGGCCGACCCAACTCCATCACGCTCACCCTCTCTGGGGTACGTTAACTAGAGACAGCTATGCTACGGGCCCGACCATTACCCATGCTTGGCTTGTGGTATGCACGGCATTTCTTCCGGGGTTTCCGAGAACCGGTCCTTAATCGTCATGAGCACGCTAACCAAAGTCCAACCATGTGCTCATGACCCACCTTTCTTATAATTCAATATTATTAAGAACAAAATCATATCTTAATATCATCGGAAGTTCCACTTTAGAAATAAACTTGATTAGTGTGACTCCCTTAAGTGAGCTAGTTGCGCTAAGCATGACTAAGCAACCTTAAACTATCATCTAGTCACATTGGATCCCAAGTTATCAATGGTATAAGGTAAACAATCCTATGGTTGAGTACAATAGGTAAAATCATCCCATAAAATGACATTCTAAAACATATGCGTATTTGAAAGAAAAAGAGATATTTACATAAAATAGGTACAATATGGTCAATGTAAGGTATGACTTGCCTTGCTCGGAGACCGAGGAACCTCGGCGACTACTCAAGAGAACGGGCTCGCCGGAAGACTCGGAATCTACACGACAAACAAAGCACTCAACAAACACCCTAAAAGTCTACTGAAACAGCACTGAAAAGTATTTTTAATGGATTCTTGACATTTTTCTGGATTTAATGAAATTTGAATGGACTAAAACGGAGTTCGGATTCAAAAGATATGAATTTTAGAAGTTTAATTGCGATTTTTAAACTAAACAGAAAAGATTAAATTATTTATTGCGCAATTAAGTCCCTGGTGACGTCACCCTTGCGCGGCACGTGGCTGACGTCGGCATGACGTCCGCAGCGGTGCGCGCAGCCCTAGGGCGCGTCGGCGCTCGAGCTGCAGCCGCGCGGGCGGCGGGCGCGGGCGGATTGCCGCCACGTGGCGCAATCCGAGCGGCCCGATCGGCGGCGACGCGCGATCAGGCGGCCGGATGGCGACGATCGGACGGCGCAAATCCATCGCGATCGGACGGCGCGAGATCCATCCGATCCGCAAGATCGGACGGCACGGGAGGCGCTAGGGTTAGGGTTAGGGTTAGGGTTAGGACGTGGCGGCGGCGGCGTTGCGGCGCGGCGACGACCATCCGCGGCGGCGGCGCGGCGGCGGCGACCCGGCGAACGGCGGCGGACCGGCGGCGACCGACGGCGGCGGCGTGCGCGCGAAAGGAAAAAGGACGCAAACGAAAAACAAAAAGGAACCCGAGGACGGCGGCGAGCTCACCGGCGGATGAACGACGGAGAACGGCGGCGACACGGGCTAGAGACCTCGGCGAACAAAGGGAAACGAGGCGGAGCTCGGGGTTTTATAGGGGAGAGAGGAGACAAAACGGGCACGAAACGCCGGGGATAAGGTCGCCGGAGTTCTCGGACTCGGAGAGAGAGAGAGGGGAGATACGGCGGCCGTTTCGGGCGGCGGCGGCGTTGCGGCGCGCGGAAGTGCGGGCACGGGTGCGGGCGCACGGGCGGAGCCGGCGTGGGGCCCACACGGCGCGAGCGCGCGGAAACGGCCGGGTAAGCGGCGGGCGCGCGCGGCTATGGCGCGGCGGCGGTTGGGCGGCCGGGTGCGGGGGCGGCTCCGACAGTGGGGCCCTGTCGGTGGCCGCGGCGCGAGAGGCGAATCGGACTTGCGCGGCGGCGGGACCGTGGGCTTCGGCCACGTCCGGGAAGGAGCGGCGCGGGAGGCCGGGCCGACGGCCGTTAGGGCGCCGGGCGGGAAAGGAGGCCGTACGGCGTACGGAAAAAGGAAGAAAAAAAGAAAAAGGAAAAAGAAAAAGGAAAAGAAAAAAGGAAAAAGGGACTTAATTAAATTCCGTTTGCTTATTTAATTGATTAAAAATACTTAGAGTGCTCTAAAAATTCCGTAAAAAATCGTTAGCGTATTTTGACATGAAGAATTCAAGAAAAATCCTATCATGTCATTTCCATTTATTAATCGCATTTTAAAATTATAGGTTGACTCCGAGTTAATTTCGAAATTCCGATTATTTTCGGGTAAATTATTTTAACGAATTAGGGAAAAACTCGGGATGTGACAACCTACCCCCCTTAAACGGAATCTCGACCCGAGATTCGGAGGTACCGCGAAGAGGTGCGGGTGCGCGGCCTTTAGCTCATCTTCTCGTTCCCAAGTAGCTTCTTCCTCGGAGTGATGAGTCCATTGAACCTTGCAAAACTCGATAACCTTGTTCCAGAGTCCTTCTCTCACTGACCTCAAGAATACGTGCTGGTCTCTCTACATAGGTTAAGTCCTCTTGGATTTCAACCTGATCTGGACTCGCCTGTTCTTCTGGTACCCTTAAACACTTCTTCAACTGGGACACATGAAACACGTCGTGAATACCGTCATGTTGGAGGGAAGCTCCAGGTGATAGGCCACTTCTCCTCGACGTTCCCTAATTCGTATGGTCCCACGAAACGTGGTGCCAACTTACCTTTGGTTTGGAAACGGTGTACTCCCGGAGTGGTGTAACGCGAAGATACACAAAATCCCCGCTTCAAAAGCGAGATCTCTTCGACGATTATCGGCATAGCTCTTCTGTCGGGACTGCGCAATCTTCAACCTTTCCCGAATCACTCGGACCTTTTCCTCTGCTTCGCTTATTACTTCCGTGCCAAACAATTGGCGCTCACCCGTCTGGTCCCAGAACAGGGGTGTGCGGCATTTCCGTCCATACAGTGCTTCATACGGTGCCATTTGAATGCTGGCCTGATAACTGTTGTTGTAAGAGAATTCTGCATAGGGCAAGCTTTTGTCCCACGCTTTTCCAAAATCGAGCGCGCATGCTCTTAGCATATCTTCCAAAATTTGATTCACTCTCTCGGTTTGGCCGTCTTTTGCGGATGATAGGCCGTGCTGAAATTCAAACGGTACCAAGTTCTTCTTGCAACTTCTTCCGAACTTGGAAGTAAACCGACTTCCCTATCGGACACGATCTTCTTAGGCACGCCATGCAAACACATGATCCTTGCGAGATAAAGCTCGCCAACTTCTTCCCGAGTAGGTAGTATGTACTGGTATGAAATGGGCCACCTTGGTGAGTCGGTCCACCACGACCCAAATTGAGTCATATCCTCGACGTTGTGCGGGGTAAACCCGTGATGAAATCCATCCCAATTTCTTCCCATTTCCACTGGAATCGAAGGGGTTGCAACGATCCGCGGGCCGTTGATGTTCGCCTTCACTCGCCGACAAACATCACAAAGTGCAACAAACTCGGCTATCTCCCTCCTCATGCGACCCACCAAAACTTTTCTTTAAGATCTTGATACATCTTTGTACTTGCCTGGGTGAATTGAGTATTGAGTTTGGTGAACTTCCGTAAGGATCGCCTTTTTCAAATCCTTGTCTTCTGGCACACACAATCTCTTTCCCATCCAGATGGTGCCATGTTCATCTTCCGTAAAACCACGAGCTTTTCCGACTCTCATGTTCTTCTTGAGTTCGGCTATCTCGGGATCCGACGCCCGAGCAGCCCGAATTTGATCAATGAGAGTGGGTTGGGCTTCCAAAGCAGCCACAAAACCAACATCCACCACTCGTAGATTTAGATTCTTGAATTCCTGCTTATGGTCACACATTCTTTCGACACCGAGAGTGGTGCGGTAACTCTTTCGGCTTAGTGCATCCGCAACCACATTAGCTTTGCCGGGATGGTAATGTATCCCTAAGTCATAATCTTTGATCGGTTCCAACCATCTTCTCTGCGGAGATTTAAATCCGGTTGGGTGAAAATGTACTTAAGACTTTTGTGATCCGTATACACTTCACAACGATTACCAATTAGGTAGTGTCGCCGGATCTTCAATGCATGAACCACTGCGGATAACTCCGCATCATGAGTGGGGTAGTTGTTTTCATGTGGACGCAATTGACGAGATGCATATGCGACCACTTTGCCTTCTTGCATCAACACACATCCTAACCCTTGGCGAGATGCATCGCAATAAACTTGGAAGTCCTTTGTTGGGTCTGGGCAAGATCAACACCGGTGCGACACCAACTTCCTCTTGAGCTCTTCAAAACTCCTATTGCATTCGCCGACCACTTAAACTTCTCATCTTTCTTCAACGGTTGGGTCATTGGCTTGGCGATTTTGGAGAAGTTCTCAATGAAGCGGCGGTAGTAACCCGCAAGTCCAAGGAAACTTCGGATCTGCGTAACCGTCTTAGGCGGGGTCCACTTAGTAACCGATTCCACATTCGCGGATCCACGGCTACTCCTTGGGCATTCACAATGTGGCCGAGGAACCGTACCTCCTTTAACCGAAAGCACACTTGCTAAACTTGGCGTAGAGTTGATGGTCTCTCAATTTTTCAAGTACTTGTCCGAAGATGTTGCTCATGATCCTCCTCGACTTAGAGTAGACCGAGAATGTCGTCAATGAACACCACCACGAATTTATCCAAGAACTCCATAAACACCTTGTTCATCGATTCATAAAGAAAGCGGTGCATTGGTTAACCCAAAAGACATGACCGTACACTCGTACGCCCATACCAGTGGTGAAGGCGGTCTTGGGAATGTCCTCTTCCCGAATCCTCAACGATGATAGCCGATCACGGATCTATCTTGGAAAATACCTTGGCCCCTTTGAGTTGATCGAATAAGTCATCAATCCGTGGTAGGGGATACTTGTTCTTGATAGTAACCTCATTGAGGGCTCGATAATCCACACACATTCTCTTGGTCTTGTCTTTCTTTTCCACAAAATCACCGGAGCACCCCAAGGCGACGTGCTCGGGCGTATATACCCTTTTGCAACTGTTCATCCACTTGCTTCTTTACCTCGCCAACTCGTTGGCTCCCATCCTATATGGCCTCTTGTGTATTGGGGCTGTCCGGTACTAGGTCAATCCGAATTCAATTTCCCTTTTTGGCGGCATCCGAGTTAAATCCTCGGGAAAAACTTCGAGGGTATTCTCGACGATGGGGATATCCTCTAACTTTACAGGGTCTTGGCCGCCATTTCGGACGATTCCCGGTGGAAACATGATTCAAACTTGCTACGGGCTTGACTTGCATGGGAGAGCGAAAAACAACTCTTTCTCCTTTTGTATTAATTAGAGTAATGGTGCGGCCGGCGCATTCAATTACCCCCTTATGTCTGGACAACCAATCCATCCCAAGAATGACATCTATGCCTTTGGACTGGAGGAGGATAAGGTTGGCTAGAAACATAGATCCTTGGATTTCTATGGCTATTGAGGGACAATCTGAGTGGTCTCCAAGTGGTTTCCGGGGTTTGAACCCGCATAGGTATCTTAAGTCCCACTACCGACAACCCATGTGCCCCAACAAATTGTTTTGAGATAAAAGAATGTGTAGCGCCGAATCAAATAATACGTGGCAGGAGTATAGTTTACGAAACATACCCAGTATAACTTCGGCGATGCTCGTGCTTCCTCGGCGGACGCATGATTGACTCGAGCCTGGATGAACCTTGGCCCACGTCTTGGCTTGGACACTTGTCCGCAAAATGCCCGGGTCACCACGGTTGAAACAGACTCCTGGCTTTCCTCCCGAGTCCTTCCTTGGAGGTGGTGGTCGTGGATTCTTGGATGGTGCGTTGGAGGGCGGGGCCGGAGTACGCTATTGCCGACCGCCGCCACTACCGCGCTTGGAAATTCCCGGGTGATAAGGTCGATGCCGACGAACAATCATGGTGGTAGGTCCACTCGACTTCCGGGCATGAAACGCGGCCTCTGCGATTTCCCTGCTTGTTGAGGAGGTCGGGGCTCGGAAGACTTTTCTCTTCTTGATCATCTTGTTGCGCCGATCTTCTTGTCGAATGGCCTTGTCGACCGCTTCTCAAAGTTAGCATACTCACCGGAGATAAGCTTGTCCGTGAGTTCATCATCCAAACCAGCCAAAAACTTTTCCCCGCCTTGCATCGGTGCGCACATCTTCCGGGGCATAACGGGCAAGACGATTGAACTCGTGCAAATACTCGAATGCGATCGTTACCTGTTCAAGAGAACGGAACTCACGCTTTTCTCGTGCAACTATTCCCGCAGGAATATGTGCGGTCCTAAACTCGACGAAACTCTTCCTGGTAACCGCTCCCGCCGGCGAGTAACCAAATAGTTGTCCCACCAAGCCAAAGCAGGACCACATGCGATGAGTGGCAAAAGAGACTTTCTCTTGATCCGTGCACCGCAGCGATCCAACTTCTTCTCTATGGCATGAAGCCAATCATTAGCCTCCATGGGATTGGTGGTGCTTGGAGAAGGTCGGCGGTCGGACACGAAGGAACTCGCAGCTTGGGTGGGGTGGTGGGGCGGCAAACCGATTATTCTGCTCTTGTTCTTGCATTTGTTGCAAGATCTCGCTTGCATCTGGTGGTGTTGTTGTTGCATTTGCTGCATCATTGCAGCCATCATCTCGTGTCGTGAAGCGAGCACTTGAGCAATGGTGGGATTCTCGGGTGGCGGTGGAGGAGCATTGCCATTGGCGTCGTGAGCCTCGTGGTTGTCGCACTGACGCCCATTGTTGCTTGTTCGCCCCGCGGTCCCGGTGTTCACCATCCGAAGGAGACGACCGACCGAGAGAGAAAAGAAGAAAAACAGAGCAGACTTAGCACTAATCTTTATTACTTGAATTCAAATGCATTGTTCGATCTTGACTAGAAACAAGGAAAAGCACCAAACATCCTTAATTGGTCGGTCATATCACACTTGATATCGACGCGCCTATCCCACACAAGACGCCTAACACACAAAGAACTACCAAGAAGACAAACTAAGAAAAACGGTAAAACTAAGGAGGGCAACTAGAACGATCCACGAGACGAGGAATCGAAACCGCTTCCTTCGTAAGATCCCCATTCTTCCGAACGGCTCCTGGAGTCCTCGGGCGTCACCTCGAGACTTGGAATCTTCGAGTCGGTTGCCGTAGCCCAACCGATCCCGCCTCTTCCCTCCGAGGATTCTCGAGTCTCTTCGAGTCCATGTCTTCAGCCGAATCATCCGAGCTGGAGTCACTGGAGACGGAGATCCAACCATTACGCCACCTCCGCCTGGATTTGCCGAAGCCGGAGCAAAGGTGAGGCGAGAACTGCAGCAGAGGAACTGGAACCGGCGCTGGAACTGGAGCGGGTGGAGCTGGAGAAGGCGGGGGAATCCGAGGGGCTAGCTGGATACGGACAGGCGCGGTGGTGGTCTTCCGAGGCGTAGTGCGGAGTCTAACCCCAACCGGTGGCGGAAGTCCCTTCAACTCGCTACCTCCTTCTTCGACGAACCACTTCGTCCTGCGATCGCGCGATCCTCGGCGGCTTCTTGTCGTTCGGCTCTTTGGTCGCCTTGTGTAGGTCGAGTGCATCCGATCCAGTCCTTTGAGCACGGTGCACATGTGACCGAAGGTAGTGTCATTCTCCTCTGCCGTAGACTTGAATGCACTGACCTCGGAGGAACTACCTCGACGGGGATGGTAGCGGTAGGAGGAGGTGCGAAGATCGCATCATGCAGCTCCCTCATCCCGGCCAACATCGGGTAGGCGGCTTCTTGACAAGCGTGATCGACGTGCCTCCGAAGCCGTGACCTCCATGTTGGGAAGACACGTTCCCACAAACCCGTGAACCTCCAACCGAACACGATAGGGCAACTCGCCACTGAGAGGTGCAACCGTCGTATACTCCGGTGCTTCAGGATATCCAACCGCAAGGGCCATACGCGCCGGCTACGCCACGAAACCCGTCATCCCTTTTCCGCAGCGTATTTGGGGAACCCGCCATCTATAGAAACAAAGGAGTGGGAAAAATCAAAACATGCTCAAAACCCATGACCACATCCCATTTTCGCAATTCCTAAACCCTAGACTGACTCCACTTTTCAAAACACCCCTTTTTCTTTCAAAACATATGCACATGAAAAGAATTAGAGGGCTCTTAAGGTTTCCAGTTGGCTTGTCCTACGATCACGGGGAAGGCTCGATACCAACTTGTCACGCCCGAAATTCACACAGAATTTCTGCAGCTAATTTGTGCATTACATCCTCGTCCGAGAATCAGCCGAGGTACACAAATCGACGTTATTGATAATACAGAATCCTCGTCTTAGAAACAATATAAAAGAGTTACACAAATGCAGCGGAAAGGAAAATAAAACTGACTTAAGCTAAACTTGACACGAGCGAAGCGGAACACCAACTCCACAGCTAAACCTTGACGAGAACAAGCCTACACCTCCTCGGAGACCTCGATCTCAACCTCTGGCACTGAAGGGGGGAAAAAGAAGCAAGACTGAGTACAACCACCGTACTCAACAAGTCACACCGGAAAAGGGGACATGATGCAAGATAAATAACAAGGAAAGGTCAAGGGGCTCAATTTGCATAAACAGCATTTGCAGTATATAATAATAATATTTGAAGACAGTAAAACAATAGTAACATTTAAGCGGTATTAAATAAACACTGTCCAACGCTCAAACCACGTTGCAACGAGGCCCATCCATCCACCCGCACTAGTCAAGCTTCCACATTTCATTCGAATAAAATAAATGAGACTAATCAAGGTGAATCGGTCGATCGCCCGTAACCGTGGGCACGGCTATTCGAATAGTTTTTACTCGATCGAGGTGTACAACGTACCCACAAGACACAATCCCACAACACATTACCGTGCGCCGGTGCACCACCACGGTGCCCGGAAAGGAATTGTGACAGGACCCTTCACACAACCCCCTCTAATCAATCGTACCACACCAAGGTTTCGCCCCCATCCCCATCGGGCAATGGGCAGCCCCTCTAGTGCCGCGGTGAATCCGGAAGCTGATCAACCCTTAAAACCGGGCCGACCCAACTCCATCACGCTCACCCTCTCGGGGTACGTTAACTAGAGACAGCTATGCTACGGGCCCCCATTACCCATGCGGCTTGTGGTATGCACGGCATTTCTTCCGGGGTTTCCGAGAACTGGTCCTTAATCGTCATGAGCACGCTAACCAAAGTCCAACCATGTGCTCATGACCCACCTTTCTTATAATTCAATATTATTAAGAACAAAATCATATCTTAATATCATCGGAAGTTCCACTTTAGAAATAAACTTGATTAGTGTGACTTCCTTAAGTGAGCTAGTTGCGCTAAGCATGACTAAGCAACCTTAAACTATCATCTAGTCACATTGGATCCCAAGTTATCAATGGTATAAGGTAAACAATCCTATGGTTGAGTACAATAGGTAAAATCATCCCATAAAATGACATTCTAAAACATATGCGGTATTTGAAAGAAAAAGAGATATTTACATAAAATAGGTACAATATGGTCAATGTAAGGTATGACTTGCCTTGCTCGGGGCGAGGAACCTCGGCGACTACTTCGAAGAGAACGGGCTCGCGGAAGACTCGGAATCTACACGACAAACAAAGCACTCAACAAACACCCTAAAAAGTCTACTGAAACAGCACTGAAAAGTATTTTTAATGGATTCTTGACATTTTTCTGGATTTAATGAAATTTGAATGGACTAAAACGGAGTTCGGATTCAAAAGATATGAATTTTAGAAGTTTAATTGCGATTTTTAAACTAAACGAGAAAAGATTAAATTATTTATTGCGCAATTAAGTCCCTGGTGACGTCACCCTTGCGCGGCACGGTGCGCGTCGCATGACGTCGGCGGGCGCGTCGACCCTAGGGCCGTCGCGCTCAGCTGCAGCCAGGGCGGCGACGGCGCGCGGCGGATTGCCGCCACGTGGCGCAATCCGAGCGACCGGATCGCGGCGACGCGGCGCGATCAGGCGGCCGGATGGCGGCGATCGGACGGCGCAAATCCATCGCGATCGGACGGCGCGATCCGTCCGATCCGCAAGATCGGACGGCACGGGAGGCGCTAGGGTTAGGGTTAGGGTTAGGGTTAGGACGCGGCGGCGGCGGCCGTTGCGGCGCCGGCGACGACCATCCGAGCGGCGGCGGGCGGCGACGACCCGACGAACGGCGGCGGACCGGCGGCGACGACCCGACGAGCGGCGGCGTGCGCGCGAAAGGAAAAGGACGCAAACGAAAAATAAAAAGGAACCCGAGGACGGCGGCGAGCTCACCGGCGGATGAACGACGGAGAACGGCGGCGACACGGGCTAGAGACCTCGGCGAACAAAGGGAAACGAGGCGGAGCTCGGGGTTTTATAGGGGAGAGAGGAGACGAAACGGGCACGAAAACCGGGGATAAGGTCGCCGGAGTTCTCGGACTCGGAGAGAGAGAGAGGGAGATACGGCGGCCGTTTCGGGCGCGCGGCCGTTGCGGCGCGCGGAAGTGCGGGCACGGGTGCGGCCGCACGGGCGGAGCCGGCGTGGGGCCACGCGGCGCGGCGCGCGGAACGGCCGGGTAAGCGGCGGGCGGCGCGGCTATGGCGCGGCGGCGGTTGGGCCGCCCGGGCGCGGGGGCGGCTCCGACAGTGGGGCCCACTGCGGTGGCCGCGGCGCGGGGAGGCGAACCGGACTTGCGCGGCGCGGCGGGACCGTGGGCTTCGGCCCACGTCCGGGAAGGGCGCGCGCGGAGGCTGGGCCGACGGCCGTTAGGGCGGCGGGCGGGAAAGGAGGCCGTACGGCGTACGGAAAAAGGAAGAAAAAAAAGAAAAAGGAAAAAGAAAAAGGAAAAAGAAAAAGGAAAAAGGGACTTAATTAAATTCCTGTTTGCTTATTTAATTGATTAAAAATACTTAGAGTGCTATAAAAATTCCAGTAAAAATCCTGTTAGCGTATTTTGACATGAAGAATTCAAGAAAAATCCTATCATGTCATTTCCATTTATTAATCGCATTTTAAAATTATAGGTTGACTCCAGGTTAATTTCAGAAATTCCGATTATTTCCGGGTAAATTATTTTAACTGAATTAGGGAAAAACTCAGGATGTGACAGATACTGCCTCCGCTCGACTATCTACTCCGCTAGGTCTATACCCATTTGAGAAGTACGGCTGTACTGGCTCGTTCCAGGTTATAAGTCTCATGGCTCGGTCCTTAATTGACTAGGGGCGGTACTAGCCTTTACCAGAATCCACCCAAATCCATCCATCCGCCCCAGTCCAAAACATTGGTTTTGTACTTTTTGTTTTTCATCAAACCTCATTTCATCATGATCAAGGCAATGTGGCGCTCATGTCTCCACATGCCGTATTCCAACTACCTTCCCTAAGATAGTTGCCCAAGCACGAAGCTTCTTTGTAAAATCATGAGTATGCAAGAATCTAGTATAAGCAGGGCTAAGCATTCTACCGAAGTTAGCCTCCGGTCATATCACATCGAGGGTTACAAAGAATAATTCTAATGGTAATCAACATCAAGACAGAGTTTATCAAGCATAGGTACTCATTTGTGTATAGCATGCAATTTGTAATTGTAATCAACATTATTTCGCAAAGTAGGATCAATATGTTCAAAGGGAAGTGTTGACTTGCCTTGCTCGCACACTTGTTGGCCGGGGTCTTCAACATAGTCAGTGCCTGCTCCTTCGGTTGGTATCTGTACGTGCGAAAAATCAATTGAATTCGATCAGAATTCAATAAAATACCGAGAGATCGAAAAGAACCATAAAAACAACTCCAAATGTTTAGCCTAGAATTCTACTCGAGTTCGGACGAGAGTTTTGAGACAAAATCCGAGTTTAAAACGAGTTCGAGGGTTTAGGGTTTCGCAAGCGTCGATCGAATTTAAATAAGGAATAAATTTAAAAGTGCTAATCAAAGGAATTTGTGCTCGAGGTTTTGGAGGTCCGAGCACCAAAAGAAACATATTTTTAATGGCGGAAAAGAAATAGACAAACTCCGGATTAAAACGACAAGAAATGAAATTTCCAAAAATCCGATTTCTATTTTCGAATTTGTACCAAGAAAATACACGAGAAAACAATATATTTTTGCCCAAATATTTTCCCAAATATTTTCTAAATACTTTTCCAAATTTTCCAAAATTTTTCCCTTTTTTCCCTATTTTTTCCTTTTTCCCTTTTTCTTTTCTTTTTCTTCTCTTTTTCTTTTCTTTTTCCCTTTTTCCTATTCCTTCTCCTCTACCTGTTCGATCGGCGCCCTTTCCTTCTCTGTTTTGGCCGGTGGCGGCGCTAGCGCGAAGGGCGGCGGCTCGGGGCTTACCGGCGGCAGCGACGGCAAGGGGAGGCGGCGGAGCACCGACTCACGGCGGCGACGGCGCTCGGCGGCTGTGGCGGCTTGCGGCGCTTCGGCGACGGTGGCGCACGGCGGCTAGGGTTGCGGCGAGGGAAAAATGACGGGGGAAGGGGTGGAGGATGGCGGTGAGGTGGAGGAAAACGGGGAGTTCGGTGCTATTTATAGGCGCGGCCGGGGCGGGGAACGAGGAGAGGGGGACCGGCATGGCGGTATGGCGAGAGGGCACGCGGCGCACGGGTTGGCGGGGCCGCGCGGCAACGCGGCGACACGCGGGGCGGGTGGGGTGTGGGCGTGTGGCGCGCGCGGCGCGGGCCGGGCGTGGCGTCGGCGCGTGGCGCGCGCGGCACGGGGCCGGTATGGCGGATGACGGCGGCGAGGCGAGCGGGTGCGACACGGCACGCCGCGGTACGAATACCCAAAGCCGGTACGAGGCAAATCGCAACAATGCCGATCTGCATTGGCATTGTGATTTTTCGCTGGCGAGAATCCGGTATGAGACTACCAACACTGGACGATTGCCCAGCATGCAACGATCGCTGCGACGACGGGCACAGGAACTCATCGGCTGCAAGCCCAACCTGGTTCGTCCCGAGAGCCGTTCAGCTGAACCAAAGGTGGCGGTCTGTCCATGATCGGCTCGGCCCGATCCACCAAGACTTCTTCATCGATGAAAACCGCGATGGCAACAACCGCGACGATGAAGAGGCTGACGATGAGGAATCGACCAACCCCCAATGGTGCCCATCCGATCTCTTCACAAAGACGCACAAAAGAAGGGTTCAACGGCTTAAGCGCGAAGGGAGAGAAGACAAAGTTCAGCAAATGATCCACGAACAGCACCATCGGCTGGGCAAAATCAAAAGGCGATGGGTACCCAAAGAGAAGGCTGCCATAGCCGACGAATAGCAAGCCGAGGAAAGCCCAGCAGATCAAGCCAGGAGGGCAGCCAAAGGGAAAGGCAAAATTTCTCCATCGGTTAACATGGTGTTCGTGCTGCCAGCGAAGTTCGGCACTCCTGAAGCCGATGCAGACACCATTGAGGATGACCTGTCAAAACTGGCAGTCTCACCAGACTAGGCTGTCTTCGACAAACCCAAAGGAACCAAAAATCGGCACTTAAAGCCATTGTACGTTAAAGGATTCATCAACGGCAAGCCGATTTCCAAAATGCTAGTTGATGGGGGAGCTGCAGTCAACCTCATGCCTTACGCAACATTTAGAAAACTAGGCAAGGGAGCCAAAGACCTGATAAAAACCAACATGGTGCTCAAAGACTTCGGCGGCAATCCATCGGAAACCAAGAGCGTCCTCAACGTTGAACTGACCATCGACAATAAGACCATACCCACAACGTTCTTTGTCATCGACGGGAAGGGGTCTTACAGCCTGCTGCTCGGAAGGGACTGGATACGCGCTAACTGCTGCATCCCTTCTACAATGCATCAGAGCCTGATCCAATGGGACGGTGACAAGATCGAGATCGTACCAGCCGACAGGTCAGTTAGTGTCGTCAGTGCCGATTTGCCGCTTTGGGAAATCGAAGGCATCGATTGTTTATCCGGGAAAATCTGGCAAGCCGATTTTCTAAATGTGTCCAATTCCACAATACAGTCGATTGGAAATGACGAGCCGTAGCTACTGCTTTGAACAAGACATGGTGGAGGGCTCAAGCGTTTTCGGCATGGACACCGTGGACGAAGACGATGGCAAGCTAGGGCAAGGTTTCATGTCGGCCGATGAATTAGAGGAAATTGACATCGGTTCTGGTGATAAGCCAAGGCCGACGTACATTAGCAAAAATCTGTCTCCTCATTGTAGATCCCAGCTTATTGAGTTGTTAAAAGAATATAAAGATTGTTTTGCTTGGGAGTACTTCGAGATGCCCGGCCTTAGCCGATCAATAGTGGTCCATCAGCTGCCGATTAAGGCAGGCTATCAGCCGTTCAAACAGCCTCCCAGGAGGTTTAAGGCCAATATGTACGATGCAAGTAAAGCCGAAATCACTCGGCTATACGACACGGGATTCATTTGGCCTTGCCGATACGCCGAGTGGGTCTCAAACATCGTCCCAGTGTTGATGAAAAACTGTAAACTTAGGGTGTGCATCGATTTCAGAGATCTAAACAAGGCAACCCCTAAAGACAAATACCCAATGCCGATAGCCGATCTGCTTGTCGATGCTGCTTCAGGCCACAAAATTATCAGTTTCATGGATGGCAATGCAGGGTATAATCAAATATTCATGGCCGACAAGGACATCCACAAGACCGCTTTCCGGTGTCCCGACGCAATCGGCTTGTACGAATGGGTAGTAATGACGTTTGGCTTGAAGAATGCTGGGGCAACATATCAACGGGCCATGAATTACATCTTTCACGATATGATCGGCTCGCTAGTAGAGATATACATTGACAACGTGGTTGTCAAGTCAAGGGAGATAGAAGGCCACATAGCCGATCTGAGACAAGTGTTAGAACGGACGAGGAAGTACGGTCTGAAGATGAATCCGCTTGAGTGCACGTTCGGCGTATCGGCCGGGCAATTCTTGGGATTTCTTGTCCATGAAAGAGGAATTGAAGTTACACAAAGAATCATAAATGCTATCAAGACAATTCAACCTTCGAAGGACAAAAAACAACTCCAATCATTGATCGGCAAGATAAACTTCATCAGACGGTTCATAGCCAATCTCTCAGAAAAGATGGAGCCGTTCACACCACTGCTTCGGCTGAAAGCCGATCAAACATTCACATGGGGGGCGAATAGCAAAGGGCGTTAGACAACATAAAAGATTATCTGAGTTCCCCTCCAGTTTTAATGCCTCCAAAAAAGGGAATACCGTTCAAACTATACCTATCAGCTGATGATAAATCAATCGGCTTCGTCCTAATCCAAGAAGTCAACGGCAAAGAAAAGGCCATCTTCTATCTCATCCGACGGTTGCTAGACGCGGAGACGAGGTATTCGCCTGTGGAGAAGCTATGCCTATGCCTATATTTTTCATGTATGAAGTTAAGGCACTATCTGCTATCCAACGAGTGCACAGTAATCTGCAAAGCCGATGTAGTTAAGTATATGCTATCAGCTCTAGTGCTCAAAGGAAGAATTGGAAAGTGGATTTTCACGCTAACAGAATTCGATCTGAGGTATCAGGCACCAAGGGCAGTCAAGAGGCAAGCCATAGCTGATTCCATTGTGGAGCACAGAAACGACTCAATCGGCTCAGTGGAAATTATGCCTTGGACTTTGACGTTCAATGGCTCGGTTTGCACCAACGGCTGTGGCATCGGCTTGGTCATTATTTCGCCAAGGGGGCAAGCTTCAAGTTTGCTTTTTCCATCAACCCCACGCTACAAACAACCAAGCTGAATACGAAGCCATCCTTAAAGGATTACATCTACTCAAGGAAGTTGAAGCCGACGCCATCGAAATAATGGGAGATTCATTGTTGGTCATCAGTCAGTTATCAGGAGAATATGAATGCAAAAACAACGCGCTGATGATCTATTATCGGCAATGCCGGGAACTAATGGACGGTTTTCGGCTGGTTACTTTGAAACATATCCCCAGAGAGCAGAACTCAAAGGCCAATGACTTGGCTCAGGGGGCATCGGGCTATCGGCCGATGCCGAAAGAAATCGACATAGACGTTGCTGCCATCATAGCCAATGATTGGAGGTTTGAAGTTTACAACTATCTCAAAAACCCCTCTCAATCGGCTACAAGGAAGCTACGATACAAGGCATTGCGATACGTGTTGCTCGATGAAGATCTGTACTATCGGACGATTGACGGCGTGCTACTCAAGTGTTTGGGAGCCGATCAGGCTATAGTGGCCATCGGAAAAATACATGAAGGAATCTGTGGCACACATCAATCGGCCCACAAAATGAAGTGGCTGCTTCGCCGAGCAGGGTATTTCTGGCCGACGATGCTGGAGGATTGTTTCAAGTATTACAAGGGCTGCCAGGATTGTCATAAGTTTGGTGCCATACAACGAGCACCAGCAACGGCTATGAACCCAATTATTAAGCCGTGGCCGTTCAGAGGATGGGGCATTGATATGATCGGCCAGATCAATCCACCCTCAAGCAAAGGACATAAATTTACCCTGGTGGCGATAGATTACTAAATAAAGTGGGTGGAGGCGATTCCCCTCAGAAAAGTGGATTCTAAGGACGCAATCGAGTTTGTCAAAGAACATATCATCTACCGATTTGGCGTTCCACAAATAATAACAACAGACCAGGGATCTATCTTTGTATCAGACGGATTTGTTCAGTTTGCCGACGGCATGGGGATCAAGCTGCTTTATTCTTCGCCATACTACGCACAAGCCAACGGACAAGCCGAGGCCTCAAACAAAAGTTTGATCAAATTGACTAAAAGAAAGATCTCTGAGAATCCTAAACAATGGCACAGCCGATTAGCCGAATCACTGTGGGCGTATCGGATGGCATGCCACGGGTCAATTCAAGTCCCTTCCTACAAGCTAGTCTACGGACATGAGGCAGTGCTGCCATGGGAAAGTGTCGTCGGCTCAAGGCGCATTCAGCTACAGGATCAACTCACAGCCGACGATTATTATCACCTGATGGTGGACGAATCAGAAGATTTAGTTTTATCCAGGATGAGGGCCTTGGAAAAAGTCACAAAGGATAAAGAACGAGTAGCCAGGCAATATAATAAAAAGGTGGTGCCTAAATCTTTTGAGGAAGGCGAACTCGTTTGGAAATTGATATTGCCGATTGGATCTAGAGACAACAAATTCGGCAAGTGGTCACCAAATTGGGAAGGGCCTTTCAAGATCCACAAATGCATCTCTAAAGGAGTTTACGTGCTAAAAGGGCTGGATGGAGAAGTATTTGGAAAGACTCTTAATGGAAAATTCCTGAAGAAATATTACCCAAGCGTATGGATCAACTCGTGATTCGGCTCTGGTTGCTTAAGCCAATTTACGATAGCCGATGTCTTGTTTGAACAAGGCATCGCCTTTAGGCATTTTTATGCAACATTTTTCTTACTAAGTTTTCTACGATCGGCTAATGATTGGTTGATAGGGACGGCAATGATGCGCGAACGGCTTGAGCTCAATTTTGTCGACACCGAAGCTATCAACAAAACTTGGGGGGCATATACGTACACGAGCCAATTGCGAAATCGGGCCGATTGCAAAATCGGGCGTCAGGATTTTTGAAATATTTTTGAAACTTTTAAGCCTCGTGATCGGTAGTCCGAATAAAAGCGTTGGAAGAGATTTGGATCGACGACCGTAGTTCGAGCGCTGACACCGACGGTTGTGGTGCGGTCTCAGAATCGGCAACATGAAGCGATACAGGCGGCTAGGGCCAATTTCAGCACGAGCAATTCAAGACACTACGTGCGGCCGAAAGCCAATCTCATCTACAAGCACAGCGGCAAAAGATTGATAAACTATATTACACATAAGTTACAGCCGATTACAAGTATGAGCAAATCGATTAAAGTCCAATCCCAGCACAAGAGCCTGACAAGTATAATACAAGAGGCAGCAGCTGATTTCAGAATATTAAATTATTACAAGCTCATTGTTTTATGAAATCAGCTATGGCCGACAACGCCGTCCACCTGATCTGGTCTATCTCTTCAATGGACCTGACGTCGTCGGCCTCGGACCCTGCCACCGGCCGGATGCCCTTCACCAGGTCTCGCAAGTGTGCCACAGCCGCCTTGATGCCTTGGCGTTGAGCTTCGATCTCGGCCGGCAAACCAGCCATGTACTCCTTATGGACATCGATCTCGTTCGTGACTTGAACGAGATCGGCCATCAGCTGATCTTGGCGTGCAAGGTGTTGCTCGAACTTGGCCGCTGGCTCAGTCTTCAGGCGGTTGAAGGCAACTTTTCGGCTCTCAATGACGTCCTTGGTCGACTGGAGGGTGGCCGACCGTGCCTGGTTCTCGCGGCGATCGGCTATCCGCTGTCGTGCCCATTCGTACTTGAGCTGGTGGGCTTCCATGAAGGTGGCCGGCACAATGGCGTCGGCTAGAGCTTCCGGCAGCTGGCCTTGAATTTCTTTGAAACACGCGCGTATCGAACCGCTGTCGACCACCAGCGCATCCAGCGAGGCCTCCAGCCGATTGCTGATGTCGGCTAGGGTGGCTCTCAGGTCCTCAGCCGGCGTCACCAACGCCTCTTTGCCGATTTAACCGGACTCCTCAAACTCCGACAGGTCAAAATTGAGGAGGTCGGCTATGTTCTGCTGAAAAGAGAGATGATCAGAAGATATTGAGCTGATAAAGCCGATCATCAAATTCAGTCGGCTTACCGTGGGCACCGGGGTTGGAGCGATCGGCTCGGCTGGTTTACCGCCTGCAACCGTCGGGGCCTCTTCGTTGGTGTCGTTGCCGCCGCCCGCGGCAGCCTCAGCGTGCTCGCTGGACGCCTGGGGGCAGCCGACGGAGATTGTGGGGGCTGCAAAAGAAGAGTTAGCAGTCGAGTCAGCTAATTTCTACAAATCAAGGTGCAAGAGATGATTACCGATGGCACAGGACGTGGAGTGCGGCCGGCCAATTTCTTGACCTGAAAAGAATGGTTCGGTCAGATGCAAGTGATATCATCGTGAAGCCAAATCTGGTGAAATGTGGGCTTATCGGCCGATTTTTTGCTGCGGGACTTGGGACCAGCGGGACGTCGGCTGGAGCATTGACCGACTCATGGCTCGAGCTCCCGGGTTCGGCCTCCGCTCCAACAGCTGCCGACATTTCCTCGCTGGCGACGGCGTCGAGGAACTGTGCGACGGCCGGGTCCAAGGGGAGAGGCTATCGGCGGCGCCTCGGCTTCGGTTTCTTCTCTTTCGGCTTCTTGGGGGCGGCGCGGTGCGACAGTGTGTGAGTGGCGCAGCGCTCTTCTTCGGGCAATTGGCTTGCGCACCCCCTCGTAGCAATGACGCCGCCTTCGGCGCTCCCCAGCTGATGGCCGACGGAGCAAGGCCGCCCCCGTCCAGAACACCTAGATGGTATTCGATGGGGCGCCCGGAATCGCTCACCGTCGGCCGCTCCGTCTCCGTCTCCCGCAAATCAGAGGGCAAATGTTAATCGGCTATATCAGCCGATGATAAGAAGAAGAAAATCATTTGGGACTTAAAGCTTACCGAGGGGATCTCCTCAGGCAGGAGGAGGTCGACGTAACAAGACGACCGCTGGTGGAAGATATGGCGCTTGATTTCAGTCCACCATTGGTCGTAAGCGGCGCTTTTCCTCAGCGCCAGTGTCATCGCGCCGATGTCGCCGAGGGGAGGGCCGGCTATATTCAGCAGCCGATCCATTATAAAGTCCTGGCTTACCACTCCCCTCGTCTCAACCTTATCGACATAAAAGAAGCCGATGGGCAGCTGCCCAAGACCGAACTGCCTCGCCACCGACACCGAGTAATAGAACTCGTAGCTCTTGGCCACTGATCGGCCCTGGTGGATCCCGGTCGGCAAGATGCAGGGGGACAGAGCGGCGATGAATAGCTCCCTACACCTCAGGTTGTCGGCTGAGTTGATGTCTTCCCAATTGAAGTCGGCCGGCAACTCGAACAGTCCCCGGTCCTGGTAAAAGTACCAGGCGCGGTTCTCGCGAGACAGCCCGTCGTAGAGGGCGATGAACCATTCGGCCAGTAGATCGGCCGATTGCCTCAAGCCCGCATGAGCAGCTGCTGCTTCTTCGTAGCTCATGCATCGCGTGGTGGTGATCTGGTTGTCGTCTTCATCCTCGATCAGCTCCAGCCTTGGGAATACAGCTGCTGTCAGAGGGAGCTGACCGGCTATCTTTTGGGTCGCCAGCACCAGCCATATCTGTAGAAACCACCAGGGGCCGCCGGTGTTGATTGGAGTGTTGGTGGCTATTTTTGCGGCGGCCTGATGCAACATCTGATATAAATAGCCGAGGAGGTATTTCCCCAGTGCAAGTTTGCCCCCGTCGGCCAGGACTTCAGCTACGACCTGCCAGTTGGCGGTCGACCCGTAGCTCGATCCACAGAACAAAATTTTTTCAAGCCACATCATCTAGAACGCGACGTGCTCCCTGTGGCCGACTGATCCGTCCTTCATGTTCTGGGCGATGAAGCCGCTCGCCGATGGCCTTGGTTTTGAACTTATGCTGCCCCTTTCGGCTCAAGCTGCTAGGTGTCAAAACTCGGTTTCGGCAATAGAATTTTGGGGGTGTAGTCAAGATCGCCAAGCACAATGGGTTCAGGCCCTCTCGTGAGGTAATACCTTACTCCTGTTTTGGGGATTCGATTCGCCGAGTGTATATAGATCTCAAGATCTAAGGCTGAAAGCTAATAGCTTATGAAGCATCTGATATCCCTCAAGGGACGCCCCTCACCTCCCTTATATAGTCTTGGGAGGCGGGCTTACAGATCGGAAACCCTATCTTACTCTAAGTAGGTCTCCTCAATCTAACCAAACCGTGACTATAGGCCGTTGTCTTATCTCAGTCGGCAACGCAACACCCAAGTCATATTTGGTTTACATATTTGGTAGGCGCAATCTATCCCTACCTCCAGTCGGATAAGCTTGCCATGTGAGTATCCGATTGCCATAATCTCCACAGTAGCCCCTGAGTCCTTTGCAGTCGACGAGATAACTCAACCTCGAACCAAGATAGTACACAACCAAACAATTCTTTGGCCGAGTGCTTCTGGCGCCGAGTGATTCCATCACCTCTGCCTGAATCTCCCGAGTGGCTCCAAAGACTGTGAAGGGCTGGAAAATATCCAAAAAATTCTCAAAAATAAATATCTAGGTGCATCTCCTGATGCACCTAATTAGGTGTAGCCCCCGACTACGTGGTTAGTCAAAATCAGACTAAACATATAGTCAAGAACTGTAAAAAATCATTCTCATATAAATGCTTAGCTCAAGCTAAAGCAATCATAAAAATCACATCACTCGGCAAGCTCGTGCTTATCCGAGTAGATTTGCCCGAGTCGTCTCGGAACAAATAATTTATTTAGCCCTCATGGGTAAGAAATCAATTCACTCGGCAAGCTCATGCTTATCCGAGTTGATCTGCCCGAGTCATCTCGAAACAAATAACTCAATCGACCCTCGTGGGTGAAAACACTTGGGAAGCCCATGCTCATCCGAGTTAATTTGCCCGAGTCTCCTTGGAACAAATAATTTAATCGACCCTCGTGGGTAAAAAGCACTCAGTAAGCTCATGCTTATCCGAATTAATCTGCCCGAGTCATCTCAGAACAAATAATTCTATCGACCCTCATGGGTAAGAAAATCAATTCACTCGGCAAGCTCATGCTTATCCGAGCTAATCTACCCGAGTCATCCCGGAATAAATAATTTAATCACCCCTCACGGGTAAACAAATTTTTAGTCATATGAAAAATACAACCAAAATATTAAATAGCTCCTGCCATAATATTGGTCTTAATCTAAAAAGATCTTCACCAAGGTGGAAAAATAGCATTGATATAATTATTTAATCAAATGCTTAGAAACCAAACATCCACCGTCGCAGGACGACCATGAAAAGCTTAATGTTTGTCACCTTTCAAATTGCATCGTGCCAACTTCTCATGAAATTGCACAAACCGCAGTATGAAAGGATTTTAAAGGTATTGGGCTATGTGACACGTGCGTATTGCCAAGGCAAATCTGCTTAAGTCCGTCCACTTAAGTCCCTAAGGACACGTGTCAAGCAACACCTTAGCTGGGCCGCAAATCTCTCATGGGCTTGGCCCAATCGCGAGATAACTTGGCAAAAAACCCTCAAGTCTTTTTACAAAGCCTCGACGTCATCCCCGCCACTTCGTCTTCCCAAAATTTTCCTCTTTTGTAGTATTGTTCACCAGCTCTCTGCCTTTGTCCCGATTGCTCTCATTTTTCTCTTTGCAGGAGGTCTCAGAACATAGACCCCACTGGGCAGAGTGAAGGCCCAAAATCATCTACAGCGGCCGAAGCGACAAGGCCTGCAGAACAAGAATCCCGGGGCCCTCTCCCGAGTGAGAGCGTTCGAGTGAGAAGCCCCCACCTCCCAGGTGAGGATGTCCCAAAAAAGAGCCCCGACGCCGACCAAGAGATACCCATTGAAACCGGTTGGTGAAGAAGATCTCCGATGCCACCCAAGATGCCCCGGCGAGAGCCGGTGGGCGTAAACCAAGAAGAAAGAGGCAACCGGGAAGTACCAGTCAAGGGTTCGACCATTGATGCTGGTAAGCTTTGAAGCGGTCTTCTGACTTTAGTCTTCAATCTGTCTTTTCTTTGTCTTTATTTATCTTCTTTAAATCGATCAACAAAAGAGGAGGAGATCCCCAGGCTGCAATCTTCAGAGACTTTGTGAATGTTGCTTGTAAACTCTGATGTGAACTTGTAGATATCTAGCTTATTTATGTTAATGCCTTGACCCGAGTTTTCATAGAAAATTTCTTAAGTAATTTTTGTTCAACTATCACCAAGCCTAAGCTTGATTAGGTCATCAAAAAATTCTCAGTCCTTATCTATTGAACTCGAATCAAAACACTAAACAATGATAAACCAAATATAAACAAGTTATCAAAGAAAACCATGCTTTGTGGACACGTATGCAGCCCCCGACTGCTAACTCAAGAAGTCGTCTTGCTTGAGGTTGGCAGTCAAGAATAACATGAAACTTGAGGCAATTTAAGCATAGTATCGTCGAAGATGCTCGATGTTCCAAGAGTTCTCCACCATGGATCCATCTTCACGCTTTAATCGATATGCTCCTGGCCGAGTCACCTCAGCGATTATATATGGCCCTTCCCATAGTGGAGATAATTTGTGACGGTCCTTGGTGGTTTGAATCTTGCCTAGAACCAAATCGCTGACAATCAAAGCTCGCGCCCGAACATTGCGACTATGGTATCGTCTTAGTCCTTGAAGATATCTTGCCGACTGGGTCAGGGCTGCCTCACGGGCCTCTTCCAGTCGGGTGAGGTCATCCGCTCGGTCTTGATCATAGCGTTCATCGTTGAAGCTACAGACTCAGAGAGATTCGTACTCCATTTCGTTCGGCAACATGGCTTCTGCCCCGTAAACCAGGAAGAAAGGGGTTTGGCCGGTGGCCCGACTGGGCGTAGTACGTAGTGACCATAGAACCGAGGGCAGTTCTTGAACCCATTTGCTGGCATAAGGATTTAGCCGGTCAAACACTCGAGCCTTGATGCCTTGAAGAACCATGCCGTTGGCACGCTCAGCTTGTCCATTGCTTTTGGGATGTGCAACCGATGCATAGCAGATTTTGATCCCAAAGTCCTCGCAGATTTCCTTAATGATGCCTCCAGTGAACTGAGTCCCCTTATCGGTTATAATTCTGTTTGGGACGCCAAACCGGTTCACGATGTTGAGGATGAAGTTCCGTGCCTTGTCAGTGGTGATTGTAGCGACCGGCTTAGCCTCGATCCACTTGCAGAACTTGTCAATTGCGAAGAACAGGTGTGTGAATCCTCCTGGAGCCTTTTTAAAAGGACCAACCATGTCCAAGCCCCATACTGCAAATGGCTAGGATAACGGAATCGTTTGTAGCTCCTGGGCTGGGACATGCCTTTGCCGAGCGAAGAACTGGCAGCCTTCGCACGTTCGTACCACTTTGTCGGCGTCGGAGACCGCCGTGAGCCAGAAGAAACCTTGCCTGTAGGCTTTGCCCACCAGGGTGCGTGCTGCCACGTGGCTTCCGCATATGCCCGAGTGGATATCTTGGAGTAGCTGTCGTCCTTGCTCGGGCGTGATACATCTCATCAGGACTCCGGAGGGGCTTCTCTTGTATAAATCAGAATCAACCATGACATACGCCTGACAACGGCGTCGGACACGTTCTGCCTTATCCCGGTCTTCCGGCAGCTCTTGCTGAGTTAAAAATTTGATGAGTGGTGTCCTCCAGTCGGCGTCGATTATAGCGATCTGGTCTACAGCTTGTTCGTTGGGAGTCGGCTTTGCTCAATGGTCAGCTCATAGAGATGCTCTACGAAAACGTCTTTCGGGGCGACTTCTCGCTTGGATCCAAACTGCGCCAACTCGTCAGCTGCTTCATTGTTATGTCTCAGGACATGGGATAGCTCCAGTCCGTCAAACCTATCTTCAAATTTGTGGACTTTTTGCCGGTAGGCCTCCATGGTGTCGTTTAGACAGGACCAGTCCTTCATTACTTGGTTCACAACCAGCTGAGAATCCCCTTTCACGACGAGCCGATGCATCTCGAGTGAAACTACGAGCCGCAGTCCGTGTAGAAGGGCCTCATACTCGGCGACGTTGTGTGAAGCGGAGAAGTGAAGGTGGAGAACATATCTTAGCCTTTCCCCAGTCGGGGAGATCAACATGACTCCTGCTCCCAAGCCGGTGATCCTCCTGGATCCGTCGAAGTGCATGGTCCAGTATGAAGGTCTTCCCGAGGTACGTCTTCTTGTTGTTCGGTCCATTCGGCCAAGAAATCCGCTAGGGCTTGTGACTTCACAGACGTCCTCGCCTTGAAAGTTAAGTCCAGCGGCATCAGCTCCAGGGCCCACTTCGCGATGCGCCCAGTCGCCTCTCGGTTGTGGATGACATCGCCGAGTGGGAAGGAAGTGATGACGGTGACCGAGTGACCCTGAAAGTAGTGCGCCAATTTTCTCGTGGTTATCAGAACATCATATAACAATTTTTGTACCTGAGGGTAGCGAATTTTGGCTCGTGCCAGCACTTCGCTAATAGTCGGCTTCATTAGTCGGCTTCTTGTTTAGTTGTGCCGCATATTGCTCAGCGAATTGCTTATAAATAAAGCAGTCCTTGGCGGCATGCTTGTGGTTTGGATGATGCGTGCACTGAGCGTTCATGATTGCATCGTAGGTCGCGACTCGGGGACGACGTTGGGAGTTGGACGTCGCGGCAACCAGGTCCTCAGGCCGGCACTTGCGGTCCTTCTGGCCCTGGTTGTTGTTGCCATTATCCTTCTTAGGATGCCGGCTTCCTCCCGACTGCTTGTCGTCCCTTCCGTCAGGCCGGTCTTGCCGCGCCGCCTTGATCGCGTCACTGGACTTGGCATAGAGTTTGCTATCTCGAACATCTGCTTCACCGTCTTCGGTGGCTTGCGCCCAAATTTTCCGATCAACAGTTCATCATGGACTCCCTTCTGGAAGGCGGCGATGATGATGTCGTCGGTGATGTTGGAGATCTTGTTGCGCTTTTCCGAGAAGCGCCGGATGTAGTCCTTCAATGGCTCGTCTAGCTTCTGGACGACGTTGTAGAGGTCGAAGTGGGTCCTAGGCCTTTCAAAGGTGCCCTCGAAGTTGGCGATGAAGTGATCCCTGAGTTCGCTCCACGAGCCGATCGAGCCTCTTGGCAAGCTCTTGAGCCAGTTCCTGGCTGAGTTGGCGAGTGCAACAGGTAAGTAATTGGCCATGGCCTTATTGTCTCCTCCTGCTGCACGGATGGCGAGGGTGTACACGGTTAGCCATGACTCAGGGTCGGTCTTTCCGTCGTACTTCTTGATTCCTGTCGGCTTAAAACCATTCGGCCAGTGCACTCGGCGCAGATCCCAAGTGAAAGCGGGTACTCCATCGTCATTGCTATCGGGCGAGCCCCTTTGATCTTCGCAGGAGCGCTGATCTCGTTCTTGATAGCGCCGGTCAAGGACTTCCCGCATATCACTCGGCGGGGTCCTTGGCAGGCTGCTTCGGTAGTCGGAGTTGTTGTTGCGGCGGACCTGGTGGTGGACGGGTGGTCGTCCATGCCGCTTCTCGCGAGAGTCAGCCGATTGTTCTTGATGCTTGCGCGTGGTCTCATGGTGTGGGCCTCTTGGCCTGGTTGTCGACCGGTCTGGCTCGGGTCTCTTGTAATCCCTTGACCTTAGCGGCGGGAGTCGGCTTCTGTCGGGCGTTTCAGCCACGGACTCAGTCGGCCTTCGTGCTGAGGTGGAGGGATGACCATTGGCCGTAGCCGCAACGATGGTCTTAATCTTGTCTAGGATCGGGGTTACGTCGGGGGGAGCCGTCTCAATAACGGTGTCCAGGAGAGTGAGGGCAGTGATGGCGTTTTGCTGTGGCGTCTGGAAGATATTGGTGTTGCGGACCCGCGTTTGAAGTATAGCCTCTTGAGCGGATCGTCCGGCTGCCCTTAGATCCTGCTTCCTTCTGTCGGCTTCCTCTTTGCGTTTCTTCTCCTCTTTGGCCAGTTTGCGCTCTTGCTTAATTCTGGCTCGTTCTTCTTTCGCAAGCCTGCGAGCCATGGCTGAGTCGGTCTCGGCCACCTCAGCCATGAGGACGTCAAAGCACTTTGGCTCGTAGTCCTTGTTGCAGTAGGAGTCGTCAGCTTCGTCCGAGGGGATGCCATAAAGGTCGTCAAAGCCTGAAGAGCTGAGATACTCGTTGAGCTATGAGGCTGAGCACGAGCCGAATGGCTGGAGGATGACCGCGACCTCTCTCGAGCCTGGGTTGCTCGAATCTGGATCGTTTCAGTCCGACCGAGTCATAGGTTGAGGATGTGGACTCCTCCGAGTGGGTTGACCTCGACTCGGGGGAGAGAAGCTTGCCGTAGATCTCAGCGGCATTTGGTAATCCAAACGGTGCCGAAATGTCTTCCTCCGAGTAGATTGTCTCTGTTGGGGAGATCAGAAGGTCGCTGCAAATCTCAGCGGTGTTCGGTAGTCCGAACGGCGCCGAGTGAGTTCTTCCCTCAGAGTGGATTGACTGCATCTTGGAATCCAGGATTTCTTCGTAGATCTTGGCATTGTTTGGGAGCCCGAACGGCACCGAGTGGGTTTCTCCTCCCGACTGGTTTGAATCCGAGTCGAAGGAGGTAAACTTGTCAAAGTCGTTGGCGGCGAAGTCGCCGAATCCTAAAGAAGATCCCATCACGCTTGTCGGCAAGATTGTCGAAGAAGTCTTGACGCGCGGGCCCCTACCTGGCGCGCCAACTGTCGAAACTCGGTTTCGGCAATAGAATTTTGGGGGTGCAGTCAAGATCGCCAAGCACAATGGGTTAGGTGGAAAACAAGGATTTAGACAGGTTCAGGCCCTCTCGTGAGGTAATACCTTACTCCTGTTTCGGGGATTCGATTCGCCGAGTGTATATAAATCTCAAGATCTAAGGCTGAAAGCTAATAGCTTATGAAGCATGTGATATCCCTCAAGGGACGCCCCTCACCTCCCTTATATAGTCTTGGGAGACGGGCTTACAGATCGAAAACCCTATCTTACTCTAAGTAGGTCTCCTCAATCTTACCAAACCGTGACTATAGGCCGTTGCCTTATCTCAATCGGCAACGTAACACCCAAGTCATATTTGGTTTACATATTTGGTAGGCGCAATCTATCCCTACCTCCAGTCGGATAAGCTTGCCATGTGGGTATCCGATTGCCATAATCTCCAGACTGGGGTTAGCCGACGACTCGATGTCCAGCCTGGTCATCATGTACACGTTGGCCAGCATGATTGTCATCGACCCTTGTCGAAAGATGAAGGCGTTAAAGTTGTTGTTCCAGAAATATGTTGCAGCCGATAGAAGCGGCTCGTCCTTTTCCATGCTGGCGATGGATAGGGCCAAGCACTTGGCGATCCCGGTCTCCTCCCACTGTGTGTATTTAGTCGATTGCACCCTTTTGTACCACTCAACCCAGGCTGCGTCGGTGGTCGGCCATGATTTGAATGTCCCATTCCAGTGGGCGAGGGATGGCTTGTTGGTGTTGAAGGGAATCCTGTTGGTTTCGGCTATAATCACATCGGCTGGATCCGTGTTGCCGATGGGGCCGAGAAAGTACCTCTGTGCTTGTGTCAGATTTGGGATAAGCACTTGATGTGACAGGTGCTACAGTTCAGAAAAAGAAAAAAGGGCGGTAGTCAAGAACGGTTGCATATTACAGTTCGAAGAAGGAAAAGTACTAATCAAGAAAAAAATGAAGGAAAGTGCTACTCAAAAAATGGTTGAACGCAAGATTGATGCAACATGGTTGGAGAGGTAAATCCAAACGGAGAAGGAGTTCTAGATCAAACGGGACTACCTCAGGGAACTCGGCAATGGCGGCGGCCGGAACGGCAGCGGTGGTTGGCACGACGGCTACAGATGGTGTGGCGGCGGTGGCTGGCGCGACGGAGGCGCTTGACACAGCGACGATGGAGGCCATCAGGGTCGTTTGGGCGAGCATGAAGTCCGGGTTGCAAATAACGCTGAGATTTGACGGACGCCGGTGAAACCGCTGGAGAGGAGAGAGAAGGCAGAGGCTTGTATGCGAAGAGACTGAGTGCGTTTTGAAGGCGTAAGCGTCTCGGCCGAGGAGGGTGGATATTTAAAGGGCACTTGGGGAGAAGCCAAAGTGGTTTAGGTCAAGAAAAGAGCGGGACTTTGAACAGGCCAGCAAATCCGTAACACTTCGTATCACGGACTTGGGGGCATGTGTTAACACTAAAATTTGGTAATTGAGTCCCTAAGTCTGCAAAGGCGAAGCAGAATCAGATCGGCTAGTTTGGTGTGGAAACAGAGGCCGCATCGGCTGAGGAGTGATTGGCTGCGAGGCCAATCGGCTAAGATTGGATCGGACAATGGCCGCCGATAGCCGATTCCAGGTCCGGAAGAGATAAAACCGTTTCTGGTGCAGCAGTTTGAGGATAAATAGAAGATTCAGTTGTTAGTTGCATGTTAAACAATATTGCCACCTATGGATAGAGTCCTGTAACGGCAATTGTGTCTGTAATTTAGGAGTTCATTTAAACTGTTTGTTGTAGCACAGCATGGTGTGGACCCCCGTTTTTGGAACGGGAATCTTTCGTGTTCTTAGTACCATTTCCCTAGATCGAGTAGTTGGTACCCACGAATACAGTACTGAATAATCAGGTGCGCATGCACGAATAGTCTTACAACGACATTATTACAACAATAGGCCCGAAGGCAATGTTCAACACACAGGACCTCATGGTCCGAATACAACACAAAAGCAGAAATTAGATACGGCAGCGGAATAGAGGCAGCGGCATGTCATTTGCCACAGGCAACGACTGGAGCTAGGACCTAGTAAGCGCCATCAGTTCCTTCACCCTCCTGGTAGTAAGCGTAAGGATCCTCCGGCTCTTCATTCCCATCAGCTGAAGGTTTGTGCGTATAGCAAGGGTGAGTACCAACCGTACTCAGCAAGCCAACACGGAATTGATGCATATGATAGGGTTAATCAAGGAATGGCTGGAGTTCTTTTGCATAAAGCCAATTTTCACAATTCTTTTCACAAGCCTATCAACTAGCCAAATCAAGTTTTAGTTTCGCAGTTCATTAATCCGGCGACGGTTCTGTCTACCATCCATCGTGATTCCAAGGATGGCTTCCCGCCTCCGATTCGTCATGATTTTCTGGGGAATCCACCCCTTCTCGCATCTCGAGAAGTTGATCCACCAGCGAAGGAAATCATCATGCACACCCATCCCAGCAATTTTAAGTTTAAAGTCTAGCCAAGCGAAAGTCTTTTCACGATGCTCGATATCCGCGAGCACGCTTATTCGAATAGATTGATTCACTCACACTGCAGTGGATGTACACTTTACCCGTACTCCGCGACAGCCCAACAAATGAGCCTACGTCTCAACACATGAGACGGTCACGGCAAAGCCTTTCGATAACCTCACTTTGGCAGTACCCGCTCCATGAACTTAAGCCCTCATGCACTCTAGCCATCATTTTCTAGCAGTGAGAGGAGTTCTGGCGCACCCGGGGTAAGGGAAAACTTCCTCAATCTTTAAGTTCAATTAATATCGATTTAATTCCACCATTCACAGCAAAGGCCGCAGCCTCATTCTCATCACATAAACCACATCATAGAGAACCATCTATGCAAGGATACTGCCTCCGCTCGGCTATCTAGTCAGCTAGGTCTATACCCATTCGAGAAGTACGGTTGTCGGCTCGTTTCCCGGCTATCTCATGGCTCGGTCCTTAATTGTCCAGGGTCGGCACTTGCCTTTTCCGGAATCCACCCAAATCATCCGGCCGTCCCAGTCTAAAATATTTGTATAGCACTTCCAATTTTCATCAAACTTAGTTCAACATTCTCATGGCCATGTGGCGCTCATGTCTCCACAGGCCGTACTTGAACTACCTCCCCTAAGGTAGTTGCCGAGCACTAAGCTTCTTTGTAAAATCATGAGTATGCAGGGATCTAGTATAAGCAAGGCTAAGCATTTTTACCGAAGTTAGCCTCCGGTCATATCACATCGAAGGTTACAAAGAATAAATTCTAATGGTGATCAACATCAATGCAGGGTATATCAAGCATAGGTAGTCATTTGTGTATAGCATGCAATTTGTAATTTGAAGTCAACATCATTTCACAAAGTAGGATCAATATGTTCAAAGAGTGTGATGACTTGCCTTGCTCGCACGCTTGAGGGGTGGTGTCTTCAACGGGGTCGATGCCGCTCTTCGGTACTACCCGTACGTGCGAAAAATCAATTGATTCTGATTAGAATCCCGGATAACACCAAAAGGTCGAAAAGATTCGAAAAGTCTCGAAACGATTCCAAGCGCTAAGCCCGATTCCTACTTAAATTTGTACTACGATCGCCTGGAAAACTCCAAGTTTTGTCATCGGGTCGACGACTTAGGGTTTTCGTAAAACGACGATCGTGATCTCGTGCGAGAAAACGGGTTTGAAAATACCCGCGGAGGGATTTGTGCTAGAGGTTTTGAAGGTCCGAGCTCAAAATGGACACATATTTAAAATGGCGAGAAAGGTCTAAATGAAATTCGGATTCAAAAACGACGCAAACGGAGTTTCGGAAAAGTCCGATTTGATTTCCAAATTTTTCACCGAGAAATCATGCAAGAAAATAATTTATTTTTGCCCAAAATTTTACTCAAGTCTTCACAAAATATTTTTCCAAATTTTCCAAAATTTTTCCTAATTTTTCCCTATTTTTCTTTTTCTTTTTCTTTTTCTTTTTCTCCCTATTTTTCCACCGTACTATTCATTGGCCGCCATCGTTCGCCAGGGATCCGCCAAACAGAGCGAGCGCGGTGCGACAAGGGGGCGGGGCGGGGCTTACCGGTGACGGCGGGCCTCGGGGAGGTGCGGTGGGGCACGGGGAGCTTTGCGCACGGCGGCGACGCGTTGGCGCTGGGAGCGGGGAGAGGAGCGGCGGCGGTGCGGCAAAAAGGGCGGGCGCCGGCCTTTTATAGGCGCGGCCGGGAGGAGCGCGCAGCGCGGGCGGAGAGTGGAGAGGAGGGCGGCGCGGCGCGCGCGCGCGCACACGCGGCGGGGGGGGGCCGAGTACGGCGAGAGCGACGTGGCGGGCGGCGCGCGGCGCGGCGGGGTGCAGCGCGGCGGCGCGCGGCGTGGGGGTCCGGGCGCGGCACTAGCGCGTGGCGACGAGGGCACGCGGTCCGGCGCGGGCGGGCGCGCGCGGCGCGCGTGTCCGCGCGGCGTGTGGCGCGCGAGGGGTAGGGGCGTGCGTGCGCGGCGCGCGCGGCGCGTGCGCGCGCGCGGGCGGGCGTGCGGTGCGTACGGCGTCGAACACCGCGCGTCATGAGCGTGCATTTTTGATTTTTCCCGATTTTCAATTTTAATTTCCCATTTCTATTTTCCTTTCTTCTAAAAATTCCAAAATAAATTCCCATAATTCAAAAATAATTTTTAATATAATATTTTCAACTTTTCTCCACTTTTATTTTCCCACATTATTTTTCATATTTATTTATTTAAAATCCCTCTTTTCTAATTTCAATATTGACCCCTTTATTTTCCAAAATTTTCCGATTTCGAGTACGACTCCGAGTATTTTATTATTTATTTTGTGTCCCAATTTATCTTCTCTCAACCACAATTACTATTTTATATCTCCTAAATCGCGTTTTCATAAATCTGTGCTTTCTCCGATTTCTTTTTTTTAAAAATCCCTGATACGGACTTTCGCATCTTTCATTTCGACAACTCCAAATCATCCAAAAACACCGAAAGGGGAATTGATCACGACTAAATTTATGCAACTGAGCTGGCAAATAAGAAGCAACAAACCCGAGAAAGAAGCAACAAGCGAAGGTTTTGGAAGTTTCGATTTTTACGTTCCGATTTCAGTTTCTTCGATTTTCAGGATGTTACACATGGGTCCTTCTCGGGATAATGTTGTGTTTTAAATAGTAGTTTACATAGAGTCCAGGTTTGTACAGATAATTGTATCTTGGGTATAAATAGGACCCAAGACCCCCTGTAAAAAAGACAATCACAATCAATCAAACCTTCGGCGCATCTCCACCCTTTTTCTTCAGACGAGCAGTTTGTTTGGCTACGAGCTGCATCGTTTTGATCCCCAGATCTAGGTAATGTTTGTCATTAGTGGTATGGTCTGTTGTTTCTAGTGCTTCCATCGTAATGACACATTAGATTCAAGAGTTTATACTGCGCTACTTATCATATAGTGCATATAAATTAGATTAATGTTTAGATCTATCCTGCCATTGGCTAGTTCTATCAAGAACTTGCAGCCGATAGGGCTAGATCTAAAGGTTGGATGGTTTATATGCGGTATCCACCGTCTCGAGGCATATAAGTCGGCTGCAATAGACCAGGTTTTTCTTTTTGTACTTAATGCTGCATCGGGTTCGAACTATCAAGTCATTTTTAGAACTATCAATGATCTGTTCGGCTAAGATTTATATTGTTTAGAGACACGCGCGGGGTTTCAAGCCTTATCCGCCTGATATGTTTCTTTTAATATATTTATTATTAGATTTATATTAGGACTGCCTCCTATGTTAAGATCGCATTCTTGTCGGACGTTACTAGCCGAAATCGACCCGCCATCGGCGGCCGACGGCCGATTTCCGGGCCATGCGCATCTGGTTCAAGAGTGGTATCTTTTCATAAGATTCATTGGAGTACTAGCAGATTCATTGTTAGCTTTCCAGTATCGGCTAGGTTATCGATTCATATATTTATTATCCTTTACTATATTTAGGTTACACGACTGATGCTGTCCTTGTATAGCCGATCCATTCCAGTCGTTTGGCTTAAATATATTTTAGGATAGCATATATATGCTCATTGATTCCCTCAGCCGATCCAGTGGGGATCTAACCTAACACTTAACGCATATTCCCTTTTTTCTCTTGTTGATTAATAGATCAAATCAACTGGCACGCTCTGCACAGCACAGGTAGCCGAGAAGGACCTTCACTGGAGTTAAGCAGATCTCCCAGGCCAGCGCGTGAGAGAAATTTCTCATCAACAAATTGTACCCACAAGACATAGCCCCATGACATGTTTTCATGCGCAGACATGCCACCATGACATATCGGAAAGAAATTATGGCAGGACCCTTCGCATAACCCTCCCTAACCAAACGCACCATACTTCAGGTTTCGTCCCTACCTTTAAAAACAAGGTAGGCAGTCCCCTTGTGCCTAGGTGAATCCGGTATCCGCAAAGACCATCGCAGGGCCCATCCAATTTCCATCATGCTCACCCTTGCATGGGTACATCGGACAGGGAAAAACTACACTACAAGCCCAGCTGTTGCCCACGCTGGCTTGTGGTACGCACGTAATTCCTCCAGGGTTTCCAACGAACCGATCCTTAAATGCCATGGGCACGTCCATCAAAACCATGTGCCCGTAGCTACCATGGGGAATATTTAGTTGAATTAATACCATGGCGGTACATGTCTATAATTATCCTTGTTAATCCAAGATATAGGGTAGTTGTCATATTCCCCATAGTGAGCTAGTTAATCTAAGCACAACTAAGCATTTCCTAAGCAAACATCTAGTTATATTAATCCCCAAGTTATCAATGATATAGGGGAAAAAAGCTAGGCTGAGTACAATAGGAACCATCCCACATGACATTGTAAAAATGATAAAAATTTAATGGAAAACAAGACATTTGCAAGTAGGTATGTTCAATGAGAACAGCATGACTTGCCTTGCTCTGGTGTTGCGGGGACTTCTGCATCATCTTTAAAGTAAATCGAAGCATTGAAACTACTAAAATCTATGCGACAAACAATGCACACAAGTAAAGATGCTATAAGTCTACTGAAACAGGAAACAAAACCATTTTTAATGGATTCTAGGCATTTTAAGAATGTACTACAATTTGAATGGACTAAAATGGAGCTCAGATGAATTTTTTATGAATTTTAGGAGATTCACTGTATTTTTACTATAAACAGAAAAGCCCTTAATTTTTTATTACGCAATAAAGCTCAAGGGCTGACGTCAACGAGGGAAGGCCGACGCTGGCAAGCGGGCCCTACCTGGCAGTGACGCAAGGGGGTTGGTCCATGTTGGACCAAGTCCACTAGGCTGAGAGGACGGGTGCACCATGTGGCGCACCCATGGCACTGACGCGGCAGCCTCGTGGCGGCCACGCAAGCGGAGGTGGTGCCGATGCAGTGCGCAGGTGGCGCCGATGCAGGATGACACCAAGGTGGCCACGCGGACGGCCAAGATTCACTTGAGGTGAATCCGACGACACGGGAAAGGGGGCAGCTGGCTCGTTGGCCGACGAAGCGCGCGACGGCTCCTGGGACCAAAAGGTCACCGGTGGCGAGAAGCGACAGTGCGGGAAGGAGCGGCGTACATGGGAGGTGGCTGTCACACACAGATATTTTGCCAAATTTCCAGACTATTTTGTGTATAAATCCCTCTCTAGAAATCAGCCAGGGTACAAAAAATGACAAATCAATAAATAGATCCAAATGAAAATAAAGTGTAAATACTTACAGCAGAGGCACTTAGTCCTCACATCGAAAGGAAAATAACAGCGAAAAAAGGACGACTAGCATGGCTTCAGCTCCACTCCACAGGCAAAACTCAACTGGGGTATGAGCCTTTGTCTTCTAACTTCGCCTTTGACTCAGAAGTACGACACTTCTAGAGAAGGGGGAAATGACAAGGCTGAGTATAACCACCATACTCAACAAGTCACGTCGATGATATAGACGTACAAGAGGAGACAAAGAGAGGTTTGTGGCTATTGTGCATAAATGCGGTTGTAAACCTTTCTAGTTTAAAACAGGAAAATGTTGATTAATTGAGTCAATGTTAATTCTCCACTGAACAACACTAAACCATATTGAACAGGCCCAACCATTCCACCTGAACTAAACCAATTCCAATAGGTCAAATTATTAAAGATGGGACTAATCATGGCAAAGCTGGTTGATCGCCCATAACTGTGAGCATGACTATTCGAATAGTTCTACTCTGATCAGAGGGTACAACTATACCTACAAGACACAATCCACCGTATGTCACCGTGGCATTCCTGACATGTTACCATCCGAGTGATTGTGACAAGACCCTTCACATAACTCCTCCTGACCAAGCAATACCGCACTGCAGGTTTTGCCCCTATCCCTAAGTCAGGGTAGGCAGCCCCCCTTGTGCCTAGGTGAATCTGGAAGTCACATAGACCTTGTCCGGTCCATCCAAACTCCATCACGCCCACGCTTGCCTGGGTACGTCAGTCAAGGAAAAGCTACACTACAAGTCCAGCAGTTGCCCATTCTTGCTTGTGGTAAGTACTGTAAGTTTGCTAGGGTTTCCAGTGAACCGGTCCTTAATTGCCATGGGTACGACAAGCAAAACCGTGCACCCACAACCTACCATTAAGTCACATTTTAGTTGGGTAATTATGACCAATAAAACATGGCCAAATTCTTGAGCTCGCAACTTGTCAGATTCTAAAAGAATTAATGTGACAATCCCATTAAGTGAGGTAGTTCTAGCAAGGTCATGTAAGTGGCGCGACCCAGTCAAATTATCACCCAGGTTTGACAATGAATGGAAATCAATTAAACATGGCACAAGCAAGCAGATAAGTAGTCCCAATTCCCATGTAATTAGCAAAACATGCAATTTGTTTGCAAACGGTAAAACATTTTGTAAAGTAGGTTCAATATGCTTCAAGGAGGAATGTGTGACTTGCATTGCTTCTTCAAACAATCTTCCGAACTCTTTTCCTTGCGAGCGTGAACTTCTGAAACGACAGAGTCTACACGCTGACATGCAAAACAAGGAAAAAACCCTAATAGAAACCAAATAAGTAGTGCATGTAAAGTAAATAAACATTTAGAGCTCAATTTTAGATGAATTTTTCAAGTTGAATGACCCAATTTGGAGTTTGTATGAATTAGATATGATTTTAGAAGTTTTGGGCCATTTAAATGAATTTATAGAAATTAAATTGATTTACTGTGTAATTATTAATTATTTTAACAAAGGAAAAGGCTAGGGCTAACGTCGGGCTGACGTCAGCAAAAGGGCACGTGCGCGGTCCACGTTGGACCGAGTCCACGCAGGCCTGATCCATGCGGCCACCACGTTGCACCCATGTGGCTGCCACAAGGGACGGGCAAGTTGACATGGCACCGACGCGGCAGCGCCGCTGGAAGCCATGGCGGATGCCACGTTGACGGCCCAGATCACCCCAAGGGGGATCAGGCGGCCACGGGAGTAAACGGCCCAGATCGGCTCGAGGGCGATCCGACGGTCGAGGACTCGACGACAGGCGGCTCGCCAGATGGTCGAGCGTGGCGGGGCGATGGCGCGCATAGCCCGATGGTCGTCGACGGTGACCACCGACACAACAACGCGCATGGGGAGCGACAGAGGAGAGTTGAGAGGGAGGAAGGAGGCTAACAGAGCGTGCACGGGAGAAGAAAGGTGGCGCGGGCGAGCGACGGTGAGGGCAGGACAGCGACCGACGCTCAGGCGAACGACATGGATGAGAGGGCTGGCTGCTCCCGGCGACGACGGAGGGGCACGACGGATACGGAGGAGTGTAGGATCGAGATGTCGACTAGAGGGGGGTGAATAGGCGATTTAAATCTAAGTGGCACTAAATGAAAACTAACCTAAGTTGCTAGTCTTGGTGAGAGATGAGTCTAACTAAGCAACTAAGTTAAGTTTTGCAATCCTAGGGTGATAGTGGCTAAAATATGTCTCTACTAAAGTAATTTGTGCAAAAGTAAATGCGATAAGTAAATGAGACAAGAGACAAAGGAATTTTTCACCGAGGTTCGGAAACTCGCCGATTTCCTAGTCCCCGTTGAGGCGAGCCCAACTCCACCGCTCAACCACGAAGCCACCGCATGCCCTCTTCGTCAAGGGGTGGGCAAGGTGGGAGCTGGCCCACGGAGAGGACTACCCAAGCCTCGATCACTAGGGGTAGTTCTTCCTTCGCTCCGAAGGTGGTGAACTTCAAACCACTCACAAAACCGGCACCGGGCCTCCTCCACAATCCTCTCGGAGAGGTCACAGGGCAACTCCTCCACAAGCCGTCTAGGAGGCGGCAACCTCCAAGAGTAACAAGTAATCCCGCGGCTCGGAGATGATCAAGTGCCACACTAGCTCTACAATGAAGCAATGCACTTGGCTCTTGGCTAAAATCACTCTCAAACACAACAAGTGGATGAACACTAGCTCAAGTAAGTGTGTGAGAGATGCAAGGATGTATACAATGCAATAGAGTGCCAAGAAGAGCTCCCTTGCAGCCAAGGAGGGGTTATTTATACCCCAAAACAAGTGAACTAGCCGTTGGAGACGAAATACCCCAACACTGTTGCCTGCCGGTCAAACCGGCGAAGGTTGGCTGGTCAGACTGGCCTTATGTTGCAACGGCTAGAAAATTAGCCGCTGCAATGCAATGATTACTTCTGACAACAGGGGGCGGTCAGACCGAAGGCCAAAAGGTCGGTCAGACCGCCCTCGGCTCGGTCAGACCGCCATTGGCTCGGTCTGACCGGTTGCGGCTCTGGTGGCTCTGGATCGGCCGACCGAAGGAGGGTCACAGGGCCGGTATGACCGGAGGTGTATGGCCGGTCTGACCACCGCAAGGGGCCGGTCAGACCGCGCTCATACCTGCGGTCAGACCGCCACCAAGGACCGGTCAGCCGGCGACAACAAAAAATGAGCATGCAAAATGAAATGCAAATGACCTAATGTGGCAATTTAATCATCTCTTTGCTTAGGTCATTACCCCTCTTGATAGTACGGCAAAGATATAAAAAGAATCTATGAAATTTGATCGGCCAAACTCCTCGATCATAAAAAAACTGTTACTTTTACCGTCTTCAATCCTTTTGCATTGTGCCATCGAAAAAGATCTTCAGTAAACATTCATGCACTTCTTATCATGTGATCCTTAAATAAACATGTAAAACTCAAAAGTATCGTTAGTCCACAATTACAACTTTGTCATTAATTACCAAAAGAAATAATAAGGCCTAGATTCTTCAATCTCCCCCTTTTTGGTAATTGATGACAAACACCTCACAAATATAATATACAAGAATCATGAAAATAATCTCCCCCTAAACATGTGCATAATAATCACAAATATCAACAAGTGCTAAAAGATTCTTCCATCAAGAGATATATGACACAATAAACATTCATCACAAGATATCCATAATGATCATCAATCCATAAAAGTTCTCTAGGCTATTACAAGGCCACGAAGGGCCTAGAATTTCAAAAGATTTCAATAAACGATAAAGAAAACACAATAGATAATAGTAATATCCCAATACATAGATAAATAGCCCTTCCACCTTAACCTACTAAATAGGAGGACTAACCTCACTAAAACTAGTCCCAAACCCATTTAAGAAGAAAGAACGAAGTTTGGTCTTCTCGCCTCGTGGACTTCTCCCCCTTTTGGCATCAAGGACCAAAAACATCATTCTTGAGGAGGAGAAGGAGGGCGAGGAATGGGATAGTGACAGGAACCGGAGTGCTGACGACGAGAGTAGACATAGGCGTGAGAGCTCTCCAAAGAAGTCATGCGCCGATCCAAGGAATCCACTCGATTTGATAATCTCCCCACATTGGCATTTAAGATGCTCACATCAGTCCTTAGCCCCCTAACATCCTCATACATGGCCTCTTGCCCAGTGCTCAACCTTGCCATATTGTCATTAAGGGAGTGAATGACATCTAGCACTGGGTTAAAATAATCCTGAGGGGGCATGCCAAAATAAGCGTACTGAGGAGTGAAATAGGAGTCAAAACCTTGAGGAGGAGGAGGTGGTGGAGGTGCCGCACTAGAACTTGCGTTATGATCGAATTGAGGTTGGCGCACTCTAGGAACACGAGGAGTGCTTAGCTGGAGACGGGGTTTGTACTGTTTGTGTTCCTTAAGGTTATTCCCTGCACTTCCAAGCTTATCTTGAATCATCCTCATAATGTAAGGCGCATAGTAAATTCCTTGTCCAAAAGTGCCCTTGGAGATGGCTATCTCCTGCATCATGAGATTCACAACATCAAACTGACGCCCTTGGAGGATAACATCAATAACATGCTAAGCTACCCCTCGAATATCATCATTGTTGCCACATCTACGTAGAATGGTAGCTCGCACAATCCTATTGACGACACTGGGAAGAGTTCTTAAACCAGCAACCTTCCCATACGTGTGCCGCACTCCATCCTCATAAAACTGCTCAAGGTCATCTATGGAGAATGGATTGTGAGCGTACTCCTCATGCAAGTCATCCCCAACGTCAAACCGAATGTTCAGCAGCCTCCGAAATTCTCTCCTTGAGATGGAACATTGAAGGGTATCTGACATCCACTTCATCTCAGAGAAGTCTCCTGCAACCCACACCATGGCATAAACTGACGAACCAGCTCCTCGTCGTAGTCCTGCCTTAAGGTCACAATCCTATCAATGCCAACAACTCTGAACATGTCCTGTAGTCTCTGAAACTCTGGAGTGTCGTTGACGCTGCGCTAGGAGATCCATTTGTGCTCGGAAAAGGCCTTTCCTCTATAGACCTTTGAAACACTGACTTTTGGAAAGTAGTGTGTGTTAGTGATATGCCCTAGAGGCAACATGGAGATGTTGGATATCACGTCAATGTTTATGTATTTATGAATAAAGTGTTATTCAGTTCCATGAAATAGACATCTTGTATTGATCAATAAGTACGTGACTTATTTATGAGACTCTTTATGTATGAATCTATTTCTAAACGATCCCTGATCATATGTCATATTGTTGGAACAAATATGATTCTAAGATCGGCATGTTTATTGATTGATGATCATGTCTCATAGATCATGGGTATGAAGATACCAAATCAATAAACATGGACATATGTGTTGGAGAACACATTGTTGGATAGACCCACCATGAGACACTACAGGAATTAATGTGCCATTAGTTGGTCTCGGGTAGTGTTGGTACAAAATCCTTAGACCTGAGATCACCATGGATTCCAACATGTGTAGTAGCCTACTTTGGGACTACCAAACGCTATTCCGTAATCGGGTAGTTATAAAGGTAGTTTTCGGGTTTGCTATGAAACATGGAGTGGGATGTGAGTGATCAAGATGGAATTTGCCCCTCCTTTGGAGAGATATCTCTGCCCCTCGAGGTAATGGATTATGGAAATGCATGGCCATGCTAAGTTGATTGAGGAGTCAATCAACGGACGGATAATCCAATACGGTTCGAGTGAATGGTTAAGCTATTGAAGGGATGGCACACATCTTGCCTATAGCTTAACCGGTATCGTGAGGCAAAGGGATTTGTGTACACATTACGGGTTCGAGCCGATATTATATTCTTGTATACTATGGTGTCAATATGTGCTTGCTAGGCGCCGTGTGTAAGTGCGAGTTGGACTCGAGCGACGGTCGGCTAAGTTAGACTATAGCCGAAACCGAGTATACCTGAACCTACGGGGTCGCACGCTTAAGGGGATAAGAACAGGCATTCGAGTTGGACTCGGATACGGCTCGATCGGATAGGGATCCGATCGGATAGAGTCCTATGGGCTTACGACGTATGGGCAGCCAACTCTGTGAGATTCGGATAGGATCCGATTCAAAATAGAGTCCTGATCGGCCACTAGTCCCAGTCGGCCAACTCTATATAAAGGAGGGAGGGGTGGAGAGCTGCGGCACGTCAATTGCATCGCGTGCAACAGAAGTCGCCGAGATCAATCTCCACGGAAACCCTCCCCACTTTCGAGCCAAACCCTAGCCTTGCATCGCGTGCTAGCACACGGGTGTACGGCGTTCTGTCCCCGGACGTGTGGATACCGGTAGAGGCGCTGCTACGTTGCGCGCTGTTGATCGGCTTCGGATCGGCTGCGGTCGAGCGCATCGGAGCGAGGCGCGAGAACACGGTCGGACGACTCGGATCGGCTACGGCATCTGCGAATCGGCTGATTGGCGAATCGGCTGTCCCCGGGTATCGGCTGTCGGCTTGCGAGAATCGGCTACACTGTTCCGGATCGGATAGCCCTGATTGGCTGTTTCCGCTGCACACTCCAATCGGTAACGATCTATCGGCCCTTACTTGCAAGTGTTCCTGGTTTGCGCGGTAGAAAATTTTTGTTTTCGGCTAGCGTAGCTTCCGCGTAACCCTTCAGTGGTATCAGAGCTAATCTTGCTTAGTTCGGGTTTTAGATTGGATCTGGAACAAGTTTTGCGCACGGGTTGATTAGATCAATCGGTTTTACGGGATCTGTTGAGGAGAGTTAATGGTAATTGCGTTCCTTGATAGTGTATCGGAACGGTGTAATGTGATTACGTCGAAGCAATTTCCATATAACTCGGTTTGAGTTGGGTTCGAGATAGCGTTCCTTGATAGTGTATCGGAACGGTATAATGTGATTATGCCGAAGCTATCTCGTAGTCCGATCTTGTTAGCTGCCTCGTGCCTACGCAAACCATCTCCCTTGATAGTGTATCGGGACGGCCACCAAGGACCGGTCAGCCAGCGACAAGAAAAAAATGAGCATGCAAAATGAAATGCAAATGACCTAATCTGGCAATTTAATCATCCCTTTGCTTAGGTCATTACCCCTCTTGATAGTACAACAAAGATATAAAAAGAATCTATGAAATTTGATCGGCCAAACTCCTCGATCATAAAAAAATTGTTACTTTTACCGTCTTCAATCCTTTTGCATTGTGCCATCGAAAAAGATCTTGATTAAACATTCATGCACTTCTTATCATGTGATCCTTACATAAACATGTAAAACTCAAAAGTATCGTTAGTCCACAATTAGCACTTTGTCATTAATTACCAAAAGAAATAATAAGGCCTAGATTCTTCAATCTCCCCCTTTTTGGTAATTGATGACAAACACCTCACAAATACAATATACAAGAATCATGAAAATAAGCTCCCCCTAAACATGTGCATAATAATCACAAATATCAACAAGTGCTAAAAGATTCTTCCATCAAGAGATATATGACACAATAAACATTCATCACAAGATATCCATAATGATCATCAATCCATAAAAGTTCTCTAGGCTATTACAAGACCACGAAGGGCCTAGAATCTCAAAAGAGTTCAATAGACGATAAAGAACACACAATAGATAATAGTAATATCCCAATACATAGATAAATAGCCCTTCCACCTTAACCTACTAAATAGGAGGACTAACCTCACTAAAACTAGTCCCAAACCCATTTAAGAAGAAAGAACGAAGTTTGGTCTTCTCCCCTTGTGGACTTCTCCCCCTTTTGGCATCAAGGACCAAAAACATCATTCTTGAGGAGGAGAAGGAGGGCGAGGAATGGGATAGTGACAGGAACTGGAGTGCTGACGACGAGAGTAGACATAGCCGTGAGAGCTCTCCAAAGAAGTCATGCGCCGATCCAAGGAATCCACTCGATTTGATAATCTCCCCACATTGGCATTTAAGCTGCTCACATCAGTCCTTAGCCCCCTAACATCCTCATACATGGCCTCTTGCCCAGTGCTCAACCTTGCCATATTGTCATTAAGGGAGTGAATGACATCTAGCACTGGGTTAAAATAATCCTGAGGGGGCATGCCAAAATAAGCGTACTGAGGAGTGAAATAGGAGTCAAAACCTTGAGGAGGAGGAGGTGGTGGAGGTGCCGCACTAGAACTTGCGCCATGATCGAATTGAGGTTGGCGCACTTTGTCATTAATTACCAAAATAAATAATAAGGCCTAAATGCTTCAAGGAGGCGGTGACGCAACTCGAGGAGGTGCATGGCAGCAAGGAACAGCGGCCGGAGAGCGGCAATGGTGGTGGTGGCTTGGGCGCACGGGTAACGCCGTGTTCCGGCAGTGAACGGGAGAAACGGAGCAGCGGCCGGGGTGCGGGGTGCTGTGGTGAAGCTGGAGGTGGCACCGACGCTGTGTTGGGAGGCGAGGAGCGGTGGCGGCGCATGGCCGAAGTACGACAGAGCGAGTGAGAGCACGGGAGGAGCGGGGAGAAGCGCGATGATCTCGGGGAGAGGGCAGAAATGAGAGAGGAGCGCCCAGGGGAGGGATTTATAGGTGTGGGAGGTGATGTGGGGGCTGGGGAGCGCGGGAATCGACAGCGGAGTGGGCGCGGCCAATGCGGCGAAGTTGCGGCAATTTTGGCGCCGGACATCGCGGGAAGTGGAGGAAAATGTGGGGGAAAGAGCGCGGGGAGAGCAATGGCCGAGATGCGCGCACGCAGGGAGACGAGGAGGCACGAGAGCAGTGGGGCATGGGCACGGCGGCGAGCGGCAGACAATCGGGAAAGGCGAACGGAGGTTAGAGACAAGCTCGACTGGTGGGCCCCACCTATTGGCGACTTGGGAGGAAGGACGGGCCAAAGCAGGCTGTTGCATGAGGGAGGAAACAGACGGACCGACGAGCTGCGTCGGGCCGAGGAGAGAGAGGAGGGAGGGCGGCTTTGGCGGGCCGGCCGCGAGGGAGGCAAAAGGGACTTTGCATGAACCGAGGAGAGAGCGGGTGTTGATGCCAAATCCGTACCGCCGCTGGTGTGCCAAAAATGTGTTGACGTCGAATCACACGCTGGCCTGGGAGATCTGCTTGGCTCCAGTGCAGGTCCTAAAATCATTGAAGCGTGAACGTGCTAGTCAGTTTGATCCTGCCACTGCAAGATATGCAAAACAAAAGAGCATAAATCATATCGACCAATAGGCCGATAATCAAAATAGTTGATCTATTGACAGTCGATTGTGTGCTTTCAGCCGATGCCGATGTCCAGATAACTCGTCGGCTGAAACCCCGACGAAACCCTTATTGGTAGCCATTAGGCACGCTAGAGACTATGATTCTAATCATGACTTAGTAGGTCAAACTGAATTGATGCAGCACTAAGTATGGAAAGAAACACAATATCTACACAATCTAGCCCTTGACTAATTTTCAGGATGGTAGATGTCTAAACTAATCTAATCTAGTAAACAGTTTAGACGGTATCGGCAGAGACCCTAAGGCGAGAGTCAGCCGATAGAGCTAAATGTAGATACTAGGACTAGATTAACAGAGACATATGATAAGACCAGCTAACCCTCCGATGAACATTAGCATGAAACTATCGGCTTAACAAGACTTAGATTATCGACAACAATCTAGTAGGTCAGACCTAACCGATGCAGCACGAGATTGTATATGATAATCTAACACTCGATGAGCCGATAAATCTGTCTAATGTGATGGATATAACAAATCTACCTAAAGCGACATTACGTTTACAGAAACATCGACTTGATCAGAATATCGGACCTAACCGAGAAAGTCTGTTAACAACCAAATTTGGTAACCAAATTCCTAAGTTCAAGGTTGAAATTGAAGTGGAATCGGATCGAGAAAGTGATCTACGGAGAAACAGAGGCTGCATCGGCCATGATTAAATCGGCTGGAAGACCAGTCGGCTGAGGCCGAATCGGACAGGAATAGCCGATAGCCGACTCCGATTCAGAGAAGAAGGTGGAACCGTTTCCGATAAAGAAACTTGAGGATAAAAGAAAGATTCGGTTTCCAAATGTTCGTTAAGATATTGCCATCTATGGGTAGAGTCCTGTAACGACAATTGTATCTATAAAATAGTGTTTTGTTGAGATATTCCTTTTGTGATACGACATTGAGGCTGTATCCCGAGATATTGTCGTATTTTAAATAGTAGATTAGATAGAAACCATGTTTTACATGAATATTGTTATGCCTGTGTATAAATAAGACCCGAGGGCTCTTTGTAAAGAACAACACACATCAATACAATCTCGGCGCATCGCCAAACCTTTTTCTTTTAGAAGAGTTCTTGATCTCGCTTCGGGTTGCATCGATCTCGACCCCCGAATAAGGTAAATACCTGTCATTAGTAGTCTATCATTGAATCTAGTGCTTACATCGTCATGACACTCTAGATTTAATGCTATAGACTGCGCAATTTATCATATGCAGCATATAATCTGGAACAATGTCTAGATCTGTCCTGCCATCGGTTTGTTTCTCTCGGGAGGCAGTAGCCGATATAGTTAGATCTGGATGTTGAACTAGCTTATATGTTGTATCCACCGTCTCGAGGGGTTTACATTGGTCCATATAGATCTAGTACTTCTTTTTGTACTTAATGTTGCATCACCATGACCTATTAAGTCACTTTGAGAATTATTAAGATCTATTCGGCTGGATGTTTGTCATTAGAGACAGTGCTGGAGTTTCAGCCGGCCTTACCTATTTTAATTGTCTTTTAGCATTATTTACTATTAGATATATTAAAACTGCCTCTTATATTAAGATCTCAATCTGGTTAAATGCCTTAAACTGGTATCAATCTGTTGGCATCAGCTGACAGCCGATTGATCTAGGTTTAACGCATTTAGGTCAGATTGATATCTTTTCATAAGATGTACCGGAGTACTAGCCGATTCACGTTAGAACTACAACATCGGCTAGGTTATAAACACTTATATTTATTGTCTTGAGGTATATTTAGATTAAGTGATTTATACTGTCTCGGCACAGCCGATCTATCCCAGTCACTTAGTTTAAATACGCTTCGGGATAGCAATTATATGTGAGTTGGTTCCCTGAGCCGATCCGGTAGGAGCTAACTTTAACCTCAATGCACATATCTGTTTATTTTTTATTGGTTAGCAGATCAAACCAATTGGCACGCCTAGTTCATCACAGGTAGCCAAGGACGGACCTGCACTGGAGTTAAGCAGATCTCCCAGGCGACAATTTCTCATCAACACGCTTCTTGGCATGCCCAGTGGGACCAATTGACTCGGGTAACAAAGTCGACGCGATGGTTAATGTTAAAAGCCCTGAGATCAGTGAGGAAAACATGGTTCCCGTCAAGATGGAACAATTGTCGGCTAAGCAATTGGCCGACTACAAGAAGATGGTGGAGGAACTACTGGCCAATTATCTGCAATCTTTTGCCCAGACCAGGTCTGGGGCCGTCCACCAGAAATACAAATTCAGCATGGACGACTTCAAGGCTTCCTGCTCAGATGATACAAAAGGAAAGCACAAGGTGGAGGAGCCGAAGCAAGAACAAGATGATTCGAAACTACACACTCTGCAAGACCGAATCGACTCGGCCGTGCATCACACTCTTGTTAATCAGAGTGGCATCTTAGTCAACACCCTCAACAACATAATTGCCACTGTGGTTGACTCGAAGATTGCTGATCAACTGCAGCGGGGCCGACTTATTTCACTGATGGCCAGTTCCCCAACTACAAGGTCTTGGCAACACAGAATCGGCCGATCCCGCCACCAGCGTAGCCAGGGCCACTAGGAGGGGTCCTCAGTCAGCCAAACGCATCTGCATCGGCTTCAAGGCCGCCACCCGTCGTTCTGAACCTGCAGCAACCTCCTTCCTAGGAACAACTAGTAGACATGTTCAATTTCAATCGGCAGCAGGAACCAGTCGCCAACCCTATTCAAGGGGCACAATACAATGCCGGCGGTCGTCGGCTCTTCCCTGACCAATCACCACCGTCGGTGAATCGGCTGCCTCTCACCATCGACCCAGTTCAATATGAATATCAGGGAGGCCAGCATGACCAGCATTACCGGCCACAGACACCACCACCTCGGTATCAGCAAGGACCTATCCAATACGATCAATATGAGTCGATACAACAAGCTCAATATAACAAGACTTGGGCCGACTTGATTGCCGACGTAATGCGCGACCAATTCGGCCTCAAGCCAAAAGATTCCGGTAACATGTATCGGTATCCGTATCCGGAACATTTTGAGAGGGTGCCACTGCCCAACCGATACAAAGTCCCAGATTTCTCCAAATTCTCAGGGCAGGACAATACTTCTACATACGAACATGTCAGCCAATTCCTGGCGCAATGCGGGGAGGCATCGACTACAGACGCCCTGAGGGTTCGCTTATTCCCACTCTCGCTATCGGGATCGGCCTTTACATGGTTTTCTTCATTGCCCTTCAACTCCATCCAAAGCTGGGCCGATCTCGAGAAACAGTTCCACAGCTACTTCTACACCGGCAACCACGAAATGAAGCTGTTGGACCTGACGAGCATTAGGCAGAAGCATGAGGAGTCAGTTCAAGACTACATTCAAAGATTCAGAGAAATGATGAATCGCTGTTATAGCCTGGTGCTGTCCGATTCCCAGTTAGCCGATTTGGCTTTTCATGGACTGCTGCAGTCGATCCGTGAAAGATATTCGGCTCAAGACTTCGACAGCTTAGCCCATCTGGCGCAAGAAGGTGACGGCCCACGAGCAAAGATTTCAGGAATCAAGGAAGGCCATCAAGAAGGTTGTCCACGTCATCGCCGAATCTGATTCAGAAACAAGCGACGATGACGCAGAAGTTGCTGCAGCCAAGTGGACCAAAAATAAAAAGGCCATCGTCTGCCAACGGCTAGGGAAGAGAAGTACGACTTCGACATTACCAAGGCCAATAGGATCTTTGATTTATTGTTGAAGGAGAAGCAGATTCAGCTTCCTCCCAACCACATGATCCCATCGGCTGAAGAACTCAAAAAGAAGAAGTACTGCAAGTGGCACAACTCCACCTCCCATAGCACTAACGACGCAAAGTTTTCGGACAAGCAAATCCAGTGGCTATTGAGGCCGGAAGTTGAAGTTCACCGATTCACCTCGACCAAGGAAAGTCGATGGCAATCCCTTCCCGGTCAACATGGTTCAGGCCGGCCCCAGGCGAGCTGATCGGCAGCACAGAGTGACGCACGACTTAGCCAAAATTCTCAAAGGGGTTAAGGCCGAAAAGAAATTGGCTCAAGATCAAGCTGCACCAGTCAATATGGTGCATTCCACCGGCCGATCGGCCGATCGGCGACCCAGGCGCATGGACCCCATGCCCCGTTTTCAACAACGTTTTCATGAGGAAGAGGAGGCCTGGCGCGACAAGCCTTACATCAGGGAGGCTGAGGTCAGGGGACTCCAATTCGTCAGAAACCACAGTGATGACCCGCACTAGCGCTGTGAGTTTTTTTTATTCCGTTGGGAATCACGATAGACAATTGCCTAGCCTGCAGCGAATATCGTGAAGACGAATACAGGGATCATCCGATGCAAAGCCCTACCCAATTCATCCCTAGAGTCGTGCAGCTTAACCAGAGGCAGCAATCGGTACATGATCGGCTTGGGCCGATCCACCAAGACTTCTTCGAAGACGAAGACAAAGACGAATACTACGAACAAGAAGCCAAAGACGAGCAATTGGCTAACCCCCAATGGTGCCCTTCGAACCTCTTCACTAAAACACAAAAGAGAAGCATCCAGCGGCTCAAGAGCGAGGGGTGAGTGGAAGAAGTACAACGGATGATCCGACAACAACAACAGCGCCAAGGCGCAAAACAATGGCGCGTCAAGAGACAAGCGCCGACTGCCGACGAAAGCCCATCCGATGAGAGCCCAGCCGATCAAGCTAGGAGGGCGGCAAAGGGAAAAGGAAAAGCTACTGCATCGGTTAACATGGTCTTTATACTACCAACCGAATTCAGTGCCACAGAGGCCGATGCAGATAGCGTGGAAGACGCCTTGGCAAAACTAGCATTCTCCCCAGAACAAGCCATTTTTGAAAAACCAGAGGGGAATCACAATCGGCACCTCAAACCACTGTGCGTGAAAGGATTTGTTAACGGGAAGCCGATGTCAAAGATGTAGGTCGATGGGGCATCAGTCAATCTCATGCCCTATGCCACTTTTCGGAAGCTGGGTAATGGAGCCGAAGATCTGATCAAGATGAACATGGTGCTCAAAGACTTTGACGGCAATCCATCGGAAGCCAAGGGCATGCTAAACATTAAACTGACCGTCGACAGGAAATCTGTGCCCATAACATTCTTTGTCATCGACGAAAGGGATCTTACAGCCTGGTACATGGGAGGGACTGGATCCATGCAAACTACTGTGTCCCTTCCACAATGCATCAAAGTCTGATCCAATAGCAAGGCGACAAGATTGAAATCGTGCCAGCCGACAGGTCAGTGAGCGTCGCTAATGCTGATTTGCCACTTTGGGAAATCGATGGTATTGATTGTCTATCCGGCAAAATCTGGCAAGCCGATTTTCTAAAGGTGTCCGATTCTGCCATACAGCCTATTGGAGACGAAGAGCCTCAATTATTACTTTGAGGGCGTCATGGAGGGCTCGAATGTCTACGGAAAGGACACCATGGACGACGACGATGGCAAGCTTGGGCAAGGTTTTATGTCGGCCGACGAGCTCGAAGAAATTGATATAGGACCTGGAGATAGGCCTAGGCCAACATACATTAGTAAAAATTTTTCTTCTCGTTGTAGATCCCAGCTCATTAATTTATTAAAGGAATATAAAGATTGTTTTTCTTGGGAGTATTTCGAGATGCCTGGTCTTACCCCGTCTATTGTTGTGCATCGGCTGCCTATCAAGCCGGGCTATCGGCCATACAAACAGCCTCCTAGGAGGTTTAAAGCCGATATGTATGATGCGATCAAGGCCGAAATCACTCAACTATACGATGCTGGATTCATTCGGCCTTGCGATATGCAGAGTGGGTTTCAAACATTGTTCCAGTAATGAAAAAGAATGGCAAACTTAGGGTGTGTATTGATTTCAGAGACCTCAGAAAAGCTACCCCTAAGGACGAATACCCAATGCCCATAGCCGATTTGCTCGTAGATGCTTCTTCCGGCCACAAGATCATAGGTTTTATGGATGGTAATGCAAGTTATAATCAGATCTTTATGGCTGAAGAAGATATCCACAAGACTGTTTTCAGATGTCCAGGAGCAATAGGCTTGTATGAGTGGGTCGTCATGATGTTTGGCTTGAAGAATGCTGGAGCAACTTATCAAAGGGCCATGAATTACATTTTCCATGATATGATCAGCTCTCTGGTTGAAATTTATGTTAGTGATATGCCCTAGAGGCAACATGGAGATGTTGGATATCACGTCAATGTTTATGTATAAATGAATAAAGTTTTATTCAGTTCCATGAAATAGACATCTTGTATTGATCAATAAGTACGTGACTTATTTATGAGACTCTTTATGTATGAATCTATTTCTAAACGATCCTCGATCATATGTCATATTGTTGGAACAAATATGATTCTAAGATCGGCATGTTTATTGATTGATGATCATGTCTCATAGATCATGGGTATGGAGATACCAAATCAATAAACATGGACATATGTGTTGGAGAACACATTGTTGGATAGACCCACCATGAGACACTACAGGAATTAATGTGCCATTAGTTGGTCTCGTGGTAGTGTTGGTACAAAGTCCTTAGACTGAGATCACCATGGATTCCAACATGTGTAGTAGCCTACTTTGGGACTACCAAACGCTATTCCGTAATCGGGTAGTTATAAAGGTAGTTTTCGGGTTTGCTATGAAACATGGAGTGGGATGTGAGTGATCAAGATGGAATTTGCCCCTCCTTTGGAGAGATATCTCGGCCCTCGAGGTAATGGATTATGGAAATGCATGGCCATGCTAAGTTGATTGAGAAGTCAATCAACGACGATAATCCAATACGGTTCGAGTGAATGGTTATGCTATTGAAGGGATGGCACACATCTTGCCTATAGCTTAACTGGTATCGTGAGGCAAAGGGATTTGTGTACACATTACAGGTTCGAGCCGATATTATTCTTGTATACTATGGTGTCAATATGTGCTGCTAGGCGCCGCTATTGACAGTCGGCTGAGTTAGACTCGAGCCGACGATCGGCTAAGTTAGACTATAGCCGAAACCGAGTATACCAGGAACCTACGGGTCGCACGCTTAAGGGGATAGAATAGATATTCGAGTTGGACTCGGATACGGCTCGATCGGATAGGGATCCGATCGGATAGAGTCCTATGGGCTTACGACGTGTGGGGCGGCCATCTCTATGAGATACGGATGAGATCCGATTCAAAATAGAGTCCTAATCGGCCACTAGTCCCAGTCGGCCAACTCTATATAAAGGAGGGAGGGGTGGAGAGCTGTGACACGTCAATTGCATCGCGTGCGACAGAAGTCGCCGAGATCAATCTCCACGGAAACCCTCCCCACTTTCGAGCCAAACCCTAGCCTTGCATCGCGTGCTAGCACACGGGTGTACGGCGTTCTGTCCCCGGACGTGTGGATACCGGTAGAGGTGCTGCTACGTTGCGCGCTCTTGATCGGCTGTGGTGGAATCGACTGCGGTCGGGCGCATCGGAGCGAGGCGTGAGAACGCGGCCGGACGACTCGAATTGGCTGATTGGCGAATCGGCTGTCTCCGGGAATCGGCTACACTGTTCCGGATCGGATTGCCCTGATTGGCTATTCCGCTGCACTCTACTCCAATCGGTAACGATCTATCGGCCCTTACTTGCAAGTGTTCCTGGTTTGTGCGGTAGAAATTTTTTGTTTTCGGCTAGCGTAGCTTTCACGTAACCCTTCAATTTACATTGATGATGTTGTTGTCAAATCCAAGGAAATGGAAAACCACAAAGCCGATCTTAGACAGGTTTTGGAGCGGACAAGAAAATATGGCTTGAAGATGAATCCACTGAAATACGTGTTTGGCGTGTCGGCTAGGAAATTTTTAGGGTTTCTTGTTCACGAGAGAGGGATTAAGGTTACATCAAGAAGCATTAATGCCATCAAAACAATACAACCTCCAAAGGACAAGAAGCAATTACAATCTTTGATCGGCAAAATCAACTTCATTCGGCAATTCATAGCCATTTTTCAGAAAAAATGGAGTCGTTCACACCATTGCTTCGGCTGAAGGCTGATCAAGCGTTCACTTGGGGGCAGAGCAGCAGAAGGCATTAGACAATATCAAGGATTACTTAAGCTCGCCTCCAGTATTGATTTCTCCACAAAAAGGAGTACCATTCAAGCTGTATCTATCAGCCGACGACAAGTCCATCGGCTTGGTTCTGATTCAAGAGATTGAAGCAAAAGAGAAAGCCATCTTTTATCTCAGCCGATGGCTACTGGACGCAGAGACTAGATATTCACCAGTGGAGAAACTATGTCTGTGCCTGTATTTTTCATGTACAAAGTTGAGGCATTATTTATTATCCAATGAGTGCACAGTGGTATGCAAAGCCGACGTAGTCAAATATATGCTATCGGCTCCAGTACTCAAGGGACGAGTTGGGAAGTGGATTTTTGCTTTAACTGAATTTGACTTAAGATATCAGGCACCCAGGGCAGTTAAAGGGCAAGCCGTAGCTGATTTCATCGTAGAACACAGAGATGGTTCAATCGGCTCGGTGGCATGCCTTGGACTTTGATGTACGATGGCTCGGTTTGCACGAATGGATGCGGCATCGGCTTGGTCATCATATCACCAAGGGGGGTAAGCTTCGAATTTGCATTCTCAATCAACCCCCATGCCACAAACAACCAAGCCGAGTATGAGGCAGTGCTCAAGGGATTGCATCTTCTCAAGGAAGTTGAAGCCGACGCCGTCGAAATAATGGGAGATTCACTGTTGGTCATCAGCCAGTTGTCGGGAGAGTACGAGTGCAAAAATGATGCGCTGATGGTCTATTATCAACGATGCCGAGAACTGATGGATAGCTTTTGGCTAGTAACACTAAAACACATCCCCAGAGAGCAGAATGCATAAGCAAATGATTTAGCTCAAGGGGCATCATGCTACAGGCCGATGACAACAGATATTGAGATAGAGATTGCCACCATGACAGCCAACGACTGGAGATTTGAGGTCTACAATAATATGCAAAACCCCTCCCAGTCGGCTTCAAGGAAGTTGCGTTACAAGGCTTTGAGATATGTCTTGCTCGATGAAGATTTATACTATCGGACGATTGACGGAGTGTTGCTCGAGTGCCTCAGTGCCGATCAAGCTAAGGTAGCTATCGGAGAGGTGCATGAAGGGATCTGCGGCACGCATCAATCGGCTCACAAGATGAAATGGCTACTTCGAAGAGTAGGGTATTTTTGGCCGACAATGTTGGAGGATTGTTTCAAGTACTACAAGGGCTGCCAGGATTGTCAGAAGTTTGGAGCTATACAAAGGGCACCAGCATCAGCTATGAACCCAATAATCAAGCCTTGGCCGTTCAGAGGTTGGAGAATCGACATGATCGGCCAGATCAATCCACCCTCGAGCAAGGGACATAAATTCATATTGGTGGCAACAGATTATGAAGTGGGTGGAAACAATTCCTTTAAAGAAGGTTGATTCAAAGGACGCAATCGAGTTTCTTAAAGAACACATCATGTACCAATTCGGTGTCCCTCAAACGATAACAATAGATCAGGGATCTATCTTCGTATCGAACGAGTTTGTTCAATTCACCGACCGTATGGGAATCAAGTTACTCAACTCTTCACCATACTATGCTCAGGCTAACGGACAGGCAGAGACCTCAAACAAATGTCTAATCAAGTTGATAAAGAGGAAGATTGCTGAATATCCTAAGCAATGGCACAGCCGATTAGCCTAATCACTTTGGGCCTATCGGATGGCTTGCCACGGATCAATCCAAGTGCCTCCATATAAACTGGTCTATGGACATGAAGCAGTCCTGCCATGGGAAAACATCATCGGCTCAAGAAGGATTCAATTGCAAGATCAGCTAACAGCCGATGATTACTACAACCTAATGGTCGATGAATCAGAAGATCTGGTGTTGTCACGGATGAGGGCCTTGGAAAAGGTAACAAGAGATAAGGAACAAGTAACCCGTCATTATAACAAGAAGGTGGTGCCTAAATCATTTAAAGAAGGCGAACTCGTTTGGAAATTGATATTGCCGTTCGGATCAAGAGATAATAAGTTCGGCAAGTGGTCACCGAATTGGGAAGAGCCTTTCAAGATCCACAAATGCATCTCTAAAGGAGCTTATATGCTAGAAGGCTTGGATGGAGAAGTGTTTGGAAGGGCTCTGAATGGCAAATATTTAAAGAAATATTACCCAAGTGTATGGATCAACTCATGATTCGGCTATGGTTATGCCGATTCGTGCTAGCCGATGCGTTGTGACGCACGCATCGCCTTTAGGACGATATTACGAAGTTTCCCCTAATTTTTCTACATCGGCTCAGCCTAGCCGACAGCAACAGGATATTTGATTTGATAATTTTGTTAATGCTGGGAACACCATCAACAAAATTAGGGGGGCATACACAATATGATATGATGTCTTTTTCAAAATTTTCGAACCCTTCAAGCAAGTTTGAATCGGCAAGCATACATGCAAGTTACATTAAACAAGGGTTAAGTTGCGACCAGCCGATTACAAAAGAAGTTTGTTTGAATCAGCAAGCATACATGCAAGTAACATTAAACAAGGGTTAAGTTGCGACGAGTCGATTACAAAAGAAGTTTAAAGCCGATTACAAAAGAAGTTTAAAGCCGACTACAAAAGGCATAGAGCTTGAGTTACAAGAATGTCCTAGTTGGCTATTACAGTCAGCTTAACGCTTCAGGAAGTCAGCGATAGCCGATATCGCCTTGCAGCGAATCTCATCAATCTCGTCGGCTGCTTTGGTGTCGGCTGCATCAGTGCCGGCCACTGGTTTCACCGCATTTGTCAAATCTGTTAAGTAAGACACGGCCGTCTTGATCTTTGCCCATTGATCTTCGATTTCTTTCGGCAGGCTGGCCACTCGTTCTTCCTGGAGTTGGATCTCGGTTTCGGTCTGGACGAGTTCGGCCACCAGTTCGTCCCTGCGCGCGCGAAGCCGATCAAGTTGGGCAATCGGCTCTATCTTCAGACTGTCGAACTTGGCCTTCTCTGCCTTCATCTCTTCTTGATTGACCTTGATCATGGCTACCAATGATTTGTTTTCATGGCGGTCGACAATCCGCTGCTTTGCCCTTTCATACTTGTGCCGGTGTGCCTCGAGCAAGGTTGCTGGCGCGATGGTGTCGGCTAGGTCGTCTGGGAGCCTGGCATGGATTTCCTCAAACCGGTTACGGACAGAGCCGCAATCGGCCACCAGGGCATCTAGGGAGCTATCCAGCCGATTAGCTATGTCGGCCAGCGTGGCCCCTAGGTCTTCGTCGAGCAGCACCATGGCCTTGCCGGCATCCTCGTTCGGGTCGACGAACTCAGATAGGTCAAAACCTAGAAGATCGGCTACGCTCTGCAGAACAAGGGACAGTTGTAACTTGAGTGGAAATCGTAAAGCCAATTGTGAAGATGACAGTAATAGTACTTACTTGAACTGCTGGGGCCGATGTGGCTTCGTCATCAGCATGTTTGCCACCTGCAGCTGATAGAGTGTGCTCGCTAGAGAGATGGGGGGCAGGTGTCGGAACTCATGGAGGCTGAAAAGGAGTTAGTTCAAAAATCGGCTGAGTAAACAAGTAAAATACAATGGCTAGAAGCTTACCGGAGAAGGGGCCTTTCTCAGCCTAGCGACCACTTTCTTCCTCTACCGAGGCAACAAGGACAGTGAGAAAATGCGAATGAAGTTATTAAAAGATTGAGCAAGGACGGCGGCTTACTGGCGTCAGACGAGCAGCCTGCTTTAGAGGACTCGGGGTTTTCTGAGCCGATTGCTCGCCGGGCGACGAGGTCTGAGAATGTTTTTCTAAAGAGCTAGTGTTGGCTGCGGCTTCATGAACGGCTTGCTCCATTTCTTCGAATCTGACCTCGTCGTCCAAAAAGGCGTCTAAATCCAGATCGATTGGGGAGAGGTCGTTGGCTGGAGCTCGTTTTTGCTTCTTCGAAGTTTTTTCTTTCACTCGGCAGCAGGGGTGGCAGCAGCCGACGGTTTCGCTCTCTTCGGCCGTTGGAGCGGTTCACGAGTTTGGCTGTGAAGGAGTGTGCCCACCTTCGGTGCGTTATGGCCGATGATGGACGACGCCAGCCCACAGCCGTTGGGAAAGACGCCACGAGCATAGAGTATGGCTACTCCTATGTTGCTCGTGTGCGGAGGGGAATCATCGATTGTCTGCAAAGGAATAAGACGCGGTCAGTTGAGAAAACAAGTGATGGCCGATGAAGAAAAGGGTTTAAAGGCAAAGTACTTACCGAGGGGACCAAGTCAGGGTCGACGATTGTCAGGTACATCGAAGCCGATTGATGGAACAGATGTTGTTTCCATTCGTTCCACCATCGGCTGAAGATAGTCGTCCTGGTCACTGCCAACTCGATCTTGTTGATGCTGCCCAAGGGGGGACAGGGATGCGTAGCAGCCGATGCATCATGATATTGCCTTCAGTTTTTCCTCTGGCTTGGATCCTGTCGGCGTAATAAAGACCAATCGGCAGCTGACCCAGTCCGAACTGCCTTGCGGCTATCATTGGGTGATAAAATTCGTAAGTCTTGGTAACATTACGTCCTTGATGGATGCCTACAGGGAGGATGCAGGGGGTGATGGCAGTCACATAGATCTCCCTCGGCTTTAAATACTCTTCAGAATTTAGCTCATCTAGCCGAAGATCATCTGGTTGTTCAAATTTGTCAAAGTTTTCATAGGCAAACCAGATCTTCAAGGTGTTCAGAAAGCCGTTGTATAGATGGTCAAACCAATTCTTGAACTGCTCGGTTGTTAACTTCGATCCAGGGTAGGTGGCAGCTGCCTCCCCATATGACATGCACCGCCGAGTCGTTTTCTCTTCATCGTTTTTGACTCGTGGATCGGGCAAAGGGAAATCGGCTTCAAGTGGGGACGGTCTTTCGGCAACCTGGTAGAGGTGAAGATTGAGCTAGAGCTGTAGTAGCCACCAGGGCCCCCGTGCTGATAGCCTGTTTTGAGGCCAGTTTGGCCGACATGTTGCTCAACATCTGATACACATAGCCTAGCAGATATTTTCCCAGAGGGATCTTTTTCTTGCTCACTAGGGCTTCGGCTACATGCTGCCAATTGCTGGTTGGTCCGCAGCTTGATCCGCAAAAGACAAACTTTTCTAGCCACATCAGGAGAAAAGCTGTGTGTTCCCTTTCGGAGATCGGCCCATCCTTCATGTTCATGGCTATAAAGCCGCTCCAACCCCCTATGCTTTTGGTCTTGAAGTTGTGCTGACATTTTACTTGGAAGCTGTCGGGGTCGGCTCTGGATGTTATGTCTAGTCCGGCGATCATTGCTACATCCAGGAGTGTTGGTGTCATTGGTCCTTGCCTAAACAAGAAGGCATTGAGGGTATCGGACCAGAAATAACTTGCAGCCGATAGGAGGGGCTCATCCTTAGGCATGTCGGCTATTGTCAGTTCTAGGCATTGGCTTATGCAAAGTTCAATCCAATGGGTTTGCATCCTAGCCGACATTCTAAGGTACCATGCTGGCCAAGACTTGTCCGTTGAGGGCCAAGATTTGAAAGCACTGGTCCAATACGCCGATCTGGGGTTGAAAACCTACAGGGAATCTGATTGGTTCGGTGTTGATAAATTCACTTGGGTCTAGGTTGCCAATCGGCCCTAACAGATATTTGTCTGGATGAACAAGATCTGGAATAGCGACTTGGTGCGAAAGGTGCTACAAGGTTGCAGGAAAAAACGAAGGAATCACAAAAAGTGAAAAGATTGCATCGTAAAAAAAGGGAGTCATGGCCGACGAGACTTACCTCGGGGTAGACCTGTTGAGGCACGTCGGCGTGGGTGCTTGAGGATGCCATTGGCGGAGGGGATTGCTGCTGCAGGGAGATCGTCGGAAGGGTTCTGCTTCGGTTCACCCGAGTTGTCGAAAGGAGAAGGAGAGTTTTTCTGGCTAGGTCTTGAGGAATAAAAGTGACAACGTGGTTTGTTTCGGCACCGGGCAAGCGGTATTTAAAGAGTTTTTTTACAACCGAAACAGAATAAGACGGGAGCCGCTCGGGAATTTGAAAAGCGGCAAATCCGCGATATTATCTTATCATGGATTTGGGGGCATGTGTTAACGACTAAATTTGGTAACCAAATCCCTAAGTTCAAGGTTGAAATTGTAGTGGAATCGGATCGGGAAAGTGATCTAAGAGAAACAGAGGCTGCATCGGCCGTGATTAAATCGGCTGGAAGACTAGTCGGCTGAGGCCGAATCAAACAGGAACGGCCGACAGCCGACTCCGATTCAGAGAAGGTGGTGGAACCGTTTCCGATGAAGAAACTTGAGGATAAAAGGAAGATTCGGTTCGGGTTGCATCGATCTTGACCCCCGAATAAGGTAAATACTTGTCATTAGTAGTCTGTATCATTGAATCTAGTGCTTACATCGTCATGACACTCTAGATTTAATGCTATAGACTGCGCAATTTATCATATGCAGCATATAATCTAGAACAATGTCTAGATCTGTCCTGCCATCGGTTTGTTTCTCTCGGGAGGCAGTAGCCGATATAGTTAGATCTGGATGTTGAACTAGCTTATATGCTGTATCCACCGTCTCGAGGGGTTTACATCGGTCCATATAGATCTAGTACTTCTTTTTGTACTTAATGCTACATCATCATGACCTATTAAGTCGCTTTTAGAATTATTAAGATCTATTCGGCTGGATGTTTGTCATTAGAGACAGTGCCGGAGTTTCAGCTGGCCTTACCTGTTTTAATTATCTTTTAGCATTATTTACTATTAGATATATTAAAACTGCCTCTTATATTAAGATCTCAATCTGGTTAAATGCCTTAAACCCGTATCAACCTATTGGCATCAGCCGACAGCCGATTGATCTAGGTTTAGCGCATTTAGGTCAGATGATATCTTTTCATAAGATGTACCGGAGTACTAGCCGATTCACGTTAGAACTACAGCATCGGCTAGGTTATAAACACATATATTTATTGTCTTGAGGTATATTTAGATTAAGTGATTTATACTGTCTCGGCACAACCGATCTATCCCAGTCACTTAGTTTAAATACGCTTCGGGATAGCAATTATATGTGAGTTGGTTCCCTAAGCCGATCCGGTAGGAGCTAACTTTAACCTTAATGCACATATTTGTTTATTTATTAATGGTTAGCAGATCAAACCAATTGGCACGCCTAGTTCATCACAGGTAGCCAAGGACAGACCTGCACTCGAGTTAAGCAGATCTCCCAGTCCAGCGCGTGGGAAAGATTTCTCATCAACAAAGTCCTAACTAAGCCGATGTATCTATGAACAATAATGAAACTACAGATAGATACGATATACCTGGGTCGGCAAGACTTTGGACTTACCCCTTCGCCGGAAATCGAAGTCGATGCAGCCCTGCGTTGGGTGCCAAATCCCATCGGATGATGAACAAAGTAGCCAAAAGTAAAAAGATGGTGATGCACCGAGTTGTATTGATCATGAGGATAAATTACATGAACCCTGGGCTTAGATATTTATACCCACAAGCTAACAAAGATCCTAACAGATTACGACTCAATCTTTCCGAAAGATAAAAATAAACAAACCGAGTCCTTATTGGATACTAACAAACTTTCCTAAAGATAAAATAGAAATCTAACAACTTCTTCCTAATTAATATATACAAGCCGTATCCTTCTTGAACTCGGTGTCTTCTGGATAAGATCTTTCCAAACCGAATCTGATAAGAATCCGACTGCTGGAGATACTGATAAGGGAAAATCCCCATCGGCTAACCAAAACTCTAAGCCGATACTGGCTCTGAGCCGATTTGAACCTTGAGCCGATGAGGGTTTCAGGGTTTACCAAATTTTGGCGTTAACGCATGCCCCCCCCAGTTTTGGAGTATGAAAAGTCATGCTTCAAAATTATCTTTGCCTTGATCGCCCCAAAACTTATTCTTCTCTTCTTCTTGACATCGGCTCTCGTAAGCCGATACCTTCTGTATTAGATGAGCTAGGCTGTCAAACTCATAGAAGAAAATTTTAACTTTGATTGGCACTGACAATCCTTGCAATGCGAGCTCTGCCAGCTGCTCATCACGTAAATTCAAATTATAACATCGGCTACGGACATTACAAAACCTTTGAATATATTCCTTAGCCGATTCCCCTTCTTGCTATTTAATTGATAGCAAATCTGCAAGCTTCAACTCATCAACCCAAGCAAAGAAGTACAGGTGAAATTGCTTCTCAAGATCGGCCCAACCTCTGATAGAGTTTGGTGGCAATGATGAAAACCATGTGAAGGCCGATCCAGTCAAAGACAATGGAAAAAGTCTAACTTTCAGAACTTCTTCAGCCGATGCCTCTCCACATTGGACTAAAAATCGGCTAATATGTTCCATTGTGGATACATCATCCTTCCCTGAAAACATGGAGAAGTCTGGAACCTTGTATCGGCTTGGAAGTGGAACCCTATCAAACCACTCAGGATATGGCAGCTGATACACAGAAGTTCGATTTTTTGGCTTAATTCCAAACTGCTCCTCCATTACTTTCGCAATTATATCAGCCCAATCTTCTTCAGACTAATACCTTTGAATTTCTTGTGGCCGACACTTTTCTTGTGGCCCTCTATACTGATACTGATCATTTTGCCCCCCGAGCCAATATTGTTGTTGCCGATGATGTTGAAATCGCTCATCAATTACCTTAGGAATTATTTCCTCGATCAAACCACGTAATGTACTTGTCAAAACTCCAAAGTGATCGAACACAGCACGATGAATGGTTTTATCAACCATCTCTTGAAGTGTCTTGTCGTCCATCGGCTTGTTAGATTGTTCCCTGTCTTCATTCATGGGCTTGAGAGATGGTTCTTCCTCGGCCTTGACTTCTTTATCAGACATGTTGTTGCAATTGTAGGTTCCACGAGCCGTATAAAACAATCTGTTGTCCCACCAAGCGTGCCAAAAATGTGTTGACGCCAAACCCGTACCGCCGCTGATGTGCCAAAAAATGTGTTGACGTCAAATCACACGCTGGCCTGTGAGATCTGCTTGGCTCTAGTGCAGGTCCTAAAATCATTGAAGTGTGGACATGCCAGTCAGTTTGATCCTGCCACTGACAAGATATGCAAAACAGCAGAGCATAAATCATATCGACCGATAGGCCGATAATCAAAACAGTCGATCTGTTGACACCCGATTGTGTGATTCCAGCCGATGCCGATGTCTAGATAACTCATCGGCTGAAACCCCGACGAAACCCTTATTGGTAGCCATTAGGTAGGCTAGAGACTACGATTGTAATCACGACTTAGTAGGTTAAACAGAATTGATGCAGCACTAGGTATGAAAAGAAACACAATATCTAGACAATCAAGCCCTTGACTAATTTTTAGGGTGGTAGATGTCTAAACTAATCTAATCTGGTAAACAGTTTAGTCGGTATCCGCACTAAGACGAGAGACAGCCGATAGACCTAAATTGAGATACTAGGACTAGATTAACAGAGACATATGATAAGACTAGCTAACCCTCCGGTGAAACATTAGCATGAAACTATTGGCTTAACAAGACTTGGATTATCGATAATAATCTAGTAGGTCAGACCGAACCAATGCAGCACGAGATTGTATATGATAATCTAATACTCGATGAGCCGATAAATCTATCTAATTTGATGGATATAACAAATCTACCTAAAGCGACATTACGTTTACAGAAACATCGACCTTATCAGAATATCAGACCTAACCGAGAAAGTCCTAACTAAGTCGATGTATCTATGAACGGTAATGAAACTAAAGATAGATACGATATACCTGGGTCGGCGGGACATTGGACTTACCCCTTCGCCGGAGATCGAAGCCGATGCACCCCGCTTTGGGTGCCAAATCCCATCGGATGATGAACAAAGTAGCCAAAAGTAAAAAGGTGGCGATGTGCTGAGTTGTATTGATCATGATGATAGATTACATGAACCCCGGGCTTACATATTTATACCCACAGGCTAACAAAGATCCTAACAGATTACGACTCAATCTTTCCTAAAGATAAAAGGAAACAAACTGAGTCCTTATTAGACACTAACAAACTTTCCTAAAGATAAAATAGAAAGCTAACAACTTCTTTCTAATTAATATATACAAGCCATATCCTTCTTGAACTCGGTGTCTTCTGGATAAGATCTTCCCAAACCGAATCTGATAAGAATCCGACTGCTGGAGATACTGATAAGGGAAAATCCCCATCGACTAACCAAAACTCTAAGCCGATACTCGCTCTGAGCCGATTTGAACCTTGAGCCGATGAGGGTTTCGGGGCTTATAAAATTTTAGCGTTAACAGCGAGCCTGACCACAGGGACGAGAGAGAGGGGACACGAATTATAATTTTTCGGAATGGGCCGAAAACGACCCAGGAACAGGAATAGGAATTTTAATTTGTTTTCATTTTACTTAATTGCATAAATGATCTATTTATTATTAGAATTATTTTTGGAGCTCCAAAATTTCACGAAAAATATCATAGAATACTTTAGGGCGTAAAGAATATTATAAAAATATTCCTAGCCATGATTTTTAAAGCAAATTTCAATTTCCTTATTAATTACACTTGATTATTTACTTTCAATTTTTAATGTAATTTCTAGAAAATGCATTATATATCATTTTTAATCCTGAACGGAAATCGATACATGACAAACCTACCCCCCTTATAGGAATCTTGTCCCGAGATTCTGGGATGGATAGAAGGTCGGGTGTGGGTGGTGTTGGATCGATCCGCTAGCTTCAGTTTCTTTCGACTCACACTGGTTGATTGATTGACCAAACTTGGATAGCTGAACCTGCCGGCATCAAGCTTGGTGTTATGTTGCTTTTCCCAAAACTGCATTGGTTGGTTCTGTTCGCTCTGACCCTGATGGGGTTGCAAGAGTTCAAAGATCTTCCTTTCCCTTGGACTGTAGAGTTAACATCAGCACCTTTGGTAACCTGAGAATTCACCCTACTGACTAGAAATTTGATCGGGCTTTCTTGAAACCTTTTAACTGACTTGAGTAAATTCACTGATTTTGAGTTTGCTCTGAATTGCTCTTGGTCCGAATGACAGTGTTCCAAGAAACCGCTTGATCTCGCTTTTATCCGGACAAGATTGTTCTCGCTTGTTGCTTCCTTAAGCCGAGCTATTGGCACAGTAGGTCAGGTGTACCTTAAAATTGAACCCTTTATCTTGAGGTTGGCGTGGCCCTGCTGATACTTGGCAATTCTCCTTGCAGGGTTATGCCCAATCGTCTCACTTGACTAGACCTCCAAGCAAGACGGTTATGAGGTAAACCAAATTTAGCATCAAGCTCACTTTACCAAGGTAGTTGGGCTTTCGCCTGACTGTGAGCAATTAAACCGCTCCACTTGAGAGTAACCAACTTTTCTAATTTCCATGGAACCCTGATCTGTAGACCTGATTCTTCGTCAGTCCATCGAAATGAAGCATTGATGGTGCTCTTTCATTTCGGGAAGGCTTAGAATACAACATCCAGCTGACGATGGATAGTTTCGCATAAATGTGACTCTAGTTCCCCTTGACATTATGGCTCACTACTGATTTTTCCATCAGATTTGACTGCTGGCATGACAGTTCTGCTTCTGGCCTGATGGTGGCCCCATGCAGAAGGTTAATCCCTCGATATAACATTCCACTTCTTTGCTTACTCTTTGTTAGTTCTTCTAGGTTGATAGGCTATGAGTTCTGTAGTTGCTTTCCCACAAATATCGAAACTTGTTCCACTACCGTAAACCATTTTTGATGCTACCATGGGTTTCTGCTTTTTGATCACACAAGTTTGCCTTCGATCCTTGAGTCGAGGCGAGACGGATTCCCGTAGCATACTCAGCTGGGTGGGTTTTCTAGCCTGACATCTGGATCCGTTCACATTTGAACGAGGTGGTGGGGGAATTTCCAATGTCATCTTCCAGGAAACATCGAAGTGGTTTCCGAGAACTATAACGGTTGCCTTGAACTAAGGAAAACCAATCATGATCCATATTCACCGCTAAGGTGCAGTTGCACTTACTATTCTCTGGAGAACCTCCAATATTAAGGGTGTGGATATTTCTTTCATGATGTTACTACCAAATATTTCATCATTTTCCTCATTCCCTTGAGGTGCCACCTATATTGTCCTTCAAGGAGGTCGCATCATGATGAAGGTTATTGTGGTCTGACCATTCTTATTCGCTCGATTGACCATTTTCTTCTCTTGTCTAACAATCATGCCTTGGAGGCCTGACTAAACTATAATGAGCTGGGAAAATAAAACTGTAGGTTTCTTGTGACGCTGACAAGTGTACATCTTAATCCATGTTTGGATAGTCAAGATGAATTATGAGAGAAGGTAGAATCGTCGGACTCTTACTTCACTCGAGATTCCCTTCTTATCACATAACTGTTATAAAACTTCTAGGTGTTAGGAAAATACTTGGACACCTAAGACTTGTGGATTGTGGTGATCCTTGCCGACAGAGTTGCTGACTCGCACCACATTTACCCTGTGTGATTCTGACACTGTTGGTTTGTTCTTTCGTTGCTAGTTGGCTGGGGTTCCAACAAGAACAACGCTTCAACTACTAACATTCCTTGGAGAGATATCAGTTTTCTTGGTAACTGCGCAGATAAATCTTTCTTGATGATGGTGTCATTCTTTTAATGTTGATTGTTAGGCATCTGGGTTGAAGTCATATGAGGAGCAATGTTGGTGTTGATGACAGCCTTATGATCGGGTGTTGTTACCATTGACTAATCTCCGAAGGATAGGCGAGAGAATTTTGATTCTCCTTCTATGACGTTGCTTCCGATTATTTCGTCAGCCTTTTCATTCTCTTGTGATACCATTGATACCATTATTCCGGGAGGTCTCATCATGTTGGGTGTTGTTGTGACATAACCATCCTTCGTTTGTTGGTTAACCATTTCCTTTCTATGACAGAAGTCATATTTTCAAGCTTAACAATACCACAATGAGTCGAGGAAAAGAAACTCTAGGTTTGTTATGACACAGACAGGTACACAAGTAGATCCACCTTTCGGATAATCGAGATGAATCATATGGAAGGGAAAAATTGTCTAGGTCATACTTTATTCAATATTCCCCTTTTTACTACATAAGTGCCATAAAACTTCTATATAATGCTTCAAAGTTAGACTTATACTATTGCTGACCCTTACAAATAGAAGTGTCGACCAATACGACATTCATGCCCATGATTCTAACATGGTTGACTTGCTCTCTCTCTTTTCTTATCGGCCAAAGTTCCAACAAGAACAGTACTGTGACGGTTGGCCCTTCTTGGAGGAGCATCCTTGTCCTTAACAACCAAAGTTGTAGGCAAAACCTTCTTGCTGTTGGTGTTGCTTTTACGTGATTCCTCACTAGGCATCTAGGCTGGAGCAACACGGGGTGCCTTGATGATTTTGACGGTAGCCTCGTGGCCTGATGCTGGCGACAAATGTTGCGGGTTCCGCTGGGGGAGGGTACCGTTTCTTTGCAGTTTGAGTGGATTATTGGTTCCCTGGGAGTGCTTGCCCTGCTGTTACTGGTTTGTAGCTCTGGAGTAGGTGGTGGTAGAACATTAGAGCGTTTGTTGGTGCCCTTAATAACCATTCACTATGGTGGAGGTTTCAAGTATGGGCGACGGTTGGTAACCTCTGCCTTACGGGTGCCTTTTGGCTGGGTTTGACCACGTTGCGTTGGAGTTGGGGCAACTTGCAGAGTAAGGGTGTTGCAGACAGTGCTAGTGTCTTGAGGATGTTGGCGTTTGGGAATTGGACAACCTTTAGATAGATGACCTATTTCCCCACAGTTGAAGCAAAGACGGGCTACTTTTGTTGGTCTCGGAAGTGGACATTTACTGAGACGGTGTCCTCTGGTTCATCACCGTGTGCACTCTTCTGGGTCTGCATGCTCAAAACTGGAACGAGTAGGGGCTCATGAGTCTTGTTTTCCACGTTTCTGTTACCACTGGTGGTCTTCACTGGGGTTGGAGCTGGTTGATGATCAGAAGCATCATCACCATTTGTAGCGGCAACCTTGAGTGACATACCGGCTACAGGGATGTCCTTTGTTCTTCCTTATTCTTAACTAGGACCAAATTCAGTTGATAGTTCTTAGGCACGTGATCGTTTCCCTCACACCAGAAACATGTGACATTTCTCATGGGGCATTCAACTGGCATATGGGTGTGCTCACCACAGAGGAACGTGTGGACACATATGCTCGTTGTGTGTCCAATTTCTCCGCAACGAGCATCATGCTTTGAGCTCAATTCATTTTTCACTAACGCCTTCAACGATCACTTCATCATCATCATCAGAGAACACCTCTTCTGATTCATTATCCTCTGGCTCAGGCAGACCATATAGCCTAAGATGTCGAGTTAGTTGGCGTGCATCGTGGAAGGTATTTCCTCTCAGGCGTCTAGGAATCTTCACAGCATCTTCAGGACAAAATTATGTGCCAGTGATGATCATCTTGCTGGCACCACCTATAATCCATACTGGTGCCTTTCTCTTCTTAGGGTTGGACTATGGCGTACCATAATTCTTGCTGGTGAGTTGATCAGAATCTTTCTTCCTTGGGCACTGCATCTCATCTTTGGCTGGTGTCCTAGCGCACATGTTTCGTGAATAGTTTCTTGTGCCATGACCTTGCTCATTGCAATCATAGCAAATGGCATGTGTTTCCCTCCAGCATGATGGCGGGGTTTGTGCAATCGTCTTCCGGGAACTTGATGGTATACTAGCAGGAGTCAGGGCTTGCATCGGAGTATACTAGCCTTGATCTTGATATTGATCCTGAACTTGCATCTGGGCTTGCATTGAAAGCTCGTAGATGTCGCCTAGAGGGGGGTGAATAGGCGATCCTGAAATTTTCTCCAAAAGGCAGCGGTTAAAACACATAGGCACCAAAACTTCCAGTACTGAACTTCAGAACTTCCAGTCAGGTCAGGCTGTTCAGAACTTCCAAAGTTCCTGTCCGAAACTTTTGGTGTTCTATGACTTTAACAGGATCTAAAATCAACAGATAGGCAAAACAGATATTCAACAGGAAGTACAGAGATAGCGCATGAGACACAAGAATTTTTCCCGAAGTTCGGATTCAAAGAATCCTACTCTCCGTTGAGGAACTCCATGGAGTTGGGTCTTAATTAACCCCTTGCCTCGCCAAGCAAATCCCAAGGAAGAAGTTTATGGTCTCCAGCCTCAACGTTCCTAAGTTCTTGCCTAGAGAGCAAGTGACCACAAAGATCCCAACTTGATCATCTAGCACGAACCACAAACGTGAGTTGCTCTACCTAGACAACCTCCTAAAGATCAGCTTGGTTTTACACTATTCATACCCCGTTTCCTTATGGAGGAGAGGAAATCCTTCACAAACTTTCCCGAGCCAATAAACAATTCTCCGAATGCTCGTGGGAGGCACCTAACCGTATAGGAGATTGCTCTCCAAGAGTAATAGACACCACACCACAGCCCCGTAAGAATCACCAAGTGCTCAAGTCATCCTAGCTCTCTCACCCTCACAAAACTTCCAATCACTCAAATCTCTCACAAATTTGGGTATGTGGCTCAAGAGTTGAGTTGGAATGATCTAGAACATCATGGGAGTGGCTAAGGGACAGAAAAACGAAAGATGGATGGCCAAAAATGAGCTGGGGACTGAGTGGGATATTTATAGGTTAGTGATTGCATCACCTAGACATTACTCATAAACTCAGCTGAAAATGTTCCAGTCTAGGACCATCGGAACTTTCGAAAGTTCCGGGCTTCATCATCTCATGGCATGAGATTCACCGGTTTTTCCTAAAACTCAAGATTTATGAAAAAATAAAACTATAAACCAATGGCGAATCTTTTCTCCTTTTTGCAATGGTTGTTTGAGGGTTCTCCTTTCTCAAAACCTGCACAATTAAGCATCTAGGGACTAATGCTCCTGCATTCATCTCAATTAAACGTATTAGTCCCTTAACCAAGTTGTTATTAACCACCAAAACCCACTTAGGGGGCTAGATGCACTTTTAAACTCTCCCTTTTTGGTGGTTGATGACAACTTGGTTAAAGCTCACAAAATATTTGAATATAAATGAATTTTGAGTGACAAGTTTGTTAACGACCAAATTTGGTAACCAAATCCCGAGTTCGGGGCCAAGAATGAAGCGGAATCGGATCGGGAGCGCGTCTGCGGAGAAACAGAGGCCACATCGGCTAAGACCGAATCGGCTGGGAGACCTGTCGGCTGAGGCCGAATCGGACAAGGATGGCCGATAACCTTGAGAAACAATTCCATAGCTATTTCTACTCCAGCAACCATGAGATGAAGCTGTAAGACTTAACCAGCATCAGACAGAAGCAAGAGGAATCAGTCCAAGATTACATTCAACGTTTCAGAGAAATGAGAAACCGATTCTACAGTCTGGTTTTATCGGACTCCTAGCTAGCCGATTTGGCGTTTCATGGCCTTCTGTCGCCAATCCGCGAAAGATTTTCGGCTCATGACTTTGATAGCTTGGCCCACTTGGCCCAGAAGGTGACGGCCCACGAACAAAGATTTCAAGAATCAAGGAAGGCCATCAAGAAGATTACTCACGTCGTCTGTGAAACAGACTCAGAATCAAGCGACAGCAATGTTGAAGTAGCGGCAGCCGAGTGGACAAGAAATAAGAAGGCCATAGTTTGCCAATAGCTATTGAAAACGACCAAGGAGGAGAAGTACGACTTCGACATAACCAAAGCCGATAGGATCTTCGACCTGTTGCTGAAGAAAAAAACAAATTCAGCTTCCGTCCAACCACGTCATCCCATCAGCTGAAGAACTCAAGAAGAAGAAGTACTGTAAATGGCATGAGAACACCTCCCACAGCACCAACGACTGCAAGGTGTTCAGGCAGCAGATCTAGTCGACTCATTGAAGCCGAGAAAATAAAGTTTGCATAATCGGCTAAGTCGATGAAAGTTGATGGCAATCCTTTCCCGGTGAACATGGTCTAGGCCCGCCACAGGCGAGCTGATCGGCAGCACAGAGTGACGTACAGCTTAGCCGAAACCTTAAAATCAGTCAAAGCCGAGCCGAAGCCAATTGGGGACAAAGCCGCACTAGTCAACATGGTGCATACCACTGGCCGATCGGCTGATCGCCGGCCGGTACGAATGGATAGCCAACGCTGGTTCCAACTGTGAGTGCAATAAGAAGACCGCGCGGCAGGCCATACCAAAGAGAATCTGAGCGGGTAGGAGTGCGATATGTCAGACGCCACAGTGATTGCGACCCGCATTGACGCTGCGAATTCTTCCAATTCTGCTAGGAATCGGGCATGAGACTACCCATAATCGAAGACTGCCCGGCGTGTAGCGAATTTCAAGAGGACGAGTACAGGGACTCCCCAATACAAAATCCTGTCTGATTCGTTCCAGGGCCATGCAGCTCAACCAGAGAAGGCTGCCTGTGCACGATCGGCTGGGGCCGATTCATCAAGACTTCTTCAAATGGGAGGATGAGGAAGAAGATGAAACCGACGAAGAACAACCGGCTAACCCACAATGGTGCCCTTCTGACCTATTCACCAAGATGCAAAAAAGAAGAATACAAAGGCTGAGAAGCGAAGGGCAGGAGGAAGAGGTCCAACAAATGATTCAGCACCAGCAACGTCGGCAGGGTAGGAAGCAATGGCGACCAAAGGAGAAGACCACCTCAGCCGATGAGAGCCCAACCAATCAAGCAAGAAGGGCGGCCAAAGGAAAAAGGGAAAGTTGTTGCATCGGTAAACATGGTATTCGTGTTGCCGACCGAGTTTGAGGCCACCGAGGCCGATGTAGACAACATCGAGGAGACCATGGCTAGACTAGTTTTGTCCCCAAAACAAGCTATCTTTTACAAACCTGAGGGGACTAAGAATTGGCACCTGAAGCCATTGTGTATAAAGGGATTCGTCAATGGCAAGCCGATGTCCAAGATGCTGGTCGACGGAGGGGCTGCTGTCAATTTAATGCCCTATGCAACTTTTAGGAAGCTGGGGAAAGGAGTCGAAGACCTGATCAAGACAAACATGATTCTCAAAGACTTCGGCGGCAACCCTTCAGAGGCCAAGGGAGTTTTGAATGTCGAGCTGACCGTCGGAAATAAGACCATGCCCACTACATTTTTCGTCATTGTTGGGAAGGGATCATATAGCTTGCTACTTGGAAGGGATTGGATTCACGCCAACTGCTGTATCTCTTCTACAATGCACCAAAGTCTGATCCAGTGGCAAGGTGACAAGATAGAGACTGTGCCAGCCGACAGGTCAGTTAACGTTGCTAATGTCGATTTGCCACTATGGGAAATTGATGGTATTGATTGCCTGTCCGGCAAAATCTAGCAAGCTAATTTTCTAAAGGTGTCTGATTCCAATATAAAGCCCATTGGAGACGACGAGCCTCAATTACTACTTTGAAGGCGTCGTGGAGGGCTCGAGCGTCTACAGCGAGGACACCGTGGACGACAATGACGACAAACTTGGGCAAGGTTTTATGTCGGCCGACGAGCTAGAAGAAGTTGACATAGGAACAGGAGATAGGCCTAGGCCGACATACATTAGCAAAAATTTGTCTTCTCATTTTAGGTCCAAGCTCATCGATTTGTTAAAGGAATACAAAGACTATTTTGCTTGGGATTATTGTGAGATGCCTTGTCTTAGCCCATCCATTGTTGTGCATCGGCTGCCTATAAAGCCTGGATATCGGCAGTATAAGCAGCCACCTAGGAGGTTTAAAACCGATATGTATGATGCGATCAAAGCCGAAATCACTCGGCTGTACGATGCCGGATTTATTTGGCCCTGCCGATATGCAGAGTGGGTGTCCAACATAGTTCCAGTGCTAAAGAAAAACGGCAAGCTTAGGGTGTGTATCGACTTCAGGGATTTGAACAAGGCTACCCCCAAGGACAAGTACCCGATGCCTATAGCCGATCTGCTAGTGGATGCCGCCTCCGACCACAAAATCATAAGTTTCATTGACGGCAACGCAGGTTACAACCAGATATTCATGGCCGAAGAAGACATTCCCAAGATAGCTTTTAGATGCCCAGGGGCAATCGACATGTATGAATGGATCGTCATGACGTTTGGCTTGAAAAACGCTGCAGCTACGTATCAAAGGGCCATGAATTGCATTTTTCATGATATGATCGGCTCCCTGGTAGAAATTTACATCGATGACGTCGTCATTAAATCCAGGGAAACAGAAGACCATATAGCCGATCTAAGACAGGTTTTGGAGAGAACGAAAAAATATGGCCTGAAGATGAACCCCTTGAAGTGTGCGTTCGGAGTATCGGCCGGGCAGTTTTTGGGATTTCTTGTTCACGAAAGAGTTATTGAAGTTATACCAAGGAGCATTAACGCAATAAAGACCATTCAGCCTCCAAAGAACAAGAAGGATCTACAGTCTCTGATCGGCAAAATCAATTTCATCAGGCGGTTCATAGCCAATCTGTCAAAAAATATGGAGCCGTTCACACCACTGCTTTGGCTGAAGGCCGATCAAGCATTCACCTAGGGGGCAGAGCAGTAGGAAGCACTGGACAATACCAAGGACTATTTAAGCTTGCCTCCAGTCTTGATTCCTCCACAAAAAGGGATACCATTCAGATTGTATCTGTCAGCCGACGAGAAGTCCATCGGCTCAGTTTTGATTCAGGAGGTCGAAGGGAAAGAAAAGGCTGTATTTTACCTCAGCCGACGACTTCTGGACGCTGAAACAAGGTATTCACCTGTGAAAAAATTATGCCTTCACATGTATTTGTCATGCACAAAGTTGAGGCATTATCTATTATCCAACGAGTACACCGTGGTATGCAAAGCCGACGTAGTAAAATACATGCTATCGGCTCCAGTGCTAAAAGGACGAGTGGGGAAGTGGATATTTGCCTTAACAGAATTTGATCTACGCTATCAGGCATCCAAGGCAGTAAAAAGACAAGCCATAGCTGATTTCATAGTTGAACACAGAGATGATTCAATCGGCTTAGAAGAAATTATGCCTTGGACTCTAACTTTCGATGGCTCGGTTTGCACTAATGATTACGGAATCGGCTTGGTACTAATTTCTCCTAGGGGGGCAAGCTTTGAATTTTCTTTTTCAATCACACCCCACGCCACAAACAACCAAGCCGAGTATGAAGCCGTGCTCAAAGGACTACAACTACTCAAGGAGGTTGAAGCCGACGCCATCGAAATAATGGGAGATTCACTGTTGGTCGTTAACCAGTTGTTAGGAGAATTTGAATGCAAGAACGACGCGCTGATGGTCTACTATCAAAAATGCCGAGAATTGATGGATAGCTTTCGGCTAGTGACATTAAAGCATATCCCCCGAAAACAAAACATAGAAGCCAACGATCTGGCTCAGGGGGCATCAGGCTACAGGCCGATGACGAAGGATGTTGAAGTGGAGAACGCCACCATGACAGCTGACGATTGGAGGTTTGAAGTCTACAACTACCTGCAAAATCCTTCCGAGTCGACTTCAAGGAAATTGTGCTACAAGGCTTTGAGATATGTTTTGCTTGACGAAGACCTATATTATCGGACGATTGATGGTGTGCTACTCAAATGTCTAAGTGCTGATCAAGCCAAGGTGGCCATCAAAGAAGTGCACGAAGGGATTTGCGGTACGCATCAATCGGCTCACAAGATGAAATGGCTACTTCGAAGAGCAGGATACAAAGTATGCCGAGAAGATTGTTTCAGGTATTACAAAGTATGCCGAGACTATCAAAAGTTTGGAGCTATCCAAAGAGCACCAGCATCGGCTATGAACCCTATCATCAAGCCTTGGTCGTTCAGAGGTTGGGGAATCGACATGATCGGCCAGATCAATCCACCCTCGAGCAAAGGACACAAGTTTATATTGGTGGAAACCGATTATTTTACCAAGTGGGTGGAAGCAATTCCTTTGAATAAAGTTGACTCTGGGGATGCCATCGAGTTTGTTAAGGAACACATTATATGTCACGCCCAGAAATTCACACCAGAATTTCTGCAGCTAATTTGTGCATTACATCCTCGTCCAGGAATCAGCCGAGGTACACAAATCGACGTTATTGATAATACAGAATCCTCGTCTTAGAAACAATATAAAAGAGTTACATAAATGCAGCGGAAAAGAAAGTAAAACTGACTTAAGCTAGACTTTGACACGAGCGAAGCGGAACACCAACTCCACAGCTAAAACCTTGACGAGAACAAGCCTACACCTCCTCAGAGACCTCGCTCTCAACCTCGCACCGAAGGGGGAAAAAGAAGCAAGACTGAGTACAACCACCGTACTCAACAAGTCACACCGGAAAAAGGGGGTACATGATGCAAGATAAATAACAAGGAAAGGTCAAGGGGCTCGATTTGCATAAACAGCATTTGCAGATATAATAATAATATTTGAAGATAGTAAAACAGTAGTAATGATTAAGCAATATTAAACAAACACTGTTCAACGCTCAAACCACGTTGCAACAGGCCCATCCATCCACCTGCACTAGTCATAATCCAACATTTCATTCGAATAAAGTAAATGAGACTAATCAAGGTGAATCTGGTCGATCGCCCGTAACCGTGGGCACGGCTATTCGAATAGTTTTTACTCTGATCAGAGGTGTACAACTGTACCCACAAGACACAATCCCACAACACAATACCATGCGCCGGTGCACCACCACGGTGCCCCGGAAAGGAATTGTGACAGGACCCTTCACACAACCTCCTCTAATCAATCGTACCACACCAAGGTTTCGCCCCCATCCCCATCGGCAATGGGCAGCCCCCTCTAGTGCCGCGGTGAATCCGGAAGCTGATCAACCCTTAAAACCGGGGCCGACCCAACTCCATCACGCCCACCCTCTCTGGGATACGTTGACTAGAGACAGCTGTGCTACGGGCCCAGCCATTACCCATGCTGGCTTGTGGTATGCACGGCATTTCTTCCAGGGTTTCCCGAGAACCGGTCCTTAATCGTCATGAGCACGCTAACCAAAGTCCAACCATGTGCTCACGACCCACCTTTCTCATAATTAAATATTATTAAAACCAAAGTCATATCTTAATATCGTCGGAAGATCCACCTTAGAAATAAACTTGATTAGTGTGACTTCCTTAAGTGAGCTAGTTGCGCTAAGCATGACTAAGCAACCTTAAACTATCATCTAGTCACATTGGATCCCAAGTTATCAATGGTATAGGGTAAACAATCCTATGGTTGATTACAATAGGTATAAAACATCCCATAAAATGACATTCTAAAACATATGCGTATTTGAAAGAAACGAGAGATATTTACATAAAATAGGTACAATATGGTCAATGTAAGGTATGACTTGCCTTGCTCGAGACTGGGAACCTCGGCGACTACTTCGAAGAGAGAACGGGCTCGCCGAAAAACTCGGGATCTACACGACAAACAAAGCACTCAACAAACACCCTAAAAAGTCTACTGAAACAGCACTGAAAAGTATTTTTAATGGATTCTTGACATTTTTCTGGATTTAATGAAATTTGAATGGACTAAAACGGAGCTCGGATTCAAAAGATATGAATTTTAGAAGTTTAATTGCGATTTTTAAACTAAACGAAAAAGATTAAATTATTTATTGCGCAATTAAGTCACCGGTGACGTCACCCTTGCGCGGCACGGGGCGGCGTCGCATGACGTCGGCGGCGCGCCCTAGGGCCGACGGCCGCACGCCAGCCGCGGGGAGACGGGGCGCGGCGGCCGGATTGCCGCCACGTGGCGCAATCCGAGCGGCTGGATGGCGACGATCGGACGGCGCAGATCCGTCGCGATCGGACGGCGCAGATCCGTCCGATCCGCAAGATTGGACGGCACAGGGGGGGCGGCGCTAGGGTTAGGGTTAGGGTTTGGGCGTGGCGGCGGCGGCTCAAGCTTGCTCGCCGGCCATGGCCGCGGCGGCGCGGCGGACTTCGTCGGCACGGGAACAACGACGGCGGGCGGCGCGATGCACGGGAAGCGACGGCGGAGAGCGCCGCGGCTCGGAACAACGGCTCGGGGCAACGGCAACACGGGAACCGAAGGGAACCGCGGCGGCGCACTCACCGGAGATGGGGAAGACGCGACGGCGGTGACGATTTTGGGGCTAGATTGAACGGAAACAAAGGGAAACGCGGAGGCGCACGAGGGGACTTTATAGGGGCGGAAAGAGGCCGGATTGCGCACGGGTTGAGCGCGAATCCCTCGCCGTCGGTTTCGGACTCGGAGAGAGAGAGAGATAAACGGCGGCCGTTTCGGGCGGCGGCGGCGGCGCGCGCGCGGAAGTGCGGGCACGAGTGCGCGCGCACGGCCGGAGCCGGCGTGGGGCCCACGCGGAGAGAGGCGCGCGGAAACGGCCGGGTAAGAGGCGGGCGGCGCGGCTATGGCGGCGGCGGCGGTTGGGCGGCCGGGCGCGGGGAGCGTCTCCGACAGTGGGGCCCACGTCGGTGGCCGCGGCGCGAGGAGGCGCGCCGGACTTGCGCGGCGCGGCGGGACCGTGGGCTTCGGCCCACGTCCGGAGGGCGGCGCGCGCGCGGATCGGCCGACGGCGGCCACGGCGACGGGCGGAAAAAGAGCCGTACGGACGTACGGAAAAAGGAAGAAAAAAAGAAAAGAAAAAGAAAAAGAAAAAGAGAAAAGGGACTTAATTAAATTCCTGTTTGCTTATTTAATTGATTAAAAATACTTAGAGTGCTCTAAAAATTCCAAAAAATCTGTTAGTGTATTTTGACATGAAGAATTCAAGAAAAATCCTATCATGTCATTTCCATTTATTAATTGCATTTTAAAATTATAGGTTGACTCCGGTTAATTTCGAAATTCCGATTATTTCGGGTAAATTATTTTAAATGAATTTAGGGAAAAACTCGGGATGTGACAACCTACCCCCTTAAACGGAATCTCGACCCCGAGATTCGGAGGTACGCGAAGAGGTGCGGGTGCGCGGCCTTTAGCTCATCTTCTCGTTCCCAAGTAGCCTCTTCCTCGGAGTGATGAGTCCATTGAACCTTGCAAAACCTGATAACTTTGTTCCGAGTCCTTCTCTCACTGACCTCAAGAATACGTGCTGGTCTCTCTACATAGGTTAAGTCCTCTTGGATTTCAATCTGGTCCGGACTCTTTGTTCTTCGGTACCCTTAAACACTTCTTTAAGCGGGGACACATGAAATACGTCGTGAATACCGAGTCATGTTGGAGGAAGCTCCACGAGATAGGCCACTTCTCCTCGACGTTCCCGAATCCTGTATGGTCCAACGAAACGTGGTGCCAACTTACCTTTGGTTTGGAAACGGTGTACTCCCCGGAGTGGTGTGACGCGAAGATACACAAAATCCCCTGCTTCAAAAGCGAGATCTCTTCGACGATTATCGGCATAGCTCTTCCGTCGGGGATGCGCAATCTTCAACCTTTCCCGAATCACTCGGACCTTTTCCTCGCTTCGCTTATTACTTCCGTGCCAAACAACGGCGCTCACCCGTCTGGTCCCGCAACGGGGTGTGCGGCATTTCCGTCCATACAGTGCTTCATACGGTGCCATTTGAATGCGCTGTAACCGTTGTTGTAAGAGAATTCGGCATAGGGCAAGCTTTTGTCCCACGCTTTTCCAAAATCGAGCGCGCATGCTCTTAGCATATCTTCCAAAATCTGATTCACTCTCTCGGTTTGGCCGTCTGTTTGCGGATGATAGGCCGTGCTGAAATTCAAATGGGTACCGAGTTCTTCTTGCAACTTCTTCCAGAACTTGGAAGTAAACTGACTTCCCCTATCGGACACGATCTTCTTAGGCACGCCATGCAAACACACGATCCTTGCGAGATAAAGCTCGCCAACTTCTTCCCCGAGTAGGTAGTATGTACTGTATGAAATGGGCCACCTTGGTGAGTCGGTCCACCACGACCCAAATCGAGTCATATCCGACGTTGTGCGGGGTAAACCCGTGATGAAATCCATCCCAATTTCTTCCCATTTCCACTCGGAATCCGAAGTGGTTGCAACAGTCCGGCGGGCCGTTGATGTTCTGCCTTCACTCGCTGACAAACATCACAAAGTGCAACAAACTCGGCTATCTCCTCCTCATGCTGACCCACCAAAACTTTTCTTTAAGGTCTTGATACATCTTTGTACTGCCCGGTGAATTGAGTATTGAGTTTGGTGAACTTCCGTAAGGATCGCCTTTTCAAATCCTTGTCTTCGGCACACACACCTCTTTCCCATCCAGATTGTGCCATGTCCGTCTTCCGAAAAACCACGAGCTTTTCCGACTCTCATGTTCTTCTTGAGTTCGGACATTTCGGGATCTGACGCCTGAGCACCCGAATTTGATCAATGAGAGTGGGTTGGGCTTCCGGAGCACCACAAAACCAAAATCCACCACTCGTAGATTTAGATTCTCGAATTCCGCGCAACCGGTCACACATTCCTTCGACACGAGGGTGGTGCGGTAACTCTTTCGGCTTAGTGCATCCGCAACCACATTAGCTTTGCCGGGATGGTAATGTATCCCTAAGTCATAATCTTTGATCGGTTCCAACCATCTCCTCTGTCGGAGGTTTAAATCTGGTTGGGTGAAAATGTACTTAAGACTTTTGTGATCCGTATACACTTCACAACGATTACCAATTAGGTAGTGTCGCGGATCTTCAATGCATGAACCACTGCGGATAACTCCGGATCATGAGTGGGGTAGTTGTTTTCATGTGGGCGCAATTGACGAGATGCATATGCGACCACTTTGCCTTCTTGCATCAACACACATCCTAACCCTTGGCGAGATGCATCACAATAAACTTGGAAGTCCTTTGTCTTGGGTCGGGCAAGATATCAACACCGGTGCGAGCACCAACTTCCTCTTGAGCTCTTCAAAACTCCTATTGCATTCTGCCGACCACTTAAACTTCTCATCTTTCTTCAACAGTTGAGTCATTGGCTTGGCGATTTTGGAGAAGTTCTCAATGAAGCGGCGGTAGTAACCCGCAAGTCCAAGGAAACTTCGGATCTGCGTGACTGTTTTAGGTGGGGTCCACTTGGTAACTGATTCCACATTTGCTGGATCCACGGCTACTCCTTGGGCATTCACAATGTGGCCGAGGAACTTTACCTCCTTTAACCAGAAAGCACACTTGCTAAACTTGGCGTAGAGTTGATGGTCTCTCAACTTTTCGAGTACGGTCCGAAGATGTTGCTCATGATCCTCCTCTGACTTAGAGTAGACCAAAATGTCGTCAATGAACACCACCACGAATTTATCCAAGAACTCCATAAACACCTTGTTCATCAGATTCATAAAGAAAGCGGGTGCATTGGTTAAACCAAAAGACATGACCGTACACTCGTACAGTCCGTACCTGGTGGTGAAGGAGGTCTTGGGAATGTCCTCTTCCCGAATCCTCAACTGATGATAGCCCGATCCGCAGATCTATCTTGGAAAATACCTTGGCCCCTTTGAGTTGGTCGAATAAGTCATCAATCCGGGGTAGGGGATACTTGTTCTTGATAGTAACCTCATTGAGGGCTCGATAATCCACACACATTCTCTTGGTCTTGTCCTTCTTTTCCACGAAAATCACCGGAGCACCCCAAGGCGATGTGCTCGGGCGAATATACCCTTTTTGCAACTGTTCATCCACTTGCTTCTTTACTTTGGCCAACTCGTTGGCTCCCATCCTATATGGCCTCTTGTGTATTGGGGCGGTCCGGGTACTAGGTCAATCCGAATTCGATTTCCCTTTTTGGCGGCATCGAGTTAAATCCTCGGGAAAACTTCGGGTATTCTCGACGATGGGGATATCCTCTAACTTCACAGGGTCTTGGCCGCCATTTCGGACGATTCCCCGGTGGAAACATGATTCAAACTTGCTACGGGCTTGACTTGCATGGGAGAGCGAAAAACAACTCTTTCTCCTTTCGTATTAATTAGAGTAATGGTGCGACTAGCGCAGTCAATTACTCCCTTATGTCTGGACAACCAATCCATCCCAAGAATGACATCTATGCCTTTGACCGTGAAGGAGGATAAGGTTGGCTAGAAACATAGATCCTTGGATTTCTATGGCTACGAGGGACAATACGAGTGGTCTCCAAGTGGTTTCCGGGGTTTGAACCCGCATAGGTATCTTAAGTCCCACTACCGACAACCCATGTGCCCCAACAAATTGTTTTGAGATAAAAGAATGCGTGGCGCCGAATCAAATAATACTGTGGCGGGAGTATAGTTTACGAAACATACCCAGTATAACTTCGAGAGCGGCCGTGCTTCCTCGGCGGACGCATGATTGACTCGAGCTGGATGAACCTTGGCCCAGCGCGTCTTGGCCGGACACTTGTCCGCAAAATGCCCAGGTCACCACGGTTGAAACAGACTCGGCTTTCCTCCCGAGTCCTTCCTTGGAGGTGGTGGCTGTGATCATTGCTGGGATGGCGCCGTTGGAGGGCGCGGGCTGGAGTACGTCGTTGCCGACCACCGCCACTACCGCGCTTGGAAATTCCCAGGTGATAAGGTCGATGCCGACGAACAATCATGGTGGTAGGTCCACTCGACTTCCAGGCATGAAACGCGGCCTCTGCTGATTTCCCGCGTTGAGGAGGTCGTGTCTCGGAATACTTTTCTCTTCTTGATCATCTTGTTGCGCCGATCTTCCCGTCGAATGGCCTTATCGACCAGCTTCTCAAAGTTAGCATACTCTCCGGAGATAAGCTTGTCCGTGAGTTCATCATCCAAACCAGCCAAAAACTTTTCCCGCCTTTCGCATCGGTGCGCACATCTTCGGGGCATAACGGGCAAGACGATTGAACTCGTGCGGATACTCGAATCGATCCATTACCTGCTCAAGAGAACGGAACTCACACTTTTTTCGTGCAACTATTCCCGCAGGAATATGTGCGGTCCCGAACTGCGACGAAACTCTTCCCAGTGTAACCACGCTTCTCCCATGGCGAGTAACCAAATAGTTGTCCCACCAAGTCAAGCGGGACCACAATGGCGATGAGTGGCAAAAGAGACTTTCTTTGATCCGTGCACTGCAGAGATCCAACTTCTTCTCTATGGCATGAAGCCAATCATTAGCCTCCATGGGATTAGTGGTGTGGAGAAAGTCGGCGGTCGGACACGAAGGAACTCGGCGGCTTGGTGGGGTGGTGGGGCGGCAAGCGATTGTTCTTCGTTCTTGCATTTGTTGCAAAGAATCGCGTTGCATCTGGTGGTGCTTGTTGTTGCATTTGCTTGCATCATTGCAGCCATCATCTCGTGTCGTGAAGCGAGCACTTGAGCAATGGTGGGATTCTCGGGTGGCGGTGGAGGAGCATTGCCATTGGCGTCGTGAGCCTCGTTGTTGTGGGCACTGACGCCCATTGTTGCTTCGCCCCCCTGGTCCCGGTGTTCACCATCGAAGGAGATGACCGACCAGAGAGAGAAAAGAAGAAAACAGAGCAGACTTAGAACTAATCTTTATTATTTGAATTCAAATGCATTGTTCGATCTTGACTAGAAACAAGGAAAAGCACCAAACATCCTTAATTGGTCGGGTCATATCACACTTGATATCGATCGCCGCTATCCCACACACAAGACCTAACGCACAACAACTACCAAGAAGACAAACTAAGATAAACGGTGAAACTAAGGAGGGCAACTAGAACGATCCACGAGACGAGGAGGCGAAACGCTTTCTTAAGATCCCCATTCTTCCGAACGGCTCCCGGAGTCCTCGGGCGTCACCTCGGACTTGGAATCTTCCGAGTCGGTTGCCGTAGCCCAACCGATCCCGCCTCTTCCCTTCGAGGAATCTTGAGTCTCTTCGAGTCCATGTCTTCAGCCGAATTCTCGAGCTTGAGTCACTGGAGACGGAGATCCAACCATTACGCCACCTCCGCCTGGATTTGCCGAAGCTGGAGCAAAGGTGAAGGCAGAGCCTGCAGCAGGAGGAACTGGAACCGGCGTTGGAACGGGAGCGGGTGGAGCTGGAGAGGGCGGTGGAATCCGAGGTGCTAGCTGGATGCGGACAGGCGCGGTGGTGGTCTTCCGGGGCGTAGTGCGGAGTCTAACCCCAACCGGTGGCGGGAGTCCCTTCAACTCAGCGACCTCCTTCTTTAGACGAACCACTTCGTCCCGCATCGCGCGATCCTCGCATCTTCTTGTCGTTCGGCTCTTTGGTCGCCTTGTGTAGGTCGAGTGCATCGATCCAGTCCTTTGAGCACGGTGCACATGTGACCAAAGGTAGAGTCATTCTCCTCTCGCCGCAGACTTGAATGCACCGACCTCGAGGAACTACCTCGACGAGGATGGTAGCGGTAAGAGGAGGTGCGAAGGTCAGCATCATGCAGCTCCCTCATCCTGGCCAACATCAGGTAGGCGGCTTCTTGACAAGCGTGATCTGACGTGCCTCCGGAAGCTGTGACCTCCATGTTGGGAAGACACGTTCCCACAAACCCGTGAACCTCCAACCGAACACGGTAGGGGCAACTCGCCACCGAGAGGCGCAACGTCGTATACTCCGTGCTCCGGATATCCAACTGCAAGGGCCATACGCGCCGCTCGCAACGGCTTGTCATCCCTTTTCCGCAGCGTGCCGTGGGAACCTGCCATCTATAGAAACAAAGGAGTGGGAAAATCAAAACATGCTCAAAACCCACGACCACGTCCCATTTTCGCAATTCCTAAACCCTAGACTGACTCCACTTTTCAAAACACTCCTTTTTCTTTCAAAACATATGCACATGAAAAGAATTAGAGGGCTCTTAAGGTTTCCAGTTGGCTTGTCCTACGTCATAGGAAGGCTCGATACCAACTTGTCACGCCCGAAATTCACACCGAATTTCTGCAGCTAATTTGTGCATTACATCCTCGTCCAGAATCGCCGAGGTACACAAATCGACGTTATTGATAATACAGAATCCTCGTCTTAGAAACAATATAAAAGAGTTACATAAATGCAAATGGAAAAGAAAGTAAAACCGACTTAAGCTAGACTTTGACACGAGCGAAGCGGAACACCAACTCCACAACTAAAACCTTGACGAGAACAAGCCTACACCTCCTGAGACCTCGCTCTCAACCTCGCACCGAAGGGGAAAAAGAAGCAAGACGAGTACAACCACCGTACTCAACAAGTCACACCGGAAAAAGGGGGTACATGATGCAAGATAAATAACAAGGAAAGGTCAAGGGGCTCGATTTGCATAAACAAGCATTTGCGTATATAATAATAATATTTGAAGACAAGAAACAGTAGTAATGATTAAGCAATATTAAACAAACACTGTTCAACGCTCAAACCACGTTGCAACAGCCCATCCATCCACTGCACTAGTCATAATCCAACATTTCATTCGAATAAAGTAAATGAGACTAATCAAGGTGAATCGGTCGATCGCCCGTAACCGTGGGCACGGCTATTCGAATAGTTTTTACTCCGATCGAGGTGTACAAGCTGTACCCACAAGACACAATCCCACAACACAATACGTGCGCCGGTGCACCACCACGGTGCCCCGGAAAGGAATTGTGACAGGACCCTTCACACAACCTCCTCTAATCAATCGTACCACACCAAGGTTTCGCCCCCATCCCCATCGGCAATGGGCAGCCCCCTCTAGTGTCGCGGTGAATCCGGAAGCTGATCAACCCTTAAAACCGGGGCCGACCCAACTCCATCACGCCCACCCTCTCTGGGATACGTTAACTAGAGACACTGTGCTACGGGTCCAGCCATTACCCATGCGGCTTGTGGTATGCACGGCATTTCTTCCGGGGTTTCCGAGAACCGGTCCTTAATCGTCATGAGCACGCTAACCAAAGTCCAACCATGTGCTCACGACCCACCTTTCTCATAATTAAATATTATTAAAACCAAAGTCATATCTTAATATCGTCGGAAGATCCACCTTAGAAATAAACTTGATTAGTGTGACTTCCTTAAGTGAGCTAGTTGCGCTAAGCATGACTAAGCAACCTTAAACTATCATCTAGTCACATTGGATCCCAAGTTATCAATGGTATAGGGTAAACAATCCTATGGTTGAGTACAATAGGTATAAAACATCCCATAAAATGACATTCTAAAACATATGCGTATTTGAAAGAAACAGAGATATTTACATAAAATAGGTACAATATGGTCAATGTAAGGTATGACTTGCCTTGCTCGGAGACGGGAACCTCGGCGACTACTTCAAGAGAACGGGCTCGCCGGAAAACTCGGGATCTACACGACAAACAAAGCACTCAACAAACACCCTAAAAAGTCTACTGAAACAGCACTGAAAAGTATTTTTAATGGATTCTTGACATTTTTCTGGATTTAATGAAATTTGAATGGACTAAAACGGAGCACGGATTCAAAAGATATGAATTTTAGAAGTTTAATTGCGATTTTTAAACTAAACGAAAAGATTAAATTATTTATTGCGCAATTAAGTCCCGGTGACGTCACCCTTGCGCGGCGCATGGCTGGCGTCGCATGACGTCAGCGGCGCGTCGCCCTAGGGCGACGTCGGCCAGACGGCCAGAGCGCGGAGACGGCGCGGCGGCCGGATTGCCGCCACGTGGCGCAATCCGAGCGGCGGATGGCGACGACGGACGGCGCGCAGATCCGTCGCGATCGGACGGCGAGATCCGTCCGATCCGCAAGATCGGACGGCACGGGGCGGCGCTAGGGTTAGGGTTAGGGTTTGGCGCGGCGGCGGCGGCTCAAGCTTGCTCGCGGCCATGGCCACGCGCGGCGGCGGACTTGTCGGCACGGGAACAACGACGGCGGGCGCGCGATGCACGGAAACGACGGCGGAGAGCGCCGCGGCTAACAACGGCTCGGGCAATGGCAACACGGAAACCGAAGGGAACCGCGGCGGCGCACTCACCGGAGATGGGGAAGACGACGACGCGGCTAACGATTTTGGGGCTAGATTGAACGAGAAACAAAGGGGAAACGCGGAGGCGCACGAGGGACTTTATAGGGGCCGAAAAGAGGCCGGATTGCGCACGGTTGAGCGCGAATCCCTCGCCGTCGGTTTCGGACTCGGAGAGAGAGAGATAAACGGCGACCGCTGGCGGCGGCGGCGTGCGGCGCGCGGAAGTGCGGGCACGAGTGCGGGCACGGCGGAGCCGGTGTGGGGCCCACGCGGCGAGAGGCGCGCGGAAACGGCCCGGTAAGAGGCGGGCAGCGCGGCTTGGGGCGGCGGCGGCGGGGCCGGCGCGGCGGGAGGCGGCTCCGACAGGGGGCCCACTGCTGGTGGCCGCGCGCGAGGAGTTGCGCTGCACTTGCGCGGCGGCGGCGGGACCGTGGGCTTCGGCCCACGTCCGGAGGGCGGCGCGCGCGGATCGGGCCGACGGCCGCCACTCTGCGACGGCGGGAAGAGCCGCACGGACGTACGGAAAAAGGAAGAAAAGAAAAAGAAAAAGAAAAGGGAAAAGGGACTTAATTAAATTCTGTTTGCTTATTTAATTGATTAAAAATACTTAGAGTGCTCTAAAAATTCCAAGAAAAATCCTGTTAGCGTATTTTGACATGAAGAATTCAAGAAAAATCCTATCATGTCATTTTCATTTATTAATTGCATTTTAAAATTATAGGTTGACTCCAGGTTAATTTCGAAATTCCGATTATTTCCGGGTAAATTATTTTAAATGAATTTAGGGAAAAACTCGGGATGTGACATTATATACCGATTCGGCCTCCCTCAGACTGTAACTATGGATCAGGGATCTATCTTTATCTCAGATGAGTTTGTTCAGTTTGCCGACGGCATGGGGATCCGGTTACTCAATTCTTCACCGTATTATGCTCAGGCTAACAGGCAAGCAGAGACCTCAAATAAAAGTCTAATCAAACTGATAAAGAGAAAGATCGCTAAGTATCTGAAGCAATGGCACAGCTGATTAGTCGAATCACTTTGGGCCTATCGGATGGCTTGCCACGGATTAATCTAGGTGCCTCCATATAAATTGGTCTACGGACATTAAGCAGTTCTGCCATGGGAAAATATCATCGGCTCAAGGAGGATTCAGTTACAAGATTAGCTCACAGTTGATGATTATTATAACTTAATGGTGGATGAATCAGAAGACCTGGTTTTGTCAAGAATGCGTGCCTTGGAAAAAGTGACTAGGGACAAGGAGTGAGTAGCCCGTCATTATAACAAGAAAGTTGTGCCTAAGTCTTTTGAGGAGGGCAAACTCGTTTGGAAGTTAATATTGCCGATTGGATCAAGAGATAACAAATTCGGCAAGTGGCACCTAACTGGGTAGGGCCTTTCAGGATCCACAGATGCGTCTCTAAAGGAGCCTACATGCTGGACGGTTTGGACGGAGAGGTGTTTGGACGGGCCCTAAATGGCAAATATCTAAAGAAGTATTACCCCAGTGTTTGGATCAACACATGATTCGGCTAAGGTCTTGCTGATTCATATTAGCCGATGCGTTGAGTACGGATCGCCTCTAGGTCATTTTTGTGCTAAGTTTTTCCTCTAATTTTTATACATCGGCTCTGCCTAGCCGACAGCGGTACGATATTGAGTTTGATAATTTTATTAATGCTGAAGACATCATCAACAAAATTAAGGGGGCATACAATACAATATTAAGAATCGAACGCATCGAATCGGATGCATCAGGACATAGCAAAATTTTCAAATTTTTCAAACTTTTTGAAGTTTTCAAGTCCAGATTGATCGGCAAGCATGCACATGAATGGCATTGAACAAGTTGATTACAAAAGAGTTCGAGCCGGTTACAAGATGAACCGTGAGTTTGAGTTACAAAAATTTCCTAGCCAACTATTACAATCAGTTCAGCGAGAAAGGAAGTTGGTGATAGCCGATATCGCCTTACGATGAATCTCGTCTAAGATGGCTTTGGCATCGGCTACATCACTTCCCGTCACCGGCTTCACTGCCTTGGTCAGATTGGACAAATATGACACGGCCGCCTTGATTGTCGCCCACTGGTCTTCGATTTCCTTCGGCAGGCCGGCCACACGTTGTTCCTTGACCTGGATCTCGGCTTCCACCTTGGCGAGCTTAGCCACCAGTTCGTCCCGGCGATTGCAAAGCTGCTCGAGCTTCACAATCAGCTCGATCTTTATAGCATCAAATCTTGCTTTCTTCACCTTGATCTCCTGTTGGTTAGCCTTGATGGTGGCCGACAACGTCTGGTTCTCTCGGTGATCGGCTATCCGTTGCTTTGCTCTTTCATACTTATGCCGATGCACCTCTAGAAAAGTGGCCGGTGCGATGATGTCGACCAGCTGGTGTGGGAGCCGAGCCTGGATTTGTTCGAACCGATTACGGATGGAACCGCAATCGGCCACCAACGCTTCCAAGGAGCTCTCCAGCGTGGTCCTCAGGTCCTTGTCCAGCAGCACCATGGCTTTATCTGCATCTTCGTCCGGATCAATGAACTCTGACAAGTCAAAGCCCAAAAGATCGGCTACACTTTGAAAGGCAGGAAACAATTAGAAGATTAACAGAAGCCAATAAGCCTGAAGGGTTACGCGGAGGCTACGCTAGCTGAAAACAAAACTTTTACCGCACAAACCAGGAACACTTGCAAGTAAGGGCCGATAGATCATTACCGATTGGAGTAGAGTGCAGCGGAATAGCCAATCAGGGCAATCCGATCTGGAACTGTGTAGCCGATTCCCGGAGACAGCCGATTCGCCAATCAGCCGATTCGAGTCGTCCGGCCGCGTTCTCACGCCTCACTCCGATGCGCCCGACCGCAGCCGATTCCACCACAGCCGATCGCTCCGATTGCAACCGATCCAAAGCCGATCAACAGCGCGTAATGTAGCAGCGCCTCTACCGGTATCCATACGTCCGGGGACAGAACGCCGTACATCCGTGTGCTAGCACGCGATGCAAGGCTAGGGTTTGGCTCGAAAGTGGGGAGGGTTTCCGTGGAGATTGATCTCGACGACTTCTGTTGCACGCGATGCAATTGACATGTGGCAGCTCTCCACCCCTCCCTCCTTTATATAGAGTTGGCCGACTGAGACTAGTGGCCGATTAGGACTCTATTTTGAATCGGATCTCATCCGTATCTCATAGAGTTGGCCGCCCATACGTCGTAAGCCCATAGGACTCTATCCGATCGGATCCCTATCCGATCGAGCCGTATCCGAGTCCAACTCGAATATCTATTCTATCCCCTTAAGCGTGCGACCCTGTAGGTTCAGGTATACTCGGTTTCGGCTATAGTCTTAGTTGGCCGATCGTCGGCTCGAGTCCAACTCAGCCGACCCGTCAACAGCGGCGCCTAGCAGCACATATTGACACCATAGTATACAAGAATAATATCGGCTATGAACCTGTAATGTGTACACAAATCCCTTTGCCTCACGATACCAGTTAAGCTATAGGCAAGATGTGTGCCATCCCTTCAATAGCTTAACCATTCACTCGAACCGTATTGGATTATCTGTCTGTTGATTGACTCCTCAATCAACTTAGCATGGCCATGCATTTCCATAATCCATTACCTCGAGGGGCCCAGAGATATCTCTGCAAAGGAGGGGCAAATTCCATCTTGATCACTCACATCCCACTCCATGTTTCATAGCAAACCCGAAAACTACCTTTATAACTACCCAGTTACGGAATAGCGTTTGGTAGTCCCAAAGTAGGCTACTACACATGTTGGAATCCATGGTGATCTCACGTCTAAGGACTTTGCACCAACACTACCTGAGACCAACTAATGGCACATTAATTCCTGTAGTATCTCATGGTGGGTCTATCCAACAATGTGTTCTCCAACACATGTGTCCATGTTTATTGATTTGGTATCTCCATACCAATGATCTATGAGACATGATCATCAATCAATAAACATGCCGATCTTAGAATCATATTTGTTCCAACAATATGACATATGATCAGGGATCGTTTAGAAATAGATTCATACATAAAGAGTCTCATAAATAAGTCACGTACTTATTGATCAATACAAGATGTCTATTTCATGGAACTGAATAACACTTTATTCATTTATACATAAACATTGACATGATATCCAACATCTCTATGTTGCCTCTAGGGCATATCACTAACAGAGCCGATATGTGAAGGAGAGCAAACTTACTTGGATGGCTGGGACTGAAGTAGCTTCATCATCGGCATTGCCACTACCTGCAGCCGATGGTGTGTGTTCACTTGATACCTGGGGGGAAGGTGTTGGGGCACGAGAAGGCTAAAAAGGGCGCAAGTTCAAAAATCGGCTGATTAAGAAAGGAAAAATGCACTGATAGAAGCTTACTGAACGAAGGGGAGCCGCTTTCCTCTTGATGGACAACTTCTTCCTCTGCCGATGCAAAAGCTACAATGAGGGAAGAATATATATGACAACATTGAAAGATTGGGTAGTGAAAGTGGCTTACCGACGTCGGACGAACAGAGCGCTTTGGAGGGCTCGGAGTCTTTTGAACGGATGCCTCATCGGCTGATGGAGTCTGAGCCTACTTGTTAGAGGAGCTTGATTCGGCTACGGCATCATCAATAGCTTTCTCCATTTCTTCATCCTGAATTTCTTCATCAAGCACAACGTCGACTTCGGGTCGATGGGGGATAGATCATCGGTGGGCTCGGCTTCGCTTCTTCGCGGTTTCTTCTTCGCTGCAGCCGTGGGTGAAGGACGCCGATGGCTTGCTCCTTTTTTGCCGATGAACTGGCTCACGGGTTTGGCCATGGAGGAGAGTCGATACCTTCGGCGCATTGAAGCTGATGATTGATGGGGCCAGCCCGCAGCCGTTCGATAGCACCCCTCTAGCGTAACTCACGGCCACTCCAGTGTTGCTGATCCGAGGAGGAGAGGCATCGGTCGTCTGCAAGGACAAAGATATGAGTAATGATATATGCGTATGAATAGCCGATGAAGTGAGAAAGTTAAAGAGCAAGTACTTACTGATGGGACCATGTTAGGATCAATGGTTGTCAGATACATGGAAACTGATTGGTGACATAGGTGCAATTTCCATTCCCTCCACCATCGGCTAAAGATAGTTGTCCTGGTGATTGCCAATTCGTATCCCTGAATTAGTTGCCGAGAGGAGGACCTGGGATACTAAGCAACCGATGCATCATTATTCTGCCGTCAATCTAGCCTATAGCTTGGATCTTGTCAGAATAGTACAAGCCAATCAGCAGTTGGCCCATCCCCAGTTGTCTTGCAGCAACCATCGGATGATAAAACTCATACGTTTTCTAAACATTCCTCCCTTGGTGGATGCCAACCGGAAGGATGTAAGGGGAGATGGCAGTTACAAAATTTTCTCTCGGCTTCTCATATTTTGGAGAATTGATTTCGTCTAGCCAAAGATCGTCTGGCATTTCAAACTTGCTGAACTTGTCGTAAGCAAACCAGATAGTGGAATCGGCTGGGAAGCCATTGTAGAAGTTGCTGAACCAGTTCTTGAAGTACTCAGTCGAAAGCTTGGATCCATAGTAGGAGGAGGCTGCCTCTCCAAATGACATACATCGACGAGTGGGTACTTCTTCATCATCTTCGTACCTCGGCTCAGCTAGGGGAAAATCGGCTTCAAGAAGACTTGGCCGCTGAGCAGCTTTGTGGGTGTGGAGGTTGAGCCATAACTGTAGTAGCCACCAAGGGCCTCCTGTGTTGATGGCTTGCTTAGAGGCCAGCCTAGCCGATACATTGCTCAGCGTTTGGTACAGATAGCTGAGCAAGTACTTCCCTAAGGGGATTTTCTTTTTCTCTACCAGGGCTTCGGCTACATGTTGCCAATTGTTGGTCGGCCCGAAACTTGATCAGCAGAAAACGTACTTCTCCAACCACATCATCAGGAAAGCTGTGTGTTCCCTGTTGGAGACTGGGCCATCCCTCATGTTCATTGAGATAAAACCACTCCAACCTCCTATGCTCTTGGTCTTAAAATTGTGATGGCACTTAATATTGAGATCAGAGGGGTCAACTACCGAGGTTATGTCCAGCCCAGTGATCATCACTACATCCAGGAGGGTTGGCGTCATCGGCCCTCCTCTAAAAAGGAACGCATTTAGCGTGTCTGACCAGAAATAGCTCGTAGCTGACAGCAGGGGCTTGTCCTTGGGCATATCGGCTATGGTGAGGGCTAGGCACTAGCCGACCCCTATTTCGTCCCAGAAAGCCTGCTTACTAGCTGATACCCTAGAGTACCAGGATGGCCAAGTTTTGTCCATTGATGGCCAAGATTTGAAGACCCCTGACCAATATGCTAAATCTGGGTTAGCAAATCTAAAGGGGATCTGATTGGTCTCAGCATTGATGAAGTCGCTAGGGTCTACCTTGCCAATCGGACCTAACAGGAGTTGGTCAGGGTGAAGGAGGTTGGGAATCACAATTTGGTGAGCCAGGTGCAACAGATTGATGAAAAGAAAAGGGAAATTAAAAAAGGGGAAAAGAAACCAGATTGCGATGAATGAAGGGCTAGAGCCGACAAAAACATACCTCAGGGTATTCCATGGGGGCCGCATTGGAGGGGGTGCTTGAAGACGCCATTAATGGATGTGATCGCCGCCACGGAGGAGTTTACCAGCGAAATCTGCTTTGGTTCTGACGAGGTCGCCGAGGGAGCAGAAAGGTTTTGAGGCTAGGGCTTGAAAGTGAAAAGTGGCAGCGTGGCTCGTTTTGGCGCAAGGCGGACATTATTTAAAGAGTTTTTTGTAACAGCCGAAACGGACTGGGACGGAAGTCACGCAGGAATTCGAAAAGCGGTTCTACGATACTATCCTATCACGGATATGGGGGCCATGTGTTGACGACCAAATTTGGTAACCAAATCCCCGAGTTCGGGGCCAAGATTGAAGCTGTAACGCCCTGAAAATCGGAGAATTTAAAAACCCAAAAATTAAAAATCGAAACTTACAAAAAACTTTTGCTTGTTGCTTCTTGATCGTGTTTATTCCTTCTTATTTGCCAGCTTGGTTGCATTAATTTATATGTGAACGATTCATCTCGGTGTTTGAGAAAAACCAAATGATTTGGATATCCGTTGGGGAGAAAAATCTCGAAGTCTAAGATTAGGAATTTTTAAAATAAAATAGGAAGTGGGGTGGATTCATAAAAACGTGGGTTTGGAAAATAAAACATTAATTTATGATTGTGAAATATTAATTAGGAGATAAAATGGGCAATAAAATATTTTAAAGGATTTATATAAAGCCTAGAAACTTATTTGGAATTAAAAATGGTGATTTATGAATTTCAGAAAAAAGGGATTAAATTAAATATGGTGATATATATTTTTAAATAAACAAAAGTTGGTGAAGAGTTTGAAAATATATTCTTGAATTAATTTTGGGAATACTATATTTTTTATGGAATTTTTAGAGTGAAAGGAAATAGGAATTTGGAAAATAGAATTGAAAAATCGAAAAATCGGGATCGGCACTGTTCATTAGGTCACTAGCCGTTCGAAGCCATACCGGCCTTGGCCTCGCGCCTGCCGCGCGCCCACCGTACCGCGCCGGCACCCACGCGCACCATGCGCCATGCGCCGCGCCCGCGCGTGCCCGGCCCCGCCCGCGCCGTGCGCCACCTCCGCCATGCGCTCGACCGCCGTACGGCCCCACGCCCGCCACCCGTCGCCGCCGCGTCCGGACCCCACGCCCGCGCCGCCACCCGTCGCCGCCGTACCCCAACCCCGCCCGCGACCTCGCCACGCGCCTCCCGCCTCGAGCCCGCCACCCGCGCGCCCGAGTTCCGGCGCCGCCCCGCCACCGCGCGCGCGTGCGCCACCGCCGTACCATGTGCCGGACCCCCACCTTTCTTCCCGTTCTTCCCCCTCCCGGCCGCGCCTATATAGGACCCCTCTCCCCTCTGTTTTCCCCACATCGCCACCGTCCCTCGCCGTTTTCCCGAGCGCCGTCACCGCAACCCTAGCCGTCGTGCGCCGCCGTCACCGCAAGCCCCACCGCCGTGCGCCGGAGCTCCACTAGCGTCGCCGTCGCCGGTAAGCCCAAGCCGCCACCCCTCCCTCTCGCTTGCGCCGGTCACCAGCCGGTAACGAGAGAGAGTGAGAGCAGTGCACCGGTCGAGCAATTGGCGGGTTGATGAATAGTAAACAGGGAAAAGAAAAGAGAAGAAAAAGGGAAAAGAAAAATAGGAAAAAGATGGGGAAAAATTTTGGAAAAATAGGAAAAGTGTTTAGGAAGTATTTGGGAAAATGTTTGGGCAAAAATATATTGTTTTCTCGTATATTTTTCTTGGGGCAAATTCAGAATTTGAAATCGGACTTTTCGGAGATTTTGTTTCGCGTCGTTTTAATCCAGATTTTGTTTATTTCTTTTCCGCCATTAGAAATGTGTTTCTTTTAGTGCTCGAACCTCCAAAACCTCGAACACAAAACCCCTTGATTAGCATTTCCAAATTTATTTTCTTAAATAAATGCGATCGACGTTTTGCGAAAACCCTAGGGCATCAACTCGTTTTCAACTCGGATTTTACCCTAACAACTCTCGTCCAAACTCGAGTAGAATTCTAGGCTAAACGTCTAAAGTCGTTTTTATGGTTCTTTTCGATCTCTCGGTATTTTATTGAATTCTGATCGAATTCAATTGATCTTTCGCACGTACGGATAGCAACCGAGGGAGGGAGCACGACTACGTTGAAGACCCCGCCAACAAGTGTGCGAGCAAGGCAAGTCAACACATCCCTTTGACATATTGATCCTACTTTGCGAAATGATATTGATTTCAATTACAAATTGCATGCTATACACAAATGAGTACCTATACTTGATATACCCTGCCTTGATATTGATTACGCTTAGAAATAATCTTTGTAACCCTCGATGTGATACAACCGGAGGATATCTTCGGTAAAATGCTTAGCCCTGCTTATACTAGATTCTTGCATACTCATGATTTTACAAATAAGCCTCGTGCTTGGGCAACTATCTTTGGGAAGGTAGTTGAGATACGGCAAGTGGAGACGTGAGCGCCACATTGCCTCGATCATGTGAAGATAGTTTCGATGGAAAAATGAAAATACAAACCAATGTTTTCAGACTGGGGCGGATGGATGGATTTGGGTGGTTTTCTGGGAAAGGCTAGTACCATCCCTGGTCAATTAAGGACCGAGCCATGAGACTTATAACTTAGAGCAAACCAGTACAACCGTACTTCTCGAATGGGTATAGACCTAGCAGAGTAGATAGCCGAGCGGAGGCAGTATCCCTGCATAGTGGTTCAGGTGTAAGTGTTGAGTTAGGGACCTACCATGGGTAGTGTGCACATGATTGTGATGAGATGAAAGGCCTTTATGTGAATAGTAACCTAAACCTAACGATGAATTAAAGATTAAGTAAGTTTTCTCCCTTACCTTGGAAACGCCAGAACTCCTCTCGCTGCTAGGAAATGACGGCTAGAGTGCATGAGGACTTAAGTTCATGGAGCGGGTACTGCCAAAGTGAGGTTATCGAAAGGCTTTGCCGTGACCGTCCATATAGAGGGATGTAAGCTCATTCAATGAGTAGTTGCAGAGTACGGGTAAAGTGTACATCCACTGCAGTGTGAGTCAATCAATCAATTCGAATACCCATGCTCGCGGTTAATGAGTGACGTGACAAGTTTCTCCCGTGGCTAGACTCTTAAACTTTAAAATGATGGGTTGGTATGCATAATGATCTTATTAGCTGGTGGACTTAACTTCTCGACCTACGAGAAGGGATAGACTCCCCAGAAAACCATGACGAACCGGAGACAGAAAACCATCCTTGGTATCACGATGGATGGCTGACAGAACCGTCGCCGATTTAATATGTTCTGGAACTAAAACTTGATTGGCTAGATGTTAGGATTGTGAAATGATTTGTGAAAATTGGCTTTGTGCAAATGAACCTTAGCCATCCTTTGAATGACCCTATCAAGTGCACCATTCCGTGTCGGCTTGTTGAGTACGTTGGGTACTCACCCTTGCTATACGCACAAACTTCAGATGAAGGAAACGAAGAACTAGAGGACCCCTATGCCTACTACCAGGAGGAATGAACACAATGAAGCGCGCTAGGTCTTAGTCCCCAGTCGTTGCCTATGGCAATCGACATGCCGCTGTTTTCCGTCTGCTTATGTCATCTAAACTCTGATTTGGTTGAATTCGGACCCGTAGGTCCTATATGTATTGGATATTGCCTTCGGGCCTATTATTGTAATAAGTTGATGTAAGACTATTCGTGCACTGTGCACCTGGTAATTCAGAACTGTATTCGTGGGTACCAAACTACTCGATCCGGGGATATGGTACTATGAACCCGAATGATTCCCGTCCTTATAAACGAGGGTCGACAGAAGTGGAATCGAATCAAGAGCGCAGTCTGCGGAGAAACAGAGGCCGCATCGGCTAAGACCGAACCGGCTGGGAGACTAGTCGGCTAAGGCCGAATCGGGCAAGGATGGCCAATAGCCGATTCCGATTAGGGGATGGAGATTGAACCAATCCCGAAAAAGGAGCATAAAGATAAATATTGGATTCGATTCCCAAATGTTTGTTGAAGATATTGTCATCTATGGATAGAGTCCTGTAACGGCAATTATATCTATAAATTAGGAAGTTGTATAGAAATTCCTTTTGTAATGGCATGAGACTGCGTCCCGAGATATTGTCGTACTGTAAATAGTAGATAAGCTAGAAACCATGTCCTACACGGATATCGTTATGCCTAGGTATAAATAAGTCCCGAAGGCTCTTTGTAAAATATATCAACCAACACACAATCAATCAACTTCGGCGCATCGCCAATCTTTTATTTTCGACGAGTTCTTGCTCTTGCTCGGGCTGCATCGGCTTCGGTCTCCGAACAAGGTAATCCCTTGTCATTAGTGGTTTGTATTGTAGGAACTAGTGCTTTCATCGTCATGATACTCTAGTTTCGATGTTATAAACTACGCAATTTATCATACGCGGCCTATAATCTAGAGCAATGCCTAGATCTATCCCACAATCGGCTGGTTTCTCTCTAAAGACAGCAGCAAATGGGGCTAGATCCAGGGGTTGAATTGGATTATATGTCGTGTCTACCGTCCTGAGGGGTTCACATTAACTTATACAGATCTGTTATTTCTTTTTGTACTTAATGTTGCATCTAATCGACATGTTAAGTCACTCTTAGAACTATCAAGATCTGTCTAGTTTAATGTTTATCATTAGAGACAGCGCTGGAGTTTCAGCCAGCCATACCTGTTTTAGTTATCTTTTAGTTTTAATTGCTATTGGATATATTAAAACTGCCCTTTATATTAAGATCTCAATCTATTTAAATGCCCTAAACCGGTATCAATCTGTCAAGTTACATTGACAGCCGATAGATCTAGGTTTAGCGCATTTAGATTAGACTGATATCTTTTTATAAAATATATCAGAGTATTAGCCGATTCATATTAGATCTACAGTATCGGCTAAATTGTCAATGCAAATAATTATTATCCTAATGTACATTTAAGCCTAAGTGATTTATACTATCTTGGTATGCTACAGATCTATCCCAATCACTTAGTATAAATATGCTTTGGAATAATAATAGATGTTTATTGATTTCTTCAGCCGATCCGGTAGGATCTAATTTCAACTTAATGCCTATTTCTTGTTTCTTGTCGGTTACAGGATCAAACCAACTGGCACACCCTCAATTCGCCAAAGGCGACCAATTTGGACCTGCACTAGAGTAAAGCAAATCTCTCAGGCCAGTGCATGGGAATCGAATTTCTCATCAACAAAGTGTTAGTTAGAACTCCCCCTTAATGTATGCATAAAGGACAATAAAAGTCAATCTCTTATGCATATATTGAAGGAAGAATTGAAGGAAGTTCTAACAAACACATCTCACTCCGTGGGGTGCAATAATGGTGAAAAGACGTAATAGAAATGCATATGGCATGGAAAGCACACAATGAAATTGAAAAACAACATTTCACCACACAAAATGACACAAGACATCATAGAGATAAATCGTAATTAATAGCAGTCATTACATCCCAACGCACAAAATGTTTATATGTCCAAAAGATAGTGAAAAGAGAAAATCCTAGGAAGATAACTGCATGGGTCAGAAGTTTCGGTGATTAGGTCCGGAACTTCCGGTCGGCTGGCAGACTGAAGGTAAAAAAGGAGAGAGTGGAATCTGAAGAAACTAAAGACCCCTTCACCCCCCTTCACTCAATCTTTTCCCCCTTTGGCATCAAGACACCAAAAAGGGACAAGAGAGGAGCGAAATCACTCGGAGTCATTAGAGTGGATGACGATCTCAATGTCTCCACTATGGGCATCGTCGTCGCCGACGCCTTCACTACCGGGGGCTGCAGCAGCAAGGGAATCCATAGGAGGGACTCCCTCATCCTCCTCCTCCTCCTCTGAGTGTGAAGACTCCTCAGCGAAGGCAGTGGGGAAGGAAGAAGAGGTGCCCTCACCAGCGGCAATGTCATGAGCCGCCCCATAGACCACGAAGGGGTCCTCATAGACATCATCCTCGGAGTCATCTAAGACCTCCTTCCTGGCCTTCCTCAGTAGCAACTTCTGTCGCTTCTCAATCTTTTTGACCTTGGAGGCGGTCTTGGCACACATGCAGAAAATTGACTGAAGTGCCTTCTTGATGGGCGAACTGGAGCTCGAGCCTGGGCATGGTGGAGGAGCAGAAGATGTCCCCGCACCTGAAGCTGAAGCAGGAGGAATCCTCAGCGCTGACGGCACGTGAGGATGGAAGGATCGATGCGAAGCATCGCAGGTGTAGAAATAACCAGTCACCTCATTAATCATCTTCATGATGTAAGGTGCATACACCCCCCCCCCCCCGCTTGGGATCGCAAGCGGTGTTGTATATCTCGAACCATATCAGCTTCATGACGCTGAACGACAGCTGGTTGTACCTCATGCGACTCAGAAGATGCGCATGGCACACAAGGAGAGCATCCCGACCTTAGGGAGCAAGATCCACCTGAAGATGGAGAACAGAACTTGAACAAAAGACAAAAAGAAAGATGGACAACAAGGTGGAACGGATGAAAAGAAGGGCCAAACCTGAAGATGGAGTACATGAGCTTGTACTGAGGAAGCAACCCCTTGGTGGTTCCTAAGCAATCTCTGGGAGCGTCTGGTGCATAAAGAAACTTGGAGTGCACCATTGAGATGAGCTCCTTAGCGTGGATGTTGGGACGGTTCAGATCGTCCTGCTCCAAGACCAAGGTCTTAGCAAACTGAGCCATGGAGACCTTGTAGGGACGCCCCTCAGTCATCACTTGAGATAGGGAACATCGAACTTGGTGGAGCCGAAGAACACCATGGCATAGAACTGCCTGATGACCTCGGTGTTCTAATCGTACTCCAGACTAAGGATCTCACCACTGTTCTTGGAGTGGCACACTTGCATAAAGTCGTTTAAGTAGGTGTTCTTCTTCGACTTGAGATACCCCACATCTAGCCACTTCATCTCCACAATTGGATTGGTTCTGCCCATGAAGACTGAATTGTACCAATCCAGCTAGAAGAAGGTCCTAAACCTAGGATCCAAGGACTCCATTAGGACAGAATCAGGATCAACCAGGCGATCACGACCACACCGGGCAATCTGCTTGAGATAGTTGATCCTCTGGCGCCCAATGTGGTGTTGGGGGACGGTGTCATACCCTAGGGTCTTGTACAGACTGATGGGGTTTGCAAACAAACCCAACTCGCCCGGCTGAGGTCGAGGAAACCTTGCACTAGATCACCGAGCTGCAGGGGGACATTTGGCTGAGCATCACCTCCTGCCTCAGTCCCCGCATTGCGGATCACCAAAGGGCGATTTCGAGCAACTGGAGAAGACCTGGGAGGATCAGGTGGGGGAGCGCGACTGCCACTCCCGGCTTTCACCACCTTCTCCTTGCCTAGGCATCCCCGAGGGTAGCGAACAGGAGGATTGTCATCCCCGAAGACATCCTGGCAGGCCTCCTGGCGCTTCTCACGAGGAATTATAGCACTGCAAGAAGGAACAAGCAAGGATAAGGGAATTGCAGTGACAAAAGGATTGAAAGAAGGGGAGTTAGTGGCTGACTACAATGTGACTGGAAGTGCCGGGCAAAGAACACCAGAACTTCCGGTGTGCATAACAGCCGCACCGACCCCGGCCAAAAGTCACATGCATTGCCTCAATTTGCATAGATCAGCCATCTAAAGGGTGCTAATGAGGTTTCTAACCAAAAGGAATTCTCCTTAGGTCCAAGAAATTAGAGATCGGGGCAAAAGAACGGGAGACTAGGGAGAGAGATTGAACGAAGTACCTCGGGCGTACAGAAGCGCAAATCAACCGCGGGGAGGCAATCCTCGGCCAAAACAAAGTCAAAATTGATGAAGAATGAAGAGGACACATGGTGGAGATGCAAAATCGCCGGGAAAGGGGAGAGAGCAGTTAGGGTTTGGGTCGCGGCGGAGTGAGAATTAGGGTTGAGGCCGACGCCCACCCTTGGGACTTTTAACTCCCACACTACTGGAACTTTTGGTCAGAGTCGGAACTTTTGGTCACCCCCAAAATTGAGACAGAGAAATTATCGAAAGTTCCGGCTGGGGTCCGTAACTTCGATAGAAGGCTGAAAGGCACAAGTCTAATAAGGAAGGATGGACATGTAAACCTTTGCGATGCATGCGACAAAGACACAATCAACCAAGACATAAACAATGGTCACAATGTATCACAAAAAGGATTAAGAACCAAGGTTTCAGAAACAAAATAAGCAGACAACAATTTCCGCAAACATTTTAAAAAAGATTTTTGGCAAAATGGGAATGTTTGAACCTTATTTTTCATATCAAAATCAGCTTCTACCTAAGAAGCGATCTCAAGATACAAGGGTTCAATTTTAATTTACACTCTTTTTGATTCATTCTTGGCTATTGATTAGCCAACCAATCCTCAACAAATGTTGCGAGAATCCAAGATATTGAGCTCACTCCTAAGCTCGCAAAACCTCTTCTCATCCAAGGGCTTGGTGGAAATATCGGCTAGTTGACTATCGGTTCTCACATGGGATAGGACAATGTCACCCTTTGCCTCATGATCTCTCAAGAAATGATGGCGAATGTCTATGTGTTTGGTTCTTGAGTGTTGGATGGGGTTGTTGGCGAGTTTTATGGCACTCTCATTGTCACATAGGAGAGGAATCTTGTAAAAGATGTAGCCAAAGTCTTGTAGGGTTTGTTTCATCCAAAGAAGTTGAGCACAACAAGATCCGGCGGCTATATATTGGCTTCGGCGGTTGATAAGGAAATGGAGTTTTGCTTCTTGGAGGACCAATAAACAAGGGACCATGCAAGGAATTAACAAGTGCCGGTAGTGCTCTTGCGGTCAACCTTACACCCGGCGTAATCCGAGTCAGAATAGCCTCCAAGCTCAAAGTCACAACCCTTAGGATACCACAAGCCAAGGTTAGGAGTGTACACCAAATATCGAAGGATTCTCTTAATGGCAATCAAATGATATTCTTTTGGTGTCGCTTGAAAGCAAGCACACATGCACACACTAAGCATGATATTGGGCCTAGATGCACAAAGATAAAGAAAGGATCCAATCATGGAGCGATATACCTTTTGATCCATGCTTTTGTCGTTTTCATCGAGATCCAAATGCCCATTGGTAGGCATTGAAGTCTTGATGGGCTTGGCATCCTCCATCCCAAACTTCTTGAGCACGTCTTTCAAGTACTTTGTTTGGGAGATAAAGGTTCCTTCCTTGAGTTGCTTGACTTGAAGCTTGAGGAAGAATGTGAACTCGCCCATCATTGACATCTCGAATCTCTTGGTCATTATCCTACTAAACTCTTCACTAAAGGAATCATTAGTTGAGCCAAATATTATGTCATTGACATAAATTTGGCACACAAACAAATCATTCTTGAAATTCTTAGTGAAGAGAGTAGTGTCAGCTTTGCCTATCTCAAAGCCATTTTTAAGGAGAAATTCACGAAGACATTCATACTATGCCCAAGGGGGCTTGCTTAAGCCCGTAGAGTGCCTTGTGAAGCTTAAACACATGATTTGGATATTTGGGATCTTTAAAGCCGGGTGGTTGCTCAACATATACCAATTCATAGATTGGTCCATTCAAGAAAGCACTCTTGACATTCATTTGATATAATCTGAAATCATGGTTAGCGGCATAGGCCAAAAGAATAAGAATGGACTCAAGGCGAGCAACCGGCACAAATGTTTCACTAAAGTCGAGACCCTCGACTTGAGTGAACCCTTGTGCCACTAACCGGGCTTTGTTGCGAGTGACTACTTCATTCTCATCGTGCTTGTTGTGGAAGATCCACTTGGTGCCGATCACATTTTGATTAGTCCACCAACGACCATACTTGATTGCAAGTGAAGTTGTTCAACTCTTCTTGCATGGCCATTACCCAATCCGGATCACCAAGCGCATCCTCCACCCTAGTTGGTTCCAAACAAGAGACAAAAGAGTAATTCTCACAAAAGCTAGCAACACGAGATTGAGTGGTTACCCCCTTTTTAATGTCTCCAAGAATGTTGTCGACGGGGTGATCTCGTTGAACGGTGTGATGTATCCTTGGATGGCACACAGGGGAGTTGAGCCTGATCAGGTAGCTCTTGAGTGCCCTTGGCGTCGAGTCCATCCACTTGTGCCGGAGGCACGCCTTCAGCTTCATCGGTCCGGAGGTTCCGGTCAATTGGACCCAGAACTTCCTGGCAACTTGATGTCCGGATGTTGCGATCCCTAGGACTCGGAGCATCTGACCGGAGGATACGGGCTGTTAGCATCGGAACTTTTAGGACATCATCAATTTGTCTTGGCAAAGAGCTATTGGCTATCAACAAAAGAGGTTGATCACTATTCACTTGATCTTCCTGCGTCTCGACTGGTCGTATGTCTCCAATAGCCTTCATTGCAATTGCCTTGCTTGGATCCACATCATGTACAACATGAACCATAATTTTCTCTCCTTGGGAGCCATTAGATTCATCAAATGTCACATCCCTACTGATTTCAACAACACCGGAGGTCTTGTTAAAAACACGATATGCATGGGCATTTGATTCATAACCGAGTAAGAATCCCTCATCCACCTTAGGTGCAAACTTAGATAAACAAGGTTTCTTACTCGAAATAAAGCACTTGCTCCCAAAGACACGAAAGTATGAGACGTTAGGCTTTTTATCACTCAAGAGTTCATAGGATGTCTTCTTCAAGAGCTTGTGGAGGTAAACACGGTTGATGGCATGGCATGTGGTGCTCACGGCCTCCGCCCAAAAGACATCGGAGGTCTTGTACTCATCAAGCACGTCCTTGCCGCTTCAATGAGTGTGTGATTCTTGCTTTCAACGATGCCATTTTGAGGTGGATCACATGGGGCGAAGAACTCATGCTTGATGCCTTCTTCATCAAGGAATTCCTCCACTTGTGTATTCTTAAATTCTCCTCCATTGTCACTTCGCACCCACTTGATGGAGAGATCATATTGATTTTGGGCTTGTCTTGCGAAGTTCTTGAAGACTTCTTGGGCTTCACTTTTGTCATGGAGAAATAATAACCAAGTGAAACGGGAATAATCATCAATAATCACAAAGACATACTTGTTACCTCCAATGCTTAGATAAGCCACGAGACCAAATAGATTCATATGAAGGAGCTCGAGTGGTCTTGTAGTGATCATGATGTTTTTGATAGGATGTGGATTCCTAACTTGTTTCCCAGCTTGACAAGCAGTACACACATGATCATTCTCAAAGGTGACAGTAGCAAGCCCGAGGATGTGTTCCCCTTTTAAAAGAGTTGACAATTTTTTCATTCCTAAATGGGCTAGCCTTGGGTGTCATAGCTAACCCATGGAAGATTTGGTCATTAAGCAAGCTTCGGGGTTTACTCTATCTATGTCAAAATCAATAAGATAGAGATCACCCTTCACCTTTCTCTTAAAGGCCAAAGATGAGTCATCTCTCTTAAAAAAGGTCACATCCTCGTCGGTAAACAAGCAATTATAGCCCATTTTACATAATTGAGAAATGGAAAGAAGATTATAGCTTAATGACTCGACAAGGAGAACATTAGAGATGGAGTGATCATTTGAGATAGCAACAATTACCTTTCCTTTGCCATCATCTCCAAAGATGATATTCTCATGATTTCCTCTCTCGTCAAGGCTTGTAAACATATTCCTCTCCCCGTCATATGATTGGTGCATCCGCTGTCTACCACCCAACTTGTTCCACTGGGGAGTATGCCTACAAAAAAATCATGCTTGGGTTTTAGGTACCCAAACATGGCGAAGTTTGGGTCCTCGAATGTTAACCACTAGCGCCTTGGGCACCCACACACAAGCACAATACTCATCATTGTGACCTCTATTGAAGTGAGCAACCACCTTACCATTGTGGTTCTTGCTGATCACAAATGAATCATAGTATATACCTTCTAGTCGAAACTTCCTGGCCCTATGGCCGGAAGTTCCTGCCAACTCCCTGGGTCTGGTAGAGATCCGAAACTTTCGGTCCATCCGGCCGGAACTTCTGGTAATTTCTCTCTGTCCGAGAGATATTTGAGCCTGGAACTTCTAGTAAACTGGTCCGAAACTTCCGGATCTCTAACCAGTCAAGGGATACCTCACCTTGCTTGCTTGTGGGGCGCCTCCTTCTTTGACGAACATCAAGCATGGCTTCCCATTCACAATTACCTTTTTTGAGGGCTTGCTTTCTTCAGAGAAACCAAGGCCATGCCCATCTTTGTTGACAAGGGTGGCGATGATTTTGTAGAGGCCATCCTTTGATTGATAATTCTTCAAACACGCATAATTCACCAAGGTGCCCAACCTCTCATTCTCCTTCTTGAGTGCCGCTATAGCTTCAAGGTTAGTTGCATAGGAATCCAAATCATAGCTATAGCACCTAGCGCAACCGTTGCTAGTGGAGGCTTTGGACGACATAGTGGCTTTATCGGAAGGAGAGGTGCTATTCCAAAGGGTATCAAATTGCACTTCAAGAGCTTTGTGACTTTGGTCCAATGCCACAAACTTCTCTTGAAGTGAATCATTGATATCCTTTAGATTAGCCATTGATCCATTGACCGAAGTGAGCTCATCAATCAATTTCTCAATCCTCTCCCGCTCCTTATCCAAATCATCCTCTAAGGCAAGGTTTCTCTTCTTTTCAAGAATGAGCAAGTCCTCTTGCCTTTCGAGGGATTTCTCCTTGTAGTCCAATGTCTTCATTAGATTAGCCAAATGTTGCATGGTCGGTTTGCTAAAACTTTTGATCACATCATTCAATTCATCCTCACTTCCCTCATCACTCTCAAGATCATCATCAATGGAGAGCTTGGATGAGTGCATTACCTTGCGGCCTTGGGTCATGAAGCAAGACTAGTTGGTGTAGCCATCATCGTCGTTGCTCAAATTATTGAAGAGGCGCTCCTTGGTGGGTGATGAAGACTTGATGGGGATGGTGGCAACTCCTTCATCTCCTTCATCCTTCTCCTCAAGATGCGCCTCATCACCGGAATACCACACCTCCCCATGTAAGCTCGCCCAACCTTCTTCTTGGCCATCTTTGGCTTGGCTTCATTATTCTTTGGACACTCGGTGATGAAATGACCATATTCACCACATTGGAAGCAAGCTCTCTTCGATTGACGACTTCTTCCCTTGTCTTCACTTCTCTTGCTCTTGCCAAATCCGCCTCGGCGAAGGTATTACTTGAACTTCCTCACCATAAGAGCCATCTCTTCATCATCACTCTCATCTTCACATGAAGCTTGATCATTTGAGGCCTTCAAAGCAACTTCCTTGCTCTTGATCATCGTCACATTGTTGGTCATTTGCATGACCTCCTTTGCTTCTTCTTCTAGCATTCGTGGGCAACAATCCTTCCAAGGTACCTGGAGTGAGCCTCTTGAAGTCCTTCCTCTCACGGATGAGAGTGACCAAGGTAGGGTTCCTTGGTCCAAAGGCCCGAAGAAGCCTCTTGACCACAACGTGATCCGTCATGTCTTCACTCCCAAGTCCTCGAATCTTGTTGGCCAAGAGCATCATTCGGTCATACATCTCTTGAGGAGTCTTATTGTCTTCCATCATGAACCTTCCGAGCTTTCCTTCCAAAAGCTCGATCTTCGATTCTCTCACTCCGAGAGTTCCTTCATGAGCCACTTGCAAAGTGTCACAAATATCCTTGGCCTCCTCAAGCCCATCCACCTTGTTGAATTCCTTCGGGCTCAACGCGGAGAGGATTGCATTGGCGGCCTGAGAATTTCGGTGGATGCTTAGTTCTTGCTCTGGAGTGAGGTCCATATCCTCCATAGGCACATCGGTTCCTGTGCAAACAATCTTCCAAATGCTAGGATGCAAAGAGATTAGATGCAACTTCATCTTGTGCTTCCAAGCGGCATAGTGTGTACCATCAAAGTGAGGTGCACGCCCGGAAGGCATGGAGATAAAGTTGTTAGAGGGAATGTTAAGCTTGCTGTAATCAAAAGGTATAGAAATTCCCCCTTTTTCCTTGCTTGGAGATTTCCCTCCATTTGTATCATCTTCATGCTGATTATCCACTCCTGACATCTTGGATCGACTCTAAGCGGTGAAGCTTATCAAGAGCTTAAGCGCTGATACCAATAGAAAGCCCGTAGATTTCGCCTAGAGGGGGGTGAATAGGCAATCCTAAAATTTTCTCCAAAAGGCAGCGGTTCAAACACATAGGCACTGGAACTTACGGTACTAAACTTCAGAACTTTCGATCAGCTCAGGCTATTCGGAACTTCCAGAGTTCCTGTACGAAACTTTTGGTGTTCTGTGACTTTGACAGGATCTGAAATCAAATTCAAGCTACTTCTGCAATGAAGTATAGTAGGCAAAAGGAAGGTATAGACAGGCAAAACAAATATTCAAAAGGAAGTAAAGAGATAGCGCATGAGACACAAGAATTTTTCCCAAGTTTGGATTCAAAGAATCCTACTCTCCGTTGATGAACTCCGTGGAGTTGGGCCTCAATTAACCCCTTATCTTGCCAAGCAAATCCCCAGGAAGAAGTCTATGATCTCCAACCTCAATGTTCCTAGGTTCTTGCCTAGAGATCAAGTGACCACAAAGATCCCAACTTGATCCTCTAGCACGAACCACAAACGTGAGTTGCTCTACCTAGACAACCTCCTAAAGATCAGCTTGGTTTTACAATATCCATACCTCATTTCCTTGCGGAGGAGAGGAAATCCTTCACAAACTTTCCCGGGCCAATCCACAATTCTCCGAATGCTGTAGGGAGACACCTAACCATCTAGGAGATTGCTCTCCAAGAGTAATAGGCACCACACCACAGCCCTACAAGAATCACCAAGTGCTCAAGTCATCCTAGCTCTCTCACCCTCATAAAACTTCCAATCACTCAAATCTCTCACAAATTTGAGTATGTGGCTCAAGAGTTGAGTTGAAATGATCTAGAACATCATGGGAGGGACTAGGGGACAGAAAAACGAAAGTTCGATGGCCAAAAGTGAGTTGGGGACTGAGTGGGATATTTATAAGTTAGTGATTGCGTCACTTAGCTGTTACTCACAAACTCAGTTGAAAAAGTGTACGAATGTTTCGGTCTAGGACCGTCGGAACTTCCGGCCAACACTTAGGAAACTTGGTTACTGCGAGGCGATGAAGCCCGGAAGTTCCGGCTTGGAACCCCAAAACTTCTGGTCGGGTTTCTTTGCCTTGTAAAGGGCAAAAACCAAAAAAATGCTCTAAAAAATCTCACTCAAGGATATTCTGACTAAGAGCACTTAGATCATCTCATAGCATGACTTTCATCCCTCTTAATAGTACGGTTTTTCCTAAAACTCAAGATTCATGAAAAATAAAACTATAAACCGATGACGAATCTTTTCTCCTTTTTGCAATGGTTGTTTGAGGGTTCTTCTTTCTCAAAACCTGCACAACTAAGCATCTAGGGACTAATTCTCCTGCACACATCTCAATTAAATGCATTAGTCCTTTAACCAAGTTGTTATTAACCACCAAAACCCACTTAGGGGGCTAGATGCACTTTCATGCATCTATTGCTGCTGGTACTGCCGTTGCATCCGCTGCATCATCATAGCCATTATCTGCGTCTGATTGGACCCTATCTGGGCTAGAGTCAGATCCCCACGAGATGGAGATGAAAAACCCATAGTGTTGCCCTGAGTTAATCCATGGGACTCCTGGGGTCCTAATCCACTGACATTGTCCCTGATGTAGGCCATCTGGTGTAGGAAGAAGAAAGAGAGGACGAGGAAAAGGTTACACTAAAGGTAAGACCTTAACCTGCTGAACTACAGATCTGGTGTGAGTATACTTTTATTGTCCAAGTTGATTAAGCAAACAACGTAGTATGGTCACATCCCCACCACTGATATAAACCATACACCTGCACACAGCAAACAACACATGTTCTAGAAGCTAATGACACTACTTTTCGGGGAAGGATTGGGTTTAGGTAAACTCCAAGAAGGCTTCGCTTGATCCTCGAGAAGAGCTGACTCGGGGCTGCTCGTCTTGATCTTCTTGCTTGAACCTTGGGGCTTGACCTTACTTCCATGAAGCTTTCAGCTTGTGCTCCAGCTAAGCAGCTAGAAGGTGGGAGGGGGAAGGAGAGAAATTTGATAAATTGTTTTCGCAAAGAGCTCCGGAGGAAGAGAACAGACATTTTCACAAATAAGGTTTTCACAAAACTTGTCCTTAGGGTTTGACTATTTGGCTCAACCTACTGTCGAGATGGCTCTGATACCAACTTGTCACGCTCAGAAATTTAGCCAAGTTTTTAGACTATTTTGTGTATAAATCCCTGTCCAGGAATCAGCCAGGGTACACAAAATGACTAATCGATAAATAGATCCCAACGTAAATAAAGTGTGAATACTTATAGCATAGGCACTTAGTCCTCACACCGAAAGGAAAATAGCAGTGGAAAAAAGGACGATCCTAGCGGGGCTTCACCTCCACTCCACAGGAAAAACTCAACTAGGGTATGAGCCTTTGTCTTCTAACTTCATCTTCGACTCAGAAGCACTACACTTCTAGAAAAGGGGAAAAATGACAAGGCTGAGTACAACCACCATACTCAATAAGCCACGTCGATGATGCAAACGTCTAAGGGGAGACAAAGAGATTCTTGTGGCTATGTACATAAATGTGGTCGTAAACCATTCTAGTTTAAAATAGGAAAATGTTGATTAATTGAGTCAATGTTAATTCTCCGCTGAACAACGCTAAACCACGTTGAACAGGCCCAACCATTCCACCTGAACTAAACCAGTTCCAATAGGTCAAATTATTAAAGGTGGGACTAATCATGGTCAAGCTGGTCGATCACCCATAACCGCGAGCACAGCTATTCGAATAGTTCTACTCTGATCAGAGGTGTACAACTGTACCCACAAGACACAATCCACCGTATGTCACCATGCCATGCCTGATATGTTACCATGCGAGTGATTGTTATAAGACCCTTCGCATAACTCCACCTGACCAAGTGATACTGCACTGCAGGTTTTGCCCCTATCCCTAAGCCAGGGTAGGCAGCCCCCTTGTGCCTAGGTGAATCTGGAAGCTGAATAGACCTTGTCCAGTCCATCCAACCTCCAACACGCCCACCCTTGCCTGGGTACATCAGCCAGGGAAAAGCTACACTATAAGTCCAGCAGTTTCTCATTCTTGCTTGTGGTAAGTACGGTAAGTCTGCCAGGGTTTCCCACGAACCGGTCCTTAATTGCCATGGGTGCAACAAGCAAAACCATGCACCCATAGCCCACCATTAAGTCATATTTTAGTTGGGTAATTATGACCAATAAAACATGGCAAAATGTCTCAAGCTCGCAGCTCGCCAATACTAAAATAATTAATGTGACAATCCCATTAAATATGGTAGTGGTAATTAAGCATGGGTAAGCGTATATAGTTCTAGCAAGGTCACATAAGTGACGCGAGGCAATAAAATTATCACCTAGGTTTGACAACGAATGGACATCAATTAAACATGGCACAAGAAAGGAGATATGTAGTCCCAATTCCCATGTAATTAGCAAAACATGCAATTTCTTTGCAAACGGTAAAACATTTTGTAAAGTAGGTTCAATATGCTTCAAGGAGGAATGTGTGACTTGTTTTCTTGCTTCTTCAAAAAAATTTTCGAACTCTTTTTCTTGCGAGCGTGAACTTCCGAAACGACGGAGTCTACACGCTGGCACACAAAACAAGGAAAAACCCTAATAAAAACCAAATAAACAGTACATGAAAAGTAAACAAACATGTAGATCTCAATTTTAGATGAATTTTTTAAGTTGAATGGCCCAATTTGGAGATCGTATGAATTAGATACAAATTTTAAAAGTTTTGGGCCATTTAAATGATTTTTTTGAAAATTAAATTGATTTATTGCGCAACTATTAATTATTTCAACACTGGAAAAGGCTAGGGCTAATGTCAAAAAATGGGGGCGTGTGTGCAGTCCACGGTGGACCAAGTCCACATGGGGCGGGTCCACGTGCCCACCACGTGGCACCCACGTGGTTGCCACGGGCGACGGGCAAGATGTCTTGGTGCCGATGTGGCAGCGCCGCTGGCGGCCACGGCGGATGCCACGTGGACAGCCAAAATCACTCCAAGGGGGATTGGGCGGCAATAGGAGTCAGCGGCCTGGATCGGCCTGAGGGCGATCCGACAGCTGAGGACTCGGCGACGAGCGACTCGCCGGACGGCTGAGCGCGGTGATGGCGCGCACGGCCCGATGGTCGCCAACGGTGACCACTGGCGCGGCGACGCACATGGGGAACAGCGGAGGAGAGCGGAGAGGGAGGAAGGAGGCACCGAGCGCGTACGGGAGCGGAAAGGCGACGTGGGCAAGCGACGGTGAGGGGAGGACAGCGGTCGGTGCTCGGGTGGGCGGCGCGGGTGAGAGGGCTGGCTGCTCCCAGCGACGACGGAGGGGCAGTTGATGTTCGACGAGGCGCGGCGAAGCCGGAGGAGGCAGTGGCACGGCTCGGGGAGGAGTGAGGCACGGAGAGGAAATTGCAGTTGACAGTCGTTAAGTACCGATTCCGACCGTCATAGATCTCGGGAATAAAAGGAAATTAGCTATTCATACACGCATATAGGTTTAGAATTAATAAAGTTCCACCTGTCCTTGGAGATTATGTGAATGTTGGTACATATATGAATAAATGAAGTGAAAGCACACTCGCGTGGCGAAGAAACACAACTCCGACAAATCAACGCTCACCATGTCAGTATCCCACGGATTGGAGGACCCACAAGTCAAGTTAAACCAACTTAAAGTTGGGCCAAACACCTGAGAACCGCCACAAGGGCCCACATGTAAGCCACTAGCGAAAGTCACTAGGGATTGGAGCAGTTAGGGGTTCGACTGAACCACCTCAGCTCCAATCCATCCCCACCTTCCACGTGGACGGTCCAGATGAAGCCTCAATGACGGGGTTGCAAGTTTGGCGGTTGGAAACCGACCCTATAGCTATCATTTGGAGGCTATAAAAGGGGAGCTTCACTTCACATTCAACACAGACCACAAGAAGTAGTTTCTATATTTCATACTTAGTCTCTAGGCTAGTGGAGTTAGGAGTTAGTTTAGAGCTTCTACTCGGTTTCGAATCGTCTTCGGGAAGTCGGGTCTGTCTTTTGTATCTTTCTTCCTTTGTACGACTTCGATCAATATAATATATTTATCTTCTCGTATATTTGAGTATGGTTCATATTCTACTTGCTTAGATATATGTCCCATCTATAGTTTATATGGTAATTATAACATGGTTAGACGAGTAACTCTATTGCCACGGTCACGGTACAATGTGCATTTAGGATGTATGTGTGCTTTCGCCTTAGTCATTGATGTCCTGGGAGGCAAGAGTATCTGTGGCAATGTAAGTGTGGTGCTTAGATTTTTCCATAGACATTGGTTATGGTCATATCCCACGGGTTGTAGAGGTAGGCGATACGTGGTGACAGCTCTGTCCGTCTTTTGTAATCCTTCATGTTCAGGTATGGCGTAGGGCAGACGGTAAGAAATCGCCTTTGGTGGCAGGCCGGGCCATTGGAAATAGTACCCTTGTAGTCCTGGGAGCATAGAACTAGGTAACTAACCATGAATATAATTGTTTGTATAACCTATACAACTATACTAGAAGTACAATAGGAACCTAGCTCTAACACTATACTCTCCACTTAGCGTTAGTGTACTATTTGTTAGGACTCTTCTATGTGTGTCACACCACCAAATTATCCATATCTCTTATCACTGCTTAGACTTTTGCAATTCAACTATAACATATGAATATTCATAGTAACTTAATATTCTCTTCTTGGCCGCCGTCTTCCTTTGGGATAAAATAAATACGATACCACGAAATACTCCAGGGTGAAATCCTACAACGGTATATCCATGCGCTTGCGGATTTATCTATAAAGGTAAAAAATACCAACAACGGCGCCCGTGAAGGGAAAGGGGACAGGTAGAGGGGAGCGAGCTCACCGAGACGACGGTGATCGGCTGTTGGTGTGAATTTTTTACATGCACTGGCCTGGGAGATCTTCTTAAATAAAGTGCATGTCCAAAATTGGTCGCCTTTGGTAATTGAGAGGGCGTGCCAGTTGGTTTGATCCTCTAACCAACAACAAAACAAAGAATATGTGTTTGGTTAGGGTTAGATCTTACTCGATCGGCTATGGGTATCAATAAATATACAATTACTATCCCAAAGCACATTTAGATTAAGTGATTGGGATTGATCGGTAGCATACCGAGACAGTATAAATCACTTAGATTGAAAAATACGTTAGGACAATAATTATATATATTTATAACCTAGCCAATGTCGCAGATCTAATGTAAATCGGCTAGTACTCCAATATGTTTTATAAAAAGATATTAATCTGAATTAAATGCGCTAAACTAAGATCAATCGGCTGTTAGTATAGCCTAACAGATTGATACCAAACTTACCACATTTAAGTAGATTAAGATCTTAATATAAAAGTTAATTCTAATACATCTAGTAGTAATGATACATAAAAGATGATCAAAATAGGTAAGACCGGCTGAAACCCCGGTACTATCTCTAATAGTAAACATTGAACCGAACAGATCTGCATAACTCTAAGAGCGACTTAATAGATCAACTTGATGCAGCATTAAGTATAAAAAGAGGTACGAGATCTATTTAGGCTAATGAGAACTCCTTGAGATGGTCGATACGCCATATAATCCAAATCAACCTCTAGATCTAGCTCTGTCGGCTGTTATCTTCAAAGAGACATTAGCCGATCATGAGATAGATCTAGATATTGATCTAGATTATATGCCGCATATAATAAATTATGCAGTTCATAACATCAGAATCAGAGTGTCATGATGATGGAAGCACTAACCCCGACAATACAAACCACTTGTAACAAGAAATTACCTTGTTTGGAGATCGAAGCTGATGCAGCCCGAGAGCAAAGCAAGAACTCATCGAGAAAAGTAAAAACAAGAAAGTTTGGCAATGCGCCGAAGTTGTATTGATGTGTGTTGTTCTTTTTACAAGGTCTCGGGTCATATTTATACCTGTTAACGCCAAAATTTGGTAAGCCCCGAAGTCCTTATCGGCTAAGGGTTAGTATCGGCTCGAAGCAAAATCGGCTGAGAGTTTTGCGTCAGCCGATGGAGGATCCATATCTCCAGCAGCCGGATTCTTGTTCGATTCGGTTTGAGAAGATCTTATCCAGAAAAAACCGAGTCCAGGGAGGATACGACGTGTATCTATTAATTAGGAAGATATTGTTAGTTTCCTAGTTTTTCTTTAGGAAAGTTTGTTTTGTAATTTCTTAGGATCTTTGTCACCCTACGGGTATAAATATGTAAGCTCAGGGTTCATGTAAATTATCTCTCGATCAATACAACTCGGCGCATCGCCACCTTTCTTTTACCTTTCTACTTTGTTCTTCATCCGGCGAGACTTGGCACCTGACGTGGGGCTGCATCGGCTTCGATCTCTGGTGAAGGGGTAAGTCCAAGGCCCCATCGGCTCAGGCAATCGTATTGGCTACGTTGGCGTCGTCCAAGGCTGCATCAGTACATTCAACCTCTTGGATTGCTTTAGTTCGGTTGATATCTTTGCCTGAATATTTATCATATGTCTCTGTTGAATCTAATTTTGGTATCTCGATTTGGCTCTATCGGTCGTCTCTCGTTTTAGGGTTTCTGTCGATACCGGCTAAATCGTTATATTAGATTAGATTAGCTTAGGCATCTACCACCCTGAAAATCAGCCAAGGGCTTGATTGTCTAGATATTGCGTTTCTTTTCATACTTAGTGTTGCATTAGTTTAAATCTACTAAGTCGTGATTAGAACCATAATCTCTAGCCTGCCTGTTGGTTGCCACTAAGGGTTTCATCGGGGTTTCAACCGGTGAGGTATTCGGATTTCGCATTGGTTTGCAAGGAATATACACAAGTTGGATCTAGCCGATTGCAACAGAGGTGTTATTGAATATTTGATCATTTGGATTTTATGATATCGGACTTCCAGCAGATGTGTGCTTTAATATTTAAATCAGTATCTGTTTTATCATGTGATTGCTTCGTGCTATATTACATTGCTACATCGTCATGTTATCATCGGCTAGCATTGGCGTCGGCTGGAGTTGAACCATCGGCTTATTAGCCGATCAGTTAGTTTTTGGGTATCGGTCTATCAGCCGATATGATTTATGTTCTGCTGTTCTTCATAACTTGTCAGTGGCAGGATCAAACTGACTGGCACGCTCGTGCTTCATTGATTCTAGGACCTGCACTGGAGCTAAGCAGATCTCCCAGGCCGGCGTGTTGATATTTCTCGTCAACAATACCCGAATATACAATGATTCCGTAACGGACACGATTCCTATTACAGATTAAGTCTCTAAACAAACCGACATTATGTATAAAGGAAACTATACAAAATATCCTAACTTAAAGATACAATTGCCGTTGTAGGACCTTATCCACAGATGGCAACATCTTTGAAGCACTTTGGAAACCGAGTCCAATAGTTATCTCTTAAGCTTTCCTTCGGGATTGGCCCCTCCTTCGGCCTTCAATCGGAATCGGCTATCGTCCATCTTGGTCCGACTCGGACTCAGCTGGCTGCCTCCGTAGCCGATTCGGACTCAGCCGACGCAGTCTCTGTTTCCGCAGATCGTGCGTCCCTCAATTTCCGCTCCAATCCTTGCTTCAAATTTTGGGATTTGCTTACCAAATTTGGTCGTTAACACATGCCCCCTAAGTCCACGATATGATAATGTTGTGGATTTTGTGCAATCTTATCCCTGGCGCAACCCTAGGTCGAGTCTGTTTCGGCTATTACAAAACTTTTTAAATAATGCTTCCTCCACGCCGAGCAACTCACGCCATCAAACATAATCCACGACAGCAACAAATGTCCTCAAGCTCTCCGGCGGCATCCTCAGCTTCCCCGACTCCGCGGTGGCAATTTCCCCCTTTCGGCGACCTCAAGCGCAACAATGGCGGCCCCCGCTGCTCCATCAGCCACTGCCCCTGCTGAGTTCCCCGAGGTACGCTCCAATCGGCCAAAACCCCCTTTTTCTGCTCTTAGCCGTAGATCCGAATTTTAGGGTTTCCGAATCTGAAATCCGCTTCTTCTTCTGATTGTAGCATCTTGTGCACCAAGTAGTAATCCCAATCTTGATCAATGATGAGAGATATTACCTAGAGCCAATCGACAACAAAGACTCAGCCGAATTCATAATAGCCAAAACTGACAGGGTACCATATAGGATGAGAAACCCGAATCTAAACCATTGGATCGGTACCCTTAAATCTTGGCCCTCAATGGACAAATCTTGGCCAACATGGTATAAGAGAATGCAGCCTGCCAAGCAAAGCCACTGGGAAGAAGTTGGAATAGCCCAATGCCTGGCATTATCTGTAGCCGACATGCCTAAGGACGAACCATTAGTGTCGGCTGCCACATACTTCTGGAACAACACTCTGAATGCCTTCCTCTTTCAGCAAGGCCCCATGACCCTAACTTTAGCCGATGTCTTTATGATTACTGGTCTATACATCCTATCATCGGCAAACCTGAACCAATTGGAAACCAAGGGCCAAGTCTCCTTCAAAACCAAGGCAATAGGGGGCTGGAACGGATATGAGGCCATGAACATGGGAACTAGGCCCATTGATGCTAGGGAACATGCTGCATTCCTCATGATGTGGCTCAAAAAGTTCTTATTCTGTGGATCAAGCTGTGGCCCAACAACAAACTGGCAGGTGGTAGCCGAAGCCCTGGTAGACAAGAAAAAGCTTCCCTTAGGCAAATTTCTCCTCGGCTACCTCTATCAAACTTTGAACCAAGCCGTATCCAAGATCGCAACCGACGCAAACATCAGCACTAGATGCCCCTGGTGGCTTCTTCAACTCTGGCTCGTGCTGCTGACTCAAAAAATCTCTGGTCGGCCAAAGCTAACCGAAGCACGCTTCCCCTCCTGGAGCCGACTGTGGACCCCCATTTTTGGAACGAGAATCTTTCGTGTTCATAGTACCATTTCCCTGGATCGAGTAGTTTGGTACCCACGAAATACAGTACTGAATAATTAGGTGCAAATGCACGAATAGTCTTACAGCAAAAGTATTACAATACATGCCCGAAGGCAATACCCAACATATAGGACCTCATGGTCCAGATACAACCAAAAGTAGAAGTTAGGTAAGGCAGCGGAATGAAAGCGGCGGCCTGTCGATTGCCACAGGCAACGATCGGAGACTAAGACCTAGCAGGCGCCATCGGCTTCTTCGCCCTCCTGGTAGTAGGCATATGGATCCTCCAAGTCTTCATTTCACCATCTGAAGGTTTGTGCGTATAGTAAGGGTGAGTACCAACCGTACTCAGCAAGCCAACACGAAAAGGTGCACATGATAGGGATTCTCAAGGAGATGCCGTGGTTTATTTGCACAAAGCCAATTTTATAAATCTTTTCACAAACCTAGCATCTAGCCAAGTCAAGTTTTAGTTCCATAGTTCATTAAGTCGGCGACGGTTCTGTCTACCATCCAGTGTGATTCCAAGGATGGCTTCCCGTCTCCGGTTCGTAATGGTTTTCTGGGGAGTCCACCCCTTCTCGCCTTTCGAGAAGTTGATCCACCAGCGAATAAGAATCATCATGCAAACCCATCCCATCATTTTAGAATTTAGAGTCTAGCCAAGCGAAAGTCTTGTCACGATGCTCAATATCCGCGAGCATGGCTATTCGAATAGATTGATTCATTCACACTGCAATGGATGTACACTTTACCCGTACTCCACAACTGCCCAACAAATGAGCCTACGTCCCAACACATGAGCCAGTCACAGCAAAGCCTTTCGATAACCTCACTTGGGCAGTACCCGCTCCATGAACTTACGCCCTCATGCACTCTAGCCGTCATTTCCTAGCAATGAGAGGAGTTCTGGTGCTCCCGGCATAAGGGAAGACTTCATTCATCAAGTTATAATAAATTCCAATTTTCAATCATCCATTTCTAATCTCATCTCATACATAGGAACCACTACGCAGGGGTACCGCCTTCGCTCGGCTATCTACTCCGCTAGGTCTATACCCATTTGAGAGGTACGGTTGTACTGGCCCGTTTCCCGGCTATCTCATGGCTCGGTCCTTAATTGACCGGGGTTCGGCACTTGCCTTTTCTGGAATCCACCCAAATCATCCAACCGCCCCAGTCTAAAACATTTGTTTGGTATTTTCAGTTTTCATCAAAACTCATTTTATCATTCTCATGGCAATGTGGCGCTCATGTCTCCACCTGTCGTATCTCAATTACCTTCCCCAGAGGTAGTTGCCCAAGCATATAGCTATTTGCAAAAGCATGAGTATGCATGAATCTAATAATAGCATGGCTAAGCATTTTACCGAAGTTATTCTCCGGTTTATGTATCACATCGAGGGTTACAAGGAATAATTCTAAAGGTAATCAATAACAAGGCATGGCATAACAAGTATAGGTAATTCTTTGTGTATAGCATGCATGTTTAAAGTTTGAAACAACATCATTTCGCAATTGGGATCAATATGTTCAAAGAGTGTGATGACTTGCCTTGCTCGCACGCTTGTTGAGCGGGGTCTTCAATGGAGTCGGTGCCTGCTGCTTCGGGTGCTAGCCGTACGTGCGAAAAGAAAGATTGAATTCGATCAGAATTCAATAAGAACGAATAAAAGATCAAGAAAAACCATAAAAGAATTCCAAAATATCTACCCTGCGATTTTATTTGAGTTAGGGAAGAAATTTGAATGAAATCCGATCGAAAAAGTGAGTTAGGGTTGTTTTTAGGGTTTTCGCCAAAATACCGATTAAAGATAAGGCGATAAGCCAATAGATGTTGTTTGAAAATATTTTCCATTTAGATGTGGTGAGTCAGAAGGCCAATCATATTTTAAAAAGGCAAGAATAATAAATAAATCCTCAGGAAAATTTACGCGAAAAGCGAAGTACCGAAAATCTTATTTCGGATTCTGAATTTTTCTCCGAGGAAAACATATGAGAAAACCATATATTTTTGCACAAATATTTCCCAAAATTTCCCAAAAATATTTCCCAATTTTTCTAGAATTTTTCCCCATTTTTTCTAATTTTTCTCCCCATCTTTTCTTTTCTTTTTCTCCTTTCCTTTTTCTCCTTTCTTTTTCTTTTCTCTTCTTTTTTCCACCGCCCCTGTTTCTTTCTCTCTCCTCTACCCCCCTTCGTCTACCCCCCTGCCGCCCGCTCGGCCGAACCGGCGGCGATGGCGCGGCGGTTGCAGACGACGGCGACGGCGAGGGCGTGGGCCGAGGCGGAAAATGGGACGGAGAAGGACTCACCTAGCGGCGGCGGACGGTGGCAAGCAACGGCGGACGGGGGTGGCGGTGAACGGTGGCAGCACACGGTGGCGATGGCTCGGCAACACGGCAACGGCGAGAGAGAAAAGAGGAAGCAAGGGCGACGGCGAAGTTTGGAGAGAAATGGGGCTTTGCCCATATTTATAGGCGCACACGGGAGAGAGATCAGAGAGGAGAGCGGGGCCCGGCGAACGACGGCGGCGTGCACCACGCGGCAGCGGCCAGAGTGGGGTCCGGCGCAGGCGGGCGACGGCGTGCGCCACGCGGCAGCGGGCCTCGGCGGGGTCCGGTGCGCATGGGGAACACGGTGACGTGGCGCGGGCTTCGGCACGGTGTGCGTGCGGGCGAAGGCGGCTGCGGCGTCGGCGTGTCGCGCGGGCGACGAGCGGTGCGGCACGCGGGCGGCCGCGGGCGGGGCACGGCGACGCGGGCGCGGGGACGAGGCGGCGTGGGTACGCGTGGGCGCGCGGCGCGCGGGGCGGGGCGGCTGGGTATGCGCGGGCGACACGCGGCGCGGGGAGCGGGGCCGGGCACGGCGCGGTCCAGGGCCCTGGGACTCGGTCGAACACCTGCTGACTAATGAACAGTGCAATTTTTCATTTTTCTCGAATTAAATTCCTAATTTCCCATTTCTATTTTCTTTTACCCTAAAAATTCAAAATAAATTCTAATATTCCCAAATAAATTTTGAAATTATATTTTCAAACTTTTCCCCCACTTTTTATTATTCAAAATATATTTTTCATATCTATTTCATTTCTTCCTTTAAATTCAATAAAGTAAGGTCTTTGATTAAAATAAGCTTATAAATTCATATTTCCTTTTCAAAAATATTTTTATCATCCAAATCCAAATATTTACTATTTTTCCTCCACCAATTAGGGTTTAAACAAAAATATATTCTTTTCAAAGAATCCTTTATAAATCCCCAAAATTATATATTTATCCTCTTCCAAAAATATATTTTGGATTATTTCTCCAGTTGGGATTTCAAAGCTTAGGTTTTTTCATCCAACTTCACATCAAAGTAATTCCGAAGAACTCTTGTGCAACCGAGCTTGGCAACTAGGAACGATAAACATGATAAGAAGCAATGAATCCGAAAGGTTTTTTGTAAGTTCTGATTTTTAATTTTCGATTTTAAATTCTTTGATTTTTAGGGTGTTACACCGACAAAGGACGATGAGGGGAACGAAGAGACAACTAGGCGGTGTCAGTCCTTTGGGGAAGCCGCAGCCACACATGCAGGATCAAAGCAATCAGCCGAGCTGCTAGCCGAGTGGTTTCTCTCCATCTACGATGGCTTTGCAAGGGACAATCGGGTTTGGTTCTTCTATGAGGACAGGGCATCATTCGAACTGCCGATCAAGCTAAATTTGGATGAGATCAAATTGGACCTCTATCCCAAGTGCAGAGAAATATTTACCACAGCACTCACCCCATGTATACTGCCGACTGGGATACACCAAGGCCGCAATGTCGTGAAGACTTATGAGTTTTATTACCCGGTATCGGCTGGCAGGCAATTCGGACTTGGGCAACTGCCCATCGACTTCTACTATGCTGATAATATTGAAACCCGAGGGGTGGTGGACTCCAAGATGATAATGAACAAATTAATGGAGATAGAGGGTCCATCCCTCGACAGCATTGGAGTTATGGAGCTGGCCCACAGGAGGAGCACGGCCTATGACAGGTAGTGGGTGGAGATCAAAAAGCATATCTTTCATCAGCGGTCTTCAATGTACATCACCACCCTGCTGCCTAACGAGATCCCTTCGGTAAGCCTTTTCACCCTTAAGTACTTTTTCCTTTGAATGATCAGTTGTCATCCCTTGTTAACACTTAAACTCTTTTTCTTTTGCAGACAACAGACTCAGACCCCCCCAAAGTGAGTCTTTGGCGTTGCCATTGAATACCGCTTAGGTATTCTCCCAAACGGGTGTGGATACGCTCCATCGGCCATCAGCTGGGATGCGCCGAAGCTGAAGACCTTGATGCACGGCCAGACTCGTCAAGCTGTGACGAGGAAGAAAAGGGTTGCCCCATCGTCTGCAGGACCGTCGGCTGCTCCTACAAAGAAGCAAAAGAAACCAAAACCGACCGCACCAGCCGACAGCCTGCCTTCACTCCATCCCAGAGTCAACGAGGTCCTCAACAAGGAAGTCATGGACGAAGAAATCTCACAAACTGTTAAGGAGGCGGTCGAATCGAGCAGCTCAAGCCACAACTCGGTCAGCCCACCAGCCGACGATCCGACTCCACCAAACCCTCCTGCTTCGAAGCGACCGATAAGCACATTGTCTTCTTGAATCTGGTCTTTAAACCATAAACATTCAAATCTTAACCAAATTCTCCTTGTAGTACAAGAGATTAGCCAGTCGGACTCCTCGTCCAGCTTCACCAGTAGTTTCTCAACTAATCCTTCCTTCTTTGTTCATTTTTTACTCAGTCGACCAACGATAACACTTGTCTTCTTTGTAGCCTCCTCAGTCTCCGTCGGCTACCCCCCATGTATCTAGCGAGCAAACTCCATCGGCTATGGGCAGCCATCATACCGAAGAGGTAGCTGCTCCAGCTCCCGCTATAGGAGTAAGTCTTACTCCCCTCCTTTTTCTAAGAAGTTTAAGAATCGGTCGATCTATCCCCTCTTAACCGCTCTGATCTCTCTTGCAGACTCTAGCCAATCTCATTCCTTTTGACATAAAAGAGTTTGTCGGTGAAGAAGAAGTAGAAGCCACCAGCCAAGACCAAGCCGCCATAGCCGACGAAGTCAAAGAAAGGCTTCAAGATATCCACCGTCACCTAAACATTGATGTGGACCAGTTGGTCATGGAGTGCGGATTAGTCCGAGTGCGCTTCAACAAAGTGGAAGGCGAGCTTCCCGGTGACTTGGCCAAAAAGATCTCATGGGCCGTCTACATTGATCATCACCGGTTCATGTTGGAGCGGGCCGTGCAACGGATGGTTGATCGGCAAGCTCAAGCCGATTTCGCAGCCAGGATCAACGCCACCGTGAAGAAAATAATGGCCGAGAAGGCCAAATTGGACGAGCTGGTGGCTGGGTCGTTGGCTACACAAGCCGAGATCAATGAGCTTGAAGTTGAAGAAGCCAACATACTGGTGTAGCTGGATCAGTGCAGAGCAAAGATTGCCGCCAAAAGGCAGGTGTTGGCCGATCTCCCCAAGGCCACTAAAGACCAAAGGGGTAAGGTGACTTCCACCATCAAGCACCTGGGGAAGCTAAACAAAACGGCCAAAGCGGTCCCTGGCTCCGATGAAGAGGACATGGCCGCAGTTGACAAAGTTAACGCCATTAAAGAGGAGGCGATATCGGCCATAGAAAAATTCCTGGGGATGTAATAGGACTTAGCCTTCAGAACTATTCATGTCTTGACTTGTATTTTGCCTCTGTACATGTAACTTTTGTAATCGGCTTATTGTGCCCTTAGTGTTAATCATATGCCTTCCGCCGATTATTTGTCCTGCATGCCTTAAAAACTTCAAAACCCCAAAAATTTTGAAGTCCTCTGACTCTAATTTCTGACTTTGTATTGTATATGCCCCCCTAATTTTCTCAATGATGCCTTCAGCATTGATAAAATTATAAGACGAAACTGTGCATCACATATCGGCTAGATTCAGCCGATTTGAAAACTTAGGAGGAAAAACTTAGAGTAAAAATGTCCTAAAGGCGATGTGTGTAACACATCGCCTAGCATGGATCGGCAAGACCTAGCCGAATCATGAATTGATCCAAACGCTGGGGTAATATTTCTTCAAGTACTAACCATTAAGAGCCCTTGCAAACACTTATCCGTCTAACCTTCTAACATATAGGATCCCTTGAAGAAACATTTGTGGATCTTGAAAGGCCCTTCCCAATTAGGTGACCACTTGTCGAATTTGCTGTCTTTTGAACCAATCGGCAATATCAATTTCCAAACGAGCTCGCCTTCTTCAAATGATTTAGGCACAATCTTTTTGTTATAATGACGAGCCACACGTTCTTTATCTCTAGTCACCTTCGCCAATGCACGCATCCTCGACAAAACCAGGTCTTCAGACTCATCCACCATCAGATTATAGTAATCATCGGCTGTCAACTCTTCCTGCAATTGAATTCTCCTTGAGCCGATGATGTTTTCCCATGGCAAGATTGCTTCATGTCCGTAGACCAATTTGTATAGAGGTACCTGGATTGATCCATGGCAAGCCATCCGATAAGCCCACAGTGATTCAGCTAATCGGCTATGCCATTGCTTCGGGTACTCAGCGATCTTTCTCTTTATCAACTTGATCAAACTCTTATTTGAAGCTTCAGCCTGTTCGTTAGCCTGAGCATAATATGGTGAAGAATTCAATAACTTAATCCCCATGCTGTCGGCAAATTGGACAAACTCGTCAGAGATAAAGATAGATCCCTGATCTATAGTGATAGTCTGAGGGATGACGAATCTGTATATGATATGCTCCTTAACAAATTCGATTGCATCCCCAGAATTGCTTCCAACCACTTGGTAAAATAATCGGTCGCCACCAATATAAATTTGTGTCCTTTGCTTGATGGTGGGTTGATCTGGCCGATCATGTCGATTCCCCAGCCTCTGAACGGCCAAGGCTTGATGATAGGGTTCATAGCCGATGCTCCTCAGGATAGCTTCAAACTTCTGGTAGTCCTAACAGCCCTTGTAATACTTGAAGCAATCCTCCAGCATGGTCGGCCAGAAATACCCTACTCTCTGAAGTAACCACTTCATCTTATGAGCCGATTGATGCGTGTCGCAAATTCCTTCATGCACCTCTCCTATAGCAACTTTGACTTGATCAGCACTTAGGCACTTAAGTAGCACGCCATCAATCGTCCGATAATATAAGTCTTCATCGAGCTAGACATATCGCAAAGCCTTGTAGCGCAATTTCCTCGAAGCCGACTGAGAAGGGTTCTGTAGATAATTGTAGACGTCATACCTCCAGTCGTCGGCTGAGATGTTTGCAATTTGTACTTCAATCTCCTTTGTCATCAACTTGTAGCCTGATGCCCCTTGAGCCAAATCATTTGCTTCTGAGTTCTGCTCTCTAGGGATATGCTTCGAGGTTACTAGCCGAAAGATGTCCATCAAATCTCAGCATTTTTGATAGTAGATCATCAACGTGTCGTTCTTGCACTCGTATTCTCCTGATAATTGGCTGATGACCAACAGCGAATCGCACATTATCTCGATGGTGTCGGCTTCAACTTCCTTGAGCAGTTGTAATCCTTTGAGAACGGCTTCATATTCGGCTTGATTGTTTGTTGCATGAGGTGTAATGGAAAAAGCAAACTCGAAGCTTGCCCCCTTGGGAGAGATTATCACCAAGCAGATGCCGCATCTCTTCGTGCAGAACGAGCCATCAAAAGTCAAAGTCCAAGACATGATATCAACTGAGCCAATTGAATCATCTCTATGTTCCACTATAAAATCAGCTATGGCATGTCCTTTCACTGCCTTGGGTGTCTGATACCTCAAATCAAACTCCGTCAAAGCAAATATCCATTTACCAACTTGCCCTTTCAGAACTGGAGCCGATAGCATATATTTCACTATGTCGGCCTTGCAAACTATTGTGCACTCGTTGGATAACAAATAATGCCTTAGCTTTGTGCAGGAAAAATATAGGCACAACACAACTTCTCCACGGGAGAATACCTTGTTTCTGCATCCAGAAGTCTTCGACTAAGATAGAAAATGGCCTTATCTTTTCCCTTGACCTCCTAATCAGAACTGAGTCAATGGACTTCTCGTCAGCTGACAGGTATAACTTGAACGGCACTCCCTTTTGCGGAGGAATCAACACAGGAGGGGAGCTTAGATGGTCCTTAATGTTGTCCAAAGCCTTCTGCTGCTCTGCCCCCCAAGTGAATGCTTGATTGGCTTTCAGCCAAAGCAGAGGTGTGAACGGCTTCATCTTCTCTAACAGATTGGCTATAAAGCGCCTGATGAAGTTGATTTTGCTGATCAAAGACTGCAATTCCTTCTTGTCCTTTGGAGGTTGAATTGTCTTGATAGCATTGATGCTTCTCTAGGTGACCTCGATTCCCCTCTCATGAAGAAGAAATCCCAAGAACTGGCCAGCCGATACGCCAAACGCACACTTCGTAGGGTTCATCTTCAGGCCATATTTCCTTGTCCTCTCCAAAACCTTCCTTAAATTGCCTATGTGGTCTTCTACTTCTTTGGATTTGACGATGATATCATCGATGTAGATCTCCACTAGGAAACCGATCAAATCGTGAAAGATGTAATTCATGGCCCTCTGATATGTAGCTCCAGCGTTCTTCAAGCCAAAAGTCATGACGACCCACTCATATAAGCCGATTGCTCCTGGTCACCTAAACGTTGTCTTGTGAATGTCCTCCTCGACCATAAAGATTTGATTATAACCTGCATTGCCATCCATAAAACTTATAATTTTGTGACCAGAGGCGGCATCTACTAGCAAGTCGGCTATAGGCATTAGGTACTCATCCTTAGGGGTAGCCTTATTTAGATCATTGAAGTCGATACACACCCTAAGTTTGCCATTTTTCTTCATTACTAGAACTATGTTTGAAACCCACTCTGCATATCGGCAGGGCCGAATAAAATCAGCATCATATAGCCAAGTGTTTCGGCCTTAATCGCATCATACATATCGGCTTTAAACCTCCTAGGAGGCTATTTGTACTACCTATATCCAGGCTTAATAGGGAGCCGATGTTCAACAATAGATCGACTAAGACCACGAATCTCAAAATATTCCCAAGCAAAGCAATCTTTGTATTCCTTTAACAAATCAATAAGCTTGGTCCTAGAATGAGAAGACAAATTTTTGCTAATGTATGTCGGCCTAGGCCTATCTCCTGGACCTATATCCACTTTTTCCAAATCAACGACCGACATAAAACCTTGCCCTAATTTGTCGTCAATGTCCTCCACGGTGTTCTTGTTGTAGACACTCAAGCCCTCCACGACGCCCTCAAAGTAATAATTGGGGCTCTTCGTCTCCAATTGGCTGCATGTCAGAATCGGACATCTTCAGAAAATGCCATTGACTTCTCATAAAGTTAAGTCAGCGTTAGCCACATTGAATAACCTGTCGGCTGGCACGATCTCTATCTTATCGCCTTGCCATTGGATTAAGCTTTGATGCATTGTGGAAGGCATGCAGCAGTTGGCGTGGATCCAATCCCTTCCGAGCAGTAAGCTGTACGACCCCTTCCCATCGATGACGAAAAATGTTGTGGGCATGGTTTTGGTACCGATGGTCAGCTGGACATTCAACACTCCCTTGGCCTCCGATGGGTTGCCGCCGAAGTCCTTGAGCACCATATTGGTCTTGATCAAGTCATCGGCTCCCTTGCCCAGCTTCCTGAAGGTTGCATAAGGCATTGGTCAATATGGTGTTCATATTGCCAGCTGAATTCGAGGCTGCTGAGGCCGATGCAGGCACTGTGGAAGAAACCTTGGCCAGACTAGTACTATCCCTGGAACAGGCCGTCTTTGAAAAACCCGAGGGGACCGAAAATCAGCACTTGAAGCCCTTATATATCAAAGGATTTGTCAATGGGAAGCCGATGTCAAAAATGCTAGCCGATGTCAATGGGCTGCCTGTTTCTTGACATGCCACTGTTTCCTACCCTGCCAATGATGTTGATGCTGAATCATGTGCTGGACTTCTTCCTCATGTCCTTCGCTTTTTAGCCTCTGAATTCTCCTTTTCTGTGTTTTAGTGAACAGGTCCGAAGGGCACCAATGGGGGTTGGTCGATTGTTCTTCTTCAGCCACCTCTTCGTCGTCCTCTTCGTCCTCTTCTTGGAAGAAGTCCTGGTGGATTGGGCCGAGCCGATCATGGACGGAAAGCTTCCGCTAGTTGAGTTGAACGGCTCGGAGGACGAATCGGCTAGAGCTTTCCATTGGTGGGTTCCTGTATTCGTCCTCCCTTACTCGATCAGCTATGGATATCAATAAATATAAAATTACTATCCCAAAGCACATTTAGATTAAGTGATTGGGATAGATCGATAGCATACCGAGACAGTATAAATCACTTAGATCCAAAAATATGTTAGGACAATAATTATATATTTATAACCTAGCTGATGTCGCAGGTCTAATGTAAATTGGCTAGTACTCTGATATGTTTTATAAAAAGATATTAATCTGAATTAAATGTGCTAAACTAAAATCAATCGGCTGTTAATATAGCCTAACAGATTGATACCGAACTTAGCACATTTAAGTAGATTAAGATCTTAATACAAAAGCCAGTTCTAATACATCTAGTAGTAATGATACACAAAAGATGATTAAAACAGGTAAGATCGGCTGAAACCCCGGTATTATCTCTAATAGTAAACATTGAACCGAACAGATTTGCATAACTCTAAGAGCGACTTAATAGATCAACTTGATGCAGCATTAAGTACAAAAAGAGGTACGAGATCTATTTAGGCTAATGAAAACTCCTTGAGATGGTCGATACACCATATAATCCAAATCAACCTCTAGATCTAGCTCTGTCGGTTGTTATCTTCAAAGAGACATTAGCCGATCATGAGATAGATCTAGACATTGATCTAGATTATATGCCGCATATGATAAATTATGCAGTTCATAACATCAGAATCAGAGTGTCATGATGATAGAAGCACTAACGCCGACGATGCAAGCCACTTGTAACAAGAAATTACCTTGTTCGGAGATCAAAGCCGATGCAGCCCGAGAGCAAAGCAAGAACTCTTCGAGAAAAGTAAAAACAGGAAAGTTTGGCGATGCGCCGAAGTTGTATTGATGTGTGTTTTTTTACAAGGTCTCAGGTCATATTTATAATCAGATATACAATGAGTCCGTAACAGACACGATTCTTATTACAGATTAAATCTCTAAACAAACCAACATTCTGTATAAAGGAAACTATATAAAATATCCCAACTTAAAGATACAATTGTCGTTGTAGGACCTTATCCGTAGATGGCAACATCTTTCAAGCACTTTGGAAACCGAATCCAATAGTTATCTCTTAAGCTTTCCTTCGGGATTGGCCCCTCATTCGGTCTTCAATCGGAATCGGCTATCGGCCATCCTGGTCCAACTCGGACTCAACCGACTGGCTCCGTAGCCGATTCGGACTCAGCCGATGCAGTCTCTGTTTCTGTAGATCGTGCCCTTCAATTCCGCTCCAATCCTTGCTTCAAACATTGGGATTTGCTTACCAAATTTGATCGTTAACATCGGCGCGGGGCAAGAGGATGATGACAACGGCGACGGCGGCAGTGATCCGACGAACAAGGAGAGGACGGTCTCCAGTGATGCCTAGGGAAAGAGAGGAAGGGGGTTAGAGGGAGAAAGGGAATGCACGGCGGCGGGCATCGCCAGCTGGAGGGGAAAGGGATGGAGGGGCTCACCGACGAACGATGGGAAAGGGGTTCTGACGACGGAGAACAGTGTCCAAGCAGCAGCCGGGGTGCTTCACGGCCTCCTGAAGCCAACGGTGACAACGGCGCTACCCAGCGGTGAGCCGAGCGGCGGCTAGAGGCGGCCGAAGGAGGTGGAAGGCAGCGACGCGAGGAGAGAAACGGCGCGGTAGCGAGCGGGAGCACGGAGAGAAGTGGTGGTTCGAGAAAAGGAGAGAATAGAGCTCGGGGGTTCTTTTATAGCCCCATGGAGCTCGAACATGGCTGGGAGGATGGCAGAATCACCGGCGACGTGGGGAGAGATAGAGAGGAACGGACAGCGGCTTCGAAATTTGACTCCCCGTCATTTCACGGTGCGACATGCATAGGAGGAGTGGGGGAGAGGGGCACGGCATCCTGGACGGCACGGAGTGGGCGCACAGGGCATGGAGAGGGCGACAGCATGGCTGACGTCAGCCCGCCATCTCTGGTCGGAGGTTGACGGCAGGTCTGACAGGTGGGACCCACCTATCAGTGCCCGGGAGAGAGAGGGAGGGCGAGCGGCTGGCTTGGCCGTGGCCGAGCTACGGGGAGGTGAGGGCACGGTGCGAACGTGCGCCGGAGGCGATGAGATGGGCCGGAAATGGCCCACGGCCAGGGAAAAAATAAAAAGAAAAAAGAAAAAGAAAGGAATTTTAGATTTAATTTAATTCTGATAATCATATTTTAATTATTAAAATTATTTCCTTTGCTTAGAACATTCCACAAAAATTCATGTTAATGTATTTTAGCATGGGGAACTTAAGAAAAATCCCACAAATCCAATTCCACTTATTAAATGGATTTATTGATTAGGGTTTTGCTCTAGGTTAATTTTCGATAAATTTCTTCGGGCGATTTATTGAATAATTTAAGGCTAGAAAGGGGAAATTTCGGGGCTTGACAAACATACCCCCCTTAAACAAAATCCTGACCCTGAGGTTTGGAGGTGCTGGCGGAGAGGTGCGGATGCGGCCTTCAGCTCATCTTCTCTTTCCCAAGTGACCTCTTCCGCAGAATGGTGGCTCCACTGAACTCGGCAGAACCTAGTAACCCGATTCCTGGTTCTTCTCTCACTGGTTTCAATAATGCGGATTGGCTTCTCCACATACATCATGTCCTCTTGAATTTCAATGTGATCGGGACTTGGTTGCTCTTCAGGTACTCTCAAACACTTCTTCCGCTGGGAGACGCAAAACACATCGTTGATACCAGTCATGATGGAGGGAAGCTCCAGTTGGTACACAACTTCTCCTCAGCGTTCCAGGATTCTGTATGGTCCCACACAGCGTGGTGCCAACTTTCCTTTTTTCTGGAAGTGGTGTACTCCCCGAAGTGGAGTGACACGGAGATACACATAGTCCTCTGTTTCAAAACTGAGCTCTTCGACGGTTGTTTACATAGCTTTTTTGTCGGGACTGGGTGACCCTTAGTCTTTCCTGAATGGTCCTTACTTTTTCCTCTGCCTCGGTCAAGACGTCTGTCCCAAACAACTGACGTTCTCCCGTCTGATCCTAGAAAAGTGGCATGCGGCACTTCCTGCCATACAGTGCCTCAAACGGAGCCATTGGCATACGAAATGCTTTTGTCCTAAGCTCCGCCAAAGTCGAGCGCACAAGCTCTCAACATATCTTCTAGTATTTGGCTGACCCTTTCGGTCTGACAATCTACTTGAGGATGGTAGGCTGTGCTAAAGTTCAAACGGGTTCCCAATTTTTCTTGCAATTTCTGCCAAAACTTTGAGGTGAACTGGCTTCCTCGATCGGACACAATCTTCTTAGGTACTACCATGTAAACACATAATTCTTGCTAAGTAAAGTTCTGCTAACTTCTTTCTAGAATAGGTAGTATGCACCGGAATGAAGTGAGCGACTTTCGTGAGTCGGTCCATAATCACCCAAATAGAATCATGGCCAGTGGAAGTTCTGGGCAAGCCCATGATAAAATCCATCCCAATTTCTTCCCACTTTCATTCCAGAATCTTAAGGGGTAGCAATCCTGCTGGCCTCTGGTGTCCTGCCTTTACTCACTGACATACAACACAGAATCGACAAATTCAGCTATTTCTCTTCTCATGCTGACCCACCGAAATTTTTTCTTGAGGTCTTGGTACATCTTGGTATTGCTAGGGTGAATGGAATACTGGGTTTGATGGCTTCTCTAACGATCATGTCCTTCAGTTCCTTGTTCTCAAGCACGCACAATGTTTCTCTCATCCAGATTGTTCCATGTTCTTCTTTAGTGAAATCTTGGGCCTTTCCAACTGTAACACCCTGAAAATTGAAGAATTTAAAACTGGAAATTAAAAATTGGAACTTGCAAAAACTTTTGGCTTATTGCTTCTCATCGTGTTTATTGCTTCTTATTTGCCGACTTTGTTGCATGGAGTTTATATGGGAGTGATTCATCTTGATGTTTGAGGAAAAATAAAATGATTTGAAATCCCAAAAGGGGAGAAAATTTCAAAGAAAAAGATTTGGAAATTTTAAACAAAAAGAATATAAGTAGGATGGGCTGAGGATTTATAAAAATATACTTGGGATAAAAATATTATTTTGTGATGGAGTAATAATATTCAAGTGAGCAAAATGAGTGATAAAATATTTTTAAGGATATATATGGAGCCTAGAGTGGTTAGAAAATTATTTTGAGTCAAAATCATATTTTCTTGAATTTAGGAAAAGGATTAAATTAAATATGTAAAATATATTTTAAAATAATAAAAAGTGGGTGAAAAGGTTGAAAACATATTTTACAACTTAATTTTGGGTGTGCTAGATTTTATTTTAAATTTTAGAGGTGAAAGGAAAAAGAAATGGGAAAATAGGAACTTAAATCGGGAAATTGGAAAACTGCACTGTTCATCACGCTATAGGTGTTCGACGCCGTAGCGCTGTACCGCACGCCCAGCCCCATGCACGCAACACGCGACGCGCTGCGCCATGCGCGCCGCACGCCTGCACGCCGCGGTCGCCGCGCCCGGACCCTGCCCCCGAGCGCCGCCACGCGTCGACCCGCCGCCCGGCCCCCTCCGCACGTCGCGCCCGTGCCTCGTGCTCCACGCGCACGTCGCCGCTCGCTCCGTGCTTGCCGCGTCACCCAGCTGTCCAGGGCCCCCTCTTCTTCTCTCTCTCGCCGAAGCCCTATAAAAGGGGGCGCCGTGTCTCTCCCGCTCTCCCCATCTCCACCATCCTCGCCTCTCCCATTCTTTCCCTCTCCACCGCCGCTTGCCGCGTCGTAGCCGCGCGCCGACCGCCGTGCGCCGTTGCCACGGGCTGCCGCCGCGCGTTGCCGTGCCGCGCCGCGCGCCGTTGCCGTGACGCCGCCGCTCTCCCCATTTTTTCCACCGCACGCCGCCGTGCCATCGTCGCCGCCGCCCTGCCGCCTCGCCGCCGTCCGGCCGCAGCCGGACGCAAGGGAGAAGGAGGGGGGTAGACGGTTAGAGGGGTAGAGGAGAGAGAGTGAACAGAAGGAGGGGAAAAAAGAGAAAAGAAAAAGGAAAGGAAAGAAAGAGAAGGAAAGAAAAAGGAAAGAGAAAAAAATAAAAAGAGAAAATAGGGAAAAATTTGGAAAAATCCAGAAAAATTAGGAAAAACTTTTGGGAAATATTTGGGCAAAAATATATAGTTTTCTTATATATTTTCTCTGAGCAAATTCAGAGTTCAAAAATAGGAATTTTGGAGATCTCATTCTCGCATCGTTTTTACTCGGAGTTTATCTATTTTATTTTTGCCATTAAAATATGTTCTTTTGGTATTCGGACCTTCAAAGATTTGAATACCAAATCTTTTTGAACAACGCCTTTTAAGTTTATCACATTTACCAATTAGAGCGATATTTTGTAAAAACCCTAAAAATTCCAAACTCGCTTTTTCAATCGGATTTCATCTCAAAACTTTCACCCAAACTTGATTAAAATTTTAGGCTAAATATTTGGAGTCGTTTTTATGGTTCTTTTCGATTTCTTGGTAATTTTATTGAATTTTGATCGAATTCAATTGGTGTTTCGCACGTACGGATAGCAAACGAGGAAGCAGGCACTGACTACAGTGAAGACCCCGTCCAACAAGCGTGCGAGCAAGGCAAGTCAACACTTCCCTTTTGAACATGTTGATCCTATTTTGCAAAATGATGTTGATTTAAACTCCCAATATGCATGCTACACACGATTGAATACCTATGCTTGATATACCATGCCTTGATATTGAATACCCTTAGAAATATTCTCTGTAACCCTCGATGTGATACAACCGGAGGATATCTTCGGTAAAATGCTTAGCCATGCTTATACTAGAACCTTGCATACTCATGATTTTACAAAAAGCTATATGCTTGGGCAACTACCTTAGGAAAGGTAGTTGAGATACGGCATGTGGAGACATGAGCGCCACATTGCCTTGATCATGATGAAAATAGTTTTGATGGAAAAATAAAAGTACAAAACCAATGTTTTAGACTGGGGCGGATGGATGGATTTGGGTGGATTCCGGCAAAGGCTAGAACCATCCCTGGTCGATTAAGGACCGAGCCATGAGACTTATAACCTGGAACGAGCCAGTACAACCGTACTTCTCGAATGGGTATAGACCTAGCGGAGTAGATAGCCGAGCGGAGGAAGTATCCCTGCATAGTGGTTCTTGAGTGAAGAGGTGGTTCTGGTTATCGACATAAGGTTGCGGCCTACGTGTTGAGTAATGAATGAGAATTTGAAGAGTTTCCCCTTACCCTGGGAGCGCCAGAACTCCTCTCACTGCTAGGAAAGGACGGCTAGAGTGCAAGAGGATTTAAGTTCATGGAGCGGGTACTGCCAAAGTGAGGTTATCGAAAGGCTTTGCCGTGACCATCCCATATGAAGGGATGAAAGCTCATTCAATGATCAGTTGTGGAGTACGGGTAAAGTGTACATCCACTGTAGTGTGAGTAAATCAATCTATTCGAATAGTCGTGCTCGTGGATAATGAGCGGCATGACAAGTTTATCCCGTGGCTAGACTCATAAATTTTAAAATGATGGGTGGGAATGCATAATGATTTTGTGTGCTGGTGGACTCAACTTCTCGAACTGCGGGAAGGGGTGGACTCCCCAGAAAACCATGACGATCCGGAGGTGGGAAGCAATCCTTGGAATCACGATGGATGGTAGACAGAACCGTCACCGACTTAATATACTATGGAACTAAAACTTGACCTAGCTAGATGTTAGGATTGTGAAATGATTTGTGAAAATTGGCTTTGTGCAAATAAACCATAGCCATCCTTTGAATGACCCTATCATGTGCATCATTCCGTGTTGCCTGCTGAGTACATTGGGTACTCACCCTTGCTATACGCACAAACCTTCAGATGGTGGAAACGAAGAACTGGAGGACCCCTATTCTTACTGCCAGGTGGGCGAAGAAGGAGAAGGCGTCTACTAGGTCTTAGTCCCCGATCGTTGCCTTTGGCAATCGACATGCCGCTGCCTTTCGTCTGCTATCTCATCTAATTTCTGCTTTTGGTTGTATCCGGACCTGTAGGTCCTGCATGTAATGATACTGCCTTCGGGCCTATTATTGTAATACTTTTGGTGTAAGACTATTCGTGCACTTTGCACCTGATAATTCAGTATTGTATTCGTGGGTACCAAACTACTCGATCCACGGAAATGGTACTATGAACACAAATGATTCCTGTTCCAAAAACAGGGGTCCACAGAGCTGGTATCAGAGCAGTGCGACTGTAGGATAAGACCAACTGGTGTCCTAACCCTGAATAGCTGGTTAAAGAGAAATATCCCTACATAGGATTATTTTGAAAATATAGACTATTTTCGCAAAACAAATATGTTTTCCCTTATACTCTTGTCCCCCATTCCTCTACTAAAATTGTTTTGGTATTACCCCTCTCTGACCCTTATCTTCAAAAGCAGATGGCAGGCCATGATCGGAAATGGAACAAGGGATGGGTATACCTGGATCCTGACCTAAGAAAAGAGGCGATGCACAATAAGAGAAAGTCACTAGACTGGAATATAAGTTGTAGCAAAATGATCGTCACAGGTACGGTGTTTACGCCCGAAGATGTTGCGGAGATTCCCCGACACCTAAGGAACAACACCTTCCGTGGTGCACGTCAGTTAACCCGACATCTCCAGCTTTATGGACCGCCCAAACCAGAAGACGATACATCAGAAGAGATGTCCTCTGGAGATGATGATGAAGAAAACATGGGAAATGATAGTGAAGGAGAGATGGAACCCAAGGCATGTACTCGTTGTGGAGAAATTGGACACACTGCAAGCATGTGCAACTACCTCTGTCGCTACGGTGAAGACACCCACATGCCAAAAGAATGCCCCATGAGAGCCATTAAGTGCTTCTTGTGTGAAGGGACAGATCATGTACCTAAGGACTGTCAACTAATGATAATCTTAGACAAGCAGAAGAAAGACCAAAAGGTATTCCGACGATCCGCCAATCAACTCTTGGATGGTACCACTAATAGAGAAGATGTTTCGGATCCTGAAACAGCCCCAACCCCGGTAACAGCCAATAATGGTAACAAAGGCGTCTGGCATACCCAAAAGAATGCACCTCGTGACAAATCGGGTATGATCTGTTTCAACTGTCGTAAGTTGGGACACTTCTTCAATAAATGCCCTCTTTCGAGACCGGCAAAAGAAGACCGACGTTGCTTCAACTGTGGCGGAATAGGACATGTATCCAGAAATTGCCCACTGCCCAAGCCCCTCAGTCTCAAGACGACTGCATGACCTGCAACACCGGTAATCCACAAGAGCCAAAACAGCTCCTGGATCATGCAGATGGTTGGATGACTAGTTTGGATACCTGCAGCACCTTTGGTCTTGCTTTGGATGGAGTTAAGACAACAACGACCATGTCCCTACCCTTGTATTGTGTTGTATGGACTACACATGTCCAATGTATCCCCTCGATGTAACATCTATGAACTGATATGAAGTTCCATGTTATGTCTTAAATGAGTTTATTCCACTAAGCTTGCTTGAAAGATCACCTTAAACAACTCAAAGATAAATTCCTTAGAATCATGACGTTAGCAAATCAAGTCTCTTACCTTATCCACGTTGTTCAGATGGCGCATCGTTGCAGAGCCCCAACAGCTACTGAGAACCCGCCAGAGCCTAACCCCTCCACCCTAGCGTAAGTCATGACTTTATAGATCCAACTGCTTCAAGCTATCACCAACAACCAAGGACCGCCGACATTCTCCTCGGCAGATGAACCCATGGATGCTGAAGATTGGTTGAGGGTAATAGAGAAGAAGTTGACTCTCGTCCGAGTACGGGAAGCTGAGAGAGTCATCTTCACCACCAATCAGCTGGAAGGTCCCACAAGTGACTGGTGGAACACCTACAAGGAAACCCAGGCTGAAGATGCCGGCGAACCAACTTGGGAAGAATTCATGGCTGCTTTCCGTGAAAATTTTGTACCAGCCGTGGTTATGAGGATGAAGAAAAATGAGTTCCGTAGGCTGCGCCAAGGCAACACCACGATACAAGAGTACCTAAATAAGTTCACACAAGTGGCCCTTTGTTGAAGGACTGAATGAAGGGTTACGAGGACCGATGATCGGTCAAGACCACGCCAGCTTCCAAAGCCTCATCAACAAGGTCGTAAGGCTTGAGCATGACCAAAGGACGATCGAAAACAATCGGAAACGAAGACTTGCAATGACCCGTCCAATTCAAGGGACATCCCAGCGACCCAAAGGAGCAACCCCGTCAGGTTGGAAGCCATCCATAGTGGCAACCAATCGCCCTACCACACCCGGCAACGTCAGCAGGCCACCTGCAACACCGTCTCGCACTCCGGCGCCTACTTTGGCAGCCCAGGAACCAGGAATGTCAACTGCTTCAACTGCGGAGAATTTGGGCATTATGCCAACAGCTGCCCTAAGCCGCGCAACACCCCCAACCGCACCGGAGCCAACGCCATCATAGTACAAGGAACCCCCGCCCCCACACCTGGACGCAATCTGTTCAGAACGCCCCAACCAAAGGAAGCTGCAACTGGATTCCGTCGTGGTCAGGTGAACCATGTGCGTGCTGAGGAAGCTCAAGAGGACCAAAGCGTGCTGATGGGTACGTTTTCTATCCACTCTGCACCAGTTAAGGTTTTGTTTGATTCTGGAGCTTCGCATTCATTTATATCATCAAGAATAAGCAAAGAGCACAACCTGCACCGGGTAGACCTTAAGAGACCAATGGTAGTACATTCACCCGGGGGAGATGTAACTATACCCCATGCGTGCATCGATGTGCCCATTCGGATCAAGGATGTGGTATTCCTTTCGAACCTTATGGTTTTACCACCCCAAACCCTGGAGATCATACTAGGAATGGATTTGTTGACCAAGAACCAAGGGGTATTAGATTGTGGGCGAAGGGAGGTTACCTTATTTACCCCGTGGGGATCACCGATGACAGTAGCCATGGACCAAGACCCTATGCTCTGTGACCGAGCTACGGGAGTAATTCAGGATTACCCGGATGTATTTCTTGAGGAAGTACCGGGAATGCCCCCGGACCGAGACATAGAGTTCATCATTGACCTCATGCAGGCACCGCCCCATAGCTAAGAGACCCTACCATGCCGGTGAACGAATTGGAAGAACTTAAGAAGCGAGATAAGGGAACGCAAGAGAAGGCTTCGTACGCCCTAGTTCTTAACCGTGGGGAGCCCCAGTGTTGTTTGTTAAGAAAAAGGACGGAAGCATGAGAATGTGCATAAACTATCGGTCATTGAATGAGGTTACCATTAAGAACAAGTACCCGTTACCTCGAATCGATGACCTGTTCGATCAGCTCAAGGGAGCCCGAGTGTTTTCAAAGATTGGTCTTCGATCTGGATACCATCAGCTGAATATTAGAACTGAGGATATACCCAAGACTGCGTTCTCTACACGCTACGGCTTGTACGAGTTCACAGTGATGTCTTTCGGACTGACCAATTGTTAACACTGGAATTTGGTAATGGGGTTCCTAAGTCCTAAAAGGCAAAGTGGAATCGGATCGGCCGAAGGCAGGGGTCATATCGGCTAAAAGACTGATCGGCTGCAGAGCTAATCGGCTGAGGATGGGTTGAATGGAAACAGCCGATGGCCGATTCTGAGTTCAAAAGAGATGAAACCGTGTTTAACGCAGAAGCTTGAAGATAAGTGGAGGATTCGGTTGCTAATTGCACATTTAAAGATATTGCCACTTATGGATAGAGTCCTATAACGGCAATTGTATCTGTAATATAGAAATTTGTTAAATTGTTAGTTGTGATACGTTATGGATCCCGCTAGGGATGATATGATGTTTAAACAGTAGTTTAGATAGAGTCCAAAGTTGTTACAAATATTTGTATCTTGGGTATAAATAGGACCCGAGACCCTCTGTATCAGGATAATTGAATCAATCTAATCTTCGGCACATCGCCATCCTTTTCCTTTTGGACGAACACCCTGTTTGGCTTTGGGCTGCATCCTCTCGATCCCCAAACTCAGCTACATGTTTGTCATTAGTGGTGAGATTACTTGTTTCTAATGCTTCCATCGCAATGATACATTAGATTCAATAGTTTTGCTGCGACATATATCATACAGTGCATATGAACCAATTCGATGCTTAGATCTATCTTGTAGTTGATTCATCTTTGTCGAGAGTATGTGGTCAACAAGGCTAGGTCTAAGGGTTGGTTGGTTCGTATGTAGTATCTACCATCTCACGGAGAGTAGGTCGAAAGTAATAGATTGGATGTTTCTTTTGATACTTAATGTTGCATCAAGACTGAACTATTGAGTCGTCTTTAGAACCATCAGTGATTTATTCTTTTGGATTTACATCATCTGGAGATAGAGTCGGGGTTCCAGCCGACCTTATTCACCCTAATGTGTTTCTTTTAACGTGATTGTTATTAGATTTGTATTAGGGCTGTCTTTTATGCCTAGATTGTGCTTGCTTACATCTGATCTAGGAATATTATGTCTACACGAGATTCACTGGGATGCCAGCCGATTTGATGTTAGTTTCCCAGCATCGGCTAGTCTGTTGATCCGTATATTTATTATTCTTCGTTGTATTTTGATCGGACGGCTGATGATCGTCTCGGTATGGCCGATACGTTCTGGTCGCTTGGCCCAAATATGGTCTAGAATAACATATATACATCCATGGATTTCCTTGGCCAGTCTCGTGGGGACTTGATGTCGAAACTCGGTTTCGGCAATAGAAAATTGGGGTCGCAGTCAAGATCGCCAAGCACAATGGGTTAGAAGGAAAAGAAGATTTAGACAGGTTCAGGCCCTCTCGTGAGGTAATACCCTACTCCTGTTTCGGGGATTCGATCCGCCGAGTGTCTTTATTGATCTCATGATCTCGTGTATCTAAAGCTGAAAGCTCATCTAACTTCTCATGAAGCATATGATCTAAAGCCGATGTCCCTCAAGGGACGTCCCTTACCCCCTTATATAGTCTTGGGAGGTGGGCTTACAAATCGAAAACCCTATCTTACTCTAAGTCGGTTTCCTCAATCTTACCAAACCGTGACTATAGGCCGTTGCCTTATCTCTATCGGCAACGTAACACCCAAGTCATGTTTGGTTTACGAGATATGGCGACGCAATCTATCCCTACCTCCAGTCGGATAAGCTTGCCATGTAGATACCCAATTGCCATAATCTCCACAAGTAGCCCGAGTCCTTTTCGATCGACGAGACAACTCAGCTTCAAACCAAAACAGATGCGCACCAAAAATCTCTTTGGCCGAGTGCTTCGGCGCCAAGTGATTTCATCATCTCTGCCTGAATCTTCCCGAGTGGCTCCAAAGACTGTGAAGGGCTGAAAAATATCCAAAAAATTCTCAAAATAAATATCTATGTGCATCTCATGATGTACCTAATTAGGTGTAGCCCCGACTATATGATTAGCCAAAACAGACCAAACATACATACAAAGACTATAAAGAATCATACTCATGTAAATGCTTAGCTCATGCTAAAGCAATCATAAAAAATATCATCACTCAAGCAAGCTCGCGCTCATCCGAGTGAATTTGCCCGAGTCGTCTCGGGACAAATAACTCAATCAACCCTCATAGGTGGAAAGCACTCGGTAAGCTCATGCTTATCCGAGTGGATCTGCCCGAATCATTTCGAAACAAATATTTTAATCATCCCTCATGGGTAAAAAATCAATTCGCTCGGTAAGCTCATGCTTATCCGAGCTGATCTTCCCGAGTCATCCCGAAAATTTGCCCGAGTCATCTCGAAACAAATAATTCTCATATAAATGCTTAGCTCAAGCTAAAGCAATCATAAAAATCACATCACTCGGCAAGCTCATGCTTATCCGAGTAAGTTCGCCAGTCGTCTCGGAACAAACAATTTAATCAACCCTTATAGGTTAGAAATTAATTCACTCGGCAACCTTATGCTTATCCGAGTTGATTTGCCCGAGTCATCTCGGAACAAATAGCTCAATCGTCCCTCGTGGGCAAAAAACACTCGGCAAGCTCATGCTCATCCAAGTTAACTTGTCCGAGTCATCTCGGAACAAATAATTTAGTCAACCCTCATAGGTAAAAAACACTCGGCAAGCTCATGCTTATCCGAGTTAACTTGCCCGAGTCATCTCGGAACAAATAATTTAATCAACCCTCATGGGTAAAAATCACTCGGCGAGCTCATGCTCATCCGAGTTAACTTGTCCGAGTCATCTCGGGACAAATAATTTAGTCAACCCTCATGGGTAAACAAATTTTTCAGTCATCGAAAAATATGACCAAAATATTAAATAGCTCCTGCCATAATATTGGTCTTAATCTAAAAGATCTTCACCAAGGTGGAAAAATAGCATTGATATAATCATTTAATCAAATGCTTAGAAACCAAACAGTCCCGTCATCGGGACAGACCATGAAAAGCTTAACTGTTTGTCACCTTTCAAATTGCATCGTGCCAACTTCTCATGAAGTTACGCAAACCGTGGTATGAAAGGATTTTAAAGGTATTGGGCTATGTAACACGTGCATATTGCCAGGGCAAATCTGCTTAAGTCCATCCACTTAAGTCCCTAAGGACACGTGTCAAGCCACACCTTAGCTGGACCGCAAGTCTCTCATAGGCTCGGCCCAATCACGAGACGACTTAGCAAAAACCCTCAAGTCTTTTACGAAGCCTCGAGGTCGTCCCCGCCACTTCATCTAATCATCTTGGTCTCTTTATGTCTCCGATGTGAACTTGTAGGTATCTAGCTTATTTATGTTAATGCCTTGACCCGAGTCTTCATAGAAAATTTCTTAAGTAATTTTCGTCCGACTGTCACCAAGCCTAAGCTTGATTAGGTCATCAAAAAATTATCAGTCCTTATCTATTAAACTCAAATCAAGAAACATTAAACAATGATAAACCAAATATAAACAAGTTGTCGAAGAAAACCATGCTTTATTATACGTATGGAGCCCCCGACTGTCAACTCAAGAAGTCATCTTGCTTGAGATTGGCAGTCAAGAATAACATGAAACTTACGGCAATTTAAGCATAGTATCGTCGAAGATGTTCAATATTCCAGGAGTTCTTCACTATAGATCCATCTTCGCACTTTAGTCGGAATGCTCTTGGCCAAGTCACCTCAGCGATTATGTATGGTCCTTCCCATAGTGGAGATAATTTGTGATGGTCCTTGATGGTCTGGATCTTGCATAGAACCAAATCATCGACAATGAAAGCTCGCGCCTGAACATTGCGCTGTGGTATCTTCTAAGTCCTTGAAGATATCTTGCCGATTGGATCAAAGAAGATTTTCTTCGTTTTGGCGCGCCAACTGTCGAAACTCGGTTTTGGCAATAGAAAATTGGGGTCGCCTTGTCCCAACTTGGCTATCCTCTTTGTAGAAATTTCACCCTCTTCGGATGTTGATGTAGCCAGTCGGATTTCTTCCTGGCCACGTGATCTCTCACAAGATTGGGCCATATCGCAGCTTTCTTCGTCGCAGGTGAAGGCTTGTTTGCCGTCGCTGCGCGGGTGATGACGCCGTTAGGGCCGGGCGTCTTCATGCGAGGTAAACGTAGTGTGGTATCGCCACGAATTTGGCGAGTGCGGGCCTTCCGATGATCGCGTGGTAGGCCGTCTTTGAAGTCGACCACCCGAAGGTGGTATTTTCCGTTCGGAAATTCTCGCGAACTCGGGAGGTGACTGGAAGGGCGATGTGCCCGAGTGGTGTGGGCGACAGCCCGGGATCACTCCGTGGAAGGGGGCTGAGCTTGCCTTCAACTCGGTTCTCGGGATTTGTATCTCATCCGGGGTCTTTGACGAACAAGAGATTGAGGACGCTGCCCCATCGATGAGGACACGCTTCACTTGATGTTCGAACCACCGGGTCAAGTACCAAGGGATACGCCTGGGTGAACCACTCGGTCAGGATGATCTGAGCGATTAAACGTGATGGCCACCTCCGACCATCGTAGATGCTGTGGGACTTCGGGTTGTGCCGTGTTGACCTCGCGTCCATCGGCTTTTGCATCCTCTTGGACTCATAAGCTGCGGCCCCGAAGATGTGATTCAGCTCGCCCACGTGGTCTTGAAAAGGCTCCGAATTTCCGGTCGGGTTGTTCTTCTTGGTTCCCGATGGACCGGTTTCATTAGTCGGCTTCTTGTTTAAGCGTGTCGCATAATTCTCTGCGAATTGCTTGTAGATGATGCGTGCACGAGCGTTCACGATCGTTCATGATCGTGTCGTAAGCCGCAACTCGGCGACGGTGTCGAGAATCGGACGTTGTGGCAACCAGGTCTTCATGCCGGCGTTTGCGATCTTTCTGGGCCTGATTGCTGCTACCGTTATCCTTCCTCGGATGCCGGCTTCCTTCCGAGTGCTTGTCATCCCTTTTGTCAGGCCGGTCTTGGCGTACCGCCTTGATTGCATCGTTGGACTTGGCGTAGGAGTTCGTCGTCTCGAACATTTGCTTCACCGTCTTCGGTGGCTTGCGCCCAAACTTTCCAATTAACAGCTCATCACGGACTCCCTTCTGGAAGGCGGCGATGATGATGTCATCGGTGATGTTGGGGATCTTGTTGCGCTTTTCGGAGAAGCGCCGAATGTAATCCTTCAGAGGCTCGTCTGGCTTCTGGATGACGTTGTATAGATCGAAGTGCATGCCGGGCCTCTCGAAGGTGCCTTCGAAGTTGGCGACGAAGTGGTCCCTTAGCTCGCTCCACGAGCCGATTGAGCCTCTTGGCAGGTTCGTGAGCCAGTTTCTGGCGGAGTTGGCGAGGGCCACTGGAAGGTAATTGGCCATAGCTTTGGTGTCGCCACCTGCTGCGCGGATGGCGAGGGTGTAGACGGTAAGCCATGACTCGGGGTCAGTCTTACCGTCGTACCTTTCGATTCCTGTGGGCTTGAAACCACTCGGCCAGTGCACTCGGCGAAGCTCCCGAGTGAAGGCCGGTACTCCGTCGTCGCCGCTATCGGATGATCCCCTCCGATCTTCCCGAGTGCGTCGGTCCCGCTCTGGTAGCGGCGATCGAGACTTCCCGCGAATCACTCGGCGGGGTCTTGGTTGGCTGGTTGGATAGCTGGAGGCTGTTGTTGCGGCGGACGCGATGGTGGATGGGTGGACGTCCGTGTCGTTTGTCGCGGGAGTCGGCCGTTTGCTCTTGGTACTTCTGCGTGGATTCGCGGGGTGGGCCTCTTGGCCTTGTTGTCGACCGGTCGCTCGGGCCTCTTATAGTCTCCCGACCTTAGAGGCGAGAGTCAACTTTTGTCGGGCGTTTCAGCCACGGACTCAGTCGGCCTCTGTGCCGAGGTGGTGGGATGGCCGTTAGCTGTGGCTGCGACGATGGTCTTGATCTTGTCGAGTATCGGAGTCACATTGGCGGGTGCCGCCTCCATGACGGTGTCCAAGAGAGTGAGCACGGAAACAGCGTTCTGCTGTGGCGTTTGGAAGATGTTGGTGTTGCGAACCCGTGTTTGGAGGATGGCCTCCTGGGCAGATCGTCCGGCGGCGCGCAGATCCTGCTTCCTCTTTTCAGCCTCGTCCTTGCGTTGCTTCTCCTCTTCGGCCGTCTTGCGCTCGTGCTTAATCTTGGCTCGCTCTTCTTCAGCAAGCCTCCTGGCCATGGCTGAGTCGGACTCGTCCGGCTCGGCCATGAGGACATCAAAGCACTTCGGCTCATAGTCCATGCGGCAATCGGAGTTGTCAGCTTCGTCAGAGGGGATGCCATAGAGGTCGTCGAAGCGGCGAGCTGAAGTATCCATTGAGCTCCGAAGACGAGCGGGAGCCGAATGATGGGAGGATGACGGCGACCTCCCTTGATCTGGGTAGCCGGGTGCGGATCGTTCCGTCCGGGTCGAGCTGGGGGTGTGGGCTCCTCCGAGTGGGTCGCCGCCGACTCGGGAGAGAAGTTTGGTAGATCTCGGCGGCATTTGGTAACCCAAACGGCACCGAGAGGTCTTCGTCCGACAGTTGCCTTCGTCGGGAGGTGAGAAGATTGGCGCAGATTTTGGCGGTATTCAGTAATCCGAATGGTGCCGAGTGAAGTCCGTCGTCGGAGAAAGTAGATTGCATCTTGGTCTTCAAGACGTCGTTGTAGATCCTGGCGCCGTTCGGAAGTCCGAATGGCGTCGAGCGGATTTCTCCTTCCGACTGGTCCGAATCCGAGTCGAAGGAGGAATCGTCAGCGAAGTAGGCGGCGAAGTTGCCAAATCTTGAAGGAGATCCCATCACGCTTATCGGCGAGATTGCTGAAGAAGTCTCGACGCGCGGTCCCCTACAGCGCGCCAACCGTCGAAACTCGGTTTCGGCAATAGAAAATTGGGGTCGCAGTCAAGATCGCCAAGCACAATGGGTTAGAAGGAAAAGAAGATTTAGACAGGTTCAGGCCCTCTCGTGAGGTAATACCCAACTCCTGTTTCGGGGATTCGATCCGCCGAGTGGCTTTATTGATCTCATGATCTCGTGTATCTAAAGCTGAAAGCTCATCTAACTTCTCATGAAGCATATGATCTAAAGCCGATGTCCCTCAAGGGACGTCCCTTACCCCCTTATATAGTCTTGGGAGGTGGGCTTACAAATCGAAAACCCTATCTTACTCTAAGTCGGTTTCCTCAATCTTACCAAACCGTGACTATAGGCCGTTGCCTTATCTCTATCGGCAACGTAACACCCAAGTCATGTTTGGTTTACAGATATGGCAGACGCAATCTATCCCTACCTCCAGTCGGATAAGCTTGCCATGTAGATACCCGATTGCCATAATCTCCACACTTGACCTAACGCTTAACGAACACTTCCTCGTTTTCTTTCTTGTTGATTGGCAGATCAAATCAACTGACACGCTCTACACGTTGTAGGCAGCTGAGAAGGACCTGCACTGGAGTCAAGCAGATCTCCCAGGCCAGCGCGTGAGAGAGATTTCTCGTCAACACGCTTCTGGGCACGCCCAGTGGGACTGTCTTTGTCGGCTCGACTCGGACGAATAGACTCTGCCGGCAAGATGGTCGATTCCAAGATCCCTGGCATCACACAGGACAATGTCGTACCTGTGAAGATGGATCAATTATCGGCTGAACAGCAGGCCGAGTATAAGAAAATGGTGGAGGAACTCCAGAATAATTATCTTCAATCCTTCACCCAAACGAGGTCTGGAACTGTGCACCAAAAGTACAAGTTCAGCCTCAACGATATCAAGGCACCCTCATCAAGCGATGCGAAAGGCAAACAGAAAGCGGAAGAGCCGACTCAAGTGCAAGATGATTCAGCCGTATACTCTTTGCAAGATCGGATCGACTCGGCTGTCCATCACGCGCTGGTCAACCAGAGCAGCATCCTGGTCAACACCCTCAATAATATGATTTCTCACGTGGTTGATGCCAAGGTGGCCGAGCAGCTGCAACGGGGCCCCACATATTTCGCGGATGGCCAATTTCCTGGTTACAGGACACTAGTCACCCAAGATCGGCCACTTCCACTAATAGCGCAACCCAACCCACCAGGAGGAATCGGCCACTTGAGTCCAAGCGAGACGGCTGTGAGACCAGCGGTCACTATTCTAAACCGACAACAGCCGTTGCCTCAAGGTCAACTCGACAACATGTTCCATAATATTCGGCGCCGAGCCGATTGATCTTGCGACGACGAGAATGTCGGGGCCGGCAGTTGTTCCCGACCCGCCAACGCCACAACAGGAACCTCGGCGTCGCTCGCCGATCATCGCTACCGTACCAAGGGGGCCGCCGGGATCACCGATCGACCTCGACACCGCCACGGATGTATCGGCAAGCACACATGCCGTATGACCCATACGAGCCGATACGGCAAGATAATAGCGGGCCGAACTAATCACAGACGTTATGCGGGATCAGTTCGGCCTCAAACCAAAAGATTCAGGGAATATGTATCGGTACCCCTATCCGGAACATTTTGAAAGGGTCTCGCTGCCCAACCGATACAAGATCCCGGACTTCTCCAAATTCTCAGGACAAGACAACGTCTCTACCTATGAGCATGTCAGCCGATTCTTGGCACAGTGCGGTGAAGCATCGGCTACTGATCCCTTGAGAGTTCGGCTATTTCCCCTTTCTCTTTCAGGATCGGCCTTCACTTGGTTCTCCTCGTTGCCTTACAACTCAATTCAGAGTTGGGCCGATCTTGAGAAGCAGTTTCACAGCTATTTTTATTCCGGCAACCATGAAATGAAGTTGTCGGACCTCACCAGCGTCAGGCAGAAACACAATGAATCGGTCCAGGACTACATTCAACGCTTCAGAGAAATGAGAAACCGATGCTATAGCCTGGTGCTATCAGACGCCCAGCTGGCCGATTTAGCCTTCCATGGTTTGATCGCGCCGATCAGGGAACGATTCTCTACGCAGGACTTCGATTGTCTAGCCCACCTGGCGCAGAAGGTGACAGCCCACGAACAACGTTTCCAAGAAACCAGGAAGGCCGTCAAAACCATAATGCAAGTCGTTGTCGAGTCAGATTACGGGTCCGACGACGATGAAACAGAAGTGGCGGCAGCCGAATGGGCTAAGAACAAGAAGGCCATCGTCTGCCAGTGGGCTGCTGAAGACGGCTAAAGAAGAAAAATACGATTTTGACATCACTAAAGCCGACAAGATCTTTGATTTACTTGCTCAAAGAGAAACATATTCAGTTGCCCGAAAATCATGTGATCCCGTCGGCCGAAGAATTGAAAAGAAGAAGTGCTGCAAGTGGCACAACTCCACATCTCACGCCACGAACGATTGCAAAGTCTTCAGGCAGCAAATCCAGTCGGCCATCGAGGCCGGGAAGTTAAAGTTTGATGACTCAAGTCGGTCCATGAAAGTAGACGGCAATCCGTTTCCGGTCAACACAGTCCATGCCGGCCCCGGGCGAGCTGATCGACAGAACAGAACGGCACACGGCTTAGCCGATACGTTGATCGAGGCCGAAACAGGAAAGGACCAGACTGGATACCACACTGCACAAATTAACATGGTGCGCCCAGTCATCAGATCGGCTGGCCGACAACCGATCCATGAACGAAGCTGATACCATCGTCAATATCGGTCTCGGTGTGCAGAAATTTACGACGAAGCACCTCATCGGCACGAGCCAAGTGTCCAGAGCCGACGGAACATGGCGAGCCATGATGATCCACATTGGCATTGCGGCTTCTTCAGGCATTGCTGGGAATCCGGCATGAGGCTACCAACACTGGGAGATTGCCCAGCATGCAACGATCATCATAACGACGATGAACGCGGGAGTTTGTCGTCTGCAAGCCCAGTCCGATTCATCCCCAGAGCCGTCCAACTAAACCGAAGACGGCGACCTGTCCACGATCGGCTCGGTCCAATCCATCAGGACTTCTTCATCGACGAGAACCGGGATGGAGACAACCGCGATGACAAAGAAGCCGACGATGAGGAATCGGCCAACCCCCAATGGTACCCGTCTGATCTATTCACGAAGACCCAGAAGAGGAGAATTCAATGGCTCAAGCGTGAAGGAAGAGAAGACGAGGTGAGACAAATGATATACGAACAACGCCGTCGGCTGGGCAAGATCAAGAGACGGTGGGTACCCAAGCAGGAGAACGCTATGGCCACCGAAGAACAAGCCGAGGAAAGCCCAGCCGACCGAGCCAGAAGGGCAGCCAAAGGGAAGAGTAAAGATGCCGCATCGGTTAACATGGTCTTCGTGTTGCCGGCCGAGTTCGGCGCCCCTGAAGCCGACGCGGGTGCTATCGAAGATGACCCGACAAAACTAACAATCTCGCCAGACCAAGCCATCTTCGACAAGCCCAAAGGGACCGAAAATCGGCATCTAAAACCGTTATACGTCAAAGGATTCGTTAACGGCAAGCTGATCTCCAAAATGCTGGTCGATGGGGGAGCGGCAGTCAACCTCATGCCTTACGCAACTTTCAGAAAACTTGGGAAAGGGGCCGAAGACCTGATAAAAACCAACATGGTACTCAAGGACTTCGGCGGCAACCCATCGGAGACCAAAGGCGTTCTCAACGTCGAACTAACCATCGGCAACAAAACTGTGCCCACAACGTTATTTGTCATCGACGGGAAGGGGTCTTACAGCCTGCTGCTCGAAAGGAACTGGATCCACGCTAACTGCTGCATCCCTTCTACAATGCACCAGAGTCTCATCCAGTGGGACGGCGACAAGATCGAGATCGTACCAGCCGACAGGTCAGTTAGTGTCGTCAGTGCCGATTTGCCACTTTGGGAAATCGAAGGCATCGAATGTTTATCTGGGAAAATCTGGCAAGCCAATTTTCTAAACGTGTCCAGTTCAACAATACAGCCCATCGGAAGCGACGAGCCGCAGCTGCTGCTTTGAACAAGACATGGTGGAGGGCTCCAGCGTGCTCGGCATAGCCACCGCGGACGAAGACGATGGCAAGTTAGGACAAGGCTTTACATCGGCCGACGAGTTAGAAGAAATCGACATCGGCTCTGGTGATAAGCCAAGGCCGACGTACATTAGCAAAAATTTATCTCCTCTTTGTAGATCCCAACTTATTGAATTACTAAAAGAATATAAAGATTGTTTCGCTTGGGAATACTTCGAGATGCCCGGTTTTAGCCGATCGATAGTGGTCCATCAGCTGCCAATCAAGGCAGGATATCGGCCATTCAAACAACCTCCCAGGAGGTTCAAGGCCGACATGTACGACGCAATTAAAGCCGAAATCACTCGGCTATACGACGCAGGATTCATTCGGCCTTGCCGATATGCCGAGTGGGTCTCTAATATCGTCCCGGTATTAAAAAAGAATGGCAAACTTCACGTATGCATCGACTTCAGAGACCTAAACAAGGCGACCCCAAAAGACAAATACCCAATGCCAATAGCCGACCTGCTTGTCGACGCTGCCTCAGGCCACAAAATCATCAGCTTCATGGACGGCAACGCGGGATACAACCAGATATTCATGGCCGAGGAGGATATCCACAAGACAGCTTTTCGATGCCCGGGTGCGATCGGCCTCTACGAGTGGGTGGTGATGACGTTCGGTTTAAAGAACGCTGGGGCAACATATCAAAGAGCGATGAACTACATCTTTCATGACATGATCGGCGCACTAGTAGAGATATACATTGACGACGTCGTCGTCAAGTCAAGAGAGAAAGCCACATTGCAGATCTGAGGCAAGTGCTCGAGCGGACGAGAAAATATGGATTGAAGATGAATCCGCTTAAATGTGCGTTCGGCGTGTCGGCCGGGCAGTTCTTAGGATTCCTCGTTCATGAAAGAGGAATTGAAGTCACGCCACGGAGCGTTAATGCCATTAAGACAATTCAACCCCCTAAGGATAAAAGACAACTCCAGTCATTAATCGGAAAGATAAACTTCATCAGACGGTTCATAGCTAACCTCTCAGAAAAAATGGAGCCGTTCACACCATTGCTTCGGCTTAAGGCCGATCAGACATTCACATGGGGGGCAGAGCAACAGAAGGCGTTAGACGACATAAAAGATTATCTAAGCTCCCCTCTAGTTCTAATGCCCCCACAAAAGGGAATGCCATTCAAGCTGTACCTGTCCGCCGACGACAAGTCAATCGGCTCTGTTTTGATCCAAGAAGTCGACGGCAAAGAAAGGGCCATTTTCTATCTCAGCCGGTGGCTGCTAGATGCAGAGACCAGGTTTCACCCGTCGAGAAGTTATGTCTGTGCCTCTACTTCTCATGTACAAAGTTAAGGCACTATCTACTGTCCAATGAATGCACTGTAACTTGCAAAGCCGATGTAGTCAAGTACATGCTATCGGCTCCAGTGCTCAAAGGAAGGATCGGAAAGTGGATCTTCACGCTGACGGAGTTCGATCTGAGGTATCAGGTTCCAAGAGCAGTAAAAGGACAGGCTATAGCCGATCTCATTGTGGAGCATAGAAACGATTCGATCGGCTCCGTGGAAATCATGCCTTGGACTTTGACTTTCGATGGCTCGGTGTGCACCAACGGTTGTGGCATCGGCTTAGTTCTTATCTCGCCCAGGGGGGCAAGCTTCGAGTTTGCTTTCGCCATCGACCCCCACGCTACGAATAACCAAGCCGAGTATGAAGCCGTTCTCAAAGGGCTAACTCTGCTTAAGGAGATGGAAGCTGACGCGGTCGAGATAATGGGAGACTCGTTGCTCGTCATCAGTCAATTATCAGGAGAATATGAGTGCAAAAACGACGCACTGATGATCTATCATCGACGTTGCGGGAGTTAATGGACGGCTTCCGGCTAGTCACTTTGAAGCATATTTCCGGGAAGCAAAACACGGAGGCCAATGATTTGGCTCAAGGGGCATCGGAGCTCGGCCGATGCTTGAGAGACATCGACATAGGCGTCGCCACCATCACAACCGACGATTGGAGATTCGACGTCTACAATTATCTCAAAGACCCTTCTCAGTCGGCCACAAGGAAACTACGATACAAGGCACTATGGTACGTATTGCTCGATGAAGACTTATACTATCGGACAATCGATGGCGTACTACTCAAGTGTTTGGGCGCCGATCAAGCCACAGTGGCCATCAGGGAAGTACACGAACGAATCTGCGGCACGCATCAATCGGCACACAAAATGAAATGGCTACTTCGCCGAGCCGGGTATTTCTGGCCGACAATGCTAGAAGATTGTTTTAAATACTATAAAGGATGCCAAGCCTGCCAAAAGTTCGGCACTGTACAACGAGCTCCGGCGTCAGCCATGAACCCAATCATTAAGTCGTGGCCCTTCAGGGGATGGGGCATTGATATGATCGGCCAGATCAATCCACCTTCAAGCAAGGGGCACAAATTTATCCTAGTGGCCACAGATTATTTCACAAAATGGGTGAAAGCGATCCCCCTCAGAAAAGTGGATTCTAAAGACGCAATCGAGTTCGTCAAAGAACACATCATCTATCAATTCGGCATTCCACAAACGATAACGACCGACCAGGGGTCCATCTTTGTTTCGGACGAGTTCATCCAGTTTGCCGACGGCATGGGGATCAAGCTACTTAACTCTTCGCCGTATTACGCGCAAGCCAACGGTCAGGCCGAAGCTTCAAACAAAAGCTTGATCAAGCTAATCAAAAGAAAGATATCTGAGCATCCTAAGCAATGGCACACCCGATTGGCCGAATCATTATGGGCGTATCGGATGGCATGTCACGGGTCCATCCAAGTCCCCTCATACATACTGGTCTATGGACACGAAGCAGTACTTCCATGGGAAAATGTCATCGGCTCAAGGCGCATTCAGCTACAAGACCAACTCACAACCGACGACTATTATAACCTCATGATAGACGAGTCGGAGGATCTCGCCTTATCCAGAATGAGAGCTTTAGAAAAAGTAACAAAAGATAAGGAACGAGTAGCCAGACATTACAATAAAAAGGTCGTCCCTAAATCATTTGAGGAAGGCGAACTCGTTTGGAAGCTTATACTCCCAATCGGATCCAGAGATAACAAATTCGGCAAATGGTCACCAAATTGGGAGGGGCCTTTCAAGATTCACAAATGCGTCTCCAAAGGAGCTTACATGCTAAAAGGGCTGGATGAGGAGATATTCGGAAGGACCCTCAACGGAAAATATCTAAAGAAATACTACCCGAGCATGTGGATCAATGCGTGAGTCGGTTATCGTCACAATAAGCCGACCCACGACAGCCGATGCCTTACAAGGCATCATCTTTAGGCATTCGCATACACCCTCCCACACCCCATGATCGGCTCAGGACCCCCGGCAGAGATCAGAATGAATGAACACGTCGGACTCACAAATTTTGTCGACATCCAAGCTATCAACAAAACTTGGGGGCATACACATGCGCGAGACAGTCAGACAATAAACAGTCAAAAGATCATCAAGCCGATTTTGACTAATCAAGCTAGGGAAGTTGAAAAAACCCCAAGTCAGGCTGAACCAAGAACATTAAAATAAGCTTTATTCAGAATCGGCGCGAAGCCGTCTTTGATTACATGTTTGCCAGGTACTCCCTAATGGCCGCCAGGGCTCGTTCGATGGGCTCCGCAGTCTCCATCTCTAGAGCATCCAGGATCAGGTGCTCCAACCGAGTGACCCTTATGTCAGTGATCGTGGTCAATAGCTCGTTGGCAAGTTGGGCTTGCCTACCCTCCAGCCGGTCGAGGCGCGCGAGCGTCGAGGACGCCATGGGGGCAGCAGCCGGAATGCCGCCAAGATGGAAAGGAGGCACGGCCGCCGGTGACGAGCCTCCAACTCCCTGAGCGCTTGGTGCGCCCTCACTCGTCGGTCTGGGCGGCCAGACGGCTCATCTGCGTCTCCATAATTTCCAGGATCACCCGAAGCGGGTGAGGCGGCTGCAAGGAAATCCGTTCCTGAGTATTAGAAGGAAGAAAACGGTGAGAGTAGATGAGTTGAGAAACCACCTGGTTCACCGACGAGCTCGAAGACACCATGAGAAGCCTTGCCGAAGACTTAAAAGACTAGGTGTTGTACTACTGAGGGTTCGTCGCCTTCGGCCGTGAGTTATTCGGAAGAGCCGGGGGAACCCATTTATAGAAAGAAAAGATACGGTTCTTAGATATGAAAGGTCGCTGCCAACCCGAGAGTCAAAGAGATCATCATTATAAACGTCAGGAATCGTTGAAAAACCAGCGACTGCGCAAGTCTGGATACCTATCGCCCAGGACTCACGGGTTCCCGGAGTACAGATTCGAGGGGGTCAGCCTACGAAGACAGGTCGACGACGTAATCGGGTATTGCCGGCCGATAGCTAGCGAGTCGAATGACCGAAAGATAAACGTTGAAGGTCAGAGCGTCACTTCAGAGTAATTTTTAACTAAATAAGTCAAGACGCCGTGCACAGCCAAGGGGCAATCCTACGTACAAACATAGCAGATTGTATCTACAAGCACGAATAATACAGGCTATCCGATTACATCGTAAAAATACATGTATGTTGCAGAAACACAAGCCGATCTCACAAGGTCGAACATTTTACAATCTCATTTCTTCAGGAAATCGGCTATGGCCAACAGAGCTGTCCGTCTAACTTGGTCAACCTCGCCGATTGCCCTAAGGTCATCGGCCTCGGACCCCGCCACTGATCGAGCGCTCTGCACCAAGCCCCGCAAATGCACAACGGCCGCCCTGATGCTTTGATGCTCGGCTTCAACCCTGGCCGGCAGATCAGCCATATACTCCTCATGGACATCGATTTCATTTGTAATCTGAACGAGGTCGGCCACCAGTTGATCCCGGCGGGCACAGAGTTGCTCGAGCTTGGCCGCCGGCTCTGTTTTCAAGCGGTCGAAGGCGGCCTTCCGGGCCTCAATGGCTTCTTTGGTCGATTGGATGGCAGCTGACCGCGCCTGACTCTCACGGCGATCAATGACTCGCTGCCGGGCTCGTTCATATTTTAACTGGTAGGCTTCCATGAAGGTCGCCGGAATGATGGCTTCAGCTACGGCATCCGACAGCTGGTCTTGGATATCTCTGAACTGTGCGCGTATCGAGCCGCAGTCGACCACCAGCGCATCCAATGAGGCCTCCAGCTGATTGCCGATATCGGCCAAAGTGGCCCTCGGGTCCTCGGCCGACGCCGCGAGCGCTTCCTCGCCGGCATCACGGGTTCCTCGAACTCCGATAAATCAAAGTTGAGAAGATCGGCCACGTCTTGCGGGGGAGAAAGGATCGAGGCATGACAAAACCAATGGTTGGAGCCGTCGGCTTACCGTCGGCGCCGTCGTCGGGGCTGTTGGCTCGGCTCGATCATTGCCCACGGCCGTCTGGCTTTCTTTGCCAGTGTTATCATCACCACCCGCAACAGGCACAGTACATTCGCCCGACTCCTGGGGGGCAGCTGGTGGAGATCGCGGGAGCTGCAAAGAGGAAAAGGGATTAGCGGATGAACGATTAATTATCACGGACAAAGGGGTAAGAATCGATTACGGCGGTGCGGGGCGAGAATGTGGCGGCCAATTTCTTGAACTGCGAGGAACAGACGAGTCAGGTATGGGCGATCGTCGCGAAACCAGGACCAACGAAGTAAAAACTTATGGGAGGATGTTTTGTCAGCGGACTTGGGGCTGGCGGAGCGTCGGTTGGGGCATTTACCGACTCGGGACTCGAAGCCCCGGTTTCGACCGTCGCCTGGATAGCTGTTGGCGCCTCCTCATCGACAGCAGCATCGAGGAATTGCTCGATGGCCGGATCTAAGGGGGGAAGGCTGTCGGCCGAGGCAATCAATTGTGTCTTTTTCACCCTTTTGGGGGCAGGCGCAGCCGACGAACACGGTAGTGGTGTCGTTTTCCTTTTTGGCGCGATCGGATGACGCACCTGCCCTCGCAACAAAGATGATAGTTTGCGCGCCCTCCAGCCGATGACCGATGGAGCAAGGCCCCCCACGTCCAGAACGCCTGGATTATATTCGATGGGGCGTCCGGAGTCGCTTACCGTCGGCCGCTCCGTTTCTGTTTCCTGCAAAGTCGGAGCACGAATGTTAAATCGGCTGATGCGGCCGATGAATGAATCATAGGAAAAGAATCATCGGCTGTAAGCAGAGATATACCGAGGGGATCTCATCTAGCATAAGCAAATCAATGTAGCAGGACGGCCGTTGGTGAAAAATATGGCGTTTAAGTTCGGACCACCATCGGTCGTAAGCAACGCTTCTCCTCGTCGACAGGGTGATTGTGTTGGCGTCGCCGAAGGGGGGACCGACTATGTTTAGCAGCCAATTCATCATCAAATCTTGGTCGACCGCTCCTCTGGTTTTGATCTTATCGACATAAAAGAAGCCGATGGGTAGTTGCCCAAGACCGAACTGTCTCGCCGCCGATACTGGGTAGTAGAATTCATAACTCCGGGCTGTTGATCGGCCTTGGTGAACCCCGGTCGGCAGAATGCAGGGAGACAGAGAGGCAAAGAACAACTCTCTACACCTTGGGCTGTCGGCTGAGTTGAGGTCATCCCATTTGAAGTCGATCGGCAGCTCGAAAGATCCTTGGTCGGGGTAGAAATACCAAGTACGGTTGTCGCGGGATAGCCCATCGTAAAAGGTTGTGAACCAATCGGCCAATAGTTCAGCCAATTTCCTTGAGCCTGCGTGGGCGGCGGCTGCTTCTCCATAGTTCGTGCATCGCCTGGTGATGATCTGATCACCTTCTTCATCTTCAATTGGCTCTAGCCTTGGGAACCCGGCGTCTGTCAGGCGGGGCCGACCAGCCACGTTCTGGGTGGCCAACACCAGCCAGATTTGGACAAACCACCAGGGGCCGCCGGTGTTGACTGGAGCGTTGGCGGCTATTTTCGTGGCGGCTTGATGTAGCATTTGATATGTGTAGCCGAGGAGGTATTTTCCCAGTGCAAACTCTGTTCCGTCGGCTAAGATTTCGGCCATGATTTGCCAATTGGCGGTCGGCCCACAGCTCGATCCACAGAATACAAATTTTTCCAGCCACATCATCAGAAAGGCGGTGTGTTCCGGTGGCCGACTGTTCCATCTTTCATGTTTTGGGTGATGAAGCCGCTCCATCCACCGATAGCTTTGGTTTTGAACTGATGTTGACCTTTTCGGTTCAAAACGTAGGGATTAGCCGATGATTCGATGTCCAGCCCAGTTGTCATATGTACGTCGACTAGTGTGATGGTCATCGGCCCTTGCCTAAAGAGGAAGGCATTGAAACTGTCGTTCCAAAAGTAGGTCGCAGCCGATAGGAGTGGCTCATCTTTTCCCATGCCAGCGATGGACAATTCCAAGCATTGGGCGAGTTTCCTTTCTTCCCATTGGGTGTACTTGGCGATTTTATCCTCTTATACCATTCGATCCAGTGCGTCGTGAGCGGCCAAGCTTTAAATGTCCCGTTCCAATGGGAAAGAGATGGTTTGGCGGTGTTGAAAGGCATGCGGTTGGTTTCGGCTTCGATTACATCAGTTGGGTCTGTGTTGCCGATAGGCCCAAGGAAGTACTTCTCTTCTTGTGTCGGATTGGGGATGAGTATTTGATGAGACAGGTGCTACGGTTTGAAGAAGGGAGAAAAGTACTAGTTAGGAATGATGGTGTTTTATAGTTTGGAATGAGAAAAGTATTAGTTAGTAAGGGTATGGGATAAAATACTACTGAAAATTACCAAACGGATCATTGGAATAAAGATATCTGGAGAAGCGAGTTGGGCGTAAAATTATAGAGCGGAAGAGAATACCTGAGGAAACTCGTTCGTAGCGGCGGCTGGAGCAGTTCCGGTGGCGCGATGGTGTTGAGGTTGCGGCTGGCGCGATGGTGGTGACCGGCGAGTTGGAGGTGCTTGAAGTAGCGGCGGAGGCCATCGGGAAGTTCGGAGACGAAGATGGGGTTCAAAGAGCGTGGAAAAGGTGTCGAACGCCGATGGAGTCGCCGGAGGGGAGAGAGAAGGGCAGGAAGTTTGTTTGAGAAGAAAGCCAAGCGCACGTTGAGGGCGTAGGTGATTCGACCGAGGAAGATGGATATTTAAAGAGACCTTGGGGAGAAGCCGAGACGATTTGGGCCAAAAAGGGAGCAAGAGTTTGAATAGGTGAACAAATCCGCAACACTTCGTGTTACGGACTTGGGGGGCATGTGTTAACACTGGAATTTGGTAATGGGGTTCCTAAGTCCTAAAAGGCAAAGTGGAATCGGATCTGCCGAAGGCAAGGGTCGTATCGGCTAAAAGACTGATCGGCTGCAGAGCTAGTCGGCTGAGGATGGGTTGAATGGAAACAGCCGACGGCCGATTCTGAGTTCAGAAGAGATGAAACCCTGTTTAATGCAGAAGCTTGAAGATAAGTGGAGGATTCGGTTGCTAATTGCACGTTTAAAGATATTGCCACTTATGGATAGAGTCCTGTAACGGCAATTGTATCTGTAATATAGAAATTTGTTAAATTGTTAGTTGTGATACGTTATGATCCCGCTAGGGATGATATGATGTTTAAGCAGTAGTTTAGATAGAGTCCAAAGTTGTTACAAATATTTGTATCTTGGGTATAAATAGGAACCGAGACCCTCTGTATCAGGACGATTCAATCAATCTAATCTTCGGCGCCTCGCCATCCTTTTCCTTTTGGACGAACACCCTGTTTGGCTTTGGGCTGCATCGTCTCGATCCCCAAACTCAGGTACATGTTTGTCGTTAGTGGTGAGATTACTTGTTTCTAATGCTTCCATCGCAATGATACATTAGATTCAATAGTTTTGCTGCGACATATATCATATAGTGCATATGAACCAATTCGATGCTTGGATCTATCTTGTAGTTGATTCATCTTGTCGAGAGTATGTGGTCAACAAGGCTAGGTCTAAGGGTTGGTTGGTTTGTATGTAGTATCTACCATCTCACGGAGTGTAGGTCAAAAGTAATAGATTGGATGTTTCTTTTGATACTTAATGCTATATCAAGACTGAACTATTGAGTCGTCTTTAGAACCATCAGTGATCTATTCTTTTGGATTTACATCATCTGGAGATAGCGTCGGGGTTTCAACCGACCTTAGTCACCCTAATGTGTTTCTTTTAACGTGATTGTTATTAGATTTGTATTAGGGATGTCTTTTATGCCTAGATTGTGCTTGCTTACATCTGTGATCTAGGAATATTATGTCTACACGAGATTCACTGTGATGCCAACCGATTTGATGTTAGTTTCCCAGCATCGGCTAGTCTGTTGATCCGTATATTTATTATTCTTCGTTGTATTTGGATCGGACGGCTGATGATCGTCTCGGTATGGCCGATACATTCTGGTCGCTTGGCCCAAATATGGTCTAGAATAACATATATACATCCATGGATTTCCTTGGCCGGTCTCGTGGGGACTTGACCTAACGCTTAACAAACACTTCCTTGTTTTCTTTCTTGTTGATTGGCAGATCAAATCAACTGACACGCTCTACACGTTGTAGGCGGTGAGAAGGACACCTGCACGGAGTCAAGCGGATCTCCCGGCCGGCGCGTGAGAGAGATTTCTCGTCAACACCAATGCCCCAGCCTACTTCATGAACCTCATGAACAAGGTATTGATGGAATATCTGGACAAGTTCGTGGTAGTGTTCGTTGATGATATCCTCATCTACTCTAAAGATGATGAAGAACACGCAAAACATTTGCGCCTGGTGCTAGAAAAGTTGCGAGAGCATCAGCTATATGCCAAATTCAGCAAGTGTGAATTCTGGCTTAAGGAAGTAGCTTTCTTTGGACATGTAATCTTAGCTGGAGGCGTAGCAGTAGACCCTGCCAAGGTCGAAGCTGTTACCAAGTGGAAAGCACCTCAATTGGTAACGGAGATTAGAAGTTTCTTGGGATTGGTCGGATACTACCGGAGGTTTATTGAAGTATTTTCTAAGATAGCTTGGCCCCTGACCCAACTGTTGAAGAAGGAAAAGAAATATGCATGGACTGAGCAGTGTCAATAGGCATTTGACCAGCTCAAAGAAAAGTTAACCACCGCCCCGATTTTAGTCCTACCGGACAACCGGAAAGACTTCGTCATATACTGTGATGCATCCCGACAAGGACTAGGAGGTGTGTTGATGCAAGATGGAAAAGTTGTGGCTTATGCCTCGAGACAACTGCAACCGCATGAGGAGAATTATCCCACCCATGACTTAGAATTGGCCACAGTGGTTCATGCCTTGAAGATTTGGAGGCACTACCTGATCGGAAACCACTGTGATATATACACGGACCACAAGAGCTTGAAATATTTCTTTACCCAAACAGATCTTAACCTACGCCAGAGAAGATGGTTGGAGCTAATCAAGGATTATGACCTAGGAATCCATTACCACCCTGGTAAGGCCAATGTCGTAGCTGATGCTTTGAGCCGCAAGCCTCAATGCAATTACCTGAAGCTAGAATGTATGGCCAACGAGCTTCAAGAAGAAATGGCTCGGCTTAACCTACAGTTGATTCCTCATGGACAACTGAACTCGCTGGAGATACAACCTCTCCTACAAAGTCAGGTTAAGGAAGTGTTAGTGATATGCCCTAGAGGCAACATGGAGATGTTTGATATCATGGTCAATGTTTATGAATTTATGAATAAAGTGTTATTCAGTTCCATGAAATAGACATCTTGTATCGATCAATAAGTACGTGACTTATTTATGAGACTCTATATGTATGAATCTATTTCTAAATGATCCCTGATCATATATCATATTATTGGAACTAATATGATTCTAAGATCGGCATGTTTGTTGATTGATGATCATGTCTCATAGATCATGGGTATGGAGATACCAAATCAATAAACATGGACACATGTGTTACAGAACACATTGTTGGATAGACCCACCATGATACATTACAGGAATTAATGTGCCATTAGTTGGTCTCAGGTAGTGTTGGTACAAAGTCCTTAGACCTGAGATCACCATGGATTCCAACATGTGTAGTAGCCTACTTTGGGACTACCAAACGTTATTCAATCGGGTAGTTATAAAGGTAGTTTTCGGGTTTGCTATGAAACATGGAGTGGGATGTGAGTGATCAAGATGGAATTTGCCCCTCCTTTGGAGAGATATCTCTGGGCCCCTCGAGGTAATGGATTATGGAAATGCATGGCCATGCTAAGTTGAGTGAGGAGTCAATCAACAGATAGATAATCCAATACGGTTCGAGTGAATGGTTAAGCTATTGAAGGGATGGCACACATCTTGCCTATAGCTTAATTGGTATCGTGAGGCAAAGGGATTTGTGTACACATTACAGGTTGAGCCGATATTATATTCTAGTACACTATGGTGTCAATATGTCTTGCTAGGCGCCGCGTGTGACGGGTCGGCAGTTGGACTCGAGCCGACGATCGGCTAAGTTAGACTATAGCGAAACCGAGTATACCTGAACCTACAGGGTCGCACGCTTAAGGAGATAAGAACAGGCATTCGAGTTGGACTCGGATACGGCTCGATTGGATAGGGATCCGATCGGATAGAGTCCTATGGGCTTACGACGTATGGGCGGCCAACTCTATGAGATTCGGATAGGATCCGATTCAAAATAAAGTTCTGATCGGTCACAAGTCCCAGTCGGCCAACTCTATATAAAGGGGTGAGGGGTGGAGAGCTGGGGAGGTCAGGTGATTGCGCCGAAATCAATCTGATCACACGCGGCTTTAGAAGTCGGCGAGATCAATCTCCACGGAAACCCTCCCACCTTCGAGCCAAACCCTAGCCTTGCATCGCGTGCTAGCACACGGGTGTTCGGCGTTCTATTCCCAGACGTGTGGATACCGGTAGAGCGCGCTACGTTGTGACGCTGTTGATCGGCTACGAATCGGCTGCAATCGGAGCGAGCGGCTACGGCGGATCGGCAACGACGCGATCGGCGGCTCGGATCGAGGCTGCGCACGAGGAATCGGTGTCGGCTTGCGGGAATCGGCTACACTTGTTCGGATCGGATAGCCACGATTGGTACATTTCATACACTCCAATCGATAACGATCTATCGGCCCTTACTAGCAAGTGTTCCTGGTTTGCGCGGTTAAAAGTTTTTGTTTTCGGCTAGCGTAGCCTCCTCGTAACCCTTCGGGCGGCGAGGCCGGCGACGGGGCCGCGGCGAGCAAGGGCGGCGGGGCGGGCGACGTGGCCGGCGGCGGGCCGGCAGGCGGAGCAAGGCGGCAACGCGGGAGACGTGGCTGGCGGCGGGGCGGGCGACGAGGGCGGCGGGCGGGCGGCGGGGCCGGTGGCGGGGCGGGCGGCGGGCCGGCTTGTGACGACTTGCAGCGACCAGGGAGGGAGAGAGAGAGTGAGGTGAAGAGGAAAAGGATGGTTTTTATACCTAGGGTTAGGATTTGTTGTTGGGCCTTGGGCTGCATATGTTTTTTTGGGCTGAGGCCCATGGGTATTATTTACCCACGGGTTAACGGGTTCGGGTGGGGAAAGAACGTTCCAGGACCCAGTTCACCCGATAGGTGAAGATTTTGCCCGATAAGAGACCCATGGGTACAATATTTGGAACATATTTGACTCCTAATGGAGTAAAAACCCATCGGTTATCGGGTTATGGGTACCCATTGCCATCTCTATATGGGAGAAGCTGGGCATAGCGGGCAGCCAACCACCGCTGCCGCTGGTGACACCCATCGCTACTGACGCTAGAGCGAAGGTGAGCCCTGGAGTTGGGGCCGGTGATGATGGAGGCGAAGACGGCACGAACATTGGTAGTGGCTCTAGGGCTGGTGGCGGGTTCCTATGCACCAATTAGATGCGCACGGGAGCTGTGGTCGACTTCCACGGCATCGTATGGATCCGGGCTCCTCTGGGTGGCGAACGTCCCTAGAGTATGGGGTTATCCGTCTTGAGACAGGCCACCTCGTCCTTCAGACGAGCAATCTCCACCAGCTTCCTATCGTTGAGGGCCTTGGATGCCCTACACAAGTTGGAGTCCATAGTATCCAATCCCTGCAGTATTGCGCACATGCGCCCAAAGGTGGTGTCGTTCTTCCCTGAGGCCGACTAGAAGGTGCTGACGTTGTCGTGGCCGTCACGGCTAGGGTGGTAACGGTAGGTGGTGCTGCGGAGGTTGACGTCATGCCTTTCATGGATCCTGGCCATCATCCTGTAGGCTGCCTCCTGATAGGCGTGCTCAAACATGCCTCTGAAAGCGGTGACCAGGGTTTCGGTTACCGCTGGAGCCTGCCGTGTCGCGACGTCACGGTAGCACGGTTTTCTCCCGAAAACCACCGGAGAATGAACAGTGACGGTTTTTGAATTTGGCTAGATTTCGTCGCTACCGCGGTTTTCCTGCGTACCGTGCGAAAACCGTGGAGTATTGCGTGGTAAAAGGTGAAACCATCGCGAGAAATAAATATTTGGTGTCAAAAGAATTAGGGAAAAATACTAAAATTAGTGAAAAAATATGTATGATATTTACACTAATATATTTGTGTGATAAAAATTACATTAATATGTATGATATTTACATTAGTATGTATGTATGATATACCGTGGAGGAAAAAATTTATGTCATGTTAAAAAATGGAGGAAAAAATACAAAAATTAGTGATAAATATGAATAATATTTACATTAATATATGTATAATATGTATAATATGTACAATATTTACATTAATATGGCAATTGGAAGTTCGTATTGCAATCTTCATGTCCAAAGAGGTGAGCACCCGCATATTTCGCCTGATTCCGGCATATAAATAAAGATATGTCAGCAACAATGAATAGAGATTTGGCACAAATTTGAAGTACTCAATGAATTTGGCTAAGTACGAAATTTGTTGAAAATTCCGGCATGACCTTTGCTAATAGTTGCCTATAAGACATATGCATAACGATTATACATTCCCCAACCAACATATCACAAATCCACAACTTCATAATTCAGCAATATGTGAGAACACAAGTTCACAACAACACAATTCACATAGGCCTCTTTCATATCACAAAGTCACAATGCAATTAGAATATAGTACGAAAATTGTATATGTTGTAAAAAAGATGGATAGGATAGCTTCATGGTTGTAGACATGTAGTCTACTGATTTTTTGTAAGCCAATGAATATTCCTCGGTGGACATTACCATCAACCCATTTCTTCGGAGCAACTCCGCCTTGTACTCATTCCAGCTCTGTCCGGTCCAAGCAGCGGTGGTTTGCCACTAGCTGTAGATTTGAGTGTACCAGTGCGGCTCTTACCACTTGTACACCCAAGTGACTGGAGGACTGTCAGCCACATTCGGTTTGGGGTAGCAGTAAGTTGGATAGCACTGTCCACACTAGATGAGCTGTAGTCGGTGTAGCTCGATTGGGACGGATACTCTGGCCATATATCGTATGTCGGATATTGTCGAAACTTGGTTTCGGCAATAGAAAATTGGGGGTGCAGTCAAGATCGCCAAGCACAATGGGTTAGGAGGAAAAGAAGATTTAGACAGGTTCAGGCCCTCTCGTGAGGTAATACCCTACTCCTGTTTCGGTGGATTCGATCCGCCGAGTGTCTTTATTGATCTCGTGATCTTGTATATCTAAAGCTGAAAGCTCATCTAACTTCTCATGAAGCATATGATCTAAAACCGATATCCCTCAAGGGACGCCCTTACCCCCTTATATAGTCTTGGGAGGTGGGCTTACAAATCGGAAACCCTATCTTACTCTAAGTCGGTTTCCTCAATCTTACCAAACCGTGACTATAGGCCGTTGCCGATCTCTATCGGCAACGTAATACCCAAGTCATGTTTGGTTTACAGATATGGCAGACGCAATCTATCCCTACCTCCAGTCGGATAAGCTTGCCATGTAGATACCCGATTGCCATAATCTCCACAGTAGCCCCCGAGTCCTTTTCGATCGACGAGACAACTCAGCTTCAAACCAAAACATTACGCGCCAAAAATCTTTTTGGCCGAGTGCTTCGCGCCGAGTGATTTCATCATCTCTACCGAATCTTTCCGAGTGGCTCCAAAGGCTGTGAAGGGCTGGAAAATATCTCAAAAATTCTCAAAAATAAATATCTAGGTGCATCTCTGATGCACCTAATTAGGTGTAGCCCCCGACTATGTGGTTAGTCAAAAATAGACTAAACATATAGTCAAGAACCATAAAAAATTATTCTTATGTAGATGCTTAGCTCAAGCTAAAGCAACCTCATCACTCGTCAAGCTCGTACTCGTCCGAGTGAATTTGCCCGAGTCAACTCGGAACAAATAACTCAATCAACCCTCGTGGGTGAAAAGCACTCGTAAACTCATGCTTATCCAAGTGGATCTGCCCAAGTCATCTCGGAACAAATATTTCAATCATCCCTCATGGGTAAGAAATCAATTCGCTCGGTAAGCTCATGCTTATCCGAGCTGATCCTCCCGAGTCATCCCGGAAATTTGCCCGAGTCATCTCGGAACAAATAATTCTCTTATAAATGCTTAGCTCAAGCTAAAGCAGTTATAAAAAATCACATCACTTGGCAAGCTCATGCTTATCCGAGTAAGTTCACCCGAGTCGTCTCGAACAAACAATTTAATCAACCCTTGTAGGTAAGAAGTTAATTCACTCGGCAAACTCATGCTTATCCGAGTTGATTTGCCCAGTCATCTCGGAACAAATAGCTCAATCGACCCTCGTGGGCAAAAAACACTCGGCAAGCTCATGCTTATCCGAGTTAACTTGTCCGAGTCATCTCGGGACAAATAATCTAATCAACCCTCGTGGGTAAAAAACACTCGGCAAGCTCATGCTCATCCGAGTTAACTTGTCCGAGTCATCTCGGGACAAATAATTTTAGTCAACCCTCATGGGTAAAAACACTCGGCAAGCTCATGCTCATCCGAGTTAACTTGTCCGAGTCATCTCGGGACAAATAATTTCATCAACCCTCATGGGTAAAAACACTCGGCAAGCTCATGCTCATCCGAGTTAACTTGCCAGTCATCTCGGGACAAATAATTTAGTCAACCCTCATGGGTAAACAAATTTTCAGTCATCGAAAATACGACCAAAATATTAAATAGCTCCTGCCATAATATTGGTCTTAATCTAAAAAGATCTTCACCAAGGTGGAAAAATAGCATTGATATAATCATTTAATCAAATGCTTAGAAACCAAACAGTCCCTGTCATCAGGACAGCCATGAAAAGCTTAACTGTTTGTCACCTTTCAAATTGCATCGTGCCAACTTCTCATGAAGTTACGCAAACCGCGGTATGAAAGGATTTTGAAGGTATTGGGCTATGTAACACGTGCATATTGCCGGGGCAAATCTGCTTAAGTCCATCCACTTAAGTCCCTAAGGACACGTGTCAAGCCACACCTTAGCTGGGTCGCAAGTCTCTCATGGGCTCGGCCCAATCACGAGACGACTTAGCAAAAACCCTCATGTCTTTTAGAAGCCTCGAGGTCGTCCCGCCACTTCATCTAATCATCTTGGTCTCTTTATGCCTCCGATGTGAACTTGTAGGTATCTAGCTTATTTATGTTAAAGCCTTGACCCGAGTCTTCATAGAAAATTTCTTAAGTAATTTTCGTCCGACTGTCACCAAGCCTAAAACTTGATTAGATCATCAAAAATTCTCGAGTCCTTATCTATTGAACTCGAATCAAAACAATAAACAATGATAAACTAAATATAAACAAGTTATCAAAGAAAACCATGCTTTATTGACACGTATGCGCCCCATGTCAACTCAAGAAGTCATCTTGCTTGAGGTTGACATCAAGAACAACATAAAACTTACGGCAATTTAAGCATAGTATCCTCGAAGATGTTCAATATTCCAGGAGTTCTCCACCATAGATCAATCTTCGCGCTTTAGTCGAAATGCTCTTGGCCGAGTCACCTCAGCGATTATGTATGGTCCTTCCCATAGTGGAGATAATTTGTGATGGTCCTTGATGGTCTGGATCTTGCGTAGAACCAAATCATCGACAATGAAAGCTCGCGCCCGAACATTGCGACTGGTATCTTCTAAGTCCTTGAAGATATCTTGCCGACTGGATCAAGAAAGATTTTCTTCGTTTCGGCATCGCCTTGTCCCGACTTGGCTATCTTCTTTGTAGGAATTTCACCCTCTTCGGATGTTGATGTAGCCGGTCGGATTTCTTCCGGCCACGTGATCTCTCACAAGATTGGACCATATCGCAGCTTTCTTTGTCGCAGGTGAAGGCTTGCTTGACGTCGCTGCGCAGGGTGATGACGCCGTTAGGGCCGGGCGTCTTCATGCATAAGTAAATGTAGTGTAGTATCGCTATGAACTTGGCGAGTGCAAGCCTTCCGATGATCGCGTGGTAGGCCGTCTTGAAGTCGACCACCCCGAAGGTGGTATTCTCCGTTCGAAATTCTCGCGAACTCCCGAGGTGACCGGAAGGGCGACGTGCCCGAGTGGTGTGGGCGACAGCCCGGGATCACTCCGTGGAAGGGGGCTGAGCTTGTCTTCAACTTAGTTCTCGGGATTTGTATCTCATCCGGGTCTTGACGAATAGGAGATTGAGGACACTGCCCCCATCGATGAGGACGCGCTTCGCTCGATGTTCGAACCACCGGGTCAAGTACCAAGGGATACGCCTGGGTGAACCACTCGGTCGGGATGATCCGAGCGATTAAACGTGATGGCCACCTCCGACCATCGTAGATGTTGTGGGACTTCGGGTTGTGTCGCATTGACCTCGCGGTCCATCGGCTTTTGCTTCCTCTTGGACTCATAAGCTGCGCGCCCCCGAAGATGTGATTCGCTCGCCCACGTGGTCTTGAAAAGGCTTCAAATTTCCGGTCGGGTTGTTCTTCTTGGTTCCCGATGGACCGGTTTCATTAGTTGGCTTCTTGTTCAACCGTGCCGCATATTGCTCGCGAATTGCTTGTAGATGATGCGTGCACCGAGCGTTCATGATCGTTCATGATCGCGTCGTAGGCCGCAACTCGAGGACGACATTGAGAGTTGGATGTTGTGGCAACCAGGTCTTCGTGCCGACGCTTGCGGTCTTTCTGGGCTCGATTGTTATTGCCGTTATCCTTCTTAGGATGCCGGCTTCCTCCCGATTGCTTATCGTCCCTCTGTCGGGCGGTCTTGGCGTGCCGCCTTGATTGCATCGTTGGACTTGGCGTAGGAGTTCGCCGTCTCGAACATTTGCTTCACCGTCTTCGGTGGTTTGCGCCGAACTTCCCGATGAGCAGCTCATCACGGACTCCCTCGGAAGGCGGCGATGATGATGTCATCGGTGATGTTCGCGATCTTGTTGCGCTTCTCGGAGAAACGACGAATATAATCCTTCGGGGGCTCGTCCGCTTCGGATGACGTTGTAAAGGTCAAAGTGTGTGCCGGGCCTCTCGAAGGTTCCTTGGAAGTTGGCGATGAAGTGGTCCCTCGGCTAGCTCCACGAGCCGATTGAGCCTCTTGGCGGGCTCGTGAGCCAATTTCGGCCGAGTTTGCGAGGGCCACGGGCGGGTAATTGGCCATAGCCTTGTTGTCGCCACTGCAGCGCGGATGGCGAGGGTGTATACTGATTAGCCAAGATTCGGGGTCGGTCTTACCGTCGTACCTTTCAATCCCGTAGGCTTGAAGCCACTCGGCGGTGCACTCGGCGAAGTTCCCGAGTGAAGGCCGGTACTCCGTCGTCGCCGTTATCGGGTGATCCTCCGATCTTCCCGAGTGCGTCGGTCGCGCTCTGGTAGCGGCGATCGAGGACTTCCGCGAGATCACTCGGCGGGGTCTTGGTTGGCTGGTTGGATAGCCGGCTGTTGCGACGAGCTCGGTGGTGGACGGGTGGACGTCCGTGTCGTTTGTCGCGGGAGTCGGCCGTCCGCTCCGGTACTTCAGCGTGGACTCGCGAGGTGGGCCTCTTGGCACAGTCGTCGGCCGAGAGCCGGCTCGGGCCTCCTATAGTCTCCGACTTCGAGGTGGAAGCGGCTCTTGTCGGCGTTTCGGCCACGGATTCGGTCGGTCTTCGTGCCGAAGTGGTGAGATGGCCGTTCGCCGTGGCGGCGACGATAGTCTTGATCTTGTCGAGTATTGGAGTCACGTTGGCGGAGCCGTCTCTATGACGGTGTCCAAGAGCGTGAGTGCGGCGACGCGTTCGCGTGGTGTCCGGAAGATATTGGTGTTGCGAACCCGTGTTTGGAGTATGGCCTCCTGGGCAGATCGTCCGGCTGCACGTAGATCCTGCTTCCTCTTGTCAGCCTCGTCCTTGCGTTGTTTCTCCTCTTCGGCTGTCTTGCGCTCGAGCTCCACCACGCTCGCTCTTCTTGCAAGCCTTGGCCATGGCTGAGTCGGACTCGTCCGGCTCGGCCATGAGGACGTCAGCACTTCGGCTCGTAGTCCATGCGGCGGTCGGAGTTGTTGGCTTCGTCGAGAAGGGATGCCGTAGAGGTTGTCGAAGCCGGCGGAGCTGAGGTATCCGTTGAGCTCCGAAGATGAGCAAGAGCCGAATGACGGGAGGATGACGGCGACCTCCCTTGATCTGGGTAACCCGGATCGGATCATTCCGATCCGAGTCGAGCTTGGGGGTGTGGGCTCCTCCAGTGGGTCGCCGCCGACTCGGGGAGAGAAGTTTGCTGAAAACCTCGGCGGCGTTCGGTAATCCAAACGGCACTAAGAGATCTTCATTTGAGTAGATCGCTTCCGTCGGGGATGCGAGAAGATTGGCGCAGATTTCGGCGGTGTTCGTTAATCCGAATGGTGCCGAGTGAAGTCTTTCGTTGGAGCGAGCAGATCGCATCTTGATCTTGAAGATGTTGTCGAAGATCCCGGCGCTATTGGGGAGCCCGAACGGCGCCGAGTGGGTCTTTCCCTCCGACTGGTTTGAATCCGACTCGAAGGAGGAGTCGTCGAAGGAGTTGGCGGCGAAGTCGCCGAATCCTGAAGGAGATCCCATCACGCTTGTCGGCGAGATTGTTGAAGAAGTCTCGACGCGCGGTCCCCTACCTGGCGCGCCAGCGCCGAAACTTGGTTTCGGCAATAGAAAATTGGGGGTGCAGTCAAGATCGCCAAGCACAATGGGTTAGGAGGAAAAGAAGATTTAGACAGGTTCAGGCCCTCTCGTGAGGTAATACCCTACTCCTGTTTCGGTGGATTCGATCCGCCGAGTGTCTTTATTGATCTCGTGATCTTGTATATCTAAAGCTGAAAGCTCATCTAACTTCTCATGAAGCATATGATCTAAAAACCGATATCCCTCAAGGGACGCCCCTTACCCCCCTTATATAGTCTTGGGAGGTGGGCTTACAAATCGGAAACCCTATCTTACTCTAAGTCGGTTTCCTCAATCTTACCAAACCGTGACTATAGGCCGTTGCCTGATCTCTATCGGCAACGTAACACCCAAGTCATGTTTGGTTTACAGATATGGCAGGCGCAATCTATCCCTACCTCCAGTCGGATAAGCTTGCCATGTAGATACCCGATTGCCATAATCTCCACAGATATTGTCCCCCATGACTCATTGTAGTGTACCGTGGAAATGTTGGAGCTTCGTAATAGTTTTGAGATTAAGAATTTTACTAGCACAAGATATGTAGGAAACAGATTGAGTTAACATGGTCGTTTGTGCGAGATCTTACCCATGTCATACGCCTAATTTTTTTAGAAAAGATACATTTGGGCTATAAAATTCGTTTTAAAAATCTCTACATTAATGGAGTTGTTGTATAAAATCTGTACACCAAAAATCTCTACATTCGGGCATGAATAGGGTTTGAGAAATTTTTTGCCATGTGAGTTCATTGCATTTTCTTGCGCAACCGAGAGAAATATGCGCCAAACCGCATGGTTAGCCTATGCACAAGCACGGTTTCCGTCCAAAACCGCACGGCCCCAGCTCCATTGCGACTGAACAAAACAACGCGCGAAAACCGCATCTTCCCCCACGATAACCTTTCGCAAATGCCGCGGTTTTCGCCTCCTATCAAGCGGCCTGCCGTGCTAACCATGCCGCCTAATATCGTGCGGAAACCCCCCAGATCTAGACGATAAACTTAGCATATCGTGTGCAAACCGTGAGCTCAGGCACTGAGTTGAAGCCATACTGAAGGGTTACGCGGAGGCTACGCTAGCCGAAAACAAAACTTTTCTACCGCGCAAACCAAGAACACTTGCAAGTAAGGGCCGATAGATCGTTACCGATTGGAGTGTGCAGCGGAAACAGCCAATCAGGGCTATCCGATCCGGAACAATGTAGCCGATTCCCGCAAGCCGACAGCCGATACTCGGGGACAGCCGATTCGCCAATCAGCCGATTCGCAGATGCCGTAGCCGATCCGAGTTGTCCGACTGTGTTCTCGCGCCTCGCTCCGATGCGCTCGATCGCAGCCGATCAACGGCGTGCAACGTAGCGGCGCCTCTACCGGTATCCACACGTCCGGGGACGAACGCCCAACACCCGTGTGCTAGCACGCGATGCAAGGCTAGGGTTTGGCTCGAAAGTGGGGAGGGTTTCCGTGGAGATTGATCTCGGCGACTTACATTGCGGATTCGGTTCAATGCGATCCAACCGATGTGTCGCAGCTCTCCACCCCTCGCCCCTTTATATAGAGTTGGCCGACTAGAACTAGTGGCCGATCAGGACACTATTTTGAATCGGATCTCATCCGTATCTCATAGAGTTGGCCGCCCACACGTCGTAAGCCCATAGGACTCTATCCGATCGGATCCCTATCCGATCGAGCCGTATCCGAGTCCAACTCGAATATCTATTCTATCCCCTTAAGCGTGCGACCCGTAGGTTCAGGTATACTCGGTTTCGGCTATAGTCTAACTTAGCCGATCGTCGGCTCGAGTCCAACTCAGCCGACCCGTCAACAGCGGCGCCTAGCGGCACATATTGACACCATAGTATACAAGAATAATATCGGCTCGAACCTGTAATGTGTACACAAATCCCTTTGCCTCACGATACCGGTTAAGCTATAGGCAAGATGTGTGTCATCCCTTCAATAGCTTAACCATTCACTCGAACCGTATTAGATTATCGCTGTTGATTGACTCCTCAATCAACTTAGCATGGCCATGCATTTCCATAATCCATTACCTCGAGTGGCCCAGAGATATCTCTCCAAAGGAGGGGCAAATTCCATCTTGATCACTCACATCTCACTCCATGTTTCATAGCAAACCCGAAAACTACCTTTATAACTACCCGATTACGGAATAGCGTTTGGTAGTCCCAAAGTAGGCTACTACACATGTTGGAATCCATGGTGATCTCAGTCTAAGGACTTTGTACCAACACTACCCGAGACCAACTAATGGCATATTAATTCTGTAGTGTCTCATGGTGGGTCTATCCAACAATGTGTTCTCCAACACATGTGTCCATGTTTATTGATTTGGTATGTCCGTACCCATGATCTATGAGTCATGATCATCAATCAATAAACATGCCGATCTTAGAATCATATTTGTTCCAACAATATGACATATGATCAGGATCGTTTAGAAATAGAGTCATACATAAAGAGTCTCATAAATAAGTCACGTACTTATTGATCAATATAAGATGTCTATTTCATGGAACCGAATAACACTTTATTCATAAATACATAAACATTGACGTGATATCCAACATCTCCATGTTGCCTCTAGGGCATATCACTAACAATCTCCCACTTGCACGGAGTCAATCATGTAAGTATCTAATACCCATTGCTCTTGTGTGCGCCTCATGCTTCGGTGAGGAGGGGTTTTGTCGGCGGATCGGCTATGTTGAGTTCCGTCTGCACTTTGCATATCTTGACATCACCTCTGTCCACTATCTCACGGATGAGATGATATCGCCGAAGTATGTGTTTGGACTTCGATGTGACCTCGGCTCCTTGGCTGCGCAATGGCTCCATTATTATCACAATAGAGAGACATTGGACAAGTCGCGATAGTCATCACACCAAGCTCGAAACGAATTTCTTGATCCAAACAGCCTCCTTTGCGGCTTACGAAGCGGCAATGTTCTCGGCCTCCGTTGTAGAATCAGCAACGGTATCACGCTTGGAACTCTTCCAGTGGCTGCGCCTCCGTTCGGGCGAGAACACGAACCCGGTTGCGATCTATAATCATCCTTGTCTTTTTGGAAGCTAGCATCGGTGTAACCACTTACAACGAGCTCTACTTCACCTCCATAGACTAGGAACATATCCTTAGTTCTTTTCAAGTACTTAAGGATATTCTTTACGATCCAGTGACCTTCACTGGATCGACTTGTATCTGCTCGTAGCACTCAAAGCGTACGAGACATGCAGGCGTGTACAAAGCATGGCATACATGATGGATCCAATTGTCGAAGCATATGGAACCATACCCATCTTATTCCGCTCATCATGTGTCCGAGGACACCGATTCTTGCTAAGATTAATACCATGTGACATGGGCAAGAAACCTTTCTTGGAATCATGCATGTTGAACCTTTTCGATACCTTGTCGATGTATGTACTTTGGCTTAATCCAATTAGCCTCTTGGATCTATCTCTATAAATCCGAATGCCCAATATGTATGCTGCCTCCCCTAAGTCTTTCATGGAAAAATTATTTTTCAATGAAGACTTGACGGATTCTAGCATAGGGATATCATTTCCGATCAACAATATGTCATCCACATATAAGATTAGAAATACAATTGCACTCCCATGACCTTTTTGTAAACATAAGCCTCCTCTTCGTTTTGATGAAACCAAACCCTTTGATTACTTCATCAAAACGAATATTCCAACTCCGAGATGCTTGCTTCAATCCATAAATGGATTTTTGTAGCTTGCATATCTTTCCGAGCGATTGTGGATCGACAAAACCCCGAGGTTGTATCATGTATACATCCTTGCTTAGGTTTCCATTTAGGAAAGCCGTTTTGACATCCATCTGCCATATCTCATAATCGAAATATGCAGCAATCGCTAGGATAATCCGAATAGATTTAAGCATTGTGATGGGCGAGAAGGTTTCATCATAATCAACTCCTTGAATCTGTTTAAAACCTTTCGCCACCAATCGCGCCTTATAGATGTGAACATTTCCATCCATATCGGCTTTTTCTTAAAAACCCATTTACACTCAATGGTTTTGACACCATCGGTGGATCAACCAAGTTCCAAACCGATTGTCGTACATGGATTCTATTTCGGATTTCATGGCTCCAAGCCACTTGTTGGAATCGGGTCCCACCATCGCTTCCTCATAGGTCTTAGGTTCATCGTTGTCCAACAACAATATATCACGTTGTTCCGACTGTGTACTGCGGGTGCACGACGTGATCTTCGGACCTCCGTGGGGCGGGTGTATCTACAACGGTGGCGCAACACTTTGCTCCTCCTGTTGTGGTTCCGTGGTCGCTGAAACGGTTTGGTGTTTCTTGAACTTCTTCAAGATGCACCCTGCTCCCACTAACCCTTCTTGAAAGAAACTCTTTCTCCAAGAAGACACCGTGTCGGGCGACAAACACTTTGCCTTGTTCCCGATTATAAAAGTAATATCCCTTAGTTTCCTTAGGATATCCCACAAAGAAGCACTTGTCGATTTGGGTGTGAGCTTGTCGGCTAAACGTTTTACATAAGCTTCGCATCCCCAAATTTTGAGAAAAGACAGACTAGGGGTTGCCCTGTCCATATCTCATATGGTGTCTTTTCAACGACTTAGATGGAACTCTATTTAGTGTGAGCGCAATGTTTCAAAAGCATATCCCCGGAAGGACAACGGAAGATTACTTTGGCTCACCATCGACCGCACCATGTCCAACAAGGTGCGATTTCTCCGTTCGGACACCCCATTCCATTGTGGAGTTCTGGCGGAGTCAGCGTGGAACAATTCCACAATCTTTCGAGATGATTACCAAACTCTTGGCTCAAGTATTCTCCTCCACGATCGATCGTAGAAACTTGATTGTTTTCCCTAAATGATTCGTACTTCATTCGGAATTCTTTGAACTTTTCAAAGGATTCGGACTTATGCCTCATTAAGTAGATATAACCATATCTACTAAAGTCATCGGTAAAGGTAATGAAGTACGATAACCACCTCGGCCGTTGAGCTCATTGGTCCACATACATCGGTATGTACGAGTGCCAATAAGTCACTTGCTCTCTCACTATGTCCCGTGAAAGGTGCCTTTGTCATCTTACCAAGTAAACAAGACTCACATGTCTCAAATGATTCAAAATCAAAAGAGTGAAGCAATCCATCCTTATGGAGCTTCTCCATGCGTTTCTTATTTATATGGCCTAAGCGACAATGCCGGATAAACGTGGGGTTTATATCATTAGAGAGTTTCCTTTACGTATTAATGTTATAGATGGGAGACGCTTCAAGATTCAAAACGTATAATCCATTCACCAATGGAGCACGAAAATAGAACATATCTCTAAGATATATATTGAACAACCATTGTCCATTGATCTAAAATCATATCCTTCCGCTTGTAAACATGAAGCGAAATAACGTTTTGACATAGTGTTGGAACAAAATAACAATTATTCAATTCCAAAACTAATCCCGAAGGTAGATGAAGTGGTATGTGCCGACACAGCTCGTAGCAACGCTTGCTCCATTGCCGACGCGCAGTTCACCTCGCCCCTTCTCAATCCTCTACTTCTTCTCATTCCCGCAACGATTTGCAAATATGAGCTACTGATCCGGTATCAAATACCCAAGACTCGGTAGGTGAAGTAGCAAGATTAATGTCTATAACATTAATACCGGCGAAGTCATACTTTGCTTCTTTTTGAGATCCTCCATGTACTTCTTGCGTTCCTCTTCCAGGTGGCTGTCTCCTTGCAAGAAAGCAAACGGCATCGATGCCGCCGACCCCTTTTGTCTTTCTTTGCATTAGAGGCACTCGTGATCTCATCGGGAGTTAACTTCCTCTTGGTGCAAAGTTTCTTGACAGTGGTTTGCGCTTAGCCTTACGCATCATCATCACATGATGACCGTTTTCTGGATACTCTCCTCGTGTCTTTAGCATCCCATGCAATTCAGCCAAGGTTCTATCCATATTGCTCATGTGATAATTTAATATGAATGGCTCGAAGCTCGGAGGGAGCGGCGGAGAATCACGTCGTAGCCAACTCTTGGCTAAGAGGGAAACCTAGTTTCTCAAGACTCTCGATATAGCCTATCATCTTTATCACATGCGGTCGACGGGATTCCCTCAATAAGCCGCACGCAAACAAGGACTTTGAGGTGTTGAACCTCTCGGCCCGAGCTTGGTTGTCAAACATGCCACGCAGATCCCCGAATAATAGTGTGAGCATCGCTGCTCTCATATTGCTTCGAAGCTCGGGGACATTGTAGCTAGCATGAGACAGCTTATATCTAGGGCATCATTAGTGTGCTTCTCGTAAGCCCTCCGTGCGGTTGCGGTGGCGTTATTAGGCAAATCCTCGGGATAGGGTACTTCAAAACGTACTCCTTACGCTCTTGCTTGAGAACAATTCTCAAGTTGCGATACCAATCCATAAAGTTTGTTCCATTTAATTTTTCCTTTTCGAGAATAGATCGCAAATTAAAAGCACTTGGGTGTAGTATTAGCCGCCATTTATTCTACAACGAAAAAGCAAAGTTTAGCACAATGTTTATGCTATGTCTATTGTTAAACAATTTAACATTAGACTCTCATTACGTATTTTCCACCTTCCCTCTAGGTTACATATTGGGTCAAGATCCACATGTTAGTTAATTTTCTAGTGAGCTTTGGCATCCGCTAGAAAATTAGTAACATCGATAAGCAACTCCTTGCTAATCATATCTCTATGTGACTCTTGTTGTTGGTGTGGCATCTCCATGCCCGGCGCCAACCTATGCCCCAAGGCCCAAAACTGTTTTGATAGCCTTGTTAAGTAAACCAAATGCTCTGCATGTATATGTCCGACATATACCCCTCGTGTTATGATAGAGAATGGCACTCTGCTTTGCGACCCACCATTGACGAGCATAACGGTGGCGGGTGCAACATTTGGAAGGGCATCATTACTACTTAATATTGTGAGGGATGCTATCCTATCAAACAAACATATCACATATATGAAAGCGGTAGAATAGCATGAAATAGTATGGCCCCCTTCACATGGTGATCTCCATCTCCATGTCGGCGCGAGGATCTCCATCTTCGGCACCATCTTCCAATGTGCATGATGCTTGATTTCTTCAAACTAAGCTACTACTATAGAAGCTCTAATTGAAGATTACATCGACTCGCAGTCGTGAAAGAATATTACAAGCATTGCACGTATGAAAGAATATTACAGGGATTGCACATATGAAAGAATATTACATGCATCACATGCATCTCATACATACAATAGGGCCATACCATCTCAAAGCATTCTCTGCAAAAACAAGTTAGGCGTAGAAACGTTTTCTACTTATCGCAGAGCTACGGCACCGAGACAACCTTTAAGGGGGTACGCACACCACACGAAATTCATAGATCCAATCTATGAATTCGCTTACGGAAACCATGTCGGCATAATCATATTATGCCGTCCCGATACACTATCAAGGGAGATGGTTTGCGAGGTGACTTTGAAGGTCGGACTACGAGATAGCTTCGGCATAATCACATTATACCGTTCTGATACACTATCAAGGAACGCTATCTAAGCCGACTCAAACCGAGTTCTATGGATATTGCTTCGACATAATCACATTACGTCGTTCCGATACACTATCAAGGAACGCAATTACCATGAACTCTCCTCAACAAATCCCGTAAAACCGATTGATCTAATCAACCCGTGCGCAAAACTTGTTCCAGATCCAATCTAAAACCCGAACTAAGCAAGATTAGCTCTGATACCACTGAAGGGTTACGCGGAGGCTACGCTAGCCGAAAACAAAACTTTTCTACCGCGCAAACCAGGAACACTTGCAAGTAAGGGCCGATAGATCATTACCGATTGGAGTGTGCGGCGGAAAGCCAATCGGGGCTATCCGATCCGGAACAGTGTAGCCGATTCCCGCAAGCCGACGCGATACTCGGGGACGGCCGATTCGCCAATCAGCCGATTCGCAGATGCCGTAGCCGATCCGAGTTGTCCGACTGTGTTCTCGCGCCTCGCTCCGTGCGCTCGATCGCGCCGATCAACGGCGTGCAACGTAGCGGCGCCTCTACCGGTATCCACACGTCAGGGACGGAACGCCCAACACCCGTGTGCTAGCACGCGATGCAAGGCTAGGGTTTGGCTCGAAAGTGGGGAGGGTTTCCGTGGAGATTGATCTCGGCGACTTCATTGCGGATTCGGTTCAATGCGATCCAACGATGTGTCGCAGCTCTCCACCCTCGCCCTTTATATAGAGTTGGCCGACTAGAACTAGTGGCCGATCGGGACTCTATTTTGAATCGGATCTCATCCGTATCTCATAGAGTTGGCCGCCCACACGTCGTAAGCCCATAGGACTCTATCCGATCGGATCCCTATCCGATCAAGCCGTATCCAGAGTCCAACTCGAATATCTATTCTATCCCCTTAAGCGTGCGACCACAGAGGTTCAGGTATACTCGGTTTCGGCTATAGTCTAACTTAGCCGATCGTCGCTGAGTCCAACTCAGCCAACCGTCAACAACGGCGCCTAGCGGCACATATTGACACCATAGTATACAAGAATAATATCGGCTCGAACCGTAATGTGTACACAAATCCCTTTTCCTCACGATACCGGTTAAGCTATAGGCAAGATGTGTGCCATCCCTTCAATAGCTTAACCATTCACTCGAACCGTATTGGATTATCGTCGTTGATTGACTCCTCAATCAACTTAGCATGGCCATGCATTTCCATAATCCATTACCTCGAGGGCCCAGATATCTCTCCAAAGGAGGGGCAAATTCCATCTTGATCACTCACATCCCACTCCATGTTTCATAGCAAACCCGAAAACTACCTTTATAACTACCCGATTACGGAATAGCGTTTGGTAGTCCCAAAGTAGGCTACTACACATGTTGGAATCCATGGTGATCTCGGGTCTAAGGACTTTTTACCAACACTACGAGACCAACTAATGGCACATTAATTCTGTAGTGTCTCATGGTGGGTCTATCCAATAATGTGTTCTCCAACACATGTGTCCATGTTTATTGATTTGGTATCTCCATACCCATGATCTATGAGACATGATCATCAATCAATAAACATGCCGATCTTAGAATCATATTTGTTCCAACAATATGACATATGATCGAGGATCGTTTAGAAATAGAGTCATACATAAAGAGTCTCATAAATAAGTCACGTACTTATTGATCAATATAAGATGTCTATTTCATGGAACCGAATAACACTTTATTCATAAATACATAAACATTGACGTGATATCCAACATCTCCATGTTGCCTCTAGGGCATATCACTAACACGTACCTGCAGCCGTGGTTTTCCCGTGTGCCGTTGTGGTTTTCGCCACAAACCGTGAGGCTTTGGCTTTGCCGTCGGCGGTTACGTTAGATCTGGCGACGGCTTGCAAGGGAGAGTGAGAAAGAGCGAAAGAGAGTGGTTGCAGCGTCAATGGGCGTGAGAGAGGTGGAAGAAGACTATTTTGAAAAGGAAAAGGTGATGGGCCTCAACAGGCCTTAATGAACAGTGCCAGTGCACAGTCCCATTTCTTTTTTCTTTTTCCCGAACTAAAATTGATTTTTTAATCGCTGATAATTTGTGTATTTTCATGTATAAAAATTACTATAATTCTTGTAAAATCGAGTACTACAACCACTATTTTTTTCAATGACTTTTTTCAAAATTTTTGAATCCACGAAATTTTTTAAATCCTATCGCGTTGGTAGTGTGCCGCCCCCCGGCGGTTTGCACGAAAACCGTGAAAACCGCCGCGGTTTTCACGGTAAGATAAATCCTGGTGGTAACCACCATGTTGGGAAAGTAGGTGGGGATGCCATGCACCTCCAAGCTCACATGATGAGGGAACTCGCCACTGAGAGAGAGGATCTTTGTGTACTCCGGATCATGAGGGTAGCCCACCAGAAATGCCATGTGACTGAGCTCAGCCACGAAGTCACCCCTATCCTGACCACGATGCGTCGGGGGAAGGTCCGGCATCTATAGAAGACAAAGGATAGGAATCAATGTATGCTCAAATCCAAATTAAATAAAGCAATAAATGACTCAAGTAAACAACCAAGTAAGAGTCATTTTTTATGCATAGAACATTTTAGCATGAACAAAATAAAAATACTAATGACACTAGCTAAGCAATAAATTACTGCGCAAAAATAGATACATAATAATAATAACAAAATAAGCATAAAAAATGCATCCCGTGGAGCCTAGACATGACTTAATGCATATCTCCCAATAAATCCCAAACCGACTGTCGAATAAAACTCCAATTAGATCCAAATTATGTCGACCCCAAAATTGCTAATACCCTAGACCAACCATACTTTAAGAAATCCCATTCAAATAAGCGGTCAAGATTTTTTTCCCACTTTTCCCAAAACAACTCCAAGTGCAAAAAGGGCATGCAGATGAAAGAGTTTCAAAGGGCTCTTAGGGTTTCCAATTGGCTTGTCCTACGATCAAGGTCGGCTCTCTTACCAACTTATCTCGCCCGAAAATTCATGACCAGAATTCCCAAGCTGAATGTTCATTAAATCCATGTCCAGGACTGCTAGTGTACATAGACGACAAATTGACATACAGATCCACTCTTACAAAACAAAATAAAGTCTTACAAATGTAGCGAAAAGTAAAAACAAGCTAGTATAAACAATTTGACGTTCGCAGCGTGGCAACTCTACTCCACAGACATTGACTACTACCCGCTGTACTCAGCAAGTCATACCAAGAGGAGGTATGATGCAAGTAATTCCAAAGAAGGCTAGGGGTTCTTTTGCATAAAGCAGACATTCAAGAGCAGTAGTTGAAAGTAGTAAAACTGTTGGATTTAGTTAAGCAGTATTAAACATCATTGTCCAACGCTACACTATGTTATGACAAGCCCAACCATCCACCTGATCTATGCCAGTTTCATTAAATCATGTTATTAATGATGAGACTAATCACGGTGAATCTCATTGATCGCTTGTAACCGTGGGCACAGCTATTCGAATAGTTTTACTCTGATCAGAGGTGTACAACTTACCCACAAGACACAGCCCCATGATATGTTTTCGTGCATCAACATGCCACCACGACATATTGGAAAGGAACTATGGCAGGACCCTTCACATAGCCCTCCCTAACCAAGCGCACCATACTTCAGTTACGCCTCTACCTTTAAAACCAAGGTAGGCAGCCCCCTTGTGCCTAGGTGAATCCAGAAGCCGCATAGACCATCGCAAGGCCCATCCAAACTCCATTACACTCACTCTTGCCTGGGTACGTCAGACAGGGAAAAGTTACACAACAAGCCTAGTTGTTGCCCACGCTGGCTTATGGTACGCATGGTAATTCTTTCAGGGTTTCCCGTGAATCAGTACATGTCTATAATTATCCTCGTTAATCCAAGATATAGGGTAGTAGTGATATTCCCCATAGGAGCTAGTTGATCTAAGCACGGGTAAGCATTTTCTAAGCCAACATCTAGTCATATTAATCCCCAACTTATCAATGATATAGGGTAAACAAGCTAGGCTGAGTACAATATGAACCATCCCACATGACATTATAAAAATGATACAAATTTAATAAAAAGCAATACATTTGCAAGTAGGTACAATATGTTCAATGAGAACTACATGACTTGCACTTGCTCTGGTGCTGCTGGGATTTCTGCAATGACTTCAAAATAAGTCGGAGCATCGAAACTGTAGGAATCTACACGACAAATTATGCACACAAGCAAACAGGCTATAAGTCTACTGAAACAGGAAACAAAACCATTCTTAATAGATCCTAGGCATTTTTATGAATTTACTGCAATTTGAATGGACTTAAACGGAGCTTAGATGATTTTTTTATGAATTTTAGGAGATTCAATGTATTTTTACTATAAACTGAAAAGTCCTTAATTGTTTATTGCAGAAATTAAAGCCCGAGGGCTGACGTCAACGAGGGGAGGCTAGTGCCGACAAGCGGGCCCTACCTAGCAGTGACACAAGGGGGTCGATCCATGGTGGGCCAAGTCCATCGGGCCGAGGGGACGGGTGCACCACGTGGCGCCGACGCGGCAGCCACGCGGGCAGAAGTAGCGCCGACATGGGACGGCACCAAGACGGCCACGCGGACGACCTGAATTCACCCGAGGTGAATCCAACGGCGCGGGAAAGGGGGCGGCTAGCTCGCCGGCCGACGAAGCTCGCGGCGGCATGGCGCAGGCGCCCCGGACCAAAAGATCGCCGGTGGTGCGCGACGACGGCGCGGGAAGAAGCGGCGCACACAGGAGGTGGTGGTGCACAAAGAGGAAACAACGCCCGTGAAGGGAAAGGGGAAAGGGAGAGGGGAGTGAGCTCACCGAGACAGTGGCGATCGGCGCGGGGGAAGAGGATGACAACAACGGCGATGGCGACGGCGATCCGGTGAACAAGGGATTGCTAATTTGTCTCTAATTTAGTTTGAGCAAGAAGATTTCTAATTAAGAGAAGTGCACCCCGTGTCTCTTGGGGATTGGTATGTGTTAATTGTTTTGAGTCAAGATATCATGATAGATTCTGCGCTAGTTCCAGTTAAGAATGACAAGTTTCAGTAGGAAGATATGGATAAGACATGTTTATGTCCAGTTTATACGAAATGAGATAATTCTAAGAGAATGTGCGTTACTGAAGTTTCAACATTAGTAGACAATAGATTGTTGCACATATGATTCTACCTTCAAAGTCTGCAGTCAATGCCATGAAAATTGGAACACCTTCAAAGAGTAATATTTAGTGGATGCAAAACCGTAGTCGCAACAATTTTCTCTATTGCATCTTGGTCAGATTTTGACAGAGGACAAGCTAACTGCGTTGCTATCACCCGAGTAAATCAAATGTCAGAAAATGTTTATGCTGCAAAGGATCAACAGTAGTTCAAGAGATTTAAATGGTTTGTGTTTTCCGAATGATAGAAGTTATGTGGTAATTATGGAATGTGAAAGAAGTATGAATTAAATAATGACTTTGGCAAGCCTAGAAGAATTACTCACAAAATAAGCATATCGATGAAACAGTCTATTTGCCAGGAATACATGAGATCTTAGAGTTTCTTTTTAAGGAAATGTCAGTCTATTTAAAGGTTATGGAGTCAGATAAACAGAACTATCATCGTGACGAACATATATATAATCAAGGAAGGTGGGACTATAGATTAAACTACGATGTTGTTTTGGAATTTTATAGTTCAACTTTAGTATTTATCAAAGGTTAGTAAAATACTCATGTTAGACAAATATTTATGGCCACTCAGAAAAATGAGAATAATGATGAAGTGATGAACAAACAAGGATATAGAAAGTTGTGATAGAAGTTTTCTATTCCAGAAGTTACGTGAAAGCATTAAAGCAAGTTTTTTACTCTAGTAATGTGACACAAGATCAATAATGGTTTGCTCGTTGACACGTCATTACACAAGTCTTGACGAATTACTACAAAGTTTCTGTAAGATAGTAAATGGGTTGGTCTATACTCATGGTACAAGGATGAGTGTGGATATTACTACTAGGTTAATCTGAAATATGAAGATTGACTATGAACGTCACCACTACATTAATTTAAAATATGAAGATGATAAGTCAAGGAAAGAGATAGGCGAAAAACTGATTGATAAAAAGTCATTTGAAGTGAATCATTATTCACCAAATCGGTTTGAGAAACTATAAGGATCAAGTCAAGTATGGGGTTCTCTATCTCATGGTATCTTGAAATTGTAAAGGTCATAATAAATTGTAAAGTTCGTAATAAAAATAAAGAGGATATGATTACTAAGTAATTAACATCTATGATTAGAAGCATTAATTTGATAGTCTAATTGATTAATGGTCAAGCTACAGGAAGTTTGAGAGGCTGAATGGTTAAAATTCCAACAACTTTAGAATGTCTGAGATATTGACATGTCATTTTCTAAAAAAAACTAGAGGTTAGATCAATCAAGATAATTTGGGTTCAAATATCATTTGGAGAACTATGAAGTCAGAAATAATAAAGCTTCAGTATCTGGTTGATAGTGGTTATTGTTTTTTGAATTAAAAAAATCGTGAACCACATAAAGTGAGATTATAAAAAATGTAAGATATAGATATGACCACATGCAACGAGTTGAAAGTGGTGGAAGGACGTTTTACTATTTCCAAATTTATCGAGTGCTTTTATCAAAAACAACGAAAGAGGCGCGTGCCACGCATGCAGTACCCAACCGTCCGCTTCCAGTCAACCATACCGGACACCAAAGCACGCCGCCCCTACGCCAATGCACAGTGCGCCAACCGGATAACCGCCAATCAACTGTCTTGGTCACCCACGCGAGGAGAGAAGCAAACAAGAAATACGTGTCAGTCTTTGCGAGGAGCCCAAAAAAATCAAAAAAAAAAACGAAAAACGGTGTGGGTAGGGGTGTTGCTAGCTGATGATGCAAATATTTGAGCTGACTGACGGAAAAAGCATCGATTTGGTTTCTCAGTACCCAGCTCAGGATAGCTGCCCTAGGTGAACCTAGGGATTCACAGGAACGGGTGCGAGGAGCATAGGTTCAGTCTTTCAGTTTCAATTCAGGTCATCACTCATGGGCCACAGAAACAAACATCTCATGCACGGTTTAAACTACGAACTGAAATGCATGGTTTAAACTAGTAACTAAAATGCACGGTTTAAACTAGCAACTCCACATGTTGGAGCAGTACAGAACTATAATCTGCATGCGTTTAATAACATGTTCAAGATGACAAGACCCACATGAAAAATGTCAGCTCTGTACGGGCTGGAACACGACGGACCAATTTACACCAGATGCCCACCATGCTAATGGCTAGTGGTCCTTGGCTTGTCAGCCACAATGTATCACCACCACCACAACCACAATTTGTCGGTTTACTTCGTTTTTCAAAATTTTATCTGTACAGGGATGCAAGAATGTTACCCAAACTTACAGCAGCTATTGAGAGCACGCTACTGAAGATGGTATCACTTGTAGCTCAGCAGCACCGAGTTGATAACGTGCATGATCAAACGGATGTTGGTCGCTTCCGAGGAACTGCTTGCTGGCAGTGACCGTTGGTGGTTCAAAACGCCATAGACCTGATCGAATATTGGCCTCACATGCACGGCGATCATAGGATCTGTTGGACTGATTGCAACAGCAACGGCCGTCATCCACTCAAGCTTTCTGGGCGTCTCATTGACGATGTCACATGCTAGTTGCTGGAAAAGGGCCAAGAGGACCCCTTGGTTGAGAGGAATGGGGTTCATTCTGCATAACTCGTGCAGATCGACCTGACAGAGGATTTAAGAATATCAAACATCCACAGGAGGTGCGATTATGGTAATGAAAGCTCGGATGATGAGGCAAAAGTGCATGAAACCCACACCAGCATGCGCTAAGTATGAGGTGCAAGTCAGCGAAACCATAGAAGTCTATTGGTTTGTTCAACCAAAGGATGAAAATGGGAATAGCTCAATAACCATAGCCAAGGTTATAATACCTGAGAGCACAGCCAAGACACTATGGAGACGTCACTTCTTTGAAGAGCCATTGTAAATGCTTCATCAAATTTGCGCTCAGATATCAATCTGCTTAGCTCCTTGACAGGATCCAGTGGAACATCAACCTGAAATTGAAACAGTGATTACATTTGACAGCCAATGCTTCATTATTTATGATATATCTGAGTAAGAGCAAGATTAATGTGCCTGTATTTAATCATAATTCATACAGATCAGCAAAAATAAAAATATTGAAGCATACAGATAACATAGAAACCGTAATACCTCAGGGAGACTAGCCACTGGTCCATTACTAGGCTGCAGAACACTTGTATTATGTGATAAGGAGCCCCCGGATGAAACTAGTGCCAAAAGCTTACGCTGTCCATCAAGCAACTCTGATGCAAGACCCTGGTTTATCGATGATGCTGAAGCGATTGTTTCCTGACATAATTTAAATATGAGGTCAGAAGATGGTGTGAGTGACATTGGCATGTTTCCTTCATCTATGTGTCACTTCTGGCATTCTATGCGATAAATGCACAAGAAAGAAGCTGGCAAACTTACCCTAAGAGTTTGTGCTAATGGAGTATGTGCTGTTGCGACCTGCTGCCGGATAGCAGCACCATGCTCAGACATGCCCTTCTGGAATGCACCATCTACTTGCTCAAACATTGTCTTGCAAGATTGTTCAAATGCTGGAATGATTGTTGACTCAAAGCTAGAGCGCAAAGCATCCTGAAGGGATCAAATTAAAACCAATCAGCTGCTTGAGTAAACACTACATAAAAGCTTTTTTTCCCTCGTGCAATCATCATGGATCCTATTCATCATAGATGAATCCATTCTGAATAATATGTTGATGCAACTTGAGTTTCTTGGTGCTTGACTGAACTAGTTAGCGAGGTACATTATGGTGTTTGGTCTATACTGAATTTCAAATCCTTGAGAGATGTTCATGCTGCATGCCATTATGTGACACAGTTTGGTCAAACAAAACAAAAATATCACTGTCTTTTGGATTATATTATGAACGACTGAGGTGTACAATCTTCCCAACCAAAAGACTTAAATACTTGAATGCAACACCATCCTACACAATCCGATGCATAGATGGGTTTCTTCTGACAATAAAGTGACCGTCAATATATGATGCACAAGAAAATTTAACTCAAAGAAACAAATCTGTCATGAACTCAATATAAATCATGGGAATCATAATATCACATGCCCATCTGGAATCAACAACTTAAATGTTGATAATATTAAAAGATTATATGCACTGAGGATGCATACCTGAAGGGCCTGCTTGGCAGACGTATGAAACTGCGTTTGGATATGCCTAGCTACTGTAGCTTCAAGTTTTGTACTTAGGGATTTGTCCAGTTGATTCACAACCTTGTCACCAAGAACTTTCTGAAAGCAGAAGGGCAATGAGAGAGGCGTCGGGGAAAAAAAGAACATCAGAGAGAGACAATAGATACAACCTGGAGTGAATCAGAAACAGCAGAAGATAGTGATTTCTCAATGATAGGAGCTGTTGTCCGTGCAACAGCAGGTCCAACTGAAGATATTTCTTTCTTTAGTGACTTCTCCAGCATAACAGGAATATCCTTGTTCACAGCAGTTGTTATTAGAGTAGTGATATGCTGCATACGCTCTCTTTCAGCCTTTTCATGCTTTGCATTTTCCTCCTGGAAACGGGCCCACATGGCATCAATGTTCGCCTTAATGGACTTTTCCATGTTACGACCTAATGATGTCTCGATCCTTTTGCCTTCCTTTGCAATAGGAGCAGATACAATTGAGCTCAGCTGCTTTTGCAGGTCACTATGCATGGCCATTAGCTGCAACATGCACAAGTTAGTAAAAGGAAATTTAACACCTTGTGTCACACTGAAAGCCACCCTTACCCTTAGTCAAGGAAAATATTGCTCCGTTTAACATACTGGTTTCTAGAATAAGAATGATTGTTATGTAACAATTTAACAAAAAAAAAGTGTATCGCAAAGGTCAAGAGTCCAATATGGTGGGCCATTTGGTGTATGCTATTTATATTCAAGAACAATATAATATCACTTCTCAAAACTATTCCAAGTTTATATGTCAATGACACTAGTCTTCTTTCCTAGTGATCCAAAACAAAGACAACTTACCAAAAATTAATTTATCTATAATTTGTTTTTAAAATTGGAAGGGTAGTTATTGAGAGAAATGATCCGGAAGCCAGCCAGCTAATGGGCATAGCCTACCAATATTATATTGTAAATGAATATGTTACGTTAGACAGGTTCCATTACAATAGATGGGACAAAAATATGTAATCACCTGTTGTAGTGTTTCTTGAATACCAACTTGTGGAACGGTATCAATAGGACGGTTTACGTTGCTTCGAGGTTCGTGAGAGGAATTGGTAGAGTTGTAAGTGCTTGTATAAGGAGATAACTGCCCAGAAACTTGAGGATGAAGAACCTTCTCCTCCTTGGTAGCCGAGGTTAACTGCAAGTTCCTAGAAGCATAACCATCACTAGTTTTCTCTGGAGCTTCACTTACAGTGTTCTCATCCCCAGCACCAGAAGGATGTTTCAAAAGTGCAGATACTGATCCATCAGCACTCCGAGACTGTGAATCTTCCACACTGTATTTGTCAGTCGTTACCAAGCGTTCACTGATTGTGTTTACAGTTTGTTCAGCAGTCTTGGGAGGTCTCTCCCTTTTATCATGAACAATTTGTGTCTCCTTGACAGCCTCAAGTTCAACACTTTGCTCGGATTTTCTCCCATCCACATGTTTAGCATCCACTTCTACATTTTGAGAACTGCCAGTAGCAATTGTTTCTGGAGATGAAAGGACACCTGAAATAATTTCAGATGGAGTTATCAAGTGTGTAGCATTTCCTCCCGCCTTAAACATAGGACGAGGATCTGAGGTTTTTGTATCATCACCCTGGCTGCCTCTTGGCTCTTCCTTTCCGAAACTATCCTTCCTACCAAATGAACCTTGCCCACTCGCACCATCAGAATCCATCCTTTTCTTACTTGAATAATCAAGAGATGACGGGTCTATATCACGAAAACCAAGAGATGGACCTCTTGAAGGACCTCTTCTCAAGGCACCTTCTTCTAAATATCCAAGGTCAATGCTTGATGGAGGAGTTGTGGATTGAACTTGCGAAGGGACATTCGCTTCTGCATAAGCAAATAGAGGAGGTGAGATATTGATGACAAACTTAACAGTGTCGTGATTAATGGAAGCATTTGGATGTGAAGTTTCAAATGTATTACCTAGGGCCTGATTATTGCTTGCTGGTTTAGTTGGACCAACAACAGTGGAATCAATCAGACTAGTTTCCTTGGATGACTCCGCTACAGTTACTTCTGGTGGAGGTCTCTCGTACACATGAGAAATAGCTGGATCTCTACCGAACCCAGGATTATCAGCTGTAGGAGGCAAACAAAGAGATAATTCCAATCCATACTGCTGGATAGCCATTGTCTGGACACAATAGACTTGAACTATCTGTTCAGTATCCAGTTGGCTTTCATGTGTTCCTGTCAGACTTAAAATAGGCATTGCAACTGTAAAATCCGCTATGTAGTCCAATCTAGTTGAAGCAGGATCTGGGCCATATTCAACATGGACAGCATAAATAGCATTCTTTTTGGCATTTGCAAGCAAAATAAGGCTAGCTTGTGGCAACACTGCTACTTGGTTGAAAAATGCTTCCTCAAACCTATGTTCCAGAGAACTCACGAGCTCCAGTGTTTGAGTGCATCTCCATGTCTCAGAGTCACTTGGCAACAACCAACCTTCATCATTAGTGGAAGCCCAAATTTTTACTTCTCGATTGAGAGGACCCTACAATATTTTCAGAAAAGATAATTTGAAGTAATTTGATTGAAGAGAATAATAAACAAATAGGCATATTCAAGTTTTATGTTCTTTTTGCTTGGTCTGTAAGAAAGGAATTCATACGGCTATCATAATAAAACAACAATAATGAACCCAGGGATATTCATCCTTCCCTGAGTAATTTGAGACCTCATGATGAGCACACCCAACACCCACCTACCATGAAATAGCATAATCATCGAGCAACAAAACAGCTTAAATATGATTAGGAACTATGTTCCCTTCCAAATTATTCACCTCCAGTTTTGCAGGCACGAATGCAAGAACTACTTTTCCTGATCAAGGTTTAAATGAGAATATAAATATTTAGACATTGTTGACTAAAGTATAAGCAGAATAACATGTTATGGTCATCATCATTTATCAGAACAGAAAGCCTAAATTAATAAACAAATGTGTTTGCTGGATACAAGCAGACATTTAAAAGACCACTGATGAAAAGATAAAAAGAATTGAATAAGATCAGAAAGGTACAAGATGATGAAACAAACATAATGAAAATATCAAAATAGTACAAGAGTTCATACTGCTGTGATGAGATTTATATGCTGGGGATGCTCCGGTGCCGTAAGGAAGGAGACAGAGTAAACAGCTTGACTATCATGTGGTTTCAGAACAGACAGAGGCACAGATTTGCGATCATCCCAGATCTTTACCTGTCAGAAACAGAAAATACATAATTACAAAATGCAACTAGAAATGCAGGATAGTGTTTTGATACCCATTCTCATCAAATGAGAAAACAGATGCCAGAAGCTATGAATTTTGCATTGGTGCATCAGGTAAACAAATATTATACCCAATAACATAGCATTGAGACACCAACACCAAGCATTGGTTGCTGAGACATGAAAGCACCTTCCATATAGATTACTTGGTCAAAGTGGATATAAAAGGTGTCACATGGCAGTTGATGATGTTTTCAAAGCTAACAAAAGTGGAAGCAAAAATATGTCCAATTAGTATGTGAATGAGAGAATGGTAATCAGAAAGTTCCATACTTGGATCTTCAGTTATTGCGGACCATTTATTTATTTTATTGCTTATCAGTAAACATAAGTTCTAAGAAAAAAGAAAATGCAATGCAAAGTTACATACCATGCCATCTTTTGATGCGGAAGCAAGACGGGTAGTCATCCATTGGGATAGGGACAAATCTGTAATATCTCCATCATGTTTACCAACCAAGTGGACACCATCGACCAGCTTGTCGAGTGGGCATTTAAGAGGTTCTTCTCTACTGGAGTCTATTCCTCTTGCTACTTTTGTTGTGTCTATTTTTAAGACGCAGTTACCAATTCCAACAAACAGAATCTCCTACAGGAAAAAATGTACACGAATCAGTAACATAAAAGACAGTCAAGACATTGAGTGTAGCATTGGTGATCTAGAAGAGACTCTACTTGCTTATGGGAGTGCCAACATATTCTTGGATGGTAAGTTTCAGCATCTCCAACAATCTGTATGGCAATTTCAATCTTTCCTGTGATTTGTGGTTTATTCTGCTCATCAGGTCCCTCATCAACCTTCCACACATAGATCCGCCCATCTACACTTGCACTGCAGAATAATTGAACAAGTTATTAATCACACACACACACACAAACAGAGAGAGAGAGAGAGAGTAACCAAATGTCATCCTCTACACAAACCTTGCTAACCGATGGACATCTTCCGCAAAGAAAGCCATGTCCGTAACCCTCTACAGCAAACACAAAAAAGAATTCAAAACATAAAAATAGAAATGGACTTCATTGCTAACTAAGATCAAATAAGAAAATGTGAAACTACTAAAAGATTTGGCATAACACCAAAACATCATTTTTCATCACATAGGTAGTAGAAATATGACAACTGGTTAAAAAGTACACCCCATCAGGACATGGAAAGAGAATTAGTGCACTGCAAATGTGACTAGGTATTAACATTCAAGCTCTAGTTGCAGCCAACTTCAAGCTTCAGTTTGAATTTCTGCTGCATGTAATAACCATATTAACTAATTTGATAATGTATATTCTGAATTCAGAGTTTCACTGTGTGCTATGAAAAGTCAATTCCTCAGCCTAGAAAAATTATAGAGGCATTGCTGCTAAAGAGCAAAGAAGATCATACAAACACACACTATTGTCTATACATATAGAAAAATGCTTGCACGCCTCATGCTTAAACAAAGAAATCCTTAATCCACGTTTGAGACACTAGTACCATGAGATGATAAAAAACACTCCTGCACTAAACAATAACAAATGCTCCTAAGTACTCTATGACATATCTATAGCTGCCATACTTTTCATTACCCCTGTGTGCCCGCGGAGGAGCGAGCGAAGCGCAGTGTTGATGTTGAGCACGCGGATATTGCCGAGCTTGAGGCCATACACGATGTAGGTCCGGTTCACGGCAATCTGCCTGCCCAGCACTAGCCCGGGGTCCGACGTGTACTTGGTGATGGGCGTCACCTCCAGCTGAGGCGGCTGCGCCTCGCCAGGCAGCCGCGAGTCCACGTCGTGCACGGCCCGGTCCCCGGGCCCCAGGAGCCTCCCCCTCGGCATCTTGCTGCTGCTCGGCATCCTCGCGGGTGGCGCGGACGGCATCGCCGGCAGCGGGGTGGCCGGCGCCGCCGCGGAGAACTCCGACGGCGGCGGCATCGACACCGCCGACTCGAGGTGGGTGGGCGCGGTGTTCCCGAGCAGCTGCATGAGCCGCGCGCCCGCCGGGTTGGGACCAGCGACAGGGTGGTTCGCCGCGGGGTTAGGGTTCCCCGCGAAGGCGGCGGCGGCGAGGTGGGGGTCGTTGGGGTAGGGGAGGTAAGGCCCCCGGTGGAACGGCGGGGTGGCCGGAGGGTAGGAGTAGGGGCCCCTACTCCGGGGAGCGGCAGCGCCAGGGAAGATGCCGGAGGGGCGGCGGCGGAGGCGGGGTGGTGGTTAGGGTTTGGGGCGGCGGGGGCGGGGACTGCTGCTTAAAGAGCCTGTTGAGCTCGAACGGCTGGTTGGGGGCGGGGTTAGGGTTCCCCGAGGGAGACGCCATGGGAGGGGAGGAGAAGCTTCGGCGAGATCTGGGGAGTGGAGCGGCGTGGGAGAGGAGGAGAGGGGGGGAGTGGGACGTGGTGGTGGAGGGAGGAAGGAGGCCAGGGCTCAAGGGAGAGAGAGAGAGCTCGGAGGAAGAGGAAGAGGCTGGTGTAATTTTGCGGTCTGGCCCCTGGAGTTTTGCGGTTTTTTAGTAGTGAGGGATTTGTATACATGGTCAAATGGGCCGCACGGCCCGGCCCGAGCACGGCTAAGGCATGGCCCGTTGCGGCACAACCCATGTGCTGTTCCCCCGGCCCAAGCATGGCCCACGGGTAGCCAGGCCGTACTCGTGCCGCACGGGCATGCTTAAGGCCCACGTGCCAAACCACCCACGGGCCAAAGTTTCTCCCCTAGCCCCTTCGGCGAGTACCAAGTCTATCGACGCCGCCACCGCCGACCGGGCACCGGGTCTCCGTCCTCCCCTCCGTCCTCTGCAACCGTGCTGGCGGCGGCGCCGCCTCCGCCCTGCCCTTCGCGCCGATGATCTCCGCGCCTGACCTCCGCTCCGCTGATCTCCACGTCGTCGACCTCGCGCTGCCGATCTTCGCCGCCGCCACTACCGCTGTCGCCTTCCTAAACCCTAACCCTAGCACGCGCACATGCGGGACAGCAGGATGCGATGTGGCCTGATTTTCGATGGGTCGTGCCAGCCCGTGGGCCATGCCGTGCCTAGGCTGGCACGCACAGGAGCCATGCCATGTCGTGTCGGCCCACGAGCTTGGCTGGCGGCCCAAGCACGACATGCCCCCAATGGGCCATGCCGACATGGCCCACCTCCATCCGTGCTGTGGCGAGCCAGGCCCATGAATAGTGATGTCGTGCCCGTGCCGACTTACTATGGCCCGGCCTATCTGGCCATGTATAGGGATTTGGCTGTGGTATTGGTATTGCTGCGATGGAGAGGATAGGCTCTGAGTCTGGAGACCAGAGCTCTGCTCTCCTTTGCAAACTGCAATTTTCACGTTATGCTTTTGCATGATTTCTGAATTAATCAATTCAATATTCAAAGTGTACGAGAAGTCTCATTGGTAAAAAGAAGGCCTTAAGAAACGGCTTCTATAATTCCACATGACCAGTTTGATGATTTTTTCAGTTTAAGATATAATTTATTAAAAAATCACTCATTTTTCCTTGACGAGATACAATGAAAGATAATTTATTCTATACATTATCTATAATCTATATCTATAACTATATATTAAACAAGTAGTGTTTCCACCCAGATTTTGTTTTGCCTGGCTATTTTGCAGAAAATCCCTTGAGTTTTTTCGAAATTAACCCGCAGTCCGTCTTGCTATTTAAAAAACCTAGTTAAAGAAGAAAAAAGGGTTATTTTGTAGAAAACCCCTCGAGTGTTTATAAAATTAACCCATGGTCCTATGTGAAAAGAAAGGGAGGGCTTGGATGAAAAAGATCTCCGCGTCCTCTCTTAGTCCCCATCCGCGCCACGCCTGCGCCCTCCTCCGTCGCCGCTCGAAGCTCCCGCGCGCCGCTTGGACTTTCGCCTCCGCCTCGCTTCTCCTCCCTGCGTCGTCGTCCCGTTGCAACGCACTCGTATTTTTCCTCCCGTGTCGTCGTCCCGTTGCAACGCACGAAGCAAGTAGTGTTTTCACCTAAATTTTGTTTTGCTGACTATTTTACAGAAAACCCCTTGAGTTTTTCCAAAATTAACCCGTAGTCTGTCTGGCTATTTTAAAAAAACCCAGTTAAAGAAGAAAAGGGGGTTATTTTTGTAAAAAAACATCTTGAGTGTTCATAAAATTAACCGCAGTCCTAATTTGAAAAGAAATGGAGGGCTTAGATGAAAAAGACTTCATGCGTCCCTCTCTTCCGTCCCCATCCGCGCCCCGCGCCGCGCCTACGCCCCTCCCTCCCGTCGACGCTCGGAGCTTCTGCGCCGCCGCCTGAACCTTCGCCCTCCGCCTACTTTCCTCCCTGCGTCGTCGTCCCGTTGCAACGCACGAGTATTTTGCTAGTTTATATATAAAGCAAGTAGTGTTTCTACCCAAATTTTGTTTTGTCTGGCTATTTTGCAGAAAACCCCTTGAGCTTTTTCGAAATTAACCCACAGTATGCCTGGCTATTTTAAAATACCCCAGTTAAAGAAGAAAAAGGGGTTATTTTATAGAAAACCCCTTGAGTGTTTATAAAATTAACCTGAAGTCCCAATGTAAAAAAAGGGAGGGCTTGGATAAAAAAACCTTCTGTTTCTCTCTTTAGTCCTCATTCGTGCCGCGCCCCGCGCCGTGCCCCACGCCTCGCCTGCACCCCTCCCTTCCGTCGCCGCTCGGAGCTCCCGTGTCACATCCTGGGTTTTTCCCTAATTTATTTAAATAATTTACCCTGAAATAATCGAAATTTCTGAAATTAATCTGGAGCCAACCAATGATTTTTAAAATGCAATTAATAAATGGAAACGACATGGTGGGATTTTTCTTGAATTCGCATGTCAAAATACGCTAACAGGATTTTTCTGGAATTTTTAGAGCACTCTAAGTATTTTTAATTAATTAAATAAGAAATCAGGAATTAAATTAAGTCCCTAAATCCTTTTTCCTTTTTTTTCTTTTTTTCCCTCCTTTTTCCCTTTTGGGCCGTCCTTTTTCCCGCTCTTTCCGCGCCTGTGTTCCGCCCAAGCCGCCCTCCTCCTCTGGCCGTGGCCAAGGCCCAAGAGCCGGCCGCGCCACGCAAAGTCCGGCGCCCTCCCTTGCGCCGCGGCCACCAACAGTGGGCCCCACCTATCGGAGCCGCCTCCGCGCACCCGGCCAGCCAACCGCCGCCGCCATGGCCGCGCCGCCTACCTCTTTTTTGCGCCGTTTCCGCACGCTCGCGCCGCGTGGGCCCCACGCCGGCTCCGCCCGCGCCGTCGCACCCGTGCCCGCCTTTCCGCGCGCCGCAACAACCGCCGCCGCCCGAAACGGCCGCCGTTTATCCTCTCTCTCTCTCTCCGAGTCCTAAACAAACGGCGAGGTTTTCCCGCCATCCCGTGCCCGATTCGATCTCTCTCCGCCCTATAAAATCCCCTCGCGCCGCCGCGTGCTTCCTTTGTTTCCGTTAGGTTTAGCCCCAAAATCGTCGTCGGCCGCTTTCTTCCCGCCGCCGTGAGCGCCGTTTTCTTTTTCTTTTGCGTTCGCCGTGCCGCGCGCCGCGCTCGCCCGGGTCGTCCCGCCGCCGTGCCGCCAAGGTCGTCGGCGAAACCCTCGCCGCCGCCCGTGAAACCCTAACCCTAGCCTTCGCCCGCCGTCCGATCGCGGCCGATCCGCCGCTCGGATCTCGCCACGTGGCGGCAATCCGCCGCCCCCGGCTCCGCGTGCGCCGCCCGGTGTCGCGTCGCCCTGGGCGACGCGCCGCCGACGTCATGCTGGCGTCACCCTAAGCCGCGTAGATGACGTCACCAGGGACTTAATTGCGCAATAAATAATTTAGTCTTTTATTTTAGTTTAAAAATCGCAATTAAACTTCTAAAATTCATATCTTTTGAATCCGAGCTCCGTTTTAGCCCATTCAAATTTCATTAAATCCAGAAAAATGTCAAGAATCCATTAAAAATACTTTCCAGTGTTGTTTCAGTAGACTTTTTAGGGTGTTTGTTGAGTGCTTTGTTTGTCGTGTAGATCCCGAGTTTTCCAGGCGAGCCCGTTCTCTTCGAAGTAGTCGCCGAGGTTCCTCGCTCGAGCAAGGCAAGTCATACCTTACATTGACCATATTGTACCTATTTTATGTAAATACCTCTTTTCTTTCAAATACTGCATATGTTTTAGAATGTCATTTCATGGGATGATTATACCTATTGTACTCAACCATAGGATTGTTTACCTTATACCATTGATAACTTGGGGTTCAATGTGACTAGATGATAGCTTAAGGTTTGCTTAGTTATGCTTAGCGCAACTAGCTCACTTAAGGGAATCACACTAATCAAGTATATTACTAGGAGTTAACTCTCAGATGATGTTAAGTTGTGACTCTATTTCTAATAATATTGATTTATGAAAAGGTGGGTCGTGAGCACATGGTTGGACTTTGGTTAGCGTGCTCATGACGATTAAGGACCGGTTCTCGGGAAACCCTAGAAGAAATGCCGTGCATACCACAAGCCAGCATGCGTAATGGTTGGGTCCGTAGCGTAGCTGTATCTAGTCAACGTATCCTAGAGAGGGTGGGCGTGATGGAGTTGGGTCGGCCCCGGTTTTAAGGGTTGATCAGCTTCCGGATTCACCGCGGCACTAGAGGGGGCTGCCCATTGCCCGATGGGAATGGGGACGAAACCTTGGTGTGGTACAATTGATTAGAGGGGGTTATGTGAAGGGTCCTGTCACAATTCCTTTCCGGGGCATCATGGTGGTGCACCGGTGCACGGTAACGTGTTGTGGGATTGTGTCTTGTGGGTACAGTTGTACACCTCTGGTCAGAGTAAAAACTATTCGAATAGCCGTGCCCACGGTTACGGGCGATCGACCAGATTCACCTTGATTAGTCTCATTTATTTATTTATTCGAATGAAATGTGGAAGCATGACTAGTGCAGGTGGATGGATGGGCCTGTTGCAACGTGGTTTGAGCGTTGGGCGTGTTTATTTAATACGCTTAAATATTTCTACTTTTTTCTTGTCTTCAAATATTGTTATTATATTCCGCAAATGATGTTTATGCAAATTGAGCCCCTTGACCTTTCCTTGTTATTTATCTTGCATCATGTCCCCTTTTCCGGGTGACTTGTTGAGTACGGTGGTTGTACTCGCTTGCTTCTTTTTCCCGTTCGGTGCGAGGTTGAGATCGAGGTCTCAGAGGAGGTGTAGGCTTGTTCTCGTCAAGGTTTAGCCGTGGGGTTGGTGTTCCGCTTCGCTCGTGTCAAGTTTAGCTTAAGTCGTTTTATTTTCCTTTCCGCTGCATTTTTGTAACTCTTTTATATTGTTTCTAAGACGAGGATTCGTATTATCAATAACGTCGATTTGTGTACCTCGGCGATGCCCGGACGAGGGTGTAATGCACAAATTAGGCTGCAGAATTTCGTGTGAATTTCGGGCGTGACAAGTTGGTATCGAGCCTTCCCGTGGCTAGGACAAGCCAACTGGAAACCTTAAGAGCCCTCTAATTCTTTTCATGTGCATATGTTTTAAAAAAAGGGGTGTTTTGAAAAGTGGAGTCGATCTAGGGATTAGGAATTGCGAAAATGGGATGTTGGTCGTGGGTTTTGAGCATGTTTTGATTTTCCCACTCCTTTGTTTCTATAGATGGCGGGTTCCCCGGCGACGCACGCGGAAAAGGGATGACAGGCTTCGTTGCGGGCCGGCGCGTATGGCCCTTGCGGTTGGATATCCCGGCACGGAGTATACAACGTTGCGCCTCTCGGTGGCGAGTTGCCCTACCGTGTTCGGTTGGAGGTTCACGGGTTTGTGGGAACGTGTCTTCCTAACATGGAGGTCACGGTTTCGGAGGCACGTCGGATCACGCTTGTCAAGAAGCCGCCTACGATGTTAGCCGGGATGAGGGAGCTGCATGACGCCGACCTTCGCACCTCCTCCTACCGCTACCATCCCCGTCGAGGTAGTTCCTCGAGGTCGGTGCATTCAAGTCTACGGCGAGAGGAATGACTCTACCTTCGGTCACATGTGCACCGTGCTCAAAGGACTGGATCGGATGCACTCGACCTACACAAGGCGACCAAGGAGGGAACGACAAGAAGATGCTGAGGATCGCGCGACTGCGGGACGAAGTGGTTCGTCGAAGAAGGAGGTAGGCGAGTTGAAGGGACTCCGCCACCGGTTGGGGTTAGACTTCGCACTACGCCTCGGAAGACCACCACCGCGCTGTCCGTATCCGGTGGCACCTCGGATTCCACCGCCTTCTCCAACTCCACTGCTCCAGTTCCGGCGTCGGTTCCGGTTCCCCTCTGCGCAGTTACGCCCTCACCTTTGCTCCGGCTTCGGCGAATCAAGGCGGAGGTGGCGTAATGGTTGGATCTCCGTCTCCGAGTGACTCAAGCTCGAGAGATTCGGTGAAGACATGGACTCCGAAGAGACTCGAGATTCCTCGGAGGGAAGAGGCGGGATCGGTTGGGCTACGGCAACCGATTTCGAAGAGTCCAAGTCGAGGTTACGCCGAGGACTCTAGGAGCCGTTCGGAAGAATGGGGATCTTCGAAGGAAGCGCGACTCCTCGTCTCGTGGATCGTTCTAGTTGCCCTCCTTAGTTTTACCGTTTAACTTAGTTTGTCTTCTTGGTAGTTCTTTGTGTGTTAGGGCTGTGTGTGTGGGATAGCGGCGGTCGATATCAAGTGTGATATGACCGACCAATTAAGGATGTTTGGTGTTTTTCCTTGTTTTTAGTCAAGATCGAACAATGCATTTGAATTCAAATAATAAAGATTAGTTCTAAGTCTCATGCTTTTCTTCTTTTCTCTCTCTCTGGTCATGTCGTCTCCTTCGATGGTGAACACCGGGACGGCGGGGCGAACAACAACAATGGGCGGTCAGGTGTCAACAACAACGAGGCTCACGACGTCAATGGCAATGCTCCTCCACCGCCACCCGAGAACCCCACCATTGCTCAAGTGCTCGCTTCACGACACGAGATGATGGCTGCAATGATGCGCAAATGCAACAACAACACCATCGGATGCAACGGATGCGCAACAAATGCGCAAGAAAGCAAAAACAATCGGTTGCCGCCCCACCACCCCAGTCAAGCGCGAGTTCCTTCGTGTCCGACCGCCGACCTTCTCCGTACCACTAATCCCATGGAGGCTAATGATTGGCTTCATGCCATAGAGAAGAAGTTAGACTGCTGCAGTGCACGGATCAAGAGAAAGTCTCGTTTGCCACTCATCGATTCACGGGTCCCGTCGACTTGGTGGGACAACTACTTGGTTACTCGCACTGGCGGGAGCGTGATTACAGGAAGAGTTTCGTCGTTTCAGGACCGCACACATTCTGCGGGAATAGTTGCATAGAAAAAGCGTGAGTTCCGTTCTCTTGAGCAGGGTAACGGATCGATTCTGAGTATCCGCACGAGTTCAATCGTCTTGCCCGTTATGCCCCGAAAGATGTGCGCACCGATGCGAAAGGCGGAAAAGTTTTTGGTTGGTTTGGATGATGAACTCACGGACAAGCTTATCTCCGGAGAGTATGCTAACTTTGAGAAGCGGTTGACAAGGCCATTCGTCGGAAGATCAGCACAACAAGATGATCAAGAAGAGAAAAGTATTCCGGTCCCGACCTCCTCAACGGCGGGGAAATCGGCGAGAGGCGCGTTTCATGCACGGAAGTCGAGTGGACCTACCACCATGATTGTTCGTCGGCATCGACCTTATCACCTGGGAATTTCCAAGCGCGGTAGTGGCGTGGTCGGCAATAGCGTACTCCGGCCCCGCGCCTCCAACGGCGCCATCCCGGCCACGATCCACGACCACCACCTCCAAGGAAGGACTCGGGGGCAAGCCAGAGTCTATTTCAAGCGTGGTGATCCGGGCATTTTGCGAGACAAGTGTCCAAAGCCAAGACGCGGCGGGCCAAGGTTCATCCAGGCTCGAGTCAACCATGCGTCCGCCGAGGAAGCACAGACCGCTCCTGAGGTTATACTGGGTATGTTTCCTGTAAACTTTACTCTTGCCACAATATTATTTGATTCTGGCGCTACACATTCATTTATCTCAAATCAGTTTGTTGGGGCACATGGGTTGTCAGTAGTGGGACTTAAGATACCTATGCGGGTTCAAACCCCTGGAAACCACTTGGAGACCACTCGGTATTGTCCCTCGGTGACCATAGAAATCCAAGGATCTATGTTTCTAGCCAACCTTATCCTCCTTCGGTCAAAGGCATAGATGTCATTCTTGGGATGGATTGGTTGTCCGGACATAAGGGAATAATTGACTGCGCTAGACGCACCATTACTTTAATTAATACGAAAGGAGAAAGAATTGTTTTTCGCTCTCCCATGCAAGTCAAGCCCGTAGCAAGTTTGAATCATGTTTCCACGGGAATCGTCAGAAATGGCGGCAAAGACCCTGTGAAGTTTGAGGATATCCCCATCGTCAGAGAATACCCTGAAGTTTTCCCCGAAGACTTAACTCAGATGCCGCCAAAAAGGGAAATTGAATTCCGGATTGATTTAGTACCCGGGACCGCCCCAATACACAAGAGATCGTATAGGATGGGAACCAACGAGTTGGCCGAAGTAAAGAAGCAAGTGGATGAACAGTTGCAAAAAGGGTATATTCGCCCGAGCACGTCGCCTTGGGGTGCTCCGGTGATCTTCGTGGAAAAGAAAGACAAGACCAAGAGAATGTGTGTCGATTATCGCGCACTCAATGAGGTTACTATCAAGAACAAGTATCCCCTACCATGGATTGATGATTTATTCGATCAACTCAAAGGGGCCAAGGTATTTTCCAAGATAGACCTGCAATCGGGCTATCATCAGTTGAGGATTCGGGAAGAGGACATTCCCAAGACCGCCTTCACCACCGTATGGGATGCGAGTGTACGGTCATGTCTTTTGGGTTAACCAACGCACGGCCTTCTTTATGAATCGATGAACAAGGTGTTTAAGGAGTTCTTGGATAAATTTGTGGTGGTGTTCATTGACGACATTTTGGTCTACTCTAAGTCGGAGGAGGATCATGAGCAACATCTTCGGACAAGTACTCGAGAAGTTGAGAGATCATCAACTCTACGCCAAGTTTAGCAAGTGTGCTTTCGGTTAAAGGAGGTAAAGTTCCTCGGCCACATTGTGAATGCCCAAGGAGTAGCCGTGGATCCAAAATGTGGAATCGGTTACCAAGTGGACCCCGCCTAAAACGGTTACGCAGATCCGAAGTTTCCTTGGACTTGCGGGTTACTACCGCCGCTTTATTGAGAACTTCTCCAAAATCGCCAAGCCGATGACTCAACTGTTGAAGAAAGATGAGAAGTTTAAGTGGTCGGCGGAATGCAACAAGAGTTTTGAAGAGCTCAAGAGGAAGTTGGTGTCGCACCGGTGTTGATCTTGCCCAGGCCAAGCAAAGGACTTCCAAGTTTATTGTGATGCATCTCGCCAAGGGTTGGGATGTGTGTTGATGCAAGAAGGCAAAGTGGTCGCATATGCATCTCGTCAATTGCGCCCACACGAAAACAACTACCCCACTCATGATCTGGAGTTATCCGCAGTGGTTCATGCACCAAGATCCAGCGACACTACCTAATTGGTAATCGTTGTGAAGTGTATACGGATCACAAAAGTCTTAAGTACATTTTCACCCAACCGGATTTAAACCTCCGACGAGAGAAGATGGTTGGAACCGATCAAAGATTATGACTTAGGGATAAATTACCATCCCGGCAAAGCTAATGTGGTTGCGGATGCACTAAGCCGAAAGAGTTATTGCACCACCCTCGGTGTCGAAGGAATGTGTGACCGTTGCGGCGGGAATTCGAGAATCTAAATCTACGAGTGGTGGATTTTGGTTTTGTGGCTGCTCTGGAAGCCCAACCCACTCTCATTGATAAAATTCGGCCGCTCGGGCATCGATCCCGAGATGGCCAAACTCAAGAAGAACATGAGAGTCGGAAAAGCTCGTGGTTTTACGAAAGACGAACACGGCACAATCTGGATGGGAAAGAGATTGTGTGTGCCGAAGACAAGGATTTGAAAAGATGATCCTTACGGAAGTTCACCAAACCCAATACTCAATTCACCCGGGCAAGTACAAAGATGTATCAAGATCTTAAAGAAAAGTTTTGGTGGGTCGGATGAGGAGGGAGATAGCCGAGTTTGTTGCACTTTGTGATGTTTGTCGGTGGGTGAAGGCGGAACATCAACGGCCGGGGATTGCAACCACTTGATTCCGAATGGAAATGGGAAGAAATTGGAATGGATTTCATCATGGGTTTACCCCGCGCAACGTCAGGATATGACTCAATTTGGGTCGTGGTGGACCGACTCACCAAGGTGGCCCACTTCATACCGGTACATACTACCTACTCGGGGAAGAAGCTAGCGAGCTTTATCTCGCGAGGATCATGTGTTTGCATGGCGTGCCTAAGAAGATCGTGTCCGATAGGGGAAGTCGGTTTACTTCCAAGTTACGGAAGAAGTTACAAGAAGAGCTCGGTACCGTTTGAATTTTAGCACGGCCTATCATCCGCAAAGGACGGTCAAACGAGAGAGTGAATCGGATTTTGGAAGACATGCTTGAGAGCATGCGCGCTCGATTTTGGAAAAGCGTGGGACAAAAGCTTGCCCTATGCGAGAATTCTCTTACAACAACGGTTATCGAGCCGGCATTCAAATGGCACCGTATGAAGCACGTATGGACGGAAATGCCGCACACCCCTATTCAGGATCGAGACGGTGAGCGCCGGTTGTTTGGCACAAGTAATAAGTGAAGCGAGAGGAAAAGGTCCGAGCGGTTCGGGAAAGGTTGAAGATTGCACAGTCCCGACGGAAGAGCTATGCGAGATAATCGTCGAAGAGATCTCGCTTTTGAAGCGGGGATTTTGTGTATCTTCGCGTTACACCACTCGGGAGTACACCGTTTCCAAACCAAAGGTAAGTTGGCACCACGTTTCGTGGGACCATACGGGATTCGGGAACGTCGAGGAGAAGTGGCCTATCAGGAGCTTCCTCCAACATGATCGGTATTCACGACGTGTTTCATGTGTCCCAGTTAAAGAAGTGTTTAAGGGTACCGAAGAGCGGGCGAGTCCGGACTGATTGAAATCCAAGAGGACTTAACCTATGTAGAGAGACGGCACGTATTCTTGAGGTCAGTGAAAGAAGGACTCGGAACAAGGTTATTAGGTTTTGCAAGGTTCAATGGACTCATCACTCCGAGGAAGAAGCTACTTGGGAACGAGAAGATGAGCTAAAGGCCGCGCACCGCAACTTTTCGCCGAGTACCTCAGAATCTCGGGGTCGAGATTCCGTTTAAGGGGTAGGTTGTCACATCCCGGGTTTTTCCCTAATTTATTTAAATAATTTACCACGAAATAATCGGAATTTCGAAATTAACTGGAGCCAACCAATGATTTTTTAAAATGCAATTAATAAATGGAAACGACATGGTGGGATTTTTCTTGAATTCTGCATGTCAAAATACGCTAACAGGATTTTTACTGGAATTTTTAGAGCACTCTAAGTATTTTTAATCAATTAAATAAGAAATCAGGAATTAAATTAAGTCCCTAAATCCTTTTTCCCTTTTTTCTTTTTTTCCCCTCCTTTTTCCCTTTTGGGCCGTCCTTTTTCCCGCTCTTTCCCGCCGCCTGTGTTCCGCCAAGCCGCCTCGCTTCCTGGCCAGGCCAAGGCCCAAGAGCCGGCCGCGCCACGCAAAGTCCGCGCGCCTCCTTGCGCTGCGGCCACCGACAGGTGGGCCCCACCTATCGGGAGCGCTCCTCGCACCCGGCCGGCTAACCGCCGCCGCCATGGCCGCGCCGCCCTACTCTTTTTTTGCGCCGCTTTCGCACGCCTCGCGCCGCGTGCTCCCACGCCGGCCCGCCCGCGCCGCCGCACCCGTGCCCGCCTTTCCCACGCGCCGCAACAACCGCCGCCGCCCGAAACGGCCGCCGTTTATCCTCTCTCTCTCCGAGTCCGAAACAAACGGCGAGGTTTTCCCGCCATCCCGTGCCCGATTCGATCTCTTTCCGCCCTATAAAATCCCCTCTCGCCGCCGCATGCTTCCTTTGTTTCCCGTTAGGTTTAGCCCCAAAATCGCTGCCGGCGCCGTTTTTCCCGCCGCCGTGAGCGCCGTTTTTTTTTTTTGCGTTCGCCGTGCCGCGCGCCGCCGCTGCCGGGCTCGCCGCCGCGCGCGCGCGCGCCGCCGGCCGCTCCCCCGCCGTGCCGCCAAGGTCGCTGGGCGAAACCCGCCGCCGCCCGTGAAACCCTAACCCTAGCCTTCGCCCGCTCGGCCCGATCGCAGCTCGATCCGCCGCTCGGATCTCGCCACGTGGCGCAATCCGGCCCCCGCCTCCCGCGTGCGCCGGCCAGGTGACGCTCGGCCCTAGGGTCGACGCGCCCGCGCCGACGTCATGCCGACGTCAGCCCTAAGCCGCGCGTTGATGACGTCGCCAAGGACTTAATTGCGCAATAAATAATTTAGTCTTTCTCGTTTAGTTTAAAAATCGCAATTAAACTTCTAAAATTCATATCTTTTGAATCCGAGCTCCGTTTAGCCCATTCAAATTTCATTAAATCCAGAAAAATGTCAAGAATCCATTAAAAATACTTTCCAGTGCTATTTCAGTAGACTTTTTAGGGTGTTTGTTGAGTGTTTTGTTTGTCGTGTAGATCCCGAGTTTTCCGGCGAGCCCGTTGTCACGCCGAAATTCACACCGAATTTGCACTAATTTGTGCATTGCATCCTCGTCCGGAATCGCCGAGGTACACAAATCGACGTTATTGATAATACAGTAATCCTCGTCTTAGAAACAATATAAAAGAGTTACACAAATGCAATGGAAAGGAAAAAAATGACTTAAGCTAAACTTGACACGAGCGAAGCGGAACACCAACTCCACGGCTAAACCTTGACGAGAACAAGCCTACACCTCCTGAGACCTCGACCTCAACCTCGCGTGAAGGGGAAAAGAAGCAAGGCGAGTACAACCACAAACTCAACAAGTCACACCTAAAAGGGTACATGATGCGAGATAAATAACAAGGAAGGGTCAAGGGGCTCAATTTGCATAAACAACATTTGCGGATATAATAATAATATTTGAAGACAAGAAAAAAGAGTAATATTTAAGCAAGATTAAATAAACGCCGTCCAACGCTCAAACCACGTTGCAACAGCCCATCCATCCACCGCACTAGTCATATTCCAACATTTCATTCGAGTAAATAAATGAGACTAATCAAGGTGAATCTGGTCGATCGCCCGTAACCGTGGGCACGGCTATTCGAATAGTTTTTACTCGATCGAGAGGTGTACAACGTACCCACAAGACACAATCCCACAACACGTTACCGTGCGCCGGTGCACCACCACGGTGCCCCGGAAAGGAATTTTGACAGAACCCTTCACACAACCCCTCTAATCAATCGTACCACACCAAGATTTCGCCCCCATTCCCATCGGGCAATGGGCAGCCCCTCTAGTGCCGCGGTGAATCCGAAGCCGATCAACCCTTAAAACCGGGCCGACCCAACTCCATCACGCTCACCCTCTCCGGGATACGTTAACTAGAGACAGCTATGCTACGGGCCCACCATTACCCATGCCGGCTTGTGGTATGCACGGCATTTCTTCCGTGGTTTCCGAGAATCGGTCCTTAATCGTCATGAGCACGCTAACCACAATCCAACCATGTGCTCACGACCCACCTTTCGATAAATCAATATTATTAAGAACAAGGTCATATCTTAATATCACCGGAGGTCGCTTTAGTAATAAACTTAGTGTGATTCCCTTAAGTGAGCTAGTTGCGCTAAGCATGACTAAGCAACCTTAAACTATCATCTAGTCACATTGGATCCCAAGCTATCAATGGTATAAGGTAAACAATCCTATGGTTGAGTACAATAGGTATAAAACATCCCATGAAATGACATTCTAAAACATATGCGTATTTGAATGAAAAAGAGGTATTTACATAAAATAGGTACAATATGGTCAATGTAAGGTATGACTTGCCTTGCTCGGAGACCGAGGAACCTCGGCGACTACTTCGAGAGAACGGGCTTGCTGGAAACCTCGGATCTACACGACAAACAAAGCACTCAACAAACACCCTAAAAGTCTACTGAAACAGCACTGAAAAGTATTTTTAATGGATTCTTGACATTTTTCTGGATTTAATGAAATTTGAATGGACTAAAACGGAGCTCGGATTCAAAAGATATGAATTTTAGAAGTTTAATTGCGATTTTTAAACTAAACAAAAAGATTAAATTATTTATTGCGCAATTAAGTCCCTGGTGACGTCATCCACGCGCGGCTCGGGCTGACGTCGCATGACGCGCGGCCGGCACACGCGGGAGGCGGGCGCGGCGGGATTGCCGCCACGTGGCGCGATCCGAGCGGCCGGATTGGGCGACGTGGCGCGACGGAGCGGCGGACGGCGCGATCGGACGGCGCGGATCCGCGCGATCCGCAAGATCGGACGCAAGAGGAGCGGCGCTAGGATTAGGGTTAGGACGCGGTGGCGCGGCTCAAGCTCGCTCGTCGGCCATGGCCTGCGGCCGGCGGACTTCGTCGGCACGGGAACAACGACGGCGGGCGGCGCGATGCATGGAAACGACGGTGGAGAGTGCCGCGGCTCGGGACAACGGCTCGGGCAACGGCAACACGGAAACCGAAGGAGAAGCGGCGCGAACTCACCGGAGATGGGGAAGACGACGACGGCGGTGACGATTTTGGGGCTAGACCGAACGGAAACAAAGGGAAACGCGGTGGCGCACGAGGGGACTTTATAGGGCCTAAAGAGGCCTGGATTGCGCACGGTTGAGCGCGAATCCCCGCCGTCGGTTTCGGACTCGGAGAGAGAGAGCGAGATATTCGGCGGCAAGTTTCGGGCGACGACGGCCGCTTTGGCGTGCGGAAAGCGGGCACGGGTGCGGCGCGGCGCGGGGCGAGCCCTGGCTGGCGGGCCCACGCGACGCGAGGCGCGCGCTGAAACGCACGAGAAAGAGGCGGGCGGCGCGGCTATGGCGGCGGCGGCGCTGGGCCGCCGGGCGCGAGGAGCGGCTCCGACAGCGGGGCCCACACATCGATGGCGACCCGCGCAGGCGGAGGACGCCGGACTTGCGCGGCGCGGGCGGGCCGTGGCCTCGCCCACGACTCGGAGGAGCGGCGTGCGCGCGGGGTGCGGCTCGGCCGGAGCAGTGTCGGGCGACGGCCGCACGGAGGAGTGGGGGAAAACCGCACGGGCGTACGGAAAAAGGAAAAAGAAAAAGAAAAAGAAAAAAAAAAGGGATTTAGGGACTTAATTAAATTCCGTTTTCTTATTTAATTGATTAAAAATACTTAGAGTGCTCTAAAAATTCCAAGAAAAATCTCGTTAGCGTATTTTGACATGAAGAATTCAAGAAAAATCCTACCATGTCATTTCCATTTATTAATTGCATTTTAAAATTATAGGTTGACTCCAGTTAATTTCGAAATTCCGATTATTTCTGGTAAATTATTTTAAATGAATTAGGAAAACCCAGATGTGACAACCTACCCCTTAAACGGAATCTCGACCCCGAGATTCGAGGTACCGGCGAAGAGGTGCGGGCGCGCGCCTTTAGCTCATCTTCTCGTTCCCAAGTAGCTTCTTCCTGAGTGATGAGTCCATTGAACCTTGCAAAACCCGATAACCTTGTTCCGAGTCCTTCTCTCACCGACCTCAAGAATACGTGCCGGTCTCTCTACATAGGTTAAGTCCTCTTGGATTTCAACTGTCCGGACTCGTCCGCTCTTCGGTACCCTTAAACACTTCTTTAATTGGGACACATGAAACACGTCATGAATACCGACCATGTTGGAGGAAGCTCCACTGATAGGCCACTTCTCCTCGACGTTTCCGAATCCCGTATGGTCCCACGAAACGTGGTGCCAACTTACCTTTGGTTTGGAAACGGTGTACTCCCTGAGTGGTGTAACGCGAAGATACACAAAATCCCCGCTTCAAAAGCGAGATCTCTTCGACGATTATCTCGCATAACTCTTCCGTCTGGGACGCGCAATCTTCAACCTTTCCCGAATCACTGGACCTTTTCCTCTCGCTTCACTTATTACTTCGTGCCAAACAACGGCGCTCACCCGTCGGATCCTGCAATAGGGGTGTGCGGCATTTCCGTCCATACAAGCTTCATACGGTGCCATTTGAATGCCGGCTCGGTAACCGTTGTTGTAAGAGAATTCCGCATAGGGCAAGCTTTTGTCCCATGCTTTTCCAAAATCGAGCGCGCATGCTCTTAGCATATCTTCCAAAATCTGATTCACTCTCTCGCTTGGCCGTCTCTGTTTGCGATGATAGGCCGTGTTGAAATTCAAACGGTACCGAGTTCTTCTTGCAACTTCTTCCGTAACTTGGAAGTAACCGACTTCCCTATCGGACACGATCTTCTTAGGCACGCCATGCAAACACATGATCCTTGCGAGATAAAGCTCGCCAACTTCTTCCCGAGTAGGTAGTATGTACCGGTATGAAGTGGGCCACCTTGGTGAGTCGGTCCACCACGACCCAAATCGAGTCATATCCTCGACGTTGTGGGGTAAACCCGTGATGAAATCCATTCCAATTTCTTTCCATTTCTACTCGGAATCAAGTGGTTGCAACAACCGGCGGCCGTTGATGTTCGCCTTCACTCGCCGACAAACATCACAAAGTGCAACAAACTCGGCTATCTCCCTCCTCATGGTGACCCACCAAAACTTTTCTTTAAGATCTTGATACATCTTTGTACCGCCCGGTGAATTGAGTATTGGGTTTGGTGAACTTCCGTAAGGATCGCCTTTTCAAATCCTTGTCTTCCGGCACACACAATCTTTTTCCCATCCAGATTGTGCCATGTTCGTCTTCCGTAAAACCACGAGCTTTTCCGACTCTCATGTTCTTCTTGAGTTCGGCCATTTCGGGATCTGACGCCTGAGCAGCCCGAATTTGATCAATGAGAGTGGGTTGGGCTTCCAGAGCAGCCACAAAACCAAAATCCACCACTCGTAGATTTAGATTCTCGAATTCCTGCTGCAACTGGTCACACATTCCTTCGACACCGAGAGTGGTGCAAGAACTCTTTCGCTTAGTGCGTCCGCAACCACATTAGCTTTGCCGGATGGTAATGTATCCCTAAGTCATAATCTTTGATCGTTCTAACCATCTCCTCTCGTCGGAGGTTTAAATCCGGTTGGGTGAAAATGTACTTAAGACTTTTGTGATCCGTATACACTTCACAACGATTACCAATTAGGTAGTGTCGCCAAATCTTCAATGCATGAACCACTGCGGATAACTCCGCATCATGAGTGGGGTAGTTGTTTTCATGTGGGCGCAATTGACGAGATGCATATGCGACCACTTTGCCTTCTTGCATCAACACACATCCCAACCCTTGGCGAGATGCATCACAATAAACTTGGAAGTCCTTTGTCGGGTCTGGGCAAGATCAACACCGGTGCGTACACCAACTTCCTCTTGAGCTCTTCAAAACTCCTATTGCATTCTCGTCGACCACTTAAACTTCTCATCTTTCTTCAACAACTTGAGTCATTGGCTTGGCGATTTTGGAGAAGTTCTCAATGAAGCGGCGGTGGTAACCCGCAAGTCTAAGGAAACTTCGGATCTGCTGACTGTTTTAGGCGGGGTCCACTTAGTAACCGATTCCACATTTGCTGGATCCACTCGCTACTCTTTGGGCATTCACAATGTGGCCGAGGAACCGTACCTCCTTTAACCGTAAAGCACACTTGCTAAACTTGGCGTAGAGTTGATGGTCTCTCAACTTCTCGAGTACCGTCCGAAGATGTTGCCGATGATCCTCCTCTCGACTTAGAGTAGACCAAAATATCGTCAATGAACACCACCACGAATTTATCCAAGAACTCCATAAACACCTTGTTCATCGATTCATAAAGAAAGCGGTGCATTGGTTAAACCAAAAGACATGACCGTACACTCGTATCCCATACCGGTGGTGAAGGCGGTCTTGGGAATGTCCTCTTCCCGAATCCTCAACGATGATAGCCCGATCGCAGATCTATCTTGGAAAATACCTTGGCCCCTTTGAGTTGATCGAATAAGTCATCAATCCGTGGTAGGGATACTTGTTCTTGATAGTAACCTCATTGAGGGCTCGATAATCCACACACATTCTCTTGGTCTTGTCTTTCTTTTCCACAAAATCACCGGAGCACCCCAAGGTGACGTGCTCTGCGAATATACCCTTTTGCAACTGTTCATCCACTTGCTTCTTCACTTCGGCCAACTCGTTGGCTCCCATCCTATATGGCCTCTTGTGTATTGGGGTGGTCCTGTACTAGGTCAATCCGAATTCGATTTCTTTTGGCGGCATCCGAGTTAAATCCTGGGAAAACTTCAGGGTATTCTCCGACGATGGGGATATCCTCTAACTTCACAGGGTCTTGGCCGCCATTTCTGACGATTCCCGGTGGAAACATGATTCAAACTTGCTACGGGCTTGACTTGCATGGGAGAGCGAAAAGCAACTCTTTCTCCTTTCGTATTAATTAAAGTAATGGTGCGACTAGCGCAGTCAATTACTCCCTTATGTCCTGGACAACCAATCCATCCCAAGAATGACATCTATGCCTTTGACCGAAGGAGGATAAGGTTGGCTAGAAACATAGATCCTTGGATTTCTATGGTCACCGAAGGACAATACCGAGTGGTCTCCAGTGGTTCCTGTGGGTTTGAACCCGCATAGGTATCTTAAGTCCCACTACGACAACCCATGTGCCCCAACAAATTGCTTTGAGATAAAAGAATGTGTAGCGCCGTAATCAAATAATACGTGGCAGAGTATAGTTTACGGAAACATACCAAGATAACTTCAGAGCGGTCGTGCTTCCTCGGCGGATGCATGATTGACTCGAGCCTGGATGAACCTTGGCCCAGCGTCTTGGCTTCTGACACTTGTCTCGCAAAATGCCCGGGTCACCACAGCTGAAACAGACTCGGCTTTCCTCCCGAGTCCTTCCTTGGAGGTGGTGGCCGTGATCATGCCGGGATGGCGCCGTTGGAGGGCGCGGGCCGGAGTACGTTGTTGCCGACCACCGCCACTACCGCGCTTGGAAATTCCCGGGTGATAAGGTCGATGCCGACGAACAATCATGGTGGTGGGTCCACTCGACTTCCAGCATGAAACGCGCCTCGCGATTTCCCGCCGTTGAGGAGGTCGTGTCCGGAATACTTTTCTCTTCTTGATCATCTTGTTGCGCCGATCTTCCCGTCGAATGGCCTTGTCAACCAGCTTCTCAAAGTTAGCATACTCTCCTGAGATAAGCTTGTCCGTGAGTTCATCATCCAAACCACCAAAAACTTTTCCCGCCTTTTCGCATCGCGCACATCTTCCGGGGCATAACGGGCAAGACGATTGAACTCGTGCAGATACTCAGAATCGATCGTTACCCTCGCTCAAGAGAACGGAACTCCCGCTTTTCGTGCAACTATTCCCGCAGGAATATGTGCGGTCCGAAACCGTGACGAAACTCTTCCTGTAATCACGCTTCCCGCCGAGCGAGTAACCAAATAGTTGTCCCACCAAGCGAAGCAGACCCATGTAATCGATAAGTGGCAAAAGAGACTTTCTCTTGATCCGTGCACCGCAGCAGATCCAACTTCTTCTCTATGGCATGAAGCCAATCATTAGCCTCCATGGGATTAGTGGTGCCGGAGAAGGTCGGTGGTCGGACACGAAGGAACTCGCGCCTTGACTGGGGTGGTGGGGCGGCAACCGATTGTTCTGCCGTTGTTGCTGCATTTGTTGCAAGATCTCGCCGTTGCATCCGGTGGTGTTGTTGTTGCATTTGCTGCATCATTGCAGCCATCATCTCGTGTCCGTGAAGCGAGCACTTGAGCAATGGTGGGATTCTCGGGTGGCGGTGGAGGAGCATTGCCATTGGCGTCGTGAGCCTCGTGGTTGTCGGCACTCGACGCCCATTGTTGTTGTTCGCCGCCGGTCCCGGTGTTCACCATCCGAAGGAGACGACCGACCAGAGAGAGAAAAAAGAAAACAGACATGACTTAGAACTAATCTTTATTATTTGAATTCAAATGCATTGTTCGATCTTGACTAAAAACAAGGAAAAGCACCAAACATCCTTAATTGGTCAGTCATATCACACTTGATATCGACCGCGCCTATCCCACACACAAGACTACAACACACAAAGAACTACCAAGAAGACAAACTAATTTAAACGGTAAAACTAAAGAGGGCAACTAGAACGATCCACAAGACGAGGAGTCGAAACCGCTTCCTTCGTAAGATCCCCATTCTTCCGAACGGCTCCCGGAGTCCTCGGCGTCACCTCGACTTGGACTCTTCCGAATCGGCTGCCGTAGCCCAACCGATCCCCTCTTCCCTCCGAGGAATCTCGAGTCTCTTCGAGTCCATGTCTTCACCCGAATTCTCCGAGCTCGAGTCACCGGAGACGGAGATCAAACCATTACCGCCACCTCCGCCTTGATTTGCCGAAGCCGGAGCAAAGGTGAGGCGTAACTCGCAGCAGAGGAACCGGAACCGGCGCCGAACCGGAGCGGGTGGAGCCGAGAAGGCGGTGGAATCCGAGGTGCCACTGGATACGGATAGGCGCGGTGGTGGTCTTCCGAGGCGTAGTGCGGAGTCTAACCCCAACCGGTGGCGAAGTCCCTTCAACTCGCCGACCTCCTTCTTCGGGCGAGCCACTTCGTCCCGCAGCCGCGCGATCCTCGCATCTTCTTGTCATTCGCTCTTTGGTCGCCTTGTGTAGGTCGAGTGCATTTGATCCAGTCCTTTGAGCACGGTGCACATGTGACCGAAGGTAGTGCCATTCTCCTCTCGCCGTAGACTTGAATACACCGACCTCGGAGGAACTACCTCGACGGGGATGGTAGCGGTAGGAGGAGGTGCGAAGGTCGCGCATGCGCTCCCTCATCCCGGCCAACATCGTAGGCGGCTTCTTGACAAGCGTGATCCGACGTGCCTCCGGAAGCCGTGACCTCCATGTTGGGAAGACACGTTCCCACAAACCCGTGAACCTCCAACCGAACACGGTATGGCAACTCGCCACCGAGAGGCGCAACTGTTGTATACTCGGTGCTTCGGGATATCCAACCGCAAGGGCCATACGCGCAGCTCCGCCACGAAGCTCTGCCATCCCTTTTCCGCAGCAGCGTCGGGGAACCCGCCATCTATAGAAACAAAGGAGTGGAAAATCAAAACATGCTCAAAACCCACGACCAACATCCCATTTTCGCAATTCCTAAACCCTAGATCGACTCCACTTTTCAAAACACCCCCTTTTTTTCAAAACATATGCACATGAAAAGAATTAGAGGGCTCTTAAGGTTTCCAGTTGGCTTGTCCTACATCACAGAAGGCTCGATACCAACTTGTCACGCCCGAAATTCACACCGAATTTCGCAGCCTAATTTGTGCATTGCATCCTCGTCCCGTGAATCACCGAGGTACACAAATCGACGTTATTGATAATACGTAATCCTCGTCTTAGAAACAATATAAAAGAGTTACACAAATGCACGGAAAGGAAAATAAAACCGACTTAAGCTAAACTTGACACGAGCGAAGCGGAACACCAACTCCACAACTAAACCTTGACGAGAACAAGCCTACACCTCCTGGAGACCTCGACCTCAACCTCGGCACCGAAGGGGGAAAAGAAGCAAGGCCGAGTACAACCACGACTCAACAAGTCACACCGAAAAGGGTACATGATGCGAGATAAATAACAAGGAAGGGTCAAGGGGCTCAATTTGCATAAACAAAGATTTGCAGATATAATAATAATATTTGAAGACAAGAAACAAGAGTAATATTTAAGCAAGATTAAATAAACGCTGTCCAACGCTCAAACCACGTTGCAACAGCCCATCCATCCACCCGCACTAGTCATATTCCAACATTTCATTCGAGTAAATAAATGAGACTAATCAAGGTGAATCTGTCGATCGCCCGTAACCGTGGGCACGGCTATTCGAATAGTTTTTACTCCGATCGAGGTGTACAATCAGTACCCACAAGACACAATCCCACAACACGTTACCGTGCGCCGTGCACCACCACGGTGCCCTGAAAGGAATTGTGACAGAACCCTTCACACAACCCCTCTAATCAATCGTACCACACCAAGGTTTCGCCCCATTCCCATCGGGCAATGGGCAGCCCCTCTAGTGCCGCGGTGAATCCGAAGCTGATCAACCCTTAAAACCGGGGCCGACCCAACTCCATCACGCTCACCCTCTCGGGATACGTTAACTAGAGACAGCTATGCTACGGCCCACCATTACCCATGCCGGCTTGTGGTATGCACGGCATTTCTTCCAGGGTTTCCCGAGAATCGGTCCTTAATCGTCATGAGCACGCTAACCACAATCCAACCATGTGCTCACGACCCACCTTTCTGATAAATCAATATTATTAAGAGCAAGGTCATATCTTAATATCACCGGAGGTCACTTTAGTAATAAACTTAGTGTGATTCCCTTAAGTGAGCTAGTTGCGCTAAGCATGACTAAGCAACCTTAAACTATCATCTAGTCACATTGGATCCCAAGCTATCAATGGTATAAGGTAAACAATCCTATGGTTGAGTACAATAGGTATAAAACATCCCATGAAATGACATTCTAAAACATATGCGATTTGAATGAAAAAGAGGTATTTACATAAAATAGGTACAATATGGTCAATGTAAGGTATGACTTGCCTTGCTCGGAGACCGAGGAACCTCGGCGACTACTTCAAGAGAACGGGCTCGCCGAAAACTCGGGATCTACACGACAAACAAAGCACTCAACAAACACCCTAAAAAGTCTACTGAAATAGCACTGAAAAGTATTTTTAATGGATTCTTGACATTTTTCTGGATTTAATGAAATTTGAATGGACTAAAACGGAGCTCGGATTCAAAAGATATGAATTTTAGAAGTTTAATTGTGATTTTTAAACTAAACGAAAAGATTAAATTATTTATTGCGCAATTAAGTCCCGGTGACGCATCCACGCTGCGCGGCTCAGGCGACGCCGCATGACGTCGCCGGCCGGCACACGCGGGAGGCGGGCGCGGCGGCCGGATTGCCGCCACGTGGCGCGATCCGAGCGGCGGATTGCGGCGACGTGGCGCGATCGGAGCGGCGGACGGCGGCGACGGACGGCGCGGATCCGTCGCGATCCGCAAGATCGGACGGCACAGAGGGACGGCGCTAGGATTAGGGTTAGGACGCGGTGGCGGCGGCTCAAGCTCGCTGCGGGCCATGGCGGGCGGGCCGGCCGGACTTCGGCGCACGGAACAACGACGGCGGCGGCGCGATGCACGGAAACGACGGCGGAGAGTGCCGCGCTCGGGACAACGGCTCGGGGCAACGGCAACACGGGAAACCGAAGGGGAGAAGCGCGGCGAACTCACCGGAGATGGGAAGACGACGACAACGGTGACGATTTTGGGGCTAGACCGAACGGAAACAAAGGGAAACGCGGTGGCGCACGAGGACTTTATAGGGCCGAAAGAGGCCGGATTGCGCACGGTTGAGCGCGAATCCCTCGCCGTCGGTTTCGGACTCGGAGAGAGAGAGCGAGATATTCGGCGGCGTTTCGGGCGACGACGGCCGCTTCGGCGTGCGGGAAAAGCGGGCACGGGTGCGGCGGCGCGGGCCGGAGCCGGCGCGGGGCCCACGCGACGCGAGGCGCGCGGAAACGGCACGAGAAAGAGGCGGGCGGCGCGGCTATGGCGGCGGCGGCGGCCGGCCGGGCGCGAGGAGGCGGCTCCGACAGTGGGGCCCACCCGTCGGTGACCCGTGGCGCAAGGAGGACGCCGGACTTGCGTGGCGCGGCGGGACCGTGGCCTCGGCCACGCCGGGGAGGAGCGGCGCGCGGGTGCGGCTCGGGCGGACAGAGCCTGGGCCGACGGCCCACGGAGAGGGGCGGAAAACCGTACGGGCGTACGGAAAAAGGAAAAAAAAGAAAAAGAAAAAGAAAAAGGATTTAGGGACTTAATTAAATTCCTGTTTTCTTATTTAATTGATTAAAAATACTTAGAGTGCTCTAAAAATTCCAAGAAAAATCCGTTAGCGTATTTTGACATGAAGAATTCAAGAAAAATCCTACCATGTCATTTCCATTTATTAATTGCATTTTAAAATTATAGGTTGACTCCAGTTAATTTCGAAATTCCGATTATTTCCGGGTAAATTATTTTAAATGAATTAGGAAAAACCCAGGATGTGACACCCGTTCTCTTCGAAGTAGTCGCCGAGGTTCCTCAGTCTCCAGAGCAAGGCAAGTCATACCTTACATTGATCATATTGTACCTATTTTATGTAAATACCTCTTTTCTTTCAAATACTCCATATGTTTTAGAATGTCATTTCATGGGATGATTATACCTATTGTACTCAATCATAGGATTGTTTACCTTATACCATTGATAACTTGGGGTTCAATGTGACTAGATGATAGCTTAAGGTTTGCTTAGTTATGCTTAGCGCAACTAGCTCACATAAGGGAATCACACTAATCAAGTATATTACTAGGAGTTAACTCTCAGATGATGTTAAGTTGTGACTCTATTTCTAATAATATTGATTTATGAAAAGGTGGGTCGTGAGCACATGGTTGGACTTTGGTTAGCGTGCTCATGACGATTAAGGACCGGTTCTCGGGAAACCCTGGAAGAAATGCCGTGCATACCACAAGCCAGCATGGGTAACGGCTGGGTCTGTAGCGTAGCTGTCTCTAGTCAACGTATCCCAGAGAGGGTGGGCGTGATGGAGTTGGGTTGGCCCCGGTTTTAAGGGTTGATCAGCTTCCGGATTCACCGCGGCACTAGAGGGGGCTGCCCATTGCCCGATGGGAATGGGGACGAAACCTTGGTGTGGTACGGTTGATTAGAGGGGTTATGTGAAGGGTCCTGTCATAATTCCTTTCCGGGGCATCATGGTGGTGCACCGGCGCACGGTAACGTGTTGTGGGATTGTGTCTTGTGGGTACAGCTTGTACACCTCGATCGAGTAAAAACTATTCGAATAGCCGTGCCCACTTACGGGCGATCGACCGATTCACCTTGATTAGTCTCATTTATTTATTTATTCGAATGAAATGTAGAAGCATGACTAGTGCAGGTGGATGGATGGGCCTGTTGCAATGTGGTTTGAGCGTTGGGCGTGTTTATTTAATACTTGCTTAAATATTTCTACTGTTTTCTGTCTTCAAATATTGTTATTATATTCGCAAATGTTTGTTTATGCAAATTGAGCCCCTTGACCTTTCCTTGTTATTTATCTTGCATCATGTCCCCTTTTCCGGGTGACTTGTTGAGTACGGTGGTTGTACTCGGTCTTGCTTCTTTTTCCCTTCAGTGCCGAGGTTGAGATCGAGGTCTCGAGGAGGTGTAGGCTTGTTCTCGTCAAGGTTTAGCCGTGGAGTTGGTGTTCCGCTCGCTCGTGTCAAGTTTAGCTTAAGTCGTTTATTTTCCTTTCCACCGCATTTGTGTAACTCTTTTATATTGTTTCTAAGACGAGGATTCTGTATTATCAATAACGTCGATTTGTGTACCTCGGCTGATGCCTGAACGAGGGTGTAATGCATAAATTAGCTGCCGAAATTCTGGTGTGAATTTCTGGGCGTGACATCCCGCGCCGTCACCTGGACCTTCGCCCTTCGCGTGCTTCCCTCCCTGCGTCGTCGTCCCGTTGCAACGCACGTGCATTTTGCTAGTATATATTAAATGATAAATGTTGAGATATTTAAAATCTATAATTATTAAGATAGGTCAGTATTTCTTGCGTAGCTATTATTTTACTACAAATGTGACGACATTTAAAATGCATATGAATTCTCTATACGTTCATTTAGATTCAATTGTTTTAATGTTTATTTTTTAGGTTTTCTTGCATCGCACTACTATCATTGTAAATCAATAGACGATAATTTTCCACATGCAAAAGTGTTAGGGCCCTCGTTTTAGCCCCTCCCGTCACTCTTACATGTATCACTTCATATACTGCTCGCTCACATCTCTTGACATGTGCTTGCAAATTAGCTTTTACCATTAGAGTTTATCAATTGGGAAGTCAATTTTACCCTAACAAAATTTTGATAACTTTTAAAGTATCAAACGAATGTTTAGTTTGATACCAATTTTAGCCCACGCTAGTTCAAAGTCTGCACTACCAAATTTAATTGTGCCAAAACTAGCACTACCAAAATTTTTGGTGGGCAAAAATTGACTCCAAACCAACCAAGCCCTTAAGAAAAAAAACCCCAATATTTCAAATGGAAAGGGAAAGAAAGAAAAAACATGGCAGATGAAAAGTGAATATTGAGACACTATTTAACCATTATATATAATCAAAATTTGCCTACTTGGATGTATATGGCATCGGTTGAAATATTGACGATATGTCACTTGCGTCGTAGAAATAATTTCTTGTCATTTAGTATGGGGGGTGTCACCCGGGGTAGCACTCGGACTAGAGTTAAAGTCAAGCTAGAATCGGATTGCGAGTCTTCTAGTATGGTCGGGAGCCCGACCTTCCCTTGGGGTTGGCCGTCCCGACCTCCCGTAGTCCGACCTCGACACTCCATTCTCGACCTCGACTTCTCGACCCAACTTCCGACCTCCTCGGGACAAGACTTTGGCTTGCAAGGAGGCGAGGAGGGGACAACCCGACAAGGAATGACGTCACCCAACAGCACAGTACAGGTGGTATTTGCAGAGGAAGGGTCCAAGGCAGGATAAGGTACAAAGACACCCACGACGCGCAGGGCCCAGAGAGCATCTTCATGTATTTTTTTCAGATGTTGTTTGTATTCACCTTTTTGATCTTTAGTCTTAGCTTTCTTGGTCCCCAAGTCCCTTGTAACTGTCCCCCTTGAGTTATAAAAGAGAGGGCAGGACGAACTAAGGGAGGGATCCAGCATCCGAGATCAGATCATTCTCAGGTCTTTGCTTGTTCTTGGCCAGCTTGCTTTAAGTCTCAAGAACTCTCTTTTGTAAACCTTATTCACCATCCACTCCAACAAAGAATACTGGACGTAGGTCTATTATTCTTCGGGAGGGCTAAACTAGTATAAATATTGTGTCTCTTGTTCCTTGGCTCGTCTTAGTGACTCGGTCGACCACCAGGTCTTGAGAGGAGGCGCATTCCCAACCACTCACTTACCTCCTTGGACACCTCCCTTGGAGGACTGCTGACCTACCCATCGACACTTAGTTCGTTAGCATATTGCTGAAGATAGTCTCTGTAGCAAAAGAGAAAAGGTCTATAAACTATGTGACAGTAGTCAAATCATCCTTTGAAATCTATTTGTAATCATTATATTGGGAGTTATATAATTAATATAATTCCCTCATTATTCTCGTGAACATCAAAACTTATCTTTCAAACAACTTTCAAGTGATTTTGTCACCTAGAATTAAACAAGCCACCACATTTTAATTATGTCTTTTCTACTTTCTATTCTTCTTAGCTTTCCACATTCAAAGAAAATGGTTCACGATTCATGCATAGGGAGTTCTCTAACTAACATCAAATTATAAAATTCTAAAGAAATCCACAGGGTCAGATGTAGTTCCATTTTATCATAAAAATAAGTGCTAGATACTAAAGTAGATTACAGTGCCAACAGTAGACAATTCTCTAAATTTTGATAGCCACCTTAAACAACAACAAGGAAGCACGAAAGCTTGAAATTGGTAAATTTTAACATAATGAGTCTAACACACGCCAAGTTAAAAAGAGTGTCCTGAATCCTTGGTTGCACAGGGGCAAGATAGAGAGACGAGCAAGGTCACTCCATTAAGAAAAGAGAAAAGGATGGTATAATGTCACCTTCACCTTCAAGTACAATAGCCAATAGTTCGACAATGACACTCGAATTCAAGAAAATGCCATTTATCATAGTTCCATTCATAGCATGACACGATACCACCAAATAAAGACATCAGAACAAGTGCCCTCTTCATTACATCCCAACGCATGCAACCTGACAATCTCAAGCAAAGAGAGCATGTATTATGCTGGTTATAACAAAGCTTTTTCCAACGTTAATGTAAAAGAAACTAACATTCTCATTATCTATATGAGGTTAGTTAGTAATTCAGCCTGCAACAAAGTTCATATATGGTGTACATGTCAACAAGAAGTTTCCTCAGTATTATAGTTTGTAAGACCTAGTGGTCTTTATATGTGTAGAAAAATAGCAGGTTATATTTTAACCTATGAAAATCATCAATTTAGGTCTAACTTTGTCTCTTTAGAGTAAGTATTTTAGAATAAACTAGTAACATACCCGTGTTAACATTATAGTAATATAATCGATCACTTTTTTTAAATTCAAGCATGTATGTAAGCTAGAAAAAAGGAGCAAATTTTGAATAACCTACATGCATGCAAGAAAAAAACAAATCTTGGATAACCCCTCGCAATTAAATTCATGCATGCATACACATAATAAAAATAGAAAATAATTTGAAACTCGTCTGTTGGATTATGAGCAAGCAAGATAAAAAGATTAAATCTGAAATATTAAGATGTATTATAAATGGTAGAGATAAAGATAAAGATTACCTATGATAAATTATCACTTATTACTCAATTTCCAATGAGAGACTTATTGTCAACTACTCGCTCCTTTCAAAAATATACGGTAGCTAATACGCGTGCAGCGCTTGGATTAGCATACCACGCGCCTCACGTAGCGGTCCCTTCTCCATTTTTCCCGTTCCACATCTTCCCTCCGTTTTTCTCGTTCCCACTCCCCGTTTTTCCCGTTTCATATCTTCCCTCTGTTTTTCTCGTTTCCCCCTCTGGGCTCAGTAATTCCCTCCTAATCCCAGTAAAACAATTACCTCTAGTAAGCCCAATAAAGCAAAATACTTTACAGGGAGTAAATTGTTTACCGAGAAGTACTGCCCTATTCCATTAGCAAAGGGCTTATCGGGAGTAAAATTTATACGAGACAGTCTGTTCCACTAGCCTAGGATATTTACATCTTATATTAGAATTTATATTAGGATTAGTAATTTATTTACTCCGTTTTCATTTCACGAACTCTTATCTCTCACCATGAGCTTAGTAAAAAGAATATAATGCTTATTCACAGGTAATAAACATTTTGTAACAACATTTCACAGGTAATAAACTTTTTACAACAACCTAAATTATGAAATTGGTACATTTAGTCATCGAATCTATGTGAATAAAAAATTTACACAACACAAATACATCTAAAGATGACAACGGCACATGCCAACAACTTAAAATATGAAATTGGTACATTTAGTCATGGAATTTGTGTGAATAAAAAATATATACAGCACCATACATCTAAGGATAGCGATGGCACAGGCTGACCGTGGTGGCTGTGGAGCTGTGGGGTTGGCAAAGGCAAATGCAAAATTCCCTGCATGCCAAGTGAACCACACAAAAGAAAATTGGAGTAAAAAAAGTTACAGACGGAATAGAGATAATAAAAGCAAGTAGCTAGAAAAGAATGCAACGCATTGCATCCTAGTGCAAACCCATGCCTGTGTTAACATGAAATTCGTCGTTCACATGAAAACCTAAGAGATATGCTTAGCTCCAATGTAGGTCCTATCAATCGTATCAATCGGATTCAGAGCATATCAGTTAGTTTGATCTCGTAACTAACAAGATAGATAGATTGACCGCATAAGATCAAGAAATCGATCGGTCGAAACTGATACAGTGAGACAGATGTAGATTCGTTGGTTAAAATATATATCGGCTGAAGATCCGATGTAAATAAATTAAAAATTTTATCGGCTAACTAACCGATACATCTAATAACTAAAGCAGGATAATGATAACTCATTGGCTAAAACTCATACGAACGTTGCATAAAAACCTATCGGCTCGCTATAATTAAACTTATTATCAACAATTTGATAGATCGGACCTAACCGAGAAAGTATAAGATTGAAGATAATAAGAATAACCTATTTCCCCAATAGATTTATACAAACGTGATGGATATAAAAAATCTATCTAAAACAGCGGTACGATAAAGAGATATCAACTTAGCCAGACTATCAGACCTAACCGAGAAAGTCCTAACTAAAACCGATACAACTCTAAACAACGATGCAATTAAAGATATAATTGGTATATTTTAAATGCAATGCTTGCATAAAATTGAATAAAATATCGGACCTAACCGAGAAAGTTCTAGCCACGCCGATACAAGTGAAGTTGACAGAACTTACTTTCTCGCAAAAAAATCGAAACCGATGCAGCCCAACTCAAAACTAAGAACTTGCTAGAATAAAAGGCGATGATGCACACAAAAGTAATTGTACTGATTTGTGAAGATAGTTTACAAAGACCTCGGGTATACATATTTATAACCTCGGGTTGATACTAGTCTTAATCGAACACGACATAAGTTTCCTAAAGAATAAAGGAAAAATAAGTCTTGGTCGAACATTAGATAAAACTTACTAAAAATAAAAAACAAAGTAAGTAAATTCTGTCTAATTAATAGATAGAATTAAATTAACATGTCATGATCTTCACAATTTTTTCTTGAACTCGATCCGTCGACGGGTGGTCGATCAGTCCTCCAAGGGGACTATCCGAGGAGGTGAAAAACTGGTCAAGGCGTCTATCAAAGGATATGATGGTCGACTCGGTGACAATGCGAGCTAAGGATTTTTAGATAGGTTCGGCCCTCCCGGAGGATAATAAGCCTACGTCTTGTGTTTTTTGTTAGAGTGATGTATGAATCAGAGTACAATGGTATGAGTTCTTGTGGCTTTAGAGACTAGATCTATCTTCCAAGAATCGATCCGCCTCGCTCGCGGTCCTGCCCTTCCTTTTATAGCTCAAGGGAGGCAGTTACAAGAAGACTTGGGGACCAAAAGAGTTATGACTACAGACTAAAAAGCAAGTACAAACAACATCTAAAAAGTACATAAAGATCCCCTGGGTCCTTTGCGCCGTGGGTATCTCGTGCTCCATCTTGCTTTGGGATCCATCTTCCGTAAGTACCTTCTGCTCAGTTCTGTTGGGTGACGTCATCTTTTGATGGGTTCTTCCCTTCTTGTCTTCTTTGCGATCTTTGCGAAGCAAGCCTTTCTCTCGAGGAGATCTGGGGTCAGGCTGATGAGTCATAGTCGGGATAGGATACTGGAGTCAGGACAACTGGAGTCAGGACAGAAGGAAGGTTAGGACAGCCGACCGCAGAAAGAGGGCGAGCTTTTGACCCCTCCCGAAGACTACCAGTCTGACTTCAGCTAGTTTTAACTCCATTCTATGAACTACACCGGATAATACCTCTCACATGGTCTTTTATCAATAAACTTTCATTTACCAATCCATTTTTTACCGAATTTGCTTAAGAATCATATCAAATTTCTGTGGTAATAGTCTGCCACGGCAACTTGGCAGCTGGACCTGGAACTCCTGCTGCGGGTGGATGACGGGAAGCATTGAGGGGCCTGAGGGGCAGGGCCGGAGGTGCTGCCCTGTTTGTGCTGAACCGACAAACCGCAGGCCGCTGTCCCGTGTGCCTATAAAATGTTGCTGCTGCCCAGTTTGTCGCTGCAGCGTGTCCCATGTGCGTGTCGTGCCACCGGAGCCCTGGTTCCCGCCGCTACTCCTGTTCATCACCCCTATTATTGTAAGCAACAACAATTTCAGAATTTTGACATGATCTAGGAACAACAGAATTTTGAACACATTTTCAGGACAATAAATTCAGATTGATGATCACTATTATTGTGTCATTCAGAGGGAATATGTCCAATAGCAAAGTCATTTCTTGCTCGACACTTTACAGGAAACTTTCGTGTATGCAGCAACAACTTATCATCTGCATATTATTACATAACATAACTTATCATCTGCATATTATTACATAACATGTTTTTTGAACACTACGTGGAGAGATGATCTTTGCTGGTAAAAATCTATAATAGTCCCAATTTTAATAGGAACTGAGACTAAAAAATATTTTTAGTCCCGGTTAAAAAAGACAACATGACTTTATTAGTTCCGGTTGGTGTTACCAACTGGACAAAAATTATTTTTAGTCTCGGTTCAAAAAATCTGCAGACCTCATGATTTTTAGTCTTGATTGATAACATCAACCGGGACTTAAATATCAACAATAGTCCCGGTTTTGTATACCATCCACGAGCGAAAAAACATTGCCTCGATCTCCCCGTCTCGATCCGCGTGCATGCTCTATTATTTTATTGCGTCGCGCGCTAGCTAGCTTCCTCCTCAGATGTTATCCTTTATCCTCATCCTTATCCTCCTTCCTCCTCAGATTTTAGGCGGCAGCAGGCAGAGAGGTAGGCGCACAGCGGCGGGACTGGGCGGGGCGGCCACGCGGCGGTTGGCGGCGGGCGGCTGGGCGACGGGCGACCTCCTCCTCCTCTCCATCGGCGCACAGCACGGGCGGGCGGGCGGTGCGGCCGCGGGAGGCGGACGGCGAGGCCGACATCGGCGGGTGGCGGGCGGCGGGGTCGGCGTCGGCGGGTGGCGGGGTCGGCGTCGGCGGGTGGCGGCGGGCGGTGCGGCCGCGCGGCTCGGATCGACAGCCTCTCCCTCTCTCAGCGTCCGGATCTGGCAAAATTTGTGAATTTTTTTTAGAGTTTTGTGATGTTCATTACTCGAATTTGATCTGTGATATATGTGATTTGTGATGAATGTGAGTAATTTGATCTGTGATATTATGTGATTTGTGATGAATGTTCATGTGATTTGTGATGTGAATTTAATTTGTGAGTTGGAATTTGTGATGTGAATTCGATTTGGGGATGTTATTCTGACTGATTTGAGTAGGGATGTGAATTTCGGCAGCAAAACAACCATTAAAAAACAAAAAAGTATTTGGGGATGTCGGTGAGATGTCAGTGGTAGTCACGGTTGATGTTACCAACCGGGACTAAAAATTCTTTTTTGGTCCCGGTTATTTCACCCGAGACTAAAGATATAGATCTTTAGTTCCGTTTTCGTTGTCCTGGTTTGTAACCCGAGACTAAAAAGGGTTACAAACCGGGACTAAAAGCAGTTTCTCTAGCAGTGGAATTAACATAGTTTGAAAAAGTTTTGCGGTTTTAGTACTGCAGGATTTGGTAGCAGTATTGCTGCGATTCTGAGAGAATATATTGGCTTCTGGAGTCTGGAGCTCTCCTCTCCTTTGCAAACTGCAATTTCAAGTTATACTTTTGCATATGATTTTCGTACGAACCAATCCAATATTCATATAGTATGAGAAAAGTCTTTATGGTAAAAAGAAGGCCTTAAGATCCTAGTCCCAGATGATTGGTTTGATTCTTTTCTTTAAGATATAATTTATTAAAAAACTGCTCATTTTTACTGTGATTACACGCTACGACATTTAAAATGCATATGTTTTTTTATGTATAGATTTTGTCAACGAGCTATACCCGTAGACGGTATTTATGGAGTATAGAGATCATTGAACTAGGGTATACACGAGATCAAATCCATAGGACAAAAGACAAAGATTTATACTGGTTCGAGTCCTCAAGATGAGTAATACCGTACTCCTATATATATATATATATATGATCAGAATATCACTCAGATTACAACTGTGGAAGAAGATGGCTAAACTAATCCATTGACTAGGATCCGTCGAGAACGATCTGACAAGATCTACTCGGCGAATATAGCTCTAGGCTTCCTCCGGATCGTTTCTAGTTGTGGCTTTGGTTATCGGCTTGCGACTTGATCCTCCTCCTCCAGAGGAGGTCTTGCTTTTATAGCGATAATCATCATCTTTTTCAAGTAGAACTCAAAGATATTACATCGGGTACGGGCTAAAGAGATGTTATCCTTCCCGACTAGGACTCTGACACCATCTATTCTAGGAAGGTGTCTTTCGTTAAAGGACACCTTCCCGTATACAATTAGGTATATGGTATTGCCATATTCAATAAACTCATGTATAAGAGGTATGTCATATCCTTGACATTGACATATTTACATTCAGTTATTTTACTGTTTTCTTGCATCGCACGGCCTATATATGTATCTGTTGATGCAAAATACATCACGACACACGAAGTGTGGGGGATATCACCTCAGGGTAGCCCACGGAGCGGAGTTAAGATCAACTAAAGTCGGATTGGTAGTTCTCCAAAGGGGGTCAGAAGCCCGACCTCTTCTTGGGGTCGGGAGCCTCGACCTTCAGTTTGTTCCGACTCCAGTGTTCTATCCCGACTATGATTCATCAGCTCGACCCCAGGTCTCCTCGGGAGGAAAGCTTGCTTTGCAAAGATTGCAGAGGAGACAAGGAGGGGACAACCCGACAGAAGATGACATCACTCGACAGCACTGCTCAGGACCCCAACAAAGAACATAGGACGTAGGCTTATTATCTTTCGGGAGGGCCGAACTTGTCTAAAAATCCTTGGCTTGCATTGTCACCCAGTCGACCATCGTATCCTTTCGATAGATGTCCTGACCACTCTTCCACCTCCTCGGGTAATCCCCTTGGAGGACTGATCGACCACCCGTCGACAGACCGAGTTCAAGAAAAAATTGTGAAGACCATGACATGTCAATTTAGTTCTATCTATTAATTAGATAGAATTTATTCACTTTCTTTTTAATTTTTAGGAAGTTTTATCTAATGTCCGACCAAGACTTATTTTTCTTTTATTCTTTAGGAAACTTATGTCGTGTTCGATCAAGACTAGTATCAACCCGAGGTTATGAATATGTATACCCGAGGGCTCTGTAAACTATCTCCACAAATCAGTATAATTACTTTTGCGTGCATCATCACCTTTTATTCTAGCAAGTTCTTAGTTTCGAGTTGGGCTGCATCGGTTTTGATCTTCGGCGAGAAAGTAAGTTCTGTCAACTTCACTTGTATTGGCATGGTTAGAACTTTCGCGGTTAGGTCCGATATTCTATTCAAGTTGATGCAAGCGTTGCCTTTCTCGTAGCGAAAACAAGTTAAAATATAAGTTAGAATAGAAGTTAAAATATAAAAATCTTTCTTCACAAAGCTAAAATTTGATCTCCTTCCATGAGTAGAAATCACGAGCTTTTTCATAACAATGTTAAAGTTAGAACTTCACAATTTGTGAAATGGGACTAACCCCACTTATCTACTCTATCCTAGGTACATGGGTACTTAACCAAAAGTGCATTTTAGATACAATTTTCTCGGCTGTCGGCTTGACGTCGGCGTAGATGCTTGGGATGTCGGGCTCTGAAATGTCGATCGGCCAGCCGTCGGCGACCGCCTCAATCTTGGTGCATGGATACAACTTGTGTACTACGCCAAGGACGTGTGTAGTCGCCAAGTTCGTCGCAAGCCGGATGAAGTCTCAGAGGCGCTTCGGTCCCTCGAGAAGCCGCTCCATGAGCGTGCCCTCGGTCTCGTCGGCAGGTGCCACCTCGATGTCGGCCTCAGCAAGGAGTGCACGGGACGTCTCCCGGTACTTTTCCTGGCATTGGCCACCTCGAAGCATGCCTCGAGGTCGCGCATCTAATTTCGAATTCTTGACAAGCGTCCTGCACCGGAAGAGATCGGTTAGCGTGGGCAAGAACGGAGAATTGAAGAGCGAAAGGAATTGGTCAGTACTAACACTTACTCTCGGCATCTTCCTTCACCTTCTAAGCTGACCTCGATCTTGGTCGCAGCTTCGACAGCCAGCCTCTCCTCGACCTCAGCTTTCGCCGCCTCGGAAGCCGCCAATCTGGCCCTGGCCTCCTTGAGTGCAGCGTTCGAGATCTGACAAAGCTCATCCGCGCCCTCCCGCTGCGCCACCGCCTTTTTGGCCTGCAGCTTGGCGTCCTTGGCGGCCGCCTCAAGTTTCTTGGCCCCTGTGCAACATAAAAGGTTATTCGACGAGCTCGATGGAGTTCTCAGAATGGGGGGGGGTCGAAAAGCTTATGATGGGAGGCCGCGACTAGCTTTGCCTCCAATTCCTGGAGTTTGGCTTCCGAGGACGACGACGGATGAATGGCCTCCTCCAGACGTGAGAGCATATAAAAAAAGTGGTGGTTGGGCAAACGACGAAGAAAAATTCAAACGAGGAGCTCGGGGACCTACCAGGAAAGGTCGGGCAGGCGACGAAGAGTTTGAACGAACTCTTCTGCCCTTTTCCCCCACCGCCGAGGACTTGCTCAATCCTCGGCCCGCTGCCCGAGGCAGCGGGATCGGCAACGCCCTCGATAGTGCCCGCCAACCTGGTGCTCCCGATGGGCAGGGCTTGCCCCTCAGTCATCATAACCGCGAGAGCCTGGAGCGTCCTGCCGGAAGAGATAATGAGGGAGGAAGCTGGGGGATCTTGTCCTAGTCAATTCCCAAGATTTCTTCCATTTCCACCTCCCCTAGCCTCTCCTCGAAGCCCGCCTCCATCCTACCCCCGGCCGCCGTTGCCAACCTCGAGACCGCCTCGGGCCTTTCCTCCGTCCTCATGGCAGCGGCAGTCTCCTCCTCGGTTCTAGCCTCCAACCTTCCCTTGGGCTGGTTGCCCCCGCAGGGGCGAATGCAGGCTCCATGGTCGTCAGGGGCAGGTCGGACCCTCCCTCTTCCATTGGGGAGGTTGGCTTCGCCGACCTCGATGACTCCTCAAGGAGGAGATTGGCATCCTTCACGACACTGCCCATACACTCGGTCAGAACAAGAAAAAAGGAGGGGGGAAAGAGAAAGGGAAGAGGGGGTAAGTTCGGTACGAACATGGTCGAGGTCTCGAACCTGAAGCCAATGAGCCTCGGCACCTTCTTTGAGGGTGCTGACAATTCTGGCTTTGGGGGCCCGTTCAAGCCTGATGACGGGGTCGTGGGTTGTGCCTCAATTCCTTCCGATCCCTCCTCGTTTGAGGAGATCATGAGCTTGCGTTTGACGCCAGGGCCAGGGAGCTTCAGACTCCCTGGCGCCGCCCTTCGTACCTCCGGCTTCTGCTTGGGGAGCTCGGGCTCTTTCCCTCTTGCCTCCGGCGTATCGCGGGGGAGCTGAGCCCTAGCCTTTCCTGCTTGGCCACCAACTCCCCCGGGATCGACGACAGCGACACGAAGACTTCCAGCCCGTGTCAAGTGTCACAAACAAAGAAGGCGCCGAATACAAAAACAAAGAAAAATTTAGGTGAAGAGAGTGGTCGGGATTACCTCCGGCCACGATGAAAGAAGCTGAAGGCCCTCGGGCCCCCCTTGCTGAAGTCGGCCGCACTGGAGAAGAAAGTCCCCAGCCTCTGGCCCATGCTCTTAAGGGCCGCCTTCTCCTCTCGAGCTGGGTCCTGTCTGCCCGAGTACTCGTAGGCCGCCTTCACCCTATCCTTGTAGGGCTGTAGTCCTCGGAGGGTGAAGTTGCGGGCCACCCGAGCCCTGGTCAGGTCCTGTTCCCGGAGGGCCTCTATCTTGGCCACCAACTCCTCCACCTGATCGAGCTCGGCGTCGGGGCAGCGTGTCAACTAGGTAGCCGCCAAGATCGGCTCTCGGTATATCTCGGGAGAGAGCGTTGGTTCGTGGTTCCTGATGTAGAAACACTCGGCGTGCCACCCTTGTTGGAGGAGGTGGGGCTGACGGGGATGTAGCGTTGGTTCATTTTCTCCCGGAATTGAATCCCGGTCCCGCCGACCACTCCATCGACTGTTCGCCGAAGGTAGAAGTAGTAACAAAACATATTGAAATGCGGGTCTATCCCAAGATAGGCCTTGCAGAGATGGATGAAGAGAGAGATTTGAAGAATGGAATTGGGGTTGAGGTTGAAGAGAGAGATGTCGTAATAGTGGAGCAGGCCTCGGACAAAGGGGTGGGTCGATGCTCCAAATCTGTAAAGGAAGAAGAAGGAGAAGACCACCATCTCACCAAAGTCGGGGGTCGGGAATGGCCCCCCCGAGCCGGGCGCCACTCTGCGATCTCCTGCGGTGGCAGGACGCCGACTTGCACCAACTCCTCCAACCTCTCGCTCCTAGCGCGTGAGGGGACGAAGGTCGAGCTCCACTCGATGTCTTCACCGCCGTTGGTTGAGCCCTTCCCACCTTTCTTCGAGGTCTTCTTGATAGGTGCCATCGGCTTGAGAGAAAAAAGCCATCGACCCTTGCGGTAGCACACCACGCAACAGCAATGGAGGTGACGACCTTGTGCACTAAAGCGGCGAGGAGCCAGGAGGCGGAAGCAATGGTGTGAGGGCGAAGAGTTTGGGAATTTTTGAGCGAAAAGGGGCATGAAGGAGGAAGAAGGCAAAACGGCGGGGCTTCAAAAGGGGCAATGATGGGCCTGACAATGCTATTTTTGGAAAGCATGCGAAGCCATTAATGGCGTGTGCGGGGAGTCCGAGGCGCCCCGGCTCATCCGGCTCCCAGGCTGCCACGTCATCCCAGCGGTTAATGTGAGTCGTTGGTTACCCCGAGCGGTTATGCGCCCTAGTGAAGCTGCCATCGGGCCCGCCACTCCGCCCAAGTCATTGGTTACCCGCATGGGGCGCGTTATGCGCCCTGGTGAAGCTGCCATCGGGCCGGTCACTCCACCTGAGCGACAAATCTTGACCGTTGGATCCGCGAGCCGTTGAAGATAAGTAGGAAACCTGATGTATGAGCAACCGTTTCGTGACCCCGGTCTTGATGGCGTTAATGGGACGTGACTGGTGCACAGTTCAAGCCGTCAGCGGTCCACGTGCATAGCACGCACCCTGAGTCCCGACGACTACCCGACGACCAACCCCTCGAGATCTTCCTTTGGTCACACCGACCACCATCAGCCGCCGGGCTATGGCATATTGGTCATCAACCTCTGAGCTGTGACCTCGGGCAGATCGCCATCAGCCTCCGGGCTATGGCATATCGGTCATCAGCCTCCGGGCTGTGACCTCGGGCCAATCGCTATCAGCCTCCAGGCTATGGCATCTTGGCCAACAGCCTCCGGGCTATGGCATATCGGTCATCAGCCTTCGTGATGGGTTACGCGGAGGCTACGCTCCATAGCCGATGAACAGCGTGCAACGTAGCAGCGCCTCTACCGGTATCTACATGTCCGGGGACAGAACGCCGAACACCCGTGTGCTAGCACGCGATGCAAGGCTAGGGTTTGGCTCGAAAGTGGGGAGGGTTTCCGTGGAGATTGATCTCGGCAACTTCTGTTGCACGCGATGCAATTGACGTGTCGCAGCTCTCCACCCCTCCCTCCTTTATATAGAGTTGGCCGACTAGGACTAGTGGCCGATCAGGACTCTATTTTTGAACCGGATCTCATCCGTATCTCATAGAGTTGGCCGCCCATACGTCGTAAGCCTATAGGACTCTATCCGATTGGATCCCTATCCGATCGAGCCGTATCCGAGTCCAACTCGAATGCCTGTTCTTATCCCCTTAAGTGTGCGACCCTGTAGGTTCAGCTATACTCGGTTTCGGCTATAGTCTAACTTAGCCGATCGTCGGCTCGAGTCCAACTCACCGACCGTCAACAGCGGCGCCTAGCAGCACATATTGACACCATAGTATACAAGAATAATATCGGCTCGAACCCGTAATGTGTACACAAATCCCTTTGCCTCACGATACCGTTAAGCTATAGGCAAGATGTGTGCCATCCCTTCAATAGCTTAACCATTCACTCGAACCGTATTGGATTATCTGTCTGTTGATTGACTCCTCAATCAACTTAGCATGGACATGCATTTCCATAATCCATCACCTCGAGGGGCCCAGAGATATCTCTCCAAAGGAGGGGCAAATTCCATCTTGATCACTCACATCCCACTCCATGTTTCATAGCAAACCCGAAAACTACCTTTATAACTACCCGCTACGGAATAGTGTTTGGTAGTCCCAAAGTAGGCTACTACACATGTTGGAATCCATGGTGATCTCAGTCTAAGGACTTTGTACCAACACTACCCGAGACCAACTAATGGCACATTAATTCCCGTAGTGTCTCATGGTGGGTCTATCCAACAATGTGTTCTCCAACACATGTGTCCATGTTTATTGATTTGGTATCTCCATACCCATGATCTATGAGACATGATCATCAATCAATAAACATGCCGATCTTAGAATCATATTTGTTCCAATAATACGATATATGATCAGGGATCATTTAGAAATAGATTCATACATAAAGAGTCTCATAAATAAGTCACGTACTTATTGATCAATACAAGATGTCTATTTCATGGAACTGAATAACACTTTATTCATAAATACATAAACATTGACGTGATATCCAACATCTCCATGTTGCCTCTAGGGCATATCACTAACACTTCGGGCTGTGACCTTGGGCCGATCACCATCAGCCTCTGGGCTATAGCATCTCGGCCAACAGCCTTTGGGCTATGACATATCGGTCATCAGCCTCCGGGCTATGACCTCGGGCCGATCACTATTAGTCTTCGGCCTATGGCATCTCAGCAAACAGCCTTCGGGCTATGGCATATCGGCGTCAGCTTTTGGGCTATGACCTCGGGTCCATTGCCATTAGCCTCTGGGCTATGGCATCCTGGCCACCAGCCCCCGGGCTATGGCCTCGAAGCTGATCCCCATCAACCTCTGAGTTGAGGTACCTTGGCCATCAATCTTTGGGCAATGGCTATCCGCTGACTCTCCTGAACCTACCAAATGCCACCAATTCGAAGATAATGCCCTAAAGGTATCCTGAGGGTGATGTTTTCGGACTTAACACTAGGCCTAAATGTTCCATCCAGCCCCAGGCTCGAGGGCTGCACCTAAACCCTAAACCTTAAACCCTAAACCCTAGTAGCCCACGGAGTGAAGTTAAGATTAGCTGAAGTCAGCCTGGTAGTCCTCAGGAGGGGGTCAGAAACCCGACCTCTTCTTGTGGTCAGGAGCCCCAACCTCCCGTCTGTTTCGACTCTAGTGTTCTATCTCGACTACGGTTCATTAGCCCGACCTCAGGTCTCCTTGGGAGGAAGGCTTGCTTAGCAAGGATCACAGAGGAGACAAGGAGGGGACAACCCGGCAGAAGATGACGTCACCCGACAGGATTGTGCAGAAGGTACCTACGGAGGACGGATCCCAATGAAAGATGGAGAATGAGATACCCACTGCGTGCAGGACCCAGGGATCTCTATGTAATTTTCAGATATTATTTGTACTTGATTTTTAGTCTTTAGTCTTAGCTTTCTTGGCCCCCAAGTCCTCTTGTAACTGCCCCCTTGAGCTATAAAAGGGAGGGCAGGTCCGCTGTCACGCCCAAAAATTCAAGCCAGAATTTTCGCAGCTAAGTTATGCATTCAATCCTCATCCAGGCATCAGCCGAGGTACACAAATCAACAATTATTGATATTACAGAATCCACATCTTCAAAATAGTATAAAAGAATACATAAATGCAACGGAAAAGAAAAGACTGACTAAACTGAAACTCTAACTCTTGCGACGAAACTCCAACACACCACAAGCAACCTTGACATCGGACGCATGCCTACTCCTCAACGAAACTTTCCTCTTCTGCAACCTCTGGCTCTGGTGGGGAAAATTAAGCAAGACTGAATACTTCCCACTGTACTCAACAAGTCATACCGGAAGAGAAGGTATGATGCAGGATAATTCACAAGGAAGGAATATGGTCTCATTGCATAAATAGCATTTCAGAAATAATAATAGTTAAAAGCAGTAAAACAATAATAATAATTAAACAATATTAAATAAACACTGTCCAACGTTAAACCCACGTTGCAACAAGCCCAACCATCCATCTATACTAGTCAAGTTCCAATAGTCAAATTATTTACTTAAATGAGACTAATCACGGTGAATTTGGTTGATAGCCCATAACCGCGGGCATAGCTATTCGAATAGTTTTACTCTGATCAGAGGTGTACAACTGTACCCACAAGACACAGTTCCACGACATGTTATTGCGTGCCGGTGTACCACCATGATACCTCGAAAAGGAACTATGACATGGCCCTTCACATAACCCGCTCTAACCAATCGTACCACATCAAGATTTCGCCCTCACTCCCATCAGGGTAATGGGCAGCCCCCTCTTGTGCCACAGTGAATCCGGAAGCCGATCAACCCTTAAAACCAGGGCCAACCCAACTCCATCACTCCCACCCTCACTTAGGGTCTGTCAGCTAGAGACAGCTACACTACGGATCCAACAATTACCCATGCTGACTTGTGGTATGCACGGTAATTCTCCTAGGGTTTCCCGAGAACCGGTCCTTAATTGTCATGAGCACCATAACAAAACATCCAACCATGTGCCCACGACCCTCCATTATCATAATTCCATATATTAGAACAGTACCACATACTTGGCATCATCTGAGTATTAGTCTCCACTGAAATATTTGATTAATGTGATTCTCTTATGTGAGCTAATTGATCTAATCCAGGCTAAGCATGTGCTAAACCAATATCTAGTCATATTGAACCCAAGTTATCAATGATAGGAGGTAAACAATTTGTATGGCTGAGTACAATAGGTATAATAGTCCCATGGAATGACATTCTAAAATATATGTAGTATTTGAGAGAAATGAGATATCTAAATAAAATATGTACAATATGATCAATATAAAGTATGACTTGCCTTGCTCTGAAGATTGGGGAACTTCGGCGACTACTTCGAAGTAAACGGGATCGCTGGAATTATCGAAATCTACACGACAAACAAAGCACTCAACAAAACATGCTAAAAGTTCACTGAAACATCACAAGAAACTATTTTTAATGGATTCTTGACATTTTTCTAGATTTAATGAAATTTGAATGGACTAAAATGGAGCTCGAATTAACAAGATATGAATTTTAGAAGTTTAATTATGATTTTTAAACGAAATAGAAAAGCCTAATTAATTTATTACGCAATTAAGTCCCTTGCTGACGCAAGCACTGGCGCGGGGTCGGGTAGGGCTAGCGTCAGCATGACGTCATATTGACGCAAGCGGGCAGAGTCGAGGGCTGATGTCAGCACTGATGTCAGTGCCTAGGGTTGACATCAGCATTGCTAACGCAAGCGGTGCCGATGCGGTTCACCGTGGACCGAGTCCATGGACGTGGGCGCGGCGGCGGCGGACACGTGGCGTGATCCGAGCGGCCCGTGGGCGGCGAGATCGGATGGCCGACGCGGGTTAGGGTTAGGGTTTGCCGCCATCCGCGGCTGCGATCGGATGGTTGGTGCACGGGCGGGATCGGATGGCCCCGATCTACCCGCGCGGTAGATTGGACGGCCGGTGACACGCTAGGGTTAGGGTTTTGGGGCGGCGATGGCGATCGGGCTTGAGTGGCTGGCTATGGCCGTGCGGCGGCCGACCGCTCGCCGGCGGCGCGGACGGCGCGGCGGGGCGGCGGCGCAAGTGTCGGTGGCACGGACGGCGCGGCGACGACGACGCGTGCGGTGGCGGGCACGGGAAGGCTCGGGTTTGCACGCGGGAGTGAGGAAAGGAGGGAGAGGGATGCTCACTGGAGATGGGGACGACGGCGGTGGCCGATGGCGGCGGCGGCGCGCTAGGCAAAATAGGGCAAAAACGGTGGCGGCGAAAAGACGAAAAAATGACGAACGACGGATGGGATTTATAGGAGCTATTGGGAGACCGGATCGGGCACGAACGGCCCCCGATTTGCTCGCCGGTGTAACCGAATCGGGGGGGAGAGAGAGAGAAAAGCGGTGGTGGCGGTTCGGATCCGATTCCATTGCGGGGCGTGAAAAAGGCGGCGGTGGCGTGGTGAAGACGGCGTGGGCTCGATGTGGTGTGGGTTTGCACGGAGAAGGCACGGCGGGATGGCGGCGCATGGCGTAGCGGCGACGGCCCATCGGGCGCGGGGGAGACGGCCCCGACAGGTGGGCCCCACCTGCCGGTGGCCCAAGGGGCGGGGAGGCCGAGCAAACTTGCGCGCTGGCGTGGCCGGCTCGTGGGCCTCGCCCACGGCCGAAGGAAGAGAGGCGCGCGCGAGGCGACGGCTGGGCCGAAAGAGAGATGGGCCGACGGCAGGTCGGAAACCGTATGACCCGGGAGGAAAAAAGGAAATTAATTTAGGGACTTAATTTAATTGCATATTATTCAATTAATTGGTTAAAAATATTTCTAGTGCTATGAAAATTCTATTAAAAATCCAGTTAATGTATTTTGACATGTAGAATCCTAGAAAAATCCTACCATGCCATTTCCACTTATTAATTGCATTTTAAAATTAATTGTTGGCTCACGATTAATTTCAGAAAATCCAATTATTTTAGGGTGAATTATTTAAATGATTTAGAGGGCAAAACTCGGGGTGTGACATCCCGGGCGAGGACGATCGGTTCTTTGGAAGCTAGATCTTATCTCTAGAGCCCCCAAGAACTCACGTCATTCTACTTTGATTCATACATCACCCTAACAAAGAACATATGATGTAGGCTTGTTATCCTCCGGGAGGGCCAAACATGTCTAAAAATCCTTGGCTCACATTCTCTTGAGTCGACCATCGTATCCTTTCGATAGATGTTCCCGACCACTCTTTCAACTCCTCGGGTAGCCCCCTTGGAGGACTGATCGACCACCTGTCGACACGAAGGTCTGGGAGATCTTCTTAACTCCAGTGCAGTCCTAAATTTGGGGTTCAAAGCGTGTCAATTAGTTTGATCCTATAACTAACAGCTAACAAGGATGATAGAAAGAATTGAACCAATGAACCAATTGGTCGATACTGATATAGTGTGGTAGATGCAGATCCGATGATTAAAGCATACATCGACTGAAAATCTGATACAAGTAGATTCATATGTATATTGACTGGCTAGCCGATACTCTGATAACTGAAGCTCGGGATAATGATAACTTATCGGCTAGAACTCCAATGAAAACGTTATATAAAAATAGCTCAGGATAATGATAACTCATCGGCTAGAACTTCGATGAAAATGTTATATAAAAATATTGGTTTGCTAGAATTAAACTTATTAGCAATCTAATAGTTCAATCATAACGAAGACAGTATAAGGTTGAAGATAATAAGAAAAACCTATTTAGCCGATAGATCTATATGAACGTGATGAATATATCGATCTAAAATATCAATGTGATTAAAAAGATATGAACTTAGTTGGAATATTGGATCTAACCGAGAAAGTCCTAACTATGCTGATACGACTCTAAGCAACGATAAAATTAAAGATAGAATCGATATATCTGATAGACAACGATTGCATCAACTTGAATAGAATATCTAACCTAACCAAGAAAGTCCTAGCCACGCCAGATGCAGCCCAACTCGAAACTAAGAACTCGCCGGAATAAAAGGTGGTGATGTGCCACAAGTAATTGTATTGATCTATGGAGATAGATTACAAAGATCCTAGATGTACATATTTATATCCTCGGGTTGATACAAGTCCCAATTGGACATGAGATAAAACTTCCTAACAAGAAAAGAAAAATAACTAATCCTTCTTATTTAAGAGATATACTAATAATATGAAACAACCTTGCCATGGTCTTCATGATTCCTCCTTGAATTCGATAGATCTGGATAAACTTTCATCTACCAATCGGTTTCTTTTCTTAACCGAATTCACTAAAAAACCATACCAAATTTTAAGGTTAACAGTATCATCGAAAACCAACACAACAATTTTCCACATGCAAAAGCGTTAGGCTCTCACTCTACTATCACACACCCATGCCCCTTCCCTCACCCTTATATGATCACTTTATAACACTTATTTGTCTTGAGCTAGTGCACTTGCTCTTTTAGACATGCTCACATCCCTTTGACACATGCTTTCAAATCATCTTATATTCTTAGAGCTTTTTCGAATTGAAGCCATATATTTTCTTCTACCAAAATTTTGATAACTTCAATAGTATCAAATGATTGTTTAGTTCGATATCAATGGTACCAATTTTTACATTTTTACCCATGTGTTAATGGCAGAATCTGGTAATTTCCGTTAGTCAAAGATTGGGTCAAAGATGAAATTCCCGCCGTGATTATAGAAGAATCGCTTGGCAAGTTTATTCAGGTTTGTGTCAAACTTCTATAATAAGAAAGGTGTATCTTAGTTTTTATTTATGTTAATAGTCCTGAGCCGATGGAGTCGTGTTGGAATCGGACTCAGATTGTTTGTTTTATTAAGCCGATCAAAGTCATGTTTGAGTTGGATTTTGCAATAGTTGTTTCCTCAAAGTTAGAAATAGAGTCCTGAAGTGATCCAATCATAATAGAATCAAACTTAGTATAGATTTTGGGTATAAATATGTACACCCTTGGCCTTTTATAAACAACAACAATTCAATATACACAACTTTCGACGCATTGCCACCCTAGTTTTAATCTTGATGAGTTCTTGTTTTCGAGTTGGGCTACATTGGTTAAGTTCGATCTCCGACGGGAAAGTAAATCATGTCAAATTTGTTTGTATCGGCAGAATTAGTACTTCCTCGGTTAGGTCCGATATACTAATTTAGCTTTTACTCACGTCGCCTATCTGGTATATCGGCTCTTTCTTTGATTGCTTTTGCTTTCTCAAATTAGATCTAATACATCAATCACTTGGAAAGTATCAATTGGCTAGTTTAAATCTATCTAGCTTATTATTAATCTTGAACTATCTTGGTTAAGTCCAATCTTCTATGTTATAATCTATTGATTAGATTTACTCAAGCCGATAAGTATTGTTCATCGTTTTATCAGACATGGTATCTGCTTATCATAATTTAGCTTGTTTTATCAGTTTATTCACAAAGTTCAATATAAGACTAGTTGTTGTTATTACTAGCTTTAATCTTATAATGTCTTAGTTCGGTCTGATCTATCAAGATTGTAGTCAGTAATTACAATCTGCTCATGGTTATATTTTAAATTTGTCATAAATGATACTAGTTTATTTACTATTATAGAGTATTGATAAGCTTCAATTTTTCAACACATCGACCTATATCAAAGGATAAATATATGTTTCCTTAAGATTCTATTTTATTACTCTCAATCTTATATTTTCATGGTTAAGTCTGATCTATCAAGATTGGTTGTAATAATGTTAGAAGATTTGCAAATATATTACATCTAAGTTTCGACCAATGAAGTCTTGTTTATTTATCTAAATTCCATCGGTTAAAGCCAATCGATCTGAAATTTCATCGGATTGGCTTGGGCGAACCATACTATATCAGTCCCTTGGCCGATTGGCCCATTGATGTAATATTTCATGTTTATTCTTGTTAGTTACAGGATTAAACTAATTGACACGTCTTGAACCTAATTTTGATAGGACCTGTACTGGAGTAAGCAAACATTCTAGGCCTTCGTGTGTCACGATGAATTTCATGTCAACACCATGCTAATTCAAAATGTATACTATCAAAATTGGTTGTGCCAAAACTGGCGCTACCAAAATTTTGGTAGGGCAAAAATTGGCTCTGTACCAAACAAACCACTAAGGAAAGGAAGGAAAGAGAGAACATGGCAGATGAAAAATTGAATATTGAGACACTATTTGACCATTATATATGATCAAAATTTGCCTACTTTTACACATCTATATGATATGGCACCCATTGAAATAATGAAATATTGAATATATGCCACTTGCCTTACAAAAAGAATTTCATGTTACTTAAGGTGTGTTTGAGAGGAGGGAAAAAGATAAAAAACATTAGGTGAGCCATTTGCGTATAATTAATTAAGTATTAATTATTTTAAATTTGAAAAATAGATCAATATGATTTAAAAGTAACTTTTCTATAGATTTTTTAAAAAACATACACGGTTTAGCTATTCGGGAGGCGTGCGTGCGGAGAACAAGATTTTTTTCTCTCAATCTGTTGTAGCGAACGCAGCCTTATTTTGTTGGCATATTGTCGAAGACATCACCTATAGCAAAAGATAAGAAGTCTATATAAACTACGTGACATATAGCTAATTTTCCTTTGAAATCTATTTGCGATCATTGTGTTGAGAGGCATGTATGCAGAGAACAAGGTTTTTTCCTCTTAATCTGTTGTAATGAACTCATCCTTATTTTGTTAGACATCCTCTATAGCAAAAGATAAGAGGTCTATATAAACTATTGTTAACGACTAAATTTGGTAACCAAATCCCTAAATCCTTGCCGAGACAGAGACGAAATCGGATTGGAAGAACAGAGGTCGAGTCGGTTGCGGTGCGATCGGCTACGAGGTCAATCGGCTGGGGTTAATCGGACAAGGATAGCCGATAGCCGATGTTAAGTCAGAAGAGAGGATAAAACCGTTTCCGATGAAAGTGGTCGAAGATAAATAGAAGATTTGGTTCCCAAATTGCACGCTAAAAGATATTACCATCTATGGATAGAGTCCTGTAACAACAGTTGTATCTGTAAATTAGGAATTTGTGTAGACTGTTTATTGTAATTCCGCATGGGTCCCTTATCCAGGGATATTGTCGTATTTTAAATAGTAGTTTAGATAGAGTCCAGGGTCTATACAGATAATGTTATTCTTGGGTATAAATAGGGCCCAAGATCCTTGTAAAAAATATTCTTACAATCAATACAACCTTCGGCACATTGCCTCTTTTTTCTTCAGACGAACAATTGATCTGGCTTCGGGCTGCATCGTTTCGATCCCCAAGTTAAGGTAAATGTTTGTCATTAGTGGTGTATCTCGTCGAATTTAGTGCTTCCATCGCTATGACACTCTAAATTCGATGATTTATGCTGCGCTAGTTATCATATATCACATATAATCTAGAACAACGTTTAGATCTGTCTCGACATCGGCTCGTTTCTGTCAAGAATCGGCAGCCGATAGAGCTAGATCTAAGGGTTGGCCTAGGTTATTTGTGATATCCACCGTCTCGAGGTATTTACATTAGCTACAGTAGATCAGATTGTTCTTTTTATACTTAATGCTGCATCAGCGTTGATCTATTAAGTCGTTTTTAGAGCTTTTGTGATCTATTCGGCCAGATGTATATTGCTTAGAGACAGTGTCGGGGTTTCAACCGGTCTTATCTATTTTAATATCTTTTTGATATGCTTGTTATCAGATTTATTAAAACCACCTCTTATATTAAGATCTTGCTCTAGTTAAATGCCCTAAGCCAGAATCAGTTTGTTAGCTACAGCCGACATCCGATTGATCTAGGTTTAGCGCATTTAGCTCAGATAAATATCTTTTCATAAGATAAATTGGAGTATTAGCCGATTTGTAGTTGGACTTACGACATCGGCTAGATTGTTAAAGCATATATTTATTGTCCTATTGTATATTTGAATTAAGTGGCTAATATTGCCTCGGCACGGCCGATCTATTCTAGTCACTTGGTTTAAATACACTTCGGGATAGCATATAAATGTAAATTGACTCTTGCAGCCGATCCCGTGGGATCTAACTTAACACTTAACGCATATATCTTTATTTTTCTTGTTGGTTAACAGATCAAACCAACTGGCACGCCTTGTACAGCATAGGTAGTCGAGAAGGACCTGCACTGGAGTTAAGCAGATCTCCCAGGCCAGCGCGTGAGAGAAATTTCTCATCAACACGCTTCTTGGCACGCCCAGTGGGACTATCTTTGTCAACTCGGCTCGGACGCATCGACGCAGCTGACAAGATGATCGACCTCAAGAGCCCCAGCGTTTCTCAGGACAACATTGTGCCTGTGAAGATGGAGCAATTGTCGGCTGAACAACAAGCCGACTACAAAAAGATGGTAGAAGAGCTCCAGGCTAACTACCTACAGTCTTTCACCCAGACAAGGTCTGAAGCCGTGCATCAAAAATACAAATTCAGCATGGACGAACTCAAGGCGTCCTCCTCCAGTGGATCAAAGGGCAAACAGAAGGCGGAGGAGCTGATTCAAGAACAAGACGGTTCGGCACTGCATACTTTGCAAGACCGAATTGATTCGGCCGTCCACCACGCGCTGATCAACTAGAGTAGCATCCTTGTCAACACCCTTAACAACATGATTGCCACTGTGGTCGACGCCAAGATAGCTGATCAACTGCAGTGGGGGCCGACATACTTCACAGACGGCCAGTTTCCTGGTTACAGGACATTGGCCACCCAGAATCGGCCGATTCCACCACCAGCACAACCATGGCCGCCAGGAGGGGTCCTCAGTCAGCCGAATCCGACCAGATCGACTGCAAGACCAGTGATCACCATGCTGAACCGACAACAACCACTGCCCCAGGATCAGGTCGCCAAAATGTTCGACGACAATCGGCAGTTAGAGCCGGTTGCCCAGACCGGCCTGGATAGACAGTACAACGCCGGTGGTCAACAGCTGTTCCCGGGCCCACCAACGCCACCACCGGCAAATCGGCCGCCTCCCGCTGATCATCCGTTCCAGTACCAGTATCAAGGAGGCCGCCAAGATCATCACTACAGCCCCCAGACACCACCACCACTGTATCGGCAAGCACCCGCACCATATGATCCATACGAGCCGATACAGCAGGACAACCGGACCTGGGCTGATTTGATTGCGGATGTCATGCGTGATCAATTCGGCCTCAAGCCAAAGGACTCAGGGAACATGTATCGGTATCCTTATCCGGAGCATTTTCGGATTCCATTGCCCAACCGATTCAAAATCCCAGACTTCTCTAAATTCTCAGGGCAAGACAACGTATCAACCTACGAGCATGTCAGCCGATTCTTAGCACAGTGCAGCGAAACATCGGCTACAAATGCCTTGAGAGTCCGGTTGTTCCCTTTGTCGCTTTCGGGATCAGCTTTCACCTAGTTCTCTTCATTGCCTTACAACTCAATTCAGAGCTGGGCCGATCTCTAAAAACAATTTCATAGCTACTTCTACTCCGGCAACCATGAAATGAAGTTGTCGGACCTCACCAGTATCAGGCAGAAGCACAACGAGTCGGTTCAAGAATACATTCAACGCTTCAGAGAGATGAGGAACAGATGCTACAGCCTGGTGCTGTCGGACGCCCAGCTAGCCGATTTGGCCTTCCATGGCCTGATCGCGCCGATCCGCGAGCGCTTCTCCACTCAAGACTTCGACAGTCTAGCACATCTAGCACAAAAGGTGACGGCCCATGAACAAAGATTTCAAGACACCAGGAAGGCCATCAAAAACATAACTCAAGTCATCGTTGAGTCAGACTCCGATTCCAACGATGATGACGCAGAGGTGGCGGCAGCCGAATGGGCCAAGAACAAAAAGGCCATTGTCTGCCAGTGGCTGCTGAAGACGACCAAAGAGAAAAAAAATATGACTTTGACATCACCAAGGCCGATAGGATCTTTGACTCATTACTCAAGGAGAAGCAGATTCAGCTCCCCGAGAACCATGTGATCCCATCGGCTGATGAATTGAAGAAGAAGAAATATTGCAAATGGCACAACTCTACATCGCATGCCACTAACGACTGTAAAGTCTTCAGACAGCAGATCCAGTCAGCAATAGAGGCCGGGAAACTCAAGTTCGCCGACTCGACTCAGCCGATGAAGGTAGATTGCAACCCCTTCCCAATCAATATGGTTCAAACCGACCCTAGGCAAGCTGATCAGCAACGCAAAATGACGTACAGCTTAGCCAAAACATTGAAAAGGGTCAATACAGAGGATAAGCCGACTGTCGAAACTTGGTTTCGGCAATAGAAATTTGGGGATGCTGTCAAGATCGCCAAGCACGATGGGTTAGAAGGAAAAGGGGATTTAGACAGGTTCAGACCCTCTCGTGAGGTAATACCCTACTCCTGTTTCGGGATTCGATCCGCCAAGTGTCTTTATTGATCTCGTGATCTTGTGTATCTAAAGCTCTTGCTTATCAAAACTGCTATCGCATCTGATATTTGACCTAAAGCTGATATCCCTCAAGGGACGCCCCTTACCCCCCTTATATAGTCTTGGGAGGTGGGCTTACAGATCGGAAACCCTATCTTACTCTAAGTTGGTTTCCTCAATCTTACCAAACCGTGACTATGGGTTGTTGCCTTATCTCAACCGGCAACGTATACCCAAGTCATATTTGGTTTACAGATATAGTAGGCGCAATCTATCCCTACCTCCAGTCGGATAAACTTGCCATGTAGATACCCGATTGCCATAATCTCCACAGTAGCCCCCGAGTCCTTTTCAGTCGACGAGACAACTCAGCTTCAAACCAAGACAGTACACAGCCAAAAACTTCTTTGGCCAAGTGCTTCTGGCACCGAATGATTCCATCATCTCTGCCTGAATTTCCCGAGTGGCTCTAAAGACTGTGAAGGGCTGGAAAATATCTAAAAAGTTCTCAAAATAGTTATCTAGGCACACATCTTGATGTACCTAATTAGGTATAGCCCCCGACTGTATGATTAGCCAAAAAACAGACCAAACATACAAGCAAGAACTATAAAGAATTATACTCAGGTAAATGCTTAACTTATGTTAAAACAAATATAAAAAATCTCATCACTCAGCAAGCTCGTGCTCGTCCGAGTGAATTTGCCCGAGTCACCTCAAGACAAATAACTTAATCAATCCTTATAAGTGAAAAGCACTCGGTAAGCTCACGTTTATCCAAGTAGATCTGCCCGAGTCATCTCGGAACAAATATTTTAATCATCCCTCATGGGTAAATAAGTTTTTCAGTCATCTGAAAAATATGACCAAGTTATTAAATAGCTCTTGCCATAGTACTGGTCTCAATCTATAAAGATCTTCACCAAGGTGGAAAAAATAGCATTGATATAATCACTCAATCAAATGCTAAAGAACCAAACAGCCCTTGTCATCAAGGCAGCTATAAAAAGCTTAGCTGTTGGCCACCTTTCAAATTGCATCGTGCTAGCTTCTCATGAAGTCGAGCAAACCGCGGTATGAAAGGATTTCCAAAGGTATAGGGCATTTGGAGACGTGCATATTGCCAAGGCAAATCTGCTTAAGCTCATCCACTTAAGTCCCTAAGGACACGCGTCGGGCCACACCTTAGCTGGGCCGCAGGTCTCTCATGGGCTCGGCCCAATCACGAGAAAACCTAGCGAAACCCTCAAATCTCTTTACAAAGCCTCGAGGTCATCCCCGCCACTTCATCTTCCCAAAAATTTCCTCTTTTCGCAGCACTGTTCACCAGCTCCCTGCGAAAAACCCTAGACTCGCGCGCACCTGAATCCATCGACCCAGGAGCTCGTCCTTTGCCACAAAAAACCTTCGCAGCCTTTGCTCCCAAGATCCCAAGATCCTTTGCTCAAATCCCCATCCTTTTGGCCAGATCTGCTTTCCTCCCTAACCATATTCATGGCGGATGAGAAGAAGATCCCCTTCGAGCAGTGGGCCACTTCGGATGTGAGGGAGTCCACTCTCAAAGAGGTGGTGAAGCACGGCGTGCTTCCTCCCAAGGAAATCGTGGGCTGGCGCCCGACGGCGGGTGAAGATTTCCCAACGCCGAACACTGGTGAGCTTGTTGTGTTCACATCTCTCTTTTATTGCGGGTTCAGCCTCCCTACTTCCGAATTCTTTAGGGGGCTTCTGGATTATTACAGTCTTCAGCTCTATCATCTGAACCCCAACTCTATGCTTCACATCGCTCTCTTCATTCATGTATGTGAGGCTTTCCTTGGCATCCTCCCCCACTTCCAACTCTTTCGTCGCATGTTCTATCTTAAGCCGCATCCCAATAAGGACCAGCCCTGCGTTGTTGGTGGGGCAGGCTTCCAACTCCGTGGATCCCTCTGCAAGGAGTATTTCTCTCTCCCTTTGAAATCTTCCAACAAGGGATGACACGCGGGCTGGTTCTATATTTCTAATCTTGAACCCAGCCTGCCGAACTTCGTTGGCCTTCCCCCCGTGCCAAGGTCCACTTGGAGCACTGTGCCGGTAGCCCAGGAGTGGGATGAAGCCAACAAACTGCTAGCGAAGATCCTGGCGATGAAGCAGAAAGGTCTTTGCGGCGAACAGATCACTCGGCACTTCATCAGGAGCCGACTGGCGCCAATCAAAGAGCGATCGAAGCCAGCCTTCAAGTACGAAGGTGGGAAGGACCCCAATCGGGAAGACCAAGATCCCCTCAGTTTCGAGATCCTGAAGATCCGGATGTACAAGATCTTCTCGACTGGAGTTGCAGTCGAGCGCCCCCTCATGCTGCCGGTTCTTCCCTTCAGCCTCTATCGGCCTCCTCCTCCGGTAAGCCGACTGACCTCTTTGTACTGTCTTGCAATCTTGATGTCATGCCTCTTAGTATTGTAAGAATTTCTCTTGCAGGAAAATGCCTCTATTATTTTGAAACCGTACAAAGTTCCTCATGATGACGTGCCGCTTCGCCCTGCCAAGAAACCGACTGGTGGAGTGAAAATCCAAAGTGATCCAGTCGGGAAACGGGCGGCCCCGAGTGAGGACACCAACAAACGGGCGAGCAAAAGGAGGCTCATCATCGAAGACTCGGACGACGATGTCCCGGCTCCTCCAGTAGAAGCAACCCCTCCAAGGCCGTCGCCGAAAGCAGCGCCGAAGATCCGCCGGTCGTCTAGGTATGCTTCATGACCGAAGTCTGAACTTCATTGTTGAAAATTTCTTTGTCTTCATTCCGACTGAGCGCGTCGTTGGTTTGGCAGGAGGCCCCAGGATATAGACCCGGCCGGGAAGAGCGAAGGGCCAACTCTAGCTGCTGTACCCGAGGCATCCAAGCTTGCGGAACAAAGACCCCGGAGCCCTCTCCTGAGCGAGAGCGCTCCAGGTAGAAAGCCCTCGCCTCCAAAGGAAGATGTCCCAAGGAAGGAGCCCCCGACCGCCAGCCGGGACGTCCTGATTGGAAACCAGTCGGCTGCGGAGGAGCCCCAGGCTGTAGCTCAGAGAGCCCCGACTAAAGACCAGTCAGTGAAAAACAGAAGGAAAGGACCAGCCGGGCTGCTCCAGTCAAGAGTACAGCCACTCAAGCCAGTAAGTCTTGAATCAGAGTCTTGTCTTTATTCGTCAGTTCAAATCTTTCATGTCTTCATCTGTTCTTCTTGATCTGCCAGCCACAGTGGAGGAGATCCCCAAGTTACAGTCTTCTGAAACCTGGGTTCCCCCGATTAAGATCGAGTGGCGAGACTCGGAAGGCCAAAGGCAGGGCATCATCCTAGATAAGCAAGCAGAAAGCGAAGAAAGGGATGCCCTTGTCAAAAGCCTGAATGAGGCGACTCGGCTACTCAACGTAAGCCTTAGTCCTTTTCTATTATTGCATCATCATTTCTTTTCAGTCGGTCAACTTCGGATCTTGCGTGCAGAAGGAGTATTGTCGATCCATGGCCAAGTCCGAGGCGCTCGAGAAATTGGTCCCTCATTTGAACTCCCTGGAGGACGTCCAGCAGAAATTAAAGACCACTCGGGAGGAGGCCGCGTCGAGGGAGGCGGCCCTGAGGAAGGAGATAGCTGAACTCCGGGAAGAAAACCTCGACCTCCGGGGATCAGTCGGGAGTAAGCTTATCCCTCCCATTCTTTTTGTGGTTTCCATGTTGATCCTAGTTACTCATAGCCTTCTTTGTTCGTAGAAAATTCATCGGAGGTCCACTCGCTCCAGGTCCAGCTGGAGGCAATCAGCCTCGGCAAGACCGAGTTGGAGGCCGAGTTCGAAGGTGGGCTTGTTTGAAGTAACATCCTTTGTGCTGCTTCGTCTTTGAGTACTTTGCGTGATCATGCTCTTTTGGCAGCTTACAAAGTCAAGACCCGAGCTCAATATGATGTCTTTCTTGAGAGGGTCAAACGAGCCGGACAGGTCCAGGAAGAGGTTGCCAACGTAGCGGCACCAATCCTGTTGTCATTATTCCACAATGGAGTCGGGACCAGCTCGATGGACCCAGTTGAAGTCTTCGACAAGCTTAGGTGAGCCCCTGACCAGTATCTAGCCAACATTTCTGAGGCGGCTGTGATGGGAGCGGGCTTCACCCTTGCACAAACAAAGTCACTCTACCCTCGGGTGGACGTGGATTCAGTCGGGGAGGGCTTCGCTGAGGGAACTTCGGATGAGCAGGCTCTTGATTTGATTAGCGAGGCATAGGAGTCGGCCAAAAAGGTGGCTGCCGATGTAGTAAACCATTTCCGGCCTTGACTTGCTTTGTAAACATTGTCTTGTAGACATTGGATGCTTGTGGCATTCTGATGTAGACCTGTGAATATTCAGCTTATTTATGTTAATGTCCTGATTCGAGTTTTTATGTGAAATTTCTTTAGTAATTTTCGTCCGACTGTCATCGGGCCTAAGCTCGATTAGGTCATCAAAAAATTCTCAGTCCTTAGACACTGAGCTCGAATCAAGGAACATTAAACAATGATAAACCGAATTATGCGCAAAAGTTGATGAGGAAAACTATGCTTTATTGACATATGTACAGCCCCGACTGCTAGCTCAAGAAGTCATCTTGCTTGAGGTTGCCAGTCAAGAAAAACATGAAACTTAAGTCATTTAAGCATAGAATCGTCGAAGATACTCGATGTTTCAGGAGTTCTCCACCATAGACCCATCTTCACGCTTTAACCGATATGCACCTGGCCGAGTTACTTCAGCGATTATGTATGGTCCTTCCCATAAGGGGGATAGCTTGTGACGGTCCTTGGTGGCTTGAATCTTGCGTAGAACCAAGTCGCCAGTGATGAAAGCTCGTGCTCGGACGTTGCGACTGTGGTATCTTCTAAGTCCTTGAAGATATTTTGCCGACTGGATGAGGGTTGCCTCACGGGCCTCTTCCAGTCGGGTGAGGTCGTCCACTCGGTCGGGGTCATAGCGTTCATCATTGAAGCTGCGGACTCGGAGGGATTCATACTCCATCTCATTTGGCAACATGGCTTCTGCACCATAGACCAAAAAGAAAGGAGTTTGGCCAGTAGCCCGACTGTGTGTGGTCCGCAGAGACCATAGGACCGAGGGGAGCTCTTGGACCCACTTGCCAGCGTAAGGATTTAGGCGATCGAATACGCGGGCCTTCATGCCTTGAAGGACCATGCCATTGGCCCGCTCGACTTGTCCGTTGCTTTTGGGATGTGCAACTGACGCATAACAGATCTTGATTCCAAAGTCTTCGCAGAATTCCTTGAAGATGCCTCCCGTGAATTGAGTCCCGTTGTCGGTTATGATCCTGTTTGGGACGCCGAAACGGTGCACGATGTTGAGGATGAAGTCCCGTGCTTTGTCAGCAGTAATTGTGGCGACTGGCTTAGCTTCAATCCACTTGGAGAACTTGTCGATTGCGACGAATAAGTGTGTGAATCCTCCTGGAGCCTTCTTGAAAGGGCCGACCATGTCTAAGCCCCATACCGCAAATGGCCAGGATAAAGGGATTGTTTGTAGTTCTTGGGCTGGGACATGGCTCTGTCGGGCAAAAAAATGGCAGCCTTCACAGGTTCGTACCACTTTGTCCGCGTCAGAGACCGCGGTAAGCCAGAAAAAATCTTGTCTATAGGCTTTGCCACCAAAGTGCGTGCTGCCGCGTGGCTTCCGCATATGCCCGAGTGGATGTCTTGGAGCAGCTATCGTCCTTCCTCGGGTGTGATGCATCTTATCAAGACTCCGGAGGGGCTTCTCTTGTACAGGTCGGAGTCAACCATGACATAAGCTTGGCAACGACGTCGGACACGTTTTGCCTCATCCCGGTCTTCCGGCAGCTCTTGCTGTGTTAAAAATTTGATGAGTGGTGTCCTCCAGTCGGCGTCAATCATGGCGACTTCATTCGCAGTTTGTTCGTTGGGAGATGGCTTGGCCGCAACGGTTGGTTCATAGATGTGCTCGACAAAAATGTCTGTTGGGGCGGCTTCGTGTTTAGACCCGAATTGTGCCAACTCGTCAGCTGCTTTGTTGTTGTGCCTTAAGACATGTGACAGTTCGAGCCCGTCAAACTTGTCTTCAAGTTTGCAGACCTCTTGTCGGTAGGCCTCCATGGTGTCGTTTAGACAGGACCAGTCTTTCATCACTTGGTTTACAACCAGCTGGGAGTCCCCCTTCACGACGAGCTGACGTATCCCGAGTGAAATTGCGAGCCGCAGTCCGTGCAGCAGAGCTTCGTACTTGGCGATGTTATGTGAGGCGGAAAGTGGAGGTGGAGGACGTATCTTAGCTTTTCCCCAGTCGGGGAGATCAGCACAACTCCTGCTCCCAAGCCGGTGATCCTCTTGGATCCTTTGAAGTTCATGGTCCAATGTTGGAGATCTTCCCGAGGTAATCTTCTTGTTGTTCGGTCCACTCGGCCAAGAAGTCCGCCACGGCCTGTGACTTGACAGACGTCCTCGCCTTAAATGTTAAGTCTAGCGGCATCAGCTCCAGGGCCCACTTCGTGATGCGTCCAGTTGCCTCCCGGTTGTGGATGACATCGCCGAGTGGAAAGGAGGTGACGACGGTGACCGAGTGACCCTGAAAATAGTACGCCAATTTTCTCGCGGTTATCAGGACACCATAAAGCAATTTTTGTACCTGCGGGTAGTGAGTTTTGGCTCCTGCCAGCACTTCGCTAACAAAGTAGATCGGCCTCTGAATCTTCTAGACCCGCCCTTCTTCTTCGTGCTCGACCACAAGGACCGTACTAACCACTTGGTGAGTGGCTGATACGTACAGCAGCAGGGGCTCCTGGGGTCGGGGTGAGGCTAGGACGGGCGGCGTCGTAAGAAATTCTTTAAAATCTTCAAAGGCCTTGTGGGCTTCTGTGGTCCATTGGAAGTCGTCCGTTTTCTTTAGCAATCTAAAGAAGGGCATGCCCCGTTCGCCGAGTCGAGAGATGAAGCGGCTTAGCGCCGCCATGCAGCCAGTGAGCTTTTGGACATCCTTCTGGATACTCGGGGGCTTCATGTTCAAAATGGCGTTGATCTTCTCTGGATTGGCTTCAATGCCGCGATGCGACACCATGAAGCCAAGCAGTTTGCCTGATGGGACGCCGAAAGTGCACTTCTCCGGGTTCAACTTCATTCTGAAGGCCCGGATATTCGCGAAGGTTTCTTCTAGGTCAGCGATCAGGTCTTCTTTCTGCTTGGTCTTGATGACGACATCGTCGACATAAGCTTCCATGTTCTTGCCGATCTGCGTCTGGAAACACCTCTGGATCATGCGTTGGTATGTGACACCGGCGTTCTTCAGGCCGAAAGGCATGGTGACGTAGCAGTAGGCCCCAAACGGCGTGATAAACGATGTCTTCAGGCAGTCGGATTCTTTCAAACTGATCTGGTGATAGCCCGAGTAACAATCCAAGCAGCTCAGGAGTTGGCAGCCGGCTGTTGAATCTACGACTTGGTCGATGCGAGGCAGCTCAAATGGATCTTTGGGACAGGCTTTGTTGAGGTCGGTATAATCAACGCACATGCGCCATTGCCCCGTCTTCTTGCGGACCAGAACCGGGTTGGCTAACCAGTTGGGATGTAGGACTTCTTTGATAAAGCCGGCAGCCAAGAGCTTTGTGAGCTCTTCCTTGATGGCGTCTTTTCGATCCTGTGCGAATCTGCGTAATCGTTGTTTTATCGGTTTGGCGTCATCTTTGACGTGCAAAGAGTGCTCGATCACCTTCCTAGGAATTCCAGGCATATCAGATGGTTTCCAAGCAAAAACATCTTTATTATTTTGGACGAAGGTGACGAGCATGCTTTCCTATTTGGGATCTAGTTCAGCGCTGATTACAGCAGTTTTTGAGGGATCCGATGGATCAAGGGAGATCTTCTTGGTCTTGGCATCGCCGGATCCTGATTTGGCTATCTTCTTCATGGGGATTTCACCCTCTGCCGAAGTTGATGCAGCCAATCAAATTTCTTGCTGGCCACGTGATCTCTCGTGAGATGGGGCCAAGTCGCAGCTCTCCTTATCGCAGGTGAAGGCTTGCTTCACATCGCTGCGAAGAGTGATGACGCCGTTGGGACCCGGCATCTTCATGCAGAGGTAGGTGTAATGGGGGATCGCCATGAATTTGGCGAGCGCAGGCCTTCCGATGATGGCGTGGTAGGCCGTTTCAAAGTCGGCCACCTCGAAAGTGATGTTCTCCGTTCGGAAGTTCTCTCGAGCTCCGAAGGTGACCGGGAGGGCGATGTGCCCGAGTGGTGTAGATGACAGCCCCGGGATAACTCCATGGAAGGGGGCTGAGCTTGCCTTCAGTTCGGCCCTCGGGATCTGCATCTCGTCCATGGTTTTGGCGAATAAAATATTGAGGGTGCTGCCCCCATCAATGAGGACGCGCTTAACCCTGATGTTGCGGACCACCGGGTCCATGACGAGTGGATAGCGCCCCGGGTGAACCACTTGGTCGGGGTGATCCGAGCGGTCAAAAGTGATGGCCACCTCCGACCATCGCAGGTACTGAGGGACTTCGGGTTGCGCCGCGTTGACCTCTCGGTCGGTTAGCTTTTGTTTCCTCTTGGATTCATACGCTAGCGGCCCCCCGAAGATGTGATTGAGCTTGCCCACGGGGTCTTGAAAGGGCTCGGCATTCTCAGCCGTGTTGTTTTTCTTGGCGCCCGATGGACCAGCTTCATCACTCGGCTTCTTGTTGAGTTGCGCCGCATACTGCTCGACGAACTGTTTATAGATGAAGCAGTCTTTAGCCGCGTGCTTGTGATTGGGATGATGTGTGCATTGAACGTTCATGATGGCGTCGTAGGCGGCGACTCGGGGGCGGCGTTGAGAGTTGGAGGTTGCGGCGACCAGATCTTCGGATTGGCGCTTGCGGTCCTTTTGGCCCTAATTGTTGTTGTTGCCGTTATCCTTCTTAGGATTCCAGCTTCCTCCCGCCTGCTTGTCGTCCCTCCTATCGGGCCGATCTTGGCGCACCGCCTTGATGGCATCATTGGATTTGGCGTAAGAGTTTGCCATTTCAAACATCTGCTTCACCGTCTTCGGTGGCTTACGCCCGAACTTCCCGATTAACAGCTCATCACGGACTCCCTTCTGGAAGGCGGCGATGATGATGTCATCGGTGATGTTGGGGATCTTGTTGTGCTTTTCGGAGAAGCGCCGGATGTAGTCCTTCAGAGGTTCGTCCAGCTTCTGGATGACGTTGTATAAGTCGAAGTGGGTGCCGGGTCTCTCGAAGGTGCCCTGAAAGTTGGCGATGAAGTGGTCCCTCAGCTCGCTCCACGAGCCGATTGAGCCTCTCGGTAGGCTCGTGAGCCAGTTCCTGGCTGAGTTGGCGAGGGCCACGGGCAAGTAGTTGGCCATAGCCTTGTTGTCGCCGCCTGCTGCGCGGATGGCGAGAGTGTACACGGTAAGCCACGACTCGGGGTTGGCCTTGCCGTCATACTTCTCTATTCCGTTGGCTTGAATCCATTCGGCTAGTGCAATCGGCGAAGCTCCCGAGTGAAAGCTGGCACTCCGTCGTCGTTGCTATCGGGTGATCCCCTCTGATCTTCCCGAGTGCGTTGGTCTCGCTCTTGGTAGCGGCGATCGAGGACTTCCCGCAGATCGCTTGGCGAGGTCCTCGGTTGGCTGGTTCAGTAGCTGGAGCTGTTGTTGCGGCGGACGCGGTGGTGGACGGGTGGACGTCCATGTCGCTTGTCGCAGGAGTCGGCCGTTTGCTCCTGATGCTTCTGCGTGGACTCGTGGTGTGGGCCTCTTGGCCTAATTGTCGACCGGTCTGGCTCGGGCCTCTTGTAGTCTCTTGACCTTAGTGGCGGGAGCCGACTTTTGTCGGGCGTTTCGGCCACTGACTCAGTGGACCTTCGTGCCGAGGTGGAGGGATGACCATTGGCTGTGGCTGCGACGATGGTCTTGATTTTGTCTAGTATTAGAGACACGTCGGGGGTGCCGTCTCGATGATGGTGTCCAAGAGTGTGAGGACAAGCAACGCGTTACGCTGCGCGTCGAAAGATATTGGTGTTGCGGACCGCGTTTGAAGAATAGCCTCCTAAGCGGACCGTCCGGCTGCCCGTAGATCTTGTTTTCTCTTGTCGGCTTCTTCTTTGCGTTTCTTCTCCTCCTCCGCCTGCTTGCGCTCTTGTTCGATCCTGGCTCATTCTTCCTCTGCAAGCCTGCGGGCCATGGCTGAGTCGGACTCGGCCACCTCAGCCATGAGGACATCGAAGCACTTCGGCTCGTAGTCCTTGTTGCAGTCGGAGTCGTCGGCTTGGTCCGAGGATGCCATAGAGGTCGTCAAAGCGGCGGAGCCGAGATATTCGTTGAGCTCCGAAGACGAGCATGAGCCGAATGGCCGGAGGACGAGCATGAGCCTAATGGCTGGAGGACGACAGCGACCTCCCTCGATCCTGGGTTGCTCGGATCTGGATCGTTCTAGTCTGAGTCAGAGCTTGAGGACGCGGACTCCTCCGAGTGGGTCGACCTCGACTCGGGGGAGAGGAGCTTGCCATAGATCTCAGCGGTGTTTGGTAATCCAAACGGCGCCGAGAGGTCTTCTTCCGAGTAGATCGTCTCTGTTGGGGAGACGAGGAGATCGGTGCAGATTTCGACGGCGTTCGGTAGTCCGAACAGTGCCGAGTAAATTCCTTCGTCGGAGTGGGCGTATTGCATCTTGGTCTCCAAGATGTCGTTGAAGATCTTGGCGCTGTTCGGGAGCCCGAACAACGCCGAGTGGGTCTCTCCTTCTGACTGGTTCAAGTCCGACTCGAAGGAGGAGAGCTTGCCGAAGTTGTTGGCGGCGAAGTCGCCGAATCCTGAAGAAGATCCCATCACGCTTGTCGGCGAGATCGTCGAAGAAGTCTTGACGCGCGGATCCCCCTACCTGGCACGCCAACTGTCGAAACTTGGTTTCGACAATAGAAATTTGGGGATGCTGTCAAGATCGCCAAGCACGATGGGTTAGAAGGAAAAGGGGATTTAGACAGGTTCAGGCCCTCTCGTGAGGTAATACCCTACTCCTGTTTCGGGGATTCGATCCGTCAAGTGTCTTTATTGATCTCGTGATCTTGTGTATCTAAAGCTCTTGCTTATGAAAACTGCTATCGCATCTGATATCTGACCTAAAGCTGATATTCCTCAAGGGACGCCCCTTACCCCCCTTATATAGTCTTGGGAGGCGGGCTTACAGATCAGAAACCCTATGTTACTCTAAGTCGGTTTCCTCAATCTTACCAAACCGTGACTATGGGCCGTTGCCTTATCTCAACCGGCAACGTAATACCCAAGTCATATTTGGTTTATAGATATAGTAGGCGAAATCTATCCCTACCTTCAGTCGGATAAACTTGCCATGTAGATATCCGATTGCCATAATCTCCACACCGACTGGCAGTCAAGCCGCGCCAATCAACATGGTGCGCCCCATTGTCCGATCGGTTGATCGACGGCCGATCAACATGAACAGCCAACGCTGCCCCCAACAGCAATCTTGGTGGGAAGAGGCTCGGTTTGAAAGGTTTTATCGGCAAGAGCCAGAAACGCGACGCCGTCGGTACGACGGGAATCACAGCGGTGCCGATCCCCATTGGCATTGTGAATTTTTTAGGCACTGCTGGGAAACCGGGATGAGACTACCGACGCTAGAGAATTGCCCGGCCTGTAGCGAGTACCGCGAGGACGAACACAGGAGCCAGCCTATCACCGGTCCAACTCAGTTCGTCCCAAGGCCCATACTGCTGAACCGGCACCGGCAGTCCGTTCACGATCGGCTAGGGCCGATCCATCAAGACTTCTTTGACGAAGATGAGAATGATGACCACCACGATGAAGGAGAGGCCGATGATGAAGAATCGGCCAACCCCTAATGGTGCCCCTCTGACCTCTTCACCAAAACGCAGAAACGAAGAATTCAAAGGCTAAAGCGTGAAGGAAGGGAAGAATAAGTTCCGCAAATGATCGAAGAACAACACCGTCGGCTGGGTAAAATCAAAAGGCGATGGATCCCCAAAAATAAAACCGCCAAAGCCGACGAGGAGCAAGCCAGGGAGAGTTCAGCCGATCAAGCCAGGAGGGCAGCCAGAGGGAAAGGCAAAGCTTCTGCATTGGTCAATATGGTATTCATATTGCCAGCCAAATTCGGTGCTCCTGAAGCCGATGCAGACAATATTGAAGATGCCCTAGTCAAGCTAGCACTGTCCCCGGATCAAGCGATTTTCGACAAGCCAGAGGGGACTGAAAATCGGCACCTTAAGCCGCTATATGTAAAAGGTTTCGTCACGGCAAGCCGATGTCAAAAATGCTAGTGGATGGGGGATCACAGTAAACCTGATGCCCTATGCAACATTCAGGAAATTGGGAAATGGAGCCGAAGACCTGATCAAGACTAATATGGTATTAAAGGACTTCGGCGGTAACCCATCAGAGACCAAGGGCGTGTTGAATGTCGAGCTGACCGTCGGCAACAAGACCGTGCCTACAACCTTTTTTGTCATCGACGAGAAGGGGTCTTACAGCCTGCTGCTCGGGAGAGACTGGATACATGCCAACTATTGTGTCCCTTCCACAATGCACCAGTGTATACTTCAATGGGACAGCGCAAGGTGGAGATTGTGCCAGCCGACAGGTCAGTAAGAGTCGCCAATGCCGATTTGCCACTTTGGGAAATCGATGGCATTGATTGTTTGTCCGGGAAAATCTGGCAAGCCAATTTTCTAAAAGTGTCCGATTCTGCCATACAGTCAATTGGAGACGACGGGCCGCAGCTGCTGCTCTGAGCAAGACGTCGTGGAGGGCTCGAATGTCTACAGCATGGACACCGCGGACGAAGACGATGGCAAGTTAGGACAAGGTTTTACGTCGGTCGACGAATTAGAAGAAATAGACATAGGCTCTGGAGACAGGCCTAGGCCGACGTATATCAGCAAAAATTTATCTTCTCATTGTAGATCCCAGCTTATTAGTTTGTTAAAAGAATATAAAGATTGTTTTGCTTGGGAGTACTTCGAGATGCCTTGTCTTAGCCGATCTATAGTTGTTCATCAGCTGCCGATCAAGGCAGGCTATCGGCCGTTCAAACAACCTCCCAGGAGGTTCAAAGCCGATATGTATGAGACGATCAAATGCCGAGTGGGTCTCAAACATTGTCCTAGTAGTGAAAAAGAATGGCAATCTTAGGGTGTGCATCGATTTCAGAGACTTAAATAAGGCTACACCCAAAGATGAATACCCAATGCCCATAGTCGATTTGCTCGTAGACGCCGCATCAGGCCACAAAATCATCAGCTTTATGGATGGCAATGCAGGCTACAATCAAATCTTCATGGCCGAAGAGGACATTCATAAAACTGCCTTTCGATGTCCTGGGGCAATCGGATTGTATGAATGGGTCGTTATGACGTTTGGGCTAAAAAATGCTGGGGCAACATATCAACGGGACATGAATTATATTTTTCACGACATGATCGGCTCTCTAGTGGAGATCTACATCGATGATGTCGTTGTCAAGTCCAGGGAGATAGAAGACCATATAGCCGATCTGAGGCAGGTTTTGGAATGGACAAGAAAATATTGCCTGAAGATGAATCCGTTGAAGTGTGCGTTCAGCGTGTCGGCCGAACAATTTCTAGGATTTCTTGTTCATGAAAGAGGAATTGAGGTTACACCAAGAAGCATCAATGCTATCAAGAAGATACAACCTCCGAAGGACAAGAAGCAGCTTCAGACATTGATCGGCAAAATTAACTTCGTCAGGCGGTTCATAGCCAATCTTTCAAAAAAGATAGAGCCGTTCACACCACTGCTTTGGCTCAAAGCCGATCAAGCATTCACATGGGGGGCAGAGCAGCAGAAGGCCTTAGACAATATCAAGAATTATTTAAGCTCGCCTCCAGTTCTAATTTCTCCACGAAAGGGAATACCGTTCAAGCTTTACTTGTCGGCCGATGACAAGTCAATCGGCTCAGTCCTAATCCAAGAGGTTGAGGGCAAGGAAAAAACTATCTTCTATCTCAGCCGATGGCTATTGGACGCAGAAACGTGATATTTACCAATGGAGAAGCTATGACCGTGTCGTGCCTATATTTTTCATGCACAAAGTTGATGCATTATCTGCTATCCAATGAGTGCACAATAATATGTAAAGCCGATGTCATTAAATACATGCTATCGGCTCCCGTTTTAAAAGAACGGATTGGAAAGTGGATTTTTTCCCTAACAGAATTTGATCTGAGGTATCAACACCCAGGGCAGTTAAAGGGCAAGCTATAGCCGATTTTATCGTGGAGCACAAAGATGGCTCAATCGGCTCAATCGAAATTATGACTTGCACATTACATTTGATGGCTCGGTGTGCACCAACGACTGCGGTATCGGCTTGGTCATTATTTCGCCTAGGGGGCAAGCTTTGAATTTGTTTTTTCTATCAACCCCCATGCTACAAACAATCAAGCTGAATACGAAGCAGTGCTCAAGGGATTGCATCTCCTCAAAGAAGTCGAAGCCGACGCCATAGAGATAATGGGGGATTCATTATTGGTCATCAGCCAGTTGTCAGGGGAGTATGAATGCAAAAATGATGCGCTGATGGTCTACTATCAACAACGCCAAGAATTGATGGATAGCTTTCGGCTAGTTATGCTAAAACACATCTCGAGAGAGCAGAATATAGAAGCAAATGATTTAGCTCAAGGGGCATCAAGCTACAGGCCGATGATAAAAGAAGTTGGGATAGAAGTCGCTGCAATGACAGCTGATGATTGGAGGTTTGAGGTCTACATCTATTTACAGAACCCCTCTCAATCGGCTTCAAGGAAATTGTGATACAAAGCCTTAAGATATGTTTTGCTCGACGAAGATCTCTACTATCGGATGATTGATGGTGTGCTGCTCAAATGTCTTAGTACCGATCAAGCCAAAGTGGCTATCGGAGAAGTGCATGAAGGGATATGCGGCACGCATCAATCGGCTCACAAGATGAAGTGGTTGCTTCGGAGAGCAGGATATTTTTGGCCGACGATGCTGGAGGACTGTTTCAAGTATTATAAAGGCTGCCAGGATTGTAAAATATTCGGCACCGTGCAAAGAGCAGCACCATCGGCTATGAACCCAATCATAAAACCTTGGCCGTTCATAGGATGGGGTATCGACATGATCGGCCAGATCAATCCACCCTCAAGCAAAGGGCACAAATTCATTCTGGTGGCAATGGATTATTTTACAAAATGGGCTGAAGCAATTCCTCTGAAAAAGGTCGACTCTAGGGATGCAATCGAGTTTGTTAAAGAGCACATTATCTACCGATTTGGCGTCCCACAAACAATAACAACAGACCAGGGATCTATCTTCGTATCGGACGAGTTTGTTCAGTTTGCCAACGACATGGGGATCAAATTACTTAATTCTTCACCGTACTATGCACAGGCCAACGGGCAAGCAGAGGCTTCAAACAAAAGTTTGATCAAACTAATTAAGAGGAAGATTTCTGAGTACCCTAATGTAACACCCTAAAAATCGAGAATTTGAAATCGGAAATTTAAAAATCGAAACTTACAAAAACCTTTTGGACTCATTGCTTCTTATCGTGTTTATCGTTCTTATTTGCCAAGCTCGTTGCGTAAGAGTTCTTTTTGAATTGCTTTGATGTGAAGGTCGATAAAAACCCTAAGCTTTGAGATCCCAGCTGGGAGAAATAATTCAAAATATATATTTGGAGAAGGGTAAATATAAAATTTTGTGGATTTACAAAAGATTCTTTGAAAAGAATATATTTTGGTTTAAACCCTAATTGGTGGAGGAAAAATAATAAATATTTGGGATTTGGATGATAAAAATATTTTTGAAAAGGAAATATGAATTTAGAAACTTATTTTAACCAAGGACCCTAAATCCATGAATTTAAAAGAAGAAATAAAATAAATATGAAAAATATATTTTGAAAAATAAAAAGCTGGGGAACAATTTGAAAATATAATTTCAAAACTATATTGGGAATATTAGAATTTATTTTGAATTTTTAGGGTGAAAGGAAATAGAAATGGGAAAATTAGGAAATTAAATCGGGATAATTCAGAAAGTCCACTATTCATTGCGCGCCAAGTGTTCGATGCCGTACCCGGACCCCGACCGCCTGCCACCGTGCGCGGCGCGTCGCGCTCGCAGCACCGCGCCCCACGCCGCCGTACCATGCTCATGCCGCGCCGTACCACGCCGTCGCGCGTCGCCGCACTGTTCCACGTCGCGCCGTGCGTCGCCACGCCCGCGCCCACACCGCCCGCGCCGTGCCCGCGCCGGACCCCGCCCGAGCGCCACCACGCGCCACGCTCTCGCCGGACCCCGCTGCCCTCGCGCCCACGCGCCACTCGCCGCGCCCGACCCCCTTCGAGCGCCGCCACGCGTCGCTCCTCACCCCAGCCCCCCCGCTCGCCACACGTCGCCATGCCCCCACACATGTGCGCCATGGCCGCCGGCCTCGCCCGAGCTAAAACCGCCACGGAACACCTATAAAAAGGCCATAGCAGAGCAAGCTTCACATATAGAATTTGCCCTTCAATTCTCCCAAGTTTCCCCCAAATTTGCCCCACCGTATCGCTCGAATTTTGAAGGAACCCGACGTGGAGCCGAAGAACCCTAGCGCCGGCCGCCCGAGGCAAAATCCAAAATTCGTCGCCCTCGATCGAGTTCTTCCCAAATTGAAGGTACTTCCATGATCTCCGTGCTATAAACTTTATTTCCCCCATGTTTCCCGAGCCGATTAGCCACCGGAGTTCGCCGGCGACGAGCCCGCCGTGCCTCCCCTGCCTCGGCCGCCGTCGCGTGCACGCCGCTAGCCCACCCCGATGTTGTTCCGGCCAAACTACCGCCTCCATTAGCAGCGCTGAGCCCAGTAGATACTTCCCCACCCCTCGCCGTGGCCATTCCGTCGTCAGGGCACGCCGGCGACGAGCTCCATCGCCGCCGCGAGCAGGCCGTCGTCACCAGCCTTCCCCACTACCTCCCCCGTCCTGCTAACCCTGTAGACAGAACGCTATTAGCCCTTAGATTCTCGCAAGCCATTGATTCTAGGCAAAACCCAGCCGGAGCATGCCTGCGCCGAGCTCCGCCGCCGCTGCAAGCTCACCGCCGCCAGCTGGTCTCGCCGTCTCCCCGGCCCGGCCGAGCTCAGAAACGGGACCGCCGTAGCTCGTAGACGGTGTTAGACCTCTCTCGCCCAAGCCCCGGCCTTCCCTCGTCGTCATTTGCCCTTACCCCACCGGCGCCCGCACGGGAGGAAGAAGAACAGTAGAAGAGGGAACAAAACAAAAAGAGAGAAAGAAAGGAGCGAAGAGTTGCTTGGCGCAGTGGAGAGAGACGAGAGAGAGGAGCGTGAGGTCCTACGTTCGAACCCCCATCCTGCGCCATTTTCTGTTTTTATTTTATTTTCCTTTCTTCTTTTTCTTCGGCCCACTCACGGAGAGACCAGGGAGTAGGGAGAAGGCTAGGAAAATATAAAGAGAACACAGAAAAGGAATAGAGTAAGTAAATATTTCTTTTTGGAATAATTTAGGGTGATAAAACATGATTCCTAAAATAAATTATTTTTGGGATAAATATAAGATTTATTGTTTTATACTTGGATCTTTTCCAAAACTCTAAGTTATCCACCAATGTTATTTTAGCTACACTAAAAAAAATGTTATTATCCAACTAAATTATCTTGTCATCAAATATAATGAATATAGTTTTAAAACATTAGGATAGTACATTTAAAAACTAAATAATTGAGATCTATCTATCTTAGGGTATTTCAAACTCAAATCTAAATTACATTTAACCATTAGAATAATTCACCCATATTATTTAGCTTAGCTACCATAGAACGTTACTATACCTTGATATTTGATCTTGTCATTTATCTAGGGTAACCAATATAGCTCTAAATATTAGGAATGTAATTGTCACCTAAAATTGTTACTAAACCCAAATTTTATGGGTTTCCTAAAATTAAAATCTAAATTATTCGATACTATGCCAAGCCTTATGATTAATTTTTCTCAAATTTGATTACCTTAAAACTAGAACCTATCGGCCCAGTGAAACTTGGATAAATTTGGAAAGTGATCCTTCCTTTTCACTATCATACTTTGGTCTCACCAATCATGATATTCCTCAAGATCAAAATATATTAAAATAATATCACATTATATTTAATTAAATCGAGTCCAATGCAAACTTCAAATCCTCATAACCCTTTTGCTCTAGCTCCTATTTTGTCAAAAGTCAAACCTAAGCTTGCTTAAAATCGTAGCGTCGTGTTAGCAGCCGCTTTTTCGATTTACTTGGCTTTTATTGGATCTTGTTGGATTTTATTTGAATTCTAATCGAATTCAAATTTGATTTCTCGCACGTACGCTAGAGTCCGAAGGAGCCGTTGAGAACATTGAAGACTCAAGCCAACCAGGTTGCGAGCAAGGCAAGTCATCACACTCTTTGAATATATTGATCCCAATTGCGAAATGATATTGTTTTAAACTTTAAACATGCATGCCATACACAAAGAATTACCTATACTTGTTATGCCATGCCTTGTTATTGATTACCTTTAGAATTATTCCTTGTAACCCTCGATGTGATACATACAACCGGAGAATATCTCCGGTAGAATGCTTAGCCATGCTATTATTAGATTCATGCATACTCATGTTTTTGCAAATAGCTATATGCTTGGGCAACTACCTTTGGGAGGGTAGTTGAGATACGGCATGTGGAGACATGAGCACCACATTGCCACGAGAATGATCAAATGAGTTTTGATGAAAACTGAAAATACCAAACAAATGTTTTAGATTGGGGCGGCTGGATGATTTGGGTGGATTCCGGAAAAGGCTAGTGCCGACCCTGGTCAATTAAGGACCGAGCCATGAGATAGCCGGAAAACGAGCCAGTACAACCGTACTTCTCGAATGGGTATAGACCTAACGGAGTAAATAGCCGAGCGGAGGCAGTACCCCTGCATAGTGGTTCTTATGTATGAGATGAGATTGGGAATGGATGATTGAAAATCGAAATTTATTTATAACTTGAAGAATGAAGTTTTCCCTTGCCTCGGGAGCGCCAAAACTCCTCTCACTGCTAGGAAATGACGCCTAGAGTGCATGAGGGCTTAAGTTCATGGAGCGGGTACTGCCAAAGTGAGGTTATTGAAAGGCTTTGCCGTGACCGTCTCATGTGTTGAGACGTAGGCTCATTTGTTGGGCACTCATGGAGTACGGGTAAAGTGTACATCCACTGCAGTGTGAATGAATCAATCTATTCGAATAGCTGTGCTCGCGGATATAGAGCATCGTGACAAGACTTTCGCTTGGCTAGACTCATAAATTTTAAAATGATGGGTTGATATGCATAATGATTTTGTATGCTGGTGGACTCAGCTTCTCGACCTGCGAGAAGAGGTAGACTCCCCAGAAAACCATGATGCATCAGAGACGGGAAACCATCCTTGGTATCACGATGGATGGCAGACAGAACCGTCGCCGATTTAATATACTCTGGAACTAAAACTTGACTTGGCTAGCTGTTAGGCTTGTGAAAAGATTTGTGAAAATTGGCTTTATGCAAAAGAACCCCAGCCATCCTTTGAATGACCCTATCATGTGCATCACTTCCGTGTTGGCTTGCTGAGTACGGTTGGTACTCACCCTTGCTATACGCACAAACCTTCAGATGGTGGAAATGAAGACTTGGAAGATCCTTATGCCCACTACCAGGAGGGCGGAGAAGATGATGGTGCCTGCTAGGTCTTAGTCTCCGGTCGTCGCCTGTGGCAATCGACAAGCCGCTGCCTTTATTCCGCTGCCTTACCTAACTTCTACTTTTGATTGTATTTGGACCATGAGGTCCTATATGTCGGATATTGCCTTCGGGCCTATATTGTAATAATTTCGATGTAAGACTATTCGTGCATTTGCACCTGATTATTCAGTACTGTATTTCGTGGGTACCAAACTACTCAATCCATGGAAATGGTACTATGAACACGAAAGATTCCCGTTCCAGAAACGGGGGTCAACACCTAAGCAATGACATAGCCGATTAGCCGAATCACTTTGGGCATATCGGATGGCATGCCACGGATCTATCCAAGTCCCTCCATACAAGTTGGTCTATGGGCACGAGGCAGTGCTGCCATGGGAAAATATCATCGGCTCGAGACGAGTTCAGCTACAAGATCAGCTCACAGCCGATGATTACTATCATCTGATGGTAGAAGAATTGTAAGACCTAGTTTTATCACGAATGAGGGCCTTGGAAAAGGTAACAATGGATAAGGAACGAGTAGCCCGTCATTATAATAAGAAAGTTGTACCTAAGTCTTTTGAAGAGGGTGAACTCGTTTGGAAACTGATATTGCCAATTGGAACAAGAGAGAATATATTCGGCAAGTGGTCGCCAAATTGGGAAGGGCCTTTCAAGATCCACAAATGCGTCTCTAAAGGAACCTACATGTTAGAAGGGCTGGATGAAGAAGTATTTGGAAGGGCTCTAAATGGAAAGTATTTGAAAAAATATTACCCAAGTGTGTGGATTAATTCATGATTCGGCTCTGTTTGTTCAGACGATTCGTGTTAGCGGATGCCTTGTGACGCACGCATCACCTTTAGGTGATCTTCAAGCCATGTTTTTCCCCTAGTTACCTGTGATCGGCTGGCAGTGGCCGACGGTTATGACTACAGGACGCAAGTGTATTAAGTTCATAATTTTGTCGACATCAATGACATCAACGAAATTAGGGGGGCATATGCATATACAAAATAATATGATTCGAGGTGACGGAGCAAATTTTTCAAAAAAATTTCACGTCTTCAAAAGTTTAATGTGATCGGCAAACACGCATTAAGTAGGAAGCAAGAGAAAGCAAGAGATAATGTTAGCCAATTACAAGAGGTGGACAATGTAAGCCGATTACAAGTGATAGTTAGATTACAAGGTTTACAAATTCTGCCCTAACTATTACAACCAGCTCAGCGCTTAAGGAAGTCCTTGATGGCCGATATTGCCCTGCGGCGGATCATGTCTATTTCTTCTATGGCCCTTGCGTCGGCTGCATCGCTTCCCGGGATCGGCTTCATCGCCTTGGCCATGTCCGACAGGTTTGACACGACTGCCTTGATCTTTGCTCGCTGGTCCTCTATCTCCTTCGACAGGCCGGCCACACGTTGTTCTTTGACAACAATGTCGACATCAATCTTGGCAAGCTCAGCTATCAGTTCCTCCCGGCGTTTGCGAAGCCGATCAAGTTCGGCAATCGGCTCGATCTTTAGAGCGTCGAATTTGGCTTTTTCGGTAGTGATGTCTTGCTGGCTGGCCTTGATAGTAGCTTCTAGCGCCTTGTTCTCGCGGTGATCGGCTATCCTCTGTTTAGCTCGTTCGAGTTTGTGCCGATGCGCCTCTAGGAAAGTAGCTGGCGCGATGGTGTCAGCCAGCTGGTCCGGTAGTCGATCTTGGATGTCCTCGAACCGACTACGGATGGAACCGCAATCGGTGACCAAGAAGTCCAGAGAGCACTCTAGCCGTTTGGCTATGTCCGACAAGGTGGCTTGTAGCTCATCGTCTGATACAACCACGGCCTTGTCGACGCTCTCGTCGGGATCAAGGAATTTTGATAGGTCGAAGTCCAGGAGATCGGCTACAGACTGCAAGTTGGAAATTGGTTAGAGAGCCAACATAACTAACAAGCTGATTTGTAAAGTTGAGTGAGACTTACTCGGACAGCTGGAACTGACGTAGCCACGTCCTCAGTATCATCGGCGCGCGCGGCCATCGACGTCAGCTCCCTCGATGCACGGGGGGCAGATGTTGGAGTGCGAGGAGGCTATAAAAAGAAAATGTGAGTTAAAAATTCGGCTAAGCTAGTGAGAAAGAAATGAGGATTGAACTTACCGAGGGAGGGGGAGCTGTTTTCTTCCTTGTGGCTAATTTCTTGACCTATGGACGCCAAAAGCAGATAAGTTGCAATGTGAAAAGGTGAAAGATGGCGGGTTAAGCAGTAAAAACACTTACCGGCTGAGGACATGGGATGCGTCTCGGAGGGCTTGGAGTTCGCTCAGTGGTTTGCTCGGCTGATGGAGTTTGGGCATGCTTATCGGAAGAACTTGATTCGGCTGCGGCCGCGTTAACGGCCTCCTCCATTTCCTCGTCCCTGACTTCTTCTTCGAGGGCCGCGTCCACGTCCAGATTGACTGGGGGCAAGTCATCAGTGGGGTTGTCCTCGACTTCTTTGAAGCGCGTTTCTTTTTCTCTACAGCTGGAGTAGCCGCAGCCGATGGTGCCGCCCTTTTCTACCGATGTAGCGGCGCACGAGTCTGGCCGTGGAGCAAAGTGCCCACCTTCGGCGCATGGTAGCCGATGACGAACGGGGCCAGCCTGCAGCCGCCAGATAATAGCCCGGGGGCGTAGTGGACGGCCACCCCTGTATTGCTTGTGTGCGGGGAGAGGAGTCGGTTGTCTACAAAAGAAATGAAGCATGATCAGCCGATAATATAGAGAGGGGTTGAAAGAAAAACAGGGATTGAGATAAGGAAAAAGATACCTACCGATGGGGTCATTTCTGGATCGATGATGGTCAGATATATAGAAGCCAACTGGTGGAACAAGTGTTGCTTCCATTCATTCCACCATCGGCTGAATATCGACGTCCTTCGCACTGCCAGATCAATGTTGTCAATACTGCCTAGAGGAGGACCATGTATATTGAGCAGTCGATTCATCATGATGTCACCCTCAATCTTGCCTCTGGTCTGGATCTTGTCTGTATAATACAGGCCAATCGGCAGTTGACCCATACCCAGTTGCCTTGCGGCCACCATCGGATGATAAAATTTGTAGGACTTTTGAACATTGCGTCCTTGGTGGATGCCGACTGGAAGTATGCAGGGTGTGATAGCCGATGTATAGATTTCCCTCGGCTTGTCATAGCTTTCAGAATTAAGTTCATCCAGCCGAAGATCATCTGGGAGTTCAAATTTTTCAAAGTCTGTATAAGCAAACCATATCCTTGAAGTGCTTGAGAAGGCACTGTACAGGTTGCTAAACCAATCTTTGAACTGATCGGCTGTCAGTTTGGATCCGGGATAGGTTGCCACTGTCTCCCCATATGATAAGCATCAGTGGGTTGTTACTTCTTCATCATCTTCGAATCTCGGCTCGATCAAGGGGAAATCGGACTCTAGTGGGGATGGTTTTTCTGCGACCCGGTGGAGATGGAGGTTTAACCACAGTTGTAGTAGCCAACAGGGCCCTCCTGTGTTGATGGCTTGTTGAGAAGCTAGCTGAGCCGATGCACTACTTAACATTTGGTATAGGCAGCCGAGCAAATATTTCCCCAAAGGTACTTGCTTCTTGCTTACTAGGGCTTCGGCTACGTGCTGTCAGTTGCTCGTCGGCCCACAGCTCGACCCGCAGAAGACATACTTCTCTAGCCACATTAACAGGAAAGCGATGTGTTCTCTCTCAGTGATTGGGCCGTCCTTCATATTCATGGAAATAAATCCACTCCAACCCCCTATGCTTTTGGTTTTGAAATTTTGAGAGCACTTGATATTGAGGACGATTGGATCAACTGTTGATGTTATGTCTAACCCTGTAATCATCACGATGTCCATGAGGGTTGGTGTCATTGGCCCTTGCCTAAAGAGGAACGCATTTAGCGTATCCGACCAGAAATAGGTGGCAGCCGATAGGAGAGGTTCATCCTTTGAAACATCGGCTATGGTCAGGGCTAGGCATTGGTTTATCCCTATCTCGGTCCAATGGGTCTGTAGCCTAGCCGACATCCGAGAGAACCAAGCTGGCCAAGTTTTGTCCGTTGAGGGCCAGGATTTGAAGGCACTAGACCAGTGAGCTAGGTTGGGAGTAGAGAATCTGAAGGGGACTCTGATTGATGAGCTCGCTGGGGTCTATGTTGCCAATCGGCCCTAATAAAAATTGATTGGGGCTGGTGAGGTCTGGGATTGCAATTTGGTGACCAAGATGTTGTGGTTTAAAGGATGGAAAGACGAGGTTACGAAGGTTGAAGGCCAAATTGCACGGAATAAAAGATGATAGCCGATCGGACTTACCTCTGGGTATTCCGTCTGAGGTGCCTCGGAGTGGGCGCTCAAAGAAGCCATTGCAGGTGATTGCCGCTTCTTAGGGTTCGCTGGGGAAGATGAGGTCGCTGAGGTTGCTGAGGTCGCCGAGGTCGCTGAGTTCGCCGAGGAGGTCGCCGAAGAGCTCAAGGGTTGCTGAGGTGGCTATTGGTTTGTGGTAATGTGACACGTGCGGTGGCCGCGAAGGCGGTATTTGAAGGATATTTTTGAGCAGCCGAAACGGTTTCGGTCGGAAAAAGCAGGAATTTGGAAAAGTAGCAAATCCGCGATATTATCTTATCACGGACTTGGGGGGCATGTGTTAACGACTAAATTTGGTAACCAAATCCCTAAATCCTTGCCGAGACAGAGACGGAATCAGATTGGAAGAACAGAGGTTGAATCGGCTGCGGTGCGATCGGCTACGAGGTCAATCGGCTGGGGTTAGATCGGACAAGGATAGCTGATAGCCGATGTTAAGTTAGAAGAGAGGATGAAACCGTTTCCGATGAAAGTGGTCGAAGATAAATAGAAGATTCGGTTCCCAAATTGCGTGTTAAAAGATATTGTCATCTATGGATAGAGTCCTGTAATGGCAATTGTATCTGTAAATTGAATTTATGTAGACTGTTTATTGTAATTCGGCATGGGTCCTTATCCGGGGATATTGTCGTATATTAAATAGTAGTTTAGATAGAGTATAGGGTTTGTACAGATAATGTTTTTCTTAGGTATAAATAGGGCACGAGATCCTTGTAAAAAATATTCTCACAATCAATACAACCTTCGGCGCATTGCCTCTTTTTTCTTCAGACGAACAATTGATCCGGCTTCGGGCTGCATCGTTTCGATCCCCAAGTTAAGGTAAATGTTTGTCATTAGTGGTGTATCTTGTCGAATTTAGTGCTTCCATCGCTATCACACTCTAAATTTGATGATTTATGTTGCGCTAGTTATCATATATCATATATAATCTAGAACAACGTTTAGATCTGTCTCGACATCGGCTCGTTTCTGTCAAGAATCGGCAGCCGATAGAGCTAGATCTAAGGGTTGGCCTAGGTTATATGTGATATCCACCGTCTCGAGGTATTTACATCAGCTACAGTAGATCGATTGTTCTTTTTATACTTAATGCTGCATCAGCGTTGATCTATTAAGTCGTTTCTAGAGCTTTTGTGATCTATTCGGCCAGATGTATATTGCTTAGAGACAGTGCCGGGGTTTCAGCCGGTCTTGTCTGTTTTAATATCTTTTTATATGCTTGTAATCAAATTTATTAAAACCTCCTCTATATTAAGATCTTGCTCTAGTTAAATGCCCTAAGCCAGAATCAGTTTGTTAGCTACAGCCGACAGGCGACTGATCTAGGTTTAGCGTATTTAGCTCAGATTAATATCTTTTCATAAGATAAATCGGAGTATTAGCCGATTTGCAGTTGGACTTACGACATCGGCTAGATTGTTAAAGCATATATTTATTATCCCATTGTATATTTGGATTAAGTGGCTAATACTGTCTCGGCACGGCCGATCTATTCTAGTCACTTGGTTTAAATACACTTCGGGATAGCATATATATGTAAATTGACTCTTGCAGCCGATCCCGTGGGATCTAACTTAACACTTAATGCATATATCTTTATTTTTCTTGTTGGTTAACAGATCAACCCAACTGACACGCCTTGTACAGCGTAGGTAGCCGAGAAGGACCTGCATTGGAGTTAAGTAAATCTTCCAGGCCAGCACGTGAGAGAAATTTCTCATCAACAACTATGTGACATATAGTCAATTTTTCCTTTGAAATCTATTTGCGATCATTGTGCTGAGGGTTACATATTTGTAGGATCCCTTCATTATTGTAACTGCCCGCACTTCAGTACTGCATTGCCAGCTCATCTTATGGATGGGCCCACTAACACATTTCATTTCACTTATATTTTTATTCTCGTTTCATGTAAAAAGGTTAATCCAGGAGTGATATAGTTTAAGGGATAGACGGTCCAACCTTACTAAACTAGTAAGATGATACTAAACATGTGCACACAACTTTAATGGGCCACACAGATCAAATCCTAATTGGGTCACCTAGAATTGAAAGCCACCACATTGGTTTGGTTTCCACATTCCAAAGAAGTGTTCATGCATAGGGAGTTCTATAACTAACATCTAATTATAAATAAAATTATAAAAAAACCCATAGGGTTGGATGAATTTCCATTTTATCATAAAATAAGTGTTAGATACTACTAGACGATTCTCTAAATTTTGGTAGCCACCATAAACAACGAAAAACAAAAAGGAAGCACGAAAGCTTGAATTTTGATAAATTTTAACATAATGAGTCAACACACGTCAAGTTAAAGGAGTATCGTGAATCCTAGGTTGCACATGGGCAAGATAGAGAGATGAGCAAGTCAATCCGTCAACAAAAGAAAAAGAAAAAGATGGTACTCACCTTCAAGTACATTATTAGTCAATAATTTGACAGTGACATTCAAATTCAAGAAAATGCTATTTATCACAGTTCCATTCCTAGCATGAGATGATACCACCAAATGAGGACATTAGTGCCCTCTCCTTCATGACATCTCAACACATGTGGCCCAACAAATCTCCAGCAACAGGGATCACTGCTAAAAAAACCCACATATATCCTGGTTGATAACCCCTTTAGTCCTGGTTGTCAAACTGGGACTATCGAAGCGAGACTAAAAATCGTTTTCTTTAGTCCCGGGTTAAATAACCGGGACTAAAAATGAATTTTTAGTCACGAATGGAGTTACCAACCGGAACTAAAGATATAGTGTCCTCCCGAGATCCCACTCCCCCATATTTATTTTTTTGTTTTCTCTGGCCAAAATACTGAAATCATCACGAAGAAATCAAACCTCACAAAACATATATATCACATATGCTTATTTTCATATATTTTTTTCCAGATTCAAATACATGTTCAAATCATACACCAAATACAACAACAAAATTACAAAATAACAGATCAAATACAATATGTATACATCACATATCAAAATCACATCACATCGAAAAAAAATCAGATCTGAAGCCCGCCGGCCGCCCGCGTGAGGCCATCGCCATCGCCCACCCACGGGCCGCCGTCACCCGCCCGGGCCGCCGCCGCCCACCGCGCGGGGTGTCACGCCCGATTTTCGATCGGGATTAAAAATCGTTTAATAATACATTTTTAGAAAATACTAAAATAAAAGTAAATTAAATCAAGTGAATTAATTAAGAAAATTAAATTTTCCTTTAAAAATCATGGCTGGAAATATTTTTGTAATATTCTCCATGCCCTAAAATACTCTACGAAATTTTTTATGAAATTTTGAAGCTCGAAATAATTCTAATCATACAAAAACATTTAAGTAATTAATTAAATAAATTATTTAATCATAAATGAATTGTTTATATTTTATTAAATACTTTGAATGCCCATATATTTTTAGAATTTTTTCTGGAATTATTTGAGCATTGAGATTATTTATAAAAATACAAATGTCTTTTATGTGATAAAATAATTGAAAAAACAAATTTAATCTCCTTCCTGTGCTTGGGCCGTTTTCGGCCCAATGCGCAAAGTCCATATTCCCTCCCCGCAGCCGCCTCCCTCTCTCTCTCCTCGGTCCGGCCCAGCTCACCGGCCCGCTCCTTGCGTGAAGTCTACTTGGGGTCCCTCGCTCCAACTCTCTCTTTCCCCCACTTTGGGCCGTTGGCCCATAGGCCTCCTTCTTCACTTGAGTCCATCTTTCCTCCCCAAAAAGAAAAGTCCAGATCTTCTCCTTCCCCTCTTCGGTCGATAGCCCATAGAATTTCTCCATCCCTAAAGTCCTCTTTTTCTCCTTGGCCTAACCCCGAAAAGTCCACCTCATGTCCTCCCCCTTCCTGTCCTCGTCCTTGCCTCCTTGGACTTAGTCCACGGCAGACCACCCTCCTCTGTGCCACTGACTCGTGAGACTCGCATGTCGGCACCGGCCCTTTGCTGATGTCAGCGGATACCTGTCCCTTTGAAAAATTAATTAAATATTGCACAATAAATCAAATTAATTTCTAGAATTCAATTAAATGGCCTAAAACTTCTAAAATTCATATCTAATCCATACGAACTTCAAATTGGGACATTCAAATTGCAAAATTCATCTAAAATTGAGCTCTACATGTTTGTTTACTTTTCATGTATTGTTTATTTGATTTTTATTAGGTTTTTTCCTTGTTTTGCATGCCAGCATATAGACTTCGTCGTTTCGGGAGTTCGCGCTCGCGAAGAAGAGAAGATCAGCTGAAGAAGCAAAGCAAGTCACATTCCTCGATGAATATTGATCCCGGTTTATAAATATTTTATTGTTTGGAAATAAAATTGCATGTTTTGCTAATTACATGGGAAACGAGACAACCTATCTGATCGCCTGTGCCATGTTTAATTGTTATTCATTCATTGTCAACATGGGTGATTAAATTGACTAGCTTGCGTCACTTACGTGACCTTGCTATAATTGTTTACGCTTAGTCATGCTTAATTGCACTAGCTCACCTAATGGGAGAAACTATACTACTAACTGATAGTCACATGAAATGACGGTCTCAGACCGGAGATACCTTGGCAAAAGTTCTTGGTTAATTAAAATATGACTAAATGGTGGGCTGTGGGTGCATGGTTTTGCTTGTCGCACCCATGGCAATTAAGGACCGGTTCATGGGAAACCCTGGAAGACTTACCGTACTTACCACAAGCCAGCATAGGCAACGGCTGGACTTGTAGTATAGCTTTTTCTTGGCCGACGCATTCAGGCAAGGGTGGGCGTGATGGAGTTCGGATGGACCGAGCAAGGTCTATGTGGCTGCCGGATTCACCTAGGCATGAGAGGGGGCTGCTTACCTTGGATATAAAGGTAGGGGTGAAACCTGAGGTGTGGTGTCGCTTGGTCAGGGGGAGTTATGCGAAGAGTCTTGTCACGATTTCCGCCTTGCAGTATCGTGGCGATACTTCGGGGCATGGCAACATGTGTGAAATCGTGTCTTGTGGGTACAGTTGTACACCTCTGGCCAGAGTAAAACTATTCGAATAGCCGTGCCCATGGTTATGGATGATCAACCAGATTTACCATGATTAGTCCCACCTTAATAAATTGACTTAATGGAACTGGACTAGTTCAGGTGGTTTGGTTGAGCCTGTTCAACATGGAGATAGCGTTGATCAGTGGAAGATTAATCTTGACTTAATTAATCAACTGTTTTCCTGTTTTAAAATAGAAAGGTTTTACAACCGCATTTATGCAAAATAGCCCAAGCCAGTCTTGCCTCCCCTTGCACGTCTGCATTTCTCCATGTGGCTTGTTGAGTATGGTGGTTGTACTTAGCCTTGCTATTTCCCCCTTTTTCTAGAAGTGCAGTGCTTCTGAGTTGAAGACGAAGTTAGAAGACCAAGGCTCAGACCCCAGTTGAGTTTGCCTGTGGAGTGGAGCTGAAGCCCCGCTAGGATCGTCTTTTTTCGCTGTTGTTGCTTTCTTTCGAGTGTGAGGACTAAGTGCATCTTCTGTAAGTATCTTACGCTTTATTTTTACGTTTGGATCTGTTTATTGATTTGTCATTTTGTGTATCCTAGCTGATTCCTGGACAGGGATTTAATACATAAAATAGTCTAGAAATTTGGTTAAATTTCTGGGCGTGACATGAGCCCGCCGTCGCCCGCCCGTGCGCGGGGCAGCCGCCTTCTGCCGCCGGGCCGGAGAGAGTGAGAGGGAGAGGAGAGATTTGCTGAGGAAGATGAGAGCTGAGAGAGGGAGAGGAAGGGAGGGAGAGAGAGCTACTTGAGAGGGAGAGGGGAAGAATGGATCTGAGAGAGCTCGCGCATGAGAAGAATGGATCTGAGAGGAGGACGGCGCGGAGGACGAGGAGATAAGGATGATGCAGATCTTTTTTGTCCCGGTTTGGGTAAAAAACCGAGATAAACATTGATTTTAAGTCCCAGTTGGTAATATCAACCGGGACTAAAAATAGTGGGGTCTGACAATAGCGCACGGATTTTTTTAACCGGGATTAAAAATAACCTTTTGTCCTGGTTGATAACACCAACCGGGACTAAAAATTATAGGATTCCACTGCGCTTTAGAACCGGGATTAAAAATATTTTTAGTCTCGGTTCCTATTGAAACCGGGACTATTGTAGTTTTTGATGCTTCAACCAAAGATGGTTTCTCCAGTAGTGGATTATGCTTGTTATAGCAAAGCTTTTTCCAACATTAATATTGTAAAATAAAATAACATCCTCATTATCCGTCCAAGATTAGCTGTAATTCAGCGTGCAACAAAGTTATATGATGTCAACAAGAAGTTTCCTCAAGCATTATTATCGGTGATATGGGCCCGGGGGTATGTCAGGAGCATGACATCTAAGAAAAGGGAAGGCACCTTTGCCCGTCAAGGAGCATCAAAGTTACACCCTAAATGGCTTAGGCGAGTCTCGGCCATGGGCGGCCACGTGGCCGCCCCAGAAGGGGCTGGCCCGGAGGCTGCCCGGAGGCCACCGTACTCCCAGACGGCAGGGTCCGGGATCACCCGGACCCCCGGTCGGTAGGGTCCGGGATTACCCGGACCCCCCATCCTCACCCCGCACCTCTCTGAAAGAGGGGCGAGTCCAACTACCAACCCATTTAATGCTCAAAAGGAGGAGAGCTGAGCGCCTGCCTCGCCGCATTCAATGCGATGTAAGGCGCGGCTGTCAGTTGCTCCCATCATCACTCCTTTTTGCCTATCACGAGGCAAAGGGGGCTAAAAGTCTTTGACTAAGACTGCGGCGTGGCCGCGCACCCACTCCGCCCACGCCTTCCACACGCCCTGTCCAGTCGCGTTTAATGCGTTGGGACGGCCACGTGGGAGAGAGAGTGCGAGAGCAGGAGGCGGGGTGTCAGTACCTACCCGTGGAATGGGTCGCTGGCTAGTGGGCCCCGTTGGAGTAGGTAGGCAGGCCATCATCACGTCAGCGGCATGGCTACCACGACGACCACCCCTTTGTCCTGCTTTCCGTGACGCAGCAAACAGGAAGGACTAGGAATGGAATGGCTTCTTCGACAAGACAAGATAAAAACTACTCCCTCACGTGGAGTGAAAGAGAGAGAAGCTAGGACTACTGTGGTGTTCCCTTGTCTTATAAAAGGAGACCCAAGTCCATCATAGAACAGGTTCTGCTTCTTCTGTTGGCAGGTTGCTGTTGGTTGTTGTTAGATTGACCCACTCTAGGTCGTGGATCGACCAGTAGATCAGCCCCCTGGGCAGCAGCCAACTCTTGGCGATACCTCATTCACCATTGGGTCCAAAGGAGAGGAACATTCCCCTTGTTCTTGGCAACTTGCCCCATATACTACATACAAACAGGAGTAGTGTATTACACCACGCTGATGGCCCGAACCTGTATAAACCCTCGTGTCTCCACAACTCTGATCCCTGCCCCACCTCATCAGCGTTACTCCATCCTCATCGCGAGTTTGAACCAGGATACACCGTTCCCCGTGCCGAACCAAAAAAGGGGTCCTCCGGATCCTTACGTGTCGATCTACGACATCGACAATTATAGTTTGCAAGACCTAATGGTCAGTGTAAGCTATTTTGTATCCTATTGTCCTAGTTTGTATGGATAGGAAGTACAAAAATATCTGGTTCTATTTTAACCCATGAAAGCATCTTTCTTTATAAAAACTTACCCTTTAGAGTAAATTACCTATGGTAAATTATTATTTATTACTCAATTTTCTAGGAGAGCCTTATCGTCAACTGCTCTCTCCATTTCAAAATACAAGGAATTCTGGGATTTATATCTTATATCACAATGTAAGCATTTATGCACTAATTCCTATCCCTTGATTCCAATCATTGCAATGATTTCAGAGGCAATTAGATTATTGAAGGGAATCTAAGCAATTAAAAATTTAAAAATTGACAACTGAAAAATGACTATGAGAATCTTTTGATCTAACCTTAGTATTTTCTAATCAACCTAAAAATACTTATATTTTATATTTTAAAACGAAGATAGTAGCTAGTTATCCAATTTATCTTTATGATGATTTATGATGAAACATGCCAGCTACTCTAGCAAATTCTCCCATCTTTTTTGAATTTTGTAAATTGATAATAGTAATTGGGTAATATAACTCTCTTAAGGTTTGAAGACCTTCATGTGGAATGCATACAGATAGGACCACAGTTCCACCATATTCAGCCAGAGTTTGGAGTCACTTTTATGAATAATAAACTGGGTCGAGTTTTGCAAAGGAAAAAGTGCAAAACATACATTAAGACAACATCAACATATATCTGCCAACAAACGAAAAAAAAGGCAGAACAAAAGGTAATAGCGATGATGAAATGGATCTTCATTCAATAGGCATCATCTTTAACAAATACGTAGAAATACTACAGGAAACATGTACCGAGCAGCTAAGATCATGAATTAACATGCACATTTCTGCGTTACGCCAAAGAAAAAAAATACAGAATATAGTAAGAAAATTAAGGAACTGTGATCACCATGTCCTGGTCTACTCTTCCCCCAAGTCAAAACCACTATCGAGTGATTTACGACATTTGTTTAACCAAACTCCCAATGCATGAACCAATCCAAAACCAACAGAAAGCCAAGTTTGCATCATGATTTGATATCGACACGAACCCCAGTGACATCAGACTATGGGGGTGAACGGCACCAAGATAACGATGGCAGATGACATCAGTGACGGAGACGAAAAGAAATCCCTGGAAGCATGCAAATTATTTAAGACGGGGGCATTTTAAAAGATGACTTAAGTGTCCCAAACAAAGGTAGTTTATTTTCTCTAAAAGAGAAAAGACGGTTTTAACATCAATAAGCTAGACGAAGCAGAAGCAGCATTCGGCATTTAGTTAAACAGAAAAGTAAATCATGCTGAGCACAGAAGAGAGCAACAGTGATAACAAGTATTTGAAGAAAACGCTGGATATAAGAGGAATGGCTCTCATAGAGAGATGAGGCTCAAACCCAGGTCAGCTGTGGTGCTAACCGGAAGACCCCGGGCCTTTCTCGACAAGTATTTCAGACCGGGCAACATACTCTGTTCGCAATGTGATGGTTCACTGCTAAAGTTGCTTCCGCAAAACCGGGGAGGAAAAATAATAAGACAGCTCACATTCTAGTAAGCTGAAAAACAGCAGCCGACAACTCCTTTAACTAACATCGGATACAACATATTTTGACAACTGGAAGTAAGGTGGGGCTTGCAGACGGCAATCAGTGAAAATTTATCACATCCATTTCTAGTCAAAATACATTTCTTTTTTTTGAGGGTTTAAAATGGTCGTTATACTCACCTACCCCATGTTTATCATGGCCCACAAAAACTTGAACATTACACAGCACAATCTGCCATCTGCACCGAGCTAAGTTGCTGAATCAAGGGTGGCAATGAGATTGCTAATGAGACATGCACTAGGGCTTCTGGTCTCTGTTGTAAGCTCATGTCTGCGGATCTGATGGTTTTTCACTAGCATCAACTGTTTCTGCAGTAACTGCAGCATCTGAGGTAGCACCAGTATTAACATTTGAAGTCTGATCAGGCTTGTCTTCCTGCATCTCGACATCGTGGCTATTCGATGGCTCCTCAGCCTCTGCATCAGCCATTTCTGCATCACCATCACCTCCTACATTTCCATTCGGTACTGCTGCAGGATGTTCCGGCAGCCTTTCAGGTTCTACTTCAACAGCGCTGGTGTTCTCTGTCATTGTTGTACCTTCTAAATTTGACACATGAGCAGCTGGGTATGGGTCAGTGCACTTAGTCATTGTAGATGTGACCAGGAGGTTCTGCAAATAAGAGAGCTTACAGTTGGTAATGAAGAGCTCTTGAGAAATTAAACTCAGTAATAGTTTGCATGATAATGTGCACTGAAGGAAAAAAAACTGATTTGATTTTGATCTGCCCTTCTTATAACATATTTCAATTCTGAGATTAAGTTCAGTGGCCTATGTGATACTGTCTAGGCAAAACTCAATATACAAAGACATTACCTTGAGCAAAAATATTGTACTTGGTTTCACGATTATAGCATCATTTAAATCTTTTTTTGACAAGAACATCAGTTAAATCTTTCAAAAGACATGCATGCATTGTAACTGTGTTGCATCTATGGATTATCATACATATGAAATGGTTAGGTTATCCAGAAATATATAACTTAAGCATTCTAGTAATAGAAAAGGCTATATTTACCTAAATGGATGGAGATACAAAATAACCTCATACATTTTAATCAATTAAGCTATGCAGAGGGAAGCAGCTATTATATTCTCAGTTAGTGGCACGATTGAAGGAAACCTGAGGTCCAACATCAAAAAATATAATTTATGCACCTACAGATAGTCCATTGATTTCTTTTATAGCTTGAAGAGAGCTTTGGGAACGATAAAAAATTGTCTCCACAAGATCTATTTGAGTTGAGTGAAGTGAGTCGTAAGCTATTAGACATTATTTTCAAGGTGTAGTTCACTAGGTAGAGATAATCGGGCTCTAGACCAACAAATTAAAGTCATACATTGCACTGCAACATAACAAAGGAACCACATAATCTGATATATTCTGCAAAACAGAAAGCTCAGTTGACAAACCTTTTCCAAGGCCAAAGCAAGCTTTGGCAGTTTAGTATATGTTCCTTTTGGATCCAACAAAATCTGCAAATATAAAACTAAAGTATTTAAATTCAAATATGCAAGTCCAAAACAGATAATGAAACAACAGAACATTCTTTCGAAATAACTGCATTACCAACATCAGACCACTAAAGAGAATTTTTAAATAGAGTGAGGGAAAATTCATAACCTCACATAGCCTTTGCAGTGTAAATGGAGGACCTTCTTCAAACCTCAACAGAGCTGCAAACATTTTTTTTAAAAAAAAATAGTGATTTGTGTATGCTCCATAAAATGCAAGTCAGGCATGATTGCAGGTGGCCTGTAGAAAAACACTGAAGGTGCAAGGTCTTGTATGACCTCCAGTAAAGAACAATTTTCAATGAACTAGTATTACACAATATGGAATACTAACAAATAAATTCAAAATCCACCAAATGCTACTCCCATCTGAACCATGCTCAACATAAATGGACAAAACAATGCAATATACCATTGCATTACAGTACAAAAGCTATTTAATCATTTACAACAAAATCAAATTGGAAAAAGTCTAAATAGCCCCCTAAACTTTAATTGAAAATCCATCTAGCACCCCAAACTTTGAAACCCTCCATCCAACCCCCCGAAATATACAATACCGTTCATATTACACCCTAAGGTGGTTTTGCAAAGTGGTTTTCATCTAATTTGCATATATGTTGGTTAAGTTTGACTATGTAACTTATGCATTGGATATATATGTTAAACTCTCCACCTAAGCCTTTCATTTTTACCTCTCTTTTTTTTACAATCGCTTACATAGGAATGTCGATATAGTACTAGTATGACATTACTACAAAGTATAAATTGGTGGCCGATGATTGACGATGTGTAAACATGCCATATTAGTTATTCAAAATACGCTGATTTAAGCTCCCCAAATACACAAAATCACTATCCAAAACCACTTTATGGGGTAATATAAACAGTGTTGCAAAGTTTAGGGGGTTTGATGTCCAGTTTCAAAGTTCAGGGGGCTAGACAGACTTCAATCGATAGTTTGGGGAGAATATGAACTTTTTCCAATCTAATTTGCATCAAGTTATGCGGTACAGTCAATATTTCAAATGTTAGCGTGCCTTCAATGTTAAAATGTATTTCAAGTTCTTGATGATTGTAAGCTATGGTAACCCACAAAAACTACAAGACTGATCAATGTATGATTACAAACTGTAATGAATATAAACTTGCATTTAGTGAGATAAGAACTGTGAACATTTAACAAAAGTTAAAGATTCATAACAGTACCATCATTGAGCCGGATAACAAGTTCGGAGTATGTCTCCCCAGAGAAAGAATTCTGTAGCTGCCCATCCTCTCGGCTCACCATTTGACCCTCAGAATATTCAGCCAAGACCTTCATACCAGGAACAATGAATGTTTAAGTACTGTACATTGATTAAACATAATAAGAACAATAATCCTCAACATAAACTCCTTTTGGTGGCATACCTCCCCATACCTGCTTCAATTGGAGAGACAGCAATCTCTTGAGAAAGCTCCAATCATGCCTGAAAAGTAAGAAGTTAATCTCAAGGGAAAAGAAATACCCTACTACTTGCTTGTTCCCTGATGCTATCAACAAGCATCAATCTCTTGAAAATTAAAACATAACTAAACCAGCTTAATGTGTTTTTGGTACACCCAGCATCAGCAGAACTAGCACTGAAATGAGTACTGATTTTCAAATGCTAGGTGCTTGGCTGCTAGCTACCAACCTAAACTTTAGTCAAGGACAAAATACTCTCTTAACTACGCATCTGTTCAAGATGGTGAATAAAACTGAAATCTTCATGTCAGATTAGCACATGCATTATTTTCAATATACAAAGACCTTTAAATAAGACTAAGCTATCCAAATTCGACCAGGGATAAAACCTAAGGAACAGTAGATCAAGTAATACCAGAACTTTCCCGTCTCAGCTATAATTTCTATGACTGATATCATTTCCTCAGGAGTGGCATCAAAATTTTCTTCTGTAGACCTGCAACAAAATACATTCTGCTAATTTTCAGAAACAAAGCCAGAAGGAGCTGGATACAACTAATTCTAAAACAATACGTGGATTTTTTTTTTTAGATTTTCAAAACCTGTAAGGTTAATAAATTATCTACTTTACTTCCAAGTATCAACAAAATTGAAACGCCAATACAATAGCTATGCAGCCATATTAATAAGGAAATTACAAGAATGTGGCAATGCAATTTCATATGAAGTCGAACAAGCCCTGTAGCCCAGATGGGTTTATCTCAAATTTATGAAATTTCAACATTATTTAAACAATGTGAAAACACTGTAACCCTCCAATAAAAAGGTGTCACTGTGGAAAGCATGCAGTCAAACTATTCGAATTTTAACCTATAACATATCATTGAATATATGGAAAATGATATTAACATATCCTAAAACAGCATCAAAGTGCTATTCTGAAAGTCATTACAAACCAGTGGCCGAAGTTGAAGTTTCTAGAGTATGAAAGAGGTACCCTATTTAACTGGACATATTATCTATTGGATGTGACACAAGGAAAAATAGTTCAGCTTACAGTGAGTTGGGAATGTAAAGTAATCATTACATATTTCAGTAAATTTAACCAAATAAAATTAATGAAGAAAAGGGGAGACTCTCCTGATTCTTCTGCTTTCAGTAGTTGCATAGAAACTGTGTGCCCATATTATAGAATGGAGTAAATATGCACTAAAGGTGTTTAGTTTGATATAAAACCATATTATTTTAAATAATCCTTCATTCAAATTAAAAGCCTAAACGGAAGGGAATATGTTAAAAATCTATGGAAATAACTATAAGATAGCTCATTTTGGATGCAAGGAACCTAGAAAGTAGAAAATTGATTCCATTAAGGCATACTGAACAAAGCAACAAGCAAGAGTGGGAGCAAAAAAAGGATACACAACGTCATCTATTAGTTCGGTATGCAAAAGGAATGTGGGACACATGGATGGTGCAGTTTGAAAAATCTAAAATAGACAAGAAGTTCCACTGGAAAAGGGTTGGATGTACACTTCATTTGCAACCCATGTTGTGAGGAGACAAAATAAGGATGCAACAAATACCCATTGGATACTGAAATATGTGCATTATTTGCCTATGCAATGGGTAGAATCATTCTCATGCTGATGATGCAATGGCCTTGCATGCTCCCCTACAGCCACTCTTTGCTTTTCTAGCATTCGCTGTTCATGGTTTCTGATATGCACCTATCTAGCCAGTTTTAGTTCACGATTTAAAGAAACATCATCACACACATCGATGAGTGGTAAACTGGCACTCAATCATAACACATACACAACATGGATATCCTTATAATGCTCAACAAAATACCCTAGCTAACAATCATTGAAAGCTAGTTCTACAGATCCATCAACAACCGCATAATTTTGCATCACTCACCCGTGCTTCCCATCTTCCAGGGCTGCATCCTCGATATGCTGATCCGCACCAGCAGATGCTTCATGCGCCACCGCGGGCACCAAAGGATCCTCCCCGACCGCGCCCTCGACACGCCGGTCTCCCTCGACAACGGACTCCGGCGCCACAGCGGGCGCCGCCGAGTCCTCCACCGCCGCCCCCTCCATTGGCTGCCCTTCGAGTAACTGCAAGGATAGGAGAAATTTTTAGCAGAACCAAGCACACAGGGCGCCGCACGGGGGTGGTTGTGGCTAGGGTTTCTAGAAGCGGGAAGAGCAGATAGGGCGCGCCCCGCGATTTAGGGTTACGGCAGGGTTTGACGTGGTAGACAGTGTCTGTCCGTGGTGGTGCAGCGCAGCGAGGGAGCGCGCTCACCTGGGGCTCGTCGGCGGCGGCGGAGGACGACGAGGTGTGCGGCTTCGAGGTTGGAGGCGGCGAGAGTGGGAAGGGGGAATGGGTTTGGAGCGTTTTGTGTGAACTTGCTCTATTTTTCCCTTCCAACACCGTTGTGGGTCACGGACTCACGGTGAAACGACAGACTACGAAGCTTTTTTCACGAATTTCGTTATAGTAATATGCAGGGTTCACCTTTCCGTAGTTAGACCTTGTCGTGCCACTCTTCACCGATAAGACAGACCATAAAAACCACAAAAATCACCTAGCAATAAACAGTGATAGAATTTAAATTTGGATGATTTCGTGCGTACCACGGATTTCGTTTGTTCCGCGCAAAAACCATGAAGATAAGTGTGGTAAATAGCAAAACCGTCGCGAAAAAAATGTGTAAATGATGTCAAAAAATTAGAAAAAATACTAAAATTAGTGAATACATATTTATGATATTTACACTAATATATTTATGTGATAAAATTTATATTAATATGTATGATATTGACATAAGTATGGTTGTATAAAATACCGGGGAAAATACCTAATGTGATGTTAAAAATGTAGTAAAAACAAAAAATAGTGATAACTATGTACATTATTTACATTAATATATTTGATTGATTGATAAAGATCTTTTGTGCAAAGAGATATAATAAACTTGGTTTGGCCAACTTCACGAAATAATTAGATTATAAAACGAGAACGAAATATTCGTGTTAGCATATGTTACAAAGTTGCAAATAGGTTCCATAACAAGATTGAAAATAAACATGATAAACACCCGCATATTTCGCCATCAATTGTTGCAGTTTTCATGACCAAAGAGGTGAGCGCATGCATATTTCGTCCGAGTCCAGCATATAAATAAAGATATGTTAGCATCAACAACTATTTTTTTCACAAATTTGAAGTAGTCAATGAATTTGGCTAAGTATAAAATATGTTGAAAATTTTGGCATGACCTTTACTAATATTTGCCTATAGGACATATGTACAATGATTATACATTCTCCAGTCAACAAGCCAACGAATATTAACATATAATGTAGAAAGAAGGGAGAGGATACCTTAATGGCTGTCGATGTGCACTCTATTGGTTCTATTGTCTACAAGCCAACGAATATTCTTCGGTGGACATTGCCATTAGCCCATTAGTTTAGAGCAACTCCGCCTTGTACTCATTCCAAGTCTGTCCAGTCCAAGCAGCGGTGGTTTGCCACTGGCTATAGAGTTGAGCGTACCACTCGGCTCTTACCACTCGTACACCCAAGTGACAGGAGGACTGTCAGCCGCACTCGGTTTAGGGTAGCTGTAAATTGGATAACCACCGTCCACACTAGATGAGCTGTAGTCGGTGCAGCTCGATTGCGACGGATACTCTGGCCATATACCATATGTCGGATATTGCCTCCCATGACTCATTGTAGTGTGTCGTGAAGATGTCGGAACTTCATAAGGGCCATGATCAGTGTCCTGAGTTGTGTGGGTGAAGTAAGTCTCACCTGCAAATTTTGCACAGTACCTGTGAAATAGATCGGAGCCATAGGAGTTTCACCGCCCTGTTGAGATGATTGTTGTGTCCTAGGTGCGGTAGTGTTAGCTTGCCCACCAGCATTGCCTGCATCATCCCCATCGCCTCCTTCATCATCGTCTGCATCATCCTTTAAGGAAGAGCTGCTTTCCGTTGAGTCGTCGCTGAGGACAGTTTTTGATTTTTTTTCCCTTTAGTTGTTGAAGGACCCTTCATTATCTTTCTTTTGCCAAGGTGAGTGGCCCCCACATTCCTATCCGCCCATTTGCGAATGGAAGAATCCCCTGTGGCCTTCTTCGTCAGCATCTGAAGTTAATGAGTATATCTTCTTACAGCTGCATCCTCCTTTCTTAACTTCTCAAGTTTTCGTTCATCAGAAGCATGGACCATTCTATCCAGGTGTCGGCTAAAGAAATCCCTTACATCGGGTGGAACAGCGGTGCAATATTTCACTCCTTCAAACCGATGAGCCAAATGGTACTTAAATCTTGTGGCTCCACCCCCACTCCTCTTAACACCACAATATTTGCAATGGAAACCACCACCATGCTTTGCTTCATGTTGTCACACGATGTCTTGGTCTGCCATATTGAACCTACAATGGACAAATAAACATGTAACACACGATGTCACTCAATAAACATATTGAAGAAAGCTTTGTAAAGCTAATCAAGAAATTGAAACGGCGTGGGCGAAGTTAAAGCTCAACATGCAAAAATATCACATTATCGGCCACTATAGCAATTACTATAACAAAGCATCTTAAATCACATTTTAAGCATAACATATCATCTATAATTTAATATCATAAAGTTCTTATAAGTATGCCTATAGATAAACTTGATTTTGAGATGAAATAGTAACGACTATATATAGAATGGCTATATAGAGCGGCGGTTTTCGCAGCCTTTCGCGTGCCAAGCTTGTGCCACAGTACGGTTTTCGCCACTTACCGCACGAGACGACGTCCATGCCGTGCCGCCCCTCGCCGCCATATACTGCGCGAAAACCACGCAAATCGCCTGCAAAAACCTCCCAGATCTACACGGCAAGCAAACTAAATCCCATAAAAACCGTGCGCTGACGCAAGGAGGGGACGGCCTACCTGAAGCCGTGTTTTTCGTGCGTCTCGCCGCGATTTCCGCGCATGTCGTCATGAGATCTGAGTCGCCGGCGGCGGTTTGTGTAGCTCCGGCGTTGGCTTGCAAGGGAGAGGATGGAAGAGTGAGAAAGAGAAATCCGGTTGCATCTCTCATGGTTGAAGAAGGATATATTTTTTAGAAGAAAAGGTGATGGGCTTGAATGGGCTTCATGAACAGTATGCTTGCACAGTACTTTTTTCCTTTTCTTTTCCCGAAACTAAAAACGATTTTTTAAGCACCCATATTTTGTGTATTTTCATGCGTAAAAATTACAATAATTCTTGTAAATTCTTGTTCTACAACCAGGATTTTTTTCAATGAATTTTTCCAAAATTTTGAATCTTCACGAAAATTTTCAAATGAAACCGCGCCATTACCGTTTCGCTACCTCGCGGGAAGGCCGAAAATCGCGAATTTCATGGCGGTTTTCACGGAAAAAAACCTTGGTAATATGCACGTGCTAAACGCTACGGTACAATTTTATTGTGTTTAATAAATTTTTTGAAAATTTTATATTAGCAAAAAAAATTTCTATGATCCGTGCACTTGAGTTTTAATTTAATCCATGTCAGTACATCAAATATAATATCACACAAAGTACAATAATATGATATAAATCTTGACCGAATTAATTGTATATAATCACTCCACTACACGATATATGAGGAAAATATACATTTAAAAAATATATATATGAGGAAAATATACATTTAAAAATATGTTAAAAAAGTAGAGAGTTATTCCATTAATTTATTGTGGGCATATATGAAAATGAAGCATTTGATATATATATGTATATATATATATTATACCATGCATGTAAATATCTACTTATCATTTGGATGTTCCCTTAGACCAATTCCATTCATTTTTCGTTTGGCTCATGTACTTAATAAAATCTTTTGATTTTTCTATTCGTCACACAAGGCACATGTCGGCCGCTTCCCATTGAGCACATAGCATGAGAGCGTGAATATAAACTCAAATAATAGTTTGACATGAAGCAGATGTCAAATTAATAGTTTCACCATTTATAACAAGATAACAATTATTAGTCATCTCGTTAACGTCTTCTTTCAGTATCTACATGGCACGACTAATAAAATTTGCCGATGGCAAAAGTACATATTTAGAGAGACACACGTCCTAACATATATTATCAGCTGGTGCAAACTTATTGGCAGTAGTAGATATGCTTAACGCTACGATACAATTATATTTTTCTTTAAAAACTTTTAAAATTCTATGTTAGAAAAAAAATAAACATGTTCTATGGGCCATAAGAAAGGAGAAGCCGGACACACGGGAAAGGAGATCGTCGGGGAAGAGGATACGGAAAATTTTGTTCTACAAAATGGGTTTCGTTTAACAAAATGATTGGTGGTTTCGTGAGCAAACGATTAGATAATATTTGTCGAAACTTGGTTTCGGCAATATAATTTCTGGGGTCGCAGTCGAGATCGCCAAGCACAATGGGTTAGAAGAAGAAGAAGATTTAGACAGGTTCAGGCCCTCTCGTGAGGTAATACCCTACTCCTGTTTCGGTGGATTCGATCCGCCGAGTGTTTTTATTGATCTCGTGATCTAAGGCTCAAAGCTCAAAGCTGATCTAACATCCGATATTCCTCAAGGGATACCCCTTACACCCCTTATATAGTCTTGGGAGGAGGGCTTACAGATCGAAAACCCTATCTTACTCTAAGTTGGTTTCCCCAATCTTACCAAACTGTGACTATAGGCCGATTGCATTATCTCTATCAGCAATCGTAACACCCAAGTCATGTTCGGCTTACAGATAAGGCAGACACAATCTATCCCTACCTTCGATCGGATAAGCTTGCCATGTAGATACCCGATTGTCACAATCTCCACAAGCCCCGAGTCCTTTTCGGTCGACGAGACAACTCGGCTTCAAACCAAAGCGACACTTCACCAAAAATCTCTTTGACCGAGTGCTTTTGGGCGCCGAGTGATTCCATCATCTCTGCGAATCTTCCGAGTGGCTCCAAAGACTGTGAAGGGCTGGAAAAATATATAAAAATTTCTCAAAAATAAATATCTAGGTGCATCTCTGATGCACCTAATTAGATGTAGCCCCGACTATGTGGTTAGTCAAAAATAGGCTAAGCATATAGTCAAGAACTATAAAAGATCATTCTCATGTAGATGCCTAGCTCATGCTAAAGCAATCATAGAAATCTCATTACTCGGCAAGTTCATACTTATCCGAGTGAATTTGCCCGAGTCATCTCAGAACAAATAATTCAATCAACCCATATGGGTGAAAAATACTCGGTAAGCTCAAGCTTATCCGAGTGGATTTGTCCGAGTAATCCGGAACAAACATTTCAATCATCCCTCATGGGAAAACAAGTTCTTTCAATCATGTGAAAAATATGACCAAATTATTAAATAGCTTATGCCATAATACTGGTCTCAATCTAAAAAGATCTTCACCAAGGTGGAAAAATAGATAGCTTTGATAAGATTACTTAATCAAATGCCAAAAAACCAAACAGCCCTTGTCATCAAGGCAGCTATAGAAACTTAACTGTTGGTCACCTTCCAAGTTGCATCGTGCTAGCTTCTCATGAAGTCAAGCAAACCGCGGTATGGAAGGATTTTTTAAAGGTATAGGGCACTCGGACACGCGCATATTGCCAGAGCAAATCTGCTTAAGCACATCCGCTTAAGTCCCTAAGGACACGCATCAGACCACACCTTAGCTGGGCCATAGATTTTCTTATGGGCTCGGCCCAATCACCAAAAAACCTAACACAACCCTCAAATCTTTCTATAAAGATGCGAGGTCGTCCCCGCCTCTTCGTCTTCCAAAGATTCCCCTTTTCGCAGCACTGTTCACCAGTCCATCGCAGAGAACCCTAAACTCGCGCGCTCCCAAATCCATCCATCTAGGAACTCGCTCTCTGCAACATCCAGCCTCCGCAGCCAAATCTCCCACATTCCCTTGTCAAAAATCCGACCTTTTCCAGCCAGATCCACTTCCCATCAATCCACTCTCATGGCGGAGGAAAGAAAGATCCCGTTCGACCAATGGGCCGCATCGGACGTGAAGGAAACCACTCTCAAAGAGATGGTGAAGCACGGCATGCTTCCGTCGAAGGAGATTGTGGGATGGCGCCCGGCGGCGGGGGAGGAGTTCCCGATCCCGAACACCGGTGAGCTCGTCGTTTTTACTTCTTTCTTCTATTGCGGGTTCAGTCTTCCCACCTCCGAGTTCTTCCGGGGGCTTCTGGACTACTATGGACTTCATCTCTACCATCTGAACCCCAACTCGATGCTTCACATCGCTCTCTTCATTCATGTATGTGAAGCCTTCCTTGGCATCCTCCCCCACTTCCATCTCTTCCGTCGCATGTTCTATCTCAAACCTCATCCGAACAAGGACCAGCCTTGCGTTGTTGGCGGGGCAGGTTTCCAACTCCGCGGATCTCTCCGCAAGGAGTATTTTTCTCTTCCTTTGAAGTCTTCCAACAAGGGATGGCACGCGGGCTGGTTCTACATTAGCAACCTAGAACCCAGCCTGCCATCTTTCGTCGGCCTTCCTCCTGTCGCCAGTCCATCATGGAGCACTGTTCCAGTAGCCCAAGATTGGGATGAGGCCAACGAGCTGCTCGCGAAGATCCTGGCGATGAAGCAAAGGGGTCTTCGCGGGGAACAAATCACTCGGCACTTCATCAGGTGCCGACTAGCGCCAATCAAGGAACGGTCGAAGCCGGCCTTCGAGTATGAAGGCGGAACGGACCCCAATCGGGAAGACCCAGATCCGCTCAAGTACGAGATCCTGAAAATCCGGATGTACAAACTCTTCTCGTCTGGAATCTCAGTTGAGCGGGCCCTCATTCTGCCGGTTCTTCCCTTCAGCATCCACCGACCTCCTCCTCCGGTAAGTCGATTGGTTGCTTCATAGTATCTTTCAACCTTGACATCTTGTCTCTTAACATTGTACTCTCTTTCTTCTGCAGGAAAACACCTCTATCACTTCCAAGCCATACAAGGTGTCCCACAATGACGCGCCGCGTCGCCCTGCCAAGAAGCCGGCTGGCGGGATCAAAATCCAAAGCGACCTAGTCGGGAAACGGGCGGCGCCGAGTGAAGACTCGAACAAGCGCGCGAGCAAGAGGATGCTGATTATAGAAGACTCGGATGACGACGTCCCGGCTCCTCCCACCGAGACCCCACCTTTGAGTCGATCGCCGCGGACAGCGCCGAAGATCCGCCAATCATCCAGGTATGCTCTAAAACCAAAGTCTGAACTCTTTCGTTGAAAACTTTCCTCTATCTTTACCCCTGCTGTGTTTGCTTTCACAGGAGGCCCCAGGACATAGATCCTGCCGGAGGGGGTGAAGGACCGACTCCAGCCGCTGCTCCCGAGGCGTCGAAGCCGGCAGAGCCAAAGCCCCGGAGCCCACAACCGAGTGCAAGCGCTCCGGGGAAACAACCTTCGCCTCCAAAGCAGGATGTCCCGAGGAAGGAGCCCCCGGCCCCGGGGGATATCCCGGCTGGAAACCGTCGCGGTTTGGGAAGCTGAGGCCACGGCTCAAGCTCCCCGACTAAGGGCCACTCGACGGAGTCGGGAGAAGGAGGCCATCCGGGCCACTCCGCCTAAGCAAGCGGCCGCCGAAACCGATGAGATTTGTTTCGAAGTTCTCCTTTACTCTTTCGATTTGAATCTTTCATGTCCTCATTTGTCCTTCCTGCTTGCCGACCATAGTGGAGGAGATCCTCGAGTTGCGAGTCCTCGAAACACAGGTTCCCCATTCGGATCGAGTGGCGGGACTCGGAGGGCGAGAGGCGGGGCATCATCTTAGGCCGGCAAGCCGAAAAAGATGAAAGAGATGCCCTTGTCGAGAGCCTGAACGAGGCGACCCGGCTGCTCAACGTAAGCCTTTGTCTTTCTCTTAAATTGTATTATCATTGTCTTCCAGTCGGTCATTCTTCTGCTTTCGTGCGCAGAAGGAGTATTGCCGTTCCATGGCAAAGTCTGAGGTACTGGAGAAGTTGGTTCCCCACCTGAACTCCTTAGAGGACGTTCAGCGGCAGCTGAAGGTCACTCGGGAGGAGGCCGCGTCAAGGGAGGCGGCTTTAAGGAGGGAGATCGCAGAGCTTAGGGAGGCGAACCTCGACCTCCGAGGATCGATCGGAAGTAAGCCCGTCTCCTCAAATTTCTTCATGATTCCCATGTCGATTTCGGTTGTTGACGATCTTTTTTGTCGCAGAAAATTCTTCAGAGGTTCATTCGCTCCAAGTCCAGCTAGAAGCGGTCAACCTTGATAAGGCCGAGATGGAGGCCGAGTTTGAAGGTAATCTTCTTTGGAGTAAAACTTCTTGTCTCTTTATTTCCGAGTGCTTTAAATGATCGGGACTTTTGGCGGCTTAAAGGTAAAAACCCGAGCCCAGTCGACGTCTTGCTTGGGCGGATCAAACGAAGCGACGAGATGCGGGAAGAGGTCGCCAACGCCGCCATGCCGATCTTGCTGTCCTTGTTCGATCAAGGGGTTGGGACCAGTTCGCTAGAGCCGATCGAGATATTTGACAAGCTGCGGTGGCTCCCGACCGATACCGGCCAATATCAGAAGCCGGCAAATGGGGGCTGGTCGCTCTTGCACGGACCAAGTCCCTTTACCCCGAGTGGATATCCACTCGGTCGGAGAAGGCTTTGCTGATGGAACGACGGACGAGCGAGGCCTTGGACATGCTAAGTGAGGCGCAGAAGCGGCGAAGAAAATATCCCTTGATGTAGTAAACAACTTCAAGATTTAATTTGTCTTTCGACTTTGTCTTGTAGATGTCACATATCCGTAACATTCTAATGTAGAACTTGTGATAGTTTTAGTTTATTTATGTTAATGCCTTGATTCGAGCTTTTGCGTGAAATTTCTTAAGTAGTTTTCGTCTGTCATCAAGCCTAGGCTCGATTAGGTCATCGGAAAACTCTCGGTCCTTAGACACGAGCTCAAATCGAAGGACATTAAACAATGATAAACCAAATTATGCACAAAAGTTGATGAGAAAAACTTGAGCTTTATTGACATGTGTACAACCCCATTGCTAACTCAAGAAGTCATCTTGCTTGAGGTTGGCATCAAGGAAAACATGAGGCCTTAGCCAAATTAGGCATAAAATCGTCGAAGATGCTCAATGTTCCAGAGTTCTCCACCATAGACCCGTCTTCGCGCTTTAGCGGTATGCACCGGCCGAGTCACTTCAGCGATTATGTATGGTCCTTCCCATAAGGAAGATAACTTGTGTCGATCTTTGGTGGTCGGATCTTGCGTAGGACCAGTCGCCAACAATGAAAGCTCGTGCTCGCACGTTGCGGCTGTGGTATCTTCTAAGCCCTTGAAGGTATTTGGCCGACGGATGAGGGCGCCTCACGGGCCTCTTCCAATCGGGTGAGGTCATACACTCGGTCGGGGTCGTAGCGTTCATCGTTGAAGGCTGCGGACCGGAGGGACTCATACTCCATCTCGTTTGGCAACATGGCTTCGCGCCATAGACCAAAAAGAAAGGAGTTTGGCCGGTAGCCCGACCGGGTGTGGTTCGCGCGACCATAAAACCGAGGGAAGTTCTTGGACCCACTTGCCGGCGTAAGGGTTTAGGCGGTCGAAAACGTGGGCCTTGATGCCTTGGAGGACCATGCCGTTGGCTCGCTCGACTTGTCCGTTGCTTTTGGGGTGAGCTACGATGCGTAGCGATCTTGATTCCGAAGTCTTCGCAGAATTCCTTGAAGATGCCTCCCGTGAATTGAGTCCCATTATCGGTTATGATTCTGTTTGGGACGCCGAAGCGGTGCACGATGTTGAGGAAAAAGTCTCGTGCTTTGTCTCGCAGTAATTGTGGCGACCGGTTTGGCCTCAATCCACTTGGAGAACTTGTCGATTGCGACGAAGAGGTGTGTGAATCCTCCTGGAGCTTTTTGAAAGGGCCAACCATGTCCAGCCCCATACCGCGAACGGCCGGGAAAGTGGGATTGTTTGAAGCTCTGGGCCGGGACATGGCTTTGTCGGGCGAAAACGGCGGCCTTCGCGAGGTTCGTACGACTTTATCTGCGTCGGAGACCGTGGTAAGCCAGAAGAAACCTTACCTGTAAGCTTTGCCGACTAGAGTGCGTGCTGCTACGTGGCTTCCGCATATGCCCGAGTGGATGTCTTGGAGTAACTGCTTCCCTTCTTCGGGTGTGATGCACCTCATTAGAATTCGGAGGGCTTCTCTTGTATAGATCGGAGTCAACCATGACGTATGCTTGACAACGACGCCGGACGCGTTCGCTTCATCCCGGTCATCCGGCGGCTCTTTGGGTTAAGAATTTGATGAGCGGCGTCCTCCGTCGGTATCGATCATGGCGACTTCGTTCGTGGTTTGCTCGTTAGAGTTGTCTTTGCCGTGATGGTCGGTTCGTAGAGATGTTCGACAAAGACGTCTGTTGGGGCAGCTTCGCGCTTAGATCCGAATTGTGCGGCTCATCGGCGGCTTCGTTGTTATGTCTCGGGACATGAGAGAGTTCGAGTCCATCAAACTTGTCCTCAAGCTTGCGAACCTCTTGTCGGTAGGCCTCCATAGTGTCGTTTAGGCAAGACCGCTTTCATCACTTGATTGACGACCGGTGGGAGTCGCCTTTCACAATAAGCCGTCGTATCCCGAGTGAGACGCTGGGCGTAGTCCATGTAGAAGAGCTTCGTACTGGCAACGTTGTGTGAGGCGGAGAAGTGGAGGTGAAGGACATATCTTAGCCTTTCCCCAGTCGGGGAAATCAGCACAACTCCTGCTCCCAAGCCGGTGATTCTCTTGGATCCGTCGAAGTGCATGGTCCAGTGTTGGAGGTCTTCTCGAGGCACGTTCTCTTGCTGTTCAGTCCACTCGGCCAGAAGTCCGCCAAGGCTTGTGACTTTATGGACATTCTTGCCTTAAAAGTCAAGTCCGGGCATTAGCTCTAGGGCCCACTTGGCGATGCGTCCGGTTGCCTCGCGGTTATGGATGACGTCGCCGAGTGGGAAAGAGGTGACGATGGTGACCGAGTGACCCTGAAAATAGTGTGCTAATTTCCTCGTGGTTATTAGAACACCATAGAGCAGCTTTTGTACCTGAGGGTAGCGAATTTTGGCTCCTGCCAATACTTCGCTAACAAAGTAGATTGGCCTTTGAATCTTCTGAGTCCGTCCTTCCTCTTCGCGTTTGACCACAAGGACCGTGCGACCACTTGGTGAGTGGGAGACGTCATGACAACGAGAGGTTCCCTGGGGTGAGGTGAGGCCAGGGACGGGTGGCGTGGTAAGGAATTCTTTGAAATCTTCAAAGGCTTGGTTGGCTTCCGCGGTCCACTGGAAGTCGTCTGTCTTCTTTAGCGATCGAAGAAGGGCATGCCTCGTTCGCCGAGTCGGGATATGAAACGGCTTAGTGCCGCCATGCAGCCAGTGAGCTTCTGGACGTCTTTCTGGTTACTCGGGGGTTTCATGCTTAAGATGGCGTTGATCTTCTCTGGATTTGCTTCAATGCCGCGATGTGACACCATGAAGCCGAGCGGTTTGCCGAGGAACACCGAAAGTGCACTTCTCGGGTTTAACTTCATTCGAAGGCCGGATGTTCGCAAAGGTTTCTTCTAGGTCGGCGATCCGGTCTTCTTTCTGCTTGGTCTTGATGACAACGTCGTCGACATAAGCTTCGATGTTCTTGCCGATCTGCGTCTAGAAACATCTTTGGAACATGCGTTGGTATGTGGCACCGGCGTTCTTCAGGCCGAAAGGCATGGTGATGTAGCATAGGCCCCAAACGGCGTGATGAACGATGTCTTCAGCGTGGATTCTTTTAAGCTGATCTCGGTAATAGCCCGAGTAATGATCCAGAAACTCGGAGTTGGCGGCCATTGAGTCGACGACTTGGTCGATGCGAGGCAGCCGAACGGATCTTTGGGGTAGGCTTTGTTGAGGTCGGTATAGTCAACGCACATGCGCCATTGCCCCGTCTTCTTGCGGACCGGGGCGGGTTGGCTAACCGATCGGGATGGAGGACTTCTTTAATAGCGGCGGGCAAGAGCTTTGCGAGTTCTTCTTTGATAGCGTCTTTTCGATCCTGTGCGAATCTGCGTAATCGTTGTTTTATTGGTTTGGCGTCGTCTTTGACGTTCAAAGAGTGCTCGATCACCTCCCTAGGAATTCCGGGCATATCGGATGGTTTCCAAGCAAAAACATCTTTATTATTTTTGAGGAAGGTGACGAGCGCGCTTTCCTATTTGGGATCTAGGTCGGCGCCGATTACGGCGGTTTTCGAGGATCCAACGGATCGAGGGAGATCTTCTTGGTCTTGGCGTCACGGATCCCGATTTGGCTATCTTCTTCGCGGGGACTTCGCCCTGCCGAAGTTGATGCAGCCAATCGGACTTCTTGTTGGCCACGTAATCTCTCACGAGATTGGGCCATGTTGCAGCTCTCCTTGTCGCAGGTGAAGGCTTGCTTCACGTCGCTGCGAAGAGTGATGACGCCGTTGGGACCCGGCATCTTCAAGCGAGAGGTAGGTGTAGTGGGGGATTGCCATGAACTTGGCAAGCGCAGCCTCCCGATGATGGCGTGATATGCTTTGTTTGAGTCGGCCACCTCAAAGGTGACGTTCTCCGTTCGGAAGTTTTCTCGGGCTCCGAAGGTGACTGGGAGGAGATGTGCCCGAGTGGTGTAGACGATAGCCACAGGATGACTCCGTGGAAGGGGCTGAGCTTGCCTTTAGTTCGGCCCTCGGGATCTGCATCTCATCCATGGTCTTGGCAAATAGGATGTTGAGGGTGCTGCCCCCATCGATGAGGACGCGCTTAAGCCTGATGTTGCGGACCACGGGGTCTAGGACGAGTGGATAGCGCCCCGGGTGAACCACTCGGTCAAGATGATCTGAGCGGTCAAACGTGATGGCCACTTCCGACCATCGCAGATATTGAGGGACTTCGGGTTGAGCCGCGTTGACCTCTCGGTCAGTTAGCTTCTGTTTCCTCTTGGACTCGTAGGCTAGCGGTCCTCCGAAGATGTGGTTGAGCTCCCCCACTGGGTCTTGAAAAGGTTCGGCATTTTCAGCCGCATTGTTCTTCTTGGCGCCTGATGGTCCGGCCTCGTCAGTCGGCTTCTTGTTGAGCTGCGCCGCATACTGTTCGGCGAACTGCTTGTAGATAAAGCAGTCCTTCGCCGCGTGCTTATGATTCGGATGGTGGGTGCACTGGGCGTTCATGATGGCGTCGTAGGCGGCGACTCGGGGACGGCGTTGAGTGTTGGAGGTTGCAGCCACTAGGTCCTCGGATCGGCGCTTGCGATCCTTCTGGGCCTGGTTGCTGTTGTTGCCGCCATCCTTCTTAGGATTACGGCTTCCTCCCGCTTGCTTATCTTCCCTTCTGTCGGGCCGGTCTTGATGGGCGGCCTTAATGGCGTCATTGGATTTGGCGTATGAGTTCGCCGTCTCGAACATTTGCTTCACCGTCTTCGGTGGTTTGCGCCCGAACTTCCCGATGAGCAGCTCATCACGGACTCCCTTCTGGAAGGCGGCGATGATGATGTCGTCGGTGATATTCGGGATCTTATTGCGTTTCTCGGACAAACGACGAGTATAATCCTTTAGGGGTTCGTCCGGCTTCTGGATGACGTTGTAAAGGTCAAAGTGTGTGCGGGCCTCTCGAAGGTACCTTGGAAGTTGGCGATGAAGTGATCCTCGGCTCGCTCCACGAGCCGATTGAGCCTCTTGGCGGGTTCGTGAGCCAATTTACGGCGAGTTTGCGAGGGCCACGGGCGGGTAATTGGCCATAGCTTTGTTGTCGCCACTGCGGCTCGGATGGCAAGGGTGTATATGGTTAGCCAAGATTCAGGGTCGGTTTTGCCATCGTACCTTTCAATCCCTGTAGGCTTAAAGCCACTCGGCCGAGTGCACTCGGCGGAGCTCCCGAGTGAAGGCCGGTACTCCATCGTCGCCGCTATCGGGTGATCCCTCCGATCTTCCCGAGTGCGTCGGTCACGCTCCCGGTAGCGGCGATCGAGGACCTCCCGCGAGATCACTCGGCGGGGTCTTCGGTTGGCTGGTTGGATAGCCGGAACTATTGCGGCGGACTCGGTGGTGGACGGGTGGACGTCCGTGTCGTTTGTCGCGGGAGTCGGCCGTCTGCCCTTGGTACTTCAGCGTGGACTCGCGAGGTGGGCCTCTTGGCCTGGTTGTTGACCGAGCCGGCTCGGGCCTCCTATAGTCTCCTGACTTTAGAGGTGGAAGCCGGCTCTTGTCTGGCGTTTCGGCCACAGATTCAGTCGGCCTTCGTGCCGAAGTGGTGGGATGGCCGTTAGCCGTGGCAGCAACGATGGTCTTGATCTTGTCAAGTATAGGAGTCACGTTGGCGGGAGCCGTCTCGATGACGGTGTCCAAGAGCGTGAGCGCGGCTACGGCATTCTGCGTGGCGTCGGAAGATGTTGGTGTTGCGAACCCGTGTTTGGAGTATGGCCTCCGGGCGGATCGTCCGCGCACGTAGATCCCGCTTTCTTTTGTCGCCTCGTCCTTGCGTTGTTTCTCTTCCTCGGCTGTCTTGCGCTCGAGCTCCACCTTGGCTCGCTCTTCTTCGGCAAGCCTTCTGGCCATGGCTGAGTCGGACTCGTCTGGCTCGGCCATGAGGACGTCAAAGCACTTCGGCTCACAGTCCATGCGGCAGTTGAAATCGTCGGCTTCGTCAGAAGGGATGCCGTAGAGGTTGTCGAAGCCGGCGGAGCTGAGGTATCCATTGAGCTCCGAAGATGAGCGGGAGCCGAATGATGGGAGGATGACGGCGACCTCCCTTGATCTGGGTAACCGGATCTGGATCGTTCCACCCGAGTCGAGTTTGGGGATGAGGGCTCCTCCGAGTGGATCGCCGCCGACTCGGGAGAGAAGTTTGCTGAAAATCTCGGCGACGTTTGGTAACCCAAACGGCACTGAGAGGTCTTCATCCGAGTAGATCGCTTTCGTCGGGGAGGCGAGAAGATTGGCGCAGATTTCGACGGTATTCGGTAATCCGAATGGTGCCGAGTGAAGTCCGTCGTCGGAGAAAGTAGATTGCATCTTGGTCTTCAAGATGTCGTCGAAGATCTCGGCACTATTGGGGAGCCCGAACGGTGCCGAGTGGGTCTTTCCTTCCGACGGTTTGAGTCCGAGTCGAAGGAGGAGTCGTTGAAGAAGTTGGCGGCGAAGTCGCCGAGTCCTGAAGGAGATCCCATCACGCTTGTCGACGAGATTGTCGAAGTCTCGACGCGCTTCCCCTACCTGGCGCGCCAACTGTCGAAACTTGGTTTCGGCAATATAATTTCTGGGGTCGCAGTCGAGATCGCCAAGCACAATGGGTTAGAAGAAGTAGAAGATTTAGACAGGTTCAGGCCCTCTCGTGAGGTAATACCCTACTCCTGTTTCGGTGGATTCGATCCGCCGAGTGTTTTTATTGATCTCGTGATCTAAGGCTCAAAGCTCAAAGCTGATCTAACATCCGATATTCCTCAAGGGACACCCCTTACCCCCCTTATATAGTCTTGGGAGGAGGGCTTACAGATCGGAAACCCTATCTTACTCTAAGTTGGTTTCCCCAATCTTACCAAACTGTGACTATAGGCCGATTGCCTTATCTCTATCGGCAATCATAACACCCAAGTCATGTTCGGCTTACAGATAAGGCAGGCGCAATCTATCCCTACCTCGAGTCGGATAAGCTTGCCATGTAGATACCCGATTGCCACAATCTCCACAATATTTTTTCAACCCTTTTTTATCTAATTGGTTGTTTCATGAGCAAAATGTTTTTTCTAAGAAATTGATAATTTAAGGCTGAAAGATTAATAGAGCTAAATAATTATCTCTGCAACATGCTGATGTTCTCTTTAACTGTAATATATATGATTGTTAAAGTCCACTTGGATTTTCTTTTGCAACCTTGTAATTAAATCTGCCAGCTTATTCCTTGTAATCGTGACCTGTACAATGAAATAAATTGATCAATAACCTCTGATGGAGTTAAAAATGAGGAATAATGAAATCTTTTTCTGACTGTTGTGCTTTAAGTTAAATATTGTACAAATTAAACAACAAGTATATATTGGGAGGGAGGAAAATTAAACAGCAAGTATATATTCATTTTTTTACTATTTTATCCATATTTCAGTCACTTTTGAATAGATGCATAATAGCCATTCCTAATTCTCGTATAACGCAGCTGCTCCCTAATTATGAAGCATCGTCACGTTGATCCAATGAAAAAAACACTACTGGAGAAAGCCACACTAGTCCCGGTTCGTAACCCTCACTAGATATGCATCTTTAGTCCCGGTTGAAGCCACCAACCGGGACTAAAGATGGCGGAGCCACGTGGCTGCGCCATCGTTAGTCCCGGTTGTTGGCTCCAACAGGGACTAAAGATGGCGCATCCGGGCACGTGACTCCGCTATCTTTAGTCCCGGTTGTTGCCATCAACCGGGACTAAAGAATTTTTTATATTTTTTTAATTTTCTTCTTTCTCCAACAAGGTACATGCTATATATTACACACATATATTATATATTACACATATACATATTTTACACACATATATTTATACATATATATATTATATAATATATGTATAAATATATAAGTTACACACATATAAATGAACTTAAGATACGAAATATATACATGTAATATATTACCAAAACATATACACATATGTACAATATTCACATATATTTCGTATGTTACAGAACATTGTCTATTTTGTGGATCCGGTGGTTAAGTTACTTAAATTAAAATAGAACTCCCCTGTGGGATCAATGATCTGCTCGTTTATAAATCCCATCAATTCTTCTGAGCGGCTTGTATGAAAGTCTCGTGAGGGAGGCATCTCTTACTCGCATAAGTGTCATTAATTCGATCAAACGAGAAATAAATATATGAAGTGAATAAAAAATCGAGACATAATGTATGAATGACTATTATACATACATCTATATCGTCGATAGTTGTGACATCGGTCACAAAGCGGTGAATATAGTCGCGACGTAGTATCCGCATAAGTTGGTGCCCTACGATTTTTGCACACTAAAGAAGAAACGACAGAGATTTAATATACATTTCATATTTTAGAACAAAGTAATAATTCAAAACGTTTTGCACACTAAAGAAGAAACGACGACAGATTTAATATACATTTTATATTTTAGAACAAAGTAATAATTCAAAACAACTTTGGAGTATGTTACTCACTGAAAAGTTCATCCTCACGGAGAGCTTATCTTTCCAATTTCCGCGAACATTAGTCCGAAGCCGTTCCCATGCCCTACGTGCAGTTGAAAGTTAGCTAGTAATTATCAGAGAACCGCATATATGCAATAGCTAGCAAGTAAGATGGCATTACCTATTTAGAAGTTCAAATATCTTTGCGTACGTGGACTCTGGTTTATCCATTGAGTCAAAGACATGGATCCGCGAGTTATCCATGTCAATTACTAACGAGAACCAGTGGAATCTCGCAAATTGGTTTAGATGACACATATGAAAATTTATGTATGCACACGAGATTGAAATCGGTACGGAAGGAAGAAAATACTTACGCAGTGTTGTAGGGCGGAAGGATAAATGACCGGAAATGGTTTATCACCAGCGACTTGTAAATGTTGTCCAGTGTTGGATCAGGAAAATGATCAACCAATACGCCGTTGATTTTGCGTGGATCCATGAATCCATGTTTGCTAAAGTCGTGCATGTTGCAGTATTGCATCGCCATTCTACAACGGTTAAAAAGAATTTTAGTCAGCTAAATACAAGAAGGTAAGAAACGAAATAACAGAACGATACTTACATAGCCCGCGTGGCTAGAAGTTAGACATTGAGGGCATCAAGCTGGTACAGGTCGAATATGTCTTCGAATCGGATATAGAAGTCGTCACCTCCATCGACAAAATAGTACGTGAATATTTGCCCGTTACCATCTCTCCACCCTTCTTTGGATTCTTGCATGTACCACTTGTGGAAGCGGTACCTTGTGTTGGTAGCTTTTTCACTTGATCCGGCTTTACAAGAGGCTTTCCAAGTTTGAACTTGTATTTCAACGGAGCCTTCGCCAGGGGAGCACGGCCGTGTAATTGATCCATTAAAATTCCAGCAGATTCCATAAATTGTCTTAAGTCTGATATGACATTTTGGAACACTGAACTGGGTACATCTTTGCGTCCTCTTCACCTTGATAGCAGCCTTCCGAATAGTCCTGTCGTAGTCGGACTGCGGTTGAGGTTGCGGTTTAGGCTGTGGTGTTAGGTACGTCTTCTTGAAGAAGTCCTTGGTCTCCTGGGGGATTTCAGGAGGCTTCTCAGGAGACTTCTTTCTGAAGTGAGCCCTGACTTCAGCTTGGACGGCTTCTTCAAGCTCCTCTGGAGTCTTCTTGTATGAAAGCTTCTGTGCGGGTGGCGGCGTCTTCTCAATTCTTTGAATCTCTCTTCTTGGATGACCGCTTGATATTGACGGCGCGCTCTTTGATGATGACCGTTTAGGAGTCGGTGCTCGTTGTGGCGACGGAGGAGGGTTGGAAAGCGGTGGAGTTGGAGACGACCGTTTAGGAGTCGGTGCTCGTGGAGGCGACGCAGGAGGTGGAGGAGGCGGAGGCGGTGAAGGAGGCGGAGGAGACGACCCACGTCCGGGGAATATTATGAAGATCTTCCTCCAGAGAAATATTTCGTGAGCTGTTTCTCCTAGCTCCCCGTCTCCTCCGGGGATATCCAGCTCGAGATCTTCATAGCCGCATTCCACCTGTTCAATTTCAACTTTCGAGTACACAGGTGGAATGGGTCGGGAGTGGTAGGTGCCGTCTCGTTCTACTAGAATGGCCATGCCTGACGCGACCTGTTCGAGAAGATTTTTTATTAGTTAGTAATGAACATTGATTGACAAGTTATTCAACGAAATATACGTACAACATAAAAGTACGAACATACCTTTATTGTTATGTTCTTTAGCGGAATGTGCAGCTCACATGGGGTCCGTTGTGTGATGTCATCAACGGGGCATGGCGGACCCGGTTCAGCTTGTGGGGCCAAATCGCCTTCATTTCTAGTTGAAGCGCAGCTGCTTCTACTCTTCTGTAGTTGGCGTTTATTCTTTGGATCCTGTTGGCTAACCCAATGGCTCCGCTCCTCTTCCAACCTTATGGTCAGCCTTTCGTCCACAATCTGATCAATCCGCGAGAGCCTCATTTCCATCTCAGCGAACCTCGCATCGTGATCTCGCTTTGACCTCATTCGGCTCTTGTATGTGTCGACGTCAGCTTGGAACATGTATTTCCAGGGGACGACGCCTTTTCCTCGCGTTCGCCACAGGTGCTCGGGTTTTGGAGGGCGAGCGTTAGCTCGTCCTTCTCTCTGTCGGCTGAACGCGCCTGAGGAAGTGGCTGCAGCGCTTCCTCTAACCTCCGTCCGGCTTCTTGAATTTCATCACCAAAGATAACTGTGCCATCGATGGGATTAAGTGAGCCGCCGTGAGCATAAAACCAGTGCTTTGCTCGTTCCGGCCAGGTGGCTGTGCCTGGAACGATACCTCGCGCTTCAAGGTCGGCTTCCATTTTCTCCCATTTCTCCATTGCTTTCTTATAGCTGCCTGACCCAAGCTTGTGATGGTATTTCTTTTTAGCTGCATTGGTCTTGTTCTTTTCCATGATAGCTTGTGCTTCTTCCCCAGTCTTGTGTTCAACAAAAGCATCCCAATGATCTCTGAGCTTTGGGAACTTGTCAAAATCAGGGGTCTGGCCCTTTAGGATATATTTCTTGTGTAACTCTTTCTTGTAGTTCTTGAAGAGCTCTGCCATTTTCTTTAACGTTCATTCCTTGACCCTTGCTTGTTGTGAGTCTGGGATGGTGAATGATTGCAACATTGTAGTCCACAACATTTCTTTCTCTGAGTCTGGGAGATAGCTCTGCTCATCTCCTCCTGTCCTTGATCGCCTCTAGTTGGCAACGCTTACGGGCACGTGATCCCTCACCATCCATCCGCTGTGCGCCACAAACTTCCTTGCGGCGTCCTCTGGGGCAATAGGGCGACCGTCAGATTCTACCTCCGTTATGACATGTCGACCCTCTATGCGCTTGTTGAGACCGCGTTGCCCGTGTGCCCTCTTCTGTCCAGCGGAGGTGGAGGCGGAGCCCTCATTCTCCTCATCGTTCCCCTGCACGTCCCCCTCCTCGTTGAGGTATTGATTTGTATCTTCATTCCTCTCCTCGTTGTAAACCTCTGTTCCTCATGCGATCTCATCATGGAGAAGTTGTTCCTCGTTACGATCCGCCATTTGATTGTTGTGGGTTGAGGACTTAATCAAAGAATTCTGAAAAAAATTATTCGGTTAATACATGTATCAATTATTCAGAAAAATCATGTAGGTCTACGTAAAAAAACGACAAAACGAAGAAGATGGATTCAGAATCATATATTATTTCAATCGTAGAAAAGACATGTGAAGAAGATCACGTTCTATATTTTCCTTTTTCTCTTTTTTTTCTCTTTGCTAGAACACGACCGACTGACCGTTCGTTATATCATTCACGTCCGTGAGTATGTTCATCTGGAGGAGAGGAGAGAAAGAGAGAAGAATGATGTGAGGGAGATAAGGAGGATGGGAGTTGAAGTGGAGAGGAAATGAAAGATAGAGGAAAGGAGACGTCCGTTCGTCCACGTTCGTTCGTCCGTTTGTTCGTCCGTTCGTGAGCGTCCGTTCGTCCACGACCGAACGAACGAACGAACACTCATTCGTTCATTCGTCCGTCCGTCCATCCGTCCGTTCGTTCGTTCACGACAGTTTGTTGATTTTAGCGTTCTCGTTCGTTCAAAATACAAAATTCACAATTCACATAAACATTCAAATTTCAAATTTAAATACATATTCAAAATTCTCAACGATCTAATAACAGTCCATTTACATATAACAGTCCATTTACATACAAAAATCATATATTCAAAATACCCATACATACAAAATTCATATATTCAAAATACACATATATTCAAAATACACATATACTCAAAATTCATATATTAACATTCACGAGTGCGGCGGCGGCGGCGTGGAGTGGAGGCGGCGCGCGGCCGTTTAGGGTTTAGGGGCGGCCGGCTCGGGGCCGTGGGGAGGGCGCAAGGGAGTGGGCGGCGTGGGGAGGGGCGGCGCGACGGTGACGGCGGCTGCGACGGCGGTGACCGCGACGATGGCGGCGATAGCGATGGCATCGACGGCGACCAAACCCTAGCGCATAATGTCGGGAAATCTTAGGGGGGCGGCGGCGCTAACCTGCGACGGCGACGAAGACGGTGGAGCGGAGGTCCTCCGGCGACGAAGACGGCGGAGACGGCGTGTTGCAGCATCGACCTGGGGCTCGGCGATGGCGACGAAGACGAAGACGATGCAGTTTCGAAGTGCGAAAATGGCTAAGTGTTGGATCCCCAGTGAGGCCCTTGCTATATATAGTCACGGCGTCATTTGTCCCGGTTGAATCCAACAACCGGTACAGAAGATACTTTACTCCCGGTTGCTGGCTCCAACCGGGACAACAGATATGAACATTAGTCCCGGTTGAAGCCACCAACCGGGAGTAAAGATGTCTGCCTCAGTTGGTGGCTTCAACCGGGAGTAAAGATCATATCTTTTGTCCCAGTTGAATCCACCAACCGGGACAAAAGATTCCGGGGCAGCCACGTGGCGCAGGTAGGTGGACATCAATAGTCCCGGTTGGTGGCTCAAACCGGGACTAAAGATGTTTTCCCGCCCAATGAAATTCACCTCTAGTCCCGATTTTTTTAACAAACCAGGACTAATTATTATAATGCCATATTCTATTGTATTTTATATTCATATATAATTATAATGTTCATATGTTAATATATTTTATATTCATATATAATTAACATATGTTTATATATAATTAATATGGTGTTTCAGTAAAAGATCAGGTGGATGGGGAACCTACTACTATGGATAGTACCAAGGTTCCTGATGTAATTATAGATCTTGAAGAAGGTCAAGTGGAAGACATGGATCTTTTAGATGTAGATGAATAATATTCAATGATTCAATTTAATTTACATCGTCCATACATAAATTTAGCTATGTAACATTTGTCCTCACGTACTTTCTCCGCACAATTATTCCTTCGTTATGATCATTGCGTGAGTAAGGGGTGTCATCATTTGATAGGAGGATACTCGGGTCAACCGCCACCACGAACGGAGGTTGCCCGTCAAACTGATCGTAATCTTCGTCAGTTCTATCCTCGACTCCCACGATTTTCCTTTTGCCTGGGAGAACCACGTGGCGCTTTGGCTCGTCGGACCCTTTCCCCTTCTTTGATTTGCTAGCCATGTCCTTGACATAGAAAACTTGTCGTACATCATTGGCAAGGACGAAAGGTTCGTCGAGTATCCAACCTTGCTCAGGTCGACCGTTGTCATCCCACTTGCATCATTGGTTACGCCTCCACCACTGAGCCTAACCCACTGGCACCGAAACAGAGGGATCTTCAGAGGTCCATAGTCCAGCTCCCATATGTCATCGATGCTGCCATAATATGTGCTAGCCGTACCGTCGTATCCCACGGCATCGATGCGGACATCGCTGTTCTGATTCGTGCTCTTTAAGTCTTGGGCCCGTGTGTAAAATGTGAACCCATTGATTTCATATGCCTGGAATGTGGTGATCGAGCTGTTAGTGATATGCCCTAGAGGCAACATGGAGATGTTGGATATCACATCAATGTTTATGTATAAATGAATAAAGTGTTATTCAGTTCCATGAAATAGACATCTTGTATTGATCAATAAGTACGTGACTTATTTATGAGACTCTATATGTATGAATCTATTTCTAAACGATCCACGATCATATGTCATATTGTTGGAACAAATATGATTCTAAGATCGGCATGTTTATTGATTGATGATCATGTCTCATAGATCATGGGTATGAAGATACCAAATCAATAAACATGGACATATGTGTTGGAGAACACATTGTTGGATAGACCCACCATGAGACACTACAGGAATTAATGTGCCATTAGTTGGTCTCGGTAGTGTTGGTACAAAGTCCTTAGACCTGAGATCACCATGGATTCCAACATGTGTAGTAGCCTACTTTGGGACTACCAAACGCTATTCCGTAACGGGTAGTTATAAAGGTAGTTTTCGGGTTTGCTATGAAACATGGAGTGGGATGTGAGTGATCAAGATGGAATTTGCCCCTCCTTTGGAGATATATCTCGGCCCCTCGAGGTAATGGATTATGGAAATGCATGGCCATGCTATGTTGATTGAGGAGTCAATCAACAGACAGATAATCCAATACGGTTCGAGTGAATGGTTAAGCTATTGAAGGGATGGCACACATCTTGCCTATAGCTTAACGGTATCGTGAGGCAAAGGGATTTGTGTACACATTACAGGTTCGAGCCGATATTATATTCTTGTATACTATGGTGTCAATATGTCTTGCTAGGCGCCTGGCAGTCGCGTTGGACTCGAGCCGACGGTCGGCTAAGTTAGACTATAGACGAAACCAAGTATACCTGAACCTACAGGGTCGCACGCTTAAGGGGATAAGAACAGGCATTCGAGTTGGACTCGGATACGGCTCGATCGGATAGGGATCCGATCGGATAGAGTCCTATGGGCTTACGACGTATGGGCAGCCAACTCGTGAGATTCGGATAGGATCCGATTCAAAATAGAGTCTGATCGGCCTCTAGTCCCGGTCGGCCAACTCTATATAAAGGAGGGAGGGGTGGAGAGCTGCGGCACGTCAATTGCATCGCGTGCAACAGAAGTCGCCGAGATCAATCTCCACGGAAACCCTCCCCACTTTCGAGCCAAACCCTAGCCTTGTATCGCGTGCTAGCACACGGGTGTACGGCGTTTTGTCCCCGGACGTGTGGATAATGGTAGAGCGCTGCTACGTTGCGCGGTGTTGATCGGCTTCGGATCGGGCTGCGGTCGGGTGCATCGGGCGAGCGCGAGACACGGTCGGACGACTCGGATCGGCTACGGCATCTATGAATCAGCTGTCCCCGGGTATCGACTGTCGGCTTGCGAGAATCGGCTACACTGTTTCGGATAGGATAGCCCTGATTGGCTGTTTCCGCTGCACACTCCAATCGGTAACGATCTATCGGCCCTTACTTGCAAGTGTTCCTGGTTTGCGCGGTAGAAAATTTTTGTTTTCGGCTAGCGTAGCTTCCGTGTAACCCTACACGAGCAAGATGGTCCCCTCACCAAGAAGGCTAGTTGTTGGTCAATGCTCGCGTTGCCCATGAGACGATGTTGCAGCCAAGTAGGGAATGCATCGATGTGATGGCGTGTAATCCAGGCATCCGTCTTACCGATGTTTTCCGAGTGAACAATCGCCAAGTGCTCCTCGATGTAAGGAGCTACCAAGGAAGATTGTTGCAGCACGGTCCAATGTGCTTTCCTGTACAAGTCATTGTCTATATTCATTATTGCCTTCCTTCCAAGAGTTTCCTTCCCCCGTAGTCTACCTTCATGGCTTGATTCAGGCACCTCGATGGGACGGAGGTCTTCAATAAAGTCGACGCAAAACTCAATCACCTCCTCTGTTCCATATCCATTGGCGATGCTGGCCTCCGGACGCGAACGGTTACGAAAGTACTTCTTTAGAATTCCCATATACCTCTCGAAGGGGAACATGTTGTGTAGGAATACCGGACCGAGGATACGGATCTCTTTGACAAGGTGGCATAGGAGATGCGTCATGACATTGAAGAAGGAAGGCGGAAAGATCATCTCAAAGCGACAAGACATTGGACCACATTTTGAAAGTCTTCTAGTCATGCTGGATCGATGATCTTACGTGAAATTGCATTCGGGAAAGCACATAGCTTTGTTATTGTTGCCCGGACATTATCGGGAAGGATACCTCAAATTATAACGGGAAGCAGCTGTGTCATCAGCACATGGCAGTCATGGGACTTTATATTTGTGAACTTCTTATCCTTCGTGCTTATTATTCCCTTTATATTCGAGGAGTATACAGACGGTACCTTGATGCTCTCCAGGCATTCAAACATTATTTCCTTCTCTGCTTCTGCTCGAGTGTAGCTGGGGACTTAGGTATTGGGCTCCTTTATCCTTTGGTTGCGGGTGAAGGCCGTCGCGTTGTGCCATATGTTTCGGATCGTTACGTGCCTCAAGTGTATCTTTTGATTTTTCGTATACACCTAGGAAGCCAAGCAAGTTTACGCAAAGGTTCATGGTGAGGTGATTCACGTCGATTGCGTGGCAGACGTCCAAGACTTCCTAGTAGGGCAACTCCCAAAAAATTGACTTCTTCTTCCACATCGCCGCGTGACCACTTTCACTTGCTATAGATTGGTTGCTGGGTCCCTTTCCAAATACTACTTTGAGGTCTTTCACCATGGCAAACACGACCTTTCCGTTGTGATGCTTTGGTTTAGTACGATGGTCTGCCTTTTGATCAAAATGTTTGCCTCTTCTCCGGACAGGTGGCTGCGGCAAGAAAGCGACCGTGGCCCATGTACACTACCTTCTTACAATGTTTCGGTGCACGTACACTCGGTCTCATCCATACGGTGGGTGCAAGCGTTGTACCCCTTGTTTGACTGTCCGGATAGGTTGCCAAGTGCAGGCCAATCATTGATGGTAACAAACAGCAACCCTCGTAGTTTAAACTGTTCCTGTTTATCTTCATCCCACACGGGAACAACTTGTTTCTTCCACAGCAGTTTTAGATCTTCGATCAGCGGTCTCAGGTACACATCGATGTCGTTACTTGGTTGCTTCGGGCCTTGAATAATAACCGGCATCTGAATGTACTTTCGCTTCATGCATAGCCAAGGCGGGAGGTTATAGATACACATCGTCACATGCCAAGTGCTATGCCCGCTGCTCATCTCTCCAAAAGGATTCATGCCGTCCGTGCTTAAGCCAAACCTTAGGTTTCTTGTATCCTCGCCGAAGTCATCAAATGTTCTATCGATGTTTCGCCACTGTGACCCATCGGCGGGATGTCTTAGCATGCCGTCACGTAGGCGTTCTTCCGCGTGCCAACGCAACAATTTTGCATGCTCCTTGTTCCTAAACAGATGCTTCAGCCGTGGTATTATAGGAAAATAGCACATCACCTTAGCAGGAATCCTTTTCTTCGAGGGCCGTCCGTCAACTTCGCCTGGATCATCTCGTCTGATCTTGTATCGAAGTGCTTTACAAACCGGACATGCTTCTAGGTTCTCGTACTCCTCACCGTGGTAGAGGATACAATCGTTAGGACATGCGTGTATCTTCTGTACCTCCAGTCCTAGAGGGCAGACTAACTTCTTAGCCTCGTACGTTGATTCCGGCAATTCGTTTCCCTCTGGAAGAATGTTCTTCATGAGTTTTAGTAACTCGCCAAATGCCTTGTCAGTGACACCATTTTTGGCCTTCCATTGTAAAAATTCCAACATGGTACCTAACTTTTTGTGCCCTGTTCACGCCCGGTACAAGGACCTTTTGTGGTCCGCCAACATACGCTCCAATTTCGCACTTCCTTTACGCCTTCGCGAGTCCCCGTACGTCGCGCAACATCGGCCAAGGTCATCGGCACCGTCGTTTTCTTCAGCATCCCCGTCCGCCTCGCCCACTGTATTCTCTTCAAACCCACCGTATTGACCACAATCCGGAATATTGTCGTCGTCTTCTTCATCTTCTTCCATTGCAACCCCCACCTCTCCATGCGATGTCCAGCAATTATAGTGAGGCATGAATCCCGACTTAAACAAGTGGGCATGAATAATTCTTGATGTAGAATACTCCTTCTCGTTTTTGCACTTTTTACATGGACAACGTATGAAACCCTTATGCTTGTTTGGCATCGGCCACACTCAAAAAATAATGGACGCCTTGAATAAACTCTCTCGACCGTCGACCCGCGTTGTACATCCATTGTCGATCCATCTACATGCAATGCACAAAAATCGTAAAAAAATTCCATGAATTTCAAATCATTTAAATATAACATCAATACTTATATGTATATAATCAGACAATTATTATATACTAATCCAATATACGTAATGTGTTGTTCTAAAAAAATAGAATTATTTTTAAAAGGTCTTTTAAAGTGATAAGCATAAAATTAATTAATTATTTTGCATCTATTTTAAAAGGTCCTTTGTCATCTATTTTATAACTTTTTTCCAAAAGATTCTCTCTCATCATTTTCCATAAATATTTTTTGAGATAAAATTGTATGGACTAAATTCCTATAAATGTTACGTGCTAAGCTTACTTTTCTTCCTCTTTATTTTCCCCAACTTTTTTCTCAACACAATATAATGTGCTTAGCAAAATAATTAGTCCAAACAAATTTTCTCTCTCCTCATGTTTACAAAAAATCTAGAGATAATTAATGTATAGAAAACAACCGTAAAATACAAAAGTACTAAGCATAGATCATAAGAGGAAGAAGTTGCTAACCTTGTAGATAGCAAAGATTTGTGTATTATCACCAAAACAAAGTCACAAAAAATTTTGGCAGCAGCTCCCCTCTAGCTAGAGAAAATTTTTGAAGACAAGTGTAGCAGGCTCGGGCTGGAGGAGGAAGAAGGAGTATAAAAAGCAAGCCATCTTTAGTCCCGGTTGGTGTTATAAACTGGGACTAAAGATCATCTCTAGTCCCGGTTGTTGTTACCAACTGGGACTAAAGATGGTGTCAAAGGCTGTCAGAGCATGTCAGAGCGCCGGGCACCTTTAGTCCCGGTTGGTAACACCAACCGGGACTAGAGGTAGCATCTCTAGTCCCGGTTGGTGTTATTAACCGGGACTAAAGATGCCTGGCGCTCTGACACACTCTGACAACATTTGAACCGGGACTAGAGGTTTACGAACCGGGACTAATGTTCCCAGAGAGCCGTTGAATTTTTAAACCGGGACTAGAGATCATCTCTAGTCCCGGGTGCAACTCAAACTGGGACTACTGTGATTTTTTCCACTTCAACCAATGATGGTTTCTCTAGTAGTGAAAAACAGAACTAAATGATCATGTCTGATAAACAATCAGATATGGCGATGTCAGCCTATGATTTTCAAGAAATAAACAAAGAGACTAAACCAAATTACAAAGAGGGTTAGAAAGCTGCTCACCGAGGTGGAACTCATGACCGCACTGCAGCCTTGCCGTAGACCACCATGTTGAGGCAGATCGAGCACTTGATCAGGAGGGAGAGCGACGAGGCCTTCCCGGAGACCGTCTTCAGATGCTGAATGTGGCGCGGCGTTGGCAAAAGATCACGGCGGATGGCAGCACTTCATTGGCGGAAGATCGTCAGGCGAGCGACTTGACGGTACTAAAGAACATATGGGAACATGTAAGTAACCTTGAATTAAATAACCGTGAACAACTGACATGTGTCTTGGGATCGGCGGCTGCAGGAAGTTGACCTAGGAAAAGGAGATCAGCGACGGTGGTTGCTGGAGAAGTACACAACAGCCAGCAGCTAATCACCGTTCTATTCAAACCTTCGATCCAACATTCATGAAATCATCAGACACAAATAAATACCCTGCAGACAAGTAAAAAAATTGTAGACATTGTGCATCAATCTTGCCGTAGAAAAACACTTGTACTAGTCTGCTGGGCGACGCGGAGGAGACACCGAGACAGCCAAGGCGAGCGACAAGGCGGAGATCGGAGCCAACATGGAGACGGACAATGGCGCCAGAGGTGTCAATCTGGAGGTACAACTCAAACAAGCAAAATATAATATATATGATTTAGCAATAAAGTATAGGATGAGATAACAGAATAAATTGATTATAAAATTATTATATTTAGTAAGCATAATAGTTATCACATACAGTGTATATGTAGTTGTGTCCAAGTTACAACAATCGTATTTTACAGCATCCTTGAGTTGTCCAGCGTGATGTCAAGAGAACCAAGATTATTGCAATAAGAACCATGATTTAATGCAATAATTATGCAGCATGTCTAAGTGCCCACACAAGCGGGCATTCAAACTAAAGACCTAGTGGACAACATCACACATAACCACATGTGCAATGTGTTCACATGTCAAAAAAAAGAGGGGATCTTTGTCAAATGACCATAAAAATTTGAGAAAACTTACTATAAAGCAAAAACAGTAAGCATAACCACTATTGCTAGATGTTCAAGAAATATTGGGATTAAATTAAGCCAGCATGCCCATATCCTGAGTAGTAATATTTTATATTGACTTAAAAAATATGCCATCATAACTTCGTGAAAGAGCTGAGAACTTGTTGTTTTCTAATAAAAAAACATTGGTTATGATCCATCCCTTCATCTAAAGGAACCTTCCAATTGTGGTTTTAAGATACTCCACTATATAAATCAAAAAGTGGCATTCCAATGACACTTTTCATCTGTGAAAGCAACAATACTTCATGTAAACTTTTGTTTGCTGAGAAAACCAGTAATTAAAAATAGCATCCTCCCATCAGTAAATATAACCCTAAAACATGAGACAATATGGTTCAGTCTTTTACTGTATAGCATACTAAATGGAATCACACATCAATGATAAAGCAAGGAGAGGAACCTACCAACCTTGTGGACAAAAATGTCACTGAAGAAGAACTTCTCGGTGAATCGAATCTACCGGTGCTTGCGGCCATTGCCGATAATGCAGAGTCATAAAATCCACATCACATATCACCAGATTGAAACACAGAAACCAAAATCATCGAAAAAAATCACTTTAACATATCACCTACAACCAGCTTCCCCACGATTCTCGATTTGTGTGAAGGCGGGGATTGACATCGGCGAGATGGCGGGGCGTCGGCACTTGATCTGTGCGGAGCCACACGGCGTCGGGGTTCGAAGGCGGCGAGCGATGACAGGACGTCGGTGGCATCACAAGTCGCGGTCGGAGTGAGGGGTCGTCGGTTGCGTGATTTGCGGGCGTCCCGATGTGCGAGAGAGAGGACTTTTTGCGCGATCTAGGAGAGGAGAGGGGAAGCACGATCTGAGAGAGGAGGAGAAATGTTAGGGTAGATACCACGCGATGGGGATGATTTTATCTGTTGGATGATGAGTGAGTAAGAGAAAGAGGTTGTATCTGAACCGTTGTTAAGGTGTTTTATAAGTGGTAGAGATAGATAATAGAGATGGAACACAAATTCACAAATCTTTTGTTTTGGGAAAAAAACCATTTGACCTTCTCAGATATGAGCATATGTCTAAGCTTGTTTGGCTCTTAGATCCACCATTGTTGGAGCTAAAACACGATCAAACAGTTAAAAAGATTTAATTAGATCTATGCCATTGTTATAATGGCTTTAAAATATGTTATTATTGTTCATCTATTTGAATTGTGCCATTATAATTTCACAGTTATTCGATATATACCACTACTTGCCCCTTCAACACATTTCTGATTTTTCTTTTACCAAATTGCCTCTTTCTTCAACCTCCATGCGCCTTCCACCACCAACGGGATGCCTAGCGCCCCCGTGCCGCACCCGACGTTACAGACCATCGCGTCGGCGAGCAGGATCAGGGAGTTGCTGTAGCATGGAGAGGGCGGTGACCACCGTCTACGCATGACCCTCACGTATGTCAAGTTGCATGCCATTCATGCTGTTGATGGCGGACCGTAGATCTTGTGCTACTGCTTGACATTGGTGGAAGTTGAAGTATGGGCGCATCGCCTCCTTTTCTACGTGGCCCGCCACATTCGTCTCATCACAGGCGTTCATGGTCGAAAAGGGACACCATTGTGGGGGATGAACATCGTAGTGGAGGCGGAATAGGGAGAGGGAATGGTGGGTTTGCCACCTAGGGCCTCAAACTGTTTCTGCCTCCAATTCACTGGCTGATCTATGAACAGGAAGGGACAATTTGGTCTAGAAAGATGATCTAGAGAGGAGGGGATGAAGGGAGGAGAAAATGACAATTTAGTCCAAAAGTTTTAGAAAATACGTTGAAGGGGAATGTCACGCCTAGAAATTTAGCCAAATTTTTGGACTATTTTGTGTATAGATCCATGTCCAGGAATCAGCCAGGGTACACTAATGGACAAATCAATACACAGATCCAAACGTAAATAATGCATAAGTACTTACAACAGAGGCACTTAGTCCTCACACCGAGAAGAAAACAACAGCGAAAAAATGATGATCCTAGCGGGGCTTTATCTCCACTCCACATGCAAACTCAACTGGGTTATGAGCCTTGTTCTTCTAAGTTCGTCTTCGACTCAAACACTACACTTCTGGAAAGAGGGAAGATAGCAAGGCTGAGTATAAGCTACGTTGATGATGCAGACGTGTAAGGGGAGACAAAGAGAGACTGGTGGCTATTTGCACAAATGTGGTTATAAACCTTTCTAGTTTAAAATAGAAAAATATTAATTAATTAAGCCAAGATTAATTCTCCACTGAACAACGCTAAACCACGTTGAACAGTCCCAACCATCCTACCTGAACTAAACTAGTTTATTAATCAGAGTTAATTAAAGTGTGCGACTAATCACGGTGAAGCTGGTCGATCGCCCATAACCACGGCACAACTATTTGAATAGTTCTACTCTGATCAGAGGTGAACAACTGTATCCACAAGACACAATCCACCGTATGTCATCGTGACATGCCTGACACGTTACGATGTGAGTGATTATGACAAGACCCTTCGCATAACTCCCCCTGACCAAGTGATACCACACTGCAGGTTTCGCCCCTACCCCTAAATCCAAGGTAGGCAACCCCCTTGTGTCTAGGTGAATCCAGAAGCCGCATAGACCTTGCCCGATCCATCCAAACTCCATCACGCCCACCCTTGCCTAGGTACGTTGACCAGGGAAAAGCAACACTACAAGTCCAGCAGTTACCCATTCTTGCTTGTGGTAAGTATGATAAGTCTTTCAGGGTTCTCCGTGAACCGGTCCTTAATTGTCATGGGTGCGACAAGCCAAACCATGTACTCACATCCCACCATTAGGTCACATTTTAGTTGTGTAATTATGACCAATAAGTATGGCCAGGTGTTTCGAGCTCGCAGCTCGTCATATACTAAAATAGTTAACGTGATTATCCCATCAGGTGAGCTGGTGACAATTAAGCATGGCTAAGCGTATAAGATTCTAGCAAGTCCACATAAGGGACGCAAGCTAGTCAAATTATCACCCAAGTTTGACAAGGAATGGATATCAAATAATCATGGCACAACAAAGAAGATAGGTAGTCTCAATTCCCATGTAATTAGCAAAACATGCAATTTTAATTGCAAACGATAAAACATTTACGAAGTAGGTTCAATATGCTTCAAGGAGGAATGTGACTTGTGTTGCTTCTTCAAACAATCTTCCGAACTCTTTTCCTCGTGAGCATGAACTACCGAAATGGCAGAGTATACACGTTGGCACACAAAACGAGAAAAAACTCTAATAAAAACCAAATAAACAGTACATGGAAAGTAAACAAACATGTAGAGCTCGATTTTAGATTAATTTTGCAAGTTGAATGGCCCAATTTGGAGTTCATATGGATTAGATATGAATTTCAGAAGTTTTGAGCCATTTAAATTAATTTTGGGAAATTAAATTGATTTATTACGCAATTATTATTTATTTTCTCAAAGGAAAAGGTGGATTATTGCGTCAGCGTTGGGAACCGACGTCGACAGGCGAGCCCCATGTGTCGGTGGGTCCATGGGCCGGTCCACCGTGGACCAAGTCCACGGTGGCCTTGGCGAGTGTGCCACGTGGCACACACGTGGCGCCGACGTGGCGGCCATGTGGGCTGCCACATGGATGGCCCCGATCTGCTCGATGGCAGATTGAACGACCCGAGCGAAAGGGGACGGCGGCAATCGTCGCCCGACCGGCCGGGACAGCGCGGTGACGTTGCGCGTGCCCGATGGTCGGCGGCAGCGGCAATCGATGCGGCGACGCGCACGGAGAGTGGCGGAGGAGGACAGAGAGGGAGAAAGAGGCTCACCGACGCACACAAAGAGACGGGGTGACGCGGGCACACGACGACAAGGGAAGACGACGGCCGGCGCTCGGGCGAGCAATGTGGGCGGCAATCCGGCGGTTCTCCGTGACGGTGGAGAGCGGCCGATGCTCCGCTCGGCACGGCGGAGCTGACGGCGTGGCCCGAGGAGCGGCGAGGCGACGGGGAATGCAGCCGAAGGGTGGCAAAGGTGGTGGCGGCTCGGGCGCACGACAAATGTGGCATTCCGTTGGCGATTCGGGAGCGGGGAGCGGCGACCAGAGTGCGGTGTGACGTGGGGAGGATGGCGGTGGCCTTGGCGCGCGGGGCGGTGGCTAGCGTGGCGGTGGCACGCGGCCGGTGCTCGGCGGCGAGCAACGGAGAGAGGAAGAGCGCGGGAGAAGCGAGGGGAAGCGGTGTGGGCTCGGGTAAAAGAGGGAAATGGGAGAGGGCACACGGGGAGAATGTTTATATCTTAGGGAGGTGGCGTGGAGGTCGGGGGCAGCCGAAAAAAGCGGCGGAACGGGCGGTCGACGTGAGGGTTGCGGCGGCGATGTGGGGCGTCGATTTGCCCGGGAAAGTGGGGAAACGGCGCGGGTGAGAGGAGCGGTAGGCACGCGCATGTGCGGGAAGGGCGACGACGTTGGCGCGGCGGCGGCCGAGTCTTTTGGAGAAGTCAAAGCTGAAAGGTGGGGCCGCCGGTCCTACTTGTCAGAGAGAGGGAGGAAAGGAGGCCGATGAGGCAAAATGGACTTTTGCAAGGGGGCACGAAGGGAGCGGGCCGGAGAGCTGGGCCAGGCCGAGGGGAGGAGAGATAAAAGTGTGGCGTTTGCGGGTGGCCGCAAGGGATGATAGCGAGACTTTGGGGACTGGGCGAAAGCGACCCGAACGATAGGGGAGGATTTTAACTTTGTTTTACTAAAATTACTTCTGGAGCTCCAAAATTTCACGAAAAATTTCAGAGGATACTTTAGCATATGGGGAATATTATAAAAATATTTCCAGCTATGACTTTTAAAGGAAAATTTAATTTTCTTATTAATTTCACTTGATAATTTACTTTTATTTTTTAATATAATTTATAGGAATGTATTATTTAATTATTTTTAATCCCGAACGAAAATCGGGGCATGACGAAGTAGTGGAATTTATCAAATAACCGTGAAGTTATAATGTCATAAATCTAAATAGGTGATTTATAATGACATATTTCTTGAAGCCCGTAGATGTCGTCTAGAGGGTCTAGAGGGGGGGTGAATAGGCGTTCCTGAAAATTTCTTCAATCGCAGCGGTTAAATTCAACAGAGCCTATAAGTTCCTGACAAGAACCGCAGAGCTTCTTAGCGACTAAAGCTATCTAGAACTTTTGACATTCTAGTTAAGAACTTTCAGGGTTCTAGCGCTCTGAGGCCTAAGTCTTTTCTCGATGAATTACTAGAGTTGTCAAGTTCTAGAGATGAAGTAAGTCAACATGAAACATAGAAATGCAAGAGAAAGCTCAAAACATACACAAGAGAGACAAGAGATTTTTTTCTGAGTTCGGATTACAAGAATACTACTCTCCATTGAGAAACTCCAAAGCGCTAGGTCTCGATTAACCTCTTGCCTCACTGAACAAAACCCTAGAAAGAAGTCCTCAGTTTTCAATCCAACATCCCTAGGCCCTCCACTAGGATTCAAGTGACCACAAAGATTCCTAACTTGAACAACTAGCGAACACCACAGATGAGGAAATCTCTATCAAGACAACCTTCGAAGGCTCAGATCGGATTCTTACTCAAATTATCTCGTTTTCTTACGGAGGTGAGAAAAACCTTCACAAACTTACCCGGGTCAATCCATAAACCTTCACAAACCTTCAGAAACTATGTTGACTTCTCACATTACTTTTTTGAGCATTCATCTTATTAAAAAATTAGTATAAATATGTAAAAGTATAAGATAAGATTATAGTTTCTTTGATGCTAAACAAGTTACAACAAAATTAATGGTATATATATATAGAATAAGACAAATAGTTAAACGTTATGTAAAAAGTCAACAGCGTCATACAGTTTGGGATGAAGGGAGTATTTCAAAACCATAAAAATTATAATGGCATGGATCTAATTAAAAAATAAAGCAGGCTAAAGTACATAAAATAAATATACTATATGTTTGGAGCCCTAGGATATAGACGCTCTATCTAAAATACATCAAAAATAACTTAATGAATATTTTGCCAATCAAAAGGATTTAATTTGATTAATTAAATCCTTAATTGGAGTTATTTGGCTTTGTCCCTTCTTAATTGGAGTTATTTGGATTTGATTCGTATTTTGGAAGTGGAGCTCAAATTCCTAATCAAATTCCACCCAAATCCAATATATTCCTATTCAATTTCTAATATCCTAAATTCCCCTAAAAATTCCAAATACATTATATTTGGAATTTTCTAGAAAAGTCCCTATCATTTTCTCTTTTTCCCTTCTTTCTTTCCTCTAGTTTTCCTTTTTTGCATTTCCCCTTCTCTTTCCTTCGTTTTCTTTTCCCCTCCTTCTTCCTGTGGACGTGGAGCCAGAGCTCCACTCTCCTCCTCCCGAGCTCCACACCGGGGAGGCCAAGCCCTGAGCCCGACCGTCCCCTCTGCGCCATGGCCCGACCGTCCTTTCCGTGCGTTGGCCCACACCGTCGTCGACTCGACCCGGCCCATGCCGCCGACATCCGTGCAACACCGCAAGTCGTGTCTTCTCCAAATCCCGTCAGAACCGACACCGCACTTCCAAAATCAAAACCCGACGCCAAGCCCTAATCCTAGTCCTTCTCCCTCTCATATAAATAGCCATCGGCCGCCGCCTCTTCTTCCTCTTTTTTCGAAGACGCCATCGCCACCATCGGTGGGTCGCGCCGTTGTCATCGTCGATGGGTCGTGTCATCGTCGCCGCCACCTCCTTCCCTCATTGCCGCCGCTTGTGAGCCCTGAGGCCGAGCTTCTCCGTCCTCGTGTCGCTCTTTTATCTCTCTTACCCATCTCCGGCCAACACCGTTCGTCGCCATGCGCCATTGCACTCGCCCCCACCTCCTCTTGCCGGCGCCACTACTCGCCGATGCTGCCGGTCGCCGTTGCCGCTGAACGCCATCACGCCATCGCCGTCTCGGCCATGGTGACTGCACCCATGGCGCCGAGCCAAGCCTTGGCCGGCTCTGCTCCCTTCTCCTCCACTCCGGTGCCACCGACATGTGGGTCCCACGTCCAAAATCCCCAAATAAATCCTAGCCATCCAATTGTCTAGATCTATCCAGAGCCGTCTGATCTTTATAAACTGATCCGTTGCCACATCAGCCCTAGATCCATCCACATCGGCGCCATGTCATTGCCATGTCACCGATCCTTGTCCATGTGTTGCCATGTGGCAGTCCACGTCAGCTGGTCCATGGTACACCAAGTCCACCATGAGCCATGCTAATGACTAGTGGGCCAAACCATATTTTCCTATTCAAAAATAATACAAATTCCCAAAATTAAATATCCATAGAATATTATCAGAATATTCCTTTTCTTTTTATCCTCGGATTATCTCTGAACTCAAACTTTCGGAGGTCATAACTTTTCTGTCCGAACTCCGATTTGACCCGTTATTTTTCCTAAGTTCTTCTAAAATCGAGCTATACCTCCTGGTTCTATTTGTTGTTTCATTTGAAGTTGTTTATCTAGTCTTTCTTTTGTTTCTTTCTTTCTCATTTGCGATCATGTAGACGTTGGAGCAAAGGAGTTGTTCGTTGCAGAAGACGCAGTGCAAGGACAATACTTGAGTGCAAGGCAAGTACACTCTTTGAACATACTTGACCCAGTTCATAAAATGTTTTGTTTTGAGCATGCATGATTTTATTTATAAAGTATCGATGGGCAGCGTGACCTAATTGTTATTATATCATTCCTTTGATAGTTATTGATTACGTGTGATATCTTGTCGTCCTAATCTTTGTGGGTTGAACGGTGGACTCAACTCAGGATAGAGTAGCTATGCTTAGCCCCGTTCAAGGTTGTTTTACAAGCAAAATATAATTTTTATTAATCATATACTTATAATTATTTTATATGAACTGTATGGTTGTGTGCTATTTTTTCTGTAGCATGTGTTGCACCGTGTAGTAAACAACGGACAGATAAAATGTTTTGGACTGGGGTGATGGGTGGTTCTGTGTGAACCTAGTTAGGTGACAATGTATCTGTGTGCCATTATCGGGTATGGTCTCTGTGTGACCCTACTGTTGAGTTGTGTTCTATTTAGTTGCTCAAAGGGCCAACTACGAGTCCTTAAGTTGCTACCCTGTGCTGTGTGTTGTTGTAGTTTGGCAAGTCACCATGGTCAATTAAGTACTTCACTTCATAAGCCATTAATCTGAGCTTAACGTACAACCACATGTCCAATGGGAAGGACCTGGCCCAGTAAAATTCTGAGTCTTGGCACTGTCAGCCTAGGTGGTTAGATGATAGGCGTTAGGGTTAGCCATGGGTACTTTCTTGTCTGTGTAAGGGAAAGGTGTCTCATGGGAAGGCAGTGTTGAGGTGAAGCTTCTAAAAGGCCTTGTTAATGATTCCTTGGTCGCACACAACCTGAGGTTTGACATTGTCGACTGGCCGTCAAAAGGATGATGTATCTTGTGGGTAAAGCTGTATAACCTCTACAGAGTGTTAACTAATATATTTGAATAGCCGTGTCCGTGGTCATGGATATGCTCGGTGATTTCAAATGAGGGGTAGTTTGCGAAAACCTGGAATGGGTATGAGTTGTGTGCATGTTAACGAATATAGCTATGCAGTCCTATGTGGACGGGTCCTGTGTGGACGGTTGGTTGGTAACACCTATTATTTATAAATGTTGTTTTAAATATTTTTTTCATAAATTGTTTTTAATCGCCACTACTGTGTTATGAAAAATAGCCATAGCCTTTTTTGTCAGGTGCATATATGCATATTTCCGTGTACTTGCTGAGTATTCCATGTACTCACCTTACAATTCCCCCAACTCCAGAAGGAAGGTTCCTGCTGTTCTTTGAGGAGTTTGATGCTCAAGTCAAGGATTAGGCCGTCACTGCTGGAGAATAGCACAATAGTCCCGGTTGGTAACCCCGGTAGTCCCGTTGTCAAACCGGGACTACGAATCCGGACTAGAGATCGCCATCTCTAGTCCCGTTGAAATAACCGGGAGAAGAGATGCATCTTTAGTCCGGTTGGAGCCACCAACCGGGACTAAAGATGGCGAGCCACGTGGTTGGCTCGCTATCTTTAGTCCCGGTTGGTGGCTCCAACCAGGACTAAAGATTTTTTTATTTTTTTGAATTTGCTACTTTCTCCAGCAGTGCTGCTACCTATATATTACACATATACATATTTTACACACATATATTTATACATATTATATATATATGTATAAATATATAAGTTACACACATATAAATGAACTTAAGAAAGGAAATATATACATATAATATATTACCAAAATATGTACACATATGTACAATATCCACATATATTTCGTATGTTACAAAAAATTATCTATTTTGTGGATCTGACGGTTAAGTTACTTAAATTAAAGTAGAATTCCCCCGCGGGATCAATGATCTGCTCGTTTATAAATCCCATCAATTCTTCCTGAGCAGCTTGTATGAAAGTCTCGTGGGGGAGGTTGTCTCTTACTGGCATAAGCTGTCATTAATTCGAATAAATGAGAAATAAATATATGAAGTGAATAAGAAATCAAGACGTAATGTATGAATGGTTTTTATACGTACATCTATATCGTTAATAGTTGTGACATCGGTCACAAAGCGGTGAATATAGTCACAGACGTAGTATCTGCATAAGTTGGTGCCCTGCGACTATTTTGCATAGTAAAGGAGAGACGACGACAGATTTAATATACATTTCATATTTTAGAACAAAGTAATGATTCGAAACAACTTTGGAGCATTCTACTCACTGGAAAGTTCATCCTCACGGAGAACTTATCTTTCCAATCTCCGCGAATATTTGCCCGAAGCCGTTCCCATGCCCTACGTGCCGTTGAAAGTTAGCTAGTAATTATCCGAGAACCGCATATATGCAATAGCAAGTAAGATATATGGTATTACCTGTTTAACAGTTCAAATATCTTTGCGTGTGTGGACTCTGGTTTATCCATTGAGTCAAAGACATGGATCCGCGAGTGATCCATGTCAATTACTAACAGAACCCAGTGGAATCTACAAATTGGTTTAGATGACACATATAAAAATTTATGTATGCACACGGGATTGAAATCGGTATGGAAGGAAGAAAAAACTTACGCAGTGTTGTAGGGCAGAAGGATAAACGACCGGAAGTAGTTCTGCACCAGCGCATTGTATATGTTGTCCACTGTTGGATCAGGAAATTGATCAACCAATACGCCGTTCATTTTGCATGGATCCATGAATCCATGTTTGGTACAGTCGTGCTTGTTGCAGTATTGGATCGCCATTCTACAACGGTTGAAAAGAATTTTAGTCCGCTAAATACAAGGAGGTAAGAACGAAATAACAGAACGATACTTACAGAACCCGCGTGGCTAGAAGTGAGACGTCGAGGGCATCAAGCTGGTACAGGTCGAATATGTCTTCGAATCAGATATAGAACTCGTCACCTCCCTCGAAGAAATAGTGCAGTGAATATCTGCCCATTACCATCTCTCCACCCTTGCTGGATTCTTGCATGTACCACTTGTGGATGCGGTACATCTGTGTAGGTAGCTTTTGTTAGTGATATGCCCTAGAGGCAACATGGAGATGTTGGATATCACGTCAATGTTTATGTATTTATGAATAAAGTGTTATTCAGTTCCATGAAATAGACATCTTGTATTGATCAATAAGTACGTGACTTATTTATGAGACTCTTTATGTATGAATCTATTTCTAAACGATCCTCGATCATATGTCATATTGTTGGAACAAATATGATTCTAAGATCGGCATGTTTATTGATTGATGATCATGTCTCATAGATCATGGGTATGAAGATACCAAATCAATAAACATGGACATATGTGTTGGAGAACACATTGTTGGATAGACCCACCATGAGACACTACGGAATTAATGTGCCATTAGTTGGTCTCGGTAGTGTTGGTACAAAGTCCTTAGACCGAGATCACCATGGATTCCAACATGTGTAGTAGCCTACTTTGGGACTACCAAACGCTATTCCGTGCGGGTAGTTATAAAGGTAGTTTTCGGGTTTGCTATGAAACATGGAGTGGGATATGAGTGATCAAGATGGAATTTGCCCCTCCTTTGGAGAGATATCTCGGGCCCCTCGAGGTAATGCATTATGGAAATGCATGGCCATGCTAAGTTGATTGAGGAGTCAATCAACGGACGGATAATCCAATACGGTTCGAGTGAATGGTTAAGCTATTGAAGGGATGGCACACATCTTGCCTATAGCTTAACGGTATCGTGAGGCAAAGGGATTTGTGTACACATTACAGGTTCGAGCCGATATTATATTCTTGTATACTATGGTGTCAATATGTCTGCTAGGCGCCGTTGAGTGTCGGGTGAGTTAGACTCGGCGACGATCGGCTAAGTTAGACTATAGCCGAAACCGAGTATACCTGAACCTACGGGTCGCACGCTTAAGGGGATAGAATAGATATTCGAGTTGGACTCGGATACGGCTCGATCGGATAGGGATCCGATCGGATAGAGTCCTATGGGCTTACGACGTGTGGGCGGCCAACTCTATGAGATATGGATGAGATCCGATTCAAAATAGAGTCCTAATCGGCCACTAGTCCCAGTCGGCCAACTCTATATAAAGGAGGGAGGGTGGAGAGCTGCCACATGTCAATTGCATCGCATGCAACGAAGTCGCCGAGATCAATCTCCACGAAAACCCTCCCCACCTTCGAGCCAAACCCTAGCCTTGCATCGCGTGCTAGCACACGGGTGTACGGCGTTTTGTCCCCGGACGTGTGGATACGGTAGGGCGCTGCTACGTTGCGCGCTGTTGATCGGCCGGATCGGGCCGAATCGGAGCGATCGGGCTGTGGAGGAATCGGGCTGCGGTCGGGCGCATCGGAGCGAGGCGTGAGAACGCGGCCGGACGACTCGAATGGCGATTGACGAATCGGTGTCTCGGGAATCGGCTACTGCATTCGGATCGGATTGCCACGATTGGCTATTCCGCGCACTCTACTCCAATCGGTAACGATCTATCGGCCCTTACTTGCAAGTGTTCTGGTTTGCGCGGTTAAAAGTTTTTGTTTTCGGCTAGCGTAGCCTCCGCGTAACCCTTCGGTGGTATTAGAGCTAATCTTGCTTAGTTCGGGTTTTAGATTGGATCGGAACAAGTTTTGCGCACGGGATGATTAGATCAATCGGTTTTACGGGATCGTTGAGGAGAGTTAATGGTAATTGCGTTCCTTGATAGTGTATCGGAACGACGTAATGTGATTACGTCGAAGCAATTTCCATATAACTCGGTTTGAGTTGGGTTCGAGATAGCGTTCCTTGATAGTGTATCGGAACGGTATAATGTGATTATGCCGAAGCTATCTCGTAGTCCGATCTTGTTAGCTGCCTCGCGCCTACGCAAACCGCCGTGTGCGTACCCCCTTATAGGTCGTCTCGATGCCGTAGCTCTGCGATAAGTAGAAAACGTTTCTACGCCTAACTTGTTTTTGCAGAGAATGCTTTGAGATGGTATGGCCCTATTGTATGTATGAGATGTATGAGATGCATGTGATGCATGTAATATTCTTTCATATGTGCAATCCCTGTAATATTCTTTCATACGTGCAATGCTTGTAATATTCTTTCACGACCTGCGAGTCGATGTAATCTTCAATTAGAGCTTCTATAGTAGTAGCTTAGTTTGAAGAAATCAAGCATTCGGCACTCGAAAGAATGGTGATGAAGATGGAGATCCTATACACCGACATGGAGATGGAGATCACCATGTGAAGGGGGCCATACTATTTCATTATATGCTATTCTACTGCTTTCATATATGTGATATGTTTGTTTGATAGGATAGCATCCTCGCAAAATTAAGTAGTAATGATGCCCTTCCAAATGTTGCACCCATCACCGTTATGCTCGTCAATGGTGGGTCGCCAAAGCGAGTGCCATTCTCTATCATAACACGAGGGGTATATGTCGACATATACATGCGGGAGCATTTGGTTTACTTAACAAGGCTATCAAAACAGTTTTGGGCCTTGGGGCATAGGTTGGCGCCGGGGCATGGAGATGCCACACCAACAAAAAGAGTCACATAGAGATGTGATTAGCAAGGTGTTGCTTACTGATGTTACTAATTTTCTAGCGGTGATGCCAAAGCTCACTAGAAAATTAATTAACATGTGGGTCTTGACCCAATATGTAACCTAGAGGGAAGGTGGAAAATACGTAATGGGAGTCTAATGTTAAATTGTTTAACAATAGACATAGCATAAACATTGTGCTAAACTTTGCTTTTTCGTTGTAGAATAAATGGCGGCTAATACTACACCCAGTACCTTTAATTTGCGATCTATTCTCGAAAAGGAAAAATTAAATGGAACAAACTTTATGGATTGGTATCGCAACTTGAGAATTGTTCTCAAGCAAGAGCGTAAGGAGTACGTTCTAGAAGTACCCTATCCCGAGGATTTGCCAAATAATGCCACTTGCAACCGCACGGAGAGCTTACGAGAAGCACACTAATGATGCCCTAGATATAAGCTGTCTCATGCTTGCTACAATGTCCCCCGAGCTTCGAAGCAATATGAGAGCAGCGATGCTCACACTATTATTCGGGGACTGCGTGGCATGTTTGAGAAACAAGCTCGGGCCGAGAGGTTTAACACCTCAAAGTCCTTGTTTGCGTGCAAGCTTGTTGAGGGAATCCCGTCGATCCGCATGTGATAAAGATGATTGGCTATATCGAGAGTCGGAAAAACTAGGTTTTCCCCTTAGCCAAGAGTTGGCTGCGATGTGATTCTCCGGTCGCTCCCTCCGAGCTTCGAGCCATTCATATTAAACTATCACATGAACAATATGGATAGAACCTTGGCTGAATTGCATGGGATGCTAAAGACAGTGAGGAGAGTATCCAGAAGAATGGTCATCATGTGATGATGATGCGAAGGCTAAACGCAAACCACTGTCAAGAAACTTTGCACCAAGAGGAAGTTAACTCCCGATGAGATCGCGAGTGCCTCTAATGCAAAGAAGGGCAAAAGGGTCGGCGGCATCGGATGCCGTTTGCTTCTATTGCAAGGAGACAGCCACTTGGAAGAGGAACGCAAGAAGTACATGGAGGATCTCAAAAAGAAGCAAAGTACGACTTACGCCGGTATTAATGTTATAGACATTAATCTTGCTACTTCACCTCGACTCTTGGGTATTTGATACCGGATCGGTAGCTCATATTTGCAAATCGTTGCGGGGAATGAGAAGAAGTAGAGGATTGAGAAGGGGCGAGGTGAACTGCGCGTCGGCAATGGAGCAAGCGTTGCTACGATTCTTTGTCGGCACGATACCACTTCATCTACCTTCGGGATTAGTTTTGGAATTAAATAATTGTTATTGTGTTCCAACACTATGTCAAAACGTTATTTCCGCTTCATGTTTGCAAGCGGAAGGATATGATTTTAGATCAATGAACAATGGTTGTTCAATATATCTCACGAGATATGTTCTATTTTCATGCTCCATTGGTGAATGGATTATACGTTTTGAATCTTGAAGCGTCTCCCATCTATAACATTAATACGAAAGGCAACTCTCTAATGATATAAACCCCACATTTATCGGCATTGTCGCTTAGGCCATATAAATAAGAAACGCATGGAGAAGCTCCATAAGGATGGATTGCTTCACTCTTTTAATTTTGAATCATTTGAGACATGTGAGTCTTGTTTACTTGGTAAGATGACCAAGGCACCTTTCACGGGACATAGTGAAAGAGCAAGTGACTTATTGGCACTCGTACATACGATGTATGTGGACCAATGAGCTCAACGGCCGAGAGGAGGTTATCGTACTTCATTACCTTTACTGATGACTTTAGTAGATATGGTTATATCTACTTAATGAGGCATAAGTCCGAATCCTTTGAAAAGTTCAAAGAATTCCAGAATGAAGTACAGAATCATTCGGGAAAACAATCAAGTTTCTACGATCGGATCGTGGAGGGAATACTTGAGCCAAGAGTTTGGTAATCATCTAAAAGATTGTGGAATTGTTCCACGATTGACTCCGCCAGAACTCCACAATGGAATGGGGTGTCCGAACGGAGAAATCGCACCTTGTTGGACATGGTGCGGTCGATGATGAGCCAAAGTGATCTTTCGTTATCCTTACGGGATATGCTCTTGAAACATTGCGCTCACACTAAATAGAGTTCCATCTAAGTCGGTTAAAAAGACACCATATGAGATATGGACGGGCAACCCCTAGTTTATCTTTTCTCAAAATTTAGGGATGCGAAGCTTATGTAAAACGTTTACATCGACAAGCTCACACCCAAATCGACAAGTGCTTCTTTGTGGGATATCCTAAGGAAACTAAGGGATATTACTTTTATAATCGGGAACAAGGCAAAGTGTTTGTCGCCCGACATGGTGTCTTCTTGGAGAAAGAGTTTCTTTCAAGAAGGGTTAGTGGGAGCAGGGTGCATCTTGAAGAAGTTCAAGAAACACCGAGAAAATGTTTCGGCGACCACGAGAACCACAACAGGAGGAGCAAAGTTGCGCCACCGGTTGTAGATACACCGGCCCACGAGGTCCGAAAGATCACGTCGTGCGCCGATGTACACGGTGTGGAACAACGTGATATATTGTTGTTGGACAACGATGAACCTAAGACCTATGAGGAAGCGATGGTGGGACCCGATTCCAACAAGTGGCTTGGAGCCATGAAATCCGAAATAGAATCCATGTACGACAATCAAGTTTGGAACTTGGTTGATCCACTGATGGTGTCAAAACCATTGAGTGCAAATGGGTTTTTAAGAAAAGGCCGATATGGATGGAAATGTTCACATCTATAAGGCGCAATTGGTGGCGAAAGGTTTTAAACAGATTCAAGGAGTTGATTATGATGAAACCTTCTCGCCCGTCGCAATGCTTAAGTCTATGCGGATTATCCTAGCGATTGCTGCATATTTCGATTATGAGGTATGGCGGATGGATGTCAAAACGGCTTTCCTAAATGGAAACCTAAGCGAGGATGTATACATGATACAACCTCATGGTTTTGTCGATCCAGAATCGCTGGAAAGATATGCAAGCTATAGAAGTCCATTTATGGATTGAAGCAAGCATCTCGGAGTTGGAATATTCGTTTTGATGAAGTAATCAAAGGGTTTGGTTTCATCAAAAATGAAGAAGAGGCATGTGTTTACAAAAGGTCGGTGGGAGCGCAATTGTATTTCTAATCTTATATGTGGATGACATATTACGATTGGAAATGATATCCCTATGCTTGAATCCGTCAAGTCTTCATTGAAAAATAGTTTTTCCATGAAAGACTTAGGGAGGCAATACATATTGGGCATTCGGATCTATAGAGATAGATCAAAGAGGCTAATTGGATTAAGCCAAAGTACATACATTGACAAGGTGTTGAAAAGGTTCAACATGCATGATTCCAAGAAAGGTTTCTTGCCCATGTCACATGGCATTAATCTTAGCAAGAATCGGTGTCCTCGGACACATGATGAGCGGAATAAGATGGGTATGGTTCCATATGCTTCGGCAATTGGATCCATCATGTATGCCATGCTTTGTACACGTCCGATGTCTCGTACGCTTTGAGTGCTACGAGCGGATATCGATCGAGATCCAGGTGAAGGTCACTGGATCCGTAAAGAATATCCTTAAGTACTTGAGAAGAACTAAGGATATGTTCCTAGTCTATGGAGGTGAAGAAGAGCTCGTTGTAAGTGGTTACACCGATGCTAGCTTCCAAACGGACAAGGATGATTATAGATCGCAATGCGGGTTCGTGTTCGCCGAACGGAGGCGCGATCAGTGGAAGAGTTCCAAGCGGGATACTTTGCGATTCTACAACGGAGGCCGAGTACATTGCTTGCTTCGGAAGCCGCAAAGGAGGCTGTTTGGATCAAGAAATTCGTTTCGAGCTTGGTGTGATGACCGGTGCGGCGGTCCAATGTCTCTCTATTGTGATAATAGTGGAGCCATTGCGCAAGCCAAGGAGCCAAGGTCACATCGAAGTCCAAACACATACTTCGGTGATATCATCTCATCCGCGAGATAGTGGACAGAGGTGATGTCAAGATATGCAAAGTACACACGGATCTCAACATAGCCGATCCGCCGACAAAACCTCTCCTCGGCGAAGCATGAGGCGCACACAAGAGCAATGGGTATTAGATACTTACATGATTGACTCTAGTGCAAGTGGAAGATTGTTAGTGATATGCCCTAGAGGCAACATGGAGATGTTGGATATCACGTCAATGTTTATGTATTTATGAATAAAGCGTTATTCGGTTCCATGAAATAGACATCTTGTATTGATCAATAAGTACGTGACTTATTTATGAGACTCTTTATGTATGAATCTATTTCTAAACGATCCTCGATCATATGTCATATTGTTGGAACAAATATGATTCTAAGATCGGCATGTTTATTGATTGATGATCATGTCTCATAGATCATGGGTATGAAGATACCAAATCAATAAACAAGGACATATGTGTTGGAGAACACATTGTTGGATAGACCCACCATGAGACACTACGGGAATTAATGTGCCATTAGTTGGTCTCGGGTAGTGTTGGTACAAAGTCCTTAGACCTGAGATCACCATGGATTCCAACATGTGTAGTAGCCTACTTTGGGACTACCAAACGCTATTCCGTGGCGGGTAGTTATAAAGGTAGTTTTCGGGTTTGCTATGAAACATGGAGTGGGATATGAGTGATCAAGATGGAATTTGCCCCTCATTTGGAGAGATATCTCTGGGCCCCTCGAGGTAATGGATTATGGAAATGCATGGCCATGCTAAGTTGATTGAGGAGTCAATCAACGGACGGATAATCCAATACGGTTCGAGTGAATGGTTAAGCTATTGAAGGGATGGCACACATCTTGCCTATAGCTTAACGGTATCGTGAGGCAAAGGGATTTGTGTACACATTACGGGTTCGAGCCGATATTATATTCTTGTATACTATGGTGTCAATATGTGCTGCTAGGCGCCGCGGTGTGACTCGGCGAGTTAGACTCGAGCCGACGATCGGCTAAGTTAGACTATAGCCGAAACCGAGTATACCTGAACCTACGGGGTCGCACGCTTAAGGGGATAGAATAGATATTCGAGTTGGACTCGGATACGGCTCGATCGGATAGGGATCCGATCGAATAGAGTCCTATGGGCTTACGACGTGTGGGCGGCCAACTCTATGAGATACGGATGAGATCCGATTCAAAATAGAGTCCTAATCGGCCACTAGTCCCGTCGGCCAACTCTATATAAAGGAGGGAGGGGTGGAGAGGCTGCCACATGTCAATTGCATCGCATGCAACGAAGTCGCCGAGATCAATCTCCACGAATACCCTCCCCCTTCGAGCCAAACCCTAGCCTTGCATCGCGTGCTAGCACACGGGTGTACGGCGTTTTGTCCCCGGACGTGTGGATGCTTGGTAGAGGCGCCGCTACGTTGCACGCCGTTGATCGGCTTTGGATCGGCTGCAATCGGAGCGATCGGCTGTGGAGGAATCGGTTGCGGTCGGGCGCATCGGAGCGAGGCGTGAGAACGCGGCCGGATGACTCGAATTGGCTGATTGACGAATCGGCTGTCTCCGGGAATCGGCTACACTGTTCTGGATCGGATCGCCCTGATTGGCTATTCCGCTCTACTCCAATCGGTAACGATCTATCGGCCCTTACTTGCAAGTGTTCCTGGTTTGCGCGGTTAAAAGTTTTTGTTTTCGGCTAGCGTAGCCTCCGCGTAACCCTTCAGCTTTTTCACTTGATCCGGCTTTACAAGAGGCTTTCCAAGTTTGAACTTGTATTTCAGCGGAGCCTTCGCTAGGGGAGCATGGCCGTGTAATTGATCCATTGAAATTCTAGCAGATTCCATAAATTGTCTTAACTCTGATCTAACATTTGGAAATGTGCTGAACTCCAGAGGTTTCTGAGGCTGCATGCCGAGCTGGGTTACATCTTTGCCCGTTCTCTTCGCCTTGCCAGCAGCCTTCCGAATAGTCCTGTCATAGTCGGATTGCGGTTGAGGTTGCGGTTCAGGCTCTAGCGTTAGGTACGTCTTCTTGAAGAAGTCCTTGGTTTCCTGGGGGATTTCAGGAGGCTTCTCAGGAGACTTCTTTCTGAAGTGGGCCTTGACTTCAGCTTGGACGGCCTCGTGCAGCTCCTCTGGAGTCATGTTGTACGCCATTTTCTTTGGGGCTGATGGGACCGGGTCAAGTTTAGGCCTCTTGCTTCTTGGTCCACTGCTGGTTGACATTGACCACGTGGCTCGAGATGTTGTCCGTTTAGGAGTCGGTGCTCATTGTGGCGATGAAGGAGACTGAGAAGGCGATGGAGTTGGAGACGACCGTTTAGGAGTTGGTGCTCGTGGAGGCGACGCAGGAGGCGGAGGAGGCAGAGGCGGCAAAGGAGGCGGACGAGACGGCCCACGTGGAGGCGAGGGCGGTGGAACGATAGGAGACGCTGTTCGTCCGGGGAATATTATGAAGATCTTCCTCCAGAGAAATATTCTGTGAGTTGTTTCTCCTAGCGTTAGCTCCCCGTCTCCTCCGGGGATATCCAACTCGAGATCTTCGTAGCCGTGTTCCACTTGTTCAATTTCAACTTTCGAGTACGCAGGTGGAATGGGTCAGGAGTGGTAGGTGCCGTCTCGGTCTACTGGAATGGCCATGCCCGACACGACCTATTCGAGAAGATTGCTTATTAGTTAGTAATGAACGTTGATTGACAAGTTATTCAAGGAAATGTACGTACAACATAAAAGTACGAACATACCTTTATTGTTATGTTCTTTAGCGGAATGTGCAGCTCAAATGGGGTCCGCTGTGTGATGTCATCAACGGGGCATGGCGGAACCAGTTTAGTTTGTGGGGCCAGGTCACCTTCATTTTCATTTGAAGCGCAGCTGCTGTGCTGCTACTATAGTTGAGCGGCTGTTGCTAGATCCGGCTGTTGGCTAACCCAATGGCTCTGCTCCTCTGCCAACCTGCGGTTTAGCCTTTCGTCCATAATTTGATCTATTTGCGAGAGCTTCATTTCCATCTCAGCGAACCTCGCATCGTGCTCTCGCCTGGACCTCATGCGGCCCTTGTACGTCTCGATGTCAGCTTGAAACCCATATTTCCAGGGGACGACGCCTTTTCCTCGCATACGCCCCGGATGCTCTGGGTTTTGGAGGGCGAGTGTTAGCTCGTCCTTCTCTCTGTCAGGCCTGAACGCGCCCGACGAAGTGGCCTCCATCGCATCCTCTAATCTTCGGCCGGCCTCTTGGATTTCTTCGCTGAAGATAACTGCCATCTACAGGATTAAGTGAGCCGCCATGAGCATAAAACCAATGCTTTGATCGTTTCGGCCAGTTGGCTATGCCTGGAACGATATCTCGCGCTTCAAGGTCGGCTTCCATTTTCTCCCATTTCTCCTTTGCTTTCTTATAGCCGCCTGACCCAAGCCTGTGATGATATTTTTTCTTCGCTGCATTGGCCTTGTTCTTTTCTATGATCGTTCACACTTCTTCCCCAGTCTTGTGTTCAACAAAAGCATCCCAATGATCTCTGAGCTTTGGGAACTTGTCAAAGTCTGGGTTTTGGCCCTTCAGGATGTATTTCTTGTGTAACTCTTTCTTATAGTTCCTGAATAGCTCTGCCATTTTCTTTAACGTCCATTCCTTGACCCTTGCTTGGTGTGAGTCTGGGATTGTGAACGTTTGCAGCATTGTGGTCCACAACATTTCTTTCTCTATGTCCGGGAGATAGCTCTGCTCATCTCCTCCTTTGGTTGATCGCCTCTAGTTGGCAACGCTTATGGGCACATGATCCCTCACCACCCATCCGCTGTGCGCCACAAACTTCCTTGCGGCATCCTCTGGGGCACTTGGTCGACTGTCAGATGCTACCTCTGTTATGACATGTCGACCCTCTATGCGCTTGCTGAGACCGCATTGCCCGCGTGCCCTCTTCTGTCTAGCGGAGGCGGAGCCCTCATTCCCCTCCTTGTCCCCCCCTCGTTCCCCTCGTCGTTGAGGTATTGATCTGGATCCTCAGTCTCCTCCTCGTTGTAAAACTCTGTGCTACCGCGTGCGATCTCGTCAAGGAGAAACTGTTCCTCGTCACGATCCACCATTTGATTGTTATGGGTTGAGGACTTAATCAAAGAATTCTAACAAAGAAAAATTTATTCGGTTAATACTTGTATCAATTATTCAGGGAAATCATGTATGTCTACGTAAAAAAACATAGACAAAAAGAAGAAGATGGAAAAAATAGATGAAATCCGACAGACTACGTTCTATATTTTCCTTCTTCTTCTCTTTTGTTTCTCTTTGCTAGAACACGACCGACCGACCGACTGATCGTTCGTTCTATCGATCACATCCATTCGTTCGGACCCTTAACCCTAACCCTAACCCTAAACTATCGTTCGTTCATGTCCGTTCGTTTGGACCCTTAACCCTAACCCTTACCCAAATCCTAAACTATCGTCTGTTCGTTCTATCGTTCGTTCACGTCCGAGGGTATAATCGTCTGGAGGAGAGGAGAGAAAGAGAGGAGAATGATGTGAGGGAGATAAGGTGGAGAGGAGAGGAAGTGGAGAGGAGAGGAGAGAGAGGACGTTGCATGTACGTTGTAACGAACGAACGAACGAACGAACGACCGACCGACCGAATGAACGAACGAACGATCGACCAGGAAGGAATGAACGAACGAACACTTGTTTGTTCGTTCGTCCGTCTGTCCGTCCACGTCCGTTCGTCCGTCCGTCCGTCCGTCCGTCCGTCCGTTCGTCCACGTCCGTTCATCCACGAACGAGCGAGCGAACGAACACTCGTTCGTGCGTACGTCCGTCCGTCCATCCGTTTGTTCACGTCCATTCGTTGATTTTATCGTTCTTGTTCGTTCGAAAATAAAAAATTCACAAGTCACATACACATTAAAATTTAAATCTATTCATGCATTCAAATATAAATACACATTCAAAATTCAAAATTCGTTTGTTCGTCCGTCCGTTCGTCCACATCCATTCGTCCGTTCGTCCGCCCGTCCATTCGTCCACGTCCGTTCGTCCACGAACGAACGAACGAACGAACACCCGTTCGTATGTCCGTCCGTCCATCCGTTCATTCATGTCCGTTCGTTGATTTTATCATTCTCGTTCATTCGAAAATACAAAATTCACAAGACACATACACATTTGAATTTAAATCTATTCATGCATTCAAATTTAAATACACATTCAAAATTCAAAATTCACAATCTTCATGCATTAAAATTTAAATAAACAGTCCATTTACATATAAAATCCATAAAGTCCATTTACACATATAAATTTACACATACACATACATTCTATCAAAATTCACACATCAAAAATAACAAATTCACATAATTCACATTCAAAATTTAATTTGATCACATTCAAAATGTTGCAAATTTAAGTGACAGTGCGCGGCAACGGCGGCGGCGTGGAGGGAGGCGACGACGGCGGCGGCGGAGGCGGCGGTGGCGTGGAGGAGGCAAGGGTTTAGGGTTTAGGAGGCGGCATGGGGAGGGGCCGTGGGGAGGGGCGGCGAGGGGAGGGCGACGGCGGCGGCGGCGACGGCCGTGACGATGGCGGCGATGGCAATGGCGTTGACGCGGCCTAAAAACCCTAGCACGTGCATCAATGTGGTGGCGGCGGCCTAAAAAGGGGGCGGCGGCGCTAACCTGCGGTAGGCGACGAAGACGACAGCGTGGCGGGCCTTCGGCGACGGCGACGGCGACGAAGACGGCAGAGACGGCGTGCTGCGGCGCGTCCTAGGGCTCGGCGACGGCGACGAAGACGAAGACGATGAGTTGGTTGCAAAAATGGCTAAGTGTTCGAGATCTCCCGCGGCCAATGCCATATATAGTCACGACATCTTTTGTCCCGGTTGAAACCAACAACCAGGAAAAAACATACTTTAGTCCGGTTGGTGGCTTAACCGGGACTAAAGATCCTATCTTTAGTCCCGGTTGAAGGATCTTTAGTCCGGTTGAAGCCACCAACCGGGACTAAAGATGGTCGAGCAGCCACGTGGCATAGGTAGGTGGGCATCTTTAGTCCATTGAAGCCACCAACGGGACTAAAGATGGTTTCCGCCCATCAAAATTCATCTCTATTCCCGGTTGATATTATAAACCAGGATTAATCATATAATCATATAATGTTCATATATTCATATATAATTATATATAATTATAATGTTCATATGTTGATATATTTTATATTCATATATATAATTAACATATGTTCATATAATTAACAAAAAATATTATAAATTGAAATAATAACATATAATTAACATTTATCATGTTTAAAACTTTTTAAATTTAAATAATAATATATAATTAACATATGACCTATTTGAAAATATTTTAAAATTAAATAATAATATATTATTAACATTTGCCATATTCAAAACTATTTTAAATTCTAATAAGCATATAGAATTAACATTTGTCTTATCTTCTTTGGGCGGTGCTTCTTTTTTCTTGCTCTTCTCCCTTTGCTTCATAATCTTTCTGTCTTGCTCTTTCTTAGATAATCGCTGACCACCTCATTCCGTGATGGCTCCCGTGATTTAGAGGTGTGATTTCTCTTTTCGAGCAATGTTCAAGTTCTCGTTGCTAATGCAATCTAAGTTGGTACATGTAGTGGTCGATGTCGGCGGCGACGAGTTGTGGAAGATAAGGCATGCTAATTTCAATGCCTGGAAATAACTTTCCCTTTAAAAACTTCAAAAATTACCTTTCAACTTTCTTTTGAATTTTTCTCTTTATTTGATGTTTCTTTAAAGTTCTTCATTTGATTTATTTTATCAAATACTGATAGATCGCGACGTCGAATTTATGAAAGAAACTGAGCTCGACCTTAGGATCGAAAAAACACCCCTGAAGGCAATAATTTACAATAAATTCAAATGATAGCAATAATATTCAATGATACAATTTAATTTACATCGTCCATACATAAATTTAGCTAAGTGACATTTGTCCTCACGTACTTTCTCCACACAATTGTTCCTTCGTTATGATCGTTGCGTGAGTAAGGGGTGTCCTCATTTGATAGGAGGATACTCGGGTTAACGCCACCGCGAACGGAGGTTGCCCGTCAAACCGATCGTAATCTTCGTCGGTTCTATCCTCGACTCCCACGATTTTCCTTTTGCCTGGGAGAACCACGTGGCGCTTTGGCTCGTCGGACCCTTTCCCCTTCTTTGATTTGCTAGCCATGTCTTGACATAGAGAACTTGCCGTACATCATTGGCAAGGACGAAGGGTTCGTCATAGTATCCAACCTTGCTCAGGTCGACCGTTGTCATCCCACTTGCATCAATGGTTACGCCTCCACCGCTGAGCCTAACCCACTGGCACCGAAACAGAGGGACCTTCAGAGGTCCATAGTCCAGCTCCCATATGTCATCGATGCTGCCGTAATATGTGCTAGCCGTACCGTCGTATCCCACGGCATCGATGCGGACAGCGCTGTTCTGATTCGTGCTCTTTAAGCCTTGGGTCCGCGTGTAAAATGTGTACCCATTGATTTCATATGCATGGAATGTGGTGATCGAGCAAGATGGTCCCCTCGCCAAGAAGGCTAGTTGTTGGTCAAGGGTCGCGTTGCCCATGAGACGTTGTCGCAGCCAAGCAGGGAATGCATCAATGTGATGGCGTGTAATCCAGGCATCCGTCTTACCGATGTTTTCGGAGTGAACAATCGCCAAGTGCTCCTCGATGTAAGGAGCCACCAAGGAAGATTGTTGCAACACGGTCCAATATGCTTGCCTGTACAAGTCATTGTCTATGTTCATTATTGCCTTTCTTTCAAGAGTTCCCTTCCCCCGTAGTCTACCTTCATGGCTTGATTCAGCACCCCGATGGGACGAAGGTCTTCAATAAAGTCGACGCAAAACTCAATCACCTCCTCTGTTCCATACCCCTTGGCGATGCTGGCCTCCGGACGTGAACGGTTACGGACGTACTTCTTTAGAACGCCCATTGTCGACCCCCTTTTTGAGGACGGGAATCATTCGTGTTCATAGTACCATATCCCTGGATTGAGTAGTTTGGTACCCACGAATACAGTTCTGAATTACCAGGTGCAAAGTGCACGAATAGTCTTACATCGAGATTATTACAATAATAGGCCCGAAGACAATATCCAATACATATAGGACCTACTGGTCCGAATTCAACCAAATCAGAGTTTATATGAGATTAGCAGACGAAAAGCAGCGACATGTCAATTGCCACAGGCAACGACTGGGGAGTAAGACCTAGCGCGCTCCATTGTCTTCATTCATCCTGGTAGTAAGCATAGGGGTCCTCCAGTTCTTCGTTTCCTTCATCTGAAGTTTGTGCGTATAGCAAGGGTGAGTACCCAACGTACTCAGCAAGCCGACACGGAATGGTGCACATGATAGGGTCATTCAAAGGATGGCCAAGGTTCATTTGCACAAAGCCAATTTTCACAAATCATTTCACAAACCTAACATCTAGCCAGTCAAGTTTTAGTTCCAGAATATATTAAATCGGCGACGGTTCTGTCTGCCATCCATCGTGATACCAAGGATGGTTTCCCGTTTCCGGTTCGTCATGGTTTTCTGGGGAGTCTATCCCTTCTCGCAGGTCGAGAAGTTGAGTCCACCAGCATACAAAAGCATTATGCATACCAACCCATCATTTTAACATTTATGAGTCTAGCAACGGGAGAAACTTGTCACGTCGCTCATTAACCGCGAGTACGGCTATTCGAATAGATTGATTGACTCCACTGCAGTGGATGTACACTTTACCCGTACTCCGCAACTACTCATTGAATGAGTTTACATCCCTCTATATGGGACGGTCACGGCAAAGCCTTTCGATAACCTCACTTTGGCAGTACCCGCTCCATGAACTTAAGTCCTCATGCACTCTAGCCGTCATTTCCTAGCAGTGAGAGGAGTTCTTGCGTTCCTAGGGTAAGAGAGAAAACTCGCTTAATCTTTAAGTCATTGTTAGGTTCAGTTTATTATTCACATAAAGGCCTTTTGTCTCATCATAATCATGGGCACCCTACCATTGGTAGGTCCTTCAACTCAACACCTACACCTGAACCACTATGCAGGGATACTGCCTCCGCTCGGCTATCTACACCGCTAGGTCTATACCTATTCGAGAAGTACGGTTGTACTGGTTCGCTCTAAGTTACAAGTCTCATGGCTCGGTCCTTAATTGACCAGGGATGGTACTAGCCTTTCCCGGAAACCATCCAAATCCATCCATCCGCCCCAGTCTGAAAACATTGGTTTGTATTTTTATTTTTCCATCAAAACTATCTTCAACATGATCGAGGCAATGTGGCGCTCATGTCTCCACCTGCCGTATCTCAACTACCCTCCCTAAGGTAGTTGCCCAAGAATATAGCATTTGTAAAAATATGAATATGCAAGATTCTAGTACAAGTGTGGCTAAGCACTTTTACCGAAGATATCCTCCGGTTGTATCACGTCGAGGGTTACAAGGAATATTTCTAAGAGTAATCAATATCAAGGCAGGGTATATCTAGTACATGTACTCATTTGTGTACAGCATGCAATTTGTAATTGAAATCAACATCATTTCGCAAAGTAGGATCAATATGTTCAAAGGGATGTGTTGACTTGCCTTGCTCGCACACTTGTTGGCCGGGGTCTTCAACGTAGTCGGTGCTTGCTCCCTTGGTTGCTATCTGTATGTGCGAAAGATCAATTGAATTCGATCAGAATTCAATAAAATACCGAGAGATCGAAAAGAACCATAAAAAAAGACTCCAAACGTTTAGCCTAGAATTTACTCGAGTTCGGACAAGAGTTGTTAGGATAAAATCCGAGTTAAAAACGAGTTGATGCCCTAGGGTTTTCGCAAAAACGTCGATCGCATTTAATTAAGAAAATAAATTTAGAAATGCTAATCAAGTGGGTTTGTACTCGAGGTTTTGAAGGTTTGAGCACTAAAAGAAACACATTTTTAATGGCAAAAAAGAAATAAACAAAATCCGGATTAAAATGACGCGAAACGGAATCCCCAAAAATCCGATTTCTATTTCCGAATTTGCTCGAGAAAAATATACGAGAAAAAAATATATTTTTGCCCAAATATTTTCCCAAATATTTCCTAAACACTTTTCCTATTTTTTCAAAATTTTCCCTATTTTTCTATTTTTTCCTTTTTCCTTTTTCTTCTCCTTTTCTTTTCTTTTCTCTGTTTACTATTCATTACCCTACAACCTGCTCGACTGGCGCTCTGCTTCCTTTCTTCTCTGTTACCGGCTGGTGACCGGCGCAAGCGAGGGGGAGGGATGGCGGCTCGGGGCTTACCGGCGACGGCGACGGCAAGGGGAGGCAGTGGGGCACCGGCGCACGGCGGTGGTGGCTTGCGGCGGCGACGGCGCTCGGGAGGGAATGGCGCTCGGGCTTGCGGCGCTCGGGAGCTAGGGTTGCGGCGAGGAACGGCGAGGGGAAACGGAGGCGAGGTGGAAAAAGAGAGGGCTGCGACCCTCTATATAGGCGTGGCGGGGAAGAGAACGGGGAGAAGGGGGCGGCGCGCGGTACGGTGATGGCGCACGCGGCGCGGGTGAGCGGGGCCGGCGCGGGAACGCGGTGACGCAAGGGGTCGGGCGCAGGGCGTTGGCGCGTGGCGAGCGCACGAGGCGGCGCGGTACGGCGGGCAACGCGTGGCAAGCGGCGCGGGCAGGGCCGGGTACGGCGGCGCGCGGAGTGCGGGGGGGACCGGGTGCGGCGGCACAGCGCATGGCGCATGGCGCGGGCGGGGCGGGAGCGGCGTGCGCGGTATGCGGGCGGCCGGGGCGGCGCGGCGCGGCACGGGCGCATGGCGCGTGGAGAGCACGCGCGGGCGCGGTACGGTGGGCGACGTGTTGCGGGCGCGAGGCCGGGTCGGTACGGCGTCGAACACATGACGTATTGAAAGTGCTTTTCGATTTTTCGATTTTCAATTCCATTTTCCCATTCCTATTTTCTTTCACTCTAAAAATTCCAAATAAAAATCTAGTATTCCCAAAATTAATTTAAAAAATATATTTTCAAACTTTTAACCAACTTTAATTTATTTAGAAATATATATCACCTTATTTAATTTAATCCTTTTTCTTAAATTCATAAATCACAATTTTTAATTCCAATTAATTTCTATACTTTATATAAATCCTTTAAAATATTTTATTGCACATTTCATTTTCTAATTAATATTTCACAATCACCAAATAATATTTTATTTTCCAAACACACATTTTTATGAATCCACACCCTCTTCCTATTTTATTTTAAAATTCCTAACCTTAAGACTTCGAGATTTTTCTCCCAACGGAAATCCAAATCATTTGTTTTTTCTCAAACACCGAGATGAATCATTCACATATAAATTTATGCAACCAAGGCGGCAAATAAGAAGCAATAAACACGATCAAGAAGCAACGAGCAAAAAGTTCTTGTAAGTTCCGATTTTTAATTTCCGGTTTTTAAATTCTCCGATTTTCAGGGCGTTACACCCATATGCCTCTCGAAAGGGAACATGTTGTGTAGGAATACCGGACCGAGAATACGGATCTCTTTGACAAGGTGGCATAGGAGATGCGTCATGATATTGAAGAAGGAAGGCGACAAGATCATCTCAAAGCTGACAAGACATTGGACCACATCATTTTGAAAGTCTTCTAGTCTGTCTGGATCGATAATCTTCTGCGAAATTACGTTCAAGAAAGCACATAGCTTTGTTATTGTTGCCCGGACATTATCGGGAAGGATACCCCGAATTATAACGGGAAGCAGCTGTGTCATCAGCACGTGGCAGTCATGGGACTTCTTATCCCTTTATATTCGAGGAGTATCTAGACGGTACCTTGATGCTCTCCAGGCATTCAAACATTATTTCCTTCTCTGCCCTACTCAGAGTGTAGCTGGCTAGACTTAGGTATTGTGCTCCTTTCTCCTTTGGTTGCGGGTGAAGGCCGTCGCGTTGTGCCATATGTTTCAGATCGTTACGTGCCTCAAGTGTATCTTTTGATTTTCCGTACATACCTAGGAAGCCAAGCAGGTTTACACAAAGGTTCTTGGTGAGGTGCATCACGTCGATTGCGTGGCGGACGTCCAAGACTTCCCAGTAGGGCAACTCCCAAAAAATTGACTTCTTCTTCCACATCGCCGCGTGACCACCTTTACTTGCTATAGGTTGGTTGCCGGGTCCCTTTCCAAATACTACTTTGAGGTCTTTCACCATGACAAACACGGCATTTCCGTTGCAATGCTTTGGCTTAGTACGATGGTCTACCTTTTGATCAAAATGTTTGCCTCTTCTCCGGACAGGGTGGCTTGCAGCAAGAAAGCGACGATGGCCCATGTACACTACCTTCTTACAATGTTTCAGGTACGTACACTCGGTCTCATCCATACGGTGGGTGCAAGCGTTGTACCCCTTGTTTGATTGTCCGGATAGGTTGCCAAGTGCGGCCAATCGTTGATGGTAACAAACGGCAACCCTCGTAGGTTAAAGCGCTGTTTATCCTCATCCCACACGGGAACACCTTCTTTCTTCCACAGCAGTTTAAAATCTTCGATCAGCGGTCTCAGGTACACATCGATGTCGTTACCAGGTTTCTTCGGTCCTTGAATAATAATCGGCATCTGAATGTACTTCCACTTCATGCATAGCCAAGGCGGGAGGTTGTAGATACACATCGTTACAGGCCAAGTGCTATGCCCGCTACTTATCTCTCCAAAAGGATTCATGCCATCCGTGGTTAAGCCAAACCTTAGTTTTCTTGCATCCTCGCCAAAGTCTTTAAATGTTCTGTCGATGTTTCACCACTGTGACCCATCGGCGGGATGTCTCAGCATGTCGTCTTGTAGGCGTTCTTCCGCGTGCCAGCGCATCATCCTTGCGTGCTCCTTGTTTCTGAATAGACGCTTCAGCCGTGGTGTTATAGGAAAATACCACATCACCTTAGCAGGAACCCTTTTCTTCGAAGGCCGTCCGTCAACTTCGCTTGGATCATCTCGTCTAATCTTGTATCGAAGTGCTTTACAAACTGGACATACTTCTAGTTTCTCGTACTCTTCACCGCGGTAGAGGATACAATCGTTAGGACATGCGTGTATCTTCTGTTCCTCCAGTCCTAGAGGGCAGACTAACTTCTTAGCCTCGTACGTTGATTCCGGCAATTCGTTTCCCTCTAGAAGAATGTTCTTCATGAGTTTTAGTAACTCGCCAAATGCCTTGTCACTGACACCATTTTTGGCCTTCCATTGCAAGAATTCCAGCGTGGTACCCAACTTTTTGTGCCCCTGTTCACAGCTTGGGTACAAGGACCTTTTGTGGTCCGCCAACATACGCTCCAATTTCTGCACCTCCTTTATGCCTTCGCAGTCCTCCTGTACGTCGCGCAACAACTGACTAAGGTCATCGGCACCGTCGTTTTCTTCAACATCCCCGCCCACCTCGCCTGCTGTATTCTCTTCAAACCCACCGTATTGACCACAGTCCGAAATGTTGTCGTCGTCTTCTTCATCTTCTTCCATTGCAACCCTCACCTTTCCGTGCGATGTCCAGCAATTGTAGTGAGGCATGAATCCCGATTAAAACAAGTGGGCATGAATGATTCTTGATGTAGAATACTCCTTCTCGTTTTTGCTCTTTTTGCATGGACAACGTATGAAACCCTTCTGCTTGTTGGCATTGGCCACACTCAACAAATAGTGCACGCCTTGAATAAACTCTCTCGACCATCGATCTGTGTTGTACATCCATTGCTGATCCATCTACATGGAATGCACAAAAATAGTAAGAAAATTTCATGAAATTCAAATCATTTCAATATTATTACAATAATTATATATATATCTAATCAGACAATAATTATATACTAATCCAACAAACGTAATGCGGTTCTGAAAAATTAGAATTATTTTAAAAAGGTCTTTTAAAGTGGTAAACATAAAATTAATTAATTATTTTGCATGTATTTTAAAAGGTCCTTTGTCATCTATTTTATAACTTTTTTGTCCAAAAGATTTCTCTCTTCATTTTCCATAAACATTTTTTGAGATAAAATTATACGGACTAAATTCCTACAAATCTAACGTGCTAAGCATATTTTTCTTCCTCTTTATTTTCCCTAACTTTTTTCTCAACGCAATGTAATGTGCTTAGCAAAATAATTAGTCCAAACAAATTTTCTTTCTCCTCATGTTTACAAAAAAATCTAGAGATGAAAATGTATAGAAAACAACCTAAAATGCGAAATGCTAAGCATAGATCATAAGAGGAAGAAGTTGCTAACCTTGTAGATAGCAAAGATTTGTGTATTATCACCAAAACAAAATCACAAAAAGTTTTGGCAGCACCTCCCCTCTAGCTAGAGAAAAATTTTGAAGACAAGTGTAGCTGGCTTGGGCTAGAGAAGGAAGGAGAATAAAAAGCAAGCCATCTTTAGTCCCGGTTGGTGTTACCAACCGGTACTAAAGATCAAAATTATCTTTAGTCTTGGTTGGTAACACCAACCAGGACTAAAGATGCTATTTTGTCTCGGTTGGTGTTACCAACGGGACTAAAGATGGTGTCGAGAGGTCGAACACGTCGGGCGTCGGGCATCTTTAGTCCCGGTTGGTAACACCAACTGGACAAAATAGCATCTTTAGTCCCGGTTGGTGGTACCAACCGGACTAAAGATGCCCAACTCGACAACCTCCGACAATATTTCAACCGGGACTAAAGATGATCTTTAGTCCTGGTTCGTGTCACGAACCGGGACTAATGTTCCTAGAAATCCGTAGACTTTTCAAATTGGGACTAGAAATGTTTTTTAGTCTCGGGTACTATTCAAACCGGGACTATTATGGATTTTGGTGCTTCAACCGAAAATGGTTTCTCCAGTAGTGCATGTGCCCTAGTTGGTTGCCTGTGGCCTGTTGAATGAAGCTTCCGCATGTTTATTTTCTTTTTCACTGTGCTATCTTATTCTTGTTTCCCTTAAGGTAAGTAAATGTAAGAGAGCCATAAGGCTTATCATAGTCAATTCGTTAATAAGTAAATAGTTTTCCTTCGTGATGTTGGATGTGATATTATCTTTGTAACTGTGTATGTTAGATTGACCCTGGACTAGCACATATACAGAGGAGGTCCTATTTTGGGTCCTCACAACATCGCTCAACTTCAATACTGAATATCTAACACCCTCAACTTTTAAAACCATTTAATTTACCCTCTTAGTCCAAATAAAAGTGGTCTTAACCGAAGCAGTGCCTACTTGAACCGGTATCCTATATGTCTATAAAGTTCATCCCCACTAAGTGTAGTTAATATATTTTTCTCTTATCTCATTAAGCCACATCAACTCAATTATTTCTAACCCTTGGTTGGTTCTATGATCCAAACTAGATGAAACCCTACGCGTTGCTGCAGGAGTTCTATATAATAGTAGTAGAAATAACATGTAAGATAGTTAGACGACGTAACTTTATATATTTTATATAATTTTCATCTTTAATCGACCATGCAAAAAGTTATAAACAAATAACATGACATGGTTTATGAAAATTTCAATCATATATAGGTTGATCATTCAAAAATAAAACTAAGGTGATGTGTCTTAGTGACAGAAGGAAAAGAAGGAAGATAATATAGATTAATCATTCAAAGATAAAACTAAGGTAATATGACTTTATAGAGGAATAAAAGGAGGGAGATAATTTAGATCATAGATCAATCATCTCGGGCTAGAAACAATTGAGGTGATGTAGCTTAATGAAAAGAGAGAGAAATAACCAAAAAAGAGAGAAATAACATTAATTGTAGTTAATAGTGCGGATGAACTTTATAGACATATAGGATTATCTTTCTCCTTTTCTTCTCTTATAAATATAAGACATATTATCTTAGTTTTGTCTTTGGATAATTAATTTATATTTTTTTGCCCTCTCTTATTAAGTCATATTATAATAATTTTTATTGTAAACGATCAAAATTCATATATGATTTAAATTGTTATAAACCACACTATCAAACGGTTATATGTAGCTTTTTTCAATAGTTGATCAGAGATGACAATTATATAAAATGTAACTATTTTATATGTTATTTTTACTAATATTATACAAAACTCCCGCAGCAACGCAACAGGGTTTCATCTAGTTTATCTACAAGACGCCATGTGAAGAAGCCATGTGGTAGTCTAATATAGCCAAAAAAAATTATAGATAAAAAACATGGGGCCACCTATCACCTCCTTCCTTCCTTCTGCTTGCTCTTCCTCACCGGTCAGCGGATGTATTTTTTTTTGGAAATTTTAGTGCCTTCATATTCTAAAAATATCTTATAAAGAACTTACGAAAAAATTTACAAAATATCGAAAGGGCTAGTTAGCGATCACCCGCGCGTCAAGGAGGCGCGTGATCACCGCCCTGTCTTTTTCTCTTAGCACGTGGCGTAAAAACCGAACTTTCCTATTTTTTTATAGCGCAGGTTGCCTATGCATGCTCCCAAAGAATCAGACATGCATGCATGATTTGTTAACCGAAATATTAATACCAGATTTGAATTTTAGCCATCATGAGGAACGAATATTAACTTTAAATTTGATTTCAGCCTTCATTATTTGTAGACCGAAAATAACGTCAATTTTCTGATACAACTATTTTTATGAAATATTTATACGTAGATATTTTACCAGCATAAAGTTTATATGTAAAAGTTTACATGCATAAAGTTTTTATATAGATAGTTTTTTATGCATAAAATTTTTACATGCTTAAAAAACCGTTGGTTTTTCATCAATAACTTGTTATAATTATCAAAAAATCAAAATTTGTTATAAAAGGATTTTTGCCGATGAATTTATCTAATAAAATTTATAGTAACAAATATTTTTTAATAGATAAGGCTGAAATAACTATGGCTGAAATAGATCTCCACTCATTTCTCATCTCCATTCAAATTTCGAAGTACATACAAATCGCAACATTGAAAATTTGAAACAGAATACACACAAGACACGAAGGAGCGACTCCCGAGCAAGCGCATGCGGCGTGATCGTGTGCCCTAGATGCGCGGTGTCACCTGATAACTAGCATAGTTATTAGGACCGGACCGATAATTGAACCAACAACAACAATGTCAGTTCACTGGTTCATTGGTTCAACCGTTATAAACCGGTTGAACCACGTGTCAAATTTGAACCGATCAAATTGAACCGGCCACAAACTTAACAACATATATATACAAATATATCTGTCACACGTCTGGAATATGGATCTTAGAAAACAATTATCAAGCACATCATATTAAATTTAAACCATAGTTGTGACACCCTTAAAATTATACACTTTTGAAAATGATAAAATGACGAAGAAAATTTTTGTAAATATTTTTTTATGCATAATGTTAAAACATTTAAAATCTCCTAATATTTATTTGTATTTCTCTTATTTTAATTTAGAAAATAAAATTAATTAATTCTTGGCCCTTATTTTTGAAAAATCCCAATTTAAGGAAATTTCCAAAATTTAGTTTAAATTAATTTTAAACCCTAAGTTAAATTCACTCTAGTTTTCCTTAATTTTTCCTTTTCTTTTATTCTCCTTTTTCCTCATTTTCTTTTCCTTTTTCTTTTTCTTTTTCTTTTTCCTTTTCCTTTTCTTTCTTTCTTCCTTCTACCTCCTCTCGTTCCCGCCCGCGGCATCGCCGCTTCGGCCACCCACACTGTGGGCGCTGCCCTTGCCCACCGGGGATGAGAACCGACCTTGGCCACCGTCTCTCCTTTGCACACGTGCCAATGCTTGATAGGAGCAGCCACGTCGCCATCTAAATCCCCGGCGAACTGACTTTACACCGAACCGCCATTGATGACGATATCTCGCGAGCAAATTGACCTTGAACAGCTATAAATAGAGCATTTCGGACCAAATTTTCTACACATCATTCCTTCCTCATCTTCTCCTCTATTTTTTCCCGAAGGTGTCCCCAACTATTACAACCCAATTCGCTTGAATTTTGAGGGAATCCGAAGAAGAACACTGAAGAACCCTAACTAGCGACAGAGCCAATCTTCAAAATTCGGCATCCAAATTGAAGGTACCATTATTCCTCATACCAAGAACTTATTTTTCCCTAACAATGCCGAACCAAATAGTCGTTGGAGACTCACTGCTAGCGAGCCGCCACACCTCCTCTACTCCGACCGCCAACGAGCGCACGTTGCTAGCCTCCCTCAGTGCCGCTCCGGCCTAACTATCAATTTAGCTAGCTTCCCTAAACCGCATAGATGCTCCCAAGCTAGCCACCTTGGCCGTGTCGTCGCCGGAATGTCACCGCGACGAGCGCCGCGGACGCCACGACCACCTCGCCATCGCCAGCCCACCTCGTCGTCTCCCCGGCCCGGCCGAGCCCTAAAATGGGTTTCCTGTGAAGGGTTACGCGGAGGCTACGCTAGCCAAAAAACAAAAATTTTCTACCGCGCAAACCAGGAACACTTGCAAGTAAGGGCCGATAGATCGTTACCGATTGGAGTATGCAGCGGAAATAGCCAATCAGGGCTATCCGATCCGAAAAAGCAGTGTAGCCGATTCCCGCAAGCCGACGAGATACCGGGGACAGCCGATTCGCCAATCGCCCGATTCGCATGCCGAAGCCGATCCGAGTCGTCCGATGTGTTATCCCGCCTCGCTCTGATGCGCTCGACCGCAGCCGCCTTGCTCCGAAGTACCACAGCCGATGAACAGCGCGCAACGTAGCAGCGCCTCTACCGGTATCCACACGTCCAGGGACAGAACGCCCAACACCCGTGTGCTAGCACGCGATGCAAGGCTAGGGTTTGGCTCGAAAGTGGGGAGGGTTTCCGTAGAGATTGATCTCTGCGACTTCTGTTGTGGATTCGGTTCAATGCGATCAATTGACGTGTACCACCTCTCCACCCCTCGCCCCCTTTATATAGAAATGGCCGACTGGGACTCGTGGCCGATCAGGACTCTATTTTAAATCGGATCCCATCCGAATCTCATAGCGTCGGCCGCCCATACGTCGTAAGACCATAGGACTCTATCCGATCGGATCCCTATCCGATCGAGCCGTATCCGAGTCCAACTCGAATTCCTGTTCTTATCCCCTTAAGCGTGCGACCACAGTAGGTTCAAGTATACTCGGTTTCGGCTATAGTCTAACTTAGCCGGCCGTCGGCTTGAGTCCAACTCACCGACTGACACATCATGCTCCTAGGAGCACATATTGACACCATAGTATACAAGAATAAAATATCGGCTCAACTGTAATGTGTACACAAATCCCTTTGCCTCACGATACCGGTTAAGCTATAGGCAAGATGTGTGCCATCCCTTCAATAGCTTAACCATTCACTCGAACCGTATTGGATTATCGTCCGTTGATTGACTCCTCAATCAACTTAGCATGGCCATGCATTTCCATAATCCATTACCTCGAGGGGCCCAGATATCTCTCCAAAGGAGGGGCAAATTCCATCTTGATCACTCACATCCCACTCCATGTTTCATAGCAAACCCGAAAACTACCTTTATAACTACCCGTTACGGAATAGCGTTTGGTAGTCCCAAAGTAGGCTACTACACATGTTGGAATCCATGGTGATCTCGGGTCTAAGGACTTTGTACCAACACTACCGAGACCAACTAATGGCACATTAATTCTGTAGTGTCTCATGGTGGGTCTATCCAACAATGTGTTCTCTAACACATATGTCCATGTTTATTGATTTGGTATCTCCATACCCATGATCTACGAGACATGATCATCAATCAATAGACATGCCGATCTTAGAATCATATTAGTTCCAATAATATGATATATGATCAGGGATCATTTAGAAATAGATTCATTCATAAAGAGTCTCATAAATAAGTCACGTACTTATTGATCAATACAAGATGTCTATTTCATGGAACTGAATAACACTTTATTCATTTATACATAAACATTGACGTGATATCCAACATCTCCATGTTGCCTCTAGGGCATATCACTAACACCCTGTGCTTCATAGATGGGGTTAGATTCCTTAGTCCCCGAGCTCTGGCCGCCCTCGCCGCCGCGCGCCCTCATCCCCCGCTGGCAGCCTCACTGAAAGAAAGAAAAGAGAGAAAAGAGAAAGAAAATAAAGAAAAAGAAAAGAGAGAGAAAATATAGAAGCGCAAAAATAATTTTAGGAAAATTAGTTTATTTTTAGTCGACCAATTTGACCCTTTGATTTCCTTTTAAAAACGTTATTTTATAATTTCAAAATTCTTCCTATTTCCTTTAAATTTATTTATATCCCCTTTTAAAAATATTTTTAAACTTCTAACTCTTTGTAAATCATTGTAGACAAGCCCAAATTTTAAACCTTAGAATTTAACAAATAATCTTCCTATTTATTTTTCCTTTATATATGTTAAGTGTTCCTTTTAACATTTTTTTATTTTAACAAGCCCAAATTTTAAATTCTAGGATTCGATAAATAACTCTAGAAAAATAGTTTGACCCCTGGACTCTTCTAAATTTTATTCCATTTTTACAAACTTATTTGTTCTTTTCTAAAAAATTTGAAATATTTCCTTTATTCTATTCAAGCTCAAATTTGAACTTAAAATCTAGCAAATAATCCTCGTATTTTAAAACTCCAAAAACTAACCCCTTTTCTTCTTTAAAATATTTCAAATACTCTTATTATTTTTCTTTATTTTACTCAAGTCCAAAAATTTAAGTTTTAGGATCTAACCAATAACTTTCCCTTTAAAATTTCAAAAATCATCTTTTGAACTCTTTCTGAATTTTTATATCTATTTGATATTTCTTTGAAGTTGTTCGTTTGATTTATTTTATCGTTTACCGATAGATCGTGACGTCGAGTTCGAGGAATTAGAACTTGACCAAGAATTGGCGTAAATACTCTTGTTGCCCTCCAACCAAATAAATATTTTGAAACCGTTAACACTCAAGGCAAGTCAAACTATCCTTGATCATTTATAGCATTTGAAAATAAATAAATTCCCTGTTATAAATGATATATTTAGTTAGACATATTTTGTGGGATGGGTTAGTCAAGCCAGATAGTTATGATTTATTATTTCAAGTAGTTTTAAATATTCACTAGACTATGCATGTTAGTATTCTATATGAATATAAGGGATTTTCTAGTTTATATAAGTTATCATTTCATGCATTAGAAGCATTTTATCATTTTATGTGTAGAAAAGGAGAAGTTTATTATTCCATAAGTTTAGATATATTCTCCTTCTCCTTAGAAAAATACCTTGATAATTTGGACTAGGAATCAAAACCATCAACATAATAGAATAAACATTATCACTTATGTTAATATTTCATTCATAATTGTAGGAATTTATTCCATGTGGTAAAATAAGAAATGAACTATTATTTTATGTGATAGGCAAATGTAAGACCTATCATCTCATGTGATATGAGAATGGTCATATGGAACTATATTTCATTCAATAAAATGGAAAATGATCCATTATTTCATGTGATAGGTAAATGAAATTCCTATCAATTCTTGTGACCTAAATGATTTTGGTTGTATGCCAGAAAATATAAAAACTCTTGTGCCAGAATAAAGACATAGTTTCGCCCATCCGATGGACCGGTTATATCGGCATGACATTTATATATTTCTCTCTGATCTCCCTGGGGACTTAGGAGATTTATTCATGTGACTCTATGCATGGGAGATTTGTAGTGTTGTTGAAGTCTCATTGATGAACAGTTATATAAACAGCGGATAACAACGCCAATACTAACCAGATCGGTACCGTCTGTTAAGATAACCCTATGTCTCACCAAGCCGGGGCAAGTGTGTGATGAACAGTTATTAAATAAGGGTCGAGACACCAATTACTGGTTAGAATTGGTGCCTCTATTAAGATAGCCCTTCATGTCTCGTTCACACATCAGAAAAGGTTAAACCATATAAATGCTATGTTATCCTTAGCCTTGCAACCTAGGTTAATCCTCGGGTAAAGCTGGGCAACTGCAGGGTTAATTGTTAATTGTATTCAAATACGTCGTACTCCCGGTCAATGGAGTTATGTCTATGGGTGAATCCAGTGTAATGGCATAAGTAACTTTTCTAAATGCTATTATAAAATATGAATATTCATATATAAATACTTTTAGGAAAGGGTAGAATATAGAATTAGGCTAAAGTTAAGTTTATAATTCATGTTCTTACATGTTTACATAAAATATTCTAAAAAGAAGGATAGGATATGTCTTCATGCTAAGGATAAATTTATAGTTTATCTTTCTTTTTAAGATATCATGCATATTTGTCCATATGTAATTGAATTCAGTTTGGCTTGCTGAGTACCATTGGTGCTCATCCTTGCATATAATATTTTTAGGAAAACCTGAAGACAAAGAAGAAACTCCTAGTGCACTAGTGGACTGGGAGAACGAGTACGATTCCTAGGTCGACTCCACACTCGAGCTATCCCTGTGGAAGTGTCGTGTCTTTTTGTATTGTATAACTTGTACCTGTACACTAATAGTTGGTAATATTAAACGAAGTTGTGGAGATTATGGCAATCGGATACCCACATGGCAAGCTTATCCGACTGGTAATAGGGATAGGTTACGCCTTTCAATTATGTAAACCGACTATGACTTGGGTATTACGTTGCCGATTAGATAAGGCACCGGCTCATAGTCACGGTTTGGTAAGATTGAGAAAACCGACTTAGAGTATGATAGGGTTTCCGACTTGTAAGCCTGCCCCCCAAGACTATATAAGGGGGTAAGGGGCATCCCTTGAGGGATATCAGATTTTATATGCAATACAAGAGCAACAGATCTTGAGATCAATAAACACTCGGCGGATCGAATCCCCGAAACAGGAGTAGGGTATTACCTCACGAGAGGGTCTGAACCTGTCTAAACCTTGTTTTTCACCTAACCCATTGTGCTTGGCGATCTTGACTACACCCCCAAATTTCTATTGCCGAAACCAAGTTTCGACAGTTGGCGTGTCAGGTAGGGGACCGCGCGTCAAGTTTTCTTCTTCAATCTCTTCGGCGAGCGCGATGGGATCTTCTTCAGGCATCGACGACTTCGCCACCGAAGGATTCAACAAGCTCTCCTTCCCTGACTCGGGTTCGAACCAGTCGGGAGGGGGAACCTGCTCGGCGCCGTTCGGGCTACCGAACTACGCCGAGATCTACGACAAGGTTCTGACTTCCAAGATGGAGTCCATCCACCCGGAAGGAGGAATCCACTCGGCGCCGTTCGGACTACCGAACGCCGCTGAGATCTACAGCCATCTTCGGACCTCCCCGTCGGAATCGACCCACTTGGGAGGAGAAATTCTCTCAGCACCATTTGGATTACCGAACGCCGCTGAGGTCTACTGCAAAATCCTCTCCCCCGAGTCGAGATCGACCCACTCGGAGGAACCCCCGTCATCAAGCTACGACTCAGACTGGAATGATCCAGATTCGAGCAACCTGGGCTCAAGGGAAGTCGCAGTCATTTTTCAACCGTTCGGGTCATGCTCATCCACGGAACTCGATGAGTACCTCAGCTCTTCAGGCTTTGACAATCTCTACGGCATCCCCTCGGATGAGGCCAACGACTCCGACTGCGATAAGGACTACGAGCCGAAGTGCTTCGACGTTCTCATGGCTGAGGTGGTCGAGACCGACTCAGCCATGGCCCGCAGGGTCGCAGAGGAAGAACAAGCCAGGCTTGAGCAGGAGCGCAAGCTAGCAGAAGATGAGAAGAGGCGCAAGGAGGAAGCCGATAGGAGAAAGCGGGACCTGAGGGCGACTTGACGATCCGCTCGGGAGGCCATACTTCAGACGCGAGTCAACAACACCAACATCTTTCAGACACCCCAGCAGAACGTTGTTGCCGCCCTCACCCTCCTCGACACCGTAATCGAGACGGCGCCCGCCAACGTGACACCAATCCTGGACAAGATCAAGACCATTGTCGCGGCTACAGCCAACTGCTCTCCCTCCACCTCAGCACGAAGGCCGACTGAGTCCGTGGTAGAAACGCCCGACAGAAGCCGACTTCTGCCGCTGCGGTCGAAGGATTACAGGAGGCCCGAACAAGATCGGACGGTCACTAGGTCAAGAAATCCCCGCCATGATGCCATGCGGAAGCATCAAGAGCAATCGGCCGATTCCCGCGAGAAGCGGCATGGACGACCACCCGTCCACGACTGGGTCCGCCGCAGCAACAACTCCGACTACCGAAGCAGCCTGCCAAGGACCCCACCGAGTGATCTGCGGGAAGTCCTTGACCGGAGCTATCAAGAACGAGATCAGCGCTCCCGCGAAGATTGGAGGGGATCGCCCGACAGCAACGACGATGGAGTACCTGCGTTCACTCGGGACCTGCGCCGAGTGCATTGGTCGAATGGTTTTAAGCCGATAGGAATCGAGAAGTACGACGAAAAGACCGACCCCGAGTCATGGCTAACCGTGTACACCCTCGCCATCCGCGCAGCGGAGGAGAGACAACAAGGCCATGGCCAATTACTTACTGTTGCCTCGCCAACTCGCCGGAACCGGCTCACGAGCTTGCCAAGAGGATCGATCGGCTCGTTGAGTGAGTTACGGGATCACTTCATCGCCAACTTCCAGGGCACCTTTGAAAGGCCTGGGACCCACTTTGACCTCTACAATGTTATCCAGAAGCCAAACGAGCCACTGAAGGACTACATCCAGCGCTTCTCGAAAAAACGCAACAAGATCCCCAACATCACCGACGACATCATCATCGCCGCCTTCCAGAAGGGAGTTCATGATGAACTGTTGATCGGAAAATTTGGGCGTAAGCCACCGAAGACGGTGAAGCAAATGTTCGAGACAGCGAACTCCTATGCCAAATCCAGCGAAGCGATCAAGGCGGCGCGGCAAGACCGGCCTGATAGAAGGGACGACAAGCAGTCAGGAGGAAGCCGACATCCTAAGAAGGATAATGGCAACAACAACCAGGGCCAGAAGGATCGCAAGAACCGACCTGAGGATCTGGTTGCCGCGACATCCAACTCCCAGCGCCGCCCTCGAGTCGCGGCCTACGACGCAATCATGAACGCTCAGTGCACGCATCATCCAAACCACAAGCATGCGGCCAAGGACTGCTTTATTTATAAGCAATTCGTCGAACAATATGCGGCACAGCTCAACAAGAAGCCGGCCCATCAGGGACCAAGAAGAACAACCCGACTAGAAATACGGAGCCCTTTCAAGACCCCATAGACGAGCTGAATCACATCTTCGGGGGGCCGCAAGCTTATGAGTCCAAGAGGAAGCAGAAGCTAACCGACCACGAGGTCAACGTGGCACAACCTGAGGTCCCACAATATCTACGGTGGTCGGAGGTGGCCATCATGTTTGACCGCTCGGATCATCCTGACCGAGTGGTTCACCCGGGGCGGTATCCCATAGTACTAGACCCGGTGGTCCGCAACATCAAGCTGAAACGCGTCCTCATTGATGGGGGCAGCGCCCTCAATATTTTGTTCGCCAAGACCCTGGACGAGATGCAAATCCCGAGAGCCGAATTGAAGACAAGCTCAGCCCCCTTCCACGGAGTTATCCCGGGGCTGTCGTCCACGCACTCGGGCACATCGCCCTTCCAGTCACCTTCGGAGTTCGCGAGAACTTTCGGACGGACAATATCACTTTCGAGGTGGCCGACTTCGAGACGGCCTACCACGCGATCATCGGAAGGCCTGCACTCGTCAAGTTCATGGCGATACCGTATTATACCTACCTCTGCATGAAGATGCCCGGCCCCCAACGGCGTCATCATCCTGCGTAGCGACATCAAACAAGCCTTCACTTGCGACAACGAAAGCTGCGACATGGCCCAATCTCGTGAGAGATCGCGTGGCCAAGAAGAAATCCGATTGGCTGCATCAACTTCTGGAGAGGGTTAAATCCCCGCGAAGAAGATAGCCAAGGCGGGACAAGGCGACGCCAAAACGAAGAAAATCTCCCTTGATCCATCGGATCCTTCCAAAACCGCTGTAATCGGCACTGAGCTAGATCCTAAATAGGAAAGCACGCTCGTCACCTTCCTCCAAAATAATAAAGATGTTTTTGCTTGGAAACCATCTGATATGCCTGGAATTCCTAGGGAGGTGATCGAGCACTCTTTACACGTCAAAGATTACGCGAAACCTATCAAACAACGATTATGCCGTTTTGCTCAGGATCGAAAAGATGCCATCAAGGAAGAACTCACAAAACTCCTAGCCATCGGCTTCATTAAAGAAGTTCTCCATCCCGACTGGTTGGCTAACCCGGTCCTGGTCTGGAAGAAGACAGGACAATGGTGCATGTGCGTCGACTACACCGATCTCAACAAAGCCTGCCCTAAAGATCCATTCGGATTACCTCGCATCGACCAAGTCGTGGACTCAACAGCCGGCTGCCAGCTCCTAAGCTTTCTGGATTGTTGCTCGGGCTACCACCAAATCAGCTTGAAAGAATCCGACTGCCTGAAAACATCATTCATCACGCCGTTTGGAGCTTACTGCTACATCATGATGCCCTTCGGTCTGAAGAACGCCGGAGCCACATACCAACGCATGATTCAAAGATGCTTTCAAACGCAGATCGGCAAGAACGTGGAAGCTTACGTCGACGATGTCGTCATCAAGACCAAGCAGAAGGAAGACCTGATTGCCGACTTAGAAGAAAACTTCGCAAACATTCGGGCCTTCAAAATGAAGCTGAACCCGGAGAAGTGCATGTTCGGCGTACCATCAGGCAAACTGCTCGGCTTCGTGGTGTCCCATCGCGGCATTGAAGCTAACCTAGAAAAAATCAATGCTATCCTGAATATGAAGCCCCCGAGTAACCAGAAAGATGTTCAGAAGCTCACTGGCTGCATGGCAGCACTAAGCCGATTCATCTCTCGACTCGGCGAATGAGGCATGCCTTTCTTCAGGCTACTGAAGAAAACTGACGACTTCCAGTGGACTACGGAAGCCCACAAAGCCTTTGAAGATTTTAAAGAATTCCTCAGACGCCGCCCGTCCTAGCCTCACCTTAGCCTCAGGAGCCCCTGCTACTGTACATCTCAGCGACTCACCAAGTGGTCAGCACGGTTCTTGTGGTCGAGCGCGAAGAAGAAGGACGAGTCTAGAAGATTCAGAGGCCAACCTACTTCATTAGCGAAGTGCTGGCAGGAGCCAAAATTCACTACCCTCAGGTACAAAAATTGCTATATGGTGTTCTGATAATCGCGAGGAATTTGGCGCACTACTTTCAGGGACACTCGGTCACCGTCGTCACCTCCTTTTCACTCGGTGATGTCATCCTGTTGACGAGAAAAATCAACACACCGGCCTGGGAGATCTGCTTAGCTCCAGTGCAGGTCCTGGAATAGACGAAGCGCGGGCGTTCCAGTCAGTTTGATCCTACCACTGACAAGTTATGCAAAACAGCAGAACATAAATCATACCGGCCGATAGACCGATACCCAAAAACTAACTGATCGGCTAATAAGCCGATGGTGCAATTCCAGCTGATGGCGATGCCAGCCGATGGTGTAAAATGTGTTTGAATCCATCGGCTGTACGCTGAACAAATATTTATATAGAGGCGATCGGCTGACAATAACATGATATATATAACATCGCATGAACCAACCACATAATGAAACAAATACTGATTTAAAGGTTAAAGCACATATCGGCTGGAAGTCCGATGTCATAAATTCCAAATGGTTAAATATCCAATGAAGCCTCTACTGCAATCGGCCATATCCAATTTGTGTATATCCCTTACAAGCCGATGCGATATCCAAATAGCTCATCGGCTGAAACCCCGATGAAACCCCTAGTGGAAGTCAACAGGCAGGCTAGAGATTATGGTTCTAATCATGACTTAGTAGATCAAACTGATGCAGCACTAAGTATGAAAAGAGAAGCAATATCTAGACAATCAAGCCCTTGGCTGCTTTTCAGGGTGGTAGATGCCTAAACCAATCTAATCTAGTGAACAGTTTAGCCGATAACGACAGAGACCCTAAAATGAGAGACAACCGATAGGGCTAAACTGAAATACTAAGATTAGATTAATAGAGATATATGATAAATATTCAGGCGAACATATCACTGAACCGAAGCAATCCAAGAGGTCGAATGTACTGATGCAGCCTTGGACGACGCCGACATAGCCAATACGATTGCCTGAACCGGCGGGACCTTGGACTTACCCCTTCGCCGGAGATCGAAGCCGATGCAGCCCCGCGTCAGGTGCCAAGTCTCGCCGGATGAAGAACAAAGTAGAAAAGTAAAAGGTGGCGATGTGCCGAGGTTGTATTGATCGAGAGAGATATATCATTTACATGAACCCCGGGCTTACATATTTATACCCGTGGGGTGACAAAGATCCTAACAGATTACAAAACAAACTTTCCTAAAGATAAAATAGGAAACTAACAATCTCTTCCTAATTAATAGATACAAGCCGTATCGTCCCTCGACTCGGTTTCTTCTGGATAAGATCTTCTCAAACCGAACCTAACAAGAATTCGACTGCTGGAGATATGGATCCTCCATAGGCTGTCGCAACACTCTCAGCCGATTCTGCTTCGAGCCGATACTAACCCTTAGCCGATAAGGACTTTGGGGCTTACCAAATTTTGGCGTTAACACATCCACAACGGGAGGCGACTGGGCACATCGTGAAGTGGGCCCTGGAACTGATGCCGCTGGACTTAACTTTCAAGGCGAGGACGTCTGTAAAGTCACAAGCCCTGGCGGATTTCCTGGCCGAGTGGACCAAACAACAAGAAGATGTACCTCGAGAAGACCTACAATACTAGACCATGCACTTTGATGGATCCAAGAGGATCACTAGCTTGGGAGCAGGAGTCGTGCTGATCTCCCCGACTGGGGAAAGGCTAAGATATGTCCTTCACCTCCACTTCTCCGCCTCACACAACATCGCCGAGTACAAAGCCCTGCTGCATGGACTATGACTTGCTGTTTCACTCGGGATACGACGGTTGGTCGTGAAAGGAGATTCCTAGCTGGTTGTCAACCAAGTGATGAAAGACTGGTCCTGTTTAAACGACACCATGGAGGCCTATCGGCAAGAAGTTCGCAAACTTGAGGACAGGTTTGACGGTCTGGAGCTATCCCATGTCCTGAGACATAACAACGAGGCGGCTGACGAGTTGGCGCAGTTCGGGTCCAAGCGAGAAGCTGCTCCAACAGACGTTTTCGTAGAGCATCTCTATGAGCCGACTATTGCAGTAAAACTAACTCTCAACGAGCAAGCTGCAGACCAAGTCACCATGATCGACGCCGACTGGAGGACACCGCTTATCAAATTTTTAACTCAGCAAGAGCTGCCGGAAGACCGGGATGAGGCGAAACGCGTCCGACGTCGTTGCCAAGCTTATGTCATGGTGGGTTCTGATTTATACAAGAATAGCCCTTCTGGAGTCTTAATGAGATGCATCACGCCTGAGGAAGGACAACAACTACTCCAAGATATCCACTCGGGTATATGCGGAAGTCACGCGGCAGCACGCACCTTGGTGGGAAAAGCTTATAGACAAGGCTTTTTCTTGCTTACGGCGGTTTCCGACGCCGACAAAGTCATCCGAACATGTGAAGGTTGCCAGTTCTTCGCTCGGCAGAGCCATGTCCCAGCCCAAGAGCTACAAACTATTCCATTATCCTGGCCGTTTGCGGTATGAGGCTTGGACATGGTCGGTCCTTTCAAGAAGGCCCCAGGAGGATTAACGCATTTGTTCGTCGCAATCGACAAGTTTTCCAAGTGGATCGAAGCTAAGCCGGTTGCTACGATCACCGTTGACAAGGCACGAGACTTCACCCTCAACATCGTACATCGGTTTGGCGTCCCAAACCGAATTATAACCAATAACAGGACCCAATTCACTGGAGGCATCTTTAAGGAATTATGTGAAGACTTCGGCATCAAAATCTGCTATGCATCGGTCGCACATCCCAAAAGCAATGGACAAGTTGAGTGTGCCAACAGCATGGTTCTTCAAGGCATCAAGGCCCGAGTGTTTGACCGGCTAAACCCTTATGCCGGCAAATGGGTCCAAGAGCTCCCCTCGGTTCTATTGTCTCTATGGACTATGCCCAGTCGAGCTACCGGCCAAACTCCCTTCTTTTTGGTCTATGGCGCAGAAGCCATGTTGCTGAACGAAATGGAGTACGAATCTCTCCGAGTCCGCAGCTTTAACGACGAACGCTACGATCAAGACCGAGTGGATGACTGTAACATCCTAAAAATCGAGGAATTTAAAACCGGGAATCAAAAATCAGAACTTACAAAAATCTTTTGACTGTTGCTTCTTGATTGAGTTTTCGCTTCTTAATTGCCAGCTTGGTTGCATAAATTTATACGCGAGTGATTCATTTCGATGTTTGTGAAAAACCAAAAGATTTAAATTCCGCTGGGTGAAAATTTTCGGAGTTTAGAATCAGGAATTTTAATATAAAATAGGAAAAATGTTATGGATTTATAAAAATATATAATTGGGAGCGAAACAATATTTAGGTGACCGAGTAATATTAATTAGTGAGCAAAATGAGTAATAAAATATTTTAGGGTATCTATATGAAATTTAGAAATTAATTTGAATCGAAATCGCATTTTCTCGAATTGAGGAAAAGAATTAAATTAGATATGTAAAATATATTTGTAAAATAATAAAAGTGGGTAAAAAAGGTTGGACATATATTTTACAACTTATTTTTAGATGTTTTATATTTTATTTTGAATTTTGGGGGTGAAAGGAAATAAAATTGGGAAAATAGGAAATTAATTCGGGAAAATATGAAAAGTCACTATTCATTGCGCGCCAAGTGTTCGACGCCGTACCGGACCCGGACCGCCTCGCCACCGCGCGCCGCGCGTCACTCGCCGTACCAGGGCCCGTGCACGCACGTTCTCGCCGGCGTCACCCTCCTACGCGCACGGAGTCGCCGTCGTCGCGCGTCGCCACGGTCGTCGCCGCGTCACCGTCGTCGCCACGGCCGGCATCCGTATGCCGTCGCTCGCGTCACCACGCCCCGCACAGCACCCGCCATACCGCGCCCATCCCGGCCCGGCCGCTGCGCACCCGCGCCTCGGCCCTCGGTCGCGCCGCGCGTCGCCCCACTGCGCCGACCCGGCGTCGCGCGTCACCACGCCGTCCGCGCGACCACACCGACGTGGATGTCTATAAATAGGACTCCTCGGCGAAACTCAAAATACAAAATTTGTTCGTTATCTTCTCACCTAGCTTCCTCCCAAATTTCCCCAAATTCTATCCACCACATTGCGCGAATTTTGAAAAACACCCGAAGAACCCTAACTCGGTGCCGAAGCAAAACTCAAGAATTCATCGTTCTCGGTTGATTGCTGCTCAAATTAAAGGTATCATCGTAATCCTCACATCAAGAGCTTCATTTCCCCTAACTTTTCGGGACCAAAACGTCGTCGGAGGCCCACCGCCGGCGGCCGCCGTGTTTTCTCGTTCGGCCGCCGTCGCGCGCACACGGCGCCGGCCAATGCCGTGCTTCTCGGCCAAACGCTTGCCATAGATAGCTCCCCGCACCTTGTAGATGCTCCCAAGTCCCTTGGTTAGGTCGTGCCGTTGCCGGAATAACACGGCGACGAGCGCCGCCGCCGCCACGGCCACCTCACCGTCGCCGGCCCATTCCGCCGCCTCTCGGCCGGGCGAGCCGTGAAACAAATCCCCGTAGCCCCTAGATGGTGTAGGCCCCCTTTGCCCCTTGAGCCGGCCCTCCCTCGCCGCCGTTCGCCTTTTTTTCGTCGGTCGCCGGCGCTAGTAGGAAGAACGAGAGGGGAAAGGAAGCGAGGGAGGGAAAGGAAGGAAGGAAGGAAGAAAATAAAAGAAAGGGGATAGAAAACAAGAATGGGCGATAGCCCAGTGGAAGGAGTCGGTTGGGTTTGTGTGTGAGGTTGTAGGTTCGACCCTAGCTTTGGCAACTTTTTTTAAAATTTCTATTTAATTTTTTATGAGGATTTAAAAGCAAGGGTGAGCCTAGTAAAATCATAATAAAATTTTATTTACCCCTTTTAAATTCCTAAGCCCTATTTACCATGAATTTTGCATCTTTATAAGTGATTATTATATATTCTTTTCCAAAATTTCTTTTGCAAAAAAATATACACATATAGTCAAACTTCTTAACATATTCCCTTTCCAAAGAAAATTTCTATCTTTTGTGAAATCCATTATTCACCTAAATATTATTTTATATATATATATAGCCATCGCATTATTCATTTATTTATCTCGGAACCCATCTAACTTAGTTGTCGCCAAAAACACTATTCTTGATGCATATATTATTTAGTATAATACTTAGCCTCGAGATTATTTTGGAATCGATTATCGTAAACCCTAGGACTTCTCGACCAGAAATAATTCAATGAAATTAAAAGATAACCACTTTCTTTTATTAATTGAATCATCAACTCTAGTATTTCTCAAACTTTAAGCATATTAAAATAAATGTCGCACCCTTCTTAACAAAATCGAATTCATTACAAAACTTCGAATCCTTATAACCCTTTCGCTCTAACCCGGATTTCGTCGAAACTCGAGCCTAGGTTCGCGTAGAGTCATAGCCTAGTGTTAGGAGCCGCTATTGTGATTTACTTGGTTTTCTTTTGGATCTTCTTGGATTCTATTTGAATTCTAATCGAATTCAAATTTGATTTCTCGCACGTACGATTAGCGTCAGGAAGGCGTTGAGTACACAGAAGACCCCAACCAACGAGTGTGCGAGCAAGGCAAGTCAACACATCCCTTTGAACATATTGATCCTATTTGTGAAATGATGTTGTTTTCAATTATAAATTGCATGCTATACACAAATGAGTGCCTATTCTTGATATATCCTGCCTTGATATTGAATACCCTTAGAAATATTCTTTGTAAACCTTCGATGTGATGCAACCGGAGGTTATCTTGATAAAATGCTTAGCCACGCTTATACTAGATTCTTGCATACTCATGATTTTACAAATAAGCCTCGTGCTTGGGCAACTATCTTGGGAAGATGGTTGAGACACGGCAAGTGGAGACATGAGCGCCACGTTGCCTTGATCATGTTGGAAATGGCTTTGATGAGAAATGAAAATACAAAACAATGTTTTTAGGCTGGGGCGGATGGATGGATTTGGGTGGATTCCGGAAAAGGCTAGTACGTCCACAGTCGGAGTTAAGGACCGAGCCATGAGACTACAACTTAGAACGAGCCGGTACAACCGTACTTCTCGAATGGGTATAGACCTAGGCGATTAAATATCCGAGCGGAGGCGGTATCCTTGCATAGTAGGTTCAGGTGTTGGCGTTGAGGTAAGGGCTTGCCGGTGGGGTTGCACCACTGGTGGGTGCACTGGACGATAGTTAAGGGCCTTCCGGCGGGGTGTACCGCTGGTTGGTACTGGCGAGAGATCGGGCATGCGATCAACAAGAAGAAATGAAGACATGAAGGAAAGGACATCAAGATGGAAAGTTCAGGATAGAGCAATTCTTTCTCTTACCCGGAACGCGAACTCCTCTCACTTTGCTAGAAAATGACGGCTAGAGTGCATGAGGGCTTAAGTTCATGGAGCGGGTGCTGCCAAAGTGAGGTTATCGAAAGGTTTTGCCGTGACCGTCCCATATAGAGGGATGTGAGCTCATTCAATGAGTAGTTGCGGAGTACGGGTAAAGTGTACATCCACTGCAGTGTGAGTTAATCAATCTATTCGAATAGCCGTGCTCGCGGTTAATGAGCGACGTGACAAGTGTTTCCCGTGGCTAGACTCATAAATTTCAAAATGATGGGTGGGATTGCATAAAGATTTTTATGTCTTTGGAAACCAACTTCTCTATCGAGAGAAGGGGAAGACACCCAGAAAACCATGACGAATCGGAGGCGGGAAGCTATCCTTGGGATCACAATGGATGGTAGACGAGAACCGTCGCCGATTTAATATACTATGGACCTAAAAACCTGATCGGTTAGATGTTAGGTTTGTGAAATGAGTTGTGAAAATTGGCTTTGCGCAAATAAACCATAGCCATCCTTTGAATGACCCTATCATGTGCATCATTCCGTGTGGGCTTGCTGAGTACGTTGGGTACTCACCCTTGCTATACGCACAAACCTCCAGATGAAGGAGATGAGGAAGACCCGTACACATACTACTAGGAGGAATGAAGACGATGGAGCGCAACAGGTCTTAGTCCCCGTCGTTGCTGTGGCAATCGGCATCTTCTTGCCTTAAATCTGCTATCTTATCTAATTTACTTTTCGGATGTATCCGGACGTAGGTCCTATATGTATTGGATATTGCCTTCGGGCTTATTATTGTAATAATTTCGTTGTAAGACTATTCGTGCACTTTGCACCTGGTAATTCAGAACTGTATTCGTGGGTACCAAACTACTCGATCCAGGGATAAGGTACTATGAACACGAATGATTCCCGTCCTCAAAAACGGGGGTCTACAGAGCTGGTATCAGAGCAGTGCGACTGTAGGATAAGACCAACTGGCGCCCCACCCCTTTATAGCTGGTCAAAGGGAAATATCCCTACATAGGATTATTTTGGAAATACAAACTACTTTCACAAGGCAAACATATTTTCTCTCTCACCCCAATTTCTCTACAAACATTTGATTTTACCTTCCTCTAAACCCTAAACTATCTTCAAAAATAGATATAGGGCGGTGACCCTGTTAAAGCTTGAGAGATTGTTTATTCCACCCGCTAACGCAATAGGAGTGCACGGGAACAAGGTCCCAACCGAGCTTAACTGTTCTTCGATTTCTTTCTCTCTCGACAATAGATGGGAAAGAACAAGGGCAGGAAATCAAGATCTCAGCAATCTCATGGATCAACACAGAGCGACCCTATGGGCATTCCACCTTCTTTCCCTATGAATCCGACCTTAGCCCATATTATGGCTAGCCAGACACAATTGATGATCATGATGGTGCAGCAAATGCAACGACACCTTCAAGTTTTGGGTTCGTGTCTAGAGCAACGTCGGTACGTTCCGACTCAAGCCACGATGACTCCTGCGAATATACTTGCCAAGCCCACGAGAGAGCGTGCGCCAAACCCACCATTAGGAGGGAAGGAAACACTAGGCCTCCGTTACGGCTTCAGAAACAAGGATATGGAATAAGGAACAGTGCAGGGGAAAAACACACCGGAACCCCGATCAAGGGAGAGATACATTGCGGAAGGAAGGACAAGGAATTCAATCCAACGACCGGCCAAGGGCTCAGTTCGCCATCCAACTCCGGGAAAAGGAAGTCACCAAAATGGACCATAGGTGGTGCGACGGATGATCATCACGAGCACGGTGTGTACCCCGAAGATCTTGAGGAGATTCCCAGACGTCTAAAGAGGAATGTGCCTTGCTTCAAGCGTGGAGAGTTAGGACACTATGCCAATGACTGCCCTAGGACAACTACCGCACCGTTTCGCACTCCAACACCTATCTGGCTGCCCCAAGGAAAAGGAATGTGACTTGCTTCAGCGTGAGGAATTTGGACACTATGCCAACCAATGCCCCAAGTCACACAACATCCCTCCTCTTACCGGTGCCAATACAACAGCCATAGGAGGCAACCCCAGATCGGGCGGCAGCCCAAACAACTAGACAAGAAGTCTGCATCAACTCTGGTCTTGCTTTGGATGGGATTAAGACAGCAACGACCATGCCCCTACCCTTATGTATGAAGACCCTAGATCGATATTAGTGTTGTTGTGTTGTGTTGTATGGACTACACATGTCCAATGTATCCCCCTGATGTAACATCTACGAACTAATATGAAGCTCCATGTTATGTCTTAAACGAGTTTATATCACCATGCTTGTTGTGTGCAAAAGATCACTTAAGAACAACTTGAAGATCACTGAAAAAAAAAATCGATTAGAACCATGACATTAGTCGATCCAATCATTTACCTCATCTATATTCCTCAGATGGTGCACCTTCGCAGAGCCTCAGCAGCTACTGAGAACCCGCCGGAGCCTAACCCTACCACCCTAGCGGAAGTCATGGCTTCACAAACCCAATTGCTTCAAGCCATTGCCAACAACCAAGGACACCGCGGAGGATCAAGCCTAGGCGAGTTTATGCGAGCCAAACCGCCAACGTTCTCCATGGCAGAGGAACCAATGGATGCTGAAGATTGGTTGAGGATAATAGAGAAGAAGTTGACTCTCGTCCGAGTACGGGAAGCTGACAGAGTCATCTTCGCCACTAATCAGCTGGAAGGTCCCGCAAGTGACTGGTGGGACACCTACAAAGAGACACGGGCAGAAGATGCCGGAGAACCGACATGGGAAGAATTCACGGCTGCTTTCCGTGAAAATTTCGTACCAGCCGCAGTTATGAGGATGAAGAAAAATGAGTTCCGTAGGCTGCGCCAAGGAAACACCACGGTACAAGAGTACCTTAACAAGTTCACGCAACTTGCCCGTTACGCCACAAGCGATCTGGCAGATGAAGAGGAAAAGATGGACAAGTTTATTGAAGGACTGAACGATGAGTTAAGAGGACCGATGATTGGTCAGGACCACGCTAGCTTTCAGAGCCTCATCAACAAGGTCGTAAGGCTCGAGCATGATCAAAAGACGGTTGAAAACAACCGAAAGAGAAGACTTGCTCTAGCCCGCCCGATTCAAGGAACGCCCCAGCGACCCAAAGGGGCAACACCAACAGGTTGGAAGCCAGCCGTCACAATGACCAATCGCCCCGTTGCACCCGGCAACGCTAGCAGGCCACCTGCCACCCCTTTTCGCTCCCCGGCACCTACCTTGGTGACCCCAAGACTTAAGAACGTGAAGCTGCTTCAGCGCGGGGAATATGGACATTTCGCCAATCACGCCTAAACCACGTAACACCCCCATCCGTCTTGGAGCCAACGCCATTGCTTGTAAGAGGGACCCCTGCCCGTACACGGCGTGCAGCGTTCGGGACACCCCACCGAAGGAGGCCATCACGGGAATCCGCCATGGCCAAGTGAACCATGTGCATGCTGAAGAGGCCCAGGAGGACCAGATCGTGCTAATGGGTACGTTTTCCATCCATTCTGCACTAAGTTAAAGTTTTGATTGGTTTCAAAACTTCGCATTCTTTCATGACGATAGAAACAAGCACAGCACATAACCTATGTCAGGTAAACCCTAGGAAACCCATAATAGTGCAATCAACAGGAAGAGATATAGCTGTACTCCATACCGGCACCAATATAGGCCTTATCCTAAAAGCCAAGCTTGAACTTATTGTTAGGGGTAGAGTGACATAACTCAGGACTCTTAGATTGGACACTATGTTAGAGCTTGGTAGAACCGAACCTTCCCTAGATAACCTCTTGTCGCCCACCAAAATCACACATTGCAATCCTACCGGGATCACCACCGTCTGCGGCTAAAGGTTCCAACGGTTTAGAACAGCAAGTCTATTATACAACTTAAGGAAAATTAGAGACCTACTCAATCCTGCATGCTTGAAGGATTCCCAAGGATTAAGAGCTGACAACATCATGTTATCCGAAACAAAGAATCGAAGTGGACCACCCTTAGAAACTCGGTGATAGATTCCTGCGTCACCCGGAGCAACCAATCCATTTGTCGTCCTGTTAAGAACGAGTCCCATGGATCCATCCTATATGTTTGTACCGACCGACTCCCAATCACGACCCGACCCAAATCTCGGGGACGAGATTTATTGTTAGGGGGGTAGGTTTGTAACATCCTAAAAATCGAGGAATTTAAAACCGGGAATCAAAAATCAGAACTTACAAAAATCTTTTGACTGTTGCTTCTTGATTGAGTTTTCGCTTCTTAATTGCCAGCTTGGTTGCATAAATTTATACGCGAGTGATTCATTTCGATGTTTGTGAAAAACCAAAAGATTTGAATTCCGCTGGGTGAAAATTTTCGGAGTTTAGAATCAGGAATTTTAATATAAAATAGGAAAAATGTTATGGATTTATAAAAATATATAATTGGGAGCGAAACAATATTTAGGTGACCGAGTAATATTAATTAGTGAGCAAAATGAGTAATAAAATATTTTAGGGTATCTATATGAAATTTAGAAATTAATTTGAATCGAAATCGCATTTTCTCGAATTGAGGAAAAGAATTAAATTAGATATGTAAAATATATTTGTAAAATAATAAAAGTGGGTAAAAAAAGGTTGGACATATATTTTACAACTTATTTTTAGATGTTTTATATTTTATTTTGAATTTTGGGGGTGAAAGGAAATAAAATTGGGAAAATAGGAAATTAATTCGGGAAAATATGAAAAGTCACTATTCATTGCGCGCCAAGTGTTCGCGCGTACCGGACCCGGACCGCCTCGCCACCGCGCGCCGCGCGTCACTCGCCGTACCGGGGCCCCGTGCACGCACGTTCTCGCCGGCGTCACCCTCCTACGCGCACGGAGTCGCCGTGCGTCGCGCGTCGCCACGGTCGTCGCCGCGTCACCCGTCGTCGCACGCGGCATCCGTATGCCGTCGCTCGCGTCACCACGCCCCGCACAGCACCCGCCATACCGCGCCCATCCCGGCCCGGCCGCTGCGCACCCGCGCCTCGGCCCGCTCGGCTCGCGCCGCGCGTCGCCGCTGCGCCGACCCGGCGCCGCGCGTCACCACGCCGTCCGCGCGACCACACCGACGTGGATGTCTATAAATAGGACTCCTCGGCCGAAACTCAAAATACAAAATTTGTTCGTTATCTTCTCACCTAGCTTCCTCCCAAATTTCCCCAAATTCTATCCACCACATTGCGCGAATTTTGAAAAACACCGAAGAACCCTAACTCGGCCGAAGCAAAACTCAAGAATTCATCGTTCTCGGTTGATTGCTGCTCAAATTAAAGGTATCATCGTAATCCTCACATCAAGAGCTTCATTTCCCCTAACTTTTCGGGACCAAAACGTCGTCGGAGGCCCACCGCGGCGAGCCGCCGTGTTTTCTGTTCGGCGCCGTCGCCGCACACGGCGCCGGGCCAATGCCGTGCTTCTCGGCCAAACGCTTGCCATAGATAGCTCCCCGCACCTTGTAGATGCTCCCAAGTCCCTTGGTTAGGTCGTGCCGTTGCCGGAATAACACGGCGACGAGCGCGCCCGCCGCCACGGCCACCTCACCGTCGCCAGCCCATTCCGCCGCCTCTCCGGCCCGGGCGAGCCGTGAAACAAATCCCCCGTAGCCCCTAGATGGTGTAGGCCCCCTTTGCCCCTTGAGCCGGCCCTCCCTCGCCGCCGTTCGCCTTTTTTCGTCGGTCGCCGGCGCTAGTAGGAAGAAGAGGGGAAAGGAAGCGAGGAGGGAAAGGAAGGAAGGAAGGAAGAAAATAAAAGAAAGGGGATAGAAAACAAGAATGGGCGATAGCCCAGTGGAAGGGTCGGTTGGGCTGTGTGTGAGGTTGTAGGTTCGACCCCTAGCTTTGGCAACTTTTTTTAAAATTTCTATTTAATTTTTTATGAGGATTTAAAAGCAAGGGTGAGCCTAGTAAAATCATAATAAAATTTTATTTACCCCTTTTAAATTCCTAAGCCCTATTTACCATGAATTTTGCATCTTTATAAGTGATTATTATATATTCTTTTCCAAAATTTCTTTTGCAAAAAAATATACACATATAGTCAAACTTCTTAACATATTCCCTTTCCAAAGAAAATTTCTATCTTTTGTGAAATCCATTATTCACCTAAATATTATTTTATATATATATATAGCCATCGCATTATTCATTTATTTATCTCGGAACCCATCTAACTTAGTTGTCGCCAAAAACACTATTCTTGATGCATATATTATTTAGTATAATACTTAGCCTCGAGATTATTTTGGAATCGATTATCGTAAACCCTAGGACTTCTCGACCGAGAAATAATTCAATGAAATTAAAAGATAACCACTTTCTTTTATTAATTGAATCATCAACTCTAGTATTTCTCAAACTTTAAGCATATTAAAATAAATGTCGCACCCTTCTTAACAAAATCGAATTCATTACAAAACTTGAATCCTTATAACCCTTTCGCTCTAACCGATTTCGTCGAAACTCGAGCCTAGGTTCGCGTAGAGTCATAGCCTAGTGTTAGGAGCCGCTATTGTGATTTACTTGGTTTTCTTTTGGATCTTCTTGGATTCTATTTGAATTCTAATCGAATTCAAATTTGATTTCTCGCACGTACGATTAGCGTCAGGAAGGCGTTGAGTACACGAAGACCCCAACCAACGAGTGTGCGAGCAAGGCAAGTCAACACATCCCTTTGAACATATTGATCCTATTTGTGAAATGATGTTGTTTTCAATTATAAATTGCATGCTATACACAAATGAGTGCCTATTCTTGATATATCCTGCCTTGATATTGAATACCCTTAGAAATATTCTTTGTAAACCTTCGATGTGATGCAACGAGGTTATCTTGATAAAATGCTTAGCCACGCTTATACTAGATTCTTGCATACTCATGATTTTACAAATAAGCCTCGTGCTTGGGCAACTATCTTGGGAAGATGGTTGAGACACGGCAAGTGGAGACATGAGCGCCACGTTGCCTTGATCATGTTGGAAATGGCTTTGATGAGAAATGAAAATACAAAACAATGTTTTTAGGCTGGGGCGGATGGATGGATTTGGGTGGATTCCGGAAAAGGCTAGTACCGTCCCAGTCGGTTAAGGACCGAGCCATGAGACTACAACTTAGAACGAGCCAGTACAACCGTACTTCTCGAATGGGTATAGACCTAGCTGATTAAATATCCGAGCGGAGGCAGTATCCTTGCATAGTAGGTTCAGGTGTTGGCGTTGAGGTAAGGGCTTGCCGGTGGGGTTGCACCAGGTGGGTGCACGGACGATAGTTAAGGGCCTTCCGGCGAGGTGTACCGCTGGTTGGTACAGGCGAGAGATCGGGCATGCGATCAACAAGAAGAAATGAAGACATGAAGGAAAGGACATCAAGATGGAAAGTTCGGGATAGAGCAATTCTTTCTCTTACCCGGAACGCCGAACTCCTCTCACTTGCTAGAAAATGACGGCTAGAGTGCATGAGGGCTTAAGTTCATGGAGCGGGTACTGCCAAAGTGAGGTTATCGAAAGGTTTTGCCGTGACCGTCCCATATAGAGGGATGTGAGCTCATTCAATGAGTAGTTGCGGAGTACGGGTAAAGTGTACATCCACTTTGCGGTGTGAGTTAATCAATCTATTCGAATAGCCGTGCTCGCGGTTAATGAGCGACGTGACAAGTGTTTCCCGTGGCTAGACTCATAAATTTCAAAATGATGGGTGGGATTGCATAAAGATTTTTATGTGCTGGGAAACCAACTTCTCTATCTGAGAGAAGGGGGAAGACACCCCAGAAAACCATGACGAATCGGAGGCGGGAAGCTATCCTTGGGATCACAATGGATGGTAGACAGAACCGTCGCCGATTTAATATACTATGGACCTGAAAACCTGATCTGGTTAGATGTTAGGTTTGTGAAATGAGTTGTGAAAATTGGCTTTGCGCAAATAAACCATAGCCATCCTTTGAATGACCCTATCATGTGCATCATTCCGTGTGGGCTTGCTGAGTACGTTGGGTACTCACCCTTGCTATACGCACAAACCTCCAGATGAAGGAGATGAGGAAGACCCGTACACATACTACTAGGAGGAATGAAGACGATGGAGCGCAACAGGTCTTAGTCCCCAGTCGTTGCCTGTGGCAATCGGCATGCTGCTGCCTTCCGTCTGCTATCTTATCTAATTTCTGTTTTCGGATGTATCCGGACCGGTAGGTCCTATATGTATTGGATATTGCCTTCGGGCTTATTATTGTAATAATTTCGTTGTAAGACTATTCGTGCACTTTGCACCTGGTAATTCAGAACTGTATTCGTGGGTACCAAACTACTCGATCCAGGGATAAGGTACTATGAACACGAATGATTCCCGTCCTCAAAAACGGGGGTCTACAATGACCTCACCCGACTGGAAGAGGCCCGTGAGGCAGCCCTGATCCAGTCGGCAAGATATCTTCAAGGACTCAGACGATACCACAGTCGCAATGTTCGAGCATGAGCTTTTATTGTCGGCTATTTGGTTCTATGCAAGATTCAAACCACCAAGGACCGTCACAAATTATCTCCACTATGGGAAGGACCATACATAATCGCTGAGGTGACTCGGCCAGGAGCATATCGACTAAAGCGAGAAGACGGATCCATGGTAGAGAACTCCTGGAACATTGAACATCTTCGATGATACTATGCATAAATTGCCTTAAGTTTCATGTTATTCTTGACTGCCAACCTCAAGCAAGATGACTTCTTGAGTTAGCAGTCGGGGGCTGCACATATGTCAATAAAGCATGGTTTTTCTTCGACAACTTGTTTATATTTTGTTTATCATTGTTTAGTGTTCTGATTCGAGTTCAATAGATAAGGACTGAGAATTTTTTGATGACCTAATCAAGCTTAGGCTTGGTGACAGTCGGACGAAAATTACTTAAGAAATTTTCTATGAAGACTTGGGTCAAGGCATTAACATAAAGAAGCTAGACATCAACAAGTTCACATCAAGGGTTACAAGCAACATTCACAAAGCAATCAAGATCGAAAATTGTTTACTACATCGGCGGCTACTTTCTTGGCCAACTCGTGCGCTTCACTAATCAATTTCAAGGCTTGCTCGTCTGAAGTGGCATCGGCGAAGCCCTCCCCGACTGAATCAACATCTATCCAGGGATAGAGTGACTTGGTCTGCGCAAGGGCGAAGTCCGCTCCCATGATGGCTGCCTCTGAGATGTTGGCCAGGTACTGATCTGGGGCCCGTCTAAGCTTGTCGAAGACCTCAATGGCGTCCAGCGAACTGGTCCCGAGCCCATGATGGAACAGCGACAAGAGAATCGGTGTCGCCACGTTAGCAACATCGTCCCTTACGCTTTCGACCCTTCGGACCCTTTCAGTGAATACATCATACTGGGCTCGGGTTTTGACCTTATAAGCTGTCAAAGGCATATGATTACACAGATACCCGAAGATGAAGCAAAATGAAGAATGTTATCTTGAAAGAGCTTACCTTCGAACTCAGACTCCAGCTCGACTTTGCTGGCGTTGGCTTCTTCCAACTGGGTCTGAAGCACGTGGACTTCCGACGAGTTCTCTGCAACAAGAAAAGTTGTCAACACCAAGATCAAAACAAACTGCAAGTAAAGGCATAAAAAGACTAAGGAGATCGAGCTCACTCCCGACTGAACCCCGGAGGTCGAGGTTCTCCTCCCGGAGTGCGGCTATCTCTCTCCTTAGAGCCGCCTCTCTCGATGCAGCTTCTTCTCGAGTGGCCTTTAGCTCCTGCTGGATGTTCTCCAGGGAGTTCAAGTGTGGAACTAGCTTCTCGAGTGCATCGGATTTGGCCATTAACCGGCAATACACCCTCTGCATGCGAGTTCTTAACTTGGTTGACTGAAAGGCAATCACAAAGCTGCAACAGAAGAGGAGCGAAACTTACGTTTAGTAGCTGAGTAGCTTCGTTCAGGTTGTCTACAAGCATGTCCCTTTCTTCGTTCTCCCTTTGCTTGTTCAGGATGATGCCCTGTTTCAGGCCCTCGGAGTCACGCCATTCAATCTTGATTGGAGGGACCCAGGTCTCAGAGGACTGCAACCTGGGGATCTCCTCCACTTTGGCTGATCAATTCAGAAGGAGTGAATAAAGACACAGGAAAAATAGACTGGAAGATTAAAAGATGGAAGATTGCTTCAAGGCTTACCAGCTTCGGTGGCCGAATCCTTGACTAGTATTTCCCGGCTACTTTTCCCTTCTTGGTTCTTACCCGACTGATTCTCAGTCGGGTCCTTCGAGTGGCAGCCAGGGTCTCTTTTGCGGCTGATTGGTTTCCAGCCGAGGCTTCCCGGCTGGCGGTCGGGGGCTCTTCCCTTGGGACATCCTCACTGGGAGGAGTGGGCTTCTCACTCGGAGCGCTCTCACTCGGGAGAGGGCTCCGGTTTTGGTTCTGCAGGCTTGGTCGCCTCAGCTGCTGCAGATGGTGTTGGTCCCTCACTCGGCCTAGTAGGGTCTATATTTTGAGGCCTCCTGCAGAGAAGAAGACAGAAGCAATCGGGACAAAGGCCGAAAGGTTTGCAGTAAGAACACAATTTCAGTCATGAGACATACCTGGTTGATCGACGAATCTTGGGCGCAGTTTTTGGTGATGGCCTTGGAGGGGTCATTTTGGCTTGAGGGGCTGGCGCATCGTCATCCGAGTCATCAATGACCAGCCTCCTCTTACTCGCTCGCTTGCTGACGTCCTCGTCGATCACGACCCTTTTGCCGATTGGATCGCTCTGGATCTTCACGCCGGCGGCTGGTTTTTTGGCAGGCCGAGCTGGCACATCGTCATGGTGTATTTTATACGGCTTCGAGATAATGAAGGTGTTTTCCTGCAAGAGAGATTCTTTGAACACTAAGAAGTGCGACATCAAGATTGAAAGACAATAAAGAAGCTGAGTCAACTTACCGGAGGAGGAGGGCGATATAAGCTATATGGGAGGACCGGCAGCAAAACACTACGCTCGACTGCAATCCCAGTCGAGAATATCTTATACATGCGGGTCTTCAAGGCCTCGAAGCTGAGGGATTCGCAGTCTTCCCGATTGGGGTCCCTCTCGCCCTCGTACTCGAAGGCAGGCTTGGACCTCTTCTTGATCGGCGCCAATCGGTTCCTGATGAAATGCCGAGTGATTTGTTCACCCCAAAGGCCCTTCTTCTTCATTTCCAAAATGTTTGCCAGAAGCTTGTTGGCTTCATCCCAATCTTGGGCTACTGGCACGGTGCTCCAGTTGGATCTGGGCATTGGAGGAAGGCAAACAAAGTTGGGCAAACTGGGTTCGAGGTTTGCAATGTAGAACTAGTTTGCATGCCAACCCTTGTTAGAGGATTTCAAGGGAAGAGAGAAATAGTCTCGGCGGAGGGATCCGCGGAGCTGGAAGTCGGCCCCACCAACAACGCAGGGCTCATCCTTGTTTGGATGTGGCTTGAGATAGAACATGCGCCAAAAGAGTTGGAAGTGGGGAAGGATGCCGAGGAAAGCCTCGCAAACATGGATGAAAAGAGCTATATGGAGCATGGAATTGGGATTCAAGTGGTAAAGTTGAAGGCCATAGTACTCAAGAAGACCTCTAAAGAACTCAGAGGTGGGGAGGCCGAAGCCACAGTAAAAGAAGGAAGTAAAGACGATGATCTCACCGGTGTTCAGAGTGGGGAACTCCTCACCGGCCGCCGGACGCCAGTCGACGATCTCCTTGGGAGGGAGAACTCCGTTCTTCACCATCTCCTTGAGAGTCGACTCCTTGACATCCGAGGTCGCCCATTGCTCGAAAGGGATCTCTTTCTCTCCTGCCATGGATGTGGTTTTGGGGGAAGTGGATCTAGCTCGGGGGATGGGGATTTGAGATGGGTATCTTTGGAGCTGGATGCGGAGGCTAGCTTGTGGAGAAGCGCGAGCTCCTGGATCGACGAATTTGGGTGAGCGCGCGAGCCTAGGGTTTTCCGCAAGCAAGCTGGTGAACAGTGTTGTGAAAGGGGAAATTTTTCTGGGAAGACGAAGTGGCGGGATGACCTCGACGCTTTGTAGAAGATTTGAGGGTTTTGCTGAGTCATCTAGCAATTGGGCCGAGCCCATGAGAGACTTGCGACCCAGCTAAGGTGTGGCCTGACACGTGTCCTTAGGGACTTAAGTGGATGGACTTAAGCAGACTTGCCTTGGCAATATACACATGTCTAATTGCCTAGTACCTTTAAAAATCCTTTCATACCGCGGTTTGCGCAGCTTCATGAGAGGTTGGCACGATGCAACTTGAAAGGTGACAAACAGTTAAGCTTTTCATGGTTGCCTTGATGACAGGAACTGTTTGGTTTTTAAGCATTTGATTAAATGATTATATCAATGCTACTTTTCCACTCTGGTGAAGATCTTTTTAGATTGAGACCAATATTATGGCAGGAGCTATTTAATATTTTGGTCATATTTTTTAGATGACTGAAAAACTTGTTTACCCATGAGGGATGATTAAAATATTTGTTCCGAGATGACTCGGGAAGATCCACTCGGATAAACGTGAGCTTACCGAGTGCTTTTCACCTACGAGGGTTGATTGAGTTATTTGTTCTGAGACGACTCGGGCAAATTCACTCGGATAAGCGTGAGCTTGCCGAGTGATGAGATTTTTTATATTTGTTTTAGCTTAAGCTAAACATTTATCTGAGAATGATTTTTTATAGTTCTTGACTATATGCCTAGTCTGTTTTTGACTAACCACATAGTCGGGGGCTACACCTAATTAGGTGCATCAAGAGATGCACCGAGATATTTGTTTTCCACTCGGGAGATTTAGGCAGGGATGACGGAACCACTTGGCAACAGAAGCACTTGGCCAAAGAGTTATTTGGCTGTGAGTTATCTCCTCGACTGCGAAGGACTCGGGGGCTACTGTGGAGATTATGGCAATCGGATACCTACATGGCAAGCTTATCCTACTGGTAATAGGAATAGGTTACGCCTTCCAATTATATAAACCGGCTATGACTTGGGTATTACGTTGCCGATTAGATAAGGCAACGGCTCATATTCACGGTTTAGTAAGATTGAGAAAACTGACTTAGAGTATGATAGGGTTTCCGACTTGTAAGCCCGCCCCCCAAGACAATATAAGGGGGGTAAGGGGTGTCCCTTGAGGGATATCAGATTTTATATGCAACACAAGAGCAACAGATATTGAGATCAATAAACACTCGGTGGATTGAATCCCCGAAATAGGAGTAGGGTATTACCTCACGAGAGGGCCTGAACCTGTCTAAACCTTGTTTTCCACCTAACCCATCGTGCTTGGCGATCTTGACTGCACCCCCAAATTTCTATTGCCGAAACCAAGTTTCGACAGAAGTTCTTGTATCTGTACTTTTTCACGCATAACCGGACTCCTGGGAGGTTATGTGGTATTGTGGAGTTGAACTCTCCGGAGGAGACCGCACAGAGATGGTATCATAGCAGAGCTTGACTGTAGGTTGACCTAGGTAAGTTATATTGAATTAGAAACATTATTTTCAAAAATTAGAAATATTTGCAAAAACTTCTATTCATCTCTATCTTGAAGTCCTGGCCTCTTATCTATTTCTTTCCTCCGTACCTTCCCTCTATTAGAAAGGGTTTTGTTTTATTCTCCTACCCAACTATTTTAAAAATATCGAGAGACGCTAGGGAAAAGTAAGTTTGAATAGTCGAATAGGAGTTACTATTAGCTAACCTTTTAGGATAGAGTTGTCGATAAGTTAAGTCAATCCAAAGTCAGTTGATGATTTATCCGTCAAGATAGAACGATGAGTCATGTAATGTATTTTATTTGTCACTTCTAGTTAAATCATGGTGCTTTCAAGTTCCATAAGCAATTAGTTTAATTCCTCGCTGTTTTAAAAAGTTTTGAAAAGAAAATTTTTAAACATGACTCTTTTTATCACCCTTTTCTATTTCGTGCTGAGTTCGCATCTTATCTGTTAAATTCTTATCTTTGAACACTATAATCAACGATTTTTATAAATTAACTATTACGGATCTACCCAAAGAATAAGATAAGATATCGGGAACAGAAGGAGTTGGAGCTGCAAAGCAGCAGACCACAGAGCAACAGGCTGCAAAGCAGCAAAACTATGGAACAACAGACCATGATTAACCAAGACAATGTTATTAAGCTTATGGAAACCATGGATCGGAACTACACCAGGTTATTTGAACAAGTCGTCAGTCGTATGGCACAACCTAGAGTACCTGGTGTAGAAGGATCAGTTATAGGGTCCAGGTGGAACGACTTTCAGAGGACCAAGCCAATGTTCGCCACTGCCCCTGAGCCTCTGGCAGCGGACGATTGGTTGTTGGATGTTGGGAGGAAGCTAGATATAGCAGATCTTATCCTCCTAGAAATGCAAGGGTTGGGTGTGATTTTGAAATGAATTGGTTACATAAGCATAAAGGAAATGGATTGTGAGAATAAGATTATTCAGTTAACAAGTATTATGGGTAAAGAAGTGGAGTACAGTACTAAGAAACCCCTATTACCAGTATTACCGAAAGCTTTGAATGTTGTGGTAACAAAAGGAGTTGAGAAAATACCGACCTTCGGAGAATTTCCAGATGTATTCCCAACAGATCTCCCTGGAATGCTACGGGAAAGAGACGTTGAGTCTTTAATTAAGCTGAGACCCGGTACTAAACCAATAGCAAAGGCCATGTGTAGGATGGTGTCACGCCAAGAAATTCACACCAGAATTTCTGCAGCTAATTTGTGCATTACACCCTCGTCCGGGCATCGCCGAGGTACACAAATCGACGTTATTGATAATACGAATCCTCGTCTTAGAAACAATATAAAAGAGTTACACAAATGCAGCGGAAAGGAAAATAAAGCGACTTAAGCTAAACTTGACACGAGCGAAGCGAACGCCAACACCACGGCTAACCCTTGACGAGAACAAGCCTACACCTCCTCGGAGACCTCGATCTCAACCTCTGGCACTGAAGGGGGAAAAAGAAGCAAGGCTGAGTACAACCACCATACTCAACAAGTCACACCGGAAAAGGGGACATGATGCAAGATAAATAACAAGAAAAAGGTTAAGAGGCTCAATTTGCATAAACAGCATTTGCAGAATATAATAACAATATTTGAAGACAGTAAAACAGTAGTAATATTTAAGCAGTATTAAATAAACACTGTCCAACGCTCAAACCACGTTGCAACAGGCCCATCCATCCACCTGCACTAGTCATACTTCAACACTTTATTCAAATAAATAAGTGAGACTAATCAAGGTGAATCTGGTCGATCGCCCGTAACCGCGGGCACGGCTATTCAAATTGTTTTTACTCTGATCAGAGGTGTACAACTGTACCCACAAGACACAATCCCACAACACGTTACCGTGCGCCGGTGCACCACCATGGTACCCCGGAAAGGAACTATGACAGGATCCTTCGCATAACCCCCTCTAACCAATCGTACCACACCAAGGTTTCGCCCCCATTCCCATCGGGCAATGGGCAGCCCCCTCTAGTGCCGCGGTGAATCCGGAAGCTGATCAACCCTTAAAATCGGGGCCGACCCAACTCCATCACGCCCACCCTCTCTGGGATACGTTGACTAGAGACAGCTACGCTACAGACCCAGCCATTACCCATGCTGGCTTGTGGTATGCACGGCATTTCTTCCGGGGTTTCCCGAGAAGCGGTCCTTAATTGTCATGAGCACGCTAACCAAAGTCCAACCATGTGCTCACGACCCACCCTTTTTATAATTCAATATTATTAGAAATAGAGTCACAACTTAACATCATCTGAGAGTTAACTTCTAGTAATATACTTGATTAGTGTGATTCCCTTAAGTGAGCTAGTTGCGCTAAGCATAACTAAGCAAACCTTAAGCTATCATCTAGTCACATTGAACCCCAAGTTATCAATGGTATAAGGTAAACAATCCTATGGTTGAGTACAATAGGTATAATCATCCCATGAAATGACATTCTAAAACATATGCAGTATTTGAAAGAAAAGAGGTATTTACATAAAATAGGTACAATATGGTCAATGTAAGGTATGACTTGCCTTGCTCTGGAGACTGAGGAACCTCGGCGACTACTTCGAAGAGAACGGGCTCGCCGGAAAACTCGGGATCTACACGACAAACAAAGCACTCAACAAACACCCTAAAAAGTCTACTGAAACAGCACTGAAAAGTATTTTTAATGGATTCTTGACATTTTTCTGGATTTAATGAAATTTGAATGGGCTAAAACGGAGCTCGGATTCAAAAGATATGAATTTTAGAAGTTTAATTGCGATTTTTAAACTAAACAGAAAAGATTAAAATATTTATTGCGCAATTAAGCCCCCGGGTGACGCAAGCATGGCGCAAGCGGTAGGGCTGACGTCAGCTGGCGCAAGTGGCTAACACAAGCGGCGCGGGCGCGGTCCACGGTGGACCGAGTCGACGCGGCGGCGGAGAGAGCGGGGACACGTGGCGCGCATCCGCGAGCGGTGACGATCGGACGGCGACGGCTTGCGCGCGAGAAGCGGTCCAGATCCGCCCGATCCGAAGGATCGGATGGTGCGGATCGCGGGTAGGGTTAGGGTTCGGGCGGCGGCCGGGCGGACACGCGGCAGCCATCCGGCGCGCGGCGCCGGATCGAACGGCGACGGATTGGGCGGGATCGGACGGTGCGGATTCTCCCGATCCGACCGATCGGACGGCCCGGGCGAGCGGCGCTAGGGTTAGGGTTTTGGGCGGCGGCGGCTCGAGCTCGCCGCCGACCATGGCGCGCGGCAGCCGGCGATCTCCGCGGCACCGGCGACGGCGGCGGAGGGTGCTGCGGGCGCGGGAGACAACGGCGGAGAGCGAAAATGAACGCGCGGGGAATGACCCGAGAGGCAACACGGAAATCCGAAGAGAAAAGGGAACGGCGGCGCACTCACCGGCGTTGGAGAAGACAACGATGGCGACGGCGGTTTTAGGGCTAGCGCTAGGGAAACAAAGGGAAACACGCGGCGGCGAAGAGGAATTAAATAGGGGCACAATGGGACCGGAACGAGCACGGGATCGGCGCGGATTCGTCGCCGTAGGTTACGGATTCGGAGAGAGAGAGGGAAACAACGGCAATGAATTCCTCACGGATAAGGTTTCCATCGGACGCGAGGGACGCAGAGATGGATGCGGCGTTGCGGGATTGGGCCCGGCATGGGTCCGACGTGGCTCGGGTTCAAGCGGAATGGAGCGGAGCGGCGCGCGCATGGCGGGCGGCGGGCTGGGCCGGCCGGGCATGTGGACGGGGGAACGGGGCGGGGCCCACTGCCGGTGACTCGCGGGCGAGAGGCTTCGTGGACTTGCGCGGCGCGGCTGGCGTCGCGGGCTTCGACCCACGACCGAAGGGCGCGCGGGGCGGCTCGGGCCGGGAGGAGGCCGGGCCGACACCCATAGGAAAGAGCGGGAACACTTGTGCGCCGTACGGAAAAGAAAAAAGAAAAGGAGGAAAAAGGATTTTGGGGGCTTAATTAATTCTGATTTCTTATTTAATTGATTAAAAATACTTAGAGTGCTCTAAAAATTCCAGTAAAAATCTGTTAGTGCATTTTGACATGCGAAATTCATGAAAAATCCTACCATGTCGTTTCCATTTATTAATTGCATTTTAAAATTACTGGTTGGCTCCGGGTTAATTTCGAAATTCCGATTATTTCAGGGTAAATTATTTAAATAATTTAGGAAAAACCCGAGTGTGACAACCTACCCCTTAAACGGAATCTCGACCCGAGATTCGGAGGTCTTGCGAAAAGGTGCGGGTGCGTGGCCTTTAGCTCATCTTCTCTTTCCCAAGTGGCTTCTTCCTCGGAGTGATGAGTCCATTGAACCTTGCAAAACCTGATAACCTTGTTCTGAGTCCTTCTCTCGCTGATCTCGAGAATACGTGCTGGTCTCTCTACGTAGGTTAAGTCCTCTTGGATTTCGATCTGAGTCTGGACTCGCTTTGCTCTTCGGCACCCTTAAACACTTCTTTAAGCTGGGACACATGAAACACGTCGTGAATACCAGTCATGCTGGAGGGAAGCTCAAGCTGATAGGCCACTTCTCCTCGACGTTCCCGAATCCTGTATGGTCCCACAAAACGTGGTGCCAACTTGCCTTTGGTTTGGAAACGGTGTACTCCCGGAGTGGTGTAACGCGAAGATACACAAAATCCCTGCTTCAAAAGCGAGGTCTCTTCGACGATTATCTGCGTAGCTCTTACGTCGGGGCTGCGCAATCTTCAACCTTTCCCGAATCGTTCGGACCTTTGCCTCTGCTTCACTTATTACTGTGCCAAACAGCGGCGTTCACCGTCGATCCCGAAAAGGGGTGTGCGGCATTTCCGTCCATCCAGTGCTTCATACGGTGCCATTTGAATGCTGGCTGATAGCTGTTGTTATAGGAGAATTCTGCATAGGGCAAGCTTTTGTCCCATGCTATTCCAAAATCAAGTGCGCATGCTCTCGGCATGTCTTCCAAAATCTGATTCACTCTCTCGGTTTGACCGTCTGTTTGCGGATGATAGGCCGTACTAAAATTCAAACGGGTACGAGCTCTTCTTGCAACTTCTTCCGAACTTGGAAGTAAGCGCTTCCCTATCGGACACGATCTTCTTAGGCACGCCGTGCAAACACATGATCCTTGCGAGATAAAGCTCGCTAGCTTCTTTCCAGTAGGTAGTATGCACTTGGTATGAAGTGGGCCACCTTGGTGAGTCGGTCCACCACGACCCAAATTGAGTCATATCCGACGCGTGCGGGTAAACCCGTGATGAAATCCATTCCAATTTCTTCCCATTTCCACTCTAGAATGCTGGAGTGGTTGCAACACCCGGCGGGCCGTTGATGTTCCTTAACCGTGACAAACATCACAAAGTGCAACAAACTCAGCTATCTCCCTCCTCATCTTGACCCACCAAAACTTTTCTTTAAGATCTTGATACATCTTTGTACTTGCCGGGTGAATTGAGTATTGAGTTTGATGAACTTCCGTAAGGATCATTTTTTCAAATCCTTGTCTTCGGCACACACAACCTCTTTCCCATCCAGTTGTGCCGTGTTCGTCTTCCGTAAAACCACGAGCTTTTCGACCCTCATGTTCTTCTTGAGTTCGGCCATCTCGGGATCCGTTGCCTAAGCGGCTGAATTTGATCAATGAGAGTGGGTTGGGCTTCCAGAGCAGCTACAAAACCAAAATCCACCACTCGTAGATTTAGATACTCGAATTCCTGCCGCAACGGTCGCACATTCCTTTAACACGAGGGTGGTGCGGTAACTCTTTCGGCTTAGTGCATCCGCAACCACATTAGCTTTGCCGGGATGGTAATGTATCCCTAAATCATAATCTTTAATCAGTTCCAACCATCTTCGCTGTCGGAGGTTTAAATCCGGTTGGGTGAAAATATACTTGAGGCTTTTATGATCCGTATACACTTCACAACGGTTACCAATTAGGTAGTGTCGCCAGATCTTCAGGGCATGAACCACTGCGGATAATTTCAGATCATGAGTGGGGTAGTTGTTTTCGTGTGGGCGCAATTGACGAGATGCATATGCGACCACTTTGCCTTCTTGCATCAACACACATCCCAACCCTTGGCGAGATGCATCGCAATAAACTTGGATGTCCTTTGCTTGGATCGCGGTATCAACAACGTGCGAGACACCAACTTCCTCTTAAGCTCTTCAAAACTCTTGTTGTATTCGCCGACCACTTAAATTTCTCATCTTTCTTCAACGGTTGAGTCATCGGCTTGGCGATTTTGGAGAAGTTCTCAATGAAACGACGGTAATAACCTGCAAGTCCAAGGAAACTTTGGATCTGCGTAACCGTTTTAGGCGGGGTCCACTTGGTAACTGATTCCACATTTGTTGGATCCACGGCTACTCCTTGGGCATTCACAATGTGGCCGAGGAACTGTACCTCCTTTAACCAGAAAGCACACTTGCTAAACTTGGCGTAGAGTTGATGATCTCTTAACTTCTCGAGTACTATCCGAAGATGTTGCTCATGATCTCCTTCCGACTTAGAGTAGACCAAAATGTCGTCAATGAACACCACCACAAATTTATCCAAGAACTCCATAAACACCTTGTTCATCAGATTCATAAAGAAGGCCGGTGCGTTGGTTAACCCAAAAGACATGACCGTACACTCATACAAGCCATATCTGGTGGTGAAAGCGGTCTTGGGAATGTCCTCTTCCCGAATTCTCAACCGGTGATAGCCTGATCGCAGGTCTATCTTGGAAAACACCTTGGCCCCTTTGAGTTGATCGAATAAATCATCAATCCGTGGTAGGGGATACTTGTTCTTGATAGTAACCTCATTGAGTGCGCGATAATCGACACACATTCTCTTGGTCTTGTCTTTCTTTTCCACGAAGATCACCGGAGCACCCCAAGGCGACGTGCTCGGGCGAATATACCCTTTTTGCAACTGTTCATCCACTTGCTTCTTTACTTGGCCAACTCGTTGGCTCCCATCCTATACGGCCTCTTGTGTATTGGGGCGGTCCGGTACTAGATCAATCCGAATTCAATTTCCCTTTCGCGACATCGAGTTAAGTCTTCGGGGAAAACTTCGGGTATTCTCGACGATGGGGATATCCTCTAACTTCACGGGGTCTTTGCCGCCATTTCGGACGATTCCCGGTGGAAACATGATTCAAACTTGCTACAGGCTTGACTTGCATGGGAGAGCGAAAAACAATTCTTTCTCCTTTCGTATTGATTAAAGTAATGGTGCGACTAGCGCAGTCAATTACTCCCTTATGTCCGGACAACCAATCCATCCCAAGAATGACGTCTATGCCTTTGGGTGAAGGAGGATGAGGTTGGCTAGAAACATAGATCCTTGGATTTCTATGGTCACGAGGGACAAAGCGAGTGGTCTCCAAGTGGTTTCCGGGGTGTGAACCCGCATAGGTATCTTAAGTCCCACTACGACAACCCATGTGCCCAACAAACTGCTTTGAGATAAATGAATGTGTAGCGCCAGAATCAAATAATACTATGGCAGGAGTAAAGTTTACGGGAAACATACCAGTATAACTTCGGGAGCGGTGCGTGCTTCCTCGGCGGACACATGGTTGACTCGAGCTGGATGAACCTTGGCCCAGCGCGTCTTGGCTTTGGACACTTGTCGCAAAATGCCCGGGGTCACCATAGTTGAAGCGAGACTCTGGCTTGCCCCGAGTCCTTCCTTGGAGGTGGTGGTGGTGTGGCTTTTTGCTGGGATGATGCCGTTGGAGGGCGCGGGCTGGAGTACTGTTGTTGTTGACCACTGCCACTACTTGCCGGTTTGGAAATTCCACGGGTGATAAGGTCGATGCTGACGAACAATCATGGTGGTAGGTCCACTCGACTCCCGAGGCATGAAACGCGGCCTCTGCTGATTTCCCTACTGTTGAGGAGGTCGGGGGAATACTTTTCTCTTCTTGATCATCTTGTTGCGCTGATCTTCTGTCGAATGGCCTTGTCAACCAGCTTCTCAAATTTAGCATACTCTCCGGAGATAAGCTTGTCAGTGAGTTCATCTTCCAAACCGCCAAAAACTTTTCCTGCCTTTACGCATCGGTGCGCACATCTTCGGGGCATAACGGGCAAGACGATTGAACTCATGCGGATACTCGATGGCGATCGTTACCTGCTCAAGAGAACGGAACTCACGCTTTTACGTGTAACTATTCCCTTGAGGAATGTGTGCGGTCCTAGCTGCGACGAAACTCTTCCCGTGCTATCTTTGCTCCAGCGGGCGAGTAACCAGGTAGTTGTCCCACCAAGTGACGAGGACCACAACGATGAGTGGCAAACGAGACTTTCTCTGGTCCGTACATTGCGGAAGATCTAACTTCTTCTCTATGGCATGAAGCCAATCATTAGCCTCCATGGGATTAGTGGTGCTTGGAGAAGGTCGGCGGTCGGACACGAAGGAACTCGGCAACTTGGGTGGGGTGGTGGGGCGGCAAGGCGATTGTTCTGCTGCTTTGTGCATTTGTTGCAGCATCTGTTGTTGCATCGATGGTGTTGTTGTTGCATCTGCTGCATCATTGCAGCCATCATCTGTGTCTGTGAAGCGAGCACTTGAGCAATGGTGGCGTTCTTGGGTGGCGGTGGAGGAGCATTGCCATTGGTGTCGTGAGCCTCATTGTTGTTGGCACCGTGCCCATTGTTGTTGTTCGCCGCCGTCACGGTGTTCACCATCGAAGGAGACGACCGACCGAAGAGAGAGAGAAGAAAAAACAGACACATACTTAGAACTAATCTTTATTATTGGAATTCAAATGCATTGTTCGATCTTGACTAAAAACAAGGAAAAGCACCAAACATCCTTAATTGGTCGAGTCATATCACACTTGATATCGATTGCCGGCTATCCCACACACGGCGGCCTAACACACGGCAACTACCAAGAAGACAAACTAAGTTAAACGATAAAACTAAGGAGGGCAACTAGAACGATCCACGAGGCGAGGAGTCGAACGCTTCCTTCGAAGATCCCCATTCTTCGAGCGGCTCCTAGAGTCCTCGGCGTCACTTCGAGACTTGGACTCTTCGAATCGGTTGCCGTAGCCCAACCGATCTGCCTCTTCCCTCAGGAATCTCAAGTCTCTTTGGAGTCCATGTCTTCGCTGAATTCTCGAGCTTGAGTTCTGGAGATGGAGATCCAACCGTTCTTGCCGCCTCCGCCTTGATTCGCCGAAGCCGGAGCAAAGGTGAGAGCGAACTGCGTGGGAGGAGCTGGAACCGAACCTGGGCCGGAGCGGGTGGAGGCTGGAGAAGGCGGTGGAATCCGAGGTGCCGGTGGATACGGACATGCGCGGTGGTGGTCTTCCGAGGCATAGTGCGGAGCGACACCAGCGGTGGCGGGAGTCCCTTCAACTCAGCTACCTCCTTCTTCAGACGAACCACTTCGTCCTCCAGTCACACGATCCTTAGCATCTTCTTGTCGTTCAGCTCTTTGGTTGCCTTGTGTAGGTCAGAGTGCATCTTATCCAGTCCTTTGAGCACGGTGCACATGTGGCCGAAGGTAGAGTCATTCTCCTCTGCTGCTGTAGACTTGAATGCACCGACCTCGGAGGAACTACCTCAACGGGGATGGTAGCGGTAGGAGGAGGTGCGAAGGTCGGCATCATGCGGCTCCTCATCCGGCCAACATCGGGTAGGCGGCTTCTTGACAAGCGTGATCGACATGCCTCCGGAAGCTGTGACCTCCATGTTGGGAAGACACGTTCCCACGAACCCGTGGACCTCCAACCGAACACGGTAGGGCAACTCGCCAGCGAGAGGCGCAAGCGTTGTATACTCGGTGCTTAGGATATCCGATTGCAAGGGCCATACGCGCCGGCTACGCAACAAAGCCCGTCATCCCTTTTCCGCGATGCGTATTTGGGAACCTGCCATATACGAAACAAAGGAGTGGTAAAATCAAAACATGCTCAAAAACCCACGACCAACATCCCATTTCGCAATTCCTAAACCCTAGACGACTCCACTTTTCAAAACACCCTTTTTTTAAAACATATGCAAATGGAAAGAATTAGAGGGCTCTTAAGGTTTCCGGTTGGCTTGTCCTACGATCACGGGAAGGCTCGATACCAACTTGTCACGCCCAGAAATTCACACCAAAATTTCTGCAGCTAATTTGTGCATTACACCCTCATCCAGGCATCAGCCGAGGTACACAAATCGACGTTATTGATAATACAGAATCCTCGTCTTAGAAACAATATAAAAGAGTTACACAAATGCAGCGGAAAGGAAAATAAAACTGACTTAAGCTAAACTTGACACGAGCGAAGCAGAACGCCAACACCACAGCTAACCCTTGACGAGAACAAGCCTACACCTCCTCGGAGACCTCGATCTCAACCTCTGGCACTGAAGGGGGAAAAGAAGCAAGGCTGAGTACAACCACCGTACTCAACAAGTCACACCGGAAAAGGGGACATGATGCAAGATAAATAACAAGGAAAAGGTTAAGAGGCTCAATTTGCATAAACAGCATTTGCAGAATATAATAACAATATTTGAAGACAGTAAAACAGTAGTAATAATTAAGCAGTATTAAATAAACACTGTCCAACGCTCAAACCACGTTGCAACAGGCCCATCCATCCACCTGCACTAGTCATACTTCAACATTTTATTCAAATAAATAAGTGAGACTAATCAAGGTGAATCTGGTCGATCGCCCGTAACCGCGGGCACGGCTATTCGAATAGTTTTTACTCTGATCAGAGGTGTACAACTATACCCACAAGACACAATCCCACAGCACATTACCGTGCGCCGGTGCACCACCATGGTACCCCGGAAAGGAACTGTGACAGGACCCTTCACATAACCCCCTCTAACCAATCGTACCACACCAAGGTTTCGCCCCCATTCCCATCGGGCAATGGGCAGCCCCCTCTAGTGCCGCGGTGAATCCGGAAGCTGATCAACCCTTAAAACCGGGGCCGACCCAACTCCATCACGCCCACCCTCTCTGGGATACGTTGACTAGAGACAGCTACGCTACAGACCCAGCCATTACCCATGCTGGCTTGTGGTATGCATGGCATTTCTTCCAGGGTTTCCCGAGAACCGGTCCTTAATTGTCATGAGCACGCTAACCAAAGTCCAACCATGTGCTCACGACCCACCCTTTTATAATTCAATATTATTAGAAATAGAGTCACAACTTAACATCATCGAGAGTTAACTTCTAGTAATCTACTTGATTAGAGTGATTCCCTTAAGTGAGCTAGTTGCGCTAAGCATAACTAAGCAAACCTTAAGCTATCATCTAGTCACATTTAACCCCAAGTTATCAATGGTATAAGGTAAACAATCCTATGGTTGAGTACAATAGGTATAATCATCCCATGAAATGACATTCTAAAACATATGCAGTATTTGAAAGAAAAGAGGTATTTACATAAAATAGGTACAATATGGTCAATGTAAGGTATGACTTGCCTTGCTCTGGAGACTGAGGAACCTCGGGGACTACTTCGAAGAGAACGGGCTCGCCGAAAAACTCGGGATCTACACGACAAACAAAGCACTCAACAAACACCCTAAAAAGTCTACTGAAATAGCACTGAAAAGTATTTTTCATGGATTCTTGACATTTTTCTGGATTTAATGAAATTTGAATGGGCTAAAACGGAGCTCGGATTCAAAAGATATGAATTTTAGAAGTTTAATTGCGATTTTTAAACTAAACGAGAAAGATTAAAATATTTATTGCGCAATTAAGCCCCAGGACGCAAGCATGGCGCAAGCGGTAGGGCTGACGTCGGTGGCACAAGCGGGCGCGCAGCGCGCGGGCGCGGTCCACGGTGGACCGAGTCCACGGCGGCGGCGGAAAAGCGGGGACACGTGGCGCGCATCCGCGAGGAACTGCGGCGATCGGACGGCGACGGCTTGCGCGCGAGAGAACAGTCTAGATCCGCCTGATCCGAAGGATCGGACAGTGCGGATCGCGAGTAGGAGTTAGGGTTCGGGGCGGCGGCCGGGCGGACACGCGATAGCCATCCGGCGCGCGGCGGCCGGATCGAGCGGCGGCCAGTTGGGCGGGATCGGGCGGTGCGGATTCTCCCGATCCGGCCGATCGGACGGCCCTCGGCGGCGCGCTAGGGTTAGGGTTTTGGGCGGCGGCGGCTCGAGGCTCGCCGCCGGCCATGGCGCGCGCGGCGGCCGGCCGATCTCCGGCGGCACCGGCGGCGACGGCGGAGGGTGCTGCGGGCGCGGGGCGGAGCGCGAACGCGCGGGGAGCGACCGAGAGGCAACACGGAAAACCGAAGAGAAAAAGGAACGGCGGCGCACTCACCGGCGTTGGAGAAGACAACGATGGCGACGATGGTTTTAGGGCTAGCGCTAGGGGAAAACAAAGGGGAAACACGCGGCGGCGAAGAGGGAATTAAATAGGGGCACAACGGGACCGGAACGAGCACGGGATCGGCGCGGATTCGTCGCCGTAGGTTACGGATTCGGAGAGAGAGAGGGAAACAACGGCAATGAATTCCTCGCGGATAAGGTTTCCATCGGACGCGAGGGACGCGGAGATGGATGCGGCGTTGCGGGATTGGGCCCGGCATGGGTCCGACGTGGCTCGGGTTCAAGCGGAATGGAGCGGAGCGGCGGCGCGCATGGCGGGGCGACGGCTGGGCCGACCGGGCGCGGGGACGGGGGAACCTGACGGACGGGGCCCACGCCGGTGACTCGCGGGCGAGGAGGCCGCGGACTTGCGTGGCGCGGGCGCGTCGCGGGCTTCGGCCCACGACCGAAGGGCGCGCGGGCGGCTCGGGCGGGGAGGGAACCGGCCGACGGCCCAAGAGGAAAGAGCGGGAACACTATGCCGCCGTACGGAAAAGAAAAAGAAAAAGAGGAAAAAGGATTTTGGGGGCTTAATTAATTCCTGATTTCTTATTTAATTTATTAAAAAACTTAGAGTGCTCTAAAAATTCGAGTAAAAATCTGTTAGTGCATTTTGACATGCAGAATTCAAGAAAAATCCTACCATGTCGTTTTCATTTATTAATTGCATTTTAAAATTGCTGGTTGGCTCCGAGTTAATTTCGAAATTCGATTATTTCGGGGTAAATTATTTAAATAATTTAGGAAAAACCCGGGTGTGACAGATGGCTGCACTGGAGTTAGCAGAGTTGGAAAAGCAAATAGATGAGTTAGAGGAGAAAGGATTTATAAGGCTAAGTATCTCGGAGTGGGCAGCCCCAGTGTTGTTTGCAAAGAAGAAGGATGGAACACTGAGAATGTGTATAGACTACAAGGCTTTAAATAAAGTTATGGTCAAGAATAAAAATCCCCTGCCAAGAATAGATGATCTATTGGATCAGCTAAGAGGAGCCTAGGTATTTTCAAAGATAGACTTGAGGTCAGGGTACCATCAATTAAGAATCAGAAAGGAAGATATACCAAAAATAGCCTATATTACCAGGTACGGGCTTGTTGACGCCAAATCCGTGTCGTTGCTGGTGTGCCAGAAGATGCGTTGACGTCAAATCACATGCTAGCCTGGGAGATCTGCTTAGCTGTAGTGCATGTACTAAAATCATTGAAGCGCAGACGTGCCACTCAGTTTGATCTTGCCACTGACAAGATATGCAAAACAATAGAGCACAAATCATATCGATCGATAGGCCGATAATCAAAACAGTCGATCTATTGACAACCGGATGTGTGATTCCAGTCGATGCCGATGTCCAGATACCTCGTCGGCTGAAACCCTGATGAAACCCTTATTGGCAGCCAACATGCAGGCTAGAGATTATGGTTCTAATCATGACTTAGTAGGTCAAACTGAACTGATGCAGCACTAAGTATTAAAAGAAACGCAATGTCTTGACAATCAAACCCTTGACTAATTTTTAGGGTGGTAGATATATATTAATCTAATCTAGTAAACTGTTTAGCCGGTATCGACAGAGACCCTAAGGCGAGAGACAGCAGATAGAGCTAAATTGAGATAGTAGGACTAGATTAACAGAGACATATGATAAGACCAGCTAACCCTCCGGTGAAACACTAGGATGAACCTATCGGCTCAACAAGACTTAGATTATGGATAACAATCTAGTAGGTCAGACCTAACCGATGCAGCACGAGATTGTATATGATAATCTAATACTCGATGAGCCGATAGATATGTCTAATATGATGGATATAACAAATCTACCTAAAGTGACATTACATTTACAGAAACATCGACTTGATCAGAATATCGGACCTAACCGAGAAAGTCCTAACTAAGCCGATGTATCTATGAACGGCAATGAAACTAAAGATAGATATGATATACCTGGGCCAGCGGGACTTTGGACTTACCCCTTCGCCGGAGATCGAAGCCGATGCAGGCCCGCGTCGGGTGCCAAGTCTCGCCGGATGATGAACAAAGTGGAAAAGGTAAAAGGTGGCGATGCATCGAATTGTATTGATCGTGAGGATTGACTTACATGGACCCTCGGCTTACATATTTATACCCGCAGGCCAACAGAGATCCTAACAGATTACAATTCAAACTTTCTTAAAGATAAAAGGAAACAAACTGAATCCTTACCGGATACTAACACACTTTCCTAAAGATAAAATAGAAAGTTAACAAACTTATCCTAATTAATAGGTACAAGTTGTATCCTTCTTGAACTCGGTGTCTTCTGGATAAGATCTTTCCAAACCAAATCTAACCAGAATCCATTGCTGAAGATATTGATCCTCCATCGGGCGACGCGAACTCTCAGTAGGTTCGCTTGATCCAATATGAACACTTAGCCGATGTAGACTCCAGGGCTTACCAAATTTTGGCGTTAACACATGCCCCCCAGTTTTGGAGTATGAGAAGTCATGCTTCAAAATTATCCTTGCCTTGATCGCCCCAAACGGTTCTTTTCTTCTTCTTGACATCGGCTCTCGTAAGCCGATACATTCTGTAGTAGATGAGTCAGGCTGCCGAACTCATGGAAGAAAAATTTATCTTTGATAAATGCTGACAACCCTTGGAGATCTGCTAGCTACTCATCACTTAGACTCAAACTATAACATTGGTTGCGAATATTACGAAACCTTTGAATGTATTCCCTAGCCGATTCTGCTTTTTGCTGTTTAACTGATATCAAATCTGCAAGCTTCAACTCACCAACCTCAGCAAAGAAGTACATTTGAAACTGTTCCTCAAGATCGGTCCAACCTCTGATAGAATTTGGTGGTAATGACGAAAACCATGTGAAGGCCGATCCAGTTAAGGACAATGGAAAAAATCTAACTTTTATTGCTTCTTTAGCCCATGCCTCCCATATTGAGCTAAAAATCGGCTAACATGTTCCATTGTAGATACACACCATCTTGCCCTGAAAACTTGGAAAAGTCTAGAACCTTATATCGGCTTGGAAGTGGTACTCTATCAAACCATTCACGATATGGCGGCCGATACACAAAAGTTTAATGTTTGTGTTCACTTCCAAACTGCTCATCCATTACCTTTGCAATAATATCGGCCCAATCTTCTTTAGACTGATACCTTTGAATTTCTTGTGGTCGATACTTTTATTGTGGCCCTCCATGATGATACTAATCATCTTGCCCCCCCGAGCCAATATTGTTGTTGCTGATGATGTTGAAATCGCTCATCAATCATCCTAAGAACCATTTCCTCGATCAAACCACGTAATGTACTTATCAAAACTTCAGATTGATCGAACACAGCGCGATGAACGACCTCATCAACCATCTCTTGAAGTGCCTTATCATCCATTGGCTCGGTAGATTGTCCCTGTCTTCATTCATCGGCTTGAGAGATTGTTCTTCCTCGGCCTTGACTTCTTCTTCAGACATCTTGTTGTGATTGTGGGTCCCACGAGCCGTGTAAAATAATATGTGGTCGAAAACATGATCCCACCGGACGTGCCAAAAATGTGTTGACGCCAAATCCGTACCGTTGCTGGTGTGCCAGAAGATGCGTTGATGCCAAATCACACACTGGCCTGGGAGATCTACTTAGCTCTAGTGCAGGTCCTAAAATTATTGAAGCACGGACGTGCCAGTCAGTTTGATCCTACCACTCACAAGATATGCAAAACAGCGAGCATAAATCATATCTGCGATAGGCCGATAATCAAAACAGTCGATCTATTGATAGCCGGTTGTGTGATTCTACGCACGCCGATGTCCAGATACCTCATCGGCTGAAACCCCGATGAAACCCTTATTGGCAGCTAACAGGCATGCTAGAGATTATGGTTCTAATCATGACTTAGTATGTCAAACTGAACTGACGCAACACTAAGTATGAAAACAAACGCAATGTCTAGACAATCAAGCCCTTGACTAATTTTCCGGGTGGTAGATATCTAAATTAATATAATATAGTAAACAGTTTAGCTCGTATTGGCAGAGACCCTAAGGTGAGAGACAGTCGATAGAGCTAATTTGAGATACTAGGACTAGATTAACAGAGACATATTGTCACAACCCGATTTTCGTTCGGGATTAAAAATCATTAAATAAATCATTTTCCAGAAACTAAATAAAAAGGGAAAATAATTTCTCAAGTGAAGTGAAGAAGAAAATTCAAATTTCCTTTAAAAATCATGGCTGGAAATATTTTTGAAATATTCTCCATGCCCTAAAGTATTCTCTAAAATTTTTTGTGAAACTGGGGTCTCCAGAAATAATTTTTAATGATACAAAGAGCATTTCGGTAATTATTTAATGAATAAATTAATCACTAAATGGTCTGGTTATATTTTTATTAAATACTTTGAGTGTCCATCTATTTTCAAAAATTTTCTTGAAATTATTTGAGCACTAGAAGTATTTATAAAAATTCCAAAACCATTTATGCGATTAATTTAAAAGAAAAACAAATTAAAAATCCTCCTCTTTTCTCGGGCGCTTTCGGCCCAAAACCCTGAAGTCTACTTTTACCTCCCCTGCCCACACGCGCGCCCTTTTCTCTCTCCTTCCCGGGCCGGCCCGGTGGCCACGGCCCATCTCCTCGCGCCGCGCGAAAGTCTAAACCGTGTCCCCGTTTCCGAGCAAATGACATGTGGGGCCCACACATCATCCCTCACCTCCGGCCCGATCGCCATGGCCGCCACAAGCGACGCCTCACCGCCGCGATTCCCGCCGTCCCGCTCATCCCGCTCGTCCTAACACCGCGGAGATCACGCCGCCGCATTTCCCCTCAATTTCCCCCTAAGACCACCGCCATTAATCGCCGTTTACCCCGCGCCATTAACGCCGCCGGCCACCGCCTCTCCCCGCGAATCCCGCCGTGCGACGACCTTGTAAGCCCCTCCCCGGCCTATAAAATGCCCCCGCCGAGCTCCCTCTCCCATTTCCCATAAACCCCCGAGCCTGCCGAGCTCCTTCTCGATCTCCCCGCGTCTCCCCTCTCTTGCGCCGCTCGCCGCCGCTTCTCCGGCCGCGCGCCACCGCGCCTCCCGAGCCCGCCGCCGCGCCAAGGCCGCCACCATCTTCCCCGCGTCACCCCGCACCCCGGCCGCCGCTTCCGCGCCGGATCGCCGCCGGAGCGCCTTGCCGCCGTGCGACCCAAGCCGTCGTCACCATAGCCGTCTCCGACCACCGTTTCCGGTTGCTGCGCCGCTTGCCAGCCTGCGCCGCCTCTCCCTTCAGCTCCACCACGCCCTTTTGCACTTCGGCTGCCACTCCTCGTGCCCGGACCACCGCTGGAGCACCACGCCGCCATGCCACCCAAGCCGCCTCCATTGCCGCTGCTCTCCGTCCGTCGTTTCTCGCCGCCTCACCGCTCCCCGAGCCGCGCCATCCCCTCCATCGGCTCCGCCATGCCTCCTCGAGCACCGACCACCCCTTCGCCACCGCTAACCACGGCCGGACCACCGCCACGCCATCGTCCCGAGCCCCGGCCGCCGCTGTTCGCCCGCCCACCGTTTTGCTCGCCGGCCGGTGAGCCCTTCCCTTCCTTTCCGCCCCTCCGCCGCCCTCCGTCGCTCGCCGCCACGCCGATGGCCACCACCGGCGACCATCGGGGCACGCGTGCCACCATCATGTTGCCGGCCGGCGGACGTCCGTCTGTCCTCGACGGATCGGGGCCTCGGTTCTCGTGGCCACGGATCCCAGCCCGGGGTGATCAGGGCCGTCCACATGGCGAACCCGTGGACCGGTCCCGTGGGTGAGTCCACCGTGAGCCGTCTTGGCCGTCGCCGCCGCGGTGCGCGTCGGCCACAGCCACGCGCCGGCCCTTGTGTCTGCGACGTCGGCCCTTGCTTGCGTCAATCGACGTTCGCCCTTGCCGCGACGTCGGCCCTCGGTTCTTGCGTCACATCAGCCTTTTTCCATTCATAAATAATTAAAAATGGTGCAATAAATTTAATTAATTTTTAGAATTCATTTAAATGGTCCAAAACTTCTAAAATTCATATCTAATTCATACGAACTCCAAATTGGGCCATTCAAATTGCAAAATTTATCTAAAATTGAGCTATACATGTTGGTTTACTTTTCATGTACTGTTGTTTGGTTTTTATTAGGGTTTTTCCCTCGTTTTGCGTGGCAACGTGTAGTTTTCATCGTTTCGGAGTTCGTGCTCGCGAAGAGTTCGGAAGTTGGTTGGAAGAAGCAAGGCAAGTCACACTCCCCTTGAAGCATGTTAAACCTATTTTACAAATGTTTCACTATTTGCAAATAAAATTGCATGTTTTGCGAATTACATGAAATGATGGGATTACCTACATGCTTGCTTATGCCATACCTCTTGATAATCGTCCTTTGTCAAACCTTGGGTGATAATTTGACTAGCTTTAGTCACTTACATGACTTTTGCTATAATTATATGCTTAGCCATGCGTAATTACCACTAGCTCACTAAATGGGATAATCACACTATCTATAATTAGTCCAGATGAGCTACTAGCTCGGAACACCTCGCCATATCTTTTTGGTCATAATTATCCCAACTAAAATATGACTAAATGGTGTGCTGTGGGTGCATGGTTTTAGCTTGCCGCACCCATGGCAATTAGGGACCAGTTCATGGGAAACCCCTGGAAGACTTACAGTGCTTACCACAAGCAAGAATGGGCAACTGCTGGATCCGTAGTATAGCTTTTTCCTAGCCAACGATCCGTGGCGAGGGTGAGCGTGATGGAGTTTCAGTCGGCCCCGGTATAAGGGTTGCTGGGCTGTCGGATTCACCACGGCACTCGGGGGGCTGCCCACATCCCAAGGTCCAGGAGTGGGGGGCAAAACCTTGGTGTGGTTTGCTTGGTTAGGAGGAGTTATGCTATAGGTCTTGTCATGATCCCACCCTTTGCAGTATCATGGCGATACTTTAGGGGCATGGCAACATGTGTGAAATCGTGTCTTGTGGGTAAAGTAGCGCACCTCTGATCAGACTAAAAACTATTCGAATAGTCGTGCCCACGGTTATGGGCGATCGACCAGCTTCACCATGATTAGTCTCATCCTTAATAAATTGGCTTAATAATCTGGATTAGACCAGGTGGGAATTGGTTGGGCCTGTTCAACATGGGGATAACGTTGTTCAGTGGATGATTAATATTGACCTCACTACTCAACAGTTTACCCAGTTTCCAAAATAAAGTGTTTTGCAACCGCCTTTCTGCAAAGTAGCCTCAAGCCCCTCCTTGCCTTCCCTCGCATTTTTGCATTCCTTGGTGTGGCTTGTTGTGTACGTTGGTTGTACTCAGCGTTGCAAATTTTTCCCCCTTCAGAAGTGTACTGCTTCTGAGTCGAAGACGGCGTTAGAGGACCAAGGCTTAGACCGCAGTTGAGTTTGCCTGTGGAGTGGAGCTGAAGCCCCACCAGGATCGTCTTTTCCCGCTGTCGCTGCTTTCTTTCGAGTGCGAGGACTAAGTGCCTCTTTTCCTGTAAGTATTTATATGTTTTATTTATACGTATGGACCTGTGTATTGATTTGTCATTTTGTGTACCCTGGTTGATGCCTGGACAGGGATTAAATACACAAAATAGTCTGGAAATTCGGGTTTGAATTTCTGGGCGTGACAAGTTGGTATGAGAGCCATCTCGACTGTAGGTTGAGCCAAATGGTCAACACCCTTAAGGACTAATTTTGTAAAAACCTTATTTGCCAAAATATATTTTCTCTCCTCTGGAGTCGTTGCAAAATGTTTTGTCAAATTTCTCTGCTTTCCCCTCCAACTCTCTAGTGGTTAAGCCTGGAGCGCCATCCGGAAGCCAAGTCTAGTCCAAGTTTCAAGCAAGGAGTTCAAGCCGAGCAGCTCAAAGTCAGCACTTCCTGAGGTTTCAAACGAAGTCTTCCCGGAGCTGGCCTAAACCCAATCCTTCCCGGAAGAATAGTATCAATAGTTTTCTAGGTCGTGTGTTGTTTGCTGTGTGTAGGTGTATGGTTTACATCAGTGGTGGGGATGTGACCATACTAGGTTGTTTGCTTAATCAACTTGAACAATAAAAGTACACCCACATCAGATCATTATTCAAGCGGACTAAGGTCTCATCTTTAGTTTAACCTCTTCTTTCCCCTCTCCCTTCTTCTCCGACAACAGATGAGTAAAGTCAGGGGTAGTGTCAGTGGATCAAGACCACAACAGTCCCATGGATCAGCTCAGAGCAACCCTGCGAGCACTCCACCTCCTTCTCCTGTGGACTCAACCCTAGCCCATGTAGTGGACAATCAGACACAGTTAGTGGCCATGATGATGCAATTGATGCAATGGCAGAATCAACAGCAGCAGCAGATGTTAGCCCTGGTGACTCCCGCCAGCACACCATTAGATTTTCAGGAGACGAGGACACCAACCACGCCATCAGGTCAAAGAGAAACACATGCCGTCTGCCAGGATTACAAGGAGCAAGATCGTAATGCAAGGAACGGTTCGCGGGAAGTGTACACTAGGACACCAACTATAAATGAGATGCAGTGTCTCAGAAGGAAGGAAGTATCTGGTCAGCTAAACAACCAAGATTTTTGTACGCCACCGTCCAACTCAAAGAAGAGAAAGGCACCAGAATGGAACACAAGATGTGCCAGCAAGATGATCGTCACTGGTACAGAGTTTACTCCCAAAGATACGGAGAAGATTCCTCGACGCTTGAGAATAAATACTTTCCGAGGTGCACGTCAGCTAACCCGTCATCTCAGGCTTTATGGACCACCCAAGCTAGAGGATGATGAGTCAAAAGAGGTATCCTCTGACGAGGAGGAAGCAATCCTTGAAAACATCAGTGAAAAAGAAATGAGGCTCAAAGCATGTACTCGCTGTGGGGAAGTTGGACACACGGTGAGCATGTGCAACCACACCTACCTTTGTGGTGACGACACCCATGTACCAGAAGAATGCCCCATGAGCAAGGTCACATGTTTCTAGTGTGAGGGAACAGATCATGTGCCCAAGAGCTGTCGGTTGAATTCGGTTTTAACCAAAAATGAGAAAGACCATGGGACAACCCGATAGTGTGTCTGTCCACTTGTGGTTGGTACCATCCATGGCGATGATGCTCCTGGTCATCAACCAACTCCAACCCCTGTGAAGACCACCAGTAGTAACAAAGGCAGGGAAAACGAGGCTCGCAAGCCAGTGCACATTTCAGTTCCAGTTGTGAGTCTGCAGACCCAGACGAGTGCACACCATGATAAAACGGGTCTAATTTGTTTCAACTGTCGCAATCCAGGACATTATTTCAACAAATGTCCCTTTTCAAGGCCAGCAAAAGATGCAAGTCGTTGCTTCAACTGTGGGGAAATAGGACATGTACACGGAAGATGTCCAGTGCCCAAGCGCCACCATCCTCTAAGTACCAGCGCACCCCGCAACGCGCAATGCAACCGTTTCGCCCAGCTGCCGCAGGTCCAATCCAACCAAAAGGCGCCCGTCGGCCCAAGGATATCAGTCATCGCCTATGCATGAAATCTCCACCACGGCGTGTTGTCGTTAATGGCACCAGTAAAGGCTCTAAGGATCACCCACCAACCTATTCCCAAGCTACAAAATCAGTAGCAGGGCAAGCAACGCCAAGGAAGCAGTGATTCACCCCAGCTGAGAAGGAACGATACTCTCCTTCAGCAGAAACCGCAGCGATTGTCGCCAGCACCAAGTCATGATGTTACCGTGAAGACCAGCAAGGCGCCCCGTGTTGCCTCAGCCCAGATGCTTAGCAATCCACCGGTCAAGAGCAACACCTCAAACAAGAAGGGTCTACCTATAGCAGCTACTAAGGAGGTAGAAGTGTCTGCATGTGAAGCAGTGTTCCTGTTAGAACACCGTTTGTAAGCAAGGACCAATCAAGTCAACCCGGCCAGAATCACAGGAGTAAAGGTCACACTGGTCAAGACGTCTGCTAGTCAAGCCGGCAACAGTCTACAAGTGTGTAATCTTTAAGGAAGTTTACACTTGTACATAGAAGTTTCATGGCAAGTTATGTAATAAGAAGGGAATATGGAATAAAGACTGAGATGTGCTGTCTCTCTCATGTTATGATTCATCTCGAACATCCCAAAAGCAAGTTAGCTTGTGTGACTGCCAATGTTATAGAAACCTAGAGTTTCACTCTTCGTGCTGATTCTAGTTTCGGTTAGGCATCAAGACAAAATTGCTAATAGCAAGAAGTAAACGGTCGATCAAGGATGTATGAATGGTTAGACCATTGAAACCTTTAACCTCAGGAGATACATCAAAAGGGTCATATAATGGATACCTGAAGAGTATGGGAAGGTGCACAAAATGTTCGAGTGGAACATTATATAAGGATTACTGGAATCTCATAACCTTTAAAGTCGTAAGGACGTGGTGTTTGGCAATATCACCTTATTGGTGTGAACACGGATCAAGGAAATGCGAATGTTCAGACCACAGTAATATTCAGCTGATGCGACCTCCTTAAAAGTCAGAATTAGTAGCATCCCAAGGAAAAGAGAAGAATGATGAAAGTTCGGTAATGACATCATGGGAGGAACATCCGCACTCTCAATCTTGTAAAGCTTCACCAGAAAGCAGGAAGTGTAGCTGCACCCTAGCGGTGAATATGGATCAAGAATGACTACCCTTAGTCCAAGGTAAATGACTACCCTTAGTCCAAGGTAACCGTTACACTTCTTGGAAACCACCTCGATGTTTCCTAGAAGACATCAGTAAAATTCCCCATCACCCTGCATAGAAGCGAATTGATCCAAATGTCAGGCGAGAACATCCAGCCACCCAAGTATGCTAGGGAGAATTCGTCTCGGCAAGCCACCTCTACTCAAGGGTTGAAAGTGAACTTGTGAAACCGACAACAGGAACCCTCGGTTGTTTCAAAGGCAGTTCCCGACGGTTCATCAGTTTCATCAAAGTTTGGGGACCTGTCAGCATTCAAAGTTAGAAAATGATACAAGAACCAACGAAATAAGAATTTGCTAGAGTACCATTTTGATGTGGTCTGGTAAAGTGGCCAGTGTTCGTTCCACAAAAGCCGCTGAACAACTCGGGCAGAAGGTTGATTGCCTCAGTCAAGCCAGAAGCAGAAAAGTCATGTCAGTAGCTACAACTGATGGGAAATTCAATCAAGAGTCAAGATGCTCAATAGTGGTATGAGAGTCACCCTTTCGAAAGGATTCCCAATCATCAGTTGAGTGTTGAGTTCCAAAAGTCCCTGGAATAAAAGTGCACAGTTTTTGCCTCTTTTCGATCGACCAAAGGAGGGCCCCACTTGTAAAGTCCAGGTTCTTAGTAAATCAGAGAGATAAGGGACAAACTCAAAGATGGTAGTGTGTTTGTTCGTGGTTAGGCGAAAGCATGGATACTCATTGTAAAGGTGAACTGGAATCACTTTTACCAGGAACTTCCTATCGTCAATTGAAAGATATATTCAAAGCCTTCCCAGAATAAAAGAGATTTGTCAATACTTCATTTTGAGGGAATGACGAAGAATCAGTTCTACCGATCCAAGTTCCCTATAAATCAGATAAGTCAATTATTCCCAAGGGCAGTAGCCTCATCAGCCGTAGTCAGATGAAAGCCCATCTACCCTGGTGAAGTGAGCTTGAAGTCAAATTTGATTTACCCCGTAACTGTTTTGCTCAGAGGTTCAACCCTGTGAAGCAGGCAGGATTGTAATCAAAGGAGTCAGTTGCGAGCCGTTAGCAGAGTTACATCAATCCTAAGTTAACAAGCTCGAATCTAAGGCACACGCCAAGCAATCATGTCCGCAGTTTAGCCAAAAGAAACAATAACGCAAGGCACACGCAATTTAAGGGCAGATCAAGCAGCTCTTTGAAAAGCCTGTCGTCCAGGTCAAGAGCAGTTCATAGCGGAACTCAGAGTCTGTGGTTCCTGAAAGTCAATTCCAAGGTTTCCAGAACAACTTCGTCGGTCTCGAGTCAAACTGGATCCCTAGAATGCTAAAGAGGTTGTTGTTAAGTGTGCAGTCTAAGGGAAGAAAGATCTTACCGCCTCTGCAGCCAGATCAAGGTCAGAGTGTTCATGACTAGCTAGTGTAGTTTTAGCAAAGGCAGTAAAGCACCAAGTTTGGTGCCAGCAAGTTCAGCTGTCCGGAGTTCGGTCAGTTCCCGTCAAGTGAGCGAGAAGAAAACCGTAGAAGTCAGCCAGCCAACCCAATCCAACCATACCCATTTTCTTTCTAGCCTCGAATCTCGGGACGAGATTCCTCTAAGGGGTAGATTTGTCACAACCCGATTTTCGTTCGGGATTAAAAATCATTAAAAAATCATTTTCCGAAATTAAATAAAAGGCAAAATAATTTCTCAAGTGAAGTGAAGAAGGAAATTCAAATTTCCTTTAAAAATCATGGTGCAAATATTTTTGAAATATTCTCCATGCCCTAAAGTATTCTCTGAAATTTTTCATGAAATTTTGGAGCGCCAGAAATAATTTTTAATGATACAAAGATCATTTCAGTAATTATTTAATAAATAAATTAATCACTAAATGGTCTGGTTATATTTTTATTAAATACTTTGAGTGTCCATCTATTTTAAAGATTTTTTTTGGAATTATTTGAGCACTAAAAGTATTTATAAAAATTCCAAAACCATTTATGCGATTAATTTAAAAGAAAAACAAATTAAAAATCCCCTCCTGTTCTCGGGCCGCTTTCGGCCCAAAACCCCTTGAAGTCTGCTTTACCTCCTTGCCCGCACGCGCGCCCTTTTCTCTCTTCTTCCCCGGGCCGGCCCAGTGGCCACGGCCCATCTCCTCGCGCCCGCGCCGAAAGTCTAAACCGTGTCCCCCGTTTCCCGAGCCAATGATAGGTGGGGCCCACCTGTCATCCCTCACCTCCGGCCCGACCGCCATGGCCGCCACAAGCAGCGCCTCACCGCCGCGATTCCCGACGCCCCCGCTCATCCCGTGCTCGCCCTAACGCCGCGGAGATCACGATGTCGCATTTCCCCTCAATTTCCCCCTAAGACCACCGCCATTAATCGCCGTTTACCCCACGCTATTAACGCCGCCGGCCACCGCCTCTCTCCGTGAATCCCGTCGGGCGCCGACCTTGTGAGCCCCTCCCCGGCCTATAAAATGCCCCCGCCGAGCTCCCTCTCCCATTTCCCCTAAACCCCCAAGCCTGCCGAGCTCCCTCTCGATCTCCTCGCGACTCTCCTCTCGACGCCGCTCGCCTTCGCTTCTCTGACCACGCGCCACCGCCGTTCCCGAGCCCGCCGCCAAGCGCCAAGGCCGCCACCACCTTCCCCGCGTCACCCCGCACCCCGCCCGCTGCTTCCCGCGCCCGGATCACCACCGGAGCGCCTTGCCGCTGTGCGACCCGAGCCGCCATCGCCATAGCCGTCTCCGACCACCGTTTCCGGTCGCCGCGCGCTCGCCGGCCTACGCCGCCTCTCCTCTCGGCTCCACCGTGCCCTTTTGCACCTCGGCTACCACTCCCCGTGCCGGACCGCCGCCGGCGCCCGCCTCCGTGCCACCCAAGCCGCTGCCATTGCCGCCGCTCTCCGGCCGTCGTTTCCCGCCGCCTCACCGCTCCCCGAGCCGCGCCATCCCCTCCATCGGCTCCGCCGCACCTCCCCGAGCGCCGACCGCCCCTTCGCCGCCGCTAACCACGGCCGGACCACCGCCGCACCGTCGTCCCGAGCCCCGGCCGCCGCCGTTCGCCCGCCCGCCGTTTTTCCCGTCGGCCGGTGAGCCCTTCCCTTCCTTTCCGCCCCTCCACGGCCCGCCGCCACTTGCCGCCATGCCGAAGGCCGCCGCCAGCGAACATCGGTGCACGCGTGCCGCCGCCGCGTTGCCGACCAGCCGGCCGCCGGCCGCCACCGCCCGCAAGCCTTCCCGGCCGGCCGATCTGTCCCTCGGCAGATCGGGGCCGTCGGTTCCCGTGGCTGCCCGATCCCCTTCGGGGTGATCTGAGCCGTCCACGTGGCGAACCCGTGGACCGCTCCCCGTGGACAGAGCCCACTGTGAGCCTGCGCGCCGCTGCCGTCACGGCTGACGTCAGCCCTTGTTTTCTGCTGATGTCAGCCCTTGTGTCTGCTGACGTCAGCCCTTGCTTGCGTCAGCCGACGTCAGCCCTTGCCGCTGACGTCAGCCCTCGGTTGCTGATGTCAGCATCAGCCTTTTTCTGTTCAAAAATAATTAAAAGTGGCGCAATAAATTTAATTAATTTCAAAATTTCATTTAAATGGTCCAAAACTTCTAAAATTCATATCTAATTCATACGAACTCCAAATTGGGCCATTCAAATTGCAAAATTTATCTAAAATTGAGCTCTACATGTTGGTTTACTTTTCATGTATTGTTATTTGGTTTTTATTAGGGGTTTTCCCTCGTTTTGCGTGCGCGTGTAGTTTTCGACGTTTTGGAGTTCGCGCTCGCGAAGAGTTCGGAAGTGGTTGGAAGAAGCAAGGCAAGTCACACTCCCCTTGAAGCATGTTAAACCTATTTTACAAATGTTTCACTGTTTGCAAATAAAATTGCATGTTTTGCGAATTACATGAAATGATGGGATTACCTACCTGCTTGTTTATGCCATACCTCTTGATAACCGTCCTTTTGTCAAACCTTGGGTGATAATTTGACTAGCTTTAGTCACTTACATGACTTTTGCTAGAATTATATGCTTAGCCATGCGTAATTACCACTAGCTCACTAAATGGGATAATCACACTATCTATAATTAGTCCAGATGAGCTGCTAGCTCGGAACACCTGGCCATATATTTTTGGTCATAATTATCCCAACTAAAATATGACTAAATGGTGGGCTGTGGGTGGATGGTTGGCTTGTCGCACCCATAGCAATTAAGGACCAGTTCATGGGAAACCCTGGAAGACTTACAGTGCTTACCACAAGCAAGAATGGGCAACTGCTGGATCCGTAGTATAGCTTTTTCCTAGCCAACGATCCGTGGCGAGGGTGAGCGTGGTGGAGTTTCAGTCGGCCCTGGTATAAGGGTTGCTGGGCTGCCGGATTCACCACGGCACTCGGGGGGCTGCCCACATCCCAAGGTCCGGGAGTGGGGGGCGAAACCTTGGTGTGGTTCGCTTGGTTAGGAGGAGTTATGCTATAGGTCTTGTCACAATCCCCCCTTTGCAGTATCGTGGCTATACTTCGGGGGCATGGCAACATGTGCGCAATCGTGTCTTGTGAGTAAAGTAGCGCACCTCTGATCAGAGTAAAAACTATTCGAATAGTCGTGCCCATGGTTATGGGCGATCGACCAGCTTCATCATGATTAGTCCCATCCTTAATAAATTGGCTTAATAATCTGGATTAGACCAGGTGGGAATTGGTTGGGCCTGTTTAACGTGGGGATAACGTTGTTCAGTGGAGGATTAATATTGACCTAACTACTCAACAGTTTTCCCAGTTTCCAAAATAAAGTGTTTTGCAATCGCCTTTCCGCAAAGTAGCCTCAAGCCTCTCCTTGCCTTCCCTCGCATTTCTGCATTCCTTGGTGCGGCTTGTTGTGTACGTTGGTTGTACTCAGCCTTGCAAATTCTTCCCCCTTCAAAATTGTAGTGCTTCTGAGTTGAAGACGGCGTTAGAGGACCAAGGCTCAGACCCCAGTTGAGTTTGCCTGTGGAGTAGAGCTGAAGCCCCGCTAGGATCGTCTTTTCCCGCTGCGCTGCTTTCTTTCGAGTGCGAGGACTAAGTGCCTTTTTCCTGTAAGTATTTATACGCTTTATTTATACATATGGACCTGTGTATTGATTTGTCATTTTGGTGTACCCTGGTTGATGCCTGGATAGGGATTAAATACACAAAATAGTCTGGAAATTCGGGTTTGAATTTGTGGGTGTGACACATATGATAAGACCAGCTAACCCTCCGGTGAAACATTAGCATGAACCTATCGGCTTAACAAGACATATTATCGATAACAATCTAGTAGGTCGGACCTAACCGATGCAGCACGAGATTGTATATGATAATCTAATACTCGATGAGCCGATAGATCTGTCTAATGTGATGGATATAACAAATCTACCTAAAGCGACATTACGTTTACAGAAACATCGACTTGATCAGAATATCGGACCTAACCGAGAAAGTCCTAACTAAGCCGATGTATTTATGAATAGTAATGATACTAAAGATAGATATGATATACCTGGGTCGGCTGGACTTTGGACTTACCCCTTCGCCGGAGATCGAAGCTGCTGCAGCCCCGCGTCGGGTGCTAAGTCTCACCAGATGATGAACAAAGTGGAAAAGGTAAAAGGTGGCGATGCGCCAAATTGTATTGATCATGAGAATTGATTTACATGGACCCCGGGCTTAAATATTTATACCCGCAGGCCAACAGAGATCCTAACATATCACAATTCAAACTTTCTTAAAGATAAAAGGAAACAAACTGAATCCTTACCGGATACTAACACACTTTCCTAAAGATAAAATAGAAAGTTAACAAACTTATCCTAATTAATAGATACAAGCCGTATCCTTCTTGAAGTCAGTGTCTTCTGGATAAGATCTTTCCAAACCAAATCTAAACAGAATTCGACTGCTGAAGATATTGATCCTCCATCGGCTGACGCAGAACTCTCAGCCGATTCTGCTTTGATCTGATATGAACACTTAGCCGATGTAGACTCCAGGGCTTACCAAATTTTGGCGTTAACACATGCCCCCCAGTTTTAGAGTATGAGAAGTCATGCTTCAAAATTATCCTTGCCTTGATCGCCCCAAAACTGGTTCTTTTCTTCTTCTTGACATCGGCTCTCGTAAGTCGATACATTTTGTAGTAGATGAGCCAGGCTGCCAAACTCATGGAAGAAAAATCTATCTTTGATAAATGCCGACAACCCTTGGAGATCTGCTAGCTACTCATCACTTAGACTCAAACTATAACATCGGTTGCGAATATTACGAAACCTTTGAATGTATTCCCTAGTCGAATCTCCTTTTTGTTGTTTAACTGATATCAAATCTGCAAGCTTCAACTCACCAACCTCAGCAAAGAAGTACATTTGAAACTGTTCCTTAAGATCAGCCCAACCTCTGATAGAATTTGGTGGTAATGACGAAAACCATGTGAAGGTCGATCCAGTTAAGGACAATGGAAAAAATCTAACTTTTATTGCTTCTTTAGCCCATGCCTCCCACATTGAGCTAAAAATTGGCTCACATGTTCCATTGTAGATACACCATCTTGCCCTGAAAACTTGGCATTACTAGATAACAGAAAAGATTTTCAGGTTTACTGTGACGCTAGTCGTCAAGGATTAGGATGCGTATTGATGCAGGAAGAGAGAATACTTGCTTACGCATCCCACCAACTCAGGCCATATTAACAAAATTATCCAACTCATGACTTGGAGTTAGCAGCGGTGGTTCATAAATTGAAAAGATGGTGACATTATTTGATTGGAAATAAATGTGAAATGTTTACAGACATAAGAATCTCAAGTATATTTTCACTCAACCCAACTTGAACCTAAGGAAACAAGGATGGCTGGAACTGATAAAAGATTATGATCTGGACATCCAGTATCATCCGAGAAAGGCTAATGTTGTAGCTGATGCCTTGAGCCGGAAAGCATATTGCAGTATCAATATCATTAAAGAATGCCGAGAGCACCTACAGATAGAAATTCAGAAATTAAGGTTAGAATTTGTGGGAAAAACAAGTGTGGCTCAAATGGAAGTAAAACCTACTTTGGAAGATGAAATAAAGAAGGGACAACAGAACGACCCACAAATCCAGAAGATTAAAAAGGAATTGCAGAAAGGCAAAGCACCATGCTTTGCAGAGGATAGTAATGGAATACTTAGATTTCAGGGACGAATTTGTGTTCCGGAGGTAAAAGAGATAAAGGAGATAATTTTGCAAGAGGCTCACAATTCATTATTTTCTATCCACCCTAGAAGTACAAAGATGTATCAGGACCTTAAAAAAATATTTTGATGGACTAATATGAAGAAAGAGATAGCCGAGTATGTGAGCCTATGTGAAGTATGTCAAAAGGTGTAAGCAGATCATCAAAGGTCTGCAGGATTAATGCAGCCACTCCCTTGTCCTGAATGGAAATGGGATGAGATTGAGATGGATTTTATTACAGGCCTACCAAAAACAAAAGAAGGATATGATGCCATCTGGGTTATTGTTGATAGGCTAACAAAGGTGGCATACTTTATCCCTATTAAACAGATTTATGGAGGGGATAAATTGGCCGAGATATATTTGAAAAGAATAGTCATACAACATGGAGTACCCCTGAGGATTGTATCAGATCGAGGATCACAATTTACATCCAGGTTTTGGAGGACATTTCAGGAACTCATGGGTACCAAATTAGGGTTCAGTTCAGACTATCACCCACAGACTAGAGGACAGATGAAATGAGTAAACCAGATCCTTGAATATATGTTGAGAACTTGTGTGTTAGTATATGGATCTACATGGAATATCTGTTTACCCTTCGCCCAGTTCTCATACAATAATAATTATCAATCCAGTCTGAGAATGGCACCTTTTGAAGCATTGTATGGCCGAAAGTGTAGAACTCCCCTTAATTGAATAGAAGTTGAGGAAAGACAGTTGATAGGGCCACAATTAGCACATAATGCAGATGCCCATCTAAGGATTATAAGCGAGAAATTGAGAGTTGCCCAAGTAAGGCAGAAAAGCTATAGTGATAATCGGAGAAGAGATCTAAGTTTTAAAGTCAGAGATTTGGTCTACCTAAAGGTGACACCATTTAAGGGTATACACAAGTTTCAGATAAAAAAGAAACTAACTCCTAGGCATATTGGGCCGTATCAGATTCTGAAGAAAAGAGGAGAAGTTTTCTATCAGTTACATTTACCACCAGAATTAAGTGAAATACACCTAGTATTTCACGTGTCACAACTTAAGAAGTGCCTGAGGCAACCAATCGAAGAAATACCACTGCAAAATATTAAATTGCAATCCGATTTAACCTATGTAAAAGAACCTAAAAAGATATTAGAAGTATCTGAACGAAAGTTAAGGAACCGTAACATAAAGTTTTGTCGGGTTCAATGAAAGAATTATGCAGAATAAGAAGCAACTTGAAAGAGAATCGGAATTAGAGAAGAAGCTCCGACAATTCTTTGAAACCCAGCTGAATCTCGGGCACGAGATTCTTTTAAGGAGGGTAGGTCTGTGACACCCTTAAAATTTTGAAAATGTCACTTTTGAAAATGTATAAAATGACGAAGAAAATTTTTGCGAATACTTTTATTGTATGCATAATGTTAAAACATTAAAAATATCCTAATATTTATTTGTATTTCTCTTATTTTAATTTATAAAATCAAATTTATTAATTCTTGGCCCTTATTTTTGAAAATTCCCAATTTAACTTTTTCAAGGAAATTCCAAAAATTTAGTTTAAATTAATTTTAAACCCTAAGTTAAATTCTTTCTAATTTTTCCCTAAATTTATCTTTTCTTTTATTCTCCTTTTCCTCTTATTTTTCCTTTTTCTTTCTCTTTTTCTTCTTTTTCCTTTTCCTTTTCTTTCTTTCTTCCTTCTACCTCCTCCGGTTCGGCCGCCCGCGGCGCATGCTCTCGGCCGCCCACACGTGGGCGCTGCCCTACCCACCGAGAGATGAGAACCGACCTTGGCCACCGCCTCTCCTTTGCACACGTGCCAATGCTTGATAGGAGGAGCCATGTCGTCATCTAAATCCCCGGCGAACCGACTTTACACCGAACCACCATTGACGACGATATCTCGCGAGCAAATCGACCTTGAACAGCTATAAATAGAGAATTTCGGACCAAATTTTCAACACATCATTCCTTCCTAATCTTCTCCTTTATTTTTTGCCCAAGGTTTCCCTAACTATTACAACCCAAGTCGCTTGAATTTTGAGGGAATCCAAAGAAGAACACCAAAGAACCCTAACTAGCCGCACCGAGCCAATCTTCAAAATTCGGCATCCACAATTGGTTTCTATCCAAATGGAAGGTACCATTGTGTTCCTCATACCAAGAACTTATTTTCCCCTAACAATCCCGAACCAATAGTCACCGGAGACTCACCGCTAGCGAGCCGCCACACCTCCTCTGCTTCGATCGCCGATGAGCGCATGCCGCTAGCCTCCTCGGTGCCGCTCCGGCCTAACTATCACTTTAGCTAGCTTTCCTAAACCGCATAGATGCTCCCAAGCTAGCCACTTTGGTCGTGCCGTCGCCGCAATGCCGCCGCGACGAGCGCTGCCGCTACCATGGCTACCTTGTCGTCTCCTTGGCCCGGCCGACCCCTAAAATGGGTTCCCCGTGCTTCGTAGATGGGGTTAGTCCCCTTAGTTCCTGAGCTCCGGCCGCCCTCGCCGCCGCGCACCCTCACACCCCGCCGGCGGCCCTCAGAAAGAAAGAAAAGAGAGAAAAGAGAAAGAAAATAAAGAAAAAGAAAAGAGGGAGGAAATATAGAAGCTAGGAAAAAATAGTTTATTTTTAGTTGAACAATTTGACCCTTTGATTTCCTTTTAAAAACTTCATTTTATAATTTCAAAATTCCTCCTATTTCCTTCAAATTTATTTATTTTCCCTTTTAAAAATATTTTTAAACTTCTAACTCTTTGTAAATCATTGTAGACAAGCCCAAATTTTAAACCTTAGAATTTAACAAATAATCTTCCTATTTATTTTTCCTTTATATATGTTAAGTATTCATTTTAACTCTTTTTATTTTATCAAGCCCAAATTTTAAATTCTAGGATTTGATAAATAACTCTAGAAAAATAGTTTGACCCCTTGACTCTTTCTAAATTTTATTCCATTTTTACAAACTTATTTGTTCTTTTCTAAAACATTTGAAATATTTCCTTTATTTTATTCAAGCTCAAATTTAAACTTAAAATCTACCAAATAATCCTCCTATTTTAAAACTCCAAAAACTACCCCTTTTCTTCTTTAAAATATTTCAAATACTCTTATTATTTTTCTTTATTTTACTCAAGTCCAAAAATTTAAGTTTTAGGATCTAACCAATAACTTTCCCTTTAAAATTTCAAAAATCATCTTTTGAATTATTTTTGAATTTTTATATCTATTTGATGTTTCTTTGAAATTGTTCGTTTAATTTATTTTATCGTTTATCGATAGATCACGACGTCGAGTTCGCGGAGGAATTAGAACTTGACCAAGAGATTGGTAAACACTCTTGTTGCCCTCCAACTAAATAAAGATTTTGAGACCGTTAACACTCAAGGCAAGTCAAACTATCCTTGATCATTTATAGCATTTGAAAATAAATAAATTCCCTGTTATAAATGATATATTTAGTTAGACATATTTTGTGGGATGGGTTAGTCAAGCGAGATAGTTATGATTTATTATTTCATGTAGTTTTAAATATTCACTAGACTATGCATGTTAGTATTCTATATGAATATAAGGGATTTTCTAGTTTATATAAGTTATCATTTCATGCATTAGAAGCATTTTATCATTTTATGTGTAGAAGAGGAGAAGTTTATTATTCCATAAGTTTAGATATATTCTTCTTCTCCTTAGAAAAATACCTTGATAATTTGGACTAGGAATCAAAACCATCAACATAATAGAATAAACATTATCACTTATGTTAACATTTCATCCATAATTGTAGGAATTTATTCCATGTGGTAAAATAAGAAATGAACTATTATTTTATGTGATAGACAAATATAAGTCTATCATCTCATGTGATATGAGAATGGTCATATGAAACTATATTTCATCCAATAAAATGGAAAATGATCCATTATTTCATGTGATAGGTAAATGAAATTCCTATCAATTCTTGTGACCTAAATGATTTTGGCTGTATGTCAGAAAATATAAAAACTCTTGTGCCAGAATAAAGATATAGTTTCACCCATCTGATGGACCGGTTATACCGGCATGACATTTATATATTTCTCTCTGATCTCCCTGGGACTTAGGAGATTTATTCATGAGATTCTATGCATGGGAGATTTGTAGTGTTGTTGAAGTCTCATTGATGAACAGTTATGTAAACAACGGATAACAACGCCGATACTAACCAGATCGATACCGTCTGTTAAGATAACCCTATGTCTCACCAAGCCAGGGCAAGTGTGTGACGAATAGTTATTAAATAGCGGTTGAGACACCAATTACTGGTTAGAATTAGTGCCCCTATTAAGATAGCCCTTCATGTCTCGTTCACACATCAGAAAAAAAGGTTAGAACCATATAAATGCTATGTTATCCTTAGCCTTGCAACCTAGGGTTAATCCTCGGGTAAAGCTGGGCAAACACTGCAGGGTTAATTGTATTCGAATACGTCGTACTACCGGTCAATGGAGTTATGTCTGTGGGTGAATCCAGTGTAATGGCATAAGTAACTTTTCTAAATGCTATTATAAAATTTGAATATTCATATATAAATACTTTTAGGAAGGGGTAGAATATAGAATTAGGCTAAAGTTAAGTTTATAATTCATGTTCTTACATGTTTACATAAAATATTCTAAAAAGAAGGATAGGATATGTCTTCATGCTAAGGATAAATTTATTGTTTATCTTTCTTTTTGAGATATCATGCATATTTGTCCATATGTAATTGAATTCAGTTTGGCTTGCTGAGTACCATTGGTGCTCATCCTTGCATATAATATTTTTAGGAAACCCTGAAGACAAAGAAGAAACTCCTAGTGCACTAGTGGGCTGGGAGAACAAGTACGATTCCTAGGTCGACTCTACACTCAAGCTATCCCTGTGGAAGTGTCGTGTCTTTTTGTATTGTATAACTTGTACTTGTACACTAATAGTTTGTAATATTAAATGAAGTTCTTGTATCTGTACTGTTTCACGCATAACCGGACTCCTGGGAGGTTATGTGGTATTGTGAAGTTGAACTCTCTGGAGGAGACCGCACAGAGATGGTATCAGAGCAGAGCTTGACTGTAGGTTGACCTAGGTAAGTTATATTGAATTAGAAAATTTTTTAAAAAAATTAGAAATATTTGCAAAAGCTCCAATTCATCTCTATCTTGAAGTCCTGGCCTCTTATCTATTTCTTTCCTCCGTACCTTCCCTCTATTAAAAAGGGTTTTGTTTTATTCTCCTACCCAACTATTTCAAAAATATCCAGAGACGCTAGGGAAAAGTAAGGTTGAATAGTCGAATAGGAGTTAGTATTAGCTAACCTTTTAGGATAGAGTTGTCGATAAGTTAAGTCAATCCAAAGTCAGTTGACGATTTATCCATCAAGATAGAACGATGAGTCATGTAATGTATTTTATTTGTGACTTCTAGTTAAAGCATGGTGCTTTCAAGTTCCATAAACAATTAGTGTAATTCCTCGCTATTTTAAAAAGTTTTGAAAAGAAAATTTTTAAACATGACTCTTTTTATCACCCTTTTCTATTTCATGCTGAGTTCGCATCTTATCTGTTAAATTCTTATCTTTGAACACTATAATCAACGATTTTTATAAATAAACTGTTATGGATCTACCCAAAGAATAAGACAAGATATCGGGAACAGAAGGAGTTGGAGCTGCAGAGCAGCAGACCACAGAGCAACAGGCTGCAGAGCAGCAAAACTATGGAACAACAGACCATGATTAACCAGGACAATGTTATTAAGCTTATGGAAACCATGGATCAGAACTACACCAGGTTATTTGAACAGGTTGTCAGTCGTATGGCACAACCTGGAGTACCTGGTGTAGAAGGATCAGTTATAGGGTCCAGGTGGAACGACTTTCAGAGGACCAAGCCAACATTCGCCACTGCCCCTGAGCCTCTAGCAGCGAACGATTGGTTGTTAGATGTTGGGAGGAAGCTAGATATAGCAGATCTTATCCTCCTAGAAATGCAAGGGTTGGGTGTGATTTTGGAATGAATTGGTTACATAAGCATAAACAAAGAATGGTTTGTGAGAATAAGATTATTCGGTTAAGAAGTATAGGGGGTAAAGAAGTGGAGTACAGAACTAAGAAATCCCTATTACCAGTATTACCAGAAGCTTTGAATGTTGTGGTAACAGAAGGAGTTGAGAAAATACCAACCGTCGGAGAATTTCCAGATGTATTTCCAACAGATCTCCCTGGAATGCTACGGGAAAGAGACGTTGAGTCTTTAATTAAGCTGAGACCCAGTACTAAACCAATAGCAAAGGTCATGTATAGGATGGTTGCACTAGAGTTAGCAGAGTTGGAAAAGCAAATAGATGAGTTACAGAGTTGGAAAAGCAAATAGCTACCAGGTGTAAGTGGGCCCAGCCCCGCGGGGCGGGACGTTACAGTTGGTATCAGAGCCGACATCCTGGTCCAGGGGCTTAATAAGATTGATAAGCATACTCATACCAACAAGTTGTAACTTCTTTTCTGGAATCTCGTCTCCGAATAACTTTGAGGTTAAGCGTGCTTGGCCCGGAGCAATTTAGGGATGGGTGACCAACCAGGAAGTTCTTCCTGAGTGTGCATGAGTGAGGACAAATTGCACAGAAAAGTGGTGGTGGTCTGTGAGGGACCTTATGTGTTGGTCGAAAAGATTGGTGTTGGTCTGTGAGGGTTCTTGACAAATTGCGCAGAAAAGATTTGTGTTGGTCTATGAGGACTCTGTGAGGGTTCTTGACAAATTGCGCAGAAAAGATTTGTGTTGGTCTGTGAGGACTCTCTAAGGTCCTAGAGAGTTGCCAGATGTGTTGGTCGAAAAGATTGGTGTTGGTCTGTGAGGGACCTTATGTGTTGGTCTGTGAGGACCTTATGTGTTGGTCGAAAAGATTTGGTGTTGGTCTGTGAGGGATCTTATGTGTTGGTCTGTGAGGGTTCTTGACAAATTGCGCAGAAAAGATTTGTGTTGGTCTATGAGGACTCTGTGAGGGACCTTATGTGTTGGTCTGTGAGGGTTCTTGACAAATTGCGCAGAAAAGATTTGTGTTGGTCTGTGAGGACTCTCTAAGGTCCTAGAGAGTTGCCAGATGTGTTGGTCGAAAAGACTGGTGTTGGTCTATGAGGGACCTTATGTGTTGGTCTGTGAGGGTTCTTGACAAATTGCGCAGAAAAGATTTGTGTTGGTCTGTGAGGACTCTCTAAGGTCCTAGAGAGTTGCCAGATGTAAGTGGGCTCGGCCCTGCGGGGCATGACATTACAATAGTTCAGCACTTCAACTGAGGTCCGACTTCCAAGGATACAAATAAACATAAACCATAGTTTAGGTTCACAATCACACGTCCAAATCGAACACAAAGCTCTAGCTCAAGGATGCTCAAGGATTACAGTTCACATTCCACACATCAAGCAAACACGAAGGTTAAGCTTGACAGCAAGCAAACATTTAATAATTATAAAAGAGATGTCAGTCTTCATGTCCAGGTTCAAGATCATCAGATCCATGATGTTGAGAGCTTGTACCTTCACCATGTTCATTGGACATAAAAAGCACTATTACAAAAACATGCATAGGTGTCGACCTAATAGGTGGCGGTTCAACAAAAACCGACACCTATTAAAACAATTGGCAGCGGCTCTAAAGAAAAACCGGTACCTATATTATAGGTGTCGGTTTATTTAAAAAACCGACACCTATACTATTGGTGTCGGGTTTTTTAAAAAACCGGAACCTATAATATATTATAGGTGTTGGTTTTTTAAAAAAACCGACACCTCCAAACCGAGCCGAGCCGCGTAGCTATAAACCAAGTCGGTCAGTCTGATGTCCTTATCGTATCTCACTCTCCTCATCAAGTCGACTCACTCTCACTCTCACTCTCATCTCTTCTCAGGCCGGGAGCTAGGCTAGAGGGTCGGCGGAGCGGCGGGAGGGAGGCGGCGGAGGCCGGGACTTCTATCATTGGTGCCGACCAATAGGTGTCGGGTCCGAAACTGACACCTATTGGACTTTTTGTACTAGTGAAGATCAGCGCATGCATCATCGTTGTCAGCCATATCTTCATTTTCTTCAGTGATATCAACCTCAACATCATTTAAGGGCTTGTTTGGTACGGTTCCGGATTCTTGGAGAAATGGGAGAAATGGGCATAAACGTTTCTAGTGATTCACAGGTGATTCTCGGAGAAACGTTTCTTCTGAAAATCGGCGAAACTACTTAAAGGGTGTTTCTCATTTCTAGTTCAAAAACGAGAAACGTTTCTGCTGATTCTCGAAAAAACGTTTCTCGTTTTTAACCGTTTGGTATAAATTCTCGAAGAAATAGGAGAAACGAAACTGATTCTTGTAGCCAAACGGGCCCTTAATTAGATGCCAACATCCACAAAAGATGCAAGTTCAGTTGACTTTGATTTCTCCGGAGATAACACATTCCCATCACTGCATTGTCTGGTCAATGCCGCCAATTCATTTCGAAAGGTGTTCAGCTCTTCTGAATTAAGACGAGATGGATTATCTTCTACAGTCCATTCTTCATTACCCTTTCTAATTTCCTCCAAACTGATTGGGTTATAATTTCTAGTAGTCATTTTGGACCTAATGAAAGAAATTGAATATATCGCTGTTAGTTTATGATCCAAATTCGGATTGGGCTTTGGGACGCCTTGGCCCGTTTAGTCCACCCTATATATATCTCTTGTATGCCGTAGAGGGTTTCAACCTCTTATATGTGATTCCCCTACAATTCTGTAAACTCTCCTCATATAGTGAAGATTTGCCGTGTGGCGTCCGTGGTTTTTTCCCGCAAGGGTTTTCCACGTAAAATTCTGTCTCTCGTGTTTGATCTATTTATAACAAGTGGTATCAGAGCTAGATTAGATCTGTTCGCGAGAGAGAAAAAAAATTACCGTCACCGACGAGTCGCCGATCTACGTCCTCGTGGCAGCAGTGCGCATCCTCTCTGGTCAGTTTGGATTCACCTTGTTGATTCGTGTGTTTTGCTGCTGTTTCCGTCTTGTCAATCGACCCATCCGACGGTGAGATTGTTTTTCGCCGGCGTGTTAGTCCATCAAAACGGATCGTGTCACGCGCATACAAACGGGCGTAGTGCAGCACATACCATCGGCAAAAACAAATCAATTCTGTGCACGGTCAAATCAATCTGCTCGTTACGTGCATCCAGGGAATTGATTTTTGGTTGCTTTTGCTACGGCCACACGAAGATTTAGGGTCACACAGAACACACCTAGATTATTACGCATATTATTTTTCATTGGTTATTTCTTCTCAATGACTTCTATGAAATATGATATTCATTCTTGGATCGTGATACAAGATTCTCACTATGGCAAGTAAAGATGCGTGCTATACTTTCACAAAGTGATTTAGATGATGCACTTGATAAATTTGGGAACAAACAACAAAATGCTTGGACGATAGAGAAAAGAGGCAAGATCGTAAGGCTTTATCTCAAATTCATCTTCATTTATCAAATAATATTTTGCAAGAGGTGTTGCGGGGAAAGACTCATTGCCTTATGGTTAAAGTGGAATCGATATGCATGTCAAAGGATCTTACCGACAAGATGCACATGAAGATGAAATTATTTTCGCACAAGTTGCAAGATGATGGATCCGTATTGGATCATTTATCAAATTTCAAGGAAATTGTATCGACCTTGAGTCTATGGAGGTAAAGTTTGAAGATGAGGATTTGGCTCTTATTCTCCTATGTTCCCTTCCACCGTCATTTTCAAATTTCGAGACACCATCTTATATAGTCGTGATACACTAACTGTTGCTGAAGTTTATGAAGCTTTGCATGCAAAGGAAAAGATGAAATTGATGGTATCTCCTGAAAATTCTAAGTCACATGGTGATGCTTTGTCTGTTCGAGGAAGGTCAAATGAAAGAAAATCGGACAATGGTTCTAATAGCAAAAGTTCAAGTCGTCCTAGGGGACGGTCAAAATCCAGTGGTGAAAAATTCTGCAGTATTGCAAGAAAAACAACCATGTTATTTCGAATGTTACAAGTTGAAAAATAAGGAGAAAAGGTATGGCACAAACAAATCAAAAGGTAAATTTGATGACGAAGGTAAAGCGTCTGTTGCTTCTGGTGCTAATAACTCAGATAATGCTGATATCCTTGTTGTTTTAGTGGATGTGTTAGCGCGGTGATGAATGGATTATTGATACTCTGCTGCATCTTTTCATATATGCACTAATAAAAATTGGTTCATCACTTATGAGTCATTTCAAGGTGCTTGGTTATGTTAGGATGGGAGATAATACTCCACGCCCTATTGTTGGAATTGGATCGTGCAAATTAAAATGTTTGATGGTGTGATTAGGACCTTAACGAGAGGTGAGGTATGTTCCGGTATGACAAGGAATCTCATTTCTTTGAGTTATCTTGATTCAAAAGGATACAAATATTCGGTGGCAATGCAATTTTAAAAGTATCAAAAGGTTCTCTTATTGTGATGAAAGGAGATTTGAAATCTGCAAACCTATATACGCCGAGGCACTCTTTACAGGTGATGCTTATGTGACATTAAAGTCATCGACGCTTCAAATCTTTGGCACAAGCGTCTTGGTCATATGAGTGAACAAGGTTTGGCGAATTAAGCAAAAGAGAACTCCTTCATGGATATAAAGGTAAAAAATTAGACTTTTGTGAGCATTGCATATTTGGTAAGCATAAGAGGGTGAAATTCAATACTTCTCCATACTACGAAGGTATTCTTGATTATGTACATTCGATTTATGGGGACCAGCTCGTAAGAGGTCTTTAGGAGGTGCTCGTTATATGCTAACAATTATTGATGATTATTCAAGAAAGGTGTGGGCATATTTCTTGAAGCATAAATGGCGCTTTTTCAGCATTCAAGGAGTGGAAGATTATGATTGAACGACAAACCGAAAAGAAGGTAAAAGTACTACGTCGATAATGGGATGGAATTCTGTTCTAATGAATTTAATAAGTATTGTAAGTCGAAGGCATTATTAGACATTACACCATTCCCGGCACACCTCAACAAAATGGTGTAGGCGAGCGTATGAACAGAACTATCATCTCAAAGGCCCGTTGCATGTTGTCTCATGCAAAGTTGAATAAGTGTTTTTGGGTGAAGCGCTTCCACTTGTTATCTTATTAATCGATCTCCCTCTATTGCTATTGATAAGAAAACTCCAATTGAGGTATGGTCTGGTTCCACCGCTATTATTCGCAATTGAGAGTTTTTGGTTACCTTGCATATGCTCATGTTGATAATGGTAAATTAGAGCCTAGAGCTGTTAAATGCATCTTTCTTGGATATAAATCTGGTGTTAAAGGTTATAAATTATGGAATCCTCAGACTTCAAAGGTCATTATCAGTAGGAATGTTATCTTTAATGAATCTGTCATGTTCTATGATAATCCTCCTCCTGTTGTTTCCATTGAGGCGCAAGAGAAAACAAGTGTGCAGGTGGAGCACCTTGTTGATGTAGAAGATACACCAGATATTGATATTCAAGATGCACCAATTGTGGATGATTCTTCTTCTGTTGTTCAGCCACCACAACAATCTATTGCCATTGACAGACCTCGAAGAACTATTAATCCACCTAAAAGATTCATTGAAGAATGTGATGTTGTTTCTTATGCCTTGAATGTTGCAGAAGAAATTGAAGGTAATGCAGAACCTTCCAACTATTCTGAGGCTATTATTTCTGTTGATCATAAGAATTGGATGACTGCGATGCAAGATGAGATGGAGTCACTTAAAAGGAATGGTACTTGGGATTTAGTAAAATTGCCTAAAGAGAAAAAGACTGTCCATTGTAAATGGATTTTCAAAAGAAAAGAAGCCATTAGCCCCAATGAACCAGCAAGATATAAGGCAAGATTGGTTGCTAAAGGTTACGACCAAATTCCGGTATTGATTATAATGATATCTTTTCCCTGTTGTAAAGCATAGCTCAATTCGCATTCTACTCAGCATTGTTGCTATGCATGATTATGAACTTGAGCAATTAGATGTTAAAACAGCCTTTTTACATGGGGAATTAGAAGAGGACATTTACATGGATCAGCTGAAGGTTTTATTTCTCCGGAAAAGAACATTTAGTATGTAAGTTAAAGAAGTCTCTTTATGGCCTAAAACAATCTCCCGGACAATGGTACAAAAGATTTGATTCTTTTATGCTCTCTCATGGCTTTAAGCGGTCAAGTTATGATAGCTGTGTTTATTTGAAGCCAATTGGTAACTCGTTTATCTTTCTTTTACTTTATGTGGATGATATGTTAATTGCTGCAAAAGATAAGTCAGAAGTGGCTAAGTTAAAAGCACGGTTAAGTGATGAATTTGAGATGAAAGACCTAGGACCAGCTAAGAAAATTCTTGGTATGGAAATTATCGGAGATAGAAAATCGATAAATTATACCTCGAGTCAACGAGGTTACATTGAAAAGGTCCTACGTCGTTTCAACATGCAAAATGCAAAGCCTGAGTACTCCTCTAGCTTCACATTTTAAATTATCTTCAGCTTTATGCCCAGAGTCAAGTGATGATATTGATTATATGTCAAGAATTCCATACTCCAGTGCAATTGGTTCACTAATATATGCTATGGTCCGCACACGTCCCGATTTATCTCATGCATTAAGTGTCGTTAGTAGATACATGGCTAATCCGGTAAAGAGCATTGGAAAGGTCATGGTGGATTTTCGGATATCTGTGGTATTTACGGTGCTTGTTTACGGTTTGGAAAATGGAGAAGGACTTGTTGGTTATGTTGACTCGATTATCTTTGGTGATTTGGATAAAAGGAGATCTCTTACAGGTTATGTCTTTACCATTGGTGGTTGTCTTGTTAATGGAAAGCAAGTTTGCAAGCTCTTGTGGCATTGTCTACTACGAAGCTGAATATATGGCTATTTACGAAGCATGTAAAGAAGCTACTTGGTTAAGAGGTTTGTATGCTTGAGCTTTGCGGGATTACTTCTTGCATTCCTATATTCTGTGATAGTCGAGTGCTATTTGCCTTACAAAAGATCAAATGTTTCATGAAAGAACGAAGCATATTGATGTGAGATATCACTATATTCGAGATGTCATTGCTCAAGGTGATGTTAAAGTTTGCAAAATCAGCACTCATGATAATCCCGCTGATATGTTAACCAAGTCAATTCCTATAACTAAGTTTGAGCTATGCTCAAGCTTGGTTGGTGTTACAGCTTAAATCCTAGAGATTTTTGACGTCGGTAATATTCATTATTGAAAGGAGATGATTGACAGTTATCTATTTGCTACAAGAGAGAATTTGTCTTAAGGTGGAGTTTGTTAGTTTATGATCCAAATTCGGATTGGGCTTTGGGACGCCTTGGCCCGTTTAGTCCACCCTATATATATCTCTTGTATGCCGTAGAGGGTTTCAACCTCTTATATGTGATTCCCCTACAATTCTGTAAACTCTCCTCATATAGTGAAGATTTGCCGTGTGGCGTCCGTGGTTTTTTCCCGCAAGGGTTTTCCACGTAAAATTCTGTCTCTCGTGTTTGATCTATTTATAACAATCGCATTACTGTTTGAACCTAATACAATTATGTGAAGTTGTGAACATGGTAAAAAGGAGTACCTTCGATGCATCCTCTGGTTGCAATGAACATACACAAGATCATTTAGCCTCTGATGCTCAAGTCTATTTCTCTTTTTGGAGCGCATGTGCTCAAACAAGCTCCAGTTCCTCCCACATCCAGAGGCACTACAGGTTTGGCTTAAGACGTGCAAGGCTAACTTTTGTAAATTTGGGGTGTTGCACCCATAAGTTTGCCACCACTCATCTGTGTGGAAAAACAGAAGTAAATATTGTTGAAAGCTTGAGCAGAAGTAATAGTCAACAGCCTAAACAGGGGGATCAGGCCCTGATTTGTGTGTACATGTTTGATTAGAATGAATTAGCACTTAGTCATACTTTTGTGTAATCTATTCAAGGAGACTCAGTTTGTATATCAAAAGGCGGCACAAATAGTAGTACTTAAAAAAAACATGGGGGCACTACCATGGTTTGCAAGTAAGAGATAAGTTGATTATTAGTAGTTCAAGTAGTGCTCAAGATGTGCATACATTGTTCCTGAAGCCTCACTTTCCAGATGGTCTCTGAACTCGCTGGTAAATACCTACCAACTAAAAAAATTAATTAGTAGATGACTTCACCAAAACAGTCCAAAAGGTTTCCAGCAGAAGTGAATCCACAACATAAATGCCTGATCACTGGAGTGACACACCTTCTAAGTGATCTTGGCCAAACTCAACTACCTCTGGAATTTTCTGAACTATTATTAAGCTGCAGCAAAATCAGGTAGAAGAAGCCAAATTATGACCAAATCTCTGTATCACTGAACCTTAGGTGACAATGCAGTCCATTTGATTTGACCTAGTCATGTTCAAACCAGAATTCCGAATTCCATCAGTTTGGTTGTTTTGAGTATGACCCATCATCACCCAAATAATTAGACAAAGATCAATTGACTTAATCGAAATCTTGGCCTTTCTAGACTCTTGATACAGAATCGGATAATGAAAAGATTGCTGAAGACTCCCTAAATTCAGAGATAAGCAGCGACTTGTTTGCAAGCCTCAAACATGTTTCCCTGACTGGTGCCAAGCACCACGAAAATCAAATGTGCTTTATGAAGTTTCTACTGTCCAAAGCAGGCTCTCTTCAAACATTTGATGTCACTTTTATGTGTATGTATGTATGTGTGTGTATATATATATGGGCTACTGTGTTGCGCGCCGCACAGCCCCATCCCGTGTGGCGTGGCTGAATCTCTAATTTGAAAACTCAAATTGAAAATCCGAACCATTCAAATTGTTCTACATATTAATATCGCCTTGTATACTAAATTTTACATTTTTTTGAATTTTTTTACTATTTTATCAGATAGATCAAAGATGCAATAAAATAGATACTCCAGAAATCGTTGGATTAATGCATCTTTGATTTATCTGATAAAATAGTAAAAAAATTCAAAAAAAATTAAAATTTGGTATACAAGGCGATATTAATATGTAGAACAATTTGAACGGTTCGAATTTTCAATTTGAGTTTTCAAATTAGAGATTCGGCCACGCCACACGGATGAGGCGTGCGGCGCGCCACGAGTAGCCCATATATATATATATATATATATATATATATATATATATATATATATATATGCTGAACCAGTATATATGTTGTTTGAAGCAAGAAAAATAAATTTTGGGGTTCATAAATTTTGGACGCATCACCTTCTTCGCCAATCTTCCCAGGGCCAGAATGCGACATGGTGAATCCGTCGACGGGGACTCGGGGGCCGGTCTCCACACTGGCCTGGGCTGCTGGCCGGCGGCCACGGGCGTCGATGCCGCACGAGCTCGATGTGTGCGCAGCCGGCGTCGGCTGTCGGCGTGCCGGGCGGCTAGGCAGCTAGCGGCTGGGTGTGCCAGCTGGAGGGGCACAGGGCGGCTGGCGGCGGGGAGTAGGTGCGGGGGCTAGGGAGGTGGCGGGGCGCCGAGCGTCTAGCGGCGGCTAGAGGCAGAGAGAGGCGGCGGGAGGCGATGGGAGGCGGCACGGTGGCTAGGGAGGCGGCGGGAGGCGGAGCCGTGGCGGGAGGCAGAGCCGCGGGGGGAGGAGTGCTGCTGCCCGCGTGCGTGCGACGACCGAAGGTGTGCGAGATGCGCATGCGGTAGAACCTGAGTCTAGGGTTTTTTTGATGGGCTGGGCTATTGGGGCTGTTGGGTTGTTTGGGAAAAAACAAAAAATTTATGAAAATATCCCGACTAAATACGGAATTCCGAACATACGGACGGAAAATTGTTCTCCCATTTCTGTCTCGTTTCCGAATTTCCTCATCCCGCATCCCGTCCCGTTTTCGGATTTTTCCGCAAATACGAAAACAGTCAGGTCAAATATGGAAAATGGGCGGTACGGGATGGGATTTTTTTCGTCCGTTTTCAACCTAGATCAGGGTACCAAAAAACGCGAAAATCGCCACGGTTTTCGTGGTTTTTGGCCGTGCCACGGGGGTGCGGCATGGCATCCCCGCGGTTTCGTTTGAATAATTTCGTGCGAATTCAAAAAATTTGAAAAAAATTTATTTTATCACAAAAATATATTTATTTTTTATTGGTACGACATGCATTTGAATTTGGTTCAAAATCTAATTGCGTTTTACACGGTTTTTGGCGTGGTTTTCGCTGTTTTTGGCATGGTTTTCATGGTTTTTTTCGTGGTTTTCACGTGGTAGGGACGAAAACCGTGACACGTTCAAATTCAAAACGATACACTGTTCATATCGCCACGGTTTTCGTATGAAAACCGCGCTACCGTCGGGTCGCGAAATGGTATGGTCGCACTGTCGAAACTTGGTTTCGGCAATAGAATTTTGGGGGTGCAGTCAAGATCGCCAAGCACAATGGGTTAGGTGGAAAACGAGGATTTAGACAGGTTCAGGCCCTCTCGTGAGGTAATACCCTACTCCTGTTTCGAGGATTCGATCCGCGGAGTATATATTGATCTCTTGATCTTGTGTATCTAAAGCTGAAAGCTGATCTAACTTCTGATATCTGATATCCCTCAAGGGACGCCTCTTACCCCCCTTATATAGTCTTGGGAGGCGGGCTTACAGATCGAAAACCCTATCTTACTCTAAGTCGGTTTCCTCAATCTTACCAAACCGTGACTATGGGCCGTTGTCTTATCTCAATAGGCAACGTAACACCCAAGTCATATTTGGTTTACATATCTGGTAGGTACAATCTATCCATATCTCCAGCCGGATAAACTTGTCATGTAGATACCTGATTGCCATAATCTTCACACCCACGAAATATAAAACCCTGGGGAGAATTACCACTTACCAGCAAGCATATGTTGTCGATCATTTCTAGCAGTTGAACACCCAAAATCGCCTTCTCCCTTTCTGAAAATTCTCATCTCCCTTGTCAAAGCACTTCGCAGAGCTATATCTTTCCCAGCAAATTTCTCAATCACATCAATAACTCCAAAGGTCGTGAATTTGTACTTCTCTCTTAGTTCATCATTATATTGGTTGTTAGGATTAAACCAAAAACCAGCCGCATGAAGATTCTTATCAAAGTGTCTATCCCGTCGTGCATCAATGTAATCCGAAAAGGGCTTGACTAACTCCTCCTTTCGCTGAAACCTCTTGACAATTTCATCTCTGGACTCATAAAAGACTGCAAATAGATACCCTAGAACTGGACACTCATCATTATCCATAATTCTTAACACACGAACTATTGGTTCTGATAATTGACAAACAATAGCATAGTCTTTCCAAAACTTTTGGTTCAGGACATCATTGGTAAACTTTTTCGCTTTAGCTTCCTTGTAATACGCACGGCGTGTCCATCCATTAGAGATAACCATTGCTTGGAGATCAGCCTTATGCTTTGTATATACTTTGCCATGCAACAAAATTAGTAGCAAAACGAGTTTGGGCTGGACGAAGAAGCTCATGCCCTTTAGTGGACTTTCTCATTAGATACAATGGATAACAATGGTTGTAGAGATACTTTGTAATAGCCGATGCATGAGCTATAGTGTTTTTCACTAAATCCTCTTTGCCAAAGTCAGATACTATTAGATTCAAACAATGGGCAGCACAAGAGGACCAATAAATAGAAGGAAACTCATCTTCTAACTTTCTTCCAGCAACAACCATGTTAGAGGCATTATCAGTTACAAAATGAACAACATTTTCAGGTCCAACAAAGTTCACCACATCTTTAAATATTCTAAATAGAAAATTAGTAGTTTTTAAACTATCAGTGGCATCAACTGACTTTAGAAAGACCATACCTTTGGGACAATACACTAAGAAGTTGATAAGTGTCCTTCTCTTTCTGTCAGTCCAACCATCAGCCATAATTGTGCAACCAGTTTCCCTCCAAGTTTTTGTGGAATCCATCAACAAACTTTTTAGTTTCAGCAACACATTTAGCAAGCAAAGGACCACGCATGCACATCTGATTAAAATATGAACCCTTGTATCCAGAACCAAATGAACAAATAGCATCAATCATTGCCTGATAAAAAATAGAGTTACATGCATTAAAAGGAATACATGCATCGATAAACCATTTGGCCACACATAAATCAACCCTCTCTTTCACTGCTTCTCCTTGAACCACACTCTTTATTGTAGGTTGATCCCCTGGGCCTGTCCTAGGTTTAAAGAACTTGCAAATAGTTGGAATACTCTTTCTTCCTCTGTTTGATGCAACTGTCGGAACAATGTTTAGCTCGTGTGCTTCTTCTTCTTCTTCTTCTCCAGGCTCTGGCCCATATGGGTTTTCTTCCTCATATACCTCTTATGCCTTCCTTTTCTTTGTAGCATTATCCTCAAATTCTGATTCATTGTATGCTCAACCTCAGGATCAACCTTAGTACAAGCTGCCACGTTTCCTGGGAATTTGGCTAAATGTTGCTTGAAACGATGAATTCCTCCCCCAAAGAAAACCATGTCATAGTACATGCATTTGATCTTCTTTTTCCCTCTGAATAACGTGTGTACAATATGCCTAAGCATTGTCAGTCTTTCATCTTGTCTTTGGTTTTGATGTTGATTCTTGAGCAGTAGATGTAGGTGTACTGCCATCAATAGGAGTTGGAGTATCTGAAGAACCCATTGCTGTCAAAAATACAAATAAGTACTAGTATTGACCGATCTAAAAAAAATTCCAAGCTTCGGTGCCAAACAAATATATATGCATTACATTCTTCTGTACAGTAGCAAAGTAGCAATTTTGCATCTTCTAGGAAATCTAGATCTGAAATAAAATCTTCATTATAGATCTTCCCTGGCAATGGCACACAGGCATAGTGCAACTAGCAAAGTAGCAATTTCATTTAGCAAGTTAGCAACGTACATCTGCCACGGATGAAGCTTGTGTTGATGGATACTACGGGCCCGTGTGGCTACGAGAATCAGTTCCGTTTCTCCTGTTTCTTCAACAATCTGTACCAAACGGTTTAAAACGAGAAACGCTTTTTGAAGAATCAGCAGAAACGTTTCTCATTTTTAACAAGAAATGAGAAACCCCCTTTAGGTAGTTTCGTCGGTTTCTGGAAGAAACGTTTCTCCAAGAATCACTAGAAACGTTTCGGCCCATTTCTCCGAGAATCCAGAACCTTACCAAACACACCCTACATATGGAGCGTGGAAGAGCTGAGCTTGTGTCGGTGCTCTGCTCACTGCTCGGTGGAGACTACAGATGGAGTAGCTGAGATGGTGCCGCCGTCCGTCGGAGCCGGACTGCCGTGCCGGTACAACACTTTAGTTGCATCGCCGCCGCCGTCGTCGCCACCACCGAAGGAACAAGAATACGAGATGGGAATGAATCAAATCCCCTTCCCCACAGGTTGTAACCCTAAAAACTACATGTTTAAAATCTTGCTCATGCCTTAGTTGTGTCACAAACTCACAATAGGAAGAAGTTCATAATTGGCCATCGAACTATCGTGAAAGTTTGTATTTGACCATTCAACTAGAAAATCGGGTATCCTACACCCTTAACTATCAAAACCATGCATCTTCGGTCATCCGACCCGGTTTTGCAAAAATCCCATGCCACGTGGCGCGCCGAGGGTTGAGTCAGCAGTGATGACTTAATTTCCAAAAACTTCCAGGGACTTTTTGTAAAATCACGGGAGATCTTTTTTCCTTCTTTTTCCCTTCTTCTCTTCCAGGCGCTGCCGTGGGGACGCCGCCACCAGGGGCAGCCGTCAGGCAGCACGGGGAGGCCGCCACTGCCGCACGCACGGGGAGGCCGCCGCCGCCCCCACGCGCCCCTCCCTCTTCCTCGCCGCCGCCGCCAATGTCGACCACCCTCTGCGGCACGCACGGGCAGCACCTCTCATCCTCTTCCACGGCGCGGACGTGTATCCCGAGGTGGCGCAGCCTCGCCGCCATCCGCTCCTAGATGTCGTCCATGGTGAGGCTCGGGCACGCCATGAGGGAGGTCTCCTCAAGGAAGATCCTTGTTGGGGCGTAGGGGCGGTCGAGCGACTTGGCGGCGCGGCGGTCGTCGATGAAGACGGAGGCGCAACGCCAGATGGCGTCGAGGCAGTGGGACAGTCCCATGGCGTCGAACTCGTCGACCCAGACACCGTGGTTGTTGGGCCAGATGAGTGCCAGGAACAGGTTGATGGCGCACACAGAGAGGCCCGCCTCGGCGACGTGTTGCGCGACGGCGAGGCCAACAGGGCTGCTGCTGACGACGGCGAGGTCGACGGGCCTGAAGCGGGCGGGGTCATAACGGGGGAGGTCGAGGGAGAGCAGCTCCGGGCACGATCGCGGGGCCAGCGAGTGCAGCGCCTTGCCCGCCGCGGCGGCGCGGCAGACGAATGTGGAGGACGCGTGTGGGGACGGCGACGAGGGAGAGGGAGGGGCCTGTGCGGCGGTGGCGACGTCATCCCCGCGTGGCGGCGAGCACGGCGGCCCGCTCAGTAGCGCCCTCTGGCGGCGGCCTTCATGCGTGCGCATGGTGGCGCCCTCAGGCGCGGCTCGACGACGACGGCCTCCCCGTGCTGCCTAACGATGGCTCCCAACGCCGCCCTCGGCGGGTGCGGCTCGGCGCGCGGCCTCCCGGCGGCGCTGGAAGATAAGAAGGGAAAAGAAGGAAAGAAAAAGATGATCTCCGTGATTTTACAAAAAGTCCCCGAAAGTTTTTGAAAATTAAGTCATCAGCAGACTCAAATTTCTACGCGCCACGTGGCATGAGATTTTTGGAAAACCGGTTCGGATGACCGAAGATGCATGCTTTTGATAGTTGGGGATATTGGATACCCGATTTTTTAGTTAGATAATCAAATACAAACTTTTACAATAGTTTGATGATTAATTATGGACTTCTTTCCTCACAATAAGAAAAATACAAAAACCTCATGGTGCAGTTAAAACTGCCCGGTTCGTCGGTTCCATAAAAACCTGGTTGGTTCGAGCGGTTTTTAGCGGTTTGATTGCACAGCCGGTGTTTGAAGTGAACCGAGCCGTTGTAGTCTCTGTTCCGCCAGCTAGACTCCCCAAAATATCGCACCATAACTAGTAGGAAAAAAGAATTTTTGCATTTTTAATTTTTTTTAAAGATTTACAAAAAGAACTTGCGGGAATGAAAAATTTCAAATCTAATCTCCTCCCGCCCTCCGGGAGGGCGTGAAGGAAAAACGCCCTCCCGGAGGGCGAAGAATCCGACGTGGCAGACGGCCCCGCACGGCCGTCGCGCGCGGCGGTCATTTTGCGGGCGGCCCCTTCCCGCCCTTGGGAAGGGCGTTTTCACTGTGCACGGGGGCCGCTGCAAAAATGCCGGGAGGCCGGCCTTTTGCGGCGGCCCCCTTCCCGCCCTTGGTAAGGGCGTTTTCACTTGTGCACGGGGGCCGCCGCAAAAGGCCGGCCGCCCGGCATTTTGCGGCGGCCCCCTTCCCGCCCTTACCAAGGGCGTTTTTCACGTGCCCAAACCCTAATTGCCCCGATCGACATCGACCCACTCTCTCGTGTTGTTTGAGATGTAAAATGTTATCGTCGTATTTTGTGGTAATATAACAAATCCATTGGATTTGTGGTATTGTTGCAAATGTAACCGTCTTCGTGATTTGCCGTATTGTTTGAAATGTAAATGTTATCGTCGTAAGGATGCAAATGTAAATATTGTTGCAAGTGTAAATGTTCGAGGTATCGTACATATGTTGTTTGCATTACCGTGAACATATTATTTTAACCAAGTTAACTTAGTTGCAATGGTTAAGCGGTTGTTTGTCACGGTGTTACATAACCCATTAGGTACGGATGATGCAATACAACTAACTCATCCCCCACGAGTGAAGGCTCGGCTACCTACGGAACCGTTCAAGGGCGATAAGCTTGTCATCAATTTTCTCTTTCCTTCTCGGCGTTGTACTCCTTTTGAGTTTCACATTCGAGTTACTTTTAAGCCATTATATTGGGGAATGACATTGTCGATCCACCTAGTGAATCCACACCTTCTTTGAATGCCCAGTAAAGAAACACATGTAATCAGTTAGAGAGCCACTAGAGCGAAGACGTTTGCATAATTGATAAAATGAAAGACGTACAACGAAGTCGTTGTCTAAGTTGGGGCAAATGAAGTATCTCCGACCATATGTTCGTGGTTCAAATGAGGTAGCCATCTTGCAACGATCCCTACAACCGCACATAGGACGCTCCGACCATTTAGGGAAACCCAGCGGGTTGTTCCTCCATGCTAAGCTTGCGATTTCGACGCGACGTTCATACTCCATCCAAGCCTGAATGAATTGTTCGGTGGACTCGGGTTGTGTTACCGTCGACCGATCGAAGCGGGTTTAACCGTATCGATCCAATCTTTGTATGGACACTGACGTACATCCTCCTGGTTGCACAATTTTTATGGTAGGAGTTAAAAAATGGAACAAGCGAAAAGGTTAAAGAAAGAAAAATTATACTCACGACAAAATCGTCATCCGCAATCTCGGGACACACGAAGCATCTTTGTCCTCTAGTTGCTTGTCTTATGGATCTTACCACCTGGCAACGTAGACCACAGTGGCATTCTGGACGTTCCCGCCATGTGGGTAGTGCCGGTGATCCATAGGCCGGTCCAAAGCTTCGGCGCGAACTCGACGTTGGTACTCGGCCTTCCGTTGAAGGTAGTCGACCTTGTTTCGCTAAGTGGGTAGTAACGTGTTCCGTCGGTTCGTGGGTTCTCCGTATCTATCCACTCAACGAAGTTGCACACCCGACGATATGCCTGCATGAGGTGTTAACACGATGTACAATCAAGTTAGCGTTTTCTGCGTGAAGATTTTGTAGATGAAAGCAGTGCAGTTAAGCCATACCTGATCAATGTTGGCGCATTGGAAAAATCGTCTCCCCCTGGTTTCAGCGAGGAGGGACGACGTAAGTATGCAGCCATCTCCACAATGGCATAACGGACGGTCACACCATGGTGGAATAAAACCGCTCAAAGGATGGAGTCGCCAGTGGAGACGCTCAAGGAATGGATGATATGAAGATCTCATTGCAGGAGTAAATGTAGAAAAGAGAAAGCAGATTTGAAGAGCTCGTATTCGGATCTAGGCAATATATAGTGCGGGGAGGTGACGGTTCGCATCTATGTATCGTTTATGTCGTCACGGGGCAACGGCTGATCGAGACGTATCGTGTAGGATTGTCACGGGGCAAAAGTTGATAGCGACGTATCGTGCGGGACTATCACGGGGCAAAAGTTGATAGCGACGTATCGTGCGGGACTATCACGGGCAAAAGCGATAGCAATGTCTCGTGCGGGTCTCTAACTGGCCGAAAGTTTTTTTGTCGTTAGTAAGAGTATCATGCGGCGAACGATACGGAAGGATCTCGTGACATGTGAGTGGGACGAACAGACATACATATATACAAACATCAAACACAAAATAAATATTTACAAGTTGTACAAGCGATGCACACAGCTGCGACGAGGCCTCTTACCCCTATCCCTCCTAGGCTGTGCTCGACGTGCCCCGAGAGTACGTCGGCTGTGCGGGGCACGCCACGACTAGCACGGACATCCGGCGCGGGCGTCTCTGTGGCGGGTCCTGGCTCAGTGGTAGAGGTGCTCCACCGAGCCGAGAGGAGGCGAGTACGTCCCGATCTGGGTCCTCTAGGTCGTCGAAGTCGTCGCCCGTACCTGACCCCCCCTCGTCGCCTCCCCCGGACCCGCCAGCCTGCGTCGACGAAGTCCCCGACCGGAAAATCCCCGCCGAGTAGAATCCTCCGTATGTAAGCAATGTGAAGCATCGGTGACTTAAACTAAAACGTGTGAACTAATCATCGGACGACGCTTGCTCACCTCCCGGCCGAGGGGACGAGGAACGGAGGATCCGCTCGCTCCAGCAAAGCTCGCAGTCTTTGGGCCGAGTAGCGAAAGGCCGAGGAATCGACGATCCACTCGCGCTGCCGTATCCCCGCTCGGTAGCGTCGGACCTAGGCGACATTCGGTTTGTTAGATCAGGTTGTAGGGTTGACACAATGAAAATGAGTGGAACTAACCTGTGGAAGGACCAGCGCCGTGTGGTGACCATCCGGGTACTGGACCGCGTGGACGTGGACCTGTAACACCCTGTGGAGGTAGCGCGTCGACGGCAGAACGACACGAGAAGATCCGCAAGATCTTCCGTGCCGTCGTCTGCATCCGCTCGAAGGTCATCCTCTGTTCCACCTCGTTCAGGTGAATGCCTGCGTCCAGCCTCAGCATCACCGAGTCGATTTCGGCATTCAATGCCCGTGCGGCGTCGGCCTACAAAAAACAAAACAAGTTAGGTTTTTCGGTCCAATTGAAAAACATAATGACGTACAAAGGCTTTAATGCAGACAAATCGTGACGTACCCCAACGAAGTAGTCCTGGTCTCGGTGCACAGGGTAGGTGTCCGTGATCTGCTGCTGTGCGGGCGCTGCGCGACCGGGTGTGAAGGTCACGCGCGGACGCGTTCGCGGTAGGTACCACCGAAGGTAGGCGGTGTAGTTCTCCTCGGAGTGGGCGTAGATCTCGCCGATCACCTCCTCGGTGGCTATCGGCCCCCGCCACGTATTGCTTGCATACGTGGTTCCCGGAGGAGCCTCCCTGCTGTCCCCGTCGAGACAACTGCGTACACGGCAAAGGTCGACTATAGTTCCATTTAATTTGACACAATAGTAGTACATTTCAAAAGAAATACTCACTGGTGATCTGGTGGGGAACCGCAAGGAACGTCTACGGAATCCCGGCGCAGCGCGACGGCGCCTCATCACTCGGCTGGCGGTGAGGCTCGACGGTGATGTCGTACACCATCGGGATCAACGTCATCCAGAGGCCGAGTCGCGCGTGCACAACGTGGAGAGGCCTAGAGGCGCCGAGCTGCGACCGCCTTGCGTGTACGGCTCCCGGACAACGTCGTACACTGGAGACGGTCCAACTCGAACACGAAGTCCGGGTAGCTCCGTCTCACCGAGCGTGGGCGTAACGACGCTGCGACAATACAAAAATCAAGTGGTTACAAGTTTTGTTCAACACAATTTAAATATTTGAAACAAATATGACTTTGCACTTACGTTGCGTCGAAACCAAGCACGAACCCATCGTAGGCCCGTCGGCGGGTTCTCGAAAGCTGGCGCTACGTCGTACGGAGAGGTGTCGACGACCGGTCGGCCGATCGCGAGCGCTCCGCAGCCCACAGTGTAAGAGAAGGGGACGCTGTGAAGATCGCTCCGGATCTGTCTTCGTGCACGCGTCGCACGGGCCACGGTAGGTGGCTGCGAGCACGGGGAACCCCAACTCCACCGAGGCACGCCGCCTATCTCCGCGTCCGCTATCGACCGGGCGTAGTGGATCGGCCCCTCTCGCGGTGTTCCCGACGTGTTGGTGAACATCACCCGGCCGAACAACCAAAGCGGTACGCCTCCAACGAGCGTCGCACGGAGTACTCGTCGGCGTCGGGGTGGAGCTTGTCGGCCTACAAAGGACAAAACCATGTTAACAAACATCGAGATGTTATGAAAAATATCGAAGTCTTGAAGTTAACTTACCGTGAACCGCAAAATCCAAGTCTTCGTAGGCCCGGTGGTCGCGTAAGGGTAGATCGGCGAACAGTGGGAGCCCGGTAGCCTCATCACCCGAGCAAAGCGCGCGGTGATGTCGTCCCTCCATCCACCAACTCCGTCCACGGCCCGACAGCCTCCCCGGCTAGTGGTAGCCCTAGCGGTAGGAGACGTCTGCGCGTCGGAGCCATCTCCCCACAAGGAAGATGGAAGGTGTGCGTCTCGGGACGCCACCGATCCACCAAAGCAGCTATCGGGGACCGGTCCGCATTGAACCGTCCGGCCGGTCGTGATCGTGGCCACGCGCCTCAACGAGTCTGCGAGAGCGATCGAGCGGACTCACGTAACTCGCATATCATACACATAGTGTAATATTAGTATCAAGCATAGTGTTCCTGCAATAAGTGATAAGAGTTTGAACGTACCGCTCGACGTGTCGCGGATCGACACGCAACAACTCGCGCGACGGCCGTGGACGAAAGGTGGTCGGTGAGCACCCGCACCGCCGACAAGTACGACTGTGCGCCCGCCCACTGTCTGCGAAAAGCGCGGTGTATCGTCCGCCATACGCATGAATACATGAAGCACACAAAGCAATTTATAAGAAAAATCATAACAACATGATTACATGACATAAATGGTCCATTAATTCGAACATAAAAAAGTTCACGTCTTAATTAAACCTAACAAACACAACATATAAGTATCACATCAACAATAAACCACTTTACGTCTCACAATGATAAATATTACACGTACGACATATGGCGACAACATGACAAATAGTACAAATATCGATCACCACTACGTTGAAAAGGAGCAAACAAAAAATCAAGCCATTGCATCTCCAGTGGACGACGTAGTCGCTGCACGAGCACGTCTAGGACGTGGTCGCCTCGTTGTTGTTCCTTCTCCGGATGGACGCCTACCATCGGAGGGCTGTCCGGAAAGTCCCGAACCTTCGACGGTTGAAGTTTCGAATTCTTCGGGCATTTTTGTATGTATGTCCGCGCTCATCGCATTTGCTGCAACGTAGGGTCCTTCCCCGCCTCGGACTCGTCCATGTCGTTTCGATGCGTCTCGACGACGACGTCCCTTTTTCATCCTTAACTTCGATGGATCCGGAATGTAGAACACTTGTGGCCGCAGTGTTGTGTACGATCCAGATATCCCAAAACCATATATCTCCTCCTTCCACGTATGAAAAATTGATTCTTTCGTAGTACTTGTGACACATAAATATACGGAACTATGCCGCGAGCCCCAGTGCGGCAAGGACGTGTGAGCAAGGCGGATGTCTAAGCTTCGGCTTCATACGAGTGCGGCTACAACCACCATCCGCATGAAGCACAAATTCTGCACGCTTTGAACACGGTTGATGCCTCGCCTTCTCCTGTCGACACACATGATCTCGTACCGAAGAACTTGGGTTCCTTGGGGGATTACTCTGTGCTTCATAGCCTTCAGAATTTTGTCTTGCATATATTTCGTCACCACGTTGCCAAATACAATTTTGTTATCGACCATTAAAGGGGATATTTTCTTAAATCTATCCCTAAAATATGCCTGGGTGCCATGAAGGATAAATTCCACAATACCCACCAATGGAAGCCCCTAACTCCTCGCATCACCCAGTTGTACACCTCGGCCAGGTTCGTTGTCATTATACCATATCGAGCTCCGTCGGTGTCATACAACGAGACCACTTTTCTTTCGGTTCATTCTCTATCCAAAGGGGAGAAATTACGTATTGATGGTGCAGACCTCCTTCTCATTGTTGGCGGGTCATTATGCAATGGACCAAGAGGTACAGCGAGGCTCGTCAACTTTGTGGCAAACGAGATTGCTCGTCGGTTTGCTTCGTTGTCGGCTCATCCAACCTTTTCCACATCTCATTGAATTTTTTCTCTTGATTTTGACCACATAGCCTCTTGAATAGATCCATCGGTGCTTGTTCTTGAATTGTTTGTAGAAATTGGCTCCCATATGACGCATGCACCCACCTACTCCGAACATCACGCCACCTAGTGGAAGTCCCCTCTCGGGCCAACCATTCGAAGGTAGTCGATTGCCCTCGGCATGCCGGCATGACGATCATGTATGAGACAAACATTGGGCCTCATACGAACGACTTGGCATCGAACTCTCTCAAGAACCAATACCAGCTTTCGGTGTTCTCACTCTCGACAAATGCAAACGCCATAGGTAACACCGGTTGTTCCCATCTGCTCCAATCGCCGTCGATCTCGACCTCTGTATTTCCAGTCGAAAGGTTCCATCTATGCACAGCACGGGCGACGGTGAACAAATGCGTTGATGCAAGCACCAATCGAGAAAAAGGCTCTTTGCGGCACGCTCTTGCTCGAATCATTAGATGACGGAAATGTCGAATGTCGTAGTAGGTATTGGGGTTTCTCTCGAGCAATGGTGGCTAATAGACGAGGTAAATTGTCATACGATGCTTCAAATGTGCCATACCTCATCTCCAATATCTTTTGTTTCGCCCTCCAAGCCTTCGCATAGCTAATAGTATACTTGAATTTGTTCTCAATGTGCTTAATAATGGAGCCTGGTTCAAAATCCGTGTTTTTAACAACATGGTCAGTACATCTCACCGGCAACAAACGCCGAGGTGATGTTGCGGTGGTACTTATCAACCCCGCAACAGACATGTGTGCTCACCAACAATGCTCACTTTCCAATAGTCATTCCATTTTCCCTTGTATGCATGAACGCGCCACGGACAATCATCCTTCATACACTTCACATCATACACATAGTTCGTAGACTTCACCACCCTAAACTCTCTATGCAAAGACACCGCCCAATGCTTCACGCCTCTTTCATGTCTTCCTTATGAGCATACCTAGCACCCTGGATGACCTCGTTATCTTTGTATTCAAATGAAACATGCTGCCCTTCCGAGATAACAAGCCGAGAGAAATCAGCTTGTTCCCAATCGACGGGCATGACATCTTCTTCCTCGTCCGATGATTCATCGCCCTCCGCCTCGCTCATTTTCAGAATCCTCCCTCTCCATTTCTTCAACAATTGCTTCGATTCTCTCTCCTCGTCCGCCACGCCAATCGCCTCCTCTAAGCTTGCTTCATTGCTTGGACCTTCGCCATACTCTGTTTGCATTGTATTACGCTATCGATTTCGTGCGGTGCAACAAAAATAACAAGGGGCCATGACCTTTCAAGTGCCATGTCCACATAACGTCTCCACGACTCGGTGTTATCAATAGGCATAAGTTCCCAATAATATCCTTCATTTGCACGACTAACTACAACGGATAGAGACATTGTGTTCACTCTTGTATCCACTTTAAATCCACGTAGCAACCAACTATACACCGACTCAAATGTTTTCTCGCCGGCCTATCGATGCCCTTTGATTTCATCCTAAATTCGACAAATCTACACCTTCGGGACCGTATCTAACGTTGCCTTCACCGTGAACTATCCGAAATATGATCTTACTTGCCATAGTGCACGACAAACAAATTGAAACGAGTTTATTCCATACTACGAATATATTTTCTAGATGATTACGTGCCTAACTTAATTTCTTTAACAATATGTTCTCTCGGTCTACATCTTAAATTTTCCCAAATCGATTTGTTCGTTCCATCTACCGCCAATCTTAAATCGTTCATTTCAGTTTGCCAAATTTTATAAACTAAATTTAATTCACTCGTAGTTTATATCTAAACATATTTTGATCATCAACAAAATTATACGTACGATTTTCTATAGTGCTTACCATCTGCTCACATAATTTACACTTACATCCAAACACATTCTACCTAAGTTGATCTATCTATTCTACCTATGTTAATGTCCATTAAATATCCTTGTTGATCTATCTATTCTTCCTATGTTACTTGTCGATTATATTATCTACATTGATCTAAATTAAACTATCTGTTTTACAAATCTATAACAAATTATTCAATACCTATTCAAATATTACAAATTTATATTTTTTCTAATATTTCATTTACATACTAGCTAACAAACAAAATAATGCCGAGATATTGCATTTACCTCCAATGAAGTACGCAATCCAAGCGGCTTCGCCGCGCTCCTCCTCTTCCTCACTTCTCTCTCGTTCTTTTTTCGGATTTGGAAAGGTGTAAATGAGGCTGAAATGATTGAGAGTCGGCTTATATCGCCATGGGTAAAAACGCCCTTGCGAGAGGGCGGGAAGGGGCCGCCGCAAAATTGCCGGGCGGCCGTGGCAATTTTGCGCGGCCCCCTTTAAGCACGGTGAAAAACGCCCTTGGTAAGGGCGGGAAGGCGCCGCTGCAAAAATGCCGGGCGGCGGCCTTTGCGGGCGGCCCGTGCACAGTGAAAACGCCCTTACCAAGGGCGGGAAGGGGCCGCCGCAAAAAGGCCGGCCTCCCGGCATTTTTGCAGCAGCCCCGTGCACGATGAAAACGCCTTCCCAGGGCGGGAAGGGCGCCGCAAAATGACCACCGCGCGCAGACGGCCGTGCGGGGCCGTCTGCCACGTCGGATTCTTCGCCCTCGGGAGGGCGTTTTTCCCTTCATGCCCTCCCGAGAGGGCGGGAGGAGATTAGATTTAAAAATTTTCATTCTCGCAAGTTCTTTTTGTAAATCTTTAAAAAAAAATTAAAAATGCAAAAATTCAGGAAAAAAAAACACAGAAACACAAGAAGAAAAAAGAACGACCATTCGGCCCATGCAGAAGGCCCAGACGGCCCGGCCGGGTTTAAGCAGGGTTCTCTCCCCTTCCTCCTTCCCCACACTGGCAGCCCCCCTCCCTCTCGCGGCGGCGCTTCCCCACCTCACTCCGGCACCATGCTGCTGCGATCGCCGGCGAGGTCGGCCCCCCACCTCCGCTCGCTCCTACGGGCGCGAGGCTTCAGCTCCTCCACCTCGCCCTCGGCTCCCGCGGCCGCCGCGGCGGAAGGGGACGACGGGAAGATCGTGGCGTCGGTGCTGTTCGAGCGCCTCCCCGTCGTCATCCCCAAGATCCACCCCGTCGTCTACGCCTTCCAAGAATTCTCGTACTCCCAGATTCACCTATGCCTCTCTCGGTTCTCCGCGTCGAATGGCTTCCGTTAGTCTGATTCTTCGTTTTTTTTTCTTCTTTTTTTTTGCTGCTAGGTTTCGGTGGGGGCAGCAGTACAGACGGAAGTACCCCGACGACGTGCTGGGAAAGGCCGACGCGAGGTGATTTTTTCTCCCTCGCGTGTTCGAATCATATGTTTCTTTTTACTAATTCGCATGAGGCCATTTCTGGTTACATCGAATTTGCTTTAGGATAGACAACAGGTGCATGTGTGTAATGCAGTAAAGTAAATGCGCTGTGTATTTTTGTTCTCTGTAGCCGTGGATAGTAAGCAAGTTTAAGTTTAAATTGGTGTGGGATTTGGAAATAGAGAAGGTAGTATGTGCAGAAGGAAGGAACACCATCAGAGTGTTTCTACTGTCCTTAGGAGGTAGGTTTTGGGTGCTGATTGTGAGGTGTAACACTCCTAGTAAAATATGGTATAACACTCCCACTGAGATGTGTATACCTCCAACACTATGAGGTGCATATACCTCACAGTACCTCCCAAGAACTGTGGAGAAAATAAAAAAAACTCACATGATTTAGTAAGCAGCTTTATGAATAAGCAGGGGAAACAATTATGAGTAAGCATTGTCAAACTTGCATCTGTAAACCAGTAAATAAATTGGATTAATTGTGCCTCATTTGTAAGGATATGGTTTTCTTGGAGTTTACAGTTTATTCTGATCTATGGACATCATACATGGAGCACTAAAATTGGTAAACGAATAGAGAATGTTTTATTTTGTACATTATATGTGGAAACATGATAACTAAATGGTTTTTGCATTTAGGGGTAAGGGAGATTATCAGATAGATTATGTGCCTGCTCCAAGAATCACAGAAGCTGACAAAACAAACGACAGGAAGTAAGCCTTGAACTCCCATTACTGTAGTTCTATACTTTGTTTCTCTATCTTGTTGGGCAGTTGCATCTTGATGAAGTCATGCCTTGCTGTTGTTAACACTGATAATATGTGTCACCCTTTTGTTGTGCAATCATGTGCTAAGTTTTGTTGAAACTGTTGTATGTCATGTATGTTCTGTATGTGTCTTGTGCAATTTAATGGGGGAACATATCCTGTGCACACAAGCCTTCTCGTGTACCTACTGTGCACACCAACTAACAAATTTCATCAGAAACTCTAGAAAAATTGTACAAGTACTTTCAATATTATTGCATTTATGTGTAAAGCCTTAACCTCAAATTCACTATATTTTAGCCGTAACAAAAAAAGATAAAAAATTTGACAGTTTGGGGAGTATAAGTCTGTCAGAATTTTTTCTTTTTTGTTGCTTCATATATATAATGAATTTGAAGATGAGACTTTATACATAGATGTAATACTACTAAATGTATGTACAATTTTTTGTAGAATTTTTTAGTTGGTGTGTACGATGTGTACACGAGAAGACTTATGTGCATACGATACGTTTCCATTTAATGGATATTATCGAAACTTATGTTATGTGAATCTGTTTAGCTGTTTTTAAGAATGCAAAATGACCTAAATTCCAATTTTGAGCAAGCTGCTTCAGATTCTACGTACATTATATGCTGTCATGAGAATGCTATCCAATTTTCCGTCAATGTGCACCTTAGTCCTAGTGAATTATTTATTGAAAAAAGTTTAAACTTGTTATGTTGCTGTAGCATCCTTTGGTGTGTTCATCATTCTGGCTTCTCTTGCACAGGTTTTTGTACAGTTTGTTTTTTCTTCTCCATATAAACACAGCATTATGAAATTGTGTTGAAACTTGATGTGTTCAATGAATATACTCTCATGGGATTACTGTGTTGCTCATTTTATTATCTTGGCAGCCTAGCACTTTATCTAGCTTGCGCTAAACAATTGTTTTCTGTAGGTCACTACAACGAGCTCTTGATAATAGACTCTATCTCCTTCTGTATGGCAAGGCTTATGGGGCTCCTGATGACAAGCCTATTTGGCATTTTCCAGAAAAAGTTTATGACAATGAAGACACTTTGCGATTGGTATGCTGTAGTCTGGTTCTGATTTCTGTATGGTATCATCTTTCATTCTGTTGAACATCAAGTTTTGAATTTTTGTCTTACACTAACAAATTCCACATATTATTTTCTTATACATCATGTCTTTTTTATTTCAGTGTGCTGAATCAGCATTAAAATCTGTTCTTGGTGTACTCAACAATACATATTTTGTTGGCAATGCACCAATGGCTCATATGGTAGTTGACCAGAAGGAAGATTCAAGTGTTTCATCATTCAAGGTGCTTATTTCTTGTTTTTCACCATTTGGAAAAAAAATGCTTTGTGCACCATGTTTTAATTATTTGCATACTTGAAAGTGATTAATCTATCCATACTCCACCATCTTGACTTCTAACCTAAGTTTGCCTATCAATTTTTCATCATCAGCTTTAGCATTCCGTTTATATTTCTCTGCTTGAATACAACCGTTTGTTGGATGTGTTGTAATGTAATAGTTCCATAATCCAGTTACACTTCTTGCAGCGATTCTTCTTCAAGTCACAAGTGGTTGGTTCCACGAAATATAATATCGGAAAATGCCAGGACCACGTGTGGGTGACCAAAGATGAGTTGCTGGAGTATTTTCCGGAGCACAAGGCTTTCTTCAACAAGATGATCATTCACATAAGATAACCTTTTATCTGATTGGGGCAAGCTGGGACACTCTGAAGTCTGAACAATGAACATTTTGTTGCTTGACCTGTGTACTAGTTTCCTGCCACCACTTATCATCCTGAACACAATTGGCAAGGAAAATTACTCATCAAGTGTTTCTCCAAAGACACCCACATAGATGTGTTGCCCCTTTTTGTCAATCATATGGCAATCCTGTAGCCTGTAGGCTTTTTCCCAGCTGCTGTATTTTTAACATGATGTACTACCGTTCTGTTATTCTTGGTGAAATAATTAACATGGCATTTTGGCCCCCTGCTTTGTTGAGGTCTTTCCTAGTTTTAATTCTAAGATGCTTGAACAATGGAATCATGGAATGAGGCCTCCGTATTCTGCTGTTCTAGAATCCCAAAAATCCGAGAGCAAATTTGGCAACCACGCGGCCGCCTATTCATTTTTTCCGTTTGCAGTGGGCCCCACGCCATCCGAGAATAGAAAGCCCGAGTCCCCGCAGCGGCTGTGGACCATGCAAGACGACACGTGTCAACTCCCAGCAGCTACAGGCCACGCCACCTCTTGCCGACTAGTACCAGGCTACCAGCTCCAAGGCAAGGCAAGTTCACTCTTTTTTTTCTCTTTCCCTCTCTATTTTTCTTCCTACTCCTGCCGTTCCAGTTTCTTTCATCCATGCTTGGCTGTTCTTCCAGAGCGAGAGAAGCAGGAGGAGGAAGACAGCTAGACAAGTCTGTCGAAACTTCTAGAAAGGAGACAAGTCTGTAGAAACTTCTAGAAAGGAGCCACCCGGGGGCGCTAGTTCTTACCGTGCAGCCTGCACTGCCAGGGAGTTTTGGACTGGTCCCTGCCTCTCCAGGATGCAGGTTCCTGTGGGTTTTCTCTCCAAGCTCTGGAGCTTTGTTTCCTTCCTGCCATTCTTCCTCCTGCTCCTCCTCCTTGGTTCCATCAAAGGTAGGTTTCTGGTAAAAAACACACACACAATCAGATGGGCTCTATTTTGCTGCTGGTTATTTTTGTTGCAGTAGTATTTTGCTCGGTAGCTATTGTTTTGTAGCAAGCATGTGTTGTTCAGCCCTCAGATGGTGTGGAATGGATGGTTGATCTTCTGATTTTTATTTTTTTTGTGGAGCTGTGCTAATTGGTCCAATTGCTGCTGCCATCATCTTTTTGGGGAATTCTTCTGTTGTTATCGGCCTGTGGCCTGAGCATTTCATATGGACATACTATTGTGTGCTGAGGTATGGTAACTTCCTCTGCATTGGCACCAATGTTTGCAGCTGATGCTTACATTCAGTTTAAATGAATGTGAAACTGTGTTGAATAGTCTCTAAACTCTAATTGGGACAATGCTATATAAATATTTAATCCCCGATGGCATCATGGGATTGTTTCTTACTTTCTTATGGGCTTTAGTCTTGGAAAATATTTCATACGGGCTTTCAACCGCAGAACGGAACGGATCGGGCTAGTTTTGAAGATACTTGCTGCAGTACTGCTGCCATTGCCTTTGCTCCTGTTGCCAGTACTTGCTATTTCTGGGAGCCTTCTGGGTGGTATAGGATATGGAGTTTTCATTCCACTAATGGCAACTTTCGAGGCTGTGGGTGAGGGTGTCGCGGACAAGCTCACCCATTGTTTTTTGGTAAGCAGGCGTTGTTGAAGTTCTGATACATGTGTTAGTTTTCAGATGTACAACGGAAGATCTTGTAGTAGTTTAACATTGATGCATTATGATGTTAGGATGGCACGGTCAGTACAACAGCTGGAGCTTGCACGGTGGTGCGTGATGTTACCGATTTCTGCTTCCACACATACTTCTCTCTCATGGATGAGGTTATACGAAAATTGGGAGATAATGAAACTCCTCTTGACATCAAGTATGTTCTCATTATCTGTTATATTTTTAGATAATGGGAAGAATTTCATTAGAAATGAAATCACACCTGGCCTCAGCGTCAACCAGGGATGCACACAGCCTAGAAAAGAAACAAAAAACTAACACAAACATGAACATATCATGTTGTCTTACAGCAACTTACTCATAATCTGTTGTATAAGTTCAAATGACCATTCAGACATACTTTCATCTTATTCAGAATGCAGTTAGTTGTTTTCTAAAGAAGAACTTAGTGATAACCATGTGTTCATAGATCCTTTTAGACTTGATTCTGCCAAACCTGCATCATGTATCAAATGGCTTGAGCACTTCTTTTACTAATACAATTTGTTTTGTTGGTGAAGATTGTCTTATCTACCACATAGCGTGCTCGCTGTTCTTATTGCTGTTCCTTTCGACGTATTCATGATAAGTGGGGTGGCATTGTGGAAAAGCCCCTGCATGTTGTTGAAAGGATGGCAAAGGCTGTGCGAGGACTTGGTTGGAAGGGAAGGACCGTTTCTAGAAACAGTCTGTGTTCCTTTCGCTGGTTTGTCCATCATATTATGGCCACTTGCTGTAATTGGGGCAGTAGTTGCTTCATTTCTTAGCAGCTTCTTCTTTGGTATGCGTGCTGGATTAATTGCTTATCAGGTATGATTAGCATTTTCTCCGATGAAAGTAGTAGCATTTCGTTTTGCAAAGCATTCTTATTTTCTGTCATGTGCTAGGATTATTTGGGATGAAAAGGGGTGAAGGGAAATAGATATCATGGGCTTGGGTCCAGGAGTCCTAGGCCCAATGGGAACGATATCCCCACCCATCATCATAATTACGTAGCTCAGTTGGATAGAGTCAGGATCTGTTAGGATTAGGTTAAGGAGTCCTCCATCTATATAAGGAGGGATCCTATCCCAGGTCGGTTAGGCATTAGATCAAGATTTATCTTAGTTCCCATCGGCCTTGCCTTCTCGATGCGACAGAGAGCATCGTGCCATTTAGGTTCAAGGCCATTCCCTGTTACTTCCTCTATTATATCCAATCTATTTCCCTTCACGGTTTCACCCCTTCTCGTCCCAAATAATCCTAGCACGTGACATTTGCGGTCTGTGACATGAAGCTTACTTGCATCGTTGTGACCTTGTGTGAATACACACAGGAGGCTTCTCTCCGAATGGGACTAGCATATATGATTTCAGCAGTATCATGGTTTGACGAATACACAAATGACATGCTTTACTTAAGAGAAGGCTCATGTTTTCCAAGGTGTGTTTTTTTTGACAAATATTCCCACTGCAACACGCCATTCATATGTGAACTCTCTTTACTTATTTGTGTCCATGAATAGATATGTACCCTAGCTGCCAGTAAACTACTTTTGACAGACAGGCCCAAGTACCGAAAAACCGATAGGATGAATAATGAGACTGGTCAGAACAATGAAGTGCGCAATGTTACATCTCAATTGGGAGAAAAGAAACACCACCATAAAACCATGAAGGCTTTGCAGCGATCAAAGACATTTATGGAAACTATCCAGCGGCTTAGACCAATTCAAGTATTTGAATCTTTCTTTCCTCCTGCATGGTCTAAGTCCCTGTTCTAACACTACAATCTAGGGACTTAAGGGCGCAGCTGAAAATTCTAAATTTATCTGTCTCCCTTTTATTTACTTCCTCAGATATGGGATTGGCTCTTCCGGTCTTGTGAGCTGAATGGAAGGATATTACTGAGTGAGGGATTGATTAGTGCTGAGGACATGGAAGAATGTATCGTCAAAGGAAAATGCAAGAAATTAAGCATAAAGTTGCCTGCCTGGTGCATCCTTCAGTGCCTGATACGATCTGCAAAACATGATTCGCATGGTTTGCTCATATGTATGACTGCATTCAACCCATAGTATTTTTAAATTCATGGTTCAATGCGTTTTATTCCTAAGTAATATGATCTTAATGATTCACCATCTCTCTTTTATTCTTCTGCCGTTGTAGCTGACGATGTTGAAGTGACAAACTTCAACTGGCCTAAAGACAAAGTGTTTGACTGGATGCTTGGACCACTTCTTGTTATTAAGGAGCAAATGAAGCAATTAGAGCTAACTGAAGACGAGGAACTATGCTTAAGGAAGCTCATCATGACAAATAACAATGAGAAACCATCTGACTGGGATGATTGTGGTTTCCCGTCAAGCGATAATATAAGGAGAGCTCAGCTGCAAGCGATAATCAGAAGGTATGTAATACTCTTGATTCACTAGTATTTGAGAAAGAATGTTATTACACATCGATTCTTTCTATACGTTAGCTTTTGGTAGCTAGTAAAATTGAACCAAATTACTTAGAACATACAAGAGAAACTCATTATCAAACAGGTTGCAAGGCATTGTTGTCAATTTGTCCTGGGTACCGAGCTTCAGGAGACGGTTCATCAATCTGGTTAAGGCATTGTATCTCGAGGCGGTCGAGGCAGGCGCGATCTACGGCTCAAGGAGCTTGATGCGCAAAATCGAGGCTGATGCTGCTCCTGCTCCTGGAAGCAAGTTTGATTACAAAGATGGGGAGGGCTCATCAAACGGCGCAGCAGCAGTGGGCATTGATGCAGTGTGATATTTACTGTTTGTGTACACGAAAACTACCTGGCTTTCGTCATGCATTCTGCTGGGCCTTTTTTTTCTGGTAACTGCCTCTGCATGTTAATGTACTAGAGCAGGAAAACATATAATCACTTTAGCAGAAAGGGTGTGTAGAGACATCCTGTAACTCTGTAAGAGACGGCAGAAAAGGGTCTTATTTGGCTGTATGGCACCTCCAACTTCAAATCTCTTTTAGTTAGGTAGCTCTAACTTCAAAAAATTTTGGAGTTGGATCTGGGATTAGATTAGGTGCTAATGTGAGACTTTCTGTTCATACTTTACATTAAGATTAGATTATTAAATCACTTTATTTTATTTTAAATCACCTTATGTTCATACTTTGGAGTTTTGGGCTGGTTCGGGTCCAATGCTGTTTAGACTGGAAGCAACGATGACACCTCTAGGCCCCGTACTTCTGATTAAAACGTATATTTTACATTGGTTTTTTTGTTAGCATTCTTTTTAAACTGTTAAAACGTAAAAACTTTTTATATAAAAATTGTTTTAAAATATTAAATAAATTTATTTTTAAGTTTGTAATAATTAAAACTCATTCTTTTTAAACTGTTAAAACGTAAAAACTATTTATATAAAAATTGTTTTAAAATATTAAATAAATTTATTTTTAAGTTTGTAATAATTAAAACTCAGTTATTCATGTGTTTAATGGTTTTTATGCTGACTTTATCTTCATTTTAATTTATCACAAGCACCACCTAGGACGTAGGTGGAATCAACACTCTCATCCAACGGGGTTGTAGGGCTGATGATGATCTGCAAGGCTCGCTAGTCTAGCTTGGCTGTATGTAGATGGGACTGGTGGTTGTGAAGTCATATTTGCCGTATAATAAGTGGTGCACGCAATACGTGGCAAAGATAACATGAGTCACCTAACGCGTGAAAAATCATAACTCTAGTGGATTTGTCACATGTTGGAGTCGGTTTGATCATGGGGGTGATGACGGTGATGTTGTGTCGTTGCCAGCGTATGGAAGCCTTATTAGTGATGTGAGCTTTCAGTTCTATATCGTGCTCTAGAGTTGTTAGGGCATCCATAGTATGAAATATGAGGGGTATTAAGTTACTAAGACACATAATTATATATTATGGGTTGCTTTGTAGCATTTTTTTGGATAAGCCACCATAAGCTACAAGGACCACCTATAAGATTTACACTTATCTGTTTTATCTCTCTCTAAAACTGTTGGTTGGGATGCTAAATGCCGGGGCCTAGCTTAACACCCCTCATTCATTACTATAAGAGGTGCTATACCTCAATACCCACGTGGGCATTATATATTAAACATGCCCTGTAGTTTTTTTCAGTGGTTTTATATTAGTTCGGTTTTTCTTGATGGATCGCGTATTGTTCGCTTTTGCCTCATTTCTCTTATAATAAGTCACCTTTTCTTTAACATAACACCGGTAAAATCATTTTTTAAAAAAAATCTATTTTAGGTAACTAACTATGTTATTTTACATGAATTTATGAGGTGAAGCAACATAGGATCCAAGAGCTATTTCAATTTATTTTTTATAATAGATTTTTTATTAATTCGGTCTCTATATCCACAGAGGATATACGTGGCCAAACGAATTCATAGACTCTAAACCTCATGCAGAGGAATACACACAAATAAAAAAAGCTTAAAAACTTAAAAACTTAGCTTTAACCTTCATCGATGACTTATTCTTTTTTTTTTCAATGCAAGAGGAGGGAAAAAAGAAACGGAACTAGTCCTCTATCCATTGTCGCACAATATTTGCCTCCGTGGAACACAACCTGTCAACGGGTTATACCCATAGACGTTATTTGTATAGTATTGGGATCGTTGAAATCAGGGTATACGTAAGATTGGGGTAAAGGAGACAAGAGACAAAAATTTATACAGGTTCGGACCCTTTAACTGAGAAGTAATAAACCTACTCCTGTTGATCGAAGCTAATGTTGCCTTTATATATCAATACTACATAAGTACAATATTTGGGATGACCTAATCTAATCTCTGTTGGCTTGGCAGTATGGAGCTCTCACATGTGATCGACGACTAGTGTAGTATTCTTCCTCGAATATGAACTTGACAAGATTGAAGGTAGCTCTAGATTCCTCATATCGGCCTTTGTGGCTTCAGACTGAGTTTGTCTAAACTTGTCTTGGTTTATCTAGATTTGTATGAGCTTGTATTCGCGCTCTATTGACGTGTCCCCTCTCCTCATAGAGGGTCTTGTATTTATAGCAAAGATCATCTTTCTCTCCAAGTAGAACTCGAAGAAATAGAACAAGATACAGACTAAAGAGACCTTATCTTCCTCGACTAAGACTAACACCTTTTTCTTTTGGGAAAATATTTTTTTATCAGTAATATTTCCTTAAGCAAAAATACCTTCTCGTACACTATTAGATATATGATATTTTTTATACCACGAACTCATGTATAGGAGGTATGTCTTATCTTTGACACTGACACAACCACCATCTGTTGCCAACTATGATGCCTGTTGTCTGTCGTCGCCGTCCAAATTCCCTTACACTATTGTTGCATTCTGAACGCCCTTAGTATGCCCCGAAGCCGCTTTGTTGTGCTACTGTCGTCTTTCACAGATTGTCGAACTCACCGTCGCTCCCAGAGCATCACAGAGCCGTCTAGCATGACATGCACGTGCCTTTATTACGATGAGCTTGTTGGAGATGCTTCACTGCCATTGACACCTATTCGCAATCAGACCTTAGCGCTGATGCTTGCTTGGTAGTTGCTGCCTCTAAGGCGCTGCCATCGAGAGCCTTCGCAGCCATCATCCTTATCTACATCAGGCGAGCTGTCGAGCTGACGACCATCACACTATCATCGACGAGGCAACCACCACCTTCCCCGTGCTCACCTAGCCGTGGTCAGAACCGGGGGCGGAGCTCGCCAAGTCGTGGGGCCACCGAGAGCCTTCGTCGCTATCATCACAAACTGTCATGACCAAACCGACCATCCATCGTCATCGTCAGATCACCCGCCTTCATGGAGGAGGGCTACCCCCAAGAGCTATTTAAATTCATATCTCAAGCCATTTAGATTGATTAAGGAAAATAAATCGTGGGCAATATCATTCATATGCACCAGCGCATCCAGTGACTCAATCCAGGCCACTGGTGGAGAACCCCACTATTGTCCCGGTTGGCAACCCCCTGTAGTCCCGGTTGTCAAACCGGGACTACGAATCTGGGACTAAAGATCATGCTCTTTAGTCCCAGTTGAAATAACCGGGACTAAAGATGGCGGCGACACATGGCTGGCTCCGCCATCTTTAGTCCCGATTGGTGTTACCAACCGGGACTAAAGATTTTTTTATTTTTTAATTTTTTCCTGCTAGATGCTAGCTTGTTGCCTTTTACACACATATATTATATCGTGCATACATATTTTACACACATATATTTATACATATATATGTAACATGCATATATATGTATAAATATATAATTTACACACATATAAATGAACTTAAGAAAGGAAATATATATATTAACAAAATAGGTACACACATACAATAGGAGAAAATGTTTCCTATCTTACAAAAAAATTATCTCTAATCTATTTTGTGGATCCAGTGGTAAAGTTACTCCAAGAAAAGTAGAACTCTCGCGAGATCAATGATCTACTCGTTTATAAATCCCATCAATTCTTCTTGAGCAGCCTGTATGAAAATCGCGTGGGGGAGGTTGTCTTTTACTTCATTAATTCGAATAAATGAGAAATAAATATATGAAATGAATAAGAAATCGAGACATAATGTATGAATGGTTGTTATACGTACATCTATTTCGTCTAGACTTTTGACTTTGGTAACAAAGTGGTGAATATAGTCGTAGACGTAGTAGCCGCATAAGTTGTTCCCCTGCGCCTGTTTTGCGCACTAAAGGAGAAACGACGATAGATTGAATATATATTTCATATTTTAGAACAAATTAATGATTCAATATAACTTTGGAACATGTTACTCATTGGAAAGTTCATCCTCACAGAGAGTTTTTCTTTCCAATTTCCGCGAACATTCACCCGGAGCCGTGCCCATGCCCTACGTGCGCTGAAAGTTAGCTAGTAATTATCCGAGAACCGTATATATGCAATAGCAAGTAAGATGGCATTACCGTTTAACAGTTCAAATATCTTTGCGTACGTGGACTCTGGTTTATCCATTGAGTCAAAGACATGGATCCACGAGTGATCCATGTCAATTACGAACAGAGCCCAGTGGAAACTGCACATTGCGTTAGATGACACATATGAAACTTTATGTATGGATGGAACAGACATTGGTATGGAAGGTAGAAAAAACTCACGCTGTGTTGTAGGGCAGAAGGATAAACGTCTTGTAGTGCTGCTGCACCAGCACATTGTATATGTTATCCTCTGTTTGCTCCGAATATTGGTCAACCATCGCGGTGTTGATTTTTCATGGGTCCATGAATCCATGTTTGGTACATTCTTGCTTGTTGCAATATTGGATCGCCATTCTACAACGGTTAAAAGAATTTTAGTCAGCTAAATACAAGGAGCTAAGGAACGAAATAAATATAACTGAATGATACTTACAAAACCCGCATGGCTATAAGAGAGACGTCGAGGGCGTCCAGCTGGTATAGGTCGAAGATGTCTTCAAAGCGGATAAAGAAGTCCTCACCTCCATCGAAGAAATAGTCAAGTGAGTATATTTGCCCGAGACCATCTCTATACCTCTGCTGGATTCTTGCATGTATCACTTGTGGAAGTGGTATATCTGTGTAGGAAGCTTTTGCACTTGATCCTGCTTGACGAGGGGCTTTCCAAGTTTGAACTTGTATTTCAGCATAGCCTTCGCCATGGGAGCACGGCCGTGTAATTGATCCATTGAAATTCCAGCATATTCTATAAATTGTCTTAACTCTGTTCTAACATTTGGAACCGTGCTGAATTCCAGTGTTTTTTGAGGTTGCATGCCGAGTTAGGGTACATCTTTGCCCGTTTTCTTCGCCTTTCCAGCAGCCTTCCGAATAGTCCTGTCGTAGTCGGACTATGGTTTAGGTTGCGGTTTAGGCTGTGGCGTTAGGTAAGTCTTCTTGAAGAAGTCCTTGGTCTCCTGGGGGATTTCAGGAGGCTTCTCAGGTGACTTCTTTCTGAAGTGGGCCCTAACTTCAGCTTGGACGGCTTTGCGCGGCTCCTCATCAGTCTTCTCGTATGAAAGCTTCTGTGCGGGTGGCGGAGTCTTCTCAATTCTTTGAATCTTTCTTCTTGGGAGACCGCTTGATATTCACGGCACGCTCTTTGATGATGACTGATTAGGAGTCGGTGCTCGTTGTGGCGACGGAGGAGGGTGAGAAGGCGGTGGAGTTGGAGACGACCGTTTAGGAGTCGGTGCTCGTGGAGGCGACGCAGGAGGCGGAGGATGCGGAGGCGGCGAAGGAGGCGAAGGAGATGACCCACGTGGAGGCGACGACGGTGGAACGATAGGAGACGCTGTTCGTCCGAGGAATATTATGAAGGGCTTCCTCCAAAGAAATATTCCGTGAGCTGTTTCTCCTAGCGTCATCTCCCCATCTCCTCCGGGGATATCCAGCTCGAGATCTTCATAGCTGCGTTCCACCTGTTCAATTTCCACTTTCGAGTACGCAGGTGGAATGGGCCGACAGTGGTAGGTGTCGTCTTAGTCTACTGGAATGGTCATGCCCGACGTGACCTGTTCAAGAAGATTACTTATTAGTTAGTAATGAACGTTGATTGTCAAGTTATTCAAAGAAATATACAACATAAAAGTACGGACATACCTTTATTGTTATGTTCTTTAGCGGAATGTGCAGCTCACATGGTGTCCACTGCGTGATGTCATCAACGGGGCATGGCGGAAACGGTTCAGCTTGTGGGGCCAACTCGCCTTCATTTCCAGTTGAAGCGCAGCTGCTGCGCTGCTGCTATGGTTGAGTGGTTGTTGCTGGATCTGGTTGTTGGCTAACCCAATGGCTCCACTCTGCCAACCTCTAGTTTAGCCTTTCGTCCACAATTTGATCAATCTGCAAGATTCGCATCTCCATTTCAGTGAACCTCGCATCGTGCTCTCGCTTGGTCCTCATGCGGCTCCTGTACGTCTCGATGTCAGCTTGAAACCCATATTCCAGGGAATGACGACTTTTCCTCGCGTACGTCCCGGATGCTCTGGGTTTTGGAGGGTGAGCGTTAGCTCGTCCTTCTCTCTGTCGGGCCTGAACGAGCCCGACAAAGTGGCCTCCACCGCCTCCTCTAATCTTCGGCCGGCTTCTTGGATTTCTTCGCCGAAGATAACTACGCCATCTACGGGATTAAGTGAGCCGCCGTGAGCATAGAACGAATGCTTTGATCATTTCGGCCAGTTGGCTGTGCCTGGAACAATATCTCGCACTTCAAGGTCAGCTTTCATTTTCTCCCATTTTTGCATTGCTTTCTGATAGCCTCCTGACCCAAGCCTGTGATGATATCTTTTCTTGGCTGCGTTGGCCTTGTTCTTTTCAATGATCGCTTGCGCTTCTTCCCCAGTCTTGTGTTCAACAAAGGCCTCCCAATGATCTCTGCGCTTTGGGAACTTGTCAAAGTCTGGGTTTTGTCCCTTCAGGATGTATTTCTTTTGTAACTCTTTCTTATAGTTCCTGAAGAGCTCTGCCATCTTCTTTAACGTCCATTCCTTGACCCTTGCTTGCTGTGAGTCTGGGATGGTGAACGTTTGCAGCATTGTGGTCTACAACATTTCTTTCTCTGTGTTCGGGAGATAGCTCTGCTCATCTCCTCCTTTGCTTGGTCGTCTCCAGTTCGCAATGCTTATGGGCACGTGATCCCTTACCACCCATCCACTGTGTGCCACAAACTTCCTTGCGGTGTCCGCTGGGACACTTGGTCGACCGTCCGGTGCTACTTCTGTTATGACGTGTTGACCCTCGATGCGCTTGGCGACACCGCGTTGCCCGCGTGGCCTCTTCTGTCCAACGGAGGCGAATCCCTCATTCACTTCCTCGTTCCCCTCCTCATTGAGGTATTGACCTGGATCCTCGGTCCCCTCCTTAGTATAAAACTCTGTGCTACCGCGTGCAATCTCGTCAAGGAGAAACTGTTCCTCGTCACGGTCCACCATTTGATTGTTGTGGGTTGAGGACTTAATCAAAGAATTCTGACAAAGAAAAATTTATTCGGTTAATACATGTATCAATTATTCAGTGAAATCATGTATGTCTACGTAAAAAAATAGATAAAAGAAAGAAGATGGAAAAAATAGATGAAATCCGACCCTAAACCCTAACCCTAATCCTAAACCCCAAATCCTAAACCATAAACTGTAAAGCGACCGAACGAACGAAACTATCGTTCGTTCGTTCACGTTCGTTAGTTCTATCGTTGGTTCACGTCTGTGGGTACGATCGTCTGGAGGAGAGGAGAGAAAGAGAGGAGGATGACGTGAGGGAGATAAGGTGGAGAGGAGAGGAAGTGGAGAGGAGAGGAGGGAAAGAGAGAACGTTGCATGCCTATGTACGTTGTACCGAACGAACGAACGAACGACCTACCGAACAATCATTCGTTCTATTGTTCGCATTCGTTCTATCGTTCGTTCACGTCCATTCTATTATTCGTTCACGTCCGTTCATTCAGACCCTAAACCCTAACCCTAATCCTAAACCCCAAATCCTAAACTATAAACCGTAAAGCGACCGAATAAACGAAACTATCGTTCGTTCGTTCACATCCGTTCGTTCTATCGTTCGTTCACGTCCGTGGGTACGATCGTCTGGAGGAGAGGAGAGAAAGAGAGGAGGATGATGTGAGGGAGATAAGGTGGAGAGGAGAGGAAGTGGAGAGGAGAGGAGGGAAAGAGAGAACGTAGCATGCCTATGTACGTTGTAACGACCGAACGAATGACCGACCGACCGAACGAAACTCGTTCGTTCGTTCGTTCGTCCACGTCCGTTCGTTTGTTTTATCGTTCTCGTTCGTTCGAAAATACAAAATTCACAAGTCACATTCACATTCAAATTTAAATCTATTCATGCATTCAAATTTAAATACATATTCAAAATTCAAAAATCACAATCTTTATGCATTCAAATTTAAATAAAAAGTCCGTTCACATATAAATAAAAAGTCTTCATACATTTACACATATATAAACATACAAAATTCACACAAATAAATTTACAAACATATACAAAATCCATTCACATATAAATTTAATTCATTCTAACATTCAAATTTCCATTCCATACACATACACATACACATTCAAATTTCTATTCCATACACATACACATTCAAATTTCATCAATAATCCATTAATTTCATCAAATCAATCGCGGCTGTGGCACATAGAAGGGAGGCAGAGGGCAGAGGACGGCGTCGGCGTGTGGGGGAGGCAGCGGCGGTGGTGTCGGCGTTGTGAGGGAGGCAGCGGCGGCGGCGGCGGCGACGCGGGGGGGCCTGCAAGGGGCAGCGGCATGCGGGGGGCATGAAGGGGCGACAACGGCGGTGGCGATGCCGCCCCGGGCCGAAAACCCTAAACCCTAAACCTGATCAGATCACATATGAGGGGATCAAAAGAGGAGCGGCGGCGGCTAACCTGCGGCGTCGGCGATGGTGAAGACGACGGCGGCGCCGCGGCTTCGGGCTTCCGGCTTCCGGCCCACCATGATGAAGACGACGGTGCGGCAGCGGCGTCCTAGGGCTTGAAGGGCGACGGCGACGAAGACGACGAAGAAAACGGCTAAGTGTTTGGATCCGAGTGAGGCCCCTGCTATATAGATACCGGCTCTTTTGTCCCGGTTGAAGCCACCAACCGGGACAAAAGATAATTTAGTCCCGGTTGGTGGTTTCAACCAGGACAAAAGATAGGATCTTTAGTCCCTGGTGGCTCCAAGCGGGACTAAAGATAATGGGGCAGCCATGTGGCCCGGTAGGTGGGCATCTTTAGTCCCGGTTTAAACCATGAACCGGACTAAAGATGTTTTCCCGCCCATCCAAATTTATCTTTAGTCCCGGTTTTTGTTAAAAATCGGATTAAATATTTCAACAGTTTTAAATTATAATAATCATATTCAAAACTATTTTACATTTAAATAATAATGTATAATTACATATGGACTATTTGAAAAATATTATAAATTTAAATAATAACATATAATTAACACTTGTCATATTCAAAACTATATTAAATTTTAAAAATAATATATAATTAACATATTGACTATTTGAAAAATGTTATAAATTTAAATAATAACATATAATTAACATTTGTCATATTCAAAACTATTTTAAATTTAAATAATAATATATAATTAACATATATCCCCATTTGCAAATTGCAAATAGATCTCCTCTCCTCATCAAATCGCCCAATTTTTATTTTTATTTATGCTTGCGATCGATGGCTTGCCTCTCCCGTCTCAATGCATCGGCGGCGCCATGGGAGCCGCTGGTGACGCGCGCAACGGCGGACTACCCCTATCCGCCCGCCGTGATCGAGCAGTACTACCCGCCGCCGCAGTCCTTGCTTCCGCCGCCACCGCTGCCGCCGATCTGCGACGGACCGGTTGCTGTTCCCGCTAGTCCCGGTTTGTGTTAAATACCAAGATTAAATATTTCAACAGTGCCCTGTTATAATGTATTTTAAATTATAATAATCATATTCAAAACTATTTTAAATTTAAATAATAATATAAAATAATTTATTATATGACAAATTTACAATAATTTACAATAAATTCAAATGATAACAATAATATTCAATAATTCAATTTAATTTCATCGTCCATACATAAATTTAGCTAAGTGACGTTTGTCCTTACATACTTTCTCCGCACAATTGTTCGTTCGTTATCATCATTGCGTGAGTAAGGGGTGTCCTCCTTTGATAGGAGGATGCTCGGGTCAACCGCCACCACGAACGGAGGTTGCCCGTTAAACTGGTCGTAATAATCGTCAGTTCTATCCTCGACTCCCACGATTTTTCTTTTGCCTGGGAGAACCACTTGACGCTTTGGCTCGTCGGACCCTTTCCCCTTCTTTGCTTTGCTAGACATGTCCTTGACATAAAAAACTTGCTGTACATCATTGGCAAAGACGAAGGGTTCTGTTGGCACCTTTTTTGACAAAGGCACGAACACGATTGATTCACCTAAATCCTAGCGGTGGTTCTTGGTACGGAGTTGCCAACCACTTCAATCTAGCAAAAACTAGAACAAAGTGGGTTTTCTAGATCAAATCGGCTAGCGGAACTGATTTAGATGGATTGGTAGATAACTACTCGTCTCGTGAGTAAACGGGTTTTTAGGACAAACCTACAAAGAGTTGTCACACTCTCGCAGCGGCGGCGGATGGTTTACGACGCAAACCGACAAAGATGGACTAACCTAGGGCAAAGTAGAAAAATATGGCTGAAAAGTAAAGAAAACAATTCAAATAGATTGATTGTATGTTGTGTGTTGGTTTTTACTATTGAACCGGGCTTGGCCCTTATATAGGGGTTGGTCTTGCCCTCCACAGGCCCTTCTTCACATCCAATTTGGGATAGACATGTTTGAAAACCCGAGACATACCGTATGAAAGAAGGAAACCCGAGTACTGAAGAAATCGTCTAGGTTTCGGACTCTGCCGGTCAGACCGGCCACATACCTCCGGTCTGACCGGCCCCACTACCCGGTCTGACCGGCCTACACACGACAGTCAGACCGGCATCTCCGAAGGAAACCGGCAAACTTCCAAATATCGACAATCTTCCCTATTTTGATTCCTAGGTGCCAATTTTGGGTGTAAACAGATGCCCCCTGCCTTTTATGATGAACATCATGAATCTAAAAGCATAAGACATGTTTTAACTTGGGACGATAACTTAATTACTGGCCACAACACCCCCTAAGCATCTTGCCAAATGCTCGAAAAGTATTTCTTCAGATATTTACCGTTGATAGCCCACTGAAACCGTTCTCCTTGAAGCGTCTCCAAAAAATACGCATTGCCCCGAACGATTCCGTATATCCGATAAGGTCCTTCCCAACTTGATGACCACTTACCGAATTTCTTAGATCGAGAACCTAAAGGCAAAATAGTCTTCCATACTAAATCTCCCACTTGGAACGTCTTTGCCTTCACCCTTTTGTTGTATGCTTTAGCCACTCTCTTCTTTTCTTTTTCTATTTCTTCCAAAGCCTTCAAATGTTTGTCAACCACTTCATCAAGGTTATCACCCATCAAGAACTTGTAGTCTTCAGCTGATAAATCGTCTTGCTTTATATATCGAAGAGAACCAAGATTTACCTCAACCGATAAAACGGCTTCTTGTCCATAAACGAGCTCAAAAGGGGTCACCTTGGTGGCACCATGTTTGGATATTCTGTACGCCCATAAAGCTTCAGAAAGCACCTCATGCCACCTTCTCGGATGTTTCTCGATCTTTTCCTTGATTAGCTTTAATAATGTCTTATTACTAGACTCGGCTTGTCCATTAGCCTGAGCGTAGTAAGGAGACGAACTCAACAGCTTAATACCATAAGATTCGGCAACATTTTTCACTTCTTTAGACATAAAAGAAGCTCCTTGATTCATAGTTAATGTTTGAGGAATGCCGAATCTATGGATAATATGCTCCAAAATAAAATCAATTACCTCCTTATGTGTCATGTTCCTGAGCGGCACGGCTTCGGCCCACTTGGTGAAGTAATCCATCGCAACTAGCATGAACCGATGCCCCTTTGAAGATGGAGGATAAATCTGACCAACAAAATCTAAAGCCCACCCCCGGAACGGTCATGGTTTAATAATAGGATTCAACACCGAAGCCGGTGCCAATTGGACATTACCGAACCGTTGACAAGCTTCACAACCTTTATAGATCTGAAGCAATCATCAATCATTCTTGGCCAATAGAACCCCGCTCTCCTAAGCAGCCAATTCATTTTGTGGGCCGATTGATGAGTCCCGCAAATTTCCTCGTGAACTTCACTCATAGCAACTTTAGATTGATCGGTATCTAAACATTTTAATAGTTCACCATCTATATTTCGGTGATATTGCTTTTCATCAAGCAAGGTATACTTATACGCTTGCCGCCGAATTTTCCGATCAACCCTAAGACTAGGATCCTTCAAATAGCTAATCAAAGGAATTCGCCAATCACCTACTGTTTCCAGGGCACACACGTTCGAATTTCCACTTAATTCAGCCTCTGTATTGAGAATATTGTGCCCCCCAGCACCTTCTGTAAAGTCGGTCGACCGGCCAAGCAACTCCGGTCGACCGGCAGCCACCCACTCGGCCGGCCACGAACGCCGGTCGACCGGATGCCATCCATGGTCGACCGGCGGCAATGTACCGGTCAGACCTCCTGTCGTCTGCCTCTTTGCCAATTTCGCCCAAAAAATCATAATCAAGCACCGGTTGATCTAATATGAAAAATAAACCTTTTTTGATGCTATAACCAGATGCTTGTTGAGCTAAGTCATTTGCCCTAAAATTTTCATTCCTAGCAATATGCTTAATAGTAAATTCATCGAATCTGGCAATAATATCTAGGCATTGATCTAAATACCTGTTCAATGATCCGTCGAAGCATTTGTAGACCCCGACAACTTGTTGCACCACCAATTCCGAGTCACCGAATGCTTCTACATGTGTAGCTCCAACAATTTTCATCACTTGTAAACCGAATAACAAAGCATTGTATTCGGCTTGATTATTTGTACAATAATATTCTAAACGAACCGATGCTTCAAAGCATTAACCATTGGGCGAAACTAAAACTACAGCTATGCCTTGACCCTCCTTACATGAAGATCCATCAAAATAAACTTTCCAAGGTGTAACACTAACTAAACGGACTTCATCTCCACAATCAACGTCTACATGATGATCTACTATAAAGTCCGCTACAATCTGGCCCTTCATAGATTTCAATGACTCATAGGCCAAATCATATTCAATTAATGTATACGCCCATTTGCCAATTCTATCGCTTAGAATTGGCCTTTGCAGCATGTGCTTAACAACATCGGTCTGACAAGTAAACTATGTATGTACTAGACAACAAATAATGATGTAACTTGGTACAAGCATAGTATAAGCAAAGACAAAGCCTTTCTACAAATACATACCTCGTTTCGGCATCTAGAAGACTGCGACTTAAATAAGTAATTATGCACTCCTTGCCGTCTTCCTCTTCTGTCAAAACGGCTCCAATAACTTTGTCTTCAGCAGCAATATACAGCCGAAACAGAATTCCGGCTTTAGACGCTCGCACCACAGGCGGAGTAGATAAATATCTTTTCAAACCCTCAAATGCCTCCCGTTGTGCTGCCCCGCAAGTAAAATCGGCTTCTTTCTTCAAGCGTAGAATAGGCACAAAAGCATCGATTTTACCTGCTAGGTTAGATATGAATATTCTCAAATAGTTCACTTTACCTAGCAACCTCTGAACTTCCCTCTTGCATACCAGCGCTTTGAAGTCTTGAATCTTTTCAACTTTCTTAGGATCGATCTCAATCCCTCTCTCATGCACCATGAACCCTAAGAATTTTCCCGCCGACACACTGAAGGCACACTTGAGTGGATTCATCTTCAAACCATACCGACGCATCCTCTCAAAAGCTAACCTCAAATCGGCCATATGTCCATCCATATCATCCGATTTGACTACAATGTCATCAATGTAGATTTCTAGGATAAAACCTAACAAATCATGAAAAATTAGGTTCATCGCTCTTTGGTACGTTGCGCCGGCATTCTTTAACCCGAATGTCATGACTACCCACTCAAACAGCCCGACAAATCCTGGACATCTAAAGGCTGTCTTATACATATCCTCCTCTGCCATGAAAATTTGTTGTAGCTGGCATTGCCATCTAAAAAACTAATTACTTTATGACCTGAGGCATCATTTATTAGCATGTCGGCTATAGGCATAGGATACTCATCTTTAGGAGTGGCTTTATTTAAATCTCTAAAATCTATACAAACCCTAATTTTGTTGCTCCCCTTCTTTTCTACTGGTACTATGTTAGACACCCACTCTGCATACCAGCACGGCCTAATAAACCCCGCTTTCAATAATCGGTCTATCTCTTCTATGACACGATCATATATAAGTGGGTTAAACCGACGAGGAGGTTGTTTATAAGGCCTAAATCCAGACTTTATCGGAAGTCGATGCTGAACAAGATCACGGCTAAGTCCAGGAATTTCATGGTACTCCCATGCAAAGCAATTACTATATTCTCTAAGCAGCTCGATCATCTTAACTCTATGATCGGCTCTCATATTTTTATTTATGAAGGTCGGTCTTGGTACGCTCCCATCTCCTATGTCTATTTCCTCTAACGGGTCGGCTGATGTGAACCCTTGACCGAGCTTCTCTACCTCATCAAAATCTTCTATAGTCTCTCCAATATCGTTCTTTGTTGACCGATATTCTTGAACTCTTTTTTGTAACCATTCCAAATTGGTTGTTTTATTTATCATATAAAGTAATGTCACCAAGCCGTGCTAAACTAGCCGACTTTACAGAAATGGGTACAAAGCCTTCTTTGGAAACACTAATAAAATCAAAACTAGAAAGATCTAGCCCTGATAAGCACTGCATGTCTCCATGTTTCCATCCCACAGAAACATCGGCCATGGCAACCTCAGCCGATGTATCCGCCTGAACTACTTCAACCTCATCACCATCCCACTGTACTAGACACTGATGTAAAGTAGAGGAAACGCAGCAGTTGGCATGGATCCAACAACGCCCCAAGATGACACTATAGTTACCTTGTACATCGACGATGAAGAAGGCAGTAGGTAACGTCTTTGTCCCCACTGTAAGCTCCACGGACAGGATTCCCTTCGCCTCCATTGACTCGCCGTTGAAGCCGTTGAGAAGCATGTTGGTCTTCTTCAGCTCTGTTTCCTCGCGACCCAACTTCTTGAAGAGAGAGTAAGGCATCAGGTTCACTGTCGCGCCTCCATCCACTAGCATCCTCGAGACCGACTTCCCATCAATGTGGCCCTTCAAATAGAGAGGCTTCATGTGACGGTTGGACTCGTCGGGTTTCTCGAAACCGCATCCTTCGGACCTAGTGACATTTGAGCGACCTCGGCCTCGTCCATGGCACAAAACTCCATGGGCAACATGCAAACTATGTTGATATCCATGTTCTCGCCGAACGATGCCTCCACAGCCGGTTGTTCATCCTTTTGAACAACTACCGGCTTCTCAGCAGTTAATGACTTACGCTTCCACTCCTTCGCAGGCGGTGGTCGCAACTCATCAAACTCCCTGTCTCTCCTATCTTCGGCTTCCTTCTCCTTTAACTCAGAAGCACGAAGACGCTGCAACCTCCTCTTCTGGGTAGCTGTTAAATCCTCAGGCATCCATATAGGATTCGGCTCTGTTCCAGGAGGCAAATAATGTCCCCCGTTACCTTTACCCGAAGAGGGAACTGCCCTGGTACCCTTTTCGGAACGACAGCCGACCGGCCCGGTGGCCGGTCGACTGTACTATGCCTTCGGCCGACCGACGACCAAGCCCGATCGACCGGAATGAGTATCGACCGCCGGGACGGCGTGGTCTCGACCGCTCACGAACCGCGGTCGACCGCCGAAGGTTCGGTTGGACCGGCTACTGGGCTGCGGTCAGACCGACCAAAAGGCTCGGTCCGACCGGTTGCTGTACTGCGGTCAGATCGGCCAGAGCATCCGGTCTGACTGTTCTCCTGCGCGGCATTCTTCGCGGCTTTGGTTCGGGGGCCAAATATCAACTTAGCCTCCTTGCCAGATGGTACTGGCACATCATATGATCCTATCTTGATAGTGATCGCCTCCGAAGCCCTCTCTTCAGGCTTGGCATGCTTGTATGCCCTTTTCTCGCCATCAAACCGGTCCTTTGTGGGGAATCGGCTTCCACTAGAAGTAGATGCATGCCCTCGCGGCGATCTCCTCTCCCCCCTCCATCCTTGGTGACCCTGCATCGGAGGCATGTTGTACATAGGTGGGGGTGCCCCCCAAGGCATAAAGTAAGGGAACGGATAACCTGGAGGCGGCATCGGGCATGGTCCCCATGGCATGACTTGAGGGCAATGGGGAAACGGCGGCTCCAAAACCTTCGACGAAGGACCAAATCGCTCCTTAGGAGGCGATCTTGGTCTCTTTCCCTTAGCACGCTCCTTCTCGGCGCTCTTCTTCTTGTACTTGTCAAGGAGCATGTCGAAGGTCACCTTGGGCTTGTGGGGCTTCTTCGATGTAGATGCCTTGGCCTTGTTCTCCTTCCATGCCCCAACTTCTGGGCTCTTCGGCACAAGCATCTTGGGCCTAGGCTCCCCAATGACAACTTCCTTTCCCTTAGCCGATTCGGCTTGCTCTGGCCGAATCAACACCTTCTTGCCATCAAGGTCAATGGTATTCACCGGGAATGGAGAGCTGTCAAGCTTCATCTTTGGGCCCTCGGTGAATTTCAATCGTCCTTCCTCTATGGTCGATTGAACCTGCCGACAAAAAATATTGCACTCATTAGTAAAATGAGAATAAGAATCATGCCATTTACAATAAGAACGGCACTTCAATTCTTCTAATGAGGGTATGATGTGGCCTTTAGGCAATTTGATCTGTTTTTCCTGCAAAAGATAGTCAAAAATCCTATCACACTTGGCCACATCGAAACTATACTTGATTTCGCTTTGCCGATCCTTGCGAGGAGTCGGCGTCAAGCTAGAACAAACAAAGGGTTTGTTCTTGTTTGTCCAAGACCACTCAGCGACATACATGTCATGATCGCCCTCTTCAAAATCGGAATCACTATTAGGACAGTCGATCATGCTAACATGAGGTTTCTTATCACTGGGCCTAACAAACTTTTTGGCATCTCTGACTCGGCTTTCCTGAGCCAGAGCCTTCTGTATTACTTGACTAACATCAAGAAATTGTTGGCCATCTAACCTTTCTTTAATGGGAGCAAGCAACCCATTGAAAGCGAGGTCGGCCAAGTCTCTCTCGGTTATACTCAAGCTAAAACATCGGTTTCTAGCATCTCTAAACCTCTTAATGTAATCTGTAACATATTCATTATATTTTTGCCTAACCGATGTCAAGTCACAAAGTCTAAGCTCAGTCTCACCAGTGTAAAAATAATCATAAAATTTCTGTTCTAAGTGAGCCCAAGTATGAATAGAGTTAGCCGATAAAGATGTAAACCAAGTAAAAGCAGTACCGGATAAATACAAAGAAAATAAGCGCAATTTAAAAGCATCCAAAGTGCTAGCCTCCCCACATTGCGCTAAGAATTGGCCGATATGCTCCCATGTGGTCCTATTATCATCTCCACTGAATTTGGTGAATTCAGGGACTCTATAACCACGAGGATATCGAAATAGTCAGGATACAGCTTTTGGTAAACCTTAGCACGATTCCTGGGCTCAACTTCGAACGACTCTCTAATGATGCTCCTAATTTGGTCCTCCATATTTTCAGGCCTAGGCGGGTCGGGCAAGACCGGCGGCCTGAAAGGTGGCTATTGCGGAGCAATATTGTCATATTGGCCATCTCTTGTGTCGCGCGGATATCCCCTATTAGGATCATTATATTGGTTAGGGACATGAGGGGGAATCGGTGCATGAACAGTAGCCACAGGGGAATCGTGTGCGGGAACATGGTATAGAACCGAGTTGCCCGTGATAGGATCTTCTTCCTGTACTGGCACCAGAGTGCCAGTCTGACCGGCCAAGGGCCCGGTCTGACCGGCTATATAAGGCGCGGTCTGACCGGCCAGATAGCCGCTGGTTAGACCGGTGTAGTATGGGTGCGGACCGGCCTGACGGTCGGTCTGACCGATGTATGGCGAGCTGGTCAGACCGACGTAAGGCAACCCGGTCGACCGCCATGCGTGTTCCGGTGCCAGCCGACCGTTGGGCCGTCGGACCGAGATACGATGGCTGTTAGACCGACCGTAGGGCCGGTCGGACCGACGTGGTGAGAGCCGGTCAGACCGGCCGTGGGGCCGTTCGACCGACGGCAGGCGGCGAACTGTTTTCGCCGAGGCCTTGGGCGTCGCCCGTCGGTTTTCGAATATGTGGTTCACAGGGGGCTGGCTCCCACTTGCAATCGAGGTAGGCGGCGAATCAGTGATGGGAAGACCGGATTTGCCGCTCATGTGCGCCTTAAACAATCTATTAAAACAAGCCTCGATATCAAATTCGATCTTATTGTTTACGTCGGCAGTAACGGATTCGTCCACCGTACTAGCAACGAGTTTTTTGAGTAGGCATAGATGTGATCAGCGCTTACCTCGCCGCGAGTTACCTTGAGCGGGCCCCCGGGCTTGATGATGAAGCCTTGTCGCGTTTTGGTGCAAGATTGATCTAGCACCTCTTGAGTGATCGCTCGAATGCGCTCCTCCATGATTTGGCGAGCCTCCCTATCCAAGTCGTCCAATGAGATGTGGACAACGTTGGACGGCTCCACGTCTTGCGCCGCTTGTTTGGACATGGCGGCGTCGAATCCGAGTTGGCGTCATGTCTTCCCCAGCGGAGTCGCCAAAAATCGTGTTGGCACCTTTTTTGACAAAGGCACGAACACGATTGATTCACCTAAAGCCTTGCGGTGGTTCTTGGTACGGAGTCGTCAACCACTTCAATCTAGCAAAAACTAGAACAAAGTGGGTTTTGTAGATCAAATCAGCTAGCGGAACCGATTTAGATGGATTGGTAGATAACTACTCATCTCGTGAGTAAACGGAAGGTTTTCAGGACAAACCTACAAAGAGTTGTCGCACTCTCACAGCGGCGGCGGACGGTTTACGGCGCAAACCGACAAAGATGGACTAAACTAGGGCAAAGTAGAAAAATATGGCTGAAAAGTAAAGAAAATGATTCAAATAGATTGATTGTATGTTGTGTGTTGGTTTTTACAATTGAACCGGCCTTGGCCCTTATATAGGGGTTGGTCTTGCCCTCCACAGGCCTTTCTCCACATCTAATTCGGGATAGACATGTTTGGAAACCCGAGACATACCGTATGGAAGAAGGAAACCCGGGTACCGACGAAATCGTCTTGGTTTCGGACTCTGCCGGTCAGACCGGCCACATGCCTCCGGTCTGATTGGCCCCACTGCCCGGTCTGACTGGCCTACACACGGCGGTCAGACCGGCCTCTTCGAAGGAAACCGGCAAACTTCCAAATATTGATAATCTTTCCTATTTTGATTCCTAGGTGCCAATTTTAGGTGTAAACAGGTTCGTCTGAGTATCCAACCTTGCTCAGGTCGACCGTTGTCATCCCACTTGCATCAATGGTTACGCCTCCACCACTGAGCCTAACCCACTGGCACCGAAACAGAGGGACCTTCAGAGGTCCATAGTCCAGCTCCCATATGTCATTGATGCTGCCGTAATATGTGCTAGTCGTACCATCGTATCCCACGGCATCGATACGGACAGCTGTTCTGATTCGTGCTCTTTAAGTCTTGGGCCCGTGTGTAAAATGTGTACCCATTGATTTCATATGTCTGGAATGTGGTGATCGAGAAAGATGGTCCCCTCGCCAACAAGGCTAGTTGTTGGTCAATTCTCGCGTTGCCCATGAGACGTTGTCGTAGCCAAGCAGGGAATGCATCGATGTGATGACGTGTAATCCAGGCATCCGTCTTACCGATGTTTTCCGAGCGAACAATCTCCAAGTGCTCCTCGATGTAAGGAGCCACCAAGGAATATTGTTGCAACACGGTCCAATGTGCTTTCTTGTACAAGTCATTGTCTATGTTCATTATTGCCTTCCTTCCAAGAGTTCCCTTCCCCCGTAGTCTACCTTCATGGCTTGATTCAGGCACCTCGATGGGACGAAGGTCTTCAATAAAGTCGACGCAAAACTCAATCACCTCCTCTGTTCCATATCCCTTGGTGATGCTGGCCTCCGGACGAGAACGGTTACGGACGTACTTCTTTAGAACGCCCATATACCTCTCGAAAGGGAACATGTTGTGTAGGAATACCGGACCGAGGATACGGATCTCTTTGAGAAGGTGGCATAGGAGATGCGTCATGATATTGAAGAAGGAAGGCGAAAAGATCATCTCAAAGCTGACAAGACATTGGACCACATCATTTTGAAAGTCTTCTAGTCTGTCTAGATCGATGATCTTCTGTGAAATAGCGTTCAGGAAAGCACATAGCTTTGTTATTGTTGCCCGGACATTATCGGGAAGGATACCCCGAATTATAACGGGAAGCAGCTGTGTCATCAGCACATGGCAGTCATGGGACTTTAGATTTGTGAACTTCTTATCCTTCGTGCTTATTATTCCCTTTATATTCGAGAAGTATCCAGACGGTACCTTGATGCTCTCCAGGCATTCAAACATTATTTCCTTGTCTGCCTTGCTCAGAGTGTAGCTGGCTGAACTTAGGTATTGGGCTCCTTTCTCCTTTGGTTGCGGGCGAAGGCCGTCGCGTTGAGCCATATGTTTCATATCGTTACATGCCTCAAGTGTATCTTTTGATTTTCCGTATACACCTAGGAAGCCCAGCAGGTTTACGCAAAGGTTCTTGGTGAGGTGCATCACGTCGATTGCGTGGCGGATGTCCAAGACTTTCCAGTAGGACAACTCCGAAAAAATTGATTTCTTCTTCCACATCGCCGCATGACCACCTTCACTTGCTATAGATTGGTTGCCGGGTCCCTTTCCAAATACAACTTTGAGGTATTTCACCATGGCAAACACGACCTTTCCGTTGCGATGCTTTGGCTTAGTACGATGGTATGTCTTTTGATCAAAATGTTTGCCCCTTCTTCGACAGGGTGGCTTGCAACAAGAAAGCAACGATGGCCCATGTACATTACATTCTTATAGTGTTTCAAGTACATACACTCGGTCTCATCCATACATTGGGTGCAAGCGTTGTACCCCTTGTTTGACTGTCCGGCTAGGTTGCCAAGTGCAGGCCAATCATTGATGGTAACAAACAACAATCCTCATAGGTTAAACTGCTCTTGTTTATCCTCATCCCACACGGGAACACCTTGTTTCTTCCACAGCAGTTTTAGATCTTCGATCAGCGGTCTCAGGTACACATCGATGTCGTTACTAGGTTGCTTCGGGCCTTGAATAATAACTGACATCTGAATGTACTTCCGCTTCATGCATAGCCAAGGAGGAAGGTTGTAGATACACATCATTACAGGCCAAGTGCTATGCCCGCTGCTCATCTCTCCAAAAGGATTCATGCCGTCCGTGCTTAAGCCGAACCTTAGGTTTCTTGCATCCTCACCGAAGTCCTTAAATGTTCTATCGATGTTTTGCCACTGTGACCCATCGGCGGAATGTCTCAGCATGCCGTCTTGTAGGCGTTCTTCCGCATGCCAGCGCATCATCGTTGCATGCTCCTTGTTCCTGAACAGACGCTTCAGCCGTGGTATTATAGGAAAATACCACATCACCTTAGCAGGAACCCTTTTCTTCGAAGGCCGTCCGTCAACTTTGCCTGGATCATCTCGTCTGATCTTGTATTGAAGTGCTTTACAAACCGGACATGCTTCTAGGTTCTCGTACTCCTCACCACGGTAGAGGATACAATCGTTAGGACATGCGTGTATCTTCTGTACCTCCAGTCCTAGAGGGCAGACTAACTTCTTAGCCTTGTATGTTGATTCCGGCAATTCGTTTCCCTCTGGAAGAATGTTCTTCATGAGTTTTAGTAACTCGCCAAATGCTTTGTCACTAACACCATTTTTGGCCTTCCATTGCAAGAATTCCAGCGTGGTACCCAACTTTTTGTGCCCCTGTTCATAGCCTGGGTACAAGGATGTTTTGTGGTCCGCCAACATACGCTCCAATTTCTGCACCTCCTTTCACCTTCGCAGCCCCCTTGTACGTCGTGCAACATCTGACCAAGGTCATAAGACCCGTCGTTTTCTCCAGCATCCCCACCCGCCTCGCCTGCTATATTCTCTTCAAACCCACCGTATTGACCATAGTCCAGAATGTTGTCATCGTCTTCATCATCTTCTTCCATTGCAACCCCCACCTCTCCGTGCGATGTCCAGTAATTGTAGTGAGGCATGAATCTCGACTGAAACACGTGGGCATGAATAATTCTTGATGTCGAATACTCCTTCTTGTTTTTTCACTTTTTGCATGGACAACGTTAGAAACCCTTCTGCTTGTTGGCATCGGCCACACTCAAAAAATAATGCACGCCATGAATAAACTCTGTCGACCGTCGATCCGCGTTGTAATTTCATTGCTGATCCATCTACATGGAATGCACAAAAATCATAAGAAAAAATCCACGAAATTCAAACCATTTAAATATTATTACAATAATTATATATATATGTAATCAGTCAATAATGGAGAGTATATCAAGGTGTCCTCCTGCACAGCTACAATTATGATAGAGATGCACGAGCACTACTACTACACGAGCTCAAACAAAATTATGTTACTCTTCTAACCTACTATCAAATTTTTTATATTTTTTCCTTTGTCATCTATTTTATAACTTTTTTGTCCAAAAGATTCTCTCTCATTATTTGCCATAAATATTTTGCGAGATAAAATTGTACCTACTAAATTCCTAGAAATGTAACGTGATAAGCATACTTTTCTTCCTCTGTATTTTTCCTAGCTTTTTTCTCAACACAATGTAATATGCTTAGTAAAATAATTAGTCCCAAACAAATTTTCTCTCTCTTCATATTTGCATAAAAATCTAGAGATAAAAATATATAGAAAACAACCATAAAAAACGAAGTGCTAAGCATAGATCATAAGAGGAAGAAGTTGCTAACCTTGTAGATAGCAAAGATTTGTGTATTATTACCAAAACAAAATCACAAAAAAATTTGGTAGCACCTCCCCTCTAACTAGAGCAAAATTTTGAAGACAAGTGGAGCTGACTCGGGCTGAAGGAGGAAGAAGAAGTTTAAAAAGGAATCTCATCTTTAGTCCCGGTTGGTGTTACCAACTGGTATTAAAGATCAAAACAATCTTTAGTCCCGGTTGGTGTTGGGACAAAAAATAGCATCTTTAGTCCCGGTTGGTGTTATCAACCGGGACTAAAGATCTCCGACGCCCTGACAGGTTCTAACAGGATTTGAATCGGGATTAAAGATCCTAGAGATCCGTTGTCTTTTTAAACCGGGAATAAAGCTATTTTTTAGTCCCGAGTACAACTCAAACCGACTATTATGGATTTTGACACTTCAACCAAAGATGCTTTTTCAAGTAGTGAGCTGGCGTTTGCGCTGATTTGCTCGGCAATGCAGGATGAATCGCTGTAGCCTTATCAAACCTGAAAAAAATTCATGCGTTCATGCCAGTAATAATTTATGTGTAACCTTAACGATTTTTTAAGTAGTAATTAAAAATAATATATATATATATATAACTTTTATACCTGTACAATAGTAAAAAAATTATGTTAAAAATATTGTAAAATCACCTTTAAAATTGACTTATTTATTTTAGGGCAATTAATACGGCTTATTTTTGTTAAGAAAAACCTCGTACTTCCTTTGTTTCAAAATAAATAAATCTTAAATATGTTAAATTATTATCTAAAATAATGAATTAGCATAAACTGATTTATTTTTAAGATAAAAATGTATATGGACAACATTCATATTCAGATACAGGAATGGAGGTTTTTGACGGGGTGTATATGGTTCGGTTGGAACTTTGCCATCGACAGAGCTACAGTGATTGTGTCACCTCCTAGCTCGGACCCGCTATGCACGTCATATCACTTCCAGGCGGACCCCACCGGTCACCGGTCTCTCGCTTGCTTTAAACCCCGAGGCTTCCAGGGGAAGCAAAAGCAAAGCCAAAGAGCCAGCTAGCCACACCGGAGCGGCGCCGGCGAGGACAGCGGCACGTACGGCGGCGAGGCCGCGCGGCAGCCATCTCCACGAAACGGTGATCCCCCGCCTTCCTCCTTCTTCCAGAACCTTCAAACGATCGGTCGAGGTCCCTAGCGAGCTCCTGCTTCCTTCGTCCGCGCCGCGTTGTGGGTGAGGGTCCGACGGGGAGGGCCGGCGACGGATGGTTGGGTGATCCAGCGAGATAGATTTTGTGCTTCGGTCCCTGACCGATCCTGCATTCTGTGCTCTGTACGATCTCCGGTTGGTTCTGTGCTTGATTTCCCTGGCGGCGATTCGGTTCGTCATTTTGGGCTTTTTAACGCCGACGCAGCCACAATCTAGAGGCTAAAAAGATGTTGAAGTCAACGATGACGCACCTGTTACTATTAAAAGATAGTGCTCTTTGTCTTCCTTCGATACGTCTTCTCACGCTGCTAGAATATATAAACCTAGAAATCATAGAAATCAATAAAGAGGCTAAAAGAGCTGCTTCAAAAGGGTTAGAGGGCTTTAATAAAGAGGCTAAAAGAGCTGCTTCAAAAGGGTTAGGGGGGCTAAAGCCCTCTAATCCCACCATCAGATTGGTTCATGCGCGGATGAGCTAATGCAGTTGCCAGGAGATTACTAAAAGACCTTTTCCCTCTAGAGATTGTTGAAGAACCCCACAATAGTCTCGGTTCGTAATTCTTTATAGTCCCGGTTCGAGAACCGAGACTAAAAGTCGACATCTTTAGTCCTAGATAAAATAATCGGGACTAAAGATACATCTTTAATCCCGGTTAGTAACATCAATCGGGACAAAAGATGGCGGTGCCACGTGGCTGGCTTCACCATCTTTAGTCCCGATTGGTAACAACAACCGAGATTAAAGGCTTTATTATTTTTTTGAATTTTTTCCTGCTAGCTACTAGCTTGTTGCTTGTTAATTATATATTATGCATACATATTTTACACACATATATGTAACATGCATATATATATACAAATATATATATTACACATATATAAATAAACTTAATAAAGGAAATATATACATAATTACCAAAATATGTACACACATACAATATCTACATATATTATGTTACAAAAAATTGTCTACTTTGTGAATCCAGTGGTAAAGTTACTCAAACTAAAGTAGAACTCTCCCGCGGGATTAATGATATGCTCGTTTATAAATCCAACTAAAGTAGAACTCTCTCGCGGGATTAATGATCTGCTCATTTATAAATCCCATCAATTCTTCTTAAGCAGCTTGTATGAAAGTCGCGTGAGGGAGGTTGTCTCTTACTTACATAAGCTGTCATTAATTCGAATAAACGAGAAATAAATATATGAAATGAATAAGAAATCGAGACGTAACGTATGAATGGCTGTTATACGTACATCTATATCGTCGAGACTTGTCACTTCGGTAACAAAGCGGTGAATGTAGTCGCATATGTAGTAGCCGCATAAGTTGATCCCCTGCGCCTGTTTTGCATACTAAAGGAGAAACGATGATAGATTAAATATAAATTTCATATTTTAGAACAAACTAATGATTCAATACAACTTTGGAGCATGTTACTGTAGACCCTCGTTTCGTTTTTGTAACAGTAATCATTTGTGTTCATAGTACCAGTTCCCTAGATCGAGTAGTTTGGTACCCACGATTACATTACTGAATCATCAAGTGTGCACGATACATCAATCGTCTTACGCGAAATATTACAATATAGCGCCCGAAGGCATTGTCTAGAACATAGGACCGAACGGTCCGGAATACAAGAAAAAGCAGAATGCAGATAAGGCAACGGAGATAAGGCAGCGGCACGCCATTGCCACAGGCAATGACCAGAGTCTAAGACCTACTGAGCGCCATCGTCTTTCATACCCTCCTGGTAGTATGCGTACGGATCTTCAGGGTCTTCATCGCCCACATCTGAATGTTTGTGCGTATAGCAAGGGTGAGTACCAATCGTACTCAACAAGCCACCATAATAACGATGCATATGATAAGGGATAATCAAGGAATGACTGTGGTTCTTTTGCATAAAGCCAGTTTTGTAATTCTTTTCACAAGCCTAATACCTAAGACTAATCAAGTTTTATTTTCATAGTTCATTTAATCGGTGACGGTTCTGTCCACCATCCATTGTGATCCCAAGGATAACTTTCCGCCATCGGTTAGTCATGATTTTCTAGGGTCTACCCCTTCTCGCATTCCCATGAAGTTGATCCACCAGCACATAAAAACCATCATTTATGTCCATCCCATTATTTTAAAATTTAGAGTCTAGCTAAGCAAAAAAACTTGTCCCACCGCTCCATATCCGTGAGCACGGTTATTCGAATAGATTATTTTACTCACATTGCAGTGGATGTACACTTTACCCGTACTCTGTGACTTGCCCAACACATGAGTCGAAGTCCCAACACATGAGACGTGTCACGACAAAGCCTTTCAATAACCTTACTTTGGAGTACCCGCTCTATGAACTTGAGCCCTCATGCACGCTAGCCGTACACAGTTTCTAGCAGTGAGAGGAGTTCTGGCGCTCCCGGAAGGAAAAGACTCACTCATTCTTTAAGTTGTAATTAAATCAAATTTCAGTTCAATGTTCCACCTGTAGGCTTCCCGCTCACACACAAATGAACCACTATGCAGGGGTACCACCTTCGTTCGGCTATCTACTCCGTTAGGTCTATAGCCATTTGAGAAGTATGGTTGTACTAGCTCGTTTCATGTTTATCTCATGGCTCAATCCTTAATTGACCAGGGAAGACACTTGCCTTTTGTTAACGACCAAATTTGGTAACCAAATCCCCGCGTTTGAAGCATGTTTGAAGCAGAGATTGGAGCAGAGTCGGGGGAACACGCAATCTACAGAAACAGAGACCACATCGGCTAAATCCGAATCGGCTACGGAGCCAGTTAGCTGAGTCCGAGTTGGAACAGGATAGCCGATAGTCGATTCCGATTGAAGACGAAGGTGGAGCCAATCCCGAAAGGAAAGCTTAAAGATAAATTATTGGATTCGGTTTCCAGAGTGTGTTAAAGATGTTGTCATCTACGGATAAGGTCCCACAACGGCAATTGTATCTTTAAGTTAGGATATTTTGTATAGTTTTATTTATAGATAATGTCGGTTTGTTTAGACATTTAATTTGTAATAGGAATCGTGTCCGTTTCGGACTCATTGTATATCCGGGTATAAATATGACCCGAGACCTTGTAAAAATGAACAACACACATCAATACAACTTCGGCGCATCGTCAACCTTTTTGTTTTACGTTTTCTTGATGAGTTCTTGCTTTGCTCTCGGGCTGCATCGATTTCGATCTCCAGGGAAGATAATTTCTTGTTACAAGTGGTTTGTATCGTCGGGGTTAGTGCTTTCATCATCATGATACTCTAATTCTAATGTTATAAACTGCTTAATTTATCATATGTGGCATATAATCTAGATTAATGTCTAGATCTATCTCGCGATCGACTAATATCTCTTTGAAGATTGCAGCCGACAGAGCTAGATCCAAAGGTTGATTTAGGTTATATGGTGTATCTACCATCCCGAGGAGTTCTTATTAGCCTAAATAGATCTCGTACCTCTTTTTGTACTTAATGTTGCATCAAGTTGATCTATTAAGTCGCTCTTAGAGCTATACAGATCTATTCGGTTCAATGCTTACTATTAAAGATAGTACCGGGGTTTCAACCGATCTTACCTATTCTAATCATTTTTATGTATTACTACTGATAGATGTATTAGAATTGCCTTTTATATTGAGATTTTAATCTACTTAAATATGTTAAGCTCGGTATCAATCTGTTAGGTTATACTAACAACCGATTGATCTTAGTTTAGCGCATTTGATTATATTTAATATATTTTTATAAAACATATCGGAGTACTAGCCGATTTACATTAGATCTGCGACATCGGCTAGGTTATGAATACATATAATTGTGGTCCTATCGTACTTTTGGATCTAATGATTTATACTGTCTCGGTATGCTATCGATCTATCCCAATCACTTAATCTAAATGTGCTTTGGGATAGCAACTGTATATTTATTAATATCCATAGCCGATCGAGTAAGATCTAACCCTAACCAAATGCCTATCTTTTTATTTCTTGTTGGTTGCAGGATCAAACCAACTGGCACGCCCGCTCAATCACCAAAGGCGACCAATTTTGGACCTCCACTGGAGTTAAGCAGATCTCCAAGGCTAGTGCGTGTAAAAAATTCACACCAACACGTTTTTCACACGCCCGGTGGGACCCCAACATCAGAATCCAGTACAATGGTGAACGTCTCGTCGGCTGACCTTGACCAAGACAACGTCATCCCGGTGACCATGGACAAGCTGTCGGCCGAACACCAGGCTAACTACCAGCAGATGGTGGAACGGTTGCAAGCACATTACTTGCAATCCTTCGCGCAGACTAGGTCTGGGTCGATCATTGAAAAATACAAGTTTGCAATCCTCGAAGACTTTGATGCCTCTTCCACCGAAGACAAAAAGGGGAAGAAGAAGATGGAGGACATCAAGTAGGAACAAGACGACTTGGGGCTGCACACACTTCAAGATAGAATCGACTCGGATGTCCACCACACGCTTGTCAAGCAATCGGGCACACTGGTCAAACTTTGAACAATATGATAAGCACCGTGGTTGAATCAAAGATTCCCGAGCAGCTGCCGAGGGGGCCGACTTATTTCCCTGATGACCAATTCCTGCCTTACAGGACGCTGTCAACCCACGGATTGCCAGTCCCTCCTCTTGGGCAGTCGACTCCTCTAGGGGGAGCCCCGATCCGCCGAATGCACAGTCATCGGCTGCGCGCCCGCATCCCAAGGTTCTGGTTCGACAGCAGTCTCAACACCAGGGCCTCGTTGTCCCAGTGACAACTCAGGAGCAGGCGGATGGCATGTTCAATACCAATCAGCGATCCATCATACGTAACGTGCCGATTAGTAACTATCTACCGGACCCGCCTCATAACTCCGGCGGCAATCGACATCTCCCCGAGCAAACACCACCATTCGCTTCTCGGTCGCCTCCTGCCATAAACCAGTTTCAGCATCAATTCCCGTGAGGCAACTACGAGCAAGCACTATCGGCCTCGGACACCACCAATCCAAGATCGGCAAGGACCCGTCCACCACGAGCAATACGAGCCTCGGTACCACCGTAACATCCCGAAAATCGAAGGAGTAGAATTCGGAACGTGAAAATTGGGACTCGCAAAAACTTTTTGGAATCATTGCTTCTTATCGTGTTTTTCAATTTTATTTGCCAATTCAGTTGCGTAAGAATTTCTTCTGGAATTGCTTTAAAGTGAAGTTGAATTAAACCCCTAAGCTTTGAGACCCCTGCTGGGGGAAATAATTCAAAATATATATATATATATATATAAATTTGAAGAAGGGTAAACATATTAATTTTGGAGATTTGCAAAAGATTCTTGAAAAGAATATATTTTGGTTTAAACCCGACTGGTGGAAGAAAAATAATAAATATTTGGATTTGGGATAAAAATATTTTTCACAAGGAAATATGAATTTAAAAATTAATCAAAGATCCCAAATTATTGATTTTAAAAGAAGAAATAAAAATAGGAAAAATATATTTTGAAAAATAAAAAGTGGGAGAAAAAGTTTGGAAATATAATTTCAAAATTATTTTGGAAATACTGAAATTTATTTTGAATTTTTAGAGTGGAAGGAAATGGAAATAGAAAATAGGATTTCAAAATTCGGGAAAATAGAGAAAGTACACTGTTCATGCGTATGCAGTGTTCGACGACGCCTCGCGCTTGCGCCGCGTCGCACGCGTGCCCGCGCCATGCCGTCACCGCGCCTCGCTGTACCACGGCGCGCGCCCGCGCAATACCGTCGCCTGCCGTGGCCGCGTCACACGCCGCGCCGTACCACCGTGCCCATTCCGTCCGCGCGTAGCCATGCCCACCGTGCGTCGGCCTCACCCTCCCATACTCGCGCGTGCGTCACCCTAGCGCCGCCGCCATGGCCGCCGAGTTCGAGCTCGCGTGGTCGGCTATATATAGCCCTCCTGCCGAAACTCACAACACAAAATTTGTGCCATACCGTCTCATCTAGCTCCTCTCCAATTTTCCCCAAAATCCATTCACAATAGCGCTAGAATTTCGAAAGAGATCGGAGCCCGGGTCGGAAGAACCCTAACTCGGCCGCCTTGCAAACCTCAAAATTCGTCGCCCTCAATTGATTTCCTCTTGAATTAAAGGTACGTCCATGATCTACGTGCTCTAAGCTATATTTCCCTAAGTATCCCGAGCCAAATAGCCGCCATAAATCACCGCCGACGAGCGCCGCCGAACCCTCTGTTTTGGCCGCCGCCGTGCGCACGTCGCCATACCACCACCGCCCTTCGCCAAGCCGACCCCCTAGCTAGCACCCCGTGTTCCGTAGATTCTCTAGGACCCCTTGGTTCGGCCGCATTGTCACCGGAGTGCCGCCGCACCGTGCGCCTTCGCCGCCACGGCCGCCTCGTCGCCGCTGCACCGCTCCGCCGCCTCCCTAGCCCAGCCGTGCCTTGAAACGGACTCCCGCGTCATGTAGATGGTGTAGGGCTAGCTAGATGCCGAGCTCCGATCCCCTCGCCGTCGTTCGGCTATGCTGCACCGTCGGCCTCGCGGAGAAGAAGGAAGGATGAAAAGAAAAGAAAGGAGTGAAGGAAGCGAGAACGGCTCGCGGCTCATGGTTTGAGCCGAGCCGAGTGAGGGGAGGGTGCTGGTTCGATCCCGCTTAGGCAAATTTTTGAAATTTTTATTTAATTTTTCTAAGGAGATTAAAAAAATTGAATAAGCTTAGTAAAAATCCTAGGAAAATATTTATACTCTTTTAAACTATTCTAAAACTCTATTTACAAAGATTTTGCATCTTTTACGGGGTTTATTTGTTACTTTTAAATTTCTTTGCAAATAATTACGAAGTTTATATTTACTTAGACTTTGAACTTTTAATCTAATAAATTTCCAAAATATTTATATATCTTTGTGAGGCCCATTTATTCACTTAGTTTATATTCACAAATCTAGAATCTTTTCAAAGAATTATAAACTATCTCATATAAATTCCGATCAACCCCTTTTGCGACATATACATTCGATATTTAATTTGCTTCATAAAATCCTCCTTGTCCTATTTTAATTAGACCACGACACCAAGTACACATGTAAGGATTAAGAATTCAACCAGAAATCAACATAAACACTCTCGTTACCCTTTTGTCAAATAGACATTTTGGATCATCTCGTTATAATGCCGATGAACTTACATTAACTAGGGATAAGGCCACCCCATCTAAATGAAATCGAAAGAGAACACAAGAGTTCAAATCATTGCAACTCCCTCGTTTCGACTCGGACTTTAGCAAAACCCGATCATTGATCCGTTTACGACCATAGACTCGCCGTAGGTACCACTTTGGCGATTTATTTGTTTTTGTTGGTTTTTATTTGAATTCTAATCGAATTCAATTGGATCTTTCGCACGTATGTATAGAATCCGAGGAGGCCGTTGAGTACGCTGAAGACACAAGTCAAGAAGGTCGCGAGCAAGGCAAGTCTTCACACCCTTTGAACATATTGATCCCAATTGCGAAATGATGTTATTTTAAACTCTAAACATGCATGCTTTACCGTGTTACCTATACTTGTTGTGCCATACCTTGCTATTGAGTACCTTTAGAATTACTCCTTGTAACTCGCGTTGTGATACAAATAACCGAAGCATAACTTCGGTAAACTGCTTAGCCATGCTATACTTAGATTTATGCATACTCATGACTTTATAAAAAGGCTTTGTGCTTGGGCAACTACCTTAGGGAAGGTAGTTGGGATTTGGCATGTGGAGACATGAGCGCCACATGACCATGATGAATTAAGTTCAATGAAAATTGAAAGTACTGTACAAATGTTTTAGAGACGGGCGGCCTGGATGATTTGGGTGGATTCCGGAAAAGGCAAGTGACGACCCGGTCGCTTAAGGACCGAGCCATGAGATAGCGGAAACGAGCCGCACAACCGTACTTCGAATGGGTATAGACCTAGCTGACTAGGTAGCCGAGCGGAGGCAGTATCCTTGCATAGATGGTTCTCTATGATGAGGTTATGGGATGAGGATGAGGCTGCGGCCTTTGTTATGAATGGTGGGATTAAACCGATGTTAACTAAACTTAAAGATCTGGAAAGACTTCCCTTACCCCGGTGCGCCTAACTCCTCTCACCGCTAGAAAAGGACGGCTAGAGTGCATGAGGGCTTAAGTTCATGGAGCGGACGCCAAAGTGAGGTTATCGAAAGGCTTTGCCGTGACCGTCTCATGTGTTGAGACGTAGGCTCATTTGTTGGGCTGCGCGGAGTACGGGTAAAGTGTACATCCACCGCAGGTGTGAATGAATCAATCTATTCGAATAGCCGTGCTCGCGGATATTGAGCATCGTGACAAGACTTTCGCTTGGCTAGACTTTGAACTTAAAAATGCTGGGATGGGTTGCATGATGATTTTATTCGCTGGTGGATCAACTTCTCGAGAATGCGAGAAGGGGTGGACTCAAAAATCATGACGCACCTGGAGGTGGGAAGCCATCCTTGGAATCACGATGGATGGTAGACGAACCGTCACCGGGTTAATGAACTATGAAATTAAAACTTGTTTTGGCTAGACGATAGGCTTGTGAAAAGAATTGTGAAAACCGGCTTTACGCAAAGATAACCCTAGCCATGTTCTTTGAATAACCCGTCATATGCATCAATTCTGTGTTGACTTGCCGAGTACGGTTGGTACTCACCCTTGCTATACGCACAAACCTCCAGTGATGGAGTTGAAGAGCCGGAAGATCCATATGCTTACCACCAGAGGACGAGGAACCGACGGCGCATATTAGACTTTAGCTCCGTCGTTGCTCGTGGCAATGGACAAGCCGCCGCCTCTTTCCGCCGCCTTATCTAAACTCTGTTTTTATATTGTATGCGGACCATAAGGTCCCGAGGATGAACAATGCCTTCGGGCCTATTTATGTAATAATGGTATTGTAAGACTATTCGTGCATGCGCACTTGATTATCCAAGATCGCATTCGTGAGTACCAACTACTTGATCCAGGAAATGGTACTATGAACACGAAAGATTCCCGACTCAAAATCGGGGTCCACAGAGCTGGTATCGAGCCATGCGACCGTAGGCTAAGACCAAATGGCGCCCTACCCCTAACCAGTTGGCTAAAGGAAATATCCCTACATAGGATCGGTCTTAAACTATTATTTCCGAAAATGCAAATATATCTTTTCTACATCTGTATTTCTTTTTACCAAATAATTATGATAGCTCCCTCCCGCTAACCCTAAGTTGCCTCGTAGCGATGTCAAACCACGACGGAACTTGGGAAGTCACTGCTCGCGGACGAAGGGTTCGTGGTCCAACTCCCGTCCCTACTATGGTGCTTGAGATACCCGAGCTACCCACCTATCACATCAAAAGGCATGGCTCCGAAGAGTATCCAGCTCGGGAGGCAGTATCCATAGAAGCCCGCATGGGAAGCGAGACATCTTATCGCTTCCATACCCGCTACCACCGGACCTAGCGTAGCTATTCAGATGCACTCGCGAGGCCTTCCTTCGCCTTAATGCGGAACACCGTGCCGAACTCACAATGACAGAGTTCGTGCATCATCCTTACCGCGAGGAGGGCAACCCTGCCGTGGAGGCTACCCCGCTGTTACAACCCGATGGTCACGCGTCTATCGCGTTGGGCGAGACAAAGACGATCGCTACGAGGAGGCCCTTCTCGAGATCAACGATCGCTAGCATGCCTCAATGATCGGTCAACAGCCACCAAGGCTGCGGAGACCAGATAAGCATCATGCTGCACTCACCGCAGCCAATGGTGCTCGATACGAGCAACTCTCGGACCGCTACATGGCCCGAGGAGAGGCTCGTGGAGCTGGAAGAGCAGCTCAGAAGAGCAAACAAAGATCAACCAGCTAGAGGAACAATGCGCACTCGTCCCGTCTACGCCGAGCCTGTACCATCACATCCTGCCCCTGTGCCCGACCACTATTACCATATGACTCCAGCAAGCTTTGATACTTTTCAAGCTATGATGGACCAAGCTTTCATGTTGAGCACAGAGCCCGCACCATACCCGGTCGACCCCACGCGCTACATCCATGGGACCCACCCCGAGCTCCATACCGGTACCATCCGAGCCGGGATCGGAGAGGGTAACCCCATCCGAGATCTACACCGATACGGAGTCCGAGGCGAGCCCATGGAGATCAAATGGGAGTCTAGCGACACCGACTCAATGGAGGAGGAAGTTCCCCCTCGTCGCCGACTCACACGGGAGGCCCTCACCCGCCGCATCGCTCGCAAGAGTACGCGGCCACCGAGCCTCGGAAGATTCGGCGTGACTCCGAGGCCACCACCTCCGAGCCGTGGGGACTTCGGTTTGCTTCAGCACAGACCACCCACTTCCGGCGCCCGGCTCTTGCGGGTGGTTGGATGACTAGGCGGGAAGACCTTCCCACCCAGCACTTCCTATTTACCCTAATTAGTTGATGTAGTTGGACGATATAATTATTATTGCTATCCCGGCATGGAGGATCGTGGTGTGTACAACGTGTACCCCTTATGTAATATGTTGAACCCGAGCATCGCCTTGCGATGTCTTAATTCGTATGCTTATTATTATTTCACCTTGTCTCGTTGATTGAAGATCATTCGAAAGAACTTGAAGAAAAATTTCCCTATGAACCATAACCTAAACTAGTCCGTTCTCTTAAATTCATCTCCCTTCTTCGATGGCACATCGTCGCAGAGCCGCGGCAACCAACGAAACCCGCCGAACCCAACCCCTCCACCCCGGCGGAGGTCATGGCTATGCAAACCCAGCTACTCCAAGCGATTGCCAATAATCAAGGAGGTCGAGGAGGATCGAGTCTGGGGGAATTCATGAGAGCTAAGCCGCCCACTTTTTCCACGGCCGAAGAACCTATGGACGCTGAAGATTGGTTAAGAGTGATAGAGAAGAAGTTAACCCTCGTCAGAGTCCGAGAAGCTGATAGAGTTATCTTCGCTACTAACCAGCTGGAGGGTCCCGCGAGTGACTGGTGGGACACCTACAAGGAGACACGAGCTGAAGACGCCGGCGAACCAACATGGGAGGAATTCACGGCTGCGTTTCGTGAGAATTTCGTGCCAGCTGCAGTGATGAGGATGAAGAAGAACGAGTTCCGCAGTGCGTCAAGGAAACACCTCGGTACAAGAATATCTCGAACAAGTTCACCCAGCTTGCCCGTTATGCCACCAAAGGACTGCGGACGAGGAAGAAAAGATAGACAAATTCATTGAAGGACTAAATGACGAACCGAGGGGACCAATGATCGGGCAGATCACACCGCTTCCAAAGCCTCATCAACAAGGTCGTCCGACTTGAGCATGACCAAAAGGTGGTGGACAATAACCGCAAGAGGAGGCTCGCTATGGCTCGCCCATTCCAGGGAACGCCACAACGCCCCAAGGGAGCCACCCCGTCCGGATGGAAGCCAAATGTTCCGGCAACCGGACGTTCTCCCGCTTCCGACCATGTCAACAGTCGCTACACCTCGCTTACGTATGCCCACACCAACCCTAGCCGCTCCAGAAGAAGGAATGTGAGTCTGTTTCAATTGCGGAGAATTCGGGCACTACTCCAATAGCTGCCCAAAACCACGCAACGCCCCAGTGCGCACCGGCGCCAATGCAACACCCGTCCGAGGAACCCCCACCCCGCGGCGGGACGAGGTCCTGCTCAGACCCCGCTACCCAACGAGGCCGCCACCGGGTTTCGACGTGGTCGTGAATCATGTACGGGCGGAAGAAGCACGGGAGGACCGGAGCGTATTGATGGGTATGTTCTCTATCAACTCGCACCGCTTAAAGTTTTATTCGATTCGGAGCCTCGCATTCATTCATATCTTCCCAAGTAAGCAAACAACACCACCTACACCAAGTAGCACTTAAGAGGCCTATGTTGGTACACTCACCGGGGAGACATAACCGTACCCCATGCCTGCATTAATGTGCCCATACGGATTAGAGACGTGGTGTTTCTCTCAAACCTTATGGTGCTATCACCCCAGACCATAGATGTCATACTCGGAATGGATTGGTTGACCAAGAATAATGGGATTATAGACTCGCAATGAAGGGAAGTCACGGTATCCACCCCGTGGGGATCACCGATGAGCATAACTATGGATCAAAACCCAAAGCTATGTGAGCAAGCTGCGGGAGTGTTCACCATGCTACCCTTAGGAGGAATGCCCATAGTACAAGAATACCCGGATGTGTTTCCCGAGGAATTACCCGGAATGCCCCCGGATCGATGACCTGTTCGATCAACTTAAGGGTGCACAGGTGTTCTCAAAGATTGATCTACGGTCAGGATATCATCAGTTGAAGATTAGAGCCGGAGATATTCCTAAGACGGCGTTCTCTACACGTTACGGCTTATACGAGTTCACAAGTGATGTCCTTTGGATTAACCAATGCCCCCGCCTACTTTATGAACTGATGAACAAGGTATTCATGGAATACCTGGACAAATTCGTGGTGGTGTTCATCGACGATATACTTATCTACTCCAAGAACGATGAGGAACACGCGGAGCATCTACGACTAGTACGGAAAAGCTACGAGAGCACCAATGTATGCAAAGTTCAGCAAATGTGAGTTCGGCTCAAGGAAGTCGCTTTTCTTGGTCATGTGGTTTCAGGGAGGAGTAGCGAGACCCCGCCAAGGTCGAAGCCGTCACGGGATGGAAGGCACCCAAGTCGTGATGAAGTTCGGAGTTTCTTGGGCTTGGCCGGTTATTACCGACGGTTTATCGAAGGGTTTTCCACTGTAGCCCGACCTATGACTCAACTTCGAAGAAGGAAAAGAAGTTTGAATGGAATGAGAAGTGCCAAAAAGCCTTTGACCAATTAAAAGAAAAGTTAACCACTTGCTCCAATCTTGACCTTACCCGACAACCGGAAGGACTTCGTGATGTACTGTGATGCATCCCGGCAAGGATTGGGAGGAGTATTGATGCAGGATGGGAAGGTTGTAGCGTATGCCTCTCGGCAGTTACGACCCCACGAAGAGAATTATCCCACACACGACCTGGAATTAGCCGCAGTTGTACACGCATTGAAGATTTGGAGGCACTATCTTATCGGGAACCACTGTGATGTGTATACCGATCACAAGAGCCTAAAATATTTCTTTACTCAGCCTGATCTCAATCTACGACAGAGGCGATGGCTGGAGTTGATCAAGGATTACAGTCTAGGAATCCATTATCATCCCGGCAAGGCAAATGTAGTGGCCGATGCGCTGAGCCGCAAAGCCCAATGCAACCACATGAGATTGGGAGGTATGGCCAGCGAACTTCAAGAAGAAATGGCCAGACTCAATCTGCACCTGATTCCTCACGGAGAAGTAAACTCACTGGAAATCCAACCCCTACTGAGAACTCAAATAGAGGAAGCCCAAAAAGGGAATGAGGAAACCCAGGAAATCAAGGAACGCATGGCCGCTGGACGCGCTAAGGAGTTTTCAGTAGATGACAAGGGAATCCTGTGGTACAAGAAAAGAATCTGTGTGCCTGAACGAGGCGGTTTGAGAGGATTGATCTTAAAGGAAGCCCACGAATCGGCCTATTCGTTACACCCCGGAAGCACGAAAATGTACCAAGACTTGAAAGGAGAATATTGGTGGCCTAATATGAAGAGGGATGTAGCCGAATACGTAGCCGTGTGCGATGTGTGCCAAAGGGTGAAAGCCGAACATCAACGCCAGCGGCTTGCTGCAGCCACTCAAGGTTCCCGAATGGAAATGGGACGAGATAGGCATGGATTTCATAGTGGGACTACCCAAAACTACGACTGGCTACGATTCCATTTGGGTAATAGTAGATCGGCTCACCAAGACTGCCAGATTTATACCAGTGAAAACTAACTACAACAGCGCCAAGCTAGCGGAACTATATATGAGTAGGATTGTATGTCTTCACGGTGTACCAAAGAGGATCATATCGGATCGTGGTACCCAATTCACATCTCATTTTTGGAGCAAAGTCCACGAGGCACTCGGAAGTCATCTCGCTTTCGCACCGCCTACCATCCACGGACCGATGGGCGGGCGAAAGGACGAACCAAATCTTGGAAGATATGCTTGAGAGCTCGTGCATTGGATTTCACCAAGGATTGGGAGAAATGCTTACCGTACGCCGAGTTCTCTTATAATAATAGCTATCAAGCCGGTTTGAAGATGTCGCCAAACGAAGCTCTATTTGGTCGCCGATGTCGAACCCCATTGATGTGGTCGAAACCGGTGAACGAACCGTATTCGGGCCCGACATAATCAAGGAGGCTGAGGAAAAGGTTCGCCTGATCCGGGACCGACTACAAGCTGCTCAATCACGACAAAAGAGCTACGCGGATACCCGACGAAGAGAATTGGAATTTAAAGAAGGTGATTACGTGTATTTGAAGGTCTCACCCCTACGGGGAACACAGAGATTCAAAGTAAAGGGAAACTCGCACCACGATACGTGGGCCCTTCCGATAAGCGCTAAGAAGGGAGAAGTGGCTTACCAATTGGAACCGCCCGAGAATCTCTCCGATGTCCACCCAGTATTCCACGTATCGCAGTGAAGAAGTGTCTGCGGGTACCGAAGAGCAAACCCCATTAGAAACCATCCAAGTCCACAAGTGATCTTACCTACCCGAACATCCAATCAAGATACTAGACGAAGCAGAAAAGAAGACACGAACCAAGTCGTGGCGCATGTACAAAGTACAATGGAGTAATCACACCGAAGAAGAAGCTACCTGGGAGAGCGAAGAATTCCTGAGGACGGAATACCCACACCTATTCAGCAATCCGTAAGAAATCTCGGGACGAGATTTATTGTTAGGGGGTAGGTTTGTAACATCCCGAAAATCGAAGGAGTAGAATTCGGAACGTGAAAATTGGGACTCGCAAAAACTTTTTGGAATCATTGCTTCTTATCGTGTTTTTCAATTTTATTTGCCAATTCAGTTGCGTAAGAATTTCTTCCGGAATTGCTTTAAAGTGAAGTTGAATTAAACCCCTAAGCTTTGAGACCCTCTTTGGGAAATAATTCAAAAATATATATATATATATATATAAATTTGAAGAAGGGTAAACATATTAATTTTGGAGATTTGCAAAAGATTCTTGAAAAGAATATATTTTGGTTTAAACCCGACTGGTGGAAGAAAAATAATAAATATTTGGATTTGGGATAAAAATATTTTTGACAAGGAAATATGAATTTAAAAATTAATCAAAGATCCCAAATTATTGATTTTAAAAGAAGAAATAAAAATAGGAAAAATATATTTTGAAAAATAAAAAGTGGGAGAAAAGTTTGGAAATATAATTTCAAAATTATTTTGGAAATACTGAAATTTATTTTGAATTTTTAGAGTGGAAGGAAATGGAAATAGAAAATAGGATTTCAAAATTCGGGAAAATAGAGAAAGTACATTGTTCATGCGTATGCAGTGTTCGACGACGTCCTCGCGCTGCGCGCGCTCCGCACGCGTGCCGCGCGCATGCCGTCACCGTCGCCTCGCCGTACCACGCGCGCGCCGCGCAATACCGTCGCCCGTGGCCGCGTCGGCCACACGCCGCGCCGTACCACCGTGCCCATTCCGTCCGCGCCGTAGCCATGCCCACCGTGCGCTCGGCCTCACCCTCCCATACTCGCGCGTGCGTCACCCTAGCGCCGCTGCCATGGCCGCCGAGTTCGAGCTCGCGTGGTCGGCTATATATAGCCCTCCTCGGCGAAACTCACAACACAAAATTTGTGCCATACCGTCTCATCTAGCTCCTCTCCAATTTTCCCCAAAATCCATTCACAATAGCGCTAGAATTTCGAAAGAGATCGGAGCCGGGTCGGAAGAACCCTAACTCGGCCGCCGGTGCAAACCTCAAAATTCGTCGCCCTCAATTGATTTCCTCTTGAATTAAAGGTACGTCCATGATCTACGTGCTCTAAGCTATATTTCCCCTAAGTATCCCGAGCCAAATAGCCGCCATAAATCACCGCCGACGAGCGCCGCCGAACCCTCTGTTTTGGCCGCCGCCGTGCGCACGTCGCCATACCACCACCGCCCTTTCGGCCAAGCCGACCCCTAGCTAGCACCCCGTGTTCCGTAGATTCTCTAGGACCCCTTGGTTCGGCCGCATTGTCACCGGAGTGCCGCCGCACCGTGCGCCTTCGCCGCCACGGCCGCCTCGTCGTCGCCGCACCGCTCCGCCGCCTCCCTAGCCCAGCCGTGCCTTGAAACGAACTCCCGCGTCATGTAGATGGTGTAGGGCTAGCTAGATGCCGAGCTCCGATCCCCTCGCCGTTGTTCGGCTATGCTTCACGTCGGCCTCGCCGGGAGAAGAAGGAAGGATAAAAGAAAAGAAAGGAGTGAAGGAAGCGAGAACGGCTCGGGCTCGGTGGTTTGAGCCGAGCCGAGTGAGGGGAGGGTGCTGGTTCGATCCCGCTTAGGCAAATTTTTGAAATTTTTATTTAATTTTTCTAAGGAGATTAAAAAATTGAATAAGCTTAGTAAAAATCCTAGGAAAATATTTATACTCTTTTAAACTATTCTAAAACTCTATTTACAAAGATTTTGCATCTTTTACAGGGGTTTATTTGTTACTTTTAAATTTCTTTGCAAATAATTACGAAGTTTATATTTACTTAGACTTTGAACTTTTAATCTAATAAATTTCCAAAATATTTATATATCTTTGTGAGGCCCATTTATTCACTTAGTTTATATTCACAAATCTAGAATCTTTTCAAAGAATTATAAACTATCTCATATAAATTCCGATCAACCCTTTTGCGACATATACATTCGATATTTAATTTGCTTCATAAAATCCTCCTTGTCCTATTTTAATTAGACCACGACACCAAGTACACGTAGGATTAAGAATTCAACCAGAAATCAACATAAACACTCTCGTTACCCTTTTGTCAAATAGACATTTTGGATCATCCGTTATAATGCCGATGAACTTACATTAACTAGGATAAGGCCACCCTATCTAAATGAAATCGAAAGAGAACACAAGAGTTCAAATCATTGCAACTCCCTCGTTTCGACTCGGACTTTAGCAAAACCCGATCATTGATCCGTTTACGACCATAGACTCGCCGTAGGTACCACTTTGGCGATTTATTTGTTTTTGTTGGTTTTTATTTGAATTCTAATCGAATTCAATTGGATCTTTCGCACGTATGTATAGAATCCGAGGAGGCCGTTGAGTACGCGAAGACACAAGTCAAGAAGGTCGCGAGCAAGGCAAGTCTTCACACCCTTTGAACATATTGATCCCAATTGCGAAATGATGTTATTTTAAACTCTAAACATGCATGCTTTACCGTGTTACCTATACTTGTTGTGCCATACCTTGCTATTGAGTACCTTTAGAATTACTCCTTGTAACTCGCGTTGTGATACAAATAACCGAAGCATAACTTAAACCGCTTAGCCATGCTATACTTAGATTTATGCATACTCATGACTTTATAAAAAGGCTTTGTGCTTGGGCAACTACCTTAGGGAAGGTAGTTGGGATTCGGCATGTGGAGACATGAGCGCCACATGACCATGATGAATTAAGTTCAATGAAAATTGAAAGTACTGTACAAATGTTTTAGACTGGGGCGGCCGGATGATTTGGGTGGATTCCGGAAAAGGCAAGTGCCGACCCTGGTCAGTTAAGGACCGAGCCATGAGATAGCCGGAAACGAGCCGACAACCGTACTTCTCGAATGGGTATAGACCTAGCCGACTAGGTAGCCGAGCGGAGGCGTATCCTTGCATAGATGGTTCTCTATGATGAGGTTATGGGATGAGGATGAGGCTGCGGCCTTTGTTATGAATGGTGGGATTAAACCGATGTTAACTAAACTTAAAGATCTGGAAAGACTTCCCTTACCCCGGGTGCGCCAGAACTCCTCTCACTGCTAGAAAAGGACGGCTAGAGTGCATGAGGGCTTAAGTTCATGGAGCGGGTACTGCCAAAGTGAGGTTATCGAAAGGCTTTGCCGTGACCGTCTCATGTGTTGAGACGTAGGCTCATTTGTTGGGCTGTCGCGGAGTACGGGTAAAGTGTACATCCACTGCAGTGTGAATGAATCAATCTATTCGAATAGCCGTGCTCGCGGATATTGAGCATCGTGACAAGACTTTCGCTTGGCTAGACTTTGAACTTAAAAATGCTGGGATGGGTTGCATGATGATTTTATTCGCTGGTGGATCGACTTCTCGAGAATGCGAGAAGGGGTGGACTCCCCAGAAAATCATGACGCACCGGAGGCGGGAAGCCATCCTTGGAATCACGATGGATGGTAGACAGAACCGTCACCGGGTTAATGAACTATGAAATTAAAACTTGTTTTGGCTAGACGATAGGCTTGTGAAAAGAATTGTGAAAACTGGCTTTACGCAAAGATAACCCTAGCCATGTTCTTTGAATAACCCTGTCATATGCATCAATTCTGTGTTGACTTGCCGAGTACGGTTGGTACTCACCCTTGCTATACGCACAAACCTCCAATGGAGTTGAAGAGCGGAAGATCCATATGCTTACCACCGGGAGGACGAGGAACGACGGCGCATATTAGACTTTAGCTCCGGTCGTTGCCGTGGCAATGGACAAGCCGCCGCCTCTTTCCGCCGCCTTATCTAAACTCTGTTTTATATTGTATGCGGACCATAAGGTCCTGAGGGATGAACAATGCCTTCGGGCCTATTTATGTAATAATGGTATTGTAAGACTATTCGTGCATGCGCACTTGATTATCCAGTACTGCATTCGTGAGTACCAACTACTTGATCCAGGGAAATGGTACTATGAACACGAAAGATTCCCGACTCAAAATCGGGGGTCCACACCACCGTTGCAAGAAAACAGGCCATGGGCCGATTTAATCACAGACGTTATGCATGATCAGTTCGGCCTCAAGCCGAAGGACTCTAGCAATATGTACCGGTACCCATACCCAGAATATTTCGAGAGGGTGCCTCTGCCAAACCGGTACAAGGTGCCAGATTTCTCAAAGTTCTTTGGGCAGGACAAATCTTGACATATGAACATGTCAGCCGATTCTTAGCCCACTGCGGAGAAGCATCGGCCACAGACACGCTCAGGGTACGCTTGTTCCCACTGTCTCTCTTGGGATCGGCCTTCACGTGGTTCTCATCCCTACCTTACAACTCGGTCCAGAGCTGGGCCGATCTCGAGAAGCAGTTCCACAGCTATTTCTACTTCGTCATGCACGAGATGAAGTTGTCGGACCTCACCAGTATCAGGCAAAAGCACGAGGAGTGGGTGCAAGACTACATCCAACGATTCAGGGACATGAGGAATCATTGTTATAGCCTGGTACTATCAGACTCCCAACTAGCCGATTTAGCCTTCCATGGTGTCTTGGCCTCAATCAGGGAAAGGTTTTCGGCTCACGACTTCAAAAGCTTGGCCCACTTGGCCCAGAAGGTGACGGCTCATGAGCAACGTTTTCAAGAATCCAAGAAGGCCTTCAAGAAAGTCACCCACGGTGCCTACGCAATAGTCTCTGACTCAAGTGACAGCGATGCAGAAGTAGCGGTAGCCGAGTGGACCAGGAACAAAAAGGCAATAACGTGCCAATGGCTAAAAAAATCAGCTAAGGAAGAAAAATATGATTTTGACATAACTAAAGCTGATAGGATCTTTGTGTTAGTGATATGCCCTAGAGGAAACATGGAGATGTTGGATATCATGGTCAATGTTTATGTATTTATGAATAAAGTGTTATTCAGTTCCATGAAATAGACATCTTGTATTGATCAATAAGTACGTGACTTATTTATGAGACTCTTTATGTATGAATCTATTTCTAAATAATCCCTGATCATATGTCATATTGTTGGAACAAATATGACTCTAAGATCGGCATGTTTATTGATTGATAATCATGTCTCATAGATCATGGATATGGAGATACCAAATCAATAAACATGGATACATGTGTTAGAGAACACATTGTTGGATAGACCCACCATGAGACACTACAGGAATTAATGTGCCATTAGTTGGTCTCAGGTAGTGTTGGTACAAAGTCCTTAGACCGAGATCACCATGGATTCCAACATGTGTAGTAGCCTACTTTGGGACTACCAAACGCTATTCCGTGAATCGGGTAGTTATAAAGGTAGTTTTCAGGTTTGCTATGAAACATGGAGTGGGATGTGAGTGATCAAGATGGAATTTGCCCCTCCTTTGGAGAGATATCTCTGGGCCCCTCGAGGTACTGGATTATGGAAATGCATGGCCATGCTGAGTTGATTGAGGAGTCAATCAGCAGACAGATAATCCAATACGGTTCGAGTGAAAGGTTAAGCTATTGAAGGGATGTCACACATCTTGCCTATAGCTTAACTGGTATCGTGAGTCAAAGGGATTTGTGTACACATTACAGGTTCAGAGCCGATATTATTCTTGTATACTATGGTGTCAATATGTGCTGCTAGGCGCCGCTGTTGACGGGTCGGCTGAGTTGGACTCGAGCCGACGATCGGCAAAGATAGACTATAGCCGAAACCAAGTATACCTAAACCTACAGGGTCGCACGCTTAAGGGGATAAGAACAGGCATTCGAGTTGGACTCGGATACGGCTCGATCGAATAGGGATCCGATCGGATAGAGTCCTATGGACTTACGAAGTCCTGCTGGCCAACTCTATGAGATTTGGATAGGATCCGATTCAAAATAGAGTCCCGATGGGCCTCTAGGCCCAACCGACAACTCTATATAAAGAGGCGAGGGTTGGAGAGTTGCGGCATCGAATTGAACCGAATCAATCTGATTTGGCGCAACAAGTCGGCAAGATCAATCTCCACGGAAACCCTCCCCACTTTCGAGCCAAACCCTAGCCTTACATTGCGTGCTAGCACACGGGTGTTTGGCGTTCTGTTCCCGGACGTGTGGATACCGGTAGAGGCGCTGCTACGTTGCGATGCTGTTGATCGGCTATGAATCGGCTGCAATCGGAGTGAGGCGACTGCGGCAGATCAGCGATGATAACGTGGTCGAACGACTCGGATCGGCTGCGGCATTGGCGAATCGGCTGATTGGTGAATCGGCTATCCCCGGGAATCGGCTGTCATCGACCAGCACTGTTTCAGATCGGATAGCCCTGATTTGCTTTTTTCGCTGCATACTCCAATCGGTAACGATCTATCGGCCCTTACTTGCAAGTGTTCCTTGTTTGCGCGGTAGAAAAGTTTTTGTTTTCGGCTAGCGTAGCCTCCGCGTAACCCTTCAGTGGTATCAGAGCTAATCTTGCTTAATTCGGGTTTTAGATTGGATCTGGAACAAGTTTTGCACATGGGTTGATTAGATCAATCGGTTTTATGGGATCTGTAGAGGAGAGTAGATGGTAATTGCATTCCTTGATAGTGTATCGGAACAACGTAATGTGATTACGTCGAAGCAATATCCATAGAACTCGGTTTGAGTCGGGTTCGAGATAGCGTTCCTTGATAGTGTATCGGAACGGTATAATGTGATTATACCGAAGCTATCTCGTAGTCCGACCTTGTTTGCTGCCTCGCGCCTACGCAAACCATCTCCCTTGATAGTGTATCGGGATGACATAATGTGATTATGCTGATATGGTTTCCGTAAGCAATTTCATAGATTGGATCTATGAATTTCGTGTGGTGTTTCGGGCGCTGCCCGAAAGCCTGCGAGGGGGCGGCTTCCCCCTCGACCACCCGTGAGGGACCGCCGTGTGCGTACCCCTTTTAGCTCGTCTCGATGCCGTTTCTCTACGATAGGTAGAAAACGTTCTACGCCTAACTTGTTTTTGCAGAGAGTGCTTTGAGATGGTATGACCCTATTGTATGTATGAGATACATATGATGTATGTATGAGATGCAGAGAGTCCTTGTTTGCATGCAGGCTTGTTGAGGGGAATCCCGTCAGTCCGCATGTGATAAAAATGATTGGCTACATTAAGAGTCTGAAAAAACTGGGTTTTCCACTTAGCCAAGAGTTGGCTGCTGATGTGATTCTCCAGTCGCTCCCTTCGAGCTTCGAGCCATTCATATTGAATTATCACATGAACAGTATGGATAAGACCTTGGCTGACTTGCATGGGATGCTAAAGACAGTTGAGGAGAGTATCCAGAAAACGGTCATCATGTGATGATGATGCGAAAGGCTAAGCGCAAACCACTGTCAACAAACTTTGCACCAAGAGGAAGTTAACTCCCGATGAGATCGCGAGTGCCTCTAATGCAAAGAAAGGCAAGAAGGGGTCGGCGGCATCAGATGCCGTTTGCTTCTATTGCAAGGAGATAGGTCACTGGAAAAGGAACTGTAAGAAGTACATGAAGGATCTCAAAAAGAAGCAAAGTATGATTTCGCTTCAGGTATTAATGTTATAGACATTAATCTTGCTACTTCACCTACTCGACTCTTGGGTATTTGATACCGGATCGTAGCTCATATTTGCAAATCGTTGCGGGAATGAGAAGAAGTAAAGGCTTAAGAAGGGGCGAGATGAACTGCGCGTCGGCATGGAGCAAGCGTTGCTACGCGTTCTTGTCGGCACGTACCACTTCATCTATCTTCGGATTAGTTTTGGAATTAAAGTTATTGTGTTCCAACACTATATCAAAACGTTATTTCCACTTCATGTTTGCAAGCGAAAGGATATGATTTTAGATCAATAGACAATGGTTGTTCAATATATCTCAGAGATATGTTCTATTTTCATGCTCCATTGGTGAATGGATTATACGTTTTGAATCTTGAAGCATCTCCCATCTATAACATTAATACGAAAGGCAACTCTCTAATAATACAAACCCCACGTTTATCCGGCATTGTCGCTTAGGCCATATAAATAAGAAACGCATGGGGAAGCTCCATAAGGATGGATTGCTTCACTCTTTTGATTTTGAATCATTTGAGACATGTGAGTCTTGTTTACTTGGTAAGATGACAAAGGCACCTTTCACGGGACATAGTGAGAGAGCAAGTGACTTGTTGGCACTCGTGCATACTGATGTATGTGGACCAATGAGCTCAACGGCCGAGGTGGTTATCGTACTTCATTACCTTTATCGATGACTTTAGTAGATATGGTTATATCTACTTAATGAGGCATAAGTCCGAATCCTTTGAAAAGTTCAAAGAATTCCGGAAGGAAGTACGAATCATTTAGGGAAAACAATCAAGTTTCTACGATCGGATCGTGGAGGGGAATACTTGAGCCAAGAGTTTGGTAATCATCGAAAGATTGTGGAATTGTTCCACGCTTGACACCACCGGGGACTCCACAATGGAACGAAGTGTCCGACGGAGAAACCGCACCTTGTTGGACATGGTGCGGTCGATGATGAGCCAAAGCGATCTTCCGTTATCCTTCGAGAATATGCTCTTGAAACAATTGCGCTCACACTAAATAGAGTTCCATCTAAGTCGCTTGAAAAGACACCATATAAGACATGGACAGGGGCAACCCCTAGTTTGTCTTTTCTCAAAATTTGGGGATGCAAAGCTTATGTAAAACGTTTACGTATGACAAGCTCACACCCAAATCGACAAGTGCTTCTTTGTGGGATATCCTAAGGAAACCAAGGGATATTACTTTTATAATCGGAAACAAGGCAAAGTGTTTGTCGCCCGACACGGTGTTTTCTTGGAGAAAGAGTTTCTTTCAAAAGGGTTAGTGGGAGCAGGGTGCATCTTGAAGAAGTTTCAAGAAACACGAGAAAATGTTTCAGCGACCACAGAACCACAACAGGAGGAGCAAAGAGTTGCGCCACCAGTTGTAGATACACCAGCCCCACGGAGGTCTGAAAGATCACGTCGTGCGCCTGACAGGTACACAGGTGCGGAACAACGTGATATATTGTTGTTGGACAACGATGAGCCTAAGACCTATGAGGAAGCGATGGTGGGACCCGATTCCAACAAGTGGCTTGGAGCCATGAAATCCGAAATAGAATCCATGTACGACAATCAAGTTTGGAACTTGGTTGATCCACCTGATGGTGTCAAAACCATTGAGTGTAAATGGGTTTTTAAGAAAAAGGCCGATATGGATGGAAATGTTCACATCTATAAGGCACGATTGGTGGCGAAAGGTTTTAAACAGATTCAAGGAGTTGATTATGATGAAACCTTCTCGCCCGTCGCAATGCTTAAATCTATTCGGATTATCCTAGCGATTGCTGCATATTTCGATTATGAGATATGGCAGATGGATGTCAAAACGGCTTTCCTAAATGGAAACCTAAGCGAGGATGTATACATGATACAACCTCAGGGTTTTGTCGATCCGCAATCGCCTGGAAAGATATGCAAGCTACAGAAATTCATTTATGGATTGAAGCAAGCATCTCGGAGTTGAAATATTCGTTTTGATGAAGTAATCAAAGGGTTTGGTTTCATCAAAAATGAAGAGGAGGCCTGTGTTTACAAAAAGGTCAGTGGGAGCGCAATTGTATTTCCAATCTATATGTGGATGACATATTATTGATTGGAAATGATATCCCTATGCTAGAATCCGTCAAGTTTTCATTGAAAAATAGTTTTTCCATGAAAGACTTAGGGAGGCAGCATACATATTGGGCATTCGGATCTATAGAGATAGATCCAAGAGGCTAATTGGATTAAGCCAAAGTACATACATTGACAAGGTGTTGAAAAGGTTCAACATGCATGATTCCAAGAAAGGTTTCTTGCCTATGTCACATGGCATTAATCTTAGCAAGAATCGGTGTCCTCGGACACATGATGAGCGGAATAAGATGGGTATGGTTCCATATGCTTCGACAATTGGATCCATCATGTATGCCATGCTTTGTACACGTCTAGATGTCTCGTACGCTTTGAATGCTATGAGCAGATACCAGTCAGATCCAGGTGAAGGTCACTGGACTGCCGTAAAGAATATCCTTAAGTACTTGAGAAGAACTAAGGATATGTTCCTAGTCTATGGAGGTGAAGAAGAGCTCGTTGTAAGTGGTTACACCGATGCTAGCTTCCAAACAGACAAGGATGATTATAGATCGCAATCTGGGTTCGTGTTCTGCCTGAACGAAGGCGCAGTTAGCTGGAAGAGTTCCAAGCAAGACACTGTTGTTGACTCTACAATGGAGGCCGAGTACATTGCTGCTTCAGAAGCTACAAACGAGGCTATTTGGATCAAGAAATTTGTTTCTGAGCTTGGTGTGATGACCAGTGCGACTGGTCCAATGTCTCTCTATTGTGATAATAGTGGAGCCATTGCGCAAGCCAAGGAGCCAAGGTCACATCAGAAGTCCAAACACATAGTTCGGCGATATCATATCATCCGCGAGATAGCGGACAGAGGTGATGTCAAGATACACAAAATGCACACGGATCTCAACATAGCCGATCCGCTGACAAAACCTCTCCCTCAGCCGAAACATGAGGCGCACACAAGAGCAATGGGTATTAGATACTTACATGATTGACACTAGTGCAAGTGGAAGATTGTTAGTGATATGCCCTAGAGGCAACATGAAGATGTTGGATATCATGGTCAATGTTTATGTATTTATGAATAAAGTGTTATTCAGTTCCACGAAATAGAAATCTTGTATTGATCAATAAGTACGTGACTTATTTATGAGACTCTATATGTATGAATCTATTTCTAAATGATCCCTGATCATATATCATATTATTGGAACTAATATGATTCTAAGATTGGCATGTTTATTGATTGATGATCATGTCTCATAGATCATGGGTATGGAGATACCAAATCAATAAACATGGACATATGTGTTAGAGAACACATTGTTGGATAGACCCACCATGAGACACTACAGGAATTAATGTGTCATTAGTTGGTCTCGTAGTGTTGGTACAAAGTCCTTAGACCTGAGATCACCATGGATTCCAACATATGTAGTAGCCTACTTTGGGACTACCAAACGCTATTCGTAGCTCGGGTAGTTATAAAGTTAGTTTTCGGGTTTGCTATGAAACATGGAGTGGGATGTGAGTGATCAATATGGAATTTGCCCCTCCTTTGGAGAGATATCTCTGGGCCACTCGAGGTAATGGATTATGGAAATGCATGGCCATGCTAAGTTGATTGAGGAGTCAATCAACAGACAGATAATCCAATACGGTTCGAGTGAAAGGTTAAGCTATTGAAGGGATAGCACACATCTTGCCTACAGGTTCAGAGCCAATATTATATTCTTGTATACTATGGTGTCAATATGTGCTGCTAGGCGCCGCTATTGACAGGTCGGTTGAGTTGGACTCGAGCCGACGATCGGCTAAGTTAGACTATAGCCGAAACCGAGTATATCTGAACCTACAGGGTCGCACGTTTAAGGGGATAAGAACAGGCATTCGAGTTGGACTCGGATACGGCTCGATCGGATAGGGATCCGATCAGATAGAGTCCTATGGGCTTACAAAGTCCGGCCGGCCAACTCTATGAGATTCGGATAGGATCCGATTCAAAATAGAGTCCCGATGGGCCTCTAGGCCCAACCGGCCAACTCTATATAAAGGGGGTGAGGGGTGGAGAGCTAGGGTATCGAATTGAACCGAATCAATCTGATTTGGCGCAACAAGTCGGCGAGATCAATCTCCACAGAAATCCTCCCACCTTTGAGCCAAAACCCTAGCCTTGCATCGCGTGCTAGCACACGGGTGTTAGGCGTTCTGTTCCCGGACGTGTGGATACCGGTAGAGGCGCTGCTACATTGCGACGCTGTTGATCGGCTACAAATCGGCTGCATTCGAAGCGAGGTGCGAGAACATGGTCGGACGACTCGGATCGGCTACAACATCGGCGAATCGGCTGATTGGTGAATCGGCTGTCGGCTTGCGGGAATCGGCTGTCATCGGCCAGCACAGTTCCAGATCGGATAGTCCTGATTGGCTATTTCCGTTGCATACTCCAATCGGTAACAATCTATCGGCCCTTACTTGCAAGTGTTCCTGGTTTGCGCAGTGGAAAAGTTTTTGTTTTCGGCTAGCGTAGCCTCCGCGTAACCCTTTGATAATCTCTCCCAGAGGGGCAAGCTATGAGTTCGCTTTTACCATCACCCCCATGCCACAAACAATCAAGCCGAATATGAAGCCGTTCTCAAAGGATTACAACTGCTAAAGGAAGTCGAAGCTGATGCAATCGAAATAATGGGTGATTCACTGTTGGTCATCAGCCAGCTATCAGGAGAATACGAATGCAAGAACAACGCGTTGATGGTCTATTATCAAAAATGCCGAGAGTTGATGGATAGTTTTCGGCTAGTAACCTTAAAGCACATCCCTAGAGAGCAGAATTCGGAAGCAAATGATTGGCTCAAGGGGCATCGGGCTACAAGCCGATGACAAGAGAAATTGAAGTAGAGATTGCAACCATCTCAGCCAACGGCTGGAGGTATGACGTCTACAACTATCTGCAGAATCCTTCCCAGTCGGTTTCCAGGAAATTACGTTACAAGGCTTTGCGATACGTTTTGCTCAATGATGATCTATACTATCGGACGATTAATGGCGTACTACTCAAGTGCCTAAGTACTGATCAAGCCAAAGTGGCCATAGGAGAGGTGCATTAAGGGATTTGTGGTACTCATCAATCGGCTCACAAAACGAAGTGGTTACTCCAGAGAGCTGGGTATTTTTTGCCGACTATGCTGAAAGATTGCTTCAGGTATTATAAGGGCTGTCAAGATTGTCAGAAGTTTGGAGCTATGCAGAGGGCACCAGCATCGACTATGAATCCTATCATCAAGCCTTGGTCATTCAGAGGTTGGGGAATCGACATGATTGACCAGATCAATCCACCCTCGAGCAAGGGACACAAGTTTATATTAGTGGCAACCGATTATTTTACCAAGTGGGTGTAAGAAATTCCCTTGAAAAAGGTTGATTCCGCAGATGCGATCGAGTTTGTCAAGGAGCATATAATTTACAGATTCGGCGTCCCTCAGACTATTACTACGGATCATGGGTCTATCTTTGTCTCCGACGAGTTTGTTCAATTTGCCGACAGCATGGGGATCAAGTTGTTAAATTTTTCACCTTATTATGCTCAGGCTAATGGACAAGCTGAAGCTTCAAACAAAAGTTTAATCAATCTGATAAAGAGGAAAATAGCTAAATGCCCAAAGCAATGGCATAGCCGATTGGCCGAATCACTATGGGCTTATCGGATGGCCTGTCATGGATCAATCCAGGTGCCTCCTTACAAGTTAGTCTACGGGCACGAAGCAGTTTTGCCATGGGAAGACATTATCGGCTCAAGAAGGATTCGGTTACAGGACCAGTTAACAGCCGATGACTATTATAATCTGATGGTGGACGAATCTGAAGACCTAGAGTTGTCAAGGATGTGTGCCCTGGAGAAGGTAACTAGAGATAAAGAATGAGTGGCTCGCCATTATAACAAGAAAATTGTGCTTAAGTCTTTTAAAGAAGGCAAGCTAGTCTGGAAATTGATACTGCCTATTGGTACAAGACATAACAAATTCGGCAAATGATCACCTAATTGGGAAGGGCCTTTCAAGATCCATAGATACGTATCTAAAGGAGCCTACATGTCAGAAGGATTGGTTGGAGAAGTGTTTGGAAGGGCTCTTAACGGCAAGTACTTGAAAAAAATATTACCCTAGTATTTGGATCAATTCATGATTTGGCTAAGTCCTTGTCGATCCATGCTAGCCGATGTGTTGTGAGATTATACACATCACCTTTAGGATGTTTTTATTCAAGTTTTTCCTCTCTGATTTTTCAAATCGGCTGGGTTTAGCCGACAGGTGTTAGATGGTTTTTCCTTATAATTTTATCAATGCTGAAGGCAACATTGAGAAAATTAGGGGGGCATATATCATACAAAGTCAGAAACCAGAATTAGAGGACTTCAAGATTTTTGGGGCTTTGGAAACTTTCAAGACATTCAAGGTGCGAGGACTGAGTAAATCGGTAGAGGATATATGATTGATATTTAAAGCATAGAGACCGATTACAAAAGTTATACATGTACCAACTTTCAATACTAGCCCTATTACATCCCCAGGAATTTTTCGATGGCTGACGTCGCTTTTTCCTTAATGGCTTTAATTTGATCGACTGTTGCGAGGTCTTCCTCCTCTGTACCCGGGATCACTTTGACCGACTTATTTAAATCTCCCAAGTATTTGAGGGTGGAAGTCACCTTGCCCTTTTGCTCTTCAATAGCCTTGGGGAGATCGGCTAGCAGTTGCTTATCTTCAGCAATTTTTGCCCTGCACTGCTCCAGCCTCGCCAGCAAATCGACTTCCTCTGCTTCAAGTTGGTTGATTTTTGCCTGTGTAGCCGATGCCCCGGCCGCCAGCTCGTCCAACTTGGCCTTTTCGGTTACTAGGTTCTACACAGTGGCTTCAATTGTGGCCGCCAGGTCGGCTTGGGCTTGCCGATCAATCATCCTCTACACGGCCCGTTCCAGCTTGAACAGATGAAGGTCGATGAATACAGCCTAGGAGATTGTTTCGGCCAAGTCTTCAGGAAGCTGGTTTTGAATATCATTGAAGCGTGCTCGGATCGGCCCGCACTCTATGACCAATTGGTCCACGTTAATATCTAGCCTACGATGGATATCTTGAAGCTTTTCCTTGAGATCGTCGGCTATAGCGTCCTGATCCTGACTGGTGGCTTCTTCTTCTTCGCTGATGAACTCTTTGATATCGAACGGGACTAGATCGGCTAGAGTCTGTAGAGGAGATTGGGGTGATCAAAATGTAACAAGGATAGCCGATATAAATTCTTGAAAAAGAGAAGTAGGCTTACCCGGACAGTAGGAGCTGGTGTAGGTTCTTCTTCAATGTGGTGGCTGCCCGTAGCCGATGGAGTTCTTTCGCTTGACGCATGGGGTGCAGCTGATGAAGACCGAGCAGGCTACAAAAAGGACAAGTGTCAGTATAGATCGGCGAGGTAAAAACAAGAAAGGAAGAGATAGAATTAAAGATTACCGAAGAAGCTAGACGAGGAGGCCGATTGGCTTCAGAAAGAACTTGGTCAAACCAACTAGCCGATAGAGCTAGATCAAATTGAAAAGGCAAAGATACATACCAGTCGCTTTGGGGGTGAAGGGGTCTTTTCAGTCTATTCATCGGCTGGCGATATGGTTGTACTTTGATTTAAGATGCTTGATGTCGCCGCCTCTTCAACGGCTTGGGAGATCTCTTCGTCCATGACCTCTTTTATTGAGTGCTTTCTCTATGCTGGGGTCGAGAGAAGGTAGGCTATCGGCTGGTGCAGTGGGCTTCGACTTTTTCTGTTTCTTTGTAGGTGCAGCCGATGGACCTGCAGCGGATGGGACGGCTCTCTTTTTCCTCGATACGGCCTCACTGGTTTGGCCATAAAGCAGTGCCTTTACCTTTGGCGCATTGAAGCCGATGGCTGATGGAGCGTAACCGCCACGTTCGCGATGAGGCCCAGCCGATACTCGATGGCAATGCCCGTATTGCTCACCGTGGGGGGATCTGAGTCCGTCGTCTGCAAAGAAAAAGTGTTAAAGTGTTAGGAGATGACGACAACCGATTCCTCAAAGGAAAATGTTTAAGGGTAAAGATACTTACAGAATGGATTTCGTCCGGCAGAAGAGTGGTGAGGTACAATGAGGCGCGTTGATGAAAGATGTGTTGCTTGATCTCCACCCACCACTTATCATAGGCTGCACTTCTTTTGTGGACCAGCTCCAAGATCCCAATGCCGCCGAGGGGTGGGCTCTCTATATCCATCAGTTTGTTCTTCATGATCTTTGAGTCAATCACCCCTCGGGTTTCAATTTTGTCGGCATAATAACAGCCGATGGGTAGCTGACCAAGACCAAGTTGCCTTCCAGCCGATGCAGGGTAATAAAATTCATAAGTCTTTACCACGTTTCGGCCCTGATGTATCCCAACCGGCAATATGCAAGGAGTGAGTGCCGTGGTGAAGATTTCTCTGCACTTGGGATATTTATCTAAGTTGATTTCATCCAAGTTTAGTTCAACCGGCAACTCAAACTCCGCTCGATCTTCGTAGAAAAACCAAGTTTGATTGTTCTTTGTCAGGCCGTCATAGAAGGAAATGAACCATTCAGCCAGCAGCTCACTTGATTGCTTCGATCCAGTGTGAGTAGCTACGGCTTCCCCGAAGGACAGACATCTCCTGGTGGTCACTTTGTTCCCCTCATCATCCTCCGTCGGCTCTAAGAGAGGGAAGCGTGCATCAACTAGTTTTGGTCGTTCGGAGACTTTCTGAGTTAGCAGTACAAGACATAGTTGTAGGAACCACCAGGGGCCTCCAGTGTCGATTGATGCATCAACTGCTATCTTGGATGTTGTCTGGCTCAATGTCTGATAGAGGTAGCCTAGAAGGAATTTGCCCAAGGGAAGTTTCGTCTTGTTGACCAGGGCTTCGGCTACTACTTGCCAATTTGCGGTTGGGCCACAACTGGAGCCACAGAAGATAAACTTCTCTAACCACATCATAAGGAACGCTGCATGCTCTCTAGGCTTATGGGCCCAATCCCCATATTCATGGTAACATATTCATTCCAGCCTCCAATTGCCTTAGTCTTAAAAGAAAATTGGCCCTTGCTATCTAGCCGATTAAGATTAGCCGATGACATAATGTCAAGTCCTATTATCATGAAGACATTGGCTAAGGTTGGGGTCATGGGCCTTGCTGGAAGAGGAAGGCATTAAGGGTATTGTTCTATAAATAGCTGGCAGCCGACACTAATGGTTCGTCTTTGGGCATGTCGGCTACTGAAAGGGCCAAGCACTGCGCAATGCCGATTTCTTCCCAGTGGCTATGTTGCTAGGTTGCATCCTCTTGTACCATGTGGGCCAGGATTTATCAGTCGAAGGCCAGGATTTGAAAGTGTTGTTCCAGTGGCCTAAATTGGGGTTCCTCATCCTATAGGGCACCCTATCGGTTTCGGCTATGATGAACTTCAGCGGAGTCCTTGTTGCCGATAGGCCCTAGGAAGTATCTTTTGTCGTTGATTAAGCTGGGAATCACTATTTGGTGCGCAAGGTGCCACAATGGAAAGGGGGGCAGAATCAAGATTCGAAAAACCTAGAATTCAGATCTGCGACTAAGGGCGGAAAAAGAGAGGATTTGGCCGATGGGGCGTACCTCGGGGAACTCGGCGAGAGCAGAGCCGGATGGAGCAGCGGAGGCCGCCATTGCGCGATCTTGGTCGCTGGAGGCGGAGGATTGCTGCAGTGGAGCCGAGAGGATTGCCGAAGAGCTCGAGAACGTTTGCTGGTTTTGTGGGTCGTGAAGACGACGACGTAAGTTTGTTCGGCGCGGTCGAGGCATTATTTGAAGAGTTTTCGTAACGGCTGAAACAGACTCGACTTAGGGTTTTTCTGAGGATAAGATTGCACAAAGCCGCAACATTACCAATATCGTGGACTTGGGGGGCATGTGTTAACGACCAATTTGGTAAGCGAATCCCCGAGTTTGAAGCAAGATTGAAGCGGAATCGAGGGAAATGTGTGATCCTTGGAAACAGAGGCCGCATTGGCTAAGTCCGAATCGACTACGGAGCCAGTCGGCTGAGTCCGAGTCAAACCAGGATAGCCGATAGCCGATTTCGATCGGGAGCAAAAGGTGGAACCAATCCTGGAAGGAAAGCTTAGAGATAATTATTGGATTCGGTTTCCAAAGTGTTTCAAAGACGTTGCCATCTACGGATAAAGTCCTATAACGGTAATTGTATCTGTAGAATAGGATATTTTGTATAACTTCCTTTTGTAACGCGGCATGGGATTCCGTCCTGGGATATTGTCGTACTGTGAATGATAGATAAGGTAGAAACCGTGATCTACATGGATGTTGTTGTAACCGGGTATAAATAAGACCCAAGGGCTTGTTGTAATGGACAATCACATCAACTCAATACAACTTCGGCGCATCGTCACCCTTTTTGTTTTACTTTCTCGACAAGTTCTTACCTCGTTTCGGGCTACATCGGTTTTGATCTTCAGGCAAGGTAATCTCTTGTTACAGGCAGTTTGTGTTATCGGGGTTAGTGCTTCCATCATCATGACACTTTGATCTTGATGTTACAAATTGCTTAATTTATCATATGCGACATATAATCTAGGTCATTGTTTAGATCTATCTCTCAATCAGCTAATGTCTTCATGAAGATAGCAGCCGATATAGCTAGATTGAGAGGTTGATTTAGGTTATATGGCGTATCCACTATCTCGAGGAATTCTCATTAGTCTGAATAGATCTCATGCTTCTTTGGGTATTTAATGCTGCATCAAATCGACCTATTAAGTCTCTCTTAGAATCATATAGATCTATTCGGCTCAATGATTATTATTAGAGATAGCACTGGGGTTTCAGTCGGTCTTATCTATTTTAGCCATCTTTTATGTATTATTACTGTTAGATGTGTTAAAGCTACCTTTTATATTAAGATCTTATGCTAATTAAATTTGCTAAGCCTGGTATCAATATGTTAAGTCATATTAATAGCCGATTGATCCTTGTTTAGTGTATTTAGCTTAGGATAATATCTTAGTATAAAATTGTATCGGAGTACTAGCCGATTCACGTTAGATCTACGACATTGGCTAAGTTATAAATATATATAATTGATATTCTAATACATATTTATATATAAGTGATTTATACTATCCCGGTATGCTACCGATCTATCCCAATCACTTAGCCTAAACATGCTTTGGAGTAGCAATTATGTATCATGGATATCTCAGCCGATCGAGTAGGATCTAATCATGATTTGACTATCTATTCTTTATCTCTTGTTGGTTACAGAATCAAACCAACCGACACGCCCTTCAAATCACCAAAGGCGACCAACTTGGACCTGCACTAGAGTTAAGCAGATCTCTCAGGCCAATGCGTGAGAAACTTTTCTCATCAACACCGTCGCCGCACGTCGCCGCCACACCTCGTCGATCAGCAAAGCCCTTTGCCTCTCACCCGCGTTGTCGGATCCACCCTCAGGTGAATTCGGGCCATCCACATGTCGCCCGACACCATCTCGCGTTGGTGCCACCTCGGCGCCGCATCAGCACCTCACCGCCCGCGTGTCCGCTGCGTCGGCGCCACGTGTGCGCCATGTGGTGCGCACACCCCTCCGGCCCGTGGACTTAGTCCACCGTGCGCCGCCCTCCCGCACGCCACCGCTAGGTGGGCCCCACCTCTCAGCGCCGGCTCGTTCTCGCGATGACGTCATCAATGGGGGCTGGTTGCGCAATAAATCATTCAATTATTTTTCTTTTTATAGTAAAAACCATAGAAACTTTTAAAATTCATAGTAAATTCATCCGAACTCCATTTGAGTCCATTCAAATTGCAGATGACTCAAAAAATGCCTAGAATCTGTTAAAAATGGTTTTGATGCCTGTTTTAGTAAACTTATAGCCTGTTTGTGGTGTGTTTTGTTTGTCGTGTAGATTCCGGCAAGTCTGATGCTCCAGTTTATTTCGAAGTAATCGCAGAAGTCCCCTTAGAGCAAGAGCAAGGTAAGTCATGCAATTCATATTGATCATATTGTTCCTATTTGTAAAATACCTCACTTTCTATTAAATTGCATTATTTTATAATGTCATAAGGGATGGGACCTATAGTGCTCAGCTTAGTTTGATTACCTTATGCCATTGATAACTTGGGACTAATATAACTAGATGTTGGATTAGGACATGCTTAGTCATGATTAGATCAACTAGCTCACTATGGGAAATACCACTACTACTTTATAATTAGATTAATGAGGATGGTTATGGACATGTGTCACCTTGGTACTAATTCCACTAAAACATGCCTAAATGGTGGGTCGTGGGTGTATGGTTTTGATAGACGCACCCATGACATTTAAGGACCAGTTCGGGGGAAACCCTAGAAGAAATCATGCGTACTACAAGCCAGCGTGGGCAACGACTGGACTTATAGTGTAGCTTTTTCTTGTCCGACATACCCAGGTAAGGGTGAGCGTGATGGAGTTTGGATGGACCAGGAGGTGATCTATGCGGCTTCTAGATTCACTTAGGCACAAGAGGAGGATGCCTACCTTGGATTTAAAGGTAGTGGCGAAACTTGAAGTGAGGTATCACTTGGTTAGAGAGGGTTATGCGAAGGATCCTGTCACAGTTCCCTTTCCGATATGTCATGGTGGCATATCAGCACACGAAAACGTGTCGTGGGGGCTATGTCTTATGGGTACAGATGTACACCTCCGATCAGAGTAAAACTATTTGAATAGTTGTCCCCGCGATTATGGGCGATCCATTAGATTCACTGTGATTAGTCTCATTACTAATAATATGACATAATGAAACTGGCATAGATCAGGTGGATGGGTTGGGCCTGTCTCAACATGGTTTTAACGTTGGACAGTGATGGTTAAATACTGCTTAATTAAATCTAATAATTTTACTGCTTTCAACTATTGTCTTTAAAATGCTTGCTTTATGCTCCTCCTTTTATTGCCTTCCTATGACGGTTCTAATGTTGGTTTCTTCCCGTGAATCACTCATAACCGTCATAGGGAAGTAATCCAGAGCGTCCACGTGAAAGGTGGAGATGAGGGGGGCCAGGATTGGTTCGGCCGAACCAGGGGTGCGGCCAACCCTTAGGCCCCACCTTTCTCCACCGCCTTTCACCAGAGGCATCCAGGTGGGCCCCTAAGGTGGTTGAGGGTGGTTTGGTCCCAATTTAAGTCGGTTTAATCTAACTTGTGGGCCCCTTAATCCGTGAGATGCTGACGTGGCGAGCAACGGTTAGTTGGAATTGTGTGCATAAGGCAAACTCTTGTCCCATGCTCCTTCAAACTCAAGCGCACATGTTCTCAACTATCCTCCAAAATTTGATTTACTCCCTTAGTTTGACCATCAATCTGTGGGTGATAAGCTATACTGAAGTTCAAACGAGTACCAAGCTCTTCTTGCAACTTCTGCCAGAACTTGGAAGTAAACTGACTTCCCCGATCGGACATGATCTTCTTAGGCACCCCATGTAAGCACATGATCCTAGCGAGGTAAAGTTCTGCTAACTTCTTTCCAGAATAAGTGGTATGCACTGGGATAAAATGAGCCACCTTCGTGAGTCGATCCACCTTTTGCAAATTGATTAATTGATCTTCTTGTTTTCTTTTGTTTCTTTTCTGAGCACCCGACAAATATTTTTTAGGGAACATTGTAACACCTGAAATAGTGAAATTGAAAAGTAAATTATACAACAATAACCATGAAAATTCTAGCCTAATTTTTGGAGTAGGAAAGTAATGCAAGTAAGAAAATCCTAAGTTCCTAACCTAAATTTTGGAGTGGGAAAATCATGCAATGCAAGCAAGAAAATCCTAAGTTCATAAGTTGCTAACGTAATTTTTTTACAAGAACTAAATAAGGCAAGAACAATAACAAGAAATGCCTAACACCCTAACCTCCTCGCCACAACAAAAAGAGACGAGGAGAGGCGAGACTGTGAGAGGCGGCGTTGATCGCTGATCGGTGGTCTGTGGTAGCGTCAGCCGTTGGCGCTGCGGTGTCACAGACTCACGGGCGCACCGGCCCTGTGTGCGCCCAGCAGAGGAAGACCGAAAGAGGAGGAGTTGCAGAGAAATAGCGATAGATCGAAAATCAGAAATGAAGCAACACACGAGTCGCATGTGTACCGGTGCCGATGTGCCTTCTCCTCTCCTCGGCCTTGCGCCTCCCTCCTTGTCCCCTAGCTTGGCCTACTAGGCCTAAGGGCTGGCCGACTAGGCTGTGCGTGTGTGTGTGGGGGGGGATGATGGGCCCCCCTCCGCTCTGGGTCCTAGGCAGTTGCACAACCGGCCTAGGCCTAGAGCGGACCTGGATCAAACACCTTCTGGCATCAAATAAGACATGGCCGTTCCTCATGATTCCAAGGTGAATTTGCTCCATTTCTTCATGGAACACGATAAGGAGAAAGAGAGAGCATGGTGGCAAAGTGGCTTGCTAAATGGTGGGTGATGAGGTGTCGAGCTCGAGCTAGGTGTCTATGTGAGGCGTTGACACGTTCCATGGCAGTTGGCTGCATTGCAAGGCTTGGAAATGGGTTGGAGTGTGTCCCCGAGGATGAAAAAGTGGGTTGGAGTATGGCCCCTGGTCCTCACTGGCAGTGATAGAGGGTGAAACACTCTAGAAGCAAGTGTGGACACTATTACAAGGTTTGATTTTGCACTATTGTATTTCTCTACTTATATTGGGATTTAGGGGGAGACAAGCCAGCAGTAGCTAGACAATGACGTGATCTTCCAATGATGCCAAGTCCCATGGTTGGATCACTTTTAGAATTATCATGGTAAAATTGTAAAGTAGGCTAAGTTACTATGTTGACTATAGTCAATTATTGTTTACAGCAACTGTGGCTCTCATTTCATGTGGTTAGATTTCGAATTAAATTAAGCCAAGACTCCTCATAGTTAAGTATGTCATGTTTAACATGCTGACCAAAGGGTTTTGCTATAAAAGGTATGGTTGAATTATGGTGAAGGTGTAAAGTAGGCAATGTGTTATTTTGGTTTACAGATTTTACTGATTTGGATGATTTATTTGAGGTATGAAATCAAGTGATAAAATAAATTTAAAATTTGCAGTAGGTTATAAGTGTTGTATAGATTATTTAGGAATTTTTCCATGGTTTTATTTTGCACCATATTTTTTTAGACTTTTATTTATCCTTTCCAATGAATATGAAACCTATAATGAAAATGCATTGAGGAGCAAAAACCATAAAAAAATAATGTATGCACACACAACAAAAGATGGTTTTACTCATTTACATTTCTTTTCATGAATTTCTCAAGGTATATTTTATTATATTTTATTTGTATGTTACACTAGCATACCAGCATAAAGTAATATCCCCATGTAGAAAACATATGATCTATAATAATATCCCTGGTATAACTTTGTGACATCTTGCCCCAATTAGGATTTGGTCTGTGTGACCATAAGCGCTGTGTCCGCATGTTTAGTACTACTTTTCTAGTTTAGCATGAATGAAAACAACTTATAAGGCTTGTCCGTCCAACCATATCACTTTCACATTAACCCTTTTATATAAAGCAACGGCGAAAGTGTAAGTAGGATGGTATGTGTAAGTGGACTCATCCGTCTGATGGGCTAGGCTGCGCGGTTCTGGAGAGAGGGTTGTTACAAATGGTATCAGAGCCGATCCTCGCGATTGCACGTACGGGTTAGTGTGCAGGCATATGGCATATTGTGTATGTGGGTTTTGTATGAGGCACATGGCATGGCATATGGCGTTGGCACTCGACATGCAGATGTACGCTACGAGGGGGCGTGTTCTTGAACATTTGCCTATATGCTAGTGTAGCTACGTGGGTGAGTTGGACCGACGGGGACGTAAGGTCCTTAGGGTGTGTGACATTCTAGCCCAATTAAGATTTGGCATGTGTGTCGCATAAGAGTTGTGTGCTTATGTTTAGTACCACCTTGCTAGTTTAACATGAATAAAACCAACTTATAAGGGATTGTCCCTCCAACCATATCATACCTGGGTTAACCCTTTTACACGAAACAAGAATGAAAATATAAGTGGGTTGGTATATGTAAGTGAACCCGTTCGTCTGATGGATTATGCTGCGTGGTTTTGGCGGAAGAGTTGTTACAAACTTAGAATAAGAGTTGGGAGAAAAGATGGATGACCATTATTGTTAGTGATATGCCCTAGAGGCAACATGGAGATGTTGGATATCACGTCAATGTTTATGTATTTATGAATAAAGTGTTATTCAGTTCCATAAAATAGACATCTTGTATTGATCAATAAGTACGTGACTTATTTATGAGACTTGGTATCAGAGCCTTCCTGTGACTGTAGGACAAGCCAACTGGAAACCTTAAGAGCCCTCTAATTCTTTCCATTTGCATATGTTTAAAAAAAGGGGTGTTTTGAAAAGTGGAGTCAGTCTAGGGTTTAGGAATTGCGAAAATGGGATGTTGGTCGTGGGTTTTTGAGCATGTTTTGATTTTCCCACTCCTGTGTTTCTATAGATGGCAGGTTCCCCAGCGACGCACTGCGGAAAAGGGATGACGGGCTTTGTTGCAGAGCTGGCGCGTATGGCCCTTGCAATCGGATATCCTGAAGCACTAGAGTATACAACAGTTGCGCCTCTCAGTGGCGAGTTGCCCTACCGTGTTCGGTCGGAGGTCCACGGGTTCGTGGGAACGTGTCTTCCCAACATGGAGGTCATAGCTTCCGGAGGCACGTCAGATCACGCTTGTCAAGAAGCCGCCTACCTGATGTTGGCCAGGATGAGGGAGCTGCATGATGCTGACCTTCGCACCTCCTCCGAGGTCAGTGCATTCAAGTCTACAGCAGAGGAGAATGACTCTACCTTCGGCCACATGTGCACCATGCTCAAAGGACTGGATAAGATGCACTCTGACCTACACAAGGCAACCAAAGAGCTGAACGACAAGAAGATGTTAAGGATCGTGCGACGCAGGACGAAGTGGTTCGTCCGAAGAAGGAGGTAGCCGAGTTGAAGGGACTCCCGCCACCGCTTGGTGTCGCTCCGCACTACGCCTCGGAAGACCACCACCGCGCCCGTCCGTATCCATGGCACCTCGGATTCCACCGCCTTCTCCAGCTCCATCCGCTCCAGCCTGGCCGGTTCCAGCTTCCTCCCGTCGCAGTTCTCGCTCTCACCTTTGCTCCGCTTTGGCGAATCAAGGCGGAGGCGGCGTCCGGTTGGATCTCCATCTCCATAACTCAAGCTCGAGAATTCAGCTGAAGACATGGACTCGAAGAGACTCGAGATTCCTCGAGGGAAGAGGCGGATCGGTTGGGCTACGGCAACCGATTCGAAGAGTCCAAGTCTCGAAGTGACGCCGAGGACTCTAGGAGCCGTTCGAAAGAATGGGGATCTTCGAAGGAAGCGCGACTCCTCGCCTCGTGGATCGTTCTAGTTGCCCTCCTTAGTTTTATCGTTTAACTTAGTTTGTCTTCTTGGTAGTTGCTGTGTGTTAGGCTCGTGTGTGTGGGGATAGCCGGCGTCGATATCAAGTGTGATATGACTGACCAATTAAGGATGTTTGGTGCTTTTCCTTGTTTTTAGTCAAGATCGAACAATGCATTTGAATTTCAATAATAAAGATTAGTTCTAAGTCTCTGTCTGTTTTTCTTCTTCTCTCTCTTCTTGGTCGTCTCCTTCGATGGTGAACACCAGGACCGGGGGCGAACAACAACAATGGGCGTCGGTGCCAACAACAACGAGGCTCACGACGCCAATGGCAATGCTCCTCCACCGCCACCCGAGAACCCCACCATTGCTCAAGTGCTCGCTTCACGCATACGATGATGGCTGCAATGATGCGCGAGATGCAACAACAACACCATCGATGCAACAACGATGCTTGCAACAAATGCAAAGCAGCAGAACAATCAGCTGCCGCCCCACCACCCCCCAAGTTGCCAAAGTTCCTTCGTGTCCGACCGCCGACCTTCTCCAGCACCACTAATCCCATTGAGGCTAATGATTGGCTTCATGCCATAGAGAAGAAGTTAGATCTTCTGCAGTGTACGGACCAGGAGAAAGTATCGTTTGCCACTCATCGCTGCGGTCCCGCTTCGGCTTGGTGGACAACTACCCGTTACTCGCCCAGAGCAAAGAAGCACTGGGAAGAGTTTCGTCGCAGCCAGACCGCACACATTCCCGCGGGAATAGTTGCACGTAAAAGCGTGAGTTCCGTTCTCTTGAGCAGGGTAACGATCGCATCGAGTATCTCGCACGAGTTCAATCGTCTTGCCCATTATGCCCCAGAAGATGTGCGCACCGATGCAGAAAGGCAGGAAAAGTTTTTGGCTGGTTTGGATGATGAACTCACGGACAAGCTTATCTCCGGAGAGTATGCTAACTTTGAGAAGCTGGTTGACAAGGCCATTCGACAGGAAGATCAGCGCAACAAGATGATCAAGAAGAGAAAAGTATTCCAGTCCCGACCTCCTCAACAGCAGGGAAATCAGCAGAGGCCGCGTTTCATGCCTGGGAGTCAGAGTGGACCTACCACCATGATTGTTCGTCAGCATCGACCTTATCACCCAGGGAATTTCCAAACTGGCAGTAGTGGCAGTGGTCAACAACGGCGTACTCCAGCCCCGCGCCCTCCAACGACATCATCCCAGCAACAGTCACAGCCACATGGCTCACAACCTCCAACCATGTGCTCACGACCCAACCATGTTGCTGGGATGATGCCGTTGTCCTTCTGGGAATATGCTCTTGAAACAGCTGCGCTCACACTAAATAGAGTTCCATCTAAGTCGGTTGAAAAGACACCATATGAGATATGGACAGGGCAACCCCTAGTTTGTCTTTTCTCAAAATTTGGGGATGCGAAGCTTATGTAAAACGTTTACAGCCCGACAAGCTCACACCCAAATCGACAAGTGCTTCTTTGTGGGATATCCTAAGGAAACCAAGGGATATTACTTTTATAATCGGGAACAAGGCAAAATGTTTGTCGCCCGACACGGTGTCTTCTTGGAGAAAGAGTTTCTTTCAAGAAGGGTTAGTGGGAGCAGGGTGCATCTTGAAGAAGTTCAAGAAATACCAGAAAACGTTTCAGCGACCACAGAACCACAACAGAGGAGCAAAGTGTTGCACCACCGGTTGTAGATACACCACCCCACGAGTCGAAAGATCACGTCGTGCGCCCGACAGTACACAAAGCGAACAACGTGATATATTGTTGTTGGACAACGATGAACCTAAGACCTATGAGGAAGCGATGGTGGGACCCGATTCCAACAAGTGGCTTGGAGCCATGAAATCCGAAATAGAATCCATGTACGACAATCAAGTTTGGAACTTGGTTGATCCACCTGATGGTGTCAAAACCATTGAGTGTAAATGGGTTTTTAAGAAAAAGGCCGATATGGATGGAAATGTTCACATCTATAAGGCGCGATTGGTGGCGAAAGGTTTTAAACAGATTCAAGGAGTTGATTATGATGAAACCTTCTCGCCCGTCGCAATGCTTAAATCTATTCGGATTATCCTAGCGATTGCTGCATATTTTGATTATGAGATATGGCAGATGGATGTCAAAACGGCTTTCCTAAATGGAAACCTAAGCGAGGATGTATACATGATACAACCTCAGGGTTTTGTCGATCCAGAATCTGGAAAGATATGCAAGCTACAGAAATCCATTTATGGATTGAAGCAAGCATCTCGGAGTTGGAATATTTGTTTTGATGAAGTAATCAAAGGGTTTGGTTTCATCAAAAATGAAGAAGAGGCCTGTGTTTACAAAAAGGTCAGTGGGAGCGCAATTGTATTTCTAATCTTATATGTGGATTACATATTGTTGATTGAAAATGATATCCCTATGCTAGAATCCGTCAAGTCTTCATAGAAAATTAGTTTTTCCATGAAAGACTTAGGGGAGGCAGCATACATATTGGGCATTCGGATCTATAGAGATAGATCCAAGAGGCTAATTGGATTAAGCCAAAGTACATACATTGACAAGGTGTTGAAAAGGTTCAACATGCATGATTCCAAGAAAGGTTTCTTGCCCATGTCACATGGCATTAATCTTAGTAAGAATCAGTGTCCTCAGACACATGATGAGCGGAATAAGATGGGTATGGTTCCATATGCTTCGGCAATTGGATCCATCATGTATGCCATGCTTTGTACACGCCTGCATGTCTCGTACGCTTTGAGTGCTACGAGCAGATACCGCCGATCCAGTGAAGGTCACTGGATATCGTAAAAGAATATCCTTAAGTACTTGAGAAGAACTAAGGATATGTTCCTAGTCTATGGAGGTAAAGAAGAGCTCGTTGTAAGTGGTTACACCGATGCTAGCTTCCAAATAGACAAGGATGATTATAGATCGCAATCTGGGTTCGTGTTCTCGCCCGAACGGAGGCGCAACAGTGGAAGAGTTCCAAGCAGATACCGTTGCCGATTCTACAACGGAGGCCGAGTACATTGTTGCTTCGTAAGCCGCAAAGGAGGCTGTTTGGATCAAGAAATTCGTTTCTGAGCTTGGTGTGATGACTAGTGCGACTGGTCCAATGTCTCTCTATTGTGACAATAGTGGAACCATTGCGCAAGCCAAGGAGCCAAGGTCACATCAGAAGTCCAAACACATACTTCGGCGATATCATCTCATCCGCGAGATAGTGGACAGAGGTGATGTCAAGATATGCAAAGTGCACACGGATCTCAACATAGCCGATCCGCTGACAGAACCTCTCCCTCAGCCGAAGCATGAGGCACACACAAGAGCAATGTGTATTAGATACTTACATGATTGACTCTAGTGCAAGTGGGAGATTGTTAGTGATATGCCCTAGAGGTAACATGGAGATGTTGGATATCACGTCAATGTTTATGTATTTATGAATAAAGTGTTATTCAGTTCCATGAAATAGACATCTTGTATTGATCAATAAGTACGTGACTTATTTATGAGACTCGATATGTATGAATCTATTTCTAAATGATCCCTGATCATATGTCATATTGTTGGAACAAATATGATTCTAAGATCGACATGTTTATTGATTGATGATCATGTCTCATAGATCATGGGTATGGAGATACCAAATCAATAAACATGGACACATGTGTTGGAGAACACATTGTTGAATAGACCCACCATGAGACACTACAGGAATTAATGTGCCATTAGTTGGTCTCAGGTAGTGTTGGTACAAAGTCCTTAGACCTGATATCACCATGGATTCCAACATGTGCAGTAGCCTATTTTGGGACTACCAAACGTTATTCCGTAACTGGGTAGTTATAAAGGTAGTTTTCGGGTTTGCTATGAAACATGGAGTGGGATGTGAGTGATCAAGATGGAATTTGCCCCTCCTTTGGAGAGATATCTCCGGGCCCTCGAGGTACTTGGATTATGGAAATGCATGGCCATGCCGAGTTGATTGAGGAGTCAATCAACAGACAGATAATCCAATACGGTTCGAGTGAAAGGTTAAGCTATTGAAGGGATGTCACACATCTTGCCTATAGCTTAACTGGTATCGTGAGTCAAAGGGATTTGTGTACACATTACAGGTTCAGAGCCGATATTATTCTTGTATACTATGGTGTCAATATGTGCCGCTAGGCGCCGCCGTTGACGGTCGGCCGAGTTGGACTCGAGCCGACGATCGGCTAAGTTAGACTATAGCCAAAACCGAGTATACCCGAACCTGCTGTGGTCGCACGCTTAAGGGGATAAGAACGGCATTCGAGTTGGACTCGGATACGGCTCGATCGGATAGGGATCCGATCGGATAGAGTCCTATGGGCTTATGACTTGTGGGCGGCCAACTCTATGAGATACGGATGAGATCCGATTCAAAATAGAGTCCTGATCGGCCACGAGTCCCAGTCGGCCAACTCTATATAAAGGGGTGAGGGGTGGAGAGCTGCGTAGGAAATCAAGTCAATTGATTGCGCCGAAATCAATCCGATCACACGCGGCTTTAGAAGTCGTCGAGATCAATCTCCACGAAACCCTCCCCACCTTCGACCCTAGCCTTGCATCGCGTGCTAGCACATGGGTGTTCGGCGTTCTGTCCCCGGACGTGTGGATACCGGTAGAGGCGCTGCTACGTTGCGCGCTGTTGATCGGTTTCGGATCGGCCGCAATCGAGCGATTGGCTGATTGGCGAATCGGCCGCCCCCGGTATCGGCCGCCGGCTTGGCGGGAATCGGGCACAGCTTCCAGATCGGATAGCCCCGATTGGTCAAGCTTTCCGCCGCACACTCCAATCGGTAACGATCTATCGGCCCTTACTTGCAAGTGTTCCCGGTTTGCGTGGTAAAAGTTTTTGTTTTCGGCTAGCGTAGCCTCCGCGTAACCCTTCAATTATGATATGGATGGCATCCATTTTCTTCTTAGGTCTTACCAGCATTGTCCTTGAAAAGATAAGATAAAAATAGGAGAATAGGAGTGGTCCTTTTTTATTGATGAGATTTTAATTAGATATTTTTTTCCTATTTTCATTTTGATAAAGATGTTATCTGCATTAGCAAGAGCAAATATATTAAACTCACAGCACATTATATATGTATTATATCCAAGTTAATTTTTCTTTTAAAAAAGAGTACCTTATAATTTGAGATGGAGGGGTAGTTACTATCTATCATAATGCTTAACCATTCAGTCTAGTCACAAATAAGAATTTGTAAGGCCAGTCCAGAGTTTCATGAATTCATGCACATTAAATATGCTGACACGTCAGCTATTTGCATGAAACTGGAAGGAGAGAGAATGAAAATGTTTCATCCCGGTGAAACTAAATAGCGATGTTTCCAAGGACCGTGAAACGGCATGAAACGCGCATTGAGGGGAAAAGTTTCATTCTTCCCGATCTTGTGCACACGCGTTTCCTATCTATCCCGTCCCCGGTGCCAAATCCTCCCGCGCCACACTCAAACCATCCCCCGTCGCTGCCCGTGTTCTCCTGCCCGGCGCCGGCAACCCCTCTCTGTCCGCATCCCCCCTCCCCCCAGCCAATCCATCCCGCGTCGCCGCTCGTGCCCTCCCGTCCCCGGCGCCGGCAACCCCGCTCCATCCGCCATCCCTTCGCCGACCACTCTGTCCACCATCCAGTCGCCGGCCATCCAATCGAGTCCACCGGTACCAGCACTGAGTAGGGACGGCGCGGTGCGAGGTCCAGTGGCCATGGATCCGCCGCCGACCGAGGATTCCAGGCGGCTTGCACCCGGAGCAAAAGGAGGCCATGCGCGCAGGCGGCTGAGACTGAAGAGGACAAGCTCTCCTCTAGATTCTTCAGCAGTGTCGGTAGTCATTCCTCTGCCGCCGTCGATTTCCGGCCTTGCTGCCCCGACTGCGACCCCTGATTGCCCGAGTCCCACACCTACTGCGCCGCCGATTTCCTTCCCTGGTGCGCCTACATCTTACATGCTGCCATGGCCGCTGCAAGGAGCAAGATCGGGTGCCATACCTGGTAAGCCATTGATTTCATATCGTGCAAGTAGTTGAGTAAAGATTTTGATCTGTGCAATTTTTTGGGACATCCAGATGTAAGATTCACTGTGGTAAAATTTTCCAAAACAAGGTTAGATATAACTCTGTTCTTAATGAAAAAATGTAGAGTAAACCTGAAAGTTTATAGTCCAAATATACACTGCTTAACATCCCAAAGTATTGCAGTAGCTACATTAGCCTGTAGTATATCCCCTTTGGCAAAATATTGAAGTGTGGAATGTTAAGTGTGTTGATAAGAGTTTGGAAGGTTAAGTATACTGATAAGAGTTTGGAAGTTTGGAAGGTTAAGCAATGTTTTCAGTAATATTATAATTAAGACGGGTAAAGCTAACTTTTTCTTTTTGAGAGGGATATATTACTTATGTCAGGTTATATTATAGGAAATAAGTTAGACAAGTAAAATGGCATATTGGAAAAGTTATGCATGCATTGCTCTTCACTGGAAAGAAAACAATAATGATTGTAGCTTTCATTGCCAGGTATCCCCTGCAATTTATTTTAGTAGGAACACTGGTTTTAATAGGAACAAAGAAGGTGATTTCAAGGAATAAATATAGAACTTAGTGGTCAACAGTCTATAGTTTAGGATTAGTTTTGTGCTGAAGGTAAGCTGGAAGACATGATGCAGGAAAAGATTCAGCTCTGGAGGAGAAAAACAAATAATTATGCTATCAAAAGGATTTTAGTGCTAACAAGTCAGCTCTGTAGCTAGACTGGATTTTAGTGCTGTCGGTAAGCTGGATTTTAGGACTCACGTCTACTTCATCTAATATGACAAGATCTATTTGCTCTTCATTAGAACATGTTGGGCACAAATAAATCTGCAACTTTCACATACCTTCTATGATATTTGCATTTTACACGTTGATATGAGCAGTACTGACCTAGTTGATGGCTTGTTTTGAAGCAATACTACCAATTGAGTTAGGCACTTTGGTTATTGCCAAGTTCTCTCCTAATTCAGATTTTATCTCTGTATGGATCAGAAATGGATACTGGATCGATAGCACATGCCGAAGTTCTTGTGTTTTAGCATGGGAAGTAAAGACAACATTAGGAGCTCAAATAAACTAGGAGCTCCCATATCTTTTTGATGTATATCTGCACTGCAAATTGAGCTCATGCAATTCATCCTTCGGAATTGAATTGCCACCCTATAATAGTTCTGAATTCTTGCAAATTATTTTATCAGAAGTACAGTGTCCATGGTAATCACCTGTTCATGTTCATGGCTTGTTTTCAGTGTTCCTCTGCTTGTTACTGTGCCCCCAGCCCTGAACCTTGTCATTTAAAAGACAGGTCCTTGTCTTCCCAACCATTCAATACCAGGTACCTTCTTCTGAGAAGGGTTAGCTCACTAACCTGTTGGACAAACAGAAAAAGAGCAGCATTAACCTAAAATAAACTAGATCCGTTGATAACTCATGTTGACTCCTGTTAGCAAGTAGGAGTACTCAAGAGCCGATGACATATTACAGCCGGACAAAAGTTTACTTTAGCTATACTACTTTCATCTTTTTGTTGTGTGATTCATCTTTGCAGCTGGAGTATACTATAAAGAGATATATGTTTGGAACTCCCTACTAACATTATTTCTTAGACTTCACTGGAGACTAACAAAATTTTAAAATTTCAGGCTTTATGTAGTAGCAGGTGGTTTTCAAAATTTTATTCAACCAAGTGCCTATGAGACATCAACTCCTCCAACTATGAAACAAGGCACTTCAAGTAACAAGACGGTGAACATTGAAATCGATGAAGATGACAACAATGATGCAAAAGGGCCATCAAAGAAAAGATTTTGGACTCATGAAGAGGAAAGAACTCATGAAGAGGAAGAGAGACTGGTAATTACTAATTGGTTTTACAATTTGTAGGTCAATGGTTGGTAGAACACTTGATATGATCATATTTTATTTTTCTGTATGTTGTAGGCCAGTGCTTAGTTGAATGCTTCTAAGGATCCAGTTAAGGGAAATGATAAGAAAGGTGATACATTCCGAAAGAAAGTTACCGATGAGTTTAACAAGAAAGAAAATGGAAAGCGTATAAGGGAAGTGAACCAATTGAAGATTCATTGGTCACGTCTGAAGTCGTTGATCAATGATTTCAATGGCTGCTGGACTAAGGTGATTCAAGTTAATACAAGCGGATATTCCGATGACATGCCGGAGGAGGAGGCACAGAAGATGTATGCAAACAAGTTTGGAAAATGTTTTTCGTTGGTGCATTGGTGGAAGATACTAAAATATGAGCCGAAAATGGTGCGCACAGTTTGAGGAGACAGGGAAAAAGAAGAGTGAAATAATTGATGTTCCAGATGAACAAACATGTCCTATTGGTAGAGAAGCAGCAAAGGCTGAGCGCAACGGAAAGCGCAAAAAAGAAAGTATTGTGGATGGAATTGTCGTCCTTGGGGACAATATTAGCAAAATTGTTAAGGTGCAGGAAGATCGTAAGTTGGAGCGTGAAAAGGTGACTGAAGCACAGATTAAGATAGCAGATGCAAATTTGAAAGCTGCAAAGGAGCAAAAGGAAGCAAAGTTGTTTGAACCTTATAATTCCCTGCTTAATCAAAATACAAGTCAAATGTCTGAAAATCAAAAGGCTAACCGAGAGAAAGCATTACGTAAGATAGAGGAGAAGCTATTTGGTGACTAAGGTTAGTGATGGTGACTAAGAATTACGTTCTCTTTGATGCTAACTATTTTATTTTACTGATGGTGAATTTTGTATGAATTTTAGGCCTTACCTACTAGGTGGGGTTTTCTAGGCATGGGGGATGCATATTTTTAGTATTCTATCATATTCATATTTTCTGAATCTGTGCACTATATCTATCTTAAGTCTGAATGTTACGTATATTTTATTTTGTGTGAATGATGCACTATCTAGTTAATTTGGACGATTGAATGAAACTGCATATGCTCTCTTGCTACATCTCGTCTGGTTGCTCAGTGCAGTGCAGTGATTATATGCTCTCAAGCTGCCATTTGTTTTTGTTCGGAGAGATTATTCCATTTTTGAGGAATATGCTTGAGGTTGAAATATCTCTTAGTTTTATTTTGAAGAATTCATTCGTACACAGTCATGAACTTTAATGAGGTTTGCATATATTTGGATAAAGTGAGCCGTGCACTTTTTTGCTTGAACCCCTCCATTATGCAAACTTATTTGAATGGCAAACAATTATCAATATATGTCAATATGTAGTAGTACTATTGCCCTTTTTTCGGTGGCTCCGAATAACACAATATTTATACACAAGCGGCTATGTTATGCATATTTGATCACAATACAAACCAAAAATTAAATGTTGCAGCAAATCTATGAAACAGTACAATAAAATTATTAAGATAACTTGTTTTATTCACGATTAACAACATCTTTATGTCTTAAAAATAATGTGATGAAACATTAAGACTGACCTAACAAAATCATCGAGTCCATTCGTTTTCATCTTGCTGTACTTGTACTAACTCGCACCACCTCCGCCTCCGAGTCGCCCCGCCCCGCCGCGCGCCTCCTCTCCCCCCACTTCCCACCACCGCCAGCTCGCCTCGCCTCGTCGCCGGCGCCCCTCCTCGCGGAGCGCGATGCACAAGACGGCGCAGGCCTGGTTCACCGGCGGCCCCGCCGCCCCCACCGCCGGCGAGTCGCAGCCCTCCCTCCTCGCCGACTGGAACTCCTACGCCGCCTCCCGCCCCGATGCCTCCTCCTCCTCCCCTCTCCCTTTCGACATCGAGGCCGCCGTCCGCTCCGCCAACGACACCGTCTCCGGCACCTTCAGCGTGTAACCCACCCTCTCCTCGCGCCGCCAGATCTGATCCCCGCTCGCCTCGCCTCGGCCGAGATCTCAGCGATTGCCTCTCTCCGACGCAGGGTGACCAAGGGCGTGCGGGAGCTACCGGGGAGCTTCCAGAGCGCGACGAGCAGCTTCCCGTCGGGGAAGGCGCTCATGTACTTCGGCCTCTTCCTCGCCAGTGGCATCTTCTTCGTCTTCATCGCGTTCGCGTTCTTCCTCCCCGTCATGGTGCTCATGCCGCAGAAGTTCGCCATCTGCTTCACGCTCGGCTGCGCGCTCATCATCGCCTCCATCTTCGCGCTCAAAGGACCCGTTAGCCAGTTCGCCCACATGACCTCCATGGAGGTACAACTGCTATTATTATTATCATCGCTGTACATTGCTTCGGTGATTGGTAAATTGTTTTATATATCTCAATTTCGGAGTAGAGACAATCCAACACCCAAGTTGACACTGCAAATTTGGTCGAATTGGCTTAGGGCCTCTTTGTTTAGGCTTAGGCTTTTAACTGAGCTTTTTGGCTTATATGATTTATAAGCCAATGGATTTAAAGTCCTAAGTTTAATGCTGGAGTCATACCTCTACCTCATAAAAGTCAAAAGAGCTTCTCCAACTTAGCTTTGGGCTTAATAGTGTAAGCTTATTTGTTTAGGCTTAGACTTTTTTGGCTCGTAAGCTGGCTTATAAGCCTAAACAAAGAGTGGCCTTAACGTTTGGAGCTGCAATATTTGCTCACAAATTTTTCTGTTAACTCTTGAGCACAATGAGTGTTCTGTGTATATAGCTAAAGGTTGATATTTGCATTGTTATCGAACAACATTGGAGGAAAATACTAAACAGTAATATAAACATTCCTGCCACCAGCCATAGAAAAAGAGAAGAAAAAGCCCACCACAACCCGCACCTCATTCCACTTGTAGATCATTTATCTTCCATGCATCTAAAGTGTTCTTTTAGCACAAGCAACTACTCTGTACATAATTTTCTGGTGTTTTAAATTTTCTCTGCTGAATAGAGAAAGTTTGGATGGGGTTGTCCCTAATGAAATCCATGTATATAACAAAGTGTAGGAACTAAAGCAATGTTTAAACAGAACATGATGGATTCTAATGGTCACATGTACTTACGTAGTTAAAACAGTGCAACTGGAAGAGAGAGAGAGAGAGAGAGAGAGAGAGAGAGAGAGAGAGAGAGAAGGCAGAACCAAAACCTGGATGAATTGACTAGAAATAGACAATACTGCTGCTATTTTTTCTCCTTGGATGGTTGTAATCTAGATGCCATAGATGAATTGATTTGTCGACGATCCTTTCTGAAATAGGACCCTGTAAACTTAGGAAAGTAAAAATATTTCTGTCATGAGGTTCTTTTTAATCCCTTGCTAATAGAATAGAGAGGTAATCATCGGCCCATCATTTACTCCTCAAAATAGGACCCCAAAATCAAAGCTATTTTTCTTTATGTTCCTGTCATGAGGTTCTTTTTAATCCCTGGCTAATAGAATATAGAGGTAATCATCGGCCCCATCATTTACTCCTCAAAATAGGACCCCAAAATCGAAGCTATTTTTTTCCTTATCATCAAGGGAACTACATGCTTTAAGTCTGTTTTCCTTCCATCATGGGGTGTGCTTCTTTTGGATTTTGTATTTGGATGGATTTTTCATGTGGAGGTAGTGGTTATGAATTCCCTTTTTATTCTCCTGTTCTCCATATGGGTTGCATGAGTAACAGTCGATTAATGTCTGATCAAATATGTGTATGTCAAACTCTGTGTCTAGTCTATGAATGCAGAAAAAACACAGATTAGAGAGCATAGAAATGGACCTTTTACTCATTGACTTCAACAGCATTTCTAACTTTTGCTGAATGGGAAGGATGCACTTTGGCACCTGCACCTCCAGATCTTTTATTCTTTTTGTCTCCTGAACTATACTCAGCAAGTCAGCAACACAGAAATTTTCTTTAGGAACCATTTAAAAATACTCAAATATCCATGTGGCATCAAGGCTAGATTTTCTAACTATCACAAGTCTTTAATGCAAGAATCCGAGTACCCTAAGACCCAGAAGAAGAAAAGAAGGGAAGAAAACATCTAGCAAAATGAAGGATCTGTTTGGAGTATGTTACTAATTTGAGCACATCCAAAGGAAATGTGAACAATATTAGTGAGAACTTTTTAATGGCAGAGAGGAATCCTTGATCTTTCAAATGAGTGCTCACTGCCTTTTTGGCACTTGAGCTAATCAACATGCAAGAATATGATGTTAACTTGGCTGCTTCTGCTTAGCTTATTCTTTTGGTTTGACTTTTCCCTAAATCAGGTGCAACTGAAGAAAGGATGTTGTTATCCTTTTTACTTCATATGAATGAGATAATATATTGGCTCAATCTAAAAGGATAACCTGATATGAAACATGTGAAGGAATATATTTTGGCTCAAATTTTAAAAGATTTCTGAACTTTCATGCATCTTAGTAAGCTGGATGGAAGTCTTTTGCCCGAAGTGGTTTGTGATTTCAGTGAGTTAAATATAAGGTTTTATGCTTATACCAGTTCTACTAAAGCGTTAGCCACTTAACCAGGATACAGTGGATGGAAGTGCTAGAGGCAGCACCTTATTCTACATCCACAACAAAACGGGAAAAACTTTTATCAACAATTCAACAGTTCTTTTTCCTGCCCAGGGCCAGTTAGTATTGCTGTGGTTGCTACATTTTTTTGACATAGTCTGATTCTTCTTCCACTGGACCATGAATTTGCAGCTGCCTTAGGACTATTGTGCCCTTTGTCAGTCCACTCACGTTTTTCCCCTCTCCCTTTAGTCGGAGGCCTTGGCTCATAGGCTCATAGTCATAGGGTGCTATTTCTGCTGCTTCTTGCATAAGCTGTGGATCAGGTGCTCAGGTTAGGGTGGTAGCGGCAGCAATGTTAATCAGGATATTGTGCTCTGCACTGCAGTTTGTTATCAAATATAACTGGCTCACCATTTTTGGCTCGCCTGCATTTGTGATTCCCCTTTAATTAGATGCAAAAAATTGAGACGCTGCAGTTTGACTTCAGTGCTATTCCCTGATTAGATTGTTGAGCACATTGACACAACTGCAAAGCCCACAAGAACATTTCATTTTCTTGATAGATGCTTTGAACATAACCATATATGCAATGAAGTATATAATTCTTATATCTCCAAGTCATCAAGGAGATTTGTTCTAGATATCGATTTTTTTACCTGTACTACAAATTTACAAATCCTCATATCTAGATGAAAAATTCCAAATCTCCCATTTAGGCCTGTAAACACTATGCAAGGGTCATCAATGCAAAATTGTGGATAAAATAGAAAGCTTATGACAATAATTTATCTTATTGTTTTAACGTTTTAGAATGGCTGCTTCTCCTGTCTCAAACTTCTTAAATAGTTTGCATGCTGATATCTTTGTGTGTTTCTAAAAAATTAATTGTATATTTTGATTTAATAAAATAACTTGCCTGTTCTTTTCAGAGGCTACCATTTACAGGGGCACTTATTGGATGCATGGTTGGCACCATTTATGTGTCAATGTTTCTTCACAGCTATTTCCTCTCAGTGATATTCTCTGTCCTTCAGGTGCGTCCTTCCTCTGAATATAACTTTTTCTCCATGCTTTAAATGGATAATATTTTCTCCATTTCCTCACTACTTTAAATGTTTGAGTTGGATCCGGTGATCTCTAGTTATATGATGCCCATCCCTCCTACGTCATCCCTTCACATAAACAATGCCATGAAGCATATGGGCCATATCTTTGTGAGTAACCTTCACCTCCTTTTGTTACAGGTTCTATCTCTTGCTTACTACACAATATCCTACTTTCCTGGGGGTTCCAGTGGATTGAAATTTATCTCCTCGAGTCTCTTGTCATCAGTAACGAGCTGTTTTGGCCGGTAACCTGAGTAGGATGACAACTACTTGATCATATATCCTTCATTTTTCTTGCAATATTTCTGTATGTAGCTGAGTGTGTTTTGAGTGTGTTTTGACTGTGACTTATATTTTTTCATATATACACTAAATTAATGGTCAAATATTATATTCAACATCATATGTTTAAAATTAGTAGTAGTATTTTTTAAACTTCAGCTTTTCCCCTTCTTTTTTCTACTATTTTTCGTCTCTTAGTACGTGTTAAGAGAGCATATGAAGCACACTGGCATGTATACGCACGTATCGTGGTGTTCATACGTGTGTCTTCTATATCATAAAAAACAGAAGCTTTTGTCTTAGTTTTGCTCACCCCTTCCCTTCTCTATACGCGTAACAAAATTACTTGCCTGCCTTGCCAGAGATTCTTTAAAGTTAAGAGTGAATGTAACTTTGAAGCGGATTTTTTTTAACCAAGGTGCATATTTGGTCATGCTTAATGCACGCCTTCTATTTTGGACTATGTTTTCTTACACTTTGGACTAGATTGGCTATTTCCCGTCACTTTGGATGGATTGCTAGTTTTGGTAAAAGATCCTACATCAAAGTGAAGTTATAAGTCCTGGTCCAACATACCGCTTCGGCAATAAAATCTGGTTTAAATTGCATTATTTTTGAAGGAAGTCCTACCTCACAAATAATAAACCTTCCAAAACTATCTTTATCATCGATCATTAGAGTTCAATTATGAACCCCTAGCTTCACTCCTTGGATCTCAAATCTCCTCTCATCTCTCAAGAAACACCATCCTCTATTGCCACTATCATATCTATCCCATGCTTTTTCTACTGCCATCAAATTTGGAAAATCCAGCAAAGAAATATAAAAACAATGAAATACAAATAACACGGACCACTTTTTGAAAAGGTGTTCATTTTTGTACCCTTGAACTTTGCTTGAAAGTCTATTTTTCACCATGAACCACAAAATTGGTTATTTTCACCTCAAACTTTTAGAACCTAACAAACACGCACTACTGAAGAATCGGTTTTTGCGTGTGGGTCGAAAGGCATCTTCTCGTACGGAAGGTCAACCCACACGTTCGAGAAGGTCTGAAATTTTTGCGGGTCGTGGAAGGTCAGCCCACAAGTTCGAGAAGGTCTGAAAAAAATCAACTTTTCGCGTGTGGTCGGCCTAACCGCACGAGAAGATCTATTACCTCGTGCGGTCGGCTTAAGTGGTCTACACAGGAAGATCTATTATCCCGTGCGGGCCACTTAATACAACCGCACGGGATAATAAATTTTTCCGTGTGGTTCTTTAAGTTGATCGCACGGAAAGATCTTCCCATGTGGGTCGCTTAAGCCAACCGCACGGGATAATAGATCTTCCCGTACGGTTCTTTAAGTTGATCGCATGGGAAGATAGATCTTCTCGTGCGGTATTATTTTATGTGTTTGCATTTGTTTGGGTCTCTTTCTAAATAATGATACGTGTACTACATATCGAGGTTGTTGTTAGTACCCGCACGTATTAAGAGAACACATTATATTCTCATAAAAAGATATATGTACACATACATATATATATACATATCATGTATCATCTCATAATTTACAATAATTCGAAAGCACATAAAATATATATGTCTCTTCAAAATGTTTGTTCTACTTATATTCTTTTTTCCACTCTCTAAATCATTTGAAGGTATCCTCTGTTGCAAGTTGGCTTTCCGGATTATAGAAATCGTCCAAATGGTTACAGACATCGCGGCGGATGAAACGACAAATATCTACACACAAGTTGAGTATGGTTTGATTGTTGAATCGGTTCGCTACAACTAGAATGGACGTGATCTGTTTAAGAAGGAATACACGATTGAGTTAGGAAAATTATACAAGATCTTAATGTGTAAAAAGATATTTTCTCTGGACTTACTTCTTCAAACTTTGTAGGGTATCTCCCGTTGATTCTAAGCATCTCGCACACGTAGTATCCGCAAAAGTTAGTGCCTAGTGGTTGCTTATAACACTGTGTTGACAAAACTGTATACGTCAATATTTTGAATTAAACAAGTATATATAAGAAATATTAGTATATTGGACATGTAATTACCGACCATTGTGTCTTCACGAGAAGCTTTTTCTTTTGTGGATTATTGACTGGTCCACCGTGGTCTACGTAATGTTCGTGTGCTCTATTAGACAAAATAATTATTTGAGTCAATTGTGTCTTTGAGAGTACAACAGCCAGTACTTATTAAATGATGCATAACAGTACTTACAAATTTAATAAAATAAGAAATAGTACAACAACCAATACTTATTAAATGGTGCATAATAGTACGTACAAATTTAACAAAATGAGAAACTCTTTGAATGTATCATCAGCATAATGTGCCAGATCCAACACTATGGCCAAGTGGTACTGCGGATATACCAGAAATAGTATATAGTGATCGCTACAAAGAAGATAGGTTAATTGTAAGTGATATTATAGTAAAATAACAATAGTACAGAAGAAATATTACTTACCACACATCATAAGGAACCATTATGACATTTTTGTCTTTGTGTGTGATCATCGCTTTACTCAAGTACATGCTACACTGACCATCTTTTTCTTGTGTATTTGTTTGATGATCAAGTCTTTTTTTTGCCTTTGATTTATATAACACCCTAAAAATCTGAGAATTTAAAATCGGGAATTAAAAATCAAGTTTTTGATATTTTGCATCTCGCCGTGTTTATCGCCTTTTTATTTGCCAGCTTTGTTGCACGTAATTAATAAAAAAGAAATTTACCTAAAAGATTGGAAAAAACCAAATAACTTAAAAATCCCCAAAGGAAAGGAAATTTCAAAATAAAGGTTTGAAGATAAAAATTTTAAAAAATGTGTAGGAAAATGGATGAGGATTTAATTTGAATTAAGAAAATCATATATTGGAAAGAGGGAAAGGAATTAAATAAAAATATATATAATAGAATGTAATATAATAAAGATGGGAAAAAGGTTGAAATAAATGGGTGAAAATACAAATTAAATCAAGAAAATCGGAAATTGCACTATTCATTGCCCGCCAGGTGTTCGACGCCGGTCGGGGACGTACTGCGCGCATGTCACGCGCCGTACGCGCGTGCGCGGCCCGCCCCGGCATCAACGCGTCGTACGCCGCGCCCACGCCGCGGCGTCCACCACGAGCCGCGCCCATGCCGCGCCGCAGCCGCCATCGCCCTCGTCATCGTCGCCGTACCACGGTGCGCGCCCGCGTCAACACCGTCGCCTGTAGCTGCGTCGAGCCGACGCCAGCCACGCCGCGCCGTATCCCGTTTCCATTCCGCCCGCGCTGTAGCCATGCCCGTCGTGCGTCGGCCTCTCCCTTCCCCTACTCGCGCGCGCGTCACCCTAGCGTTGCCGCCCTGGCCGCCGAGCTCGAGCTCGCGCGGTCGGCTATAAATAGCGCTCCTCGGCCGAAACTCCTCACACGAAACTTGTGCCTTATTATCTCATCTAGCTCCTCTCCAATTTTCACCAAAATCAATTCACCACAGCGCTAGAATTTCGCAAAATATCGGAGCTCGGCCGGAAGAACCCTAGCTCGGCCGCCCAGAGCAAAACTCCAAATTCGTCGTCCTCGGTTGATATCTTCTCGAATTGAAGGTACGTCCACGATCTACGTGCTCTCAGCGTTAGTTCCCCTAGGTTCCCCTAGCTCGATCGGAAATTCATTTGACGCCGTAGATACGTCTTAGGAGCCACTTTTGCAATTTATTCGTCTTTTATTGGATTTTATGGAATTCTAAACGAATTCAATCCTTCCTTTTTGCACGTATGATTAGCATCCGAGGAAACAGCCGTTGACTACGCGGAAGACCCCGTCCAACAAGCATGCGAGCAAGGCAAGTTATCACATCTCTTCGAACATATTGATCCAATTACAAAATAATGCTATTTTAAACTTCAAATATGCATGCTATATACACAAACTAGTACCTATGCTTGATATGCCATGCCTTGACATTATTTACCTTTAGATATAATCTTTATAACCCTCGATGTGATATAACCAAAGGATATATCTTCGTTAAATGCTTAGCCCTACTTATATTAGATTCGTGCATACTCATGACTTTACAAAGAAGCTTTAAGCATGGGCAACTACCTTAGAGAAAGTAGTTGAGATATGGCATATGGAGACATGAGCGTCACATTGCATTGATCATGCATTGATCATGATGAAAATAGTTTTGATGGAAAAAAATGAAAGTACAAACCAATGTTTTTAGACTGGGGCGGATGGATGGATTTGGGTGAATTCTGGCAAAGGCAAGTACCATCCTTGGTCGATTAAGGACCGAGCCATGAGACTTATAAGCTGGAACGAGCTAGTACAACCGTATTTCTCCAATAGGTAAAGACCTAGCAGAGTAGATAGCCGAGCGGAGGCAGTATCCCTGCATAGTGATTCTTATGATGAGAAGTGGTTTGTGATGTTGAGGTGAGGCTACGACCCACATATTGAAATGATGAATCAAATTGAAATTAATTATAACTTAAAGACTGAGAGAGTTTTCCTTACCCCGGGAGCGTCAGAACTCCTCTCACTGCTAGGAAAGGACAGCTAGAGTGCAAGAGGAATTCAGTTCATGTAGCGGGTACTACCAAAGTAAGGTTATCGAAAAGCTTTACCATGACCGTCTCATATTGAGGGATGAAGGCTCATTCAATGAGCAGTTGCGGAGTACGGGTAAAGTGTACATCCACTGCAGTTTGAGTAAACCAATATATTCGAATAGCCATGCTCGCGGATAATGAGCAGCGTGACAAGTTTCTCTTGTGGCTAGACTTATAAGTTTTAAAATGATGGGAGGGTATGCATAATGAATTTTGTGTGCTGGTGGACTCAACTTCTTGACCGGTGAGAAGGGGTAGACTCTCCAGAAAACCATGACGACTCGGAGGCGGGAAACCATCCTTGGTATCACGATGGATGGTGGATAGAACCGTCACCGACATAATATACTCTGGAACTAAAACTTGACTTGGCTAGATGTAGGCTTGTGAAATGATTTATGAAAATTGGCTTTGTGCAAATAAACCATAGCCATCCTTTGATTGACCCTATCATGTGCATCATTCCGTGTTGGCATGCTGAGTACGTTGGGTATTCACCCTTGCTATACGCACAAACCTTTAGATGGTGGAAACGAAGGTCTGGAGGACCCCTGTGCTTACTGCCAAGAGGGCGAAGAAGGAAAAGAAGGCGCCTACTAGGTCTTAGTCCCCGGTCGTTGCCTGTGGCAATCGACATGCTGTTGCCTTCCATCTGCTATCTTATCTAATTTCTGCTTTTGGTTGTATCCGGACCAGTAGGTTCTGCATGTATTGAATAATGCCTTTGGGCCTAATATTGTAATATCTTTTAAGACTATTCGTACACTTTGCACCTGATAATACATTACTGTATTCGTAGGTACCAAACTGCTTGATCCAGGGAAATGGTACTATGAACCCAAACGATTCTTGTTCCAAAAATAGGGGTCCACAGAGCTGGTATTCAGAGCAGTGCGACTGTAGGATAAGACCAAATGGTGCCCCAGCCCCTAAGTAGTTGGTTAAAGGGAACTATCCCTACTTAGGACTATTTCAAGTACAAACTATGTCTACAAACAGAATGTGTTTTCCCTTATATCCCTGTCCCTCATTTCTCTGCTAAAATTATTTTGATATTACCTCTCCCTAACTCTAAGACAGTCTCAAAGCAGATGGCAAGCCATGGTCAGATCGGAGCATGGGAGCTTGAGGTCCCTCTAGAGGAAGGATATGTTGTGCAACTTAGGCAGCTAATGTGATGCTTAAGGTACCCGGACACACCCATTTATCGGAGCAGGAGACATGGTACCGAGAACCAATCGGAGTGGGAAGGTGCCGTCTCGATTGAGGCCCGTGTCGGTAGCGAACCATCATACTGCTTCCAGACCCGCTATCGGCGAGATTTTATGGAAGCCACACTCCAGGATGCTGCTCGTGAGGCGTTCTTACGCCTTAATGCCATCCACCGGGCAGAGTTGACGATGACCGAGTTTGTGCACCACACTTATCGGGAGGAGGGCAACTCTGTTTGCACTGTGGAGGCCACACCCTGCTGCTACAACCCGATGGTAACCCGGCTGTCTCGATGGACTGAAGCTGCGGATGATTGCTACGAGAAAGCGCTACGGGAAATTGATGAGCAGCAAAGGCGTATGAGTGACCTTGATGAGGAACGCCGCAACTGTGGCAGCCAGATTAACTCCCTGAAGACTTAGCTCCAGTTCAACAGCACACAGTACGATCAGCTCTCTAATCGTTATATGGCTCATGGAGCGGCTTTGGTTGATTTGGAAGAGCAGCTTCGAAGGAGCCAGCGACAGGTTGGCCAACTGGAGAAACAACTTCGCTTCATCCCTGTCCCCGCTACTAGCGCCTCTACTTCAGCTACACCACCACCCCCTGCCCCTGTGCCTGACCACTACTATCTTATGACTCCAGCATGCTTGGCTACCTTTCATGCCATGATGGAGTAGGCCTTCATGCTAAGCACCAAGTCCGCACCATATTTGATGGACCCTACTATGACCCAACCAGCCGCTGCACAGACAGATACCCTATAGGTTACCACGGCTGTTCCATCCGAGCCTGGTTCTGGAGTAGAGAACCCCATTCAGGTTGGTACTGACTCAGAGAATGAATCGGAACCCATGGAGGTCAAGTGGGAGCATAGTATCACCGATCCATCAGAGGATGAGGCCCCTACCTACCGCGTTACATTTGCGGGAGGACCTATCACCCATAGGACAGCCCGCAAGAGTAGTCGGCCACCAGACAGGAAACTCAGGTACGACTCCAAAGCGACCGCTTCTGAGTCATGGGAACTTCAGTTTGCACTTGCTGGGGACTACCCGTTGCCTGCACCCGGATCCTGCGGTTGGTTGGATGATTAGATTGGATATCTGCAAGGGTTTTGGTCTTGCTTTGGATGGTGTTGAGATAGCAAGAGCCACACCCTGATTTTCCCCTAGTTATGGTGTGATGTAGAACAATGTTAGTGTTGTATTGTGTTGTATGAGACTAAGTATGAGCTGTCTAATGTATCTCTTATGATGTGTTGATTAAGGACTATTAAGATATTTTATGGTGTATCTTAAATGAGTTTATTCCACCAAGCTTGCTTCGAAAAGATCGCCTTAAACAACTTGAAGAACAATCCCTTAGAATCGTAACCTTAGTGGATCAAGTCTCTTATCTTATCTCCGGCGTACAGATGGTTCATCGACGTAGAGCCGCGGCGACCAACGAGAACCCGCCAGAGCCTAACCCCTCCACTCTAGTGGAAGTCATGACTTTACAGACCCAACTGCTTCAAGCCATCGCTAACAACCAGGGGAATCACGAAAGTTCAAGTTTAGGAAAGTTTATGAGAGCCAAGCCGCCTACTTTCTCCACGACGGAAGAACCTATGGATGCTAAAGACTGGCTACGCATAATTGAAAAGAAACTGACCCTCGTACGAGTACAGGAAACCGACAGGGTTATCTTCGCCACAAACCAGTTGGAAGGACCCGCTAGCGACTGGTGGGACACATACAAGGAGACCGAGCGAAAGATGGGGAACCAACTTGGGAAGAATTTACGGCTTTCGTGAAAACTTCGTGCCTGCTGTCATGAGGATGAAGAAGAATGAGTTCAAGATTGCGTCGGGGCAACACCACGTAGGGAATACCTCAACAAGTTTACCCGCTGGCCCGATACACGACAAGCGACTTGGCAGACGAAGAAGAGAAAATAGATAAATTCATCGAAGGGTTGAACGACGAGTTGCGAGGACCAATGATTGGACAAGACCATGCTAACTTCCAAAGTCTGATTAACAAGGTCGTAAGGTTGGAACATGACCAAAAGACGGTTGAAAATAACTGGAAAAGGAGACTCGCGATGACTCGCGCACTCCAAGGAACATCGTAGTGTCCTAAAGGAGCAACATCGTTAGGATGGAGACCAACCATCGTGGCGACCAACCATCCCTCTGCACCTAGCCACATCAACAGGTCAGCCGCCACACCGTTTCGCACCACGACACCTACCTTGGCAGCTCCAGGGACCAGGAGTGTCAACTGTTTCAACTGCGGAGAATTTAGGAATTATGCCAACAATTGCCCTAAGCTGCGCAATACCCCTAACCGCACCGGAGCCAACGCCATCGCGGTACGAGGAACTGCCACCCCGGCGATTGGACGCAACTTATTCAGGACACCGCAACCAAAGGAATCTGCAACCGGATTCCGTCGCGGTCAGGTGAATCATGTGCGTGCTGAGGAAGCTCAAGAGGATCAAAGCGTGCTGATGGGTATGTTTTCTGTCCACTCAGCACTGTTTAAAGTTTTGTTTGATTCTGGAGCTTCGCATTCATTTATATCATCAAGAATAAGCAAAGAAACACAACCTACACCGGGTAAATCTTAAGAGGACCATGCTAGTGCATTCGCCCGGAGGAGACATAACTATACCCTATGCCTGCACCAATGTACCCATCCGGATCAGAGATGTAGTATTCCTTTCAAATCTTATGGTATTGCCACCCCAAACCCTTGATGTCATTCTTGGAATGGGTTAGTTGCCTAAGAACAGAGGAGTTATAAACTTGGCCGAAGGAGAAGTCACCCTGTCCACCCCATAGAATTCATCGACACGCATAACCATGGACCAAAACTTGATGTTGTGAGTGAGCCGCGGGAATGTTTACCCTACTACCCATGGCCGGTATGCCAGTAAGTTTAGGATTACCCGGACATATTTCCTAAGGATTTGTCGAATAATGCCCGAGGCAAAGCTTAAAATTTATTTAGGGGGGGGGGGGGGTAGAGTGACGTGACCATGGACCTTTAAAATTGTGCCCCATGTCGTAGCTAGATGAAACCAAACCTTCTTCGGATGACCTCCCGTCAACCATACCCTGGATCGCAATCATACCATATAAGGACACCACCCATCTATGCAAAAAAAGGTCTCTAAAACCTTGGAGTAGCAAGCCTATTATACAACTTAAGGCAAGATTAAGATTAGGCATATTAAATATTGTATGTTTGAAAGATCGTTCTTTAGACAGACACCGCCACCATCTGTTAGTCAATTGGACATTACGCCCTATTCTCAGCAGAACAAGGTGTAGATGGATCTGAGTCCCCTCAAAACAGAATTAGTTTCATATACATTACATAGGATACTAGTTGGAACGCTAGTAGCCATCCTAGCAAACAATGCCATCCAACCACTCTTCTGATGGGCAAGGACCCAACAACAACCTAGATCCCCCGAGCAACAATCTAAACCAAAAATCCAATGTGCTCCTGATATAAAGGCAAAAGAGAGATTCAGGCAGTGACCGCTAGATCTATACAAAAAGGGAACCAATTTTACGGACCATCCATTGACTATCTAATCTATTAGAAAAGAGAGAAGAACAATAGGTGCCAACACGACGAGGAGACAAACTACCTCACAAAGGAAATCTTGGTGACCATCCTTTGTCGCATCCCGCCACAGCCGCCAAAGAAAAACTAGTGGATATAGCACCCAAGCTAGCAAAGTACTAAAAGCCGTTCCGACATACCGCACTTTTGCCCACACCCATCGCCAAGCAGCAGCCCCTTTCGCCAGAATGCAGCCTTTGCGATCGAAGAACCTCGACACCACTATCCTTCGAGCTTCGTCTCCGGTGACGAGTCCACCTACTGCCTGAACCGATGAGGGAACATCTCCCTCCACCCTGGACCCTGCGACTGCAAGTCCTAACCGCCGATGAGGTCCTCCTCTGCCAGGAACCCATCGCTCTACTTCACCTTCGTCATGTGACCCTCGCTCCATCCTTTCTTCACTTGAGCAACTTCGCCTCCCCTCGCTCTCCAATCTGCCAGCCAAGACAAGTGTGAGAGGCATGCCACCTCTCTCTCCCCTTTCCTTTAGAAATGAAGCAAGGGCACAAATCAAAAGATTCCTTGCGAAGACATTAAATTAATAGAAGCCCTATGTCTAGAGTACCCAGAATGGTTTAAAATGGATAAAATAGTTATCTGAAACAAAGAATCGCAAAGATACAATAGGATCACCTTAAGAACTCCGTGATAGATGTCTGCCTCGCCCTAAACAAACATCATGTCCATCGTTCGCTGGGATGAAGTCATAAATAGATCGATCTGGATAAACCCACGACTTTCAACGGAACCCAACCCAAATCTCGAGGATGAGATTTATTTTAAGGGGGTAGGTTTGTAACACCCTAAAAATCAAAGAATTTAAAATCGGGAATTAAAAATTGGAACTTACAAAAACTTTTGATATTTTGCATCTCGCCGTGTTTATCGCCTTTTTATTTGCCAACTTTGTTGCGCGTAATTAATAAAAAGAAATTTATCTAAAAGATTGAGAAAAACCAAATAACTTAAAAATCCCCAAAGGAAAGGAAATTTCAAAATAAAGGTTTGAAGATAAAAATTTTAAAAAAATTTGTAGGGAAATGGATGAGGATTTAATTTGAATTAAGAAAATCATATTTTGGAAAGAGGGAAAGGAATTAAATAAAATATATATAATAGAATGTAATATAATAAAGATGGGCAAAAGGTTGAAAATTTAGGTTAAAATTTAATTTGAATAGGATAGGTCATATTTTAATTTTAAATATGAAAGGAAAAATAAATGGGTGAAAATAGAAATTAAATCGGGAAAATCGGAAATCACACTATTCATTGCCCGCCAGGTGTTCGATGCCGGTCGGGGACGTACCGCGCACATGTCACGCGCCATACGCGCGCGCAGCCCGCCCCGGCGTCAACGCGCCGTACGCCGTGCCCACGCCGCGCGCGTCAGACACAGAGCCGCGCCCATGCCGCGCCGTACAGCGCCATCGCCTCGCCGTCGCGTCGCGCAGTACCACGGCGCGCGCGCCGCGTCAACTGCTTGCGCCACGTAGCCGCGTCGAGCCGACGCCCGGCCACGCCGCGCCGTACCCGTGCCAATTCCGCCCGCGCTGTAGCCATGCCCGTCGTGCGTCGGCCTCTCCCCTCCCCTACTTGCGCGCGCGTCACCCTAGCGTTGTCGCCCTGGCCGCCGAGCTCGAGCTTGCACGGTCGGCTATAAATAGCGCTCCTCGGCCGAAACTCCTGACACGAAACTTGTGCCTTATTGTCTCATCTAGCTCCTCTCCAATTTTCCCCAAAATCCATTCACCACAGCGTAGAATTTTTCAAAATATTGGAGCCCGACCGGAAGAACCCTAGCTCGGCCGCACGGAGCAAAACTCCAAATTCGTCGTCCTCGGTTGATATCTTCTCGAATTAATGGTACGTCCACGATCTACGTGCTCTCAGCGTTAGTCCCCCTACGTTTCCCGAGCCTTAACTCTCATCGGAACTCGCCGGCGACGAGCGCCGCCGAACTCCCCTGCCTCGGCCGTCGCCATGCGCATGTCGCCAGGTCGCTCCCATGTCTTTCTGGCCAAGCCAACCCCTAGCTAGCACCCCCGTGTCCCGTAGATGCTCTAGGACCCCTTGGTTCGGCCGCATTGTCACCGAGGCGTCGCCGCACCGTGCGCCACAGCTGCCATGGCCGCCTCGCCGTCGCCAGCCCTCCCCGTCGCTTCTTCGGCCCGACCAAGCCGTGGAATGGAACCCCGTGGTTCGTAGATGGGCAAAAACCCTTCGATCCCAAGCTCCGGCCCTCCTCGCGCCGGCGCTCTCTTCCCCCGTCGGCCACCGGCGATAGTTGAGAGAACAGAGGAGGAGGAGAAAAAGGAAGAAAGAAAAAAAGGGAAAGAAAGGAAAAAGAGAAAAGGAAAAAATAAAATAGGAAAAAGAAATATAATTTAGGAAAATATTTGGAAACTTTAAATAGAAATTTATTTCCTAAAATAAAGATTTTAAAGGGCCAATTATTGAATAATATTAAGAAGATTGAATTTTTTTGCCTAAGATTAATTTAGAAATCATTTATATTAATTTCATCACACGAACTCCTTTCCAAAAACTTAAATTAAAATTCACATTATTATGAGTAACATCACACTTAGGGTAATTGAGTAGGATTCAAATAAGGTTTGACCTCGGATTGATTACCCAATAAAAATTAAAAATAGGATTAGACTTAACAATTTCTTTTGATATAAAACTTTAAAATCCTCAGAACATACTATTCCTAAAACTTGAGACAAAATAGCTAGGGATAATGCCACTATATGATTACTTAAAACGGTAAAACACGAGAACTTCGCGATAATATAACTCGCTCGTTTTAACTCGAATTCTTGTATAGCTCGATCGGAAATTCATTTGACGCCGTAGATTCGTCTTAGGAGCCACTTTTGCAATTTATTCGACTTTTATTGGATTTTATGGAATTCTAAACGAATTCAATCCTTCCTTTTCACACGTATGATTAGCATCCGAGAAAACAACCATTGACTACGCGGAAGACCCCGTCCAATAAGCGTGCGAGCAAGGCAAGTCATCACATATCTTCGAACATATGATCCCAATTTCAAAATAATGTTGTTTTAAACTTCAAATATGCATGCTATATACACAAATTAGTACCTATGCTTGATATGCCATGCCTTGACATTGTTTACCTTTAGATATAATCTTTGTAACCCTCGATGTGATATAACCAAAGGATATATCTTCGCTAAAATGCTTAGCCCTTCTTATATTAGATTCGTGCATACTCATGACTTTACAAAGAAGCTTTAAGCTTGGGCAACTACCTTAGGGAAGGTAGTTGAGATACGGCATGTGGAGACATGAGCACCACATTGCCTTGATCATGATGAAAATAGTTTTGATGGAAAAAAATGAAAGTACAAAACCAATGTTTTTAGATTGGGGCGGATGGATGGATTTGGGTGGATTCCGGCAAAGGCAAGTACCGTCCCTGGTCGATTAAGGACCGAGCCATGAGACTTATAACCTGGAACCAGCCAGTACAACCGTACTTCTCGAATGGGTATAGACCTAGCAAAGTAGATAGCCGAGCGCATGCAGTATCCCTGCATAGTGGTTCTTATGATGAGAAGTGGTTTGTGATGTTGAGGTTAGGCTGCGGCCCACATACTCAAGTGATGAATCAAATCGAAATTAATTATAACTTAAAGACTAAGAGAGTTTCCCTTACCCCGGGAGCGTCAGAACTCCTCTCTCTGCTAGGAAAGGACAGCTAGAGTGCAAGAGGAATTCAGTTCATGGAGCAGGTACTGCCAACGTAAGGTTATCGAAAAGTTTGCCGTGACCGTCCCATATTGAGGGATGAAGGCTCATTCAATGAGCAGTTGCGGAGTGCGGGTAAAGTGTACATCTACTGCAGTGTGAGTAAACCAATCTATTCGAATAGCCGTGCTCGCGGATAATGAGCAGCGTGACAAGTTTCTCTTGTGGCTAGACTCATAAGTTTTAAAATGATGGGAGGGTATGCATAATGAATTTTGTGTGCTGGTGGACTCAACTTCTCGACCTGCAAGAAGGGGTAGACTCCCCAGAAAACCATGACGATTCGGAGGCGGGAAGCCATCCTTGGTATCACGATGGATGGTGGACAGAACCGTCACCGACATAATATACTCTGGAACTAAAACTTGACTTGGCTAGATATAGGCTTGTAAAATGATTTATAAAAATTGGCTTTGTGCAAATAAACCATAGCGATCCTTTGATTGACCCTATCATGTGCATCACTCCGTGTTGGCTTGCTGAGTACGTTGGGTACTCACCCTTGCTATACGCACAAACCTTCAGATGGTGGAAACGAAGGTCTGGAGGACCCCTATGCTTACTGTTAGGAGGGCGAAGAAGGAAAAGAAGGCGCCTACTAGATCTTAGTCCCCGGTCGTTGCCTGTGGCATCGACGTGCCGCTGCCTTCCGTCTGCTATCTTATCTAATTTCTGCTTTTGGTTGTATCCGGACTAGTAGGTTCTGTATGTATTGAATAATGCCTTTGGGCCTAATATTGTAATATCTTTTAATACTATTCGTGCACTTTGCACCTGATAATACAGTACTATATTCGTGGGTACCAAACTACTCGATCCAGGAAAATGGTACTATGAACACGAATGATTCCCGTTCCAAAAACGGGGGTCCACAATTTACCTTTTAGCTCAGCAAAATCTTCATGAATTGCCACCTTGTGTTCCGTCTAGCAAACCCTTGTTGGGTTGATGTATCCTACTGCTCGGTTGGCCCTTTCGGCATCGTGGAATTGCATCCTAAGTAATGCAGCGGATAATTTATCAGAAGTTAGTTTTCAAATGAATTCTTTTATGTCATCAAATGCGATTGACTTACAGGCAAAACACGGCAATGAGATTTATATCCATTTTGTCTAGCTTTAGAAATACGTGAAGGTCGGTAAATCGATGACCAGCATCGCATTAGGTCCACTGATGAAAGCGTGATCCGTGACCTTCATAGTAATCAAGCTGAGGCCCTTTTTGTCGCCTCTAGGTACCAATCATGCATCACCCTCATCTCCCAGGGTAGGTCTTCCATGATGTGCCACGGTAAGAACGGCTTTTCGTACTCGTACTTTTTTGGCACTTCATCGGAAGTCTAGTTTTGCATGTCCTCCATGTGATATTTCACTGATTCTTGTGAATCCGACAACTTTGGAGTTTCATCTTTCTGCTTGTCATTCGGCGCTCTCCCCCCGAAGGCCTGGAACACTAACTTTTCCTCGTATACGGCCATTTTTTTCTGATCATAAGTAGATGGTACCATTTTTGGGATAAGCCGACGAGGTTCAAGCTTAGTTGGCGTTGGGAGACGTGGTTTTCTGATGAGGCCTTTCAGGTAGCGCCAAAGCTGAATGTGGTGTCGGAGGAGATTGATTAATATCTTACTGCAGATGAATGTTGTTCTGCGGGTGATGGATGTGGCGAATCATGCCCTTTTGGTGGGGACGAGGAAGGTGGGGAAACATGCCAATTTGTTGGTGAATCTGGCCTTGGTGGAGAAGCTGGTGCAGGAGCAGCAACAATCTTAGGAGCCGACGGGATTGGGGTTGAAGGCGATGGACCGACCAGCAGGATATCTCGTCGATGCCATAGTATAAACTAGTTCACCACATCCCCAAGCAGTTCTATCCCTTCCAGTGCTGAAATATCTAGCTCTAAACTGGTATGCTCTGCATGCACCTTGGCCACTTGTACCCTTGCATATTCTTTAGGGATTGGAGTGTTGTGAAATTGACGCCCTGGTATCGCAAGTCCTGTTCCCACCTTCTTTCTCTTCCCTGCCCTTTCTATTGGCATGAGTAGGATGCACGGAGTCGGAGCAGTGATGTTATCCACTAGATAAGGTGACGTGTCTACTGACCCGACATTGTTTGGCATCTGAACTGTCGGTTCTTCAGAATGTTGGAATAAGTTCGGGAAGGCTTGGCGATTTTGAGCAATCAAAGAGTAGAAATGTTTTTCTACTTGTTTTGCTATTCTCTTCCTGTTTCTATTTGTACCTTTCCTGTTTCTTGTAAACCGTAGCTTCCTCTGGAAACCCTTCCTTTCAACTTGTTCTTGATGATAGACCTCTTACTCGTCCAGAATGTTCAGGGTTGCCTAATGCAGTTGTCAATTGATCATTCTTCCTCTTGGCAATGAATTCTCCTGCTTTCTCTTTCTCCACAATCTCCTGGAGACTACTGGTCACAAGCTCGATGTTAGGGTCCTCGAAAAGGATCTCTTCGTCGTCGATGATTTGGCCCGTGCTATGTGCCCAAACCTAGTTTTTGCTCATTTCCTTGAGTGGTTCTACAAGTAGTGGTTTGCTTTGGGCTGCAAACTTCTCTTCAGTTGTTCGTCACTTCTCTACGTTACCATCATATTCGCTCGAGCCCAATTGGTGCGGGTATTTATTTCTTTTAGCTAGATGGGACATCTTTTTCCTCCGCGCTAAGGCTTCTAGGCTTGTTATCTTTGCCACAAATTTGTCCCATTCGGTGGGCGTAATACCACCATATTCTTCGAACGGAGACTTGTTCTTTTGTACATAATTAGTGTTCATGTCGGACTTTCACTGCCTCCACCAATGTGTCATCGTTTTCAATGCAAACTCTCTTTCCAAAACCTCTGAACCAGGCGGATAGATAAGCCATTTCTGTAACTCATTTCACATAAATGTCTTCAGGTTATCATCCACCTACTCCCAGTAATCTACATTTAATGGACTATGGGTTCTAGCCAGTATCCCGTATGTGCTGCTAAATTTAGTCATTGCCACCTTTGGCTCCACTGACTTCCCATCTTAGTTTAGAGAGGTGATGTAGTACGTCTTCTTGGAGGTTGGTTCTTACTTCTCTAACCACGTCTTTTCTTTTGACGTCTTCCAGCACTTGCGGACGTGTTAGTTTCTACCGGACCAGACGCTGTTGTGTCCGTCTTGACTTCGGCTATGACGACAGACTTGGCGGCCTTTCTTTTTGAGCGACGCTGTGTTTCCATTTGTACGGACATTACATCAGAAAATGTTAAACGCGATCGAGGGGGAGACAAATTAGTTCATAACACTACGGCTTGACTTACTGCTTGCTTAATAGGGATGTAGTCGGGGTCATCTTCAACCCATGGTGCTGGCGTACTTTCTATCTCGAAAGGATCGCTTGGTGTCTTTCATGTGCCTTCTCTAGACATCTCTTGCGTTGGTTCAACATTGGGTGCCTCGGAGGGAGCTTTCTCGTTCGACATTATGTGCCTATTAAAATACTTCCTCTATAAAAAACGTTCAAGTCCATAGCTAAAAAGAGGGTTTAGGGTTTAATTGAGTATTAAGTGATTAACGAAGAGGGTAACATATGGTGACAGCAACTAGGTGTATATGGTAACCTACTTGTCGAAGAAAGAAAGTTGTGGTAATCTGCATTCTGCACCAAGTAATTATGCAAGCAAATAGGTCAGGTTAAGATATAGAGATGACGGAGCGGCCTACAGTACTATATATGTTTGAATCGGGCTTTAATTGATTTTTGTGGCAATGGCGATGATTTTGGTGTTGGGTGGCAAAGAGGAGATGGGAGTGGACAGGACACTGGACACTGGCGGTGGTGGTGAGCTTGGCTTGGCTTTGTTTGGGCATGGATTTTTATATCTCATCGTTTTCTTCCTATAACATTAGCAACTGTCAAAATTTATATCAAAATCAGATTTTAATGGACCTATGGAACAGATTTTAATCAGAGAACACACCCATCCAGTATATATCAAAATCATATATCAAATCATATATCAAAATCATAAACTGTTTGAACCAGTATTAATTCATAAACTGTTGAAAATTCGAAATCATAAACAGTCCATTTACAGTTCCAATTTACATAATATAGTCCATTTACAGTATTAATTCTGCTCAAACCAGTATTAATTCAGTCCATGTACATAATACTGTTCGAACCAGTATTAATTCATAATACAATCCATTTACAGTTTCAATTTAAACTCCTAGCTAGCTAGTTCAAAATATTCCATAAAACTCTATTTTTTAATAAAAACAATAGCTTTGCTTTTTTAAAAGAAGTGTAGCAGTGTTAGCATAGGATTAAAAAATAAAGGAATAAAACACATAATTTCAATAGAAATATAACTGGGCCTAGCAGTTATAAATAAACCCGCAAATAAAATGATTTCGAACCCGCCATAAAATAACTGGGCCTAGCAGTTAATAGGTGGAGAACACTAGTATAGTCATGCATCAAACCCGCAAATAAAATGCTCATAAACTCCATCAAGAGCACGTATCACATTTCACAAAAATAAAAGTGCATCAGTCTATATACTTTCTTGATTTAATTTACTCCATGGGCATCCCATCCATATGAACATCACAACACATATCACATTTCACATCACAGCACATATCACAAATTTTACAAGATTAAACACAAATTAATTTGCAAAACAAATGACTAACCAGTGAGGTGGCGGTCGGTGGGCGGTGGTCGGTGTGCGGCGATCGGTGGCATGGTGGGGCAGGCCGTGAGGCGGTAGGTCTGGTCGGTGGTTGGCGGTCGGTGGCACGGTGGAGGCGACGGTCGACAAGCGGCAGGCGGCAGTCGGTGGTGCGGTGGGGCAGGCGACGGTCGGTGGCGTGATGGAGGTGGCCGTGCGGCGGTGGGGCTGGTCGAAGGTCGGTGGCACGGTGGCGGCGGCGGGTGGCGGTCAGCGATCGGACGATGTAGAGAGAGAGAGAGCAGCGGCTAGCGGCGACACGTGGGGATGTGGCGGTGGGAGGTGGAGTCCGTGGGGATCCGGCGGCGGTGGGAGGCGGTTACTCGAAATTTTGGCAACCTGACGGCGCAGATCTGGATTCACCGGGGACATAGAAAATTTCGAAGCCCGTGCACACCTATATATAGGTGGGGATTATCGCGTGCGTGCGCTTAAGTGCCCGCACGGAAAAACTATCTTTCCGTGCGGGCCGCTAAACCGCCCGCACGAAAAGATAGTTTTTCGTGCGGGCACTTAAGCCGCCCACACGAAGACATTTACGAAATCATCAAATCTTTCATTGATACTAGTTTCCTGATATTCGATGAGAATCCAGTCGGCACTTTCAAACCACGAAGACATTTACGTAAAGATTTTTCTCTTCTAGTGTCATTGAGTAGCATGCCGGTGGAATCTCAATTGTACCATTCGCTAGCTCTTTCGGGTGGAGATCTTTCCTTATGCTCAAATTGACCAAGTCGTTATGTGACTTTAATTCATCCTTTGTCTTACTAGGAATGTCAAGTAAAGTTTCGATTGTGCTGTTGAACATGTTTTTCTTGAGGTGCATGACATCGATGGCATGATGAATCTCCAGGTCTTTTAAGTATGTCAGCTACTTAAAAAAAATTGAATGTTTCTTGAAGGGAAGCGTGTTTTATACCACTTCTTTGTTCCTCTTGCCTGCAACAGTCTTTCCCTTACCGAACATGACCTTTATGCTCTTTGTCAGCTTGAACACCGTGGAACCATCCTTTGCTTCGGGGGCAATACCTTTCTCGACAGTTTTGTCAAAAAATATAGCCATCACACGATATCTATGCTTCTGTGGTAAGAAACGATGATGACGCATGTAAATTAACTTTTTTGACGAGGTCAGGTATATGCACGATGTGTTGTCTAGACATATAAAACATCCGGTCTTTCCTTTAATCTGTCCTGAGAGGGAAAAATTTGCTGGTAGATCATTTATAGTAATGAATATGATAGCACACAAAATAAAATACTCCCGGCGGTACGCATCAAACAATCATAGACCCTCTTCCCATATTTCTTGCATATCCTCCATCAAAGGTTCAAGAAACACATCTAGATCGATGTCAGGCTGTTTTGGCCCTTGTATAAGGATAGTCAACAAAATATGCTTTCGCTTTTGACATAACCATGTAGGAAGGTTGTATATGGTGAGCAAAACATGCCAAGTGTTGTGTGAGCTACTTAGGTCACCAAATGGATTCATTCCATCCGTGCTCAATGCAAACCTAACATTTCTCGGATCCTTAGCAAATTCTGGGTGCTTTGAATCAAAGTTTCTCCACTATCGAGCATCGGCGGGTTGTCGAATCATACCATCTCTCTTTGGACCCTCTTGATGCCATCTCATCAATTCGGCATCGGTGGGGTTCAAGAACAATCGCTTCATGCGATCTTTCACTCGCAAGTACCACATCAACATGGCTGTAATCTTTTTTCCTGGATCTACCTATGATTTTGGTTCATCAACATCACTATCGGCGGCACTGTTACCCGTTTTGTACCTGCTCGTCTCACAAGTTGGACACTTGTCCAAGTTAGCGTATTCCTTGCGATAAACTACACAGTGATTAATACATGCATGGATCTTTTTCGCACCAAGAGATAATGGACATATTAGTTTTTTGGCTTGATAGATGTTAGCTGGCAACAAGTTAGGCTTAGGAAGCATAGCTCTCAAGAGACCCATCAATTCGTTGAAACTAGTATCAGACCATCCGTGCATGGCCTTCAATCTAAGAAGTTCTAGCACCGACCGCAACACTGTATAATCCATGTCACATCCCTTTGATTGATCGTACAAAAGATCTTTCGCTGATTTCTGCAACACCTCCCAATTGTTTAAATCTGTTGCTTTCTATGTTAGGACCTCTGGTTCAGCGTGCCGCAACATATCCTCAAGATCAAGATCAATATCAACCTCTGCATCGTTAAAACCAAAGCCACCAAAATCATCCATCAATTCACGGGACATGTCCTCAATTATAAAATTGTCCGCCTCATCGAAGTAAATTTCAGGAATCTCTTCACGAGCGGTGACTTCCCCGTGATATGTCCAAACTGTGTATTTCTCCACAAATCCACGCTGAATTATGTGTCCCGAAATTACATTCGAATCTTTCCACATCTTTTGATTCTTGCAATCAAAGCAAGGATAAAAAATATCCTTTCTATTCTCCTTCAAAGGGCGTGCGTTAGCCTTATCAATAAATGTTGATGCTTCTCTCATGAACACCGGATGAGTTCTCCGCGTCTCATACATCCATGTCCGATCCATCTAAAAAAGTTCACAGCAAAAAATAATATTATATTGTAGGTGTTTTCTACATAAACGATAAATCAAATCATATTTTAAAACTAAACCTACAATACATTGGACCATCATGCACTAGTAATTATAAAAAAAATTTGTCATTCAAATAATATATTTGACCTACAAATTAAAAAATAGCTCAAAATGATCTATTAAAAAAATTTAAATATCTTCGCATTCAACCAATGAAATTTTACAAAAAGGAAGCAAATGAAAGAGAAGATTAAGCATGTTACTTTTATATTGCTTGCAATCGAAGAATTTGCGTCGAAAACTTTTCCCCTAATAAATTACCTATTTTTTGAGATAGAAACACCAAGTTGAAAAAGTTTAAATATTTTCGCATTCAACTAATACAATTTTACAAAAACAGAAGCAAATGAAAGAGAAGATCAATCATGTTACCTTTTATATTGATTGCAATCAAAGAATACGAGTTGAAAACTTTTCTCCCTATAATTAGCTTTTTTGGAGAGAGAGAGACGTCGAGTTTAAAATGACAACAGTCGGGTTAAGAATATATTTATGACTCATCATCATGTGCGGCCCACTTAAGGGATCGCACGGGAAAATATATTATCCTGTGTGGGCCCTTAAGTGGGCCGCACGCGATGTTGCGGCATTATCCCATGCAGTCGTTTTAGTGGATCGCACGGGATAATACATCTTCACGTGCTGTCCAACAATCGGCCCCTGGGGACCGTTTTTTCCAGGCGCGACCACTTATGGCCCGCCTCGAACCTACCGGGGGGCTTGTCCAAAAAAACCGATTCTACAGTAGTGTGAGACTCTAAAAACATTTTATGGTGGTTTTAAAATATATGCCAAATGTTTTTCACTAACATGAACTTCATTAACAAAATGTTTATGGTTATGGACCTAATTAAATGTAACATCTACATCAACAAAATACACACAATAAGAGCATCAACCAGGAAAACCACCTCCGTTGTAAGCAAAACTACTAAAAATATGTCATAGGTTGTTTTTTTTGAAATTCTGAGAGCTTTAAGGTGAAAAATGACCGTTCTAGTCATAGAGTGAAAAACAGACTTCGAGTAAAGTTAATGGGCTAAAGATGGATTTCAGCCTTTTGAACTTTAATAAAACTGAAGTTGAGAACGATTGAACTTTTTCCTTAGAAAAAAATCTTGCCAAAACTTTAATACTTTTTATATGAAATTGATCCGTTGTTTTTAGTATTTTTATTAATAATATATATATCTTTCTTGATTTTTCTGTGAAATTTTGAGCATGTTTGTATACTACAAAGATATTACCTTGAATTATCTTTTGTAAGAAAAGAAATAAAAAAATTCCATTTTCTTTAGCTATGATCACATTTTGAGATTGTTCTTGTGGGGGTATCACCCGGGGTAGCCGACGGAGACAGCTGAAGTTGCACTGGTAGTCCTCGAGAGGACATCAAATGCCCAACCTCTTCCTGGGGTCGGGAGCCTCGACCCCCCCGACTGTCCCGACTCAGTGTCTTACCCCAACTACAGCTCGTCAGCCTGACCTCCGATCTCCTCTGTTTAGGAGGCTTGCATCGTAAGGATCACGAAAAAGATAAGGAGGGGACAACCCGATAGAAGATGACATCACCCGACAGGACTGCGTAGAAGGTACCTGCGGAGGGCGGATCCCAAGGCAAGGTGGAGCGTGAGATACCCACGGAGCGCAGGACCCCAGGGGGATCTCTATGTATGTTTCAGATGTTGTTTGTACTTGCTTTCTAGCTTTTAGTCTTAGCTTTTTTGGCCCCCAAGTCCACTTGTAACTGCCCCCCCTTGATCTATAAAATGGTGGGCAGGACCGCGGGGGAGGGGGGATCGATTCTTTGGGGAGCTAGGTCTAATCTCTACAACCCCAAGAACTCTTATCCATTGTACTCTGTTTCATACACCATCCCAACAAAGAACACATGACGTAGGCTTGTTTTTCTCATGGAGGGCTGAACATGTCTAAAATCTCCCCGACTCATTTTCTTTCTTGAGTCGACCATCGTGCCCTTTCGATAGACGTTCCCGACCACTCTTTCACCTTCTTGGGTAGCCCCCTTGGAGGACTGTCGACCCACATGTCGACAGTTCTTGATATATAACTTTGTTTAATGCGTTTTACAAATTGTACAAGCACGGAACCGACTATACTAAGAGGTAGGTGTTAATGCCAAAATTTGGTAAGCCCTGAAGTCCTTATCGGCTAAGGGTTAGTATCGGCTCGAAGCAGAATCGGCGGAGAGTTTTGCGACAGCCGATGGAGAGTCTATATTTCTAGCAGTCGGGTTCTTGTTATATTCGGTTTGAGAAGATCTTATCAGAAGAAACCGAGTCCAAGGAGGATACGGCTTGTATCTATTAATTAGGAAGAGGTTGTTAGTTTCCTATTTTATCTTTAGAAAAGTCTATTTTGTAATCTGTTAGGATCTTTGTCATCCCACGGGTATAAATATGTAAGCCCGGGGTTCATGTAATACCATATCTCGATCAATACAACTCGACGCATCGCCACCTTTCTTTTGTCTGTTCTACTTTGTCATCCGGCGGAACTTGGCACCTGATGCGGGGCTGCATCGGCTTCGATCTCCGGCGAAGGGATAAGTCCAAGGTCCGACATCATCGGCTTCGATCTCCGGCGAAGGGATAAGTCCAAGGTCCTGTCGGCTCAGGCAATCGTATTGGCTACGTTGGCGTCGTCCAAGGCTGCATCAGTACATTCCACCTCTTGGATTGCTTCGATTCAATTGATATCTTTGCCTGATTATTTATCATATGTCTCTGTTGAATCTAATTTTAGTATCTCGATTTGGCTCTATCGGCTGTCTCTCGTTTTAGGGTTTCTGCCGATACCAGCTAAATCGTTATACTAGATTAGATTAGCTTAGGCATCTATCACCCTGAAAATCAGCCAAGGGCTTGATTGTCTAGATATTGCTTTTCTTTTCATACTTAGTGTTGCATCAATTTGATCTACTAAGTCGTGATTAGAACCATAATCTTTAGCCTGCCTGTGGACTGCCACTAGGGGTTTCATCGGAGTTTTAGCCGGTGATTTATCTGGATATTGCATCGGCCTGCAAGGATTGTACACAAGTTGGATCTAGCCGATTGCAGCAGAGGCTTCATTGAATATTTAACCATTTGGATTTAATGACATCGTACTTCCAGCCGATGTATATTTTAACCTTTAAATCAGTATTTATTATATCATATGATTGCTTTGTGTCATATTACATTGCTATATCATCATGTTATCATCAGCCGATCGCCTTTATATAAATATTCGCTCAGCGTACAACCAATGGATTCAAACCCTAACACCATCGGCTGGCATCAGCGTCGGCTAGAATTGCACCATCGGCTTATTAGCCAATCAGTTAGTTTTTGGGTATCGGTCTATCGGCCGATATGATTTATGTTCTGCTATTTTTTGCATAACTTGTCTGTGGCAGGATCAAATTGACTAGCACGCCCGCGCTTCATCTATTCTAGGACCTGCACTGGAGCTAAGCAGATCTCCCAGGCCGACGTGTTGATTTTTCCCGTCAACAGTAGGCATAGGCTTAGAAATTCCAATCTAAATGAGAACTTAGCATATGAAACATACATTCATTGATGTAGCATGGCATCATGTCACATATAGTTTTGAAAGTACAAGAACTAAATGGAAAGTGTGAAGCTCTCAAAGAGGTATGTGCCCTCATTTATTACATGTGAGTCTAGTAGCTAGTTATGATAAAATCTGAATGAACTGAATAACTTAGATTGTAGTATCATCTATTACCACATAAAACATGCAAGGTCAATACAATATATACGTGAAAAAAGAGGGAATTTCACAAAATTGTAGGTAATTTTGTATAACTATCACAATACAAGTTTAAGGTTGCATTCTGTCAATGTCAGGGATCGACACGCGGGAATCCGAGGGACCCCTTTTTTGGTTCGGCACAGGGGAGCGGTGAATCTGGGTTTAAACTCGCGGTAAGGATGAGGTGGAGCCGGTAAAACCGAAGAAGGATCGCAACTGTAAGGACGCAAAAGATTTATACATGTTCGGGCCACCTGTAAGGCGTAACACCCTACTCCTGTTTTTTGTGTAATATAGGGAATGAGTTACAGGAACTGACAGGGGATTTCTTCCTTAGGGATGCTGGAGCTGGTGATTGAGGTGGGATGCTCGAAGCCCAAGGTCTCCAACAATGGCAGAACCTTGGACTAGTTTCTCGGGTTGTTGGGAGCAGTTGGGAGGTGGAACCGTAGTCTCGAGCTAGGATCTGAGCCAACGAACCCTTTTTACGATGGACTTGGGCCTCCTTTTATAGTGCAAGGGGACACCACAGTAGTCCTGATTTTCTCTACTCTGTTCCACGTGATGGGGTGGGTTTCGCCTTGTCTTGTCGGAGAAGCTACCCCCATCCTTGTTCCTGTTGTCGCGTCACGGAGTTGGTGGAGAAACGCGGTCGTCGTGGCAGCCATGTTGCTGACGCGAGGACGGGACGACCTACCTACTCCAGTGGGGTCAGTGGCCCATCTCCTGGGTAGGTGTTGACACAACGTCTCCTGCGCTCGTACTCTCTCTCCCACGCAGCCGCCCAATGCATTTAACACGACTGGACGGGGCGTGAGGGAGGCGTGCACGGAGCGGGCGTGCTGCCATACCATGGTCGCAGTCAAAGACTTTATGCCCTCTTTGCCTCGTGACGGGCAAAAAGGGTGATAATGAGAGCGGCTGACAGGCGCGCCTCACATCGCACTAAATGCGGCGGGGCAGGCGCTTAGCCTCTCTCTCTTTAGGCATTAAAGGTGGTTGGCAGTTGGACTCGCCCCTCTCTCAGAGAGGTGCGGGGTGAGGGATGGGGGGTCCGGGTGATGCGGACCCTGCCACCTGGTGGTCCGGGTGATCCCGGACCCTGCCGCCTGGGAAAACGGTGGCCTCCGGGCAGCCCCCGGGCCAGGCCCCTCTTGGGGTGGCCACGTGGCCGCCTATGGCCGGGACTCACTTGAGCCATCCAGGACGTATTTTTGGCGAGCCTTCCTTTTTTGGATATCGTATCTCCAACATATCCCCGGGCCCATATCACCGACAGTAGCCCCCGGTGTTGACCGGGACCGAGTCGGGTTCGGGCACGGTTAACGCCATTTCCTTGAGTGTGTGGGCCCGAGCGCCGGATGTGCCTCGCCATAGTAGGAGGCTGGTATGCGACAACGGATGCCGCGCTAGGCCAAGCTTTCTCTAGATGGGGGGCGAGTTTATTCGGGCCGCACACGTGGGGGCCCGTTAAAACCGCCTAGCTCTCTCCGTCCCGCGTAGTGCGCCTGGTGGGCGCGAGACCCCAGGCGGCACGAAATCCAAGCAGCGCGGGAACCAAAGGGGATGCGAAAAACGAAGGGGCGCAGAGCCGAGGGGGCGCGTCGTGTGGTAGTGGGGCAAAATTAATGCCGTGGAATTCGAGGGGGCCGTGTTTGCTTATAAAAATAGATCCACGAGAAACGGGATCAGTTTCTACGCTTTCCATAGCCATCGCCTCTCACAGCCATCACCTCTCGTCTTTTCAGCACCCTTGCTCCCTTTGCCTCCTTCCTCTCGCTTCCGGCTTCCTTGTTCGCACTTCAGCGCCCACCTTCGAGATGGCCCGTGATTCGCCTCTGGAGCCGGGGAGCGTGCTCCCCAAATCCCTGGTCCGCACCGCGGAGGCTCGCAGCCTCTTCAACAAATACTTGCCGCGCGGCACGCGCAGCGGCGGCGATGTCCCAGAGGAGTGGCCCCCCACGAGGATGGTGTTCTTCGCCTCCTTCGCCATAGTCGGGCTGATGCCGCCCTTCTCTCGCTTCTTCCTTGACGTGCTGGAGTTCTACGACCTCCGGTTGCACCACCTCACCCCCAACGCCATCTTCTACCTCGCCGTGTTCGCCTACACCTGCGAGATGTTCGTGGGGGTGATGCCCTCACTGCATCTCTTTAAGCAAATTCTTCCGGGTGTGCCGGGCGGGCTCCCCCGGCGTGGTCGGGTACGTGGCGATCCAGCCGCGGAAAGACAGGACCGTTGGCACCCCCTTCATTGACATCCCCCGCCTTTCCCCCGCCTTTCCCTTCCGACGGGAATCCCGGTGAACGAGAGGAACTGGGAGGCGCGTCCACGAGCCGGGAGGGAGCTGGACGGGGTGTTGGAGCGGATCAGCTACCTCTGGAGGGGGGCCTGTCCAGCCACGTGGTCTTCCACGACTTTCAGATGAGGCGCATCGCACCGCTGCAGGAGAGGCCGCGCCCCGCCTATATGTACACGGGCTTCAACGACGATATGAGGACCCACGTGGGCGCCGCCTTCGATTGGAGCGAGAAGGACCTGGCGATCCTGGCCCGCCACACCCTCGGCGTCACGGCGATGGACCTGACGCAGCTCCCGTCTGGGTTGGTGCCGCTGTGCCAGGACTCGGCGCGCTCGGAGATCCTACATGCGCTGCACGTGGTGGGCGACGGCGTGGGCTCGTCGTCGGTGCCAAGCGTTGCCCCAAGGGGTGGGGATGACGACTACGACGACGTCGACGATCAAGTGCCCATTGGGCGGCTGGGCCGCCAGGGTCTGGGAAGAGGAAGAGGTCTGAGGAGGACCCTGCACCTCCCCCATCTCCCCCATGCGGCGGTGGCGCGGAGCGCGCTGCCCCTCCCCGCAGGCCTGGGGGCTCGCAGGCGGCGAGCCCGGCCCCGAGGGCCACCCCATCGGGGGCCAGAATGGCCACAGCGACCGCGGCAACAGCGACGGCGGGGGCCGGGCGCACGCCCACGGCGGGCGCGCCGTTGGCGGGGGCCGGCCGCGACGCTCCAGCGTCAGCGGAGGTGGCGAGCGACAGCCCCGCAAGCCCCTAGCGGCCCTGTGAGGAAGAAGCGGGCCATCTCCAAGATTTCCTGGGACATCGATGCCTCCCGCCGGTAACGCCTTGTAGATACGTATGCGCCCTGTGGGCCTTGTGTTTTTTGTCTTGTGCTTTGATTCCAGCCGCGAACACCGGCATTTTCGCCCCAGGGTTATACCCAAGGGCGGTTCTGCCTCCGGCTCGGCGGGGAAGGCGCAGGAGGGGCTCGGGGCGCTTGAGCCCTCCGGGTCTGGGTCACCCCTCACGGGTTTGGGCGAGGATCCTGCAGCCCGAGGAGGGCCTACCTGTGCGCCGGGCGTTGGCCGCCGCGAGGAGCGAGCCGGGGGCGTCCCCGACGCAGAGGAGGCGCGGCGCGGCGGTAGAGCAGCTCGAGGGGTCCCCTCTGCGGCAACCATCGCCCCCACTACGACGCCGCCGCTCGTGCCATGCCGTACGACGCCGCCACCCCGCCGGCCAACATTAGTTCGCCGGCGTTGGCTCGCCGCGTGCCCCCGACGCAGGGCGGCTTTCTGGAGGCGGGCGGCGTCGGCGGGCGAAGCGGCGGCGGATGACTGCAGCCATGGGGCGCCTTCGGCTTCCTGCTCCGCGCAGGTGGCCGACCCCGGCCCGAGCTCCGACTCCGAATCCGGGGGTGCTCGGTCCGGGTTTGTGGCCGCCCTGGACACCGAGCCCCTCGTCCGGTCGCAAGAGCGGGCCAGGGAGATTGTGTCCAGGGTAGTGGAGGAAGCCAACGCGGTCTCCTTGGAGGGGCTCCGGGCCCAGGTACAGGGCTTGGCCGCAAGGGAGGCTGCGGTGGCACGGCGGGAGGCCGACGTTGATGAAGGCCGCCGGGAGCTGGCGGCCACGGCGAGGGTGGAAGGCCTCGTCCGCAAGCGGGAGCTGTCGGAGATCGAGCGGCGCCAGGGGGAACTCAACCAGGTGTTTGAGGACACCGTTGTTGAGCGGCACGCCGCCGACTTTCACGAGCAGGTCACCGCCGCCACAGAGGAGAGGGTCCGCACCACCGCCAGGAGGTTCATCCGCGACCTCAACGAGCGCGCCCAAGAGCTCGACCAGCGTGAGCGCACCCTACGCGATGCTGCCCGCGAGGCCGGCCTGGCGGAGCGGGAGAAGGCCCTAGAGGCGGCATGGCGGGTGGTCGAGGACCGGGAGGCCGCCGATGCCGGGGCCGAGGAGGACTCCGCCGCGCGGGAGGCGAACGTGGTGGCCCAGGAAAAGGCCATCGCAGAGCGCGAGGCCGCCATGGAGGGGCGCGAAGTGACGGTGCTGGAGGCCCAGGAGGAGGCCTCGCGGTGCCTCGAAGGCCGTCCGGGAGCGCGAGCAGCCGCCGCCACCGCCGGCCGCCGGCAAAACGAGCTGGAGCGGTGGGAGCAGGACTTGGCCGCCCGGGAGCAGGCGGTCGTCGACGCGGAGGTGCAGGTGCGAAAGCCCCCGCCGGCCTCTCGCTCCAGTGACGCGGCGCCAGAGCTGGAGGAGGCACGCCGCCGGATTGCGGAGCTAGACCACACCCTAAGCTTGGGGCTTCGGGTCGTGGGCTCGTCCGTCGAGCGCCTTCGGGAGGCGGCTCGTGAGGTGGCGGTCATCCGTTCCCTCACCAGCCTCCCTACCTTGGGGGGGTTAGCCACACACATAGATGAGCTGGCTGAGAGGATAAAGAGGGTGCCGGAGGAGGTCGACGAGGTGGCGAAGGAGTCGTCATATGACTTATCCCGCCAGGTCGTGACGCTCATCTTGGCGAGCTACCAAGCCCGCGACCCCGGCTTCGACCCCTACATCCCCACCGAGGACTTCCCCGAGGGCACCGAGGAGGCTGCTCGTCTTCGCGTCCAAGATGTCGTCGACTCCATTATGGTGGGCTTTGACGGGACTCCAGCGGCCTTCCAGCTCGCCCTCCGTGAAGACTCGCCGGACGAAGACCACCTAGAGAACGCCCCCAGCGACCCGCCGGCCGCCTTTATCATGTTGGACTTGTATTGTAACAGCTCATCGCGGCTGCTTCTGATAACTCATATGTGTGTGTATATATATATATATATATATATATATATATATATATATATATATATTATATATATATATATATATTGGGAGCCCCTGCCAACTTAGCGCACACGCAGTGGCGGTTAGTTGGCCCGAGCCCCTGCCTGTTTGCTTTCCTGCAACGGTAGTTCAACTTTTAGTTAGCTTAGCCATTGCAAGAATGCGGTAGCATGACCTCCCATCATGATTCGCCCCATGCATGGGAGCCGGTCCGGGTTCGGGCAGCGTGCGTCGGCGGCGGGCGTGCCTTCCTCGGGGTTTCGGGTAGGAGCGAAGGCATAGAAAGGCCGGCGAGGCGTGGCACCGGGGGTTTGGGACAGGCGTGTTAGTACGCACCCGAGCCCCCAGGCGTTGACTACCCCCAGGCGTGATAGTATGCAGCATCGCTCTACCTTCGACGCCCTTAAGGCTCTCAGGCTAAGGCGGGCAAGGCCAGAAGACCACTGGAAACCAGCATCCGCAGCTCATGTTCCAGCACATGGGGGAAAACTGAAGGGTTACGCGGAGGCTACGCTAGCCAAAAACAAAAACTTTTACCGCGCAAACCAGGAACACTTGCAAGTAAGGGCCGATAGATCGTTACCGATTGGAGTAGAGCGCAGCGGAATAACCAATCAGGGCAATCCGATCCGAAATGCAGCAGCCGATTCCCGGAGACACCGATTCGCCAATCAGCCGATTCGAGTCGTCCGCCGCGTTCTCACGCCTCGCTCCGATGCGCCCGACCGCAGCCGATTCCACCACAGCCCGATCGCTCCGATTGCGCCGATCCGAAGCCGATCAACAGCGCGCAACGTAGCAGCGCCTACCGGTATCCACACGTCCGGGGACAGAACGCCGTACACCCGTGTGCTAGCACGCGATGCAAGGCTAGGGTTTGGCTCGAAAGTGGGGAGGGTTTCCGTGGAGATTGATCTCGGCGACTTCTATTGCACGCGATGCAATTGATGTCTATTCAGCTCTCCACCCCTCCCTCCTTTATATAGAGTTGGCCGACGGGACTAGTGGCCGATTAGGACTCTATTTTGAATCGGATCTCATCCGTATCTCATAGAGTTGGCCGCCCATACGTCGTAAGCCCATAGGACTCTATCCGATCGGATCCCTATCCGATCGAGCCGTATCCGAGTCCAACTCGAATATCTATTCTATCCCCTTAAGCGTGCGACCACAGTAGGTTCAGGTATACTCGGTTTCGGCTATAGTCTAACTTAGCCGATCGTCGGCTCGAGTCCAACTCAGCCGACCATCAATAGCGGCGCCTAGCAGGCACATATTGACACCATAGTATACAAGAATATAATATCGCCTCGAACCTGTAATGTGTACACAAATCCCTTTGTCTCACGATACCGCTTAAGCTATAGGCAAGATGTGTGCCATCCCTTCAATAGCTTAACCATTCACTCGAACCGTATTGGATTATCCGTCCGTTGATTGACTCCTCAATCAACTTAGCATGGCCATGCATTTCCATAATCCATTACCTCGAGGGGCCCAGAGATATCTCTCCAAAGGAGGGGCAAATTCCATCTTGATCACTCACATCCCACTCCATGTTTCATAGCAAACCCGAAAACTACCTTTATAACTATCCGATTACGGAATAGCGTTTGGTAGTCCCAAAGTAGGCTACTACACATGTTGGAATCCATGGTGATCTCGGTCTAAGGACTTTGTACCAACACTACCGAGACCAACTAATGGCACATTAATTCTGTAGTGTCTCATGGTGGGTCTATCCAACAATGTGTTCTCTAACACATATGTCCATGTTTATTGATTTGGTATCTCCATACCCATGATCTATGAGACATGATCATCAATCAATAAACATGCCGATCTTAGAATCATATTTGTTCCAACAATATGACATATGATCGGGATCGTTTAGAAATAGATTCATACATAAAGAGTCTCATAAATAAGTCACGTACTTATTGATCAATACAAGATGTCTATTTCATGGAACTGAATAACACTTTATTCATTTATACATAAACATTGACGTGATATCCAACATCTCCTTGTTGCCTCTAGGGCATATCACTAACAAAAACACACTACAAGTATGTATTTTGGAAATAAAATCATGGGGAATGTAACAGCGAACTCATTGTTCATGCCACTGGAAGCAGTGGATGAACTTCCATGTATGTTTCAGCACACCATGCGGTTTATGGGTAGAACTTGCGCAGGTGGAAAATGTTCCACGAGTTCGGCAGCGGGGTGCCGTCCTCTGTGGCTAGGCGAATTGCTCCCGGACGCGGGGTGCCGATAACTTTGTATGGCCCCTCCAACATCGGGGATAATTTCCTTAGTCCCGCATGCGTTTGTACGTGGCGTAGGACAAGATCATTGACCTGTAGCGCTCGGGGGCTGACTTTGTGTTGATGGTAGCGGCGGAGGCTCTGCGTAGCGAGCCGCGCGGCGCTGCCCGGCGCCGTCTTTCTTCCAGTAGTCAGGTCGTCACGATGCAGCTGCTCTTGATCTCGCTTCGGTGTAGAGCGTGGCTCGGGGCGATCCCAGGGTGAGCTCGGAAGGCAAGACCGCCTCGGCTCCATACACCAAGAAGAAAGGTGTTTCCCCGGTGGCGCGGCTCGGTGTTGTCCGGTTGGCCCAAAGGACCGTAGGCAACTCGTCAGTCGACGAGTCCTCATGCTTCTTGAGCACGTTGTAGGTCTTCATCTTGAGGCCTTTCAATATTCTGCGTTTGCAAGCTCAGCCTGACCGTTGCTTTGGGGGTGGGCGGGCGAGGCGAAACAGAGCTTGATGCCCATATCATCGCAATACTCGCCAAACAGCTCACTCGTGAACTGGGTGCCGTTGTCGGTGATGAGCCTGTTGGGGACCCCGAACCTTGCCGTGATTCCTCTCATGAACCGCACAGCCGAATGCTTGTCGACGATGCTGACTGGATAGGCCTCAGGCCACTTGGTAAACTTGTCGATGGCGACATATAGAAATTTGCAGCCGCCCCGTGCCTGCTTGAATGGGCCCAGGATATCCAGCCCCCATACCGCGAATGGCCACGAGAGCGGGATGGTCTGAAGGGCCTGAGCTGGCAGGTGCGTCTTCTTGGCGTGGAATTGGCACGCTCGGCACCGCCGCACGAGGTCTGTTGCATCCTCCAGCGCGGTGGGCCAGTAAAATCCTTGGCGGAATGCCTTTCCCACCAAGGTTCGGGAGGCTGTGTGCCCCACATTCACCTTCATGGATCTCGGCAAGGAGCTCGAGACCCTGTTCCCGAGCGATGCATTTCATGAGCACTCCGCTGGCACCGCGTCAGTAGAGTGTCCCTTCTACCAACACGTACCTCTTGGAGGTCCGGGCAATGCGTTCGCTTTCCTCGCGTTGCTCGGGCAATGACGCGTCTTGCAGATATGCTTGGATTTCCGAAATCCAAGCCACCTGGCGTGTGGTGTCGGTCCCGGCAGGACCAGGCTGTGGCTGGCCCGCCAGGTCCGGGGCGTCGGGACCAACCGATTCCTGCCCTTGGGGCGGTTCGGGGCACACCGACGGCTCGGTGAGCTTTTCTTCGAATGCGCCTGGCGGGGCTGGGGCTCGCGCGGACACGATCCTAGACAGCTCGTCCGCCAGGGTGTTATCTCTTCTGGGGACGTGGCGCAGCTCGAGGCCATCGAAATGGCGCTCCATACGCCGTACTTCCTTGACATAAGCTTCCATTTGGGGGTCGGTGCATTGGTACTCCTTGGAAACCTGGTTTACAACCAGTTGGGAGTCCCCGAGGACTAGCAGACGGCGGATGCCCATGCCTGCTGCCGCTCGCAACCCCGCTAGAAGCCCTTCATATTCGGCCATGTTGTTAGTTGCCCGAAAGTCAAGCCGGACGATGTACTGGAGTACGTCACCCGTTGGGGAAGTTAACACCACGCCTGCCCCGGCCCCGTGCAAGGTGAGTGAACCGTCGAAGTTCATCACCCAATGTGCAGTCCCTTGGCCACGATCCTCTGCTCTCTCGGGTTCGCCCGGGGGTGGATCGTCATCGGCCGCTGGCGTCCATTCCGCCATGAAATCGGCCAAGGCCTGGCTCTTGATTGCGTGACGGGCTTCGAAATGCAAATCAAATTCCGACAATTCGATAGCCCACTTGACTACCCGTCCCGTGCCCTCCCGGTTATGCAGGATTTGCCCAAGAGGGTAGGACGTGACCACCGTTACCCGATGTGCCTGGAGATAGTGGCGCAGCTTCCTGGAAGCCACGAGCACAGCGTAGAGCATTTTCTGGGCTTGTGGGTAACGTGTCTTTGCGTCCCGTAGCGCCTCGCTGACAAAGTAGATCGGCCGCTGAACCTTGGTGCGGGCCTTAACTACATTGCTAGGGGCGACAGGTTCGGGTGCACCGGGGCGGGTTACCTCGGTGTCCGGGGTTGTCGAGCCATCGCCTTCCCCGGGGCCCTCAGGGCCGCTCTAGATGGGAGGGGCCTCGGGAGCCCCGGACTAGGGGGCCGGGTGGCTCCCTGAAGCTCGAGGGGGCAAAGGCCTCTTCCAGCTTCGGGTGCTTCCTCAACCAACGCCGTTCTGAGGTTTCCTACCTCCGGGTTTGGTGGGGCTGGGGGCGACTGAGAGTTTAGCTCGTCGTCGCGCTCCACAACCAAAGCCGCACTAATCACTTGGGGAGTTGCCGCCAAATATAAAAGGAGGGGTTCTCCTTCTCGAGGGGCTACCAATATGGGCGGTGAGGAGAGATGACGCTTGAGCTCGCCCAAGGCCTTCTCTGCTTCGTTCGTCCAAGTGAAGGGGTCGGTTCGTTTTAGCAGCTTAAATAGAGGGAGCGCCCGCTCTCCTAGCCTTGATATAAAACGAAGGGCAACTACACAACCAGTAATTTTTTGCACGTCCTTGAGCTTCCTAGGGGGCGCATCTCCTCTATCGCTTTTATTTTTGCGGGGTTGGCCTCAATGCCTCGGGCAGAGACCAAAAACCCTAACAGTTTGCCTGCTGGTACCCCGAACACGCATTTTTTTGGATTCAGCTTCATGCGAGAGGACCGGAGGTTATCAAATGTCTCGGCCAAGTCTGGGAGCAAGGTTCTTTAGTCCCGGGACTTGACTACGAGATCATCGACATACGCCTCAATATTACGTCCTATTTGGTCTCCCAACGTGATGCGGACACCACGTTGGAAAGTGGACATGGCATTCTTTAAACCAATAGGCATAGACATGTAGCAAAAGGTACCCACAGGGGTGATAAATGAAGTTTTCTCCTCATCCTCTATAGCCATGCGGAACTGATGATAACCAGAGTATGCATCTTGGAAACATAAAAGGTCGCACCTCGTAGTGAAGTCGACTATTTGGTCTATTCGGGGTAGAGGATAAGGGTATTTAGGACATGCCTTGTTGAGGTCGGTGTAGTCGATGCACATGCGCAGCTTGTGGTTGGCCTTCGGGACGACCACCGGGTTAGCCAACCACTCCGGATGCAGCACCTCCCGGATGAAGCCGGCCTCCTGGAGCCGTGTCATCTCTTCGCGGATGCACGCCTGCCGCTCCGGGGCCTGTCGCCTCACCTTCTGTCGGACCGGTCGTGTATCCGGCCGCACTGCAAGTCGGTGCTCAATCACCTCCCTGGGGACTCCGAGCATGTCCGATGGCTTCCGAGCAAACACGTCGGCGTTCGCCCGCAGGAAGAAGACGAGCGTGTCTTCCTATTTGGGGTCCAAGTTGCCGCCAATTTTGGCGGTCTTGGACGGGTCGTCGCCCAACTGGATAGACTTGATTACCACCTCATCGGCCGAGGTGATATGCTGTTTTGGGGCCCGGGAACCCGAGGCCTCCCCTTGAGGGCCTTCGGGTTCAACGCGGTCGACCGCCGCAAAGTCATCGACGCTCGCCTCCGCGCAATCTAGCGCGGTTTTGACGTCAGCATGGACGGTGATGGGGCCTCCGGGACCCGGCATCTTGAGTTGGCGGTAGGCATAATGGGTAGCCGCCATGAACTTCACCAACGTCGGCCTCCCAAGCACGACGTTGTAGGGCAGATTGAGGTCCGCCACATTGAAGTTGATCCGCTCGGTGCGGAAATTGGAGGGGCTCCCAAAGGTGACCGGCAGTGCGATCTGCCCGAGGGGCCACACTTTCCCGGGCGTCACCCCTATGATGGGATAAGACGGCCCGAGCACCATCCCCAGAGCCTTGATTGCATCAAAGGCCTTCGGGGATAGTATATTGAGGGCCACGCCTCCATCAATTAAGACTCGGGCGACCTTGACGTTGCAAATGGTGGGGGAGGTCACGAGGGCCAAGTGGCCGCTGCGTGCAATGCTCCCCGGGTGATCCGTCTGGTCGATGGTGATTGGCACCTCCGCCCAGCGCGACCTTCGGGCCGCCTCGTGGGACGGCATAGCAGCGAGGAGCTCACGCCTCATAGACTTGAGGCTCCGGGACACCTGGCGCCGCCCCCCGTCGATGGTGGCGACGACATGCGGGGATCTTGGTAACGCAGATTGTCATCATCATCTCCGACGGGGGCTGCACCCTTGGCCTCCTCTTGTCGGTCGTCCGATCGCTCCGTCGGGGCCTTGCCCTTGCGGCGGGTTTCCATCTCCTTCTCCCTCCGCTCCTACTCGTACTTCTGTACCCGCTCGGCCAAGTTCTTGACCGAGCGACACTTGGAGAGGTCATGGTGGGATGTTTGGTGCACCATGCACCACTTGTCCCCGACCCGGCCCTAGGGGCGAGGGTCTTGGGGAGCGCCTGCGGTTGCTCACGGGCTTGCCCTTCCACGAGGGATTTTCGGCACCGTCGACGGTGAGGACATGGCCCTCCTCGCCATAGCGCGATGGCTTGCGCTTCCGTCGCCGCTCGCGTAGCTCCTCTCGGGACGCGGAGGGGGCCACGCCGGTGGAGGCTAGGGCGGGATTCCTAGGATTCCAAACTCGAGCCTCTTCCTTGCGGGCCACCCGGTCAGCGAGCTCGAAGAGCTCTGTGGTGGTCCGGGAGGCCTTGGACTCGATCTTCTCCAACATAACGTCGTGGCATACACCACTCCGGAAGGCGAAGATCACTGCATGGTCAGCGATGGACGGTATGGTGTTGCATACCTGGCAAAAATGCTCGATATATTTGCGCAGGGACTCGTCCTCTCCTCGTCGGACCATGTGGAGGTCTGCCTCCACCCCTGGGCGCGGATACGTGCCCTGGAAGTTAGAGGTGAATTGCCGGCACAAGTCGTCCCACGAAGTGACCGACTGAGCCGGCAGATTCATGAGCCAGGAGCGGGCCTGGCCCTTGAGCGTCATGGGGAAGAAGTTGGCCATGATGAGCTCGTCTCCTCCAGCAGCCTCGATGGCTGTGGTGTAAATCTGGAGGAACTCGGTGGGGTTCACCGAGCCGTCATACTTCTCCATAAGGGCCGGCCTAAACTTGTTAGGCCAGCGCATATGGCGGAGGTTGGCGATGAAGGCCTGACAGCCGTTGCCGGCCGGAGGGGGCGACGAGGGCTGGGGGGCCTCTTTGGGCGTCGCGGAACCTCCTACTCGCGGCTGGGCCACCACGGCCACTCGCCGTCCCCGGAGGGGCTCCTCCCGCGGCAGGGCCGCTGCGGCCGCTCGCCGAGCGCTTGCGCCTCCTGACGAGGAGACACAGTCCTGAGCCTGCCCCATACGACGCTCGTCGCGGCGCTGCTCGATGCGAAGGCGGGCATCCCGTTCTGCGTATAGCAGATCCTGGGGCGCCTCTGGTTGGGCTGCAGCCGAGAGGCTCTCTTCCGTCCTCGCGGCAGCTGCTGCCCTTCGAGCCCGTCGTCGAGAGGACGAGCGACCGCGGTGTGTGAACCGCGCGGTTGGTGACTGGAGGAACTCAGCGGCTAGCTGATGCTGGGCCGTGCCTACCGGCCTTCGCCACGTCGCCGAACCAACGCTTGGCGTTGGATCCTCGCCCGCAGTGACCGGGGGTGGCGCAAAAGAGCTTCCGCCGCCCGAAGGGCGCCTCGGCGTGCCAAACTCCGGGCGGCGATGGACGTCCCCGACGAGGCTCGCCGGCACGCCCGCTCGGGTGTGGCCCGGATCCCGCAGAGCGTTAGCGCCCTGCGGATGCCCGGCCCCTCCGCCCACGCCCACCGTTTCAGCGAGGGCGGAGAAGGTGGCACGGCCCCACCTGCCACCGTTGCCATCAGAGGTGGTGAGGGGGACGAAGGTCCTTCCTCCCTGAGCGGAGGTGGCGGAAGTTGGGGCTGTGCCCGCCCGTGTCAACCTCCTCGGCCGCCTTGTTGGCCAAGTCGCACTCGCGGGTGGCGAGCGAGCCTGATGCGGACCGCGGGACGTGGCCATGAACCATGGTGAAGACGGGGAGAGGGAGTTTTTTGGCGGGAGATGGAAGGAACACGGGAGTTTAAACCCAAATGCAGTGCACTCCCCCTACCTGGCGCGCCAGCTGTCGATATCAAGGATCGACACGCGGGAATCCGAGGGACCCTCATTTTTGGTTCAGCACTGGGGAGCGATGAATCTGGGCTTAAACTCGCGGTAAGGATGAGGTGGAGCCGGTAAAACCGAAGAAGGATCGCAACCGTAAAGGACGCAAAAGATTTATACAGGTTTGGGCCGCCTGTAAGGCGTAACACCCTACTCCTGTTCTTTGTGTAATATAGGAATGAGTTACAGGAACTGACGGAGGAGTTCTTCCTTAGGGATGTTGGAACTGGTGATTGAGGTGGGATGCTCGAAGCCCAAGGTCTCCAACAATGACAGAATCTTGGACTAGTTTCTCGGGTTGTTGGGAGCAGTTGGGAGGTGGAACCATAGTCTCGAGCTAGGATCAGAGCCAACGAACCCTTTTTACGATGGACTTGGGCCTCCTTTTATAGTGCAAGGGGACACCACAGTAGTCCTGATTTTCTCTACTCTGTTCCACGTGATGGGGCAGTTTTTGCCTTGTCTTGTCGGAGAAGCTACCCCCGTCCTTGTCCCTGTTGCCGCGTCACGGAGTTGGTGGAGAAAAGCGGTCGTCGTGGCAGCCATGTTGCTGACGCGAGGACGGGCCGGCCTACCTACTCCAGTGGGGCCTACTTGTCAGTGGCCCATCTCCTGGGTAGGTGTTGACACAACGTCTCCTGCGCTCGTATTCTCTCTCCCACGCGGCCGCCCAATGCATTTAACGCGACTGGACGGGGCGTGAGGGAGGCGTGCACGGAGCAGGCGTGCTGCCATACCACGGTCGCAGTCAAAGACTTTATGCCCTCTTTGCCTCGTGACGGGCAAAAAGGGTGATGATGAGAGCGGCTAACACGCGCGCCTCACGTCGCACTAAATGCGGCGGGGCAGGCGCTTAGCCTCTCTCTCTTTAAGCATTAAATGAGGTGGTTGGCAGTTGGACTCGCCCCTCTTTCAGAGAGGTGCGGGGTGAGGGATTGGGGGTCCGGGTGATCCGGACCCTGCCGCCTGAAGGTCCGGGTGATCCCGGACCCTACCGCCTGGGAATACGGTGGCCTCCGGGCAGCCCCCGGGCCAGGCCCCTCTTGGGGTGGCCACGTGGCCGCCTGTGGCCGGGACTCAGTTGACCCATCCAGGACGTATTTTTGGCGAGCCTTCCTTTTTCGGATATCGTATCTCCAACATACCCTCGGGCCCATATCACCGACAGACGCTATGCTTTCCCAACTTCTACTCCCACCTTTTCACGCATACGCTTTTTTAATTGTTAAATGATATGTTTTTTGCAATCTTTTTTTAGAAAAGTGCTTTATCTATTTCAAGTTTTTAGCTAATATTTAATTAATCATGCGCTAATCCATCACTCTATTTTACATGTCGGGAAGGGTTTCCAACCGCAAATGAACACAACCTAACTAGGGTATCACAATAATACATATATATCTAAGCTATAATATTGCAAAACTACATGTTTAGTAGTAATTTTATCTTTAAAACTACATATTTTGGAGATCAAAACCTTGAAACTATTGTCATGATGGAACTCTTAGAGCATATGCAATATTGCTTTTTAGGAGGCTCTATAGGAAGAGACAGAGCTGATCCTATTTTTACATAGGTTGCAAGGTGCAAGGTACTAAAAAAATTTGAAATTATACTTTTTTATTGAATTAGCAAGAAAATAATAGTTTGGGTGAGTTTTGTGGAAATAGATCATCGTCGTTGTTTTGGTAAGCGACAGCGTCATGGTATAGCGATGTCGTGTGTCGATCGCACGAAAATGAGAACGCAGGCGTTCTTTCCCACAACGAATAAGTATTGTAGAACTCTCGTGCCTCTGATATGCGAGAGCAGCAGCGGTCTCGCTCAGTGGGGATGCGAGAGCGGCACGGTCCCACGTGGCCAATTTGTGAGAACGTGGGCCCTGCCACTGCTACGGTCTCGCGCTGTGGGGATGCGAGAGCGGCTGCAGTATCGCAAGCTAGGGATGCGAGAGCGAAGCGGTACCGCGCGTCCCATACGCGAGAACATGGGCCCCGCCCCTACTACGGTCGCACGGTGGGGATGCGAGAGTGGTGCAGTCCACGTGGCAAATCCGCGAGAGCACGGGCCCCTGCCACCACTATGATTTCACACCGCTGTTCTGTGAGAGCGCACACGGTCTCGCGTGGTGGGGCTGCGAGAGCGACTCGGTGTTGCACGCCAGAAACTTGAGACCGTGGACCCTACCACTTGACGTGATCTCGCATTCCAGGGCCGTGAGAACGACGACATAATCACTAGCTAACTATATTTAGATGAAATAAAACATTGTGGAGACTATGACAATCGGGTATCTACATGGCAAGCTTATCCGACTGAAGGTAGGGATAGATTGCGCCTTCCATATCTGTAAACCGAACATGACTTGGGTGTTACGATTGCCGATAGAGATAAGGCAATCGGCCTATAGTCACGGTTTGGTAAGGTTGAGGAAACTAACTTAGAGTAAGATAGGGTTTCCGATCTGTAAGCCCTCCTCCCAAGACTATATAAGGGGGGTAAAGGGCGTCCCTTGAGGGATATCCTATGTTAGATCAGCTTTGAGCTTTGAGCCTTAGATCACGAGATCAATAAAGACACTTGGCGGATCGAATCCACCAAAACAGGAGTAGGGTATTACCTCACGAGAGGGCCTGAACCTGTCTAAACCTTCTTCTTCTTCTAACCCATTGTGCTTGGCGATCTTGACTGCGACCCCAGAAATCATATTGCCGAAACCAAGTTTCGACAGTTGGCGCGCCAGGTAGGGGGCCGCGCGTCGAGACTTCTTCAACAATCTCGCCGACAAGCGTGATGGGATCTCCTTCAAGATTCGGCGACTTCGCCGCCAACTTCGTCGGCGATTCCTCCTTCGACTCGGATTCGGACCAATCGGAAGGAGAAATCCACTCGACGCCGTTCGGGCTTTCGAACAACGCCAGCATCTACAACGACATCTTGAAGACCAAGATGCAATCTACCTTCTCCAACGACGGACTTCACTCGGCACCATTCGGATTACCGAATACCGTCGAAATCTGCGCCAATCTTCTCACGTCCCCGACGGAGGCAATCTATACGGACGAAGACCTCTCGGTTCCGTTTGGGTTACAAAACGCTGCCGAGATCTACAGCGAACTTCTCTCCCCCGAGTTGGCGGCAACCCACTCGGAGGAGCCCACACCCCCAAGCTCTGACTCGGACTGGAACGATCCAGATCCGGGTTACCCAGATCAAGGGAGGTCGCCGTCATCCTCCCGTCATTCGGTTCCCTGCTCATCTTCGAGCTCAATGGATACCTCGGCTCCGTCGGCTTCGACAACCGCTACGGCATCCCTTCTGACGAAGCCGACAACTCCGACTGCCGCATGGACTATGAGCCGAAGTGCTTTGATGTCCTCATGGCCGAGCCGGACGAGTCCGACTCAGCCATGGCCAAAAGGCTTGCTGAAGAAGAGCGAGCCAAGTTGGAGCTCGAGCGCAAGGCGGCTGAAGAGGAGAAACAACGCAAGGACGAGGCCGACAAGAGGAAGCAGGACCTACGTGCAGCCGGACGATCTGCCCAGGAGGCCATCCTCCAAACACGGGTCCGCAACACCAACATCTTCCAAACGCCACAGCAGAACGCTGTTGTCGCGCTCACCCTCTTGGACACCGTCATGGAGACGGCTCCTGCCAATGTGACTCCGATACTCGACAAGATCAAGACCATCGTCGCCGCCACAGCTAACGGCCACCCCACCACCTCGGCACGAAGGCCGACTGAATCTGTGGCCGAAACGCCAGACAAGAGCCGGTTTCCGCCTCTAAGGTCAGGAGACTATAAGAGGCCCGAGCCAGATCGGTTGACGACCAGGCCAAGAGGCCCACCCCGCGAGTCCACGCTAAAATACCAGGATCAGACGGCCGACTCCCGCGACAAACGACACAGATGTCCACCCGTCCACCACCGCGTCCGCCGCAATAGCTCCAGCTACCCAACCAGTCAACCGAAGACCCCGCCGAGTGATCTGCGGGAAGTCCTCGATCGCCGCTACCAGGAGCGCGACCGACGCACTCGGGAAGATCGGAGGGGATCACTCGACAGCGGCGACGACGGAGTACCAGCCTTCACTCGGGAGCTCCGTCGAGTGCACTGGCCGAGTGGCTTTAAGCCCACAGGGATTGAAAGGTACGATGGCAAGACCGACCCTGAATCTTGGCTAACCGTATATACCCTCGCCATCCGTGCTGCAGGTGGCGACAACAAAGCCATGGCCAATTACCTACCCGTGGCCCTCGCAAACTCAGCCAGAAATTGGCTCACGAGCTTGCCAAGAGGCTCAATCGGCTCGTGGAGCGAGCTGAGGGATCACTTCATCGCCAACTTCCAAGGTACCTTCGAGAGGCCTGGCACACACTTCGACCTATACAACGTCATCCAAAAGCCGGACGAGCCCCTGAAGGATTACATTCGTCGTTTCTCCGAGAAGCGCAACAAGATCCCGAACATCACTGATGACATCATCATCGCCGCCTTCCAGAAGGGAGTCCGTGACGAGCTGCTGATCGGGAAGTTCGAGCGCAAACCACCGAAGACGGTGAAACAAATGTTCGAGACGGTGAATTCATACGCCAAATCCAACGACGCCATTAAGGCCGCCCGTCAAGACCGGCCCGATAGAAGGGAGGACAAGCAAGCGGGAGGGAGCCGTAATCCTAAGAAGGATGGCGGCAACAACGGCAACCAGGGCCGAAAGATCGCAAGCGTCGATCCGAGGACCTAGTGGCCACAACCTCCAACACTCAACACCGTCCCGAGTCGCCGCCTACGACGCCATCATGAACGCCCAGTGCACCCATCATCCGAATCATAAGCACACGGCGAAGGACTCGCTTATCTACAAGCGGTTCGCCGAGCACGCGGCGCGCTCAACAAGAAGCCGACCGACGAGGCTGGCCCGTCAGCGCCAAAAGAACAACGCGGCTGAAAATGCCGAACCTTTTTAAGACCGGGGAGCTCAACCACATCTTCGGAGGTCCGTTAGCCTATGAGTCCAAGAGGAAACAGAAGCTAACCGACGGGAGGTCAACGCGGCTCAACCCGAAGTCCCTCAATATCTGCGATGGTCGGAAGTGGCCATCACTTTTGACCGCTCGGATCATCCCGAACGAGTGGTTCACCCAGGGCGCTACCCACTCGTCCTGGACTCCGTGGTCCGCAACATCAGGCTTAAGCGCGTCCTCATCGATGGGGGCAGTGCCCTCAACATCCTGTTTGTCAAGACCATGGATGAGATGCAGATCCCGAGGGCCGAACTAAAGGCAAGCTCAACCCCCTTCCACGGAGTTATCCCAGGGCTATCTTCTACACCACTCGGGCACATCTCCCTCCCAGTCACCTTCAGAGCCCGAGAGAACTTCCAAACGGAGAACATCACTTTTGAGGTGGACGACTTTGAAACAGCATATCACGCCATCATCGGAAGGCTCGCGCTTGCCAAGTTCATGGCGATCCCTCACTACACCTACCTCTGCATGAAGATGCCGGGTCCCAACGGCGTCATCACTCTTCGCGCGCGACGTGAAGCAAGCCTTCACTGCGATAAGGAGAGCTGCGACATGGCCCAATCTCGCGAGAGATTTCGTGGCCAACAAGAAGTCCGATTGGCTGCATCAACTTCGGCAGAGGGCGAAGTCCCCGCGAAGAAGATAGCCAAATCGGGATCCGGCGACGCCAAGACCAAGAAGATCTCCCTTGATCCGTCGGATCCCTCGAAACTGCGTAATCGGCGCCGACCTAGATCCCAAATAGGAAAGCGCGCTCGTCATCTTCCTCCAAAATAATAAAGATGTTTTTGCTTGGAAACCATCCGATATGCCTGGAATTCCTAGGGAGGTGACCGAGCACTCTTTGAACGTCAAAGATGACGCCAAACCGATAAAACAACGATTACGCAGATTCGCGGAGGATCGAAAAGACGCTATCAAAGAAGAACTCGCAAAGCTCTTGGCCGCCGCTTCATTAAAGAAGTCCTCCATCCCGACTGGTTAGCCAACCCAGTCCTAGTCCGAAGAAGACGGGGCAATGGCGCATGTGCGTTGACTATACCGACCTCAACAAAGCCTGCCCCAAAGATCCGTTCGGGCTGCCTCGCATCGAGCAAGTCGTCGACTCAACGGGATGCCAACTCCCGAGTTTCCGGATCGTTACTCGGGCTATCACCGATCAGCTTAAAAGAATCCGATGCTGAAGACATCGTTCATCACGCCGTTTGGGGCCTATTGCTACATCACCATGCCTTTCGGCCTGAAGAACGCCGGTGCCACATACCAACGCATGTTCCAAAGATGTTTCCAGACGCAGATCGGCAAGAACGTCGAAGCTTATGTCGACGACGTTGTCATCAAGACCAAGCAAAAAGAAGACCAGATCGCCGACCTAGAAGAAACCTTTGCGAACATCCGGGCCTTCGAATGAAGTTAAACCCGGAGAAGTGCACTTTCGGTGTTCCATCGTGCAAGCCGCTCGCTTCATGGTGTCACATCGCGGCATTGAAGCAAATCCGAGAAGATCAACGCCATCTTAAACATGAAACCCCGAGTAACCGAAAGACGTCCGTAAGCTCACTGGCTGCATGGCGGCACTAAGCCGTTTCATATCCCGACTCGGCGAACGAGGCATGCCATTCTTCGATCGCTAAAGAAGACAAACGACTTCCAGTGGACCGCGGAAGCCAACAAGGTCTTTGAAGATTTCAAAGAGTTCCTTACAACGCCGCCCGTCCGGCCTCGCCTCAACCCCAGGAACCTCTGCTGCTGTACGTTCCAGCCACTCACCAAGTGGTTAGTACGGTCCTTGTGGTCGAACGCGAAGAAGAAGGACGGGCTCAAAAGATTCAAAGGCTAATCTACTTTGTTAGCGAAGTATTGGCAAGAGCCAAAATTCGCTACCCTCAGGTACAAAAATTGCTCTATGGTGTTCTAATTACCGTGAGGAAATTGGCACACTATTTTCAGGGTCACTCGGTCACCGTCGTCACCTCTTTCCCACTCGGCGATGTCATTCACAACCGCGAGGCAACCGGACGCATCGCCAAGTGGGCCCTAGAGCTGATGCCGCTGGACTTGACTTTTAAGGCAAGGACGTCCATAAAGTCACAAGCCTTGGCGGACTTCCTGGCCGAGTGGACTGAACAGCAAGAGAACGTGCCTCGGGAAGACCTCCAACACTGGACCATGCACTTCGACGGATCCAAGAGGATCACCGGCTTGGGAGCAGGAGTTGTGCTGATCTCCCCGACCGGGGAAAGGCTAAGATATGTCCTTCACCTCCACTTCTCCGCCTCACACAACGTTGCCGAGTACGAAGCTCTCCTACATGGACTGCGCCTCGTAGTTTCACTCGGGATACGTCGGCTTATTGTGAAAGGCGACTCCCAGCTGGTCGTCAATCAAGTAATAAAGGACTCGGTCCCGCCTAAACGACACTATGGAGGCCTACGGCAAGAGGTCCGCAAGCTTGAGGACAAGTTTGACGGCTCGAACTCTCACATGTCCCGAGACATAACAACGAAGCTGCGCCGAGGAGCCGGCACGTTCGGATCTAAGCGCGAAGCTGCCCCACGACGTCTTTGTCGAACATCTCTACGAACCAACCATCACGGCAAAGACTACTCCCAACGAGCAAACCACGAACGAAGTCGCCATGACCGATACCGACTGGAGGACGCCGCTCATCAAATTCTTAACCCAGCAAGAGCTGCCGGATGACCGGGATGAAGCAGAACGCATCCGGCGTCGTTGCCAAGCATATGTCATGGTTGACTCCGATCTATACAAGAAAAGCCCCTCCGGAATTCTAATGAGGTGCATCACACCCGAAGAAGGGAAACAGCTACTCCAAGACATCCACTCGGGCATATGCGGAAGCCACGCGGCAGCACGCACTCTAGTCGGCAAAGCTTACAGGCAAGGTTTCTTCTGGCTTACCGCGGTCTCCGACGCGGATAAAGTCATACGAACCTTCGAAGGCTGCCAGTTTTTCGCCCGACAAAGCCATGTCCCGGCCCAGGAGCTTCAAACAATCCCACTTTCCTGGCCGTTCGCGGTATGGGGCCTGGACATGGTTGGCCCTTTCAAAAAAGCTCCAGGAGGATTCACACACCTCTTCGTCGCAATCGACAAGTTCTCCAAGTGGATTGAGGCCAAGCCGGTCGCTACAATTACTGCTGACAAAGCACGGGACTTTTTCCTCAACATCGTGCACCGCTTCGGCATCCCAAACAGAATCATAACTGACAACGGGACTTAATTCACGGGAGGCATCTTCAAGGAATTCTGCGAAGACTTCGGAATCAAGATCTACTACGCATCAGTAGCCCATCCCAAGAGCAATGGACAAGTCGAGCGAGCCAACGGCATGGTCCTCCAAGGCATCAAGGCCCGCGTTTTCGACCGCCTAAACCCTTACGCTGGCAAGTGGGTCCAAGAACTTCCCTCGGTTTTATGGTCACTGCGGACCACACCCAGTCGTGCCACCGACCAAACTCCTTTCTTTTTGGTCTATGGCGCAGAAGCCGTGCTGCCAAACGAGATGGAATATGAATCCCTCCGGGTTCGCAGCTTCAACGATGAACGCTACGACCCTGACCGAGTGGATGACCTCACCCGATTGGAAGAGGCCCGTGAGGCAGCCCTCATCCAGTCGGCCAAATACCTTCAAGGGCTCAGAAGATACCACAGTCGCAACGTGCGAGCACGAGCTTTCATTGTTGGCGACCTGGTCCTACGCAAGATCCAGACCACCAAAGACCGACACAAGTTATCTCCCTTATGGGAGGGACCGTACATAATCGCTGAAGTGACTCGGCCCGGCGCATACCGGCTAAAGCGTGAAGACGGGTCTATGGTGGAGAACTCCTGGAACATCGAGCATCTTCGACGATTTTATGCCTAATTCGGCTAAGGCTTCATGTTTTCCTTGACTGCCAACCTCAAGCAAGATGACTTCTTGAGTTAGCAGTCGGGGGCTGTACATACGTCAATAAAGCTTAAGTTTTCCTCATCAACTTTTGTGCATAATTTGGTTTATCATTGTTTAATGTCCTTCGATTCAAGTTCAGTGTCTGAGGACTGAGAGTTTTCCGATGACCTAATCGAGCCTAGGCTTGATGACAACCAGACGAAAACTACTTAAGAAATTTCACGCAAAAGCTCAGATCAAGGCATTAACATAAATAAACTAAATATATCACAAGTTCTACATCAGAGCGTTACGGTTACGCGACATTTACAAGATAAAGTCAGAAAGACAAATCAAATCTTGAAATTGTTTACTACATCAATGGATATTTTCTTCGCCGCCTCCTGCGCCTCACTCGCATGTCCAAGGCCTGCTCGTCTGTCGTTCCGTCGCAAAGCCTTCCCGACCGAGTGGATATCCACTGGGGTAAAGGGACTTGGTCTCGTGCAAGAGCCGACCAGCCCCCATGTTGGCCGCCGGTGATATTGGCCGGATACGGTCGGGAGCGCCGCAGCTTGTCGAATATTTCTACCGGCTCCAAAACCGGCCCCAACTCCTTGATTGAATAAGGACAGCAAGATCGGGATAGCGGCATTGGCGACCTCTTCCCGAATCTCGTCGCTTTGTTTGACCCGCCCAAGCAAGACGTCGTATTGAGCTCGGGTCTTAACCTTGTAAGCTGCCAAAAGCTCCGGATCATTCAAAGCACTCGGAAATGAAGCGGCGCAAGAAGTTTTACTCCAAAGAGGCTTACCTTCAAACTCGGCCTCCATCTCGCTTTATCAAGGCTAACCGCCTCCAGTGGACTTGAAGCGAATGGACCTCCGAAGAATTTCCTACAAAAGAAGATCGTCAACAACCGAGATTAACATGAGAATCATGAAGAAACTTGGAGAGACGGGCTTACTCCCGATTGATCCTCGGAGGTCGAGATTCGCCTCCCGAAGCTCCACGATCTCTCTCCTTAAAGCCACCTCCTTCGACGCGGCCTCCTCCCGAGTGGCCTTCAGCTGTCGCTGAACGTCCTCTAAGGAATTCAGGTGAGGAACCAGCTTCTCCAGCACCTCAGATTTTGCCATGGAGCGGCAATATTCCTTCTGCGTGCGAAACCGGAAGAGTGACCGACTGAAAGATAATGGTAATACAATTAAAAAGAAAGACGAAGGCTTACGTTGAGCAGCCGGGTCGCCTCGTTCAAGCTTTCGACAAGGGCATCTCTTTCATCTTTCTCGGCTTGCCGGTCCAGGATGATGCCCTGCCTTTCGCCTTCCGAGTCCCGCCACTCGATCCTAATAGGGGAACCCGGTTTCGAGGACTGCAATGGGGATCTCCTCCACCGTGTCCGGCAAATAAGAAGGACAAATTAAGACATGAAAGATTCAAACTGAAAGAGCAAAAGAGTATTTTGAAACAAATCTCACGGCTTTGCGGCGCGCGTTTAGATGGAGCGGCCCGGCTGGCCTCCTTTCTTCGACTCCGCGCCGAGTGGCCCTCGCCTGGGGGCGCTCGAGCCGCGGCCCGAAGTTTCCGGCCGTTGGCTCGGTTTCCGGTCGGGATATCCCGGCTGGCGGCCGGGGGCTCCTTCCTTGGGGCATCCTTCTTCGGAGGCGAAGGTTGCCCGCCCGGAGCGCTCACGCACGGTTGTGGGCTCCGGGGCTTTGGCTCGTTGGTTTTGGCACCTCGGGAGCTGCGGTGGGTCGGCCCTTCATTTCCCCGGCGGGATCTATGTCCGGGCTCTGCGGAAGTGAACGCAGCGGGGGTAAAGGTAAAGAAAGTTTTTTTAACGGAAAGGTTCGGACTTCGGTTATAGAGCATACTGGACGACCGGCGGATCTTCGGCGCCGTCCGCGGCGATCGCCTTAGAGGTGGGGTCTCGATGGGAGGAGCCGGGACGTCGTCATCCGAGTCCTCGATGATCAACCTCCTTTTTCTTGCACGCTTGTTTGAGTCTTCACTCGGCGCCGCTCGCTTCCCGACTGGGTCGCCTTGGATCTTGATCCCGCCAGCCGGCTTCTTGGCGGGGCGACGCGGCACGTCATCGTGGGACACCTTGTATGGCTTGGACGTGACAGAAGCATTTTCCTGCAGAAGAAAGAATGCACAACGCTAAGAGACAAGATATCATGATTGAAAGACGTTATGAAGTAACCAGTCGGCTTACCGAAGGAGGAGGTCGGTGGATGCTGAAGGGGAGGACCGGTAGGATGAGGGCCCGCTCAACTGCGATTCCAGTCGAGAAGATCTTGTACATCCGGATCTTCAGGATCTCGTAGCTGAGTGGATCTGGATCTTCCCGATTGGGGTCCGTTCCGCCTTCATACTCGAAGGCCGGTTTCGACCGTTCCTTGATCGGCGCCAGTCGGCACCTGATGAAGTGCCGAGTGATTTGTTCCCCGCGAAGACCCTTTTGTTTCATCGCCAGGATCTTCGCAAGCAGCTTGTTGGCCTCGTCCCAATCTTGGGCTACTGGAACAGTGCTCCAAGTTGGACTGGGGACAGGAGGAAGGCCGACGAAAGCTGGCAGGCTGGGTTCGAGGTTGTTAACGTAGAACCAGCCCGCATGCCATCCCTTATTGGAAGACTTTAAGGGAAGAGAAAAATACTCCTTGCGGAGAGATCCGCGGAGCTGGAAACCTGCCCCGCCAACGACGCATGGGTGGTCCTTGTTCGGATGCGGTTTGAGATAGAACATGCGGCGGAAGAGTTGGAAGTGGGGGAGGATGCCAAGGAAGGCCTCACATACATGAATGAAGAGAGCGATGTGAAGCATCGAGTTGGGGTTCAGATGGTAGAGTTGAAGCCCATAGTAATCCAGAAGCCCCCAGAAGAACTCGGAGGTGGGAAGGCTGAACCCGCAATAGAAGAAAGAAGTGAAAACGACGAGCTCACCGGTGTTCGGGGTTGGGAAGTCCTCCCCCGCCGCCGGGCGCCATCCCACGATCTCCTTTGGCGGAAGCACGCCGTGCTTCACCATCTCTTTGAGGGTGGATTCCCTCACATCCGAAGCGGCCCATTGGTCGAACGGAATCCTCTTTTCCTCCACCATGAGAGTGGTGTTGATGGGAAGTGGATCTGGTCGGAAAAGGTCGGGTTTTTTGACAAGGGAACGTGGGAGATTTGGCTGCGGAAGCTAGTTGTTGCAGACAGCGAGTTCCTAGATGGATGGATTTGGGAGCGCGCGAGTCTAGGGTTCTCCGCAGTGAACTGGTGAACAGTACTGCGAAACGGGGAATTTTTGGAAGATGAAGAGGCGGGGATGACCTCGTGCCTTTATAGAAAGATTTGAGGGTTGCACTAGGTTTTCTAGTGATTGGGCCGAGCCCATAAGAAAATCTACGGCCCGGCTAAGGTGTGGCCCGACGCGTGTCCTTAGGGACTTAAGCGGATGAGCTTAAGCAGATTTGCCCTGGCAATATGCGCGTGTCCGAGTGCCCTGTACCTTTGAAAATCCTTCCATACCGCGGTTTGCTTGACTTTATGAGAAGCTGGCACGATGCAACCTGGAAGGTGACCAACAGTTAAGTTTTTATAGCTGCCTTGATGACAAGGGCTGTTTGGTTTTTTGGCATTTGATCAAGTAACCTTATCAATGCTATTTATTTTTCCACCTTGGTGAAGATCTTTATAGATTGAGACCAATGTTATGGCATAAGCTATTAAATAACTTGGTCATATTTTTCATACGATTGAAAGAACTTGTTTTCCCATAAGGGTTGATTAAAATATTTGTTCCGGGATGACTCGAGCAAATCCACTCGGATAAGCATGAGCTTACCGAGTGCTTTTCGCCCACGAGGGTTGATTGAGTTATTTGTTCTGAGATGGCTCGGGCAAATTCACTCGGATGAGTATGAACTTGCCGAGTAATGAGATTTCTATGATTGCTTTAGCATGAGCTAGGCATCTACATGAGAATGATCTTTTATAGTTCTTGACTATATGCTTAGCCTATTTTTGACTAACCACATAGTCGGGGGCTACACCTAATTAGGTGCATCAGGAGATGCACCTAGATATTTATTTTTGAGAATTTTTAGATATTTTCCAGCCCTTCACGTCTTTGGAGCCACTCGGGAAGATTCGACAGAGATGATGGAGTCACTCGACGCCAAAAGCACTCGGTCAAAGAGGTTTTTGGTTTTCTGCTGTTTTGTTCTGAAGCTGAGTTGTCTCGTCGACTGAAAAGGACTCGGGGGCTACTGTGGAGATTATGGTAATCGGGTATCTACATGGCAAGCTTATCCGACTGAAGGTAGGGATAGATTGCGCCTTCCATATCTGTAAACCGAACATGACTTGGGTGTTACGATTGCCGATAGAGATAAGGCAATCGGCCTATAGTCACGGTTTGGTAAGATTGAGGAAACCAACTTAGAGTAAGATAGGGTTTCCGATCTGTAAGCCCTCATCCCAAGACTATATAAGGGGGGTAAAGGGCGTCCCTTGAGGGATATCCTATGTTAGATCAGCTTTGAGCTTTGAGCCTTAGATCATGAGATCAATAAAGACACTCGGCGGATCGAATCCACCAAAACAGGAGTAGGGTATTACCTCACGAGAGGGCCTGAACCTATCTAAACCTTCTTCTTCTTCTAACCTATTGTGCTTGGCGATCTTGACTGCGACCCCAGAAATCATATTGCCGAAACCAAGTTTCGACAAACATGTATGTTTATAACATAAATATATATTTATTAAAAATGTATATAGATTTGCGAAGATCATATATAGTATTAAAGAAAAATACCTTATGTTTAATATGTAATTGGACGAAATAAAATGAGTTTTACCGGTATAATTAGTGGAATGGATTATACCGGTTGTGTTTTGTAAATAGATGAATACCCTTTATCTTTGCAAAGTTCACAATCTCTATCTTGTGGCAAAGACCATATTTTTGAGTTTGCAACACTTGTTATGTACTTTGTTGTAAATAGTCAGCTATACAGTTCTTGACACAAGATAGAGGATATGAATTCACAATATTATCATCATCTTGCAGTACGTCATTTGCATACGGTCATTTCATTGAAACAGGAACCAAATATTGAGTGTAAGAATTTCTAAAAAAATCACCTTTGCATATTCACAGACCTGATCTTAGGAACTGTACAGTGAGTTCACAAAACTACTCAATCCCTGCCCTAAAATCGGGCCTAAGAATTAGAAACACACAGCTCGATAAAAGCTGAAGGGGTTGTAAGGAAGAGATGTAGTTGTGTGTTTCATTTGTACGTGTTTGGTTCATATTTATAGTGGCGAGAAGATGGAAAGGGTGTGTAGATCATCTCACATATGAAGAGTAGGAATGAATAGAAACGATTATCTCGCATGAAGGTGCATGGAAAGGATGACAAGATAATTTTTGGTGTGCCTATTAATGGTGCATGGCCCGTCACGACTAAAAGACGACAAAGATAACTTTCAGCATGATTAGGAAAAGCTGACGACCGATAGCGACGTAAACAAAAGAGCAGTTTGTTCACTGTTGACACAGTTGGTGGCATGTACACATGATGCCAAACTCATCCAAATTGCTAGAGTAATTACTTCCGCGTAAGCAATGATTACTCATAATTAATTTCGTGTGCTCATTGTGGAGATTGTGGTAATCGGGTATCCACATGGCAAGCTTATCCGACTGGAGGTAGGGATAGATTGCGCCTGCTATATCTGTAAGCCGAACTTGACTTAGGTGTTACGGTTGCCGATAGAGATAAGGCAATCGGCCTATAGTCACGGTTTGGTAAGATTGAGGAAACCAACTTAGAATAAGATAGGGTTTCCGACTTGTAAACCCTTCCTCCCAAGACTATATAAGGGGGGTAAGGGACGTCCCTTGAGGGATATCTTAGACTTCACAAGCAAGAGCTTTAGATTCACGAGATCACGAGATCAATAAAGACACTCGGCGGATCGAATCCACCGAAACAGGAGTAGGGTATTACCTCACGAGAGGGCCTGAACTGTCTAAATCTTCTTCTCCTTCTAACCCATTGTGCTTGGCGATCTCGACTGCGACCCCGAGAAAATATATTGCCGAAACCAAGTTTCGACGCTTGGCGCGCCGGTAGGGGGCCGCGCGTCGAGACTTCTTCAACAAATCTCGCCGACAAGCGTGATGGGATCTCCTTCAAGACTCGGCGACTTCGCCGCCAACTTCGCCGGCGAATCCTCCTTCGACTCGGATTCGAACCGGTCGAAGGGAAAGACCCACTCGGCGCCGTTCGGGCTCCCCAACAGCGCCGAGATCTTCGACAACATCTTGAAGATCAAGATGCGATCAACCTTCTCCGACGACGGACTTCACTCGGCGCCATTCGGATTACCGAATGCCGCCGAGATCTGCGCCAATCTTCTTGCCTCCCCGACGGAAGCAATCTACTCGGCTGAAGACCTTTCGGTGCCGTTTGGGTTACCAAACGTCGCCAAGATCTACAGTCAACTGCTCTCCCCCGAGTTGGCAGCGATCCACTCGGAGGAGCCTAATCCCCCAAGCTCCGACTCGGACTGGAGCGATCCAGATCCGAATTTCCCAGGATCAAGGGAGGTCGCTGTCATCCTCCCGTCCTTTGGCTCCTGCTCATCTTCAGAGCTCAACGGATACCTCAGCTCCGCCGGCTTCGACAATCTCTACGGCATCCCTTCCGACGAAGCCGACAACTCCGACCGCCATATGGATGCGAGCCAAAGTGCTTCGACGTCCTCATGGCCAAGCCGGATGAGTCTCGACTCAGCCATGGCCGAAGGCTTGCCGAAGAGGAGCGAGCGAGTGGAGCTTGAACGCAAGACACCGAAGAAGACAAACAACGCAAAGATGAGGCCGACAAAAGGAAGCGGGATCTGCGTGCGGCGGACGATCGCCCAGAGGCCATCCTCCAAACACGGGTTCGCAACACCAATGTCTTCCGGACGCCACGCGAACGCGCGCGCCGCACTCACGCTCTTGGATACCGTCATGGAGACGGCTCCGGCCAACGTGACTCCTATACTTGATAAGATCAAGACCATCGTTGCCGCCACGGCCAACGGACCTCCCACCACTTCGGCGCGAAGGCCGATCGAATCCGTGGCCGAAACGCCGACAAGAGCCGGCTCCCACCCCTAAGGTCGGAGACTACAGAGGCCCGAGCCGGCTCGGTCGTCAACTAGGCCAAGAGGCCCACCTCCCGAGTCCACGCCGAGGCACCAAGAGCGAGACGGTCGACTCCCGCCGCAAACGACATGGACGTCCACCCGTCCACCACCGAGTCCGCCGCAAGTTCCAGCTACCCAACCAGCCAACGAAGACCCCGCCGAGTGATCTGCGGAAAGTCCTCGACCGCCGCTACCAAGAGCGCGACCATCGCACTCGGGAAGATCGGAGGGGATCACCCGATAGCGGCGACGATGGAGTACCGGCCTTCACTCGGGAGCTCCGCCGAGTGCATTGGCCGAGTGGCTTTAAGCCCACCGGGATAGAAAGGTACGATGGCAAAACCGACCCCGAATCTTGGTTAACGTATATACCCTTGCCATCCGAGCTCCAGGTGGCGACAACAAAGCCATGGCCAACTACTCGCCCGTGGCCCTCGCAAACTCGGCCGAAATTGGCTCACCACTGCCAAGAGGCTCAATCGGCTCGTGGAGCGAGCCGAGGGACCACTTCATCGCCAACTTCCAAGGCACCTTCGAGAGGCCCGGCACGCACTTCGACCTTTACAATGTCATCCGAAGCCGGACGAGCCTCGAAGGATTATATTCGTCGCTTCTCCAAGAAGCGCAACAAGATCCCGAACATCACCGATGACATCATCATCGCCGCCTTCAAGGGAGTCCGTGATGAGCCGCTTATCGGCAAGTTCGGACGAAAGCCACCGAAGACGGTGAAGCGGATGTTTGAGACGGCGAATTCATACGTCAAATCAAACGACGCCATCAAAGCCGCCCGTCAAGACCGGCCTGACAGAAGAGAGGACAAGCAAGCGGAGGAAGCCGAAATCCTAAGAAGGATGGAGGCAACAACAGCAACCGGGCCCGAAAGATCGCAAGCGCCGATCCAAGACCGTGGCCGCAACCTCCAATACTCAACGCCGTCCCGAGTCGCCGCCTACGACGCCATCATGAACGCCCAATGCACCCACCATCCGAATCACAAGCACGCGGCGAAGGACTCGCTTTATCTACAAGCGTTGGAAAAGATGCGTGCGCAGCTCAACAAGAAGCCGATCGACGAGGCTGGTCCATCCGGCGCCAAGAAGAACAACGCGGCTGAAAATGCCAAACCTTTTCAAGATCCAGTGGGGGAGCTCAACCACATCTTCGGAGGCCCGTTAGCTTATGAATCCAAGAGGAAACAAAAGCTAACCGACCGGGAGGTCAACGCGGCTCAACCCGAAGTCCTCAATATCTGCGATGGTCGGAGGTGGCCATCACCTTTGACCGCTCGGATCATCCCGACCGAGTGGTCCACCCGGGACGCTATCCACTCGTCCCGGACCCCGTAGTCCGCAACATCGCTTAAGCGCGTCCTCATCGACGGGGCGCGCCCTCAACATCCCGTTTGCCAAGACTATGGATGAAATGCAGATCCCGAGGGCCGAACTCAAAGCAAGCTCAGCCCCTTCCACGGAGTTATCCCGGGCTATCTTCAACACCACTGGGCATATCTCTCTCCCAGTCACCTTCGGAGCCCGAGAGAATTTCCGAACGGAGAACGTCACCTTCGAGGTGGCCGACTTCAAACGGCATTTCATGCCATCATCGGAAGGCTGCGCTTGCCAAGTTCATGGCGATCCTTCACTACACTTACCTCTCGCATGAAGATGCCGGGTCCCAACGGCGTCATCACTCTTCGCAGCGATGTGAAGCAAGCCTTCACCGCGACAAGGAGAGCTGCGACATGGCCCAATCTCGAGAGAGATTACGTGGCCAACAAGAAGTCCGATTGGCTGCATCAACTTCGGCAGAGGCGAAGTCCCCGCGAAGAAGATAGCCAAATCGGGATCCGGCGACGCCAAGACCAAGAAGATCCCCTTGATTCGTCCGATCCCTCCAAAACTGCCGTAATCGGCGCCGACCTAGATCCTAAATAGGAAAGCGCGCTCGTCACCTTCCTCCAAAATAATAAAGATGTTTTTGCTTGGAAACCATCTCGATATGCCCGGAATTCCTAGGGAGGTGATCGAGCACTCTTTGAACGTCAAAGATGACGCCAAACCAATAAAACAACGATTACGCAGTTCGCACAGATCGAAAAGACGCGATCAAAGAAGAACTCGCAAAGCTCTTGGCTGCCGGCTTCATTAAAGAAGTCCTTCATCCCGACCGGTTAGCCAATCCAGTCTGGTCCGCAAAAAGACAGGGCAATGGCGCATGTGTGTCAATTACACCGACCTCAACAAGGCCTCGCCCCAAAGATCCATTCGGGCCGCCTCGCATCGACCAAGTCGTCGACTCAACATGCCGCTGCGAACTCCCGAGTTTCTTGGATTGTTACTCGGGCTATCACCGGATCGTCGAAAGAATCCGACCGCTTGAAGACATCTTTCATCACGCCGTTCGGGCCCTCTGCTACATCACCATGCCTTTCGGCTGAAGAACGCCGGAGCTACATACCAACGCATGATCCAAAGATGCTTCCGACGCAGATCGGCAAAAACGTTGAAGCTTATGTCGACGATGTTGTCATCAAGACCAAGCGAAAGAAGACCTGATCGCCGACTTAGAAGAAACCTTTGCAAACATCCGGGCCTTCGAATGAAGTTGAACCCGGAGAAGTGCACTTTCGGTGTCCCATCGGCAACCGCTTCGGCTTCATGGTATCACATCGCGGCATTGAAGCAAACCCGAAAAGATCAACGCCATCTTAAACATGAAGCCCCGAGTAATCGTAAAGACGTCCAAAAGCTCACTGGCATGCATGGCGGTGCTAAGCCGTTTCATATCCCGACTCGGCGAACGAGGCATGCCCTTCTTCAGCTGCTGAAGAAGACAGACGACTTCCAGTGGACCACCGAAGCCGACAAGGCCTTTGAAGATTTCAAAGAGTTCCTTACCACGCCACCCGTCCCGGCTTCACCTCACCCAGAACCCCTCTTGCCGTACGTCTCGCCACTCACCAAGTGGTCGCACGGTCCTTGTGGTTGAACGAGAAGAAAAAGGACGGGCCCGAAGATTCAAAGACCAATTTACTTTGTCGGCAAGTATTGGCAGAGCCAAAATCCGATACCCCTGTGTACAAAAATTGCTTTATGGTGTTCTAATAACCGCGAGGAAATTGGCACACTACTTTCGTGGTCACTCGGTCACCGTCATCACCTCTTTTCCACTCGGCGACGTCATCCACAACCGCGAGGCAACCGGCGCATCGCCAAGTGGGCCCCGGAACCGATGCCGCCGGATTTGACTTTCAAGCCCGAACGTCCATTAAGTCACAAGCCTTAGCGGACTTCTGGCCGAGTGGACTGAATGCAGAAGAACACGTACCTCGGGAAGACCTCCAACATTGGACCATGCACTTCGACGGATCCAAGAGGATCACTGGCTTGGGAGCAGGAGTTGTGCTGATCTCCCCGACTGGGGAAAGGCTAAGATATGCCCTTCACCTCCACTTCTCCGCCTCACACAACGTCGCCGAATACGAAGCTCTTTTACATGGACTGCGCCTTGCAGTCTCACTCGGAATTCGTCGGCTTATTGTGAAAGGCGACTCCCAGCTGGTCGTCAATCAAGTAATGAAAGACTGGTCCCGCTTAAACGACACTATGGAGGCCTACCGACAAGAGGTCCGCAAGCTTGAGGACAAGTTTGATGGGCTAGAACTCTCACATGTCCTGAGACATAACAACGAAGCTGCCGATGAGCTAGCGCAGTTTGGATCTAAGCGCGAAGCCGCTCCAACAGATGTCTTTGTCGAACATCTCTACGAGCCAACCGTCACGGCAAAGACAGCTCCCAACGAGCAAACCACGAACGAAGTCACCATGATCGATACCGACTGGAGGACGCCGCTCATCAAATTCTTAACTCAAGCAAGAGCCGTGATGACCGGATGAAGCGTAACGCGTCCGGCGTCGTTGCCAAGCATACGTCATGGTCGACTCCGATCTATATAAGAGAAGCCCCTCGGAATTTTAATGAGGTGCATCACACCCGAAGAAGGGAAACAATTACTCCAAGATATCCACTCGGGCATATGCGGAAGCCATGCGGCGCACGCACTCTAGTCGGCAAAGCTTACGGACAAGGATTCTTCGGCTCACCGCGGTCTCCGACGCGGATAAAGTCGTAAGAACTGCGAAGGATGCCGCTTTTTGCCCGACAAAGCCATGTCCCGGCCCAGGAGCTTCAAACAATCCCACTTTCCCGGCCGTTTGCGTATGGGGCTGGACATGGTTGGCCCTTTCAAGAAAGCTCCAGGAGGTTTCACACACCTCTTCGTCGCAATCGACAAGTTCTCCAAGTGGATTGAAGCCAAGCCGGTTGCCACAATCACTGCGACAAAGCACGAGACTTTTCCTCAACATCGTGCACCGCTTCGGCGTCCCAAACAGAATCATAACCGATAATGGGACTCAATTCACGGGAGGCATCTTCAAGGAATTCTGCGAAGACTTCGGAATCAAAATCTGCTATGCATCAGTACCTCACCCTAAAAGCAATGGGCAAGTCGAGCGAGCAAACGGCATGGTCCTTCAAGGCATCAAGGCTCGCGTCTTCGACCGTCTAAGCCCTTACGCCGGCAAGTGGGTCCAAGAACTTCCCTCGGTTCTATGGTCGCTGCGAACTACACCCGGTCGGCCACCGGCCAAACCCCTTTCTTTTGGTCTATGGCGCGAAGCCATGTTGCCAAACGAGATGGAGTTTGAGTCCCTTCGGGTCCGCAGCTTCAACGATGAACGCTACGACATCGACCGAGTGGATGACCTCACCCGATTGGAAGAGGCCCGCGAGGCGCCCTCATCCGTCGGCCAAATACCTTCAAGGGCTCGAAGATACCACGCGCAACGTGCGAGCACGAGCTTTCATTGTTGGCGACTGGTCCTACGCAAGATCCGACCACCAAAGACCGACACAAGTTATCTCCCTTATGGGAAGGACCCTTTATAATCGCCGAAGTAACTCGGCCGGTGCTTACGGCTAAAGCGCGAAGACGGGTCCATGGTGGAGAACTCCGGAACATCGAGCATCTTCGACGGTTTTACGCCTAATTTGGCTAAGGCCTCATGTTTTCCTTGACCGCCAACCTCAAGCAAGATGACTTCTTGAGCTAGCAGCTGGGGGCTGATACACATATCAATAAAGCTCGAATTTTCCTCATCAAATTTTTGTGCACAATTTGGTTTATCATTGTTTAATGTTCTTCGACTCGAGCTCGTGTCTAAGGACCGAGAGTTTTCCGATGACCTAATCGAGCCTAGGCTTGATGACACACGAAAACTACTTAAGAAATTTCACACAAAGGCTCGAATCAAGGCATTGACATAAATAAACTAAAAATAGTCACAAAGATTCCACGTCGAGTTTCACGCTTGCATGATATCTACAAAGCAAAGTCAAAATACGTTCGAGTTTAAAATTGTTTACTACATCCAAAGAGATCCTCTCGTGCCGCCTCTTGCGCCTCGCCGAGCATATCTAAGGCCTGCTCATCTGTTGTCCCTCGCGAAGCCCTCCCGATTGAATGAATATCCACTGGGGTAGAGGGACTTGGTCTCGTGCAAGAGCCGACCAGCCCCCATGTTGGCCGCTTCGGTGATGTTCTTCGATATCGCTCGGGAGCCATCCGAGCTTGTCGAAGATCTCGATCGGCTCAGCGCTGCCCCAACTCCTTGATCAAACAAGGATGCCAAGATCGGCGTGGCGGCGTTAGCAACTTCTTCCCGTATTTCGTCATGGACTTGATCCGCCCAATTAAGACGTCGTATTGGGCTCGGGTCTTCATCTTATAGGCTGCAAGGAGTTCCGGATCATTCAAAGCACTCGGGAATGCAGCAAACATGAAATTTAACTTCAAAGAAGGTTACCTTCAAATTCGGCCTCCATCTCGGCCTTGTCGAGGCTGACCGCTTCCAGTTGGACTTGAAGCGAGTGAACCTCCGAAGAATTTTCTACAACGAAAGAGGATTATCAATTGACAAGATCAACAAAAGAATCATGATGAAGCCGGGAGAGGCGGGCTTACTTCCGATTGATCCGCGGAGGTCGAGGTTCGCTTCCCGAAGCTCCGAGATCTCCCTCCTTAAAGCGGCCTCCTCGAAGCGGCCTCCTCCCGAGTGACCTTCACTGTCGCCGAACGTCCTCCAAGGAGTTTAAGTGAGGCACCAGCTTTTCCAAGACTCGGATTTTGCCATTGAGCGGCAATATTCTTTCCGCATGCGGGCGTAAGGATGACCGACTGAAGGATAACGAAGATATAATCAAAAAGAAAGACGAATGCTTACGTTGAGCAGTCGGGTTGCCTCATTCAGGCTCTCGACGAGGGCATCCCTTTCATCCTTCTCGCTTGCCGGCCGAGGATGATGCCCCGTCTCTCGCCTTCCGAGTCCCGCCACTCGACTGACGGAGGAACCCGTGTCTCGAAGACGTAACCCGGGATCTCTTCTACCGTGGGCGGCAAACAAGAAAGACCAATGAAGACATGAAGGATTCAAAATTGAAAGAACAAAGGAAAGTTCCGAAGCAAGTCTCACCGGTTTCGGTGGCTGCCTGCCTAGGTGGGGCAGCCGGGCCCTTCCTCTTCTTCGGGCTCCGCGCCGAGTGACCCTCAGTCGGGGGCGCTCGGGCCGCAGCCGAGGGTTCCCCGGCAGACGACTGGTTTCCAGTCGGGATACCCCGGCTGGCAGTCGGGGGCTCCTCCCTAGGGGCGCTCTCCTTCGAGGAGAAGGATGCTTCTCCGAACGCTCGCACTCGGTTGCGGGCTCCGGGTTTTGGCTTTGACGGCCTTGGCACTTCGGGAGCAGCGGCCGGGGTTGGCCCTTCACCCCCTCCGGCAGGATCTATGTCCTGGGGCCTCCTACGCAAGTTTACACAACGAGGATAAAGAAAAGTTTTCTACGAAAAAGCTCAGGATTTTGGTTTCAGAGCATACCTGGAGGATCGGCGGATCTTTGGCGCCGTCCGCGGCGATCGCCTTAGAGGCGTGGTCTTGACCGGAGGAGCCGGGACGTCGTCATCCGAATCCTCGATGATCGCCGCCTTTGCTTGCGCGTTTGTTCGAGTCCTCACTCGGCGCAGCCCGCTTCCCGACCGGATCGCTTGGATTTTGATCCCGCCGCGGCTTCTTGGGGCGACGCGGCGCGTCATCATGAGCCACCTTATATGGCTTGGAGGTGATAGAAGCGTTTCCGAAAAAAGAGAAAGTGCAACATTAAACGACAAGGCGTCAAGATCGAAAGATATTATGAAGCATCCAATCGGCTTACCGGAGGAGGAGGTCGATGGATGCTGAATGGAAGGACTGGCAGTATGAGGGCCCGCTCGACCGAGATCCCGGATGAGAAGAGCTTATACATCCGGATCTTCGTGATCTCGTATGTGAGGGGATCCGGGTCCTCCCGATGGGGTCCGTTTCACCTTCGTACTCGAAGGCCGGCTTCGACCGCTCCTTGATCGGCGCCGCGGCACCTAATGAAGTGCCGAGTGATTTGTTCCCCGCGAAGGTTCCTCTTCTTCATCGCCGGATCTTCGCGAGCGGTCGTTGGCTTCATCCCATTCTTGGGCTACGGGACGGTGCTCCAAGATGGCTTGGGGACAGGAGGAAGACCGACAAAGGCGGAAGGCCGGGTTCAAGATTGCCGATGTAGAACCGCCGCATGCCACCCTTTGTTGGAAGATTTCAAGGGGAGAGAAAATAGTCTTTGCGGAGAGATCCGCGAAGCTGAAAGCCCGCCCCACCAACGACGCAAGGTTGATCCTTGTTTGGATGGGGTTTCGGGTAGAACATACGACGAACATTGAAATGAGGAAGGATGCCAAGGAAGGCTTCACACACATGAATGAAGAGTGCTATGTGAAGCATCGAGTTGGGGTTCAGATGGTAGATGTGAAGACCATAGTAATCCAAGAGCCCCCGAAAGAACTCGGAGGTGGGAAGGCTGAACCCGCAATAGAAAAAGGAGGTAAAGACAACGAGCTCACCGGTGTTTGGGGTCAGGAAGTCCTCCCCCGCCGCCGGGCGCCATCCCACAAGTTCCTTGGGCGGAAGCACGCCGTGCTTCACCATCTCCTTGAGGGTATATTCTCTCACGTCCGAGGTGGCCCATTGGTCGAACGGAATCCTCTTCTCCTCCGCCATGAGAGCGAGGTTGTTGGGGAGCGGATCTGGCTGAGAAAGGTTAGATCTTGGGCGATGGATGTGGGAGTTTTGGCTGCAGAAGCTAGTTGTCGCGGCAAGCGAGCTTTTTGGCGGATGGACTAAGAAGCGCGCAAGCCTAGGGTTCTCCGCAATGAACTGATGAGCAGTATTGCAAGAAGGGGAATTTTTGGAAGATGAAGAGGCGGGGACGACCTCGTGTCTTTATAAAGAAAGATTTGAGGGTTGCGCTAGGTTTTCTGGTGAGTGGGCCGAGCCCATAAGAAAATCTACGGCCCAGCTAAGGTGTGGTCCGATACGTGTCCTTAGGGACTTAAGCGGATGAGCTTAAGCAGATTTGCCCTGGCAATATGCGCGTGTCCGAGTGCCCAATACCTTAAAAGATCCTTCCATACCGCGGTTTGCTTAACTTCATGAGAAGTTGGCACGATGCAATTTGGAAGGTGACGAACAGCAGAGTTTTTATAGCCGCCTTGGTGAACAAGGGCTGTTTGGTTTTTCGGCATTTGGTCGGATAATCTTGCCGATGCTGTTTATTTTCCACCTTGGTGAAGATCTTTATAGATTGAGACCAGTATTATGGCAAAAGCTATTTAATAACTTGGTCATATTTTTCATATGATTGAAAGAACTTGTTTTCCCATGAGGGATGAATAAAATATTTGTTCCGGGATGACTCGGGAAGATCTACTCGGATAAGCATGAGCTTACCGAGTGCTTTTACCCGCTAGGGTTGGTTGAGTTATTTTTTTCCGAGATTACTCGGCGAATCCACTCGGTTGAGCAAAAGTTTACCGAGTGCTTTTTACCCATGAGGGATGATTGAATTATTTGTTCTGAGATGACCCGGGCAAATTCACTCGGTTGAGTATGAACTTGCTGAGTAATAAGATTTCTATGGTTGCTTTAGCATGAGCTAGGCATCTACATGAGAATAATTTTTTATAGTTCTTGACTATATGCTTAGTCTATTTTTGACTAACCACATAGTCGGGGGCTACACCTATAATTAGGTGCATCAGGAGATGCACCTAGATATTTATTTTTGAGAAATTTTTATATATATTTTTCCAGCCCTTCACAGTCTTTGGAGCCACTCGGGAAGATTCAGGCAGAGATGATGGAATCACTCGGCGCCAAAAGCACTCGGTCAAAGAGATTTTTTGGTTGAGTGCTGTTTTGGTCTGAAGCTGGGTTGTCTCGTCGACTGAAAAGGACTCGGGGGCTACTGTGGAGATTGTGGTAATCGGATATCCACATGGCAAGCTTATCCGACTGGAGGTAGGGATAGATTGCGCCTGTTATATCTGTAAGCCGAACTTGACTTAGGTGTTACGGTTGCCGATAGAGATAAGGCAATCGGCCTATAGTCACGATTTGGTAAGATTGAGGAAACCAACTTAGAATAAGATAGGGTTTCCGACTTGTAAACCCTTCCTCCCAAGACTATATAAGGGGGGTAAGGGGCGTCCCTTGAGGGATATCTTAGACTTCACAAGCAAGAGCTTTAGATTCACGAGATCACGAGATCAATAAAGACACTCGGCGGATCGAATCCACCGAAACAGGAGTAGGGTATTACCTCACGAGAGGGCCTAAACCTGTCTAAATCTTCTTCTCCTTCTAACCCATTGTGCTTGGCGATCTCGACTGCGACCCTAGAAAATATATTGCCGAAATCAAGTTTCGACACTCATTCTATTATTTGAGTCATATTAATTTTAAAAAATGTAATATCCATTCTCACACGCACGAGGTCACGAGAGTAAGCACTAATCTAATTAGTGAGACATCTAGTCTTATTCTCGTTAATTACGATTGATAAAATTATTACTTAATGACTTACTTAAATTAATATTATCTAGTACTTATTATATCCTTAATGACAAGAACATATGATACCAAATAAATTTTTGGTGTAGTTGTCGTGGAGTCACAGCGTAGACTACCCAAATAATTAACATCGTATTATTGATAGGTTGCAGTATTTATATGCCCATGGATTCGCATTTGTTGTACGACAATTTGGAAAATATCGTAATTGTCGTGCACTTGCTTTAGGTCTATAGCATTAAAAAAATGTTGCTGAATAAATTGTGTGCTTTACGGAGTGATGTTTTTATTTTTCAGTTGTTAATCTTATTTCTTTAACATTTCATATAAATACAATGTAAATATATGAAATATGTCACATACAAAGACTTCGTGTTAAGCGCTTCAGGGTAAAAAATATGACTTCATGTTTCGTGCAACATATAGAATATCGTAAGAAATGCATGTTAAGAACTAAATATTAAATTCAGGACCATACCATAAATTAATTAAGTACAAATTAGTACCAAATTATTTAAAAATATTATTTAATCATAGTACAAATTTTACTAATAATTAATTACATCACCATAAATTAATTAAATACAAATAGATTACAATACCAAATTAATTATAACTATCAACTAATTATAGTACAAAACTAAAAAAACTACAGCGCCATAAAATTAATTAGTACAAATTTAATTACAATATTAAATTAATTGAAATACAAAATGATCTAAAAATTTAAAATAATTTAATTACAGCACCACCATATCATACTGAACATAAATATAAAGACAAAATATTTATCTGCTACTATACGGTCTCGCTTTGTCCTATTTAACCAATTTGCTTATATAAAAAAACCCAACCTCAGAGTTCATCATACCACTGCATTTCTTTCTTTCTTGTTGGTTTGTAACGGCCTACAATGGTAAGCATATGTTTAAGCACTCCATATTTTTCTCGCTTGTACAGGGTAACACTCTAGGGTAGTCCATGCAATTCAGCTGAAGTTGGACTGGTAGTCCTCGGGAAGGAGTCAGATACCCGACCTCTTCTTGGGGTCGGGAGTCTCGTCCCCTCGACTGTCCCTACTCTGTGACCTATCCCGATTATGCCTCATCAGCCCAACCTCTGATCTCCTCGGTGTAGAAGGCTTGCATCATAAGGATTACGGAAAAGACAAGAAGGGGACAACCCGATAGAAGATGACGTCACCCGACAAGACTGCGTAGAAGGTACCTGCGAAGAGCGGATCCAAAGGCACGGTGGAGCGCGAGATACTCACGGAGCGCAGGACCCAGGGGATTTCTATGTATTTTTCAGATGTTGTTTGTACTTGTTTTTTATCTTTTAGTCTTAGCTTTTTTGGCCCCCAAGTCCGCTTGTAACTGCCCCGTGACCTATAAAAGGGAGGACAGGACCGCGGGAGAGAGGGATCGATTGGTTCTTGGGGAGCTAGGTCTAATCTCTAGAACCCGGAAAACTCTCATCCATTGTACTCTATTTCATACACCACCCCAACAAAGAACACAGGATGTAGGCTTGTTATCCTTCGAAAGGGCTGAACCTGTCTAAAATATCTCTCTGTCTCATTTTCTTTGTTGAGTCGACCATTGTGCCCTTTCCATAGACGTTCCCGACCACTCTTTCATCTCCTTAAGTAGCCCCTTCGGAGGACTACCAACCCACCCATCGACAGTTGTCATGCTAGGTAGGGGTTCGTCTTCATCGATCCGAGCGGTGCGATGGCGGTTTTCTTGCCCGCTGACTTTGTGGCGGGAAGGAGATGCTAAACTCACGGAATGGGGAGCCCTTGCACTGATTCAACTCTTCTGCAGATAAGTATTCTAAACTCAACTCTTTCTTTAAAGCATTCATGTTTTGCAAGGTCATTCCTTCAGTTATTGCTCGTTCTCCATTTCATCTTCCTCTCCAACCTCTAGGTAGCCCACGCACGCTCAATAACTTCTTCACTACGCTTATGGTCTGCCCTAAGCTACACGTCCCCGACTGGCTATGGTCGAGGTTCCTCGGAAGGAAGTCTATTGAGTACGCTCTAGCTACTCGGCGGCTCGGTAGCCTCCCCGAGGACTCATGCACAGTCTATCCGCCTAAACGCGACCGTCCCCCTCGATGCACTTCAATGGAAGGGCACACTCCTTGCCGAGGTAGCCTAGGGCCGAGACTGTTCGTGGATTAGCATGATACTATGCATAGAGCTCGGGGGGCTCCACCGTGTACATTTTAATCTCTCTGTTAGCCTATTCGCTGCGTAAATGACTAAGTTGTTCGAGCTTGACTTGAGAATCCCCCAAACCCGATCTGTTGAGGCCCAAACCTACTCGGACGTGATGGTCAGACACGTAGCGAATAGAAGTTAAAATTAAAAGCTTTCTTCACAATGCTAAAATCTGATCTCCTTCCATGAGCAGAAGTTAAAAAGCTTTTTCATAACAAATGTTAAAGTTAGAACTTCATGATTTGTGGAACGAGACTAACTCTTATTGTCTACTTTATCCTAGGTACTTGGCTATTCAATTAAAAGTGCATCTTAGATACATTTTTTTGGCTGTCGGCTCGACATCGGCGTAGATGCTCGGGACGTCGGCCTCCGAAACTGCAACCGGCCAGCCATCAGCGACCACGTAGATCTTGGCGCGAGGATACCATTTGTGCACTATGCCAAGGATGTGCATAGTCGCCGACTTCGTCACTAACTGGATGAAGTCTCAGAGGCGCTTCGGTCCTTCGAGAAGCCGCTCCATGAAGGTGTCCTCGGACTCGTCAGCAGGCGCCTCCTCGGTGTCGGCCTCGGCAAGAAGTGCCCGAGACGCCTCCCGGTACTCTTCCCACCGGGCGTTGGCTGCCTCGGAGCGTGCCTTGAGGTCGTGAATCTGCCTTAGAATCCTTGACAAGCAGCCTGAACAGGAAAAAGTCGATCAACACCGGCAATGATGGAGAATTAGAGAATGTAAGGGATTGATCGATACTGACACTTACTCTCGGCATCCTCCTTTGCCCTCTTCTCCGAGTCCAGTGCAGCTTCGACCGTGGCCTTGGTTTCAGCGGCCAGCTTCTCCTCGGCCTCGGCTTTTGCCGCCTCGGACGCCACCAACCTGTCCCTAGCCGCATTGAGCGCAGCGTCTGAGATTTGGAGAAGTTTCTCCACCCCCTCCCACTACGCCACCGCCTTGTCGGCCCGCAGCTCGACGTCCCTAGCAGCTTCCTCAAATCTCTCAGCCCCTGCGCAACACAAAGGGGTTATTCAGTGAGCTTGGTAGAATCCCCGGAAGGGGGTCGAAAGACCTACGCTAGGAGGCCGCGTCCAGCTTCGCCTCTAGTTCTCGGATTTTGGCTTCCGATGACGGCGATGGGAGAATGACCTCCTGCAAATTCAAGAACGAATATAAAAAAGAAGGGGGGATGGTGGTCGGGAAAGCAATGAAGCGAAGATTCATATAAGGAACTCGGGGTCCAACTAGGAGAAGGTCATGCAGACGACAAAGAGTTTGAACGAACTCTTTTGTCCTTTATGCCCTACCGCCGAGGACAGGTTCGGTCCCCGCCCTGTCATCCGAGGCAGCATGATCGGCTCTGCCCTCGAAGGTGCCCACCTCCATGCTGCTCCCGACAAGGGAGGCTCGCCCCTCGGACACCAAATCCGCTAGCGCCTCGAGTGTTCCGCTGGAAGAGACAAAGGTAGAGGAAGTTAGGGGAATCTTGTTCCAGTCTATCCCCATGATTTCTTCCATTTCCATCTCCCCCAGCCTCTCCTCAAGGCTCACCTCCATCTCATCCCTGGTCGCCACTGTCGACTTCAAAACCGCCTCAGTCCTTTCCTCCGTCCTCATGGCAGCGGCAGTCTCCTCCTTGGCCTTAGCCTTCAACCTACCCCTAGGCTGGTCGGCATCCGGAAGGGCGATCGCGGGCTCCACGATTGCCAAAGGCAGGTCGGACCCTCCCCCTTCCTTGGGGGAGGTTGTCTTCACCATCCCCGATGGCTCTTCGGGGTGAAGGTAGGTGTCCTCCACAACCCTGTATGGGCTCGACGTTAAAACAAGGAAAAGAAAAGGGGAAAAAGAGAAATGAAAGAGGGGTGTAAGGTCGGTACAAACATGGTCGAGGTCCCGAACCTGAAGCTGAAGAGCCTCGGCACCTTCTTGGGAGGCGCCAATGATTCTAGCTTTGGGGCCCGCTGGGGCCCGATGACGGGGTCACGGGCTGCGCCTCTGTCCCTTCTTATTCCTCCTCGTCCGAGGTGACCACGAGCTTGCGCTTGACGTCAGGGAGCTTCAAACTCCCTGGCGCCACCCTTCGAGCCTTTGGCTTTTGCTTGGGAAGCTCGGGTTCTTTCCACTTAGCCTCTTGTGCATTGCGGGGGAGTCGAGCCCTCGGCCTTTCCTGCTTGGCCACTGACTCCCCTAGGATCGGCTGTAGCGACACAAAGACTTTCAGCCCCTGTCAAGTGCCAGCACCTGGCAGGTGAGGCACCAAAATACACAAACAAAGAAAAATTCAGGCAAAGAGAGTGGTCGAGGCTACCTCCAGCCATGGATGAAGGAGGCTGAAGGCCCACGAGCCCCCTTGTTGAAATCGGCCGCGCTGGAGAAGAAGGTTCCCAGCCTTTGGCCCATGCGCTTGAGGGTCGCATTTTCCTCTCAAGCCGGGTCGTGCCTACCTTAGTACTCGTATGCTGCCTTCACCCTATCCTTGTAGGGTTGTAGTCCTCGGAAGGTGAAGTCCAGGCCACCCGAGCTTCAGTCAGGCCCTGTAGTCGGAGGGCCTCGATCTTTGCCACCAACTTCTTCACCTGATCGAGCTCGGCATCATGGCATGGCACTGACCAGGTGGCCGCTAGGATCGGCTACCGGTATATCTCGAGGGAGAGCGTCGGTTCGTGGTTCCCGATGTAAAACCACTCAGCGTGTCATCCCTTGTTAGAGGAGGTGGGGCTGACGGGAATGTAATGTTGAGCCATCTTCTCACGGAATTGAATCCTGGCCCCACCGACCACAACGGCGACTGTTTGCCTGAGGCAGAAGTAATGTCAAAAAAATTGAAGTGTGGGTCTATCCCAAGATATACCTCGCAGAGATGGATGAAGAGGGAGATCTGCAGAATTGGGGTTGAGGTTGCAAAGGGAGTGTTGATGAGAAATTCTATTCCCACGTACTGGCCTGAGAGATTTGTTTTACTCTAGTGCAGGTCCACGTTGGTCGCCTTTGGTGAAGTTTGGGCGTTTCAGTTGGTTTGATCCTGTAACCAACAAGAAAACAATAAATATGCCTTTGGTTTAATATTAGATCCTACTCGATCGGCTAAAGACATCAATAAACATATAATCATTATCCCAATACACATTTAAACTAAGTGATTGGGATAGATCGGTAGTATACCAAGATAGTATAAACCACTTAGATCTAAAAATGCATTAGAATAAAAATTATATGCATTCATAACCCAGCCGATGTCGCAGATCTAATGTAAATCGGGTAATACTCCGATATATTTTATAAAAAGATATCAATCTGAATCAAATGCAATAAACCTAGATCAATCGGCTGTTGATATTACTCAACGAATTGATGCCGGCTTACGGCATTTGATTAGATTGTGATCTTAATATAAAAAGTGGCTCTAATACATCTAATAGTAATTAATACTGAAAAGACGATTCAAACAGGTAAGACCGACTGTAACCCCGATATTGTCTCTAATGGAAAACATTACATCCAACAGATCTACATACCTCTAAATGCGACTTAACAAGTCGATTTGATGCAGCATTAAGTACAAAAAGAAATACTAGATCTGTATAAGCTAATGAGAACCCCTCAAGATGGTGGATACACCATATAATCTAAATCAACCTCGAGATCTAGCTCTATCGGTTGCTGTCTTCAGAGAGAATCAGCCGATGGCGAGATAGATCTAGACATTGTTCTAGATTATATGCCACATATGATAATCTAAGCAGTTTATAACATCGAAATCAGAGTATCATTAGGATGGAAGCACTAACCCCGACGATACAAGCCACTTGTAACAAGGAATTACCTCGTCCGGAGATCGAAATCGATGCAACCCGAGCAAAAGCAAGAACTTGTCGAGAAAAGTAAAAACTAAAAGGTTGGCGATGCGCCGAAGGTGTATTGATTGTGTGTTATATTTTTACAAAACCTCGGGTCTTATTTATACCCGGAAACACAATGAGTCCATTATCGACACGTTTCCTATTACAGGTTAGATTACAAAATAAACCGACATTATCACAAAGGAAACTATACAAAATATCCTAACTTAACATATACAATTGCCGTTATAGGACCTTATCCATAAATGACAACATCTTTAACGTACTCTCGAAACTGAATCCAACACTTCATCCTCAAGCTTTCCTTTCAGGATTGGCTTCACTTCTATCTTCAATCGGAATCGGCTATCGACTTTCCTGGTCTGACTCGAACTCAGCCGACTGGCCTCGCAGCCGATTCAGACTTAGCCGATGTGGTCTCTGTTTCTCCGCAGATCACGCTTTTTCTATTCTGCTTCAATCTTGGCCTCAAACTTGGGGATTTTCTTACCAAATTTGGTCGTTAACACATGCCCCCCAAGTCCGCGATATGAAAATGTTGTGGATTTTGTGCAATCCAAATTCCAAGCGTAACCCTAGATCGAATCTGTTTCGGCCATTAAAAAAATTCTTTAAATAACGCCTTCCCCGCGCCGAACAACTCACGCCGTTAAAGCAATCCTTCCGCAACAAACGCCCTCGAGCTCTTCGGCGACATCCTCAGCTTCCTCAAGCTTGCGGCGGCGATCCTTGCTCCGACGACCCCAAGCGTTCCAATGGCATCCTCCTCCACTCCATCGGCTTCGTCTCCTGCTGAATTCCTCGAGGTACGGCCCAATGGCTAAAAACTCCTTTCTTGCTCCCCATTGTCAATCTGAATTCTAGGGTTTATAAATCTGAAACTCTGTTTCCTCTTTTCCCAATTGTAGCATCTTACCCATCAAGCAATAATTCCCAGTTTGCTGAATGATGACAGGTACTTTTTAGGGCCTATCGGCAATAAGGATCCCACAGACTAGATAATAGCCGAAACCGATAGGATACCACATAGGATGAGGAACCCTAGCCTTAAACACTGGTCTAGCACTTTCAAATCCTGGCCATCCATGGATAAGTCTTGGCCGGCATGGTATAAGAGAATGCAGCCGGCCAAGCAAAGCCACTAGGAAGAAGTTGGGATAGCCCAGTGTCTTGCACTGTGTGTAGCCGATATGGTCAAGGACGAACCATTGATATCAGCCGCCACATACTTCTGGAATAACACCATAAATGCCTTCCTCTTTCAATAAGGTCCCATGACTCCCACATTAGCCGATGTAGTCATGATCACTGGGTTAGATATTTTATCATCGGCTAACCCAAACAGGCTAGAAGGCAAAGGCCAATTCTCCTTCAAAACTAAAGCAATAGGCGGCTGGAACGGCTATGTATCGATGAATATGGGAGATGGGCCGATCATTGCCAGAGAGCTGCCACATTCTTGATGATGTGGCTCGAAAAATTCTTCTTCTGTGGATCCAGCTGCGGGCCAACAGCCAACTGGCAAGTAGTAGCCGAGGCCTCAGTTGATAAGAAGAAACTGTCTCTAGGAAAATTCCTCCTCGGCTACCTCTACCAAACTCTGAACCAAGCCGTCTCCAAAATAGATGCCAATGCCAACATTAACACCGGAGGACCTTGGTGGTTTCTGCAACTGTGGCTGGTCTTAATGACTCAAAAGATTTCTGGTCGGCCACAGATGATCGATTCTCACTTCCCCCTCCTGGAGCCGACTGAAGATGACGAGGGCAACAAAGTGACCACCAGGAGGTGTCAGTCTTTTGGGGAAGCCGCAACCGCTTACACTGGATCAAAGCAATCAGCTGAATTGCTGGCTGAGTGGTTTGTCTCTCTCTATGATGGATTTGCAAGAGACAATCGGACATGGTTCTTTTATGAAGACCAAAATACATTTGAATTGCCGATTGAATTGAATTGGAATGAAATAAACTCAGATGAATTCCCCAAATGCAGAGAGATCTTTACCACGACACTTACCCCATGTATCCTGCCAACTGGCATCCATCAAGGCCGCAATGTTCTGAAGACTTATGAGTTTTACTATTTGGTATCGGCTGGTAGGCAATTTGGACTAGGGCAACTGCCCATTGGCTGCTACTACGCCGATAAGATCGAAACCCGAGGGATGGTAGATGAAAAATTGATAATGAACAGGCTGATGGACATAGAAAGCCCTCCCCTCGGCAGCATTGGGATCATAGAGTTGGCTCACAAAAGGAGTTCAGCCTACGACAAGTGGTGGGTGGAAATAAAGAGACACATCTTCCATCACCGCTCTTCTATGTACATCACCACTTTATTGCCTGACAAAATCCCTTCGGTATGCTCTTCGCCCTTACCACTTTTTCTTTTGAATCGACTGTCTTCGCTAGCTGACACTTGAATCTCTTTCTTTGCAGATGACAGAGACAGATCCACCCATGGTGAGCAACTCTGGGGTTGCCATCCAATACCGGCCAGGAGTCCTTCCAACGGCTGTGGGCTTGCCCCGTTGGCAATCGGCTGGGAAGCGCCGAAATTGAGGACTTTGCTGCACAGGCAAGCATGTCAACCGGTGCCAAGGAAGAAGAGGGCTGCTCCTGCTGCAAAACCATCGGCTGCTCCCGCAAAGAGATAGAAGAAAAATAAGCTGAGCGTGCCAGCCGACAGCCTCCCATCCGTCGATCCAAGCGTTGACGAATTCCTCAATCAAGAGGTTATGGATGAAGAGGTCTCTCAAGCCGTTGCGGAGGCAGCTGCATCAAGCGATACTAGTGACAATTTAGTCAACCCTACAGCGGACGTTCCATGCCCACCAAACCCTCCTACTCCAAAATGGTCGGTAAGCAGCTTATCTTCTAGAATCTGATTTTCACACCATTTTTACTTAGGCCTTAACCAAATCCTCTTTGTTAGTTCAAGAGATTAGCCGGTCGCACTCCTCGCGCAGCTTCAATAGTAGTCCTCTGAACTCATCTCTTTGTTTGCTTGTGATTTTGTACTTAGCCGATCGCTACTAACACTTGTCTTCTGTATAGTCCCCTCGGTGTCCATCGGCTATCCCCCAATCTTCAAGTGAACGCACTCAATCGGCCATGGGCAGCCACGATACCGAGGAAGTCGCCACCCCAACCAATCAGGACATCGAAGAGGTGGCTGCTTCGACTAGCCATGACGTCGCAGAGGCTTCTGCCCCATCTAGCCCGGTTGGCGAGGAAGCGACCATTCCAGCCCTGCCGTACGAGTAAGCTTTACTTCTCTTCCCTTTCCTTTTAGAACTCGGAAAATCGGCCGTCCCATCCCTCGTCTGACTGCGTTTTCTTGGTTCACATACTCTAGCCGATTTGCTGCACTTTGACGTCAAAGAGTTCGTCGGCGAAGAAGAAACCGAAGCAACCAGCCCGGACAAAACCGTGGTAGCCGATGAGATCAAAGAAAAGCTGCAAGACATCCGTCATCAGCTAGACATTGACGTCGATCGGCTGGTAGTGGAGTGCAGATCGGCCCGATCACACTTCTTTAAGATCGAAGACAAGCTCCCTGACGATCTATCCAAAAAGATCTCGAAGGCGGTTTTCATCGATCAACATTGACTCAGATTGGAACGTGCAATGTGCAGGATGCTTGAGCGGCTGGCTCAAGCTGACCTGGTGGCCAGGATCGATGCGGCTGTGAAGAATATGATGGTCGAAAAAACGAAGTTAGACGAACTCTTGGTTGGGCCATCGGCCACACAAGGCGAGATCGCTGAGGTCGAGCTGGAAGAGGCTAGTCTGTTGCTGTAACTTGAACAATGCAGGGCAAAAATAGCTGCTAAGAAACAACTCTTGGCCGACCTCCCCAAAGTTACAGAAAATCAAAGGGGCAAGGTGACTGCCACTCTAAAACACTTGAAAGAACTGAACCAATCGGCCAAAGCAGTCCCCGGCACCGAGCAAGAAGACAGGGCCACAGTCGACAAAATTCATGCCATTAGAGATGCAGCACTAGCGGCCATAGATAACTTTTTGGGGATGTAATAGGATAAAACTTTTAGAGCTCTAAGTGAAGAGTTACACGGAGGCTACGATAGCATAAAACAAAACTTTTCTACCGCGCAAACCAGGAACACTTGCAAGTAAGGGTCGATAGATCGTTACCGATTGGAGTAGAGTGCAGCGGATTAGCCAATTAGGAGCTATCCGATCCGGAACAGTGCTGGCCGATGATAGCCGATTTGCCGACAGCCGATTCCCGCAAGCCGACAGCCGATTCCTGGGAACAGCCGATTCACCAATCAGCTGATTCGCCGAGTTGTCCGACTGCACTCGCGCGCCTCGCTCTGATGCGCCCGACCGCAGCCGATTCCACCACAGCCGACTCGTAGCCGACGAACAGCACCGCAAGGTAGCAGCACCTCTACCGGTATCCACATGTCCGGGGACAGAACGCAGTACACCCGTGTGCTAGCACGCGATGCAAGGCTAGGGTTTGGCTCCAGAGTCGGGAGGGTTTCCGTGGAGATTGATCTCGCCGACTTCTGTTGCGCCAAATCAGATTGATTCGGTTTAATGCAATGCCGCAACTCTCCACCCCTCGCCCCTTTATATAGAGTTGGCCGGCTGGGTCTAGTGGCCGATCGGGACTCTATTTTGAATCGGATTGAATCCGAATCTCATAGAGTTGGCCGCCCATACTTTGTAAGCCTATAGGACTCTATCCAATCGGATCCCTATCCGATCGAGCCGTATCCGAGTCCAACTTGAATGCCTGTTCTTATCCCCTTAAGCGTGCGACCCTGTAGGTTCAGGTATACTCGGTTTCGGCTAGAGTCCAACTTAGCCGATCGTCGGCTCGAGTCCAACTCAGCCGATTGTCAACAGCGGCGCCTAGCAGCACATATTGACACCATAGTATACAAGAATATAATATTGGCTCTGAACCTATAATGTGTACACAAATCCCTTTGCTTCATGATACCAATTAAGCTATAGGCAATTTGTGTGTGCCATCCCTTCAATAGCTTAACCATTCACTCGAATCGTATTGGATTATCTGTCTGTTGATTGACTCCTCAATCAACTCGGCATGGCCATGCAATTCCATAATCCATTACCTCGAGGGGCCCAGAGATATCTGTCCAAAGGAGGGGCAAATTCCATCTTGATCATTCACATCCCACTACATGTTTCATAGCAAACCCGAAGACTACTTTTATAACTACCCAGTTACGGAATAGCGTTTGATAGTCCCAAAGTAGGCTACTACACATGTTGGAATCCATGATGATCTCAGGTTTAAGGACTTTGTACGAACACTACCTGAGACCAACTAATGACACATTAATTCCTGTAGTGTCTCATGGTGGGTCTATCCAACAATGTGTTCTCTAACACATGTCCACGTATATTGATTTGGTATCTCCATACCATGATCTATGAGACATGATCATCAATCAATAAACATGCCGATCTTAGAATCATATTTGTTCTAACAATATGACATATGATCAGGGATCATTTAGAAATAGATTCATACATAAAGAGTCTCATAAATAAGTCACATACTTATTGATCAATATAAGTTGTCTATTTCATGGAACTGAATAACACTTTATTCATAAATACATAAACATTGACCATGATATCCAACATCTCCATGTTGCCTCTAGGGCATATCACTAACAGTCTCACACTTGCACTAGAGTCAATCATGTAAGTATCTAATACCCATTGCTCTTGTGTGCGCCTCATATTTCGGTTGAGGGAGAGGTTTTGTCAATGGATCGGCTATGTTGAGATCCATGTGCACTTTGCATATCTTGACATCAGCTCTGTCCACAATCTCGTGGATGAGATGATATCGCCGAAGTATGTGTTTGGACTTCTGATGTGACCTCGGCTCCTTGGCTTGCGCAATGGCTCCACTATTATCAGAATAGAGAGACATTGGACCAGTTGTCATCACACCCAGCTCAGAAACAAATTTCTTGATCCAAACAACCTCCTTTGCAGCTTCTGAAGCAGCGATATACCCGGCCTCCGTTGTAGAATCAACAATAGTATCCTGCTTGGAACTCTTCCAGCTGACTGCGCCTCCATTCAGGCAGAGCACGAACCCAGATTGCGATCTATAATCATCCTTGTCAGTTTGGAAGCTAGCATCGGTGTAACCACTTACAACGATCTCTTCTTCACCTCCATAGACTAGGAACATATCCTTAGTTCTTCTCAAGTACTTAAGGATACTCTTTACTACAGTCTAGTGACCTTCACCTGGATCTGACTGGTATCTGCTCGTAGCACTCAAAGCGTACGAGACATCTGGACATGTAATAAGCATGACATACATGATGGATCCAATTGCCGAAGCATATGGAACCATACCCATCTTATTCCGTTCATCATGTGTCTGAGGACACTGATTCTTGCTAAGATTAATGCCATGTGGCATGGGCCAAAAACCTTTCTTGGATTCATGCATGTTGAACTTTTTCAACATCTTGTCAATATATGTACTTTGGCTTAATCCAATTAGCCTCTTGGATCTATCTCTATAGATCTGAATGCCCAATATGTATGCTGCCTCCCCTAAGTCTTTCATGGAAAGACTATTTTTCAATGAAGACTTGACGGATTCAAGCATAGGGATATCATACATGGATTCTATTTCGGATTTCATGGCTCCAAGCCACTTGTTGGAATCAGGTCCCACCATCGCTTCCTCATAGGTCTTAGGCTCATCGTTGTCTAACAACAATATATCACATTGTTCCGCACCTGTGTACCTGTCAGGTGCACGACGTGATCTTTCAGATCTCCGTGGGGCTGGTGTATCTACAACAAGAGGCGCAACGTCTTGTTCCTCCTGTTGTGGTTCCGTGGTAGCTGAAACATTTTCTGGTGTTTCTTGAACTTCAAGATGCACCCTGCTCCCACTAACCCTTCTTGAAAGAAACTCTTTATCCAAGAAAACACCGTGTCAGGCGACAAACACTTTGCCTTGTTCCTGATTATAAAAGTAATATCCCTTAGTTTCCTTAGGATATCCCACAAAGAAGCACTTGTCAGGTTTGGGTGTGAGCTTGTCGGACTGTAAACATTTTACATAAGCCTCACATCACCAAATTTTGAGAAAAGACAAACTAGGGGGTCGCCCTGTCCATATCTCATATGGTGTCTTTTCAACTGACTTAGATGAAACTCTATTTAGTGTCAACGCGGCTGTTTCAAGAGCATATCCCCAGAAGGATAACGGAAGATCACTTTGGCTCATCATGGACCACACCATGTCCAACAAGGTGCGATTTTTCCGTTCGGACACCCCATTCCATTGTGGAGTTCCTGGCGGAGTCAACTGTGGAACAATTCCATAATCTTTCAGATGATTACCAAACTCTTGGATCAAGTATTCCCCTCCACGATCTGATCGTAAAAACTTGATTATTTTCTCTAAATGATTTTGTACTTCATTCTAGATTCTTTGAACTTTTCAAAGGATTCGGACTTATGCCTCATTAAGTAGATATAACCAAATCTACTAAAGTCATCGGTGAAGGTAATGAAGTCTGATAACCACCTCTGGCCGTTCAGCTCATTGGTCCACATACATCAGTATGTACGAGTGCCAACAAGTCATTTGCTCCCTCACTGTGTCCCGCGAAAGGTACCTTTGTCATCTTACAAAGTAAACAAGATTCACGTCTCAAATGATTCAAAATCAAAAGAGTGAAGCAATCCATCCTTATGTAGCTTCTCCATGCGTTTCTGATTTATATGGCCTAAGTGACAATGCCAGATAAACATGGGGTTTGCATCATTTGGGTGTTGCCTCTCTGTATTAATGTTATAGATGGGAGACGCTTCAAGATTCAAAACGTATAATCCACTCACCAAGGGAGTATGAAAATAGAACATATCTCTGAGATAAAATGAACAACCTTTGTCCATTGATCTAAAATCATATCCTTTCGCTTGCAAACATGAAGCGGAAATAACGTTTTGACATAGAGTTGGAACACAATAACAATTATTTAATTCCAAAACTAATCCTGAAGGTAAATGAAGTGGTACTGTGTCGATAGCAACTGTAGCAACACTTGCTCCATTGCCGACGCGCAGGTTCACCTCGCCCCTTCTCAAGCTTCTACTTCTTCTCATTCCCTGCAATGATTTGCAAATATGAGCTACTGATCTGGTATCAAATACCCAAGAGTCAGTAGGTGAAGTAGCAAGACTAATGTCTATAACATTAATACCTGAAGCAGAAGTCGCACTTTCCTTCTTTTTGAGATCCTCCATGTACTTCTTACAGTTCCTTTTCCAGTGACCTGTCTCCTTGCAACAGAAGCAAACAGCATCTGATGCCGCCGACCCCTTCTTGCCCTTCTTTGCGTTGGAGGCACTCGCGATCTCATCGGGAGTTAATTTCCTCTTGGTGTAAAGTTTTTTGACAAGTGGTTTGCGCTTAGCCTTCTGCATCATCATCACATGATGACCGTTTTTCTAGATACTATCCTCAGCCGTCTTTAGCATCCCATGCAATTCAGTCAAGGTCTTATCCATACTGTTCATGTGATAATTCAATATGAATGGCTCAAAGCTCGGAGGGGGCGACTGGAGAATCACATCAGTAGCCAACTCTTGGCTAAGGGGAAAACCTTGTTTTTCCAGTCTCTCAATGTAGCCAATCATTTTTATCACATGCGAACGACGCGACTCCCTCAACAAGCTCGCACGCAAACAGGGGACTTTGAGGTGTTAAACCTCTCGGCCCTAGCTTGGTTCTCAAACATGCCACGCAGTCCCCGAATAATAGTATGAGCATCGCTGCTCTCATATTGCTTCTGAAGCTCAGAGGACATTGTAGCTAGCATGAGCCAGCTTATGTCTAGGGAATCATTAGTATGCTTCTCATAAGCCCTCCGAGTAGTAGCAGTAGCATTACTAGGCAAATCATCAGGATAGGGTACTTCAAGAACGTACTCCTTGCGCTCTTGCTTGAGAACAATTCTCAAGTTGCGATACCAATCCATAAAGTTCGTTCCATTTAATTTTTTCTTTTCGAGAATAGATCGCAAATTAAAGGTACTGGGTGTGGTATTAGCTGCCATTATTCTACAACAGAAAAAGCAAAGTTTAGCACAATGTTTATGCTATGTCTATTGTTAAACAATTTAACATAAGACTCCCAATACATATTTTACACCTTCCCTCTAGGTTACGTATTGGGTCAAGATCCACATGTTAATTAATTTCTAGTGAGCTTTGGCATTTTCTCTAGAAGATTAATAACATCGGTAAGCAACACCTTGCTAATCACATCTCTATGTGACTCTTGTTGTTGGTGTGGCATCTCTATGCCCCGGCGCCAACCTATGCCCCAAGGCCCAAAATTGTTTTGATAGCCTTGTTAAGTAAACCAAATACTCCTGCTGTATATGTCCGACATATACCCCTTCGTGTTATGATAGAGAATGGTACTCTGCTTTGGCAGACCCACCATTGACGAGCATAACGGTGACGGGTGCAACATTGGGAAGGGCATCATTACTACTTAATTTTGTGAGGGATGCTATCTTATCAAACAAACATATCACATATATGAAAGCAGGTAGAATAGCATATAATGAAATAGTATGGCCCTCTTTACATGGTGATCTCCATTTTCATGCCGGTGTAGAGGATCTCCATCTTCATCATCGTTCTTCCAAGTGCTGAATGCTTGATTTCTTCAAACTAAGCTACTACTATAGAAGCTCTAGTTGAAGATTACATCGACTCGTAGGTCATGAAAAAATATTACAAGCATTGCACGTATGAAAGAATATTACAGGGATTGCACATATGAAAGAATATTACATGCATCACATGCATCTCATACATACAATAGGGCCATACCATCTCAAAGCATTCTCTGCAAAAACAAGTGAGGCGTAGAACGTTTTCTACCTATCGCAGAGAAACGGTATCGAGACGACCTATAAGGGGGTACACCACACAAAATCCATAGATCCAATCTATGAAATCGCTTACGGAAACCACATCGGCATAATCATATTATGCCGTCCCGATACACTATCAAGGGAGATGGTTTGCGTAGGCGCGAGGCAGCAAACAAGGTCGGACTACGAGACAGCTTCGGCATAATCACATTATACCGTTCCGATACACTATCAAGGAACACTATCTTGAACCCAACTCAAACCGAGTTCTATGGATATTGCTTCGACGTAATCACATTACATCATTCCGATACACTATCAAGGAACACAATTACCATCTAATCTCCTCTACAGATCCCGTAAAACCGATTGATCTAATCAACCTGTGTGCTAAACTTGTTCCACATCCAATCTAAAACCCGAACTAAGCAACCTGGCTCTGATACCACTGATGAGTTACGCGGAGGCTACGATAGCATAAAACAAAACTTTTCTACCGCGCAAACCAGGAACACTTGCAAGTAAGGGTCGATAGATCGTTACCGATTGGAATAGAGTGTAGCGGATTAGCCAATCAGGAGCTATCCGATCCGGAACAGCGCTGGCCGATGACAGCCGATTTGCCGACAACCCCGCAAGGCGACAGCCGATTCCTGGGAACAGTCGATTCACCAATCAGCCGATTCACCGAGTAGCCAATTCGCCGAGTCGTCCGACCGCGCTCGCGCGCCTTGCTCCGATGCGCCCGACCGCAGCCGATTCCACCACAGCCGATTCGTAGCCGACGAACAGCACCGCAAGGTAGCAGCGCCTCTACCGGTATCCACACGTCCGGGGACAGAACGCCGAACACCCGTGTGCTAGCACGCGATGCAAGGCTAGGGTTTGGCTCGGGAGTGGGGAGGGTTTCCGAGATTGATCTCGCCGACTTCTGTTGCGCCAAATCAGATTGATTCGATTTAATGGAATGCCGCAACTCTCCACCCCTCGCCCCTTTATATAGAGTTGGCCGACTGGGTCTAGGGCCGATCGGGACTCTATTTTAAATCGGATCCAATCCGATTCTCATATAGTTGGCCGCACATACTTCGTAAGCCTACAGGACTCTATCCGATCGGATCCCTATCCGATCGAGCCGTATCCAAGTCCAACTCGAATGTCTGTTCTTGTCCCCTTAAGTGTGTGACCCTGTAACTTCATGTATACTCGGTTTTGGCTAGAGTCCAACTTAGCCGATCGTCGGCTCGAGTCCAACTCAGCCGATTGTCAACAGCGACGCCTAGCAGCACATATTGACACCATAGTATACAAGAATATAATATCGGCTCTGAACCTGTAATGTGTACACAAATCCCTTTGCTTCACGATACCAATTAAGCTATAGGCAAGATGTGTGTGCCATCCCTTCAATAGCTTAACCATTCACTCGAACCGTATTGGATTGTCTGTCTGTTGATTGACTCCTCAATCAACTCGGCATGACCATGCACTTCCATAATCCATTACCTCGAGGGACCCAGACATATCTCTTCAAAGGAGGGGCAAATTCCATCTTGATCATTCACATCCCACTACATGTTTCATAGCAAACCCGAAGACTACTTTTATAACTACCCAGTTACAAAATAGAGTTTGGTAGTGCCAAAGTAGGCTACTACACGTGTTGGAATCCATGATGATCTCAGGTCTAAGGACTTTGTACCAACACTACCTGAGACCAACTAATGGCACATTAATTCCTATAGTTTCTCATGGTGGGTCTATCCAATAATGTGTTCTCTCACACATGTCCACGTATATTGATTTGGTATCTCCATACCATGATCTATGAGACATGATCATCAATCAATAAACATGCCGATCTTAGAATCATATTTGTTCCAACAATATGACATATGATCAGGGATCGTTTAGAAATAGATTCATACATAAAGAGTCTCATAAATAAGTCACATACTTATTGATCAATATAAGTTGTCTATTTTATGGAACTGAATAATACTTTATTCATAAATACATAAACATTGACCATGATATCCAACATCTCCATGTTGCCTCTAGGGCATATCACTAACACTAAGCACTTGTAATCTATAACTGGTATCTTGCCTGTGTATATATGACCTTGCAACCGGCTTTTTGCATCCTTAATCCAATCACATGTCGTTTTGCCGATTCAGTCACTCCCAAGTCTTGAAAAAATTAAAGTCTTGCATCTACAATTCCTGACCTTGTATTATATCTTCCCCCTTAATTTTGTCAATGACATTCTTGACATTGATAAAATTAGTAAACCAAAGAATTCGCATCCATCGCCCGATTCAGCCGATTTGGAAAGATCACAGAAAAAACCTTAGAATAAAATGTCCTAAAGGCGATGTGTCTATGTTGACGAGAAATCTCTCTCACGCGCTGGCCTGGGAGATCTGCTTGACTCCAGTGCTGGTCCTTCCTAGCTGCCTACAATGTGTAGAGCGTGCCGATTGATTTGATCTCGCCAATCAACAAGAGAAAATACAAGAAAATATCCGTTAAGCGTTAGGTCAAACTCCCGCGGTATCGGCCGAGGAAATCCATAATCATACACATGCTATTCCGGCCATATTTGAACCAAGCGACCGAAGCGCATCGGCTACGCCAAGGCAATCATCAACCGTCCGGTCCAAATATGACGAAGAATAACGAATATACGAGATCAATAAACCAGCCACCTCGGAAACCGACATTAAATCGGCCGATGCTCCAATGATTCTCGCGCAAACATAACGTTCCCATTAAGGGCGTAAGTAAACACAATATAGATACAAACCGTAACCCTACAAGAGATCTGATAACAATCATATCAAAAGAAACATATAAAAAGATAAGGCCGCAAAACCCCGACGCTATCCCCGATAATGTAAGTCCAAAAGAATACATTGCCAACGACTCTAAAGACGACTCAATAGTTCAGTAGTTGATGCAACATTGAGTATCAAAAGAAGCATTCAATCTATCACTTTCGATTTACACTCCGTAAGATGATAAATACTGCATACGAACCAACCAGCCTTTAGATCTAGCATCGATGACCACACATCCTCGACAAGATGAGTCAACCGCAAGATAGATCTAAACACCGGATTGATTCACATGCACTATATGATACATGGCGTAGCAAAACTACTGAATCCAATGTGTCATTGCAATGGAAGCATTAGAAACGAGCAATATCACTACTAACGACAAACATTTACTTGAGTCCGGGGATCGAGACGATGCAGCCCGAAGCCAAACAGGGTGTTCGTCCAAAAGGAAAAGGATGGCGATGCGCCGAAGATTAGATTGATTGAAGTGTCCTCATACACAGGGTCTCGGGTCCTATTTATACCCGAAATACAAATACCTGTAACAACTTCAGACTCTATCTAAACATCATATCATCCCTAACAAGATCCATTACAACCAACAATTTAACAAACTCCTAATTTACAGATACAACTGCCATTACAGGACTTTATCCATAGGTGGCAATATCTTTAAACGCGCCATTATCATCCGAATCCCCACTTATCTTCAAGTTTCCGCATTGGATACGGTCTTATCTCTTTTAAACTTGGAATCGGCCGGCTGTTCCATTCAACCCATTCCCAGACCAACCACGCACCGATTACTCTTTAGCCGATACAACCCCTGACCTCAGTCGATTCTGATTCCACCTTGCTTCCTTAGGACTTAGGGACCTTGTTACCAAATTCCAGTGTTAACACATGCCCCCCAAGTCCGTAACATAAAGTGTTGCGGATTTGTTTATCTACTCAAACTCCTATTCCCTTCTCGGCCCGAATCGTCTCGGCTTCCCCCACGAGCTCTTTAAATATCCACTTTCGTCGGGCGAGCCACCCACGCTTCCATCGTGCACTCGGCTTCCTTCTCAAACAAACCTCCTGCCCTTCTCTCTCTCCTCCGGCGACTCCACCAGCGTTCGACATTTTCCACATCCTTCGAGCCCCATCGAGGGGAAAGCGAGTGCCTAAAGGCGATGCCCTATAAGGCATCAGCTGTCGTGGGTCAGCTCATTGTGGCGATAGCCGACTCACGCGTTGATCCACACGCTCGGGTAGTACTTCTTCAGATATTTTCCGTTGAGGGCTCTTCCGAAGACCTCCCCATTTAGCCCTTTCAGCATGTAGGCTCCCTTGGATACGCATTTGTGGACCTTGAAAGGCCCCTCCCAATTCGGCGACCATTTGCCGAATTTGTTATCTCTGGATCCGATTGGGAGTATGAGCTTCCAAACGAGCTCGCCTTCCTCAAATGATTTAGGGACGACCTTTTTATTGTAATGCCTGGCTACCCGTTCCTTATCTCTTGTTACTTTTTCTAAGGCTCTCATTCTTGATAAGGCGAGATCCTCCGATTCGTCTATCATGAGATTGTAATAGTCATCGGCTGTAAGTTGGTCCTGCAACTGAATGCGTCTTGAGCCGATTACGCTTTCCCATGGAAGTACCGCTTCGTGTCCATAGACCAGTTTGTATGGCGGAACTTGGATGGACCCATGACATGCCATCCAATATGCCCACAAAGCTTCGGCCAATCGGGTGTGCCATTGTTTGGGATGCTCAGATATCTTTCTTTTGATCAGCTTGATTAAGCTTTTGTTTGACGCTTCGGCCTGACCGTTGGCTTGTCCGTAATACGGCGAAGAGTTAAGCAGCTTGATCCCCATGATGTCGGCGAACTGGATGAATTCGTCGGAGACAAAGATGGACCCTTGGTCGGTCGTTATCGTTTGCGGAATGCCGAACCTCGTAGATGACGTGTTCCTTGACCAACTCGATTGCGTCTTTAGAATCCACTTTTCGGAGGGAATTGCTTCTACCCATTTTGTGAAATAATCGGGCGCGAGTATAAACTTGTGCCCCTTGCTTGAAGGTGGATTGATTTGGCCGATCATGTCCATGCCCCACCCTCAAAAAGGCCATGGTTTAATGATCGGGTTCATGGCCGACGCCGGAGCTCGTTGCACCGTGCCAAATTTTTGGCGTCTTGGCATCCTTTATAGTATTTAAAACAATCTTCTAGCATCGTCGGCCGAAATACCCGCTCGGCGAAGTAGCCACTTCATTTTGTGTGCCGACCGATGTGTACCACGATTCCTTCGTGCACCTCTCCGATGGCCACCGTGGCTTGATCGGCGCTCAAACACTTGAGCGATGCCATCGATTGTCCGATAGTATAAATCGTCGTCGAGCAACACGTACCGCAACGCCTTGTACCGTAACTTTCTTGTGGCCGATTGAGAAGGGTTTTTGAGGTAATTGTAGACGTCGAACCTCCAATCGTCGGTCGTGATGGTGGCGATGCCTATGCGACATCTCTTAGCATCGGTCGGTAGCTGATGCCCTTTGAGCCAGTCATTGGCCTCCGTGTTCTCTCCCCGAATATGCTTCAAAGTGACTAGCCGAAATCCTTCCATTAATTCCCGGCACCGTTGATGATAGATTATTAGTGTGTCATTTTTGCACTCATACTCTCCTGACAATTGACTGATGACGAGCAACGAGTCCCCCATTATCTCGACCGCATCAGCCTCCATCTCTCTGAGTAGGAGTAGCCCTTTGAGGACGGCTTCATATTCGGCTTGGTTATTCGTAACGTGGGGGTCGATGGCGAAGGCGAATTCGAAGCTTGGCCCCTTGGGTGAGATAAGAACTAAGCCGATTCCACATCCGCTTGTACATACCGAGCCGTCGAACGTCGGGGTCCAAGGCGTGATCTCTACGAAGCCGATGGAGTCATTTCTATGTTCCACAATGAGATCGGCCGGGCCTGTCCTTTTATCGCCCTTGGGGCTCGATACCTCGATCGAATTCGGTCGGCGCAAATATCCACTTTCCGACCCTCCCTTTGAGTACTGGAGTCGATAGCATGTACTTGAGTACGTCGGCTTTGCAAGTTACGGTGCATTCATTGGACAACGATAGTGCCTTAATTTTGTGCACGAGAAATAAAGGCACGTACATAGTTTTTCGATAGGTGAATATCTAGTCTCTGCATCTAGCACGCCGGCTAAGATAGAAAATGGCCCTTTCCTTGCCATCGACTTCTTGGATCAGACGGAGCCGATGGATTTGTCGTCGGCGAGACAGTACAGCTTGAATGGCTTTCCTTTCAGGGGGCATTAGAACCGGGGAGAGCTTAAATAATTTTTTATGTCGTCTAACGCCTTCTGTTGCTCTGCCCCCATGTGAATATCTGATCGGCCTTAAGCCAAAGTAATGGTGTGAACGGTTCCATTTTCTCTGAGAGGTTAGCTATGAACCGTCTAGTGAAGTTTATCTTTCCGATCAATGATTGGAGTTGTCTTTTATCCTTAGGGGGTTGAATTGTCTTAATTGCGTTGATGCTCCTTGGTGTTACTTCGATTCCCCTTTCATGAACGAGGAATCCTAAGAACTGCCCGGCCGACACGCTGAACGCAAACTTGATTCGATTCATCTTCAATCCATATTTCCTCGTTCGTTCAAGCACCTGCCTTAGATCTGCAATGTGGCTTTCTATCTCTCTTGATTTGACGACGACATCGTCGATGTATATCTCTACTAGTGCTCCGATCATGTCGTGAAAAATGTAGTTCATTGCTCTTTGATATGTTGCCCCGGCATTCTTTAGGCCGAACGTCATCACCACCCACTCGTAGAGGCCGATCGCGCCTGGGCATCGAAAAGCTGTTTTATGGACGTCCTCTTCGGCCATGAATATCTGGTTGTATCCTGCATTGCCCGTCCATGAAGCTGATGATTTTGTGGCTCGAGGCGGCGTCGACAAGCAGGTCGGCTATTGGCATTGGGTATTCATCTTTTGGAGTTGCTTTGTTTAGGTCTCGAAATCGATGCATACTCGAAGTTTGCCGTTCTTTTTAATACCGGACGATATTAGAGACCCATTCGGCATATCGGCAAGGCCGAATGAACCCTGCGTCGTATAGCCGAGTGATTTCAGCCTTAATTGTGTCGTACATGTCGGCTTTGAACCTCCTGGGAGGTTGTTTGAATGGCCGATATCCTGCCTTGATTGGCAATGATGGACCACTATCGATCGGCTTAGACCGGGCATTTCAAGTATTCCCACGCAAAGCAATCTTTATATTCTTTTAGTAATTCAATAAGTTGGGATCTACAAAGAGGAGATAAGTTTTTACTAATGTACGTCGGCCTTGGTTTGTCGCCGATCCGATGTCGATCTCCTCTAACTCGTCGGCCGACGTGAAGCCCGTCCTAACTTGCCATCGTCTTCATCCGTGGTGGCTACGCCGAGCACGCTGGATCCCTCCACCATATCTTGTTCAAAGCAGCAACTGTAGCTCGTCGCTTCCGATGGGCTGTATCGTTGAATTGGACACGTTTAGAAAATCGGCTTGCCAGACTTTCCCAGATAAACATTCGATGCCTTCGATTTCCCAAAGCGGCAAATCGACACTGACGATACTAACTGACCTGTCGGCTGGCACGATCTCGATCTTGTCGCCGTCCCACTGGATGAGGCTCTGGTGGATTGTAGAAGGGATGCAGCAGTTAGCGTGGATCCAGTCCCTTCCGAGCAGCAGGCTGTAAGACCCCTTCCCGTCGATGACAAAAAACGTCGTGGGCACAGTTTTGTTGCCGATGGTCAGCTCAACGTTGAGAACGCCTTTGGTCTCTGATGGGTTGCCGCCGAAGTCCTTGAGGACCATGTTGGTTTTGATCAGGTCTTCGGCTCCTTTTCCAAGCTTTCTGAAAGTTGCGTAAGGCATGAGGTTGACTGCCGCTCCTCCATCGACTAGCATTTTTGAAATCGGCTTGCCGTTGACAAAACCTTTAACGTACAACGGCTTCAGATGTCGATTTTTGGTTCCTTCCGACTTTTCGAAAATGGCCTGGTCTAGGGAGATCATTAGTTTTGCCGGGTCATCTTCAATGGTATCTGCGTCGGCTTCGGGGGCACTGAATTCGGCGGGCAACACGAAGACCATGTTGACCGATGCGGCAGTTTACCTTTCCCTTTGGCTACCCTTCTGGCTCGGTCGGCGGGGCTCTCTCCGCCTTGCTCTCGGTGCCCGTAGCGTTCTCCTGCTTGGGTACCCACAGTCTCTTGATCTTGCCCAGCCGACAGCGTTGTTCGTATATCATTTGTGCCACCTCGTCCTCTCTCCCTTCACGCTTAAGCCGCTGAATTCTCCTTTTCGAGTCTTTGTAAATAGATCGGACGGGCACCAGGGATTGGCCGGTCCCTCCTCGTCGGCCTCCTCGTTGTTACGATCGTCCCCATCTTGATTTTCGTCGACGAAGAAGTCTTGATGGACCGGGCCGAGCCGATCGTGGACTGGTTGCCGTCTCCGGTTTAGTTGGACGGCTCTGGGAATGAAACGGACTGGACTTGCTGTTGACGAGCTCCCGTGTTCGTCATGACCGTGATGGTCGTTACATGCGGGTCCCTCCATTGTTGGTAGTCTCATGCCGATTCCCAAGCAATGCCCGAAGAAGCCACAATGCCAATGTGAATCGTCATGGCTTGCTATGTTCCGCCGACTTTGGACTCTTGGACCATGCCGGCGAGGTACTTCGTCGTAGCTTTCTTCACGCCGAAACCGGTATTGACGGTGGTATCTGCTTCGTTCGTGGATCGGCTGTCGGCCGGCCGATCTGATAACTGGGCGCACCATGTTGATTTGTGTAGAGGGGTTTCCTATCTGGCCCTCTCCTGTTTCGGCCTTGATTGCCGTATCGGCTAAGCCGCACGTTGTCCTGCTCTACCGATTAGTTTGTCCGAGTCCGGCATGGACTGTGTTGACCGGGAACGGATTGCCGTCTACTTTCATGGGCCGACTTGAGTCAGCAAACTTCAACTTCCCGGCCTCGATGGCCGATTGAATCTGCTGTCTGAAGACTTTGCAATCGTTCGTGGCGTTAGATGTAGGTTGTGCCACTTGCGGTATTTCTTCTTTTCAACTCTTCGGCCGACGGGATCACATGATTTTCAGGCAACTGAATTTGTTTTTCTTTGAGTAGTAGGTCGAAGATTTTGTCGGCTTTAGTGATGTCAAAATCGTATTTCTCTTCTTTAGCTGTTTTGAGCAGCCACCGCGACGATGGCCTTCTTGTTCTTAGCCCATTCTCGCCGCCACTTCTTTCGTCGTCGTCGGATCCATAATCCGAGTCGACGACGACTTGTGTTATGGTCTTGACAGCCTTCCCGGTTTCTTGGAAACGTTGTTCATGGGCCGTTACCCTCTGCGCCGTGGGCTAGACTTTCAAAGTCCTGCAGAGAATCTTTCCTTGATTGGCGCGATCGAGACCATGGAAGGCTAAATCGGCCCCGTGACGTCCGATAGCACCAGGCGTAGCATCGGTTTCTCATTTCTCGGAAGCGCGAATGTAGTCCTGGACCGATTCATTATGTTTTTGCTCGATGTTGGTGAGGTCGACAACATCATTTCATGGTTGCCGAATAAAAATAGCTATGGAATCTGTTTCTCAAGATCGGCCCGGTTCAATCGAGTTGTAAGGCAACGAGGAGAACCAAGTGAAGGCCGATCCTAAAAAGAAAGGGAAATAGCCGAACTCTCAAAGGGTCGTGTCGATGCTTCACCACATTGTGCTAAGAATCGGCGATATGCTCGTAAGTAGATACATTGTCCGTCCCGAGAACTTAGAGAAATCCGGGATTTTGTACCGGTTGGGTAATGGAATTCTTTCGAAATGCTCCGGTAAGGGTACCGGTACATATTCCCCGATTCTTTTGGTTTGAGGCCGAACCGATCTCGCATGACGTCGCGATTAGTTCGGCCCAGTCCTATTATCTTGCGTACGGCTCGTATGGGTCATACGGCATACGTGCTCGCCGACACGTGGAGGTGTTCGAGGTCGGTAATGATGATCCGACGACCCCTTGGTATTGGTAACGATGATCCGTGGGTGGCGGACGGGATTCCGGTGGTGGCGTTGGCGGGTCCGGAAACACTGTCGTCCCCGATATTCTCGCTGTCTACCATGATCAATCAGCTCGTGCCGATTATGGTGAAACATGTCGAATTGACCTTGGGGCAGCGGCTTGTCGGTTTAAAATAGTGACCGCTGGTTTCACGGCCGTCCCGCTTGGGCTCAAGTGGCTGGCTCCTCCGGCGGGTTGGGCTGCGCTATTAACAAGCGACCGATCTTGGGTGACTAGCGTCCTGTAGTCGGGAAACTTGCCATCCGTGAAATATGTAGGACCCCTTTGTAGCTGCTCGACCACCTTGGCATCAACCACATGAGAAATCATATTGTTGAGGGTGTTGACCAGGATGCTGCTCTGGTTGACCAACGCGTGATGGACGGCCGAGTCGATCCGATCTTGCAAAGAGTACACGGCCTGATCATCCTGCACTTGAGTTGGTTCTTCCACTTTCTGCTTGCCCTTCGCATCACTCGACGAGGACGCTATGGTATCGTTGAGGCTGAACTTGTACTTTTGGTGGACCGTTCCAGACCTTGTTTGGGTGAAGGATTGAAGGTACTTGTTCTGGAGTTCCTCCACCATCTTCTTATACTCGGCTTGCTGTTCAGCCGATAGTTGATCCATTTTTACGGGTACGACATTGTCCTGTGTGATGCCAGGGATCTTGGAGTCAACCATCTTGCCGGCTGAGTATATTCGTCCGAGTCGAGCCGACAAAGATAGTCCCACTGGGCGTGCCAAGAAGCGTGTTGACGAGAAATCTCTCTCACGTGCTGGCCTGGGAGATCCGCTTGACTCCAGTGCAGGTCCTTCCTAGCTGTCTACAATGTGTAGAGCGTGCCAGTTGATTTAATCTGCCAATCAACAAGAGAAAATACAAGAAAATATCCGTTAAGCATTAGGTCAAACTCCCGTGGTATCGGCCGAGGAAATCCATAATCGTACACATGCTATTCCCGGCCATATTTGAACCAAGCGACCGAAGCGCATCGGCTACGCCAAGGCAATCATCAACCGTCCGGTCCAAATATGACAAGGAATAACGAATATACAGATCAATAAACCAGCCGACCCCGGGAAACTGACATTAAATCGGCCGATGCTCCAATGATTCTCGCGCAAACATAAAGTTCCCAGATTAAGGGCGTAAGTAAACACAATATAGATACAAACTGTAACCCTACAGTAGATCTGATAACAATCATATCAAAAGAAACATATAAAAACAGATAAGGCCGGCTGAAACCCCGACGCTATCCCCAGATAATGTAAGTCCAAAAGAATACATTGCCAACGACTCTAAAGACGACTCAATAGTTCAGTAGTTGATGCAGCATTGAGTATCAAAAGAAGCATTCAATCTATCACTTTCGATTTACACTCCGTAAGATGGTAGATACTGCATATGAACCAACCAGCCTTTAGATCTAGCATCGCTGACCACACATCCTCGACAAGATGAGTCAACCGCAAGATAGATCTAAACACCGGATTGATTCACATGCACTATATGATATATGGCGTAGCAAAACTACTGAATCCAATGTGTCATTGCGATGGAAGCATTAGAAACGAGCAATCTCACTACTAACGACAAACATTTACTTGAGTCCGGGGATCGAGACGATGCAGCCCGAAGCCAAACAGGGTGTTCATCCAAAAGGAAAAGGATGGCGATGCGCCGAAGATTAGATTGATTGAAGTGTCCTCATACACAGGGTCTCGGGTCCTATTTATACCCGAAATACAAATACCTGTAACAACTTCAGACTCTATCTAAACATCATATCATCCCTAACAAGATCCATTACAACTAACAATTTAACAAACTCCTAATTTACAGATACAACTGCCATTAGAGGACTTTATCCATAGGTGGCAATATCTTTAAACGCGCCATTATCATCCGAATCCCCACTTATCTTCAAGTTTCCGCATTGGATACGGTCTTATCTCTTTTAAACTTGGAATCGGCTATCGGCTGTTCCATTCAACCCATTCCCAGCCGACCAGCCCTGCAGCCGATTACTCTTTTAGCCGATACAACCCCTGACCTCAGCCGATTCTGATTCCACCTTGCTTCCTTAGGACTCAGGGACCTTGCTACCAAATTCCAGTCGGTCGGATTGGGAGAATCCGCGCCGTTCGATCGCGCCCGATCCGTCGCTGTTCGATCCGGTCGCCGCACGCCGGATGGCTGCCGCGTGTCCGCCTTCGGCCGCCGCCCAAAACCCTAACCCTAACCGCGATCCACACCGTCCGATCCTTCGGATCAGGTAGATCCGGACCGTTCTCTCGCGCGCAAGCCGTCGCCGTCCGATCGCCGCCGCCCCTCCCCGATGCGCGCCACGTGCCCCGCTCTCTCCGCCGCTGCCGTGGAATCGGTCCACCGTAGACCGTGCCCACGCCGCTTGCGCGGGCCGCTTGCGCCACCGACGCCGCCCTACCGCTTGCGCCATGCTTGCGTCACCCGGGGCTTAATTGCGCAATAAATATTTTAATCTTTTCAGTTTAGTTTAATAATCGCAATTAAACTTCTAAAATTCATATCTTTTGAATCCGAGCTCCGTTTTAACCCATTCAAATTTCATTAAATCCAGAAAAATGTCAAGAATCCATTAAAAATACTTTTCAGTGTTGTTTCAGTAGAATTTTTAGGGTGTTTGTTGAGTGCTTTGTTTGTCGTATAGATCCCGAGTTTTCCGGCGAGCCCGTTCTCTTCGAAGTAGTCGCCGAGGTTCCTCAGTCTCCAGAGCAAGGCAAGTCATACCTTACATTGACCATATTGTACCTATTTTATGTAAATACCTCTTTTTCTTTCAAATACTGCATATGTTTTAGAATGTCATTTCATGGGATGTTTATACCTATTGTACTCGACCATAGGATTGTTTACCTTATACCATTGATAACTTGGGGTCCAATGTGACTAGATGATAGCTTAAGGTTTGCTTAGTTATGCTTAGCGCAACTAGCTCACTTAAGGGAATCACACTAATCAAGTTTATTACTAAAAGTTAATTCTTAGATGATGTGAAGTTGTGATCCTGTTTCTACTAATATTGAATTATGAAAAAGGTGGGTCGTGAGCACAGGGTTGGTCTTTGGTTAGCGCGCTCATGACGATTAAGGACCGGTTCTCGGGAAACCCTGGAAGAAATGCCGTGCATACCGTTAGTGATATACCCTAGAGGCAACATGGAGATGTTGGATATCACGTCAATGTTTATGTATTTATGAATAAAGTGTTATTCAGTTCCATGAAATAGACATCTTGTATTGATCAATAAGTACGTGACTTATTTATGAGACTCGATATGTATGAATCTATTTCTAAACGATCCCTGATCATATGTCATATTGTTGGAACAAATATGATTCTAAGATCGGCATGTTTATTGATTGATGATCATGTCTCATAGATCATGGGTATGGAGATACCAAATCAATAAACATGGACATATGTGTTGGAGAACACATTGTTGGATAGACCCACCATGAGACACTACAGAATTAATGTGCCATTAGTTGGTCTCGGGTAGTGTTGGTACAAAGTCCTTAGACCCGAGATCACCATGGATTCCAACATGTGTAGTAGCCTACTTTGGGACTACCAAACGCTATTCCGAATCGGCGCTTATAAAGGTAGTTTTCGGGTTTGCTATGAAACATGGAGTGGGATGTGAGTGATCAAGATGGAATTTGCCCCTCCTTTGGAGAGATATCTCTGGCCCTCGAGGTAATGGATTATGAAAATGCATGGCCATGCTAAGTTGATTGAGGAGTCAATCAACGACGATAATCCAATACGGTTCGAGTGAATGGTTAAGCTTGAAGGGATGGCACACATCTTGCCTATAGCTTAACCGGTATCGTGAGGCAAAGGGATTTGTATACACATTACAGGTTCGAGCCGATATTATTCTTGTATACTATGGTGTCAATATGTGCTGCTAGGCGCTGCTGTTGACGGGTCGGCGAGTTGGACTCGAGCCGACGATCGGCTAAGTTAGACTATAGCTGAAACCGAGTATACCTGAACCTACGTGGTCGCACGCTTAAGGGGATAAGAACAGGCATTCGAGTTGGACTCGGATACGGCTCGATCGGATAGGGATCTGATCGGATAGAGTCCTATGGGCTTACGACGTATGGGCAGCCAACTCTGTGAGATTCGGATAGGATCCGATTCAAAATAGAGTCCTAATCGGCCACTAGTCCCGCGGCCAACTCTATATAAAGGAGGGAGGGGTGGAGAGCTGCGGCGTCAATTGCATCGCGTGCAACGTAAGTCGCCGAGATCAATCTCCACGGAAACCCTCCCCACTTTCGAGCCAAACCCTAGCCTTGCATCGCGTGCTAGCACACGGGTGTACGGCGTTCGTCCCCGGACGTGTGGATACCGATAGAGGCGCGCTACGTTGCGCGCCGTTGATCGGCTTGGATCGGCTGCACCGGAGCGATCGACCGTGGTGGAATCGGTGCGGTCGGGCGTATCGGAGCGAGGCGTGAGAACGCGGCCGGACGACTCGAATCGGCCGTCTCCGGGAATCGGCTACACTGTTCCGGATCGGATTGCCCTGATTGGCTATTCCGCTGCACTCTACTCCAATCGGTAACGATCTATCGGCCCTTACTTGCAAGTGTTCCTGGTTTGCACGGTAAAAGTTTTTGTTTTCGGCTAGCGTAGCCTCCGCGTAACCCTTCAGTGGTATCAGAGCTAATCTTGCTTAGTTTGGGTTTTAGATTGGATCTGGAACAAGTTTTGCGCACGGATTGATTAGATCAATCAGTTTTAGGGGATCTGTTGAGGAGAGTTAATGGTAATTGCGTTCCTTGATAGTGTATCGGAACGGCGTAATGTGATTACGTCGAAGCAATTTCCATATAACTCAGTTTGAGTTGGGTTCGAGATAGCGTTCCTTGATAGTGTATCGGAATGGTATAATGTATTATGCCGAAGCTATCTCGTAGTCCGATCTTGTTTGTTGCCTCGCGCCTACGCAAACCATCTCCCTTGATAGTGTATCGGGACGGCATAATATGATTATGCCGACATGGTTTCCGTAAGCGATTTCATAGATTGGATCTATGAATTTTGTGTGGTGTTCGGGCGCTGCCCGAAGCCCGCGAGGGCGGCTTCCCCTCGACCCCCTTATAGGTCGTCTCGATGCCATAGCTCTGCGATAAGTAGAAAACGTTTCTACGCCTAACTTGTTTTTGCAGAGAATGCTTTGAGATGGTATGGCCCTATTGTATGTATGAGATGTATGAGATGCATGTGATGCATGTAATATTCTTTCATATGTGCAATCTCGTAATATTCTTTCATACGTGCAATGCTTGTAATATTCTTTCACGACTGCGAGTCGATGTAATCTTCAATTAGAGCTTCTATAGTAGTAGCTTAGTTTGAAGAAATCAAGCATTCGGCACTCGAAAGAACGGTGATGAAGATGGAGATCCTCTGCACCGGCATGGAGATGGAGATCACCATGTGAAGGGGGCCATACTATTTCACTATATGCTATTCTTCTTGCTTTCATATGTGATATGTTTGTTTGATAGGATAGCATCCCTCACAAAATTAAGTAGTAATGATGCCCTTCCAAATGTTGCACCCGTCACCGTTATGCTCGTCAATGGTGGGTCTCGCAAAGCAGAGTGTCATTCTCTATCATAACACGAGGGGTATATGTCGGACATATACAAAGGAGCATTTGGTTTACTTAACAAGGCTATCAAAACAGCTTTTGGGCCTTGGGGCATAGGTTGGGGCCGGGGCATGGAGATGTCACACCAACAACAAGAGTCACATAGAGATGTGATTAGCAAGGAGTTGCTTACCAATGTTATTAATCTTCTAGCAGTGATGCCAAAGCTCACTAGAAAATTAATTAACATGTGGATCTTGACCGAATACGTAACCTAGAGGGAAGGTGGAAAATACGTAATGGGAGTCTAATGTTAAATTGTTTAACAATAGACATAGCATAAAACATTGTGCTAAACTTTGCTTTTTCTGTTGTAGAATAAATGGCGGCTAATACTACACCCAGTACCTTTAATTTGCGATCTATTCTCGAAAAGGAAAAATTTAATGGAACAAACTTTATGGATTGGTATCGCAACTTGAGAATTGTTCTCAAGCAAGAGCGTAAGGAGTACGTTCTTGAAGTACCTTATCCGGAGGATTTGCCAAATAATGCCACTGCAACTGCACGGAGAGCTTACGAGAAGCACACCAATGATGCCCTAGACATAAGCTGTCTCATGCTTGCTACAATGTCCCCTGAGCTTCAGAAGCAATATGAGAGCAGCGATGCTCACACTATTATTCAGGGACTACGTGGCATGTTTGAGAACCAAGCTCGGGCCGAGAGGTTCAACACCTCAAAGTCCTTGTTTGCGTGCGGGCTTGTTGAGGGGAATCCCGTCGATCCGCATGTGATAAAGATGATTGGCTACATTGAGAGTCCGGAAAAGCTGGTTTTCCCCTTAGCCAAGAGTTGGCTACGATGTGATTCTCCGTCGCTCCCTCCGAGCTTCGAGCCATTCATATTGAATTATCACATGAACAATATGGATAGAACCTTGGCTGAATTGCATGGGATGCTAAAGACAAGAGTGAGGAGAGTATCCAGAAAACGGTCATCATGTGATGATGATGCGAAGGCTAAGCGCAAACCACCTATCAAGAAACTTTGCACCAAGAGGAAGTTAACTCCCGATGAGATCGCGAGTGCCTCCAATGCAAAGAAGGGCAAGAAGGGGTCGGCGGCATCAGATGCCGTTTGCTTCTACTGCAAGGAGACAGGCCACTGGAAGAGGAACTGCAAGAAGTACATGGAGGATCTCAAAAGGAAGCAAAGTGTGACTTCTGCTTCAGGTATTAATGTTATAGACATTAATCTTGCTACTTCACCTACGACTCTTAGGTATATGATACCGGATCGGTAGCTCATATTTGCAAATCGTTGCGGGAATGAGAAGAAGTAGAGGATTGAGAAGGGGCGAGGTGAACCTGCGCGTCGGCAATGGAGCAAGCGTTGCTACGTTGCCTTGTCGGCACGTACCACTTCATCTACCTTCAGGATTAGTTTTGGAATTGAATAATTGTTATTGTGTTCCAACACTATGTCAAAACGTTATTTCCGCTTCATGTTTGCAAGCGAAAGGATATGATTTTAGATCAATGGACAATGGTTGTTCAATATATCTCAGAGATATGTTCTATTTTCATGCTCCATTGGTGAATGGATTATACGTTTTGAATCTTGAAGCGTCTCCCATCTATAACATTAATACAGAAAGGCAACTCTCAAATGATACAAACCCCACGTTTATCTGGCATTGTCGCTTAGGCCATATAAATAAGAAACGCATGGAGAAGCTCCATAAGGATGGATTGCTTCACTCTTTTGATTTTGAATCGTTTGAGACATGTGAGTCTTGTTTACTTGGTAAGATGACAAAGGCACCTTTCACGGGACATAGTGAGAGAGCAAGTGACTTATTGGCACTCGTACATACTGATGTATGTGGACCAATGAGCTCAACGGCCAGAGGAGGTTATCAGTACTTCATTACCTTTACCGATGACTTTAGTAGATATGGTTATATCTACTTAATGAGGCATAAGTCCGAATCCTTTGAAAAGTTCAAAGAATTCCAGAATGAAGTACAGAATCATTTAGGGAAAACAATCAAGTTTCTACGATCGATCGTGGAGGGGAATACTTGAGCCAAGAGTTTGGTAATCATCGAAAGATTGTGGAATTGTTCCACGCTTGACTCGCGGGAACTCCACAATGGAATGGGGTGTCCGAACGGAGAAATCACACCTTGTTGGACATGGTGCGGTCGATGATGAGCCAAAGTGATCTTCCGTTATCCTTCGGGGATATGCTCTTGAAACATTGCGCTCACACTAAATAGAGTTCCATCTAAGTCGTTGAAAAGACACCATATGAGATATGGACAGGGCAACCCCCTAGTTTGTCTTTTCTCAAAATTTGGGGATGCGAAGCTTATGTAAAACGTTTACAGTCTGACAAGCTCACACCCAAATCTGACAAGTGCTTCTTTGTGGGATATCCTAAGGAAACTAAGGGATATTACTTTTATAATCGGGAACAAGGCAAAGTGTTTGTCGCCCGACACGGTGTCTTCTTGGAGAAAGAGTTTCTTTCAAGAAGGGTTAGTGGGAGCAGGGTGCATCTTAAGAAGTTCAAGAAACACCGAAAACGTTTCGCGACCACGGAACCACAACAGGAGGAGCAAAGTGTTGCGCCACCGTTGTAGACACACCACCCCACGGAGGTCCGAAAGATCACGTCGTGCACCGACAGTACACAAGTGCGGTACAACGTGATATATTGTTGTTAGACAACGATGAGCCTAAGACCTGTGAGGAAGCGATGGTGGGACCCGATTCCAACAAGTGGCTTGGAGCCATGAAATCCGAAATAGAATCCATGTACGACAATTAAGTTTGGAACTTGGTTCATCCACTGATGGTGTCAAAACCATTGAGTGTAAATGGGTTTTTAAGAAAAATGCCGATATGGATGGAAATGTTCACATCTATAAGGCGCGATTGGTGGCGAAAGGTTTTAAACAGATTCAAGGAGTTGATTATGATGAAACCTTCTCGCTCGTCGCAATGCTTAAATCTATTCGGATTATCCTAGCGATTGCTGCATATTTCGATTATGAGATATGGCGATGGATGTCAAAACGGCTTTCCTAAATGGAAACCTAAGCGAGGATGTATACATGATACAACCTCGGGGTTTTGTCGATCCAGAATCGCTCGGAAAGATATGCAAGCTACGAAATCCATTTATGGATTGAAGCAAGCATCTCGGAGTTGGAATATTCGTTTTGATGAAGTAATCAAAGGGTTTGGTTTCATCAAAAATGAAGAAGAGGCCTGTGTTTACAAAAAGGTCGTGGGAGCGCAATTGTATTTCTAATCTTATATGTGGATGACATATTGTTGATTGGAAATGATATCCCTATGCTAGAATCCGTCAAGTCTTCATTGAAAAATAGTTTTTCCATGAAAGACTTAGGGGAGGCAAGCATACATATTGGGCATTCGGATCTATAGAGATAGATCCAAGAGGCTAATTGGATTAAGCCAAAGTACATACATTGACAAGGTGTTGAAAAGGTTCAACATGCATGATTCCAAGAAAGGTTTCTTGCCCATGTCACATGGCATTAATCTTAGCAAGAATTAGTGTCCTCGGACACATGATGAGCGGAATAAGATGGGTATGGTTCCATATGCTTCGGCAATTGGATCCATCATGTATGCCATGCTTTGTACACGTCCAGATGTCTCATACGCTTTGAGTGCTACGAGCAGATACGTCGATCCGGGAAGGACACTGGATCGTCCAGTAAAGAATATCCTTAAGTACTTGAGAAGAACTAAGGATATGTTCCTAGTCTATGGAGGTGAAGAAGAGCTCGTTGTAAGTGGTTACACCGATGCTAGCTTCCAAACGGACAAGGATGATTATAGATCGCAATCGGGTTCGTGTTCGCCGAACGGAGGCGCAGTCACTGGAAGAGTTCCAAGCGGGATATTGTTGCTAATTCTACAACGGAGGCCGAGTACATTGCCGCTTCGGAAGCCGCAAAGGAGGCTGTTTGGATCAAGAAATTCGTTTCGAGCTTGGTGTGATGACTATTTCGATCGGTCCAATGTCTCTCTATTGTGACAATAGTGGAGCCATTGCGCAAGCCAAGGAGCCGAGGTCACATCAGAAGTCCAAACACATACTTCGGCGATATCATCTCATCCGCGAGATTGTGGACAGAGGTGATGTCAAGATATGCAAAGTGCACACGGATCTCAACATAGCCGATCCGCGACAAAACCTCTCCCTCACCGAAGCATGAGGCGCACACAAGAGCAATGGGTATTAGATACTTACATGATTGACTCTAGTGCAAGTGGGAGATTGTTAGTGATATGCCCTAGAGGCAACATGGAGATGTTGGATATTACGTCAATGTTTATGTATTTATGAATAAAGTGTTATTCAGTTCCATGAAATAGACATCTTGTATTGATCAATAAGTACGTGACTTATTTATGAGACTCTATATGTATGAATCTATTTCTAAACGATCCCTGATCATATGTCATATTGTTGGAATAAATATGATTCTAAGATCGGCATGTTTATTGATTGATGATCATGTCTCATAGATCATGGGTATGGAGATACCAAATCAATAAACATGGACATATGTGTTGGAGAACACATTGTTGGATAGACCCACCATGAGACACTACAGAATTAATGTGCCATTAGTTGGTCTCGGTAGTGTTGGTACAAAGTCCTTAGACCTGAGATCACCATGGATTCCAACATGTGTAGTAGCCTACTTTGGGACTACCAAACGCTATTCCGTAATCGGGCGCTTATAAAGGTAGTTTTCGGGTTTGCTATGAAACATGGAGTGGGATGTGAGTGATCAAGATGGAATTTGCCCCTCCTTTGGAGAGATATCTCTGGGCCTCTCGAGGTAATGGATTATGAAAATGCATGGCCATGCTAAGTTGATTGAGGAGTCAATCAACGGACGGATAATCCAATACGGTTCGAGTGAATGGTTAAGCTATTGAAGGGATGGCACACATCTTGCCTATAGCTTAACCGGTATCGTGAGGCAAAGGGATTTGTGTACACATTACAGGTTCGAGCTGATATTATTCTTGTATACTATGGTGTCGATATGTGCTGCTAGGCGCCGTGTTGACGGGTCGGCTGAGTTGGACTCGAGCCGACGATCGGCTAAGTTAGACTATAGCTGAAACCGAGTATACCCGAACCTACTGTGGTCGCACGCTTAAGGGGATAGGAACGGGCATTCGAGTTGGACTCGGATACGGCTCGATCGGATAGGGATCGATCGGATAGAGTCCTATGGGCTTACGACGTATGGGCACCAACTCTGTGAGATTCGGATAGGATCCGATTCAAAATAGAGTCCTAATCGGCCACTAGTCCCGTCGGCCAACTCTATATAAAGGAGGGAGGGGTGGAGAGCTGCGGAACGTCAATTGCATCGCGTGCTACGAAGTCGCCGAGATCAATCTCCACGGAAACCCTCCCCACTTTCGAGCCAAACCCTAGCCTTGCATCGCGTGCTAGCACACGGGTGTACGGCGTTCGTCCCGGACGTGTGGATACCGGTAGAGGCGCTGCTACGTTGCACGCTGTTGATCGGCGGATCGGCTGCAATCGGAGCGATCGACTGTGGTGGAATCGGCTGCGGTCGGGCGCATCGGAGCGACGCGTGAGAACGCGGCCGGACGACTCGAATCGGCTGTCTCCGGGAATCGGCTACACTGTTCCGGATCGGATTGCCCTGATTGGCTATTCCGCTGCACTCTACTCCAATCGGTAACGATCTATCGGCCCTTACTTGCAAGTGTTCCTGGTTTGCGCGGTAAAAGTTTTTGTTTTCGGCTAGCGTAGCCTCCGCGTAACCCTTCACATACCACAAGCCAGCATGGGTAATGGCTGGGTCTGTAGCGTAGCTGTCTCTAGTCAACGTATCCCAGAGAGGGTGGGCGTGATGGAGTTGGGTCGGCCCCGGTTTTAATGGTTGATCAGCTTCCGGATTCACCGCGGCACTAGAGGGGGCTGCCCATTGCCCGATGGGAATGGGGGCGAAACCTTGGTGTGGTACGATTGATTAGATGGGGTTATGTGAAGGGTCCTGTCACAGTTCCTTTCCGGGGCACCATGGTGGTGCACTGGCGCACGATAACGTGTTGTGGGATTGTGTCTTGTGGGTACAGTTGTACACCTCTGATCAGAGTAAAAACTATTCGAATAGCCCGTGCCCACGGTTACGGGCGATCAACCAGATTCACCTTGATTAGTCTCATTTATTTATTTGAATGAAATGTTGAAGTATGACTAGTGCAGGTGAATGGATGGGCCTGTTGCATCGTGGTTTGAGCGTTGGACAGTGTTTATTTAATACTTCTTAAATATTACTACTGTTTTACGGTCTTCAAATATTGTTATTATATTCTGCAAATGCAGTTTATGCAAATTGAACCTCTTAACCTTTCCTTGTTATTTATCTTGCATCATATCCCCTTTTTCGGTGTCACTTGTTGAGTACGGTGGTTGTACTCAGCCTTGCTTCTTTTTCCCCCTTCAGTGCCAGAGGTTGAGATCGAGGTCTCCGAGGAGGTGTAGGCTTGTTCTCGTCAAGGTTTAGCTGTGGTGTTGGCGTTCTGCTTCGGTCGTGTCAAGTTTAGCTTAAGTCAGTTTTATTTTTCCTTTCCGCTGCATTTGTGTAACTCTTTTATATTGTTTCTAAGACGAGGATTCTGTATTATCAATAACGTCGGTTTGTGTACCTCGGCTGATGCCTGGACGAGGGTGAAATGCACAAATTAGCTGCAGAAATTCTGGTGTGAATTTTTGGGCGTGACAAGTTGGTATCAGAGCCTTCCTGTGACTGTAGGACAAGCCAACTGGAAACCTTAAGAGCCCTCTAATTCTTTTCATGTGCATATGTTTTAAAAAAAAGGGAGGGTGTTTGAAAAGTGGAGTCAGTCTAGGGTTTAGGAAATTGCGAAAATGGGATGTTGGTCGTGGGTTTTGAGCTTGTTTTGATTTTCCCACTCCTTTGTTTCTATAGATGGCGGGTTCCCGCGACGCACTGCGGAAAAGGGATGACAGAGCTTTGTTGCGGCCGGCGCGTATGGCCCTTGCAATCGGATATCCCGAAGCACCAGAGTATACAACAGTTGCGCCTCTCAATGGCGAGTTACCCTACCGTGTTCGGTTGGAGGTTCACGGATTCGTGGGAATGTGTCTTCCCAACATGGAGGTCACAGCTTCCGGAGGCACGTCAGATCACGCTTGTCAAGAAGCCGGCTACCTGATGTTGGCCAGGATGAGGGAGCTGCATGACGCTGACCTTCGCACCTCCTCCTACCGCTACCATCCCCGTCGAGGTAGTTCCTCAGAGGTCAGTGCATTCAAGTCTACGGCAGAGGAGAATGACTCTACCTTCGGCCACATGTGCACCGTGCTCAAAGGACTGGATCAGATGCACTCTGACCTACACAAGGCAACCAAAGAGCTGAACGACAAGAAGATGCTAAGGATCGTTCGTCTGAAGAAGGAGGAAGCCGAGTTGAAGGGACTCCCGCCACCGTTGGGGTTAGACTCCGCACTACGCCTTGGAAGACCACCACCGCGCCCGTCCGTATCCAGCGGCACCTCGGATTCCACCGCCTTCTCCAGCTCCACCCGCTCCGGTTCAGCACCGGTTCCAGCTTCCTCCGCTGCAGCTCGCTCTCACCTTTGCTCGCTTCCGGCGAATCAAGGCGGAGGTGGCGTAATGGTTGGATCTCCGTCTCCGTAACTCAAGCTCGAGAATTCGGTGAAGACATGGACTCCGAAGAGACTCGAAATTCCTCGGAGGGAAGAGGCAGGATCGGTTGGGCTACGGCAACCGATTCGAAGAGTCGAAGTCGAGGTGACGCCCGAGGACTCTAGGAACCGTTCGGAAGAATGGGGATCTTCGAAGGAAGCGCGACTCCTCGTCTCGTGGATCGTTCTAGTTGCCCTCCTTAGTTTTACCGTTTAACTTAGTTTGTCTTCTTGGTAGTTGCCGTGTGTTAGGCTACCGTGTGGGATAGCGGCGCGATATCAAGTGTGATATGACCGACCAATTAAGGATGTTTGGTGCTTTTCCTTGTTTTAGTCAAGATCGAAACAATGCATTTGAATTCTAATAATAAAGATTAGTTCTAAGTCTGCATTTTTTTCTTCTTTTCTCTCTTTTCTGGTCGGTCGTCTCCTTCGATGGTGAACACCAGGACCGGCGAACAGCAGAACAATGGGCGATCGGTGCCAACAACAACGAGGCTCACGACGCCAATGGCAATGCTCCTCCACCGCCACCCGAGAACCCCACCATTGCTCAAGTGCTCGCTTCACGACACGATGATGGCTGCAATGATGCACAGATGCAACAACAACACCATCGATGCAACGCAGATGCCGCAACAAATGCGAAGCGAGCAGCAAACAATCCGGTTGCCGCCCCACCACCCCATCCAAGTTGCCGAGTCCTTCGTGTCCGACCGCCGACCTTCTCCAGCACCACTAATCCCATGGAGGCTAATGATTGGCTTCATTCCATAGAGAAGAAGTTAGATCTGCTGCAGTGCACGGACCAGGAGAAAGTCTCGTTTGCCACTCATCAGCTAAAGGGTCCTGCTTCGGCTTGGTGGGACAACTACTTGGTTACTCGCCCGGGAGAAGAGCGTTACCTGGGAAGAGTTTCGTCGCGGCCAGACCGCACACATTCCTGCGGGAATAGTTGCACGTAAAAGCGTGAGTTCCGTTCTCTTGAGCAGGGTAACGATCGCTTACGGAGTATCTCGCACGAGTTCAACCGTCTTGCCCGTTATGCCCCAGAAGATGTGCACACTGATGCAGAAAGGCAGGAAAAGTTTTTAGCTGGTTTGGATGATGAACTCACGGACAAGCTTATCTCCGGAGAGTATGCTAACTTTGAGAAGCTGGTTGACAAGGCCATTCGACAGGATGATCATCGCAACAAGATGATCAAGAAGAGAAAAGTATTCCAGTCCCGACCCCCTCAACAGCAGGGAAATCAGCAGAGGCCGCGTTTCATGCCTCGAAGTCGAGTGGACCTACCACCATGATTGTTCGTCGCATCGACCTTATCACCCGGGGAATTTCCAAACCGGCAGTAGTGGCGTGGTCAACAACAGCGTACTCCAGCCCCGCACCCTCCAACGGCGCCATCCCAAGCACCAATCACGCCACCACCTCCAAGGAAGGACTCGGGGGCAAGCCGGGTCTGTTTCAACCGTGGTGACCCGGGCATTTTGCGGACAAGTGTCCAAAGCCAAGACGCGCGGGCCAAGGTTCATCCAGCTCGAGTCAACCATGCGTCCGCCGAGGAAGCACTGCACGCTCCCGAAGTTATACGGGTATGTTTCCTGTAAACTTTACTCCTGCCACAGTATTATTTGATTTGGGGGCTACACATTCATTTATCTCAAAAGCAATTTGTTGGGGCACATGGGTTGTCGTAGTGGGACTTAAGATACCTATGCGGGTTCAAACCCCGGAAACCGCTTGGAGACCACTCGCATTGTCCCTCGTGACCATAGAAATCCAAGGATCTATGTTTCTAGCCAACCTCATCCTCCTTCAGTCCAAAGGCATAGATGTCATCCTTGGGATGGATTGGTTGTCCAGACATAAGGGAGTAATTGACAGCGCTAGCCGCACCATTACTTTAATCAATATGAAAGGGGAAAGAATTGTTTTTCGCTCTCCCATGCAAGTCAAGCCCGTAGCAAGTTTGAATCATATTTCCACCGGGGAATCGTCCGACATGGCGGCAAAGACCCCTGTGAAGTTAGAGGATATCCCCATCGTCAGAGAATACCCTAAGTTTTCCCCGAAGACTTAACTCGATGCCGCCGAAAAGAGAAATTGAATTCGGATTGACCTAGTACCCGGGACCGCCCCAATACACAAGAGGCCGTATAGGATGGGAGCCAACGAGTTGGCCGAAGTAAAGAAGCAAGTGGATGAACAGTTGCAAAAAGGGTATATTCGCCCGAGCACGTCGCCTTGGGGTGCTCCGGTGATTTTCGTGGAAAAGAAAGACAAGACCAAGAGGATGTGTGTCATTATCGCGCACTCAATGAGGTCACTATCAAGAACAAGTATCCCCTACCACGGATTGATGATTTATTCGATCAACTCAAAGGGGCCAAGGTGTTTTCCAAGATAGACCTGCGATCGGGCTATCACCAGTTGAGAATTCGGGAAGAGGACATTCCCAAGACCGCTTTCACCACCAGGTATGGCCTGTACGAGTGTACGGTCATGTCTTTTGGGTTAACCAATGCACCGGCCTTCTTTATGAATCTGATGAACAAGGTGTTTATGGAGTTCTTGGATAAATTTGTGGTGGTGTTCATTGACGACATTTTGGTCTACTCTAAGTCGGAGGAAGATCATGAGCAACATCTTCGGATAGTACTCGAGAAGTTGAGAGATCATCAACTCTACGCCAAGTTTAGCAAGTGTGCTTTCGGTTAAAGGAGGTACGCCCTCGGCCACATTGTGAATGCCCAAGGAGTAGCCGTGGATCCGCAAAATGTGGAATCGCACCAAGTGGACCTCGCCTAAAACGGTTACGCGAGATCCAAAGTTTCCTTGGACTTGCAGGGTACTACCGCCGCTTCATTGAAAACTTCTCCAAAATCGCCAAGCCGATGACTCAACGTTGAAGAAAGATGAGAAATTTAAGTGGTCGCAGAATGCAACAAGAGTTTTGAAGAGCTTAAGAGGAAGTTGGTGTTCGCACCGGTGTTGATCCCGCGGATCCAAAAGGATTTCCAAGTTTATTGCGATGCATCTCGCCAAGGGTTGGGATGTGTGTTGATGCAAGAAGGCAAAGTGGTCGCATATGCATCTCGTCAATTGCGCCCCCACGAAAACAACTACCCCACTCATGATCTGGAGTTATCCGTAGTGGTTCATGCACTGAAGATCTGGCGACATTACCTAATTGGTAACCGTTGTGAAGTGTATACGGATCATAAAAGTCTCAAGTATATTTTCACCCAACCGGATTTAAACCTCCGACAGCGAAGATGGTTGGAACTGATCAAAGATTATGATTTAGGGATACATTACCATCCCGGCAAAGCTAATGTGGTTGCGGATGCACTAAGCCGAAAGAGTTACCGCACCACCCTCGGTCGAAGGAATGTGCGACCGTTGCAAGAATTCGAGTATCTAAATCTACGAGTGGTGGATTTTGGTTTTGTGGCTGCTCTGGTGTGGACCCCCGATTTTGAGGCGGGAATCTTTCGTGTTCATAGTACCATTTCCCTGGATCAAGTAGTTGGTACCCACGAATACAGTACTAGATAATCAAGTGCGCATGCACGAATAGTCTTACAATACCATTATTACATTAATAGGCCCGAAGGCATTGTTCATCCCACAGGACCTTATGGTCCGAATACAACATAAAAACAGAGTTTAGATAAGGCGGGAAAGAGGCGCGGCTTGTCAATTGCCACGTGCAACGACCGGAGCTAAAGTCTAATATGCGCCGTCGCCCTCGTCCTCCCGGTGATATGCGTATGGATCTTCCGGCTCTTCAACTCCATCACCGGAGGTTTGTGCGTATAGCAAGGGTGAGTACCAACCGTACTCAAGCAAGCCAACACAATTGATGCATATGATAAGGTTATTCAAAGAACATGGCTAGGGTTATTTTTGCGTAAAGCCGCCACAATTCTTTTCGCAAGCCTATCGACTAGCCAAATCAAGTTTTAATTTCATAGTTCATTAACCCGGCGACGGTCGTCTACCATCCATCGTGATTCCAAGGATGGCTTCCCGCCTCCGGTTCGTCATGTTTTTCTCGGGAGTCCACCCTTCCCGCATTCTCGAGAAGTTGATCCACCAAATAAAATCATCATGCAAACCCATCCCAAGCATTTTTAAGTTCAAAGTCTAGCCAAGCGAAAGTCTTGTCACGATGCTCAATATCCGCGAGCACGGCTATTCGAATAGATTGATTCATTCACACCGCAAGTGGATGTACACTTTACCCGTACTCCGCGACAGCCCAACAAATGAGCCTACGCCTCAACACATGAGACGGTCACGGCAAAGCCTTTCGATAACCTCACTTTGGCGCACCCGCTCCATGAACTTATGTCCTCATGCACTCTAGCCGTCCTTTTCTAGCAGTGAGAGGAGTTCGCGCACCCGGGGTAAGGGAAGACATTTCCAATTTTTAAGTTTAATTATCGGTAGTTTAATCCCACCATTCATAACAAAGGCCGCAGCCTCATTCTCATCCCATAACCACATCATAGAGAACCATCTATGCAAGGATACCGCTCCGCTCGGCTATCTAGTCGCTAGGTCTATACCCATTCGAGAAGTACGGTTGTATGCGGCTCGTTTCCGGCTATCTCATGGCTCGGTCCTTAATTGACCAGGGTCGGCACTTGCCTTTTCCGAGTCCACCCAAATCATCCGCCGCCTGCCAAAAACATTTGTATAGTACTTTCCATTTTCATCAAACTTAATTCATCATGGCCATATGGCGCTCATGTCTCCACATGCCGAATCTCAACCACCTCCCCTAAGGTAGTTGCCCAAGCACAAAGCTTTTTCATAAAGTCATGAGTATGCATAAATCTAAGTATAGCATGGCTAAGCAGGTTTACCGAAGTTATGCTTTGGTTGTTTGTATCACATCGCGAGTTACAAGGAGTAATTCTAAAGGTAATCAACAGCAAGGAATGGCATAACAAGTATATGTAACTCTGTAAAGCATGCAGGTTTAAAGTTTAAAATAACATCATTTCGCAATTGGGATCGATATGTTCAATGGGTGTGAAGACTTGCCTTGCTCGCACGCCGGTTGAGTGGGGTCTTCGCGTAGTCGTGTTCACTTCTTCGGACGCTATCCGTACGTGCGAAAAGAAGGGTTGAATCCAATTAAAATCCAACAATATCAACGAAAAGAAAGAGATCTCAAAATGATCGCGGTAAGCGGATTCCAAACACAACCTCAACTTCGGAAATTTTAATAGTTGAATCAACGAAAAGGAGTCCAGCTTAAACCGAGCAAACCATCTTGTAGTAAATATATATTTTGTTCCTAAATTTGAAGATATCCTAGAATAATTAGATTTCTAATGTCCATATCTCCAATAATTTTATCTTTAATGTTGCAATTATATCTGCTAGGGGTTTTGAAATTCTAACGACCGAATAATGACATTCATGCTTAACCAATCTTTAAAAAGGTCTCATGTGAACTTCGATAACAAATTAGAGGTCGGACAATATTTGAATTCATAAAAGGAAAAATTTAATCTAGAAATTATTTTCACAAAGTATTTCTTTTTGGAAGGAAAAAGAATATTATACTCATTCCTAGATAATAATATTTCAAAAACCTTATTTTATATCCTAAAATATTTCCAAAATAATTTTTTTACCTTTACCCTAATTCCTTTACTATTTTTCTTTTCCTTATTTTTTTCTTTCCCTTCCTTTTCTTTTTCCCTTTTCTTTTCTTTTCTTCCTCTCGCTTCTTTTCTTCCTCTCCCCGCTCTGTTTTCCACCGGCGGCCGACGGTGAGGGAGGGGTGCCGACGGCGAGGGAGGGCCGGAGCTAGGGAAAGAGGGGCGCTACACCATCCCGGGACCACAAGGGTTCCATTTCTCCACTCGGCCGAGACCGGGAGCGGCGGAAAGGGCGGCGACGGCGAGGTGGTTCGGTGGCGGTGGCGCTCGTCGGCGTATAATCCGGCGAAGCTCGGCTAAAGTGAGAGGTCTACGAGCATCGGTGAACCCTAGGGATGCTAAAGGTGGGGTTGGTTCGGCCGGAGAGGCACCGCAGCGGCGGCGACGGCGAGGTGGTTCGGCGGCCGAGACAGGGGAATTCGAGGGTTCGTCGCCGGCGATTTTCCGCGACCATTTGGCTCGGGAGCTTAGGGAAATAATACCTAGAGCACGGGAATGATAATGGTACCTTTAATTCGGGAAGAAATCGGCCGAGGGTGACGAATTTCGGAGTGTCGCACGGGCGGTCGAATTAGGGTTCTTCCGCCGAGCTCCGATCCTTCCCAAAATTCGTGCAATGTAGTGGCTAATCCTTGGGGGAAATTGGGGGAAAGCACGAGTGAGCACCGGGGAGTATTTTTGATGTTGAGGGCTGGGTCTCGGGATGCTTCTTATAGGCGGTCGACGGCGAGGGCGACGCGACGGCAAATGGCGCAGCGCGTCGCGGCATGGCGCGGTCGCGGCGACGTGCGGCAACGCGCCGATGTGTGTGCGTACGGTGAGCGCGGCGAGGGCGGAGCATGTGGATGCAGACGCGCGCGTCACGCGGGCAAGATGGGCGACGACATGGCGACGGCCTAGCGCGGCGTCGGCGCGACCGGCGACCGCGGTGTGCGCGACGCACGGCGGCGGCCGTGCGCGCAGGGCGGTGTCGTCGCCGAGGGCACGCGGGCGAGGGCGTCCCGGCCGCGCGCACGGCGCTCGGCGCGTGGCGCGCGCGACGTGGCGACGGTTTGGTCGAACACTGGCCGACGCGATGAATAGTGCACTTTTCCATTTATCCCGAATTTGAAATCCTATTTTCCATTTCCATTTCTTTTATTCCTAAAAATCCCAAATAATTCTTGGTATTCACAGAACAATTTCTAAAAGTATATTTCCCATTTTTCCCTATATTTTTCTTTATATATATTTTCCTTTTTTTTATTTTGCCTCTTCTCTTAAATTCAAGAAAATGGAATTTTGATTGAAGCCAAATTTCAAATTTTATTTCTCTTTTTCCAAAAATATTTTTGCCATCCAATTCTAATTATTTATTATATTTCCCCATTAATTAGAGTTTAAACATTAATTTATCCCTTTTTGTAATGCACCCTATTATATACATATATATATCTATATGCTCTTTTCAGAGTACACACCTGTTTATTTTGAAATTGTTTTCACCGGCTGGGATTGAAATGCGTAGGGTTTTATTCCATTTTACCTCAAAGTAATTCTAGAAGAAAATCTTATATCGCTGAACTGGCAATTAAGATCGAAAAACACGATAAGAAGTAATGATTCCAAAAAGTTTTTGTGAGTTCCGATTTTCACGTTCCGAATTCTACTCCTTCGATTTTCAGGATGTTACATCTGGAAGCCCAACCCACTCTCATTGATCAAATTCGGGCTGCTCAGACATCAGATCCCGAGATGGCCGAACTCAAGAAGAACATGAGAGTCGAAAAAGCTCGTGGTTTTACGGAAGACGAACACGACACAATCTGGATGGGAAAGAGATTGTGTGTGCCAGAAGACAAGGATTTGAAAAAAATGATCCTTACGGAAGTTCACCAAACCAAATACTCAATTCACCCGGGCAGTACAAAGATGTATCAAGATCTTAAAGAAAAGTTTTGGTGGGTCAAGATGAGGAGGGAGATAGCTGAGTTTGTTGCACTTTGTGATGTTTGTCGCGGGTTAAGGCGAACATCAACGGCCGTCTGGATCGTTGCAACCACTCCGATTCCGAGTGGAAATGGGAAGAAATTGGAATGGATTTCATCACGGGTTTACCCCGCACAACGTCGGATATGACTCAATTTGGGTCATGGTGGACCGACTCACCAAGGTGGCCCACTTCATACCAGCATACTACCTACTCGGGAAGAAGCTAGCGAGCTTTATCTCGCAAGGATCATGTGTTTGCATGGCGTGCCTAAGAAGATCGTGTCGATAGGGAAGTCGGTTTACTTCCAAGTTCGGGAAGAAGTTGCAAGAAGAGCTCGCACCCGTTTGAATTTTAGCACGGCCTATCATCCGCAAAAGACGGTCAAACCGAGAGAGTGAATCAGATTTTGGAAGACATGCCGAGAGCATGCGCGCTCGATTTTGGAAAAGCGTGGGACAAGAGCTTGCCCTATGCAGAATTCTCTTACAACAACAGCTATCAGGCCAGCATTCAAATGGCACCGTACGAAGCACTGTATGGACGGAAATGCCGCACACCCCTTTTTTGGGATCAGACTGGTGAACGCTAGTTGTTTGGCACGAAGTAATAAGTGAAGCGAGAGGCAAAGGTCCGTACGATTCGGGAAAGGTTGAAGATTGCGCAGTCCGACGGAAAGAGCTACGCAGATAATCGTCGAAGAGATCTCGCTTTTGAAGCAGAGATTCTGTGTATCTTCGCGTTACACCACTCCGGGGAGTACACCGTTTCCAAACCAAATGCAAGTTGGCACCACGTTTTGTGGGACCATACACGATTCGGGAACGTCGAGGAGAAGTGGCCTATCAGCTGGAGCTTCCCTCCAACATGACTGGTATTCACGACGTGTTTCATGTGTCCCAGTTAAAGAAGTGTTTAAGGGTACTGTAAGAGCAAAGCGAGTCCGGACCATCGAAATCCGGGAGGACTTAACCTACATAGAGAGACCAACACGTATTCTCGAGATCGGAGAGAAGGACTCGGAACAAGGTTATCGTTTTTGCAAGGTTCAATGGACTCATCACTCCGAGGAAGAAGCTACTTGGGAACGAGAAGATGAGCTAAAGGCCGCGCACCCGCACCTTTTCGCCAGCATACCTCCGAATCTCGGGGACGAGATTCCGTTTAGGGGTAGGTTGTCACACCCGGGTTTTTCCCTAATTTATTTAAATAATTTACCCGAAATAATCGGAATTTCGGAATTAACCTGGAGCCAACCAATAATTTTAAAATGCAATTAATAAATGGAAACGACATGGTAGGATTTTCTTGAATTCTCGCATGTCAAAATACGCTAACAGATTTTTACTTGGAATTTTTAGAGCACTCTAAGTATTTTTAATCAATTAAATAAGAAATCAGGAATTAATTAAGCCCCAAAAATCCCTTTTTCCCTTTTTCTTTTCTTTTCGTACAGGCCGCACGGTGTTCCCGCTCTCCCCTTGGGCCGCAGCCTGGTTCCTCCCGGCCCAAGTCGCCCGCGCGCGTGCCCCTCGGTCGTGGGCCGAGGCCCGCGACGCCCGCCGCGTCGCGCAAGTCCGCGGAGCCTCCCTCGCCCGTGAGGCACCGACAGTGGGTCCCGCCCGTCGTTCCCCGCCCCGCGCCCGGCCGTCCCGCGCCGCCGCCCGCCATGCGCGCCGCCACTCCGCTCCTTTCCGTTTGAATCCGAGCCACGCCGGACCCAGGCCGGGCCCAATCTCGCAACGCTGCATCCATCTCCGCAACCTCGCGCCCGATGGTAACCCTATCCGCGAGAAATCCGTTGCCGTTGTTTCCCCCTCTCTCTCCGAGTCCGTGAACAACGGCGACAAATCCGCGCCATTTCCGTGCTCGTTTCGGTCCCGTTGTGCCCCTATAAAACTCCTCCTTCGCCGCCGCGTGTTTCCCCTTTGTTCCCCCTAGCGCTAGCCCTAAATCCGCCGTCGCCATCGCCGTCTTCTCCAACGCCGGTGAGTGCGCCGCCGTCCTTTTTCTTTTCGGTTTTTCAGGTTGCCTCCTGAGCCGCTCCCGCGCACATCGTGTTAGTGATATGCCCTAGAGGCAACATGGAGATGTTGGATATCACGTCAATGTTTATGTATAAATGAATAAAGTGTTATTCAGTTCCATGAAATAGACATCTTGTATTGATCAATAAGTACGTGACTTATTTATGAGACTCTTTATGTATGAATCTATTTCTAAACGATCCTCGATCATATGTCATATTGTTGGAACAAATATGATTCTAAGATCGGCATGTTTATTGATTGATGATCATGTCTCATAGATCATGGGTATGGAGATACCAAATCAATAAACATGGACATATGTGTTGGAGAACACATTGTTGGATAGACCCACCATGAGACACTACAGAATTAATGTGCCATTAGTTGGTCTCGGGTAGTGTTGGTACAAAGTCCTTAGACCGAGATCACCATGGATTCCAACATGTGTAGTAGCCTACTTTGGGACTACCAAACGCTATTCCGTAATCGGGTAGTTATAAAGGTAGTTTTCGGGTTTGCTATGAAACATGGAGTGGGATGTGAGTGATCAAGATGAAATTTACCCCTCCTTTGGAGAGATATCTCTGGGCCCCTCGAGGTAATGGATTATGGAAATGCATGGCCATGCTAAGTTGATTGAGGAGTCAATCAATAGACAGATAATCCAATACGGTTCGAGTGAATGGTTAAGCTATTGAAGGGATGGCACACATCTTGCCTATAGCTTAACGGTATCGTGAGGCAAAGGGATTTGTGTGCACATTACAGGTTCGAGCCGATATTATTCTTGTATACTATGGTGTCAATATGTGCTTGCTAGGCGCCGCTATTGACAGTCGGCTGAGTTAGACTCGAGCCGACGATCGGCTAAGTTAGACTATAGCCGAAACCGAGTATACCTGAACCTACGGGTCACACGCTTAAGGGGATAGAATAGATATTCGAGTTGGACTCGGATACGGCTCGATCGGATAGGGATCCGATCGGATAGAGTCCTATGGGCTTACGACGTGTGGGGCGGCCAACTCTATGAGATACGGATGAGATCCGATTCAAAATAGAGTCCTAATCGGCCACTAGTCCCGCCGGCCAACTCTATATAAAGGAGGGAGGGGTGGAGTGCCGTGACACGTCAATTGCATCGCGTGCAACGAAGTCGCCGAGATCAATCTCCACGGAAACCCTCCCCACTTTCGAGCCAAACCCTAGCCTTGCATCGCGTGCTAGCACACGGGTGTACGGCGTTCGTCCCCGGACGTGTGGATACCGGTAGAGGCGCTGCTACGTTGCGCGCTCTTGATCGGCGCGGTCGGGCGCATCGGAGCGAGGCGTGAGAACGCGGCCGGACGACTCGAATCGGTGATTGGCAAATCGGCGTCTCCGGAATCAGCTACACTGTTCCGGATCGGATTGCCCCGATTGGCTATTCCGCTGCACTCTACTCCAATCGGTAACGATCTATCGGCCCTTACTTGCAAGTGTTCCTGGTTTGCGCGGTAGAAATTTTTGTTTTCGGCTAGCGTAGCTTCCGCGTAACGCTTCAGTGGTATCGAGCTAATCTTGCTTAGTTCGGGTTTTAGATTGGATCGGAACAAGTTTTGCACACGGGTTGATTAGATCAATCGGTTTTACGGGATCTGTTGAGGAGAGTTAATGGTAATTGCGTTCCTTGATAGTGTATCGGAACGGCGTAATGTGATTATGTCGAAGCAATTTCCATATAACTCGATTTGAGTTGGGTTCGAGATAGCGTTCCTTGATAGTGTATCGGAACGGTATAATGTGATTATGCCGAAGCTATCTCGTAGTCCGATCTTGTTAGCTGCCTCGCGCCTACGCAAACCATCTCCCTTGATAGTGTATCGGGACCGCCGTGTGCGTACCCCCTTATAGGTCGTCTCGGTGCCGTATCTCTGCGATAAGTAGAAAACGTTTCTACGCCTAACTTGTTTTTGCAGAGAGTGCTTTGAGATGGTATGGCCCTATTGTATGTATGAGATGCATGTGATGCATGTAATATTCTTTCATATGTGCAATCCCTGTAATATTCTTTCATACGTGCAATGCTTGTAATATTCTTTCACGACTGCGAGTCGATGTAATCTTCAATTAGAGCTTCTATAGTAGTAGCTTAGTTTGAAGAAATCAAGCATTCGGCCCTCGAAAAACGGTGATGAAGATGGAGATCCTCACACCGGCATGGAGATGGAGATCACCATGTGAAGGGGGCCATACTATTTCATGCTATTCTACCTGCTTTCATATATGTGATATGTTTGTTTGATAGGATAGCATCCCTCACAAAATTAAGTAGTAATGATGCCCTTCCAAATGTTGCACCCGTCACCGTTATGCTCGTCAATGGTGGGTCGCCAAAGCGAGTGTCATTCTCTATCATAACACGAGGGGGTATATGTCGGACATATACGGCAGAGCATTTGGTTTACTTAACAAGGCTATCAAAACAGTTTTGGGCCTTGGGGCATAGGTTGGGGCCGGGGCATGGAGATGCCACACCAACAACAAGAGTCACATAGAGATGTGATTAGCAAGGAGTTGCTTATCGATGTTACTAATTTTCTAGCAGTGATGCCAAAGCTCACTAGAAAATTAATTAACATGTGGATCTTGACCCAATACGTAACCTAGAGGGAAGGTGGAAAATACGTAATGGGAGTCTTATGTTAAATTGTTTAACAAAAGACATAACATAAACATTGTGCTAAACTTTGTTTTTCGTTGTAGAATAAATGGCGGCTAATACTACACCCAGTACCTTTAATTTGCGATCTATTCTCGAAAAGGAAAAATTAAATGGAACAAACTTTATGGATTGGTATCGCAACTTGAGAATTGTTCTCAAGCAAGAGCGTAAGGAGTACGTTCTTGAAGTACCCTATCCCGAGGATTTGCCAAATAATGCCACCGCAACGCACGGAGGGCTTATGAGAAGCACACTAATGATGCCCTAGATATAAGCTGTCTCATGCTTGCTACAATGTCCCCGAGCTTCGAAGCAATATGAGAGCAGCGATGCTCACACTATTATTCGGGATGCGTGGCATGTTTGAGAACCAAGCTCGGGCCGAGAGGTTCAACACCTCAAAGTCCTTGTTTGCGTGCAGAGCTTGTTGAGGGAATCCCGTCGTCCGCATGTGATAAAGATGATTGGCTATATCGAGAGTCCGGAAAAACTAGGTTTTCCCCTTAGCCAAGAGTTGGCTACGATGTGATTCTCCGGTCGCTCCCTCCGAGCTTCGAGCCATTCATATTAAACTATCACATGAACAATATGGATAGAACCTTGGCTGAATTGCATGGGATGCTAAAGACAGTGAGGAGAGTATCCAGAAAAACGGTCATCATGTGATGATGATGCGAAGGCAAAGCGCAAACCACTGTCAAGAAACTTTGCACCAAGAGGAAGTTAACTCCCGATGAGATCGCGAGTGCCTCCAATGCAAAGAAGGGCAAGAAGGGGTCGGCGGCATCGGATGCCGTTTGCTTCTACGCAAGGAGACAAGCCACTGGAAAAGGAACTGCAAGAAGTACATGGAGGATCTCAAGAAGAAGCAAAGTACGACTTCTCCGGTATTAATGTTATAGACATTAATCTCGCTACTTCACCTACGACTCTTGGGTATTTGATACCGGATCGTAGCTCATATTTGCAAATCGTTGCAGGGAATGAGAAGAAGTAGAGGATTGAGAAGGGGCGAGGTGAACTGCGCGTCGGCAATGGAGCAAGCGTTGCTACGATTCTTTGTCGGCACGAGTACCACTTCATCTACCTTCGAGGATTAGTTTTGGAATTGAATAATTGTTATTGTGTTCCAACACTATGTCAAAACGTTATTTTCGCTTCATGTTTGCAAGCGGAAGGATATGATTTTAGATCAATGGACAATGGTTGTTCAATATATCTTAGAGATATGTTCTATTTTCATGCTCCATTGGTGAATGGATTATACGTTTTGAATCTTGAAGCGTCTCACATCTATAACATTAATACGAAAGGCAACTCTCTAATGATATAAACCCCACGTTTATCCGGCATTGTCACTTAGGCCATATAAATAAGAAACGCATGGAGAAGCTCCATAAGGATGGATTGCTTCACTCTTTTGATTTTGAATCATTTGAGACATGTGAGTCTTGTTTACTTGGTAAGATGACAAAGGCACCTTTCACGGGACATAGTGAGAGAGCAAGTGACTTATTGGCACTCGTACATACCGATGTATGTGGACCAATGAGCTCAACGGCCGAGGTGGTTATCAATACTTCATTACCTTTACCGATGACTTTAGTAGATATGGTTATATCTACTTAATGAGGCATAAGTCCGAATCCTTTGAAAAGTTCAAAGAATTCCAGAATGAAGTACAGAATCATTTAGGGAAAACAATCAAGTTTCTACGATCGATCGTGGAGGGGAATACTTGAGCCAAGAGTTTGGTAATCATCGAAAGATTGTGGAATTGTTCCACGCTTGACTCCGCCAGAACTCCGCAATGGAACGGAGTGTCCGAACGGAGAAATCGCACCTTGTTGGACATGGTGCGGTCGATGATGAGCCAAAGTGATCTTCCGTTATCCTTCCGGGGATATGCTCTTGAAAACATGCGCTCACACTAAATAGAGTTCCATCTAAGTCGGTTGAAAAGACACCATATGAGATATGGACAGGGCAACCCCTAGTTTGTCTTTTCTCAAAATTTGGGGATGCGAAGCTTATGTAAAACGTTTGACGCGACAAGCTCACACCCAAATTTGACAAGTGCTTCTTTGTGGGATATCCTAAGGAAACTAAGGGATATTACTTTTATAATCGGGAACAAGGCAAAGTGTTTGTCGCCCGACACGGTGTCTTCTTGGAGAAAGAGTTTCTTTCAAGAAGGGTTAGTGGGAGCAGGGTGCATCTTGAAGAAGTTCAAGAAACACCGAAAAATGTTTCGACCACGGAACCACAACGGGAGGTGCAAAGTGTTGCGCCACCGTTGTAGATACACCACCCCACGGAGGTCCGAAAGATCACGTCGTGCACACGAGCACAACAGTGCGGAACAATGTGATATATTGTTGTTGGACAACGATGAACCTAAGACCTATGAGGAAGCGATGGTGGGACCCGATTCCAACAAGTGGCTTGGAGCCATGAAATCCGAAATAGAATCCATGTACGACAATCAAGTTTGGAACTTGGTTGATCCACTGATGGTGTCAAAACCATTGAGTGTAAATGGGTTTTTAAGAAAAGGCCGATATGAATGGAAATGTTCACATCTATAAGGCGCGATTGGTGGCGAAAGGTTTTAAACAGATTCAAGGAGTTGATTATGATGAAACCTTCTCGCCCGTCGCAATGCTTAAATCTATTCGGATTATCCTAGCGATTGCTGCATATTTCGATTATGAGATATGGCGATGGATGTCAAAACGGCTTTCCAAATGGAAACCTAAGCGAGGATGTATAGATGATACAACCTCGGGGTTTTGTCGATCCAGAATCGCTGAAAGATATGCAAGCTACGAAAATCCATTTATGGATTGAAGCAAGCATCTCGGAGTTGGAATATTCGTTTTGATGAAGTAATCAAAGGGTTTGGTTTCATCAAAAATGAAGAAGAGGCCTGTGTTTACAAAAAGGTCGTGGGAGCGCAATTGTATTTCTAATCTTATATGTGGATGACATATTACGATTGGAAATGATATCCCTATGCTAGAATCCGTCAAGTCTTCATTGAAAAATAGTTTTTCCATGAAAGACTTAGGGAGGCAGACATACATATTAGGCATTCGGATCTATAGAGATAGATCCAAGAGGCTAATTGGATTAAGCCAAAGTACATACATTGACAAGGTGTTGAAAAGGTTCAACATGCATGATTCCAAGAAAGGTTTCTTGCCCATGTCACATGGCATTAATCTTAGCAAGAATCGGTGCCCTCGGACACATGATGAGCGGAATAAGATGGGTATGGTTCCATATGCTTCGGCAATTGGATCCATCATGTATGCCATGCTTTGTACACGCCCGATGTCTCGTACGCTTTGAGTGCTACGAGCAGATACTGTCGATACCAGTCGAGATACGGTCACTAGATCGCCGTAAAGAATATCCTTAAGTATTTGAGAAGAACTAAGGATATGTTCCTAGTCTATGGAGGTAAAGAAGAGCTCGTTGTAAGTGGTTACACCGATGCTAGCTTCCAAACAGACAAGGATGATTATAGATCGCAATGCGGGTTCGTGTTCCGCTCGAACGGAGGCGCATCACTGGAAGAGTTCCAAGCGGATACCGTTGCTGATTCTACAACGGAGGCCGAGTACATTGCTGCTTCGAAGCTGCAAAGGAGGTTGTTTGGATCAAGAAATTCGTTTCGAGCTTGGTGTGATGACTAGTATGACTGGTACAATGTCTCTCTATTGTGATAATAGTGGAGCCATTGCGCAAGCCAAGGAGCCGAGGTCACATCGAAGTCCAAACACATACTTCGGCGATATCATCTCATCCGCGAGATAGTGGACAGAGGTGATGTCAAGATATGCAAAGTGCACACGGATCTCAACATAGCCGATCCGCCGACAAAACCTCTCCCTCACCGAAGCATGAGGCGCACACAAGAGCAATGGGTATTAGATACTTACATGATTGACTCTAGTGCAAGTGGGAGATTGTTAGTGATATGCCCTAGAGGCAACATGGAGATGTTGGATATTACGTCAATGTTTATGTATTTATGAATAAAGTGTTATTCAGTTCCATGAAATAGACATCTTGTATTGATCAATAAGTACGTGACTTATTTATGAGACTCTTTTTGTATGAATCTATTTCTAAACGATCCCGATCATATGTCATATTGTTGGAACAAATATGATTCTAAGATCGGCATGTTTATTGATTGATGATCATGTCTCATAGATCATGGGTATGGAGATACCAAATCAATAAACATGGACATATGTGTTGGAGAACACATTGTTGGATAGACCCACCATGAGACACTACAGAATTAATGTGCCATTAGTTGGTCTCGGGTAGTGTGGGTACAAAGTCCTTAGACTGAGATCACCATGGATTCCAACATGTGTAGTAGCCTACTTTGGGACTACCAAACGCTATTCCGTAATCGGGTAGTTATAAAGGTAGTTTTCGGGTTTGCTATGAAACATGGAGTGGGATGTGAGTGATCAAGATGGAATTTGCCCCTCCTTTGGAGAGTTATCTCTGGCCCCTCGAGGTAATGGATTATGGAAATGCATGGCCATGCTAAGTTGATTGAGGAGTCAATCAACGACGATAATCCAATACGGTTCGAGTGAATGGTTAAGCTATTGAAGGGATGGCACACATCTTGCCTATAGCTTAACCGGTATCGTGAGGCAAAGGGATTTGTGTACACATTACAGGTTCGAGCCGATATTATTCTTGTATACTATGGTGTCAATATGTGCTGCTAGGCGCCGCTATTGACAGTCGGCTGAGTTAGACTCGAGCCGACGATCGGCTAAGTTAGACTATAGCCGAAACCGAGTATACCTGAACCTACGGGGTCGCACGCTTAAGGGGATAGAATAGATATTCGAGTTGGACTCGGATACGGCTCGATCGGATAGGGATCCGATCGGATAGAGTCCTATGGGCTTACGACGTGTGGGGCGGCCAACTCTATGAGATACGGATGAGATCCGATTCAAAATAGAGTCCTAATCGGCCACTAGTCCCGTCGGCCAACTCTATATAAAGGAGGGAGGGGTGGAGTGCGTGACACGTCAATTGCATCGCGTGCAACGAAGTCGCCGAAATCAATCTCCACGGAAACCCTCCCCACTTTCGAGCCAAACCCTAGCCTTGCATCGCGTGCTAGCACACGGGTTTACGGCGTTCGTCCCCGGACGTGTGGATACCGGTAGATGCGCCGCTACGTTGCGCGCTCTTGATCGGCCGCGGTCGGGCGCATCGAGCGAGGCGTGAGAACGCGGCCGGACGACTCGAATCGGCTGATTGGCGAATCGGCTACACGTTCCGGATCGGATTGCCCGATTGGCTAATCCGCCGCACTCTACTCCAATCGGTAACGATCTATCGGCCCTTACTTGCAAGTGTTCCTGGTTTGCGCGGTAGAAATTTTTGTTTTCGGCTAGCGTAGCTTCCGCGTAACCCTTCACATCGTTTCCGCTCTCGCCGTGGACTCCCGCGCCCGCAACACCCTCCTCCGCCGTCGCCGGTGCCGCTGGAGATCGGCCGGCCGCCGCGCGGCCATGGCCGGCGGGCGAGCTCGAGCCGCCGCCGCCCAAAACCCTAACCCTAGCGTCGCTTCCTCTGGGCCGTACGATCGGTCGGATCGGGAGAATCCGCGCCATTCGATCACGCCCGATCCGTCGCTGTTCGATCCGGTCGCCGCACGCCGGATGGCTGCCGCGTGTCCGCCTTCGGCCGCCACCCAAACCCTAACCCTAACCGCGATCCGCACCGTCCGATCCTTCGGATCAGGCGGATCCGGACCGTTCTCTCGCGCGCAAGCCGTCGCCGTCCGATCGCCGCCGCCCCTCCCCAATGCGCGCCACGTGCCCCGCTCTCTCCGTCGTTGCCGTGGACTCGGTCCACCGTGGACCGCGCCCGCGCCGCTTGCGTCGGCCGCTTGCGCCGGTGACGTCAACCCTACCGCTTGCGCCATGCTTGCGTCACCCGGGGCTTAATTGCGCAATAAATATTTTAATCTTTTCAGTTTAGTTTAAAAATTGCAATTAAACTTCTAAAATTCATATATTTTGAATCCGAGCTCCGTTTTAGCCCATTCAAATTTAATTAAATCCAAAAAATGTCAAGAATCCATTAAAAATACTTTTCGAGTCTGTTTGTAGACTTTTTAGGGTGTTTCTTGAGTGCTTTGTTTGTCGTGTAGATCCCGAGTTTTCCGGCGAGCCCGTTCTCTTCAAGTAGTCGCCGAGGTTCCTCGCCTCGAGCAAGGCAAGTCATACCTTACATTGACCATATTGTACCTATTTTATGTAAATACCTCTTTTTCTTTCAAATACGCATATGTTTTAGAATGTCATTTCATGGGATGTTTATACCTATTGTACTCGACCATAGGATTGTTTACCTTATACCATTGATAACTTGGGGTCCAATGTGACTAGATGATAGCTTAAGGTTTGCTTAGTTATGCTTAGCGCAACTAGCTCACTTAAGGGAATCACACTAATCAAGTTTATTACTAAAAGTTAACTCTTAGATGATGTTAAGTTGTGATCCTGTTTCTAATAATATTGAATTATGAAAAGGTGGGTCGTGAGCACATGGTTGGTCTTTGGTTAGCGTGCTCATGACGATTAAGGACCGGTTCTCGGAAACCCCGGAAGAAATGCCGTGCGTACCACAAGCCGCATGGGTAATGGTGGGTCCGTAGCGTAGCGTCTCTAGTCAACGTATCCCAAAGGGTGGGCGTGATGGAGTTGGGTCGGCCCGGTTTTAAGGGTTGATCAGCTTCCGAATTCACCGCGGCACTAGAGGGGGCTGCCCATTGCCCGATGGGAATGAGGGCGAAACCTTGGTGTGGTACAATTGATTAGAGGGGGTTATGTGAAGGGTCCTCACAAGTTCCTTTCCGGGGCACCATGGTGGTGCACCGGCGCACGATAACGTGTTGTGGGATTGTGTCTTGTGGGTACAGTTGTACACCTCGATCGAGTAAAAACTATTCGAATAGCCGTGCCCACGGTTACGGGCGATCAACCGATTCACCTTGATTAGTCTCATTTATTTATTTGAATGAAATGTTGAAGTATGACTAGTGCGGGTGAATGGATGGGCTGTTGCAACGTGGTTTGAGCGTTGGACGGTGCTTATTTAATACTGCTTAAATATTACTACTGTTTTACGGTCTTCAAATATTGTTATTATATTCTGCAAATGCGGTTTATGCAAATTGAACCTCTTAACCTTTCCTTGTTATTTATCTTGCATCATATCCCCTTTTCCTGTGACTTGTTGAGTACGGTGGTTGTACTCACCTTGCTTCTTTTTCCCCTTCGTGCGGAGGTTGAGATCGAGGTCTCCGAGGAGGTGTAGGCTTGTTCTCGTCAAGGTTTAGCTGTGGTGTTGGCGTTCTGCTTCGCTCGTGTCAAGTTTAGCTTAAGTCAGTTTTATTTTTCCTTTCCGCTGCATTTGTGTAACTCTTTTATATTGTTTCTAAGACGAGGATTCTGTATTATCAATAACGTCGGTTTGTGTACCTCGGCTGATGCCTGGACGAGGGTGAAATGCACAAATTAGCTGTAGAAATTCTTGTGTGAATTTTTGGGCATGACAATGAATCGGCAAAACCTTAGCCGAATCATGAGTAGATCTAAACACTGGGATAATACTTCTTCAGATACTTGCCATTGAGAGCCCTCCCAAATACTTCTTTGTCCAATCCTTCTAACATGTAGGCATCCCTAGAGATGCATTTGTGGATCTTGAAAGACCCTTCCCAGTTTGGTGACCACTTGCCGAACTTGCTATCCCTTTGATCCAATCGGTAGTATCGATTTTCAAACGAGCGTGCCCTCTTCAAAAGACTTAGGCACCACCTTCTTGTTATAATGACGGTCTACTCGCTCCTTGTCCCTGGTCACTTTTTCCAAAGCGCGCATCCTTGACAGAACTAGGTCTTCTGATTCATCTACCATTAGATTATAATAGTCATCGGCTGTTAGCTGATCTTGTAGTTGAACCCTTCTTGAGCCGATGATGTTCTTCCATGGCAGAACTGCTTCATGTCCATAGAAAAATTTGTACGGAGGCACCTGGATGGATCTGTGAAAAGCCATCCGATAAGCCCATAGTGATTCGGCCAATCGGTTGTGCCATTGCTTTGGATAATCAGCAATCTTCCTCTTTATCAGTTTTATCAAACTTTTATTGGAAGCTTCTGCTTGCCCGTTAGCCTAAGCATAGTATGACGAAGAATTTAACAGCTTAATCCCCATGTCATCGGCAAACTGAACAAACTCATCTGAGACAAAGATCGACCCCTGATCCGTGGTAATAGTTTGAGAGACACCGAATCATTAGATGATGGGCTCCTTCACAAACTTGATTGCGTCCCCAGAGTCAACCTTCTTCAAGGGAATTGCTTCCACCCACTTGGTAAAATAATCGGTTGCCACCAATATAAACTTATGTCCTTTGCTTGAGGGTGGATTAATTTGGTCGATCATATCGATTCCCCAACTCTGAACGGCTAGGGCTTGATAATGGGGTTAATAGCCAACGTTGGCGCTCTCTGGATGGCTCCAAACTTTTGGCAGTCCTAACAGCCCTTATAATATTTCAAACAACGTTCCAGCATAGTCGGCCAAAAGTACCCTGCTCTCCAAAGTAGCCACTTCATCTTGTGAGCCGATTGATGCGTGCCATAGATTCCTTCATGAACTTCCCCGACAACCACTTTGTCTTGATCGGCACTTAGGCACCTGAGCAACACGCCATCGATCGTCCGATAGTATAAATCTTCATCGAGCAAAACGTATCGTAGACCTTGTAGCGCAATTTCCTTGAAGCCGACTTGGACGGATTCTGCAGATAGTTATAGACTTCATGTCTCCAGTCGTCGGCTGACATGGTTGCAATATCTATTTCTATTTCTTTCATCATCGGCTTATAGCCTGATGCCCCCTGAGCTAAATCATTGGCTTCTGCATTTTGCTCCCTGGGGATATGTTTCCGGGTTACTAGCCAAAAGCTGTCCATCAATTCTTGGCACTTTTGATAGTAGACCATCGGCGTATCGTTCTTGCACTCATACTCTCCTGATAACTGGCTGATGACCAATAGTGAATCTCCCATTATCTCGATGGCGTCGGCTTCGACTTCCTTGAGCCGTCGTAGTCCCTTCAGCATCGCCTCATATTCGGCTTGATTGTTTGTTGCGTGGAGTATGATTGAAAAAGCGAACTCAAAGCTTGCCCCCCTTGGGGAAATTATTACTAAGCCGATGCTGCATCCATTTGTGTAAAACCGAGCCATCAAAAGTTAAAGTCCAAGACATGATATCCACCGAGCCGATTGAATCATCTCTGTGTTCTACTACAAAATCGGCTATAGCTTGTCCCTTTATTGCCTTGGGTGCCTGGTATCTCAGATCAAACTCTGTTAGGGCAAAAATTCACTTCCCGACTCGTCCTTTTAGAACTGCAGCCGATAGCATATACTTTACTATGTCGGCTTTGCATATCACAGTGCACTCACTGGATAATAGATAATGCCTTAACTTCATGCATAAAAAATACAGGCACAAACATAACTTCTTCACTGGTGAATACCTTGTCTCTGCATCCATAAGTCATCGGCTAAGATAGAAAATTGCTTTCTTCTTCTCTTCGATTGCCTGAATCAAAACTGAGCCGATGGATTTCTGGTCGGCTGACAGGTATAACTTGAATGACACCCTTTTTGTGGAGAAATCAGGACTGGAGGGGAGCTGAGATAGTCTTTTATGTTGTCCAAAGCTTTCTGCTGTTCTGCCTCCCAGGTGAATGCTTGATCGGCTTTGAGCCGAGGCAAAGGTGTGAACGGCTCCATCTTCTCTGATAGGTTTGCTATGAACCGTCTGATAAAGTTGATTTTGCCGATCATGGACTGCAATGCCTTCTTGTCCTTCGGAGGTTGAATCGTCTTAATGTCATTGATGCTTCTTAGTGTGACCTCAATTCCCCTCTCGTGAACTAGAAATCTCAGGAACTGGCCAGCCGATACACTAAATGCGCACTTGATAGGTTTCATCTTCCGGCCATATTCCTTGTCCTTTCCAAAACCTGCCTTAGATCGGCTATATGGTCTTCTATCTCCCTAGATTTGACAACGACATCATCGATGTAGATTTCTACTAGGGAACCAATCATGTCATGAAATATGTAATTCATGGCCCTCTGGTACGTAGCTCCAGCATTCTTCAAGTCGAAAGTCATGACGACCCATTTGTATAGGCCGATTGCTCCTGGGCACCTGAAAGCTGTTTTATGGATGTCTTCGTCGGCCATAAAAATATGATTGTAACTTGCGTTGCCGTCCATGAAACTTATAATTTTGTGGCTAGAGGCGGCATCCACTCACAAATCGGCTATTGGCATTGGGTATTCGTCCTTAGGGGTAGCTTTATTCAAATCTCTGAAGTCGATGCACACCCTAAGCTTGTCGTTTTTCTTCATTACTAGGACTATATTCGAAATCCATTAAGCATATCGACAGGGCCGAATAAATCGAACGTCATATAGTCGAGTGATTTTGGCTTTGATCGCATCATACATATCGGTTTTAAACCTCCTGGGAGGCTGTTTGTATGGTCGATATCCTGGCTTGATAGGAAGCCGATGTACAACGATGGATCGGCTAAGACCGGGCATCTCAAAATATTCCCAAGCAAAACAATCTTTATATTCCTTTTAACAATTCAACAAGCTTGGTCTTAAAATGAGAATACAAATGTTTACTAATATATGTCGGCCTAGGCCTATCTCCTGGACCTATATCCACTTCTTCTAACTCGTCGGCCGACATAAAACCTTGCCCGAGTTTGCCGTCGATGTCGTCCACGGTGTCCTCGTTGTAGACACTCGAGCCCTCCACGACGCCTTCAAAGTAATAATTGAGGCTCTTCGTCTCCAATGGGTTGTATATCGAATCGGACACCTTTCGAAATTGGCTTGCCAAACTTTGCCGGACAGCAATCAATACCATCGATTTCCCAAAATGGCAAATTCGCGTTAGCGACGTTGACGACTTGTCTACCGGCACGATTTCTATCTTGTCGCCTTGCCACCGGATTAAGCTTTGGTGCATTGTGGAAGGGATGCAACAGTTGGCATGGATCCAATCCCTCCCAAGCAGCAGGCTATACGACCCCTTCCCGTCGATGACAAAAAACATAGTGGGCACGGTTTTGCTGTCGACGGTCAGCTCAACATTTAAAACTCCCTTGGCTTCTGAAGGGTTGCCGCCGAAGTCCTTGAGCACCATGTTGGTTTTGATCAGATCTTTGGCTCCTTTTTCCAACTTTCTGAAGGTTGCATAAGGCATCAGGTTGACAGCAGCCCCTCCATCAACTAGCATCTTGGACATCGGCTTTCCATTGACAAATCCTTTGATGTATAAGGGCTTCAAGTGCTGATTCTCGGTCCCCTCAGGTTTCTCGAAGATATCTTGTTCTGGGGACAGTACCAGTTTAGCCAAGGTTTCTTCAACTATGTATGCATCGGCTTCGACAGCCTCAAATTCGGCTGGCAATATGAAAACCATGTTGACCGATGCAGTGACCACTCCTTTGCTCTTCGCCACCCTTTTGGCCTTATAGGCTGGGCTTTCGTCGGCTGGGGCTGCCTGTTTTTTGACACGCCATTGCTTTGCGCCCTGCCGACGTTGTTGCTGCTAGATCATCCGTTGGACTTCTTCTTCCTGTCCCTCACTCTTAAGCCTCAAAATCTTTCTTTTCTACGTCTTGGTGAACAGGTCCGAAGGACACCATTGGGGGTTGCCGATTGTTCTTCATCAGCCTCCTCTTCGGCCTCTTCTCGGAAGAAGTCCTGGTGGATTGGGCCGAGCCGATCATGGACGGGGAGTTTCCGCTGGATAAGTTGAACGGCTCGGGGGACGAATCGGCTAGAATTTTCCATCGGTGGATCCCTGTATTCGTCCTCCCTGTATTCGCTGCATGCTGCGCAATTTTCAAGGGTAGGCAACCTCATCCCCTACTCCCAGCAGAACCTGAAGAACTCGCAGCGCCAATGTGGGTCACAGCCGTCATGGCAGCGGTAATATGCTACACCCAGCCGATCGGGTGCCCTCTGGTACGGGTTACAGCACCGGCTTTCTTCTTCTTCTTGGACCCTGCACTGGAATCGCACTCGGCTGTCCATCTGTCTGGGCCGACGGTCGACCGATCGGCCAGTGGTGTGCACCATGTTGATCGGTGCGGCTTCATCTCCAGTCGGCTTTTTGTACGATGTTCCTCAGTTGGCATCGACTGATTTTAGTGTTTCAGCTAAGATGTACGTCATTCGGTGCTGCCAATCAGCTCGCCTGGGGCCGGCTTGGACCATGTTGACCGGGAAATGGTTGCCATTTACCTTCATCGGCTTGGCTGATTCTTCGAATTTTATCTTCCCGGCTTCGATGGCTGACTGGATTTGCTGCCTGAACACTTTGCAATTGTTTTTGCTGTGGGAGGTTGTGTTGTGCCATTTGCAGTGCCTTTTCTTTTTAAGTTCGTCGGCTGATGGGATAATGTGGTTGTCTGGCAACCGAATTTGCTTCTCCCTCAGCAGCAGATCAAAAATCCTATCGGCCTTAGTTATGTTGAAATCGTACTTTTCTTCTTTAGCTGACTTTTCAGCCATTGGTAAGTTATGGCCTTCTTGTTTCTGGTCCACTCGGCCGCCGCCACCTCTTTGTCGCTATCACTTGAGTCTGAATCTGTTGTGCAAGTGACATGGGTAACTTTCTTGACGACCCTCCTAGATTCTTGAAATCTTTGCTCGTGCGCCGTCACTTTTTGGGCCAAGTGGGCCAGGCTGTCAAAATCTTGAGCCGAAAACCTTTGACGGATTGGGGCCAAAAGACCGTGAAAAGCTAAATTTGCTAGCTGTGAGTCCGACAGCACCAAGCTGTAGCATCGTTTCCTCATGTCCCTGAAACGTTGGATGTAGTCCTAAACCCATTCTTCGTGCTTCTGCCTGATGCTGGTAAGATCTGATAGCTTCATTTCATGGGTACCGGAGTATAAGTAGCTATGGAATTGTTTCTCGAGGTCGACCCAGCTTTAAACCGAGTTGTATGGCAAAGAAGAAAACTAGGTAAAAGCCGACCCCAAAAGTGATAGCGGGAACAAACGTACCCTAAGCGCGTCTGTAGCCGATGCTTCCCTGCATTGGGCTAGGAATCGGTTGACGTGTTTGTAAGTGGACACATTGTCTTGCCCGGAGAATTTAGAGAAGTCCGGCACCATGTACCGGTTTGGCAGTGGCACCCTCTCGAAGTATACTGGGTATGGGTACCGGTACATGTTGCCAGAATCTTTGGGTTTAAAGCCAAACTGATCGCGCATGACGTCGACAAACAGGTCGGCCCAAGGTCTGTTGTCTTGAGCTTGAACTGGAGATATCGGCTCGTACTGTTCGTAGTGAACGGGTCCTTGCCGATACTGGAGTGGTGGCATCTGCGGCTGGTACTGTTGCTCAACATGTCCTCCCGGGTATTGGCATTGAAACTGATTTGCAGTGGGAGGTGGCCGAGACGCGATCGGCGATGATTGCTCAGGAAGGAACCGATTGCCTACGGGATTATGATGTGGCGCCGGGGCGATGTTGCCAATTGGCTCATTGGACATGATTGGCCGCCGATTGGTGTTAAACTTGTTTTCCACCTGTTCCTGCGTCACCGTTGGGACACCGCGGCCCTGATGTTGAGGCTGTTGTCGGACCAGGACCTGGGGTGCGGCTCTGAAGCCGATGCCTGTACGTTTGGCTGCATCGGAGCCCCTCCTTGAGGATTCGGCTGTCCTAGTGGCGGGACTGGCAGACCCTGGGTGGACAGCATCCTATAGCCCAGGAACTGGCCATCAGTGAAGTATGTCGGCCCTCTCGACAGCTGCTCGGCTATCTTCAAGTCAATCACAGTGCTTATCATGTTAAGTGAGGGTGTTAACCAGCACGCCACTTTGGTTGACGAGCGCATGATGGATAGTCGAGTCGATTCAGTCCTGTAGAGTGTAAGGGCCCGAACCATCTTGTTCTTGCATGATGGACATGTCAAAGTCATCGATGGAGAACTTGAACTTCTGGAGGACCGCCCCAGATCTGGTCTCGGTGAAAGATTGCAGAGAATGAGCCTGCAGCCGCTCAACCATCTCCTTGTAGTCGGCTAATTGTTCAGCCGACAGTTGCTCCATTGTCACCGGGATGACGTTTTCTTGGTCGATCTCTGGAGCCTTGGTGTCAGACATCGCTCCAAACTTGGAAGTCTGCAAATAGACCCACTGGGTGTGCCAAAAGCGTGTTGATGAGAAATTCGATTCCGACACACTGGCCTGAGAGATTTGCTTTACTCTAGTGCAGGTCCACATTGGTCGCCTTTGGTGAATTTTGGGCATGCCAGTTGGTTTGATCCTGTAACCAACAAGAAAACAAGAAATATGTGTTTGGGTTAAGATTAGATCCTACTCGATCGGCTAAAGACATCAATAAACATATAATCATTATTCCAACACACATTTAAACTAAGTGATTGGGATAGATCGGTAGTATACCGAGACAGTATAAACCACTTAGATCTAAAAGTGCATTAGTATAAAAATTATATGCATTCATAACCCAGCCGATATCGCAGATCTAATGTAAATCGGCTAATACTCCGATATATTTTATAAAAAGATATCAATCTGAATCAAATGCAATAAACCTAGATCAATCGACTGTTGATATTACTCAACGGATTGATGCTGGCTTAGGGCATTTGATTAGATTGTGATCTTAATATAAAAGGCGACTCTAATACATCTAATAGTAATTAATACTAAAAAGACGATTAAAATAGGTAAGACCAGCTAAAACCCCGGTACGGTCTCTAATGGAAAACATTATGGGAACGAATCTACATATCTCTAAAAGCGACTTAACAGGTCGATTCGATGCAGTATTAAGTACAAAAAAATATTAGATCTGTATAAGCTAATGAGAACCCCTCAAGACGGTGGATACACCATATAATCTAAATCAACCTCGAGATGTAGCTCTATCGGTTGCTGTCTTCAGAGAGAAATCAGCCGATGGTGAGATAGATCTAGACATTGTTCTAGATTATATGCCGCATATGATAATCTAAGCAGTTTATAACATCGAAATCAGAGTATCATTACGATGGAAGCACTAACCCCAACGATACAAGCCACTTGTAATAAGGAATTACCTCGTCCGGAGATTGAAATCGATGCAGCCCGAGCAAAAGCAAGAACTTGTCGAGAAAAGTAAAAATGAAAAGGTTGGCGATGCGCCGAAGGTGTATTGATTGTGTGTTATATTTTTATAAACCCTCGGGTCTTATTTATACCTGGATACACAATGAGTCCGTAATGGACACGTTTCCTATTACAGATTAGATTACAAAACAAACCGACATTATCACGAAAGAAAACTATACAAAATATCCTAACTTAACATATACAATTGCCGTAATAGGACCTTATCCATAAATGGCAACATCTTTAACGTACTCTGAAAACCGAATACAACACTTCATCCTCAAGCTTTCCATTCGGGATTGGCTTCACTTCTATCTTCAATCGGAATCGGCTATCGGCTTTCCTGGTCCGACTCGGACTCAGCCGACTGGCCTCGCAGCCGATTCAGACTTAGCTGATGCGGTCTTTGTTTCTCCGCAGATCACGCTTCTTCTATTCCGCTTCAATCTTGGCCTCAAACTTGGGGATTTGCTTACCAAATTTGGTCGTTAACAGGGAGATGTCATAGTAGTGGAGCAGGCCCCGGATAAAGGGGGTGGGCCGGTACTCCGAATCCGTGAAGGAAGAAAGAGGAGAAGACCACCAACTCACCAGAGTCGGGGGTTGGAAACGGCTCTCCCCAGGCCAGGCGCCACTCTGCAATCTCTCATGGCGGGAGGACACCGGCCAGCACCAGCGCCTCCAACATCTCGCTCCCAACGCATGAGGGGACGAAGGCTGAGTTCCACTCGGTGCCTTCACCACCGCTGGTTAAGCCCTTCCCACCTGTCTTCGAGGTCTTCTTGATGGGCACCATCGGCTTCAGAGAAAACAACTGTCGACCTTTGCGGTAACACACCACGCAACGACAATGGAGGTGGCGGCCTTGTGCGCTAGAATGGTGAGGAGCCAGGAGGCAGAAGCAATGGTGTGAGGGCGAAGGATTTCTGAATTTTTGAGCGGAAAGAAGGCGTGAAGAAGAAGGAAGGCAAGGTGGCAGAGCTTAAAAGAAGGCAATGATGGGCCTGACAGCGCCATTTTCGAAAAGCACGCTGCACCGTTAATGGCATATGCGTGGCATCCGAGGCGCCCCGGCGCATCCGGCTCTCGACCGGCCACGTCGTCCTAGTGGTTGATCTGAGCCGTTGTTTACCTGGAGTGGTTAAACGGTGCGCGAGCGGTGAGCATTATGCGCCATGTTGAAACTGCCACCGGACCAACCACTTCGCCCGAGTGACAAATCCTGGCCGTCGGATCTGCGAGCCATTGGGGATAATGGGGTAACCTGACGTGTGAGCCTGCCGCTCCATGACCCCAGTGTCGACGGCCTTAATGGGACATGACTGCTGCACAGTTCAAACCGTCAGTGACCCATGTACATAGCACGCACCTCGAGTTATGGCTACTTCCCGATGACTGATACCTCGAGATTTTTTCTTCGGCCACACCGACCCCCATCAGCCTCCGGGCTATAGCATATTGGTCATTTGCCTTTGGGTAGCTTCCTTGGGCCGATCACCGTTAGCCTCCAGGCTATGTGTTAACAACCAAATTTGGTAACCAAGTCCTTAAGCCCAAGTCAAGATTGGAACGGGATCTGATCGGGAAGAGATCTCGTGGAGAACCGAGACCGCGTCGCCTACGATTCAATCGGGCCGGAAAATCGTCAGCCAAGGCCAAATCGGGCCGGGAAATGGATAGCCGATTTAGATCCAGAAAGGAAGATGGGACTGTTTCCGAGGGAAAGCTTGAAGATAAATAGTAGATTCGGTTCCGTATTGTGCGTTGAAGATATTTCCATCTATGGATAAAGTCCTGTAACAGCAATTGTATTTGTAAATTAGGAATTTATTTAGATATTCCTATTGTAATGCAGCATGGGACCATGTCCCGGGATGTTGTCATATTTTGAATAGTAGATTAAATAGAAACTGTGGTTCGTACAGATAATGTTATTCTTGGTTATAAATAGGACTCGAGACCCTAGTAAAAATACACACAATCAATACAACTTTCGACGCATTGCCTCCTATTTCTTCAGATGAACACTTGATCCTGCTTCGGGCTACATCGTTTTGATCCCCAATTAAGGTAAATGTTTGTCATTAGTGGTGTATCTCGTCGAATTTAGTGCTTCCATCGCTATTATACTCTAAATTCAATGATTTATGCTGCACTAGTTATCATATATCACGTATAATCTGGAACGATGTTTAGATCTGTCTTGACATCGGCCTATTTCTATCAAGAATCAGTAGCCGACAGAGCTAGATCTAAGGGTTGGCCTAGATTATATGCGATATCCACCATCTCGAGGGTTTTACATCAGCTATAGTAGATCTGATTGTTCTTTTTATACTTAATGTTGCATCAATCTAACCTATTAAGTCGTTTTTAGAGCTTTTATGATCTATTCGGCTAGATGTATATGTTTAGAGACAGTGTCGGGGTTTCAGCCGGCCTTATCTGTTTAAATATTCTTTTGGTATATTTACTATCAGATTTATTAAAGCTGCCTCTTATATTAAGATCTTGCTCTGGTTAAATGCCCTAAGCCAGAATTAGCCTGTCAGCCACAGCCGACAGCCGACTGATCTAGGTTTAGCGCATTTAGCTTAGTTCAATATCTTTTCATAAGATGAGTCGGAGTACTAGCCAATTAACAGTTAGACTTACGATATCGGCTAGGCTGGTAAGGCATATATTTATTATCCCGTTGTATATTTGGATTAAGTGGTTAATACTGTCTCGGCGCAGCCGATCTGTTCTAGTTACTTAGCTTAAATGCACTTCGAGATAGCATATATATGTAAATTGACTCTCACAGCCGATCCAATAGGATCTAACTTAACCCTTAACGCATATGTCTTTATTTTTTTTGTTGGTTAACAGATCAAACCAACTGGCACGCCCTGTACTGCACAGGTAGCCAAGAAGGACATGCACTGGAGCTAAGCAGATCTCCCAGGCCAGCGCGTGAAAGAAATTTCTCATCAACACGCTTCTTGGCACGCTCGTGGGACTATCTCTGTCAACTCGGCTAGGACGCATCGACGTAGCTAACAAGATGGTCGACATCAAGAGCCCCAGCGTTTCTCAGGACAACATCGTGCCTATGAAGATGGAACAACTGTCGGCTGAACAACAAGCCGACTACAAAAGGATGGTAGAATAGCTCCAAGCCAACTACCTGCAGTCGTTCACCCAGACAAGGTCTTGGGCTGTGCACCAGAAGTACAAATTCAGCATGGACGAACTCAAGGCATCATCCTCCAGCGGACCAAAGGACAAATACAAGGCGGAGGAGCTGACTCAAGAGCAAGATGACTCGGGTTTGCATACTCTGCAAGACCAAATTGATTCGGCCGTGCACCATGCGCTCGTCAACCAGAGTGGCATTCTTGTCAACACCCTTAACAATATGATTGCCACTGTGGTCGACGCCAAGATAGCCGACCAACTGCAGTGGGGGCCGACTTACTTCACAGACGGCCGTTTCCTGGTTACAGGACATTGGCAACCCAGAATCGGCCGATTCCACCACCAGCACAACTAGGCCGCCAGGAGGGGTCCTCAACCAGCCGAATCCGTCCGGATCGGCTGCGAGACCGGTGGTCGCCATGCTGAACCGACAACAAACACTTCCCCAGGACCAGATCGCCAACATGTTCAACAACAATCGGCAATTAGAGCCGGTTCCCAGATCGGCCTGGAAGGATAGTACAACGCCGGTGGTCGACAGCTGTTCCCGGGTCCGCCAACACCGCCACCAGCAAATTGGCCGCCTCCCGCTGATCATCTGTTCTAGTACCAGTATGAAGGAGGCCACCAAGATCATCACTACAGGCCCCAGACACCGCAACCATTGTATCGGCAAGCATCCGCACCGTATGATCAATATGAGCCGATACAACAGGACAACCGGACATGGGCCGATTTGATTGCGGACGTCATGCGCGATCAATTCGGCCTCAAGCCAAAGGACTTGGGAAACATGTATCGGTACCCTTATCCGAAGCATTTCGAGCGGATTCCATTTCCCAACCTTAGTACAAAGTTCCAGACTTTTTGAAATTCTCGGGGAAGGACAACATGTCAACCTACAAGCATGTTAGCCGATTCTTGGCGTAGTGCGGCGAAGCATCGGCTACAGATGCCTTGAGAGTTTGATTGTTCCCCTTGTCTCTTTCGGGATCGGCCTTCAAATGGTTCTCTTCATTGCCTTACAACTCAATTCAGAGCTGGGCCGATCTTGAAAAACAATTTCATAGCTACTTCTACACCGGCAACCATGAAATGAAGTTGTCGGACCTCACCAGTATCAGGCAGAAGCACAACGAGTTGGTTCAGGACTACATTCAACGCTTCAGAGAGATGAGGAACCGATGCTACAGCCTGGTGCTGTCAGACGCCCAGCTAGCCGATTTGGCCTTCCACAGCCTGATCGCGCCGATCCGCGAACGCTTCTGCCCTCAAGACTTCGACACTTGGCGCATTTTACGCAGAAGGTGATGGCCCATGAGCAGAGGTTTCAAGACACCAGGAAGCCCGTCAAGAACATAACCCAAGTCATTGTCGAATCCGATTCCAATTCCAGCGATGATGACGCAGAGGTGGCGGCAGCCGAATGGGCCAAGAATAAAAAGGCCTTCGTCTGTCAATGGCTGCTGAAGACGGCTAAGGAGGAGAAATACGATTTCGACATCACCAAGGCCGATAGGATCTTCGACTTATTACTCAAGGAGAAGCAGATCCAGCTTCCCGAGAACCACATGATCCCATCGGCTGATGAACTAAAGAAGAATAAGTACTACAAGTGGCATAACTCTACATCCCATGCCACTAACAATTGTAAAGTCTTCAGGCAGCAGATCCAGTCGGCAATAGAGGCCGGAAAACTCAAGTTTGCCAATTCCACTCGGCCGATGAAGGTAGACGGCAACCCCTTCCCGGTCAATATGGTTCAAGCCGGCCCCAGGCAAGCTGATCGGTAGCTCAGAATGACGTATAGCTTAGCCAAGACATTAAAAGGGGTTAAAGCAGAGGGCAAGCCGACTGAAGATCAAGCCGTGTCAATTAACATGGTGTGTCCTGTTGCGCGATCGGCTGATCAACGACCGATCAACATGAACCGCCGACGCTGCTTCCGATAGCAATCTTGGCCGGAAGAAGAGGCTCGGTTTGAAAGATTTCGTCGGCAAGAGCCAGAAACGTGAGGCCGCCGGTACGACGGGAATCACAGCGGTGCCGATCCACATTGGCATTGTGAATTTTTCAAGCACTGGTAGGAAACCGGGATATGACTGCCGACACTAGATAATTCCCCGGCCTGCAGCGAGTACCATGAGGACGAACACAGAAGTCAGCCAATCACCAGCCCAACTCAGTTTGTCCCGAGGGCCATACAGCTCAACCGGCACCGGCGGTTCGTTCACGATCGGCTAGGGCTGATCCATCACGACTTCTTCGACGAAGATGAGAACGATGACTACTACGACGAAGGAGAAGCTGATGATGAAGAATCGGCCAACACCCAATGGTGCCCCTCTGACCTCTTCACCAAAACGCAGAAACAAAGAATACAAAGGCTAAAGCGTGAAGGAAGGGAAGAAGAAGTTCGACAGATGATCGAAGAACAACGCTGTCGGCTGGGTAAAATCAAAAGGCAATGGATCCCCAAAAAGAAAATCGCCACGGCCGACGAGGAACAGACCAGAGAGAGAGTTCAGCCAATCGATCCAGAAGGGCAGCCAAAGGGAAAGGCAAAGTCTCTGCATCGATCAATATGGTATTCATATTGCCAGCCGAATTCGGTGCTCCTGAGGCCGATGCAGACAATATCGAGGACGCCTTGGTCAAACTAGCACTGTCTCCGGATCAAGCAATTTTCGACAAGCCAGAGGGGACCAAAAATCGGCATCTCAAGCTGCTGTACATAAAAGGCTTCGTCAACGGCAAGCCGATGTCAAAGATGCTAGTGGATGGGGGAGCTACAGTAAACCTTATGCCCTATGCAACGTTCGAAAAATTGGGAAAGGGACCCGAAGACCTGATCAAGACTAATATGGTACTAAAGGACTTCGGCGGCAACCCATCGGAGACCAAGGGCGTGTTGAATGTCGAGCTGACCGACGGCAACAAGACCGTGCGCACAACCTTTTTTGTCATCGACGGGAAGGGGTCTTACAGCCTGCTGCTCGGGAGGGACTGGATACATGCCAATTGGTGTGTCCCTTCCACTATGCACCAGTGTCTACTTCAATGGGACGGCGACAAGATAGAGATTGTACCGGCCGACAGGTCAATAAGTGTCGCCAATGCCGATTTGCCACTCTGGGAAATCGATGGCATTGATTGTTTGTCTGGGAAAATCTGGCAAGCCGATTTCCTAAAAGTGTCCGATTCTGCCATACAACCGATTGGAGATGACGAGCCGTAGTTACTGCTTTGAACAAGACGTCGTGGAGGGCTCGAACGTCTACGGCATGGACACCGCGGACGAAGACGATGGCAAGCTTGGGCAAGGTTTTACGTCGGCCGACGAATTAGAAGAAACAGGCATAGGCTCTGGAGACAGGCCTAGGCCGACGTATATCAGCAAAAAGATGTCCTCTCATTGTAGATCCCAGCTTATTAATTTGTTAAAAGAATATAAAGATTGTTTTGCTTGGGAGTACTTCGAGATGCCTGGCCTTAGCCAATCTATCGTTGTTCATCAACTGCCAATCAAGGCAGGCTATCGGCCGTTCAAACAACCTCCCAGGAGGTTCAAAGCCGATATGTATGATGCGATAAAAGCCGAAATAACTCGGCTATATGATGCTGGATTCATGCGGCCTTGCCGATACACCGAGTGGGTCCCAAACATCGTCCCAGTATTGAAAAAGAATGGCAAACTTAGGGTGTGCATTGATTTCAGAGACTTAAATAAGGCTACCCCCAAAGATGAATACCTGATGCTGCATCAGGCCACAAAATCATCAGTTTTATGGATCGGAATGCAGGTTACAATCAAATCTTCATGGCCGAAGAGGACATTCACAAAACTGCTTTTCGATGTCCTGGGGCAATCGGCTTATATGAATGGGTCGTTATGACATTTGGGCTGAAAAATGCTGGGGCAACATATCAAGGGGCCATGAATTATATCTTCCACGACATGATCGGCTCGCTGGTAGAGATCTATATTGATGATGTTGTTGTCAAATCCAGGAGATGGAGAACCACACACCGATCCAAGCGGTCTTGGAGCGGACACGAAAATATGGCCTAAAAATGAATCCGTTGAAGTGCGCATTCGGCGTATCGGCCGGGCAATTTTTGGGGTTTCTCGTTCATGAAAGAGGAATTGAGCTCACACCAAGGAGCATCAACGCTATCAAGATGATACAGCCTTCAAAGGACAAGAAGCGGCTTCAATCATTGATCGGCAAAATCAACTTCATCAAGGGCGGTTCATAGCCAATCTTTCAGAGAAGATGGAGCCGTTCACACCACTGCTTCGGCTTAAAGCCGATCAAGCATTCACATGGGGGCAGAGCAGCAGAAGGCCTTGGACAATATCAAGAATTAATTAAGGTCGCCTCCAGTTTTAATGTCTCCACGAAAAGGAATACTGTTCAAACTGTACCTGTCAGCCGACGACAAGTCAATCAGCTCAGTCCTAATCCAAGAGATTGAGGGCAAAGAAAAGGCTATCTTCTATCTCAACCGACGGCTGTTGGTCGCAGAAACAAGATATTTACCAGTGGAGAAGCTATGTCTGTGCCTATATTTTTCATGTACGAAGTTAAGGCATTATCTGCTATCCAATGAGTGCACAATAATATGTAAAGCCGATGTCGTCAAATACATGCTATTGGCTCCGGTTTTAAAAGGGAGGATTGGAAAGTGGATTTTTACCTTGACAGAATTCGATCTGAGGTATTAAGCACCCATGGCAGTTAAAGGACAAGCTATAGCCGATTTTAAAGTGGAGCACAGAGATGACTCAATCGGCTCAATCGAAATTATGCCTTGGACATTGACATTTTATGGCTCGGTGTGCACCAACGGCTGCGGTATCGGATTTGTTATTATTTCGCCTAGGGGGGCAAGCTTTGAATTTGCTTTTTCTATCGACCCCCATGCTACAAAAAATCAAGACGAATACGAAGCAGTGCTCAAGGAATTGCATCTTCTCAAAGAAGTCGAGGCCGACGCCATAGAGATAATGGGGGATTCAGTATTGGTCATTAGCCAGTTGTCAATGGAGTATGAATGCAGGAATGACGCGCTGATGGTCTACTATCAACAATGCCAAGAGTTGATGGATAGCTTTCGGCTAGTTACACTGAAGCACATCCCTAGATAGTAGAATATAGAAGCCAATGATTTATCTCAAGGGGCTCAGGGTAAAGGCCGATGATAAAAGAGGTTGAGATAGAAGTTGCTGCCATGACAACCGATGATTGGAGGTTTGAGGTCTACAGCTATTTAAAGAACCCCTCTCAATCGGCTTCAAGGAAATTGCGATACAAGGCTTTAAGATATGTTTTACTCGACGAAGATCTCTACTATCGAACGATTGATGGTGTGCTGCTCAAGTGTCTTAGTGCCGATCAAGCCAAGGTGGCTATCGGAGAAGTACATGAAGGGATATGCGGCACGCATCAATCAGCTCACAAGATGAAGTGGTTGCTTCGGAGAGCAGGGTATTTTTGGCTGACGATGCTGGAGGACTATTTCAAATATTACAAAGGTTGCCAGGATTGTCAGAAATTCGGAGCCATACAAAGAGCACATGCATCGGCTATGAACCGAATCATAAAGCCTTGGCCGTTCCGAGGATGGGACATCGACATGATCGACCAGATTAATCCACCCTCAAGCAAAGGACATAAATTCATTCTGGTCGCAACAGATTATTTTACAAAATGGGTGGAGGCAATTCCTTTGCAAAAGGTTGATTCTAGGGACGCAAACGAGTTTGTTAAAGAGCATATCATCTACCGATTAGGCATCCCACAAACAATAACAACAGACTAGGGATCTATCTTTATATCGGACGAGTTTGTTCAGTTTGCCGACGGCATGAGGATCAAATTACTTAATTCTTCACTGTACTATGCATAGGCCAACGGGCAAGCAGAGGCTTCAAATAAAAGTTTGATCAAACTAATAAAGAGGAAGATTTCTGAGTACCCCAAGCAATGGCACAGCCGATTAGCCAAATCACTGTGGTCCTATCGGATGGCATGCCATGGATCTATCCAAGTCCCTCCATACAAATTGGTCTATGGGCACGAAGCAGTCCTGCCATGGGAAAACATCATCGGCTCAAGACGGATTCAATTACAAGACCAGCTCACAGCCGATGATTATTACAACTTGATGATAGATGAATCAGAAGACCTAGTTTTGTCAAGGATGACGGCCTTGGAAAAGTAACAAGAGATAAGGAACGAGTAGCCCGTCATTATAACAAGAAAGTTGTGCCTAAGTCTTTTGAAGAGGGCGAACTCATTTGGAAATTGATATTGCCGATTGGATCAAGAGATAATAAATTTGGCAAATGGTCACCTAATTGGGAAGGGCCTTTCAAGATCCACAAATTCATCTCTAAAGGGGCCTACATGTTAGAAGGGTTGGATGGAGAAGTATTTGGAAGGGCTCTAAACGGAAAATATTTGAAGAAATGCTACCCAATCGTTTGGATCAATGCATGATTCGGCTATGTTCTTGCCGATTCGTACTAGCCGATGTCTTGACTTGTGCGAGCATCGCCTATAGGTCATTTTCACGCTAATTTTTTCCCTAGTTTTCTGCAGATCGGCTAAGTTTGGCCGACAAAGACGACAATGGCAGAAGTTGCGGATCTCATAATTTTGTCGACATTATGAACATCTACAAAATTAGGGGGCATATATACACAATAGTTGAAAAAACATATATCAAGAATTTTTTTCAAGTTTTTGAAGCTAATATAATCGGTGATCAGACATCGGCAATCGATTGTTGAGTATGGATGGTTTCGGCCGATTACAAAAGACAGTTATAATGTTTTGACTTAGCAGGCTATTACAATCGACTCATGGATGGTTTCAGCCGATTACAAAAGATAGTTACAATGTTGATATTAGCAGACTATTACAATCGGCTCATTGTCCTCCTCGATATAGCCGATAGTGCCTTGTGCCTAATTTCATCAACCTCCTCGATGGCCTTGGCATCGGCTGCGTCGTCCCCGGCCACCGGCTTCACTGCTTTTGTCAAGTCTGTGAGGTAGGGCATGGCCGCCTTGATGCTCAATCGCTTGTCTTCAATTTCCTTGGGCAAGCCAGCCATGTACTCCTCTTGGATGTCAATCTCGTTGGTGACTTGAATGAGATCGGCTACTAGCTGATCCCTGCGCGTGCGAAGCTGCTCAAGTTTGGCAACCGGCTCCGTCTTCAAGATATCAAATTCGGCCTTTTTTGCATTGATCTCCTCTTGGTTCGATTTGATGGCCACCATCAGCGATTGGTTTGATCGGCGATCGGCAATGCGCTATTGAGCTCGCTCATACTTCAGCTGATGCGCCTCTAGGAATGTAGCTGGCACGATCGCGTCGGCTAAGTCATCTGGAAGCCGTGCTTGAATGTCTTTGAATCTGGAGCGGATTGGGTCGCAATCTGCTACCAGCGTGTCCAAAGATACTTCTAGCCGATTGCCGATATCGGCTAATGCAGGTCGAAGGTCTTCATCCAGCGGCACCAGAGCCTTGTCGCCTCCTTCGTCCGGATCTACGAACTCCGACAAGTCGAAGCCCAGAAGATCGGCTATGTTCTGCAAGGAAAAAGATAGTTAAAAGAAGGGCGAGGGTTGTCAAGACAATTATAAAGAGTGAGTAAAACTCACTGGGATTGTCGGGGCGGAAGTGATTTCCTCATCGGCTTGGCCGCCACCTGTAGCTGACGGTGTGTGTTCACCATGATTGCCGCCAGCAGCTGATGGAGTACGTTCACTTGACTCCTGGGGGGCAAGCGTCGGCGCACGCGGTGGCTAAAAAAGAGTGTGTAATATCGGCTAATGAACAAAAGATGCAAGTTAAAGATGCTTACCGATGGAAGGGGAGCCAATTTCTTCTTTGTGGCCATCTTTTTCCTCTCCTAATGTAAAGATGTGGTAAAGGGATGGCGAATGAGAAGTGTTGAAAGAATAAGTGTTGAGGTTACATACCGTTATCGGACGAATAGGACGCCTTGGGGGACTTGGTGTTCTTTGGATAGATGCCTCGTCGACTGATGGGGTTTGTGCATATCTTTCCGAGCTCGATTCGGCTACAGCTGCTTCGACTGCTTCTGTCATCTCTTCGTCCTCCACTTCCTCGTTAAGCACTGCTTCGACGTCTGGGTCGATCGGAGGGAGGTCGTCGGCTGGGGCTGGTTTGGCTTTCTTCGCCGCTCGTTTTTTCATCTTGGCAGCAGGAGTAGTAGCAGCCGATGGTTGTGCCCTCTTCAATCGGCGAAGCGGCTCACGAGTTTGGCCATGGAGAAGTGTGACCACCTTCGGCGCGTTGAAGTCGATGATGGACGGGGCTAGTCCACAGCCGCCTGGCAGGATCCCGAGCGCATAATTGATTGCCACCCCTGCGTTGCTGAAGTGAGGAGGGGAGTCGTCAATCATCTGCAACAAGAAATGGTTTGTTAGTCGAAAGCACAAGTATTAGCCGATGAAAGGAAAGTATTGAAAGGAAAAAATGTTTACTGATGGGACCAAGTCGGGATCGATGATTGTTAGGTACATCGAAGCCGATTGGTGGAACAGGTGTTGTTTCCACTCGTTCCACCATCGGCTGAAGATAGCCGATCTGGACACCCCCAGATCAATTCTGCCGATGTTGCCCAAGGGAGGACCGGGAATGCTGAGCAGCTGATGCATCATAATGTTTGTGTCAATTTTTCCCCTTGCTCGTTCTTATTGGCGAAGTACAAGCCGATTGGCAGTTGTCTCATTCCAAGTTGTCGTGCTGCCACCATTGGGTGATAAAATTCATAAGTTTTGACAATGTTGCTCCTCTGGTGGATGCCGACGGGAAGGATGCATGGGGTGATGGCAGTGACGAATATTTCCCTCTTCTCACTGTATTCTTCGGAGTCAAGCTCGTCTAGCCGAAGGTTGTCCGGTAGTTCAAACTTATCAAAGTTTGTGTAGGCAAACTAGATCTTGGAAATATTTGGGAAACCACTGTATAGGCGATCAAACCACACCTTGAAGTCGTCGGCTGTCAGCTTAGACCCAGGTGTTGACAAGAAATTTCTCTCACGCGCTGGCCTGGGAGATCTGCTTAGCTCGAGTGCATGTCCTTCTCAGCTGCCTGTGCAGTATAGGGCGTGCCAGTTGGTTTGATCTGCTAACCAACAAGAAAAACGAGATATATGCATTAAGTGTTAGGTTAGATCCCCGCTGGATCGGCTAAGGGAATCCATGAGCATACATATGCTATCCTAAACTATATTTAAGCCAAGCGACTGGAATGGATCGGCTATACCAAGACAACATCAGTCGCTTAACCCAAATACAGCAAAGGATAATAAATATATGTATTGATAACCTAGCCGATACTGGAAAGCTAACTATGGATCGGCTAGTACTCCGATGATTCTTATGAAAAGATATCATTCTTGAACCAGATGCTTAGCCTGGGAAATCGGCCATCGGCTGTTGATAGCAGGCCAATTTTGGCTTATGAAGTTCGTTAAGAATGGGATCTTAATATAAGAGGCAGTCCTAACATAAATCTAGCAATAAATATACTAAAAATATATCAGGGCAGATAAGGCCGGCTGATACCCTGGCACTGTCTCTAAACATACAAATCTAACCGAACAGATCACTAGAAGTTCTAAAAATGACTTAATAGTTCAATGTTGATGCAACATTAAGTATAAAAACAACAACCTAATCTGTTATAGCTGATTTATACCTCTCGAGACGGTGGATACCGCATATAAGCTAGTCCAACCTTTAGATCTAGCCTTACCGACTGTGGGTTCTCGATAGAACTGGCCGATGGCAGGATAGATCTAAACATTGCTTCACTTTATATGCGTTATATGGTAAATAGCGCAGTATAAACCCCTGAATCAAATGTGTCTTACGATGGAAGCACTAGAATCAGCAGATCATACCACTAATGATAAGCATTTACCTGGATTTGGGGATCGAAACGATGCAGCCGGTAGCCAAATCAATTACTCGTCTGAAGAAAAGGTTTGGCGATGTGCCGAAGGTTGTTTGATTGATTGAATTGTGATTTTTCGTTACAGGGGGTCTCAAGATAACATTATCTGTATAGACCCTGGACTCTGTCTAAATTACTATTTAAAATAGGACGATATCCTGGGAAGGACCGACGCCGCATTACAATAAACAGTTTAAACAAACCCCTAATTTACAGATACAATTACCGTTACAGGACTCTATCCATAGATGGCAATATCTTTTAACGTGTAATCTGATAACCGAATCTTTTATTTATCTCCAAACATCTGCACCAGAAACGGTTTTATCTTCTCTGAACCTAGAATCGGCTATCGGCCACTCTTGTCCAATTCAACCTTAGCCGACTGGCTTCGCAACCGATCGCTTCTCCGCCGATCCGGCCTCTGTTTCTTCGTCAAACCAGCCGATCCGATTCTGTTTCACCCTTGCCAGGACTTAGGGATTCAATTACCAAATTTAGGTGTTAACACATACCCCCCAAGTCCGTGATATGAAGTGTTACGGATTTGTTGCCTGTTCAAATTCTCGCTCTTTTCTGACCTAAACCGCTTCGGCTGCTCCAAGTGCCCGTTAAATAGCCCTTCGCTTCGACCGAAACGATTACGCCTTCAAAGCGCACTGAAAACACTTCGCAAACAAGCCTCCTCTTCCTCTCTCCTATCCGGCGATTCACCGGCGCCCTTCATCACCTCCTGTCGATCTTTGCGGATCAGGACCCATTTTTGTCTCTGACAACTCCGATGGCTTCCAACACCGCCGCCGTGTTGACCGCCTCCGTCGCACCGGCCGTCGCCGCCGTCGAGTACCCCGAGGTATGCCCACCAGTTCAAAACTCTTTTTCTTCGGATTTCCTTTTCCAGCCATGCCTCGTAGCATAGTTGCATTCATCATGCCTTTAGCCGTTCTTGATTAGAATTTTTCCCTTCCAAACTATAGCATTTGTCACATCAAGTGGTCATCCCAAGTTTGACCCAAGAAAGGAGGTACTTTCTCGGCCCCATCGGCAACACTGACCTAGCCGATGTGATTATAGCCGAAACCAACAGGATCCCCTACAACACCAACAAACCATCCCTAGCCCATTGGAACGGGACTTTCAAGTCGTGGCCGACCACAGACGTAGCCTGGATTGAATGGTATAAGAGGGTGAGATCGGCCAAGTACGCTGAATGGGAGGAAACCGGGATAGCCCAGTGCTTGGCCCTTGCTAGCATGGAGAAATATGAGCCGCTTATGTCGGCTGCGACGTACTTTTGGAATGACAGCTTCAACGCCTTCATATTCCGGCAAGGGCCGATGACGATCACCTTAGCCGACGTATACATGACGACCGAACTGGACATCCTGGCGTCGGCTAACCCTGGAAACCTGAACTGGAAGGGGCAGCACCAATTCAAAACCAAAGCCATCGGTGGGTGGAGCGGCTTCATTGCTCAAAACATGAAGGATGGATCAGTCGGCCACAGGGAACACGCCACATTTCTTATGATGTGGCTTGAGAAATTCTTGTTCTATGGATCGAGCTGCGGGCCGACCACCAACTGGCAGGTTGTAGCCGAACTCTTGGCCGATGAGGGCAAGCTTGCACTGGGGAAATATCTCCTCGGCTACCTATATCAGATGCTGCATCAAGCTGCCGCAAAGATAGCCGCAAACGCCCCTGTCAACACCGGCGGCCCCTGGTGGTTTTTACAGATCTGGCTGGTGCTGGCAACCCAAAAAATAGCCGGTTGGCTCCATTTGACTGAGGCCGTTTTCCCAAGATTGGAGTCGATCGAAGACGAAGACGACAACCAGATCACCACCACCAGATGCATGAGCTATGGAGAAGCAGCAGCTGCTCATGCGGGCTCAAAGCAATCGGCCAACTTGCTAGCCGAATGGTTCATCGCCCCGTACGACGCTTTCTCATGGTGGGTCTATCCAACAATGTGTTCTCCAACACATGTGTCCATGTTTATTGCTTTGGTATCTCCATACCCATGATCTATGAGACATGATCATCAATCAATAAACATGCCGATCTTAGAATCATATTTGTTCCAACAATATGACATATGATCAGGGATCGTTTAGAAATAGATTCATACGTAAAGAGTCTCATAAATAAGTCACGTACTTATTGATCAATACAAGATGTCTATTTCATGGAACTGAATAACACTTTATTCATTTATACATAAACATTGACGTGATATCCAACATCTCCATGTTGCCTCTAGGGCATATCACTAACAAATGCATCGGCTGCTGAACATAGCCGGCCCTCTCCTCGGTAGCATCGGCGAGATGACCATGACGCTCAAGAAAAGCGTGGCCTACAACCAATGGTGGGCCAAAATCAAGCGAAACATCTTCCACTAGCGGTCATCTTATTACGTCGATCTGCTCCTACCCAAAGAGATCCCCTCGGTAAGCTTTAAACTCCAAATGACTTTTCCTTTTTTAACATCGGCCGATGTAGCCGATTAACACTTGCCCTCTGACTTGCAGGAGACCGAGACAGAGCGGCCGACGGTGAGCGACTCCGGGAACCCCATCGAATACCGTCTAGGTGTTCTGGATGGGGACGGCCTTGCTCCGTCGGTGATCAGATGGGGAGCGCCGAAGCTAGCGTCTTTGCTGCGCGGGCAAGTACGCGAGCCGATCTCTCACAAGAAAAGGGCCACGCCTCTCATACAGCCATCGGCCGCGCCTGCCCCCAAGAAGCTGAAGGAGAAGAAATCGGTCGTGCCAGCCGATAGCCTTCCCCCTTGGATCCGAGCGTCGCGCAGTTCCTTGACGCCATTGCCAGCGAGGAGATGCCGACGGCTGTTGGAGTGGTGGCTGAACCTGAGAGCTCTAGCCACGAATCCGTCAATGCTCCAGCCGACGTCCCGCAGGTTCCAAGTCTCCCCGTGAAAAATCGGCCGGTAAGCCCTCATCTCATCAAATTCGGCCTTATGATGATATCACTTGCATCCGACCGAACGATTCTTCTCGGTCAAGAAATTGGCGACCGCACTCCGCGTCATGCACCATCGGTACCTGTCCCTTGCAACTTGATTTATAGAACTTAACCGACTTGACCGCTAACCCCAGGCATCCAGTGAGCACGTTGTGACTGCCGCGGGCGGCAGCAACGGCGCCGATGATGAGGCCCCGACGGCTGCAGGCGGCGAACCAGCCGAGCCAATTGCTCCAACCACGGTGCCCACTGTAAGCTGACTGAATTTTATGATCGTCTCTGCCAACTCAACATTTTCTAATCATCTTTCTCTTTGTAGAACATAGCCGACCTCCTCAATTTTGACTTGTAAGAGTTCGAGGAGTCCGGCGAGATTGGCGAGGAGGCGCTGGTGACACCGGCCGAGGACCTGAGGGCCAGCCTAGCTAACATCGGCAACCGGCTGTAGGCTTCACTGGACGCGCTGGTGGTCGACAGCGGCTCGATCCGCGTCGGCTTCAGAGAGATCCAAGGCCAGCTGCCAGAAGCCCTAGCCGATGCCATCATGCCGGCCACCTTCTTGGAAGCCCACCAACTCAAATACGAGCGGGCACGGCAGCGGATAGCCGACCGTCGCGAGAACCAGATGCAGTTGGCCACCCTCCAGTCAACCAAGGAAGCCATCGAGAGCCAGAAGGCCACCTTCGACCGCCTGAAGACTGAGCTGGCGGCCAAGCTCGAGCAGTTCCTCTCACGCCAAGATCAGCTGATAGCCGATCTCGTTCAAGTCACGAACAAGATCGACGTCCACAAGGAGTACATGGCCGGCCTGCCAGCTGAAATCAACGCTCAACGTCAAAGTATCAAGGCGGTTGTGGCACATCTCCGGGACCTGGTGAAGGGCATCCGGCCGGTGGCTGGGTCTGAGGCCGATGACGTCAAGGCCATCGAGGAGGTGGATCAGATCAGGCGGACGGCGCTGTCGACTATAGCTGATTTCTTGAAGCAATGAACTTGTAATATTTTAGCGTTCTGAAATCGGCTACTACTTCATGTAATATATTCGTCAAACTTTTGTAATGGGCTTGAACTCTGATCGACTGCTCGAATTTTGTAATCGCCTTCTGCCTTTGGCTTGTTTCATATATCTTGACTTGTAAACGAAATCGGCTCTGGCCGCACGTACTAGCTTGATACGACTCAATTCTAACTCAGCTGTGCTGAAATCGGCAACTGAGCTTGTAAACAAAATCGGCTCTGGCCGCATGTACTAGCTTGACACGACTCAATTCTAACTTAGCTGTGCCGAAATTGGCCTCGGCCTCACGTGTTACACTATGTTTGCCGATTCCGAAACCATGATTGTGAAAGAAATCGACCTCACCCTTATGCTCTGTCTTAGTATAACTGTTAATCCAAAAACTTCCTATGCCGAAATTGGCCCTAGCCGCCCGTGTTACGTCGCGCCGCCGATCCCAATCACTTAAAACGCCTTATATTGACTGCTGATTACGAAGCTTAAAAAATAGAATTTCCTGACACCCAATTTTGTAATCGGCTGTGTATGTATATGCCCCCCAAATTTTGTTGATAGCTTCGGTGTCGACAAAATTGTGAATCCAAGCCACTTGCACCTCATTGCCGTCGCTATTGGGCGATCGTTAGCCGACTGTAGAAAACATAGGAAAAATGTTAAATAAAAAGGCCTAAAGGCGATGCCTTAATGAAAACAAGACATCGGCTGTCATAAATCGGCTAAGCAACCAGAGCCGAATCATGAGTTGATCCATACACTTAGGTAGTATTTCTTCAGGTATTTTCCATTAAGAGCTCTTCCAAATACTTCTCCGTCTAGCCCTTCTAGCATGTAAGCTCCTTTAGAGACGCATTTGTGGATCCTGAAAGGCCCTTCCCAATTTGGTGACCACTTGCCGAATTTGTTATCCCTGGATCCAATCGGCAGTATCAATTTCCAAACGAATTTGCCTTCCTCGAAAGATTTAGGCACCACCTTTTTATTATAATGTCTGGCTACTCGTTCTTTATCCCTTGTAACCTTTTTCCAAGGCCCTCATCCTGGATAAAACTAAGTCTTCTAATTTGTCCACCATCAAGTGATAATAATCGTCGGCTATGAGTTGATCCTGTAGCTGAATGCGCCTTGAGCCGACGACGCTTTCCCATGGTAGCACCGCCTCATGCCCATAGACCAGCTTGTACGGAGGGACTTGAATTGATCCATGGCATGCCATCTGATACGCCCACAGCGATTCGGCTAACCGGTTGTGCCATTGTTTGGGGTATTCAGAGATCTTTCTTTTAATCAATTTAATCAAGCTTTTATTTGAAGCTTCGGCTTGCCCGTTGGCCTGTGCGTAGTACGGCGAAGAATTAAGTAGCTTGATCCCCAAGCCGTCGGCAAACTGAACAAACTCATCCGATACGAACATAGATCCCTAGTCTGTTGTTATCGTTTGTGGGATGCCAAATTGGTAGATAATATATTCTTTGACAAACTCGATTGCGTCCTTAGAACCCACTTTCTTCAAGGGAACTGCCTCCACCCATTTTGTGAAAAAATCTGTGGCCACCAGAATAAATTTATGCCCTTTGCTTGAGGGTGGATTGATCTGACCGATCATATCAATGCCCCATCCTCTGAACGACCAAGGTTTGATAATTGGGTTCATAGCTGACGCTGGTGCTTGTTGTATGGCGCCAAATTTCTGACAATCCTGGCAACCCTTGTAATATTTGAAACAATCCTCCAGCATTGTCGGCCAGAAATATCCTGCTCGGTGAAGCAGCCACTTCATTTTGTGAGCCGATTGATGCGTGCCACAGATCCCTTCATGCACTTCTCCGATGGCCACTTTGGCCTGATCGGCTCCCAAACACTTGAGCAGCACACCATCAATCGTCCGATAGTACAGATCTTCATCGAGCAAAACATATCATAACACCTTTATAGTAGCTTCCTTGTAGCCGATTGCGAGGGGTTTTTGAGATAGCTGTAAACTTCAAACCTCCAATCATCGGCTGTAATGGCAGCAACCTCTTTGTCAATCTCTTTCAACATCAGCCCATAGCCCGATGCCCCTTGAGCTAAATCATTGGCCTCTGTGTTCTGCTCTCTGGGGATATGTTTCAAAGTGACCAGCCGAAAACCGTCCATTAATTTCCGGCATTGCTGGTAATAGACCATCAGCGCATCATTTTTGCATTCGTATTCTCTCGATAATTGGCTGATGACCAATAGTGAATCTCCCATTATTTCGATGGCGTCGGCTTCAACTTCCTTGAGTAGATGTAATCCTTTAAGGACGGCTTCGTATTCGGCTTGGTTGTTTGTACCGTGGGGGTTGATAGCGAAAGCAAATTCGAAACTTGCCCCCCTGGGTGAAATAATAACTAAGCCGATACCGCAACCGTTGGTGCAAACTGAGCCATCAAATGTCAAAGTCCAAGGCATAATTTCCACTGAGCCGATCGAGTCATTCCTGTGCTCCATAATAAAATCGGCTATAGCTTGCCCTTTTACTGCCTTGGGTGCCTGATACCTCAAATCATACTCCGTTAGCGCAAAAATCCACTTTCCAATTCTTCTTTTCAACACTGGAGCCGATAGCATGTACTTAACTACATCGGCTTTGCAAATTATTGTGCACTCGTTGGATAGCAGATAATGCCTTAACTTTGTACACAAAAAATAGAGGCATAGGCATAGCTTCTCCACAGGCGAATACCTTGTTTCCGCATCTAGTAACCGTCGGCTGAGATAGAAGATGTCTTTTTCATTGCCCTAAACTTCTTGGATCAAAACGGAGCCGATTGACTTGTCATCGGCTGATAGGTACAGCTTAAACGGTATCCCTTTCCGTGGAGGCATTAGAACTGGAGGGGAACTCAGATAATTCTTGATGTTGTCCAAAGCCTTTTGTTTCTCTGCCCCCCATGTGAATGTTTGATCGGCTTTCAGCCGAAGCAGTGGTGTGAACGGTTCCATCTTTTCTGAGTGATTGGCTATGAACCGCCTGATGAAATTTATCTTGCGGATCAACGATTGGAGTTGTTTCTTGTCCTTTGGAGGCTGAATTGTCTTGATAGCATTTATGCTCCTTGGTGTAACCTCGATCCCTCTTTCACGAACGAGAAATCCCAAGAACTGCCCGGCCGATACGCCGAACGCGCACTTAAGTGGATTCATCTTCATGTCATATTTACTCGTCCGTTCTAATACTTGTCTCAGATCGGCTATGTGGCCCTCTATCTCCCTGGACTTGACAACCACGTCATCAATGTAGATCTCTACTAATGAGCTGATCATGTCGTGAAAAATGTAGTTCATGGCCCGTTGATATGTTGCCCCAGCATTCTTTAGGCCGAATGTCATCACCACCCATTCGTACAAGCCGATTGCGCCGGGACACCGAAAAGCAGTCTTGTGGATGTCTTCGTCGGCCATAAATATCTAATTATAACCTGCATTGCCATCCATAAAACTAATAATTTTGTGGCCTGTAGCATCGACGAGCAAATCGGCTATTGGCATTGGGTATTCATCTTTAGGGTGGCCTTGTTTAGATCCCTGAAATTGATGCATACCCTAAGTTTACTGTTTTTCTTCAACACTGGGACAATGTTTGAGACCCACTCGGTGTATCGGCAAGGCCGAATGAATCCCGCATCGTATAGCCGAGTGATTTCGGCTTTGATTGCATCGTACATATTGGCCTTAAACCTCCTTGGAGGCTGTTTGAACGGCCGATAGCCTGCCTTAATCGTCAGTTGATGGACCACTATTGATTGGCAAAGGCCGGGCATTTCGAAGTACTCCCAAGCAAGACAATCTTTGTATTCTTTTAACAAATCAATAAGTTGGGATCTACAATGAGGAGATAGATTTTCGCTAATATACGTCGGCCTCGGCTTGTCACCAGGGCCGATGTCAATTTCTTCTAATTCGTTGGTCGACGTGAAACCTTGCCCGAGCTTGCCATCGTCTTCGTCTGCGGTGTCCATGCCGAAGACGCTTGAGCCCCCCACAATTGCTTGTTCAAAGCAGCAGCTGCAGCTCGTCATCACAAATCGGCTGTATTGTGGAATTGGACACATTTAGAAAATCGGCTTGCCAGATTTTCCCAGACAAACAATTGATGCCTTCGATTTCCCAAAGCGGCAAATCGGCATTGACGACGCTAACTGACCTGTCGGCTGGTACGATCTCAATCTTGTCGCCGTCCCATTGGATCAGGCTCTGATGCATTGTAGAAGGAACGCAACAATTAGCGTGTATCCAGTCCCTTCCAAGCAGCAGGCTGTAAGACCCCTTCCCGTCGATGACAAAGAATGTTGTGGGCACGGTCTTATTACCGATGGTCAGTTCGACGTTCAGGACTCCCTTGGTTTTTGATGGGTTGCCGCCGAAGTCTTTGAGCACCATATTGGTCTTTATCAGGTCTTCGGCTCCCTTGCCTAGTTTTCTGAACGTTGCATAGGGCATGAGGTTGACTGTAGCTCCCCCATCAACTAGCATCTTGGACATCGGCTTGCCGTTGACGAATCCTTTAACGTACAACGGCTTCAAGTGCTGATTTTTGGTCCCTTCGGGTTTGTCGAAAATAGCTTGGTCCGGTGAGATTGCTAGATTCACCAAGTCGTCTTCAATGGTGTCTGCATCGGCTTCAGGATCACTGAATTCGGCTGGTAGTATGAACACCATGTTGACCGAAGCATAAACTTTGCCTTTCCCTTTGGCTGCCCTCCTGGCTTGATCGGCTGGACTCTCCTGGGCTTGCTCCTCGTCGGTTGTGGCGGTTTTCTCCTTGGGAACCAATCGCCTTTTGATCTTGCCTAGCTGACGGCGCTGTTCTTGGATCATCTGCCGAACCTCATCTTCTCTCCCTTCATGTTTGAGTCGTTGAATTCTTCATTTCTGCGTCTTTGTGAAGAGATCGGATGGGCACCATTGGGGGTTGGCCGATTCCTCATCGTCGGCCTCTTCGTCGTCGCGGTTGTTGTCGTTGCGGTCTTCGTCGACGAAGAAATCTTGATGGATCAGGCTGAGCCGATCATGGACGGACCGCCACCTATGATTTAGCCGCACGGCTCTAGGGACGAACCGGGTTGGGCTTGCAGCCGATGAGCTCCTGTGTTCCTCGTCGCGATGATCGTTGCATGCTGGGCAGTCGTCCAGTGTTGGTAGCCTCATGCCGGATTCCTAGCAATACCTGAAAAAATCACAATGCCAATGCGGATCGGCACTGTTGTGGCTTACTTCGTACCGGCGGCTTTGGGTTTCCGGCTCACGCCGACGAGGTGCTTCATCGCGAGCTGCTTCCCGCCAAGACTGGTGCTGAGCACGGTGTCGGCTGTCATCACGGACTGGCCGTCGGTCAGCTGATCTGATAATGGGGCGCACCATGTTGATTGGCGCGGCGTGATGTCCAGTCAGCTCGCCTTCTTGATTGATGCGTTGACTAAGCCGTGCGCCATTCTGTTCTGTCGATCAGCTTGCCTGGGGCCGGCCTGAACTGTGTTGACTGGGAAAGGATTGCCGTCTACCTTCATCGGCCGATTTGAATCGGCAAACTTCATCTTCCCGGCCTCAATTGCCGACTGGATTTGCTGCCTGAAGACTTTGCAGTCGTTAGTGGCATGGGATGGAGTTGTGCCACTTGCAATATTTCTTCTTCTTTAGCTCCTCGACCGATGGGATCACATGATTTTCAGGGAGCTGGATCTGTTTCTCCTTGAGCAATAAGTCGAAAATCCTGTTGGCCTTAGTGATGTCAAAGTCATATCTTTCTTCTTTGGCCGTCTTCAACAGCCACTGGCAGACGATGGTCTTTTTGTTCTTGGCCCATTCGGCTGCTGCCACTTTTGCGTCATCGTCGTCGGAATCATAGTATGTTTCAACGATGAACTGAGTTATGTTCTTGATGGCCTTCCTGGTGTCTTGGAATCGTTGCTCGTGGGCTGTCACCTTCTGTGCCAAGTGGGCTAGGCTGTCGAAGTCCTACGCAGAGAATCGCTCTCGGATCGGCGCGATCAAGCCATGAAAGGCCAAATCGGCCAACTGGGCATCCGATAGTACCAAGCTGTAGCATCGGTTCCTCATTTCTCTGAAGCGTTGGATGTATTCTTGAACCGATTCATTGTGTTTTGGCCTGATACTGGTGAGGTCCGACAACTTCATTTCATGGTTGCCGGAGTAAAAGTAGCCGTGAAATTGCTTTTCGAGATTGGCCCAGCTCTGGATTGAGTTGTAAGGTAACGAGGAGAACCAGGTAAAAGCCGATCCTGAAAGAGACCGAGGGAACAACCGAACTCTACAGGCGTCTGTAGCCGATGCTTCGCCGCACTGCACCAAGAATCGGCTGACATGCTCGTAAGTTGAAACGTTGACTTGCCCTGAGAACTTCAAAAAATCTGGGATCTTGTATCGGTTGGGCAATAGAATCCGCTCGAAATGCTCTGGATAGGGATACCGATACATGTTCCCTGAGTCCTTTGGCTTGAGGCCGAATTGATCGCGCATGACATCTGCAATCAGATCGGCCCAAGCCCGGTTGTCCTGCTGTATCAGCTCGTATGGGTCATACGGCGCGGGTGCTTGCCGATACAGCGGTGGTGGCGTCTGAGGCTTGTAATGATGATCTTGATGGCCTCTTTGGTACTGGTAGTGGAGTGGGTGATCGGCGGGAGGCGGCCGATGCGCCGGTGGTGGCGTTGGTGGTCCCGGGAACAGCTGTCGGCCACCAACATTGTACCGTCTGTCCAGGTCAATCTGGGCAATCGGCTCTGACTGCCGATTGTCGTTGAACATGTTAGCAATTTGATCCTAGGGCAGCGGTTGCTGTTGGTTTAGCATGGTAACTACTGGCCTTGGAGCCGATTCATTTGGATTCGGCTGACCGAGGACCCCTCCTAGCGGCCCTGGTTGTGTTGGCGGTGAGATTGGCCAATTCTGAGTGACCAACGTCCTGTACCCAGGAAACTGGCCATCTGTGAAGTACGTCGGCCCCCTTGCAGCTGGTCGGCTATCTTGGCGTCGACCAACGTAGCGATCATGTTGTTGAAAGTGTTGACCAGGATGCTACTCTGGTTGACCAGCACGTGATGGACGGCCGAATCGATCCGGTGTTGCAAGGTATGCAGGGCCGAATCATCTTGTTCCTGAATCGGCTCCTCCACCTTTTGTTTGCCTTTTGATCCACCGGAGGAGGATGCCTTGAGTTCATCCATACTGAACTTGTACTTTTGATGTACAGCCCCGGATCTGGTCTGGCTGAATGATTGCAAGTAGTTGGCCTGGAGCTCTTCCACCATCATCTTGTAATCGGCCTGCTGCTCAGCCGATAACTGCTCCATCTTCACAGGCATGATGTTGTCCTGGGAAACATTGGGGCTCTTGGAGTCGACCATCTTGTCGGCTGAGTCGATGCGTCCTAGTCGAGACGACAGAGAAAGTCCCACCAGGTGTGCCAAGAAGCGTGTTGACGAGAATTTCTCTCACGCGCGCCTGGGAGATCCGCTTAGCTCCAGTGCGGAGTCCTTCTGTGCACATGCGATGCAGGGCATGCCGATTGGTTTGATCTGCTAACCAACAAGAAAAACAAGATATATGCGTTAAGTGTTAGGTTAGATCCCCATTGGATAGGCTGAGGGAATCCATGAACATACATATGCTATCCTAAACTATATTTAAGCCAAGCGACTGGAATGGATCGGCTATACCGAGATAGCATCAGCCGCTTAACCCAAATACAACAAAGGATAATAAATATATGTATTGATAACCTAGCCGATACTGGAAAGCTAACTATGGATCGGCTAGTACTCCGATGATTCTTATGAAAAGATATCATTCTTGAACCAGATGCTTAGCCTGGGAAATCGGCCATCGGCTGTTGATAGCAGGCCGATTTTTGCTTATGAAGTCCGAAAAGAATGGGATCTTAATATAAGAGGCAGTCCTAACATAAATCTAGTAATAAATATACTAAAAATATATCAGGGCAGATAAGGCCGGCTGAAACCCCGGCACTGTCTCTAAACATATAAATCTAACCGAACAGATCACTGGAAGTTCTAAAAATGACTTAATAGTTCAGTGTTGATGCAACATTAAGTATAAAAAGAACTTCCTGATCTGTTATAACTGATTTATACCTCTCGAGACGATGGATACCGCATATAAACTAGTCCAACCTTTAGATGTAGCCTTACCAGCTGCAGGTTCTCGACAGAACTGGCCGATGGCAGGATAGATCTAAACATTGCTTCAGTTTATATGCGATATATGGTAAATAGTGCAGTATAAACCCCTGAATCTAATGTGTCATTACGATGGAAGCACTAGAATCAGCAGATCATACCACTAATGACAAGCATTTACCTGGATTTGGGGATCGAAACGATGCAGCCCGTAGCCAAATCATTTGCTCGTCTGAAAAAAAGGTTTGGCAATGCGCCGAAGGTTGTTTGATTGATTGAATTGTGATTTTTCATTACAGGGGGTCTCGGGTTCTATTTATACCCAGGATAACATTATCTGTACAGACCCTGGACTCTATCTAACCTATTATTGAAAATACGACGATATCCTGGGAAGGACCCACGCCGCATTGCAATAAACAGTTTAAACAGACCCCTAATTTACAGATACAATTGCCGTTACAGGATCTATCCATAGATGGCAATATCTTTTAACGCGCAATCTGATAACCGAATCTTTTATTTATCTCCAAACATCTGCACCAGAAACGGCTTTATCTTCTTTGAACCTAGAATCGGCTATCGGCCGCTCTTGTTCGATTCAACCTTAGCCGACTGGCTTCGCAGCCGATCGCTTCTCAGCCGATGCGGCCTCTGTTTCTCCATTGCCAGGACTTAGGGATTCAATTACCAAATTTAGGTTTTAACACCAGGGTAAGTAGTGGCGGCATCCCCATATGACATACATCTCCGAGTTGTTTGCTCTTCATCATCTACGATTCTCGGCTCCAGCAGAGGAAAATCAGCTTCAATCGGAGGAGGTAGCTTAGCAACCTTGTATAGATGGAGGTTGAGCCAGAGTTGTAATAGCCACCATGGCCCTCCTGTGCCGATGGCTTGCTTAGTGGCCAGCCGAGCCGATGCCGTACTTAATGCTTGATATAGATAGCCGAGCAGGTATTTGCCTAGGGGAATCTTCTTTTTGCTACCAAGGCTTTGGCTATATGCTGCCAGTTGCTGGTTGGGCCACAGCTCGATCCACAAAACACGAATTTCTCTAACCACATTAGAAGGAAGGCTGTATGTTTCCTGTCGGAGATCGGCCAATCACTCATGTTCATAGATATAAAGCCATTCCAGCCACCGATGCTCTTTGTTTTGAAGGTATGCTGGCATTTTATTTGGAGGTCATTGGGACTGGCAGTCAAGGTGATATTCAAACCAGTGATCATGGCCACATCAAAAAGGGTTGGTGTCATCGGCCCTTGCCTGAATAGAAAGGCGTTGAGGGTATCGGACCAGAAGTAGCTTGCGGCCGATAGAAGGGATTCATGCTTAGGGATATCGGCTATTGTCAGTCCTAAACATTGATCTATCCCAAATTCAGTCCAATGAGCTTGTTTCCTAGCCGACATCCTAAGGTACCAAGCTGGCCAAGATTTATCAGTTGACGGCCAAGATTTGAAAGCACTGGTCCAGTATGATAGATCTGGGGCTGAGAATCTGTAGGGGATCCGATTGGTTTCGGCATTGATAAGTTCACTAGGATCCAAATTGCCGATCGGCCCTAAGAAATACTGGTTTGGGTGGTTGAGGTCTGGGATTGCGATTTGGTGAGATAAGTGCTACAAGTTGCACAAAAAACAAAGAAATTACTAGGAGGCGCGATAATTAAACCGTGAGAAGAAAAGGAGCAGAGTCTATTAGGACTTACCTTAGGGAAAAGTTGTTGCGGTGCGTCAGCAGGGATGCCTGAAGATGCCATTGGAGGGGTATCACCGCCTTGCGGGGTTCGCCGGGAGGATTTATGCTTCGGGTTGCCGGAATCGCCGAGGAGTCGCCAGGGAAGAAGAATGTTTTTTGTTGGCTAAAGCTTGGGTGCGCAAAGTGACAGCGTGGCTCGTTTCAGTGCCGGGCAGGTAATATATAAAGAGTTTTCTCTAGTAGCCGAAACAAACTTGGACGAAAAATGCGCGGGAATTTGGAAAAAGGTGGCAAATCCGTGATATTATCTTATCACGGACTTGGGGGGCATGTGTTAACAATCAAATTTGGTAACCAAGTCCTTAAGCCCAAGTCAAGATTGGAACGGGATCTGATCGGGGAAGAGATCTGTGGAGAAATTGAGACCGCGTCGGCTACGATTCAATCGGATGGGAAATCAGTCGGCTAAGGCCAAATCGGCTGGGAACAGCCGATAGCCGATTCAGATCCAGAAAGGAAGATGGGACTATTTTCGATGAAAAGCTTGAAGATAAATAGTAGATTCGGTTCCATATTGTGCGTTGAAGTATTGCCATCTACGGATAAAGTCCTGTAATGGCAATTGTATCTGTAAATTAGGAATTTGTTTATATATTCCTATTGTAATGCAGCATGGGACCACGTCCCGGGATGTTGTCGTATTTTGAATAGTAGATTAGATAGAAACCGTGGTTCGTATGGATAATGTTATTCGTGGGTATAAATAGGACCCGAGACCCTTGTAAAAATACACACAATCAATACAACTTTCGGCGCATCGCCTCCTATTTTCTTCAGACAGACACTTGATCCGGCTTCGGGCTGCATCGTTTCGATCCTCGATTAAGGTAAATGTTTGTCATTAGTGGTGTATCTCGTCGAATTTAGTGCTTCCATAGCTATGATACTCTAAATTCAATGATTTATGTTGCGCTAGTTATCATATATCGTGTATAATCTGGAACAATGTTTAGATCTGTCTTGACATCGGCCTGTTCCTATCAAGAATCAGTAGCCGACAGAGCTAGATCTAAGGGTTGACCTAGATTATATGTGATATCCACCGTCTCGAGGGGTTTTACATCAGCTATAGTAGATCTGATTGTTCTTTTTATACTTAATGCTGCATCAATCTGACCTATTAAGTCGTTTTTAGAGCTTTTGTGATCTACTCGGCTAGATATATATGTTTAGAGACAGTGCCGGGGTTCCAGCCGGCCTTATCTGTTTTAATATTCTTTTGGTATATTTACTATCAGATTTATTGAAGGTGCCTCTTATATTAAGATCTTGCTCTAGTTAAATGCCCTAAGCCAGAATCGGCCTGTCAGCCACAGCCAATAGCCGACTGATCTAGGTTTAGCGCATTTATCTTAGTTCAATATCTTTTCATAAGATGAGTCGGAGTACTAGCCGATTAACAGTTAGACTTATGGTATCGGCTAGGCTGTTAAGGCATATATTTATTATCCCATTGTATATTTGGATTAAGTGGTTAATACTTGTCTTCGCGCACGATCTATTCTAGTCGCTTAGTTTAAATGCACTTCGGGATAGCATATATATGTAAATTGACTCTCACAGCCGATCCAGTAGGATCTAACTTAACCCTTAATACATATGTCTTTATTTTTCTTGTTGGTTAACAGATCAAACCAACTGGCACGCCCTGTACTGCACAGGTAGCCGAGAAGGACCTGCACTGGAGCTAAGCAGATCTCCCAGGCCAGCGCGTGAGAGAAATTTCTCATCAACACTATGGCTTCTCGGCCAAAAGCCATCGGGCTATGGCATATCGGTCGTTAGCCTCCGAGGCTGTGACTTCCAAGCTATGGCCCACCACCGACCATTGTCAGCCTCCATGCCATGGTACGGTCGACCTCCATCTACCTCCGTGCTACGACAACTTGGCAATCAGCCTCCGAGTTGATAGCCCTAGGCCTGTCCCCGTTAGCCTCCACGGTGTGGAACCTTGGCCATCGGCCTTCAGGCAGTGGCCACTTGCCGACCGCCATCCACCACCGGGTAGAGACTCTCCTTATCTCACCGTATGCCACTAAATCGAAGACGATGCCTTAAAGGTATCTCGAGGGTGATGTTTTTAGACTTGACCTTAGGCCTGGATGTTCCATCCAGCCCCAGGCTCGGGGCTACTCCTGGCAGGTGCACCTGGGCGGTGCACCTGCCAAAGCACTCTTAAGTTGTCACGAAGACTTTACCCATGATCCCAGCTAGAAAAAATCTTGACCCTAGGCCCAGATGTACCATCTGGCCCTAGGCTCCGAGGCTGCACCTCGCAGGTGCACCTGGCGGTGCACCTACCGAAGCTTGATCAAAAACCCCAAGAACTGGCTTTGCGACTCGACCAGGAAGAACTCAAACCCTAAGGGCAAATATTCTATTCACCCCTAGGCTTAGGGCTGTTGTGGGGGTAACACCCTGGCGTAGCCCATGGAGCGGAGTTAAGGTTAGCTGAAGTCGGACTGGTACTCCTTGGGAAGGGGTCAGATGCCCAACCTCTTTCTGGGGTCAGGAGTCCCGACCCCCCGACTGTCACAACTCTCTAACCTATCCCGACTATGGCTCATCAGCCCGACCTCCGATCTCCTCGGGGTAGAAGGCTTGCATCGTAAGGATCGTGGAAAAGATAAGGAGGGGACAACCCGACAGAAGATGATGTCATACGACAAGACTGCGTAGAAGGTACCTGCGAAGAGCGGATCCCAAGGCACGGTGGAGCGCGAGATACCCACGGAGCGCAGGACCCGGGGGGACTCTATGTACTTTTCATATGTTGTTTGTACTTGCTTTTTAGCTTTTATTCTTAGCTTTCTTGGCCCCCAAGTCCGCTTGTAATTACCCCCCTTGACCTATAGAAGGAAGGGCAAGACCGCGAGGGAGGGGGGATCGATCGATTCTTGGGGAGCTAGGTATAATCTTTAGAACCCGGAGAACTATCATCCATTGTACTATGTTTCATACACCACCCTAGCAAAGAACACATGACGTAGGCTTGTTATCCTCCGGGAGGGCCGAACCTGTCAAAAATCTATCTCTCTGGCTCATTTTCTTTCTTGAGTCAAAAATCACGCCATTTCGATAGATGTTCCCGACCAATCTTTCACCTCCTTGGGTAGCCCCCTCGGAGGACTGCCGACCCACCCGTTGACACTGTGTCACGCCCAGAAATTCAAACCAGAATTTCTGAAGCTAATTTGTGCATTCAATCCTTGTCCAGGAATCAGTCGAGGTACACAAATCGACAATTATTGATATTATAGAATCCACGTCTTAGAAACAGTATAAAAGATTACGAAAATGCAATGGAAAAGAAAAGACTGGCTAAAACAAAAACTTGACTCTTGTGACGGAACTCGAACACACCACAGGCAACCTTGACGTCAGACGCAAGCCTAATCCTCATCGAAACCTTCCTCTGCCTCAACCTCTGGCTCTGGTGGGGAAAATTGAGCAAGATTGAGTACTACCCACTGTACTCAACAAGTCATACCGGAAGAGAAGGTATAATGCAGGATAATTCATAAGGAAGGATAGGGTTTCATTTGCAAAAATAGCATTTCAAAAATAATAATAGTTGAAAGCAGAAAAATAGTATAAAATTAAGCAATATTAAATAATGACTGTCCAACGTTAAACCCACATCGCAACAGGCCCAACCATCCATCTGAAGGAAAACACAAAGGCTACGATAGCATAAGACAAAAATTTTCTACCACGCAATCCAGGAAAGCTTGCTAGTAAGGGTCCATAGATCATTACCAATTGATATGTAGTGCAGTGGAAATAGTCAATATGTTGCTAGTCGACCTCGGACAAGTCCTGCCAACCTCAAAAACCTTCTAGCCGACCTCGCCGACCCCAGGCCCGAATCGCCCGACCCTGATGGCACTACCGGTTCGTCGATGTTGTACCAATTCGCCCGGCCCTCCGACCTCCCGACGGGCCGACCCAACCGCCGAGTTGAATTCGGGTAGTTCGATCTCGATGAGATTCAATGTCGTCGAATAACACCGCAACGTAGCGATGTCTCTACCGATATCCACACATCAAGGGATGGAATCGCCGAACACCTTGTGTGCTAGCACCCGACGCTCAGCTAGGGTTTGGCTCAGAAGTCGATGACTTGGGTTTTCGTGGAAGATCTCGACCCGGCGACTTGAAGTCGCGCTGGTGTTCTGTTGTGTATTTTCCCTCACCGATTTCCACCCAAGCGCCTCTTTATATAGAGTTGGCTGACTGGGTCTTGTGGCCCATCGGGACTCTATATTCAATCGGATCTCTATCCGAATTGAGCCGTATCCGAGTCCAACTCAAATATATGTTCCATCCCGTTAAGTGTGTGACCCTGTAGGTTCATGTATACTTGGTTCTGACCCGAGTACAACTCGGCCAACCCATCAACAGCAGCCTCTAGCAGAACATATTGACACCAAAATATACAAGAAGATCATATCGGTTGAACCTGTAATGTGTGCACAAATACCTTTGCCTCACAATATCAATTAAGCTATAGGCAAGACTCGTGCCATCCTATCAATAGCTTAATCATTCACTCGATCTCGTATTGGATTATTTATCTGTTGATTGACTCCTCAATCAACTCGGCATGACCATGCACTTCCATAATCCATTACATCGAGGGGCCCAGAGATATCTCTCCCAAAGGAGGGGCAAATTCCATCTTGATCATTCACATCCCACTACATGTTTCATATCAACCTGAAGACTACTTTTATGACTACCCAGTTACAGAATAGCGTTTGGTAATCCCTAAGTAAGCTACTATACATGTTGGAATCCATGATGATCTCAAGTCTAAGGACTTTGTACCAACACTACTTGAGACCAACTAATAGCACATTAATTCCCTGTAATGTCTTAAGGTGGGTCTATCCAACAATGTGTTCTCTAACACAAGTTCACGTTTATTGATTTGGTATCTCCATATCATGATCTACGAGACATGATCATCATCAATAAACATGCTGATCTTAGAATCATATTTGTTCCATAGATATGATATATGATCAGAGATCATTTAGAAATAGATTCATACATAAAGAGTCTCATAAATAAGCCACATACTTATTGATCAATATAAGTTGTCTATTTCATGGAACTGAATAACACTTTATTCATTGATACATAAACAATGACCATGATATCCAACATCTCCATGTTGCCTCTAGGGCATATCACTAACAGTTTCCCACTTGCACTAGAGTCAATCATGTAAAGTATCTAATACCCATTGCTCTGATGTGCGCCTCATGTTTCGGCTGAGGGAGAGGTTTGGAAGCTAGCATCGGTGTAACCACTTACAACGAGCTCTTCACCTCCATAGACTAGGAACATATCCTTAGTTCTTCTTGAGTACTTAAGAATATTCTTTACAACTATCCAGTGACCTTCACCTGGATCTGACTGGTACCTGCTCGTAGCACTCAAAGCGTACGAGACATGTGGACGTGTAGAAAGCATAGCATACATGATGGATCCAATTGCCGAAGCATATGGAACCATATTCATCTTACTCCGCTCATCAGGTGTCCTAGGACACTGATTCTTGCTAAGATTAATGTCATGCGACATTAGCAAGAAACCTTTCTTGGAATCATGCATGTTGAACCTCTTCAACACTTTGTCAATGTATGTACTTTGGCTCAATCCAATTAGCCTCTTAGATCTATCTCTATAGATCCTTATGCCCAGTATGTATGTTGCCTCCCTTTAAGTCTTTCATGGAGAAACTATTTTTCAATGAAGACTTGACGGATTCTAGCATAGGGATATCATTTTCAATCAACAATATGTCATCCACATATAAGATTAGAAACACAACTACGCTCCCACTGACCTTCTTGTAAACACAGGCTTCTTCTTCATTTTTAATGAAATCAAACCCTTTGATTACCTCATCAAAATGAATATTCCATCTTCAAGATGCTTGCTTCAATCCATAAATGGATTTATGTAGCTTGCATATCTTTCCAGGCGATTGTGGATCGACAAAACCTTCAGGCTGTATCATATACACATCCTCGCTTAGGTTTCGATTTAGGAAAGCCATTTTGATATCCATTTGCCATATCTCATAATCGAAATATGCAGCAATCACTAGGATAATCCTAATAGACTTTAGCATTGCGACGGGCGAGGAAGTTTCATCATAATCAACATCTTGAATCGGTTTAAAACCTTTCACCACCAATCGCGCCTTATAGATGTGAACATTTCCATCCATGTCTATCTTTTTCTTAAAAACCCATTTGCACTCAATGGTTTTGACACCGTCAGGTGGATCAACCAAGTTCCAAACTTGATTATCTTACATGGATTCTATTTTGGATTTCATGGCTCCAAGCCATTTGTTGAAATATAGTCCCATCATCGCTTTTGCATAGGTCTTAGGTTCATCGTTGTCTAACAACAAAATATCACGTTGTTCCACACCTGTGTACCTTTCAGGCGCACGACGTGATCTTTCGGACCTCCGTGGGGCTGGTGTATCCACAACAGGTGGTACAACATCTTGTTCCTCCTGTTGTGGTGTAGTGGTGGCCGAAACACTTTCTGGTGTTTCTTGAACTTCTTCAAGATGCACTCTGCTCCCACTATCCTTTCTTGAAAGAAACTCTTTGTCCAAGAAAACACCATGTCGGGCGACAAACACTTAGCCTTATTCCCGATTATAAAACAATATCCTTTTGTTTCCTTAGGATGCCCCACAAAGAAGCATTTGTCAGATTTGGGTGTAAGCTTGTCGGATTGTAAATGCTTTATATAAGCTTCACATCCCCAAATTTTAAGAAAAGACAATTTAGGGGGCTTCCCTGTCCATATCTCATATGGCATCTTTTCTACTGACTTAGATGTAACTCTATTTAGTGTGCACGCAACTGTTTCAAGAGCATATCTCCAGAAGGATAATGGAAGATCACATTGGCTCATCATGGACCGCACCATATCCAACAAGGTGTGATTTCTCCGTTCGTACACCCCATTCCATTGAGGAGTTCTTGGCGGAGTCAACTCTGGAACAATTCCACAATCTTTTAGATGATTACGAAATTCTTGGCTTAAGTATTCACCACCACGATCTGATCGTAGAAACTTAATTGTTTTTCCTAAATGATTTTGTACTTCATTCTGGAATTCTTTGAACTTTTCAAAGGATTCGGACTTATGCCTCATTAAGTATATATAGCCATATCTACAAATGTCATCGGTAAAGGTAATGAAGTACTGAAAATCACCTCTGGCCGTTGAGATCATTGGTCCAGATACATTAGTATGTACGAGTGCCAACAAGTCACTTGCTCTCTCACTATGACCCGTGAAAGGTGCCTTTGTCATATTTCCAAGTAAACAAGACTCACATGTCTCAACTGATTCAAAATCAAAAGAGTGAAGCAAACCATCTTTACAAAGCTTCTCCATGCGTTTCTCATTTATATGGCCTAGGCAACAATGCCAAATAAATGTGGGGTTTATATCATTTGGGAGTTGCCTCTCTGTATTAATGTTATAGATGGGAGACGCTTCAAGATCCAAAATGTATAATTCATTCACCAATGGAGTATGAAAATAGAATATATCGCTAAGATAAATTGAACAACCATTGTCCACTGATCGAAAATCATATCCTTCCGCTTGCAAACATGAAGCGGAAATTACGTTTTGACATAGAATTGAAACACAATAACAATTATTTAATTCCAAAACTAATACTGATGGTAAAAAAAGTGGCATAGTGCTGACGGCAACTGTAGCAACCCTTGCTCCATTGCCGACGCGCAGGTTCACCTCGCCCCTTCTCAAGCTTCTACTTCTTCTCATTCCCGCAACGACATGCAAATATGAGCTATTGATCCGGTATCAAATACCCAAGAGTCGATAGATGAAGTAGCAAGATTGATTTCTATAACATTAATACCTGAAGCAAAAGTCACACTTTGCTTCTTTTTGAGATCCTCCATGTACTTCTTGTAGTTTCTTTTCCAGTGAACTGTCTCCTTGCAATAGAAGCAAACGACATCTGATGCCGCCGACCCCTTCTTATCTTTCTTTGCTTTGGAGGCACTCGCGATCTCATCAGGAGTTAACTTCCGTTTTGTGCAAAGTTTCTTGACAGGAGGTATGCGTTTAGCTTTCTGCATCATCATCACATGATGACCGTTTTTCTGGATACTCTCCTCAATAGTCTTTAGCATCTCATGCAATTCTACCAACGTTTTATCCATGTTGTTCATGTGATAATTTAGTATGAATGGCTCAAAGCTTGGAGGGAGCGACTGGAGAATTACGTCTGTAGCCAACTCTTGGCTAAGAGGAAAACCTAGTTTTTTAAGACTCTTAATGTAGCCAATCATCTTTATCACATGCGGACTAACGAGATTCCCCTCTACAAGCCTGCATGCAAACAAGGACTTTGAAGTGTTGAACCTCTCGGCCCTAGCTTGGTTCTCAAACATGCCACGTAGACCCTCAATAATACTATGAGAATCACTACTCTCATATTGCTTCTGAAGCTCAGAGGACATTATAGCAAGCATGAGACAACTTATATCTAGGGAATCATTAGTGTGCTTCTCATAAGCCCTCCGTGCAGCAGCATTAGCATTGTCAGGCAAATCATCAGGATAGGGAACTTCAATATGTACTCCTTTCTCTCTTGCTTGAGAACAATCCTCAAGTTTCGATCCAATCTATAAACTTTGTTCCATTCAACTTTTCTTTCTCAAGTATAGATCGCAAATTAAAAGAATTTGGTGCAGTATTAACTGCCATAATCTACAACAGAAAATACATGCAAAGTTTAGCACAATGTTTATGCGTTGTCTTTTATTAAACAATTTTACAAAAGACTCCCACTACGTTTCTTAATCTTCCCTCTAGGTTACGTATTGGGTGAAGATCCACATGTTAATTAATTTTTAGTGAGCTTTGGCATCACTGCTAGAATATTAGTAACATTGGTAAGCAACACCTTGTTAATCACATCCCTCTATGACTCTCATTTGTTAGGTGGCATCATGATGCCCTAGCCCCAACCTATGCCCCAATGCCCAAAACTGTTTTCATATCCTTGTTAAGTAAACCAAATGGTCCTGCTTGTATATGTCTGACATATACCCGTTGATGAGAAGTTTCTCTCACGCGCTGGCCTGGTAGATCTGCTTAACTCCAGTGCAGGTCCTTCTCGGCTGTCTGTGAAATACAGGGCGTGCCATGGTTTGATCTATTAACCAACAAGAAAACAAAGATATATGCATTAAGGGTTAGGTTAGATCCTACTAGATCGGTTGAGGGAATCAATTTACATATATATGCTATCCCAAAGCACATTTAAACTAAGTGATCGGGATAGATCGGCTATGCCGAGACAGTATTAACCACTTGATCTGAATGTACAAAAGGATAATAAATATATGCTTTAATGACCTAGCCAACACCATAAGACTAACTATGGATCGGCTAGTACTCCGATACATCTTATGAAAAGATATTGATCTAAGGTAAATACGCTAAGCCTAGATCAATCAGCTCTCGGCTGTGGCTAACAGGCTGATTTTGGCTTAGGGCATTTAACTAGAGCAAGATCTTAATATAAGAGGCAGCTTTAATAAATCTAATAGTGAACACATTAAAAGAATATTAAAACAGATAAGGCCGGCTGAAACCCCGGCACTGTCTCTAAGCGTATACATCTAGCCGAATAGATCATGAGAGCTCTAAGAATGACTTAATAGGTCAAGTTGATGCAGCATTAAGTATAAAAAGAACAATCAGATCTATTGTAGCTGATGTAAAACCCCTCAAGACGGTGGATACCGCATATAATCTAGGCCAACCCCTAGATCTAGCTCTATCGGCTACTAGTTCTTGACAGAAACAAGCCGATATCGAGATAGATCTAGACATTGTTCTAGATTATATGTGATATATGGTAACTAGCGCAACATAAATCATTGAATCTAGGGTATCATGGCGATGGAAGCACTAAATTCGACGAGATAGACCATTAATGACAAACATTTACCTTAGTCGGAGATCGAAACGATGCAGCCCGAAGCCGGATCAAGTGTTCGTCTGAAGAAAATAGGAGGCGATGCGCCGAAAGTTGATTGATTGTGTATTGATCTCTTTTTTATAGAGGTCTCGGGTCCTATTTATACCCAAGATACGGTTTCTATCTAATCTACTATACATGGTATGACAATATCCTGGGACATGGTCCCATGCCGCATTACAATAGGAAATCTAAACAAATTCCTAATTTACAGATACAATTGTCGTTACAGGACTCTACCCATAGATGGCAATATCTTTTAACGCACAATTTGGGAACAAAATCCAACTCCTTATCTCTATGTTTTCCATTGGGATTGGTCCCACTTCACCCTGACTCAGAATCGGCCATCGGCTGTCCTAGTCCGATTCGCTCCCAGCCGACTGGCTCCGTAGCCGATTCAGGCTCAGCCGATTCTGCTTCCGCCTCTTCTCAGATCGCGCATCTTCTCTGATTCCGCTTCAATCTCTGCTTCAAACCCGGGAGTCAAGTTACCAAATTTGGTCGTTAACACATGCCCCCCAAGTCCGCGATATGAAATGTTACTGATTTTAGGCGATTCAAATCAAAGGCGCAATCCTAGCACGACTCTGTTTCAACCATTGCAAAAACTCTTCAAATACCGCCCCACGGCTGCCAAACAAGTCACGGCGTCACAAACAAACAGCCACCTCAACAACCCTCGAGCTCTCCGGCGACCCGTACAGTTCTCAAGACCCGCACCAGCGATTCCTCCCCCGGCGATCTCCGCCCACGCAATGGCCTCTTCCGCCACCGCCGCTGCCACATCGACCGCCACATCCGCTGAGTTCCCCGAGGCACGCCCTAATTGGCTCAAAACCCTTTCTTTTCCGCCTCAACTCATAGATCTGCATTCTAGGGTTTTTGATTTATGAATCTGTTCTTCTTTCTGATTGTAGCACTTGTCCCATCAAATAGTTATCCCCAGCCTTGTTCAGCAAAACAGATACTTTCTAGGACCTATCGGCAACCAGGACCCAACTGATATCATAATAGCCGAAACCGATAGGATACCTTACAACATGAGGAAACCCCTCTGAATCACTGAGCTGGAACCTTTAAATCATGGCCGTCCATGGACAAGTCTTTGCCCGAATGGTATAAGACAATGTAATCGGCCAAACAAACCCATTGGGAGGAAGTAGGGATAGCTCAATGCTTAGCTCTGTCTATAGCCGATATGGAAAAAGATGAACCACTGATGTCGGCTGCAACCTACTTTTGAAATGACACCTTGAATGCCTTCATGTTCCAACAAGGTCCAATGACAATCACCCTAGCCGATGTAGTCATGATCACTGGGCTAGATATCGTGTCATCGGCTAACCCTGAAGGATTGACTAGGAAGGGCCAACACCAATTTAAAACAAAGGCCATAGGAGGATGGAGCGGCTATGTGGCCATGAATATGAAAGATGGACCAGTCGGCCCCCGGGAACACGCCGCATTTCTCATGATATGGCTAGAGAAATTCATGTTCTGTGGCTCAAGTTGTGGGCCGACTGCCAACTGGCAGGTTGTAGCCGAGTCCTTGGTGGAAAAACAGAAGATCCCTTTGGGCAAGTACCTCCTCGGCTACCTATATCAAACCTTCCATCAAGCAATTGCTAAGATAGCCGCCAATGCCTCTGTCAACACCGGTTCCTTCAGATCTGGCTGGTGTTGATGACCCAGAAAATAGACGATCGGCCATCTTTGACTGAAGCACGCTTCCCGCATTTAGAGATGAAGGAAATGAGATAACCACCAGGTGTCTGAGTTATGGCGAAGCAGCAGCCATGCACGTGTTAGTGATATGCCCTAGAGGCAACATGGAGATGTTGGACATCACGTCAATGTTTATGTATAAATGAATAAAGTGTTATTCAGTTCCACAAAATAGACATCTTGTATTGATCAATAAGTACGTGACTTATTTATGAGACTCGATATGTATGAATCTATTTCTAAATTATACTTGATCATATATCATATTATTGGAACAAATATGATTCTAAGATCGGCATGTTTATTGATTGATGATCATGTCTCATAGATCATGGGTATGGAGATACCAAATCAATAAACATGGACACATGTGTTGGAGAACACATTGTTGGATAGACCCACCATGAGACACTACAGAATTAATGTGCCATTAGTTGGTCTCGGGTAGTGTTGGTACAAAGTCCTTAGACTTGAGATCACCATGGATTCCAACATGTGTAGTAGCCTACTTTGGGACTACCAAACGCTATTCCGTAATCGGGTAGTTATAAAGGTAGTTTACGGGTTTGCTATGAAACATGGAGTGGGATGTGAGTGATCAAGATGGAATTTGCCCCTCCTTTGGAGAGATATCTCTGGCCCCTTGAGGTAATGGATTATGGAAATGCATGGCCATGCTAAGTTGATTGAGGAGTCAATCAACGGACGGATAATCCAATACGGTTCGAGTGAATGGTTAAGCTATTGAAGGGATGACACACATCTTGCCTATAGCTTAACCGGTATCGTGAGGCAAAGGGATTTGTGTACACATTACAGGTTCGAGCCGATATTATTCTTGTATACTATGGTGTCAATATGTGCTGCTAGGCGCCGCGTTGACGGTCGGCTGAGTTGGACTCGAACCGACGATCGGCTAAGTTAGACTATAGCCGAAACCGAGTATACCGAACCTACTGGGTCGCACGCTTAAGGAGATAGAATAGATATTTGAGTTGGACTCGGATACGGCTCGATCGGATAGGGATCCGATCGGATAGAGTCCTATAGGCTTACGACGTATGGGCGGCCAACTCTATGAGATTCGGATAGGATCCGATTCAAAATAGAGTCCTGATCGGCCACAAGTCCCGCCGGCCAACTCTATATAAAGGGGTGAGGGGTGGAGAGCTGCGAGTACATCAAGTCAATTGCATCGCGTTGAACCGAATCCGCAGCAAAAGTTGCCGAGATCAATCTCCACGGAAACCCTCCCCACTTTCGAGCCAAACCATAGCCTTGCATCGTGTGCTAGCACAAGGGTGTACGACGTTTGTCCCCGGACGTGTGGATACCGGTAGAGGCGCTGCTACGTTGCACGCTATTCATCGGCTGTGGAGGAATCGGCTGCGGTCGGGCGCATCGGAGCAAGGCGCAAGAACGTGACCGGACGACTCTGCGAATCGGCTGATTGGCGAATCGGCTATCCCCGAGTATCGGCTGTCGGCTTGCGGGAATCGGCTACACTGTTCCGGATCGGATTGTCCTGATTGGCTATTCCGCTGCACTCTACTCCAATCGGTAACGATCTATCGGCCCTTACTTGCAAGTGTTCCTGGTTTGCGCGGTAAAAGTTTTGTTTTCGGCTAGCGTAGCCTCCGCGTAACCCTTCAGTGGTATCAGAGCTAATCTTGCTTAGTTCGGGTTTTAGATTGGATCTGGAACAAGTTTTGCGCACGGGTTGATTAGATCAATCGGTTTGATGGGATCTGTTGAGGAGAGTTAATGGTAATTGCGTTCCTTGATAGTGTATCGGAACGACGTAATGTGATTACGTCGAAGCAATTTCCATATAACTCGGTTTGAGTCGGCTTCGAGATAGCGTTCCTTGATAGTGTATCGGAACGGTATAATGTGATTATGCCGAAGCTATCTCGTAGTCCGATCTTGTTTGCTGCCTCGCGCCTACGCAAACCATCTCCCTTGATAGTGTATCGGGACGGCATAATATGATTATGCCGACATGGTTTCCGTAAGCGATTTCATAGATTGGATCTATGAATTTCGTGTGGTGTTCGGCGCTGCCCGAAGCCCGCGAAGGGGCGGCTTGTGCGTACCCCCTTATAGGTCGTCTCGATGTCGTTTCTCTGCGATAGGTAGAAAACATTTCTACACCTAACTTGTTTTTGCAGAGAATGCTTTGAGATGGTATGGCCCTATTGTATGTATGAGATGCATGTGATGCATGTAATATTCTTTCATATGTGCAATCCCGTAATATTCTTTCATACGTGCAATGCTTGTAATATTTTTCATGACCTACGAGTCGATGTAATCTTCAACTAGAGCTTCTATAGTAGTAGCTTAGTTTGAAGAAATCAAGCATTCGGCACTCGGAAGAACGGTGACGAAGATGGAGATCCTCTACACCGGCATGGAGATGGAGATCACCATGTGAAGGGGGCCATACTATTTCATGCTATTCTACTTGCTTTCATATGTGATATGTTTGTTTGATAGGATAGCATCCCTCACAATATTAAGTAGTAATGATGCCCTTCCAAATGTTGCACCCGTCACCGTTATGCTCGTCAATGGTGGGTCACAAAGCAGAGTGCCATTCTCTATCATAACACGAGGGGTATAAGTCGACATATACATGCAGAGCATTTGGTTTACTTAACAAGGCTATCAAAACAGTTTTTGGCCTTGGGGCATAGGTTGGGGCCGGGGCATGGAGATGCCACACCAACAACAAGAGTCACATAGAGATGTGATTAGCAAGGAGTTGCTTACCGATGTTATTAATCTTCTACCAGTGATGCCAAAGCTCACTACAAAATTAATTAACATGTGGATCTTGACCCAATACGTAACCTAGAGGGAAGGTGGAAAATACGTAATGGGAGTCTTATGTTAAATTGTTTAACAAAAGACATAGCATAAACATTGTGCTAAACTTTGCTTTTTCTGTTGTAGAATAAATGGCGGCTAATACTACACCTAGTACCTTTAATTTGCGATCTATTCTCGAAAAGGAAAAATTAAATGGAACCAACTTTATGGATTGGTATCGCAACTTGAGAATTGTTCTCAAGCAAGAGCGTAAGGAGTACGTTCTTGAAGTACCCTATCCCGAGGATTTGCCAAATAATGCCACTACAACCGCACGGAGAGCTTACGAGAAGCACACTAATGATGCCCTAGATATAAGTTGTCTCATGCTTGCTACAATGTCCCCCGAGCTTCGAAGCAATATGAGAGCAAGATGCTCACACTATTATTCGGGGCTGCATGGCATGTTTGAGAACCAAGCTCGGGCCGAGAGATTCAACACCTCAAAGTCCTTGTTTGCGTGCAGCTTGTTGAGGGAATCCCGTCGATCCGCATGTGATAAAGATGATTGGCTACATTGAGAGTCCGGAAAAACTAGGTTTTCCTCTTAGCCAAGAGTTGGCTACGATGTGATTCTCCGCCGCTCCCTCCGAGCTTTGAGCCATTCATATTGAATTATCACATGAACAATATGGATAAAACCTTGGCTGAATTGCATGGGATGCTAAAGACAGTGAGGAGAGTATCCAGAAAATGGTCATCATGTGATGATGATGCGAAGAAGCTAAGCGCAAACCACTGTCAAGAAACTTTGCACCAAGAGGAAGTTAACTCCCGATGAGATCGCGAGTGCCTCTAATGCAAAGAAGGGCAAGAAGGGGTCGGCGGCATCGATGTTGTTTGCTTCTATTGCAAGGAGACAGCCACTGGAAGAGGAACGCAAGAAGTACATGGAGGATCTCAAAAAGAAGCAAAGTACGACTTCGCTCGTATTATTGTTATAGACATTAATCTTGCTACTTCACCAACCGACTCTTGGGTATTTGATACCGGATCGTAGCTCATATTTGCAAGTCGTTGCGGGGAATGAGAAGAAGTAGAGGCTTGAGAAGGGGCGAGGTGAACCTACGCGTCGGCAATGGAGCAAGCGTTGCTACGACTTTGTCGGCACGACCACTTCATCTACCTTCGATTAGTTTTGGAATTAAATAATTGTTATTGTGTTCCAACACTATGTCAAAACGTTATTTCCGCTTCATGTTTACAAGCGGAAGGATATGATTTTAGATCAATGAACAATGGTTGTTCAATATATCTTAGAGATATGTTCTATTTTCATGCTCCATTGGTGAATGGATTATACGTTTTGAATCTTGAAGCGTCTCCCATCTATAACATTAATACGAAAGGCAACTCTCTAATGATATAAACCCCATGTTTATTTGGCATTGTCGCTTAGGCCATATAAATAAGAAACGCATGGAGAAGCTCCATAAGGATGGATTGCTTCACTCTTTTGATTTTGAATCATTTGAGACATGTGAGTCTTGTTTACTTGGTAAGATGACAAAGGCACCTTTCACGGGACACAGTGAAAGAGCAAGTGACTTGTTGGCACTCATACATACGATGTATGTGGACCAATGAGCTCAACGGCCGAGGTGGTTATCGTACTTCATTACCTTTACCGATGACTTTAGTAGATATGGTTATATCTACTTAATGAGGCATAAGTCCGAATCCTTTGAAAAGTTCAAAGAATTCCAGAATGAAGTACGAATCATTTAGGGAAAACAATCAAGTTTCTACGATCGATCGTGGAGGAGAATACTTGAGCCAAGAGTTTGGTAATCATCGAAAGATTGTGGAATTGTTCCATAGTTGACTCCGCGAGGAACTCCACAATGGAATGGGGTGTCCGAACGGAGAAATCGCACCTTGTTGGATATGGTGCGGTCGATGGTGAGCCAAAGTGATCTTCCGTTATCCTTCGGGGATATGCTCTTGAAACAACTACACTCACACTAAATAGAGTTCCATCTAAGTCGGTTGAAAAGACACCATATGAGATATGGACAGGGCAACCCCTAGTTTGTCTTTTCTCAAAATTTGGGGATGCGAAGCTTATGTAAAATGTTTACATCGACAAGCTCACACCCAAATCGACAAGTGCTTCTTTGTGGGATATCCTAAGGAAACTAAGGGATATTACTTTTATAATCGGGAACAAGGCAAAGTGTTTGTCGCCCGACATGGTGTCTTCTTGGAGAAAGAGTTTCTTTCAAGAAGGGTTAGTGGGAGCAGGGTGCATCTTGAAGAAGTTCAAGAAACACCGAAAACGTTTCGGCGACCACGGAACCACAACAGGAGGAGCAAAGTGTTACGCCACCGGTTGTAGATACACCAGCCCCACGGAGGTCCGAAAGATCACGTCGTGCACCCGACAGTACACAGTGCGAAACAACATGATATATTGTTGTTAGACAACGATGAACCTAAGACCTATGAGGAAGCGATGGTGGGACCCGATTCCAACAAGTGGCTTGGAGCCATGAAATCCGAAATAGAATCCATGTATGACAATCAAGTTTGGAACTTGGTTGATCCACTGATGGTGTCAAAACCATTGAGTGTAAATGGGTTTTTAAGAAAAAGGCCGATATGGATGGAAATGTTGACATCTATAAGGCGCGATTGGAGGCGAAAGGTTTTAAACAAATTCAAGGAGTTGATTATGATGAAACCTTCTCGCCCGTCGCAATGCCTAAATCTATTCGGATTATCCTAGCGATTGCTGCATATTTCGATTATGAGATATGGCGATGGATGTCAAAACGGCTTTCCGAATGGAAACCTAAGCGAGGATGTATACATGATACAACCTCGGGGTTTTGTCGATCCGAATCGCTGGAAAGATATGCAAGCTACGAAATCCATTTATGGATTGAAGCAAGCATCTCGGAGTTGGAATATTCGTTTTGATGAAGTAATCAAAGGGTTTGGTTTCATCAAAAACGAAGAAGAGGCCTGTGTTTAAAAAAGGTCGTGGGAGCGCAATTGTATTTCTAATCTTATATGTGGATGACATATTGTTGATTGGAAATGATATCCCTATGCTAGAATCCGTCAAGTCTTCATTGAAAAATAGTTTTTTCATGAAAGACTTAGGGAGGCAGCATATATATTAGCATTCGGATCTATAGAGATAGATCCAAGAGGCTAATTGGATTAAGCCAAAGTACATACATTGATAAGGTGTTGAAAAGGTTCAACATGCATGATTCCAAGAAAGGTTTCTTGCCCATGTCACATGGCATTAATCTTAGCAAGAATCGGTGTCCTCGGACACATGATGAGCGGAATAAGATGGGTATGGTTCCATATGCTTCGGCAATTGGATCTATCATGTATGCCATGCTTTGTACACGCCCGCATGTCTCGTACGCTTTGAGTGCTACGAGCGAGATACGCATCAGAGTCCAGTGAAGGTCACTGGATCTGCGTAAAGAATATCCTTAAGTACTTTAGAAGAACTAAGGATATGTTCCTAGTCTATGGAGGTGAAGAAGAACTCGTTGTAAGTGGTTACACCGATGCTAGCTTCCAAACAGACAAGGATGATTATAGATCGCAATCGGGTTCATGTTTTGCTCGAACGGAGGTGCGTCGCTCGAAGAGTTTCAAGCGGGATACGTTGCTGATTCTACAACGGAGGCCGAGTACATTGCTGCTTCGGAAGCAAAGGAGGCTGTTTGGATAAAGAAATTTGTTTCGAGTGGGTGTGATGACCGTGCGACGGTCCAATGTCTCTCTATTGTGATAATAGTGGAGCCATTGCGCAAGCCAAGGAGCCGAGGTCACATCAAAAGTCCAAACACATACTTCGGCGATATCATCTCATCCGCGAGATAGTGGACAGAGGTGATGTCAAGATATGCAAAGTGCACATGGATCTCAACATAGCCGATCCGCCGACAAAACCTCTCCTCACCAAGCATGAGGCGCACACAAGAGCAATGGGTATTAGATACTTACATGATTGACTCTAGTGCAAGTGGGAGATTGTTAGTGATATGCCCTAGAGGCAACATGGAGATGTTGGACATCACGTCAATGTTTATGTATAAATGAATAAAGTGTTATTCAGTTCCATGAAATAGACATCTTGTATTGATCAATAAGTACGTGACTTATTTATGAGACTCGATATGTATGAATCTATTTCTAAACGATCCTTGATCATATATCATATTATTGGAACAAATATGATTCTAAGATCGGCATGTTTATTGATTGATGATCATGTCTCATAGATCATGGGTATGGAGATACCAAATCAATAAACATGGACACATGTGTTGGAGAACACATTGTTGGATAGACCCACCATGAGACACTACAGAATTAATGTGCCATTAGTTGGTCTCGGGTAGTGTTGGTACAAAGTCCTTAGACCTGAGATCACCATGGATTCCAACATGTGTAGTAGCCTACTTTGGGACTACCAAACGCTATTCCGTAATCGGGTAGTTATAAAGGTAGTTTACGGGTTTGCTATGAAACATGGAGTGGGATGTGAGTGATCAAGATGGAATTTGCCCCTCCTTTGGAGAGATATCTCTGGGCCCCTCGAGGTAATGGATTATGGAAATGCATGGCCATGCTAAGTTGATTGAGGAGTCAATCAACGGACGGATAATCCAATACGGTTCGAGTGAATGGTTAAGCTATTGAAGGGATGGCACACATCTTGCCTATAGCTTAACTGGTATCGTGAGGCAAAGGGATTTGTGTACACATTACAGGTTCGAGCCGATATTATTCTTGTATACTATGGTGTCAATATGTGCTGCTAGGCGCCGTCGTTGACGGGTCGGCTGAGTTGGACTCGAGCCGACGATTGGCTAAGTTAGACTATAGCCGAAACCGAGTATACCTGAACCTACGGGTCGCACGCTTAAGGGGATAGAATAGATATTCGAGTTGGACTCGGATACGGCTCGATCGGATAGGGATCCGATCGGATAGAGTTCTATGGGCTTACGACGTATGGGCGGCCAACTCTATGAGATTCGGATAGGATCCGATTCAAAATAGAGTCCTGATCGGCCACAAGTCCCAGTCGGCCAACTCTATATAAAGGGGTGAGGGGTGGAGAGCTGCGAGTACATCAAGTCAATTGCATCGCGTTGAACCGAATCCGCAACAAAAGTCGCCGAGATCAATCTCCACGGAAACCCTCCCCACTTTCGATCCAAACCCTAGCCTTGCATCGCGTGCTAGCACACGGGTGTACGGCGTTTTGTCCCCGGACGTGTGGATACCGGTAGAGGCACTGCTACGTTGAACGCTGTTCATCGGCTGTGGAGGAATCGGCTGCGGTCGGGCGCATCGGAGCAAGGCGCAAGAACGTGACCGGACGACTCTGCGAATCGGCTGATTGGCGAATCGGCTATCCCCGAGTATCGGCTGTCGGCTTGCGGAAATCGGTTACACTGTTCCGGATCGGATTGTTCTGATTGGCTATTCCGCTGCACTCTACTCCAATCGGTAACGATCTATCGGCCCTTACTTGCAAGTGTTCCTGGTTTGCGCAGTTAAAAGTTTTGTTTTCGGCTAGCGTAGCCTCCGCGTAACCCTTCAGCACGTCGGGTCAAAGCAATTGGCCGAACTTCTAGCCGAGTGGTTTGTATCCCTCTATGATGGATTTGCAAAGAATAACCACATCTGGTATTTCTATAGGGATCGGCAACTCTTTGAGCTCCCTATTGAATTTAACTTGGAGGAGATCAACTCGGACGACTACCCCAAGTGCAGAGATTTGTTCACAACTGCCCTTAGTCCTTGCATCCTGCCGACTGGAATCCACCAAGGCCGATCAGTGGCCCAGAGTTATGAAATTTACTACCCTGTGTCGGCTGCCAGGCAACTCGGACTTGGGCAACTGCCCATCGGCTGTTATTACGCCGATAAGATTAAGACAAGGGGAATTGTGGACCAGGCCACTATTATGAGCAGACTGATGGACATAGCCGGTCCCCCCCTTGGCAGTATCGATGACATGGTGCTAGCATACAAGAAGAGCGCAGCTTACGACTGTTGGTGGGTCGAGATCAAACATCACATCTTTCACCAGCGGTCTTCCCATTACACCACCCTGCTGCTGCCAGATGAAAACCCCTCAGTAAGTCTTGAACTTCAAGTTATTCTTCCTTTTAGATCATCGGCTGATTTAATCTGCTAACACTTGAACTTTTTTGCTTGCAGGTGAATGAAACCGAATGGGCGACGGTGAGTAACTCGGGCATCCCAATCGAGTACCGCCTGGGCGTTCTGCCGAACGGGTGCGGCCTAGCTCCATAGGCCATCGGCTGGGGCGCACCAAAACTGAACACTTTGCTGCACGGGCAGACGCGCCAGCCACTGGCTCGGCAAAAAAGAACTGCTCCAAGCACGAAACCATCGGCTGCACCTGCGAAGAAACCAAAGAAGAAGCAGCCGATCGCGCCAATTCCTCGACGAGGAGGTTGCGATGAAGAAATGTCAGCGGCTGTCGGAGCAGCGGCTGAATCAAGTGATTCGAGCCATAACGCAACCAGTCCTCCAGCCGACAGCCCGCCGGTTCCAAGCCCTCCCGCGAAGAAACGGCTGGTAAGTCCTTGTCTCGTTAATTCGGCTTTAAGATAATACCATTTTGTACTTAACCAAATATATCTTGCGTAAGTCAAAAAACTAACTCGACATCCTCCGCGCCGCATTTCAACAGTAACCATCTCCCCCGGCTTACATTTTAGCTTACTGACCTCAGCCGATTTGACACCTGACACTTGTCTTCTCTTGCAGCCTTCTCCATCTCCATCGGCTGCCCCCCAGTCAGCTGGCCTCAGGTGTCGAGTGAACACATGGCGTCGGCCGTAGGTGGCCAAGAGGCTGGGGACGTCATAGAGCCGACCGACGAACAAGCTGGTGCAGCAACTCCAACCGGCTATCCTACTGAAGAAGACACCGCTCCCGTCAACCCGGCTGAAGCTGAAAAAGAAGCCGAACCAGCGCCTATAGCAAGAGTAAGTTGATCCCTATCTTTCTTCTCATAATACCTCGAACAATCAGCCATTTTAGTCATAGCTTAACCCTGTTGTTCCCTCTGTGTGGCCTTTGGCCGACCTGCTCTCCTTTGACATTAAGGAATTTCTTGGTGATGAAGAGGGGGAAGCCACCAGTCCAGACAAAGCCCCAGCCGACGAGCTTAAAGAGAAACTTCAAGACATACGCCGTCGGCTGGACATCGATGTGAACAGGCTGGTGGAGGAGTGTGGATCGGCCAACTGTCGATTCTTTGAAATTGAGGGACAACTCCCTGATGACCTAGCCGCCAAGGTTGCTGCTGCTGTCTGCATCGATTTACATCGGCCAAGGCTTGGGCGTGCGATGCAACGAATGATTGAGAGGCTTGCCCAAGCCGATGTGACAGCCAAGATCAATGACACGGTCAAAAGCGTGGAGGCCGAAAAGGCAAAGCTAAACGAGTTGAAAACCGGCCCCACTACGTCTCAGGCTCGGATTGCCAGTTTGAAGGCCAAGGAAGCTGACCTAATGAAGCAGCTACAAGAATGTCACACTGGAATTGCTGCCGAAGAGAAGGTGATGGCCGATTTGCCAAAAGCCACTGAGGAGCAAAGAAGCAAATTGACGGCCACCATCAAGCATCTGAGAGAACTCCACAAATCGGCCAAGGTGGTCCCTGGTTCCGACGCCGAAGACCAAGCGGTGATTGACGAAGTCAAGGCGATCCAAGCTGCAGCGCTATCGGCCATAGATGCATTCCTAGCTCGGTACCCGATGTAATAGACTTAGGCTCAGAACTGAAGAAATTTTGTGTAATCGGCTCAAGCTGCCGATCTATAATTAATTATCTGTAATCAGCCCACACTTGCATCATTTAATATCCCGATTGTCGATTCTGAAAGCTTCAAAGTGCGTTGAAAACTTGAAAACTTTGCTGATGTCTGCCTTCCTGATCGTGATTGTTGTATATATATGCCCCCCTAATTTTGTTGATATCTTTGATGTCGACAAAATTATGAACTTAACACAATTGCGCTTCGTTGTCATCACTGTCGGCCAACACCAGCTGATTATAGAAAACTAGGAAAAAACATGGCTTGAAAATGACCTAAAGGCAATGCTTGCTCAAGGCAAGACATCGGCTAGCACGAATCGGCTAAAACAAACAGAGCCGAATCATGAGTTGATCCAAACGCTTGGGTAGTATTTCTTCAAATATTCATCGTTTAGAACCCTTCCAAATACCTCTCCATCCAAACCTTCTAACATGTAAGCTCCTTTAGAGACGCATTTGTGGATCTTGAAAGGCCCTTCCCAATTTGGTGACCATTTGCCGAACTTATTGTCTCTTGACCCAATCGGTAGTATTAATTTCCACACAAGTTCACCCTCCTCAAAAGATTTAGGCACAACTTTCTTGTTATAATGGTGGGCTACTTGTTCCTTATCCCTTGTCACTTTTTCCAAGGCCCTCATCCGTGATAAAACGAGGTCTTCTGATTCATCCACCATCAGGTGATAGTAATCATCGGTTGTGAGTTGATCTTGCAGCTGAATCTGTCTTGAGCCGATGACATTTTCCCATGGCAGTACTGCTTCGTGCCCATGGACCAACTTGTATAGGGGAACTTGGATAGATCCGTGGCATGCCATCCGATATGCCCAAGGTGATTCGGCTAATCGGCTGTGCCATTGCTTGGGTACTCAGAAATCTTCCTTTTAATCAGCTTGATCAGACTTTTGTTTGAAGCTTCTGCTTGCCCGTTGGCCTGTGTATAGTACGGCGAAGAATTAAGTAATTTGATCCCCATGTCGTCGGCAAACTGAACAAACTCATCTGTTATGAAGATAGATCCCTGGTCTATTGTAATTGTTTGTGGGACGCCAAATCGGTAGATGATATGCTCTTTAACAAACTCGATTGCGTCCTTGGAGTCGACTTTGTTCAAAGGAATTGCCTTCACCCACTTTGTAAAATAATCTGTCGCTACCAGAATGAATTTATGCCCTTTGCTTAAGGGTGGATTGATCTGGCCGATCATGTCGATGCCCCATCCTCTGAATGGCCAAGGCTTTATGATTGGATTAATAGTCGATGCTGGTGCTCTTTGTATGGCGCCAAATTTCTGATAGTCCTGGCAACCTTTATAATATTTGAAATAGTCCTCCAGCATTGTCGGCCAGAAATACCCTGCTCTCCGAAGTAGCCACTTCATCTTATGAGCCGATTGATGCGTGCCGCAAATCCCTTCATGAACTTCTCCGATAGCCACTCTGGTTTGATCGGCTCCAAGGCACTTGAGAAACACTCCATCGATCGTCCGATAGTAGAGATCTTCGTCGAGCAAAACATATCTTAACACTTTGTATCGCAATTTCCTTGAGGCCGATTGAGAAGGATTTTGCAGATAGCTGTAGACCTCAAACCTCCAATCATCGGCTGTGATGGCAACAACTTCCACTTCAATGTCTCTTATCGTCGGCCTGTAGCCCGATGCCCCTTGAGCTAAATCATTGGCTTATGTATTCTGCTCCCTGGGGATATGTTTTGGAGTAACTAGCCGAAAACCATCCATCAATTCTCGACATTTTTTATAGTAGACCATCAGCGCATTGTTTTTGCATTCATATTCTCCCAACAACTGGCTGATGACCAACAGCGAATCTCCCATTATTTCGATGGCGTCGGCTTGAACTTCTTTGAGCAGATGTAACCCTTTGAGCACGTCCTCGTACTTGGCTTGGTTGTTTGTAGCATGGGGGTTAATAGAAAAAGCAAATTCAAAGCTTGCCCCCCTAGGAGAAATAATGACCAATCCGGTACCACAACCGTTGGTGCACACCGAGCCATCAAATGTCAATGTCCAAGGCATAATCTCAACTGAGCCAATTGAGTCATCTCTATGTTCCACGATAGAATCGGCTATAACTTGCCCTTTGACTGCCCTAGGTGCCTGATACCTCAGATCAAACTCTGTCAAAGCAAAAATCCATTTTCCAATTCGCCCTTTTAACACTGGAGCCGATAGCATGTATTTGACGACATCGGCTTTACATATTATCGTGCACTCATTGGATACAGATAATGCATTAACTTTGTACATGAAAAATATAGGCACAGACATAGCTTCTCCACTGGTGAATACCTTGTTTCTACATCCAACAGCCGTCGGCTGAGATAGAAGATAGCTTTTTCCTTGCCCTCAACCTCTTGGATTAGGACTGATCCGATTGACTTGTCATCGGCTGACAGGTATAGCTTGGACGGTATCCCTTTTTGTGGAGACATTAAAACTGGAGGCGAGCTTAAATAATCCTTGATGTTGTCCAAAGCCTTCTGCTGCTTTTCCCCCCATGTGAATGCTTGATCGGCTTTCAGCCGAAGCAGTGGTGTGAACGGCTCTATCTTCTCTGAAAGATATGCTATGAACCGCCTGATGAAGTTGATTTTGCCGATCAACGATTGAAGTTGCTTCTTGTCCGCTCCAAAACCTGCCTCAGATCGGCTATGTGGTTCTCTATCTCCCTGGATTTGACAACAACATCATCAATGTAGATCTCCACCAAAGAGCCGATCATGTCGTGAAAAATATAATTCATGGCCCGTTGATATGTTGCCCCAGCATTCTTCAGCCCAAATGTCATAACAACCCATTCATATAAGTCGATTGCTCCAGGACATCAAAAATCAGTTTTTTGAACGTCATCTTCGGCCATAAAGATTTGATTGTAACCTGCATTGCCATCCATAAAACTGATGATCTTGTGGCCTGAAGCAGCATCTACGATCAAATCGGCTATAGGCATCGGGTATTCGTCTTTGGGGGTAGCCTTATTTAGGTCTCTGAAATCGATGCACACCCTAATTTTTTTACCATTCTTTTTCAATACTGGGACAATATTTGAGACACATTCGGCGTATCGGCAGGGCGAATGAATCTAGCATCGTATAGCCGAGTGATTTCGGCTTTGATCTCATCATACATATCAACCTTGAACCTCCTGGGAGGCTGTTTGAACAGCCGATAGCCTACCTTGATCGGTAGTTGATGAACAACGATAGATAGGCTAAGACCAGGCATCTCAAAATACTCCCAAGCAAAACAATCCCTATATTCTTTTAACAAAGCAATGAGCTGGGATCTATAATGAGAAGATAAATGTTTGCTAATATACGTCGGCCTATGCCTATCTCCAGAGCCTATGTCTATTTCCTCTAATTCGTCGGCCGACGTAAAACCTTGCCCAAGCTTGCCATCGTCTTCGTTCGCGGTGTCCATGCCATAGACGCTTGAGCCCTCCACGACGTCTTGCTCAAAGCAGCAGCTGCGGCTCGTCGTCTCCAATCGGCTGTATGGCAGAAACGGACACTTTTAGAAAACCGGCTTGCCAGATTTTCCCGGACAAACAATCAATGCCATCAATTTCCTAGAGTGGCAAATCAGCATTGGCGACGCTTACTGACCTGTTGGTTGGTACAATCTCTATCTTGTCACCGTCCCACTGAAGCAGACACTGGTGCATGGTGGAAGGGACACAACAGTTGGCATGTATCCAGTCCCTCCTGAGCAGCAGGCTATAAGACCCCTTCCCATCGATGACAAAAAAGGTTGTGGGTACGGTCTTGTTGCCGATTGTCAGCTCGACATTTAACACGCCCTTGGTCTCTGACGGGTTGCCGCCAAAGTCCTTGAGTACCATGTTAGTCTTGATCAGGTCTTCGGCTACCTTACCCAATTTTATGAATGTTGCATAGGGCATCAGGTTCGCTGTAGCTCCCCCATCCACTAGCATCTTTGACATCGGCTTGCCGTTGACGAAGCCTTTTACGTACAGTGGCTTGAGATGCCAATTTTTGGTCCGCTGGCTTGTTGAAAATTGCTTGATCAGGGGACAGTGCTAGTTTGACCAAGGCGTCTTCAATGTTGTCGGCATCGGCCTCAGGGGCGCCGAATTCGGCTGGCAATATGAATACCATATTGACCGATGTAGAAGCTTTTCCTTTCCCCTTGGCTGCCCTCCTAGCTTGGTCGGCTGAGGTCTCTCTGGCTTGATCTTCGTCGACTGGCGTAGTTTTCCTTTTGGGCCTCCATTGCTTTTTGCTTTTGCCTAGCTGACAACGTTGTTCTTGGATCATCTGCCGAACTTCTTCTTCCCTTCCTTCACGCTTCAGCCTCTGAATTCTTCGTTTCTACGTTTTTGTGAAGAGGTCAGAAGGGCACCATTGGGGATTGGCTTATTCTTCGTCATCTACTTCTTCTTCGTCGTAGTAGTCATTGTTTTCGTCCTCTTCATCAAAGAAGTCTTGATGGATCGGCCCTAGTCGATTGTGGACGGACTGCCGGCGCTGGTTGAGCTGTATGGCCCTCGGGATGAACTGAGTTGGGTTGGTGATTGGCGGACTCCTGTGTTTGTCCTCGCGGTGATCGCTACAGGCCGGGTAATTGTCCATCATCGGCAGCCTCATCCCTGTTTCCCAGCAGTGCCTGAAAAATTCACAATGCCAATGAGGATCGGCACCGCTGTGATCCCCATCGTACCGGCGGCCTCGCGTTTCTGGCTCCTGTCGACGAAGTTCTTCAAACCGAGCCTCTTTTTCCCGCCAAGATTGCTGTCGGAAGCGGCGCCGGCTATTTATGTTGATCGGCCGTCGGTCAGCCGATCGGGCAACGGGGCGCACCATGTTGATTGGCGTGGATTGATCTCCAGTTGGCTTGCTCTCTGCCTTGACTTCTTTTAATGTCTCGGCTAAGCTGTACGTCATTCTGCGCTGCCGATCGGCTCGCCTGGGGTCGACTTGAACCATGTTGACCGGGAAGGGGTTGCCGTCTACTTTCATCGGCCGAGTGGAATCGACAAACTTGAGCTTCCCGGCCTCTATTGCCGACTGGATCTGCTGCCTGAAGACTTTACAATCATTAGTTGCATGGGATGTAGTGTTGTGCCACTTACAGTACTTCTTCTTTTTTAGTTCGTCAGCCAATGGGATCACATGATTTTTTGGAAGCTGGATCTGCTTCTCCTTGAGTAATAAATCGAAGATCCTATCAGACTTGGTGATGTCAAAATCGTATTTCTCCTCTTTGGCAGTCTTCAGCAGCCACTGGCAGACGATGGCTTTCTTGTTCTTTGTCCATTCGGCTGCAGCCACCTCTGCATCATCATCGCTGGAATTGGAGGCTGATTTGACGATGATTTGAGCTACGTTCTTGACGGCCTTCCTGGTGTCTTAAAACCTTTGCTCATGGACCGTCACCCTCTCCACAAGATGCGCCAAGCTGTCGAAGCTTTGAGCAGAGAAGCGCTCGCGGATCGGTGCGATCAGGCCATGAAAGGGCAAATCGGTTAGTTGGGCGTCCGACAGCACCAGGCTGTAGCATCGGTTCCTCATCTCTCTGAAGCGTTGAATGTAGTCCTGAACTGATTCATTATGCTTCTGCCTGATTCTGGTGAGGTTCGACAACTTCATTTCATGGTTGCCGGTGTAGAAGTAGCTGTGGAATTGCTGTTCGAGATCGGACCAGCTCTGAATCGAATTGTAGGGCAATGAAGAGAACTAGGTGAATGCCAATCTCGAAAGAGACAAGAGGAACAATTGAACTCTCAAGGCATCTGTAGCCGATGCTTCATCGCACTGCGCCAAGAACCGGCTGACATGCTCGTAGGTTGACACGTTGTCCTGCCCTGAGAATTTTGAAAAGTCTGGGAGTTTGTATCAGTTGGGCAGTGGAACCCGCTCGAAGTGCTCCGGAAAGGGGGTACCGATACATGCTTCCCAAGTCTTTTGTATTGAGGCCGAATTGATCGCGCATGACGTCCGCAATCAAATTGGCCAACGTCCAGTTGTCCTGCTGTATCGGCTCATATTGGTCATATCGCGCGGGTGGTTGCCGATACAGCGGTGGCGGCGTCTGGGGCCTGTAAATCTGATCTTGATGGCCTCCCTGGTACTGGTACTGGTGCGGATGGCCAGCGGGAGGTGGCCGATTCGCCGGTGGTGGCGTTGGCAGATCCAGGAACAGTTGTCGGCCACCGGCGTTGTACTGTCCTCCTAGGTTGATCTGGGCAACCGGCTCTAATTGCCGATTGTTGTTGAACATGTTGGCGATCTGGTCCTGGGGGAGTGGTTGTTGTCGGTTCAGCATTGTGACCACCGGTCTCGAAGCCGATCCAGACGGATTCGACTGGTTGAGGATCCCTCCCGGCGCCCCTGGTTGTTGTGGTGGTGGGATCGGCCGATTCTGGTGGCCAATGTCCTATAACCAGGAAAATGGTCGTGTGTGAAGTACGTCGGATCCCGCTGTAGTTGGTCGGCTATCTTGGCGTCGACCACAATGGCAATCATATTGTTGAGGGTGTTGACAAGAATGCCACTTTGGTTGACCAGTGCATGGTGCACGGCCGAATCAATTTTGTCTTGCAGAGTATGCAAACCTGAATCACCTTGCTCCTGAGTCGGCTCCTCCGCCTTCTATTTGTCCTTTGATCCGCTGGAGGAGGACGCCTTGAATTCGTCCATGCTGAATTTATATTTCTGGTGCACAGCCCCAGACCTCGTTTGGGTAAACGATTGTAGGTAGTTGGCTTGGAGCTCTTCTACCATCCTTTTTAGTCGGCTTGTTGTTTAGCCGATAGTTGTTCCATCTTCACAGGCACGACGTTTTGTTGTTTAGCCGACAGTTGTTCCATCTTCACAGGCACGACGTTTTCCTGAGAAACGTTGGGGCTCTTGATGTCAACCATCTTATCAGCTGCGTCAACGCGTCCTAGCCGAGTTGACAGAGATAGTCCCACTGGGCGTGCCAAGAAGCGTGTTGATGAGAAATTTCTCTCACGCGCTAGCCTGGGAGATCTGCTTAACTCCAGTGCAGGCCTTCTCGGCTGTCTGTGAAATACAGGGTGTGCCAGTTGGTTTGATCTGTTAACCAACAAGAAAAACAAAGATATATGCATTAAGGGTTAGGTTAGATCCTACTGGATCGGCTAAGGGAATCAATTTACATATATATGCTATCCCAAAGCACATTTAAACTAACTGATTGGGATAGATCGGCTATGCCGAGACAATATTAACCACTTGATCTGAATGTACAAAAGGATAATATATATATGCTTTAATGACCTAGCTGACACCGTAAGACTAACTGTGGATCGGCTAGTACTCCGATACATCTTATGAAAAGATATTGATCTAAGCTAAATGCGCTAAGCCTAGATCAATCGGCTGTCGGCTATGGCTGAGAGGCTGATTCTGGCTTAGGGCATTTAACTAGAGCAAGATCTTAATATAAGAGGCGACTTTAATATATCTAATAGTAAACACACTAAAAGAATATTAAAACAGATAAGGCCGGCTGAAACCCCGGCACTGTCTCTAAGCATATACATCTAGCCAAATAGATCATGAGAGCTCTAAGAACGACTTGATAGGTCAAGTTGATGCAACATTAAGTATAAAAAGAACAATCAGATCTATTATAGCTGATGTAAAACCCCTCAAGACGATGGATACCGCATATAATCTAGGCCAACCCCTAGATCTAGCTCTATCGGCTGCTAGTTCTTGACAGAAACAGGTTGATATCGAGATAGATCTAGACATTGTTCTAGATTATATGCGATATATGATAACTAGCGCAACATAAATCATTGAATCTAGAGTATCATGGTGATGGAAGCACTAAATTCAACGAGATACACCACTAACGACAAACATTTACCTTAGGCGGGGATCGAAACGATGCAGCCCGAAGCCGGATCAAGTGTTCGTCTAAAGAAAACAGGAGACGATGCGCCGAAAGTTGATTGATTGTGTATTGATCTCTTTTTTACAAAGGTCTCGGGTCCTATTTATACCCAAGATACGGTTTCTATCTAATCTACTATACATGGTACGACAATATCCCGGGACATGGTCCCATGCCGCATTACAATAGGAAATCTAAACAAATTCCTAATTTACATATACAATTGTTGTTACAGGACTCTATCCATAGATGGCAATATCTTTTAACGTGCAATTTGGGAACCGAATCCAACTCCTTATCTCTATGTTTTCCATTGGGATTGGTCCCACTCACCCTGACTCAGAATCGGCCATCGGCTGTCCTAGTCCGATTCGCTCCCAGCCGACTGGCTCCGTAGCCGATTCGGACTCAGCCGATTCTGCTTCCGCCTCTTCTTGGATCGCGCATCTTCTCTGATTCCGCTTCAATCTCTGCTTCAAACCTGGGAGTCAAGTTACCAAATTTGGTCGTTAACAATACCCCATCGTGTTATGATAGACAATGGCACTCTGCTTTGGCAGACCTACCAATTAACGATCACAACCGTGATAGGTGCAACATTTGGAGGGCATCATTACTACTTAATTTTCTGAGGGATACTATCCTATCAAACAAACATATCACATATATGAAAGCAAGAAGAATAACAATTAATAATGAAATAGTATGGCCCTTCCACATGGTGATCTCCATCTCCATGCTGGTGTAGAGGATCTCCATCTTCATCACTGTTCTTCCGATTGACGGATGCTTGATTTTTTTAAACTAAGCTACTACTATAGAAACTATAAATCGAAAATTACATCGACACACAGGTAGTGAAAGAAAATTAAATGGATTGCACGTGTGAAAGAATATTACACGCATCACAAGCATCTCATACATACAATTGGGCCATACCATCTCATAACATTTTCTGCAAAAACAAGTTAGACGTAGAACGTTTTCTACCTATCGCAGAGATGCGATACCGAGACAACATATAAGGCGGTACACACAATGCGATACACCACACAAAAATCATAGATCCAATCTATGAAATCGCTTATGGAAACCATATCGGCATAATCACATTATGTCGTCCCGATATACTGTCAAGGGACATGGTTTCCATAGGCGCAAGGCGACAGTTATGGTCGGGTTATTCGATAGCTTCGACACAATCATATTGTACCGATTCGAGACACTCTCTAGGAACGCCATTCCGAATCCAACTCATACTTATACCGAGTCCTATGAAAATTGCTTCGACATAATCACATCATGTCGATCCGAGACAATCTCAAGGAACACAGTTTCCATCAACTCTCCTCTACCGAACCCTAAAACCGATTGATCTAATCAAACCTTGTGCTAAACTTGTTCCAGATCCAGTCTGAAACCCAAACTACACAAGTCTAGCTCTGATACCACTGAAGGAAAATGCGAAGGCTACGATAGCATAAGACAAAATTTTTCCACCACGCAATCCAGGAAAACTTGCAAGTAAGGGTCTATAGATCGTTACCAATTGATGTGCAGTGCAGCCGAAATAGTCAATATGTTGCTAGCCGACCTCAGACAAGTCTTGCCGACCTCGGAAACCTTCCAGCCGACCTCGCCGACCCTGGGTCCGAATCGCCCGATCCCAATGGCGCTACAGGTTCGTCGATGCCGTGCCAATTCGCCCAGCCCTCCGACCTCTTGACCGCTCGACCCAACCGTCGAGTTGAAGTCGGCTAGTTAGATCTCGATGCGATTCAATGTCGTCGAATAACACCGCACCGTACCAATGTCTCTACCGGTATCCACACATCCAAGGATGGAATCACCGAACACCTTGTGTGCTAGCACCCGACGTTCGGCTAGGGTTTGGCTCAGAAGTCGACGACTTGGGTTTCCGTGGAAGATCTCGACACAACAACTTGAAGTAGCATTGGTGTTCTGTTGTGTCTTTTCCCTCACCGATTTCCACCCCAAGCGCCTCTTTATATAGAGTTGGCTGACTGGGCCTTGTGGCCCATCGGGACTATATTCAATGGGATCTATCCGAATTGAGCTGTATCCGAGTCCCACTCAAATACATGTTCCATCCTGTTAAGTGTGCGTATCCGTCCAACCCTTTTAACCGGGGCCGACCCAACTCCATCACGCCCACCCTCCCTAGGGTACGTTAGCTAGAGACAACTACACTACAGATCCATCCATTACCTATGCTGGCTTGTGGTATGCACGGTATTTTGTAACATCCTCAAAATCAATACTTTTAAAAGCATATAAATTTACGTAGAAATTTTTTGCGAACCAAACTTATTATGTGCTTTATTTTAAAATAGTTAAAAAACTTCAAAATTTAATTGCATTTTTTATTTACTCTCCTTATTCGATTTAAAAATCCCAAATTTATAAATTTTTATTTTTGAAAAATCTTAATTCTTAGTCCAAGGAAATTTCCAAAAATTAAGTTTAAATCAGTTTTAAATTCTAAATTAAATTATTTATAAATTTATTTCTCTAATTTTAATTTAAAAATCAAACATTAATTAAACTCTTATTTTCTATTTTTGAAAAACCCCATTTGATTTTTAAATTGAGAAAAATTCTCAAAAATGGAAATTAATTGATTTAAACCCAAGAGTAAAAATCTTTCCAATTTTTATAAATTTTTGCCTTTCTCTTTTATTTTCCTTTTTCTTTACTTTTTCCTTTTTCTCATTTTCTTTTTCTTTCTTTCTTTTTTTCTTCTTCCTTCCCTTCCTTTCTTCCCTGGTTACACTATGAACCGCGGCTGCCGCCGGGTTCAAGACCACCGCATCACAGACCAATGCCGCCCACTGGAGATTCAATCAACCGACTTCAATCGTCGCCATAGCTTGCACATATATCCTAGCATCCTTAGCCGCCGTCGTCATCGCCATAATCCCCGAAGAACCGACATTAGGCAGACTACCAGGGCCGCCGGGTTGTTGCCGCTGCATTAGAAGACATGATTGCGCCCATCTGTGGAGATTATGGCAATCAGGTATCAACATGGCAAATTTATCCGACTGGAGGTAGGGATAGATTGCGCCTGCCAAATATGTAAACCAAATATGACTTGGGTGTTACGTTGCCGATTGAGATAAGGCAACAGCTCATAGTCACGGTTTGGTAAGATTGAGGAAACCGACTTAGAGTGAGATAGGGTTTCCGATCTGTAAGCCCGCCTCCCAAGACTATATAAGGGGGGTGAGGGGCGTCCCTTGAGGGATATCAGATTCATGAGCTATTAGCTTTCAGCTTTAGATCACGAGATCATTAAAGACACTCGGCGGATCGAATCCCCGAAGCAGGAGTAGGGTATTACCTCACGAGAGGGCCCGAACCTATCTAAATCCTTGTTTTCCAACTAACCCATAGTGCTTGGCGATCTTGACTGCACCCCCAAAATTCTATTGCCGAAACCAAGTCTCGACGGTCGCCAGGTTGGGGATCCGCGCGTCAAGACTTCTTCAACAATCTCGCCAACAAGCGCGATGGGATCTTCTTCAGAATTCGGCGACTTCGTCGCCAACGACTTCGACAAGTTCTCCTCCTTCGACTCGGATTCGAACCGATCGGAAGGAGAAACCCACTCGGCGCCGTTCGGGTTCCCGAACAACGCCAAGATCTACGACGAAATCTTGGATTCCAAGATGCAGTCCATCCACTCTGAGGAAAGAACTCACTCGGCGCCGTTCGGACTACCGAACGCCGGTGAGATCTGCAGCGATCTTCTCATCTTCCCGTCAGAGCCGACCTACTCGGAAGAAGACCTCTCGGCACCGTTTGGATTACCAAACACCGCTGAGATCTACCGCAAGCTCCTCCCCTCCGAATCAAGATTGATCCACTCGGAGAGATCCACGTCCTCAAGCTCTGACTCGCACTGGAACGATCCAGATTCGAACTACCCGGGATCAAGGGAGATCGCCGTCATCCTCTAGCCCTTCGACTCATGCTCATCCTCGGAGCTCAACGAGTATCTCAGCTCTTCAGGTTTTGATGACCTTTATGGCATCCCCTCGGACGAAGTCAATGACTCCGATTGCGACAAGGACTACGAGCCGAAGTGCTTTGACGTCCTCATGGCTGAGGTGGCCGAGACCGACTCAGCCATGGCCCGCAGGCTTGCGGAGGAAGAACGAGCCAGAATTGAGCGAGAGCGCAAGCTGGCCGAAGAGGAGAAGAAACGCAAAGAGGAAGCCGATAGAAGGAAGCAGGATCTAAGGGCAGCTGGACGATCCGCTCAAGAGGCTATACTTCAAACACAGGTCCGCAACACCAACATCTTCCAGACGCCACAGCAGAACGTTGTTGCTGCCCTCACACTCTTGGACACCGTCATCGAGACGGCGCCCCCGACGTGACTCCAATCTTGGACAAAATCAAGACTATCGTCGCAGCTACGGCCAACGGTCATCCCTCCACCTTAGCACGAAGACCGACTGAGTCCGTGGCTGAAACGCCCGACAGAAGCCGACTCCCGCCGCTAAGGTCAAGGGATTACAAGAGGCCCGAGCCAGACCGGTCGACAACCAGGCCAAGAGGCCCACGCCACGAGTCCACACACAAGCATCAGGAGCAAACGGCCGACTCCCGCGAGAAGCAACATGGACGTCCACCCGTCCACCACCGCGTCCGCCGCAACAACAGCTCCAGCTACCGAACGGCCCCGGGACCCCGCCGAGTGATCTGCGGGAAGTCCTCAATCGTCGCTACCAAGAGCGAGATCAACACACTCGGGAAGATCGGAGGGGATCACCCGACAGTAATGACGACGGAGTACCAACTTTCACTCGGGAGCTTCACCGAGTGCATTGGCCGAATGGGTTCAAGCCTACCGGAATCGAGAAGTACGACAGCAAGACCGACCCTGAGTCATGGCTGACCGTGTACACTCTCGCCATCCGTGCGGCAGGAGGCGACAACAAGGCCATGGCCAATTACCTGCCCGTGGCCCTCACCAACTCAGCCAGGAACTGGCTCACAAGCTTGCCAAGAGGCTCAATCGGCTCGTGGAGTGAGCTGAGGGACCACTTCATTGCCAACTTCCAGGGCACCTTCGAGAAGCCTGGAACCCACTTCGACCTATACAACGTCATCAAGACCAAGCAGAAAGAAGACCTGATTGCCGACCTAGAAGAAACGTTCGCAAATATTCGGGCCTTCAGAATGACGTTAAACCCGAAGAAGTGCACTTTCTGCGTTCCATCAGGCAAACTGCTCGGCTTCATGGTGTCGCATCGCGGCATTGAAGCCAACCCAAAAAAGATCAACGCTATCTTGAACATGAAGCCCCCGAGTAACCAGAAGGATGTCCAGAAGCTCACTGGCTACATGGCGGCATTAAGCCAATTCATCTCTCGACTTGGCGAACAAGGCATGCCCCTCTTCATATTACTAAAGAAAACGGACGACTTTCAATGGACCACGGAAGCCCACAAGGCCTTTGAAGATTTTAAAGATTTCCTCACGACGCCGCCCGTCCTAGCCTCACCTCAGCCCCAGGAGCCCTTGCTACTGTACGTTTCAGCCACTCACCAAGTGGTTAGTACGGTCCTCGTGGTCGAGCGCGAAGAAGAAGGGCAGGCCCAGAAGATCCAGAGGTCGATCTACTTTGTTAGCGAAGTATTGGCAGGAGCCAAAATTCGCTATCCTCAGGTACAAAAATTGTTATATGGTGTTCTGATAACCGCGAGGAAATTGGCGCACTATTTTTCGGGTCACTCGGTCACCGTCGTCACTTCCTTTCCACTCGGCGATGTCATCCACAACCGGGAGGCAATTGGGCGCATTGCGAAGTGGGCCTTGGAGCTAATGCCGCTGGACTTAACTTTTAAGGTGAGGACGTCTGTAAAGTCACAAGCCCTGGCGGACTTCTTGGCTGAGTGGACCAAACAACAAGAAGATGTACCTTGGGAAGACCTTCAATATTGGACCATGCACTTTGACGGATCCAAGAGGATCACCGGCTTGGGAGCAGGAGTTGTGCTGATCTCCCCGACTAGGGAAAGGCTAAGATATGTCCTCCACCTCCACTTCTCCGCCTCACATAACGTCGCCGAGTACGAAGCCCTGCTACATGGACTGCGGCTCGCAGTTTCACTCGGGATACGTCGGCTCGTCGTGAAAGGGGATTCCCAGCTGGTCGTGAACCAAGTAATGAAAGACTGGTCCTGTCTAAACGACACCATGGAGGCCTACCGACAGGAGGTTCGCAAACTTGAAGACAAGTTTGACGGACTCGAGCTATCACACGTCCTAAGACACAACAACGAAGCAGCTGACGAGTTGGCGCCGTTCGGGTCCAAACGTGAAGCCGCCCCAACAGACGTTTTTGTCGAGCACCTCTATGAGCCAATAGTTGCGGCAAAATCAACTCCCAACGAACAAGCTGCAAACCAAGTCGCCATGCTTGACGCCGACCGGAGGACACCACTCATCAAATTTTTAACACAGCAAGAGCTGCCGAAAGATCGGGATGAGGCAGAACGTGTCTGACGTCGTTGCCAAGCTTACGTCATGGTCAACTCCGATTTATACAAGAGAAGTCCCTCCGGAGTCCTGATGAGATGCATCACACCAGAGGAAGGACAGCAGCTACTCCAAGACATGCACTCAGGCATATGCGGAAGCCACGCGGCAGCACGCACCTTGGTGGGCAAAGCCTACAGACAAGGTTTTTTCTGGCTTACCGCGGTCTCCGACGCGGACAAAGTGGTATGAACCTGTGAAGGCTGCCAATTCTTCGCCCGACAGAGCCATGTCCCAGCCCAAGAGCTACAAACAATTCCATTATCCTGGCCGTTTGTGGTATGGGGCTTAGACATGGTCGGCCCTTTCAAGAAGGCTCCAGGAGGATTCACGCACCTATTTGTCGCAATCGACAAGTTCTCCAAGTGGATCGAAGCTAAGCTGGTTGCCACAATTACCGCTGACAAGGCGTGGGACTTCATCCTCAACATCGTGCACCAGTTCGGCGTCCCAAACAGAATTATAACCGACAATGGGACCCAATTCACAGGAGGCATCTTCAAAGAATTCTGCGAAGACTTTGGGATCAAAATCTGCTATGCGTCAGTTGCACATCCCAAAAGCAATGGACAAGTCGAGCGTGCCAATGGCATGGTCTTCAAGGCATTAAGTCCCGCGTGTTCGACCGCTTAAGTCCTTATGCTGGCAAGTGGGTACAAGAGCTCCCCTTGGTTTTATTGTCTCTGCGGACCACGCCTAGTCGGGCTACCGGCCAAACTCCTTTCTTTCTGGTCTATGGCGCAGAAGCCATGTTGCCAAACGAGATGGAGTATGAATCCCTCCGAGTCCGCAGCTTCAACGATGAACGCTATGACCCAGACCGAGTTGATGACCTCACCCGACTAGAAGAGGCCCGTGAGGCAGCCCTCATCCAGTCGGCAAAATATCTTCAAGGGCTTAGACGATACCACAGTCGCAACGTTCAAGCACGAGCTTTTATCATTGGCGATCTGGTTCTACGCAAGATTCAAACCACCAAGGACCGTCACATGTTATCCCCCTTATGGGAAGGACCGTATATAATTGCTGAGGTGACTCGGCCAGGCGCATACCGATTAAAGCGTGAAGACGGATCTATGGTGGAAAATTCCTGGAACATCGAGCACCTTCGACGATTCTATGCTAAAATTGACTTAAGTTTCATGTTTTCCTTGACTACCAACATCAAGCAAGATGACTTCTTGAGTTAGCAGTCGGGGGCTGTACATATGTCAATAAAGCATAGTTCTCTTCAGCAACTTATGCGTATTTGGTTTATAATTGTTTAAGGCTCCTCGATTCGAGTTCAGTGTACAAGGACTGAGAATTTTTTGATGACCTAATCAAGCTTAGGCTTGGTGACAGTCGGACGAAAATTACTTAAGAAATTTTACATAAAAACTCGGATCAGGGCATTAACATAAATAAACTGAATATTCACAAGTCTACACCAGAGCATCACAATCATACAATGTTTACAAGACAATTAGGGCCGGAAGTTATTTACTACATCAATGGCAATCTTCTTGGCCGATTCCTGTGCATCGCTGATCAAGTCCAGGGCTTGCTCATCCGAGGCGCCGTCGGTGAAGCCTTCCCCGACTGAGTTGACATCTACCCGGGGGTAGAGGGATTTGGATTGTGCAAGAGCAAGGCCAGCCCCCATGGTAGCAGCTTCAGAGATATTGGCCAAGTACTGGTCGGGGGCTCTCCGCAGCTTATCGAAGATTTCGACTGGGTCCAATGGGCTGGCCCCGACTCCCTGATGAAACAGAGACAGCTGGATCGGCGTTGCCGCGTTAGCAACATCTTCCCTGACCTTTCCAGCTTGTTTGACCCTCTCAAGCAAAACGTCATATTGGGCCCGGGTCTTGACTTTGTAAGCTGCCAAAGGAACGTGATCACGCAAAGCACTCGAAGACAGAGCAGTACAACAGACATTGTTTTGAAGAAGCTTACCTTCAAATTTGGTCTCCAGCTCGGTCTTGCTGAGGCTGACTGCTGAAGGGTTACGCGGAGGCTACGCTAGCCAAAAACAAAAACTTTTCTACCGCGCAAACCAGGAACACTTGCAAGTAAGGGTCGATAGATCGTTACCGATTGGAGTGTGCAGCGGAAACAGCCAATCAGGGCTATCCGATCAGGAACTGTGCTGGCCGATGAATGCCGATTCCCGGGGACAGCCGATTCACTAATCAGCCGATTCGCAGATGCCGCAGCCGATCTGTCGCAGCCGCCTTGCTCGGAAGTGCCACAGCCAGTGAACAGCACACAACGTAGCAGCGCCTCTACCGGTATCCACACGTCCGGGGACAGAACGCCAAACACCCGCGTGCTAGCACGCGATGCAAGGCTAGGGTTTGGCTCGAAAGTGGGGAGGGTTTCCGTGGAGATTGATCTCGGCAACTACTGTTGCGGATTCCGTTCAATGCGATACAACAACTCTCCACCCCTCGCCCCCTTTATATAGAGTTGGCCGACTGGGACTAGTGGCCGATCAGGACTCTATTTTGAATCGGATCTCATCCGAATCTCATAGAGTTGCCCGCCCATACATCGTAAGACCATAGGACTCTATCCGATCGGATCCCTATCCGATCGAGCCGTATCCGAGTCCAACTCGAATGCCTGTTCTTATCCCCTTAAGCGTGCGACCCTATAGGTTCAGGTATACTCGGTTTCGGCTATCGTCTAACTTAGCCGATCGTCGGCTCGAGCCCAACTCAGCCGACTGCAATAGCGGCGCCTAGCGCACATATTGACACCATAGTATACAAGAATATAATATCGGCTCGAACCTGTAATATGTACACAAATCCCTTTGCCTCACGATACCAATTAAGCTATAGGCAAGATGTGTGCCATCCCTTCAATAGCTTAACCATTCACTCGAACCGTATTGGATTATCGTCGTTGATTGACTCCTCAATCAACTTAGCATGGCCATGCATTTCCATAATCCATTACCTCGAGGGCCAAGAGATATCTCTCCAAAGGAGGGGCAAATTCCATCTTGATCACTCACATCCTACTCCATGTTTCATAGCAAACCCGAAGACTACTTTTATAACTACCCGATTACGGAATAGCGTTTGGTAGTCCCAAAGTAGGCTACTACACATGTTGGAATCCATGGTGATCTCGGTCTAAGGACTTTGTACCAACACTACTCGAGACCAACTAATGGCACATTAATTCCCGTAGTGTCTCATGGTGGGTCTATCCAACAATGTGTTCTCTAACACATATGTCCATGTTTATTGATTTGGTATCTCCATACCCATGATCTATGAGACATGATCATCAATCAATAAACATACCGATCTTAGAATCATATTAGTTCCAATAATATGATATATGATCAAGGATCATTTAGAAATAGATTCATACATATAAAGTCTCATAAATAAGTCACGTACTTATTGACCAATACAAGATGTCTATTTCATGGAACCGAATAAGAATTTATTCATAAATACATAAACATTGACCATGATATCCAACATCTCCATGTTGCCTCTAGGGCATATCACTAACAATCTCCCACTTGCACTAGAGTCAATCATGTAAGTATCTAATACCCATTGCTCTTGTGTGCGCCTCATGTTTCGGCTGAGGGAGAGGTTTTGTCAGCGGATCAGCTATGTTGAGATCCGTGTGCACTTTGGCATATCTTGACATCACCTCTGTCCACTATCTCGCGGATGAGATGATATCGCCGAAGTATGTGTTTGGACTTCGATGTGATCTCGGCTCCTTGGCTTGCGCAATGGCTCCACTATTATCACAATAGAGAGACATTGGACCGTCGTACTAGTCATCACACCAAGCTCAGAAACGAATTTCTTGATCCAAACAGCCTCCTTTGCAGCTTCTGAAGCAGCAATGTACTCGGCCTCCGTTGTAGAATCAGCAACAGTATCCTGCTTGGAACTCTTCCAGCTGACTGCGCCTCCGTTCAGGCAGAACACGAACCCAGATTGCGATCTATAATCATCCTTGTCTGTTTGGAAGCTAGCATCGGTGTAACCACTTACAACGAGCTCTTCTTCACCTCCATAGACTAGGAACATATCCTTAGTTCTTCTCAAGTACTTAAGGATATTCTTTACGCATCCAGTGACCTTCACTGGATCGGACGGTATCTGCTCGTAGCACTCAAAGCGTACGAGACATCTGGGCGTGTACAAAGCATGGCATACATGATGGATCCAATTGCCGAAGCATATGGAACCATACCCATCTTATTCCGCTCATCATGTGTTTGAGGACACCGATTCTTGCTAAGATTAATGCCATGTGACATGGGCAAGAAACCTTTCTTGGAATCATGCATGTTGAACCTTTTCAACACCTTGTCAATGTATGTACTTTGGCTTAATCCGATTAGCCTCTTGGATCTATCTCTATAGATCCGAATGCTAATATGTATGCTTGCCTCCCTAAGTCTTTCACGGAAAAACTATTTTTCAATGAAGACTTGACGGATTCTAGCATAGGGATATCGTTTCCAATCAACAATATGTCATCCACATATAAGATTAGAAATACAATTGCGCTCCCACCGACCTTTTTGTAAACACAGGCCTCCTCTTCGTTTTTGATGAAACCAAACCCTTTAATTACTTCATCAAAACGAATATTCCAACTCCGAGATGCTTGCTTCAATCCATAAATGGATTTCTTTAGCTTGCATATCTTTCCGAGCGATTTTGGATCGACAAAACCCTCGAGGTTGTATCATGTATACATCCGCGCTTAGGTTTCCATTTAGGAAAGCCGTTTTGACATCCATCTCGCCATATCTCATAATCGAAATATGCAGCAATCACTAGGATAATCCGAATAGATTTAAGCATTGCGACGGGCGAGAAGGTTTCATCATAATCAACTCCTTGAATTTGTTTAAAACCTTTCGTCACCAATCGCGCCTTATAGATGTGAACATTTCCATCCATATCGGCCTTTTCTTAAAAACTCATTTACACTCAATGGTTTTGACACCATCGGTGGATCAACCAAGTTCCAAACTTGATTGTCGTACATGGATTCTATTTCGGATTTCATGGCTCCAAGCCACTTGTTGGAATCGGGTCCCACCATCGCTTCCTTATATGTCTTAGGCTCATCGGTTTCCAACAACAATATATCACGTTGTTCCGCACTTTGTGTACTGGGCGCACGACGTGATCTTTCGACCTCCGTGGGGCTGGTGTATCTACAACCGGTGGCGCAACACTTTGCTCCTCCTGTTGTGGTTCGTGGTCGCTGAAACATTTTCGGTGTTTCTTGAACTTCTTCAAGATGCACCCTGCTCCCACTAACCCTTCTTGAAAGAAACTCTTTCTCCAAGAAGACAACTGTGTCGGGCGACAAACACTTTGCCTTGTTTCCGATTATAAAAGTAATATCCCTTAGTTTCCTTAGGATATCCCACAAAGAAGCACTTGTCGATTTGGGTGTGAGCTTGTCGGATCGTAAACGTTTTACATAAGCTTCGCATCCCCAAATTTTGAGAAAATACAAACTAGGGGTTGCCCTGTCCATATCTCATATGGTGTCTTTTCAACCGACTTAGATGGAACTCTATTTAGTGTGAGCGCGTGTTTCAAGAGCATATCCCGAAGGATAACGGAAGATCACTTTGGCTCATCATCGACCGCACCATGTCCAACAAGGTGCGATTTCTCCGTTCGGACACTCCGTTCCATTGTGGAGTTCCCGGCGGAGTCAACGTGGAACAATTCCATAATCTTTCGATGATTACCAAACTCTTGGCTCAAGTATTCCCCTCCACGATCGATCGTAGGAACTTGATTGTTTTCCCTAAATGATTACGTACTTCATTCGGAATTCTTTGAACTTTTCAAAGGATTCGGACTTATGCCTCATTAAGTAGATATAACCATATCTACTAAAGTCATCGGTAAAGGTAATGAAGTACGATAACCACCTCGGCCGTTGAGCTCATTGGTCCACATACATCGGTATGTACGAGTGCCAACAAGTCACTTGCTCTTTCACTGTGTCCCGTGAAAGGTGCCTTTGTCATCTTACCAAGTAAACAAGACTCACATGTCTCAAATGATTCAAAATCAAAAGAGTGAAGCAATCCATCCTTATGGAGCTTCTCCATGCGTTTCTTATTTATATGGCCTAAGCGACAATGCCGGATAAACGTGGGGTTTATATCATTAGAGAGTTGCCTTTCGTATTAATGTTATAGATGGGAGACGCTTCAAGATTCAAAACGTATAATCCATTCACCAATGGAGCATGAAAATAGAACATATCTCTAAGATATATTGAACAACCATTGTCCATTGATCTAAAATCATATCCTTCCGCTTGCAAACATGAAGCGGAAACAACGTTTTGACATAGTGTTGGAACACAATAACAATTATTCAATTCCAAAACTAATCCGAAGGTAGATGAAGTGGTATCGTGCCGACAAAGCGTAGCAACGCTTGCTCCATTGCCGACGCGCAGTTCACCTCGCCCCTTCTCAATCCTCTACTTCTTCTCATTCCCGCAACGATTTGCAAATATGAGCTACGATCCGGTATCAAATACCCAAGAGTCGTAGGTGAAGTAGCAAGATTAATGTCTATAACACTAATACCTGAAGCGAAGTCGTACTTTGCTTCTTTTTGAGATCCTCCATGTACTTCTTGCGGTTCCTCTTCCAATGGCTCGTCTCCTTGCAATAGAAGCAAACGGCATCGATGCCGCCGACCCCTTCTTGCCCTTCTTTGCATTGGAGGCACTCGCGATCTCATCGGGAGTTAACTTCCTCTTGGTGCAAAGTTTCTTGACAGGTGGTTTGCGCTTTGCCTTCGCATCATCATCACATGATGACCGTTTTTCGGATACTCTCCTCACTTGTCTTTAGCATCCCATGCAATTCAGCCAAGGTTCTATCCATATTGTTCATGTGATAGTTTAATATGAATGGCTCGAAGCTCGGAGGGAGCGACGGAGAATCACATCGAGCCAACTCTTGGCTAAGGGGAAAACCTAGTTTTCCGGACTCTCAATGTAGCCAATCATTTTTATCACATGCGGATGACGGGATTCCCTCAACAAGCTCGCACGCAAACAAGGACTTCGAGGTGTTGAACCTCTCGGCCCGAGCTTGGTTCTCAAACATGCCACGCAGTCCCTGAATAATAGTGTGAGCATCGCTGCTCTCATATTGCTTCGAAGCTCGGGGGACATTGTTGCAAGCATGAGACAGCTTATATCTAGGGCATCATTAGTGTGCTTCTCATAAGCCCTCCGTGCGGTTGGAGTGGCATTATTTGGCAAATCCTCGGGATAGGGTACTTCAAGAACGTACTCCTTACGCTCTTGCTTGAGAACAATTCTCAAGTTGCGATACCAATCCATAAAGTTTGTTCCATTTAAATTTTTTTTCGAGAATAGATCGCAAATTAAAGGTACTGGGTGTAGTATTAGCCGCCATTTATTCTACAACGAGAAAAACAAAGTTTAGCACAATGTTTATGTTATGTCTTTTGTTAAACAATTTAACATAAGACTCCCATTACGTATTTTCCACCTTCCCTCTAGGTTACGTATTGGGTCAAGATCCACATGTTAGTTAATTTTCTAGTGAGCTTTGGCATCACTTGCTAGAAAATTAGTAACATCGGTAAGCAACTCCTTGCTAATCACATCTCTATGTGACTCTTGTTGTTGGTGTGGCATCTCCATGCCCCCCCCAACCTATGCCCCAAGGCCCAAAACTGTTTTGATAGCCTTGTTAAGTAAACCAAATGCTCTGCTGTATATGTCCGACATATACCCCTCGTGTTATGATAGAGAATGGCACTCGCTTGGCGGACCCACCATTGACGAGCATAACGGTGACGGGTGCAACATTTGGAAGGGCATCATTACTACTTAATTTTGTGAGGGATGCTATCCTATCAAACATACATATCACATAAGAAAACAGGTAGAATAGCATATAATGAAATAGTATGGCCCCCTTCACATGGTGATCTCCATCTCCATGTCGGCGCGAGGATCTCCATCTTCGGCACCATCTTTCAATGTGCATGATGCTTGATTTCTTCAAACTAAGCTACTACTATAGAAGCTCTAATTGAAGATTACATCGACTCGCAGTCGTGAAAGAATATTACAAGCATTGCACGTATGAAAGAATATTACGAGGATTGCACATATGAAAGAATATTACATGCATCACATGCATCTCATACATCTCATACATACAATAGGGCCATACCATCTCAAAGCATTCTCTGCAAAAACAAGTTAGGCGTAGAAACGTTTTCTACCTATCGCGAGAAACGGCATCGAGACGACCTATAAGGGGGTCGAGGGGAAGCCGCCCCTCGCGGGCTTCGGGCGCGCCGAACACTCACACGAAATTCATAGATCCAATCTATGAAATCGCTTATGGAAACCATATCGGCATAATCATATTATGCCGTCCCGATACACTATCAAGGGAGATGGTTTGCGTAGGCGCGAGGCAGCAACAAAGTCGGACTACGAGATAGCTTCGGTATAATCACATTATACCGTTCCGATACACTATCAAGGAACGCTATCTCGAACCCAACTCAAACCGAGTTATTTGGAAATTGCTTCGACGTAATCACATTACGTCGTTCCGATACACTATCAAGGAACGCAATTACCATCTACTCTCCTCAACGAGATCCCGTAAAACCGATTGATCTAATCAACCCGTGCGCTAAACTTGTTCCAGATCCAATCTAAAACCCGAACTAAGCAAGATTAGCTCGATACCACCGTAGGGTTACGCGGAAGCTACGCTAGCCGAAAACAAAAATTTCTACCGCGCAAACCAGGAACACTTGCAAGTAAGGGCCGATAGATCGTTACCGATTGGAGTAGAGTGCAGCGGAATAGCCAATCGGGGCAATCCGATCCGGAGCGGTGTAGCTGATTCCCGGAGACAGCCGATTCGCCAATCAGCCCGATCCGAGTCGTCCGGCCGCGTTCTCACGCCTCGCTCGATGCGCCCGACCGCGATCGATTCCACCACGGCCGATCGCTCCGTTGCGGCCGATCCGAAGCCGATCAACGGCGCGCAACGTAGCGGCGCCTCTACCGGTATCCACACGTCCGGGGACGAACGCCGTACACCCGTGTGCTAGCACGCGATGCAAGGCTAGGGTTTGGCTCGAAAGTGGGGAGGGTTTCCGTGGAGATTGATCTCGGCGACTTCATTGCATGCGATGCAATTGACGTATCTAAGCTCTCCACCCCTCCCTCCTTTATATAGAGTTGGCCAGCGGGACTAGTGGCCGATTAGGACTCTATTTTGAATCGGATCTCATCCGTATCTCATAGAGTTGGCCGCCCCACACGTCGTAAGCCCATAGGACTCTATCCGATCGGATCCCTATCCGATCGAGCCGTATCCGAGTCCAACTCGAATATCTATTCTATCCCCTTAAGCGTGCGACCACGTAGGTTCAGGTATACTCGGTTTCGGCTATAGTCTAACTTAGCCGATCGTCGGCTCGAGTCTAACTCAGCCGACTGTCAATAGCGGCGCCTAGCGCACATATTGACACCATAGTATACAAGAATAATATCGGCTCGAACCGTAATGTGTACACAAATCCCTTTGCCTCACGATACCGGTTAAGCTATAGGCAAGATGTGTGCCATCCCTTCAATAGCTTAACCATTCACTCGAACCGTATTGGATTATCGTCTTTGATTGACTCCTCAATCAACTTAGCATGGCCATGCATTTCCATAATCCATTACCTCGAGGGCCCCGAGATATCTCTCCAAAGGAGGGGCAAATTCCATCTTGATCACTCACATCCCACTCCATGTTTCATAGCAAACCCGAAAACTACCTTTATAACTACCCGATTACGGAATAGCGTTTGGTAGTCCCAAAGTAGGCTATTACACATGTTGGAATCCATGGTGATCTCGGGTCTAAGGACTTTGTACCAACACTACCCGAGACCAACTAATGGCACATTAATTCTGTAGTGTCTCATGGTGGGTCTATCCAACAATGTGTTCTCCAACACATATGTCCATGTTTATTGATTTGGTATCTCCATACCCATGATCTATGAGACATAATCATCAATCAATAAACATGCCGATCTTAGAATCATATTTGTTCCAACAATATGACATATGATCAGGGATCGTTTAGAAATAGATTCATACATATAGAGTCTCATAAATAAGTCACGTACTTATTGATCAATACAAGATGTCTATTTCATGGAACTGAATAACACTTTATTCATTTATACATAAACATTGACGTGATATCCAACATCTCCATGTTGCCTCTAGGGCATATCACTAACATGATACACTATCAAGGAACGCTATCTCGAAGCCGACTCAAACCGAGTTCTATGGATATTGCTTCGACGTAATCACATTACACCGTTTCGATACACTATCAAGGAACGCAATTACCATGAATTCTCCTCAACAAATCCCGTAAAACCGATTGATCTAATCAACCCGTGCGCAAAACTTGTTCCAGATACAATCTAAAACCAGAACTAAGCAAGATTAGCTCTGATACAACTGAAGGGTTACACGGAGGCTACGCTAGCCGAAAAAAAAACTTTTCTACCGCGCAAACCAGGAACACTTGCAAGTAAGGGTCGATAGATCGTTACCGATTGGAGTGTGCAGCGGAAACAGCCAATCAGGGCTATCCGATCTGGAACTGTGCTGGCCGATGACAACCGATTCTCGGGGACAGCCGATTCACTAATCAACCGATTCGCAGATGCCGCAGCTGATCTGCCGCAGCCGCCTTGCTCCGAAGTGCCACAGCCGATGAACAGTGCACAACGTAGCGCGCCTCTACCAGTATCCACACGTCCGGGGACAGAACGCCGAACACCCGTGTGCTAGCACGCGATGCAAGGCTAGGGTTTGGCTCGAAAGTGGGGAGGGTTTCCGTGGAGATTGATCTCGGTGACTTCTGTTGCAGATTCGGTTCAATGCGATACAACAACTCTCCACCCCTCGCCCCTTTATATAGAGTTGGCCAACCGGACTAGTGGCCGATCGGGACTCTATTTTGAATCGGATCTCATCCGAATCTCATAGAGTTGGCCGCCCATACGTCGTAAGACCATAGGACTCTATCCGATCGGATCCCTATCCGATCGAGCCGTATCCGAGTCCAACTCGAATGCCTGTTCTTATCCCCTTAAGCGTGCGACCACGTAGGTTCAGGTATACTCGGTTTCGGCTATCGTCTAACTTAGCCGATCGTCAGCTCGAGTCCAACTTAGCCGACCTGTCAATAGCGGCGCCTAGCAGCACATATTGACACCATAGTATACAAGAATATAATATCGGCTCAGAACACTGTAATGTGTACACAAATCCCTTTGCCTCACGATACCAATTAAGCTATAGGCAAGATGTGTGCCATCCCTTCAATAGCTTAACCATTCACTCGAACCGTATTGGATTATCGTCGTTGATTGACTCCTCAATCAACTTAGCATGGCCATGCATTTCCATAATCCATTACCTCGAGGGGCCAAGAGATATCTCTCCAAAGGAGGGGCAAATTCCATCTTGATCACTCACATCCCACTCCATGTTTCATAGCAAACACGAAGACTACTTTTATAACTACCCAGTTACGGAATAGCGTTTGGTAGTCCCAAAGTAGGCTACTACACATGTTGGAATCCATGGTGATCTCAGGTCTAAGGACTTTGTACCAACACTACCGAGACCAACTAATGACACATTAATTCTGTAGTGTCTCATGGTGGGTCTATCCAACAATTTTTTCTCTAACACATATGTCCATGTTTATTGATTTGGTATCTCCATACCCATGATCTATGAGACATGATCATCAATCAATAAACATGCCGATCTTAGAATCATATTAGTTCCAATAATATGATATATGATCAGGGATCATTTAGAAATAGATTCATACATATAGAGTCTCATAAATAAGTCACGTACTTATTGATCAATACAAGATGTCTATTTCATGGAACTGAATAACACTTTATTCATAAATACATAAACATTGACCATGATATCCAACATCTCCATGTTGCCTCTAGGGCATATCACTAACAACTGCCTCCAGCTGGACATGGAGCGAGTAGACCTCCGATGAATTTTCTACAACAAGAGAGGTTATCAGCAACCAAAATCAACGCGGAAGCCATAAAGAGACTGAGAGGGCTAAGCTTACTCCCGACTGAACCTCGGAGGTCGAGGTTTTCTTCCCGGAGTTTGGCTATTTCCCTCCTCAGGGCTGCCTCCCTCAACGCGGCCTCTTCTCGAGTGGTCTTCAACTTTTGCTGGACGTCCTCCAGGGAGTTTAGATGCGGGACCAACTTCTCGAGCGCTTCGGACTTGGCCATCGATCGACAGTACTCTTTCTGTGCGCAAGACCTGAAGTTGGCCGACTGAAAAGGAATGATGATGCTGCAACGGAAAAAGATCAAGACTTACGTTGAGTAGTCGAGTCGCCTCATTCAGGCTGTTGACAAGGGCATCCCTCTCCTCGCTTCCCGCTTGCTTATCTAAGATTATGCCTTGCCTCGGCCTTCGAATCTCGCCACTCGATCTTGATCGGGGAACCCGAGCTTGAATACTGCAACAGGGATTTCTTCTCTCTATGGCTGGTTGGATCAGAAGTAACAGATGAAGCTACGAGAGAGTGAAACTGAAGATTGAAGATGAAATGTCAATTCAAGACTTACCGGTTTCGGTGGTTGTATCCTTAACTGGTGCAGCCCGGCTGGTCTCTTCCTTCTAACTTTTGACCGACTGGTCTTTAGTCGGAGCCCTTTGGGCTGCAGCCGGGGGCTTCTTCGCGGCCGACTGGTTTCCAGTTGGGGTGTCCCGACTGGCGGTCGGGGGCTCCCTCCTTGGGATATCTTCGCTGGGAGGCGAGGGCCTTTCACCCGGAGCGCTCTCGCTCGGGAGAGGGCTCCGGGGTTTAGGTTCCGCGGGCTTGGATGCCTCGGGTGCTGCAGCAGGCGTTGGCCCTTCGCTTTTCCCAGTAGGGTCTATATCTTGGGGCCTCATGCCAAACGAACGATGAGCGCAGTCGGAATGAAGACAGAGAAATTTTCGAAGAGCTTAACTTCAGTCATACGGTGTACCTGGATGATCGGCGGATCTTAGGCGCCGCCTTTGGTGAAGAACTTGGAGGGGTTGCCTCGGCTGGAGGGGCGGGGACGTCATCGTCCGAGTCATCGATGATGAGCCTCCTCTTGCTCGCCCGTTTGCTGATATCTTCACTCGGGGCCATCCTGTTCCCGGCTGGATCACTCTGGATCTTCACGCCACCAGCCGGCTTCTTGGCAGGCCGAAGCGGCACGTCATCATGAGGAATTCTGTATGGTTTTGAAATGATGGAGGCATTTTCCTGCAAGAAAGATTCTAACAATACTGAGAAATATGACATCAAGATTACAAGGCAATGAAAGAATTAAGTCGGCTTACCGAAGGAGGAGGTCGATACAGACTGAAGGGGAGGACTGGCAGCACAAGGCTGCGTTCAACTGCAATTCCAGTCGAGAAGACCTTGTACATTCGGATCTTCAAGATCTCGAAGCTGAGGGAGTCACAGTCTTCCCGATTGGGGTCCCTCTCGCCCTCGTACTCGAAGGCTGGCTTCGATCGCTCCTTAATCGGCGCCAGTCGGCTCCTGATGAAGTGCCGAGTGATTTGCTCGCCACGAAGACCTTTTTGCTTCATCTCCAAGATATTCGCTAGCAACTTGTTGGCTTCATCCCAGTCTTGGGCTACTTGCACAGTGCTCCAGGTATGCTTGGGAACAGGGGGAAGGCCAATGAAGTTTGGCAGGCTGGGTTCAAGATTGCTAATATAGAACCAGCCCGCGTGCCAACCCTTGTTGGAGGATTTCAAAGGGAGAGAGAAATACTCCTTGCAGAGGGATCCGCGGAGTTGGAAACCTGCCCCACCGACGACGCAGGGCTGGTCCTTATTTGGATGTGGCTTAAGGTAAAACATGCGACGGAAGAGCTGGAAGTGGGGGAGAATGCCGAGGAAGGCTTCACATACATGAATGAAGAGAGCGATGTGGAGCATAGAGTTGGGGTTCAAATGATAGAGACGAAGACCATAATAATCAAGAAGCCCCCTAAAGAACTCGGAGGTGGGGAGGCTGAAGCCACAGTAAAAGAAAGAAGTGAAGACGACGAGCTCACCGATGTTCGGGGTGGGAAACTCCTCACCCGCCGCTGGGCGCCATCCCACGATCTCCTTGGGAGGAAGCACTCCGTGCTTCACCATCTCCTTGAGGGTGGACTCCCTCACATCCGAAGTGGCCCACTGCTCGAAAGGGATTTTCCTCTCATCCGCCATGAATGTGGTTTGTGTGGGAAGCAGATCTAGCTAAAAGGATGGGGATTTGAGATGGGAGTTTGAGAAGATGGATGCCGAGGCTAGCTGTGAGCGAAGCGCAGCGTTCTGGAACGGTGGATTGGGCGCGCGCAAGGACTTAGGGTTCTTCGCTGCAAGCTGATGAACAGTGTTGCGATTGGGGAAGTTCTTTTGGGAAGATGAAGTGGCGGGGATGACCTCGAGGCTTTGTAAAGAGATTTGAGGGTTGTGCTAGGTTTTCTCGCAATTGGGCCGAGCCCATGAGAGACCGGCGGCCCAGCTAAGGTGTGGCCTGACGCGTGTCCTTAGGGACTTAAGTGGATGAACTTAAGCAGATTTGCCTTGGCAATATGCACATGTCTGAGTGCCCTGTACCTTTGGAAATCCTTTCATACCGCGGTTTGCTTGACTTCATGAGAAGTTAGCACGATGCAATTTGAGAGGTGACCAACAGCTAAGCTTTTTATAGCTGCCTTGATGACAAGGGCTGTTTGGTTCTTTAGCATTTGATTGGATGACTATATCAATGCTATTTTTCCACCTTGGCGAAGATCTTTATAGATTGAGACCAGTATTATGGCAAGAGCTATTTAATAATTTGGTTATATTTTTCAGATGACTAAAAAACTTATTTATCCATGAGGGACGATTAAAATATTTGTTCCGAGATGACTCGGGCAGATCCACTCGGATAAGAATGAGCTTACCGAGTGTTTTTTTATCCACGAGGTTTGATTGAGTTATTTGTTCTGAGATGACTCGGGCAAATTCACTCGGACGAGCGTGAGCTTGCCGAGTGATGAGATTTTTTATGATTACTTTAGCATGAGCTAAGCATTTATATGAGTATGATTCTTTTTAGTTCTTGACTATGTGCTTAGTCATACAGTCGGGGGCTACATCTAATTGGGTACATCAGGAGATGCACCTAAATATTTATTTTTTAGAATTTGTTGGATATTTTCCAGCCCTACACAGTCTTTGGAGCCACTCGGGGGATTCAGGCAGAGATGATGGAATTACTCGGTGCCAGAAGCACTCGGCCAAAAAGTTGTTTGGCTATATACTATCTTGATTTGATGCTGAGTTGTCTCGTCGACTGAAAAGGACTCGGGGGCTACTGTGGAGATTATGGCAATCGGGTATCCACATGGCAAGTTTATCCGACTGGAGGTAGGGATAGATTGAGCCTGCCAAATATGTAAACCAAATATGACTTGGGTGTTACATTGCCGATTGAGATAAGGCAACGGCTCATAGTCACGGTTTGGTAAGATTGAGGAAACCGACTTAGAGTGAGATAGGGTTTCCGATCTGTAAGCCCGCCTCCCAAGACTATATAAGGGGGGTGAGGGGCGTCCCTTGAGGGATATCAGATTCATGAGAAATTAGCTTTCAGCTTTAGATCACGAGATCAATAAAGACACTCGGCGGATTGAATCCCCGAAACAGGAGTAGGGTATTACCTCACGAGAGGGCCCGAACCTGTCTAAATCCTTGTTTTCCACCTAACCCATAGTGCTTGGCGATCTTGACTGCACCCCCAAATTTCTATTGCCAGAACCGAGTTTCGACACCATCTAAAAGTAGAACCGACTCCATGGGATCCTTACCTTCTTGTGCAAATGGAAAAGAAACAATTGGATCCAACAAGTCACTAAAATCTATCCAGTTTAAACCGACAATACGAACCGCCATAGTCGCCGGCGTCATCCAAGCATGAAACCGACTTCAAAGTCCTATAAATAGACCATACCAGGCCACGAATCATATACAAAACTTGATCGGCATCTCTTCCTATATGGTTTCCCCAAAATTCCCCTACCTATTAGCTACCACACTACCCAAATTTTGAAGAAATTGAAAGAGAGTCCCGAAGAACCCTAATTCGGCCGCCCGAAGTAAAATCTAAAAATTCATCGCTTCTAATCGAGTTTTTCTCCAATTAATGGTATAATATCAATCTAAATCATTCAGTCTTTCATTCACCTAGGATTCTTAGATCAAATTTTGGCTAGAGCTCACCACCGACGCCACCACCAGAAGTTCCCATGTTTCTCAACGGCGCGTGCACGGTGCTTGAACACCCCAACCTCTTTTTAGCCAAGCCAAGTGCATAGGGAGTACCTCCTTAGTTCATAGTTCCTATGAGCAACTTGCCTTAATGAAAACATGGCCGGAAATGTGCCGACGGCGAGCTCCACCACCGCCGCAAACGCACTGTCGTCGCTGGTTCATCTCGTTGTTTCCCCGGCCAAACCTAGCCTAAAAATGGAACCTCTAGGTCTAGTAGATGGTAAAAAATATCCTAGCTTCTAAGTTTTAGCTACCATAGCCGGCATAGCCTTGCTTTCCGTCGGTAGCTCGCGAAGGTAAAAGGAGAAAAGGAATAAAAGAGATTAGAGGGAGACAAAGGCGAGTAGCGTAGTGGAGAAGACTTAGGCGGTGAGAGAGGATTCCAGCCCTAGGAAAATTTAGCTCTTTTCTTTTATTTTATTTTTAGTGGGTTAGAAATAAAGAAGGGCATAGGAAAAACCCAAGAAAAATAGCTAGGTTGATCCTTTGATCTTTTCAAAATCTCATTTTCCAATTCTTGTATGCTTTTAAACTTATTTAACTACTACTTCAATCTTTCAAAAATATTTGTTTTAAAACTCTTTCATATTTATATTTATACAAATTTAGAATTTTAAAACTAAGAATAAACCCATTTAAACTTTTTAAATTCAAATTTCTCCTAGTTTCTTTAAATTTATCTATATTTTTTAGAAATACATTTAATTTAAAATTTTATAAAATACTTTATATTAATTCAAAGCCAAATTCTAAATTTTAAAACCAAACAAATGACCCTACAAAAGTAGTTTAACTTCCTTGACTTTTCCCAAATCTTATTTTAAAACCTTTCCTTTTTCTTAAATTTATATTTTCTTTTTTAAAAAATATTTGAAATATTATCTTCAACTCTTTTTATCTTTATTTAAGCTTAAGTTTCAAGACTTTAAAAATATAGCAAATGATCTAACAAATAACTTTCCCTCTAAAACTTCAAAAATAACCCTTTTAAACTCTTTTTGAATTTCCGCATTTATTCAGTGTTTATTTGAAGTTGTTTGTTTGATTCATTCTAACATTTAGCGATAGATTGCGACATCAAATTCATAAAGGGAACCAAGCCTGACTATATCGTCGACATAGTTTTGCCCATCCGATGGACCGGTTATACCGGCATGACATTTCTATATTTCTCTCCGATCTCCCTGGGGACTCAGGAGATTTATAATGTGCATAACAACATTGGAGATTGTAGTGTTGATAAAGTCTCATTGGTGGACAGCTATGTAAACAGCGGATAACAACACCGATACTAACCAGATCGGTAACGTATGTTAAGATAGCGCCGCAGGTTTAACCAAGCCGGGGCAAGTGTGTGACGAACAACTATTAAATAGGGGTCGAGACACCAATTACTGGTTAGAATTGGTGCCCCTATTAAGATAGCCCGCCGGTCTCGTTCACACATCAGGAAAAGTTAGAACTATATAAATGTCATGTTACCCTTTAGTGTGGCTAACTAAGGTTAATCCTCGGGTAAAGCTGGGCAGACGCTGCAGTCGATTTGTATTTAAATATGCTGTACTCCCGATTAATGGAGTTGTGTCTATGGGTGAATCCGGTTTAATGGCATGAGTAACTTTTCTAAAATGCCATCGCTAAAATTTGATATTCATATATAAGAAATTAAAAGAAAGAATAGAACCTAGATTCATGTTTAAGTTAGGCTTAGTTTATTTCCTTGTAGGACATCATGTATATCTATTTATATATAATATGGAATCACATTAAGATTAGACTTATATCATATCATGCATATCTATATAGCATAAGATCATGCTATGGCTAGGATTATATTATTCTTTTTAAAATATCTTACATATTTATAGGAAAGGATAGAGTATAGGATTAGGCTAAAGTTAAGCTTATAATTCATGTCCTTAAATGTTCACATAGAATATATTGGAAAGAAGAATAGGATATATCTTCATGCTAGAAACATATTTATAATTTGTTTCTCTTGTCGATATAGCATGCATATTTAAATAGAATTGTATTCATTCTGACTTGCTGAGTACCATTTGTACTCACTCTTGCACATAATAACTTCAGGAAATCTCGAAGCCAAGGAAGAACACGAACTCTAGGTCGACTCTACACTCGGGCTATCTCTATGGAAGTGTCACACCTTTTTGTATTGTATAAATGGTATTTGTACATTATTATTTTTGTAAGAACATACGAAGTTCCTGTATCTGTACTATTTCATGCGTAACCGGACTCCTCGGAGGTTATGTGGTATTGTGAAGTTGACCTCTCTGGAGGGGACCCCACATATTTCTTTCAGGGTTTCCCGAGAACCGGTCCTTAACAACCATGGGCGCAACTATCCAAAACCATTGCACCCACAGCCCACCATTGTCATATTTTAATATCATTTACATAGTATCTCATACTTGACATCATCTCTATAATAATCTCCACTGTAGTATTTAGATAATGTGATTCCCTTAAATGAACTAATTGATCCAAGTCAGGCTAAGCTTGTCCTAAACCAATATCTAGTCATATTGAACCCAAGTTATCAATGGTATAAGGTAATCAAATCCTATGGCTGAGTACAATAGGTGAAATAGTCTCATGAAATAACATTCTAAAACATATGCAGTATTGAGAAAAAAAAAGACATTTAGATAAAATAGGTTCAATATGATCAATGTAATGTATGACCTTCCTTGCTCTAAATATTGGAGAACTTCTACGACTACTTCGAAGTAAACGGGATCGCTGGAATTACTGGAATCTACACGACAAACAAAGCACTCAACAAAACATGTTAAAAGTCTACTGAAATAGCACATGAAACAATTTTTAATGGCTTATTCGCATTTTTCTGCATTTAATGAAATTTGAATAGACTAAAACAGAGCTCAAATTAAAAAGATATAAATTTTATAAGATTATCTATGTTTTTACTAAAACAGAAAACTCCTTAAATTATTTATTGTGCAATTAAATGCTGGGCTGACGTAGGCGGCTGGCTTATGGGTAGGGCTGACGTCAGCATGACGCAAGTGATGACGTGATGCTGACGTAAGCGAGGGCTGACGCAAGCGGCGCATGGGCGCCGGTCAACTGTGGACCAGGTCTACGGGAGCGACGGCGTCGGCGCACCACGTGGCGGCATCGCAACGGCTGAGCAGCACGCAGGATCGACGGCCCCGATCTACTGCTCGGTAGATCGAACAGTCGGGATGCGCTAGGGTTCTACGGGGCGGTGGCCGAGCTCGAGAGGTTTAGCCATGGCCGCGCGGCGACCGGCCGGATTGCTGGTGATGCGGGCAACAGCGGCGGACGACGACACGAGGTTCGAGAAGCGGCGGGGCACAACGCTAGGGTTTTGGGTTGGCATGCAGTGCTACGGGAAAGTGAGCTAGGGCACGGAACCGATAAGGAAGTCGAGATCACCGGCGTCGGGGACAAAAGTGGTGGCGCATGGTGGCGAAAATTGGGCATCGGTGATTTAGGGCACGAATCGGCTCGAGGAAATCAAAAGCATGGGGTGGATGATCTCGGCTTCTTTTATAGGGGAAAAGGAGACCAGATTAGGCATGATTTGGCCGGGAATTGCTCTCGCGTTTGTTTGGATTCGGAGAGAGAATCCGACGCGGATACGGTTAGGGTTTTCGCGACCGCGTGATGAGATAAGGCGGTGCGGCGTAGGCGGATGCGAGCGGTGGCGGCGTGGGTCGGATGCGGCACGGGGTGCGGTGCGGGGATGGCACGGGTGGCGTGGGCTTGGTAGCGAAAATGGCGCCGCGGCGGCGCACGGAAGGGCACGGACCGAACAGCCGGGCCCCACTGCCGCCGCCCGTTCCGAGGGGCAAAACTAGACTTCGACGGCACGGGCGACCCGCGGCCTGCGGCCCAAGAGCGTAAAGGGGTGCGCACGCACGGTGGGAAGAACCGGGCCGTCGCCCAATTACGAAAAGAGCGGGAAAAGGATGGGCGATTAAAGAAAAAGGAAAAAGATTTTCTGGGACTTAATTAATTCCGATAAGTTTTTTAATTTGTTAAAAATTATTTCCAATGCTTTCAAAATTCCACTAAAAATCCTGTTAATGTATTTTGACATGTAGAATTTAAAAAAAATCCTACCATGCCATTTTCACTTATTTAATGTATTTTAAAATTAATTATTTTCTCTAGGTTAATGCAAAATTAAAATTCTTTTTAGGGAATTATTTAAATGATTTCTAGAGGGCACAACTAGAGAATGTGACAAACCTACCCCACTTAAACAGAATCTCGACCCCGAGATTCGAAGGTACTGGTGAAATGGTGCGGGTGAGCGGCCTTCAACTCATCTTCTCTTTCCCAGGTAGCTTCTTCTTCTGAATGGTGAGTCCACTGAACTCTACAGAATCTAATAACCTTGTTTCGAGTTCTTCTCTCACTAGTTTCAAGGATACGGGTTGGTTTCTCCACGTAGGTCAAGTCCTCTTGAATCTCAATCTAGTCTGGACTCGCCTATTCCTCTAGTACTCTGAAACATTTCTTTAACTGAGAAACATGGAACGTCTTGAATACCATGCATGTTTGATGGTAGCTCGAGCTGGTAAGCTACTTTTCCTCGACGTTCCTGAATTTTGTATGGTCCCACAAAACGTGGTGCCAACTTGCCTTTGGTTTGGAAATGGTGCACTCCTCGAAGCGGTGTGGCACGAAGATACACATAATCTCCTGCTTCAAAGGTGAGATCTCTTCGACGGTTGTCTGCGTAGCTCTTCTGCCGAGATTGCACAATCCTCAACATTTCTCTAATTGTTCCGACTTTTGCTTCTGCTTCACTTATCACTTTCGTTCCGAACAACTGACGCTCACCAGTCTGATCCCAAAAAGGGGTTTACGACACTTCCGTTCGTACAATGCCTCAAACGGTGCCATTTGTAGACTGGCTTGGTAACTATTGTTGTAGGAGAATTCTGCATAAGGCAAACTCTTGTCTCATGCTCCTCCAAACTCAAGCGCACATGCTCTCAGCATATCCTCCAAAATTTGGTTTACTCTTTTGGTTTGACCATCAGTCTGCCGGTGATAAGCTGTACTGAAGTTCAACCGAGTACCAAGCTCTTCTTGCAACTTCTGCCAGAACTTGGAAGTAAACTGACTTCCTCGGCCAGACACGATCTTCTTAGGCACCCCATGTAAGCACATGATCCTAGCAAGGTAAAGTTCTGCTAACTTCTTTCCCGAATAAGTGGTATGCACCGGGATGAAATGAGCCACCTTCGTGAGTCGATCCATGATGACCCAAATCAAATCATGTCCCGACGAAGTTCGAGGTAAACCTATGATGAAATTCATTTCAATCTCTTCACATTTCCACTTCGGGATATGGAGGGGTTGTAACAGTCCTGTGGGCCGTTGATGTTCTACCTTGACTTGATGACAAACATCAGAGACTACGACAAATTCGGCCATTTCTCTCCTCATACTGACCCACCAAAACTTCTCCTTGAGATCTTGATACATCTTCGTACTCCCCGGATGGATTGAATATTGAGTCTAGTGAGCTTCCGTAAGGATCAGTTTATTCAATTCTTTGTCTTTCGGTACACACAATCTTTTTCCCATTCAGATTGTTCCATGCTCGTCTTCAGTGAAGTCGTGAGCTTTTTCGACTCTTATGTTCTTCTTGAGTTCAGCTATCTCAGGATCTGATTGTTAACGACCAAATTTGGTAACCAAATCCCCGGGTTTGAAGCCAAGATTGAAGCAGAATCGGAGAAGAAGTGTGATCTGCAGAGAAATAGAGGCCGCATCGACTAAGTCTGAATCGGCTGCGAAGCCAATCGACTGAGTCCGAGTTGGAAGAGAGTAGCCGATAGCCGATTCCGATTGAAGATAGAAGTGAAGCCAATCCCGAAAGGAAAGCTTGAGGATAAAGTGTTGGATTCGGTTTCTAGACTACGTTAAAGATGTCTCCATCTATGGATAGGGTCCTATAACGGCAATTGTATCTGCTAAGTTAGGATATTTTGTATAGTTTCCTTTCGTGATAATGTCGGTTTGTTTTGTAATCTAATCTGTAATAGGAAACGTGTCCATTACGGACTCATTGTGTATATGGGTATAAATAAGACCCGAGGGCTTGTAAAATAGATATCATACAATCAATACACCTTCGGCACATCGCCAACCTTTTCATTTTACTTTTTCTCGATAAGTTCTTACTTTTTCTCGGGCTGCATCGACTTCCATCTCCGGACGAGGTAATTCCTTGTTACAAGTGGCTTGTATCATCGGGGTTAGTGCTTCCATCGTAATGATACTTTGATTTCGATGTTATAAACTGCTTAGATTATCATATGCGACATATAATCTAGAACAATCTCTAGATCTATCTCCCCATTGGCTGATTTCTCTCTGAAGACAGCAACCGATAGAGCTAGATCTAGAGGTTGATTTAGATTATATGGCGTATCCACCGTCTCGAGGGGTTCTTATTAGCTTATACAGATATAGTATTTCTTTTTGTACTTAATGCTGCATCAAATTTATCTGTTAAGTTGCTTTTAGAAGTATATAGATCTGTTTGGCATAATGCTTACCATTAGAGACAGTACCGGGGTTTCAGCCGGTCTTACCTGTTCTAATCGTTTTCTTTAGTATTAATTGCTAACGGATGTATTAGAACTGCCTTTTATATTAAGACCTCAACCTATTTAAATGCCCTAAGCCAGTATCAATCTGTTGAGCTATATCAATAGCCGATTGATCTAGGTTTATCGTATTTGATTCAGATTGATATCTTTTTATAAAATATATCGGAGTATGAGCTGATTTACATTAGATCTGCGATATCGGCTAGGTTATGAATGCATATATTTTTTATACTAATGCACTTTTAGATCTAAGTGGTTTATACTGTCTTGGTATACTACCGATCTATCCCAATCACTTAGTTTAAATGTGTGTTGGGATAATGATTATATGTTTATTGATGTCTTTAGCCGATCGAGTAGAACCCAAACGCATATTTCTTTTTTCTTGTTGGTTACAGGATCGAACCAACTCCCCCAAACTTCACCAAAGGCGACCAACGTGGACCTGCACTAGAGTAAAGCAAATCTCTCAGGCCAGTGTGTGAGAATCAAATTTCTCATCAACACCGATGCCTGAGCAGCCAGAATTTGGTCTATGAGAGTGGGTTGAGCTTCAAGAGAGGCCACGAATCCAAATTCCACAATTCACAGGTTTAGGCACTCAAACTCTTGCTGCAACTGATTACACATTCCCTCCGTGTTAATGGTGTTGCAGTAACTTTTCCGGGTAAAAGCATATGCTACCACATTGTCCTTGCCGGTGTCCCAACGGTGATGCAGAAACATGTGGAAAACATGTTTAACACCAATCGGTGGCCAATCATGTCCAATGAGCCGACTAGCAACATCGCTCCGGCACCACATTATAATCCTGTCGGCAATCGGCTCCTTCCTGAGCAATCACCGTCGATTGCGTCTCAGCCACCTCCCGCTGCAAATCAGTTTCAGTGCCAATACCCAGGAGGACACGTTGAGCAACAGTACCAGCCACAGACGCCACTACTCCAGTATCGGAAAGGACCCGTTCACTACGAGCAGTACGAGCCGATACCTCCAGTTCAAGCTCAAGACAACAGACCTTGGGCCGACCTAATTGCCGACGTCATGCGCGATCATTTTGGCTTTAAACCCAAAGATTCTGGCAACATGTACCGGTACCCATGCCTAGAATACTTCGAGAGAGTGTCACTGCCAAACTGGTACAAGGTGTCGGATTTCTCTAAATTCTCCGAGCAAGACAACGTGTCCAGTTACGAACACGTGAGCCGATTCCTAGCCCAATGCGGGGAAGCATCGGCAACAGACACGCTCATGGTACGTTTGTTCCCGCTATCACTTTTGGGGTCGGCTTTTACCTGGTTTTCTTCCTTGCCGTACAACTCGGTTCAAAGCTAGGCCGACCTCGAGAAACAATTCCATAGCTACTTCTACTCCAGTACCCATGAAATGAAGCTGTCGGATCTTACCAGCATCAGGCAGAAGCATGAGGAATTGGTTCAGGACTACATCCAACGTTTCAGGGACATGAGGAACCGATGCTACAGCTTGGTGTTATCGGACTCACAGCTAGCTGATTTAGCTTTTCACGGCCTTTTGGCCCCAATCCGTGAAAGGTTTTCGGCTCAAGACTTTGACAACCTAGCCCACTTGGCCCAAAAGTTAACGGCGCACGAGCAAAGATTTCATGAATCTAGGAGGGTCGTCAAGAAAGTTACCCACGTCGCTTGCACAACAGATTCAGACTCAAGTGATAGCGACGCAGAGGTGGCAGCGGCCGAGTGGACCAGAAACAAGAAGGCCATAACCTGCCAATGGCTAAAAATACGGCTAAAGAAGAAAAGTACGATTTCGACATAACTAAGGCCAACAGGATTTTTGACCTGCTACTGAGGGAGAAGCAAATTCGGTTGCCAGACAACCACATTATCCAATCAGCTGACGAACTTAAAAAGGAAAGGTACTGCGAATGGCACAACACCACCTCTCACAGCACAAACGATTGCAAAGTCATATATGCACTGGCAAGATACCAGTTAAAGATTACAAGTGCTTAGAGCTCTGAAAGTTTTATCCTATTACATCCCCAAAAAGTTATCTATGGCCGCTAGTGCTGCATCTCTAATGGCATGATCTTTGTCGACTGTGGGCCTGTCTTCTTGCTTAGTACCGGGGACTGCTTTGGCCGATTGGTTCAGTTCTTTCAAGTGTTTTAGAGTGGCAGTCACCTTGCCCCTTTGATTTTCTCTAACTTTGGGGAGATCGGCCAAGAGTTGTTTCTTAGCAGCTATTTTTGCCCTACATTGTTAAAGTTGCAGCAACAGACTAGCCTCTTCCAACTCGAGCTCAGCGATCTCAACTTGTGTGGTTGATGGCCCAGTCAAGAGTTCGTCAAACTTCATTTTTTCCGCCATCACATTCTTCACGGCCACATCGATCCTGGCCGCCAGGTCGGCTTGAGCCAGCCGCTCAAGCATCCTGCACATTGCACGTTCCAATCTGGGCCGATGCTGATCGATGAAGACTGCCTTTGAGATCTTTTTGGATAGATCGTCAGGGAGCTTGTCTTCGATCTCGAAGAAGCGTGATTGGGCCAATGCGCACTCCACTACTAGCCGGTCGACATCAATGTCTAGCCGACGACAGATGTCTTGTAGCTTTTCTTTGATCTCGTCGGCTACCATGGTTTTGTCCGGGTTGGTTGCTTCGGTTTCTCCCTCGCCGACGAACTCTTTGATGTCAAAGGGTAGCAAATTGGCTAGAATCTGTGAACAAAGATAGATCAGTCAGACGGGGGATGGGATGGCTGATTTTCCAAGTTCTAAAAGAAAAGGGAAGAGAAGTAAAGCTTACTCGTATGACAGGAGCTGGAACGGCCGCTTCCTCGGCAACCGGGCTAGATGGGGCAGAAGCCTCTGCGACGTCGTGGCCAGCAGAAGCAGCCACCTCTTCGGTGTCCTGATTGATATGCCTACACCGACCACTCCGACCAGCATGCCGACCACTCAAACCTTTGATAAGCCTACACCGAACACTCTGCCGACCACTCACGCCTTTAACGGACCAATTACTTGTAGTCGAGCTAAGAAGCTACAACAAGAGGTGCACGCGCTACTTTGTGAAATTCATTTTAATATTAATGAGAATTATATACTGCCTAAGTCGTATATGTTGCTAATGCTTAGGTTCACATAAGATGATGCCAAGGATGCACCAAGGATGGACTACAGAGAAGAACCGAGCTCAAGCCAATCCAGCAGGACAGAACCGTCAAAAAGAAACTGCCATAACTTTTGATCCAAAAAAGCTATGAAGGTCCATGAGGACTTGTTGGAAAGCTTATTGAGTCTAGTTTCCAATGCTTCAAGTGCCAACCAGTTTGGATGCATCGTTTTTCCTGCCAACCAGTTTTAGTGCAGACTGGTCAGAGAGTCAGCAGTCAGCCTGATGGTCAACTTCGTATAATAAACTATACCAATCTACAATATGTTGTGGTACATGCTGCACATGGTGTGAAGCAAATTAACTTTCTAACGCAACAAACCACATGTCATTTGGAGATTCCAAGATGGAGTTATTGCCAAAACATTGAGGACTGCGCAGAAGTCAAACAGCCACGCGGAAACTCTCCAGGAAGGCATCTCGAGGAGGCCCGTTCACATAGTGTGTGTTATTTTGTTTAATTCGTGTTTCCACCTATCTAGCAGGGCTGTTGCTAGTATAAATATCCCCTAAACTCATTGTAATCACAGACCATTGATAATTGAAATACAGAACCCCTAGCTGTGTGCTGACAAACCCTAGAGAGTGATCTCTAGCAATTTGCTCTTGTGATTTCCTTCGCGGGATTTACATAAGCGGCGGCTTCATCCGCTCCCAATTGGTGCTCCTACTCCCTTCGAGGTTTCGTCGATTGATTGTAGGCTGTGTTGGTTGGTTCCTTGAGAGTGTGGTTGGGCGAATCCTCGATTCAGGTTGCCGGTTAAAGACGGTGGTTGGCTTCGAGTTTTATTCGTCAGGTTGCACTAGTTATCGCTGCTTGCAGCAAAGTTATCCAGAGTTTGATCCTACGCCGTGAAGATCAGGACATCATATCGTATCATCTGGTATCAGAGCTTCAGTTGCCATGGTAGGATTCTTTACCCTTAGCTACATATATATTCTTGTTCGTCCTATCCACTGAAAAAGCCATAAAAATATTTGCCATAACCCTTTTGTTCAATCTGTAATTCTTGTGAGTTCGGTTAGGTCTCAGTCCATTAGAGTCTTTGTTTTAGTTGCTGATCATATCTCCTTTATGTGTCCTTTGAGCCTCTTTATATATCTGAAAATTGCTAAAAAAATATATAGCCTTTATCGTCCTTCGTGTTACCTTTGATCCTATCAAGTTATTCCTACTGGTTGTGCTTTGTTTATATCATAAGTGTGCAAGTGTTATAGCTGATCCCTGTGCTTAGTTCTATATAAAAAAAAGTGTGTCAAAAAAGGAGAAGAAAGAAAAGTTTAAAAAAAATAAAAGTTGAGAAAGTTATTGAAAGATCAGTTTGTTTATATGCACGTGCTGAAAGTTTATCACAACCAGTTGTGCAACCCATCTGCTATCCGTGTTTGGTGCAAAACTTTGGTTGGGTTTGATCGCAACACTTGCATCCCAATCATATTCCTTGTTTGCATCAACTCTGAAATTTCTTTGCGCGTGTGTTTGATCGATTGACATCATTCCATATCCTTTGGTCAGCACTAGGCAGGGAACTTCTAGTTTGGATTGTTACTTAACTTTACAACAGCAAGGATCAGATTGCATGCCTTGTTTAATTAATCCCCACCAAGCTCCACATACAAGCCATCGTAATCGGTATCTCTGGTCTTGTATTCGCTTTTACCATCACTCTTGTTACCACCACACATTTGTTTCTCTGTAACTGCAGGAATTCATAAGAGCTTTGGTCGGTAAGAGCAGTGAGGTCGTGAGATTCCACATATATTTCTGTGGAGATTATGGCAATCGGGTATCTACATGGCAAGCTTATCCGACTAGAGGTAGGGATAGATTGCGCCTGCCATATCTGTAAACCGAACATGACTTGGGTGTTACGATTGCCGATAGAGATAAGGCAATCGGCCTATAGTCATGGTTTGGTAAGATTGAGGAAACCAACTTATAGTAAGATAGGGTTTCCGATCTGTAAGCCCTCCTCCCAAGACTATATAAGGGGGGTAAGGGGCGTCCCTTGAGGGGGATTCTGATAGGAGATCAGATATCCTATGTTAGATCAGTTTTAAGCTTTGAGCCTTAGATCACGAGATCAATAAAGACACTCGGCGGATCGAATCCACCGAAACAGGAGTAGGGTATTACCTCACGAGAGGGCCTGAACTGTCTAAATCCTCTTCTTCTTCTAACCCATTGTGCTTGGCGATCTCAACTGCGACCCCGAAATTATATTGCCGAAACCAAGTTTCGACGGTTGGCGAGCCAGTAGGGGCCGCGCGTCGAGACTTCTTCAACAATCTCGTCGACAAGCGTGATGGGATCTCCTTCAAGATTCGGCAACTTCGCGCCTACTTCACCGACGATTCCTCCTTCGACTCGGATTCGGACCGGTCGGAAGGAGAAATCCACTCGACGCCGTTCGGACTTCCGAACAGCGCCGGGATCTACAACGACGTCTTGAAGACCAAGATGCAATCTACTTTCTCCGACGACGGACTTCACTCGGCACCATTCGGATTACCGAATACCGCCAAAATCTGCGCCAATCTTCTCACCTCCCGACGGAGGCAATCTATTCGGACGAAGACCTCTCGGTGCCGTTTGGGTTACCAAACACCGCCGAGATCAACAGTAAACTTCTCTCCCCCGAGTCGGCGGCGACCCACTCGGAGGAGCCCACACCCCCAAGCTCGACTCGACCGGAACGATCCGGATCCGGGCTACCCAGATCAAGGGAGGTCGCCGTCATCCTCCCATCATTCGGCTCCGCTCAACTTCGGAGCTCAATGGATACCTCGGCTCCGCCGGGTTCGACAACCTCTATGGCATCCCTTCGACAAAGCCGACAACTCCGATTGCCGCATGGACTATGAGCCGAAGTGCTTTGATGTCCTCATGGCTGAGCCAGACGAGTCCGACTCAGCCATGGCCAGGAGGCTTGCTGAAGAAGAGCGAGCTAAGACTGAGCACGAACGCAAGACGGCCGAAGAGGAGAAGCAACGCAAGGACGAGGCTGACAAGAGGAAGCAGGATCTACGTGCAGCCGGACGATATGCCCAGGAGGCCATCCTCCAAACGCTGGTTCGCAACACCAACATCTTCCAAACGCCACAGCAGAACGCTGTTGCCGCGCTCACGCTCTTGGACACCGTCATGGAGACGGCACCCGCCAATGTGACTCCGATACTCGACAAGATAAAGACCGTCGTCGCTGCCACAGCTAACGGCCAACCCACCACCTCGGCACGAAGGCCGACTGAATCTGTGGCCGAAACGCCAGACAAGAGCCGGCTTCCGCCTCTAAGGTCAGGAGACTATAAGAGGCCCGAGCCAGATCGGTCGACGACCAGGCCAAGAGGCCCACCCCGTGTCGAAACTTGGTTTCGGCAATATGTTTTCTGTGGTCGCAGTCGAGATCGCCAAGCACAATGGGTTAGAAGAAGAAGAAGGTTTAGACAGGTTCAGGCCCTCTCGTGAGGTAATACCCTACTCCTGTTTCGGTGGATTCGATCCGCCGAGTGTCTTTATTGATCTCGTGTATCTAAAGCTCTTCCTTGTGAAATCACCTATCCCTCAAGGGACGCCCCTCACCCCCTTATATAGTCTTGGGAGGAGGGCTTACAGATCGGAAACCCTATCTTACTCTAAGTTGGTTTCCTCAATCTTACCAAACCATGACTATAGGCCGATTGCCTTATCTCTATCGGCAATCGTAACACCCAAGTCATGTTTGGTTTACAGGTATGGCAGGCGCAACCTATCCCTACCTCCAGTCGGATAAACTTGCCATGTAGATACCCGATTGCCACAATCTCCACAGTAGCCCCCGAGTCCTTTTCGGTCGACGAGACATCTCGGCTTCAGACCAAAGCGCACACGTCAAAAATCTCTTTGACCGAGTGCTTTTGGCGCCGAGTGATTCCATCATCTCTGCTGAATCTTCCCGAATGGCTCCAAAGACTGTGAAGGGCTGGAAAAATATCTAAAAAATTCTCAAAAATAAATATCTAAGTGCATCTCCTGATGCACGTAATTAGGTGTAGCCCCCGACTATGTGGTTAGTCAAAAACAGACTAAGCATATAGTCAAGAACTATAAAAAATCATTTTTATGTAGATGCCTAGCTCATGCTAAAGCAATCATAGAAATCTCATTACTCGGCTAGTTCATACTCATCCGAGTGAATTTGCCCGAGTCATCTCAGAAAAATAACTCAATCAACCCACATGGGTGAAAAGCACTCGGTAAGCTCATGCTTATCCGAGTGGATCTGTCCGAGTAATCCCGGAACAAATATTTCAATCATCCCTCATGGGAAACAAGTTCTTTAATTCATATGAAAAATATGACCAAGTTATTAAATAGCTTTTGCCACAATACTGGTCTCAATCTATAAAGATCTTCACCAAGGTGGGAAAAATAGATAGCATTGATAAGATTACCTGATCAAATGCCAAAAAAACAAATAGCCCTTGTCATCAAGGCAGCTATAAAAACTTAGCTGTTGGTCACCTCCCAAGTTGCATCGTGCCAGCTTCTCATGAAGTCAAGCAAACCGCGGTATGGAAGGATTTTCAAAGGTACAGGGCACTCGGACACGCGCATATTGCCAGGGCAAATCTGCTTAAGCTCATCCGCTTAAGTCCCTAAGGACACGCGTCGGGCCACACCTTAGCTGGGCCGTAGATCTCCTTATGGGCTCGGCCCAATCACCAGAAAACCTAGCGCAACCCTCAAATCTTTCTATAAAGGCGTGAGGTCGTCCCCGCCTCTTCATCTTCCAAAAATTCCCCTTTTCGCAATACTGTTCATCAGTTCATTGCGGAGAACCCTAGACTTGCGCGCTCCCAAATCCATCCATCAAGGAACTCGCTTTCTGCGAGAACCAGCTTCCGCAGCCAAATCTCCCACGTTCCCCTGTCAAAATCCCCACTTGTTCCGTTCAGATCCACTTCCTATCAACTCCACTCTCATGGCGGAGGAGAAAAGGATCCCGTTCGACCAATGGGCCGCATCGGACGTGAAGGAATCCACCCTCAAGGAGATGGTGAAGCACGACGTGCTTCCCCCAAAGGAGATCGTGGGATGGCGCCCGGCGGCGGGGGAGGACTTCCCTACCCCGAACACCGGTGAGCTCGTCGTTTTCACTTCTTTTTTCTACTGCGGGTTCAGCCTTCCCACCTCCGAGTTCTTCCGGGGGCTTCTGGATTACTATGGACTTCATCTCTACCATCTGAACCCCAACTCGATGCTTCACATCGCTCTCTTCATTCATGTATGTGAAGCCTTCCTTGGCATCCTTCCCCACTTCCAACTCTTCCGTCGCATGTTCTATCTCAAACCTCATCCGAACAAGGACCAGCCTTGTGTTGTCGGCGGGGCAGGTTTCCAACTCCGCGGATCTCTCCGTAAGGAGTATTTTTCCCTTCCTTTGAAGTCTTCCAATAAGGGATGGCACGCGGGCTGGTTCTACATTAGCAACCTAGAACCCAGCCTGCCATCTTTCGTCGGCCTTCCTCCTGTCCCGAGTCCATCATGGAGCACTGTTCCAGTAGCCCAAGATTGGGATGAGGCCAACGAGCTGCTCGCGAAGATCCTGACGATGAAGCAAAGGGGTCTTCGCGGGGAACAAATCACTCAGCACTTCATCAGGTGTCGACTGGCGCAAATCAAGGAACGGTCGAAGCCGGCCTTCGAGTATGAAGGCGGAACGGACCCCAATCGGGAAGACCCAGATCCGCTCAAGTACGAGATCCTAAAAATCCGGATGTACAAACTCTTCTCGTCTGGAATCTCAGTTGAGCGGGCCCTCATTCTGCCGGTTCTTCCCTTCAGCATCCACCGACCTCCTCCTCCGGTAAGCCGATTGGTTGCTTCATAGTATCTTTCAACCTTGACATCTTCATCTTGTCTCTTAACATTGTACTCTCTTTCTTCTCCAGGAAAACGCCTCTATCACCTCCAAGCCATACAAGGTGTCCCACAATGACGCGCCGCGTCGCCCTGCCAAGAAGCCGGCTGGCGGGATCAAAATCCAAAGCGACCCAGTCGGGAAGCGGGCGGCACCGAGTGAAGACTCGAACAAGCGCGCGAGCAAGAGGAGGCTAATTATAGAGGACTCGGATGATGACGTCCCGGCTCCTCCCACCGAGACCCCACCTTAGAGACGATCGCCGTGGACAGCGCCGAAGATCCGCCGATCATCCAGGTATGCTCTGAAACCAAAGTCTGAACTCTTTCGTTGAAAACTTTCCTCTATCTTTACCCCTGCTGTGTTTGCTTTCGCAGGAGGCCCCAGGACATAGATCCTGCCGAAAGGGGTGAAGGACCGACTCCAGCCACTGCTCCCGAGGCACCAAGGCCAACAGAGCCAAAGCCCCGGAGCCCATGACCGAGTGCGAGCACTCCGGAAACAACCTTCGCCTCCAAAGAAGGATGCCCCGAGGAAGGAGCTCCGGCCGCCGGTCGGGATATCCCGACCGGAAACGCCGCCGGCCGGGAAACCCGAGGCCGCGGCTCAAGCGCCCCCGACTGAGGGCCACTCGGCGCGGAGTCAGAAGAAGGAGGCCAGCCGGGCCACTCCGCCTAAGCAAGCGGCTGCTGAAACCGGTAAGATTTGTCTCGAAGTACTCTTTTACTCTTCTAGTTTGAATCTTTCATGTCTTCATTTGTCCTTCTTGCTTGCCGACCGCAGTGGAGGAGATCCCCAGGTTACAGTCCTCTGAAACCTGGGTTCCCCCCATTCGGATCGAGTGGCGGGACTCGGAAGGCGAGAGGCAGGGCATCATCCTAGACCGGCAAGCCGAAAAAGATGAAAGGGATGCCCTTGTCGAGAGCCTGAACGAGTCGACCCGGCTGCTCAACGTAAGCCTTCGTCTTTCTCTTAAATTGTATTATCATTATCTTCCAGTCGATCACTCTTCTGCTTTCGTGCGCAGAAGGAGTATTGCCGCTCCATGGCAAAGTCTGAGGTGCCGGAGAAGTTGGTTCCCCACCTGAACTCCTTAGAGGACGTTCAGCGGCAGCTGAAGGTCACTAGGGAGGAGGCCGCATCAAGGGAGGCGGCTTTAAGGAGGGAGATCGTGGAGCTTAGGGAGGCGAACCTCGACCTCCGAGGATCAATCGGAAGTAAGCCCGTCTCCTCAAATTTCTTCATGATTCCCATGTTGATTTCGATTGTTGACGATCTTTTTTGTCGCAGAAAATTCTTCGGAGGTCCATTCGCTTCAAGTCCAGCTAGAAGCGGTCAGCCTCGACAAAGCCGAGATGGAGGCCGAGTTTGAAGGTAATCTTCTTTGGAGTAAAACTTCTTGTGCTGCTTTATTTCCGAGTGCTTTGAATGATCTGGGACTTTTGGCAGCTTACAAGGTAAAAACCCGAGCCCAATACGACGTCTTGCTTGGGCGGATCAAACGAAGCGACGAGATGCGGGAAGAAGTCGCCAATGCCGCCATGCCGATCTTGCTGGAGCTGATCGAAATATTCGACAAGCTGCGGCTGGCTCCCGACCGATACCTGGCCAATATCACTGAAGCAGCCAGCATGGGGGCTGGTCTGGCTCTTGCACAGACCAAGTCCCTTTACCCCCGAGTGGATATCCACTCGGTTGGAGAAGGCTTTGCTGATGGAACGACGGACGAGCAGGCCTTGGACATTCTAAGTGAGGCGCAGGAAGCGGCGAAGAAGATATCCCTTGATGTAGTAAACAACTTCAAGATTTAATTTGTCTTTCTGACTTTGTCTTGTAAATGTCGTATCCATGACATTCTAATGTAGAACTTGTGATATTTTTAGTTTATTTATGTTAATGCCTTGATTCGAGCTTTTGCATGAAATTTCTTAAGTAGTTTTCGTCTGGCTGTCATCAAGCCTAGGCTCGATTAGGTCATCGGAAAACTCTCAGTCCTTAGACACTGAGCTCGAGTCGAAGGACATTAAACAATGATAAACCAAATTATGCACAAAAGTTGATGAGGAAAACTTGAGCTTTATTGACATGTGGACAGCCCCCGACTGCTAACTCAAGGAGTCATCTTGCTTGAGGTTGGCAGTCAAGGAAAACATGAGGCCTTAGCCAAATTAGGCATAAAATCGTCGAAGATGCTCGATGTTCCAGGAGTTCTCCACCATAGACCCGTCTTCGCGCTTTAGCCGGTATGCACCGGGCCGAGTCACTTCAGCGATTATGTACGGTCCTTCCCATAAGGGAGATAACTTGTGTCGATCTTTCGTGGTCTGGATCTTGCGCAGGACCAGGTCGCCAATAATGAAAGCTCGTGCTCGCACGTTGCGACTGTGGTATCTTCTAAGCCCTTGAAGGTATTTGGCCGACTGGATGAGGGCCGCCTCACGGGCCTCTTCCAATCGGGTGAGGTCATCCACTCGGTCGGGTCGTAGCGTTCATCATTGAAACTGCGGACCGGAGGGACTCATACTCCATCTCGTTTGGCAACATGGCTTCGCGCCATATACCAAAAGAAAGGAGTCGGCGTAGCCCGACCGGGTGTGGTTCGCAGCGACCATAAAACCGAGGGAAGTTCTTGGACCCACTTGCCGCGCAAGGGTTTAGGCGATCGAAAACGCGGGCCTTGATGCCTTGGAGGACCATGCCGTTGGCTCGCTCGACTTGTCCGTTGCTTTTGGGGTGAGCTACTGATGCGTAGCAGATCTTGATTCCGAAGTCTTCGTAGAATTCCTTGAAGATGCCTCCCGTGAATTGAGTCCCATTGTCAGTTATGATTTTGTTTGGGATGCCGAAGCGGTGCATGATGTTGAGAAAAAAGTCTCGTGCTTTGTCAGCAGTAATTGTGGCGACCGGTTTGGCCTCAATCCACTTGGAGAACTTGTTGATTGCGACGAAGAGGTGTGTGAATCCTCCTGGCGCTTTTTTGAAAGGGCCAACCATGTCCAGCCCCCATACTGCGAACGGCCAGGAAAGTGGGATTGTTTGAAGCTCCTGGGCCGGGACATGGCTTTGTCGGGCGAAAAACTGGCAGCCTTCGCAGGTTCGTACGACTTTATCCGCGTCGGAGACCGCAGTAAGCCAGAAGAAACCTTGCCTGTAAGCTTTGCCGACTAGAGTGCGTGTTGCCGCGTGGCTTCCGCATATGCCCGAGTGGATGTCTTGGAGTAGCTGCTTCCCTTCTTCGGGTGTGATGCACCTCATTAGGATTCCGGAGGGGCTTCTCTTGTATAGATCGGAGTCAACCATGACGTATGCTTGGCAACAACGCCGGACGCGTTCTGCTTCATCCCGGTCATCCGGCAGCTCTTGCTGGGTTAAGAATTTGATGAGCGGCGTCCTCCAGTCGGTATCGGTCATGGTGACTTCGTTCGTGGTTTGCTCGGTGAGAGTTGTCCTTGCCGTGATGGTTGGTTCGTAGAGATGTTCGACAAAGACGTCTCGTGGGGCAGCTTCACGCTTAGATCCGAACTGTGCCGGCTCGTCGGCGGCTTCGTTGTTATGTCTCGGGACATGAGAGAGTTCGAGTCCATCAAACTTGTCCTCAAGCTTGCGGACCTCTTGTCGGTAGGCCTCCATAGTGTCGTTTAGGCAAGACCAGTCTTTCATCACTTGATTGACGACCAGCTGGGAGTCGCCTTTCACAATAAGCCATCGTATCCCGAGTGAGACTGCGAGGCGCAGTCCATGTAGAAGAGCTTCGTACTCGGCGACATTGTGTGAGGCGGAGAAGTGGAGGTGAAGGACATATCTTAGCCTTTCCCCGGTCGGGGAAATCAGCGCAACTCCTGCTCCCAAGCCGGTGATCCTCTTGGATCTGTCGAAGTGCATGGTCCAGTGTTGGAGGTCTTCCCGAGGCACGTTCTCTTCTTTTCGATCCACTCGGCCGGAAGTCCGCCAAGGCTTGTGACTTTATGGACGTTCTTGCCTTAAAAGTCAAGTCCAGCGGCATTAGCTCTAGGGCCCACTTGGCGATGCGTCCAGTTGCCTCGCGGTTGTGGATGACGTCGCCGAGTGGGAAAGAGGTGACGATGGTGACCGAGTGACCCTGAAAATAGTGTGCCAATTTCCTCGCGGTTATTAGAACACCATAGAGCAATTTTTGTACCTGAGGGTAGCGAACTTTGGCTCCTGCCAATACTTCGCTAACAAAGTAGATTGGCCTTTGAATCTTCTGAGTTCGTCCTTCCTCTTCGCGTTCGACCACCAGGACCGTGCTGACCACTTGGTGAGTGGCTGAGACGTACAGCAGCAGAGGTTCCTGGGGCTGAGGCGAGGCCAGGACGGGTGGTGTGGTAAGGAACTCTTTGAAATCTTCAAAGGCTTGGTTGGTGTAACATCCTGAAAATCGAAGGAGTGGAATTCGGAACGTGAAAATCGGAACTCACAAAAACCTTTTGGATTAATTGCTTATCATCATGTTTTTCGTTCTTACTTGCCAAGCTCTGTTGCATAAGAGTTCTCTTCGAATTGCTTTGATGAGAAGTTGGATAAAAACCCTAAGCTTTAATATCCTAGGTGGGAGTAATAATTCAAAATATATATTTGGAGAAGGGTAAAATACATAATTTTGTGGATTTACAAAAGATTCTTGAAAAGAATATATTCTGTTTAAACCCTAACTGGTGGAAGAAAAATAATAAATATTTGGATTTGGATGATAAAAATATTTTGAAAAGGAAATATGAATTTAGAAATTAATCAAAGACCCCAATTTATTGATTTTAAAAGAAGAAATAAAAATATGAAAAATATATTTTGAAAAATAAAAAGTGGGGGAAAAGTTTGAAAATATAATTTCAAAATTATTTTAGGAATATTAGAATTTATTTTGAATTTTTAGGGATAAAAGAAATGGAAATGGAAAATAGGATTTTAAAATCGGGATAAATGGAAAAGTGCACTGTTCATTAGCTCAGCAGGTGTTCGACCAAATCGTCAGCCACGTTCGCGCGCGCCACGCGCCGAGCGCCGTGCCGCGCCGTACCAGGACACCCTCGCACGCGTGCTCTCGCTGACGACACCGTCCTGCGCGCACAGTGCACCGCCGTACATAGCGCCACTCCGCGGTCGCCGTCGTCGCCCGACGCCGCGCTAGGCCGTCGCCATGTCGTCGCCGTCTTGCACGCGTGGCGCCGCGCTGTACGATCCGCAAGCACCGTCCTCGCCGCGCTCACCGTACGCACATACATCGCCCAGCTGCCGCACGTCGCGCACGATCTCCCGCAACCGCGCCATGCCGCCGACGCTGCGCCATTGCTGCCGTCGCGTCGCCCTCGCCGTCGACCGCCTATAAGAAGCCTCCCCAGACCCGGCCCCCAACATCAAAAATACTCCCAGTGCTCACTCGTGCTTTCCCCCAATTTCCCCAAGGATTAGCCACTACATTGCGCGAATTTTGGGAAAGATCGGAGCTCGGCGGAAGAACCCTAATTCGACCGCGGTGCGACCCTCCGAAATTCATCACCCTCGGCCGATTTCTTCCCGAATTAAAGGTACCATCATCATCCCCGTGCTCTAAACATTATTTCCCCTAAGCTTCCCGAGCCAAATGGTCGCCGGAAAATCGCCGGCGACGAACCCTCGAATTCCCTGTCTCGGCCGCCGAACCACCTCGCCGTCGCCGGCCGCTGCGGTGCCTTTCCGGCCAAACCAACCCCACCGTTAGCATCCACAGGGTTCGCTGAAGCTCGTAGACCCCTCACTTTAGCCGGGCTTCGCCGGATTTTGCCGCCGACGAGCGCCACCGCCGCCGAACCACCTCGCCGACGCCGCCCTTTCCGCCGCTTCCCGGTCTCGGCCGAGTGAGGAAATGGAACCCTTGAGGTCCCGGGATGGTGTAGCGCCCCTCTTTTCCCTAGCTCCGGCCCTCCCTCGCCGTCGGCACCCCTCCCTCACCGTCGGCGCCGGTGGGAAAAACAGAGCGAGAGGAGAGGAAGAAAAGAAAAGAAAGGAAGAAAAGGAAAGAAAGGGAAAAAGAAAAGGAAGAGAAAGAAAAAAATAAGGAAAAGAAAAAAATAGTAAAAGAATTAGGGTAAAGGTAAAAACATTATTTTGGAAATATTTTAGGATATAAAATAAGGGTTTTGAAATATTATTATCTAGGAATGGATATAATATTCTTTTTCCTTCCAAAAAGAAATACTTGGTGAAAATAATTTCTACATTAAATTTTTACTTTTTATGAATTCAAATATTGTCCGACCTCTAATTTGTTATCGAAGTCCACATGAGATTTTTTTTTAAAGATTGGTTAAGCATGAATGTCATTATTCGGTCGTTAGAATTTCAAAACCCCTAGCAGATATAATTGCAACATTAAAGATAAAATTATTGGAGATATGGAAATTAGAAATCTAATTATTCTAGGATATCTTCAAATTTAGGAACAAAATATATATTTATTACGAGATGGTTTGCTCGGTTTAACTGGACTCCTTTTCGTTGATTCAACTATTAAAATTTCCGAAGTTGAGGTTGTGTTTGGAATCCGCTTACCGAGATCATTTGGAGATCTCTTTCTTTTTCGTTGGTATTGTTGGATTTTAATTGGATTCAACCCTTCTTTTCGCACGTACGGATAGCGTCCGAAGAAGTGAACACTGACTACGCGGAAGACCCCACTCAACCAGCGTGCGAGCAAGGCAAGTCTTCACACCCTTTGAACATATCGATCCCAATTGCGAAATGATGTTATTTTAAACTTTAAACCTGCATGCTTTACAGAATTACCTATACTTGTTATGCCATACCTTGCTATTGATTACCTTTAGAATTACTCCTTGTAACTCGCGATGTGATACGAACAACCGAAGCCTAACTTCGGTAAATTGCTTAGCCATGCTATACTTAGATTTATGCATACTCATGACTTTATGAAAAAGCTTTGTGCTTGGGCAACTACCATAGGGAAGGTAGTTGAGATTCGGCATGTGGAGACATGAGCGCCACATGGCCATGATGAATTAAGTTTGATGAAAATTGAAAGTACTATACAAATGTTTTAGACTGGGGCGGCCGGATGATTTGGGTGGATTCCGGAAAAGGCAAGTGCCGACCCTGGTCAATTAAGGACCGAGCCATGAGATAGCCGGGAAACGAGCCAGTACAACCGTACTTCTCGAATGGGTATAGACCTAGCTGACTAGATAGCCGAGCAGAGGCAGTATCCTTGCATAGATGGTTCTCTATGATGTGGTTATGGGATGAGGATGAGGCTGCGGCCTTTGTTATGAATGGTGGGATTAAACCGATGTTAATTAAACTTAAAGATTTGGAAAGTCTTCCCTTACCCGGTGCACGAACTCCTCTCACTTGCTAGAAAAGGACGGCTAGAGTGCATGAGGGCTTAAGTTCATGGAGCGGGTCGCCGAAGTAAGGTTATCGAAAGGCTTTGCCGTGACCGTCTCATGTGTTGAGGCGTAGGCTCATTTGTTGGGCTGTCGCGGAGTACGGGTAAAGTGTACATCCACTGCAGTGTGAATGAATCAATCTATTCGAATAGCCGTGCTCGCGGATATTGAGCATCGTGACAAGACTTTCGCTTGGCTAGACTTTGAACTTAAAAATGCTGGGATGGGTTTGCATGATGATTTTATTCTGGTGGATCAACTTCTCGATAATGCGAGAAGGGTGGACTCCCAGAAAAATCATGACGAACCGGAGGCGGGAAGCCATCCTTGGAATCACGATGGATGGTAGACGAACCGTCGCCGGTTAATGAACTATGAAATTAAAACTTGATTTGGCTAGACGATAGGCTTGTAAAAAGAATTGTGAAAACTGGCTTTACGCAAAAATAACCCTAGCCATGTTCTTTGAATAACCCTATCATATGCATCATTTTTGTGTTGGCTTGCCGAGTACGGTTGGTACTCACCCTTGCTATACGCACAAACCTCCATGATGGAGTTGAAGAGCCGGAAGATCCATATGCATATCACCAGGAGGACGAGGGAACCGACGGCGCATATTAGACCTTAGCTCCGGGCCGTTGCTCGTGGCAATTGACAAGCCGCCGCCTCTTTCCGCCGCCTTATCTAAACTCGTTTTTATGTTGTATTCGGACCATAAGGTCCTGTGGGATGAACAATGCCTTCGGGCCTATTAATGTAATAATGGTATTGTAAGACTATTCGTGCATGCGCACTTGAATATCCAGTACTGTATTCGTGGGTACCAACTACTTGATCCAGGGAAATGGTACTATGAACACGAAAGATTCCCGACTCACAATCGGGGGTCCACAGTTGGCTTCCGTGGTCCACTGGAAGTCGTCTGTCTTCTTTAGCAGTCTGAAGAAGGGCATGCCTCGTTCGCCGAGTCGAGATATGAAACGGCTTAGGGCCGCCATGCAGCCAGTGAGCTTTTGGACGTCTTTCTGGTTACTCGGGGGTTTCATGTTGAAGATGGCGTTGATCTTCTCTGGATTTGCTTCAATGCTGCGATGTGACACCATGAAGCCGAGCAGTTTGCCTGATGGAACACCGAAAGTGCACTTCTCTGGGTTTAACTTCATTCTGAAGGCCCGAATGTTCGCAAAGGTTTCTTCTAAGTCGACGATCAGGTCTTCTTTCTGCTTGGTCTTGATGACAACATCATCGACGTAAGCTTCAACATTTTTGCCGATCTGCGTCTGGAAACATCTTTGGATCATGTGTTGGTATGTGGCTCCGGCGTTCTTCAGGCCAAAAGGCATGGTGATGTAGCAGTAGGCCCCGAACGGCTTGATGAACGATGTCTTCAGGCAGTCGGATTCTTTTAAGCTGATCTCGATGATAGCCCGAGTAATGATCCAGGAAGCTCGGGAGTTGGCAGCGGCCATTGAGTCGACGACTTGGTCGATACGAGGTAGCCCGAATGGATCTTTGGGGCAGGCTTTGTTGAGGTCGGTATAGTCAACGCACATGCGCCATTGCCCCATCTTCTTGCGGACCGGACTGGGTTGGCTAACCGGTTGGGATGAAGGACTTCTTTAATGAAGCCGGCAGCCAAGAGCTTTGCGAGTTCTTCTTTGATAGCGTCTTTTCGATCCCGTGCGAATCTGCGTAATCGTTGTTTTATCGGTTTGGCGTCGTCTTTGACGTTCAAAGAGTGCTCGATCACCTCCCTAGGAATTCCGGGCATATCGGATGGTTTCCAAGCAAAAACATCTTTATTATTTTGGAGGAAGGTGACGAGCGCGCTTTCCTATTTGGGATCTAGGTCGGCGCCGATTACGGCTTTCACATGATCGACGGATCAAGGGAGATCTTCTTGGTCTTGGCGTCGCCGGATCCCGATTTGGCTATCTTCTTCGCGGGGACTTCGCCCTCTGCCGAAGTCGATGCAGCCAATCGGACTTCTTGTTGGCCACGTAATCTCTCGCGAGATTGGGCCATGTCGCAGCTCTCCTTATCGCAGTGAAGGCTTGCTTCACGTCGCTGCGAAGAGTGATGACGCCGTTGGGACCCGGCATCTTCATGCAAAGGTAGGTGTAGTGAGGGATCGCCATGAACTTGGCAAGCGCCGGCCTTCCGATGATGGTGTGATATGCTGCTTTGAAGTCGGCCACCTCAAAGGTGACGTTCTCCGTTCGGAAGTTCTCTCGGGCTCCGAAGGTGACTGGGAGGGAGATATGCCCGAGTGGTGTTGAAGATAGCCCTGGGATAACTCCGTGGAAGGGGCCGAGCTTGCTTTCGGTTCGGCCCTCGGGATCTGCATCTCATCCATGGTCTTGGCAAATAGGATGTTGAGGGCGCCCCCATCGATGAGGACGCGCTTAAGCCTGATGTTGCGGACCACGGGGTCCAGGACGAGTGGATAGCGCCCCGGGTGAACCACTCGGTCAGGATGATCCGAGCGGTCAAACATGATGGCCACTTCCGACCATCGCAGATATTGAGGGACTTCGGGTTGAGCCGCGTTGACCTCCCGGTCAGTTAGCTTTTGTTTCCTCTTGGACTCATAAGCTAGCGGACCTCCGAAGATGTGGTTGAGCTCCCCACCGGGTCTTGAAAAGGTTCGGCATTTTCAGCCGCGTTGTTCTTTTGGCGCGAGACGGCCAGCCTCGTCGATCCAACTTCTTGCCGAGCCGCGCCGCGACGTTCGGCGAACCGCTTATAGATAAAGCGCCTTCGCCGCGTGCTTATGATTCGGATGATGGGTGCACTGGGCGTTCATGATTGCGTCGTAGGCGGCGACTCGGGGACGGCGTTGAGTGTTGGAGGTTGCGGCGACTAGGTCCTCGGATCGGCGCTTGCGATCTTTCGGCCAGTTACCGTTGTTGCCGCCATCCTTCTTAGGATTGCGGCTTCCTCCCGCTTGCTTATCTTCCGTTCTATCGGGCCGGTCTTGATGGGCGGCCTTAATGGCGTCATTGGATTTGGCGTACGAGTTCGCCGTCTCAAACATTTGCTTCACCGTCTTCGGTGGTTTGCGCCCAAACTTCCCGATGAGCAGCTCATCACGGACTCCCTTCTGGAAGGCTGCGATGATGATGTCGTCGGTGATATTCGGGATCTTGTTGCGTTTCTCGGAGAAATGACGAATATAATCCTTCAGGGGCTCGTCCGGCTTCTGGATGACGTTGTAAAGGTCAAAGTGTGTGCCAGACCTCTCGAAGGTACCTTGGAAGTTGGCGATGAAGTGATCCCTCAGCTCGCTCCACGAGCCGATTGAGCCTCTTGGTAGGCTCGTGAGCCAATTTCTGGCTGAGTTTGCGAGGGCCACGGCCAGGTAATTGGCCATGGCTTTGTTGTCGCCACCTGCAGCTCGGATGGCAAGGGTGTATACGGTTAGCCAAGATTAAGGGTCGGTCTTGCCATCGTACCTTTCAATTCCTGTAGGCTTAAAGCCACTCGGCCAGTGCACTCGGCGGAGTTCCCGAGTGAAGGCTGGTACTCCGTCGTCACCGCTATCGGGTGATCCCCTCCGATCTTCCCGAGTGCGTCGGTCGCGCTCCTGGTAGCGGCGATCGAGGACTTCCCGCAGATCACTCGGCGGGGTCTTCGGTTGGCTGGTTGGATAGCTGGAACTGTTGCGGCGGGCTCGGTGGTGGACGGGTGGACGTCCATGTCGTTTGTCGCGGGAGTCGGCCGTCTGCTCCTGGTACTTCAGCGTGGACTCGTGGGGTGGGCCTCTTGGCCTGGTTGTCGACCGATCCGGCTCGGGCCTCTTATAGTCTCTTGACCTTAGAGGTGGGAGCCGGCTCTTGTCTGGCGTTTCGGCCACAGATTCAGTCGGTCTTCGTGCCGAAGTGGTGGGATGGCCGTTCGCCGTGGCAGCGACGATGGTCTTGATCTTGTCGAGTATTGGAGTCACGTTGGCCGGAGCCGTCTCTATGACGGTGTCCAAGAGCGTGAGTGCGGCGACAGCGTTCTGCTGTGGCGTCTAGAAGATATTGGTGTTGCGGACCCGTGTTTGGAGTATGGCCTCCTAGGCAGATCGTCCGGCTGCACGTAGGTCCTGCTTCCTTTTGTCGGCCTCGTCCTTGCGTTGTTTCTCCTCTTCGGCCGTCTTGCGCTCGAGCTCCACCCGACTCGCTCTTCTTCGCAAGCCTTCGGCCATGGCTGAGTCGGACTCGTCCGGCTCGGCCATGAGGACGTCGAAGCACTTCGGCTCGTAGTCCATGCGGCAGTCGGAGTTGTCGGCTTCGTCAGAAGGGATGCCGTAGAGGTTGTCGGCCGGCGGAGCTGAGGTATCCGTTGAGCTCCGAAGATGAGCGGGAGCCGAATGACGGGAGGATGACGGCAACCTCCCTTGACCCTGGGTAACCCGGATCTGGATCGTTCCGGTCCCGAGTCGAGCTTGGGGATTAGGCTCCTCCGAGTGGATCGCCGCCGACTTGGGGAGAGAAGTTTGCTGAAAACCTTGGCGACGTTTGGCCACCCAAACGGCACCGAGAGGTCTTCATCTGAGTAGATCACTTCCGTTGGGGAGGCGAGAAGATTGGCGCAGATTTCGGCGGTATTCGGTAATCCGAATGGTGCCGAGTGAAGTCCGTCGTCAGAGAAAGTAGATTGCATCTTGGTCTTCAAGACATCGTTGTAGATCTCGACGCTATTGGGGAGCCTGAACGGCACCGAGTGGGTCTTTCCTTCCGACTGGTTTGAATCCGAGTCGAAGGAGGAGTCGTCGAAGAAGTTGGCGGCGAAGTCGCCGAATCCTGAAGGAGATCCCATCACGCTTGTCGGCGAGATTGTTGAAGAAGTCTCGACGCGCGGGCCCCTACCTGGCGCGCCAACTGTCGAAACTTGGTTTCGGCAATATGTTTTCTGGGGTCGCAGTCGAGATCGCCAAGCACAATGGGTTCGAAGAAGAAGAAGGTTTAGATAGGTTCAGGCCCTCTCGTGAGGTAATACCCTACTCCTGTTTCGGTGGATTCGATCCGCCGAGTGTCTTTATTGATCTCGTGTATCTAAAGCTCTTGCTTGTGAAATCACCTATCCCTCAAGGGACGCCCCTCACCCCCCTTATATAGTCTTGGGAGGAGGGCTTACAGATCGGAAACCCTATCTTACTCTAAGTTGGTTTCCTCAATCTTACCAAACCGTGACTATAGGCCGATTGCCTTATCTCTATCGGCAATCGTAACAACCAAGTCATGTTTGGTTTATAGGTATGGCAGGCGCAACCTATCCATACCTCCAGTCGGATAAACTTGCCATGTAGATACCCGATTGCCACAATCTCCACACCCCGCGAATCCACGCAGAAGTACCAGGAGCAAACGGCTGACTCCCGCGACAAACGACACGGACGTCCACCCGTCCACCATCGCGTCCGCCGCAACAACAGCTCTAGCTATCCAACCAGCCAACCAAAGACCCCGCCGAGTGATCTGCGGGAAGTCCTCGATCGCCGCTACCAGGAGCGAGACCGACGCACTCGGGAAGATCGAAGGGGATCACCCGATAGCGGTGATGACGGAGTACCGGCCTTCACTCGGGAGCTTCGCCGAGTGCACTGGCCAAGTGGTTTCAAGCCCACAGGAATCGAAAGGTACGACGGCAAGACTGACCCCGAGTCATGGCTTACCGTCTACACCCTCGCCATCCACGCAGCAGGTGGCGACACTAAAGCTATGGCCAATTATCTGTTAGTGATATGCCCTAGAGGCAACATGGAGATGTTGGATATCACGTCAATGTTTATGTATAAATGAATAAAGTGTTATTCAGTTTCATGAAATAGACATCTTGTATTGATCAATAAGTACGTGACTTATTTATGAGACTCTTTATGTATGAATCTATTTCTAAACGATCCCTGATCATATGTCATATTGTTGGAACAAATATGATTCTAAGATCGGCATGTTTATTGATTGATGATCATGTCTCATAGATCATGGGTATGGAGTTACCAAATCAATAAACATGGACATATGTGTTAGAGAACACATTGTTGGATAGACCCACCATGAGACACTACAGAATCAATGTGCCATTAGTTGGTCTCGGGTAGTGTTGGTACAAAGTCCTTAGACTCGAGATCACCATGGATTCCAACATGTGTAGTAGCCTACTTTGGGATTACCAAACGCTATTCCGTAACTGGGTAGTTATAAAGGTAGTTTTCGGGTTTGCTATGAAACATGGAGTGGGATGTGAGTGATCAAGATGGAATTTGCCCCTCCTTTGGAGAGATATCTCTGGGCCCCTCGAGGTAATGGATTATGGAAATGCATGGCCATGTTAAGTTGATTGAGGAGTCAATCAACGGACGGATAATCCAATACGGTTCGAGTGAATGGTTAAGCTATTGAAGGGATGGCACACATCTTGCCTATAGCTTAACCGGTATCATGAGGCAAAGGGATTTGTGTACACATTACAGTTCGAGCCGATATTATTCTTGTATACTATGGTGTCAATATGTGCTGCTAGGCGCCGCTGTTGACGGGTCGGCTGAGTTGGACTCGAGCCGACGATCGCCAAGTTAGACTATAGCCGAAACCAAGTATACCGAACCTACGGGTCGCACGCTTAAGGGGATAGAATAGATATTCGAGTTGGACTCGGATACGGCTCGATCGGATAGGGATCCAATCGGATAGAGTCCTATGGGCTTACGACGTATGGGCGGCCAACTCTCGAGATACGGATGAGATCCGATTCAAAATAGAGTCCTAATCGGCCACTAGTCCCAGTCGGCCAACTCTATATAAAGGAGGGAGGGGTGGAGAGCTGCCACATGTCAATTGCATCGCGTGCAACGAAGTCGCCGAGATCAATCTCCACGGAAACCCTCCCCACTTTCGAGCCAAACCCTAGCCTTGCATCGCGTGCTAGCACACGGGTGTTCGGCGTTCTCGTCCCCGGACGTGTGGATACCGGTAGAGGCGCGCTACGTTGCGCGCCGTTGATCGGCTTCGGATCGGCTGCAATCGGAGTGATCGGCCGTGGTGGAATCGGCTGCGGTCGGGCGCATCGGAGCGAGGCGTGAGAACGCGGCCGGACGACTCGAATCGGCTGATTGGCGAATTGGCGTCTCCGAGAATCGGCTACACTGTCGGATCGGATTGCCCGATTGGCTATTCCGCCGCACTCTACTCCAATCGGTAACGATCTATCAGCCCTTACATGCAAGTGTTCCTGGTTTGCGCGGTTAAAAGTTTTTGTTTTCGGCTAGCGTAGCCTCCGCGTGACCCTTCATTATCTTCCAGTGGCCCTCGCCAACTCCGCGAGAAACTGGCTCACGAGCCTGCCAAGAGGCTCAATCGGCTCGTGGAGCGAGCTGAGGGACCACTTCATCGCCAACTTCCAAGGTACCTTCGAGAGGCCCGGCACACACTTCGATCTATACAACGTCATCAAGAAGCCGGACGAGCCTCTTAAGGATTACATCCGCGGTTTCTCCGAGAAGCGCAATAAGATCCCGAACATCACCGATGACATCATCATCGCCGCCTTCCAGAAGGGAGTCCGTGATGAGCTGCTAATCGGGAAGTTCGGGTGCAAACCACCGAAGACGGTGAAACAGATGTTCGAGACGGTGAATTCATACGCCAAATCCAACGACGCCATCAAGGCCGCCCGTCAAGACCGGCCCGACAGGAGGGAAGACAAGCAGGCAGGAGGAAGCCGGAATCCTAAGAAGGATAACGGCAATAGCAACAACTAGGCCCAAAAAGATCGCAAGCGCCGATCTGAGGACCTAGTGGCCGCAACCTCCAACACTCAACGCCGTCCCCGAGTCGCCGCCTACGACGCCATCATGAACGCCCAGTGCACCCATCATCCCAATCATAAGCACGCGGCGAAGGACTGCTTCATCTACAAACAGTTCGCCGAGCAGTACGCGGCGCAGCTCAACAAGAAGCCGACTGATGAGGCTGGTCCATCAGGTGCCAAGAAAAACAACGCGGCTGAAAACGCCAAACCTTTTCAAGACCCAGTGGGAGAGCTCAACCACATCTTCGGGGGGCCGCTAGCCTATGAATCCAAGAGGAAACAAAAGCTAACCGACCGAGAGGTCAACGCGGCTCAACCCGAAGTCCCCCAGTACCTGCGATGGTCGGAGGTGGCCATCACTTTTGACCGCTCAGATCACCCTGACCGAGTGGTTCACCCGGGGCGCTATCCACTCGTCCTGGATCCCGTGGTCCGCAACATCAGGCTTAAGCACGTCCTCATCGATGGGGGCAGCGCCCTCAACATCCTGTTTGCCAAGACCATGGATGAGATGCAGTATCCCGAGGGCCGAACTAAAGGCAAGCTCAGCCCCCTTCCACGGAGTCATCCTGTGGCTATCGTCTACACCACTCGGGCACATCTCCTCCCGGTCACCTTCGGGCCCGAGAGAACTTCCGAACGGAGAACGTCACTTTTGAGGTGGCCGACTTCGAAACAGCATACCACGTCATCATTGGAAGACCTGCGCTTGCCAAGTTCATGGCGATCCCGCACTACACCTACCTCTACATGAAGATGCCGGGTCCCAACGGTGTCATTACTCTTCGCAGCGATATGAAGCAAGCCTTCACTGCGATAAGGAGAGCTGCGACATGGCCCAATCTCGCGAGAGATTACGTGGCCAACAAGAAGTCCGATTGGCTGCATCAACTTTGGCGAGGGCGAAGTCCCCGCGAAGAAGATAGCCAAATCGGGATCCGACGACGCCAAGACCAAGAAGATCTCCCTTGATCCGTCGGATCCCCCGAAAATTGCTGTAATCGGCGCCGACCTAGATCCCAAATAGGAAAGCGCGCTCGTCACCTTCCTCCAAAATAATAAAGATGTTTTTGCTTGGAAACCATCGATATGCCTGGAATTCCTAGGGAGGTGACCGAGCACTCTTTGCACGTCAAAGATGACGCCAAACCGATAAAACAACGATTACGCAGATTCGCGCAGGATCGAAAAGACGCTATCAAGGAAGAACTCGCAAAGCTCTTGGCTGCGGCTTCATTAAAGAAGTCCTTCATCCCGACGGTTAGCCAACCCAGTCTGGTCCGCAAGAAGACGGGGCAATGGCGCATGTTCGTTGACTATACTGACCTCAACAAAGCCTGCCCCAAAGATCCCTTCGGGCTGCCTCGCATCGACCAAGTCGTTGACTCAATAGCCGGCTGCCAACTCCCGAGTTTCTGGATCATTACTCGGGCTATCACCGGATCGCTTAAAAGAATCCGATCGCTGAAGACATCGTTCATCACGCCGTTTGGGGCCTACTGCTACATCACCATGCCTTTTGGCCTGAAGAACGCCGGCGCCACATACCAACGCATGATCCAAAGATGCTTCCAGACGCAGATCGGCAAGAACGTAGAAGCTTATGTCGACGATGTTGTCGTCAAGACCAAGCAGAAAGAAGACCTGATCGCCGACCTAGAAGAAACTTTTGCAAACATTCGGGCCTTCAGAATGAAGTTGAACCCGGAGAAATGCACTTTCGGGGTCCCATCAGGCAAACTGCTCGGCTTCATGGTGTCACATCGCGGCATTGAAGCTAATCCGGAGAAATCAATGCCATCTTAAGCATGAAGCCCCCGAGTAACCAGAAAGACATCCAGAAGCTCACTGGCTGCATGGCAGCGCTAAGCCGCTTCATCTCCCGACTCGGCGAACGAGGCATGCCCTTCTTCAGATTGCTAAAAAAGACAGATGACTTCCAGTGGACCGCAGAAGCCAACAAGGCCTTTGAAGACTTCAAAGAGTTCCTTATAACGCCGCCCGTCCTGGCCTCGTCTCAGCCCTAGGAACCTTTGCTGTTGTACGTTTCAGCCACTCACCAAGTGGTTAGTACGGTCCTCGCGGTCGAACGCGAAGAAGAAGGACAGGCTCAGAAGATTCAAAGGCCAATCTACTTTGTTAGCGAAGTGTTGGCAGGAGCCAAAATTCGCTACCCTCAGGTATAAAAATTACTCTATGGTGTTCTAATAACCGCAAGGAAATTGGCACACTATTTTCAGGGTCACTCGGTCACCGTCGTCACTTCTTTCCCACTCGGCGATGTCATCCACAACCGCGAGGCAACCGGACGCATCGCCAAGTGGGCTCTAGAGCTGATGCCATTGGACTTGACTTTTAAGGCGAGGACGTCCATAAAGTCACAAGCCTTGGTGGATTTCCTGGCCGAGTGGACTGAGCGACAAGAGAACGTACCTCGGGAAGACCTCCAACACTGGACCATGCACTTTGACGGATCCAAGAGGATCACCGGCTTGGGAGCAGGAGTTGTGCTGATCTCCCCGACCGGGGAAAGGCTAAGATATGTCCTTCACCTCCACTTCTCCGCCTCACACAACGTTGCGAGTACGAAGCTCGCTACATGGATCGCGCCTCGCTTCACTCGGGATACGTCGGCTCATTGTGAAAGGCGACTCCACCGGGTCGTCAATCAAGTAACGAAGGACTGGTCCTGTCTAAACGACACTATGGAGGACTACCGGCAAGAGGTCCGTAAGCTTGAAGACAAGTTTGACGGGCTCGAACTCTCACACGTCTTGAGGCATAACAACGAGGCAGCCGACGAGCTGGCACAGTTCGGGTCCAAGCGCGAAGCTGCCCCAACAGACGTCTTTGTCGAACATCTCTATGAACCAACCATCACGGCAAAGACAACTCCCAACGAGCAAGCTGCGAACGAAGTCGCCATGGCTGATGCCAACTGGAGGACGCCGCTCATCAAATTCCTAACCCAGAAGAGCCGGAAGACCGGATGAAGCGAACGCGTCCCGCATCGTTGCCAAGCATATGCCATGGTTGACTCCGACCTATACAAGACAAGCCCTCTGGAATCCTAATGAGATGCATCACACCCGAGGAAGGGAAACAATGCTCCAAGACATCCACTCGGGCATATGCGGAAGCCACGCGCAAAGACTGTAACATCCTAAAAATCGAAGAACGGGAAATGGAACATAAAAATCGGATCTTTCAAAACCCTTCGCTTGTTGCTTCTTTCTCGGGTTGTTGCTTCTTATTTGCCAGCTCGGTTGCATAAATTTAGTCGTGGTCAATCCCCTTTTCGATGTTTTTGTATGATTCGGAGTTGTCGAAATGGAGGTGCGAAAGCCGCATCAAGAGTTTTTTAAAAAGGGAAATCGGGAAAGCGGATTTATGAAAACGCGTTTTGGGAAATATAAAATAAAATTTTTGGTTGGGAAAAGATAAATTAGGGCACAAAAGAAATAATAAAATATTCGGAAGTCGCGCTCGAAATCCAAGAAAATTTTGGAAATAAAGGGGAGAATATTGAATTTTGAAAAGAGGGATTTTAAATAAATAAATATGAAAAATATTGTGGGAAAATAAAAGTGGAGAAAAGTTGAAAATATTGTGTTAAAAATTATTTTTGAATTAGAGGAATTTATTTTGGAATTTTTAGAAGAAAGGAAAATAGAAAATGGGAAATTAAAATAGAAAATCGGGAAAATATGAAAGTACACGTTCATTGCGCATGAGGTGCTCGACGCTGTACCGGCCCGGCCCGCGCGTCGCCCGGTCGTGCCGCGCCCGCACACACCGCACGCGCACGCCACGCGCCTCGCGCGCCCGCGCAGCCCCGGCTCCCGCGCCGCCCCGCCGCGCCCGCCGCTGCGCCACGCGCTCCGCCGCCTGCCGACCCGCGCCCGCGCCCGCTCGCTCGCGCCACGCGCCGCCACCGCGCCGGACCCCGCCCGCGTCTCGCACCCTCGCGCGCCGCGCCCGTCCGACCTCGCTGCGTCCCGCTCGCCGCGCCACGTCGCAAGCGCCGCGCCCGCCCGGCTCCCGCCGCCGCGTGGCGACCGCCAAGCCATGCTACGCCGGCCCCCTCTTCTCCCGCCTCGGCCGCGGCTATAAAAGGGGGCAAAACCCACACTTCCCCCACACCGCCGCCGCCCCCGAGCCCCTCCTTCTCCCGAGCGCGCCACCTCCGCCGCAAGCCGTCGCCATCGCCGCCGAGCGTCGCCTCCGCCGCAAGCCGTCGCCGCCAGCGTCGGGGGTACCGCCGCCACCTCCTTGCCGTCTTCGTCGTCGGTAAGCCCCGCCGCCGCCCCTGTCTTCCTTGCGCGCCAGCACTGCCGCCGCCCCTGTTTTGATGCGCCCCGGTCGAACATCTAGAATACAATGAACAGTGTGCCAGTGAAAAAGAGAAAAAAAAGAAAAAGAAAAAGAAAAAGAAGGGAAAAATTGGGAAAAATTTTAGAAAATTTGGGAAAATATTTTGGGAAGACTTGAGTAAAATTTTGGGCAAAAATAAATTATTTTCTTGTATGTTTTCTCGGTGCAAAGTAGAAAACCGAAATCGGACGTTTTCCGGAATTTCGTTCTCGTCGTTTTTAAATCCGGACTTCGTTAATTCTTTCTCGCCATTTGAATAGGTTTCTACTTTGTGCTCACACCTTTAAAACCTCAAGCACGAATTCCTCCGCTAACATTTTCAAACCTAATTTCTCAAATTATTGCGATCGTCGTCTTTGCGAAAACCCTAGGACATCAACTCGATTCCAAACTCGGATTTTTCCTAGCGACCCTTGTCCTAACTCAAGTAGAATTTTTGGCAAAACCTTTGGAGTTGTTTTCATGGCTTTTATGGTTCTTTTCGATCTCTCGGTATTTTATTGAATTCTAATTGAATTCAATTGATCTTTCGCACGTACGGGTAGCACCTGAAGAAACCGGCATCGACCCCGCTGAAGATACCACCCCTCAAGTGTGCGAGCAAGGCAAGTCATCACACTCTTTGAACATATTGATCCTACTTTGTGAAATGATGTTGATTCCAAATTACAAATTGCATGCTTTACACAAACAGTACCTATGCTTGATATACCCTGCTTTGATATTGATCACCATTAGAATTTATTCTTTGTAACCTTCGATGTGATATGACCGGAGGCTAACTTCGGTAAAAATGCTTAGCCCTGCTTACACTAGATCCCTGCATACTCATGATTTTGCAAGAAAGCTTTGTGCTCGGGCAACTACCTTAGGGGAGGTAGTTGAAATACGGCCTGTGGAGACATGAGCGCCACATGGCCATGAGAATGTTGAACTAGGCTTGATGAAAATTGAAAATGCTATACAAATGTTTTAGACTGGGGCGGCCGGATGATTTGGGTGGATTCCGGAAAAGGCAAGTGCCGACCCTGGTCAATTAAGGACCGAGCCATGAGATAGCCGGGAAACGAGCCAGTACAACCGTACTTCTCGAATGGGTATAGACCTAGCTGACTAGATAGCCGAGCGGAGGCAGTATCCTTGCATAGATGGTTCTCTATGATGTGGTTATGTGATGAGAATGAGGCTGCGGCCTTTGTTGTGAATGGTGGAATTAAATCGATATTAATTAAACTTAAAGATTGAGGAAGTTTTCCCTTACCCCGGGTGCGCCAGAACTCCTCTCACTGCTAGAAAAGGACGGCTAGAGTGCATGAGGGCTTAAGTTCATGGAGCGGGTACTGCCAAAGCAAGGTTATCGAAAGGCTTTGCCGTGACCGTCTCATGAGTTGGGACGTAGGCTCATTTGTTGGGCTGTCGCGGAGTACGGGTAAAGTGTACATCCACTGCAGTGTGAGTGAATCAATCTATTCGAATAGCCGTGCTCGCGGATATCGAGCATCGTGACAAGACTTTCGCTTGGCTAGATTTTAAACTTAAAACTGCTGGGATGGGTTTGCATGATGATTTCATTCGCTGGTGGATCAACTTCTCGAGATGCGAGAAGGGGTAGATTCCCCAGAAAATCATGACGAATCGGAGGCGGGAAGCCATCCTTGGAATCACGATGGATGGTAGACAGAACCGTCGCCGGATTAATGAACTATGGAAATAAAACTTGATTTGGCTAGTTGTTAGGCTTGTGAAAAGAATTGTGAAAATTAGCTTTATGCAAAAGAGCTCCAGCCATTCCTTGATTAACCCTATCATGTGCATAAATTCCGTGTTGGCTTGCTGAGTACGGTCGGTACTCACCCTTGCTATACGCACAAACCTTCAGCCGATGGAAATGAAGAGCCGGAAGATCCATACGCGTACTACCAGGAGGGTGAAGGAACTGATGGCGCATACTAGATCTTAGCTCCGGTCGTTGCCTGTGGCAAATGACATGCCGCTGCCTCTATTCCGCTGCCGTATCTAAATTTCTGCTTTGGTGTTGTATCCGGACCATGAGGTCCTGTGTGTTGAACATTGCCTTTGGGCCTATTGATGTAATAATGTCGATGTAAGACTATTCGTGCAAGTGCACCTGATTAGCCAGTACTGTATTCGTGGGTACCAACTACTCGATCCAGGGAAATGGTACTAAGAACACAAAAGATTCCCGTCCCAAAAACGGGGGTCCACAGAGCTGGTATCAGAGCCATGCGACCGTAGGCTAAGACCAAATGGTGCCCTACCCCTGACTAGTTGGCTAAAGGGAAATATCCCTACATAGGATCATTTTCAAACTATTATTTCCGAAAATACAAATATACCTTTTCTACATCTGTATTCCCTTTTATTTACCAAATGATTATAATGATAGCTCTCTCTCCCTCTAACCCTAAGTTGCCTTCAAAAGCAGATGTCGAACCATGACGGAGCCTGGGAGATCACTATCCCACGAGACGAGGGGTTTGTGGCACAGCTTCAGTCCCTGCTGTGGTGTTTAAGATACCCGGAACCACCCACCTACCAAATCAAAAGGCATGGCTCCGAAGGATATCCAGCATGGGAGGCGGCCGTTTCCGTGGAAGCCCGCATGGGAAGTGAAACATCTTTCTGCTTCCACACCCGCTATCACCGGGATTTAGCGGAAGCAGCCATCCAAGATGCGGCCCGCGAAGCATTTCTTCGCCTTAATGCGATACATCGTGCCGAACTCACGGTGACAGAGTTCGTGCATCATCCCTATCGCGAGGAAGGCAACCCAGTTTGCACCGTGGAGGCCACCCCCTGCTGCTACAACCCGATGGTCACACGTCTATCACGCTGGGCGGAGACGGCAGATGACTGCTACGAAGAGGCCTTGCTTGAGATCAACGACCAGCAGTCACGCCTCAATGATCTGGTCGAGAGCCACCAGGGCTGTGGGGATCAGATAAACATGCTGCAGACTCAGCTGCAAGCCAATGGTGCCCAATATGAGCAACTCTCGGACCGCTACATGGCCCGTGGGGAAGCCCTGGTAGAGCTGGAGGAGCAGCTCGGAATAGCAAGCGGCAAGTCAACCAGTGGAGGAGCACGCGCACTCGCCCGTCCACGCCGCAGTACTTCCACCGAGATTGTACCAACACCTCCCGCTCCCGTGCCCGACCACTATTACCTTATGACTCCAGCATGCTTGGATACCTTTCAAGCCATGATGGAGCAAGCTTTTATGTTGAGCACCGAGCTGCGCCGCACCCGATAGACCCCACTCTGCCACGTCCATGGGACCCACCTCGAGCTCCGTAGCGGTGCCATCCGAGCTGGATCGGGAGAGGAGAACCCCATCCAGATCCACACCGACTCGGAGTCTGAGGCGGAACCTATGGAGGTCAAATGGGAGTCCAGCGACACCGATCCAATGGAGGAGGAAGCTCCCACTCGTCGCCCGACTCACACCGGAGGTCCTCTCACCGCCGACACCGCTCGCAAGAGTACGCGGCCACCGAGCGGAGAGATTCGGCATGACTCCGAGGCCACCACCTCCGAGCCATGGGGCCTCCGATTCGCTTCAGCAGCGGACCACCCACTTCCCGCACCGGCTCTTGCGGATGGTTGGACGACTAGGCGGGAGGACCACCCCAGCTTGATCTCGCTCTGGACGGCTCGGCAGCAAGGACCACTCTCTATCCCCGTTAATAGTTAATGCAGTTAGACAATGTAGTTGTTGTATCATGGCTTAAAGGACTGTGCATGTACAGTCCGTGTACCCCTTTTATGTAATATGATGGACCTAAGTATCGCTTTGTGGTATCCTAATTAATGAGCTTATTATTATTATCTACCATGCTTGTCAAATGAAGATCATTTAAAAACAACTTGAAGAAAATCCCCTAGGAACCATGACCCTAAACAGGTCCGATCTCTTAATTCATCTATCTTCTTCAGATGGCACATCGCCGCAGAGCCGCGGAACCAACGAGAACCAGTGGAACCCAACCCTTCCACTCGGCGGAGGTTATGGCTTTCTGCACCAGCTGCTCCAAGCAATTGCCAACAACCGGGAAGTCGAGGAGGATCAAGTTTAGGGAGTTCATGCGAGCTAAGCCACCAACCTTCTCCACGACCGAAGAACCCATGGATGCCGAGGACTGGCCGAGGGTGATCGAGAAAAAGCTAACTCTCGTCCGAGTTCGAGAAGCTGATAGAGTTGTCTTCGCCACTAACCAGCTAGAGGGTCCCGCAAGTGATTGGTGGGACACCTACAAGGAAACGCGAGCTGAAGATGCCGGAGAACCGACATGGGAAGAATTCACGGCTGCGTTCCGTGAGAATTTCGTGCCAGCTGCAGTTATGAGGATGAAGAAAAATGAATTCCGCAGGCTGCGGCAAGGAAACACCTCAGTACAAGAGTACCTGAACAAGTTTACCCAGCTTGCACGTTACGCCACAAGTGACTGCGGACGAGGAAGAGAAGATGGATAAATTCATCGAGGGACTAAATGACGAGCGAGAGGACCGATGATCGGACAGACCACACCGGTTTCTAAAGCCTCATCAACAAGGTCGTTCGGCTTGAACACGACCAAAAGATGGTAGAAAATAACCGCAAAGGAGGCTCGCTATGGCTCGCCCATTTCGGGAGCGCCACAACGCCCCAAGGGAGCCACCCCGTCGGATGGAAGCCAAACGTTCGGCGGCGGTCGTTCCCCGCTCCCGACCATGTCGGCAGCCGCTACACCTCGGCTTCGTACACCCACACCCACCCTAGCCGCTCCGGAAGGAGGAATGTGAGCGCTTCAATTGTGGAGAAATCGGGCACTACTCCAACAGCTGCCCCAAACTACGCAACACTCCGTGCGCACCGGCGCCAATGCAACGCCCGTCAGGAACCCCCACCCTGCTTGGGCGGCCCTGCATTCGGACCCCGCTACCCAACGAGGCTGCCACCGGGTTTCGACGTGGCCAGGTGAATCATGTGCGGGCTGAAGAAGCTCAGGAGGACCAGAGCGTACTGATGGGTATGTTCTCTATCAACTCTACCCCAGTTAAAGTTTTATTCGATTCTGGAGCCTCGCATTCATTCATATCTTCCCAAGTAAGCAAACAACACCACCTACACCAAGTAGCACTTAAGAGGCCTATGTTGGTACACTCACCTGGGGGAGACATAACCGTACCCCATGCTTGCATCAATGTGCCCATACGGATTAGGGACGTGGTGTTTCTTTCAAACCTTATGGTGCTAGCACCCCAAACCATTGATGTCATACTCGGGATGGATTGGTTGACCAAGAATAATGGAATCATAGACTGCAGTCGAAGGGAAGTCACGGTATCCACCCCATGGGGATCACCGATGAGCATAACTATGGATCAAAACCCGAAGCTATGCGAGCAAGCTGCGGGAGTATTCACCATGCTACCTCTAGGCGGGATGCCCGTAGTACAAGAATACCCGGATGTATTTCCCGAGGAGTTGCCCGGAATGCCCCCAGATCGCGACATAGAGTTTATCATCGACCTAATGCCCGGTACTGCCCCCATATCCAAGAGACCTTATCGAATGCCGGCCAACGAGTTAGAGGAACCCAAGAAGCAAATCCAAGAACTACAAGAGAAGGGATTTGTACGCCCCAGTTCTTGTCCCTGGGGAGCCCCAGTACTTTTCGTCAAGAAGAAGGATGGGAGTATGAGGATGTGTGTGGACTACCGATCGTTGAATGAAGTGATTATCAAAAACAAGTACCCACTACCTCGAATCGATGACCTATTCGATCAACTTAAGGGTGCGCAAGTGTTCTCAAAGATTGATCTTCGGTCGGGATATCATCAGTTGAAGATTAGAGCTGGAGATATCCTTAAGACGGCGTTCTCTACACGTTACGGCTTATACGAATTCACAGTAATGTCCTTTGGATTGACCAATGCCCCGGCATATTTTATGAATCTGATGAACAAGGTATTCATGGAATACCTGGATAAATTCATAGTGGTATTTATCGACGATATACTTATCTACTCCAAGAACGATGAGGAACATGCGGAGCATCTACGGCTGGTACTGGAAAAACTACGAGAGCACCAACTATATGCAAAGTTTAGCAAATGCGAGTTCTGGCTCAAGGAAGTCGCCTTTCTTGGCCACGTGGTTTCAGCCGGAGGAGTAGCGGTAGACCCCGCCAAGGTCGAAGCTGTCACGGAATGGAAGGCACCCAAGTCAGTGACGGAAGTTCGGAGTTTCTTGGGCTTGGCCGGGTATTATCGACGGTTCATCGAAGGGTTTTCCACCGTAGCCCAACCTATGACTCAACTTCTGAAGAAGGAAAAGAAGTTTGAGTGGAACGAGAAGTGTCAAAAAGCTTTCGACCAACTAAAAGAAAAGTTAACCACCGCCCCAATCTTAACCTTACCTGACAATCGAAAGGACTTCGTGATGTACTGTGATGCATCTCGGCAAGGACTAGGAGGCGTGTTAATGCAGGAGGGGAAGGTCGTAGCGTATGCCTCGCGACAGTTACGACCCCACGAGGAGAATTATCCCTCACACGACCTGGAATTAGCCGCGGTTGTTCACGCATTGAAGATTTGGAGACACTATCTGATCTGGAACCACTGTGATGTGTATACCGATCACAAGAGCTTAAAATATTTCTTTACTCAGCCTGATCTCAACCTACGACAGAGACGATGGTTGGAGTTGATCAAGGATTACGATCTAGGAATCCATTACCATCCCGGCAAGGCAAATGTAGTGGCCGATGCGCTGAGCCGCAAAGCCCAATGCAACCACATGGGATTGGGAGGTATGGCCAGTGAGCTCCAAGAAGAAATGGCTCGACTTAATCTACACCTGATTCCTCACGGAGAAGTGAACTCACTGAAAATCCAACCCCTTCTGAGGACTCAAATAGAAGAAGCCCAAAAAGGGAATGAGGAAACCCAGGAAATCAAGGAACGCATGGCCGCTGGGCGCGCTAAGGAGTTTTCAGTAGACGACAAGGGAATCCTGTGGTACAAGAAAAGAATCTGCGTGCCTGAACGAGGTGGTTTGAGAGGGTTGATCTTAAAAGAAGCTCACAAATCTGCATATTCGTTACATCCCGGAAGCACGAAAATGCACCAGGATTTGAAGGGAGAATACTGGTGGCCCAATATGAAGAGAGATGTAGCCGAATACGTAGCCGTGTGCGATGTGTGCCAAAGAGTGAAAGCTGAGCATCAACGACCAGCGGGCTTGCTGCAGCCGCTCAAGATTCCCGAATGGAAATGGGACGAGATAGGCATGGATTTCATAGTGGGACTACCCAAAACCGCGACTGGTTACGATTCCATTTGGGTAATAGTAGATCGGCTCACCAAGACCGCCAGATTTATTCCCGTAAAAACTAACTACAACAGTGCCAAGCTGGCGGAACTATACATGAGTAGGATTGTATGTCTCCATGGTGTACCAAAGAGGATTATATCGGATCGTGGTACCCAATTCACGTCTCATTTTTGGAGCAAAGTCCACGAGGCACTCGGAAGTCACCTCGCCTTCAGTACCGCTTACCACCCACAGACTGACGGACAGACTGAAAGGACGAATCAAGTACTAGAAGATATGCTGAGAGCCTGTGCGTTGGATTTCACCAAGGATTGGGAGAAATGTTTGCCGTACGCCGAGTTCTCCTACAACAATAGCTATCAAGCCGTCGAAGATGTCACCAAACGAAGCCTTATTTGGTCGCCGATGCCGAACCCCATTAATGTGGTCGAAACCGGTGAACGAACCTTATTCGAGCCGACATAATCAAAGAGGCCGAGGAAAAGTTCGCCGATCCGGACCGATTACAAACCGCTCAATCACGACAAAAGAGCTACGCGGACACCCGCCGAAGAGAATTAGAGTTTAAAGAAGGTGACTACGTGTATTTGAAGGTCTCACCACTACGGGGAACTCGGAGGTTCAAGGTCAAAGGAAACTCGCACCAAGATACGTGGGCCCATTCTTGATAAACGCTAGGAGAGGAGAAGTGGCCTACCGGTTGGAACGCCCGAGAACCTCTCCGATGTCCACCCAGTATTCCACGTGTCGCAGTTGAAGAAATGTTTGCGGGTACCGAAGAGCAAGCTCCTTTAGAAACCATCCATGTCCACAGTGATCTTACCTACCCGAGCATCCAATCGGGATCGGACGAAGCGGAAAAGAAGACACGGACCAAGTCATGGCGCATGTACAAAGTACAATGGAGCAATCACACGGAAGAAGAGGCTACTGGGAGAGCAAGGAGTTCCTGAAGACAGAATACCCACACCTACTCGGCAAGGTAAGAAATCTCGGGGACGAGATTTATTGTTAGGGGGGTAGGTTTGTAACATCCTGAAAATTGAAGAACGGGAAATGGAACGTAAAAATCGGAACTTTCAAAAACCTTCGCTTGTTGCTTCTTTCTCGGGTTGTTGCTTCTTATTTGCCAGCTCGGTTACATAAATTTAGTCGTGGTCAATCCCCCTTTCGGTGTTTTTGTATGATTCGAAGTTGTCGAAATGGAGGTGCGAAAGCCGCATCAAGGGTTTTTTAAAAAAGGAAATCGGGGAAAGCGCGGATTTATGAAAACGTGTTTTGGGAAATATAAAATAAAATTTTTGGTTGGGAAAAGATAAATTAGGGCACAAAAGAAATAATAAAATATTCGGAAGTCGCTCGAAATCCAAGAAAATTTTGGAAATAAAGGGGAGAATATTGAATTTTGAAAACAGGATTTTAAATAAATAAATATGAAAAATATTGTGGGAAAATAATAGTGGAGAAAAGTTGAAAATATTGTGTTAAAAATTATTTTTGAACTAGAGGAATTTATTTTGGAATTTTTAGAAGAAAGGAAAATAGAAAATGGGAAATTAAAATAGAAAATCGGAAAATATGAAAGTACACTGTTCATTGCGCATGAGGTGCTCGACGCCGTACGGCCCCCCCCGCGCGCGCGCAGCGCGCCGCCCGGCCGTACGCGCCGCGCGCACGCGCACGCGCCACGCGCCGCGCACGCGCACGCGCACGCGCCGCGCGCCCGCCCGCAGCCCCGCTCCCGCGCCGCCCCGCCGCGCCCCCGCTGCGCCACGCGCCTCCGCCGCCGCCCCGACCCGTGCCCCGCCCGCTCGCTCGCGCCACGCGCCGCCACCGCGCCGGACCCCGCCCGCGTCTCACACCCTCGCGCGCCGCGCCGCCGTCGACACCGCCGCGTCCCGCTCGCCGTGCCACGTCGCAGCGCCGCGCCGGCCGGCTCCCGCGCCGCCGCATGGCGACCGCCAAGCCATGCTGCGCCGGCCCCCTCTTCTCCCGCCTCGCGCGGCTATAAAGGGGGCAAAACCCCCACTTTCCCCCACACCGCCGCCGCCCGAGCCCCTCCTTCTCCCGAGCGCGCCACCTCCGCCGCAAGCCGTCGCCATCGCCGCCGAGCGTCGCATCCGCCGCAAGCCGTCGCCGCCGGTGTCGGGGTACCGCCGCCACCTCCTTGCCGTCTCCGTCGTCGGTAAGCCCCGCCGCCGCCCTGTCTTCCTTGCGCGCCGCACCGCCGCCGCCCTATTTTGATGCGCCCCGGTCGAACACCTAGAGTACAATGAACAGTGCGCCAGTGAAAAAGAGAGAAAAAAGAAAAAGAAAAAGAAAAATAAGGGAAAATTGGGAAAAATTTTAGAAAATTTGGGAAAATATTTTGGGAAGACTTCAGTAAAATTTTGGGCAAAAATAAATTATTTTCTTGTATGTTTTCTCGGTGCAAAGTTGAAAACCGAAATCGGACGTTTTCCGAATTTCGTTTCGCGTCGTTTTCAATCCGGACTTCGTTAATTCTTTCTCGCCATTTGAATAGGTTTCTACTTTGTGCTCAAACCTTTAAAACCTCGAGCACGAATTCCTCCGCTAACATTTTCAAACCTAATTTCTCAAATTATTGCGATCGTCGTCTTTGCGAAAACCCTAGGACATCAACTCGATTCCAAACTTGGATTTTTCCTAGCGACCCTTGTCCTAACTCAAGTAGAATTTTTGGCAAAACCTTTGGAGTTGTTTTCATGGCTTTTATGGTTCTTTTCGACCTCTCGGTATTTTATTGAATTCTAATTGAATTCAATTGATCTTTCACACGTACGTGTAGCACCTGAAGAAACCGGCATCGACCCCGCTGAAGATACCACCCCTCAAGTGTGCGAGCAAGGCAAGCCATCACACTCTTTGAACATATTGATCCTACTTTGTGAAATGATGTTGATTCCAAATTACAAATTGAATGCTTTACACAAACAGTACCTATGCTTGATATATCCTGCTTTGATATTGATCACCATTAGAATTTATTCTTTGTAACCTTCGATGTGATATGACCGGAGGCTAACTTCGGTAAAAATGCTTAGCCCTGCTTACACTAGATCCCTGCATACTCATGATTTTGCAAGAAAGCTTTGTGCTCGGGCAACTACCTTAGGGGAGGTGGTTGAAATACGGCCTGTGGAGACATGAGCGCCACATGGCCATGAGAATGTTGAACTAGGCTTGATGAAAATTGAAAATGCTATACAAATGTTTTAGACTGGGGCGGCCGGATGATTTGGGTGGATTCCGGAAAAGGCAAGTGCCGACCCTGGTCAATTAAGGACCAAGCCATGAGATAGCCGGGAAACGAGCCAGTACAACCGTACTTCTCGAATGGGTATAGACCTAGCTGACTAGATAGCCGAGCAGAGGCAGTATCCTTGCATAGATGGTTCTCTATGATGTGGATTGTGTGATGAGAATGAGGCTACGGCCTTTGTTGTGAATGGTGGAATTAAATCGATATTTATTAAACTTAAAGATTGAGGAAGTTTTCCCTTACCCCGGGTGCGCCAGAACTCCTCACTCTGCTAGAAAAGGATGGCTAGAGTGCATGAGGGCTTAAGTTCATGGAGCGGGTACTGCCAAAGCAAGGTTATCGAAAGGCTTTGCCGTGACCGTCTCATGAGTTGGGACGTAGGCTCATTTGTTGGGCTGTCGCGGAGTACGGGTAAAGTGTACATCCACTGCAGTGTGAGTGAATCAATCTATTCGAATAGCCGTGCTCGCGGATATCGAGCATCGTGACAAGACTTTCGCTTGGCTAGATTTTTAAACTTAAAACTGCTGGGATGGGTTTGCATGATGATTTCATTCGCTGGTAGATCAACTTCTCGAGACGCGAGAAGGGGTAGATTCCCCAGAAAATCATGACGAATCGGAGGCGGGAAGCCATCCTTGGAATCACGATGGATGGTAGACAGAACCGTCGCCGGATTAATGAACTATGGAAATAAAACTTGATTTGGCTAGTTGTTAGGCTTGTGAAAAGAATTGTGAAAATTAGCTTTATGCAAAAGAGCTCCAGCCATTCCTTGATTAACCCTATCATGTGCATAAATTCCGTGTTGGCTTCTGCGAGTACGGTCGGTACTCACCCTTGCTATACGCACAAACCTTCAGGTGATGGAAATGAAGAGCTGGAAGATCCATACGCGTACTACCGGGAGGGTGAAGGAACCGATGGCGCATACTAGATCTTAGCTCCGGTCATTGCACTCGTGGCAAATGACATGCCGCCGCCTCTATTCGCGCCGTATCTAAATTTCGCTTTGGTGTTGTATCCGAACCATGAGGTCCTGTGTGTTGAACATTGCCTTCGGGCCTATTGATGTAATAATGTCGATGTAAGACTATTCGTGCATGTGCACCTGATTATCCAGTACTGTATTCGTGGGTACCAACTACTCGATCCAGGGAAATGGTACTAAGAACACGAAAGATTCCCGTCCCAAAAACGGGGGTCCACAAGCACGCACCCTGGTCGGCAAAGCTTACAGGCAAGGTTTCTTTTGGCTTACCCGCGGTCTCCGACGCGGACAAAGTCGTACGAACCTGCGAGGCTGCCAATTTTTTGCCCGACAGAGCCATGTCCCGGCCCAGGAGCTACAAACAATCCCACTATCCTGGCCGTTCGCGGTATGGGGCTTGGACATGGTCGGCCCCTTCAAGAAAGCTCCAGGAGGATTCACACACCTCTTCGTCGCAATCGACAAGTTCTCCAAGTGGATTGAAGCCAAGCCGGTCGCCACAATTACTGCTGACAAAGCACGGGATTTTTTCCTCAACATCGTGCACCGCTTCGGCGTCCCAAACAGAATCATAACTGACAACGGGACCCAATTCACGGGAGGCATCTTCAAGGAATTCTGCGAGGACTTCAGAATCAAGATTTGCTACGCATCAGTTGCCCATCCCAAAAGCAATGGACAAGTCGAACGAGCCAACGGCATGGTCCTCCAAGGCATCAAGGCCCGCGTGTTCGATCGCCTAAACCCTTACGCGGGCAAGTGGGTCCAAGAGCTCCCCTCGATCTTATGGTCGCTGCGGACCACACCCAGTCGGGCTACCGGCCAAACTCCCTTCTTTTTGGTCTACGGAGCAGAAGCCATGTTGCCAAACGAGATGGACTACGAATCCCTCCGAGTCCGTAGCTTCAACGATGAACGCTACGACCCCGACCGAGTGGATGACCTCACCCGACCGAGTGGAAGAGGCCCAGGAGGCAGCCCTCATCCAGTCGGCCAAATATCTTCAAGGGCTCAGAAGATACCACAGTCGCAACGTTTGAGCACGAGCTTTCATCGTTGGCGACCTGGTACTACGCAAGATCCAGACCACCAAAGACCGTCACAAGTTATCCCCCTTATGGGAGGGACCGTACATAATCGCTGAGGTGACTCGGCCCGGTGCATACCGGCTAAAACGCGAAGACGGGTCTATGGTGGAGAACTCCTGGAACATTGAGCATCTTCGACGATTTTATGCCTAATTTGGCTAAGGCTTCATGTTTTCCTTGACTGCCAACCTCAAGCAAGATGACTTCTTGAGTTAGCAATCGGGGGCTGTACATATGTCAATAAAGCTTAAGTTTCCCTCATCAACTTCCGTGCATGATTTGGTTTATCATTGTTTAATGTTCTTCGATTCGAGTTCAGTGTCTAAGGACTGAGAGCTTTCCGATGACCTGATCGAGCCTAGGCTTGGTGACAGTCAGACGAAAACTACTTAAGAAATTTCACACGAAAACTCGGATCAAGGCATTAACATAAATAAACTAAATATATCACAAGTTTTACATCAGAGCATTACGATCACACGACATTTACAAGAAAGTGTTTGAAAGACAAATCAGATCCGGAAATTGTTCACTACATCAACGGAGATCTTCTTTGCCGACTCTGCGCCGCTCGGCATATCCAAGGCCTGCTCATCGTGGTTCCGTCGCAAAGCCCTCCCGACCGAGTGGATATCCACTCGGGGTAAGGGACTTGGTCTGCGCAGAGCCGATACCAGCCCCATGTTGGCTGTCGTGATGTTGGCCGATACGGTCGGGAGCCCTTCGCAGCTTGTCAAAGATTTCAATTGGGTCAGCGCGGCGTCCCGACTCCATGATGGAACAAAGATAGCAAGATCGGCGCAGCAGCATTAGCGACCTCTTCCCGGATCTTTCCGGTTTGTTTGACCCGCTCAAGCAAGATGTCGTATTGAGCTCGGGTCTTAACCTTGTAAGCTGCCAAAAGCATCTGATCATACAAAGCACTCGGAAATAAAGCAGCACAAGGAATGTTACTTCAAAGAGGCTTACCTTCAAACTCGGCTTCCATTTCGGCTTTGTCGAGGCTGACTGCCTCCAGCTGGACTTGAAGCGAATGGACCTCCGAAGAATTTTCTACAAGAAAAGAAGATCATCAGTAACCAGGGATAACATGAGAATCTTAAAACTTGGAGAGATGAGCTTACTCCCGATTGACCCTCGGAGGTCGAGGTTCGCCTCCCGAAGCTCTGCGATCTCTCTCCTTAAAGCCGCCTCCCTCGACGCGGCTTCCTCCTGAGTGGTTTTCAGCTTCTGCTGAACGTCCCCCAAGGAGTTCAGGTGAGGAACCAGCTTCTCCAGCACCTCGGACTTTGCCATGGAGCGGCAGTACTCCTTCTGCGCGTGAGGTCCGAAGAGTGACCGACCGGAAAAGGATGATAATACAATAAAAGAAAAAGACTAAGGCTTACGTTGAGCAGCCGAGTCGCTTCGTTCAAACTATCGACAAGGGCATCCCTTTCTTCTCTCTCAGCTTGCCTATCAAGGATGATGCCCTGCCTTTGGCCCTCCGAGTCCCGCCACTCAATCTTAATCGGGGAACCCGTGTTTCGAAGACGCAACACGGGGATTTCCTCCACCGTGGTCGCGAGATAAGAGGAACAAATGAAGACATGAAGGGCTCAAACCAAAAGAGCAAAAATAATACTTTGGTACAAGACTCACCAGCTTCAGTGGCCGCGCGCCTAGGTGGAACGGTCCGGCTGGCCTCTTTCTTCTGGCTCTTCTCAGAGTGATCCTCAGTCGGGGCTGCCCGGGCCGCGGCCTGAGGTTTCCCGGCTGTTGATTGGCTTCCAGTCGGGACGTCCCGGCTGGCGGTCGGGGGCTCCTTCCTTGGGGCATCCTTCTTCGGACGCGATGGTTTTTTGCCCGGAGCGCTCTCGCTTCGATGCGGGCTCCGGGGCTTTGGCTCTGCAGGCTTTGGCACCTTGGGAGCTGCGGCAGGGGTCGGCCCCTCACCTTTCCCGGCAGGATCTATGTCCTAGGGCCTCCTACGATGATGAATACAGCCGGAGTAAAGACAAAGAAAGCTTTCGACGAAAAGTTCGGACTTCAGTTATAAAACATACCTGGATGATCGGCGGATTTTCGGCGCCATCCTCGGCGATCGCCTTGGAGGAGGAGTCTCGGCGGAGGAATCGGGACGTCATCGTCCGAATCCTCGATGATGAGCCTCCTTTTGCTCGCCCCGCTTGTTTGTGTCCTCACTCGGGGCCGCCCGCTTCCCAACTGGATCGCTTTGGATCTTAATCCCGCCAGCCGGCTTCTTGGCTGGGCGACGCGGCGCGTCATCATGAGGCACCTTGTATGGCTTTGAGGTAACAGAAGCATTTTCCTGCAAGAGAAGTTCGCACAACATTAAGAGACAAGATATCAAGATTGAAAGACATTATGAAGCAACCAGTCGGCTTACTGGAGGAGGAGGCCGGTGGATGCTGAAGGGAAGAACCGGCAGAATGAGGGCACGCTCAACTGCAATGCCCGTCGAGAAGATCTTGTACATCCGGATCTTCAGGATCTCGTAGTTGAGTGGATCCGGATCTTCCCGATTGGGGTCCTTCCCGCCTTCGTATTCGAAGGCTGGCTTTGACCTCTCCTTGATTGGAGCCAGTCGGCACCGAATGAAGTGCCGAGTGATTTGCTCGCCGCGAAGACCCTTCTGTTTCATTGCCAGGATCTTCGCAAGCAGCTTGTTGGCCTCGTCCCAATCTTGGGCTACTGGAACAGTGCTCCAAGTTGGCCTGGGGACAGGGGGAAGACCGACGAAGGCTGGCAGGCTGGGTTCGAGGTTGCTAATATAGAACCAGCCCGCGTGCCATCCCTTATTGGATGATTTTAAGGGAAGAGAGAAGTACTCCTTGCGAACAGATCCGCGGAGTTGGAAACCTGCCCCGCCAACGACGCATGGGTGGTCTTTATTCGGATGTGGTTTAAGATAAAACATGCGGCGGAACAGTAAGTGGGGGAGGATGCCAAGGAATGCTTCACATACATGAATAAAGAGGGCGATGTGAAGCATGGAGTTGGGGTTCAGGTGGTAGAGTTGAAGCCCATAATAATCCAGAAGCCCCTGGAAGAACTCGGAGGTGGGAAGGCTAAACCCGCAATAGAAGAAAGAGGTAAAAACAACGAGCTCACCGGTGTTCGGGGTTGGGAAGTCCTCACCCGCCGCAGGGCGCCAGCCCACGATCTCCTTTGGGGGAAGCACGCCATGCTTCACCATCTCCTTGAGGGTGGATTCCCTCACATCCGATGTGGCCCATTGGTCAAACGGGATCCTCTTTTCCTCCGCCATGAGTGTGGTGTGGATTGGAAGTGGATCTCGTCAGAAAAAGTGGGGATTTTGACAAGGGAACTTGGGAGATTTAGCTGCGGAAGCTGGTTGTTGCAAAGAGCGAGCTCTGGATGGATGGATTTGGGAGCGCGCGAGTCTAGGGTTCTTCGCAGAAACCGGTGAGCAGTCTTTGCGAAAAGAGGAATCTTTTGGAAGATGAAGAGGCGGGGACGACCTCGAGCCTTTATAGAAAGATTTGAGGGTTGCGCTAGGTTTTCTTGTGATTGGGCCGAGCCCATAAGAAAATCTACGGCCCAGTTAAGGTGTGGCCCGACGCGTGTCCTTAGGGACTTAAGCGGATGAGCTTAAGCAGATTTGCCCTGGCAATATGCACGTGTCCAAATGTCCGAATGCCCTATACCAACAGCTAAGTTTTTATAGCTGCCTTGATGACAAGGGCTGTTTGGTTTTTAGCATTTGATTAAATGATCATATTAATGCTATTTTTCCACCTTGGTGAAGATCTTTATAGATTAAGACCAGTATTATGGCGAAGCTATTTAATAACTTGGTCATATTTTTCATACGATTGAAAGAATTTTTTTTCCCATGAGGGACGATTAAAATATTTGTTCCGGGATGACTCGGGCAGATCCACTCGGATGAGCATGAGCTTACTGAGTGCTTTTCACCCGCTAGGGTTGATTGAGTTATTTGTTCTGAGATAACTCGGGCAAATTCACTCGGATAAAAGCGCAAGCTTGCCGAGTAATGAGGTTGCTTTAGCTTGAGCTAAACATCTACATAAGAATGATTTTTATAGTTCTTGACTATATGCTTAGTCCGTTTTTGACTAACCACATAGTCGGGGGCTACACCTAATTAGGTGCATCGAAGATGCACCTAGATATTTATTTTTGAGAATTTTTTGGATATTTTCCAGCCCTTCACGCTCTTTGGAGCCACTCGGGAAGATTCAGGAGAGATAATGGAATTACTCGGCGCCAAAAGCACTCGGCCAAAGAGGTTTTTTGGCTGTGTGCTGTTTTGGTTTGAAGCTGAGCTGTCTCGTCGACTGAAAAGGACTCGGGGGCTACTGTGGAGATTATGGCAATCGGGTATCTACATGGCAAGCTTATCCGACTAGAGGTAGGGATAGATTGCGCCTGCCATATCTCGTAAACCGAACATGACTTGGGTGTTACGATTGCCGATAGAGATAAGGCAATCGGCCTATAGTCACGGTTTGGTAAGATTGAGGAAACCAACTTAGAGTAAGATAGGGTTTCCGATCTGTAAGCCCTTCTCCCAAGACTATATAAGGGGGTAAGGGGCGTCCCTTGAGGGGGATTCCGATAGGAGATCAGATATCCTATGTTAGATCAGTTTTAAGCTTTGAGCCTTAGATCACGAGATCAATAAAGACACTCGGCGGATCGAATCCACCAAAACAGGAGTAGGGTATTGCCTCACGAGAGGGTCTGAACCTGTCTAAATCCTCTTCTTCTTCTAACCCATTGTGCTTGGCAATCTCGACTGCGACCCCAGAAATTATATTGCCGAAACCAAGTTTCGACAATTTCTATTCCATATATATTTGTTGCTTTGTTCTCACTAATTTGACAGGAAGATGGATTCCAATGGTGAGATCGATGAATGTGTCACTATGGCACAATTTAATGAACTTCGGCAAAGCATGGAAGAAAAGCAAGATCAATTGACACAAGCTTTCCAGGGCCTTATGAATGAGATCAGAGGACGTCGTCCGCCTCAAAAAGGAGCCAGCAACCATGGTGGAGATGATGAAGGTAGTGATGGAAGGAGAAGGGGTCGGGGGAACCGAAGAGCTATACATAGCAGAGGAAGTGGACGAGATCGGCCGAATGATAATGAAGAATCTGAAGATGAGGATGATGATAATCATTCTCAGCGCAGTTTTGGTCGCCGATGTCATAGGAGAGGCAACCCAGAGGAGAGGTTTGGTAAACTAAAATTTACCATGCCAAAATTTGATGGAGGGTCTGATCCTGAAGACTATTTCACATGGGAGTTGAAGGTGGAAAAGATCTTTCGCATGCATAATTATTCAGAGCAGAAGAAGTTGGCAATGGCATCTCTAGAATTTGATGGATATGCTCTTATTTGGTGGGAGCAACTGCTCCAAGATTGAGAAGAAGAAGAGGAACGTCCTGTTGCAAGTTGGCAAGAAATGAAGAGAGAAATGAGACTTCGATTTGTGCCCAAGCACTATCGACGTGATCTCTTTGATAAGCTATAGAATCGAGACAAGGAAATTTCTCTCGTTGAAGAATATTATAAAGATATGGAGAAGGCTATGATTCGAGCTAATGTGCATGAAGATGAGGAGCAAACCATTGCACGTTTCATGGCTGGTCTGCATCGCAACATTCAACGTATTGTTGAGTTTCAGCCGTACCGACATTTAATTGATTTGGTACATCAAGCAACCAAAGCTGAACGTCAACTTCGGCAAGATGCTAAGAGCAGCAAATCCCTGTCATTTGGCACGAGGAATTATTCTGGAGGAAGCAAATCAATCTCCAAGTTTGCTGCTGCACCCTCGTCAGCAAAAAGTTCAAGTGGAGGTTTGCGTTCCAATATTCAAAATGCTGTTAGTGGGAAGAACACTGCTGGCCCAAGCATGAGTGCTAAACCAGCGGCATCCACCTCCACTTCAGTAGGTTCTACAGCCAAGAGTAGTGGTATCCAATGTTTCAAGTGTGGAGGCCGTGGGCATGTAATTAGAGAGTGCCCAAACAATCGGGTGATTCTTGTGAATGACAATGGAGAATTTGATTCAGCTAGTGAAGAAGAAGTTGAGGAAGAGAATGTTGAGGAAGCCCAGGAGGATGAGGAACATACTAGGTGTGATTTTGAGCAAGGTGCTGCTTTTGTGGTGACTCAAATTTTAAATGTCCAAGTGAAAGAAGCTGAAAATGGACAACGACATAATCTTTTTCAGACCAGAGCAAAAGTGCAAGATAAGGTAGTAAAGGTGATCATTGATGGCGGAAGCTGCCATAATCTTGCTAGTCGTGAGATGGTTGACAAACTTGGTCTAAAGTTGCAGCGACATCCTCATCCCTATCATGTCCAATGGTTGAGTGATTCGGGAGATATTAAGATTGGGTATAGAGTAAAAGTACCATTGAAAATTGGCGAATATGTTGACACCGTTGAGTGCGACGTGGCCCCCATGTCTGTGTGCCACTTGCTGCTTGGTAGGCCTTGGCAATATGATCGCTATACTCAGCACTGGGGGAGGACAAATCAATACACCCTCGAGCTAAAGGGGAGGAAGTTTGTTCTCAAACCTATGACACCACAACAAATCATGGCCGAGCACTTACAAAAGAAATCTGAAGTTGTACCCGTGAGTAGAGAAGATGGAGATCAAAATAAATTGAGTGACATCCACATATCAGTGAGTGAGTGCCACAAGCCAAATTTGAGAGACAAAAAGAAAGAAGAGGGAGAGCGCTTAGTTATGCTAGCCACAAAATCTGAGATGAGAGAAGTGAGGAACAACCCAGATCAAGTGCACTTTGTACTTGTGTACAAAGACATTTTAATTTCACCTAATGACATCACCTCTCTTCCTAGTGTTGTGTCTCATCTTTTGTAGGACTATGAAGATGTTTTTCCAAAGGAGACACCAGCTGGACTACCTCCAATTCGTGGGATTGAGCATCAAATTGATCTCATTCCAGGGGCTGCACTCCCGAACCGACCACCATACTGAAGCAATCCTGAAGAAACAAAGGAGATACAAAGGCAAGTGCAAGAACTTCTTGATAAAGGTTTTGTTCGAGAAAGTTTAAGTCCTTGTGCTGTTCCTGTGATCTTAGTACCTAAGAAAGATGGATCGTGGAGAATGTGTGTTGACTGTAGAGCTATAAGTAACATCACTGTTCGCTATCGTCATCCTATTCCACGCTTAGATGACATGCTTGATGAATTGAGTGGCTCCACAATATTCACTAAAATTGATTTGAGAAGTGGTTACCATCAAATAAGAATGAAAACTGGAGATGAATGGAAAACTGCGTTTAAAACAAAATTTGGGCTGTATGAATGGTTAGTTATGCCTTTTGGATTGACTAATGCTCCTAGCACTTTTATGAGATTAATGAACCATGTCCTGAGAGCTTTCATTGGAAAATTTGTAGTTGTTTACTTTGATGACATCTTGATTTACAACAAGTCGTTTGAAGAGCATATGAATCACATTCGTCAAGTTTTCGATGAGCTCCGAAAGGAGAAATTATTTGCTAATCTTGACAAGTGCAGTTTTTGCACAGACCATGTGGTGTTCCTTGGCTTTATTGTTTCAGGAAAAGGGATAACGGTGGATGAGACCAAGGTAAAAGCTATCAAGGATTAGCCAACTCCTACAAATGTAAGTCAGGTAAGGAGTTTTCATGGCCTTGCTGGTTTCTATAGGAGATTTGTGAGAGATTTTAGTACCATTGCTGCTCCATTAAATGAATTGACAAAGGAAGGGATTGAATTTAAATGGGGAAACTCACAGGGAAAATGCTTTTCGAGAATTAAAGAAACGATTGACTGAAGCACCATTACTTGTTCTACCTGATTTCACTAAAACTTTTGAAGTTGAATGTGATGCTAGTGGGATTGGAATAGGCGGAGTTTTAATGCAGCAAGGAAAACCTGTAGCATATTTTAGTGAGAAACTGGGAGGTGCTCAACTAAATTATTCTGTGTATGATAAAGAATTGTATGCTTTGGTGCGTGTACTTGAGACTTGGCAGCATTACTTATGGCCGAAAGAATTTATTATCCATTCCGACCATGAAGCTCAAGTACTTGAAAGGACAATCAAAACTGAACCGTCGCCATGCCAAATGGGTTGAGTTCATTGAAACGTTTCCATACATTGTGAAATATAAGAAAGGTAAGGACAATGTGGTTGCTGATGCATTGTCTCGAAAGAATGTGTTGCTGAATCAACTCGAGGTAAAAGTTTTGGGACTTGAAAGTTTGAAAAGTATGTATGACAATGATCTTGAATTTTCAGAACCATACAAAAATTGTAACGATGGAAAAGGTTGGGAAAAATATCACATACATGATGGGTTTTTGTTTCGAGCTAACAAGCTTTGTGTTCCAAATTCCTCGTTAGACGCTTTTGTTACAGGAATCACATGGAGGAGGATTGACTGGACATTTTGGACAAAAGAAAACTTACGAACTGCTCGGTGATCATTTCTATTGGCCCAAGATGAGGAGAGACGTCATCAGATTTGTGGAGCGATGCATCATCTGTCACAAAGCTAAGTCAAAACTGAACCCTCATGGTTTATACACTCCCCTACCTGCTCCTAATATTCCTTGGGAAGACATAAGCATGGATTTTGTTTTAGGACTGCCTAGAACTCAAAGGGGAAAAGATTCTATTTTTGTTGTGGTCGATAGATTTTCAAAGATGGCTCATTTCATCCCTTGCAACAAGACCGACGATGCTTCACATGTTGCTAACTTGTTTTTCAGAGAAGTTGTGCGGCTACATGGAATGCCCAGGACCATTGTGTCTGATCGTGACGTCATGTTTGTGAGCTATTTTTGGAAAACACTATGGGCAAAACTTGGGACCAAGCTTTTGTTCTCAACCACTTGTCACCCTCAAACCGATGGGCAAACTGAAGTGGTGAATCGTACATTACCAATGCTGCTATGGACAATGGTGAAAAAGAACTTGAAGGATTGGGACGATTGCTTGCCTCATGTGGAGTTTGCTTATAATAGGGTTGTACACTCCACCACTAATTTGTGTCCTTTTGAAATTGTTTATGGGTTCAAACCAATTGCTCCGATAGATTTGTTGCCTTTGCCGATGCAGGAAAGAACAAACATGGAAGCCTCTAAGCGTGCTGCATATGTAAAGAAGATACACGAGAAGACCAAGGAAGCAATTGAACTCAAGGCAAAACGCAAGGCTGCAAGTGTGAACCAACATCGGAAGAAAGTGTTATTTGAACCAGGGAACTTGGTGTGGATTCACTTGCGCAAGGATCGGTTTCCTGATAAGCGCAAATCCAAGTTGATGCCACGAGGAGATGGTCCATTTTGTGTTCTTGCAAAGATCAATGACAATGCATACAAGATAGATCTTCCAGCAAGTTATGGTGGCAGCACCACTTTCAATGTTGCTGATCTCTCACCATTTACAAGTCAAGATATCTCAGAGTCGAGGACGACTCCTTTTCAAGAGGGGGAGGATGATATGCCTACACCGACCACTCCGAACAGCATGCCGACCACTCAAACCTTTGATAAGCCTACACCGACCACTCTGCCGACCACTCACGCCTTTAACGGACCAATTACTCGTAGTCGAGCTAAGAAGCTACAACAAGAGGTGCACGTGCTACTTTGTGAAATTCATTTTAATATTAATGAGAATTATATACTACCTAATTCGTGTATGTTGCTAATGCTTAGGTTCACCAAAGATGATGCCAAGGATGCACCAAGGATGGACTACAGAGAAGAACCAAGCTCGAGCCAATCCAGCAGGACAGAACCATCGAAAAGAAACTGCCATAACTTTTGATCCACAAAAGCTATGAAGGTCCATGAGGACTTGTTGGAAATCTTATTGAGTCTAGTTTCCAATGCTTCAAGTGCCAACCAGTTTGGATGCATCGTTTTTCCTGCCGGCCAGCTTTAGTGCAGACTGGTCAGAGAGTCAGCAGTCAGCCTGATGGTCAACTTCGTATAATAAACTGTACCAATCTACAATATGTTGTGGTACATGCTGCACATGGTGTGAAAGCTTAGCAAATTAACTTTCTAACGCAACAAACCGCATGTCATTTGGAGATTCCAAGATGGAGTTATTGTCAAAACATTGAGGACTGCGCAGAAGTCAAACAGCCACGCGGAAACTCTCCAGGAAGGCATCTCGAGGAGGCCCGTTCACATAGTGCGTGTTATTTTGTTTAATTCGTGTTTCCACCTATCTAGCAGGGCTGTTGCTAGTATAAATATCCCCTAAACTCATTGTAATCATAGACCATTGATAATTGAAATACAGAACCCCTTTTGTTTAGCTGTGTGCTAACAAACCCTAGAGAGTGATCTCTACCCCTTTGTTCTTGTGATTTCCTTCGCGGGATTTATAGAAGCGGCGGCTTCATCCGCTCCCAATTGGTGCTCCTACTCCCTTCGAGGTTTCCTCGATTGATTGTAGGCTGTGTTGGTTGGTTCCTTGAGAGTGTGGTTGGGCGAATCCTCGATTCAGGTTGCCGGTTAAAGACGGTGGTTGGCTTCGAGTTTTATTCGTCAGGTTGCACTAGTTATCGCTGCTTGCAGCAAAGTTATCCAGAGTTTGATCCTACGCCGTGAAGATCGGGACATCATATCGTATCACTGATTGGTTGGGGTGGCGACTTCCTCGGTATCGTGGCTGCCCATGGTCGATTGAGTGCGTTCACTTGAAGCTTGGGGGGCAGCCGATGGAGACCGAGGGGGCTATACAGAAGACAAGTGTTAGTAACAATCGGCTAAGTACAAAATCACAAGCAAACAGAGAGATGAGTTCAGAGGACTACTGTTGAAGCTGGGCGAGGAGTGCGACCGGCTAATCTCTTGAACTAACAAAGAGGATTTGGTTAAGGCCTAAGTAAAAATGGTTTAAAGTCAGATTCTAGAATATAAGGTGCTTACTGGTCGTTTTGGAGCAGGAGGGTTTGGTGGGGATGGAACGTCGGCTGTAGGGCTAACTAAATTGTCACTAGTGTCGCTTGATGCAGCTGCCTCCACAATGGCTTGAGAGACTTCTTCATCCATAACCTCTTGATTGAGGAATTCTTCAACGCTTGGATCGACGGATGGGAGGCTGTCGGCTGGCGCGCTCGGCTTCTTTTTCATCTGTCTCTTTGCGGGAGCGGCCGATGGTTTTGCAGCAGGGGCAACTCTCTTCTTCCTTGCCACCGGTTGACGTGTTTGCCCGTGCAGCAAAGTCCTCAATTTTGGCGCTTCCCAGCCGATTGCTGTGGAGATTATGGGACCGGATACCCTCATGGCTAGCTTATCCGACTAGTAGTAGGGATAGGTTACGCCTAATGATTATGTAAACAGGCTATGACTTGGGTGTTACGTTGCCGGTAAGATAAGGTAACGGCTCATAGTTATAACTTGGTAAGATTGGGGAGACCGACATAGAATATGATAGGGTCTCCGACTTGTAAGCCCACCCTCCAAGACTATATAAGGGGGGTAAGGGGCGTCCCTTGAGGGATATGCGATACACGAGATCAAGAGATCAATAAAAACACTCGGCAGATAGAATCCCCGAAACAGGAGTAGGGTATTACCTCACGAGAGGGCCTGAACCTGTCTAAACCCTTTTTCCCACTTAACCCATCGTGTTTGGCGACTTGACTGCACCCCCAATTTCTATGGACGAAACCAAGTTTTGACAGTTGGCGTGCCAGGTAGGGGCAACGTGTCAAGACTTCTTCTTCATCTCGCCGACAAGCGTGATGGGATCTTCATCAGGCATCGACGACTTCGCCTTCGCCCCTGGGCAGGCGTTCCGGTTTGCCAGCCTCGACTTCGTCGCCAATAGATTCGACAAGCTATCCCTCCTCGACTCGGACTCGGACCAGTCGGGAGGAGGAAACCTCTCGGCGCCATTTGGGTTACCAAACGCCGCTGAGGTCTACTGCAACCTTCTGACTTCCGAGTCGGAACCTATCCACTTGGGAGGAGAAAACCACTCGGCACCGTTTGGGTTACCAAACACCGCTGAGATCTATTGCAGTCTCCTGTCTTCCAAGTTGGAACCGATATACTCGGAAGAACCATCGTCATCAAGCCGCGACCCAGACTGGAACGATCCAGACTCAAGCAATTCGGGCTCAAGGGAAGTCGCCATCATCCTCCAATCGCTCGGGTCATGCTCATCCACGGAGCTCAATGAATACCTCAGCTCTTCAGATTTCGACGACCTCTACGACATCTCCACGGACGAGGCCAATGACTTCGATTTCGACAAGGACTACGAGCCAAAGTTCTTCAACATTCTCATGACTGAGGTGGCCGAGACCGACTCGGCCATGGCCCGCAGAATTGCGGAAGAAGAACAAGCCAAGCTCGAGCAAGAGCGCAAGCTTGCGGAGGAAGAGAATAGGCGCAGAGAAGTAGCTGACAGGAGGAAACGAGACCTGAGGGCAACTGGGCGATCCGCCGAGAGGCTATACTTCAGACACGAGTCGACAACACCAACATCTTCCAGACACCTCAACAGAACGCCGTTTCCGCCCTCACCCTCCTCGACACTATTATCGAAGCGGCACCCGCTACGGTAACACCAATCCTGGACAAGATCAAGACCATCGTCGCGGCTACAGCCAACTGCTCTCCCTCCACCCCAGCACGAAGACCGACCGAGTCCATCGCCGAAACACCTGATGGAAGCTGACTTTGCCGCTATGGTCGAAGGACTACAAGAGGCCCGAGCAAACCATGACGGCCACTAGGTCAAGAGACCCCCGCCACGAGACAACACGGAGGCATCAAGAACAATCTGCCGACTCTCGCGAAAGAGGACATGGTCGACCACCCGTCCACGACCGGATCCGGCGCAGCTATAGCTCCAACTACCGTAGCAGCCTGCAAAGAACCCCGCGCGAGTGATCTACGGGAAGTCCTTGACCGACGCCATTGAGAGCGTGAGCAGCACCCCTATGAAGACCGAAGGAGATCGCCCGACTAGAACGACGACGGAGTGCCTGCGTTCACTTGGGACCTTCGTTGAGTGGATTGGCCGAGTGGCTTCAAGCCTGCAGGAATCGAGAAGTATGACGGAAAGACCGACCTCGAGTGGTGGCTGACCGTGTACACCCTCACCATCCGCGCAGCAGGAGGAGACAGCAAGGCCATGGCCAACTACTTGCCTGTCGCCCTCGCTGACTCAGCCAGGAACTGGCTCACAAGTTTACCAAGAGGCTCGATTAGCTCGTGGAGTGAGCTTCGGGACCACTTCATCGCCAATTTCTAGGGTACTTTCGAAAGACCTGGGACCCACTTCAATCTCTACAACGTCATCCAGATATCAGATGAGCCGCTAAAGGATTACATCCGCCGCTTCTCGGAGAAGCGGAACAAGATCCCCAACATCACTGATAACATCATAATAGCCGCATTCCAGAAGGGTGTCCGTGATGAGTTGCTGATCGGAAAATTTGGGCGTAAGCCACCGAAGACGGTAAAACAAATGTTCGAGATAGCAAACTCCTACGCGAAATCCAATGACGTGATCAAGGCCTCATGACAAGATCGGCACAAAAAAAGGGACGACAAGAAGTTGGGAGGCAGCTGGCATCCTAAGAAGGACAACGGCAACAACAATCACAGCCAGAAGGATTGCAAGCGCAAGCCCGAGGATCTGGTCGCCACGACGTCAAACTCCCAACGCCGTCCCCGGGTTGCGGCCTTCAACACGATCATGAACACTCAGTGCACGCATCATCCACATCACAAGCATGCGGCCAAAGATTGCTTTATCTACAAGCAGTTCGCCAAACAATACGCGACACAACTACACCAGAAGCCAACTGATGAAGCCGGCCCATCGGGAACCAAGAAGAACAACCCGACTGGCAACTCAGAGCCCTTTCAAGACCCCGTGGGCGAGCTAAATCATATTTTTGGGGGGCCGCAGGCTTATGAATCCAAGAGGAAGCAAAAGCTGACTGACCGCGAGGTCAACGCGGCACAACCTGAAGTCCCACAATATCTACGATGGTCGGAGGTGGCCATCACGTTCAACCGCTCGGATCACCCTGACCGAGTGGTTCACCCGGGGCGGTATCCCCTGGTACTAGACCCGGTGGTCCGAAACATAAAGCTCAAGCGCGTCCTCGTCGACGGGGGTAGTGCCCTCATCATTCTATTCGCCAAGACGCTGGACGAGATGCAAATCCCAAGATCTGAGTTGAAGCCGAGTTCAGCCCCCTTCCACGGAGTTATGCCAGGACTGTTACCCATGCCACTCGGGCACATCACCCTTCCAGTCACCATCGGAGTTCGGGAGAATTTTCGGACGAAGAACATCATCTTTGAGGTGGCCGACTTCGAAGCGGCCTACCACGCAATCATCGGAAGACCTGCGCTTGCCAAGTTAATGGTGATACCACACTACACTTACCTCTGCATGAAGATGCTCGGCCCCAACGGCGTTATTACCCTACGCAGCGACGTCAAACAAGCCTTCACCTGCGATAAAGAAAGCTATGATATGGCCCAATCTCATGAGAGATCACGTGGCCAGGAAGAAATCCGACTGGCTGCATCGACATCTGAAGGGGGCAAAATCCCCACGAAGAAGATAGCCAAGTCGGGACAAGGCGACCCCAAAACAAAGAAAATCTGCCTTGATCCATCTGATCCTTCCAAAACCGCTGTAATCGGCACCGAGCTAGATCCTAAATAGGAAAGCGCGCTCGTCACCTTCCTCCAAAATAATAAAGATGTTTTTGCTTGGAAACCATCTGACATGCCGGGTATTCCTAGGGAGGTGATCGAGCACTCTTTACACGTCAAAGATGACGCGAAACCTATTAAACAACGACTGCGCCGCTTTGCTCAGGATCAAAAAGATGCCATCAAGGAAGAACTTACAAAACTCTTAGCCGTCGGGTTTATCAAAGAGGTTTACCATCCCGATTGGCTGGCTAACCCGGTCTTGGTTTGAAAGAAGATAGGGCAATGGCGCACGTGCGTCGACTACACCGATCTCAACAAATCTTGCCATAAGGACCCCTTCGAACTGCCTCGTATCGACCAAGTCATGGATTCAACAGCCGGCTGCCAGCTACTGAGTTTTCTAGACTGTTACTCGGGCTACCATCAGATCAGCTTGAAGGAGTCCGACTGCCTCAAAACAGCATTCATCACATCGTTTGGAGCTTACTGCTACATCACGATGCCCTTCGGCCTGAAGAATGCCGGAGCCACGTATCAGCGCATGATCCAGAGATGTTTAACATACGCAGATCAGGAGAAACATGGAAGCTTATGTCGACGATGTCGTCATTAAGACCAAGCGGAAGGAAGACCTGATCGCCGACTTAGAGGAAACCTTCGCAAACATATGGGCCTTCAGAATGAAGCTTGTGGAGATTATGGTAATCGGATATCTACATGGCAAGCTTATCCGACAGGAGGTAGGGATAGGTTGCGCCTACCAGGAGGTAGGGATAGATAGCGTTTCCGATCTGTAAACCCGCCTCCCAGGATTATATAAGGGGGGAAAGGGGCGTCCCTTGAGGGATATTCCGATAGGAGATCAGCTTTTAGCTCTCAGCTTTAGATCACGAGATCAATAAAGACACTCGGCGGATCGAATCCACCGAAACAGGAGTAGGGTATTACCTCACGAGAGGGCCTGAACCTGTCTAAACCTTCTTCTCCTTCTAACCCATTGTGCTTGGCGATCTCGACTGCGACCCCAGAAATTATATTGCTGAAACCAAGTTTCGACAGTTGGCGCGCCAGGTAGGGGGCCGCGCGTCGAGACTTCTTCAACAATCTCGCCGACAAGAGTGATGGGATCTCCTTCAGGATTCGGCGACTTCGCCGCCAACTTCTTCGACGACTCCTCCTTCGACTCGGATTCAAACCAGTCGAAAGGGAAGGCCCACTCGGCGCCGTTCGGGCTCCCCAGTAGCGCCGAGATCTTCGACGACATCCTCAAGATCGAGATGCAATCTGCTCACTCCAACGAAGGACTTCACTCGGCACCGTTCGGATTGCCGAACACCGCCGAAATCTGCACCGATCTTCTCGTCTCTCCGACGGAGATGATCTACTCGGAAGAAGACCTCTCGGTGCCGTTTGGGTTACCAAACACCGCCGAGACCTACGGCAAACTCCTCTCCCCCGAGTTAGGGTTGACCCACTCGGAGGAGCCCGCATCCCCAAGCTCTGACTCGGACTGGAACGATCCAGACCTGGGCTACCCAGGATCAAGGGAGGTCGCCGTCATCCTCCCATCATTCGGCTCATGCTCATCTTCGGAGCTCAACGAATACCTCAGCTCCGCCGGCTTCGACGACCTCTATGGCATCCCCTCAGACGAAGCCAACGACTCCGACTGCCGCAAGGACTACGAGCCGAAGTGCTTCGATGTCCTCATGGCCGAGCCAGACGAGTCCGACTCAGCCATGGCCAGGAGGCTTGCTGAAGAAGAGCGAGCCAAGATTGAGCAGGAGCGCAAGACGGCCGAAGAGGAGAAGCAACGCAGGGAAGAGGCTGACAAGAGGAAGCAGGATCTACGCGCAGCCGGACGATCCGCCCAGGAGGCCATCCTCCAAACGCGGGTTCGCAACACCAACATCTTCTAGACGCCACAGCAGAACGCTGTTGCCGCGCTCACGCTTTTGGACACCATCATGGAGACGGCACCCGCCAATGTGACTCCAATACTTGACAAGATCAAGACCATCATCGCAGCCACAGCCAACGGCCACCCCACCATCTCGGCACGAAGGCCGACTGAGTCCGTGGCTGAAACGCCCGACAAAAGCCGACTCCCGCCTCTAAGGTCAGGAGACTATAAGAGGCCCGAGCCAGATCGGTCGACGACAAGGCCAAGAGGCCCACCCCGCGAGTCCACGCAGAAGTACCAGGAGCAAACGGCCGACTCCCTCGACAAACGACACGGAAGTCCACCCGTCCACCACCGCATCCGCAACAACAGCTCCAGCTATCCGACCAACCAACCAAAGACCCCGCCGAGCGATCTGCGGGAAATCCTCGATCGCTGCTACCAGGAGCGGGACTGACGCACTCGGGAAGATCGGAGGGGATCACCCAATAGTGGCGACGATGGAGTGCCGGCTTTCACTCGGGAGCTTCGCCGAGTGCACTGGCCGAGTGGTTTCAAGCCCACAGGAATTGAAAGGTACGACGGCAAGACCGACCCCGGGTCATCGCTTACCGTCTACACTCTCGCCATCCGCGCAGCAGGTGGCGACAACAAGGCTATGGCCAATTATCTTCCAGTGGCCCTCGCTAACTCCGCCAGGAACTGGCTCACGAGCCTGCCAAGAGGCTCAATCGGCTCGTGGAGCGAGCTGAGGGACCACTTTATTGCCAACTTCCAGGCTACCTTCGAGAGGCCCGGCACACACTTCGATCTATACAACGTCATCCAGAAGTCGGACGAGCCTCTGAAGGATTACATCCGCCGTTTCTCTGAGAAGTGCAACAAAATCTCCAACATCACCGATGACATCATCATCGCCGCCTTCCGAAGGGAGTCCGTGATGAGTCATTAATCGGGAAGTTTGGGCGCAAGCCACCGAAGACGGTGAAATGATGTTCGAGACGGCGAATTCATACGCCAAATCCAACGACGCCATCAAGGCCGCCTGTCAAGACCGGCCCGACAGGAGGGAAGACAAGCAGGCGGGAGGAAGCCGGGATCCTAAGAAGGATAACGGCAACAGCAACAACCAGGGCCAAAAAGATCGCAAGCGCCGATCTGAGGACCTAGTGGCCGCAACCTCCAACACTCAACGCCGTCCCCGAGTTGCCGCCTACGACGCCATCATGAACGCCCAATGCACTCATCATCCCAATCATAAGCACGCGGCTAAGGATCGCTTCATCTACAAACAGTTCGCAAGCGACGCGGCGCAGCTCAACAAGAAGCCGACTGATGAGGCTGGTCCATCGGGCGCCAAGAAAAACAATGCGGCTGAGAATGCCGAACCTTTCCAAGACCCTGTGGGAGAGCTCAACCACATCTTCGGAGCGCCGCTAGCCTATGAGTCCAAGAGGAAACAGAAGCTAACTGACCGAGAGGTCAACGCGGCTCAACCCGAAGTCCCTCAGTACCTGCGATGGTCGGAAGTGGCCATCACTTTTGACTGCTCGGATCACCCCGACCGAGTGGTTCACCCGGGCGCTATCCCTCGTCCCGGATCCCGTGGTCCGCAACATCGGCTCAAGCGCGTCCTCATCGATGGGGGCGCGCCCTCAACATCCCGTTCGCCAAAACCATGGATGAGATGCAGATCCCGAGGGCCGAACTGAAGGCAAGCTCCGCCCCCTTTCACGGAGTCATCCCGGGGCTATCATCTACAGCACTCGGGCACATCTCCCTCCCTGTCACCTTCGGGGCTCGAGAGAATTTCCGAACGGAGAACGTCACTTTTGAGGTGGCCGACTTCAAAACAGCATACCATGCCATCATCGGAACGCCAGCGCTCGCCAAATTCATGGCGATCCCACATTACACCTACCTCTGCATGAAGATGTCGGCTCCCAACGGCGTCATCACTCTTCGCAGCGATGTGAAGCAAGCCTTCACCTGTGATAAGGAGAGCTGCGACATGGCCCAATCTCGCGAGAGATTGCGTGGCCAGCAAGAAGTCCGATTGGCTGCATCAACTTAGGCAGAGGGCAAAGTCCCCGCGAAGAAGATAGCCAAATCAGGATCCGGCGACGCCAAGACCAAGAAGATCTCCCTTGATCCGTCGGATCCCTCAAAAACTGCTGTAATCGGCGCTGAACTAGATCCTAAATAGGAAAGCGCGCTCGTCACCTTCCGCCAAAGTAATAAAGATGTTTTTGCTTGGAAACCATCTGATATACCTGGAATTCCTAGGGAGGTGATCGAGCACTCTTTGCACGTCAAAGATGGCGCCAAACCGATAAAACAACGATTACGCAGATTCGTGCGGACCGAAAAGACGCTATCAAGGAAGAGCTCGCAAAGCTCTTGGCTGCCGGCTTCATCAAAGAAGACCTTCATCCCGACTGGTTAGCCAACCCAGTCCTGGTCCGCAAGAAGACGGGGCAATGGCGCATGTGCGTTGACTATACCGACCTCAACAAAGCCTGTCCCAAAGATCCATTCGGCTGCCTCGCATCGACCAAGTCGTAGACTCAACATTGCCAACTCCCGAGTTTCTTGGATTGTTACTCGGGCTATCACCGATCAGCTTGAAAGAATCCGACTGCCTGAAGACATCGTTCATCACGCCGTTTTGGGCCTACTGCTACATCGCCATGCCTTTCGGCCTGAAGAACGCCGGCGCCACATATCAACGCATGATCCAGAGATGCTTTCAGACGCAAATCGCCAAGAACGTAGAAGCTTATGTCGACGACGTTGTCATCAAGACCAAGCAGAAAGAAGACCTGATCGCTGACCTAGAAGAAACTTTTGCAAATATCCGGGCCTTTAGAATGAAGTTGAACCCGGAGAAGTGCACTTTCGGCGTTCCATCAGGCAAACTGCTTGGCTTCATGGTGTCACATCGCGGCATTGAAGCTAATCCAGAAAAGATCAACGCCATCTTGAGCATGAAGCCCCCGAGTAACCAGAAAGACGTCCAGAAGCTCACTGGCTGCATGGCAGCGCTAAGCCGCTTCATCTCTCGACTTGGCGAACGAGGCATGCCCTTCTTCAGATTGTTAAAGAAGACAGACAACTTCCAGTGGACCGCGGAAGCCAACAAGGCCTTTGAAGATTTCAAAGAGTTCCTTACAACGCCGCCCGTCCTGGCCTCGCCCCAGCCCCAGGAACCTCTGCTGCTGTACGTTTCAGCCACTCACCAAGTGGTTAGTACGGTCCTCGTGGTCGAGCGCGAAAAAGAAGGACGGGCTCAGAAGATTCAGAGGCCGATCTACTTTGTTAGCAAAGTGTTGGCAGGAGCCAAAATTCGCTACCCTCAGGTACAAAAATTGCTCTATGGTGTTCTAATAACCGCGAGGAAATTGGCACACTATTTTCAGGGTCACTCGGTCACCGTCGTCACTTCTTTTCCACTCGCGATGTCATCCATAACCGGGAGGCGACCGGGCGCACCGCCAAGTGGGCTCTAGAGCTGATGCCATTGGACTTGACTTTTAAGGCGAGGACGTCCATAAAGTCACAAGCCTTGGCAGATTTCCTGGCCGAGTGGACTGAGAAACAAGAGAACGTACCTCGCGAAGACCTCCAACACTGGACCATGCACTTCAACGGATCCAAGAGGATCACCGGCTTGGGAGCAGGAGTTGTGCTCATCTCCCCGACTGGGGAAAGGCTAAGATACGTCCTTCACCTTCACTTCTCCGCCTCACACAACGTTGCCTACTACGAAGCTCTGCTACATGGACTGCGCCTCGCAGTTTCACTCGGAATACGTTGGCTTATCGTGAAAGGCGACTCCCAGCTGGTCGTCAACCAAGTTATGAAGGACTAGTCCTGTCTCAACGACACCATGGAGGCCTACCGACAAGACGTCCGCAAACTTGAAGACAAGTTTGACGGGCTCGAACTCTCACATGTCTTGAGGCACAACAACGAAGCAGCCGATGAGTTGGCACAGTTCGGATCCAAGCGCGAAGCTGCCCCAACAGACGTCTTTGTTGAGCACCTCTATGAACCAACCATCACGGCAAAGACAACTTCCAACGAACAAGCTGCAAACGAAGTCGGTCCTTTCAAGAAAGCTCCAGGAGGATTTACACACCTCTTCGTCGCAATCGACAAGTTCTCCAAGTGGATTGAAGCCAAGCCGGTCGCCACAATTACTGCTGACAAGGCACGGGATTTCTTCCTCAACATCGTGCACTGCTTCGGCATCCCAAACAGAATCATAACTGACAACGGGACTCAATTCACGGGAGGCATCTTCAAGGAATTCTGCGAAGACTTCGGAATCAAGATTTGCTATGCGTCAGTCGCCCATCCCAAAAGCAATGGACAAGTCGAACGGGCCAACGGCATGGTCCTTCAAGGCATCAAGGCCCGCGTGTTCGATCGTCTGAACCCTTACGTAGGCAAGTGGGTCCAATAGCTTCCCTCGGTCCTATGGTCTCTGCGGACCACACCCAGTCGGGCTACCGGCCAAACTCCCTTCTTTTTGGTATACGGCGCAGAAGCCATGTTGCCAAACGAGATGGAGTATGAATCCCTCCAAGTCCGCAGCTTCAACGACGAACGCTACGACCCCGACCGAGTGGACGACCTCACCCGGCTGGAAGAGGCCCGAGAGGCAGCCCTCATCCAGTCGGCCAAATATCTTCAAGGGCTCAGATGATACCACAGTCGCAACGTTCGAGCACGAGCTTTCATCGTTGGCGACCTGGTTCTACGAAAGATTCAGACCACCAAGGACCGTCACAAGTTATCCCCCTTATGGGAAGGACCGTACATAATCGCTGAGGTGACTCGGCCCGGTGCATACCGGCTAAAGCGTGAAGACGGATCTATGGTGGAGAACTCCTAGAACATCGAACACCTCCGACGATTCTATGCTTAATTTGACTAAGGTTTCATGTTTTCCTTGACTGCCAACCTCAAGCAAGATGACTTCTTGAGTTAGCAGTCGGGGGCTGTACATATGTCAATAAAGCATAAGTTTTCCTCATCAACCTCTGTGCATGATTTGGTTTATCATTGTTTAATGTTCTTCGATTCGAGTTCAGTGTCTAAGGACTGAGAGTTTTCTGATGACCTAATTGAGCCTAGGCTTGGTGACAGTCAGACGAAAATTACTTAAGAAATTTCACACTAAAACTCGGATCAAGGCATTAACATAAATAAACTAAATATATCACAAGCCTGTGTCAGAGCATCACGATCATACGATATTTACAAGCCAATGTTCACAAGACAAATCAAATCTGGAAGTTATTTACTACATCGATGGAAATCTTCTTCACCGACTCCTGCGCCTCACTCAGCATGTCCAAGGCCTGCTCATCCGTGGTCCCGTCAGCAAAGCCCTCTCCGACCGAGTGGATATCCATTCGGGGGTAAAGAGACTTGGTCTGTGCAAGAGTTAGACCAGCCCCCATGTTGGCGGCTTCAGTGATGTTCGCCAGATATTGGTCAGGGGCCCTCTGCAGCTTGTCGAAAATCTCTAATGGCTCTAGCGAACTGGCCCCGACCCCTTGATGAAACAAGGACAGCAAGATTGGCGCAGTAGCATTGGCGACCTCTTCCCGGACCTCTCCGGCTCGTTTGACCCGCTCGAGCAAGACGTCATATTGAGCTCGGGTCTTAACCTTGTAAGCTGCCAAAAGCATCTAATCATGCAAAGCACTCGGAAATAAAGCAGCACAGAGAATGTTACCTCGAAGAGGCTTACCTTCAAACTCGGCCTCCAGTTCGGCCTTGTCGAGGCTGACTGCCTCCAGCTAGACTTGGAGCGAGTGGACCTCCGACGAATTTTCTACAAGCAAAGAAGATCATCAGCAACCGGGGTCAACATGAGAATCATAAAGAAACTCGGAGAGATGGGCTCACTCCCGACTGATCCTCGGAGGTCGAGGTTCTCCTCCCGAAGCTCCGCGATTTCCTTCCTCAGAGCCGCCTCCCTCGACGCGGCTTCCTCTTGAGTGGTCTTCAGCTTTCGCTGGACGTCCTCTAAAGAGTTCAGGTGAGGAACCAGCTTCTCCAGCACCTCGGACTTCGCCATGGAACGGCAGTACTCCTTCTGCGCGAGAAATCCGAAGAGTGACCGACTGGAAAAAGATGATAACACAATAAGAGAAAAAGACTAAGGCTTACGTTGAGTAGCCGAGTCGCTTCGTTTAAGCTTTCGACAAGGGCATCCCTTTCTTCCCTCTCAGCTTGCCTGTCCAAGACGATGCCCTGCCTCTGGCCTTCCGAGTCCCGCCACTCGATCTTGATCGGGGGAACCCAGGTTTCAGAAGACTGTAACCTGGGGACTTCCTCCACTGTGGCTGGCAGATAGGAGGAACAAATGAAGACATGAAAGATTCAAACTAAAGAGCAAAGACAAGACTCTGATTCAAGACTCACCGCTTCAGTGGGCGCTCTTGGGTGGAATGCTGGCCGGCCTCCTTCTTTCCGGCTCTCCGCGAGTGATCCCCGCCGGGCCGACCGAGCCGTGGCCCGAGTTTTCTCGGTGCCGACGGTTTCCACTCCTGAACGTCCCGGCTAGCGGTCGGGGTCTCCTTCCTTGGGGTATCCCTCTTCGGAGGCGAAGGTTTCTTGCCCGGAGCGCTCTCGCTCGGATGCGGGCTCCGAGGCTTCGGCTCCGCAGGTTTGGGCGCCTCGGGAGCAGCGGCGGGAGACGGCCCCTCACCCTTCCCGGCAGGATCTATGTCCTGGGGCCTCCTGCAATAACGAATACAGCTGGGATGAAGACAAAGAAAGTTTTCAACAAAAAAGCTCGGACTTCAGTCATAAAACATACCTGGACGACCGACGGATCTTCGGCGCCGCCTTCGGTGAGGGCCTTGGAGGAGGAGTCTCGACTGGAGGAGCCGGGATGTCATCGTCCGAATCGTCAATGATGAGCCTCCTTTTGCTCGCCCGCTTGTTTGTGTCCTCACTCGGGGCCGCCCGCTTCCTGATTGGATCACTTTGGATTTTTATCCCGCCAGCCGACTTCTTGGCAGGGCGACGCGGCACGTCATCGTGGGGCACCTTGTACGGCCTTGAAGTAACAGAAGCATTTTCCTGCAAGAGAAGTTCGCACAACACTAAGAGACAAGATATCAAGGTTGCAAGACGTTATGAAGCAGTCAATTGGCTTACCGGAGGAGGAGGCCGGTGAATGTGGAAGGGGAGAACCGGCAGAATGAGGGCGCGCTCAACTGCAATTCCAGTCGAGAAGATCTTGAACATCCGGATCTTCAGGATCTCGTAGCTGAGTGGATCTTGATCTTCCCGATTGGGGTCCTTCCCGCCTTTGTACTCGAAGGTCGGCTTCGACCGCTCTTTAATTGGAGCTAGTCGGCACCGGATGAAGTGCCGAGTGATCTGCTCACCGCGAAGACCCTTCTGCTTCATTGCCAGGATCTTTGCAAGCAGTTTGTTGGCCTCGTCCTAGTCTTGAGCCACTGGAACAGTGCTCCAAGTTGGCCTGGGGACAGGGGGAAGGCCGACGAAGGCTGGCATGCTGGGTTCGTGGTTGCTGATGTAGAACCAGCCTGCGTGCCATCCCTTATTGGAAGATTTTAAGGGAAGAGAAAAGTACTCCTTGCGGAGAGATCCGCGGAGTTGGAAACCCGCCCTGCCAACGACGCATGGGTGGTCCTTATTCGGATGCGGCTTGAGGTAAAACATGCGGCGGAACAGTTGGAAGTGGGGGAGGATGCCAAGGAATACTTCGCATACGTGAATAAAAAGAGCGATGTGAAGCATGGAGTTGGGGTTCAGATGGTAGAGTTGAAGGCCATAGTAGTCTAAAAGCCCCGGAAGAACTCGGAGGTGGGAAGACTGAACCCGCAATAGAAAAAAGAGGTGAATACAATGAGCTCACCGGTGTTCGGGGTTGGGAAATCTTCACCCGCTGCCGGGCGCCAGCCTGTGATCTCCTTGGGGGGAAGCACGCCGTGCTTCACCATTTCCTTGAGGGTAGATTCCCTCACGTCCGACGTGGCCCATTGGTCAAAGGGGATTCTTTTTTCCTCCGCCATTGAGTGTGGTTTGGATGGGAAGTGGATCTGGTCGGAAAGGATGGAGATTTAAGAAGGGGATTGGCTGCGGAAGCCGGTTTGTGGCAAGAAGCGAGCTCCTGGATGGATGGATTTGGGAGCGCACGAGTCTAGGGTTCTTCGCAGGGAACTGGTGAACGGTGCTGCGAAAAGAAGAATCTTTTGGAAGACGAAGAGGCGGGGACGACCTCGAGGCTTTATAGAAAAGATTTGAGGGTTGTGCTAGGTTTTCTCGTGATTGGGCCGAGCCCATGAGAGAATCTGCGGCCTAGTTAAGGTGTGGCTCGACGCGTGTCCTTAGGGACTTAAGCGGATGACCTTAAGCAGATTTGCCCTGGCAATATACACGTGTCCGAATGCCCTATACCTTTGCAAATCCTTTCATACCGCGGTTTGCTTGACTTCATGAGAAGTTGGCACGATGCAATTTGGAAGGTGACCAACAGTTAAGCTTTTTATAGCTGCCTTGATGACAAGGGTTGTTTGGTTTTTTAGCATTCGATTAAGAGATTATATCGATGCTATTTTTTCCACCTTGGTGAAGATCTTTATAGATTGAGACCAGTATTATGGCAAGAGCTATTTAATAACTTGGTCATAGATTTCGAATGATTGAAAAACTCGTTTTCCCATGAGGGACGATTGAAATATTTGTTCCGAGATAACTCGGGCAGATCCACTCGGATAAGCATGAGCTTACTGAGTGCTTTCTACCCATGAGGGCTGATTGAATTATTTGTTCTGAGATGACTCGGGCAAATTCACTCGGATGACTATGAACTTGCCGGGTAATGAGATTTTATGATTGCTTTAGCATGAGCTAAGTATTCATATGAGAATGATTTTTATAGTTCTTGACTATATGCTTAGTCTGATTTTGACTAACCACATAGTCGGGGGCTACACCTAATTAGGTGCATCAGGAGATGCACCTAGATATTTATTTTTGAGAATTTTTTAGATATTTTTCAGCCCTTCACAGTCTTTGGATCCACTCGGGAAGATTCAGGCAGAGATGATGGAATCACTCGGCGCCAGAAGCATTCGGCCAAAGAGGTTTTTGGCTGCGTACCGTTTTGGTTTGAAGCTGAGTTGTCTCGTCGACTTAAAAGGACTCGGGGGCTACTGTGGAGATTATGGTAATCGGATATCTACATGGCAAGCTTATCCGACTGGAGATAGGGATAGGTTGCGCCTACCATATCTGTAAACCAAACATGACTTGGGTGTTACGATTGCCAATAGAGATAAGGCAATCGGCCTATAGTCATGGTTTGGTAAGATTGAGGAAACCGACTTAGAGTAAGATAGGGTTTCCGATCTATAAACCCGCCTCCCAGGATTATATAAGGGGGGAAAGGGGTGTCTCTTGAGGGATATTCCGATAGGAGATCAGCTTTTAGCTCTCAGCTTTAGATCACGAGATCAATAAAGACACTCGGCGGATCGAATCCACCAAAACAGGAGTAGGGTATTACCTCACGAGAGGGCCTGAACCTGTCTAAACCTTCTTCTCCTTCTAACCCATTGTGCTTGGCGATCTCGACTGCGACCTCAGAAATTATATTGCCGAAACCAAGTTTCGACAAAGCTGAACCCGAAAAAATGCACCTTCGGTGTGCCATCAGGCAAACTACTCAGATTCATGGTGTCCCATCACGGCATCGAGGCAAACCCAGAGAAAATGAACGCTATCTTGAACATGAAGCCCCCGAGTACCCAGAAAGATGTCCAGAAGCTCACTGGTTGCATGGCGGCGCTAAGCCGATTCATTTCCAGACTCGGCGAACGAGGTATGCCTTTCTTCAGGTTGCTGAAGAAGACCGACGACTTCCAATGGACCACGAAAGCCCATAAAGCCTTTGAATACTTCAAAGTGTTTCTCACAATGCCGCCCGTCCTAGCCCCACCCATGGTTGATTCAAAGAGTTTCTCACGACTCGGGACTTCAAAGAGGCAGAGCAAATCAGACGTCGCTGTCAGGGCTATGCCATGGTTGATTCTACACTATACAAGAGAAGCCCTTCTGGAGTTCTGATGAGATGCATCACGCCTGAAGAAGGACGACAACTATTGCAAGACATCCACTCGGGTGTATGCGGCAGTCACGCTGCAGCACGCACCTTGGTGGGCAAAGCTTATAGGCAAGGCTTCTTCTGGCTCACGGCGGTCTCCGACGCTGACAAGGTGATTCGCACGTGTGAAGGCTGCCAGCTCTTCGCTCGACAAAGCCATGTTCCAGCCCAAGAGCTACAAACGATTCCATTATCGTGGCCGTTCGCGGTGTGGGGCTTGGATATGGTCAGTCCTTCAAGAAGGCTCCAGGAGGATTTACACATCTATTCGTCGCGATCGACAAGTTTTCCATGTGGATTGAGGCTAAGCCAGTTGCTACGATCACCGCTGACAAAGCACGAAACTTTATCCTCAACATCGTGCACCGGTTTGGTGTCCCAAACAGAATTATAACTGACAATGGGACTCAATTCACTAGAGGCATTTTCAAGGAATTCTGTGAAGATTTCGGCATCAAAATCTGCTACGCATCGGTGGCGCACCCTAAAAGCAATGGGCAAGTTGAGCGCGCCAATGTCATGGTTCTTCAAGGCATTAAGGCCCGAGTGTTTGACAGGCTAAATCCTTACGCCGGCAGATGGGTTCAAGAGTTGCCTTCGGTCTTATGGTCACTACGGACCACACCCAGTCGGGCCACTGGTCAATCTCCTTTCTTCTTGGTTTACGGAGCAGAAGCGATGCTGCCGAATGAGATGGAGTATGAATCTCTTCGAGTTCGCAGCTTTAACGAGGAGCGTTATGATCAAGACAGAGTTGACGACTTGACCCGACTGGAGGAGGCCCGTGAGGCAGCACTGATCCAGTCAGCAAGGTATCTTCAAGGACTTCGACGTTACCATAATCGCAATGTTCGAGCGCGAGCTTTCATCGTTGGTGATATGGTTTTGCGCAAAGTTCAGACCACCAAGGATCGTCACAAATTATCTCCATTATGGGAAGGACCTTACATAATCGCTGAGGTGACTCGGCCAGGAGCATACCGACTAAAGCGTGAAGATGGGACCATGGTGGAGAATTCTTGGAATATTGAGCATCTTCGACGATATTATACTTGAACCTTTTTGAGCTTCATGTTCTTTTCGACTGCCAACCCCAAGCAAGATGGCTTCTTGGGTTGTCAGTCAGGGGGCTATACATATATCAATAAAGCATGGTTTTCTTCGATAACTTGTTCATGTTTAGTTTATCATTGTCTAGTGTTTTGATTCGAGTTAAATAGATAAGGACTGAGAATTTTCGATGACCTAATCAAGCTTAGGCTTGGTGACAGTCGGACAAAAATTACTTAAGAAATTTGATATAAAGACTCGGATCAAGGCATTAACATAAATAAGCTAAATATTTACAAGTTCACATCAGAAGATACAAACAAAATCTTCAAAATAATCAAGATTGGAAGTTTTCAACGACATCAGCAGCAACTTTCTTCGCTGATTCCTGCGCTTCACTTACGAGTTCTAGGGCTCGCTCGTCTGTGGTGCCGTCCGCGAAGCCCTCTCCAACAGAGTCAACATCTATCCGAGGATAGAGTGACTTAGCTTGTGCAAGAGCGAAGCCCGCACTCATGACAGCAACGTCAGAAATATTTGGAATGTATTTTTCTGGGGCCGTCCTGAGCTTGTCGAAGACTTCAACAGCATCCAGTGAGCTTGTCCCGAGCCCATGCTTGTATAGCAATAACAGGATTGGCGTGGCTGCGTTGGCAATGTCATCCCTAACACTTTCGGCCCTTCGGACCCGTTCGGCAAAAACGTCAAACTATGCTCGGGACTTAGACTTTATAAGCTACAAAAGTCACATGATCACATAAAATTCCAAGATTGAGCAAGATGCAGAGTGCTATCTTAAAAGTCTAACCTTCAAATTCTTCCAGAATCCGCTCATTGTCAGACTCCAGCTTAGCTTTGTCAGCTCTTGATTTCTTCAGCTGGGCCTTGAGAGCATCAACTTCTGTCGAGTTTTCTGCAATGAAAGGATTTGCTAACATCAGGATCAAGAAAATCACATACAGAAGCATAGAAAGATTAAGTTGATTAAACCTACTTCCGATTGAACCCCGGAGGTCGAGGTTTTCATCTCGGAGCATGGCAATTTCTTTTCGCAAGGCGGCTTCCTTAGCCATGGCTTCTTCCCTAGCGACCTTGAGGTCCTGTTGAATGTTTTCTAGGGAATTTACATGAGGAACCAGTGTCACGCCCAGAAATTCACACCAGAATTTCTGCAGCTAATCTGTGCATTACATCCTCGTCCAGGAATCAGCCGAGGTACACAAATCGACGTTATTGATAATACAGAATCCTCGTCTTAGAAACAATATAAAAGAGTTACACAAATGCAGCGGAAAAGAAAATAAAACTGACTTAAGCTAAACTTGACACGAGCGAAGCGGCACACCAACTCCACAGCTAAACCTTGACGAGAACAAGCCTACACCTCCTCGGAGACCTCGATCTCAACCTCTGGCACTGAAGGGGGAAAAAGAAGCAAGACTGAGTACAACCACCGTACTCAACAAGTCACACCGGAAAAAGGGACATGATGCAAGATAAATAACAAGGAAAGGTCAAGGGCTCAATTTGCATAAACAACGTTTGCGTATATAATAATAATATTTGAAGACAAGAAACAGTAGTAATATTTAAGCAGTATTAAATAAACACTGTCCAACGCTCAAACCACGTTGCAACAGGCCCATCCATCCACCTGCACTAGTCAAGCTTCCACATTTCATTCGAATAAAATAAACGAGACTAATCAAGGTGAATCTGGTCGATCGCCCGTAACCATGGGCACGGCTATTCGAATAGTTTTTACTCTGATCAGAGGTGTACAACTGTACCCAAAAGACACAATCCCACAACACGTTACCGTGCGCCGGTGCACCACCACGGTGCCCCGGAAAGGAATTGTGACAGGACCCTTCACACAACCCCCTCTAATCAATCGTACCACACCAAGGTTTCGCCCCCATCCCCATCGGGCAATGGGCAGCCCCCTCTAGTGCCGCGGTGAATCCGGAAGCTGATCAACCCTTAAAACCGGGGCCGACCCAACTCCATCACGCTCACCCTCTCTGGGATACGTTAACTAGAGACAGCTATGCTACGAGCCCAGCCATTACCCATGCTGGCTTGTGGTATGCACGGCATTTCTTCCAGGGTTTCCCGAGAACCGATCCTTAATCGTCATGAGCACGCTAACCAACATCCAACCATGGGCTCACGACCCACCTTTCTGATAATTCAATATTATTAAGGACAAGGTCTTATCTTAATATCATCGGAAGGTCCACTTTAGAAATAAACTTGTTTAGTGTGATTCCCTTAAGTGAGCTAGTTGCGCTAAGCATGACTAAGCAACCTTAAACTATCATCTAGTCACATTGGATCCCAAGTTATCAATGGTATAAGGTAAACAATCTTATGGTTGAGTACAATAGGTATAAAACATCCCATGAAATGACATTCTAAAACATATGCAGTATTTGAATGAAATAGAGGTATTTACATAAAAATAGGTACAATATGGTCAATGTAAGGTATGACTTGCCTTGCTCGGACGAGGAACTTGGCGACTACTTGAAGAAGGGCTCGCCGGAAAACTCGGGATCTACACGACAAACAAAGCACTCAACAAACACCCTAAAAAGTCTACTGAAACAGCACTGAAAAGTATTTTTAATGGATTCTTGACATTTTTCTGGATTTAATGAAATTTGAATGGACTAAAACGGAGCTCGGATTCAAAAGATATGAATTTTAGAAGTTTAATTGCGATTTTTAAACTAAACAGAAAAGATTAAATTATTTATTGCGCAATTAAGTCCCTGGTGACGTCATCCACGCGCGCCTCAGGGCTGACGTCGGCATGACGTCGGCGGGCGGCGTCGGCCCTAGGGCGGCGTCGGCGCACTGCAGCTGGCAGCGCGCGGGAGGCGGCGCGGCGGCGGATTGCCGCCACGTGGCGCAATCCGAGCGGCCGGATTGCGGCGACGTGGCGCGATCTGGGCGGCCGGACGGCGATGATCGGGCAGCGCGGATGCGTCGCGATCGGACGCGCAGATCCGTCCGATCCGCAAGATCGGACGGCATAGGGGCGGCGCTAGGGTTAGGGTTAGGGTTCCACGGGTGGCGGCGGTGGCGGCGGGACGGCGGCGGCCGACCCGCGAGCGGCGGGGATGGCGGCGACGACCCGAGCGCGGCGGCGGGCCGGCGACGACCCGACAAGCGGCGCGCGCGAAAAAAAAGGAAGCGAACGAAAACAAAAGAAACCGGGGGCGGCGAGCTCACCGGCGGATGAACGACGGAAAACGGCGGCGACACGGGCTAGAAACAACGACGAACAAAGGGGAAAGGAGGCGGAGCTCGAGGGGTTTTAAAGGGAGAGAGGAGACCGAAACGGGCACGAAACGGCGGGGATAAGGTCGCCGGCGTTTTGGACTCGGAGAGAGAGAGAGAGATCTACGGCGACCGTTTCGGGCGACGGCGGCTGTGCGGCGCGCGGGAAGAGCGGGCACGGAGTGCGGCGGCGCGGGCGGAGCCGGCGTGGGGCCACGCGGCGCGGCGCGCGGAAACGGCCCAAGAAAGAGGCGGGCGGCGCGGCTATGGCGGCGGCGGTGGGCGGCCGGGCGCGAGGAGCGGCTCCGACAGTGGGACCCACTGTCGGTGGCCCGCAGTGCAAGGGAGGCGCGCGACTTGCGCGCGCGCGGGACCGTGGGCTTCGGCCCACGGCCCAGGAGGAGCGGCGCGCGCGGAGCTGGGCCGACGGCCCGTTAGGGCGACGGGCGAGAAAGGAACCATACGGGCGTACGGAAAAGGAAAAAGAAAGAAAAAGAAAAAGAAAAAAAAAAGAAAAGGGACTTAATTAAATTCTGTTTTCTTATTTAATTGATTAAAAATACTTAGAGTGCTCTAAAAATTCCAAAAATTCATTAGCGTATTTTGACATGAAGAATTCAAGAAAAATCCTATCATGTCATTTCCATTTATTAATTGCATTTTAAAATTATAGGTTGACTCCAGGTTAATTTCAGAAATTCCGATTATTTCAGGGTAAATTATTTTAAATGAATTAGGGAAAAACCCAGGATGTGACAACCAGCTTCTCAAGGGCATCCGTCTTGGCCATTGACCGGCAATATATTCTCTGCACATGAGTTCAGAATCACTTAATTGAAAGAAACCACGAGGTCATGATAGAGAAGATTGATACTCACGTTTAATAGCTGGGTTGCTTCGTTGAGGCTGTCCACGAGCATATCCCGTTCCTCATTTTCTTTTTGCCTGTTCAAGATAATGCCTTGCTTCAGTCCTTCGGAGTTACGCCACTCAATTTTGATAGGAGGGATCCAATTCTCTGACGCTTGTAATCTGGGGATCTCCTCCTCTTTGACTGATTGATTTAAGGAAGACAAATGAAGATAGAAGAAAAGATATACTGAAGACAAGAGACAAAAGGCCACTTTCAGGCTTACCAGTGTTGGTGGCCGAGTCCTCAACGTCCACACCCATGCTCGTCCCCTCTTGGTTCGCGTCAGGCGGTTTCCGTCGGGACATCATGATCGGCGGCCAGGAGCTCTCCCTCGGCCGGCGGCTTTCGGCGGGCGTTTCTGGCGCGGTCGGGGCTCTTACGTGGGAGTCTTTTCACTCGGGAAGGGGCCCTGAGACCCTTGTTCTGCAGGCTTTGTCTCTTCGGTTGCTACAGTTGGCGTCGAGGCTACGTCTTCTTTACTAGGATCTATGTCCTGGGGTTTCCTGCAAGTTATAAGACAAAGACAATTGAAATAAAGATGGAAAGATCTTCAAGAAGGCAACTTTGATTATAAGATATACCTGTTTGATCGACGAATTTTAGGAGCGGATCTGGCGGACGGCTTCGGATGGTTTATGTCAGCTTGAGGAGTCTGCGTCTCATCATCCGAATCGTTGATCACCAATTTCCTCTTGCTTGCTCGCCTGCTGGTGTCTTCACTACTGGCACCCTTTGGTTGTCAGGCTCGGCTTGGATCTTGGGGCCGCCGGATGGCTTTTTGGCAGGCTGAGCTGGCACATCGTCATGGTTCACCTTGTATGGCCGAGATATGATAAGGGCATTTGCCTGCAAGGGAGATTTTTAAGATACATCAAAATATATAAAAGCTGAAGAAATTCAAAAAAGCTGAGTCGGTTTACCAGAGGAGGAGGACGGTACAGACTATAAGGGAGAACCGGCATTTTGTGGCTGCGCTCAACCACGATCCCGGAGGAAAAGATCTTCTACATTCGAGTGCATAAGGTCTCGTAGCTCAAGGAATCGTGGTCTTCTCGATTGGGGTCCTGTTCGCCCTCGTACTCAAATGTTGGCTTGGATCTCTATTTGATGGGCGCCAGCCTGTTCTTGATGAAGTGTCGGGTAATTAGCTCTCCTTGGAGGCCTTTCTTTTTCAGCTCAAGGATGTTGGCGAGGCGTTTGTTTGCTTCTACCCAATCCTGGTTTTCCGGCATTGCACTCTAGTTAGCCCTTTGGATTGGTGGACGGCCGACAAAGTTGGGCAAACTGGGTTGAGGGTTTGAAATATAGAACCAGTTCGCGTGCCAGCCTTTGTTGGAGGATTTCAAGGGAAGGGAGAAGTAATCTCTGCGGAGAGTCCCGCGGAGCTGGAAGCCTGCCCCACCGACGACGCAAGGGTCATCTTTATTTGGGTGGGGCTTGACATAGAACATGCGACGGAAAAGATTGAAATGGGGAAAGATGCCAAGGAAAGCTTCACAGACATGGATGAAGATTGCAATGTGAAGGATAGAGTTGGGGTTCAAGTGGTAGATTTGGAGGTCGTAGTATTCGAGAGTACCACGAAAGAACTCAGAAGTGGGAAGACCAAAACCGCAATAGAAGAAAGAGGTGAAGACGACAATCTCACCGGTGTTTGGGGTGGGGAATTCTTCACCAGCCACAGGACGCCAGCCGATGATTTCCTTCGGTGGAAGAACTCCATTCTTCACCATCTCCTGGAGGGTTGATTCCTTCACTTCTGAGGTCGCCCACTGCTCAAAGGGGATTTCTTTCTTTCCCGCCATGGATGCAATCAGAAAGAGAATGGATCTAGTGTGGAAGATGGGGCTTTTTGAGGAAATGTGGGAAGTTGGATGCAAGTGATGAGCTGCGGTGGAAGCTTGAATCCTTGGATGGATGGATTTGAGTAAGCACAAGTTTAGGGTTTCTGTGAAGAACCTGTGAACAGGAGCGCAAAAGGGGAAATTTGGGAAGTTGAAGTGGCGGGGATGACCTCGATACTTCGATAAAAACTTAGGGTTTTACTAAGTTCTCCTGTGAGTGGGCCGAACCCATGAGAGACTTACGGCCCAACTAAGGTGTGGCTTGACGCGTGTCCTTAGGGACTTAAGTGGATGGACTTAAGCAGATTTGCCCTAGCAATATGCACATGTCTCATTGCCCAATACCTTTAAAATCCATTCGTACCGCGGTTTGCACAACTTCATGAGGAGTTGGCACGATGTCATTTGGAAGGTGACTAACAGTTAAGCTTTCATGGCTGTCCTCATGATAGGGACTATTTGGTTTCTTAAAGCATTTGACTAAATAGTTATGTCAATGCTATTTTGCCACCTTGTTGAGCTCTTTTTGATTAAGACCGATATTATGGCAGGAGCTCTTTAATATTTTGGTCATATTTTTCAGATAACTGAAAAATTTATGATGAGTTTAATAACTCAGTTGATTCACCCATGAGGGTTGGTTGAGCTATTCGTTCCGAAATGACTCAGGTAAATTGACTCAGATAAGCACGAGCTTGCCGAGTGCTTGGATTCATTACACATTATGCCTTAATTATCAGGTTATGTGTTATATGATTTTCTATAAACGTTTTTAGCTGGAGCTAAGCGTTTATGTGAGTTCTTGACTATATGCTTAGTTTATTTTTTAACTAACCATATAGTCGGGGGGCTACACCTAATTAGGTGCATCAGGAGATGCACCTAGGTATCTATTTTTGAGGATTTTTGAGATGTTTTTCAACCCTTCACAGTCTTCTTATCGGATGATGAAGCACTCGGGAGACTTAGGCAGCAGAAGCACTCGGCCAAGGAGTCATTGAGCTATGCGTTATTTTGGTTCGAGGCAAAGTTATCTCGTCAACTGCGACGGTCTTGGGGGCTACTGTGGAGATTATGGGAACCGGACACCCTCATGGCTAGCTTGTCCAACTAGTAATAGGGATAGGTTATGCCTAATGATTATGTAAACAGGCTATGACTTGGGAGTTACGTTGCCGGTGAGATAAGGTAACAGCTCATAGTTATAACTTGGTAAGATTGGGGAGACCAACATAGAATATGATAGGGTCTTCGACTTGTAAGCCCACCCTCCGAGACTATATATGGGGGGTAAGGGGCGTCCCTTGAGGGATATGCGATACACGAGATCAAAAGATAAATAAAAACACTCGGCGGATAGAATCCCCGAAACAGGAGTAGGGTATTACCTCACGAGAGGGCCTGAACTTGTTTAAACCCTTTTTCCACTTAACCCATCGTGTTTGGCAACTTGACTGCACCCCCAATTTCTATTAACGAAACCAAGTTTCGACAATTGCCGACGGGGCAAGCCCACAGCCGTTTGAAAGGACTCCTGGCCGGTATTCGATGGCAACCCCAGAGTTGCTCACCGTCGACGGATCTGCTTCTGTCATCTGCAAAGAAAGAGATTCAAGCGTCAGCTAGCGAAGACAGCCGATTCAAAAGAAAAAGTGTTAACGGCGAAGAGCTTACTGAAGGGATTTCGTCAGGCAATAAAGTGGTGATGTACATAGAAGAGCGGTGATGGAAGATGTGTCTCTTTATTTCCACCCACCACTTGTCATAGGCTGAACTCCTTTTGTGAGCCAACTCTATGATCCCAATGCTACCGAGGGCAGGGCTTTCTATGTCCATCAGCCTGTTCATTATCAATTTTTCGTCTACCACCCCTCGGGTTTCGATCTTATTGGCATAATAGCAGCCGATGGGTAGTTGCCCTAGTCCAAATTGCCTACCAGCCGATACCAGATAGTAAAACTCATAAGTCTTCAGAACATTGCGGCCTTGATGGATGCCAGTTGGGTGGATACATGGGGTAAGTGTTGTGGTAAAGATCTCTCTGCATTTAGGGAATTCTTCTAAGTTTATTTCGTCCCAATTCAATTCAATCGGCAATTCTAATGTATTTTTGTCTTCATAAAAGAACCATGTCCGATTGTCTCTTGCAAATCCATCATAGAGAGAGGCGAACCACTCAGCCGGCTCCAGGAGGGGGAAGTGAGCGTCGATCAGCTGTGGCCGACCAGAGATCTTTTGAGTCATTAAGACCAGCCACAGTTGCAGAACCACCAAGGTCCTCCGGTGTTAATGTTGGCATTGGCAGCTATTTTGGAGACTGCTTGGTTCAGAGTTCGGTACAGGTAGCCGAGGAGGAATTTTCCTCGAGGCAGTTTCTTCTTATCAACTAAGGCCTCGGCTACTACTTGCTAGTTGGTTGTTGGCCCGCAGCTGGATCCACAGAAGAAGAATTTTTCGAGCCACATCATAAAAAATGCAGCATGCTCTCTGGCACTGATCGGCCCATCTCCCATATTCATTGACACATAGCCATTCCAGCCACCTATTGCTTTGGTTTTGAAGGAGAACTGGCCCTTACCTTCTAGCTGGTTTGGGTTAGCCGATGATAAAATATCTAACCCAGTAATCATAACCACATCGGCTAATGTAAGAGTCATGGGGCCTTGTTGAAAGAGGAAGGCATTTATGGTGTTATTCCAAAAGTATGTGGCGGCTGATATCAGTGGTTCGTCCTTGACCATGTCGGCTATAGACAGTGCAAGACATTGGGCTCTCCCAACTTCTTCCCAGTGGCTTTGTTTGGCCGGCTGCGTTCTCTTGTACCATGCTAGCCAAGATTTATCCATGAATGGTGTAGACCCCCGTTTTTGAAACGGGAATCATTCGTGTTCATAGTACCATTTCCCTGGATCAAGTAGTGTGGTACCCATGAATACAGTACTGAATTACCAGGTGCAAAGTGCACGAATAGTCTTACACCACAAATATATTACAACAATAGGCCCGAAGGCAATATCTAACACATATAGGTCCTCATGGACCGGATACAACCAAATACAGAAGGTAGGTAAGGCAGCGGAGTGGAAGGCAGCGGCTTGTCGATTGCCACAGGCAACGACCGGGGGACTAAGACCTACTAGGCACCTTCGTCTTCCTCACCCTCCTGGTAGTAGGCGTACAGGTCTTCAGGGTCTTCATTATCCATGTCTGAATGTTTGTGCATATAGCAGGGGTGAGTACAAAACGTACTCAGCAAGTCAACATGGAATGGTGCACATGATAGGGTCATTCAAAGGATGGCTGTGGTTTATTTGCACAAAGCCAATTTTCATAAATCATTTCACAAGCCTAACTTCTAGCCTGGTCAAGTTTTATTACCATAGTTCATTAAGTCGGAAACGGTTGTGTCCACCATCCATTGTGATCCCAAGGATAGCTTCCCGCCACCGGGTCGTCATGGTTTTCTGGGGAGTCTACCCTTCTCGTATCTCGAGAAGTTGGTCCACCAGTACATAAAAATCATCATGCAAACTCATCCCATCATTTTAAAATTTATGAGTCTAGCCACAAGAGAAACTTGTCATGCCGCTCATTATCTGCGAGCACGGCTATTCAAATGGATTGATTTACTCACACTGCAGTGGATGTACACTTTACCCGTACTCCGCAACTGCCCATTGAATGAGCCTATATCCCTCTATATGAGACGGTCACGGCAAAGCCTTTCGATAACCTTACTTTGGCAGTACCCGCTCCATGAACTTAAGTCCTCATGCACTCTAGCTGTCGTTTCCTGTTTCCTAGCAATGAGAGGATTTCTGGTGTTCCCGGGATAAGAGAAAGACTTGCTCCATCTTTAACTTTCAACCTTCATCTTCATCTCCTCATATTGATCGTATGACCCGATCTCTGCCCAGGTACCTACCAGCGATAAATCCCTACTGGTAAGCCCTTTACTCAATCAACACCTGAACCACTACGCAGGGATACTGCCTCCGCTTGGATATCTACTCTGCTAGGTCTATACCCATTCGATAAGTATGGTTGTACTGGCTCGTTCCATGTTAAAAGTCTCATGGCTCGGTCCTTAATTGACCAGGGACGGTACTTGCCTTTGCCGGAATCCACCCAAATCCATCCATCCGCCTCAGTCTAAAAACATTTCATTTTTCCATCAAAACTATTTTCATCATGTTCAAGGCATTGTGGCGCTCATGTCTCCACATGTCGTATCTCAACTACCTTCTCTAAGGTAGTTGCCCAAGCATATAGCTTTTGTAAAAATATGAGTATGCAAGATTCTAGTATAAGCATGGCTAAGCATTTTATCGAAGGTTTCCTTTGGTTATATCACATCGAGAGTTACAAAGATTATATCTAAGGGTAAGCAATATCAAGGCATGGCATATCAAGCATAGGTATTTCATGTATAGCATGCATATTTGAAGTTTAAATCAATATCATTTCGCAATTAGGATCAACATGTTCAAAGGGAGGGATGACTTGCCTTGCCCGCACACTTGTTGGACGGGGTCTTCCACGTAGTCGACGCCTGTTTCCTCGGATGCTAATCATACGTGCGAAAAGGAAGGATTGAAAGAATTCAATAAAAGCCAAGTAAATTGCAAAAGCGGCTCCTGAGACGAATCTACGGTGTTACATGAATTTACGTTCGAGTTTGGCTAGAATCCGAGTTAGAATGAGTGAGTTATGATAAATTGAAGTCTTTCTTGAACCAACTATGATGTGGCATTATCTCGAGTTAATACATTTTAATTTGAGAAAAATTACGGTTGGTGACTCAAAATATAATAATGAAAAGAAAATGGTTAACCTCTAATTTTTATCCAAACTTTATTGGGTTGATAAGCCCTAGGGTTAAAATAATTGGATCTACAAATAATTAATTAATCTTGAAGCTTAGACTCTATACAAAATAATTTGGATCTTGAAGTTTAGAAAATCCATATATTAAAAATAATATTTGATGACAAGCTAAGTCATAAATAAATTCCTAGAATGCTAAATAAATTACGCGATAGTTAAACATCTCCAAATTCATATTTAATAATTAGTCCCTAATTATTTTGAAATCCAAATTTGTTTTCGAGAGAAAAAATATCTATTTTGCCCAGAGATTTTCCCCAAATATTTTCCAAAACTTTTTCCTGAATTTTTCTAATTTTCTCTAAATTATTCCCTTTTCTTTTCTTCTCTTTCTTTTCTTACTTTTCTTTTATCTTCTCTTCTTTTTTTCTCTGTTTTCTCTCTGGCTTCTCTGTTCTCTGTCCTCCTTCTCTGTTAGTGCCGGCGACCGACGGGGAGGAGGGCGAACGGCGACGAGGGCGGCCGGACTAGGGGAGCTAAGGGGTTTGCGTCCATCTACCGACCACTGGGATCGTGTTTTGGGGCTTGCCCGGACCGGGGAGGCAAGAGGAAGGGCTGGCGATGGTGGGGCGGCCATGGCGGCGGTGGCGCACGGTGCCGGTGGGATCCAGCGGCGTTCTGGCCAATCCAAGTATTCCCAGAGTATCCACGGGGCACGGGGATGCTAACTACAGGGTTGGTTTGGACGGAAAAGAGCCGAGACGGCCTGGCGACGTGCGCACGGTGGCGGCCTAAACAGAGAGCTCGGCGGCGCTCGCCACCGACGTGCTCCTGCGAGAAATCGGCTCGACCAAGCTAGGGGAAATGATGCTTAGGGTTCATAGATTGTCAACGTACCTCCAATTTGCTACGAAATCGGCCGAGTAGAACGAATTTTGGCTTCTCGCTCCGGGCGGCCAGGTTTAGGGTTCTTCGGTGTTTCGTGGAATTCTCGAGCTAGGGTGGATAGAATTTGGGGAAATTTGGGAGGAAGTTAGATGAGACGATAAGGGAAAAATTTTGTATTCTAAGTTTTGGTCGAGGTGCCCTATTTATAGCGGGATGTTTCGGCTTGAGCTCGGGCGGCAATGGCGGTGCGGCACGGGAACAGCGGGCACGCGCGGAGAGGGGGAGAGGCTGACGCGCGGTGGGCACGGCTACAGCGTGCGTGACGATGGCGGCATGGGCACGGTGGTACGGCACAGCGTGGCGCGGCGTGTGCGGCGACATGCGGCGCGCGCGAGACGGGTCGGGCGAGGACGTGCGCGGCGTGAACGGCGTGTGGCGCGCGATGTGGGGCGGCGGGCGGCACGGCAACGCATGCGGCGTGGGGGCGCGGGCGACGGCGGCGTGCGGCGTGCGGCGGCGGCAGCGGCGCGCGCGGCGTGCGCGGCGGCTGCGGCTGCGCGGTAGTGGGCGCGACGTGCGGGTGGGGGCCGGTGCGGCGCGGAGTCGCGGAGTGCGGCGCGCGGCGCGCGGTGGCGGATTGTGCAGGGGCCTCGGGTACGGCGTCGAACAGGTGGCGTGCAATGAACAGTAGACTTTTCTATTTTCCCTAATTAAATTCTATTTTCCTCCATTCCTTTTTGCCTTCACATCTAAAATTAAAATATGACCTAGCCCAGTCAAAAATTAAATTTTAACCTATATTTCCAACCATTTTGTCCCTTTTTATATATTATATTATATTATACATATTTTATTTAATTCATTTTCCCTTTTTCCCAAAGATGTGATTTTTGATTCAACTTCCCTATATATATTTTTATAATTTTAATTTTCAAACCTTTATTTTGAAATTTCCTTTCCTTTGGGATTTTTAAATTATTTGGTTTTTCTCAATCTTTTAGATAAATTTCTCTTTATTAATTTCACGCAACCAAGCTGGCAAATAAGAGGCAATAAACACGGCGAGATGCAAAAATACCAAAAGTTTTTGTAAGTTCTGATTTTTAATTCTCGATTTTAAATTCTCTGATTTTCAGGGTGTCACAGATGTCCAGGATTTGAAAGTGCCAGACCAGTGGTTATGGCTAGGGTTCCTCATCCTATAGGGGCATTCGATCGGTTTCGGCTATTATCAGGTCTGTGGGATCTTTATTGCCGACAGGCCCTAAAAAGTACCTCTCATTGTTCAGCAAACTAGGAATTACTACTTGGTGAGCAAGATGCTACAATCGGGAAAAAAGAAGTATAATTTCAGATTTGTAAACCCTAGAATTAAGATTTACAATGGGAACAAGCAAGAAAGGAATTTTTAGCCGATTGGGACCTCGGGGAATTCAGCAGGAGACGAAGCCGATGGAGCGGAGGAGGATGCCATTGGAACACTTGGGATCGTCGGAGCAGGGATCGCCGCCGCGAGCTTGAGGAAGCTGAGGATGTCGCCGGAGAGCTCGAGGGCGTTTGTTGTGGAAGGATTGCTTTAACGGCGTGAGTTGTTCGGCGTGGGGAAGGCGTTATTTAAAGAGTTTTCATAATGGCCGAAACAGATTTGATCTAGGGTAACGCTTGGAATTCGGATTGCACAAAATCTGCAACATTTTCATATCGCGGACTTGGGAGGCAGGTGTTAACGACCAAATTTGGTAACCAAATCCCTGGGTTTGAAGCCAAGAGTGAAGCAGAATCGGAGAAGAAGTGTGATCTGTGGAGAAAAAGAGGCCACGTCGGCCAAGTCTGAATCGGCTGCGAAGCCAGTCGGCTGAGTCCGAATCGGACCAGAGTAGCCGATAGCCAATTTCGATCGAAGATATAAGTGAAGCCAATCCCGAAAGGAAAGCTTGAGGATAAAGTCTTGGATTCGGTTTCCAGAGTATGCTAAAGATGTTGCCATCTATGGATAGGGTCCTATAACGGCAATTGTATCTATTAAGATAGGATATTTTGTATAGTTTCCTTTCGTGATAATGTCGGTTCGTTTTGTAATCTAATCTGTAATAGGAAACGTGTCCATTACGGACTCATTGTGTATACGGGTATAAATAAGACCCGAGGGCTTGTAAAATAGATATCACACAATCAATACACCTTCGGCGCATCGCCTATCTTTTCATTTTACTTTTTCTCGACAAGTTCTTGCTTTTGCTTGGGCTGCATCGACTTCCATCTCCGGACAAGGTAATTCCTTGTTACAAGTGGCTTGTATCGTCGGGGTTAGTGCTTCCATCGTAATGATACTCTAATTTCGATGTTATAAATTGCTTAGATTATCATATGCGGCATATAATATAGAACAATGTCTAGATCTATCTCGCCATTGGCTAATTTCTCTCTGAAGACAACAACCGATAGAGCTAGATCTAGAGATTGATTTAGATTATATTACGTATCCACCATCTCGAGGGGTTCTCATTAGCTTATACAGATCTAGTATTTCTTTTATACTTAATGCGGCATCAAATCGATCTGTTAAGTTGCTTTTAGAAGTATATAGATCCGTTTGGCATAATGCTTACCATTAGAGACAGTACCGGGGTTTCAGCCGGTCTTACCTATTCTAATCGTTTTCTTTAGTATTAATTGCTAATAGATGTATTAGAACTGCCTTTTATATTACGACCTCAACCTATTTAAATGCCCTAAGCCAGTTTCTATCTGTTGAGCTATATCTACAGCCGATTGATCTAGGTTTATCGTATTTGATTTAGATTGATATCTTTTTATAAAATATATCGGAGTATGAGCCGATTTACATTAGATCTGCGACATCGGCTGGGTTATGAATGCATATAATTTTTATACTAATGCACTTTTAGATCTAAGTGGTTTATACTATCTCGGTATACTACCGATCTATCCCAATCACTTAGTTTTAATGTGTGTTTGGATAATGATTATATGTTTGTTGATGTCTTTAGCCGATCGAGTAGGATCTAATCTTAACCCAAATGCATATTTCTTGTTTTCTTGTTGGTTACAGGATCGAACCAACTGGCACCCCCAAACTTCACCAAAGGCGACCAACGTGGACCTGCACTAGAGTAAAACAAATCTCTAAGGCCAGTGTGTGAGAATCAAATTTCTCATCAACACCGATGCCTGAGCAGCCTGAATTTGGTCTATGAGAGTGGGTTGAGCTTCAAGAGCGGCCACGAATCCAAATTCCACAATTCATAGGTTTAGGCACTCAAACTCTTGCTGGAACTGATTACACATTCCCTCCGTGTTAATGGTGTTGCAGTAACTTTTCCGGCTGAAAGCATCTGCTACCATATTGTCCTTGCCAGGGTTATAGTATATTCCCAAATCATAATCTTTGATCAGTTCCAACCATCTTCGTTGACAAAGGTTTAAATCCAATTGGGTGAAGGTATACTTTAAACTTTTATGATCCATGTATACTTCACCACGGTTGCCAATCAGGTAGTGCCGCCAGATCTTCAAGGCATGGACCACTACGGCTAGTTCCAGATCGTGGGTTGGGTAGTTGTTCTCATGTGGATGCAACTGACGAGAGGCGTACACAACCACCTTGCCATCTTGCATCAACACACATCCTAACCCTTGGCGAGACGCATCACAGTACACTTGGAAATGCTTGGTTGGATCCGGCAATCCCAAGACTGGCGCAGACACCAACTTCTCCTTAATTTCTTCAAATCACTTGTTACATTATGCGGACCACTTGAATTTCTGATCCTTCTTCAACAATTGCATCGTTGGTTTGGCAATTCTAGAGAAATTATCAATGAACCTGCGATAATATCCCGCGAGTCCAAGAAAACTTCGAATCTGAGTAATTGTCTTCGATGGGGTCCACTTGGTAACAAACTCTACATTCGACGGATCCACGGCTACTCCTTGGGCATTCACAATGTGGCCGAGGAACTGTGCTTCCTTTAACTAGAAGGCACACTTGCTGAACTTGGCGTAGAGTTGATTATCTCTCAACTTCTTGAGCACTAACCGAAGATGATGCTCGTGTTCCTCCTCGGTATTGGAGTAGATCATAATGTTGTCAATGAACACCACAACAAATTTGTCCAAGAACTCCATAAACACCTTGTTCATCAGATTTATGAAAAAGGCCGATGCATTGGTAAGTCCAAACGACATGACCGTACACTCGTATAAACCATACCAAGTGATTAAGGCGGTCCTGGGAATGTCCTCCTCTCGGATCCTCAATTGATGGTAGCATGATCATAGGTCTATCTTGGAGAATACCTGTGCTCCCTTGAGTTGGTCAAACAAGTCATCACTCCGCGGTAAAGGGTACTTGTTCTTAATAGTAACCTCATTGAGTGCGCGATAATTGACGCACATTCTCTTGGTCTTGTCCTTCTTCTCCACAAAGATCACCGGAGCACCCCAGGGTGATGTGCTCGGGCGGATATAACCTTTCTGCAACTGTTCATCAATCTTGCTTCTTGACTTCCGCCAACTCGTTGGCTCCCATTCTATACGGTCTCTTATGGATTGGGGCAGTTCCCGGTACTAGGTCGATCCAAAATTTGATTTCTCTTTTTGGTGGAATCTTGGATAGATCTTCTCGAAAGACTTTAGGATATTCTCTAACTATGGGGATGTCTTCCAATTTCATAGGGGTCTTTGCTGCTACTTCAGACGATTCCCTGGTAGAAGTCTGATTCAGACATGCTACAATTTTTGATGGCATTGGAGAACGGAAAGTGATCTCCTCTCCTTTTCTATTGGTTAAAGTGATCCTGCGACCACACACTCAATCACTCCCGTATGTCTTGTCAACCAATCCATCCCAAGGATGACATCCAGGCTGCTTGATTTAAGAAGGATAAGATTGTCTGGAAATTGGGATCCTTGGATTTCTATTGCCACCGAGGGGCAATAGTGAGCGGTGTCCAAATGATTTCCAGGGGTTTGAACCCACATAGGTATCTTAAGTTCCACTACTGATAACCCATATGCCCCAACAAACTGTTTGGAAATAAATGAATGTGTAGCACCATAATCAAATAGTACTGTAGCGGGAGTGAGATTCATATTAAACATACCCAGTATAACCTCGGGCGCAGCCTGCGCCCCTTCTGTAGACGCATGATTGACACGTGCCTGGATAAATCTGGGTCCGGTGCACTTCGGCTTTGGACATTTATCTGCAAAATGCCCAGGCTCACCGCAGTTGAAGCAGACACCCGGCTTTCCTTTGGAGTCCTTCCTTGGGGGTGGTGTCTTGGACTGCTGTTGGGGTGGCATGGTTGGAGGACGCGGAGCTGTATTGCGTTCTTTGCTGTCCTTGCCACTACCCTTCTTTGCCCGGCTTGAAAGTTCCACTGGGTGATAAGGCCGATGTTGGTGGACAATCATGGCGGTAGGTCCACCCTGACCTCCGGGCATGACGCGCGGCTTTTGCTGATTCCCCTGCTACAGTGGAGGTTTGTACTGCACTGCCTTTCTTTTTTTGAGCATCTTGTTGTGTTGGTCTTCCTGTCGAATGGCCTTGTCAACCAGCTTCTCAAAGTTAGCATATTCTCCCGAGATCAGCTTTTCTTTGAGTTCATCATCAAGGCCGGCCAGGAACTTTTCCTGCCTCTCTGCATCTGTTCGCACGTCCTCTGGGGCATAACGTGCAAGACGGTTGAACTCATGCAAGTACTCGGTAACCGACCTATTGCCGTGCTCAAGAGATCGGAACTCCCGCTTCTTCTGCGCGACTATTCCTACACGAATATGCACTGTCCTGAAACTACGAAAGAATTCTTCCCAGGTGACTGCCGCCTCAGCTTGATGAGTGACCAAATAATTATCCCACCAAGCGGAGGCAGGACCTTGCAGTTGATGCGTGGCGAAGGACACTTTCTCCTGGTTAGTGCATTTCAAGAGATCCAACTTCTTCTCGATGGCATGAAGGCAGTCATTGGCCTCCATAGGTTTGGTGGTGCTGGAGAAGGTTGGCGGACACACACGAAGGAATTCTGGAACCTTGGACTAGGGCGGTGGAGGAGCAAACTGATTGTTTTGATGTGCTGCTGTTGTTGTTGCTGCTGCATCTGCATTTATTGTAACATCTGTTGTTGCATTTGCTGGTGTTGTTGCTGCATTTGCTGGATCATAGCAGCCATCATTTTAGTTTATAAGGCTAGCACCTGAGCGATAGTGGGGTTCTCAGGTGGTGGTGGAGGAGTGTTGCCATTGACATCATGGTTGTTGTTGTTCCTTGACTACCCATTGTTGTTGTTAGCTCCACTGGTCCTGGTGTTCACCATCTGGAGAAGCCGACCGAACAAAGAGAGAGAAGAAGAAAAACAGACTAACTTAGAAACTAAACTTTATTATTTGAGTTAACTGCATTGTGATGATCTTAATTAAAACAAGTAAAACTCACGCAACATCCTTAATTGGACAGCCATACCACACTTGATGTAGACTTGCCGGCTACCCCACACACGCAAACCTAACACACAGCAACTACAAGAAGACAAACTAAGCAAAATGGTAAAACTAAGGGTAACGATTCTAGCGATCTGAACGGCTCCTGCGATTGGTGGAGTCGAAACTACTCTCCTGGGCGTCTTCTTCTTCTTCTTCTTCTTCTTCAGAACGACTCCGGGAGTCTTCCATATCCACGTCTTCACTGGGTCCTTGGAGCTGGAGCTGCTGCTAGAGCTAGAAGTTGTGATCCACCCGCCTCTGCCATCTCCACCCTGGTACGCCGAAGCCGGGGCGAAAGCAAGGCCAGGTCCTACGCGGGAGAACTGGGTCGGTGCGGGAGGCGCGAGGAGGGGCTGGAGGGACTAGTGGAGGAATCTGGGTGCTAGCTGAATCCTAACGGGTGCGGTGGTGGTCTTTAGGGGCGTAATGCAGATCCTAACGCCACCTGGTGCTAGGAGTCCTTTCAACTCAGCGACCTCCTTCTTAAGACGAACCACCTCATCCTGCAAACTCACGATCCTCAACATCTTCTTGTCGTTCAAAGCCTTGGCTGCCCTGTGCAGGTCGGAGTGCATCCGGTCTAGACCCTTGATCACTTTGCACATGCGACCAAAAGTAGAGTCGTTCTCATCTGCTGTAGACATGAAAGTGCTGACGTCGAAGGAACTGCCATGATGAGGGTGGTAACGATAAGCGGAAGTGTGAAGGTCGAAGTCGTGCATCTCCCTCATCCTAGCCAACATGAGATATGTAGCTTCTTGACATATGTGCTTAGTTGTGCTTCCTGAAGCTGTGACCACCATATTGGGGAGACTGGTGCCCACAAAGTCGTGAACCTCCAAACGGACACGGTGAGGCAGCTCGCCACGGAGAGGTGCGAGGGTAATGTACTCTAGAGCATCAATGTATCCAACTACTAGGGCCATGCAAGCCAGCTCTGCTACGAAACCCAACAAACCTTGACCACGGTGCGTAGCGGGGTAACCCTCCATCTATAGAAGACAAAGGATGGGAATCAATGCATGCTCAAAACCAAAAAGACCTCAGACCCATTTTCCAAAAATTCTAAAACCCTAGACCGACTTTACTTTTTAAAATCATCCCATTTTTAAGAACATGGCCAAGTTTTTTTTTCAAAACTTATGCAAATGAAAGGATTTTTAGAGGGCTCTTAGGGTTTTTCTAGTTGGCTTGTCCTACAGTCAAAGCCTGGCTCTGATACCAACTTGTCATGCCCAGAAATTTAAACCAGAATTTCTCAAGCTAATTTGTGCATTCAATCCTCGTCCAGGAATCAGCCAAGGTACACAAATCGATAATTATTGGTATTACAAAATCCACGTCTTAGAAACAGTATAAAACATTACAAAAATGCAACAGAAAAGAAAAGACTGGCTAAAACAAAAACATGACTCTTGCAACGGAACTCCAACACACCACAGGGCAATCTTGATGTCGGACGCAAGCCTAATCCTCGTCGAAACCTTCCTTTGCCTCAACCTCTGGTTCTGGTGGGGAAAAATGAGCAAGACTGAGTCCTACCCACTATACTCAACAAGTCATACCAGAAGAGAAGGTATAATGCAGGATACTTCACAAGGAAGGATAGGGTTTCATTTGCATAAATAATATTTTAGAAATAATAATAGTTGAAAGCAGAAAAACAGTAGTATAAAATTAAGCAATATTAAATAATCACTTTCCAACGTTAAACCCACATTGCAACAGGCCCAACAATGCATCTATACTAGTCAAGTTCCATTAGTCATATTATTACTTAAATGAGACTAATCACGGTGAATCTGGTTGACCGCCCATAACCGCGGGCACGACTATTCGAATAGTTTTACACTGATTAGAGGTGTACAACTGTACCCACAAGACACAACCCCATGACACGTTTCCGCGTGCCGGTGTACAACCATGATACCTCGAAAACGGACTGTGACAGGACCCTTCGCATAACCCTCTCTAACCAATTGTACCACACCAAGGTTTCGCCCCCATTCCAATAAGGGCAATGGTTAGCCCCTCCGCATGCCGCGGTGAATCCGGCAGCCGATCAACACTTTTAACCGGGGCCGACCCAACTCCATCACACCCACCCTCACTAGGGTACGTCAGCTAGACACAGCTACACTACAGATCCAGCTATTACCGATGCTGGCTTGTGGTATGCACGGTATTTCTTTTAGGGTTTCCCGATAACCGGTCCTTAACTGCCATGGGCACAATTATCCAAAACCATTACACCCATAACCCACCATTGTGATATTTTAATATCATTTATATAGTATTTCATACTTGACATCATCTGTATAATAATCTCTTGTAGTATGTAGATAATGTGATTCCCTTAAATGAACTAATTGAGCTAGCCAGGCTAAGCATGTCCTAAACCAATATCTAGTCATATTGAACCTAAGTTATCAATAGTATAAGGTAATCAAATCCTATGGCTGAGTACAATAGGTGAAATAGTCCCATGAAATGACATTATAAAACATATGTAGTATTTAAGAAAAATAAGACATTTACATAAAATAGGTACAATATGACTTGCCTTGCTGTGAAGATTGGGGAACTTCTGCAACTACTTCGAAGTAAACGTGATCGCTGGAATTACAGGAATTTACACGACAAACACAGTACTCAACAAAACATGCTAAAAGTCTACTGAAACAACACATGAAACTATTTTTAATGGATTCTTGGCATTTTTTAGATTTAATGAAATTTTAATGGACTAAAACAGAGCTCGGATTAAAAAGATATGAATTTTAGAAGATTATCTGTATTTTTACTAAAACAAAAAAGTCCTTAAATTATTTATTGCGCATTTAAATCTTGGGTTGACGCAAGCGGCTAGCGCACGGGTAGGGCTGGTATCAACATGACGCAAGCGCTGACGTGATGTTGAAGTAATGCTAAGGCAAGCACTGACGCAAGCGGCGTATGGGCACTGGTCCACGGTGGACCGGGTCTACGGGAGTGGTGGCGGCGCACCACGTGGCGACATCGCAGCGGCTGAGCGACGAGCGGGATCGACGGCTCCGATCTACCGCTCGATAGATCGGACGGTCAGGATGCGCTAGGGTTCACGGGACGGCGGCTGAGCGGCGGCCGGCCGGATTGCCGGCGATGCGGGCGGCGATTGTGGACGATGGCACGAGGTTTGGGTAGCAGCGTGGCACGATGCTAGGGTTTTAGGTTGGCGTGCGGCGCTACGGGAAAGTGAGCTAGGGCACGGAACCGAGAAGGAAGTCGAGGGGAGGGCTCACCGGCGTCGGGGACGAAAGCCGTTGCGCATGGTGGCGGAAAATTGGGCGTGAGCGATTTAGGGCATGAATCGGCTCGGGGAAAATGAAAGCACGGGGCGGACGATCTCAGCTTCTTTTAATAGGGGAAAAGGAGACCGGATTAGGCACGATTTGGTCGGGAATTGCTCTCCCTTTGTTTGGATTCGGAGAGAGAATCCGACGCGGATACGGTTAGGGTTTTCATGACCGCGTGATGAGATAAGGCGGTGCGGCACGGGCAGATGCGATACGGTGGCGGCGTGGGTCGGATGCGGCACGGGGTACGATGTGGGATGGCGCGGGTGGCGCGGGCTTGGCGGCGCAAATGGTGCGGCGGCGCGCAGCTCAGCGGGTAAGGATGGGACGGGTGGGCCCCAGCGTCGCGGCCATTTCGAGGAGGGGGCGAAGCTAGACTTCAGCGGGCGCGGGGCGACCCGTGCGCTGCCGCCCAAGAGCGGAAAGAGGCACGCGCGCGTGGCTTGGAAGATCTGGGCCGTCGGTTCGATTAGGAAAAGAGCGGGAGAAAGGATGGGCGATTAAAGAAAAAGGAAAAAGATTTTTCTGAGACTTAATTAATTCCAATAATTTTAATTGGTTAAAAATTATTTTCAGTGCTCTGAAAATTTCACTAAAAATCCAATTAATGTGTTTTGACATGTAAAATTTAAGAAAAAACCTACCATTGCCATTTACACTTATTAAATATATTTTAAAATTAATTGTTTGCTCTAGGTTAATTCAAAATTAAAATTCTTGTTAGGGAATTATTTAAATGATTTCTAGACGGCACAACTACAGGGTGTGACACACAACTACTATATGTAAACCATCACACGAAAAATTCATATGAAATCATGCTTCGCACTCACGTATGTGTAGTACAAATAGCAGTACGATTATTTAAACTATTTTCATGTTGTATTTTCATATAGTAGACATAACATTGGCCATCTATATAAATTAAAATACCACATGAACTACAAGTTAATTGTAACTTCTGAGTAACATAAATTAATTATAACTTTAATTATGTATCAAATAAATAAAATATGTCTACCTAATTTTTAAATTTGAACCGACTCTAAGTCATATCACACAAACTAATACCTCAATTAGCATTATTCTACCTAATAATAATATATTATTATTGTACTAGTTCAGACTACATTATGATTTTGATATTTATTAACTTCCTATGCGAGTATTTTTACATGCAACATATTGCTGACGTCAAATCCGTACCATCGACGTGGATCTCGCATACCACACACGTGCACGCGATCTAGAAGATCTGCTTAGCTCCAGTGTAGGTCCTAAATCGATGAAGCATGGGCATATCAGTTAATTTGATCCTACCACTGACAAAATATACAAAGCAGCGAAACATAAAGCATATCGGCCGATAGGCCGATAACTAAAACTGTCGATCGGCCGATAGGCCGATGGCGCGAATCCAGCCGATGCCGATGTCGCGATTCCAGCCGATGCCGATGTCGGCCGATGTAGTTAGGGTTTTAATCCATCGGTCATGTACTAAGCAAACATCTATATAAAGGCGATCGGTCAATGATAATGTGATGATATAGTAATGTAATATAACATAAACCAATCACACGATAAAACGGACATTGATCTGAAGATTAAAGCGCACATCGGCTAGAGGTCCGATGGCATAAAATCCAAAAGATAAGCAACGAACGATGAACACTCTATTGTCATCGGCTAAAAACCAACTCATATATAATCCTTACAAGTCGATGCAACGTCCAGATAACTCATCGGCTGAAACCCTGATTATACCCTTAATGGTAGTCAGCAGGCAGGCTAGAGATTACGGTTCTAATCATGACTTAGTAGGTCAAACTGAACTGATGCAACACTAAGTATGAAATAAAACACAATATCTAGACAATCAAGCCCTTGACAGATTTCAGGATGGTAGGTGCCTAAGCTAATCTAATCTAGTAAACAATTTAGTCGGTACCGACAGAGACCCTAAAGCGAGAGACAACCGATAGAGCTAAATTAAGATACTAGGACTAGATCAACAGAGACATATGATAGATAGGCAGGTAAATATGTTAACCAAACCAGAGCAATCCAAGAGATCAAATGTACTGAGCAACCTTGGGCGACGCCGACATAGCCAATACAATTGCCTGGGCCGGCGAGACATTGGACTTACCCCTTCGTCGGAGATCGAAGCCGATGCAGCCCCGCGTCAGGTGCCAAGTTCTACCAAATGATAAACAAAGGTAAAAGGTGACGATGCGCCGAATTGTATTGATCGTGAGACGATGATTACATGAACCTCGGGCTTAAATATTTATGCTCGTGGGCTAACAAAGATCCTAACAGATTACAATCAGAACTTTTCTAAAGATAAAAGGAAACAAATCGAGTCCTTATTGGACACTAACACAGTTTCCTAAAGGTAAAATAGAAAGCTAACAAACTCTTCCTAATTAATAGATACAAGCCGTATCCTCCCTGAACTCGGTTTCTTCTAGATAAGTCCTTCCCAAAACGAATCTAACAAGAATCCAACTGCTGGAGATGTTGATAAAAGAAAACCCTCATCGGCTAATGTAGAACTCTAAGCCGATACTAGCTTTACGCTAATCTGAACTTTTGGCCGATGGGGACTCCGGGGCGTACCAAATTTTGGTGTTAACACATATAAAAATATAATCTCAAACTAATATGTATAGCTCAAATTTCCTCCTACATAATTAATAACAAACTGTTACCATTGAAACTACATCAAGTAATCTTTTCTAAATCATCAATCCATCAAACTTTTACTAATATGATAACTAATTATTTTTAAACCATCCCACGTACCTGTAAAAAAAATTTCTTTTTACTGCCCTCTCACCCCTACACCCTCCCCCTCTTGCTATTCCCTTCTTCTCACCACCCTCCCTACAGCCTCCCCCTCTTGCTATTCCCTTCTTCTCACCGCTCCCGCTTTGGAAAAACGCGAGAACACGATCGGTGTCGCGTAACCAAACCATGAGACCACGAGCTTATAGTCCCTCGATCTTTGAGCGCACGAGACCAAAGAGAATTCATGCGAGGAACGCACGAAACCGTCACTGATATCACAGACTCGCTGCTCGGATTTGTGATACCATGGCAGTTTCACAAGCCCGCGTACGAACCTCGGTATCATACTCTTAAACCGCGATACCGATGATATAGTTATGTCATATAACTTCCACCCTATATATATTTTTCAAAAAATACTTATGAACAATATTTTTTCAAATTTTTTTCACAAGGTACCTGTCAGATTCCACTTCTCAGAATCAAAAGAGAAGAGATCAATTCTCACATCTACTTTTTTTTTAAAGAATAACGGTGGGTCTCACCCATAGTAGCTTAGCTAGTCCTATGTATCGCAGATTTCTTCACCAATTGCTATTCTTACTAACGGGCCCATCCATAGGACGTTCCCACGAATTAAAACATTGGCGCTCTGTTCGGCAGAGCAGTATCAACTGAAACTTACCTCTTTTTCGTGAGCAAGTCTTCTGAACTACTAAACACGGTCGTCGTTTAGTATGTTTTTCTAACAAAATCTTTCTTAAATTTTTTTAAAATAATATTAATCTATTTTTAAATTTATAATAGCTAATTATTTACTAATGATATATCTTATTTTTTATGCGCGTTATGAGCTCAGCCAACATGCCGAGCGGAACTGAGCCTTAGAATCTTTAGTTTTGCGATGGATTTGTCACTCCATCCCTGCAGCTGAGTAGCTCTGAGATATTTTGGCTTATATCTTCAATGTTGTGATAAATTCGGTGAAAACCTGTAGTTGGTATATTGGCGCCCAAATCTATGCTTATGTGATAATTCTTTGAAAATACCGTAGTTTTGTTAAATTTAATTAAAAGAGTACTTTAAAAAATAGATATTATGGTTGAAGCTAAAGAAACACGAGATATTTATACTTGACATATAACCCCGGTTGTTAATGTCCTAACTTTTCTCTGTAAAATATCTTATCTCTATTAATTTAAATTCCAGACAATACAACATGCTGGCACATATTTATTTAATCTTTCATGTGAATAAAGTGTATATAGAATTTTGAGGTACTATTGCTTTCTTGATCAAGATAATTTTGGTTTTGCCCTTATCCCACCCTTAATCCCAATATGCCAAAAATAGCTGAGATTTGGAGAAGCGGTGGGATCTTGCAAAACCTTTAGGACCATGCACGACACTTGTGGCTTCAGTTTGAGTTCAATTAAAATCCACTACCAAATTAAATAAAGCATGCCTACTAAATTATTGCTTCAAATATTCAAACTTAATTTGGTAAGTAAGTAAGTAAATTTTCACTCGAAAATAAATGAAATTACTAAAAAAGTATTGTGACCGTCTCGAAGTGTCAACACCATATATACAGTGACATCTGCTGCAACCGTCACTCCCATGTACTGTACAGTCGGTTGGTTGTTAAAACTTAGACAGTTGCTGAAGCGCTAATGCACGATGATCACAATTCATAAGCGCATCATTGTATATATACAGATGGAAGTTTTGGCTTGACTGTACTCACAGAAAACAACTCAACAGGGCGCAAACGAAATAAGAGCTGCTTGCTCTCACTAGTACATATCCTCTTATCTATGATGACTTCACACATGTATGACATATCCTCTTATCTAGGATGACTTCTCACATGTATGAGTTTTACGAGCTGTCACAACAAACTCATCTCAAATGAGCCTAAAAAGATCGACAAATATATACTCACACATCATGAAACTCGAGCCCGTCATAAATGATAACTATCAGTGACGGGTTTAAATCACGTCCCGACAAAGATAAGTAATGATATCTTTATCGAGCCCTAACCGAAGCTCGTCACTAATGATAAAATTAGGCCTGATTGAGATAACCATTAGGTCTGTCACCAATAAATGTCATCAGTGACGGGCTTGTACTTAGGCCCGATAAAGATAGCTGAAATACTCGTCACCGTTGTTAGTTTGTTGACCGTTACAGATATTTATTGCACGCTATAAATACCCCAATGACATAGTGTAATGATTATTTCACTCTTCACTATTTTGGTAGGAGGAAGAGATCGGCGATTTTTGTCTCTTTTTTCAAGAAATCAGAAAGGCAAAAGTAATTAAAAAATAGTAGTCAATTCTCATAAATTTAGTAAATACTTACCTACAAAATATTTATATAATATTTTCCACTTTTTTACAGCATAGAGATGGATCGGAGTTGGATGTATGGGAAAATTATGCGACGTCATAGCAAAGAGTATAGAAATGACGTATTAAATTTTATAAACGCCACGTAGGAGGATAGAAAAATAAGGAAGAGCGATTACATGTGTTGTCCATGTGCAGATTGCAAAAATAAGAATATGTTTGATAGCACGGTGGACGTACACGCTCATTTGATACAACGAGGATTTAAAAAGGGTTACACATGTTGGGTGAAGCATGGAGAGCAAGAATGAGGAAGTGGTGCAGTTGCGGATAGAAGTGGTGCACAAAGAGGATGACATGTTTGTACCTTCTCCATTGTGCAGTGAAATAATTGATGTGGATCATGATCTGCTGCAAGACATGTTACGTGATGTCGAGGACCCAGCTTACAACGAGAGATATTCCCTGAAGTTCAGCAGGTTGGTCAGTGACTCGAAGAAGCCTCTATATGCCGGATGCAAGAAAAAACACACCAAATTGTCAGCTACCTTGAACCTAATGAAGCTGAAGGCAAGTAGTGGATGGACAAACAATAGTTTCAAAGATCTTTTGGGAAATTTGAAGGTCATGCTTCCTGATGAGGACACATTGCCTGAGATGACATACAAAACAAAGTAGGTTTTGTGTCCCTTGGTGTTAGAGGTCCGTCGAATTCACGCTTGTCCAAACGACTGCATATTGTACCACAAGCAATATGCGGACTTAGATGCTTGTCCTATCTGCAAGGCTTCTCGATACAAACGAAAGAAAAGTGCTGACGAAGGAAAGAAGACAAAGCGGGGCGGTCCGGCAAAGGTTGTGTGGTATCTACCTATCATTGATCATTTCAAGAGAATCTTTGCCAAACCCAAGGAAACAAAGTTAGTACATTGGCATGCCACAGAGAGAAGAAACGATGGTATGCTAAGATACACTGTAGATTCGATCAACGGAGGAATATCGATCGAAGACACCCAGAAAGTGCAGCCGACCCTAGAAACATGAGGATATATTTGTGTACAGATGGCATGAATCCTTTTGGATACATGAGTGGTTCTTATAGCACTTGGCCTGTTTTGATTGCGAACTATAACCTATCACCATGGTTGTGCTTCAAAAGAAAATACATTATGTTGTGCTTGTTAATCCAAGGACCAAAATAACTCGGCAATGATATTGATGTGTTCTTAGAGCATGTTATCGATGATCTTAAAATTATTTGGAAACAAGGTATGGAAACTTGGGATGCATATGGTAAGGAGAACTTCAAACTACCAGTTATATTATCCTATGTCATTAATGATTACCCCGCATTTGGTAATCTTTCTGGACAAACTGTGAAAGGAAAGAAGGCTTGCTCCGACTGTATGAAACATACACACAGTAGGTGGCTGAAGAAATTAACAAAGATGGTTTACATGAGTCATAGGAGATAGCTCCCGCTCCATCACACATTTAGAAGAAATAAGGAACTTTTCAACGGTAAGAGGTAACTTCATACTGCATCCAAGGATTTGTTCGGAGATGAGGTCCACAACATGGTCAAGGACATAACTAATGAGTTTGGGAAGAAAAGAAAACAAAGGCAATGGACAAGGGTATGTGGAAGAAAAAATCCATATTTTGGCGATACTTTACTGGAAAGATATCGAGGTCCGTCATTGCATTGATCTGTGCACGTAGAAAAGAATGTGTGTGAGACTTTGGTTGGCCTATTGCTGAATATTTCTGGGAAGACAAAGAACGAGTTGAACATGCACCTTGATCTACAGGAGATGAATATTCACCATGAACTCCTGCTTGTAACATATGCGGAGACAGGAAGAGTTTACCTCCCTCCAGCTTGCCACACCTTGTCGAAGGATGAGAAGATCGCAATGTTATCATGCCTGAAAGATATCAATGTTTCATTGGGCTATTCAACGAGGATAAGTAAGTATGTTAAACTAGACGATCTAAAATTGGTTGGAATGAAGTCTCACGATTGCCACGTGCTAATCACACAAATTTTGCCAATTGGTAACAGAGACATTCTTCCACCTAAAGTCTGTCACACGATCCAACGTCTGTGTGCTTTCTTCAATGCAATCGGTCAGAAGGTTATAGATCCGAAGATCTAGATGGGTTGCAGACTGATATTATCAATACCCTTTGGCACATGGATATGTTTTTTCCCCTATCTTTCTTTGATATCATGATTCACTCCTCTATTCATCTTGTAAAGCAAACAAAACTATATGGCCCAGCTTTTCTAGGAGAAATGTACCCGTTCGAGAGGTACATGGGAGTTTTGAAGTCGTACGTTCGAAACAAAGAAAAATCGGAGGAGAGCATCATTGAAGGTTACGCGACTGTTGATGAGAAATTTCTCTCACGCGCTGGCCTGGGAGATCTGCTTTGCTCCAGTGCAGATCCGTCCTTGGCTACCTGTGATGAACTAGGCGTGCCAATTGGTTTGATCTGCTAACGAATAAGAAATAATAAACAGATACATGCGTTAAGGTTAAAGTTAGATCCTACCGAATCAGCCTAGGGAATCAATTTACATATATTGGCTATCTCAAGGCGTATTTAAACTAAGTGACTGGGATAGATCGGCTATACCGAGACAGTATAAATCACTTAATCTAAATATACATCAAGGCAACAAATATATGTATTTATAACCTAGCCGATGCTGCAGATCTAATGTGTATCGGCTATTACTGATGTATCTTATGAAAAGATATCAATCTAACCTAAATGCGTTAAACCTAGATCAATCGGCTATCGCCTGATGCCAACAGACTGATGTTGGCTTAAGGCATTTAACCAGATCGAGATCATAATATAAGAGGCAGCTTTAATATATCTAATAGTAAATAATGCTAAAAGATTATTAAAACAGGTAAGGCTGGCTGAAACCCCGGCACTGTCTCTACAAGTAAGCATCTAATCGAATAGTTCTAAATACTTCTAAAGGTGACTTAACAGATCACAGATGATGCAACATTAAGTACAAAAAGATAGTATTAGATCTGTATAGACTGATGCAAACCCCTCAAGATGGTAGATACAACATATAAACTAGTTTAACATCTAGATCTAGCTCTATCGGCTACTGTTTCCCAAGAGAAACCAGCCGACGGTAAGATAGATCCAGATATTAATCTAGTTTATATACTGTATATGATAAATTATGCAGCTTATAACATTAAACCTAGAGTGTCATGACGATGTAAGTACTAGATATGATGATACAAACTACTAACGACAAGCATTTACCTTATTCGGGGGTCGAGATCGATGCAGCCCGAAGCGGGATCAAGAACTCGTCTAAAGGAAAAGGTTTTGCGATGCGCCGAGATTGTACTAATGTATGTTGTTATTTTACAAGAGGTCTCGGGACCTATTTATACCCAAGTACAATAAAGTCCATGTAGAACACGGTTTCTATCTAATCTACTATTTAAAATACGACAACATCTTGGGATACAGCCTCAATGTCGTATCACAAGAGGAAATCTAAACAAATCCGTATTTTACAGATACAATTGTCGTTACAGGACTCTATCCACAGATGACAATATCTTAATGAACATTTGGGAACCGAATCTTCCTTTTATCTTCAAGCTTCTTTATCGAAACGGTTCCATCTCCCTCTCCAAATCGGAATTGGCTATCGGCTATCCTGTCAGATTCGGCCTCGTGCCCGATCTTCCGGCCGATTCGATCGTGGTCAATGCAGCCTCCGTTTCTCCGCAGATCATTTTTCAATCTGATTCTACTTCAGTTTCAGCCTTGAACTCAGGGATTTGGTTACCAAATTTGGTCGTTAAAACATGCCCCCAAGTCCGTGATAAAATAATATCGTGGATTTGCCGCTTTTCGAATTCCCGCGCAACTCCCATCCGATTTTGTCTCGGCAGTCAAGAAATCTCTTTAAATAGCACCTGCCTTGCGCCGAAACAAGCCACGCTGTTACTTTCATCTCTCAATCCCTAGCCAAAATAAACTCTTCGTCTCCTTAGCGACCTCGTCGGAACCCGAAGCATGACCTCACCAACAAACCCTTCCGCGGCGATGATCCCACTCATCAATGGCGTCCTCAAGCACTCATTCCGACGCGGCCCAAGCGGAATACCCAGAGGTAAGTTTCATCGGCTACCACCCTTTACTCCTTGCAATCTGGCTTTTATCTTTTGTAATCTTGTTTTTCCATCCTTTAAATCGCAGCACCTTGCCCACCAAATTGCCATTCTAGACCTCGCTAGCCCTAATCAGTTCTTGTTAGGGCCGATCGGCAACGTAGACCCTAGCGAGTTTATTAATGCTGAAACAAACCGAATTCCCTTCAGATTTTCCACTCCTGACCTAGCCCACTGGTCTGGTGCCTTCAAGTCTTTGCCCTCAACAGATAAATCTTGGCCAGCTTGGCATTCACGGATGTCGGCTAGGCAGCAAACCCACTGGACTGAGCTAGGTATAAGCCAATGCTTAGCCCTGACAATAGCCGACATATCAAAGGACGAACCTCTCTTATCGGCTGCCACCTACTTCTGGTCGGACACACTAAATGCGTTTCTTTTTACATAAGGGCCGATGACACCAACCCTTTTGGACATAGTGATGATCACAGGACTGGATATAACATCCACAGTTGACCTAGTCGGCCTCAACATCAAGTGCTCCCACAATTTTAAGACCAAAAGCATAGGGGCTGGAGCGGCTTCATATCAATGAACATGAAAGATGGCCCAATTTCTGAGAGAGAACACACTGCTTTCCTTTCAATGTGGCTAGAAAAATGTTTTCTGCGGATCGAGTTGCGGGCCGACTAGCAACTGAGAGCACATAGCCAAAGCCTTGGTGAGCAAAAAACAAGTCCCTTTGGAAAAATACTTGCTCGGCTATCTATACCAAATGTTAAGTAATGCATCAGCTTGGCTAGCTTCTAAACAAGCCATCAACACAGGAGGTGGCTAAACCTTCACCTCTATCGGGGTGCAAAAAGGCCGACCCCATTGGAGGCCGATTTCCCTTTAATCGAGCCAAGATTCGAAGATGATGAAGAAGTGACCACCCGCCGATGCCTGTCATATGGGGAAGCAACAGCAACCTACCCTGGATCCAAGCTAACAGCCGAACACTTCAAAAACTGGTTCGGCAACCTGTACAGCGGCTTCCCAAGCAGCTCAAGGATATGGTTTGCTTATGAAGACTGATAGATTCGAACTCCCAGATGATCTCCGTCTGGATGAGCTCAACTCCGAGGGATACTAAAAACCAAGGGAAATTTATACGTCAGCTGTCACACCTTGCATCCTCCCCGTCGGATTCCACCAAGGGTGCAATATTGTCACGCCGAGAAATTCACACCAGAATTTCTGCAGCTAATTTGTGCATTACATCCTCGTCCAGGCATCAGCCGAGGTACACAAATCGACGTTATTGATAATACAGAATCCTCGTCTTAGAAACAATATAAAAGAGTTACACAAATGCGGCGGAAAGGAAAATAAAACGACTTAAGCTAAACTTGACACGAGCGAGCGGAACACCAACTCCACGGCTAAACCTTGACGAGAACAAGCCTACACCTCCTCGGAGACCTCGATCTCAACCTCCAGACCTGAAGGGGAAAAGAAGCAAGGCGAGTACAACCACCGTACTCAACAAGTCACACGGGAAAAGGGGACATGATGCAAGATAAATAACAAGGAAAGGCCAAGGGGCTCAATTTGCATAAACAGCATTTGCGGTATATAATAATAATATTTGAAGACAGTAAAAGCAGTAGTAATATTTAAGCAATATTAAATAAACGCTGTCCAACGCTCAAACCACGTTGCAACGAGGCCCATCCATCCACTGCACTAGTCATACTTCAACATTTCATTCGAATAAAATAAATGAGACTAATCAAGGTGAATCGGTCGATCGCCGTAAGTGGGCACGGCTATTCGAATAGTTTTTACTACGATCGAGAGGTGTACAAGCTGTACCCACAAGACACAATCCCACAACACGTTACCGTGCGCCGGTGCACCACCACGGTGCCCGGAAAGGAATTGTGACAGGACCCTTCACATAACCCCCTCTAATCAATCGTACCACACCAAGGTTTCGCCCCATTCCCATCGGGCAATGGGCAGCCCCTCTAGTGCCGCGGTGAATCAGGAAGCTGATCAACCCTTAAAACCGGGGCCGATCCAACTCCATCACGCCCACCCTCTCGGGATACGTTAACTAGAGACGGCTACGCTACGGGCCCACCATTACCCATGCTTTGGCTTGTGGTATGCACGGCATTTCTTCCGGGGTTTCAGAGAACCGGTCCTTAATCGTCATGAGCACGCTAACCAAAGTCCAACCATGTGCTCACGACCCACCTTTTCATAATTCAATATTATTAAAAACAAGGTCATATCTTAATATCGTCGGAAGGTCCACTTTAGTAATAAACTTGATTAGTGTGATTCCCTTAAGTGAGCTAGTTGTGCTAAGCATAACTAAGCAACCTTAAACTACCATCTAGTCACATTGGACCCCAAGTTATCAATGGTATAAGGTAAACAATCCTATAGTTGAGTACAATAGGTATAAACATCCCATGAAATGACATTCTAAAACATATGCAGTATTTCAACGAAAAAGGGGTATTTACATAAAATAGGTACAATATGGTCAATGTAAGGTATGACTTGCCTTGCTCTGGAGACTGAGGAACCTCGGCGACTACTTCGAAAAGAACGGGCTCGCCAGAAAACTCGGGATCTACACGACAAACAAAGCACTCAACAAACACCCTAAAAAGTCTACTGAAATAGCACTGAAAAGTATTTTTAATGGATTCTTGACATTTTTCTGGATTTAATGAAATTTGAATGGACTAAAACGGAGCTCGGATTCAAAAGATATGAATTTTAGAAGTTTAATTGCGATTTTTAAACAAAACAGAAAAGATTAAATTATTTATTACGCAATTAAGTCCCTGGTGACGTCATCCACGCGCGCCTCGGGCGGCGTCAGCATGACGTCGGCGGTGGCGTCGGCCCTAGGGCTGGCGTCGGCCTGGCTGCGCACGCGGGAGCCGGCGCGCGGCCGGATCAGCTGCCGCGTGGCGCGTCCGCGGCCAGAATCGGCGGCGATCGGACGGCGAGGCGAAGGCTAGGGTTAGGGTTCCACGGGCGGCGGCGGTGGCGGGCGGCGGCGGCGAGGGTTTTGCCGGCGGCCTCGCGGCATGGCGCGCGGCGGCACGCGGCGGCGGCGAGCCCGGGCGGCGGTGGCACACGGCGGAAGGGAAACGAAAGGAAACGAAGTAAATAAAAAAGGAAACGGGGAACGGCGGCGAGCTCACCGACGGTGAAACGACGGAGACGGCGGCGATTCGGGGCTAGAACAGAGCGGCCAACAAAGGGAAATGTGGCGGAGCTCGAGGGGTTTTAAAGGGGAGAGAAGAGATCGAATCGGGCACGGGATGGCGGAAAACCTCGCCGTTCGTTTCGGACTCGGAGAGAGAGAGAGAGAAAATCGGTGGCCGTTTCGGGCGGCGGCGGCCGTTTCGGCGTGCGGGAAAGCGGGCACGGGTGCGGCGGCGCGGGCGGAGCCGGCGTGGGGCCCGCGCGGCGCGAGCGCGCGAAGCGGTGCGAAAAAGAGGTAGGGCGGCGCGGCCATGGCGGCGGCGGTTGGCGGCCGGGTGCGAGGGAGGCGGCTCCGGCGGTCGGTGGCCGCGGCGCAAGGGAGGGCCGCGAGACTTTGCGCAGCGAGCGGCGGCGTGGGCCTCGGCCACGGCCCAGAGGAGGAGCGGCGCGCACGCGGAGCGGCTTGGCGGGCGGTGTCGGGCCGACGGCCGGCACGGGCGAGCGAGGCGGGAACCGTACGGGCGGTACGGAAAAAAAGAAAAAGAAAAAGAAAAAGAAAAAAAAAAGGAAAAAGGATTTAGGGACTTAATTTAATTCTGATTTCTTATTTAATTGATTAAAAATACTTAGAGTGCTCTAAAAATTCCAGTAAAAATCTTGTTAGCGTATTTTGACATGCGAGAATTCAAGAAAAATCTTACCATGTCATTTTCATTTATTAATTGCATTTTAAAATTATAGGTTGACTCCGGGTTAATTTCGAAATTAGATTATTTCGGGTAAATTATTTAAATGAATTAGGGAAAAACCCGGGATGTGACAACCTACCCCCTTAAACGGAATCTCGACCTCGAGATTCGGAGGCGGCGAAGAGTTGCGGGTGCGCGGCCTTTAGCTCATCTTCTCGTTCCCAAGTAGCTTCTTCCTCTGAGTAGGTAGTATGTACTGGTATGAAGTGGGCCACCTTGGTGAGTCGGTCCACCACGACCCAAATTGAGTCATATCCGACGTTGTGCGGGGTAAACCCGTGATGAAATCCATTCAATTTCTTTCCATTTCCACTCGGAGTTTGAAGTGGTTGCAACTTGATCCGTGGGCCGTTGATGTTCTGCCTTCACTCGTGACAAACATCACAAAGTGCAACAAACTCAGCTATCTCCCTCCTCATCTTGACCCACCAAAACTTTTCTTTAAGATCTTGATACATCTTTGTCTTGCCGGGTGAATTGAGTATTGGGTTTGGTGAACTTCCGTAAGGATCGTCTTTTCAAATCCTTGTCTTCGGCACACACAATCTCTTTCCCATCCAGTTGTGCCATGTTCGTCTTAGTAAAACCACGAGCTTTTCCGACTCTCATGTTCTTCTTGAGTTCGGCCATCTCGGGATCGCGCTTGAGCAGCCGAATTTGATCAATGAGAGTGGGTTGGGCTTCCGAGCAGACCACAAAACCAAAATCCACCACTCGTAGATTTAGTTTCTCGAATTCTGCTGCAGCTGGTCACACCTCCCTTCGACACGAGGGTGGTGCGGTAACTCTTTTGGCTTAGTGCATCCGCAACCACATTAGCTTTGCTGGGATGGTAATGTATCCCTAAATCATAATATTTAATCAGTTCCAACCATCTTCTCTGTCGGAGGTTTAAATCCGGTTGGGTGAAAATGTACTTAAGACTTTTGTGATCCGTATACACTTCACAACGATTACCTATTAGGCAGTGTCGCCAGATCTTCAGTGCATGAACCACTGCGGATAACTCCAGATCATGAGTAGGGTAGTTGTTTTCGTGTGGGCGCAATTAACGAGATGCATATGCTACCACTTTGCCTTCTTGCATCAACACACATCCCAACCCTTGGCGAGATGCGTCACAATAAACTTGGATGTCCTTTCTTTGGGTCGGGCGGTATCAACACGGTGCGAGACACCAACTTCCTCTTGAGCTCTTCAAAACTCTTATTGCATTACGCGACCACTTAAACTTCTCATCTTTCTTCAACGGTTGAGTCATCGGCTTGGCGATTTTGGAGAAGTTCTCAATGAAGCGGCAGTAGTAACACGCGAGTCCAAGGAAACTTCGGATCTGCGTAACCGTTTTAGGCGGGGTCCACTTGGTACGATTCCACATTTGCTTGGATCCACGGCTACTCCTTGGGCATTCACAATGTGGCCGAGGCTGTACCTCCTTTAACCGAGAAAGCACACTTGCTAAACTTGGCGTAGAGTTGACGGTCTCTCAACTTCTCGAGTCTTGTCCAGAAGATGTTGCTCATGATCCTCCTCCGACTTAGAGTAGACCAAAATGTCGTCAATGACCACCACCACAAATTTATCCAAGAACTCCATAAACACCTTGTTCATCGATTCATAAAGAAAGCGGTGCGTTGGTTAACCCAAAAGACATGACCGTACACTCGTGCAGTCCATACACAGTGGTGAAGGCGGTCTTGGGAATGTCCTCTTCCCGAATCCTCAGCGATGATAGCCCGATCGCGGGTCTATCTTAGAAAATACCTTGGCCCCTTTGAGTTGATCGAATAAATCATCAATCCGTGGTAGGGGATACTTGTTCTTGATAGTAACCTCATTGAGGCGCGATAATCCACACACATTCTCTTGGTCTTGTCTTTCTTTTCCACGAAAATCACCGGAGCACCCCAAGGCGATGTGCTCGGGCGAATATACCCTTTTTGCAAGCTGTTCATCCACTTGCTTCTTTACTTGGCCAACTCGTTGGCTCCCATCCTATATGGCCTCTTGTGTATTGGGCGGTCCGGGTACTAGGTCAATCCGAAATTCAATTTCCCTTTTTGGCGGCATCGAGTTAAATCTTCGGGGAAAACTTCGGGGTATTCTCGACGATGGGGATATCCTCTAACTTCACGGGGTCTTGGCCGCCATTTCGGACGATTCCCGGTGGAAACATGATTCAAACTTACTATAGGCTTGACTTGCATGGGAGAGCGAAAAACAACTCTTTCTCCATTCATGTTGATTAAAGTAATGGTGCGACTAGCGCATCAATTACTCCCTTATGTCTGGACAACCAATCCATCCCAAGAATGACATCTATGCCTTTGGGTGAAGGAGGATAAGGTTGGCGAAACATAGATCCTTGGATTTCTATGGTCAGCGAGGGACAATGCGAGTGGTCTCCAAGTGGTTTCCGGGGTTTGAACCCGCATAGGTATCTTAAGTCCCTCTACGACAACCCATGTGCCCCAACAAATTGCTTTGAGATAAAAGAATGTGTAGCGCCGAATCAAATAATACTGTGGCGGGAGTATAGTTTACGGAAACATACCAGTATAACTTCGGGAGCGGTGCAGTGCTTTCCTCGGCGGACGCATGGTTGACTCGAGCTGGATGAACCTTGGCCCAGCGCGTCTTGGCTTTGGACACTTGTACGCAAAATGCCACAGGTCACCACGGTTGAAACAGACTCCGGCTTTCCTCGAGTCCTTCCTTGGAGGTGGTGGTGGATTTTCTTGGGATGGCGCCGTTGGAGGGCGCGGCTGGAGTACGCTATTGCGACCACGCCACTCTGCCGGTTGGAAATTCCACGGTGATAAGGTCGATGCGACGAACAATCATGGTGGTAGGTCCATTCGACTTCCGGGCATGAAACACGGGCTCTGCGATTTCCTGTTGTTGAGGAGGTCGTGTGCGGAATACTTTTCTCTTCTTGATCATCTTGTTGCGCGATCTTCTGTCGAATGGCCTTGTCAACCGACTTCTCAAAGTTAGCATATTCTCAGGAGATAAGCTTGTCTGTGAGTTCATCATCCAAACCAGTCAAAAACTTTTCCTGCCTCTCTGCATCAGTGCGCACATCTTCTGGGGCATAACGGGCAAGACGATTAAACTCGTGCGGATACTCGATGCGATCATTACCTGCTCAAGAGAACGGAACTCACGCTTTTACGTGCAACTATTCCCGAGGAATGTGTGCGGTCCTAAAGCTATGACGAAACTCTTCCCAGTGCTTCTGCTCCGCCGGCGAGTAACCAAATAGTTGTCCCACCAAGGCGAACGGGACCACATGGCGATGAGTGGCAAACGAGACTTTCTCGATCCGGTGCCTTTGCAGCAGATCTAACTTCTTCTCTATGGCATGAAGCCAATCATTAGCCTCCATGGGATTAGTGGTGCTTGGAGAAGGTCGGCGGTCGGACACGAAGGAACTCGCGGCTTGGGTGGGGTGGTGGGGCGGCAAGCGATTGTTACTGCTGCTTTGTTGCTGCATTTGTTGCGGCATCTACTTGCATCGATGGTGTTGTTGTTGCATTTGCTGCATCATTGCAGCCATCATCGTGTCTATGAAGCGAGCACTTGAGCAATGGTGGGATTCTCGGGTGGCGGTGGAGGAGCATTGCCATTGGCGTCGTGAGCCTCGTTGTTGTCGGCACTGATGCCCATTGTTCTTTGTTCGCCCACGTGTCGGTGTTCACCATCGAAGGAGACGACCGACCAAAGAGAGAGAAAAGAAGAAAAACAGAGCAGACTTAGAACTAATCTTTATTATTTGAATTCAAATGCGTTGTTCGATCTTGACTAAAAACAAGGAAAAGCACCAAACATCCTTAATTGGTCGGTCATATCACACTTGATATCGTCGCCCTATCCACACACGCGACCTAACACACAGCAACTACCAAGAAGACAAACTAAGTTAAACGGTAAAACTAAGGAGGGCAACTAGAACGATCCACGAGACGAGGAGTCGAACGCTTCCTTCGAAGATCCCCATTCTTCCGAACGGCTCCTGGAGTCCTCGGGCATCACCTCGAACTTGGACTCTTCGAATCGGTTGCCGTAGCCCAACCGATCCTGCCTCTTCCCTCAGGAATCTCGAGTCTCTTCGGAGTCCATGTCTTCACCGAATTCTCGAGCTTGAGTCACTGGAGACGGAGATCCAACCATTACGCCACCTCCGCCTTGATTCGCCAAAGCTGGAGCAAAGGTGAGGCGGAACTGCGCAGGAGGAAGCTGAACGCGCTGGGCCGAACGGGTGGAGCTGGAGAAGGCGGTGGAATCCGAGGTGCCAGCTGGATACGGACAGGCGCGGTGGTGGTCTTCCGGCGTAGTGCGGAGTCTAACCCCCGGTGGCGGGAGTCCCTTCAACTCGGCTACCTCCTTCTTCGGACGAACCACTTCGTCCTGCGATCGCGCGATCCTCGGCATCTTCTTGTCGTTCGGCTCTTTGGTCGCCTTGTGTAGGTCGAGTGCATCGATCCAGTCCTTTGAGCACGGTGCACATGTGACCGAAGGTAGGGTCATTCTCCTCCGCCGTTGACTTGAATGCACTGACCTCGGAGGAACTACCTCGACGGGGATGGTAGCGGTAGGAGGAGGTGCGAAGGTCAGCATCATGCAGCTCCCTCATCCTGGCTAACATCAGGTAGGCGGCTTCTTGACAAGCGTGATCGACGTGCCTCGGAAGCTGTGACCTCCATGTTGGGAAGACACGTTCCCACAAACCCGTGAACCTCCAACCGAACACGGTAGGGCAACTCGCCACCGAGAGGCGCAAGCGTTGTATACTCCGGTGCTTCGGGATATCCAACCGCAAGGGCCATACGCGCCGCCTCGCCACGAAGCTGTCATCCCTTTTCCGCATGCGTCGCTAGGGAACCTGCCATCTATAGAAACAAAGGAGTGGGAAAATCAAAACATGCTCAAAACCCATGACCAACATCCCATTTTCGCAATTCCTAAACCCTAGACTGACTCCATTTTTCAAAACACCCCATTCTTTTTTTCAAAACATATGCACATGAAAAGAATTAGAGGGCTCTTAAGGTTTCCGGTTGGCTTGTCCTACGAGTCACGGGAAGGCTCGATACCAACTTGTCACGCCCGAAATTCACACCGAATTTTTGCGGCTAATTTGTGCATTACATCCTCGTCCGGGCATCGGTAGAGGTACACAAATCGACGTTATTGATAATACGAATCCTCGTCTTAGAAACAATATAAAGAGTTACACAAATGCAGCGGAAAGGAAAATAAAACTGACTTAAGCTAAACTTGACACGAGCGAAGCGGAACACCAACTCCACGGCTCAACCTTGACGAGAACAAGCCTACACCTCCCGGAGACCTCGATCTCAACCTCCAGACCGAAGGGGGAAAAAGAAGCAAGACCGAGTACAACCACCGTACTCAACAAGTCACACCGGAAAAGGGGACATGATGCAAGATAAATAACAAGGAAAGGCCCGGGGCTCAATTTGCATAAACGGCATTTGCGGTATATAATAATAATATTTGAAGACAGTAAAACAGTAGTAATATTTAAGCAATATTAAATAAACGCTGTCCAACGCTCAAACCACGTTGCAACAGGCCCATCCATCCACCTGCACTAGTCATACTTCAACATTTCATTCGAATAAAATAAATGAGACTAATCAAGGTGAATCGGTCGATCGCCCGTAACGTGGGCACGGCTATTCGAATAGTTTTTACTCGATCGAGGTGTACAAGCTGTACCCACAAGACACAATCCCACAACACGTTACCGTGCGCCGGTGCACCACCACGGTGCCCGGAAAGGAATTGTGACAGGACCCTTCACGTAACCCCCTCTAATCAATCGTACCACACCAAGGTTTCGCCCCCATTCCCATCGGGCAATGGGCAGCCCCTCTAGTGCCGCGGTGAATCCGAAAGCTAATCAACCCTTAAAACCGGGCCGACCCAACTCCATCACGCCCACCCTCTGCAGGGATACGTTAACTAGAGACGGCTACGCTACGGGCCACCATTACCCATGCGGCTTGTGGTATGCACGGCATTTCTTCCGGGGTTTCCGAGAACCGGTCCTTAATCGTCATGAGCACGCTAACCAAAGTCCAACCATGTGCTCACGACCCACCTTTTCATAATTCAATATTATTAAAAACAAGGTCATATCTTAATATCGTCGGAAGGTCCACTTTAGTAATAAACTTGATTAGTGTGATTCCCTTAAGTGAGCTAGTTGCGCTAAGCATAACTAAGCAACCTTAAACTATCATCTAGTCACATTGGACCCCAAGTTATCAATGGTATAAGGTAAACAATCCTATAGTTGAGTACAATAAGTATAAACATCCCATGAAATGACATTTTAAAACATATGCAGTATTTGAACGAAAAAGAGGTATTTACATAAAATAGGTACAATATGGTCAATGTAAGGTATGACTTGCCTTGCTCGGCGAGGAACCTCGGCGACTACTTCGAAAAGAACGGGCTCGCTGGAAAACTCGGGATCTACACGACAAACAAAGCACTCAACAAACACCCTAAAAAGTCTACTGAAACAGCACTGAAAAGTATTTTTAATGGATTCTTGACATTTTTCTAGATTTAATAAAATTTGAATGGACTAAAACGGAGCTCGGATTCAAAAGATATGAACTTTAGAAGTTTAATTACGATTTTTAAACTAAAGAGAAAAGATTAAATTATTTATTACGCAATTAAGTCCACTGGTGACGTCATCCACGCGCGCCTCGGGGCTGACGTCGGCATGGCGTCGGCGGGCGTCGGCCTAGGGCGGCGTCGGCACGGCTGCGCACGCGGGAGCCGGCGCGGCGGCGGATCGCTGCCGCGTGGCGCGATCCGAGCGGCCGGATCGGCGCGATCGGACGGCGGGCGAAGGCTAGGGTCGGGGTTCCACGGGCGGCGGCGGCGGCGCGGTGGCGGCGGCGGGGTTTTGCCCGACGGCCTCGCGGCTGCGCGCGGCGGCGGCACGCGGCGGCGACAAGCCCGGCGAGCGGCGGCACGCGAGCGGAAGGGAAACGAAAGGAAACGAAGTAAATAAAAAAAAGAAACGGGGAACGGCGGCGAGCTCACCGACGGTGAAAACGACGGAGACGGCGGCGATTCGGGGCTAGAACCGACGGCCAACAAAGGGGAAACGTGGCGGAGCTCGAGGGGTTTTAAAGGGGAGAGAAGAGATCGAATCGGGCACGGGATGGCGGGAAAACCTCGCCGTTCATTTCGGACTCGGAGAGAGAGAGAAAAATCGGCGGCCGTTTCGGGCGGCGGCGGCCGTTTCGGCGTGCGGGAAAGCGGGCACGGGTGCGGCGGCGCGGGCCGGAGCCCGACGTGGGGCCACGCGGCGCGGCGCGCGCGAAACGGTGCGAAAAGAGGTAGGGCGGCGCGGCCATGGCGGCGGCGGCGGTTGGGCCGGCCGGGTGCGAGGAGCGGCTCCGACGAGCGGGGCCCTCCTGTCGGTGGCCGCGGCGCAAGGAGGGCCGCAGACTTTGCACAACGCGGCCGGCACCGTGGGCCTCGGCCCACGGCCGAGGAGAGCGCGCCGCACGCGGGGCGGCTTGGGCGGGCGATGTCGGCCGACGGCCGGCACGGGCGAAGAGGCGAACCGTACGGGCGGTACGGAAAAAAAAAAGAAAAAGAAAAAGAAAAGAAAGAAAAAAAAGGGAAAAAGGATTTAGGGACTTAATTTAATTCCTGATTTCTTATTTAATTGATTAAAAATACTTAGAGTGCTCTAAAAATTCCAGTAAAAATCTTGTTAGCGTATTTTGACATGCAGAATTCAAGAAAAATTCTACCATGTCATTTCCATTTATTAATTGCATTTTAAAATTATAGGTTGACTCCAGGTTAATTTTAGAAATTCCGATTATTTCAGGGTAAATTATTTAAATGAATTAGGGAAAAACCCAGGATGTGACAAATATTCAAAAATCTTATGAATTCTATCGTCCGATGGTGGCCCCAAGACAACTTGGCATGGGTCAGCTACCGATCGGCCTCTATTACTCAGACAAAATCCAATCCAGGGGCAAGATCGAAGGAGATATTATGATGAATCGGCTGCCCAGCATTCCTGGCCCCCCTCTTGGCAGTATCGACAACATTGATCTGGCGGTGACAAGGACAACCATCTTCAGCTGATGGTGAAATGAATGGAAGCAGCATTTGTTCCATCAATCGGCCTCGATGTACTTGACCATCATCGACCCGAAGATGACCCCACCGGTAAGTATCTCTTTTTTTTCTTAGCTATCTTCGGCCACTTCTTGTATTATTGACTAATCATGCCTTAATCCTTTGCAGACGGCCGATACCTCCCCTCCACACACAAGTAATACGGGAGTGGAAATCCTTTATGCCGCCGACGTGCTATCCGGCGGCTGCGGGCTGGCCCCGTCCGTCATCGGCTTCCATGCGCCGAAAGTGGCCACCTGCTTCACGGCCAAACCCGTGCACCATTGCATCGGTGAAAAGGGCGACGCCATCGGTTGCTTGCTACTCCGGTTGCGAGAAAAGAAAACGAGCTTCAAAGAAACCAAAAACAACCCCGCCGACGACTTGCCCCCAATCGATCCGGATGTGGACACGGTCCTTGAAGAAGAAGTTAGGAACGAGGAAATGGAGCAAGTCGTCAACGCCGCCGTAGCCGAAACAAGCTCTTCGGACAAGTATGCTTAAACTCCATCGGCCGAGCAGACCATCAAGAAAACTCCAAGCCCTCCGAAACGCGTCCCTCGCCCCAACCGGTAAGCATTTTTCATTGTTTAGTCTCGTCATTTTTTCGTTATGATTCATCGGCTTTACGTGTGCAGGCAAAGAAATTGGCCACCAAGAAGAAAACGACTCCTCCTCCCTCGGTAAGCTCTATCACCCTTCATTTCCTTCTCACTAGCACAACCAAATTTCTGACTTGCATCTTTTCCAGCCTCCCCGTGCTCCAACACCTGCCCCCATGCATCAAGCGAGCCGACGCCGACGGCCGTAGGTGATGGTGACGCCGAGGATGTGGCTACCTTAGTTCCGCTATCCGAGTGGTGGGAAGAGTGGGGAAGTGGGAGAGGTGGCCGGGAATGCGGGGTGACGCGGGGGAGGGCGGGACATGGCCGAACGGAGGCACGGCGCGGACGTGCACACACACGGGCGTGAGATGCGGTCGGCTCGGTTGAAGGTTGGGGATGACAAGCGGGGTCCACCTGTCATTGTCCCCAACCCGAGGGGAGGAAACATGGACTTCGGCCGGTGGCTAAAATGAACTCGGGCTAGCCCAAGGAGAGGTGGGGAGGAGAGAGGAAGGGAGGGGTGGTGATGGGCTGACCGGCTGGGCCGAAAGGAAAGGGAAGGAGGTGGTGGGCCGGCGGGAAAAAGGAGGGGAGAGTGGGCCGAAGGCCCACGGGAAGGAGAAAAAGAAGGAAAAAGAGAAAAAGGGAAAAAGAAAAAGGAAAAGCCCTTTTCCTTTAGGAATTTAATTCCGATTAGCCTAATTTAATTTTTAAAATTGCTTTCGGTGCTCTGCAAATTCCGATAAAAATCCTGTTAGCATATTTTGACATGGGGAATTCAAGAAAAATTCCACCAAGCCATTTCCATTTATTAAATGGATTTTAAAATTCTGGGTTTGTCTTGCTTTATCTTTTTCGGCTGATTTCTCCTTGCACAATTTTCCGGGTGATTTACTGCTAGGGGGAAAAGCGGAGCATGACAAACCTACTCTCCTTAAACGGAATCTCGACCCCGAGATTCGGAGGTGCTGGCGAAGAGGTGCGGATGGGCGGCCTTCAGCTCATCTTCTCTTTCCCAGGTTGCCTCTTCTTCAGAGTGGTGACTCCATTGCACACGACAGAACTTGGTGACTCGGTTTCTGGTTCTCCTTTCACTGGTGTCGAGGATGCGAACTAGCTTTTCAACATAGATCTAGTCCTCTTGAATTTCAATGTGATCGGGATTGCTTGCTCCTCAGGCACTCTCAAGCATTTCTTCAAATGAGATACATGAAACACGTCATGGATGCTTGCCATGGAGGGAGGAAGTTCCAACTGGTAGGCAACTTCTCCGCGGCGTTCCAGAATACGATAAGGTCCCATGAAGCGTGGTACCAACTTTCCTTTTGTCTGGAAACGGTGCACTCCCCGAAGCGGGGTGACACAAAGATACACATGGTCTCCAACCTCAAAGCTTAACTCCCTTCGACAGTTGTCAGCATAACTTTTCTGACGAGACTAGGCGGTTTTCAATCTTTCCCAAATCAGTCTGACCTTTTATTCGGCCTCATTCAAGACATCAGTCCCAAACAATTGGCGTTCTCCTATTTGATCCCAAAAAAGTGGTGTGCGGCACTTTCTACATACAATGCTTCGAACGGAGCCATTTGAAGACTTGCCTGATAACTATTGTTGTACGAGAACTCGGCATAAGGTATACTCTTATCCCAAGCTCCACCAAAGTCAAGTGCACAAGCTCTCAACATGTCTTCCAAGATCTGATTGACTCTTTCGGTCTGACCATCGGTTTGAGGATGGTAAGCAGTGCTGAAGTTTAAACGGGTTCCCAATTCTTCTTGCAACTTTTGCCAGAACTTCGAGGTAAATTGACTCCCTCGATCCGACACAATCTTCTTTGGCACTCCATGCAAACACATGATCCTTGCCAAATAAAGCTCTGCTAGTCTCTTTCCAGTGTAGGTGGTATGTACAGGAATGAAGTGAGCGACCTTGGTGAGTCGGTCCACGATTACCCAAACAGAATCATGACCGACGGAAGTCCTTGGTAGACCCGTGATGAAGTCCATCCCAATTTCTTCCCATTTCCACTCCAGAATCTTAAGGGGTTGCAAGAATCCTGTAGGTCTCTAATGTTCTGCCTTCACTTGCTGGCACACATCACACAAGGCAACGAATTCTGCGATTTCTCTTCTCATGCTGACCCACCAGAATTTTTCCTTAAGATCTTGATACATTGTAGTGCTTCCGGGGTGAATTGAGTACTGAGTTTGGTGAGATTCTCTAAGAATTAGGTCTTTCAACTCCTTGTTCTCAGGCACGCACAATCTTTCTCCCATCCAGATTGTTCCATGTTCATCCTCAGAGAAATCCCTGGCTTTACAAGTCTTCATGTTTTTCTTTAGCTCGGCTATGTCAGGGTCATTAGCTTGAGCCAGACGAACTTGCTCCATGAGTGTCGGCTGAGCTTCGAGAGCAGTCACGTATCCGTGTTCGACGATTCCCAAGTTCAACCTTTCTAATTCCCTTTGCAATTCACTGCACATCTCATCTAAATGAGCGGTGTTGTAGTAATTCTTCTGACTCAAGGCGTCTGCCACAACATTAGCCTTGTCGGGGTGATAGTGTATTCCCATATCATAGTCTTTAATCAACTCCAACCACCTTCGCTGACGGAGGTTTAGATCTGGCTGGGTGAAGATGTACTTCAGACTTTTGTGGTCGGTGTAGACTTCACAGCGGTTATCGATAAGGTAGTGTCGCCAAATCTTTAAGGCGTGAACCACTGCTGCTAGTTCCAAGTCGTGGGTCGGATAGTTACTTTCATGAGGTCGCAACTGGCGTGAAGCGTATGCAACCACTCTTTCGTCTTGCATCAACACACATCCTAACCCATGACGAGACGTGTCACAATAAACCTGGAAATCTTTCGTCTGATCTGGCAAGGTTAGAACCTGTGCCGTGACCAATTTCTTTTTAAGTTCTTCGAAACTTTTGTTGCACTCAGCAGACCACTTGAACTTTTCGTCTTTCTCTAACAGCTGTGTCATTGGCCTTGCAATTCGGGAGAAATTCTCAATGAACTGGCGGTAATAACTCGCGAGTCCAAGGAAACTTCAGATTTGAGAAACAGTCCTTGGTGGGATTCACTTAGTAACTGACTCCACATTTGACGGATCAACTGCTACTCCTTGAACAGTTATGACATGACCAAGAAACTGAACTTTCTCGAGCCAAAAGTCGCACTTACTGAACTTGGCGTACAACTGGTGTTCCTTTAACCTTTCAAGCACTAGGCGGAGGTGTTGCTCATGTTCTTCCTCAGACTTTGAGTAGAAGAGAATGTCGTCTATGAAAGACCACAACAAACTTATCAAGGAAATCCATGAACACCTTGTTCATTAGGTTCATGAAAAAGGCCGGTGCATTAGAGAGTCCAAAGGACATGACGGTGCACTCGTACAACCCATAGCGAGTAATGAAGGCCGTTTCTGGGATATCTTCTTCTTTGATCCGCAACTGGTGATAACCTGATCACAGGTCTATCTTAGAGAACACTTTAGCTCCTTTCAGCTGGTCGAACAAGTCATCAATCCGAGGTAACGGGTACTTGTTCTTAATAGTGACCTCGTTGAGTGCGCGATAATCCACACACATCCTCTTGGTTTTATCTTTTTTCTCCACGAATATCACCGGAGCACCCCAAGGCGACGTGCTCGGGCGAATATATCCCTTCTGTAGTTGTTCATCAACCTGTTTCTTGACCTCAGTCATCTCATTGGCATCCATTCTATAAGGTCTCTTATGGATCGGGGCGGTTCCTAGTACCAAGTCGATCCGAAACTCAATTTCCCTCTTTGGTGGCATGGTTGCGAGATCCTTCGGAAAGACCTCCGGATACTCTCGGACTACGGGTATGTCCTCCAGTTTCTTGGATTCTTGCTTTTCTGCCATTGGCTCATCCTGATCGGCAATCTGGTTCAGGCTTACTCCTTGCTCTAGAGGCATCGGAGACTGGAAGGTAACCACTTCTCCTTCCGGGTTGGTTAGGGTGATGGTGCGCATCGCGCAGTTTACAACTCCCTTGGATCTTGTCAACCAATCCATCCCAAGGATGACATCTAGGTCTTTGGACTCGAGAAGGATGAGATTGGCTAGAAATCGTGATCTTTAGATTTCTATTGTGACCGAGGGACTATAGCTGACAGACGTCATACTATTTCTCGGGGTGTGAACCCGCATCGGTGAAACAAGTTTCTCTTTTCTTAACCCATGCTCCCCAACAAATATATTTGATATGAAGGAATGAGTTGCACCGAATCGAACAAAGCGTAGCGGGACGAGTTTACGGAAACGTACCCGGTATCACGTCCGGTGTTGCCTGAGCTTCCTGTGCTGTGGCGTGATTGACCCTTGCCTGAACGAACCTGGGTGCGTTGCGCTTCGGCTTCGGACACTTGTCGACGAAGTGCCCGGGCTCGTTGCAATTGAAGCAAACCAACGGCTTGCCCCCAAAGTCCTTCTTGGGTTGAGGTTGTGGGGAGGGTGCCATTGGTGGGCTCGAAGCAGGATTCCGGTGGGGCTGGCCACCACTGTTGTTGTTGCTGCCACGGCTGAAGTTGGGTTGTGATGGAAGTTCCCCTGGTGAAATGGGTGGTGTTGACGGAAAACCATGGTGGAGGGTCCACCTTGCTGCCCTGGCATGAAGCGGGGTCGCTGGTTGTTCCCTTGGTTCGACCGGAACTGGGCTGCCTTTATTTTGCGGTCTATTTTGTTCCGTTGGTCTTCATGGCGGATGACCTTGTCGACCAGTTTCTCGAAGTTGACATAGTCTCCCGAGATCAGTTGGTTGGTCAGTTCATCGTCAAGACCGGCCAGAAACTTGTCCTGCCTCTCGACGTCAGTGCGCACATCTTCCGGTGCGTAGCGCGCGAGGCGGTTGAACTCATGTAGGTATTCCATCACGGTTCGATTGCCTTGATTTAGGGCTCGAAATTCCCTCTTCTTTTGTGCCATAATTCCATCAGGGACGTGCGCCTTTCGGAAGCTACAGCATAACTCTGCCCAAGTAACCTCCATCCCTACCGACGAGTCATTAGATGGTTGTCCCACCACGCCAAAGCGGGACCTTGAAGCTGATGAGTGGCGAACGCCACCTTCTCCTGGTCGTTGCACTGCAGGAGGTTAAGCTTCTTCTCGATGGCATGGATCCAGTCGTTTGCCTCCATGGGGTTGGTGGTGCTCGAGAAGGTAGGAGGACGAACGCGGAGAAACTCAGGTAGCTTGGACTGGAGTGGCGGGGGTGGACCAGCTGCCTGTTGCTGCGGTTGCTGAGCTTGCTGTTGCTGTAGTTGTTGGAGCATTTGTCGTTGCATCTACTGATGTTGCTGCTGCATCTACTGCATCATGGCGGCCATCATCTGATTCCGAGTTGCAAGGACTTGGGTGAGCGTCGGGTTCTCTGGCGGCGGAGGGGGACCGTTGCCTGCAGCCCCATTGAGGTTGTTGCCTCCGTTCTGATCCTCGCCGTTGTCGACATTCCCGTTGAGAGGCCTGATGTTCACCATCTAGAGAGGGCGGACAGAAGGAAAAAGGAAGACAAGAAGAAAACAGACTACTTAGAACCCTAAACTTTATTATAAATTATTCTGGTCTGAATTTAAACATTATGGGAAGAAAAATAGTTCAACTCCTAATTAATGGCAACCATACCACAACCAATTGGTAGGTTCTGCCGACTATCCCACAAGCAAACACACCTAGGCACACAACTACCAAGCGACGACTAAGGAAAACAAGAAACTACGGTGACGTCCTCGTGCTTGAAATGACTCCTGCGGTCGGTGGAGTCGAAGTCGGACTCGGGCTTGTCTCCGACCTCCTCTGAGCGGCTGCGGGAGTCCAACAGGTACGTCTCTCCACTGCCTGGCTCGCTGCCACTGGAACTACCACTAGAGCTACCACTGCTCAAGCTGCTGCTGGTGCTAGAGCTGCTACTGCTGGTGACGTTGATGAGCTGGGTGGAGGGGCTGGGCGTCGCAGACAACCAACCTCCTTTGCTGCTGCCCACTGTTGCGGACGCTGGAGCGAAGGTCAGCACTGGCGCCTGAGCTGGTAAAGGAGGAGGCGGTGGCGGCACGAACACAGGGAGCGGCTCTGGTGCTGGTGGAGGGTTCCGGTGCGCAAGCTGGATGTGCACGGGAGCTGTAGTAGTCTTCCTCGGTGTGGTGCGGATCCTGGCGCCCCTGGGTGGCGAGCGGCCCTGGAGAATGGCATTCTCTCTCTTGAGGCGGGCCACCTCGTCCTTCAACCTGACGATCTCCACCAACTTCTGATCATTGAGGGCCTTGGCTGCCCTATGCAGATCAGCGTGCAAGGTGTCCAACCCCTGCAGGACTGTGGTCATCCGTCCAAAGGTTGTGTCGTTCTCTGACATGGCTGAGCGGAAAGAGCTGGTGCTGTCGTAGTCGCCACATCTAGGGTGGTAGCGGTAGGCAGTGTGGCGGAAGTCGACGTCGTGGCGCTCCCGGAGTCTGGTCAGCATCAGGTAGGCGGCCTCCTGACAAGCGTGCTTGAAAGTGCCTCCAGAGGCCTCCACCACCATGTTAGGCAACACAGTGGGAGTGCCGTGCACCTCCAAGCTGACACGGTGCGGGAACTCGCTGTTGAGGCGGCGGATCTTGGTGTACTCGGGGAGGCTGGCGTACCCGACCAGGAAAGTCATCTTACTCCGCTCTGCCACGAAGTCTCCAAGGCCCTGACCATAGTGCGTCGGGGGAAGGCCTGCCATCTATAGAAGACAAACGAGGGGGAATCAATGCATGCTCAGATCCAAATTAAATAAAGCAATAAAGACTCAAGTAAATGACCAAGTAAGAAGCATATTTTATGCATGAAATAATTTTAGCATGATTAGAAATAAAATACTACAGACTCTGCTAAGCAATAAATTAATGAGCAAAATAATTACATATTAATAATAAGAAGCATGAAAAGTTACAACCCGTAGGGCCTAGACGTGACTTAATGCATAGTCCCGACAATTCCCAAACGACTGTCGAATAAAATTCACTTCGACTCAAACCCTGTCTAGGAAAATTTCTAAAACCCTAGACCGACCAAACTCGGAAAAATCCAGTTTTAAGAATGGTTAAGATTTTTCCATGCGAAACGAGAACCCCAAATTTTTCCGAACAACTCCACTTGCAAAAGGGCAAATGCATATGAAAGAGTTTCGAGAGGGTTCTTAGGGTTATCCGTGGGCTCATCCTACGGTCAAGGTCGGCTCTAATACCAACTTGTCACGCCCAGAAATTCCTACCGGAATTTCCGAAGCTGAATGTGTGTTAAACACCATGTCCAGGACCAGCCAGGGATACACAAACAACAAATTGTATATACAGATCCACGTGTTAAAAACATATAAAAAGTCTTATAATGCAGCGGAAAGGAAAAATAAACCTAAAGACTAAGCTTCGACGCTTGCGGCGCGATGACTCCACTCCACAGGCATCCCTTGACGGCAGCGACAAGCCTACTCATCGTCGAATCCAACTGCAGCCTCATCCTCCAGCTCTGAGGTGGGGGAAAAGGAAGCAAGACTGAGTACAACCACCGTACTCAGCAAGTCATACCGAAAGGAGGTATGATGCAGGGAAATTCCAAAGAAAGGCTAGGGGTTAACTTTTGCACAAAGCGGCATTTCACAAAGCTAAGTTGAAAGAAGTAAAATAGTGATTAAATATAATTAAACAATATTAATCATCTCTGCTCAACGCTACACCACGTTGAGTCAGGCCTAATCCATCCAACTATTCTATCCAGTTCCACTGAATTAGGTTATTATCATTAGTGGGACTAATCACGGTGAATCTGCTCGACAGCCCATAACCGCGGGCGCGGCTATTCGAATAGTTTCTAACTCTGATCAGAGTTGTACGTCTGTACCCACAAGACACAGCCCCACAACACGTTCCCATGCGTCGACATGCCACCATGACATATCGAAAAGGGGTCTGTGACAGGACCATTCGCATAACCTTCCCTGACCAAGTGACACCACACCTCAGGTTTCACCCCTACCTTTATATCCAAGGTAGGCAGCCCCCTCGCATGCTTAGGTGAATCCGGCAGCTACATAGACCTTGCCCGGTCCATCCGCACTCCATCACGCTCACCCTTGCCTGGATGCGTCGGTCAAGGAAAGCTACACTACAAGCCCAGCCGTTGCCCACGCTGGCTTGTGGTACGCACTAATATTTCTTCCAGGGTTTCCCGTGAACCGGTCCTTAACTGCCATGGGTGTGTCTATCAAAACCGTGCACCCACAGCCCACCATTTAGTCAAGTTTTAATTAACCGTTATCCTTTGCCAATGGCACCTCCGGTCTGAGACCGTCATTTCATGTGAATAAAGTCTAGTAAAATGATTCTCCCCTTAATGATCTAGTGGTACTAAGCAAGCTAAGCATGTCCTCAACCTTAAATTAGTCAACTTAATTCTCAGGCAATCAATAGAGTGGGGTAAATGATCTAGGCTGAATACTATAGGTCCCATCCCGATTACATTATAAAACAATACCTCAAAGTAAACGGGAGCGTCCTCGGAACCGGAATCTAATTGACAATCAAAGCACATCAAAAACAGGCTATTAGACTACTGAAAAAGACAATTAAACTATTTTTAATGTGTTCTAGACATTTTTATAAATCCGCTGCAACTTGAACGGACTCAAACGGAGTTCATATGAATTTTCTGTGATTTTTACAAGTTTTAGCATTTTACTAATCAAGAAAAAGAAAAACGCGATTTACGGCGCAAGCGCCCTAGGGCTGACGTCACGGCTGGTGCGGCGCTGACCAATGGGGCCCACTGCACGGTGACACAAGGAGGGGAGGGAGCACGGTGGACTCGGTCCACCGAGCCTAGGGAGGAAGGCGCCACGTGGCGGCATGTGGTTGGCCGGCTCGGTTCACAGGGGTGGACGGCTGGATCCATCCGGATTGGATCCGATGGCTCAGAGCGGGACTGGCCGGCTCACACAGGGGCAGAGCCCGCACGGCGGCGCACGGCACCGGCAGACAGCGGCTCGCGGCGAGACTCTTCGACGGGCGGCGGCTCACGAAATGGCGGCGGCTGGGCGCAAGGAACGGCGGGAGGAATCGGCGACGGCACGGTTGGCATCGGCGACGCACGAAATGGCGGTCGGGTGGAACCAACACGGCACACCGGAGGGAAACGGCGGCGGCGAGCCCTAGATGCGCCGGCGCACGGGAAGCGAACGGAGTGCGCGTCCTACGTGACGCGGCCGGAACTAAACAAGCGCGAAAACTCGCCGAAAAATGAAAGGAAAGCGGAGGGGAGAGTGAACCTCACCGACGATCGACGACGAGGAAGAAGGCGGGGACGACGTGATTTAGAGTCTAGAAATTGGGGAAAAATGGTGGAGAGGGTGTTCCCAGAGTTTGCGAAGGCGGTGTGTAGACCCCCGTTTTTTAGGACGGGAGTCTTTCATGTTCATAGTACCATTTCCCTGGATCGAGTAGTTTGGTACCCACAAAATACAGTACTGAATAATCAGGTGCAAATGCACGAATAGTCTTACATCGAAATTATTACAATAATAGGCCCAAAGGCAATATCCAACATATAGGACCTCATGGTCCAGATACAACCCAAAAGTAGAAATTAGATAAGGCAGCGGAATGAAGGCAACGGCTTGTCAATTGCCACAGGCAACGACCGGAGACTAAGACCTAGCAGGCGCCATCGGCTTCTTAGCCCTCCTGGTAGTAGGCATATGGATCCTTCAAGTCTTCATTTCCACCATCTGAAGGTTTGTGCGTATAGCAAGGGTGAGTACCAACCGTACTCAGCAAGACAACACAGAAGTTATGCACATGATAGGGTCATTCAAAGGATGGCTGGGGTTCTTTTGCATAAAGCCAATTTTCACAAATCTTTTCACAAGCCTAACAGCTAGCCAAGTCAAGTTTTAGTTCCGAGTATATTAAATCGACGACGGTTCTGCCGCCATCCATCGTGATACCAAGGATGGTTTCCGTCTCCGGTGCGTCATGGTTTTCGGGAGTCTACCTCTTCTCGCAGTCGAGAAGCCGAGTCCACCAAAGATACAAAATCATTATGCATACCAACCCATCATTTTAAAATTTATGAGTCTAGCCAAGCGAAAGTCTTGTCACGATGCTCTTTATCCGCAAGCACGGCTATTCGAATAGATTGATTCATTCACACTGCAGTGGATGTACACTTTACCCGTACTCCGCGATCGCCCAACAAATGAGCCTACGTCCCAACACATGAGACGGTCACGGCAAAGCCTTTCGATAACCTCACTTTGGCGCACCCGCTCCATGAACTTAAGCCCTCATGCACTCTAGCCGTCATTTTCTAGCAGTGAGAGGAGTTCTGGCGCACCCGGGTAAGGGAGACTTCATTCATCAAGTTATAATAAATTCCAATTTCCCATCCTCCCTTTCAAATCTCATCTCATACATAAGAACAACTATGCAAGGGTACCGCCTCCGCTCGGCTATCTACTCCGCTAGGTCTATACCCATTCAAGAAGTACGGTTGTACTGGCTCGTTTCCCGGCTATCTCATGGCTCGGTCCTTAATTGACCAGGGTCGGCACTTGCCTTTTCCGGAATCCACCCAAATCATCTAGCCGCCCCAGTCTAAAACATTTGTTTAGAACTTTCAGTTTTCATCAAAACTCATTTTATCATTCTCATAGCAATGTGGCGATCATGTCTCCACATGCCGTATCTAAAAATCATAAAGCTCTTCATAAAATCATGAGTATGCATGAATCTAAGAATAGCATGGCTAAGCAGTTTACCGAAGATATTCTCCGGTTGTATGTATCACATCGAGGGTTACACGGAATAATTCTAAAGGTAATCAATAACACGGCATGGCATAACAAGTATAGGTAATTCTTTATGTATAGCATGCATGTTTAAGATTTAAAACAACATCATTTCGCAATTGGGATCAATATGTTCAAAGAGTGTGATGATTTGACTTGCTCGCACGCTTGTTGAACGGGGTCTTATGCGTAGTCAGCGTTTGCTTCTTCGGATGCTAACCATACATGCAAAAAGAAAGGGTTGAATTCGTTTAGAATTCAATAAACTCCAATTAAAAGCCAAATAAATTGCAAAATCGGCTCCTAAGACGAATCTACGACGTTAAATGAGTTTACGTTCGAGTTTGGCTAGAATCCGAGTTAAGACGGGGAGTTGTAATAATTTGAAGTTTTGAGATCCATCGATTTAATTTATTATGTGTTGTCAATATTCCATGTTAATTCATTTTAAGATTTTTGAAATATCATGGTTAGTGATCCAAGATGTATACCAAAAAGGAAATTGCAAAATTCATAGTTTTACCCTAATTTATCGAACCGACAAATGGGGTTTGAACCATTTTAGATTCTAGAAAAATTTTACCCTAGAGTTTGTCACTATTTGAAATTTTAAAGTGTTAAAGAATTCATAAGCTAGAATTGAAGTTTAGTCACAAACCAAATTATATTTAAATTTCTAAAGCGAATATCTAATAAATCGTGTTATGTGACAATTAATATTTTACTCTTTAATCGGTTCCAAAATAATAAGAATATGCTTTTTTGCTAACAATTCTTCCTAAGTATTTCCCCAAAAATTTATTTTATTATTATTTTTTGTTTTATATTTTTATTGTTTTATTTTATTATTATTATTTTTTATCTTTTTCCTTTTTTTACTCTTTCTCGCTTCTGTTCTTCTCCTTCTCTCCGTGGCTCAAGTGAGCCGACGCAGCGAGGGGGCATGGGGCGGTTGGCTATCGAGGAAGGGGAGAAGAGGTGGGGGCTCACCGGCGGCGAGGTCGGCGCAAGGCGGTGACGTGGGAGCAGCGACGACGAGGGAACGGCGGCGCGCCGGGTGGCACCGCGTCAACGGCGCGGCGGGCGGCGCGCGGCAAGGGCGCGGCGGGGAGCAAAGAGGAGGCGCGGGGAAGAGATGTGGTGGGGGAGAAGGAGTTTGGGCTCCCCTTTTATTGTGCGCGGCGCGGCGAAAGGAAGCGGGTCCGGGCAGCGCACGGCATGAGCACGCGCGAGAGGGGGGTCCGGCGGTGTGCGGCGCGAGGCACGCGCGTCGGCGCGCGGCGCGCGCGGAGAGAGGAGGGCCTGGTGGCGTGCGGCGCGGCACGGCGCGTCGGCGCGCGCGCGCGCGAGAGAGGAGGGCGGCGGCGCACGGCTTGGCGCGGGCGCGGCGCGGTGGCCGACGCGCGGCACGGCGGCTGCGGGCGGCGGAAGGGCAGCCCGCGCACGCGGCGGCCGTGGGCGGCATGGCGTGCGGGCGGGGGCGCGGGCGGGTCGGTGCGTGCGCGGCGTGGCCGGCGGCGCGCGCGTGTGCGCGCGGCGCGGTCCGGGCCCCGGATTCGGTCGAACACGTGGCCGACAATGAACAGTGCCATTTTTCATTTTTCCCGAATTAAATTCCTAATTTCCCATTTCTATTTCCTTTCATTCTAAAAATTCAAAATAAATTCTAATATTCCTAAAATTAATTTTAAAATACATTTTAAAATTTTTCCCCACTTTTCAATATTCAAAATATATTTTCACCCCTAATTTATTCTTTTCCTTTAAAAATTTAATAGTTAGGATTTTTGATTAAAATTACTTTCCCAACTTCATATTTTCTTTTCTAAATATTTGTATTATTCATATTTGGATATTAATTACGTTTCAATCACTATTTTAGGGTTTAGACCAAAATTATATACTTTTCAAATATTTTTTATAGATTCCCAAGTCTTACATATTATTCCCTCAAATCTATATTTTAACTTTTCCAAAATATGATTTTTGATTCAAAATCAACCCTAGACTTCCCTTTATATTTTTATAATTAATTAATTTTGTTTTGTTTATTTTGAATCTTTATTTTTAAATTTCTTTTCTTTTTGGATTTTGAAACTCCCTCGGCTTTTCATTCTTTAAATAAATTTTTATTTTATCTATATCACACGACAAAACTTATAGATAAGAGGCGATAAACACGACGAGATGCAATAATACCAAAAGTTTTTGTAAGTCCCAAATTTTAGTTTTCGATTTTTAAATCCCCGATTTTCGGGTGTTACAAACCTACCCCCTTAAAATAAATCTCGTCCCGAGATTTGGTTTGGATTGTGGTTGGAAGTCTGTTGGTTCATATATGACTGATCCATTTAGGACTTCATCCCAACAAACGATGGATAGGATGATTGTTTATGATAAGGCGGAAATCAATCACGGAGAGCGATGGGTTCTTGGCAGAGGCGGACTTCGTCGGCGGTTAGGGCTTGTAGTCGCAGGCTCTAGGGTGGAAGGAGATGTTTCCTCATCGGTTCAGACAATGGGTGGATTCGTCGTCGGAGACGATGCCCGGAGGATAGTGGTGTCGAGGTTCTTCGGCCACGGAGGCCGATTCGGCGAAAGGGTTTTTGCCGGCGATGGGTGTGGGCAAAAGTGTGGTATGTCGGAGCGGCTATTAGTACTTTACGGCTTGGGTGCTATACCCACTGGTTTTTGTTTGGAGGCGTGGCGGGATGCGACGAGGATGGTTACCAGGATTTCCTTTGTGAGGCGGTTTGTCTTCTCGTCGTGTTGGCACCCATTGTTTTTCTCTCTTTTCTGGGGTTACTAATAGATTAGGTAGTCAATGGATGGTTCCTAGAATTTGTCCCCTTATGTATGGATCTGGTGGCCACTGCCTGAATCTCTCTTTTGTCTTTATATCAGGAGCACATTGGATGTTTTGTCTAAACTGGTGCTCAGGTAGTTTAGGTTGTTGTTGGGTTTTGCTTGTCAGAATAGTGGTTGGATGACATTGATTGCTAGGATTTATACTAGAGTTCCAACTAGTTTCCCATGTAAAGTATAGGAATCTAATTATGTTTTGAGGGGGCTTAGATCCATCTAAACCTTGTTCTGCTGAGAATAGGCGTAATGTCCAATTGACTAACAGATGGTGGCGGTGTTTGTCTAAAGAACGATCTTTCAAACATACAAGATTTAGTATGTCTATTGCTAAGCTTTTCTTAAGTTGTATAATAGACTTGCTACTCCAAAATTTTAGAGACCTTTATTGCATAGATGGATAGTGACCTTATATGGTATGATTGTGATCCCGGGTATGGTTGACGAAAGACTATCCGAAGAAGGTTTGGTTTCATCTAGCTACAACATGGGGCACCATTTAAAGATCCATGGTCATGTCACTCTACCCCCCTTAAAATAAATTTTAAGCTTTGCTTTAGGCATAATCAACAAATCCTTAGGAAATATGTCCGGGTAATCCTGATCTTACCGGCCTACCGGTGGTGGTAGTAGGGTAAATAATCCCGTGGCGCGCTCACGCAACATCGAGTTTCGGTCCATGGTTATACTTGTCGGTGAAGTCCATGGGGTGGACATGGTGACTATCTCTTGGTCACAGTTTATAACTCTCTTGTTCTCAGTCAACTGGTCCATGTTAGAATGATACTGAGGATTTGGGGTGGTATCATGATATTTGAAGAACACACCATGTCTCTACTTCCAATGGGCATATTAATGCTGGCACGGGGTATGGCTATGTCTCTCCTAAGTGAAGGTGTCATTATGGGTCTCTTATGGTCTATCTGACATAGGTTACGTTCTGTGCTTGTCCTCGAGGTTACGAAAGAATGCGAAGTTTTGAAACCAAACAAAACTTTAACTTAGTGCAGAATGGATGGAGAACGTACCCATTAGCACGATCTAGTCCTCCTGGGCCTCTTCAAAGATGCACATGGTTCACTTGGCCATGGCGGATTCCGGTGGTGGCCTCCTTCACTGGGTGTCCCGAACAGTCTGCGTCCAGTGCCGGGGTAGGGGTCCCTCTTACAGCAATGGCGTTGGCTCCAGTACGGACGGGGGTGTTACGCGGCTTAGGGCAGTGATTTGCGAAGTGTCCAAACTCCCCACAGTTGAAGCAGTTCACATTCTTAAGTCTTGGGGTCACCAAGGTAGGTGCCGGGGAGCGGAAAGGGGTGGTAGGTGGCATGCTGGCGTTGCCGGGTGCAACGGGGCGATTGGTCATTGTGACGGCTGGCTTCCAACTTATTGGTGTTGCTCCTCTAGGTCGCTGGGGCGTTCCTTGAATCGGGCGGGCTAAAGCAAGTCTTCTCTTTCGGTTGTTTTCCACCGTCCTTTGGTCATACTGAAGCCTTACGACCTTGTTGATGAGGCTCTGAAAGCTAGCGTGGTCCTGACCGATCATCGGTCCTCTTAACTCGTTGTTCAGTTCTTCAATAAACTTGTCCATCTTTTTCTCTTCATCTGCCAGATCGCTTGTGGCGTAACGGGCAAGCTGCGTGAACTTGTTGAGGTACTCTTGCACCGAGGTGTTGCCTTGGCACAGCCTACGGAACTCATTCTTCTTTATCCTCATGACCGCGGCGGGTACGAAATTTTCACGGAAGGCGGCTGTGAATTCCTCCCAGGTTGTTTCTCCGGCATCTTCCGCCCGAGTCTCTTTGTAGGTGTCCCACCAGTCACTTGCAGGACCTTCCAGCTGATTAGTGGCGAAGATGACTCTGTCAACTTCCCGTACTCGGACGAGAGTCAACTTCTTCTCTATTACCCTCAACCAATCTTCGGCATCCATTGGTTCCTCTGTCGTGGAGAATGTTGGCGGCTTGGCTCGCATAAACTCGCCTAAGCTTGATCCTCTGCGTTGTCCTTGGTTGTTGGCAATGGCTTGAAGTAGTTGGGTCTGTAAGGTCATGACTTCTGCTAGGGTGGAGGGGTTAGGCTCCGGTGGGTTCTCAGTAGCTGCTGAGGCTCTGCGACGGTGCGCCATCTGAGGAGTATAGATGAGGTAAGAATATAGTGATCCTCGAGTTGTTTTTAAGTGATCTTTTGTACACAACAAGCATGGTGGAATAAACCCATTTAAGACATAACATGGAACTTCATATTAGTTCGTAGATGTTACATCAGGGGGATACATTGGACATGTGTAGTCTATACAACACAATATAACAACACTAATATCGATCTAGGGTCTTCATCCATAAAGGGAAGGGGCACGGTCATTGCTATCTTAATTCCATCCAAAGCAAGACCAGAGTTGATGCAGACTTCTTGTCTAGTTGTTTGGGCTGCCGCCCGATCTGGGGTTGCCACCTATGGCTATTGCATTAGCACCGGTAAGAGGAGGGGTGTTGTGTGGCTTGGGGCATTGGTTGGCATAGTGCCCAAATTCTTCACAGTTGAAGCAATTCACATTCTTTTTCCTTGATGTTGCCAGGATGGGTGTTGGAGTGCGAAACGGTGCGGCAGTTGTCCTAGGGCAGTCATTGGCATAGTGCCCTAACTCTCCACAATTGAAGCAGCGCACATCCTTCTTTAGACGTCAGGGAATCTCCTCAGCATCTTCAGGGGTATACACTGTGCTCATGATGATCATCCTGCCAGTACCACCTGTGGTCCATTTTGGTGACTTCCTCTTCCTGGAGTTGGATGGCGAACTGAGCCCTTGGCCGGTTGTTGGATTGAATTCCTTGTCCTTCCTTCCGCACTGTATCTCTAATTCGATCGGGGTTTCGGTGTGTTTTTCCCCTGCACTATTCCTTATTCCATATCCTTGTTCCATGAAACCGTAGCGGGGGCCAAGTGTTTCCTTCCCTCCTAATGGTGGATCTGGCGTTACTACTTTCCGTGGGCTTGACAGTATATTCGCAGGAGTCATCAGGGCTTGAGTCAGAACGTACCGATGTTGCTCTGGACACGAACCCAAAACTTGAAGGTGTCGTTGCATTTGCTGCACCATCATGATCATCAATTGTGTCTGGCTAGCCATTATCTGGGCTAAGGTCGGATTCATAGGGAAAGAGGGTGGAATGTCCATAGGGTCGCTCTGGGTTGATCCATGAGATTGCTGAGATCTTGATTTCCTGCCCTTGTTCTTTCCCATCTATTGTCAGAGAAAGAAAGAAATCAGAACAAAGGTTAAGCTCTGGTTGGGACCTTATTCCTGTGTACTCTTATTGCTTTAGCGGGTGGAATAAACAATCTCCCAAGCTTTAACAGTGTCACAGTTCTATATCTATTTTTCAAGATAGTTTAGGGTTTAGAGAAAAGTAAAATCAAATGTTTGTAGAGAAATTGGGGTGGGAGAGAAAAATATGTTTTTTTGTGAAAATAGTTTATATTTCCAAAATAATCCTATGTTGGGATATCTCCCTTTAACCAGCTATTCAGGGGTAGGGCACCAGTTGGTCTTATCCTACAGTCGCACTGCTCTGATACCAGCTCTGTAGACCCCCGTTTTTGAGGACGGGAATCTTTCGTGTTCATAGTACCATTTTCCTGGATCGAGTAGTTTGGTACCCACGAAATACAGTACTGAATAATCAGGTGCAAATGCACGAATAGTCTTACATCGAAATTATTACAATAATAGGCCCAAAGGCAATATCCAACATATAGGACCTCATGGTCCAGATACAACCCAAAAGTAGAAATTAGATAAGGCAGCGGAATGAAGGCAGCGGCTTGTCAATTGCCATAGGTAACGACCGGAGACTAAGACCTAGCAGGCACCATCGGCTTCTTAGCCCTCCTGGTAGTAGGCATATGGATCCTCCAAGTCTTCATTTCCACCATCTGAAGGTTTGTGCGTATAGCAAGGGTGAGTACCAACCGTACTCAGCAAGACAACACGGAAGTTATGCACATGATAGGGTCATTCAAAGGATGGCTGGGGTTCTTTTGCATAAAGCCAATTTTCACAAATCTTTTCACAAGCCTAACAGCTAGCCAAGTCAAGTTTTAGTTCCAGAGTATATTAAATCGGCGACGGTTCTGTCTGCCATCCATCGTGATACCAAGGATGGTTTCCCGTCTCCGGTGCGTCATGGTTTTCTGGGGAGTCTACCTCTTCTCGCAGGTCGAGAAGCTGAGTCCACCAGCATACAAAATCATTATGCATACCAACCCATCATTTTAAAATTTATGAGTCTAGCCAAGCGAAAGTCTTGTCACGATGCTCTATATCCGCAAGCACGGCTATTCGAATTGATTGATTCATTCACACTGCAGTGGATGTACACTTTACCCGTACTCCGCGACTGCCAAACAAATGAGCCTACGTCCCAACACATGAGACGGTCACGGCAAAGCCTTTCGATAACCTCACTTTAGCAGTACCCGCTCCATGAACTTAAGCCCTCATGCACTCTAGCCGTCATTTTCTAGCAGTGAGAGGAGTTCTGACGCACCCGGGGTAAGGGGAGACTTTATTCATCAAGTTATAATAAATTCCAATTTCCCATCCTCCCTTTCAAATCTCATCTCATACATAGGAACCACTATGCAAGGGTACCGCCTCCGCTCGGCTATCTACTCTGCTAGGTCTATACCCATTCGAGAAGTATGGTTGTACTGGCTCGTTTCCCAGCTATCTCATGGCTCGGTCCTTAATTGACCAGGGTCGGCACTTGCCTTTTCCGGAATCCACCCAAATCATCCAGCTGCCCCAATCTAAAACATTTGTTTAGAACTTCCAGTTTTCATCAAAACTCATTTTATCATTGTCATAGCAATGTGGTGCTCATGTCTCCACATGCCGTATCTCAACTACCTTCCCTAAGGTAGTTGCCCAAGAATAATGCTCTTCATAAAATCATGAGTATGCATGAATCTAAGAATAGCATGGCTAAGCCATCAGAAGATATTCTCCGGTTGTATGTATCACATCGAGGGTTACAAGGAATAATTCTAAAGGTAATCAATAACACGGCATGGCATAACAAGTATAGGTAATTCTTTGTGTATAGCATGCATGTTTAAGATATAAAACAACATCATTTCGCAATTGGGATCAATATGTTCAGAGAGTGTGATGACTTGCCTTGCTCGCACGCTTGTTGAACAGGGTCTTCTGCGTAGTCAGTGTTTGCTTCTTCGGATGCTAACCATACGTGCGAAAAGAAAGGGTTGAATTCATTTAGAATTCAATAAACTCCAATTAAAAGCCAAATAAATTGCAAAATCGGCTCCTAAGACGAATCTACGACGTTAAATGAGTTTACGTTCGAGTTTGGCTAGAATCCGAGTTAAGACGGGCGAGTTGTAATAATTTGAAGTTTTGAGATCCATCGATTTAATTTATTATGTGTTGTCAATATTCCATGTTAATTCGTTTTAAGATTTTTTAAATGTCATGGTTGGTGATCCAAGATGTATACAAAAAGGAAATTGCAAAATACATAGTTTTACCCTAATTTATCGGACCGACAACTGGGGTTTGAACCATTTTAGATTCCAGAAAAAATTTTACCCTAGAGTTTGTCACTATTTGAAATTTTAAAGTGTTAAAGAATTCATAAGCAAGAATTGAAGTTTAGTCACAAACCAAATTATATTTAAATTTCTAAAGCGAATATCTAATAAATCGAGTTATGTGACAATTGATATTTTACTCTTTAATCGGTTCCAAAATAATAAGAATATGCATTTTTGCTAACAATTCTTCCTAAGTATTTCCCCAAAAAATTTTATTATTATTTTTTGTTTTATATTTTTATTGTTTTATTTTATTATTATTTTTTATTATTTTTTTCCTTTTTACTCTTTCTCTCTCTGTTCTTTTTTTTCTCTCCGTGGGCTCAAGTGAGCCAACGCAGGGGCATGGGGGCGGTTGGCTATCGAGGAAGGGGGAGAAGAGGAGGGGGAGCTCACCGGGGGCGAGGTCGGCGCAAGGCGGTGACGCGGGAGCAGCGACGACGAGGGAACGGCGGCGCGCTGGGTGGCACCGCGTCAACGGCGCGGGCGGGCGGGCTGCAGCGGCAAGGGGCGCGGCGGGGAGCAAAGAGGAGGAGCGGGGAAGAGATTTGGTGGGGAGAAGGAGTTTGGGCTCCTCTTTTATTGCACTCGGCGCGGCGACGGGAAGGGGGTCCGGGCGGCGCACGACATGAGCACACGCGAGAAGGGGGTCCGGCGGTGTGCGGCGCGGCACGGCACGGTGCGTCGGCGCGCGCGCGCGGAGAGAGGAGGGGCCCGGCGGCGTGCGGCGCGGCACGGCGCGTGCCAGCGCGGCGCGCGCGCGGAGAGGAGGGCGGGCGGCGCACGGCATGGGCGCGGCGCGAGGGCGGCGGTGGCCGACGCGCGGCACAGCTGGCGCGGCGTTGCAAGGACGGCGGCGCACGTGGCGGCGGCGGGTAGCGCGGGCGGGTCGGTGCGTGCGCGGCGTGGCCGACGGCGCGCATGTCCGCGCGGCACGGTCCCGGCCCGGGATTCGATCGAACACGTGGCCGACAATGAACAAGTGTCATTTTTCATTTTTCCCGAATTAAATTCCTAATTTCCCATTTCTATTTCCATTCATTCTAAAAATTCAAAATAAATTCTAATATTCCTAAAATTAATTTCAAAATACATTTTCAAATTTTTCCCCTACTTTTCAATATTCAAAATATATTTTCATCCCTAATTTATTCCTTTCCTTTAAATTTAATAGTTAGGATTTTTGATTAAAATTACTTTCCCAACTTCATATTTTCTTTTCTAAATATTTGTATTATTCATATTTGGATATTAATTATGTTTCAATCACTATTTTAGGGTTTAGACCAAAATTATATACTTTTCAAATAATTTTTATAGATTCCCAAGTCTTACATATTATTCCCTAAAAACTATATTTTAACTTTTCTAAAATATGATTTTTGATTCAAAATCAACCCTAGACATCCCTTTATATTTTTTTATAATTAATTAATGTTGTTTTGTTTATTTCGGATCTTTATTTTTAAATTTCCATTCTTTTTGGATTTCGAAACTCCCTCAGCTTTTCATTCTTTAAATAAATTTTTATTTTATCTATATCACGCGACAAAACTTATAGATAAGAGGCGATAAACACGACGAGATGCAATAATACCAAAAGTTTTTTGTAAGTCCCAAATTTTAGTTTTCGATTTTTAAATCCCCGATTTTCAGGGTGTTACACGGTGGTGGCGTCGGTTTAGTGTGGCGTGCGGTGGTTTGGCGGAACGGGGCCGGAATCGGAGCTCGGCGGTTGTGGAGTGAGGTTGCTCGGTGCGGGAACACGGGAGGGCTCGAATGCGTGTTATTGCGAAAGAGGAAAGATGCACCGGGATGTGGAGATTCTTTATAGGGGGTTGAGGTGGTGTGGCATGGCCGGGTCGAGTGGGAATGGCGGCGCAACGTGGCACGGGTAAGGCGGCGCCCGAAATTTGAAACGTGGCCGATTCGGTGCGCACGAGCGACGGAAAAGAGGGGGAGAGTGGGGAAGTGGGAGGGGTGGCCGCGGAACGCGGGGTGACGCGGTGGGAGAGCGGGACGTGGCCGAACGGAGGCACGGCGCGGACGTGCACACGCACGAGCGTGAGATGCGGCCGGCTCGGTTGGAGGTTGGGGATGACAAGCGGGGTCCACCTGTCATTGTCCCAAACCCAAGGGGAGGAAACATGGACTTCCGCCGGCGGCTAAAAGGAACTCGGACCGGCCCAAGGGGAGGTGGGAGGAGAGAGGAAGGGAGGGGTGGTGATGGACTGACCGGCTGGGTCGAAAGGGAAGGGAAGGAGGTGGTGGGCCGGCGGGAAAAAGGAGGGGAGAGTGGGCCGAAGGCCCACGGGAAGGAGAAAAAGAAGGAAAAAGATAAAAAGGGAAAAAGAAAAAGGAAAAGCCCTTTTCCTTTAGGAATTTAATTCCGATTAGCCTAATTTAATTTTTCAAATTGCTTCGCCGCTCCGCAAATTCCGATAAAAATCATGTTAGCGTATTTTGACACGGGAAATTCAAGAAAAATTCCACCAAGCCATTTACAATTATTACATGGATTTTAAAATTCTGGGTTTGTCTTGCTTTATCTTTTTCGGCCGATTTCTCCTTGCACAGTTTTCCGGGTGATTTACTGCTAGGGGGAAAGCAGAGCGTGACAACTGGTTCCTTATCCTTTATTACTTTTTCCAAGTCCCTCATCCATGATAAAACCAAGTCTTCCGATTTATCTATCATCAAGTTGTAGTAATCATCGGCTGTAAGTTGATCTTGTAACTGAATTCTTCTAGAGCCGATGATGTTTTCCCATGGCAAGACTGCTTCATGCCCATAGACCAGTTTATATGGAGGAACTTGGATAGATCCGTGGCAAGCCATCCGATAGGCCCAAAGTGATTCGGCTAATCGGCTATGCCATTGCTTGGGATATTCAGAAATCTTCCTCTTTATCAGCTTAATCAAGGTCTTGTTTGAAGCCTCTGTTTGCCCGTTGGCCTGAGCATAATACAGCGAAGAATTGAGTAACTTGATTCCCATGCCGTCGGCAAACTGAACAAACTCATCCGATACGAAGATAGATCCCTGATCCGTTGTTATTGTTTGAGGGACGCCGAATCGGTACACGATGTGTTCTTTGACAAACTTGATTGCGTCCTTTGAATCAACCTTCTTTAAAGGAATTGCTTCCACCCATTTTGTGAAATAATCTATTGCCACCAGTATGAATTTGTGGCCCTTGCTCGAGGGTGGGTTGATCTGGCCGATCATGTCAATGCCCCAACCCCTGAATGGCCAAGGCTTGATAATCGGGTTCATAGCCAATGCTAGTGCCCTTTGTATAGCTCCAAATTTCTGACAATCTTGGCAACCCTTGTATTACTTGAAACAATCCTCCAGCATCGTCGGCCAAAAATACCCCGCTCTCTGCAATAGCCACTTCATCTTATGAGCCGATTGGTGCGTGCCACAGATCCCTTCGTGCACTTCTCCGATAGCCACCTTGGCTTAATCGGCACTGAGGCACTTGAGTAGCACGCCATCAATCATCCGATAGTATAAATATCCATTGAGCAAGACATATCTTAAAGCCTTGTAGCACAATTTCCTTGAAGCCAACTGTGAAGGGTTCTGTAAATAATTGTAGACTTCAAACCTCCAGTCACCGACTGTTATGGTGGCAATTTCTATCTCAATATCCTTTGTCATCGGCTTGTAATCGGATGCCCCTTGAGCTAAAGCATTGGCTTCCGCATTCTGCTCCCTGGGGATATGCTTCAATGTAACTAGCCGAAAGTTGTCCATCAATTCTCGACATCGTTGATAGTAGACCATCAGTGCATCATTTTTGCACTTGTATTCTCCTGACAACTGGCTGATGACCAGCAGTGAATCCCCCATGATCTCGACGGTATCGGCTTCGACTTCCTTAAGAAGATGCAATCCTTTGAGCAACTTCTTCGTATTCGGCTTAGTTGTTTGCGGCGTGGGGGCTGATTGAGAATGCAAATTCAAAACTTGCCCCCTGGGGATATAATTACCAAGCCGATACCGCATCCACTTGTGCAAACCAAGCCATCAAACGTCAAAGTCCAAGGCATGATCTCTACCGAGCCGACTGAACCATCTCTGTGTTCTACGATGAAATCGGCTATGACTTGTCCTTTAACTGTCTTGGGTGCTTGGTATCTTAAATCAAACTCTGTTAAGGCAAAAATCCATTTTCCAACTCGTCCTTTTAACACCGGAGCCGATAGCATATATTTGACTACATCGGCTTTGCATATTATTGTGCACTCATTGGACAACAAATAATGCCTTAACTTGGTACATGAAAAATACAGGCAAAGGCACAATTTCGCCACTGGTGAATACCTTGTTTCTGCATCCAATAGCCGTCGGCTCAGATAAAAGATGGCATTTTCCTTCCCTTCGACCTCTTGGATCAAGACTGAGTTGATTGACTTGTCGTCGGCTGACAGATATAACTTGAATGGTATCCCTTTTTGTGGGGAAATCAGAACTGAAGGTGAGCTTAAATAATCCTTGATATTGTCCAATGCTTTCTACTGCTCTGCCCCCCAAGTGAATGCCTGATCGGCCTTAAGCCAAAGCAATTGTGGGAACGGCTCCATCTTTTCTGAAAGATTGGCTATGAATCGCCTGATGAAGTTCATTTTGCCGATCAGAGATTGCAGCTGTTTCTTGTCCTTCGGAGGTTGTATCGTCTTGATAGCATTGATGCTCCTTGATGTAACCTCGATCCCTCTCTCATGAACAAGAAACCCTAAAAATTGTCTGGCCGACACGCCGAACGTGCACTTAATGGATTCATCTTAAAGCCGTATTTCCTTGTTCGCTCCAAAACCTGTCTAAGATTGGCTATATGATTTTCTGCTTCCCTGGACTTGACAACGACATCATCAATATAAATCTCCACCAGGGAGCCGATCATATCATGGAAAATATAATTCATGGCCCTTTGACAAGTTGCTCCAGCATTTTTCAACCCAAATGTCATGACAACCCATTCATACAAGCCGATTGCTCCTGGGCATCTGAAAGCAGTTTTGTGAATATCTTCTTCGGCCATAAAAATTTGATTGTAACCTGCATTGCCATCCATAAAACTTATGATCTTGTGGCCAGAAGCAGCATCCACGAGTAAGTCGGCTATGGGCATTGGTACTCGTCCTTAGGGGTAGCCTTGTTTAAGTCCCTGAAATCGATACACACCCTAAGTTTTACCATTCTTTTTTATTACTGGAACAATGTTCGAGACCCACTCGGCATATCGGCAGGGCCGAATAAATCCAGCGTCATATAGCCGAGTGATTCAGCTTTGATCACATCGTACATATTGGCCTTGAACCTCCTAGGAGATTGTTTGTATGGCCAATAACTCGGCTTGATAGGCAGCCGATGCAAAACAATTGATGGGCTAAGACCAGGCATCTCGAAGTACTCCCAAGGAAAACAATCTTTATATTCCTTTAATAAATCAATAAGCTAGGATCTACAATGAGAAGACAAATTTTTACTAATATATGTCGGCCTAGGCCTATCTCCAGAGCCGATATCTATTTCTTCTAGCTCGTCGGCCGACATAAATCCTTGCCCAAGCTTGCCATCGTCGTCGTCCGCGATGACCTTGTCGTAGACGCTCGAGCCCTCCACGACGCCCTCAAAGTAATAATTGGGGCTCTTCGTCTCCAATAGGCTGTATGGCAGAATCGAACACTTTTAGAAAATTGGCTTGCCAAACTTTGCCGGATAGACAATCAATGTCGTCGATTTCCCAAAGCGGCAAATCGGTGTTAGCAACGCTCACTGACCTGTCGGCTGGCACGATTTCGATCTTGTCGCCTTGCCATTGGATCAGACTTTGATGCATTGTGGAAGGGACACAACAGTTTGCATGAATCCAGTCCCTCCCAAGTAGTAGGTTGTAAGATCCCTTCCCGTCAATGACAAAGAATGTTGTGGGCACGGTTTTGCTGCCGACGGTCAGCTCCACGTTAAGCACACCCTTGGCCTCCGATGGATTGCCGCCAAAATCTTTAAGCACCATGTTCGTCTTGATAAGATCTTCGGCTCCATTGCCCAGCTTATGAAAAGTGGCATAGGACATGAGATTGACTGCAGCCCCCCCCCCATTGACCATCATTTTGGACATCGGCTTTCCATTAACGAATCCCTTCACGTAGAGTGGTTTAAGGTGCCGATTCTTAGTCCCCTCTGATTTCTCGAAGATAGCTTGATCTGGGGACAGGGTCAGCTTTGCCAAGGTGTCTTCGACAATACCTGCATCGGCCTCAGCAGCGCCGAATTTGGCTGGCAATATGAAAACCATATTAACTTGTGCAGAAGCTTTCCCTTTTCCTTTAGCCGCCCGTCTGGCTTGGTCGGCTGGGTTTTCGTTGGACGGCCTCTCATCGACAGTCGGCGCTTGTTTCTTGACGTGCCATAGTTTCGCGCCTTCCGATGTTGTTGCTGCCGAATCATTCGTCGTACTTCTTCTTTCCACCCCTCGCTCTTGAGCCGTTGAAGGTTTCTCTTTTGTGTTTTAGTGAAAAGGTTCGAGGGGCACCATTGTGGATTAGCCGATTGCTCGTCATCGGCTGCTTCTTCGTCATATTCCTCATCATTATCTTCTTCATCTTCGAAGAAGTCCTGGTGAATCGGCCCGAGCCGATTTGTGCACTGACTGTCGCCGTTGGTTTAACTGCACAGCCCTGGGGACTAATTGAGCAGGGCTGCATATTGGTGGGTCCCTGTGCTCGTCCTCATGATATTCATTGCAGGCCGGGCAGTTGTCTATCGTCGGCAGCTTCATCCTCGACTCCCAACAGAATCGGAAAAACTCGCACCGCCAGTGCGGATCGCAGTCGCTGTGATGCCTAATATAATGGAAGCCTGTAACCTCGGGCTCCCTCACATAAGGCCTGTTGCACCGGGCTTCTTCTTCCTGCCAAAACCGCTGCTGGAAGCGGCGTCGGCTGTCCATGCGGATCGGCTGTCGGTCAGCCGATCGGCCAGCGGGACGCACCATGTTAATTGGTGCAGATTGGTCTCCAGTCGTCCTCTTCTCTGCCTTGACCCCCTCGAGAGTTTCGGCTAAGCTGTACGCCATTCTGCGCTGTTGATCAGCTCGCCTGGGGCTGGCTTGAACCATGTTGACCGGGAAGGGGTTTCCATCCACTTTCATCGGCCGAGGTGAATCGGCAAACTGGAGCTTCCCGGCCTCGATTGCCGACTGAATTTGCTGCCTAAAAACTCTACAATCGTTAGTGCTATGGGAGGTGGAGTTGTGCCACTTACAGTACTTCTTCTTCTTAAGTTCTTCAGCCGATGGGATCGTGTGGTTGGGAGGAAGCTGAATCTGCTTCTCCTTCAGCAATAAATCAAAGATCTTGTTAGCCTTGGTAATGTCGAAGTCATACTTCTCCTCCTTAGCTGTTTTAAGCAGCCATTGGCAGACGATGGCCTTATTATTTTTGGTCCATTCAGCTGCAGCAACTTCTGTGTCATCGTCGCTAGTTTCTGAATCAGATTCGACGATGACGTGGGCAACCTTCTTGACGGCCTTCCATGATTCCTGAAATCGTTGCTCGTGGGTTGTCACCTTCTACGCCAAGTGGGCTAGGCTGTCGAAATCTTGAGCCGAAAACCTTTCACGGATCGGCAGCAGCAATCCATGGAAAGCCAAATCGGCTAACTGGGAACTGGACAGCACCAGGCTGTAGCATTGGTTCCTCATCTCCCTAAACCTCTGAATGTAGTCCTGAACCGATTCTTCATGCTTTTGCCTAATGCTTGTCAGGTCCGACAATTTCATCTCGTGATTGTCGGTGTAGAAATAGCTGTGAAATTGCTTCTTGAGATCAGCCCAGCTCTGGATAGAGTTATAGGGCAATGAAGAAAACCAAGTGAAGGTCGATCTCGACAGCAAGAGTGGGAATAAACGAACTCTCAGGGCGTCCGTAGCCGATGCCTCTCCGCACTGCGCCAGGAATCGACTGACGTGCTCGTATGTTGAAGTATTGTCCTGCCCCGAGAATTTGGAGAAATCTGAGACCTTGTACCAGTTGGGCAACGGTACCCTCTCTCAGTGCTCTGGGTATGGATACCGATACATGTTCCCAGAATCTTTTGGCTTAAGGCCAAATTGATCGCGCATAACGTCGGCAATCAAATCGGCCCAAGTCTTGTTGTCTTGAACCTGTTGTATCGGCTCGTACTGATCATACTGCATGGGTGCTTGCCGATACTGAGGTGGCGTCTGAGGCCGATAATGCTAGTCTTGATGGCCTCCCTAGTACTGATACTAAAGTTGATTGCCAGCGGGAGGCGGCCGATTCGCCGGGGGTGTCTGCGGATCTGGGAAGAGCTATCGGCCACCAGCATTGTACTATGCCCCTTGAATGAGATTAGCAACCGGCTCTTGCTGCCGATTGAAGTTGAACATAACGGCTAGCTGCTCCTGGGAAGGAGGTTGTTGCCAGTTCAGAACAACGGGCGATGGTCTTGAAGCCGATGCAGCTGCAGTCGGCTGGTTGATGACTCCTCCTGGTGGCCCTGGCTGTATCGGAGGTGGGATCGGCCGGTTCTGGTTGCCAATACCCTGTAATTGGGGAACTGGCCGTCTGTGAAGTAGGTTGCCCCCGCTGCAGCTGATCGGCAATCTTGGAATCGACCACAGTGGCAATCATATTATTCAGAGTGTTGACCAAGATGCCACTTTGATTGATGAGTGCATGGTGCACACCCGAATCGATCCGGTCTTGCAAAGTGTGCAGTTCCGAATCATCTTGTTCCTGCTTCGGCTCCTCCATCTTGCATTTTCCTTTTGCGTCGTCTGAGGAGGACGCCTTGAAGTCGTCTATGCTGAATTTGTACTTCTGGTGGATGGCCCCAGACCTGGTATGGGCAAAAGATTATAGATAGTTGGCCTGCAGTTTCTCCACCATCTTCTTATAGTCGGCCAATTGCTCGGCCGACAGTTGTTCCATCTTGACAGAAATTGTGTTTTCCTCGCTGATTTCGGGGCTCTTGACGTTAACCATCACGTCGGCTTTGTTGCTGCTTACTACCCGACTTGATGGTCCCACCAGGCGTACCAAGAAGCGTGTTGATGAGAAATTTCTCTCACGCACTGGCCTGGGAGATCTGCTTAGCTCCAGTGCAGGTCCGTCCTTGGCTACCTGTGATGAACTAGGCGTGCCAATTGGTTTGATCTGCTAACCAATAAGAAATAATAAACAAATACATGCATTAAGGTTAAAGTTAGATCCTACCGAATCGGCCCCAGGAATCAATTTACATATATTAGCTATCTCGAGGCGTATTTAAACTAAGTGACTGGGATAGATCGGCTATCCAGTATAAATCACTTAATCTAAATATACATCAAGGCAACAAATATATGTATTTATAACCTAGCCGATGCTGCAGATCTAATGTGTATCGGCTATTATTTCGATGTATCTTATGAAAAGATATCAATCTAACCTAAATGCGTTAAACCTAGATCAATCGGCTATCGGCTGATGCCAACAGACTGATGCTGGCTTAAGGAATTTAACCAGATTAAGATCTTAATATAAGAGGCAGCTTTAATATATCTAATAGTAAATAATGCTAAAATATTATTAAAACATGTAAGGCTGGCTGAAACCCCAGCACTGTCTCTATAAGTAAGCATCTAATCGAATAGTTCTAAATACTTCTAAAAGCGACTTAATAGATCACAGATGATGCAACATTAAGTACAAAAAGATAGTATTAGATCTATATAGACTGATGCAAACCCCTCAAGACGGTAGATACAACATATAAATGAGTTTAACATCTAGATCTAGCTCTATCGGCTACTGTTTCCCAAGAGAAACCAGCCGACGATAAGATAGATTCAGATATTATTCTAGTTTATATACCGCATATGATAAATGCCGCAACTTATAACATAAAACCTAGAGTGTCATGACGATGTAAGCACTAGATTTTGATAATACAAACTACTAACGACAAGCATTTACCTTATTCGGGGGTCGAGATCGATGCAGCCCGAAGCGGGATCTAGAACTCGTCTAAAAGAAAAGGTTTGGCGATGCAACGAGATTGTATTGATGTGTGTTGTTATTTACAAGAGGTCTCGGGTCCTATTTATACCCAAGTACAACAAAGTCCGTGTAGAACACGGTTTCTATCTAATCTACTATTTAAAATACGACAACATCTTGGGATACAGCCCCAATGTCGTATCACAAGAGGAAATCTAAACAAATCCGTATTTTACAGATACAATTGTCGTTACAGGACTCTATCCATAGATGGCAATATCTTAACGAACATTTGAGAACCGAATCTTTCTTTTATCTTCAAGCTTCTTTATCGAAAACGGTTCCATCTCCCTCTCCAAATCGGAATCGACTATCGTCTATCCTGTCCGATTTGGCCTCAGCCGACTGATCTTCCATCCGATTCGATCATGGTCGATGCAGCCTCTGTTTCTTCGCAGATCATTTTCCAATCCGATTATACTTCAGTTTCAGCCTTGAACTCAGGGATTGGGTTACCAAATTTGGTCATTAACAGCGACCGAGGAGGTTACAGAGTTTTGCGTCAATTATATGTCCGAGGCCGATCCTATCAGAGTACCAATGTCTCATCACGAATCGTGTTCGCATAATAGGCAGAAAAACAATTGTACCCGATCAATCCTCCTATGTGCAGCCTCATTTCACTGTGCACCAACATATGGCAGAAGGTTCCCCATACTTTGAGGAGCATTTAGTGAAAATCCGACATGAGAACTTGGGGCGATCAGATATGTTTCAAGAATCGTATTACAATATCGACGGATGTTTCAAATGAGATAGTACGGTTGTGGGAGATGAGACCGTGTTGGGAGATATACACATGACAAGGATATGATATTAACGGATACATGTTTTACACCGTAAAACAAGATGACAAAAGCATAATGCAAAACATCGGAGTCCGTATAGATTCATTCCAGGATCAAGTTGGGTCGAACACATATTATGGCCACATTGAATATATTTGGGAGCTGAACTATGTGAGATTCAAAATCCCTTTGTTTCGATGGCGTTGGGTGAATATACGCACAGGTGTCAAAGTCGACAAGGAAGGTTTGAATTTAATAGATCTATCCAAGGTTGGATACGCCGATGAACCATTCGTGCTTGCAAAACAGATCAAGCAAATTTTCTACATAAAAGACCCAGCAAACAAGAAGATAAAAATTGTCAGGGATGGCAAGCGCCGAATTGTAGGGGTTGACAACGTCATCGACGAAGAAGAATACAACCAGAATCTTCATGTAAGACCACACATCGACCTTGACGATGATTCCAAGAGGATGTGCCATATGCTCGTTCATATCATACGGAAGGCATAACCTTGTGATTGATGCCTTTGTTATGAAAATAGTAATTTTATAGTGAATTTAGTTAATTTGGTGAATTATTTATTAAAATAAATAAATTATTTAGTGAATTATTGTATTTTACTAAATTATTATTTTGACTACAGCCCAACAATGGTCAACTAAGAAAGAACAAACAAATATAAAAGTTAATTTGTTTATATGTAAAAATGAAAAAAATCTTATCGGTGACGGGTCTTAAGTAAAGCCCGATAGAGATGATATCATCCGTGACGGGCGTTAGATTAAGCCCGATTGAGATGACATCATCTCTATCGGGCTTAAACTTTAGGCCCGTCACGGCTGATCACATCCGTGACGACCGTTAGATTAAGCCCGATTGAGCTGATCTCATCTCTATCGGGCTTAAACTTAAGCCCATCACGAATGTGGTTCGAAATCATTTAGTCTATGCTTCACCGATTCAAATCTACACATTAGCACAAAAATTTCTAAGTCCCCACTCACTCAGCCGCCGCTGACGTCCTCTGCTCCACCATTGTTGCCGCCCTCTAGGAGCCCGCCGCCGTCGTCGGCCGCCATCCCCGACCTCCACCAAGCTCGGCGCCACCATCCTCATGTCCGACGTAGCCATCCCCAACCTCCCCCGAACCCAGCACCGTCGTCCCCGATCTTCCCCGAGCCCGAAGCTGCTGTCCCCAAGCCCAAAGCTGCCGTCCCCGAGCCCGGCGCTGTCGTCCCCGACCTCCCCCATGCCCGGTGCCACCGTCCCCATGCACGGTGTCACCGTCCCCGACCTCTCCCGAGCCCGGCATCACTGTCCTCGACCTTGAGCCCGACGCCCCCTCCTAGACCTCCTTCTAGCCCGGCGCTGCCGACCCCAGTATGTTGATTTTAGTGGAATTTGAGTAATTTAGTGGAATTTGAAACCATGTACTACATTTTAGTGTAACTTAGTGGAATTTGAAACCCTAGACTTAGTGAAATTTAGTGGAATTTGAAACCCTAAACTTAGTGCATAGTGACTTGGTGAATTTCAGTGTAATTTATGAATTTTGTATAGCAGCTTGGTGAATTTTAGTGAATTCATGAATTTTATTGTCAATTTTGTATAGTAATTTTAGGGAAAAATTTTTATGCATGTATGGATTTATGTATGTATGGGTATATTACGGTTAATGATAAATGATGTAGTGTAATTTAGTGGGATTTGAACCCTAGACTTAGTGAAATTTGAAACCCTAAACTTAGTGCATAGTGAATTTGGGAGCTTAAACTTGTGATATAGTGGTAATTTAATTAATTTTGTAATTTTGTGATTTTGTAGGTTGTTTAGACGATGTCTTAGCAAGACGAACCAAGGTCGGCGACAACTAGTGGGTCCACAAGAACACGGATCCCTAGGAGTGAAAATAAAATCCCTAAGGAACGGTACATCATAACAGAGGTGGACAACCTAGGAGTGCCAATCGTTTCCCCAAATGTTTGTAAGAAGTTCAGATCGATCTACGGGGTGATAGGGAGGCAGAACTTCACAATTTTGCATGATAACATCAAGCAAGTGCCGGAAGCAGAGAAGAACACTACTTGGCTAAAGTTCAAAGAGAGCTTCGACTATCCTGCAACTAACGAGGACAGGCTTAAGCGGGCAGCTTTCAAGATGATGGGAAGCGTTTGGAAAAACTTTAAGTCTAAGCTGGTCGGCAAGTACGTCTTTTAACCCGAGCACTTTGGAGCTGTTTGGGAACTTCCTATTCGTCACGTCAGCCATGTGGGAGCAGTTCTACGAGGAAAAAACCAACCCCAAATCTCGGTCAGAAGCGAGGGCTTATTATCCTAGTAATCCCCGCTTAGATTAGTTATTATCCAATTTTTTGCATTGTGGTTCATCCACGTCAGTTTAGTTATTACCTAATTTCCTTTATTGTGGTTCATCCACGCTATCCAAATGAACTATAGCCGTTGGATCAGATCTTGATGGTCTAGATCCTCCTCTGCACGCTTAAAACCTATTGGCCATTGGTGTGGATCCTCCCTTCTCTCTCTCCAATGTGGTCTGCATCGCCATGTACTATGGGATCCCAATTTTCTCTCTCAATGTGGTCTGCATCGCCATGTACTATGGATCCCAATTTTGCCTTTTGCTTTTTTTTATTGAAACAAATTTATTTATGAATATATTTAATGAATAAATTCATCGATCCTAAATTTCCATACCCAAACCCAATTCCAACCTCTGCCTTTACTGTTGCTAGCTAGGCAGATCCAGGCGGCTACTCGATTCAATCTGCAGCGAGAGTGACGATGGGTGGCAGCGCCGCCACCGCCACCGCCGCCAACGACCTCCGGCAGCTGCAGGAGCCGTGGCTCTTCGTCGCGTTGGTCATCATCGGCGCCATCTACGTCGCGGCCGCCTTATTCCGCCTCGTCTCCCACCTGTCCCTCTGCCTGCGCCGCCCGCGCGACCTCCGCCGCCGCTACGGCGCCTGGGCCGTCGTCACGGGCCCGACGTCCGGCATCGGGCGGTCCATGGCGCTGGAGCTCGCCCGCCGGGGCTTCAACCTCGTCGTCGTCGGCCGCGACCCGGGCAAGCTGCAGGACATCTCGGAGACCATCTCCAAGGTCCACCCCGGCGGCGTGGAGACCAAGACCGTGGTGTTCGACCTCGCCCTCGCCTCCACCGCCGAGGGGGACGAGGCGCTGCGGCGGCTGCGGGAGGCCGTGGCCGGGCTGGACGTCGGGGTGCTGGTGAACAACGCCGGCGTGGCGCGGCCGTGCGCGGTGTACCTGCACGAGGCGGACGCGGAGGCGTGGGTGAGGATGATACGGGTGAACCTGTGGGCGGTGACGGAGGTGACGGCGGCGGTGCTGCCGGGGATGGTGGCGCGGGGGAGGGGCGCCGTCGTCAACATCGGCTCCGGCTCGACGGAGTCCATCCCGTCCTTCCCACTCTACTCCGTCTACGCCGCCACTAAACGGTGCTAATGCTAATTATCTTCTTTGCATTTTTAATATTCCTCACAAAAGTTTCTTAGTATATAAAAGCATATTAATGTCCGCAATTTTGAATAATAGCTAGCAGATTGGGCAAATATATTTGTTTTACGATCAGACTAATTAAACAGTGTTCTTGTGTTCTTCAGTACCTGAAGATGGTTAATGCTGGATTTAAAACATTTGACGAGCTATAAATCATATCCTGATAATATGTACTCCCTTCACAATTGGAATTAGGTTTTTTTATGGGATGAAACGAGTACTCGCTTAATACTGATGTATTAAATATAGTACTACTAGCGACTACCTTCAAGCTAGTCTAAAATATTTCGCGAGGACTCAACTAACGACACCGGCGACAAATATTATTGACTGGATATAGTATATATCAAAGTAGAACTCGATATAATTGGAGTGTCCAGTACTGCTCTAATTGGATTCAATGTTCTGTATCCATAATTCGATATGCTAGCCGGTTTTAATTCGTTTTTGTTTGCTGCTTGTATTTTCACTTACGCTGCAGGTACGTTGCTGAGTTCTCGAGGAGCCTTTACGTGGAATACAAGAGCAAAGGAATCGACGTGCAATGTCAGGTATATATATTGTACTCTTGTTAAAGTTTTTTAAAAACAAATTTTCATGTATTGCTGGTGGTTTGACGAACGCTTGCATCTGTTCGCTTATGAAATTGGGGATAACTTGAAATAACCGGTCGATCACATTTAGGGCTACTTTAAAATGTAGAATTTAAAAACACATGCAAAAAAACATATGAATAGGATGTCGTGGTGTCACAACAAATCCTACAGAAAATACATTTGCAAAATCTTGTAGGATTTTGCAAAAAGTATTGTTTGATAATATCGTAGGAAAAGTAAAGGAATTTTGAGTCATCTTTCATAAAGATGAAAGGAAAAATAACCGAGACTATATATATACACCATTAGTTTTGGTTGGTAACATCAACCGAAACTAAAATAACGGTGTCACGGACTGGCTCCGTCATCTTTAGTCTCGGTTAGTGTTATCAATTGAGACTAAATTTTTTTTAAATTTTACTTCTTTTAATTTGCTGCTTGTGTTTATATATTATGCATATATATTTCACACATATATATATACATATATATGCAATATGTATATATGTGTATAAATACATATATATATATGCAATATGCATATATATATAATATATATTTTACACACATATAAATGTATTTAATTAAGTAAATATATACATGTATTAGCAAAATATGTACACACATATAAATATAAATATAGACATATATTACATTTCTAATTAATTTTTACTGTTCTATATCGTATATTACAAAAATTTATGTATGATGTGGATTCACGACCACTCCAATTTCAGTAGAATGCTTTCGCAGGATCAATAATTTGCTCGTTGATAAATTCCATCAGTGATACTCGAGAAGCCTATAAACCATCTTGTTGGGGGAGTTTGTCCCTTATGCAAATAATCTATTATTTGAAAAATAAAAAATAAATATATGAAATCAATAATAAATAAAGACGTAATGTATGAATGACTGTTGTGCGTACATCCAGATCCTGAGTACATGTGACTTGGTGAGTTAGGCATTTAATGTAGTCACAGATGTAGTAGCCGCTCAAGTTCGTGAAGGGTTACGCGGAGGCTACGATAGCTAATAACAAAAATTTCTACCGTGCAAACCAGAAACCTTGTAAGTAAGGGTCGATAGATCGTTATCGATTGGAGTGGAGTGCAGCGGATATAGCCAAACATGAGCTATCCGATCCGGAACAGTACTGGCCCATCATAGCCGATTCGCTAACAGTCGATTCGCCGTAGCCGATGCACCGATTCCACAGCCAATCTGCCGTAGCCGATTTGTCGATTCACCGAACCACACTCGCGCTATCGATCCGCCGCAGCCGCCGCGCTCCGATGTGCCGCAGCCGATTCGCAGCCGTCAAACAACACAGCAATATAGTAGTTCCTCTACCGGTATCCACACGTTTAGAGATAGAACGCCTAACACCCGTGTGCTAGCACGCGATGCAAGGCTAGGTTTTGGCTTGGAAGTGGGAAGGTTTCCGTGGAGATCTCAAACTCGTCAACTTCTGAAGCCGCGCGATTAGATTGATTTGATTCAAGTGCAATGTCGCAGCTCTCCACCCCTCGCCCCTTTATATAGAGTTGTCGACTGGGCCTATAGGCCCATCGGGACTCTATCCGATCGGATCCCTATCCGATCGAGCCGTATCTGAATCCAACTCGAATGCATGTTCTTATCCCCTTAAGCGTGCGACCTTGTAGGTTCAGGTATACTCGGTTTCGACCCGAGTCCAACTCGGCCGACCGTCAATAGCGGCGCCTAGCAGCACATATTGACACCATAGTATACAAGAATATAATATCGGTTCTAAACCTGTAATGTAATGTATACACAAATTCCTTTACCTCATGATATCAATTAAGCTATAGGCAAGATGTGTGTCATACTATCAATAGCTTAATCATTCACTCGAACTGAATTGGATTATCTGTCTGTTGATTGACTCCTCAATCAACTCGGCATGGCCATGCACTTCCATAATCCATTACCTCGAGGGGCTGAGAAATATCTCTCCAAAGGAGGGGCAAATTCCCTCTTGATCACTCACATTCCACTCCATGTTTCATAGCAAACCCGAAGACTACTTTTATGACTATCCAGTTATGGAATAGCGTTTGATAGTCCCAAAGTAGGCTACAACACATGTTGGAATCCATGATTATCTCAGGTATAAGGACTTTGCACCAACACTACTTGAGACCAACTAATGGCACATTAATTTCTGTAGTGTCTCATAGTGGGTCTATCCAACAATGTATTCTCTAACACATGTCTACGTATATTGATTTGGTATTTTCATACCATGATCTATGTGACATGATCATCAATCAATAAATATGTCGATCTTAGAATCATATTTGTTTCAACAATATGACATGTGATCAGTGATCGTTTAAAAATAGATTCATACATAAAGAGTCTCATAAATAATTCACGTACTTATTGATCAATTTAAGTTGTCTATTTCATAAAACTGAATAACACATTATTCATTTATACATAAACATTGATCATGATATCCAACATCTCCATGTTGCCTCTAAGGTATATCACTAACAGTCTCCCACTTGCACTAGAGTCAATCATGATAGTATCTAATACACATTGCTCTTGTGTGTGCCTCATGTTTCGGTTGAGGGAGAAGTTTTATCAACGAATCAGCAATGTTGAGATCTGCGTGCACTTTGCATATCTTGACATCACCTCTATCCACTATCTCGCGGATGAGATGATATCGCCGAAGTATGTGTTTGGACTTCTGATGTGACCTCGGCTCCTTAGCTTGCATAATGGCTCCACTATTATCACAATAGAAAGACATTGGACCAGTCGCACTCGGCCTCCTTTTCAGCCTCACAAACAAATTTTTTGATCAGAAACAAATTTTTTGATCCAAACAGCCTCCTTTTCAGCTTCTGAAGCAGCGATGTACTCGGCCTCTGTTGTAGAATCAGCAACAGTATCCTGCTTGGAACTCTTCCAGCTGACTGCGCCTCAGTTTAGGCAAAACACAAACCCAGATTGCGATCTATAATTATCCTTGTCCGTTTGGAAGCAAGCATCGGTGTAACCACGTACAATGAACTCTTCTTCATCTCCATAGACTAAGAACATATCCTTAGTTCTTCTCAAGTACTTAAGAATATTCTTTACAACTATCCAGTGACCTTCACCTGGATCTGACTGGTACCTGCTCGTAGCACTCAAAGCGTACGAGACATCTGAACATGTACAAAGCATGGCATACATGATGGATCCAATTGCCGAAGCATATGGAACCATATCCATCTTATTCTTCTCATCATGTGTCCGGGGATACTGATTTTTGCTAAGATCAATGCCATGTGACATGAGCAAGAAACCTTTCTTGAAATCGTGCATGTTGAACCTTTTCAACACCTTGTCAATATATGTACTTTGGCTTAATCCAATTAGCCTCTTGGATCTATCTCTATAGATCCAAATGCCCAATATGTATGCTGCCTCCTCTAAGTCTTTCATGGAAAAACTATTTTTCAATAAAGACTTGACGGATTCTAGCATAGAGATATCATTTCCAATCAATAATATGTCGTCCACATATAAGATTAGAAATACAATTCCGCTCCCACTGACCTTTTTTAAACACATGCCTCCTCTTTATTTTTTATGAAACCAAACCCTTTGATTACTTCATCAAAACGAATATTCCAAATCCAAGATGCTTGCTTCAATCCATAAATGGATTTATGTAGCTTGCATATATTTCTAGGCGACTGTGGATCGACAAAACCCCCAGGTTGTATCATGTATACATCCTCACTTAGGTTTCCCTTTAGGAAAACCGTTTTGATATCCATCTGCCATATATCATAATCGAAATATGCAGCAATCGCTAGAATAATCATAATAGACTTAAGCATTGCGACGGGTGAGAAGGTTTCATCATAATCAACACCTTGAATCTGTTTAAAACCTTTCGTCACCAAGCACGCCTTATAGATGTGAACATATCTATTCATGTCGGCCTTTTTCTTAAAAACCCATTTGCACTCAATGGTTTTGATACCATCAGGTGGATCAACCATGTTCCAAACTTGATTATCATAGATGGATTCTATTTTGGATTTCATGGCTCCAAGCCACTTGTTGGAATCGGGTCTCACCATCGCTTCCTCATAGGTCATAGGCTCATCGTTGTCTAACAATAATATATCACGTTGTTTCGCACCTGTGTACCTGTCAGGCGCATGACATGATCTTTCCGACCTCCGTTGGGCTGGTGTATCTACAATAGGTGGCGCAACATCTTGTTCCTCATGTTGTGGTTCCATGGTAGCTGGAATATTTTTTGGTATTTCTTGAACTTCTTCAAGATGCACCCTGCTCTCATTAACCCTTCTTGAAAGAAACTTTTTCTCTAAGAAAACACCGTGTCGGGCGACAAACACTTTGCCTTGTTCTCGATTATAAAAGTAATATCTCTTAGTTTCCTTAGGATATCCTACAAAGAAACACTTGTCAGATTTTGAGTGTGAGTTTGTCGGACTGTAAACGTTTTACATAAGCCTCACATCCCCAAATTTTAAGAAAAGACAAACTATGGGGTTGCCCAGTCTATATCTCATATGGTGTCATTTCAACTGATTTAGATGGAACTCTATTTAGTGTGAACGCAGCTGTTTCAAGAGCATATCCTCAGAAGGATAACGAAAAATCACTTTGGCTCATCATGGACCGCACCATGTCCAACAAGGTGCGATTTCGCTGTTCGAACACCCCATTCCATTGTGTAGTTCCTGGCGGAGTCAACTGTGGAACAATTCCATAATCTTTTAGATGATTACCAAACTCTTGGCTCAAGTATTCCCCTACACAATCTGATCGTAGAAACTTGATTGTTTTCCCTAAATGATTCTGTACTTCATTCTGGAATTCTTTGAACCTTTCAAAGGATTCGGACTTATACCTCATTAATTAGATATAACTATATCTACAAAAGTCATTGGTAAAGGTACTAAAGTACTGATAACCACCTCTGGCCGTTGAACTCATTGGTCCACATACATAAGTATGTACGAGTGCCAACAAGTCACTTGCTCTCTTACTGTGTCTCGTGAAAGGTGTCTTTGTCATCTTACCAAGTAAACAAGACTCACATGTCTCAAATGATTCAAAATCAAAAGAGTGAAGCAATCCATCCTGATGGAGCTTCTCCATGCGTTTCTGATTTATATGGCCTAAGCGACAATGCCAGATAAATGTGAGGTTTGTATCATTTGGGAGATGTCTCTCTATATTAATGTTATAGATGGGAGACGCTTCAAGATTCAAAACGTATAGTCCATTCACCAATGGTGTATGAAAATAGAACATATCTCTGAGATAAATTGAACAATCATTGTCCATTGATCTAAAATCATATCCTTCCGCTTGCAAACATGAAGAGGAAATAACGTTTTGACATAGAGTTGGAATACAATAATAATTATTTAATTCTAAAACTAATCCTAAAGGTAAATGAAGTGATGTAGTACCGACAGCAATTGTAGCAACACTTTCTTCATTGTCGACGCGTAGGTTCACCTCGCCCCTTCTCAAGCTTCTACTTCTTCTCATTCCTTCCAACAATTTGCAAATATGAGCTACTGATCCGGTATCAAATACCCAAGAGTCAATAGGTGAAGTAGCAAGATTAATGTCTATAACATTAATACCTAAAGCATAAGTCGTACTTTGCTTTTTTTGAGATCATCCATGTACTTCTTGCAGTTCCTTTTCCAGTTATCTATCTCCTTGCAATAGAAGCAAATGGCATCTGATGCCACCGACCCCTTTTTGCCCTTCTTTGCGTTGGAGGCACTCGCGAACTCATCGGGAGTAAGTTTTCTCTTGGAGCAAAGTTTCTTGACAGGTGGTTTGCGCTTAGCTTTCTGCATCATCATCACATGATGACCGTTTTTTTTATACTCTCCTCAGCCGTCTTTAGCATCCCATGCAATTCGGCCAAGGTCTTATCCATACTGTTCATGTGATAATTTAATATGAATGGCGCAAAGCTCGGAGGGAGCGACTGAAGAATCATATCAGTAGCCAACTCTTGGCTAAGGGGAAAACCTAGTTTTTCCAGACTCTCAATGTAGCCAATCATTTTTATTACATGCGGACTGACAGGACTCACCTCAACAAGCCTGCATGCAAACAGGGACTTTGAGGTGTTGAACCTGTCGACCCTAGCTTGGTTCTCAAACATGCCACACAGTCCCTAAATAATAGTATGAGCATCGCTGCTCTCGTATTGCTTCTGAAGCTCAGAGGACATTGTAGCAAGCATGAGACAGCTTATGTCTAGAGAATCATTAGTGTGCTTCTCATATACCCTCCGTGCAGTAGCTGTAGCATTATTAGGCAAATCATCCGGATAGGGTACTTCATTGCGCTCTTGCTTGAGAACAATTCTCAAGTTGCGATACCAATCCATAAAGTGTGTTCCGTTCAATTTTTCTTTCTCGAGAATAGATCGCAAATTAAAGGTACCGGGTGTAGTATTAGCTGCCATTATTCTATAATAGAAAAAGCAAAGTTTAGCATAATGTTTATGCTATGTCTATTGTTAAACAATTTAACATAAGACTTTCATTACGTATTTTACACCTTCCCTCTAGGTCACGTATTGAGTCAAGATCAATATGTTAGTTAATTTCTAGTGAGCTTTGGCATCACTGCTAGAATATTAGTAACATGGGTAAGCAACACCTTGATAATCACATCTCTATGTGACTCTTGTTATTGGTGTGGCATCTCCATGCCCCAGCGCCAACCTATGCCCCAAGGTCCAAAACTGTTTTGATAGCCTTATTAAGTGAACCAGATGCTCCTGCTGTATATGTTCGTTTTCTACCTATCGCAAAGATACGGTATCGAGACGACATATGAGGGTACGCACACGCGGTCTCGTAGGCGGGGTTAGCGAGCGGGGTCGAGGGAAGCCGCCCGCGCAGGGCTTAGAGCGGCGCCGAACACCACACAAAATTCATAGATCCAATCTATGAGATCGCTTACGGAAACCATATCGGCATAATCACATTATGCCGTCCCGATACACTATCAAGGGAGATGGTTTGCGTAGGCACAAGGCAGCATACAAGGCCGGACTACGAGATAGCTTCGGCATAATCACATTATACCGTTCCGATACACTATCAAGGAACACTATCTCAAAACCGACTCAAACCGAGTTCTATGGATATTGCTTCGACGTAATCATATTACGCTGTTTCGATACACTATCAAGGAACACAATTACCATAAACTCTCCTCAACAGATCCCATAAAACCGATTGATCTAATCAACCCATGTGCAAAACTTGTTCCAGATCCAATCTAAAATTCGAATTAAGCAAGTTTAGCTCTGATACCACTAAAGGGTTACGCGGAGGCTACGATAGCTAATAACAATAATTTCTACCACGTAAACCAGGAACCTTGCAAGTAAGGGTCGATAGATCGTTACCGATTGGAGTGGAGTGCAGCGGATATAGCCAATCAGGAGTTATCCGATCCGGAACGATCGCCGATCACAACCGATCCGCTGACAGCCGATTCGCCGACTCGACAGCCGATTCACCGCAGCCGATGCACCGATTCCACAGCCGATCTGTCGTAGCCGATTTGCCGATTCACCGAACCACGCTCGCGCTGCCGATCCGCCGCAGCTTCCTCGCTCCGATGTGCCGCAGCCGATTCGCAGCCGCTGAACAGCACCGCAATATAGCAGTGCCTCTACCAGTATCCACACATCCAGAGATAGAACGCCTAACACTCGTGTGCTAGCACGCGATGCAAGGCTAGGGTTTGGCTCGGGAGTGGGAAGGTTTCCGTGGAGATCTCAAACTCGTCGACTTCTGAAGCCGCGCGATTAGATTAATTTGGTTCAAGTGCAATGCCGCAGCTCTCCACCCCTCGCCCCTTTATATAGAGTTGCCGACTGGGCCTATAGGCCCATCGGGACTCTATCCGGTCGAGCCGTATCCGAGTCCAACTCAAATGTCTGTTCTTATCCCCTTAATCGTGCGACCCTGTAGGTTCAGGTATACTCGGTTTCGACCCGAGTCCAACTCGGCCGACCGTCAATAGCGGCGGCGAGCAACACATATTGACACCATAGTATACAAGAATATAATATCGGCTCTGAACATGTAATGTGTACACAAATCCCTTTACCTCACGGTACCAATTAAGCTATAGGCAAGATGCGTGCCATCCTATCAATAGCTTAATCATTCAGTCGAACTGAATTGGATTATCTATCTGTTGATTGACTCCTCAATCAACCCGGCATAGCCATGCACTTTCATAATCCATTACCTCGAGGGGCCCAGAGATATCTCTCCAAAGGAGGGGCAAATTCCATCTTGATCACTCAAATCCCACTCCATGTTTCATACTAAACCCAAAGACTACTTTGATGACTACCCAGTTATGGAATAGCGTTTGGCAGTCCTAAAGTAGGCTACTACACATGTTGGAATCCATGATTATCTCAGGTCTAAGGACTTTGCACCAACACTACTTGAGACCAACTAATGGCACATTAATTCCTATAGTGTCTCATGGTGGGTCTATCCAACAATATGTTCTCTAATACATGTCCACGTATATTGATTTGGTATCTCCATACCATGATCAATGAGACATGATCATCAATCAATAAACATGCCGATCTTAGAATCATATTTGTTCCAACAATATGATATGTGATCAGGGATCGTTTAGAAATGCATTCATACATAAAGTCTCATAAATAAGTCACGTACTTATTGATCAATACAAGTTGTCTATTTCATAAAACTGAATAACACATTATTCATTTATACATAAATATTGACCATGATATCCAACATCTCCATGTTGCCTCTAGGGCATATCACTAATAGTTCGTCCCCTACGCTTGTTTTGCACACTAAAGGAGAAACAACGATAGATTTAATATATATTTTTATTTTAAAACAAATTAATGATTCAATATAATTTTGGAGCATGTACTCACTGGAAATTTCAGTTTTCACTTCAAGCTTTTCATTCCAAAGCCTGCAGACCTTCTCACGGAGCCGTTCTCTTGCCCTACGTGCAGTTGCAAGCTAGTAATTATTCGAGAACCGCATAGTAGCAATAACAACTAAGATGGCATTACCTGTCTAACACTTCAAAAATCTTTGCGAAGGTAAACTCTAGTTTATCCATTGAATCGTAGATATTGACCACGAGTGGCTAAGATCAATTAGGAAAAGGACCCAGTGAAATCTGTAAATTATATAAGATGATATATATCTTAAACTGTATATGTACGAGATGAAAATTGGTACGGAAGATAGTAAAAACTCACGCTGTATTGTATAGCAGAAGTATCCAATACTTGTAATGTTGCTGCACCAGCATATGGAGAATATTGTCTTCTGTTTGCGCTGGATATTGTTCTAGCATCGCAGTGTTGAATCCTGTTTTCACCCATCCCCGCTCCTTGCATTCGTGGATCGCCATTCTACAACGGATAAAAGAATTGTAGTCAGCTACATACAAGGAGCTAAGGAACGAAATAAATTTAACTGAACGATACTTACAAAACCCGTCGAGGGCGTCTAGCTGGTATAGGTCGAAAATGTCCTCGAAGCGGATAAACATTTGATCATCTTCTGTTTCGAAGAATGTGTTGTTTCTGATGCGCACCGTGATCATCTCTGTTCCTTTGCTTGAAACTTCCATGTACCACTTGTGGAAGCGGTACATTTGTGTGGGGAGAATCTTGAGCTCATCAGGCTTGACAAGAGGTCATCCGTATGTATACTTATATTTCAGCTCAGCGTTCTCAATAGTTGTGCGTCCGGATAATTGGTCCATCGTTATTCCTGCATCTTCCATAAATTTTCTTAAATCAGCTCTTTGTGGTTGCACCATCAGCTTAATGGATTTTTAAGGTTGCATCTCAAGCTGCGGGACATCTTTGACCTTTGCTGTCGCCTTTCTGATCGTCCTATCGTAGTCTGACTGCGGTTTTGGTTTAGCCAATGGCGTAAAGTACATCTTCTTGAAGAAAGCCTTGGTTGCTGCGTCGATTGGAATAGTCTTCTCAGGAGACGTCTTCTTGAAATGTGCCTTTACCTCAGCTTGGACGGCCTCATGCAACTCCTCGGGAGTCTTGTCATACGATGTTTTCTTTGGGGTTAGCAAGAGCCGGTCAAATTTTGGCATCTTGCTTCTTGGTGAACTGATTGACATTGACCACGCGGCTCGAGCTTTGCGCTTAGGAGGCGATGGAGGAGGCTGAGTGGCAGACCCTTTAGGAGTCGGTGCTCGTGGAAGTGACGGAGAAGGCGGAGGAGGCTGGGGAGTGGGAGACCATTTAGGATCCGGTGCTCGTGGAGGCGACAAAGGAGGCGGAGGAGACAGTCCACGTGGCAGAGACGGAGGAACGGAGGCCGCTTCTCGCCCAGGAAAGACGATGAAGGGCTTGTTCCATAGAATGATCATGTGGGCTGTTTATACTAGTGTCGTCTCCCCGTCTCCTCCGGGGATATCCAGCTCAAGATCTTTAAAGTCTCGTTCCACTGTTCAATTTCGACTTTAGAGTACCTAGGTGGAACGAGCATGTAGTGATAGGTCCCGTCTCGTTCAACTGCGCCATGCCCGACGCCATCTTCATGAGAAGAGATTTTATTAATTAGTAATCAATCTTGATTGACAAGTTCTTGTTTAAAATATATATCATAAAGCTACGAGCATAACTTGATTGACAGGTTATGGAATGAAACATGCAGCTCACAAGGTGTCCGCTGCGTGATCTCGTCAACAGGGCATGGCGGTACTGCTGGAGCTTCTAGAGCCTATTCAGCCACATGGCCGTAGAAGCGCAGCTACTATGCTGATGCTATAGTTGAGGAGGATCTGATTGGCTCACATGTTGGCTCCGCAGCTTGGCCATCTGTTCGGCCACCTTTCTTGCCACTATGTCATCGATCTATTAGAGTCAAAGCTCCATATCAGCTAGCTTCGCATCCATATCTCGCTTCCTCCTCATGCGGTTCTTGTAGCTTTGGATGTCTTCTTGGAATCCGTATTTCCAGGGAACGACACCTTTTCCTCGCATTCGTCTCGGATGCTCAGGGTTTTGCAATGCAAGCGTAAGCTCGTCCTTCTCTTTGTCGGGCTAGAATGAGCCTGAGGCAGAGGCGTCCAGTGTGTTTTCTAATCTTCTGGTGGCTTCTTGGATTGCATCGTCGAAGATTACGGAGCCATCGACAGGATTGAGTGATCCGCCGTGAGCATAGAGCCAGTGCTTTGATCGTTCCAGCCAGTTGGCTGTGACCAGAATGATACCTCTGGCTAGGAGGTCGGCTTCCATCTGCTCCCATCTCGGCACTTCCTTCTGATAGCCGCCTAACCCTAGCTTGTGATGATACTATTTCTTAGCTGTGTTGGCCTTGTTTTTCTCAATGAGCGCTTGCGCTTGCTCTCCTGTCTTGTATTGCACAAAGACCTCCCAGTGATCTCGCAGCTTTGAGAATTTGTCAAAGTCTGGGTTCTGGCCCTTAAGGATGTATTTCTTGTGTATTTCCTTCTTGAAGTTCCAGAAAAGCTCGGCCTTCTTTTTCAGCGTCCATTCCTTGACCCTTGCTTGTTTTGTCTCTGGGATGGCGAACGTCTCCAGCATTGTCGACCATAGCATCTCCTTCTCTGTGTCCAGGAGATATCTTTGCTCATCCCTTCCTATCCTTCATCACCGCCAGTTCACTACGCTGATGGGCACGTGATCCCTCACTACCCATCCACTGTGTGCCACAAACTTTATTGCAGCTTTCCACTTTGGTTATGATATGTCGATTCTCAATTCTCTTGCTGACACCACGTTGCCCGTGTGCCCTCTTCCCTCCAACGGATGGAGTGCCCTCATTGCCCTCCTCGTTCCCCTCCTCGTTGAGGTACTGGTTGGGATCCTCATTCCTCTCCTCAATGAAGTATTGGCTGCTCCCCTCTGCGATCTCGTCAAAGAGGATCTGTTCGTCCGAGTGATCTGCCATTTGATTGTTTCGCTAGGACGACTGGATCAAGTAATTCTGAAAAGAAAAAAATTATTCGGTTAATACATGTATGATGTTCCTAAGTCTGATATTCAGGTAATGCATATACTCTGCTCGTTCAGTCGTAAAAGTCGTTCTCTATAAGTTTTCACTAAGTCGTTCGCTAAGTTGTTCTCTAATTTGTAAAAGTTATTCGCTAAGTCGTAAAAGTCATTCGCTAAGTCGTTCTGTAAGTCATAAAAGTCGTTTTCACTAAGTCGTTCGCTAAGTCGTTCTCTAAGTCGTAAAAGTCGTTTGCTAAGTCATAAAAGTCGTTCACTAAGTTATTTTCTAAGTCTTAAAAGTCGTTCGCTAATTCGTTTGCTAAGTCGTAAACGTCATTCGTGAAAACCTCGAACAGAATAAGTTGCTAAGTCGTCCGCTCGTTTTTTCTCTAAGTTTTTCTATATTGACTATATTTTAACTTGTAAAAGAAACTTATATTTTATATTTTATATTTTTCTCTAAGCTTTCGCCGAGAGGAAGATGACTTTTCTAAGCTTTCACCGAGAGAGAGAAAGAGAGGATGATGAGGTGAGGGAGATAAGGTGGAGAGGAGAGAAAGTGGATGAAAGGAGAGGTGGATCACTTAACCACATAAACTTTTTTTCTCATTTTATCCTAAATTTTTGGCTCATTTTTTCGTATAAACTATCAAAATGATTCACTTTTTTATTTAATATATAACATTTTTATTCTTGGTTTATCTTTTATTTTATGTGAAATTTTGTAGAGCTACCGACACTACTATTAACGATCCAAAATATTTATATTCAAAATTCACATTTAAAATTAATTAACATTCAAAATTCAAAATTCACATCCATTCACACTTATATATGTTTCACAGTCCATGTAATTCAAAATTCATATTCAAAATTAATTAACATTCAAAATTCACAAGTGCATATATATGATTCACATCCATTAATTCAAAATTCATAGTCCACTCAAATATTCAAAAATTCAAAATTGACTCAACACTGAATATTCAAAATTCACTCAAATATTCAAAGTCCATATTCACAGTTCAATTCACAGTCCATTAACAGATAAGGGCGCGGTGGCAACGGCGGCGACAGCCAGATAAGGGCGCGGTGGCAACGGCGGCGACGGCGACAGTGATGGCGACAGCATGCGGGGATTAGGGTTCGGCGAGATCATGCATAGATGAAATCGTATCGGTGCCGGCGAGGTTACCTCGACGACGACGGGCAACGACGGTGGCTCAACGGCGCGAGAATACGTCGGCGACGGCGGTTTAGGGTTGGCGCAAGACGATGATCAAAAATGGCTAAGTGTTTGGAGCTCAGTGGAGAAGATGATGCGTGCTAGGATATATATATATATATATATATATACACACACACACACACACACACTCCTATAATCTTCGTCAGTCATATCCTCGACTCCCACAATTTTCCTTTTGTCTGGGAGAACAACGTGACGCTTTGGCTCGTCGGACCCTTTCCCCTTCTTTGCTTTGCTAGCCATGTCCTTCACATAGAAAACTTGCGTTACATCATTGGCAAGGATGAAAGGTTCATCTGAGTATCTAATCTTGTTAAGATCGACTGTTCATCCCACTTGCAGCAATCGTTGCGCCTCCACCTCTCAGCCTAACCCACTGGCACCGAAACAGAGGGACCTTCAGAGGTCCATAGTCAAGTTTCCATATGTCCTCAATGCTACCGTAATACGTGCTAGTCATATTATCGTATTCCATAGCATCGATGCGCACAACGCTGTTCTGATTCATGCTCTTGCTGTCTTAGGTCCGTATGTAAATGTATATCCATTGATTTCATATGCCTGGATTGTGGTGATCGAGCAAGATGATCTCCTTGCCAAGAAGGCTAGTTGTCGGCCAATGGTCCCGTTGCCCATGAGATGTTGTCGTAGCTAAGCAAGGAAAGAATCAATGTGATGGCGTGTAATCCAGGCATCCGTCTTAACAATGTTTTCAGAGCGAACAATCGCCAAGTGCTCCTCGATGTAAGGAGCCACCAAGGAAGATCATTGCAAAACAGTCCAATGTGTTTTCCTGAACAAGTCATTGTCTACGGTCATTATTGCCTTCCTTCCAAGAGTCACCTTTCCCCGTAGTCTCCCTTCATGGCTTGATTCGGGCATTCCGATGGGACGAAGGTCTTCAATAAAGTCGAGTAGATCTCAATGACGTCCTCTGTTCCATACCCCTTGGCGATGCTGGCTTCCGGACGAGAACAGTTATGGACGTACTTCTTTAGAACGCCCATGTATCTCTCGGAAGGAAACATGTTGTGTAGAAATACATGACCGAGGATACAGATCTCTTTGACAAGGTGGCAGAGGAGATGCGTCATGATACTGAAGAAGGAAGGCGAAAAGATCATCTCAAAGCTGACAAGACATTGCACCACATCATTTTGAAAGGCTTCTAGTCTGTCTAGATTGATGATCTTCTACGAAATTGCGTTTAGGAAAGCACATAGCTTTGTTATTATTGCCCGGACATTATCGGGAAGGATACCCTGAATTATAACGGAAGCAGCTGTGTCATCAGCATGTGGCAGTCATGAGACTTTAGGTTTGTGAACTTCTTATCCTACGTGCTTGTTATTCCCTTTATATTTGAAGAGTATCCAAACGGTACCTTAGATACTCTCTAGGCATTCAAACATGCTTTCCTTCTCTGCCTTGCTCAGAGTGTAGCTGGCTGGACTCAAGTAGTGGCTTCCTTTCTCCTTTGGTTTCGGGTGAAGGATGTCGCGTTGTGTCATATGCTTAAGATCATTGCATGCCTCAAGTGTATGTTTTGATTTTTCATATCCACCTAGGAAGCTCAACAGGTTGACGCAAAGGTTCTTAGTGAGGTGCATCACGTCGATTGCATGGCGGATATCCAAGACTTTCCAATAGGGTAACTCCCAAAAAATGAACTTCTTCTTTCACATCGCCGCGTGACCATCTTCACTTGCTATAGGTTGGCTGCCAGGTCCCTTTCCAAATACTACTTTCAGGTATTTCACCATAGCAAACACGACCTTTTCGTTGCGATGCTTTGACTTAGTATGGTGGTCTGTTTCTGTTCAAAATGTTTGTCTTTCTTTCGGACAGGGTGTCTTGCAGCAAGAAAATGACGATGGCCCATGTACACTACCTTACAGTGTTTCAGGTATGTACTTTCGGTTTCATCCATACAGTGGGTGCAAGCCTTGTACCCCTTGTTGACTGTCCGGATAGGTTGTCAAGTGCAGGCCAATCGTTGATGGTAACAAATAGCAATGCTCGTAGGTTAAACTGCTCCTGTTGGTCCTCATCCCAGACGGGGACACCTTTCTTTCACAACAGTTTTAGATCTTCGACCAATGGTCTTAGGTACACATTAATGTCGTTATCAGATTGCTTTGGGCCTTGAATAATAATCGGCATCTGAATGTACTTCCGCTTCATGCATAGCCAAGGAGGGAGGTTGTAGATACACATCGTTACAGGCCAAGTGTTGTGGCCGCTGCTCATCTCTCTAAAAGAATTCATGTCGTTCATACTTAAACAGAACCTTATATTTTGTGCATCGTCGCCGAAGTCTTTAAATGTTCTGTCGATATTTTGCCACTGCGACTCATCGACGGAGTGTCTCAGCATGTCGTCTTGTTGGCGTTCTTCTGTGTGTCAGCACATCATTCTTGCATGCTCTTTGTTCCTAAACAGACGCTTGAGCCGTCGTATTATAGTAAAATACCACATCATCTTAGCAGGAACTTTCTTCTTTGAAGGTTGTTCGTCAACTTCGCCTGGATCATCTCGTATGATCTTGTATCGAAGTGCTTTACAAACCGGACATGCTTCTAGGTTCTCGTACTCCTGACCGTGATAGAGGATACAATCGTTAGGACATACATGTATCTTCTGTACCTCTAGTCCTAGAGGGCAAACTAACTTCTTAGCTTCGTACGTTGATTTCGGCAATTCGTTTTCCTCTGAAAGAATGTTCTTCACGAGTTTTAGTAACTCACCAAATGCCTTGTCACTGACACCATTTTTGGCCGTCCATTGCAAGAATTCCAGCGTGGTACCCAACTTTTTGTGTCTCTGTTCGTAACCTGAGTACAAGGACGTTTTATGGTCTGCCAACATACGCTTCAATTTCTACACCTTCTTTTCACCTTCACAGTCCTCCTATATGTCGCACAACATCTAACCAAGGCCATCGACATCATCGTTTTCTTCAACATCCTTGTTCGCCTCGCCTGCTCGCCTGATGTATTCTCTTCAAACCCATCGTATTTACCATAGCCCAGAATGTTGTCGTCTTCTTCTTCATCTTCTTTCATTGCAACTCATATATCTTCGTGCGATGTCCAGCAATTGTAGTAAGGCATGAATCCCGACTAAAACAAGTGGTCATGAATATCTCTTGATATAGAATACTCCTTATTTTTTCACTTTTTGTATGGACAACGTATAAAGCCCTTATGCTTGTTGGCATTGGCTACACTAAAAAATAATGCACATCTTGAATAAACTCGGTCGATCGTCGGTCCGCAGTGTACATTCATTATCGATCCATCTACATGAAATACACAAAAATCATAAAAAAAATGACGAAAGTCAAACCATTTAAATAATATGACAATAATTATATATATGTAATCAGACTAATTATATAATAATACAACATACGTAATGTGTTATACTTATAATCTATTGTAGAATTATTTTTAAAAGTATTTTTAAAGTTCTACGTAGTGTTTTTATTTATAACTATTTTAACGATTTTTAAATACCTTAATTTTCTAATCTACTATCATTTTTTATTTTTTCCTTATCTATTTTATAACATTTTTCTCCACATGTTTCTCTCTCATCATTTTTCATAAATATTTTTGGAGATAAAAATGCATGTAAATATATACCTACAAATATAATATGCTAAACGTACTTAGAGGATGGAGTTGTGAATTTTAAGAAGTAAAATCATTTTCCCCAAACAAATTTTCTCTCTTCATTTTCCATTAACCTATTTAGAGATAAAAATGTCTACAAATATATCGTAAAAAATAATATGCTAAGTATAGATCATAAGAAGATGAAGTTGCTAACTTTGTAGATCCCTCAGATTTGTGTATTATCATTAAAAAAATTTACAAAAATTTTGGCAAAGACTCCTTCTTCTCCAAACCATTGAAGACAATGGCTCGAGTGGAGGAGGAAGAAGAAGTATAAAAGCATCTTCACTTTAGTATAAAAAGCATCTTTACTTTGATAACACCAACCGGGACAAAAGATAATATCTTTAGTCTTCGTTGGTGTTACTAACCGGGATTAAAGATCCGTGGCACTCTGATAGGTTCTGATAGAAATCTAACCAGGACTAAAGATCCTAGAGAGCCATTGTCTTTTTAATCGGAACTAAAAATATTTTTTAATCGGAACCGAGACTATTACGAATTTTGGCAAAATGGAGCAAAGATCATTTTCTTAAGTAATGTTAGAGTAGCAATTCCTATATTTCCTAAAAACCATGTAGGAAATTTTTTCAATGGATCTAAATTCTTTAGAATTCCTCTAATTTTCCTTAAGTTCCAACGGAGCTTACGACATGGTTTTAGCAATCCTATCTTACAATCCACTAAATCCTAAAGCTCAACATAAAAAAAGACCACATTATCATTCAGTAACAATTATTAAATTTAAACATCATACAACCATGCTATATTATCTATAATTTTATTTAGAGCTTTAAAAATACAAAGCATATTAAATCATCATCCCACATAATTCACACAATATTTTAATATATCTCTCAATTAATTTTTTTAATATCCTATAGATCTATATGGTTCATCCTCACTTAGTTAATGCTATTTCTTTCTTTTCTCATTAAATCATATTATTTTTATTCTAAGATGATTAATCTATGGTCTAAATTATCTCTCATTTTTTCTTCTCGTTAAACTATATCATCTCAATTGTTTTCTCCTAGATGATTAATATATGCTTCAAATTATCTCTCTCATAAAACCACGTCACTTATTTTACATTTGAATTATTATTCTACATATAATATTTAAATTTAAATTATAATAAATCAATTTATGTTGTCTAGCTATGTTATACATTATTTTTCCTTATTGTTATCATGTAACTTCTACCGCGACACGTCCACCTAGTTAATCGACACGTCCACCTAGTTAATTTGATACACGCGGTACCGTCAGATCCATGCGGCCCAATTGTCATTAATTAGTAGGGTCCAATCTCTGATCCACGCATGCATGGGAAACTGCAGTACATTCACGTGGTGGGTGACAGTGTAGCAGTGAAAGTAAACAAGCAACCATGCGTAACTTGATTTAAATCAAAAGGAGCCAATCCTATATAAATGTAAACTTTATAAAAGTAGAGATACTTTCGTTAATTTATTATAAAACTATTTTAAGGTCAAACGCTAATAGTTTTTTTTATTTTATGTGATCATATTTAATTTTCATCTTCTTCGATGAACTCAAACAAAATATTCTTATGCTTTCCAACTTCACCTTTCTCTTTCTACGTGTACATTTCCTAACGTGTGTTTTTAAAAGTTATTATAAAAAAATTGTTTTAAAAATCATATTATTTATTTTTTAAATTTTTTAATTAATATTTAATTAATTATGAGTTAATATATACTCTATTTTACGTGTCTGAATATTTTAAGTGTCGAAGAGAATTTATTTTACGTGTCGAAGAGAATGGGTTCTTAGCCCCTCCTTCCGAACACACCTTAGTGATGAAGTTATAAATTTTAAAGTTTGGAGCCATAGCACTATTATTTTTCTAAGAAATTATAGAAGTTGTAGACTTATGATAAAATTGATGTTAAATTTATATTTTTATAATACTATATCTTAATCTACAGTTTAGTTTTAGGATAAAGTTAGTGCTAAATTTATGATTTTATAATAATTTAGTAAGTTTGCGTAGTTTTGTGAAATTTAAATAGATGTTCTTCGTCTAATATATTTAATCGCTAAGTATGGTCGAGTCACGTTAGCTCAATTATATTTACGGTCCTCTATCGGTTAGTGTAAGGTGCAGATTGCTCTCATCTTTCTGTCTCTTTGAGCCATATATACCATTGTAGTATAACTTTTTGTCACTTGATGATCGACAAAGGTGCAGATTATGTATATAAAACACAATCTATTAATTAATAGTACACGAACGCGATATACACGCAGGCTCCGCTGTTCGTGGCGACCAACATGACCTCCGGCGTCGCGAAGGTCGGCGATGGCGACGACGCCAGGATGAGCAAGCGGCGGCAGCGGCGGCTCTCGCCGCTGTTCGTGCCGACCGCCGACGCCTACGCCGTGGCGGCGGTTCGGTGGATCGGACACGGCGCGGTGTGCATGCCCAACCTCTGCCACCGGCTGCAGTGGTGCGTGTCCCGCGCCGTGCCGGACGGCGTCCACGACCGTGTCCGCCTCCGGGAGAACCTCCGGCAGAGGGCCGTCTTCCAGCGGCTGCGTCGCCGGCCAACATCTGATCAACCAAAGGCAAAGATCGACGGTTGATTTGGTTTAGTGAGCTAGCTAGCCTCGCACGCTGCATGTGTAGCTAGCTACTTGGTGTTTCTGCCCGAGCTCTCTGATGAGTCATGAGCAGAGGTGTATGGATAGATCGATGTGTCTCACTCGCGTGTTGTCGCTGTAATTAGAAGATCTAATCTAGTAATTAACTGGGCAAAATCATGTGTTCCGCTGCATGTATACAAGCAGCCTCACGTTTTATGCAAGCAACGGTCATGTGCGTGCTTTCAAACGTAAGTCGTTTTTACTCTGCCATCTCTGTTCCAATCAGAATTTCCCTTACCCCGTCCCACGGGAAGCGATTACCATCATAATCACATGATAACTGTTTAAAATTGTACGAATTTTATCTTTAAAAATTCAAATACAAATTAAACGGTTTCATCGCGGTTATCCCACGTTTTGTGTTGTAACCACGATATCAGTGACGATAACCACATGTTTCCTCGCGGTTATCGCACAGCTAAGTAAGGCATGGTTTCTCACGTTTATCGCATAGCTAATTAACGCACATAGCTCCTAATACATTGTAATAACCACATATAACACTGCGGTAACCGCAGGTGTGGAGGGGATTACCTTATGTGCTTCTCCTAGACGGTTATTGCATCCTACTGTGCGGTTACCATCGCCTGCCGTGCTGTTATCGCGATCGTCGGTGAGGAAATCACGGATCCGGCGCCGTCGCCGCCTCTTACCCGCAAGCTCTCCTCTGCCATGTCTCCTAACCCCCTGCCGAGTGAGAGAGATGAAGGGGAGTCACCACGAGATATTTTCTTCTTGGTTGGGCCGTATTGGGTCTGATGAACAGTTCAGCTTTGGGCCCAGTCAGCTAATTTTTTTCAATTTTCTGGTCTAATCTTGGTTTAAATCTAAAAGTGATTTTATCTTGTTCGTTTTTAAAAAAATGTTCACCATCTGGCACTACAATTTCAGAACTACCTCCACAATTTTTTCTGAAATTTTTCCTTTTTTTCAAAAGTTTAAATTCGGATGAAATTTGGGCAAACCTTACCACTGGGTACCTTGGCAGTAAGGGGCGGTTAGCACGATAACCACACAGTTATCAACGGTAAAAGAAACCCTGATTTCAATCCAATATTATATACACCTATCATTTATGTTTTCAGACCTCTCTTGTAGTTAGGACCTCTCTTACAAATAAATGGTCCATTTTCTCCAACTCAGTATAATATAGGACAACTAAGTCATATTTGATATTACTTTATAGTTTGTACGCACAAGTATATATAGATTATCTAAAAAGAAGTATATATAGATTATAGAACGACGACTTGCTAGGACTTTATAGATATTCATAGATAGTTCAAGCCGTCTTGCTGATTAGTCTTTTAGCTCTTTCGTTAAGGTTAACAAATCACCGAGCTAGCTCGTTAAGACAACAAGCCACAGGCTCGTTAGCAGTTCGAGAAACTTTTGACATTATATCATTTAGTAGTTTAAGAGACATATCACAGTTTAAGAAACATGCTAATAAAAAATTGAAAAATATGACGTAGCCAAAATCACTTTCCGAATAAGGCATTATAACTACGAGTTCAAGCTGATCCAGCCACAAGCTTTTTTCCACCCTATCTCTATGTAAAAGTTTTTTTAATTTATTTTTTTTCAAAATTTTTTAAGATGTAAATTTTTAGCATAAATATGTGTGATAGTAAAAAAAAACACAATTTCGCTTGTCACGGGTCACGGTATCGTCAGATCACGAGACTCCCCACGGTCGCGTAGAGTGAGGGCGTGAGACCAAGCGGTCTCGCTCAATCAGCGACACGGCGTGGTAGTGATTAATGATTGTGATTAACGATTAATTAATTACTAGTTATGTTAATTGAAGAAATGACAATAATTAAGTCTTGCGCCCTTGTCGCATAAAGTCGCGCATTACAACGTTATGAAAAAATATATATTTTTAATTTTTTTATAAATCTACATCCTTAACGCTCTTTGAAAGAATGTTTTTTTACGCGACTACATGGCTATTAGCACATACTAACTACGTGCAGGCTATTCATTTTCATTTTGCAGCTGATCCCCTTACAGCCTTTTCAAAGGACAACAAGATCCTATGAAATAACCCTATAAATCAACACCTCGGGCCATTTTGCAATGGGCCTGATGGTTTGTAAAATAGCCCATCCTTCTTTGTGCAGCTGTTAGCATACGCAATAACTATACGACATATTATTAAAAACCTATTTTTTAAAAAATCACCTTTCTAAAGGGCGTTAGGGATGTACATCTTTAATATTTTGGAAATAAAATATTTTTTGAAATATTTAATAAATAAAATTTTAAAAAACATTCGTGTTCTCTCTCCGGTTCGTATACAACGAGGCCCATATTGGCCCAACTAACCCAAAGTGCCCATGACCTTTTCCCCTTCTGGTCGATTCTCCCACGCGCCAGTGGCGATAACAGACGCGACAACCGCGCCATGTCCGTTCCCCTTCGGTTCCATTCGATTCACCTTCTTCTTTTTTTTTACACCTAGGCTTGAATAATTAGCCCTTGCACTAAATTAAAAATTTTTAAGTTCCCAAATTAGTTCTATAAAAATTAGCCCCTTAAATAGTTACTCTATTACATTGAATAAATGTATATGACTTATGACATGAATACACAAAGTTAAATATATGAATAGATGTGTCCTTACAACAAATTCATAGACATCATAGAGATACCAAGAACAAATTAGTCCAAATAAGTCACCCTTGGAGAGGCTAATTTTTTGAGGTGGACTAATTCACTTTAACCCCAAATTAACTCTATGTTTGAATTCTTGAAAGCTAATTAGGGTTAGGGATCCAAACAGGACCCTAGATTCACCTCCCTTGCCTACATTGAAACCGTCACCCGAGACGTCTGCATTTACAACTGCCGGGGCATCTGATTCGGCAGCCATATGCACACTACCGTATCAAAAACCTTCTCATCGGCCAAACCCTAGGAGGACCCACACAGTTGCTTACATCGGCGGCGGTATCCTCAGCGTCCCGTCAAGCAGAGTCTACATAGATCATGAACACCGTAGCCTCGATCTTTCTCAATGGGTTTGTTCTGATTTCTTGTGAATTTCTTGGTTGTTACATTAATTCTTTTTTATTTACAACTTTGCAAGATTTATAAAATGGATTATTTGTCGATGGATTTGAAAATCATGTTCTGTCTCTTTGCTAATTCCTTTTGTTAGTTCAATCGCCTGCAGACACAAACCTTTGTATCCTCAATTATATTGCATTTTGTAGTCCTTTCCATCTACCATGATATTACACTGTTTTGCTTTCGATAGTTTTTTTCTCAGAGCGAGATTCAGTTTTGTCTATATTTATATTAGATTTCATTACAGATTCTGGTGACCGTCTTGTTGAAACTCGGTTTCGGCAATAGAATGTCTGGGGTCGCAGTCAAGGTCGCCAAGCACAATGGGTTAGAAGGAAAAGATGATTTAGACAGGTTCAGGCCCTTTCATGAGGTAATACCCTACTCCTGTTTCGGTGGATTCGATCCGTCGAGTGTCTTTATTGATCTCAAGATCTAAAGTTAAAAGCTAAAGGCTCATAAAGCATACGATATCCCTCAAGGGACGCCCCTTACCCCCCTTATATAGTCTTGGGAGACGGGCTTACAGATCGGAAACCCTATCTTACTCTAAGTCGGTTTCCTCAATCTTACCAAACCGTGACTATGGGCCGTTGTCTTATCTCTATCGGCAACGTAACACCCAAATCATATTTGATTTACAGATAGGCAGGCACAATCTATCCCTACCTTCAGTCGAATAAGCTTGCCATATAGATACCCGATTGCAATAATCTCCATAGTCTGCTGTGTGATGTAGCAATGCAGCACCACACCTGCCCTGAACCTTGCTGATTAGCCATGGTATCATTCCATGAATCCTAAGCAGGTCATTTAATTTGGACATATAATCGAGTGGATCCAACAGCCTCCACGTAACCCCATTTCTTCCTCCAAGTATATCATTTGGATTTGTGGTTATTTTTTAGTTTTGAGGTAGAGGAACTTGAATTAAATAGTACTTCCCCCTTCAGAAACAACCCTTTACTTCCTCCGTTCTCAATTATAAGGATTATTTTTTTACATGGTTTTTCTGACATATGTTAAGCTCTTAATGAGTATAAAATTAGCATCATATAAAGTAATTTAAAAACATGAATTTAATGAGATAACATATATAATACTTAGAATATATAGAATTAATATGTTTATTAGTCAAATGTTGTCGAGTTTAATTTTTTAAATGAAAACGACATATAAAGGGAATATTTATTATCTCTCCCATTGCATTAGATGCTCTTATACAGAGAATCTGCCATCGTTCTCCTTCCTCTTCAAAGAAAAAACCTCTCCCTGTAAAATCGTTTCTCCCCTTCTCAAATAAACCGCTTCAAAAAATACCCTAAAACCTAAGCCAAGTAAAACACCGATGTATAAATTTCTATTGCAACGCACATACACGTAACTAGTCTAGTATTAAAAATGGAAGATAAACGCATACACTAATGCTCGGTCAGAAATAATTTGTTAGGGTCAAATTCTTCTCACGGCCTCTTTGGTTGATTTGTGCTATCATTAGTTGGAGGGATATTAGTTGAATAACTGAATTGCCTATGAAATAATTAAGCAATAGTGTTTTCTTCTCCATAACAAATCTACTAATAAATAAAAACTACTAAACATAAGGATAAATGCTCAATCTCTCATAAATCTTATCATCTCATAAACAGAATACTAGACTCATACACAGACAATCACTAGTTTAGCTTCCGGCCTGATGCCCCAATGAAAAAGTGTGGACCCTCCGTTTTTGGAACGAGAATCTTTCGTGTTCATAGTATCATTTCCCTCGATCGAGTAGTTTGATACCCACGAAATACAGTACTGAATAATCAGGTGCAAATGCACGAATAGTCTTACATCGAAATTATTACAATAATAGGCCCGAAGACAATATCCAACACATAGGACCTCATGGTCCAGATACAACCCAAAAGTAGAAATTAGATAAGGCAGCGGAATGAAGGTAGCGGCTTGTCAATTGCCACAGGCAACGACCGGAGACTAAGACCTAGCAAGCGCCATTAGCTTCTTCGCCCTCCTGGTAGTAGGCGTATGGATCCTCCAAGTTTCATTTTCACCATCTGAAGGTTTGTGCGTATAGCAAGGGTGAGTACCAACCGTACTCAGCAAGCCAACACGAAAGTGATGCATATGATAGGGTCATTCAAAGAATGGCTGGTGTTCTTTTGCATAAAGCCAATCTTCACAAATCTTTTCACAAGCCTAACAACTAGCCAAGTCAAGTTTTAGTTCCATAGTTCATTAAGTCGGCGACGGTTCTGTCTACCATCCATCGTGATTCCAAGGATGACTTCCCGCCTCCGGTTCGTCATGGTTTTCTGGGGAGTCCACCCCTTCTCGCATCTCGAGAAGTTGATCCACCAGCGAATAAGAATCATCATGCAAACCCATCCCATCATTTTAAAGTTTAAAGTCTAGCCAAGTGAAAGTCTTGTCATGATGCTCAATATCCGCGAGCACGGCTATTCGAATAGATTGATTCATTCACACTGCAGTGGATATACACTTTACCCGTACTCCACGACTGCCCATTGAATGAGCCTACATCCCTCTATATGAGACAGTCACGGCAAAGCCTTTCGATAACCTTACTTTGGCAGTACCCGCTCCATGAACTTAAGTCCTCATGCACTCTAGCCGTCATTTTCTAGCAGTGAGAGGAGTTCTGGCGCACCCGGGATAAGGGAAGACTCCATTCATCAAGTTATATAAATTTCAAATTTTCAATCATCCTTTCTCAATCTCATCTCATACATAAGAACCACTATGCAGGGGTACCGCCTCCGCTCGGCTATCTACTCTGCTAGGTCTATACCCATTCGAGAAGTACGGTTGTACTGGCTCGTTTCCCGGCTATCTCATGGCTCGGTCCTTAATTGACCAGGGTCGGCACTTGCCTTTTTCGGAATCCACCCAAATCATCTAGCCGCCCCAGTGTAAAATATTTGTTTGGTACTTTCAGTTTTCATCAAAACTCATTTTATCATTCTCATAGCAATGTGGCGCTCATGTCTCCACATGCCATATCTCAACTACCTTCCCTAAGGTAGTTGCCCAAGCATAAAGCTCTTTATAAAATCATGAGTATGCATGAATCTAAGAATAGCATGGCTAAGCATTTTACCGAAGATATTCTCCGGTTGTATGTATCACATCGAGGGTTACAAGGAATAATTCTAAAGGTAATCAATAACAAGGCATGACATAACAAGTATAGGTAATTCTTTGTGTATAGCATGCATGTTTAAAGTCTAAAATAACATCATTTCGCAATTGGGATCAATATGTTCAAAGAGTGTGATGACTTGCCTTGCTCGCACACTTGTTGAGCGGGGTCTTCAACAGCGTCGATGCCTGCTTCTTCAGGTGCTATCCGTACGTGCGAAAGATCAATTGAATTCAATTAGAATTCAATAAAATACTGAGAGATCAAAAAGAACCATAAAAATCACGAAAACAACTCCAAATGTTTGGCCTGGAATTCTACTTGAGTTCGGGCGAGGATTGCTAGGGAAAATCCGAACTCGAGCCGATGCCCTAGGGTTTTCGCAAAACGATGATTTGAAATTATCGAGAAAATGAATTTAGGAATATCAACGGAGGGGAGGGGTTTTGTGTTCAAGGTTTTGAAGGTTCGAACACAAAGGAAAAACATGTTTAGATGGCGAGAAAGAATTAAACAAAATCCGGATTTAAAAATGACGCGAAACGAAATATCGGAAATAGTCCGATTTCGATTTTCAAATTTTTGCTCGAGAAAATATACAAGAAAATAATTTATTTTTATCCAAAAATTCACCCAAATCATTCCAAAACATTTTTCCTAATTTTCTATAATTTTTCCTATTTTTCTCTATTTTTCTTTTCCCTTTTCTCTTTTCTTTTCTTTTTCTTTTTCTTTTTTTCTCTGCCCACTATTCATCACCCCGCAAGGTGCTCGACCGGCTCCCGCTCTCTCGCTCTCTCTTGCTGCCGGTGGCCGCGCAAACGAAGGGGCGGTGGCTCGGGCTTACGGCGACGGTGACGACAAGGGAGGCGGCGGAGTATCGGCTCACGCGGGGGGCGGCGCGCGGCAACAGCGGCGGCGCTCGGCAACAGCGATGGCGCTCGGCGGATTGCTGTGCTTCGGCGACGGCGGTGCTCGGCGCTAGGGTTGCGGCAAAGGGAAACGGCGAGGGAAAGGGGGTGGAGGACGGCGGCGAGGTGGGGAAAAGAGATGGGCTTCAGCCTATTTATAGGCGCGGCCGGGAGCGAACGATAGAGAGGGGACCGGCGCGGCGGTACGGCGACGGCACGCGGCGCGCGCGGGTTGGCGGGGCCGGCGTGGCGAACGCGGCGACGCGCGGGGTCGGGCCGCGGGCGTCGACACGCGGCGTGAGCGTGGGCGGGGTTGGGGCATGGCGGCGACGCGGGCGCGGCGGGGGTCCGCCGCAGGCGGCGACGCGCGCGCGCGAGCGCGAGCGGGCGGCACGGCGGCGGGTTGGCGCGTGGCGGGAGCGCGTGCGGGCGAGCCGGGCCGGCGCGCGGCGCGGGCGCGTGGCGCACGCGGCGCGCGCGGGCCAGATCAGCGACGGCGCCGCAGCGCGCGTGGCCGGGCGTACGGCGTCGAACAGTGATGAGCAATGAATAGTGCATTTTCCGAATTTTCCCGAATTAAAATCCTATTTTCCCCATTTCTATTTCTTTCCACTCTAAAAATTCAAAATAAATTCTAATATTCCCGGAAAAATTTTTAAAATTATATTTTCAACTTTTTCTCCACTTTTTATTATTCCAAATATATTTTTCATATTTATTTTATTACTTCTTTTAAATTCAAGAAAATAGGGTTTTTGATTAAAAAATAAATTTCATATTTCATATTTTCCCTTCAAAAATATTTTTATCATCCAATTCCAAATATTTATTATCTTTCCTCCACCAATTAGGGTTTAAACCAAAATGTATCTTTTTTTAAATACCCTTTTGCAATCCACCAAATTTTATGTATGCCCTTTTCAAATATTTTTTTATATTTTGAAATCTTTTTCACCAGATGGGATTTCAAAGCTTAGGGTTTTACCCAACTTTACATCAAAGTAATTCCAGAAGAAACTCTTACGCACTGAACTGGCAAATAAGATCGAAAAACACGATAAGAAGCAATGACTCCAAAAGGTTTTTGTGAGTTCCGATTTTTACGTTCCGATTTTAATTTCTTCGATTTTCAGGATGTTACAAAAGGACAACTGGATTAGAGAAATTAGAAATGGTCCAGGCAGCTAGGTGGTCATCTAGTTGAATTTGGCCATCTGTCCATGAGCCCATATGCGTGCATCACGCTTCGCCTTTCCCCTCCCCGCTCCTCTACCCTAGTATAAAAGAACGGATCTGTCCGGTAGTTGAACTGGAAAAAACTAGAGCAATCTCCTCAACCGGTTTGGTTTACTTCAAGTATAGATGGCCAAACGCCCCTCAACCCGATGCCCTGGCCCATGGCACGAAGATTTGGCTCGGCTCAGGCACGACACGGCTCGATCGTTGGGCCATGCAGGGCCTTGTCCTCGACACGATGGGTCGGCCGGCACGACACAACCTAACAGTCGACACAATGGGCTGGCCCGACATGGCACGACATTAGGAGTGGGCATAAAACTCGAGCTCGAAGCCCAAACCCAAAAAACCGAATCTGAACCCAAAAAACCCGAAACCGAAGCCCAAAAAATATTTTCGGGTAGTAAACCTTAAAACCCGTCTTCATTTCGAGTACAATCGGGTTGCAACACCCTCTACCCGAACAACCAAAAAACCCGAAAGACATCAATCCCTAACCCTACTCCCTATCCCCAGCCGCCATGTGCGCCGCCGCCAGCGCGCTATCGCCCCGCCTGTCGCCGCTGCCGCTGGATCAAGCGCCCTCGGCCCTCGGCCTGTCGGTGCCGTTGCCAGTCGCCGCCAGCCCCTCGCCCCCTCGGCCCTCGACCCATCGCCGCCGTCGTCGGCTTGCCGCTTCCGTGCCAAGGCCGTCGCGGAGGCGCCGACCCAAGCAGAACTCGTCGTCGATCGCTGGATCAGGTGACGTCGACAACCGCGCTCGTCGTTTCCCCCATGCCGCCGTAGACGCGTTCGCCATCTCCATAGACGCCGGCTTGCTCCATCTCCATCTCGGACGACGATGACGACGACAAGGAGCAGACGCCGGCAGGCCATGCTTGGTGAAGTAACCCTGGAGCTCCACACCACCCGCACCACCCGCCGCTGCCCGTCGTGCCATACTGGAGCTCCACACCCTCCGGCCTCCACCCTGGATGCAAGATTGGGGATTGGGGAGGGGACAAGAGATGGAGAGTTGGAGGAGGAGAAACGGGGAGAAAAGAGGAAAAACAGTCACCTGACCATAGGTCCCATGCCAAAATTTTGGATTACCCAAAACAAAAACCCAAAATTACGGGTACCCAAAATTTCGAGCAATAAAGGATTCGGGTTATATTTCGGGTTTCATTTATGAAAACCTGAATTTTGGAAAACCCAAAATACCCAACCCGAAATTTTGGGTTTACCCGAATGCCCAGTCCTACACATCACGTCCTGTGGCTGCGGCCTGCCCGGCCCAAGGAGGGCGCGACGCCATATATAAGTCGCTGTTTCGTCTCCTCTCATCCCTAACCCTAGCCACCTCATAGTTTCGTGTCGTCTTGTCTCCTCTCAACCTTATCCTTAGCCGCCTCATAGTTTTGTGTCGTCTCCTCTCAACCCTAACCCTAGCCACGTCTCCTCTCAACCCTAACCCTAGCCGCCTGTAGTCGTAGCCGCACTCCTCAGCTCCTCATGGCTTCCTCCATCGCTTCACACTCCATCCATCGGTCCATCCCTCTTCGTCTTCGAGACTTCGATCGACGCCTCGCCAGATTCGTGAGCTCTTCGTCTTTAGTCGCCAGATCGACGCCTCGTCGGATCTCTGAACTCTTCGTCTCCGGTCGCCGGATCGATGCTCGCGCTCGCCCTCTCCGTCCCCAAGTCCTAGTCTCCCTCTTGTCTTCTCGTAGATCCATGGATCTCTGTCTTCAACAACAACTCCGATGCTTCGGCTGCGCAGGTACAAACCCTAACCCTAACCTTAGTTGTTTTAGTATTTCTTTTTTCTCCGTCCAATCCCTAACATCCTTGCTTGTTCTTCTGTTGATTGATTGTTCTTGTAGGTCGCAAGCACGTTGCTGAGCAGCAGTCGTCGTTGAGGAATCAGAGTGCCTGTGATGGACAATGATTCTACCTCCTGCAACTACGATTTGAGGACGATGGGGATGCGAGGTGATGCCAAAGATGACTTGGAGGAGGAACATGTGGAGGTGTTCGGTAACACTGCTTCGACTCCAGTCAATGTCCCTGGCAATGATGATCCGCAGTTGCAGCCGGTCGATGGTGCTCCTAGTCCTGGTGCTGGTAGCGGTGGGGCAACGTTCGGCTCAAGCGTCAGCAACAAGAGATCCAAATATGAGGTATGGGCTGACTTTGAGGAACTTTTTGAAGAGCGCAATGGATCTGAGGTTCGAGTCTCTGCTAAGTGTAATTACTGCCATAAAACTTTATCTGCTCATTCAACTGGTGGTACTGGACATTTGTTTAGGCATATTAAGTCATTCAAACCCAAAATTCTTGGGTGTAATGCCTTGTCTTAGTCCATGCTTAGGTTTAATGCAGATGGTTTTGTTTGTAACTGGGAATATAGTCCTGAGGTTGCTAGAGTACAATTGTGTAGGTTGATTGCTAGAAAGGATCTTCCAATTTGTTTTCTGGAATCTGCTGCTTTTGAAGAGTATATTAAGTTAGCTCATAACCCTAGGTTTGTTGTTGTCTCTAAGCAAACTACCACCAGAGACCTTCATAAGTATTTAAAGGGTCGTCGTGCTATGCTTGTTGATATTTAAAGTCTATTAGCTATGTTGCTTTGACATCTGATATTTGGTTTGGTAATGCTAAGGAAGACTATTTAAGTGTTGTTTCTCATTTTGTTAATCTAATTGGCAATTAGAGGAGTATTTTGGGTCTTAGGCTCATTGATGTGTCACACAATGCTGATAATATTTTTGAACGTGTGCTTGCTGTTGTTGAAGAATATGGTTTAACTAATAAGGTTTTCTCTATTACATTAGACAATGCCTCTGCTAATATTAGAGCATTAGAGACCCTTAGTCCTGTTCTGTCTGGTTATGTTGGTGATTTATATTCATCACCTCTGTGCATGTCATATCATCAATTTAATTATTAAGGCTGGTCTTGAAATTTTAAACCCATGCTTCATGCCTTTAGAACTGCTATTTCATTCATGAATGCATCTAATCAACGCATTGCTACATACAGAAACTAAATATTTGTCCTCGTCAGTTTGGCTTGGACATGTATGTTACTAGAATGCAACTTATCTAATGCTTAAGCATCTCATGCCACACAGGGAGCCTTTTCTAGTGTTTATCACTACACATCATCCTTTGGTTAATGGTCAGCCATTACTTACAGACACACATTGGATATGTGCTGAAACAGTTTTGTTATTCCTTGAACAATTTTATGATTCAATTGTTATTCTCTTTGGTGTTTATTATCCAACATCTCCACTAATTTTGCATCACATTCTTGAAGCTATAGACGGCCAAACAGCCCGCCCCGCACAGCTCGACCCGGGCCCAACCAAGGCACGACTGAGATCAGTTGGGCCGACATAGCCCAACCGACACACCGTGCCTGGCCATGCATGCCCATTGGTTACACCTACGACCTAGGCATGGCCCAATAAGACTCGGACTGTGCCGTGTCAGCCTGGAGGCATGACCATCCCATCGTGCTCGTGCTAGCCCAGGTCCGATTTACTGTATGTTACTATTTTTCTTGTCTACCATCCAATATCTAGATATATTTTAAGCAATGGACCTAGCAAATCTAAGGCATATACAATAAAAAAACAGAATCATTCATTGCCACACAATTGATAGTTTACAGTATAACTTAATGCAACATACAAACAAAAGCACTAGTGAATATAGGAATTAAATTCAAGAAAGGAAAGGCACAATATAAACTACCCCATATATAACTTAAGCTATGCAGTGCAATGGTTGCCTCTTAAAAAAGTTGCTAGGTAAAAACTCACACCCCATGAGAAAACCCTAGAAAAGAAGTACAGCCAACAGCTTTTAAATGTTCATAATAGAGTCCAATTATAGTCATCTAGTGTTTATGTCATCATCAAGATACAAATTCTCAAAGGACCTTTGAAGTTCCAAATTATTCATGGTATGTTGAGTCTTTGCATCTGCTTGCTCCCAGTCCTTGAGCAATGCCATCACTTCCACCATGTCAGGACCTAGACGTCGCCGACGCTCCTCAATGATCCTACCAGTTAGGTTAAAAACAGATTCCAATGATATGGTAGATACATAAACAGTCAAAACATCTCTAGCTAAGATGAAAAGAATATAGGATATGTGAGTTTGTGCTCATGCCACCAGTTAAGGACATTGAAGTCATTGTCGTATTAGTTGACGATGTCACTGTCAAGATAGGCAGACAGCTCAGAAGCATTCAGATTGGGAGCTGAAGAAGCTGCCTGAAGCAAAGCACTAGCAGATAGACAATGGACCATCCATCGGGTCTCTATCTCTAATCGGATCCTTATCCTAACTGAGCTTTATCCGAGTCCTTATCCGAGTCAAACACGGATACCTGTTCCAACCCGTTAAGTGTGTGACCATTTAGGTTCATGTATACTAGGATACGATCTGAGAACACTTCTCGACCGACCTATCAACAGCGGCCCCTAGCAGAGCGTATAGACACCAAGGTATACATAAAGATCATATGGCTGAACTTGTAATATCTGCACAAATCCCTTTGCCTCACGATATCAATTAAGCTATAGGCAAGACACGTGCCATCTTATCAATAGCTTAATCATTCACTCGATCTCGTATTGGATTATATATCTGTTGATTGTCTCAATCAACTAGGCATGGTCATGCACTTCCATAATCCATTACTTCGAGGGGTCCAAAGATATCTCTCCAATAGGAGGGGCAAATTTTATCTTAATCATTTACAACCCATTACATGTTTCATAGCAAACTCGAAGACTATTATAACTACCCAATTATGGTGTAGTGTTTGGTAGTCTCTAAGTAAGCCATTACAAATGTTAAAATCCATGATAATCTTACTTCTAAGGACTTTGTACCAACGCTACTTGAGATCAACTAATGACATATTAAATTCCTGTAGTGTCTCAAGGTGGGTCTACCTAACAATATGTTCTCTAACATGTGTTCACATTATTGATTTGATATCTCCATACCATGATCCATGAGACATGATCATCAATCAACACATGTGCTGATCTTAGAATCATATTCGTTCCATACATATGATATATGGTTAGAGATCATTTAGAAATAGATTCATATCACATAAAGAGTCTAATGAATAAGTCATATATTTATTGATCAATATAAGTTGTCTATTTCATGGAACAGAATAATATTTTATTCATTAATACATAAACATTAACTATGATATTTAACATATCCATGTTGCCTCTAGGGCATATCACTAATAGGGAGTCCACGGGTTCACCGTTAACGGACGACCGAGATCGCTCGGATCCATGCAACCCTAGATCGGATGGTCCAGATTAGATCGGCTTGGATCACACATGCAAAGTGACACGCAAGTAACGGAGGGAGACGTGGCATTGACATGGCGTCGACGAGGCGCCGGTGGAGAGCCGCTCAAGAACCTAGGGTTGCCAACGTTCCATGGGGCGGCGACGAAAACAGAAAGCACGATAAGGCACGCATTAACACAGGGAACTCACCGGTGTGCTAAACGGCGACGGACGGCGACAACGACAAGCTTTGAGCAACGGAAGGCTTTGGGTTGTCCACGACTGCGGCACTCCGGCGTCTTTCGACGGTGATGGAGTAGCAAATAGGGATCTTCTCCTCCATGCGAACCCAATGGTGGCGACGATCGAGGACAACGACGAATGGCGACCAGCGGCATGACTGAAGGTCACGGCGACGACGGAGCTTTGGCTTTCTTGTAGCAACAGCTCTACGAGCTTCGGAGAGCTAGTGTTATTGTTGAGACAGCTTGCGGCGACTGGGAGCACTATTTATAGCGGCGGAGGGACGAAGTTTGGGCCCGAATCGACTTTGCCGGTGAAAGGAAAGTCTAGGGTTCAGAGTCCGACTAGGAACTCGATTTCCCGGCCTTTCCAACTGAATCAGCACAAGCTTCCAAAAGAGAAAAGGGAGAGGGGATTGAGAGGATCATTTCTCCTCTGTTGATTCGACTAGAGAAGGAAGGATTCAATGGGATTGGAAAGGGGATCGACGGCAACATTGTGGAGCTCGGTGCCGGGAGGTAGACGACGACCCTGAGGACCCACTTGTCAGCGGGAGAGACAGAGAGGGCGCGAGCTGGCTTGGCTGGCTTGGGCCGCTGCTGGGCATGCATAGGAAAGAAAGAGTTGGGCTGATTGGGTTGAAATCGGCCCAAGGACAGGAAAGGATTTTTAAAACCTTTTTCATTTAACTAATTAGTGAAATGATATTCAATTTATTAAAAATATTTTCCTTGCTCAAATAAATCTCAGAAAATTCTAGAAAATGTTTAAGAAGGAGAAGTATTAATAAAATTTTATCTTGCCCACTTTTATATTGGGATTTAGTAAGAAAAAATTAATTCTTCTCTTTTAGGCTTTTAATTTAATTTCAAAAATGCATTAAACAATGTATTATTAATTTAAACGATTTTTAGGACGTGATAGTTTCTGTAATAGTGAGGGCCCCGCTACCACCGTCCTTAGAGCCACCCGGCTTTGCATGCGGTTGCTTGTGTGATGGCTAGGTGGAGGAGAGGAGGGAGAGGGGGTGGCGGTGGGGCCTTTGTGTTTGCCGCCCAAGTCGCCTTGGAGCTAAGCGATGCGGGGGCTTGAACTCCACTCATGGAGACGCCGTTGGGGCGACTGCATCTTGCGAATGCTGGACGTCATGTTTTAAGGACTCCTTCGGAACAAACGAACTAATGAAGAAATTTTAGAGGTTTTGAATACTATGGATGGAATTTGTATGAGACTATTTGGAAGAAAGGATTGTCCTGCAGTTTTCTTTGAAAACCCTACGGAATGATCCAATCCATTGGAATTTTGGAGAAAAGAAAATATTAGATCTTACCTTGTGGCTTCTTGTATCTACAATTTCTGTCTTTTTGTTTGGGGCATACAAACAATCGTTTTAGATCATTCATGTGTTTCTAGTTTCTGTACGGATTTACAAAGCATGACATACTAATCCCATACTTTTTAATTTCTGCCTTCCAAAGAAGTTCTTATAGATTATTTATTTTATTTGAACCAATGAATAAGGCTCGGTTCTTTTCAGCGTTTGGGCAAAAAATTTCGATCGCACATGGACATGATTAATTGAGATAAATTTATTTTAATTTTTAAATATTTTTATTAAAAATTTTGTTTAGAATAATTTTTAGTAGAGAAGTAGCAGTTTCAAAACTCTAGTTAGAACTCACTAGTCGCTACACTCTAATACTATATTTCCTATCTGTTACTTACTACCAGTATACTATATTTCCCATCTGTTACTTTACTACCAGTATACATTTGTCCATCTGTATATTTAATTGTCTGTCCAACCACCCATTAATATGGGAGACCATCTGCTCACTTTTCCCAAACATAAATGTTTCCATTATTTAAATTTCATACAATAAAGTATTCTTGGGGCCACTAGTTTTAATGCATGGAATCTAAAGCATCTTTCGCCAACTAGGTAATTAGGAGCATAATCCAAGCATTCGAATGCATGAGAATTAATCTAAAGCATTTTCAGACAATGGGGCACTTATAGGAGATAAATTCAAATAATTTTCAAATTTAAAATTTGGTCAATGCGATAACTTAAAAGGAATATTTCCCTCATTTTTTATATTCGCCAAAAAACCTATAAATGTTTATTTTTAAAAACATTAAACCTAAACCTGTAGCTGCAATAAGTATGCGTAAGTATGAGAGGTGTTTTACATAGGTTGGGTGGTTCCTTTTAGTTCTTTCTCGTTCCTTCATTCATGAATTTTTTCTGACCGTTAAAAATTATTTAATGAATTTAATTAAAATAAGATGTTTAAGGGTACGTAAGTAATTTGATTTTTTTGTTATGTACGAGACCGAGCGGCGTCGTTCTTCTCCTTCCGCGCGTGGCTTCCCCCTCGCTTCGCGTCCCTCTCGCTCCACGCCGCGTCTGTCGTCTCCCTCGGCACCGGCGCCCTCCCTCGTCGTAGCCCCGGCCCGGCGGCGGCCTCGCCTCTCCTCCCTCTGCGTCATCCCGTCCCCCTCCCTCATCGCCGCCCCGGCCCGACGGCGGCCTCGCCTCTCCTCCCTCTGCGCCGTCCCGTCCCCCTCCCTCCTCGCCGCCCCGGTGAGCTCCGGCGACGTCGGCTATTCGCGATTCGCCGCCCCCTACTCTCCCGCTTCGTTTCTCCCCTGGCCGCCTTCCAATCTCCACCTCCATCTTCTGCGCGCGCCGCTGCCATATACACATCGATTAAACTCGATCTCATCACCTCCCGAGCTGTAGTCTTTGCTCTCGATTAAGGTCGCGCCGCTGCTGGGGCGGCAGAGGAGTCAGAGAGGCGTTGTTTGGCCGCGCACGCGAGGTGTTCGACGGTTTGCCCACCTGGTCTCCTCCAAGCCAGTGGGTTAAGATACTTCTGTTCCTAGTGTGCCATATGTTTAGGAAGGACATTAGCCCTGATTTCAGCACTTACACCTTGTTGGTGAGCTGGCTATGCAGAAATGGGAAGGTTGCTCAGTCTTGCCTGTTCTTGGAGGAAATGGTGTCCAAAGGTTTTACTCCAAAACATGAGACATTTGATCTTGTTATGGAGAAGCTGGAGAAGAGGAATCTGCAGTCAGTGTACAAAAAGATTCAAGTTCTCAGGACGCATGTAACAAATCTGAAGCACACTGGGTCCTTTCAATGACAGAGGTCACTGATGGTGGTCCACATTGTGTTGTATTGTACAAAACTTGTGGTCATGAATCTTAATATGCATTACTGCTCATTGGAATGTTTTATGCAAATGCCACTGTGACTCTGTTGTTATCCTACTTTTCAATGTTACAGACTTACAGTTACTGCTATATGTTGCATAGAAACTACGGAGAAAATTGATAATACCAGTTTCAATGAAGCATTAAGGGCATTCATCACCAACAACTCATATCATCTTACATCACTAATATATTAATATATTGACGTGCAAGACGATTGTGTGTTCGCAAAAAAAATATCATCTTACGTGTGATACAATGGGATAAAAGGCGACTGACTGATTCATGATGAAGTTTTGGTTGCGTTGGCTCTGGCACATATAAGCATGTTCCTGTGAGGCATCGAGAACTAAAGAATGCGTGAACATAGCATTCACAGGAAAGCGATTTGGCATCCACAGATCAGGTGTTTAGCTGCCCAAGAAACAGCACTTCACAACTGCTCTTTTGATATATTTACACCTTCCATAACATAAAGAGTTACAGCCGTAATTGCAACCTTCCATAGATGCAGAACTGATAGCAAGTTACAGGTGGCTTCGTCCTGTCTTGTGTTAATAACTTTAACGAACAATTAGACGTTTCATCGTGATGTACAGCTCCATTTGTGTTAGAAATTAAAAAAAAGTGTAATGAAAGAATAGCTACAAAATTGTTTGGATGGAGGACATATGCTGCCACATTGACTGCCACATTGACTGCCTAGGTCAATGAAATGGTTTTGGCGAAGGATGATTCTTTTGGCTCCTGTGTCATCCTCACCTATCGTCGACCATAACGTATGCAACCAGAGGAGGCAAATGTGTTGTGACTTGTGAGGCGACCTAGCATAAGCATCTTATTTTGATCTCACGTCAATTTCTTAAAAATACTTGCTCCTGTTCATTACGAGAGTTAAGTAAACAAAGACACTGAAAACTGAATATAGCAATCACACTAGCAATTTTCATCGAAAAAAATTAAGAGAAGAAAAACGAAATTAGCAAAATGACCTTTACCAGCAGGTTGGGATGAAAATATATTGTATTCGGTAATTAGAAATTCATATGTTTTACAATGCTATATACAACCTGTAGCATTTGTAAAAGCTTATAAGGAATCTAACTTATTTCTGTGCCCTCCCCACAAGTGTGCAAGTACATTCAGCGCAAGTCATCATAACCATTTCATAGATAATCAATTGCATAAGCATAGATATATTTTCTGATGTAAAATGCTTATGTCCAGTAACAAAGCAACTATAGTACATGCATATTCAGTTCAGACACATCAGGTATATATTTTCCACTGTCCAGTGCTTGTATCCCATGAGTGGAGTTAGATTTCCTTTATTAAAATGAAAATAATACCAGGCATTTTGGAAGAAAAGGAAAAGGTCATACAATTGTGATGCATCATGTTCTTGGTGTAGTCTTTTTGACTTCGCAAAAGTTCCTTCGTCCATTTTGTGCCACAGACCTTTCCCGATATTATTCGATCAACCTGATATTACCAGCAATAAGACCTCCAAAGAATTTATCAGTAAAACAAATAAAAAGAAGCCCTGCATATAACTCACATGCTACATATTGACTTTTGGGAAGCTGCCAGTTCACGGTCTGGATAGGAATCCTCCAGTCTGAAGCTCAACCATACATACAACTCTAGGACCTGCGTTTATAATCATTTGACATAGTGACCGATCTAACCGTAGAAACTGTTTGCAGAGATAAATCTACAGACTTTAGGGACAGTGGTGTAACAAATGGAAGGCTATCGTGATCAATCCTGTTGTACAAATGTTTGGAACAACGGTACACTGAAAGAAAGTGACTGGGACAGATGGATAGCAACCTTTACAGAATTAGATAATACACATGCACATCAGAATGAAATAATATGCGTAGCAGAAATCCTGCTTTATACTGGAGAGAAAAAAGATGTACAATAACCTTGTGAATCGATTCAAGCTCCTTCAGTTGATTGTGCGATTTAGGCACTTGGAGTGTCCCAGGTGTAAATATCTCTTTAAGTCGAACAATACCTTTCTTTGCATAATTTTCTGCAAACTGCATCTCAAAGAAATCAGTGAAATTGTTTCCTGATTCCACAAAACACAGAAATGAATTATAGTAGGGCAAAAATGTTTGCCTGAATTAATCATTGAGTAGATATATCATCACGGATGTCCACTGGACTGCAATACAAATTATAAAGTGTCAAATGTGTATAACTGAGCTTATGTTTTCGACAATAGTTGTGGAGAAAGATATCCAAAAAGCATAACATGCAAAAAGGACAGATTGATGGATCAATATAGGATCATAGGTTCATAGTAGTACAGATCACCTGAGACAGAAGAGGTATTTATCATATAGACCAAGTGGTAGCTCATCAACAATAGGAGCAACTTTCTGTTAACAGTATGCCGAACCTGCTTGAGCGAGGAGGGGATTGGCGCGCGCGGCGATGGATGGAGGAGCCGCGACCGCCGCTGTGGCCGCCACCGGCATGAAGAGACCACCGAAAGCAGCCGTCGCCGCCGCCGGGATGAGGAGGAGCAACGAACACCGCCGCCGCCACCACTGGGATGAGGACGACCCGCCGACTCCGCCGCCCGCATGGCCACAACCGCCGCCGCTGCCGACTCCGGGATGGGGAAACGCCGCCGCCGCGAACGCTGCCGCCGCCGACTCCGGGATGGGGAAAACGCCGCCGCCGCCGCCCGCACGGCCGCGAACGCAATAACTTCGAACACTCCGACCCATTCTTTTTAGTTCAGACATACGTGTTATTTTACTATACTACCCACTTTCTTTTTTAGTTCTTCTCGGTTCCTTCTAGTTCTTTGTTTTGAGTTTCTCCTAATTCTTTACCGTTAGATCTAAAACAATGAACGGTCCATATTTTTTCCAACCATCGTAAAACTTCTAGCGTAAGTATACGTAGTTCTCGTAAGTACGATCATTCGTAAATACACCTCTCGTCCTAAAGAAAATAATTTTTAGAGATGAATTTAAAAAAGTATTTTGTTCAAATTTTGTTCAAATTTATCTGTAGAAGTTGATTTTTTATGGGATGAGGAAAAATTCGACAGCGTTCATTGATGCACTTTCACGATCAACATTAATTATTTTCCAAATGGTTAGACTATGATGTACGAAATTTATGCTTATGTTTAAGGTGCAATATATTTTGAAAATATCATACTTTCTCCATGCCAAAATATAATAAGACACAACTAGCATTAGCATTAGCATTAACGTAAAGACTAAATAAAAATTATTATCTTTTCATTTCAAATCCCCATAATAAATACAATGAATATACCTAATAGGAGTAAAGATCTTGAAAGCAGAGGACTTAAAAAAACAAATTTAGGGAAAGAGAAGACGCTAGTTAATTGTATATTTGCATGGGTGACTTGTACTATGAAATATCGAAAAAATAGTTGCGTCTTTTACCTGGGATGGAGAGAATATGTTCTTAGTTGTTTATAATACATTTACAAAACATAACTGGTTAAAGTTCAACATATGGTTGTAAGTTGTTTAAACGGTTACTCGCCGAGTTGCCAACTAACCAAAACTGGTGGGATGCAAAAACATGGGAATATGGCAGCACTCACAAAATGCACAGGTAATAATGATTTGGCGGTGTGATTAGGCACCAAGGAAGCAAGTAGCACGTTAATGTGACAGTTAAATTAATTAGATTAAACGTTCTGCTCTGTGGTGCGGTCTCTGGTCGGAACGGCACATGACACGGACCATCGAAACTTGGGATGCAGTCCATCCTCGCACTGGTGCACAGTTACACAACAGGTGGATGACATAAATAGGTCCAACAACTCCTCTCTCTTTCTCCAAATAAACAATCACTTTTGCACTAGTTGGACATATTAAACGAGAACTATTAAATAAGTAAAAATTTATAAAAAATATATCTAAAAATAAATAAGTAAAAATTCATAAAAATCATATCGTTTGGCATAGATATATTTATTTTTAATAATTTTTTTATGAATTTATAAAACTTTTATATTCGATTTTTATGAACTTGCTTGATGATTTTCGTCAGATATATCCCTGTAAAAGAATTAGTGCAAAAGCAATTGATTGCTTACTTGGAGGAGGACCTAGGAATTGTTGGACCTATTTATGCTATCCACGTGTTGTGTAACTGTGCATCAGTGCGAGTGCCAACTGCACTCAAGTTTTGGTGGTCCGCGTCATGCGCCGCTTAATCTAGTTAATTTAACTGTCACGTTGCCTAATCACACCGGCAAATCATTACTACCTGTGCATTTTGTGCGTTCTGCGTGCTGCCATATTCCCATGTTTTTGCATCCCGCAAGTTTTGGTTAGTTGGCTACTCGGCGAGTAACCGTTCCAAGTCGCTCTCCACTGCTGCACACATATTTATATCGTGCAACGCCGCCTGTACGGTGGCGAAGCAGAGCGCGGCCGGAATCATCATGGCTAGTCACGTGGCGCCGTCGCTGTCGCCGGCGCCGTGGTGGTTCCTCTCGTTGGCCTTCGTTGGTGCCGCCTACGTCGCCGCCGTCGCGCTCCGTCTCCTCGCTTACCTCATACTCTGCCTGCGCCGCCAGCCCAAGGACGATCTCCGCCGCCGGTATGGCGAGTGGGCCGTCGTCACTGGGCCAACGTCCGGCATCGGCCAGGCCATGGCGCTGGAGCTCGCCCGCCGTGGCCTCAACCTCGTGCTCGTCGGTCGTGACGCGGCCATCCTCCGGGAGATCTCCGGCACGGTCTGGTCTCTCCACGGGGTGAAGACCAAGGCCGTGGTGTTCGACCTCTCGCTCGTCTCGACCCCCGACGGCGACGAGCCGCTGCGGTTGCTGCGGGAGGCGGTGGAGGGGCTGGACGTCGGGGTGGTGGTGAACAACGCCGGCGTGGCGAAGCCCGGCGCGGTGTACCTGCACGAGGCGGACGTGGAGGCGTGGGTGAGGATGGTGCGGGTGAACGTGTCGGCGGTGACGGGGGTGACGGCGGCGGTGCTGCCGGGGATGGTGGAGCGGGGCAGGGGCGCCGTCGTAAACATCGGCTCGGCGGCGTCAGAGTCCATCCCGTCATTACCCCTCTACACCATGTACGCCGGCACCAAACGGTTAGTACGTACACGCACAACGCCATGGTACACAAAGTGATCGACATGTTACAACTTTCAACACCATACTTGCATCAGTACACACAACATCACACATATGCATGAGACCATGAGAGTGACCAGCCGGTTCATTTCGAGCAGGTACGTGGCTGAATTCTCCCGGAGCCTTCATGTCGAGTACGCAAGAAAAGGGATCCATGTGCAATGCCAGGCAAGTTTTTATCAGAAATACAATTCGTAACCTTCAGTTAATTTACTCATTTACAGATTCTGATGAAATCTGTAAAAAAAATATATATGCAGGCACCATTCTTCGTGGAGACGAGGCTGATGTTCAGGTTCGAGGAGGCGGCTGGCGGCGTCTCGCTGTTCACGGTATCCGCGGACGCGTACGCGCGCGCGGCGGTGGCGTGGATTGGGCGCGGCGGCGCGCTCTGCACGCCGTGTGCCCGGCACCAGCTGCTCAGGTGCCTCGCCGCCGCCGTGCCGGACTCCGTCCACGACTGGATCCTCCTGCGCTTGACCACCTGGAACAGAAAACGTTGTTTCAGCGGATCAGAGTGACATGTTGAGAGAGATGACTAGCTAGTAGCTACCACCATACCCTGGCGGTTGGCGTTTTGTCGTGGATGTATATTTGGAAAAATCTATTTTTATGATTTGATATTTTTTTACATGTCATTTAAAAGATAATCTTTTTTAAAAAATAATAAAATAGATCAGTCACTTTACAAACATATAAACCCAAATTTAACTTATACTAAGTAAAAACAAAATAACAAATTTCACTTTGAATATAATGTGTAATTCACAGTCAAATTTATTATTTATTATTTTTTTCTAATTATATAAATCGAAATTTAACTTGTAGATCTATGGTTTATGGAATGATATATCACATATTAATCTATTTTGTTAATTTTTTAAATAATTTTTTAAACCGTTTGCATAAAACAAGTGGTTGTCACCTCCAGAAAAAAAACTCATCTCCATATCTATGAACAATAACAATGAGGTTACAGAGCACCGTTAATTATGCTGAAGTGGTATACTGAAATAGTAGTAAATAGAGATGTGTTTGATGGATGATATAGTCCTCTGACAACACCGAGTTACACGTGTGTGACACACGAGGTGTGTTTTAGGAAAAGCGGCACCATTACATTTGTAGTGTTTTGTACCGGTGCATCGTGTTTTGAGATTTATGCACACGACGATACTCAGTAATGCGATTTATCTGAGTGCCACATAATTCACGTGGTTTCTGTATCTTTTTATCTGGTATATACTACGACGGAATTAGTATTTATAGGTGGCTGAATTTCCTTTCTAGAGGCGGTTGATAAAACGCCTGAGAAAAAAATGAAAATACAAAAGATTCCCAGATGGAGCTCCATCTGCATATATGCCCTATTTCCATAAAAACTTCTAGGACATAATCATAGTATAACCACGGAGAAGAATAAATTGATTGGTTTTAACAGTTGACGGGACCTCTACGCCAATTATCTCGTAACTCTTGACTTCGTCAGCCTAGCTTAAGAGGGTAGCCAACCGTAATCTAACGCATCAACAGATGTAGACGCAACAGCGCGAAGCAACACCTAGCTCCTCCTCTCGACACCGCCGCCTCAAGATTCAAACTCGTGAGACCTGTCCCCTCTCCTCTCCAACTTTTCGCGGCTACATCGCAGCCAGTATCACTGTGTCCACAACATGATGCACCAGCAGCGTTTGCTTTCACTCGTCGGGTCCTCCCCTCCTCAATAAAGATGGCAAAATACCCATTGGGGATGGGGACCCACCAGGTACCTACCCCTATGTGGCCGGGGATGGGCTAGATATCAACCCGTGGGTCTATCGGGGTGAGGCCCCAACATTCTTTGGAGGCAGGGACGGGGATCAATTCTCACCTGTGGGTGACCCACGGGCCTCGAAAAATATGAAGCCCATAAATATCTCTATCAAAATTCACAAGTCAAAAGTAAAGCCCATGTACACAGCAAGGCCAAATTCACTCTGAAGCCCATTTACAAGGTACAACCGTTCAAACTTAGAAAAAACCCTAGCCTCTCATTCCCCTTGTCGCTGCCGCTTGCAATCCCAGACCCGACCCCCGACCGCTTGCAATCCCAGACCCGACCCCTGACCCGCGTCGCATCAAACACACTCATGCCTCCGCGTCCCCTCCACTTAGCGTTGTGCCGCCTGGTCCCTCAATGCGTCTGTGAGGAGCGCCCCATCTCTAACCTCCTCCAATCCTCCCAAAGCAGCGAAGACACCCACTCCAATCCGCTCCATTCCTGCGGATGGCCAGCGCTGCACTTCCTTGATCGATGTGGCGGCTGACACTCGTCCCCTACAGCAGCTCGACAAGGTGCGGATGACGCTCCTTCGGCCTTACCCACAGCCCAAAATTTCTTGCCTCCACCTCCATTTTCCCAGGCGCCAGTGGCTCACCATCGACAAAGTCCCTAGCCTTTTCCACCTGCTTGGTGCGCCGTCTGCCCATCTTCTCCTTCTTCTTCTTCCAAAACCTACATGGCCCTGGTCAAAATACGGGGACCTGGTAGGTGCGGGGGCGAGGAGCGCTTTCCACCCGGTCATTGGTTCAGGGATGAGGCATGTAATGCCCTTCTCCTATAACCAATATATAGGTCAACAAGAGAAGAACATCTTTACCTGTATACCAGTATCAGTCATAGGAATCCAGCTAGTACAGACAGGACATCAATGTATCCTTGAAGCATCATAGTATATCTCAAAATCTTTTCTTATATCTGATAATGTTAGGACAGGGGCGGTAGTCAATCTCCTCTTCAATTCCAGGAAGCTTCTTTCACATTCTTCCGTCCAGACAAACTTATTTATCTTCTTTATTAGTTCCATCATAGGTTTGGGTATCATGGAGAATCCTTCGATAATTCTTCGGCAGTATCCAGACAAACCTAGGAAACTTTGGATTACGGTGATTGAGGTAGGGGACTTCCACGCAAGCATAGTCTCAATTTTACTCAGGGGTACTTCTACCCCTTGGGCAGTGATGACATGTCCTAGAAAAGCAACTCGATCCCGCCAAAACTCATCGTTGGAGAATATGACATATAGCTAGTGTTCTTTTAGCTTTCCTAACACCATTCGTAAATGATCTGTGTGTTCTTGCTTATTCATGGAATAGATGAGGATGTCATCAATGAACTGCAATAAATTTGTCGAGGTACTCCATGAAGATCTTGTTCATTAGGCTCATAAAGAAGGTCGGGGCATTGGTGAGTCCAAAAGATATAACGATATACTCGTATAGACATATCAGGTTGAAAAGGCGGTCTTGGGTATATCCTGGGGCCTAATCTTCAATAGATGGTATCTAGTCCTCAAATTCATTTTAGAAAATACGGTTGCTCCTTTAAGTTGATTGAACAGATCATCGATCCGAGGTAAGGGATACTTGTTCTTGATGGTCACTTGATTTAGTGCTCTATAGTCAACGCATATGCATTGTGTTCCATCCTTTTTCTCTACCAGGAGCGCTGGGGCTCCCCAAGGAGATGCTAAGCCTCACATATCCCTTGGCTTCCAATTCATCTATTTGCTTCTTTACTTTAGCCAATTCGTTGACGGCCATCCTATAAGGTCTTTTCGAGATAGATGCGGTTCCTAGTGCCAGTTCAATGGAGAACTCTATTTCTCGGTCTGGAGGCATTCCCGGTAGTTCCTCGGGAAACGCATCCAAATACTCATTTACAAATGGCACACTTTCCAAAGGGGCGGTTTGAAGGTTGTTCAAGGTTGGGCGGGTATTATGTTTTTTCGAAGGGGTCAACTTTACTTCCTTGCCATTAGGTCCTTGTAAGGTCACGGTCCTTTCGGCACAGTTTATTTGGCCTTTATTCTTAGCTAACTAGTACATTCCTAGAATCAGGTCCAACTCTTGTGATTCTAGGATGATGGAGCTAGCTAGAAAACTAACCCCTTCAATTTCTAAGTTTACTTTTGGGCAAGATAGATCTGACCTTGTCTCCCTACTCGCGGAGTGTATGATCATGGGTACCTGTTAACGGTAAAATTTGGCATATTCTGTTAAAGAAGGAGCAGTTGAGAAGCGGAATTGACGGCATGATTTTAGTCTTTATTAATAGGATTGTATCAACTAAGAGCATATCGGCAGGAGGCATCGGCAAAGAAATATTGGCTGGCGGTTGCCAATAGGTGGTAAAAGTTTGAGTTCTTATCGGATTCGGTTGATGAAACCAAGGTGATCGGATTCGGAAAGGAAGCGATGCGAAGATTTATTTATTAATTAGGAAGGTTTAATTATTTTTCTTTCATAATTTTAGGAAAGATTAAGTTGAGTCCGGTTTGATTTGTAATTTTATATTTTAAAAATCTATGGCGTATTCAATATGGATTTGTTTATGCTCATGGGTATAAATATGTACAAGTAGGGGACTGTAAAAACAACAATAGTTCAATACACACTTTCGGCGCATCACCACTCTAGTTTTCTAGGTTTTCATCTCGACGAGTTTTTGTTTCGAGTTGGGCTGCATTGACTTCGATCTCCGACAAGGGGTAAGGCTTGTCATGGCAGTTTGTATCGGTGGGAGATGAGCTTAGATCGTTTCAACACTCTAATCTAGTTTATGCATCTGCCTATTTATCATATATCTTAATTAATCTAAGTCGATAGTTCTGTTTACTTGTATCGACTAAGCTTTCTTTAGGGTTTCGTTGGTATCGATTAAACTGTTTTGTCGATCTAGATTAGCTAAGGTATCTACCACCCTAAAAATCAGTCAGAAGCTTGATTGTTTAGACTTTATGCTTTTTTTCATACTTTGTGTTGCATCAATTAAGTTTGACCTACTATGTTGTGCTTAGAATCATAAAAACTAACCTGCCTTAGATTGCCAATAAGGGTAGTACCGGAGTTTCAGCCGATCTTACCTGGTATAACTGTTTTGCTTTAAGTTACATTATGTAATTTGCTTAACTAGTTATATCTATCATCTTATTTAGGTTTATCAATCCTTTAAATCTACTAAACTTGTTATTAGCCTCGCACTGTCTCGCTTAAGTCTGATCTGCTAAGGTTATAACTTGCTTAGTATATTTAATCTCGATTGATAATCTTATATAAGGCTATATCAGAGTTTTAGCCTCTATGTTATCTAATCACCCAAGCTATTTATCAGCTATGATCTAAGACTATCTAATTGTTAATTTGTTTAATCTTTGTTATAAGCAATTAATACTGTCTCAGTTAGGTCCGATCTATCGTAATTGCTTGTCTCTAAGAAAAAGATTAAATTAGTAATTACATGTTATTTGAATCTACAACCGATCATGATTGTTTTGGGTCTAATCTTCAATATCTGTCCATTGGCTATTTATTTAGATCATATAATTGTATAACATGTATAACAATTGACTTTAATAATCTCAATTTTATGCCTCATCAATTGGGTTCAAACTATAGGATTGATTTTGTTAAGGAAAAGTTGTTTATGGTTATATATAATCTAAATTTAGTCCATGAGCAGTATTTTCTACCTTACAGCCGATTCGACTCGATCGAATCGACTAGTCATCACGATATGTCATCGGCTTATCAGCCGATCGGCTATCGTCTTCTAATGTTTACAATGTCTTGTTGGTTGCAGGATCAAACCAACTGACATATCCGCGATTTCATGAGCGTTTTTGGACCTGCATGGGACCTAAGGAGAACACCCATGCCGTCGTGTTTTCGCATCGAGACACTTTTGGCATGCCCAGTGGTACATCAAGATCTTCACCATGTCAGAAATAAAAGAAGAAAACATCATCTCAGTTACTATCGACAAACTTTCTGATGAACAAAAAGCGCAGATGAAACAACTTACTCAGGAGTTTCAGAAGATGTATTTGGAATCCTTCAGTGTTACTCGGCAAGGGAAAGTAATACAAAATAAAAAATTATCAATGCTGAGGCTAGAAGATGAATGAACTAATAAGCAAGAAGATACAATCAATACATAATCTAAATAAGAGCCTCATCTGATGACTTTACAAGAAAGGATTGATGCAGTTGTTCATCATGCATTGATAAATTAATCTGGAGTGTTAGTCAATACATTGACATCTATGATCAAGAAGGTAGTAGATGGGACTATTGCTGAAGAATAGCGAAGGGACGAGTTTATCTTTCAAACAATACGTTTCCAGCAGCAACAACCCTCATCACCTCATCAGTATCGGCATGGAGAAGCTAACCAGTATCAACCTCAGATGAATCAATTTGCTCAAAGATTTTCATCTCAGCAGTTTGGGAGTCATGGGAATCAAGAATGGGCCGATATGATTGCTGAAGCCATGACGGAGCAGTTTGGGTTAAAGCCAAAGGACACTAGAATTATGTATTGACATCCTCATCTCGAGCATTTTGATAAAGTTCCATTACCTAACCGATACAGAATTCCAGATTTCTCAAAATTCTCAAGGCAAGATAATGTTTCTACAATTGAACATATTAGCCGATTTCTAGCTCAGTGTGAAGAGGCATCGGCTGAAGAAGCTTTGAGAATTAGGTTTTTTTCGTTATCATTATCTGGATCGGCATTCACATGGTTTTCTTCTCTATCACCTAATTCAGTCAGAGGGTGGGCCAATCTAGAGAAACAATTTCACAAGTATTTCTTTGCTAGAGTTCAAGAGATGAAGCTAACAAATTTGACATTAGTGAGGCAAAGATCTGATGAATCAGTTCTAGATTTTATTCAAAGGTTTAGAGATATAAGGAGTAGATGTTATAGTTTAAACTTGGCATTCAAGGGGTTGTTGGGGCCGATAAAGGATAAGTTTTCTTCACAAGACTTTGAAAGTTTGTCTCAGTTGGTATAGAAAATATCGGTTCATGAGCAGCGATTCTAGGAGTCAAAAAGGGAGATGTTTACCAAGAAGGCCAATAATTTCAATAATGTTTACAATTATGCTTTTGACTCAGATCAAGACAAAGATCAGAGTGGGCAAGAAATAAGAAGACAATTGTTTGCCAATGGGTTAAAGACCACGTGAAAGAAGAAAGATTTGATTTTGATATTAGCAAAGTCGATAGGATTTTTGATCTTTTATTACAAGAGAAGAAAATTATATTACCTCAAAATCATGTTATTCCATCGGCTAAGGAGTTAAAGAAAAGGAAACATTGTAAGTGACATAATACAGGATCTCATAGTACTAATGAATGCAAGGTGTTCAGACACCAGATTCAATCAGCTCTGGAACAAGGCAGAATTAAGTTTGATGATAATAGAAAGCCGATGAAGATCGATGGACATCCTTTTTTTTGGTAAATAGGGTTTATCCAAAGATGTCTACAGAAGAAGCCGATGGAAGAAATTATAGGTCTAAAATCGGCTCAACTAGTTTGATCAAAAAATATCAAAAGCGGGATAATAGAGAAAGACAAGATTTTTATGATGAAGATACGTCTTATTTTGATCCACACTGGGATTGTGAGTTTTTTCGATTCTGTTGGAGTAAAGAGATGACATTGCCTTCAATTGCAGAATTCCCAGGATGCGATAATGTTTAATCGGTTATGATTATAGGGATTCATATCGACAAAGACAAAGGGATTCATATCGGCCAATATAGAAGAAGTTGCCAGTACATCAACGGTTAGGGCCAATTCATGAAGATTATTTTGAAGACTATGAGGAAAATCAAAATAGATAAGTTCAAAATCCTCAATTGTGTCCAAGTGGGGTATTCGCTAAAAATCAGAAGAGAAAAGTTCAACGTTTGAGAAGTAATGAGCAGATGGAAGAAGTTGAAGAAGAGATCAATCATCGATCAAGGAATACAAGAATGGAGTGGCGAGTAAAAAGAAAAATTGTTAAAGCCAATGATGTGGAAGCTGATAAGAAAAAGATTCTAATTTCCGCCAGGGAAAAAACTATTAAGGTTGATAATCTTGAAGCTTCATCTTCTTCCAATATGGTGTTTATATTGCGTGTAGAATATATGATTCTTACATCCGATGAAGGAGTTTGTGAAGAATCAGTAGCACAATTGGTTTTATCTCCTCAACAAGCAGTATTTGAGAAACCTGAAGAAACAGAACATCGACATCTATGACCATTATATATAAAGGGATTTGTTAATGGGAAGTCGATGTCCAAGATGTTAGTCGATAGAGGGGCTGCAGTAAATTTGATGCCTTATGCTACATATAGAAAGCTTGGGAAGACTCCAAAAGACTTGATCAAGACCAACATGGTGCTCAAGGATTTTGGTGGAAATTCATCGAATGCCAAAGGAGTTTTGAATGTAGAGTTGACAATGGGCAGTAAGACTATTCCTTCTATATTTTTTGTCATTGATGCAAAGGGTTTATATAGTTTGCTGCTTGGGAGAGATTGGATTCATGCTGATTGTTGTATTCCATCAACTATGCATCAAAGCTTGATTCAATGGCAAGGAGACTAGAAAGAGATTGTGCAAGTCGACAGGTCAGTTAATGTTGCTACTTCCGATTTATCTATTTGGGAGATGGATGTGATTGATTGCTTATCAGGAAAAGTATGGGAAGGTGATTTCTTAAAAGTATCCGATTATGATATACTATCAATCTATGATGCAAGATCTCAACTTTTACTCTAAAGACTTTGTGGATGATTTTGAAGGCAAGTTAGGACAGGGTTTTATGTCGGACAATGAGTTACAAGAAGTAGATATTGGAATTGGCGATAGGCCGAGGTTGACATTTGTAGATGCTAAATTATTTGATGAGTTTAAAAGGGAGTTAGTAAAATTATTAAAAGAATATAGGGATTGTTTTGCTTGGGAATATCATGAGATGCCAGGACTTAGCCGATCGATTGTTGAACATCGGCTGCCTATTAAACCGAAATATCGACTATACAAATAGCCACTAAGGCGATTCAAACCTGAGATGTATGATGCTATCAAGACAGAGATTACAAGACTCTATGATGTTAATTTTACTAGGCCTTGCTGATATGCTGAGTGAATTTCTAACATAGTACCAGTAATGAATAAAAACGTGAAGTTGAGGGTTTGTGTTGATTTTAGAGACTTAAACAAAGCTAGTCCTAACGATGAATACCCAATGTCGATTGCTGATTTATTGGTTGATGCAGCTTCCAGACACAAGATTATAAGTTTATGGATGGCAATGCAGGATATTATCAAATTTTTATGACTAAAGAGGATATTCATAAGACTGCTTTTAGATGTCCTGGTGTAATCGGCATATATGAGTGGGTTGTTATTACTTTTGGTTTAAGAAGTGCTGGTGCTACATATCAAAGATCTATGAATTATATGTAGGATCGATTAAGACTAAACAAACCTACCAGGGGGGTGAATGGTAGGGAAAACCAAAAACCAAATCTTTTGCGAAACAAACAGCTTACCCCTTACGATGAAACCGATCTCCAAAGCGAAAACGAACCAAAGCTGTTGAAGCCTGTCGCCGGTCAGACTGCTGGTCCTGGCCGGTCAGACCGCACCTCCTAGCCGGTCAGATTGCCGCAATGCCGCCGGTTAGACCGCCGCCGCAGCCCGCCGGTCAGACCACCCGCACACCTGCGGTCAGACCTTCGAGATCCAGAAAAACACCGGTAGATGAACAATCGAAGAAGTAGATCTAAGTATCTTGACTTTATTGCATCTAAAAGTGTTTACAAAGTGCAACTACAACACTCCTCACCAAAAACTCGTCCTAACTCGAAACCCTAGCTATTTTCTCAAGTTGTTCTCTTCAATTTCGATGTCTAGGAGGCACACCCTCCCCCTCTATTTATACACGAGGTGAACCACAAATTCAGCACAAATTAAGACTTTCCACACATGTGGGAAGCCCTCTCTTGCCATCTAAAAACTCATCTCTTTCCTTAATTCAATCAAACTTTCCAATCTCGGTCTCCTTTCCAAATTCGATTCCACTTTCCATATGCATACGATCCCTCTCTTATTCCATATGTATTCTCCACCTTCTATGTGCATTATCCTCTTGCCTTTTAGCATCCCACGTGATCTTTGGACGTTCACTTCTCCTAAGGAAACTCCAATCCATCACAGGCAACGTTTTCCCGAGGCCTCAAGCAACACCTGCACACATTAGCGAAGAATTCCATATCCCGAGCACAAGTTTGTCCAAACTTGACTCACGTTAGCTTGTCAACAGTAACCATACGCACATGAACTTTTTGGAAACCAAATTCACAAAGAAACAAACCAAAATTAAAAAGATAAATCAAATCCAAAACCGAATAGGTCTCAGCCGGTCAGACCGCGGGCAGGCCGGTCTAACCGTTCACCCAACTCCGGTCTGACCGGTGGCACCTGGCCGGTCTGACCGTTCCGGTCTGACCGGTTGTGCCAGATCGGTTTGACCGTCTGATCAAGTTTGCGCACAACCAAAACATCGCAAATCGCTACCAATGTTTCATCACAAAAATAGAAATCAAACACATTTTATTCTACAATCCCCCTTGATGAAACCATTGGCAAACCCAACAAAATCAATTTGTTTGATGTTTTGTGAAGCAATCCAAAAAGCATTTCTTTATGCCAAAGAATTTCAAAGAAAAATCTCTCACTTTTGAAAAGAAAGAAAATTTCTTTGAGTTTGAAAATGATGCACAAAATTTTACCTTGGTTCTCCCCCTTTTGACAATGAGTTCATCAAAGTATTGTAAGTATGGAAGAGCTTTGCAGTATATCAAAAATAATTCAAATACATGTATTGCAACAACAAGATAGAAAAAGTGACTAGCTAATTAACAAGCACGCACTAGAGTAAAAACATGAACCTAAAATATTACAATTAAGATCAATTCAACATTAATGACTTATGATTTCAACGATTTAAAATGCAACATATTCACAAGTGCAAAGACTGAAGAAAAAACTCAAGTATATATATTTATGACATTGATACTCTTTCTCAAATTAATGCCTTCTCCAAAAAAATAATCGAGAGAACTTTTGGCTCATTCTATTTGAACATCTTCTTTTTTTTATACTTTGCTCTCAATTATTGCGGGTACGTCCTTATCGTCAAGACTGTTTCCAAGGATTCGGTACCCCTTTTTTTTATCTCACTGCGAATATGTCCTTGTCGTCAAGACTGTTTCCAAGGATTCGGTATTTATTTTTTTCTCTCATATAAATAAGCATTTATGCACTCTTGCGGTGATTGAAATAAAAGGATTCATATGAGGAATAACAACTCACAAAACACATGTAAAAGCATTAATCCTCCAAACTAAGCACTAGCTTCAATATTGCATATTTCATTAATTCAAGTAAAAGAATTATCATATCACTTAACAACAATATTAAAAACTCATATAACTACTAAAATGCACACAAGCTAATATAGTAATCAAATTATCTAACAAGCATTGCTAGCAAGTACTAGAATATACTTAAGATATAAAGCATAGCTCATCCACCTGTTCTTTCTCTTTCTCTTTTTTTTATTTTTGTTTATCACACCATGCATGAATTTAAACATGAATGCAAAAGAAGAACAAAAAAGAAGAAAGGAAAATATGCACACAAAAAAAACAACAACTCTCCCCCTCAATTGATGCCAAAAGGATGAATCACACCTAATTCTCCCCTAAGAAAAACAAAGTGAGAAGAATCCAATGGTTTGGTAAAAATGTCTGCAAGTTGCAACTTTGTATCCACAAATTTCAATTCAATGTCCCCCTTTTCAACATGATCTCTCAAAAAGTGAAAGCGAATGTCAATGTGCTTAGTGCGTGAGTGTTGTACAGGATTTTTAGCAATATTGATAGCACTTGTATTGTCACAAAAGAGAGGAACTTTATCAAAAACAAGGCTATAATCTTTCAAAGTGGAAATAAGCCAAAGAATCTGAGAACAACAACTAGCAGCAGCAACATATTCAGACTTAGCAGTTGATTGAGCAACATTTGATTGTTTTCGAGAAGACCATGAAATCAAAGAGGTTCCAAGAAAAATACATGTACCACTTGTACTCTTCCTATCAATTCTACAACCTCCAAAATCCGCATCTGAATAACCACTCAAGCACATAGAAGCAGAAGTAGAATACCAAATTCCAAATTCAAGAATGTGCTTTAAATACCTCATGATGCGTTTCACAGCTTGACGATGCGAGGCCCTTGGAGAAGCTTGAAATCGAGCACACAAACATACAGCAAATTGTATATCTGGCCTTGAAGTAGTGAGATAGAGCAATGAACCTATCATGCTCCTGTACTCCTTTTGGTTGACAGCTTCACCATCTTCATCGGGATCCAAGGTAGTAGAGGTTCCTATCGGTGTCGTCAAAGGCTTGCAATCCTCCATTTTGAAGCGTCGTAGAAGATCCTTGGTGTACTTTGTTTGATGAACAAATGTACCTTGAGGTGTTTGCTTAATTTGCAATCCCAAAAAGTAAGTCAATTCGCCCATCATGCTCATCTCAAATTCCTTGCGCATTGTTTCAGCAAACTCCACAACCAAAGTGTGAGATGAATAACCAAAGATGATATCATCGATATAAATCTGAACAAATAGTTGATTATCACCATGCTTAAGAACAAAGAGAGTTTTATCAATTTTTCCCATTGTAAAGCCTTTTTCAAGAAGAAAATTTTTCAATCTATCATACCATGCTCTAGGCGCTTGTTTCAAACCATACAAGGCTTTAGACAAACGAAAAACATGGTTGGGAAAATTAGGGTTTTCAAAACCTGGTGGTTGTTTTACATAAACTTCCTCCTATATATACCCATTAAGAAAAGCACTTTTAACATCCATTTGAAACAATTTAAAACCTTTTGAAGCACCAAAAGCTAACAAAAGTCGAATTGCCTCAATTCTAGCAACAGGAGCAAAAGTTTCATCATAATCCAACCCTTCCATTTGAGTAAAACCCTGAGCAACAAGTCTAGCTTTGTTTCTAACAACTAAACCATCCTCATTTTGTTTATTTTTGAAAACCCATTTAGTTCCAATGATATTATGATTAGCAGGAGGTTCAACTAAATGCCAGACTTTGTTTCTTTCAAAATTCTCAAGTTCTTCATGCATGGCGTTAATCCACGATTCATCAGTTAGTGCATGAGTAACATCTTTGGGTTCAAAATTAGCAATAAAAGCAGTTTTCATGAAAATCACGATTTGTTACCTTCGATCTTGTAATGCGTTTGCTCAAGTTACCTATCATCTGTTCCGGAGGATGTCGGCGTTGAATATGGAGTGGAGCACTCACGTCTGAAGTTTGTTCATCTTCTGTAGCTTGTTCTGACGAAGTTGAAGCTTCTGGAGGTCTAGTAGCATCAATACCCGAAGCTCCCGAAGATCCACTCGGCCGGTCTGACTGCTCCTCTGCCTCTGGTCTGACCGGTGATGTGTCAACGGTCTGACCGGAGCCATGTCCGGTCTGACCGGCCGACATATCGTCGTCGTCCTCGTCATCGCTCTCCACAAATATATCCTCCCCCTGAACCTGTGATAGTGTACCTGAAATTTCGGGTCTAGTCCCTGGACTAGCCTCATCAAAAGTGACTTCGCAAGTCTCAACGATTTTGTTAGTCTCTAAAATAAGTACACGGTAACCTCGTGAATGCACAAAATATCCCAACATAAGTCCATCAATAGAGCGAGATTCAAATTTGTCCAAATTTCCAGATTTGAGTACAAAACATTTACATCCAAAAACACGCAAGTGAGAAATCTTCGGTGAATGTCCAAAGAGAAGCTCATAAGAAGTTTTTCCAAGTTTAGATCTTAAGAAAACACGATTGGAAATATAACAAGCAGTGTTAATAGCTTCAGCCCAAAATTTTCTAGGAGTAGAATATTCATCAAGCATAGTCCTAGCCAATTCAACCAAAGAACGATTTTTTCTTTCAACAACACTGTTTTGTTGAGAAACCCGAGGAGATGAAAATTGATGTTCAAGACCCTTTTCAGCACAAAACTTTTCAAAATAAGCATTTTTGAACTCACCACCATTGTCACTTCGAATAGTTCTCAAAATTTGTGGAAATTCAAGAGCCAAACAAAGATATAAAGTTTTGAAGTGTTCGAAAGCCTCATCCTTAGTTGCCATAAAATAAACCCAAGAATATCGAGAAAAATCGTCAACAATAACCAAAACATACCACTTTCCTCCAACAGATTGCACTCTAGCTGGACCAACAGTGTCCATGTGTAACAGCTGTCCTGGTGCATCCGTCATCACAGAAAATATCGGGGTATGAGAAGAAGCAACCATCTTAGCATGACGACATGACAAACAAAATAAATCAAGATCTTTCTTAAGTTTAGGCAAACCTCGAATAAGATCCAAACCACTAATCCTAGTGAGATGATCAAAGCCAACATGTCCTAGTCTACGATGCCAAAACATCACATCTTTTGAAAATTTTGCAACAAGACATGTAACTTCAGAAGAAACGCTGTTTTCAAAATCCGCTTTAAAAACTCTTCTGTATCGGGAAATATTAAGCACAACATCACCAGAAGAATTAAAAACTTAGCTTCCACTTTTCTTAAACAACACATCAAAATCCTCATCCACAATTTGAGAGACAGAGAGCAAGTTGTATTTCAAACTCTCAACCAAAGCGACATTGTTCAAAGTAAACTTGTCACTTACCTTGACGGATCCAATTGCGGTGATGGTGCTTGGTAGAAGCATCGCCGAAGATGATTGAATCTCTCCTTCATGCCCTTACGAGGGAGGAGAACCAACTTTGGTCATCGGTCATATGTCGCGAACAACCGGAGTCGATGATCCACACGTTCTCCCTCCTCGCCAAAAGTGCCTACACACAGACAGATGTCAAAGCCTCAGTACTGGGGTTAGATAATAAAAATTTAGGAATCCAATATTGAGACACACGACCAGAACCAACAGGAGCAAAACCAGTAGAAAATTCAACCCGTTTCCCATTAGAAAAATTGCCTCGAGGCTGGTCTAACCGCCGCTGTACCTACGGTCTGACCGACGGCTTCCCACCGGTCTGACCGGTGGTATTGCGTCGGTCAGACCGGAGCCATACCCGGTCAGACCATCGGTCTGACCGATGGTCCAACTGCGGTCTGACCGCCTGTCTCGAGGAAAAAGCCGATTTTTGCCTCTTAAGTTTTGCGAAAGCAATCTCACGTTCCCTTTTCTGTTTCCTAGCAAGTCTAAAATAGAATCCAACAATATGTCCATGTTTACCACAAAAAGAACAAAAATATTTTTCATGATGAGTTGAAGAACAATTTGAAATAGCAGGCATGACATTAACAGTATTATCAGTACTCACAGCAGATTTAGCAATAAACACAGGTTTAGTACTAATAATAGGCTTGGTGGAACATGATGCATTCAAGGGAGTCATGATGCCAGCAGATTTAAACACAGTATTCTTTGATTCAGGTTTAATTAAAATTTCACCACTTCTAGCACCAACACCTAGAACAACAGGAGGATGTCTAGTATGATGAGCATAAGGATCAAAATCTAAACCATGATTATCTGTGTTAACTCTTGATTTGTCTAAGATCATGTTGAGGTTCTTTTTACCATCAGAAAAATGTTGCAAACAACTTTTTAAGTAAGAAACCTCTTGAGTCAAAACAACACAACTTTTGCAATTATCCAAAAGACCTTTTTGTTTTCTACAAGTTTGACATGAAATCACTTCATCTTGCTTAATTGTTTCTTCCATATGCTTAACACGACCTAAAGCATCTTTTAATTTCAAATCATAAGCAAGACATGATGAGCAGGATTATGCATTAGATTGTTTCAACCTCTTAGCACTAATTGTATTAAACATAGAGCTAGCAAATAAAGCAATTTGACATTTTTTTCAAAGCTGCTTTTGTTAAACACAATTCATGAGTTAATCTAGTGTTCATGGCAAAGCTAAGAGCAAGGCAGGATTCAAGCTTCCTAGATTTCTTAGATTCAGCATCAAGTTTTTTGCAAGTAGTTAAATTGACTTCTCTAACAGAATTAATCTCAACAAAAAGAACTTCACATGATTTGCAATCATCATCATCAGAAGCAAGACATTTTAATCTATTATTTTCAGTTTTAAGAGAGTCAATAACTACTTCATGTTGATTAATCTTCTTTTCAAACTTAGAAATCTTGTAACCAAATCTAGCGATCACATCTTGAAGATATTCAACACTAGGAGCATTTATTACCTCATTTTCTTCGTCGAAATCTGTGGTGCTCTTTGCCATGAGAAAAACTCCAACGATGTTCTTCCCTTTGTCTTCCTCATCATCTGAGTACTCAACATCGCTGGATCCCTACACAGCTGCAAAAGCTTCATCCAAGGCCTTCTGGTAGTACTTCCTCATCTTCATGTTCTTGGCCTGTTTCTTGTTCTGCTTAGCGTCTTTGGTGCCATCTTGAGCTTTCACCTCCTCATGTGTCCCTTTTCCAGCCTTGGGACATTGAGAGCGGATATGTCCTGGTTGACCACATCCAAAGCACTGGATTGGTCCTCCTCTTCTCCTGGTCCTGACCTTACTCACAGCTCTAGAAATTCTGTTAGCAAGAGATACCAAGTCCTCCTCATTGATTTCCTCCAGTTGATCATCGGACATGGCAGAAAAAGAAGCAAAAATTGACTGTGAGGAAGAATTGGAAGGGGCAGAAGAAGACACCAAAGCAGTAAATTTTGAATCAGCTCTTTTAGAAAGAATGTTCAGCTCATAGGTTTTTAATTTGGTGTAAAGAACATCCAAAGTCAAGGTATTCATATCGACCGATTCTTGAATTGAGGTAACCTTAACTTCCCAAACTTTCATATCAAGACCATTCAAAAAATGACGAGCAACCTCAGATTGAGAATAATTAGCATTGTAAGAAGATCAACAGATCTAAGATTGCTCAAAATTTTGTTAAAACGGCCCAAATAATCATCCAAAGACTCCCCATGTGTCATCTCAAATTTTATGTACTCCTTTTTGAAAACATCCTTTCGCAATTCTTTAATGTTTGAAGATCCAGTATGAAAATCATTCAAAGCTTTCCAAATTTCATTAGCGGTTGAAAGATGCGAAACACGATCAAAATCGGAGCGAGAAATTGCATTAACAATGATGTTCCTAGCTTTGCAATTATGTTCATAATATAATTTGAGAGTAGGAGTATCAATGCGTTCAGGAATCTCATAAGATTGAGAAACTTTTAGCCAAATATCATAACCTTGACATGTGATATAAGATTCTATTTTTTTCTTCCAATAGTAAAAGTCGGTTCCATTGAAAACATGAGGTTTGTTTGAAAACTTTTCAGCCATTGTAAAAAGATTAGAAAAGCGAATCAAGAACGAGGCTCTGATACCACTTGTAGGATCGATTAAGACAAAACAAACCTACCAGAGGGGGTGAATGGTAGGGAAAACCAAAAACCAAATCTTTTGCAAAACAAACAGCTTACCCCTTACGATGAAACCGATCTCCAAAGCGAAAACGAACCGAAGCTGTTGAAGCCTGTCGCCGGTCAGACCGCTGGTCCTGGCCGGTCAGACTATACCTCATAGCTGGTCAGACCGCCGCAATGCCGCCGGTTAGACCGCCGTCGCAGCCCGCCGGTCAGACCGCCCGCACACCTACGGTCAGACCGTCGAGATCCAGAAAAACACCGGTAGATGAACAATCGAAGAAGTAGATCAAAGTATCTTGACTTTATTGGATCTAAAAGTTTTTACAAAAGTGCAACTACATCACTCCTCACCAAAAACTCGTCCTAATTCGAAACCCTAACTATTTTCTCAAGTTGTTCTCTTCAATTTCGATGTCTAGGAGGCACACCCTCCCCCTCTATTTATACATGAGGTGAACCACGAATTCAGCACATATTAAGACTTTCCAAACATGTAGGAAGCCCTCTCTTGCCATCTGAAAACTCATCTCTTTCCTTAATTCAATCAATCTTTCCAATCTCGGTCTCCTTTCCAAATTCGATTCCACTTTTCATATGCATACGATCGCTCTCGTATTCCATATGTATTCTCCACCTTCTATGTGCATTATCCTCTTGCCTTTTAGCATCCCACGTGATCTTTGGACGTTCACTTCTCTTAAGGAAACTCCAATCCATCACCGGCAACGCTTTCCCGAGGCCTCAAGCAACACCTGCACACATTAGCGAAGAATTCCATATCCCGAGCACAAGTTTGTCCAAACTTGACTCACGTTAGCTTGTCAACAGTAACCATACGCACATGAACTTTTTAGAAACCAAATTCACAAAGAAACAAACCAAAATTAAAAAGATAAATCAAATCCGAAACCGAATAGGTCTCACGGTCGGACCGCGGGCGGGCCGGTCGACCGTTCACCCAACTCGACCGGTGGCACCTGGCCGGTGTGACCGTTCCGGTCTGACCGGTCGTGCCAGATCGGTCTGACCGTCTGATCAAGTTTGCACACAACCAAAACATCACAAATCACTACCAATGTTTCATCACAAAAATATAAATCAAACACATTTGATTCTACATTATATATTTCATGACCTTATCAGATTGCTGGTTGAAATTTATATAGATGATGTGGTTGTGAAATCAAAGGAAGTCGATGGACATTTAGCGATTTGCGAAAGGTATTGGAAAGAACCAGGAAATATGGTTTAAAGCCAAACAAGTGTGCCTTTGTTGTATCGATTGGACAGTTTTGGGGGGTTTTTGTTCATGAAAGGGAGATTGAAATCAGTCATCGAAGTATTAAGGCTATCAAAGTTATAAAACCTTCAGAAAATAAGACAAAGTTATAATATTTGATCGACAAGATTAATTTTTTCAGAAGGTTTACATCAAACTTGTCAGGGAGAATCGAGTTGCTAACATGGATGCAATTTCTCATAGTGAACATGTGACATTCCCCAATATGTGGCTGGAGAATTTTTTTCTGTAGCCGACAGCAAACTTCGGGCCGACAGCAAACTTGCAACATGTAGCCGAAGCCCTTTACGATGGAAATAAATTGCCTCTAGGCAAATATCTTTTGGGTGCTGCTTATCATCTACTCCATCAAGTACCAGCAAAACTATCAGCCGGCCAACCGTCGGTCGCATCAGAGGCCCATGGTGGTTTATTTAGTTGTGGATCAAGCTCTATACTATCGAAGTAGTCGATAATCTGCCCCTTGAAATGTCTAAGTTTCCATCTGATTATGCAGAAGAAGCTGATCCTATTCACGCGATACATCTTTCGATGCTTTAGTTGAAAACAGCGGCCCGATCAAGAGCAGAATTGAAGAAATTCAAGACCAATTACCCGATGAAATCATCGATGCCTTAACCCCATCAGCATTCCTTGAATCCCATCGTTTTCGAGTCACTAGAGCTCGCCAAAGGATTGTCGATCGTATTGAACTTAGATCCTTGGAAGCAAACCTCCAATCTGATTGGCAACTGGTCCAAGCTGAAAAATTGAAGTTCGATGAGTTAAATGCTAGTCCAAATCATAACAAGAGTCGCATTGAAGAGCTGAAAAAAAACGAGAAGTTGATCTACTAGCAAAGCTCGAGCAAACTCGCAAACGCGTGGAGTCAGAAGAAAAGAAACTAGCCAATCTCCCAAAAACAATCGCCGATCAAAAAGCCAAACTCAAATCATCAATTTGTCATGTAGCTAACCAACACAAAGCTATCAAGCCGATCCCGGGATCCAATGCCGATGATCTCCGCACCATAGAAGAGAATGATCAAATCCGACTACATGCGATATCAGCAATCCAAAAGTTTTTGGGTTGATGTAATAGATCTATAATATTTTGCTCGAAACACTTGAAACAATCTTGTAATATATTCATTGGCTCAAATGCCAATCCTGCCTTCATCTGATTTTGCTTGTCTGTTTGTTTTAAGGGCGATACTTTCTATTAGCCATCTTAAGGCGACATTTAATACATCAGCTATTTGCGTAATCGGCTATCATCCAACCGTTCATGAATTGATCCACATGCTAGGATAATATTTCTTTTAGATATTTTTCAATAAGTGCTTTACCAAAAACTTCTTCATCTAGGCCATCAAGCAAATACGCATTACGTGGTACACAATGATGAATCCAATAGGGTCCTTACCAATTAGGTGACCATTTTTCAAATTTATTCTCTCTTCTATCAGTAAAATCACTTTCCAAACCAATTCTTCTTCAAAAGATTTTGGCACCACTTTTTTATTATAATGCCTAGAAATCCTTTCTTTATCCCTTTTAATCTTTTCCAGTGCTCGCAACCGATTCTGAGCCAAATCTTCCAACTCATCAGTCTTAAGTTGTAATACGCATCAGCTGTTAATTGATCCTGTAGAGATATTATTCTTGAGCCGACATTAGTTTCCCATGGCAAAATAGCCTCATGCCCATAAACCAACTGATAAGGTGGCACTTGAGTAGCACCATGGTATGCCATCCGATATGCCCACAATAAATCGGCTAATGTAGTATGTCACTTCCTTGGTTGCTCATCAATTCAATTTTCCTCTTGTTCAATTTAATCAAACTTTTATTAGATGCCTCTACCTGCACATTAGTATGCGCATAATAAGGAGAAGAATTTAATAATTTAATTCTCATACTATCAGAAAACCTTACAAACTCATCATCCACAAAAATCGATCCTTGATCTATCATAATTGTTTGCAGAATTCTAAACCAATAGATGATATGCTCCTTAATAAACTCAATCGCATCTTTTGAATCAACTTTCTTCAAGGAAATTGCCTCAACCTAATTTGTGAAATAATTTATTGCAACCACCTAGTGATGGATTTATTTGATCGATAATATCAATTCCCCAACCTCTGAACGGCCAAGGTTTTATTATCAGATTAATAGCCAATGCTGGTGCTCTCTGAACAACCCTTATAATATCTAAAACATCCTCAAGTACTGTTGGCCAAAAATACCTAGTTCTCCGAAGCAACCATCTCATCCTATGAGCTGATTGATGTGTTCCACGTATACCATCATGAACCTTGCACATAACAATTTTGGCCTCTTCCGGATTCAAACACTTAAGCAATACACCATCAATCGTTCGATAATATAAATCATTATCAAGCAAAACATATTTAAGAGCTTTGTACTTCAATTTTCTCAACGCCGATTGAGAAGGATACCTCAAGTAATCAACAATTTCATTTCTCCAGTCATCGGCACCAACGCTAGCAATTTCTATCTCTGAATCTTTTAACATCGGCTTATAACCTGATGCCCCTTGAGCAAGATCATTGGCCTCAACATTTTGCTCCCTTGGAATATGTCTCATAGATATAGTTTTGAAATTATTCATCAACTCTCGGCATTTTTCATTATAAATCCTCAAAACTTCATCTTTGCACCCATATTCCCCAGACAATTGCTTAATCACCAATAGTAAATCCCCAATGATTTCTATCACATCGGCCTCAACTTCTTTTAACAATTGAAGTCTTTTGAACACTGCCTCATATTTTTCTTGATTATTGGTATAATATGGTTTAATTGTAAAAGCAAACTCAAAAGCTTGCCCACCGAGGTGAAATAATAACTAATCCAATGCCACATCCATGTGTACAAACTGATCCATCGAAGAACAAAGTCCAAGGCATCGGCTCAACATAACCAATAGAATCATCCCGATGTTGCACAAAAAAATTGGCTATGACTTGTCCTTTTACCGCTTTAGCCGATTCATATCGAAGATCAAATTCTGTTAAGGCAAAAATCCATTTCCCAAGTCTGCCTTTTAGCACTGGAGTCGATAACATATATCAAATCACATCGGCTTTACAAACCACTATACACTCGTTCGACAATAGATAATGCCTCAATTTAGTACATAAAAAATATAAACACAAACATAACTTTTTCACCGGGGAATACCTTGTTTCTGCATCAAAAAGCCTTCTGCTAAGATAGTATATAACTCTTTCCTTGCCTTCAAGCTCTTGAATAAATACTGATCCAATAGACTTCTCATCGTCCGACAAATACAATCTAAATGGGATCCCCTTTTGTGGTAGTACTAATACTGGAGGAAACCTAAATAATTTTTGATTTCATCCAATGGCCTCTGTTGTTTTTCTCCCCATACAAACTCCTGATCAGCTTTCAACCTTAATAAAGGAGTGATTGGCTCAATCCTCTCTGACAAATTTGAAATAAACCTTCTCACAAAATTAATCTTGCCGATCAATGACTGCAACTTGGTTTTGTTCCCTGGCGGCTCTATGTTCTTGATAACTTTGATACTCCTTTGACTGATCTCTATTCCCCTCTCATGAATAGTAAAGCACAAAAACTGCCCAGACGATACACCAAAGGCACGTTTATTTGGATTCATCTTCAAACCATATTTCCTTGTGCTTTCCAATACCTTTTGTAAATCGGATATATGCCCATCAATGCTCTTTGATTTTATAATCACATCATCGATATAAATTTCTACCAATAAACCGATAAGATCATGAAATATATAATTCATAGTCTTTTGATATGTAGCACCAGCACTTTTCAACCTGAAAGTCATTAAAACCCATTCATACAGGCTGATTGCTCCAGGACATCTAAAAGCAGTCTTCGGAATATCTTTCCCAGCCATGAAAATTTTATTACAACATGCATTACCATCCATAGAACTGATGATCTTATGCCCAGAAGCTACATCAACCAATAAATTGGCAATTGACATTGAGTATTCATCTTTAGGAGTAGCTTTGTTTAAATCTCTATAATCAACACAAACCCTTAGCTTCCTATTTTTCTTCAATACTGGTACTATATTAGAACCCATGCAGCGTATCAACAAGGTCTAATAAACTTAGCATCATAAAGTCTAGTGATTTCTGCTTTGATAGCATAATACATCTCCGGTTTGAAACGTCTTGGTGGTTGTTTATATGGCCGATACCCTGGTTTAATCGACAATCGATGTTCTACTATTGATCGACTAAGTCCTGGCATTTCATTATATTCCCAAGCAAAGCAATCTCTATACTATTTTAATAACTCTATTAATTTCTTTTTGAATTCAAAAGACGATTTAGCAGTTACAAATGTTGGCCTAGGCCTATCGCCTTATCCAATATCTACCTGTTCTAATTCATCGACCGACATAAAACCCTGGCCTAATTTGCCTTCGATATCCTCCACGATGTCCTTAGAGTAATAATTGGGGTTCTTCATGATAGGTTGTACATCACGATCGGGCACTTTTAAGAAATTGCCTTCCCAAACTTTGCTAGATAAATAATCTATTCCTTCCATCTCCCAAATACATAAATCCTATATCGTAACATTTACTCACCTATCGGCTTGCACGATCTCTACTTAGTCTCCTTGCCATTGAACCAGGCTCTGATGCATTGTTGATGGAATACAACAATTGACATGAATCCAATCTCTTCCAAGTAACAAATTGTAAGATCCCTTTTCATCAATCACAAAAAATATAGTAGGAATAGTTTTATTGCCAATAGTTAACTCCACGTTCAACTCTCCTTTGGCCTCCGATGAATTTCCACCAAAATCCTTCAGAACCGTATTGGTCTTGACAAGATCCTCTGGAGTCTTCCCAAGCTTCCGATAAGGAGTATATGGCATCAAATTTACCGCTGCTCCGCCATCAACCAACATCTTTGACATCGGCCTACCATTGGCAAAACCCTTAATGTATAAAGGTCTCAAATGCCGATGCTCTATTTCTTTAGGCTTCTCAAACATGGCCTGTTGTGGTGTTAACATTAACTGCACCGTTGATTCTTCATATTCTTCATCGGATGTAGATGCTTTGTATTTTGTAGGCAACAAGAATACCACATAGACATAAGTTGAGGGTTTCGCTTCATCGACCTTGGATTTGACACGCCACTCCTTTTTTGTTTTCTTCAGCCAACGATTAATCTCCTCTTCTACTTCTTCCATTTGCTCGTTGATCCTCAATCGTTGAATCCTTCTTTTTTTATTCTTAGTGAAAAATCCACTTGGACACCACTGTGGGTTCTATGTTTTTTTCTTCCCGACCCAACTCATCTTCTTCAAAGTACCCTTCATAAATTGGCCCTAAATGCTGATGCTCCAAAACCTTCTTCGTTGGCCAATCAAAATCTCTCTTGTCGTGAAATTGAGAAGAACTCCCATGATAGTAATTTGATCGATATCCTTCACATCCTGAGCAATCTTCAATTGACGGCAATTTCATTCATTTATTCCAACAAAATAAAAAAAATTCACAATCCTAATGTGAGTCAAAATGAGGTCTATCTTCTTCATAATATCTTTGAACCCTCTTTTTATGCCTCCTCTGGTATTTATTTATCATACCTGATGAGTTAATTATTGACCCTTTATGATTTTGATGACTTCTCCTATCGGTTTCATCTTTCGATTGGCATATATTAACCATATTTATCGAAAAAATATGCCCATCAATCTTCATCGGTTTCTTGTCATCATCAAACTTAATTCTGCCCTATTCCACAACTGATTGTATTTGTTGCCTAAACACTTTGCATTCATTTGTATGATGAGAAGGAGAATTATGCCACTTGCAATATCTTCTTTTCTTCAATTCTTCAGCTGATGCAATCACATGACTCTGATGTAACTGAATTTGCTTCTCTCGTAATAGTAAGTAAAAAATACTATCGGCTTTGTTAATATCGAAATCATACTTTTCTTCCTTCCCAATATCTTTAACCCATTAGCAAATTACTATCTTTTTGTTTCTAGACCACTCTGCCAAACCAATCTCCAAGTCTTCATCCTGATCTGAGTCCGAAGTACAATTATAAACATTATTAATCTTCATAGAAAACCTTTCCCTCTTAGCCTCCTGAAACGGTTTTTCATGAGTCGATACCTTTTGCACTAGGTGAGCCAAACACTCAAAATCTTGTGAAGAAAATTTATCTTTTATCGGCCCCAATAATCCCTGGAACACCAAGTTTGCCAATTGTGCATCAATCAGATTCAAGCTATAGCATCGACTCCTTGTATCTCAAAATCTTTGAATGTAATCCGAAACCGAATCATCATAACGCTATTTGATTGCTATTGGATCTGTAAGCTTCATCTCTTGAACCCCAACAAAGAAATAATTATGAAACTGCTTCTCTAGATCAACCCAACCTCTGATGGAATTAGGTGGCAATGAAAAAAACCATGTAAACGCCGATCCAGATAATGAAAATGGAAAAAACCTAACTCTAAAAGCTTCTTCGGCCGATGCTTCCCCGCACTATGCCAAGAATCGGCTAATGTGCTAACTGTTGAAATATTATTTTGCCCTGAGAACTTTGAAAAATTCAGGACGCTGTATCGATTAGGTAATGGTAACCTATAAAAACTCTCAGTATATGGATGCTGATACATGATACTATGGTCTTTTGGCTTGAGACCAAACTGCTCCCACATTACCTCAGCAATTCTATCGGTCCACTATTCGCTTCCAATATCTCTATATTGTTGTGGTTGAGATCCTTGGGCATATTGACTCTTCTCTTGAAATTGGTACTGATTGGCCTCTCCCTGCCGATCTTGATGAGGAGAAATAGACTAGTGTTGTTGGGATTATTAAGCTTGAGGTTGATATTGTTGACATTGGGATTGATATTGTTGTTGCCTCCTAGGCTGTTATTGTAACCCCCAAGACTATTGTTGCTGTTGTTGTCCTCCGTAATATGCAACCCGATGATAACCTTGTGGTACTTCTGAGTTTGGTCATTTTCTATCCGATGCAAAACTAGGGATCAAATCCTTAGCTATTCCGTAAGTTGGCTCTTGAAACTCTGTCTTTACCATCGGCTTAGGAGGTGTATAATTTTCGGGCAAATAAATAGGTCCCTGGGTTGATCCTGAGCCACAGATCCATCCACCACCTTAATGTGGGGAATTAAGCCTTTTGAATCGGCCCTTGTCGAGTCATAGTGAAGGATTCTAGGCACGTTTTTTGATATTCTTACATTTTTTGCTCCAATTGCGCCTTTTGCTCATCTGTCAGCTTGTCCATTGTAACATGAATAATGTCTTCTTCGTTGTGATCTGACATGATAAAAAATTGTCTATCTCATTGGGCGTGCCAAAAGCGTGTTGACGTAAAATTCGTCGTTGACACGGTGGCCTGGAAGATTTGCTTCACTTCAGTGCAGGTCCTATTTAAATTGGTTCAGAGCGTGCTAGTTAGTTTGATCCTGTAACTAATAAGATAGACAAATAAATGTTAAATTATGATGGCCAATCGACCATATGGCAGATAAGATATCGCTTGCCTAGCCGATGCTGATCAGGAATTGGCTATGATCAAAAATAGGTTAAAATATATAGAATTGTACATTGGCATAATTTAGGTTTAATTACCAGCAGATCATCTTCACTATCCTCAATCTTGATAGAGTGAACTCAATCGAGAAAGTATGAGATTAAGATAACATAAGGATAATTACTAAACAATTATATTGTCTAAACAACTAACCGATGCACAAAAACATAATAAGCACATGAATAATTCTGACAATAGCCACTATCAGTTTAGGATCAAGTATTATGCAATCAAAGACCTAAATTTTTCTTTATTACGATCAGCTATGATAAATCGGTCTCAACCGAGACAATATTTAGCTACTAGTAACATAGATCAGATGAGTTTGAGATTATATAAACTAGGCCGATAGCCGATGTGATTATTTTGTCGGTAATGAACAGATAACGTATCGGCTAAAACTCTGATACAACCTTTAAACAAGTCATGTTCTTCGCAGATCAAACCTAACCGAGGCAGTGCAAGATTGATAACAGGCTTAGTAGATTTAAAGGTTTGATATATTTATATAAGATGATTGTGGGGGGTATCATCCCGAGGTAGCCCACGGAGCGGAGTTAAGATCAACTGAAGTCGGACTAGTAGTCCTCGGGAGGAGATCAGAAGCCCGACCTCTCCTTGGGGTCGGGAGCCCCAACCTCCCGACTATCCTGACTCCAATGTTCTATCCCGACTGCGGCTCATTAGCCCGACCCCCGATCTCCTCGGGATAGAAGGCTTGCATCGCAAGGATCACGGAGAAGAAAAGGAGGGGACAACCCGACAGAATATGATGTTACCCGATAGGACTGCACAGAAGGTGCCTACGGAGGACAGATCCCAAGGCGAGATGGAGCATGAGATACCCACGGAGTGCAGGACCCGGGGGGATCTCTATGTACTTTTCAGATGTTGTTTGTACTTACTTTTCAGCTTTTAGTCTTAGCTTTCTTGGCCCCCAAGTCCTCTTGTAACTGTCCTCCTTGATCTATAAAAGAAGGGCAGGTCCACGGTCGAGAGGGATCAGTTCTTTGGAAGCTAGATCTAATCTCTAGAGCCTCAAGAACACACATCCTTGTACTCTGTTTCATACACCACCCCAACAAAGAACATAGGACGTAGGCTTGTTATCCTCCGAGAGGGCCGAACTAGTGTAAAATCTCCTACTCACTTTCTATCTTTAGTCGACCATCGCGCCCTTTCGATAGACGTTCCTGACCACTCTTTCACCTCCTCCGATAGCCCCCTTGAAGGACTGATCGACCACCCATCTACAGTTGGCGCGCCAGGTAGGGGCACGTCTTCATCAATCCGAGCAGTGTGATGGCAGTTTTCTTTCCCACCGACTTCATGGCAGGAAGAACATGCCGAACTCGTGGAACGGGGAGTGCTTGCGCTGATTCTATTCTTCTGCAATATAAGTATTCTGAACTCAACTCTTTCTTTAAAGCATTTATGTTTTGCAGGGTCATGCCTTCAGTTATTGCTTGTTCTCCGTTTCATCTTCCTCCTGAACCCCTAGGTAGCCTACGCACACTCAATAAACTTCTTCACTACGCTCACGGTCTGCCCTGAGCTACGCCTCCCCGACCGGCTATGGTCAGGGTTCTCCGGAAGGAAGTCTATTGAGTACGCTCCAGCTACTCGGTGGCTCGGCAGCCTCCTCGAGAACTCATGTTCAGTCTATCCGATTAAAAGCGATGGTACCCCCTAACGCTCTTCGATGTAAGGGCACGCTCCCTACCGAGGCAGCCTAGGGCTGAGACTGATCGTGACTTAGCAAGATATAACGCATAAGAGGTCGGGAGCTCCGCCATCTATCACTTAATCTCTCTGTTAGCCTATTCGCTACGTAAATGGCTAAGTTTTTCGATGATCTTGATTTGGGAATCCCCTGGACCCAATTTGTTGAGGCCCCAACCTGCTCGAACGCAATGGTCAGACACACAGCGAATGGAAGTTAAAATATAAAAGCTTTCTTCACAAAGCTAAAATTTAATCTCCTTCCATGAGCAGAAGTCAAGAGCTTTTTCATAACAATGTTAAAGTTAGAACTTCACAATTTGTGGAATGGGACTAACCCCACTTATGTATTCTAACATAGGTACATGGCTACTTGATCAAAAGTGCATTTTAGATACAATTTTCTCGGTTGTCGGTGTAGATGCTTGGGACGTCGGCCTCCGAAATGTCGACCGGCCAGCCGTCGGCGACCGCCTCAGTCTTGGCTAGTGGATACAAATTGTGATACGGATGAGGGTCCCGATCTTCATGACGTAGGATAACCACCTTGATAACTAGCTGAAGATCTGTCAGATAACTTGCTGCAAGTAGCGATAACTAGTTCAACCTGACAAATAAAACTCGAAGCCAACCACCGTCTTTAACCGGCAACCTGAATCGAGGATTCACGCAACCACACTCTCAAAGAACCAACCAACACAACCTACAATCAATCAAGAAAACTCGAAGGGAGTAGGAGCACCAATTGGGAGCGAATGAAGCCGCCGCTTCTATAAATCCCACGAAGGAAATCACAAGAGCAAAGGGGTAGAGATCACTCTCTGGGGGTTTGTTAGCACACAACTGAACAAAGGGGTTCTGTATTTCAATTATCAATGGTCTGCCTTTGTTTACAAGCATAGGAGGTATTTATAGGAGGACTAGACCTCCTAGAGAGGTGTAGACACGAAATAGGAATGAACAGGTAGACAATGTGAAAGGGTATCCTCGAGAAGGGCTTCTGAGTAGTTCCCGCGTGGCTGTTGGACTTCTGCGCAGTGTTCAGTATTTTGGCAATAACTCCACCTTGGAGACTCCAAATGAAGTACCGTTTGTTGTGTTGGAAAGTTAACTTGATAAGCTTTACAACCATGTGCAGAATGCACCATTAAACCTTGTATATTGGTACAGTTTTGCACGGGAACTTGAGCTTCATACAGACGGATGACCTATCGACCAGTCTTCACTAAAACTGGTCGGCTGTAATGATGGTAAGTCCAAACTGGTCGGCACTAGATGCATTTGAAACTAGACTCAACAAGATCTCCAAAAAGTCCTCATGGGCCTTCATAGCTTTAGTGGATCAAAAACTATGACTGATTCTTTCGGACACTTCTGCTGGACTGGACTAGTTCGAGCGTGATTCTTCTATGTAGTCCACTCTTGGCTTGTACCTGTCATTCTCCTTAGTGAACCTGAGCAATAGCAAAGTACACGACTTAGGTAGTATATAATTCTCATTAACATTAAAATGAATTTCACAAAGTAGCACGTCCACCTCTTGTTGCAGCTTCTTTGCTCGATTACGTATAATTGGTCCATCAAAGACTTGAGTTGGTGTCGATGTAGGTGACACTTGAGTTGGCGTAGCCTGAATTGGAGAGTGTGATATGTTGCTTGGTGGCAGGGTCATATCAACTTGTGCACTATGCCAAGGACGTGCGTAGTCGCCGACTTTGTCGCAAGCCAAATGAAATCTCCGAGGCGCTTCGGTCCCTTGAGAAGCCGATCCATGAATGCATCCTCGGACTCGTCGGTAGACACCATCTTGGTGTCGGCCTCAGCAAGGAGAGCCCGGGACGCCTCCTGGTACTTTTCCCACTGGGCGTTGGCTGCCTCGGAGTGCGCCTGAAGGTTGCGCATCTGCCTTTGAATTCTTGACAAGCGGCCTGTACAAGAAGAAGTCGGTCAGCGCTGGAAAGGGCAAAGAATCGATGAATGAAAGGAATTGATTGATACTGACATCTTTGCCTTCTCCGCTGACCCCAGTGCTGCCTCAACCTTGGCCCTGGCTGCAGCTTCGACGGCCAGCTTCTCCTCGGCCTCGACCTTTGCTGCCTCGGACACTGCCAACTTGGTTCTTGCTTCTTTGAGCATAGCATCCGAGATCCGGAGGAGCTTCTCCGCGCCCTCCCGCTGGGCCACCGCCTTTTCGGCCTACAGCTTGGCATCCTTGGCGGCAGCCTCAAATTTCTCGGCCCCTGTGCAACATAAGAAGTTATTTGACGAGCTTGGCAGAATCCTCGGAAGGGGGTTGGAAAGCTTATGTTGGGAGGCCATGTCCAGCTTCGCCTCCAATTCTCGGAGTTTTGCTTCCGAGGATGGCGATGGGCGAATAACCTCCCGCAGACTCGAGAGCATATAAAAAATGGTGGTCGGGCAAGCAACGAAGCAAAAATTTGAACAAGGAACTCGGGGACCTACCAGGAAAAGGTCGGGCAGGCGGCGAAGAGTTTGAACGAACTCTTCTGCCCTTTTTGCCCCACCACCCATGACTTGTTCGATCCTCGGCCTGCCGTTCGAGGTGGCATGATCGCCACCGCCCTTGATGGTGCCCATCGCCATGCTGCTCCCGATGGGTGGGGCTTGCTCCTCGGTCACCAAAATTGTGGGAGCCTTGAGCGTCCCGTCGAAATAAACAATAGGGGGGAAGGCTTGGGGGGTTTGTCTCAGTCAATTCCCAGGATTTCTTCCATTTCCATCTCCCCCAGCCTCTCCTTGAGGACCACCTCCATCTTATCCCTGGCCGCCGCCACCAACTTTGAGACCGTCTTGGTCCTTTCCTCTGTCCTCATGGCAGCGGCGGTCTCCTCCTCGGCTCTAGCATCCGACCTTTCCTCAGGCTGGTCGGCTTCTAGAGGAGCGACCGTGGGCTCCATAGTCGCCAGGGACAATCGGACCCTCCCTCTTCCATTGGGGCGGTCGGCTTCTCCGTCCTTGATGTTTCCTCGAGGAGAATGTCGGCGTCCTCCACAACCCTGCACATGCACTTGGTCAGAACAAGAAAAAAGGGGAAACGAGAAAGGGAAGAGGGGGTAAGTTTGGTATGAACATGGTCGAGGTCTCGAACCCAAAGCCAATGAGCCTCGGCACCTTCTTCGGGGGCACCGATGATTCTGGCTTTGGGGGCCCACTCGAGCCTGATGACGGGGTCATGGGCTACGCCTTGATCCCTTCTGATTCCTCCTCATCTGAGGTGATCACGAGCTTGCGCTTGATGCCAGAGAGCTTCAGACTCCCCGGCGCCGCCCTCCGTACCTCCGTTTTATGCTTGGGGAGCTCGAGCTCTTCCCCTTTACCTCTGACACATCGTGGGGGAGCCAAGCCCTCGGCTGCTACTCCTTGGCCACCGACTCCCCCGGGATCGGTGGCAGCGACATGAAGACTTCCAGCCCCTGTCAAGCATTAGTACCTGGCAGGTGAGGCACCAAAATACACAAACAAAGAAAAAATTAGGAAAAGAGAGTGGTCAGGATTACCTCCATCCGTGGATGAAGGAGGCTGAAGGCCCTCAGACCCCCCTTGCTAAAGTCGGTCGTGCTAGAGTAGAAGGTTCCCAACCTTTGGCCCATGCGCTTAAGGGCCGCCTTCTCCTCCTGAGCGGGGTCCCATCTGCCCGAGTACTCGTAGTCCTCGGAAGGTGAAGTTGCGGGTCACCCAAGCTTCAGTCAGGCCCTGTTCCTAGAGGACCTCGATCTTGGCAACCAACTCCTCCACCTGATCGAGCTCGACGTTGGGGCAGGGTGGCGACCAGGAAGCTGCCGGGATTGGCTCTCGATATATCTCGAGTGAGAGCGTCAGTTCATGGTTCTCGATATAGAACCACTAAGCGTGCCATCCCTTGTTGAAGGAGGTGGGTTTATGAGGATGTAATGTTGGGCCATCCTCTCCCGGAATTGAATTCTGGCCCCGCCGACCACGCCATCGAATGTTCGTCGGAGGCAGAAGTAATGCCAAAACAGATTGAAATGCGGGTCTATCCCAAGATAGGCCTCGCAGAGGTGGATGAAGAGAGAGATATGACGAACATACTTGGGGTTGAGGTTGCAAAGGAAGATGTCATAATAGTTGAGCAGGCCCCGAACAAAGGGGTGGGTCGGTACTCCGAAGCCGCGAAGGAAGAAGGAGAAGACCACCAGCTTGCCAATCGGGGTCGGGAACGGCTCCCCCCGAGCCGGGTGCCAGTTTGTGATCTCTCATGGTGGGAGGACGCTGGCCTGCACTAGCTCCAGTAACATCTCACTCCCGGTGCATGAGGGGACAAAAGGCCGAGCTCCGCTCGGTGCCTTCACCGCCGCTGGTCGAGCCATTCCCACCTTTCTTCGAGGTCTTCTTGATGGATGCCATCGGCTTCAGAGAAAACAACCACCGACCCTTGGGATAGCACACCACGCAAAGGTAGTGGAGGTGGCGCCTTCTGCGCTAGGGCGGCGAGGAGCTAGGAGGCGGAAGCGATGGTGCGAGGGCAAAGAGTTTGTGAATTTTTGAGCAAAAAGAGGGCATGAAGGGGGAAGAAGGCAAAACGGTGGGGCTTAAATGGGGGCAATGATGGGCCTCACAGCGCTATTTTTTGAAAGCAAGCAGCGCCATCAACGGCGTGTGCGGGGCATCCAATTCGCTCTGGCCCATCTGGCCCAAGGCTGCCACAACATCCCTGCAGTTGATCTGAGCTATTGTTTACTTGGAGCGGTTAACGATGTGCAAGCGGTGCGCGTTATGCACCCCGTTGAAACCGCCACCGTACCCACCACTCCACCCGAGCGACAAATCTCGGCCATTAGATCTGCGAGCCGTTGGGGATAAGTGAGAAACCTGATGCATGAGCCTGCCGTTGCATGACCCCGGTCTTGACAGCCTTAATGGGATGTGACAGGCACATGGTTCAAGCCGTTAGTGGCCCACGTGCATAGCACACACCCCGAGTTTCAGCAACTGCCCGACGACGAACCCCTCGGGATCTTCCTTCGACCACATCGACCGCCATCAGCCTTCGGGCTATGGCATATTAATTATTAGCCTCTGGGTTGTGACCTCGGGCTGATCGCTATCAGCCTCCAGGCTGTGGCATCTCAGCAAACAACCTTTGGGCTATGGCATCACATGCATCAACCTCTGGGCTATGGTACGGCTGACCGCCATCAGCCTTCGGGCTATGGTGACTCGGCCATCAGCCTCCGGGCTGATCACCCCGGGCCGATCCCCTTTAGCCGCCAGGCTGAGGTGCCATTGCCATCGGCCTTTAGGCAATGGCCACTCGCCGATCGCCATCTGCCCCTAGGCAGTGACCCTCCTCATCCCACCAAATACCACCAATTTGAAGACGATGTCCTGAAGATATCCCGTGGGTGATGTTTTTTGACTTGACCCTAGGCCTGAATATACTATCCAGTCCTAGGCTTGGGGGCTATACCTGGCAGATGCACCTAGGCGGTGAACCTGCCAAAGCACGTTTAGGATGTCACTAAGACTTTGCCCATGGTCTCGACTAGGAAGGATTTTGACCCTAGGCCCAGATGTACCATGTGGCCCCAAGCTTGGGGGCTGCACCTAGAAGATGCACCTCGACGGTGCACCTAAAGCCTGATTAAAAAAACAACTGGTTGTAGAGCCCGACAAGGAAGAACTCAAACCCTAAGGGTGAATATTCTATTCACCCCTAGGCTCGGGGACTACTATGGGGGGTATCACCCTAGGGTAGCCCATGAAGCAGAGTTAAGATCAGCTGAAGTTGGACTGGTAGTCCTCGGGAGGGGGTCAGAAGCCCAACCTCTCCTTGGGGTCAGGAGCCCCGACCCCTCGACTCTCCAGACTCCGGTGTTCTATCTCGACTGCGGCTCATCAGCCCGACCCCTGATCTCCTCGGGATGAAAGGCTTGCATCGCAAGGATCGCGGAAAAGATAAAGAGGCGACAACCCAATAGAAGATGACGTCTCCCGACAGGACTGTGCAGAAGGTGCATGCGGAGGACAGATCCCAAGGAGAGATGGAGCACGAGATACCACAAAGCGCAGGACCCCGGAGGATCTCTATGTACTTTTCAGATGTTGTTTGTACTTGCTTCACGGCTTTTAGTCTTAGCTTTCTTAACCCCCAAGTCCTCCTGTAACTGCCCCCCTTAATCAATAAAAGGGAGGGCAGGTCCATGGGCAAGGGGGATCGGTTCTTTGGAAGCTAGATCTAATCTCTGGAGCCTCAAGAACACATATCCTTGTACTCTATTTCATACACCACCGCAACAAAGAACGCATGACTTAGGCTTGTTATCCTCGGGGAGGGCCGAACCTATCTAAAATCTCTGGCTCACTTTCTCTCTTGAGTCGACCATCACGCCCTTTCGATAGACGTTCCCGACCACTCTTTCACCTCCTCGGGTAGCCCCCTTGGAGGACTGATCGACCATCCGTCGACAATGGTTGATACAATGGAACAAGCGTAGAAAATGAACGATCTACACAAGAGCCGATATATCAGATAGACAACACGAGTAAAAACCAACCGATATATCGGACTGAACCGAGGAAGTACTAAGTTGGCCAATACAAACAAAGTTGACAAGAGTTACTTTCTCACTAGAGATCGAAACCAATGCAGCCTAAACTCAAAAACAATAACTCATCGAAAACCTAGAAAACTAGGGTGACGATGCGCCGAAAAGTTGTTTATTGAACTATTGTTATCTTAGAAAGACCCTGGACGTACATATTTATACCCACAGGTTAAACTAAGTTAGACTCTATTATGATCGGATTAATACATGACTCCATCTCTAAACAAGGAAACTATTGTTACAACTCTGACTCAGACACAACTCTGATTGGCTAAAAACTCTAGCAACAATATAGAAACTAAAATTTACTTTCATTTTTCCGGATAATATTACCAACCGAATCTACTAAAATCACGACATGAATTCCATCCTTGACTCCGCCTTGGCTAACGGAAATCATCATATTTTGCCGTTAGCAGTGTGGTACTGTTGATGAGAAATCTTTCCCACGTGTCGGCCTGGGAGATCTGCTTAACTCCAGTGCAGGTTCGTCCTTGGCTATCTTGATGAACTAGGCGTGCCAGTTGGTTTGATCAGTTAACCAACAAGAAATAAACAAATATATGCGTTAAGGTTAAGGTTAGATCCTACCGGATCGGCTCAGGGAACCAACTTACATATAATTGCTATCCCAAAGCACATTTAAACTAAGTGATTGGGATAGATCGGCTATGCCGAAACAGTATAAACCACTTAATCTAAATATACATCAGGATAATAAATATGTGTTTATAACCTAGCCGATGCTGCAGATCTAACGTGAATCGGCTATTACTCTGATACATCTTATGAAAAGATATTAATCTAACCTAAATGCGTTAAACCTATATCAATCGGCTATCGGCTAATGCCAACAGATTGATACTGGCTTAAGGCATTTAATCAGATTAAGATTTTAACATAAGAGGCAGCTTTAATATATCTAATAGTAAATAATGCTAAAAGATAATTAAAACAAGTAAGGCCGGCTGAAACCCCGACACTGTCTCTAATGATGAACATCTAGCTGAATAGATCTTAATAATTCCAAGAGCGACTTAATAGGTCATAATGATGCAACATTAAGTACAAAAAGAAGTACTAGATCTATATGAACCGATGTAAACCCCTCGAGACGGTGGATACAACATATAAACTAGTTCAACATCTAGATCTAGCTTTATCGGCTACTGTCTCCTGAGAGAAACGAGCCGATGACAAGATAGATCTAGACATTACTCTAGATTATATGTTGTATATGATAAATTGCGCAGTCTATAACATCAGATCTAGAGTGTCATGACGATGTAAGCACTAGATTCGACGATACGACAAGTGTTTACCTTATTCGGGGGTCGAGATTTATGCAGCCTGAAGCCTCTCGACAAGTGTTCCATCTTCTTCTCTGAATTGGAGTCGGCTATCGGCTATCCCTATCGATTCGGCCTCGGTGGCGATTTCCCGCCGATTTAATCGTAGCCGATGCGACCTCTGTTTCTCCGCAGATCACTTTCTCGATCCGATTCCGCTTCAAATTCGATCTTGAACTTAGGGATTTGGTTACCAAATTTGGTCGTTAACACATGCCTCCCAAGTTCGTGATAAGATAATATCGCGGATTTGCCGCTCTTCCGAATTCCCGCGTGACTCCCATCCTATTCTGTTTCGGCTGTTAATAAAAACTCTTTAAATATCGCTTGCCCGACGTAGAAACAAGCCATGTTGTCACCTTTATTTCCCAAGACCTAGCCATAAAAACTCTCCTTCTTCCTTCGGCGATTCCAGCGAACCTGAAGCAAAACCCCTTCGGCGATCTCCCTGCAGCGATTCCGACGAACCAAAGCAAAACCCTTCTGGCGATCTCCTTCACCAATGGCATCCTCAAGCACCCACACCGACGTGCCTCAACAGGTGTACCCTGAGGTAAGTCTCATCGGCAATAACTCTTTTTCTTTCATGATGCAATCTTTTCGCTTTTTCTGATTCCTTCGTTCTTTCTGGCAACCTTGTAGCACCTTTCGCATCAAATTGCCATTCCACATCTTGTACGTCCCGACCAATATCTGTTTGGGCCGATCGGCAACCCAGACCCAAGTGAATTTATCAACATCGAAATCGATCGGATCCCCTATAGATTCTCAACCCCAGATCTGGCATACTGGACCAGTGCCTTTAAATCTTGGCCCTCAACGGACAAATCCTTGCTAGCATGGTACCTTAGAATGTCGGCTAGGAGGCAAACCCATTGGATCGAGCTTGGCTTAAGCCAATGCCTAGAACTGACAATAGCCGACATGCCTAAGGATGAACCCCTCCTATCGGCTGCAAGTTACTTTTGGTCTGATACTGTGGAGATTATGGCAATCGGATATCCACATGGCAAGCTTATCCGACTGGAGATAGGGATAGGTTACGCCTTCTAATTATGTAAACCGACTATGACTTGGGTATTACGTTGCCGATTAGATAAGGCAACGGCTCCTAGTCACGGTTTGGTAAGATTGAGGAAACCGACTTAGAGTATGATAAGGTTTCCTACTTGTGAGCTCGCCTCCCAAGACTATATAAGGGGGGTGAGGGGCGTCCCTTGAGGGATATCAGACATACGAGCAATCGACTTTAGGAGCAACAGATCTTGAGATCAATAAACACTCGGCGGATCGAATCCCCGAAACAGGAGTAGGGTATTACCTCACGAGAGGGCCTGAACCTGTCTATACCTTGTTCTCCACCTAACCCATTGTGCTTGGTGATCTTGACTGTACCCCCAAATTTCTATTGCCAAAACCAAGTTTCGACAGATACCCTCAACGCCTTCCTGTTAAGGAAAGGACCAATGACCCCATGTAACGCCCTGAAAATCGGAGAATTTAAAACTGGAAATTAAAAATCGAAACTCACAAAAACTTTTGGCTATTTGCTTCTCATCGTGTTTATTGCCTCTTATTTGCCAGCTTTGTTGCATAAATTTTATATGGAGAGTGATTCATCTTTATGTTTGAGAAAATTCAAATGATTTGGATTTCCGTCGGGGAGAAAAATTTCGAAGTTTAGAGTTGGAAATTTAAATATAAAATAGAATAGGGTTGTGGATTTATAAAAATATATATTTGGGATCAAAACAATATTTTGGTGGTTGAGTAATATTAATTAGTGAGCAAAATGAGTGATAAAATATTTTACAGGATATATATGAAGTCTAGAAATTATTTTGAATCAAAATCACATTTTCTAGAATTTAGGAAAAAGAATTAAATTAAATATGTGGAATATATTTTTAAAATAATAAAAGTGGGTGAAAAGGTTGAAAATATATTTTATATCTTAATCTTGGGTGTGCTATATTTTATTTTCAATTTTAGGGGTGAAAGGAAAAAGGAATTGAGAAATTAGGAATTAAATCGGGAAATTAGGAAATTACACTTTTATTGCACGCCACGTGCTCGACGCCGGCCGTACCGTACCCCACCCGCGCGCGTGACACGCGCCGCGCCGCGCCCCGGCCCCCTGCCCTCGCACCTCGGACCCCTCCCGCGCCGCGCGCTACGCTCGCCGTGTCGCGCTCGCCCGTACCCGGCCCCGTCCCGTGCGTCGCCTCGTGCCGTTCGCCGCGCCACCCGCCGCTGGGCCCCCTCCTTCTCTCCCTCTCTTGTCGCCTATAAAAAGGGGGAGCCTTCCCCGTTTCTTCTCCCACCTCGCCACCTCTTTTACCCCTCTCACACGCCGGTTCTCCCCGCTGCAAGCCATCGCCGCCGTAGTCCGCCGTGCGCCGCAAGCCGTCGCGCCATGCGCCGGAGCCGCCGCCGTCGTTCACCGCGCGCCGGAGCTCCGTCGCATCCCTTGCCGTCGCCGTCGCTACCGGTAAGCCCCCGGGCCGCCGCCCTTGCGCTTGCGCCGGCCGTCGGCCAAGACAGAGAGAAGAGAGAGCGCGGGGGGGGGGACAGAGGAAGGAAGGAAAAAAAGAGGAAAAATAAAAAAAGAAAAGGGAAAGAAAAAAAGAGAAAAAGAAAAATGAAAAAACAGGAAATTTTTTTGAAAAATTCAGAAAAATTAGGAGAAATATTTGGAAAATATTTGGGCAAAAATATAATGTTTTCTCGTATATTTTCTCTGAGTAATCTCGGAATTCAAAAATCGAATTTTTGGAGATTTCGTTCTCGCGTCGTTTTACTCGGAGTTTCTCTATTTTCTTTCCGCTATTAAAAATATATTCTTTTGGTATTCAGACCTCCAAAACTTTTTAAAAATACCAATTCCTTTGATCAACGCTTTTTAAGTTTATTCTCTTAATCAAATTAGATCGATATTTGTGAAAACCCTAAAATCCCAAAACTCTCGCCCTAGCTCGATTAGAATTTTAGGCTAAACATTTGGATTCGTTTTATGGTTCTTTTTGATCTCTTGGTATTTTTATTGAATTCTGATCGAATTCAGTTGATTTTTGCACGTACGGATAGCAACCGAGGAAGCGAGCACGCGACTACGTTGAAGACCCCGTCCAACAAGTGTGCGAGCAAGGCAAGTCAACACTTCCCTTTGAACATATTGATCCTACTTTGCGAAATGATGTTGATTTAAACTTCAAACATGCATGCTATACACATATGAATACCTATGCTTGATATACCCTGCCTGATATTGATTACCCTTATAATTGTTCTTTGTAACCTTCGATGTGATACAACCGGAGGATATATTCGATATAATGCTTAGCCATGCTTATATTAGATTCGTGCATACTCATGATTTTACAAAGAAGCTTCGTGCTTGGGCAACTATCTTTGGGAAGGTAGTTGGAATACGGCATGTGGAGACATGAACGCCACATTGCCTTGATCATGATGAAAATAGTTTTGATGGAAAAATAAAAAGTACAAAACCAATGTTTTTAGACTGGGGCAGATCGTTGGATTTGGGTGGATTCCGGTAAAGGCAAGAGCCGTCCCTGGTCAATTAACGACCGAGCCATGAGACTTATAACCTAGAACGAGCCAGTACAGCCGTACTTCTTGAATGGGTATAGACCTAGCAGAATAGATAGCCGAGCGGAGGCAGTAGCCCTGCATAGTGGTTCTTGAGTGAAGAGGTGGTTCTGGTTAATTAGATAAGGCTGTGGCCTAAGTGTTAATGAATGAGAATGTTGTGAAGTTTTCCCTTACCCCGGGAGCACCAGAATCCTCTCACTGCTAGGAAAAGACAGCTAGAGTGCAAGATGATTTAAGTTCATGGAGCGGGTACTGCCAAAGCGAAGTTATCGAAAGGCTTTGCCGTGACCATCCCATATGAGGGGATGAAAGCTCATTCAATGAGCAGTCGCGGAGTACGGGTAAAGTGTACATCCACTGCAGTGTGAGTAATTCAATCTATTCGAATAGCCATGCTCGCGATTAATGAGCGACTTGACAAGTTTCTCCCGTGGCTAGACTCATAAATTTTAAAATGATGGGATGGGAATGCATATCCACATGGCAAGCTTATCCGACTGGAGATAGGGATAGGTTGCACCTGCCAAATATGTAAACCAACTATGACTTGGGTATTACGTTGCCGATTAGATAAGGCAACGGCTCATAGTCATGATTTGGTAAGATTGAGGAAACCGACTTAGAGTAAGATAGGGTTTCCGATCTGTAAGCCCGCCTCCCAAGACTATTTAAGGGGGGTAAGGGGCGTCCCTGAGAGATATGAGTTTTCTGAGTTACAGATCTTGAGATCAATATACACTCGGCGGAAATAATTCCTGAAACAGGAGTAGGGTATTACCTCACGAGAGGGCCTGAACCTGTCTAAATCCTTGTTTTCCACCTAACCCATTGTGCTTGGCGATCTTGACTGCACCCCCGAAATTCTATTGCCAAAACCGAGTTTCGACAGTTGGCGCGCCAGGCAGGGGACCGCGCGTCAAGACTTCTTCGACAAATCTCGCCGACAAGCGTGATGGGATCTTCTTCAGGACTCGGCGACTTCTCCGCCGACAACTTAGACAAGCACTCCTCCTTCGACTCGGATTCGAACCAGTCGGAAGGAGAGACCCACTCGGTGCCGTTCGGCCTCCCGAATAGCGCCAAGATCTTCGACAACATCTTGAAGTCCAAGATGCAATCCACCCTCTCCAACGAAGGACTTCACTCGGCACCGTTCGGATTGCCGAACACCGCCGAAATCTGCACCGATCTTCTTGTCTCCCCAACGGAGACGATCTACTCAGAAGAAGACCTCTCGGCGCCGTTTGGATTACCAAACGCCGCCGAGATCTACGGCAAACTCCTCTCCTCCAAGTCGAGGTCGACCCACTCGGAGGAGCCCACATCACCAAGCTCTGACTCGGACTGGAATGATCCAGACCCGGGCTACCCAGGATCGAGGGAGATCGCTGTCATCCTCCAGCCGTTCGGCTCATGCTCATCTTCAGAGCTCAACGAATATCTCAGCTCCGCCGGCTTTGACGACCTCTATGGCATCCCCTCAGACGAAGCTAACGACTCGGACTGCCACAAGGACTACGAGCCGAAGTGCTTCGATGTCCTCATGGCTGAGACGGACGAGTCCGACTCAGCCATGGCCCGCAAGCTTGCTGAAGAGAGCCAAGATCGAACAAGAGCGCAAGCTTGCTGAGGAGGAGAAGAAACGTAGGGAAGATGCCGACAAGAGAAAGCAAGATCTACGGGCAGCCGGACGATCCGCCCAGGAGGCTATCCTTCAAACGCGGGTCTGCAACACCAACATCTTCCAGACGCCACAGCAGAACGCTGTTGCCGCGCTCACACTCTTGGACACCGTCATGGAGACGGCACCCCCCGACGTGACTCCAATACTCGACAAAATCAAGACCATCGTCGCAGCCACTGCCAATGGTCATCCCTCCACCTCGGCACGAAGGCCGACTGAGTCCGTGGCCGAAACGCTCGACAAAAGCCGACTTCCGCCTCTAAGGTCAGGAGACTACAAGAGGCCCGAGCCAGACCGATCGACGACTAGGCCAAAAGGCCCACGCCACGAGTCCACACGGGAATACCAGGAGCAAACGGCCAACTCCCGCGACAAACGACATGGACGTCCACCCGTCCACCACCGCGTCCGCCGCAACAACAGCTCCAGCTACCTAACCAGCCAACCGAAGACCCCGCCGAGTGATCTGTGGGAAGTCCTCGATCGCTGCTACCAAGAGCGAGATTGACGCACTCGGGAAGATCGGAGGGGATCACCCGATAGCGGCGACGACGGAGTGCCAGCTTTCACTCAGGAGCTTCGCCGAGTACACTGGCCGAATGGTTTCAAGCCAACAGGAATAGAGAAGTACGACGGCAAGACTGACCCCAAGTCGTGGCTTACCATATACACTCTCGCCATCCGTGCAGCAGGCGGCGACAACAAGGGTATGGCCAATTACCTGCCTGTGGCCCTCGCCAACTCAGCCAGGAACTGGCTCACGAGCCTGCCAAGAGGCTCAATCGGCTCGTGGAGCGAGCTGAGGGACCACTTCATCGCCAACTTCCAGGGCACCTTCGAGAGGCCCGGCACCCATTTCGACTTGTACAACGTCATCCAGAAGCCGGACGAGCCTCTGAAGGATTACATTCAGTGCTTCTCTGAAAAGCGCAACAAGATCCCCAACATCACCGATGACATCATCATCGCCGCCTTCCAGAAGGGAGTCCGTGATGAGCTGTTAATCGGGAAGTTCGGGCGCAAGCCACCAAAGACGGTGAAACAGATGTTCGAGACAGCCAACTCCTATGCCAAATCCAACGATGCCATCAAGGCGGCTCGTCAAGACCGGCCCGACAGAAGGGAAGACAAGCAGGCGGGAGGAAGCCAGAATCCTAAGAAGGATAACGGCAACAACAACAACCAGGGCACAAAAGATCCAGAGGCCGATCTACTCTGTTAGCGAAGTATTGGCAGAGCCAAAATTCGCTACCCTCAGGTACAAAAATTTCTTTATGGTGTCCTGATAACCGCGAGGAAATTGGCACACTATTCTCAGGGTCACTCGGTCACCGTCGTCGCCTCCTTTCCACTCGGCGATGTCATCCATAACCGGGAGGCAACTGGGCGCATCGCTAAGTGGGCTCTGGAGCTGATGCCACTGGACTTGACTTTTAAGGCGAGGACGTCCATAAAGTCACAAGTCCTGGCGGATTTCCTGGCCGAGTGGACTGAGCAACAAGAGAACGTACCTCGGGAAGACCTCCAACACTGGACCATGCACTTCGACGGATCCAAGAGGATCACCGGATTGGGAGCAGGAGTGGTGCTGATCTCCCCGACTGGGGAAAGGCTAAGATACGTCCTTCACCTCCACTTCTCCACCTCACACAATGTTGCCGAGTACGAAGCCCTGCTACATGGACTGCGGCTCGCAGTTTCACTCGAGATATGTCGGCTCATCGTGAAAGGCGACTCCTAGCTGGTCGTCAACCAAGTAATGAAGGACTCGTCCTGTCTAAACGACACCATGGAGGCCTACCGACAAGAGGTCCGCAAACTCGAAGACAAGTTTGACGGACTCGAACTTTCGCATGTCTTGAGACACAACAATGAAGCAGCTGATGAGTTGGCACAGTTTGGGTCCAAGCGCGAAGCCGCCCCAATAGACGTTTTTGTCGAACACCTCTATGAGCCAACCATCACGGCAAAGACAACTTCCAACGAACAAGCTGCAAACGAAGTCGCCATGACTGATGCCGACTGGAAGACGCCACTCATCAAATTCTTAACACAGCAAGAACTGCCGGAAGACCGGGATGAGGCAGAGCGCATCCGACGTCGTTGCCAAGCATATGTCATGGTTGACTCTGACTTATACAAGAGAAGCCCCTCCGAAATCCTAATGAGATGCATCACGCCCGAGGAAGGACGACAGCTACTCCAAGACATCCACTCGGGCATATGCGGAAGCCACGCGGCAGCACGTACTCTGGTGGGCAAAGCCTACAGACAAGGTTTTGTCTGGCTTACCGCGGTCTCCGACGCGGACAAAGTGGTACGAACTTGCGAAGGCTGCCAATTTTTCGCCCGACAAAGCCATGTCCCAGCCCAGGAGCTACAAACAATCCCACTATCCTGGCCGTTCGTGGTATGGGGCTTAGACATGGTCGGCCCTTTCAAGAAGGCCCCATGAGGCTTTACGCACCTATTCATCGCAATCGACAAGTTCTCCAAGTGGATCGAAGCCAAGCCGGTTGCCACAGTTACTGCTGACAAGGCACGAGATTTCTTCTCAACATCGTGCACCGCTTCGGCGTCCCAAATAGGATCATAACCGATAACGAGACTCAATTCACGGGAGGCATCTTCAAGGAATTCTGCGAAGACTTCGAAATCAAGATCTGTGATGCATCAGTCGCACATCCCAAAAGCAACGGACAAGTCGAACGGGCCAACGGCATGGTCCTTCAAGGCATCAAGGCCCGCGTGTTCGACCGTCTAAACCCTTATGCAGGCAAGTGGGTTCAAGAGCTTCCCTCGGTTCTATGGTCTCTGTGGACCACACCCAGTCGGGCTACCGGCCAAACTCCTTTCTTTCTGGTCTACGGCGCAGAAGCCATGTTGCCAAATGAGATGGAGTATGAATTCCTCCGAGTCCGCAGCTTCAATGATGAACACTATGACCCCGACCGAGTGGACGACCTCACCCGACTGAAAGAGGCCCGAGAGGCAGCCCTCATCCAGTCGGCGAAATATCTTCAAGGACTCAGACGATACCACAGTCGCAACGTTCGAGCATGAGCTTTCATCGTTGGCGACTTGGTTCTGCGCAAGATTCAAACTACCAAGGACCGTCACAAATTATCTCCACTATGGGAAGGACCATATATAATCGCGAGGTGACTCGGCCGGGAGCATTTTGACTAAAGCGCGAAGATGGATCTATGGTGGAGAACTCCTGGAATATTGAACATCTTCGACGATACTATGCTTAAATTGCCGTAAGTTTCATGTTATTCTTGACTGCCAACCTCAAACAAGATGACTTCTTGAGTTGACAGTCGGGGGCTGCATACGTGTCAACAAAGCATGGTTTTCTTCGACAACTTGTTTATATTTGGTTTATCATTGTTTAATGTTCCTTGATTTGAGTTCAATAGATAAGGACTGAGAATTTTCTAATGATCTAATCAAGCTTAGGCTTGGTGACAGTCGGACGAAAATTACTTAAGAAATTTTCTATGAAGACTCGAGGTCAAGGCATTAACATAAATAAGCTAGATACCTACAAGTTCACATCTGAGGCATAAAGAGACCAAGATGATTAAATTTACTCCCGACTGAACCTCGGACGACAAGGGAATCTTGGAGGCTGGATGCGGAAGATGGCTTGTGATGGAACAAGAGTTTCTAGATGGATGGATTTGCGCGCACACGAGTTTAGGGTTCTCCACGGAGAGCTGGTGAACAATGCTGCAAAAGAGGAAATTTTTGGGGAAGATGAAGTGTCGAGGATGACCTCGAGGCTTCGTAAAAAGACTTGAGGGTTTTTGCCAAGTTATCTCGCGATTGGGCCGAGCCCATGAGAGACTTGCAACCCAGCTAAGGTGTGGCTTGACACGTGTCCTTAGGGACTTAAGTGGATGGACTTAAGCAGATTTGCCCTGGCAATATGCACGTGTCACATAGCCCAATACCTTTAAAATCCTTTCATACCACGGTTTTCGTAACTTCATGAGAAGTTGGCACGATGCAATTTGAAAGGTGACAAACAGTTAAGCTTTTCATGGTTGTCCTGATGACAGGAACTGTTTGGTTTTTAAGCATTTGATTAAATGATTATATCAATGCTTTTTTCCACCTTGGTGAAGATCTTTTTAGATTAAGACCAATATTAAGGCAAGAGCTATTTAATATTTTGGTCGTATTTTTCAGATGACTGAAAAATTTGTTTACCCGTAAGGGGTGATTAAATTATTTATTCCGGGATGACTCGGATAGATTAGCTCGGATAAGCATGAGCTTGCCGAGTGAATTGATTTCTTACCCATGAGGGTCGATAGAATTATTTGTTCCGAGATGACTCGGGCAAGTTAACTCAGATAAGCATGAGCTTGCCGAGTATTTTTTACCCACGAGGGTCGATTGATCTATTTGTTCCGAGATGACTCGAGCGAACCAACTCGAATGAGCTTGAGCTTGCCGAGTGAATTAGTTTTTTACCCATAAGGGTCGATTAAATTATTTATTCCGAGATGACTCGGGCAGATTAACTTGGATAAACATGAGCTTACCGAGTGCTTTTTTCACCCACAAGGGTTGATTGAACTATTTGTTCTGAGATGACTCGGGCAAATTCACTCGGACGAGCACGAGCTTACTGAGTGATTTTTTATGGTTGCTTTAGCTTGAGCTAAGCATCTACATGAGAATGATTTTTTATAGTTCTTGACTGTATATTTGGTCTGTTTTTGGCTAACTACGCAGTCGGGGGCTACACCTAATTAGGTGTATCGAGAGATGCACCTAGGTATTTATTTTTTGGATATTTTCCAGCCCTTCACAGTCTTTGGAGTCACTCGGGAGAATCAGGCAGAGATGATGGAATCGCTCGGCGCCAGAAGCACTCGGCCAAAGAGTTGTTTGGTCGTGTACTGTCTTGGTTCGAGGCTGAGTTATCTCGTCGACTGCAAAGGACTCGGGGGCTACTGTGGAGATTATGACAATCAGATATCCACATGGCAAGCTTATCCGACTGGAGATAGGGATAGGTTGCACCTGCCAAATATGTAAACCAACTATGACTTGGGTATTACGTTGCCGATTAGATAAGGCAACGGCTCATAGTCATGATTTGGTAAGATTGAGGAAACCGACTTAGAGTAAGATAGGGTTTCCGATCTGTAAGCCCACCTCCCAAGACTATTTAAGGGGGGTAAGGGGCGTCCCTGAGAGATATGAGTTTTCTGAGTTACAGATCTTGAGATCAATATACACTCGACGGATTGAATTCCCGAAACAGGAGTATGGTATTACCTCACGAGAGGGCCTGAACCTGTCTAAATCCTTGTTTTCCACCTAACCCATTGTGCTTGGCGATCTTGACTGCACCCCCGAAATTCTATGAGCGACTTGACAAGTTTCTCCCATGGCTAGACTCATAAATTTAAAAATGATGGGATGGGAATGCATAATAATTTTTTGTGCTGGTGGACTCAACTTCTCGAACTGCGAGAAGGGGTGGATTCCCCAAAAAACCATGACGAACCGGAGGCGAAAAGCCATCCTTGGAATCACGATGGATGGTGGACAGAACCGTCGCCGATTTAATATACTATGGAACTAAAACTTGACCTGGTAGATGTTAGGTTTGTGAAATGATTTGTGAAAATTGGCTTTGTGCAAATGAACCATAGCCATCCTTTGAATGACCCTATCATGTGCATCATTCCGTGTCGGCTTGCTGAGTACGTTGGGTACTCACCCTTGCTATACGCACAAACCTTCAGATGGAGGAAACGAAGAACTGGAGGACCCCTATGCTTACTGCCAGATGGGCGAAGGAGGAGAAGGCGTCTACTAGGTCTTAGTCCCCGGTCGTTGCCTGTGGCAATCGACATGCCGCTGCCTTCCGACTGCTATCTTATCTAAATTCTGCTTTTGGTTGTATCCAGACCAGTAGGTCCTATATGTATTGGATATTGCCTTCGGGCCTATTATTGTAATGCTTTTGATGTAAGACTATGCGTGCACTTTGCACCTGGTAATTCAGAACTGTATTCGTGGGTACCAAACTACTCGATCCAGGGATATGGTACTATGAACACGAATGATTCCCGTCCTCAAAAACGGGGGTCGACACCCCAACACTCCTGGATGGAACAATAATCACCGGACTAGACATAACATCCACAGTAGACCCAGCTGGCTTCAACATCCAATGCTCCCATAGTTTTAAGACGAAAAGCATAGGGGGCTGGGGTGGCTTTATAGCAATGAACATGAAGGATGGGCCGATCTTTGAAAGGGAACACACAATTTTTCTCCTGATGTGGCTAGAAAAGTTTGTTTTTTGCGGATCAAGCTGCGGACCAACCAACAATTGACAACACATAGCCGAAGCCCTAGTGAGCAAGAAAAAGATCCCTCTGGGAAAGTATCTACTCAGCTATGTGTATCAGATGTTGAGCAACACGTCGGCCAGGCTGGCCTCAAAACAAGCTATCAGCACAGGGGGGCCCTGGTGGCTACTACAGCTCTGGCTCAATCTTCACCTCTACCAGGTTGCTGAAAGGCTGTCCCCACTTGAAGCCGATTTCCCTTTGCTCGAGCCACGAGTCGAAGATGATGAAGAGAAAACGACTCGACGGTGCATGTCATATGGGGAGGTAGCTGCCACTTGCCCAGATCCAAGTTAACAACCGACCAGTTCAAGAATTAGTTTGACCATCTATACAGTGGCTTTCCGAACACCTTGAAGATCTGGTTTTGCCTACGAAAACTTTGATAGATTTGAACAACCAGATGATCTTTGGCTAGACGAGCTTAATTCTGAAGAGTATTTAAAGCCGAGGGAAATCTATATGACAGCCATCACTCCTTGTATCCTCCCTGTCGGCATCCATCAAGGACGTAATGTTACCAAGACTTATGAATTTTATCACCCAATGGTAGCTGCAAGGCAGTTCGGATTGGGTCAACTGCCAATTGGTTTACTATGCCGACAAGATCCATACCAGAGGAAAAATTGAAGGCAATATCATGATGCATCGGTTGTTACGCATCCCTGGTCCCCCCTTGGGCAGCATCAACAAAATCAACTTGGCTGTGACCAGGACAGCTATCTTCAGCCGATGGTGGAATGAATAGAAACAGTTCCATCAATCGGCTTCGATGTACCTGACAATCGTCGACCCTGACTTAGTCCCTTCGGTGAGTGCTTTGTCTTTTAATCTTTTTATTCATCGGCTATTACTTGTGTTCTCAACTGACCGCATTTTATTCCTTCGCAGACAATCGACGACTCCCCTCCGCACACGAGCAACACAGGAGTAGCCATCCTCTACGCTCACGGCGTCTTTCCCAATGGCTGCGGGCTGGCGCCGTCCATCAATGGCCACAACGCACCGAAGGTGGGCACGCTCCTTCACGGCCAAACTCGTGAACCACAATGTACCAGATCCGGTGAGCCAGACATCAAGCAAAAATGGACAACGGCCGAAGAGGGCAAAACTGTCGGCTACTGCCACCCCCGCTGCCGAACGAAAGAAAAGAGCTTCGAAGAAGCCAAAACGAGCTCCAGCCGATGACCTCTCCACCATCGATCCAGATGTGGATGCCTTCTTGGACGATGAGGTCAGATCCGAAGAAATGGATAAAGCTGTCCATGAAGCCGCAGCCGACACCAGCTCTTCGGAAAAATATGCTCAGACGTCGTCGGCCGGCGAGCAATCGGCTCAGAAAACCCCGAGTCCTCCAAAGCGGCTGCTCGTCTGACGCCAGTAAGCCACTCTCCTTGCTCAATCTTTTAATAACTTCATTCGTGTTTTCTCACTGTCCTTATTGCATCGGTAGAGGAAGAAAGTGGTCACTAGGCCGAGAAAGGCCCCTTCTTCGGTAATTTTTCAGCCATTGTACTTTCCTTGTTTAATCAATCGATTCTTGAACTAACTCTTTTTCAGCCTCCATGAGTTCCGACACCTGCCCCCCAACTTTCGAGCGAGCATACTCCATCGATTGCAGGTGGCGAACATGCTGATGATGAAGCTACATCGGTCCCAGCAGTCCAAGTAAGTACTATGACTGTCTTCTTCGCAATTGGCCTTAAAATTTTTACCGATGTTATAACTGTTCCTTGTTCCGCAGAGCGTAGCCGATCTCCTGGGTTTTGACCTGTCTGAGTTTGACGATCCAGACGAAGATGCTGGCAAGGCCATGGTGCTGCTCGACGAAGATCTAAGGACCACGCTGGCCGACATCGCTAATCGGCTGGAAGGCTCATTGGACGCGTTGGTAGCCGATTGCGGTTCTGTCCGTAATCGGTTCGAAGAGATCCAAGCCAGGCTTCTAGACGAGTTGGCCGATACAATCGCACTAGCAATCTTCCTTGAAGCGCATCGACAGAAATACGAGCGGGAAAAGCAGCGCATAGCCGATCGCCAAGAGAACATGTCACTAGCGGCTATGATCAATGTTAATCAAGAAGAGATCAAGGCAGAGAAAGCCAAGTTCGACAGTCTAAAGACGGAGCCGATTGCCCAACTTGATCGGCTTCACGCGCTAGGGTTGAACTGGTGGCCGAACTCGTCAAGACTGAAACTGAAATCCAACTTCAAGAAGAACAAGTGGTCGGCTTGCCGAAAGAAATCGAAGATCAACGCGCAATGATCAAGGCGACCGTGTCCTATTTAACAGACTTAACAAAGGCGGTGAAACCGGTGGCCGACACTGATGCAGCCGACGCCAAGGCGGTCGAAGAGATTGATGAGATTTGCCGCAAGGCAATATCGGCTATCGCTGACTTCCTGAAGCGTTAAGCCGATTGTAATAGCCAACTAGGACATTCTTGTAACTCAAACTCTCTATGCCTTTTGTAATCGGCTTAAACTTCTTCTGTAATAAGATGGTTGCAACTTAATCCTTGTTTAATGTTATTCACATGTATGTTGTCCGATTATTTCGAACTTGCTTGAAGGGTTTAAAAAATTTGAAAAATTCGCTCTGCCTTCGTGACATCATATTGTATTGTATATGCCCCCTAATTTTGTTGATGGTGTTCCCAGCATTAGCAAAATTATCAAATCAAACATCCCGTCGCTGTCGGCTACGCTGAGCCGATGTAGAAAAATTAGGGAAAACTTGTGTAATATCGTCCTAAAGGTGATGCGTGCGTCACAACGCATCGGCTAACACGAATCGGCATAACCATAGCCGAATCATGAGTTGATCCATACACTTGGGTAATATTTCTTTAAATATTTGCTGTTCAGAGCCCTCCCAAACACTTCTCCATCCAAACCTTCTAGGATATAAGCTCCTTTAGAGACGCATTTGTGGATCTTGAAAGGCCCTTCCCAATTCGGTGACCATTTGCCGAACTTATTATCTCTTGATCCGATCGGCAATATCAATTTCCAAACGAGTTCGCCTTCTTCAAAAGACTTAGGGACAACCTTCTTGTTATAATGACAGGCTACTCGTTCCTTATCTCTTGTTACTTTTTCCAAGGCCCTCATTCGTGACAATACCAGGTCTTCTGATTCATCTACCATCAGGTTGTAGTAATCATCGGCTGTAAGCTAATCTTGTAACTGAATTCTTCTTGAGCCGATAACATTTTCTCATGGCAAGACTGCTTCATGTCCATAGACCAGTTTATATGGAGGTACTTGGATTGATCCGTGGCAAGCCATCCGATAGGCCCAAAGTGATTCAGCTAATCGGTTGTGCCATTGCTTAGGATATTCAGCGATCTTCCTCTTTATCAGCTTGATTAGACTCTTGTTTGAGGCCTCTGCCTGTCTGTTAGCCTGAGCATAATACGGAAAAGAATTGAGCAGTTTGATGCCCATGCTGTCGGCAAACTGAGCAAAGTCATCTGATATGAATATAGATCCCTGATCTGTTGTTATTGTCTGAGGGACGCCGAATCGGTATATAATGTGCTCCTTAACAAACTCGATTGCATCCTTTGAATCGACCATCCTTAAAGGAATTGCTTCCACCCATTTTGTGAAATAATCGGTTTCCACCAATATGAATTTATGTCCCTTGCTCCATGGTGGATTGATCTCGCCAATCATGTCGATTCCCCAGCTCTGAACGGCCAAGGCTCGATAATTGGGTTCATAGCCGATGCTGGCACCCTTTGTAAAGCTCCAAACTTCTGACAATCTTGGCAGCCTTTGTAGTACTTGAAACAATCATCCAGCATCGTCGGCCAAAAATACCTCGCTCTTCGAAGTAGCCATTTCATCTTCTGAGCCGATTGATGTGTGCCGCAGATTCCTTCATGCACCTCTCCAATAGTTACCTTGGCTTGATCGACACTGAGACACTTGAGCAACACTCCATCAATCTGTTGATGAGAAATTTCTCTCACGCGCTGCCCTGGGAGATCTGCTTAACTCCAGTGCAGGTCCTTCTCGGCTGCCTGTGCGGTGCAGGGCATGCCAGTTGATTTGATCTGTTAATCAACAAGAAAAACAAGGGAATATGCGTTAAGTGTTAGGTTAGATCCTAACTGGATCGGCTGAGGGAATCCATAAACATATATATGCTATTCTAAACTATATTTAAGCTAAGTGACTGGAATGGATCGGCTATACCGAGACAGCATCAGCCGCTTAACCCAAATACAACAAAGAATAATAAATAAATGAATTGATAACCTAGCCGATACTGGAAAGCTAACAATGAATCGGCTAGTACTCCGACGAATATTATAGAAAGATATCATTCTTGAAACAGATGCATAGCCTGGAAATTGGCCATCGGCTGTCGATGGTAGGCCGATTTCGGCTGGCGATGTCCGACAAGAATGCGATCTTAACATAAGAGGCAGTCCTAATATAAATCTAATAATAAATATATTAAAAGAAACATATCAGGGCGGATAAGGCCAACTGAAACCTCAGCGCTGTCTCTAAACAATATAAATCTCAGCCGAACAGATCATTGATAGTTCTAAAAACGACTTAATAGTCCGAACCCGATGCAGCATTTAAGTATAAAAAGAAAAACCTGATCTGTCACAGCCGATTTATATCTCTCGAGACGTTGGATACCGCATATAAACCAGCCAACCTTTAGATCTAGCCCTAGTGGCTGCAAGTTCTTGCTAGAACTGGCCAATGGCAGGATAGATCTAAACATTGATCTAATTTATATGCGCTATATGATAAGTAGCGCAGTACAAACTCCTGAATCTAATGTGTCATTACGATGGAAGCACTAGAAACAGTAGATCATACCACCAATGACAAGCATTTACCTAGATATGGGGATCGAAACGATGCAGCCCGTAGCCAAACAAAGTGCTCGTCTGAAGAAAAGGTTGGCGATGCGCTGAAGATTTGATTGTGATTGTGTTGAATGTGTAATCACAGGGGGTCTCGGGTCCTATTTATACCCAAGATACAATTATCCGTACAAACCCTAGACTCTATCTAAACTACTATTTAAAACACAACATTATCCCGAGCGGGACCCTCATTGTGTTATGACTAACAGTTTAAACAAACCCCTAAATTACAGATACAATTGCCGTTACAGGACTCTATCCATAAGTGACAATATCGTTTAACGCGCAATTAACAACCGAATCTTCTATTTATCCTCAAACAGCTGCCTCAGAAATGGTTTCTTCTCTTCCGAACCTGGAATCGGCTATCGGTTGCCCCTGTCCGATCCAACCTTAGCCGATTGGCCTCGCAGCCGAACACTCCTCAGCCGATGCGACTCCTGTCTCCAGCCGATCCGACTCTGCTTCGCCTTTATAGACTTGGGGACTAAATCACCAAATTTCAGTGTTAACACATGCCCCCAAGTCCGTGATACGAAGTGTTGCGGATTTGCTTGCCTATTCAAACTCCCGCTCTTTTCTTGACCTAAACCGCTTCGGCTTCCCTCCAAGTGCCCTTTAAATATCCACTCTCCTCGGCCGAACCGCCTACGCTTTCAAAGCGCACTCAGCCTCCTTTGCACGCAAGCTTCTTGCCTTCTCTCTCCTCTTCGGCGATCCCATCGGCGCTCATCAAACTTCATCGCGCTCTTCAGACCAGACCCATCTTCACCCTCAAGCATTCCGATGGCCTCCACCGTCACCGCATCGAGCACCTCCGTCGCACCAGGCACCGCCGTCGTGCCAGCCGTAGCCGCTGCACCAACCACCACTGCTGTTCCGGTGCCCCTGGTGGTTTCTACAGATCTAGCTGGTGCTCGCGACCCAAAAGATAGCTAATCGGCTCCCTCTGACAGCAGCTGTATACCCAAGGCTGGAGCCGATCGAAGACGAAGACGGCAACCAAATCACTACCACCAGGTGCATGATCTACGGAGAGGCGGCAGCCGCCCACGTAGGCTCAAAGCAATCGGCCGAGCTGCTAGCCGAATGGTTCATAGCCCTCTACGACGGGTTGTCTCACGAGAACCGCGCCTGGTACTTTTACCGGGACCTGGGGCTGTTCGAGTTGCCGACCGACTTCAATTGGGAAGACGTCAATTCAGCTGACAACCAGAGGTGCAGGGAGCTGTTCATCGCCACTCTATCCCCCTGCATTTTGCCGACCGGGATCCATCAGGGCAGATCAGTGGCCAAGAGCTACGAATTCTATTACCTGGTATCGGCAGCGAGGCAGTTCGATCTTGGGCAGCTGCCCATCGGCTTCTTTTATGCCGATAAAATTGAGACAAGGAGGGTGGTAAGCCAGGACCTGATAATGGATCGGCTGCTGAATATAGCCGGCCCTCCCCTCGACGACGTCGGCGTGATGACACTGGCGTTGAAGAAAAGCGCCGCTTACGACCAATGGTGGGCTGAAATCAAGCGCCACATCTTCCACCAGCGGTCGTCTCATTACGTCGACCTCCTCCTGCCCGAGGAGATCCCCTCGGTAAACTTTAAGTTCCAAATGATTTTCTTCTTCTCATGATCAGCTGACATAGCCAATTAACATTTGCCCTTTGGTTTGCAGGAGACGGAAACGGAGCGGCCGACGGTGAGCGACTCCGGGTGCCCCATCGAATACCGTTTAGGTGTTCTGGATAGGGGCGGCCTCGCTCCGTCGGCCATCGGCTGGGAGGCGCCGAAGCTGGCTTCGTTGCTACGAGGGCAGGTGCGCCAGTCAATCGCCCAGAAGAAAAGGGCTGCACCACCTCCATGGCCGTCGGCCGCGCTTGCCCCTAGGAGGCTGAAAGAGAAGAAGCCAGCAGCGCCAGCCGATAGCCTCCCCCCTTTGGATCCGGCCGTTGCGCAGTTCCTCGACACCGTCACCAGCGAGGGAATGCTAGCGGCTGTTGGAGCGGCGGCCGAACCCGGGGCTTCAAGTCCTGAGTCTATCAACGCTCCAGCCAACGTGTCGTCGGTCCCATGTCCCCCAGCAAAACATCGGTCGGTAAGCCTTCACTTCACCAGATTTTGGCTTCGCGATGACCACTTGCATCTGATCGAACCATTCTTTTCAGGTCAAGAATTTGGCCGGCCGCACTTCACGCCCCGCGCCATCGGTAATCATCCCCTGCCACTTGACTTGTAGTAATTAGCCGACTTGTCCGCTAACTCTTTCTTTTGCAGCCCCCGTGAACTCCATCGGCTGCCCCCCAGGTGTCCAGTGAGCATGCTGCGCCTGCCGCGGGCGACGGCGACAACGTCGACGAAGAGGCCCTGACTACCGTGGGCGGTGATCCAGCCGAGCCAACTGCTCCGACCCCGGTGCCAACGGTAAGCCGACTGAATTTGATGATCGGCTTTATTAGCTTAGCATCTTCTTGATCATCTTCCTCTTTGCTGTAGAACATAGCCGACCTCCTCAATTTTGACTTGTCGGAGTTCGAGGAGTCCGGTGACATCAGCGAGGAGGCGTTGGTGACACCGGCTGAGGACCTGAGGGCCACCCTAGCCGACATCGGCAATCGGCTGGAAGCCTCACTGGATGCACTAGTGGTCGACAGCGGCTCGATACGCGCGCGATTCAAAGACATCCAAGGCCAGCTGCCGGAAGCCTTAGCCGACGCCATTGTGCCGGTGACCTTCATGGAAGCCCATCAGTTCATGTATGAACGGGCACGGTAGCGGATAATCGATCGCCGCGAGAACCAAGCGCAGTCGGCCACCATCCAGTCAACCAAGGACGCCATCGAGAGCCGGAAGGCCGCCTTCGACCGCTTGAAGACTGAGCCGGCGGCCAAGCTCGAGCAACTCCTTAGACGTCAAGAACAGCTGATGGCCGATCTCGTTCAAGTCACGAACGAGATCGATGTCCATAAGGAGTACATGGCTGGTTTGTCGGCCATGATCGAAGCTCAACGCCAGGGCATCAAAGCAGCTGTGGCACATTTGCACAACCTGGTGAAGGGCATCCGGTCGATGGCGGGGTCCGAGGCCGACAACGTCAGGGCCATTGAAGAGATAGACCAAATTAGGTGGAAGGCGTTGTCGGCCATAACCGATTTTTTAAAACAATGAGTTTGTAATATTCTGATCTTCTGAAATCGGCTAATGCCTTCTGTATTATACTTGTCATGATTTTGTGATGGGATTGGACGATCATTTTACTCATGCTTGTCATCGGCCTTGAATCGTGTAATATAATTTATCAATCTTCTGCCACTATGCTTGTAGATAAGATCGACTTTCGGCCGCACGCAGTGTCTTGAATTGCTTACGTTGAAATCGGCTCCAGCCGCCCGCATCGCTTTACGTTGCCGATTCCGAGACCGCACCACGATAGTGTCAGCGCTTGCATATTAGTCTCATTGGTTATCGGCTGGTAATATTTAAATGCCCTGCCGATTTGGCTTCATAGTCTGTCTTATCCGAACATGTATTTCAAAAACCTGTGAGTCCTGAACAATAGGTATCTGGTCTTGAGTAGTCACCAACCATTCAACGATTCCAAATGCTTTTAATGATGACCTCTTCGACTTTTATATCTGCAACGATTTTTCACATCCAAATCCGCATCTTTTCTTTCTATAAATGGACTCCTTCAGGCCTTCCCGAACTATGGACCCTCGTTCTTGGAACGGGAATCTTTCGTGTTCATAGTACCATTTCCCTGGATCGAGTAGTTTGGTACCCACGAAATACAGTACTGAATAATTAGGTGCAAATGCACGAATAGTCTTACATCAAAATTATTACAATAATAGGCCCGAAGGCAATATCCGACACATAGGACCTCATGGTCCAGATACAACCCAAAAGTCGAAATTAGATAAGGCAGCGGAATGAAGGCAGCGGCTTGTCAATTGCCACAGGCAACGACCAGAGACTAAGACCTAGCAAGCACCATCAGGTTCTTCGACCTCCTGGTAGTAGGCATATGGATCCTCCAAGTCTTCATTTCCACCATCTGAAGGTTTGTGCGTATAACAAGGGTGAGTACCAACCGTACTCAGCAAGCCAACACGGAAGTGATGCATATGATAGAGTCATCCAAAGAATGGCTGGGGTTCTTTTGCATAAAGCCAATTTTCACAAATTCTTTCACAAGCCTAACAACTAGCCAAGTCAAGTTTTAGTTCCATAGTTCGTTAAATCGGCGACGGTTCTGTCTACCATCCATCGTGATTCCAAGGATGCCTTCCCGCCTCCGGTTCGTCATGGTTTTCTGCGGAGTCCACCCCTTCTCGCATCTCGAGAAGTTGATCCACCAGCGAATAAGAATCATCATGCAAACCCATCCCATCATTTTAAATTTTAAAGTCTAGCCAAGCGAAAGTCTTGTCACGATGCTCAATATCCTCGAGCACGGCTATTCGAATAGATTGATTCATTCACACTGCAGTGGATGTACACTTTACCCGTACTCCGCGACAGCCCAACAAATGAGCCTACGTCCCAACAAATGAGACGGTCATGGCAAAGCCTTTCGATAACCTCACTTTGGCAGTACCCGCTCCATGAACTTAAGCCCTCATGCACTCTAGCCGTCATTTTCTAGCAGTGAGAGGAGTTCTGGCGCACCCGGGGTAAGGGAAGACTTCATTCATCAAGTTATAATAAATTCTAATTTCCCATCATCCCTTTCAAATCTCATCTCATTCATGAGAACCACTATGCAAGGGTACCGCCTCCGCTCGGCTATCTACTCCGCTAGGTCTATACCCATTCAAGAAGTACGGTTGTACTGACTCGTTTCCCGGCTATCTCATGGCTCTGTCCTCAATTGACCAGGGTCGGCACTAGCCTTTTTCCGAATCCACCCAAATCATCCAGCCGCCCCAGTCTAAAACATTTGTTTGGTATTTCCAGTTTTCGTCAAAAACTCATTTTATCATTATCAGGGCAATGTGGCGCTCATGGCACATTAATTCCTGTAGTGTCTCATGGTGGGTCTATCCAACAATGTGTTCTCCAACACATGTGTCCATGTTTATTGATTTGGTATCTCCATACCCATGATCTATGAGACATGATCATCAATCAATAAACATGCCAATCTTAAAATCATATTTGTTCCAACAATACGACATATGATCGGGGATCGTTTAGAAATAGATTCATACATAAAGAGTCTCATAAATAAGTCACGTACTTATTGATCAATACAAGATGTCTATTTCATGGAACTGAATAACACTTTATTCATTTATACATAAACATTGACGTGATATCCAACATCTCCATGTTGTCTCTAGGGCATATCACTAACAATCTCCCACTTGCACTAGAGTCAATCATGTAAGTATCTAATACCCATTGCTCTTGTGTGCGCTTCATGCTTCGGCTGAGGAGAGGTTTTGTCGCGAGATTGGCTATGTTGAGATCCGTGTGCACTTTGCATATCTTGACATCACCTCTGTCCACTATCTCGCGGATGAGATGATATCGCCGAAGTATGTGTTTGGACTTCGATGTGACCTCGGCTCCTTGGCTTGCGCAATGGCTCCACTATTGTCACAATAGAGAGACATTGGACCGCGCACTAGTCATCACACCAAGCTAAAAACGAATTTCTTGATCCGAACAGCCTCCTTGCGCTTACAGGAGCAGCAATGTACTCGGCCTCCGTTGTAGAATCGGCAACGGTATCCTGCTTGGAACTCTTCCAGTGATGCGCCTCCGTTTAGGCGAGAACACGAACCCAGTTGTGATCTATAATCATCCTTGTCTGTTTGGAAGCTAGCATCGGTGTAACCACTTACAACGAGCTCTTCTTCACCTCCATAGACTAGGAACATATCCTTAGTTCTTCTCAAGTACTTAAGGATATTCTTTACGACGATCCAGTGACCTTCACATGGATCGGCGGTATCTGCTCGTAGCACTCAAAGCGTACGAGACATCTCGGGCATGTACAAAGCATGGCATACATGATGGATTCAATTGCCGAAGCATATGGAACCATACCCATCTTATTCCGCTCATCATGTGTCCGAGGACACCGATTCTTGCTAAGATTAATGCCATGTGACATGGGCAAGAAACCTTTCTTGGAATCATGCATGTTGAACCTTTTCAACACCTTGTCAATGTATGTACTTTGGCTTAGTCCAATTAGCCTCTTGAATCTATCTCTATAGATCCGAATGCCCAATATGTATGCTTGCCTCCCTAAGTCTTTCATGGAAAAACTATTTTTCAATGGAGACTTGACGGATTCTAGCATAGGGATATCATTTCCAATCAACAATATGCCATCCACATATAAGATTAGAAATACAATTGTGCTCCCACTGACCTTTTTGTAAACACAGGCCTCTTCTTCATTTTTGATGAAACCAAACCCTTTGATTACTTCATCAAAACGAATATTCCAACTCCGAGATGCTTGCTTCAATCCATAAATGGATTTCGTAGCTTGCATATCTTTCTAGGCGATTTCGATCGACAAAACCCGAGGTTGTATCATGTATACATCCTCGCTTAGGTTTCCATTTAGGAAAGCCGTTTTGACATCCATCTATCATATCTCATAATCGAAATATGCAGCAATCGCTAGGATAATCTGAATAGATTTAAGCATTGCGACGGGCGAGAAGGTTTCATCATAATCAACTCCTTGAATCTGTTTAAAACCTTTCGCCACCAATCGCGCCCTATAGATGTGAACATTTCCATCCATATCGGCCTTTTCTTAAAAACCCATTTACACTCAATGGTTTTGACACCATCAGTGGATCAACCAAGTTCCAAACTTGATTGTCGTACATGGATTCTATTTTGGATTTCATGGCTCCAAGCCACTTGTTGGAATTGGGTCCCACCATCGCTTCCTCATAGGTCTTAGGTTCATCGTTGTCCAACAATAATATATCACGTTGTTCCACACTGTGTACACTCGGTGCACGACGTGATCTTTCGGACCTCCGTGGGGGGTGTATCTACAACGGTGGCGCAACACTTTGCTCCTCCCGTTGTGGTTCCGTGGTCGCCAAACGTTTTCGGTGTTTCTTGAACTTCTTCAAGATGCACCCTGCTCCCACTAACCCTTCTTGAAAGAAACTCTTTCTCCAAGAAGACACCGTGTCGGGCGACAAACACTTTTCCTTGTTCCCGATTATAAAAGTAATATCCCTTAGTTTCCTTAGGATATCCCACAAAAGAAGCACTTGTCGGATTTGGGTGTGAGCTTGTCGATAAACGTTTTACATAAGCTTGCATCCCCAAATTTTGAGAAAAGACAAACTAGGGGTTGCCCTGTCCATATCTCATATGGTGTCTTTTCAACCGACTTAGATGGAACTCTATTTAGTGTGAGCGCAGTGTTTCAAGAGCATATCCCCGGAAGGACAACGGAATATCACTTTGGCTCATCATCGACCGCACCATGTCCAACACGGTGCGATTTCTCCGTTCGGACACCCTATTCCATTGTGGAGTTCTGCGGAGTCAGCGTGGAACAATTCCACAATCTTTTAGATGATTACCAAACTCTTGGCTCAAGTATTCTCCTCCATGATCGATCGTAGAAACTTGATTGTTTTCCCTAAATGATTCTCAGTACTTCATTCGGAATTCTTTGAACTTTTCAAAGGATTCGGACTTATGCCTCATTAAGTAGATATAACCATATCTACTAAAGTCATCGATAAAGGTAATGAAGTACGATAACCACCTCGGCCGTTGAGCTCATTGGTCCACATACATCGGTATGTACGAGTGCCAATAAGTCACTTGCTCTCTCACTATGTCCCGTGAAAGGTGCCTTTGTCATCTTACCAAGTAAACAAGACTCACATGTCTCAAATGATTCAAAATCAAAAGAGTGAAGCAATCCATCCTTATGGATCTTCTCCATGCGTTTCTTATTTATATGGCCTAAGCGACAATGCCGGATAAACGTGGGGTTTATATCATTAGAGAGTTGCCTTTACGTATTAATGTTATAGATGGGAGATGCTTCAAGATTCAAAACGTATAATCCATTCACCAATGGAGCATGAAAATAAAACATATCTCTAAGATATATTGAACAACCATTGTCCATTGATCTAAAATCATATCCTTCCGCTTGCAAACATGAAGCGGAAATAACGTTTTGACATAGTGTTGGAACACAACAACAATTATTCAATTCCAAAATTAATCCGAAGGTAGATGAAGTGGTATCGTGCCGATAGCAACGTAGCAACGCTTGATCCATTGCCAACGCGCGAGTTCACCTCACCCCTTCTCAATCCTCTACTTCTTCTCATTCCCTGCAATGATTTGCAAATATGAGCTCCGATCCGGTATCAAATACCCAAGAGTCGGGAGGTGAAGTAGCAAGATTAATGTCTATAACATTAATACCAAGCGAAGTCGTACTTTGCTTCTTTTTGAGATCCTCCATGTATTTCTTGCAGTTTCTCTTCCAAGGCTGTCTCCTTGCAATAGAAGCAAACGGCATCCGATGCCGCCGACCCTTCTTGCCCTTCTTTGCATTGGAGGCACTCGCGATCTCATCGGGAGTTAACTTCCTCTTGGTGCAAAGTTTCTTGACGGTGGTTTGCGCTTAGCCTTACGCATCATCATCACATGATGACCATTCTTCTGGATACTCTCCTCACTGTCTTTAGCATCCCATGCAATTCAGCCAAGGTTCTATCCATATTGTTCATGTGATAATTCAATATGAATGGCTCGAAGTTCGGAGGGAGCGACGGAGAATCACATCGATAGTCAACTCTTGGCTAAGGGGAAAACCTAGGTTTTTCGGACTCTCAATGTAGCCAATCATTTTTATCACATGCGGACCGATGGGATTCCCCTCAACAAGCTCGCACGCAAACAAGGACTTTGAGGTGTTGAACCTCTCGGCCCGAGCTTGGTTCTCAAACATGCCACGCAGTCCACGAATAATCGGAGAGCATCGTTGCTCTCATATTGCTTCGAAGCTCGGGGGACATTGTAGCAAGCATGAGACGGCTTATATCTAGGGCATCATTAGTGTGCTTCTCATAAGCCCTCCGTGCGGTTGCGGTGGCATTATTTGGCAAATCCTCGGGATAGGGTACTTCAAGAACGTACTCCTTACGCTCTTGCTTGAGAACAATTCTCAAGTTGCGATACCAATCCATAAAGTTTGTTCCATTTAATTTTTCCTTTTCGAGAATAGATTGCAAATTAAAGGTGCTTGGGTGTAGTATTAGCCGCCATTTATTCTACAACAGAAAAAGCAAAGTTTTTTCTCTATTAGCCGCAAATTAAAGGTATTGGGTGTGGCATCTCCATGCCCCAGCCCCAACCTATGCCCCAAGGCCCAAAACTGTTTTGATAGCCTTGTTAAGTAAACCAAATGCTCCTGCTGTATATGTCCGACATATACCCCTTTATGTTATGATAGAGAATGACACTCTGCTTTGGCGGACCCACCATTGACGAGCATAACGGTGACGGGTGCAACGTTTGGAAGGGCATCATTACTACTTAATTTTGCGAGGGATGCTATCCTATCAAACAAACATATCACATATATGAAAGCAGGTAGAATAGCATATAATGAAATAGTATGGCCCCGTTCACATGGTGATCTCCATCTCCATGTCGGCGCTGAGGATCTCCATCTTCGGCACCATCTTCCAATGTGCATGATGCTTGATTTCTTCAAACTAAGCTACTACTATAGAAGCTCTAATTGAAGATTGCATCGACTCGCAGTCGTGAAAGAATATTACAAGCATTGCACGTATGAAAGAATATTACGGGGATTGCACATATGAAAGAATATTACATGCATCACATGCATCTCATACATACAATAGGGCCATACCATCTAAAAGCATTCTCTGCAAAAACAAGTTAGGCGTAGAAATGTTTTCTACCTATCGCAGAGAAACGGCATCGAGACGACCTATAAAGAGGGGTGCACACGAGATAGCTTTGGCATAATCACATTATACCGTTCCGATACACTATCAAGGAACGCTATCTCGAAGCTGACTCAAACCGAGTTCTCTGGATATTGCTTCGACGTAATCACATTACGCCGTTCCGATACACTATCAAGGAACGCAATTACCATGAACTCTCCTCAACAAATCCCCTAAAACCGATTGATCTAATCAACCCGTGCGCAAAACTTGTTCCAGATCCAATCTAAAACCCGAACTAAGATTAGCTCTGATACCACTGAAGGGTTACACGGAGGCTACGCTAGCCGAAAACAAAAACTTTTAACCGCGCAAACCAGGAACACTTGCAAGTAAGGGCCGATAGATCGTTACCGATTGGAGTATGCAGCGGAAATAGCCAATCGGGCTATCCGATCTGGAACGTGTAGCCGATTCCCGCAAGCCGACGCTGATTCCGGGGACAGCTGATTCGCCAATCAGCCGATTCGCGGAGTCGTCCGGTCACGTTCTTGCGCCTTGCTCCGAGGCGCCCGACCGCGGCCGATCCGAAGCCGATCAACGGCGCGCAACGTAGCAGCGCCTCTATCGGTATCCACACGTCCGGGGACAAAACGCCATACACCCGTGTGCTAGCACGCGATGCAAGGCTAGGGTTTGGCTCGAAAGTGGGGAGGGTTTCCGTGGAGATTGATCTCGGCGACTTTTGTTGCGGATTCGGTTCAACACGATGCCGAAACTCTCCACCCTCGCCCCTTTATATAGAGTTGGCCGACGGGACTAGTGGCCGATCAGGACACTATTTTGAATCGGATCTCATCCGTATCTCATAAAGTTGGCTGCCCACACGTCGTAAGCCCATAGGACTCTATCCGATCGGATCCCTATCCGATCGAGCCGTATCCGAGTCCAACTCGAATATCTATTCTATCCCCTTAAGCGTGCGACCACAGTAGGTTCAGGTATACTCGGTTTCGGCTATAGTCTAACTTAGCCGATCGTCGGCTCGAGTCCAACTTAGCCGACCGTCAACGCGGCGCCTAGCAGCACATATTGACACCATAGTATACAAGAATAATATCGGCTCAACTGTAATGTGTACACGAATCCCTTTGCCTCACGATACCGGTTAAGCTATAGGCAAGATGTGTGCCATCCCTTCAATAGCTTAACCATTCACTCGAACCGTATTGGATTATCTGCATTTGATTGACTCCTAGATCAACTTAGCATGGCCATGCATTTCCATAATCCATTACCTCGAGGGCCCAGAGATATCTCTCCAAAGGAGGGGCAAATTCCATCTTGATCACTCACATCCCACTCCATGTTTCATAGCAAACCCGAAAACTACCTTTATAACTACCCGATTACGGAATAGCGTTTGGTAGTCCCAAAGTAGGCTACTACACATGTTGGAATCCATGGTGATCTCGGGTCTAAGGACTTTGTACCAACACTACTGAGACCAACTAATGGCACATTAATTCTGTAGTGTCTTATGGTGGGTCTATCCAACAATGTGTTCTCCAACACGTGTGTCCATGTTTATTGATTTGAGAGTGTTGACCAGGATGCTACTTTGGTTGACCAACGCATGATGAACGTCCGAGTCAATCCGGTCTTGTAGAGAATATACGGCCGAATCATCCTGTACCTGGGTCGGCTCCTCCACCTTCTATTTGCATTTTGTTTCACCAGAGGATGATGCCTTAGTGTCGTTCATGCTGAACTTATACTTTTGATGCACGGCCCCAGATCTTGTTTGGGTGAAAGACTGCAAATAGTTAGCCTGGAGTTCTTCCACCATCTTCTTATAATCGGCTTGCTGTTCAGCCGATAACTGTTCCATCTTCACAGGCACGATGTTGTCCTGGGAAATGGGCTCTTGGAGTCGACCATCTTGCCGGCTGAATCTATGCGTCCGAGTCGAGTCGATAGAGAAAGTCCCACCGGGCGTGCCAAGAAGCGTGTTCATGAGAAATTTCTCTCACGCGCTGGCCTGGGAGATCTACTTAACTCCAACGCAGGTCCTTCTCGACTGCCTGTGCGGTGCAGGGCGTGCCAGTTGATTTGATCTGTTAATCAACAAGAAAAACAAGGGAATATGCGTTAAGTGTTAGGTTAGATCCCCACTGGATCAGCTGAGGGAATCCATAAACATATATATGCTATTCTAAACTATATTTAAGCCAAGTGACTGGAATGGATCGGCTATACCGAGACAGCATCAGCCGCTTAACCCAAATACAGCGAAGAATAATAAATATATGAATTGATAACCTAGCCGATACTGGAAAGCTAACAATGAATCGGCTAGTACTTCGATGAATCTTATAGAAAGATATCATTCTTGAAACAAATGCATAGCCTGGAAATCGGCCATCGGCTGTCGATGGTAGGCCGATTTCGGCTGGCGATGTTCGACAAGAATGCGATATTAACATAAGAGGCAGTCCTAATATAAATCCAATAATAAATATATTAAAAGAAACATATCAGGGCAGATAAGGCCGGCGGAAACCCCGGCGCTGTCTCTAAACAATATAAATCTCAGCCGAACAGATCATTCATAGTTCTAAAAACGACTTAATAGTTTGAACCCGATGCAACATTTAAGTATAAAAAGAAAAAACTAATCTGTCACAGCCGATTTATATCTCTCGAGACGGTGGATACCGCATATAAACCAGCCAACCTTTAGATCTTGCCCTATTGGCTGCAAGTTCTTGCTAGAACTGGCCAATGGCAGGATAGATCTAAACATTGATCTAATTTATATGCGCTATATGATAAATAGCGCAGTACAAACTCCTGAATCTAATGTGTCATTACGATGGAAGCACTAGAAACAGTAGATCATACCACCAATGACAAGCATTTACCTAGATCTGGGGATCGAAACGATGCAGCCCGTAGCCAAACAAAGTGCTCGTCTGAAGAAAAGGTTGGCGATGCGCCGAAGGTTTGATTGTGATTGTGTTGAATGTCTAATTACAGGGGGTCTCGGGTCCTATTTATACCAAAGATACAATTATCTGTACAAACCCTGGACTCTATCTAAACTACTATTTAAAACACAACATTATCCTGAGCGCGACCCACGTCGTGTTACGACTAACAGTTTAAACAAACCCCTAAATTACAGATACAATTGCCGTTACAGGACTCTATCCATAAGTGGCAACATCGTTTAACGCGCAATTAACAACCGAATCTTCTATTTATCCTCAAACCGCTGCATCAGAAACGGTTTCGTCTCTTCCAAACCTGGAATCGGCTATCGGTTGCCCCTGTCCGATCCAACCTTAGCCGATTGGCCTCGCAGCCGAACACTCCTCAGCCGATGCGACTCCTGTCTCTAGCCGATCCGACTCTGCTTCGCCTTTACAGACTTGGGGACTGAATTACCAAATTTCAGTGTTAACACAATCGTCCGATAGTATAAATCCTCATCGAGCAAGACGTATCTTAAAGCCTTGTAGCGCAATTTTCTTGAAGCCGACTGGGAAGGGTTTTGCAGATAGTTATAAACTTCAAACCTTCAGTTGTCGGCTGTCATGGTGGCAATCTCTATCTCAATATCTTTTGTCATCGACCTATAGCCTGATGCCCCTTGAGCTAAATCGTTGGCTTCTACATTCTGCTCTCTGGGGATATGTTTTAATGTTACTAGCCGAAAGCTGTCCATCAATTCTTGGCATCATTGATAGTAGACCATCAGTGCATCATTTTTGCACTCGTATTCCCCTGACAACTGGCTGATGACCAACAGTGAATCTCCCATTATTTCGATGGTGTCGGCCTCAACTTCCTTGAGAAGATGTAATCCCTTAAGCACTGCCTCGTATTCGGCTTGATTGTTTGTGGCATGGGGGTTGATTGAGAAGGCAAATTCGAAGCTTGCCCCCCTTGATGATATGATGACCAAGCCGATACCGAGCCATTCGTGCAAACCGAGCCATCAAACATCAAAGTCCAAGGCATGATCTCCATCGAGCCGATTGAACCATCTCTATGTTCTACGATGAAATCGGCTATGGCCTGTCCTTTAACTGCCCTGGGTGCCTGATATCTTAAGTCAAATTCTGTTAAAGCAAAAATCCACTACCCAACTCGTCCCTTGAGTACTGGAGCCGATAGCATATATTTGACTACATCGGCTTTGCATACCACTGTACATTCGTTGGATAATAAATAATGCCTCAACTTTGTACATGAAAAATACAAGCAAAGACATAATTTCTCCACTAGTGAATACCTTGTCTCTGCGTCCAACAACCGTCGGTTGAGATAAAAGATGGCTTTCTCTTTTGCTTCGATCTCCTGAATCAAGACTGAGCCGATGGACTTGTCGTCGGCTGATAGGTACAGTTTGAATGGTACCCCTTCTGCGGAGAAATCAAGACTGGAGGTGAGCTTAAGTAATTCTTGACATTGTCTAACGCTTCTGCTGCTCCGCCCCCAAGTGAATGCTTGGTCGGCCTTCACCCAAGGCAAAGGTGTGAATGGCTCCATCTTTTCGAAAGATTGGCTATGAATCACCCGAAAGTTGAATTTGCCGATCAAAGATTGTAGTTGCTTCTTGTCCTTCGGAGGCTGTATCGTCTTGATGGCATTAATGCTCCTTGGTGTAACCTCAATCCCTCTCTCATGAACAAGAAACCCTAAAAATTGCCCGACAGACACGCCGAACGCGTATTTCAGTGGATTCATCTTCAGGCCATATTTCCTTGTCCGCTCCAAAACCTTTCTAAGATCGGCTATATGGTTTTCTATTTCCCTGGATTTAACAATAACATCATCGATGTAAATCTCGACCAGAGAGCCAATCATATCATGGAAAATATAATTCATGGCTCTCTGATAAGTTGCTCCAGCATTCTTCAAGCCAAACGTCATGACGACCCATTCATACAAGCCGATTGCTCCTGGGCATCTGAAAGCAGTCTTGTGGATATCCTCTTCGGCCATAAAGATCTGATTATAACCTGCATTACCATCTATAAAACTTATGAATTTTTGGCCAGAAGCAGCATCTACGAGTAAATCGGCTATCGGCATCTGGTATTCGTCCTTAGGGGTAGCTTTGTTGAGGTCTCTGAAATCAATACACACCCTAAGTTTACCATTCTTCTTCATTACTGGAACAATATTTGAAACCCACTCCGCGTATCAGCAAGGCCGAATGAATCCAGCATCGTATAGCCGAGTGATTTCGGCTTTGATCGCATCATACATATCGGCCTTAAACCTCCTGGGAGGCTGTTTGTGCGGCCGATACCCCGGCTTGATAGGCAGCCGATGCACAACAATAGACGGGCTTAGACCAGGCATCTCGAAATACTCCCAAGCAAAACAATCTTTATATTCATTTAATAAATCAATAAGCCAGGATCTACAAGGAGAAGACAAATTTTTACTAACGTATGTCGGCCTAGGCCTATCTCCAGGAACTATATCGATTTCTTCAAGCTCATCGGCCGACATAAAACCTTGCCCAAGCTTGCCATCATCGTCGTCCATGGTTTCCTTGCCGTAGACGTTTGATCCCTCCACGACGCCCTCAAAGTAATAATTGATGCTCTTCGTCTCCAATAGGCTGTATGGCAGAATCAGACACCTTTAGAAAATCGGCTTGCCAAATTTTGTCGGACAAACAATCAATACCGTCGATTTCCTAAAGTGGCAAATCAGTGTTAGCAACGCTCACTGATTTGTTGGCTGGCACGATTTCAATCTTGTTGCCTTGCCATTGGATCAGACTTTGATGCATTGTGGAGGGGACGCAGTAGTTTGCATGGATCGTTTTTGTCTTCGTCTTCGAAGAAGTCTTGGTGGATCGGCCCAAGCCGATCATGTACCGATTGCTGCCTCTGGTTAAGCTGCACGGCCCTGGGGATGAATTGGGCAGGGTTTTGCATCGGCGAATCCCTGTATTCGTCTTCACGATATTCGCTGCAGGCCGGGCAGTTGTCTATCGTCGGCAGCTTCATCCCCAATTTCCAGCAGAATCGGAAAAACTCACAGCGCCAGTGCGGGTCGCAACCACTGTGGTTTCTGACAAACTGGAGTCCCCTGACGTCAAATTCCCTGACATAAGGTTTGCTGCGCTAGGACTCCTCTTCCTCGCGAAAGCGTTGTTGAAAACGGGGCATGGGGTCCATGCGCCTGGGACGCCGATCGACCGATCGGCCAGTGGAATGCACCATGTTGACTGGTGCAGATTGATCTCCAGCCAGTTTCTTTTTGGCCGTAACCCCTTTGAGAGTTTCGGCTAAGCCGTAAGTCACTCTGTTCTGCTGATCAGCTCACCTGGGGTCGGCCTGAACCATGTTGACCGGGAAGGGGTTGCCATTGACTTTCATTGGCCGAGGTGAATCAGCGAACTTCAACTTCCCGGCCTCAATAGCCGACTGGATTTGCTGCCTAAAAACTTTACAGTCGCTAGTGCTATGGGAGGTGGAGTTGTGCCATGGCCGAAAGCTGAATTTGCTTCTCTTTAAGCAATAAGTCGAAGATCCTATCGGCGTTGGTGATGTCAGAATCGTACTTTCCTCCTTAGCCGTTTTCATCAGCCATTGGGAGACGATGGCCTTTTTATTCTTGGTCCACTCGGCTGCTGCGACTTCTGCATCATCGTCACTTGTTTCTGAGTCAGTCTCGACGACGATGTGGGCAACCTTCTTGACGACCTTCCTTGATTCTTGAAATCTTTGCTCGTGGGCCGTCACCCTCTACACCAGATGGGCCAAACAGTCAAAGTCTTGAGCCAAAAACCTTTCATGGATCGGCGGCAGCAGTCCATGAAAATCCAAATCGGCTAACTGGGAATCGAACAGCACCAGGCTATAACAGCGGTTCCTCATCTCTCTGAATCTTTGAATGTAGTCCTGAATCGACTCCTCATGCTTCTGCCTAATGCTTGTTAGGTCCGACAGCTTCATCTCATGATTGCCGGTGTAGAAGTAGATGTGGAATTGTTTCTCGAGATTAGCTCGGCTCTGGATGGAATTGTAAGGCAGCAAAGAAAACCACGTAAAGGCTGATCACGATAGCGAGAGCGGGAATAAGCGAACCCTCAGGGCGTCTGTATCCGATGCCTCCCCGCATTGCCCCAGGAATCGGCTGACGTGTTCGTATGTAGAAGTATTGTCCTGCCCTGAGAACTTGGAGAAATCTAGGACTTTGTATCGGCTGCGCAGTGGCATCCTCTCAAAATGCTCTGGGTATGGATATCGATACATATTGCCAAAATCTTTCGGTTTGAGGTTGAATTGATCGCGCATGACATCGGAAATTAAATAGGCCCAGGTCCTGTTATCTTGGGCATGCTGTATCGGCTCATATTGATCGCACATGACATCGGAAATCAAATAGGCCCAGGTCCTGTTATCTTGGGCATGCTGTATCGGCTCATATTGATCGTACTGCACAGGTGCTTGCCGATACAGAGGTGGCGGTGTCTGCGGCCGGTAATGTTGGTCATGTTGGCCTCCCTGGTACTGGTATTGAGTTGGGTCGATGGCAGGAGGCAGCCGATTCACCAGCGGTGGCGATTGGTCAGGAAAGAGCCGACGGCCGTCGGCGTTGTATTGTGCCCCTTGTGTGAGGTTGGCGACCGATTCTTGCCGCCGATTGAAATCGAACATGCCGGCTAGTTGTTCTTGGGAAGGAGGTTGCTGCCAGTTCAGAACGACAGGCGGCAGCCTTGAAGCCGATGTAGATGCATTCGGCTGACTGAGGACTCCTCCTAGCGGCCTCGGCTGTACTGGTGGTGGTATCGGCCGATTCTAGGTTGCCAAAACTCTGTAGTTGGGGAACTGGCCATCAGTAAAATAAGTCGGCCCCCGCTGCAGTTGATCGGTGATCTTCGAGTCGACCACAGTGGCAATCATGTTGTTGAGGGTGTTGACCAAGATGCCACTCTGATTAACGAGAGCGTGATGCACAGCCGAGTCAATTCGGTCTTGCAAAGTGTGCAGTCACGAATCGTCTTGTTCTTGCTTCGGCTCCTCCACCTTCTGTTTTCCTTTTGTATCGTCCGAGGAGGATGCCTTGAAGTCGTCCATGCTAAATTTGTACTTCTGGTGGACGGCCCCAGACCTGGTCTGGGCAAAAGATTGTAGATAGTTGGCCTGCAGTTCCTCCACCATCTTCTTGTAGTCGGCCAATTGCTCGGCCGACAACTGTTCCATCTTGACAGGAACCATGTTTTCCTCGCTGATCTCGGGGCTCTTGATGTTAACCATCACGTCGACTTTGTTACTGCGTTGTAGCCGAGCTGATGGTCCCACCGGGCGTGCCAAGAGGCGTGTTGATGAGTAATCTTTCCCACGCGCTGGCCTGGGAGATCTGCTTAACTCCAGTGCAGGTCCGTCCTTGGCTACCTTTGATGAACTAGGCGTGCTAGTTGGTTTGATCTGTTAACCAACAAGAAATAAACAGATATATGCGTTAAGGTTAAGGTTAGATCCTACCGGATCGGCTCAGGGAACCAACTTACATATAATTGTTATCCCAAAGCACATTTAAACTAAGTGATTGGGATAGATCGGCTATGTCGAGGCAGTATAAACCACTTAATCTAAATATACATCAGGATAATAAATATATGCATTTATAACCTAGCCGATGCTACAGATCTAACGTGAATCGGCTATTACTCCGATACATCTTATGAAAAGATATTAATCTAACCTAAATGCGTTAAACCTAGGTCAATCGGCTATCAGCTAATGCCAACAAATTGATACTGGCTTAAGGCATTTAACCAGATTAAGATCTTAACATAAGAGGCAACTTTAATATATCTAATAGTAAATAATGCTAAAATATATTAAAACATGTAAGGCCGGCTGAAACCCAGACACTGTCTCTAATGGTGAACATCTAGCCGAATAGATCTTAATAATTCCAAGAGCGACTTAATAGGTCATAATGATGCAACATTAAGTACAAAAATAAGTACTAGATCTATATGAACCGATGTAAACCCCTCGAGACGGTGGATACAACATATAAACTAGTTCAACATCTAGATCTAGCTTTATCGGCTACTGTCTCTTGAGAGAAACAAGCCGATGACAAGATAGATCTAGACAATACTCTAGATTATATGTTGTATATGATAAATTGCGCAGTCTATAACATCAGATCTAGAGTGTCATGACGATGTAAGCACTAGATTCGACGATACAAACTACTAACGACAAGTGTTTACCTTATTCGGGGATCGAGATCGATGCAGGCCGAATCGGGATCAAGAACTCGTCTAAAAGAAAAGGTTGGCGATGCGCCTAGTTTGTACTGATGTGTGTGTTTTTACAAGGGGTCTCGTGTCCTATTTATACCCAAGTATAACAAAGTCCGTGTAGAACACGGTTTCTATTTATCTACTATACACGGTACGACAATATTCCGGGATGGCAATATCTTAATGAATATTTGGGAACCGAATATTCCTTTTATCTTCAAGCTTCTTTATCGGAAACGGTTCCATCTTCTTCTCTGAATCGAAGTCAGCTATCGGCTATCCCTATCCGATTCGGCCTCAGCCGACTGGTTTCCCAACTGATTTAATTGTAGCCAACGCAGCCTTTGTTTCTCCGCAGATCACTTTCACGATCCGATTCCGCTTCAAATTCGACCTTGAACTTAGGGATTTGGTTACCAAATTTGGTCGTTAACAGGTACCAAATTACATTTCACTTATGCTTATCATCCCCGAACAGATGGTCAAATTGAGAGGGTCAACCAATGTTTGGAGATATACTTCGGTGTTTTGTGCATTCCACTCCAACCAAATAGGCTGCTTGGTTACACTTGGCTAAATCTTTGAAAGCTCTTATCACTCTTGTGTGGGCAAAACACCTTATTAAGTGCTCTATGGCTATCCTCCTACTCACTTCAGTATTGGCGTCAAGGATTGCTCTATCCCTGATTTAGCTGCTTGGTTAAGGTACAGACAAATCATGCAACAACTTGTCCAACAACACCTTAACAGGGTACAACAGCAAATGAAGCATTTTTTTGGCCAGGGCGATGAAAGATTCGCCATCTAGATTATATTAAGATTGATAGGAAAAAGGAATTACAGTTGGAGATCGACCTAAAACAAGTCGAGCCGCACCGATTTCAAACAATCAGTGGAAAAACGACACCAGCTGCAAAAACGCGAAACAAAGAACAAAAAGCAGAGAACAAAGGAGACTCAGGGCTCCCGGCCACACCGGCACACCGATAGCACTGTACAACATCCAACACTATTCCTCCTCACCCGACAACCGAAAAATCGCCTAGGAAGATTGAGGAGCCCTGCAGCCTCTTCACCCATGAAGATTCAGGCTGATTGCTCTAAGTAAACCCCTACCTCCCTCCAAACCTCGACTTCATCGTTGATGTCTTCAGCCGACGTCCGAAAGTTCTAAATTTCTGCTGAAACACTCTTGCATTCCTCTCTTTCCATACATTCCAAGTGATTTGCATTACTAGCACATCGAAATTAGCTATATCTTTCTTCCTAATATGCAGCCTTTCCAGCATCCACCATTTAGCCAACTTCAACCCACTATCCGCGGGAATTGTAAAGTCCAAGCGAGTCCATGAACGTAGCTGCCTCCAAACCTCCCTTGTAAAAACACAGGTTGTAAACAAATGATGACAACACTCATTGTGCTGATTGCAAAGCTTGCAAATTGGGTCGTGCGGCCAATTTTGTTTAGCGAGGTTGTCTGTCGTTAGGCATCGTTAATTCAAAGCCAGCCACATGAAGAAACGAACCCGAGAAGGCGCCCTAGACCTCCAAAGGATTGCCCCAAAGCTGCAGTCAACCATTGCAGCGAAGAACATGCTGTAAGCTGAGGAAGCCATGTACACCCCGTTTGTCGTCCACTTCCACCTAATTTGGTCTTGCGAGGACTGAAGCGAAACATCTTGCAGAAGATCCAAAGCTGAAAGAATTCACCCATTGCTTCACTTGATAGAGCACCACCTAGTTTCCTGACCCAAGTATTCCCAATCAGCGCCTTGGCCACTGTGAACTTCCTGCCACCTGCATAAGAGAACAAAATCGGCCAGCGCACCGCAAAGTAAGTACCCCTAGCCAATTATCTGTCCAAAACTGAGTGAGCTCTCCATTTCTGACGATCAACTCTATGGCCGAGCTGAAAAGGTGCTCAACATCCCGACCAACATCAAACCCCACCAGATCCCAAGGTCTATTGCAGTGTTCAACTCCTTTGACCCTCCATTTCAGCCTTAGTGCTTGCCCAAAGCAACGCAGATCCTTGACACCGAGGCCACCTGTTGATGAGAAAAGCTTCCCATGCACTGGCCTGAGAGATTTGCTTTACTCTATCGGCTAATACTTTGATATATTTTATAAAAAGATATTAATCTAAGTTAAATTCGATAAACCTAGATCAATCGGCTGTTGATATGATTCAACAGATTGATGCTGGCTTATGGCATTTAAATAGATTGAGATCTTAATATAAAAGGCAACTCTAATACATCTAATAGTAATTAATACTAAAAAGACGATTAAAACAAGTAAGACCGGCTGAAATCCCGGCACTAATGGTAAGCATTATGCTGAACAGATATATATACCTTTAAAAGCGACTTAACAGGTCAATTTGATGCAGCATTAAGTAAAAGAAGAAATACTAGATCTGTATGGGCCAATGGGAACCCCTCGAGACGGTAGACACGCAATATAATCTACATCAACATCTAGACCTAGCTCCATCTGCTGTCGTTTTCAGAGAGAACTCAGATGATTGCAAGATAGATCTAGACATTGTTCTAAATTATGTGTCACGTATGATAACTCAAGCAGTTTATAACATCGAAATTATAGTATCATGATGATGTAAGCAGTAACCCCGATGATACAAGCCACTTGCAACAAGGAATCACCTTGTTCAGAGATCGACGTTGATGCAGCCTGAGCAAAAGCAAGAACTTGTCGAGAAAAGTAAAAACAAAAAGGTTTGGCAATGCGCCAAGATTGTATTGATTGTCTATTGATATATATTTTACAAGCCCTCGGGTCTTATTTATACCCAGATACACAATGAGTCCATGGCGGACACGATTCCTATTACAGATTAGAGTACAAGACAAACCGACATTATCACGAAAGGAAACTATACAAAATATCCTAATTTAAAGATACAATTGTCGTTACAGGACATCATCCATAGATGACAATATCTTCAAAGCACTTTGGAAACCAAATCCAATACTCTATCCTTAATCTTTCCTTTCGGGACGGCTTCACTTCTATCCTCAATCGGAATCGGCTATCGGCTATCCTAGTCCAACTCGGATTCAGGTGGCGCTTCGTAGCCAATTTAGACTTAGCCGTGCGACCTCTGTTTCTCCATGAGATCACGTTCTCCGGTTCCGCTTCAATCTTAGCTTCAAACTTGGGGATTTGCTTACCAAATTTTGTCGTTAACACATGCCCCCAAGTCCGCGATATGAAAATTTTGCAGATTTTGTACAATTTGAATTCCAAGCGTAACCCTAGATTGAATCTGTTTTGGCCGTTACGAAAACTCTTTAAATAACGCCTTCCCCGCGCCGAACAACACACGCCGTCAAAGCAATCCTTCCGCAACAAACAGCCTCGAGCTCTCCGGCGACATCCTCAGCCTCTTCAAACTCGCGACGACGATCCCTGCTCCGACGACCCTAGGCATTCCAATGGCAGCCTCCGCCGCTCCATCGGCCTCATCTCCTGTTGAGTTCCCTGAGGTATGCCCTAATTGGCTAAAAACCCCTTTCTCCCTTGTTCCCCATTGTAAATCTGAATTCTAGGGTTTATAAATCTGAAATTCTATTTCCTCTTTCTCGATTGTAGCATCTCGCCCATCAAGTAATAATTCCCAGTTTGCTGAATGATGAGAGGTACTTTTTAGGGCCTATCGGCAATAAGGATCCCACAGACTTCATAATAGCCGAAACCGATAGGATGCCCTATAGGATGAGGAACCCAAACCTTAGTCACTGGTCTGGCAATTTCAAATCCTGGCCGTCCATGGATAAGTCTTGGCTGGCATTGTATAAGAGAATGCAGCCGACCAAGCAAAGCCGCTGGGAAGAAGTTGGGATAGCCCAGTGTCTTGCACTGTCTATAGCCGACATGGTCAAGGACAAACCACCGATATCAGCCGCCACATACTTCTGGAATAACACCATAAATGCCTTCCTCTTTCAACAAGGCCCCATGACTCCCACATTAGCAGATGTAGTCATGATCACTGGGTTAGATATTTTATCATCAGCTAACCCAAATAGGCTAGAAGGCAAGGGCTAGTTCTCCTTCAAAACCAAAGCAATAGGTGGCTAGAACGGCTATGTATCGACGAATATGGGAGATGGGCCGATCAGTGCCAGAGAGCATGCTACGTTTCTGATGATGTGGCTCGAAAAATTCTTCTTTTGTGGATCCAACTGCGGGCCAACAGCCAACTGGCAAGCAGTAGCTGAGGCCTTAGTTGATAAGAAGAAACTACCTCTAGGAAAATTGCTCCTCGGCTACCTTTACCAAACCCTGAACCAAGCCGTCTCCAAGATAGCTGCCAATGCCAACATTAACACCGGAGGACCTTGGTGGTTTCTGCAACTGTGGCTGGTCTTAGTGACTCAAAAGATTTCTGGTCGGCCACAGCTAATCGACGCTCAATTCACCCTCCTGGGGCCAACTGAAGATGACGAGGGCAAAAAAGCGACCACCAGGAGGTGTCAGTCTTTTGGGGAAGCCGTGGCCACTTACACTGGATCAAAGCAATCAGCTAAGTTGCTGGCTAAGTGGTTCGTCTCTCTCTATGACGGATTTGCAAGAGACAATCAGACATGGTTCTTTTATGAAGACCAAAATATATTTGAATTGCTGATTAAATTGAATTGGGATGAGATAAACTAAAAAGAATTCCCTAAATGTAGAGAGATCTTTACCATAGCACTTACCCCATGTATCCTGTCGACCGGCATCCATCAAGGACACAATGTTCTGAAGACTCATGAGTTTTACTATCCGGTGTCGGCTGGTAGGCAATTTGGACTAGGGCAACTGCCCATCAGCTGCTACTATGCTGAGAAGATCGAAACCCGTGGGGTGGTGGACGACAAGCTGGTTATGAACAAGTTGATGGACATAGAGGGCCCACCCCTCGGAAGCATCGGGATCATAGAGCTGGCCCACAAAAGGAGTCCAGTCTACAACAAGTGGTGGGTGGAAATAAAAAGACACATCTTCCATCACCGCTCTTCTATATACATCACTACTTTATTGCCTGACGAATCCCTTCGGTAAGCTCTTCACCCCTTAATACTTCTTCTTTTGAATCGGCTGTTTTGCTAGCTGACACTTGAATCCTTCTCTTTGCAGATGACAGAGACAGACCCGCCGATGATGAGCAACTCTGGGGTTGCCATCGAATACCGGCCAGGAGTCCTTCCAAACGGCTACGGGCTTGCCCCATCGGCAATCGACTGGGAAGCGCCGAAGCTAAAGACCCTGTTATATGGGCTACCACAATAGCTTGTAGCAAGGAAGAAGAGGGCTGCTCCTGCGACAAAATCATCGGCTGTTCCCACGAAGAAACAGAAGAAGAAGAAGCCGAAGGTGCCTACCGACAGCCTCCCATCCATCGATCCAAGCATCGATGAGTTCCTCAATCAAGAAGTTAAGGACGAAGAGGTCTCTCAGGCCGTTGCGGAGGCAGTTTCATCAAGCGACACCAGTAACAATTCAGCCAGCCCTACAACCGACATTCCATCTCCACCAAGCCCTCCTGCTTCAAAACGGCCGGTAAGCACCTTATCTTCTAGAATCTGTTTTCAAACTATTTTTACTGAGGCCTTAACCAAATCCTCTTTGTTAGTTCAAGCGAATAGCTCGTCGCACTCCTTGCCTAGCCTCAACAGTAGTCCTTTGAACTTATCTCCCTATTTGCTTGTGTCTTTGTACTTAGCCGATCGTTACTAACACTTGTCTTCTGTATAGCCCCCTCGATCTCCATTCGCTGCCCCCAAGCTTCAAGTGAACGCACTCAATCGGCCATGGGCAGCCACGATGCCGAGGAAGTCGCCACCCCAACCAATCCGGTGTTAGTGATATGCCCTAGAGGCAACATGGAGATGTTGGATATCATCATCAATGTTTATGTATAAATGAATAAAGTGTTAATCAGTTCCATGAAATAGACAACTTGCATTGATCAATAAGTACATGACTTATTTATGAGACTCTTTATGTATGAATCTATTTCTAAATGATTCTTGATCACATGTGATATTGTTGGAACAAATATGATTCTAAGATCGGCATGTTTATTGATTGATGATCATGTCTCACAGATCATGGGTATGGAGATACCAATCAATATACATGGACATGTGTTAGCGAACACATTGTTAGATAGACGCACCATGAGACACTACAGGAATTAATGTGACATTAGTTGGTCTCAAGTAGTGTTGGTGCAAAGTCCTTAGACCTAAGATCATCATGGATTCCAACATGTGTAGTAGCCTACTTTGGGACTACAAAATGCTATTACGTAACTGGGTAGTTATAAAAGTAGTCTTCGGGTTTGCTATGAAACATGGAGTGGGATGTGAGTGATCAAGATGGAATTTGCCCCTCCTCGGGAGAGATATCTTGGGCCCCTCGAGGTAATGGATTATGGAAGTGCATGGCCATGTCGAGTTGATTGAGGAGTCAATCAACGGACGGATAATCCAATACGGTTCGAGTGAATGGTTAAGCTATTGAAGGGATGGCACACATCTTGCCTATAACTTAATTGGTATCATGAGGCAAAGGGATTTGTGTACACATTACGGGTTCGAGCCGATATTATATTCTTGTATACTATGGTGTCAATATGTGCTGCTAGGCACCGCTATTGATGGTCGACTGAGTTTGACTCGAGCCGAAATCGAGTATACCTGAACCTACAGGGTCGCACGCTTACGGGGATAAGAACAGGCATTCGAGTTGGACTCGAATATGGCCCAATTCAGATAAGATTCGATTTAATATAGAGTCCTATGGGCTTACGAAGTCTGGCCGGCCAACTCTATGAATTCGGATAGGATCTGATTCGAAATAGAGTCTCGATCGGCCACTAGACCGAGTCAACTCTATATAAAGGGGCGAGGGGTGGAGAGTTGCAGAATTGATTTTGCATCGGATTGCATTGAATCGAATCAATCTGATCCTCACGGAAACCCTCCCCACTTCTGAGCCAAAACCCTAGCCTTGCATCTTGTGCTAGCACACGGGTGTTAGGCGTTCTATCCCCGGACGTGTGGATACCGGTAGAGGCGCTGCTACATTGCGGTCTGTCGTTTCGCCGCTACGAATCGTTGCGATCGGACAAATCGGCTACGACGCATCGGAGCGAGCGGCTGCGGTGGATCGGCGGCGCAGCGCGTTTCGACGAATCGGCAAATCGGCTGTGGAATCGACGCATTGGCGTGGTGGATCATCGGCTCGGGGGAGTCATTTACAATGCCACAATCTACCGTTTGTGATCGGCCGGCACTGATCGGATCGGATAGCTCTGATTGGCTATTTCCGCTGCACTCTACTCCAATCTATAATGATCTATCGACCCTTACTTGCAAGTGTTCCTGGTTTGCACAGTAGAAAAGTTTTGTTTTATGCTATCGTAGCCTCTGCGTAACCCATCAGTGGTATCAGAGCTAATCTTGCTTAGTTCGGGTTTTAGATTGGATCTGGAACAAGTTTTGCACACGGGTTGATTAGATCAATCGGTTTTATGGGATCTATTGAGGAGAGTTGATGGTAATTGCGTTCCTTGATAGTGTATCGGAACGACGTAATGTGATTACGTCGAAGCAATTTCCATAGAACTTGGTTTCAGTCGGATTCGAGATGGCGTTCCTTGATAGTGTATCGAAATGTTATAATGTGATTATGTCGAAGCTATCTCGTAGTCCGATCTTGATTGCCACCTCGCGCCTACGCTAACCATCTCCACTTGATAGTGTATCGGGACGGCATAATGTGATTATGTCGATATGGTTTCCATAAGCGATTTCATAGATTGGATCTATGAATTTCGTGTGGTGTTCCGGGCGCCGTGTGCGTACCCCCTTTTATGACGTCTCGATACCGTATCTCTGCGATAGGTAGAAAATGTTCTATGCCTAACTTGTTTTTTCAGAGAATGCTTTGAGATGGTATGGCCCTATTGTATGTATGAGATGCATGTAATATTCTTTCATATGTGCAATCCCTGTAATATTCTTTCATACATGGAGTGCTTGTAATATTCTTTCACGACCTATGAGTTGATATAATCTTTAATTATAGCTTCTATAGTAGTAGCTTAGTTTGAAGAAATCAAGCATTTGGCACTTGGAAGAATTGTGATGAAGATGGAGATCCTCTACACCGACATGGAGATGGAGATCACCATGTGAAGGGGGCCATACTATTTCATTAATTTCTATTCTACCTGTTTTCTTATATGTGATATGTTTGTTTGATAGGACAGTATCCCTCAGAAAATTAAGTGGTAATGATGCCCTTCCAAATGTTGCACCTATCACCGTTATGCTCGTCAATGATGGGTCTGCCAAAGCAGAGTGCCATTCTCTATCATAACACGAGGGGTTATATGTCGGACATATACAGCAGGAGCATTTGGTTTACTTAACAAGGCTATCAAAATAGTTTTGGGCCTTGGGGCATAGGTTGGCGCCGGGGCATGTACATGCCACACCAACAACAAGAGTCATATAGAGATGTGATTAGCAAGGTGTTGCTTACCCATGTTACTAATATTCTAGCAGTGACGCCAAAGCTCACTAGAAATTAACTAACATATGGATCTTGACCCAATACGTAACCTAGAGGGAAGGTTTAAAATACGTAATGGGAGTCTTTTGTTAAATTGTTTAACAATAGACATAGCATAAACATTGTGCTAAACTTTGCTTTTTTTGTTGTAGAACAATGGCAGCTAATGCTACACCCAATACCTTTAATTTGCGATCTATTCTCGAGAAAGAAAACTTGAATGGAACAAACTTTATGGATTAGTATCGCAAATTGAGAATTGTTCTCAAGCAAGAGCGAGAGGAGTACGTTCTTGAAGTACCCTATCAAGATGAGTTGCCTAATAATGCTACTGCTACTGCACGGAGGACTTATGAGAAGCACACTAATGATTCCCTAGACATAAGTTGTCTCATGCTTGCTACAATGTCCTCTGAGCTTCAGAAGCAATATGAGAGCAGCGATGCTCATACTATTGTTCAGGGACTGCGTGGTATGAATAGTATGGATAAGACCTTGGCCGAATTGCATGGGATGCTAAAGACGGCTGAGGAAAGTATCCAGAAAAACGGTCATCATGTGATGATGATGCAGAAAGCTAAGTGCAAACCACCTGTCAAGAAACTTTGCACCAAGAGGAAACTAACTCCCAAAGAGATCGCGAGTGCCTCCAACGCAAAGAAGGGCAAGAAGGGGTCGGCGGCATCGATGCCGTTTGCTTCTATTGCAAGGAGACATGTCACTTGGAAAAGGAACTGCAAGAAGTACATGGAGGATCTCAAAAAGAAGCAAAGTGCGACTTATGCTTCGGTATTAATGTTATAGACTTTAATCTTTCTACTTCACCTACGACTCTTGGGTATTTGATACCGGATCGTAGCTCATATTTGCAAATCGTTCAACGAAATGAGAAGAAGTAGAGGCTTGAGAAGGGGCGAGGTGAACTGCGCGTCGGCAATGGAGCAAGCATTGCTACGATTCTTGTCGGCACAATACCACTTCATTTACCTTCGGGATTAGTGTTCCAACTCTATGCCAAAACTTCATTTACCTTGGAATTAAATAATTGTTATTGTGCTCCAACTCTATGTCAAAACGTTATTTTCACTTCATGTTTGCAAGTGGAAGGATATGATTTTAGATCAATGGACAATGGTTGTTAAGTTTATCTCGAGATATGTTCTATTTTCATACTCCATTGGTGAATGGATTATACATTTTGAATCTTGAAGCATCTTCCATCATAACATTAATACGAGAGGCAACTCCCAAATGATACAAATCCCACGTTTATCGGCATTGTCGCTTAGGCCATATAAATCGAAACGCATGGAGAAGCTCCATAAGGATGGATTGCTTCACTCTTTTAATTTTGAATCATTTGAGACATGTGTTACTTGGTAAGATGACAAAGACACCTTTCATGGGACACGGTGAGAGAGCAAGTGACTTGTTGGCACTCATACATACGATGTATGTGGACCAATGAGCTCAACGGCCGAGGTGGTTACCGTACTTCATTACCTTTACCGATGACTTTAGTAGATATGGTTATATCTACTTAATGAGGCATAAGTCCGAATCCTTTGAAAAGTTCAAAGAATAATGAAGTACAGAATCATTTAGAGAAAACAATCAACTTTCTACGATCAGATCCTGGAGGGGAATACTTGAGCCAAGAGTTTGGTATTCATCGAAAGATTGTGGAATTGTTCCACGCTTGACTCCGCCAGAACTCCACAATGTAATGGGGTGTCCAAACAGAGAAATCACACCTTGTTGGACATGGTGTGGTCAATGATGAGTCAAAGTGATATTTCGTTATCCTTTTGGGGATATGCTCTTGAAATAGCTGTGTTCCCACTAAATAGAGTTCCATTTAAGTCAGTTGAAAAGACGTCATATGAGATATGGACAGGGCAACCCCCTAGTTTGTCTTTTCTCAAAATTTGGGGATGTGAGGCTTATGTAAAACATTTACGGTCGACAAGCTCACACCCAAATCGACAAGTGCTTCTTTGTGGGATATCATAAGAAAACTAAGGGATGTTACTTGTATAATTGGGAACAAGGCAAAGTGTTTGTTGCCCGACACGGTGTCTTCTTGGAGAAAGAGTTTCTTTCAAGAAGGGTTAGTGGGAGCAGGGTGCATGTTGAAGAAGTTCAAGAAACACTAGAAAATGTTTCACTACCACGGAACCACAACAGGGAGGAACAAGATGTTGCGCCACGTTGTAGATACACCAGCCCCATGGAGGTCTGAAAGATCACGTCGTGCGCCTAATAGGTACACAAGTGCGGAACAACATGATATATTGTTGTTAGACAACGATGAGCATAAGAACTATGAGGAAGCGATGGTGGGACCCGATTCCAACAAGTGGCTTGGAGCCATGAAATCCGAAATAGAATCCATGTATGATAATCAAGTTTGGAACTTGGTTGATCCACTGATGGTGTCAAAACCATTGAGTGCAAATGGGTTTTTAAGAAAAAGGCCGACATGGATGGAAATGTTCACATCTATAAGATGCGATTGGTGGTGAAAGGTTTTAAAAAGATTCAAGGTGTTGATTATGATGAAACCTTCTCGCCCGTTGCGGTGCTTAAGTCTATTCGGATTATTCGCGATTCTGCATATTTCGGTTATGAGATATGGCAAATGGATGTCAAAACGGCTTTCCTAAATGGAAACCTAAGCGAGGATGTATACATGATACAACCCGAGGGTTTTGTCGATCCACGAAGCTACGAAATCTTTTTATGGATTGAAGCAAGCATCTCGGAGTTGGAATATTTATTTTGATGAAGTAATCAAAGGGTTTGGTTTCATCAAAAATGAAGAGGAGGCCTGTGTTTACTAAAAGGTTAGTGGGAGCGCAATTATATTTCTAATCTTATATGTGGATGTCGTATTACTGATTGAAAATGATATCCCTATGCTAGAATCCGTCAAGTCTTTATTGAAAAATAGTTTTTCCATGAAAGACTTAGGGGAGGCAGCATACATATTGGGCATTTGGATCTATATAGATAGATCCAATGGTTAATTAGATTAAGCCAAAGTACATATATTGACAAGGTGTTGAAAAGGTTCAACATGCACGATTCCAAGAAAGCTTTCTTGTGCATGTCACAGGCATTAATCTTAGTAAGAATTAGTTTCCTCAGACACATGATTAGCGGAATGAGATGGGCATGGTTCCATATGCTTCAGCAATTGGATCCATCATGTATGCCATGCTTTGTACATGTCCAGATGTCTCGTACGCTTTGAGTGCTACGAGCAGATACCAGTCAGATCCAGGTGAAGGTCACTGGACTGCTATAAAGAATATCCTTAAGTACTTGAGAAGAACTAAGGATATGTTCCTAGTCTATGAAGGTTTCTTGCCCATGTCACATGGCATTAATCTTAGCAAGAATCAGTGTCCTCAGACACATGATGAGCGGAATAAGATGGGTATGGTTCCATATGCTTCGGCAATTGGATCCATCATGTATGCCATGCTTTGTACACGCCCAGATGTCTCGTACGCTTTGAGTGCTACGAGCAGATACCAGTCAGATCCAGGTGAAGGTCATTGGACTGCCGTAAAGAATATCCTTAAGTACTTGAGAAGAACTAAGGATATGTTCCTAGTCTATGGAGGTGAAGAAGAGCTCGTTGTAAGTGGTTACACCGATGCTAGCTTCCAAACGGACAAGGATGATTATAGATCGCAATGCGGGTTCGTGTTCGCCGAACGGAGGTGCGGTCACTGGAAGAGTTCCAAGCAGGATACTGTTGCTGATTCTACAACGGAGGCCGAGTACATTGCTGCTTCGGAAGCTGCAAAGGAGGCTGTTTGGATCAAGAAATTCGTTTCCGAGCTTGGTGTGATGACTAGTACGGCTGGTCCAATGTCTCTCTATTGTGACAATAGTGGAGCCATTGCGCAAGCCAAGGAGCCGAGGTCACATCAGAAGTCCAAACACATACTTCGGCGATATCATCTCATCCGCGAGATTGTGGACAGAGGTGATGTCAAGATATGCAAAGTGCACACGGATCTCAACATAGCCGATCCGTTGACAAAACCTCTCCCTCAGCCGAAACATGAGGCACACACAAGAGCAATGGGTATTAGATACTATCATGATTGACTCTAGTGCAAGTGGGAGACTGTTAGTGATATGCCCTAGAAGCAACATGGAGAGTGTTGGATATCATGGTCAATGTTTATGTATAAATGAATAAAGTGTTATTCAGTTCCATGAAATAGACAACTTGTATTGATCAATAAGTACGTGACTTATTTATGAGACTCTTTATGTATGAATCTATTTCTTAACGATCCCTGATCACATGTCATATTATTGGAACAAATATAATTCTAAGATCGACATGTTTATTGATTGATGATCATGTCTCATAGATCATGGGTATGGAGATACCAAATCAATATACATGGATAGGATCCAATTCAAAATAGAGTCCCAATCGGTCACTAGACCCAGTCGGCCAACTCTATATAAAGGGGCGAGGGGTGGAGAGTTGCGGAATTGATTTTGCATAGGATTGCATTGAACTGAATCAATCTGATCTTCACGGAAACCCTCCCCACTTGCAAGCCAAAACCCTAGCCTTGCATCTTGTGCTAGCACACGGGTGTTAGGCATTCTATCCCCAGACATGTGGATACCGATAGAGGCGCTGCTAAATTGCGGTGTTGTTCGTCGGCTACGAATCGGCTGCGATTGGATAAATCGGCTGTGGCGCATCGGAGCGAGGCGGCTGCGGCGGATCGGTAGCGCGAGTGTGTTTCGGCGAATCGGCAAATCGGTTGCGGCAAATTGGCTGTGGAATCGGGACATCGGCTGCGGCACATCGGCTGTCGACTCGGGGAATCGGCTATCAGCGTATCGGCTATGATCGGCTGGCACTGTTTCGGATCGGATAGCTCCTGATTGGCTATTTCCGTTGCACTCTACTCCAATCGGTAACGATCTATTGACCCTTATTTGCAAGTGTTCTTGGTTTGCGCGGTAGAAAAGTTTTGTTTTATGCTATCGTAGCCGACGAGATCAAAGAGAAGTTACAAGACATCCGTCGTCGGCTAGACATTGACGTCGACCGGCTGGTGGTGGAGTGCGGATCGACTCGGTCTCGCTTCTATGAGGTCGAAGACAAGCTCCCTGATGACCTGGCCAAGAAGATCTCGAAGGCCGTCTACATCGATCAGCATCGATCCAGGCTAGAGCGGGCGATGTGCAGGATGGTTGAGCGGCTGGCTCAAACTGATCTAGCGGCCAGGATTGATGCGACAATGACAAGTGTGGTGGCAGAGAAAGCAAAGTTAGATGAACTCTTGGCCGGGCCGTCGACCACACAAAGCGAAATCGACGAGCTCGAGCTAGAAGAGGTTGGTCTGTTGCTTCTGTATGAGCAATGCAGGGCCAAAATTGCTGCCAAGAAGCAATTGCTGGCCGATCTCCCCAAGGCTCAAGAAGATCAAAGGGGCAAAGTGACTGGCACTATAAAGCACTTGGGAGAGCTGAACAAATCGGCCAAAGCAGTTCCTGGCACCGAGCAAGAAGATAAGGCTGTAGCCGGCAAAGTCAATGCTATCAAGGAGGTAGCAATAGCGGCTATAGACAACTTCTTGCGGTTGTAATCTGTGACTTGTATTTTGCTCATGTGTACATAACTTTGAAATCGGCTGTTTGTGTGCCCTTAATCCGTTCTCATGCTTCTACCAATTTAGTTATTACAAAGTCTCGAATGCCTCGAAATTTTTGAAAAATCCCCAGAAATTGAATTTGAAGTCTTACATCTATGATTTCTGACCTTGTATTATATATGCCCCCTTAATTTTGTCAACGACATCCTTAGCATTGATAAAATTACTAAACCAAATAACTCGCATTCGTTGGCTAGATTGAGCCGATTTGGAAAGATCAGAGGGAAAAAAACCTTAGAATAAAACGTCCTAAAGGCGATGCGTATATCTGCACAACACATCGACTAACATTGATCAGAAAAACCTTAGCCGAATCATGAGTTGATCCAAATACTAGGATAATACTTCTTCGGATACTTGCCATTGAGAGCCCTCCGAAATACTTCTCCATCCAATCCTTCTAACATGTAGGCTTTTCACGCCAAGAAATTCAAACCTGAATTTCCAGACTATTTTATGTGTTTAATCCCTGTCCAGGCATCAACCAGGGTACAAGAAATGACAAATAAATACACAGATCCATACGTCTAGATAAAACATATAAATACTTACAGGAAAAGAGGAACTTAGTCCTCACACTCGAAAGAAAACAACGACAGCGGAAAAAGACGATCCTAGCGGGGCTTCAGCTCCACTCCACAGGCAAACTCAACTAGGCTCTGAGCCTTGGTCCTCAAACACCGTCTTCAACTCAGAAGCACTACACTTCTGAAGGGGGAAGAATTTGCAAGGCTGAGTACAACCAACATACTCAACAAGCCACACCAAGGAATGCAGAAATGCAAAGGAAGGCAAGGAGAGGCTTGTGGCTACTTTGCGAAAGGCGGTTGCAAAACACTTTATTTCGAAAACTGGGAAAACTGTTGAATAGTTAGGTCAATATTAATTATCCACTGAACAACGTTATCCCCATGTTGACCAGGCCCAACCATTCCCACCTGATCTAATCTAGATTATTAAGTCCAATTATTACGGTGGGACTAATCATGGTGAAGCTGGTCGATCACCCATAACCGTGGGCACGGCTATTCGAATAGTTTTTACTCTGATCAGAGGTGCGCTACTTTACCCACAAGACACGATTCCACACATGTTTCCATGCCCCCAAAGTATGGCCACGATACTACAAAGGGGGGAATCGTGACAAGACCTATAACATAACCTCCCCTTAACCAAGCGAACCACACCAAGGTTTCGCCCCCAGTCCCATTCCCGGGCGTGGGCAGCCCTCCCCCGTGCCTCGCTCACCCTTGCCGGGGATCGTTGGCTACGAAAAGCTATACTACGGATCCAAGAGTTGCCCATTCTTGCTTGTGGTAAGCACTGTAAGTCTTCCAGGGGTTTTCCATGAACCGGTCTTTAATTTCCATGGGCGCGACAAGCCAAAACCATGCACCCACAGCCCACCATTTAGTCGTATTTTAGTTGGGATAATTATGACCAAAAAGATATGGCCAGGTGTTATGAGCTTGCAGCTCATCTAAACTAAGTTTATATAGGTTGATTATCCCTTTCATTGAGCTAGTGGTAATTAAGCATGGCTAAGCATGTATTTCTAGCAAAAGTCACATAAGTGACTAAAGCTAGTCAAATTATCACCCAAGGTTAACAAAGGACGGATATCAAGAGGCATGGCACAAGCAAGCAGATAAGTAATCCCATTATTTCATGTAATTAGCAAAACATGCAATTTTATTTGCAAACCGTAAAACATTTGTAAAATAGGTTCAATATGCTTCGAGGGGAGTGTGACTTGCCTTGCTTCTTCCAATCAACTTCCGAACTCATCGCAAGCGTGAACTCCGAAACGATAGAGACTACACGCTGACACGCAAAACAAGGAAAAACACTAATAAAAACCAAATAACAGTACATGAAAAGTAAACCAGCATGTAGAGCTCAATTTTAGATGAATTTTGCAATTTGAATGGCCCAATTTGGAGTTCGTCTAAATTAGATATGAATTTTAGAAGTTTTGGACCATTTAAATAAATTATGGAAATTAATTAGATTTATTGCACAATTTTTAATTATTTTTCAAAGGAAAAAGGGCTAGGGCTAACGTCGATAGGACGGCACTGACGTCAACGACCAAGGGCTGACGTTAGGCTGACGTCAACGGGCGGCGGCGACGCGGTCCATGGGCTGGTCCACCATGGACCAAGTCCACGGCGGACCACAGGCGGGCACGCCATGTGGCGCACACGTGGCGCCGACGTGGCAGCCACGCGGCGGCCACGCGACAGCCACGTAGGCAGCCGGGTGGATGGCCACGATCTGCCATGAGGCAGATCGGGCGGCGGAGAGGTGGCAACGACCGACGACGGACGGCGACGGTGCGGCGGCAGCGCACGTCGCCCGATGGTTGCCGGCGGCGGCCATCGGCGCGGCGGCGAGCGGCGAAGGGCAACGAGTGGCGGAAAAGTGGGGGATGCTTACTAGCGCGGCGGAGAAAGGCGACGTGCGGGCTAACGGCGGCGAGGGGCAGCGACGGTGCTCGGGATATCGGCGCGGACGGCGTCCGGCCGCGATTGGCGATGGCCAAGGGGCGGCCGGCGCTCGAAGGGGTGCGGCGGAGCCAAGGAAATGGGCGGCGCAGCTAGGCGAGCGGTGAGGCGGCGGGAAATGGTGGCCGAAGGCGGTGGTGGTGGCGGCGGCTCCGGGAGCACGGGGGCGAGGCGCTCCGGCGGTGGTTCGGGCGCGGGAAACAAGTGCCGAAGAGCGGATCACGACGGCGAAGCCGGGGATGGCCTCAGTGCGGCGGGGCTCAGAGTGGTGGTGGCGCGCGACCGAAGAAGCGGCGGCGAGCGGCGGAGCAAGGGGAGCGCGGGGAGAGCGAGAGGGGGCACGACGGGCTTGGGCAACGGAGGGGAAAAGGAGATGGGAGCTTTGGGAAGTGAAGGGTTACGCGGAAGCTACGCTAGCCGAAAACAAAAATTTTCTACCGCGCAAACCAGGAACACTTGCAAGTAAGGGCCGATAGATCGTTATCGATTGGAGTGTGCAGCGGAAACAGCCAATCAGGGCTATCCGATCCGGAACAGTGTAGCCGATTCTCGAAGACAGCCAATTCGCCAATCAGCCGATTCGAGTCGTCCGGCCGCGTTCTCACGCGTCGCTCCGATGCGCCCGACCGCAGCCGATTCCACCACAGCCGATCGCTCCGATTGCAGCCGATCCGAAGCCGATCAAGAGCGCGCAACGTAGCAGCGCCTCTACCGGTATCCACACGTCCGGGGACAGAACGCCGAACACCCGTGTGCTAGCACGCGATGCAAGGCTAGGGTTTGGCTCGAAGGTGGGGAGGGTTTCCATGGAGATTGATCTCGGCGACTTCTGTTGCACGCGATGCAATTGACATGCCGCAACTCTCCACCCCTCCCTCCTTTATATAGAGTTGGCCGACTGGGACTAGTGGCCGATTAGGACTCTATTTTGAATCGGATCTCATCCGTATCTCACGAGTTGGCCGCCCACATGTCGTAAGCCCATAGGACTCTATCCGATCGGATCCCTATCCGATCGAGCCATATCCGAGTCCAACTCGAATATCTATTCTATCCCCTTAAGCGTGCGACCACTGTAGGTTCGGGTATACTCGGTTTCGGCTATAGTCTAACTTAGCCGACCGTCGGCTCGAGTCCAACTCAGGCGACTGTCAACGGCGGCGCCTAGCAAGACATATTGACACCATAGTATACAAGAATATAATATCGGCTCTGAACCTGTAATGTGTACACAAATCCGTTTGCCTCACGATACCAGTTAAGCTATAGGCAAGATGTGTGACATCCCTTCAATAGCTTAACCATTCACTCGAACCGCATTGGATTATCATGCGTTGATTGACTCCTCAATCAACTTAGCATGGCCATGCATTTCCATAATCCATCACCTCGAGGGGCCAGAGATATCTCTCCAAAGGAGGGGCAAATTCCATCTTGATCACTCACATCCCACTCCATGTTTCATAGCAAACCCGAAAACTACCTTTATAACTACCCAGTTACGGAATAGTGTTTGGTAGTCCCAAAGTAGGCTACTACACATGTTGGAATCCATGGTGATCTCGGGTCTAAGGACTTTGTACCAACACTACCCGAGACCAACTAATGGCACATTAATTCTGTAGTGTCTCATGGTGGGTCTATCCAACAATGTGTTCTCCAACACATGTGTCCATGTTTATTGATTTGGTATCTCCATACCCATGATCTATGAGACATGATCATCAATCAATAAACATGCCGATCTTAGAATCATATTTGTTCCAACAATATGACATATGATCGGGATCGTTTAGAAATAGATTCATACATAAAGAGTCTCATAAATAAGTCACGTACTTATTGATCAATACAAGATGTCTATTTCATGGAACCGAATAACACTTTATTCATTTATACATAAACATTGACGTGATATCCAACATCTCCATGTTGCCTCTAGGGCATATCACTAACAGGAAGCGCTATTATAGGCCGGGGAGGCGCGGGCATGGTCGGTGCTCGGCGGATTTCGCGATGAAGGCGGTGGCCGGCGGCGTTAAGGCGCAGGGGTTAAAGGCAGCGATTAAATGGCGATTGATGGCGCAGAGTTGTGGGAAATAAAGGGGAAAGGCCGGGGGCTTGTTGGCAGTGTTAACGCATGCGCGGGAGCGGCGGAAATCACGGCGCGGGGCACGGCTTGCAGCGACGGCAATGGCGGTGCGAGCGTGGCTAGAGGAGAGGGATGATAGGTGGGACCCACCTGTCATCTCCTCAGAGAGGGAGGGAGTCCGGATGGACTTTTTCTGGCACGCGCGAGGGAGACAGGCCTTGGCCACCAGGCCGGCCCGGGGGAGAGAGAAGGGAGGGCGCGCGCGGGCAGGGAGGCAAAGTAAACTTCACGGATTTTGGGCTGAAAGCGGCCCAAGAGCAGGAGGAAGATTTTAATTTGTTTTTCTTTTAAATTAATCACATAAATGATCCTTGAATTTTTATAAATACTTCCAGTGCTCAAATAATTCCTATAAAATTCTTGAAAATAGATGAACACTCAAAGTATTTAATAAAAATATAACCAGATCATCTAGTGATTAATTTATTTATTAAATATTTACTGAAATGCTCTTTGTATTATCAAAATTATTTCGGAGCTCCAAAATTTCACGGAAAATTTCGAGAATACTTTAGGGCATGGAGAATATTCCAAGAATATTCCCACCATGATTTTTAAAGGAAATTTAAATTTCCTTAATACTTTCCTTGATAAATTCTTTTGCCTTTTTATTTAATTTCTAGAAAATGATGTATTTAATTGTTTTTAATCCCGAACGAAAATCGGGTTGTGACAAATCTACCCCCCTTACAGGAATCTCGTCCCGAGATTCGGGGCTAGAAAGAAAGGAGGTAGGGTGGTTGGGTTGGCCAACTAACTTCTACGGTTTTCTTCTGGCTCACCCTTGATTGATTCTAACCAAACTTGGGCAATGAACCGCCGCACCCAACTTGGTGTTTTACTGCCTTTGCCAAAACCGCACTAGCCGGTTATGAACACTCGACCCCGATCTACCTGTAGAGGTGGAAAGATCTTTCTTCCCTTAGACTGCACACTTAACAATAATATCTTCGGTAGTCTTGGGATTCACTTTGACTCGAAACCGGTGAAGTTGTCCTGGAAACCTTGAAACTGACTTTCATGAAACCACGACCTCTAGATTTCACTTCGAACTGCTCCTGACCTGGACGACAGGCATTTCAAGAAGTTGTTTGATTTGCCTTTATTTGAACTGTGTGTACTTTGAGTTTTTGCTTCTTTTGGCTAAACTATTGACATTACCACTTGGGGTGTGCCTTAGATTCGAGTTTGTTAGCTTAGGATTGATGTAACTCTGCTAATGGCTCACCACTGACTCCTTTGATTATAACCCTATTTGCTTCACAGGGTTGAACCTCCAAGCGAAACGGTTACGAGGTAAACCGATTTTGACTTCAAGCTCACTTCACCAAGGTAGATGGCTTTCATCCGACTGCGACTAGTGAGACTACTTCCCTTGAGATTGATTCACCTCTATGGTTTCTAGGGAACTTTGATTCGTAGAACTGATTCTTCATCATTCCATCAAAATAAAGTACTGACAAAGCTCTTTTATTTCGGGAAGGCTTAGAATATATCTTTCAATTGACGATAGGAAGTTCCTTGTAAAAGTGATTCCGACTCACCTTTACAACCAGTAGCCTTGATTTCGCTTGACCACGAACAAACATACTGCCATCCATGAGGTTGTTCCCATTTCTCTTATTTACTACGAACCCTGACTTCAAAAATTGGATACTCCGTCGGTCAATGAAAAGAGGCAAAGGCTGCGCACTTTAATTCCAGTGACTCCTGGGACTCAACACTCAACCGATGACTGGAAGTCTTTTCCTAAGTGTGACTCTCATGAAACTCTCAAGCATAGTGGTTCTTGATTGATTTCCCCATCAGTTGTAACTACTGACATTACTCTTCTGCTTCTGGCTTGACTGAGATGGTCAACCTTCTGCCTGGGTTGCTTAGCAGCTGGCCTGTGGAGCAAGCACTGGCCACTTACCAAACCACGTTCGAAATTGTACTCTAACAACTTCTTATTTCGTTGGTTCTTATACCGTTTGCTAGCTTCGACGACTGTCGGGACCCAAAGTTTGACGTTGCTTTCCCACAAATGTCGAGATTAGTGAACCGATGGCAACTGCCTTTGAAACAACCAAGGGTTCCTGTTGTTCATCTCACAAGCTCACTTTCAACCCTTGGGTAAGGATGGTTCACCATGACGGATTCTCCGTATCACACTTGTATGGTTGGATGTTCTAGCCTGACATTTGGATCCATTTGACTCTGAGTAGGGTGATGGGAAATTTTCTAATGTCATATTCCAGGAGACATCGAAGGTGGTTTCCGAGAACTGTAACGGTCGCCTTGAACTAAGGACAACCATTCTTGATCCATATTCATCGCTAGGGTGCAGTTGCACCTACTATTTTCTGGAGAAGTTTCCAAGATTGAGAGTGCGGACATTTCTCCCATCATGTTATCACCAAACTTTCGTCGTTCTTCTCATTTCCTTGAGGTGCCACTAATTTTGACTTTTAAAGAACTCGTATAATGTTGAATATTACTGTGGTCTGAACGCACGCATTTCCTTGATTCGTGTTCACACCACCAAAGTGCTACTGCCACTTACTATTTCCACATGACTTTCGAGGTTAAATAGTTTCGGTAATCCTTATATGATGTTCCACTTGAATATTCTGTGCACCTTCCCATACTCTTCTGGTGTCCATCATATGGCCCTTTTGATGTATCACCTCATCTTGAAGGTTTTAATGGCCTAACCATTCACATTTCTTTGATTGACCATTTACTCCTCATGGTTAGCAATCATGTCTTGGGGTCTAACCAAAACTGGACTGAACAGGAAGAATGAAACTCTAGGTTTCATATAACATTAGCAATCGTACAAGCAACTTGTTTTTGGATGCTCAAGATGTATCGTATCAGGAAAGGAACTGTACATCTCAGTCTTTATTCCATATTCCCTTCTTATTACCTAACTGTCATGAAACTTCTATATACAAGCACAAATCTTCTTAAGGATTACACACTTGTAGGTTGTTGCCGGTTTGACTAGTAGATGTCTTGACCGGTAGGACCTTTTCTCCTGTGATTTTGGCCTGATTGACATGATCTGCCCATGCTTACATACTAGTGTTCCAACGGGGTACTGTTTCGCGTACAGACATTTCTACCTTCTTAGTAGATGTTGTAGGTAGACCCTTCTGCTTGAGGTGTGGCTCTTTCTCAATTGATTGCCAAACATCTGAGCTGAGGTAATACGGGGTGCCTTGCTGGTCTTCACGGTAATCATGACTTGGTGCTGCCAACAATTGCTGTGGTTCCTGCTGAAGGAGAGTATTGTTTCTTGTCAGTTGGGGTGAATCACTGCTTCCTCGGCATTGCTTTCCCTATTGTTGTTGGTTCTGCAGCTTGAGGATAGGTTGGTGGTTGAACCTTTGAACCTTTACTGGTGTCTTTAACAACAATACGTTGTGGTGGAGGTTGCAGGTATGGGAGATGACTAGTATCCTTTGGCTTACGGGCGCCTTTCGGTTGGATTCGACCCTACTGTGCTGGAACTAAAACAGCTTGTGTAATACTGGTGTTGCAGATAGTGCCGGTACTTAATGGTGGCGCTTGGGCACTGGACATCTTCTGGGTACATGACCCGTTTCCCCGCAGTTGAAGCAACGACAAGCATCTTTTGCTGGTCTTGGAAATGGACATTTGTTGAAGTAATGTCCTGGATTGCGACAGTTGAAAAAAATCCGACTCATTTTATCACGGTGTGCACTCTTCTGGGTCTGCAGACTCACAACTGGAATTGGAATGTACACTGATCCTTGTTTTCCATGCCTTTGTTACTACTGGTGGTCTTCGCAGGGGCTAGAGTTGGTTGATGACCAGGAGCATCATCGCCATTGATGGTACCAACCACAAGTGGACAGATAGATTATCGGGTTGTCCCATGGTCTTCCTCATCTTTGGTTAGAATCGAATTCAACCGATAGCTCTTGGGCACATGATCTGTTTTCTCACACAAGAAACATGTGACCTTGCTAATGGGACATTCATTCGGCACATGGGTGTCGTCACTACAAAGGCAGGTGTGGTTGCACATGCTCGCAGTGTGTCCAACTTCTCCACAGCGAGTACACGCTTTGGGCTCAATTTCTTTTTCACAGATGTCTTCAGAGATTGCTTCCCCATCCCCATTGGAGACCTCTTCTGAATCATCACCCTCTAGTTTGGGTGGACCATAAAACCTGAGATGACAGGTTAGCTGACGTGCACCACGGAAAGTATTTCTTCTCAAGCGTCGAGGAATCTTCTCCGCATCTTCGGGAGTAAACTCTGTACCGGTGCCGATCATCTTGCTGGCACATCTTGTATTCCATTCTGGTGCCTTTCTCTTCTTTGAGTTGGACGGTGGTGTACCAAAATCTTGGTTGTTTAGCTGACCGGATACTTCCTTCCTTCTGAGACACTGCATCTCATTTACAGTCGGTGTTCTAGTGTACACTTCCCGCGAACCGTTCCTTGCATTATGATCTTGCTCCTTATAATCCTGGCAGACGGCAGGCGTTTCTCTTTGGCCGGATGGCGGGGTTGGTGCCCTCGTCTCCTGAAAATCTAATGGTATGCTGGCGGGAGTCACCAAGGTTTGCATCTGCTGCTGCTGTTGATACTGCCATTGCATCAGTTGCATCATCATGGCCAGTAATTGCGTCTGATTGGCCACTACCTGAGCTACGGTTGGATTCCAGGGAGGAGGAAATGGAGTGCTCGCAGGGTTGCTCTGAGCTGATCAATGGGACTGTTGTGGTCTTGATCCACTGACACTACCCGTGACTTTACCCATCTGTTGCCAGAGAAGAAGGGAGAGGAGAAAGAAGAGGTTAAACTAAAGATGAGACCTTAGTCCGCTTGATTACTGATCTCATGTGGGTGTACTTTCATTGTTCAAGTTGATTAAACAAACAACCTGGTATGGTCACATCCCCACCATTGATGTAAACCATACACCTGCATACAGCAAACAACACACGACCTAGAAAACTACCGATACTACTCTTTCGGGAAGGATTGGGTTTAGGCAAACTCTAGAAAGACTTCACTTCATCCTTGAGAAGCGCTGACTCATGTTGCTTGGCTTGGTCTTCTTGCTTGAAGTTTGAGGCTCTATCGACCCCCTTTTTGAGGACGGGAATCATTCGTGTTCATAGTACCATTTCCCTGGATCGAGTAGTTTGGTACCCACGAATACAGTACTGTATTATCAGGTGCAAAGTGCACGATCAGTCTTACACCAAAAGTATTACAATAATAGGCCTGAAGGCAATATCATTACAAGCAGGACCTACTGGTCCGGATACAACCAAAATCAGAGATTAGATATGATAGCAGATGGAAGGCAGCGACATGTCGATTGCCACAGGCAACGACCGAGGACTAAGACCTAGTAGGCGCCTCCTTCTCCTTCGCCCTCCTGGCAGTAGGCATAGGGGTCTTCTTCATCTCCACCATCTGAAGGTTTGTGCGTATAGTAAGGGTGAGTACCCAACGTACTCAGCAAGCCAACACGGAATGAAGCACATGATAGGGTCATCCAAGGATGGCTGAGGTTTATTTGCGCAAAGCCAATTTTCATAAATATTTTCACAAGCCTAACATCTAGCCAGATCAAGTTTTAGTTCCAGAGTATATTAAATCGGCGACGGTTCTGTCTACCATCCATCGTGATTCCAAGGATGGCTTCCCGCCTCCGGATCATCATGGTTTATTGGGGAGTCTACCCCTTCTCACATCTTGAGAAGTTGAGTCCACCAGCACACAAAATTATTATGCATACCAACCCATCATTTTAAAATTTATGAGTCTGGCCAAGCAAAAGTCGTGTCACGTTGCTCATTAACCGCGAGCACGGCTATTCGAATAGATTGATTCACTCACACTGCAGTGGATGTACACTTTACCCGTACTCCGCGACTGCCCAACAAATGAGCCTACGTCACAACCACATGCGACGGTCACGGCAAAGCTTTTCAATAACCTCACTTTGGCAGTAACCGCTCCATGAACTTTAGCCCTCTTGCACTCTAGCCATCCTTAGCAGTGCGAGGAGTTCTGGCGCTCCCGGGGTAAGGGAAAACTCATTCTTTAAGTTGTAATTAATTCTGATTTATCATCCATCATCAATTCCACACAAAGGCCTTCAGCCTTATTACAGTCCAAGCACCCACCAGCGGTAAGCCCCCGCCGGTAGGCCCTCAGCCACATCTCACACACATAAGAACCACTATGTAGGGATACTGCCTCCGCTCGGCTATCTACTCTGCTAGGTCTATACCCATTCGAGAAGTACGGTTGTACTGGCTCGTTCCAGGTTATAAGTCTCATGGCTCGGTCCTTAATCGACCAGGGACGACACTTGCCTTTGCCAGAATCCACCCAAATCCATCCAGCCGCCCCAGTCTAAAACATTGTTTTTTCATTTTTTTGGTTTTCATAAAAAACTCAGTTCATCATGATCGGGGCCATGTGACGCTCATGTCTCCACATGCCATATCTCAACTACCTTCCCTAAGGTAGTTGCTCAAGCATAAAGCTCTTTATAAAATCATGAGTATGTTGGTTGGGGTCTTCCGCGTACTCAACGCTAATCGTACGTGCGAGAGAAAAGATTGAATTTGGTCAGAATTCAATAAAATCCAACAAAAGCCAAATAAAAATCATAAAGCACTTCCTAATGTTCTAAGGCGGTTTTAGATATTGTTAGGTTTGATAAATCCGAATTTGGAAATGAAAGGGAGTGAGAAAGAGTTATAGTGTTTTGAATTCCGGGATAACACCGAGTCAAAAGTACATATAAACATAGGAGGACCATATCCAAATTGAAAATACTTTTGTGTCTTAGGCATACAAAAATCCCAGACTTTTGTTGAAACTATAGCCCGAGGGTTAAATGAGATTTGAAAGAGTTTAATCAAAGGTTTTTGACATAAATATAGCTTTGGAAATCAAAACCGTGAAGAATAGCTTGTGGCTAAAGCATGGACGTGAATAGAGCATTAGAAGCTGGACTCAAGGTGAATCACCTAAGAGAAAAAGGGGATCAGCTCACAGGCGACGCAGCAATGCAATGGGGGGCGTCGGCTGTGGCGTCAGCTATGGGCTTAATGGGGCTGAGGGGGCTTGGGGTGGTGTGGTGTGGCGAGAGGGAGGCCGGGGTCTCTTTTAAAGGCGCGAGCGGCTACAGCACGCGGAATCGGCTGACGATGGAACGACATGGCTACAACGCACGCGATGAGACGGCTCGGCGTTGCGCGGCGTGGCTGAGGCGAGCACAGGGCACGGATGCGACGGAGAGCGTTGACGCGGGCACACGGCGTGGCGTGGCCAACGTCGGCACAGTGCAGAGCGTTGAATCGGCTGACGCGGTCATGCGAAATCGGCTGTCACTGGGTGGCGAGGCTACAGTGGAGGCGACAGACGACTTGGTGTGGCACAGCATGGGGGTAGTACGGCGCGTTGACGCCAGCGTGCATGCGGTACGTGCGTGCGGACGACAGCGTGGGCGTGTGACGTGCGTTACAGGATTGCCTGATGTGGTGCACAGGTGCGGATGTGACAACAATGTTGACTCTGGGTGCATGCGGGTACGTGCGCCTGTACGGCGGCGTGGGCAGTGTTGACTCCGGCTGTGGGCGACGCTATCGGTTGTGGCACTATCGGTTGTGGGCGGCTTCATTGGCTTCGGCCGATGCCGTCGGCTGCGGCCGATGCTAGCAGCTGTGGGCGGCACTATTGGCTTTCCATGCTCAAATAGCTACTATTTGATTATAACACGCAACAAGACTCGCAAATAAGAAGCAATAAGATCCAGATGAAAGCAATAATGCAAAAGTTTTTGCGAATTCTGAATTTTAGGTTTCCATTTATAAGTTTCGATTTTCAGGGTGTTACAGGCTCGACCTGATCTTTAAGTTAGCACTCAAGGCTTAACAACTAGAGAGTTGGAGGGGGAAGCAAAGAAATTTGAAAAATCATTTTGCAAAGACTCCAGTGGGAGGGAAGAGATATTTTCGCAAATAAGGTTTTCACAAAACTAGTCCTTAGGGTTTTTGACCATTTGGCCCAACCTATAGTCGAGATGGCTCTGCTACCAACTTGTCATGCCCAGAAATTCAAACCCAAATTTCCAGACTATTTTGTGTATTTAATCCCTGTCCAGGCATCAACCAGGGTACACAAAATGACAAATCAATACACAGATCCATACGTATAGATAAAACGTATAAATACTTATAGGAAAAGAGGCACTTAGTTCTCACACTCGAAAGAAAACAGCGACAACGGAAAAAGACGATCCTAGCGGGGCTTCAGCTCCACTCCACAGGCAAACTCAACTCGGGTCTGAGCCTTGGACCTCAAACACCATCTTCAACTCAGAAGCACTACACCTCTGAAGGGGAAAGAATTTGCAAGGCTGAATACAACCAACGTACTCAACAAGCCACACCAAGGAATGCAGTAATGCGAGGGAAGGCAAGGAGAGGCTTGGGGCTACTTTGCGAAAAGGCGGTTGCAAAACACTTTATTTCAGAAACTGGGAAAACTGTTGAATAGTTAGGTCAATATTAATTCTCCACTGAACAACATTATCCCCACGTTGAACAGGTCCAACCATTCCCACCTAATCTAATCCAGATTATTATGTCCAATTATTACGGTGGGACTAATCATGGTGAAGCTGGTCGATCGCCCATAACCGTGGGCACGACTATTTGAATAGTTTTTACTCTGATCAGAGGTGCGCTACTTTACCCACAAGACACGATTTCACACATATTGCCATGCCCCCGAAGTATCGCCACGATACTGCAAAGGAGGGGGAATCATGACAAGACCTATAGCATAACATCCCCTTAACCAAGCGAACCACACCAAGGTTTCGCCCCCCAGTCCCGTTCCTAGGCAGTTGACAGCCCCCCTAGTGCCTCGGTGAATCCGGCAGCCCAGCAACCCTTATACCGGGGCTGACTACAACTCCATCACGCTCACCCTTGCCAGGGATCGTTGGCTAGAGAAAAGCTATACTACGGATCCAGCAGTTGCCCATTCTTGCTTGTGGTAAGCACTGTAAGTCTTTCAGGGGTTTCCCATGAACCGGTCCTTAATTGTCGTGGGCGCGACAAGCCAAAACCATGCACCCACAGCCCACCATTTAGTCATATTTTAGTTGGGATAATTATGACCAAAAAGATATAGCCAGGTGTTCCGAGCTTGCAGCTCATCTGAACTAAGTTTATATAGGTTAATTATCCCTTTCAGTGAGCTAGTGGTAATTAAGCATGGCTAAGCATATATTTCTAGCAAAAGTCCTGTAAGTGACTAAAGCTAGTCAAATTATCACCCAAGGTTAACAAAGGACGGATATCAAGAGGCATGGCACAAGCAAGCAGATAGGTAATCCCATCATTTCATGTAATTAGCAAAACATGCAATTTTATTTGCAAACCGTAAAACATTTGTAAAATAGGTTCAATATGCTTCAACGGGAGTGTGACTTGCCTTGCTTATTCCAACCAACTTCCGAACTCTTCGCGAGCGTGAACTCTGAAACGACAGAAACTACACGCTAGCATGCAAAACGAGGAAAAAACTCCAATAAAAAGCAAATAACAATAGATGAAAAGTAAACCAACATGTAGAGCTCAATTTTAGATGAATTTCGCAATTTGAATGACCCAATTTTGAGTTCGTCTAAATTAGATATGAATTTTAGAAGTTTTGGACCATTTAAATGAATTATAGAAATTAATTAGATTTATTGCGCAATTTTTAATTATTTTTCAAAGGAAAAGGGCAAGGACTAATGTCGACAGGACGGCACTAACGCCGCGGCCAAGGGCCGATGTCGCGTACGTCACGGCAGCAGCGGAGCCGCCCATGGGCAGGTCCACCATGGACCAAGTCCACAGCGGTCCATGGGCGGGCGCGCCACGTGGCGCACACGTGGTGCCGACGTGGCAGCCACGCGGCGGCCACACGATAGCCACGTAGGCGGCCGGATGGATGGCCACGATCTACCACGAGGCAGATCGGGTGGCGGAGAGGCGACGACGGCCGGCAACGACGCGGCGGCAGCGCATGTGGCCCGATGGTCGCCAGCGGCGGCCATCGGCGTGGCGGCGTGCGGAGGAGTGCGACGGAGAGACGAAAAAGAGGGGGATGCTCATTGGCACAGTGGAGAAAGGCGACGTGTGGGCGAACGGCGGCGAGGGGCAGCGGCGGTGCTCGGGATATCGGCGCGGACGTCGTCCGGCCGCGATTGGCGACGGCCGAGGGGCGGCTAGCGCTCAAAGGGGTGCGGCAGAGCAAAGAAAATGGGCGGCGCATCTCGGGAGCGGTGAGGCGGTGGGAAATAGCGACCGGAGGCGGTGGCGGCTCGGGGAGCATGGGGGCGAGGCACTCCGGTGGCGGTCCGGGCGCGGGAAACCACGGTCGAAGAGCGGGTCACAGTGGCGAAGCCGGGGATGGCCTCAGCGCACGGCGGCGGGGCTTAGAGTAGCGGCGACGAGCGGCCAGAGAAGCAGCGGCGAGCGACGGAGCAAGGGGAGCGCGGGGAGAGCGAGAGAGGGCACGAGGAGCTCGGGCAATGGAGGGGAAAAGGAGAGGGGAGCTTTGGGGAGCGCTTTTACAGGCCGGGGAGGTGCAGGCATGGTCGAAGCTCGACGGATTTCGTGGCGAAGATGGTGGCCAGCGGCGTTAAGGCGCAGGGGTTAAAGGCCGCAATTAAATGACGATTGATGGCGCGGGGTTAGGGGAAATAAAGGGGAAAGGCGGGGGCTTGATGGCGCAAGCGCGGGAGTGGCAGAAATCACGGCGCGGGGCACGGCTCGCAAGCAACGACAATGGCGGTGTGGTCGTAGGCGGAGGACGGGGTTGACGAGTGGGCCCCACCTGTCATCGGCTCGAAGAGGAGGGAGTCCAGATGGACTTTTCGCGCGCGCGAGGGAGACGGGCCTTGGCCACTGGGTTGGCCCGGGAGAGAGAGAGAGAGAGAAGGGAGGGCGCGCGGGGGCAGGGAGGAAAAGTGGACTTCAAGGATTTTGGGCTGAAAGCGGCCCAAGATCAGGAGAAGATTTTAATTTGTTTTTATTTTAAATTAATTGCGTAAATGATCCTTGAATTTTTATAAATACTTCTAGTGCTCAAATAATTCCAAGAAAATTCTTGAAAATAGATGAACACTCAAAGTATTTAATAAAAATTTAACCAGATTATTTAGTGATTAATTTATTTATTAAATATTTACACAAATGCTCCTTGTATTATCAAAATTATTTCTGGAGCTCCAAAATTTCAAAGAAAATTTCATAGAATACTTTAGGGCATGGAGAATATTCCAAGAATTAGCCTTGATTTTTAAAGGAAAATTTAAAATTTCCTTAATACTTTCCTTGATAAATTGTTTTTCCTTTTTATTTAATTTCGGAAAATAATTTATTTAATGATTTTTAATCCCGAATGAAAATTGGGTTGTGGCAATGCTCCTTTAGAGACGCATTTGTGGATCTTGAAAGGCCCCTACTAGTTAGGTGACCACTTGCCGAATTTGCTATCCCTTGATCCAATCGGCAGTATCAATTTACAAACGAGCTCACCCTCTTCAAAAAACTTAGGCACCACCTTCTTATTGTAACGACGGGCTACTCGCTCCTTGTCCCTGGTCACTTTTTTCAAAGTGCTCATCCTCGATAGAACTAGGTCTTCTTATTCATCCACCATGAGATTATAATAATCATCGGCTGTTAGCTGATCTTGTAGTTGAATCCTTCTTGAACCGATGATGTTCTCGCATAGCATAACTGCTTCATGTCCATAGACCAATTTGTATGGAGGCACCTGGATTGATCCGTGGCAAGCCATCCGATAAGCCTATAATGATTCGGCCAATCGGCTGTGCCATTGCTTTGGGTGCTCAGCGATCTTCCTCTTTATCAATTTGATCAAACTTTTATTGAAAGCTTTTGCTTGCCCGTTAGCCTGAGCATAGTATGGCGAAGAATTTAACAGCTTAATCCCCATGCCGGCAAACTGAACAAACTCATCGAAGACAAAGATAGATCCATGATCCGTGGTAATAGTTTGAGGGACACCGAATCTGTAGATAATGTGCTCCTTCAAAAATTCGATTGCGTCCCCAGAGTCAACCTTCTTCAAGGGAATTGCTTCCACCCACTTGGTAAAATAATCGGTTGCCACCAATATAAACTTATGCCCTTTGCTTGAGGGTGGATTAATTTGGTCGATCATATCGATTCCCTAACCTGTGAACGGACAAGGCTTGATAATGGGGTTATAGCCGACGCTAGCGCTCTCTGGATGGCTCCAAGCTTTTGGCAGTCCTGACAGCCCTTATAATATTTGAAACAATTCCAGCATAGTCGGCCAAAAGTACCCTGCTCTTCGAAGTAGCCACTTCATCTTGTGGGCCGATTGATGCGTGCCACAAATTCCTTCATGTACTTCTCCGATACCCACTTTGGCTTGATCGGCACTTAGGCATCTGAGCAACACGCCATCAATCGTCTGATAGTATAATCTTCATCAAGCAAAACATATCATAGAGCCTTGTAACGCAATTTCCTTGAAGTCGACTGGGACGGATTTTACAGATAGTTATAGACTTCATGTCTCCAGTCGTCGGCTGACATGTTTGCAATTTCTATTTTGATTTCTCTCGTCATCGGCTTATAGCCTAATGCCCCCTGAGCTAGATCATTGGCTTCTGCATTTTGCTCCCTTGGGATATGCTTTAGGGTTACTAGCCGAAAGTTGTCCATCAATTCTTGGCACTTTTGATAGTAGACCATCAGCGTGTCATTTTTGCACTCATATTCTCCTGATAACTGGCTGATGACCAATAGTGAATCTCCCATTATCTCGATGGCATCGGCTTCGACTTCCTTGAGCAGTTGTAGTCCCTTTAGCACGGCCTCATATTCGGCTTGATTGTTTGTTGCATGGATTGTGATTGAAAAAGCGAACTCAAAGCTTGCCCCCTTGGGGAAATTATTACTAAGCTGATGCCGCACCCATTTGTGCAAACCGAGCCATCAAAAGTTAAAGTCCAAGGCATGATATCCACTGAGCTGATTGAATCATCTCTGTGTTCCACAATAAAATCGGCTATAGCTTGTCCCTTTATTGCCTTGGGTGCCTGGTATCTCAGATCAAACTCTGTTAGGGCAAAAATCCACTTCCCGACCCGTCCTTTTAGAACTGGGGCCGATAGCATGTAGTTTACTACATCGGCTTTGCATACCATAGTGCACTCATTGGATAATAGATAATGCCTTAACTTCGTGCATGAAAAATACAGGCACAAAAATAAGTTCTCCACTGGTGAATACCTTGCCTCTGCATCCAGAAGTCGTCGGCTAAGATAGAAAATTGCCTTCTCCTTTCCTTCGATCTCCTGAATCAACACTGAGCCGATGGATTTCTGGTCGACTGACAGGTATAACTTGAATGGCACCCCTTTTTGTGGAGAAATCAGGACTGGAGGGGAGCTGAGATAATATTTTATGTTGTCCAAAGCTTTCTGCTGTTCTGCCCCCCAGGAGAATGCTTGATCGGCTTTGAGCCGAAGCCAAGGTGTGAACGGCTCCATATTCTCTGATAGGTTTGCTATGAACGGTCTGATAAAGTTTATTTTGCTGATCAGGGACTGCAATGCCTTCTTGTCCTTCGGAGGTTGAATCGTCTTAATGGCGTTGATGCTTCTTGGTGTGACCTTAATTCCCCTCTCGTGAACAAGAAATCCTAGGAATTGGCCAGCCAATACGCCAAACGCGCACTTGATAGGGTTCATCTTCAGGCCATACTTCCTTGTCCTTTCCAAAAGCTGCCTTAGATCGGCTATATGTTCTTCTATCTCCCTAGATTTGACAACGACGTCATCGATGTAGATTTCTACGGGAGCCGATCATGTCATGAAATATGTAATTCATGGCCCTCTGGTACGTAGCTCCAGCATTCTTCAAGCCGAAAGTCATGACGCCCCATTTGTATAGGTCGATTGCTCCTGGGCACCTGAAAGATGTTTTATGGATGTCTTCCTCGGCCATAAATCTCTGATTGTAACCTGCGTTGCCGTCTATGAAGCTTATAATTTTGTGGCCAGAGGCGACATCCACTAACAAATCGGCTATAGGCATTGGGTATTCGTCCTTAGGGGTAGCTTTATTCAAATCTCTGAAGTCGATGCACACCCTAAGCTTGCCATTTTTCTTCATTACTGGAACTATATTTGAAACCCATTCAGCATATCGGCAGGGCCGAATAAATCCAACGTCATATAGCCGAGTGATTTTTGCCTTGATCGCATCATACATATCGGCTTTAAACCTCCTAGGAGGCTGTTTGTACGGCCGATATCCTGGCTTGATAGGAAGCTGATGTGCAACAATAGATCGGCTAAGACCGGGCATCTCAAAATATTCCCAAGTAAAACAATCTTTATATTCCTTTAACAATTAAACAATCTTGGTATTAAAATGAGAACACAAATGTTTACTAATATATGTCAGCCTAGGCCTATCTCCTAGACCTATATCCACTTCTTCCAACTCATCGGCCAACATAAAACCTTGCCCGAATTTGCCATCGATGTCGTCCACGGTGTCCTCGTTATAGATGCTCGAGCCCTCATCGAAGCCTTCAGAGTAATAATGGACGCTCTTCGTCTCCAATGGGCTGTATATCAGAATCGGACACCTTTAAGAAATTAGCTTGCCAAACTTTACTAGACAGGCAATCAATACCATCGATTTTCCAAAATGGCAAATCGGCGTTAGCGACATTGACTGACCTGTCAGCTAGCACGATTTCTATCTTGTCTCCTTGCCACTGGATTAAGCTTTGGTGCATTGTGGAAGGGATGCAACAGTTGGCATGGATCCAATCCCTCCCAAGCAGCAGGCTATACGACCCTTTCCCGTCGATGACGAAAAACATATTGGGCACGGTTTTGCTGCCGATGGTCAGCTCAACTTTTAAAACTCCCTTGGCTTCTGAAGGGTTCCCGCCGAAGTCCTTGAGCACCATGTTGGTTTTGATCAGATCTTTGGTTCCTTTGCCCAGCTTTCTGAAGGTTGCGTAAGGCATTAGGTTGACAGCAGCCCCTCCATCAACTAGCATATTGGACATCGGCTTCCCATTGAAAAATCCTTTGACGTATAAGGGCTTCACGTGTCGATTCTCGGTCCCATCAGGTTTCTCAAAGATAGCTTGTTTCGGGGATAGTACCAGTTTAGCCAAGGTTTCTTCCACTGTGTCTGCATCGGCTTCGACAGCCTCAAATTCAGCCGGCAATATGAAAACCATGTTGACTGATGCAGTGACCACTCCATTGCCCTTCGCCGCCCTTTTGGCCTTGTCGGCTGGGCTCTCGTCGGCTGGGGCTGCCTGTTTCTTGACAGGCCATTGCTTTGCGCCCTGCCGATGTTGTTGATGTTGGATCATCCGTTGGACTTTTTCTTCCTGTCCCTCACTCTTAAGAGTTTGAATTTTTCTTTTCTGCGTCTTAGTGAACAGGTCCGAAGGGCACCATTGGGGGTTGGCTGACTGTTCTTCATCAGCTTCCTCTTCGGCCTCTTCTTGGAAGAAGTCCTGGTGGATTAGGCTGAGCTGATCATGGACGGGAAGTTTCCGCTGGTTAAGTTAAACGGCTCGGGGGACGAATCAGCTAGAACTTTCCATCGGTGGATACCTGTATTCGTCCTCCCTGTATTCGCTGCATGTCGGGCAATTCTCAAGGGTGGGCAGTCTCATTCCTTGCTCCCAGCAGAACCTGAAGAACTCGTAGTGCCAATGCGGATCACTGCAGTCATGGCGGCGGCAGTATGCTACACCCAGCCACTCGGTTGTCCGTCTGTCTAGGCCGTCGATCAGCCGATCGGCCGCTGATGTAAACCATATTAATCGGCGCGGCTCTCACTACAGTCGGCTCTTGTTGGTCCTCGGCTGAGTTGTACGCCATTCTGCCCTGTCGATCAGTTCGCGCGGGACTGGCTTGGACAGTGTTGACAGGGAAGGGATTGTTGTCGACCTTCATCGGCTTAGCCGATTCCTCGAACTTAATCTTCTCTGCCTCGATGGCCGACTGTATCTGTTGGCGGAAGACCTTGCAATCGTTGGTGCTGTGAGAGGTGGTGTTGTGCCACTTGCAGTACCTCTTCTTTTTGAGCTCCTGGGCCGATGGTATGACGTGGTTGGCCGGAAGTTGTATTTGTTTCCCTCTCAGCAACAGATCAAAGATCCTCTCAGCTTTGGTTATATCAAAATCATATTTTTCTTCCTTAGCCGATTTCTTCAACCATTGGCACATGATGCCCTTCTTGTTTCTGGTCCACTCGGCTGCCGCCACCTCTACGTCGCTGTCACTTGAGTCTGAGTCTGTTGCGTAGGCGACGTGGGTGACTTTCCTGAAGGTTTTCTTGGATTCTTGAAATCTTTGCTCGTGGGTTGTCATCTTCTGGGCCAAGTAGGCCAGGCTTTCAAAGTCTTGACCCGAAAACCTCTCACGGATTGGAGCCCAAAGTCTGTGAAAAGCCAAATCGGCTAGCTGCGAGTCTGATAGAACCAAGCTGTAGCAACGGTTCCTCATATCTCTAAATGTGTTGAATGTAATCTTGAACTGATTCTTCGTTCTTTTGCCTAATGCCGGTGAGGTCCGACAGCTTCACCTCGTGGGTGCCGGAGTAGAAGTAGCTGTGAAACTGCTTTTCGAGATCGGCCTAGCTCTGTACTGAATTGTAAGGCAAGGATGAGAACCAGGTGAAGGCTGATCCCGATAACGATAGCGGGAATAAACACACTCTGAGCGCGTTTGTAGCTGATGCCTCCCCGCATTGAGCTAGGAATCGGCTGACATGTTCATAGGTGGACACATTGTCTTGCCCAGAGAGCTTTGAGAAATCCGGCACCTTGTACCGGTTTGGCAGGGGCACCCTCTCGAAGTATTCTGGATACGTGTACCTGTACAAGTTGCCGGGATCCTTGGGTTTAAGGCCGAACTGATCGCGCATGACGTCGGCAATCAGGTCAGCCCAAGGTCTGTTGTCTTGAGCTTGAACTTGAGGTATCGGCTCGTACTGCTCGTAGTGAACAGGTCCTTGCCGATACTGGAGTGGTGGCGTATGCGGCTGGTATTGTTGCTCGTAGTGACCTCCCGGATATTGATATTGGAACTGGTTTGCAGCGGGAGGCGGCCGAGATGTGAACTGGGGCGGCTGCTCAGAAGGAGGCTGATTACCGTTGGTATTGAGATGCGGTTATGGCGCGAAGCTGCCAATCGGCTCTTTAGACATGATAGGTGGCCGATTGGCGTTGAATATGTTCTTCAACTGCTCCTGGGTCACTGTTGAGATGTCTGGCCCTGGTGTTGAGGTTGTTGCTTGACCAGCATCTTAGGATGCGGCTCTGAAGCCGATGCCTGTGGATTCGGCTGGATTGGTGCTCCTCCTTGGGGGTTCGGCTGTCCTAGTGGCAGAATCGGCAGGCCGTGAGTAGATAGCGTCCTGTAAGGCGGGAACTGGCTGTCAGCGAAGTACGTCGGCCCCTTTGGTAGTTGCTCGGCTATCTTTGAATCAACCACGATGCTCATCATATTTTTGAGAGTGTTAACCAGTATCCCACACTGGTTGACAAGCGCGTGGTGGACAGCCGAATCGATTTGGTCCTGCAGTGTGTGGGGCCCCGAATCATCCTGCTCTTGTTTGATGTCCTCCATCTTCTTGTTTGCAGTGTGTCAAAGTCTTCGATGGAGAACTTGAATTTCTGGAGGACCGCCCCAGATCTGGTCTGGGTGAATGATTGTAGATAATGAGCCTACAGCCGCTCAACCATCTGCTTGTAGTCGGCTAGTTGTTCAGCCGACAGTTGCCCTATTGTTACTGGGATGACGTTTTCTTGGTCGATCTCTGGAGTCTTGGTTTTAGACATCGCGTCGAACTTGGAAGTCTGCAGAGGTCCCACCGGGCGTGCCAAAAGCGTGTTGATGAGAAAAGCTTCCCATGCACTTGCCTGAGAGATTTGCTTTACTCTAGTGCAGGTCCAAATTGATTGCCTTTGGTGGAATTCGGGCATGCCAGTTGGTTTGATCCTGTAACCAACAAGAAAAATAAGAAATACATGTTTGGGTTAAGACTAGATCCTACTCGATCGGCTAAAGGAATCAATAAACATATATCGTTATCCCAACACACGTTTAAACTAAGTGATTGGGATAGATCGGTAGTATACCGAGACAGTATAAACCACTTAGATCCAAAAGTGCATTGGTATAAAAATTATATGCATTCATAACCCAGCCGATGTCACAGATCTAGTGTAAATCGGCTAATAGTCCAATATATTTTATAAAAAGATATTAATCTGAGTTAAATGCGATAAACCTAGATCAATCAGCTGTTGATATGATTCAACAGATTGATGTTGGCTTATGGCATTTAAATAGATTGAGATCTTAATATAAAAGGCAGCTCTAATACATCTAATAGTAATTAATACTAAAAAGACAATTAAAACAGGTAAGACCGGCTAAAACCCCGGCACTGTCTCTAATGGTGAGCATTATGCTGAACAGATCTATATACCTCTAAAAGCGACTTAACACGTCAATTTGATGCAGCATTAAGTATAAGAAGAAATACTAGATCTGTATGGGCCAATGAGAACCCCTTGAGACGGTAGACACGCTATATAATCTAAATCAACATCTAGAGCTAGCTCCATCGGCTGCCGTTTTCAGAGAGAACTCAGCCGATTGCAAGATAGATCTAGACATCGTTCTAAATTATATGTCGCATATGATAATTCAAGCAGTTTATAACATTGAAATTAGAGTATCATGATGATGTAAGCACTAACCCCGACGATACAAGCCACTTGCAACAAGGAATCACCTAGTTCGGAGATCGACGTTGATGCAGCCCGAGCAAAAGCAAGAACTTGTTGAGAAAAGTAAAAACAAAAAGGTTTGGCGATGCGCCGAGATTGTATTGATTGTTTATTGATATATATTTTACAAGCCCTTGGGTCTTATTTATACCCGGATACACAATGAGTCCGTGGCGGACACGATTCCTATTACATATTAGATTACAAAACAAACCGACATTATCACAAAAGGAAACTATACAAAATATCCTTATTTAAAGATACAATTGCCGTTACAGGACGTTATCCATAGATGGCAATATCTTCAAAGCACTTTGGAAACCGAATCCAATACTCCATCCTAGTCCAACTCGGATTCAGCCGACTGGCTTCGCAGCCGATTCGGACTTAGCCGATGCGGCCTCTGTTTCTCCGTAGATCACGTTTCTTCGATTCGGCATCAATCTTAGCTTCAAACTTGGGGATTTGCTTACCAAATTTGGTCGTTAACACCACCCTTCTCAATTGGGGATGCAACCTTCCTCCAGGACACAATACAATGCCCTGCACTCACTTCGTCTTGACCCTTCCAAAGGAAACCCCGACACTTGCGATTTATTTCTTTTATCGCCCATCTTGGCAACTCAAGAACGGCCATGAAGTGAACTGGCAACGCCATGAGAGATATATTTGATCAGACATAACCTGCCATCAATTGATAGGAACTTTGGTTTCCAGCCGCCCAGCTTCTTTGCAAATCTGTCGACTGTTGGTTGCACTTCAGCCCTTGTGGGCTTGCGAGTGGATAAAGGAAGGCCTAGGTAAACAATTGGGAACGACTTTGTTGGGCATTGTAGGATGGATTCCACCAATAATAGCTACTGCTTAGAGCACCTAATCGGTGTAATTGTGCTGTTAGAATAATTCACTTTCAGTCCTGTTACCTCTCCAAACAGGTGTAGGATCCCCTTGATCATTTGAACCTCAGTTTCCACTAGTTTGAAGAAAACAATTGCATCATATGCATAGGTGGAGATGGCTAGCAAACTGAAACGGTGATCTAGAGGTGATAGCAGCCGAGCCCTGCCAGCTTGCGCAACTAAATCCTGCAAAGCATCCATCACAAGCACGAGGAGTAGAGGGGACAACGGATCGCCCTGCCGTAACCCTCTTCCTGGACTGAAGAACTCTATAAGATCGCCATTGATAAGCACTTTGGTCCGTGAAGTCATAAGCAAAGCTGAGAGGAGCCGCCGCCAGCTCGCTCCAAAACCCCTGTACTAAAGCATGTCCATTAAATAGACCACGAGACCGAATCAAACGCTTTGGTGATGTTGAGCTTTAGAAGGACCATTGATTTGTTTTGTCAGTGAAACTTTTGCGCTAATCCTTTGGCTAAGATGAAATTCTCATGGATGCATCGCCCTCGAATGAAAATAGTCTGGAAGTGTGGGATGAGCTCTTTGATCCGTGGAGCTAAGCGTCTTGCTAAAATTTTAGATGCTAACTTCGCAAAGCTGTGCACGAGACTTATTGGCCTGTAGTCCTTTAACAAAGTTGGATTCTCCTTCTTAGGAATCAAAACAATGAAAGCCGAGTTCAAGAACTTCAGATTTTGACTGTTCTCAGAATGAAGCTTATTAAGCGCATTGAGAAGGTCTTGTTTGATGATACCCCAACAAGACTGATAGAACAACGCTGAGAAACCATCAGGCCCAGGTGATTTCTCTGTCGGCATCACGCGTATAGCATCCCAATCTTCTGATTCTGTGAAGGGGGAGTCAAGCTCTGACAGGTTTGCCGTTGTCATTTGCACCCGATCAAACCGCAGCCCCTTGGTGACGCCCCCTGGCTAGAAAACCCGCTGAAAGTAGTCCTCCTGAGTACTCGCAATTCTCCCCCCATCTTCCAGCAAAGGAATCGTTACTTGTTTTCTTGTCGCTTTAATTTTCATGTGAAAGTACGGCGTTCCCGCATCAACCTCCCCGAGGTACCATAATTTTGCCCTTTGACAAAGCCTGATTCGCTCCAAGGACGCTAAGGCAAGGCTTCTAACTTTACAGGCTGCTCATAGTTTACGTTCTTCCTCTGACAGTGCCCTTTGCTCTTGGGTTGTGTCCAATCTGAGAATTGCTTCATTTGCTATGAACAGTTGCAACCTATACTTACTTATCTTCTTTTGTCCCCAAGAGGTCAACCTTCCGCTCAACCTTTGCATTTTTTGTATGAAAGACAACAAACGGGTCGTCAGTATCCACCGATTCCTGCCATGACTCCACAACTAGTCGGAGAAACCTTGTAATTTAGTCCAAAAGGACTCAAACCGAAAGTGTCGAGTTCTCTCTCCTCTTTCCCCACATGTTAGTAGCAGCGGGCAATGATCAGACGCCGAAGAACTTAGCGCCTGAAGGAACAACTCGGGAAAAAATTCCTCCAAACTTGTTGAAGTTAGCACCCTATCCAACTTAACTAAAGTTGGATTCGCTTGCTCATTGCTCCAAGTATACCGCCGACCGAACAAATACACATCCCTCAGCTCAAGCTCGTTCAATTTGTTCCTGAACGCATTTAACAATCGTCTATTAATTCTAGTGTTGTTCTTCTCTGAGGCGTCTGCAATCAGATTAAAATCACCTGCAACCATCCATCTTTCCAAACAGCACTCCTTCAACACAAATAATTCCTCCAGAAAAAGCATCTTATCCCCTTCTGTTTGGGGGCCATATACCAAAGTTAGATTCCACTGATTATCTGAGGAACCCTGTTGCAAGTTAACCAAAATCGACCAATTTCCCCTATGAATCTGAGCCCTCTGAAACACCGAGCTTTTCCATGCAACAATCACTCTCCCTCTGGTCTATTCAGCCGGAAAAGCAGCAAAATGATCAAACTCAGATCCACACACATCCCTAATTAAGGCAGGAGTTACAACCTCAAGCTTGGTCTCTTGCAGGCACACAACAGAGACACCACTAGAAACCACTAAACACCTGACCAAGCTCCTTTTAGCAACATTATCGAACCCCCTAACGTTCCAACACAACGAGCTAAAACTTAAGAACGACATTGATAGGAAAACAACAAACTTCGGCACACTACGACGCCTCAACATCTACACCGCTAGCTGATCAAACTGAGGTAGCCACAGCTTCAGTGGGCAAGATGGCTGTGATTGCAGAGCCTGACTGATTGCTTGGGACTTCGATGTCCAGGAGGGCGGCAAGGCCGTCTGTGTGCTGCGGCGACAGAGGATTCTCAAATAGGTCCAAGAACTTCTTCACAGAATCATGGATTGCTTGTTCTTCATCATCGATCACCCCCCACTTCTTCATAATTACCCGCTGCGCCTTGGTGATGACATGGCGTCTTGCGCCGGATCCTTGAGCTTGCAGGCGTGAGCTTCGCCAAGGGCAAAAATCCGGCTGGAGAACAGAGCGCCACTTGCTTTGCTTCGGCCGAGCAGCTGGCGTAGGTACAGGCACAGGGACGCCCAGCAACGATGGCTCTGAAGGGTTACGCGGAGGCTACGATAGCATAAAAAAAACTTTTCTATCACACAAACCAGGAACACTTGCAAGTAAGGGTCGATAGATCGTTACCGATTCGAGTGGAGTGCAGCGGAAATAGCCAATCAGGAGCTATCCAATCCGGAACAGTACCAGCCTATCACAGCCGATTTGCTGACAGCCGATTCCCTAAGTCGACAGCCGATCCGCCGCAACCGATGAGACGATTCCACAACTGATCTGTCGTACCCGATTTGTCTGATCGCAGCCGATTTGTAGCCGACGAATAGCACCGCAATGTAGCAGTGCCTCTACCGGTATCCACACGTTGGGGAATAGAACGCCTAACATCCGTGTGCTAGAAAAAGATGCAAGGCTAGGGTTTGGCTCGGGAGTGGGGAGGGTTTTCGTGGAGATCTCAAACTCGCCGACTTCTGAAGCCGTGCGATTATATTGATTTGGTTCAATACAATCCGAAGCAAAATCAATTCCGCAACTCTCCACCCCTCGCCCCTTTATATAGAGTTGGCCGACTGGGTCTAGTGGCCAATCGAGACTCTATTTCGAATCGGATCCTATCCGAATTCATAGAGTTGGCCTGCCAGACTTCATAAGCCCATAGGACTCTATATTAAATCGAATCTTATCCGAATTGAGCCATATACGAGTCCAACTCGAATGCCTGTTCTTATCCCCTTACGCGTGCGACCCTATAGGTTCAAGTATACTCGGTTTCTGCTCGAGTCAAACTCAGCCGACCGTCAATAGCGGCGCCTAGCAGCACATATTGACACCATAGTATACAAGAATATAATATCGGCTCTAAACCTGTAATGTGTACACAAATCCCTTTGCCTCACGATACCAATTAAGCTATAGGCAAGATGTGTGCCATCCCTTCAATAGCTTAACCATTCACTCGAACCGTATTGGATTATCTGTCTATTGATTGACTCCTCAATCAACTCGGCATGGCCATGCACTTCCATAATCCATTACCTCGAGGGGCCCAGAGATATCTCTCCCTGAGGAGGGGCAAATTTCATCTTGATCACTCACATCCCACTCCATGTTTCGTAGCAAACCCAAAGACTACTTTTATAACTACCCAGTTATAAAATAGCGTTTGGCAGTCCCAAAGTAGGCTACTACACATGTTGGAATCCATGATGATCTCAGGTCTAAGGACTTTGCACCAACACTACTTGAGACCAACTAATGGCACATTAATTCCTATAGTGTCTCATGGTGAGTCTATCCAACAATGTGTTCTCTAACACATGTCCATGTATATTGATTTGGTATCTCCATACCCATGATCTATGAGACATAATCATCAATCAATAAACATGCCGATCTTAGAATCATATTTGTTTCAACAATATGACATGTGATCAGGGATCGTTTAGAAATAAATTCATACATAAAGAGTCTCACAAATAAGATATGACATGTGATCACGGATCGTTTAGAAATAGATTCATACATAAAGAGTCTCATAAATAAGTCATGTACTTATTGATCAATACAAGTTGTTTATTTCATGGAACTGAATAACACTTTATTCATTTATACATAAACATTGACCATGATATCCAACATCTCCATGTTGCCTCTAGGACATATCACTAACAGTCTCCCACTTGCACTAGAGTTAATCATGATAGTATCTAATACCCATTGCTCTTGTGTGCGCCTCATGTTTCAGCTGAGGGAGAGGTTTTGTCAACGGATCGGCTATGTTGAGATCCGTGTGCACTTTGCATATCTTGACATCACCTTTGTCCACAATCTCGCGGATGAGATGATATCGCCGAAGTATGTGCTTGGACTTCTTATGTGACCTTGGCTCCTTGGCTTACGCAATGGCTCCACTATTATCATAATAGAGAGACATTGGACCAGTTGCACTTGTCGTCACACCCAGCTCAGAAACAAATTTCTTGATCCAAACAGCCTCCTTTGCAGCTTCTGAAGAAGCAATGTACTCGGCCTTCGTTGTAGAATCAGCAATAGTATCCTGCTTGGAACTCTTCCAGCTGACTGCACCTTCGTTCAGGCAGAACACGAAAAAGTCCCGATTGTTTCGATTTTTGGAATGTGATATTTACGGAATCCCCATGAATAGGATCAAACCTTATTCCATGCTATTTCCATAAGATTCCTCTTTCTTATTCTTAAGCAAGCCCCCGTCCCAGATTGCGATCTATAATCATCCTTATCCGTTTGGAAGCTAGCATCGGTGTAACCACTCACAACGAGCTCTTCTTCACCTCCATAGACTAGGAATATATCCTTAGTTCTTCTCAAGTACTTAAGGATATTCTTTGCAGCAGTCCAGTGACCTTCACCTGGATCTGACTGGTATCTGCTCGTAGCACTCAAAGCGTACGAGACATTTGGACATGTACAAAACATGATATACATGATGGATCCAATTGCTGAAGCATATGGAACCATACCCATCTTATTCCGTTCATTATGTGTCCGAGGACACTGATTCTTGCTAAGATTAATGCCATGTGACATGGGCAAGAAACCTTTCTTGGAATCGTGGATGTTGAACCTTTTCAACACCTTGTCAATATATGTACTTTGGCTTAATCCAATTAGCCTCTTGGATCTATCTCTATAGATCCGAATGCCTAATATGTATGCTGCCTCCCCTAAGTCTTTCATGGAAAACCTATTTTTCAATGAAGACTTTACGGATTCTAGCATAGGGATATCATTTCCAATGAGTAATATGTCATCCACATATAAGATTAGAAATATAATTGTGTTCCCACAGACTTTTTTGTAAATCAGGCCTCCTCTTCATTTTTGATGAAACCAAACCCTTTGATTACTTCATCAAAATGAATATTCCAACTCCGAGATGCTTGCTTCAATCCATAAATGGATTTTTGTAGCTTGCATATCTTTCCAGGCGACTGTGGATTGACAAAACCCTCAGGTTGTATCATGTATACATCCTCGCTTAGGTTTCCATTTAGGAAAGTCATTTTGACATCCATCTGCCATATCTCATAATCGAAATATGTAGCAATCGCTAGAATAATCTAAATAGACTTAAGCATTGCGACGGGCGAGAAGGTTTGATCATAATCAACACCTTGAATCTGTTTAAAACCTTTCGCCACCAATCGCGCCTTATAGATGTGAACATTTCCATCTATCTCGGCCTTTTTCTTAAAAACCCATTTGCACTCAATGGTTTTGACACCATTAGGTGGATTATCATACATGGATTCTATTTCGGATTTCATAGCTCCAAGCCACTTGTTGGAACCGGGTCCCACCATCGCTTCCTCATAGGTCTTAGGCTCATCGTTGTCTAACAACAATATATCACGTTGTTCCGTACCTGTGTACCTGTCAGGCGCACGACGTGATCTTTCAGACCTCCGTGGGGCTGGTGTATCTACAATAGGTGGCGCAACATCTTGTTCCTCCTGTTGTGGTTCCGTGATAGCTAAAACATTTTCTAGTGTTTCTTGAACTTCTTCAAGATGCACCCTGCTCCCACTAACCCTTCTTGAAAGAAACTCTTTCTCCAAGAAGACATCGTGTCGGGCGACAAACACTTTGCCTTGTTCCCGATTATAAAAGTAATATCCCTTAGTTTTCTTAGGATATCCCACAAAGAAGCACTTGTCAGATTTGGGTGTGAGCTTGTCAGACTGTAAACGTTTTACATAAGCCTCACATCCCCAAATTTTGAGAAAAGACAAACTAGAGGGTTGCCCTGTCCATATCTCATATGGTGTATTTTCAACTGACTTAGATAGAACTCTATTTAGTGAGAATGCAGCTGTTTCAAGAGCATATCCCCAAAAGGATAACGGAAGATCACTTTGTCTCGTCATTGACCGCACCATGTCCAACAAGGTGCGATTTCTCCGCTCGGACACCCCATTCCATTGTGGAGTTCCTGGCGGAGTCAACTGTGGAACAATTCCACAATCTTTGAGATGATTACCAAACTCTTGGCTCAAGTATTCCCCTCCTCGATCTGATCGTAGAAACTTGATTGTTTTCTCTAAATGATTCTATACTTCATTCTAGAATTCTTTAAACTTTTCAAAGGATTCGTACTTATGCCCTATTAAGTAGATATAACCATATCTACTAAAGTCATTGGTAAAGGTAATGAAGTACTGTTGACACCTAAATTTAGTAATTGAATCCCTAAGTCCTGGCAAGGGTGAAAAGAATCAGATCGGCTGGTTTCATGGAGAAACAGAGGCCACATCGGCTGAGAAGCGATCGGCTGCGATGCCAGTCGGCTATGTTTGAATCGGACAAGAGCAGCCGATAGCCGATTCTAGGTTTAGAGAAGATAAAACCGTTTCTGGTGCAGATGTTTGAAGATAAATAGAAGATTCTGTTATCAGCTTACGTGTTAAAAGAAATTGCCATCTATGGATACAGTCCTGTAACGGCAATTTTATCTGTAAATTACGAGTTTGTTTAAATTGTTCGTTGTAATGCGGCGTGGGTCCTTCCCGGGATATCATCGTGTTTTAAATAGTAGTTTAGATAGAGTCCAGGGTCTGTACAGATAATGTTATCTTGGGTATAAATAGGACCCGAGACCCCCTGTAAATTATTATTACGCACAATCAATCAAACAACATTCGGCACATTGCCAACCTTTTCTTCAGATGAGCAATTGATTTGGCTACGGGCTGCATCATTTCGATCCCCAAATCCAGGTAAATGCTTCTCATTAGTGGTATGATCTACTGTTTCTAGTGCTTCCATCGTAATGACACATTAGATTCAGGAGTTTATTCTGCGCTAGTTACCATATATCGCATATAAACTGGAACAATGTTTAGATCTATCCTGCCATTGGCCAGTTCCATCAAGAACTCGCAGCCAATTAGGCTAGATCTAAAGGTTGGTTGGTTTATATGCGGTATCCACCGTCTCGAGTGGTATAGACCGGCTACAACAGATCAGGTTGTTCTTTTTATACTTAATGTTGCATTAATGTTGAACTATTAAGTCATTTTTAGAACTTCCAATGATTTGTTTGGTTAGATTTGTATGTTTAAGAGACAGTGTCGGGGTTTCAGCTGGCCTTATCTGCCCTAATATATTTCTTTTAATATGTTTATTATTAGATCTATGTTAGGACTACCTCTTATATTAAGATCCCATTGTTGTCGGACGTCATAAGCTGAAATCGGCCTGTCATCGATAGCCGACGGCTGATTTCCCAGGCTGCGCATATCTGGTTCAAGAATGATATCTTTTCATAAGATTCATCGGAGTACTAGCCGATTCATTGTTAGCTTTCCAGTATCGGCTAGGTTATGAATACATATATTTATTATCCTTTACTGTATTTGGGTTAAACAACTGATGTTGTCTCGGTATAGCCGATCCCTTCCAGTCGCTTGGCTTAAATACATTTTAGGATAGCATATATATGCTCATGGATTCCCTCAACCGATCCAGTGGGGATCTAACCTAACACTTAACGCATATTTCCTGTTTTTCTTGTTGGTTAATAGATCAAACCAACTGGCACGCCCTGCACCGCATAGGTAGCTGAGAAGGACTTGCACTGGAGTTAAGGAGATCTCTCAGGCTAGCGCGTGAGAGAAATTTCTCATCAACACGCTTCTTGGCATGCCCGGTGGGACTTTCTTTGTCGGCTCGACTCGGACACATAGACTCAGTCGGCAAGATGGTCGACTCCAAGAGCCCCAATGTTTCCCAGGACAACATCGTGCCTGTGAAGATGGAGTAGTTATCAGCTAAGTAGCAAGCCGATTATAAGAAAATAGTGGAAGAGCTCCAGGCCAACTACTTGCAATCTTTCACCCAAACAAGATCCGGGGCCGTGCATCAAAAGTATAAATTCAGCATGGACGAGCTCAAGGCATCCTCCTCTGGTGGGTCAAAAGGCAAACAGAAGATGGAGGAGCCGATTCAGGAACAAGACGATTTCGGCTCTATATTCCCTACAAGACCGGATCGACTTGGCCGTCCATCACGCGCTGGTCAACCAAAGTAGCATCCTGGTTAATACTCTTAACAACATGATCGCTACCGTGGTCGACGCCAAGATAGCCGACCAGCTGCAACGGGGGCCGACGTACTTCACAGATGGCCAGTTTCTTGGTTACAGGACGTTGGTCACCCAGAATCAGCCGATCCCACCACTAGCGCAACCAGGGCCGCCAGGAGGAATCCTCAACCGGCCAAATCCAACTGAATCGGCTACAGAGCCGGTGATTTCCATGCTAAACCGACAGCAACCGCTGCCCCAAGATCAGATTGCTAACATGTTCAACGACAATCGGCGGTCGAGCCGATTGCCCATATTGTCCTGGACAGACGGTACAACGCCGGTGGCCAAAAGCCATTCCCGGGACCACCAACGCCACCACCAGCGCATCGGCCGCCTCCTGCTGATCATCACTACCAGTATCAAGGGGGCCGTCAAGATCATCATTACAGGCCTCAGACGCCACCACCGCTGTATCGGCAAGCACCCGCGCCGTATGACCCATACGAGCCGATACAGCAGGACAACCGAACCTGGGCCGATCTGATTGCAGATGTCATGCGCGATCAATTCGGCCTTAAGCCAAAAGATTCAGGGAACATGCATCAATATGCCTATCCAGAGCACTTCCAGCGGATTCCGCTGCCCAACCGATACAAGATCCCAGATTTTTTGAAGTTCTCAGGGCAAGACAACGTTTCAACTTACGAGCATGTCAGCCGATTCTTGGCGCAGTGCGGCGAAGCATCGGCTACAAACGCCTTGAGAGTTCGGTTGTTCCCTCTCTCTCTTTCGGGATCGGCTTTTACCTGGTTCTCTTCATTGCCTTACAAGTCAATTCAGAGTTGGGCCGATCTTGAAAAGCAGTTTCACAGCTACTTTTACTCCGGCAACAACAAGATGAATTTGTCGGACCTCACCAGCATCAGGCAAAAACACAACGAATCGGTTCAAGAATACATCCAACGCTTCAGAGAGATGAGGAACCGATGCTACAGCCTGATGCTATCGGGTGCCCAGTTGGCCGATTTGGCCTTTCACGGCTTGATCGCGCCGATCCGAGAGCGATTCTCTGCGCAGGAATTTGACAGCCTAGCCCACTTAGCGCAGAAGGTGACGGCCCACGAGCAGCGGTTCCAAGACACTAGGAAGGCCGTCAAAAACATAACTCAGGTTGTCATTAAATCAGACTACGGTTCTGATGAATGGGCCAAGAACAAAAAGGACATCGTCTGCCAATGGCTGCTGAAGACTGCCAAAAAAGAGAGATATGACTTCGACATCACCAAGGCCGATAGGATTTTTGACTTGCTGCTCAAGGAGAAACAGATTCAGCTCCCTGAAAATCACGTGATCCCGTCGGCCGAAAAACTAAAGAAGAAAAAATATTGCAAGTGGCACAACTCCACATCCCATGCCACTAATGATTGCAAAGTCTTTAGGCAGCAAATCCAGTCAGCAATTGAAGCTGGGAAATTAAAGTTTGCCGATTCAAATCGACCGATGAAGGTAGACGGTAACCCCTTCTCGGTCAACACAGTTCAAGCCTGCCCCAGGCGAGCCGATCGACAGAACAGAATGGCGCACGGCTTAGTCAACACATCAATCGGGGCCAAGGCAGAAGACGAGCCGACTAGACATCACGCCGCACCAATCAATATGGTGCGCCCCGTCATCAGGTCGGCTGACCGACGGCCGATCTGTGAAGACAGCCGACACCGTCCTCAGCACCGGTCTCGGCGGGAAGAAGCTCACATTGAAACACCTCGTCGGCACAAGCCAGAGATCCAAAGCCGTCGATACAAGGTAAACTGCAACAGTGCCGATCCGCATTGGCATTGTGATTTTTTCAGGTACTGCTAGGAATCCGGCATGAGGCTGCCGACATTGGACGACTGCCCAGCATGCAACGATCGCCGTGACAACAAGCACAGGAGCTCAACGGCTGCAAGCCCAACCCGGTTCGTCCCTAGAGCCGTTCAGTTAAACCAGAGGCAGCGGTCCGTCCATGATCGGCTCGGTCCAATCCACCAAGACTTCTTCGTCGACGAAGACCGCAACGACAACAACCGCGATGATGAAGAGGCCAACGATGAGGAATCGACCAATCCCCAATGGTGCCCATCCGATCTCTTCACAAAGACACAAAAAAGAAGAATTCAATGACTGTGGAGATTATGGCAATCGGATACCCACATGGCAAGCTTATCCGACTGGTAATAGGGATAGGTTACGCCTACTAATTATGTAAACCGGCTATGACTTAGGTGTTACGTTGCCGATCAGATAAGGCAATGGCTCATAGTCATAACTTGGCAAGATTGAGGAAACCGACTTAGAGTATGATAGGGTTTCCGACTTGTAAGCCCGCCCCCCAAGACTATATAAGGGGGTACGGGGCGTCCCTTGAGGGATATCAGATGTATGCGAAGCACATACGAACTACTAGACACACGAGATCTTGAGATCAATAAACACTCGGCGGATCGAATCCCCGAAACAGGAGTAGGGTATTACCTCACGAGAGGGCCTGAACCAGTCTAAACCTTGTTTTCCACTTAACCCATTGTGCTTGACGATCTTGATTGCACCCTCAAATTTCTATTCCCGAAACCAAGTTTCGACAGTTGGAGCACCAGGTAGGGGTCCGCGCATCAAGACTTCTTCTTCAATCTCACCGGCAAGCGCGATGGGATCTTCATCAGGCATCGACAACTTCGCCGCCAAACGATTCAACAAGCTCTCCTTCCCCAACTCGGATTTGGACCAGTCGGAAGGGGGAACCCGCTCGGCGCCGTTCGGGCTACCGAACAACATCGAGATCTACGACAAAGTTTTGACTTCCGAGTTGGGTTCCGCCCACTTGGAAGGAGGAATCCACTCGGCGCCATTCAGATTACCGAACGCCGCCAAGATCTACAGCCATCTCCTCACATCCCCGTCGGAATCGATCCACTCGGGAGAAGAAACCCTCTCGGCACCGTTTGGGCTACCAAACGCCGCTGAGATCTATTGCAAACTCCTCTCCTCCGAGTCAGAATCGACCCACTCGGAGGAACCCCTGTCATCAAGCTACAACCCGGACTGGAGCGATCCAGATTCAAGCAACCCAGGCTCAAGGGAAGTCGTCGTCATCCTCCAACCGTTCGGATCGTGCTCATCCACGGAGCTCGATGAGTACCTCAGCTCTACAGGCTTCGATGATCTCTACGGCATCTCCATGGACGAGGCCAACGACTCCGACTGTGACAAGGACTACGATCCTAGGTGTTTCAACGTCCTCATGGCTGAGGTGGCCGAGACCGACTCAACCATGGCCCGCAGGATCGCAGAGGAAGAACAAGCTAGGCTTGAGCAGGAGCGCAAGCTAGCAGAAAATGAGAATAAGTGCAAGGCGGAGATTGATAGGAGAAAGCGAGACCTGAGGGTGACCGGACGATCCGCTCGGGAGGCCATACTTCAGACGCGAGTCGACAACACCAACATCTTCACGACGCCTCAACAGAACGCCGTGGCCGCCCTCACCCTCCTCGACACAGTCATCGATGCGGCACCCACCACGGTGACACCGATCCTTGACAAGATCAACACCATCGTCGCGGCTACAGCCAACTGCTCTCCCTCCACCTCAGCACGAAGGCCGATCGAGTCTGTGGCAAAAATGCCCGACAGAAGCCGACTTCTGTCGCTGCGGTCGAAGGATTACAGGAGGCCCGAACAAGATCGGACGGCCACTAGGTCAAGAGACCCCCGCCACGAGGCCAAACGGAAGCATCAAGAGCAATCGGTCGACTCCTGCGAAAAGCGGCGTGGACGACCACCCGTCCACGACCGGGTCCGCCGCAGCAACAACTCCGACTACCGCAGAAGCCTACCAAGGACCCCGCCGAGTGATCTGCGAGAAGTCCTTGACCGGCGCTACCAAGAACGAGAGCAACGTTCCCACGAAGATCGAAGGAGATCGCCCGACAGCAATGACGATGGAGTACCCGCGTTCACTCGGGACCTACGTTGGGTGCATTGGCCGAGTGGTTTTAAGCCCACAGGGATCGAGAAGTACGATGGAAAGACCGACCCCGAGTCATGGCTGACCGTGTACACCCTCGCCATCCGCGCAGCAGGAGGAGACAACAAGGCCATGGCCAATTACTTGCCTGTTGCCCTCGCCAACTCAGCCAGGAACTGGCTCACGAGCTTGCCGAGAGGCTCAATTAGCTCGTGGAGCGAACTCTGAGACCACTTCATCGCCATTTTCCAGGGTACTTTCGAAAGACCCGAGGCCCACTTCGACCTCTACAATGTCATACAGAAGCCAGACGAGCCACTGAAGGACTACATCCGGCGCTTCTCGGAAAAGCGCAACAAGATCCCCAACATCACCGACGACATCATCATCGTCGCCTTCCAGAAGGGAGTCCGTGACGAGTTGCTGATTGGGAAGTTTGGGCATAAGCCACCGAAGACGGTGAAGCAGATGTTTGAGACGTCGAACTCCTACGCCAAGTCCAACGATGCAATCAAGGCAGCGCGCCAAAATCGGCCTGACAAAAGGGACGACAAGCACTCGGGAGGAAGCCGGCATCCTAAGAAGGATAACGGCAGCAACAATCAGGCCCAGAAAGACCGCAAGCGCCGGCCCGAGGACCTGGTTGCCATGACATCCAACTCCCAGCGTCATCCCCGAGTCGCGGCCTACAACGCGATCATGAATGCTCAGTGCACGCATCATCCAAACCACAAGCATGCAGCCAAGGACTGCTTTATCTACAAGCAATTTGCCGAACAATATGCAGCACAGCTAAGCAAGAAGCCGACTGACGAAGCCCGCCTATCGGGAACCAAGAAGAACAAGCCGACTGGAAATTCAGAGCCTTTCCAAGACCCCGTGGGCAAACTGAATCACATCTTCGGGGGCCGCAACCTTATGAGTCCAAGAGGAAGCAAAAGCTGACCGACCACGAGGTCAATGCGGCACAACCCAAAGTCCCACAATACCTACGGTGGTCGGAGGTGGCCATCATGTTTAACCGCTCGGATCACCCTGACCGAGTGGTTCACCCGGGGTGGTATCCCCTGGTACTAGACCCGGTGGTTCACAACATCAAGCTGAAGTGCGTCCTCATTGATGGGGGCAGCGCCCTCAATATCCTGTTAGCCAAGACCCTAGACGAGATGCAGATCCCAAGGTCCGAGTTGAAGGCAAGCTCAGCCCCCTTCCACGGAGTTATCCCGGGGCTGTCATCCACGCCACTCGGGCACATCGCCCTTCCAGTCACCTTCGGAGTTCGGGAGAACTTCCGAACGGAGAACATCACCTTCGAGGTGGCCGACTTTGAGACGGCCTACCACGCAATCATTGGGAGGCCTGCACTCGCCAAGTTCATGGCAATACCACACTATACCTACCTCTGCATGAAGATGCCTGGCCCCAACGACGTCATCACCCTGCGCAGCGACGTCAAACAAGCCTTTACCTGCGACAAGGAAAGCTGCGACATGGCCCAATCTCGTGAGAGATCACGTGGCCAGGAAGAAATCCGTCTACATCTGCGGAGGGTGAAATCCCCACAAAGAAGATATCCAAGTCAGGACAAGGTGACGCCAAAACGAAGAAAATCTCCCTTGATCCATCGGATCCTTCCAAAACCGTTGTAGTCGGTGCTGAGCTAGATCCTAAATAGGAAAGCACGCTCGTCACCTTCCTCCAAAATAATAAAGATGTTTTTGCTTGGAAACCATCTGATATGCCCGGAATTCCTAGGGAGGTGATCGAGCACTCTTTACACGTCAAAGATGACGTGAAACCTATCAAACAACGATTATGTCGTTTTGCTCAGGATCAAAAAGATGCCATCAAGGAAGAACTCACAAAACTCATAGCCGCCAGCTTCATCAAAGAAGTCCTCCATCCCGACTGGCTGGCTAACTCGGTCCTGGTCCGGAAGAAGACAGGGCAATGGCGCATGTGCATTTACTACACCGATCTCAACAAAGCATGCCCCAAAGATCCATTCAGGTTGCCTCGCATCGACCAAGTTGTGGACTCACACGTTGCTGCCAACTTCGAGTTTTACGGGCATTTACTCGGGCTATCACCGGATCGCTTGAAGGAATCCGACCGCTGAAAACATCGTTCATGATGTCGTTTGGAGCTTACTGCTACATTACAATGCCCTTCGGTCTGAAGAACACCGGAGCCACATATCAACGCTTGATTCAGAGGTGCTTTCAGACGCAGATCGGGAAAAACATGGAAGCTTACATCGACGATGTCATCATCAAGACCAAGCAGAAGGAAGACTTGATTGCCGACTTAGAAGAAACCTTTGCAAACATTCGGGCCTTCAGAATGAAGCTGAACTCAGAGAAGTGCACATTCGGCGTGCCATCAGGCAGACTGCTCGGCTTCATGGTGTCCCATCGTGGCATTGAAGCTAATCCAGAGAAAATCAACGCTATCCTGAATATGAAGCCCCCGAGTAACCAGAAAGACGTCCAGAAGCTCACTGACTGCATGGCGGCGCTAAGCCGATTCATCTCCCGAGTCGACGAACGAGGCATGCCTTTCTTCAAGTTACTGAAGAAAACTGACGACTTCCAATGGACTACGGAAGCCCACAAGGCCTTTTAAGATTTTAAAGAATTTCTCACGACGCCGTCCGTTCTAGCTTCACCTCAGCCTCAGGAACCCCTGCTATTGTACATCTTAGCAACTCACCAGGTGGTCAGTTCAGTTCTTGTTGTCGAGCGTGAGGAAGAAGGATGAGTGCAGAAGATTCAAAGGCCAATCTACTTCGTTAGCGAAGTGTTGGCAGGAGCCAAGATGCGCTACCCCAAGGTACAAAAATTGTTGTATGGTGTTCTGATAACCGCGAGGAAATTGGCGCACTACTTTTAGGGTCACTCGGTCACCGTCGTCACTTCCTTTCCAATCGGCGATGTCATCCACAACCGGAAGGCGACTGTGCACATCGCAAAGTGGGCCCTGGAACTAATGCCGCTGGACTTAACTTTCAAGGCGAGGACGTCTGTAAAGTCACAAGCCCTGGCAGATTTCCTGGCCGAGTGGACCGAACAACAGGAAGATGTACCCAGGGAAGACCTACAATACTGGACCATGCACTTTGATGGATCCAAGAGGATCACTGGCTTGGGAGCAGGAGTCGTGCTGATCTCCCCGACTGGGGAAAGGCTAAGATATGTTCTACACCTTCACTTCTCCGCCTTACACAACGTCGCCCAGTACAAAGCCCTGCTGCATGGCCTGCGACTTGCTGTTTCACTCGGGATACGACAATTGGTCTTAAAAGGAGACTCCCAACTTGTCGTCAACCAAGTGATGAAAGACTGGTCCTGTCTAAACGACACCATGGAGGCCTATTGGCAAGAAGTTCGCACTCTTGAAGACAAGTTTGACGGATTGGAGCTATCCCATGTCTTGAGACATAGCAACGAGGCAGCTGACGAACTGGCACATCTCGGGTCCAAGAGAGAATTTGCTCCAACAGACGTTTTCATAGAGCATATCTATGAACCGACTGTTGCAGCAAAACCAACTCCCAACGAGCAAGCTGCAAACCAAGTCGCCATGCTCGACGCCGACTGGAGGACACCGCTCATCAAATTTTTAACTCAGCAAGAGCTGCCGGAAGACCGGGATGAAGCGGAACGACTCCGGCGCCGTTGTCAAGCGTATGTCATGGTCGACTCTGATTTATACAAGAGGAGCCCTTCTGGAGTCCTAATGAGATGTATCACGCCTGAGGAAGGACGACAACTACTCCAAGATATCCACTCGGGTATATGCGGAAGCCATGCGGCAGCATGCACCTTGGTAGGTAAAGCCTACAGACAAGATTTTTTCTGGCTTACGGCGGTCTTCGACGCTAACAAAGTGGTCCGAACATGTGAAGGTTGCCAGTTCTTCGCTCGGCAGAGCCATGTTCCAGCCCAAGAGCTACAAACAATTCCATTATCCTGGCCGTTTGTGGTATGGGGCTTGGACATGGTCGGTCCTTTCAAGAAGGCTCCAGGAGGATTCACACATCTGCTCGTCGCAGTTGACAAGTTTTCTAAGTGGGTCGAGGCTAAGCCGGTTGCTACAATCACCGCTGACAAGGCACGAGACTTCATCCTCAACATCGTGCACCGGTTTGGTGTCCCAAACAGGATAATAACCGACAATGGAACTCAATTCACTGGAGGCATTTTCAAAGAATTCTGTGAAGATTTCGGCATCAAAATCTGCTATGCATCGGTCATGCATCCCAAGAGCAATGGACAGGTTGAGCACGCCAATGGCATGGTACTTCAAGGCATCAAGACCCGAGTGTTTGACCGGCTAAATCCTTATGCCGGCAAATGGATTCAAGAGCTGCCCTCAGTTCTATGGTCTCTACGGACTACGCCCAGTCGGGCCACCGGCCAAACTCCTTTCTTCTTGGTTTACGGGGCTGAAGCCATGTTGCCGAATGAAATGGAGTATGAATCTCTTCGAGTCCGCAGCTTCAACGACGAGCGCTACGATCAAGACCGAGTGGACGACCTGACCCGATTGGAAGAGGCCCGTGAGGCCACCTTGATCCAGTCGGCAAGATATCTTCAAGGACTTAGACGATACCATAGTCGCAATGTTCGGGCACGAGCCTTCATTGTCGGCGATTTGGTTCTATGCAAGATTCAAACGACCAAGGACCGTCACAAATTATCTCCACTATGGGAAGGACCATATATAATTGCTGAGGTGACTCGGCCAGGAGCATATCGACTAAAGCGTGAAGACGAATCCATGGTGGAGAACTCTTGGAACATGGAACATCTTCGACGATACTATACTTAAATTGATTTAAGTTTAATGTTATTCTCGACTACCAAACTCAAGCAAGATGACTTCTTGAGGTGACAGTCGGGGGCTGCACATATGTCAATAAAGCATGGTTCTCTTCGACAACTCGTGGATATTTGGTTTATCATTGTTTAATGCTTTTGATTCGAGTTCAATGGATAAGGACTGAGAATTTTTTTGATGACCTAATCAAGCTTAGGCTTTGTGATAGTCGGACGAAAATTACTTAAGAAATCTGACATAAAGACTCTGATCAAGGCATTAACATAAATAAGCTGAATATTTACAAATCCACACCAGAAAGTTACATACAAATGTTTGCAAAATAATCAAGTCCGAAAATGGTTCACTACATCAGTGGCTACTTTCTTGGCCGACTCCTGTGCTTCACTGATCAACTCCAAGGCCTGCTCGTCTGAAGTACCATCGGCGAAGCCCTCCCCAACTGAGTCAACATCTATCCGGGGATAGAGTGACTTGGTCTGCGCAAGAGCAAAGCCTGCTCCCATGATGGCCGCCTCTGAGATGTTGGCCAGGTATTGATCTGGGGCCTTCCTGAGTTTGTCGAAAACCTCGACGGCATCCAACGAACTGGTCCCGAGCCCATGATGGAACAGCGATAAGAGAATCGGTGTGGCCGCATTGGCAACATCGTCCCTTACGCTTTCGGCCCTTCGGACCCTTTCAACGAAGACATCATATTGTGCTCGGGTTTTGACCTTATAAGCTGCCAAAGACCTATGATTACACAGATACCCGAAGATGAAGCAAAATAAAGAATGCTATCTTAGGAAAATTTACCTTCAAACTCAGACTCCAGCTCTGCTTTGCTGGCGTTTGCTTCTTCCAGCTAGGCCTGAAGCACGTGGACTTCCGACGAGTTCTCTGCAACAAGAAAAGTTGTTGACGCCAAGATCGAAACAGACTACGAATAAAGGCAAAAAGAGACTGAGAGGATTGAACTTACTCCCGACTGAACCCCGGAGGTCAAGGTTCTCCTCCTGAAGCGCGGCAATCTCTCTCCGAAGAGAGGCTTCTCTCTATGCAGCCTCTTCTCGAGTGGTCTTCAGCTCCTACTAGACGTTCTCCAGGGAGTTCAAGTGTGGGACCAGCTTCTCGAGCACATCAGACTTGGCTATTGATCGGCAGTATACCCTCTGCACGCGAGTTCAGGGTTGGTCAACTAAAAAGCAATCATAAGGCTATGACAGAAAAAAGCAAAGCTTACGTTTAGCAGCCGAGTAGCTTCGTTCAGGCTGTCGACGAGCATGTCCCTTTCTTCATTTTCCTTTTGCTTGTTCAGGACGATGCCCTGCTTCAAGCCCTCAGAGTCGCGCTACTCTATTTTGATTGGAGGGACCCAGGTCTCAGAAGACTGTAACTGGGGATCTCCTCCACTTTGGCTGATTGATTTAAACAAGATAAATGAAGACAAAGGAAAAATAGATTAAAGATTAAAGTCAAAAGATTGCTTCAGGGCTTACCAGTTTCGGTGGCTGAGTCCTTGTCTGGTACTTCCCGGCTGCTTTTCTTTTCTTGGTTCACACTCGACAGGTTCTCAGTCGGGGTCCCTTGAGTGGCCGCCGGGATCTCTTCTTGGACTGGTTTCCGGTCGGGGCTTCTGGTGGCGATCGGGGGCTTCTTCGCGGTACATCCTCACTAGGGGGTGGGGGCTTTTCACTCAAAGCTCTCTCACTCGGGAGAGGGCTCTGGGATTCTTGTTCTGCAGGCCTTGTCGCCTCAGCTGCTGCAGATGGCTTTCACCCCTCACTCTACCCAGAGGGATCTATGTTCTGAGGCCTCCTGCAAAGAGAAAGATGGGAGCAATCGAGACAAAGGCAGAAAGGATTTCAACAAAGACACGATTTCAGTCATGAGACATACCTGGTCCATCGACGAATCTTGGGCGCGGATTTTGGTGATGGTCTTGGAAGGGTCACTTCAGCTTGAGGGGTTGGGACATCGTCATCCGAGTCATCAATCACAAGCCTCCTTTTCCTCGCCCGCTTGCTGATATCCTCGTCGGCTGTGGCCCTTTTGCCAATTGGATCACTCTAGATCTTGACGCCGCCGGCTGGTTTCTTGGCAGCCCGAGCTGGCGCATCGTCATGATGCACTTTGTATGGCTTCGAGATTATGAAGGCATTTTCCTGCAAGAGAAATTTTTTGTACACTGAGAAGTGTGACACTAAGGTTGAAAGATAGTAAAGAAGCTGAGTCAGCTTACCAGAGGAGGAGGACGATACAAGCTGTACGGGAGAACCGGCAGCATGAGGCTGCGCTCGACTGCAATCCCAGATGAAAATATCTTGTACATCCGAGTCTTCAGAGTTTCGTAGCTCAGAGAATCACGGTCCTCCCGATTGGGATCCCTCTCGCCCTCGTACTCGAATGCGGGTTTGGACCTCTCTTTGATCGGCGCCAATCGGTTCTTCATGAAGTGCCGAGTGATCTGTTCACCCCGAAGGCCCTTTTTCTTCATCTCCAGGATGCTGGCCAGGAGCTTGTTGGCCTCATCCCAATCTTGGGCTACTGGCACGGTGCTCCAATTAGGCCTTGAGACCGGAGGAAGGCCGACGAAGTTGGGCAGACTGGGTTCGAGGTTTGCAATATAGAACCAGTTTGCATGCCAACCCTTGTTAGAGGATTTCAAAGGAAGAGAAAAGTAATCTCTGCGGAGAGATCTTCGGAGCTGAAAGCCGGCCCCACCGACGACGCAGGCTCATCCTTATTTGGATGCGGCTTGAGATAGAACATGCGGCGGAAGAGCTGGAAGTGGGGAAGGATGCCAAGAAAAGCTTCGCAAACATGAATGAAGAGAGTAATGTGAAGCATGGAGTTGGGGTGTAGATGGTAGAGCTGAAGATCGTAATAATCGAGAAGGCCCCGGAAGAACTCAGATGAAGGAGGGCTGAAGCCACAGTAGAAAAAGGAGGTGAAAACCACGATCTCAATGGTGTTCGGGGTGGGGAACTCCTCTCCCGCCGCCGGACGCCAGCCGACGATCTCCTTAGCCGGAAGAACTCCGTTCTTCACCATCTCCCTAAGAGTCGACTCCTTCACATCTGAGGTTGCCCATTGCTCGAAGGGGATTTCCTTCTCTCCCGCCATGGATGTGGTTTGGGGGAAGCAGATCTGGCTCGGGAAATGGGGATTTGAGGAGGGGATCTTGGGAGCTGGATGCGGAGGCTAGCTTGTGGTGAAGCGCGAGCTCCTGGATCGATGGATTTGGGGCACGCGCGAGCCTAGGGTTTTCCGCAGGGAGCTGGTGAACAGTATTGCGAAAGGGGAAGTTTTTTGGGAAGACGAAGTGGCGGGGATGACCTCGAGGCTTTGTATAAAGATTTGAGGGTTTTGCTAGGTCATCTCGCGAGTGGGCCGAGCCCATGAGAGACTTGCAGCCCAACTAAGGTGTGGCTTGACACGTGTCCTTAGGGACTTAAGTGGATGGACTTATGTGACACATGCATATTGCCCTGGCAATATGCATGTGTCACATAGCCCAATACCTTTAAAATCCTTTCATGCCACGGTTTGCGCAACTTCATGAGAGGTTGGCACGATGCAATTTGAAAGGTGACAAACAGTTAAGTTTTTCATGGGTCTGCCGATACTGAGGGATCTTGTTTGGTTTTAAGCATTTGATTAAATGATTATATCAATGCTATTTTTCCACCTTGGTGAAGATCCTTTTAGATTAAGACCAATATTATGGCAGGAGTTATTTAATATTTTGGTCATATTTTTTGGATGACTGAAAGATTTGTTTACCCATGAGGGTTGATTAAATTATTTGTTCCGAGATGACTCGGGCAGATCCACTCGAATAAGATTGAGCTTACCGAGTGCTTTTCACCAACGAGGGTTGATTGAACTATTTGTTCTGAGAATGATTTTTTATAGTTCTTGATTATATGCTTAGTCTGTTTTTGACTAACCACATAGTCAGGGGCTACACCTAATTAGGTGCATCAGGAGATGCACCTAGATATTTATTTTTGAGAATTTTTTGGGATGTTTTCAGCCCTTCACATTCTTTGGAGCCACTCAGGAGTTTCAGGCAGAGATGACGGAACCACATGGCACGAGAAGCACTCAGCCAAAGAGTTGTTTGGCGGTGGGTTGTCTTGGTTCGAGGCAAAGTTATCTCGTCGACTGCGAAGGACTCGGGGGCTACTGTGGAGATTATGGCAATCGGATACCCACATGGCAAACTTATCCGACTCGTAATAGGGATAGGTTACGCCTACTAATTATGTAATCTGGCTATGACTTGGGTGTTACGTTGCTGATCAGACAAGGCAACGACTCATAGTCATAACTTGGTGAGATTGAGGAAACCGACTTACAGTATGATAGGGTTTCCGACTTGTAAGCCCGACCCCAAGACTATATAAGGGGGGTACGGGGCGTCCCTTGAGGGATATCAGATGTATGCGAAGCACATACGAACTACTAGACACACGAGATCTTGAGATCAATAAACACTCGGCGGATCGAATCCCCGAAACAGGAGTAGGGTATTACCTCACGAGAGGGCCTGAACCAGTCTAAACCTTGTTTTCCACTTAACCCATTGTGCTTGGCGATCTTGACTGCACCCCCAAATTTCTATTGCCGAAACAAAGTTTCGACAACGACTCAAGTGTGAAGGGAGAGAAGATGAAGTTCGGCAAATGATCCACGAACAGCGCCGTCGGCTGGGTAAGATCAAAAGGCGATGGGTTCCCAAAGAGAAAACCACCGCAGCCCACGAGGAGCAAGCCAAGGAGAGTCGAGCCGATCAAGCCAGGAGGGCAGCCAAAGGCAAAGGCAAAGTTTGCGCGTCGGTCAACATGGTGTTCGTACTACCAGCCGAATTCAGTGCTCCTGAAGCCGATGCAAACACCATTGAAGATGACCTGGTGAATCTAGCAATCTCGCCGGACCAAGCTATTTTTGACAAACCCGAGGGGACCGAAAATCGGCACTTGAAGCCGCTGTACGTTAAAGGATTCGTTAACAGTAAGCCGATGTCCAATATGCTAGTCGATGGGGGAGCCGCAGTCAACCTCATGCCTTACGCAACATTTAGAAAACTAGGCAAAGGAGCCGAAGACTTGATAAAAACCAATATGGTGCTCAAAGACTTCAGCGGTAACCCATTAGAAACCAAGGGCGTCCTCAACGTCGAACTGACCATCAGCAATAAGACCGTGCCCACAACGTTCTTTGTCATCGATGGGAATGGGTCTTACAGCCTGCTGCTCGGAAGGGACTGGATACACGCTAATTGTTGTGTTCCTTCTACAATGCATCAGAGCTTGATCCAATGGGACGGCGACAAGATTGAGATCGTACTAGCCGACAGGTCAGTTAGCATCGTCAGTGCCAATTTGCCGCTTTGGAAAATAGAAGGCATCGATTGTTTGTCTGGGAAAATCTGGCAAGCCGATTTTCAAAATGTGTCCAATTCCACAATACAGCCGATTGGAGATGATGAGCCGCAGCTGCTGCTTTGAACAAGACATGGTGGAGGGCTCAAGCGTCTTCGGCATGGACACCACAGACGAAGACGATGACAAGCTCGGGCAAGGTTTCACGTCGGCCGACGAACTAGAAGAAATTGACATCGACTGGTGACAAGCCGAGGCCAACGTATATTAGCAAAAATTTATCTCCTCATTGTAGATCCCAGCTTATTGATTTGTTAAAAGAATATAAAGATTGTTTCGCTTGGGAGTACTTCGAGATGAAGGGTTACGCGGAGGCTACGCTAGCCGAAAACAAAAACTTTTTACCGCGCAAACCAGGAACACTTGCAAGTAAGGGCCGATAGATCGTTACCGATTGGAGTGTGCAGCGGAAAGCCAATCTAGGCTATCCGATCCGGAAGCGTGCCTTGCGATTCCCACAAGCCGACGCCGATACCGGGGACGCCGATTCACCAATCAGCCAATCGCTCCGGTGCGCCGATCCGGCCGATCAACGGCTCGCAACGTAGCGGCGCCTCTACCGGTATCCACACGTCCGGGGACAAACCGCCGAACACCCGTGTGCTAGCACGCGATGCAAGGCTAGGCTCGAAGGTGGGGAGGGTTTCGTGGAGATTGATCTCGACGACTTCTAAAGCCGCGTGTGATCGGATTGATTTCTGCGCAATCAATTGACTTGATTTCCTACGCAGCTCTCCACCCTCACCCCTTTATATAGAGTTGGCCGGCTGGGACTCGTGGCCGATCGGGACTCTATTTTGAATCGGATCCCATCCGAATCTCATAGAGTTGGCCGCCCATACGTCGTAAGCCCATAGGACTCTATCCGATCGGATCCATATCCGATCGAGCCGTATCCGGGTCCAACTCGAATATCTATTCTATCCCCTTAAGCGTGCAACCCGTAGGTTCAGGTATACTCGGTTTCGGCTATAGTCTAACTTAGCCGATCGTTGGCTCGAGTCCAACTCACCCGACCCATCAACGCGGCGCCTAGCAGCACATATTGACACCATAGTATACAAGAATAATATCGGCTCGAACCTTATGTGTACACAAATCCCTTTGCCTCACGATACCCGTTAAGCTATAGGCAAGATGTGTGCCATCCCTTCAATAGCTTAACCTTTCACTCGAACCGTATTGGATTATCCATCCGTTGATTGACTCCTCAATCAACTCAGCATGGCCATGCATTTCCATAATCCAACCTCGAGGGGCCCGAGATATCTCTCCAAAGGAGGGGCAAATTCCATCTTGATCACTCACATCCCACTCCATGTTTCATAGCAAACCATAAAACTACCTTTATAACTACCCAGATTCGGAATAGCGTTTGGTAGTCCCAAAATAGGTTACTGCACATGTTGGAATCCATGGTGATCTCGGGTCTAAGGACTTTGTACCAACACTACCGAGACCAACTAATGGCACATTAATTCTGTAGTGTCTCATGGTGGGTCTATCCAACAATGTGTTCTCTAACACATATGTCCATGTTTATTGATTTGGTATCTCCATACCCATGATCTATGAGACATGATCATCAATCAATAAACATGCCGATCTTAGAATCATATTTGTTCTAACAATATGATATATGATCGAGGATCGTTTAGAAATAGATTCATACATAAAGAGCCTCATAAATAAGTCACGTACTTATTGATTAATACAAGATGTCTATTTCATGAAACTGAATAACACTTTATTCATTTATACATAAACATTGACGTGATATCCAACATCTCCATGTTGCCTCTAGGGCATATCACTAACAATCTCCCACTTGCACTAGAGTCAATCATGTAAGTATCTAATACCCATTGCTCTTGTGTGCGCCTCATGTTTCGGTGAGGAGAGGTTTTGTCGCGGATCGGCTATGTTGAGATCCGTGTGCACTTTGTATATCTTGACATCACCTCTGTCCACTATCTCGCGGATGAGATGATATCGCCGAAGTATGTGTTTGGACTTCGATGTGACCTTGGCTCCTTGGCTTGCGCAATGGCTCCACTATTATGACAATAGAGAGACATTGGACCAGTCGCACTAGTCATCACACCAAGCTCGAAACGAATTTCTTGATCCAAACAACCTCCTTTGCAGCTTCCGGCGGCAATGTACTCGGCCTCGTTGTAGAATCAGCAACGGTATCACGCTGGAACTCTTCCAGTGATGCGCCTCCGTTCGGGCAAAACACGAACCCAGTTGCGATCTATAATCATCCTTGTCTGTTTGGAAGCTAGCATCGGTGTAACCACTTACAACGAGCTCTTCTTCACCTCGATAGACTAGGAACATATCCTTAGTTCTTCTCAAGTACTTAAGGATATTCTTTACGGCGATCCGTGACCTTCACTGGATCGACTGTATCCGCTCGTAGCACTCAAAGCGTACGAGACATGCGGGTGTGTACAAAGCATGGCATACATGATGGATCCAATTGCCGAAGCATATGGAACCATACCCATCTTATTCCGCTCATCATGTGTTTGAGGACACCGATTCTTGCTAAGATTAATGCCATGTGACATGGGCAAGAAACCTTTCTTGGAATCATTCATGTTGAACCTTTTCAACACCTTGTCAATGTATGTACTTTGGCTTAATCCAATTAGCCTCTTGGATCTATCTCTATAGATCCGAATGCTAATATGTATGCTGCCTCCCCTAAGTCTTTCATGGAAAAACTATTTTTCAATGAAGACTTGACGGATTCTAGCATAGGGATATCATTTCCAATCAACAATATGTCATCCACATATAAGATTAGAAATACAACGTGCTCCCACGACCTTTTTGTAAACACAGGCCTCTTCTTCGTTTTTGATGAAACCAAACCCTTTGATTACTTCATCAAAACGAATATTCCAACTCCGAGATGCTGCTTCAATCCATAAATGGATTTCGTAGCTTGCATATCTTTCCAGCGATTCTGGATCGACAAAACCCGAGGTTGTATCATGTATACATCCTCGCTTAGGTTTCCATTCAGGAAAGCCGTTTTGACATCCATCCGCCATATCTCATAATCAAAATATGCAGCAATCGCTAGGATAATCCGAATAGATTTAAGCATTGCGACGGGCGAGAAGGTTTCATCATAATCAACTCCTTGAATCTGTTTAAAACCTTTCGCCACCAATCGCGCCTTATAGATGTGAACATTTCCATCCATATCGGCCTTTTTCTTAAAAACCCATTTACACTCAATGGTTTTGACACCATCGGTGGATCAACCAAGTTCCAAACTTGATTGTCGTACATGGATTCTATTTCGGATTTCATGGCTCCAAGCCACTTGTTGGAATCGGGTCCCACCGTCGCTTCCTCATAGGTCTTAGGTTCATCGTTGTCCAACAACAAATATCACGTTGTTCCGCACCGTGAACCTCGTCGGCGCACGACGTGATCTTTCGGACCTCCGTGGGGGGTGTATCTACAACTGGTGGCGCAACACTTTGCTCCTCCCGTTGTGGTTCCGTGGTCGCAAACGTTTTCGGTGTTTCTTGAACTTCTTCAAGATGCACCCTGCTCCCACTAACCCTTCTTGAAAGAAACTCTTTCTCCAAGAAGACACCGTGTCGGGCGACAAACACTTTGCCTTGTTCCCGATTATAAAAGTAATATCCCTTGGTTTCCTTAGGATATCCCACAAAGAAACACTTGTCGATTTGGGTGTGAGCTTGTCGATCAGTAAACGTTTTACATAAGCTTTGCATCCCCAAATTTTGAGAAAAGACAAACTAGGGGGTTGCCCGTCCATATCTCATATGGTGTCTTTTCAACCGACTTAGATGGAACTCTATTTAGTGTGAGCGCAGTGTTTCAAGAGCATATCCCCGAAGGATAACGGAAGATCACTTTGGCTCATCATCGACCGCACCATGTCCAACAAGGTGCGATTTCTCCGTTCGGACACCCCATTCCATTGTGGAGTTCCCGGCGGAGTCAACGTGGAACAATTCCACAATCTTTCGAGATGATTATCAAACTCTTGGCTCAAGTATTCCCCTCCACGATCGATCGTAGAAACTTGATTGTTTTCCCTAAATGATTACGTACTTCATTCGGAATTCTTTAAACTTTTCAAAGGATTCGGACTTATGCCTCATTAAGTAGATATAACCATATCTACTAAAGTCATCGGTAAAGGTAATGAAGTACTGATAACCACCTCTAGCCGTTGAGCTCATTGGTCCACATACATTAGTATGTATGAGTGCCAACAAGTCACTTGCTCTTTCACTGTGTCCCGTGAAAGGTGCCTTTGTCATCTTACCAAGTAAACAAGACTCACATGTCTCAAATGATTCAAAATCAAAAGAGTGAAGCAATCCATCCTCATGGAGCTTCTCCATGCGTTTCTTATTTATATGGCCTAAGCGACAATGCCGGATAAACGTGGAGTTTATATCATTAGAGAGTTGCCTTTCTCGTATTAATGTTATAGATGGGAGACGCTTCAAGATTCAAAACGTATAATCCATTCACCAATGGAGCATGAAAATAGAACATATCTCTAAGATATATTGAACAACCATTGTTCATTGATCTAAAATCATATCCTTCCGCTTGCAAACATGAAGCGGAAATAACGTTTTGACATAGTGTTGGAACACAATAACAATTATTTAATTCCAAAACTAATCCGAAGGTAGATGAAGTGATACCGTGTCGACAAAGCGTAGCAACGCTTGCTCCATTGCCGACGCGCAGTTCACCTCGCCCCTTCTCAAGCCTCTACTTCTTCTTATTCCCGCAACGACTTGCAAATATGAGCTACGATCCGGTATCAAATACCCAAGAGTCGGTAGGTAAAGTAGCAAGATTAATGTCTATAACATTAATACCGAAGCGAAGTCGTACTTTGCTTCTTTTTGAGATCCTCCATGTACTTCTTGCAATTCCTCTTCCAAGGGCTCCTGTCTCCTTGCAATAGAAGCAAACGGCATTTGATGCCGCCGACCCCTTCTTGCCCTTCTTTGCATTGGAGGCACTCGCGATCTCATCGGGAGTTAACTTCCTCTTGGTGCAATGTTTCTTGACAGTGGTTTGTGCTTAGCCTTCGCATCATCATCACATGATGACCATTCTTGGATACTCTCCTCACTGTCTTTAGCATCCCATGCAACTCAGCCAAGGTTCTATCCATATTGTTCATGCGATAATTCAATATGAATGGCTCGAAGCTCGGAGGGAGCGGCGGAGAATCACATCGTAGCCAACTCTTGGCTAAGGGGAAAACCTAGTTTTTCCGGACTCTCAATGTAGCCAATCATTTTTATCACATGCGGGCGACGGGATTCCCCTCAACAAGCCCGAACGCAAACAAGGACATTGAGGTGTTGAACCTCTCGGCCCGTGCTTGGTTCTCAAACATGCCACGCAGATCCACGAATAATAGTGTGAGCATCGTTTGCTCTCATATTGCTTCGAAGCTCGGGGGACATTGTAGCAAGCATGAGACGGCTTATATCTAGGGCATCATTAGTGTTCTTCTCATAAGCCCTCCGTGCGTTGTAGTGGCATTATTTGGCAAATCCTCGGGATAGGGTACTTCAAGAACGTACTCCTTACGCTCTTGCTTGAGAACAATTCTCAAGTTGCGATACCAATCCATAAAGTTTGTTCCGTTTAATTTTTCCTTTTCGAGAATAGATCGCAAATTAAAGGTACTGGGTGTAGTATTAGCCGCCATTTATTCTACAACAAAAAGCAAAGTTTAGCACAATGTTTATGCTATGTCTTTTGTTAAACAATTTAACATAAGACTCCCATTACGTATTTTCCACCTCCCTCTAGGTTACGTATTGGGTCAAGATCCACATGTTAGTTAATTTTCTAGTGAGCTTTGGCATCACTTGCTAGAAAATTAGTAACATCGATAAGCAACTCCTTGCTAATCACATCTCTATGTGACTCTTGTTGTTGGTGTGGCATCTTCATGCCCCGACGCCAACCTATGCCCCAAGGCCCAAAACTGTTTTGATAGCCTTGTTAAGTAAACCAAATGCTCCTGCATGTATATGTCGACATATACCCCTCGTGTTATGATAGAGAATGGCACTGCTGCTTGCGCAGACCCACCATTGACGAGCATAACGGTGACGGGTGCAACATTTGGAAGGGCATCGTTGCTACTTAATTTTGAGAGGATGCTATCCTATCAAACAAACATATCACATATGAAAGCAAGAAGAATAGCATATAATGAAATAGTATGGCCCCCTTCACATGGTGATCTCCATCTCCATGTCGGCGCGAGGATCTCCATCTTCGGCATCATCTTCCAAGTGCCGAATGCTTGATATCTTCAAACTAAGCTACTACTATAGAAGCTCTAATTGAAGATTACATCGACTCGCGAGTCGTGAAAGAATATTACAAGCATTGCACGTATGAAAGAATATTACGGGATTGCACATATGAAAGAATATTACATGCATCACATGCATCTCATACATACAATAGGGCCATACCATCTCAAAGCATTCTCTACAAAAACAAGTTAGGCGTAGAAACGTTTTCTACCTATCGCGAGAGATACGGCATCGAGACGACCTATAAGGGGTACGCACACGGCGGTCGGGGGTCGAGGGGAAGCCGCCTCGCGGGCTTCGGGCAGCGCCACACCCACGAAATTCATAAATCCAATCTATGAAATCGCTTACGGAAACCATGTCGGCATAATCATATTATGTCGTCCCGATACACTATCAAGGGAGATGGTTTGCGTAGGCACGAGGCAACAAACAAGATCGGACTACGAGATAGCTTCGGCATAATCACATTATACCGTTCCGATACACTATCAAGGAACGCTATCTCGAACCCAACTCAAACCGAGTTACATGAAAATTGCTTCGACGTAATCACATTACGCCGTTCCGATACACTATCAAGGAACGCAATTACCATTAACTCTCCTCAACGAATCCCGTAAAACCGATTGATCTAATCAACCCGTGCGCAAAACTTGTTCCGATTCAATCTAAAACCCGAACTAAGCAAGATTAGCTCGATACCACGAAGGGTTACACGGAGGCTACGCTAGCCGAAAACAAAAACTTTTACCGCGCAAACCAGGAACACTTGCAAGTAAGGGCCGATAGATCGTTACCGATTGGAGTGTGCGGTGGAAACGTACCAATCGGGGCTATCCGATCTGAACAGTCTTGTCAATTCCCTCAAGCCGACATGCATACCGGGACAGTCGCCAATCACCAATCGCTCCGATTGCAGCCGATCCGAAGCCGATCAACATCGCAACGTAGCAACGCCTCTACCGGTATCCACACGTCCGGGGACGAACGCCGAACACCCGTGTGCTAGCACGCGATGCAAGGCTAGGCTCGAAGGTGGGGAGGGTTTCGTGGAGATTGATCTTGACGACTTCTAAAGCCGCGTGTGATCGATTGATTTCGGCGCAATCAATTGACTTGATTTCGTACGCAGCTCTCCACCCCTCACCCCTTTATATAGAGTTGGCCGACGGGACTCGTGGCCGATCAGGACTCTATTTTGAATCGGATCCCATCCGAATCTCATAGAGTTGGCCGCCCATACGTCGTAAGCCCATAGGACTCTATCCGATCGGATCCCTATCCGATCGAGCCGTATCCGAGTCCAACTCGAATATCTATTCTATCCCATTAAGCGTGAGACCCGTAGGTTCGGGTATACTCGGTTTCGGCTATAGTCTAACTTAGCCGATCGTCGGCTCGAGTCCAACTCAGCCGACCCGTCAACGACGGCGCCTAGCGGCACATATTGACACCATAGTATACAAGAATAATATTGGCTCGAACCTGTAATGTGTACACAAATCCCTTTGCCTCATGATACCGGTTAAGCTATAGGCAAGATGTGTGCCATCCCTTCAATAGCTTAACCTTTCACTCGAACCGTATTGGATTATCCGTCATGTTGATTGACTCCTCAATCAACTCAGCATGGCCACGCATTTCCATAATCCGAACCTCGAGGGCCCGAGATATCTCTCCAAAGGAGGGGCAAATTCCATCTTGATCACTCACATCCCACTCCATGTTTCATAGCAAACCTGCAAACTACCTTTATAACTACCCGATTACGGAATAGCGTTTGGTAGTCCCAAAATAGGCTACTGCACATGTTGGAATCCATGGTGATCTCGGTCTAAGGACTTTGTACCAACACTACCGAGACCAACTAATGGCACATTAATTCTGTAGTGTCTCATGGTGGGTCTATCCAACAATGTGTTCTCTAACACATATGTCCATGTTTATTGATTTGGTATCTCCATACCCATGATCTATGAGACATGATCATCAATCAATAAACATGCCGATCTTAGAATCATATTTGTTCCAACAATATGATATATGATCGAGGATCGTTTAGAAATAGATTCATACATAAAGAGTCTCATAAATAAGTCACGTACTTATTGATCAATACAAGATGTCTATTTCATGGAACTGAATAACACTTTATTCATTTATACATAAACATTGACGTGATATCCAACATCTTCATGTTGCCTCTAGGACATATCACTAACACGAGATGCCCAGCCTTAGCCGATCAATCCATCAACTTCCGATTAAAGCAGGCTATGGACCGTTCAAACAGCCTCCCAGGAGGTTTAAGGCCGATATATACGATGCAATCAAAGCCGAAATCACTCGGCTATACGATGCGGGATTCATTCGGTCTTGCCGATACGCCGAGTGGGTCTCAAACATTGTCCCAGTGTTGAAGAAAAATGGTAAACTTAGGGTGTGCATCGATTTCAGAGATCTGAACAAAGCCACCCTAAGGACGAATATCCAATGCCGATAACCGATTTGCTTGTCGATGCTGCTTCGGGCCACAAAATCATTAGTTTCATGGACGACAATGGAAGTTATAATCAGATATTTATGGCCAACGAAGACATCCACAAGACCGCTTTTCGGTGTCCCGGTGCAATCGGCTTGTACGAATGGGTGGTAATGACGTTCGGCTTGAAGAATGCTGGGGCAACATATCAACGGGCTATGAACTATATTTTTCATGACATGATCGGCTCACTAGTAGAGATCTATATTGATAAAGTGGTTGTCAAGTCTAGGGAGATAGAGGGCCACATAATCTAAGACAAGTGCTAGAACGGACGAGGAAGTATGGCCTGAAGATGAATCCACTCAAGTGCACGTTTGGCGTATCGGCTGGGTAGTTCATGGGATTTCTTGTTCATGAAAGAGGAATTGAGGTTACACCAAGAAGCATAAATGCTATCAAGACAATTCAGCCTCCGAAGGACAAGAAACAACTCCAATCTTTGATCGGCAAAATCAATTTCATCAGGCGATTCATAGCCAGTCTCTTAAAAAAGATGGAGCCGTTCACACCATTGCTTCAGTTGAAAGACAATCAAGCATTCACATGGGGGGCAGAGCAACAAAAGGCTTTGACAACATTAAAGATTATCTGAGTTCTCCTCCAGTTCTAATGCCTCCACAAAAAGGGATACCATTTAAGCTGTACCTATCAGCCGATGACAAGTCAATCGGCTCCATTTTAATCCAAGAGGTTGAGGGCAAAGAAAAAGCCATCTTCTATCTCAGCCGACGGTTACTAGACACAGAAACAAGGTATTCGCCTATGGAGAAGCTATGCCTATGCCTCTATTTTTCATGTACGAAATTAAGGCATTATCTGCTATCCAACGAGTGCACAATAATCTGCAAAGCCGATGTAGTTAAGTACATGCTATCGGCTCCAGTGTTAAAAGGAAGAATTGGGAAGTGGATTTTTGCGCTAACAGAATTTGATCTGAGGTACCAGGCACCTAGGGCAGTCAAAGGACAAGCTATAGCCGATTTCATCGTGGAGCACAGAAATGATTCGATCGGCTCAGTGGAAATTATGCCTTGGACTCTGACATTTGACGGCTCGGTTTGCACCAATGGCTGCGGCATCGACTTAGTTATTATTTTACCCAGCGGGGCAAGTTTCGAATTTGCTTTCGCTATCAACCCCCATGCTACAAACAACCAAGCCGAATACGAAGCCGTCCTCAAAGGATTACATCTCGCTCAAGGAAGTTGAAGCCGACGCCATCGAAATAATGGGAGATTCATTGTTGGTCATTAGCCAATTATCGGGAGAATACGAATGCAAAAATGATGCGGCGATGGTCTATTATCGGCAATGCGGGAATTAATGGACGGTTTTGGCTAGTTACTTTGAAACATATCCCGAGAGAGCGAGAACACGGAGGCCAATGATTTAGCTCAAGGGGCATAGGGCTATCGACCGATGTTAAAAGAGATTGACATAGAGGTTGCCGCCATTACGTACCGATGACTGGAGGTTTGAAGTTTACAGACTATCTCAAAAACCGCTCTCAATCGGCTACAAGGAAGTTACGATACAAGGCATTGAGATATGTTTTGCTCGATGAAGATCTGTACTATCGGACAATTGATGGTTTACTACTCAAGTGTTTGGTGTCACGCCCGATTTTCGTTCGGGATTAAAAATCATTTAATAAATCATTTTCTAGAAATTGAATAAAAAGAAAAACAAAGTAAATCAAATGAAACTATTAAGGAAATTAAAATTTTCTTTAAAAATCATGGCTGGAAATATTTTTGAAATATTATCCATGCCCTAAAGTACTCTCTGAAATTTTTCGTGAAATTTTGAAGCTCCGAAATAATTTTAATAATACAAAGAACACTTAAATAATTATTTAAATAAATAAATTAATAATTAAATGAGCTGGAGATATTTTTATTAAATACTTTGGGTATTCATATATTTTCAGGATTTTTCTTGGAATTATTTGGGCATTGGAAGTATTTATAAGAATTAAAGGATGTTTGGACCAAAAAGTCTGTTTTACGTCCCTGTTACAGTAGCGTCTTCAACCTCCGGCCGTGCTACGGTGCCGAACAATGCCCGAAAATTGTGGCTTTGTTTCCTCCACCAAATCCGGCCTAATCCTTTGCCCAAATCAAAAATTAGTTGCGGGAGCGGATTCCTCTCGATCTCCTCTACATTTCACCCATGAAACCCCTCAATCCGTGCTAAATCGCTCGAATTTCGGCCCCGTTCTTATCCCGACGAACTCGGGATAAACCCTAAAAATCCGGCGCCAAATCCTCTCTTCCCGGTGCGGGACTCTCCTTCCCAATCCTATAAAAAGAACCCCCATTGTCGAAACTTGGTTTCGGCAATATATTCTTCTGGGGTCGCAGTCGAGATCGCCAAGCACAATGGGTTAGAAGAAGAAGATTTAGACAGGTTCAGGCCCTCTCGTGAGGTAATACCCTACTCCTGTTTCGGTGGATTCGATCCGCCGAGTATCTTTATTGATCTCGTGATCTAAAGATGAAGGCTAAAAGATGATCTCCTATCGGAATATCTGATTTAGAATCTGATCTCTCATATCCCTCAAGGGACGCCCCTTACCCCCCTTATATAGTCTTGGGAGGAAGGGTTTACAAGTCGGAAACCCTATCTTATTCTAAGTTGGTTTCCTCAATCTTACCAAACCGTGACTATAGGCCGATTGCCTTATCTCTATCGGCAACCGTAACACCCAAGTCAAGTTCGGCTTACAGATATAGCGGCGCAATCTATCCCTACCTCCGGTCGGATAAGCTTGCCATGTAGATACCCGATGCCACAATCTCCACAGTAGCCCCCGAGTCCTTTTCATTCGACGAGACAACTCGCTTCGGACCAAAGCGGCACTCAACCAAAAAATCTCTTTGACCGAGTGCTTTTGGCGCGAGTGATTCCATCATCTCTGCCTGAATCTTCCCAGTGGCTCCAAAGACTGTGAAGGGCTGAAAAATTTCTTAAAAATAAATATCTAGGTGCATCTCTGATGCACCTAATTAGGTGTAGCCCCGACTATGTGGTTAGTCAAAAATAGACTAAGCATATAGTCAAGAACTATAAAAAACTATTCTCATGTAGATGCCTAGCTCATGCTAAAGCAATCACTGAAATCTCATTACTCGGCAAGTTCATACTCAACCGAATGAATTTGTGCGAGTTATCTCGAACAAATAATTCAATCAACCTTTATAGGTAAAAAGCACTCGGTAGGCTCTTGCTTATCCGAGTGGATTTGCCCGAGTAATCCCGAATAAATATTTCATTCATCCCTCATGGGAGAACAAGTTCTTTCAATCATATGAAAAGTATGACCAAGTTATTAAATAGCTTTTGCCATAATACTGGTCTCAATCTATAAAGATCTTCACCAAGGTGGAAAACAAACAGCATTGGTAAGATTACCCGACCAAATGCCAAAAAACCAAACGCCCTTGTTCACCAAGGCATATAAAAAACTCATTTGTTGGTCACCTTCCAAATTGCATCGTGCCGGCTTCTCATGAAGTCGGGCAAACCGCGGTATGGAAGGATCTTTAAAGGTATAGGGCACTCGGACACGCGCATATTGCCGGGGCAAATCTGCTTAAGCTCATCCGCTTAAGTCCCCAAGGACACGTATCGGACCACACCTTAGTGGGCCGTAGATTTTCTTATGGGCTCGGCCCACTCACCGAAAAACCTAGCGCAACCCTCAAATCTTTCTATAAAGATGCGAGGTCGTCCCCGCCTCTTCGTCTTCCAAACGATTCCCCTTTTGCGGCCTTGTTCATCGGTTCACCGCGGAGAACCCTAGACTCGCGTGCTCCCAAATCCATCCATCTAAGAGCTCGCTCTCGCAACAACCAGCCTCCACAACCAAATCTCCCACGTTCCATCGCCAAAGATCCAACTTTTTCCGGCCCACCCACTTCCCATCAACCCATTCTCATGGCGGAGGAAAAAAGGATTCCTTTCGACCAATGGGCCGCCTCGGATGTGAGGGAATCCACCCTCAAGGAGATGGTGAAGCACGGCGTGCTTCCGCCAAAGGAACTTGCGGGATGGCGCCGGCGGCGGGGAGGACTTCCCGACCCCGAACACCGGTGAGCTCGTCGTTTTCACTTCCTTTTTCTATTGCGGGTTCAGCCTTCCCACCTCCGAGTTCTTCCGGGCTTCGGACTATTATGGACTTCATCTCTACCATCGAACCCCAACTCAATGCTTCACATAGCTCTCTTCATTCATGTGTGTGAAGCTTTCCTTGGCATTCTTCCCCACTTTCATCTCTTCGTCGTATGTTCTATCTCGAAACCTCATCCGAACAAGGACCATCCTTGCGTTGTTGGCGGGCGGGCTTTCGGCTTGCGGATCTCTCCGCAAAGAGTACTTTTCTCTCCTTTGAAGTCTTCCAACAAGGGCTGGCACGCAGTGGTTCTACATCGCAATCTCGAACCCGGCTGCCGTCCTTCGTCGGTCTTCCCCTGTCCCCAAGCCGTCTTGGAGCACCGTGCCGTAGCCCAAGATTGGGATGAGGCCAACGATCTGCTCGCAAAGATCCCGATGATGAAGAAGAGGGGTCTTCGCGGGGAACAAATCACTCGGCACTTCATCGGAGTGCCGGCGGCGCCGATCAAGGAGCGGTCGAACCGAACGCCTTCGAATATGAAGGCGGGACGGACCCCAATCGGGAAGACCCGAGATCCACTCACATACGAGATCCCGAAGATTCGGATGTACAAACTCTTCTCATCCGGGATTGCGGTCGAGCGGGCCCTCATTCCGCTAGTCCTCCCCCGGCATCCACCGGCCTCCTCCTCCGGTAAGCCGACTGGTTGCTTCATAATATCTTTTAATCTTGACATCTTGTCTCTTAATGTTGCACTTTCTTTCTTCTGCAGGAAAACGCCTCTATCACCTCCAAGCCATACAAGGTGGCTCATGACGACGCGCCACATCGCCCCACCAAGAGGGTGGCGGGATCAAAATCCGGAGCGACCCGGTCGGGAAGCGGGCGGCGCCAGTGGAGACTCGAACAAGCGCGCGAGCAAGGAGGCGATCATCGAAGACTCGGATGACGACGTCCCGGCCCCTCCGGTCGATACTCCGCCTCTAAGGCGATCACCGCGGACGGCGCCAAAGATCCGCCGATCATCCAGGTATGCTCCGGAACCGAAGTATGAACTTTTTCGCTGAACACCTTTCTTTATCTTTATCCCTGCCGTATTCACCTTCACAGGAGGCCCCAGGACATAGATCCTGTCGGAGAGGATGAAGGACCGACTTCGCCGCTGCTCCCGAAGTACCAAGACCATCGAGCCAAAGCCGGAGCTCGCAACCGAGTGCGGCGCTCAGGGCAAACAACCTTCGCCTCCGAAGGAGATGCTCCTAGGAAGGAGCCCCATGCCGATCGGGATATCCCGCCCGAAACCGGTCGTCGGCCGGAACCCGCGGCTGCGGCTCAAGCACCCCGGCCGGGGTCACTCGCGCGAGCCGAGGAAGAAGAAAGCCGGCCGGCCGCTCCACCTAGTCGGGCGGCCTCACGAAGCCGGTGAGACTCGCTTGAAGCATTCTTTCACTCTCTCAATTTTGAATCTTTCATGTCTTTATTTGTCCTTCTTGCTTGCCACCACGGTAGAAGAGATCCCCGGGTTGCGATCTTCGAGACCCGGGTTCCCCGATCGAGATCGAGTGGCGGGATTCGGAAGGCGAGAGGCGGGGCATCATCCTAGGCCGGCAAGCCGAAAAGATGAAAGGGATGCCCTTGTCGAGAGCTTGAATGAGGCGACCCGCGCTCAACGTAAGCCTTTGTCTCTCTCTTTGATTACATCATCGTTATTTTTCGATCGATCACTCCGCTTTTGCGTGCGAAAGAATATTGCCGCTCAATGGCAAAATGAAGTCTTTGGAGAAGCTGGTCCCCACTTAAACTCCTTGGAGGACATTCGGCGGCAGTGAGAAGGCCACTCGGGAGGAGGCCGCATCAAGAGAGGCGGCTTTAAGGAGGGAGATCGCGGAGCTTCGGAAGCGAACCTCGACCTCCGCGGATCAATTGGGAGTAAGCCCGCCTCTCCCGCTTCATCATGATTCTCATGTTGGTCTTGGCTATTGATAATCTTCTTTCGTTGTAGAAAATTCTTCGGAGGTCCACTCGCTTCAAGTCCACTGGAAGCGGTCGGCCTTGACAAGGCCGAGATGGAGGCCGAATTTGAAGGTGATCTTCGTGAAGTCGAATTTTGTGTGCTACTTTATTTCCGAGTGCTTTGAATGATCCGGGGCTTTTTGCAGCTTATAAGATGAAGACCCGAGCCCAATACGATGTCTTGCTTGGGTGGATCAAATCCAGCGACGAGATACGGGAAGAGGTCGCCAACGCCGCCACGCCGATCTTGCTTGTCCTTGTTCGATCAAGGAGTTGGGGCCGGCTCGGCCGAGCCAATCGAGATCTTCGACAAGATTCGGGCGCTCCCGAACGATACCTGAAGAATATCACCGAAGCGGCCGGCATGGGGGCTGGTCGCTCTTGCTCGGACCAAGTCCCTTTACCCCAGTGGATATCCACTCGGTTGGGAAACTTGCTGACGGAACACGGACGAGCAGGCCTTGGACATGCTAAGTGAGGCGCGGGAGGCGGCGAAGAAGATATCTCTGGATGTAGTGAACAACTTCAAGATCTGATTTGTATTCGACTTTGTTTTGTAAATGTCGCGTAACCGTAACACTTTGACATGGAAATTTGTGACTATTTTTAGTTTATTTATGTCAATGCCTTGATTCGAGCTTTTGCGTGAAATTTCTTAAGTAGTTTTGTACATTGTCATCGAGCCTAGGCTCGATTAGGTCATCGGAAAACTCTCGGTCCTTAGACAACGAGCTCGAGTCGAAGGACATTAAACAATGATAAACCAAATTATGCACAAAAGTTGATGAGGAAAACTTGAGCTTTATTGGCATGTGTACGCCCCATTGCTAGCTCAAGAAGTCAGTCTTGCTTGAGGTTGGCGATCAAGGAAAACATGAGGCCTTAGCCAAATTAGGCATAAAATCGTCGAAGATGCTCGATGTTCCGGAGTTCTCCACCATTGACCCGTCTTCGCGCTTTAGCCGGTTAGCACGGCCGAGTCACTTCGGCGATTATATACGGTCCTTCCCATAAGGAGATAACTTGTGTCGGTCTTTGGTGGTGCGGATCTTGCGTAGGACCAGGTCGCCAACAATGAAAGCTCGTGCTCGCACGTTGCGGCTGTGGTATCTTCGAGCCCTTGAAGGTATTTGGCCGGCGGATGAGAGCGCCTCACGGGCCTCTTCCAATCGGGTGAGGTCATCCACTCGGTCGGGGTCGTAGCGTTCATCGTTGAAGGCTGCGGACTCGGAGGGACTCATACTCTATCTCGTTTGGCAACATGGCTTTTGCGCCATAGACCAAAAAGAAAGGAGTTTGGCCGGTGGCCGGCCAGGTGTGGTTCGCGCGACCATAGAACCGAGGGAAGTTCTTGGACCCATTTGCCGGCGTAAGGGCTTAGTCGGTCAAAACGCGAGCCTTGATGCCTTGAAGGACCATGCCGTTGGCTCGCTCGACTTGCCCATTGCTTTTAGGGTGAGCTGCGATGCATAGCAGATTTTGATTCCGAAGTCTTCGCGAGAATTCCTTGAAGATGCCTCCCTGAATTGAGTCCCATTATCGGTTATGATTACTTTTGGGCGCCGAAGCGGTGCACAATGTTAAGGAAGAAGTCTCGTGCTTTGTCGCGCGTGATTGTGGCGACCGGCTTGGCTTCAATCCACTTGGAGAACTTGTCGATTGCGATGAAGAGGTGTGTGAAACCTCCTGGAGCTTTCTTGAAAGGGCCAACCATGTCGAGCCCCATACCGCGAACGCCGGGGAAAGTGGGATTGTTTGAAGCTCTGGGCGGACATGGCTTTGTCGGGCGAAAAGCGGCGGCCTTCGCGAGGTTCTTACAACTTTATCCGCGTCGGAGACCGTGGTAAGCGAAGAATCCTTGCTGTAAGCTTTGCCGACTAGAGTGCGTCTTTGCCGCGTGGCTTCCGCATATGCCCGAGTGGATATCTTGGAGTAGTTGTTTCCCTTCTTCGAGTGTGATGCACCTCATTAGAATTCCGGAGGGCTTCTCTTGTATAGATCGGAGTCGACCATGACGTACGCTTGGCGACGCCGGACGCGTTACGCTTCATCCGGTCATCCGGCGGCTCTTCTTGGGTTAAGAATTTGATGAGCGGCGTCCTCCGGTCGGTGTCGGTCATGGCGACTTCGTTCGTGGTTTGCTCGGTGAGCTGTTTTGCGTGATGGTTGGTTCATAGAGATGCTCGACGAAGACGTCTGTTGGAGCGGCTTCGCGCTTAGATCCGGCGTGCTAGCTCATCGGCGGCTTCGTTGTTGTGTCTCGGGACATGTGAGAGTTCTAGCCCATCAAACTTGTCCTCAAGCTTGCGGACCTCTTGTCGGTAGGCCTCCATAGTGTCATTTAAGCGGGACCGAGTCCTTCATCACTTGATTGACGACCGGTGGAGTCGCCTTTCACAATAAGCCGACGAATCCCGAGTGAGGCTGCGAGGCGCAGTCCATGTAGAAGAGCCTCGTACTCGGCGACGTTGTGTGAGGCGGAGAAGTGGAGGTGAAGGGCATATCTTAGCCTTTCCCCGTCGGGGAGATCGCCACGACTCCTGCTCCCAAGCCGGTGATCCTCTTGGATCCGTCGAAGTGCATGGTCCGAGTGTTGGAGGTCTTCTCGAGGCACGTGTTCTTCTTGTTCGAGTCCACTCGTCCGGGAAGTCCGCTAAGGCTTGTGACTTAATGGACGTCTGGGCTTAAAAGTTAAGTCCAGCGGCATCATTTCTAGGGCCCACTTGGCGATACGCCCGGTTGCCTCGCGGTTATGGATGACGTCGCCGAGTGGGAAAGAGGTGACGACGGTGGCCAGTGACCACGAAAGTAGTGTGCCAATTTCCTCGCGGTTATTAGAACACCATAAAGCAATTTTTGTACACTGAGGGTAGCGGATTTTGGCTCACGCCAATACTTCGCTAACAAAGTAGATTGGCCTTTGAATCTTACGGGCCCGACCTTCTTCTTCGCGTTCAACCACAAGGACCATACTAACCACTTGGTGAGTGGGCGAGGCGTGCGGCAACGGGGTTCTGGGGTTGAGGCGAAGCCGGGGCGAGGTGGCGTGGTAAGGAATTCTTTGAAATCTTCAAAGGCCTTGTCGGCTACGTGGTCCACTAGAAGTCGTCTGTCTTCTTTAGCGATCGAAGAAGGGCATGCCTCGTTCGCCGAGTCGGGATATGAAACGGCTTAGCGCCGCCATGCGCCGGTGAGCTTTTGGACATCTTTCGATTACTCGGGGCTTCATGTTTAAGATAGCGTTGATCTTTTCGGATTTGCTTCAATGCCGCGATGTGATACCATGAAGCCAGCGGTTGCACGATGGAACACCAAAGTGCACTTCTCGGGTTTAACTTCATTCGAAGGCCGGATGTTCGCAAAGGTTTCTTCTAAGTCGGCGATCAAGTCTTCTTTCGCTTGGTCTTGATGACAACATCGTCGACGTAGGCTTCAACGTTCTTGCCGTCTGCGTCTGGAAACATCTTTGGATCATGCGTTGGTATGTGGCTCGGTGTTTTCGAGGCCAAAAGGCATGGTGATGTAGCGGTAAGCCCCAAACGGCGCGATGAACGATGTTTTCAAGCGGTCGGATTCTTTCAAGCTGATGCGGTGATAACCGAGTAACAATCCAAGAAGCTCGGGAGTTCGCGGCCATTGTTGAGTCGACGACTTGGTCGATGCGAGGCAGCCAGAAACGGATCTTTGGGGCGAGGCTTTGTTGAGGTCGGTGTAGTCAACGCACATGCGCCATTGCCCGTTTTCTTGCGGACCGTGCAGGGTTGGCTAACCGGTCGGGATGAAGGACTTCTTTAATGAAGCGCGACCAAGAGCTTTGCAAGTTCTTCTTTGATCACGTCTTTTCGATCCTGTGTGAACTGCGTAATCGTTGTTTTATCGGTTTGGCGTCATCTTTGACGTTCAAAGAGTGCTCGATCACCTCCCTAGGAATTCCGGGCATATCGGATGGTTTCCAAGCAAAAACATCTTTATTATTTTGGAGGAAGGTGACGAGCGCGCTTTCCTATTTGGGATCTAGGTCGGCGCCGATTACGGCGTTTTGGAGGGATCGAGACGAATCAAGGGAGATCTTCTTGGTCTTGGCGTCGCCGGATCTGATTTCGCTATCTTCTTCGCGGGGACTTCGCCCTGCTGAGTCGATGCAGCCAATCGGACTTCTTGTTGGCCGCATAATCTCTCGCGAGATTGGGCCATGTCGTAGCTCTCCTTGTCGCAGGTGAAGGTTTGCTTTACGTCGCTGCGAAGAGTGATGACGCCGTTGGGACCCGGCATCTTCATGCGAGAGTAAGTGTAGTGAGGATCGCCATGAACTTGGCAGCGCGGGCCTTAGATGATGGCATGATATCTTTGTTTCGAAGTCGGCCACCTCGAAGGTGACGTTCTCCGTTCGGAAGTTCTCTCGGGCTCCGAAGGTGGCGGAGGGAGATGTGCCGAGTGGTGTTGAGGATAGCCCGGGGATAACTCCGTGGAAGGGGCGAGAGCTTGCTTTCGTTCGGCCCTCGAGATCGCATCTCATCCATGGTCTTGGCAAACGGGATGTTGAGGCGCGCCCCCATCGATGAGGATGCGCTTGAGCGATATTGCGGACCACGGGGTCCAAGGCGAGTGGATAGCGTCCCGGATGAACCACTCGGTCGGGATGATCGAGCGGTCAAAGGTGATGGCCACTTCCGACCATCGCGAGTGCGAGGGACTTCGGGTTGAGCCGCATTGACCTCCCGGTCGGTTAGCTTTTGTTTCCTCTTGGACTCATAGGCTAGCGGACCCTCAGAAGATGTGGTTGAGTTCTCCCCCTTGGGTCTTGAAAAGGTTCGGCGTTTTAGCCGCATTGTTCTTCTTTGCGCCGACGGGCCAGCCTCGTCGATCGGCTTCTTGTTGAGTTGTGTCGCATCTTGCTCGGCGACGCTTGTAGATAAAGCGAGTCCTTCGCCGCGTGCTTATGATTCGGATGGTGGGTGCAGCTTTGGGCGTTCATGATGGCGTCGTAGGCGGTGACTCGGGGACGTCGTTGAGTATTGGATGTTGCGGCCACTAGGTCTTCAGATCGGCGCTTGCGATCTTTCGGGCCCTGGTTGCCGTTGTTGCCGCCATCCTTCTTAGGATTTCGGCTTCCTCCTGCTTGCTTGTCCTCCCTTCTGTCGGGCCGGTCTTGGCGGGCGGCCTTAATGGCGTCATTTGATTTGGCGTATGAGTTCGCCGTCTCGAACATTTGTTTCACCGTCTTCGGTGGTTTGCGCCGAACTTGCCGATAGAGCTCATCACGGACTCCCTTACGGAAGGCGGCGATGATGATGTCATCGGTGATGTTCGGGATCTTGTTGCGCTTCTCGGAGAAGCGGCGAATGTAATCCTTCGGGGGCTCATCCGGCTTACGGATGACGTTGTAAAGGTCGAAGTGTGTGCCGAGCCTCTCGATGGTGCCTTGGAAGTTGGCGATGAAGTGGTCCCTCGGTTCGCTCCATGAGCCGATTGAGCCTCTTGGCGAGCTCGTGAGCTAATTCAGTGAGTTTGCGAGGGCCACGGGCGGAGGTAATTGGCCATGGCTTTATTGTCGCCACTGCGCTCGGATGGCAAGGGTATATACGGTTAACCAAGATTCGGGGTCGGTCTTGCCATCGTACCTTTCAATCCCTGTAGGCTTAAAGCCACTCGGCCAATGCACTCGGCGGAGCTCAGTGAAGGCCGGTACTCCATCGTCGCCGCTATCGGGTGATCCCCTCGATCTTCCCGAGTGCGTTGGTCGCGCTCTGGTAGCGGCGATCGAGGACTTCCCGCGAATCACTCGGCGGGGTCTTCGGTTAGGCTGGTTGGGTAGGCGGCTGTTGCGGCGGACTCGGTGGTGGACGGGTGGACGTCCGTGTCGTTTGTCGCGGGAGTCGGCCGTCGCTCTTGGTACTCGGCGTGGACTCGCGAGGTGGGCCTCTTGGCCTGTTGTCGCCAGCCGGCTCGGGCCTCTGTAGTCTCTGACTTTAGAGGTGGAAGCCGGCTTTTGTCTAGCGTTTCGGCCACGGATTCGATCGGCCTTCGTGCGAAGTGGTGGGATGACCGTTGGCCGTGGCGGCGACGATGGTCTTGATCTTATCGAGTATAGGAGTCACGTTGGCGGAGCCGTCTCCATGACGGTGTCCAAGAGCGTGAGCGCGGCGACGGCGTTACTGCTGCGGCGTCCGAAAGATGTTGGTGTTGCGAACCCGTGTTTGGAGGATGGCCTCTGGGCGGATCGTCGGCATGCACGTAGATCCCTTCCTTTTGTCGGCCCTCGTCCTTGCGTTGTTTATCCTCCTCGGTGTCTTGCGCTCAAGCTCCACTACGCTCGCTCCTCTTCGGCAAGCCTTCGGCCATGGCTGAGTCGGACTCATCGCTCGGCCATGAGGACGTCAAGCTTCCGGCTCCACGGTCCATGCGGCGGTCGGAGTTGTCGGCTTCGTCGAAGGGATATCGTAGAGATTGTCGAAGCCGGCGGAGCGAGGTATCCATTGAGCTGCGAAGATGAGCGGGAGCCGAATGACGGGAGGATGACGGCGACCTCCCTTGATCTGGGTAACCGGATCGGATCGTTCGATCCAGAGTCGAGCTTGGGGAGTAGGCTCCTCAGTGGATTGTCGCCGTCTCGGGGAGAGAAGTTTCTTTGTAGATCTCGGCGGCATTTGGTAACCCAAACGGCACCGAAGGTCTTCGTTAGAATAGATCGCTTCCGTCGGGAGGCGAGAAGGTTGGCGCGGATTTCGGCGGTATTCGGTAATCCGAATGGTGCGAGTGAAGTCGTCGTCGAAGAAGGTGGATCGTATCTTGATCTTCAAGATGTTGTCGAAGATCTCGGCGTTGGGGAGCCGAATGGCGCCGAGTAGGTTTTTCCCTCCATGGTTCGAATCCGAGTCGAAGGAGGAGTTGTCGGCGAAGTTGGCGGCGAAGTCGCCGAGTTTTGAGGGAGATCCCATCACGCTTGTCGGCGAGATTGTTGAAGAAGTCTCGGCGCGGCCCCTACAGCGCGCCAGCGTCGAAACTTGGTTTTGGCAATATATTCTTCTAGGGTCGCGAGTCGAGATCGCCAAGCACAATGGGTTAGGAGAAAAGAAGATTTAGACGGGTTCGGGCCTCTCGTGAGGTAATACCCTACTCCTTTTCGGTGGATTCGATCCGCAGAGTATCTTTATTGATCTCGTGATCTAAAGATGAAGGCTCTTGATCTCCTATCGGAATATCTCAGATTTAGAATCGATCTCTCATATCCCTCAAGGGACGCCCCTTACCCCCTTATATAGTCTTGGGAGGAAGGGTTTACAAATCGGAAACCCTATCTTATTCTAAGTTGGTTTCCTCAATCTTACCAAACCGTGACTATAGGCCGATTGCCTTATCTCTATCGGCAACCGTAACACCCAAGTCAAGTTTGGCTTAAGATATAGCGGGCGCAATCTATCCCTACCTCCGAGTCGGATAAGCTTGCCATGTAGATGCCGATTCCACAATCTCCACGACCAATTACCTACCGTGGCCCTCGCTAACTCGGCCGAAGCGGCTCACGAGCTGCCAAGAGGCTCGATCGGCTCGTGGAGCGGGAGGGACCACTTCATCGCCAACTTCCAAGGTACCTTCGAGGGCCGGCACACACTTCGACGTGTACAACGTTATCCAAAAGCTGGACGAGCCCACGAAGGACTACATCCGCCGTTTCTCAGAAGCGCAACAAGATCCCGAACATCACAAGCGACATCATCATCGCCGCCTTCCGAGAGGGAGTCCGTGATGGTGCTAATCGGGAAGTTCGGGCGCAAACCACCAAAGACGGTGAAACGGATGTTCGAGACGGCGAACTCATACGCAAAGTCCAACGACGCCATTAAGGCTGCCGTCAAGATCGGCCCGACATGAGGGAAGACAAACGGGCGGGGAGGAAGCGAAATCCTAAGAAGGATAACGGCACGGCAACAACCAAGGCCGGAAGATCGCAAGCGCCGATCGAAGACCTAGTGGCCGCAACCTCCAACACTCAACGCCGTCCCAGTCGCGCCTACGACGCCATCATGAACGCCCGGTGCACCCATCATCGAATCATAAGCACGCGGTGAAGAGGCTTGTTTTATCTACAAGCGGTTCGCCGAACAGTGCACGCGCGACTCAACAAGAAGCGGGCGACGAGGCGGGTGTCGGGTGCCAAGAAGAACAACACGGTGAAAATGCCGAACCTTTTCAAGATCCGGTGGGAGAGCTCAACCACATCTTCGGAGGACCGCTAGCCTATGAATCCAAGAGGAAACGAAGCTAAGCGGCCAGAGGTCAACGCGGCTCAACCGAAGTCCCTCGGTATCTGCGATGGTCGGAAGTGGCCATCACTTTTGACCGCTCGGATCACCCACGCCAGAGTGGTTCACCGGGCGCTATCCACTCGTCACGGATCCCGTGGTCCGCAACATCGAGCTCAAGCGCGTCCTCATCGACGGGGCAGCGTCCTCAACATCTGTTTGCCAAGACCATGGATGAGATGCATATCCGAGGGCCGAACTAAAGAGGCAAGCTCGGCTCCCTTCCATGGAGTCATCCAGGGGCTATCGTCTACACCACTCGGGCACATCTCTCTCCCTGTCACCTTCGGGGCCCGAGAGAACTTCCGAGGAGAACGTCACTTTTGAAGTGGCCGACTTGAGCTTGACATATCACGCCATCATCGGAAGGCCGCGCTTGCCAAGTTTATGGCGATCCCTCACTACACCTACCTCTGCATGAAGATGCCGGGTCCCAACGACGTCATCACTCTTCGCAGCGACGTGAAGCAAGCCTTCACCTGCGATAAGGAGAGCTGCGACATGGCCCAATCTCACGAGAGACTACGTGGCCAACAAGAAGTCCGATTGGCTGCATCAACCGGCGAGGGCGAAGTCCCGCAAAGAAGATAGCCAAATCCGGATCCGGCGACGCCAAGACCAAGAAGATCTCCTTGATCCGTCGGATCCCTCGCTTCTGTCGGCGGCGCTGACCTAGACCCCAAATAGGAAGCGCGCTCGTCACCTTCCTCCAAAATAATAAAGATGTTTTTGCTTGGAAACCATACGATATGCACAGAATTCCTAGGGAGGTGATCGAGCACTCTTTGGACGTCAAAAATGATGCCAAGCCGATAAAACAACGATTACGCAGATTCGCGCAGGATCGAAAAGACGCTATCAAGGAAGAACTCGCAAAGCTCTTGGCCGCAGAAGCTTCATTAAAGAAATCCTTCATCCCGGAGTTAGCCAACCCGAGTCCTAGTCATGAAAGACGGGGCAATGGCGTATGTGCGTTGATTATCTTCGACCTCAACAAAGCACGCCTCAAAGATCCCTTCGGGCTGCCTCGCATCGACCAAGTCGTTGACTCAACAGGCCATTTGCCAACTCTGAGTTTCTGGTACATTACTCGGGCTATCACGAGATCGGCTTAAAAGAATCCATTGCTGAAGACATCCTTCATCACGCCGTTTGGGGCCTCTTGCTACATCACCATGCCTTTCGGCTGAAGAACGCCGGCGCCACATACCAACGCATGATCCAAAGATGCTTCCAGGACGCGAGATCGGCAAGAACGTTGAAGCTTACGTCGGCGACGTTGTCATCAAGACCAAGCGAAAAAGAAGACACGATCGCCGACCTAGAAGAAACCTTTGCAAACATCAGGGCCTTGAGTGAAGTTAAATCCGGAGAAGTGCACTTTCGGCGTTCCATCGGGCAAGCTGCTCGGTTTCATGGTGTCACATTGCGGCATTGAAGCAAATCCGAGAGAAGATCAACGCCATCTTAAGCATGAAACCCCGAGTAACCGGAAAGACGTCCGAAGCTCAGGGCCTGGCGGCACTAAGCCGTTTCATATCCCAACTCGGCGAACGAGGCATGCCCTTCTTCGATTGCTAAAGAAGACGAGACGACTTCCGGTGGACCGCGAAAGCCAACAAGGCCTTTGAAGATTTCAAGAGTTCCTTACAACGCCGCCCGTCACAGCCTCGCCTCAACCCCGGGAACCTCTGCTGGCACGTGCGTTTCAGCCACTCACCAAGTGGTTAGTATGGTCCTTGTGGTCGAGCGCGAAAGAAGAAGGACGGGCTCGGAAGGTCGAGGCCAATCTACTTCGTTAGCGAAGTGTGGCGAGCCAAAATTCGCTACCCTCGGGTACAAAAATTACTCTATGGTGTTCTAATAACCGCGAGAAAATTGGCACACTATTTTCGGGGTCACTCGGTCACCGTCGTCACTTCTTTCCCGCTCGGCGATGTCATCCACAACCGCGAGGCAGCTGGACGCATCGCCAAGTGGGCTCTAGAGCGTGCGGGTGGACTTGACTTTTAAGGCGATGACGTCCATAAAGTCACAAGCCTTGGCGGACTTCTGGCCGAGTGGATTGAACAACAAGAGAACATGCCTCGGGAAGACCTCCAACACTTGGACAATGCACTTGACGGATCCAAGAGGATCACCGGCTTGGGAGCGGGAGTCGTGCGATCTCCCGATAGGGAAAGGCTAAGATATGTCCTTCACCTCCACTTCTCCGCCTCACACAACGTCGCCGAGTACGAAGCCCTCTTACATGGTGCGTCTCGCGGTTTCACTCGGGATACGTCGGCTCATCGTGGCGACTCCAGTGGTCGTCAACCAAGTAATGAAGGGCGGTCTGTCTAAATGACACTATGGAGGCCTACGGCAAGAGGTCAAGTAAGCTTGAAAACAAGTTTGACGGGCTCGAACTCTCACATGTCCTAAGACACAACAACGAAGCGGCCAGACGAGTTGGCACGGTTCGGGTCCAAGCACGAAGCTGCCCCAACGAGACGTCTTTGTCGAGCACCTCTATGAACCAACCATCACGGCAAAGACAACTACCAATCAAGAAGTTGCAAACGAAGTCGCCATGACCGATGCGGGAGGACGCCGCTCATCAAATTCCTAACCCGCAAGAGGCTGCTTAGGATGGCCAGGGATGAAGCGAGAATGCGTCGGCGTCGTTGCCAAGCATATGTCATGGTTGACTCCGATCTATACAAGAGAAGCCCTCGGAATCTGATGAGATGCATCACACCCGAGGAAGGGAAACGGCTACTCCAAGACATCCACTCGGGCATATGCGGAAGCCACGCGGCGGCACGCACCTAGTCGGCAAAGCTTACGGGCAAGGTTTCTTTTGGCTTACCGCGGTCTCAGACGCGGATAAAGTCGTACGAACTGCGAAGGCTGCAGATTCTTCGCCAGAGCAAAGCCATGTCCGGCCGGGAGCTTCAAACAATCCCACTATCACAGCCGTTCGCGGTATGGGGCTTGGACATGGTCGGCCCTTTCAAGAAAGCTCCGGGAGGATTCACACACCTCTTCGTCGCAATCGACAAGTTCTCCAAGTGGATTGAAGCCAAGCCGGTCGCCACCATCACTGCTGACAAGGCACGGGACTTTTCCTCAACATCGTGCACCGCTTCGGCGTCCCAAACGAGAATCATAGCGACAACGGGACTCAATTCACGGGAGGCATCTTCAAGGAATTCTGCGAGGACTTCGGAATCAAGATGCGCTACGCATCGGTTGCCCACCCCAAAAGAAATGGACAAGTCGAACGAGCCAACGGCATGGTCCTCAAGGCATCAAGGCCCGCGTGTTCGATCGCCTAAGCCCCTACACGGGCAAGTGGGTCCAAGAACTTCCCTCGGTCTTATGGTCGCTGCGGACCACACCCGGTCGGGCTACGGCCAAACTCCCTTCTTTTTGGTCTATGGCGCGAAGCCATGTTGCCAAACGAGATGGAGTATGAATCCCTTCGGGTCGCGGCTTCAATGATGAACGCTACGACCCCGGCCAGAGTGGATGACCTCACCCGATTGGAAGAGGCCCGTGAGGCGGCCCTCATCCGGTCGGCCAAATACCTTCAAGGGCTCGAAGATACCACGGTCGCAACATTCGAGCACGAGCTTTCATCGTTGGCGACTGGTCCTACGCAAGATCCAGGACCACCAAAGACCATCACAAGTTATCCCCCTTATGGGAAGGACCGTACATAATCGGCGAGGTGACTCGGCCGGTGCATACCGGCTAAGCGTGAAGACGGGTCTATGGTGGAGAACTCACGGAACATTGAGCATCTTCGACGATTTTATGCCTAGTTTGACTAAGGCTTCATGTCTTCCTTATTGCCAATCTCAAGCAAGACGACTTCTTGAGTTAGCGATCGGGCGTACATATGTCAATAAAGCTTAAGTTTTCCTCATCAACTTACGTGCATGATTTGGTTTATCATTGTTTAATGTTCTTCGATTCGAGTTCGGTGTCTAAGGCGAGAGTTTTCCGATGACCTAATCGAGCCTAGGCTTGGTGACGGTCGAGGCGAAAACTACTTAAGAAATTTCACACAAAAGCTCGGATCAAGGCATTAACATAAATAAACTAAATATATCACAAGTTCTACATCGGAGCGTTACGATTACACGACATTTACAAGAAAATGTTGAAAGACAAATCGAGTTCAAAAATTGTTCACTACATCAATGGATATCTTCTTTCTTTGCCTCTTGCGCCTCACTCAGCATATCCAAGGCCTGCTCATCTGTGGTTCCGTCAGCAAAGCCCTCCCCGACCGAGTGGATGTCCACTTGGGGGTAAAGGGACTTGGTCTGTGCAAGAGCCAGACCAGCCCCCATGTTCGCGGCTTCGGTGATGTTGGCCGAGATACCGGTCGGGAGCCGGCCGCGGCTTGTCAAAGATTTTAGACGGGTCAGGTGAGCTGGTCCCAACCCCATGATGGAATAAGGATAACAAGATCGGCATAGCGGCATTGGCGGCCTCTTCCCGAATCTCTTCGGTTTGTTTGACCCGCCCAATCAAGACATCATATTGAGCTCGGGTCTTAACCTTGTAAGCTGCCAAAAGCTTCGGATCATGCAAAGCACTCAGAAATAAAGCAGCGCAAGAAGTGTTACTCCAAAGAGACTTACCTTCAAACTCGGCCTCCATCTCGGCTTTATCAAGGCTAAGCGCCTCCAGTGGACTTGAAGCGAATGGACCTCCGAAGAATTTTCTACAAAGAAGATCGTCAACAACCGAGATTGACATGAGAATCATGAAGAAACTTGGAGAGACGGGCTTACTCCGATTGATCCTCGAAGGTCGAGGTTCGCCTCCCGGCTCTGCGATCTCTCTCCATTAAAGTCGCCTCCTCGAGCACGGCCTCCTCCCAGTGGCCTTGGTGTCGGCGAACGTCCTCCAAGGAGTTCGGTGAGGAACTAGCTTCTCGGCACCTCGGACTTTGCCATGGAGCGGCGGTACTCATACAACGCGTGAAAACGAGAGAGTGGCCAGGCGAAAGATAATGATAATACAATTAAAGAGAAAGACAAAGGCTTACGTTGAGCGTAGGGTCGCCTCGTTCAAGCTTTCGACAAGGGCATCCCTTTCATCTCTCTCGGCTTGCTGTCCGGGATGATGCCACTGCCTTTCACCTTCGAGTCCATACACTCAATCTTAATTGGGGGAACCCAGGTTTGGAAGGCGAACACAGGATTTCCTCCACGTGGCTGGCGAATAAGAAGGACAAATGAAGACATGAAAGTTTCAAGCGAAAGAGCAAAGAATACTTTGATACAAATCTCACCGGCTTCGATGGCTACGCGCTTAGGTGGAGCGGCCGGGGCCTCCTTCCTTTGGCTGCTGCCGAGTGGCCTCGGTCGGGGCTGCTCGAGCCGCGGCTGAGGTTTCCGGCCGTTGGCCCGGCCTCCGATCGGGACATCCCAGTGGCGGTGAACTCTTTCCTCGGGGCATCCTTCTTCGGAGGCGAGGGTTGTTTGCCACAGCGCTCACGCTTGGTTGTGGGCTCAGGGCTTTGGCTCTGCTGGCTTTGGCACCTCGGGAGGCTGCGGCGGGGTCGGCCCTTCCACCTCCGGCGGGATCTATGTCCACAGGGCCTCTGCTGAAAATGAATGCGGGTGGGGTAAAGATAAAGAAAGCTTTCAACGGAAAAGTTCGCACTCGATTCTGAGCATACTTGGACGACAGGCGGATCTTCGGCGCCGTCCGCGCGATCGCCTTAGAGGTGGGGTCTCGGCGGAGGAGCGGGACGTCGTCATCCGAATCCTCGATGATCGAGTCTCCTTTTGCTCGCCCGCTTGTTTGAGTCTTCACTCGGCGCCGCTCGCTTCCCACGGGATCGCTTTGGATCTTGATCCCGCCCGAAGCTTCTTGGCGGGCGGCGCGGCGCGTCATCGTGGGACACCTTGTACGGCATGGAGGTGACGAAGCATTTTCTGCGAGAAGAAAGAATGCACAACGCTAAGAGACAAGATATCAAGATTGAAAGACACTATGGGGCAGCCAGTCGGCTTAGGAGGAGGAGGTCGGTGGATCTTTGAAGGAAGAAGCGCGAGAATGAGGCGCGCTCAAGCGCAATTCCGGGCGAGAAGATCTTGTACATCGGATCTTCGGGATCTCATAGGCGAGTGGATCTGGATCTTCCCGATTGGGGTCCTTCCGCCCTCGTACTCGAAGGCCGGCTTGATCGGTCCTTGATCGGCGCCGGTCGGCCGGATGAAGTGCAGAGTGATCATTCGCCGCGAACACCCTTTTGTTTCATCGCCGGGATCTTCGCAAGCGGCTTGTTGGCCTCGTCCCAATCTTGGGCTCTTTGGGACGGTGCTCCAAGTTGGCTTGGAGACGAGGCGGAAGACCGGCTGAAGTGCGAGGCAGGTTCGGGGTTGCTAATGTAGAACCGGCCCGCGTGCCATCCCTTATTGGAGGACTTTAAGGGAAGAGAGAAGTACTCCTTGCGGAGAGATCCGCGGAGTTGGAAACTGCCCGCCAACAACGCATGGGTGGTCCTTGTTCGGATGCGGCTTGAGATAGAACATGCGGTGGAAGAGTTGGAAGTGGGGGAGGATGCCAGGAAGGCTTCACATACATGAATAAAGGGCGATGTGAAGCATCGAGTTGGGGTTCAGATGGTAGAGTTGAAGACCATAGTAACCTAGAGCCCTCGGAAGAACTCGGAGGTGGGAAGGCTGAACCCGCAATAGAAAAAGAAGTAAAAACAACGAGCTCACCGGTGTTCGGGGTTGGGAAGTCCTCCCATTGCCGGGCGCCATCCCATTATCTCCTTTGGCGGAAGCACGCCGTGCTTCACCATCTCTTTGAGGGTGGATTCCCTCACATCGTGCGGCCCATTGGTCAAACGGGATCATTTTTCCTCCGCCATGAGAGTGGTGTTGATGGGAAGTGGATGCGGTCGGAAAAGGTGGGGATTTTGACAAAGGAACTTGGGAGATTTGGCTGCGGAAGCTAGTTGTTGCAAGGGCGAGTTCCTAGATGGATGGATTTGGGAGCGCGCGAGTCTAGGGTTCTCCGCAGTGGCGGTGAACGATGCTGCGAAAAGGAAACTTTTGGAAGATGAAGAGACGGGGACGACCTCGTGCTTTTATAGAAAGGTTTGAGAGTTGCGCTAGGTTTTCTAGTGATTGGGCCGAGCCCATAAGAAAATCTACGGCTCGGCTAAGGTGTGGCCGACGCGTGTCCTTAGGGACTTAAGCGGATGAGCTTAAGCGAGATTTGCCACGGCAATATGCACATGTCCAAGTGCCACTGTACCTTTGAAAATCCTTCCATACCGCGGTTTGCTTGACTTCATGAGAAGCTAGCACGATGCAACTTGGAAGGTGGCCAGAGCGCCTAAGTTTCTATAGCTGCCTTGATGACAAGGGCTGTTTGGTTTTTTGGCATTTGATCAAGTAATCTTATCAATGCTATTTATTTTTCCACCTTGGTGAAGATCTTCATAGATTGAGACCGATATTATGGCAAAAGCTATTTAATAACTTGGTCATATTTTTCATATGATTGAAAGAACTTCGTTTCCCATGAGGGATGATTAAAATATTTGTTAGGGTTGACTCGGGCGGATCCACTCGAGATAAGCATAAGCTTCAGAGTGCTTTTACCCATGAGGGTTGATTGAGTTATTTGTTACGAGATGACTCGGGCAAATTCACTCGGATAAGCGTAAGCTTGCCGAGTGATAAAGTTGCTTTAGCATGAGCTAAGCATCTACATAAGAATGATTTTTATAGTTCTTGACTATATGCTTAGTACATTTTTGACTAATCACATAGTCGGGGCTACACCTAATTAGGTGCATCGGGAGATGCACCTAGATATTTATTTTTGAGAATTTTTTAGATATTTTCCAGCCCTTCACAGTCTTTGGAGCCACTCGGGAAGATTCGGGCGAGGAAGATGGAGTCACTCGGCGCCTAAAGCACTCGGTCAAAGAGGCTTTGGTTTGAAGCTGAGCTGTCTCGTCGACTGAAAAGGACTCGGGGCTCTTGTGGAGATTATGGCAATCGGGTATCTGCATGGCAAGCTTATCCATTGGAGGTAGGGATAGATTGTGCCTGCCATATCGTAAACCGAACATGACTTGGGTGTTACGATTGCGATAGAGATAAGGCAATCGGCCTATAGTCACGGTTTGGTAAGATTGAGGAAACCAACTTAGAGTAAGATATGGTTTCCGATCTAGCAACCCTCCTCCCAAGACTATATAAGGGGGTAAGGGCGTCCCTTGAGGATATCGAGAGATTAGATCCTGTGCTTTATGAGTTTTTAGCCTTTAGCTTTAGATCACGAGATCAATAAAGACACTCGGCGGATCGAATCCACCGAAACAGGAGTAGGGTATTACCTCACGAGAGGGCCTAAACCTGTCTAAACCTTCTTCTTCTCCTAACCCATTGTGCTTGGCGACCTTGACTGCGACCCCAAAAATTATATTGCCGAAACCAAGTTTCGACATAATCATATGATGGGGAAGTGGTTCTTTTTTTCCCAAATATGAATGATTAGATGCTTGAGGTAGAGGAATTTGGTATGCAGCATTGGCGTATTGACCACCTCCACACACAACAAATATTGCATGTTTGGATTAATCATGCACACAGGGGCATGACTAAAGTCTTAAAAGAGTATATATATACCTCAGCATCCGAACCAATTAGAAGATTCTCAAGATTTGGCATAATGGACGGAAGCTCAGCACGCGCATACCAGACCACGTTCGGATGGCACAAGTACAATTTCTTCATCCGCAATGGTTTGTCCAAGTGATAGTTTTATCTTCTCTCCAAAATAGTCATACATCGAGAGATTTGGAGCTTTGCACTCTATTTCCTGCAGCCTATAGCAACCAACAACAGTAAGGTGACTGAACTGCTGCAGCCTGAAGCGCACAAGGTATCTTCAAAGAGATGATCTCCTGGCAGTCATCTTAGAGCTCCGACTGCTCCAAAGCAAGGGAGTTGGAAAGAAGGCACTCGAATTCATCCCCCTGTAATACACACTGAGCTCAGCTCAGGCTAGCTTGCAAGTCTTCTCAAGGGGTCAAGTTCAGATGTCGGACGAAAAACACAAGTGTCAAGTTGAAGGTCCCGGATCGAGTTCCTAACACCATCAGATAAGCGAGCATGGAAACTGTACTTTTTTTCACAAACGTGCTAAAGGATTGCACGTCAATATATTAGAAGAATAGGTTCAAAAACACAACAGCTCAAAACTGACAAGGTAGGGGAAGAGAAAAAGAGAGAGAACACGCGGGAGCACTCTTAGGACAAAACATAACACCAAAAGACGGGAGTGGAGGCGAGAACCATCCTAATCTCCCAAAAAACTCCGAAGGCAGCGAGCTGCGAGGGACCACAACCGGCCCTCCGCTCGATGGAGTCCACCACCGGCGGGGAAAGAGAGAGGTCGAGTCGAACACCTTGGAGTTGCGCTCCTTCCACGGACACCGGGGAGACCGGAAGAACTAAGGAATCGAACCTGCGCGTAGGTGGTTCGGCAACCGCGACCTAGAGTCCGGCCACAAGTCTGAAGACTGCGCACACGGGGTGAGACGGACGTCCAACCGGAAAGAAGACAAGGTTGAGCACCTCAATCCACAGGTGTAACGGCAACACTGGAGCCAACTATCGACGCAAGGAAATGTATTGTATTCACCGCTCTTGATGAGAAATTTCTCTTCTGCGGGCACAGGAGATACGCTTAGCTCCGGTGCGGGTCCTTCTCATTTTGTGCAATACGGGCGTGCCGATTGATTTGATACGTTAATCAACAAGAAAAATAGACATATGCGTTAAAGGTTAAGTTAGATTCTACTGGATCGGTGATGAGAGTCAATTTACATATATATGCTATCCCGAAGTACATTTAAACTAAGTGACTAGAATAAATCGGCTGTGTCGAGACAGTATTAATCACTTAATTCAAATATACAATGGGATAATAAATATATGCCTTAACAGCCTAGCCGATACCGTAAGACTAACTGTGAATCGGCTAGTACTCCAATACGTCTTATGAAAAGATATTGATCTAAGCTAAATGCGCTAAACCTAGATCAGTCGGCTGTCGGCTGTGGCTGACAGACTGATTCTGTCTTAGAGCATTTAACTAAAGCAAGATCTTAATATAAGAAACAGCTTTAACAAACTTATAGTAAATATACCAAAAGGATATTAAAAGAGATAAGGCGGTGAAACCACAGCCTTGTCTCTAAGCATATACATCTAGCCGAATAGATCATAAAAGCTCTAAAAACGACTTAATAGGTCGATTGATGCAGCATTAAGTATAAAAAGAACAATCAGATCTACTATAGCTGATGTAAATCCCTCGAGACGGTGGATATCGCATATAACCTAGGCCAACCCTTAGATCTAGCTCTATCGGCTGCGATTCTTGAGAAACAAGCCGATGTCAAGACGAATCTAAACATCGTTCTAGATTATATGTGATATATGATAACTAGCGCAACATAAATCATCGAATTTAGAGTATCATAGCGATGGAAGCACGAAATTCGACGAGATACACCACTAATGACAAACATTTACCTTAATTCGGGGATCGAAACGATGCGGCCCGAAGCCGGATCAAGTGTTCGTCAGAAGAAAACGGGAGCGATGCACGAAAGTTGTATTGGTTGTGCGTTTATAATGATTCGAGGGATCTCGGGTTCTATTTATACCCAAGAATAACATTATCCGTGCGAACCACGGTCTCTATCTAATCTACTATTTAAAATACGACAACATCCCGAGATATGGTCCCATGCCGCATTACAATAGACAATCTAAACAAATTCCTAATTTACGAGATACAATTGCCATTACGGGACTCTATCAGTAGATGACAATATCTTTTAACGCGCAATTGGGAACCAAATCCAACCCCTTATCTCTACGCTTCCATCGGGAGCTGGTCCCTTCACCTGACCCGAGAATCGGCTATCGGTTGTCTTAGTCAGACTCGCTCTAAGCCGACGGGCTCCGTAGCTGATTCGTACTTAGCCGATTCTGATTCCATCTCTTCTCAGATCGCGTTTCTTCTCCAATTCCGCTTTAATCTTTGTTTCAAACCCGGGAGTTAGGTTACCAAATTTGGTCGTTAACACATGTCCCCCAAGTCAGCGATATGCAATGTTGCGGATTTTAAGCGATTCAAATCAAGGCGCAATCCTAGCACGACTTTGTTTCGGCCGTTTGCAAAACTCTTTAAATACCGCCCCGCGCGATCACACGTGTCACGCCGTCACAAACAAGCGACCACCTCGGCAACCTTCGAGTTCTTCGGCGGCCCGTATAGCTCTCAAGACCCGCACCGACGATTCCTTCCTCAGACAATCTCCACTCACGCAATGGCCTCTTCCGCTGCCGCCGCCGCTGCCACATCGGCCGCCGCCTCCGCCGAGTTCCCTGAGGTATGCCCTAATCGGCCCAAAACCCTTTCTCTTCCGCCTAAACTTACAGATTTGAATTCTAGGGTTTTTCATTTATGAATCTGTTCTTCTTTTCGGTTGTAGCACTTGTCCCATCAAATAGCTATCCCCAGCCTCCTTCACCCCGACCAACTGCTGCTAGGGCCTATCGGCAACCCAGACCCCATTGAGTTCATTAACGCCGAAACCAATCGGATCCCATTTAGGTTTTCGACCCCGGATCTAGCTCATTTTGGACGGGAGCCTTTAAATCCTGGCCATCCACGGATAAATCCTGGCCATCTTGGTATGCTAGGATGGCTGCTAGCAAACAAGCATTACAGGATGAAATAGGAATCGGCCAATGCATAGCACTAACCTAGCCGATATGCCTAAGGACGAACCCCTTCTATCGGCTGCCAGCTACTTTTGGTCGGACACGATGAATGCTTTCCTCTTCAAGCACGGGCCGATGACGCCGACTCTGATGGATATAGTGATGCTAACTGGTTTGGATATAACCTCGGCTGCCGATCCTTCCGATCTGAACATCAAATGCCAACATATCTTCAAGACTAAGAGCATAGGCGGCTGGAGCGGCTATATTTCGATGAACATGAGGGACGACCCAATCTCCAACATGGAACACGCAGCTTTTCTGATGATGTGGCTGGAGAAATTTCTGTTTTGCAGATCAAGTTGCGGGCCGACCACCAACTGGCAACACGTAGCCGAGGCGTTAGTGGAAAAAAAAGCAAATCCCTTTAGGGAAATTTCTGATTGGCTATTTGTATCAGACACTTAGCAATGTACCAGCCAAGCTAGCTTTGAAGCAACCCATCGGCCTTTGGAGGCCCACAGTGGTGGCTGCTGCGGATATGGCTCAACCTATATACTCACAAGGTCGCCCGATCGGCGGGTTGCTCGGCGGCGATTTCCCACGAGCTGAACCGATTTATCGTGATGATGAAGAAATAACTACTCGGCGATGCGCGTCATACGGGGAAGCTGCCTCCACCTTCCCAGGCTCCAAACCTTCAGCTGAATACTTCAAAGATTGGTTTAGCAACTTCTACAACGGGTTCTCGGCCGATTCTAGGGTTTGGTTTGCCTATGACAAGTTTAACCACTTCAAGCGGCTAGACGACCTTCGGCTCGATGAGATCAATAATCCAAAATTTGAGAAGCCAAGGGAAATCTTCGTGGCTGCTATATCCCCATGCATCCTGCCGGTCGGCATCCATCAAGGCCGAAACATTCGAGAAGACTTACGAATTTTACCACCCATCGGCCGCCGCAAGACAACTTGGATTGGGCCAGCGCCAATTGGGTTGTTCTTTTCGGACAAGATTCAAACCAGAGGCATCATTGGCGTCGAATAATGATGCATTGGGCGATGAGCCTTCCGGTCCTCCTCTTGGCCAAATTGGAGTTATTGGCGGCAATCACCGGAACGAGTGCCTTTAGCCGATGGTGGGCCGAATCGAAATCACATTCTTCCATCAATCGGCTTCCATGCTCCGACGACCATCGATCACGAGATGATCCCACCGGTAAGATTCTTCTTCATGTCTCCTCCTTTCCTTATCAGCCCACTATATGCACATCCTGTTATTCATGCTTTTACTCTTGCAAACAAACGACTCCTCTCCTCCCCGGATCAGCCGATCAGGAGTGGCTGTTAACTACAGCCCAGGTATATTGCCGAACGGATGCGGGCCGCGCCATCAATCATCGGCTATAATGCGTCGAAAGTGGGCACACTTCTTCATGGCCAAACTCGCGAGCCGCTCCATCGGACAAGCGAAGCAAACCATCGGCTACCACCGCGGCCGCACAGAAGAAAAAGCCGGCTAAGAAGCAAAAGCCGAGCACGGCGACGACATGTCCCAATCGACCCGGCAATCAATGCGGTGCTCGACGAAGAAGTGGAGAACGAGGAAATCGAAGACGCAATCAACGAAGCTGCAGCCAAGTCGAGCTCTTCTAAAAGATACGCGCGGACCCCATCGGCGACGGCGTACGTCCAAAAACTCCAAGTCCCCCAAGGCGTCCCGTTCGTCCGCTTGCCGTAAGCAACTTTCAACACTTAGTCTTCTAATGTCTTCATTCGAAATTTTCTCCTTGTATATTCTTTTTTCTTACATCGGCGGAAGAAGAAGCTAGCCACAAGGAAGAAGACGGCTCCCTTCGTTCGGTAAGTTTTGACTCCACATTTTTCCTTTAGTTAGCCGATTCTCGAACTAACTTCTTTTTCATCCTCCTCGCGCTCAGCCTTTGCCCCAGTGTCAAGTGAACATACTCCATCGGCGTAAGTGGCGGCCATGCCGATGATGAAGTCGCTTTGGCTCCGAGCGATCCTAGTAAGTTTTGTTTACTCTTTACAATTGGCTTGATGACCCCGCTAACTTTCCACCTATTCATTTTCTTGTAGAGCGTGGCCGATCTACTAGGATTCGACTTGTCGGAGTTCATGTAGCCGAGACGATGAAGGCGACCAAGCTTTAGTGCCGCGGACGAGGACTGCGATCTACACTCGTGATATCGGCAAGCGAGTGAAGCTTCTCTAGACACGTTGGTGGCCGATTGTGGCCCCATCCGAGCTCGGTTTGAAGACATTCAAACTAGACTCCACTGACGACACAGGCGATGCAATTGTGCCAACAACTTTTCTTGAGGCGCACCGGTGAAATACGGCGAGCCAAGCATCGCATCTCCGATCCAGAGCAAATCAATTGCGACGGGCCATTAGGTCCAATCGGGGAGGAAATCAAGGCGAAGAAAGCCGAATTTGATGCCTTGAAGATGGAGCCGGTGCCAAACTTGAATGGCTTCACGCACGCGAGGACGGGCGATGGCAGAGCCTCATCCAAATCACCACTGAAATCCATGTACAAGAGGAATACATGGCCGGCACCCAAGGAAATCGAAGACAAGCGATCAAGCATCAAAGCGGCCATGTCCTATCTCACGAGACCTACCAAAGGCGGTGAAGCCGGTGGCCGTGCGCGCGGCCAGACGCCAAGGCAATCGAAGAGGTTGATGAAATCGCACAAGGCGTTGTCGGCCATAGCGAGATTTCCTCAAGCAATGAGCCGATGTAATAGTACGCTAGGGCAAAATTGTAATCATCTCTTGTAATCGGCAAACATTGTCCACCTTTTGTAATCGTGAAACCATCCTTACTCAACAATCGATCGCTGGTGCACGATCGCCGATCATGTTAGCTTGAAAACTTGAAAAAATTCTTGATATATGTTTTTCAATTCTTTGTGTATATATGCCCACCTAATTTTGTAGATGTTGGTGATGTCGACAAAATTATGAAATCCGCGACTTGTGCCACTGTCATCGTTGTCGGCCAAACCTAGCCGATCTGTAGAAAACTAGGGCAAAAAAACTTAACGTGAAAATGACCTGAAGGCGATGCTTGCATGAGTCAAGACATCGGCTAACACGAATCGGCAAGAACGCAGTCAAATCATGCATTGATCCAAACGCTTGGGTAGTATTTCTTCAAATATTTTCCATTTAGAGCCCTTCCAAATACTTCTCCATCCAACCCTTCTAACATGTAGGCCCCTTTAGAGACTGTCGATGTCGGGATCGACACGGAGGGATCCGGAGGACCCCCTCTTTTTTGGTTCGGCACGGGGAGCGGTGTATCCTGGTTTAAACTCGCGGTGAGAATGAGATAATGCAGATGAGGCGGGAAGGAAAAAACCAAGATCGCGGAGACACGAGGGTTTATACAGGTTCAGGCCACCGGCGTGGTGTAATACCCTACTCCTGTCTGTAGGTGGTATATGGGGCGAATTGCCAAGAACAAAAGGAATGTTCTTCTCCCTTCGAAGTCGGTGGTGGACGAGAGATTGCTACAAGCTAACCACTTTGCCCGGGAAGGCTGATCTGCGACCAATCAACAACTTAGAGTAGGTCAACCTATCAGCCAGCAGAAGAACCTGTTCTATGATGGACTTGGGTCTCCTTTTATAGAACAAGGGAACACCACAGTAGTCCCAGCTTCTCCCTACTCCACTCCACGTGAGGGAGTGGTTTTTATCTTGTCTTGTCGAAGAATCCATTCCGTTCCTGCTCCTTCCTATTTGCTGCGTCATGGTAAGCGGAAAGAGGGGTGGTCGTCGTGGTGGCCGCGCTGCTGACGCGATGATGGCTTGCCTACCCACTCCGACGGGACCCACTGGTCAGCGACCCATCCCGCGGGTAGGTACTGGCACCACGCCTCCTGCCCTCGCTCTCTCTCCCAGGCGGCCGCCTAATGCATTAAATGCGACTGGACAGGGCGTGAGGGGGGCATGCGCGGAGTGGGTGCGCGGCCATACCGCGGTCTTAGTCAAAGACTTTAGGCCTCCTTTGCTTCGTGATAGGCAAAAAGGGGTGATGATGGGAGCAACTGACAGCCGTGCCTCACATCGCATTGAATGCGGTGTGGCAGGCGCCCAGCTCCCTCTTTTTTGAGCATTAAATGGGTTGGTTGGTAGTTGGACTCGCCCCTCTCAGAGAGGTGCGGGGTGAGGGATGGGGGTCGGGTAATCCGGATCCCGCGACCGGGAGTCAGAGATCCGGACCTGCCGTCTGGAACACGGTGGCCTCGGGCAGCCTCGGGCCGGCCCTTCCGAGGCGGCCACGTGGCCGCCGTGGTCGAGACTTGCTTAAGCCATTCGGGGTGTAACTTTGACGCTCTTTGATGGGATAGGGCGCCTTTCTTTTCTCGAGATGTCACGCCCTTGACATACCCTCGGGCCCATATCACCGACAGTAGCCCCCGGCGTTGTGGGACCGAGTCGGGTTCGGGCGCGGTTGACGCCATTTCTTTGAGTGTGTGGGCCTGGGCGCTGGATGCTTTTTGCTTGGCGGGCGGGCTGAGTACCACGACAGCGATGCTTGCACCGAGGCTAGGTTTTCCTTAGGACGGGGGCGAGTTTATTTGGGCCACGCGCACGGGGCCCATTCAAGCACTGGCACTCTCAGTCTGCGTAGTGCGCCGGCGGGCGCGGAACCCTAGGCGGCACGAAATTCGAGCGAGCGCGCGGGAACCCAAGGGGATGCGAAAATCGAAAGGGCACGGAGCCAGGGGGCACCTCGCGTGGTAGTGGGGCGAATTTAATGCCGTGGAATCCGAGGGCGATGGTTGCTTGTAAAACCAGATCCGCATAAAGGGGGATCGGTTTCTACGCTTTCCACGCCATCACCTCTCACTGCCATTTGCCCTTCGTCTACCTAGCGCCCTCTGCTCCTTCTGTTTCCTTTTCTTTCGCCCCCAGTTTCCCCCTTTCGTGCCTCTGCATCCTCCCTCGCGATGGGCCGTGATTCGCCCACTGGGCGGAAGCGTGCTTCCCAAATCTTTGGTTCGCACCGCGAGACTCGCAGCCTCTTCAACAAGTTCTGCCGCGCGGCACACGCGGCGGCGGTAATGTCCGGAGGAGCGGCCACCCACGAGGATGGTGTTCTTCGCCTCCTTCGCCATGGTCGGGCTGGTGCCGCCCTTCTCCCGCTTTTTCCTCGATGTCCTGGAGTTCTACAACCTCCGGCTGCACCACCTTACCCCCAACGCTGTCTTCTACCTCGCCGTGTTCGCCCACACCTGCGAGATGTTCGTGGGGGTGAGGCCCCGAAGGGTTACGCGAAGCTACGCTAGCGAAAACAAAAACTTTTTACCGCGCAAACCGGGAACACTTGCAAGTAAGGGCCGATAGATCGTTCTGGATTGGAGTAGAGTGCGGCGGAATAGCCAATCGGGGCAATCCGATCCGGAACGTGTGCCGATTCCGGAGGCAGCCGGTCGCCAATCAGTAGGTCGAGTCGTCGGCCGCGTTCTCACGCCTCGCTCCGTGCGCCCGAGCCGCGGCCGATCAAGAGCGCGCAACGTAGCGGCGCCTCTACCGGTATCCACACGTCAGGGACGAACGCCGTACACCGTGTGCTGGCACGCGATGCAAGGCTAGGGTTTGGCTCGAAAGTGGGGAGGGTTTCCGTGGAGATTGATCTCGGAGACTTCATTGCACGCGATGCAATTGACGTGTGTCGGCTCTCCACCTCCCTCCTTTATATAGAGTTGGCCGAGCGGGACTAGTGGCCGATTAGGACTCTATTTTGAATCGGATCTCATCCGTATCTCATAGAGTTGGCCGCCCCACACGTCGTAAGCCCATAGGACTCTATCCGATCGGATCCCTATCCGATCGAGCCGTATCCGAGTCCAACTCGAATATCTATTCTATCCCCTTAAGCGTGCGACCACAGCAGGTTCAGGTATACTCGGTTTCGGCTATAGTCTAACTTAGCCGATCGTCGGCTCGAGTCTAACTCAGCCGGCACTTGTCAATAGCGGCGCCTAGCGGCACATATTGACACCATAGTATACAAGAATAATATCGGCTCGAACCTGTAATGTGTACACAAATCCCTTTGCCTCACGATACCGGTTAAGCTATAGGCAAGATGTGTGCCATCCCTTCAATAGCTTAACCATTCACTCGAACCGTATTGGATTATGTACGTTGATTGACTCCTCAATCAACTTAGCATGGCCATGCATTTTCATAATCCATTACCTCGAGGGCCCGGAGATATCTCTCCAAAGGAGGGGCAAATTCTATCTTGATCACTCACATCCCACTCCATGTTTCATAGCAAACCCAAAAACTACCTTTATAACTACCCGGTTACGGAATAGCGTTTCGTAGTCCCAAAGTAGGCTACTACACATGTTGGAATCCATGGTGATCTCGAGGTCTAAGGACTTTGTACCAACACTACACGAGACCAACTAATGGCACATTAATTCTGTAGTGTCTCATGGTGGGTCTATCCAACAATGTGTTCTCTAACACATATCTCGGATCTGCACCTCTTTGCGGTGGTGGGCGCGACGGGTGGGCTCGTCGTCGGCCGCACCGGAGGCTGCACTAGAGCCGCTCAGGGTGGGGACGGTGACAATGCCGACGCCGACGACCACATCCCGATCGGGCGGTTGAGCCGCCGGGTCCAGGGCCGGCGACTCGGGGCCCGGACCTAAGGAAGAGGAAGAGGCGGAGGAGGACCCCTCTCTTCCCCCTCTCCACCACGTGGCGGCGGAGCGGAGCGCGCCACACCCCCTCCGCGGACCGGGGGGCTCGCGGGCGGCGGGCCATCCAGGGCCACTACGCAGAGGCCGGGCCGGCCACAGCGGCGCGGCGGCGACGGCGGGGGAGGCCGGGCGCATCCCGAGTACGCCGGCGGCGGGGAGGCAGGCGCATCTCCGGCGAGCACGGCGGCGGGGTCCACCCGCGGGGCTCCAGCATCAGGGGGCACGGCGAGCAAGAGCCCGGCGAGTCCTCCAGGCCGCCCTGCGAAGAAGAAGCGAGCCATCTCGGGGATCTCCTGGGACTTCAACCCCGCTCGCAGGTACGCCTTGTCGATGCGTGGATGCCCATTGGGACCTTACATTTTTGTCTTTGTTTTTTGATCCCTTGTTGTGTTTATGTTCTGCCTCCAGCCGCGAGCACAGGCATTTTCACCCAAGGGTTGTACCCAAGGGCGGTTCTGCCTCGGGCTCGGGGGAGGGCGCGCAGGAGAGGCTCGGGGCGCCCGAGCCCTCCAGGTCCGGGTTGCCCCCTACGGGCTCGGTCCTGGATCCGGTGCGATCCAAGGAGGGGGCCCACCCAGAGACTGGAGCACCGGCCGCCCACGAAGGGCGAGCCATGGGCGGTGTTGGCACGGAGGGCGGCGGAGCGGCGGAGAACAACCCCGGGGTCCCCTCCGCGGCAACCATCGCCGCCGCCACAGCAGCCATCGCCTGCGTCGCACCCAGCGGCGCCGTCGCCTCGCTGACCACCGTTAGCCCTATCGGCATCGGCTTGCCACGAGCCCCCAAGGCAAGGAGCGGGCGGCTCGGCCACGGGGGTCTTCGGCTACTCCGCTGCGCGGCGGCCATTCCGGGCCGAGCTCAGGCTCACGAATGCAGGGGCGCCGGTCCGGGTTCGTGGCTGCCCTGGACACCGAGCCTCTCGTCCGGTCGCAGGAGCGGGCAAGGGAGGTCGTCTCCAGGGCGCTGGAGGAGGCCAACGCTATCTCCCTGGAGGGGCTCTGGGCCCAGGTGCAGGCCTTGGCCGCCAGGGAGGTTGAGGTGGCGCGGCGGGAGGCCGAGGTTGAGGAGGGCCGTCAGGAGCTGGCGGTCACGATGAGGGTGGAAGGCCTCGTCCGCAGGCGGGAGCTGGTGGAGATCGAGCGGCGCCAGGAGGAGCTCAGCCAGGTGTTTGAAGACGCCGTCGGCGAGCGGCACGCCGCCGACCTCTGCGACGGTCGCCGCCGCCGGCGAAGAGAGGGTCCACACCACCGCGGGCGGTTCCTTCGTGATCTCGGGAGCGCGCCCGGGGCCTCGACGGCGCGAGAGCACCTGTGCGATGCGAGCCGCCGCCGCCGGCCCAGCGGCCCGACCTCCGGGCCGCGGCCGGCCTAGCGGAGTGGGAGAGGGCCCTCGAGGCGGCGTGGCAGGCGATCGAGAGCCAGGAGGCCGCCGTCGCCAGGGCCGAGGAAGACTCCGCCGCGTGGGAGGCCAACATGTTGGCCCGGAGAAGGTCATCGCCGAGCGCGAGGCCGCCGTGGGGGGGGCGAGAGGTGGTGGTGCTGGAAGCCCAGGAGGAGGCCTCCCGATGCCTGAAGGGTGTGTGGAAGCGCGAGCAGCTGCTCGTCGCCGCCTCGGGCCGTCGACAAGACAGTGGGCGGTGGGAGCGAGGGCCCACCGGGAAGCGGTGGTCATGGATGCGCGGCGCAGTTTGCGAGGGCCGGGGGCCGGAGGCTGGAGGAGCGCGCGCCGGATCGCGGAGTTGGAGCGCACCATGCTCTGGGTGCAGGCTCTTGCCTCATCCGTCGAGCGTCTTCGGGACGCGGCTCGCGGGGTGGGGGTCAACCGCACCCCCCAGCGTCCCTACCTTGGGGGGATTGGCCACGCACATTGATGATTTGGCCGGGGATAAAGAGGGTGCCGGAGGAGGTCAACGAGCGGCGAAGGAATCATCATACGACTTATCCCGCCGAGTCCCGTCGCTTATCTTGGCGAGCTACCAAGCCGCGACCCCGACTTCGACCCTACATCCCCACCGAGGACTTCCCGAAGGCAGAGGAGGCCGCTCGCCGTCGCGTCCAAGACGCCGTCGACTCCATCATGGTGGGCTTCGATGGCACCCCGGCGGCCTTCCAGCTCGCTCTTCGCGAGGACTCGCCGGATGAAGACCCCCGGCGGATGCCCCCAGCGACCCATCGGCCACTTAGGGCTCTCTTGCTCCCTCTCGGCTTGTATCTGTATTTGTGTAAAAAGATGTTTGTAGTATTGTTTATAAAGTTAGCGAACTTGCCTTGACTATGTTGATCTTGCACTGTAACAGCTCATCGTGGCTGCTTTTGACGATTCATGTATGTGTATGTTGGGAGCCCCCGGCCAACCTAGCGCACACGTAGTGGCGGTTGGTTGGCCCGAGCCTCTACCTATTTGCTTTCCTGCAACGATAGCTCAACTCTTAGTTATTGCAAGAATGCGGTAGTGTTGTCCTCCGCCATGATTTGTCCCATGTAGTTGGGGGGCTGTTCGGGTTCGGGCAGGCATGCGCTAGCCGTTGGTGGTGCCTTTGTCGGGGTTTCGGGTAGGAGCGAAGGCATAAAAAGGCCGGTGAGGGCAGCGGCAACGAGCGGGACGGGCGTGTTAGTTCGCACCCGAACCCCCGGGCATTGGCGCCCCGGGCATGGTAGTATGCAACATCGCTATACCCTCGACGCCCTTAGGGCTTTCAGGCTAAGGCGGGCAAGGCCAAGGAACCATTGGAAAGCCGCATCCACGAGTACATGCTCGAGCACATGGAGGAAAACACACTACAAACAGGAATTTTCACAAAGAAAACATATGGGATTAATAGCAAACTTATTGTTCATGCCACGGAGCGGTGGATGAACTTCCATGCATGTTTCGGCGCACCATGCGGTTTATGGGTAGAACTGCGCGGGTGGGAAATGTTCCACGGGTTCGGCAATGGAGTGCCGTCCTCTGTGGCTAGGCGAACTACTCCCGGACGCGGGGTGCCAATAACCTTGTATGGCCCCTCCCACATCGGGGATAATTTGCTCAGCCCCGCGCACGTTTGCACACGGCGTTGGACCAGATCATTGACTTGCAGCGCTCGGGGGCTGACTTTGCATTGATGGTAGCGGCGGAGGCTCTGTTGGTAGCGGGCTGCGCGGAGCGCTGCCGCGGCGCGTCTTTCCTCCAGGTAATCCAGGTCGTCACAACGCATCTGCCCTTGGTCTGCTTCGGTGTATAACGTGGCTCGGGGCGATCCCAGGGTGAGCTCGGAGGGCAAGACAGCCTTGGCTCCATACACCAAGAAGAAAGGTGTCTCCCGGTGGCGCGGCTCGGGGTTGTCCGATTGGCCCAAAGGACCGCAGGCAGCTCATCAGTCCACGAGTCCCCATGCTTTTTGAGTACATTGTACGTCTTAATCTTGAGGCCTTTTAGTATTTCTGCGTTTGCCCGCTCGGCGACCGTTGCTTTGGGGGTGGGCGGGCGGCGAAACGAGCTTGATGCCCATGTCATCACAATACTCGCCCGAGCACGCTCGCTCGTGAGCCGGGTGCCGTTGTCGGTGATGAGTACATTGGGGACCCCAAACCTTGCTTAGTGATGCCTCTCATGAACCGCACGACCGAATGTTTGTTGATGACGCGACTGGATAGGCCTCCGGCCACTTGGTAAATTTGTCGATGGCGACATACGAAACTTGTATCCGCCCGCGCTGCTTGAATGGGCCCAGGATGTCCAGCCACCAGACCACAAATGGCCATGAGAGCGGGATGGTTTGAAGGGCCTGGGCCGGCAGGTGCGTCTGCTTGCGTGGAATTGACATGCTCGGCACCGCCGCACGAGGTCCGTTGCATCCTCCAGCGCGGTGGGCCAATAGAATCCTTGGCGGAATGCCTTTCCCACCAAGGTTCGGGAGGTTGAGTGTGCCCCGCATTCACCTTCATGGATCTCGGCTAGGAGCTCGAGACCCTGTTCCCGAGCAATGCATTTGATGAGCACTCCGTTGGCACCGCGTTGCTAAAGTGTCCCTTCTAACAACACGTAACTCTTGGAGGTTCGGGCAATGCGTTCGCTTTCCTCGCGTTGCTCGGGCAATGACGCGTCTTGCAGGTACGCTCGGATTTCCGAAATCCAAGCCACCTGGCGCGTGATGTTGGTTCCGGCAGGGCCAGGCTGTGGCTAGCCCGCCAGGTCCAGGGCGTCGGGCCCGGCCGATCCCCGCCTCTGGGGCGGTTCGGGGTGCACCGACGGCTCTGTGAGACTTTCCTCAAATGCGCCTAGCAGGGTTGGGGCTCGCGTGGATGCGATCCTAGACAGCTCGTCTGCCAGGGAGTTATCTCTTCTGGGAATATGGCGCAGCTCGAGGCCATCGAAATGGCGCTCCATACACCGTACTTCCTTGACATAAGCTTCCATTTGGGGATCGGTGCATTGATATTCCTTGGAAACCTGGTTTACAACCAGTTGGGAATCCCCGAGGACCAGCAAACGGCGAATGCCCACGCCTGCTGCTGCTCGCAACCCCGCTAGAAGCCCCTCATACTCGGCCATGTTGTTGGTTGCCCGGAAGTCAATCCGGACGATGTATTGAAGTACGTCGCCCGCTGGGAAAGTTAGTACTACGCCCGCTCCGGCTCCATGCAAGGTGAGTGAACCGTCAAAGTTCATCACTCAGTGCGCGGCTCCTTGGTCACGATCCTCCGCACTCTCGGGTTCCCCCGGGGGTGGATCGCTTCCGGCCGTTGGCGTCCACTCCGCCACGAAATCAGCCAAGGCTTGGCTCTTGACTGCGTGTCGGGCTTCGAAGTGTAGATCAAATTCTGACAACTCGATGGCCCATTTAACTACCCGTCCCATGCCCTCTCGGTTATGCAGGCTTTGTCCGAGAGGGTCGAACGTGATTACCGTTACCCGGTGTGCCTGGAAATAATGACGGAGCTTTCTGGAGGCCATGAACACGGTGTAGAGCATTTTCTGGGCCTGTGGGTAACGTGTTTTCGCGTCCCGTTGCGCCTCACTAACAAAGTAGAGGCCGCTACACCTTGGTGCGGGCCTTGACTACTTTATTAGGGGCGACTGGTTCGGGTACACCGGGGTGGGTCATCTCGGTGTCCGGGGCTTCCGAGCCGTCGCCTCCACCGGGGCCCTCAGGGCCGCTCTGGGTGGGGGGGCTTCGGGAGCCCCCGAACTAGGGGGTCGGGCGGCTCCCTGAAGCTCGGGGGGCCAAAGGCCACCTCCGAGTGCGGGCGCTTCCTCGGCCGACTCCGTTCCGGGATTTCCTGCCACGGGTGCTTCGGGGCGGGTCGTCTCGGTGTCCGGGGCTACTGGGCCATCGCCTCCCCCGGGGCCCTTAGGGCCACTCTGGGTGGAGTGGGCCTCTGGAGCTCCTGGGCTAGGGGGCCGGGCGGCTCCCTGAAGCTCGAGGGGCAAAGGGCCACCTCCGGGTTCGGGCGCCTCCTCGGCGAGCTCCGTTCCAGGTCTCACGCCTCCGGTTTTGACGGGGTTGGGGGAGGCGAGTCTAGCTCGTCGTCGTGCTCCACAACCAAGTCCGCACTAATCACTTGGGGGTCGTCGCCAAATATAAAAGGAGGGGCTCCCCTTCTAGGGGGCCACCGGTACGGGCGGCGAGAGGTAGCGCTTGAGCTCGCCCAAGGCTTTCTCTCCTTCGTCCGTTCAAGTGAAGGGGCCAGTTCATTTTAGTAACTTAAATAAAGGAAGCGTCCGCTCTCCTAATCTGGATATGAAACGACTCAGGGCAGCTACACAACCAGTGAGCCTCTGCACGTCCTTGAGTTTCCTAGGAGGGCGCATCTCCTCTATTGCCTTTATTTTAGTGGGGTTGGCCTCAATGCCTCGGGCGAGAGACCAAGAACCCTAACGGCTTACTTTGGGTACCCCGAACACGCATTTCTCTGGGTTCGGCTTCATGCGGGAGGACCGGAGGTTATTGAATGTCTCGGCCAAATCCAAGAGCAAGGTTCTTTGATCCGAGATTTGACTACGAGGTCATCGACGTACGCCTCAACATTGCACCCTATTTGATCTTTCAACGTGATGCGGACACCACGTTGAAAAGTGGACATAGCATTCTTTAAACTGAAGGGCATAGACATGTAGCAAAATGTACCCACAGGAGTGATAAATGAAGTTTTCTCCTCATCCTCTACCATGCGAAATTGATGATAGCAGTATGCATCTAGGAAGCATAAAGGTCGCACCCACGGTAGAGTCGACTATCGGTCTATTCGAGGTAGAGGGTAGGGGTCTTTAGGACATGCCTTGTTGAGGTCGGTGTAGTCGATGCACATGCGCGGCTTGCGGTTGGCCTTCGGGACGACCACGGGTTTGCCAACCACTCGGATGCGGCACCTCCGGATGAAGCCGGCCTCTGGGCCGTGCCACCTCTTCGCGGATGAACGCCTGTCTCTCCAGGGCCTGTCGCCTCACCTTTTGCTGGACTGGGCATGCGTCCGGCCGTACTACAAGTCGATGCTCGATCACCTCCCTGGGAACTCCGGGCATATCCGACGGCTTCCAAGTAAACACGTCGGCATTTGCCCGCAGGAAGGAGACGAGCGCGTCTTCCTATTTGGGGTCCAAGTTGCCACCAATGTTGACGGTCTTGGACAGGTCGTCACCCAAACGGATAGACTTAATTACCACCTCATCGGCAGAGGTGATGCGCTGCTTCGGGCTCGGGCGACCTTGACGTTGTAGATGGTGGGGGAGGTCACGAGGGCCAAGTGGCCGCTACGTGCAATGCTCCACAGGGTGGTCGGTTTGGTCAAAGGTGATGGGCACCTCGCCGGCGCGACCTTCGGGCTGCCTCGTGAGACGACACAGTGCGAGGAGCTCGCGCCTCATGGACTTGAAGCTCGGGCGGGATACCGGGCGCCCGCACCGCCGTCGATGGTGGCGACGACGTGTTGGGGATCTGGTAGCCCGGAGGTTGTCATCGTCGTCCCCGGCGGGCCGCATCCTTGGCCTCCTCTCCTTGCATTTGTCCAGAACGCTCCGCCGGGGGCCTTGCCTTTGCGACGGATTTCCTTCTCGTTCTCCCTCCGCTCCTGCTCGTACTTTTGCACCCGCTCGGCCAGATTCTTGACCGAACGGCATTCGGAGAGGTCATGGTGGGAGGTTTGGTGCACCATGCACCATTTGTTTGGCCGGCCACAGGGCGAGGATCCGGGGACCGCTGCGATTGCCGCGGGCTTGCCCTTCCGCGAGGGCTTCTCGCCCGTCGGCGGCGGGCGTGACCCTCCTCGCCACCGCGTGATGGCTGCGCTTCCGTCGCCGCTCGCGTCGCTCTTCTCGGGACGTGGAGGGGGCAGCGCCGGTGGAGGCCGGGGTAGGATTCCTAGGATTCCAAACCCGAGCCTCCTCCTTGCGGGCCACCCGGTCTGCGAGCTCGAAGAGCTCCGTGGTAGTCCGGGGGGCCTTGGATTCGATCTTCTCCAGCATAACGTCGTGGCATACGCCACTCCGGAAGGCGAAGATCACTGCATGGTCAGCAATGGAGGGTATGGTGTTGCGTACCTGGCAAAAACGCTGAATGTATTTGCGCAGGGACTCGTCCTCCCCTCGTCGGACCATGTGAAGGTCTGCCTCCACTCCCGGGCGCGGGTACGTGCCCTGGAAATTGGAGGTGAACTAGCGGCATAGGTCGTCCCAAGAAGTGGCCCGGGCGGGCGGCGGATTCATCGGCCCGGGAGCGGGCACGGCCCTTGAGCGCCATGGGAAAGAAGTTAGCCATGACGTGCTCGTCACCTCCAGCAGCCTCAATGGCCGTGGTGTAGATCTGGAGGAACTCAGCAGGGTTAACAGAGCCGTCGTATTTCTCCGTAAGGGCCGGCCTAAACTTGTTAGGCCGGCGCATGTTACGGAGGTTGGCAACGAGGCAGGCAGCCATTGCCCGGCCGAGAGGGCGACAATGGCTACGGGGCCCGTTGGGCATCGCGGAGCCTCGCTGCGGCTGGGCCATCGCGGCCGCTCGCCGTCCGCCGAGGGGCTCCATTTGCGGGAGGGCTGCTACGGCCGCTCGCCGAGTGGTGGCGCCTCCCGACGAAGAGGCGCAATCCGGTGCCCGTCCCGTGCGGCGCTCGTCACGGCGCCGTTCGATGCGGAGCGGGCGTCTCGCTGTGTATGCAGAGCGGATCCGGGCGCTTCCGGTTGGGGTCGGCATTTGAGAGGCTCTCCTCCGCCCTTGCGGCGCCGCGCCGCCCTTTGAGCCCGTCGCCGGAAGGACGAGCTTACCGCAGCGTGTGAACCGTGCGGTTGGTGGCTGGAGGAAGCGAGGTCGGCGGCCAGCTGGCGCTGGGCCATGCCTACGAGCTTCGCCATGTCGTCGAACCACCTCTTGGCATTGCATCCCTCGCCAGGGGTGACCGGTGGGTGGCGCAAAGGAGCTTTTGCCGCCTGCAGGGCACCCTCTGGGGTGCCAAACTCCAGGCGGCGGTGGACATCGCCTAGGCGGGGCTCGCCGGTACGCCCGCTAGGGCGTGGTTTGGATCCCGTAGGAGCGTTGTCGGCCACAGTGAGATGCATGGGCCCCTCCGCCCTCAACCGCCGCTTCAGCGGGGGGCAGAGGGGATGGCGTGGGCGCTGCTGTCGCCGTCGCCATCAGCGACGGTGAGGGAGATGAAGATCTTTCCCCCCTCGAGCGGAGGTGGTGAAAGTTGGGGCTGTGCCTACCCGCGTCAACCTCTTCCGCCGCCTCGTTGGCCAAGTCACGCTCGTGCGTAGCGAGTGAGCCTGAAGCAGAGTGTAGGACATGACCGTGGACCATGGCGGGGTCGGGGGGAGGATTCCCGCCAGAAAATAGGAGGAATATAGGAGTTTAAATCAAAACACAGTGCGCTCCCCCTACCTGGCGCGCCAGCTGTCGATGTCGGGATCGACACGTAGGGATCCGGAGGACCCCTCTTTTTTGGTTCGGCACGGGGAGCGGTGTATCCTGGTTTAAAATCACGGTGGGAATGAGATAATGCAGATGAGGCGGGAAGGAAAAAACCAAGATCGCGGAGACACGAGGGTTTATACAGGTTCGGGCCACCGGCGTGGTGTAATACCCTACTCCTGTCTGTAGGTGGTATATGGGGCGAATTGCCAAGAACAAAAGAAATGTTCTTCTCCCTTCGAAGTCAGTGGTGGACGAGAGATTGCTACAAGCTAACCACTGCCCAGGAAGCTGATCTACTGACCAATCAACAACTTAGAGTAGGTCAACCTATCAGCCAGCAAAAGAACCTGTTCTATGATGGACTTGGGTCTCCTTTTATAGAACAAGGGAACACCACAGTAGTCCCAGCTTCTCCCTACTCCACTCCATGTGAGGGAGTGGTTTTTATCTTGTCTTGTCGAAGAATCCATTCCGTTCCTGCTCCTTCCTATTTGCTGCGTCATGGTAAGCGGAAAGAGGGGTGGTCGTCGTGGTGGCCGTGCTGCTGACGGGATGATGGCTTGCCTACCCACTCCGACGGGACCCACTGGTCAGCGACCCATCCCGCGGGTAGGTATTGGCACCACGCCTCCTGCCCTCGCTCTCTCTCCCAGGCGGCCGCCTAATGCATTAAATGCGACTGGACAGGGCGTGAGGGGGGCGTGCGCGGAGTGGGTGCGCAGCCATACCGCGGTCTTAGTCAAAGACTTTAGGCCTCCTTTGCTTCGTGATAGGCAAAAGGGGTGATGATGGGAGCAGGCGACGGCCGTGCCTCACATCGCATTGAATGTGGTGTGGCAGGCGCCCAGCTCCCTCTTTTTTGAGCATTAAATGGGTTGGTTGGTAGTTGGACTCGCCCCTCTCAGAGAGGTGCGGGATGAGGGATGGGGGTCTGGGTAATCCCGGATCCCGCCGACCGGGGGTCCGGGAGATCCCGGACCCTGCCGTCTGGGAACACGGTGGCCTCCGGGCAGCCTCCGGGCCAGCCCCTTCCGGGGCAGCCACGTGGTCGCCCGTGGCCGAGACTTGCTTAAGCCATTCAGGGTGTAACTTTGACGCTCTTTGACGGGCTAGGGCGCCTTCCTTTTTCTCAGATGTCACGCCCTTGACATACCCCCGGGCCGATATCACCGACAGAGACGCATTTGTGGACCTTGAAAGGCCCTTCCCAGTTAGGTGACCACTTGCCGAACTTATTATCTCTTGATCCAATCGACAATATCAATTTCCAAACGAGTTCGCCCTCTTCAAAAGACTTAGGCACAACTTTCTTGTTATAATGACGGGCTACTCGTTCATTATCCCTTGTTACATTTTCCAAGGCCCTCATCCTTGACAAAATTAGGTCTTCTGATTCATCTATCATCAAGTTGTAATAGTCATCGGCTGTGAGCTGGTCTTGTAATTGAATCATCTTGAGCCGATGATATTTTCCCATGGCGGGACTGTTTCATGCCCATAGACCAATTTGTATGGAGGGACTTGGATAGATCCATGGTATGCCATCCGATGGACCCACGGTGATTCGGCTAATCGGCCGTGCCATTGCTTGGGGTACTCAGAAATCTTCCTCTTTATTTGTTTGATCATACTTTTATTTGACGCTCTGCTTGTCCGTTGGCCTGTGCATAGTATGGTGAAGAATTAAGTAATTTGATCCCCATGCCGTCGGCAAACTGAACAAACTCGTCTGATATGAAGATAGATCCTTGGTCTGTTGTAATTGTTTGTGGGACGCCGAATCAGTAGATGATATGCTCTTTTACAAACTCGATCGCGTCTTGGGAGTCGACTTTCTTCAAAGGAATTGCCTCCTCCCACTTAGTAAAATAGTCCGTTGCTACCAGAATGAATTTATGCCCTTTGCTTGAGGGTGGATTGATGCAGTCGATCATGTCGATGCCCCATCCTCGAACGGCCAAGGCTTTATGATTGGGTTCATAGGCGATCTTTGGTGCTCTTTGCACGGTGCAGGAGTTTTGACAATCTGGCGAGACTTTATAATACTTGAAACAGTCCTCCGGCATCGTCGGCCAAAAATACCACTGCTCTGAAGCAACCACTTCATCTTGTGAGCCGATTGATGTGTGCCGCATATCCCTTCATGTACCTCTCCGATAGCCACCTTGGCTTGATCGGCACTAAGACACTTGAGCAGCACACCATCAATCGTCCAATAGTAGAGATCTTCGTCAAGCAAAACATATCTTAAAGCCTTGTATCGCAATTTCCTTGAAGCCGATTGAGAGGGGTTCTGTAAATAGCTGTAGACCTCAAATCTCCAATCATCGAGTTTGTCATGGCGGCGACTTCTATCTCAACTTCTTTTATCATCGGCACAGCTTTGATGCCCCTTAAGCTAAATCATTAGCTTACGTATTACGCTCTGCAGGATGTGTTTCGGTGTAACTAGCAAAGCTATCCATCAATTCCGGCATTGTTGATAGCGAGACCATCGCGCGTCATTCATGCATTCATAGTCCCTTGACAAGCGGCGACGACCAATAGTGAGTCCCCATTATTTCTATGGCGTCGGCCTCGACTTCTTTGAGAAGATGCAATCCCATGAGCCTTTGCTTCGTATTTGGCTTGATTGTTTGTAGCATGGGGGTCGATAGAAAAAGCAAACTCAAAGCTTGCCCCTAGGCGAAATAATGACTAATCAGATACCGCCGTTGGTGCACACCAGAGCCATCAAATGTCAATGTCCAAGGCATAATTTTGATTGAGCCAATTGAGTCATCTCTGTGCTCCACGATAAAATAGGCGTAGCTTGTCCTTTAAGCGCCCTTGGTGCTTGATACCTCGGATCAAATTCTGTCAAGGCAAAAATCCACTTTCCAATCCGCCCTTTTAAAACCGGAGCCGATAGCATGTATTTGACGACATCGGCTTTACATATTATTGTGCACTCATTGGATAGCGAGATAATGTCTTAACTTTGTGCATGAAAAATATAGGCACGGTATAGCTTCTCCACTAGTAAATATCTTGTTTGCGTCCAACAACGTCATTTGAGATAGAAGATAGCTTTTTCTTTGCCCTCAATCTCTTGGATTAGGACCAATGTTTTAAATAGCGGGCTAAGCCCCTTAGCGGCTGCCTCTCACAAGGGCTAAGAAAGGCTATAGCGGGCTAAATAGCGGGCTAAGCCATTTAGCGGCTATTTGGCGGTGAGCAAAAATTATGTTAAATAGCATGTAATTTTACACATAATAAACATAGAAGACAAAGAGATTACAAATACCAATTACCAAGTAACTAGGGACAAATGGTTCAAAATCTTACTAACACATTACATCACAGCTTCATAGTTCATACATGATACATGATACATCACAGACACCTACACATGAGTTCAAAGTTCATACAAAGTTGATAGACATTACACTGCATATCAATTAACAGATAGACAAACAAACATAAGGCATAGAGCCATAGGCCATAGTCTGATACATCAGTACATCACACATGCATTTCAGCATCTGAATAGATTGTTGTACTCACCTAATCATCTTCAATATCAGTAGATATCATAGCATCTTGATTTTCATCAGATTCAGAAGAAGAGGCTGCAGACTGAGGTGTCATCAGAGATGCCACGGTCCTCAATTTCTTCCTATGGCGCACAGGCCTTTTCCTTTTGGCTTTTGCTTGAGATGTCGATGCTCCCAGTGATGCTCCTTCTTGTGCTTTTGCTGATGTTTCTGCACATCCCTGATCTTCTTGACGTTGATTTGCATTTGGTTCTAATCCAGTAATGAACTCATTGTTGTCATCCTCCAGCACATCACTAATTTCCTTCTCTAAGGGATCCCTACTCTTGTTTTCTTTCTTATGCCTTAGTTTGGAGTTAAATTTGACAAATACAAGGTCTCTCATCCTTTCATGAAGTAATGCATTGCGCTTTTTTGTGTGCACCTACTTTGTTGAGATGAATAAAATTGAACGAATGAACAAAGATGCAAAATATATTCATGTAGGTGAGTTGTGGAAGTAGAATTATTTTTATTACATGTTCAAATATTGACCAATTCCTCTCACAACCGGAGGAGCTACATGTCAAACTTAGAATCTTTATCGCCAACAACCTCAAATTAGGTGTAGTTGTGCCATGATTCAGCCACCATGTTGCTGCATGAACAAGCAAAGAGTTAAACTCTTGTGATAGCAAAAAGAATTATATTGGATAATTCATCAATCACATTAGTTTCAGAATTTTCACCTGGGTTGAAGTCCTTATTTCTCCTCCCCCTTATGGCAATGTCATGTCCAAATGACCCTTGTTGTTCCTTATATTTGTTGAGGTCTTCAATAATATTATCTTGAATTTCGATATCATCAATCAATATCGTAACACATTCAATTACAGCAGCTCTAAATGAACTATCATTCTCAATGTTTGCCTTGTTTGGGTAGTAATAATAAGGATTCAAATAGTACCCAACCAAGTGTAGTGGACTCTTTAGCTTGCTGTCCCACCTTTTGTCAATTATTTCCCAAACAGATTTGTATCTTATCTGATCATTGTCAAACCTCAAAGCAATTTCTTTCTTTGCCTCAAGCATATATCCATGCAAAAATCCCATTGCAGGCACATCACTATCCATTCTTCTCAGCACATTAGCCAATGGCTCAAAAAAATTAACAGCACTATCAACATTTTTCCAAAAGATTTCAGATTTGACCACTTTTTCCGCCTTCTTCCCCTTGGCACTCTTCAAGTAACCCATCTCATTGAGATCATTATCTCTGAAGAGCCTTTCGAGTTCCTTCTTGTTGTCTTGCAAACTCTTGATTCAAATAAGCGGTGGCAAATCGAGTAACTCGGAGCGAAACCAAGTCCTTACCAAGATATTTTCTCATCAAATCCAGCACCCTTGTATGAGCATATAGAAATGCAGTCAATTGTCTTGCACTTGCAATTGTTTCCTGGACTGGTTGAAGCTTCCCAATATCCTCCAACATGAGATCTATGCAATGAGCTGCACATCCATTCCAAAATATTTTGGGTCTCTTTGCTGCTAGAAGACTTGCTGCTGCTACATTAACACTAGCATTGTCAGTGACCACTTGGACAACATTTTCTTCTCCTATGTCTTCAATGCATCTATCCACAAGGTCAAAGATGTATTTACCATTTTTTTTGATAGCAGAGCAGTCCACAGAATCCAAAAAAAGGACTCCATGAGCACTATGCACAACTAAATTCATTACTCCCCTTCCTTTCTTATCTGTCCATGCATCTGTCATAAGTGTACAACCTGAGGTTTTCCATGATTCCTCATGGCTCTTGAATCCATCCAACACCTTTTGTTCCCTTTTTTGCAAAAATGGCCCACTCATCTCATAGGGACTAGGCCCTCTCAAACCTCTACCAAAGGCTCCAATGGCCTCAACCATATTGGCAAAGCTAGGAAGAAGGACTGTATTGTGTGCAATGCTAGCTTCATAAAAGAACTGACATATATACTCACAAGCTCTATCCCTCCTCTCTTCTCTTTTCTGAGTACTTAACTTTGTTTGAACCTTTTGGTTGACGTTAGCTCCTTTCTGGTTCTTCTGAACAGCCTCTTCTATAGAAGCCGACTTGTAGAACTTCTCTATAGAGCCACTACCCGATGAAGCAACATGACTGCAACTAGGTCCTTTTGTTGACCTTAGCACAATAACCTTGTTTCCACGGTCAGAGTCTTCACTGCACATTTCACCATCTGAGCGATCTAGATCAATTTCATCTCTAGCACTTTGCTTTTCCTTTTGCTTTTGTTCCTTTACACTAGTTTTCTTGGTAATCAAAGCTAGCATCTCTTCCTTCACATCGGTCGGAACCTTGTCACACTTAGCAACATTGTAGCCACTGAGACGAGCAAGATGGTACTTCACTCTTGTAATTCCAGCATTTATTGTCTTTTTACAGTAGTTGCACACTATTGAATGCTTCTTATTTGGGTCTGGGCAATAACAATGACTCCATGCAGGGTCATCTGAGTTGATAGCTACTCTGGTTGAAGCTGATTGTTCTACTGATTCAGATGCAACACTTGATGGGGCACCTAAGCAACAAAATTAATATGAGATAAAAAAATGTCAAGCTTACTGTAGCAACCTAGAACAGATCATTTACTATACTACACTTTCTTCATGGGATAAATGCCAATTTATTTACAATAAAGAGTCAACAAATCACGGCACTAGCAAGCTGAATGCAGCGGTACAAAAATCCTAAGCCAATTAGTTATTCAATTCACCATGAGAATGAGATGCGGCACTACGTCACTCACTAGTCACTACTCACTCCCATTCACATCCGGCGCCCAATACGCAAAGAACGAGAGGAAAAATGAAAAGAGTTTGAAGAATCTTGCTTTTTGGTGGGATGAGACATGGCCGTCGCAGCAACCGTAGCTTGCCGCTTGCCGCCGCTGCAACGTCTCCAGCGAGTTTGCCGCTTGCCATTGCCGCCGCTGCAATAGCACCAGCCGGTGCCGTACCGTAGCTCGCTGCCGTCGCACTTTCGAGTCTCCTCGCCGGTATTGCACCCTCGCCGCGCGCCGGTCACGAAGCACTAGCATCCGGCGCGCCGCCGCGCGAGACTCACGCGAGTTCGGGAGGAGCAGGACACGCTAGGGTTGTGTCTTGTGTGTGTGCACCGCATGATTTGGGCCTTCCCATTGGAGACAAGCGACATCCCGAGATTTGGGCTGCGCGTGATTTGGGCCGACGAAAATAACGGCTCACACGAATAGCGACACTAAATAAAATGTGATTTAGCAAAGATAGCGCGCTATTAGCCACTAATAGCGAAAAATAGCGATCTAGCGTTAAAACCATCGTAGCTTAGTGTTGGACCTTTTGAACCGCTAAATAATGCTATAGCGGCAGCTAAATCCCGCTATTTTGAACTTTGATTAGGACTGAGTCGATTGACTTGTCGTCGGCTGACAGGTACAGCTTGAACGGTGTTCCTTTTCGTGGAGACATTAAAACTGGAGGCGAGCTTAAATAATTCTTGATATTGTCCAAGGCCTTACATTGCTCGCCCCCATGTGAATGCTTGATCGGCTTTAAGCGAAGCAATGGTGTGAACGGCTCTATCTTCTACGAAAGATTGGCTATGAACCGCGATGAAGTTGATTTCTTCGATCAATGATTGAAGTTTGCTTCTTGTCCTTCGAAGGTACATGTCGTTTTGATAGCGTTGATGCTCCTTGGTGTAACCTCAATTCCTCTTTCATGAACAAGAAACCCTAGAAATTTCCCGGCTGACACGCCGAACGTGCACTTCAACGAATTCATCTTCAGGCCATACTTCTCTTGTTCGCTCCAAGACCTGCTTCATATCGGCTATGTGGTTCTCCATCTCCCTGGATTTGACATCGACATCGTCAATATAGATCTCTACCGAGAGCCGATCATGTCGTGGAAGATATAATTCATGGCCCGTTGATATGTTGTCCCGGCATTTTTCAGCCCAAACGTCATAACGACTCATTCATATAAGCCGATTGCCCCGGACATTGAAAAGCGGTTTGTGAATGTCCTCTTGACCATGAAGATTTGATTGTAACTGCATTGCCATCCATAAAACTTATGATTTTGTGGCACGATGCAACGTCTACGAGCAAATCGACTATAAGCATTGGGTATTCATCTTTGGGGTAGCCTTATTTAAGTCTACGAAATCGATGCATACCCTAAGTTTGTCATTCTTTTTTAATCTTTGGGACGATGTTTGAGACCCACTCGGCGTATCGGCAAGGCCGAATGAATCCAGCATCATATAGCCGAGTTATTTTGGCTTTGATCGCATCATATATATCGGCTTTGAACCTCACGGAGGTTGTTTGAGCAATGATAGCTTTGCCTTGATTGGCGGTTGATGAACAACGATAGATTGGCTAAGACCGGGCATCTCGAAGTACTCCCAAGCAAAACAATCTTTATATTCTTTTAATAAATTAATAAGCTAGGATCTACAATGAGAGGACAACTTTTTTTGATATACATCGGCCTAGGCACATCTCCGAGCCTATGTCTATTTCTTCTAATTCGTCGGCCGACGTAAAACCTTGCCTAAGCTTGCCATCGTCTTCGTCCATGGTGTCCATGTCGTAGACGTTCGAGCCCTCCACGACGTCTTGCTCAAAGCGGCGGTGCGGCTCGTCGTCTCCAATCGGTTGTATGGCGAGAATCGGACACTTTTAGAAAATCGACTTGCCAAATTTTCCTAGACAAACAATCAATACCATTGATCTCCCAGTGGCAAATCGGCATTGGCGACGCTTGCGACACTCAGTGGTACAATCTCTATCTTGTCGCCGTCCCATTGAAGTAGACAACTGGTGCATAGTGGAAAGGACACAACGGTTGGCATGTATCCGGTCCCTCCCGAGCGGCGGTGTAAGACCCCTTTCCGTCGATGACAAAAAAGGTTGTGGGTATGGTCTTGTTGCCGACGGTCAGCTAGACATTCAACACTCCCTTGGTCTCTGATGGGTTGCCGCCGAAGTCCTTTAGTACCATATTAGTCTTGATCAGGTCTTCGGCTCCCTTTCCCAATTTTCTGAATGTTGCATAAGGCATCAGGTTTACTGCGGCTCCCCCATCCACTAGCATTTTTGACATCGGCTTGCCGTTGTGAAACCTTTTACATATAGCGGCTTGAGATGCCGATTTTCGGTCCCCTACGGCTTGTCAAAAATTGCTTGATCAGGGGACGGTGCTAGTTTGACCAAGGCGTCCTCGATATTGTAGCATCGGCCTCGGGAGCACCGGGTCGGTGGCAATATGAATACCATATTGGCCGTCGAGAGACTTTGCCTTTCCCTTTGGCTGCCCTTTTGGCTCGATCGGCTGAACTCTCTCTGGTCTGTTCCTCGTCGGCCGTGGCGATTTTCTTTTTGGGGGCCCATCGCCTTTTGATTTTACCCAGCTGACGGCGTTGTTCTTCGATCATCTGCGAACTTCTTCTTCCATTCCTTCACGCTTTAGCCTTTGAATTCTTCGTTTCTGCGTTTTAGTGAAGATGTCGGAGGGGCACCATTGGGGGTTGGCCGATTCTTCATCATTGGCTTCTCCTTCGTCGTAGTAGTCATCGTTCTTGTATTCGTCGAAGAAGTCTTGATGGATCGGCCCTAGCCGATCGTGAATGGACTGCCGGTGCCGGTTGAGTTGTATGGCCCTCGGGACGAACTGAGTCGGGCTGGTGATTGACTGGCTTCTATGTTCGTCCTCTCGGTACTCGCTACAGGCTGAGCAATTATCCCTTGTCGGACGACCTCATTCCGGTTTCCGGCGGTGCCTAAAAATTCGCAATGCTAATGAGGGTCGGCGCCGCTGTGATTCCCGTTGTACGGCGGCCTCGTGTCTCGGCTCTTGCCGATGAAACCTTTCAAACCGAGCCTCTTCCAGCCAAAATTCTTGTTGGGAGTGGCGTCGGTGTTCGTGTTGATTGGCCGTCGATCGCCGATCGGGCAATGGGGCGCACCATGTTGATTGGCGCGGCTTGACTTCTAGTGGGCTTGTCCTCCGCCTTGATCCCTTTTAATGTTTTGGCTAAGCTATACGTCATTACGCAGCTGCCGATCAGCTTGCTTGGGGCCAAATTGAACCATATTGACTGGGAAGGGGTTGCCGTCTACCTTTATCGGCCGAGTGGAATCAGCAAACTTGAGTTTCCCAGCCTATATTGCCGACTGGATCTGCTGCCTGAAGACTTTACAGTCGTTGGTGGCATGGGATGTAGAGTTGTGCCACTTGCAGTACTTTTTCTTCTTCAATTCATCGGCCGATGGGATCACATGGTTCTCGGGAAGCTGGATCTGCTTCTCCTTGAGTAATAGATCGAAGATCCTATCGGCCTTGGTGATGTCGAAATCATATTTCTCCTCTTTGGCCGTCTTCAGCAGCCACTGGCAGACGATGGCCTTTTCATTCTTGGCCCATTCAGCTGCCGCCATCTCTGCGTCATCGTCGCTGGAATCGGAGTTTGATTCAACGATGACTTGAGTTATATTTTTGACAGCCTTCCTGGTGTCTTGAAACCTCTGCTCATGGGTCGTCACTTTCTGCACCAAATGCGCCAGGCTGTCGAAGTCCTGAGCGGATAAGCGTTCATAGATCGGCGTGATCGGGTCGTGGAAGGCCAAATCGGCTAGGCTGGGCGTCAGCAGCACCGTCTTTGTAGCATTGGTTCCTCATCTCTCGAAGCATTTAATGTAGTCTTGAACTGATTCGTTGTGTTTCTGCCTGATACTGGTGAGGTCTGACAACTTCATTTCGTGGTTGCCAGTGTAGAAGTAGCTATGGTTTTCGAGATTGGCCCAGCTCTGAATTGAGTTGTAAGGCAATAAAGAGAACCATGTGAAGGTCGATCCCGAAAGAGACAAGGGAAACAATCGAACTCTCAAGGCATCTGTAGCCGATGCTTCACCGCACTGCGCCAAGAATCGGTTGACATGCTCGTAGGTTGACATGTTGTCCTGCCCCGAGAATTTTGAAAAGTCTAAAACTTTGTATCGGTTGGGCAATGGAATCCGCTCGAAATGCTCCGGATAAGGGTACCGATACATGTTTCCTGAGTCCTTTGGCTTGAGGCCGAATAGATCGCGCATGACGTCCGCAATCAAATCGGTCTATGTCCGGTTGTCTTGTTGTATCGGCTCATATTGATCATATGGTGCGGGTGCTTGCCGATACGGTGGTGGCGGTGTCTAGGGCTGTAGTGATGATCTTGGTGGCCTCCACGATGCGATGCTGGAACGGATGATCGGCGGGAGACGGCCGGTTGCCGGTGGCGACGTTGGTGGACCGGGAACAGGTCGGCCATCGGCGTTGTACCGTCCTTCCAGGCCGATCTGGGCAACCGGCTCTAATTGCCAATTGTTGTTGAACATGTTGGCGATCTAATCCTGGGGAAGTGGTTGTTGTCGGTTCAGCATGGTGACCATCGGTCTCGCGGCCGTCCGGACGGATTCGGTGGTTGAGAACCCTCTGGCGGCCTGGTTGTGCTAGTGGTGGAATCGGCCGATTACGGGTGGCCAATGTCTGTAACCGGAAGCGGCCGTACGTGAAGTAAGTCGGCCCCGCTGCGTTGGTCGGCTATCTTGCGTCGACCACAATGACAATCATATTGTTGAGGGTGTTGACAAGAATGCCACTGGTTGACCGGTGCATGGTGTACGGCGAATCAATTCGGTCTTGCAAAGTATGCGGACCGAATCATCTTGTTCTTGACTCGGCTCCTCTGCCTTCTGTTTGTCCTTTGATCCGCTGGAGGAGGACGCCTTGAGTTCGTCCATGCTAAATTTGTACTTTTGGTGCACGGCCCCAGACCTTGTCTGGGTGAACAATTGTAGGTAGTTGGCTTGAAGCTCTTCTACCATCCTTTTGTAGTCGGCTTGTTGTTCAGCCGACAGTTGTTCCATCTTCACAGGCATGATGTTGTCCTGAGAAACGCTAGGGCTCTTGATGTCGACCATCTTGTCAGCTGCGTCGATGCATCCTAGCCGAGTTGACAGAGATAGTCCCACTGGGCGTACCAAGAAGCGTGTTGATGAGAAATTTCTCTCACACGCTGGCCTGGGAGATCTGCTTAGCTCCAGTACAGGTCCTTCTCGGCTGCCTGTACAGTACAGGGCGTGCCAGTTGATTTGATCTATTAATCAACAAGAAAAAATAGACATATGCGTTAAAGGTTAAGTTAGATTCTACTGGATTGGCTATGAGAGTCAATTTATATTATATGCTATCCCGAAGTACATTTAAACTAAGTGACTAGAATAGATCGGTTGTGCCGAGACAGTATTAATCACTTAATTCAAATATACAATGGTATAATAAATATATGCCTTAACAGCCTAGCCGATACCGTAAGACTAACTGTGAATCGGCTAGTACTCCGATACGTCTTATGAAAAGATATTGATCTAAGCTAAATGCGCTAAACCTAGATCAGTCGGCTGTCGGCTGTGGCTAACAGACTGATTATGGCTTAGGGCATTTAACTAAAGCAAGATCTTAATATAAGAGGCAGCTTTAATAAACTTATAGTAAATATACCAAAAGGATATTAAAAGAGATAAGGCCAGCTGAAACCCTGACACTGTCTCTATGCATATACATCTAGCCGAATAGATCATAAAAGCTCTAAAAACGACTTAATAGGTCAGATTGATGCAGCATTAAGTATAAAAAGAACAATCAGATCTACTATAGCTGATGTAAATCCCTCGAGACGATGGATATCGCATATAACCTAGGCCAACCCTTAGATCTAGCTCTATCGGTGGCTTGATTCTTGACGAAAACAAGCCGATGTCAAGGCAGAGATCTAAACATCGTTCTAGATTATATGTGATATATGATAACTAGCGCAACATAAATCATCGAATTTAGAGTATCATAGCGATGGAAGCACTAAATCCGACGAGATACACCACTAATGACAAACATTTACCTTAATTCGGGGATCGAAACGATGCAGCCCGAAGCCGGATCAAGTGTTCGTTTGAATAAAATAGGAGGCGATGCACCGAAAGTTGTATTGATTGTGTGTTTATAATGATTTACAGGGATCTCGGGTCCTATTTATACCCAAGAATAACATTATCCGTGCAAACCACGATATCTATCTAATCTACTATTTAAAATATGACAACATCCCGGGATATGGTCCCATGTTGCATTACAATAGACAATCTAAACAAATTCCTAATTTACGAGATATAATTGCCGTTACATGACTCCATCCGTAGATGGCAATATCTTTTAACGCGCAATTTGGGAACCGAATCCAACCCCTTATCTCTACGCTTCCATCGGGACTGGTCCCACTTCACCCTGACCTAGAATCGGCTATCGGTGTCTTAGTCGACTCGCTCTCGGCCGATAGGCTCCGTAGCCGGTCGGACTTAGCCGATTTTGATTCCATCTCTTCTCGATCGTGTTTATTCTCCAATTCGGCTTCAATCTTTGTTTCAAACCCGGGAGTTAGGTTACCAAATTTGGTTGTTAACAACCGCCTAAACTAAGCTCCAATTTCTTCAAGCCAATGCTTGAGTGGTTTCTCAAAATCCTGTTGATATCCCAGCTGAGCTCTCCTCCACATGCCTTTGGCAAATCGTTGTCCAAGTCAAGGTGAGGTTGGGATAACATCTCCAGCAAGATAGAAAGGTGCGAGAAAGGCAAACGACACAAGCGACAACACGCATTGGCATCGGGGAATGTATGTGACAACATATGTCCTGCATGCACACGCAGGGGGATACAATTTCAAAATTAAGACCAAAATGGAATTTCAATCGAAGAGCATTGCATAGAGAAGCTTTTCAGTAAGAGCAAAGTTTTATAGTAGAGATGATTGTTAACTCTAATTTAGTCCACATCATCAACTAATTACTCCCTTTATTCCTAAAATTGATCGTCACATAATATTTTTAGGATATTTTTAAATGATCATCATATTTGTGTTCATTCACTAAGTCTATTCGTTATTTGTGCATTGCAATAAATGGCGATTGATACATGTTTTCATGCATACAAGTATTTATAAGCAACATGTACTTTTTGATTTGCTATTGGCTAGGAAATAGTGAGGACGATGCATACATCAAGTTTGTTGCCGAAGTAAATGTAGTATGAGAGAGTTATTAGCTTTAATTGGTCTTGGTGCACCCATATAATATGATGATCAATTAGGAACGGAGAGAGTAACTAACGTGGTTTATACAATGTATTGTCTCTAAAACACTACCTTCAATACATTATAACCATTTAGTTTATTTACTTTCATTCAATCCACCTGAAATAATGTGACACGTACACATCGGAGAGTATGCCACAATTAGCCGCTGTGGCAAGTACGTGAGAGTAAGGCAGGTGCCGAAGCTTAGGCTTCATACAGTTGCAACTGCATTCGCCATCCGCCTTTAGGACACATTCCTGCACGGCTTGCTTGCGGTAGATACCACGCCTGCTCCTATTAACACATATTACTTCGTACCGATGAACTTTGGTGCCTTGAGGAACAACTCTATTTCTTTGGGCCTTAGCTATTTTAGTTTCCATGCACTTAGTCACTACGATCCTAAAATTATATTGTTGTCTGCCATTGAGAGACCAATTTTCTTGTATCAATCCCTGAATGCCTGTGTGCTGTAAAGGATAAATTGAACAATACCAACCAATGAGAGTCCTCATACTCGTCGCATTACCTAGTTGTAAACCTCGGACACATTAGTTGTCATTATGCCATATCGAGAACCATCGGTGTCGAACAAAAGAGCTCACTTCTCCTTTGGTTCATTCTCAATCCAATGCGTGAAATTTTGGATAGATGTTGCCGACCTCCTTCTTATTGTGGGTGGGTCGTCATGTAGTGGACCTAAAGGTACTGAAGGCTCGTCACCTTCAGCTTGTGCCCGGCGAGATTGCTCGTCTATTTGCTTCATTGTCAACTCATCCAACTTTCTCCACAGCTCATTGAATTTCTTCTCTTGATTCTGTGCACAAAGCCTCTTGAGAAGTTCCATTAGATATTTGTTTTTGAATTGCTTGGTAAAAGTAGCACCCATGTGACGCGTGCACCATCTACTCAGAAGATCGGGCCACCTAGTGGAAGTTCCTTCTCATCCCAACCATTACGCAAGTAGTCAATAGCCCACAACATGCACGCATGACGATCATGTATAAGGCAAATATCGAGCATCATACGCACGACTTCACGGTGCACTCTCTCCGATAACCGTACCAACTTTTAGTGTTCTCACTCTCTACAAATACAAAATTCATAGGTAACACTGATTGTTCCTATCGGCTACGATCCTTTGTCAATATCGACCTCTGTATTTACCGATCAAAAAAATTACCATCTACGCATGGTACAGGACGACAGTGCACAAAAGCGTTGATACAAGCACCCAATGAGAAAAAAGTTCTTTGCAGCACACTCTTGGTCAGATCATCACATGATTGGAAAATATGAATGTCAAAGTAAGTATTAATATTCCTTTGGGCAATGGTGGCTAACGAGCGAGGCAAATTATCATAGGATGTTTCAAATGTGTCATACCTCATCTCTAAAATATTACATTTTGGCCCTCTAGACCTTGGCATAGCTATGGTGTACTTGAATTTGTCTTCAATGTGACTAATAATTAATCTTGGTTCAAACCCATTGTTACTGACAACACCGCTATACATCTTGGTTGCAATAAAAGCTGAAGTCATGTTGCGGTGATACTTCTCCACCCCTTGTAAATGACACTGATGCTCGGTCACAGTGATAACTTTCCAATAATCATTTCATTTACCCTTATATGCATGAACACGCCACGAACACTCTTCTTTCATGCACCTCACTTTGTACACGTAAATTGGTTGACTTGACCACCCTAAACTCTCTCTGCAATGAGACCGTCCAATGCTTCACCGCCTCCTTTAGATCCTCCTTATGAGCATACCTAGCACACTGAATTACCTCGTTCTCCTTGTATTCCTGGGTACATGATGCCCCTCAGAAATAACAAGCCTCGAGAAGTCCTTGTTTGTCCAATCAACGGGCATTACATCATCTTCATCGTCGGACAATACATTGCCCTCCGCTTGCTCGTTATCCGAATCTTCTCTCTCCATTTCATCAATAATTATACCGACTCTCTTCCCCTCGTCTGCCACATCCATGGCCTATACCACCTCTGTTTTATTTCTCTTATTTTTCATTGATGTTCCAACACAATCCCCCATGACTTGGACCCTCAATATCTTCTATTTTCATTGCAACACTGCTATCCTTTTCATGTACCGACACAAAAATAACAAGGGACCATTACCGTTCAAAAGCCATCTCCACATACATTTCCTGGCGACAGTGCTATTCATCGGCATTAGTTTCCAAAAATAACCTTCCGTTGTATGACTCACTACGACAGATATGAACATTGGGTTGATTTCTGGGTCGACTCTGAATTCTCGCAAGAACCAACTATAAATTGACTGAAAGGATCTCTCTGCAGGCCTATCGATGTCCTTCAATGTCATGCTAAAATCCAACAGTCAACATAATCTGGACCAAATCTAAGATTGCCTTGACCGTACCTTACTTGACATTGTGCACGATGAAAAAAAGGTAGGTTAACTAAGTTCATATCATACTAACCAGATCTAACATCGCATTCATCAATATATACTATGTCATAAGTCTTAAATTCTAGAAATATGTTATATGTTCTAGGTCTCAAATTCTATGAATAGGATGTGTGCTCCAGCTCAACCATCTAACTAAAATATATGGTATAATTTGTACTATGCCCTAAGTCTCAATTCCTAAAAATATGTTGTATGCTCTAGTTCTCAAATTATACAAATATGTGCTCCAGATCTACCGTCTAACTAAAATATATGGTAATAAAACTAAAATGTATTGAAATTGAAAAGACAATACGATAGAATGTATTACTGCGATAGAGTCGACAAGCCAAGCCAGGGCTTCGCCACTCACCCTTCTGCTCCTCCTTACCCCTTCCTCCTTTTCTTTTTTTTTCGGATTTTGGGTGAATATAATAGAAAATTTTTAGAGGGAAAGGGCTCTTATAGCCGGGGGCAAAAACCACCCTTTGGAAAGGCGGCAAGGGGGCCGCTTGCAAAAATGTCATCCCGCCGCCCTTTTGCGGGCGTCCCCGGCCTACGGTAAAAAATCGCCCTCGAGAAGGCGACAAGGGGCCGCCTGCAAAAATACCAGGCCACCCTCCCAGCCTTTGCGGCGGCCCCCTCGCCGTAAAGTTCTTTGAAAGGATAGCAAGGGGTCGCTGCAAAAGTATCTCTCGCTCGATGGGCGAGGCCAACGATCGTGCATACGTCACGAAATCGCACTCGGGGAGGGCGTTGGGCGACTAGTTTTGTAAAATTTTTATAAAAAAGTATTTTTAAATATTTTAATAAATAAAATAAAAATCTCTTCTTTGGCATATATCTAGGATTGATGCTGAACTAACTGCCCATCGTCTTCAGAGTCAGAGACAAACGGTCATCAAAATCAAAATACATAATCACAACTTTTTATTCAACCACAAGATGTCACACACATTCAAATAATTCAAACAGATTTTTACGTAGCAGTATTTTTATTCGTTCAGAAAATAGCACGATTTGGAAAGCTGCATGCAATTTCTTGGAACAAGCGGCTTCAGATCAGAATCTTGGATTGGGCAGCACAACTGTCTGAATCCGATAGCTGTCTGCCAATGAGCAGATCACACAACTGAATAATTCCTTCTCTATTTTTTTCCCGTTGCATTGCAAAGAAAGAACCAAAGCCGAGCACCCGACACAGAGACAGACATGCAGGCAATGACAACAAACAACCACGCATCAACTGAACAATTCTGAACCTGAAACTGTTCATTTTGTTCTCAAGATATATCTGAACCTTTTTGTTGCTATCTCTCCAATTAGTTCTCTCCTGTGTTGGGATGCTGTCACCATCATAGTGTCATGAATGACTGAATGAGATGATCTGTGTGGTGTTAAGTTTCAGCTGATCGTGCATGGACCTTGATTAGCAAAACCAGTGCCGGTAACAGAGAAGATTTCAGCATTTCAACAAAATGCAGAAACGTAATTAAACATGACCATCGATTATGATTCAGGGAAGAAACAGAAACAAAGCCAAGAAGAGCAGCGTCGCTGACATGATCAAGACAGATTTTACTGAACAGATGGAACCTGATCAGAGTTGTGCTGTCTGAAATTGTTTAGTCTTTCTTAACCTTTGTTTTTGGCTTCTAACTTGTAACCATGTTGATTAGGCATATGACATTTTTCTTTTTCGAAACAAGAAAGTTACTACATAAGAATGAACTTGAACTGCTATATGCCAAATCATCATGCTACTACTCACCAGCAGTCTGTGCATAAACGTGCCTTAGCAAGTACTAGAAGAACAGGAGCACCGATTCGGGAAAGGAACAGCACAAACAGGCCAGTGAGATTTACATTTTACACACTGAAATTGCATGGCTTACATTTTACCCAGTGATATCTTTCTGTAATCTGTATAGAACTGCATATGCATGCAAAATAATTCTACTGGAGTATCAGATCTTGGCATGTTGGTGGGAGGATTGTCTTAACTCTGAACACCCAACCACTGACAAGCACGATCACAAGTTCGGAACACTGAACTGAAGAATTCTTTTCCCACTGTTTTACAAACAGACTCCTCACCGACAGAGACAAAACCACAGCCAAAAAACACGTTGATTGCTTGGCAACTTGCAAGATCTAGACGTTCAAAACGTTTTTGTTTCTTTTGTCAAATTAAGTCGGTTACAATTAATTTTGTCCTCAAGGATTAATCATTACCTGGGCCTGAACTCTGAAGAAACCTGCTGCTGCCGCCGCTGCAGAAATAATACACGCACATGATAAAACGGCAACATTTCTTCCCGGATGCTGTCATGCATGATTGACTGAGAAAGCTAATGTGTTCGTTAACCAGCTCCTTAATTTTCCCAAATCGTAGTGGATTGGATTCTTTTAGAACCAATGGGTGATTTGCACACGAAGATGGGTTTTCTTTGTTTTTGATGCGGAAGATTGGGGCATGATTTAAAATGTTGATGAAAACTCAAGAAAGTGATTTTGGCAGGTAAAGTGGTGCTTTGGATCATACTGTGCAGTTATGTGATCAACTGTATCACAAATAGTAGTATTGTCCTAATAGGACATTAGGATTGGATAGAAAGATTCATGGATAGGATATGCATATGCATGTACCGTGATAACAGAATCGATTCCGGTACGGAAGGATTTTCACCAAACTTGAAGATAATAGCAGAATCGTACCTTCCTTAGCTGGAGCCAATATGAATACAGTTTTTTTTCTAATTTTAAAAAGAGGATCAAATTAGCACAGGTTTGGAGAAGAAACAAACACAAGATGACAGGATCAAACATCAAAGCAGCTTCACTGTCTGGATCAATGCAACCAGGCCATTTTTGGACATGCCATATTGCAACTGCAGCTGATGCCTGAAATTACAATACAAGTAGTTCTTCCCCATCACTCTATGTCGGGTTTTCCCCACAATAGAACTTATTAGAACTAATTAGCTGTGTGCCTGTCAGCAGAGACCGAAGATGTAACACCCATACTCCTCCTGGTTTATGGCAAAAGTGGGGATTGAATACTAGTATGTGTTTACAGAAGAAAATATGCACACAAGACGTAGCAATCAACTGGTTTGTTTAAGACTTTCAGTGCAAGATCGCTGTCATGGAATGGAACTGTTCCTGTGTGGAGTTGGGAGAATGAGTTGGTCAACCGGACAGAAGCAATCAATCAATCAACTAATCAAGCAAGAACGAGCATGAGATCAGAGATAACAACAGCAACACCAACATTTCACTTCTTATTTAGAGTAAAGAAGGAATGCAATTTGCAGTTTGCAAGAACAATTGGAGGAGCAAGAACAGAAGAGATGTAGTAGTATACACTTGATTTACGTCTTTTGTTTTTGGGTGCTCTAAATTTACAACAAAACTCAATCTGAATTTCTGAAAGTTTCCCTCAGTTTCGAGGGGCTTCAGTTTCTGAAGAAATTCAGAAACCTGAACTGATTGCTGCTGCTAGCTAAGCTAGCTAGCTACCTCAGTGAGATGAGTTCATCATCACTAGAGCTAGCTGGTGATCTCTCCACTTGAGTGAAGAACACGGCGCAGAGCACGATCAGCGCCACCGCCGGGAGCTTCCCGGCGACGAGGCCTACGAGGACAACCGGGACGAACGCCGCGACGGGGAATGCGCCTCCTCGTCGACCATCCGCCGCCGCCGCCGACGACGACGAGTCTATGGTCGGTTTCGATGGTGACTGCTGCTGCTGCTGCTCGGCTTTTGGTTGCTCGGCGGCGGCGTTGCCGACAAACTCGCAGGCGTCCGGCTGCTTGAGCTCGCCGTGGGAGGAGACCACCGAGGAATCCTTCTTCTCCTTCCTCTTGGCGATTAGCTTCCTCAGCCACCTCCTCTTCTCCTTCCTCTTGGTGGGATGGATCGTCGAATATCCGCCGCCGCCGACGAGCTGGCTCCTCTCGTCGCCATCGGTCCAAAGGGAGGAGACGGAGACGTCGCTCCCCTTGTCGGAATCGGCGGAGCTCGGCCTGGGCATCGCCGCCGCCTCCTCCTCCGACTCCACCTCCCGGATCGGCGACACGACGCCGCAGCCGCGCAAATCCGGCAGCTCAGCGGCAGTCTCCGCCGTGGGAGGAGGACGTGGCCGTGGCCGTGGCCGGCGGCGGGAGGAGGACCTGACGGACTCGATCCAGAACAGCGACAGCGAGGCGACGGTGACCGCCGCCACCAACCACTTGCTCCAGATCACCAGGAGCGCGAGCGCCGCGGCCGCGCCAACGCCTAGGAGCTCCGGGCGGAGCCTGACGGCGACGCCAACCTTCTCCTTGTCAGGCGGGAGCTCGAGCTCTCGCCTACTAGGCAGCGGTGTCTCGACGTCGGCGGCGGCGACGGAGACCGTGGTGGGAGGCGGCGGGGCGGTGGTGGTCGTCGCCGTCGGGCGGCGGCGCCTGGGCTTGTTGAGGAGGAGGCGGTCATGGTTCTTGACGACGAGGTCGGCGAGGGAGGTCGGGAAGCCGGTCTGGACGGGGAGGGGGCCGGCGCGGGAGGGCGGGCGGAGGAGGCGAGGAAGCGGCCGAGGCGGCCTGGGATGGGGCGCTTCAGCGGGCTGGGCATCGCCGGCGGCGGCCGACGCCGGCGAGCATAGGAGGCGTAGGAGAAAGCTCTCGTCTTTGGGGAAGAGAAAGAAGCAGAGAAGAAACCGAAGTGAGGAGAAGAAATGGTTTTCGGTTTTGGAGAATTTAAAGGCGAGCGGTTTGATTTTGTTTTTGAGTTGGTTTTGGAGGTTTGTGGTGAGCTCGGTGGAGAAACCAAGGAGGAAGACGACTTTTTTCATTTTTATTTTCATTTGTTCCTTCATATTCTTCGTTTCTTTTTAATTTATATATGTTGACATAGGTTAAAAAAATTGTAAATTCCGATTAATGTGGGATTGCATCTTTTTTATATGGCTTTCATTAATTTGATGGGATTTTATTTTAGTATCGGTTGAATTTGTAGATCTCTTTAAATACTTTTTGTACTTTTTGTGCTTCGTTTTATAAATGTGGTTGGCTGTGGTGACGGTTCATGACGAAGGATGTTAGGATGGTTATTTTAAGAACATGTTCAACAGTGTTTGTAAATAAATCTCTAATTTTGAGATTTTTTAAAAAAATTAGCTTCAATAGAGACTCCATATGGATCTCAAAAATTATAGGTTCTCTAAAATCAAAATCTCATACTCAAAACTGATAATAGAGTCTTGGTTCTCTAAAATAGCCGTAAGAATTATTTTACCGCGAGGCCTACATAAAAAAAATATATTTCCGTCTGCCGCCATCCTACATCTCACCGAAAAAGCTTGCCGCTGCATCTTGGCGCATGCCACCGCCTGCATCAGTTGGCTACTCGGTTTAGTCACCGTGTATGTAAAAAAATCGGTCTTTGCTACTACTTCGGGCATCTTGAAGTTTCAAGCCTATTCATTTTTCAATTTGCTATGGATATAGAATACGATGCAAACACGAGTTTTGTGATTGGAAAAGGAAAAATAAAAAATCAATTATGAGAATCTGCGTATCCATTTTTTATTTCATTCTCTAAACTTCTCTAAACTTTTTAAAAATTCTCTAAATGAGCTTTTTGAAAATTATTTTTGAGAATTTGTTGGGATGCTCTAATAGGGTTAAAGATACAGAGATACAATTAACAGAGACAACCACTCTTGTCTTACCTCTCTCGATTTAAAATGAATGAGATTATTTGTTATTGCAATTAAATGGAGTAGCTTTATGTAATTTTTCATGTTTATAAAATAGGGGGAAATAGTTCAAGATGAAGATGTAAAAATTAGCTTATAGCATGGCGCGAGTCATAGCATTCTTCGGTTACATTATATTCATACGACGCAATAAATTGATGTGGTTGAATTTAGTTTGGTTATTCGAAAGATACTATTAAAAGGAATATCTCTTTCAAAATTAATGGGAGATAAGGGGAATTATGCTTATCAATCATAATTTGTCGAAAAAGATGTTTCCTTTAAAATTTAAATCAAAATCAGTCACATATAACATGCCTCTTAAAACCAAATCAACAGCACCTATTGTTGTATAAACCCCACGAACTCAGATATATTTATTCGAATTGAGGATTGATTTTACTTGGATTCAGTGAAAACGTTAAAATGTCAGTATTGTAGGGGAGTTATTACAAACAAGCTCCTATGCCAATATCAGCACTGAAGACAGAACACAGCTCATCATGTATGGCGTGTGGCAATAAGATCATCATGAATCATGCACATCGCATGAACGCGTAATTCAGATATGATATGAGACTCATGCTAATTTGCTACCTCGTGATCTGTGTTGGTTGGATCATGTTCCTTTGACCAGGATGTGATAGGTGGCCAAAGGACCAGCATGTCCTAATCAATTCCGTGTTGTTAGGTCATCAATTATTAAATAGAAAAAGGAGATGGAAATTAGGAAAAGAAAAGGGAGAACAAAAGCAAACTCTAGTGGTGTTTCTATTTCATCACAATGATTATGTTCATTGCTAGTTTACAAATACATGGGCCCTTTTTATCGTTGCAATTGTCCCCTCCATTCAAAAAATAAATGTTACTTTAAAATGGAAAGAAATTAAAAACAAATCAAACTAAGTGGAAGTATCATGGGAGTTAATAAGTACTTTTATATTAGTTCACCTGTAAAACTTTTTCTAGGTATCAAATAGTTAGGCATAGAAATACGCTAATGTTTTACATCAATAAAGAATTAGGAAGTACCCATACATGTATTTTCTGTATACATGCCTGTGCATATGGTTAAAGATAGCTATATTTTAAAATAAAGAAACGATTGTATTTTTAGTAATTATAACACACTGAAAATCATGGGTTGACAGTCTGCCACCACCTTGTAGCTGTAGAAGGAGCAATGCATATATATATATACGCAGAGTGCTTCTTGTCTGTAGCCTTCAGTTCTTCTGGTAATTAAACAAACCTCTTGCAAAGGACAAGTTTTTAGCAGCCCTAAGTAGTTTTCCAACAGTACAAATTAATAGGCAGCAGCCATATGACATCAAGTTGCCAACTGCAGCTGCACGGCACATACTCTACAGTCTCTACTAGTACTATGCTTTGTGATCAACCGGCTGCTGCCTGCATATGTCGGCTGGTTATAATACTGGCAATTTGCCATACGAGAACACACACTAGTATACGAGTTAATACGCTATTAATTTCTTTTCAATTAATTAGTTCTTACTAGGCAGTTAATTTGTTGGATTGGAATCACTGTCGATTTCACAGCAATCAGTTGGCGCTGCTTACGTTCAACTTTCAGCTGCTGCTGCTGCTTCTTCTTCTTCTTCATTCGTTCTTTCAGTTTTAGGCGTTTACCTTTAGAAAAGTTTCAGGCTTTCATCGATCAAGCTGAAGGTTATCCACTGTACATGTTGCCTACTATATATACCTTTTTAATTTTCTGAATATTCCGTTTGCTTTCTCGCTAGCTGTTTCCTTACACTTTCTAGCTAGATCTGTACTCCAACAGCTGCAATGTCTTCAATACTGCAGCAAGGACTAGTATGTTCGTACTTATCTCTCTGAACTCAAGTTGAAAAGTAGACATGTTAGAGAATCTCTCGTTTATTCCCCAAGTGTAATAAGTACTGTATATTTCATGTAATATTAACATTTCAGCCAGCTTTTCATCGGAAAAGAAGAGAGTCACCAACTTTGTTTGAATGGATCTCAATTGTACGTCCAGAAATTTCTGGGACTGTGTCAGTATATATATAGCTGGGCCCATGATTTGCTAGCCTCATGATAACTCACAATGATCGAACGGGCTTCTCTCACCAAAGCTGTAATCCACACTGCCTACAAAAACGTCTTAAATTTATTCTTATAGCAACCTTATGACTGATATTAATTTGGCTGAAATGATTGCACATATGTCCTCTCGTTGATTGAATAGAAGAGATTTTCTTTATATAATTACATAAAAAAACTGTTTATATTTTTGAGACGAAGATAGTAAATAATAATTATTTTTTAAAAAAATAACAACATAGATATCAATGAAATATATTATTTAACAAATCAAATTTAACTTTTACATGTTAAAAGAACAAATCAACCTAAAAGTTATCGCACATTCACAATATCTGTTATAATTTGTAAAATTTAAATTTAACTTTTTTATATTTGTGAAGTGATATATTTCATATTAATCTACCCTATAATTTTTTAAAATTTTTCAATTATTATTTAAGTGGTATGTATAAAATGAGAGGATACTCTCCCTCTCTCTCGGAATAAAGACCTTTTTCGAAATGATTTGAAAACATTTTTTTACAAACACGCGTAAACTTTGCGCGTCGATCGATGTATTAGAAGCTGTAAAACATATATAGCTGTATACCTGTACGTTCTTCGTTTAAATTGAAAGGTAATTATTGAGCAGGAGGTAGTAGATGAGTAGATGACTGTATCTAATTTGAACATGGACATATAGGTACTTAGCTAGTGTTGTAAGATTTGACGACCTGCATGTATAGATGCTTACACGTTACGTAGCATGCATGAATGCATTATCTCATGGCCGTAATAATTTGTTTGTGTGCGATGAGTCATAAGCATAACTCATAAGAGGACAGTGACAAGGCACACAGAAGATATTAGTTATATATCTGCTGCCTTTTGGGATCTTAATTGGAGTAAATAAAGCTTTGATCTAGCTGCATGCAGAGGTGGCCGAGGCAATCTGCAAAATTAAAAGCTTTTCGATTTGTTGGCAGTTTCCGATCAGCTACTAGTGCATGTCTACGTGTAGCTAGCATCTCAATTCTTTTCGATACTACTAATGATATTTGACCATAGATGTCTCTAGCTAGAATTGCTGGATTAGCTAGCTTGCATTGTATTTTCTACTGGAGTAATTAATTAATCATCATAGTCATTGCGCCAATGCAGCCGGCAGCCGTTTCCGGCAAATTAAAACCCAACTCTACCAGCTGGGCCTAGTACTAGTAGCATTACTAGGCCCAATAACTCTAGCTGGACTACGGTATTGTTGGGCCTATGTTTAGCAATCTTTCAGCCCAATAGTTTAGGCCCACGTTCCTACTATTGGGCCTTGGCCCGTGATGTGTCACCAGCCGAGCCGGCCCACAGGTCTCGAAGCAGGGATTTTCGGATTTTTAATCTTTTTATTAAAAGATTTGTAAAAATAATTTTTGATTTTAAACTTTCGTAAAATTAGTCGTCCATCACCCTCCTCCGGAAGGGTGTTTTCTAAAAATACCATCCCAGAGAGCAATTTTAGTGACGCGACAGACGGTCGTTGGACACCGTTTGTCGCACGCGTGTCATTTTGCATTTTGCCTCCTTATAGATCTTGCGAAGGGTGTTTTTACTGTTCTACAAACAGTAATGCATAATACAATAACCAGTAAAAATCCTTTCGCGAGGGCTGTAAGGGGCACAATGCAAAATAACACTTGCGCGGCAGACGACGATCAACGGTCGTCTACCACGTCACTAAAATCGTTTCTCTGGGAGCGCGATTTTTAAAAAACATCCTCCAGAAAGACGGTGGATGACTAATTTTGCAAAAATGCAAAATCAAAAATTATTTTTGCAAATCTTTTAATTAAAAATTCCAAAAATTCTCCAAGCAGGTCCCCAACGGGAAGTAGTAGAAGATCTGTATATAAGATTTCATCCTGTGATGTCGATTTGACCGATCAGCTCATCAATTTCTTTGATTCCTGATGATGTCAGGCAAATGCAAGCTACTGTTGCCACGAGAATCTGATCGAGACGAGTACTACCACAGTAAACGTGTGATTGTGAGGGGAAATTAAAATGCAGCCATGCTGAATTTTTGTGGCAAAGAAAGATTTGAGTCGTAATGTCGCAGCTAGTACATGTTGATTGATTGATTTGTGAGAGAAAGAAGAAGCAAATTGGTGTCATGAAGATGCAGGATAACAAAATGAGACCGAAAGTAGGCTGGCGACATGTGGCCAGGCGTTGGCTTCAGCTTTGATGAGATTCCACGATTTATTCGGTGGCCCAGCCAAAAGGATTCGGCGTTTTTATGCGGTTTTCTGACTTGACATGCATATGGCTGCTGCTGCTGCTGTTTGTTCTCTTCCTTTTCTTGCTTTTATTCTCTCTTCCAACTTCCATCATCGCTTGCCTCTTGCTTTGCTTGCTCTATATATCTGTCTCTGTTCTAGCTAGCTAGTAGCTTCTTGTTCTTGTGTTGTTCCATCTTTCTCTGCTTAATCAGCATCATTACAGGAGGAAACCATGGCGTTCGTCAGATCACGCGTGAGTTCCCTCTGCTCTCGCCTTGTTACTGATCTCCAACTTCTCCTCTGTACTTGAGAAGACTGAGATCGATTGACCGGTTTTGCTTTGCTTGTTATATATGTTGTGTACATCTCTCCATTTCTCTCTCTTGTTGGTGTTACATCCTCACTGTTTACTGTTTAGTCAGTAAAAATTATGGTTTTACGGCGTACATAGTCCTAATTTTTTTTTGCATTCTTTTCAGAACACAATATCAATTCGGGTTCTTGTTGATGCATGACAGTATGAGAGCCATCCGTACTGTCCACTGTAGATTATATTGCTACGATTTTGGTATCCGGTCACCTGAAAATTTGTAGAATATAGCTGTTGAATTGAATGATCAATAACACATCAGCATGATCTCTGATCAGATTATTAGGTTCCTTTCTTAATTATTCAATACCATCAATTCACCTGCTTCTTTGCATGCAGGCAAACGCTTCCTCTGGAATCGGTGTAGCTGCCGAGTGCAAGCAGACATTTCTGGAGCTCCAGAGGAAGAAATCACACCGCTATGTCATCTTCAAGATCGACGACAAGTGCAAGGAGGTCGTTGTCGACAAGACAGGTTCATCAACCGAGAGCTTCGACGATTTCATGGACTCACTCCCTGAATCTGACTGCCGCTACGCCATCTACGACTTCGACTTTGTCACCCAAGAGAACTGCCAGAAGAGCAAGATCTTCTTCGTCGCATGGTCAGTCACCCAAATGTTTAAATTTTGCACTTGCTTCTCAGCTTCTGAACTGACTGAATTTCTCTGAACATATATACACACTTTTCTAACTGAAAGTGTATGATGGAGTTGTTCATCGGTAATACTCTTTTTGACTGAAAATCTGATCTCCGATCTCTCAGGTCTCCTTCGGTTTCTCGCATCCGTGCCAAGATGTTGTATGCTACCTCCAAGGAACGGTTCAGGCGCGAGCTGGATGGTGTGCACTATGAGATTCAGGCAACTGATCCCTCGGAGCTGGACATTGAGCTCCTTAGAGACCGTGCTCATTGAGAACAATCAATCAATCACTAGGAAATAACCATCATTTTGCGTTGTGGAAAATGTCATGCAGAACCTAATAATATCTGTGATAGATATATATGTACTGAAATTTGTACACTGTTGAGGTTGTTGATCTGCTTCAGCTATACAATTTCTGCTCATGTACAACTGTGCAAGTATGAAAAAGTATGGGTTGTCTGGTTAAGACTAATTATTGAATCAGTTATGATTAATAATTGGCAAGATGATGTGCATTTAAAATAAAATATGCTCACTGCTGTGTAATATAGGATGTGTATTGCAACGTTGGATGTTCTTTATGTTTCAACATAGCATGCATCATATATGACACATGACAGCGTGTGTTTTTTAAACGGAACGCACAAGATAGCGTGTGTTTCATTAATAAAGCGAAAAAATACAAGACTACAGTTCTAAGAGGCCATAGATAGAAAAAAAATTAAACAGAAAAAAAAACTCGCCCTGTTGGATTGTGACATCAACGCAGCAAAACATTCAAAAGAGAACCTCCACAAATAGCCCTAAACAAAACCACACCCGTCCGACAAGACGAAACCTATACGGCAGCACCCACCAAACCTACACACGCCAAACGTCAAAACCTTACAGCGAGCTCCAAAGTCGACTAGACATTAGGGAAAGACAGACTATCTTGCACCGAAAGGGTCCCCGCCATGCGTGCAGTCGCCAACTGCCGTTGCAATGCTAACCCCCACTTGACGGGATGAAAACCACCAGATCCAGATCTCTCATAGGACTCAACGCGGGGGTCTCATCACATCCGCCGTTGGACACCATCTCGCCGCTCGCGGGGGCCGCGCCTCGCCCGCTGCTACACTCCTCTTCATGGGGGCTACGCCACGCCCGCTACTGTATTCATCATCACGGATCTGTTTCTTTTGTCGCCGTCATAGCAAAAGAGAAGTTGCCCTGCTCCCCGCACTCTCCTTCAAGCATCTAAGCCACCGTCCGGTCTCTCCGTGCCACCTTAAGTCGCAACCACGAGCCTGTCGCGTCTCGCCGTGTCATGCGGCCTCCACCGATCCACACCTTGCCACCTCCACCGTCGGCCACGTCTCCGCACCGTGTCCCTCATGTTGCAACATCGGGACTCCGGCCTCTCCACACGCCGACACGGACACGTCCGGGGTCATCTCGCCCACGCGGTCGCCGAGATCAAGCGCGTGCCTATCGGATCCGGCGCGCTTCTCTTTTTTCCTTTTTCTCATTTTTCTTCTTTTTCTTTTTCCTTTTTCTTTTCCTCCTCTTTTTACCTTTTTCTTTTCCCCTTTTTCTCTTCCTATTTTCTTTCAGCTCTCCTTTTTCTCTCTTTTTTCCTTTTTTCCTTTCTCTCTCTCTTTTTTTCTTTCCTCATTTCTTTTTCTACTCCTTGTACTCCTCGTTCCCTACCACCACCGCCGCACTGCCCAGCCCGCCACCACCATCCCCGCCGCCACCGTCCACGACGACGCGCTCTTGCAGCTCGACGCCAGCCTCCTCCTCCTCCGGCTTGCCACACAAGACCGTCCGCCTGTACTGGCACCATCAGCCCCGCCGCCAAATAATTGGGAGAATCTCTGCCTGCGCCGCCTCAGTCGTCATCGCCGCCGCCACTCAGGGCCTCGACACGCACGATACAAACACGAAGACGAGCTCACCCCGAGCTCGGCGACGGGGCTTCCCACCCACCGGCTGCCTCGGCCGCCGCCGCCGCCGTCGGACCCCGTCCGGGAAAGTGGCATCGCCGGCAACCCGTACAGAAGCTTCGCCTTCCGCCTCGAGGTGCGGGTGCCCCGCGCCTTATGCACGCCGCGGCGGGCGCGACGCGCGGTGGACCACACTGTGCCGTGACTCAGGATCCCATCCATCCCCAACCTCTTCGCGCCCTTCGGCCTCTACTTCCTCTATGGCGTTGATGGCGCTAGCGACTTTTCCCATGCCGGACGATAGCACGGGAGGTCGTCGCCGGCCCTGGGACGGCGATGCGCGTGTCGGCGAGAGCGCGGGGTCAACCGGTGAGCGGGGTGACCGGATGCGGGAGAGCGGCGCCGGATCTATGCACAGAGTTCACGGCGGATCGGTTGGCACTAGCGCGTGGCTCCGTACCCCCGTCGGCTGCTGCGCGGCACGGACACATCGCAGCGTCATGGGCGATGACTCGAAGGATGCGTAGCGCGATGACGTGGTCGCCTTCCTCAACTCGTCCCGCGCCTCTCTCTCTCACTCGCTCTAGCTCCCGGGCGCCGCCCCCTGGCCACCTGAGCTTGCCGTTGACGAGAAGCCCCGCCGCCGCTGTCCTTGCGGATGCGCGGCTTTATCGGCGCTTGCTCGGGCGGCGGCGAGGCGGGAGAGGAGGAAGGAGGAGGGCGAGGGCGGCAGCCGTCGCCTCCCAAGCCGCCCGGGGACAGCGCGTGCGAGAGGTTTTCAAATGGGTTTGACCCCCGGTTTGGTTTGATAGCGTGTGTTACTTTAGAACGAGAAAAGGGATGTACAAAATTGTGTATCCATTTTAATACATTTTCTTTTGATATGCACGATGTTAATTTGAGAGGGTTTAGTCTATGACTTAAATGTAATTATTTAACGGGAATGCTATACATCATTCGACAAAATTCTTTGGACAAAATCTCATGAATTTCTAACCCGTGATTTGCTACGTAATTCGTGCGTCTCCTTGACCAATTACCGATCCCGTGATTTGGAGCTTTGTTTTTCTTGGAGGAAGTGAGGGGAAGGCATGTTCTTCGACTTAGTAAGGATGAATACACTACGGAAATCCCTTTTTGCCGAGTGCAGGACACTCGGCGAAGCCTGTTTAACACTCGGCAAAAATTTCGCCGAGAGTTGCACTCGGCATAGGTCACACGGTGAACTTTCGATCGGCAAAGAGCTCTTTGCCGAGAGTTTTTCATCGGGCACTCGGCGAAATCTTCGCCGAGTGCCGCGTCGACTACTCGGCAACAAAAAGTACACATTAGGTTCGGTGACGGAAAAGTTTGCCGAGAGCCGGAAAAACACTCGGCGAAGTTTCAATTTTGCCGAGAGCCGGAAAGAAAACACTCGGCGAATTCCCAAACTTCGCCGAGTGTTTTGACAAAAGCTCTCGGCGAACTTGAAAACTTCGTCGAGAGCATTTGCAAAAGCACTCGGCGAAAGGGGTTATTTCGCCGAGTGCTTTTGCCGCAGCCCTCGGCGAAGTACGTGCACTCGGCAAAGAGGATATCCGGAACCCCCGGTTACCCTCTTTGCCGAGTGTTTTGTCATTGCACTCGGCGAAGGCCCTCTTTGCCGAGTGTTGCACTCGGCAAAGTTAAAATTTTAACCCTCTTTTATTTGTTCGATCGCATATTTCACAAATTTTCAATATATACATCACATTCATAATCCCAATCATTTCACAACCCCATAAGCATCATTCCACATCCCATAAGCATCATTCACAATCCACAAAACATAAACATTCACAATCCCAATCATTCCACAACCCCATAAGCATCATCCACATCCCATAAGCATCATTCACAACCCACAAGACATATAATTGACATTCATAGTCACGGTCACAATCCACAAAACATAAACATAGTAGTTCACGACGTAGTCCACAATTCGCAAACGAAATTCGAAGAAAATACAATAGTTCACGGTAGATACTCCAGAATTACAATTGTTCAAAAGAAATTTAACGAGATGGCCACGGCGCCCAACGATCGTAGTCATTGTTGGGGGGTTATTTGATGCCGCCGGCGAGGCTGCACAAAAAGAAAATAGAATAGTATAGGTTGTCAAGATAGTAACATTCGCAAATAAGAAAATTAAATGCGAGGTTAAGTGACTCACCGGAGTGCCTACAAAAGGATGTGGAGGAGTGAATACCATAGGCGTGGTGGCGGTACGATAGGAAGACCCATGTTTTGACCGATTGATTGCACGTAGCCGTACATCTCGGTCATCCTCATCTCAATCTCCCGCCGTTTCCTTTTCTCCTCTTCCAACTCGTCCTACAATATTCCATTTCAATTTTACAAAGTGAAGCAAACAATTAGTAAATATTAATGAATTGAGGAAAAAAGAATTTTCTAACCCGAAGGTGCTGCACTTCGGTCCGTGCGTGATCGGCCGTGTGCGTATGGCCGGGCTTTCGCTCGTGCTCCTTGCTCGAAGCTGGGACGAGTGGGTGTGCGGTGTGTCGAGGAGGTTGTCGCCAATCCAGTACCACCCATGCTTCTTGCCACCTCCCACCCTCATGACGACTTCTCCATCAATATCCGGGTAGTAGGATCAAAATCCTCCCCATGGAGCTCCCTTGCCATCGTGGTGTACTGACTGAGGCGGCTGTGGACGGTCGCATTGGTGTACGCCGAGGGCCCGTCCTCTGGGTTGTAGTCGACGTCGGACGTCGCCTTGCCCTTGTGGGCCAAAGCCCATGCCTTGAACGGGAGATAGGTTGCCCATCATGCGACGCCGCGTGAATAAAACAATAGTATGGTTAAGAACTATTGAGCATTGGTCGTTGAAATGAAAAATAGAATTCACGTACCCATCTAGCTGCATACTGGTTGAGGCTAAGGCTGCCTTGGTGGTGTGGTGCACCTGGCATCATCAAACGCCGCTCTCGGCAAGCGGCGTGCGTCTCCTGCCACTCGGCAGCGCACCACCTATCCACCATGTGCTCCCGGCAATCGAGAAGTTGGCCGCACCACCAAACGAGGCACCTACACGTCATCAAGTATAAGAGATATACCTAGATCAAATCAAATGAATTTAATCGTTCAAAAATCCAATGTTATATTTACCGGCATGTATTGTTCTTTTGTCGAGTCATGGTTCTTGCTTCGGTTTTGGTGACCTTCGGGTTGTTGTATGCGCGTTGTATGCAATGATGGCTGGATGCGCGCCTCGTAATGCATGTCGATCACGAGTTTGCGACATGATTTGTCGCCACCGCAGCCGCTCTTGCCTCGTATCCTGTCGGCATCTAAAAAAATCTTGCATAAACACATTATGTATTGAGCCATTGTTTCAATAATGTGCAATGAATGTGATGTATTGAGGGACGTGGTTTGACAAAAGACTTACCCACAACTCGGCCTTCACCCGCTCCGCCTGTTGTTGAAGATCCTTCCATCTCGATCGGGAAATCGGGGACGGCGACGTAGTGTTCAAACGTGTAGGCAGGCTCCGACCTTCCGGCGTGCGAACAAGGCCGGGAAAGTGTACTGCACGAAGACCCGGGATGCCGTTGACTTGGCGTTTGTGATCATCTCCTCGATCACGAGTCCAACACCGACAAGTGAAAATGCAATGAATTATTAGTTTTAATTGTAATATTTAACAAATCAAATGAGAAAGTATTGACAACATCCAAGGTTACTTACCGAGTCCCTTGAGGCTGAATCGGCGGGCGTCTCTCGAAAGGTATCGGTCGCCATGGGAGGGTCGAGGGACCTCGCAACCAAACGGTCGAGGCGGACCCCCTGCGGAGCGAACCGGACCCCCACCGAGCCGACCCCCCACCTCTGCTCCTCCTCCTCCTCACTAGAGCTACTAGACCCCTCGGCCTCCTCCTCCCGCTCCGCTTGCTCCACCCGCTCCTCCCGCTCCTCGTCACTAGAGGACGGTACGAGGGAGGGTATCCTCCCTCGACCCCTGCCGGCCACACACCTTGCGGCGACCCCGCCGCGACTCCTACCGGACCCCTCGCTGCATCGGCCCTCGAATGGCATCTTTGGCTCTTCGAACACCGATGCGCACTTCCTCAAACCACCCACCATCTTTGTTGAATCACCGCACGTAGAAAAAGAAAACCAATTAGCACACATATAAAAAATACAAAGAGAGAGATGCAAAATAAATAGATAAAGAGAACATAGCTAACGCGGTGCATACATGTATTAGAAATAATCATCATGGTCGGGATTAGCTGGATCATAATTGTCATCATCACTATCATCATGGTCGATATAATCATTAGGTTCCTCCTCGGCGGGAGGAATGTTGTCGTCCCTCTCATTTCCTAAATGTAACCGCTGAAGCAATTCTAAGTCCTTCACATTATGAACCTCTTCTCCAGGCGTCCTCATCAACAACCATTTCATTGTCTACATCCAACCCCATCGCTTCGGTTAAGTCTATCTCAAAACTTCCTTGTAGCCCATCTTCTTGAAAGAACTCGCCATCATATGTGTTTGGGTCCATGTTATAGTCTTCATTGTTTGGTACAGGTAGTTTACCGTGTGGCGCTACCTTGTACACAACATCCTAACCCCGAAGACGGTCGTCGGTTTGGCACGGATATGACAGATAATAAACTTGTGTTGCTGTTGAGCAACGATATATACATCGTCTCTGCTAGGACGGTTGGCTGTCGAATTTCGACTAGGCCAAGATTAGGAGTCTGTCTCACTTGAGCAGGATCAAACCAATGACATTTGAATATGACAGGATTAAGAGGTCTACAACCATGAAATTCGAGTTCATATATTTCTTCTATTCGAGCTTTTACGTTGTCTTTTGTCTTATCGGGAATGTCCATGATTGTACAAAAAAGTGCCTCGGCGACATTTTTTCGGTGTGCATCACATCAATGTTATGTGGAAGAAGGAGATCTTGAAAATATGGGAGCCTCCACAAGGCGATTTTTGAGTCTAGGCATGTTGCTCACCATATCCCGAGAAAACAACCGTCTTCTTCATTGATCTTAAGAGCTTCTAACGAGCACGAACCTCGGCACTGTTATCATCGCGGTGCGGCCTCGGTAATTATTACATCTTTTGTAAAGTTCTTGATGTCCCTTTGAATGGATGGTCGGGAGGGAGGAATTGTCGATGTTTGTCAAAAGAAGAATATTTACCACCCTTCACCAATCGATGAACTTCGAGCGGCCTTGCATACCGGACATGGAAACTTCCCGTGAACACACCATCCGCAAAATAGCCCATATGTCGGCAAGTCATGCGGAGTTATGGTACCAAATATGCATTTTGAAGTTTGTCTTTGTAGCTCGGTCATATGTCCATACCCCTTCCTCCCAAGTACGGACCAAATCATCAATCAAAGGCTCCATGTACACACTCATATTCTTCCCGGATGTCCAGGAATTATCAACGACAAGAATATATTTGATCATTGGAAGATGACGCCAGGGGGGAGATTGAGGGGAATAACGAACATGGGCCAACATGTGTATGGGGCAGCCGCCATTCCATAAGGGTTGAACCCATCCGTTGCCAACGCAACCCGTACATTACGAGCCTCTAGAGCTTTCCCAGAATGAATCACATCAAACCTTTGAAGGGTTACGCGGAAGCTACGCTAGCCGAAAACAAAAATTTTCTACCGTGCAAACCAGGAACACTTGCAAGTAAGGGCCGATAGATCGTTACCGATTGGAGTATGCGAGGAAATAGCCAATCGGGGCTATCCGATCGGAACTGTGTAGCCGATTCCCGCAAGCCGACACGATTCCCGGGGACAGCCGATTCGCCAATCAGCCGATCGCTCCGATTGCGCCCGATCCGGCCGATCAATAGCGCGCAACGTAGCGGCGCCCTTCTACCGGTATCCACACGTCCGGGGACAAAACGCCGTACACCCGTGTGCCAGCACGCGATGCAAGGCTAGGGTTTGGCTCGAAAGTGGGGAGGGTTTCCGTGGAGATTGATCTCGGCAACTTTTGTTGCGGATTCGGTTCAACGCGATACCGAAACTCTCCACCCTCGCCCCTTTATATAGAGTTGGCCGCGGGGTCTAGTGGCCGATCGGGACTCTATTTTGAATCGGATCTCATCCATATCTCATAGAGTTGGCCGCCCACACGTCGTAAGCCCATAGGACTCTATCCGATCGGATCCCTATCCGATCGAGCCGCATCCGAGTCCAACTCGAATATCTATTCTATCCCCTTAAGCGTGAGACCCGTAGGTTCGGGTATACTCGGTTTCGGCTATAGTCTAACTTAGCCGATCGTCGGCTCGAGTCCAACTCAGCCGACCGTCAACGCGGCGCCTAGCGGCACATATTGACACCATAGTATACAAGAATAATATCGGCTCGAACCTGTAATGTGTACATAAATCCCTTTGCCTCACGATACCGGTTAAGCTATAGGCAAGATGTGTGCCATCCCTTCAATAGCTTAACCATTCACTCGAACCGTATTGGATTATCTCGTCTATTGATTGACTCCTCAATCAACTTAGCATGGCCATGCATTTCCATAATTCATTACCTCGAGGGCCCAGATATCTCTCCAAAGGAGGGGCAAATTCCATCTTGATCACTCACATCCCACTCCATGTTTCATAGCAAACCCGAAAACTACCTTTATAACTACCCGATTACGGAATAGCGTTTGGTAGTCCCAAAGTAGGCTACTACACATGTTGGAATCCATGGTAATCTCGGGTCCAAGGACTTTGTACTAACACTACCGAGACCAACTAATGGCACATTAATTCTGTAGTGTCTCATGGTGGGTCTATCCAACAATGTGTTCTCCAACACATGTGTCCATATTTATTGATTTGGTATCTCCATACCCATGATCTATGAGACATGATCATCAATCAATAAACATGCCGATCTTAGAATCATATTTGTTCCAACAATATGACATATGATCGGGATCGTTTAGAAATAGATTCATACATAAAGAGTCTCATAAATAAGTCACGCACTTATTGATCAATACAAGATGTCTATTTCATGGGCCGAATAACACTTTATTCATTATTACATAAATATTGATGTGATATCCAACATCTCCATGTTGCTTCTAGGGCATATCACTAACAACCTTCTCCAAGCTTCACCATCGGATGGATGTACAAGCTTCTCGGGATTGTATCGACGTCCGAGCTTGTGCCATGTCATCTTTCGCGGATTCCTCGGTCATGTAAAGCCGTTGGATCCTCGGTACGAACGGAAGGTACTGTAAGATCTTCATGGGGATAGCGAGCTGCCTCTTATGCCCATCACCGAGTCTACCTCTACGAACCTAGAGGATCCACACTTTGCATAGTATTTTGCTTCCGCATGCTCTTTCCTAAATAGGATACATCCGTTCGGACAAGCATGTATCTCGCTCATATGGCATCTTAAGTGCACGAAGGAGTTTTTGTGCCTCATACATGCTCTTTGGCGAAGGTGACCATTCGGAAGCGGGCTCCCAACAACTCTCAACATAACATCAAAGGCCTCTCTACTCGGCATAAGCGGGACTTTACGCCATTAGCCGTGCAATGGCATCCAGTTGAGAAACTTTTTATGCCCATGAAGGGGTTGTTGTGCTGCATACAACATGTCGTAATACGCCTTTGCGGTAGGCTCGGCTCCTCCTCCCTACATCCTTCATCGAAGTGTGCTTCTTCATAGTCATTTAACATGTCCCCTACCCCGGCATCGAATCAAACTCCTCGATGCGTTGTCGGACGACCTCGTCTCTCCCACGGTAGGCTTCACCATGGAATGTCCACCGGGTATAATCAGTGTAAAACCATTCTTGCAAAGGTGTTTGCCCATGATCTCTTTTGTTTGTCGCTTCATGTTACCACATTTGCTACGGGGACACCATGTGGTTCGTGCTCCTTTAACCTTGGCAAATGCAAGTTCCAAGAAAGCATCGGTCTTCTCGATCCATTCATCGGTCAACGAACCGTGACTTGAGCGGCCCGTATACATCCACTCACGGTCATCCATCCTCTATCATATCAAATAATCATATAAATATTATTTCCATCTACCGAGTGCCTCTAATGTCTAATAGGTAAAGATAGGTCCTAATCCCACGGAGGATGTGTAGATGAGTTTACTTCCCATGCTCTAGTACTCCGCTCAGAGACGAATTTCGATAGCACCTCCACTTGTTCTCCAAATACACATCTCGACAGGGAGATTGTGTATCCGGAGAACAACTGGGAGATACTACCGAAATTCTGAGTCGGACCAGAATACTAGACCATGGAAAGTAAACTCATCTACACATTCTCAGCTGTCCAAAAAAACATGGACAATTCGAAAAGATACGGTTAAAAATATGCAAGAAGACGCATATTTTCATCCGTATCTCTTTCGAACGAGAGACGCCTAAGGTTACGTTATACACGGACAAACTACGGTAAAGACAACGGCACTGCAAAATAGGAAAGCACGGCTCGATGGCCGGCACACAAGCGACGGCATGGCTGCGCGATGCGACTCCATTCATACGGGTATATATACACTAATCGCTAAATATATACGTGCATACAATACATATCATTCCTTCCTTTTACCATTGATTTGATTGTAATAAATACCTAAATTTGTTTCTTTTTGCCACCAATTTGTTTCTAATGTTCCACATGGTATTAATCGATTTCTAATGCAAATAATTTCAAATCTATTAACAAAATCTCAAAAAACATTCTTGTATGTAAAATTTGACAAAAAAATACCGAAGGGAGGCGGCCGGGCGGAGGCGTCGGCGGGGCGGGCCGAGGGAGGCGTCGACCGGAGGGCGCCGGCCGGGGGACACGGCCGGGGGCGCCCGGCCGGGAGGCGAGCGCGGGGATGCGGCGGCGGCGTGTATTTTCGCTAACTCACGAAGTGAATGGCGCCGAGAACGAGAAGGCCATATAAGTGATATTTGTCGAGTGCCTCCCTTTGCCGAGTGCCACGAGATCGGGGCACTCGGCAAAAGATCTTTGCCGAGAGCTAGATCATGGCACTCGGCAAACACGTTGTTCGCCGAGAGCCTAGGATTAGCACTCGGCAAACGCGTATTTCGCCGAGTGCCTAGGGTTAGCCCTCGGCAAAGCATGCAATGACGATATTTTTTGAACCATTTGCCGTGCGTCAAATTTGTGCCGAGAGCTACGCTCGGCAAACAATTTTATTAGGCTTTTGCTTCTAATAATTTAGAAATTATCAAACGGACTCAAAAATTTACAAAATTTTTGCATAAACCCATATATGCTATTTATTTCGTAGGAAAAAAGATTTAAAATCAAACGACAATTCGCCGTCACTTTCTCTCCAAATCTAACCGATCCTTCTCAACACTTATAATCTACTCCGGAGAATCTTCGGTTTTGTGAGCGTCGTACTGATAAAATATTCGAAACCTTCTCAATTTTTACCCCGTCTCGACGTATGATATCATGACATCGTAACAAATTTTATGAATTTCGACTTCGTTTGCTATTTTTACAATTTTGAAATCATTCGGTCAACCCGTTCCTAACCATGTTGCATGAAGAAAAACATCTCAATTTCCCTTCATTTACCACATATTGACTCAAAAGGGTCTAAATAACATGAATATAATTTTTGCAATAACTTTTTTTTATTTTTTTAACCATTTGTAGTTCTAATTTGAGACTTACAAAAAAATTCACGAAAATACAATAAATCAAAAAAATATAGCAAAACCATTTGAAAAATTACCAAATTTGATAATTAGGGATTACATGTTGTATTTACATAATAGAAAAAGTTTGGAGGATGGATGAGAAAAATTTTGACATGTTTGCGAGAGCCGGTAAAGACACTCGGCAAGGTGGGTTTTTGCCGAGTGCCTAGACCGGCACTCGGCAAAGGTTGTCTTTGCCGAGAGCCTGGCCCGGCACTCGGTAAAGGTTGTCTTTTGCCGAGAGCCTCGCCCGGCTCTCGGCAAAGTTGGTTTTTGCCGAGAGCCTAGCCACGGCACTCGACAAAGATGGTACCAAACGGTATAAGTTGACGACGGTTAGTGTTTTGCCGAGTGTCCCATATTGACACTCGGCAAAAAGACCGTGTACCGAGTGTTTTTGTTCGTCGAGGGCAAACACTCGGCAAAGGGTCATTTTTGCCGAGAGTTTTTTTGCCGAGAGCCCTCTCGACAAATTTATATTTCGTCGAGTGCCCGACCATAAAGCTCTCAGCAAAAAATTATACACTCGGCAAACATTGGCTTTCCCGTAGTGATAGGGCAGTGGGCTAGTGTTGGTGACGAAAAAGTTTATAATGTTGGATAGTTAGAAGATGGCAGTGAAAATCGTCGGAGATGGAGCATGGCAGTGCAGGTGCACAGGAGTTGGGGAAGATGGAATAGTGGAATAGAAGTGATGAAATTGGGTTACAATAAGGGAGAGAGCAACGTACGGAAGAGCCATGTGATCCGGCCGGCTAGAAGAAATGTGTACGTCGAATGACACATATAGACACTTCCTAATATTATCGATTGACAAATAAAAAAGATGGATCTTGTAACGTCTCAGCCTGTTTGAAGGCTATAGTAGTGTGTGGTTTAGACCCAACTGACATACATTTAGGTGGTTGTTGTAGTGGTGGTTTAGTATCACTATCACCTTGAAAGTTTATGTGGTTGAGGGCCTGATTATTAGCCTCAAATGTTGCTCCAACCATGATATATTTTTACACAAAGCGTGAACAAAAATATAAGCTGGGTACTATGCAAATATGAATCTGCAACGTGTAGAGTTATGCTAATGTGGATTTTTGAGATAGGATGTTACAACTCCTTTGTACAGTTAGCGTGGAAGTTCTTTTTACCAACAAGAACCCCCACAAACTAACCATCTCCGGCTTTGCAAATGCAGCACAATTCAAAGGTCTTGTCAACTACTGTTTTTCATCAAAGGCAATGTATTATGTAAAAAACGTGATTCTAACTGTGTACCCTCATCCTCCTTGTCGTCTAAAAAATATAGAAGGAGAGGAACTACCATATCTTTCAAAAAAATCCTCGGTAAAAGCTCTGACTTTGAAAATCAAGGAGTCTAGATTATGGATTCTAGCCGGCGCTAGACGTCTAATTAAGATTCTAACAGATATAGTATAGCCCTGTTTCTTTTGATTCCTTTTCGTCTCTGCGCGGGTATTTTTGTTTTTTTCTTCTAGGGGTTGTCTGTATTTCTGCTCTATTAAATAAAATAGCACAATCTCGTGCTGATTTTCTTTAAAAAAACATCGCCGAAGTTGTTCCAAATCCAAATCCCTTGTTCAGGGTTCTGAGGAATTCGGACTTCAGATGGTAACATTTCGTGAGATGTTTTCACCATCCATTATATTAATAACCATGCATGAAATCAATCAGTCACGAGGACTGATGATCAGACCAATTAACCCTGTCCAAAACAAGTGCGCGTATATGCAATAATAATCAGGCAGCTGTAACATGTGCAAACGCGCACGAACATACGGTAAAAGCTTGCTCAACCCGTAGAGCCACACCGCCAAATACACCATCACCGTGACGACGACGACGATCGGCTCGTACATGGTGAAACCGCCGTCGTCGTCACAGCCGGCCGGTCGGTAGTTGAGCATTCCGTAGTGGTCGTCGTTGTCGTCACCGATGGCTGGCGGCGCCACCATGGCGTGGACGACGACGTCCTTGATGAAGAAGTCCTCTCCGTCGGCCATAGGGGAGCGGTGGCCAATTACAATTGGGGAAGAGAGTAGCTGGCACCGGAGATGGGGAAGAATAGAGTTAGCGTACGTGTTATATATAGATAGAATCGTGACTGCCTCTCCATCACATTCTGAATTCTGATTTCTGAAGAATTCAGAAGGTTCAGAATCTGCACAAGAAGTTCAGAATCACCATCAGATTCAGTCAACCGATCCTTCGGAGATGGATATTAATTGGTTGTAAAAAAACAAAGATTTAGAGCAAACATTTTTTTAAGAAAAAATTATGAGCTTATGAAGAATTGAACACGAAACCTCGGGGTTAAAACCATAAACCCCTTATCACTGTACTATCAAATGCATATCTATTAATTGGTTCTTATATAGAGACTGTGCCCAGTGATCAAAATCAATCACTAGAAAATCATCTTACGGTTCTAAGAGTTTAGGTAGGGTGTAACATGTCAGCTATGAGAGTTTCTGGGGTAAATCGGACCTTTGTTAGCAGTTTTTTTGAGGGACGGGTAAATTGGACTTTACCCCCACCTTAAAATGCTATTTGCTATTGATTGGGTTCGAATTGTAGATTCGTAGCTAGCATTTCTGTTGATATATATTCATGTGGTACAATTACAAATATGAAAAGTATGGGTCATTTGGTTAAGACTAGTTTTATACACATGTGCTTCGCTGGTAAGAGGTTTGAATCAGTTATTATCATATATAATTTATATGTATTTGGCAAGATGGCGTGTATTCAAAATTAAACACAATCTGTATTGTATCATAGGTTGCATATCGCATGTTGCATATTTCTTGATTAATATATGTCTCATGGATCATGTGTATTACTTTAGACGAGGATGCACAACATTCTGTATCCACTTTAATAAATTTCTTTTGATATGCACGGCTTTGATAGAGTTTAATATATCACTTAAGTGTAATTATTTAATTTTATTGGATGTAATATTCTTTTGTACATAGTTAAAATTAAATAGCCCTAATGTTTACAATAATATATCTTCGAAAGGGCACACAACATGCGCGTAAACTTCTACTCGCTCCACTACTACAAAACTTCTAATAGAAGATGTCTTTATAGATGCAGGTTCATCTAAAACTGACACATATAAAGCTTTTCCTATTATTTTAACCCCTCACGTGAGTCAAAAATTAAAAACTGGCACCCTATAGGTGCTGGTTTATTAAAAAAGACACTTCTAAAAAACTAGCATTTTTAGGGATGGAACTGAGCCAAACACAACCTCTCGCTCTGTTATTGAAGTCCAAATACATTTGCACCTCCATCCATCCTTATTTGATCCATCCGTCCCTCCCACCTCTCTCTCTCTTGATTCGTTGTCCCCCCGCCTTTCCGTACCGATGGGCTACGGCGATGACGTTGCACTCCTCGACAACATGACGATGACGGCTCCACGCCTCGGCCCCCTCTGCTCCTCCTCTCGCCACCACCAACCATGGCCTTGGCCCCCTCTGCCTGGATTCGTCAGCGATGGCAACGGCTGCGACAACCCCTGACCTCAGGCTCAGAGCGCCACCTCCTCTCCTTCTCCGCCACCGCCCGTCCTCCTTGCCTGCAGCTTCTCCTCCTCTATTGGCTCTTCCCCTCTCCTCTTCCTTTGTGGGAGGCCGGCACACGAGTCCTCTACGAACATATTTTTTGATTTTGTTCTTCAACGTCCTCCACTCTATATATGTGGATGTTGATGTTGTTCTAGAAATTGATTCTGTGATTGTGTTCCTGACTGTTGATTTTGTTGTTGGTATATATGTCGGCGATGCAAGGCAGCTATGATTATGTAATTGTTTTCTTGATTGATCTAGGTTCCTCGGAGCATCGGCTCAATTCGAGCTGACGCATCGAGCTAGCTGGATTTTTTTTGTTCTTGAAACCTCAGATGCCGGCTCCTAAACACTAATACCTTTTGATTCTTCCAATCAGTTCCACTAACAGGGTGCCGATTGGAAAATCGAGCACCTATGTGGGGTTTCCAACGGGCACCCATTGGTGTCTATACTAGTGCTCCATCCCAAAAAATCAGCATATATGGAGTTCTTTTAGAGGGATTAATGAGAGAGATGAAATTACATAGGAGATGGTTGTGATTGGTTGAAATAAGGAAGTGGGTAGATAATTTAAATGAGAGAATAATTATTTGTTAACAGATGAAGGAGTAAGTGGAGAAGTTACTATAATATGTGACAAATTTTGAACGCTAGAAATTGCCACTACTACAAAACAAGCCATTCGTACCATCTTATCAATGTTGGGTAAGGAAAATCGATGCTCTATATGACTAAGAACTCAACATCGATGACTACTCATCAGCGCCAATTCTCAATAAAACCGGTATTAATATGTTAACTACTCATCAGTGCCAATTTTTTAATACGAATTAGCACCAATGAGTAGTCATCAGTGCTGGTTTTTAGATAAACTAGTACCAAAGAGAGCTGAGCCAACGAGCCGAGCTCTCTACCACCAAAGGGATAAGTCATGTAGACCTGCACCCTCATCTCCCCATCTCCTCCATCACTCTCTCCTGCCTCATCGGTGCCGGGTGGGGAACCAATATTGATTGATGGCGCCAGCCTCATATTCTTTGAGCTCGGCCAAGAGGGACAGGCTCAACACTATTGTTTCCCTTCTCCGAGCTTAGCCAAGGGGATAGGGAGAGAGATTTGGGGAGCTCCTCGGTTTTGACGCTTGGAGAGGCATAGGTCTGTGGAGACAAAGTCAAGGAGGCACGACAATGGAGGTGGAGCTCGAGCAGACTCGACATCGACAGATCTCACGAAGGAGGTGGAGTTTGGTGCTAGGTGAGCTTGAGGTCCCAATGTGTGAACTCTGCAGTGCGATCTGGACACAGTGTCGGTGGAGGACAATCTGGGTGCGAGCACGTTGAAAGTGGATCTCACTAAAGCTAAGACGGGAGGTGGGGAGTTTGGCGACGAGGCAATGGTGAAAGGGGCTAGAATGTGGATTGGAGAGCTCATCACTAGCCTTGGCTCCACCACTGACCACCTCCTCTTCATCCCCAAACAACTTGGCCAACATGGTCAATCGCGGAGTGGACCGACGCGGAGAGTATGGCAGCACGGACGAAAGGGAGCTTCGGATGATGACTGATCTTAGGTGCTGGCGGCGGAACCAGAGAGTTGGGCAGTGTAGGGTAGCTAGACTAAACGAAGAGTTCAGGGCGTGCATGGGCTGACACAGTATGGTGGTCAGCTTGTATGTGTGGATAGAATTCCAAGAAGGAGATAATTAAAGAGAGGTAAATAAGAGAGGAAGAAGAGGAGGGGTCGATGGGAGGATGAAGTGTGGGGTCTACCAAGCTGATTGGGACATTACATGTTAGACCATAGACACTTGTATGTCATACAGGACCAAAACCACTTTAGATTAGGGCGAGGGTAATATAATTCGTACATTCTAAGAGTTCAGGGTGTAAATCGGACTATGCAAAAGTTAAGTGGAGTAAATCAAACTTTAGCATACCTATACCTTAACATGGTATTGATTGTGTTGGAATTGAGCATCGTGTCCAAATTGATTTGTTTCAGCGAACAAGTTTGGGCACCTTGATTTGTTTGAATCAGTTATTATCATATATATTTTAATGTTTATATATATTTGGCAAGATGGTGTGCATTTAAAAATAAAACATACTAATACATATTGTGCAATTGGATACATATCACAAGTTTGATGTTTCTTTATGAGCATTTCATGCTTAATTAATATATACCACATGGATCGTGTGTGTTACTTTAGAATGAGAACATTTCAAAAAAAAAACTTTAGACCGAGAAAAGGATGCACAACATTCTGGTATCCATTTTAATACATCTTTTTTATATGCATGGTTTTGATAGAGTTTTAATCTATCACTTAAGTGTAATTATTTAATTGTATTGGATGTGATAAGAAAAATTCTTTTGTACAGAGTGGATATTTATTAGATGTAATGTTAATAACAATATATCTTCGATTAGGGACTTCTACTTTTTTGGAGTTTTTCACGGTGATTAAGGAGAGAGGTGAAATTTAATGGGAGAGGTCATGATTTGTTGGAATGAGAAAATAAGTGTAGAAATTAAACGGGAAATAACTATGATTAGTGCCAATGAGGAGTAGTTCAAGAAGTTGTTGTATTATTTTGGAACAAATTTCAAATGTGAGAAGAAGTTGATATGTGAAGGGAGTAGTAAACAAGAAGCCCCAAACATATTTAGTATTTTTGGCTTTGTCAATGTAGTAGTACAATTTAAATCAAAACTCTTGTAAATTGTTCTGTCGACAAAGACAATGCAAAAAGAACATGATTCTACATCATTAAATTTATTCCAAACAAATACCTTGTACACATATATGCAATTAGGCAGTAACTAACATGTACGCACACGTATGTAGGCAACAATCATCAATCACCAATAATATATTGCATGCATTGTTATATACATTGTACAATATAGACATCATATTTTCTCAAGTTTAAGACAATCACTAGTACAACAAGTTTAAGACAATCACTAGTACAGAATATATGATCCCCGCTAGCTCATCTTTGGCATGAACAGGCATAGATCGACAATCCCTACCGATTCATGGTGTTGAGCCTGCATGAACAGGTAGGGACGCCGAGCATGCATGGTATGTCAATCGTTAGGGATGCTCAGCCTGCATGCGACGTGTGACATGTGGTATATCAACCATCAGAGATGTTAGTTACGAACCGACAAAATTAAAATAGTCAATTCTATACATTCTTCAACTTATACGTAAGAGAATGAATATAATATGCCCATCATCAAGAATTCAAAACAACAATGTGCATGCGCAGGATCACGAATCCACGATGAATCTACGTCGCAGGAACATACGGCAAGACAAGCTTGCTCAACCCGTAGAGGCACACCGCCAAGAACACGACCACCTCGCACATGGTGATCGTCTTGTAGGGGAAGCCGTCGTCACCGCTGTCTAAGCCCGGCCGGAAGTTGAGCATGCTGTAGTCGTCGTAGTAGCCACCGCCGTCGTCCACCACATCGACACCATCCATCCTCCAGACACTCTCCTACGAAACAAGCAGCAGCGCGTCACGATCGCCCTACGCCACCACTAGGATGTCCTCGCCGCCGCCCATGGATGACGACGATGAGAGAAGAAAATATGAGGAGGAAGAGGAAGCTAATTAAGAGAGTGTAGCCGGAGATGGGGAAGAAGAGAGCTAAGGTAGGGTTATTTATATTTATATATATATATATATATCCTCTTTTCACGTGTAAAAGGATTGCACGTCAATATATTAGAAAAAACGTCTAGGAAAATACACAAGCGGCCGCACAACAAAAAACGCAACAGAAACTAAAAATAGAAAACAGAAAAGAGAAGAAAGCTACTACAGCGGCTAATAGCGCCTAAGGGGGAGGTGGGGGAGAGCGGGTGAGGTTTGCGGGTACACTACACTTCCCGGCAAAAAACTCTAAGAACGGCAGCACTGGCCATGGACCATAGGCGGCCCTCCGCGAGGATGGAATCTAGAACCGCGGAGATCGAAGAGAGAGAGAGAGCACAGAGTCAAATACCCTAGAGTTCCGCTCCTTCCACAACTGTCAGAAGACCAAACGAACCAGGGAGGCGAACCCAACACAGAGGAGCTTGGGTAGGCAAGCCCTAAACGAAGGCCATCAATCCTGGAGCCATCTACCACGAGGAGGAGAGAGAGAGAGAGCAGACCATCCAGAAGGCGACAGAACACAGCCAAACCTGCCAAGCGAACACACAGTCAAAGAGGATGTGGTTAACCGTCTCGACGTCCTACGCGCAAAAAGGGCAGGCAAGTGGCTAGCAATGCCACGCTTATGAAGGAGATCCCTTGTCCAACAACACCGACGAAGTGCGAACTAAATGAAGAACTTGCATTTCGCAGGGCCCTTGGCGCGCCAGAGAAGATCAGCATATGCGAAAGAGTGCTGGCCTAGAAAAAGCGCCTGGTAGGCCGAGCACATCGAGTAGAGCTGGTCACTCGTCAAACGCCAAACAAGGCGAGTCTCGGACACCCGAGAGAGCTGAATGTGAAACACCGCATTCCACACTAGAAGGAACTAGGAGATGACCGGAACAGTAAGGGCGCCACGGATATCCAAAACCTAGGAATGGTTCAAAAGACCACAAGCAACCGTGCACGACTTCCGGAGATGCTGGGGCACACCGAAGAGTAGATTTGACGCCAAGGAGGTGACAGAGCAACCATCGATCTACTGGTCGGACCAGAACAACAAGGACTCCCCCATCACCCAGCATGAAGAAGGAAGATGCCGCGAATAAGTCGGAGACTGGCCGTTCGACTGGGGCTCTCAGATCCGCCCAATAAGGATGCCATGAGCGCCGGAGCCGAGCGCGGACATGCGGGGCAAACCCCGCCAACCCGAGATCGGGAATTCCCAAACCACCGAGTGCTTTGGGACGAAACACGTTCATCCAAGACACTCGGCATTGCCCCCGAGCGAGTCCGTACCCATCCACAAGAAGGCGCGACGCCTCTTGTCGATGGCTTTGATAACCCAGGTTGGGATACCGATCGTCATAGAAACATGGACCGGGATGGAGGAAAGGATTGACTGAACTAGCATAGAGCGCCCAACCAACATAGTGAGACGACCCTTCCAAGGGGAAAGACGACGGGAAACTTTATCCACCAGTGGTTGCAGGGTTGCCTTCGGCAATTTGCGAACGAACAACGGAATGTCGAGGTAGGTGCAGAGAAAGTCTGAGATCGAGCAAGGAAAACAGGCCTGGACCAGCTCCAAGTCCTCCGCCGAGCAGCGGATCGAAGTAATAAAGCACTTGGCAAAGTTGGTGCGAAGTCCAAAGGCCGCACCAAAGACAAAGAGGATACCCTGAATGAACTGAAGATCTTGATGCACGGGAGAGAGGAAGAGAACTAGATCATCCGCGTAAATGAAGACACGGTGCCACAAAACACGGACAGAGAGCAGAAGGAACCCGCCCATGACCGAAGCCTTGGTAAGCATCGCATTAAGCACGTCCATTACCAGGATGAAAATCATGGGATACACATACGCATGCACGTGCACGCGCGCGGACACACACAGTCTCGTAACTGCATGTCTCGATCACTTCCGAATTCTGAATTATTCACTAAGTTCAGAATATAATCTGCACGAATTAAAAGTTCAGGCGCGAGCGAGCTGGATGGTGTACACGTACACCACGAGATTTAGTCAATTGATCCTTGGGATCGATCAGCTGGATCGAAGATGGAGGTCCTTGTATAGAGATCGTGCATATTGACCAAAATCAATAACTATCTATGAAATAAACATCGTCATATCTTGCAACGATTATATATATATATATATATATATATATATATATATATATATATATATATTTATGGTGCGCGTCGCACGCCCCATCCCGTGTGGCGTGGCCGATCTCTAATTTGAAAACTCAAATTGAAAATTCGAACCGTTCAAATTGTTCTACATATTAATATCGCCTTGTATACCAAATTTTATATTTTTTGAATTTTTTTACTATTTTATCAGATAAGTCAAAGATGCAATAATCCAACGATTTCTGAAGTATCTATTTTATTGTATTTTTGACCTATCTGATAAAATAGTAAAAAAATTCAAAAAAATATAAAATTTGGTATACAAGGCAATATTAATATCTAGAACAATTTGAACGGTTCGGATTTTCAATTTGAGTTTTCAGATTAAAGATTCGGCCACGCCACACGGATGGGCGTGCGCCCACACAAGATTTATATATATATATATATATATATATATATATATATATATATATATATATATATATATATATATATATATATATATATATATATAGCGCTGAGAACTAAACAGTATCATGGATAAATATTACAGCGACGGACCCTTAAAATTTTAGAGCCTAGATAAACTTAACTAAAGCTAGTATGCTCAATTAATAGTGTAAATTTCTTGTATGCCCATTTAATTTTGGTAGATAACTTCCATGCCCTTGAGTTTTGCTTATTTCTTGTAGACCCTCTAGTTTTGGTTTTCATCTGTTCCATAAACACTCCATCCATTGACCGTTTAATCAGTGAGAAAAGGTCCATTTTATCCTTGCACATGGAACATATGCATAAATTTAGGGATTCTACCATTGAAAACAAAGGATTTGTTATGTGACTATAATATTCACATTTTAATGGGGCCGTATTATTTCGTGAAAATTTAATGTGTATTTTAAAATGGTATACACATTTTTGAAGGTGGCAAACATAATCATCATACTGATATAACAATTCTATTAGACAATATATACAACATGTGACAAATGAGTTGTATATATACCATAAGAATACTAATTATACTCTTTTTAATAATTAAATAAATATTAATTCTTTTGCTATCATTATCTAAAAGATAATACCAACACAACGAGCTCATTCAGTGGCGGACTTAGGAAATTTTAGTAGCCGGGCGAATCTACAAGTACCTGCGACCGAGGAGATTAATGGGCGGGCGAGGACGACAACCGGTATCGAACATCTACATCGTCTACATCTTGGTAGCCGTTCGTTGTTGTACGTCTATATCGACTATGTCCTGGTGGCCATCCGTTGTTGTATGTCTACATCACGAAAACCGTTCGAGAGATCGCATAGCGGCAATTCATCACCGCAATGAATTGGTACGGCTACATTGACAGTACATACAACATATCTAATCTAAGTGGTAACGATGTTCCAACCGGCGCTCCTAATGCCTCCGTGTATCTATTGGGTACACTCTAAAACTATATTATTGTATATTGTTTTATGTTTAAATTTGTGTTGAAAATGAACATGTGCACATATTCTGTTTCACTCACTATAGCCATGAAAATATTGTTTAATTACCTGATTAATTTTGAAATTAAAATATATCAAAATACACCTAAAATTCTAACAATATGTTCTGCTTGTTTGTCATTTTTTTCTACCTATCTTAAATTAGTGCCCAATTAAAAGGCTGTTTTGATGGTCAAATAGTTATGTAGGACACCATACTAACTACAGATTACACTGCTGTATAAAAACATGACACCTGACGCTCCTTGTTGCCCGGGAGCAAATGGAACAACACCGGAGTCCATTGCACAAGGACTGGGAGCCCGGGAGCTGCCCATGCTGCTGGGCCCTGAGTGCGCCGCTGAGCTCATTAATATATAGTAGTCCCGTAGAACAAGTTCTACACCTCCACCAATATACTAAAGATTAATTGCTATGTTCATTCCATGCATAATACAAAATAGACGTTCTCTATAGCTATTAAACGATCAACTAATGACTTAGGTATAGAAGGGATCAAAATCAAAATTAAGAGACGTAAAAAAAGTGAGCAAAACTAAGAGAGATATAGATATATAAGGGACTGGCTAAAGTTTTAGGGGATCATGCTTGTGTGATATAGAACGAGAGAAGGATTACAACATTCTTATATCCATTTCAATACATTTCTTTTAATCTATCACTTAAGTGTAATAATTTAATTTTATTGAATGTAATAATTAAGATGAATTCTTTTGTATTGAGTAGAAATTAATCAGTCTTAACGTTTATAACAATACATCTTCAATATGGCATGTGCCCAAACTTCTACTTCCTTTGTGCCAAAATATAAAAATTTATAAAATTTTGCATGGCAATTAAGAAAGCAAGTGGGTTAAAAATAGCATGGTTGTGATTGATTGAGACGTAAAAGCAGCTAGGTGAAGAAATCAAGTGAGAAATAGTTGTAGTTAGTTGAGATTAAGGAGTAGGTAGACAAATTGCTACATTGCATGACAAATTTTGAATGATAGAAGAAGCTACTATACTAAGGGGTACTAAACAAGAACCCCCACACATATTAAGCATTTCTTTTCAACTATTACATACTAAATCAGATCTCTTTTCAACTATTCCGTTTGAACACAATGGAACAAAAACTTGATCCCACATCGTCAAATTTATTCGAAACAAATCCCATATACACATACATGTCTTTTTAATATTCGTCACCGTTAACTTTTTAGATACGTGTTTGACTATTTGTTTTAAAAAAATTATATATTATTATATATTTTATAGTGGCTTGATTTATCAATAAATGTTTACTTAATTTTTATATATTTATAAACAAATTTTGAATAAGATGAATGATCAAACATTTATTCAAAATTAATGGTGTCGTACATTAAAAAAGAACATAGTAGTATACCCTTATGTAAGGAGCAATTAATCATCAATCACCATTAACATATTACATGCATGGTTATATACATCATACAATTCATATTAATTTTCGTAAGTTTAAATCAATTACTTTTACAGAACATATCATCCCTGCCGCTTATCACTGCATGCCCATCTGTCTTGAGCCAGCAGTGATCGACAACAATGCATGTCGGTTTATGGTGTTGGAGAAATTTTTACTTGCCCAACCAGGCATGAACCTGCCAGGATGATGAGCAGGCATGTGGCTTGCCGGTTCGAAAACCGGTAAAATGCCAATTACGAACCGGCATAAATCGCCTATTCTGTGGTAGCTAATTGTACGCAAGCAGGGTGAATATATAATATATGCCCATTCTCAAGAACTCAAAACGACAATGTGCATGCGCAAGATCAGAAACCCACGATGAATCCACGTCGCAGGAACATACGGCAAAATGAGCTTGCTCAACCCGTAGAGGCACATTGCCAAGAAGACGACCACCACGCACATGGTGATCGTCTCATAAGGGAAGCAGTCGTCATCGTCGTCGCCGCCATCAAAGCCTGGTTGGAAGATGAGCATGCCGTAGTCGTCACTGTAGTCGACGCCGTCGTCATCGCCCACCACGTTGGCACCATCCGTCCTCCAAGCGTGCCGCTCTTCCTGACCGTTGGCCGACGCCACCACCAGGAGGTCCTCGCCGCCGGCCATAGATGATGATGGAGGAGGAAGCGAGATCGACGGTGAGGGAAGGGGAAGCTAGGACTAGGAGAGCGTAGCCGGAGATGGGGAAGAAGAAAGCTAAGGTAGGGTGCTATATATAGGCTCCTAACTGTCACCATGTCTCCATCACTTTCTGAATTCTGAATTGTTCAGAATGTTCAGAATCTGCATAAATTATAAGTTCAGGTGCGAGCGATCTGGATGGGGGTACACCATGAGATAGAGATCCTTCTATAGAGATCGTGCTCATTGACCAAAATCGATCACTATCTAGAAAATAATCATCGTCATATCTTGCAATGATTTAATATAATGACATATAGAGAAACTAAACAGCATGGGCAGCAGCTGGAGTTCCGAGAAGGATAGAGAGAGATAAGAGATGAAAAGGAGAGGGAGTGAGGAGGACATGCGGGACCTACCAAGCTGATTTGGAGCATACATGTCAGTCTTTTGTATTTCATGTAGGATTAAAACCACTTAAAATTTCAGATTTTTGGGTAAGGGGTGTAATTCATATTGTTCTAAGTTTTAAGAGTTTATGATGTAAAATATTCGCGACAATAAAGTTTAGAGGGTAAATTGGACTTTTGCAGAAGTTGACATGTAAATCGGACTTTACCCTGTACCTTAACATGCTATCGATTGAAATGGAATTGTAGATTTGTAGCTAGCACTATTTTCAAATGTTTCTGAATTTTGTCAGTTAAGCTGAAGCTTAACACTCGCCATCAGTTCCTATGATAATGGTAATATGCATGGACATTTTTCGGAGATTTCTGGGCATCTTAATTTCTTTGTTTGGTGCGTCAGAAGAGTAAGATTTTTGTGTAGCTATCATTTTCTGGTTGATATTCATGCGGTACAAGTATAAGTATGAAAAGTATGGGTTTATCAGCTGGTTAAGACTAATTATATTTTATACACATGTGCTTCACTGGGTAGAGATTTGACCGAATCAGTTATGATCATGTATAATTTATAATTGGCTAGACGACGTGCATTAAATAATAAATTAACATAATCTCCTGTTGTGTACTAGCTAGGATGCGTATCACACGTTGGATGTTTCTTATGAACATAACATGCTTAATATATGACAATGGATCGATCTCGTGTGTTACTTTAAAGAACCAGAAAAGGATGTAAAACATTCTAGTATCCATTTTAATATATTTCCTTTTGATATGAACATTTTTAAGAGTTTAATCGGTCAATTAATTGCAAGTATTTAATTGTATTCAATAGAATAAGACGGATTCTTTTGTACAGAGTTAAAATTGGTCTTAATGTTTATAACTATAACATTATAGTCTATTTGAAACCTGTAGTGATGTGGTTTTGGCCTGTGTGACCTAGACATGGTGTGGTAGTGATGGTTTAGTACCACCTTATAAATTTGGATGGATGAGACCTGTTTATAAGTGTTGGTGTTCTAACTATAATATCTTAGATTAATCTTAATTTTTATATAACGCGAGAACGAAAATATAAGTGAAATATTAAGAAAGAAGCGACTATTGGGTAAGATCGAGCAGGAGCAGCGAAGTTTGATCTATGAGTTTCCCGCTTTAGGAGATATATCCCCAATCCTTTATAACTCCTTTTGCGTGCATGGATACTCACTACTAGAGAAATGATTTTTACGTACGGGCCGAAAGACATCTTCCCGTACGGAAGGCCAGCCCGCACGCACGAGAAGGTCCGGAAAAATCAAATTTTCGCGTGTGGGCGGTCCAACCGCACGAGAAGATCTATTATCCCGTGTGGGCGGCTTAAGAGGCCCGCACGGAAGATCTATAATCTCGTGCGAGCCACTTAAGCTGTCCGCACAGGATAATAGATCTTCCCATGCGAATGTATTAAGTGGCCCGCACGGAAAGATAGATCCGTCCTACATAAATTATTGAACTATTTAATAATTTAATGATATTAAATCGACAACTAATATCACATCACAAATAACACAAAATTAATTTCACATCATCATAATTTTACATATATACTTTTCAACTAATTTTTGTACAATTAAATTTACAAATAATTTCACATATATAATTAAATTGACAACTAAATTCACATCACAAATTACAAAAAAATTCACGGCCGGTGTCGGCGCGATTGTGGTGTCGTCGTTGTCGGTGGCGGGGCGGCGGCGTGGAGGCGACGGTCGGTGGAGGCGGCGGTGGTGGAGGTGGCAGGCGGTGGAGGCGCGCCGTCGATGGAGGCGGCGATGCGCGCGGCACACCGAGAAGCCTCTGCGGTCGTTGTCGTGGACGGCGGCGGCGGTGGAGGCGGCGAAGGAGGCCGACGGCGAGGAGGCGGTGGTAGAGGCCGGAGGCGGAGGAGGACGATGGCGGGAAGGCGAAGGCGGAGGCGTAGGCCGTCGGCGGAGGAGAGAGCCCTCAATGGTGGAGGCGGGATCTGGATTTCGTCTCGTCGCGTGTTAGAAAATTTCAGAGCCCGCGCGCACCTATATAGGCGGTGGTGATCATCACGTGCGGGAGGCTTAACTGCCCACACGGAAAGATAAGCAGGCGGCTTAAACGGCTCGCACAGAAAAACTATCTTTCCATGCGGGCTCTTAAGCATAAAAAATTCAACCAGTTTTGATCAAGTGAGACTATATGTTGTTCATAAATGGTTACATCTCTGTTTTATCTAAACATTACTCTAAGTTTTAGAATGTATATATCTTATAAGAAGCTATGATTAACATGACAACTCATATATAATTATATTGCAATCCTATACTATGTGCTCCTCTAGATATATTGTTCCTCTTTTGCCCTCTCTATTTTCCCTTTTGATCTGTTGACCAATACAGGAAAATTTGACTTTTTATTTTTATTATTTTTATATTTTTTTGTTGACTTAGGAGCACACGAGAGGTAACCACAGAAAATTTGAGCCTAAACAAGCGAAAGACATGGCCTATGGAAAATTCGAAGACACACTCGAATCAAGAAAAACTTTTGGGCTCGAGAAGGCAACCTTCGAGGCGTTTTGGGAAAATAAAATCGCCGAACGCGGCGAAGCGGCGGACGAACTCATCCAAAATTTTTCTGATCAATTTTCATATATGGAACGTCTCGATCGCAGTCCATATGCGAAAGTTATGGCTATTTTAAAACCGACTCCGAATTAGAGGATAAAACGGGAACAATGCGTGCAAAACTTGTTACACACGATCAACCGGACACGACGGCCGGGTTTGAATGTTCTTATCAATATTGTAGATCTCTTCGATTTGTATATTAAGAATCATTAGTTAATAACAATATGGTAATATGTAATTACAATGTAATGATTAAATTAAACTTGTTACACGCGTACAAACTGTATTATATGTGCAATGGGAACCACTCTGTTATAGTTTCATCTAAATGAACTCTAAGTTTCAAGTTTATATACCTTATATGAAGCTATAAACTTGTATGCATCTCAAATTTATACATAACATTAACTTATTATCACAACATATGAAGTTATATTGCCACTTGTGTTGTGAGAAAAATATTTTTCTATTTGATTTTATCCCATATCCAAGAATTAGATGGAGAATTCAATAGGTTTATAGATAATTAAAACCTTACATTTCTAAATTTGTTTAGAAAAATACATAGGCGTCATCCGTGCGGTCCACTTAAGCGCCGCACGGAAAATCGATTATCTCGTGCGCCGACTTAAGCGACCGCACAGGATAATTTATTTTCTCGTGCGGTTGCTTAAGTGGACCGCATGAGATAATACATCTTCGATTTTTCCAGGCGCGGTCACTTATGGTCCGTCTGGAACCGATTGGGGGTCTCGTCCAGGAAAACCGTTTCTCCAGTAGTGACTTGATCTTGCCATGTATATGTTTTTACTGTTGTTACCCTCTGCTCTATTAATACAAACACGACATACAAATTAATACGGCAAATCTTTACCGCCTCTTGAAAAAAGTGAGGTATTATACGAATGGGTGTGTTTAATGTGTAGAGCTTTGCTAATGGGGATTTTGGAGCCAGCGTGTTACAGTTAATACCATGTTACAAGGCACAATGCTGTGAAGCAACTAGCATCAACTGCAAACAGATGATTTGAAAAGTCTGGATGCCAAAAAGTGTAAATACCATGTGTGGCTCATCATCCAGAACAGAGTGTGGACTTCTCATCGACTAGCGGCCAGCGGGTGGAGAAACAATGGCTAGTGCCCTCTCTGTCGTACCTCGTCTGAGACGGCCATGCATCTCGTAGCCGAATGCAGATATTCTACCAGGATTTGGAGCCTTGTGAGCAATTGGATAGGTTTCTTGGCAGCTGCAGCCAGTGGAGTGGAGAGAGGCCCATTTAGTACAGCAGTGATGAAAAAACCTAGCCAGTATATCGGGTGTCCCGAAAAGGGTATGTGATCCCTTATTTTGCTTGTTGAGTGGGAAATCTGGAAAAAACCGCCGAATATTCGATCACAAAGAGGCGATAACAGAGCTGTATCCTTGCAACAATTAAAGAGGAGGCAAAGCTTTGGGTCATAGCACATGCTAGGCATTTGCGCGAGATCATACCCTTCACTGTATAGAGCCCCCTAGTTTTTATTAGTCTTACCCTTTTCTTTCCCCTCGGGGTATATTTATTCCTTCTAAGGGCATTATCATGCTATTTTTCTTTTAAAAAATATGTTACAATTAATATCAAAGCGTAAATCTCCCAGTTTTGATCCTCTGCTATGCATATTGGTCCATGGTCTCTACACTCTGCCATGTAAAGGCGAAAGTTTATTAGACTGTCTCCAACCGTGCATAGGCAAAAGCACGATGCAAAATCCCAGAATGGGTCACGAGCACCGGGTGGGTCGGGCACCCAAAAAGGCCCAGCCCGAACCGGCGACCCAAATAGGTTGGCAACAGAATTTCTCCCCAAATGCATCGTACAGCACCTAATTTTCTGTTTGGGTCTCGTTTTGCCTATTCGGATGGAGACAGTCTTAGCGAGAGCTTTGCTTATAAGCCTACAAAAGTGTAAGTGAAATACTACACTATACTATACTAATATGGGCCTATCCAAATTACCTGAAAGTTTTTCCAAACTACCTCTGCCGATCGACGGCCGGACAGGCTCACAACCAATTGATTTGGATATTCTAAATGATGGTTCAGAATATAGCATAGCACATATGATTATACATTACTACGTTACAGGTATCATCAGCATTCGTTTGTCTCAACTTCAAATCAAGAACTGCACACAGCGACAAGACACAATCAATCCGCTGAGCCACAGCGCCAGATACACAAGCGCCACGCAGCAGATAATGATCGGCTCGTATGGCCGGAGGAAGTCGCCGTCGTCTTCGTCTTCGTCGCCGTCGCCTCCCACCACGTCGGCACCATCCGTCCTTCTCCGGCCTCCGGCTCTCTTCTCCTGCACCAGCAGCCGCACCGTGTTGCCACTGCTGGCCGGCGCCACCATGGCGTGGACGACGACGACGTTCGCCTGGACGTCGACGAAGAATCCCTCGCCGTCGGCCATAGGAGAGCGATGGTCAAACACGATGATGGAGGAATTAAGAGAGACGAGACGAATAGTGTGTTTATGTAGGCGATTATTTATGCTCGTATTCCATCACTTTCTGAATTCTGAACTTTGAAGAATTCAGAAAGTTCAGAATCTGCATAAAGAGTTCGGGCTCGATATATATATTCGAACTGTCGTTCATCGTAATCGTAATTGATTGGCAGTGATACGTATAGCTTGTTACATATCAATTTCTAACTGAAACCGTATCACTTGTTCATTGATACTCTATTCGAATTGAAAATCTTTTTTTCGCGAACAATATACCAATTGAAAATCAGATTACATCCTTCAGTTTCTCGCATCCACGGATACACTATGATAAATATTCAGGCAACTGAACCCTCTGAGACCGTGATCATTGACCGGAATAGCTAGCAAATCATCATCACCATCATCTTAATTGCGTTATGGAAAATGTCATGCAGAAATGTACTGAAATTTATATAGACACTGCTGATCAGGTTCTTCAGCTTAAGCTATACAATTTAGTTTTATCATGTAATAACAGTAATACTTCCAGCTTGTTGGCCATGAGTATAACAATATATGCCTGCTTCACGATTAACATTCAACCTGACGATATCAGAGGTCAAAGGCAGCAATCTGATCAGTGTTTCTACCTTGGACGACCGAACGGATGACAGTCACGGCAAGCATGATTGCAGGGCCATCCAATTCCAAGAAACCTGCCAAGAGGCTCAGGAAGCCAACACAAAATCCAACAAAAATTGCTGCAATGGTCATGTATCGCCTGCATTGCTTGGGGCTAATCGAGTCATCCTCGTCAGGCAGCTGTTCATGATCAAGCGACAGTCTTGTTCGTTGCGGCTTCTGCAACAAATAATATATACATGCGTGTGAATTTGCGTTAATTATCAAACAAAATAATTTGTGAATTCGTTCAATTAATTGTTTCTCAATCCATAAACCGATATATGTTGTACTTACCCCAACCAGCCTGACCAGATATCTTTCTGAACTTGTTGCACAAACTTTGTAGCAAAACAGTGAGAGAAAAGCACATCCAGTAAGCAGGAACATGGCATAAAGAAGAGAACCCAGGTCTCCTGTTACTATCTCACCGAAGCTAATTCATCATGAAAAAAAAAGAAGAAAAAAAATATTAGCCAGTCCTTGCGGAGTTATCAAAATTTACATTAAAATTCGATACATCTCGATATATAACGTACTCTTAAGAGGAATAAAATCACTTTTGTTTAGTTACATTTATAATGCAAAATTTTTACACCCCAAAACTTTTGGCCATAAACTTTACACAAAAATAATTGTTTAGATGCATGTGTAAATTTTTGTCTGTTGCAAAGAAGATATATTTGCCCCTATTAAATGTTAGATTTAATTCATTGATTGTGATCCATGCAAACCCAAAAAAAGTCCAGTTCATCTCCCAAAATAAATTTACAGAGACTATACCTAATTTTAAAGGAGCTAAATAGGGTCTTAATTTGAAACTCTACATGCGCGCATGTAGTATATATATGTATATATTCTGAACGATGAATGGATGGATGAATAAATAAATAAAATGAAATGAAATGAAGAGATATACGTACGATGGTGGCGTTGCTACGTAGGAGGCGATCCCAGCGACAGGAACGTAGTAGCCAGGATACTTACACATTTGCTGCCACTTACCCAGCAGATTCACCACTCTATTCGTCTCCCCATACTTGATGCTGAGCGTCTGCACATATATTTGCGTCAAAACAAAATCATTTAGATATTTAAACAATACACTATCTCTATCGTAGAATAAGTTGATTTTTCTAAGCCAGAAATAAACTTATCTTATGACGAAAGAAGTAATTGCTAATCAACATGTAACATGTAATTCCTCTGTTTTATACTATAACACGTTTTAATTTGTCTTTAAATACGTCAAACTTTTAAAATTTAATCAAATTTATAGAAAAACTAATAATTTCTACAACACCAAATTAGTTTCATAAAATCTATAATTTAATAATAATACTATTCCTATAGCACGTTTGTTTTATGTTAAAAATATCATTATATTTTTATAAACATATTTAACTTAAAAAAGTTTGATTTAGGATAATGTAAATAAAAGAGACGAAAGAAAAGGATTTAAAGAATACACGTACCCGTGAGATGGAAAGTATGGGAAAGGAGAAGAGTGCAGGTTGAAAGAGGATGGGCACGTAGGCCATGTAGGATGGGCTGATGGTGTATGTGGTTTGCAGGGTAGGATCATCAGGTGACGTCACTGCTGGCAAAGTGATGTGGCAGCATTGTAGCTTCAGCACAATCCTGAAGAAGACGATGATAGAAACCAAGTGTAGCAAGGTTTCTTCCGCTGTGAACGCCTTCCAAAAAATACACGCGCTGCATAGCATATATATAAAATCCAGTTAATCCGTATTCAGCTGCGTATGATTTTAAATTTAAATAATCCAACATACATATTTTTTAAAATATTATAAATATAACAAGATAATATATATATATATATATATATTTATGTATTGGATAGTTTTTTTTTCCGAACAACCCTGACTCCGCCACTGTAATACTGGTGGGTGGTAGGTTACCAGTTAGAATATGTATTATTCCTCTATGTTGTTGTTGATTTTTAAACACGATGTTTACCTATTTATTTTATTAAAAACTATATAAATATTATTTATTTCATTATGATTTATATTTTTTCATTAAAGATATTTTGGTTCTTACATATTTACTATTTTTTTGGAAAAACACAAATTATCAAATACTTTATTTAAAAGCCAGCGACGTCGTATTTTAAAAACATGGAGAGTATTAGTTTGGGTTAATAAATAACTAATTACATTAATGAGTAATAATATTCTTACCAACAATTTGCGGCTGTGAACAAGGAGATACCGGACAGTAACCCATATCCCTTCTGAAGAAGCTCATCCAGATAAATGGCAATCAAACCACCGAGGAAAAGTTGAAACATGACAACAAGTGAAGCCATCGTGCCAAGCTCTGCTGCAACGCCGGCAGATAGCACACCGGAAACTGCCATCACCATGGCCATGCCTATCGCCAATATCTTTCTTGCTCTGTTCCTGCAAAAGCATACATTATTTTCACAAACACGTAAAAAATACATGTTAATATATTAGCAAGAAAAAAATATTTATAACCACAACGCATTTCAGCTAGACCGGTCTATGAAAAAGTGAATGAGGAAACAGGTCTGAGTGCTTAAAAAAAGTAACACCAAACAAACGAACCAAACCAAAATCGGGCCACTCTACTCTTCCAAAGAAACAACGTCAACTAACGACCAAAGACGGCCCATATTATTCAGAGCTCATATTAGAACAAGATTTGATATGTGCATGTTTAGCTCGAAAGACAAACAATTTCTGACATTGATTTAATCAAGTTATCAGCAATTACACAAGAAGCTAGCTTACAGGAGCACACGATCGAGGGGTGGCCTCCTGATGATCATCAGTGCGGAGAAGATGCGGATGGCCATCTCGGAGAGAAGAAGAGGGATGATCCCAAGAGTCATCAGGGTGTTTTTGCTTGACGCAAACATGCAATTCATCCAGTAGAAGGGATCCGGGATCTCCTTGTCGTCGTAGAAGTTCTTGACGCCATAGAGCGGCAGCTGGCCGGCGACGTGGAAGATGAGCAGCGACGCGGCGGTGTACGCCGCCTTCCGCCGAAAAGAGACGCTAACTCCGGCGGCGGCGGCTTTGTTGTCTTCGTATCTAGCAGCAGCCGTTGGCGCCATTGATCGATCTCGATGAATTCGATCGATCCCTAGCCAACTAGCCTTATTACTTTAATTCTGACGACGCCGATCGATCGAGTTGAAGGAATAAATCGTATTGGAATTTGGAAGTACACCTGAACGTATACGACTGGTTTTGTCTACATGTATCTGTAGTTCGGTGCTAATTACGAATCGTATTGGATTAATTCACTTCATGCCGACCGGTTTGTACTGAGTTTTGTACAGCCATGTCCTAACCTATCATAATTACTTTAGTTATTATTAATTATAATATAGTAATTTTTTAAGGAAATAATATAGTAATTGTTGAAGGTACGAGACTTGTGCCTTTTCATTCAGAGATAGTTAACAATTCTTTAATAGTTAACAGTTACTATATTATTTATAGTGGAAATTAATTATATAGTAATTATTAACTATTAAAGAATTGTTCTCTAACGCAGCAGCGCAATATGATAACTAGACAGACAGTACGTAGCATATGAAGCAATTCCAAAAAAAAGAAAAGAAAAGTAATTCTCAGAAGAAAAAAATAAAAGCACGTACAAGTATTGAAGAATTAAGGTAAAGAGAGTTATAAGTGCTCCTGATCTGTACTATAGTACGAACCAAAACTGTAGCAAATACAAGTAGCACATGAGCTATCGCTAAAACTGTAGCATCCTCAACCAATCGAGCAAGCAAATCGAGTTCTAAGAATGTATATAAGTTGGTGAATCATAGATGGATCGTCTCACAGAAATCCCTGCAGAAACGCCACCACGGCAACGATCATCAACAGAGTCTGTATCATGGACAGAGCCACGGCGCCTGCAAGAAAATTGAGTACATGTGTCAGCACTTAGCACCTGATATGATGATTGAGGTGGATTTTTACAATTTGCTACCCAAAAAACCGGCACATGAAATAAACAATAAATTTACCAACAGAGTTTGGGCTTTTGTTTGTGCCTGGAGAGGATTCCAGCAGATATATATATATATCAGACATTCTAGTACACTTTATATAACTGATAGAGGACTGGAAAAAAAAGCATTGACACATCAATTGGATATAACATGTAACATGTCTTATGTCTTTGACTCTATGCTCTCTTCAGTCTCGGTGGTGCTAGACTCCATCCTTTCGAAGGGTTGACTATGGTCCATGTCTACGCTATCGTTTTTGAAGTTTGCTAGGGAGTGTAGTGTGCCCGCAAACCCCACCCACCCCTCTCTCCCCCTCATCTCCCGTTGCAGGCGTTGTCGGCCACTGTAGTAGCTTCTTCTGTTTTCAGTTTTTCAGTTTCTGTTGCGGTTCCTTCCTGTGTGGTGGCTTGTGTATTAGCCTGGACGTTTTCTTCTTCTAATATATTGATGTGCAATCCTTTTGTACGTTCGCGAAAAAACATGTAACATGTCTGTCCATCACAACAGCTGCTACTGATAGCACAAACATAAACAACCATGTGCAGTTTAATGTTAAACACTAATCTTCAAACAAGTTGTAATACTGAACCATCTAGAACTGAAAGCAAGTAAACAAATTATCCAGAGGCTCCTGAGCTCCATTCAATAAAGGAATTAGCTACCAAAAGACTGTAAGACTTAGTAGGATCAATCCTCAGCAGACTGTCAGGATTGTTATTGAATCTCTGGGTAGGACAGTAATACTTGCAACCATATACTGTACAAAGAGAGTTCATGCTACCAGCAGATAGTCAGCTAAATTGTATCGAACTAGAGTTTCAGTACCTCGCTTCCTCTCGACATGGCAGGAGCTGGCCGGGAGGTGGCCGTAGTTTCCGCCGAGAGCCGTGCAGACGTTCTTCTCCGGATCTGCAGTGCAGGATAGAATTCAGGAAAATGCATTTTAACGAAATGGCAAGAACAGCAAGCAACAACGTGTGGCATTCAGCAAGCAGGAAGGAGGTTTTTTTTTTTTTGCCGGGTCGTCCGAATGGATTGGCCGACCAAATGTTATTAAGATTGAAAGGAGAAGAGTTAAAAGTTACAATTTACCAACCATCGACAGGAAGCTGTCGAAAACCCAAATGTTCAGTACAGACCTTACAGCTGGGAAAAGAACCTCAAAAAACAACAACGGCAATAACTGTACACTAGTCAGTACAATCTTTGAAAATTCCTGCCTCTTTCCAAATCACAATTTCCTCTCTGATGTCATTGAAGAGTTGAGCAGGAAGGAGCCATTATAATGAAGAATGGAAGATGCAGTGCAGCCAAGAACGTGTAGAGATTAGAGAAGGAATCAAGAGCTGAAGGTGCAGTGCAGCCAAGAATACGAAGAGAGGAATCAAGAAGTGAAGTTGCAGCCAAGAATGTCAAGAGAAGGAATCAAGAATTGCAGGTGCAGAGAAGGAACCAAGAATTGCATCTGCAGGCAAGAACTCGGCGTACCAGCGCGGGAAGTCGGCGGCGGCGCGGCTGCCGATGCAGCCAAGAAGAAGGGCGATGCGCGGAGGAGCAGCTTCCCCGAAACGTAGAGGAACAAGACCGCCCCGCAGATGAGGACGGCTTGATGGACATGGTCCTCGTCGAGGAACCAGTAGCCGCCGTCGACGACATCGTCGGCGCGGCGCTCCTCCTGCTCCCGCCGTACACCTCCGCGCTCCTGCGGCACCGGCCCGTCCACGCCGTCCTCCTGCTCGACGTCGTCCGCCGCGACCGAGAGCTCGGCATCGGCATCGGCGCGCTCCCGTGGCAGCGGCGCATCCACGCGGCCCTCGCCCTGGTCCTCCTGCTCGACGCCGTCCGCCGCGGCCGAGCGCTCCCGCTCCCGCTCCCGCGGCAGCAGCGCATCCACCCGGCCCTCGTCCTGGTCCTCCTGCTCCACGCCCTCCGCCGTGTCCACCCCGCGCTCCAGCGCGTCCTGAAGGAGCCCCGACGCGGCACGCCCCGTCCCCGCGCCGCGGCGCTCCTGCTCCACCACCAGCGCGTCCCCGACGGCTCGCCCCGCACCGCCGCCACGGCGCTCGTCGTCAGAGTCCATCTGGAGAGAGAGAGAGACGACTCGAGGGTGAAGAGGGAGGCCGGAGGAGGAGGGGAGAAGGCGGCGATGGGTGGCAGGCAAGGGGAGAGAGCGGGGTGGCGGATTGATTTGATTATTTATCGCGACGGCTAACACGAGATGACGCTGTAACCGCCTCAACTAACTAACTAGCCGTGCCTCTCTTTCTGTCACTTTCTTTCCTATCTGAATTCTGAATTCCCAAGTTCTGCTTGCTGCACAAAACTCAAGTATCAACTCCCAATTCAGAAATGCTATACATCAATCAACACATTGTGGTACTACTTACCTGCAACTGAACCAAAGGTTTCAGCAGCTTCATGCCTGACCATAAGCAACCTGCAAAACATTACACAAGAAGAAACATTACGGTGGAGAACAAAATTGACAACTGAATAACAGTAACATCATGAAATGGTTGGTTCCCTGTCTCAATGAAGAGAAGATGCTAAGAAACGTGCACTCTGGAATCTGGAGCAGTCCGTCTCATGCCATTGCCACCAAACATATATTGCCTTCATCTCTCTACAACCCCAACTTCTCTACACAAAAATAGTTTCTTGCATATCCTAATTACTAGCAGTTGCTAGAAAACTGAGTAGGTGCAACTGGATAGTGTTTGCTTTGCTTCTATTCTCTCTGTATCACAACAACACAAGTCTGTACTGTTTTGTATTTTTCCTGAACATTACTCCTCCTCAATATATCCGGCAGAGCTCCTACTGTCGTTTCTTCAAAAAAAAAACACAAGTACTAACTTGCATAACTTATACTTGTGGAAAAAGATGCAAACAGCGATTATTAAAGTTTCCAAGCAAACCTCATGGCGGAGTAAGAAGAGCTTGACGCATAGAGCTTCAACAATAGCAGAAACAGCAGCATCTTACCAGAACATTTTATCCAGTAGTAGTTAGCAATGAAAATGGAATGGTGAATTGAACATTTTTATGTTGCACCTTCACAAGCATTAGAGCTTATCCTAGCCAATGGTAGGCCTCCGACAACTTCGGGTGATGTTTTCCGCATCTGGTTGCATCTATCACAGCCTTTTTTCCCCTCACCCATGCGAAGCCAGGAAAAGACACCTCTTCGAAAGCAATTTGGCATCACAAGGATCAACTTCCCGTGCCTGCAGTGAACCAAACAGTGTATGTCAAATATACCGTGGCTGCCACATTCAAAAAATTATTCTGTCACAAAGCTAGATTTCTCACTTATCTCAGGTAGATGGCACAGGAATTAATTTACATAATTCCTAGCAGATAAACAGAAGAGGCATCATTCCGCATTAACTGCTATCGTTCAACTTCATACTGAAACATCAAATAACTACTCGAAGGAGACTATGTTTCACACATACACTTTGCCGATGGGCCTGTTCCAGAGTGCACAAAGCTCACAATGATTTTATATCATAAAATTCATTAATTATCCAGTAAAAGAAGGTATCAATTGTTAATTTTCTGAATCCATGAAATGGAAGGAAGCTCTAGTTTTTTTTCTTATTGCTAATTCAAGGGAACGGAAAATTTTGCATTGAGTTGCATGAAAAGAGGTGATGGGCTGATGCACTAGTCTTTCAGCATAGTACTAGCATTCTAACATTCTATGAATTATTTAAGTAGATAGAAGAATGTACCAGTGTGTGCTACATTGATGCTTTTTCACAATCCTGCTTTTGAAATACTTCATCACCTCTCTTTTTTTCAGCTCAGACATTTTCGTCTTAACTTAATCATCACCATTTTCAATGTATAATAACAGCATGAGTCAGACAGACAGATTCAGAGGTCCAATGTGTGAAAATGAAATCTAACAAGTAGAAGGGGATGTTTATTGATAAACCATGTTTCTCTGTTGACTGTTGTCGTACATGTTTTCTTGCTTGTTGACAAGCATCTCCCTGAAAATGAACAACCATGCTATACTAAATCGGAAGATAAATGCACACAGAACACAATGAATTGCTGCAGGCAATGCTGGATCAAGTGAGAGAAAAAGGTGAAATAGACACGCTTTCAGCACCACTAGTATTATTTTGCTCTTGGCAACTATGCTGCGTTGATCGCTACCGCCAAAGACTTGAATTGAATCATCTCGCGGTGGAAATTAAAACAGCTAGAGCAAGCAGCAGATGAACAAAGTGCGTGAGGCAAGCGACTAAAGAGGAGACTTTGGAGGAACGCGCGGCGTGGCCACGCGGAGGGAGAGGAGCGCTCGGCGATGGCCTTCGCCGCGTTGGGCAGGCGGAATCCCGAACGCCTCTGAAGACTCCTCCGTCGCCGCCGGCGAAGTGGTCACGGCGGCGGCGGCGATGGAATCCCGACTCCCAAGCCCCAAAGGGGAAGAAAGGAAAAAAAAAAGAAATGCCCATGAAGCTAACCTGAAATGGAGGCCCATTTGATGCATATTTATTCGTGGAATAAGTCCACTTTGGCTCTCTTGATTATAGGTCCAACTAATTCCTATCCCTCCAACAATACCAAATATCTTAAAAAATAAATCCTTCTGTGATTTTTCTTACATGGCGTGTACGTTGTTTTTATTGTTGTTGTTACTGTAATGTCACATCAGATCAGATCATGAAGACTAAATCAATGTGATACGTAGATGTTACGTAAAATAACCACCTTTGAAAGCACCAAGAAAATTATTTTATATTGGTTTTAATAGTTAACGAGTTATGGCATCTGAAATTATGATTAAGGATATGAGGGAGTTGAGACTTAGGGCCGTTTGGTAGGGCTTCTGATTCTATGATTCTCTGATTTTAGATTCTGATTCTCCTGAATCAGATTCTGGAGAAAATCAGAATCGGTATAATAAAATAATAACTAAAACAATATTTTATGTTATTTTCGATGATTCTTGAGAAACCTGGTTTCGGTGATTCGAGGAGAAACCTTTTAGGTGATTCTCACTTCCTATATAAAACTGTTGAATCACTTAAAGTGATTCTTCTCAGAATCAGTTGTAAAATAAACCGTTTGACAGGAATTCTACAGATTCTGTTGAGAATTAGGGAGAAAATCCCTATCAAACGGGTCTTATTCTTCAATTCTCGTTGGTTTGCGGGAATACGCGGCCCAGTGTGGGCCCAGCTCGAGCCGTACAGAAACCAAATCATATTCTGGTGCAATCAAATATGATTCAGTTTGCACCGCCCTAACGGATTCGATAAAAAAAAAACTGATCAAGTCGGCGTCAGAAATTAATAAAGCTACTAGGAGTCGACGAAATTCATTGATCGATCAATGGCAGTAGTAGATTGGCGAGGCTGTTGCCCGAGGTACAAGACAGCAGCACGGCCGGCGTCATGGTCTCTTTCCGGCGGAAAGTGCTCTACACACGGCGGTGTCGCTGCTCATCTTCCTCGTCCCCGGCGAGCTGCCTCTCTATGGGGTCAAGAGCTACTACGGCGGCGAGCACTCACCCGAGACCCATGCTACTGGATGAGCGCCATCTCGGCGTCATTGCGTCCCACGGTGATGGCTCTCGGGTGTCCCTCTTCTCTACTGATCCGAGATGGCCCTTCACCTCTCCATGGCGCTCAACATCATCAGCGTCGACGACGATAGGGTCCCGGACAAAAAGAACAACAAAAAATAATTATTATCGAATCATACACATAATAATTATTATGATGCTGTGTTTATGCGAGTATCGCAGCCGCCTGTAAGTATATAGTTAGTTTTTTATGTTAGTTGTTTTGTTTTTTCTAAGTTAATATATATAAAGAAATATATAGCCTAGTATTTTTAACCTAAAATAAACATATTATCAAAATATATTTAATATTATATTTAGGAAACGTAGATGTTAATGAAATTTTTTTATAAGTACTTAATCAAACTTTACAAGTTAAAAAATTAAAATCAAAGTAAATTATAAAATGAAGGTAGTACGTATTAATAATAACTCCGTTCTTGGTGTTTGATTAATGCGTACTATTCTAGCTTTGATGTCCTGTTTTTAAGAAAAAAAAATATATGTTTGGAAGTAAATAGGAATATGTTTGGAAAGGGCTATGGATTCTTGTCCGGTCTCTCCTTTTTCTCGGCCGCCAACTGCTAGTAAGAATGTCATAATGATATATATTAATTTCGTTATCAGCCTAAGCCTATCCCAAATCAAACTTCTTTAAAATTATTTAGATTTATCTAAATTTATAAAAAAAATACGATATTTTTAACACCAAACATATATATTATAAAAATATATTTAATGGTAATTTAATAAAATTAATTTACACCCGTAAGCCTCTCCTACCTGGCCTACGCTCCCATCATCTTACAACCTGCACTCCTGACTCCTCTCCTTTCCCTTCTCTTCAATCTCACACGTGCCTATATACATACATATAGGAAATAAAGTGGTGAACATGTTTGGCATTTGGAAGGAAATGAGTCAATATCCTGGGCACTACTGGCCTGTCAGTACATACCCCTCGCCATCCAATACTATAAATCTAATATGCCAGCAATATATAACATTATAAATTTGTAATCACTCACTTTTATTCTTTCTTCTAATTTAATTACTTGTTCATCCATTTCCGTTGAAACTAGTGTATATATACTACCTCCTCTCCTAAATATTTTTTTTATAAAAAAAACACGGTGGGAGTAACTAACTAAGCTAGATAGGACTCAATTTATAATTTTATTTGAGCTGCATATATGTATACTCCTGTCTTATAACCTGTTTTCTTTTGCTGCGTTATGAATTGAAGCCTGGATGACATTTGGTCCATTCTTTTCTTTTCTTTATGCTGCGTTCGTGTTTGTGGGATATGCTCTTCTCTCAGTATTTTGGTTCAGTCTGCTCACGTTCAAAAAGATACCTCGTCAGGCTTCTAAGGGTAAGTACCATATATATACCAGTCTATATGTTAATGTTGTTTGATTAATTAACTAGAAATTCACAAGCTATATATGAATTGTATGTCTGATATCTATAATCTATAATTATTTATAAAGCAAGTAATGTTTTCACCCAAAATTTTTATCTGTTTGGCTATTTTACGAAAACCCCTTGAGTTTTTTAAATTAACCCGCATCCCGTGCGTCCATCTATCTAACACGTCAAAAACCCTCCTCACTGGGTCGGACCGACCGAGCCCAATGCACCGCACCGCACCGCTCAACCATGATATGTTAGTGTTCTCATGGTTTCTAAGACTGCTCATCATCGGCATCAACATGTACTTCCTGAGCACAAGCTTCGTCGGTTGGCTCATCCACAATGATCTCCCCAAGTACGCCAACGTGCTCGTCGGCGCCATCGTCTTCCTGCTCATGCTCGTCTACATCGTCGTTGTCGTCTACCTCACCGTCAGGAAGGACTCCGTCGTCACCTTCGTCGCGACTCCTCTCTCGCCATCGTCAACGCCAAGAAGGTCGCCGTCTCCAACGCCGGCGACGTCGATGGTACTATCGGCGACGAGCCCTTGCCGTACATTTATCATAATTCATGACAGAGCCAAGCTAGCACATCCTTCAACTTCAATTTTCTATGCTTAATTAACTACTTTTAATTAGTTAGTTAATTAAGCAATTGGATTAATCTTTTAGTATTTGAAGAGTAGTACTATGGTTGTACCTTTTTTCGAAAGTACAGTACGTCATAGTAGTATACTACATAGTACTAGAGTTCTGGAGGAGTTATTGATATTGGTCAATAATTAATAATACAAGTTGAGGATTGCATGCATATTCTTAATTTTCAAGTGTATTATGCAAATTGCAATCTTTTACTCTTATACATCTTTTCTTAGAGATAATGTTATAACTCAAGTACGTAATCTATATATCTATATCTATAATAACAATAACTATCTATAAAGCAAGTAGTGTTTCTATCCAAAATTTTCGTCTGTCTGACTATTTTGTAGAAAACCCCTTGAGTGTTTATAAAATTAACCCGCAGTCCCAATAAATTATGATAAAATAAAATGGCGTCTGTTACAACGCACAAACATATTTACTATAATCTATAATCTATAATCTATAATCTATAACTTAACTATATATATATATTATATATATATCTATAAAGCAAGTAGTGTTTCTACCCAAAATTTTCGTCCTGGCTATTTTACAGAAAACCCCTTGAGTGTTTATAAAATTAATCTATAGTCCCAATGCTGAAAAGAAAGAGAGCTTGGATGGAAAAAAAAGACCATCTGCGCCCGTCCCTCCCGTCCTCATCCACACTGTGACCCGCGCCGCGCCTATGCTCCTCCTCTCGTCCCCATCCACGCCGCACCCGTTGCAACACACGGGCATTATATATATAAAGAAATAAGAAGTGGCCAGCCACCGTTGGCGAACGCATCAGCTGTCGTCCTTCCCGTCGACGCTCTCCAAGGTGAGTTCTTGCATCGAGAGATGGGCATGAATTCGATTTCATCATCCTTCTTTCTCCTGCCGTATTGTTCTTGAGATGTCATACTTGTGTCTTGCGTGTAATGCAACACTGTTCTTGATTTCATATGATCAGTGGAATAATAATGGTCAAGCCATTTGCAAGTATACAATCAGTAGGCTAGGCTACTCGCTAGGCCGGAGTAATCTGCTGAGTATCCTTTCTGTGCTCGTGTTCCTCGTCCAGCATCTCGTCCTGATTATGCACTAGCTTCTACGAAGTATTAGCGTTGCTTGACCGACTGATGTACGAGCTGGGAGCAGGGCCAGTCCCAAGATTTTGATGGCCAAGAGTAAAATTATAAATATAACCCTGGATACCACATATAAAAATAAAAATATATACATATATAAAATTTTGTCCAAAATATTTAAAGTACATAAAAAATATATATTTATATAAAAAACTACATAAATATTTTCTTATAATATTTTTAAGACATTTTTAGACGATGACAGTATTAATATTAATTCCATATAACAAATTTCTTTTTATAAAAACATCTAGCAATTTCTTCTCGTTTAGCCATTTAATTTAGTGTCGACAAAATAATAAGAATGAAACGGAACGAAAGCCGACTCACTCTACAAAACTGAAAGCCGACTCACTCTGCAAAACTGCAAGACTACTTGTATACCAATTAACAAGCGAGAATAAATCGTACGAGATTAAGGGATGATGATGATAATACATCAGAGCTTTGTAGGCAACTGTGACAGCCGGGAGGGCTTGATCATTGGCATTCGACAAGAGGAGAAAGAGCTCGATCATGACAATTCAACCTGTACAGAGTCGTGATGGTCTGTTCGACTTTACGATGGATGCAGTTATGTGACCCGATGAAATTAAAATTATCGTGTGCACTGGTACTACGACGTGGGGGCCGTGATTTCTTAGGGTGGACCCTCTCGCCCTCCCTCAGGGCCCGGCATCGCACGCATTCAGTTGGCAGATCTGCCAACTTGGTTGCTTTGCTGACATTATGCTTGCGTATTCGTGTGGTAGTATCACAATTTTGTGCATGGTTTGCACCTCAAGTTGGGGTTGTAATACTGGTACTATGAGAGCACTCTTCTAGTTTTACTGTGTAAATGCTTGATGCTTGATGACCAGTGCTTTACCTGGTCACAGTTTTGATATATATACATATCCCTTCTCCTGAATTGCCTGTGATCGTACAATTTTGCTATTTATTTGTCAACAAATTTTATTTCAAAAATTTAACGGATATAACTATAATATAATCCTGTATATAACTATAATGTAACTTTTTTATAGTTTTAAATCATTAGATTTGTTTCAAAGATTCGTGTAAGCGAAGAAAGAAAAGAAAAATCAAAAGCATGTGGATATGTGAGAAGATTCAGTCCCATAACTCCGTTTCACGAAAATAACATGTTACGGAGGAATTTTTAAAAGTTAAATATAAGTTATATTACTTATATTATAGTTAAATGCAAGTTACAATATAATTACATTATTATGATTATACTATCAAATATTTGAAAAAATGTCAACAAATGTATAGATAATCCTGTGATCATAACGTTAGGACTTGTGTCGCTTTGTTACCAAAATCAACCTTACTAAAATTTATTAATGCCAAGTTTGATATGTTTTGGCGTTAGTAAATTTTGGTTGCGTTGGATGGGTTTAGTTTGATGTTTTTTTAAAAAAAATTGTTGATAGTGTTTTTATTAGAGAAAACTTTCGAAACTACCAAATTTGATATAATAGTATTACTAAGATCATGTTTAGTTTGTTGTCTTACCAAAATTTAAGAAGGTTAAAAATAAGAAAAGTGCACAAACCCTTAGTTCTTCATTAATTCCTGTGTTAACAGTCAAAGATAAGCTAGATTGTTTATATTGCATATGCTGCATTTCTGAGGTGGTATGACATCATGTGCAGTGGCATTGTAATGTTCACCTGCCGATAATTAATCAGCATTGTGGTATTATGTGCATTATCCCAGCACTTATATCTTGTACTGCTCATTTTAATGACGAAATATTTATGCAAGATAAGAAAAAAACAATGCGTTAATAGGATCATCCAGCACCTAGTCGAGTTGGAACTCATTTACTGTACCACCTTAATTATTTCCCCCAAAGAAAACACATTCTTTCCTATAATGAGAGCCCAGAGATTGATCAGCAAATCCTTTTGACGAACATAGTACAAGGTAAGACTGGTATAACGTTTGGATTACAGGATTAGACACATATCCAGCCTGCCTCACTCTCAGTTCACACTTTCACAGCTCACTTAGGACTCCTGCTGCACCTGAGGAGTCTGCAGGAACAAAAACTGCATGGAATGGAAAAACACAGCACAATGTGTGAAACAATGCCACAAAGCTAGCTACAAATTCTTTTCTGTTTGATCTAGGCCTGGCGTGTATATATGTACCTCAAAGGCCTTCCCTGATCTCTCATATTCAAGCATGCTGAGTGCTACTTCACAACTTTGGGAGACTATGGGCTCAGGGTCCTTTGCAAATTCCTCCAGAAGTGCAATGCTTTCTTGATCTGCAGGACAGCATCGAACATATTCTCACGAAACTATGAGAAATTATTCATGGTTGATGAGTCTGATGAATCAAATATTGTGGTATTGGTTACCTGCAATTGAACCGAGGGCTTCAGCAGCTTCATGCCTGACCATTGGGTGCTCATCAACATTCTTTAGGACAGTGGAAAGTGCATCTGCAGCAGCTTTGTTTTGTAGCTGGCCTAATACATAAGCAACCTGCAAAACATTACAGAAGAAAAAAATGATTACAGTGGAGAACACAATGACAACATAAATAACAGTAACAATATGAAATGGTTGGTTGATTATCTCAATAAAAAGAATACATTGATCTTTAGAGACGGTAGTGCTATCATGAATATATCAAGAAACTTGCACTCTGGGATCTTGAGCAGTCTCATGAAATACATCATGCCACCAAACCTATCCTGATATGTTGCCTTTTCTCTACCTTATTTGGATGAATGGGCCACCCCCAGTTTCGTACAGAAAACAGATTGTCGGGTATAATTACTACAAAAATGAGTACATACAACTGGGTAGTTTTGCTTTGCAGATGGTCTTTTGGTATCACAAGCTTGCCAAAATTATACTTGTGGACAAAACGGTAAACAGCGATTATTAAAGTTAAAGTGAACCTCATGGCGTAGAAGAGCGCTTTTGACACCTAGAGCTGCAACAATAGCAGAAACAGCAGCATCTCCACTATCATTCCTTAGTGCAAAAAGAGCTGCATAACGTTCATACATGCTTTCTTGCTCATTGAGAAGAAGCTCCCTGAAAATTAACAACCATATGCTACTGATAGCATGATAATGCACACAAAACATAATGGAGACATGTAGGGGTGTGTTGAAAGACATACCTTAGTTGTTCTACTGAAAGCCCTTGCTTTGCAGGCAGTGCTGGATCAACTGAGAGAAAAGGCGAAACGGTTGCATTTTCAATTCCACCAGCATTCTTTTGCTCTTCTATCCGTCTAATAGCCAGCTCACATGTTTCTTGAACTTCCACGGCAGGATCAGCAGCTAAACTCTCCTCCAGCAGGGAAATGCTCTTTTGCAGGCCAATAGCTCCAAGCGCTTCCGCAGCCTAATGAATAAACGTACATAGCCTCTCAAAATTGAAAGCAAATCACTATAAGCAGAAGATGACATTATTCCGCGGTAGCAATTACCTCGTGTCGGACAATTGGATGAAGTGAAAGATCTTTGAGAACTGCCTCTAATGCAGGGATAGCCTCAGCATCTTGCATTTGTCCCAGTGCAAATGCAGCCTCATGGGCAAGCAAGTTTGAAGAATCCCTTGCAGCTGAGCATTGCAGCAAACACGTCAGGTATTCTTAAGCCGGTTCATTCTAGTACTGTTTTCACTAACAGAGGACTAACAAAACATTGACAGGGAATTGGATCTAACAGCAGAATATGACAGTAGGAACAAAAAACAATCTTCTGCAGTTCAATGTTAAACACTCTTTTCAGACTTCAAGGATGCTGTTTTCAGAAAGAATAAATTAGCACAGAATCAACGAGTAGAGGCTCTTGCGCTGAATACAAGAAAGGAAGTAAAAAATAAGTTTGTCAGATCAACGCCTGAGCAGAATGCGAGATGGATTACTGAATTGGGAATTTGGTACCAAACTACAAGGCAGGACGGTAATACTTGCCACCATATATACCGAAGAAATTCTATCAGTCTACGAGCATGCAGGCAGCTAATTACAGCTTAACAACCTCGAATCGTATCAAACTAGCTCGATCGGCGAAAGCAAATTGGAAGAAAATAGCAGCTAACTATGCTACGTCGTCGATCGTTGACACCAAGCCGGCAAGCAACCGAAACCTTGAATCATATCACAGTGGAAACTAAAGCTGCCGCATAAGGAGACAAGTAAGTTGGTGAGCCGAAGAGCGGAGACCTTGGAGGAGGGCGCGGCGAGGGGCGTCGCCGCGGAGGTTGCGGAGGGAGAAGAGCGCCCGGAAGCGCTCCGCGATGGGCTGCGCCGCGTCGAGCAGGCGATCGCAGAGGAATCCCTCCATCTCCGGGGTCGCTCCGAACGCCGCAGATGCCTCCTTCTCCGTCGCCGCCGGCGAGCCCATCGAATCCGCCGGCGAGCGAGGTGGTCACTGCGGCGGCGGCGGCGAGGGAATCCCGCGTCCCTAAGGGGAAAAGAACGCTTCGCCTTCGCCCTTCGCCCATGGGGAAGAAGAAAGGAAACCAAAAAAGGAGAAAAGCTCATGAAGCCCACTAGAAATGGAGGCCCATGTAAGGTACATAGGCGTTGCTATGTGGGCTAGGCCCATACAAGAAATGTGAATATGAGGCCCAGTATAGGCCCATCTCGAGACCGTTCAAGCAGCTGGCTGGGCTACCGTAGTACGTGCGATGCGAGATCTACGGTCAGTTTGTTGAAGTGTCTAAATCCACATTCACATTCCTAGCTAGCTTCCAACATTGCTCACAAAAAAAAAAGCTAGCTTCCAACAAAGAAGTGCTGTGTGTATCCATGGTGCCTTTCTCTTTATCACATCTTTTTTGTGTTTTTGGACGTGTGTGTGTGGTTACATTTTGACAACATTATTTTTTTTAAGTTGTAAGAACTTTAAGTATTACTATATAGTCATCTTTTAACTACTCCAAGTTTGTTCTAAATCAAACATGTCAATTTCTGATCATTTATTTTTAAAAATTCATGTAGTTCACAAGTAAATTACATATTATAAAAGTATTTCTCGTGATAAATCTCTAAATATAATTCTTATGATGTTAAACTATATGAGTTTATAGAAATTGATGATAAAGATTAAAATGTGTGGCTTAGCACAAATCTAAAATGATAAGTAATTTGAAATAGAGGGAGTAGTTAAATTGGATGCATAAAATTATATGGATAGATTTTCCTTTGAAATTAATTTTGCAACACTATAGTTTATGAGGATTATAAGATATGGATATGTAAAAAGAATAAGAGAATTTTTTACGTACAATATATTACTAGTATATCCTATATAGAAGGACATATTAGAAATTAAATCAAAAATTAAAAAAATTAGTAAGTTGCGATTTAGATTTAATCTAATTAGAAGTACTCGGTCGTGAATCTCATTGTGTCCTAGGGGAGGAGCATCCTAAATGCCGAATACCATTTGATGAAGATAAATTTATCCTTTTAAAATTTATACTTACAATCTAATTAAATGAAAGATCAAACCAATTTACGTATATATTAGCAGTATATTATGTGGTAAAAGTTCTCAAAGAATAATTGGTGGTGAAGATGACCGATGTTGCATATTAATGACGACGGTCTCCTGTCCAAAACGAGTTGTGTATTCGTGACAGTGGGAGCAGTATATAGCTTGCTAGTGTCAACTGTCACAAAGCTAATGAAGGACAATATATAAAGTGGATCGAGCTAGGTCTAGTCAGCCTCCAATTAACTGACAGTGGTACGTGCGTGCGCCTCCGACTAAACTTTCTTTTTTCACAAACATACAAACAGACGCTCATGATATTTAAATACTTGCTCGTATAAATATATATATATATATATTCTATTTTTATTATTCAAAGACTGATAATCAATATATCTTAAGATGGATACGTCATCATAAATGTCTATGTGTTAATGGATACATCATTTATTGTAAAAAATTATTAACCATAAATTTAAGCATTTATATTAAATTTAAAACTTAAATCCAAAAAATCCGGATGAATTAGTTTCACAGAGAAAATATAACCAGTTAAACGACGTTCACTTCTCTCTGACTAATTTGCCCTACACGTGTAAGCGGTTTGTGCTGTGCTGCATCGCAATGAGCTTGGTATATACGCACAACTGCCAGTCGCACTGTATATATATATTATAAGATAGATATATTCCTCTAGCTACTACTCCTACATAAAGCTAGTATATATAGCTAGCTTGCTCAATGCACGATGCTAAATGTACGTACGCGCGTGCAAACATACCTAACTTAAAGTATATTTGATTATGTGTATTGAAGTACTTCCTTCCGTTCTGAAAATAAATATATTATTTTTAATTTTAAACTAAAGTGATATATTTATTTTAAAATGGGAAAAAATAGTTATACTTGTGCTTGTGTATAGAGAGAGAGTTAAACGCTGAGTTAGGTTTTTATGATGAAACTAATTTATTTGAGTTTAAGCTCTAACTAATTTAATTTTAGAAGTACTCTAGACAAATATCAGCTAGCTACAAGATATATAGCCAGAGTTATTTTTTCATCTTAAAATATAACTATACATTGTTATGAATATGAACAGCACTATTTAGATTTACAGTATATATAGCTAGAACGGACGGTAGCTTACCTAACAGTTACATACACACACAAGCGAAATTCTAGTGTAATATTGATTTTGTGGTGCTCACTGCTCACCAAAGGTGGAGATTGATTGCGTCAGCATGCACGCACGGATACCCGGCCTTAATTGTGTACGGCTCATATATTGTTGCTGCTTGCTTTGACCTTTAAAGTCTAATTAAACTTAAACCAAGTGTATGAGATCGATCTGATACCATATGTTAATAGTGTGACCTACTAAAGCATCTGTGCCTTTTTATTTCCGGATCGACCTGCAAATACAAGTCTATACAATTGGTACTCCTTTTTTTCTTTTTGAAAAATTAATTAATACTAGATTATTAGTATGTGGTGATTACAAACAACAGTTTTTTGTACCGTCCAGTGTTCATGTATGTATGTATGTACCCTTGATTTACAGTAGTGTCCATGTTCAATTACTGCCTGAGCATTCAATTTGTTATTTTTTGTGTGTATCGTGTTTTGAAAAAAAAAACATCAGTAGAAGTACAGGGTCTCTTTCTCCTTAGAAAGATCAAGTGGACAAGATGAAAGTAAACACATGATTAAAGCATAAATATATACAGTTGAAACAAATATATGCACATCGTTGTGTACTGCACTGAGATTCCACCAGACAAGAAAAACAAAACAAAAATATCCCTCCATAAAGAAATTTTCTCTTGCACACTAATCAGAAAGCAACAAGACATAATTTTTTCAAAAAAATAAAAGCAAAAAAAAGGGAAAACGAAAAGGTGGCCGTACCTAAAGCCGTACTCCCACTTGTACCTCTCGGTACTCCTCACACTGACAGGGTGGCCCCATGCTCCCTGGGCCCGACACGTCAGTCACGTAACGGACACGCTCCCCTCCCGCTATAAATTCTCCCGCCTCGTCTCCCGTGAGCTCTCACACTGTGAGTGAGCGACCCATCGCACGATCTGGACCGTTCGATCCGATGAGGCAGATGATCCGACGGCTCTCCCGCGTCGGCGACTGCTCGTCGCCCTCCTCGCCGCCGCCATTCTCACCGGCGCCACGGCGCGGCGGCGGGAAGAGGTCGTCGTCGTCGTACGATGGGGTACCCGAGGGGCACGTGCCGGTGTACGTGGTCGGGGGGGAGGATCAGGAGGGCGGCGAGGCGGCGGCGGTGGAGCGGTTCGTCGTGCGCGCCGAGCTGCTCGGCCGGCCGGCGCTGGCCGAGCTCCTCCGCCGCGCCGCGCAGGAGTACGGCTACGACCACCACGGCCCGCTCCGCATCCCCTGCCGCGCCGACGTCTTCCGCGCCGCGCTCGCGGCCGCCGGCGACGAGGAGGACGACAGCGAGTAGCCGTTTCACTGAGCCTGTGGGCCGGGCCGGGCCGGGTCGGGCCCGTGTGTAAATAGCTCGAAGAACTTTGTGGTTCTTGGCTTTTAATTTAAGTTTTTTTTCCTTTTTTCCCTGTCTATGGGAATTTTGATGAGAGAGAGAGAGAGTGAGTGAAGACGATGTAAAATCGATAAGTACGAGTGATGTTTAATTAGCTTGAGCTGCTTATTATGGTTACTGTACTATAGTAATAATCATTGTTCACTTGTTTTTGACTGTGCTTTGCAGCTTATTTCTATGGCAAAATTGCAAAATGTTTACTGTACTGCACTACTTAATTAGTAATATCATGAGCAGTTGTTTGATCTGTACTTTGCAGCTTTTTGTACGTATGAAAAAATTGCAAAATGCCAAATGCAAAGGAGTATTGTTTGGACTTTACAAGTAGGCTTTACAAGTGCAATATTTGCTAATATTATTTGGTCTAATGTGAAAATGTTGGTTTAGGCCTAGTCTAAAGTGAAACTTTTGGTGAATATAAATGGCTTAATGTGCAAATTACTCAATTTTATATTTTACAACTCTCTGGCTGTAGCTTCGGTTGAAGGGTGGATTTTATCCATTATCTTTAAAAGAATATATTTTACAACTCTCATCCATTAGTTGTTTTTTCTTACAACTACACTAATGTTGAGGTGGTTTTTCTAGAACTTTGTGATCAGTAGCCCAGCAGTCATCAAGTCATCAATGGTAAGGGTAGGGTTTAGGATAAAGTGTAATGACTTAAAAAAAGGAAAGGCTGGACAGTTAAGCAGAAATTGAACTTATTATGATTAATTTTGAAGAAAATATGAGGATGTCGAGAATTGAACATAGACCTTGATGTTAAAACCACGCACTTTGGCGCCTTTCCCAATGTAATGAGAACCGCCTTGTCATTATACTAATCAGTGCATCTTCAAAGTGTAATGAGAAGAGAAACATGATTAATTTGTCGTTAATTTGTGCTGGCTCGAGAGGATTGCAAAAGTGTAGGATAGCCCATGCCTATGTTGCCTCCCTTTCACGTAAAAGAGGCGAAACTCGAAAGCAACAGGTTTGTCACATCTTAGGACATGTTTGTGGAAGTGCTTGTGTGTACTTAATTGCTACTGTCACAGCTGATTTTGGCGTGTCATACTCATAACAACCTGCAGCTAAGCATATTAGCCAGTCAGACGTCTGCCTCATGATAATGGCAGTTAGCTAGCCTCCATGATGACATTTGGATCATGAGCCCTTTTACTCCAAAAGCAATAAAATGGTTAAGAAATGAAAGCTAAGAGAGTACGGTTAACTTTTGATCAATTTACTTACGCTATGATCGTTTGATCTGCACTAAGTAAGCCGTGAAAAGAATGAACTAAATAAACTAAGCAACTAAAAATAATATGTGGTCAAAACTTCTATACCAGATCAGGATTGCGGCAAAGTTTGGTTTTTAATTCTTGAGAAGTTGGGAACGGCGGCAAGGGCACGTCAACTTTCAGAAACCGGGTTTTCTTGCTGGTGGTTCAAAATGATCAAAGATGACAAGTGAAATCTGAAAATATCATTGTGTTTTTAATGGTGCTAGGCCTAATATCCTGATTGTTCTACAAGTTGTGACGACATAAAGATGTAGCTAAGATAGTGTTGGGATTCAGAGACAGTCACATCGAATGTTTAGATATGAATTTCAAGGACTAAATGTAAAATAATTATAAAAATAATTACAAATAGATGACTAATTCGCGAGACAAATCTATTAAGCCTAGTTAATTCACGGTTAACAAATATTTACTATAGCATCACATCGTCAAATCATGACGTAATTAGATTTGTTAGATTCGTCTCGTCAATTAGCCACCTATTTTATAAATAAATTTTATAAATAATTTATATTTAATACTTTAAAATAATATTAACATTTGACGTGGCAGACTAAAAACGATTCACATCCATAAGCTTCTGTATAGGTCGCTCGTCCTAGAGACCTAGATGGCTATCAGTTGCTATTAGGGATCCTTTTGTTTTGTTTTGTTGTGCGTGTTTTTTTATGTTTTTAGGGGATTTTGAGAAGTCCTTTCGATCCCTTGTTCACACATATTTCTTCTTCTTCTTAATGAAATGAAACTTTAATGACACGAAACACAATCCTTACAATCTTTTCAAGGAAAAAGACACTTTTATATTGCTATTCTTCACAGTTATGAAAGTAAATGTTGAAACAAAGAATAACATAAGATAAAAAAGTTAAAATCAACTTAGAATTAAAATTTTAAATTCAAAATTTAACGGCGACCGATAAGACAACCGAGAAGATGAGGGGCTTCAACATCTGCTCTTTCTTAAGAAATAACTTGGTCGCTATTGAGGCAGTAAGGACAGTAGCGATATATATGGATCGAAAATATTTACATGAGCGTGACGCATAATATGACCATGTGCCACTTACAAAAGGTACAAAACGTACAAGAACATCACTAACACGCATATATGTGTCCAGTAGTTGTCAGCAGCCAAGTAGCCATAGCCATCATATCTTGTCAAATTATCAAACCAAACCAAACCATGGCATGTCTGTACAGTAGTAGCTTGGAGAAAAGAAAAGATAGGAAAATGAAAGTGCGATTGAATTGCAGCAGCTAGCAAATTAACATCAGATGCTGATCGTTTCCGACTTTCCATGTAGCCATTTGGTTTGGCTCGTAATGCAACCAATGCATGCACAGGGCACATATGTAGACTGATCAATCATCCATGGATGCACCACCGATCTGCTGACCGTCGATCTCCGGCCTCCGCCGTTTCAGGTCGCCGGCGCCTTCTTCTTCTTCTTCTCAGCAATGCATTCTGCTGGACAAACGGGAGTTGAGCTTGCCATTTTAGTTGATAGTATCAGCAAGCAAGTGAATCCTCTTCGCTATATGGGTTATCCAGGGCGAGTGTGTGCTCCTTGAAAGAAGCTGCAGCTTCCTCCCTCTCATCTAGTTTTCCCAGATTGTTGTAGACCATTGCCTTTAGGTAGTACGCTTCTGCCGCCATTTCGTGGTACTACACACGGTAGAGAATTCACTCGATCAGCTCTAAATTAAAATGCATTTTTTTTCAAGGGATCAACAGAAATAGTGTGCTCAAGATGTGTCCAGCTGCTCACCTCCAAAACCTCCAGATCTTCCGCAGCTTGGTTCAGAGGATCTAGAACAGCAGAAGGGTCTTCGGAAACTGCCATAATGAAAGGACAAAGGGAAACCGGTTTTTCTAAAGTAAGAAAAACTAACAAGCCTCACAGATTCATGACGCGTAACATCACACATGTATTCAGGCTGACATGTAAATTGACCATTCAGTAAAAGCTTACAAAAAGCAACAGCAACATTTTGTTATGTGCTATTTGGCATATCTAAAGGTTGAGCATGTTATGAAAACTAAAATGATGCGGGAGGGAACTGCACTAATGCGAAAGCATGATTAGGATATACCTGAGAATTTTGGATCGGACAGATAGCATTTTGCAAGAACTATGTGAGCTCGAGCACGCAGCTCAAGTCCACCATGACCAAGGATCATTGGAAGGCTTTGACAAACAAGACTCAAGGCCCTCTTTGCATGGGTTGATCCAAGAGCCAGCCATAATTCAGTGAGAGTTAGTGTAGCCGAGGCTTCAAGCAGATCTAAGTTAAATGATTTGCAGAATGATTGACTAGCTAATGCGTAAGGAAGCCCAAGGACTGCATTGTCAGAATTCTGGCAAAAAATAAGAAAAGTATTAGTTTGCTTGTGGGCATTGCAACATTAATTAGATGCTAGTTCCAAAAATATGTTTTCTTACTTTATGTATCTCTGCAAGTAATAAAAGAACACTTGCATTCTCCACCTGCATGTTGTACTTGTAGCAAGTAGAGAAAAGAGAATTTGCCACGTTTGCTGCCTACACAAGGATACACAAGTATTAGAGCAATATTTATTTTTGTGGGTTTTTGGGCATGATCTGAATAAATTCAGGAGGCAGAATGGTTGAAGTAATGGACAAAGAGGGGCTGCATTTGAACAGGGAAAAGGGGGTAAATGTGCTTGAATATAGGTTGACGCATTTGCAAAGGCTTACTTTTTCCCCCTCAAAAATGTAAGAGGACTGCGCTTCATTTCATTAAGAAGAAAGAAATATGTACAACCAAGGGATCCAAAAGGACCCCTTCAAGAACCAACACCGCCCCCCACCCCCCTCCCCCAAAAAAAAAAGTCACAAAAAGCGGCACGCAACAAAACAAAACAAAAGCAACCCTAGCAGCAACTAGGCATCTAGGGCAAGCGACCTACATAGAAACTCGTGGAGCGCCTTAGCTCCAGCGAGACACCAAAGATTGACAGGCTTCTTAGTCAAAGGACAAAGAAATGATGCACAAAATGCCGCTTAGGTAATAACAAGAAATGAAATCCAAGAACCTGACTAAATTGTTTTGCAGCAAGAAGCGTGCGAGCATGCCGTAACCTAGCTTCTGTCTTCAGCTCAATGTTGACTCCACTGACAGAAGATGACAACACAGCAAACTCATCACAGATCTGTTGCGCAACTTTCAGGTGTCCTCTGCATAGATAAATTTTGCACCAATAACAACACATCAGATTATGGATGTAGACTGCAGCCACTAAAAGAATATTAAAAAAAGTGCAGAAACAGCTTTTTACCGATGCAGAGCACGTTCGTGCAATAATTGCATTTTAAGAAGCTGGATATGTGAATTTGCTGACAATTGGAACTTCTCTTCAGCAAGCTTGAGAGCAGAGAATGCCGCTTCAGATCAATAAGAGAATGTAAGGCTATAAAGTGACCAAGTGGGAAATTACAAAATTGGAGGCTATAACACATCTTGGTCATGTGGCAACTTACCTGAATACCCTTTGAAAGTTGCTAAATGCTGAATTAGCTGTACATATGCTAGCGACAGCTCTGATGAACTGCAAGAAGAAATACAATACCATCATATATCCTATCCAGATTTACAAAAGCTACAGCATACATCAACAGATCTATTGTATGTGATACCTTGCAGCATCAGCAAAGCAGGTTGCATAGACCAACGAATTCATTCGAACCATCGGAGCACTGTGAAGGCAGTGAACAAAAGATGGATGGAAATACATTAGCATTCTAGGAAGGGTACAGATGAATCTGAAGTTTACCACAAAACAAAATCAAATATAAGTCCAAGTTGCCAACAAAGCACAAAAGGTGGGGAGGTTCTTATACTGGTATCAATAACCCCAACAATGTGCAACCTAAGTATCGTGTGCCATTTCTATCTTGCAAGAGATTTGCTACTTGCTTATCAAACACCTCTTTTCTCACAGGATTATGATATTGTGTCAGGCTGGGAAAGAAAAGGTATAACAACCCACATGGCCACATTTGTTGCTGTGATTCTTGTCATAAGCATTAAGCCATTAACAGAGAACAGATCAGTACCTCCCATAGTGTTCCCAAGCAGTGGCCCTCAGCAAATAAGCTGAGCCAGCTAATTGCAATACTGATGCAGGTATTGGATTTGGTTGTGCATGAAAATGGAAATTGTCGAAGTCATTCGTAAGTAGTTTTCTAGATTTTTTTGAGCTGTTACACCAAGAATTAGAAGCAGCAGACAGATTCCTAAGCCATGAGGTGCTAAAACTACCATTATCATTTGATGCTGATAAGCCATCTGTGCCAAATTCAGTCAACACACGTGAACTTAATCTCAAATTCTGCAATAAAACCGAAAGACAAAAGGTTATGTTAGAAGTAAATGTATAGACACTATGCTGAGACCGAGTGTAATATTATCGAGGACATTGTAGGTTAAGCATACCTTGCAGACATCTGCAGGACATGTTCTAAGCTTTGTGGAAGCATTAGGGCCAAAGGACACCAGAGGCCTTTGGACATGCTGGTAAGGCAAAGTTTACAGTCAGAACAAAAGTAGAGATAAATAAGGATGCACGAAACTAAGCAAATGAGTATATCATGAACTAAAAGTCATCTAGCAATAACATTTTCAAGATCAAAACACTAATGCCATAGGACAATCATCGAGAACTGGAGTCCCCAGTTTGCTATCCATTTGAGTCTGTAATGAACTCCTGTTTTTGTAAGCTTTCTTACAAACCTGGATCAGATTATCTTTGATCTAAAAAAAATGCCATAGGACAGAGACTTTGCCACATTTGAATGCTGACATTATTAGGATGAGATGCACATGCAGGAAGATGAATAAGAGGCTTAAGCATCGCTAGGCATTAAAGAGGTCTTAAAATCAAATGGAACAAAATGGAGATCTTACCTTCAGATCAAATTTTGCAAGAGAAAGGTGATCAAAGGACAGCAAACTTGTAAGTTTCAAGGTATCAGCTCGCTTAAGTGATCTCTTTAAAAGAACAAGCAGCTGCTGCTGAATGGACAGCGGTGTGCCTAATCCGATGTTATTTCCAAGTGAATATGAAGAACCAATTGTTCCAATTGTGCTTGACATGCCTATCTTTGATAACAGATTGGAAATAGCTCCTAATATATAGGCCAGGCATGAATCATCATTGTTCTGGAAAAAAACAATGAAGCATGTGTTAAAACAGCCAATTGAAGAGAAGCATGCAGCTCATACTGATATTTAAATAACACCCTAAAACATAGTAGTATAATGCACCAGAAATTTGTTCAATATGTACAAGAACATGTACCAAAAATAGTAGCTGACTTATCCACAATCTCTTATCCAGTAATATGACTTTGACAATTTGATTCTGATAAGCCATGGAATTGGCACATCAGTTTAATCGCCTAAGTACCTAACAGTTTGGATATACCCGTTCAGACCCTCAGTCACCTTGGTAGTAAAGGGAACTAGGGAAGAGAACACATTGAATGCAATATATTTTTCATTGCTGAGAACTTCATACGAAGAGATTGTATACTGCATAATAATTGACAAGTAAACATGGTGATTAACTGGTTACATTTTTCCAGGTTATGGTGAAACTTGAGGGCGAGGTAAGTGTCAAATTCCCAAACAAGAATTAAATTTTATCTGATTTTGTTGTGCTACCAGGTGACAATTTTGTTTTGTGTGTATGCACGTAGCGCCGCCGTGCGCGCAAGCGTGTGCGCAAAATTTGCAGCGAATTGTACAAACACTTAAAACTAAACATTGACCATAAAAGAAATTCAATTTGTTCATTCAACTCAGGATGAAAGACAAGAAGAATTAAGGGTACAGCACCCTGCTGAATAGACACTGACTAAAGCCTTGCTAAAATAATCAATCAACTTGTTTTATTGTAAAACAAAATCAAGCTTGAGAAAGAACCAAGTCTAGTGACTGACCATTTGGGAAACACGCACTGCTTCTGTGAATGCCTGGAAGAAAGAAATCCAAGAGGACAATAAGCAATATTTAATACTGAACCAGATTGTCTTAGTAATATACAGGTAGAATAAATTAAGGAAAACCAACTACCTTGCATTACCTCTAAGGCTTTCTTCGGATGTCCAAAATAACAGTGCAAGTTACCTAAGCAGAGCAAAGCACTCTCATACTTCCCAACTATAATATCTTGGAATGGAGACGCGGTACGACTGAAAAGTCCTTGCATCCCTGCACTACATCATCCACATAAATTAACTATGTTAGAACATATTTACAAGAGCTTCCGTGTTTTCAACATAGCACATGCAACATGTCACTATTACATATGCTTACAGCTTACTCTTGGCTTGCCGACAAAAGATTCTTAAAAAACATGGTGGGCTAGTGGCAGCATCGAGTAAATATAATACGTGTAACAACAAGTCTAGATAGATATATCATGATTCTAAAACTTGCTGTGCTATCCCGTTCCAATTTTGATCCATCTTGATCACAGAGAAATAAAGACTGCAGCATTGCTGAATGTAGAAAGTAGAAACTGCTTTATAGACATCTGAGAACATGCTATAGTCTAGAGACTAACATGCCTTAATTCACGGAATACACCTACTGTATTAATTCACAGAATACCCCTACTGTAATTGCCATGCATGTCTAGAGGCAATAACTAAAACACATGTGCCAACAATCATCGTAAATGGATAGAACAGGTGGTCAAAGCATCAAAGCCCTCTCCAGCAATGAGTTGATGACTAAATGTTAAATAGTACCAGAGAATCATGGGAAAATGTGACCAAAACATCAACAACGTAGCGGTGAAGATTAGCGGTGATTGGGAGTTTGGTACAGACCTGTAATCAAAATAGCGGTGGAGATTATCTAATGCAGCAACGTAGTCATCATGGGTAAGAGCATTCAAATACTGCAAAAATTGGACCTGACAGGTAGAATATAGATCAAAATAAACCAATGTGACAAGGAGCTCTTTACAATTCTGCATATTCATAGAAGATTAAGGTATTGTTCTGCTCATAACTTACACGATGGAGCTCTGGAGCTAATTTCTGAAGTTGACTCATAGTAGCATTAAATGAATTCAAAGGCACTGAACTCGGATCCCTGCAGCAAAAGAGGAGCTATTAAAGGCACACCTTCATGTGCTTTTCAAGAAGTACAAGTTTGAGGTAGCATTAGCTGATTAAATGTGATAAATGACACTTACTTCTCAAGAATATCAGCTTGTTGGTTAAGATATGCCTCTAATTGCCACCTTGACCTCAGACAAGTTGGACTCAGATTATCATCTGCTTTGAACATATTAGCTAGCAAAAGAAATAAAGACATAAATATTTTTGAAGAAATGGATCTTTTTGAGCAGCCTGATAAAACAAAAACAGATCTTTCAAATAAAATTGCATGTAACATTGAGGAAAAAATGGTACTGAAAATCATTGACAAATATATTTAGCAATACAAATAGAGCGACCATAGTATAGAGTGCGTAACTTCCACAATCCAAAAGTCACCCTGCAATTGAACTGTTGGGAAGTGAAAAAATATTGAGGGAGGAAAAGATCTGATTATCTGAAACTCTTTTGTAACTCAAAGTTTTATGCATTATAGGCTTATTATAGCCCTTTCCATGTAACTAACAAGCACATATACCAAAAGGAAAAATTTTATCCAGATAACTGTGCAGAGATCATTTTGTAATATCCTAAATCAAATGGCAGAAATAACATAAGTGGAAAATGCTTCACTTTTCAGCACTGAATGGCATTGGGGGAAAGAAGTGCAGACCTGAATTGGTATTACTATTGCCAAATAATTAAATGACAAAAAAGGAAGCAAAAGAAACTGACCAAACTCCAAATTATGTATAGCTTTATCTTTGTTGTGCTCGTTAGTCATCACATCCCATTCTTCTGTTGGTGGAGGGTGATTCTAGAAACCTAGGTGTGGCTTATATTTTTTTTCTTGTTTGGTGTGTTAAAATAATTCCACATGCACATATTAAATCGATGAAATAGCAGCCTAGCATATTATGGATTTAGGTTCAGATTTACCTTCCTCAAAATCATGGAGTGAGGCTGGTGCATGTACTAGAGATGACGAGCTGTCTCCCATATGGCTCTCAGGGGCATAACCTTGATTGTATTTGTCAAATACACCATCTCTAACATGCATATTTGTATCCATGAAGTTGCTCGTTTCCATTTCACTGTTAAAGTCCTCATCTTCTGCCAAGTCATATGAGGTGTCAGCAGAGTTACAATACTCCACAAGATTTGCCAAAAGATGGCAGACACCCTGCAACAAGATTCAGCAAGAACTCTAAGTACCCTAAATAATAAAAATAAGGCAACAGTAAAAAAATGTGTGTGAATGGATTGCTCTGGTTGTAGCACCTCAAAGGTCATTGTATTGAAGGAAAGTATACAGCAACGAAGAAAAACTCCAAGCTGACTATTTGGATCCAGAAATTCGTCTTCCACATTTGCACCTTCTGGCGCAGACAGGACGCCTGACAGAAAGCATTGCAAAATAAACTATATTCGTATATTTGAAGTATTTCTCTAAGAATGAAGTATTGAGGACTCAAAACCTCCACCTATATAGTAAATCTTACCACGTAGCTTATCAAAGAAGTTGAACAGATCATCCGGTGAAGTAAGCGCTGAAAGGGTACTAGTAAGCTGCTCACAGAGCCAGCCATTAACCAAAACATCAACCGCCTTCAGCTGCCTTAGAAGCTCTTCTAGTGGAGGTTCCCAAAAATCCTCGCACGACTACAAGGTACGAGTAAGTGGAGTTAGAGTGAACTGAAAGCTATAGACAGGTTGAGCATGGGGAAATAATTAAAAGGTATTGACAACTAAATGTGAAATTGGTCACACTTGTGTCCTCCAAGAAATGGAACAGATCAAGTGAATGGCCTACGCAGTCCATCAATCTCAACCAGCCTATCAGACCAAACCGCAAACCGATGATAATTTTAAAGCTATAATGGTTATTTGGTCACATCAACAGCAGCTAAATTCAGATAGCAAGCAAGCTGTAGCAGCTCAGTTCAGGAGGTGGTGGGGAGCGTGCTTACGCGGGTGAGGGCGAAGAGGAAGAGGCCGAGCCGGTTGTGGTGCGAGACGGACTCGAAGGGGAAGGGCAGCGCGGGGGCTGAGACCCCGGCCTGCGGCGGCGGCGCGAACACCTGCACGAGGTGGCACACCGCTAGCTTGTGCGGCGTCAGCTCCAGCAGCGCCCCGCCTCCGACCGTCCCCGCCTCCTTCCCCGCTGCGCCCCCGCCGACCCCCGCGAACACGTTCATCCCCGCCGCCTAACCGTCGCCGCCGCCGCCGCCGCCGCCGGAGACAAGGGTTTTGAATTCGCTCGGCTCGCGACGGAGCAAATGTCTGTGGGTGTTTGTGGGCCACGAATTGCAAATGGGCTGGAATAGTTTCGGTGGGTTTCCATGGTGAAATTTTGTGGGCTTTGTGTGAATTAGGCCCATGTAAATGGGCCTTACATGGGCTGTACATGTGGGCCAGGTCATCTCACTTGCGGTCCATTAAATTGACGTCGAATCCGATTTTCGTCCTTCGTCCACAAAACCAGATACGACAGGTCCATAAACTTACAAAACCGGAGCAAACTTCGTCCTAAGGCAGTATGGCGAGTGGTTTTGTCCGACGTAGCCTGTTGACTTGTCCTACGTGGAGTTTTTGACCGCTTAATCAGCATGGCCCATGTGGACCCAGACGTCATCCTCACTACCTCTTCTCTCTATCCCCTCTCTCTATCCTGTCTCTCCCTCTGCCGTAGTGCACCACGCGGCCTCCATGCCGTACACCGCCGTCATGCTCCCAAAGATCTCCTTGCGGGGCCGACCACCCTGCCTTCCGGCACGCGCTCGGCGCACGAGATAAAGGTCACCTCGTTGGGCGCGCCCCCTTCTTCCTGCATCGCCCGAAACGGCTCGATGGCGTCCTTGCGGCGGTCGTGGTCAGACGAGGCCCGAGATCATGGTCGTGTACGCGAACACGTCCCCGCTCCGCCATGCCCGAGAACACCTGCCTCGCCGTGTCGAGGCTCCCGCACTTGGCGTACATGTCCACCAGAGTCGTGGCCACCATCCCATCCTTGGCCATCGCGCCGTGGCCGGCAAACGGGCGTGCACCCACCACCCTTGCTCCACGCACCGAGCGCCCGCACGCGGCCGGCACGCGAGGATCACCGCCTGTTGGGCGCACACGGCGCGAGCATCTCTGGAACACGTCGACGGCCTCCGCAAAGCTCCGGCGCCGACGTGGCGCGAGCATCGCGTCCTAGGCGATGGTGGCTTTGTCGGGCATTGCATCGAACAGGCGCGCGCGTCGTCGAGGCGGGCGGCCTTGCCGTAGGCACCGAGGAGCGAGGTCCAGAACAGATGTCCCTGCTTGGAGACGTTGACGTCGAAGACGCGGCGGGCGGAGCGAGAGGAGGCCGCATGAGGCGTAGGCGTGGATGAGGCCGTTGGAGGCGTAGGCATGGGCGTCACGGGCGACGACGATGGCGAGGCGTGGAGCAAGGAGACGAGGATGCGTGGCGAGGTGGCGTGGGCAAGAGGAGCGAGGAGGCGGAGGCGGTGAGGAGGAAGGAGAAGGTGTAGGCGTTGGGGAAGAGCGGATTGGTAGCGATAATGCGGTGGAGGCGCGGGAAGAGGCGAAGGGCACGCAGCGGGGCCGGGAGGCGGGAGGAGGGGAGCGAGGGAGTTGGGGAAGAAGTGATCGGCTAGGAGCGAGGAAACGAGCAGGTGGGCGTGGACCTGCCGGAGCTGCGCGGCCGTCAGCGAAGGCCGGGACAGCAGCAGCTGCAGTGCCGTGACCGGCGGCTCTGCCCATGTGGACCCACTCGGCTGGAGAGAGAAGAGGGAGAGACATGACAGAGAAAGGGGATAGAGAGAAGAGGGTAGTGAGGATGACATGTGGGTCCACATGGGCCATGCTGACTAAGCAGTCAAAAACTCCACGTAGGACAAGTCAACAGGCCACGTTGGACAAAACCACTCGCCATACTGCCTTAAGACAAAGTTTGCTCCGGTTTTGTAAGTTTATGGAGCTGTCGTATCTGGTTTTGTGGACGAAGGACGAAAATCGTATTCGACGTCAATTTAAGGGACCTCAAGTGAACTTATTCCTTCTCCTCCTCTTCGGCTCCTACTGCATTTTAATTTCGACCTGCTTTCTATTATGGAGTGCAAGATTTTTTTTCTTTTCTCAATTAATTCAGAAAATGAACTAAAATTTCCGCATACAAACCGATCCTGGTTTGATGTGAAAGCAATCCATCATTTGAAAAAATGGAGCTAGCAAATTTTCCACATAGTGAGAGGTAAAGGTTGAGGGTGAAAAACACTATTCTGATATGGTCTTGCTATTTATTTTTTTAGACAAAAGAAGCTATGCAAAGGAATTCACCCTGTTTTTTATTTTCTAAAATTAAAATTTGACCAATAGAAAAGTATTATATGTGCTCAAGTTGAAGGGTTACGCGGAGGCTACGCTAGCCGAAAACAAAAACTTTTTATCGCGCAAACCAGGAACACTTGCAAGTAAGGGCCGATATATCGTTATCGATTGGAGTATGCAGCGGAATTAGCCAATCAGGGCTATCCGATCTGGAACCGTGCTTGCCGATGACACTGACACGGGGACACCGATTCACCAATCGCCGATTCGCAGATGCCGCAGCCGATCCGAGTCGTTCGACCGTGTTCTCGTGTCTCGCTCCGATGCGCTCGACCGCACCGATTCCTCCACAGATCAACAGCGCGCAACGTAGCAGCGCCTCTACCGGTATCCACACGTTCAGGGACAGAACGCCGAACACCCGTGTGCTAGCACGTGATGCAAGGCTAGGGTGTGGCTCGAAAGTGGGAAGGGTTTCCGTGGAGTTTGATCTCGGCGACTTCTGTTGCGGATTCGGTTTAAAGCGATCCAACTGATGTGTCGCAGCTCTCCACCCCTCGCCCCTTTATATAGAGTTGGCCGACTGGGACTAGTGACCGATCAGGACTCTATTTTGAATCGGATCTCATCCGTATCTCATAGAGTTGGCCGCCCACACGTCGTAAGCCCATAGGACTCTATCCGATCGGATCCCTATCCGATCGAGCCGTATCCGAGTCCAACTCGAACATCTATTCTATCCCCTTAAGCGTGCGACCCTGTAGGTTCATGTATACTCGGTCTCGGCTATAGTCTAACTTAGCCGATTGTTGGCTCGAGTCTAACTCAGCCGACCCGTCAACAGCGACGCCTAGCAGCACATATTGACACCATAGTACACAAGAATAATATCGGCTCTGAACCTGTAATGTGTACACAAATCCCTTTGCCTCACGATACCAATTAAGCTATAGGCAAGATGTGTGCCATCCCTTCAATAGCTTAACCATTCACTCGAACTGTATTGGATTATCTATCTGTTGATTGACTCCTCAATCAACTTAGCATGGCCATACATTTCCATAATCCATTACCTCGAGGGGCCCAGAGATATCTCTCCAAAGGAGGGGCAAATTCCATCTTGATCACTCATATTCCACTCCATGTTTCATAGCAAACCCGAAAACTACCTTTATAACTACACAGTTTCGGAATAGCGTTTGGTAGTCCCAAAGTAGGCTACTACACATGTTGGAATCCATGGTGATCTCAGGTCTAAGGAGTTTGTACCAACATTACCTGAGACCAACTAATGGCACATTAATTTCTGTAGTGTCTCATGGTGGGTCTATCCAACAATATGTTCTCCAACATATGTGTCCATGTTTATTGATTTGGTATCTCCATACCCATGATCTATGATACATGATCATCAATCAATAAACATGCCGATCTTAGAATCATATTTGTTCCAACAATATGACATATGATCGAGGATCATTTAGAAATAGATTCATACATAAAGAGTCTCATAAATAAGTCACGTACTTATTGATCAATACAAGATGTCTATTTCATGGAACTGAATAACACTTTATTCATTTATACATAAACATTGACGTGATATCCAACATCTCCATGTTGCCTCTAGGGCATATCACTAACACAAGTAACATATGGTTCATGTGAATTGGAAGGAGTTAAGAAAAGGCAAATTGCAATTTGTAAATTCAATAGTACTATATTGTACTATGCAAACATAATATATAGGCCCGTTTGGTAGGGATTTTCCTCCTGATTCTCAACGAATTAGTAGAATCCCGACAAATAGATTATTTTGCAACTGATTCTGAAAAAAATCACTTCAAGTAATTTAACAGTTTTACATAGGGAATGAGAATCACCTAAAAAGCAGTTTTTCTCTAAAATCATCTGAAACCAGTTTCTTCCAAGTATCACCTGAAAATCACCTAAAATATTATTCTAATTATTACTTTATTATATCGATTCTAATTCTCTCCAAAATCTGATTCAGAAGAATCAGAATCTAGAATCAGATAATTATAGAATCCGGAGTCTTATCAAACGGGCTCATACTATACAGTACTAACACATGGTTCAAAAGAAGGCAAATTGCAATTCTTATCATCTTTCGTTCTACAAACCAATTCCAATTTCATACCTGCGTTTCGATTTCTGGGCAATCTCATCAGAATCACGAGATGTGGCCTGGAAGAAAGCAATGGCCATCGTGGCACCTCCCAGCCACAAGAATCCTAGCCAAGAGTTAGCTGCAGTGTCATGTCATCAGTGTGTCCATGCATCTTGCAGTTTCAGGCCATTGTCCAGTAGTATCTGCTGTGCTCAATATTCACCAGAAGTAAGAACGTAAGATTGATTGATGCAGAGTAGCCAGTCATCTGCTTCTGCTGCAAGGAGACAATTTGTTACAATGAGTCCAAAGGTCTAGTGATCACTGGACCACACCCAAATTGTGGCTCTCATTCAACAGAGTTCAGAGGATGACAGAGTCACCAAATGGTCAGCACATTGTTCAGATCATCATGTAGTTAAACATCATAATCAGCAAGGAGTTTCAGACTAAGACTGGTTATTTATCAGCTGACATGGCAACAACATGTGAAAACTCTTGGGGTTCTGCTTTCCTAGTAAAGCATCATAATCAGGAAAGAGTTTTAGATTATGAGTGGTTGTTTATGAAAATGCTTTCAGCTGACATAGCAACAACATGTGAAAACTTTGGGGGTTCTGCTTTCCTAGTTTTGACCTCTGAACAGTAGAATCAATGTTCAGATCAGTAATTCAGTATGGTTGATCAGTGGCATGTTTGTAACAAAGACAAAGCTTGAATTCTTGAAGACAAATGAAGAGTGATGCTTCTTGAACTGTGGGGCTTACCCCCTCTGTATTTGTTTGTAACAAGAGTTGAGTATTGAGGGACCTGAAATCAGTCCCTTGAACTAAAGAACAACTGTGGCAGGCTTATGGCATACAGGTATCTGACTGAATATATACAACAGCCAAGAAATCGTGCAAAATCAAAGGAAAAGAAAATGAAAGAAAAAAATAAAGAGGCATCTGATCTAGTGATTGTTCATGATGCAACTGCCGCTCTTGCATATGCGACCGGTAAAGACAGCAGCTTCTTTGCCTTGTTTACGTACGCGCGCTTGGTGAAGTTGTTGTAGTCATTTGCTTCAATAGCGTCAAGGATCTGCCTGTATAGCCACAAAGACGCCAGAACCTGCGAGAAAATAATCGATTATGGTAAATTTCAGCGTTCTTTTGTTATTCGTGGAACATAAAAATGCAGAATTTCTAGCCTCTCATACCGGCCATCTACTAGCGGAGTCTAGATGCGCAACGCCCTTCTCAGCCTCATCAAAGAATAACCTGGCACGCTGAATTTGTCCCTTCATGAACTTCCTCCATTTATCAGTCACTTTCCCTCTGAATATATCGTCTTCCGTCAGACCTGCCTCTGCCAATTCATCCAATGGAAGGTATATTCTTCCTCTCCTTGAGCTGAAATTCCATCCACAACAAACATATTACATCACAATCAAGCAAAAAAGTTAATGTCAGTAGCGACAAGTCGGTACACATGCCTTAAATTAAACTTATGTGTGCCTCAAATTTTTAATGTGAAAAGCATCTGTTTAGGCACGGTTTTGGACTAGACTTTAAAGCGCAAATGGTTGATGCAAAACATATTGGGTGTCAAACGACATATTTATCATGTGAAAGTCTGCAGTTATTAACTCAGAAAAAAGAACACGCTGGTAATGAACATGTTGGTACTTACTCTTCGCCTACGTCTCTGAGAATATTTGTCAGCTGGTTGGCAATCCCAAGAGCTAGCGCAGCGTTGTACACGCTCTCGGTTGAGGCCTTCGAGTCGGGGGCAATCCCCATCACCGGTACTGTCATGAGACCAACCGTGCCAGCGACGTAGTAGCAGTAGAGGTAGAGCTCATCAAAGCTCCTGTACCTTGATTTCCACAGGTCAAGCCTCATTCCTTCAATCATGTCTTTGAATGGCTGTAAATAAAAGAGATCCCGATGGTGCCGAAATATCAGACAAATGTGTGTCACCAATTTACTGTGTACTGATCACTTTTAAAAGCACTTCATCCATGCTTTTACAGTAGCTTTTTTTGTTGGCTGTACCTGGATATCTACTGGAAACTTTGACACCGTGTCCGAGAGGGCTGCATCATACATATCATATGGCCTGCCTTCGAAGAGATCTTCTAATCTCTTCTCCCATCGATCAAGTGCCTTTGGTGTAATGTAAGACGAGTTAGGGCCATCTACCAGTTCATCAGTTCTTCTGCACCATACTGCCAAAGATAAAAACAAAGGTAAGAATTAATAAGTCCACAAACAATTGGTGTTATCTGAATTTTCACAAGTGAGAGTAACTGGTAAATCATTGAATTTTCAATTCATCCGTACCATAGATTGCCCAGACAGCTTTGCGCCTTTCAGGAGTCATGAGCTGAGTACCTGAAATGTAAACGGTGGGAAAAAACATGAGAAACTATACAAGGTGAAATTTGACTGCAGGCTGCAAATCTTAGCATCAACCATGCATCAAAGTTTCAGCTAGTCCCCAAAAGTCCCTCACAGCAATAGAAAATGAGTCCCTTACCAGGCCAGGGATGATCCAAGTGGAAACACAGTGATACAGAAAGCAAGATTAAAAAAACAAGAAGGTTACTGGATTCATCAATCAAGCCCATTCGTCTCCACATCACCCACAAACCCACTACCAACCAGCATATCCCTGACCCTGTTGAAGAAGAGAAATCTATAAATTGCCAGTAGTACACTACACAGATCACCATGCATATCTCTGCATCTGCTTGTTGGATCATTTCCTTGAGATGGCATCTACCATCCACGTGCATTATCTTACCTACTCCGAAGTCGGCAAACATTTGTATATACATGAAAAGTTGTTCAGAGCACTGAGAGCCACTCACTCACTCACTCACTCAGGCTGGTGTTGTTTGGCTAGTGCTAATATATTTTGCCATCAGAAGGAGTATTCCAGAAATTGTTAGGACAGCAGGCAGGAGTAGTATCAATTTTCTGTTAAAAAAACATATAGGAAGTTGGGAATGTTCAAAGATTTTTAATCAGCTTTAACGCCTCCCTCTTACAATTCTTAAAAGCCAACTAATTGCAGCATTAATTAATCTTTTAGCCCAACAAGTACAAGAAAGTGTAAGTGAGATGTGACTAGAACCACAAAAAAGGTTGCAAATTTTATCGAGCCATTCCACCCAAGAACCCAAAAAGGAAGAGAGAAAGGTAGCTCTAATTATATGATGTTATGAACAAATCAAGAAAAGGAAGAGATGCTAGCTACGCTACGGTGTACTGATTAGTGGCAAGCGAATAGTAGTAATAGATAATAGAAGTAGCTTTCACCTGTGAAATGATAAAGTAATCAAGAGTGGTAAGTTGATTAGTCAAATGTTGGGAAGCAGTGAGTGACCTAGGTAGAAGGTCTTGGCGTACTCGGCGCAGACCTCGCCGCAGCGGTCGTAGGCGTCGCCGAGGAGGCCCCAGCTGCCGGCGCCGTCCTCCTCCGCCCACCGCCGCGCCGGCGCAGCGCCCGGAGCCACCCCCTTCGTGGTGGCCTCCTCCACCAGCGCCGCCTGCCGCAGCACCACCTCGTAGACGGCCTCCTCCGCCGCCGTCCTCCTCGACGCCACCGGCGCCGTGGCCACCAGGCTCGCCGCGAGCGGCCTCACCGTGGAGGCAACGACAACCTGTCTTCCCATCCCCCTCCGCCGTTGGTGATGCTGGTGGTGGCGCAGGAAGAGCGCGTGGATTCTGAGGCAGCTGCCGTGGGGTGCCGTCGTCCAGACCGCGGCCGCCGCCGCCGAGGAGGAGGAGCCTGACGCCATCGGGCCGGCCGCGCGGCGAGAGGTGGCGCGCGCGCGCGCGCGATGCGGGTCGGGTCGGGTCGGGTTCGCGGCGCGGCGCGGCGCGAGTCGAGTGGTTTGGGATCGTGTTTGTGTGAGAGGATGGTGAGGTTGGGGGGTTTAAATGGTTGGACCCGACTGAGTTTGGGTGACGTGGACGTGCCACATGCCTCTCAATCACCTTCACCTTTCCATCTACTAGTGAGTGGCGCAAGCTGCTACCTCTTTTTAAATGGATGGTTCTACCTCTGATTTATCACGATCTACCGGTGGAGTAATTGTTTTTCTTTTATGAAACATAAAACGATTGTAAGTCAATATATTAAAAAAATTATTATTATATAAAAACGCAATCAATCGTATCAGATCATGCTAAAGGAAAGAAAAAAATAGACAAACGAAAGGAAAAAACTAAAGCGGCAAGACAAAACTCCGCAAACAGACTGAAAGAAACAGAAGCATGCTACTCCTAAAAAAACATCAAAAACGACAACACCTGCTAGCGACCACAGTCGACCTTCTGAGAAGGCGGACTCGAACTGCTGGAATCGAAGCAAGGGTTGAGTCAAAGACCGAGTTGCGTTCCCTCCAAAGCTGCTAAGAGATAGGAGAACCAAGGAGTCGAAGCCGGCTCACAGGGGCTTAGGAAGACGAGCCCGAAAAGATGGTCACCAATCTTGAAGAGTACTGCCTGGGGGAAGAGGGCCGCCCAACCGAAAGATGACAACATACAAAGCCAGAGTTGCCGAGCAAACACACAATCTAGAAGGATGTGATTTGTTGTCTCCAGCTCCTGCACACAAAAGGGATAAGTCGAGTGACTATCAATGCCGCACTTCAGGAGTTGGTCAGCCATCTAACAACGATGTTGAAGCGCAAATCAGAGAAAAAACTTGGCATGACCTTTTGCTTACCAGAGAAAAGAAACACAAGCAGAGGGTGTTGTGCCACTGGTGGAGTAATTGTACTTCACGTTAGTCTTATATGGTTTGGTTTTGTTTTGTTTTTTCCTAATACATCTTGTCACGTCTCAAGTTGTCATATATATTTTTTACACTTGTTAAGATGTTTTAGGATGTGACTAAAAATTTGACCATCTCGTGGCTTAGATAAGCACACCAGCTAAACAACCCCTTAGAGCGGAGCATCTCCAATGTCAATGAACATGTGTAGCATTAAGAGAGGTCCTACCATTTCTATGGTCATTGCCACAATACTTGAAGCAAAGATGTAAAGATGGGCTTCATTAGTGTGTAAAATCATAGCGCTTTTTATCAACCATATATCGGTTTCTTATTCTTACATATGTTTTATCTTTCTTTTCCCTCGTGGCTGAGACATAAGCTTAAAGCTATCTATTATATTTAATGTCTTATAGTTTACGTTCACATGTAGTTTTTTACTTCAAATGTTAATGTTTCATTATTTTTAAGGGTAAGCACACATTACACAGTAGCCATCGTGTCGAATCAATCCAAGAAAAAGGGTCCCACATGGTGGAGACACACTCGCTATCATCATCATTAATGGCCTTTAAAGTAATATAGATTATCATGTACAACTATTTTCTCTTAGGTGTAAATTGGTTATCACCATCTGCTACCAAATATTACCTTAGAAATTACGGTATTTTTTTGTCAAATTTATTCAGTTATTTCAGTGTTATTAATTTTATTCAGTTATTTCAGCGTTAAATAGAAAGTACCTCTAAGGTGTCTTTTCAATGATAAACCATGAGATTTCTCATGGGGAAAAAAATACAATGCCAACCAATATTACCTTTTGAGATGTTATGCAATCCACAACCACACTGGTTTACTGGTATGAGCTGATACCTAGGCTAGCTATCAGTAGGATATCTCCAATTAATTAACCGTGTGAATAATTACTTATTTGTTCAGGTTTGCCATGTGGTCAACTCCTACTCAATCATCAAAGATTGTGTAGTAACATGCTGATCACAACTGCTGTGTGTGTGTGTAACTGACCAATTATATGGTATATCTCTGGATAATCATCATCGTTAATCAGTTATATATATATATATATATATAACGATTAACGACGTAATTAATTAGGCGATCTGAATTAAGTAGAGAGATGGAGGTCGATCTTTCACACGCATGCAGCTAGCTCGCATGTGCTGTATGCATACATGTCACTGTGTGAAGGAGACAGGGCGCCGTCGCCGTCAGAAAGCTGCAGATTTATTACTACTAATCAAAAGCAAGCACAGCTGATCTGAATATGCCCTAATCACCTCGATACCTGCGTCTTGATCACTCGGACTCTTGTGTTCTTTTGGTTCATTAGATGATGAGGATGATGATGCAATACTGATCTGCTACTTAAATTAGTAATTAGGATTAGTACGTATAGAAGAAGAAGAAGAAGAAATCAACGAGTACTTGACGCCAGAAGGACAAGTCGCAGCTGGTACGAGAATCCGGAGCTCACTTGATCCCCTTCTTGACAGCGACACGTCACTACTTATTACCCTCGATTATTTATGACTAATACCCCTTTTATACTTAATTAAATTGCACTTCAAATGAAAAACAAATGACCAAAATTATACGAAAAACTTTTTGATGACGACTTTTATAACTATACATTTAGTGGTTTTAATGTTAAATCCATATGAAAAACAAGAAAAATATCACCAAAGTCAACTTAACAGATAAAAAAATGATGGACCTTAAACAAAGTAGGCTCAGTAATAATGTTCTCCCGCTCTACGTTTCTCATTACTTGGACAAAATAAGAAAACGTACAGTAATGATTATTACTACTCCTCTAATAAGTTTTGATGTTTCAGGACAAGATTGAATCAAACTTTTAAATTTTATTTCGACCATTACTTTATTTCAAAGTTAGTTTATAAAATCTAATGAATTTGTGATATTATAATACTCATTTTTGAGGTAATTCTACGTATACAAATTTAAAAAATTAAGCACTTGAAATATTTGTGATGGTTTGGAATTGTAAAAGTATAACCGAATCGTTTTTCTCGTGGACGTCACCGAAGCGACGGCGTTAACTATCAAGGTTAACAAAGTTTAATTACCACCTAGTTGTCAACGTAAAAATGCCTTTTGTGTTTTTACCACTCGGCCGGCCTAGTAAATTTACTAGGCACATACTTGGAGACAATAATTAAGGATAAGGATGATCGTTTAACACATTCATTCTCGGAGATAGGTTCTTCAACAAAAAAACCCTTTCAAGATTCGGTCAGCACACGTTCTACGCGGAACCGAGCCAAACATTTCGCATCGATGAAAACAAAAAGAGAGAGATGAAATACGAATGATAAAGAGGAGGGATGCATGCTTTTTTTTGACAGGTTTAGATCATTTAGAGACGTAGTATCTTACTGTGTATATGGACTATGGATGAGAAATGATAGTATAGGAAGAGTACAGGAAGATACCGATACATATGTGTCAGAAATGCAAGGAGAGTCAGAAATGCCGATACATATGTGTTGGAGTTGGCATGCCACGCACAGCCTTCTCTATTCTTTTGGTTGACATGGACATGCAAAGAGCGTTATATAGCATCATGTCTTCTCAACATGCAGGTGAGCTATACTCCGAGTTGCTCTGCCTTCTCTAAAGGATCCTTTAGTTGACATTGGCATGCAAAGAGCCTCACATAACGACATGTCTTATGCAGGTGAGCTATACTCCAAGTTGTTTTTGTCTTGGATTTGTGCAAGGTGTTGACAGTTGTCGGTCTTTCGGGCCCACCATTGCTCATAAATGGGATGGAGTTTTTCGAGGAGAGTCCAGGGCAAAGGGTGTGTTCGGCCTCAGCCTGAGGTCTCAAGACACCTGCGTCTTGTTCCTGAACGACCACCGAGCTCGGGGCACCCAACATATCTGAGACACCCGCAATCGCTCCTATTGTTAATCATAGGTTGTCTTGTTGGTTTGGACGAGCTTCTCGAAGATGTGAGTGACAAAGGAGTTCATGATGAACACTGTAAGTCTTCTACATCTTTTGAAGATGTTGTGCAGATGTGCCCCGATTAGTCATGCTTGGGGGGCAGATGTGTGTCCTAATCACTGTCCGCTAAAGACCTAACCTAGGGGATGTACTCGGATAGAGCCCACAGGGGGCCACACTTTAGGGTAGATGTGCCCCGAGCAGTCGCTTTCGAGGCCGATGTGTGCCTCGAGCACTGCCCATTAGGGACAACCCAAGGGATGTACTCAGCACAGCACGCGGGGGTCGCACCTTACGGTAGATGTGTCCCGAGCAATCACGCTTAGGGGGTGTGCCCCGATCACAGCCCATGAGGAAGCATGCTTGGGGATCATTAGCAGGAATGCTTGGAGTAGCCGATGATAGAAACCCTGGTTTTTATTTCTCTACTACGTCAAAAAAAATACTATATTTACTTCAATAACAAACTTGATGCATGCATCATCTCTACTACGTACTTTCTAGCCAATGGTTATGTGTACGAATGCGTGTAACAATGTCTATTTATTTTTATTTTTATATATTAATATGATAATTATCTTGAGAATAACCTATAAAAATATATGATTATAAGTCAGAAATGGAGGGAGTAATTTGCTGCTTAATTTGCTTGGGTATGGTCGCTGATTGGCCTCGTGTGTCCACGTCAGTCAAAGCTAGTAGCATACAATACATCCTTGCCGCCTTCTTGTAGTTGCTTTTCGTCCACATAGGTGGCCATGGGCCATGCCACTCGCCACGTAGGCACCATTTTAGTGGCCAATTTATTGCTGTGTGGTCTTTTCTGTCGTGCGCGTCTTCTACACACGAACTTTCCTGTACAAACTTTTGAACAAAATTCTGTTTCTATGGCCTTCACACAGCCATACAATTTTTTTTTAAAAAAATTACACGCTTTAAGAATAAAAAGCCCATAAGTTGTATTTTCGTACAGAATACACTCGTGTATGCAGCACAGCGGTTCACTCGCCAAACGAATGATACAATTCAATTGACCTGGTCATTTTTTGCTGTATTTTGATTTTGTCTTTTTTCTCTAGGATGGGTATAGGATAGCTACGCGTGTCATTTTCTCTCTTTTAGATTGTATCGTAATGTGTTGTCCTAAATCGACGGCCACAAAAATTTTGATTTGGTCGACCGGCCGGTTTCTCCACAAACTAGGTAGCTGTTCATCGAATTGAATACTATGCAATAACAATACTAGTGTGACAATTACTGCTTACTTCTTAGTTTTCACCTTGTGTTTGGAGTAGTGCATATGTATAAACACCTTTTATTATGGAATAATACACTAATTGTATATATGCACAGAGATACAAGGTGTCATTGGCATTGGAGCTCCCTTTCTCCCTTGCAAACTACAGCTCCCATCATTTGTTCATTAACTTTTCAATTAAAGTTTAACTTTCATGTTTTATCATAGTTTATTTTTAATTTTGATTTTTATCACTTAAACAGATAGACACAAAAATTTTATCTATAAATAATAATTTGGTTTCTTAGTTATTTTTTCACGGCTTATCATGATAGACGAAACGATGAGAATAAAGACGAAAAGGATCTGATAGAAGAGATTGAAAATGCCAGTCGTGAGATGCATACTGACATGACACCAGTGCTGGCTTACAGTACATATATACGGAGGGTGTGTGTATATATATAGCGGCAGGTATAAAGCGGGGCACGACATGAGAGCTCCGAGCAGCGACAGGAGAAAGGGATGTAGAAAGTCTTTTTTTATTCAATCCCTCCTTAATTTTATAAAGTTTTCTGCAAAATAGTCAGTCGGATCAAAATTTATAAAAATTTTGAGTACAAACACTACTTATAGAATAGAATAGTTATAGATTATATATATAATGTAAAGTAAATTAAATAGTCACATCGAAGTAAATATTTGCGTTAATTATTTTATGACCGAAGGCCGGGATTACGTATGAACAGACATGCATGATGATGAGAATATGCTAGCTAGTACAGTACATGACGTAGAGACCCAAGAAGAATTAGTTAGTGCACTCCAAATCTCCTAATGTACGTACTGATTAGCAGCAGCTAGCTCTAAGCTAGTTGCATTGGTTGGTGCTTAATGATAATCATTAGAGTAACTATATAAAATTATGTAAATGCACGTACGTAAGCACGCGGCATCCAAGCCTTGGAGATGCCAGCCTCTTGCAATTCGTCATGCTTGAAGCCTCCAACAAAATATAATTTGTGTTTAGTTAGGCATGCATCGATCTCCATCTCTCTGTCTGGTAAAAAGGGGTCGAGAGAGCTTAATAATTAATCAGCACTTAATTGGAATCATCTGGAGTTCAAGCAAGCATTTTCTTTTCCAGCTTGTCTCCTTTTATTTATGAGTACACGTAGACCGAGTCTAGCACCATTTTGCATGTCATTTTTTTTTAGTATTAGTCATCATCTTGTATGGTTAGTATATTTTATTGCACCTTGCTAATGCTCAACAATATCCAATGATGAGGAACTGCACTTTTGGGAAATAATCTCTCAGCTAAGAAAACTAGAGAGAATCACACGGTCCGTTTTCACCTGTTTGCCCACGTGATTAACGTATGTAACTCAATATTAATTTCTTTAAAACTGGTTTTGTGATCGAGGAAAACGATTCAATCAAGAGTCCGAATCGAGAGTCAGAGATGAAGAATGCAAAATAGACTTATTTGGTTTGAAATACACCAGCAATTATATGGGGTCAGAAATTAAATGGGCCTTGGGTCCAAGTACAGTGGCCCACATGGCACGGGAGGCCCACCGTGTTATACCGAGCGATGCTAATTTAAACAGTATATATGGGAGTATACTGTTCGGAATGTTTAAATTAGCCTTGTAAAAAATTTAACTGATTAAGCTCTGTCTGAAACTCTAGCTCATGAGAATGCTTCGATTTTCTCTTTTTCGATTTATGCGCAACCGGTGGGTTGCTGGCTGCTGCCTTGCAAAATTAATGCATCAAGCGTAGCAGTGATTATATGGGATTCACTGCTTTGTTTGCTCGAACAAAACATGAAATGAAATAGGTTCTGTTTGGTTTTTTTAAGCTCTTAGTTAATTAAGGGTTAAAAATTAGCTCTTGAATTAACTTTTTATATTTAATGTATATTTCTTAATTATTGGCTTTAACTATCTCATTTAATACATGTAATAAACAAAAAATAATCGTGTACGTATATAATTGAAACACAGATAAAATATATTCATATAATTGAGACTTCATGACTCTCCTTAGCAAACGATCTTACTGTGCGAATGGTACCAAAAGATTCTTGGATTTGTCAAGGAAAAAAAGAAGGCCTAGGATTCTACTTCCACCATATTTCTACCATATGGTAGCAATCAAGCTAAAACATATAGTTGGTTTCATATTTGGTGATAGCACCTAAAGAAAAAAGATTCAACAAAAATCACTTAACATGCTCAAATTCTCAACAAATTACAAAGGGATGTTCTGATGCTACAAACCTCGGCTATGGATGAAGCTACAGCAGCTGCGGCCTGTGTCTGATGTGAAAGTTCACGAAGAAAACATCCAAATTTACGCACAGCAATTGATATAACCGGAACAATTACAAGTGCCAGCACTGTGAAGAAGTAGTAAGGATATTTACTTCGATTGTACAGAGAACACACATACACAGTGAGACGGTATAATAAATTTAATCAAAAGTCGAACAAATTTTAATGATTTGAAAGGAAAATAACGCTCGTCTGAAAAAGTCCTTTTCAGTTAAGCATATGAAGCCAAAGTGCATAATTAAGCCTCACAAAACATAATAAAATGCCAGCACGCGTTGATGAACTTACATGTCAATTTCCATGAAGTTGCAAACATAAAACCAGGACCAATAGATGTAGTAGTAATATTACGCAATGCTTCTGATAGGTTAGTTGTAGCAGCATTCTTTATTATTGGTGAGAGCCACATAGAATTAACCCAAATAAATATTTTTTGAGGGACTAATATTTTTAGGCGGGGCTAATTCGCTTTAGCCCCAAATGATCCTTCCGGTTTGAATTCTCAAAGACTAATTAGGGCTAAAAAATAAAAAGCAACAAATTAGCCCATGATCTGACCTAGGTTTCTCTCACTACATAGTTTCATTGTATAGTTTTATATGTTAATTTAGTTTTTTATCAATCTCACAGTTTTATAAAATATCAAAAAAAAAGTCGATAAAACGAAGGAAGACTCTTAATGTGTGGATTTTACCCGGTTTCCAACGTTTTGAAAACAACGCTGTATCGTTTCATCCCACTCTCCTCCTTATTTTATGTAAACAGACTACAAATCTACTAATATAACATCCTATTTAATATGCATTAAACGTCTCATAAAAACTTCATTGAGACTGACTCATTTAATATATATTAAACCCAATTAAGACTATTAGTAGCGGAGTTCTACCTCAGGAGGAGCTGGAGGAAGAAGTGTAAGGCCCTGTTTCTTTACATTAATTTCTGACTTTTTCGTCTACAGTAGACAAAAAGTGAAAGAAACAACTACCTTCTATGTTTAGCTTATCAAAAACCATTTGGTTATGAACTACAAAAGCTAGAAGCTAGAAACTCACCAGTATGAGCTTTTCTGGTTTCCGAGAAGAAAAATTACTCACCTACCATTGATGCACCAGCTTGTCTGGCTTTCCTCATTGGATATTTTGAACTCTGTATTTAGATATTTTGAACTCTATTTAGTCCAAAACTAATTTTAAAAAAATTATAAAACAGACTTAACTTTTATATTCCAGCTTTTGAAGATAGTAAGTAGCTCGAAAGTTTGCTTCTACCTAAACAAAAGCTGAAAAAAAACCTAAATTAATGATTTTCAAGTGTTCATGCATGCATGCATGCTTCGTCACAGGAGTATCGTGTCAGCTACACCAGGTGCAGCCAACACTTGCCGCTCTAGCGTCTTCTCGTCTCACGCGACGTGTAACCTATTTGTATGTAGCGCCCATTACGAATTAATTTAGTGACATTTTAACCTCGCTTATATATATTTCAGCTCGATCGATCGACCGATCAACCAAGCTTACCCAGGCAGTTCATCCGTGTTTGATCATCTTTTCGTTTGCAGCTGATCGGTCAACTCGACGACGCCGGCCATGAGCGACGGCGAGCCCGGTCAGGCGCAGCCCGTCCGCCCCGGCGACGTCTACCCGCCCTCCGCCGCCGACCACCACCAGGCTCGCCGCGACCGCGACAAGGCTGGCCACACCGCCGCCGGCCAAGATGGTGGCGGCCTCCATGTCACCGAGACCGACCTCCCCGCCGGCAAGCGCGTGGTCACCGCCACCGCCGGCGGACAGGTGATGGCGCAGTTCACCGTGCCGGTGCCGGGCGAGGAGGTGGCGGAGGAGACCGACGCGGTCACCATCGGCGAGGCGTTGCAGGCGGCGGGGACGACCTCGGGGGGATCCAAGCCCGTCGACCTCGCCGACGCCGCGGCAGTGCAGGTCGCCGAGATGCGCGCCACGGGGCTGGCCGGGGTCGTCCCAGGCGGCGTCGCGGCCACGGCGCAGCAGGCCGCCGAGGCGAACATGAGGCGCCGCCCCGACGACGGCGACGGGGAGAACAAGGTCACTACGACGCTCAAGGACGTGGTGGGCGGCGCCGCGGCGGTGCTCCCGGCGAACAAGGTGGCCACCAGGGAGGACGCCGACAAGGTGGCGGCCGCCGCGGCGCGGAACGCCGGGAGGCACGCTGGTGGCGCCGCCGGTGGCGGCGGGAAGGGCGTCGCCGAGGCGGTGGCCGCCGCCGCGGAGATGAACGAGGGGAGGATGGTTTAGTGCATATCCATGGCGCCGATGTAATACAAGAAATCTAGTATACGTACAGTACGTTGTGCACATACATCACATGTACAATACGCTGTACGCATACTTTTCATCACCTCTATTATTTGTGCACTTTATGTTCGTGTATAGGTGTATCGCGCTCGTTATTTCTCTACGTTTTAATATATAGCACTATTGACAATGTATTCCGCCAACAAACCTCTCAAATTTACTTTGTTCTTCGTTAATAGATCTTAAAATAATTAGTTGAAAAAAATAAAACATACAAATCATATGACTAGAATTTCCATGTAAGTACTCCTATGATATTATTATAATTATGCTGGATATCACTATTATAGTATATATAATAGAAAAATAATGATCGAAGTTATACACCATCTACCGAACATATTTAAATATATGCATATAGTGTTATGTTTTATGCTTAGACTAAGAAAAGAGTGTACTAAAGTACATACATATATATATAGATGTATATAAATGTATATATAAATATATGGATACGCGCGCGCGCACCGCATACACTACCTATCGAGTATGAACCAACAAAAATATGATATGATGAATTTAGTTTATCTAGAAATGCACTGTACGTGTGGGAAAATCTTACCTATGTGCAAAAATGATAATCCTTTCGTTTCATATTCATATTATAATTCATCGTTTCATATTCATACTATAATTCATACTAGTTTCATATTTCTCATATTATACTTTATTCTGACACTTTTTAAAAATTTTAAAAAGTTAAAAAAATTGACCAAATTTATAAAAAATATGACAATATATTCAATAGTGAAAAAATATTATTAAAATATATTTAGTGTTGCATCTAATAAAACTAATTTGGTATTGTATGTAGTTGTTGCTATTTTTTATAAATTTAGTCAATTTAGTCAAACCAAAAAGTTTGAAAAAAATTAAAACTACTTATATAATATAAAGTGTACTACTGTAAAAATTACTTTTCATACGGTCAAATTTAATTCTTGCAGGCATTGCAGCTGGTTGGTGCGACACAGGAAAGCACGGGCGGACCTATGGAGTGGTCCGGGTGAGCCGTGGCCCACCCGGACCCTCCACCCCGCTGCAATTTCTAGCGATCGAGGCCCATGGCTCCGCCCTGCCGATCACCATCACGAAGACACGCGATGCGTGATCCCTCATCCCTGGCTCGATGATTCGTCTCCTGTGCGCCGCACGCGACTGGCGATTCCTGATCCCTAGTCGCGAGTCTCGCGACTCCTAATGATTGATGAACTGGCGATCTCGGCTCTCGGCGATGCCCGGCAGCTCCTAGCGTCACAAGCACTACCTCACCATGAGCACTTCGTGATAACTTCAGCTCGCAATGCGATGCGATCATCTTGGGTGTTCTTCTCAATGTTGGTGTCGTCCAGTTTTGCTTTGCTTGTCACCGTGCATAGTAGGTCGGGTTTAGCGCAGCGCCGGTGTTCGTTGTTGCGACGGTTCCTGACGAGTGGCGATCTCGGCTTGGCTCGGTGGCACCCGACCGCCGTTGCTCGCCGCACAACAGCAACTCCAATCCAAAGAACTGGGGACACACGTGTATGTGACTATGTCTGCAGTTGTCTCTTTTTTCAATCTTCCCTATCTAGCAATTTAGAAATACCCTCATGTTACTATTAGTCTCTGTAATTAAGAAGTATTTGCTTTGAAATTGATATTTTGTTGTGGCAGATTTATTGAAAGATGAAGAGGAATGGAGATATTGCTTCTATGTTTCGAAACATGCAGCAAAGAAGCTTGCTTCGCATCTTCGTCATCTTCGCCTTCTCCAATTGTGGTACAAGAGCAGACTTCAATTGTGGTGTAAGCAGAGTAACCGCGAAATTTATGGTTTTCGATCGTATCACGGAGATACGACACGGTATCCCTACGATTTTATTTGAATAATTTCATGTGAATTTAAAAATTTTTAAAAAAATTCATTTTATTAAAAAATATATTTATTTTTTATTAAAAAAATAAAATTCGCGTGGTTTGCCGTGAAAACCGTGGTATGTAGCGTGGTTTTCGTGGTTTTTGGCACAGTTTGTATGGTTTTGATGAAAACCGCGTCACGACAAATCGTTTTAAAATCTACTATTTATCTCGTCATAGTTTTCATGGTTTTCGCATAAAAACCACGCTGGTCGTGGAACGGCATGCTCGCGTGATATATAAAATCCTGGCTGGGTTTAAGTACTCTCTTTACTAACATCATGATGAACTTGAACGATCATCTCTGTCTCATTTGTGCGACTTTACTGATCAACATTGTGCATTGCCCATTTTGGATGAACTTTTAATTAGCACGGAGTTCGTTCAGGTTCTCCGGCGACAGGACTTCATGGGCAAGAAGTAATCAGTCCACTAATTTCATCGTAGCAGTACCAAGATTCAGAAGAAATACGAAATTTTGTTAGTTCAAACACGTGAAAGATTCAAATATATTGTGCCAATACGGTTTCATTTCCTTGTTGGTCGTAAAACACGGACATATATATTTGCTATAGAATTCCTACGATTATTTAAATGATTTTTTTCTCAATTTTTACCATCGTATTAACGCTTACTGTTGATCTTTTTATTTTTGGGTGATCTTTTGGCGATCTGGTTTTGATGCTTTTTGATCGAATCCACCCACCCTAACGTGATCTTTGACTTGTGCATGTGTTCATAGCTTAAGTGGCAAAGGCAGAACACATAGCTCACATGAAAAGCCTAAAACGTACATCCCAAAGAGAACAAAACAAATTTGGCCAAAATTAATAAACAGCCCAATCGAAAGAAACTGTCAAAACCATCCAGCAAAGAATTCATCACACCCAATTATAACTCTCTCTCTCTCTCTCTTTTTGTCCATCTTTTTTCTTTTTTCTCGCTTTATGATATATAATTATTTTGATCTTTATTAATATAATGAAGATACGTAAAACTTGTACGTATTCTCGAGAGAAAAAACCAAAAACATAAAAGACGAATGACACGTGCAAACCAACCGAAAAATGTAGATCAAGACCAGTTAAGTGGATCACCGGTCTTTGTGCCAAAGGAAGATAGCCCGTTTTGTCCATTTATGCATTCCAGCCTTTGGATGGCGATCGGATGGTGCAAAGACTGATAATTTTCTCTTTTTTTAGGCAACTGATCAATAGTCAACATTGGACAGTATTTTTTTTAGTGTTTTTGTTAGTAGCCTTTTCTAATAGTCTTTTTTTATCTTTCGACAATGATTTTTTTGTCGTTTTATGCTCTATTTTTTACGTATAATCTTTTACGTGTTTGAAAAAAATTAATAGTCAACATCGAACGATGGGGCTCTTTGTAGCCGGACGAGAGCGATAGATGAGGAGAGGCCGCACCGGCTCATCTATTGATTGAACCGATTGGATATTAACTTGTGTAAACAATTCTCAATTAAGATTAGTGACTCTTTAGCCTTACAAAGGCCGTCATATCGAATTAATGACCCATGCTATTTTTAATCAAAATTGTTAGGAATGATCGATATATATCTATATATAAGTCAGTCTCATGCGGTTATACACATGCATACACATGTGCCGCATACACATGTGCCTTAATTTAGTATACGATTTGGTCGCATGACAACTTGATGGATCATTTCATAATTAAGCTTCAGTTGTGTGTGTGTGTATATATATATATATCTATATATATATATATATATCATGGCTAATGATAGCATGCAGCGTGCAAAAGAGATACTTGAAATCGATTAATACCTATATGCTCTCTCTCTTTTCCTAATTTTTGGCAATGAGGCTGATCGATCCATATGACGATGACTCGCTTTTTGGAGTTGAGTTTAACTGTCGAGTATTTTTTTAGCTTCGGCTTTATTTTACCTTTTTCTTTTTACATAATTAAGTCGATCTGATTAATTGTGTTGCGTGGTGTATCTATACTCTATTTCTTTCTTTTAATATATTGATATATATTTTTTATGTAATTTTTTTCGCGTTTGTAAAAAAATATATATAAATATCGGTCTCTCATATTTCCAGTGATCTGCCGTACCAGGAGCAACCTGCATTAGGCTGATCCACCGATGTGTATGCGACAAGCGGCCGAGGTCCACTCGCTCATGGATTGCAATCTCATTTTGAGTTGAAATGCAAGCCCTAATGAGATAACTTTGTTGTCTTTATTTTATTAAGAATCACGAATTTTAGCGTGACAGTAAATTTTTGTCACTATCCTATAAAAGTATGCAAGCTTGATTATTTCCATCAATATATATTATCGCTATCTTTCAAAATCCAATATATTGACGACTCTGAATAATCAGACATGTAGTCCATGGATTTACAGGTGAATGTTGATTTCCCACGCAAAGTGTACGTAGATGGGATTTTTGGATTTATATGAAGACTTATGACTTTTTTAATCGGGACAGGTCAAACCAATTAATTAGTTCCTAAACCAATTAATTGGTTTCTAGATTTACATGGCAATCTTTTCCTTATTCCCCACAAAACAAATATTTGTAGGAAAGAGTGCGATATAATGTTTTTTCTAATTATTAATCCTATCGTGATCGTGTCCGTTCCTGTTTGTATGGGAGAGAAGACTAACCAGATAATGTTTGCATGTATGTTGAGATGGTGTCTGTTCCATTCCTGTATACAATTCTCCGAATCGTCACATACTAAAAATGGAACAGAGACCCAGACTTAATTTAGTGAAAGTGAATTAATTTAGGCTAGATTTACACAAACACAACTATAATATTTAGCTATAAAGTCTTATAAAGTCTTGGTTAGTTCTCATCCTAAAACTTTACACACTGTCACATCGAAAATTTTGACACATGTATGAAGTATTAATATATAGTAAAAATAATTAATTACATAGATTATATGTAATTTACGAAACAAATTTTTAAGTCTAATTAGTTTATAATTTAACAATAAAGTAACACTTATGCTAATGATGAATTAATTAGGTTTAATAAATTTGTCTCGTGGTTTACAAACGGATTCGGTATCCGAATACTCCATATAACACCTTATATAACATCCAATGTGAGATCAAAAATCTTTACAGACTGAACAGCCTGAAGTTAAACAAGACCTAAATCACTAAAACGCAACCCTCAATCCAATTAAAATACATGTCAGAACTTTTCAAAAGCTAATGCTTATCTCCAAGTTAGTACTATCATTTATGAATTTGGAATTTCTATTTTGTTTATGTTTTGCACACAACAAGCTATTCTTTCTTAATTTATTCTTTCTTAATGAGATCACGTCTGATTTTGTTTCAGCGATTAAATGTATGATTTCAATTCCTTCTGCCATTTTCTTATTCTATATATGTGAAGCAATCAAGATGCAATAACCAACAACACGAACCAATGTTATGGGCAATAACCCTAAACAGTACACAGGTAACTGTCACAATTCTAAATAAATAGATTTTCGGTTGCAATGCGCAGACACTTTAAATTCTTTATATAAATATAAAATTACAAAAGTAGTATAATAATACTATGTTACATAAAGTAGTATAATAGACATAAATAAATTTGGCCAGGTCATTTTTAGCATATATGGTTAAAGGCAGCTGGTGGGGGAAACGGAACTAAGGTCCCTATTTCTCTAGGACCAATTGCATCGTGAGCCCACAAGATCACCCTCACATATACAGCTCAGCCGGGATCGCCTCCCAACGATGGGACGGCAAGTGGCGGCATTAAGCCATAGCAGAAGCCGCACCAGTCTTTTGGACATTGTCTCATTGATTTTGTTCTGATCAAAGTCAAGATCCTTTAAGGACGGTTAGTTAGGATTAAAGTTACCGTAGTTCAATGTGGTTATGGCATTTATATATTTTTACGTCATACCCGAACATGGAGGACTACAAAAAATTGGACATGACTGTCACCACTTGTTGTCTACCTCACTTTCTGTGGGACACACCCGCATCCAACGGTATTTATTTAACCTAAGCATCATGCTTATGCTAGTAAATAATATCACTAACTCCCTCGAGACTCTCACCCTTCAGATGGACAAGTTAGAGCTAGAACAACCTAACAAAGTCATTGGATCGTTACCATAGCATAGATCAACTAGCCTAACAAAGTGAAACATATAAATGAAGTACATCCTATTCATAAAATATATAACTACTAAAGTAGTATATGAATTATGAACACAAGAATATAAAAAAGATAGTTTTATTAATTCAACTATAATCTTACAAGAAGAGTAAAGTATTAAAGATATATCAGAATCTTCGAGAAGAATATAGACCAAAGTCACTCTAAGCCTATTTTCACTAATACTATAGAAATACAATATAGGGAGAGAATTGATCCTTGAGGTATGTGTTGCAAGTGAGGGAATGAGCTCCTTAAATAGATGACTTATGATGATTTGGAAGGTCGGTAACTTCCATAACCGTCATTGGGAGACAACCAAGAAGCTACACGTGGAGGATGAGAGGAGGCATAGGCGGTTCGACGCCGTCTTTCTCCACCGTCTTTCACCAGCAGACGACATGTGGGCCCCTATGATAGTTTCCGGTAGTTTGACCCCACTTTATGCCGATTTGAGCTAACTTATGGCCCCCTCAATCCATGTGTTCGCACGTGATTCGTTGGAAGTGTGTTTCCTTGTATGCCAACCTCATTTATCCTTCACTATGATGTATATTCTCTGCATCCATGTTAGTTCTTCAAGTATAGTGAAACTATATTATGAAGGAGAACGCGGAGGCTACGATAGCTCAAAAAAATTTTTTTTACCGTGCAATCCAGAAATACTTGCAAGTAAGGATCCATAGATCGTTACCTATTGACGTGCAGTGCAGCGAAAATAGTCAATATGTTGCTTGCCCACATTGGAAAAGTCTTGCCGACCTCGCGAAAATTCCAGCCGACCCCGGGAAAGCCTTGCCAACCTCAGGAACGCTTCAGCCGACCCCGGGAATGAATCGCCCGACCCGCCGACCTCGGGTCCATCTCGTCCGACCCTGACAGTGATTCCGGTTCGCCTCGCCCGACCCCGCCAAACTCCACGTGCGCCACCCGATTGCCTGGTGGTGTTTACGGTTTGCCGATGGCGATGACTTCGTGCCGAGTTGCCGATGCTGACGATGCCGTGCCGATACGCCCGGCTCTCCGACCTGCCGACCCCGACCCAAAATGCCGAATTGAATTCGGCTAATTGGATCTCGACGAGATTCTATGTTGCCGAAGAAATGCCACAAAATAGTGATGTATCTACCGGTATCCACACATCCAGGGAGAGAACTTCGAACACCCGTGTGCTAGCACGTGATGCATGGCTAGGGTTTTGGCTCGAACGTGGGAGGGTTTCCGTGGGGATTATTTGTCCGGTTGTGTGTTGCGCGTGAACCCTTCACCCCTCGCCTCTAAATATAGGGTTGCTGACTGGGCCTAAAGGCCCATCGGGAATCCTTGTCCGGTTGGATCTCTATCCAATTGAGCCATATACGATTCAAACTCGAATGCCTGTGCTTTCCCGTTAAGTGTGCGATCATGTAGGCTCAGGTATACTTGGTTCTGACCCGAGTCCAACTCGACCGACCCATCAACAACGGCCCCTAGCAGAACGTATTGACACCAAATTATACAAGAGGATCATATCGGCTGAACCTGTAATATGTGCACAAATCCCTTTGCCTTACGATATCAATTAAGCTATAGGCAGGACTCGTGTCATCCTATCAATAGCTTAATCATTCACTCAATCTCGTGTTGGATTATATATCCGTTGATTGACTCCTCAATCAACTCGACATGGGCATGCACTTCCATAATCCATTACTTCGAGGGGCCCAGAGATATCTCTTGCAGAGGAGGGGCAAATTTTATCTTGATCATTCATATCTCATTACATATTTTATAGCAAACCCGAAGACTACTTTTATAACTACACAGTTACGAAATAGTGTTTGGTAGTCCCTAAGTGAGTCATTACACATGTTGAAATCCATGATGATCTCAGGTCAAAGGACTTTGCAACAACACTACTTGAGACCAACCAATGACACATTAATTCTCTGTAGTGTCTCAAGGTGGGTCTATCCAATAATGTGTTCTCTAACACATGTTCACGTTTTTAATTTTGGTATCTCCATACCATGATCTACGAGACATGATCATCAATCAATAAACATGTTGATCTTAGAATCATATTTGTTCCATAGACATGATATATGATCAGGGATCATTTAGAAATAGATTCATACATAAAGAGTCTCATAAATAAGTCACATACTTATTAATTAATATAAGTTGTCTATTTCATGAAACTGAATAACACTTTATTCATTGATACATGAACATTGACCATGATATTCAACATCTCCATGTTGCTTCTAAGGCATATCAATTACACATTATTCATTTTTGATATACGTGTAAGAAATGCTAGTTCTTAATTTATTTATTATGATAATTGGCGATCAAAATTGGTACTTAATGACCGTCAACAATAGTTCAATTACATACAAGAAGTTGGTGGTAAGATGTGAAGTAATCAAGCTAACCGAGTAACGCGAATGAACAGGGCCAGAGCGACGTGCCACGTGTCGGTGAGTGGCGCCTGACTTTGTCGCGAAGCAATTAGGTGGGCGACCAATCCACTACGCCATCATCTGGGCCCGCCAGGCCCGGTTTTAGGACAGGTGGCGCCATAAGTTTTCTCGAGCTGTCTCGAGCCTCCTGCTCAGCTCCCCCGGGGCACAAGCGCAGACCCGATCAACTGCAATGAGTATGTTCAAATTGATGTGACATGAGGACAATCACAAGACTAGGGATAGATGTTTCCCTGTGCAAAAATGTAAATGCAGCCTCCCTTTCAAGTATAAAAAGATGCCACTTAGAGAAAGGTTGGATAACAAAATACTTAGTCTAAGGCTTGATGGTTGTATTGTAAGCCTCCCGCATCTACTTTGTAACACATCACACATCTAGTCTCAAACACACGAGTAGAGTTTCTTTAGAGGGGGATGATCTCTTTCTCGTTGAAGGAGATCTCATCTTCGCCAGCAGTTATAATTCAAAACAAACAATTATATTGATTACGGTTTAATGTATATTACTTTTCTTAAATAACATTAATTTTTTTAATAAAATGACTATTCAAGACGTATGGCTAAAAATCAACGACATTGTATATTACATGAGAAGTACTTAATTGCTAAGTATGGAACGGATAGGATGGTGATGTCACTACCAGACTCAAGACATAGCGTGTAGGAGCGAAACAATCAGAAAAAAATTGTTTTTGGGGTTAGAAATTATTTTCCTCTTCTGGAAAACTATTCCAGTTCTGCAAGCTAGCTTGGCCGGCGTGCGTGCACCGAGATGGCGACGTCGACATTTAGAATGCATGAAATTATTTGTAGAAATTGGAATTCCCAAGGGGCAATATATATGCCGTGAGACCACAAGAACCTGCCAACTGCCTGCATGCCACAGTTAACCGCCGGCCAATGTTGATATTATTCATGGGATTTTTTTCTTTTATAATAATAGAATAAAAACATGGGATATTTTTAATTTATCTCAAAGACTCAATTATAAGAAACGCTCATACCCAATCATATGGTGGAGCATCACCAACCGCTCATCCAAATGATACTCTATACCAAATAAATTTGGATGTTTTTGATAAAAAAATATGGTCCAACGTACAAACCATCCAAACCACGAGTGCTCTATTTGGATGGGTGATCTTCTATCCATTTAATTTAAAAGATAAAATTTAGGTGGAATGTTGACGATGCTATAAGAATCACCTCCTTTTGAGAATGACACACTATCAAAATTCATGTGGATAAAAGTCTTTTTTTCTTAATTAAAACACAGCTGGGAAGTCTCCCACAGTAAAAACACTCAAGTATCATATTGTGATATAGTAACAATATTTGAAAGTGTATAGTTGAACTGACACATGGTAACAAATTACTTGTATCAGTATACCACTGTACTTGTATAAACATGTTTCATCTATTGCACATATACGATCATTATTAACCATCTAGCCCTTCGTTAACCTAGTACCACCAATTTTATATATTAATGTCAAAAAGAAGTATCGATAATAATTAAATTGAATTTATTGCATAAGACTAAACAATTCCAATCCGATGTGGACGTACGACGACAAACGAATCTACAAAATCTCTATATCCTGCATGCATAAACTAATAGGATAATCCCCTGTAGCTTATCCACTATTGAGTTTTCGTGGCTGGGAACGCTTATTTATAAAGAAATATCCGGTAAAAATGTTAAAAACTCATAAATTAATAAAAAATATTAAAAATAAATATAAATATAAATATGAAATACATTTTTATCAAATCTTAAGCCTAAACTTTATTTTTTATTTGAAAGAAAAAACAACAAATTTTATATAAGTAACGTCCCATTACTAATCATCCGAAATTTATTTTTTTCTCAAATAAAGTTAAGTTTAAATTTAAAATAATTTTACGAGTTTTTAATTTTATTTTTATTGAATATGTCCTCTCCTTATTTATAGCCCGAGAGCTGTGGCTTCAGCAATTAGCAGGCAGCTCGGCTCACTGAATTCGATCACCTCTCAGTTGCTGCTGCCTTTAGGCAACCAAACCATGGCTGTCCAGGTTCAACGAACGCCGTCCCTCCGGTCCACGTACACCAGCCACCGGAGTCATCTCCTCCAGGCCCCACCTGCAGTGACACGGCGCACCGTGGACCGAGCCTTCCTGCGCATCCATGGACCTCCCCTGCCTCCTCTCCTGTATAAAACCTCGCCTCCTGATGCTTCCTCCAACTCCAAGAGCCGCCATTTCCAACGAAGGAGCAAGGATTGTTGTTTCGCTGTCGGATCGGTAGGATTCGCTTGGAGTTTCCGTGTTCATGCGATGATTGAGGATTAAATTTTGTGTTTTTTTGTTGGATTTTTTTGGGGGTTCAGATTCCTGACGGGATAATGGGGGAGGCGTCGCCGGCCATCGCCAAGGATGTCACCGAGGTGAGCAAGCGCAGATTGTTTCTTGTTCTTTCATCTCGGTTTTATGGCATTTTGTTGAGGGTTGGATTGGTGCTGGGATGTGATTGAGGGAGAAAAAAAAAGATTGAATCTTTTGTGATGTGTAGTTGATTGGGAACACGCCATTGGTGTACCTCAACCGGGTGACCGATGGGTGCGTCGGGCGCGTCGCGGCCAAGCTCGAGTCCATGGAGCCCTGCTCCAGCGTCAAGGATAGGTGAGCTCTACTGAAATTTCTCTCTCCTTCTCATAGTCGTTTACTGTAACTCGGTTACTGCTGGAGGGTGGATTATGTCTCAAAAATTGGTTATTTGCTTCTTGTTTCCGGAATGAATATGTGGTTTTTCTGTGTAGTTATCAGCTGTTAGAGCTCTTACTTGCATCTTGGATAGATGAAAATTTGTTCTGGTTGTGTTGGGTTTGTACAGGATTGGATACAGTATGATCACTGATGCAGAGGAGAAGGGGCTGATCACTCCAGGCAAGGTGAGGAAGAAGGATTTTTCTAATGATTTCGGTGTTCTGTACCAATGGAACGGTTTGGTCTTATAAACTAGTTGTTCTTCCTACTTCAATGTGAATGTTGTTCATTTATTATTTGTTGGATCCCACTGCCGTTTGATAGTATGTTGGAGCTGTTCTGCTGATGAAAGGGCGTGCATAGGAAAGAGTTTGAGTTGACCAGCGCATGTGCGAAAGCTCAAATAAGTTGTTAGATTGGATAAGAAATGGACCATTCACCTACTGCATTGGTCTAGATATTTTATAGAAAATGAACAAGGTGTTCCTCGCGTTATCTAAGTCAAAAGGCCAAGAGATGTGATCCCCTGCTGTCACTCAACTGCATAATCATAAGTTATCCGATAGCTGTTATTCTGCCATCTCACGTTATGGCACATTTCCCTAATTTATTCTTAATAAAGAGGCCACTTAACATTATTTTTGCAATGGATATGACCTAATGATTGATGCTTGGGTCTAGACTGGTTTTGTTTAGTTGATTTTATTGGAAAGATGAATTGATTTTCTTCATTAAATGGAAACCTGCTGTATGGACTGATTAGTACTAGATGACCCAACATATGTTTCTAGCTAGTTATGTACAATATAATTGACATTGTCTTGTCTTGTTTTAGAGATAGTTTTCGTAGTGCTTATGCTGTTAAAGAATAGATGACCAAGTAATTATTATTTTTTCAGCCAAATGAGATCACGGCTCCATTGCATCACTGCAGTTTTTCGATTTGCTTATTCTTTATAAGAACAATTATATTATTTTCAATAGCAGCATATTTTGACATACCATGCTTCTTCTAGATTAATATATTTGCCATGTCTAGGAGTCATGAATGATGAATGTGGCCTTGGTTTGCAGTATTGTTCATTTTCTCCTGCATCTAGGTGTTTTATTTCTGCAGATACTTTGCCAGTTGACCAAAGTAATTTTTATATTTCCAGTTGCCATCTGCATGATTCAACTAGTAGCTTAAAGCATATTTAACTAAGGGAAGTTTACAATGCTTTGATGTGATAGTAAGTTAGCAGTTTTTTTGTTTGTAAACACTTCTTCAAACTGCTAGTAAAGCTAAATCTATTATAACTTCCATAGAGTTAAGAACGTAAGATCTGGCTTTACTGATGTTTTGCTTTCTCTGTCAATGATGGCCAGAGTGTGCTGATTGAGCCAACTAGTGGCAACACAGGCATTGGACTGGCCTTCATGGCTGCTGCAAAGGGTTACAGACTTGTACTCACGATGCCGGCCTCCATGAGCATGGAGAGGAGAATCATATTGAAGGCTTTTGGTGCTGAATTGATACTTACTGACCCACTCTTGGGAATGAAAGGAGCTGTCCAAAAGGCAGAAGAACTGGCAGCGAAGACACCCAACTCATTTATCCTCCAACAATTCGAGAACCCTGCTAACCCAAAGGTGTAGCATGATTTAACATTTTAATACCCTTGTTTATACTTTTGTTCTGTGGACTCATACTGGGATGTTATGCAGATCCATTACGAGACCACTGGACCTGAAATCTGGAAAAGCACAGGAGGTAAAATTGATGGTTTTGTTTCTGGTATTGGGACAGGTGGCACTATAACTGGAGCTGGACGATACCTCAGAGAGCAAAATCCTAATATCAAGGTAAGGACCAGAAAGTTCTATACTATAGTTTTGGTTTGCCACATTGAATAATTAAAGTTCCAGCGTTTGTTCCTTTAGGAAAAATAGTATCTGATTTTATTTGTTTTTCTTATGTAAGATCTATGGTGTGGAGCCAGTCGAGAGCGCTGTCTTATCTGGTGGAAAGCCTGGTAATAAGGAGTCATCCATTAATTCCATGTCATGATTTTATTTCATTTTATGGTTGTGACAAATACAAAAATTATAAATTGTTTGCTGCACTTTAGTTTTCCCACAATGACCAAAAGCTAAAACAAAATATCTGATTTGCGGTTGTCTGGGACTTGTTATGTGAAATATCTTGTCTGGGAGGGAGAGCAGATTTTATCATTGGATGGCTGCATTTTGAAATTAGAATTATCATGTGGTTGATAATTGTTCATGTGTTTCCCAAGGAGTCATTTTCTGGGGTCAATAGTTCATACTTGTACCTCTCAAAAGAAAATAATATCCTTGTGAAGAAGGGATCTTGTGAACCATTTTACAAATAATTCTGTTTTCTTTCTTGATGTTTCTTCTTTTGGACTCTTAGATCTATTTCTCCTAATGCAGGGCCACACAAGATCCAAGGAATTGGAGCTGGTTTTATTCCTGGGGTGTTGGATGTTGACCTCATCAATGAAGCTGTACAAGTATGTTATGCTTCTGTATTAAGTTGAGCTGTAGAAAGACAATATATATAAAAAAATTAGCACCATTTTACTTTTGCTCACTTGATCCATGGCTTTACTTTTCTTCTTTGCGAATAGAAGTCTGTACTAGGTCTATATTATTCATGTTGTCTTAGCATTTATTTGCTTCTCTTAATCTTGTATAATATTTTAGTTCATTAAACTGTTTTCCAGGTTTCAAGTGATGAAGCTATCGAGATGGCAAAGGCTCTTGCATTGAAAGAAGGGTTGCTGGTAAGTTTTGTGTTTGATGTTTGCTTCTGTTCTCTATTATTAATCTGTAGTACACAAATTGCTTTTGTTAAGCCTCTCCATAAACGGATCATTTGGATGGTACCTTAGCTGAAGTCATCAATGATGTAAATATAGGTTGGAATATCTTCAGGTGCAGCTGCTGCAGCTGCTGTTAGGCTCGCTCAGAGGCCGGAAAATGAAGGAAAACTTCTTGTTGTAAGTGTTACATCTTTCTTCATGTTAATTTCTAACGTCCTGCGGCTTACAGCTGCTTCAATTACACCTGCACTTGTCTCTTCCCCATATTCATCTGATATTATAGTTCAAACTAACAGATATACTCAAAATTTACACTCTGTGACCTAGAGGAATGCTAACGAATCTTAGTTGTTTACTAGTTTTGTCATTATGGCATCTGTAATTTCAGTTCACATAGAACGAACTACCATAAAAAACAAGCTCTATCTCCACATTGTCGATTTGTTTCGTCATGTTCATCCCCACACCAACACCCTTCCCTCAATGTAGGTTGTCTTCCCAAGCTTTGGTGAGCGGTACCTTTCATCGGTGCTCTTCCAGTCCATCAAGAAGGACGCTGAGAACATGGTGGTCGAATAAAACGCACAATCTCTGGGAATCCACAGGAATAAAAGTTTGGTGTTTCTGCTTGTGTTATTGAGCATACATTGGCCTGCCATTTTCAAGTTGTTCTGCTTGTGTAGCAATGGGGGAACACAGTGTGTTAGCCTTGTAGTGTTAACAGTTTACATTTTATCTTCCCTGTATATCAGAACTCTTTACATGACACTTATCAGCCAGTGTGAGTGAAATAAAGCATCATATGATCTGTCTCATGTTTTGGGATCTTTCTCTGAACCATAAATATTCTTATAAGAGAACAAGTCCCATGTTTTGGGATCTTTCTCTGAACTTCCTCTGAACCACAAATATTCTCATAAGAGAACAAGTCCCATGTTTTGGGATCTCTCTGAAGTCTGAACCACAAATATTCTCATCAGAGAAGAGAACAAGTCTCATGTTTTGGGATCTTTCTCTGAAGTCTGAACCACAAATATTCTCACAAGAGAGCAGTAGTGATCTGAAGAATGACATCAGGCCCAAACAAGTGTTGCAAGTGTTGCACCAGTTTATGGACCATGGCTGACAGAAAAAAATACAAAACAGTACTGATGAACATTGATGCTCCTAGTCCTTGCTGCTGCTGCTAATAACTGGCTTTTGCAGGAGAAAAGGAGCCAACATCAGTCAAAAAGGTGCAATGCAGGCTATGCTCATGTTCCAGGCACTGTTTGGCTGTTGGCAATGGCAGGGTGCAGTATACCATCATTCATTGGTTTAGTTACCTGTTACTACTTGTAAATGCACAACCTTGTTCCTGTAGAAATGGAGCCACACCCACATAGATTTTGACCTGACCTGATCTATAGCTGTTTTTTAAAATTTAAAAAATATCAATAGCTGGGAGACATACTACACCTCTTCTTCTAGGGATTAATCTGATTCAAGAAACCAACCTAGTCAACATCCTTGGTGAGTTTTTAGGAGCATCTTCAGTGAATCCACTTGCAGACAAGACTAGCATTGTCCATTGTCAACAAGCTACCTATCTAGGCACTTGACTTATTGTTTCTACTGCTTTATTTTTGTAGTGGTATAAATCATTCATAGCATCAGCAACAAAGGACAAGACTGGTCCAATGTACAGCTTTGCCTTTTCTCTGCTGACATTTAGGGAGAGGCAGGCAACCCTATGAACTAAAAGAGTGCTTTTACTTGCAAGAACACGCATGGGTGAGTTTCTTCAGACAAGTGCAGAATTGAGCTTCTTGGCTACCATGATTTATGATTATGGAGCTTTAATTGTCAGTAAAATTGCAAGCATGGCAATGGCAGAAGAGGGCCAACCATGTGCAACCAAAAAAGGCTCCAACATGATAAAAGAACAGCAGAAAGGTAGTCTAGACTAGACCTTCCATTCCTTTGCTTTTACTTTTGAGTGGACAGAAGAAGACTACAAGCACAGCTGCATCATTGTTCATCATCTCCAGCCATGGAAATTTTCAGTGTGCAACAAGTGTAGCGCCTGCAGAGAGATTTCTGAATTGAAGACAACTTTGTGGTCTGAAAAATCTGAGATCTGCAAGGCATTGATTCATGCAGTGCATCTGATCTACTGTTGAGCAGAATTTGCTTCCAGAAAAACAAAGTATTAAGTACAGACTATTTATAAAATTTATTTATAATCGGTGACTAATTCACGAGACGAATTTAATGGGCCTAATTACATCATAATTTGACGATGTGATGCTACAATAAACATTTGCTAATCATAAATTAATTAGACTTAATAGATTCGTTTCGTAAATTAGTCACCGATTCTACAATTATTTTTATAATTAGTTCACATTTAGTCTTTTAAATTGTCCAAACATTCAATATGACACGGACTAAAATTTTAGTCCCTTTGTCCAAACACCCCCTAGCTTTCTCGCATTTGCCAAGATTTTGTTGTCATAAGATCAGATATTAGGGGGACGATAACAGTTAATCCAGATATTTACCATGTAGCTTGCAATTTTCAGGTGATTGGCCTGAATTTTAGCACTCTAACAGGAAACATGAACCCTAAATCTATCTGGGGCTCATGGCTTGTCCAGGGAGATACGATTTGCAGTTTTGCACCCCCCAACAAAACCATACAACGAGAAGCTCTCAAAATTCCACTTGAGAAAAAGAAAGACAAATACTATTATAATGAGAATTATGAACATATGGAGAAGAAGCCAAGAGATCATAGATGGTGCAGAATATAATCTAAGAGGCTGCTCTGATTCCATCTTGCAGACACATTCAGCAAGTATCAGAGAACATAGTCTAAGAGGCTGCTCTGAATTCTGATTCCCTCTTGCAAACATATTCGGCAAGTATCACAGAACAAGCATGCAGCAAGACAATGGTGGGATTACAAGGTAGCAACCACCTATTGGTATTAAACTGACGATATCCAATAACTAGCAGATTAATTTCTCAAGTTAAAAAACGGCTAGAGCTAACAAAGAGTTCATCTGACACCTAACTAAGTTCTGCTTTCATTTTCTCAGCATCTAACGCTGAGAGCCATTAAAAACTCAATGCAGCAGGATGTGATCATCAGCTCACTTCTACGACCAAGGAGCACGCCTAAAATCCGATGAGACAGATTAAGATGTTCTTCACTATCAACTTACTTCTACAACCGACGAGCTCCTAAAACTAAACGCAACATATCGAGACATTCCCGACCATCACCTCACTTCCTTGGGTGTGGAACAGAATTCCTCAGCTGCATGACCTTCTTGTGAGAATTGGAGTGTATGTCACTCACAAAAGTTGGACTGTTAGCAGGCCTGTATTCCGGCAGCAGCCTGCCGGACTTGAACCTCACGCCGCAAGCATTGCATAGCGTCTTAGGCCCCAAGGGACCAGTCCTCCACTGTGGCGTCTTGTAGGACATGCAATGGGTGCACCTCTTCACTGGCTCCTCGGGTGGCAGCTCGTCATTCACATACACAGCCTTCTTGATCTTCTTCTTATCTCGCCGTTTTCCAATGTCCTGTTCTTTGTCAATCTCTTGGCCATAGCGCTTCTTGGAACTGGTGGTGAGCCCATTCCCCGCCTCGATCCTCAGACGACAAGCATCACAGGTAGGCCCTGATGGACCATCCCACCACTGTGGTGATTGGCTGGACAAACAATAGCTACAACTGATCACCAGTTGCTCCTGCTGGAATTGCATTCCTGCACTCATCTTGTAATTCTCTTCCTCCTCTTGTTCTTGCTGTTGGACAAGTTCTTCATCTTTGTCCTTCTTGGGGAGGATAAGCTCACTCTCTGCTAGCCAGTCCTTATGATCGAGCAGGAGTAGCGGTGGCTCAACAAACAGCGTGATACAATGTTGGTCATCAGTGTCGCTTATGACAGAGGCCAGGCTCCTTTTCTTTTTTCTTGCATTGGAAGATGAACGTGGTGGTAACTTTGGTTTTGCAGCACCTTGACTTGCCATTGTAATAGGCGGTAGTTCTGCAGAGACAGGGTTTGTGCAGGATGCAGAGGTTGACAAGCAGTCCTCTACATAGACAGAAAGCCACTCTATGCCACTTCCATCACTTTCCTACAAAGTAAAGAAATGTTGACAAGATTGCAATGGCGAAAACAATTATCTATTCATCTTTTAAAAACTAAAGTACAGAACAGTGAAGGAATTATAGCTTTAAAAAGCTCTTGTTCTACTACATTACAGCAAGACATGCATGGAGGTCCAAATCAAAAAATAAAATTAGCTGAAGCATGGAACAATTAAATTCCTCAAAAGTTTTTCTGACAAAAATTAGTGAAGATAAAATTCCAGTGGTGGGTATTCAGCAGGAACAAACTTGAAGTCCATATATTTCAAACATCTAGAAATCTATGGCCCTTCAAAGATAAAAGGTGCTGCTCTACAATTTATAATTGTGCCAAGGAATACAAAACTGCCACAGCAATCTCTAAGTTACACCTACAATTAAACACTATAGTGGGCAGTGGGCACACAATAGGATCAATTGCAGTAAATGCTATACCTGCAACAAACCAAATGAAACTCCAAACCAAAAGGGGGCTAGGTAACCGCATTTCACATGGGGATGCAGGCAGTAGGCCCTTTATTGAATTCTAACAGTAAAACTTTAGAAACACACAATATAACTGAGCAATCCCTAGAAGAAATAGAATAAAGCTCAGTGCCTCTTGTTAATGTTTCCGGCGACAATAAAGGTTTTTCATCCGAATTGACACAATAAAGAAAATGGCTGTCGTAATCTTGCATGCACATCATCCCATTGACGAAAGAAGATTTTTACAATGGATACGTCTATGCAATGACAGTGATGGTAAGGAAATATCATATACACATCGATATTGAAAGTCACAAAGCATACAAGCATTTCTTCCCTGTGACCTCACAACTAAGAAGACAGCCAAAACAAGATGCATTATTGCTTAATACAAGATTGGCATGGACATAGTCTTGTGTATTTTTCCCTATGAAGCTCTGCTGGAAAAAGGTACGGCTGAATGAATTGCTCAACAACTGTTAATATATTTAATTTCTCTATGAACCAAAAAATTATTTCCGATTTATAGATAGGAAAAGGTGAAGAAAAGGGCGAGGAAATGCAGCACGCATGAATAGGAGGGTAAGATAGTTGAAGAAACACAGGAAAATTCCACCATTTTCTTCTATGCAAACAAAATAGTGGAGAAAATTCATCTGAAGGGTAAAGAACACAAGTAAAAAAAAGAACCCAAACCCTAGGTCGAAGAACAATAATCTCAACAAACAAGAGAAGAAGAGGCCACCACAACCACACCCAATTCTTGTACCAAAACCCCCCACACAAAAACTCCCAAGAAATCCCCAATTAGAAAGAAGAAAAAAGAAAATCCCCCAAGAAAACATTCAATACTCCCAAAGAAAAAGAAACCATCCTCCTCCCCAATTCCTCCTCCCCACGGAAGAGCAAGCAACCTCAACCCCACCACGCCCGGTTCTTGGCCAGAAAAATCTGTACCAAACCACACAGAGAGACAGAGCAACAAGAAGAAAGGGGAGAAGCAGCAAAGCTAGGAGGTCCGGAGCACTGACCATGGCGGGCTGCTGCGGGAACAAATCCTCCAGCGAGGAGGCGGCCGCATTCGGCGGGTGAACATCCATGCCCAGCGAGGAGGAAGAGGCAAGAGGCAGCCGCACGGTTGGAGAGAGAGAGAGAAAGAGAAAGAGAGAGAGAGAGAGAAGCGGAGGAAGAAGAGGGGTAGGTTTCCGCTTGGAGAGGAGAGGAGGGTTTCGTTTTTATCTGAGCCGGATTGCTCTGGCTCAATGAGCCCAGACGTCGGCTCGTGAGCCGCGTAGAAGCCGACACGAGCAAGTACTGACTGTAACTGCGAATTGTGGGCTGTGGCTTAGGCTAGGCTCGAGCCTGGAACGAACTGGGCTCGACTATGTGTTTAGGTGTTTTTTTTTATAAGAAATTAGGAAGAAAAATGTCAATATATTGGGGATATATATGTTTTTTTATAAGAAATTAGGAAGAAAAATGTCAATATATTGGGGATATATATCTAGCACAATGAATGCGTAAATCTGCAGCAAATCTGGTTTGTTTTCATATTCCTTCTCTCATTCAATTCAGCTCTTGCACTCTTTCCATTGAGGAAATTTCACAGTACTGTAATTATTTGTTCAAAAGTACCACTTTGCTACAATTTTTTGCTACGTATTTCACAAAACTATAAACATCAATTTTTTAATCAAAAAACTAATTTTTTTTCTCTCTACATGTGTGTGACATGTGGATCCAAATTACAGTAGTGGTATTACTTATGCATATCATATATGGGTCTAAACTTGTTGGACAAATAAAACTGCAGCTTTCTAATAAAATTATTCTCCGAAATGTTTAGCTAAATCTATAACAATCTAGTCGTAGTTTTGACAAATTAGTTGCAGTTCTCCATTTCATTTATTATGTTTGGCGGCTGCCAAATTTGCTACCAAATTTTCATAGTGCTCTCCCTCCATTTCTGCTCTTCCTATTCCTACCTAGGCAAGCAAAGTAAAGCAAAGCTGAGCAAAGCAAGGCACAGGGCATTGTGTCACTCATTGTGTGAGCCAACCTCCTTTTTCTTTTCTTCCTTCCTTCCAAAAAGGACAGCACAAACTGCTGCAGATGTTTTATTATTTTTTTTTGCAATATTGCACCTCCCTTTCCTTGCTGAAGAAAAAGAGGAGGTGAATCTGAATATATACTCCATGATGCTGTCATGGCCTTTTTGCTGCTTTGATCTCTGGCTTTACCTGCTCTGCTCTTCAGGCAACTGAACTTGTACTGCTACTGCACTTCATCTTCCAAAGCTCTTTCACAATAATGGCGCTTGGTTGTTTTCGAAGAAATAGCCTCGTCATTTAACCTTTAGCTAATCGTAGGCCGTAACGGCTTATCAGCGAAAAGAACAATTTATTTGTAAATTATATATATATATATATGCTAAAATATAAACTGTACAAAAAACCCTCAAAATCGACTCCAAACTTAAGTATTAAAATTTAAATTTTTATAACGGTTTACAAGTTGAAAAGCAAATAATGAAGTTGAGTGATGACGGAAAGAAACAAGTGCGACCATGAATGTGAAGGTGACGAACTGCGTATGCAGAACCTCTTGGCTGTTACTGACCTGAATAGTATGGAAAACAAAGAGGTTTCTTGTTCAGTTCAGTTCAATGTTTATAAAAAGCAACGTTTCCATCGTCAATTCTCTTTGAACAGTGTGCATTACATCCTTCTGCAACCTCTGTAAAATGTTAATTGGTGTGTGTATGCTTGTTGTAGTTCATGGCTTTAATTTCTAATAAGCTTATAGTTTACGGTTACAACATTGCATCTAATTGTTTTCCTCGACACAATAGACACACCAACTTGGTTGGTATCAAAAAAATTGAGTTTTGTTTAGAAGAAGATCAAGACAGCATGTGTAGAATAGTAAAGTTAAGAGTCGAAGAAGAAGTCGCTAACTCATGGATGGTCCCTGGCCTTCGAGGCGAAGCACAATCGAAGGTACTCCTTCCAATAGTGCCCATTAACCATGCATTTACCAAAAAATAGACATATTTTACCAAAATATGAAGTATTGTTTAATTTTTTAAAAAACATGGTCGATATACCAGTCAGTTCCCATTACCCCACCTAGTGATAGGCCTGTTTATCAAGATAGCTATAGCATCAAACATGCCCTAGACGGACTGAATAGGGATTCTCTGAGATTAAACTCAATTGCGATAAAACAAAGGCTATTGTATGAGTAGGATTCAAATCTAGTGCGACACAAATTTTTTTATCTAATTAAAGTCCTACTCAATTCTAATCTAATAATATACAGTTCCATTTCAAATTAATAATGTAAATTGCAAGTAGTAAAGAGATTGAGATATATAGGAAGATCAAACATAGAGATACAAAAGACTTTTTCGTGAGTTATCGAAGACTAGGCAATCTTCGCTGATTTTCGTTGCAACACTCTACGCAATAGCTTCACACCCTCTCATAGTCACAGAGTTCATAAACCGCTCTTTTGGGATAGCTATTCTTAACTATGAAAAGCTAAATTCCAAGCTTTTCACAAGATAACTAGATGAATAATAAGATGAAGACTTCACTGGAAGCCGGTCAGCACTAGACTCTTTGTGAGTGCATACAAAGCCACTACCTTGCTCAAATGATCAGTCTAAAAGTTTAAATATTCGAAGAATTAGCTCTTAGTACTCTTAGACTCCCCCTCAGGTTTCTCAAGTTGCAATTGTATCCAAAAGATAGAAACATAAACATAGTTTCTCAAGTTGCAATTATATCCAAAAGATAGAAACATGTACATAGCCTGAACTAGCACCATATATTTATACCTCAACCACACAAAGTAGCAATTTCTAAGATGAAGTGCATAGGGCATGTCCAGCTCGTGACAGCCATACCCCCTCGGCACTCGGAGGGCAGCAAGTGGGCCACCTGAAAAAAGCCAGCTGCTCTCGTCCTCTTTTGCAGACGACCTCCGTATAGTAATAAATCAGACGGTAAAAGAACCACCTACAAATTTATCTTTCTTTGGTGGACGGTCGTTAGGCGAGGTTCAACGATCATCCGCCACGTAGGATTAAATGTTTTTGGAAGGACGATTTTTAAAAACGCTTTGCTATGGACGACTATATTTATAAATTTTCCACTTGAAAAATTATTTTTAAATATTTTAATAAAATAAAATAAAAAATAAAAATTATTTGTGTAAATATTTTAATAAATAAAATTAAAAATAAAAAAATTCAGGGAGCGAGTTTGAAATGGAATTGATAAATTATTTGAGAAAAGGCCCTTGCGGTACTGGGTCTTTATAGGTGCCTAAATGAGCCGTACGGCATGGCCAAGCACGGACACGGGTGAGGCACGACCCGTCGAGGCTACTGTTACGGGCCATGCCATGTCGGTTCGTGTGTCGCGCCCTCGACCCAAGTACGATCCATGACTATCCAGGTCATACCTGTGTCGACACGACACGCACAAGACCCACAGGTCATGCTGAGCCCACGGACCTACAAGACTGACCCGACAACACACTGAAATGGAAAAAAAACCACTACAACACTATTTTTTGTTAAAAAAATTAAAAATTAAAACAGTTTAAAAAATAAAATAATAACCTCATGTCGAAAATATGAAAAAATATTCTATTCGTCATCTTGAAAAAAATCATATATTCATCATATTAAAATTATTAAAAAATTAACACTTGAAAAATCATCATGCCCCACCCGTCACAGGTCGTGCCGTGCCGTGGTCCCCTATCGACCCACGGGCTTGACCGACAGCCTAAACACGGTACGCCCAATCATACGCTCGGCCTGTTTCCTTCTATGCCATGCCGCCATGCCGAACAAGCGTGCCCGTGTCAGCCCACAACGGCCCGGCCAATCTGGCCATCTATACGGGCCTTTGAGTCCTACCTACGGCCCGACTCGACTCGACTACCGGAGGAGGCGGAGATCGACTTCGCCCGCCCCGCCCCGCCCCGCCGCCGATCTCCATCCCGCGAGGGAAGCAGCGTTGCCGGCGTCCCCCTGCTTGCTTCCTCTTCCTTCCGTTACGCCGCAGGTGAGCACCCGTATCCTCTCATCCCTCTCCGCTCTACCCACACCTTTCTCATCTTCTCCCCTCTTCTAGGTTTCGAAGCTCTTCTCTTTGCCTAAAACCCTTATTTTGATTACTAGTTTTAGTTCTTTGTTCCAAAGAAAGTATTTTGGGGTGGTTGAATCAACCGCGAATACCGGATTTAGTTTTGCGCCAATCCCTGATGCTGTATTTCGTTTGCAGCTGGAGGTATCAACAGGGCGCTCTGATGGTGATGGATCCCCATACCAGTAAGGCTGCCTTCAGTGGCCTGAAACTGTATGTGAAAGATCTTGATTCGAACACGCTCCCACCATTTCTTGCCCGTGTTTGTGACCCTGTGAAGCCATGCTCCTTCTCCGAGGAGGAGATGCTGTGCATCTTTGAGACCGCCGCGCAAGCGCATGGCCGCAAGATTGTGCCACACATCACCCTGATCATTTCAGCAATCATTAGGATGATGTCCTCACAGAATGCCAATGGTTTCTCCAAGGTTGTTTGTACGCTATCCCGGTACGTCATTGATCCTCTGGCAACAAAAGAGGAGAAAAGTGCGATCATTAGCTTGCTTTGTCGTCCCTTGGCAGATTGTCTGATAAGCTCTAAGGTGGAGAGCAACTCTTTTGGCTCTGCTCTTTGTGTCGCTGCGCTTGTGCAATCCAACAACTGGCAATTTGCATCTAACGAGCTGGTTAATGATGTTTGCTTGAAAGTCTCAGGGGCCCTAGAGGAGGCGCATGGTCAGAGTGTTGCGCACTTAAACTTGGTGGTTGTTTTGTCGACACAAAATCCTCTGACGCTTGAGCCTTATGGCCGATCTTTGATACGGTCGGGCTTACAGATACTGGATGAGAGTGCTAAGGCAAGCAGTTCTCAGATGATTATTTCGTCTATTCAAATGATACATTCCATCATGAAGGGTTTGGATCTAGGCATTATATCTTCTGAGACTAGTAGTATTATCCATGCTATGGAGCAATTCCAGGATGATACGATGCCAGACATCAAGATTGCAGCTTTTGAGGCATCTGAGACTGCTAAGGTACTTGTTGGCAGACAGAGAGAGAGTGGACATGGCAATAATTTCAGTCAGTTAGCAAACTATTCTGTAAGAAATGGCAGAAAGGGTTCATATTCACATTCTCTCATGGATGATGTGGATATCAGAGACGATGGTTCATGTGATTCACGTTCTTGTGACCTGCACTCTGTTCATTTATCTACTGATTTTGATTCTCAACATTCAGTGGGACAATGTGTTGGTGTATCTGGAAGCACACGTGCAAGGCGGCGGCTATGGTGTAACAAATCTGACAAATCACATGGAACATCCAATTGTGACTCCTTTCACACTGTTATACCTGATAGTCAGGATGCTTCTGGTTTGATGGCACACTCCAATTCTGTTGATCCAGTTATGCCAGCCAGGAGGTTGTCAGATGTGCCAACAAGAGTTGCTGACCCATGTTATGTCTGTTCAGCAGCGCATGCAATGAATCGCTGCTCTCAGGTATGTGGCAGACTTCCCTTCAACCCATAGTAGCTTTCATGTACTTATAAAATGTCAAATGTGTTGTATGATTGAATACTTGCTGTTCTTTAACATATTATTTCCATTCCTTAGCCCCAAATAGCATGAACATATTTTGATGTCACTTTCATATACCATCCACATATATGTTAATTGTTTGGATATGTATTTTCATCGGCGTGCTGAAGATTTATCTTTCAGTGGTTTATATTTGACATGATTTTGGGTTGAAGACAACTTCGTTAGAATTAAATGAATTTAAATCTCACTCACTTTGTCTCATGTTTTATTTCAGATATCCAGGGCACAGGTTTTATCAGGTGACATTAGGATGAACTCTACTCCAAGAAAGCAACCCCATTCTTGCACCTTCTGTAGAGACCCAGAACAAGATGGTCACCCACTACTTGAAAGTCCAGCTATACAACACTGCTCAGGGCCATGTACTAATATTCTTCAGTTCAGAAAAAACAGTGAGCTTAAGGAAAGAAAAGAATATTGGGACTCAATTTGGCAGGAAAATCAATGCCATATGCAAAACACTGATGCCCTAATAGAAGATTTGAAGTTCCCGGCTGGCGATGATGAGGATTTTGATGGTGCAACCAAATCTCCATGTCAAGAATGTCAAGCTGTGAATGAGAAGAAGACTGGAGGCAAGAAAAGAAATGCAAACCGTTCTCGCTATCCAGTTTATCTTTTTGTTTTTGTCGTAGCTATCATTGCTCTCTTGTTTCCTTGGTGGAAGGACTACAAAGAGCCTTATGCTGTTCCTACATAAGCATATCTGTTTGTTTTGCGATGTGCATCAAGCCATCGATTTTTCAGGAATTGTATGGTGGCATCTTTTCGTATACAGAAATTATAGCAGTTCACATGGATGACTTTGAATGGTGTAAATTCTGTGATAAAGTGATGGAATTGTTAAAAAGTTATACCATATCAGGATGTACCTTTCTCTGATGTGGTCATAAAAATTTTTAGTGTTATGTATCAGCGTGGAAGTTGAAGTTCTCTGTAATCGGTGATTCAAACAATCAACATGGTTAGCATCTTGTGTGAGTTAAGATTGTGGCTATCACGGCATTACAGGACAGCATGCATGTGTAACTAGTTGCTGGGACTAGCTACTCTGTTACATTGAATTGTTTTCTTGTTTATTTCAAAATGCAGATAAATCTCTCCATCGGGAAATTTTGCTCAGAGACACTGAACAACGTTGTTATTTGTCGCTGGACATCGCCAACTCGATAATCGGCTGAGTACCATTATGAAAGCCAGTTTCTTTGCCAAAAGACACTGCAGCCAATATTTTAATCGTTTCCGTGGTTTGGGAGAGAGAAGCAGCGGTGAATGGACAATATTGACCCTGGCATGCTGAGGCGCTTATATGGTTCGGTTGAACCAAGTCGTGCAGACGGCGGAGCGGACGTAGCCGGTGCAGACGGAGGCCGGGAGGTCGGAGCGGCACTGGTAGACGCCGACCACCGAGTTCGACGTCGGTGAGGTAAAGTTGGCGTAGGGGGCGTAGGGCGCGCTGTTGGCGATGGAGGTGAGCACGGAGTCGACGTCCGACGCGTACTGCGTGCCGGAGGCGTAGCGCCCCTGTGAGCACCCGGCGTACACGAAACCCAAGTAATCGTCAGCGCCCCACGTGCGCGCCAGGAGAAGCGAGAGGAGGAGTGCCGGGGGAGGCTACCGCGCCGGCGGGTCGGGGGGTGTGCAAGCCATGTCTCAGTGCGTGGGGGACCTCGGCGCCAAGGCCTGCTCCGATTGCGTCTCGGCCGTCGCCGGGCAGCTCAAGTCCGGCTGCGGCTACGCCACGGCCGGCGAGGTGTACCTCGGCACCCAGGGTCAATATTGTCCATTCACCGCTGCTTCTCTCTCCCAAACCACGGAAACGATTAAAATATTGGCTGCGGTGTCTTTTGGCAAAGAAACTGGCTTTCATAATGATACTTGGCTTTCATAATGGTACTCAGCCGATTATCGAGTTGGCAGTGTCCAGCAGCAAATAACAACGTTGTTCAGTGTCTCTGAGCAAAATTTCCCTTTATTAATGGTTGTCAAAACTCAAAAGGTTTGTGCATGACTGGGCTTTGAGAAACTGTAAATAAAGCACTGTACAATGCTACAACTTCGCTGAAAGAAAGCACTGTTTGATTAGCATTGTGAAATCTGAATGTTTGTTTTTTTCGTCGATCTGAATCACAATATATAATACTTTCTCCGTTTCACATTTTAAGGCGTTTTGGGTTTTGAATATATTCATATATAAATATGTGTATGTGTTTCATATATATGTTCAGACTCATATAAATATTAGTGGATCTAGAAAAAAACGATTATAATGTAGAACGGACGGAGTATATTGCATTGCACTTTGCTTATATATGGCATCGTTTACATCCAGAAGGCCACGGGTGAGAAACAGGAGAAGTGCTTGGGCACTCGGAACGAGCCGGTGGCGCGGCGAGCCGTCGCGTTCAGCTCTCCCCGCCGGTTGTACTTGAGCACAAACACGGCGACATGGACCTCACATTGCGGCGGTCCACCACGTCGTCGTCGCCTCCGCCGCCGTCGCGCTCCACGCTGTCGACGACGCAGAACTTGCTGTCGCCCATGTAAGTGAGCGTGGAGAGTCGACTGCGGCTCTTCTTCCACGAAAGCACCACGGTGTCTTCATCCAGCGTGTCCCACTCCGTCAGCTGTGAGCCGCCGTCGCCGTCGCCGCTGCGGGACGGGACCTGGCAGGCGCAGATGGTGTTCCCGTGGCGCAGGAGCCCGACCCAAGCGTCCAGCTCGGCGTCGAAGAAGCCCTGGCCATGGAACGGCAGGAGACAGTCCCCGTGCCGCCTCCACTCGCCGCGCTTGGTGTCCAGCGTGTACGTGCCGCCGTCGCCGCCGGCGGTGCACACTGTTGGAACTAATCCGGCGATCTCTAACACGAACACAGCAAACGAAACACAAGGTTGAACTCACGCGAACTCCTGAAACGCTGAAGAACACAAGTATTTTGGTGCTGCTTGAAAGCGCAGCGTTTTCTGATATATTTGCTGATATATAAACGATTACAAAGAACAAAACGGAAACCCGCATTTCCGGCCACACGTCGCTAACGAACGTGTCCATCCCCACGCTCACGATCATGCAGAGAAACTCGGCTCTCATGAGATCATGGACGAGCTGTCCTCGCCACGAACACCTACACGCACGGCGACCACAATCGGCTGAAAACCTGGTGCTCATGCGCATGCATAACAGAAAAGAAATATGCAGCTAACTAACTAACTGAAAATGCAAGTGCACAAAGGATTATCCAACAAATCTCCTCCTGAGCATCTCCAAAAGACTCTTTAGATAACTTTTTATAGTTAATTTTAGAAATTTTATTAAAAAACTGTGATCCAACGCACTTCTTAAATCTATTCCTATCCTAAGGAGCTCCTCACATCCTCTGATCCGCTCTTTACATTGGGCAAGTAGCCAGTCTCCTCATCGTGCCTTGCCATCCCTTTTTTTCCTCCCGCGCGCCCCTTCCTCTTTCTCCATCCTGCACCTGCGTCGTCCATGCCGCCTCGTCGCAGCTCGTGTCGCCTCGGTCCCTTTCGCCAGCCGCCCCTCCCTCCGGCCGTGCCGCCCCCACAGGTTTCTCGACCATGAGCAAGATATTGGTTTTCTCGATCCTGACATCGCCGACGGAGATTGTGGTGGTGGGGAGCAGCAGCAGAAGACGACGGCGATAAAGAAGGCACCAAAGTAGGAGGGGGAGAAGCAGAGCTCGCGGCCGGCGGAGAGGAAGCCACAAGGGAAGCCGCGGTTCGCGCCGGAGTTCGATGGGATCAACTGCGCCCCTTCCGCTGGTTGACCCCATGGTTGCACCCACGGTCGCGCTGCCCCCATGGCCCTCGTTGCCACGGACCTCACGGACGGCAACCGCCCCGTGTTGCCTCGCTAGCGCCACTCGCCTCTCCTGTCGGCCGACCTCATGGCTATGCCCACGGCCGTGCCGTCCGACGGAGCGAAGAAAAAGAGAGAAACATGAAGAAAAAAAAGATAATAAGAGACGATACGTGAGTCTTTTCTGTCATAGACAAAAAAATAGAGAGCATAGATGAAAAAGTTGTGGGAGAAAAAGTTAGACTTGCTAAAACAGATAAGGAGCTAATTATATTGATGTTTGAAGAGCCTAATTTAAAGAGCGATCCCTAAGCCGTGTGCATATTGCGGATATCAACAACACCAATCCTGGAACGCAACTCAGTGAACTAATCACGTCCTAGAGCTTTTGTCAAAATGTCAGTCACCTGATCTTTGGTTCCAATTGATTCAACTACCACCCGATTCCCCTCAATGCATTCTCGATAATGGAAAACTGGATTCTTGCTCAGTTCGATGGCTGACTGACTATCGATTTTCAACTTGATGGCGCCGGCTCTTCTGCCTTGAAGCTCTGCAAGCAGCCTGCAGCCTGGCTAACCAAATTCCTTGGCAAGCGGCAGTGGTGGCCGCAATGTAAGTGCAACCACCTTTTGTTTATGAGATTGTCAAGTGATGAGATTCTTACCGAGGAAGAACATGACGCCTGTACGAAGACGGTGTGGCCGTCGGGGTGCACCGCGTAGGCGGTGATGGCCTCCTCGAACGGAGGCGGCGGCGGCGCGGGCACGTTCTTTCACGACCAGCCGCAGCCACCGGACGACAGCACCTCGAAGGCGTAAGGCAAGACAGCCTCTCGGCGCGGGGGCATGACGATGGCTAGCCCGCCGGCGACGCGGCCGGGGAGTGGTGACCTGATCGTCAGCGCGGCGTCGCCCGTGTCGTACACGAGCGTCGGACACCATGAAGATGTTGCCACCGCGCATGGGGAAGAACCGCATGCCGCACGAAGACCTCAGCGCCGCGAACCGGACCGCGGGACCGCCGCCCTCGCTGCCGGCGTCGTGGTCGAGCATGCCGTGGATAACCCCGGCGTCGTCGTTGACGTCGAGCCTGTGGATGGTGTAAGCCTCGTCGCGGTCGTCGAGCACCAGGTAGAGGTGCTTCGTCGTCGTCTGCGCCGGCCGCCGCGCGCCGTCTTGCTGGCACGGCCATCGGCATCGCCGCCGCCGTTCCTCCGCCGCCTAGACATCCCGGGCTTTGGAGATCAATCACGTTCATGTAAATAGCCAGGGCAAGACTGCGCTCCGTGTCGGAAACTGTATAAAACAAACTCTCCATTTTAAGGGAGAAAGGAATTAAAAAGAACTCTGAATTAAAAGTTGATGGGAAAACGGGATTTGAAAAATTCTGAAAAATAAAAAAATTAAATTGTATAAAAACTATCTCCTTTTTAAGGGAAAAAGGAATTTTAAAAAACTCTGAATTAAAATTTGAAAAAGGAATTTGAAACGAAAAGTAAAAAAATACACATAATGCACCAGCCGGGAATCGAACCCGGGTCTGTACCGTAGCAGGGTACTATTCTACCACTAGACCACTGGTGCCTTGATAATAGACATGATTAATTTCTTAATTACCAGTAATATAATCGCCACAACCAACGAGATTATAATAATAATCATATTATTATATAGTTGATGACTTGATGTCAGGTGGGAATCGTATCAGTGTGAGAAGCACATGGCAAATAGGCAATCGTATCTTATCATCCACGTACGCGTACGTGTAATTGTTGATGAAAAATTTTTCTCACGTGCTGATCTGAGAGATCTATTTAGCTCTAGTGCAGGTTTTTCTCTGCTGCCTGTGCAGTACAAGGCGTGTCAGTTGGTTTTGATCTGTTAACCAACAAGAAATATGCGTTAAAGGATCGGCTGAGGAAATCCATAAGCATATATATGCTATCCTAAAATATATTTAAGCCAGCGACTAGAATGGATCGGCTATACCGAGACAACATCAGCCGCTTAACCCAAATACAATAAAGAATAATAAATATATGTATTGATAACCTAGCCGATACTAAAAAGCTAACTATGGATCGACTAGTACTCCGATGGTTCTTATGAAAAGATATCATTCTTGAACCAAATGTTTAGCCTAGGAAATCGGCCATCGGCTGTTGATAGCAGGCCGATTTCAACTCATGATGTCCGAAAAAAAGGGGATTTTAATATAAGAGACAGTCCTAACATAAATCTAATAATAAATATACTAAAAGAAATATATTAGGGCAGATAAGACCGACTGAAACCCCGACACTATCTATAAACATATAAATCTAACCGAACAGATCATTGAAAGTTCTAAAAACGACTTAATAGTTCAATGTTGATGTAGCATTAAGTATAAAAAGAACAACCTCATATGTTGTAGCTGATTTATACCTCTTGAGACGATGGATACCGTATATAAACTAGTCCAACCTTTAGATCTAGCCCTATCGGCTACGGGTTCTTGATAGAACTGACCGATGGTAGGATAGATCTAACATTGCTCCAGTCTATATGTGATATATGGTAAATAGCACAGTATAAACCCTTGAATCTAATGTGTCATTATGATGGAAGCACTGGAATCAGCAGAACATATCACTAATGACAAGATTTGAGGACCGAAACGATGCAGCCCGTAGCCAAATTAATTGCTCGTCTGAAAAAAAAGTTTGGTGATGCGCCGAAGGTTGTTTGATTGATTGAATGTTTTTTTACAGGGGTCTCGAGTCCTATTTATACCCAAGATAACATTATCTGTACAAACCCTAGACTCTATCTAAACTACTATTTAAAATACGACGATATCCCGAGAAGGATCCACGCCGCATTACAATAAACAGTTTAACAAACTTCTAATTTACAGATACAATTGTCGTTACAAGACTCTATCCATATATGGCAGTATCTTTTAACGCACAAACTGATAACCGAATCTTCTATTTATCTTAAAACATTTGCACCAGAAAAGGTTTTATCTTCTCTAAACCTAGAATCGGCTATCGACCGCTATTGTCCGATTCAACCTTAGCCGACTGGCTTCGTAACCGATCGCTTCTCAGCCGATCTGTTTTTTCGTCAAACCAACCGATCCGATTCTGTTTCACCCTTATCAAGACTTAAAAGATTTAATTACCAATTTTAATGTTATCAGTAATGCAACTAGAAAACGAAGCCCAGCAAGGACTCCACTCTACAATAGTCCACTCATTAAATTATTATTGTGGCCCAGCCACAATTCACGTACTACCTGACAAATTTAATGACTACGAAATTCCGCTAATCAAATTGTTTGATCGAGCTACACGCTTCAGTCACTGTAGAGTATACATTTTGTATGATGTACTAGTTCAGTAGTACGTACTCACGGAGAAAAGAGTACATTTCGGAAATTTGCATATATTTCAGACTAAGATGTTCTCCTGTTCTTTTCATGCCTAATAGAACGCGCACGTTTTCCAAACTTTTAAATAACGTAGTTTTTCAGAAACTTTATATATATAAATAGCAAACTATTTCATATTCATTTTTAACTTTATGGTATTTAAATTGTTCGTTTATATGCTTGAATAATTATTACAAATCATCTCACTATTCAACTATTCCGGGGAAAAGGCTAGTACTACTATGGATTGCAATCTATATGTGCTCTTCTATTTTACATTTCATGAGGACATGCTGCTACATTGAAGTCATAAACTACAAAGCATTGCATCCTCCCAATTCTGCATGAACCAAATACCATGCAATTAATAACTAATCACCCAATTAACACTTGACACCACCCAACTAATCTCGCATCATCTTTGCAATTATTCAATTTGCAAAGAACAAAAAGGAAATTAAGCTGGTCAAGGCAATGGCGTGAGAATGGCGAGCCTGACGCAGAGGAAGACGAAGTAGATGACGAGGAGGCCCACCCCGAGCACCGCGTCCAGCCTCATCCCCCTCGCCGGCAACACCACCGCCGCCCACATCAGCGCCGCCGCGAGGAATCCCACGGCAACGTACACCGCCGCCCCCGCGGGGACCGCGTACGGCTCCGGGTGGCGCGCTCCGGCCGCCACCGTCAGCGACAGCCCGAGCCCCACCACCGTGTTGAACGCCGGCCCCGCGTAGCACCCGGCCACCGCTGTCTGCGCGCCGCCGCCGCCGCGCTGCATGGCCAGCGCCACGTCCGCCACCAGGTCCCCCAGCGAGTTCCCCCAGGCCAGCACCGTCGCGCCCAGCACGCCGGCCTCCACGCCGGCCGCCACGCCGATGGAGACCAGCAGGGAGACCAGCTCTCGCGCGAGCACGTAGGACCAGAGCACCGACATCAGGAACCCACCGGCGAGCCACGGGAGGCGGGCCCACCGGCTCTTGGGTGGGGAGGCGGCGTCCGTGGTGACCGTGGCGGCGGCGGCGAGGAGGATGCCGGCGAGTAAGGCGGAGAGGAGGGTGGTTGTGGTGGGCGCGGTGGCGGCGGCGAGGAGGAGTGGGGAGAGGAGCGCGGACGCGACCGCGTTGGGCTTCGACCACCGGTGCGCCGCGATGTCCGGGATGGTGAGGCGGCGCGGGAGGTAGAGCGGCGAGTGGAAGAGGTCGAGGAGGCGGCGGGCGAAGGTTCTTGGCGCGGAGGTGGGCTTGGAGGAGATGGGGAGTGGAGGAGGCGACGCGTCGTCGTCGTCGAGGAGCAGCGGTGCGGCGAGGTCGGAGGTGGTCTGCTTGGTATCGTCTTCTTTGGCGGAGGCGGCGCAGCAGTGTGAGGTCCAGACGAGGAGGACGTAGCCGGCGTAGAGGGAGAGGAACGACGCGGCTACCCAGACGGTGACGGCGCCGGTGAGCAGCACGGCGAGGAGGTAGCAGAGCGCCACGAGGAGGAAGCACACGTCTCGCACGAACCCGCGCCGCTCGATGGTGACCGGCCCGCCACCGCGGCGCCCGGCGACGATGGCGACCACGCCGGCGACGACGGTGGACACGAACAGCGCGCCGCCGAGGACGCCACTGAGCCCGACATCCCCGGCGTCCTCCCCACCGCCGCCGCCCGCGCCCGCGGCGAACGCCACGACGCTGGAGAGCACGTCGGGCGCACCGTTCCCGAGGGACAGCAGCGTGACGCCCGCGATCGCCGGCGGCAGGCGGAGCACGGCAGAGAGCCCCTCCAGCGAGGCGCAGAAGTACTCGGACGCCGTGTCGCCGAGGAGGTAGAAGAGCACGAGCAGCCACAGCGCGAGCGCCGCGTATCCCAGCCATGGCTCCCGCCCAAACCCGCAGTACAGCAGCCGGAGGTAGTCCACGTACCCCTCCGGCGCGCACGGCGGGTGTGTCCGCAAATACCGGCACCTCGCGCCATCATCGTCCAGCGACTGCATCTCCCGGCAGCCACCCTCCGGCGATGACAAGCTCGCTGCCGCAATGGCACTGAAGATCTCAACCTCATTGCGCGTGGCGAGGAACACGGAGAAGACGACGGCGAGCGCCAAGAACGCGGCGGCCGCGACGGCGGCCGCGGCGGCATTGCGCCTTCTTCGCCGGTGCAGCGTTTGCAAGAACGCCGCCATGGGAGAGGACAGAGAAAGATTGGAGCTCTGTAATGATTGGGAGAGAGTAGTGAAGCTACGATTTTGATGGCATGGCCGCAATCGAAATGGGAAGAAAAAGCTGGGAACTTGTAGTTGTCTTGTAGTTTTCTTTGTTTTTTGTTCTTCTTTTTTCTTTTTTGGTACTGGAAATGTAGTGTTCTTGGTTGGTCTAGAGAGAAAGATGGAAGTTTTGAGCTTTGTTCAGAGTTTGTGTGGAAATTGACAGGAAAATGTGGAGTCATTAGGACAAGTGGCAGCTCATTAGACCCCTCAGCCTCAGGGATGCTGAATCATCAATCACATGACCTTGATACTGACTGACTCAAACTCTTCTTCTGAATTTCTCTTCTTTTTTTATGTTCTCTTTGGGCTAAATTATCACTTGTGGTGGTGGTGTGCAATTGTGTCAACTTATATGCCGTATTATATTATGTTGATTCAGTATCATTTGGCATTTGATAATTCATTGCGATGTAACTTATCTGGTAAGCAAAAGCAACATTGTTGGAGTACTAGTATTTAAAGGTTTGGAAGAGAGATGCTGCTACTCCTGCTTCTCTGATTCCATCATGCATATTACTTTCTGATGGAGCTCACTCATCTGGAGGCATAATAATTGGTATGGCTAATAAATCAATTTCTTTGGCTATAGGAACTCAGCAGGTGAGTTAGATTGGAATATCAGGTGAAATATTTTTTGGTCGGACAGAGAGGAAAAACCTCTCCCCTTTCTATCCCCTATAATATTTGGTAAGGAATCAGTTTATTTGGATATAGGAATTCAGCAGGTGAGGTGAGTGAGATTGGAACATCAGCTGAATTATTTTTTTCAGAGTGAAAAATATCTCCCATTTCAATTATTACAAGAGATGCATGACAGTAACAAAAAAAAAATCAGCTGAAACTAAGGCCCGCCCGTTTGATAGGTCTCCTAATTCTGTGATTCTCTAATTTTAGATTCTGATTCTCCTGAATCAGATTTTGCGGAGAATCAAAATCGGTACAATAAAGTAATAATCAAAACAATATTTCAAGTGATTTTTGGGAGAAACTGATTTCAGGTGATTTTGAAAAGAAACTGGTTTAAGGTGATTTTAGGAAGAAACTGGTTTTTAGGTGATTGTCACTCCCTATATAAAATTGTTAAATCATTTAAAGTGAGTCTTCTTAAAATTAGTTTCAAAATAACCCATTTAATAGAGATTCTACTGATTTTGTTAAGAATCAGGAAAGAGAATTACTACTAAACGAGGCCTAATGCTCATCATGTTTCTACATACGCTGCAATATTCTCCAGAGTTCAGACTGACATTCTATCTTGCAGGTAATAAAAATTCACAGTTTCTTTGTTTTAAACCATCTGTTACTGTCTTCACTTAACTTACCAGCACAGCATTTTCCATCCATAACCATACTCGACCTGCAATTTCATCTCATCAACTCTTTCCTGACCATACATCCTCTCTGCTAGACGATGAACAAATTGGCAAATTCCCTTGCCAATGCATGGTCGACACGCCATTCATTCCATGAACAAGAACAGGAGATGCTACTGTTAGATTGTCGCCACACGGATGAACAGCCATTAGCCTCAACATTCATCCATCTAATCGAGGTCTCAACATCAGGAGATGCTACTGACAGATTGGAACCACACGGTAAGTCATTCAGATAAGATATCACAGATGATATATCTTCTCCTGATCCATGAGTTACAGTAGGATCATCAACACCTTGTCTCTTATCTTCTCCAGTCAAGTTGTTCTGGAAGATCAAGATGATCATCTGAAGAAGGAACCACCCTTTGCAACCTAAGTTCCCTGATTTATTAAAGGAGTGAGAATTCTGGTGAGCAGTTCCTGTCTGTCAGAAATGATGAACAAAATGCATATGGTGGGTGTGAATTTGTGATCCCTATACTAACTTATTTGTAGTAGTCTGGTACCCTGGGCTAAGACTATTCATTGAGTCACAGCTTGGAATTGTCCTAACAAGCTGGGGACCTCTTTTGTATAGTTGATTGATTTCACATGATCTTGTCTTCTACTCCATTTATTCTGAAATTCTTCAACTCCTTGAATGAGATCTTTTTCTGAAATTCTCGAGGCATTCTTAATAATTTTCTGCGTTCCAAAAAAGCCTTTCTACTATCATATGCTTCATTGATACATGTGAAATTTACTCTTTCCCTCTCCTTTTTTTGAGAGTACTCTTTCCCTCTCCTTAACTGTTCTCCATCGGAGAAAGTCCGAATTATCCTCCTAACTGTCGCGGTCGTCCGATTTACCCCTCTAAACTACTATACCAAACATTCAGCCATTCCTACTAATTTCTTAAATGAACTGTTTTTTCTTCTGAAATTCTTGAGACAATTCTACTAATTTCTGCGTTCCGGAAAAGCCTTCAAACCATCATACACCTGATTGATACATGTGAAATTTACTCTTTACCTCTTCTTAACTGTGCTCCATTATGCAAGGAACTTTATCCAGCAAGGACAATCATCCAAGGAACAATATCTTCAGAGAGGGTGACCAGGATGTGAACAAATCAGCAGCTTGTACTGGTATTGGACTAGTATTAAAAAAATTATGCAGAAGTTGATCCACCCCAAGATGCAAAAGGATTCTCCACGTTTGCTTTGCTTGTCAGTTTGCTTGATCTGCAAACACTTGACTCGATGTGTACATCATCTCTTAACTGAATAATGCTACCAGTACTACTTTTCAAGCACCGAGTCCCAGATGGTTTGGCTTTCTGGTACAAATCATTGTGCCCTTCTGCTTGAGCTTCAGTTCAGAACTGACAAGAAGATTAACTGAAGAAAAAGGGATTAGCAATTGTTTCCTTCCTATCACCAAAAAAAATCCATGCCTAAATTACTAATTTTTGCTAGGTAAGCTCAAGAGATAAGACTCATGAAGAACTATGCTGAAAAAAGGTACAAATTTAGAACTTGGAAAGTGAAGTTCTTTTTGTCGGGTTGGTCGAAAGCGCGACCAACCAATTTCATTAAGAATAAAGAGAAAAAGAATCAGTCTTATTGCAACGGCGAGAGGTCACCGAAGCAAGATCGCAACTAGTGCAATCCTAGCAATAAAACTGAAGAAGCAGAAAGAAAAAAGGCCTACTGGAACCGCCGGATGAGGATCACCCTATACCAGCTGCTCCGACCCTGCTCTAGCGAAATAAGTTGGCTAATCTCCAGATTTCAACCTCCTCTTTGATCTCGGCTGACAGAATAGCTGAAGTTCGAAATTTCTGCTCAAAGATCCGCGCAGTGCGCTCCTTCCACACTAGCCATGAAACCAGACAGAACAGAAGATCGAAAGCCTCACTGTAACGTGTCCGAAAACAAGCTCTGGCTGTGAGCCAGCAGTCCAACAGCGGCAAACTCAGGTCAGATGGTAGAGGGAAAGGTACTCCTACCCAGTCCCTGATTTTGCGCCACACATCCGAAGTGAAATTACAGTCGACAAGCAAGTGCTGCGTTGTCTCGTCCACCAATCCGCACAGCGAGCAGATCGGCGTATGAGGCCAGCCCTTTTTCACCAAGTTGTCAGCAGTGGAGCATTTTCCTTGTAGTGCTAGCCAAACGAAGAACTTCACCCGGGAAGGCATCTTCGAATTCCACAACAGGTTGCCAAAGCCACAGTCCTGGCGACCGAGGAAAAACAACTCATAGGTGTCGCTTGCCGAGTAGATCCCGTTTGCTGAAGCTCGCCACTTAATTGAGTCGGGCAAACTTGAGACACTTAGAACTTGAACTTCCTCCCACAACCTGAAGTATTCTCCAAGGCCTCTGCTGATAATGCCCCCTTAATATCCCTCACCCAACTGTTGTTAGCCAGGGCCTGTGCCACCATGATAGAGGAGCGGCAGACATAAGAGGCCAAGCATTTGAATCGATTTAAGACACTTCCATTTCCATGAAGTAATTGCAACTAAAAGAAACATGAAGCCCGAAGAACTAATTTCAGGACAAATATTGTCAATTTCGAATTATGTTTTAAAACAAACAGAAATGCTCCTATCCTGAAAGGAATAACTAAAAGAAACACCAAGTCTGAAGAACTAATTTCAGGACAAATATTGTCAATTTCAAATTCTTCTTTAAAACAAACAGAAAGGCTGCTATCTCTGAAAGGAATTGCAACTAAAGAAACATCAAGTCTGAAGAACTAATTTCCAAACAAACATTCTCAATTCAAAATTATTCCTTCAAAAACACAAAAAGGTTGCTATCCCTGAAAGACAATGCCCAACGGGCACAATTCTGGATTTTGGTTACTCAATATCCAAGCCGCATGGACATAGACAAACACCTGACAGACATGCTTATTACTAATACTATATGATAAGTAAGCTCAAATACTAATATTAATTTTTCTCTGAAGAACTTCAAACGAAATATTGTCGATTCAAAATGGATTTCTTTTCCAAAACAAAAGAAGGCTGAATTTCCTGAAAGGCATATAGGTGACCCAATTGGCCCAACTATGATGAATTTTGGTATTGCCAAAGATCCAAGCCACATAGACAGACAGACACCTGACACATGCTTATAGTTGTTGCCTTCTTTTTTTTGCCATGCTTATAAAATCTTGTCAAATTTTATGAAATTTTTATACAACTAATTGGGTCACATGCATACACCTGGTGTAAAAAAAAAATACTTTCTGCCATGAAGGAAGCAAAGAAGCATGTCCTTGCCCAGGCAAGGAGGTCACCCATGGCATCAAGCTCATTCCATCTCCATCCATGGCAGCTAAGCTAACCTAGGTTGCATGCGTGCTCCTGCCATCTCCATCAACCAATTCAAGCTATCTAATTAATTCCATTCTCCTCATTCTCACAACATTTGCATATATGTATCTATTTCTATATAAGTGTAATATGATGTTTAATACGTCGCTGTCACAAAGCTAGTTGACGTGTACATTATTTCCGGCGATCGGCGGCGGGCGGCGGCGATGGAGCAGCGGCGAGCGTACGAGGAGCTGGACCCTGTGGTGGAGTGGAGGCAGGCCGGCGAGGAGAAGGACGTGGTGGAGATCTCCCTCCCGGGGTTCAGGAAGGAGCAGGTGAGGGTGCAGGTGGACAACCACGGCGTGCTGCGCGCCACCGGCGAGCGGCCGGCGGCGGCGAAGGGCGGGAAGTGGGTGCGGTTCAAGAAGGACCTCCGCCTCCCCGACAACTGCGACGCCGACGCCGTCCGCGCCAGGTTCGAGGACCACCGGCTCTTCATCACGCTCCCCCTCGTCGTCGCCGTCGACGTCGACCGTGACGACGAGTCCTCGTCGCCGGAGTTCAAGACGCCGCCGGCTCAATCGCCGGTGCCGCCGTCACCGGCATCTCCTCCTCCTCCTCGTCGTACACGTGTTGGGCCTCCGACACCGCCGCCTGCTCCTCCTTCTCCTCTCCATCGTTATGAGCCACCACGTCCACCTCCGGTGAAACCCCAGCCGCCACCGGCATTGCCACCACCTCTTACGCTGCCGCCGCTTCCTCCTTCTCCTTCTCCTCCTCTCCGGCATGTTGAGCCGCTGCCGCCGCCGCCACCACGTCCACCTTCGGTGGCGCCCCCTGTTGTGCAGCCGAAGCAACAGCCGCCGCCACCACCTCCGCCGCCTCCAGTGCTGTCACCTCGACGAACTCCGTCGGACACCCCTGTCGTCGTCGAGCCAAAGCCGCAGTCACCACCACGAGCTCCGGTGAAGCCACGCGTTCTCGAGACAAAGCCCTCGCCGCCGCCGCCTCCATCACCTCCACTTCAAACTCTGGTGGAGACCACCCAACCCTCGCCGCCGCCGCCACCGCCACCTCTTCCTGCGCCGAGTCAGGCCGCAGACAGCGGCGATCAAAAGCTACCGACGCCGGCGACGAAGAAGGAGAAGAGAGAGAAGGCGAGGAAGGAGGCGCAAGAAATGGCTCAAGCTGGAACACCAGCAGCAGAGAAGGAAACGAAGGAGCTGCCGCCGGCGACGGCGAGCGGAGGTCGGACGGAGGCGGAGGAGAGGAGGCTGATGGTGAACATGGCGGCGGCGGCGGCGGTGCTCGTCGGGATCGTCGTGTCCGTGTGGCGCACCTTGAGTTCTTGACTGTCTCCCTGACAAAACAGAGATTGAACTTGCCAAATGTGAATGATATGTAATTAAGCTAATGTGATTGCATGTAAATTAACACCTGCAAATGTGTATACTGAAACACCACATTAACCCAAATGGTACTACCAATTGCAACTATACGTTTGTTACATTTTCACAATCCATTTCATTTCCTGAATCAAGCAACTAGACCAGAAATGAACATGAACAGTATGCTAATGTTGCAAGCTTACAGAAGGGCACCAATGCGTTCAAATCCCAACATGGAAGTCTTTGAAGTGGATTGGTTTTATATCTCAATCATGAATAGCACATAAGCACAAATTAAAATGCAAAGTGATATCCACAGGACCAGAGCAAGGAATCATCAGAAAACTGACCATCAACTCAGGTGAAAACCAGACATAAGCCTTTGATAATTGGCAGGCCATAACATCAACTCTCCTTGAAAATTTTGTAATATGATCCGCAACAACTCAGATGCAGATGAAACACTGCTGATTTCCACTCAGTTTACAATACAAATACACCGACAGACTGCCTCAAGAACCACCAAATTCATTCAAAGTAAAATTGGTACGAGTGATCTTGGCCCCAAAAGACAGGGCCGACTAAACCTAACCACAGACAGTGGATCCACTGGACCCAGATTATTCAAAAACAGATGGCTATGGCGGCATTCCTCCTCACAATCGAAGGGAACTTGCTGCAAAGGCGATCCTCACTTCGCGTTGGCGAGCTGGGTGCGGATGAGCTTGGCGGCCGAAACCATGTTGGTGAGGGCGGGCTTGACCTCGGTGTACTTGCGGGTCTTGAGACCGCAGTCAGGGTTCACCCAGAGAATGTTAGTGTCAAGCACCGCGAGCATCTTGTTGATGCGGTCCGCGATCTCCTCCGTGGACGGGATCCTGGGGGAGTGGATGTCATAGACACCAGGGCCAATGCCGGCACCGTACTTCACACCCTCACGGAAGACTGAGAGCAGCTTCTCATCGGACCGGGAGTTCTCAATGGTGATCACATCGGCATCCATGTTGATGATGGAGTGGATGATGTCGTTGAAGTTAGAGTAGCACATGTGGGTGTGGATCTGCCAAGAGAAAGTTGTTCAGCTGAAGTTCCACAAGATTGGTGATGATTCTGATGGAACAAAGATTACCTGGGTAGTGTCCTGAACACCGCAGTTGGTGATTCTGAAGGAGTGGACAGCCCAGTCCAAGTAGAAAGCATGTTCCGCCTTGCGGAGGGGCAGACCTTCTCTCAAAGCAGCCTCATCGATTTGGATGACCTGCAATGGACCATTATAAAATGTAAGCAATATGATCATTTTTTGCGGATTCTCTTGAGAAATAAATATAGAACAGGGCCGACCTGAATACCACCAGCCTCAAGGTCCTCGACCTCCTTCTTGATTGCAAGAGCAATCTGGTAGCATGTCTCAAACCTGAGACAGTGTGAAAAATGTCAGCCTCAACAGAAAGCTCAATCACAACCTGAATAATTAGCATGGCATCATCAACAACAGGCACTGACCTCGGCTGGTCATTCCTGACAAAAGACCAGTTAAGGATTGTGACGGGACCAGTCAACATTCCCTTCATTGGGCGAGAGGTCATGCTCTGTGCTGTCTTGGACCAGAACACGGTCATGGGGTTGGGGCGGCTCACATCACCATAGATGATTGGTGGTTTGACACACCGGGATCCATAGGATTGCACCCATCCGTTGGCAGTGAATGCAAAACCAGAAAGCTGCTCACCGAAGTACTCAACCATATCGTTTCTCTGAAAAATACATGCCAATTAAATTATGTAAATGTCAGAACAACCCAAACTTTGATATTGCATCAGAAAATATAATAAATTCGTTTTTCTCAAGCAGCCAAGAGCAAAGTCTACTAAACAGTAAACCCAAACAGTGCACAAGGATACTGACCTCAGGCTCGCCATGAACAAGCACATCAATGTCAAGCTCTTCCTGGATCTTAACAACCTTGCTGATTTCCTCCTTGATGGCACTGACGTACTCCTCCTCAGAGATCCTGTAGCAAGATTTTGTTATGAGTAATATAAACAAAAGAAGGAAAACAAGTGAGGCATCGATGTAGTGTGTTACTCACTTGTTCGCCTTGTACTCACGGCGGACTCTCCTGAGCTCCAGAGTCTGTGGGAATGAACCAATTGTGGTTGTAGGAAGGACTGGAAGGTTGAGCTTCTTCTGCTGTGCGTCCAATCTAGAGCTAACATTGGTAGCACGGCGGTGGTCAGACCCCTTCAGAGCAGCAGCCTACAGAAGCAATATAATATGTTATTAAGAAAAACAGGTCAAGTTATGTTGATACGGAATCAGCACATGCAGGCCAAAAACACAAGGTACTTACAGCCTTTTGGACTTCCTCGTTTGTCACACGAGGAGATGACCTCCTGGAGGCCTGAGCAGCAGCGTTTGCTGCAAAGTAAGCCTGTACAATATTGTTCACAAATGTACAAATGAGCAGAAGTTCTTCAAATACTATTGAGAACTAGGCTCAGGCTCTAATGAAGAGGTGAGAATAAATAAAGGGCAAAAGAGAGTATCATACCTCATCCTTCTGTCCAGCCAATGCCTTAGCAAGGGCATTCACCTCAACCACCTTTTGGGCAGCAAAAGCGAGCCATGACTTAATCTCGCTATCAAGCTTGGTCTCGTTTACAAGATCCACAGCGGTGTGCATGAGTGAGCAGGAAGTCGAGACCACAAGCTTGTCTGAAGAAAATAAAGGTATTGTCAGGATGTGCAGAAATGTAAGATATTATTGGATACAGCATGTCGTCCCCATTATAATATAGTAACACATATATAGCAAAGCCATGCTTAATTGCTTACCCTTTCCAACAATAGCCTCAAGAGACTCAAGGGTGCTGAGAGATGCAGCGAGATCATCAGCCCAGATGTTGCGTCCATCAACAACACCGGCAAAGAGGTACTTTCCAGAGGGGAAACCAGCACTCTTGACAAGGTCAAGAGTCTTGGCTCCACGGATAAGGTCAAAACCATAAGCAGTCACGCTGTTCAGGGATGTGAGGGTCCTGCAGTGAAAAGGCAGTATCAGTATTCTGCCACTATAAAAAGAAGTATGCTAAAGGAAAGGCAGGTTCAATAATGATACGATAGTACAACAAAAAAACATACTTGTATGATTCAGCAGGAATGTCAGCGAAGTATGTCTCAACAAGCACATTCAATCCAGATAGTGCAGGCTCCAGTTCTGTGTACGCAGCAGAGAATGCAGCCAATTGGTGAGAATCAAGGTCCAGAACAAGTGTGGGCTCATCAAACTGAATCCATGTAGCACCAGCTGCCTTCAACTCAGCAATAACCTCCCTACAAATCATCATGCACCAAATTATGAACTGAAGATTTAGTGGTAACAGTAGTTACTAGGTAGTGACTTGTTTGGACACTTACTTGTAGACAGGAAGGATGCTGCTAAGAAGAGAAAGAAGGGGGAATGACTTCTCTACACCCTTAGCAGGCTTGGAGAGCAACAAGTATGAAACTGGTCCAATAAGTACTGGCACAGTGTCAACGCCAAGCTGCATGAAGAACAATTACATGAGACATACAAGCAATCAGATTACATCTTAATTAAAAAAACACTTTGATTTTCATTTCAGAATGAATACTACTTAATTCAGAATTTGATGCTTAAAAATAGAAATGTTACTATTCACAAACTGGAACAATATAACACATTCAATCAAAGCACTTTTCAGGTGAATTCACCAATTAAGCATATGTAAAATCAGACAATTTGGCCACAAACCAACATGGACATCTTTTTGAAAAAGATGAAAACGACATATAGTGCTAAGAAAACATTATTTCATAACTGCGAAGTGAATTTTAGTCTTTGTTAATCTGAAATTGTTACATTCAAAATTCTAAACAAGGGGCCAAAAATTTGCTTGGCCATAAGTATTAACAACTTAAAAACAAGCTGTGGCTTGGAATCTGAAGGAGTAACAATCCTCCAAAACATCAAGGCAAGCATGCATTAATGTACATCAGAGTATCTTTCCTAGAGCAAAATTATCAAGCAAATGCACACAATTAAGAAACACTTGATCACTACCAAAACTTGTGATCTGAGTTTAGCATTGTAGCGGAAAGCTGCTAAACTAATAAATAACTTTATGAACTAAGATATAAGATAGCAACGCCCATGTAGTCAGGCAGAGAAAAAAATCATGAAACAGATGGAGATGTAAGATGCAATTCTAGTATCTTACCGCCTTGGCTTCCTTGTATTCATTCACAGCCTTGTGGGAAGAGTAGGAGAACTTGGTGTTAGGACCAAGTTCAGGGACAATAAAGTGGCTGTAGAGGTACAGCAGCAGCAGTTAGCAGTTTTTTCAAAAAAAAAAAAAAGTTAGTAAATTGTTGAAAATAAAAATTAAACAAGATATAACAATAAAAATTAACCACGATATAACTGTAAGACAACTTAAATGGAAGTGCTTACTAGTTGGTGTCAAACCACTTGGTCATCTCCATAGCAGGGACAGTGGCGTTACCCCTAGCCATCGAGAAGTAGGTGCTGAACCCAATCTCTCCACCAGTCCATGAGTAGCGCTCTGGGACAGCACCAAGCATAGCAGTCGTGTCAAGAACCTGATCATAGTACGAGAAGGTGTTGCTGGGGATGTACTTGATCCCAGCGTCAGCCATCTGCTTCCAGATGCTGGCCCTGAGGTCAGTCGCAACCTTCTCCAAATCCTCAGCACTGCTCTTCCCATCCCAGAAAGACTCCAGGGCAAACTTGAGCTCCCTCTTGGGGCCCATGCGGGGGTACCCAACAATGTGAGACGCCATCTTTCTATAGAACAATTGTACTACAATCAGCTTGATTCAAAGAAATGTCATGTGAATACATAGCTAACAAGATTACACAGATCCAACACTAACCACAAGACAAAGAATGCCTTGCTAAATAAAAAAGCATAATAATGAAAAGCATGACATCCAACTGAACGGATACTAACGTCACGTTTGGAACGGTGATCCAAAAAAGGTATATGCCATTCAACTATTAAAACATACTTTTATATTTTCTGTTCTCCCACTGATCTTGCTGATTCCTATACATGGGGTTGTATCACCAGATCCAGAGGTGATAAAAGAATAAACTATACTATTAGTATGTGGGTTAGGTACACCACCAACCAGCACTAGCATGTAGTAGGACCAATCCTAAGGCCAGTCTCAATGCAATGTTTCATGTCACTGTTTCCAATATTTTTTGTATTGGAAGCTGAAGTATGAAACAACCTCTCTCAGTGGGATAGTTTGGTTGCACAGTTTCATAGGTTTTTTAGCATTTATTTCTTGTCATTTGTTGGGATCAAATGTGCTAGATGACTTTGTATGTGAATCTCCTGCCACAATAGTCATGAGGTTTGTGTGTCTATATATACACACACAAAATATTAATTACTTACAATACTAAATGAACGTTAACAACATCAGTTCTTTTCTTTGATGGCCTTTGTGAGACATCACAAACAGGAGTTTGGCAAACGTGTTAATACACTTTTACCTTTGATGACTTCTTAAATAAACAGGTACTTGCAAATGTACTCTACACAGCATCAGTTCAAATCCCACTCCATATTTAACGTAAACCATCAAGTACACTGAAGAAAACAGGCTGAAGTGAAGTGCATCCAGTAGCAGTATATCACTGATCTGTTCTTTAAATGAGTGAAATATGAACACCAGCCGATTCCAGCAAAAATAGCAACAAAAATAGGAATCATATGCTGGGAGTATGCCACATGATGAAAAGTGATCGCAAATTAATTCACAGCAAGAAATTTTTCAATTTTTCATACATAGTTCATCCAAGGCTCAAGGCTATTAGCTTTTGCAAGCAGGAAAAGAGCCACATCTCATTCATCTCACCTGTCCAGAGACAGGAGCAACATGCTCTCCTCGACAGAGCAATCGACATGGCAGGACAAGTGGCAGGCGGCCGGGATCAGGATGAGGCCAAGGCTGGCTGCTCCGTCAGGGAAGACGACGAGTGTCGCGCGCTCCTGTACTCCACGGCGTCCTGGAGGAGGATGTTCCCCTGCTTGTCGACGCAGTGGAACAGCCCGAGGAAGTAGCGGCCGTAGTTCACGCTGACCAGCATCCTCCGGAACAGCATCTTCCTCAGCTTCTCGACGTGCTGCGAGCTGCCGGCGGTGGTGGTTTCTGCGGATGCTGCTGCAGCATCGGGGACAGAGCTGACGTCGGGCATGGGGCTTCCAGACCTAGAAGAGAAGCTGAGGGTAAAGGCAGATTTGAGAAAGGGGAGGCGCTGCCCAGCGGCGGCGGCGGCGGCGACGGGGGAGGCCGACGATGGAGCAAGGAGTGAGAGGCCAATTAAGGGGAAGGGATGGTTCGGGGGGAGGCACTGGAAGATTGGGGACGGAGGCGCACGGGCGCAAGAAGGCGACGGCGAAGGGGACAGGATGGTTCGGGAAGGCTGTGGAAGATTGGGGACGGCGGCGGCGGGAGGTTTCAGGGTTGCGGCAGGAAGGTTGGGCGGTGCCACGCACACGGGATCACAGCGATGAAATTTTCCCCTCAGTGGTGGTTTCACGCGATTCCTAATCCTTGGAAACGACAATGGTTCGTTTCACCGAGATGAAACAATTGCTCTCTCTCTTCTCCCTGTTTCATGCAAAGATTCTATTTTTGCTGATGTGTCCTATCATTAAATGTGCATGAAATACTCATGAAATACCCATTGAGACTGGCCTAAGGGGTGGGTACATTATACATAAGACCAATTATAATTGGTGGGAGGCACTGTCCCTCTCACACCAGCAGCAAGGTGGGTGGATCTTGTTTTTGGCATACCATAGTACCATACAAACAACAATTCATTATTAGCATACAGACAATTCCAAATTTCTAATCAATAATATCAGATGGTAATCAAATGACACTAGATGTGATAGTACTGGAAGCACGATCTTACATGTACAGATCAAGGGTCAGTACACCATAATGCATTTACTATAATAGAATATCATAACAAAATTAGAGAAAAACATAAGTCAACACGGGCTAAACCTCAGTGTCAGATCCAAAACCCCAGGGCTGGATAGACGAGTACTGAACAGACCACGCATGTGTCCTACCAGTGAAAAAAAATCGAAGTTTTTCCGACGGAACAACCGCAGATCTAATCCTAAATGAACCATGCAACACACCGACAAAAAAATAATCTTTCACTCCATTTCCAAACCCAAAACCCCAGATTTAAGCACCTAACCCATTCAGATCGGATCCCAACAACTCAGAACAACTCTAGATCAATCCATCCCGATCCACCAACATGCCAACCGAATCAAGACGAACAGGATTGAGCTATCCACCCATCCCCGAAACCACGAAAGAGACCGTCTTTGCAGGCTAAACCATCCGCCGCAACGCGAATGGACACGGATCCGGGACGCACGAATGCCCACGAAACCACCACCGGCGCGCAGGCGGTGAGGGTGATCCCGGCACGGACTAACAAATAGAATCAGCCGATCCGGATGAAGGGAAGCCGGCGAGCGGCCGCGCGCGGGGTGGTGATGGTGATACGCGAAAACGGAGGGAGAGGAAGAGAGCGGCGCGGCCTTACCGTGGTAGCGGGGAGGCGAGCGGCCGGGGCGGCGGCGGAGGAGAAGGCGGCGAGGGAAGAGGAGGACGACGGACGGGGAAAAGAAGGGCTTTGGGATGGCTTATTTATAAGAGAGGAGATATGCGATGTTCTTCTCCTCTCGTCGTTTTTCCTTTTTTTTTTTTGCTCTCTCTTTTTTCAAGTTTTAATTTTTGTGATGTGTGTGTGCTTTTGGTTGGTTGGTGAGATCTGAAAGGAGAGGGCTGATCTGGTGGTGCACGGTTTTTTAGATGAAAAGTTTCATCTTTTTTCATCGGTGTGTATATTTTTGGATTTGTTTTTTTTCCTTTTTCTGTCATGTTTTGTTTGGCACGGTCATTTGGACTGGGGTGAGATTTTGATTTTGATTTTCTTTAATGAAAAGCACATTTACACATTGGTTTTATGAGATTTTTACAGTTAGCTTTTTTCCATATATGTATTTGAGAACTGTTGAGGTACTATATACTAGTTAGTTAGTTTGGTTGTTTCCAGGGGAAATGGTCCTATACAGTGGCTTTATAGATGACACCATTTTGAACAGAACAAGTCTACTATTTTTTTATTTTTAGTTAGGCTTAGAAAATAGACCTATATCCTGAGTAATTATAAAAATGGGTTTTTTTAGATTTTCGTATTTGATGATTAGGTTAATTTACGGATAAAGGACATAGTATTGGAGTTATTTTTTGAGGAAATTTGTATAAAAGGATATAGAATAAAAATAGATTAATAAAAGAGATTCTATATTAGTTCAGTGCAAAATAAGGGCTAGTTTGTCCATGTCCTAATTGGCCTTATCAATATTTGGTAATTTTTAATAGTGTTTAGCATCTGTTTAGATTAAAGCCAAAATTTTGACAATCTAAAAAAATAGGCCACTCACTTTAATAATTATAGGCTATGTTGGCTTCAATCAAAACACAACTTTACCTTTACCTTGTCAAAAGTAGCTATGCCAAAATTTAGCATCGACGAAAATCTGATAGCTATGCCGAATGTGAAATACTCAAATTTGGTAGTATTTCATTCACCATCAGCATTTTAGTGTTGGTAAGAGTGATCGTCAATGCTGAGTTATGGATGATCACTGTAAATTAGGTCGTAATTCAGTTACCATGTCATTATAATTTTGTATCGCTTTTGTCAATTTCGATCTACATTGCTACATTAGCATATTCCTTTCGTCAAAAAAACTATCCAGAAGTTGGTTTTTTAAGGAGCCGAGGGAGTACGTAAGACTTATGCGACGCCTCTAATGACATCTCCGTTTACGAAACATTTTCTTAGATTTTACATGTGGCATTTTCAAATATGTATTCAAAAGTTTTGTGGTATAGTATATTTATCTGCAAACAAGTTGGTGCCATGTGATTATATGGGATGGGATGTCCAGTTTATGTGGGCGATACTCAAATCTGGTAGTATTTCACTAGGCATGATCTTTTTGGTGTCAGTGAGAGTAACTGTTAAATGTTAAGCTATGGATGATCACCGTAAATTAGGTCGTGCTCCAGTTACCACATGTCATTATAACCTTTTTTTAACCACTTTTGACAATGTCCATCCCCCATTGCTACATTAGCCTACCTATGAGTTATGTGACACCTCGACAGCTATAATATCATATTTACAGGGAAATTGATTATTGTATATAGCATCTCTATCTTATGCAATTTGTGTGTGGGTGTGATGTATACAACATTTTTATCTTGTGTAATTGTCGGGTTGGTCGGAAAGAGGGACCAACTTATTAAGTAATTAGGAGCAGTTACGATTTTGATATAGTGCAGTGACAAAAAATGTATGAATTCAACCTCAAAATCCCGTATTCAATTCTCCATATTACAACGGCAATAAAAATATCGATCTTAGACAATGCTTTAGCGTGGACTAAGCGAATCAGGAGCAGCGAGGGGAGGAACAAAGAAAGGCTTGCACCATTTTAGTGTGGGCAGAGATTAATTGTCAAGGTTAAAATGATGGATCACCAAAAATTAGGACTTTTTCCACTTTCTATAGTGCCATAATATGCCTACTTTCAACGATTACAATTCTCATCTCAATTGCCGCATTAAAACTACTTTATAAATTATTATGTAATATCTCGGTGGCTAAAATATCCATTTTCAATAGTAGTTTCAAATATACATGGGCTGTGATTTGGTTTGTTTTCTCAAGAAAATGGAGAAACATATTTCAGAGTATTTGTTAATATCATTTTTTTGCGAGTAAACAATATTATAGCATTTTTCATAGTGTTGTTTAAAATATATTCTGACCAAACTGTTCATATAAACAATTGTTTAATGTTAGATAAGGTTTACATATCGCATTATTTCAGAAAAAAAATATTGTTTTTGTATTGCTATGATTATGTACCCAACTCAAGCCAATTGTGTTTCCACCAAAACAAAGTTGCCTTTGAGAAAGCTTGTCTGCCTTTTCCACGGTTATGCATGATGAAGCATGACGATTAAAGAATGGTTTACTGCATCGTATTACCAGCTAATGCTAGCTAGCTATACATCGTATTGCATGTATTAATGTAACAAATGTAACACAATTTTTTAGCGCCGAAAGGTACAGAATTATTGAGCAGAAATGTAGTATACTCCATGAAGCATACTGTTTTTTTCTCCAATCAAGCATAGTCTTTTTTCTCCACGAATTAAACAAATTGAACAAGCATGGAGGATCAGAGTAGGTGAGAGGCTGTGGTTGGTGAGATGGTGGCCTGGAGGTTACTTGCACGATTCTCACAGTTTAGTTTTGTTTAATTTAGTTTAGTTCAGTATACACTTTTCAATCCGCTTTGTATAATTTGTGAAGGAATTTGAGAGGGATCCAAACATTTGCTCAAAGCTCTTTAAAATTTTCATTACTGTCTAAACCTCCCTAAAAACATAAGAACACAATGGAAGAGCCAATTTTGTATGATAAATAAGGAAGCAGGGGAATTTTGGGTGGCGTATAAAACAAAAGATGTACTACGAGCAAGTATAGTGTTAGCATGTTTCTTCTTTGAGAACATGCTTTTGAAAAATAGTGTCAGCATGTTTTACTCAAAGGAGACAGCTGAGATGCATTTGATACTGTAGTGTATGCGTGGTTTTAATCCTAAAATCTTGTGTTTAATTATTCATATATTTATAATTTATTCTGAAGAGATGTTTCTCTCTTCAAATCTTTTTTTTCAAAGGAGACAGCTGAACACCAACAAATACTCCACTGTAGTTCTCAAAAAGCAATCTCGCATACATTTTTTTGACAGGAAGCGACAATTCATTCATTCATTCATTGTAGAGGAGAAAAATGAGGAGAAAAAAAGGATTATTCCCAAAGAAAGGGACAAGAGGCTGTGAGTGCTGACTGTGATAGCATGATTGCTGTCCATGCTGTCCTGCAACACAGAGAGCCTCAAGCTTAATGACGCATTTAGGAATAGGTAAACAATAATTATCAGTCACTAATTACAAATACGACAAAGTAAACAGATTTTATCGCCATTGCAGAGCAGGCAGAACAACACGGACCAATGGCAGATCTTCACGTGACCTTGTCCTCATGAGTCTTGTTTGTAAGTTGCAGTACTAGTAGTAGTACAAGATTTACTTTTGATCTTGGTTTTAGTTTTTTTAATCAGATTGGTGTTGGATCAATAAATTAATCAACTTTTGATGAATCTTGAGAAGAGCTTGGAGAGGAAATTTTTTTAGATGAGGTGTGACTGAATTTTTAAGCCACATTTTTTTTGTCAATACTGCAACTATGTCTGTATTAAATGAACCTTACTATTATTGTAACATGAGTTTAGCAATAAATACATAAAGTTAAGCAGATTGTATATGTTGTAGTAGTATCAGAAATGTATTAGAAGTCTGAAACTCAATTTGCATTTGCAGAACTCCTTTCTCCAACTCCAAATGCCAATGTCTCTGCATCATATAGAACATGGTACTGAGTACTGACTATCTTAGAACTCAATGCAAACCATGTGGAGGCTGGAGCAGTAGGAGTAGTGGAAATTTAAAGTGTTCCATTGGAATCTTGATTAGATCGTGCCAATCAAGTATGAACATGGAATATTCTTCACTCCAAGCACATCTAACTGGTGCTCCTCCTACTCTAACCACCATGATGGGGTCACCTTAGCTGCAAATCTCTCCCCATTTTGCATGCTGCACTTGAGTTTTTTTTGGATCATGGACAGTCCATTTTCTTGAGAAGATTAGGCAAGAGTTTATGTGTTCATGTCATGGTAGAGGGGGTGGATCAATGATGCTAACTATTTGCTTACTTATGTGGGGCCCATGACAAAAGAAATAAAAAAGATGATGTTAGGTGCTCCTAACTCCCATGGGAGTTGGTGGATATCAAATGATGGTGTGTGTCCATGTAGTATTTCTTCTTTCTCTAGAGTTGAATCTGAATGTTATGCATGCACTCATTTTCAAGGTTGCAATCAGGGGAAGTTCACACTTACTTGGGAAACAGGGAGTGCAATCACATAATCCAGACTTTGAAATAGAAGAAATTTATGGTTGTGATTCACCGAAGATGGAGAGTAGCAGAGCCAATCACTCTGTGATCTTGTCAAAACTGGTCCATAATTTCCATGGCAAAACAGATTTCTACTTGGGCATCGCTTTCCGAGATGTGATCTTGTCAAGGCCACCACAGGCTGCCAAGAAAATGTCATGATCCAAGAATCCCTGCTAGAAAAGAAACAACTCTTGAAAGAGATCCTGGAATATGCTTTTGTGAGATCAAGTCTTAAAAATTTATCTTCTGCAGGCAGGAGGAGAAAAAAACACAATCTATAAAAAATGGAGCTATTTTCTGTAGCTGTGAAGCTGCAGTTCAGGAGTTGACCAGCTACAACGTCGTGCTACCGATCAACTGGAGAGATTCAGCTTCCTGTCTGGAACAAACAATTGGAGCTTTACCTTCTCTGAGATAATTGAACCTACACAATTTTTGGTTGAAATGGATGGATGAACAGCTCGCAGTGTTGCTTTGCTTCAGGTAGCTTCAGATGGCAGTGCATTGCAGACAATTTCAGGTTTGCAGCAACGGTGAATTGGTCATTGGCGACCACATGTCCTCCTCGATGGTTGCTAGCTTTAGGAGTGTTTGTAATGATCGGCAGGAACCGTGTCGACTAAAGTTTTGACATCGTAAAATAAATCACTGTAGTTCAATTTCTTTTGCCATTAGCCTGAGTGGAATTTGCAGGTTTTTACAAAAAAAATCCGAGTTTATCATCTGAAATTAGGAGTACATGCGTACCATGGTCGAAAGTGAAACAAGAGAGGAGATAAAAGGAAGATTTGGAGGCGGCACTGTGGAGCTCGGCTATTGGTGTTGATCTCTCTGAGTAATCACTTAGGTTTAGAGGGCCGCTGGGAGCTTTGCGGTTAAAATGCCCGTTTTCCTTTTCTATATTATTTGATTCCCCTGGATTTCATGCACATGTGATCTAGGAGCTGGCAACATCTTACCGTTATAATCGAATAATATATTTTTCTCCTGTTAAATTGGTTGGCTGATCTTGGCCGGCCCCACAAAAAAATAAAGGAAGATTTTTTTACCAAAACATGACAATGAAATAAGTTACCGCAGTACATCTATAACATCAGCTACTCACTTAAGAACTTGGATTGGCAGGACATGATATCAATGTCAGATCGATATGCAAATCCAACCTTGAGAATTGATACAGTCACCTCCTGACATCCCTGACGAAATGTTGGGCGAAAATATTTGGCTACACCACCACCTATGGTCATTATAGTAACGTAAACAAGTCGTTTTCTGGATAACTGTAATAAACACCAAAGTTGATGCATAATTCAAGCGAACTGTTAAACTATTATCATAAAGCTTCGCATTTTGACAATGCAGAGCCGCAGAGGGAAAAAATACTCTTTCAGGAGTCTGCAACTAATAAGCACCAAACGGAAGATCGCCAGAAATCTGCAACTATAACAACATTAGGAAAGGACGCCCTGCTGATGACAGTGAATTAAGACATTAAGCAAAAGCCCATTTCCATCATTTTTGTTCTGAAACTGAAAAGGCGACATAATGCAAGTTTCACTACGGATTGAATAATCTTTGCTTATGCTCTTCACAGCAGTTCAGATATTCAGAGAAATGTCAGTTGCATTCAGTAGTAGGTGAGCTGTTCCTGATGTTTTACTCCAATAAATGTACACGGATGGAGAGGATCTGAAGGGAAAGAACCTAATACCGAGATTCCTTGTCGATATACACTGTCCTTGACGCCGCCATCTCGGTCTCCGGCGAGCCCTGGTCGGCCGCAGGCCCGCGGCGCGTCCCAGACGGCGGCTCCGGCTTTATCCGAGGCGGCCGAGGCGATAGATAGAATTGATGCGGAGAATATACTCCAATGAGGATGATGAGTCTCTACGAATGGAGACGGAGGCAGCGGAGGCAGCCTCCGGCGAGGCGGCGGCGGCGGCGGCGCGCCGGAGGAGGAGAAGGCGACGAGGCATCAGACCAGTTTCATACAGGCCACAGATGGGCCCACGGCCCATATCTCGCAAGAACGGGAATGGAATAAGTCCACTTGATGTCCCTCATCATTACGGCGAGTTTAATTGGGCCTACCTGTGTTGGGCCGGTACGGCATTGTAACTTGCGTGCGGGCCATAACAGTTGGGCCGGAACGGGATTTCGCTCACGCGAGGCCCAATAATGTGTTCGAAAGGACGTAGTGGAGTCCGGCCCACAAGTAGTGGGCCGTCCGCAAAAAGACGGCGGACGAGCACACGAGCGGCTCATCCCCAACCCCTCTCCAGCGACACGGCGGCGCCTCACTCCTCCCTCCGGCGAACTCCGCCGTCGCCGTCGCCGGCGCGACGGCAGTACGGCCTCACCGTATGATCCTCCGCTTCCCCGTTTCGCTCCTCCAGTCTCGCAGCCTGCTGCGAGGCAACGTCCGCCGCGGCCTCGTCACGGCGATGGCCGGAGGCGACGGCGGCGGTGGCGGCGAGGATGGACAGCTCGGGGAGTTCTATGAGTACATGGAGCGGCTGCGCAACTATGAGCGCTCCGGGGTACCGCGCGGCGCCGGGACCGACTCCGACGACGGCTTCGACCTCGGCCGCATGCGCCGCCTCCTCCGTCGCCTCGGGGACCCCCACACCCACTTCCCGGTGAGACCCCCCACCTTCTCCTCTCCACCACAGCCTCACAGCTTGCCTTGAAACTTGCAAGAAATGACTAAAATTATAAGGAAGGAAGAATATATGTGATTTTGCTGGGGCATTTTCACATTGCTATTTGTTTGTTTCAAGTAATAGGCATCCATCTTGCATGTGAATCATGATTTCACTTTGCATGAAGATAATACGATGAATATTTGGGTGAAACTGAATGGATGTGGTTATAGGCTGTTCATATTGCTGGCACCAAGGGGAAAGGTTCAACTGCTGCATTCCTATCCAATATCATGAGGGAACAAGGGTACAATGTTGGATGCTATACTAGGTACTCCACGACATCATTGTGATTATTTAATCACTTTTGTTTCTAGTTGGAAAATGTATCTTGTTAGTTGACTGTTGGATATACAATGAGGATGTGAAGGATCTATGATATATTTCTATGTTGTTTCCTTTCATCTTGAGTTGTTTCAAACATTTACTCACTGTATCTAGATTGTAGAATTATACTTAAGTGAGCTTTGTTGATTTTCTCGGAGTAGAATTACAATTAAGTGATAATTATAATTCATTAAACTATGGTTGCAGCCCACATCTTCTAACAATTCGTGAACGCATCTCTGTTGGACAAAGTGGAGGTCCTGTTTCAGCTGCATTGTTGAGGGATCTTTTTTATCATGCTAAAGAAGCCATTGATCAATCACTAGAATCGGAAGATGGATCGCTGACTCACTTTGAGGTATTCTCTCTCTTTATTCCTCGGAGAATTATTTTGTGCTGGTGGATTCTTTGATGTTGTGAAAAACACAGCAATAATGCATCCAAGATGAACTAAACAAACACAATGTTTAACTGCTTTCATGGATATATGGTTTTGCATTTATTAGTCCAAACCATTTCATGAATCTATGGTGTTGCTGCTGTCATTTTTTTCATTTCTTCTGAGTAGGTTGTCTAATTTTTATGTATACAATGGCAAAACTATTTCATACCAAAATATATTTGCCAAAATAACATGAACTTGTTGGTTTAAATCCATGTCCAGCTGCTAGTGTAGGAAAGCATGATGGTGCCTGTAGCAAGAAGGGAAAAGTGGACACTATGCTGTTGAATGCATTTTACTCTCTGATCATTTAGCGATGATGTGTATTGAATCCTCATACTGCCTTACTGCATCAGTGTTACTGTTGTTCGCCAACATTTGTACTTTTCTTTGGTTGATGATATATTGTGTTTCTACAATTACTATGTTCTCATTCAACTCAGGATAACCAAAATACACTCACTGAGCTGAGCATATTTAGTCATGTAAGAAATAGTGGCAGGCATTAATTTCTCATATTTCACTTCTGATGACCATGAGCTCAGAAAGTACTGGCATGGTTTTGCAGGTTTTCACTGCTCTCTCATATCTCCTATTCTCACGCGAAAATGTTGACATTGCTATCGTCGAAGTAAGTTACTCTATTTAACTTTTTGGTGGATAGTGATGCTACTTTATTATGTAATTCTCATGGTTTGTTTTTCATATATTGCTTCAATATGTTAAAAGTGGAGTAGAAATCAACTTAGCTTTCACAAAAGTTGTCTAGGCACCTATGCACTTCTATTATGAAATGTGGAAATGAAATAACAGGAATGCACCTTCTGTACTGACCTGCTGGGAAAAAAACTTTTGTTGGGGCTACTGCCTCAAATTTAGAATATCTTTAGGAATAATTAAAGTGTTTTCCTTTTAATATTTTTTCATATAATTGCTCCTTGCATCAGTCGTGTACCCATCTCAGAGTCTGATCTTCCAATGTAACCAGTTCAGAAGTTTGGTATTTTTAAAAGAATCTGGGTACAGCTAGTATTGTGGCCAACAATATGATATTAAGTGTTTACTGCAATACATTACTCAGAAATAAATCATAGGGTTGTCATAAGACAGTTCCCAGAAGAACAAGTTTCTAAGAGTTAGGAATATTCCTAGGCCTCATCTGGAGAGCAGGATGTCTGTATTTCAAAAGGGGATTCTAACTATTGAATATTGATTGCTTGTTTTCTTTTATTGAGAATTAGCACTAACCAAAAGTAGCCCTTGAGGTTTTAAAACTGATTATTGAATTCTACTTTATAATATTCGCACTTACTGTGACAAATCATTGCCTTTTTTTTTCTATTGATTGCCTAGGCAGGCCTCGGTGGAGCTAGAGATGCCACAAACGTCATACAAAGTACTGAATTAGCTGCATCTGTCATAACAACAGTTGGGAAGGAACATTTAGCTGCTCTGGGTGGTTCCTTACAAAGTATAGCAGTGGCAAAGTCTGGAATCATCAAGCAGGAGCGACCAGTTAAGTTGTTCTCGTGTCTCTGGCCCTTTTCATGTTCATCATGATTTATTTGCTCTTGCTTGTTGTTCCAGCTTATATTCCAATTGAGTGATTAATTTCGTATTGCTTTTCTCTTAGGATAAATTGGTTCGTATTGTATTGCGAGTACTGTTTTCCATGTTAATTTTGTACTTGTTATCAAACTATTTTACTAGACACGTCTTGTTTTTCTTCTAGTATGAAGCTTCATTCCTCTGGTGCATGAGCATGACCAGCATGGCTAAAATATTTTCTCATTGCGAGCAATTCTCACATGTACCACTTGTAGCAAAAGTTTATGTGATTAAATTTGTTAAGTTGTTTGCAATGTTATTTACATATCAAGTGATCCTGCTGCATTGTATTCAGACCAACATTGCCATAGTTCCAGATTACCAGTATAGTTTCTGACATGGAGTTTGTTGCTTCCATACCAAATATTTTCAGGTTATAATTGGTGGTCCATTTTCCCCAGATATCGAGCAAATTCTCCGGGATAGAGCATTCTTAACACAATCTCCCGTAATATCTGCATGTGATCCCGGCATCAGGAGCATCACAAGATGCATTGGTTGGGATTGTGGAAAACCTTATCAAAGCTGTGACATTCTCGTCGATATTGCAAATGGTATTCCATTGGTATAGTTCCATTGCCAACATGATCTATTTCTCCTGAAATAAGTAGAAGATTACTGATTTTTCTCTCCTTCTCTTATCAAGTCCAAATTATATTTGCAGTTTATTGAATTGCATGATGTAAAACTCCAGCTGCTGGGAGATCATCAGCGCCAGAATGCTGTAACAGCTTGCTGCACAGCTCTATGTCTCCGTGAGCTAGGTAGTAAAACCATAAGAATGTCATCATGCCTATCTCAACTTTTTTTCTTTGTGATTCTTCATTTGCATCTCCACATTACACACGTTGAATTCTTGACATAATTCTAATCTGTTTACATCCTATCAAATGGCTTTGGGAAGTTAAGGATGGAATATTTCTGATACATCAATCCAAGCTGGTTTAGAGAAGACACTACTGCCGGGGAGAAGCCAATTTCTTACAAAAGAGGAAACTTCATTACTTGGGCTCGATGGAGCATCCGGCGTACTTGTTGATGGAGGTCTTTTGCAAAGACCTATCCTTATTTTTTTTCTCCTTAATGCCCCTTCGTTTATCTAACGTTTTAAACTTTTCAGCCCATACTGAGGCATCAGCAAAGGCCTTGTCAGATGTGATAAAAACTGTCCAGCCAAGAGGGCCTTTGGCTCTTGTTGTTGGAATGGCCAATGACAAAGAACATTTCTCCTTTGCTGAACAGCTTCTGTCCGGTAAGATTTCTCCCTTCCTATCAAATCCACGTGCATTGGATCAGTTGGCTGATTATTTGATTTTAAGCACAAATTCACGAATGCCAACTCAAGAGAAATGATCTTGGTGATATTATCAGTTCATTTATCTATCTCATTATAATTGCAATCAAATCTTTGTTTGTTTATAAGACTTTTTTTTTACCACAGGTCCAAGACCAGATATTGTATTGCTGACAGAGGCGAGCATTGCCGGAGGACGCTCCCGGTGTATGCCAGCTTCATCACTGAAGGAGGTATGGATGACTGCTGCACACAGTCAGGGCATCGGCTACTCGGACATAGGGACGATCACCGGCATCGAAGCTCCGATTGTCGCTAGCCATCCCACGGCAGCCTGGCCCTCGAGCAGTGACAAACCCATGCTGGTTGGATGTTCAAGGGCGCCATTTTCGTCCGACCTGATGAGGGTTGCCTCTCGGCTGCTTCAGAGCCAAGAAGATGGCGACGCTGGGCTGATCTGCGTGACCGGCTCCTTGCACATGGTTTCGTCAGTTCTTGGATTGGACAGCTTGGGCAGTAGCTGCCTCTGTTTCCTGAAAGAGTAGTTAGCTTGCAGCAGGCTGGTACACAAGTACTCGCTCAGTTTCTAAACGCTAATAAATACATTGTCATTTCACAAATGTCAATACATTTTCTCTAAACTTCCTCACCAGATTTGCCCACCATGTTTCCTGTGATTGAGATATTAATAAGGGTATTTTGATCTATATATTAAAACAAGCGAACTTACTTATGTACTCCTTCATTTCATATTATAAGTTGTTTTGGGTTTTTAAAGGACAAATAAGCTTATAGAAAAATACGATAGTATTTCTAACAAAACAAATATACTATAAAAATATATTTTTTATATTTAATAGTAAATTTAATGAAACTATTTTGGTATTGCAAATGCTATTTTATTTTTATAAATTTAGTTAAACTTTAAAAAAATTGACTTGTTAAAACCCAAAACATCTCATCATATCATATAAGATTAAGGAATATAGCTTTGATCAAAACTATGTCAATGGTTGTAAAATATAGGAATCACATGGTCAACTCTCCTATAATGGTTGACAGGGTTGTTTTCTTTTCTCTATTTTACTATCTTATCTTATCTTATCTTATCATTCAACTGTTGGATTCGGGTCACTCATTCCTACTGTCATAGTGTCATTTAGCATTTTGCATGTGATGGGTGCAAAGATTATAGCGTGAGTGAAACGCCATGTTTGTATATGACACGTTGTGTGGTTTTGGAGAAATACTGCTCCTGATGCCCATTGTTTTTGTGGTACTAGCTGATGCTTTGTTGCTGCTGGAATCTTGTTTGCTTTGACAGGTTGCTGTCGGTGCCTTGCCTGAAAAAAAATCTCTCTTCCTTATTCTCTTCGTTTGGAGCTGGAGCTGAGGAGAGAACAACAACCTGTGAAAATGTGTGATGCTGGACGGATACAGGAGGAGGTTGGCTGGCCTGTACATACAGGTAAGGTACTGTACCTTGTAGCTTAGGTCATCCCCAAACTAAAAATTATTAAATAGTTTTTATATTTGTCATTATATATACATTACGCATAAAAACTATATATACAATATAATGTCTTCAAATAAATTAAATTCTTGTTCAATCATCTCTTTTCTCATTCCTTTTATTCATTTATCTTCTTATTTTCTTTTTGGTTTTTTTAGATATAGTTTTTTATATTAAAAAATATGTTTTTATCTTTTTATCTCTATCTCATTATTTTTATTGTCACATCATATTTTTGTCCGTACGATATACGTGGCAAGACACCATCGAGTTGGGACTGCTAATGGCGATTGCATTCATTCATTCATCCGTTTATCCATTGATTGATGATCCAACCATCCATTCGTACGTTCCTAGGTGGTTTTTGTGGGCCCACCTTCCAGGAGCAGGGACACGTGGCAAGTGCCACCTGTCGATCTGTGGTGGTTCACTCAATCACTCATCATGAGCAGTAGTACTGCACTTGTGTCCTCACTGTCCTGTAATCCTCCCGTTGCCATCTTAGCTAACCAAAGCCGTACAGTAATTAATTAATTAGCACTTTAATTTTCTGTTAATAAAATGGTACTACAACTAAATTTATCATTGGAATTACCTCCAAATTTCTCACCAAAAATGATATCAGTGACTGGAGTTGGTTTTGCAATCGTTAGAACAAACACGTTGATAATTCACGGCCTATCGTTTCAAAATCTAAATTTTAAAAATAAGTTTTAAATTTGATTTTGTGGTTTTTATTATAGTTTATTTTACATTACATGTTTTTGAATATTTAAAAATACGTATATAAAAGTTTCATTCATAAATTATCTTTTTTAATAAGTCCGAAGGATAAACATAAACAAAATAATTTTGGACCGTCAGACAATTGTCCATATATGAAGTACTATGATATTTCGGCGTCCACTTTCATCTTCTGTTTATGAAAATGGCAACAAAGCTAAAGAAAGCCCATGAACCAAAGAACTGGTAAAAAAATCCTTATAGGCGACATGCAAGAACTTTACTGAGGTCACATTTACTCTTCCAAGCAAAAAGGCACATAGCCAACTGATCTCATTGAAAGAAAAACATAAACTGACATTATCATCAGATGCGTTGCAATTTGCAATTTCATTTGCAATTAGCAATGCATTGATCTGCAACTCTAGATGAGATCCACCTGGTCTGTCAGTCTCTCTCACCAGTCTCCCCACTGGTCGTCGGCGATGGACACTGAAGAGTCATCAGTGTCCAGCTTATTTACTAACTGATTAAATATTTGGATTTGGAATTTGGATTAGCAAATTGGGCAGAGTAAACAGGACAAAATGCTCCCCATATTTGATACGGAGAAGAAAAAAAACCGTGTTCCGTGGAACACCGGATTGGGAGTAGGAAGATGGCGGTTTTGCTTTCCGCCTTCCAGAAATGGCGGGCGCGGCAAAACCACCGAGACGTCTCTGTCCTTGAGGGAGAGAAAAAAAATCCGATTTTTCTCGCGGAGCGGAGGTTTGCGCGCCCCAACCCAGCGGTGGTATTCACGTCGCTGTCCATGGATTTGATGCTGCCCCTAGTTTCGCTCCTCTTCCCTGCCTGTTTGTAGCAGCAGTATATCTCGCGTCTTCTTCCTCTTTCCTGCAGCTCTCGTCGAGACATTGCTTCTTGCTGCTGCTTGTTGTTCTTGGTTTGGGTGCGCGAAAGGTGGGATCTTTGTTTGGGAAATCGGTGGTTGATGAAGGTGGGGAGGGGGTCGAGGGGAGGGGAGCACGGCGGCCGCGGCGTGGAGGATGATGGGGAGAGGAGTGGCGGGGTGGAGGCGGCGCCGCCGGTGAAGAGGAGGCGGGTGGCGGTGGCGCCGGCGGCGGGGGCAGGAGGGAGCAGGCGCGTGCAGGCGGAGGCGTCGCCGCTGCAGCGGCTGTTCCGTGCGTGCCGCGCCGTCTTCAGGGGCCCCGGCACCGTGCCGGCGCCCGGCGAGGTCGACCTGCTCTGCTCCATGCTCGGTAAGTCTCTTTCTCTGTCTCTCTTAGTTCTCTCCTCTGCAGTTCTTGCTCCGTGCTTGCATTTGTTTGTGTGTAAGCAGCTTACCAATTCATCATGCAAATTCGCTGGATTTTTTATTTATCCATGCAACAATCTGTTGATCTAAGTTTACTGGTTTCGACATGTTTTGTTCAATTGTAATTGATGATGTGCACAAGTTTTTTTTGTCTGGATTTGCCTGCAGAAAATGTTGTGATGAAATGCAGAGTAGTTAGATGAAATGTTCTGAATTTTCTTCCTTTAGCACCTGTTAATTATCACCTGGTAGCAACGGATAGCCTTTTGTCCTAATAAAATATATTATGGCCCATGCCTACATGGCATGTGTGTAGTTTGTGTCTATTTGATGAGCTGAATTAACTGAATTTGAATCGCTTGTGATACTATTTGCAGACAAAATGAAACCCGAAGATGTTGGCCTTAGGGCAGACCAAGAATTCTTCACGACTAGAAATGATGACGAAGGAATCCCGCTCATTAAAAACACTACGATATATGAATGTGAGAACTTTACGGTAAGTAGCAGGCAGTGCGCAAACTAACTGAATTCTGATGACTATGTCAAGATTTACTACGACATGTCTTGTATCAAAATGGGTCCTTTCTAAAAACAAATTTGCTGACGTTCTGCTTACCGTGCCAGATGATTATCTTCTTCTTACCACGAAATGCGGTCATCCCACTACATGATCACCCTGGAATGACGGTGTTCAGTAAACTACTTATCGGATCACTGCACATAAGGTCGTATGATTGGGTTGATCCTGAGCCTGCCTCAAGTTGCAGTTCATCATCGGGTGATCAATGTAAGCTTTTGAACAATTCGACACTTTTTATCAGTCTGTCTTCACTTCACCATCATGCATCCTCCGCCATACTGATCTTGGTAGAGTTCATTGTTGCAGGGAGGTTGGCAAAGCGAGTGGTGAATGGTGTTTTTACAGCACCATGTGATACATCAGTCCTGTATCCTACAACAGGAGGGAACATGCACCGGTTTCGAGCTATCGCGCCGTGTGCAATTCTTGACATTCTCGGCCCCCCTTATTCCACGGAAGATGGCCGGGACTGCACATATTACCGCACTATTCCCTACTCACGTCATTTGGGTAAGTAGCAAATTCTGCTAGCTTGTACTGCATGAGAGTATTTATTTTGCCAAACATTGATACATACTATTTTACAGTTTGGAATTTGAGTAATAGTTATTTTGACTTGTTGCTGCTTTAACATGGTCTAAGAGGCTAAATGTACGGTTTAGGCATTGATTACTTGCAAGTGTGCAATATATACCTAATTGTTAGCCTATCAAATCAGTAGTTTCGCATAGGAGACGCCCGCTGAATAAGGAAAGAGGTTTTGTTTGTTAAATTAACAACCCACAGATAGCTTTTTGTGTATGTAGTATAGCCGTACTCCATTTGCAACATGTGCTCTTGATTATTGGCGGTGCAAAGCACACGGTTTTGAGCTTACCTGCATGATATGTTCCTTGACCATTGGTCCATAATTGCACCAAAATTTCCTAAATCCACTTACTCTGATTATTTTCACAGTTATTACCTGCATATGTTACTGCACAGGAGACGTACCGAAGCTGAATTTGCTTTTGTGTCCGACAGGTAAAAATGGCGCGGCGGACCAGCTCACCGGAGTCGACGAAGAAGGCCATCGTCTCTCATGGCTAACGGAGACAATTCCACGGGCGCTGAGGATGTGCCAGATCCGGTACGGTGGCCCGCCGATCTCCGACGAGTGACCGCCGGCCTGTCCTGATCTGAAGAGTGATCCGACATGGACGGCCGGCCCAGCTGAATCCGTCGACGTCTAACCATGTAGTAGACAGCAAATAGCCATAGATGCAATGCAAATTTCCAATCATGCAGAGCTGAGCTTTCAGTTCAGTTCGTGCATGTCTGATGCTGTCTTTCAGTCTCAGTGATGCCCTTTTCTTAATCCTGGCCAGTAGTTCGTTCAGTACATGTATGCGTAGTTCATCCATAGACTCCAATATTTCAGTTATGTTGGATACCCTTTTTGTATTTAAAAAGTAAGAATCGATCTATTGGGGTTAAAATGTAAGGGAGTAAAATTAGCTGTTCTCTAGTTTTTCTTTGTGTAATTTTTTTCAGACTTGTAAAGTATGGTTGGGCCACGACTGAAACCGTAGAGAAACAAACGAAGAATAATATTATTTTAGGATATGACTTTATACTTCTAAAAGTCAAGACTAAAAAAATAGAAAATGATGGAAAAAAACACTTAGGTTAATTTAAAATTTAAATTGTGGCTGCTAATTGAATGATTATTTGGATCCATAACATTACTTCAGCATCGATCAAAACATGCCAAGATAAGTTGGCAAACATCTGGAACAAATTGCTTCATATTCCTATCAGGCCCAAATCACACCTGCTCGTTTGCATCTTGGCCCAAATTAATCTCACCGTAGGTGGGCTAAGCATGCATCATCAAAGAGGCCCGCAATCAGACACAGGAAATTAATAGGAATAAAAGATCTTCTTGTTGAAGTTTTCTCCTCTGAACTCGGGTCTCTACCTTCATGTCATCCATATCTGACTTCTTTTTCACTTCTCTTATTGGTTACAAATGCTGTTCCTTTCTTTACTTTTCTTTGACCATGTCCTTTTCACCATGATGAGATACAGTACTACAGAGACTGCAAATAAAGATCTTTTATTCCTTTCTTGCATAATTGCACTTCCTTTTACTTCTGAAATGGAGATAATTGAGGCCAATTTTGACAAGGACTCATCCTGAAGAACATATGCTATCTCATGCAGATAAAACCTTGGTTCAGAAGTAACCGATGACTAGTAGACCATATAATTTAGTTTTACAGAGTTCTGATCTTCTGTTTTTAATGTAATCTCTGTCCTGTTATATCTGTACTTGGATAGTACAACAAAGGCAGACAAGCAGTAAACGAAAAATAACCACCCAGTGGCAGTATTGCACTGTCAATCAAACCCCAAATGATTAGCTAGCCAGTGTTGAGTTAATAAAGGTTTGATTAAGAATTAATTAAGTAAAGGTAGTAGTGTGTCCTCCTTAGTGGCAAGAGATGCATGCATGTGATTTAACTTTATACATGGAGAGCTTCGTATACTCACATGACGCGTTAAATCAAGTTGGCGTGTTGGCATCCTGGCCACTTAATTAACTATTCATATTGTCAAAGTTCAATATAATAAAATCCGCATGCTTTGGCTAATCACCAACTGCCTATTTAATTAAGGCCACAAGCTAGCAAAACGCAAGCCTATTGGATAAGAACGAAACACAGCTTGGACACGTGGAATTGGTCGGCATCATGCTCTCCGGCCAATATATTAATTTTTTTCCAGGTTAATTTACATCACTAATAACCACCCTATATTTACTGAGTCTTTGCAACGGTGATAGAAGCAAAATTTGATCCATATAAGAATCTGTTCTTGATTTCATAGATTCTGTATTTCTAGTTTGAGGAAGATAAAAGCTGTTAGGGAAACAATGATTATACGTACTCTGATATAGATGAAAGTATGTCTTTACATCGTTGATGTTTAAAGTAGTTTTTTAATTAAGTTATAATTTTATAACTCTCCGTCATTTATCATAAAGCCTTTGTAATAACTGATTGTAATTTCTTTGAAGCAAAGTCGAAGTGAATTTCAATATTAAGAAAATAACTACACTATATTTGCTGAGTCAGCATCTTGCAGCTGTTATTGTCAAAGAAAAACCTGCAGCTGCATGCTAGCCCAATTGTAAGACAGTGACATCTCAATTATATGTAGTAGATCTCAAGAGCATCACATTTCTTCCATGCATTTCTCTCGTTGTGATGTATACATCTAGATAAGTATATTATATATTCATATAGACTATAGTCCAGCAAGATACAGTATTAATTATTAGCTGTGTTCTGAGAGCTAAATAGAATATAAATTATCTTGTCTTGCGGTATTTGGGAACAGGTAGATTGGAACTTTGGCCAAAGAAGCTAGATGCCAGCAAGGGGTTGCTAATTAGCCTATAGAACACGTAAAGAAAATGAAATCAAACTTGATTTTGGGAGACAGCGACTTCTTAGCTCTAGAAATAATAGCTTGTGCTTTTCTATCTCTACATCATCTGTCCTGTTCATCACAGCAGCAGCAAGCAAAAGAGAATAATCATAGCAAAAAACCAACATTATTGCGTGTTGGTAATTAATTCTAGCTTAGAACCAAAGGTGGCACATGGATTAGGACTCTCCTGAGCTTAATTACTATTCTTAGACACAATATTCTGGTCCTGTATTTGTGCGCGTCACACGTTACATTCCTGGTAGATTATTCTTTAGATACACAATATCACTGAGATGTGGGGTCTCCAAGCTCAACCGTGTGCGGGACCCACAAGTCAGTCAGAGGTAGCCGGTTTGTTTTGGTGCACTGTTCCAGTGAGAAAAGTTAAACCGATTTGGCATAATTAAGTCCTTGATAACAAAGAGCTTAATTGGGTTGGATTGTCTAGTACTCAAAATAGTATCAAAACAACTAATTAGGCACACATTTTTAATTCCATTTCAATACTAGTATTACAAAAAATTTTTAATAAAAATGCTGCATTGAAATGGAAATAAAGAGGAGAGAGGAGGCTCTACTCCTTCCTCCTCTTCCTCCCAAGAAGAATCCCCATAGCTCAAGCAAAGGGAGAGAGCAGCAGCAGCAAGAGGAGCACGCGGGAGCTAGCTAGCTGCCTAGCTCTCGCTAGCTCCACACCCGCTGCCGCGCCGCCGCCGACGAGCTCCGGTGACTCGCCGTTATCCGCTCCCTGATCGAGCCGTGTGCGTGGGAGAAAAAAGATCGCGCCTGCTTCTTGGGTGAATCCACGGTTTCCCGGGGAGGATCTTGATGGGGTTCGAGGAGGGCGGCGGGAGGGGCGGCGCGATGAGGGCGCTGATGCGGCGGAAGCAGGTGGACTCCGACCGGGTCCGCGCCGCCGGCGGCCAGCAGCTCGCCAAGGAGCTCTCTGTTACGCAGCTCGTCGCGATTGGTCCGAAGCTTCCTTTGCGCTCTCTCTCTCTCTCTCTCTCTCCTGCCTGTGTGCTGATTGGTTAATTTGGGGATTATTACCTGGGAAAGGTTTGAGCTTTGCCATGTTTGAATTGTTGTGGTGTTTTTTTTTTGTCTGAAGGTGCAAGATTCTCGGTAGAATCTGCTGCATTTTTGTGGATTGGTTGTCATGTTGCTGCGTTTTACATAGTTAGATAGTTTTGTATTGTGTGATTTGGTTTGTAAAGTTTCAGTCTTGGATTGGCCGGGTGTCACATATAGTAGTCCTTATTAAAAGCGCAACTTGTGGATTATGAACTTGAGATAGAGTTCTGGTAGTCTGCGTACAGACAGTTTTGATCCAAACACGAAATTCAGATGCCCGGCATGATCCGTTACCATCCAAAATGTAGCTGTTTCTAGCTATGAACGTGGACAAATACTTGTCCAGGTTCATAGCTTCCATTTTGGGACGGAGATAGTACTTAGTAAGGGACTGCTCCGCTCAGCTCTGCTCTATGTTTTTTAGCCAAACAGGTTCAGCTCCACACACGCAGCTCCAGAAAAAAAGGGGGAGTTATGAGAGCACCTAAAGAGATACTCCACAAACTCTAGTTTTTTGTGGAGCTGCTCTACAGTGGAGTTTGTGGAGCAGAGTTCGTGGAGCAGTCCCAAACAGGGCCTAAATCTCCTTCATTCTGGGAAGGGTGGTTGTATCTCGATGTGGATTCTTGCAATGTTTTGGAGAATTATTGCTTTGCTTCTACCTTAATCTTGTTGGGTAAGTGCTTGGTTGGTGGGCCGTTGGTAGATGTCTGAATATTACTACCTTACTGAAGCAAATGACATGCTTGGTGTTTGCTAAATCTGAAGTAAACTATAATTTATAAAGTAGTGCAAAACGAATCACCAGAAGTCATCTTTCAACATTTTGTATAGAATTCTATGAATTTATTTTTCATGGAGCCTTTCATGATCTATCAGGTGTTGGTTCGACAATTGGAGCCGGAGTATACGTCCTTGTGGGAACAGTTGCTCGGGAGCATGCTGGGCCGGCATTGACACTTTCATTTCTGATAGCTGGAGTGGCAGCTGCACTCTCAGCTTTCTGTTATGCAGAGCTTGCTAGTCGCTGCCCTTCTGCAGGAAGCGCCTACCATTATTCTTACATCTGCGTTGGTGAAGGGTAATTTACCTACACCATAGAGTAAATTTTGTTCATGAATAGCCATCACTTGTTCCATTGATTGGGCATTCTTAACATTGTCCAATGTTATATTTTTCTAGAGTTGCATGGCTGATCGGTTGGGCATTGATACTGGAATATACCATTGGCGGATCAGCTGTTGCCCGTGGCATATCTCCCAATCTGGTAAGTAGGATTTCTGTTGACAACCAAATTTGGGCCGAAAAAGCGCCAACAATTTCCCTTGCACATCCCTTGTCCCTGCAGCATGTCGATTAATGGTTGAATATTTGCATGCCTCCTAACAACATATTTTTTTTTCATTTCCAGGCTTTATTTTTTGGAGGTCCGGATAGTCTACCATGGGTTTTAGCTCGCCATGAGCTTCCATGGTTAGATGTTGTTGTCGATCCTTGTGCTGCTTTCCTGGTTTTTGTTGTCACTGCGCTGCTATGCAAGGGGATAAAAGAGGTCACCTGCTAATTCAGAAATATATTTCTCTCTCTTTTTCAAGAAGTACTGCATGTGATCTTTACTCTCTTTAATATTTGTCGCAGAGCTCATTTGTACAAGGAGTTGTGACAGTTCTAAATTGCTTTGTGATGCTATTTGTTATTATAGCTGGTAGTTACATTGGCTTCCAAACAGGATGGGTCGGTTACAAGGTGGCTGGCGGGTAATGCAGAATGTTCTTGGTGCTTTGGATTTTCTCTAGCTGGGGAATAGTGCACTTAACACAATTTTTTGCCTCAGGTTTTTCCCATATGGGGCGAACGGAATGCTTGCTGGGTCAGCAACTGTTTTCTTTGCCTACATAGGCTTTGATTCGGTTGCTAGCACTGCTGAGGAGGTAAGGACATATCCTATTTCTCAATTAATTTGGCATACTCCTGTTTGCTGGATCAGTGCCATTATTGATAAATGGAATTCTTTCATCTTAACTTCCAACAGGTGAAGAATCCCCAACGAGATCTGCCATTGGGAATAGGAACAGCACTGTCAATTTGTTGTTCCTTATACATGCTGGTTTCAGTTGTTATTGTTGGTCTGGTGCCATATTTCGCAATGGACCCTGATACCCCTATTTCATCAGCCTTTGCAAAACATGGGATGCATTGGGCAATGTAAGAACTCCATTTGGCTCTTATCTTGTTTTACTGCAATTAGTCTACGATTGAGGCTGTTAATGGGCTTTCTTTTTTTAGGTACCTTGTAACAACTGGTGCTGTTCTTGCTCTCTGTTCAACCTTGATGGGATCAATTCTGCCGCAGGTATACCGGAATCTTCATAATTATGTCATATAACTTCTATGATTGCAGTTGAAAATTAGCATAGTGGATAGCACTATGATATCCAGTTAAGGCGAACTATTGTTGAACAACCACAGAAGTTCTATTGTTTCTTGTGTTACGGGACTGTTAATTGTTAGATCTGGAACTCTGGATAACATTGTCTTCTCTCATAAGTACTACCTCCGGTTTTTAAATGGATCACGTTGTTGACTTCTGACATACGTTTAACCATTCGTCTTATTCAAAAAAACATAATTATCATTTATTTTGTTGTGACTTGATTTATAATTAAAGGTACTTTAAGCATGAGTTATATTTCTGCATGTTTACACAAAAAAATTGAATAAGATGAATGATCAAATGTATGTCTAAAAGTCAACAGCATCATTTATTACAAAACTGAGGGAGTAACTTTCTAGTGCAGAACATGCCATGATCCGGGTAGAGGATTTGAAATTATTATCTGTTTATTCTCTCATCCAACATGCTCAGACTATAACCATAATATTACGCTAAGATATTTGAATTTATGGTTTACCACTTATCTCACAGCCAAGAATATTGATGGCCATGGCACGAGATGGGCTTTTGCCATCCTTCTTCTCTGATGTCAACCAGCGGACACAAGTTCCTGTCAAGAGCACGATTGTTACTGGCATATGTGCAGCTTGTCTTGCTTTCTTCATGGATGTGTCACAACTGGCAGGAATGGTAAGGATCTAGGAACTACTGGAGACTAGTTTTCGTTTTGAGAATTTTGATGTACTTTGGCACACCATGCGATTGATGAGCAGACCTCCCTTCAGAGAATACTTTAGCATATTCTGCAATTTTTTATGTATCTAAACAGTACTAGAAATTTTAGCCTGAGCAAAAAGTGTTAATTTTGGTTGCAGGTCAGTGTGGGCACACTCCTTGCATTCACCATAGTTGCTGTGTCCATCTTGATCCTCAGATATGCTCCTCCAGATGAGGTGCCACTGCCATCTTCTCTGGAAGCATCATTCCGTTTGAGCCAAGAATATGATGAGGAAAAGGTTAGGGGTCCTCCTGTAGATGAGAATCATGAACAGGGGTCATCTGTAGTAGAATCAATAAATGAAACCCTTATCAAGAAGAAACAAGACACAAGTATGTTTCGACAATTACATCTCAACTTAGTCTATTTGACATTCCAAGGATATGTATATTTCTTGAGTTTAGTAATCAGCTTTTCTGTAAATTGTTTAGGCATGGAGGAGTCAAAGCGGCGGAAAGCAGCTATTTGCAGCATAGCATCTGTATGTGTAGGGGTTGTGGTCCTCACAACTTCAGCTTCTTTCACATTCTTGCCATTGTAAGTACAAATTGTACACAGTTCATCCCCCTAACCCTGTGCAAGCAAGATACTCATGATTCTGATGTACGCATCGCTTCCATGTCATGCCAGCCTTTTGAGATGCTTCGTCTGTGTTTTTGGTGGCCTACTCCTCCTAGCTGGTCTCGGTGTCCTCTGCTATATCGATCAAGATGATGGAAGGCACTCGTTTGGTCATTCTGGAGGTACTTGCAATTGCTACCATGTCTGCCTAGATTCTATCAACAAGGTTACCTGATATCACATCTTGCTGCTGCTGCAGGATTCATCTGCCCCTTTGTTCCATTGCTCCCGGTGATGTGCATCCTCGTGAACACATACTTGCTAGTAAACTTGGGGTAAGTCATGGTCCATTGCTCATATGTACTCATTTTCAGAACTGTCATATGCTTGTTCTCAAGTATGAATACTGTCACCTTGCCTTTGGTGTTGTTCAGTGGTGGGACATGGATGCGAGTTGGGGTATGGCTGGTGATGGGAGTCTTCGTGTACATTTTCTACGGTCGGACCCACAGCTCATTGACCGACGTGGTGTATGTTCCGGTGGCGCAAGCGGAGGAGATATATGGGTCTTCATCTTCATCAGGATTTGTGGCCTAGGGAAGGAGCAGAGTACCAGAGCCTTTTGAGTGATGAAATGCTCCAAAATCAATTTTAAACACCTTGAACAAACCTGGCTGAAGGGAGCTCCTGCTGCTGCGTTCTGTATTGCATGCCAGGCATGGGTTTGAAGAATTCAATTCATATATTGATTGTTAAATTGTATAAATTGTAGTGTAAGGTCATATATTTCATATAATCACCTAGTTGAATGAATGTGAATATTAAATAGATATATAATGAAGATAAGGTCTGTAATATGTGTAAATTCACTAGAGCATATCCCAGCATGACATGTTTCTACGTACCTTTTGTACTTGGAGATCTTCTTGAGTGGGAAATACTGAAGACCTTGGTCAGATCCTGCAACATGAATAAAATCTTAATCATTCCCATTATTTTGCTTGCCATGCATGATATGATATTGAAGATGTGCATACATAATTATTTGTATCAAGAATGAAAACTTGGCCAAAGAAAGAGATCGATAAACCATAATATACCATCATAATTCATAAATTTTACACTCTGCTTCAGCTTAGTACACAATAACACAACCACAGGGTTCAAGGGGATTCTCTCAGGAGCAGGAGGTGGCTAAAAAACACTTCCCCAGCTCAGAATTTAAGTATCCTCTCAGCAATCCGAGTTTTTGACATATTACATTGTAGGACGTTTTGTTTTAAAAAGAAGAAAAACAATTCACACAGTCATTCCAGGTCCCAGCGGCCGGAGACCCCCTTGCCTAGGACTAGGAGTCATTCTTGCGTATATTGTAGAAGATCGAACCATCAATATTCTCCATAGCCAACTGATTCATCCGCAGAAGGATCAACAAGAAGGATCTTCCTTTGCGCCCTAGAAGTGACAATAGAGTAAAACATTAGTCTTCATTGAAGACAACATCATAACAGGCAATTATACAGATATCAAGTTTCATAGTTCTAGACTTCTAGTGAAGCGGTGAAACAAGAATGTATGACGATGCCTCGATCAAACAGAAAATAGTAATCCACTGAGAAGTTCTTTGTGGGAGCACGACATTCTTGACATTTAAACCTTAAGGGAAGTCACATACCCAATCCAATCTCTCCAACATCATCCTGATTCAACGCAACACTGCCCTGAGTTTTGTCACCGCTGAAGTATAAGTTTAATTTCGATATTGCCTCCTGCAATTCCTGATGCAATAAGGTAAGCAGAAAGGTAAGCAATATAGTAAATTTCTTTGAGGTAGTCTCACTAAGACAACAAGAAATTCTTGACATTGCAGAATATTCTCATTTTAAGTAATCTGTACCATGATCTTTTATCATCACCAATAGCTAATAGCAAAAAATAATATGAGAACTCCCCCTTAATTGAGGAAAAACAGACCTCCCATGATGCAAGAGTCTTCATGTACGGAGGTAGTTTCTCATACTCCTCCTTGGATGCCTTTATCGCTCCTTGTGCATCATTACCTTAACAGATTCAACAGTAAAAAATATCAGAATGAGCAAAAACCATCTTTTTAATCAGGAAGACATCGCTGCTGCCCACCTTGACCATTCGTTTCTTCTGGGGAGAGCACATCTTGACCACTTGTTTCTTTTGGGGGGAGCGCGGACTCAGCATCCTTTACGTTTTTCTCAACATCAGCAGCACTGAGAAGTATAGTAAGTCATTTTTGGAAAGAAGTAAAGAGCATGGTCGCTACAAAAGAACACCGAGGAAAGACAATTGCAAGGCTAGTAGCAATACATAAATATCTAAGGTTCCTTTAGATACCTTTCAGGTTTCCTATGAAGTATCTCTGCGTTTCCAGATAAACCACTGTCTGCAAAATTTCAGAAAATTATTGATGCAACAAAGAAGCGTACCATGCAAACAACTGTAATGACAATATTGTTCAAGTGTGACATACCTTGAGAGGACAAGGTAGCTAGACAAGCATCTGAAAAGCCAAGGTTCTTTAGTGACATGGAGTTCTCAAATCTTACTGGTGGTCAAGAAAGAACTTGACACTTCTCATTTTCATCATATAAAAGCCGTTGAACAAAAATATGTAAGCACAAATTTTAATGCTAAATGGCTGTGGTGCAGTACGGCCGATCTCGCGGACAAAGATAGCTTACCCTATATAAACTAGAACTGTAGCTATTGCACCCTTTTGCCAAGAATAAATAAAGCCCCTCAGACATCAGAGTTCTTGGTAATTCGGTATTATATTGTTCATATAATCAGAAACATTGAGCCCCTGGCTCCCTAATCAATCCAATTTACGATGTACTGCGTGTCTCAAATAATGTATGGAAAAATGAAAAAAAAGGAAGATTTTATAGAACAGGAGGAACAAATACTCAGAGTCACAACTAATAATGGTGTTGCACATCTGCTATATGATTAAACAGGCTAAGGTCCTAAATGACCGAATCTCCCAAATCACAATTACAACTGCAGCGCATGAACCTACTAAAACTAGACGCAGAATGTAAGCTGAATGAACAAGTCCCTATACATTTCAACGTCCTGTATCTAACCATTCCATCAGATCAAGCATATGCAGAAGCCAAAGCAACCAAAGCAGACTATCCTGAACAGAGAAAGGAAGACAAACAATCAAACCAACATAAGGATACAAGGCATCGTCATCGTCCACCATCTCTCTACTGGACCTCAGCACCGCACTCGTTCCACCAAAGCACCCAGTCCCAGGGTCTCCGGGAAGCTTCTCGACATCCCAATCTTCTTCCACATCCTCGCTCGCCTCCTCCTCTACAAGAAGCACAGCAACTCGCAATTCTCAATAATTGACACGATTGGGTTCAGAATTTCCGACGAGTGAGTGAGTTGGTGCTACCGGGTGGCACGTAGCCGAAGGCGACGAGGCGGGACTCGATGGCGTCGGCGTGGCGGGAGGCCATGGCGAGCGCCTCGCCGCAGTGGCCGAGGAGCTCCTCGAAGGAAACGGTGCCGAACGCCATCGACTCGAGGCGCGACAGGTCGGCGCCCGCCGCCTCCGCCCGCCGTTCCAGCCCCTGCAGGAACCCCCTCGCCGCCGACTCTGCAGCACAGGCAGGCACAGTCCCACACCCCCCACCGCGTGAGCATAGGATCTCCAAAACCCTAACGGAGGCGACGCCGTGACGAGAGGTGGTGGTGGTGGTGGTGGTGATAGTTACCGAGATGGATGGGGCGGCGGGAGAGCGCGTCGGAGAGCGCGCGGGAGGAGTCGTCGGCGTGGTTGAGCACGGCCGAGAGGGCAGTGCAAAGCGACGAGATCTTCGCCTCCATCTCGCTTCGCTCCAACCTGGAACCCGCGGCGGTGACGGCGGCGGCGGAGAAGGGCTCGCCGGAGACGGCGGAGAGGGTTTCGGAATGAAGTGGGGATTTTTTTTCAATTTTTTTTGTCGGCTCGTTCGAATTTCGAGGCGGGCAGTTTCGTGGTTTCGGCAGGTGGGCCCCGATCAAGTGGGCCCACAGAGAATGCTATGGGCCTCCCGTACTGGGCCGAACGTTATGGCCCAATAATAAGCATTGTGAAAAACATGAAAACAACCTTTTGTTTTATTTATTTATTATTTTATTTGCAAAAGAGGGCAAAACAACCTTTTCATTCCATGGTTCTCCATCACTTTTTCACATGAAACAGATGAATTCGACGAGAAATTTCAGATGAAATTTGTGAGGAACTGAAAATTTGAACCATAACATGCACAGTTCACCATCTGAACATTACAAATACCCCAATCACGAATCACAGAAGCGGTCAATGCATTTCATCACAAAGATCAGACAAGTTTCATACTGCGAGTGTTTAGCTGTCAAATTAGGATTAGAGATAACTGGAAATGTCTCCCAGAAATCCAAAAATGCAGATGCAAAGCCGCAAAATCGACCTAAGATCATCAAGCCTGAATCAACCTAAGGCAATCAACGGAAGAGATGGAACCAAATGCTGCTGTCTAAGATGTATTTTAACCCAAGAAAGTATTAGTAGTAATAATTACTAAGTAAATCTATCTTCTTCTGCTGATGTAATCTTCTTCTGTAATGGTTGCTATCTTCATCTTCTTGCTAAGATCAGTCACTGGTTGGTATGGTGAGCCAAGACTTCAGCTGCCGATCGATCAGAGATCGCCAGCGTTGGGTCAGTAGGCGGGAGTGGCCAGTGCCAGCTCGGTGCCCACGTTGCCGCGGGCGTCAAGCTCAAGCGCCGCTGTCTTCACCGGCGACGTGCAGGCCGCGGCGGCGGGAAGCAACGGGAGCTTCCCGGCGCCGGCGTTGGTGGTGGACGAGGCGGACGGCGGCGTGGGGAGGCCGCCGGCCATCATGTACTCGTAGAGCTCGTCCATGGTGGCGAAGTTGGCCAGGGAGCCGGCGCCGGCGACGGGCGCCGTCGGGGTCAGCGGCGGCGACGGCGGCGCGGCGAACTCCGGCGAGAATGGCAGGCTCGGCATCGGCCACTGGAACGTACCCTGCGGCTTGGAGATGCGCACGCTGCACTTCCTCGACGTCCTCTTCCCGCTGCCGCCTCGGCCGTCAGTGCCGCCATTGCTGGTGGAGGTGGTGGTCCCATCGCCGTCGACGACCAGCTGGTTGGCTGCTGCACTAACGCCGGCGGCATTGTCTTCCGTCGCCTCCTTCTCGACATCGTCTTCTTGCTTGTCATCGTCGTCTTCCCATGGCTCCTTGACATACAGATCAGCTTCTTCTTTTTCCAGCCAGAGCAGTTCCTCCTGTGTAAATGCAGACCAATGCAAAGGCGCATACTTGCATGAGTTAATCACTGGTTTAATACTACTGCTAATAGGTATTCAAGAAAATTGTCCAGGGTAAACAAAAACCAAGAAATTACAAAGCCATTCATGGCCTGGTGAATTTTACAGAGATAATAACTACTGTAGTAATTATTGTACCTTTAAAGACAGGAAAGAAGAGGATAAAGCAGCCAGCTGCTGCTCCAGTCTGGTGTTGTTCTCAACCACACTCACATACTTCTCCTGCAAAACAGACTCATAATATTGTTTCGTTGCTTTATTGTAAATGCAGATACAAAAATACTTTCTATGTCCTAAAAAGTATGTTGTATTCATATTACAAATTTAAAAATGACTTTGACTATGATTTTGTATCAGCACATGAATCAACAGAATGAATGGAATCAGAATATTAAAAGTTATCATGAGAGTATTTTACAAGATATATATCCCACTTATATTGTTTGCATATATTCAAGCTATATATTTTACATGTATAGGTGATCAAAGTATCAGTACATATATTGCAGTGGTTACGTAACGACCTACGCTTTGGAACAGAGGGGGAAAGCTTCAGAAACATCATTGATTATCTTGATGATTTGAGATGCAAGTAAACATAGTCAGTACAGATTGAGAATATTGTTTCAAATACCTTGAGGAACAGCAGATCCTCCTTCAGCTCGCCATTTGCGTGCGTTGCATTCTCGTACTTCTCCTGAAAATAAACCACAGCATTGCTTCAACATAATCAAGTAAATGTAGAAATTGAATAAGCATCACAGCTAGTTTAGTATGTTGAAATAGAGCAAAGAGCTACTGAAAGCTGAGAAAGAGTTGTCCCTAGTTTAGGTGTACCTCCAAGGACAGAAGCTGCTTTTCCAGATTGCCATTGGCTTTCTCCATACAGGCATACTTCTCCTGCAGATAAGATCATCACTTTCATTTATTGCCACCCTACTTAAAATACTGTGTGTGACAAAATAAAATGAACAGTTCTCATAGAAAGATAAATGCATGAAGATCAATACCACCACTGTGTAAGTGTTCTTCCAGAGTGCAAATTAAAACTGAAGATAAATAGTGAAAGTAATTTACTTTTCTCCAGTGTATCTGCAGATTATAACTTGAAATAGAATAAGATACTTTGCCTAGGCTTAAAGATGAAACGATGTGACAAGTAAACTCTCAAAGATTACTGAACTGCAAGTGTGCATGATATGCCTTGACATAGGTGACAGAACCACGAATGGGCCATTGCAAACCAAAACCTGGTTATGAAATTCCCCATCACAACATAAAGATCGAAATTTGCCTTCAGAGTATCTCAGAACATCAAACCAGAGCTAGACATGTGCACACAATGAGTAGTTGAGTAGTGAGCATACTGCATACACAATCATCGAGTGTGAATTGAGAAAAATGCACATCAATTCATCAAAGTGTGTAGTATGATCACCTGCCATGAATTGTAGGACTTCTCTGCCTCAGATTTCATTTCCTTGCCCACTTGACTCACATTGGAAGTGAGGTGATCCATGTGCCTTTCATGCAAAATTCATAGCAACACAAGTCAATTTTACCACAAAACTAGCATTGTTGCAATGCTGCTTACTACATGCAAGAACAATCTGAACAAAGTAGCATGTACGAATCAGCAATTCAGAATGTACTACCAGCTAGACCAATGCAAGAATCATAAACTGCAATAGAAGAAGGAAAACAAATTAAAAAGGAAACCTTTTGACGGCGGCGAGCTCCACGGCGAGCTGCTCCACCTGCTTCTTCACCCCCAGCACGTAACCCTCCGGCGAAACGGGGTCCCCTGGCTTCCATCCGGGAGGAGGCACCCAGTACGGGTCGGCCACGCCGGCCTTCCGCCGCACGGCGACGAGCTCGGCGGGCTCGAGCCAGTACTCGAGGGCGCCGTCGGCGTTGTGCCGGCGCCGGAACCGCTCGGTCCTGCCGGGCGCCACCTTGTCAGCGATGTGCCTGAGGAGGTGGTCGAGGAGGCCCGTGTCGCCGATGTGGGCGCGCGCCTCCTTCCGCAGGTCCCCGCGCAGGATGGGCTTCCCGGCGATGGCGCCGTGGGCGCGCATGATGGCGAGCAGCGACGCCTCCGCGGTGGCGTACCGGGTGGCCTTCCACCTGTCGATCATGCCGCTCGTCGCCGGCACGGCGGCTTTCTCCTCCTCGAGCTGCTCGGCCTTGGGAGCCGGGAGCGTCTTCTTCTCATCCTCCTTCTTGGGACGCTTGGCGCCGCCATGGCCACGACCGCGGCCACGGCCGCGCTTCCTCTTCTTCTTCGTGGTGGGCACCTTGTGGTCGTCGTCTTCTTCTGCCGCCTCCTGCTCTTCCTCCTTCGGGCTCTCGTCCTTCTTCTTGGCCTTGGTGGAGCTCGCCTCGTCCTCCTGCGCGGCGTCCACGGGGCTCTCGCCGTCGCCGCCGGCGGGGAGTCTGAGGGCGTGGCGCGCGAGGTGCCTCCCGACGTACCTGACCCGCTTCCTGACCCCCCACCCGACGCCGCTGCACTGCAGCGCGAGGAGGCACGGCGCCACCGACTCCGCCGCCGCGGACGGCGGCGACGCCACGGGCGCAGGCGACGGCTGAACGGGCGCGGGCGACAGCGACGCGGGCAAGAACGGCTTCTGCTCCTGCTGGGAGAAGTCGTAGAGGCGGGGGGCGCCACCGGCCCAGAAGGCGCCGTCGCCGTCGTCGTCGCCCAGGTCCTCACCGGCGGCGCGGCGACGCATGACGCGCGAGGCGTTGACGGCGGCGGTCATGGCTCACAGCTCTGTACAAGAAAGAACCGGTGGGCGGCGACGGCGAGAGAGAGGCAGAGAGAGCTCAGACAGAGCCAGAGAATGGAAGACGAGGAGGAGGAGAGGTGGTTGGTGGTGGCAGCTTTGCTGCTGCAGTGCAGGAGACAGCAATGCAAGGGAAGCAAAAGAAGAGGAACAAGAGCAGAGATGAGTGAGACAAAAGAGAGCATGTTCATCCATCCATTCGTCCAGGAGGAGAACCTGCAAAAAGGAAGAATTTTGATTTTGGATCAAGAAAAGAAAATCTTTGGTGAGAATGAGTTGTTGTTTTGTACTAGGAGTACTATCTTCTTTGATTAGGATCAAGCTAATCCTTAAACTGTTAAACAAAGACCATTTGCATGCAGATGCTTTCTACTTTGGGCTCTGGCATTGATAATCTGTTTATCCAGAGGTTGATCACCATCAGGCTCTGTGAACACTTCAGCACCTGCAATAGTCCAAGAAAATTAATGATGGACTAATTACACACCAACACCTGTGTGGGAATGGGATGCAATATTTTCTTGAGGTGGAAGATTTCATAGAAAGCAAATCTGTCACCCAACCTCCTCTGGTCTCTCCAGTCTGCACAAACGACAGACAAACAGGAGCAAAACCTTACCTACAGCATCTTGATTATCTTTTTACGTTTTTTAATTTTAAAAATAGATCGTCTCAATACCTATTTTTAAATCTGAGTTTTTAAAGCCATGCCACCCCTACATAGCATGAAAAAAAAAACATTACCTCGCTACCAGTAATTGGTTTAACGCTACAGTTTTGTCTAACCACTTCATTATGATCAAGTAGCAAGAAAATGCTCCCACATAAGTTAAAGTGATGTGGCTTTCACTAAATTAGCCTAATATATTCAAAATGTTCAGATTTAAAAATAAGTTTTTAAAATGATTTGTTTTTAAAATTAAAAATTTAAATTTTTTTAAAAAAATCCTGCATCTTCCAAACATTTCCAAACACCATAAGCAGACAAGAGACCCAACCAAAACAAAACCCCTTGTACCAAGAGAGATGAACGGATGCACTGATTCCATAGACCATTCGTTGATACTAACTTAAAAAATAAAAATATGTCCGTGTACCGTAATGGTGAAGGCTATTTGATCATACATGCATGAAGTTTTGTTGTTATACGGTTTAGGGTCACATTCACCGTACTCGTTTGGATACTTTTTAGAAAATGATAAGCTGTAAATTTTGGAAACACAATAGGATGCAATTTGTTTGCTAAATTGCTTTGTATAGTAATCATGATTTAAATCGGACACAACCTTTTTTAAAAAATACATATTTAATCTTAGTTTTCGTTAACATATTTTTAAACTGCTAAACGGGAATATATTATGTACGAAAACTTTCTATAAATATTTTTCAAGTTCTAAATAATTAAAACTTAATTAGTCATATGAGTGATTTTCTTTTAGAGATAATTATGATTTTGCCTCTATCCATCGGTTTAATTGTGATTTTGTTTTTTTAACTTTGTGATTTTGCCCTTGCGAATTTCAAACGAAGTTTCGTTTGCTCTGGTTTGGATGGTTGTTAGATAGTATTAAATAAACAAATTAAAAAAATTAACAAATAAATGAAAATAATGGTCAAAAAACCATATTACCCTCCTATCCTTATCTCATCTCAGTCCATACACTCCACTCATGCAGGTTACAGGCGCTAGGGCACGCGGCGGCGGCTGCTCGTGGTGGCGGCGGGCAGCGGCGGGCCGGGGGTGTCGTGGCGGTGCGGCGGCGGCTCGTGGCGGCGGCGGGCAGGGGGTGCGGAGGAGGCGGGGCTCTACTTGGGACGGCGACGGGTAGGGTGCGCCGCGGCGGCTCGTGCGATGGCGGCGGCCATGGTGGGCGAGGAGGTGGAGATGAAACTAGCTATTGCGACGACGACGGCGGTGACGCCATTCTCGTCGGCGTCGAGCGACGAGGCGGGCATCTCCTACGGCAGCGGCAAGGCGCACGAGTGCAACGTGTGCTCTCGAATCCACTGCCCATGCCGCTTGCCCACCCAGCTCCCGCGTCCAATCCCCAACGTCAAATCGAGCGCGGCGTCCCGACCACCACTGCCTCCTTCCTCGGCGCACTCTTCCTCCGCGCTGTCAACTTGTCCCGTCCTGTCCCGCATCCTGGTTGCGGACCTCCTCTCATGCAGCAACGCGGTCGCCGCCCTTGCCATGTTCGTCGCCGTTGTCCGCGCCAACCCCGCCGCACTCCGCCTGGCTCTGCCCCCGGCCCTCTGCGCTGCCGCCGTAGCCACCTCCCTCGCCGCCGGTCGCCAGCTGCACCCCAACACCGTCATCGTCACCGCTATGGCATCTGGCTACGTACGCAACAATCTAGTCTACCACTCGCTCGACCTCTTCCGCGCCATGATAGCCTTCGATTCTACTTCAATGGTCGATGAGGCGGCTGTCCTCGTGGCGTTCTCTGCTTCTGCTCGTGTACCTGACCGTGGTGTTACAACCAGCCTCCACGCGCTTATTGCAAAGATTGGCTTGGAAAGTAATGTTGGGGTGGTACACGACGATGCTGCTGGATGTCGGCGAGCAGCGGTGCACGATGGTGGTGGTGGAGGACGACGAGATGCTCAACCCTCCCACCTTCAAGAAGCCCAGGCTCATGATCCCGACATAGCCAAACCACAATATTTGATTAATTAGCCAAAAAATTTCATTAAATTCGTAGTTTTTTCGTTAATTACTTTCTTAATTTGGTGATTAGTTCATTTGTACCTAGCTAGTTAGCTAGCTAGACAATCTTAGGGATATGATGATTAGTTTGTGTTTAATTTGCAGAAGTAATTATGTGTTTAATTTGCTTAGTTTGAGTAATTGATTAGTATAAAAAATGCTGAATGAGAGCTTTGAATTTAGTTGATTGAGCTCTAAAACACATGGGCATTTAGGGTTTTTTTAAAAGTTAACGGCGTTAAATCAACATAACGGAATAGGGGCAATGTGTTGTTTTGTTTTGAAAACATAAGGATAAATTCAAAAAGTTAAAAAAACAGGGACAAAACACAATTTTAATACAAAATAAGAACAAATATACAAAAACCCCTTTCTTTTATCATACTTAATTTTCATCTTCATATTCATCTTTATTAAACTCAAACAGAGCCATCATCTCCTAGTATCTCATATTATGTGGGAAACATGATTGGATCTTCAGGTGTCTTGTACAGAAAGCTTATGTCTGTTGAGAGATTTGTTCGTACGCGCCTTCTTCAGTTGGGCTTCCATTTGATGAATATGGATAGTTGGATTTCATGAATAAAGTATGTAGTACTGTAGTTGTTGGTGAATAATAAGAAATAATAGTAAAAACAAGAAGAGGAAGAAGAAGTTGAGAGCGCTTTCTATTCTATGTGGCATTTTGCAAAATACCCCTTATAGTATTAGATATTATGACATTTTACAATAATGCGTGAAATTGACAATTCTTAAAGGCATCACTGAAAAAATGCCTTCAAAGCACATGAGATTTTGAGGCGTTTTGGCTGAAAACTCCTTCGAATGACAAAAGTATTAAAGGCGCTTATTAATTTCACTATATAATTAATAAATTCTGAGTACTTTATTTTATCATAATTGCCTTAGAAAGGATTTATTTGAGATAAATTTTAGAGAATAGCCTTTAGCAAAAACGCCTTTAAACATTTCGCGAATTTTGAATACAAATTTTCGGATAAGAAGGGAAACTTGAAGGCATCGCCGCCGCTTCAGGGATCCATCCGCAGCGTGCCCTCCGGGCCGGTGATGCCGCCGCTGCATGAGGACGCCCTCGACACCGGCGCTAATGGCATGCTCACCTTCTTCAGGTTCCAACCCCTCGTCGTCTTGAAACTATCCGACATCATTCGCGAGTATCGTCTCCACGATTACCAGTACCAGGCAACCCCCGCGGCTGGTACAGCTCCTCGCCTTTATATATATCTATAATATATAACTATCTATAAAGCAAATAGTGTTTCGACCCAAAATTTTTGTCCGCCTGGCTATTTTGCAGAAAACCCCTTTAGTGTTTATAAAATTAACTTATAGTCCCAATGCTGAAAAGAAAGGAAGAGCTTGGATGAAAAAAAGACCTCATGCGCACCCTCCCGCCTGTCCCCATCCGCGCCGCGCCCGCGCCGCGCCCGCGTCGCGTCCCTTGAGTTTTTATGAAATTAACCTATAGTCTCAATGCTGAAAAATGCTAAAAAAGAGAGGGCTTGAATGAAAAAAAAGACCTCCTGCGTCCCTCCCTCCCGTCCCCATCCGTGTCGCGCCTGTGCCCCTCCCTCCTGTCTCCATCCGTGCTGCGTATCGATTTCACCCGTTGCAATGCACGGACATAATTGCTAATGTGTGTGTGTGTATATATATATATATATATATATATATATATATATATAGCCATGCATTTAATTCAACTCTAATTTGTTCATGTGCTTAATCTGTCATACTGTCATTTGGCTTGTGCTTTAGTATTTGGTCATATTATCAACAAAATGTTGCTGTTGGTATAAATGTGAGACGTTGAGCGGACAACAATTATGATTTCCTTATTATCCCTGCATAACCTTTCCCTTATACTATTTTTATCCAGTTGATGGATGCTAGTGGAACATCCTTTTATCTTCTACTAAATCCTGCAATGAACCTTTCCCAGAAGGATCTCCCTGTGACTATTTATGAAAAAGGTAAGTGAATTTTGAAATCATTGAATGTTTCCTACCGTGTAAACTACCAAGTCTAGCACTCAACATCTTATTGAATTGCTACGCTCATTAACTTAATTGTTTAGAGCAACAAATCGTAGTTTTTTAGTGATATGAACTATGAAGATTAACTTTCTTTTGTCTTTGCAATTTTTCAAGTGTACTCTACCAATGGGAGTCCCACCCCGTTAATCTTTGTCCAAGGAAAAATATAAAATTGAGGTCGGTTTCACTACTAAAAACATGCATAAGTGTCGACCTAATAGATGTCGATCAAAAAAATCGACACCTATTAAAACAATAGATAGCGGCTCTAAAGAAAAACCGGCACCTATACTATGTGTCGTTTTTTTAAAAAAACCGACACCTATAATATAGGGGACGGTTTTAAAACCGGCACCTATAATATATATTATAAGTGTCGGTTTTTTAAAAAAACTGGCACCTAACAACCGAGTCGTCGGGTGGCCGAATTGATTTTTATATGCGCCGGGCCCTCCATATCTTCTCCCTTATCCTTATCTCTTTAATTCTCTCATCTCTTTCTCTCCTTTCTTGGACGAGTAGCGCCAGATCTGGCCGGTGCAAGGTTGAGGAGGCCAGTGCGGGAGGCAGCGACGGCGGCGACAGGGAGGGAAGCTCTTCTCCCTTATCTCTTTCTCTCCTTATCTCTTTGTCTTCCTAGCTTGTTCCTTTTTTTCTTGAAGTGCGACGGCATGCGGGGCGGTGGGAGGGCGACGGGGTAGGAGGCGGCGGAAGGCGGCGGCGACGGGGAGGGAGGCGGCGGGAGGGCGGTGGCAGCATGTAGGGGCGCGCGGGAGGGCGACGGGGGTAGGAGGCGGCGAAAGGGGCAGCGGGAGGGCGGCGGTGGCGGGGAGGGGAGGCGACGTGAAGGACGGTGGCGGCGGGGAGGGCGGCGGGGCTCACGAATCTGGTTTCGGCGCGATGGCTCCACCAAATCCAGCGCGATGGCTCGAAGACGACGCGGCGGCGGGTGTGCGACGGACGACGACGATGGAGGGATAGAGGTTCTCTGGATTTTTGTGGTTCTTGGATTTTTTGTGATTTGTGGGGATTCATCTGTGGATCTGTGGAATGGATAATATGTGAAATAATTAATTTGTGTTGTTGTGGATGTGTTGTTGTGGATTGATCTTGTTGTGCATTGGATCTGGAGAGCCGATACTGGATGGATGGGGCAAAGCAACCGGATTTTTTTTGAATTTTTCAATGTTAAAGGTGTCGGTTCTTAGACCGGCATCTATTGATTTTGCTATAGGTGCCGACCAATAGGTGTCGGTTGGGAAAACCGGCACATGGCACCTTTGGTAGTTTCTGTACTAGTGTTTTCTCCCTTGTGTTTGTTTCGTTACAAATGTTATGTACTAAAACATAAGCTTCTTTGAAATACTGTAGAGGGAGAGAGGATATCTGTAGACCATGGTGCTGATCTGATCTCAGTCCAAGTCCCCATGTAGCTTCCTATGTTAGTGCACCACCTCTTGGAAAACGGTACGTAAAAATTCTCTTTCCTTCTTCTGAGATGACTTGAATCACTTAGAGGTAAATGTGGGTATACAAAATCACAAACAAGAAAAGTTAAATGCTGTAACTTTGGTCTTGCACTTACAGGCAACATGCAAAAATTATGCGTCCTTACGAATTTAAGCTGATGTTAGGATGTCTCCAATAGGAGACCTATATGGGTATTCAAACTCAAAATAGGTCTCTGACAGTGTTATATCAGCCTCCAACAGAGTATTTATATAGGAGACCTATTTTGAGTATCAGAAGAAACACAACCCAAATATGAGTATCCTCTTTTCGGAAGACTCATTTGTAGAAAGTGTTATCTTTTTGATCTTATTGTTAGAAAAGACAACAAATAGGTATTGAATCATTTGTCTGTAGTGCTATCCAAATATAAAATGGGTCTTATATTTTGGATGTTATTGTTGGAGACGGCCTTATTTGAAACTCCTTCCCGTTTCACGATGTTTCAAGTTTCACAGGAGTTGATTGCACGTCCTAAGGTACTGTACTTGTCCTCCACCACCCTTATGTGATGTACTATCCGTTTTCCTTTACATTTAGGCCCTACACCTTATCCCTCACAATCAGGTTTTTTTCTTAACTCTCTTTGCAGGACATATGGGAATGGTTTGTTTATCAGGGTGATATTACCAAGGTACAGTATAGCTGGAGAATTTACTCTTTTCAATGCTAATTTGTTTATTTATGTTCTCGGTCTCTTAATTGTTAGGTGTTTTATTCGACTTTTTATATTGTTGTTGGGCATTTCCTGTTTGATATTACAGTACATGTTGCATTTGCAAGCATTGAATTTATTTCAATGCTAATTCGGGCACTTTTGAATCCTAGGCAAGAAAAAGTCTAGCCTATAGTTTAGCAAGGAGAGCTGGCAAGCTTGGCTCTAACTGTGGAGACAAGCTTGGCCAGGACGGAGAGCCAAATCGGCTAGCCTCCGTTGGCAAGCATGCAACTAAGAGAAATTGGCACCATGTGTTCCAGTTAGCACTTGACAGGCTAGATAACCAAACAAGGTGATTTGCTTTTTTAGGCTATAGCCTTTGTGGGCTAGCTTGAGCTTGCTAGGCTAGGCAATGTGATCTTATTCTTTATCTTCCAAGTTTTAGGTAGTTTATTCTAGTTTTTGGACTGTTGTAGGGCCTTTACTATTTTGTGCTCTTTTAGTGTACATGTTGCATTCTAAGCCCATATTTTGATGTGTTTCCCGCCATCCTATTTTCAGGTTATCCTTACCTTTGGTTTCATTGAGATCCATAACAAATATATTGCTAGGGATATTGTTGTTGGTCTTGGTGATGAACTGAAAGAATTTATCCTAAGATTCTGCACTCGAAACTACTTGATTGTTCAAGACGTAGAGCTTAAAGATGTTATTGAGAAAAACTTGTGAGTTGATAACCTGTTAACGACCAAATTTGGTAACCAAATTCCTGAGTTCAAGGTCGAAATTAAAGCAGAATCGGATCGGAATTATGATTGACAGAGAAACAGAGGCCGCATCGGCTTAAGACCAAATCAGCTGGGAAACCAGTCGGCTGAGGCCGAATCAGACAAGGACAGCCGATAGCCGATTCCGATTCAGAGAAGAAGACGGAACCGTCTCCGATAAGGAAGCTTGAAGATAAATGTTAAGATTCGGTTCCCAAATATGTATTAAAGATGTTGCCGTCTATGGATAGAGTCCTGTAACGGTAATTGTATCTGTAAAGTAGGGATTTGTTTAGATATTCCTTTTGTAATGCGATATGGGGTTGTGTCCCGAGATATTGTCGTACTGTAAATAATAGATAAGGTAGAAACCGTGTTCAACACGGACTTTGTTATGCCTGGGTATAAATAAGACCCGAGGGCTCTTTGTAAAACACACACATCAATACAAACTCGGCGCATCGCCAAACCTTTTTATTTTAGACGAGTTCTTGATCTCGCTTTGGACTGCATCGATCTTGATCTCCGAGCAAGGTAATTGCTTTTCATTAGTGGTTTGTATCGTCGAAATTAGTGCTTACATCGTCACGTCATGATACTCTAGTTTTGATGCTACGAATTGCGCAAATTATTATATACAGCATATAATCTAAAGCAATATCTAGATCTATCTCGCTGTCGGCTGGTTTCTCTCGGGAGACAGTAGACGATAGAGCTAGATCTAGATGTTGAACCAGGTTATATGTTGTATCTACCGTCTTGAGGGGTTTACATCGGTTTTTATGGATCTGATACTTCTTTTTGTACTTAATGTTGCATCATATTGATCTATTAAGTCACTTTTAGAATTATTAGGATCTATTCGGCTGGATGTTTATCTTTAGAGACAATGTCGAGGTTTCAGCCGGCCTTATCTGATTTAATTATCTTTATAGTTATATTCACTATTAGATATATTAAAGTCACCTCTTATATTAAGATCTCAATCTGGTTAAATACCCTAAGCCAGTAGCAATCTGTCAGTCTTCAATGACAGCCGATTGATCTAAGTTTAGAGTATTTAGGTTAGATTAATATCTTTTTATAAGATGTATCGGGGTACTAGATCGGCTAGGTTATAAATGCATATATTTATTATCTTAATGTATATTTGGTCTAAGTGGTTTATACTGTCTCGGCACAACCGATCTATTCTAATCACTTATTCTAAATGTGCTTTGAGATAGCAATTATATGTAAATTGGTTCCCTGAGCCGATCCAGTAGGATCTAATTCTAACCTTAACGCATATCTGGTTGTTTCTTGTTGGTTAGCAGATCAAACCAACTGGCACGCCTTAATCACCAAAGGTAGCCAAGAACGGACCTGCACTAGAGTTAAGCAAATCTCCCAGGCTAGCGCGTGGGAAAGATTTCTCGTCAATATAACCATGTTCCATTCTATTGTTGATATTTCTTTAATTCTTTTGTTTGTGTGGAATAATTATTGTTTACCTAATATATCTACTCTTATAATTTTCAGAATATCTATTGTAATTGCAATCAAACTGTTGTTGATGAACTGACATGGGGACTGAACTATGTCCTACATGAGTTGCTACCTCAAGAGCAAAACTTAACTAATGAATGTTATCTCCCACTTAGCAATGCATATGGATTCAATATCTCGCCACGAGAGGTAAGTTTTCTCTCTTCTACAATACTGCTTCGTTTTGATTGCAATGATAATTGGTGCAACTTGGGTCTAGCAGTGCGCGATAACATGTGAACATTCCATTCTGTTCAAATCTTTAAATTTCATGTCGGTCTCTTTGCTATAGTTTGATTGCAATGGTAATGCTTGAGTTGGGGTTGAGGGTGATTGCAATGATAATGTCTGAGTTGGGGTTGAGGGTGATACTCTTTTTTATATATTAATTATTGTCCCACCATTTCAGATTGACAGAGAGTTTCTAAGAGCTATGAGTTTCTTGAATTATCTGGACAGAGCGTTATTCACTATTGCTGGATCATTTGCTTGGTCAATATCGTAAGAGTGTTATGATATGTCGGACCTTGATTTTGCCAAATCAATTGCATCTCGTCTTCATTCCTCCGAGGTCAGTGGGCTATAAATTGATAATTAAGTGATGGTTTAATTTGGTTATCGACTAATATGATTTATTTTCTTTGATTTGGTACAGGAAATGGTACCAAGAGACAAGAGATACAGTAGAGAAGATGTAATGGAATTCATTGACTTCATAATTGCAGCTCCTGGAAACAAAAGCCAAACGCTATCGTTCCTGAGGCGCATTGAGGCAGCTTCTATTGATGACTCTCTTCCTCCACCGCCAGCAGAGATGGTTGCTCCAGTGCTGAAGCAAATCCCTTTAGATTGGATAGCCCTTTGTTGTCTGGGATTGCACAATTGCCCTTCAAACCTTCTGCCGCAGAGTGTGAGTGATTTCGACATAGCGCAAGAGCGGCGTCATCTCACCGAAACAGAGCGGCAACTAAGGGCACTATGATGGGTTTTCAGCAACAAAACAACAAGACATTCTGCTAATGGCTCGCAACTACTTCTCTTCTGTGATGGGTGTGGGCAACTTAGAGGGCATATTGATTGATCTTGATTAGCTCCCTATTAAAAGATCAGAACTGTCGGCACTGGACTTGCCTTTTACTGAAGAAGAGGTTTGGAAAGCAGTCAAAGACTTGCCTTCGAAAAAATCCCCGGGGCCTGATGGATACACAGGGTTATTCTTCAAACATTGTTGGGGCATAGTCAAGGTTGATGTACTCGCAACTTTGGCAAAATTCTGTGCTGGGAACAATCAGAACTTGGATTATCTGAGTTCAACTTTTATTACACTGCTACCGAAAAAAGAGAGCCTGGTTATGATCAAAGACTTCCGGCCAATTAGTTTGATTCACAGCTTCTTTAAGCTTGAAATGAAGATTCTAGCCAATCGTCTGGCCTCGAGGATGGGAGACCTAGTCCCTTTCACTCAATCAGCCTTTATCAGAGATTGTAATATCCATGAAAATTACTTGTTTGTAAAAGGCTTAGTTCTCCATCTGCATAGACAGAAGAAGTCAATGCTTCTCTTCAAGATCGATATCTCAAAAGCCTTTGATTTAGTAAGCTGGAACTTCCTAATTTCCTTGCTACAACACAAAGGTTTTGGGCCAATGTGGCGACAGTGGATTTCTTCCATTCTTCTGACAGCTCAGACCTCAGTTCTTATAAATGGGGAGGAAACCGAACCATTCAAACCTGGAAGGGGACTTTGACAGGGAGATCCTCTCTCCCCTTTGTTATTTGTGTTGGTAATGGATACCCTAAGTGCCTTGATCTCAAAAGCTGCCGAAGCTAAACTGTTGGCCCCTCTGAAAGCAAGGCAATTTATTCCTCATGTATCCTTATACGTTGATGATGCAGTCCTGTTTTTCAGGCCGACTCAGGAAGAAACTCAGACAATTAAAGAGATCCTCAATATCTTTGGCAAGGCAACAGGACTACTAGTCAATCTTAGCAAAAGTGCTTTAACTCCAATAAGATGTTCTGAAGAGCAAGTGAGCCTGGCTCAAACGATGTTGTCCTGCGAAGTTAAAGTGTTTCCAATTGTTTACTTAGGCCTGCAACTGGGAATTTGGAAACCAACTAAAGCTGAACTCCAACCGTTGATGGATAAATTGGGGAAAAAGGTAGCAGGTTGGATACCTAAGACTCTCTCCATCGATGGAAGACTATGTCTCGTAAAATCGGTGATGACATCTCTCCCATCTTTTATGATGTCAGCAATTCAGCTTCCACGGTGGGCACTGAATGAAATCGAGCGCAAATGCAGAGGTTTCTTATGGAAAGGACAAGAACAAGTACATGGTGGCCACTGCTTAGTGTCTTGGAAAAAAGTTTGCAAGCCAACAAATAAAAGGGGCTTGGGAATAAAAGATCTTACCTTGCAGGGGAAAGCTCTTCGAACCCAATGGCTGTGCAAAAAGATGGAACTGAAGAATAGGCCGTGGGTTCAAATCGGTTATAGTGCATATGTTATCACATCCAATTTCTTTGCATCGACGGCCCGCTTCATTCAAGGAGATGGTCACTGCATTCAGTTCTGGACTAACAATTGGACTGGAAAGGGAAGCTTTGATTGGCGTTGGCCTTTGTTGTACACTTATGTGCGACGCTCCAGGCTAACCGTAGCAGATGCTCTAGTGCAGAACAGATGGACAAAATGGATTCAAGGATCGCTTTCTCTATAGGCCATGGATGAATATCTTCATGTATGGGATGAGGTTCACCAATTCACGCTGCAACCATCAGAAGATCAGCTAGATTGGATGCCTGCGAAGAATGAGAAGTTCTCAGTTAAAGCTACTTATGACTGGTTCTTTCAAACAGCTGAAGATTGCCCCTATGGACAGATCTTATGGAAGACTAGAGCTCCTGCCAAAATAAATTTCTTCTGATGGTTAATGTTAAGAGGAAGTTGTTTGACGGCAGACAACCTCTCAGAGAGAAACTAGCCTCATGAAGACACTTGTGTGCTTTGTTGAGTGCAATTTGAAACGTGTTGCCACCTTTTCGTCAATTGTGGTTTCATGGTGGAAATCTGGACAAAGCTGAGAAGATGGTTTGGAATCAATTTCTAGATTCCTTCGGAATCACATGAGCAGCTGGCTGATTGGTGGCTCTCTACTCGCAAGATGTTCAGAAACAAAAGCAAGGTGAACTTTGATGCAGTTTTTCAACTGATTTGTTGGCTAATCTGGAAGGAAAGAAACGCCAGGATCTTTGATAGCTTCACAAGTGGCTGAAGACATCAACGGAGAGATAGGGTCCTAGAGAGCAGCGGGGGTATTCTGTTGCGAGGAGTAGCCTTGTTTTTTCGGATGATATACAGTTCCTGTGTGTTTTCCTTTTCTTCAGTCTTCCCCTGTGATTGCTTAATAAACAGCTGGAATCAATAATTCCAGCTGTCAGCTTTCTTTAGCCGAACATCATGTATTTAACCCCTTTTTTCAATCTTAAAATTTGGGCGGATTTCTTCCTGTCCGAGAAAAAAAAAGTTATAACAACTTTTTTGGAGCGGACGGCGAAAATGGCGGAGCAGATCACACATAGCATAACTGACGAGGTGATTGTGTGGGAGGAGGCTGGGATTTTCTCCCAATTTGGAGAGTAATCGACATTGGTCCGGGGTTCGGCAGGTGCCCCTGTTATCCTGCTGTTGTAATCCTCTGTTCTCTGTTGTTCTCTGCCCCTTCTTCTTTTCTGGACTATAGCAAAGCAAGGTTCGGCACGACATGAATTGTGTCGTGATATGTAATCTGTAAACTTTTCATCTTTTTAATTTTAAGTTAATCGGTCGGCCTCTTTCGGCTGCCCCGGAAAAAAACAACTTTTTGGAGCGTGTAGAAGTGATTTCTCTGTGATCTTGTCGCAGATATAGAATTAGCAAACTATAGAATTTTCACTGCGTGCATGCATGTTTTGAGGACGATTGCCACAGGTCTGACTTTTTAATTTCACTTGTTTAGAAAATGACCTTGAAGCAAGTACATAATATGACCCACTGATCTTTAGGCAAGTTGGCTAATCTTTTCACAAGATGCAAGTTGTAAATAGCCTTTTGGTTTGTCTAGTCTCAAATTCTAACCTCCTCCAACTATGTTTCTGATTAGATTTTGAATCAAAAAAAGAAGAATCTTTGGTGAGAAAGAGTTGTTGTTTATCTCTGATTAGGATCTAATTAATCCTTAATCAAAGACCATATGCACGTAGATTGTTCTTCCTGCATTTTTTTTATTCAGAGGTTGATCATCATTTTCATGTAACGAGATTCTCTGACGTACTACTCTCTGACGTTAAGAGACTGACATGTAAGCCCCACAACTCACAGGCCCACATATCAACGAGGAACGTGAACATCCGAGGAACCGTTTCCCATTTTCATGCAGGTGCGTGAACGTGAACAGGTAAGGACACTCCCAATGCAAACCCAAAAATAGTATTTATTACGTTGCCATATCAGCATTTTGATGACGTGGAAGGCAATTAAATGAAGAAAAGAAGGAAACTGAGTCTTGTTTAGACTCGACGTCTAGTAGCGGTAAGAAATCAGTGGCTTTGGTGTTGGGAGAGGACACATCGTTTCTATCTCTCCTCTGTAGATCTCGTGTGCAGTAGATGTGGGAGTTCACGGGTGTGGTCGTCGAGTCGCTCGTGCATACGTGGCCGTCGAGGTGGAGCTCACCGGCACGGCCGGAGCCGCCGGCCATCGACGCGGGGCTCACCGGCGCGGCCGAACCCACCCGTCGCCGAGTCGCTCGTGCGGACGCGGCCATCGACACGGAGCTCACCGACGCGGCCGAACCTGTCGTCGCGGAGTCGCTCGTGCGGACGCGGCCGTCGACGCGGAGCTCACCGGTGCGGCTGAACCCGCCGTCACGGAGTCGCTCGTGCGGACGTGGCCGTCCACACGGAGCTCAGCGGCGTGGCCGAAACCGCCATTGCTGGCGTGACGAGGAGTTAGTGTTGGGGTTGGATTGTTGGAGCCAACTCGTCATGCTTGCTGCTTTCCATGAGAGCTGTGATGCCGCTGGCTGAGGCAAAGGTGGAAGCCAACAAGCAAGCAAAATGCGGTTGAGTTCATCATCGATGACAAGCAAGCAAGCAAAACCATTATCTTGGCCAACGCATTTCAGGGATGCTGCAATCAACCATCGTGCAAAGGATCCAAATACAGCAAGATGAATGATTGGTTGGATTTTTATTTAGGTGCTAGATAAAAAGTTTGCATTATAAAGAATGGTTTCTTAGTACAATGTCCAACACTATAGAAACTATTGTATGGTTTCTGCACTGTGAGTGCCAATAAAACCAGTCTTGTGACACCTGATCAAATCATTAGTACAACTCAACACCAGCAGTAGTACAAGCCAACACCTGCCGTCTTCTAACATTTCAAAACACCATAAACTGATAAACAGACAAAAGACCCAACCAAAACCCCTTGTACCACACAAGAAAGTTGATAGACCATTTAATAATATGGATTTGAACAGTGGATCATAGGCTGATTCACTGCGACGGTTAAAGATGATCTTGCGGACTAAAGAATGACAGCAGAGAAGAGTCCCTCCCTCACTACCCCCATCAGCATCCAAGGATGCACTGTCAAAAGGGCATCAAGTATAATGTACAATCCAAAATAAGCACATCATTGAAGCCAATGCCTTTTTCCAACCAGAGCTCCCCATAAATTACTGCACCAGTCAAGAGCAGCATTGTCCTGTAGATAATCTACAGGCTCACCCAAAAACAAGTTACATGATTCCAGATATTTGACACATCGCCTTGCAAAAAACCACTAAACCAACAGCAGCTAACAGCTTCTCTGCCTGCCTGCCTGCCTGCCTTGTCTGATGGACGAGGCATTGAGGCTTCTTGACTGGAGGGGCTCAACCAGATAGAACATCAAAAGTGGCTGCACTTGACTCGAATAGGAGCACTTTGTCTTGCTTCCCAGCTATGGCTTCGAGGTGTGTCGCGTTGCAGCTCACACCGTTGTGTATGCGATGTACTCGCCATCCTTGTAATTGAGGCGCCGCAAAGAAGATGCAGATCGCAAGGAGGGAACCAATGTGGCCTCAGGGATGCCCAAAGATTCACAGCCTTCAGAGGAATGTGCCTTCGATTGGGAATTTGAGCTCACGCAGCTCAAGGCAGCGTTTAAGCCCATCGACGAAGGCTCCGTTGTCATCCTGAAAGAGGAAATGAGAATGATTTATTTTTAACGCATGGCAAGAAGTGGAGAAACTGCATCGGGGAAGATGATGGCACGTACGTTAAATCAAAGCTATTTGCATCAGAGCACATTGCAGCGCAGATTCCAGAAACAACCCATGGAGGAAGAACGGGATCCTTTATTTCCATGCTGTAGCAGATATTGCCCGTTACAGAAGCGAAAGTAGATCCAGGCTCTTCTGCATCAAACCCACCTGAAACCAGGCCTATATCTGCCTTCCTCATCTCCTTGCATTTCACCTGCAAAAGCGTGCTCAGAAAGATCAGACCTCTATATCAGCTTTACTATTGTACAGGGCAACCTTAGGCGGTTAGACACATAGTTCTCAGAAACGTTTTAATGAAAATACTTGAAGTGAACTGGTCCAAAAAATGAGAATACGGAAACTTGGCATATGATAGCAGGGAGAAATTTTAAATCAACAGAAATGAAATGAGTCCAATTACCTCTGGGATATGGAGGCAGCCATTTTGAAACGGCACCGGGGAATATAAAACTGGGACATCTGTGGCAGATAGAGAATTTAAGAACGACCTGAAAACAACAAGAACATATTATACAGCTAGAAAATTATGGGAGAAATGTGATGGGATGATTAGCAAAGGTTTTTAAGCAACCTACTTGTAGTTCAGCAAGAAGTCATATAAACCATGAACACTCTTATTGCCCGTAAATGAAAGAAGTGATTGTGTGGTGTTGTCGACTTCAGACATAGCGTCAATGTGGAGCGCCTGCAAGTTTGACAATTTTATTGACAACCAGTCAGTAGCTGCAACCTCACTAACACAAACATGGAAATGATGAGGGAGCAAATGAAACCTGGCCTAGATTGCGCTTTTGGATTTCTGAAAGTTCAATCAGGTCATCCTCTGTAACCTGCTCCACTTCAGTGTTGCAAAGAGGCATATAGAAACAAACACCCTACAATAATGCAATGTAATATGGTTAATGATACTGCAGAACCAACAATTCTTAAAAGCTAGTACAAAGCTGAAAAGGCAAGCTATCTTAAGATTGGATTGTTTTTTTGCCGGGGCGGCCTGGAAGCCGACCAAAAACTTAAGATTTGAAGAAATAAAGTAGTTACAGATAACGACACAAGGGTGTCGCAATAGACCAAGCGCCGCTCAGCCTAACTGTTAAAACGAACAAAACAGAGGAAGAGAAAGGAACTGTACAGTAACCGGCAACCGACAGCTACTCTCCGATTACATGAAAGATTCCCGCCTCAGCCCAAACCCCGATTTCTTCATTGATATCTTGTGCTAATTGCAATGCAGTTCTCTCTTTGTTCTCAAAAATTCGGCCGTTGCGCTCCTTCCAAATCATCCAACAAATCAGCATGAACACGGTATCAAAATGCTCCCTATTCCCCAACCGAAAACGGCGACGAGTGACCAACCACCAATCCTCTAGGCTTCCATTAGACTCAGCTGGGATTTGAAAATCTATCCCAAACCATCGTCTCAATCTCTCCCAGACCGTTGCCGAGTAAACACAAGTCACAAACAGATGGTGTCCAGTCTCCGCCTCCGTGCAGCAGAGTGGGCAATGATCGTTGTGAGGCCAATTTCGTTTCTGCAGATTGTCTGCCGTTAAGCAGCTTCCTTTTAACATCAACCAGACGAAAAACCAAACTCAAACAACAAACGGCGGGAGGAGGATAATTCATCCCAAATGACATAAAGCAAATTCAGTTCAAACAACAAATCAAACTACTGAAGTTGCTTTCAAGAAAAGGACAAGCAGATATCAATGTTTTACACAGACCAGGCCTACGCATAATGGATCGAGGCTTTACAGTTTACTCAAACCACACCTCACATAGCAGTTGATCAGCAACAACAGAACACCAAACACCATAGGTTGCCTTTTAAGTATGAAAAAGAGAATGCACGCATTGCAAATGGAGTGGCATAAAAGACAGAAAGAACTCACATGTCTTCGCAGCAATGATCGTATCCCACGTGTAGATTGTGAGAGGTAGGCATTACAGGTCTGCTTCTTGTCCAAACAATTTCCACCGATAAAGAGAGCAACAAATTGTGGTGTACAAACTAGAACAATAAAAGCAATGTTCATTGTAATTAACAAGAAGAAATTCATAGTCTAACAAAACATTAAGATTTGAACTGCCACAGCCCACCACACATAAAAATGGCACTGCAAATGAAGGCTTGAGCAAAAGATATCACATGTACTTGCACTAAATTTCCCTCGATCTAAAAATGCTGGAAGTACTAATTCATAGCTTTCCCTAGATAGAAGATATTTTACTTATTGTATAAACTACAGTGTCCAACTAGCACATTTTTGTACTACTGAAAAACATTGCAGCAGCATTTTTTTAATGCACAATAGCACACAAACATGCAGACCTTGTGAAACACAACAAATGCCATAATATTATTTTTTCCAACTATGTGGCTTATTATGAATCATTTAGATCCGAGGAGCAAGAAAATACCATAAAAAATATTCAACAAATTCTTCCGGAGCATGTAATAAAGATTCTGAAATGAATCTTCCCAGTCCTGCTGCCTTTTGAGGAGAAAATCACTTTCTACATGACCAGAGGAATAGATCATTTTAGTTACATCCACAGAACATTACAGGAGTGTTTCAGGTTCTGATATTACCTCCTCGTACAGTTGATGATACCATTGCAGATATGATGGAAGCGGGCAACAAGGATTGTGGATATACCCATGACTGTAGTGCCTTTGAGAACAAGAATTCCTTGTTTCTCTCAGGCCTTGAGCATCCTGAATTTTGAGACCCATGATGATAACTCTGGGCAATGGGTCCTACAATGCTGCTCCTACCAAAACTTGTACTTAACTTGTGACACCTGTAACATACAAGAGTTATTGACAGGAGAATTTTACTTCTATGCGGAAAACCTCAAAAGAAAACAGCCACATTTCATGATAACACTCTGAAATCAGAAGTTTTGATTTCCATTCCATCTATTGGGACTACTATAGATGTAATATTACTTGAGGTATTATAATGGTGCATAACCATTTGCCAAATACTTGCGCCAGTTCAAACCAGATGCTTTTTTAAAAATATAATTTCAATTTTGCAAACGCTTGTCATCTTGTCTTTTTGGCTAAAATTGTTTCATAGACACTGGTGTTAGATTTATGTGTGCATAATCAGAAAGGGAAAACTAAGTCGTTATTCCTCGTTCTATGTGTATATTAGCATGCCATAATTAAGAGCAAAAATGAAACCTATTTTCGAGGAGATGATATTACAGGTTTAAGATATGCTACCAATTTAAGCAAACAGACAGCTGTTACTTTGAGATGGATATGCCATCTACTGACAAGCTGAAAGGGCAAGAAAGAGTAAAATACCCACCACTTTACAGAAGATGATGAAACAAATTGCAAAGTAGTCTTCAGGGTGAGATCCAGAGGAGCTCTTTTTCCTGGAATAGCGATCTCAGAAGGGCACACATCCAAAGATTTCGAGGGTACAACACCAACTTGTATGTTTGGGTCAGTGAGCTTAGAGGCCACAAAAGCATCACGAGCTCCAAAACCTTTGAGTACTTTTTCCTATCAAAAAGCATTAGAAATATTAGCAATCAAAACAACATATACTAAGATGCTCTAGATAGATTGGTGCTCCTTACCATATCAAATTTATTAGGGCCAGACTGCTGCTCATCACCAATATGGAGCTCAGATACACTCCGCAAAGCATTTTCACTGCATTTCTCAACTTTCCTAAAACTTGGCTTAGCTGCATCGGTATGAGATGGAACAGCAGAGTCCAACTTAGCAGAGTCACCATAACCACTGAATTTTCGTAAAAACAATCCACATAAGGACATAAACACAATGCAAAACATCAAGTACATGAAATTATCCAGTCAAATAATTACCATGGGAGTGAAGGTGATGCAAAATCAGAAGTTGTCACAGCATCAGCAGACTTGGGACCCTTCTCATTATTCTGCAAAGCATCCTAGTTTCAAGATGAGGCATTTAGCACTGAACAATTTAAGGTCCATAAAAGTGAATGATGCCACAATGTCTGACCTTGAAGTTTTCCTTTCCAAGGTTTCTAGATTTTTTTACTGGGAACACCTCTGTAACACGAGTACTGATGTATTTTGATATTTTTGGTTGTTCTGGGTTCCGAAACCCATTGCTTGCCCTACACCGATAATATAATTATTAAGTTTTTCATACAAGCAAAGAGGAACATCACTAAAATAGATTGCAGATTAGCTACCTATCAAATGCCGCAGAATGGAGTGACTGGTCATTAGCAGGCTTGTCAGAAGCACACCGCTTCAATTGCTCTCCCTGCAACAAGTAATATCGGAACATTTTTAGCATTCATCTGCAACCGACTGTTTTATGCTTAAAGCAGCACTAGGGTAGCAGCAATATAATGTGTGTGGTCACACCGTCCCCCATTGAACTCGTCATCATCAACAATTTAGCCATGGAAAGGAAACAAGCATATACAAGAGTAGTTATTATAAATGCAGTTTGGAGTGACCATGTTATTGCTCTTCTCTAGCATTAGCTAAGTAAAACAAACATCACTTGATGCATTACAATGTCCTAGTAATTTTGTGAGATGATTTGGCAATGGTCTTTAGTCTTTCCATATGGCATAACCTAGCATCACCATCATCAGATCGCAAGTTACAAGGAGATGAGCTGTCGCTAAATAGTGCGGTGTGTTTATACAACAGTATAGTTAATGTGCATTCTTGATATCTAGACCAGAACAGTAATAGAGGATACTTTATCAAATGGAAATCCCGCGATACCGCACACACATTTCAAAGCCTCTAATATCACACGCGCTAAGGTTAAAGGCAAAACAAGGCTAATTACTCTGAGTTCAGAGGGGGTCTTCCTCTTCATTCTCGGAACTCCCGTAGCCCTCCCAATCAACAAGTCACCATTGAGAGAAGATTGAACAGCAGCTTGAGCCATTGTAGCATCCAATCTTCTAGCTCCGCATCCCTTCCTGTGCCTCACCAAACCATACCTCCCTCTCCCTCAACCTGTACCCCTGAAGGAAGAACCATGTGACCAAAAAAAAGGATTAATGTTTATTTTAGCAGTTGCACTAGCAGGTTGGATATGGATCTAATTCATAAAATCCCACAAGTGAAGTGAGGATTGGATCTGAGTCGTAAATCGCAGCAGAGCAGTGCCCTCGAATCAAACCGTGTGCGCCATTGGGCATTAGACCTAACCATGGCCGCATTTGGCATTGAAAAAAAATAACAAGACCCTGATCCGGCGGCTGGGCGGCCCAGGAGGCGAGCAACTGGGATCTCCACGGCGAGCGGCGGGTGGCATCGGATGCGCGCCGGTCGGCTCGGCTGGTCTGGGCTCGGCAGCGATGGTTCAATCTCAACCGGATGGAGACTGGAGAAGGGGACGGACGCTCACCTGAAGCCAGAGGGGCTCCGCCGTGGCCTCCGAGAACCTTCTGGAAGCTTCCAGCGGCGGCGGCGGCGAGGAGAGAGGAGAGGAGGGGCCGAGAGGGGAGGGATTTGAAAAGAAGGAGAGACGAATGGATTTGAGGGTTGGGATTTGGGGAGTGGGAAAAAATTGGAAAAGTTTGAACCCTCACGAGGGACGGAGCCAAATATTTCACGCCAGGTTTAGGTTTGGCTTATCCCGCCATAATGGCATCGGACTGAATTGGGATGGGCCTGAATTAGGCATGTCTGACCATGCGGCCCAACCGCATGCGTGTCCCTTCCCCTTCCCTTTGAAATATATAAGTTTATTTTAGATCCTTTATCTTGACGCCGAGTCTCAAATACGTCCTCGAACCGTAATACCTGATATAAAATATCCCTCGACTTGCAAAACTGGTGTATCCGAGACCCTAAACAGTATACTGTCTTATTTCGACTGACATAAAAAGGGAACTCATGTGGGCCTTACATGTCAGGGGGCTATTTCTTCTCGTCGGCGCCGCCACCGCCGCCGTGGAGGACAGGAGTCCCTTCCGCCGCTTCCCCTCCTCAGACCGCTCCATCGGGACCCAGCAGCTCCCCTGGAGTTCTTCGACAAGTATGAGATCAGAAAAGGGAGGCGTGAGCGGCTCCTGATTAACCAGGAGATCGACCAGATGCATGCGGCTAGCCAGTTAGCTGTGATATTAAGCTAGCATGCATTGCACCCCTTGATTAGTTCTTAATTAATTAGATGTTATTGTGCTTAGCAAATAAGAGTGGTGCGTGTACAGGGGTTGGCAAGGAAGTAGCAATCTGATCATCTCTAGCTATATGGCTATATGTAGCTCCAGAACTGTATCCATCATCAATTTTATCTCCGAGATCACGGTTCAGACTAGCATCTGGCAGCATCAGCATATTTGTGATCTGAGAATAAGATGAACAGAAGACGGCATCACGGGAAGAAGGGAGGAGAGGGTAGTAGGCTGATGGAAGCGGCGCGTTGGGCTCCTGCTCCTGACGTCGTTGCTTCGTTGCCGCCGCTGTGGCCGCGCGTGCTCGCCAACCTTGCCGCCTCCGCCGAAGAGCGGGGGAGCTGCTGGGTGGAGACGGGGCGGTCCGAGGTGGGGAGACGGAGGATGAGGCCGTGGCGGCACCGACGAGGAGAAGCATGAGCACAGTCGAAGATGAAGAGAGAGAGGAAAACTTGGATACATTGGTTTTGCAAGTTGAAGAATATGTTTTTTTATTAAAGGAAAATGGTATGATGGTGCCTTTTCGTTTAATAAAATAAGAGAAAATACACCTAAAAAGAAAAAAAACAAAAGGCTAGAACTACACCCTAAGAAAAGGTTTAGCTACATTACATTGCGGAGGACGAAATTATCTCCCGTAGATGCTTTGCTCCGGCCTTGCCCCACAGCCTTGCTTCTTCTTTTATCATAGAGAGTAGGGCAACAAATGATGCTTCTTTGTGATCGAAAATTCTCTGATTTCGTTCCTTCCAAATCTTCAGTCAACCAGCAAAATAAGGGAGCGTAAGGCTTTTTTTGGAACGCCTTGCGTGCTGGCTATGCTTTCCCACCAGTTGTGCACAGAGTTGGTATCTCTCCAAGACTCCGGCCGTAGTTGCGCGAACCCCAGCCAATCGGCCACTAGGCTCCATATCCTGGCCGAGAATCTGCAAGTGGCTACAAGGTGTATGGTCGTCTCCGGTAAGATGCGACATAGCGGGCATTGCCCATTGTTTGCCCACCCCCTGGCTTCGAGTCGATCCGAGGTTCAAACTCTATTTTGAATGATGAGCCACGCATGAAACTTACACTTTCCAGGCGCCCAGGCGTTCCAGATTAGCTGCTTGTAGTTGGTGTTGGTGACGCCCCAACATTGTGCCTTGTAGGCTGACGAAGCTGTGTACTGACCATGCACGGAAAACTTCCAAGTGATATGATCCTCTTCAGTATCGCTGAGTTGAAGAGCTCGCACTGCTCCCCATAAGGTTACCAGCTGGTCAATAAGGCTAACCGACCAGGACGTGCTCAAGGTTAGGTTTAGGTCGCTTAGCCAGGCATCATTCTCCTTGCCTTGGCGCAATGATTTGTGCTTGTTTTTGGAAAGTTGGAAAACGAGTGGCATGAGGTCTCTAGGTCTTTGGCCTTCCAGCCAAGCCGAGTCCCAGAAGCGCACGGTGTTTCCATCGCTAATCGTTATCTTTGTTGAAGCCGCAAAGAGAATATGATCCATGTTGTCGCAAGGCGTCTCCAGACCTGCCCAAGGTTTATTGGGGTCCTTCCATTCATGCCAAAGCCACCTATAGTGCAAGGCTCTTATAAATTTTCCCAGATGGAAGATTCCCAGCCCTCCTTGGTTGAGGGGCATGCATGTTTTTTGCCAATTAACTTTGCATTTTCCCCCCGTAATCTCGCCCGTGCCCGCCCAAAGGAACCTCCGTCGCTGCTTGTCTAGTTGCTCCAGCAAACCCTTTGTTTACTTTTAGGGCGGTTAGGAGGTAGATAGGTTGTACCGAGAGTACTGACTTTACTAGCGTGGATCTTCCCGCCAAGCCTATATACTTTTCATTCCAGCCTAAGACTCGGCCCGCAATTTTGTCAAAGACCGGTTGCAAGTCGCTCCTGCTCAGTCTCCCCAGGACTAGTGGTAGGCCTAAGTACTTTAGAGGGAAGTTCCCCTCCTTGCCGACACTCCTTCAAGGATGTCATCTAGGCCGATATTGCCACAACGGATGGCGGCAACCCGAGACTTATGCGGGTTGGTGACATGGCACGGCGAGCCAAATCGAGCTAGGATTTCAGTGAAGGCTGTGATATCTTGGCGAAGCGGATTAATGAAGATGACAGTGTCGTCGGCATACATTGAGGTTCGAAGGCTCGTTACTCTTCCACGCAGTTTTGACAAAGTCCCCATTTCTGTTGCTTTTTCCAGTAGGCGTTGTATAGGGTCAATTGCCAGAATAAAGAGAAGGGGCGAAAGGGGGTCACCCTGCCTCAGACCCCTACCATGTTGAATACGCTGTCCTGGGCAGCCATTTAGGAGCACTTGGGAGTTTGAGGTCAAAAGGATCGTACTAAGCCAATTTAACCACCTCATTAGAAAGCCTCGCTGTTGCAGTAGCTCCAATAGGTAATCCCAGTGCACCGAGTCGAAGGCCTTTGTAATGTCCAGTTTGAATAGCAGCGTTGGTCGCCGCAATCGATGGTATCTTCTCACCGTGTTCCTGACAAACAGTAAGTTGTAATGAATGCTTCTACCCTTAATGAAGGTGCTCTGGTTAATTGAGATCAAGGAGTGCATTATAGGGCGCAGCCGGAGAGCGAGCACCTTGGTGACCAGCTTGGCAAAACTATGGATTAGGCTAATTGGCCTGTACTCTGCCATGCACTCTGCCTCGTCTTTTTTGGGTAGTAGGACAACATTGGTTGTATTTAGTAAGTTAAAGTGCGCGCATCGACCACTGTGGAAGGCTTCAAAAGCCAATAGGACATCTGCTTTAATGATTTCTCAGCATTCCTTGTAGAAGCATCTAGTAAAAACGTCAGGCCCTAGAGCTTTGTCAGTTGGCATTTCTTTGATTGCCCTTAAAATCTCTTGCTCTGAGAAAGGCTCGTCGAGGCCCTCAAGCTGGACAGGCTGAATGCCTAGGACTTGCCAGTTTAGGCCATTTGTCCTAGGGCCTGGTCGTCCCATTAAATGAGAGAAGTGGTTGTGTATTGTTTCTTCTTTTTCTTCGTGGGAGAGTGCCCATCCATTTTCTTTTTGCAGGCTCCTGATGGTGTTCTTCCTCTTCCGCGTATTTATTTTTAGATGAAAGAATTTTGTGTTGGCATCCCGTGCTCTCAGATAAGCTACTCGGGATGTCTGTTTTTTCCTTGCTCGCTCCATGGATGCCAAGGCTAGGGTTTTGCGCTTGAGAGCCGACCTTAGTTCCATCTCTTGCGCAGAGAGTTCCCTTTTCTCCTGGGCTATGTCCAGCCTCTGTATTAATTCCAGAGCCATATGGAAATGGAGTTTGGCCTCCGAGAGGATGCCTCTCACCCAATCTCTAAGGCTATTTGATGTACTCCGGAGCTTATGATTCAGGCGGTGCATGGGCTCAGTGTGACTTGTGGGCTGCACCTAGCTAGCCAAAACCACCTCCTTAAAGCCTGGGAGCTTTGTCCAAAAAATCTCAAATTTGAAAGCCCGTGGCCTACGAGGACAACCTGGGTTAGAAAGAAGCAGCGGGCAATGATCAGACGAAGCTGTAGATAGGGTGTGTAGCGCATGATTTGGGAAAGCAAGATCCCAGGCTTCATTGCAGAAGAAGCGGTCTAATTTGACAAGTGTGGTCGTTCGTCTTTCGTTACTCCAAGTAATTTTTCTGTTTTGTAGAGGCAACTCATGTAGCCTTGCTCTATCGATGGTTGACTGGAAGCGCCTCATTCTTGAGAGGTTGATGTTTGCGTTTTTTTTGTCGCTTGCACGATAGATCATGTTGAAGTCCCCGAGGATGAGCCAACTCCCATCCCCCTTTGGCCTGGCTCGTCTGATATGCCTAAGAAAGGCCTCTTTGAGGTTGCTCCTTGTAGGGCCATAGACCCCAGTAAAGAGGAAAGTTTCTTCAGACAGGAGTGTTTTAACATTTGCGGAGATTGAGAAACGGCCAATTCGGACGTCGTCCACTTCGAAGACTGAGGTGTTCCACAGGAGTAGGATTCCTCCTCGCGTCCCTCTAGCTGGCTTGAAAGCGAAGGCGTCTAGCTTGTAGCTCCCCAGGAATCTGGCTAGGTCCCCATCAATACTCTGTAGCTTAGTTTCCTAAAAGCAGTTGAAGAATATGTTGTATCTGAAGGGTTACGCGGAAGCTACGCCAGTAGAAAACAAAAATTTTCTACCGCGCAAACCAGAACACTTGCAAGTAAGGGCCGATAGATCGTTACCGATTGGAGTGTGCGCGAAATGCCAATCAAGGCTATCCGATCCGAACAAGTAGCCGATTCTCGCAAGCCGACACCGATACCCGGGACAGCCCGATTCACCAATCAGCCGGTTCGCAGATGTCGTAGCCGATCCGAAGCCGATCAACGCCGCGCAACGTAGCGGCGCCTCTACGGTATCCACACGTCCGGGGACAAAACGCCGTACACCCGTGTGCTAGCACACGATGCAAGGCTAGGGTTTGGCTCGAAAGTGGGGAGGGTTTCCGTGGAGATTGATCTCGGCGACTTTTGTTGCACGCGATGCAATTGACTGCCGCAGCTCTTCACCCCTCCCTCCTTTATATAGAGTTGGCCGACGGGACTAGTGGCCGATCGGACTCTATTTTGAATCGGATCCTATCCGAATCTCACGAGTTGGTGCCCATACGTCGTAAGCCCATAGGACTCTATTCGATCGGATCCCTATCCGATCGAGCCGTATCCGAGTCCAACTCGAATGCCCGTTCTTATCCCCTTAAGCGTGCGACCACAGGGTTCGGGTATACTCGGTTTCGGCTATAGTTTAACTTAGCCGACCGTCGGCTCGAGTCCAACTCGGTCGACTGTCAACGGCGGCGCCTAGCGGCACATATTGACACCATAGTATACAAGAATATAATATCGGCTCGAACTGTAATGTGTACACAAATCCCTTTGCCTCACGATACCGCTTAAGCTATAGGCAAGATGTGTGCCATCCCTTCAATAGCTTAACCATTCACTCGAACCGTATTGGATTATCGTCCGTTGATTGACTCCTCAATCAACTTAGCATGGCCATGCATTTCCATAATCCATTACCTCGAGGGGCCCAGAGATATCTCTCCAAAGGAGGGGCAAATTCCATCTTGATCACTCACATCCTACTCCATGTTTCATAACAAACCCGAAAACTACCTTTATAACTACCCAGTTACGGAATAGCGTTTGGTAGTCCCAAAGTAGGCTACTACACATGTTGGAATCCATGGTGATCTCAGTCTAAGGACTTTGTACCAACACTACCGAGACCAATTAATGGCACATTAATTCCTGTAGTGTCTCATGGTGGGTCTATCCAACAATGTGTTCTCCAACACATATGTCCATGTTTATTGATTTGGTATCTTCATACCCATGATCTATGAGACATGATCATCAATCAATAAACATGCCGATCTTAGAATCATATTTGTTTCAACAATATGACATATGATCAGGGATCGTTTAGAAATAGATTCATACATAAAGAGTCTCATAAATAAGTCACGTACTTATTGATCAATACAAGATGTTTATTTCATGGAACTGAATAACACTTTATTCATAAATACATAAACATTGACGTGATATCCAACATCTCTATGTTGCCTCTAGGGCATATCACTAACAGTATCTGATATTAAAGTTTGAGAGCGTAATTCAAACTTCTATTAACATGAGGGACCTAAATAAACTTAATCCCATTCACTTATGAGGTCAGTTTCAAACTGACCTTTTTATTAGTGTGGAATAAGTCTATTATTCTTCCTCCCTCTTGCTTCTAATTGAATTGCCTTCCTCAATCGCAAAACTTGATATAACGTCCGCCAAATCTTCGAAAAACGGTGCAAATTGATTCCTTCAATGATCTTGGAAACGTTTTCTACCAATGTGGTAGGTTGACTCGCTGAGTCAATGGATGGGACCCACATGTCATCGACTTCCTTCTAATCTCATCTTCTTTTTCACCTCTCCATGCCCTCTCTCTCTTCCCTTTTCATCCTCTCTCATCTTCTAGAAGTAGTAGAGGCGGGGAGGGCGACGATGTGGTGAGACGGAGCCGAGAAAGACGGTCCCCCGAGCAGTCGGGTGAGCTTCGTGAGAGAAGATGAATGGTGGGGAAGGGCTTGTCCCCCCGAGGGCAATGGAGCAGAGAAGTCCAGGTAGCATTGTGGGGCTAGATCCAGTCGTCATTATCATGCGGCAACAACAACTGATGTCCTCTCATCTTGAGCATGGGAGCTTCACCTCCGTGTTGCTTCCTTCTGCCTCGAGTCCGAGGAGGAATGGGGTCAGGGTTCACGAGGGTGCTCACCATCACCGTTTGTAGACTAATGAGGGAGCGGTGGGAGAGGTCGAAGCTTTGGTATCAGTGTCTTCTCCCGTTGGGCTTTCCTGACTGCTTCGAAAAAACCGCCTTTTTTGGCTCTGGCACACCACCATCGCTGTCCTCCTGAGCTCTATTGCTTTTGGAAGGTCACGCCTTCCTCGGCTTCAACTTGCCACCACTACCGCCCTCCCCAGGTCCGTCTCGCAACCGCTACCACCCTCCTAGCTACAACCGCTTTTGACTAGCTGATGCAGTAGCTATCTTTTCCGAACAACCCTTATAATTACAGACTTGTCTTTTCTTTCCTCTCAAATATAGCTTGAATCACTATTCAGGTAAACGTGTAATATACAAAATCACAAATAAAACATGGCAAATACAGTAAACATATGTAGTATTGTTAGTGTTAGGATTAGGAGAGGGCGGTGGAAAAAACTTGTAAGTTAATATTTGTCCAAATGTGTTATATCGTTAGTATTTCCTTAATTCTTTTATTTTTTAGGTTTGTTGATTTAATGCGTACATGGTTTTCTTAGCTGGTTTGGGGATCAAACTATGTCATAGATGAATTTGTGCCTAAAAAAGACAACCTATCAACTGCACAACAATATATATAATAATAATAACTATCTATAAAGCAAGTAGTGTTTCTACCCAAAATTTTCGTCCACCTGGTTATTTTGTAGAAAACCCCTTGAGTGTTTATAAAATTAACTCGTAGTTCTAATGCTGAAAAGAAAGGGAGGGCTTGGATGAAAAAAAAAACCTCCTGCGTCCCTTCCTCCCGTCCCCATTCGCATCGCGCCTGCGCCTCCCTCTTATCCCCATCCGTGTCGCGCCCGACTTCACACGTTGCAACGCACGGACAAAGTTGCTAGTAAACATATAAAGCACTGGTAAGTTTTCTCCCTTGCTACACTACTACTATCATCTATCTGTTGACGACATATCCATTATATTGGATATTACCTTTCTTAAGCAGCAAATTAACTCATGAAAACTTTACAAGGGTGGTTGTAAAAGATCACGAGTCCTCATGTCCGTATCGATAATTAAAACAAAGATATATACCAGCACAAGTTAGAACTGGCATGTCCATGTCAATAACACCAAAGATGACAAGTCATACCATGTCCAGCATATATCCTTACACGCCAAAAGCCATCACACTTCGTCCACAATAGCTAAAACTTGGATGCATGTTGTTGCATGGCCCTCTCTCTCTGTGTGTTTTTTTGTTCTTTTTCTAAAAGAGAAGTTTCTATGGTGCATTCTCCATGTGTGTTTCCTTCTAAAAACGACTTTTTCCCTCCTCATACGTCTTCCTCTTTATACCATCTCCCTCCCTCCCCCATGGTCACAGCAGCAGCAGCAGCCATCGCCCACTCGTCGGAGGGCGGCGTTGCATTTGCATGGACCACGGCGGCAGCAGGAGCGGCTCGATGGGGCTCATCGCCTTGGCTCTCGCGTCCACCGGCATCATCATCATCTCCTACTCCCTCCACCGCCGCTTCCACGCCGACCTCAAGCTCGCCATCGGTGAGATCGAATTCCAACCAAAATCACCATAGATAGATATATGAATATACCAATCGAAATCAATAGCATTCAACTTTTTTTTCTTTTTCCATTTTTAGCGCGAGCGCGGCAGCGGCAGCAGGAGCAGCCGCAGCGGCGGGCTAGGACGAGGAGGGTGCGGTTCGCGCGCGACGTAGACTAGCCGTCGTCGGACGGCGACGAGTACCGCCGCCGCACGTCGCCGCCGCCCCTCACGGCGCGCTGGGCAACTCCTCCTCCTCCTCCTCCTCCTCATTAGCACCGGCTACTTTCGCTAGGCCTCGACGCGTCATGCAATCACCCAGCTAGCTCGCTACCTAGCTAGCTAGCCCCAGATGTGCAGGAAGAAGACGAAGCTTGCAGAGTTTGCAATGGTAGTTAGATGATCACTAGCTGTTTGTATCTTAGCTTTCGCTCTAGCTAGCGGAGAGTTACAATACTGCGATTATAATAAAATTAATAAGCAACCCTCACCTTCGAATTTGATCGGTTTGGTTTTAATTTACTGTAAGGATTATGTTCGATTCAGTTTACTTTAGTTTGCTGCCTAGCTTGAGTTTGATTAATTGATTACTTCGAGTGATCTGTGATATCTTTGATTTGTGTCTTTCAAACGAAACACACAAGATAGCGGCTTTCATTAATATAGAAAAATACAAGACTATAGTTCCGAGAGGTCATAGACAGGAAAAAGAAAATAAAAAGAAGAAATTGTCGGTTTGATTTGGACATCAACGCGGGCAAACGCTCAAAATCGAGCCTCCACAACAACCCTGATGAAACCAACTCATACCATGCGACCGACAAATCGAAGCATATACGACGACACCCACCAAACCTACACACAACCAAACATCGAAACCTTACAGTAAAACTCCAAGTCAACTGGACATTAGTGAAAGACAGACCACACTGTACCAAGGGTCCCCACCACGCAGTACCCTTCGCCGCTGTGTCGCTGCAACGCTAATCCCCACCCGATAGGGTGAAAACCACCAGATCCAAATCTCTCATAGGACTCAACGTGCAGGGGCCTCGCCACATCCGTCGTTGGACACCATCTCGCCGCTCGCGGGGGCCGCGCCACGCTCGCTGCTGCGCTCCTCTTCGCGGGGGCCACGCCACACCCACTACTGCACTCGTCATCACGAATCTGTTTCTTTTGTTGCCGTCATAGCGGGAGAGAAGTTGTCCTGCTCCCCCTATCTCCATCGAACATCTGAGCTGCCGCAGAGAGTCGACCTGACCTCGTTGCCTCACCCTCGCGCTTAGCCTTTTTCGCCGAGACAACAAGCCAGAGAAGTCGCTTGCGCCGTCTTTCGACGATGCACCGCACCGGGTAGCCCAGAAATGCTGAAACATCTGCCACGATCCGCTGCAAGCCTAGTAGTCACATAATGTTGTCGTCGCAAGCACCGCTTACCGACGCAGCCCCGCATCGTACCGACCGCTGCTGCAACACGCCCGCCGCGGCTCGCGCAAGTCGCGTAAACCGACAACCATGCAACAACCCTGGTTGCCACCATAACTTCGAAAGCCTACACAAGAGCTCGTCAACCCTCATTAAGCGCTCCACCTGACAAGGAGGTTGCCAACGGTTGAGGCTTCCTAAGACCCTGTTCTGTTGTTGCACCTCTCCTCGCCATGCCGTCGCACCCGCGCCTTCGAATCTATCACCGCCCACCACTGCCCCGGCGCTCCCCTGTCGGCCAGCCTCCGCGTGCTACCACCGGTCATGCCACGTCGGCACTCCGGCCATCGGCCTCCACCATCGACGACCGTGCCTCTCCATGCCACCTTGCGTCGCGACCGCGAGCCAGCCGCGTATCGCCGCGTCATGCCGACCTTCGCACAGGACGCACCTCACCGGTCATCTCCGCTGCCGGCCCCGTCTCCGCACTGCGCGCCCTCCCGCATCGTCATCATGTTGCAGAATCAAGACTCTGACCTCTCAAAGCGCCAACATAGAAACGTCGCCTTCGACCACGCGGTCACCAGATCCAAACACGTGCCTGTTGAATCCGAGCACACTTCTTCTTTTGATTGATTGTTTTGTTTCCTCCCTTTTTTCTTTTTTTCTTCTCTTTTTCTCTGTTTTTTTCCTTTTCTTTTTTCTCCTTTTTTTTCTTTTCTTTTTTTCTCTTTTTTCCCTTTCTCTCTTTTCTCTCTCTCTCTCTCTCTCTCTTTTCGTCTTCTTTTTTCCTTCTCCTTTTATTCCCCGATCTCTGCCACCGCCGCCGCACCATCCCCACCGCCAGCAACATCCCCGCCGCCGCCATCCCCGTGGGGTCTCGGCCACCGCCGCCGCACCATCAAAACTGCCAGCACCATCCCTGCCGCCTCCGACAACATCTCCGCCGCCATCCTCACGGATGTGCTTCAAGAACGGCCATAAATCGACGGCGGCGTCCACCGGGAGGAGCTCCCTGCTACCGCCGCGGTACCATGGTGTCGCATAGTTAGGCGAGGAGAGGGGCTCCGTCGATTCGTACGGTGTCGCATAGCTGTGCCTGTGTGTCGAGCGCAGGTGCCTCATCTTCCAGTTCCTCCACGCCGACTACGTCCCTGGCTCCCTGCGTCGCTTCTTCGCCAGCACCGTGGACTGCTTCGTTGGCGTCGGCGTGGACCAGGACGCCGAGCGGCTGAGCGACGAGCACGGCCTCCCGGTGGCGAACACCGCCGGCCTCCCGAGCTCGAAGACAGCGAGAAGCCCCACCGCCGCCGTCTTTGCAGTTGCTCGGCTTTGCCGGCGGCCGCTCGGGCGGCGGCGAGGCGGAGGAGAAAGGAGGGGAGAGAGGGGGCGGCCGGCCGTCGCCTCCCGAGCCGCCCCTGGGGGGTGGGGCGATGCGGGAGTTTGAAAAAAATTCGTGCCGCTGATTTGAGTCTCAGCTTGTGGTATTTGCGACATGTGCGTAGAGATAAATTCTTGTGGTGTGTGGTGATTTCCTGGCTCATTTGAATTCTCTTCTTTTGTGGTTGATTATGCATAGATGGTGTTGAGGTGAAAGACTGTTAATTAGCTGTAAAGTATTTTCCTAATCTGAATTCATCCTTGAGTTCTCAGGTACATGCCTTTTCTGAGTATTGGAGTAAGATCTGCAACTTTCATTTGCCAATCACAGCAAAGCATTTTTGGCACATACATTGGAATAAATCAGGGCATTGATCATTTAGCTAGTAATGGGGCTCAACAGCAATAAAATAAAGATGAGAATAAATACAATAGGGTAAAATATGCTACAAACTTTTTTCTACTATTGATGCAAAAACACTGCACCAAATTACCAAACAACTTAATCTTGCACCACTCACAAGTTTTGAGGAAGGTATACCTATTTTGCCAAAACAGTGGGTGTCAATCTTTCCTATGATTCCTGTTCTACCTATCCATTTTTCTTCAATGATTACAGATTGCATTTGCCATGAAGAAATGCACCTCTTTGCTCACTGGAGAGAAACTGAAGCGAACAATTTTACTCGAACCAGTCTTGCTGAGGAAATTCCTATTATCAATTTGTCATCGGCCAAACCATTGTAGCAAAACTGTGGGAGTTCACTGTTGAGGAAGCTCCTTCCTGCAGCCTGCCTAACAAAACCCAAGATAGTAAGTTAGTAACTTGATTTGTGGGCTTTGTACACGGGATCAAGGTATCAAGGAAGATACACCAGTTCAGCAATGAGACATTACCTTGTTGAGGGAGTGCATACTCTCAAGATTTTGAAGACTGTAGGGGATCCTCGTTATGCTTTGTGATCAGATCATAGTTCATGGATGCTAACTGAGAAATGTTCTGTTTACAAAGGAAAAGCAAAATACTTAATAACCGAGGGAAAGATTCAAAGATCGTGGGAACTTCAGATGAGGGTTACCTTGAATGAGAAATTGCTGAAAGAATATTTCACTGACAGTGATGGAGCTCCAAATTCTTCCATGCTACCAAATTCATCCGCCTGTTAATGTTTTTTTAGAAAAAGTTACAGGTATGAGGTGTGGGCTACATAATGATTTGGATGTCTAAATCAGAAGGGGAATTTTAGAGGGATTGATCTAGCATACATCTTCGTCATAATCACAACTGTGTGGACTACTGCCACAACTTATGCTACTAGTTTCACTTCTGTCGTCATAGTCGTTAGAGGCTACATTCACTTGATCGTCCCATGTGTGACGGCAGGCAAAATAACTTGTATCATATTCATCATCTGTAGAAGGAATAAATGCAGCCTACAAAAAAGAATGCGGTTCAGAAACTTCTTTGGAGGCAGTTTTTTGAGGTTACTGTTTTCCAGACGGCCCATTAGTTTAGCTCCTAACCTTTTGTCTGGCAATCATATCCCAATTTATATCTTTGAAGAAAGGATGAGCCTTTACCTGCTCTAATAGCGTATTTCAGTTAGTGGTGTGCACATAAGAGGTATAACTGGAATACGAAAAAGGAAAACGAGTACCTCTCCAGCGCCAGTCGCTCCTAATCTTTGTACAGGGTTTTCAATTAGCAACCTAACATGAAAGTTAAATGAGTTAAAATAGCATGTGTAGAGTGCAGATTTGTTGAAGACTTAACACTATAGATTCACCAAGAAATATTGATGAGCAGAAATAAACGGTTGAAAGCAATTATTTATTTCCAAAATAATAATTTTCTGACTTACTTGTTAATCAAGTCATATGCTTCGAAACTCAGTTCCTCTGGTACTTGTGGCCAAGGTATTTCCCGATTCATTATATTATCAAATATTATCTGTACGTAAACAATATTGTTATGTTACTGCTGGAAGACCTTTGAGAGACTGTAAGCTTCGAGACATTGTAGTAAATAAATGACAAACTGGCTCTAGCTAATATCCTCTTCTTCAGCAAGTCAATTCTTTCTCTTATGTATTTTCAATTCCATAAAATGTTAGGCAAAAATATTTTCCATATTATCAATCGTGCAATGGTACCAACATACAACCGACATGTTAGTAGTATCAACAAACTAGAGAGGATAAAAGACAACCTGCGGATGCTCAGCGTTGAATGGAGGAATTCCCACAAGAAGCTCAAAGAGAATGATACCAACTGACCACCAATCTGCAGGTGGACCTGCATATAAGAGAACACCATAGATTTTATTAGAAGAGTGTTTTCCATGAAATAAATATAAGTTGTATGTAATCAATTCAACACCTTGAAGTAAAGACTTAACATTTTGAAGTAAAAGTAAATTCTATGAAAAAGAAGCAAACAGACCATGGGTCATCCCTAGCAGTATCTCAGGGGCCAAATAGTCCGGAGTGCCCACAGCTGCCTGCTTTTGCCTTTGCTCTCGCTTCTGTGCACGTTGTTCTGCATCTGCTGGTTGATGGTCACCAACAAGAACACTGCTGACATCTGGACCAGACAAATCATCGGTGCTATTGATGAGGCCAACTTTTGATAGCCCAAAATCAGTCAACTGCATGGAAATAGACAACCGCCAAATCATTCTAGTGCATGGAAAAAATACTTAAAAGAACTTGAAGTACAGCAATAATTTTCCTCAAACAATTTAATCATCAATCATCGATAACACTTTAACACATAAGTTCAGAAGCTAATAGGTAAATAAATAAGAAGGCAGTAAATAAACCTTTATATGGCCATCGCGAGAGATTAAAAGGTTGTCAGGCTTCAAATCACGATGAATGACATTCATAGAATGCAGATACTCCAATGCAAGAACCTACAGATAGAAATGAAAAAGCCTACAATTATAACTTTTGAAATAAAGGAATGGCAAGGATGGACCTTTCTGCTTTAGCTGTTTGTGTAATACTTTCAGGAAAGAAAAGACAGTCATAACTTACGAGTTCAGCTATATATGTCCTTGCCATATCTTCATCTAAACAACCTAGGTTTCTCAAGAGGGAATAGAGATCTCCTCCATTCAAGTACTCCATAACAAGATAAAGGTTTTCCCTACATGTGAAGGAGTAGAAAAATCGGACCTGTCCATTACAGATTGAAGTTAAATGAAATCCCATATTTCATTTTACTTAAACATTCGAAGTACTTACCACAAATGGGTTCCGAGCTGATATTAAGATATCACGTTCTGCCAAGATGCTTTCCACTGCATTCTTGCGGATCATATCAGCCTTTTTGAGCACCTGGATTCAAGATGATACGATCAAGACAAAAGCCACCACTGAAGCCAGCAATGAAATTATGAAAATCCCATAAGATTTTTATCCTAGTCAATTCATTTGAAGAGTTTCCTAATTATCTTGAAGCAAACCATCCATTCAGTTCATCAATGGTTCCTAATTAACTAAGCAATAATTCAAGCTAAAAGGAGAGCGAAAACTTTGAACACAAGCACAAATATTGGAGTACCTTCCTTTTCTCAACAGAAGGAAAAAGTAAAAAGCCAAAATTGACTATTTTTTAAGTTTGTACTCTTCCTGAACTTGATCCAGAAGGAAACTACTACATTGGCATGAATAAGAATCTGCAGGCCAGTGTAATGACCATTACCTTGATGGCAAAAAGGTCTCCCGTTACCCTTTTCTTTGCAAGAAACACACGCCCAAATGCACCACGGCTGATTGGCTTTATAATTTCGAAGTCCTCAATTGAGGTACGATCTTTGAATTTTGCATTCATCTGGCTTGTTCTCGAGCTTACACTACTCTCCAAAGGACCCTCTTCGTCTATTGAACCTAATGAATCAGTGTTTCCATCCTCTATTTGTCCACATAGTTGAATAAATTTCTCCCTGAGAAATCATAATGTTAACGAGACACTCAGGGCTATATTTTCAGGTAGTGCAATTTGAATCAACAGTAAAGTGCATATTATTGCTGCTAAGGAAAAATAAATCTGAAGATCATATGGGGCACAAACACATGTCAAAACAATTAAACAGGTTTGCACTTACTGTAGTAACTTGGCTATCCTTCTTCCAAACGTCTCCACAACAAGGGCATCCACTTTTCTTGTGTCAATAACAGCATTCAGATCTTCTAGATACGAGCTCAAGTCCTCCAGCGAGTTGTACTCAGAGTTTTTTATGCTCTCAATGCCTCTAGCAATAGTCATTAAGCTTTCAACCTGCCAGTATGGTAAACTAAAAATTCCAGATCATTGAAGAAGCAAAATTTACCATAACCTCAAAAGAATGTTGTTCCAACTAAACATTCTGACAATAACAGAATTTAATCAAACAAGGATCACTTTTAAGTTGGCATGCACAAACCTGCTGAAAGTTCTCTAGTTCCACGAATGCCTTGTGTTTAGTTAGCTGTGACTCTGCGTGGCTAGTTCTTGGTGTTAGCAATGGTGACTGTGGCAAGCTGCCTGACGCAGGTGTCAATGCCCCCTGCCAGTTTCACCAGCACAATCTCAACAATCCGTATGATCAAAACAGAATAGTCATAATTGTTCGAGGAAGAAGAGGCAACTACCTCTGAAAACAACTCTGTCGATGGCACTGTCAACAGATGAGACAGATTATCATGATCCATGGATCCATCAGATTCCGTCAAACTCGATGTGCTACCTCTTGCAGTCTCATTATTATTACATTCTGCAGTTTGCGGGCTCTTTGATTCAAAGCAACCCATAACCCTCCCTAGCACCTCGGCAACCCTCTGCAGCCGCTGGTCCGTATTCAGGCCCTTCGAATCACACCGATCAGCTAATGTGCACACTACGAAGTGCCCTTCTGCGCATACCATGGGGATCTCAAAGTCACAGATCCTGCATATCATCCTCGGCTTCCCGTCGACGATGATCTGCTGAGCCTCTGGGTACCCGGATGGAACCTCGAGCTTCACAGCAGAATCCCCAAGATATGACAATCCGTCGGGGTGAATGCTAGCTGCGTCAATTCTCTCGACGATCTCATCCACGGCGACCTTGTTCCTGGTAATGGCCTTCTTCTTGGTAGGGGTGGTCTTCTCCTCCGGTGCTGGTTCTGTGTTCTTGTGTAGGTTCTTCTCGGCCGGGGATGGAAGCTTCTTCCAAGATGAGATCTTGCCGCCGCTGCCGGGGGAATCACCGGTGTCTGACGACATGACACGGCCTGCCGAGAAGTCGAGAGTGAGTTGCTTGTGCTCCAGCATCCTCCGCCTGATGAGCCTCTCCTTGAGCTCGGTCAAGCTGGAGGTGCTCTTGCGGCCGAGTTCGCTGGAGCCGCCGGCGACCTGGAAGGGGTAGAGGCCGAGGTCGCTGAGCTGGTGCAGGCCGAGGACGTGCTGCTTGTCATCGCCGGTGACATATCCGCCGCCTTCCTTACGGAACTGGAGTAGGCGGGTGCACCGCGTGAGGATGAAGAGAACGCGGGTGTGCGCCTGTTTGAGGATGCCGGCGGTGAGCTCCTGGCGGCGGTCGTCGAGGCCCTGGACAATGCACTCGCACTTGACCCAGAACTCCTCGGGGCTCATCTCGGCGCACCGCTGCGCGACGACGAGCAGGTCCTCGAGCGCGACGCGCTCCTCGTCCCCGTCGGCCTTGTCGAGCACGCCGACGAGGTCCCCGGCGAACACCCCGAGCTCCGCGTCGACCTCCTCCTTGAGCTTGATAAACTTTGTCCTGATGGCGCCGATGAACTCCTCCGGGCTGTTCACGCACCCCCGTGGCTTCCGCTGCTGCAACGAGTGGTGCGGCCCGCGCGCGTTGAGCTCGTGCGAGAAGCTCTTCACGTCGGGCGCCCGCTTCCGCCGCCCGCTCGTCGCCCGCAGGATCGCCCTGAACCGCGGTGAGTCCATCTCCCTCCCGCTCCCGTCCAGCAACACCCGCCGCGCCACCCCTCCGCCGCCGCCGCTGTCCTTCTGCTGCACCGAACGACCACCCGGCATTACAACAAACACCTCCTCTGCATCCACCACCAACCCCCCGATAGCAAACACCCACACCACTCAAACCAACACCGATCGACCTTACCTCCATGATCGCGATGCGATGCCTCCGAGACGCCTAGAAGCAAATCAAATCTGCGGGCTTCGTCTCGCGCACGTCGCCGCCGTGTTCTTCGCATTAAAATAGCAAACGCCCCATGCAATTGTGGCGCGCACTAGTGGCGGGGCGTGTGAGGAAGACGATCCGATCAGGAAAAAGAAAAAAAAAACTCTTCCTATGTACATTTACAATTTTCCCCTCCGCTTCCCGAGTAATTGCGACTGGCACGTGGTCCCACCACCCGTAACGGTGGAGCGGTTTAACGGGTTCCTAGCCGCGAAATCCGGGTGCGCCCGAACCCGTTTGATATATATGGGCTTGGTCGCGCACGCAACCGCCTCCTCCCTCTCCCCTCCTATCGCGGCCGTCCGTTTCACCGCACGAATCTCGAGGGAGGGAGGGCAACCCAACCCCGCCGCGCGCGCGCCGGTCGCCATGGCCGCGCGGGTGTACCACCACCACCGCGCGGGGGCGACTGCGGCGTCGCCGGCGGCGGGGGACGGGTTGTCATCGTCGTCGAGGAGGCTGAGGCGGTCGTCCGCCGTGGAGATGAGGAGGGAGCGGGAGCGGCGGCGAGCGCGGGAGCAGCAGCCGCGGTGCGGGGAGGTGGCGGGGGGCACAGCGGCGGAGTGCGCCGCGGTTTGCTGCTGCTTCCCCTTCGCCGTCGTCGAGCTCGTCGTCCTCGCGACCGTCCGCGTCCCCGCCGCGCTCTGCCGCCGCGCCGTCCGCGGGGGCCGTCGCCGCCGCATCCACGCCGCCAGGCGGAAGGAGATGGGCGAGCTCCGCGCCCTGGACGTGGCCTCCCCGAGGTCGCTGGCCGCCGCGATCGCCAAGGCCAAGAGAGCGGAGGCGGATTTCCCGGCCACGCCCGCGGCCGAGCACCTCGTCCACATGGAGAAGGAGGTGTGGGCGAGCTTCTATGGCGCCGGCTTCTGGAGGAGTCCCTCGCAGCGAGAGGACAGGAGATGATCGCCGCCGCCGCCGCCCTCTTCTTCTTCTCCTTTCCCACGGTTGTTGGTTTTCTTGGCTTTCTCCTCCCTTTTCTTCGGAAAAGAGAAGACAAATAACTCGATTTTTTTTCTTTTTGCAATTGGCTGTGTTCTTCTCTTTCTAAATTTTTTGTCGATTGGGAGGAAAGGAAGGAAATTAATACATGCATAGGGAAAAACAAATTTGTGGAGTCAGATTGATGCCTTCTCATTGCCCGTGCCCGATCGATCTCCATTATGCTTTTGTTATTTTTGTTTTGATTTTACATGCAAAATAATGCATTTATCCTTCTGTCGATTATTCATTGATTCAATCGTGGTTAATTTCATGTTACGATAAAGGAAAAGAAGAACTGGCGCAGTGGGCAGGGTGCGCTCAAACCGCCTGCGTTCGATTTCAGCGAACGCACTCACTCCTCTCTAAATGCATATCCGCCTTTTTTAATAAAGGAAAAGAACAGTTAATTTAATTTATAAAAGATTAAGCTTTTTCATGCCTGATGACTGTTATATCGTCAGGATTTGATTTATTCTGAAATGACAAGAAAAGGTTGCATACTTGCATTGCATGTTTTGGGTTTCGATTTGATCCAGGATTGCATTGCATCGCATTTCCTATTGAAGTTGGATCATTGCCAGTTGAAATCTTTTATCGCCGGCTGCATCGTTATATATGTGGGTAGCAATTTATAGTTCAAAATATATTTCTCCATACCTGTATATTTGATCCATGCTTGTTGATTCTTTAAACCATGGAAGTTTTTTTATATAAAAAAGTTTAAAACAGTTTGGTCTGCTTTTATTTTGCGCCGCAAAAATTATAACTTGATATCAGTTCATTCACAGATTATCACTTGGTGTTCTTTCGGAGATCATCACATGATGATTGATTTATAAGTGGGATATATGACCAATCCTCAAGTGCATTCTGCATTTTCTGTGTGCTGAACACTTATATTGTTGCTAAAATTCTTGTGTGTATATATATCAACTAATAATTCTTCATCAGCTAAAAGAAATAAGTCTTTTGTGAGTGCACTGCATGCTTCTTTTCCATCAAATGGAAAAAAGAAGAAGAAAAGAATGCATGGCCTCATCTGTATATCAACTTCTGGAACCATTTTGAAGCAAGCTGTGGTTTTCAGCAGTTTTTAACTTTGCTGGTGTGATTTGCTAGTTGGCACTTTTTAAAGCTAAAAATCTACTAATTGTTAATATGTTAGTATTCTTATCCAATATTATGTTCCTATATTTTGAAACGAAACCGACAACTATCTGATCACAAGCTAATTAAATAGAGTATTTGCAAAAATTATCAAAATAAAGCACTGTCCTAAATTAAACTAACTTAAGTACGGATTTGACATAATTTAGGACAACAAACCTATACATTTGGATTCTCGTAGTCTTGAAGTTATGTCAAATCTATATATTTATGTCAAATCCATTATTTATTTTGGGATGTACTTGGGTCGCACTTGCGCCGGCACTCGATGCAGCGTGAGCTGCGTGCTGCAAAGAAACGCCAGGTAGGCCGGACCTGGGCCAAAAAGGAAAGGGAAATACGGCTCATATAAGTGGGCCGGAACGGAATACGGCTTACGTGTGGGCCGTATTAGTTGGGTCGTAACAGAATGCGACCTAGGTGCGGCCCGTTGAAAATTTGGGGTGGCTGAATAGGCCTTTTTATCCCCAAATGGGGCCATTATTTGGTCCAGTTTGCTGTAAATGAGAGGTAAATTTCTGGTCATGGGCTGGGCTGATAATGGGCCATGTTTTTGTTGATTCAGTTTAATTTTGGCCCTCCTGTCCACACCATCTACACCTGAAACTATCAAAGGCGCTGTCAATTGCTGAATCTGCAGGAAACGGAATTTCACTATCTGCGGAATTTACAGCAAAGTAAATTAATAAAAAAAAATCATCTTCAGCTACATGCACATAAAGCACGAAATGAACTTGAATGGGTCGTCAAGCTCTGCATGCAAAAATCCACCGTTTGGTTTAGAAAAAATAAAAGGGAAACTTGAACATATATCAACAGCAGAAATACCTTAATTTGCCTAACTGAAACGTCTCCAGGTAACAATTAATCCAAGGAACAGAGAAGTTTGACAAAGTTGACACTCCTTCGATCTATATCGTTCCATGTTTTAAAAGTTTGATCCGAGGAAAAATAACCAAATGGTAAGCGAGTATATATTTCGGAAAATTTTCCATGATTAATTATACGCATGCAGCTGAATTAATTCAGCAGTGGTTTGCCGCAGACAGTACACATACCCTTGGCACATTCATGGCTAAATACTGCACGCGCGCAATATAATGTAGCCTGATCATCACTTGATCAGTACGTGGTGGTCTCGCCACTGATCTAGCTGATCTGAGCTGAGCTCCTCATGAAACGTCAAATCTAGGCGCAGCCAATTATTTGATTGATTGACCGATTACTTCACTTGAGCTGATCGATCTCCTCCTCTCCATCGTGATTGATTTGACGCATAAACGAGCATATATATTACTAATATAGAGTTTTACTGTTTAGTGTAGCAAAATACTGTTCCATCTGGTGTGTGTGTGTGTATATAACTCAATTGTCTAACTTGGATACAGATACTGTTCAGCAGTAAATCTGCATATATACATCCTTAAAAGATGTGTATGAACATGCGCATTGAGTGCAATGCACAGGCGCCGTTAGTTCCTCTGCTCGCCGTGCCTTTACACACATGCATATTACACATGCATCAGCATAGCTGATAGGTCTCTCGATCGTGCAGTCGATCAGTGATTGAGTTAATGCATGGATCAATATCAGCAGGTAGCTCTAGCTCTAGATATATTGATCAGATCATCAGAGTCTCAGAGATGCGTTGTTCTGTGGATGATATATAGTAGTACATTAGGACGTAGCTACTATATATTAGTGCTAGTACACTGGGCCATGAACGCATGCATGCATGTGATATCAATGGAGATCGATCGTATCGACTTCAAATTTGACATATATATCGAGGCAGCAGTGACAGTAGTGCAGATCGGCACAGCAACAAGAGCAGATCAGGTTTTAATTCGAGGCCCGGCCGGCCTGTACGTATGTTTGTTTGCAATCTTCAGAAATTGCCAGACTGCAGGTGTGTCGCCCGGAGAAGACGATCTCCATGATGGAATTAATCATCTTGCATGTGTGTGGGGGACCGTGCGGCGGCTGCCCGGCCGGCCGTACTCCGGCCAGCCAGCTGCCGGCGTGCCGGAGCTAGGAGTAGCTAGCTATAGCTGTACAGCTATAGCTACCTACCTTAATGCCATGTGCCATCTGGCTCTGAACCTGAAACAAGCCATGGGGATGTGGCTAGTAGCTGCTACAGTTTCGTTAGTTTTAGCAGTTGCATGGATATCCGAGCTGCTAGGTGATGACGATTGACCATGCAATTGCCAGAAATAAATTAATTAATCTCTGCAATCTGCATATGCCTGCAGTCAACTGGAGCACACTTAATTACTGGTGCTTGGATTAATTGGTGCCAATTGCTAATTCATGTGGTAGTATGGTTTAATTTGTGTGGTTTTCTACATACTATATAGTTAGCTCTGAAATTGCTGCTGGCTGTGACACATTGAATGAGCCATGAGCTCAATCGTCAGATGAACATATGAGGATTCAGAAAACCACACGCTCCCATGTTCCAAAACAGGCTCTCTGCTGGGACGATACCTACACAGAGCAAATTATGCGAAAGCTACAGTTTTGAGGCATTTAATTGTTTGAGGGGAATTAGTATATGGGTTTTCGAATAAAATTTGACCTAAAATATAGTGTTCTTAACATGGAGTTTTGTGTTCTAGATGCTTAGCGCTTTAGACCTAGGATTTTGAAGAAAAAGAAAATACTACTCAGCATATACTCTCTACACGTCTCTCTCTCTCCCCCCCTCTCTCTATATATATGGCATATTTTGACTGCAAGATTTTGACCAACAGTTAATCCAATAATTGATGTTTGGGTTTTGCCATACAACAAAATGATATTCTTTGGATTCTTTATGTTTCAAAGTGCTTTTTCATGACTTTGATTTTGTAGCTAGGGGAATAGTGTATGATAAATTTATGGTCAAATTAAGCTTCTTTTTGGATAGTTAAAAATATGTTCTACATATATATTTTGAATGGAGGGAGAACTATTTATATACGAAACACACGAGTGGATAACCTCATTCTTGTGAAATATATATCCATTCCTATACGTCTTTCTCATTTAATTCATCTCTTTTTTTGTAATTAAGAAATGTACAATTGTGCTATTTTATTTTTAAAATGTGGAATGGATACACTAGCTAGGAGGTACTCTAGGGAGTAAAAATATATAAGACACAAGTTTAAAGCAAAAATCTAATCCATGAATCTACGTGGTGCTATATACCCGCACTTCCCACCAAGTGATCTTGGCTTAACTCTTATGTTTCGCTATGTAGTACTCAAATATAGAGTAGCTAGATTTGGTTGTATGGAGGGAGTAGCAACTATAGAATAGATTTCCACATGAATCTTGAGGCGAAAAACTAGCACAATTGAAACATTTGAAGAGGGTGATCAAACATTTCTAGTGCAAACATATGAATTAGCATGTTTGAGCGATCTAGGTTAACACCTAGAGAATCTTGAATAATGCATTCTCAATTAAAAACTTGAGCTACAAGTCAAAAGTGATATCGGTCCATATGTGTAAAAATGTATTGTTTTTATAATTAAGGAATGTTGAAAAGAACCTGATTAATACTGTGTTTTCACTGAATTAATATTTGCAATCGATAGTGCTGTATATATATATATATATATATATATATATATATATATATATATATATATATATATATATATATATATTCTGTGTGTGTGTGTGTGTGTGTGTTTGCAAATTAATTTCAATGAAAGACAAAGGAAATAATTAAAGAACTAGCCAGCTAGCTAGCTTCAAACATACTTATACATGTAACAACAATATGGTCAAATGGTTTATTCAGCCGTTCAGTCGATTGATGTGCTATAGTAGCTTGATTTTTTGTATGTTTTTTTTCACTCTATATGAGTCGATTTCTTCTATGTACTTATGAGACGTATGTCTTCACAAGTTTTCCAGGTCATGAACAAAGGTAAGGTGGCAACATTTTTTTTTCTTTTTTCTTTTTCTTCTTTACTCACAGTATATATAGATGCTTTGCTCTTGATGCTCTTCCTCCTATTTGTCGTGTCGGTATCGGCAGATTGATCCATCGATCTATGAGTAGAAACCTTGGATCTTCTTGGAAGACGGAGCAGTTGGGATGGGGTCGACATCGACAAGCTTCTTGCCACCCTCGTGGCCGGGGCTTAGCCCAAAATGGATGTTTGGATAATGTGCCCACTGCACGCAAAAGAAATATTCAAACTTGAGTCCCTTTAATTTGTTTCTTGTAAAAGTATGATTTAATTCATTTTTTTGGAAATTAGTTAGTTGAAGTTTTTTTTGCGGGGAATTAACACCAAGAAATTGAAGGCTCATTTTAAAAAAGGAGTTTAAGATCAACCAACATGATCTCCTTTTTTTGTGAGGATACTTTGAACTACTACCTTTTAGTAACATAGTTCTTAGGTTAACCCTTTTGAGCAAATTGAGTATATCCTAAGAGAAATGCTATGTATGAGCAACCCACATGATGCTGAGGTCAATGCATCTATACTACTTTAAAAAAGATAGTAATGGTGACATTGAAATTTGCCACACCATCTACTCTCATTATAGTTTTACAAATTACCCCTTGAACTTTTAGTATTAAAAATCATTCAAATCTAAATGTATTGCCACATATAAAGTCAAATTAAGGCGAATATTTCATATAGCAAAACGACAAGCAACTCATTACATGGAAAAAATATTTATTTATTTTTAGGTAATATTATAATATATTTTTATCCGTAGCAAAGCATGCATGAACATTCAGCTAGTTATTGATAAATCCTCTAATTAAGTCTATTGCCTCAACCAAATTCTTAGTACATCAACACAAGAAGTGGTGAATTGGGGATGGTGCAAGGTGAAACACAATCAGGAGATCGAGAAAAGAAATCGTACGGATTGCAACCTACAAATGGAAAAATAGCTTCACTGTTCCTAGAATGAATTTTGGACCATAGAGTATTAGGGTACATATTATTATTTTGAGCTAGCTTTTTTAATAAGAAAATATGACTTTTTTTGAAGGGAAGATAAATGGATTACATCCCCAGATTCTACACATTCACCGATGCACATAACCAAAGTTCTTGCAACTAAAAGCAATTAAAGAAACCAGTGAGAGGAAAACCCTATATGCTTTGTTTAATTTATTTTGCTAGTAGCTTTATATATATACCTATCAGTACTACGACTATAATTTAAACATGCTAACAGCTAAATATATATACACTACTTTGACACATGAGACATGCCAACAATATCTATATATATATATATATATGCGCAAAATATGCTTACATTCTTGGCCGCTGTGCTGAAGGCTTCCCTGTGGCTAATGTCGGGATTGTTTGCTTTGATCCTTCGTATCTCTTCCCTGAGTAAAGATTAACGCACAGATATGATATATATGCTTCAGTCAACTAATTGGCTACTAGCTAGCTATTTAATTATCCGAAGAACTCATAAGCACAAAATAATGTGAAAAAAACTCACTTAATAAATCTGTTATAGGCTGAAGGTACCCGTTGCCTCTTCTCTGGGGCTGTTGTATTTTCCATAAAACACATAATTATATAAATTTGGAGGATTAAAATCATAATATAGAGGATTAAAACATGTGGAGTGTGTTCAGTGAAAAGCGAGTATCCATGCTTCCTGAGGCTAGACCTTGATCCAATCTCTTTAGATGTGTGACAGGACGCGCCACGTGGATTATGTGTAGGCGTGAGTAGCGTGTGCATGAGTGCATGTGCGCCTATGACGTGGACTTAAAAAAAAATCAGCAACTCATATAGGACTATATCCATAAACAATTGCGATACAATATCGATTAATATATATCATGCATGTTAATTAATATAAATGAATATACGTAATTAACTGGTCGATCAATTTATGATCGTATGTATATATGCTGTGTACATATAATGCGGGGCAAGAAAAATGAAAGGAAGAAAAAGAGATGCAACTTACGGCGAACATGGAGAGCTTGCTCGAGCTGCTGGTTTTGCTGCGAGTAGGAAACCATGGCAGCAGCAGCAGCAGGAGGCAGCCTGAGCTTGGAGGAGGACGAAGCTGCAGAAAAACCAAACTCCGGATAGCCACTTTGATCACGGAAGCATCCACTCAGACTACTCTCCTGTAGTATAATTAAATACACGCAGAAATATATATATCAAAGACTGATCAAAACGACTAATCAAAAGAAATCTAACAACGTTTATACTCTCTCTATAAGTCTCGTAACTTTTAGTAGCTATAAATCTAGACAAATTACTATTCTTTTCGTCTCGACATCTCAAAATTAATATTTGATGACAAAAGAAATATACTTTAGAACGGATGAGATAATTATCTAATATTTTTTAATATATAGATATGGAGGATAAAAAGGTAAAACACAGGTATGTGTCCACGCATATATTGCTCCATAAATTGGTCATAGATGCATGGATACGCATGCGTGCAGTAAAAACATGCCAAGTTGTTCTTGTAGATAGATGCCTATGTGAGCTACAGTAGTTAGATTAGTTTGTTGTTTTGCTAGCTACTATAGCTACATAGCAGAAGTAATGAGAATCACTGTAGACGTGACTTGGGCATGCTTGGCAGCATCGATCAGCATATCTACAGTAGCCTTTTTCTGCTATAGCTACCAATAACAACAACAAAGCTAGCTGCTACAGGAGCTTGGCGTGCAATGTCATGTCACACCTCACACAAGTACATGTCTTATGGCTAGCTCTAGCTTGTTTGTGGTTAACTGATACAATGGTTAATTACAGTCTTACACAGATGATAATACCTGTGTGGTTATATGTATAAGGTCATGTTTAGAAAACTTAAAATCTTAAGAATCTATTGATAGATAGTCCATTTTTGAAAATCTAAAGAAGCTGAGTTTTTCAGCTTCTGACTTTTAGTTTATTTTTTAAGATTTTATAACTAAAGATTCTTATAATTTTGATGACAATCTAAATTGTTTGAAAGGGCTAAAAAATATGTGAAACTAAAAACTCTTAAGTATGTAGAGATATATAACAACACACAAAAGCCTGTAGTGCTGGGGTGAGTACACGGCACCTATATATTTATATATCGACATTTGGTGAACATTAATGTTACTCCTAAAATTTTGGATGATCAATATGACCAATAATTAATTAACCTGGAGATGATGATGATGATGATCTTGTAGTGCTGGGGCTGAGTGCATCAGTCCTCTCAAGTTCACTGACAGCAGATTCGTGCAGTGCCCACACCGGACGGTCACGATGTTCAGCATGCTGTTTCCTGGGACACTCACCTGCATCGATCATATATGCAAATTATTAATAATATATATTTAGTGGCTAATTAAACTGTAGCATGCTAATTAGATTACTGGTATGTGTGCAATACATGATGGATATTGCTGCTAGCTTCTGCTGCGTGTGCACATGCAAGAAATTAATGGAACGAACAGGCGGCACTGTTCATCGTGAATAGTGATTAACATGAGGTAATAAAGCTCCACATGAGAACACACATGAATACTCCTAAGAGAAAAGCAGTGGATAAATGTCAGATAGTATCAAGGTAGATTGAAAAGCACTGATAGTGAGATTCACAGCAGCAGGGTCGTGTTGATCAGTGACTTTTCTTGCCCTACTTTTATTTTGTGGTTGTTTTTATACTAGTACTAGCTTTAACATGTTATGCTGACCAAGTTTATGACTTTTATCAGAGGCTTGCACCCTCTGGCCTGAACCACCATTGGTTCCTCCTTTTATAATACCTGCATACGGCTGATCACTTTTGTTCTCTTGTTCCCCATTCTTTTCTCTTTTGGGAGCATGCAGGCAGCTGCAGGATCACACACTCAATCTAGCTGAGATAGATGAGAATCATGGCATGATCAGTTTGATTCTTTTCATCACCTCTCTTTTTGGGCACGCACTCCCATAACAAATAATAAAATATCCCATGCATGATCCCTAACAATCATTGTGTATATAGGGCTGCTGTTTTATTTTTAATTTGCCCATGCACATATATACACATACAATTAATTAAAGTCCAAGATATGTATTGAAAAATTCATCTACAGTTTTATGTCTGTATTGGCAGAGAGAGTATGAGATATACTAAGTAAAAATTCATGTATGCATTGCTTTGAAAGAGTATGCTCATTGGCTTCCCACAGCTACAGTGTACAATGTCTGCCCCATCGATCCCTCGACTCAACAAGGCAAAATATGTTATAAACTAGTGAAGGCAGCAGAGATGTGTCCCCTACACTGAGGGAAAAGATGGAGCAGATGGCGACACTTCATGCAGAGACCACTTCACACACTCACATGCACACAAGATTTTGCATATTCACAGCTTACTCATCTATTGATTCACTACATATAGGCTATATGCATGCCTGTTTGGTTTGGAGCGAGTAAAATTAGTACGTGTCACATCAAATATTTAGATGTTATTTTAAGTATTAAATATAGATTACTTATAAAACTTATTCATAATTAGCGGATTATTTCCGAGAAAAATTTAATGAGTCTAATTACGTTGACGATGTAATGCTATAGTAAACATTTGTTAATCATAAATTAATTAGGCTTAATAGATTTATCTCGTAAATTATCCTTCAATTATGCAATTTTTTATAATTAGTTTATATTTAGTCCTTCAAATTGATGTCCAAACATCCGATGTGACGCGGATTAGAGTTTAGTTTCTGAATCCAAACATATATATACATATATATATATTCCCGGTGATGTCCTTTAGAAATACATCTTATGTATTGCAGCTTGTAAACTCAGCAGTCAGTATAGTTGCAAGTTTGATCCTATATCTTGCAAACCCTAGCTAGCTAGCTAATTAGACCACACATCTTACTTCAGCTTTTGCATGCTTAAGTAATCTTAACACTTCCATTGACGACAAGTTTGAAGAAGCTAGTCAAATGAAAAATATAAACTCATGCTTAATTAACAGTAAACTAATTATCTTATAAGCTAGGTTTAATTTGAATTTCTCCTAGCTAATTGATCTAAACAAAAAAATCTTCCCCCTTCTATATATATTTTCTGAACACATGCATGCACACAGTACCAGATGTACTGACTAGATCATGATTATTTAGCTTACCAGTCGACATTTGTACTAGCCACTATGTTGATTAATTAGATCTGATCGTTCATAACACCACTAACCGTACCACTCACGGGTACACTTGCGTTTTTGTTCGTCTCATGCTTAAATTAGTGAAACCCACATCAACAAGTCAAACGTGTTAACACGCCTGTGTATTATGTGTATTAGACTATCTAGCTATGTGTGGGTGTGTATTCACTCTTAAAGCTAAATCATGATGATTTGTTATCCTTGACACAGATCTATGATAAAATTAAGGTTGATCTATCTGCAGTATTCGCAACAAACCAAGAACAAGGGAGATCACTTTTGAGCAGTCCGTCACTAGTTGAGTCACTTCTATATCGGCTACCATATGCAAGCATGACGTGTAGATTAATCATAGAGGAACCAAATTAAATCCATTTGCACAATATTATATAATCTCCTCCGTTTTCTTTGCAATAGTTTTCATATTTTTCACATGGATATATTATATTGCACCTAATCTGTTTAATTTGTTTTTTCAATAGTGATTCAGTTTTTTTTCAAAGCTCCATCTAAAACGAAAAAGCTGAATTAATTTCATCATCTCACAATCTTGACATCAATCTATGGCTTGCATGCAAATCTAGCTGCATGTTCCTCTAGCTTTGTCTTGGTATATATCCAGTGAGAGTGCGAGATAGATGTATTGCTGATGATATGTATATATGTTGATAGATTATTGTTGCTCACAAGGTAAAAACAACTAAAACATCCTTTCCACTCCCTCTGAAATTATATTATATGAGTTCATATTAATTAATCCAATCCCCCTCTAAATCTTCTTGTTGTGGGCCATTTTCATGCACAAATAATTATATATATTGGCACATAAGCAGGAGCATAGCAAGATGTGTTTTAGTTAACTTCGATTCAATTCAGAAGAGGATTCTTAATTAACAATAATAGGATTATACTGTGTTATCATTACATGGTGTCAAAAAAAATTCAAACCTTGGAATATGCACATGTAAAACTGAGGAATTTTCGGATAATAAACCGAGGAATAGTTCAGATTTAAAAAATCAGATATCCTTGTAATTCAGTCCTGAATCCACCAGGTTTATTACTCTATCTAGGCATGTGTGCAAACATCATATCACAGACATGGTGCCTTGCGAGTTCTGAGAAAGATATCTCGTAGACATAATTAATATAAATCAATATATGTCATATAGGAACTTACTAATCAATGAATTGTTTTATGTTTTAAAAGAAAATATGAATTCATGTATAGATCAATTTCCAACCCAAAGGAGACAAAAATAACGCCAGATAAAGGAAGAGCCCTTCGTGCAAGCAATGTGGGAGAAGAAAGGGATCATCAAAGATAAGTGAGAATAAATTATTTTATGGAAATCTTTTTGGAATTTCGTGCATATAGATGTATGCACAAGTAAGGCCCAAGCAGGCACATGCGTGTAGACACCGTAATACTGTGTGGTTCTATTTGATTCTTGTTTGTTAGTGTGGAACACTGTTTCTCTCTATATACTAGTTTTAAAAATTAAGGCGATTAATTAGAAACCACTGACTCCATCACAGTGTGCAACACAAGGATCATGCTGAATGTTTTATGCATGAGGAAAAAACTGTGTGAAGACTGAAAAAATTACAAGAGAAAGTATTGGAAATTTTGAGGACTGAAAAACATTAGAAGAGAAACATTGGAAAGAACATTTATATGTGGAATTGTGGATTCTCTAGCAAATGTCTCAGGAATGAAAATGAATCCACCTTAATTAAAAGGGAATTTGTGAATAGCAGTGAAATCTGAAGAAAGAAGAATTCATAATCTGCAGGGCAGCAGGGCGGAGAGCATGCTCTCTCTCTCTCTCTCTCTAGAATCTTCAGTCTTGAAGAAATCAACAATATTGAAGAAACAAGAAATCAAATTAGAAGAAGAAGCAACCAAAACAAAACATGAATTAGCAAAATTTCACACACTTCAAATCAAAAGATATAAATATAACACATCATATAGAAGTTGGAAGAGGACAGATGCATGAACCAGACCAATCACTTCATGAAACTCTCTCATGAAGGCAGATCTAGCTAGCTACACATCAGGACATGTACAGGCAGAGATCGATAGAGAGGGAGAGAAATTAGAGGAGAGATGCATGCAAATGATAGGCAGAGAGATGCAGGCAGCAGGCAGGACATATCTTACCGCGAGAATCGTGTTGCAGAAGTTGCAGTGCACATAGCACACTTGCTCTGCCGGCGCGATCTGGGCCGACATTTCTTATTCTTCTTCTCACAGCTGATCAATCGCCGCGCCGCCGCCGCGGCCGGTGATGAACAGAGAAGAAGAAGAAGAAGAAGAGGTCTCTTCTTGGATGGCCGGTGATGAGAGGACGATGAGATGATAGAGCTAGCTAGAGAGGGAGCTAGATGAAGCAGTGAGAGTATGAAGCTAGACTAGAGCGAGAGGTGACTAAGACTGCAGGCAGGAAGGCTTGCTTTGCATATGCTAGCTAAGCCATATATCAGCTGCGACATTTGTGCATGTGTAGATTAAATGGAGAGATGAAGGAAGGAGAAATTGAGCTATCTCACTTTCCTCTTTTCTGGTTTTCTCTCTCTTTCTTTCCTTCCTTCCTTATTTCTAGAGAGAGAGATGGAAGTAGCAGCAGCTAATTAGTAGCTAATAAGAGAGAGAGAGAGAGAGAGAGAGCGTGTGGGGGCAAGCAAGCAAAGCAAAGCGGCAAATGCTGCAACAGTGCATAGCTAGCAAGTGCTTTTATTTCTTGTGGCTCATGTGAAATGCTCTAGCTTAGCTGTGCTGTGCTATATATCCATGATTGCAACAATGAGTGGGTGGTGGCAGCAGATGCCCTTCACCTCCTTTCCATCATCTATCTACAACTTAAACTCCATGTGTGTGTGTATATATAAAAGGGTGATTTCGTAGTTTTTGAGAAAGTATCGTGATTTTAGTGTTAATTTATGGTATATTTTCAGTGTGGAGATACGAAATTTACGGAAAAAATGATACTATCTTCTCAAGAAGCATAAAAACCTGTTATTCATATATATACAAAACTCATATGTAGATATAACACTTTTTTGGAGTTGCCATACTAATTGCTCACTGCTACTCGCAACAGTTTGCAAGCTAGGTTAATTAACTCACCATCCAGCAGCTAGTATACGTACCCATGCGCTATCGGCTAAGATCTCACCAAAATATGATGAGATTTACTAGATACTTGCTTGGAATATACAATAATATAATAGAGGTATTTCACTTTAAGACCCGTTTGATTTATACTATTGACCAAATTATTATTACAACAGATTATCGATTTGATTATATAAATAAATTAAATATTTAACAAATAATAGCTTAAAATAAATGGTCTAAACAATATAGTGAAAAAGAAAACATATTTTTCGAGGCATGGAGCATATAACCAGTTTCAATAATTCTATGAATAAGCTAAAAAATTTCAACCGTCAATCACTTTCGAGCTATTGAACCTATAATATAATACCTTTCAATTTATCGTTAACCGTTATAACCACGACATAAAACATCTTAAAAAAATGCACTACATACATAGCTTTGCAGAATAAGATGCATATATATATAATACATCTCACCCCAGAATAACTATACTGTAGCCCTCCCTCTCCCCTCCCGTGCACCTCTCCTCTCTCTCCCCTTTCCCATTCTCTCACGCCCCCATCTCCCCTTTCCCATTCTCTCCCCTCTCCTCCTCCTCTCCCTCTTACTCTCTCTCGTGGTCTCTCCCCTCTCTCTCACGCGCACCCCCTTTTCCCTCCCGATCTCCTTCTCTCTTGAACCCCTCCCCTCCCGATTCCTCTCTCTCACACCCTCTCCCCTCCCGATTCCTCAATCTTTCTCTCCCCTCCCCTTCCGTGTGCCTCTCCTCTCTCTCCCCTCTCCCACTCTCTCGTGCCCCCTCTTTCCTCCCGATCCCTCACACTCGCGTCCCCCTCTCCCCTCCCTATTTCTCTCTCACGGACCCCTCTTCTTCTCTCTCGCCCTCTCTCCCCTCTCTCTCACGCGCGCCTCCCTCTCTCCTCCCGATCCCCCTCTCTCTCACGCCTCTTTCTCCTCCCGATTCCTCTCTCTTGCACCTCTCTCCCTTCCCGATTCCTCAATATCTCTTCTTTTGTTGGGAGTGAGAAAAAAATAAATTAGACAATTACATCCAATGAAAATTGAACTCAAGACCTTCAATTAATCGCCACAAAGCATTAATCAGTAGACTATGTCTCACTTGTGATAGAATTTTCTTAGTTAATTTTTATCTTCTTTGTGCTAATCCATTTAGTATTTGGCACAATATGCAGTAACGACACTATGATGGTTGTTAGTGTACACTTCAAACCGTCTTACTGCACTATCGCAAATCTATTAACATCACCATGTGAATTATGGAGTACTGCAGTACCATAAAACACATCGTCATTTAATTCTCATGAGCAAGAGCCACCACCACGCTATTGATTGTTGTTCATACAACTAATCATTACTAGTCTATAGTATTTACGCTCGCACATTACTGCCAGTTGTATTATGTGTTACTGCAACCACATAGTAACATTACGAATTAAATATAGTAACAATATAAATAGTGTGCAGTAATAGAGTAAATATAATCCCGGTCTCTCTCCCCCTGACGATCCCTTTGCTTTCTCCTTTCCCGATCTCTCTCTCTTCCCAGAAAAACCGGTCTCCTCCCTCCATCTACGTACTCCCCTCCCTTTTCGTAGTAACACCATCACGGAACTATAGTAAGTAGTAACACGCTTGGTTACTACAAAATGTATAGTGTTACTGCACAATTTTCATAAAATGAATGATGTGTCCACTTAGGGGTTTGACCAAAATTGGACATAATAAATTCGTTTTGACTAGTTTTAAGCAAGGTGGTTGGTTGATCTTATATTTGTGTTCTTGGTCCCCTCCCATTCCCTACGGGGCCTACCATCGTGCTCCTAATGTTCCCAATCCAAGCACACTCATGTCCATCCCCCCTTCCCACCCCACAAAAAACCATTCGCCGTTTTTTCTCCCTTGAGAAGTATTTGTTGTTACCATATATTCTTACAATAACACTATCCAGAAATTATAGTAACACATTCTGTGAAACTTATAGTCTGTACCGTACTCTTATAGTAACATCATCATGAGATTGCGGTAACACAGAACCAATAGTAGTAACATCAATGCTATAGTATTACTGCTTGGAGAGAGTTAATTTTTTTTAAAAAAGCCAACTTTGAAGAGCAATATCTCTCACACCCTATATTATTTTTAAAAAAAACTGTTTGCACCATAATGCTTGAAACCATGCTTATCAAAAGTAGATTCATCATGACTATATTTTAACGATATTTTAGCATTGTTACTGCAAGTAAACTGTGGCACTACTACAAGGCGATTGTCATGTTACTGCACCGCTTCTGCGAGACGAGAGCTGAGAAGAGGTGGGTGGTGGGAGAAGTCAACAAACAGGTTTGTCCAAGATCTGACCGGCGTGGGGTGCTTTGACCGGCCTTTGACTAAGGTGGGAGGTGAGTTTTAGGCCATGGGAAGAAGGTAGGAGGTGAGTTTGTCCCTTGGAAGGAAGGGATATAGAATAACTATTCTATACTTTGGTTATAGAATAGTTTTACTCTATATATATATATATAGATATATATATATATATACATATATATATATATATATAGCGTCGCTTATTACTAGTATGTGTATATGTCGCTTTGGCAACTAGAATATCTAATACTAGTCAGATATGTAGCTTATACAAGTCGTAACATGCATGTGTATGTAATAGGCTAGTTGTATATCTATATCTATATATACATATAGATATATTATATTCTTGAGCCTCCTTTTGTCACACATGAATTTCATTAATAGAGTTTGCACAAAAACAGTTCAAGCCCCTATATAATTAAGAAAAGAAAATGTTCCACTGTTTAGAAAATGAAAATAGCTGATATGAAAAGGGATGTTATTGATGGTGCTGCTTGCATTAATTTTTTTCTTTTATGGATCTACGTGGAAATCTCCAGCTTTGCACGATTTTTTTAAAATAACAATCGTGTCATATATACATATATATACATGTGTGTGTATATATATGGAGATGACCAATTGTTATTCTTCTAGTTTAGTGTAATTTAGATTCGAAGATAATTTTATATACATAGTGATAATTCTTAATTTAAAATATATTATGTGTGTGTATTTATTTGAAAACCACTGCAATGTAAACGCATGGATCACTATGCTAGCTGACATAATCGTAGCATAATTAATATAATGCCGGCCATGAGCAAGTTAGAGACAAGTGCAACAATAAGCCAGCGCGCACACACACAGCACTACTCCTACATCGTTGCAGATTCAAGTCCCTTTTCTGCATGGCCCTACATACCCTCAGTACTTGGGGCCCCCTGCTCCTTGCTCTGCACTTGCTCACGATCCACACACGCATATATATATATATATATATATATATATATATATATATATATATATATATATATATATATATATATATATATATATATATATATATATATATATATCTGCGCACGCGCGCCATAACTCCATCCGGTACTACCTGCAGCAAATTGAATCGAATGGATTCAATCCAATTAATATTTAGCGCGTCGAAATGTATGCCAAATGTCGGTGAAAAATCCTTTTTAATATAAGGCGAATGGATATATGTGTGTATGTGTGTGTTTATTGGTTATCAGATAATGGTGTGTGGTTTCAACCCTGAGGTCTCAGTGTTCAAATTCTCCTGTCCACTTTAAATCTTTTTTTACTGAGGTAATTATATTGGCACATATATATGAGGAATTTTTACAACCATACATACCATAGTGATCATCATTAGTTGTGCATGCACGCTCTTCCCATGGAGGGTTTTTCCCTTGTCCCGTTGTCTAATGGTAGAAGCTATGGATGTAATCTATTTTCTTATAAAAAATTTATAAAGGTTCTTCATGATACATAACTATATTTGTTTCATGTTTTTAATTTATTATCTTCGTTATTTTGTGTTCTTGGTTTCTAGAATGCTTGCACACACAGAATTGTGCAAGAAAATTAACCTGTGCGTGGCCATTACTAAATGATGCTTAATTTTGTGTGGATGACAATGCTGATGATGACCACTCGCTGATATGTTGATGCAGTCCAAAGCTCATAATTAACCCTCTTGATAAGCTGGATATCCAAAAGTGGAAAGATTGTTGGGAGAGGGAACACCCAACGACGACTTTAGTTACTCTCTTACCCAAATATGGCAAGTGATTTGATCTTCACAAGAAATAAGTTCATGCAACCCTATCAATTGGTCTATCAAATCTTGTCATGGTGTATGACCCATCGACCACGGCGCTTGTCTAATCCCTTTTTGCATCTTGACAAAACACCACTGATCGATTCCCATCAAATACATACTTCAGGAATTCCCTTGATCTTTTTCGGGTAATTGCGTAAAACTTTTGAGGTTTGAAATGATCACCGTGCTCGTACGCTCTCGATATCGGCACTAGATCACTCACAGTACTTTCTTTATGACGGCATCTATATTCACCACAGATAATTAATATATATACAGCTAGCTAGCCAAAAGTCCGATGTAATTTTGCAAATGTATATAAACGTTGTGGAGTAAAAATAATTAAATGTGGTTTGAACAAGTCTGCTGTCAAGTTCAAGTTATTAAAGTAACAAAACACGAGATTATACATACCTTTTTCTATTAATGTGGTTTTATTTTTTAAAAAAACTTTTCGACAATATATATATATATTGCGTGCATCAGTAGGCTGACTCAAAGTCATGGACCGGATTTGTCTCTCTCAGTTTTAATCGTGCACAGCACAGCGTTGCTCTCCTTGGCCGACAGGTCAAAAGGTTAATTCAGACGGTGAAGAGGACAACTATGTCCTTTCTGATGTAGACGAATCCTAGGGTTTTAACTTAACTGCTGATGGGGTGAGTTTAGTTGAATTAATATAATCGCTATTGTGCTGTCCATTCTTTCATATTCCACTGTGGTTTTCTAACAAGTATATCCGTGCGTACGGAAAATATAGTGATCACGACATTACCAAGGTAACAAATTAAATTTGACTCCTCTGTATTAATTAATTACGTATCTATGCATATCTGTGGCCCTCAAGGATATATAGCTCAGGACCGATGAAAATTAAGTTATATATATGATTTGGAAGATATGATATATATATATTTGCCCTCGGTGTTTTATATATAATTAATTAATTGGTGCTTTGACATCGGTTTTTTTCAAAGTTAGATGCAACAAAGCTGAGTAGTACTCTTTCTGTTTAAAATTAAATATATGTATAGGGTGTATTAGTTTTTTTACACCATCCTCAATGTTATATTTTGATCTTGATCCTTTTTATGACATATTATTAACAACTATAAAATTAGGATCATATGAAAATATTTTTAAGTATAAATCTTCTTTCTCCCATTTCTCAACTTCCACTTTCTATTATTTTTCATGCGCACATTTTTCGAACGGTTAAATGGTGTGTTTTTTAAAAAATCTATATTAAAGTTGCTTCAGAAATTATATTAATCTATTTTTAAGTTTTTTTAATTAATATTTAATTAATTACGCACTATCGCCTCGTCGCTTCTGTTTTGTGTGTCGTAGGGGAAAGGCTCCCAACCCTCTTGTCGAACTCAGCCTAATTTAATTATACTGCATGTATAGTACTAAATATATTTATTATTAGTTCAACTGTTAGTCAAAATTTGTAAATGTTGACTATATTATGTTTTAGTCTTTGATCGGTTTGAGATGGATATGACTTTTTAGGCTGTCCTACCTTCCTGTATCTGCTGCAATATGGTGCTGGCCTTCTGCTGTGGATCACAAAGACACTGTTATCCATGCATGTTGATCTCTCATGCATAAGAATTAAGAAATAAGTCTACTTTAAGACCTTCAACTATTTTAGTCCATTTTTTAACCTAAAACTATAAGAACTGACATTAAAATCACCCCCTCAACTTTCAAATGAAACCTCAAGAAAGATCCCGATAAAATAAAATAGGATGCATATAAGTAGCAACAAGTTCCATTTGAAACATGACTGTTTATGAGCCGTAAGACACAAATTTAATTGCTGTACCAGTTGAATATATTGATTAACCATGTGCATGATAGTGGTACCTGTCCTAGCTAGTTAGTTAGTTATTAGGACTGGAGAGGAAATTGAACCTCCAATAATCAATTTGGAGTACCAAGTATATACGCCATAGCCTATAGCCCTCAGATCAGAGATCAACGGCTAAGATCAATCGATAGAGTAAAACAGGTGCAGACCGAATAGAAATAGATGCCATTAGAGATTAGAGAGAGGTCGGGGACGTACGAGACTTTTTTTTATAGTGTACCGGGCCTAATCTTATGAATAGTGCAGGCTATGAATCGAGGACGTTGCATGACTTCTAACTAAACCAATTCAATGTTGCAGAAATATTTTTTTTGGTGGGGGAGGAGAGTGGAGCGAAATTCCCAAATTTTCAAACCTAAATATTGAAACCCTGGTAGCGACATCGTAATTGAATCATAATATCTTCATTCTCTTTAACTAACGTTTGGGATCTCGTCACAATCATCATTAAAAAAATAGAGTATGCAATTATATGACAGTATCCCACTCGAACGATATGATACGGTCTATTACCAAGATATGTGGTATGTACTAGGCCTTGTATTAGTTGGATATCAGACCTGATACATGCTAATCCGCAAGAGAAAAAAGAGGGGAGAGGAACTCAAACCCAAACATTCATAAGCAAATCACAACCACTACACTATAGATAAAAAAAATAGAGTAGCAACTCTATGTTGATTGAGGTCTAGTGTAAAGCAGGAGGAGCTGCTCAAGTGCTCATCTCAAAGGGCGATACCTCAAGCAGCTCCACAGTTAGTAGCGCTAGCAGGAACGATTAATTTCTCTATCCTTCCACCACTCGCTCCCCTCTCCCTGCGTCTCCGACCACCACACCAATATCAATAGCGGCCTACTCCACCTATGATCGCCTTCGTAGCCGATGCGCTCACGACCTCCCCCATTCTCCATCTCACTGCCTCCTGTCTTTCCCTTCCCTAGGTCCACCATAAACCCTGTGCATGCATATGCCATGTGTTGCTCAAGAGAAGCAGACTCTTGCATGGTGGAGTGAAGGTCAAAGGTGGGGCTAAGAACCATGAAGCAGTGTGAGGATTGGCTGAGGTGCTTGTCCATGAACAGGATGGCGGTAACGGTGGTACATATGTGGAAGGGATGAGGAAAAGCAATGAGCGCGAGAAGCAGACGAGGTGATATCGAGCATGGTGTGGTGGGGACGATATCTCATCCTTTAGCATACCGTAAAATACAAAACTTTTATTTTATTTATTAAAATATTTACTCTATAATGAAGTAGACAATCTGCGATGATAATCCAGTGAATAATCTATTTCAAATGCAACCTAAGTAGACACGCATCCACATGTACTCGCTCTGTACCTTAATTTTCCATCATGATGCCGCCATTCAAGTTCAAGTCTGCATCTTTATTTCTCTCATCTATTTTGTGCATGCAATTGTATTGTTCAATACTTTCTTCGTCCTAATATAAATATCGGATGTAATATTTCATAGTACAATGAATCTGAACAATACATAAAATATTATATCTGAATTTTAGATGCACTTATATTGGTACGGAGAAAGTATTAAAGTAGAGGCAGCTGCTAGATCTGATAATGTACGTACGAACCTGCGGGTTGTGAAGTGAACGCAGGGAGAGGACACAGGCACAGTTAATCAACGACGATGGCCAGAGGAGTCAATGCAATTTGAGTGTGTACGCAATATATACCACAATGCATATATGCTCCTGCCTCATGTACGTTGACTACCACTCTATCTCTATTTTCTTTTTTCTTTTTAAGTTAGTGGTGGTCTCTGTGGGCCGTTGATATTGCCTTCAACGGGATCCTTCAATGCTTGCAATCATTTCTGTCCCATATCACCTTTGAATTTTGATCTTGGTCACAAAATAATGGAGGGTGATGGAGAAAGGGAAAGTTTTTTTATTCTTATCGTCTATATATACACACATATGTCATTTAATTGTGGATCAGTATATCTCATACTGTAATTGCGGATTGACTATCTTGGTTTAATTTTAGGTGGGTTTAGCAACTGGGAGGAAAACCCCTCCTGACTGACAAATGAATTATATTATTTAGAGTTTTAGATAGAAAATTTTCCGTTCCGTTCGCTTGATCGAGTTTTAAAATATTGTGTTTTTGAGTATTTCTAGTTTTAATTTAGGTCTATTTGTAATTAATTGTGGTAACCAAAGTGTTAGCTGTCTGCCTTGTTGTTGTTGCTTCATAGGAGCTTCAATTATATAGTATTAACATATTAAAAACATGTTGTGGTCTACTTGTATTCCACGTTGCAGGCCTAATTGAGGCAGGATGTGAGCGTGTACAACATGACCGAATGAATGATCTTATTGAACAACATATTATAAAACTCTCCTCATCATACATGCATGCATGTGTAAAAAGAATAGCGAGAATACTATTAGTGATAAGATCTGAGAGGAAATGGTGGGCCAACACGTGCATGAATTGAATGTACGTAATCGATAAACTCAATCACATGGCATAGTTAATAATGTGCATACAAAAAATAATTATTAATAAGGCAAATAAGAGCTCAAAAAAAATACTCTCTCAGTTATACTCTGTTTTAAAATATAATAATTTCTTCAAAATATTTTTTCTTTTCAACCAATTATATAATCATCTCTGGTATAATTGGTTCACCTACCTTTCTCATACGAACAAAACACAAACATTCGTAATTTAATTTCACAACTCTTTTTAATTATTCCTCATGAAAAATTTCAAAAATACTTATATATTGTAAGATGGGAGAGTATTTTTGATAGGCAAAAAAGCAAAAATGATGGAAGAGAAATGAGAGAGAGAGAGAGAGAGAGAGAAAAGAGGGGACATGTGTACAGAAGAGCTACAGAGCCAGGGGGCACAGTGGCCGGCCGGGTAGTGAATTGAAATGGTGTACTGGTTGAGTGATGGATGGATGTGTGAGCCGGTGGCATGCAGTACACAGACAGACAGCACCCACGATGCGTCACTTCGACAGGACAGTTTTGATCCCTCCCTGCCCTGTTCATCGGCTGAGCTCTACTCATCATATCACTAACTACCCATATGTATTGTTCACTTTGTTAAGTCTTAAAAAAAAGGTTCACTTTGTTAAATGTGATTATATCCTTGTCTACTTCTCTGTGCATTCGTGTGCCGTTATATATTACTCATTCCATTGACTACTTTATATATCTTGAAATAATTTCACCACATTTTCAACCAGATTAGATGCCATCAATTTAACTTTTTTGACGGTCAACAACCTTCTCATATTTATATAGGAGTAGATAATTATAAACCGTAACAATTTCATAATTTTTATTTGTTCTTAACTACTTAAAATTTAATGCTAAAAACAATCTACGATAAAAAATCAAACTCAACTCTAAAATTAAATCTTAAGGTTTAAATTTAGACGAGACTAATAAGCTGCAAACATTGTACTACTAGCAGCAGGTACTCTAAGTTATAAATGACAGGTAGTTGTAATTTATTACAAATAGTTTTCAAGATAAATGTTATGTCAACGTTAAAAAAAATGACAAAAAATTAAGGACTATTTAAGAGTTTCTTTAAACAAAAGTGGACGATTTTCATTAGATATACTCCAAGCTAGATGATCCATTTATATTCTTGTTGCCCTGGGCCAGCTCAATTCTTATATTAATTAGAGGGGAAAAGGGAATCATGGGAGACAGGATATTGGCACATCAACGTCAAGTCAGCAATGAGTAAGCCTGATGATATGCAAATTAAATACTACCGAGATATTATTATATGTAGATCGATGCCTTGTCATGGCTGCAACTTTCAGCATGTCGATATCAATGGATACGTCGAAAAAGCGCTGTGAAAACAATGAAAAGAAAAGGGTTAGTTAATAAATTAATCAATTAGAAAGTGTCGTTGCAAGTACAGCATTCGGTTTCCAGTAATTACAAGCAAAATCAAATCAATGTACTAATCAATATATGTATCTGATGATCGATCCACGACGTCGACATATGTATGCCCAAGTACAGATGTGAGACCACCAGGGGCCTCAATTAAATTAAATTAAATTAAATTAAATTGCATTGGACCTGAACTAAATATAAGTATGCATGCACTAGACGCGTCCTGATCCAATACAGTAATAAGTGCGACAGGCGCCAAATGACCTACTTTGAATTGCTCTCAAGATAGTATTCAGTTTCTAGCTTAGACCTGCAGATGAGAGACACAATTATTGTTAGTTGGTTCAGAAATGGATGTTGTTAATGGCAAGATGGTGCAAAATTGCTTAATAAACAGATATTGATAATTATATTGTTCTGGATGCATGGTTTATTAATCTTTTAAAACTATATATGAGTATTATTTGGGTAATATGTTCGGTCATTCCTTCTCGAATATAAGCATTTTTATCTGTACAATTGGACAACAAGAACAAAGCCAATCAGAAGGTAGATGAATGATTATATCATCAAAAACAAACTTTTAGTAGAATATAAAAGTTACCCTCGAATCGATGACGATCGGTCTGACTGGAGTAGATGCGCCGGTCTGACCGCTCGAAGACCTTCGGTCTGACCGCCCAGATGCACCGCTGTCGCCTGTTGCCGCTACCGATCTGACCGCCTTGGAGCCACCGGTTTGAGCGGTGTGATGTCGCCTGTCTGACCGTTGATGTCTCGCCGGTTGGACCGTCGAACCCAGTACAAATCGAAGATCTCTCAAAAGTAGATTAAATTTTATTGCTTCTGTTCATGTTTACAAAGTGTAACAATAACACTTCTCTCAGAAATCTGTACTAAACTCAAAACCCTAACTTTTCTCTAAACTCAACTCTCACAATATCGATATCTAGTGGCCTCAACACCTCTGCTATTTATACCCATAAATAAGTAGCCTAAAGCCGTGAATCCAACTTGTAAAAAAGACCTAATCCCCTATGAGACCTTCCCGTATATGACACAAACTTTACAAACTCTAATCATACTAAATTTGAACTCCTTCCAAATTCGACTCCACATCCCACATGCACACAATATCTCCATCGTATACCATATCATTACGGAAAATTCTCTTTTGCCGAGTGCCGGACACTCGGCGAAGGTGTTTAACACTCGGCGAAAATTTCGCCAAGAGTTGCACTCGGCATAGGTCACACGGTGAACTTTGGATCGGCAAAGAGCTCTTTGCCGAGAGTTTTTCATCGGGCACTCGGCGAAATCTTCGCCGAGTGTCGCTTCGACACTCGGCAAAAAAAAGTACACGTTAGGTTGGGTATACGGTGACGGAAAAGTTTGCCGAGAGCCGGAAAAAACACTCGGCGAAGTTTTCAATTTTGCCGAGAGCCTGGGAAGAAAACACTCGGCGAATACCCATCTTCGCCAGTGTTTTCGCAAAAGCTCTCGAATTGAAACTTCGCCGAGTGCTTTGGCAAAAGCGCTCGGCGAAAGTGGTCATTTCGCCGAGTGCTTTTGTCACAACCCTCGGCGAAGTTTGTGCACTCGGCAAAGAGGGTACCGAACCCCCGGTTACCCTCTTTGCCGAGTGTTTTGGCCATTGCACTCGGCGAAGGCCCTCTTTGTTGAGTGATGCACTCGGCAAAGTGAAAATTTTAACCCTCTTTTATTTGTTCAGTCGCATATTTCACAAATTTTTAATATATACATCACATTCATAATCCCAATTATTCCACAACCCCATAAGCATCATTCCACATCCCCAATCAGTATAACCACATCGACAACCACAATCACAACAGCTTAGCCATAATTCACAATCACAACAGCTTAGCCCTCGCACTCGGCAAAGGTGGTATTTTGCCGAGTGCCTTGCCCTGGCACTCGGCAAAGATGGTATCAAACGGTATTACTTGACGGCGATTAGTGTTTTGCCAAGTGTTCCTTATTGGCACTCGGCAAAATAGTACTTTCGCCGAGGGCCGTGTGGAGGCACTCGGCAAAAGGGATTTTTTGCCGAGTATTTTTGTTCGCCGAGGGCAAACACTCGGCAAAGTGTCCTTTTTGCCGAGAGTTTTTTTTGCTGAGAGCTCGCTCGGCAAATATATTGTTCGCCGAATGCCCGACATAAAGCTCTCGGCAAAAAAGTTTACACTCGGCAAACATGGGCTTTCCCGTAGTGTATGAAATCTTCACCAACCACGTGCATTGTTCTTTAGCCTAAGCATCCCGCATGATATCCTAATCATTCGGACGTCATCTTCTCCCAAGTTGACTCCCAATCCATCACCAGCAACGCTCTTCCAAGGCATCAAGACACACCTACACATTAATCAAGCAAAAAATCATATCCGAACATAAGTTCTCTCCAACTTGACTCAATATTAGCACACAACAGTATTACATACGCATAGTACCCAAAGAAACAACCCGAAATCGAAACTGATACAGAGGCGACCGATCAGACCATCGGGCTGGCCGATCTGACTGGCCTAGCCCATCTGGTTTGACCGGACCAAAACTGACAAAACCTAAAAACATTGTTCATCGTCGGAAAATCAAATATCTTCAAAACCACTTCACCTAATACTTTCAAATATCAAACCAATCGTTCATCACAAAATAATAATCAAATATACTTTGATTTTACATTATGTTTAAAATTTGGACCACTCTTCGCATTTTAATACATTAGTTTCAATGCACGAAAATCCAAGCATTTTTAGTCAATTAGAAGATTGGGGAGGAATGTAAGCAATTTATTTTGATTAATGAGGTGATTGAAAAGGAATTTTTTTCCAAACCCAGAAATGCTTATATTATTTTGAAGGCATATCACAACACCCTTGAATGCGTGCCTGGTAATTAATTCAATTGTATACTTAGGTCATTCCCATAAGAATTTCATTCTCATTAAATATGGCGTTGTATGAATATTTTTTTATGATGTAACGAGAAATTAATGAAGTGCGAGAGATGAAATTTTCAACTAGATGAAACCATGTCTACACTATCTCTTGCAACTTATCTCTTGCATGTATTGGTTATGAAACAGCAAAAATGAAACAAGGCATTGTATGAGCTATTTCAATTAATCATCATCAAATATGTTATTGCTTACGATGCTCCCTTGAAAATATAAAAATAACACCTGCCACTGAGAATGGTTTTTTTTGACGGTGTGTGCTTCGTAGTACTACTACCTTCGTACATGTCGATTTGGACATCAGCTTGGTCTTGTTAAAGACAACTTTAATCACTAGTTTCTAGTGTAAAATATTTACAACAGGCATGAAAACTACAGTGCTGTGACAGTATTTAATTTAGTGCATCAAAACCCAATATTTAGGAATAAGATACCAAGACTCAAGTTTAAAAAATTCAATGAGGATCATACGTTCGAACTAACAAGAGTATATATATATATATATATATATATATATATATATATATATATATATATGCATATACATATATATAACTATTTATAAAGCAAAGTAGTATTTTCATCTAAAATTTTGTTCTGTCTGGCTATTTTGCAAAAAACTCTTTAAGTTTTTTCGAAATTAACTCGTAGTCCCAATGCTGAAAAAAAGGAGAGCTTGGATGAAAAAAAATCTCCTGCGTCCCTCCCTCTCGTCCCCAACCGCGTCGCGCCTGCGCTTCTCTCTCCCATCGCTCCTCGAAGCTCCCACACCGCGCCTACGCCCTCCCTCTCGTCCCCATCCGCACCGCGCCTCGACTTCACCCGTTGCAACGCACGAACATAATTGCTGATGTGTATATATATGTGTATATATATATACGCGCGATAGAAGAAAGTACATAGTGTAAGACATGGAAAATGGAAAGGATCACCATGCAAGATTGCAAGTGGGTCACTAGCTAGCTACCATGACCTGAGAGAGATTAATTGCAGAGCGCACTATAGAGAGAGATAGACGACATGGGCGAGAGTTGATGATGATGATCGATGCTGATGGCTGCTTAGCTAAAAGCTAGCGGTGTAGTCCTCTGTGTGTGTCTATATATATATATATATATATATATATATATATATATATATATATATATATATATATATATATCGATTATTAGAGAGATGCTAGCTTTTTACTCCCTAGTTGACCTTTTACATAAGGACAGACAAAACAATATTGACCACTATTTTTATTATATTATATTTATAAAGATTAATAGATATATATGGTTTTATTAAAATAATATTCAAGACGTTTTTATATTTTTAAAATAAATATTTTAGAAATTATTTGTAATATCATTTTTCTCAAAACAACGAGTACTATTAACCTGGAGAATCTATTATTTTTATTTATTTGGGTTGGATATCCATCAATGTATATATATATATATATATATAGTATGTATGTAATATAAATGTAATATATTTTAGCGAGGCACGAATGAAATTATTTGACTGGCCATATGATCGACAACAGAGAAAGTTTCAAAAATGTGAATGTGACTATAACTGCTCTCGGTTATCGATCTTATCGAGCCGATCCGTGTTTAAGAACTGGTCGATAAACTAACAAAGTTTTTTAAAAAAAAGAAAAGTTCAAACTAAAATTTAAAATTTAAAATTTGTCGGGATGTCGCAATTTTCGCCGGTAAAACGCTCGGTAATGACGACGAAGCTGCGAGCGAGTGGTTCTTGAATCTTGACTATATATATATACCGATCGCATTTGGAGCTAGCCCTGATAACAGCTCACACAAAAAAAAAACCAATCCCTTTCAGCCGCGTGTGTACCTACCGCGATCGATCGAAAGTATATAATAAGAGTTAGATCGATTGGCGATCGGAGATATATGCGATACGGCGATGTCTTCTTCTTCTTCGACTTTAATTAGCTAGAGCTAGTAGCTGTATATACATTAGATATGTTCATATATTATAACAAACGTTATTTTTAATTTAAATTTTTTTCTTTTTATCATCGGATATGGGTTAATTTTATAAATATTTAAAAGGATTTTTTAAAATAGATAGGGGACAAAAATTTTAGATAAAAATACTATTTACGTACATATGTGGTGTATATATCTACGTATGTGACGTATTTGTATGTGCATGTATGTATCGGGTGATGCAGACATGGGCGTTGAAAGCGAGCCATCTATCTCTACCGGTATATGTCGAAGCTGCAGCGAAAGCAGCAGGGCATTGCACGCGTGCGTGACAGCAGTGCATTAGTCACTTTGGCATTTTTTTCCGCTGATAGCTGCAGCTTTACAAACAATTTTAGATTGTAATCTACGATTATGAGAAATTGTATTTATAGAGTACAGAAAATGAGTTAGGAGCTACAAGTCGGAAAATTTCATACTAGCTAGCTTAATCAACAGCTGCTTCTGAAAAAAAAAACTGTGAAAGAGCTGAACAAGAGAAGAGGAAAGGCAGCGACAGAATAATTGCAAAATTGTACATGAGATACAGGCGGCTTTCTGAAAAAGTGCCCCGTCTGGATTGTATCGTTTGGACTAGAATCAAAGGACCTACAGTAACCGAGCGCATGAATACATAAGGAGTAGTTGGTGCATAGGATACATTGCATTCTTATAATACTTATCACATACAACAGAATGGCTAAATAAGTTCTTAATAATTATATTTTTAAGTCATTCCTAAAAAATAATTTTTAATACATCATTTCTCATATAATAGAATTCTTAAAATCTAGTTTTCTATAAATTCAAAATTGTTTTGGGCCCGATTTCGACGACGTTGTAGCATACGATGACGGTGGAGATTGAGGCGACGGGGAGGATGCGGCGGTGGGGAGGATGTGGTGGCAGGAAGGAAAGGGAGGGGGAGGAGAGCGTGTCACCGTCGGTATGAGGAGGCGACGGGGAGAGGCTGCAGCGATGGAGGATGCGGCGGCCGTGTATTAGGAGGGTCGAGGAGGCAGTGGTGGTAGAGAGGAAGGGGAGGATCACGGTTCCGGATTTCGCAAAAGCCGGCCCGACTTTCGTGGTTTTCGGTCGTTTCGCGGAGTGCGGCACAACATCCTCGCGGTTTTGTTTAAATAATTTCGTAGGAATTCAAAAAATTTGAAAAAATTTATTTTAACACAAAAATATATATTTTTTATAAAAAAATAAATTTCGCGATGTTTGCCGTGAAAACCGCGGTATATGGCACGGCATAACCCGCGCGACATTGCAAACCCCGGGAGGATGCGGCGGCGGGGACGAGCAGGCTGGCGCGCGCGACACCAAAAACGCGTGCATGGGAAGAAGCGCAATGGCGCGAAAATGATATTGGGCGTCAAACTCGGTTAGCTATTTGTGAAGAACGAAAATAATGGGAAAGGAAACCAAATTTTTTAGAATGAGATAGAAAATCTATTGAATGATAAATTTCGTTTAAATTAATTAAAAATAGGGATTTTAGAGGATATTGGACAACTGTTGCATATGCTCTTATAAGACTTTCTTAGGGAGCGTTTGATTTCATGGATAGTTCGTGTTACATCGGATATTTAGATATTAATTTAAAAACTAAACATAAATTAATTATAAAAATAATTATAAAATCGATGTATTATTCGCGAGAAGAATCTATTAAGTTCAAGGGTAATCCATGATTAAATAACATCATATTATTAAATCATGACGTATTTAAATCATGACATAATTAAACTTATTAAATTCGTCTTACGAATAATCCATCGATTATAAATAAATTTTATAACTAGCTTAATACTTCAAAATTAATACTTTCAAATAGTAAACTACTACTTATAATCTCGAGTTTGCTCAAACATGCCATAGTCATGGAAAATCCATGGAGGCACATGAATGAGAGGGGGAGTACATTTTTCCCAGTTGCTAAGCTTGATGGGTCATGTCACCATTGACATCTCCACTGTGCAGCTGCTGTCCTGGTGCACGCCGCCCAGGTTACAAGAATAAACCACTAGTAGTAGTTTGCTCTTGTGATCAGGGTTGCCAATGCCGCGAAAGCCGACTTGACTTTCGCGAAATTTGGTTGTTTTGCGGGGTGCGGCACGGCATCCTCACGGTTTCGTTTAAAAATTTCGTGAAAATTCAAAAATTTGAAAAATTTATTTTAACATAAAAAAATTATATTTTTATAAAAAATATAAATTTCGTGATGTTTGTCGCGATTTGGTTCAAATTTAAATTATGGTTTTTCGCGGCTTTCGTATGTTTTTGCGCGGTTTTCGTGGTACGCACGAAATGATTCAAATTCAAATTTTTACTGTTTATTGCCTTCGGCTTTCGCGAATTTCGGCGAAATTTGTCGTGCCGCCGAGAGGCGGCACGGCATATGCCGTCGGCATTGCAAACCCTGCTTGTGATTCTTCAACACCATATCGACAGGTAACTCCGTAACAAGTAGAGCAGAGCATCACTCGACACTGGACAGGTAATAATCAGACCAAAATCGATCGGTCTCAGTTGTATTGGAATTTCCAGGGCCGACTTTCTCGGCAGCACGAGCCAAAATTTATAAGGACCAGTTTACAGAAAAGTCAATGGAGAAACAAAAATGAAAAGAAAGAAACGAGTTAGCAGCAGCAGCAGCAAGGTAGCTACAACGACGACAAATGCTGTATCTCCCTTTCTTCAGCCCTAGAAAAATCTATGGGTTGAGGAAACACATATGTATCAGGTAAAAACAGTCTAGCTGCTCTCTCTGGTCTGTCGGTATTCCTCTTCGCGTCGCCTTTTCTTTCCTTTGTAGTACCAGATATTCCATGACAAGCAGATCCATCTTCCAACCTGTTACGTTACTGTCCCCGTTCCTTTTCAGTTTTCACCCTACCTTCAATTCTTCCATCCCTAGCAGCAAAAACGACGATTTCTGTTCTGCTGTTCTCCATCTTCCTTCTTGCCTTAAACTTGGATCAGCTGCCTTGGATCCTTGCAGCAGCGCAGTAAACTGTCTCCCTGACCAATCGCCCTATACAATGTCTGGAAGGACTCGAAAGCAAGTCGCCGATACTACTCATGTTGTACAATCAGAAGAATCTATTCCTGTTTCTGTATCATCTAACCTATCATCATCCCCCTGTATCCGCCTATAAAAAAGAACATAAGCTGCCGATGTTTTTATACTCTCCTCGCTTATAGGACCCACATGACGGTCATCAAAGTCATACCACCCTTTCTTCCCTTCATGCTGCACCAGAAAATATGAGTAATTAATCATAAGAGGCTCTGGCTCAAACCTCAAATGCAAAATATAGTCAAAATAAAGAGTACAAGTCCCTCAATCATACAAAACGATGTATGCAAGTCACACAAGCAAGCGTGCATTAATAGTAACAGAAAATGATCGGTGGGGGAAAAGAACACTTACATAAACATATGCAGTATAGTGACCGCCTCCCATGCTTCCATAGTGATTACTAATAGCATACAGTCGATAGTGGTTGGAAATCTGTTGGCCCCTGCTACCGATATACTTTGAAAGGTCAAGATCATGGACCGGGAAGTCCACACATGTCTCTAGCTTGTTTTTGGTATATCGACTGTATGAAAATCTTTTCAGGTGTATTATAAGGATTTCCGGTAGCCTCCAAAGGTCTAACTTCTTACTAGCTTGGCGATGCTCTTTACAGCCTGGGCAATACCTGTACAGAGAAATTGGAAATTTATATCCGTTGAAAGGCTTCAAAACGGAAGAACATTCTTTACTTGGGTAAAGAATCATCTCTACTCTTATAAAGAAAGAAGTATTGTGAACTTGCGCAAATGCAATGGAATTATAACCACTACACAAGATAACACTGAAAAAAGTAAAAAAAATTTACCACATGTCTTCTGGGCCTAATGGTTCCTCCTTTAGAAAAGCTTCAAGGCATGCATATAGAGAACATGTCTCCTGTGGTCTCCTTGAGAATAGGACAGCCTTGTAGATCTCTGGAAGATTATCTAAAGAACCAAAATTGTATTGCTCTTGTCCATTGTCTTGCCAACACACAACCACATGCAGTCGCTTCTGTGAACCAGTAAGTTTAATAGGTTGGTCCATTTCTATCTTCATGCGTTGGTCTGGAAACCTCTCATTGATCAAGTAAAATTGCATTCCATCTTCAGTCATTGTTTCATCGTCACAACAGTTATTGTTTATGCTGGTTGACTCTGTAGCATCAGAGTTCATATCGACATCTGCAGTTTCATCCACAGGACTGCTTTTGCCAATTATGTGGTCAGCATTTGAACTATCATCTTTTGATACTCGGAATGGAGTCATAACCTTTTGGTAAAGATCAAAGATGGTACTCCCATTGATTGTGTCAGGAAGACTTGACACAAGGGGAGTGCCAAAAGACTTCCAGGATTTCCTGCCAAAACTAGTGAGGGTGGACCTGCTTATCAAAACAACAACATTCATATATTTAATACCAAACTTAGATAGTTAGATCAACACGACGTAAAAAATGAGATTGTACTTACTCCATCCGTTGGTTTCTGAACACCACTATTGGAGCATCTTCACTGTCTTTTGGAAGTCTATATGCAACCAAGCGATCTCCATCTCTGATCAAGGAGATGACTTCAGAAGGTTCCTCCAAGTACCGGATAAGTGCACTATTGTAGACCTATGTAGAGATCATCAAATAATAAGTACGCAAGGCATATTCAGTAGCACTCGGGATTATAATGATAATGTAGGAAAATGGAAAATACCTCAGCAACCAAAAGGCGCTCATCGCCTTTCAAGGAACAAGCAATGCTTAATGCATCGATAAGAGTCTTCGTATCTCCAGATTTTGGCACGCTTACAGTATATGGAGATGGCCCAGTAGTCCCATCAGTATTGAAGACTGTTATAGTCATTGTTCTCATAGTTGTTGAAGGCAGGGGCAAAGACAGGTACATGAATGGATCAAATGTTACAGATACTTTCCTGCAATCAGGGCAAACTAACGTCGACTTGTATTGACCCTGTCAATTGAGCACCAAAAGATGATCAATAGGAGATAAAACCATGTGATTTACATGTTTTAGGCATTTTGGCAGAAGAAACAATTATGCACCAACCACCCGAGCACATGCAAAAAGTGTATATCAATGTTATCACAAGGAATACTAGAGAAGGGAATTTTATTTGTCCTATGATACTGTGTCTCTATGCACCAAAATAGCAGAAGCAGATATATCAGTGCCGTCTGCTAATTTATTGTCAGTATGTGCAGCTCTGAAGAAGCTACCAGTTTTCCCTAACCACACACGTCATCAGATCAGTATACCAATATACGCAGCCCTATGGCTCAGACCTCAGAATACTAGTTGTTGACTAACTCCAACAAGTGAAAGTAGTGCACTGTACCTAGAGTCCTAGAGTTTACTTGGATCTGACAACACAGATCCAAGAAAATGTCTCGGGGCATTCATCGTGATACAGTCATAAAACATGACAACCGTGAATAACAGACTAGGTTGCAAAGCTGCAGTGTTCACCAATTTTTCATGTGGCTCCAGTGTATCGGCACCAGTCGCAAGTGCAATATTGGCTCAAAATTAGATATGTGAATAGTTTGTTTCCACTTTGGATATATACAATTTATTAGAGATTAGTTTCCTCAGTCTTACATTTATTAGGGGGTCAAATCATAATCATTCTTATAAACGGGAGAGAATCATATATTTAACTAAGCAGGAAAGAATTAAGACCCTTCCGTGGCTCCATCTAAAGTTCTAAACTTCTCTTAGCCTACTCTCCCATTCCGGGTATTCATCTCCTCTAGAAACCCTATAGCCCTTTCTGCAATATATTACTCCCTCCGGGTTAATAATACTTGTCGTTTTGGACGAGGCTATTGTCAAACTTTAAAAACTTTGACTATAAATAACATCTAAAATATTTATCTTAGAAATATGGTGACCATATGTATAGATTAGTCTTAAAAAGCACTTCAATAAAATCATATATTTATAGATATTTCTATATAAATTGTAATAAAAAGTAGTGGTCAAAGTTGTTTTTGAAGACCATGTCTTGTCCAAAACAACAACAGAGGGAATATCTGAACTTCTGCAAATCAATGTAAGGATGGCAATCAATAATTTAAAGTTTGATCTGAATCAGGTAATGGCAGGGAATAGGTTGAGAACAGATAATGAAATTTATATACATGGGATATGAGTGGAATACATCCATTATTATCCATCCCCCACTAATATAAATCGTTTCTACAGTTATGAACTTCTTATAGAAGGAATCCAACTGACTAATAGTGACTGAATGTCCTAAATAGGCAGATAATAGAAGATTTGGAGTCCCTCCCTCCCTCTGTGTGTGTGTGGTAGCACATATCTTGGGAGAGTGACAGTGTGATCATATATAACTGACCTGGCAGATATCAACTATGATAGAATCATTCCGGGCTAAATGGTTGCCCCAGTACTCATCAGCGACCTCTTCATCTGGACGGCCATCTGAATCCTTTGCTTCAGAATATGGTTTATATTTCACACGATTCAAGTCCTCATGGAGTCCATCCAACAAGAAAGCCAGAAGCTCCTACAGGCACCATTGGTACACAAAATCATTTAGGTATTAGGTGTCTATTATGTAAGTTTATCACAAAAATGCCAAATAGATATATAGGAGTAATATATTTTCAATAAATAGAATAGACCCTCAAAATCATAGGTTTTGAGCACTTGTCAATCAAATTAGCAGAGTAGCACTTGTCAAGGAATTTAGGGTAATTGGTATAGGTACGAACTCGGATCAAGTGGCAACAGATTGGAAATCATAGAATAGGGTCCACCATAAGAAATAATTCAGGGTGTGTGTTTGGAAGTGACAAAAAACTGTGTATTCTCAAAAATAGAATTTACTAACCTGGGAATCATGTTGATTAAAGCCACTGAACTGGGGGGCAAAGCGTGCAAGCCTCCCTTTAAATTGGCGAGGCGCAACAGGGGTTCTGTCTAGAGCCCATAGCTTCCTCAACAAATCCCCAAATGAATATGCAAGCTCACCCTATTTAACATTAACACATTGTTCTAATGAGTTCAGGAAGCAAAATAATAAATTTCCATAATACATGAAGTATGTCTATATGGAAAGGAACTTCAACATGCCTTCATCCCCAATGGGTTATGATGGTTTATTTCTTTATAGAAATCTCCAAGGAAGTAGTCAACCAGCTTGGATGTATGAGCTAAGCACTGCACTGCACTGTTCATGAAACATGTGTTTCCAAGATTGTCTAGTCCTGTTAAACCAACGCCAACTTGCTTAGAGCTTCCACTTGAATCCAGATCCATGCCTATGAAGCTGCCGTTGCTCATTGAGCGACTCATTGTTAATGCTAACTCATCTTTTTTTCCATTGGCACCATTTGCCATAGGTTCTGATAGATCATAGAAGTGTATTTCCAGAGGCATCTGAACATGTAAAACAAGAATTAAGGATAAGAAAAAACATGCTATGAAGAACATTATACGGGAGGTAATAGCTAGTGACAATGAAAGACTACCAAGAAACTGTGGGCAACCTAGCGGATACCACAAGTTAGGCTGGTCAATCTCAAACTAATGGTAGAAATGTCAGGTATTTATCTGAACTTAATCATGCCGGGTCAGTCTGGATAAAATAGCAGCACATGTGTATTGGTGGAGTAACTATTGTTACCAGATATACCGATATAGTGATGGGTCAAAGTTCAATCCTCATCCGAAAGTTCATTTTGCATGTCTTGAGTGAGACCAGTTCCACATGTTTTAGTGACATGCGGAAATACTTTTTATATATGATTTAGATGCCTGCATATACAGTGGTTGGTCCTGGCTATGACTTGTGGATAGCCTGCTACCTATTCCCTCAAGTTTCAGCAAATCAAATTGCAAAATAGACCATTTGGAGAAAATTGGTGAGTGGAAAGGGGTTGGCTAAGTTCAGACTGAAATATAACTTAAGTAGTATACATCGAAGCAACTGCTAACAGGGAGAATGTTCTGAAGTTGCATACAATTAAATAATTAATTTTAGAATATGACAAGGTAGTAGTAATAAGATTGACCTCCTGATCAGAAGACCGATTGTCTTGGGGCATTCGATTCCATTCGTTCATCAATATAAAAGTTGTTCGTCCCGAGAAATCCCATATATGAACCTAAAGACAATACGCATGTGATAAAGTAAAATAATTTGAGCATTCGTCCTGACTTATTGAAAAAACAGATCATCAGGAAAGAAAATACCGGCTCAGAGTCTGCAGTCAAAATCTTGTTTGCCCGTTTAAAGTTCTCAGCGGAATTATCCTGAAATGTTAAGAACAAAGTGAAAAGTTTTTCTAGAGATAGATTACTAAACCAAAACTTCATCCTTCGGAACAACAAAATCTGTGATTAATATATGAAAGAAATGGAAAATAACTAGACCTTTTTGCTGATCTTCACGGTTAGTGCATTTGTATCTCGTGTGACTGAAACTCTAAGCATTATAGGGTAAATGTTTACAGATCCTTCTTCAGTAAATAAGGAAGTTTTTGCCGCATTCTTGCCAGAATCAATATGCCTACATGAAAAAAGAATCAACGAATCAATTAGGTCTTGAAAAAGTAAAGTCATCAGAACAAGCAAGCAAAAAAAAGGAAGTGTAATAGAACCTGGCAGCTATGCGTATATTTACATAGCTGCCAGCCCTAACTCATAAATGCAGCATTGTGTTGACATATTAACGCCTATAGTTTTCTCCCTCATATTCAGAAGAGACTTTTACATGGTTCAGACTCGAAACAATTCCAAAGAAGTGCATTATTTCTTGCTATGATCCATCAATCAGTTGAAGGCTCCAACGCAACAGCCCAATTGCGAACCTTCACTGAAAGTCGCCAACATGGAAAATCTAAGTTCTAATAGAATGGATAAATTAAACTAAATAGCGTAGACTCGGCAATACCACTACTAGTATGCTAGATAGAAGATGTAATTATCCGCTTCAATGCCTTGATGCAAAGTTGATGTCAGAGAACTAGGGAAGGTTGATTCAAAGTATTAATTGTGCAGCTTTTCATGGGAATGTATTAAAATAACTTATCATCATGGAAGTTAATGTGGATGCCTCCTGTATTAGTTACTAATTATAGACCGTTATGGTTGGCGCGCCACTAGAAACCACCTCCCCGTCTCGCCATGCTAATAAACCCTAGACATCAGCACGAGGATAAACAACTGGACGCAGAATCTGTTATGACAACACCAGTCATGAGCGATCTAATATATCTAGTTCTGTGCAGCCATTTTTCCTCTTACAGAAACATGTAACACAAGGGAGAACCCCTGTTCAAAGTTCCAGTGAGCAAACCAGCACCATGTGAGTTGATTTCAGAAGCAAATGTTACTACGATTTGCATATGTTCACAATACCACATGAGGCAATCAACAGTACAATGTAGCCGCTGCCTACTGCTTCCGTAATCATCAACCATCGAATTTAACACATTATGCATTGCTCACGACTGGCTCTCAATGTAGCACGATAGGATCATCGGATCAAACCCTATCGAGAAGTTACAAAAAACATAGCGAAACCCATCTACCATCGCAAGTGGAGGTCAAAGGAGAGCGAGCGAGGAAAGGAGTCCGTTTCTCACCAGGCGCGTGCCTTGGAGAAGAGGTCGGCAGCGACGAGGGCGTAGGTCCTGGAGGAGGCGGCGGCGGAGGTGGAGGCGTCGGGCTGGAGGAGGTCGTCGGCGCGGCGGAGGGTGAAGGCCTGGTCGGAGATGAACATGCTGAGCACCTTCATGCCGTAGGAGGTCGGCCCCGACGGCGCCGCCGCGTACGGCACCCCGGCCGCCTCGATCCCGCCCCCCTCCTGCGCCTCCCTCCACCACCTGCATTCGTCCGCAGCACCGGTCAGGTCAGCCACCCAACCGATCCGATCGGGGCGGAGCCAAGCTACGGGGTTGAGACAAGCCTAGGGTTAGTACCTGTGGAGGACGAGGAAGACGCGGTCGTCCTCATCCGCCGCGTGGGCGGAGGTCGACGGGGCTTCGCTTGCGGCCGCCGCCGGCGGGTCGTCGTCGGGGGTCGCGGGCATTGCGGCGGTGGGATCTGCGACCCCGTCGAGGTGGCCCGGCGCGGCGACGCGATGCGATGCGATGCGAGGCGTGAGGGATTTCACTTTTTTTTTTCAATTTTGGTTTTGAATCGGGAAGGAGAGGAGACGAGGAGGAGGAGATGAAACGGAAGAGGAGTGGTGGTGGTGGTGGTGGTGTCGAGGCGAAAAAAGGAAAGGCCGGTTTAATGACGGCGACGGCGACGACGAGTCGGTCCAGTCGGATCTCATTTCATCGGGTTGGGTCGGGTCGCTTCGCAGCGAACCAGAGAGAGACCCGTGAGCGGACCCACATGTCACTCAAACAAGAAAAGGTGTAGTGTAGGTCCCACATGTCACTCCTACTGCAAGGAAAGAAAATTTGTAGACGTACACGTACCACTACGCACGCCACGTCTATACCCAAGTGAATGAAGCTAGGGCTTTCCTTCAGCCGGACTGAGGTGCCCAGTGCCCTCATTTAATATTATAAATATATCATACAAAATTCGATAAGTTTGTTTTGTTAGTTTTCCATTACCCAAAAATAATATTGATGAAGTGATAAATTTAGGTTATCATCCTCATATAACTTTTAATAATAAGAGACTTGGATACAAATATATTTAAAACATCAGACATATAACTTTAATGTGATCTTTATTCGACAGCTTGAATATACACATGTGCCTCCAAATTCAAATGCACCGTGTCATCCAATCTACTAACCCATCGATGCTAAATTCGTTCGATTCTCTCCAAGTTTCTTGGTGATGCATGCGTTGATTTTTTTTAAATTTATCCCATTGAAATTCACTCTAAAATGCTATCATCAGCTGCTCTAAGTAATGACACTTTTTTTAGAGGAATGACACTGCTGTTAGAGTAACTGAAAATTTTAAGTTTGGCGACAGTAACGAGGGGAGGCGGGTCTCTGGGAGGATCCGCCAATGGATATTCCCCTCTTTTTCCGTCTCTACGAATTTACCAAAACACCCCCCAGAAGTTGAAGAAATTACCAGAGGAGCCCTCCCTCCGTTTCGCTTCCACCTTTTTCTTTTTGCGTTGAAACGGATTAGTGCGTGCGTGCGTGCGTGGCGTGACGTGACTGGCCCCGTGATGTCACGGACATACACGCTGGACAGGTTGGGCCCAATACTCCCATGGGCTTCTTTTGCATGATGGGCTAGGCCCAAATATAATCATATTAATGGGCTTGGATTGAGGAGGCTTTGCTACCGAAATGCAATCTCATGGGCCTTGGTTTGTTCTTTTCCATCAAGTATGTTAGTACTGATAATTTTGTATCAAGTCTTCTTCTAGGGGTAGTTTACCAGAGTGACAAATTCTCGTTTTCACAAATAAATATATATGAATCCTCTAATTTTTGGTGGATAACTTGAGAACATATATATATTGGTATTTGTTCTTTTTCTGTTTGGGTGAATGGATTAACAGGCATGCTTCCCAAACTTCTTAAACAATGTTTTTTAACAAAAGTTTTCTATATTCGAAATTCTTATAATATTTTTAAATATATTTTTCAGCAAAATTAATTCGTTCGTTCTTAAATAACTATCATAAATCGTTTGTTTATTCAGTCATTTAGCCATTTAACCCAAAAGAATCATGCTAGCATGTATCATGTGTGTAGTCCAGTTTGACTATTCCCTTCATCCTAAAACATATTAACTACTAGCATTTCAAATTTATTCACATATATTTTTTTATCAAGCAACCACAATATTTCTTCATTTAATTTTTCCATCTACTTTTTCAACATTTTTTCTATTTAATTTTATCTATTTTCTTTAATACTCATGTACAATTCTAAAACAGTACTTACTCACTTCTTTTACACGCTGTTGGTTAGTTAAAAACGAAAAAAATAAGCCAAAGAAAATATCTTGTATTTTAAAATGAAGGTACATATTTTTATTAAATTTAGAGCTAACATGCAAATGTGATACCACCATACTAAATTAACAAGTTCATGCATATATGATCAAAATACTATTATAGATACTGTTTTTTTTTTGAAACGAAAGGTTCCTTGGCACATCTTCACGTGTAACCTGCACCAGCACTATATGTGGATAGTATTAATGCAAATTTTACCAGAGGACAGTTTTAGGTGTAAGACAATATATGAAATGACTTTTGAGAAAAGACACTTTTAAAATATAAAAATTTGTCGCTGAACATCGCACTTATTAAAATATTTATTTTCGATTTAATAGTAAAGAAAAATTATGTGAAAGTTCTTAAGTACTCTTGGACCCAGGGCCCACATGTTAGGTCTCCATACCATCTCTCTTTCTTTTAGCTCATCTTGGCCGGCGAGCACGCATCACCTATGGAGTTAGCTCTATCAGCGGGCACCGAGGCATCGAGAGAGAAGAAAATGGAGACCTGACATATGGCCTCAAGGTTATTTTAGACATTTCACGTGGTATTTTTTCCCTCTCCTATTTATCTGAAAATATTTTCATGGATAATATCCAGCCTTAAATTTTCTTTTTTTAAGAGTGTCTTCTCTAAAAATCAGTTTGATGCCGTGTCCTACCTAAAACCGTAGTCAGGATGTCTACTAGCAAAAGTCTGATCTGTTTATCCATAAGTTGTCAATTTTGAACGTGTTTTGGCTGATAAGACAAATCGATAGACCATTTATGACCTCTTGTAGTCTATTTAAACAGGCAAAGCAGCAATCACCGCCGTGACCAACAAAAACATTCGGGCGACAGTCTCCCCATCAAATCCATCATGTGCATCCATCCACCACAGTCCAACAATAGCTATGAGTGCATTTTTTTTTTCAGTTTGTTCACTATATTAAAACGGATTAATTATTTATCCCATACATGTTTCAAAAGTATGGTTTTTTATAAAAGAAACATTAATTCTTCCGTTGCATTATTTACACAGTTACACCACTTATTTTTAAGTTATTTAAGTTTATTTTTTTAAAAAATAATTTATTCTTATAATTAAAGCAGATAATCTGTAGTAATAATTTAAGTCAATAATCTAAATTAAATAGGGAGTAAATAGGGACTAGCTGCTGGTGGTGTTGTGCTAAGTCAATGTATGGTGATGGCATTATCCAAGCTTGTTCCCTGCCAAAGCAAAACTGTGTGTACTGACTGACTGGTTCATGTTCATCTTCAGCTTTCAAGCCCGGCCGGCTTTTTCTTCTGTTTGTCAAGATAATCCTCATTTCAGCAAAGATAATCCTATGTTATTGTCTGCGCACGTCGATTTTACACACGTTTAAAGAGAAAAAGAATGAAAAAAAAAATCCGTGAACTTCATTAAAAAAATGTTGGTAATTGTTGGCAACACAATTTTAATACTAGTAGCTAAACAAAGTCATGCATATATGATTTTACCCATGCGTTAAATATCCTTCTATTAGAACATATTTGTTGGAAATATATGACGAAAGGTTTGCAGTAGCAAGTAGCAATTTTAAAATTGTTTTTGTTTGAGATAGTACATGAGATCAGACGTAAGGTACAAATACTGGAAAAAAGGAGCCTAACTGCCCCCAATGCGTCACATCCCGGCAAATGACTGGATCGTGATGCATGTTTTCAATAACTAATTAGCAAGTGTTTTCGTTTTGAGAAATCTCATCAACAAATTATGGAATTTTCAATGCGTGCATGCATGTTTTGAGGACGAATGTGACATGTCTGACTTCTTAGTTTGCCCACGCGATCGAGTGCCACTTGTCACTGTTGAAGAAACGTTTTTTTGACAAGACCTTCAATAGATTTTAGACTAAACATAAACGATCGTGTCCGACAAAATCGAAGATATATTATTCCGTACGGTCCACTTAAATGATCGTACAGAAAAATAGATTATCTCGTGCGGCCGTTTAAGTCGTACGTACGGGATAATCGATTTTTTTCGGTCACTTAAGTGGACCGCACAGGATAACACCCATGTATTTTTTAAACAAATTTAGAAATATAAGATTTTAATTATCTATAAATCTATTGAATTCTCTATCTAATTCTTAGATATGGGATAAAATCAAATAGAAAAAATATTTTTCTCACAATACAAGTGACAACATAACTTCATATGTTGTGATAATGACTTAATGTTATGTACAAATTTGAGATATATACAAGTTCATAGCTTCATAATGAGTTCATTTAGATAAAACTTAGCAGAAGGGCTCCCACTGTACATATAATACAGTTTGTACGCGTGTAACAAGTTTAATTTAATCATTATATTATAATTATCATATTGTTATTAACTAATGATTATCAACATACAATTTTTTATGAAATTGTTTTGGTAATAATATACAAATTGAAGATATCTATAATATTGATAAGAACACTCAAATCCTGGCCATCGTGTCTAGTTGATGTGCGTGTAACAAGTTTTGTGCGTATTGTTTTTGTTTCGTCCTCTAATTCGGAGTCGATTTTAAAACGGCCATAACTTTCGCATACGGACTCCGATCGAGACGTTCCATATATGAGAATCGATAAAAAAAATTCGGATGCGTTGGTCCGCATATTTGTCGTTTTTCTCAAAAATACCTCAGAAGCTTGTCTTTTTGAGCTCGCTGCAACTATTTTATAAGTTAAAATGATTGAGTTATCTTTATTTAAATAGGTACGGTTTATCATTTCGGTGCTCGTAAATTGAAGCTATATGAACTTCGATTATACTTAAAAACTATTTCTTATACACAAAATAATTAATGAATACTAGTATAAGTCCGATCGTCTTATTTTTTGTGAATCTATTAAAACAATAATTTTTAGGGAAATTTTGCTTAGAGACACTAAACAACGTTGTTATTTACCGCTGGACACCGCCAACTCGATAATTGGCTGAGTACCATTATGAAAGCTAGTTTCTTTACAAAAAGACACCGCAGCCAATATTTTAATCATTTCCGTGGTTTGGGAGAGAGAAGCAGCAGTGAATGGACAATATTGACCCTGGCACGCTGAGGCGCTTATATGGTTCGGTTGAACCAAGTCGTGCAAACGGCGAAGCGGATGCAGCCGGTGCAGATGGAGGCCGGGAGGTCGGAGCGGTACTGGTAGATGCCGACCACCGAGTTCGACGTCGGTGAGGTGAAGTTGGCGTAGGGGGCGTAGGGCGCGCTGTTGGTGACGGAGGTGAGCACGGAGTCGACGTCCGATGTACTGCGTGCCGGAGGCGTAGCGCCACTACGAGCACCCGGCGTAAACGAACCCCGAGTAATCGTTAGCGCCCACGCGCGCGCCGGAGGCGCAGAGGAGGATTGCCGGGGAGGCTACCGCGTCGACGGGTCGGGGGGTGTGCAGGCCATGTCTCAGTGCGTGGGGACAGCGGCGCCAAGGCCTACTCCGATGCGTCTCGGCCGCCGCGCGCAACTCAAGTCCGGGCGCTACGCCCGGGTGGCGAGGTGTTCCTCAGCACCCAGGGTCAATATTGTCCATTCGCCGCTGCTTCTCTCTCCCAAACCACGGAAACGATTAAAATATTAGCTGCGGTGTCTTTTGGCAAAGAAATTATCTTTCATAATGGTACTCAGCCGATTATCGAGTTGACGGTGTCCAGCGACAAATAACAACGTTGTTCAGTGTCTCTGAGCAAAATTTCTCAGACATTATTGAACTGTAGAACGATGTGTTTTATGAGACGGATGGAGTAAAACAAAACAAATCGTTAGATTTTTTAAGTAATTTTGTAGCTACAAATTGCCATCCGAAAAGGAAAAAACAAAAGAATCCTTGGCACACCCAGGTGTTTATATGGATCGATGTCAGTCGTAGCTGGCTAAGCTTCGTTGATTGCTGGGACAAAGTAAACTCCATGCATGGACCTGCGAGCATATATCTATGCAGGTAGCCGGTTAGAGCCTAGATCGACATTGTAGAATTGCCGTAGTTCAGTGCTGAAGAAACCCACTATTATCCCGGTTGATAATCCCTGTAGTCTCGGATATATCTTTAGTTCCGTGATTGGCTCCACCGTTTTTAGTCTCGGTTGGTGTTACCAATCAGGAGCTTGCTGCTTATTTATATATATATATACATATATATATATATGTAAATATGCATATATATATGTATAAATACATAACACATATATAACACATAACATACATATATATGTAAACAACATTAAAATTATTTTTTCAACGATCAAATACAACAAAATACAACAAAAAATTCACACATATATACAACAAATTGTCCATAAATTTGTTCACACATATATATAACAAAATCATCCATACTATATATACAACAAAATACAACAACAACATCAATTTTCTGCTCGCCGCTGTCGCCGGCTCCCGTTCGCCGCTGGTGAGGAGATGGCGCCTCGCTGCCGCCACCTCCTCCCTCGCCACCGCCATCTCCTCCCCTTGCTTGTTGAGGGGAGAGGGAGAGAGAGAGGGAGAGGGAGAGAGAAAGGGAGAGGGAGAGGGAGAGAGAAAGGGAGAGGGAGAAAGCTAAGGGGAGAGGAGAGAGATCGAAAAATGAGCTAAGTGTTGGATCGGTGGAGAAGACGATGCGCACCGGATATATATATTCTTGGATCTTTAGTCCCGGTTGGTGGCATAAACCGAGACTAAAGATCCAATTTTTTCGCTATTTTTAATTCATCTTTAGTCTCGGTTGGTGTTATCAACCAGGAGTAAAGATAATTTCCCGCTATTTCCAATTCATCTTTAGTGAAGGGTTACGTGGAGGCTACGCTAGCCGAAAACAAAACTTTTCTACCGCGCAAACTAGGAACACTTGCAAGTAAGGGTCGATAGATCGTTACCGATTGGAGTATGAGCAGAAATAGCCAATCAGGGCTATCCGATCCGGAACAGTGTAGCCGATTTCCGCAAGCCGACAGCCGATACCCGGGGACAACCGATTCGCCATTCAGCCGATTCGCAGATGCCGTAGCCGATCCGAGTCGTCCGACTGTGTTCTCGCGCCTCGCTCCGATGCGCTCGACCGCAACCGATTCCTCCACAGCCGATGAACAGCACACAACGTAGCAGCGCCTCTACCGGTATCCACACGTCCGGGGATAGAACGCCGAACACCCGTGTGCTAGCACGCGATGCAAGGCTAGGGTTTGGCTCGAGAGTGGGGAGGGTTTCCGTGGAGATTGATCTCGGCGACTTCTGTTGCGGATTCGGTTCAATGCGATGCCGCAACTCTCCACCCCTCGCCCCTTTATATAGAGTTGGCCGACTAAGACTAGTGGTCGATCAGGACTCTATTTTAAATCGGATCCCATCCGAATATCATAGAGTCGGCCGTCCATATGTCGTAAGACCATAGGACTCTATCCGATCAGATCCCTATCCGATCGAGCCGTATTCGAGTCCAACTCGAATGTCTGTTCTTATCCCCTTAAGCGTGCGACCCTTTAGGTTCAGGTATACTCAGTTTCGGCTATAGTCTAACTTAGCCGACCATCGGCTCGAGTCCAACTCAGCCGACCTGTCAACAGCGACGCCTAGCAGCACATATTGACACCATAGTATACAACAATATAATATCGGCTCTGAACCTGTAATGTGTACACAAATCCCTTTGCTTCACGATACCAATTAAGCTATAGACAAGATGTGTGCCATCCCTTCAATAGCATAACCATTCACTCGAATCGTATTGGATTATCTGTCGGTTGATTGACTCCTCAATCAACTTAGCATGGACATGCATTTCCATAATCCATTACCTCGAGGGGCCCAGAGATATCTCTCCAAAGGAGGGGCAAATTTTATCTTGATCACTCACATCCCACTCCATGTTTCATAGCAAACCCGAAAACTACCTTTATAACTACCCAGTTACGGAATAGCGTTTGGTAGTCCTAAAGTAGGCTACTACACATGTTGGAATCCATGGTGATCTCAGGTCTAAGGACTTTGTACCAACACTACCTGAGACCAACTAATGGCACATTAATTTCTGTAGTGTCTCATGGTGGGTCTATCCAACAATGTGTTCTCTAACACATATGTCCATGTTTATTGATTTGGTATCTCCATACCCATGATCTATGAGACATGATCATCAATCAATAAACATGTCGATCTTAGAATCATATTAGTTTCAACAATATGACATATGATCAGGGATCGTGTAGAAATAGATTTATACATAAAGAGTATCATAAATAAATCACATACTTATTGATCAATACAAGATGTCTATTTCATGGAACTGAATAACACTTTATTCATTAATACATAAACATTGACGTGATATCCAACATCTCCATGTTGCCTCTCGGGCATATCACTAACATTTAGTCCCGGTTGTAGCCACCAACCGAGACTAAATATAATTTTCTGCTATTTTTCCAAATTTATTTGGTCCCTGGTAGGGTTAACAATTAAATAATTAGTAAACAGGGCTAAATTAATTTCATTAAATATAGGTTTAAAACAATAATGTTAAAATTTAATCAAACATAGATAATCATGTGTCTATATTGTTTCTATTTTGCCCTCTCTTTTTCTTTTTATCTCATTGTTGACCAAGAGAGAAAAATTTTGACTTTTTTATTTTTTATATTTTTCTTGACTTAAAAGCACATGACAGGTAACCAAAGAAAATTTAAGCCTAAACAAGTGAAAGACATGACGAGTGAAAAATTCACAAGACAGGCTCAGAATCGAAAAAAACTTTCGGGCTCAAAAGGCAACCTTCTGAGGCGTTTTTGGGGAAAATAAAATCACCGAACGTGGCAAAGCTGCAGACGAACGCATCCAAAAAAAATTTCTGATCGAATATGAAACGTCTCGATCAGAGCCTGTATGCGAAAGTTATGACCGTTTTAAAACCGATCCGAATTAGAGGACAAAACGGGAACAATAGAGATTTGTAATTACAATGTAATGATTAAATTAAAGCTTCCTTCTATTTTCAATCACCCGGCCATACACAACACCACCCTTTTAAAATTATAGATCCTCTCAAATTAATTTCAAGTCATTTGAATCGTGTAGCAAAATTTGTATCTTGTTCAGTTAAAAAAATAAGCGCCTTCACTTTAGTCAAATCAGGACTAAGATCTTTAGCCCCGGTTTATAACACCAACTGAGACTAAAGATATGATCTTTAGTCCTGGTTGGTGTTATAAACCGGGACTAAAAATGGTCGCTGGCCTGACAGATTCTGATAAAATCTAACCGGGACTAAAGATGATTTTTAGTCCTAATTTGTAACACCAACCAGGACTAAAGATCATAGAGAGCCGGTGTCTTTTTAAACCGGGACTAAAAATATTTTTTAATTTTGTTTTTTATTAGAACCAGGATAATTATGGATTTTGACTATCAATCAAAGATCGTTTCTTTACTTTAGTAGTAGTTATTGTCTTGTCTCCCAGTATGATCCAGTTGCTAATTGGCACATAATATATATACATGCATATATGCTAGCTGCAATTTTTTTTATCTTCAGTTTTGTGTATGAAAATAACTGATTACTCTGCCATGGAAAAAAATCTCGTTAGGGGAACATGCATATATATATATATATATATAGATATGGGCTTGTGTGTGGGCGCCTGCCCATCCGTGTGGCGTGGCGAATCTCTAATTTGAAAACTCAAATTGAAAATCCAAACCGTTCAAATTGTTCTACATATTAATATCGTCTTGTATACTAAATTTTATATTTTTTGAACTTTTTACTATTTTATCAGATAAGTCAAAGATGCATTAATCCAACGATTTCTGGAGTATCTATTTTATTGCATCTTTGACCTATCTGATAAAATAGTAAAAAAATTCAAAAAAATGTAAAATTTGGTATACAAGACGATATTAATATGTAGAACAATTTGAACGGTTCGGATTTTCAATTTGAGTTTTTAAATTAGAGATTCGGCCACGCCACACGGGATGGGGCTATGCGGCGCGCCACACAGTAGCCCATCTATATATATATATATATATATCGGATAGAAATACTAGTATTATTACTCCACTAGTAGTAATAATTAATTTACTTATTTTGAATAAATTCGTAGGAATATATATATATATATTCATATTGCCGTCCCATATTATCTTATTTAATTAGTATATCCTAGAAAAAATCTGTATGTTACAACGGATTTTTTTAAAAAAGCTCGTTGTATTACATCTTAAAGCCCGTAAAAAACATTTCTATTGTTTAATATATTATCATCATGTAAACTTTTGTTAGCTTTATGCCTGATAAGCTAGCTAGCTGTAGAAATAGGCAAAGTCTTATTTCATTGTTCTTGGGGTTCTGTATGACAGGTTGAATGATGGTGATGTCTTTTATATTACTATATTTATATCTATATATATAGATATCTATCAAAAATTTTATATGCAGGGAAACGATCGGAATTAATCAAGTGATTGATGAACTGATGATGATTAATCACCTTTAGCTAGCTTAGCTAAGATAAGAGTACAGAATGTAGTGCTAGGCTTGTGCTTACACAATCTTGCTTAGGCCAAAAGAAATAATTAACTATCCTTAATTAAAGATAGATAAGTTCATAATGACAATGGTAACTTTGGCTATATGTACGTAAGACCTTATCTCTTAATCTTATAGCTAGATTTAATTTGGTTGATAATGGCGCGTGTCTTCTCCAAACGCCAACGCCGGCTGCCGCCTCACTCTCAGCATGATGATGGCTGCAGGGGCTAACAGAATTAAAGGTTCTAGCTCACCTTCTCTTTTGATTTCAGCCAGATATAAAAATAATTCATGAAGAAAAAAATATCAGCTTTTGTATAGTCATTCAAAAGAGTTCAAAACATCTGTTTTTAACATACACCATATGACGTGCACAGTACACGTCTTAGTGATAGGTCTTGACTTTTTATAATTATCTTAACATACTATATAATTCAATAAAAATACATTTATTCTCTCTTTATTTATCACAACAAAGTAGACCACACATGCACAACTATAGCTGAAGAGTATGGGTTATATGTAATAACTTGTGGGAAATGCTCAAATGATGAATTCTTATCGCACAAGAAACTTAAAGCTGAAAATATGCCATTGATCTTATCTATCAAGGAAACTAGTCTTTATGTTTTATCTTCTCCTACTTCTGTTATACGAATATGACATATATGTCTCTATTAGAGGGAATCACTGCTCTTAAGGTAATCATTATATTGAACAAAAGAAGAAACTAGAAAAATGAAAAAGGTCTATTCTTGCCTATCCATCAAACACTATCTAGCTTGCAAGACAAAATAACACATCATCATGCCCATCTAAATGCATTCCCATCCATATATCCCTATGGCTACAGACAAGCATATGACATATATTGTTGGGGCTTGCCTACAATCTTGTGTAGATCACCATTGTGTGTACACTGCTGGTAGTGCCAGTTGACCTTCTGGTTACCCTTCATCACACTCACTTGTTGTGGTTGACACCTCTGCATGAGGAAAATGGGTGGGGTACACGCCTTTGAGAACTTTAAGATTTCAACAACACAAGGAGGAGGAATGGGTGGTGGATGTGTCATCACTTTTTCATGGTCTATAATAATTTCTTTCCGTCGTGGGAAATAAAAATAGCTAGGATATGAATTTTCTCAAAATTAATAACGATGATGAACATCATGTGTTTATTGTATTTTGACATGTAACAAGTTTATACTAAAGAAGAATATAAAGAAATACATCTTTTTGGACGGAGAAAATACTATTTTTTTTCTCATAGTTGTGTGGCATAAGCAATGGTAGCCGAGTCAATTAAGCTACGGTATGGTTGGATTTACCTCTTGATTTAAAAGAGAAGTCAATAATAAGATTAAATATCAACATGTAAACTTATGACAATTATTAGTATAAATATAGCGTAGAGCTATCAAATCTATAGCTAATAAGCCATGGAAAAATGAAGCATGAGAAAACTGATTTATGGGCAAAACTAGTGTTCTTAGCGACTTAATTTTTAATGCTAGAAAATAAATTACAATGAGAAAAAACTTAAAATTAACTCTAAAATTAGGTTTTAAAAATCAAAATTTTGTTAAAACGATTGATAAGCCAATCAACAAACGACGAAGTTGTATAATATGAGAAAGATAAAGGATACAGCATTCTTCCAAACCATTGACATGTATAACATCACAAGCAACAAGATTGAAATGAACCATGGTACCACACATGTCATATAAATCCCCTTTGGAAAAGAAACCAACTCCCTGGCTTGGAATTGCTTGTAGCCTTGTATGCAGGCAGGCATATTCTTGGTATGGTTAGCTAGCTAGCTTGGCATAACCCAAGGGATGAAAAATTCTTCTGTGAAATGCACATGGCTGCCATCCTGGCCATCGTATTTTCTTCCATGGACCAGTTTATTGGTGCATCAAAAATTTAACCTTACAGATCATTCGTGTCCTTTAATTTCTCATGTACCTATACTAACTACCAAACTACCTAGTGCTTAATTGGTTGTTGGTGTTTATGAGAGATAATATGTATGTCATGGATTATCTACTTTATTTTATGATAAATTTCATTGATGATATAATCCATCACAATAACCTAGTGAAGTTGCTAAAAAGAACATAACCTATATATGCAGGGGTATTTGAGATTATTATTTACCTCTACAATAAGGTTAGGTTCTATTGTGTGGAATGCCAAAGCTCGTAGTTAATTTTGTTTAAAAAGTAGCACTACACCTTTTTTGCATGATTTTTTTTGCATGGATTTGTATATATAATACATGTTGTGTTGGCCCAAAATAACTAATCATTCTATATGTGAATCGATCGAGGTGTATGTCCAATTTAACACATGTAACAATGTAAGTTTAATTGACTAGATCACCATCAAGAGTAATCCACAAGCCCAAACACACGCTTAGCTTTAAATAATTGCCTGAACTTTTGGCTCTACTATTGTCGCTTTTTAGAGTTTTTTTGACCAAGTGACCCACATAATATAATAATTATGTGGTAGAACTAGCCTCTCAATTTGTCTCCTTCTAACCTTTATTTAATTTGTTTTGTTAGCAAACATGTATCCTTTAATTATTTCATGTATAAATCCCCATAGATATCAAAATGAGCATTGAATATTGCAATTCTGCTTGCGTTGCTACGTTCCAGAGCAGGTATGCTGGAATGTGTCCTTTTTTTACACAAACTACATATGTGCCGTATAACCGCTTCCTCAAACAGACTATTTTTACTATGAAAAGAGCAAGGCAGAAAGTCTATTATTTTTAATTAATTTGCTATTATACTATATTAGTATATATTAGTATATGATCATGTGTAACACAAATTGGTGGTTACAACGAATACACCAGCTGATAGGAAATTACTATATTGATTGGACCATTTCAGATGAAATTGTAGAAAAGAAAAATCCACATTATCTTACCTTCAGAGCGTGTAACTTTTCGGACAAATATTTTAATCTTGCCTCATTAAGTATTTCCTTTGTTTGCATTTTACCGCCATGCTATTTCTAAGCTTTATACAAATACAAATAAAAAAATAGCCATTAACAGATTAAAACCGTAATCAGGATTAGCGAAAAACAGGGCGATTAACAGACTCTAACTAACAAACTAATCAGGATTATCCAAAAGTGGTTAATAAAGAATTAATTAGTAAAATCAATAAAAAAATAAGTTGGTGAAGTGAAATAAAAACGACAGCAAGGCAAAGCCGACCTGTGGGTCCTCTTCTCCAATATCTCTGACCCTAGAATAAAAACAAAAATAAACATAAATTAAATTAAAAAAATACCTCCCAATTTTTTTCTCCCCCTATTTATTTGGTCTTCTTCCTCCTCCTCACTCTCCTCACATGCATCTCTCCTCGTACATTCCTCCTCCTCCCGTCCCAATCTCCAACCCCGCAATCCCAAATCCCAACCCGACCAGACACAAATCCTCTCCCCTAATCCCAATTCCGCCGTCAAAATCCATCCTTGCGCTGTCTCCGCCGCCGGATTCGAGGCGAGCCGCCAATTTGGGCGCGAGAAATCGCGTGTTCTTGGAGGAAAGGCCGCGTTTTTCTGTCTAAATTGGGGAATTGAGGGTGGGAGGTTGAAGTTTTGTGTTGATTTGGGAGTTCTCCGTTGGGGGTTTCGGCGGGGGCGTTGATGGTAGCGAGGATGTGGCCGTGGCCGCCCCGGCGAGGAAGTTCCGGGTTAGGCTAGTGGTGCGGCGGGCGGAGGGGCTGACAACGACGACTCCGGCGAGCTCGTCGCCGGAGGAGGCGTCACCGGAGGCGGCGGCGAAGGTGGCGGTGGAGGTGAGGTGGAAGGGGCCCAAGGCATCGCCACTGGGGTCGCTGCGGCGGGTGATGCACAGCAACCGCACGCGGCTGGAGGCGGCGCCGGCGGCGGCCGTGGCGTGGGAGGAGGAGTTCGAGAGGGTGGAGACGTTCACGGCGACGTCGCACCGCAAGTCCGGCTCCTTCCACCCATGGGACCTCGCCTTCTCCGTCTTCAATGTGAGCATCTCTTCACTCTCTTGGTTTTGCCTCCTTGATGCATGTCGATTTTCAGATAGAATAAAATTTGTTTTTGTTTCATTGTTTGGTTGATTGTGTGAAATAAAAATAATGAAATTTTGCCTTCAATGAGCGCTTTTGGTCTGATTGGATTGAACAATTGCTGTTTGTGATGTTAGTTTTCGTCCGATGATCCATTTAATTTGTTTTGCGTTGGTTCTTTGAATGATTTTTGCTTGCAATTTTTTATCTTATCATTCGTGTCATATTGACAGCGAAAGTTTTGACTTTTCTTTTGAAAAAGTCAAGTCTCATTGGTTTGTTGGTAACTCCTTTCAATTCGCTTGGATCTAACAGAACCACAAATAATATTAATTTGGTTTTATTTTCGACCAGTCCTCGTTGTAAAAAAATGATGATTTAAGGAGCTTTAACGAAACAATGTTGCGTGCTATTGGTTTATATTGGTGGTTGGTTTTGGCTTTATACCTTTTTTGGCGATGATATGATGGTTGATTGGTTGGGTTCTTTCATATTTTTTTTGTTGGCGATGATTAAGTTATCAGCAAATTGTTGTGGCCAGAGTGAATTTATCGGATGTGTCTTGATCATTATACTTTTACATGACAACCTCAAACTATGAAACATTTGAAGCCAGATCGTTTTTGTTTTAAGAAATGAGTTATTTGAATGTATAGTAAGTACCTCTCGGATCAACAAACAATTATGCTGCTTATTTAATAGCTTGGATAGCATAAATTAGGTCCAATGGGCATATAACTGTTTTATCCGTTGAGAAGTTTTGATGGCAAATCAGAAAGTGCAGAAAAAACATGCTATTTTATTGTTCTGGAAACAAAGGTGAAATTAGCCAATCATGAATTGTTAAGGATTATTGTCCTTCCCTTTGCCAATTTTTATTATGATGCCATTACCGTTTGGTCGTGTTTGCTTCGACTGATAGGCGAGATTCTCATTTTGTCGCGTCGATTGCTTTGGTTATATCGTCATTGGTGTTTCAATATTATGTGAGCTCTGCTGACAAGAAAAAGAAACAGAGCTAAAGTTGGGAGTTATTACAGCTTTTAAGTTTTTATACTTGTTGTTAACCGAACAGTTATCTAGATAAACAAGCGGAACAACATTTCTCTTGGCATTCTCTCATGGTGTAATTGCTCACTGATTCCTGCAGTTTAGTCTGATTTCCTTGGTTTTGTTTTTGCTGTTACAGGATTCAAATAAAGGGCCAAAGGGTGAATTGATTCTGGGTACCGCTACACTGAACCTAGCGGAGTACACATCTGCTTCTGAAGAAGTCGAAATAATTCTCCCATTGTCGGTGCCGAACGGTTCAACTGAATCTTCCCCATCACTTCATGTATGTCAGTTATATGATGCTATAAACCAGATACTTTACTGTCAGTATCATTTGTTATACATTGGAATGCCAATACTATTTTTGGTTTCTGATTCTTCTCAAATGGTCATCCATTTCCTGACTTCAATATCTTTTTTTTTCCAGCTCACTTTGAGCCTGGTGGAATTAGGACCTCCTCACCAATCACCTGATGGTTCACAGCGTTCTGCTGTTACTGCTCCATTATCACCTTCCAGCGGTGACTCTGTTCCTTCCAGTAAAGATGAGGTTTCTTCTGTCATTAAAGCGGGGTTGAGAAATCTAAAAATTCTCACAGATCTAGTGTCAACACGGAGGTCCAAAAAGACTAACCGAGATGATGATGGCAGTGAGGATAAGTGCTATGTTCATAGTGATGGTGCCGAATACCCTTCTGATACTGACTCCCTCGATGAAGATCTAGATGATAGAGAGCGGGATGATGGCTTAGGGGGTTCAACTGTCAGGAAATCCTTCAGCTATGGCTCCTTGCAGTCTGTGAATTATGCCGGTGGCCTACTTTATGCACATGCAACGATTGATGGAGAGCATGAGGACTGGATATACTACAGTCACCGGAAATCTGAAGCAGGAGGTTATTCTGTAGAGCAAGAGGCCTCGTCCACTGCTGAAGAACCTGTGGTTTCAGTATCACGGAAAAGTCTGCTTCCCTGGAGGAAGAAGAGGAAATTGAATTTACGGTTATTGAAGGTACTGAAGAATAAAGGGGAACCTTTACTGAAGAAGGGGAATGACGAAGAGGGAGGTGATGACATTGACTATGATCGGCGGTTATTGACAACTTCTGATGAAAATGCTTTAGAGGTATTTATTTCCTTGATATCTTGTGAAAGAGTCTTGATTTTCATTTTTTTGTTCATCATAACATCAATATTGGACCTTTATTATTATTGGACCATTATTGATAGCATATTATCTTCTCATCTGCAGGGATCAGATAGCTCTATTAACAGTATGGTGTCAATATTTGGTGACGATAATTTTGTAGTCGGGAATTGGGAGTCAAAGAAAGTACTTAGTCGTGATGGCCACCTGAAGTTGTCTACCCAGGTGTTCTTTGCATCAATTGACCAGAGAAGCGAACGAGCTGCAGGGGAGAGCGCCTGCACAGCACTTGTAGCTGTCATTGCAGATTGGTTCGAAGCTAATCAGGATCTGATGCCAATCCGCTCACAGTTTGATAGCCTTATCCGAGAAGGATCTCTGGAATGGAGGAAACTCTGTGAGAACGAGACGTATAGAGAGCGATTTCCTGACAAGCACTTTGATCTTGAAACTGTCCTTCATGCCAAGATCCGTCCACTCACAGTTGCTCCTAACAGGTCGTTCATTGGGTTCTTCCAGCCTGAGAGTACTGAGGATGGAAGTGGATTCGACTTCCTTGATGGTGCGATGTCATTTGACAACATATGGGATGAGATTAGCCGAGCAGCGGAGTGCGCCACTGAAAAACCTACTCTATATATCGTCAGCTGGAATGACCACTTCTTTGTTCTCAAGGTTGAGGCCGGCGCGTATTACATTATTGATACACTTGGTGAGAGGCTTTATGAAGGTTGCAACCAAGCTTACATCTTGAAGTTCGATGACAACACCACAATTCACAAAGTACCTGCTGAAAAGAAAGAAGCCAACCCTGATTCCAGTGGGCGGTTGAAGGATTCGTCCGATAGCCCATCAACTGATCAGGACAGTGGCACTGACAGTGAAGAGTGCGAGCTCGTGTCGAAGGGTAAAGATTCATGCAAAGAGTACATCAAGAGTTTCTTGGCTGCCATCCCAATCCGTGAGCTGCAGGCCGACATCAAGAAGGGTATCATAGCATCGACGCCACTGCACCACCGTCTCCAGATCGAGTTCCATTACACCGAATCATGCCCCGAGGAGATCCTGCTGCCTGCTCCATTTCCTGCTGTCGAAGCTCCCTTCGAATTCTCCTGGCCTGAGCCGCCTCCTGCCATGGAGGTTACCCTAGCACCCACAGTCGCCGTCATTTAACTCACCATGGAAGTGTCTGCACTAATGTTTAACATATAGAGAGCCTCTTTTTCAGGGCGAATTGTGAAGTGAACCAGATCAAAGATTTGGCTTCGTTTCTAGTTTGCACTGTTCTTTTTGCTGTCTAATTATGATGAACTGACTAGTATAGGTGACCCTCCCCCCCTTTGGTGTGTGTTTTCTACTTTTCTTCACCTTCCCTTCCAGGTTTTGGGAGCTTTCGTTTTGTAAAGAAAGAAAGGGTGTTTGCTCCTAGTTATCTTCACCTGTGAAGTGGCTTGTGCTCAACTTGTAATCCTTGAACCATATTATTATGTTAATTAAGCCTTTGTTATCTTCACATGTTCCTTCTAGTGTAGTCTCACATGTTCATCACAAAGGTTCTGAAATTTTGGACTGAAGAAGCGTCATGTGTGACCCAAGGAAAATTTAGGCCTATGTACTAAATGAGATGTGAAATACACTGAGAAATGCACTGATTGAGCTCGACAAGAACACTTGGGTTCGTGTCCAATGAATTAACGTTTGTCATCTTTTTTTGCGATAAAACAAAATCATTAAGATAATGAGTAGCTTAATGTCTCCGTCATTGAAAAGATTTGTTTAGAACCCAACCTTTCATTGTCAACCCCACCTTTCCGACGCACGATCGGCACTGACCCGGATTGAGTCTGCGCCGATCCACCACAAACAAGAACATATATTTTTAAAAAAACACGCAAAAAGGACATCAAAATGAACGAATTATTGTCAAACAAATATTTCTGATGAATGCCACAGACGAACCGCCACTGTAGATGAACAGCCGAAAGGGTTCGTATTATCGTATATACTTGGATTGGATGTGAATCCATTTGACAGGTCAGTGTCAAACTATGTATTTGTAACCCGTGGAAAAAAAATAAATAATTAAGATGCATTTTGGTTTGGCCTAATCTCCAATCAAGGGCCATTTGGCATGGTTTTAAAGGCTCTGACATGGAATCTAATCTTTTTTTTATTTTCACATTTTAAATTTTCTCTGTTTTATTAAGGTGTAGTATTGTATTGTGCAGAGTTTGAGTTGGCTAATGGCCAGTTGGCAGCACTCTCTTCTCTGGTCAACTATTAACTGTGTGCATGCTCGTCAGATGGGGCATAGGTGATCTGATCAAGCAGCAAAGGATAATGTAACATGAAAAGCAAGTGGTGCCAGATTAATTAATTAATTGGATTCTTAAAGGAAAAGGTGAAGCATCTTAATGCAACTAGATCTCACCTTTTCTGGTCTTTGACCACACCTTTCATTGGCTCTGAATGGTACTGATCACCACAATCACATCAGGTTAATTTCCATTCAGAAAGGAGATAATACGTGCAAAAGAGAAGGAAAGAGCTTTACCGACCAACATGATGGTGTTGTTCAGGGTTCACCTTATCATGGGTACATGCCATTGCCGCTCTCGCCGGTAAGGCGGTTTTTACACAAAAACCGTGAAAACCGATCGGCGATGAACAGAACAAATTTGAATTTGAACAATTTCGTGCGTACCACGAAAACCGTGTCAAAAACTGTAAAAATCGCGCGAAAAACATAATTTAAATTTGAACCAAATCCAAATCCGTGTTGTGCCGCGATTTTCGGTCAAACCACGCCACATACCGCGATTTTCGCGACAAACCACACGAACTTTTTTATAATATATATATATATATATTGTGATAAAATAAATTTTTTCAATTTTTTTGAATTCACACAAAATTATTGAAACAAAACCGCGGGGATGCCGTACCGCACACCTCCGGTACGAAAAACCGCGAAAACCGTGGCGGTTTTCGTGAAATCACGAACCCTGGTGTTGTTGTTATGAACTCCACACTGGAATTTAGGAATTTCCAAGCAAAATTGCAGTCAGTCAGTAGTACTTGCCACAATAATTGCAAGGCTGAGAAAATAGTGCAGTGTGCCTCTCTTTTTTTGGCTGACCAATAATGGCTTTTCAATCTCAAAGCTGTGCTGGCATTATTGGCTTAGGAAAATTTTCAGTGGATTCAGTTCAACACCTACTGTACCTTTGACACCTATAATCTAACTCTTAAGTGCTCCCTGGTGAGTTCCATGCAAATGGATTCAGTTCAATGGAAGTAAGTACATGTCACAGTGCTTCATTTTAAGTTCATTCTCTTGGAAAAAAAGAAGCTACCACCCAGAATTCAAGATCTAAAACTCTGAATAAACAAAAACATTAGTCAGGATCATAATGGCCAGAGAATATATCCGAAGATGAAGTTTCAGAAGAAAGTCAGGCACACAGTACATCTCCACAAGGGAGTAGTGGTTTTCTTGCTCTGAACCTTATTAATTAAGGTATAACACTTGTATTGGTACACAGATATACCTAAACCACAGTATCAGTACAGGCACTGAATGTGACGCAGCATCAGCCTTTGCAAAGATTGAATTGAAGCTGGTAGGACAATTCAATAGAGACATGAGCTAACTCTAGCTTTCTTGTGACTACTTGTCCTAAAACAAAAGAATTTTTTTTTAAAAAAACTCTATATTCTGAACCCCAACACTACTGGGTAAAGAAATGAAAGCAACCAACCACTGACCACCTTTAGCTTTGCTATCTCTTCACTTTCAGATTCTTGTAGTAGTTATCACAAAAACAAAGAATGTCCCAAGCAAGCATACTGCACTGATTAGCTATTGTTAAAGCTGCTAATGACTGAGGATTACCAGAAATTAGTGTACTTCCTTCAATCAGTGTAAGTAGAGTTAACTGAAATGAGCAATCATGTTTATGCTCAGTTAGCTGAAATGGTAATAAGCAATCAGAATCAGGCTCAGGCTCATCAGAGTTATGAACTTATGATATGATCATCCATATGGTTTGGTTGGTCATCCATCTCTGCTCAGTTAGCTCCCCAATCAGGCTACTTTTGTTAATGCTAATTTATTGTTCTTACACTAAACAGTTCGCCCTAGTCACATCAACATTTTGTAGGCCTCATATTGACATTGACATGAAATTAAATGGGCCTGACACTGCACCAATTCAGGCCCAACCCATCAGCTTACAATGCCCAAGTAACACCAGACAGGTGGTCAACAGTCAACAACTCAACGTTTTTTTCGCCTGTCCTTTAATAATATTTATGTCAAAAAATGTTTTTATAAACTATAATATAATTTTTTAATGCAGCACGAGCGCGAGATGGACACGTGGCCTCCGTCGGCCCACCGTTATCCGGTCCGAGGTCCGCCACGTGTCGCCCCGGGCGCGGGTCGGAGAAGAGAAAAGAAAAGCCTCGCGTACGCGGCAGTACGAGGCGCGGATCCCCGTGACATGTGGGCCCGGATCCCCCTGGGCCCCACGTGTCACTCGCCTTGCGTCACGTAGCGCGCCTTTTCCCGTAACCGCGGACTCCAACGGCTTCCTCTGCAATCCGGTTTGCCGCCGACCTCTCAGTCCCGCCGTCTCTTCCTACCGACTCCTCGCTACACCCGGTCCATGGACCATAGACCCATCCCCCTCACCCCGTCCAATAACTATCACCACACTACGGTCCATGGACCGCGTCCACGGAGTCTCTCCCCCGTCCCACGCCGTCAACCTCCCCACGACGGCCGTCTCTCCCGCGTCCCACGTCTGTCCCGACCGCCATAGCACCCACCCACCCAACCACCCACCTATATCCCACTGTCACGTGGGGCCCTCTCCCCGAGGAAGGCGATGGGACCGGTCTGTCATTGGGGGAGGGGCGGGGTGCCGAGCTGTCACTGGAGATTATCCGCGCGTGTCCCCTCACGGCCTCCCAAAAGGAGCCGTTATTTAATTATCGGCGAAAAATCCGAGCACGAGAGGATATAAAAATCCCCAAATCCCCACACGTCTATCGTTTCGTTTCCCCTCTCTCTCTCTCTCCCCTCTCCTCTCTCCACCCTTCGCGAGAGCGCGTGCGTGCGTTGCGAGCGGGAAGCGAAAACTCGAACCATGGCCACGGCCGGCGACGAGAAGCAGCAGGCGGCGGCGGCGGCGGCGGAGGTGACGGAGGCGGCGAAGGAGGTCGTGTCCGTCGAGATGCCGGCGCCGCAGGGCTGGACGAAGAAGGTTCGGGACGATAGCTTTGGTTAAACTTGCTGCTTAATTCGGTTGCTGTTTCGCTTCCGTTTGGGTTTGTGTGGCTTGCTCTGCTATGCTTCGCTTTCGATTACGTCGAATTGGAGCGGAATTCGAGCGGTTGGGGGGACGTTGGTGAGACGTATTGAGGGAGTTGGAGGTCGAATTCGAGGTGGATCTAGGGTTTTGAATTTGGGGGTTTGGTGCTTGCGTCGTTCCATTTTTCGGTTCTAGGGTTTGTGCGATTGGGTTCACGCGCTCAGCTACGGAAAATTAAGCTAGGGCTTGTATATTTGTGGGTCACGTGACTTCCCTGAGCTTGATTGGAGCTGTATCTACACGTCGCGAGCTGGGCGAGCAGTATTGGAGCTGTGTGCTGCCTATACTTGGATCATGTCTCACCACTTCCGCGAGTAGATTACTTGGTTTGGTGGAGTGTACGCTGTTCGCGTGATTACGGTTAGAATCGAGAGTTTCCGAGCTCGATTGAGCTCTAGTAGTCAGATTCCCAAATTTGGGCTCGCCCTGCCGCTCTGCATTGCGAGGTGGTTCTATCGTTGTTCAGAATATTCCAGGGTGTTGGTTGAGTATACTCGTGTGCAGGTCTGGTCCTGTTGGGAAGTGGTTTGCCTTTTAGTTTGTTGTTAGGCGATAGGCATAGACTTCATTAGCTAACTCTGACTGTGTAGTATTTATAGTGAAGCTGAAATTGGAAATGTTCTGCTGCTGTCAGCATTTAGTGGGATTAGGGTGTGCACCGAGACCATTATTCGTATTTGTACTTTATTTTTGGAATTTGGCAATATCGTAGGTTTGATTCTATTTATTTCTATTTGAGCTAGCACTGATAAGGAGGCACTGCTTGAGCAGAGTGAGCTGAGAAATGCAAGCGTGATGTAACAGAACAGGGCACTGGTGTGTCACATGTTGGCAGACATGATGCATTTGTTTGCTTGACGGTCTGTTATGTTCGTCTAAAATAAGGTGTTGGTTGGGAATGCTTCTGCTCACTCATCCACTTAGATATTCTCTTTACCCCTTTTCTATTCCTCTAGGGTCGCATCGGAAAGTCCCAGCGACAATGACCACCTTGAGTTCAGGAACTTATTAGATCCTTAGTTGATGACTTTGTTTGCTTATGGTGACTTGACTCCCTGGATTTTCTAATGGATAAAAGAAGCATGCAGAATGTATCAATTAGACTATTCATTTTATCCTGGATTTTTTCTAGCGTTAGTTGCTTGTGACTTGAATTCAGCTAGTAACACCTTAATTTGTCAGGTAGGCCGTAGGCCCATTAGCAACTTGTTTGTTAGTTAGTTTGAATGGACCTATTTTCTGTGATATGGCATTATTTATTATTGCTTACATGGGTGGATATGGCAGTTTCTTATCCAAAGTAATATAGGTTGGATTTTGGTTGGTGCTTTTGTCATATACTCATTGCTAATTTTTTTTGTTTAAAAGGGGAATAAAATGTTTTGCTAAATTTGTGGACATTTAGCATGGTTGCCAAATTAGTATAGGTTACCTTGGTGCTTGTGGTGTTTTTGTTTTCCCACTTCACAAGAAACTCTGTTTTACAAACTGTTTACATTTATATGTGATTGTACTACAAATTGGTGAAATACTCCTTGAAAGTACCATGTTTGAAGTTGGTACGACCACACAAGCTGAGCAGCGCTAGTCCTTTGAGCTACAAAAGCACTGGTTTTCTTCTATTAAATAACAATTGCAAATCCAGAACATGCTGCCTTGTATATGTCTATTGCCTTTCGTTATGTCTCACAAGGGAGATAAATCTTTTTTTCCTCATGAAAGACTGAAAGAGTTAGTCTTTCTGTTCCTTTTGTTCATAACTGTGTTTGAAGCCAGTTTCACTTTGCAATACTAAATACATCTAGGTCATTTTGTTGTGTTTATGTGTTTGCCTGCCTAAAAGGAGTCCTTGTGTGCAGACTATGCATAACGTAGGGTATTAGTGATAAGAAATTAATCTGGGCACTTCTTTGTCATCAGTAATAGCAGTAACTGGTTATCTCTAACATTCTGCCCTCATATTCATGTGAAAGTTATCCTGGTTAGTGCTTGTTAATTCTTTTTTTAATTGATTGTTGATTCTGTTCTGTGCGTAGTATATCTCTTAATTATTTAATCAATTAAAGTAACTTGAGAAGTTGAAGCTAACCTATGAAACCAAGTCCAAATACCAAATTACCAGTAGTAGATTGAATTTTGTGAAATTCAAAGCATTCATGGAGAAAGTATTAGTCCATATGATTAGTTCTGGAGATGCAAAAAATATGGATTGCAGAATGATTTTCATTTCTGAAACTGTTTATTCAATTGAATGAATTCCTGGAATGTATTTTGAATTTGTTCACTTTGGCAGCAGTATTTGCCAGCTGTCAGTTTGTTTTTATATTTGAGTTTTTTAGGATCATTTTTAAACAATTTTCTTGAGATTGTCACATTTTACCATTTTCATTGTACCCCTGTAGTTCTGTTTAGGCAATAGCCACTTATTCACAGTAAGCATGCTTTCATTAGTTTGGTAGAAGATGCCTTTTGGTTATAATGGTTAATACAAGCAAGTAATAGAAGGAGATATGGGTGAAGTCGATTTTGGTATTCTGCTAAATTTCTGCTGTTGTGTACAAACAAAACTATGGGATTGTTCTTTATTGGTAGTGGTCGAAGGGCAATGCTAATACTTTTGGTAGCATTTATTGTCAACCATGTAACCTTAGAAGTAACTTCAAGCATGCAAGCTTGCTCTCTTAAGCTTAAATAGGACGCCTGCCTCATAGAAGGTTGTCGATTCACCATTAAACATTGAATAGCACTAGAATCTGTTTTGTTCTGCAGTCTATTTCTGGGGACATGTCGATGTGTTTAATTTGTTTAATGTTACAAAGAAATGTTTGTAGGCATATGTATTGCATTCATCATTTGATAGCATTAATTAACATCCTTGTGTTCATTCTATTGTAGTTTACTCCCCAGAGAGGAGGGAGATTTGAGATTGTTTTTGTTTCACCAACTGGAGAAGAAATTAGGAACAAGAGACAGCTGAGCCAGTATCTAAAGGCGCACCCTGGAGGCCCTGCATCCTCAGAGTTTGATTGGGGAACTGGTACCCACTCAATAAATTTCCTTCTTTAGTGCTGCCTTGAAATTTCACTAGGTTTAGTAGAAATGAGGATGACTGCAGCAGTCTCTCTACTTTATCTAAGAAACACTTGGACACAGGTGATACTCCAAGGCGCTCTGCTCGTATTAGCGAGAAAGTTAAGGCTTTCGATAGCCCAGAAGGGGAGAAGATCCCAAAACGTTCTAGGAACTCATCTGGCAGAAAGGGCAAGCAGGAGAAAAAGGAGGCCACCGAAAATGAAGAAGCGAAAGACGCTGAAGCTGACAAGGAGGCGAAAGACGCTGAAGCTGACAAGGAGGCGAAGGAGGTCCCTAGCGAAGATGCTGCAAAGGAGACTGATGTCGAGACAAAGCCTGCTGAAGAGGCGAAGGAGGCCCCTAGTGAAGATGCTGCAAAAGACACTGATGTGGAGATGAAGACTACTGAAGATGCCAGCAAGACCGCAGATGCCGACACGCCTGCTCCAGCACCAGCGGAAACCGAGAAGGAAGATGCAAAACCAGCTGAATCTGAGGCTGCTCCTCCAGCACCATCGGAAGGAGAGAAGAAAGAAGATGCAAAGCCAGCTGAACCTGAAGCAGCTGCTCTTCCATCAAGCAACCCAACTGAGAATGCCGTCCAGGCGCCAACCGAGCCTGCCGCACCCAAAGCTGCTGCTGCTCCAGTAGAGAACTCCGCGGACAAAGGCCCTCACCAGGACAGCCAGCCTCCCTCCGCCGCGGCGGCCACCAAGGAGTCATCCCCTGTCAACAACGGGCAGCTGCCGGCTGGTGCCTCCGCCGTGAAGTGCACCTGAAGCCGAAGCTGAAGCTGAAACCCCAAACGAATCATTATCCTCCCTTGTCCGTGATGTACGCCTTTAGGAATCATTCGCATTTGCATTGTAATCAATCGACCAAGGAACTGACGTTGCTGGGTGACAGCCGGTTATTAGGCTCTGCATCATTTTAGTTTGTTTGTATGTATGGTGTGCCACAGCAGCATACATACATACATATGTACCCCCATCATGCTCATATGTCTTATCATGCCTAACTTGTAAGCACATTAATCTTAGGACATATATACTGTCGTCTGTCCGTCTGTCTGTTTGTACCTGTGCTGTATTATGTGTAATAACTTGATTAGCCATGTTGTTATTATCATCTATGAATAAGGTTGGATGTGGATGTGGATGTGCATCCTCTTATCCATCCATCGACTCATCAGGCAGGGTGATTTGGATGTATTCCCGGTAATGCCTGTGTAATACTAGTGATGTTGTGTCTTTGTGTTGAACATTTTAGATCGATGGTTTGAACAAAAATGGAATTTGGGGTGTGATGTATTTCAATTTCGTATTTGAGCCCTTTTCACTGTGTACGCTCTGCTTGCTTGCTTGGTTTACATGATTACATAGCCTAGTCGTGGTCATGACTGTGTGGGCTGGTCGGCGAGCGGCGCCGCGACGGGGCTGGGCGCGGTTGCCGCCGGCGGCGAGTTGCGGCAGACGGGGCACGTCTGGTTGAGGCGCAGCCACGGGTCGACGCACTGGCGGTGGAAGGAGTGCGCGCACCATGGGAGCACCCGGAGCTCGTCGCCGACGCCGTACTCGCCGAGGCACACCGCGCAGCTGCTCTCCGTCGCCGCCGTTGCCGTGCCATACACCACCTTGGGCAGCGCCTTGATCGCTGCCTCGTCGAGCCCACCGGCCGCCTCCTCCGCCGTGCCGCCACCGCCCACGTCCACCACCACGACGTCGCCTCCCCGCCGCGTGCGCGCCGCCGCCGCCGCCGCCGCCGCCGCGGGCACACCGCTGCGCGCGCACATGTGGAGCAGAACGGCCATGGCGACGACGGACCCGACGCTGACGCCGCTGAGGGCGATCTCCAGCGCCGCCATCACATGTATGTATGCAGCAATAGTATCACCGCACGCCGCCGGCGACGAGCGAGCTAATTAATCAACCAAGATTCCGGCGATGGCTATGGAAAATTAATCGACGATACGTGCAAGACAGCTCGAGGGTGAGTGGCTGTGGTTGCATTGGGCCATGAAGTTAGCTACTCCAGCTACTAGGCAAGTGGGAGGGGAGGAGACTGACCACTAATGGCGACACACCGACTGTTTCTTCTGCTGCCTCCCTGCATCGCATTCGCATGCTACGTCCTTGATTGGACATTGTTTGCTTCCCTGTGTGCTTTTTTTTGTGGTAGGTTTGGGTTCCAACAGAATTGGAGTCCTCGTCTTTTATCCCTTTATTTTATTTTTTATTTTAAAATATAACAACTTCTATTATTTATTTTTTCAAAAAATATAACAACTTTCTCATCAATATTTTTTCTCAACCAATTATAACCCTTTACCATACCATTTAGTTTTTTATCTATCTTCACTTTTTAATTAATCACCACGTTTTTTATTTAATATTTATCTATTTTTAGTAACTTTGTTTAAATCTAAAACTTTTTTATAATATGAAACGAAGGCAATACAGTAGTAGCGGTTGTCCCGTATTATCTATGCCATGAAACTAATTTCTAACACTACCAACTGAAGGCTAAACGTCGTCTCCTCTGCGTCACCCGGCAACTTCGTGCCACTCAAAAATGGAGAACAAAATGATGCACGAGTATATTTTCCATTTTCATTTGAATTATCTATATATATATATGTACGAATAAGTAATTAAGTTTCCGATGAACTAATTGACCATGTGTAATGATCTCATTTGCACGACACAAGCATGCACAGAATTCTGCCTCCATCGATACTTTGCACGAAGCAGTATATATCTGAACCTTCCATTGCATTGCATCCTACAGAATCAAGTACACTCTTCAGTTACTGGCATATGTACAAGGAGAAAACACACATATGCATGATCCGTGCTGCCGTGGGTCTAGCCCATTATTAGCCACCAACACACCATTAACCTATTTGATCAATTATAAGTAGAGATGTAAATAGTATTTGTTTTGTCCTTCCCAAAATTTCCAAAACCTTTTTTTTATCATTTTTGATTTGGTCATATATAAAATTTATTATTTATTTTTCTTTTAGCACCATACCGCCGTTCGAATTGGTAAAATATTTTTCTATTTTCTGAATAAATATTATCATTTTTGGCTATTTTCAGCCCTATATTCAGGCATAACTGCATAAGGCATCCATCATCGTTTTTCTTCGTGACTACGCCTAGAGCCTCTCATTCATCTTACTCCAATATTTATTTAACTGTTCATTTTTTAGCACTAGTTCATTGCTGGAGTTGTGTACGTCCGGCACTATTATATCATGTGAATTAAGCCAAATTGATTGTCAGCATCCAGATATATGTTTATGATTATCGATTTGATAATATTAAAGGCCAAGTATATCTCGGGATCTTTGCATCAAGAGCGATGCACATTAGCCAAATGAGCCTACTTGATGGATGCAGCACGCAACAAAAGATCAATAACAGACGTGCCGATATGTACAAAATATGTATCGTTTTTTTTCTTCTGTTTTCTTCACCCAAAATTTTATTCTGTTTGACTATTTTACATAAAATCTTTGAGTGTTTATAAAATTAACCCGCAGTTCACTGGTTATTTTACCAAAAATTCCTTGAGTGTTTATAAAAACACCGCGCCTACGTCCCTTCCTCCCATCCTCATCCACGCCGCGCCCCAACTTCACTCGTTGCAACGCATGGACACGTATATATATATATAATATTCGAGGGCTATGTGGAACATTTACTCAAAAATAAAAAAATACGCTTTTGCATTCCTATTGTACAGTTGTATCTCACCGTAGTTCTTTTAAAGCGATATATTATTTCATTCGTCCTAAATAAATCAACTTATATAATACTTGTCATTTTAAATAAGACTATTATCAAACTTTTAAAACTTTGACTATGAATAACATCTAAAACATTTGCCTAGCTTAGAATATGTGTAAATTAGTCTTTAAAAAATATTTCAATAAAATCATATATTTATTGATATTTTTTATATATATTATAATAAAATTAGTGATCAATTTATTTTTTGGAGACTATGTTTTTTTCCAAAATAATAAGTATTATCAACCCGAAGGGTATACTTCAATACCCTCACCTACCAATTCACTAATACAACTTTATTAATAACAAGGGATATTTTCATTTTTTGTCTTTCACCTTATATACTTTATTGGTCTAATCGCCTTGTTGTCATCGGTACGACCGCCGAATCTCCCCTTGACTGCTATTGAGCATGATATCTGCATTTAAAGATAGATCGATTTTATTGTATTAAGATGTATTTATAAAGTGCCTCTAAAGTACTTATCTCTTAACTTTCGAACACAAGTTCGTACTTCAAAGTGAAACCTATCACATATGTAATCTTTATCTTCGTATGCATTATGTAATCTTTTTTAGGCTTAGCATTCTGCATGATCTCATTGATTGTTTGGACATTATCTTCACCCAAATCGATTCCCGATCCCATCGAACAATTAGCGGAAAAGCAGGATATGAGACGTACATGAAACATCTAAAATCCATAAACATTAAGCAACTAACATGAAACACAAATTCACTTCAAAACCGACTTCAATCAAAAGTCTGCTGGTCAGGCTATAGAGCAGCCCTATCTGACCACACAGGCCGACCACCACTGTCAGTCTGAGTGGCCATTAAATCCCTCACATTTCGCCAAACAAAACACCACTTCACCGGATTCATTTCCATCACTTGCATAACTAATTATTCATCACAAAACTTCAATCTATATACAATGATTTCATATACATTAATTACATATGTCCAAAACACAAACTTAATTACATATCATATGCTCTAACACAAAATGCAAAAGGAAAGCATTCACGATGGCGAAGTTAAAAAAGCAAAAGACGCCATCTTTCGCCGCTCTCCGTGCTGCATTTGCATCAATGCATGACAAACTCCATTGGCCGGACGCTGTCACGAACTCACGGCGCTCCTCGCCGGCGGCGACGACCGGCAGACCGGGCAGGTGGGCCGCCGCCGCAGCCACTCGTCAACGCACCGCCGGTGGAACGCGTGGCCGCAGTCCGGCAGCCGCCGGAGCTCGTCGCCATCCTCGTACTCCGCCAGGCACACCGCGCACCCCGTGCCATCGCTGACATCAGCCGCCTCCTCCGGCGCTGACGGCTTCGACGACGACGAGCAGCTGTAGTACACCGTCGTCGGGTACTCCGCCAGGACGGCCTCGTCCAGCCCCGCCGGAGCAGGCGCCGCCCCCGCCCGGCCGAGCTCCACGTCGTCGATGCTCCGCTGCGACGGTGACCGCCGCTGCCGCCGGCGGCGGCGGCGGTTGGAGCAGGCCAGCATGACGGCGGAGATCGCCACCAGCGTAGCCACGGAGGCGGCGATCAGCACGTAATCCTTGGCCATCTCACCGTACACAGCAAACACTGCAGCTAAGCTAAGCTAAGCTCTCCTCCAATCTTTATACGCGTCACGTCTCTGCATCAAGATTCGTGCGACCAGCCACGGACCGTCTGATCGCGTCGAGATTCGCGCCGCGCGTAATGCTAATCAACCTCAGGACAATTATGTTAGTGTCAATACGCGCTAATGACCGGGTTATGTGCCTAATTAAAACACCTGTAATTTGACTTTACCGCTGCGTGTTGTCCGTTGCTTGATGTGCCAGCGATCCTTGGTTCTTTCTGAAAACTTCCTCGTCACCAAAACTTTCTCCGATTTCTTTATTATTAATTTACGTTGTCTTTTTTTCTTTTACTTTTGAGCTCGCTAGAGCATAAGAATTTCACTTTCTACATTAAATTTCTCTTGTTTTTTTTTTGAAGATCAGGAATATATAGTTTTCAAAACTTTCTGAAGAAAGCCTATCAGCGTTGAATGGTGTCGTGGAAGGTTATTACCCAGTGGAACTGTGACAGCTAGAGAGGGAGTGAAAAATAATGATGGGAGAATAGGATACTTAAGCTGCTAAGCAGGTAATTAGGCAGGTAAAGTGCAATCCTAATGATGTAAAGAATGAGGTTTTCTGTAGCTTTGATCTGACAGGAAGGAAGGAATGCTTTGATAGTATATGTTTGGCTTAGGAGAATTAACCACTGGGATTAATTAATGCAAACAATATCTGACCTTGAATTCATCTAAAGAAAATTTCTGCATCTAAAGAAAGAAAAATGTTTCTGAGCTTGAATTGGTCTAACCTAATTAGTTTGTGCTGTTGATGGTACAAGACCAAAGCAACTCTGTTCTTGTTGATGATGGCTGACCATTTCTTTTGCTTTCAAGGAGCATGTGCATTGACCATGCTTACATTGCTTATGCTTTCATTGTTTATGCAATGCAATAGTACAGCTTCAGGTACTAATCCATACAACCTAGATTAATCAAACATCACATGGTTTGTTTAGCATGTGCAGCTAATCTTGCAGATTTGAAGAGTTGAAAGTGTTTGGACTTATTTCAGGGAAATGCAAGCACCAAATTGCCATCAGAATAATCTGGTTGATCATGGATAATCCACTGTATATGTACATAGGCAGCAGAAAGCATTAGTGCTGTAATTCTTTTTGTCTGAGCTCCACTTATTTGGCCCATCTGTATGCCTTTTATTCTACCATCCATATACAAGGTGCTGCATATACCTCAAAGCAAGTTGCACTTATTTAGGAGAAGTGGTTGCATACATTTTTGTACCCTTCGAGGGGAAAGAGAAACATCACGAGTTTTCTGCATAGTACATAAATTGGACTTTATAAGCTACAAATGAACTGTTATAACAAGCATCAAGAGTACAACTATTACAATTTTACTATATCTTTCTTCTCTCTATCTCTCCAGCTATACTAGGCGGCTTTGTTTTCATCATCACATATACCTCCAGTAGTGTAGCACCTAGAATGAATATGAATACATAAATTTCAGCACTGACATTATGCTATTTTGGCGATGCCAAAATTTGTACTAGATAAAAACCCGATAAAACAGTGTAGATGCAACTAACCTTCATAAGTATTCCTCACAGAAATTAGCTCTCTGATGATATCTCTTGTAAGCATTCTTGCTCTGGGCGAGTCCTCCGTACATTGCAGCGCCACTCGGAGAACTGACATTATACATACTTCCATCTTCTTTTCAGACATATCTCTCGCTTTAAGCTGCAACATTGCTTGATCAACAATCTCCATGGCACTGTCAGGATAAGCTGTTGCAACATAGCTGCGGATGCTTCTACCTCCCTGAAACAAATCATCTGTTGGCCTTTTTGCAGTGAACATCTCAAGCAGCAGGGTTCCGTAGCTGTAGACATCCCCCTCCACTGAAATTTCACCACCCATTCCATATTCTGAAAACATTAACAGGAATAAAATCGTCAATGCGTTATTATTAAGGTGTTTCATGAAACGTTTGTCATGTAGATGTGGTAGTATTTAGAACTTAAAGAGTCCTAATTACCTGGAGGAATATATCGGATGGTGCCTTTGATCCCAGCTGAAATACTAGAATATTGTATGGAATTGTTGTTTGTTCCCAACACAAACCGTGACAGCCCAAAGTCCCCTACATGGGCAACCATGTCATTGTCAAGGAGGACATTGCTTGGCTTCAGATCACAGTGCACAATGGGCACAATGGGCACTTCAGATCCTAGAAATTAAATAAAATAAAAGGCAAATCAATCAAGTAAAGGTATTAATAAAATTAAATTTTCCTCTAAAAATTATGGCTGAAAATATTTTTAAAATATTCTCCATGCGCTAAAGTATTCTCTGAAATTTTTTGTGAAATTTTGGAGCTCCAGAAATAATTATAATAATACAAAGAGTATTAAAATAACTATTTAAATAAATAAAATAATCATTAAATGATCTGGTGATATTTTTATTAAATACTTTGAGTGTCCATATATTTTTATGAATTTTTTAGAATTATTTGAGCACTGAAAATATTTATAAAAATTCAAAGATCATTTATGTGATTGATTTAAATGGAAAATAAATTTAAAATCCCCTTCCTGTTCCAAGGCCGCTCCGGCCCATCCTCCAAAGTCCGCTTGCGTCCCTCTCGCCGACCCGCCAAATCCGCCAATCCCCTCTCTCTCCTCCCGACCTAGTGCTCGGCCCGTTTCCATTGTGCGTCGCGCCAAAGTCCATTTCCCGTCCCTGCTCCCCCGAGCCACTGACCAGTGGGCCCCATCGGTCAGCCACTCCTTCCTCTCGAGCCATCGACAAGCGGGCCCCACCTGTTAGGCGTATCCCAAACCTCCCGCCCGTCTTTCTCGGCCACCGCTGCCATAGTCGCGCTGTGCCACCGCTTCTCCCGCACCGCCTCGGCCCCCTCGCGCGCCCCCTGCTAGGGGTGGGCAAAAATAACCGAGACCGAAGAACAGAACCGAATTGACCGAGACCAAAATCGAAAAGACCGAAGTAAATTTTGGTCTCAAGAATGTAATAACCGAAATAACTGAATAAACTTCGGTCTTGGGCCTCGGTTACCCGAGCTAACCGAAGTGACCGAAGTTCGGTCTGCTGTCTGCTGACCTGCTGTTTACTCATTTGTTGTTTATCAATTGTTATTTGGAATTTTTAATTCTTGGCACTTGTAAGTTGTATGTTTGTTTGAACTTATTTAATTGTTGCTTGCAACCACTTTTATGTTGGAAAATATCATTATGTTGTTTAGTGAACTATCTAATTTTCTTGAAATGTGACCTGTCGGTGATATAGGCCAGGGGGTATGTCAGAGGTATGATATCTGAAAAAAGGAAGGCGCCCTTGCCCATCAAGGCGCGCCAAAGATATGTCCTGAATGGCCCAAGTGAGTCCCGGCCACAGGCGGCCACATGGCCGTCCCAAGAAGGGCCTGGCCCGGAGGCTGCCCAAAGGCCGCCGTGCTCCCAAGCGGTAGGGTCCGGGATCACCCGGACCCCTGGACGGCAGGGTCCGGGGCTACCCGGAGCCTTCATCCCTCACCCCACACCTCTCTGGGAGAGGGGCGAGTCCAACTGACAACCACCTCATTTAATGCCTAAAAAGAGAGAGGCTGAGCGCCTGCCCCGCCGCATTTAATGCGATGTGAGGCGCGCCTGTCAGCCGCTCTCATCATCACCCCTTTTTGCCTGTCACGAGGCAAAGGGGGCCTAAAGTCTTTGACTGCGACCGCGGTATGGCAGCACACCCACTCCGCGTATGCCTCTCTCACGCCCCGTCTAGTCGTGTTTAATGCATTGGGCGGCCGCGTGGGAGAGAGAGTACGAGCGCAGGAGGCGTTGTGTCAGCACCTACCCACGAGATGGGCCGCTGACCAGTGGGTCCCATCGGAGTAGGTAGGCCGGCCATCACCGCGTCAGCAGCATGGCTGCCACGACGCTCGCTTTTTTCCGCCTACTCCCATGACGCGGCAACAGGAACAAAGATGGGGTGGCTTCTCCGACAAGACAAGGCAAGAGCCGCTCCATCACGTGGAGCGAAGTAGAAGAAATCAGGACTACTGTGGTGTCCCCTTGCACTATAAAAGGAGGCCCAAGTCCATCATAAAGGAGGTTCCGTGTTCTGAGTTCTGTGCTCTGTTCGGCTAGCCCCTTGAGTGGTTTTGGAGGTTCCTTTCTTCGGTTCATCAACTTCTAGAGCCACAGCTAGCCCTGAGCAACGCTCGACCCATCAGTCGTTGGGAGAGGGGAATACCATCACTGGTCCTTGTAATCCATCCTTCATACTACGTAAAGAACAGGAGTAGGGTATTACACCTCGTAGGTGGCCCGAACCTGTATAAACCCTTGCGTCCTTGCAGTCTTGATTTTTCCCGGTTATCGACGTCATCCCATCTTCATCGCGAGTTTAAGCCTAGATTCACCGCTCCCCTGTGCCGAACCAAAAAGAGGGTCCCTCGGATTCCCGCGTGTTGATCTCCGACATCGACAGCTGGCGCGCCAAGTAGGGGGAGCGCACTGCATTTTGGTTTAAATTCTCGTATTCCTTTCATTTCTCGCGAAAAACCCTCTCTCCCCGTCTTCGCCATGGTTCACGGCCACGTTCCGCGGTCCGTGTCAGGCTCGCTCGTTGCCCGCGGCTGAGGAGGTTGACACGGGCGGACATAGCCCCAACTTCCGCCACCTCCGCTCGGGGGAAAGGACCTTCGTCTCCCTCATCGCCTCTGATGGCAACGGTGCCAGCCGAGGCCGCGCCACCTTCTCTGCCCCCCGCTGAAACGGCGGCTACGGGTGGAGGGGCCGGTATCCGCAGAAGCGCCAACGCTCTGCGGGATCCGGGCCACACCCAGAGCGGACGTGCGGCGAACCTCGCCGGGAAGACGTCCATCGTCGCTGAAGTTTGGCACGCTGAGGCGCCTCCGAGCGGCGGAAGTTCTTTGCGCCACCCCGGTCACCGGGCGAGGATCAACGCCAAGCGTTGGTTCGACGACGTGACGAAGCTGGTAGGCACGACCCAGCGTCAACTGGCCGCTGACCTCGCTTTCTCCAGCCACCAACCGCGCGGTTCACATACCGCAGTGAGCTCGTCCTCTCGACGACGGGCTCGAAGGGCACCAGCTACCGCGAGGGCAGAGGAGAACCTCTCGGCGGCAGCCCAACCAGAGGCGCCCCGAGATCTGCTATATGCAGAACGGGACGCCCACCTTCGCATCGAGCAGCGCCATGACGAACGTCGCACGGGGCGGCCTCAGGACTGTGCCTCCTCGTCAGGAGGCGCAACCAGTCGGCGAGTGGCCGCAGCGGCCCTCCCACAGGAGGAGCCCCTCAGGGTACGGCGAGCGGCCATGATGGCCCAACCGCGAGCAGGGGATTCTGCGGTACCCAAGGGGGCCCCTCAGCCCTCGTCGCCCCCTCCAGCCGGCAACGGCTGTCAGGCCTTCATCGTCAGCCTTCGCAACGTGCGCTGGCCTAACAAGTTCAGGTCGGCCCTTACAGAGAAGTACGACGGCTCGGTGAACCCCACCGAGTTCCTCCAGATCTACACCACAGTCATCGAGGCTGCTGGAGGTGACGAGCACGTCATGGCCAACTTTTTCCCCATGGCGCTCAAGGGCCAGGCCCGCTCCTGGCTAATGAACCTGTCGGCTCAATCGGTCACCTCATGGGATGACTTGTGCCGGAAGTTCACCTCCAACTTTCAGGGCACGTACCCGCGCCCGGGGGTGGAGGCAGACCTCCAATGGTCCGACGAGGGGAGGACGAGTCCCTGCGCAAATACATCCAGCGTTTTTGCCAGGTACGCAACACCATACCCTCCATCGCTGACCATGCAGTGATCTTCGCCTTTCGGAGTGGTGTATGCCACGACGTTATGTTGGAGAAGATCGAGTCCAAGGTCCCCCGGACCACCACGGAGCTCTTTGAGCTCGCTGACCGGGTGGCCCGCAAGGAGGAGGCTCGGGTTTGGAATCCTAGGAATCCTGCCCCAGCCTCCACTGGCGCTGCCCCCTCCGCGTCCTAGGAAGAATGACGCGAGTGACGGCGGAAGCGCAGGCCATTGCGCGGTGGCGAGGAGGGCCACGTCCTCGCCGTCGACGGTGCCGAGAAGCCCTCGCGGAAGGGCAAGCCCGCGGGCAACCGCAGGCGCTCCCCGGACCCTCGCCCCCAGGGCCGGGTCGGGGACAAATGGTGCATGGTGCACAAAACCTCCCACCACGACCTCTCCGAATGTCGTTCGGTCAAGAACTTGGCCGAACGGGAACAAAAGTACGAGCAGGAGCGGAGGAAGAATGAGAAGAAAACCCGCCGCAAGGGCAAGGCCCGGCGGAGCGCTCGAATCGACGAGAGGAGGCCAAAGGTGTGGCCCCGTCGGAGATGACAACGACGACCTGGGCTACCAAGATCCCCAGCACGTCGTCGCCACCATCGACGGTGGGGCAGGAGCTCAAGTGTCCCGCCGGAGCGTCCATGAGGCACGAGCTCCTCGCGATCCGTGCCGCCCCACGAGGCGGCCCGAAGGTCACGCTAGGAGGTTTGGCGCCCATCACCTTCGACCAGACCGATCACCCGGGGAGCATCGCACGTAGCGGTCACTTGGCCCTCGTGACCTCCCCCACCATTTGCAACGTCAAGGTCGCCCGAGTCTTAATTGACGGAGGTGCGGTCCTCAATATACTATCCCCGAAGGCCTTTGATGCGATCAAGGCTCCGGGGATGGTGCTCGGGCCGTCTTATCCCATCTTTGGGGTGACGCCCGGAAAGGTGTGGCCCGTCGGGCAGATCGCGCTGCCGGTCACCTTTGGGAGCCCCGCTAATTTTCGCACCGAGCGGATCGACTTCGATGTGGCGAACCTCAATCTGCCCTACAACGCCGTGATCGGGAGGCCGATGTTGGTGAAGTTCATGGCGGCTACCCATTATGCTTACCGCCAGCTTAAGATGCCGGGCCCCGGAGGCCCCATCACCGTCCATGCCGACGTTAAAACCGCGCTAGATTGTGCAGAAGCGCGCGTGGACGACATCACGGCGGCCGACCGCGTTGAACCCGAGGGCCCTCAGGGGAGGCCTCGGGTTCCCGCCTCGAACAAGATATCACCTCGGCCGATGAGGTGGTAGTCAAGTCTATCTAGTTGGGTGACGACCCGTCCAAGACCGCCAACATTTGCGGCAACTTGGACCCCAAATAGGAAGACGCGCTCGTTTCCTTCCTGCGGACGAACGCCGACGTGTTTGCTTGGAAGCCGTCGGATATGTCCAGAGTCCCCAGGGAGGTGATTGAGCATCGACTTGCAGTGCAGCCGGATGCACGACCGGTCCGGCAGAAGGTGAGGCGGCAGGCCCCTGAGCGGCAGGCGTTCATCCGCGAAGAGGTGACACGGCTCCAGGAGGCCGGCTTCATCCGGGAGGTGCTGCATCCGGAGTGGTTGGCGAACCCGGTGGTCGTCCCGAAGGCTAACCACAAGCTGCGCATGTGCATCGACTACACCGACCTCAACAAGGCATGTTCTAAAGACCCCTATCCTCTACCTCGAATAGACCGGATAGTCGACTCCACCGTAGGGTGCGACCTTTTATGCTTCCTAGATGCATACTCGGTTATCATCGGCCCGTATGGCTATAGAGGATGAGGAGAAAACTTCATTTATTACCCCTGTGGGTACCTTTTGCTACATGTCTATGCCCTTTGGTTTGAAGAATGCCATGTCCACTTTTCAACGTGGTGTCCGCATCACGTTGAAGGACCAAATAGGGTGCAATGTTGAGGCATACGTCGATGATCTTGTGGTCAAATCCCGGGACCAAAGAACCTTGCTCCTGGACTTGACCGAGACATTTGATAACCTCCGGTTCTTCCGCATGAAGCTGAACCCAGAAAAAAGCGTGTTCGGGGTACCGGCAGGCAAACTGTTGGGGTTTTGGTCTCTACCCGAGGCATTGAGGCCAACCATGCAAAAATAAAAGCGATAGAGGAAATGTGCCCCTAGGAAACTCAAGGACGTGCAGAGAATCACTGGTTATGTAGCTGCCCTGAGTCGTTTCATATCAAGGCTAGGAGAGCGGGCGCTCCCTCTATTCAAGCTGCTTAAGCGAACTGGCCCCTTCACTTGGACGGACAAAGCAGAGAAGGCCTTGGGCGAGCTCAAGCGCTACCTCTCCTCGCCGCCCGTATTGGTAGCGCCCCAAGAAGGAGAACCCCTCCTTTTATATTTGGCATCGACCTCCCAAGTGATTAGTGCGGCTTTGGTTGTGGAGCGCGACGACGAGCTAGACTCTCGCCGCCCCCAACCCCATCAAACCCGGAGGCGGAAACCTCGAACAGTGTTGGCCGAGTAAGCGCCGACCGGAGGTGGCCCTTGGCCCCCGAGCTTCACGGAGCCACCCGCCCCCTAGTCCGGGGCTCCCGAGGCCCCTTCCACCCAGAGCGGCCCTAAGGGCCCCGGGGAAGGTGATGGCCCGGCAGCCCCGGACACCGAGGTAACCCGCCCTGGTGCACTCGAACCTGTCGCCCCTAGCGAAGTAGCCAAGGCCCACACCAAGGTGCAGCGGCCGGTCTACTTTGTCAGCGAGGCGCTACGGGACGCAAAGACACATTACCCGTAGGCCCAGAAAATGCTCTACGCTGTGCTCGTGGCCTCCAGGAAGCTGCACCATTATTTCCAGGCGCATCGGGTAACGGTAGTCACGTCCTACCCTCTCTGACAAATTCTGTATAACCGAGAGGGCACAGGATGGGTAGTCAAGTGGGTCATCGAGTTGTCGGAATTTGATCTACATTTCGAAGCCCGGCACGCGATCAAGAGCCAGGCCTTGGCCGATTTTGTGGCAGAATGGACGCCAACGGCCGATAGCGATTCACCCCCGGGTGAACCTGAGAGCGCGGAGGATCGCGGCCAAGGAACTATGCACTGGATTATGAACTTTGACGGTTCACTCACCTTGCACGGGGCCGGGGCAGGCGTGGTGTTAACTTCCCCAATGGGTGACGTGCTCCGGTACATCGTCTGGCTTGGCTTCCGGGCAACCAACAACATGGCCGAATACGAAGGGCTCCTAGCGGGGTTGCGAGCGGCCGCAGGCATGGGCATCCACTATCTGCTGGTCCTCGGGGACTCCCAACTGGTTGTAAACCAGGTTTCCAAGGAGTACCAATGCACCGACCCCCAGATGAAGGCTTATGTCAAGGAAGTACGGCGTATGGAGCGTCATTTCGATGGCCTTGAGCTACGCCACATTCCCAGAAGAGACAATACCCTGGCGGACGAGCTATCTAGGATCGCGTCCGTGCGAGCCCTAGCCCCGCCAGGCGCGTTTGAAGAAAGTCTCACAGAGCCGTTGGCGCACCCGAACCGTCCCAAGGGCATGAATCGGCCGGTCCCGACGCCGACTGGCAGCCAGCCTACGCCGGCCCCGCCAGACCAACATCACGCGCTGTAGCTTGGATTTCGAAAATCCAGGCGTACCTACAAGACGCGTCATTGCCCGAGCAACGCGAGGAAAGCGAACGCATTGCCCGGACCTCCAAGAGGTACGTGTTGGTAGAAGGAACACTCTACCGACGCGGTGCCAACGGAGTGCTCATGAAATGCATCGCTCAGGAACAGGGTCTCGAGCTCCTAGCCGAGATCCATGAAGGTGAATGTGGGGCGCACTCAGCCGCCCGAACCTTGGTGGGAAAGGCATTCCGCCAAGGATTTTATTGGCCCACCGCGCTGGAGGATGCAACAGATCTCGTGCGGCGGTGCCGAGCATGCCAATTCCACGCCAAGCAAACACACCTGCCGGCTCAGGCCCTTCAGACCATCCCGCTCTCATGGCCATTCGCGGTCTGGGGGCTGGACATCCTGGGTCCGTTCAAGCAGGCACGTGGCGGCTGCAAGTTTCTGTATGTCGCCATCGACAAATTCACCAAGTGGCCCGAGGCCTATCCAATCAGCGTCATCGACAAACATTCGGCTGTGCGGTTCATGAGAGGCATCACGGCAAGGTTCGGGGTCCCCAACAGGCTCATCATCGACAACGACACCCAGTTCACGAGTGAGCTGTTTGGTGAGTATTGCGACGATATGGGCATCAAGCTCTGTTTCGCCTCGCACGCCCACCCCCAAAGCAACGGTCAGGCCGAGCGTGCAAATGCAGAAATATTAAAAGGCCTCAAGACGAAGACCTATAATGTGCTCAAGAAGCACGAGACTCGTGGATCGACGAGCCGCCGCGGTCCTTTGGGCCAATCGGACAACCCCGAGCCGCGCCACCGGGAAACACCTTTCTTCTTGGTGTATGGAGCCGAGGCGGTCTTGCCTTCCGAGCTCACCTTGGGATCGCCCGAGCCACGTTATACACCGGCGATCAAGAGCTGCGTCGTGACGACTTGGATTACCTGGAGGAAAGACGGCGCGTGCAGCGCTCGCGCGGCCCACTACCAGAGCCTCCGCGCTACCATCGCCGCAAAGTCGCCCCGAGCGCGCAGATCAATGATCTCGCCCTACGCCGTGTTCAAACGCATGCGGGACTGAGCAAATTATCCCCGATGTGGGAGGGGCCATACAAGGTTATTGGCACCCCACGTCCGGGAGTAGTTCGCCTAGCCACAGAGGACGGCACTCCGTTGCCGAACCCGTGGAACATTTTCCACCTGCGCAGGTTTTACCCATAAGCCGCATAGTGCGCTGAAACATACATGGAAGTTCATCCACTGCTTCCGGTGGCATGAACAATAAGTTTGCTGTTACATCCCATATGATTTTCTTGCAAAATACCTATTTGTAGTGTGTTTTCCTCCATGTGCTGGAGCATGTACTGCGGATGGAGCTTTCCAATGGTTCCTTGGCCTTACCCGCCTTAGCCTGAGAGCCCTAAGGGCGTCGATGGTAGAGCGATGCTGCATACTACCACGCCTGGGGGGAGTCAACGTCTGGGGGCTCGGGTGCGTACTAACACGCCTGTCATGGCCCCCCGTTGTCGCTGCCCTCGCCGGCCTTTTTATGCCTTCGCTCCTACCCGAAACCCGAGAAAGGCACCGACCAACGACGGTGCATGCTGCCCGAACCCGGACTCCCCGCTACATGGGACAAATCATGGTGGAGGACCACGCTACCGCATTCTTGCAATGGCTAAGCTAACTGAGAGTTGAACTACCGTTGCGGAAAGCAAACAGAGGGGTCGGGCCAACTAACCGCCACTACGTGCGCGCTAAGTTGGCCGGGGCTCCCAACATATATACATACATATATGGACTATTGCAATACAAGTTCAACGAGATAATGACAAGTTCACTGATATTATAAACAATATTGCAAATATCTTGTTCACAAATATAGGTAAAAACAAAAAGGGGACGGGGGAGTCCTAGGCGGCCGGCGGGTCGCTGGGGGCGTTCTTCGAGTGGCCTTCGTCCGGCGAATCTTGGCGGAAGGCAAGCTGGAAGGCCGCCGGAGTGCCGTCAAAACCCACCATAATGGAGTCGACGACGTCTTGGACGCGAAGACGGGCGGCCTCCTCGGTGCCCTCGGGGAAGTCCTCGGTGGGGATGTAGGGGTCGAAGCTGGGGTCGCGGGCCTGATAGCTCGCCAGGATAAGCGTAGCGACTTGGCGGGAAAAGTCGTATGACGACTCCTTCGTCACCTCGTCGACCTCCTCCGGCACCCTCTTGATCCCCTCAGCCAGCTCATCTATATGAGTGGCTAACCCCCCTAAGGTGGGGACGCCGATGAGGGGACGGATGACCCCCACCTCGCGGGCTGCGTCCCGAAGGCGCTCGACGGATGAGGCCACGAGCCGGAGCCCCAGGCTCAAGGTGTGCTCCAGCTCCGTGATCCGGCGGCGCGCCTCCTCCAGTTCTGGCCTCCGCACCTACGCCTGCGTGTCAATGACCGCTTGCTCCCGGGCAGCCAGGTCTTGCTCCCACCGCTCCAACTCGTCTTGCCGGCGGTCCGAGGCGGCGGAGCCCGCTCGCGCTCCCAGACGGCTTCAGCACCGGAGGCCTCCTCCCGGGCCTCCAAGACCATCACCTCCCGCCCCTCCACGGCGGCCTCGTGCTCCGCGATGGCCTTCTCCGGGCCACCACGTTAGCCTCCCGCGTGGCGGAGTCTTCCTCGACCCTGACGACGGCGGCCTCCCGGTCCTCGACCGCCCGCCACGCCGCCTCTAGAGCCCTCTCTCGCTACGCCAGGCCGGTCTCGCGGGCCTGAAGCTCAACATCGGTGTTGGCGGCGGCGACCTCGGCATCGCGCAGGGTGCGCTCGCGCTCGTCGAGCCCCTGGGCACGCTCCTTGAGGTCACGGATGAACCTCCCGGCGGTGGTGTGGACCTCTCCTCCGCGGCGGCGGCGACCGCTCGCGAAAGTCGGCGGCGTGCCACTCAACGACGGTGTCCTCGAACACTGGCCGAGCTCCTCCCGGCGCCGCTCAATCTCCGCCGCTCCGCTGCGGACGAGGCCCTCCACCTCGCCGTGGCCGCCAGCTCCCGAAGGCCCTCTTCAACTTCAGCCTCCCGCCGCGCCACCGTAACCTCCCTGGTGGCTAATGCCTGCACCTGGGCTCGGAGTCCCTCTAGGAAGATCGTGTTGGCCTCCTCCAGTGCCCTGGACACAACCTCCCTCGTCCGCTCTTGAGACCGGACGAGGAGCTCAGTGTCCAGGGCGGCCACAAACCCGGACCGAGCGTCCTTGGATTCGGAGTCGGAGCTCGGCCCGGGATCAGCCACCTGTGCGGGGCGGGCAGCCGAAGACGCCCCATGGCCAAAGCCACCCGCTCCTTGCATTGGGGGCTCGCGGCAGCGCGCCGCAGAGCTAACCGTGGCCGGCGGGGTGACGGCGCCGTCCGCACGACGCGGCGATGGGTGTTGTGGCGACGACGATGGTTGCCACGGAGGAGCCCCCTGGGGCTGTTCTCCGCCACCCTCCGCTGCCCCCTCTGCGTCGGGGCCGCCCTCGGCTCGCTCCTCATGGGCGACCGGCGCCCCGATCTCTGGGTGGGCCCCCTCCTCGGATCTCACCGGATCCGGGCCCGAACCCATAAGGGGCGACCCGGACTCGAAGGGCTCAAGCGCCCCGAGCCTCTCCTGCGCCTCCTCCCCCGAGCCCGAGGCAGAACCGCCCTTGGGTATAACCCTGGGGCGAAAATGCCGGTGCTCACGGCTGGAAGCAAAAAAATGAACATAGAAAGGGATCAAAAAACAAGACAAAAACGCAAGGCCCAATGAGCATGTACATGATGGCAAGGCATACCTGCGGGCGGGGTTGAAGTCCCAGGAAACCCGCGAGATGGCCCGCTTCTTCTTCGCGGGGCCGCCTGGAGGGCTCGCCGGGCTGCCGCTCGCCGCCCCTGCCGACGCTGGAGCCCCACGGATGGCCTCCGCCGATGGCGCGCTCGCCGTGGGCGTGCTCCGGGCCTCCTCTGTCGTCGTCGTCGCCGTCGCTATGGTTGTCCTCGCCCGGCGGAGTGGCCCCTGGGACGGACCCGTCGCCGCGAGCCTCCCGATCTGCGGGAGGAGCAGCGCGTCCCACGCCGCCACCACGTGGCGGAGATGGGAGGAGCGAGGTCCTCCTCGACCTCTTCCTCTTCCCCTTAGGGTCGGGGCCCCGGATCGCTCCGGCCGGACCCGGCGGTTCAGCCGCCCGATCGGCACCTGGTCGTCGGCGTCGTCGTAGTCGCCGCCCCCGCCCCTCGGGGTAGCGTCTGGCGCTGCTGACGACGAGCTCACGCCGTCGCCCACCACCTGCAGCGCGTGCAGGATCTCCGAGCGCACCGAGTCCTGGCATAACGGCACCAACCCGGGCGGGAGCTGCGTCAGGTCCATCGCCGTGACGCCGAGAGTGCGGTGAACCAGGATCGCGAGGTCCCTCTCGTCCCAGTTGAAGGCGGCGCCCACGTGGGTCCGCATGTCGTCGTTGGGGCCCGTGTACATGTAGGCGGGCGCGTCCTTTCCCGCAACGGTGCAATGTGCCTCATCCGGAACTCATGAAAGACCGCGTGGCCGGACGTGCACCCTCCGGAGGTAGCCGATTCGCTCCAAGACCCCATCCAGCTCCCGCCGGCTCGCGGACGTGCCCCCAGCTCCTCCGGTTCACCGGGATCCCCGTCGGCGGGGATAGGCGGGGTGGTCGCCTAGGCCGGTGTAGAACCGTAACGCCCTCTAGTTCTCCCACCTGGAGCGAGGGTGGATGTCGATGAAGGGGGTGCCGACCGTCCTGTCGTTCCGCGGCTAGATCGCCATGTACCCAACCGCGCCGGGAGTACGCCCGCACACCGGAAGAACTGGCTGGAAGAGGTGCGGCGAGGGCATCACCCCCACGAACATCTCGTAGGTGTAGGCAAACACGACGAGGTAGAAGACGACGTTGGGGGTGAGGTGGTGCAGCTGGAGGTCGTAGAACTCCAAGCACGTCGAGAAAGAAGCGGGAGAAGGGCGGCACCGCCCGACCATGGCGAAGGAGGTGAAGAACACCATCCTCGTGGGGCCGCTCCTCCGGACATCGCCGCCGCGCGTGTCGCGCGGCGTACTTGTTGAAGAGGTGCGAGCCTCCGCGGTGCGGACCAAGGATTTGGGAGCACACTCCCGGCTCCAGAGGTGAATCGCGGGCCATATCAAAGATGGACGCCGAAGTGCGAAGGGAAGCCGGTGGCGAGAGGAAGGAGGTGAAGAAGCAAAGGGCGCTAGGAAGATGAGAAGCGAAAGGTTGTGAGAGGCGATGGCTGTGGAAAGCGTAGAAACCGATCCCCCTCCACGCGGATCCGTTTTTATAGGCGACCACGGCCCCCTCGAATTCCACGGCATTAATTTCGCCCCACTACCACACTGCACGCCTCCTTGCCTCCGCGCCCCTTCGTTTTCTTTTCGCATCCCCTTTGGTTCCCGCGCTGCTTGGTTCCCGCGCCGCATGGATTTCGCGCAGCCTGGGGCTTCGCGCCCACCAGGCGCACTACGCAGGACGGAGAGAGCTAGGCGGTTTGAATGGGCCCCCGCGCGCGTGGCCTGAATAAATTCGCTCCCCGTCTTGAGAAAGCTTAGCCTAGCACGGCATCAGTTGTCGCGTACCAGCCTTTTGCCATAGCAAGGCACATCTAGTACCCGGGCCCACACACTCAAGGAAATGGCGTTAACCGCGTCCGAGTCCGACTTGATCCCGGTCAACACCGGGGGCTACTGTCGGTGATATGGGCCCGACAGTATGTCAGAGGTATGATATCTGAAAAAAGGAAGGCGCCCTTGCCCATCAAGGCGCGCCAAAGATATGTCTTGAATGGCCCAAGTGAGTCCCGGCCACCGGCGGCCACGTGGCCGCCCCAAGAGGGGCCTGGCCCGGAGGCTGCCCGGAGGCCGCCGTGCTCCCAAGCGGCACGGTCCGGGATCACCCGGACCCCCCATCCCTCACCCCGCACCTCTCTGGAAGAGGGCGAGTCCAACTGCCAACCATCTCATTTAATGCCTAAAAAGAGAGAGGCTGAGCGCCTGCCCCGCTGCATTTAATGCGATGTGAGGCACGCCTGTCAGCCGCTCTCATCATCACCCCTTTTTGCCTGTCACGAGGCAAAGGGGGCCTAAAGTCTTTGACTGCGACCGCGGTATGATAGCACACCCACTCCGCGCATGCCTCCCTCATGCCCCGTCTAGTCGCGTTTAATGCATTGGGCGGCCGCGTGGGAGAGAGAGTACGAGCGCAGAGGCGTTATGTCGCACCTACCCACGAGATGGACCGCCGACCGTGGGTCCCATCGGAGTAGGTAGGCCGGTCATCACGCGTCGCCAGCATGGCTGCCACGACGCCCGCTTTTTCCGCCTACTCCCATGATGCGGCAACAGTAACAAAGATGGGGTGGCTTCTCCGACAAGACAAGGCAAGAGCCGCTTCATCACGTGAAGTGAAGTAGAAGAAATCGGGACTACTATGGTGTCCCCTTGCACTATAAAAGGAGGCTCAAGTCCATCATAAAGGAGGTTCGTGTTCGAGTTCGTGCTCTGTTCGGCTAGCCCCTTGAGTGGTTTTGGAGGTTCCTTTCTTCGGTTCATCAACTTCCAGAGCCACAGCTAGCCCTGAGCAACGCTCGACCCATCAGCCGTTGGGAGAGGGGAATACCATCACTGGTCCTTGTAATCCATCCTTCATACTACGCAAAGAACAGGAGTAGGATATTACACCTCGTAGATGGCCCGAACCTGTATAAACCCTTGCGTCCTTGCAGTCTTGATTTTTCCTGGTTATCGACGTCATCCCATCTTCATTGCGAGTTTAAGCCTAGATTCACCGCTCCCCTGTGCCGAACCAAAAGGGGTCCCTCGGATTCCCGTGTGTCGATCTCCGACATCGACATGACTGTCCCGAAAATTTTGGTTCGACCGAAGACCAAATCGAACTAACCGAATACCGAAGTGCTCGGTCCTGACTTTTTAAACACCGAGTTCGGTGTTGACTTTCTAAAGACCGAACTAACTAAAGAACGAAGACTGAAGACCGATCGGTTCGGTCAGACCGAACGCCCACCCCTAGCGCCTGCATCTCCGCAACCGCCGCCGCCTATCCCTGTTGTATCTGAGCCGAACTCTACCCAAGGCTGCTCAATCTACAACCTTCTGAAGGGATTGGACCTGAGAAAGTGTTGTGAGACAAGTTCAGGAACAAGGCTAGAGACAAGAGGCTCAGAACTTGTTTTGGTAGCATGCCACTGAACCAATTGTAAGACAAGTCCAGGATTGCAATATTGCTCATTCTCTCAAAGCTCTCAGGTATGCTTCCCTGTAGGTCGTTCTCTGAGAGGTCCAGGAAAGTGAGCTTAGAAAGGTTTGCGACCAGCATTGGTGGGATCTCACCAGATATGTTATTGCCTGAGACATCTGGCCCAGTCATGCTGTGAAGATCACCAATAGTGTCTGGTATGGTGCCCGTCAGTGTGTTGTCAGCAAGTACAAGAATATCATGATTTCTAAACTTTCCAATGTCAAGGGGAATGGCACCACTTATCATGTTTTCATTCATAGAGATTTTCTCTATCCCAATTGTAAGGTTGACAAGAGAAGCCAGCAGAACACCTTGAAACTTATTGCTTGAGAGGCTCAGCACAACCAACCTATTGCAATTCGCTAGTGCGGCCATCAGTGGCCAGTCCTTGTCCCACTTGTCCTCCAGCTGGTTGAACTGAAGGTTCAGCACATCGAGATCCTTCAGCCTACCATATCAGGTGGCACAATTCCTGTAGAGCGTTGCTCTGAAGCTGGTTCACATGGAGTTCTGTGGCATTTCCTATCGATGGAGAGATGCTTCAATTGAGTTGGGAGTTGTACAAAGAAAGAAACTGAATTCTTGGTAGGGTGATACCGAAGTCAGGTGGCAGCATACCAGATAGATCATTGTTCCCTAATTCAAGTGTCCTGTGAACTGGAATTCCCCCTCCGAGGCCAGCAAAAGCTAACCTCAAAAAATTTAGCTTCATGAGTCTACCCAACGTGTCAGGTATGCTACCTCCAAGGATGTAATTCTCACTGGCATCAAAAGCTAAGAGTGAGGATAGGTTACACAATGAGGGCTGGGATGCCACCGATGAGATTGCTCTGGTGCAAGCCCAAGAACTCAAGCTTTGATAACAACCCAAACAATGAGGGGATGCCACCAGACAGGTTGTTCACACTGACATTGAACACCTGGAGTTACTGGCAGTTGCTGAAGTTCTCGGGAATATCACCATGCAATCCATTCCGTGGTAACTTGAGATGGGTGAGACGAGCACAATTGGTGAGAGAAACAGGTATTTTACCGATCAGAGAACTCCTGCCAAGGCTAATGACCCATATGCGAGGTAGTTGGTAAGGCTTCGACAGGATGCTACCAGTGAGACGGTTGCCGGAGAGGTCGAGTGTGTGGAGGAAGGAAAGATTGACCAGACTTGGGCTAATCACACCCATCAAGTTTGATGACATGAGCTCCAGCGTCGTCACACGACCAGGATGCTGTCGGGAGTGGCACGACAAACCGCGCCACCGGCAGATGCTATCCATGGTATTCATACCTCCATTGGTAGTGGCCCATGTATCAAGAACCCTGTTTGGGTCACCGGAGATGATGACCTTGAATGCTAGCCGAGCTTGCTCATCACTAGACTGAGTTGTGCATATGGGGAGAACATGGACAACATGAATGAAGAAAGCGGTGATGAGCAGACATGGGCTTTGCCTCTTGCTGCAGTCCCCCATGCTTGCTTGCTATCTAGATAGGATTCTAGGAGTTCTTGTGTAACAATTAGAAGATGCATACTGTGAAAAGGCTTTAACTTTTCGCATTCGATTAAGGCAATGTTAACTTCTTCTAGTGCTTATTTATTGCTAGTGAGTGCAACACTCAGGAGGTGTGAAACTGTTGTTCTTCATAAATTAAAGACTGAAAGTTGCTGGCCAGGATTTTCATACTGTTCAAACCGGAGTACATTGTACGTCCTTGGTAGAAGTAGCTATCAACTACAAAAGAACTAAAATATTGACATAGATCAAAAACAAAAGTCGACTAGTGTTTGAAATCCAGAGATGGATAACCAAAAGGAGGATCCTTTCTCTTTGTATGGAAGTGTGCTCATGGGTCAACTAAGAAACTCCACAGGCGGAAAAAATCCCCTCCCTCCCGGCCCCGTCCCTTTCAAAAGAAGGTAGCACCGGCCACTTGCTTCTTCTCCGGCGAGCTTTCTGCATCCGCGTTGGTCTTCTTCTTCGTCTCTGGCAACGATTTTACAAGGTGCAACAGAGGTGTTTCTTCGTTTGCCTTAGGTGCTTCAACCTCCATCTTAGGGAGGCCCCTCTTGGGTTCGCATCTAGGCATCACTATATGCAGCTAGCCATGGCTTCTCTGCTCTTGTCATTGTCCATGTGTCGATCCGGCCATCCTTGTTGCGGCCAAGAGAAGGACCTGATTGCTTTTTTCTGTTTCTTTCTAGGTCCTTCTTTGCATATTTCAGGGTTAAAGTGTAATTTACCCATATGTTAGGGGCCTCTCTGTAAGACTTGTACTCTCAGCTTGCTTAATAAAATCCTAATCTGAGGCTGTAACCTCAGTTTGTTCTAAAAAAAGCAGGTTCACACCTCATGAATGTTTCACTGACAATAAATAAGCATTAGACCAAGTTAACCTTGCAGTAGTCGAATACCAAAAGTGAAATATTTTCACATTGTATCTTCGTTATATCTTAGGATGCATTAGGATGCAGTACATAGCATTGTTATATCCTTATCAATCATCGACCTTTTGACTATATATATGGACTATTCTCACATAGACTTCTGAAAGCGTTTATGCTCCATAAAAACAAGTTATATACAATACATTTTTGGCTTTTAAGATTTTTCAAAGTTGTGCCTGAATTTGCAAATATGTGTGTACCCATGGGTTCTCTAGATCAAGTTTTCTGCCTTTAATTTAAAATGCAACATAATTTTGTTCCTGCCTAACTGTTTTTTTAGAGGTCATCAGAGCTTATCTGTGCCTTGGAATTCAGTTCATTAACGACCAACTAACCTTCACAAGCAAGCTGTTGACACCACAAGTAATCTGAGCTTCCCCTTCACCGTTAACAGCTGGTTTGAAACGCATGGTTCGTCTGTTGTATTTAGTTCCATCAACTTGAGCAAGAATAGTTACTATCAGCGTCTCTTTTAAACAGACAGCCATCACTGGGCGCAAACAGTCGAACACTAGCAAATTGATCATCGCCATGATCAGCAGCCATCACAGCACCACCTGGCACTAAGCGGCTATCATGAACCAAAACGCTGTCTTTGATCATGCTGGTGCAAGCCGTTATCTTCCCATAGAAATGTCCCTGCAGAACCTTGACAGAAAGAGTGGCCTCCATCGCGTTACTGACGAACGCATACATGAGCTGCAGGGGATAGAGATTGTTGAGCCTCCTGCAAAGATCAATGGTGATAGGTTGCATACTAACAAACTTGAGGAGTTTACATGCCTGGATGCCCAAATGTGGTTAGGTTGCAGATGATTACTTCTAATCAAATGTTAATCGGAAGATAATCTTGACACCTCCTTATGCATACATCAAGAACAAAAACAGAGAAGGGTCAATATCGGCGATACATAAAACTCCAAATCCCAACTAAATATCCTAACTGCTTGCTTGCACAACGGAAACACGAATTTTAACAGTTCCGTCTTCCGGTCATGGGTGAAGGAGGAGGAATTTTGTTTTTGTTTTTTTTTTGCGAGAGGTCTGAGGTCTGAACTCGTGAGAGAGCAGCAAATCGCAGTAAAGCATACATCATCATCATGTAACAGATTATAGCAGATAGATTTTCTTAGAGATTAAAAGATGATGTCTGCATGCATCGCTATGTTTCAGGAATCCAGGTCGGTTCTTTACTTTTCTAGAGACTCCATGGCTTTTGTCTTTTTCACTACAACATGGAAGCTGATTTTACACAATGCCACGTTCCAATGGTATAACAAATCTGAACACAATTTTTCACAGATGATAATGGGGGTAGAAGCTGAGGCGATGAACAAAATTTTGTCACATTGAACTGTAATGGTAAATTTTAATAATTCAGTAGTTCTAAATTTACACTTGAACTATAAGCATTGGGTGTTCTGACAGATTGATGCAAATGCTGTGCCTCTGTACAAAACGTGGTGATTCGCAATTTCCGTGTCACAGGTTACATCTCCTCCTCCTCGTCGACGTGCACGTGCGCGTATTCATCCTCGCCGCCGGCGCCGTGCTACCTCCACGTCGTCGGCCGCTGCTCGCCCTTCGCGTTGAGCTTCATCTCCTCCTCCTCGCCGACGTCCCGCGTCGTCGTCTCCTCGCACCCGCCACCGACCTCCACGGCCACCGCCGCCTCACCAGCCCCGGGGAACGCGGCCGCGATGCCGTCGCGGAGCGCCGGGGTCACTGTCAACGGAACGCGACGCGGAAGGCGACGGAGCGTGCCCTTGGCGAACGGCATGCCGTGCACGGGCATGCCCTCGCCGTCGATGGCTTTGAGCTGGCCCGGCTTGATGACCTCGTCGGGGTCGGACCTGACCAGCAGCCGCCGCCCGTCGAGGTGGGTGATCACGAACTGGAACCCGCACAGCGCCTCCGCCAGCGACAACTCGTGCTCGTAGACGAGGTCGTCGCCTTTCCTCGTCAACTTGCCGTGCTTCTTCTGCCGGAGCACCATCACCACGTCGCCGGCGACGCCGTCCTGCAATATGCGCACACAATTACCCTGACACAGTTCAGATGAGCTAGCTCACGGTTAATATAATTCCGACATGGATAGTGTACGTACCTTGACATCGGCCTCGCCGGGGAAGGTGATCCGGTGGCCGTCCGGCATGCCCTTCTCGACGACGAGCTCCAGGACCTTTGCGTCCGTCGACACCTTGCTGCCGCGGCACACGGAGCAGCGCTTCACGCCCTGGGAGACCTCGCCGCTGCCGCCGCACGCCGCGCAGGGCTCGCTCCCACGGCGCCTGAATCGCATCAGCTGGGAGACCACCTTGTAGCCTGCGCCCTTGCACGTCGAGCACGCCACCGGCGAGGCGACCGTACTCCCCGACCTGCTCGCAACAGCACACAATCGGTTAGCGACACGACGAAGACGAAGAAGCGTGACATTATCCGCGGCGAGGTTTGGATACCGTCATTACCCTTTGCAGAGGACGCAGGTGACGTCGCGCGAGAGCGTGAACTTCCTGGTGGCGCCATTGTAGAACTCTTCGAGGGAGAGGCCAACGAACTGCACCGCGTCGCTGGCGCCGGCGACATCCCCGCCGCCGGCCATCATGTTCTTGAACATCCCAACGATCACCTCGTCGAACGCCTTATCGCCGTCGCCACCGGCAGCGGCGCCGACGGCGACACCAGCCGCCAAGTGCTTAAGCATCTCCACGACGTCGCCGAACGCCCTGTCGGCGCCGCCGACGGCGACAAGGTACCTAAACGTCTCGACGAACTCGTAGAACGTGTCGTCGTAGGAACCGAAGCCGGCGGAGGCGCCGATCCCGTCGTTGACGCCGTCCTCGCCGTACTCGTCGTAGACGCTCCGCATGCCGGGGTTGCTCAGCACCTGGTACGCGCGGGCCACCTCCTTGAACGTCTCCTCATGGCCGCCCTTGTCCAGGTGGTGCGTCGCGGCGGCGCGGCGGTACGCGCGCTTGATCTCGTCGGCGCCGCCGCCGCGCGGCACGCCGAGGAGGTCGTAGTACCGGCGGTTGTCGCTGTATACGTAGTTGTTGCACCCTGACGCCATCGTCGTCGATCTCGCGATCACAGTCTAGCTGCTCAGCGGAGGTGGCTTACGAATTCCGGCGAAGACGGTGGCCGTCGTCGTCGACGTCGTACGGAAGCCGGTTCGGGAGATCGATCGCATGTAAAGCTGGGAATTTTATGCAACGCCGGAGTTGAGTTGTTTCTGGACACGGAATACAACAAAACGTGTAATAGTATTACAAGTCTGTTGAGTTGGGTCTTATTGGGCTTCTGAATTGGGCCTTTTCCATTTTGGGCCTAGCATTAGTGGCCCTAGAGAGATAGAGGTGGCTATTAGGCCCACAAGAGTAACAGAGGCTTGTTTCATTCCAAGATCTGTTTAACAAAATCTAGTTTAGATTAAAAAAACAAAATCGCTGCTAACAAAATCTTAATAATTTTTTTAAGTAAAATCTTAATAATTATTTGTGAATATATTGAATATATCCACATATTTTATGAGCAATTGTATTCTTGCCCCTATTTACAACCTTATTTCATATGTCGATGTAACAACCTTCCTACTACGGTTTTTCTGCACATTTTATATTCCTCTGTTTTCTATTCTGCCGTCCAATTAGATTCTTAACTTTTCTTAAAAAAACAATTTATGCATTTTTCAGCACTGATAAACTGAAGGTAACTGGTGGCCACCATATCTCGGAATGTTTCTTGTGTTCTGACATGCATGCATGTATGCATGATTATATATAAGTTTGTCTTTTAGCAGCACAATGATGCAGACAGATTAACTTAAACGATAACAATGCATGTATGAATATGTTTCAAGGTTTTGCAACGGAATCTTTCTTAGAAAACCACCTACTTCTGAAAAAAAAGAAAAATATAAAAAAAATGAACTTTTGAGTAACTGAAAACTCTAAATAATTAACACGAACCTAACGACTTTGAGTTCTGAATAATTAGTTGTTGATAATGACTAGTACTACTATTTGACACGACAGGAAATTGGTTGAGGCCAAGCATCAGGACCACCTATGAAGAATTAAAGTTGTCGTGTGGATTAGATTGAGCAAATATTGATTGATTGAATTGTCACCCTCTCTGAATTTATTTTCAGACACCCCTGAACGGACGCATGAGTGACTGAATAAATACCGGAGCTTGCAGTTCCTTAAATTTGAAAAATCGTTCAGTTTACATCCACCGACATGTGAGTATCATATATTAAAAAGAAGACAATGTCTATAAAATATGTGAATTCCAATGGATTTTGTGCCTCGCTAAAAAATCTCTAATTATTTATCAGTGAAAGTACTGCCGCCAAACTATCCGTAGCATAGGCAGATCTCAAAGTAAGTTCATATGATTTTTGATAACTAATATCTCTTTCTCAAAATTAAATATCCCTTCTATCCGACAACTTCAATAAAAAAAAGTATACCTTACTAATAGAAAGAAAAGTACTATCAATGAATGGTAGGTAAAAGATATTAAAAGATAAAACTTTTTATTTCAAGAATGATATAAACTAACTTATTTTGAGAAAAAAATAAACTTTAAAAATTAAATTATTTTGAAGCAAAAGAAGTAACTAATAATAGTAAGATATTTCATAGCTTATTTTGAGAAAAATAAACTTTAAAGAAAAAAATTATTTTGAAGCAGAGAGAGTAACTAATTGTAATATATTTCACCGGATGTTAATGATATAGAAATTCAATTTTAAGGTGAGATAAAAATAATTTGAGGAGTACGAAATGAATGTACCTATTATAATTGGTTATGAGTACACTCATATTTATATGAGCGTTAAGTTTTGTACTGTATTTTTGAAAAAAAAAGAGAATAGTTTGGGGCTAAGGGAACCACCAAAATAGTTTAAACGGGTAAAAATGTTTCTTTTTCCTTTTAAGAAATGACCAAACGAGGCCTTCGGATGGGGCCCACAATGCATTGACTTCCTCCTATGGTCCTCTGCTCTGTGGGCCCCACAGGACAGTCTGTTCCTGGAAAAAGTGAAAACTGAAAAGGTGATGAAGCACACACAGCGACGTACTCCTTGGGCTTGGACCCACCACGCCGCACGGCCAATTGCTCCACCCACGTTTAAATATTTAAATACTTTAATATTTGGATGTCTGAAAAGTTAAAAAAAAGTCTCTCTATTTATTTCTTCCATGCTATTATGACACAAAAGCGCCCGTTCTTTTAAGTAATCATCGCTCGTGCACTTGGATTTACCAGTTTCCATAGAAAACCCTGTGAAAAGCAATAATTTTTATACTCTCCTATTTTCAAATAATTGATATTGTTAACTATTACTATTTCGACTTTAACAATTAATTGCTCTTAAATGGCCAGTGATGAACGGAAGTATCATGCTTATAATTTATTCCTATGATGTAAATACACTAAAATAACATTGGTAACTGTTACCATTTCGACTTTGACAATTAATTGCTCTTAAATGGCTAGGGATGAAAGTATCATGCTTATAATTTTACATGTAAATCCACAAATAACATGGATTTTTTTGTGTTTGTAATTATTTTGAAAAAAAGTGAGTGGAGAGAGTTTCAAAATAAATAGCGTCTGGTTTTATTTATTTGAAAACGGATAAAGTAAGGTTAAAGTTTTAAAATGAATTGTGTCTGGTGTAATTTATTTGAAAAAAGAGAGAGTAAGTAGCAATAATACATTGAAATCATTTTTAAGGAAAAAGGCAATTTACTATACTTCTGGAGACCTAGTCTATAGTGCAAATACCTAAGAGAAACTTTTAAATGTTTAATAGAAATCAATTAAGTTTTTAGTTCACAAAGTTACAAACTTTCAGCGTGTGTTTGATACTACTTTATGCATATCGATGTTTTGACTGAATGCATACTGATTTTTAGGAATCAATTTTTTTAGTCAATGCACGATTGATTGTATGATTTACATGAAATCAATTAATTTTTAGGAAATCAAAATTGTTTTTTGTCAAGAGTACTAGATGAGCCATCTTGATATTTATACTTAACATGATTTGAAGATTTTCATGCAAACAAAGTTTAGTCCAAAGTGATTAACTTGCCTAGTTCCATATTCTCTACTGCGTGCTACATACGTTGCAAAATATAGCAATTTAAGATTGATTAGACTAAAATGTGTCTCATCTAATTTTAAATTACTACATTCAACATATAATGTAATAAATACCTAGGACCCTTTCAATCGTAGGAATAAAAAAAATAAAGAAATAGAAAAAATCAATAATTGTGATAGGAATGGCCATTTGATTCGACCGTAGAAAAACGCATGGATCGGATAAGAGACTCAAAGGAAATTTTTTTTAAGAGGTCAGAGCTTTTGCTAATTTTTTCCAAAATCTCTATGTGATTGTCAAAGGATATGATAGTATTTAATCTTATGTTTTCAAGGTCTTTGTAAAAAAATTTCTATAGGATTATCCAAAATTTCATGTTTTTAATGCGAATCAAATCAAAGAGCCTTCCTAGAGGAGCAGAGTACGTCGCCGACAAAAAAGAAAATATCAAGGACCTGCACAGAAAAGATTCTGTACCCAACAGCAACAACTTTGTTTTGTACCCGAAAGAAATTCTTCAGAATAATCGAAAGGAAGCGTCAAAACGTGGAGTAGAAAAGCACAGAGCAAAAAAAAAAGAAATCCAAAAGGGTGGAGTTGGAGCTCAGGAATCCATCCTCAGACAGAGGAAGGAAGAGGAGCAAGGGGGTGGTCGCCAGGTCGGTGGCGATTTTGACCCCTCTTCGCCGCTGCCCAGGTGGAGTTTTTGTTCATCCTCTCCCATCCCCCCCAAGAATCGATGCTTGTTCTTACCCGAATTCGGTGTGAATTTGAGGAAATCGTGGGAGCCCAGTGAATTCCTTAGTTGTTTGAGAGGCGGCCGTATTTTGGTTTTCTTGGCCTTGAAATTACCTCGCTTCACCAATTTTTTGGGCACACATTTTCGCCCGTAGAAGTCCTTCGGTTCTTTTTTTTTTTGCAAAATTAGCCCTAACTGTGGGTCATTTTTTTTGCCGACATTCTGCAAATTTTGTTAGTATAAGTTGTAAAGATGTGAGGTTTATGTGTAGTGAAGAAAGATGTAAACTTTCTTTGCGGATGTTTCTTTTCCCTGTTTGTTGCCAATGTTCTGCAGGGTTCATCTCGGTTAGAACCTTTGCAAGATTGCAGAATTGGCAGTTTGGAGCTGGAGCTCTCAACTCTTTGGCTATCTCTGGTAAATGGTGGAAAAGATTAGTGTTCCAGCTCATGACTTCTCCTTAGACAATGGTGCCTCATAGCTGCTACTTTGAATGTGCTATGGAGCTCTTTCACATTCTGCTCATGAACTCCCCTTCCATCTCTGCTTCTTTTAGTTCTGCCTGTTAAAAACTGAGTAGTCTGGTGAGATTTTGTGTACAACTGATTACTGGCTTGTTGTAATGCTACTTTGTTGCAGCTATACTTTGCTGTAGGCTGTAGCTATTGTTTATGGTAAACAGTGGAATGATGCAAATTGATTTGTATGTTCAGCAATGCCACCTCCATCGTGTAAGAATTTGCAAGGACTGTTAGAAAAGTTGTGCTTTTTTATGTCATCTTTGCTGCGTTTTTTGTTTTGTTGAGTGGATAATTCGTGCAATATTTGGAGAAAATGGGTGATGATGTCGATTGGCATTACTTGATGAGCTTCGGCGGCATGTGAGTGAAAGTGCTGTGGGTTGTTCTACTTCTTGGTGGCATGTGTAAATTGAGCAGCCATGTTTTGATTACTTAGTTGTTCTAATCAATGAGTTTGATAAGATGTTATGATTACCAAGATAAGACATTTTGAATGTTATAGTACACTACTGAAATTCCTCATATTTATTATCCATTTTCAGGACAATGTTCATTATTTGGTACTTCATTTGCGAATGATCTTCTCATCCACAGGTATTACCGTGTTAACTGGTTAAAGGAGAAGGCTGGAAGGGCCAATATGGGCATTTCAGCCAAGTGGATTAAATCACTTGTTGGGATAAAAAAGAATGAAAAAGCACAAACTTCTGAAAGCAGTGGAGTGGTAAGCCAAATGATCTCCAGTATGGTTGTTTGCAGTGCAATGATAGCGAATTGTTTATAACTTCAGATTTGGTACATGTGACATGTAGTATTTTGTTTAAGTCATTTCATGTTTTGCCCTGTTGTGAGCGGAAGAATATGATATGCGTCATATCTATGTTTGTCTTTCCCTGTCAAAACATGAGGAATCTTTAAGAATGATATGAAAATAGATGTTTTACCTAAACTCACTGGAAGACAGTCAGTGCTGTTGTTGCTGAATGTTGACATGTCTTTATCATCTGACATATCACTTAAGGGTTACCGCTACACTATTCTTGTTTTGATTATCAGAAGTGTCACAGATATATAAATCTTAAACTCTCCAGCACTGCTTAGAAGCCATGTGTCATGTAGCTAATGCCCAATGGTAGCACCTTTTTCTGTTCATTGACCTTGCAAAATTATTACTGTTGCTAGTTGCCTCCATCAACACTGTAATGTTTTCATCCTTCTCACATTCACCATACAGTGGACAAGCTGAGTTATAAACACATTTTACAACAAATTTATGTACATAAATGTGATTAAATTGAATTTATTTCTTCTGAAATTTCTTGCTTTATAATAAATCTCAACACAAGTCAATTCAATCTAAACTTACTGCCACTGAAACAGTTAGGCTATTTTCTATGTATTGATGCCACAACACCAGTTCTGGATCACTTCATTGCCTTTTTATGTACTTTGTCCCAGGAATTTATATAAAATAACCGCTCAAAAATATTGTCTATGAAATAGCAGAAGATCCGGTATAAGTTATATCTTGTGTATTAAGTTGTTCAGTGCTGAGTCTGGTAGCATGGCAAGTTAAGCAAACTATTGCATTGTTATATTTTGATGCCCCATACTCCATATTTGGCTCACTATTGCCACACATTTACATGTTAAGCATTGTTATTTTTTCTACTGTGTTCATCTTGCTTTAAAACGCTACTTTGTGCTAATTGTAGAGGAGCTCTACTGCTCAGTTGCTACACAAGCGGAAACATTCGATTGATACTGAAAGTGCTGCTGCAGTCGAAGAACTCACTGTACAAACTGAACCATTGGCATGTGACACCAACATTCAGACGATATCAAATTTCACCACCTCACTCAGTACAACTCTTCAAGTATCTCAGACTGAATTGGATACAAGGGAGAATCATGCTGCAATAGTTATTCAATCTTCCTTTCGAGCGTTCTTGGTATTATACTCCATCTTTCATTACCATATTATATTGCTATTAACGAGACTTAGAAAAGCACAGGATATATTGCAATTCATGAGCCAGAAACTTAAAATGAGGTAGGGGACAAGTAATGCTTTGATGCTAGGAAAAAAAGGAAAGGTTGTTGTGAATACTGTCCCTTCTATTATGTATGACAAATTTCTGGAATCTGGATAATTCATCACCTGTGAAGATGGTCAGTATTACCACTTGGCTGCTGTCCAATTATGTGATGTTACAAGATATATCTGTGAAAATTCCCAATTTTTGTTAGGCCTTGATTTGAATTTTCCCAGATGAACATTTTATCTAGTAGGAGCAACTGCAGGGATTTTTATAAGGTGACTGAGCCTATGTGCTCCTTTTGGTTGTAAACTTGTGTGTAAGGACTGAGCTAGTATGCTCGGAATTTCTGTGGCTGTATTCACCCCCGTTGGTGTAGAAGCCTGGTTTTTTCCCATTATCTAAAATAAAAAAACTGAGGGATTTACAGGAACCTCTGCAGTCTCATAAAATAACCATCAGATTCTCCACGGAATAGATGCTGTTAACATGATAACATGGACAATTTTTAGTCTCTGTCATATATAAGACAAAATGTTCCAGATGATAATATTTAAAAGTAAACAAAAGGACTAATGCTACTGGTCATTAGATATTCAGTATTTGTTATGATCTCCTGGGAGTAAAGTTTTATAGATTGTTGGATCGCTCTCTGCATCTTTTTTGCATCAGTACACAAGTGCTGGATTTCTTTTTGTTTTTTTTAACAAATGAGTCTTAGAGCCTAGCTACCTGCACATGAACTCATATTTTTATGTTTTTAGGAATGGTCAGACCAGATATGCACCTATATGAAGAATATGCAAAATAAGCAGTAACTTAAAAGACAACCTAATTCATGATTTTATGGTATTCTTCTCCCATATGTATGTGGCTTAGCTGCACTCTCATTTTTTCTTTTGTCATATCTACCAGGCTAGGAGGGCTTTACGAGCATTAAAAGGATTTGTTAGACTCCAGGCTCTTGTTCGAGGCCATGCTGTCCGAAAGCAAGCAGCAGAAACACTTCAATGTATGCAAGCATTGGTAAGAGCTCAAGCTCGTGTCAGAGCAAGACGAGTTCGAATTTCTTTGGAAAGTCAACTGACGCAAAATAAGGCTTCAGAACAGAATGTTCACGAGGACCATGTTCGGGAAATTGAGGTATGAAATGGTCTACGAGTCAATGGCGATATATGCTATCATATAGTATGGAGGGGGGTGATATGGAATTCAAATGCATGTCAAACATATTTTTTAGAAAAGGAGTTCATGTATAACATTCAAGGGTGTTGTGTTTATTTTAAACTGAATACTTATAACTGAGTGATAGTTAACCAAGAATGGCATGCAGGAACGCTGGTGTGATGGTATTGGCTCAGCGGAACAAATGCAAGCTAAAGTATTAAAAAGGCAGGAAGCTGCCGCTAAGCGGGAAAGAGCAATGGCATATGCTTTAACACATCAGGTAAGTTTGTATGCTAGCATTCTAACAGAAATCTGTGTACAGACATAGAAATGTTGGTGTGTGCATGTTGAAATTAGCTTGAGGGTCAAGCTCTGCAAGGTCTTTTTTATTCTTTACTTAATTTACATCCGTTGTCAACTCTTAATGTTACAAGCTTGTTTGGTAGAAGAAAAAAATAACACTAAGTGTGCTAATTGGTGATTTCCATTAGAGCGGCAGCAAGGTATGTAACACCTGTTTTTGCTTTTGCAGTGGCAAGCAGGTTCCAGGAAACAGAAAGCAGCAACCCTCCAAGGGCTTGAGGTGGACGAGAATCAGTGGAGCCAGAATTGGTTAGAGAGGTGGATGGCTGCACGCCCGTGGGAGAACAGGTTGCTTGATACTAATGCCAAAGATAGTGCTCCAATTGGTGATGATAACCATGCTGACGAAAATGAGGCCAAGGCTCTGAGCAAACCAAAAGGAAAAGTGTCCATTTCTACCACTCATCCAAATGGCTCAAACAAGAAGAACAGTGCAAATCATAAGAAGTCGCATTCTGATATAAGTGGCTCTTCGTCAGGGCAATCTGCAGGTGTGCTACCCACAAATTCTTTGGGATCATCCAAGCTAAAACCAAAGCCATCAGATGAAATCTCTGAGGAAGTCAATTCTCAACCTTCAAATTTGGCTTCCCGGTCCACAAGTAATCCAAAAGAAAGGCCAGCGCAAGTGAATGCTTCATCCAAGAAGAGACTGTCACTGCCTAACAATGGTAATAAATCGTCTACCTTTTATTGCCACTGCATTTCCTGAAACACTTTTGTTCAGAAACATATTGAAAGCCATTCCGAACTCTCCTGCAAGAGATCATTCTTTTCTAGCTAAGAATTTCAGTTCTAGTTGACATGCTATTGAAGAACCAAGTATAAACAGTTCATACTGAAACAGCATCTGATTCTATTCTACTTTCACTTGTGCAGGAACAATAGGTGGGGGTGTAGGAAAAGGTGCAACCAACGGCAGGACAAACCAATCCATGAGCTCCAAGAATGCAGCAAAAGGATCATCCAAGCTGGAACCAAAGCAGCAACAACGGCCAAACCCTCCTAACACAACTGTGAAACGAGTTGAGGTAAAGGACTGAGAAAGCGAGGAATCCACCCAACTCCCATTTCATTCAGACGATTGGTAATAGCCCTGTTGTCATGTGTGTTGTTGCATCCGTGTATATAAACCAGAGAGAGAGAGAGAGTGAGAAAATCTTGCATCTACATTGATGCCACGCTTCATGCTTCCATTGTGCAATATTTATGTTGTGTCGTATTGTTCTTTTTCGCGCTTCTGCTATATTTCTGTAAGTTATCTTCCTGCCACTGTAACTGTGAAAATATGCACAGTACTATTGTTTCATGACATGGTCTTCAGCATCAATGATGATTATTGTTAATGTTTAAATGCATATGTTTTACTCTTAGCTTCCTTCATGGGAGGCCATTCCAGATTCTTCATGATGAGAGACACAACACAAGGATCTGTTCAAGTACAATGTGTTCCATTTGGTTCCAAACTTGTGCATATTTTTGTATGATAAAGCTGGTGCCGCGTGGTGCCTCTTTTGCAAAGCAGGATGATATGATAGATCCCCAAATGCAATCATGCATGCCAAAGCAGCCTCCTCTGCAGGTGCAGGATTCCTTGTGTGCTGCCTGCTAGGAACCTGCTTGCCTTTGACTATTTTTATGTTATAATTAAGCTGAGCTTGCTTGTTCTATGCATCTGTTCATACATATGCAATAGGCAATATGATGCTTGTTGTGTGGTTATCTCTCTTGTTTATTTATTTTTCAGGGAGATAATCTAGTTATGTCTAAGATTATAATCTATGATATACTAATGGTGGTTTGGTAATCACAATGAGGTTTGGTGAATTACTGTGCATAATGACGTCATAATTAGTTTTTTCTTGGTAGTTGCCAAGTCAATGTTCAGAACAATATTTTTTATATAAAATAGAGCAATATTGTATTCTCGAGTGCAAATTAAATTGGACGGTGCATGTAAATATTCCAAGCACCATCCAATATTTGTGGCTATGATGACTTGTCGTTGTTCTGAAGACAGGTGGGCCCAGGACTTGTAAAAGTCACATCACAAACTAATTAGTCCTTTCACCTTTTCATTTTTGAAATTTTGAACTGTTAAGCATGCATGAGATATGAGAGGGAAAGGCTCCTAATTTCTAAATGCCCTGATGTTGAGAGCATACCACAGATGATGTGAAGTATAGGCTGGTTTTAAATATGAGTGTTTCTGTTAGCTGGAAGCCCATTTGAATTTTTAAATCTCACTCAAATTTTTGGATCATTTGTAATCTAGAGGTTTCCCCAGAGACAAGCTAAAAGATTAGCTCTATCTGTTGGCCAAAGCATGACATGGCAGGTTTCTTATTTTCACAAGAAAGGTCACAGAAAATTGATCAACTTACATCAATATAGGTTTGTTTTTTTTGCTATAATTTTCTCTAGAGGATCACTTCTGGTTATGTACTTGAACATATTCTACAAAGAAGAGAGAGTATTCTCCAAGCTAAACTACTTGAAAATACTCCAACATGCTTTCTTTTTTGTGTCCCAAAGAGTTTAGTCAACTTAGGATGAGATAATCATGCATCTTTTCCCTTTTATTTTCATCCAAAAGATAAAGAAAGATCTTATTCTTGCCACCAACTGCAAAATTGTTTTTAGACAACATTGGCAAAAACAGAATCTAATGTGTTTAGCATGGGTGTTTGACCTATGAAATGAATGTGAAATGGTGGGCATTGAATTCTTCATCTGTTCAGATAATCTGGCCTGATCTGAATCATCTGATCTTGATCAGACTGGATCTCTATCCCTCTCTTTTTATTATTGGGGGTACCACTGTTGTGCTTGCTCCTGGCATTGGCAGCACATCCTCTGCATGCTTACACATGTGATGTGAGTGCCAGCAATGTGTACTGGTACCACAGTATAACACTGTGTAGAATATGCAGGTGCTGTGAACAGTGTGAAGAAAAAGAAAATACCGAATCAGTAAACCCTGTTTGTTGTCTGAAGAGCTTAAAGATTTTTAGAAAGAAGTAGTAATAAATACTCAACAGGCGAAAATCTAAAGATTTTGGGTTCTGGATTCTAGTTTATTTTTTTAATTCTATAATTACATATTGTTAAAATTCGATTGATAATTTTGCTTTAGGAAGCTAAATTTTTATGAGAAGTTGTAGTAGGCAAAGGCTCTCAAAGGCTGAAACACATGTCCATCAGTCCATGGCTCCATGCATCAAGCTCTATCTCAAACTGATGCTTCTGGACTGTGTAGTGACTAGCGAGTAGCGACATGATCATATGGGTGAATAAGTGCAGAACCCCAGATGACAAAACTAAACATATTTGTTATCTTTTTCCACCGCTTTGTGTTGTTGTCATCTTCTGAACCTGTGTGGCTGTGTACTACACCTGCACAAATCTGATCCATCCACTTAATTATCTGAATACACCAAAGCTCCAGAGAATCAATCACATTGCTTATATGAGGAAAGCAGGTGAGCAATCAACTTTAAAACACAAATAATCCAACATAATCTATACAAGTAATTATAAATTCTCCACTGCTTGTGTTATTTTCAATTTCTGAAGTTTTGTACACCTGCACAAATCTGATCCGTCCACTTTGTTATATGAATATCAAAGCTCCAGAGAATCAGTCATCTAAATCAGCAGAAAAAATGGTTGTTTATCTGCACAAAGCAGGTGAGTAATCAACTTTAGAGAATAAAAACAATCCCACGTAATCTGTACAAGTAATGAACTTTAGAGAATACCAGTAGTGGTCGTGTACAGGAGGAGGTAAGCATGATTCCCTGACAAGTGTGTAGGCTACGGCCTCGTATACGTATACGAGTCGTCGGCGGCGACAGGGACAAATACTACAAGTACATTGGTGGAGGCGTACACTTGAAGTTGCTGATAATGTTTGTTAGTATTATTATTTTCTCTGCCATATTTTATTTCAATATGTAGTAGTAGTAATAATCATATTCAGACTGAGAAAAATCCAATTTTGACTTTAAAAAAAAAACTGTGTGCAAGTGCAACCACATGTACGGGCTTGCCGACGAAATGTGGGTCCACCTGTCAGTGAGTCCACCGGCCCGTCAGATCCGACTGGGACGTGAGTGTTCTGTCTCATCGCTTTGCTGCTGGATTAATTAACTCCTGGAAAAAGATAATTATATAATTAGCGCCTAAACTCTCCTCTAATTGTAAAGTACGGTCGTAAACAAACAAAAGTTCTTTTTTTTTTCTTTTCAGTGCTCGTGCAGCTTAATGAAGGTCTTTAGTCCTTAGTTTCAACTCTCAAACAAACCACCGGCCTTTTGAACAATTTTTGTATCCTCTCTCCAAATTCAAGCACCATATTAACCATACTTATAAACACTTTAGTAGTTAGTACTAACCTTCACCAAATCTAAATGAATTGTTTGAAACTTGTGCAGTTCATTCAAGATTTGCATTGGCGTATTACGGATAGACTTCCACAACTGCCATGTCACTGCGATGTTGATTTATGACTGGATTTCACTCACGAAAGAAAGTACGTTTATTTGGAGCCAGAGAAACCGAGTACGGATAACCCTTGGTGGCTTGGTCGATAATTTGTGTTAAAACTGTAATGGTCACCGATGAACTTCATAAAAAGAAATGACGTTTTAGACACGTAATATATTTTTAAATACTCTCTTCAGTCATTAATATATGATTCTTCACACTAATTTTAGTGTCAAACATCATATGTTAATGACAAGAGGGAAGTATCAAGATCCATGATAAACAAAAAAAATTCTTGTTCATAGGTTTGGCGTATGATAGAAAGCACTACCGTGTTATTTAACTCTAAAAGTATAATAGTATTATGAAGTCATTGTTATTTAAAGTTGATTTTTTTAAAAAAAATCATGCAAATTTCGTCAGCTTATATTAAAGAAGAAGGTGTGCTCAAAGTTGAATTTTGAAGTGTGATAGCATGATTATACTTACATGACTAGGGAGAGCAAGTATCAATGAGAAATGTTAGCAACAAATTAGGGGATTAGGAAGAACAAATGAGGAGGAAGAAGAAAACATTAGTGGTGTGGTGATGTAGTCATGAGTCATGACTCAAGAGTACATACTTCGTTTATTAAAATTTAAATCAACAAAATTTTAGGATTTTAGTAAGATTGAAGATGCGCCGTGGTGCAATCGGAAAAGAAAAAAAGAAGAAGAAGAAGAGAGGAAAGGTACAAGCAAAACAATTCATCCATAAAACCACTATCGATCGATCGAGCTCACCTCACTCCCTCCTTGCTCTCTTTTCTCTTTCCCCAACCTCACCTCTCTTCTCCTCTCTCCGCTTCTCCCTCCAAAAATCTCACTCGCTTCCTTCCCTCCATCTTCTTCCGCCGCCATTTTCTTCTTCTTCTTCTTCTTCCTCCTCCCTGCAGCTGCTGAGTTGGTTGTCCGAGAGGGAGAAGTCCATCCCGAGCTCTGCTCGTTTCTTGGCTTGGTGGTCCTGTGTTCTTCGATTCCTTAGGTGCGGTTGCGATTTCGTTGTCCTCCCCTTTTTCTGTCGGTTAATTCGGCGACGTCTGATCCGCCATGAGAGCGAGCAGTTATTAGTCCCCTTGTCTGATCCTTCGCACTCTGCTCAGTTTCTTATCGTCTATGTGGTTTTTCTTCTAATCCAAATCCCTCGGGCAAGCAAAAACCCTCCCAAATCGGGTGGAGCAATCGATTGCTCTCGTATTCCTGATCCAAAGATCCAACTTTTTTGGAGGAAAAGGGCGGAGCTTGAGGTTAGTTTCTTTCCTTCTCGTTCAAGGGCGGGGGGCTCGCCGGAGATGGCGCTGCCGTACGCCGCCTCCTCGCCGTACGTGCTGTCCCTGCTGCTGCTGCTCTCCATCCCGGCGGTGTTCCTCCTCGCCCCGCGCCTCCTCCCGCCCAAGACGCTCCCGGCCATCCCCGACGCCGACGAGACCGACGACCTCGCCCTCTTCCGCCGCGCCGTCCTCCTCTCCTCCGCCCCCTCCACAACCAAGGACGGAGCCACCACCTCCCTCTTCGGGCGCCGGCCGCAGCCCAAGGTGGCGTTCCTCTTCCTCACCAACGCCGACCTCGTCTTCTCCCCTCTCTGGGAGAAGTACTTCGCCGGCCACCACCACCTCCTCAACCTCTACATCCACGCCGACCCCAACGCCGCCGCCGCCATGACCCTCCCCTCCACCCCTCCTTCCGCGGCCACGTCATCCGCGGCAGCAAGGCCACGGCGCGCGCCTCGGCGACCCTCATCTCCGCCGCGCGCCGCCTCCTCGCCACCGCCCTCCTCGACGACCCATCCAACCACTTCTTCGCCCTCCTCTCCCATTCCTGCATTCCCCTCCACCCTTTCCCAACCTTCTACCGCACCCTCGTCTCCGACAACAATGGCGGTCGCCGCCGCCGCCACCGCAGCTTCATCGAGATCCTCGACAACGAGCCGACGCTCCACGACCGGTACTACGCCCGCGGCGACGACGTGATGCTCCCCGAGGTGCCCTACGACAGCTTCCGCGTCGGCTCCCAGTTCTTCGTGCTCGTCCGGCGCCATGCCGTCATGGTGGTGAGAGACCGGAGGCTGTGGAACAAGTTCAAGCTGCCATGCTTGACCAAGAGGAAGGACTCGTGCTACCCGGAGGAGCACTACTTCCCGACGCTGCTCGACATGCAGGATCCAGAGGGATGCACCAAATTCACACTCACCAGAGTCAATTGGACCGACTCCGTCGACGGCCACCCACACACCTACCGGCCGGAGGAGGTCTCCAGTGAGCTCATCAGGGAGCTCAGGAAGTCCAATGGCACTCACTCCTACATGTTTGCGCGCAAATTCGCGCCCGATTGCCTCAAGCCGCTGATGGAGATCGCCGACTCCGTCATCCTGCGAGACTAGATGAATGATGCTGTGTTTGCAAGAGATGAATGCAATGAGGTAATTGAAGTTCATATTTTTTGCACTAACAACAATTTACAGGTGTGACCGAGTTGTTTATTTGGCATGAGGAACCTAGATTAGTAGTAGTAATTTTATTTTCAGATATTGACAAATTCAGAGTAGATTGTCTTTGATTCTACACTTTTACCAGGAGAGTTTATATTGGATTGTTGTTCAAAATAGTATCTGAACACTGACTTTTGTGATCACCACACCGACACAGTTGTTTGTCATTATCTTTACCTAACTGCAATTCTGTGGTTTCAGACCATTCATTCAGTACAAAGTTTATACTAGATTATATGGTGAAAAGTATCTAATGAAATTCTCTTGTTTTCTTGCAGGGCTGAGATGAGATGAACAAGCATAAGCTGATCCATCCATACCCTTACAGATTCTCCAGAGAGTACAAACCAGGACCAAAGCCTTGGTTTGCTTTGTTTTTCTTCAACTGCACTCATCAAAAAGATGGTGCTTCTCGAGAGAGCATGATGGTTGGTGTTGGTGGCAAAAGGGCCCCAGCTGCCTCCTATGTGAGTAGTTTTCTGTATCTTTTGTTTTCCTTTGGAATTTGAGGAGGGGAGAAGTTGTTGGCACGTAATTAGAGTAGTAGTTAGCATGATCATCCTATGTATTACATGGAGGAAAATCTGTCGATACATGCAGTGATGGTTTGTAGTGTATGTTTATATGCAATATGTCAATATCACGCCCTTTTTCAGTCCGAAATGTATCGTTTGTATCATGGAAACCTATCTTGTGTTTGAAGTCATACTCTGGCATTAGGTGGTAACTGCTAAATGCGCTTTCCTTGCAAATCTGATTTCTGAAGAGGAAAGGACTACTAGTGTTTATACTAACAAAAATGTGAATCGATCAGCCTTTGAAACTTACTCACGTACTTCTGAAGATTATGATATTGTTTTTGGATGGATTCGGTAACTCCGATGTGAAGATTAATTCTAAATCATCTGTTAGTTAAATTCTTCTTGTGAGGTGTCATGTGTGAAACTGTAGAAGCAGTCAAGTGTAAGAGTTGTCCCTTTCTTGCCCCATAGATGAATCTTGCACTTTTCCATCTTTTCCTCTCCTTCTTTCCCTTTTTCTTTTGTTTTGCTTGTCTTTTTAGTTGCTTCTTGGTAGGGAGGTGGGTGCAGCATGGAAAGAGACATTGGGTATACCATATTACATTATCATATGCAAATTGGGGATCACTCAACAACCATGAACCCATAAAGGCAGCAACTTTGCTCCCTGGGAGCAGATTCCATGTATTAATCCATGAAAGCAGCATATGGTGATATGATGATATCAAGCAATCAGGTTTCTCTGTTGCACTAGTGTTGTGCAGATGCTTGAGTAATGTGGTGCACTGGTGCTGGTGCTTTTAACATGCTAACATTTTCAGATGCAACTTTGAATGCTACAATGATGCAAATCTTAGCTTGAATAGTAGTAGTGCTCAGCAAGCACCTATTACACTGTGTTAACTACTCCTGCGACTTCATGAATGAAGACATGCTGTTTTCAACATTGACACAGCCATCAAAATACAGTTCGAACCACTCATTTTTAATGTGATATATTTAACATGTTAACATTTTCAGATGCAATTTTGAATGCCACAATTGATGCAATTCTTAGCTAAAGTAGTAGCGCCTGAAGCACCTACTGTTACACTATGCACATCCTACTTCTGTCATGAAGACATGTTTTCAACATTGACACAGCCATCAGGATACAGTTCTAACCACTTATTTTCATTGTGATATATTTATAAACCTGGTAAAAGTGAATTGTTTTTTAGAGAAATACTCCCATATATACATGACATTGTTATACCCAAATTTATTAACGCTTGATGTTTGTAAATCTTGACTTTATATATATATCTTGAGAAATCAAAACAACATGTTCTTCAGTGCCATACTGTACCTTTCTATCCCATATAACCGTCTATCGATGTATGCTATTTTTCTTTTTTAATATATTGACGTGCAAAACATATATTTTTTTTAATATATTGACGAGCAAAGTTGCACATTTTTTTAATATATTAACGTGCAAAAGTTTTTCCGCGTTAGTAAAAATAAGAGCTTACAGTAAGTACGGAGTAGTATTAACATCATTCAACTGTCTCACATAAGCTTGCTGAATGCCTGCACCTGACTAGATGCAGTATTCAGGCATATTTTTCTTGTTGAGTTAATTGGGATGGCAGGAAAAACTGTTGCATGGCTGCTGAGATGTTTTAACTGCTGACCTCTCCAGAATAAATACTTATGGTTGGGTCAGTTGAGATGGAAAATTGTCAGTTTGGTGAGGTGTGGTTGGTTGGTGTATTAAACTGAAAATGAATGACAGGCGACAAATTTTTCCTTGGCTTCATGCCTTGATTTCACACTTTTGTTTGAATTGAGCTGAGCTCCCCAAGGGTCCACAAACCTCTGAAAAAATGGTCACAAAATGTTAGGCTCCTTTAAAATACATGATTTCGAAAACATAGAAGCAGGGCCATGCCACAACAACTCCTGCAAGAAATAAGTATACATGATTTTGCAAAAAAATATTGTTTGGTAGCATCATAGGAAAAGCATAGGAATTGGGAGTCACAAGGAAGAGAACCATTCCTTTATAAGAAATTTTAAAGGATTTTGAAGGAGTCATTTCTTTGTTCCAAAGGAGCATGTATTAATAGTTTTCAATGGATTGTAATCCTCCATAATTCCTACACTTATCCTTTGTTCCAAAGGAGCCCTTAATTAGTTGATAGACACAGCATTGCATCTTTGCTCTCTTCTTTATCTGTTCTCATATTTCAAAGAGACCACTGAATTTCACCATGAACTGCAACCAAATTTGTTTTGGTTCATTCATAGTTGAGAACCCAACAATTTTCCTCTCTAGAAATAGCTCAGAAAGTATTCCATTGTCATTACAGCAGCTCAAAAATTTCTCAAAAAACAAGCTGTGACAGAAAATCAAGTCTGAAATCGCCCAGGATCATATGGCCCATAAAATCCATAATCCAGCCCAAATAGTTGGAGAAAATAGGCCCAAACATAAGTGGCGATGTTCTGCATTTTGTGGGCCAGATATGCTGTCAGCCCACGTTCAGATAATCCGGCCCATTTAAACCTATATAGCAGCACTAGGGCTGGGCATTCGGTTTAAACCGAGCATTCGGTTCGGTTCAGCTCGGTAACATGGAGTTCGGTTTTTGAAAGAACAAGAACCGATTGGTTTCGTTTAAAATGAGAAACCACAAGATTCGGTTTCGGTTTTTTAGTTCGGTTTCTCGGTAAAAACCGCACCGACCCAAATCAATCTAAGAAGGAAGAGAGGACTGACATGCGTGCGTGTTGGGTCGGGGCAGTGCATAGGGAGGGGCGGCGCGGAGGCCGCTGGGCCAGGGCGGCAAGGAGGGAGCCGGCCAGAGCAGCGTGGCCGCGTGGAGGACGGAGCCGGCGCGCGGAGGCCAGGGCGCTTGGAGGAGGGTGCCGACCAGGGTGGTGGCAAGGAGGGAGCCTTTCGGGGGTGGCGCGGTGGTAGGGTGGCGCGAGGAGGGAGCCGGCCGGGATGGCGTGGAGGCCGCCGTGGCGGCGCCGAGGAGCCAAGGCGCAGGAGAGCCGGCCTGCGCCGCCGAGGAGGTGAGGCGGCGGCGAGAGGGAGCGGCGGCGGCGCGGCGACGCGGCGGGGCGGGGAGGAGGATAGGCGGCGGCTCGCTACTCGCTAGGGTTAGACTAGATCGGGGAAAAAAGAACCGCGCGTGCTAGGGTTGATCGGGGACGACGACTCGCGAGGGAGATATGGCGTCGGTTCATCCACATCGGTTTTTTCGGTAGTTCGATTTTCATCCATCTAAAACCAAACCCGAACCGAACTATTCGGTTTCTGTAACAACATGAACCAAACCCGAAATCAAAACCAAAAAACCGCGAACTTCGATTCGGCTCGATGCGGTTCGTTTTTCTTTCGGTTCCAAACTACCCCGCCCTAAGCAGCACACATATACTTAGGGGCGAATTCAGGACGAAAATGACCCGGTGTCCCATGCATAGCACCAAATCTCTACAATACTCAAATAAAAGAGCATGTTGTATTTAACGGTAATCAATATTACAACTATATCATTTTGTTTGCACTTATGCATATCCGAACGGCTTATTATTATTAAAAATAATAATTTTAGAGTAAAAATATCCTTCACGATTAAAAACAAGGTTATAAAATAAATTACAATAAAAAAATAAAATCAAATTTAAAATTGAGTTTTAAAAATTAAATTTTAGCTTAAAGCATAAGCATAAACAAAACGATGCAATTGAATTCTTACCAAAATCAAGACTTATGATGGTATTAAGCAAAATATGAGTTTTAAATTAAATTTTGGTGCTTGCATGCTGACTAGCTTAGGTTCCGGCTGTCCCATCTGTTATGCTAGAGAGTGTCCTAATGCATGTGCATAGGCTGTCACAAGTGAATTCGAAGAATTCAACCTGTGTCCTGAACTAACGTGGATTCGCCCCTGCATATACTCCACTTTGCAGAATGAATGAAGATGGCGAGAACACTTTCATGGCAAATTCAGCAGATGAAGTTGTTTGAAAGAATATTATCCTTAAAAGATTGGAAGTAGAGAAAGAGAGAGTATTTTACAATATAATGCAGTCTGAGATACTTGATAGTGCAATGACGAGTAATGTGTGGTTTTCACTTTAAGTTTTCATGTTCAATTATCCACACGCTCATAATTTCTTTTAAAAAAAATATTTGGAGAGACGTCTCTCCTTTCGAATCTCGGTTTTTTTTTTCAATACAATGCAGTCTCATGACATGGTTTCGAGAGAAAGAATGTGTTCATGTGGCTTCTCAGGTATTGACTTTAGACAAGGCTTTCGTGTCTTTGTGAGGATACATGCATCCTCCTGAGGCCACTTTTTCGGATGAGATGGTGAATTGGCTGGCTCCTACGTGGAGCCACGAGGCCACTCGCTGTATATATATTACCGTATTGTAAATGCCCTTACGTTGATGCTCTAGTTAAGTATAATAGAGCATCTAAACCTGAACCTGAGTAGACTATTAGAGCAGAAGTACTAGCAAGTGATGCGTAGTAGTTGAGCACATCCATGAAATCTATCCAACTTTTCAGTGTCCTGTGAAAAGGCAATCCAAAAGCCAGTAGCAACAGCTTACAAAAGGTGCTGCTAAAAAAAGCTGCAATTTAAGAAAATCATGGTGGAGATAAGAACAAGATGGTGCATGGAAAAGCAGAGAAGGGAAGGGCAGAGTGGCCTCCAATGCGCCACACACTCTGATGAATGCACCACCACTGCGATAAAAAGATCCAACTCCAGCCTAAGGTCCACATCTTTCAGATGTAACATATTCAGAGCAAATCATGGGCATTACCAATAATAATTTGCATGGTTTACATGTAGAAAGCTGGTGACAGGTGATTTACATGTGCTTACAAAAGAGTGCTAAACTTCCTGGAAAAAGATGTATGGCAGTTATTAGGATAATCCAAATGATCAAACTGTACTTCACATAAAAATGGTCATGTTATAGTTGCACTGTTGCTGTTCTGCTAATTGCTGGTTTGGCCATCTAAGTTCCTTTTGTCTTGTGTTATTACATAAGCCTTGCCTTTTTTTTTACTTATTCTTATACCGAAGATCATACCTAAATGCAAAAAAAAAAATCGAGGATTTGACGTTAGTGTGTCTATGACATGTAGGACCAGTAGCCACAATCGTTAAGTATATTGAGTGGATCCTCAATTTCCCCCTGATGATACTAAGTAGCCATGTACTTCCAGCAACTTTTGGATGCAGGCCATACATTGGCCTTCATCAAATCTAATCAGAAACAAGAACTCATAGTTGGAGGAGGTTAGAATTTGAGACTAAACAAACCAAAAAGGTTGTTTACAACTTGCATCTTGTGAAAAGATTAGCCAACTTGCCAAAAAATCAGTGGACCATACGATGTGTATTTTGTTTAAAGGTCATCATATTCAAATTTGCATGCAGTACATGTACTTCTACAAAAGGCTAACTAGAACTGGTTTCTGTTGCAAGGATGGCAGATACAGTACTATTCTAGTTCAGTAGTTGCTTCTCCACTAATAAATAGCTTTTGTATCACCCTTTTATATTTTGCACTGAAATGTAAAGTTAGGTAGGTTTGTGGATAGAATTTTCAGAGATTCAATCTATTTGGGGAATTGGGTTACTGATCTTTAGGGTCTTCAGAAGACAGAGAAAATTGAAATAAGTTAGATTTTGCATTGAACTGATGATGAAGTGCTTGCTGAAAATTAAAAGGTGCTTTGTGATGTGATGGATGGTTAACTGAATTACAATGCCATAATGCAAAACATGTACTACGCACATAGATAAGATAAGCATACATTTCATTGTAAATGTCAAACTGAGGTTAAACGGGCCCTAATTTTTCTATGCAAATATTTATCTTCTTAGATAATGGAGATTCCATAAGCAAATGAAACCGTTTATCATGTATGCAAATAAGTATTTGTATCTCCCATACTTGCTTTAGCTACTTTTGCATCATTTTTCAATGGCAAATAATTCTTCTTTTTTCTTCTCATCACCATTTCTTCCATTCTTACCCCTGTTGAACAGGGAAACTTCTTATAACTTTTTCTAAGTGAAAATTGTGGCCAGCTCAAAGTGACGTGGACTTACAAAATATAAAACCCTAATTATTAATAGCCCTCATCTAAAATGACCCCTCATTAGTTGTCCTTTTTACTTCCTTTTCATCTTTTTTTTAAAAAAAACTTTACACATCTATCTGCCAGATTATTTATCTCATTAACTTACTAAGTGGAGCATGAATGAGCTTAGTTTTGGTATGAAAACCTCAGCCTTGTGCACTAAGAAAACGCGCGTTCTGACTCCCTTAGCACTAACCTTCATATTAATTACCGAGCTTTTCTAGGATAACCATGAAATAGTATTGAATTAGTACCTATTTGTTTGCCAGAGATGTATTTTAGATTCCTATTCACAAGATAAACTCCAGACCAAAAGGTCGAACATGTGTTTGTCGTTCTAGAAGATCCCGGAGATGTATTTTAAGAAATTTGACAGAATTACAATGTTCAAAAGCATATACTGAGATATTTGTGGCATGTTTTAACTATATAAAACATGCTTGCAACTTGTGGGAGCCTAAGGGGCTGTTTGGTTTATCGGTAAATATTGTCAAAGGTTGCCACACCTCATGTCAATTTTGATCAAGTTAGATTATTTGTTTGGTTCATGGCCACATTTATATGGCATGATTCCCTCTCATATCATATGGTCACACATTTCATCAACTCAAAAAAGTGTGGCACACACTTATTTTGCTAGCAAAAGCGTGGATTACTTGTTGTTGGCCATAATTTAGCTAAAGTGTGGCAAAAAATGGTAAATGGTGGTAATATTAGTACTTCATCCAAACAACCTCTAAAAACATATGTTCATATGTTCAGGCGTTGAGTTACAATCAATAAGTCACAGAAAGATGAAACGAATTATAGGTAAAACTTTTATATATATATATATATATTATAAAAAAAAGTTAGAACATAAACTACGATATTGTGTATGTATCAACCAATTCAACAAAAAAAACTTAAACCGATAAATAAAATCTAACAGTTCACTTGTACTCTACCATACGATGAAGAAAAACTCATGAAATCAAATTTTAACATTCAAAATTTGGTGTTCGAAAAAGGCAAAATTTACTATGGGACATCAAAATTTTCTGATCTTTGCTATAGGACACCGAAAAACTTGACACAACTGTTGCCGGTTGGACATTCCAAAAAACAATAATTAGCTACGAGATACAACTGCTACAATTTTATTATTTTTGTCTAAACTAAGAGAAACATTTAACATAACACAGTTTTGCCCCTAGGGTCAGGAGCTTGTAGCCATCCGAATTCTTAGTTTTAGAGAGGGGATTGGGGAGGGAGAGTTCAAACCCAGTTGGGTTACAAGCATTTGGTCTCAGGAATAAAATTGTTTTTTCATGTAATTCCTCTCTTTATTTGGATTGCAACTAAAAAAATAATAACCATGATATGCCACAGCTAATTACTAGAATTGTGGGTGTCCAACAATCGGGTTGTTTTTGGTGTTCTATAAACACATCATAAATTTTTAATGTTTCTTAGTAAACTGTCTCGATAAAAAGATTGCGCCTAAAAAGCTAGTAACAAGCAAGGGTTGAGAGTGAAAAATATGTTTGGGATTTCTTCGTGACCAAATCGTAACTTGTTATCTGTTATTAGGTTTGTTTAGGATGGTCTACGCTAAACAGGCACAACCACATAAAATTTAGAAGTTAAAAATTACTACTTAGCACAATCTTTCTATGTCATCAACATGTTCCTGATCTGCATACAAAATGCATTTCATCCATTGACCTAAACAGTTTGAAACATTCTGTTGGCAACGTGGAGGCAGCGATGGCCCTGTACACATATTACTATACAACTGTACAAAACCAGAACAATTGTACGTACTTAAATACTCCGTGTGAAAAAGATACCCTGTCCCTCTCATCAATGGCAGATCTGACTCGACGCCATCGTATCCGTCCATTCTCCCTGATTAACGGATCAGATTATTAGCTACAGTAGTCAAAAACAGTATACTGTACCGTACTTAGGTGAATCTGAACCATCCGATTATGATATTGATGGCTTATGGCTATACAGCAACCGCTTAAGGCCCCGTTCTATATTCTAACTCCAAACTTCAAACTGGTTTACCGTTAACACATTTTTCAAACAGTTAAATAATATATTTTTAAAATATTTTTATATAAAAGTTATTTTTAAAACCAAATAAATCCATTTTTTAAAAAATTTATATTAATTAATAGTTAATTAATCCTTTGATTTGTAAAAAAACATAAGAAACTTTTGATTTGTAAAAACATAAGAATCTTTTGATTTGTAAAAAAACACAAGAATTTTAGAGGATTTCAATTCTATAAAAAAATTTGATGAAGGCCTTTAAGTTTCGAAGGAGTGAATCATATCATATACTTTGAAATTTCTATGGAATAAATAATCTTGTAGAGATTTTGAATCAAGAGTTTCAATCTCTTGAGTCTATCTTCTCATTCAATTTTTAGCAGTCCAATCAAACAGTTATCCTGAGTTTTGTAATCTTTTATTTTATATTTGTATTTCTATCGTAATACTATGTTTTTTCTATTTCTTTATTTTTCTCATTAGAACCAAGAGTCAAAAGAACCAAACGAACCAAGAGGGCTACGAGTCAAAAGGACCAAGTTGTAATCGCACTATAGACCACACCATAAATTCCTCCTTTTTTATAGTAGTTTTCAACTACTCTGTTTGACATGTGCATTTCCATTCTATTTATACGTTTTTTTTCTAGTTTATATGTTTTTCAAGTCGTACGTTCTAAATAAGCCCTGAGATTGTTAACCAAAGTAGTAAAAACATTACATTGTACCGGTGAATCTGAGCCCTCAGATTAGGATCTCGACGGTTACAGTGAGACCGTTTAAGTTACAGTCACACTACCGGCTGCAACAGAACTATTATATCCCTAAATGGCCGACATGGAGGGTACAAATCCAGGGTGATGAAAGAGCAAACAGTGACACACAGTCCTTCATTTCATCAATGGAGGATAGATAGATTTATGGGAGCCAAATGGTTGGATACCAGCAGCAACTGCTACATAAGCTTCTCCTGTTCATGTCTGTCTGACCAAATTTGTAGTAGTAGTAGTAGTAATTCTGTCACTTTGCATGCCTCTGCAGACTAATCTTACTTGCCCAGCTTAGTAGCTCAAGCCAAAGTACTTTTAGTGCTACTTTGATCCTTTTTTACCCCTCTTGGCATCATGATTAGTGTACTTTAAGCACCCAGTTGCATTGAGGGGATTAAACAAAATGATTCCAGCAGTGGGAGGTGGATGGATGGATGGATGGTGTTGGGAAAGCCAGTCCATTTGGGGAGTTAACAAAACAAATTAAAAATTGGATCTTTGCATTGATGATGAGGAGAGGTGGAGGCTACGAGTGGCATCACTGGTGGCAGACTCAGGACCTGTTTGGTTTTTCCACTAAAGTTTCCATGTCACATTATTATTTATAAAAATCATTTATAATTCATAATATTTTTATTATACGAACCTAATGAACATATAAACATCATAATTTGATATTTACTAAATTTATCTCTGAATAATTTTTCAATTTTATAATTATTTTTTAATTAGTTCATGTTTAGTATTTACATACGGATTAGTTTAACCACCAAGAGGCACAATAGTTTTTTTCCCAACAAATTATAGATTACCGCATACCTACCTCTTAAACTATTAAAAGATATGATTTATAAAAAACTTTTTCTATGTAAATTGTTTACAATACTTTTTACAATCACTTTGTAGTTTATAATTTATTCGGCTCAATCTCTAAAGGCTCCTTTGAAACACATAAATTTTACAGGATTTTCACGAGAAACAGCTCAGTTCCTTTAAAGTTCTCATGACATTTCTCTAATTTAAACTGTCCCTAATACCATCATAAAATCAGATAATCTATCAGTAATCCATTCAGAAAAAATAAATTGTGCATCGGTAATCAGTACTATTCCCAAGTCCCAACTTGGGGTCTCATCATCAAGTTGGGGGAAGGAGAAAATGAGAAGAGGCTTTTCTTGGTTTCAGTACATCGACCCATTTATACGCGGCCTCCTCGTCCAGTCTTGTCTCCTCTCTCTCTCTCTCTCCTCGTCCTCTCACCTCTCGCTGCGCTTCTTGTTATCATCTTCTACCCCATCAGAAGGCTACTCTGAACTCTCTCTGCTGCTGAAAGCCTGATGAAATGTGAGTGGCCTTTGTCTGTTTCTTTGCTCCTCCCGTGCATGTCTTGGATGCTTTCGGTTTGGTCTCTTGCTGCGCCGCGTGAGATTCTTGCATCTACTGCACATGCACCTGCTGGCTGTGGCTTTGGCTGGCCTAGCTAGCTCACCTTGTTATTGAAGTTCTTGGCTATGTGACTCTTGTGGGTTTTCTCAGTTGGGAGGTGGAAAAAATTATCTGTCTTCTTGGGAAGGTGTTTTATCTTGCATTTACCACAGGTGGTTGTTCGTGTAGTTTTGGGGTCTTTTTCTTTTTGTTATGGTAGTACTCAAGTGTGAAACTTTGTGTGCTCTTTTGATGCATATGTTTGTATGGTGATTGGCCATGGGTTCTTTGGTAAAGTTGATTTTTTTATATCTTCATTTGCTGATTTTGTTCTGCTTAGATTGTCTTTTCTCTTGGCATCCTTTGCATTTTGGTTGTTGAAAAATTGGAAATTTGTGACCTTTCATCTCCTTGTGATGTTTCACCTCCCTTCCTGCATCTCACTACCTGATTTGGTGCTTAATCTATTCAATTCCTTTTTGGTGCTTGTGATTGCATTTGCAGTGGGTGATTAGGTTCTTAACACAATCCCAATCCTAGAAAAACATCGGAGTGGTTGCTGCTGAGCTCAATCAATCAAGCTTGTTGGGGAGGCAGGCAGGCACAATGATGAGCTTCAACAAGAGCCATGAAGGATTTGGGCAGGCTGCTGATGTGGCCACCCTGGCCTCCAAGGGAGGAGCCTCGCTGCCATGGCTGCTGTACGGCGAGCCACTGGGGCAGGGGAAGCCGGCGATGTCGCCGGAGGGCGTCGTGCCGAGGGCACAGACTCCCTCGGATCCTCCGGTTCCAGCCATGGACAGGGGTGTCCCTGAAGTTCTGAACTTCTCCATGGTTCCAGGTGAGGCCGCCTGTTCTTGGTTTGTGAATGAAATGGATTTGGTTGATGTATCTGCGGATGGTAATAGCAAAGAGTAGGCAGTTGTATGCAACATAAGTGAGTGACATAGAGTTGGATTCAGGTTGCAGTAATCTAAATGTCTAGTTTTGGTATAAAGTTGGCATCGATTTGCAGTTATTTCTTTGTTGCTTGTATGTGAAAAGGTTGGAATTTTTGGGTGAGAGGTTTATTTCAGTAACATAATCACATAGCCAAGGGTGTGTATCTCTGTAAGCATAAGTTGTAGGTTTTATTGCAAGAATATTGTGTATAGATATTCAGGCCCAAAAGTAATATTAGCTGATAATTTTTTTAATATTGCCAGATGAAAGTATTGCCATGTTATCAACGCTTTCACAGGAAGGCGAATCCGTTAAATACTACTGTAGCCTGTAGGCTGTGTGACAGGTCATATATAATTGGTGAAGATTAGAAACTGTTGATGGTCTGGTTTTGCAGTTAAAAAAGGGTAGTGTCAAACAAAATGTGCCAGAGAAACGTTGGTGCTTCTGGTTAAAAATTTCTTTTCTTTGATACACAGGTGACATGACACCAAAGCAACTTCAACCCTTCAACATTTATATTACGTACTAGCACATTATCTAGTAGTACTAACTAGTTTGGTTCCTTTTGAAACCTACACACCTGATAGGTAAGTTAAACATCAATACATCACAAGTCAAGATGGCATGAACACAAGGATCCAGTAATTTTTAAGAATTGTTCTTTTGATAGCTGTTACCACATAATTGTGTTCATTAGACTAGACAGGAAGAATCATGCATGAACAAATTTTAGTTTCTGATGGGAGTATAGACCATCGTCGACTGCTTCTGTTTTGTGATTGGAAATCTAACTGCTTTTCAGGTCAAGGAGAAAAAGGTGTTGAGCACTCCACTACTATTGCTCTTCAGTCACCATTTGCAGAATATAATGGCTGTTTTGAGCTTGGCCTTGGTCAATCTGTGGTAAGCTTTCCCCTCAATTTGTTTATGTTTACGCATTGAATAAAGATCATCGACCTTACAGATGAAAATTCCCATTTCCAAATTTCCCTAGTGCTGAGTTGATAAATGACTTCAATGTTTCAGGTTCCCACTAATTATCCTCATGCCGACCAGCACTATGGCCTACTTTCTCCTTATGGACTGAGATCAATGGTATGTTTCTATTTATCTTTGAGGAGATTTTCTCTGACTCTGAAGAAAACACAGCTAACTGTAGCAAGTAGCAACACTATAATCAAACTAACACATATGTAGAACACTTTAATCAGTTGTGCCCTTGAATTCCACAGTTTGAACAATCTCGTGCAACAGTTATTTTCCTTTGCTGCAAATTGGTTTAATGTTGTTGTATGTGTTGGGATTTGTGAACATTGATTAAGCTCACCAGTGCTTTAAACTTTTCATTTTCTCTTCTTTGAATTCTAACCTGATATGTTAATCAATCCAATAAATAAAGAAAAAAATGCTTTATCTTCTTATTCAGCATTGCACAGAAAGAATGGGTAAATAAATAGGCAGGTGATGGTTAAAGCTTTGGTAATAATAGCATGGCGCACTTTCGTTAATGTTTGGACATACTTGCTGTTGGATTTTTTTTCTCCCTCTTGGTAGTCCAGCAAAGATGTAAAACTGACTGTTTTTTGTTTCAACTTGTAGTTTTTCAACTGGCATACTCTATTGAAGGCTCTAATTATGCATGCTAACTAATATGTTCCTGTATTTTCTTTGTGGAATGCAGCCTAGCGGACGAATTCTTATTCCACCAAATATGCCAGCTGATGCACCAATTTATGTGAATGCAAAACAGTATACAGCCATCCTTCGACGTCGCCATGCTCGTGCCAAGGCAGAGAGGGAGAATAGGCTGGTCAAAGCTAGAAAAGTATGTCTCAACTTTTAACTGTTGATGGATTCTTTTACAGTTTTGCATTTTTGTACATATCTTTGTAATAACTTATCCTTCTTTATAAAATTTACCACTGGGGTTTTCCCTACTGTTTTGGGTAAAAAAAGGAAAAAAAACTATCAATGAATCCAAAACTGTTGCCTAAGTGAGATGTTCTGATTCCATTTCCACTTTATCGGGGAGAATTTCTTCTCTTTTGCATTCATGTGAGTTCTCTTTGATGCAGCCATATCTTCACGAATCACGCCATCTTCATGCAATGCGTCGTGCAAGAGGCTCTGGTGGGCGCTTCCTCAACACAAAGAAAGAGACCAATGGGAAAACCACTGGTGGAGGCAGGAAGGTGATGGACATCATCATCTCGCCTCTGCACCCAGCCACGTCTCCCAGCTCGGAGATCCAGCACTCGGAGCAGTGCAACCCGAGCAGCGTTTCCAGCCTGTCCGGGTCAGAGGTGTCGAGCATATATGAGCACGAAGACGTGGACCACTTCCACGGCTTCGAGCACCTCCGGACGCACTTCTTCACCCCGCTCCCGAGCCTCATGGACGTCGAGCACGGGGCTGGTAACTCCTTCAAGTGGGCAGCAGCCTCTGATGGCTGCTGTGACCTCCTCAAAGCATGACTAGAGAGGGGATACACCGGGCAGCCCAAGCGGGCAAACACCGGCGGTTTCTGCTGGAAACAATTGCCCAGCTCCAGGCCAGGGATTGTCTCTGCTGGTACTGCTGTCCGTAGGCAACTCATTCTTGGCTGATCGGTTCCGCTCATCGCCTACTTGTCCCTGAAACTCCAGCTCCGGTTTCTGGGATCCTGCGGTGATTGGAACACCCCATTGCGTGTAAAAAAAATCATCTATGCTATTACTGGTTGCTACCATTATCTGAACTGTTATTAGGTAGCAAGCTTAAGCTGGTAAACTGAATAAACTCTGGAACTTTGGACTGGTTCCAGTGGTGATGATTGTGGTGTGCTTGTATCCTGATAACTATTGAGAGTTTGAGACCTGGCTTTGTTGATCTACTGAACTACTGTAGTAGTATGCTTGAAGTTTGTGTGGGCTTGGTTTGCGGTTTGTATTGTTAAAAAAACTCAAATCTAGTTATGTATTAAGACCTTGTGTTTGTGTGTATTGTTACTGTGGTATATCTGCAAGAAAGCATCGTCTGTTTGGGAGTGATATGCTTCTATATGACTATATATCTGGATGATCTTGGTTGATTGATTCTTGTATGTTTTTCTTGCTTTCAACCTCCTTGACCAGCTGGTAACTGATACTAGCAGAAACCGCATCTTTTTTTTGCTTGTTTTCTGTTAAAATGGAACAAGAAGATTATTGGGCAAGAAGGGCCTGATTGGTTTGGAGCCAATTTCTAGCCTACTAAAATTTTGACAGCCCCAAAACCTCGCATTACCAAATTTGATAGTATAGAATTTGAATTGGCGTGGAAAAAAATTGGTAGAAAATCAAACGCGCATTTGATACTATTGAAATAAGAAAAAATTTGGTACGATGAAAATTAGCTTCAATCCAATCCAAACAAGCCCGAAGTTTCACCAATCTCCATATGATATCACTAAATTCACGAAGAACACTTGTCACTTGATTAAAAAGAAAGTCAGTGAACTGACAGGAAACGAAATGCAGCGTGGAAAAAGCCTGAAGAAATAGTATTCGGAGAGAAGATACTCCCATCGTCAGGCTTTGGCTTTGCATTGGATGAAAGGAAAATCTGGCTAGATCACCCATTACCTCAGGCTCGTTCTTGCGGTGTCTCGCTGACACGATGGGTCACCCTGTCAGCCTCACCTCGTTCACCAATAAGGGTCCTTAGGGTTCCTACCATTCTTTCGGGGTCTATTTTGTAAAATGACATGGTCGCTAGTGCTACAAATGGCCAAACGGATCGTTCCACGCCGGGCCGTTCCAAACACCACTGCGTTGTAGCTGTAGCAAGGCCCAACACGACACGACATGTCGGCTTGTGGATCGTGCTGACATGGCCCGGTTGTCCGTATCGTGTCTGTGCCAGCGCCTCGCTCCGTGGACCGGTACGACATGTCCGGTTGACTATAGCAAGTTGTAGCTCGTGGCCCAAATAGTGCCAAACAATGCCCTCAACGGGCTGATCATGCCGAATGGGCCAACCTCGGCCAATGGGTCATTGACGGGCCCATGCTGACACGGCACGACATGACTTTTTCTTGGATACCGGAGGGACGGCACGTGGGCCGGCATGACACGACCCGCTACGGGAGCCGTGCCTAGCGGCCGTGCCACCGGCGTGCTCGTCTTTGTGCTTATACATGCCCCAGAACGGGCGTGCGGCCGGCACGGCACGGCACGGCTACGGCACGACCCATTAGGCACGGTTACTGTGATGGACCGTGTCATGCCGGCCCACGTGTCTACCCCCCGCCCAAAGCACGACCCACGAGTGACAGGGCCGTGTCGTGCCAGCCCGGACACGCTTAAGGCCCATGTGCCAGAAACCGGTCCACGGGCCAAAACCACCCGGCGACAGACTATAAAAAGAGAAAAAACGTCAAAAACCCTAACCCTAGCCGACTACAGTACTACACCGATCGGTCACCCGCCTCTCCTCTCCGGCTCTCCTCTCCCCTGGGCCGACACCGTCGCCTGCGCGCCGCCTTCGCCCCACCTCCGTACCGACGCCGCTCCGACCTCCGCGCGCGCCGCCGCCAACCTCCGCGCCGCCTCGCCTCCCGCGACCTCTGCCGCCGAAATTCGTGCCGCCACCGACCTCCCCCCGCAAAGAATGACGCCCTAAACGACTAAACCCTAACCCTAGCCACGGCCACGGCGCTTGATTCCCTCGCATGCCGTGCGCCCACGGGCCGTGGCCGTGCGCACCACGGCTCGACTCGGGGCCCAAGCACGACACGCCCCAACGGCCCATGCCGGCACGGTCCACCACCAACCGTGTCATGTTGGGCTGGGCCCATCAACAATATAAATGTGCCCGTGCCGACTCACGACGGCCCGGCCCATCTGCCCATATATAGCCGTGCTTTGGCCGGGCCGCCCGTTTTGGCCTAGCGATCCTACTAACTAGGGTTGACCTAATTTTTTTTCCTTTCGCAAATTTTTTCTCCCCTGCGCCGCCGGCGGCGGCGAGGGCGAGGGAGAGCTCCTGCGAGAGATCCACCGCCGCCTCCCTCCTCGTGCCCACGCTTCCTCGCCTGCTGTATTTGTTTCATTTCTGCGTAGTGCGCACCCCTCTTCCGGCGGCGGCGGCGGCATTGCTAGGGTTAAGAGACCTTCTCCCCCCGAGATGGAGGCAGCGGGGACAAGGTGCGGGCCGAGTTAGCGGCCTCGGTCTGAACCGGGGGCGGAGCATGCCGCCCTCCCCTCGGCGCTTATGCTCGCCGGGCGGAGCAGGGGAGACGCGGAGGAGGAAGCTGATGCGCAGATCCGGCGCTCAAGCGGCCACTGGGTTCCATGGTGGTGAGTAGTTTTTGATATTGCGGTGTTCTGTCTCTTATGGTGAACCGTGATCATTTTACATTTCTGAATGAATTGGATGTCGGTGCTTGCTGCTTGCAGCCTGCTATGGAATGGTGGAATTGCTTGGATGGTCACGAAGGAGATCGACGCCAATTGTTGGCGACCTCTACGATAGAATCGCGTTGGGGTGCTTTCCTGTTATTACTAGAAGTAATTGAATTTTCGTTATTGGATACTCAAGGAAGCTTGATACCACGTCAGGGTGTTCTTTCTTGTTATTACTAGAAGTAGATGGGTTTCGTAATTGAACACCTAAGGAAAGGAAGCTTGATAAATGGGAGATAGTCCAGCAAGTTTTAAAGATGATCAAGACTTTAAGCACATCATAGTGACCGTCGTCCACGGTCACGTCCAGTGTTGTTCATGGGACGAGGGATGGAGTCAGGATCCTTGAGGCGTCTGATCCTGTTACAGTGCTTCATGCCTTTCCTGCCTTTTAGGATGCTTGAGATAGTGGCGAAGTCAGGTGCTTGTGAGTTCATCAAGCGGTCATAGTCAATTTCAGTCTCTGTAGTACTTCCTCCGGTGTCTTCCCCATTTCTCCCTTTTGGAAGAAAAACGTCCTTTAGAATCTCTTGAGAGAGTGTACTTTCTCCCTCTCCTGCCATCAGTAGTGCCCTTCTTTTGGCCAGGCTTCCACATCATCAGGCGGCACTTATAGAAATTATTTAGGGGAGGAAGAAGCATTGTATGGCATGATAGAAATATCCTTATGGACAAGACTAGGACACTTGCAAGAGTTCAGTGGGCCTCACCTTAACATTTTTCCTGGCGAGGCTCACCTTAACTTTGAGTGCCTTTGTCCCCCTTCTTGCCTTGGCACCAATTGACATAGTATGTTTGTGGTTCTTTTGCTTAGTCTGCATTTCATGAATGGCATTCCTTCTCCTGTGCCACTGTCGTCTTCTCCAACGGGAAGTGGAGGCAAGCGGCTGCCCTGTTCCATGGTGAGGAGTAGTTCTATATTCTGGACTCTGGTCATCTGTCTCTTATTATGAACCATGATAATTTCGCATGGCTGGATGCCTGGATGAATTGAGTGTTTGTGGTTGTTGCTTGCAGGCTGCCATGGAATGATGGAATTGCTCGGGTGGTCACAAAGGAAATCAAAACCAACGGTTGGCAATCTTTGCAGGGATGATGAACCAGGCTTGAATGTTAGTGCTGTGTTTCTACTACTTGGTCAATGATTATTACTGCTGCTTGTTTGCATGTCATTGGCTTTTAATCTGTGAACAATGAAAATGCATGGGTGGTATTAAGTCTATGCGTTTTATTCTTGGTGGTTCTGTTTCTACAACAGGATAGCATCAGGGTGTTCTTTCCTGCTATTACCAAAGGTAGTTGATTTCTGTGATACAACACCCAAGGAAGCTCCATAACAGAATTTTTGGCAAGCGATAACAATTCATCATCTCAGTGGTTAATAGTGTTTGTTGTCATGTGAAGGGCTGTAAGTCTGATTATAATCATTGAGTACCTGAGGTGATTTAACTTTAAAGCTCTCCCTTTTGGTTCAAAAGTTCCCAGACCTCAAAGAATAATATCCTGTAGTTTCATAGTATCTAACGATCTTTTAAATCTCATGATTAACGTGCCCAGAAATTTCTATGTGCTATATCCTTCTTAACATAATTTGCACTTTAGTGTATGGACTATTTGTGACCTGACATCAAATTCACTATGTCAGCAGTGACCATTCCCCCTCTCCTTTGTCTTTGTTTTCTTTCAACAACAGTATTAAGGAGAGTATTTCATGAATATGCCTCAACTGTGGTTTGAAGTTGCAATAGTCAAAATAGCAAAATGCCAGCATTTTCTCAAATTCTCCATTAGAAGAAGTTCAGCATGGAGAACTGGCGTCTTTTCCGGCATGGTAAAACGGAAGAAATTCTAGATTCAAGTTGCAAGATCAGGATTAAAGTATTAACATTCTTATAACAGATCTCACAAAGAAATAAGGAAACTAAAGCGTGTAGATGCTCAAAGAATTAGCTAGATGTGCACATCCTGAACATGCGGTAACCATCTGTCCATCCATATATTTAGCACAACAAAATCCATTTGTTTGCGGTTGTTGAGGATTGTGGAATGGGCCAAACTGGGACAACATGTATACAAGGAAGCTAAACAAAATATGCAGAGAACACCCCACACTATAGAATAAAAACGCAGGGGGTGATCGGTTGTGCTTGCTGTTGCAGCCCTGCAGCTGCACAACAGCCACAGCAATCACCACTGATCACCTCCGCAACTAGATAACGCCTCAAACAACAATATATAGTAATTTCAAATTGGGTAATCTATCTCAAAATGCAATGGTATGACATCTCATTCACATTGAAATCATATCCATCCATCTATCAAATTAATTCTGCATGATATCACTAAATACCAAATTTACCAAATTAACACTAAACAACGAGTCAACTTTATATTCTGTTGTGAAGTACGACACGATAAAACAGCGCCAAAGTGACCTGCTTGGAAAACTAAGTACTATATAGTTCTAAGGCATTAGGATTGACATCTAACACTTAATAATAGTACCAACCATTGAACAAAGGTGTACATATCATATATATTCACTTTCAACAATAATGCAACCTAAAAGTTCTATGCAATATCACAAGGTTATAGAAAGCTAATTTAGTATGTCCATTCATGTTTTTCGAGAACTAAAAGATTTGTGCATATTGTCCTTAAAGAAGAAAGATGTTCAAGTTCAACCCACTTAGTTGGGAAAATAAGATGACAAAATAAATGGAACAGATGTATGCTTGTTTACTTGGTTCAATAAAAGTGGTCTGATAGTGTGAACCAAACACCTTGTTGTAATTTGTGATACATTTTTGGTGAACCAAGTTCAGTTTTGAATTTGGTACCATGTACCGATGCATTTCTGAACACACGGCATGGTGTTATTTTAGTGGCATGAATGTGATTGTCGCTATTTTAATGAATGTGGTATGAATGCGATAAATTTTTTGGTGAATCCAGTTCAGCTTTAAATGTGGTACCAATGCATTTCTGAGCACGTCATGGTGATCTTTTAGTGGTATGAATGCGATTGTCGCTTGTAAATATTTTTCTTGGCATTTAATTGCATGCCCAAGATCTGTTATAGCATTTAGTACTAGTGGTAGTGTAGTTCTTTTTGCATCGTGTTTTGTCTCATTGCGGCTCGGCAATTTAAGATAAGGATGCTGAAGATGGATTCCTTTGTCATTAAGGGTCAATCTGCACTAAAGCTTTGGGGGAAGGGTCTATCTATTTATATACATCTCTCTGTCGAGTCTTCTGCTCTCCCTCTATATATATCTATCTCTCAATCTCTGACTCTTATCTCTATCTCACTCTCACTCACTCTGTGCATGTTTCCTCTTACGGCTTGATCTTCCTGTTTCCCCTTTCTTGTAAGTGATTCAGATGAATGCGAGTTTTGTGTTGTTCCACTCTTTGAGCATGTCTAGATCCACTTATATACTCTACTTCTGCTTTCTATGCACTTGGTTAGAATTTTTGAGAATTCTTTCATTTCTACTGCTCAATCCATCATTCCGGTGCTTGATTATACAGCTCTGTTGCTGATTTCTTTGAAAGACATAACGGCGGGCTTCATGGGGCACGATGGATTTCAGACGGTTGCTTCAGCCATGTCTCAAGGTGACAATGCTCTATCTTAATTCATGTTAGCAGTAGGCCTATTCATGGGTTGAAGGCTTAAGGTGTGTTTAGACCTGTAGTTAGGCTAAAGCGAATAGATCGTACATAACTAAACAGATAAGTAGATTGTTTTGTTTTTTATGTTTTTGTGTGGCATGTTATGGGCTTTGCCTATTGGCAGCTGAGCACACCTACCTAGGTCGGAGCAATGTTCGTGTGAACACAATGCAATACACTTTCTTTTTCTTTTAAGCCACTGGTCAATTGCTAGAAATATCATAGATCAGATTTGGAATATGGGAGCTTCTTTAGGAATTGAACTGTTCCTAGAGAAATTCACATGTTCCGAATAGGCTGTGAGCAAGATTAGATCTTGTGCCTAATTGGAAGTTTGTAGCTGGGGCTTATTTGTCAAATTCAGTGTAGCTTAGCCTGATTTAACATTTAAAGGGAGTTCTTCTATTAAGATTATTCTACGAATTACTATGAAAATTGAAACATACACTCATCTGAGAAAAATTTTCCATCGTCATGGATCTATGGGAGTTTTCCAGTCATTATAGAAATCATGCTTGACGACAACTTCTTTTTTATCTCTGAATCACTTCTTTTCCAGTATAACCCTCATATGGTAAAAGGATTTTCTAGTTCTAGTAGCTTCATCTGAATCTCATTACATCATGCATAGATCTGATTAGACTACAAGATAATCATGTGCAAGCAAAATACTACTTATTATCTACATATAATCATGAATAAGCTTTTGACAGTTTTGATAGGGTAGAAATCTTAATTATAGGTTTCGCCGAAAAATGTCCATTGGAAGAGGCAATTAGGGCCTCAACATATCTTACGACCTTGATGAAATTTGGATAACTTTCTTTTGAAATTTATAGGCATTAAGTTATCCATGGACAGCTCAAAAAGTGTATTGATCTATTCATTCACCTGTTTTTAACTACTTTTACTATATGTCCCCTGATGGACTTTATGGATATTGAAAATATACTGAAGCATTGTTTGGACATTTAGATTCAGATGATGGACCTCAAGTTTCTGAGTGCAGTTCAATGAGTCTTGGTCACCCCAAGGTAAGATATTCCCTATCTTGTTTACTTATAAAAGAAGAATGCACATTCAGCAAGTTCGTAATGCATTTGGGAATTTATCGCATTTGCAATGCCTTTCGTTATCCTATTACCAAGCTAATGCTTCTTGCCTTGACAATTTTCTTAATGTATATGTGCACTTGGGCCTACTTCTCACTGGATCAGATAAACAATAAGTTGTAGTTTTTACATGATGAACCGCTAACGCAGAGTTTTTGTTCTGACTAAATTACCTTTACATACCAGAAACTTTGCTCTAGCTTGATTCCAAATTGTGTGCGGTACTATCATTAAAGCAATATACACATGGAAGTTCACTTGAAATATTGTACCAACACTTCTTAATTGTTTCAGTTTGATAGTAACCTATTTTGATGTTGGAAGTAGAAGTATCAGTACTATAACAAGCATAATCATACAACATTGCTTGAATGCTCACGTTAATTTTGCACTTTGGTAAATAACATAATGTTTATTCTCAAATATTTGAATTTTGTATCAATTTATCATATATATGTGATGAATACAATTTTCATATGTATGTGACGCAAACTTATAAGGGAATGGTTATTGGAGCATCCTGTCACGATATAGTAAAAGTTCTATATTCTGAGTGGAGTAGAGTTCTTGTTGGAGTAACATGTCGGTCCAAGTTTTGTATGTTCTCAGACCCAATCTCTTATGAAATACAGAGTAAGCGCAGGGGCCACAAACATGCTACGCCAACTGATGCCAAGGCAAGAATGGGGAAGAAGCCACTCAAAGTTAAGGTTAGCCTTGCCGGCCCGGCGAATAAAATTAAGGTGAGCCTCACTAAATTATCGCAAGGGTCCTGTTTTGTACGTAAGGGTATTTCCGTCATGCCATATAGTACTTCTTCCCCTTAAATAATTTCTGTAAGTGCCATCTGATGATGCAGAAGCCCCGCAATAAGGGCGCCAAGAAAAAGGGCGCTGTTGCTGACAGGATAGGGAGAAAGTGCACTCTCTTACGAGATTCTAAAGGACGTTTTCTTCCGAGAGAGAGCAAAGGGGATGACACCGGAGAAAGTACTACAGAGACTGAAATTGACTATGACCGCTTGATGAACTCACAGGCACCTGACTTCGCCACCATCTTAAGCATCTTGAAAGGCTGGAAAGGCATGAAGCATTGCAACAAGATCAGGCGCCTCAAGGATCCTGACTTCGTCCCTCTCATGAATGCCATGAGCAACACTGGATGTGTGACCGAGGATGACGGTCACTATGATGTGCTGAAAGTCTTGATGCAGGCAGATGGTTGGTCTGCGTAGTGATTCAAACTCTCAAATCAAAACATTCAGGCCTATGGCCTTGCTGCTAGAACAGGGATATCGTCTTTCGTCTTTAAAACTTGATGGACTTTGTTCCATTTATCTTAGAAATTTTGTTGCCCTTGAGTCGGTGGATATGTACTGGAGTATGCTAAACTTTAATGGTTTGTATGGAGCTGGGTGATTTATGGTGATAATGTTAAATCTTGATATTAGTTATACCTTTTTGTATTTGTCTACTTTCTGCTTTGTCAATCTCTTGCAAGTTTGCATCATTGCATGTGTACTGTGAAATCTAGCAGCGGTTAACTCAAAATTTGTGATTTTGTACTGTCTGGTAAATTGGGGCCATGTTTGTTAGGTCTCTAACTCGGGAGAATTTCTAGAGATGGGTTTCTCTAGCTCCATAAATATTTCTGGATCTGTAGCTGTAAAGTTCAAAGTTTGGAATGAAATGAAAAAAGATTTGAATCACTTTATTTTTACCTATAAACTCTATAATGACCCGTGAACGTTAAGAAACTCGAATTTGATGTGGAAATTTGTTCAAATTCGAGTGAATTATGACCTGTCAGGGTTAAGAAACTCAAAAAAATTTTGAATGAGCTTTTGTAGGCTGCGTCATGCCGTCATCGCATACGCCTCTGCCCGGTGGGGCCCTCGTGTCAGAGACACGCGCAAGGCGAACTCCAAGTGCTCGAGCGCTTCTTCGTCTTCCCTTCTCTCGCCGCGTCGTCTTCTTCCTCCATTCCTCGCCAAAACCCTAGCGGCGAGTTGGTGCAACCACCTCGGACCAATCGCGCGCGTGCGGTGGTGATGGCGGGCGGCGGCGGCGGCGGGAAGAAGGAGAAGGGGGAGGGGCTGGGGCGGGCGTTGATCCGGCAGCGGAACAAGGCGGCGGCGGCCGTCAAGGAGAAGGGGGACGCGCTCGCCTACGCGCGCCGCCGCGCGCAGCCACTGGAGTCCGTCATCGAGGTCAGCGACATCGACGCCGTCCTCGAGCGCGCCGCCGAGGCCGACCGCCTCCACTCCGCGCTCGCCGACGCCGCCTCCGTCTCCTCCTCTGACCTCGTCATCGACCTGTGAGCGACCGCTTCTTCTCCCCTGAAAAATTGAATTGCCGCGGTGGTGCTTCCCGTTGGCGCTGGGGAGACTTGCGATTTTAGTTGTATAAATTGTAATGGTTGGGTGCAGGGATGCGACGGTTGAGACGGATGAGGAGAGGAGGCGGCTGCAGAAGGAACAGGAGGCTCTGCACGCCGGCAGCCTCAGGGTCCCGAGACGGTGAGTAGTTGTGGTTGGTTGCTGTTTATTGTTGGTGGTGTTCTTCATGTGTGTGATTTTTATCTGTGTTGTGAATTGTGATTGTAGGCCACCATGGAATGCTCGGATGACTGTGGAGGAGCTCGATGAGAACGAGAGGCGGGCCTTCCTGGTGTGGCGGAGGAACCTTGCGAGGTTGGTGCTATGCCCGAGTTGTAGCTTATTCATTATGCTTGGAAATTCATAGTGAAATGGAAATTTACTTGCAAAAGCGTGTTTGGGACTTTGGGACTGATATCCAACTATCAGCATTTCTTATTATCTTGTATAATCTGGTTATGGTACAAGATAAGAGTAATGCGAGGATGAGCTTTGTCTTGAACATTTCTGTTTGATATCTGAGTAGCTGAGTTGATCATGAGCATTTGTGTTGCATATTTGTTTCTTGGGCAAATTAAACCAACTATCATTTATGCATAGGTGTAAATAGCATATGTTGGCTGTAACAATTCGAAAAATGTAGTGCTTAATGCCATTGGTTGTCAAATTAAATGTTTGAATATAGACGCCTATCGTGAGAGTGATCCATTTCTGTAGATTGGAAGAAAATGACAAGCTTGTGCTTACACCCTTTGAGAAGAACATTGACATCTGGAGACAGCTCTGGAGAGTCCTTGAACGTAGTGATCTGGTGAGTAATGCTCAACCTTCACTGTCAGTTTCACCCATTGCTTTTGTGGTTGATTGTTTGCCGGTACTTATGATACTAAAACCAAGCATTTCTCTAAAAAAATAAGTAAGACATGCATTTTTAAAGGTGATGCTTTGCAAATTTTGGCTCATATATTGACTTTGCTTTCTATGTTCTGTAGTCTTGTTACATTTTTTCCTGGAAGTGCTACTCTGCTGTGCTCAATCATATTTGTTTTTACTGGATTGAAGAGTAGAACCTCTTTCGGATTATTTTCCTAATATACTTACTTTTATTCTCTTTTCTTCCATGAAGCTGGTGATGGTAGTTGATGCTCGAGATCCCTTGTTCTACCGCTGTCCTGATCTCGAGGTACTTATTATGGTTTCTGGGATAGTATTTTCACATTCAAGCAATATCTAATACATGTAGCAAATGGGTTGCGGCTTCTCCCTGGTTAATGATCAATGCTCACCTATCATGTGTTGTAGTAGTAATATTGCTTGAGAAATCGTATGCATGAATTCTCCTTCAGAGATTAAATGTCAGTAACTTTCTTATCATTTTTTTGCAATAGCTATCCACCTAGAATGTTACTGTTATATGGGACAAGTAGAATGATGGTTTGAAAGATAACCATGATATTTCCTTTTCTGCACAAAACATCAGAAGCAATTTCATTTTTTTTCTTTTGTGTAACATGAGAAAACAAGTGGATCTCAGCCACTCCCAATAGATCTTCTTTGTAAACACTGTTATTCTTTTATTGTGTGTGTTTGTACTGTTGCATTCAAACTGAACTAAAGTGTCCCACCTTATGTATTTTATTGGGCATTCTGCTGCTTTGTTTTCAGTCCTGTGACATTTCTTTCTCTATGGTAGGTATATGCAAAAGAAATTGATGGACACAAGAGGACAATGCTTCTTGTCAACAAGGCTGATCTGTTACCAATGAATATCAGGTATACACTTTTGTGCCATGTCACTTGGTTGATATTTAGGTGGCATCTCTTGTTGTCTATATTTAACTGGTATCGCACTAAATTTGGCTAAAATGCAGGGAAAAATGGGCTGGCTATTTTAAGGCACATGATATTCTCTATGTTTTCTGGTCCGCTAAAGCTGCTACTGCCACATTACAAGGCAAAATGTTAAGTGGATACTCTGAACAAGATTCTGCTTCACTTGATTTGGACACCAAGATATATGGCAGGGATGAACTCTTAAAGAAATTGCAAACTGAAGCAGAATTCATTGTAGCACAAAGGAGGGCCTCAGCCATCAAAGATGACAGCAGAGCCACTTCCTCTGATTCTGTTTCATCAGTGGCTAAGCATGTTGTTGTTGGATTTGTTGGTTATCCAAATGTTGGAAAGAGTTCAACAATCAATGCTTTAGTTGGTGAGAAGAAGACTGGTGTTACTCACACACCTGGCAAAACAAAGCATTTCCAGACACTGATAATCTCAGAGGAGCTCACTCTGTGTGATTGTCCTGGTCTGGTCTTCCCTTCCTTCTCAAGCTCAAGGCATGAGATGGTGTCATGTGGTGTCTTGCCAATCGATAGGATGACTAAGCACCGGGAAGCTATTCAGGTGGTGGCAGATCGTGTCCCAAGAAGTGTCCTTGAACAGATTTACAAGATAACTCTGCCAAAGCCAAAGCCATATGAATCGCAATCGAGACCACCAACTGCTGCTGAGCTGTTGCGAGCCTACTGTGCATCCAGGGGGCATGTTAGCCATGCTGGACTTCCTGACGAAACTAGGGCTGCTCGACAGATACTGAAAGATTATATCGATGGTAAAATCCCACACTTCGAACTTCCTCCTGGCATGGTAATTACTGAAAATGAACACGAAGAAACCTCTGGATTAGAAGGTCCAACTACTTCAGCACACAATGAATCAGATGGTTCCGATTCCGATGAACGGGATGATACAGTTGATCCAGCACAACCAGATATCAGGCATGTCCTGAGTGACCTCGAATCGTTTGACCTGGCTACTGGAGAGTCGAAACCTGCTGGAAAGAAGAAGAAAGAGGCATCCCACAAGCAGCACAAGAAGCCCCAGAGGAAGAAGGACCGGTCATGGAGGGTCGGCAACGATGGCGGCGATGGAACTGCGGTTGTAAGGGTGTACCAGAAACCAGCTGTTAACCTCTCTACCGTCAGTGCAAGCGACAAGATCTAGTACCCTGACGACATACTGTGTTTTCAACTACACTTGGCACACATGGGCATAAGGTCTCGCTCCCTTGAGTTTTCTGGAGGCCCTGACTTTTGCATGCAATATCAAGAAATCTGGTTTACGCCTGCCTTGTTGAGTGGTAGGGGAAATTTTGCCGAAGCTGCTTGCTCTGGTGGATGAGAGATGGGAGACGAAAGCTATATAGAAGAAGCAAATTTTCTGTTTTATTTCAGCTTTTGTTCCCCTGGCATTATATACAGCCAGTTGTGAATTGTGATACGTGACTGTTTGTTCCTCCATGAATGATCAAGAAATTCATGTAGAAATGATAATAACTTTTGACAAGTTTAATACATGTTTTGTTCATCTCATTTGATTCAAAACGTTGCACGCAACGATAGTAGGATATTTATCATCAGAACTGATATTTTTGACATGTTTTTATCTGGAGATGGACAAAACAGTCTCATTTGCTTCTAAAAACGTTGCAGGCACAAACTACAAGGATGTTCATCCACAACGCCTCAGATTAAAGGTGGCCATATGGCACGGGCATAGTGGGCCGGCCCGGGCACTGCCCGAAAAAGCACGGCCCAGGAACTACCCGGCCCGGCTAGAGTAGTGCCCATGCTAGGCATGGCCCGACCTCCGTGCCGTGCTTGGGCCTCCATGGCGGCCCGTAGTGCCGGCCCGGGCACGGCACGACGTTTTGGGCCGGCACGGGGACGGCACGCCTCCCAGCCGTTGGATGCCACCTCTGACTCCATCCGACCGTTGAATCCGACTGGGGGGGCACTTCTATATAACGCGGCCGCCACCGTCCCCATCGGCACCCGAAAAACCCTAGCCTCATTCTGGATGGAATCGATGGATCTGGAACCCTAGCCTCAAATCTGGATCTGGCTCTCTCTCGCTGTAGCAATCTCGGTCTCGCCGGCGCCGCACTCTCGCTTCGGCGACTTCGCTCCGCCGGCGCCGCCGGCGCCCCCATTGGCACCCACCACCCAGAAACCCCAGCCTTATTTTCTCATTTCTATAACCCTTTCTCTTGCTCTCGTAGTCTCTAACTGAGACTTGGTCTCGCCGGCGACGCACTCTCCCTCTGGATCCCTCACCTTCTCTCTTCTTCTCCCTCTCCGGTGGCTTCTTGAGCCGCTGGTGGCCGGCACGGGCACACGGCACGGTACAGAACTTCTTCCCTCCTATTGATCCCGCAACGTCGATGTAGCCTTGTCCTCTCCTTGTCCGCTTCGTCTTCGTCTCCATCCATCTCATCTGGATCTGGTGCTCCGGATGAGAATCCGTTGAGGAACCAAGCCTCTTGGGCTCGCCGGCGATACTGGTGCTCCGGTTGCGAAGGTGGGTGACATAACCCAAACTCTAGATCTATTTTTTTCTTGTGATTGCTTGTCTGTCTCGAGTCGATCCCTAACTGCTAGATCTATTCTTGTTTGCTCTTTTTGTGCAGCCGTTGAGGAACCAGGACGCCGACGAGGGACCATGGCCGCCTCCGTCTCAGATGACGAGACTGTCTCGATGTCCATGGACGCTAATGATGAGAGGCGGCTGTGTGGGATGGCCGGAGATGATGATGAAGAGGACCTGACAGAGAACGCGTAGGCTCTGTTCGGCCGAAGCCTTCCGGCTACGACTCCGATCGAGATCAACGTCGACGATGGTGGTGATCGTGGAGGGCCTAGAGGCGATCCAGATGATGCTCCTGGAGAGGTTGAGAAGGAGGCCAAGTGTGCTCGTCCCTCGACCTCTGCAGTGTGGCAAGATTTCCAAAAGCTATTCAAAATGGTGAATGGTAAGAAGGTCAGGTATGTTGCTAAGTGCAATCATTGTTTTAGGCAGTACTCTGCTCTCTCTAGTGGTGGCACTGGTCACCTCAGTCGTCATAGGGACAGATGCCCCAGGCGCCGTGAGAAAACACGCATGGCTCGTCTCGGATCTCTTTTAATTCGATGGTAGTATCCGCAATTGGGAGTACTTGTCCTATGCGTGCTCGTACCGAGCTTGTTCGTCCGCTTGCTAGGCTAGATCTTGTTGTTGGTCTTGGTGAAACTGCTGCATTTGAGGAATACATTAGATCTGCTCATAACCCTGCATTTGTTGCTATCTCTAGACAAACCACCACTAGAGACATGGTTAAATTTTTCACTGTGCGCAAGTCTAAGCTAGTTGAGACCCTGAGTTCTTCTGCTGTGCATTGTGTGTGTTTGACTGCTGATATTTGGTCTGGTAATGCCAAAGAAGACTACCTTACTGTTGTTTCTCATTACATAAACTCTGATTGGCAACTTGAGAAGAGGGTGCTAGGTCTTGTGCTTATTGATGTGTCCCACAGTGGAGAGAATATTGCTGATCGTGTTTCATCTGTGCTTTCTGATTATGGCTTGACTGATAAGGTTTTTGCTGTTACTTTAGACAATGCATCATCTAATGTTGCCGCCATGAAGAAGCTTAGACCTGTGCTCTCTAAGTATCTTGGCATTGATGTCATAGATGATCCAAATGAAAATGATGCATGTCCTAATCATGTTAGTTCTTTGTTCTTGCATCAGCGTTGTGCATGTCATATCATTAATCTGATTGTTAAGGAGGCTCTTGAGGCTCTTAAGCCTTTGATTGAAAGATTTAGAACTGTAATCTCATTTATTAACTCATCCAACCAAAGAATTGCTGCATATAAAAGTTACTGTTTGGTTTCTGGTGTTAAGCCTAGAAAGTTTCAGCTAGACATGGACGTAAGGTGGAACTCTACATACCTTATGCTTAAAAATTTGTTTCCTCATAGTAACATATTGACTACTTTCATCCATGCTCCTTATCATAGAGTAGAAGGTGGTCAATTGTTGTTAACTGAAGAATGTTAGGAAGTTGCAGGTAAAGTGCTTAAATTTCTTGAACTGTTTTATGAAGCTACTGTTGCATTGTCTGGTGTTTACTATCCTACATCTCCTCTAATGCTACATTATCTTGTTAAGATTGCTATACACCTGAAGAGCTATGCTAATGACTGTCACATAAGAGCTGTGGTTCAACCTATGATAGACAAATATAATAAGTACTGGAGGGACATTCCTTTGCTTTATTCTTTTACATTTATCCTTGACCCTAGAGCTAAAATGAGAGGTTTCCATAGAGTGCTCAGGAGGTTGGGTACCCTTACTAGTACAGATTACACTTCTTACCAGCTTGCAACTAGAGCTAGACTTACAGATGTTTATAACAAGTATGAGGAGAAATATGGTGCTATAAGGCTGAGGAGGACTGACACTCCTAACCTGTCTGGTAAGAAAAGGTCTGCTTGGGATGAAATTTATGATGATGCTGGTGATCTTGATTCTGGTATGAATAATCTAGCTAGTACTGCACACTTAATCATGTCTAGAGATGCCTCTGCTACTTCCCTGCTGCATGCTGCATCTTCTGCTTCTAATGCATCTGAACTCATATCTTACTTGGATTGTGACACTCTGAACCAGTTAAATGATGACTTTAACATATTGGAATGGTGGCATCAGCACAAACTTACATACCCAGTGTTGTCCATCATGGCTAAAGATATTTTAACTGTTCCTGTCTTTATCATATCTTCTGAATCTACCTTTAGCATGACTGTGAGGATCATCGAGGAGCGGAGGAGAAAGCTGAAGCCACAGATGGTGGAGATGCTGACCTGCCTAAAGGATTGGGAGGCTGCTGAAGCAAGGCTACACCAAACTGTGGAGGACAAAAAGCTTCAAGAAGCATTTGAGGAAGAGGACATGTCAAACAATGATTCAATCTTTCTTTTTTATAATTTACAATTAACTGGATTAAACAGTTGAGATATTTGTTAGTAAGACGTTTGTAATTTTTTTATACATTTAGATTTCCTTAAATAAATTTTAAACTTTAAAGCACTGAACACAAGCCTTCATGGTCCAAACAAATTTTAAACTTTAAACCATTTTTTGATATAATTTGGTGAAGAACAGATTTGTTATATGATACAAACAAACTCAATTATATGTTGTTATTAGTATCGATAACTAAATCTTAGTTTGAATAAAACCAAAATACTCAAAACAACTTCCTACGGACGTGTTAGTGTGCTACCATCACTCTAGTAATAATGTGCTTTCCATCACTCAAATTTGGAATCTACTGGTCACAAATTTGACTGGTAGAAAATATAAAAGAACTACACAAAGATATTTTACAATTTTTCATGCATTCAAATTTTACATGAGCCAATAGTGCATTCAACGTACATTAACAGTGAACAAGAGCACACCGTCTCTAACATACATGCTCCAAGATGGTCAAATTATTAGACCACAAATATTATTACTTTTGACTATTTATTTTATTAAAAAATTAGTATAGATATTTTTAATTTAGTATAGATATATAAAAGTATAACTTAATATTATAAATTTTTTCGATGATAAAACGAGTTGCAACAAAATAAATAAATTAGTGTTTATATATTTTTTAAAATAAGATGGGTGATTAACGTTTTGTTAAAAAAGACGGCATGTTAAAAAGCGGAGGAGTACTTGTGATAACTCATAATCACCAAATCCTACATTTCTGATCGTACGGATGAACCAAGCTATCCTCGCAGACAGCGGCGACGATGAACTTGTCGTCGTCATTGGACCACAAGCACACCGTCTCCAGCGTCGTAGTACCCTAACGCAATTCGGCATCGAGCAAGACGGCGGCCATCTTTGCCATCGACGGCCACGGGCACCACCAGCTCTGCCGCCTTGGGCGAGAACGCCGGTCACGGCCAGGTGTATCACGTGCAAAGTCTCCCACCGATCTTCCACGCTCTTGGCCCATAGGGATACACTCATGTTTCAAATTTAAATATTATTTAATAATATATTTTCAGAAAGTATATTAAAAATTATAATAAATTATCAATTAAAATCAATATGGGAAATAAAATTCCCTTTAAGAATATCATGGTGAGAATATTTTGAAATATTCTTCATGCCCTAAAATACTCTCTGCAATTTTCCGTGAATTTTTAAGATCAAAAAATAATTTTAAAATACAAAGTTTATTAATAAATTAATTAAATGGAAAACAATTAAAAATCTCTTCCCTACCTTTTGGCCGTTTTCACCCAATTCCCTTCTCCTTCCTTGCGCCCACTTGCTAGAGCTAGCCGCCCTCCTTTCTCCTCCCTTCCCACCTATCTCGTCGCTCGGCCCGCTCTCACTCCATCTCCCACCGAAGTCCACTTTACCTCCCCATCTCGGTCTCCTCTCTCTCTCTTCGACAGGTGGGACCGACGGCCCCACCTATCATCCCATTCCTTCGACCAGAAGAATCGGTCGTTGCCCGCACCCACGTCTGTGCCTTCCTCGCACGTCACCTCTGCTCCCGCGCTCGCGTCCGACTGTGGAGGTCGAGTCGTCGCCCACGCCTACGCCGTTTCCCCCACTTTCCCAAGCAAACCGGCGCCACCTCCCTACGTTGGCGCCCTACTCCGTCCATCGACTTCCTCCCTTCCAGGCCATGAGCCGCTACTCGCGAGCCCATAATAAGAGACCATGTGCTCCCATCTTTCTTTTTTCCTTTCCCCCGAGCTCATCATGCTCTCTCTCGCTCTCCTCGCGCCGCTCCCTTGCACCGCCGCTCACCGTCGTGCTCCGGCGGAGCACTGCCGCCGCCGCGCCGTGCTACCGCCGCCTTTAGCTTCGCCGCTCTACGCCGCATCTTGGCCGCTGTTCCACCCCTTAAATCCGCTGCCGAGCCGCCACCACCACTGCAAACCCGATCTCCGTCGCCATTGTCGCACTTCGGCCAAACACCGCCGATGCTAAACATCGCCCCGCGCTCCACCGTCGCCACCACGAGCTTCGCCGCGCCATGCCATTGCTCGCTACCGTCCCTTCTCTCCAATTTGTTGTTGGAAACCCTTCGGCACCGCATCGGGGAGCACCGCCGCCCCCGTCGATCTCCGGTCACCGCTTTCCGTCGTTTCCGGCCACCCCATGCTGTGCCACTTCAACCTTCGGCTTCGTCGAGTCTCGCTGCACCCCAGCCGCCGCTTCGCTCCCCCAAACCACCGTCGGAGCGCCACCTCCGTCGTGAGCCCGAAATCGTCACCCCCTCCTTTCGTCTCCAATCGCTCGCCGCCGGCGCTTAAGGCCACGCCAGGCCGCTTTTCTCCCTCCGTTGGCTCCACATTGTCGAGACGCACCTCAGTCACTCCTCCGCCTTCCCCAGAAGCTGGCAGACCACCGCTCGCATCGCCTTCCCGAGGCGCCTGGCGCCATCGTCCCTCGTCGTCGTTTGCCTCCACGCCGCCTCTCCCACTTTGCGCGCTCGGTGAGCACTCCCCGTTTCCTTCTCTCCCTCCTCCGCAGCGCTCCCGTGCACGCCACCATGTCGGTGGCCGCCAGCCGCGCCCATCGGCTCGGGCGCCATCGCCTCCCGGTCGGTCGGCCAGACGGGCGCGCCCCAGTCCTCCCGTGGCCGTCCGAACGACCGTCGGGTCGATCGGGGCCGTCCGTGTGGCCGCCAAGTTGGTTTCCTATCGGCGCCACGTGTGCACCACGTGGTACACCCGCCTATGCCTCCATGGACTCGGTCCACGATAGGCCGGCCCCTCTTTGACTCGCTGACACGTGGGGCCGGCGCCGGTTCCCCTTGGTGACGTCAGTGCCCTTTTTATTTGAGAAAATAATTATGAATTGTTCAATAAATCAATTTAATTTCCAAAAATTCATTTAAATGTCTCAAAAACTTCTAAAATTCATATCTAATTCATACGAACTCCAAATTGAGCCATTCAATCTGTAAAATTTATCTAAAATTGATCTTTATATGTTTGTTTACTTTTCATGTACCATTTATTTGTTTTTATTAGGGTTTTTCCTCATTTTGCTTTCCAGTGTGTAGATTCCGCCGTTTTAGAAGTTTGGGCTCACAAGAAAAAGAGTTCAGAAGAGTGTGTATAAGCAAGACAAGTCACACATTCCTCCTTGAAGAATGTTGAGCCTAATTTATAAAATATTTTACCGTTTACAAATAAATTATATATTTTGCTAATTACATGGAAATTATGACTGCTTCTTTGCTTGCTTGTGCCATATTTACTTGATATCATTTGTTGTCAAATCTGGGTGATAATTTGACTGCCTTGCGTCACTATGTGACCTCGCTAGAATTATATTTGCTTAGACATGCTTAATTACCACCAGCTTCTTTAATGGGATAATCACATTATTCATCTTAGTATCCGACGAGCTGTAAGCTCGAGACACCTAACCATGTTTTATTGGTCGTAATTGTCCAAGTAAAATATGGTTTAATGGTGAGCCATGAGTGCATGGTTTTGCTTATCACACCCATAACAATTAAGGACCGGTTCACGCAAAATCTTGAAAGACTTATCGTGTTTACCACAAGTAAGAATGTGTAACTGCTGGACTTATAGTATATCTCTTCCCTTTCTGACGTACCAGGAAAGGGTGGACGTGATGTAGTTCGGATAGACCCTGTGACGGTTTATGCGACTGCCAGATTCACCTTGGCACAAGAGGGGACTGCCCATCACGGCTTAGGGGTGGGGTGAAACCTACAGAGTGGTGCGATTGGTAAGAAGGAGTTATACGAAAGATTTTGTCATAATCACTCGTATGATGAATTATGTCTTATGGGTATGGGTACAGTTGTACACCACAACGAAAAAATCAAAACAAAATCCTATTAGCAGCATGATCATCGTCACAGTCGCTAGAACTCACTCCCTAAGCCTTCATAAAATCGAAAAAAAGAAAGAAGAAAAAAGGAAAAAAAAGAGAAGACGAAGACACGGTGGAGACGAAACGCAATAAGGCGAAATCCAAAGGGGCTAGACGAAAACTCCCACCAAACGAAAACCCCCAACTTGTGTGTGCCGTGCGAGTGTGCGACACCGGGACACCGCGAAGTGAAGTGAGGGACAAAAATACAAAAATTCCCACACGCGCTGCCTGAGCGCTGATGCGTCCCTCCTCCTCGCTGTCCCCGTCGTCCACACCACGACCATTTCACACTCCAGTCCCCGACCTCTCCTCTATTTCCACTCCACTCCGCCTCTCCGCGACAGCTCGTGCTCCCATTCCCAAATCCCAAATCCCAAATCTCCCAGGGGCCTCCTCGCTCACCTCCCCCTCGATCGATCCCATCCCAATCACTTCGCCGGCGGCGGCGGCGGCGGCGGTGGCGGCGACCGGTGGTGTGGCGTGTATTGGTCTGTTCTACCTAGGGTTTCGGGGAGAGATGGCGGCCTCGCATGCGGCGGCGAGGCGGTGAGCAGCAGCAAGGAGTTGGAGGAGTAGGCGGAGCTACGAGATTTTTACTCTCTCTGCCTCTCTCTCTCTCTCTCTCTCTCTCTGTCTGTGTGTGTGTGTTAGCTTAGGTGAGGAGGAAGATCTCGAGCGGTTGGAAACCCTAGTGGGTGGGGAGTGGGTAGGCGCGGGGAGGAAGGGATGGACGTGGACTCGAGGATGACGACGGAGTCGGACTCCGACTCGGACGCCGCGGCGCAGGGGGGAGGAGGAGGCGGAGGGTTCGGGAGCGAGACCTCATCGGCATCACCCTCCGCGCCCGGGACGCCCACGGCTATGGGGGCAGGCGGGGGAGCTGCTCCTATCGCTGCTGCTGCTGTCGCTGCCGCCGTGTCGGCGGTGGTGGCGGGTCCGAGGCCCGCGCCAGGGTACACGGTGGTGAACGCGGCGATGGAGAAGAAGGAGGACGGGCCCGGGTGCAGGTGCGGCCACACGCTCACCGCGGTGCCGGCCGTTGGGGAGGAGGGCGCGCCGGGGTACGTCGGCCCAAGGCTGATCCTCTTCGGCGGCGCCACCGCGCTCGAGGGGAACTCCGCCACGCCGCCATCCTCGGCTGGGAGCGCCGGAATCCGTAATGCCCTTCAACCTCAGCTGCTCTTGTTTCATGTATGGTTTGGGGGATGGTGCTGGCGTGCTGATTTTCAGTTTGCTGTCGATGAGAGCCAAACTCCATGGGAGTTGGAACACTTGGGTTTGTAGTAAAAATCTTGCTTGGGACTTTGGAGTGATATGCTGGTTTGGGTACCGACTGATTTACGGATAGAACTTACTGTTTGGGATAGCAGCTAGAGTTGATTGTAGCTTTGGTGTTTCAGTGTCTTAGTTAGAGGTGGAATTCGGAGCATCTTCTGATGGTGGTATTGCTAGTTTAGGCGGGATTAGGTTAAAAACTCGTACTGGGAGGGAATGTCATGTTCTGCCTGGTTAGGAAAGCGTTTATGAGTGGCACGTTATGACAATATATGCAGTGTAACTCATGTGCACATGCTGTTAATTGGAGGGCCAAATATGGTGCTCTTATATGATTTGAGGCACAAAATTTATTTAATGAACAACGATGCTCGCATACTTATGTTGCAGTAAAGTACCAGTTCCTTTTAATGTTTGTTGGTTGTTTCCTTTGGATTATGATTGCCTTTGTATGTTAGAAGAAGCGCTCAAAGGTTTCAAATTGGAAAATTTTTTATGTGCTTGGACTGTACTGATGCCCTTGGATACCCTAGGTTAAGGTGTATGGGTTAATTAATTAGGTGAACCATGCCGTTTCAAAAGTTAAGCCTGAAATGCTATTATATGCGTTCCTCTTCTCCAAGTCTTATTGGGGGATTAGACGTTTCGGTAGACTGGGTGCCAAATGTATTGTTTCAAAACCGAGCTTAGAAATGTTGGAGGTTTTGCCTGTAATGAAAGGGAAATTTTATCTTCTTTAGAGGCAAATCAGCAAAATTGACAAGATGTTACATAAAATTAGTCCCCTTTATCAATCTCCTTGCTTGCAGGTCTTGCTGGTGCTACTGCAGATGTCCACTGCTACGATGTTTCATCGAATAAGTGGAGCAGGTACGTTCTTTTTAGTAAGAGCCTCTTTTAGTAAATGTTTTAATTCCTTTGGATATTATGCTTGGATGCCATGTGCAAGTTTTTTCTTTAGATCCCATGAAATTTTATCTTAATAGCACTTGTTAGTTCTGTACATTTGATTGACCACAGTAAACGTTGTCAGGCTTACTCCAGTTGGTGAACCTCCTTCACCAAGAGCAGCACATGTAGCGACTGCTGTTGGCACCATGGTGGTCATTCAGGTAGTTTTAATCTTTTTCCCTTAGAGTAGTAGCTATGTCAGTTTTATCATCAGGCCAGCACTAACCTGCTCTCAACTACAGGGTGGGATAGGTCCTGCTGGTTTATCTGCAGAAGACCTTCATGTTCTGGATCTTACACAACAACGACCGCGATGGCACAGGTGGCTGCTGCTCTAATTTCATTTGGGTTTAGAATATGCTTTTGCTGCTATCTCTAGTGAGCATTATCATGCCTTATATGTAGAGTGGTGGTTCAAGGGCCTGGCCCTGGTCCTCGATATGGACATGTGATGGCTTTGGTTGGGCAGCGTTTCTTGTTGACAATTGGTGGAAATGATGGTAGGAGATTGCTTATGTGCCTATCAAACTTAGATTGTGGCTACTTAAGACATTGTTCCATCCCAACTGATGTTGATACTAAGAGTGAATAAATGTTTCAGGGAAGAGGCCCCTGGCTGATGTGTGGGCCCTTGATACAGCAGCTAAGCCATATGAGTGGAGGAAACTTGAACCAGAAGGTGAAGGGCCACCCCCATGCATGTAAGTGTGCAGATAATAAAAGAGGAAACATCTCCCATTTGAAATCTAGATCAACGAGGTTCTTTGGTGATGTTGAGTTTAAATCTTGCTATTTTAAATCTAGATCAACGAGGTTCTTTGGTGATGTTGAGTTTAAATCTTGCTATTTTCTTAGCAAGATTCCCCAGCTACATCCATGAGCCAACATATGATGATGCCTATATTTTCTAATGAAGCTTTCAGTGATTCTATTTTTGTTTGATGCCCATATCATATATAGTAACCTGTTTTGGCACCGTTAGACTACTTTTAGGGCTCCACTTTCTTTTGTTGGCCAAGAAGTTACAGAAAGCTTTGGTTATATACAACTCAATATTGATAGTTTGTTCAAAAGCAACTGCCAATAAAGAACAAGCTACAAGTGTTCTTTTAAGTCTACTTGGATGCAGAACACAGCAAAGTGTCAAACCTAATGTCCTAGGGTAACCCGCCACTAGCTATTTGCTGTAATTTCACTTCCACTTTTTCATAATTTGCTAGAAGTAGAGATAATTTTTGTATACTTCTGTAATAGTCTGTGCCTCTGGTAATGTTGCTCAGGTATGCAACTGCAAGTGCCCGTTCTGATGGACTTCTATTACTTTGTGGTGGAAGGGATGCTAATAGTGTGGTAAGTACCATTCTATTTGTGAGTAGCTTTTGCTGAGGTAATTTTGTTCTAATAGGAATATAGGGGTTGAACTTCTCTGTTCTTAGTTTTAGATTTGAATCTGCTCTGAAGTATAACACGAGAATGGTTCAATAACTTTTTTGGTAAGTGATATTTATTAGCGTTGCATGCTTGTGCCAATAAAGCATTTTTTTTCGCGTGTTACATCTGCTTCTTTGGATGATTGAGGAATTGTGATGTTAAGTGCACTAAATCCATATTGCATGCTTGAAAGGCCTGTTTTGTTCAATTCACTTGTAAAACCATGTCCTGCAAATAAAAAATTAGAACTAAGACCTTAAAATCCTGTTTGTCTGGGCTGTAAACTGAATCTGGATTCAACTGATTAGCATTTTCTCATTAGATGGTACAGGTGATTAGCATTTTGTAGGTGAATCGAAATAAGGATATAAATGAACTTTTCTTTTGGGTAATTACACTTGATTTTGGAGAGGCAGTGACTTCTATTTGTATGTCCTACACTGTTTTACTCCAAGGCTCAAGCATATTTGTCAAAGCTAACTATATATTTTTTTCCTTTTCTTTTGGGCTAAAACCATCAGCCCCTAGCAAGTGCATATGGCCTTGCAAAACACAGGGATGGACGCTGGGAGTGGGCAATCGCCCCTGGTGTCTCTCCATCACCCAGATATCAACATGCAGCTGTGAGTTGTGAATATCCTTTCCCTTCAATTTTCTTTATTTTTCATCTTGAGATTGATCCCACTGCATCGTTTGTGTCATGTTTTATTTCCTTTTGTTTCTTTAGGTTTTCGTCAATGCACGACTTCATGTCTCAGGAGGGGCCCTTGGAGGCGGTCGCATGGTTGAAGACTCCTCAAGTGTTGCAGGTTCCTTACTATTATTTGCTTTGTATAATTTGCACCTGTTAGTTCATGTGGCATCCTTTTGAAAAATCTCCCACTTTTTGTGGCAACTCAAAACATTTCAATCAGTTTCTTTTGATTGTAAGTAGGATAAAGACCATATATGATTAATTATTTCAATTACTAAATCCAATATATTGTTTTCTGTTTGCTAAATTACCCATTTACAATTCATCAGCAGAGAACAAGATGCATGCTGTTATTGATTGTCTCTGCAGTGCATATCTGTTGCATTATTGAAAAAAGTAAATGGTCTGTGAATAATACTGGAACACAGTCGGTAGTTTAAGCATTGGCCAGTTGGTCTTAGCTATACATATATATTTTCTTGTTTCCCTAGGTTCTTATTTTTTTTGCCATGCTGCCCTTTTTTAGTGTTGGATACTGCTGCTGGAGTGTGGTGTGATACAAAATCAGTAGTTACTACTCCAAGGACAGGAAGATATAGTGCAGATGCTGCAGGCGGTGATGCTTCTGTAGAGCTTACACGACGGTGCAGGCATGCAGCTGCTGCAGTTGGTGATATGATATATGTTTATGGAGGTCTACGGGGAGGTAAGACACTTCAGTTTCTTAGCCTCGGCTGATTTCTGACACCAAGTCTCATGTTTGAATTGTGATCCGCTGTCCTATGAGTCCTGTTCAGCTGTATTCAGCAGCACACGTTTTTTGAGTAGTAAAGATGTTGTCTGATGAGGAACACGTATATTCTTTCTGGGAAGATAAGGAATTTAGGATATTAAGATATCAGTACAAATTTAGTTAGCATTGACTATGCTTACATGCAGATCCAAAAGGTTTTTAAGGTGATCCGGATTTCAGCTTAATGGATTTCCAATTGACACTAGTATTATTGCAATATCCTTATCTGAAGGAAAAATTACTCCTGGAGCTAACTGTTAACTAACTTTTTACATTTGCATCACTTTTATGAGGGTTGACTTTTGGGTTATCAGAGTGAAATTGCCTCCTATTCAAATTAGGATGCATTCATATTTTTGTTGATGCTAAGTTTTGTATAGTTGCAATGCTAAATTCCCTGTATTGCTACTCCAGGTGTGCTGCTAGATGACCTTCTTGTTGCCGAAGATCTTGCTGCTGCTGAAACAACAAGCGCAGCAAATCAGGCAGCTGCAATTGCTGCAGCCTCTGACATACAAGCTGGAAGAGAACCTGGTAGGTATGCCTACAATGATGAACAAACAGGGCAGCCAGCTACAGTAACATCTCCTGATGGAGCTGTGGTTCTTGGAACTCCAGTTGCTGCTCCCGTTAATGGGGACATGTATACTGATATTAGCCCTGAGAACGCTGTGATCCAGGGACAAAGGTTTGTAAAATTCCGTAGACATGTTCTTATATATATATTTGCATATCTATCAGTCTATTTAGTAGAAGCTACATGCACTGAAACGTGTCTTTTGGACTTGATTTGCACAGGAGAATGAGCAAAGGTGTTGATTATTTGGTTGAAGCATCTGCTGCAGAGGCTGAGGCAATCAGTGCTACTTTAGCTGCTGTCAAAGCTCGGCAAGTTAATGGTGAGGCGGAGCATTCACCTGACAGGGAGCAGTCTCCAGATGCCACACCAAGTTCGAAGCAAAATGCAAGCCTCATAAAACCAGACTATGCTCTTTCAAATAATTCAACACCACCTCCTGGGGTTCGGTTACACCATAGAGCAGTGAGTGGAAAATGCAGTTAGTTTTACTGAGTTAATTCATTACTTTTTTTTGCTTCTCTAGTTAATTGATAATTCAAACCAGATCATGATCTTTCCTTGTTCTACAGTTGAAATATGTTGTATTACAGAAGCTGTCCCTGAACAACCTAGCTCAAGTTAGTTACAGCATTGTGAACTTAATTTTTTTCTTGCTCTTGTAGGTTGTGGTAGCAGCAGAAACCGGAGGTGCCTTAGGTGGCATGGTTAGGCAGCTCTCAATTGACCAGTTTGAAAACGAAGGAAGAAGGGTCATCTATGGCACTCCTGAGAGTGCAACTGCAGCAAGGAAGTTGCTAGATCGGCAAATGTCTATTAATAGTGTACCCAAAAAGGTATCTTACTTTTGCAGATGTAATTTGACAAACAATTGCTTGATTATCTGCTAAAACACTGAGGCAATGGCATACATTGGTGTGTGTTGTTGTCAGGGGGCATAAATGGAAGTCATGATAACCTTTGTCTTTAAACTTCTATGTTATAGTGCTATTAAGTACTCACATATTTCTATTCGATGGCTCAATCATTCAGGTAATTGCATCCCTCTTGAAACCTCGTGGTTGGAAGCCCCCTGTGCGAAGGCAGTTCTTTTTGGACTGCAATGAGATTGCAGATCTATGTGATAGTGCGGAAAGAATATTTTCAAATGAACCAAGTGTCCTACAGCTTAAAGCTCCTATTAAGATATTTGGTGATTTGCATGGTCAATTTGGTGACCTAATGCGCTTGTTTGATGAGTACGGTGCTCCTTCGACAGCTGGAGACATTGCGTGAGTATTTTCTGGTTTTGAACTGCCCTGATTCATTTACTTATTCATTCCAATTTTTGGAATATTTTATGGTATTTTATTGGACGACAAAGCTGATAAACCTTTTTTTTAAAAAAAACAGAACCACTAGAACACTTTATGTTAAGTTGTTTTCTTTTCAGTTATGTTATTGATACTTTATCTGGACATCTTGATTTGTGTATAAAGGCTTTGGGTTAGAAAATTCTGTTAGAGGAGATATTTTCAATCGATCTTTCCTGAGTTATATGTCATCCTTTTGTTTTTTGTGTTCAAAAAACTTTACAGTTACATCGATTATCTCTTCTTGGGAGATTACGTGGATCGTGGTCAGCATAGTTTGGAGACAATCACTCTTCTACTTGCACTTAAGGTAAAGTTGTGAGCAACTGAGCATACCCTGAAAAAGTGCTATTTCAGCAGCTAGTTTTTTTTTCTTTCAAAATTGTAACAACTGATCTTATAATTCAGGTTGAATATCCTCTTAATGTACATTTGATTCGAGGGAATCATGAGGCTGCTGATATCAATGCTTTGTTTGGGTTCCGAATAGAGTGCATAGAGCGAATGGTAATGACCATGTTGCATTCTGACATTCTTATTAGGCTCTTTTTTATCTTTTGCTTATCACTGTTCTTTGCTAAAAACAGGGTGAGCGTGATGGGATCTGGACCTGGCATCGCATGAATAGGCTATTTAATTGGCTTCCTTTGGCTGCCCTAATAGAGAAGAAAATAATCTGTATGCATGGTGGTATTGGTCGGTCTATCAATCATGTTGAACAAATTGAGAATCTTCAAAGACCAATTACCATGGAAGCAGGCTCGGTTGTTCTAATGGATCTTCTGTGGTCAGCATTTCAATAGCTCTTTGACACTATTGTTGCAAGATCGTTCTTTATTTTTTCCTGATATAACTTTTTTTTAATCTTAAAGGTCTGATCCAACTGAAAATGATAGTGTTGAAGGACTTAGACCAAATGCCCGTGGCCCAGGCCTTGTTACCTTTGGGGTTAGTATTCTGTGTTATGTTGTGTCCACTGTCCAGCTCTTTTCTCCCTGTTAGTTCCTGTGGTTTCTGTCAAAATAACATGTATTGTAACTGCAGCCGGACCGTGTTATGGAGTTCTGCAACAACAATGACTTACAGTTAATTGTTCGAGCACATGAGTGTGTGATGGATGGTTTTGAGCGTTTTGCTCAAGGTCACCTAATCACTCTCTTCTCAGCAACAAATTACTGCGGTAATGATATGTTATTCTGGCTTGGTCTATTCGCGATAATCTCTTCAAGTTTGATTGTTCTGTTACTTAATACGATATGTATGCAGGTACGGCAAACAATGCGGGTGCAATCTTGGTTTTAGGAAGAGATCTCGTAGTAGTTCCGAAACTCATCCATCCTTTGCCGCCTGCCATTACATCGCCCGAGACCTCTCCAGAGCATCATCTTGAGGACACATGGATGCAGGTAACTCCTCTTTTATCACGTGATGCTCTTGGATTTGCAATAGGGTATTCCTGTCTATACGCTTCTAACACCATCTTGTGTTAAAAATCAGGAACTAAATGCCAACAGGCCGCCAACTCCAACAAGGGGCCGCCCTCAAGCAGCAAACAATGACCGAGGCTCTCTTGCATGGATATAGTAGCTTTGGCATGCGCTGAATTTATTCATTCCAAGTCTTCATCATTGGGTTCTGGCTAAGCTACATTTATCCGTTCTGCACAGAGGCAGACGACCGGTGCTCAAGAGACTGCTAGCCCACAACATTTGCCAACTTGGAGGTCGTTTGCAGTGCAGAGCTAAGCTACAGAAAGAACGAAGGGTGGAAAAACTTCGCCAATCACCACCGACAGTGCTCTCCAATTTCTTTTCCCAAATCATGAGAAGTAAATGAACATATTCTTGGTCGTTCATTGGAAGATCCTACCTGCGAGGCTTCGCCCCTGTATATACTCAGATGATGCCCCAGCAGATAGGTGAGTGGGGTGTATGTGTTTTGGTCAACCGATTTGAGGAACAGAAGGGATAGTGTAACTAGTGGTTATTGTACTAGGTATTCTTTTCCTGTGTCTACATTTTGTTTTTACCATGTTGGAAAAGTATTGGAGTGGCCAAAGGAGTAAACTTATTAGATGGGGTCCATCTAGGTCTTGTATAATAGCTGTCTCACCTATTTGTGTTATCACACCTCCCTCCTATTTGTAATATTACCTGTCTCTGGTGCTGACATGTACAATATTATCCTTGTCTTCAAAATTTTGGTGATTGTTTGATTTGTTGTGGGTGGTAAGAGCAGCCTTGTACTGTCCAATTTTTTAGCTTCATCTTTGTCCTGCACTCCTATGATCTTGGGCCTGATCTTTTTCAGCTTTGGATTATAAGCCAGGCTAAATTTGAATTTTAGAACTTAATTTAGAGGCCTTTTGGTAGCTTTTTGTTATTTAGGACTTTAGCTTGTGTGTTCTTTCATGCTGGATGGAATGGAACGATGAATATATGAATGATCTGTGATAATTGTTCGATGTAAAAAAACGAATTAACTATTACAAAGTTAGTTAAAAAGTTGTTTTAAAGAAGTATTATAAGAAATTTATACACAGGAAGTTGTTATAAAAATCGTCATGAATATTGTCACAAAATCTATCACCAATACATCCTTTTTCAGTCCAACTAAACGGGGCTGATGTTAAGAAGACGTCATGAATGTTGCAATTTAACTAGCTGGTAGGTGGCCAAACGGGCGACCGGCATGGGCATGGGTGCGGCATGACCTGTTTCGGCACGATTGTTGTAACGAGCCGTGTCGTGACGACTCACGTGCCTCATCTCCGGTCCAAGCACGGTCCACGGGTGGTCGGGCCGTGCCGTGTCGCCGGCACGTTTAAGGCCCAAAACCACCGATGGGCCACAAGGAAGAGTATAAAATGAAAAAAAAAATAAAAAAACCTAAACCTAACCTAACCCTAACCGGACGCCGACCCATCGCCTCTCTCTCTCTCCTCCCCTTCCCACACGACACCGCACCGCGCGCCGCCTCCGCTTCGCGACGTGCCCTCTCCCGTCGCCCGCCACCACGGCCACCGCCGCCTTAGCCTAAACCCTAACCCTAACCACACGCCGTGTTGTGCCGTGCCGACCTGTGGGCCCGTGCCGTGCCCGGGCCAGCACGAAAACAGTGTCCGTGCCGTGTCGGCCCGCGGGCTCGGCCGTTGGCCCAGACATGACATGGTCCATTGTGTCGTGTCGTCACGACCCATCTCGAGCCGGACCGTGCCATGCCGGACGGTGCACGGTGCCATCGTGCCGGGCGGCACGTCTCGGCCCGGCCCATCTGGCCACCTCTACTCGACACGACTGCCTCTGAAATACCAATGTCCAGTAAAAAAAATTCCCCACTTTTTATCTTCTTTTTTAAAAATTATACACGCTGCAGTGCACTAGTCCACACGAGTTCATTACTAGTAAACAAAAAAACTAAAGAAAGCGAAGCGTGGAAGCAAGCAAACGGTGAGAGCTGAGACCCTGGAGCTGGAGCGCGCGCGGGAGAAAGCGATGCGATCGAGAGGCGGAGGCGCTCCCGCGCGGCGCGCCGCTCGCCTCAACATCTTATCTTCTTCTTCTTCTTCTTCTTCTTCCCCGTGATAAACGCGCGCGCGCGCGCCTACTCGCCTCCACAGCTCAGCTCCCTCCTCTCCTCGTACGCGCCAAGCTGCAGCAACTACATAGTAGCTACTTGCGCCCCGCGAGCCTTCCTTGCTCTGGCGCCATGGCGGCGGCCGCGACGGCCCCGCGGCACCACCACGCCGTCCGCAGCAGCCGTGCTCCCGTGTCGGTGTCGGTGTGCGTCCTGCGTCGGTTTGGGGGCGCGTCCGTGCTGCGGCTGGGGATCGGGGGCGCCGCGTCGGCGGCGGCGGCGGCGGGGAGGAGGAGGTGGATGCTGCGGCGGCGGGGTAGGGGGCGCGGGGCGCTCCGGGTGCGCGCGGCGGGGATGGACATCGCGAGCGCGGTGGAGGTGATCAACGACCTGGGGTTCGACACGCTCACCTTCCTGGGCGTCACCGTGCTGGTCGTCCCCGCCTTCCGCGTCGTCAAGGCCAGCCCAGTGAAGTATCCCTCCCCGTTCCTCCGCTAGCTACCCCTCCTCTCCTGCTCGATTGCTCCCTTCTAAATCCAAAACTGCAATTCGATCTTTTCTCCATTTTGGGGGGCAGATTCTTGGCTTCTTCTGCGCCGGCGTCGTGCTCAACCAGTTCGGCCTCATCAGGAACCTCACCGATGTCAAGCTCCTCTCCGAGTGGGGGATTCTCTTCCTGGTGCGTTTTCTTTGTTAACTCTTCTGTTACCATTCTGCACTAGCGATCAGTATGACATATCCTACCACAAGTAATTGAACTGGAGAATTAAATGGACTAATTGATTCATCTCTCTGGCTCTGCAGCTGTTTGAGATGGGTCTGGAGCTCTCACTGTCTCGCCTTAAGGCTCTTGCCAGATACGCCTTTGGGATGGGTTTGCCTCAGGTATATATGCTCTCCCAAAATACTAGTTAATCCTTGTGATTTTGTGCTGCTCATCATATTTGTCCTCATTGCCTTACCTGGAGATATCTGTGCTCAATATGGTACTACATACTACATTTGAGAATCATAACCAGTGCTCAGCTCCAAGTCCAAAACAATGGACTGTCCTTATTAGAGAATCATAACCGTCACTTGGTAATTTAGAACTGGAAATATCTCTGCTCAATATGGCACGATTTAGTACATTTCATGATCATAAGTTCATAACCAGTGTTCCAAGTCCAAGACAATGTGCGTTCCTTCTTTCAGATAATTATATCTGATTTTGGCATTTCATTTATACTGAATTTTGTTTCTTTCAACTCATCAATTTGGTCTGCTCATTGATTTCGACAAAGTTCTGTGACGGCTGATCTTATGCTCTTCAATATCCTGAAGGTTCTTTTGTCAACCCTTGCTTTCACGGCGTTCGAGCTTCCTCCTAATGGTGCAATCGGAACCAAGATTTTGCAGTTCCTCTTTGATTCAAGACCTGATCTGGTGAGATACAGTATGAATTCAAATCTTTAATAGCTGTACCTCTAAACCTAGATTATAACTTGTTTCACTTTATTTTAGTTGAGCAAACCATCTTCCTTGTGATCTAGTTTCAGAAAGATGCTTGAAATTTCCCTAGTTGCTTAATTATAGGATTATTACTATGTTTCACTCTGTTGTAACAAGGATCAAGGATTTCCTTTCAAGACCAACTCAGTTGCTCATTATATTTAGTTCTGATATCTGCAGGTGAATATCAGGAGCGTCGATGAAGCAATAGTAATTGGGGCTGCCCTCTCACTATCTTCATCTGCTTTTGTCCTTCAGGTGTGCATTCTGCCTAATGACTGTATAAATGTATTGGCAGTTTCTTTTTGAAGCAAGTTCGCAGTTTCTTTTTACACCAATTTTGCATAACTAGGCCTTCTTTTAAGAACTGAACTTTTCCATGGTATGAAATTTATAACGTATCTATTTTGTGTTGTACTGCAAAAATCTCATGGCATTTACTATTAGGTTGATTTAAATAAAACAGTAGTTGTGTTGTCACTCTTTACACATAATTATTGATTTTTGGAGTGCCATTGGATGCCATATGCAGCTTCTTGCTGAGAAAGGTGAACTCCCAACAAGATTTGGCTCAGCTACATTGGGAATCCTCCTCCTGCAGGTGATTAGCTGAAGCTAGCCCTTTTCTTTTTCTTCTCTGAGCTGGCCCTTTATAGAAAGTTTCCTTCAAGTAGTGTATGCTGTATTAATTCCTTGATGCCTTTTGCTGATACTTCACAGGATATTGCTGTTGTTCCTCTCTTGGTCATACTCCCTGTGCTAGAGAGTCAGGTACGCAAAAGGTCAGCACTGATGATAATCAGCCTACATGAAAGTTCCTATGCAAAATACAGACCAGCACACTTGGATTTAATTTGACTTAAGGACTTGTATAGTGCATTTGGAGATTATGCTTGTGGCAGCACCTTGCTTTAATGATATTTTTTTTGTCTTCCTTATCTCTTGCTTACCCTGAGTTTGTGTTATTTGTAAACCTCTGAGTGGCTCTTGTGCTGGTTGAGCCAAGTGCTCTCATTTTATTTTTGTACTTTAAACTCCCTTTTACTCCTATAATGCATTAGGCAGAGCTCCGGCCGTTTTTTCTCAAAAAGAAAAGGAGATTTTTTTTGTTTGGCAAACGAATATAGTATCACAAAGTTTGATATAATAAGCAATTGAGTATCAAATAGTCATTAACCTATTATACTCTCTATGCTCTTCTACTTGGTCAACTACTCATCGCAAAATATTAACTTCTGTTTCATATATTGCAAATCAATGCTTACTACACACTTTATTGCAGAATGTGGTGGAGCAAAGTGTGTGGCCAATGTTATTAGCTGAAAGTCTAAAAGCATTGGGTGGACTTGGCCTACTCTCCCTTGGAGGGAAATACCTCATCAGGCGCATCTTCGAGGTCTGTCACTTTGTACCTTTTTAATGTATTTTTAAAATCAAATCTCTATCTTACACTGACATTGAATGAACCTTCCTGCAGTTTGTTGCAGAGTCAAGGAGCTCAGAAGCATTTGTTGCACTCTGTCTTCTTACGGTTTCAGGAACATCCCTTCTCACACAATGGTTGGGATTTAGTGATACAGTAAGTCACTAAAACATTTGAAATGATTGTCACGTTTAATTTATGATCTTCCTGTCTTTCTTATGTGCTCTTTGTTAAACATATGTGTAGTTAGGTGCATTTCTGGCTGGGGCCATCCTTGCAGAGACAAATTTCCGTACCCAAATTGAAGCTGACATAAGGCCATTCAGAGGATTGCTGCTTGGGTTGTTCTTTGTGACTACAGGAACTTCTATTGACATGCAGGTATTAACTGTTTTCCTCTTCACATGAGGAATGAGTTAAATGACTGAGCCATGATCTGTTTTGGTGAACATTACTTCATATCACTTACATGAGAAATATGTATTGGAGGTATGTAAATGCATGACCGTCTAGTTGCATCTACTGCAATTTTCAGGCAGTTGCTGACAGTGGCATTGATGTGTTCTACTGTTTTTTCTTTCTTTGACAAAACGTCATTGAATATTCCTTCAACCGATCTTAAGTTTTCGGCCCATGTGTATGTAGCTTCTCATCCGGGAGTGGCCTAATGTTCTGTCGCTGTTGGGAGGCCTTATTGCAATCAAGACATTGATAATTACTGCAATAGGCCCAAGAGTTGGGCTAACTCTTCAAGAAAGCGTAAGGATAGGATTGCTGCTTTCTCAAGGAGGAGAGTTTGGTTTCGTGGTGTTTTCGTTGGCAAACAGGTCAGTTATTATATATTCTTTCTTTTTGTTTCTTTCCTGCTTGATCATGTACTTTTCAGATTTTATCAGCTATTGTTGCTGAAACAGGCTTGGTGTCCTACCACTTGAGTTGAATAAACTGCTCATCATTGTTGTTGTACTGTCTATGGCGCTAACTCCATTACTTAATGAAATTGGACGAAGGGCAGCAGGGATCATCGATGAGAAATCAGAAACAAAAGAAGTATGTGTGAACAATTATATGTACATCCATAGTGAGCATAATTGTAGCTTATGCAGTCAGCTCTTAAGATGATCTTTTACAGAAACCAGCTGAGATGGTGAACTACGACGCCACTGAACCTATTGTGATTCTCGGTTTTGGAGAAATGGGAAAGGTATCTTGCACATTGTTTTTCCTTCATTTATTTGATACCAGGATTCTCTCCCATTTTTCATTAATTAAATATTGGGAAATTTTCCTTTTTTGTGGGAGCTGGTGAAATTAATCATTATAATTTTTTTGGTAGGTCCTTGCAAAGTTTTTATCTGCACCATTATCTTTTGGACTTGACAAAGACGCGGAAGGATGGCCATATGTCGCATTTGATCTAAATCCTGCTGTCGTAAAGGTTGGAAATAAATGAATGTTTTGGTGTAGAAGTTGATGCATCTTCCTGAATGCTAATGTACTCAACTAACCATGTGTGTTCACTCCCTAACAGTCAGCTAGAAAATCAGGCTTTCCAGTGCTATATGGAGATGGTTCACGCCCTCTTGTTCTGCAATCCGCCGGCATATCTTCTCCAAAAGCTGTCATGGTCATGTATACTGGAAAGGAAAAAACAATTGAGGCTGTCAACAGATTGCGGCAAGCTTTTCCTGGTGTAAGAAATTTTGTAGTAAACCCTTTACATGATTTAGGGGAACAGCAGGATTTAGTTTTCAAGTTGACGAATAGTATTGGATATCCATTTTACAATGAGTGAACACTGTGGTGATAATACCTATTTGTTTTTATCAGGTTCCCATGTATGCAAGGGCTCAAGACATGTCACATTTGTTAGATCTAAAGAAAGCAGGTGCAACAGAAGTTGTTTTAGAAAACGCTGAGGTAATTTTGAAACAAATTTGTGGTTCGATATTACGGAATGACAATTTTACATGAACATTTCCCCTCTTGTTTTATATCTTTCTGCAGACTAGCTTGCAACTAGGCTCGATGCTTTTGAGAGGACTGGGTGTCATGTCTGATGATGTATCCTTCTTTAGTAAGCTTGTGAGAGACTCAATGGAGTTACAAGCTCAGGAAGCACTCAACAACATCGGAAATCGAGAAATTGATATCATGAAGCCACTTGAGGTTTTTGGAACTAGTCCTCACAGCCTTTCCTAATCTCTTAAAACTTCATTTCCCCATATGAACTAAATATTCTGTTGCAGGTAAGAGTATCGGACTTGGTTGAGCGCAATGGGAACGGTTCAAGAATGATAGCCCAGGAGGATTCACTAAGTCTAAGTAGCCGCCCAAACATACCGGTAATTGAAGCGAATCTGGAGGACCAAATACCCGAAATTACAATGGAAAATGACCAGACCGGATATGACTTCAACAACATAGATTCTGAAGATGGTGTCAAATATTGTCTCTTGGAAGCTAGTGACGACGAAAGCGAAGCATCCAATTCAAGCAAGGAAATGATTGACCAATCTGTATAGCGCCACTAGTAAAGATACTAAACTTCCACTTCTAGGATCAAGCTCATAGAATGGTAGCTAGGACAGAGCAGAAGTTCAGACCTGGCACTTCTCTTGCAATTGGACATATGCATATAGCTTACATGCAGCATATATTTCTGAGGACTGGGTTGATGGTGATCGAAGTGAAGGGCATGATCACTGGATTTTATATGTCCCTCAATCCTAAATCATGCTGCAGATAGAGAAAATTTTCAGCTGACAAACCTGAAACTCAACACCTGCTGATGTAGTTCAGCAATGCCAGACTGAAGTATCACCATCCAGAATTCAGAATGGCATTTTTTTTACATTTTACAGGGCCCTTAATTTTTTCAACTAGGAGGACACCTATATGCATAGATACACATTCCTGTGCATTGTGCTGTATTTGTAGCATATATCAGTCTGAACATTGATTCCTGTACTGATAATTCAGGTACGCACACAGAATTACAGAAGCAGTATTTCAGTTACCGTGAATTTGTGATACATCGAATTTCTACCATTAAAAATCTATTATATAAGTACATTAAACTTTCCTACTAACATCCTACGAACGCTTCTAAACTGTCCCGTGGTACTCTAATAATAAACTAGAAATTTTCTTAAAAAATTTGGAAAAAAACAAAACATCTAACAAATGATTTTCATTAAATTTGGTGACTTATTATTTGTAATCATTAGATTTATCTTTTAGAAAGATCACCTCCCAAACCTGGGTTCACCTAGGCCTGTAGGCAAGTACGTACATACGTTGCTTTTTCTTAGAAAAAAAGTACGTATTTCTCCTATTTTCATGTTTTATTAGTTAGAAAAGCAAACATTTTGTGTTCTATAACATCTAAATCATACCACTAATATTTGATCCTAGATTATTTTATATTTAAAGACTCATATCCACTCTAATTTAACTTTGAAAAGAAATATGTCACTTTGGGCTATATTTATTTTCTGACTTTTGCGTGTCAATCAAACAATTATAAAATTATAAAAAACAATGATATAGATTTTATCATCGTGTATAAATTGATAATAATTAAATTAGAATAAAAATAAATGAACCTAACTCTGAATAATGTTAAAAAAATACCCCCAATTCTAACAATATCATAAGTCAAAATAGCATTATTATATTTGTAGTATTTATATTTTTAATATCTATTATGAGTATATTATAGGAAAAGTGTGGAAAGAAAGAAATGTAAGAGTTTTCAATCAAGTGGCTAGAACATCGCTGCAGCTTGCTAATGAAATTAACGAAGAGATCGGAGTCTGGAGAACGGCGGGAATTTTTCGGCGGCAATAGCGCTAAACAGACAGTAGACAGAGGCGTTAGGGTTCCTCTGTCCCTCCAATCTCCTCCTCTTTTTCTCTTGTGTTTTTCAGTTTTTGCTTTTGCCTGAACCGGGTTTTGCCCACGGTTTGGCGTGGCTTTTTTCTAGTCGTTGTAAAGCTTTAACACTTTAAATCTTAATAAAATCAGAACGGCCAAGTTTGGCTGGCCCAGAAACAAATTTCAGATTGTAAATCTAGGTACATCAAAAGTTGATTTTTCTTTTCTAACGAATGAAGTAGCCAGGTAGCTCGGTATAGCTCGGAAAAGAGGCGAAAATGCTAATTGCGGATCACTCACGCATGGACCATTCCGTGACATACCACTTTTGGCCTATCATGTCAGAATTTTCCATTTTAGCCCATTCATTTTTCTTTTCCATAGGTAGGCCGAATTTAACTCTTAAAGTCATGTTTTTTCATGATTAAGATTCAAATTTTTATCTTTGTTAGAACATTTTTAAACTACCAAACGATACGATTCGTAAAAAACTTTCTATAAACCTATACAGAAATTATTTATTTTAAGATATCATAATTAAAACTTAAATAATCGGTGTTTAATGTTTTTTTTTTGTTTTATGTGAGCCAACCTTCATTTTTATCAGTTTAGAACATCACCAAAGTCTTTCTATTTTCGGCAGTCAAATTGTTGCCCAAGTCGAGGAGGAGAAGAGCCAGATGCAAGACGAGGCCGAGGAGGCGTTTCTAGTTCTTCGGCGACGCATACATCCCGATTCCAACGCAAATGGAATGTGAGGCGAGGAGGAAGAAGCAGCCGCCCTGTGGGATGTACAAGAACAGAATTTCGATGCGATGAATTTGCAATGTAATGCATTGCAAATGAATGCCTTTCAAAGACAAACATTGCAAATTAATCTTGTACCGACTAAGGAAAGATCAAATCATATCAAAATCACAAGCTATACCTACTGGTTTAAGTCATCTAGTACATAAAAACACAAGACACGACTTCTGTTCCATTAACAGCAGCCATCATCAATGATTAGTACTGCAAAGTAAGAAGTGGCGAGGTCAGCTTTAGTTACATATAAATTGCAAATTGTGCTGTAGTTTACCAGTTAAAATATAATTATACTATAATGTATATTACGTTTACATATGACAAATTTTTGAAAAAAATATCAGATAAATGTATAGCTAGTCTCAATTAAGAAGTGGCAGGTCAGCTTGTGATTTTCATTGGTGGGCCGTCAGAAAAGGACCAAGCCCACATGCTGTGCCGCACGAGTTCTCCAACTCGATCACGGCCCATGGGCCTTGGCCCTCTCCCCCTGCCCTGTGGGCTCACTCATTCTTCTCTCCCACAAAATTCTAGGCTCCGCTAGCAACAGCCAACAGGGCCCGCCTCCCGCCCCGCGCCGCATTTCCTCGAACAGCTTCCGCGCCCTCGGTGAACAGTTGCTCCGCCGCCGCCGCCGCCGCCGCCGCTCCCATTCCAGGCGCCGGAGAGTGGGTCGTCGACTCGTCGTCGGTGGAGGTCGAGAGATCGGTGGGAAGCGCCACAGGTACGGCACGAGCAACCCGCGATCCTCCTCCTTTGCTCGATTCTGTTTTGCCCTTTTGGCCTCCCTTCTCCGACTATGAGTGTGGCTGGTTGGTTGGTTGGTTGGTTGGTTGGTTGCCGGTGAACCCAAAGCGATCGCTATTCAATTTCTCCGCTCGATAGATGTTTTGGTGATTCCGCTGGTCCGCAGCGTCGATCGCCATGGCCGTGGTTTTGGTAGGGTTTTATAGTAGTAGCTCAACATTCTGAGAACCGCGAGTAATTAATCGATCATATTGCCTCGCATGGCGTTCCAACGGGATTAGTCACCGTGTTTGATTTGTTCTGGATTTCAATCGGTGGGTAGCGCTCGCGCTGTTGTGACAATCCGTATCGCCACGCGTGGATTGAATTGGTCAGTGAACCCATCCGCATTGATGAATTTTGCGGGGGTAATTCTTCATTTTTAAGTAATTCCTCAGCCGGTATCGATTTGGGGTGCTGATTTAGATTGATTCTGGATTCTGGATGGGATTTACAGTTTGACGATCTGTGAACAATATAGTTTAGCATTGTATCTGCTAGGCAGGGTAACTGCAGCTCTGCAAGGTTTGTCTATAATGGTTATTATTATTGTTTGGAGCCCTGGAATACAGCAACCAGACTTAACATGCTTAGATTGTAGGAACTAATATTGGCTGTGCAGTACTACCTCTTGTCGTAGAAAAAACAAACTCCTGGGGACGAATCTAGATAAATATATGTCCAGATTCATACCCAGGAATTGGTTCTTTTTGGGACAGAGGGTGTATGTGGTATAACCATCCATACTCTCCTATGCTGTCATCTTGTGTCTCTGTTGTGTTTTGAATGTCTCACTGTGATTGATTGGCTGCATTGCATTTCAGCATTGATGCGGGGCACGGTCTGTAGTTGTGTATTAGTCCTTTGCATCCATGCAGGCATGGTAGTTCCTTTTCACCTGTTTACTGAATCACCAACGGGCAATGGCTATATTGCCTTTAGTTCGTCTATCCAATGATTTCATCATTAATCAGAATCAAATATACACTTTTTTTTCAAAACTAAAATGAATATATATGTATATCTTGTCAGGGAGTGATTTCCTGAAGCACTATAATGATCCATGTTAACTACAGTTGAACCCGTGCCATACTTTTAGCAGGTAGGCGTTTGATACTGAAACAGATCATGTTCTAGGCTCACTTATTTCTTATTGAAATTATTTCTGCAGGAAATGAACAACTTCCTAAAAAGATCCTGTGAAATTCTTGTAATCTACAGGAACCCCTATCTCTTGCAAATTCCTTTTATCCAGTTTGAAAGAAACCCAGTTTTGGTCTCTTGTGAGGTTATATCCCCTCACTGATATACTGACTTCTTTAGCACCACCACAACGACAACAACAGCAACAAACTTCAATTATTACTTTTGAGCTTGACATTTTAAATCCTACTAGCTATTCAGGTCCGTTGTGCTGTATGTGGAGCAATAATCATCTGAGATGCTACTATGGAAGTTTCTGATATGTGTGAGCGACAATCATCTGAGATGCTAAATTCAAAAACATTAGTTTGTTTAGGCCATCTATGTTGAGGTGGTCTATCCAATTCTGCTTTCCAGTTCAGTTTCTGTGATGTGGTCGACAAGCTCATTTAGAACTGGCTACAGCTATTCAAAGAACCATTTTTAGCTAAAGACATTTGTTGGAATGAAGTCTCAGGTTTTGAAATTACTCTGCCTTTTGGTCCCTTTTGGATGGGATGAATCGCCGTGTCAAATCTACTATAACATGTTTTATACATTATCCATGTTTTTTTCAGCAATCTCAACTATGTTAAATGTGTGAAACAACTTTCATCACAGAGAGGTTTTTGAGAATGTATTTTGGCCTTATCAGATTTTCAGTATATGGGGTGCTACTTGTTACATCCTGAGCTAGTACGACTGTACGAGTTCAGAATGGGCATCATGATTCAATCTTTTTGTGTTTTTTATCTTATGATCCGTGTTTGCATTTACTGTTCATTTGAGAAAACCTTGACATCTTTCTATACCTGGCTGCGATTAATTATGCAAAATTTCAAGCATCCTGTTAACTTTCTTGGCCTTGATAATTATTCAGAGGTGTAAAATTCTTAAACCACACGCTTTGGACACTCTTTTCTGTTTCTTAAGTCCTTGAATTATGACGAACTAGATCGTCTGATTTCTTGAACTACAAAGTTCGTTGTTGCCTGGCCAGCCTTTCATTTGGTTCATGTCAATTTCAGGCAGCCAAACAATCAGCCATGTTTATAATCAGTTAACCAGATTGAATTGTTAAAGAGATTTTATACCGAAATGCCCTCTTCTGTCGGCATTGTTATTAGTATCTCACCTTCCTCGTGTTAAATAACACATAACGTGTATTCAGATTGTCCCTGGACCATCTGATGCGTGCACTGTCCTTTTTGACAAAACCATGTGATTTTGCCTAATCAGTACTATCTCCACCACTTTTAAGCTTATTCTGGCCTACATATATTCATATGTTCTTTTCAGTAACAACGTGCAGAAAGATCCATCTAGAATTGGCAGTGTCAGGAATATTTTCTAAGATCCTTCTTGTTTCTTTACTGCAGGCGTGAGAGATGACACATGCTAAATGGTTTAGTACTCTCTGGAAGACATATTACACATGTGCTGCTGTGGTTTTTCTTCATGGACACAGCCATGTGACATCTGGTCGAGCGGCAGAATTGTTGGGTAAGCAAGAAATTTACGATCGATGACAGTGATATGTCAGTACTAGTGATAGGTAGGACGTAGGTATGGAGTTGCATATGCAAATGTGACTTGCGCCCCCAATTATGAATACCGTTACACCAATATTTGGTTCCCGACAAAAAAAAAAAGGTTCTCCCCCACTTATGTTATTGTTCCCTTTCACAAATATTAATCATCCTGTAATTAAAATAGTTAACTATGATAGGATAATTAAAGATTTATCACTTATCCATATGTCGTAGATTCATACTGAGTTAACATATCATAGACTATGAATAATAAACATCACATCTTAAAAATAACGAATAGTTAAATATCTCCATGTAATCTGGCATTCCTTATTACTGTTTTGACGCTAGACAGTAGTGCAGACAATTCAGACATAATTTCTTATGCTGGAGTATATGCCTGTTACTGGATAATGTTTATTTCAGGAATCTGTATTTGTGTAATTCACTTTCTGAACATAGCTGTTTTATAGTAAAATTCATATGGTGAACCAGGTTAGGTAGATATAACAGTGAACCCGTCTCTACACCTCTACACGATTTAAATGAAATTCCTTTACTCATGCACAAAACAACTGGAGATACTAAACGCTCCAAGTTTCTATATGTTGCAGACATTCAAGGTGTCATGTGTTTATGGCCTATATAGGCTGAATAGATGATTGAAACACTCTGCTCAATGGGCCTCCAATATATAGTACGCACGGGCAGATAGGCTACAACATCAGGTCGAGTTTTGTCCAGCCCTTCCCTTCTTATATGTGTTGCTGGCTTGCCGCGATCTCTTTATGCCATATGTGTTTGCTATCGATGTGTCTTTTTTAAAAAATAGCATATGAACTTGTGTTGCAACATAATTTTAATTAAAAAATATCATTGTATCTGCTAGGCAGGGTAACTGCTAGGCAGGGTAACTGCAGCTCTGCAAAATGAACATAAGTTTAGCATTGTATCTGCTAGGCAGGGTAACTGCAGCTCTGCAAGGTTTGTCTATAATGGTTATTATTATTGTTTGGAGCCCTGGAATACAGCAACCAGACTTAACATGCTTAGATTGTAGGAACTAATATTGGCTGTGCAGTACTACCTCTTGTCGTAGAAAAACAAACTCCTGGGGACGAATCTAGATAAATATATGTCCAGATTCATACCCAGGAATTGGTTCTTTTGGGACAGAGGGTGTATGTGGTATAACCATCCATACTCTCCTATGCTGTCATCTTGTGTCTCTGTTGTGTTTTGAATGTCTCACTGTGATTGATTGGCTGCATTGCATTTCAGCATTGATGCGGGGCACGGTCTGTAGTTGTGTATTAGTCCTTTGCATCCATGCAGGCATGGTAGTTCCTTTTCACCTGTTTACTGAATCACCAACGGGCAATGGCTATATTGCCTTTAGTTCGTCTATCCAATGATTTCATCATTAATCAGAATCAAATATACACTTTTTTTTCAAAACTAAAATGAATATATATGTATATCTTGTCAGGGAGTGATTTCCTGAAGCACTATAATGATCCATGTTAACTACAGTTGAACCCGTGCCATACTTTTAGCAGGTAGGCGTTTGATACTGAAACAGATCATGTTCTAGGCTCACTTATTTCTTATTGAAATTATTTCTGCAGGAAATGAACAACTTCCTAAAAGATCCTGTGAAATTCTTGTAATCTACAGGAACCCCTATCTCTTGCAAATTCCTTTTATCCAGTTTGAAAGAAACCCAGTTTTGGTCTCTTGTGAGGTTATATCCCCTCACTGATATACTGACTTCTTTAGCACCACCACAACGACAACAACAGCAACAAACTTCAATTATTACTTTTGAGCTTGACATTTTAAATCCTAGTAGCTATTCAGGTCCGTTGTGCTGTATGTGGAGCAATAATCATCTGAGATGCTACTATGGAAGTTTCTGATATGTGTGAGCGACAATCATCTGAGATGCTAAATTCAAAAACATTAGTTTGTTTAGGCCATCTATGTTGAGGTGGTCTATCCAATTCTGCTTTCCAGTTCAGTTTCTGTGATGTGGTCGACAAGCTCATTTAGAACTGGCTACAGCTATTCAAAGAACCATTTTTAGCTAAAGACATTTGTTGGAATGAAGTCTCAGGTTTTGAAATTACTCTGCCTTTTGGTCCCTTTTGGATGGGATGAATCGCCGTGTCAAATCTACTATAACATGTTTTATACATTATCCATGTTTTTTCAGCAATCTCAACTATGTTAAATGTGTGAAACAACTTTCATCACAGAGAGGTTTTTGAGAATGTATTTTGGCCTTATCAGATTTTCAGTATATGGGGTGCTACTTGTTACATCCTGAGCTAGTACGACTGTACGAGTTCAGAATGGGCATCATGATTCAATCTTTTTGTGTTTTTTATCTTATGATCCGTGTTTGCATTTACTGTTCATTTGAGAAAACCTTGACATCTTTCTATACCTGGCTGCGATTAATTATGCAAAATTTCAAGCATCCTGTTAACTTTCTTGGCCTTGATAATTATTCAGAGGTGTAAAATTCTTAAACCACACGCTTTGGACACTCTTTTCTGTTTCTTAAGTCCTTGAATTATGACGAACTAGATCGTCTGATTTCTTGAACTACAAAGTTCGTTGTTGCCTGGCCAGCCTTTCATTTGGTTCATGTCAATTTCAGGCAGCCAAACAATCAGCCATGTTTATAATCAGTTAACCAGATTGAATTGTTAAAGAGATTTTATACCGAAATGCCCTCTTCTGTCGGCATTGTTATTAGTATCTCACCTTCCTCGTGTTAAATAACACATAACGTGTATTCAGATTGTCCCTGGACCATCTGATGCGTGCACTGTCCTTTTTGACAAAACCATGTGATTTTGCCTAATCAGTACTATCTCCACCACTTTTAAGCTTATTCTGGCCTACATATATTCATATGTTCTTTTCAGTAACAACGTGCAGAAAGATCCATCTAGAATTGGCAGTGTCAGGAATATTTTCTAAGATCCTTCTTGTTTCTTTACTGCAGGCGTGAGAGATGACACATGCTAAATGGTTTAGTACTCTCTGGAAGACATATTACACATGTGCTGCTGTGGTTTTTCTTCATGGACACAGCCATGTGACATCTGGTCGAGCGGCAGAATTGTTGGGTAAGCAAGAAATTTACGATCGATGACAGTGATATGTCAGTACTAGTGATAGGTAGGACGTAGGTATGGAGTTGCATATGCAAATGTGACTTGCGCCCCCAATTATGAATACCGTTACACCAATATTTGGTTCCCGACCAAAAAAATGGTTCTCCCCACTTATGTTATTGTTCCCTTTCACAAATATTAATCATCCTGTAATTAAAATAGTTAACTATGATAGGATAATTAAAGATTTATCACTTATCCATATGTCGTAGATTCATACTGAGTTAACATATCATAGACTATGAATAATAAACATCACATCTTAAAAATAACGAATAGTTAAATATCTCCATGTAATCGGCATTCCTTATTACTGTTTTGACGCTAGACAGTAGTACGATAATTCGGACATAATTTCTTATGCTTGGAGTATATGCCTTCTTGGATAATGTTTATTTCAGGAATCTGTATTTGTGTAATTCACTTTCTGAACATAGCTGTTTTATAGTAAAATTCATATGGTGAACCAGGTTAGGTAGATATAACAGTGAACCCGTCTCTACACCTCTACACGATTTAAATGAAATTCCTTTACTCATGCACAAAACAACTGGAGATACTAAACGCTCCAAGTTTCTATATGTTGCAGACATTCAAGGTGTCATGTGTTTATGGCCTATATAGGCTGAATAGATGATTGAAACACTCTGCTCAATGGGCCTCCAATATATAGTACGCACGGGCAGATAGGCTACAACATCAGGTCAGAGTTTTGTCCAGCCCTTCCCTTCTTATATGTGTTGCTGGCTTGCCGCGATCTCTTTATGCCATATGTGTTTGCTATCGATGTGTCTTTTTTAAAAAATAGCATATGAACTTGTGTTGCAACATAATTTTAATTAAAAAAATATCATTCGCCCGTTATAATCATTATTTTTTACCTCTTAGTTGTTACATATATGATATGTCAACCCATATTAACCCTTTAGCTTCACACTATAATTTTTTCTTTAAAAAAAAGTAAACAGTTGGTAAGGGTGATTAAAATGTGGACACTTTACTTTTCAGTAAAAAGTTAGGAGTTGATGGTTGGGATGATGGCATCATCACTATTACTCTCTTTCAAAAGAAGTAGATGATGCGGCTGATTATATTATGACCTATGGCCTAAAAAACACCTATATATAATGCACACAACCATCAAACCAAAGTAAATGGAAACTGGTCAAACGCGCCGCCTGAAAGCAGCATATCCTAAGAAACAAGGGTCTAAAAATTGCAATATTGCAGTCTGTTTGTTACGCCAAGTATAGGAAAAGAACCCCTCGATGATCCACTCCAAAATGTTTAGTCCCAGGCATATATAATCTCTGATCCGCAGAAGCTTATCTGCATATATGGAATATATTTTCTTTGCTAGCTCCATCGCATAGTTCTTCTGTCAATAGTTTCCTACCCGATAAATCCCATCACTTCAGATAGCAGCCGTGCATTCACCTCCAAAAGATAAAATTGTTGAATTGATCGATCACATGTACCAGCATTTGCAAACGTGGTCAATCATCGTACGTACGTTTGTTGTCCACACGATCAGAATGCACGTGCGAGAGGATCCATCCAACTGATGGATGTGATGCTTAAGATTTTAAGTATGCCATAAAAATTCAATATAATATTTTAATAATAATTATAAAATTAACAACATGATTTGAGTAATAAAAGATTAAATAAAAATAATATACTAACTACAATGTAAATAGTTTAAACATCATTTTGATAATTAAAAATATATACATAAAAATACCGACACTTATAATACTATTTTTCTAACACACTTTTGAATAGATATGAATATCTTAATTTATTCGCGGCTTAGCGCACGAGCGGCCGACGGCCGACACGCGGGTGGCGCAAGGACGCAGGCAGCGGCCGGCGCGAGAGCGGTGGCCTGCGCACGTGGCCTGCGCACGGGTTTATAGCACTGAATCGGGCACCGACGGCGGTTCCCATCTTTCACTATTTCTAAGTTTCGACTAAGTTTCGACTTTCGAGTTTTGAAACGACGGGCTGACAAGATATGATGTCGTATATTATATTATATATATATACGTATATTATATATATAATATACATATATGTATATATATATACACACTTCTTACGGGCTCATCGGACATACCCCTGCTAGCTACTACACATCGCATGAATTTCCGGCTATAGCTTGTTGTAGCTCGATCGATCCAGTGGCTCATGTGTGATTTGCGAATCCATGTTAGGTCCAGGAATTAGGGGCCCGTGCATGTGGCACTCACACACGCCACTAACTTAATTAGTTCTAGTCGCAGCATGGAAATATTGCGTGCGTACTGGTCATGCATATATGAATGCTTTCAGCTCATGGCAAATAAAGAAAAATGAACGAATTCTTCTCATCATGCTTGTCTAATATAAGTTGCATATATATACTATTCTCCGGAGATCGATCAATGGATTGGATAGAGTTTCTGTTTGCATGTTGACTTCTCGATCGCACAATATTGCTTTTATATATATATATATATATATATATATATATATATATATATATATATATACACGTAAATATATCCATGCATTCTAACGAGCGTCATTTTATTTTATCATAATTATTTTAAAGTTGAAGCTGTATATAATTCCAATTTATTTTTTATGTCTTCACATGAAATCTATTTCAATATTACAACTGCGGTTTAATTTTTATAAACACTTAAAAGATTTTCTGCAAAATAGTCAGGCGGACTATGGGTTAATTTTATAAATTTTCTACAAAATAGCGTAGAAACACTATTTACTACTATTTACTTATTATATATATGTATATACATACACTCGCACTGTTGAGTTGCGATCAATATTTTTTTTAAAAATAATCAAATTATTTAGTATCATGTCTGTAACATTTAGATTTGTCATCGAAAGTATTTTACCAATAATATCTTACATTTACAAACTTATTTCACTTTGAAGTTTCTTTAAAATCAACGATTAAAATTTATCCACTTCGATCAAAATAAGTTATTAATAGTATTCGTGAATGGAGGGAGTTTATATGTGAATATAGTTTAGATGGAACAGTATATAGTAATCGTATTGGAGTACTGGCTAGCTATATAGCCGGAGAATAACGTACTGTTGTTGTCCTATGTAAGAGCATCTCCTACAGCCATTTCAATTGGCTCTCTAAAATAAATTTCTAGCTATTTTATAAAAAAACGTGTTTCAACAGCCTCTTCAACTCACTGACCAAACTATTTGACTAGTAAAATCCTCCTCCTCCCTGATAAAATTTAGTCACTCTATTTGGTTGTCCAATGGTGGGTCCCACACCAATCTCCTTAACTCTCCTCTCTCTCGCCCCCATCTGCACCATCCGGCTCATCACCGCCGGTCGCCGCCCGCCCTAGCCCTCGCCCGCGTCGCCCGCCTCGCCCTCGCCCGCGCCGCCGCCACCGCCGCCGTCGACCGCCCGCCGGTCCTCACCCTTACTGCGCCACCCGGCCTCGCCCGTCCGCGCGCCTTGCTGCCGCCCTCGCCGTCGCTTGCGTCGCCGGCCTCGCCCTCGGCGTCGCCGTGCCGCCCATCCTCGCCCTCGCCCTCGCCCTCACCGCCCGGCTTCTCGCCCTCACTCTGATCGATGACCAGGAAGAAGAGGCAACACCAGAAGAAGATGAAAAGATGGACACTGATATGTGGGTCCCGTTATTTTATGGAGAGTAAAGATGAAGATGCTAGTGGAACGAAAGACAAATTTCACTCTCTAAAATTTTGACAAACTAGTCAAATGATTATTTAAAAAGTCAAAAATAGCAACTCTGTCGAAGTTACTCTAAGGCAGATTTCTGCAGTGCATTGCAGTAGTAGTGTTATATTCCTATCATCCTATATAGAAAGAAGAGGCAACACCAGAAGAAGATGAAAAGATGGACACTGATATGTGGATCCCGTTATTTTATGAAGAGTAAAGATGAAGATGCTAGTGGAACGAAAGATAAATTTCACTCTCTAAAATTTTGACAAACTAGTCAAATGATTATTTAAAAAGTCAAAAATAGCAACTCTGTCGAAGTTACTCTAAGGCAGATTTCTGCAGTGCAGTGCAGTAGTAGTGTTATATTCCTATCATCCTATATATGTTTACGCTTTCTTCGAATAATATATACATGGAAAAACCGGCTAGCTGCTTCATCTTAAAACCGCGGTGGCGGCGAACACTCAGGAGGACAGGACAGCAAGTGTGGGGCCGCATTGTTCTTACTGTACACAGTGCATGGAGCTGCTGTGACTGTTTTTCTTATGTTAATCTAATACTCGCCGTGAAATTTAGTTATATATATATATATATTTGATTTATCTGATAAAATAGTAAAAAATTAAAAAAAATATAAAATTTGGTATACAAGGCGATATTAATATGTAGAACAATTTGAATAGTTCGGATTTTTAATTTGAGTTTTCAAATTAGAGATTTGGCCATGTCACACGGGATAGGGCCGTGCGGCGCGCCACACGGGTAGTCCATCTCATATATGTATGTATGTATATATATAGTAGCAAAATGCCCGTGCGTTGTAACGGGATGACGATGGGGGAGGGAAGCAGGCGAAGGACGAAGGTCCAGGCGACGGCGTGGGAGCTCGGAGCGACGACAAGAGGGAGGGGCGCAGGCGCGGCGCGGATGGGGGCAGAAGAGAGGGACGCAAAAGGTCTTTTTTTCATCCAAGCCCTATCTTTCTTTTCAACATTGAAACTGCAGGTTAATTTTATAAACAGTCAAGGAGTTTTCTACAAAATAATCCTTTTTTCTTCTTTAATTGGTTTTTTTTAAATAGTCATACGGACTGCGGGTTAATTTTGAAAAAAGTCAAGGGGTTTTCTGCAAAATAGCCAGACAAAACAAAATTTGGATGGAAACACTACTTGCTTTATAGATAGACTAGAAAAATGCCCGTGCGTTGCAACGGGACGATGACGCAGGAAGGGAAACAGACGGAGGGCGAAGGTCCAGGCGACGGCGCGGGAGCTCCGAGCGACGACGGAAGGGAGGGGCACAGGCGCGGCGCGGGGCACGACGTGGATGGGGACGAAAGAGAGGGATGCAAGAGGTTTTTTTTCATCCAAGCCCTCCCTTTCTTTTCAGCATTGGGTTTTCGGGTTAATTTTATAAACACTCAAGGGGTTTTCGCAAAATAACCCCTTTTTCTTCTTTAAGTGGGGTTTTTTAAAATAGCTAGGTGGACTGCAGTTAATTTCGGAAAAACTCAAAGGGTTTTCTGCAAAATAGCGAGACAAAACAAAATTCGAGTACTTTATAGATAGAGGAGTTTTCTGCAAAATAGCCAGGCAAAATAAAATTTGGGTGGAAACACTACTTGCTTTATAGATAGTTATAGACTAACAATTGTGCCGTGTGTTGCAACGGGTAAAGTTGAGGCGCGACACCGATGGAGACGACACGGAGGGCGCGGGAGCTCCGGCGCGATGGGAGGGAGGAGCGCGATCGCGATCTGGGCGCGGCGCAGATGGGGACGAGAGGGGGGCGCAGGGAGGAGGAGCGAAGAGAGTCTTTTTTCATCCAAGCCCTCCTTTTCTTTTCGCATTGGGATTGCGGGTAGGGCTAATGAAATACTCGTGGCTCGCTAGCTCGTTCGGCTCGTGGATGGCTCGGCTTGGCTCGTTGAGAAATGCTAACGAGCCGCGCCAAGGGTTTAGCCGTTAGCTATAATGAGCCAACTCGAATCACCTCGCAAGCGCTCCGTGTGCTCAACGAGCCGGATGCAATGTACAAAGTAGGGCCTAATGTTTTGCTTGTTTTGCTATTCTTTTGCTTGTTTTGTTGTTGATGTGACAATAAATCAATAATTTTTATAATTTTTGTGATGGTCAATGTGGATCTAATGCTTTAGATTATAATAGTAATAATATCTAATCTAGTTGCATCATTACATTTGCATGGATAATTGTCGATGGACAAGTGTTATTACGTTAATTATGGACTTAATGTATCATTTTTTTTCAATTGTATATTTGCATGTTTAATAGACTAAAATAATAAAATATAATTTGTATAAAAATTGCACTGTATTAAAGTGGTTCGCGAGCTAAACGAGCCGGCTCACGAGCCGAGCCTCCTGGCTCGGCTCTCTACCGAGCTTGCCGAACCGAGCCAAGCCGAGAGCCGAGCCGAGCCGGTATCCACCCCTAACTGCGGGTTAATTTTGGAAAAAATCAAGGGGTTTTTTGCAAAATAGCTAGGCAGAATAAAATTTTAGATAGAAACATTACTTGTTTTATAGATAGCTAGCAAAATGTCCGTGCATTGCAACGGGACGACGATGCAGGGAGGGAAGCAGGTGGAGGACGAAGGTCCAGACGGCGGCGCGGGAGCTCTGAGCGGCGACGGGAGGGAGGGGCGCAAGCGCAATACGGATGGGAGCAGAAGAGAGGGACGTAGGAGGTCTTTTTTTCATCCAAACCCTCTCTCTTTCTTTTTAATATTGGGACTGCGAGTTAATTTTATAAACAAGGGGTTTTCGTAAAATAACACTTTTTCTTCTTTAATTGGGTTTTTTTTTAAAATAGCCAGACGGACTGCGGGTTAATTTTGAAAAAAATCAAAGGGTTTTCTGCAAAATAAATAGGCAAAATAAAATTTGGGTGAAAATACTACTGCTTTATATATATAGTTATAGGTATAGATAGTTATTATAGAGTTATAGATAGATTATAGAGTTTTATATATATATATGCGCACGCTCGCTGCAGAGACACATAGCGTAGTATATCACCACACAGAAAACACGTACAAATCGTATAGTGCATATATATCACAGTCTATATATAGACCAAAACTAGTATGAACATATGGTAGCCTATGTGTGCTTGAACAAGAGCTGCACATGGATTACGCGCAGTTCCAAGGAGACAAGAAAACAATCTGAGGGTAGAGATCAAATATATATGCCAATAAGGCACGTGCCGCCCTAATAGTTAAAATAATTAATTCTCTAAAACAATTTGGTAACTCGATCACTTTATAGTCTTTCTCACACCCACACATATGTTAAATTCGATCTACGAACAATTAAAAAAAATAAAAGAAATTAATCCGACCGTGTATTGTCTTGCATTATTCACAACTTAACTTGTTTTTCCCTTGGTATGTAAGAGTACGCATTCTTACGGAGTGATATATGTTTTCATAATTTGTGTTACGTAGAGTTGTGTTATAAATTTTCTTACAACTAGATGGTAAAAAGAACTGCGTAAAACTCAAGCTGTGAAAACATTGGAGTAGAAGATAGGAATAAAAAAACGTGCACTACTCGATCGCGAAATATATCTCTCTTAAGGAAAAAAAAAGAAAGCTACACTACCAGACTATTGCTTTAGAAGGACTCATCGTTTTGTTAAATAAAGATAATACGTAGCACGGTTTATTAGTAAAATATTATATATATATATATATACTTTTATTGATCTAAACGTCAATGTTGAAAAAAATATAGTTTGATAAAAAAACTTTAAATCAATTTCAAAATTCAAAATTAAGCTTCAAAATTTAAATTTGATAGCAACTGATGCTAAATAGAGAAAACGAGTACTAATCTCTTTCGTACTTATTTTAAATTATTACTACTTTTATTTTAAAATATTGTTATTTAGTAAGTGATTAGATACTTTTAGTATAACGAGTTTGGACAGATTTTTTGTTTGGATTTATTATATTAAAATATATTTATCATATTTTAGATAGTAATACTTTGAGAGAAGGAAGTATGTACCTATATGAATAGGAATAAGTCCATATTTAACCATCCAACTATTGCTGAAGTTTAATTTTGGTCGTCTAATTACAAAACCGGGTATAAGACATCCTAAACTATTCAAATCGTTTTCGTTCGGACAACCTACGCGGTTTTTGCATGTTTTCGTTGCCACGTGGCACCTAGGGCGACTGAGTCAGCACGGGCACCGGCTTCTTGGCGATGCACATGCAGCTGCTCCCCGGCGACTACGTCCTCATGTTCGATCGCATCGACTTCGGCCCATCCAACATCTCCCTCGACGCGCTCTCGCCATGCGCAGTCGTCGCATCCACCGCCGCCGGTGGCGACGGTGGCGCCGTCGATTGCACCGCGCACTCCGTGCTGCTTGACCTCCGGTTGAACGCTCTGTGGCCGTACCCGCTCGCCACCAACCCGTGGTGCTCATCGGCGGTGCTGCTCCCCAACGGCACGCTACTGCAGACTGGTGGGTTCTCCAACGGCGATCGCATCGCACGCCTCTTCTCGCCGTCGACGGGGTGGGTCGATCTCCCGTGTTTGACCCCTACAACCGTGCCCCGCTCCGTCGCCTCCCTGCCATCCTCGACGGCACGTACCGCCTCTTCCTCCGCAACGACACATTCGTCCCGGCCGACCGGACCTGTGGCTGGATTGCGCCGACCGACGCGAACCCGGTGTGGGCGATGGAGGAGATGCCGCTGCGCGAGTCATGGGCGACATGGTGCTGCTTCCCACTGGCGACGTGCTCATCGTCAACGGCGCGGCTTCCGGCACGGCGGGGTAGGAGCCGTACCTCGACGCGCAGCTCAACGACGCGACGTCCAGCACGGCGGGGTGGGTACCATACCTCGATGCGCGGCTCGACGGCTTGCGGCCGTGGCTGGTGGCGGCGCCGGCGGAGGTCAGGTACGGGGAGGCGGCGGCCGTGAGGTTCGAGGTGCCCGGCGATGCAGTCTCCGGTGTCCCCGAGGAGATGCGCGTGGCGGCCCTGGTGCCGGCGTTGGTGTCCCTTGCTGTCAACTGCCACTTCTCGCTTTTTCTCTCTCAAAAAATGAAAAAAAAGAAAACGGTCAACTGCCACCTGACAGCCACCCTATGTGCCACGTGACAACGGAAACAGGCAAAACCGCCTAGACTCGTCCGAACGAAACGATTTGAGTAGTTCAGTGTCCAATACTCGATTTTATAATTAGATGGCTAAAATTAAACTTTAACAATAATTAGATGGTCAAATATAAACTTGTTTCATATGAATTTCACATGCGTGGTTAACAGTCAGATCCCTGGCAGCCATGTTCAAGACAGTATTGCTCTTTTCCAGCTCTTTTCGCCGCCCTTTCACTAACTCCTATGCAAAAGCTCAGGACAGTTGGAATTCCTAGGCTCGCATCTGCTGCTACCTGTCACTTAGCCGCCTATGGCACGTGTGTGGTTAGGACTCGTAGCCGGTCACATCTTTGGAGTTCTTGAAAACCGAAAGGCACGCGGATCGATAAATTGGAGCACCAAGTTGGGTACTGAACTGAACTTTAATTAGGACTCACCTGAGATCTTTTCATGGTTAGGACTCATGAGTGCCGTTTAATTCGGCTGGTTTTCTAAAGCTAAGTTATAGTTAATAGTTAATTCGATCAACTCTTTTGCGTGATGGCATCACTGCATACGCATTCACATCCTTTAGTTTTGCGGAATAATCAGATCAGCTGCTGCTATTCTTTTTTCTCTTCTCAATCTTCACTATGGTGTTCCTCTTGGTGTATATATAATATATATTAGCTATATATTCCTAATCATTATAATTTTTCAATTCTATAGAGCATCTCTATTCTTCCTGAGAGTTTGTCTGGTTGGCTGTAGATTGTTAGCCTTTTCAGATGCAGCGAGTCATGCTAATTATATTCTGCAAATTTCAACTGCGTTATCTGTACATGTTTGGTCCTTGAGTTGGCTAGCTAGTGGATCGATGCAGTGGTAGATGACGAATGCAGATGGACGCATTAATTATCAATTTGCTTTAGTGGCAAGGTCTTGCTGTTTTGACCCATATTTAACTCCTCAACTCTTTTTTCCCTCTCATTGACATGTGCATGGTCAATGCCACCCACTAAGATCACAGGTTTGGATTAAGGTGACCTGTTAGTTAAGGTTTGTATGGGAAAAGCAATTAATTAGTATGTTATCTAAGGTTATCTTAAGGGATATTGGGCCACTAGCTAGTATAGAGTCTCTCTTTTTCTCTGTGGTGATGTTTAGAATTAGTTGTAACATCTATGAGTTGCGTGTTCGTACATGTGATTAATATAATAATTCATCCTGTGAAAATGGAAGCTATAGGACTGGCCATTGATCAATTGCTTATTCGCTACTCCTTTTTGGAGATTCTCCCGGCAAAAGCAGGAAACGGTAGACATGCATGATGAAGTAAATGTTAATTTAATTGATCTGTTGAATAGCTAAATCAATATTGTCAACATGCGGTGAAGAAAATTAGACACAATGCGTAGAATGGATTGACTATATAATTATATACTAAAAAATAAATCTAGTTATCACTACTGGAGAAACCATTTTTTCATACGGACCGAAAGGCATCTTCCCATACGGAAGGCCTACCCGCATACACGAAAACATCTGAAAAAAAATACCATTTTCGCGTGCGGCGGCCCAACCGCACGGAAATATCTATTATCCTGTGTGGTCGGCTTAAGCGGCCCGCATGGAAAGATCGATTATCCCGTGCGGGCCACTTTACTTGGACCGCACGGGATAATGGATCTTCCCATGCGGTCCCTTAAGTCGACCGCACGGAAAGATGGTGTACATTATTTTATGTACATTAACTATTGTCCTTTCTCTCCCCTCTCCTCTCCTCTCATCTCTCTGATCCTCTCGTCTCCTCTATGTCCTCTCTCTCTCCTCTCCTCTCTCTCTCATTAATATTAAAGCATGGATCGATCGATAAGATACATGTATATATATATATATTCGCATGAGAAAAAAAAAGATATTTAATTATTTTATTTCGTCATAAAAGATATTAAAGTATGTACACAGATCATGCATGCATGTTTATATACATATCAAGTTTCGTCTCGCGCAAATTACAGAAGTCTAGCAACAAATTACAAATCATTCATTAATGGTGGTGCTCTTTTTCCCACTTCCTAAGTCGTTTGAATTTATCGTTCGTCGCCAGCTTGCTCTCCGGATCGTAAAAATCGCCCAAATGGTTGCAGACATCGCGACGGATGAAGCGACAAAGATCTGCAACCAAGTTAAGCATGGTTCGATTGTCGAACCGGTTCGCTACAACTGGAACTTCCGTGATCTGTTTAAGGAAGAATAGTACACATACATACGATTAGGAAAATTATACAAGATCGATAACGTATAGAAAAATATATTTTCTCTGAACTTACTTGTTCTAACTTAGTAGAGTATCTCCCGTAGATTCTGAGCATCTCGCACACGTAGTAGCCGCAAAGGTTAGTGCCCGGTGGTTGCTTATAACACTGTGTTGAATAAAATTTATTATGTGCATCAATAATTTGAAATTAAACACAGTATAAAATCTTGGCATATAGCGAGCATATAATTACCGGAAAATTTGTCCTCACAAGAAGCTTCTTCTTTTGTGGATTATTCACCGGTCCACCGTTTCTTACATAATGATGGTGTGCTCTATAGACAAAATAATTGTATGTTTCACTGATCAATTGTATATTCGATAGTAAAAACAGACAAAACGTATTAAAAGGTGTATGATAGTACTTACAAATTTAAAATGACGAGAAACTCTTTGAATGTTTCCTGGCTGTAGTGTGCCGGATCAAGCACTACGGCCACGTGGTCCGGCGGATATACTAGAAATAGTATGTAGTGATTACTGCGAAAGAAGAGATATGTTAATTGTAGGTGATATCATAGTAAAATATCGGTTTTACGGACGAATATTACGTACCACAACGCATAAGGGACCATGAGGACATTTTTGTCTCTGTGCTCCAACATAGCCATGCCCAAGTAGAATGATACCGCAATCATCTTGTCCTTGTGCATTTGTTTGATGATCGCGGCTTTTTGTTTCTTTGTTTTGCCTTTGAGCTCATCGGAATCTTCACGAACATGAACCTCGTGTTCCGTCCAAAGATATCCTTGTTGAGTTAATGTATGCATGGATAATTGGTCTTTTTCGTCGCGTATTGCATCCTAAGTAATGCAGCGAGTAATTAATTATTCACAAGTTAGTTTGCAAATGAATTTATTAATGACATTAAGTTAGTCGATACTTACGGGCAAAACGCGAAAACGAGATTTATATCCATTTTTTCCATCTTGAATAATGTGTGAAGGTCGTTGAAATCGATGACCAATATCCCATTTGGGTCACTGGTGAAAGCATTATCCGGGACCTTCACGGTAAGCATGTTGTGCCCCAATCTGGACGCCTTTAGGTACCAGTCGTGCATTAGCCTGATTTCTCAGGGCATGTCTTCCATGACGTGCTAGGGCAGAACGGCTTGCCGTACTCGTACTTTGTTGGCACTTCGTCCGAAGTCCAATTTTGCAGTCCTCCGCTTGGTTCTTCACCGATTGTTCTGACTCCGACAACTTTGACGGTTGATCCTGCGGCTTGTCAGTCGGCCCCCTCCCCCTGAAAGCCAAAAACACTAAGTTTCTCTCGTCTTTTGCCATTAATTCCTTGTCACAGCTTGATCGAATCATCTTTGGGATAATCGACGAGATGGAAGCTTGCTCGGACTTGGAAGGCTTGTTGTTTTCGGTAGGGGCCTTTGAGGTACCGCCAATGCTTGACTGTGGTGTCCGAGGAGATTGGTGAATATGTTCGCGACGACTTCGTGGCGACGAATTGGCGAATCGGGACCTTTATCCTTAGGAGGAAACTTGGTGGGGAAGCAGGCCGAGGTGGGGAGCGAGGTGGGGAAGCAGGCCGAGGTGGGGAGCGAGGTGGGGAAGCATGCCGAGGTGGGGAGCGAGGTGGGGAAGCAGGCCCTGGTGGAGAAGGCGGTGCAGGCGCAGCAGCAATCTAAGGAACCGGCTGTACTGGGGATGCTGATGATGTACCGACCAGCAAGATATCTCGTCGATGCCATAGAATGAACTGATTCACCACATCTTCAAGCAATTCTATCCCTTCAGGTGCTGGAATGTCTAGCTCTAAGTTGTTATGCTCTGTATGCACCTTGGCCACCTGTACCCTTGCATAATCCTCAGGGATTGGAGTGTTGTGAAATTATCGCCCTGGTATAGCAAGTCCTGTACCTACCTCCTTTCTCTTACCGGCCCTTCCTATCGGCACGAGAAGGCTGCACGGCGTCGAGCCAGTTATGGTATCTACTGGATAGGGTGCGGTGTCAACTGACCCGACGCTACTGGGCATTTGTACTGTGAGTTCTTCGGATTGCTGAAAGAAGTTAGGGAAGACTTGGCGATTCTGTGCAACAAGAGAGTAGAAATGCTCTTCAACTTGTTTTGCTATCTTTTCTTCAAGTTTATGTTTGTACCTGTCCCTTTTTTTGTAACTTGCAGCTTCCCCAGGAAACCTTTCTTTTCAACTTATCTTTGACGATACACCCCTTACTCATCCAGAATGTTCGGGGTTGCCCAATGCAGCTATCAACTGATCGTGTTCCCTTTTAGCAATAAATTTCCCAATCTTCTCCTTTTCGGCAATGTCTTTTAGACTTGTGGCCACACGCTCTATATCCGGATCCTCGAAAAGGATCTCTCCCTCGTCGGTGACCTGTCCCGTGCTGCGTGCCCACACCCAGTTTTTGCTTCTTTCTTTTAGTGCATCCACAAGCATGGGCTTTCCTTGGGCGGCAAACTGTTCTTCGGTTGCTCGCCACTTCTCTACGTGGCCATCTTAGCCGCTAGAGCCGGTCGGACATCTTCTTCCTCCGTGCTAAGGCTTCAGGGCTTGTCATCTTCGCCACGAACCTATCCCATTCAGCGGGCGTAATCCCACCGTAGTCTTCGAATGGGGACTTGATCTTTTGCACGTATTGAGTGTTCAAGTTCGATTTCCACTGCCTCCACCTCCCCCCAATCTTTTTTAATGCAAACTCTTTTCCCAGAGACTCTGAACCAGGCGGATATACAAGCCACTTATGCAGCTCGTTCCATATGAAGTTCTTCAAGTTGTCATCCACCTGCTTCTAGGAATCTACATTTAAAGGGCCGTGGGTTCTGGCCAGTACCCCGCAAGCGCTGCTGAACTTTGTCGTTGTTACCTTGGGTTCTAATGGCTTCCCATCATGGTTCAGAGAGGTGATATAATATGCCTCCTTGGGGGGTTGGTTCTTACTTCTTTGACCACGTCTTCTTTTTTGACGTCCTCCAGCGCTCGCAGACGTGTTGGTTTCTATCGGATCGGACGTTGCTGTGTCCGTCTCGACTTCAACAGACCGGACGACAGACTTGGCGGCCTTTCTTTTTGAGCGGCGCCTTGCTTCCATCTGTACGTACAACAGATAACGTTAAACGAGATCCTACGATAGGGATCATAACAACATGGCTGGACTTACTGCTTGCTCGATAGGGATGTAGTCGGGGTCTTCTTCAACCGGTGGTGCTGGTGCTTGCATAACTTCGATGAACGGATCGTTTGGTTCATGACATGTGCCTTCGCTCGAAGACTTCTCCGTTGATTTGACGTTGGGTGACTCGGAGGGAGCTTTCTCGTTCGACATTTGATCTACGGTTGTTCATAACACACAACTTGTGAAATTTGTGAACGCACAACTTGTTATATTATCTAATATTAAGGACATGCATAAAAAATAAACAGTAAAAAAACTAAAGAGAAGAAGAATGAAAAAAATGTATTTATTTCCTTCTTCTTCTCTTTATTAGAGATGAGAGATGAAAATACATATGTTTGTCTATTTTGTCTGTGAGAAGAGCTGAGATTGGCGGAGGGAAAGATATGAGAGATGAGAGACCGAGGAGAGGGAGAGGAGAGAGGGAAATTAGAATATACCGAGGAGACGGTGGGTATATGTGTTTAAAAATTTAAAATCTAACCTAAAATCTAAAATTCATCCTAAAACAAACGCATCAATGACGACCGAGATGACGGACGAACGAACGGACGAACGAATGAATCGTTTGTTCGTCCGTTCGTCCGTCCGCGTTCTTTCGGTCGTTCGTTGGGTCGTTCGTTCGTTCGTCCGTCCCATCCGTTCGTCCACGTCCGTTCGTCGTTCGTCCGTTCGCCCACGTCTCGTTTGTCCGTTCGTCCACGAACGAACGAACACTCATTCTTTTGTTCGTCAGTGCGTCCGTTCGTTCACATCAACTAATTCTCATAAAATATTTCACAACAACTATTTCACATGAAAAAAATTCATCAACAAAATTCATCAAAAAAATAACCGTCCATTTTACATTTTCATCAAAAAAATTGAAGTCGTACACATCATTTCACACAAAAAAATTCATCAACAAATCCATCAAAAATAAACCGTCCATTTTACATTTCCATCAAAATTAACTAGAGTTCCATCAAATAAATAAAAGTTCATTTTACAGTTATATCAAAAACTCATCAAAAATTTATCTAAAATTCATCCAAAATTTATCTAAAATTCATACATAATCCATTCATCCACATTCATTTTCTATATATCCATTCATCAACACATCATATTTTTCTATACTCTATTACTATTCCAAAAACATCCATCACAGTACAATCACATCCATAATCCATTCATCCACATCCATATAATCAACTTAGCATAATCATCTTCTCGTAAGAACATAGCATAAACATCCACATTCCCGAGGGGGAGTACTAACAGGTGGCCGACGGAGGTCGGACGGGAATGGGGCCGGCGGCAGTCGCGTGGGGATGGGCCGACGGCGGTGAAGGGGCGGCGGTCTTGAAGGCGACGGCGACGGTGAGCCGACCGGTGAAGGGTGGAGATCTTGAGGGCGACGGTGGAGGGGTGTCGGTCTCGGTGAAGGTGGCCGTGCGGGCGGGCCGGCGGTGGTGGGGCCGGCGGTCCTGAGGCCTACGACGGCGACGGGGAGAGAGAGGGGGCGGTGAAGGGGCGGACGACGACCGGTGAGGTCAGTGAAGGGGCACGGACGGCGGCGCGGCAGTCTTGAGGCCGACAGCGACGACGGAGAGAGAAAGAGGATGGGGCGGTGAGTCGAGGGTTAGGGTTGAGCGGCGGCAGCGGCGACGAGGGTTAGGGATAAACGGCGGTGGCGGGGACGCTGGATCTTTTGGCGCAAGACGACGAACAGGGCGGGGATCCGGCGGCGGTACTAGATTTTGGCAGCCTGACGGTGCGGTGGTTTTTTAGATTTCGCCTGTGGACTTAGAAAAATTTGGGAGCCCGCGCGAGTATATATAGGCCACAATCTTTCCGTGCGGGCGGCTTAACACCGCATGGGAAAACGATCTTCCCGTGCGGGTGGTTTAAGCGGCCCGCATGGGAAAATGATTTTCCCATGCGGGCGGTTTAATCGGCCCGCATGGGAAAATCATTTTCCGTGCGGGCCGCTAAACCGCCGCACGGAAGACGCCGTGCGGGCGATTAGCGGCCCGCATGGAAAGATATTTTCCCGTGTGGGCGGTTTTTCCGGAAAGATATTAAGCGGTCCTTTCCCGCTCTTTTTCCGGCTGTGGGCCGCCGGCCCGAGTCAACGACCCATCCTCTCCCGCGCGCGCCCAGTGATCGGCCAGTGACCAGGCCGTTTCCCACCGACGCGCGCCCTCCTCTCTCTCGCGGGTCGACCAAGGCTACGGCCCACCAAAACCCTCGCGCCGCAGTTAAGTCCAGTTCGTCTCACCCTTCTTGCCGGGACACCGGCAGGTGGGGTCCACCGTCGCCTCCGTCCCTACATCCGGCCCCCTCCCGCCATTGACGCCGCCTCTGCCTCGCGCGGATCTCGGCCGCCCGTCCCTCCCGCGTGCCCTAAAGGCACCGCCTTAACTTCCCGTCTCTCCCACCGCCTTCAATCGCCCCGGCCGCCGCTCCCGCGCCCCCTTAATGGTCGGATTTAATCACCGGCCATTATTTCCCCCAAATCACGCCGGCGAGGAATTGCGCCCTTATCCGGTCACCGCCGACCTCCCCATCCCCTATTTAAGCACCCCCTCGCCCTCCCCGAGCTCCTCACACCTTCACTCAAGTCTCTCTCTCTCTCCGTCGTTCCCGCGCCGTGCGCCCCTGTTTCAGACTTCGTCGCCGAGGTTCGGCCGTGTGTTCCCGCTGCTCCGAGACACTCCGAGCTCCGCCGACTCCTCCCTCCTCGTCGCCGGTGCCCCCGCTACTTCGGCCACCCCTTCCCGAGTGGTTCCGTCGCCTCCCTCACTGTCCGCGCCGTCGTCCCTTTGACTCCGGTCGCACCGAGGTGAGCACTCGTCCCTATTTCCCTCTCGGCCGAGTGCGCGCGCCGTCTCCGAGTGCGCACGGCTCCGCCACGCAAGAGCCGCGGTATTCCACCACCCGCGGCGCCGCCCGAGTGGCGCCGGTCGGTCTCCGCCACCGTGCGCCATCCCGTCCGATCGCGCCGCCCAACCCCTTCCCGGCCGTCCGATTTGCCTCGGAAGATCGAGACCGTCCGTCCCCGCTGGCCCGCGTGGCACACCGCGTGTTCGCCGAGTCGGCGCCCCGTGTGCGCCACGTGGAGCGCCGCTCTCCCTCTCGGCCCGTGGACTCGGTCACCATGGACCGATGCTCCCGTGGTCGATGACGCCATCGCGACGTCGGCCCTAGCGCCGACGCAATTCCGGGATTTATTGCGCAATAAATTATTAAGAATTTTCTGTTTTAGTAAAAACACGATAATCTTCTAAAAATCATATCTTTTCAACCCGACCTCCGTTTTAGCCCATTCAAATTTCATTAAATTCGTAAAAATGCCAAGAACCCATTAAAAATGGTTTTGTTTCCTGTTTTAGTAGCTTTTTAGCCTGTTTTGTTGAAGTGCTTGTTTGTCGTGTAGATCCCGTAGTCCCTCCGTCCGGTTTACTTGAAGTCGTCGCGAAGTCCCCCAAACCGAAGAGCAAGGCAAGTCATGCTATATCATTGATCATATTGCTCCCATTTTGCTAAAACACCTGTTTTACTCTATGAAATTGCATGTATTTTATGTTGTCATTTCATGGAAAATAATACACCTTATGCTTAGTGTATGCCTTAGGTTTGACACCCCAAACCCTTTGATAAAACTTGGAAAAATAATGTGATTAGATTTCAGGACTAGGTTATGCTTAGCCTCGGCTTAGTTTCACTAGCTCACTAAATGGGTCATTTTCTCACTTAATATATATCTCCGGACTTATGTTCGGAGGATTAATGATTAAAGATTCAGTGAACCGGACTAATAACTAAAATATGACAAATGGTGGGTGTGGGCGCTATGGTTTTGGCTAGCGGCGCCCATAGCGATTAAGGACCGGTTCACGGGACCCCTCGGGAGAATGACCGTGCAAACCACAAGCCGAAATGGGTAAGGTAGGTCCCGTAATGTAGCCTCTCCTAGCTGACGAACCCATCGGCAAGGGTGAGCGGGATGGAGTTTCAGTCGGCCCCGGTATAAGGGTTGTTGGGCTGGATTCACCGAGGCACTCGGGGGGGCTGCCCACTCCCAGGGTCCGGGAGTGGGGGCGAAACCTTGGTGGGGTTCGTTTGGTTAGAGGGGGGTTATACGAAAGGTCCTATCACAGTTCCTTTTTCGGGGTACCGCGGTGGTATTTCGGCGCACGGAAAACCGTGTTGTGGGGCCGTGTCTTGTGGGTACAGTTGTACACCGTGATCGAGTAAATTTATTTGAATAGCCGTGCCCGCGGTGATGGGGCGATCAACCGAGCTCTTCGTGATTAGTCTCACAATTTTACACCCTAAGTTTTGGAACATGACTAGTATAGGTGGATGGTTTGGGCCCGTCACAACGTGGGGATAACGTTGGACGGTGTTGGAGTAAAAATGCTTTACTTACTCAATTTACTGTTGTTTTGGCTTTGTTCAAATTCGTATTGTTTGGAAAAACTCCTGCCATTTGTGCAAAAGCAAACCTTAGCCGACCTTTGTCTCCCCGCATTCATTCTTCTCCCCTTCCGGCGTGACTTGTTGAGTACGTGGAAGTACTCATCCTTGCTTCTTCACCGTAACCCGAGCGAGGTTGAAGACGAAGATGAAGTGGAGTAGGCTTTGTCCCGCACTCTGGAAGCCGCCCGTGGAATGGTCGAAGCCGCGTGGCCGAGTCAAGCTTAGGCTTAGGCCCTTTTTTTTTCCGCCGCTCTTTTGTAATCTTTTTGTATTGTTTCTAAGACGTGGAACCGTAATATCAACAATTATCGTATGTGTACCCGCGGTCCTGGACGGGGATTTTAATACACATATAGCTTTGGAAATTCGGGTCCGAATTTCGGGCGTGACAAGTTGGTATCGAGCCAATTCCCGACGTAGGAAAAGCCAAACGGAAAAACCCTAGGAGCCCTCTCGAATCTTTTCATATGCATAAGCCCGGGCTTTTGAAAACGGTTTCGGGAAAATGGGACTTGTTTCCTCGGGATTGGGGAAAAATTTAAGTTTCTCTCAAAACCTGGTCAAGTCTAAGTGACGGGATTTTAGAGTTAAAATTTGAAAAATCATTTGATCTCTTATTCACCGCCAAGTTGGGATTTTCTAAGGGGTCAATGTCCTAAGTCGAGATAGGAGGGAATGGTCGCCAATTTTATATTATAACTAAGCATCTATTTTTCAAGCATCATTTAGGGGATGTCCTTAGAAGTTTTACTTAGCCTCATAAAAATGTTTCTCAAAAACCCTCTTTTTCCGTTTACTTTACTTGAGTCCTTTATCGTTTGTCTAACTTGGGTTTGAGCATGCATTGATCCCCTACCTTGTCTTCTCTAGATGGCGGGCCGTCCAGTCACCCACAACGGTCAAGGTCCGAAAGGGTTCGTCGCGGAGCCGGCAAGAATGGCCTTGGCGGTGGGCTATCCGGATGCACTGAGTACACGGTCGTCTCACCGTTTGGCGGTGAGTTGCCTCACCAAGTCCGCCCGGAGGTGCACGGGTTCGTAGGCACCAATATCCCGAACATGGTGGTCACGGCGTCGGGAGGAACAGATGAGCATGCCGCCAAGAGGCGGCTTATCTAATGTGGCTCGGATGAGGGAGATGCATGACTACCATCTCCGCCACTCGCCTACCGGTACCATCCTCGACGGGGAACTTTATCGGCAATCAACACCTTCCGTCTGCTGAGGGGAGAACGACACCACCTTCTCCCACATGAGGACGGTGATTGAAGGGCCGGATAAGATGCATGCGAGCTTCACATGGCGGCAAAGGCCCCGAATGACCGAAGATCTTAAAGATCAAGAGTTTGAAGGATGAGGTGGATCGACTCAAGAGAGAGATCGCCGATCAAGGGGCTTCCACCTCCCACCATCCTTCGGATAAGGATCACGCCACGGAAGAACACCAAGGCTCGACGGATACAACCGGCGCCCGGGGTTCCACCTCCGCACCACCGCCTTCCCGGTCCCAGTGCGGATCCCGCTCTTGCTCCGGTGCCCCCCCAAGCGAAGGAGGAGGATGAATCTCGGTGTCCAAAGCAACCGGGCGTGCGGCGGCAACTCCAAGAGTCCCGGACGGAAAGGCGAGTTAGCCGGCTCTCAAAGCCGCAAAAGGAAAAGGAAGACGGGAACTCCCTTGGAAGTGGTTTCGACTCCTCCGACCATGGAAGCCTTTTCGACCCTTAGAACGTCGCCACCCTTAGTTTACCGTTTTCCTAGTTTTTCGTTTGCCTAGTTCTTTGTGTGTTAGGTGTGCTATGCGTGGGTAGTGGTCAACCTATATCAAGTGTGGATATGGGTTGCCCAATTAAGGATGTTGGGTGTGTTTTAAGTGTTTTAAGTCAAGAACAGATCAAAACAAGTAATAAAGACCAACTTCTCTGTTCAATCTATTTTACTCCTTCTCCCGCCTTGTTTGTTCCGCTCCTTTAGATGGTGAACACCGGGAATGGTAGCAACGCAATGAGTGAGTCACCGAGAACAACACCGTGCTAATACCAACAACCCACCTCCCCCGAGAGAACATCACTTTGGCACAAGTTCGGCCAACCGGACCAGGATGATGGCTGCAATGATGCAACAAATGCAACAAGAAGATCGGCGGATGCGCTTGCAAATGATGCAACAGTTTCAACAGAACCAGCATCGGCCACGACCATTTCGCACCACCCTCTCCCCACAAAACACACTATCGAATTTCTTCGAGTCCGACCCCCAACTTTCTCCAGGCACCACCAACCCCATGGAGGCTAATGACTGGATCATTGCCATAGAAAAGAAGTTGGACCTTCTCCAAGCACGAGACCAAGAAAGGGTGTCTTTCGCCACTCACCAACTCCAAGGTCCCGCCTTAGCACGTGGGGCAATTTCTTGGTCACCGTCGGGCGGACGCACCCCGCTTACTTGGGCGAGTTTTGCCACCAATTCGGAAGGCTCACATCCCGAGGGATAGTAGCCCGAGAAAAGAGGAGTTCGGATCCTTGGAGCAAGGCACTCGAACCGTCACCGAATATCTCGCACGAATTTAATCGCTTAGCGCGATATGCTCCGGAGGACGTACGTATAGACGCCGAGCGTCAAGAGAAGTTATTGGCCGGGCTGGACGATGAGTTGACGGACAAACTCATCTCCGGTGAGTATGCCGACTTCAAGAAGTTGGTCGACAAAGCCATCCGTCAAGAAGACCAACGCAATAAAATGCTCGGAAAATGAAAAGCTACCCGTTTAGGCCACATCCCCAGCAAGGGAATTCCCGGCGGCCGCGCTTCACTCCGGGTGGTCGAATGGGCATACCACTATGATCGTTCGTCGGCATCGCCCGTACCATCCCGGAATTTCCAACCGGCGGAAGCCGTCCGGACGCCGCGCGGAATCCGGCCCCACGTCCGCCAACAGCGGCAGCCACCGCAGCCCAAGCCAATGCCACTGAAAGAGAGATAGAGTTTCGAATTGACCTAGTCCACACACCTCTCCGATCCACAAGAGACCTTATAGAATGGAAGCCAATGAGTTGGCGAGAGGTCAAGAAGCAAGTAGATGAACGATTCTGAAAGGTTATATCCGCCGAGCACATCGCCCAGGGTGCGCCGGTCATTTTGGAGAAAAAGGATAAGACCAAAAGGATGTGCGTCGACTATCGCGCACTCAACGAGGTCACTATTAAGAATAAATACCCACTCCCTAGGATTGACGACTGTTCGATCAATTAAAGGGAGCAAAGGTGTTCTCCAAGATAGACCTGCGGTCAGGCTATCATCAGCTAAGAATCCGAGAAGAAGATATTCCCAAGATTGCCTTCGTCACTCAGGTACGGTCCGTATGAGTGCACAGTCATGTCTTTCGGACTTACAAATGCCCTTTTTCATGAATTTGATGAACAAAGTGTTCATGGAATTCCTAGACAAGTTTGTCGTGGTGTTCATCGACGACATCTTGATCTATTCACGATCGGAAGAGGAACATGAGCACCATCTCCGGTTGGTACTTGAAAAGTTAAGAGACCACCAACTCTATGCTAAGTTTAGCAAATGTGCTTTCTGGTTGAAGGACGTGCAATTCCTCGGCCATATCGTGAATGCCCAAGGCGTTGCAGTGGGCCCTTCCAATGTAGAAGCGTGACCAAATGGACTCCACCTAAAACCGTCACCCGGTCGAAGTTTTCTAGGACTTGCGGGTTATTATCGTCGGTTCATCGAAAACTTCTCCGAATTGCCAAGTCTTTGACACGGTTGTTAAAGAAGGATGAAAAGTTTATATGGATCGCCGAGCGCAACCGAGTTTTGAAACACTCAAGAGAAAACGGGTGTCGGCACCCGTGTTGATCTTGCCGAGATCAAACCAAGGATTTCCAAGTCTATTGCGATGCATCTCACCGGGGGTTAGGCGTGTGTTGATGCAAGATGGAAAGGTGGTCGCGTATGCTTCCCACCGATTGAGACCTCATGAGTCTAATTACCCAACACATGACTTGGAGCTAGCAGCAGTCGTCCATGCTCTGAAAATATGGCGACATTACCTCATCGGTAATCGTTGTGAAATATATACGGATCATAAGAGCACGAAATACATCTTCACCCAACCGGATTTGAACCTCCGTCGGCGACGATGGTTGGCGTTGATCAAGGATTATGATCTCGGTATACACTACCATCCCGGCAAAGCTAACGTGGTAGGCGATGCTCTGAGCCGAAAGAGTTATTGCAACTCTATTCATATAGAAGGAAGATGTGAACAGCTACTACAAGATTTAGAGCACCTCAACCGGAAATTGTTGAACTCGGATTTGTGGCCGCTCTTGAGGCCCAACCCACACTCTTAGATCAAATTTGCATAGCTCAAGCCTCGATCCGGACATAGTTGAGCTTAAGAAGAATATGAGAGTGGGAAAAGCTCGTGACTTCACGGAAGACGAGCATGGAACCATATGGATGGGCAACGGGATATGTGTACCGGAAGATAAGGAATTGAAAAAGTTAATCCTTCATGAAGCACATTAGAGTCGGTACTCTATCCATCAGGAAGTACCAAAATGTACCGGGATCTTAAGGAGAAGTTACGGTGGGTTAGCATGAGAAGAGAAATAGCGAGTTCGTGGCACTATGCGACGTATGTCGCGAGTAAAGGCGAACACCGAGGCCTGCTTGGATTATTACGCCCCTCCAAATTCCGAATGGAAGTGGGAGGAAATCGGGATGGATTTCATCACGGGTTTACCCCGACATCATCGGGACACGATTCCATCGGGTCATAATCGACCGCCTCACTAAAGTGGCTCATTTCATCCCAGTGCTTACCACCTATACGGGTAGAAGGTTAGCGAGTTATACCTTGCAAGGATTGTGTGTCTTCATGGTGTACCTAAGAAGATAGTATCGATCGTGGTAGTCGGTTCACCTCCAAGTTTTGGCAAAAATTACAAGAGGAACTCGGCACCGGTTGAATTTTAGCACGGCTTATCACCCGCAAACCGATGGTCAGACGGAACGTGTGAACCAGGTTTTGGAAGATATGCTGAGAGCTTGTGCTCTGGATTTCGGAGGAGCTTGGGATAAGAGCCTGCCCTATGCAGAGTTCTCTTATAACAACAGTTATCAGGCTAGTTTACAAATGGCACCTTTCGAAGCACTTTATGGACGAAAGTGTCGAACCCTGCTTTTCTGGGATCAGACCGGCGAACGTCAGTTGTTCGGGACCGAAGTGTTAAGTGATGCCGAAGAGAAAGTCAGAATCATAAGAGAAAGGCTGAAAGTCGCACAGTCACGTCAGAAGAGTTATGCAGACAACCGCCGCAGAGAGCTAGTTTTTAAAGTTGGAGACTATGTATATCTTCGTGTCACCCCACTTCGGGAGTGCACCGATTCCAAACCAAAGGCAAGTTGGCACCACGCTATGTGGGACCATATCGGATTCAAGAGCGACGAGGTGAAGTGGCATATCAACTCGAGCGCCACCCACCATGGCGGGAATCCACGATGTTTTCCACGTTCCCAACTCAAGAAGTGTCCGAGAGTTCTGAAGAACAAGCTAGTCCGGACAGATTGAAATCCGGGAAGATTTGACCTATGTGGAGAAACCGGCACGGATACTCGAAACCGGTGAACGAAGGACCGGAACAAGGTCATCGGGTTCTCGCGAGTTCAATGGACTCATCACTCAGAAGAAGAAGCAACACTGGGAAAGGGAAGATGAGCTAAAGGCCGCTCATCCCAATGCGTTTGCCGGTACCTTCGAATCTCGGGGTCGAGATTCCGTTTAAGGGGGTAGGTTTGTAACACCACGAGGTGTTTTCTCCTTTTAAAAATCCAAAAGAAAATCATAAAAGAAAATCGTTGGAATTAACTGGAGGGAATTAATAATTTTAAAATCCAAACGATAAATGGAAATGGCATGGTACGATTTTTCCTAAATTCTACATGTCAAAATACGCTAACATGATTTTTAGTGGAATTTTCGAGCACCGAAATAATTTTTAACCAATTTAAACCAAAATCAGAATTAATAAATCCCGGGAAAATCAATTTCTCTCTCCTCCGTCCTTTCCCGCTCTTTTCCGGCTCGGGCCGCCGGCAGTCGGCGGCCCATCCTCTCCCGCGCGCCATGATCGGCCCGGCCAAGTAGCCAGGGCCGTTTCCCGGCCGATGCGCGCCCTCCTCTCTCTCGCGGCGGCGAAGGCTACGGCCCGCCAAAACCCTCGCGCCGCAGTTAAGTCCGGTTCGTCTCCCCTTCTTGCCGGGACATTGGCGGGTGGGGTCCACTGTCGGCCTCGTCCCTACCTCCAGCCCCCGCCATTGGCGCCGCCTCGCCCCGTGCGGATCTCGGCCGCCCGTCCCTCCGCGTGCCCTAAAGGCACCGCCTTAACTTCCCTGTCTCTCCCGCCGCCTTCAATCGCCTCGGCCGCCGCTCCCGCGCCCCCTTAATGGTCGGATTTAATCACCGGCCATTATTTCCCCAAATCACGCGGCGAGGAATTACGCCCTTATCCGGTCGCCGCCGACCTCCCCATCCCCTATTTAAGCACCCCCTCGCCCTCCCCGAGCTCCTCACACCTTCACTCAAGCCTCTCTCTCTCCGTCGTTCCCGCACCGTGCGCCCTGTTTCGGACTTCGTCGCCGAGGTTCGGCCGTGTGTTCCCGCTGCTCCGAGACACTCCGAGCTCCGCCGACTCCTCCCTCCTCGTCGCCGGTGCCCACCGCTACTCGGCCACCCCTTCCCGAGTGGTTCCGTCGCCTCCCTCACTTGCCGCGCCGTCCCCTTCGACTCCGGTCGCACCGCGTGAGCACTCGTCCCTATTTCCTCTCGGCCGAGTGCGCGCCGCGTCCCAGTGCGCACGGCTCCGCCACGCAAGAGCCGCGGTATTCCACCACCCCGCTGCCGCCCGAGTGGCGCCGGTCGGTCTCCGGCCACCGTGCGCCATCGCCGTCCGATCGCGCGCCCGAAACCCCTTCCGGCCGTCCGATCGCTCGGCGATTGGGACCGTCTATCCCCGCCGCCGCGTGTCCGCCGAGTCGGCGCCCGTGTGCGCCACGTGGAGCGCCACTCTCCCTCTCGGCCGTGGACTCGGTCCACCATGGACCGGTGCTCCCGCGGTCGATGACGCCATCGCCGACGTCGGCCCTAGCGCCGACGCAATTCCGGGATTTATTGCGCAATAAATTATTAAGGATTTTCTGTTTTAGTAAAAACACGGATAATCTTCTAAAAATCATATCTTTTCAACCCGACCTCCGTTTTAGCCCATTCAAATTTCATTAAATACGTAAAAATGCCAAGAACCCATTAAAAATGGTTTTGTTTCCTGTTTTAGTAGCTTTTTAACCTGTTTTTGAAGTGCTTGTTTGTCGTGTAGATCCCGTAGTCCCTCCGTCCCGGTTTACTTCGAAGTCGTCGCGAAGTCCCCCAAATCGAAGAGCAAGGCAAGTCATGCTATATCATTGATCATATTGCTCCCATTTTGCTAAAACACATGTTTTACTCTATGAAATTGCATGTATTTTATGTTGTCATTTCATGGGAAATAATACACCTTATGCTTAGTGTATGCCTTAGGTTTGACACCCCAAACCCTTTGATAAAACTTGAAAAAATAATGTGATTAGATTTCGGGACTAGGTTATGCTTAGCCTGCTTAGTTTCACTAGCTCACTAAATGGGTCATTTTCTCACTTAATATATATCTCCGGACTTATGTTCGGAGGATTAATGATTAAAGATTCAGTGAACCGGACTAATAACTAAAATATGACAAATGGTGGGTCATGGGCGCTATGGTTTTGGCTAGCGGCGCCGAGAGCGATTAAGGACCGGTTCACGGGACCCCTCGGGAGAATGACCGTGCAAACCACAAGCCGAAATGGGTAAGGTAGGTCCGTAGTATAGCCTCTCCTAGGCGACGAACCCATCGGCAAGGGTGAGCGGGATGGAGTTTCGGTCGGCCCGGTATAAGGGTTGTTTGGCTGCTGGATTCACCGAGGCACTCGGGACTCGCCCACTCCCGGTCCGGAGTGGGGCGAAACCTTGGTGGGGTTCGCTTGGTTAGAGGGGTTATACGAAAGGTCCTATCATAGTTCCCTTTTCGGGGTACCGCGGTGGTATTCCGGCGCACGGGAAATCGTGTTGTGGGGCTGTGTCTTGTGGGTACAGTTGTACACCTCTGATCAGAGTAAATCTATTCGAATAGTCGTGCCCGCGGTGATGGGGCGATCAACCGAGCTCTTCATGATTAGTCTTACAATTTTAGACCCTAAGTTTTGAAACATGACTAGTATAGGTGGATGGTTTGGGCCCGTCACAACGTGGGGATAACGTTGGACGGTGTTGGAGTAAAAATGCTTTACTTACTCAATTTACTTGTTGTTTTGGCTTTGTTCAAATTCGTATTGTTTGGAAAAACTCCCGCCGTTTGTGCAAAAGCAAACCTTAGCCGGACCTTTGTCTCCCCGCATTCATTCTTCTCCCCTTCGTGACTTGTTGAGTACGTGGAAGTACTCATCCTTGCTTCTTCACCAGAACCTGAGCCAGAGGTTGAAGACGAAGATGAAGTGGAGTAGGCTTTGTCCTGCACTTTGGAAGCTGCCTGTGGAATGGTCGAAGCCGCGTGGCCAGAGTCAAGCTTAGGCTTAGGCCCTTTTTCTTTTCATTGCTCTTTTGTAATCTTTTTATTGTTTCTAAGACGTGAACCGTAATATCAACAATTGTCGTATGTGTACCCGGCGGTCCCGGACGGGGATTTTAATACACATATAGCTTTGGAAATTCGGGTCTGAATTTCTGGGCGTGACACTTTCTCTCCAAATCTAACCAATCCTTCTCAACACTTCTAATCTTCTCTGAAGAATCTTCAGTTTCGTGAGCGTCGTATGTGATAAAATATTCGAAACCTTCTCAATTTTTTACCACAGCCTCTACGTATAATATCATGACATCCATACAATTTTCATGTTTTTTTCACTTCGTTTGCTATTTATACAATTTTAAAATCATTTGGTCAATAGGTTCCTAATCATGTTTCATGAAGAAAAATTCAAAATTTATTCTCATTTACAGGATAATGACTCAAGCAGGTCTAAACAACATGAATATAATTTTTCCACTAATTTTATTCTTTTTTTAATCACTTGTAGTTCAAATGTGAGACTTGGCAAAAAAATTCATGAAAATAAAGTACATAAAAGAAATATAGCAAAACCAATCAAAAAATTACCAAATTTTATAATTAGGAGTTACATGAATTATTTACATAGTAGAGAAAGTTTGGAGGGTGGAGAAGAAATTTTTTTCAATATTTTGGCGAGTGCGAGGGCCCTTAAGCCGACCGCACGCGATAACGTATCTGATAAAATATTCAAAACCTTCTCAATTTTTTACCACAGCCTCTACGTATAATATCATGACATCCAGACAATTTTCTAATTTTCTGACTTCGTTTGCTATTTATATAATTTTAAAATCATTTGGTCAATAGGTTCCTAATCATGTTTCATGAAGAAAAGTTCAAAATTTATTCTCATTTACATGATAATGACTCAAGCGAGTCAAGACGACATGAATATAATTTTTCTACTAATTTTATTCTATTTTTTAATCACTTGCGCTTCAAATGTGAGACTTGACAAAAAAATTCATGAAAATAAAATAAATCAAAGAAATATAGCAAAACCAATCAAAAAATTACCAAATTTTATAATTAGGAGTTACATATTGTATTTACATAGTAGAGAAAGTTTGGAGGGTGGAGAAGAAACGTAATATACACAAAAAACAAACTAGCGTTTTACAAATTTTGGATTAACGTCCTTCCGCACGGATGCAAACTTTGATTCGTCGAGGACACTTTCAATGTGTTTCATCCGTGTAGGAAGATCTGTGAATAACGAAATGGCGTCGTATTGATTATAGTCAGACGCATCTTCAATGTTGTCAATACCAATGATGTGTTGTTTGCCCGATACAATAATGTCCATCTTTTCATCGGAAGATCCTTCACATAGAAAACTTGTGCAACACGCTCGGCAAGGACCCATGGATCATCCTTGTGTCCAATTTTACTCCGTTCAGCACACGTAAATCCAAATTTATCTACCATGTTGTCTTTCACCCATTGACATCTGAGAACAGGGATCTGAATGTTTAAATCGTAGTCAAGTTCTCATATTTCTTGTATGATCCTATAGTATGATTTCCTCTGCCTGTTGCGTCCAACGCTTCGACACGAACCACACTGTTCTGCGCTGAGCTTTTCTTGTCTTTGTTGTTGGTGTAAAAAGAGTACCCGCCAATGTCATACCCTTGCCATGAGGTCACTAGGCTTGTTGGGCCAGCTGCAAGTCTTTCTATCTTTTTTCTCGAGTGATTCACCAGACGGTAGATTTTGATCCTTAAGCCATTGGGGGAAAGTGCACTTCTGTTGTTTCGAAACTCAATCATCGGATCACCCAGGATTGCATGCTCTGATCTCGAAAGTGTGTTGCTCAATGTAGGGCGCAATGATGGCGAGTTGTTGAAGAACACTGCTTTGTGCATTTGATACCGCTTTGTAATCGTTGTCGTAGAAGCATTTTTTTCCTACCGTACCCTTTCCAGATAATCTTCCATCATGTCGCGACATCGGTATCCCAATGGAGTTTGCATCTTTCATATAATCTAGGAAACACTCGACAACCTCCTCAGTTGTGTAACCCTCTATCATCGAGCCCTCCGGATGAGCACGATTACGGACATACCTTTTCAGAACAGCCATGTATCGCTCATACGCCCACATTTGATGTAGGTATAGAGGACCAAGTTCAATAATTTGAGGGACAATGTGAACAATGAGATGTTCTATCATGTTGAAGTACGATGGAGGAAAAACATCTCTAGGCGGCAAGTTTGTCTCGCGCGAATTTACGAAGGGGTCCTAATTCTTCTAGATCAAAAACTTTCGTGATACTCGATTAAAAAAATAGCACACTTTGTTATTACTACCTTGGTGTGCACTTGGTTTCACCGCCCTTATAGCGATAAGGAGAAACACCGTAAGCATCTTACAACGGTCGTGAGCGTTGTATCCAGAAATCGACAAATCTTTCATTGATACTAGTTTTCGGATGTTTGATGAGAATCCAGTCGGCACTTTCAATCCACGAAGACATTTACAGAAATTTTTTCTCTTCTAGTGTCATTGAGTAGCATGCGAAGGAATCTCAATCTTACCATTCGTTAGCTCTATTGGGTGGAGATATTTCCTTATGCCCAAATTGACCAGTCGTTATGTGACTTCAACCCATCCTTTGTTTTACTAGGGATGTCAAGTAAAGTCCCGATGGTGTTGTCGAACACGTTTTCTTGAGGTGCATGACATCTATGGCATGACGAATCTCCAGGACTTTCCAGTACGTCAGGTACTTGAAAAAAATTGAATGTTTCTTGAAGGGCAACGTGTTTTCTACCACTTCTTTCTTCCTCTTGTCTGAAGCTCTCTTTCCCTTACCGAACACGACCTTTATGTTCCTTGTCAGCTTGAACGCCGTGGAACCATCCTTTGCTTCGGGGGCAGTACCTACCTCGACAGTTTTGTCAAAAAGGTAGCCATCGCACGATACCTATGATTCGATGTGTTGTCCAGACATATCAGACATTCGGTCTTTCCTTTAATCTATCCGGATAGGGAAAAATTGGCTGGTAGATCGTTTATAGTAACGAATATGATAGCATGCAGAGTAAAATACTCCTGGCGGTATGCATCAAATAATCGTAGGCCCTCTTCCTATATTTCTTGCATATCCTCCATCAAAGTTTCAATAAGCACATCTAGGTCAATGCCAGGCTGTTTTGGCCCTTGTATAAGAAGAGTCAAAAAAATGTACTTTCGCTTCTGACATAACCATGTCGGAAGGTTATACATGGTGAGCAGAACTGCCCAAGTGCTGTGCGAGCTGCTTAGGTCACCGAACGGATTCATTCCATCTGTGCTCAACGCGAACCTGACATTCTCGGATTATTTGCAATTTTGGGTGCTTCCAATCAAAGTTTTTCCACTGTCGAGCGCGGGATGTCGAATCATACCATCCGTCTTTCGACCATCTTGATGCCATCTCATCAACTCGGCGTCGTTGGGGTTCGAGAACAATCGCTTCATTCGATCTTTGATGGCAAGTACCACATCACCATGGTCGAAATCTTTTTCCCTGGCTCGACCAATGAATTTGGTTCGTCAATGTCACTATCGGCGCACTTGTTATCCTTTTTTACCTACTCGCCCCAAAGTTGGACACTTGTCCAAGTCGGCGTATGCCTTGCGATAAAGTACACGGTGATTAATACATGCATGGATCTTTTCCACACCAAGTAATAATGGACATATCAGTTCCTTGGCTTGATAGGTGTTAGCTGGCAACGAGTTAGGCTTAGGAAGCATAGCTCTCATGAGACCCATCAAGTCGTTGAAACTAGTATCAGACCATCTGTGCCTTGCCTTCAATCTAAGAAGTTCAAGCACCGACCACAACACTGTATAATCCATATCACATCCCTTTGCTTGATCGTACAAAAGATTTTTTGCTGCTTTCTGCAACGCCTCCCAATTGTTTAAATCTCTTGCTTTCTCTATTAGGACCTTTGGTTCGGCGTGCATAACATATCCTCAAGATCAAGATCAATATCAACGTCTGCCTCGCCAAAACCAGAGCCGCCAAAATCACCCGTCATTTCACGGGACATGTCCTCAGTTATAAAATTCTATGCCTCATCGAACCAAATATCAGGATTCTCTTCCGGTGGGGCGACTTCCCCGTGATAAGTCCAAACTGTGTATTTCTCCACAAATCCACGTTGAATTATGTGTCTGAGAATTACATTCGGATCTTTCAACATCTTCTGATTCTTGCAATCCACGCAAGGACAAAAAATATTCTTCCTATTCTCCCTCAAAGCGTGTGCCTTAGCCTTATCAATAAATGTTGATGCTTCTCTCATGAACACCGGATGAGTTCTCCGTGTCTCATACATCCATATCCGATCCATCTAAAAACATTGGCAGCATAAATTAATATTATATTGCCGGTGTTTTCTAAATAAATAAATTAAACTTAAATCCTACTTTACAACTAAAACCTTAAAACCTCATGCACAACAAATAATAATAATGAGACAAAAGTAGTTACAAAAAATAGTTCAATAAAAAACAAAATATTTGACCTACAAATTACAAAAATAGCTCAAAATATATAACAATTCAAACAAGTTTAAATATCTTCGCATTCAACCGATGAAATTTTTAAAAAACGAAAGCAAATGAAGGAGATGATCAAGCACGTTACCTTTTATATTGATTTCAATTAAAGATTTAAAGTCTAAAGCCTTCCAAAAAATAAAATGCTTATTATTTGAGAGAGAAAAACCGAGTTAAAAAGTTCAAATATCTTTGCATTCAACCAATAAAAATTTCTAAAAATGAAAACAAATGGAAGAGCAGATCAAGTATGATACCTTTTGTATTGACTCTAATTAAAAATTCAAGTTTAAAACCTTCCCCTATAATTGCCTTTTTTAGAGAAAAACGCCATGGTAAATACGCAACCGTCGGATTGAGCAGTTGAAATTTATTGCGCAACAGTTGGCATCATCGCATGCGGTCCACTTAAAGGCCCGCATGGAAAAATACATTATCCCGTGCGGGTCCTTAAGTGGACCGCACGGGATAATGCGCTATTGGATAATAGCCCATGCGGTCGTTTATGTGGACCGCACGAGATAATTCATTGTCCCATGCGGGCCAATAGCCGGTCTCTCGGGACCAGTTTTTTTAGGCGTGACCTTTTATGGTCCGCCTGAAATCTATTTAGGGTCTCGTTCAGAAAAATCGTTTCTCGAGTAGTGTATATTACTATTATATATGTTTTTTGTCTCCTTTTCCTTTCCTCTGGTCCCTTGTTTTCTTCTGTAGCTAGCATCCATTGCTTTCTGTAGCATGCAAGAACGCGCGAATCTAGATGCATGCGTACGCGCGGTGACAACTACCGGTACGTGCGTACAAATCGAGCTTTCTGATCGCTTCTGCAGGATTCTACCGGTATTCCGAAACTAGGCATCGTTCGATCGATCATTATTGGATTTGAGATTGTTTATTATTCCCATATCCCAACCTATACCTTACTCTCACTATATATACATAACCACATGTATATAATTGCAGTTATCAAGTCAACAACATTACCATGTGTCGGGTTGTAGTTGTAGTCACGACAACACGGTAGCCGTTTCTAGCGAACGTAGGTATGTTTTAGCACGGTTTCAGCTCTAACTTTATTTTTATTTTTTAAGCTGAAAACTAACCAAATAATTTTAACTTCATCTAAAAAAGAGGATGAAGCTGGCTGAAACGTTAAGTTAATTCTACAACTCTATTTCAGGTCTATCTTTTAAATTAAATTTAAAAATTAGATCGATCGCTTTTGTCGCGGCCGGGAGTGTGAACAAATAATTTCTTTTCTGTGGTAGCTACTGTAGGATCTATATTTGCAGATCGATCACGTATATTTGACCTACGTAGGCAGTTGCACAGACTACGTCGAATATACTAAGAAACCAAGCCAGTAGGTACCTAGGCATCGACTCTACCCTCAGAAGTCTGTTTGGTCTATGAGCCACAACTTATACACATTTTACCATATACACATTTAAGGTTAAATAATGTTGAACTTGTAAAGTCGTTTGGTTAATTATCATTTTCGGGAGAGGGTATTGCCCTCTTCTTCTTGATTCGGTGGTTACCATGATAATCACATGGTAACCATTAAAAACGTCTAAATTTTATAATTAAATATAAATTCGAATTATCGATGGTTTTATGGTATGGTCGCGGTTATCATATAATTTTTCGTGGTAACCGCGATATGAGGTGTGGTTACCGTGGTTTGAGATATTTTCTCTTTATTTAGGGCCGAATGAACAGTATAAATAAGGCCCATCACTTTATTTTTTTTCATTTTTTGAACTAAACTCGATTTTATCCTCAAAATTAATTCTGTCTTATTCCTTTTCAAAAATATTTCTTCATCATCTGCCACTAAAATTCAAAAACTACATCCACGATTTCTTTTATTTATTTGAAATTTTGAATTCAGACAAAATTCAGCAAACCCTACCGCTGGTAATCCTTAATATACCCTTACGCTAAACACGGTTACCATGATAACCACGTGGTTACCAGTAGTAGGGGAAACCCTGTTATCGACATAGTTATAGCAAAGATCTGATATGTTAATATTACATCTTACAAAGACTATGATAATGTTTGTCGTACTCTTTTAAGTCGTTATGCATAGGACCCAGTTTATCTATAACTATCTATAAAGTAAGTAGTGTTTCTATCCAAAATTTTGTTTTGCTTAGCTATTTCGCAGAAAACCTCTTGAGTTTATGAGGGTTATGGTCCAAGCAGCGATCCACCTCGGATTTGATCCAATTCCGAGGCCGTCTCGCGTCCAACACGAACCAAACCCGAAATCTCTAATGTACGACCAAGCGCACGACCCACTATGCGTGCGACCAATTTCGTTTTCGGCTCATTGGTTGTTTTGAGAATTTTCTTTTTCGGCCCAGCCTGTGCGATCAGTTCGGCCCGTTACCAATTTGGTTGCATGTTTTCAGACTTTCTCTTTTATAATTTTTTATGGACTTTATTATTTAGCAGGCCGATTCAATTCGTTCACACACACCAAATCGGGCATTTTTTAGCAGGCCTACTATTCAACCTATTTGTATATACTTTGTATAGGTACGTACACATACAAAATATATATATTTATATCTATATATATTTATATCTATATCTATAACTATCTATAAAGCAAGTAGTGTTTCTACCAAAATTTTCGTCCGTCTGACTATTTTGTAGAAAACCCTTTGAGTGTTTATAAAATTAACCCGTAGTCCTAATGCTGAAAAGAAAGGGAGGGCTTGGATGAAAAAAGACCTCCTGCGTCCCTCCCGTCCCCATCTGCACCGCGCCCCACGCCATGCCTATGCCCCTCACTCCCGTCGCTGCTCGGAGCTCCGCGCTGCGCTGCGCCCCTCCCTCCTGTCTCCATCCGCGTCGTCCCCGACTTTACCTGTTGTAACGCACGAACACATAATAATAATAACAATAAATCTTACCATAAATGTCAATTATGATAAACTGATAAACCTTTACAGAAGGCAAACTGTGATAAGTTATGGCTAGACATTAAAGACCCTAGGTTACTATACTCCGATTAACGGAAGTTTTATATATATTTATATCGAAGATACAATATACCTTAATAGCGCATAGCACAGTTTTGTTTTATATATTTTTTTCTTAAAGGAGTAGGACATATATACAACCGATAATAAAGTTTAAATATGAATAGTAGTGTATGCGTATGGATCTATAAACAGAGAGGGCCGGGTTAGCATATATATCATTGTTACATTTCATGTCAAGGATGTTGGGTGAGTAGGAATATGGATTTCCATCTCTCGAGAGAATATCCTCATGTCGCTCAAAAAATAATTAATTTCTTAAAAAAATTAACAGCACAAACATGCATACAAATTCAAATTCAACATGTACAACTAAAAACAAAAACAACAAATTTAAATGCAAATAGTACACATTATTCATAGTGAAATTTGTTTTTTTTACTTATATAGGTTGAATTTGAATTGATATGTTTGTAAAATAACATATCTCATATTGATCTATTATGTTAAAAAATTTAAATTTTTAATGATTATTTAAATAGCACATAAAAATAAGAAGATGTCTTCTTAATGGATAAAAAGAGTTTTCCGGGTGGGTAGGCCATGCATGCATCCATGTTGCATGGGCTACGTGTCTTCGTGCATGGCCCATGCATGCATGCAAGAACATGCGTTGCAAAAATGTAGGGATTTTTGTATGGCGAGGCGTCCCTAGGAGAGTTGCCAGGGTCAGCTACTGATTGTTTATCCAGCCAAAGAAATATTCCAAAGGCCAATTCTCAAGATGTTAAACTATAATGTCCAAGACATCTAAAATATCAATTTATTTTTATTAAATTTAATATTAAATATATTTTGATAATATATTGGTTTTATGTTGAAAATACTAATATATTTTTTATAAATTTAAAAGAAGTTTAATTAAGAAAAATAATGAAACGACTTGATATGAAATGGAGGTAGCAGCTATAATAAGCTAGCCCACGGCCAGCCCCTGCAGGTTAATTTACCGGCCTTAACTTGCAAATCATTTAGGAGTATGTATATATGCTAGCTTGATCAGCATGGGATCGATTGATCGTTAGCTCGGTGATACACACGCATGCCAATCATGTCATGCGTAGCTGTCAGCTGTTCGATCGATTAACCAGAGGTGGTGTACGCCTGACACGTCCAACGTGTACGTGCCAGCATGCATGCATTGCAATGCAGAGCTAGCTTCCTGATTCATGTTTTGGGTATATACATATGTCTGTGTGCCGGTGGTTCGCACTACTTTATCTGTATAAAAATATAGTTATCTTTATATCTATAATCTATAATCTATAATCTATATCTATCAAGTAGTGTTTCCATCTAAATTTTGTTTTGCCTGACTATTTTACAGAAAACCCCTTGAGTTTTTTAAAATTAACCCGTAATCCGTCTGTCTATTTAAAAAAAAACCCAGTTAAAGAAGAAAAATGGTTATTTTGTAGAAAATCTTTGGACTGTTTATAAAATTAACCTGCAGTCTCAATGTTGAAAAGAAAGAGAGGGTTTGGATGAAAAAAGACCTCCTGCGTCCTCTTTTTGTCCCGCATCCATGCCGCGCCGCGCCTCCTCTCGTCGCCGCTCGGAGCTCCGCGCCGCCGCATGTACCTTCGTTCTCCGTCCGCTTCTCTCCCCACATCGTCGTCCCGTTGCAACGCACGGGTATTTTGCTAGTATATATATATAATTATATCTATAAAGTAAGTAGTGTTTTCACCCAAATTTTGTTTTGCCTGGCTATTTTGCAGAAAACCTCTTGAGTATATATATATACTCTATATATATATATATGTGGAGTATTTGGAAACCTACGACAGTGGTTAAATTGATTGAGATAAACAAATATGTGTGAATAAATTAAATAGAAATGATTGTGATTAGTTGAGATAAGAACAAATTATATTTTAGAATAAATTATTTTTAATATTAAAGGTAGCTAGCTGTATTTTAATACGAAATAGTTTATGTAACGCAATATGTAGTGGTCTATAGGGGTATGCAGAAGTTTTTTTGTGAATACGAAGCTAGAGTCTTCGATCGATCGGCTCATGGCTTTATTTATTATGAATTAAGCTAAGCTAGAGCAAAATATTTGGGGGAGGTGCATACCCCATATATATATATATATATATATATATATATATATATATATATATATATATATATATATATATATATATATATATATATATATATATATATATATATGGCTATTGTGTGGCGCGTCGCACAGCCCATCCGTGTGACGTGGCCGAATCTCTAATTTGAAAACTCAAATTGAAAATCCGAACCGTTCAAATTGTTCTATATATTAATATTGTCTTGTATACCAAATTTTATATTTTTTGAATTTTTTACTATTTTATCGATAGGTTAAAAATGCAATAAAATAGATACTCCAAAAATAGTTGGATTATTGCATTTTTGACCTATCTGATAAAATAGTAAAAAAATTTAAAAAAATATAAAATTTGGTATACAAGGCAATATTAATATGTATAACAATTTGAACGTTTCAATTTTCAATTTGAGTTTTTAAATAAAAATTCGGTCACGCCACACGGATGAAAGGCGTGCGGCGCCACACGACTCATCTTATATATATATATATATATATATATATATATATATATATATATATATATATATATATATATATATATATATGTATGCTATGCGCTGCCAGATACGCAGAGATATATGAATACATATTTTTGCTTTGGGTTCACGATTGTGGGTGCGTGCTAGCTTTGACTCTTTGATCGAGGAGCTCTTTGCATTCTCTGTCACTCTGTGGGAGTATGTCGTATTGTTGACTGCATGTGATTGCAATTTGTGCATGAACAATGTAATTATTTCTAGCCGATGATGGACGAGATGGACTAGCCTAGGCATGGGTTTTATATTACAATTGTTCGAGGGGTATCACTTTCTACTAAGATCAATGAAAGAATTCAGGTGATCAGAAAAATGCTATACAAGAACATGATCAAACGGTTAAACTATCTTCAATCCGCTATGAATGTCTACAATTCTCGTGGAGATGGAATAGGAAGATCCTGATTACATATGTTATCCTTTATTTATTTATCATGTGGATTCCTTAATTACAGCATATGGTTGCGATTACTGAAACATATTTTCCGTACACACAGGCCTTCACGTGCATACACGTACACCAACTGACAATATATCAAAAAATTTATATGCATATTTTAAAGGTAACAACATAAATAAAAATTCTAACGGCTTTAAGAGTATAAAGCTGTTAAAATTGTTTTTTTTTCTACCTATAATGATTTGAAGATGAAATTTCTACATATAAATTTAATACTACTCACTACGGAAAAGCCTATGTTCGCCGAGTGTAAAATTATTTGTCGAGAGTTTTATATCGGGCACTCGGCGAACAATCTATTTGTCGAGCGGGCTCTCGGCAAAACAAAACTCTCGGCAAAAAGTACACTTTGCCGAGTGCAAACTCTCGGCGAACAAAAACACTCGGCAAAAAATAATTTTGCCGAGTACCAATAAGGGACACTCGGCAAAACAGAACCGCCGTCAACGAACAACCGTTTGTCAACATCTTTACCGAGTGCCAGGGTTAGGCACTCGGCACAATGCATTCTTTGCCGAGTGCCGGGGTTAGGCACTTGGCAAAATATCATCTTTGCCGAGTGCCGGGCAAGGCACTCGGCAAAATACCTTCTTTGCCGAGTGTCTTGCCCCGGCACTCGGCAAACATGTGAAAATTTTTCCTAACCTATCCTCCAAACTTTCTCTATTATGTAAATAGAACATGTAATCCCTAATTATCAAATATGGAAATTTTTCGATTGGTTTTGCTATACTTCTTTGAGTTATTGTATTTTCGTGAATTTTTTTGGCAAGTCTCAAATTAGAACGCAAGTGGTTAAAAAATTAAAAAAATTAGTGCAAATATTATATTTATGTTATTTAGACCCTTTTGAGTTATTATGTGGTAAATGAATAGAAATTTCAAATTTTTCTTCATGCAACATAGTTAGGAACGTGTTGACCGAATGATTTCAAAATTGTAAAAATAGCAAACGAATTCAGAAAATCATAAAATTTGTTAGGATGTCATGATATCATACGTCGAGGTGGGGTAAAAATCGAGAAGGTTTCGAATATTTTATCGTGTACGACGTTCATAAAACCGAAGATTCTCTCGAAGACGATTATAAATGTTGATAAGGATTGGTTAGATTTATAGAGAAAGTCACGGCCGAATTATCATTTCATTAAATCTTTTTTCCTAGGCAATAAATATCATATATTGGTTTATGCAAAATTTTGGTAATTTTTTGAATCCGTTTGATAATTTTTAAATTATTAGAAGCATAAAAACTAAAGTTTTTTTTGCCGAGTGTAGCTCTCGGCAAAGTATCACACACGACAAAAAATGTACAAAACCCTAGTACGCAAAACTTTGCCGAGTGCCTAGAGCATGGCACTCGGCGACATTAGTATTTGCCGAGTGCCCCCAATCTAGCGCTCGACAAAGTATCACACACGGCAAAAATGTACAAAACCCTAGTACGCAAAACTTTGCCGAGTGCCTAGAGCATGGCACTCGGCGACATTAGTATTTGCCGAGTGCCCCGATCTAGCGCTCGGCAAAGCTGGTTTTTGCCGAGTGCCCAGATCGGGGCTCTCGGCAAAGCTGCAGCACACGACAAATTTTTTTAATATGCCCGCCTCATCCCCGTGCCACGCTCGTTTCGGACTTGGAATAATTTTGAGACACCGCTACCGCCGCCTCCCCGCGCCTATCTCGCCGCCGCACCACCGCGCCGCCTCGCCCGCGTCGCCGCGCCCCACGCCGACCACCGTCCCGGCCTACCGCCGCCCCCGCCGCCGCCGCCCCTGCCGGCCGACGCCCTCCCGTGCCGGTTGCCTCTCCTTCCGGCCGACGGTCTCCTCCTCCAGCCGACGCCCCACCTCACCCACCCGGCCGATGCCGCCCCTGCTCCCCGACCGACGCCCATCTTCCCTCGCCGGCCGACGGCCCACTGCCGACACCACCTCCCTCCTCCGCCGACGCCTCCCCACCCCCTCCGCATGGGCTTTGGCCCACAAGGGCAAGGCGACGTCCGACGTCGACTACAACCCAGAGGACGGGCCCTCGGCATACACCAATGCGACCGTCCATAGCCGCCTCGCCGGTACATCCGATGGCAAGGGAGCTCCATGGGGAGGATTTCGATCCTACTACCCAGGATATTGATGGAGAAGTCGTCATGAGGGTGGGAGGAGGCAAGAAGTATGGGCGGTACTGGATTGGCGACAACCTCCTCGACACAGCCAGTACACCCACTCTGTTCCAGCTTCGAGCAAGGAGCACGAGCGAAAGCCCGGCCATACGCACACGGCCGACCGCTTCACGGACCGAAGTGCGGCAACTCTGGTAAGAAATTTTTGGTTTTATGCTCAATTCATTGATATTTACTGATTGTTTGCTTCGTTTTGTAACATTGGGATGAAATATTGTAGGACGAGATGGAAGAGGAGAGAAGGAAAATGCAGGTTAGAAAATTCTTTTTTTCTCAATTCATTAATATTTATTGATTGTTTGCTTTACTTTGTAAAATTGAAATGGAATATTGTAGGACGAGTTGGAAGAGGAGAAAAGGAAACGACGGGAGATTGAGATGAGGATGACTGAGATGTACAGCTACGTGCAAACAATCAGTCAAAACATGGGTATTCCTGTCGTACCGTCACCACAGCCTATGGTATTCACTCCTCCACATCCTATTGTAGGCACTCCGGTGAGTCACTTAACCTCGCATTTAATTTTCTTATTTGTGAATGTTACTATCTTGACAACCTATACTATTCTATTTTCCTTTTGTGCAGCCTCAGTCGACGGCATCAAATAACCCCAGTAATAACCATGTAGGTTGGGCGCCGTGGCCACCTCGGTAATTTTCTTTGAACAATTGTAATTGTGGACTATTTACTGTGAACTACTATGTTTTTTTCTAAATTTCGTTTGCGAATTGTGGACTACGTACTGTCAACTACTATGTTTATGTTTTGTGGATTGTGACTGTGACTACGATTATGAATTAAATTTATGTCTTGTGGATTGTGAATTATGGCTAAGCTGTTGTGATTGTGGTTGTCGATGTGGTTATGCTGATTGGGGATGTGGAATGATGCTTATGGGGTCGTGGAATGATTGGGGTTGTGAATGTGATGTATATTTTGAAAATTTGTGAAATATGCGACTGAACAAATAAAACAGGGTTAAAATTATCACTTTGCCGAGAGTAACACTCGGCAAATAGGTCCTTTGCCGAGTGCAATGGCCAAAACACTCGGCAAAGAGGGCAACATGGGGATTCTGGGAACCATGTTTGCCGAGTGCCGCAACTTCGCCGAGAGCTATGACAAAAGCACTCATGAAAATTCCCTTCGCCGAGTGTTTTGGCCAAAGCACTCGGCGAAGTTTTTAATTTCGCCGAGAGCATTTGCAAAAACACTCGGCGAAGTTCCCTTTCGCCGAGTGTTTTTGGTGGCACTCGGCAAAATTTTAAAGTTCGTCGAGTGTTTTTGCCGGCTCTTGGTAAAATTTTCCGTCACCGTATACCCAACCTAACGTGTTCTTTTTTTGCCGAGTGTCAAAGGGACACTCGGCGAATATTTCGCCGAGTGCCCGATGGAAAACACTCGGCAAAGAGCTCTTTGCCGATCGAAAGTTCATCGTGTGAGCTATGCCGAGTGCAACACTCGGCGAAATGTTCGCCAGTGTTTAACGTCTTCGCCGAGTGTCCCGGCACTCGATAAAAAGGGGATTTCCCGTAGTGACTAAAGTATATGTGTAATTTTTTAAACTTTTTTATATTTATTAGTTGGCATGCACTATGAGGTCACAACGTATGATATCATATGTTCCCGCGGCTATTTTTTTTACACTATTTTTCCGTGCCTACTTATATCTAAAGATGCACAGGATCGACCAATACGAATAACGTCAACACAGTGATAAAGGTTGCGGCCGGTACTAGAATCTCTAATACCTATGTCCATTCTAGCTAGATACGCCATTCTTCTTTCAGGTTTATGTATTTATCGTTATTAGGCTATGTGTGCTAAGCCGTTGTCTGTGTTGATGTGGAGAGCATATTCACGGTATATGCATATTGTGTTACACATGTGTGTCTCCATGAAAAAAGAAATTACAACAAAAGTCTCTCTCTATACGGCATGGCTAAAATTAGCATTGTATTGCACAGAGTCACACACACAACCCTTCCGGCATCCAAACCATATCCTCGTGTTCGTACTTGAACTAGACACAAAAGCATTGGATCTCACTAAAGTAGCAGATTCCATTAAAACTCTAAAAGTTAACCGTGTTTGAGCAAGAGTAATAATAGAATGTGTGATCTTATGGAAAATCCAGTTGCAACTTTATTTACATACAAATTGAGTCACAAGTTCATCTAAACACTAGTTGCAACTTCATCTAAACACCACTTGCAACTCCACAAGTCACCGACCGTCCAGTTGCAACTCGTTGCAACTCCAGTTGTAACTTCATATAAACACCAGTTGCAACTCCAGTTTGTTACACCAGTTGTGACCCATCAATATCACCAATTTGTTACACCAGTTGTGACACACCAATATCACCAGTTTATTACATCAGTTGTAACACACCAATATCACCGATCGCCCAGTTGCAATTGGTTGCAACTCCATCTAAACACCAGTTGTAACTCCAGTTTGTTACATCAGTTGTGACACATTAATAGCACCGACCGCCTAGTTGCAACTGGTTGCAACTTCATCTAAACACCTAGTTGCAACTTTATCTAAACACCAGTTACAACTCTAGTTTGACACTAGTTGCAACTCCAGTCTGTTGGTACTACCAGTTACGATAGACCAATATCACCGCCCATAGCTGGTTGCAACTTCGCGCCTGTTTGGTTAAGCTTTTTAGTGGCTTTTCAGCCTGAGAAGCCAGAAGCTCAACCAAACAGCTGACTTTTCAATCTGGCTTTTGAAAAGCCAAAAGCCGAATTGAACTAAAAAGCCTAGAAGTCGAAGCCGACTTTGGGCAACTTTTCTGTCTTGCGAGGAGAATAATTGGAAGTAATTACATGTCTGTCATCGTTACACAAAAAATATTCAATTCTAAATAAGCCAACTCAAAAGCTAGCTCCCAAACAGCCTCCAGCTTCTGGCTTCTGGCTTCTGAAGTTTCAGCTTTTCAAAAGCCAAAAGCCAGCTTCTAGCTTTTGAAAATCTGAACCAAAACGGGCCTTCGTCTAGTTATAACTTATGTTTAGAGGTTACAACCTAATCTAAATACTAGTTGCAACTGACGTGCAGCTCTGGTGATTGACTAGTTGCAATACACTTGGTATGCTGGTTGTAACATAATCTAAACACCAGTTACAACTCCGCCAGATACAACATAACACGAGGACTTCTGAGAAGGTCACCCATCCTTGTACTACTCTCGTCCAAGCATGCTTAACTTCAGAGTTCTAATGGTATGCGATGCTTTAGTGTTGGTCGCGACGAATCAGCCGATGGATTCGCATACGGGGTGACGCGTATGATTGGTTGAGTCGGTTTGTCTGAGTGTATTCTGTACATAGAATGCACCTAGGTGCAATATAGATACACAGTATATGCTGAACTAATCAAATATTGAATAGCTCGGTGTTGATTTTTTTATTGTATTTCACTCTTTAGTTTTAGATGACCTAAGTTTTAAAAGACCAAAGACCGAATCAAATTGTTTGGTCTCAGCAAATGCCAATGCTGCCACAATGGCAAATATCAAGGTTCTGCGATTCAAGATGCAGAATAACTGACAAATGACAACATCTCACGGCTGACACATTACCCATCTGTTGGCAAATTAGACAGACCATCCACATTTGTAACTTAGATATTGTGATTTTAGCATCCCTTGATTTGAGCTTTGATTTAAGGAAAAAAACACCGTCTGTACCCCACTCTATCAAAAGGAAACAATTCTAAACTCGCGAGACGATATCTTTTTATTTATTTTTTCATGGTTCTTCAAATGGTTATAAAAAATTTGGAAAGAATAATTAATACGTGATAGATTATTTTTAAAGAATGAAAAATTATTTCGAATTCTACAATTTAAAAAAACAAATTTGACCCTATGTATACGTTAACAGTCAAAATTGAAAGTCTCGTCTATTTCAATTCCTTTTAGTCAAACTGCTTGCACCCTTCATTTCAAATAAATTCATGATCTAAACATAAACATAAACATAAAGTTATTTTGATACGGAGGGAATACTTATTGCTAGATTAACTATTTCCTCCGTTTTATATTATAGGTCATTTGACTTTTTGTGAAAATTCTTTAGGTTTGACCAAATTTATAGAAAAAGTTAGCAACATTTACAACACCAAATTAGTTTTATTAAATTTAATATTAAATATATTTTGATAATATGTTTGTCTCTATTAAAAATGTTAATATATTTTTTTATAAATTTGATCAAATCTAAAGAAATTTGAAAAAAAAAGTCAAACGAGTTCTAATATGGTAGAGGGGGAGCAGTAATGATGACTACAATGACTAGTCGGGGAAGAGCTCTTCCATGACAGCCAGAGCGATCCACTGGATCTGGATGTGAGTGATTTCCCACAGCTCGTCTCCTTCCATCGGCACCAGCACCTCCTTCTCCTTCATCTCCATGATCATACGCTTCAGCATCCTGGTGACCAACACCTGCATCACGTCGGTGTCGCCGCCCGCCGCCAGGTCTGACTTGATGCACCTGTCCAGTTGCCGAAGCACGCCCAGCCAGAACGTCTGGAACCCGGCGCCCTGCGCCAGCGTCCCAGGAACAACACGAACACGTCGGCGAGCAGCTCTGTTGCCGCCGCCATCGTCCCCTCCATGCTCCTCGTCTCCCTCTCCGCCCCTTCCCGCCTTGAGTACTCCTGCGTCTTCTCGTGTAGGTCTACCATGGCGAAGATCACTAGGTTGAAGCACGTCAGGGAACCCGTCAGGCCCAGGTCGACCTCGGCGGCGGCGGCTAAGGGGAAGGCTCGCCCTAGCTCCGCCATCGCCTGGTTCCGTATCTCCTCCTGCCGGATTAGGCTCGTCTTGCGCAGCGCCTCGGCGAGCTTGATGAACATGCTCGTTGCTAGGTTGCCCATCTGCAATGCGTCCTCCATCATCATTATCATCACCGCCGTCGCCGCCGATGAGGAGGAGGAGGAGCTCGAGCTGCTGTTGCTGCAGCTCTCGTTGTACGGCCAGGCGTTGCCCGGGTCAGAGTTGCCAGACTTGTGCCACTGGATGAGCCAGTTGACGGAGTCGGCCATGAGCTGGAGGATCTTGGTGCTGATGTCCAGCGGGCTGATCTTGAGCGCTGCGAACCCGAAGGCGGCCTCGATGCACGTCGCGAGTTGAACCGTGTCACCACCTGCGTGTCGTCGATCATCAGCTTGATCATGGCGGTCACTGACTGCTCAAACGTCTCCGGGTGTCGGCCAGTTATAGACAACAGGTGCAACACCTTCTTCCACCCGATCGGCATCTGCATGTTGTCGGCGTGCTCCATCAGCAGCCTCACGATGCACTTGGAGATGCCCTCACAGCACGTGTCTAGGATCTCCTTGTCCAGCTTTCATATCAGGTTGATCGACTTGAACACCATCTGCTCCGCCATCCGGTCACCGTCGCCTTGGCCGCTGGAGAGCAGCGTGACGATGATCCTGAATAGCGCCACGATTGTCTTCTCGGTGAACGAGCACGACGAGAAGAGCGGCAGCTGGGACACGATGGTGAAGCAGTCATGCAGCTGCGGCCAGAATGTGGTGAAGCGGTGCACGTTCACGGAGGAGACGAGCATGATGAGGTCCCATCAAAAGCCAACGGTCTCCTCCTCCACCGGCGTGCTAAACTTTTGCCTCCTACCGCCGGGGCGAAGATGAGCGCCCGCCCCAGGTTCTGCACCGACTCGTCCGGCAACTTCCCGCTCTCTCTGAAGATGCTCCCAATCCGGCATTGCTGGATGATCTTGAGGTTGTTCTCGAACTCACTGCCCATGGATAGCAGCGACTCGCCACCGGTGTCCAGCGATAGGAACTGAACCGCCCAATCATGCCAGACACGTGCCAACTCATCCCGGCTCTATGGTGTGATGATGGGAAGATGACGTCGGACTCTGACTTGGCCCGGTGTCCCAACCATTCCGTGCTGCTACTGCTACTAACGCCGTCACTGTCCTGCTCGATCAGCGACGGTGGCAGCAGCTTGAGCCGCTTGAGCTTGAGCAGGCAGTCGACGACGTTCTTTCATGCGCCGCGCACCGAATTGCCGTAGTGGTTGGTGATGGTGAAGAGCGCGAGCATGGCCATCCAGGGCTTGAGCTCATTGCTGAAGGTGAAGAGCGTCTCCTCCGTGGTGGCATATGGGTTGAGCAGCATGGTAAACTTGCAGAGGCAACAGAGGAGCTCGTCGAGGACGTCCTCCAGGCCGTAGCGCGCGATCCGCACCATCGAGATGAGCCCCTCGACGCACCGGTTGAGGACATCCTTGTCGTCAGTGTAGTGGAAGATGGCGGCGAGCGTGGTGACCGCCAGCCCCGACACGGTGACGAACACCTCCCGGCTGAGCTTGTGCTTGAAGTCGTAGGGCATGAAGGGTTCGATAGCGTAGGAGCGGTTGACCAGGTCAGCCCAGCAGGTGGGCGTCATCTCGGTGGTAGCGGCAGTGGCCTGGCTAAAGACAGTGATGGAGTTGTCGGAGATGGAGTGGAAGAGCTCGGAGAGGTACTCCTTGGGGAGGTCCTTGCCAGCGTTGATGGCACGGTTGTTGCGGATGAAGTCGTCCTCGGACATCTTCTTCTCCTCCTGTGGGTTGTGGAGGTCGGTGTTGAGCATGATGAGGGAGTAGCAGAGGATGAAGGCGCTGTCCTTGGTGGCGAACACCTCCGCCGTCTGCTGCTCATAGAACCTCTCCGAGAAGGCCTTGAGGATTTGATGTATCTTCTGTGACTCGCCGGGGAGGCGGAACGTCTCGAGGTAGGTGCGAAGCGCCGTGTCAAGGGTGACGCTGGTGAAGTCGAATGTCTCCGTGAACTCCTTGAGCACCTTGAGGCTAAACTCCTCTAGGTCTTCCAGGAACTCGTCGATCTTGTTCTTCTCCAGCCCCGGCGAGTAGCGAAGGAAGAAGGCCATGCCCCAAGTAGATCGCGCCTGTACTACTATTGGGTGCCTGTTCTGTTCCACTCGACGCCTCGATCGCGGCGACGCCCTATCGTGCAACGCTTCAGCTGCCGCTGTCGGCCTGCCGCTGCCATGTTGAGAGAGAGCCAATTGAGTGGCAACGAAGACCTCCTTCCTCGTCGTCTGTCCATTCGCCGCACAACACAAGAAGAAGAGGAGTCCAAACACACGACGCCGTCTACCACCACAACCACCTCGAGCTGCAGCAGATTGGGAAAACAGAGAGTGGAGTCGGGCGACCCGGAGGGTGGGAGCTGGGAAAGGGGAGGAAGAAGGCAATGGCAACGCAGAGAGGACTTAGCCAATCGGGTAATAATTATATTTTTATTAGTTTTGTTGTTCAATGTTCTTGTACTTATGGGTAATTAGGTTTTTAATTAATATTGGTAGTACTGACTATTGAAATATTGAAATTTGATTTAGGGATGAGACTTTTCTTGGTTGATACAACAAGTAGAGATGATCACGGTGGCAGCCATGGAACTGAAGAAAATTTGGAGGAGCCAAATCAAATATCAGATCATCTGCAACCTCAACCAGTTCAGGGAAATAATGCTGCCGGTGAGTTTGATCCTAATGAAATCATATGTGATCCAGCTCTACAAGCTCATTGAATTGACATTGTTAGTTCCAGTCTCTACGACAACAGTTGAAAGATCCTTCTCAGCGATGAAAATTATCAAGACTAAATTGCATAATAAGATCGTCGATGATTGGTTTAATCACTTGATGATTTGCTATATTGGGCGGGAATTATTCAAATCACTTGATGAAGCTACTATCCTTGAGCGGTTTCAAATATTAAGACTCAAAAGATGCAATTACCTCGTCCTCGTAATCTTTCATAAGGTATGTCTGTTAAGCAATGATATTAGTACCAAATATCAACAAATTTGTTTGTTTTAGCGATCAATATGTTTGAGACTTTGAGTGATTTTTACTATTAATTGTTATGCTTTGTTAATTGTTATGCTTGCGGTTCGGATTCTGCGGTTCGTCCAGGCTCCCATAAAATCCTGAGTCCGCCACTGAGCACCTGTTCAAGATCTGTTGTCGAGAGTTGCTACCTGTTCCAAGGAGTCTCCGACAGCCTCATTGTGTAGCTGGTAATGCCATCCTCTCCTAAATGGAGGAGTAGCAAATGCTTTGAATAACTCTGCATGTATCAATGGACTGACTGATTAACAAAATAAATTCAGGTTGCGGAGATGAAAGCAGAATTCTTTCCCCCCAAGGCGAATGTTATCCTAGAGAATGAGACCTCGACGGACTGTTATATCATCATCTCCGACGAAGTGGTAAGAACATTCCCGATATTTTTTTATTCACTTTATTGTTCATGATTTGACAGGAAAGTCATTTGACTAATTTTATTTCTCTTCATGTTTTCCCTTGCATCACGAGGCATTGACAACCCTCGTAGATATCTGCTGACAGAGAAGGTAAATCATCAAAATTACTTTACATAAACTCACTTATTGTTCTCAAGATACTGAAGTTCTTAAGCTTGAAATATCTATGAGAAATTTTGTGTCCTTTCAACATGTTGTTCACCATCCGGAGTAGGAGGCTCACCCAGGTTGTCTGCATAAGCCACAGCCATTTGCTCCAGACCGTTCGGCCTAACACCGCAGATGGGTATATACATCATGTTCTCCAATTTAATTCAAGTATCCCTAACCCTAAACCCTAAATATATATATAATTTTGAAGATAAGTCAATAAAAAATAAGTCAATTTTTTATCTATATCACACATATCAATAAAAAATACTATATTTTATTAAATTCCAATGCAACTTTTACATTTGTTTACTTTAAATACAATTATTTTATAGTATCAATGTAATGATTATCTTAAAAATAAATTTATTTTGAAATAAATATACAAACTTAAAAATAAATTTATTAAGAAACGGACGTAGAAAGTATAGGAAAAAATAACCAAAAAAATAATCAACCTTTGATGGCAACATGGAACACGGGAGGCGTTGTCCCCTGTGAGGAAGGCAAGGGGTGCATTGGGCATCGTGCTCCTGATTTGGCTTCAGGTGTAGGTCAGATATAATGCATCCACGTGGCGCACCTGGCGACAAAACAATTACATGTACGCTACCTACCTACCTAGCTTAGCTTAGCTAGGTCACTGCACGCACCCATGCATGATTCCAGCATAATCATCAGCTTGTTAATTAAGTTGAGGAGCACTTCACATGCTCAAACTAGCTAGCTAGAAGTCGTAAGAACTGCTGCTTCAGATTGATTGATTTTACACAGTACTCGAAAACATCACGTCTTAACACTAGTTTTATTTATTTTGAAACGAATATAGTAACATTATAATACCATTACAACTCATAGCATATTTTTTTATTTTAAAATATAAATTATTTTAAAATGTAAGATGAAATTTGTTTCATCGGATAAAATTTTGATCAACAAATATTTTATTAGATACTATAAAGACATAATCATAAATAAGCATTTGTATACGAATCTAACAAATTTAATATTGTATATAAAATTAATTATATCCTAACAAAGTAATTATAGGTCATAGCTAATCTTGTTCTAAAGAGACATATTTAAAGTATGTGTTAGCTAGAGTTTCTTTGGAACACATGAATTCAAAAACATAAAAACATGAAAAACATAGAAATATAGATGCCTTCCCTAGTTGATCCTTAGGAATTCTAAAATACAAGAATTATGTAAAATTTGTTGTTTGGATGCTTCATATGAAAAGTATAGGATTTTTGGAGAGAGAGAGACTCCAGAAAAGTTTTCCATGAGGTGTAACCTCATGTTAAAAATTCTCCAAATTTCTCATGAATCAAGCCATTCCATACAAATTTGGTAGGAAATCTCAAGTGCCCATTCCTTTAATTTGTTCCAAATGAGCACTTAGGAAATTTAAATTTCCATAGGATTTTAGTTGTAAAAAATCCTCTACTTTTTCTTTGTTCCAAAGACGTCTTTGTGTTTTGAAAATAGCTGGTACACATGTCGTTTTGTTTTTCTAAAGAGAAAGAGCAATCCTCTATTATTCCTCCAAGGGTTGCAAGATTCGACGCGTCACCAATCTACCTTGCCTAGCTTAATTAGCACTCTCCAGAAAAGCTGGTACATATACTAATGCTGATCAAGGTGATGACACATATAATCGATCACCTTGCTAGCTGCGACTTCGATTACTTAATTAAAGGCAGTGCTAGCTAGCAGCACGTCCATGTACGAACCTAAGCTTAGCTTATCGTCCTTGAAAGGCGAAGTGCAGATCGGTCATGCATATGGTATAGTTTATGTTTCTCTCAAGATGCATTATCAATGGATTACTGTTGCTTTTCTGCCTAGAAAGCAGGAGCCATTTTGCAAGATATTTCTAGGGGTAGACCAACTAGCTAAATTATCTTGATTTAACTACGTCTCAGGATAAACTTAACCACCCTACCACATTGCCTTATCATGGCAAGGACAAGTTAATTACTTTTTAATCGGGTTTTGACACTAGCTTGAAATATCAACACTCTACTCACACTAACTATCCACACTGCAGCTGGATGTATATGCCAACACATCCAGTATCCACTCAGCGTAAAAGCTGCATTAAAAAGATCTTCTCATGTGACCCATGCATTCCTCTACTTTATTTGTCCTGCATTCATTATTAATTATTAACTTATTTGGAACTCAATTAGCGTGCACTCTCTTTACTTTTTAATATAATAATGTTACTATCAATGCGTGTATTTTTTAAAAAATTTATATAAAATTTTTAAATAAGACGAATGATAAAAACTTTAATCGATATTTATATTTTTTTTAAAAGATGAATAAGACGAACGATCAAAAATTTTAAAAAATTAACGGTGTCATACCTTGGAAAACGAAGGGAGTACTTATCTGCTCCAAAATTTTTGCAATTGCCATATCGCCACCTTGCAATGCTCTCTCTCAGTCTTTGCTTGATGGCATCACTGCATGCGTAATTTCTGTCCTGCATAATATAATTTTTATGCAAAGTCATCCATATACAAAATTAAGAAGTCACCATGCCTGCCACGCTTTCATGATTATACTAAAACCCCCCTCTCCACGTATGCACGGGTCAATATATCTTCATTGGTACTCTCCATATTCATAGTACCTAGTGTTCTTATTGTTCATCTCAACTCGGTGGCTTGCACCTATTGGTTTCTTCTCTTCACCCATTTTTTATCAGACATGCACAGGCAGAGAGAATCTAGTGATGGCCTAAGGTAGTAGCAACTTAACATCTTTGTGGTCTTAATAATCATTTTCTCCATATCTGTGTGTGTGACGTACGTTTACTTCTAGTCAACTCTTTCGCCTCTCTCCAAGTATAAATTTTTGCTACAGTAGTTTCTTAACAAGCTTGTCGATCATTTGATCTCATTAATTAATCAATTACTATATTGCTCTATATATCGATAGTATAAATTAATTAACCAATCATTTACCTGTTGCTGTCGTTGTGTCCAAAATGGAGAGCGACGCGTCGCCGCCGCCGTTGTCGACGCATCAAGTTGCAACACTGTTCATCACTTAATTAGTTTTCTAATTTTTTTTCTTTCTTTCTTTTCACTCTCACTGATATGTAGCTGATCTAGCTTAGCTTAATTAGCTTCTCGATCGATGCGACGTCGTCGTCGCTGCAGCTGCTGCTAGCTCCGATCGATCGGTGTTGGTGCATGCTGCGTGCGTGTCACGTATATGGCTAGAGCTTAATAATTAATATCAATTGATAATTGATAATGTACTCCAGTTGTTTTTTTTTCACTGCTGGTTGGATAAATATAGCTAGAGGTAGCTAGCCTAGGAGGCAAAGTGCACGTTGCAGTACAGTGCCGTGGACGCCAGGTCAGACGCTGTGCCGCCCATTCAGATGGCCACTCAGAGAACACTACACTGAGCTATATATAACCTAGTTAGAGAGTCAACCATGCATGCAGCATGTATGTACAATTGTACGTATACATCATGTACATATGTATGTATGTATGTATACGTAGCTATCCGCTGGCATACGTATTGCATATGTGCTTGCTGACGTCTACTATATATAAGCTACTATCTGTGAGTGCCCATCCACAAAGCAAACAATTAATACTACTTAATTATCATATATAATTTGCAAGTTTAATTTGCGTTATAGTAGCATTTGACTGTGTTTAATGTGGGTGTGAATAATGGAATGAATATATATATATATATATATATATATATATATATATATATATATATATATATATATATATGCTTATGTGTGACGTGCATGCATTCATCCCGTATGGTATGACCGAATCTTTAATTTGAAAACTCAAATTAAAAATCCAAACCGTTCAAATTATTCTAGCTTAGTATACCAAATTTTACCTTTTTTTAATTTTTTTTACTATTTTATCATATAGGTCAAATATGCAATAAAATAGACTGCATGATGCTCGTGATCGCGCGATGGAAATATACACTTCAGTTTAATTCATTCATTCCTGCTGCAGGTTTGATGGGAATATATATATTTATCTTTAATTAAGAATGCGTCTATGCTCCTATACTTTTCCTAGTTAATTGACTACATTGGTTAGATTTGTTGGCCACGATCGTTGTAACCAATTAACCTTCGGCTTGGAAATTAATTCTAGAATGAGGTGGGTCTAATAAAAGTTTAATTAGCTCAGGTATTGTGGCCCAGCATGCGTGGACACCACCTTAATCGATCGATCTGCTTGCATAATATAACTTATCTACTTAACCATGCTTAGCATCAAGAGATCTACCTAGCGCGACCAGAGATTAATTAGCTTCTTAATTATAATGCCACGCTTACGTAGAGTTCGAGTTACATATGTATATCCTAGTATTAAAGCGTTTTAATTCATCATGAAATCAAAAGTAGGATGCATATGTGTGCAATGCATATTGGATATTGGATGGACTATAGCTGGGCGTACTGTTTGTCGGCAAGAAAAAGGCCGGTTACCTTGCATGATCAAAAGAATGTTTTATGTTAATAAGCAGTGTGAGATCGATCGATCGATTGTTAGTGGTTCTCAAATGAACTGTTCGTTCCTTTCTCAGATTTAATAATAACAAGTGTTTGTCCCGAGTTGACTGCTGCTGCTTTTGGCAACAATTAATATATATTTGCAAAAGTCTATGCTGTTGTAGTGGATGTCAACGTGGCCTGGGTGTGTGTTTATGTTGAACCTGCATGCGTGGTGGGTTGACATTTTCTGGAGGTCAGTGTCATTATCCACTGAGAGAAATGACCATTAATGCGCTTGCTAGCTTTAGAAGGTGGTCAACGACACCATCTAATCAATGCTAATGCACTACGTGTTCCGGTCAAATGCTTAATTTTCTAGCTCCTTTTCATCTCCTTGCAACATGCTCCTATATTTGTTTAATTTCTTGTGTAAATTAAGAGAGTGTGTGTTGTGTGATGATCTCTCTGAGTGGGGTTGTTGCTTCTTTTTCATCAACAACAACACACACACACATCTGATCGGAAAAGGCGCATAAATGCATGGATAATGATCAGCACCACACTTAGGTACTAGCAACAAATAGACTTGAGGTGTGACAGTATTTACTATATACTTGGTGAGGAAACCGTGACTAAATATTTTAGTGCCACGTTGCCATCAACTTTGCATTTGTTATCTAGTCATATGGTAGCTCCTGCAAGAGTTACTAGATTTGTAGATAACATTGTTAAGTGGTTATATTGCTCTTCTCGTCAAAGGAGATATAATATGAGTTATTTTAAGTTTTTGTGGAGGTATTACATGAAGATATCGCACATTTACACTTCTAGTAGTAGTTATGGCATCTTTTTTTTCTCTCCATTATTGCAATAGTTATTGATCGGTTGCGTTATGCCTGATAATCCGTAAAAGATAAATAAAATGATTTTTACTTAAATTTTTATATGTGTATTGTTATCAGATTTAAAGAAACAATGATGGAAACATATTATGATGAAAAAAACCCTCAAAATAAACTTAAAAATTTTTAAATTTTGAATTTTGGCGACTGCTGATAAACAATTAAAAAGAACATATGTATATATAGTTGATTTATCAAGTCCGGCTTACTGAAATCAATAATTTGTACATATATTATTGTCCCATCTATGCATGCCAGTTCTTCTCCGGTTTGCTTGGAGCGCCCCTTTGATCATCAAGGGTTAATTACGTACCCTTCTAGCTAGGTACGTAGCTTTCCGATGTGTTGTTATATATCCTGTGCCTTTTTATTTTACTCGGATACTAATTATTCTGTACTAGCTAGCTACTTTCTTCATCCCAAAAAAACCAATATAAAATAAAAATATGATGTTTGCTACTATAATAAATTTAGACAAATGTTCACTCTTCAGATGCGTGGTGGCTTGTAGTACCGATAGTAAAAATAATAATTTTTGTGGGTTGTTTGTGGGACTGGTAGAAATAAAATTAACCTACGATGTCCTTTCAACCATCATATATTTGATTTTTAAGGGTAGCTCATGTTTCTGGCAGAGTGTGGTCTTTCGACGAAAATTTGGATGTATCTTTAGATAATTTATGTCTATTTGGAGAAAGAGATGTTCCTATGAATATTTTTTAAGAAAAAATATGTAAGCATGTAAATGCATCTCAACAACTTATATTTTTAAAACATATTTTAAAATAAACATACACTCACTATATGTATTAGTTAATTACTATCAATCTCAAAGCAGTCACCGGCTACAACTCAAACAAGCTAAGGTACACACAGCAGAAATGGGCATGTACTGGCACGTACACGAATGATCGACGACGAATGGAAAATGAACAAATAAAGTAGCTAGAGGAGCCGCCGCGTCGGGGACGAAACCGTCGTCGTTAACCCTTTACTCAAGTTGCATGCTGCGACGGCGACGCCTACCTTGCCGGCAAGGGAACTCGGCCGCTGTCTCCGGCCATCGATCGACCGCTGGCCCAAAAGCCAATGCTATATATGCTATCTATCTCTATACCTCGCTGTCGCCACCGTCCATGTCTGACAACTGGCAACACACATACATCTATTACATATATAACCATCACGCGTGGCGTGCAACACCTCCCTCTCTCTATCTCTATATATATGCCTAAGCTTGAGGAGCAGCTGAGGCGGCCGGCCGTCCGGCCGTCGCCGTCGGCGACCACCGCCAAACTCGTGCGGCGCCACGCAAATCGATCGGCCGCGACTAGATACATTTTCTCGCTTTTCTTGCTGACCGGCGGCGATCCAGCACGGTACGGACCGCCGGTGAGCCACGCGCTGGTGGGCTTTGTCCCTACCGACCTATAGCTCTCACACTCGTACATGCATAAACCAATCGGTGACTTGGCCTGTCCAGAGTCCACACGTGTGCAAGTGCACACAGCTATGAGCGCTTTTCGAACCGTGCTAGCTACTAAAAATTTACTACACATCAAACTCTTTTACTACCTTTGCCACATTATTATAATATAAATGGTTTTGAACCTTTTAGTTTAGTATTACTTGTCCTGTTAATCGTCTCTAGTTTGAATTGTTTCTCATCTTACCCTTAAACTCCCTCCCAAACCAACCATCTCTCATTTATTTAAACAAGGCTTTTTCATCCTTAATTTTTTAAAAATCTTAATATTTTAGAACAAAGATAGTAATTTTAGCTATCAATAAAAATAAATAATGATCAACAACGCAAGAACAGTGTTAATAGACTTATTGTGATACAAACTATCATAATACGCAACTCTATATGTTTTTGTTTAAAATATTTTATCTTTATAGATATTATTAGCTATATGATATATTATATATGACTGTATCGCTCTCTTAAGGTGTTTATATTTATGAACAAAGTGAGTAGTTAGCTAGATGAGTGGTTGGAACGAAACGAGGCATGCGTCACTCGGTGTACGAGTTAATCTAAAATGGATGATATTTTGAAATACGTGTATGCACCATGCAGTCAGATCTCAAACTTTTAATTCCTTAATATGCAAAAATGATATTAATACATTTGTTACAAAAACACTTTTCCATATGGTAATATTTTTAGTAAGTAGCATAAATATGTAACTGAAAAATAGTGATAAGACTAGTATGTTGAAGATCGCTTTGATGTTTAAAACAATAAGTAAAGAAAAGGAGGTATTTCTGGCTTAATTACATCCTGGCTAACTATTAGCTTAGGCCCAGGGAGATGCTATATAATTAAAAAATCCTCTTCATGATATCATTATTCAAAGTCTCGGTGCATAATTATACACAAATTATTTCGTTCCCTTAGAGGAATTGTTTATTTTAAATTGAGATGGCACGTCGTACGTGTTTTCTTCTTAAAAATAAAATCTTTTGGCCATGCATGTCAAATTAGTACTGCATTTCCCTTAGACGGTGAAACTCCAGAAACAAACATCTTGGAATATTTGACATGGAGATAATATTCCTGGCCATTAATTCCAATTTACTAATTTTCTGCACATGAGTAATGTGCGGGCAATATTATATAGTACTAAAATACTCTACTCCAATTTTTGTTGCGCACAAAGAATTTTGGTTGGTGATTTCCCAACGTGCCAGGATGGTGCAGATATTTTGCACCCAATTTTCAGTCTTTTCCCTTTGAAAAAGAAAACACGCATATATGCTTCTTTTTGCTCCCTTTAATTTGTGATTTTTTTTGTGCCTTGACGGTAATCTGTCCCATCTATCCGTGCAACACAAAAAAACCACAAAAATCACATGGTTCGCACGGTCAATTCGCCAACATTCGCCGTGATGTTCTTGTACAGTTGCTAACGTACACGTTTCACTGTGCCAAGACAGCCAAGGAAAAAACAGAGGACATCAGGCTGCAGAGAAACGAAGCTAGAAGCATCCGAGAATTGAGTCAGCAGTTACGCAGGCAGATCAAATAGGTTAATTAAGAGATGTTTGATAGTGTTTTAGATTTTGGATCATGTAAGATGAAGCTGAAGTTTTGTCAAACGCTTCAACTTTAAACAAATCTGAATGGAGCGCTTCAGTAAAATAAACTAGCAGGTGAAACTATCTTCATCTTCCATCAGCTTTATACTTTACGCTAGAGCTTAAAAATTTAGAGTTCTATCAGACACTCCTTTAGCTTTTACATGCAACTAAAAGAGTAGTTTTCACATGAAGAAAAAAATAGTTATCTTGTAAAGTCGATTTTTCATCAATTAGAGCCAACCGAATAAACAGTGAAAACATCGCCATCTTCTTACGATTAAGAGACCATCTAAATATTGTTTTGACCATATATTTTGTACTTTGAAATGCACCTGCGTAATATCAGACGCTAAATAATCGGTCAAGTGAGACCTTTTCGCTGTAACAACCTAAGCTGTAGTTTTCTGGTGATGCTTGGAGGAAGATGGAAGATGTCAGCCTCAGGCTGAGGCTGCTCCTGGTTCCATGGTTTTCAGCCGCTGAGAAAGATTCTGGAACAAGGAGAAGAAACGAGAGCGATGGCGAATAAAGTTCTTTCCTGGCTCTTCCTCCCTCCGTTTAGCTGTCTTCTGCACTAGAAAACAACCGCAGCCCATTCCATGGCCATGTTACATCTTGTCTTTCTCTGAATATTTTTCCGGTTTTTTGGTTAAAATTCGAGCCAAAATCTCTTCGCAAACTGCACAAAAATTCCGGCTTTGTCAGCTAGCCGCCATCTGGAACCCTCCACAGGCGAGTATCTGATACGGTTGACACTTTTTGATTCAATTTTGAACACCATCTTTGGTACATTACTTGAAACCTAAGTATACCACTTACCCTTTTAAATGTCAACTGCATTCTAGAAGACTGTTTTGCATCGATGACTAAAATTTTAGTCCGTGTCGTATTGAAGGTTTACTAAACGTAAACTAATTATAAAAATAATTGCAGAATCGAAGAATAATTCGCGAGACGAATCTATTAGCCTAATTAATCCACGACTAACAAATGTTTATTACAACATCACATCTTCAAATCATGACGTAATTAGACTCGTTAGATTCGTCTCGCGAATTATTCTCTGATTATGAAATGAGTTTTATAAATAATCTATATTTAATACTTTAAAATAATATTTAAATATTTGATGTGACATAAGCTCTTTGTGCACCTATGTCATTTGTTGGTCCAGTATATATATCTGACCCGGTTGACACTTTTTTGATCCAACTTGAACACCTTCTTTTGTACATTCTCTGAACCATAAGTATCGTAACTACTTTCCCTTTTAAATGTCAACTGTTTACACATATCTTGTCATCTGTTGGTGTGAGTTTTGATTAGTATAACCATTGTAGTCTGACCTTGGACAGAAGTCAGTGTAACAATCTTACAATCACTAACCCGCATTGTCCTGTTGTTCTTGGCAAGAAGTGAATCTTTGAAGCGGTCAGCCGAGAAGATCAACTCAAGTTCTTGTGCTGGTAATATGCAGGAAGGAGGTGAAACGGTAGGAGGCGGCTGATGCTGCTGATGTTCTTCTTAGCTGCCTGGTTGATGCACAAGTAGGAAACCAGACAGCTTCTTCCTCCCAGAGCCAGTTGCTTGATGCCTGGAAAACGATTGGAACAAGAAAGAAGAAAAAAATTGCAGGAGCAACCAGTGGCAATGGCGATGCCGGGTCACAGACTGAATTCAACAGCAGCCGGCGAGAGGTCGACGACGGCGTCAGCAGAATGTATGCTGAGTTAGTTAATGGACACCATTAGTAATTAATTATGATTTTGCAAGGCAGCCACCCGGAGAGAATGGACGGCTGCTTGCTGCTGCTGTTTCTGTGGGCTCTCCATTGAGATAGGTAGAGAACAATTTCCCTTTGAAAGTGTGTGCACTTTACCTAGTATTTTATACAACTTCTCTGGGTGGTACAGGGTTCAGAGTTTTTAGTTTAGTATATTTTTTGTTAATTAGTGGATTGGTAGTAGAGTGCTGTAATTTACTGGGTGTCATCAGTGAGAGCAAGGGGAATTACTGTGGTGATAGAATTAATTAGTTAGCCTCTGTTCCATGGCTGGAAGCATGGAGACAGGCAGCAAGTTTGGTAACTGTAAAAGCGAACAGAGTTTTACTGACTGTAAAAAAAAATAACCATTAGACTGTAAAAATTACTGATTTTGAGTTGACCAATTCTGCGAATTGTTTGATCTACACCATTCAGCAAATCACCTCATCTTTGTAACAAATTTACATGAACATTCAACTCAATTCACTTTACTTTTTGGCCTCAAAATTCAGTGCAGATGTCCAACTAGCTGATCTTGATCACTCCTCAAATATGAAAAAGAAAAGGACACACCTGAATCAATCAATCCACCTGCAACTGATGAAATCTGGTACCACAAAGGATAAGAAGAGGGCACAAACACAACCACCAGCAAACAAAGAAGATCAGCCCCACAGAGAGAGAGAGAGAGAGAGAGAGAGAGAGAGAGAGAGAGATCAGACATATGAGAAAAAGAATGCAAGGCATATATGCATTTCAATGTGGCACCAACATTTCTCTGCTCATAATTCAGCAGGAACAGCAAGCCAACAGAAATGCCACAAGCAGACACAACTCACACTCAGATTTTGGAAGAGGAAAGGATCAATCATCATCATCATCATCTATTATTATCATTATGATACAGTGATGAATGAAGAGTATACAATATGTACTCAGTGGAGGAAATGGAGATGGAGGCATACATGATTAGTGACCAAACATCACCACAGTTTTTGCAGCAAACTGGGTGGTTTACCTTCAGTAATAACAAGAGAGGTTTTACAGAGCAGAAACAGAGTAGCTGCGTACAACACAGCAACTGCAACTATCATCCCTATCAATATCAACTGGGTGAAGTGACAAAGCAGAAACCAGCTGAGCTCTTCTTGGCTGTCTGTACAAGCAAGCAAAAGCTGCAAGCTGGGCCCCACCCCTCAGTCTCCCTAATCACTCTACTACTACTAAATGCTGCTACTTAGTGTGAATTAATGCAGCGATTAACCAGAGGCATCTGGTAAAAATCAAGAAAAGAACCAAGAGATTAAGGGTGATGATGTGTGTTGGGGTCAGGCTCCGGGGACCTCCTATGTATGGCCTATGGCGCCCTCTGGTAAAGCCTTTCCCTCCAATTTTTTTTTCTCTTCTCTTCTCCTCTCCAAGAAGATTGGAATGTGTTTGCAATGAACCAAGGAATCAAGAAACCATGGCCGGTGTCTAGGCCTGGGTGGAGAGCTCGCCGGCGTTGATGAAGGTGCCGTGGAAGCCGTAGGGGACGCGGGACGGGAGCTGGACGGTGGCCTCCAGCCGCATGTCGGCGGCGTTCACCACGAGGAGCTCGGATGTGCCCGCGGCCTCGTCGCGGACGAAGGACAGGATGTACCCGTCGTCCTCGCCGCGCGCCGGGGACGCGGCGGCGCCGGCGCCGTCCATGGGCACGAAGCAGGGCTCGCCGCCGAAGCGGCCGGCGCCGTAGTCGAACTTGGTGAGCTCGCCGGTGACGAGGTCGACCTTGGCGAAGCCGGACACCTTGGGCCACGGCTCGGCGACGGCGAGGTAGGCGTACCTCGTCTTGCGGCCGAGCATGTTACGGTTGACCATGCCGACCTCGAGGTTCACCTGGGTCGTCGGCGGCAGCACGGCGCGGCGGGTGGACTCGCCGGTGCGCGTGTTGAGGCGGATCTCGGTGAGCACGCTCTCGAGGCGGTCGTCGGACTCGTTGAAGATGGAGTCGGCGGGGGTCATGCAGGAGCCCACCACCACTACCTCGCCGGACTCCGCCTCCTCCCACGCATTCCACAGGTGGAAGCAGAAGCAGTCGGGCACGTCCACCCACACCATCTCCGACGAGCTCCTCGCGTACTTGGGCAGCACGCCGAACCGCGACGTCTTCTCCTTGTCGAGCACCACCGGCGAGCCGCCGCGGAACATCTCGCCGAGCTTGAACACCACCTGGTGGTCGGGCACCACCACGAAGTTCTCGGTGATGGCGAAGTCGTGGATCATCGTCGGCTGCTCCAGCTCGATCTCCACGTCGGCCGACTTGGTGCCATCGGCCTCGAAGTAGAAGTACTTGAGGTACGGCTTCTTGATCACGTCGTAGCTGAGCGCGAAGAGCTCGCCGGACACCGGGTCCAGCTTGGGGTGCGCGATCATGGCGCACCCGAGCTGCCCGTCGAAGTCGTACCGCCCCACCGTCTCGAGGTCGCCGTTGCCGGTGACACGGACCTGGTACGGGAGGTCGTCCTCGGACATGGCGAGGAGGCGGCCGTTGAAGTAGACGAGGCCGGCGTTGGCGACGCCGGTGCCGTGAGACGGGTCGACGAGGCCGCAGAGCCCGCGCGCGTAGAAGAGCGCGAGGCGGGCGATGCCGGAGTGGCCGTGGAGCTCGCCGATGGCCTTGGGGAAGACGGCGCGGCCCAGGGAGCGCTCCTGACTGAGGCGCGCCGTCTCGGTGAAGCGGCAGGCGTAGGACTCGGCGGCGCCGTTGCGGATGCGGACGGCGTGGACCATGCCGTCGCCGTCGAACAGGTGGTGGCCGGCGGTGGGCTTGAAGTGCGGGTTGGCGCCGTTGCGGGCGTAGACGCCATTGATGAAGGGCGGGATGCGGCCCGACACCGGGAGCGCACGCACCGGCGGCTGCTCCCCGACCGGTGCGAAGTTCCCAGCGATCTGCACCGCCGGGTCGGCCGTCCGCGGCAGCGCGTGCGGCCGCTCCAGCACATTCGTGATGAACCCCTCCTCGAACGCGTCCAGCGCCGCCGCCGCCGCGCGCTGGAAGAAATTCAGCCCGTCCTTGTTGTCACCCCTCCTCGCCGCCTTCGCCGCCGGCTCCTCCACCTCCGGGATCATCTTGGGCGCCGGCGGCACGTACGCCGGCGACCTCACAGCCCCGGACGACGGCGCGCTCAGCACCGAGTTCGCCGCGGCCCGCGGCCGCGTGAACCGCACCGAACCACTCCTCACCGCCGCCGGCCGGCGGTGTTGTATGGAACAAGAAGAAGCAGGGGAGTTCGCCGTGAACGTGGTCGGCATGGCTGGCTACCAGCAAGGACAGAACAAGGCACTCAATTCTTGGATTCTTCAAGTGAATCGCGGAGAGATCGAGTTCGGCGGGAGAAGAGAAGAGGAGGAGGATGTGGGTGATGAGATGAGATGAAATGGGAGGGTATATATGAGTTTGGGGAAGGATATGAGACAGCGGCGGGGAGGGCGGAGGGTGGAATGCAGGGGAGGAGGAGGAGGAGAGGAGGAAGAGGAAGAAAGAGTAGGAGACCACGTGGTGGATTCGCGGGAGAGGAGAAGAGCTCAGCTCAGTGGACTTGGACAGTGACGCCTCAATTCCTCTTTTTACTAATTTATTTTTTCCCTTCAATTTCCTCTTATTCTCTCTTCACACACACTCTCTCTCTCTCTCTCTTCTTTTCTGTACCTCTCTCTCTGTGTGTGTTTTTTTTATTTCGTTTCTGTTCTCTCTCTTTTTAACTTTACTTGTTTGCTTATGTTTCTTTGTTTTTATTTTTGTCCTCAATTTTCCATTATTCTCTGTATTTCTTCTTCTTCTCTCTCCTTTTCTTTTTGTCTATGCTCGCTTTTTTTCCTTCAATTCCCTCTTATTTTTCTCTTAAGAGGACGCTTTGGGAAACCTGTTTTTATATTTTTTAAGTTTCTTTTGCTTCAATTCTCTCTTGTTTTCTCTTAATTTTTTCTCTCTCTCTTTATTTCTTTTGTATTGTCTGTCTATCTTTTTTTCCTTCAGTTCCCTCTTATTCATCGAGCAGCCCTCTTCTTGTCAGTTCAGGTCTTTACAGTCTTATCAGGATGACATATTCTGGGAAACTTTTAAGGATTTTTTTAGCAAGCAATGTTTTAAGCGCTCGGCCTTTTTTAAAAAAACAAATATTTAGAAAGATGTTATATTATCAAATTACTTGGTATATATGTTAATTATAACTATTCCACTTATCAACAGCGTGAGTAAAAGGTAATGAAGGGAGTGCTAAAATTAATTTTAAAAATCATATTTTTTATAATTTTGGTTTTTTGGAGAAAGAAGTGCCAAGCAGAGAACGGAATATATAATTTCGAATATTTTTTCACAGACAAATTAAGTTGCCAAGGAGATTAACCAAGTGAACATGTTTTAACAAAGTTCTCTCTCTTTTTCTTGTCATCATGGGTCTAACAGTTCACACACAGTGACCAACTTGCAATACATTTTACAGCATAAGTCAGCCTGTCAGTTGTACTACCACTTGGCATAGTAAAAACCGGACTTTGAAAAATAGGAGAAAAGAATAGTGGCAATTTGCACCGGCCGTTGGCCCTGCCAACGCGGCGGCGCCGCCCACCCACGGTCGGGTCGGTGGATGACGGCGAGCCGGCCGGAGACCTTCGACCATCTTTGCCAATATTCCATTTAGTACATAGTTGCATCAAAATTAATGCAATCTCTAAACAAAAATTTCTCAACTGATTGATAGAAATATATCTATCTATCTATTAAATTGTCTAAAACAGCTATAAAAGAAAATATCAGTTCGCTATGAAGACTAAAAATTTTCACATTAATTAAAGAAAAAAAAGCATCCTAACTATTAGATTATTATGAGTCGAATTATAATAATATAGATTGTATACAAAATATAACTATATCTATAAAAATAGAAATGGCATAGATTAATTTATATAATTGTATATAAAATATAACTATATTTATAGAAATATAAACTAAGTGTTGTATATAAAATCTAAATCTTATAAAAATACAAAAGTTATATATAAAATTCAGATCTTATAAAATAAAAACTTTATAAGAGTTGTATATGAAATTTAAATATATTATCTATAGAAATAAAATTTCAGTTATATATTAAATTTATAGTTTCGTGCAAAACTACCACCCTATACCCTACTAATACCCTGAAATTTCAGAAATTCCACGTAATGGTTGCATGGCCTCTTGGTGTATTGCAAAAGTGAGATATCAGTCCGAGCACCGTGCTACCTCCGTGGTCAGTTTGTCTATTATTGGTGGTCCAGTCAATCCAGTCAATCCAGATTGATATTTTTGTCTTAGGACGTATATATATGTGAGACAACTTTTTCGACCTCTAAGCCAAGAATACTTTTAAAAATAATTTTAGATTAAAACTTTATAATTCTAATTTTGTTGGTTGAAAAACTGATAAATATTAGACATGATAAAAAATACCCCAAAATTATTTAAAAAATCGACTACTAACATTTAAAATTGAGTACTCTGGGCTGCTAGTTGATTGCATATGTCAATCGAGTAAAGTCGAACTGAATTTGATAAGCGTCGTCTGTATACAGTTTCAGGTTCTTGTCATGCCTACATATATAACTGCATTCACATGTATTTGTTTGCCTGTTCATTTTTATCTCTTTTTTTTCAGCCGGCCTTGATCTAGCAAATTCAATCGAAAAAATAATTTAAGATGGCCAATTAACTCTATCAAATTGGAAGAAATTACTTCAATTAAAGGCTAATCAATATGAAACAATTTTCAGGGTTAATCTTATAAATTCTCTTACTATATCCATATGAAACTTCGCATTGTTTTATGTAGGTTGTTTTTTTAAAAAAGATAAGGTCTAATTAATCTTGGGCAAGAATGAACCAGGCAACCGAGATAGCATTGTGCATGGACGCCAGAGAACACTTCCAAGAAGAGAAAATAATAATAATAACAATAATGTAGCTAGCTAGCTAGCTGCATGTATGCTAATTTATGCAGAGACAAATTAACACTGATCAAGCTGGCAAGGCGTGCCATTAACGGATAACTTATTCAAGGTGCTTAGCTTAATCATTGTTGTTCGTTATATCTCCGGGGTTAGAGTCTATATCAGAGGCAACTAACCTATTCCTGTTTCTTTCCGATATATTTGGGAATTAGCTGATTGGGTATAGGCAACTATCCATCTTTTTTTTTCTCATTTTTGGGAATTAGCTGATTGGGTATAATTTGTTTAAGAAAGCAGTATGACTTTCAACATTTACACCAACTAACAATATATGAAGGCATATCGATGAACATTGAGATTAAAACTCTACCGATAGATAAAAATATATACCAATATAGACATTATCACTAGACTAGTGGATAAACGTACATCCAAGCTAACATCAACATCAGACCAATGGGGTTTTCCTGATAATTGGATACGATGATAATACTTTTTCCCCACCTAATTTGCCAAAATATCGCAGTTAGCCATCGATACCCGGCGCCGACTATATGTACTCTGCTGATGCTAGAACGGAATTAAGGTGTGGAATGTGACAGTCAGCCATTAATCTGATGATAAGACTGGTAAATTAGCCCGACGTGTTTGCCTAGACCTTTCCCTTCTGATGGCAATAGAATTTCAAGGCATGAATTGCATTCGTACCCTCCAAGAAACCGAAGAAAATTATGGCTTGTTCATATTCATCTTCAAAAGTTCGATTTTTTTACGAAGGATGAAGTCATATGTTGGTCATGTGTTTGTATATCGTTAATTTACACAAAATTGTCTGGACAATGTGGAATTTTTTGTATCTAACAACAACGATGTTTTTTACACGTGAGACCGATAAAAAGAATCAAATTGAAGGTGATGGGAGAGACGGCGCACCGTCCACGCTTTCTTTGGTGATACGCACAAACAATTTCTTTTTCCAACATTAGCTTTGGAGAAGAAACTGTCTGTGTCCTCTGCTTCAAATTATTTTATGTAGTTATTACAGTACACCTAATGTATTTTTTTCTCCGTTTTGAGCGAGTAGAATAATTAGTTAAGGATTTTAATATATCATTCTGGCACTTTTTTAAAGAATGTACTGAAAATATAATGGACATTTCATATTGGAATTTTTTTGCTACTAATCTCAAAGTCACAGACATATGTCTAAATCTACTGTCAATGACACGTGTACAGCAGCAAAAAGCACAGCACGCGGTTGATCAAGCGTGCAAATTAAGAACTTAATTTAATTAGCCGTACATTAATTAATTTCTCTTTCAAGCCATATCTTCTGAAACAAACAGACAAACTTTATAATCAAATTGTAATTAACAGCCAACTCATTTCGTCTCCATATGGCTACAAAAGTGTAACATGATCTGATTAATTAAATCATTTTCGTATCCATCTGCCTCTCATATGCAAAAGCGACCTGTGTCCACGTATGTATTAGTATGTTAATTTTCCATGCAGGGAGAGCTTAATTAGCTGCCTAATTATGGAAAGCAATTAAGTCATAGTGTTCTAAAATTTAATAACCCAAAGCTTAGATCTCCTCATGATCCAGTGGAGATTACCGGTTAGACAGCGTGATTAATTAGACTAATCACCCTGGATGATGACGTGGACTGCCACCTCAGTTACTTCGCTGTGGGGAGCAAGGGGGCACGTGTCCCGCCGTGGGTCGCCGATGCATTCCAAACACCAAGTGGGTCCCACCTGCCGGAACACGTGTCCCATGAATATGTAGCTTGCTTAGATTGCTCTGCAAGATTAGAGCTTTTTTAAAAAAATGGCATATCAATGACTGACACGATGCAACTAATGCAGTTGAAGATTAGGCCAGCATGAGCTAATTAATCTTATATTTTTCTTTGAACAGATATGATCTACTATGCCTAGACTCTGTTACTCCTCATCAATCAAGCGTGTAATTTAATTATCAACAAATAGGTCTGCATGTACAGAAATCAGAAGCTAATTAAGCATATCATCATTGCATTGCTAATTCCTCTTTCCCTAATTACATGAAACATTAATTATAAATTATTAACGCGCGGATGGATTGATTAATTGGTCCGTGCCCTTTTGGTCGGCGACTTTAATTAGTTTCCTCACTAATTATGAATGAGTCATTTTCCACAAAATACAAATGGTAATGAGGACAGCAACTGTTAATTAATTAAGCCCCTAGCTAATTAAGTGTCATTAATTAATTAAGGACAGCGATCGAAAGCTGAGTGACATACTACGTACGCTCGCTGCACGCGTGCTTTCCATATCTAACATCTTGAACAGTGTAGTATAAATTAGATTGCATTATTTTCAGTTACCTGTGTTCAGCGTTCGGGCTTTCTTTCGTCCCGTTTGTCGTCTAACAGATGACGTATTTTGTCTTTTAATATATCTTACGTGTAATTTTTTATACGTTCACGAAAAAGAATAATGGGTTCGATGAAAAACCGGTCAAAATAGCGAAATTGCAATGTTTTGACCTGAGACGAAATTAGATTTTGAGGTAAATTTCAAATGAGTTCCGAGAAATTTGAATTCGAAACAGTAAATTCGGATGAAATTTGATCAGAATTTAGCAAAAACTGTTGTACCACAGCGAGCCGGGATCTATCCATCTATCAAAAATATAAACCCATACATCTAATCCTTTTCGTACCCTTTGTTTAGTTTAGGGATCCATAGTGACTATTCGCTGCAAACGAACAATCGAGAACCATGTATATGTGTGTCTATATATATATATATATATATATATATATATATATATATATATATATATATATATATATAAATCAAAAGGTACTTTGCATCCTTTCACCAGAGAGCAACATTACAATATTTACTAATTAATTATTCGGAGTCTTTTGTTTTGTAATTAATCGACCGGCAGACTAAGGCCAGTCTCAATGAAAGATTCATGAGAGTGTCATGCATATTAAATAGGCGTCATGTCGCATTTGCATGAAATTGCATGAAATTAGAAGGAGAGAGAAGGAATTCGTTTCACCATGGTGAAACTACATAGCGGTGTTTCCAAAACATTGGAAAGTATGTGAAACCCTTATTGAGAGTGTTATTTCATTTCATCCGCATGTATGGAGGAAGGACATTGGTGGAAGAGAAGAGAGAGACAACGGTGGACCCATAGAAGCTTTAAATAGTATGTGAAACTGTGCAATCAAAATTTCAAATCTTGGAAACTACGAGATGAAACTGGCCATTGAGACTGGCCTAAGCTAGCATGCATGCAGACAGCTAATTAATTGGTGATTTGTGTAACTACCTGCTGATTAAGCTCGTGAAATGGTGCCACGACAACTCTGTGCATAGGCTTAGTCACGCGTTACTAGATTTTGGTTCGAAAAGAAAACTTTTTGTCCTTATATCTTCTTTTTTTTCCTTTTCCCCGTATCATCAGCTGGGTTAATTAGGCATTCGATCATATAAGTACATACATTTTATTTTGTTAACATCGCTACGGAAGAAAGCCACAACTGTCCCGATTCGTAACCAAGTCCCGGTTGTCAAACCGGGACTACGAATTCGAGACTAGAGATAGGTGATCAATAGTCCCAGTTAAATAACCGGGACTAGAGATGCATCTTTAGTCCGGTTGAAGCCACCAACCGGGACTAAAGATGGCGGAGCCACGTGATCGCTCCGTCATCTTTAGTCCTGGTGGCTTCAACCGAGACTAAAGATTTTTTTATTTTTTTGTAATTTCTGTTATTTCCAATTCATCTTTAGTCCCGGTTGGTGCCACCAACCAGGACTAAAGATAATTTTCCGTTATTTTTAATTCATCTTTAGTCCGGTTGGTGGCACCAACCGACTAAATATATTTTCCGTAATTTTCTAAATTTATTTGGTCCCAGCTAGGGTTAACAATTAAATAATCTATTAAATAGGGTCAAATTAAATTCATTAAATGTAGGTTTAAAACAATAATATTAAAATTTAATCAAACATAGATAATCCTAGATATTAATGTGCTCCTCTAGATATTGTTCCTCTTTTGCCCCTCTTTTTCTTCATTTTCATCTGCTATTGAGCAAGAGAGGAAAATTTTCACTTTTTTATTTTTTATATTTTTTTATGGACTTAGGAGCACATGAGAGGTAACAACATAAAATTTGAGCGTAAACAAGCAAAAGACGTGGCTGTGGAAAATTCGGAAGACACGATCAAAATCGGAAAAAAGTTTTTGGGCTCGAAAAGGTAATCTTCGAGGTTTTTTGGGCAAAATAAAATCATCAAACGCGGCAAAGCGCAAACGAACGCATCCAAAATTTTTCTCATCGATTTTTATATATGGAACGTCTCGATCGGAGTCGGTATATGAAAGTTATGGCCGTTTTAAAAACCGACTCTGAGTTAGAAGACGAAACGGGAACAATGCGCATAAAACTTGTTAAACGCGCATAAACTAGACGTGACGGCCAGGGTTTAAATATTCTTATCAATATTGTACATCTCTCCGATTCGTATATTATCACCAAAATAATTTTACAAAAGATTTTGTATATTGAGAATCATTAGTTAATAACAATATGATGATAGTAATAACAAAATTAAAGCTTCCTTCTATCTTCAATCACCCACCTCCACACAACACCACACTCTTTGAAATTACGGATCCTTTAAATTAATTTTTGGTCATTTGAATCATGTAGAAAAATTTATATATTTTTATTAGGTTTAGTTAAAAAATAAGCATATTTACTTTTGTCTGGTTAGTGTTACCAACCGAGAAAAATAACATCTCTAGTCTCGGTTGGTGTTGCCAACCGAGACTAAAGATGGTGTCAAAGGCTGTCAGAACCTGTCAAAGCGTCAGACATCTTTAGTCCCGGTTGGTAGCACCAACCGGGACTAAAGATAACATCTCTAGTCCTGGTTGGTGTTATCAACCGGGACTAAGGGTGTCCGGCGGTCTGACAGGCTCTGACAATATTTGAACCGGAACTAGAGGTGATCTTTAGTCCCGGTTCGTGACACGAACCGGGACTAATGTTCCTAGAATTCCATAGACTTTTTAAACCGGGAATAGAGGTGATCTCTAGTCCCGGTACAACTCAAACCGGGACTACTGTGGTCTTTATCACTTTAACCAATGATAGTTTCTCAAATAGTATATGTAGTTGTTAAAAGATTATGCATCATTTATTAGGATAAAAAGAAGTTGATTATAACTCAACCGGTACTAATTTCAGGAAAAAATACATTAAAGAAAGAAATCCAAAAATAATAGAGTTGTTATTTATTACGTATATGCATGTATCAGATACGCACACTCGTCCTGTAAAAACACATATATACATCTTATTTTTATAAACAGCTATAAAAAATCACACTAACATAGTATTGAGATCATGAAATCTATCACACATACGCCCGCAGTATCGACGGGCACATATAGCTTTACTAGCTATAAATTTGAGCATCGTGCTAAGTGTACTCAAATTGGGGTTACACCGATTTCACCGCAACATAAGCAACTTAACTAATTAAGTTCGTTGATGGAGCTGTCATTTTAAATTCACACGCACATATATACACCCACACAACACACTAGCGAGGAGACAAAGCATAAGACGGTTAGGGTTTAAGCACTAGGCTCGTTTTCTTAATCTCTTTTAAGATTTTATTAGAAAGCCTGAACAAATTAATGACACAAAGAAAAATAAATTGTTGAGCTCTATGCTGAGTCAAATCCTTGCTTCACCTGACAAACACACAAGAGCTTTTGTTTTTACAGGAGTAGCAAAAATCCAACGCTGCGAAGATATGGGAAGAAACCCCAACTCCAACCTATACGTTTCCAAGATAAAAGCAAATACAGTAATTTAGGGTCTATTTGACTGTGAAAATCAGTTTTATTTTTTTAAATCTATATTAAAAAAGAGAAACATTTTTTAAGAATCAGTATAAACGTTTTTTAACTAGAAATAAGAAACATACATTTTTTAAGGTAGTTTTATCGGTTTTTTAAAAAAACGTTTCTCCAAGAATTATTTATGAATTACTTTCTGTCCATTTCTTTCATTTATTTGAGAATCCAAAATTATACCAAACAAGTTATTAAAGAAAACAACAATGCAGATCATGCACAAATATAGTATATATATACACTAGAAAAAAACTGATGGAATTGGATTATTGGTGCCATAACCACCGCTGGATCGGCGGTAGTTGGGTGGTGCTCTCTGGAACCCCGTCCACGTGGCGGCCGATGAGCTGCCTGTTCCTCTTAGTATATACAGTATGTATGCTACTAGTACAAGCAAGGTTAATTTGGCCATATATATAGTACTAAAAGTTGATTAAAGTGCTGTTACCTCCTCTCAAAGTTAGGGCTTTTGTACTATCGTAGCTTCTTGTTGCTTCATTTCTTGTCACTTGGCAAGCTTCCATTAGCCATAGCTAGAACCACCATCCTTGACCAATGGATGCTTCCCAGCATTACCTCCAAATTCACTCTCCATGCCTACCTTATAAGTATTAGCCTAGCTTTGTGAACGGTGAGTGCACTGTGATTGTTTCCACATGCATATGCAAAATGTGTCTCAATTCAAGCTTGATCCTTTTGGAACACGGAATTGTTTATTTGCTTTAATGAAAAAAAAGTTGGGACGAGAATTTGATATACTCCGTCCTTTTCAAATATAAAGCGTATTTTGTTTTATTAAAAATGACTTTAACTAAGAATCACTCTATGAGAATATCATTTGTGTGATACAAAAGTATAATTTTAATACAAATATAATAAATTTAATTTTGTGTTAAAAATATATTTTAATAGAATAATTGCTGGTTAAAGTCTTATTCTAAAGAAACAAATATGTTTTATATTTGAGATGGAGGGATGCATATTTTGTGGAATTTCCCGCATTCCAAGTAGCAACAATCTAGCACACAACTGGGTATTTAACACTATTGACATTTTATTCGAGAGGAACACTATTGACATTTGTCATTGTGTGTGCATGCATGTAATGTGTCTGTGTTAGAATGGAGCCACGTCATTTGTCTTCTGTGGGCCATTGTGAATGAATGATCATATTTGTTTCGTTAGAATGGGGCCTCATGACAATGAGTAAACCTTTTCGAGATGGCCCATCACTCCGAGTGACAGTTGCAACTCACGTCGGTTACGGGCAAAAATTTATTTCGCGGAATAGCTGAATGATATGTATATGATAATTATTCGAGTGTACGAACGAATTAATTAGTCAATATTAAAGTTGAAAATAATAAAACAGTTTTCTAAGAATTTTATATGTACTGTTTAGAAGCTCGAGAAATATACACATTTATTCATGCCATTCTATTCTATGCAAATTAAATTAAAGGATAAACCGAATTTACATCGATATGCCTGAACGAAAATTGTGCATGGTGAGTAGAATTTGTCACCCATCGTTGGTTTGACACTGATAGGACCCAAAATAGAACCATAAAACTGTTTTATGAAAGTGGAAGAGACATGCAGATAATGAGGCAACAGACAAATTAAATGTCTATGCAAAATATCTTGATTTTTTTTAAGTACAACACACTGGCTATTTGGTTGTACTCTATGAAATATAGAGTAGATTATGGGGGTGTTCGGTTGATCTATAATCCGGCTGATAAGACAAACCAATTGATTTGTTGTGAGAGAAAAATATTGTTTGAATGACTGATAAGTTCAGCTGATATAAACAAGCGAACAGTGCCTAATCCATCCCCTTGAGTAAAGTGGACTGTATGGTTTGTTTACCATCAGCTTGTTTACCGGTTTGTTTTACCGCATCGTGTCTACCTGCTTGCATTCTCGAAAGTTCTAAAATGACTGCATGTATGGCTGTCAAAACTGTACATGTGTTGCACCTAGAGATCTCTCGACACGTATACGTACAAGTGCACAATTAAGCAAAACTAGAAAATATTACAAACAGCTATATAGCTAGGCCGCACCACCTTGCCTATGCGTTGTATTTGGAGTGGCTATGAACTGCTTAGAACATAGCCATCTAGTTGGTCAAGGCAATTAATCTTCTATGAGAAAATTTTAAAGATACCATCGAAAAGATACATGAGTTGTAAAATATATACTCAATTGAACTCGTGTGTATTTTTTATTTTTTGGATTATTAATAGAGCTTCTACATCTTGCTTAGCTGGCTATATATCTTTACACCTAGTGTTATTTGATTGAGGTATGATAATGATAGATGAATTTTAGAGAAAATTTTTACACCCAGATATTATCATACGTATGATAATACCTAGGTATTATCATATGTATGATAATGATAGACGGATTTTAGATAGATCCGATGGACAGACTAATCGATTGATAAAAATATGTTGTGAGACCAACACTATGTCCTTGTTTGGATAGGTGCTAATTATTAGCCCATGTCACATCAAATGTTTATATTTTATTTTGGAGTATTAAATATAGACTATTTACAAAACCCATTTATAATTGGTGATCAATTCGCGAGATGAACCTAATAAGCATAATTACGTCATAATTTTACGATATGATGCTACAGTAAATATTTACTAATCATAAATTAATTAGGCTTAATAGATTCGTCTTGTGAACTAGTCATCGATTCTACAATTATTTTCTATAAATTGATGTCTAAACATCCGACATGATACGGATTAATTTTTAGCCTCTTGATCCAAACAAGCCCTATATATATAGTGTGACAGTAGCCGTTTGAAAGAATCACTATGTAAGATTTGAAGTGACAGGAAAAAGAAAGATGAAGAATAGCCGTTTGAAAGAATCACTATGTAAGATTTGCAGTGACAGGAAAAAGAAAGATGAAGAAAGACAACGACAACACCGTTTGTAGATGATTTTATATAATTTTTTATAAATTGTATATTACTAGTAAATATGTTTATGCATTGTATAAAAGAATTACATCATTAACTATGTAAAATTATGAAGTATCGGCTATGGATAAAATGGCTGCTTTTTGGAGTACATGTCCAACTGGTACAGAACAAAGGGCCAAATGGACCCGCATGCCTTATTGATTGGATGAGCTTGAACCAACCGTGCTATTCAAGTTTTAAACGAATTGAGTTAACAAATGGATCCGAATGCCTTTTTCTACAAGTTTTTGACGAGAGGAGTCGAAAGAATTACAGTAAGGAGACTATGCGTCCTGAGTTTGAATCTTATATACTGCATGCGTATGTGTATTTCCTTGTTCTTTATGTTCCTAGAAAAATCAAAATATGAAAAATTCATTCTAGAGATGGCTGGTTTCCTTGCCGCCTGTATTTTTTTCTGCGCATAAGAGAATAAAAATGTAAATGAAAAATTATTTTCAGAGAGGGTTTCTTGTGTTTTGTTCAAAGGCGGTTAGCTAAGCACTTGTATAAATGTCGATTAAGGCGCCTGTAGAAATAGTTTTCGGAGCAGTGAGAAATAAACATCAAAAGAAGCAATATTTTTCCAGGTAAAAGAAGAAATATGTCATTACTGTACACAACTACTAGTACTTCTAATTTTTTTTATTAACTAGCAACTATGTCCGTACGTTGCAACGGGTAAAATCGGGGCGTGGCGCGGATGGGGACAGGAGGAAGGGGCGCAGGCGCGGCGCGGATTGGGACGGGAGGGAGAGGCGCAGGAGGTCTTTTTTTCATCCGAGCCCTCTCTTTCTTTTCAGCATTGGGACTACAGGTTAATTTTATAAACACTCAAGGGGTTTTCTGCAAAATAGCCAGGCAGACGAAAATTTTAGTTAGAAACATTAATTGTTTTATAGATAGTTATATATATATACACACGGATCTAGTGCAATATCATCTATCTATTATCTATTATATACTAATACTAAAAGTTCATTGAACTTCCTACAAACACTTTTAAATCGTCACATAGCACCATATAAAATACTCCTACACCATTATGTGGCACTATAATAAATCCTAGAAAGTTAAAAAAAGCAAAGCATCTAATCGTTGATTTTCGTTTAATTTGGTGGAGTCATTATTTTCAATCATTATATCTATTTAAAAACTATCAATTAAATTTATCTCTAAAAATCCCCACATCTACGTACACATAACCACCGACATACGTAAGCACGCTGGCCTCACGTTCCTCTCTTTCTTTTTTTTCCTGAAATAAAAAAATAAATAGACCGTTAAGAAAATGAATTCAGCGAAAGCTATTTTTAGAACTTAAATTTAAAATCAAGGCTCCTTTGAATTATAGGAAAATAAAAAAACTATGTGATTTGGATTCCTATTGATTGCATCACTATACTATACTTTGGTTTCTATCATATGAATTCTGAAGGAAAAATTCCTTTTCTACCAATACCATCCAAGGAACACACGGAAAATTAAAGTCCATTAAACATCATGTAAATCCTCCTAAACTACCTCCTAAATTGTCAAGTGTCATTCTGTTAATTGCTATGTGTTAATTGCTAATTGTTGGGATGAATCGATACTTTTTATATTAGTATACATAATAGAAGAGAGCTCCACTTCAAGTCTCTGTTCCATCATATCTATCCACATGTATTCTATTGTATGTTTATGCCTTTATGGAATTATGGTGTACTAGAGAGAGATACTACTTCACATCAAAAAATACGGGGAAAAGTCACTAGGCTGGAGAGTAAGACGATTCAATGACCACATATATGCTTGAGTTGACATAATATCAATTCGACGACTATGCCAAAAACTCACAACGTACCGGTACAAAGCAATGACAACATGTTTAATTTGTTTGTCATATATAATGTCAAGAAAATCGTTCAAATTAATATTTGTATATAGCAAACATATACTCCCCGTTAAAAAATACAGCGTGGTGTATTTCACTGTCGAAAGAATACAAAATCTCTTCCTACACTAAGCTGGACTCCGTTCAACAAAACTGATTAGTCGGGTTGTTCACGCAAAACAAAAATAACCATTAATACATAATTAATTGAGCATTCTATTATACCCTTAAAAATGAATTTATTTGATTTTTTTAAATAAATTATATAAAAGTTTTTGAAAAAAATATATTGTTTGTCGTTCGAAAAACGTGCTTAATAGCCGTAAAAGAAGGCTCATTCAAACCTAATAAGAATTTGTTAGACCCAGAATATAATAAATTAATCATTGGCCAAAGATCAAAATTAAATAGTCAAAAATCGAAACTTACTATACTTTTAAACGTAGATAACAAATTTTCGCTGATTAATTAGTGACGAAATCAGAGCGCCACATTACTTGTAGCACAGTCAACTTCCTCCAAATTAATTAATTACTCCAGTACACATGGTTATGTTAGCACGGGGCTCGAGGTATCAGATTAGCGCTAATAATAAACTAATCAAATCAACAACCTGCAGGTTAAACACTACCAGCAACTACTAATTAATACCATTTCATAGGACTAATAATCCACAGGAAACCCTAGAAACCGTGTGCGCGGCGGCCGGCCGGCCGCGCGTGCGCGGTGGCCGGCGGCCGGCGCGGCGGTCGGCGAATCCGACTCGATCTTTGGGCGGTTAGGGCACATGGCTCCGGCGAGGGGAGCACGGAGCCCTAGCTCCCTCTCTCTCTCTGTGTATACCGGTCTCACCAGGACGACGACGTGATTAATTGGTTATTAAATTAGCTTATTAATGATCAACTTGAGTGTTGCTAATTAGTAGTTTAATTAATTGGCATGTTAGTATTAATTATTTAGTGGGCCCGGCAGCGTACATGATTAGTATCCAGGTATTTGCAAGCATGTTTTGATCATCCATATATATGTGATCTGATCATCTGAGTCCTCTACTTAGCTTATTGGTGGTGGCCATAATAAAATTGACAAACAAAATATATTTGTCTGCATGCTCTCTACAAATAATTTGTTAAATTGTTACTACAATTCATCATATATGACCTATTTCAATTTAAGCACCAAGAAGCAGATATTTAAGTTTTTTTAAATGTATAAGTAATTTGAGATTTTTAGGTTTGATGTCACTTGTTCTAAGACGTACATCGTGTCTATTTCAGAATAAAGGGTGTAGTGTTTGGAGTAGAAAATAATCAATTGCGACTTTAAAAAAAGACCCGATCGGTTATAATATATCGACATGATCTAAAACCATCTCGCCTATAGAGTGCTAAGAAAATTTGTTTTTATGACAACTTACTAGCAACCATGTGATCCAAATTACCACTAGATCGTGGCTTTGGATTAGTAACGTGTAGTGTAGGTCACAACTCCGGAAGGTGTTCTCTTGTGCTCACATAAATTAATCTGCTGCTCCCAATTAATTAAAGAAACATGCATTAATTAGTATTTTGTTCGGCTTAAGTAATTAACTACTAATTTATTAATTACCAACAACACATCCCTCTAAATTTTGGTAGTTGAGATCGATCGACCAACCGGTCAATTCAATTCAAGCCGGCCGGTTGGAATAAACTGCTAATGGTTCGCCGTGCGCAGACCAATTAATTAGCGACGATTTGAATGATTAAATCATAATTAGGAGCTCAGTTTGATAAAGTGATTGACGAGATGATCATATGGGATCACCAACTGCTACTACATAGTCAAATGAATATATAAAAATATAATGATCAATTTGAGATTGATTGGAAACTAACAAATTAGTTAAGCTAGTACCACTACTCTTGATCGAATCGATTGGGCTACTTCACATGACATTCTGATTGTGCTTTTGCAATATCAAATATCAACACGACATGTTCGTTTTTTGTCGGACCAAACCACTAACGGTCAGTGCTACTCGAAACCAATTTAATTAGTAGACACTACTAAATGTCATTAGGTTGTGTGTTAATCAGTGGTTAATACTACCTAACACAAGCTAATATATATATTACTAGCTCGCTAAGCAACAATTAGCTGATGAGAGTTGCTTCGAATTTCGATATTATAGTTGAGTGTTATTATGAGTCGATCTTATCTACAGTATATGCAACTGTCATTTTGTCCTGTATATGTCCTTGTCACTTCATTTGTCGCTGGTACTGTACATCAACCAGACAGTGGCTGATGCTGCGTGTAATTTAAGAAGGATTATTTTTTTAGAAAAATGTATTATATTCATCCCAAAATATAAAAATTTTTAGAAGTAAATATGATTATGAAGAAAGCAGATATAATTAAATGGAGAAATGTTGTGATTGGATGAGAAGTAAAGCTAAGCGAAAAAAATTTGAATGGTGAGGGTTGTGATTGGTTGAAAAGGGAACGTTGATGAAAAGTTATTATATGCTAAAACGAATTGTGAAAGTCAAAAATTATTATATTTTATGACAAGGTGAGTATTAAACAATGATGTGGTCGATCCATGCAAAATTTTCACAAGAAGATCGTTCCCCCACAAGCTGCAGATTGATCGATATCGATGCGAAATATCGGTGCTAAATCTGAAAAGTTGACCTGCTTAGATTGATCGAGCACTAAGCAGAACGCAGAGATGCATGCATGCACAACAGATGCACTGGCGCGGCGCGCGCGCGTGCTTTATATGTGCTAATTAAGTACGATGTGGGGCTCGTGTGCGCGCGGCGAGAGATCGATCGACACAAGGACACGGGACTCGTGGGCGCGCGGCGAGGCATATGCATGGACTGGCCGGATCGATCCGTGGGCGCGCGCGCGGCGGGCGGCCGGGCGGCGTCGCTCGCGCCGTGGCGCGCCGCGTTGGGGTCCCGGGTCCCGCCGCGGCGTGCGTCCGCGAATGCATGGACGCGACCGACGCGCGCGCGTGGCGAGAGCGAGGCGCGCGCGGAGACCGCGCGCCGGCACGCACATGGCGGCACATGTCGGCGCATGGATGCATGCATGCATGCACGCAAACGCAACGACTGAAACTTAACTGATCGATCCATTCAAAATCAGTCAAATTATAAGCGATCTCCATCGAAGATTTGGTCATAATTTGTGCAACCTGCGATGAATCGATGCTCAAGAATCTGTCGCATTCATTTCATCATCTCCTGCGGCTCCGATCCATCGATCGATCTCATCATCACATGCATTCGTTCATATGATCGATCGATCAGCACCATGCATGCTCACCATTCATGCAGCAGATCGCCGCTAGCTAATCTAATCATCACCTAGCTAATTAATCATAGACCATACTACAGAACTAGTATAGTCGTTTATATTAATGTTCATCAATGGAACTCATCAAGATTCCTCAGTTTGTGAGCATGTCTGATCCACCCATCGATCTGATCACATCACAAAATACTGTATTATTAATTAATGAATTCGAGAGCCTGTCCAAAACTAGAAGCTTACTTAGATGATGTGCCCTAGCTAGCTTATTTAGCCAACCAATTAGTAGCACTTTAGCAGTTGATTATAACTCTCTCTATATATATATGTATGTATCCAGGATCATGTTAATGCAACAACCTGATCTCATGATGTGTTCATGTGCATTGGCCCACCTCTCTCTCTCTCCTCCTCTCCCTCTCTCTAGATCTCTCTCATATTATCTCTCTGCACATTGGCATATGGCCCTACAGAAATCAAGGATTTTGGAATCTTTCCATTGATCAGCATATGCTAGCTACCACTGCATGCAGCTGATGATCAAATTAATCATGCACACTAGTACCTAACCTGGGCTAACCTGCTGCTCTGACACTCTCTTTCTCTCTCTACACCAGAAAAAACTACCAACTGCCGGTACCTACCGGTCCATCTGCTTACTTACACTTTAATAAAATATAGTACTACTATATATTACACCACCACTGGTACCACACGATATGTATTTAATTATATAATTAATTAGGAAACACTAGCTACTGTTGTCTCTGATGTTTACATGTGACATCGAGAGATAAGAGAACACTAGAACAATCAGGTCAGTCAGAGTAGTGGATCAAACATCAATTAATCATGCATCAACCACAATAAGATCAACACACTCTCTGCAGCTAGCTACCATCAACAATGTGTATAGTAGAACATGCACTAACATTGGTGGATTATAATTAACAAGTGTGTGATAACTGCTGTGATTTTTCAGATATCTTATCTGCAAACCTAGCTATATATACAGGTAGAGACAAAAGTTGTTAAGTTGACTGATCATGTACAATATGTAGCACTGATAAAGTGAAGATGAAGAAAGAAAGAAATTATAATTAAGAAGGGGATCGGCCAGAACATGGACTAGAAAACAGACACACATGGATGCCTGAGTAGACAAACATAAACTAACCACACAAGTTGCAAACCTATCATGCATATACAAAGTTAACTGATCAATGGCTACACGATGATGCATGATTATGTGAGCATCAGAGCATGCATGCAACTTGCACATTTTATTTTTTTCAATTGTACTAATACCATATTCATAGGGTACCATAATTCTTTACGTTCTCGACAATATTGAGATTCAACTTTATAACTTTGATTCCCAATAAATATAGATTTGTTTCCCAAAATACTATAATAAAAATAAATATGTATTTATTTATTACGTATATTATAATAAAAAATAAAGACAAAGATATATTTATAGATCGTATATCATTGTCTAAAACGTTAAAATGTTAAGAATTATAGAATCGGTAGAAGTAACTACGCGGGTTCTCGCATATAAAGTATATCCATCTATCTATATGAGAAGTATGAGAAGAATTAAAGAACAATAAAATGGCTGATCAACCAAGCATGTATGCATGGTAGCTATTGCAAGTCGGCAAGCAAATTAAACCGGGCATATGCAATATGCAGTAACATGCATGATCGAGCTTGCCACCGGCCCATGTACATGAACTCTTGAGCTTAACTGGACTGTCACTAAATTAACAATCTGCCACTGGCAATGTCAGTAATCGTCAGCTAGCTAGCCAATGATTGGCACATACATGCTTGATCTCGATCAATGGATACGGCGATCTAGCCGCGCGCAGCTTGCTCTTCCATTGAGAAATATATATAAGATCGACGTATGAGTATTAATTTTGTAAATGGTCTTTAATATTAAACTTCGACCACCGTTAACTTGTTTTGTAATATATCATCGACAACTACAAAATAGCGTACATATATAAAACAAAAGTTATATGAAATACAAATCTACACGTACATTGATGGTATGCTAACACAGTGTTAATTCGAATCTTTAGATAATGAAAGAATTCTGGCCTTAGCTTAAAAAGCTACCATCAATTATTACATAATTCACTTAATATAGAGTATATAAAAACTTGGATCGACATGATTAGACAATACACTAGTATGGTAAAGACGACACAGTGTTAATTGGAACTATAACGGCATCATCGAGTCCTGGATATTAATTAATAGTGTTTTACAACGGTAGATTATATATGCTTTTTTTCTAAGACAACATTAAGGCCCGTTGACGATGAAAACCCGGCAGCAGAGCGAGCCTGAGCGGCCACCTGACATGTTCGGGAGGCGGCTCCACGGCTGCTATAACATATTATGTTAGCTTATTACTGGTCAAAAATTACAAATATATACTGAATTTTCCAATTACATGCACGCGTTATATTTTCAACTGATTGAGTTTTCTTTTTTTTGACTAGTACGACAAGATTTTCATGCATGTCTGCAACTAGTGATTTTATTGTGCGGCGGCCGGCCGGCCGGCCGGCGCAGGCCCATCATTGATACCGGCCAACCGAGATCGATCAGCCAAGTTGCTGTATGTATATGTTTTCAACCAGACTACAATAGATCGAGTTATATTCTTTGTTTATAATTTTTTACACACACACACACTATTACGCAAGGCTTTGTCACGTCGATCAGTCAACTAGTGTTGTTGATAGATATGATCGTCGTCGCTATAGATTTCAACTATACAACTAGCTTAATTAATTAACTATGTATTCAGTGGGTACATATACTTTTTGACTAGTGGTATGCATTCATATTCATGCATGTGTACACGTTGACCTAACTGTCTCTAGTAGCAGGTTAAGCTCCCCGTCTCAATATATATAGCTATATTTATATTTTTTAAAAATATAGGTGGTTATAGTTTGGAACGAAGAGAGTAGCATGCATAATGTCAGTTTCAATAGGGTTTTATGGGGTGTTTTATGCATGTTACATGAGATGTCACATCTACAGATTTATAGTTTTTCATGAAACGAGGAGGAGAGAGAGAAAAAAGATTTCATAGGGATAAAACTATAGAGCGTTATTTTCAAAACGTCGAAACTAGATAAAACCCGTCTGAGAGCTTTCTTAATTTTATGGACTCGTTTCTTATTCGTCGTTTCACATTGTGCGATCAAACTATGCTCGAGATGAAGACCGTTTTATCTATTTCATGGTCTTAAAAACTGAAAGATAAAATCTTTCTTTTAGACTGGCCTAAGTAGTTCTATAATTCATGTTAGCTGCATGGCATGCATGTGTTACATCATTCGTACTCCCTCCATCTCATAAAAAAATTATTTTTAGCAAATTTTTTGGTAAATTAATTAGTAGTGGGAATAAATAACTATGATTATGTCTTTCAGTGATACTCTTCGTCCTATTTCACTCTAACTAAATGTGTGTATCCCTTAATCTAATTTGTTTTAACTTCTAAAAATATTTTTTTGGAATAAAATTGAAAAGATAAATGAAGTCTTCGTGGGAGGAAGAGAGTGAGATGATTTAAGTTGATAGCAAAAGTGAAGTAACACATAATTAATTAAGTATATTAGCAAATAAAACTAAAAAATGAATTAATATGTTTTTTAAAACGTTTCTATAGAAAACTTTAAAAAGATACTTCATTCCTCCCATTTTGATCATCCCCTAAGTTTTTTGGTCTTTTCAAAACGATCATTAACAAATATGTCAAATATGCATTATTGAATGTGTTGTATGCAACCAACCAAAATTAATTTTTATTGGTGCAATGATATGCAATATTTAACATATGAGCAGACACGAAGTAATGGAGCATCTTAATAGAGGATTAATTTGAGAATAATTAATGTTATTGTGTCTTTGATCTTGATATCTTTTTGTTTAGGGATGATTAAACTGGGATGGAGGGAATATGATTTAGTGGTCTGAAAAGCGCCTAAGCTAACCTTCCACTCGTAAGCTAGTTTTTTCTGTCATCAATTATTAATGGTGGTAATTAATATCCAAACAAGGGTTTTTCTTTCCGCGAAAACCGCCACAAAATTCACGTTTTTGGCCTTACCGCGAGGTAGCGAAACGGTAGTGGCGTGGTTTCATTTGAAAAATTTCGTGAAGATTCAAAAATTTTGGAAAAATTCATTGAAAAAAATCCTGGTTGTAGAACAAGAATTTACAAGAATTATGGTAATTTTTATGCATAAAAATACACAAATTATGGGCGCTTAAAAATCGTTTTTACTTTCGGAAAAAGAAAAGAAAAAAAGAAAAAAAGTAATGTGCAAGCATGCTGTTCATGAAGCCCATTCAAGACAATCACCTTTTCTTCTCAAAGAGATATCCTTCTTCCACCGTGAGAGATGCAGTCGGATTCCCCTTTCTCACTCTTCCATCCTCTCCCTTGCAAGCCGACGCCGGAGCTACACAAACCGCCGCTGGCGACGCAAATCTCGCGATGACATGCGCGGAAACCGCGACGAGACGATGATGAAGGAGGCAATGGGGACGATGGAGACAATGCTTGGTGGGCAAGCGACACTACCGCACCTAGGACACAACAATCATCTCAACAGAGCGGTGAAACTCCTATGGCTCAGATACATTTCACATGTACTATGCGAAATTTGCAATTGTTAATAATTTGATTTGAACACATCATTTCTTTCTAATCGTTCCTGTGTAGCACTCAACATGTGAGACTTACTTCACCCACGTAACTCAGGACACTGATTATGGCCCTTATGAAGCTCCGACATCTCCACGACACAATACAATGAGTCATGTGGGGTAACATCCGACATACGGTATATGGCCAGAGTATCCGTCGCAATCGAGCTGCACCGACTACAGCTCATCTAGTGTGAAAAGTGGTTATCCAACTTACAGCTACCCTAAACCGAGTGTGGCTGACAGTCCTCCTGTCACTTGGGTGTACGAGTGGCAAGAGCCGCAGTGGTACGCTCAACACTACACCTAGTGGCAAACCACCGCTGCTTGGACTGGACAGACTTGGAATGAGTACAAGGCGGAGTTGCTTCGAACTAATGGGCTAATGGTAATGTCCACCGAAGAATATTCGTTGGCTTGCAGACAATGAAATCAATAGAGTGCACATCTACAACCATTAAGGTATCCTCTCCCTTCTTTCTACATTATATGTTAATTGCATTGTGACTATGTGTTATGTTCGTGTCCTATGTGAATTATGAAGTTGTGGCTTTATGATATGTTGGCTGGGGAATGTATAATCATTGTACATATGTTCTATAGACAAATATTAGCAAAGGTCATGCCAAAATTTTCAACAAATTTCATACTTAGCTAAATTCATTGAGTACTTCAAATTTGTGCCAAAATAGTTATTGATGCTGACATATCTTTATTTATGTGCCGTACTCGGACGAAATATACGCCCACTCACCTCTTTGGTCATAAAACGCAACAACCGATGGCGAAATATGCGGGTTCTTATCATGTTTATTTTCAATCTTGTTATGGGACCTATTTGCAACTTTTAACATATGCTAACACGAATATTTCGTTCTTGTTTCATAATCTAATTATTTCGTGAAGTTGGCCAAACCAATTTTATTATATCTCTTTGAACAAAAGATTTTTATCAATCAAATATATTAATGTAAATAATATACATAGTTATCACTATTTTTAGTTTTTTACTATATTTTTAACATCACATTAAGTATTTTCCCCCGGTATTTCATACAACCATACTTATGTCAATATCATACATATTAATATAAATTTTATCACACAAATATATTAGTGTAAATATCATAAATATGTATTCACTAATCTTAGTATTTTTTTCCTAATTTTTTGAACATCATTTACATATTTTTCGTGACAGTTTTGCTATTTATCGGACTTATCTTCACTGTTTTCGCGCGGAACACACAAAATCCACGGTACGCACGAAATCATCCAAATTCAAATTCTGTCACTGTTCATCGTCGACTGGTTTTCACGGCTTCCACGGTTTTCATGCATACCAGCGAGGGACGAGACGTCAAAGATTAATGAAAAGGTGAACCCTGATCCAAACTAAATTGGTCGTCTTAATACCACTTGTATAGTTCAATCGTCTCTTGCAACCTTAATAATAATATATATTGCCAGTGTGGGCCCGGGCATTTCGTTTCACGCACGTACGTACGGTGACACAGAGCGCTCTGTCGGGCCCACACGACAGAGACACTGGACCAATCGGCTCGTCAACGTGTGTACCACGACAGCGATGGCTAGCCGGCCACGTACGCAGGCAAAAAGAGGCGTTTTTAATTACAAGATTCCGATCCGTGCATGCGCTATCGCTCTCCGTCGTGTTAATTAGGCCCGTTATTGTGAATAGTTTCATTTTGTGTTTTTCACGTTATCTAAATCGATTTGAAATGATAACCGAAACAAATGCCTTTAACATATAGTTTTATATCGTGATTTCATATATTTTAACGTAGCATTAAATATTGAATGGCGTTGTAAAATTATATGGTCATGGTGAGGTTTAATTTTTCGTTTTTTCTAGTTTAGAATAAAATAATTAAGTCACGATAGAGGGGTTTTATTTTATTTTTATGGTATAGATAGATATGTATATTAAATTTTATTTGGATGAAACTCATTTCTTTTCGAACATAGTTTTCTTGACATGCCTACCTGGTATCTTATGAGATTAAAACTCTCTTGAAATCGTGTAGCTAGTGTTAGAATTGATCTCCCGTGCAACGGTCCAACGACCGTTGGCACGCTTGATTCGTGCCCTGATCAAGGGCGCACAACCAACTCATGGTTGCTGGACTCCCGTCGCGCAACGTCAGATAAAGAGGAAGGAGGAAGCCGGGACATGAACGTCGAGAAGCGTTCGCGCACGTATTCGCTCCTAACAAACCCTAAACCTTAGACCGATTGAGAGGGAACGCTGTGAGCGACGGGAAGTCCACTAAAACCACGTCGCCAACACTGACGACATCACCACCGACCCCATGACGAGCTCATCCATGAAGTCCGACGGTGAGTCCCGCTTCTACCTACTAGATCCGTGTCTAGTTGAAAACCCTAGAATCTAAGAGCTAGATGTCAGATTAGGTCAGGGCTCGCACGTGTATAGCACACACATGAATCATGGAGTCAGTTGACACACACAAACACACAAATCATCTGGGATGCGTGCGTGCAACACCGTGTGCGCCGCCCAATATGGGTTCGGCCGGCGCGTTGTCGGTCGGTCGCCGGTCGCCAGCTCGATCTGACCTGATCTGACCTCTGATCTTCTCATTCTCCGGCGGCGGATTGCCGGCAAGCCGCCGCAAACAACAACCGGCCGTGTTCAATGCACGCATTCCGTACGCGCGCGGTCGCCGACCGACGGCGACCCATGCACGCACGCACGCAGCACCGGCCCACGACGACCGACCGACCGGGCCGGTCTACACCGGCCAGTGTCTCTCTCCATGTACTACTACGACTATTACGCGTGGATCACGACACGTCACACGCCCAGTCACCAACTAGTCACTACATATAGGTCATAATTTCCAAGCGTCAGAGCGTGCGACCAGTACATAGTATATATGTACGGTATATATATGGACGTGCACACAACTTACAGTATATTTGACGATTTTGAGAACAATATTTTTGTACTAATTAATAAGACAGCAATTAATGCATGTGTATGTTTTTTCTTGCTTACATAGATTGGATGGTCAAACCAAGCTTAATTAACTAGAGCATTTCAAATGATAGTGTCCAGGGCGGATCTAGAATCTGTTTAAAGGAGAGACTCATTCTCTTCTTTTTCTTTCAACCTCCTACTCTTCTTTCTCTTCTCTTTCACCTTCTTTCTACGAGGATCCAATAGGATAGGAAGATTCGAGCCCCCAGTATCTATGTTAAATCCATTTTTAAGTAGTGTTTATATAAATAGTAAGCTAACATGTAATAAAAATAACGTAATTGTCTATGTGGCATGTAAATTATTAAGGTAAGAAATGTGTGAGAAAAAATAATCTTGAAGATAGTACTAGATATGCATGTAAAAACTACGTATCTACTTATATATCTTAGCTGGTCACGACCTTTTATATTTTATATTTTATGACAAAGGTACTTAATATGTGGCAATTGTTTGTTGACACCAATTTTTCTTATCGTACAAACCATATTACATATTTGCTAGGAGTGCTCTCCCAGCTAAGCTGATTTCGTGTTGTATAACGATAAAAACCAAGTCGCGTCAGAACACGAAGAAACCATATAGAGTAGCTTGCTTGCTTCTCAATCTAATTAAATTAGCTATCTAGCTACTCTCACTTTTATAGTTGCCTTTTGCATCGTCGACGACGACGACCAATGTACGGTCTACGCTTGGTCAATTAGACTATACATATGTTCAGTATAAATAATTGATTCTTGCCGAACACTTGAATTCTTTTTGTACTACGCAATGTTCGATCGATGTCACAAAAATATATATACATCTGCATTTCTTTCATGTGAGAATGGTGACTTTTACTACTTAATTAAACCATATTCGTTTGCCTTTAATTAGTTTCCAGCCACTGAGCCTGCTAGCTACTCCTAGCTTACTTCTCTGATCTCTCGTGTGTTTAATATAATTAATTAATTGTCCAATTGATGACTCGTTCTTCACGCACACAACGAAATTCTCAAGTTAGTAGTGTGTTAACGTTCTTGCATAACAAGTAACTCACTGATCGATCATGTCCGGTCCATAATAGTTAAAAAACTGTATTGCTACTCAAACAGATAGAGACGCATGACCTTGTAAAAACGCGTGGAATACATGAATCATTCCTCAAGATCGATCTCAACTCGCTGTTCTATGCCAAAATTTCTAGATTTGATCGCTGTATGCGAAAATTACTTTAATTAGCAGACAAGTATCTCACAAAAAACACCATAAAAAGACTATATCTTAATTATCTTTATGAATTTGGAATTAGAAGTAGTATTCTATACTCCTTTAAGGCCGTGTTCATTTTTCGTATGCATGCTTCTCAAACTATATGCTAAACGCTACGAGTTTTTTTTAAAAAAATCTATAGAAAAATTACTTTAAAAATTATATTAATTTATTTTTAAGTTTTTAGCTAATACTTAATTATTAATTAATAACTTGATAATTGATAACCCCTATATTTTTGATATTATGGAATAATTCAACCACTAGTACAGATCCTATCATCGTGATGGGCTCAATTATGTCTGAAGTACTTGGGTCGTCAGAACGAAGTCATCTCAATTGGGCCTAAATTTGCATCGTTATAGATGTACTCGTACAGTTATACTCTAGGCCGAAGTGCATATAGCCCGTCACCGATGACACTCATTTGTGACGGGCTCACATGTAGGCCCGATTGAAATGACCTAGCATATCTTAATCGGGTCCAAATACCGAGCCCGTCAGAGATGATGGTCATCGGTGACGGGCTTCAAATATGGTCCGATTGAGAAGACTTTAAATCCCGTCACAGATAACTCATATCGGTGTCGGGCTTTTATTGATGCCCGTTAGAGATAACGGTGTGTCTGATACATATGTCATTTAATTGGCCTGGTTGAGATATAGTTCAGACACACTATAAAAGGACCATCATTTTTTGTCTGAAGATATCCCACTGTTCACTATTTTGGTGGAAGGTTGAAGGGGGCGAATTTTTGTTATTTTTTCTAAAGAAAAATAGGAAAATATTAGAAGTGAGTATAAAGGTTGTAATATTTTTTTTAATTTAGTCGTATGTTAACTAATATTTTGTTAAATTTTGCAGTGATGGATCGAAGTTAGATGAATGCGACAACTTTGAGGCGTCATTGCAAGCAGTATAGAGATGATGTTTTAAGTTTTATGAACGTCGCGGAGGAGGATAGGAGAAAAAGAAATAGCAAATACATGTGTTGTCCATGTAGAGATTGCAAGAATGAGATTATGTTTAGTGAAGAGGAGGTACACTCTCACTTGATACAACGAGGATTCATGAAGGACTACAATGTTGGGTGAAGCATGGAGAGACAGAATCAGGTAGTGGTGCAGCTATAGACAGAATCGGTGCAGACAATCATGAAGATGAAGATGAGTGCTACATGTTTATACCATCTCCATTGGGCGGTGAAATGGTTGATGTGGATCCTGATATGCTGCAAGAGATGTTACGTGACGTTGAGGAGCAAGCTCACAACGAGAGAGATTCGATGAAGTTTAGCAGGTTAGTACACATGCCTCCTCCTCCACGTTGCTTCCCTCCTCGCTGGCCGCCGTCTCCTCCATTGCTCTTCCATTGCTCACCGGTTAGTTGCTCTTCTGTTATTTACAAATATATATTCTAGATGATTGGATGAATATAGTTGGGATGCTTGGATGGTTGGATGAATATAGTTGCTCTTCGGTGTGCTATCTCTCGTCTGCAGCCTATGTTAGTACATACTTTCCTCGTCGGCCGCCATGCTTATTTTAAGTTTTGTGCAAGTACTGATTGGATCCATTTAATCATTCCCTGTTTCGATCTGTTACATGATCTTTCCCTGTTTTAATTTTTGTGCAAGTACTGTTTTAATCATTCCCTATTTCTGTTACATGACCTTTCCTTGTTTCTGTTTCCATCCATTTAGTCCATAGTTCCCTGAAGTTTGTCATTCAGAAATGTATACCATGTTTTTCATCATGTATGTTCTCACATGCTCATTTGTTTTGCTTGATTGCTCCGGACAGCTGTTGGATTTAGTTTTCTACCGGTGAATAGATTAACAATTGCCTCTCATGCTAAAATTCATTTCTTAAGAACACTAGAAGTCTGAGCGGCCCTCTTCATGCCACCATTATTAGTGAACTAAACTTCCTGTACCACACAGGTTTACATCAAATTGATATATATTTTTCCTATACCACTCATGCCAACTTGTAGGCTTCATACATGTTTCTCAACCTAGAAAATGTGGTATATTAACATTTGATAGAAACTGGAAAAATAAAATATTACTGTGTTGATTAATTTCTCTTTTTTCTAACTTCTCTCCTGATACCAATGCAAAACTATACACCAAATCACTGTCGATCCTTTCCTCACCTTTCTTCTCTCCACTCCCTGGATTAATTAGGGAGAGTTCATATGATGTTTTGAGCATCCGCAATGCATCTGTTTTTTATAATTTTATATCTTTTCAAGTGTTGTTCCTTTCCTCACCTTTCGTATCTCCACTCCCCTAGATTTCTTCTCTCCTCTTCCTAGCCAGTGATGAATGCTCAAGAACAAACCATAAGAACAGACCATCTACACCTGTTCCTTTTTTTGGGCACTTCACTAGTTCTTTTTGCATAAGAACAGTCCATCTACACTTGTTATTTTTTGGGAAACTACACTTGTTCATTTTTAGAAAAAAAAGCCAATCGACACTTGTTCTTTTTTGGAGGGCACTACACTTTCTCTTTTTTGATAAGAACAGACCATCTACACTTGTTTTTTTGAACTACACTTATTCTTTTTTTGAAAAAGCAATCCATCGACACTTGTTCTTTTTTGGCACTACACTTTCTCTTTCTTTGGATAAGAACAGACCATCTACACTTGTTCTTTTTTTGAACTACACTTGTTCTTTTTTGGAAAAAAAACCCATCGACACTTGTTCTTTTTTTTGGGCACTACACTTTCTCTTTTTTATTAAAAATAGACCATCTACAATTGTTATTTTTTTTGGGATCTACACTTGTTCTCTTTTTTGGGGAACTACACTTGCAAATGATTGTAATTGATGCACAATTTCTGAGAAAAATTGAGGCCATATCTTAATACTTTCACTTTCCAATATTGATGTTATCAATATGTAAAAGTTTAGTAATGTTTTTTTCTTCGATAGAAAATGTCGGCGACTACTAGTGGGACAACAACGAGCTGGGCTCTAAGGTCCCAGAATAAGATTCCTAAGAAAGTGTACAAAATAACAGAGGTGGACGATCAGGGATTTCCGACGGCTCCTGCGAAAGCTGTCAAAAAGTTCTCAACGATCTGTGAAATCCTAGGGTGGCGGAACTTCATAATTCTGGTGGACCACATCTATCTGGTCCCACAGGTAGAAAAAGATGAGGCCTGGGGAGTTCAAGGAGAGCTTCGAGTACCCGGAAGAGGCCGAGGAAAGACTGAAGCGGCAGGCTATCTGCAAGATGAGCAACTTGAGAAAAAATTTTAAGACCACGCTCGTCACCGACTACGTCCTCAACCGCACCCCATGTTGCCTTACTCGATCCAGCTATCGTAAACAAGACAAATATGCAACACGATCGAGCCAACATGGTGGAATATATCAAGGACTGCTTATATGCCCGTCAAGACAAGGACTTCATTATGTGTGCCTACAATCAACAGTAAGTGTGTACCCTACTTAGAATCAAATGCACGACACGTATAACTCTAGTATTTAACTTGCAATTTATTAATGTCACAGGAGTCATTGGATTCTTCTGGTAATAACGCCGAAGTGGAATTTGGTACACTACCTTAACTCTAATATCAAACCAAAAATATACAAATGGTCGGGCATCGAAGCTGCCTTGAATGAGGCATAGGACCAATACGTGGCAAAAGACGGGAGGCATAAGCATGGGCATCCCAAACTCGGTCACAAAAAGACTTTCCAATTAAACAACAAGTGGGTGACCAGTGTGGGTTCCACGTCTGCCATAACATGCGGACCTTAGCAGACAAGGTGACATTGCTCGACCTTGAGGTGTGTGATTCAATTATTTATATACATAGGACGACAACTTTTCAAGTATGTAGACTGACTTGGCACCTCACATGCAGGATAAACTATCAAGGATTCCGGATAACAACTTTGATATCATTAGGAAGGAGATAGCACAATTCATACTAGATGATGTCTTGTCTCCGAAAGTAATGTTTAGAGTAAAGTCCTAGGTAGCTCGACTCTGAATGGTAGAACATTTGCAATGCTTTTGCGATAAACATTTGATTTTTGTAAATATTCTTTGTAATACACTTCTGCCCGTTGTTTCTGTATATACTTGTTTTTCTTTGTAATACAGTTTTGCAGGTTTTGATGCATGTCGACGCTTTGGAGAGCGGTTCTATATTTTTGCCCGACTTGTTCTTTATTTTGGAAACTACACTTGTTTTTTTGGGAAAAAACAGCATACTACACTTTTTCTTGGAAAAAATGAATGTGAAAGGCATATATGTGAATGGGTTGTGGGTGAATGGATGTGAATGACATATATGTGAATGTGTTTAATCTTGTGGATGTGAATTGGTTGTGGCTGTGATGTTAAATATGTGAATGGATTGAATTGGTTGTGGTTGTGGCTGTGGCTGGGAATGGGGACTGGAATGGGACTATATCTCTGTTATATATGATTTGCTAGGGCTGTGGCTGGGAATGGGACTGGGACTGGGACTGAATAAGACTTATATCTCTGTTATATCTGTGATTTTTTCAGCGGGCATGGTTAGCAAAGGCTCGAGGCTAGCCAAAAATAAATTTTATTTTTTATAATAAACTCATCCCTACGGGCATTTGAAAAAGCCCGATAGAGATAGTCATTCGTGACGGGCTCCACCTACCAGCCCGATAGACAACCGGTCATCCATGATGGGCTCAGTATTACAACCCGTTAGAGATATGTCATCCGTGACGGACAAAAACCGGAACTATATTTGACTCCATGGTTGGTCAACCCTATCGGTGACGGCCTACTAACTACAGCTCGTTAGAGATGTGTTGTCATCTGTGACGGACTTCAGCTTAGGTCTGATTGAGATGTGTCATCTGTGACGGGCTCCCAACACATATGGTTTGACTTTCAAACTCATCTGTGACGGGCCATTATTTTGGTCCGATTGAGACAATGTGCATCCGTGACGGCCTTGTGTCCGTTAGAGATATTTTCTCACATCAGTGACCTTTGCTCACTGACGAGATCAAACCCGATAGAGATAAGGGTTAATGCCTGTTAGAAATAGCCGATACCTTGTAGGAACATTTGTTTCAAACAACCGTATATCATACATTCAAATAAATTTGAATAAGTATATTAATGTATTTGATAAAAATAATATAGTTTATTTATGGCATATAATATATTTTCTTTATTTATAAGAAAGTATGGGATCAAATATTTACATTGGACACCATGATGATAGATAAAGAAAAAGAACGGAGGATATATTTGAGGGGATATATTTGACTGCTTAATCAGTCAAAAAGCATGCACTTTATATAAAAGAGGGCATGACTTAAGCATGCATGATTTTACAAGGGAAGAAAGAAGTCCAAGATACTACATGATCCGTACATATTATTTGTGATGTCAGAGCACACGTGAATATGCACAAGGAAATAACCTAAAGTTAATCAACTACAACATGTTGGTAGCTTTGGTACATATATACCACATGTCTTTTTGCTTTGCATTTTATTTATTTCGGTCCATGACCACATTTCACACCATTAACCTAAGCATTGGAACGGGTATATATGTCTAATAATTAATTAGTCATTAATTAGCTATCGATAATTCGTTTGGACAGTCCATTTGGTCGTCGCCCAGATCTTCTTCGTCTACATATGAATATGTTTGAATAGAATCTTAGTGTGAGAAAACTTGCTTATAACTTTATTAGCAAGGTCATTATTAATTTTTGTAATATCCAACAAATTTAGTAGACTAGCTAGTACGTCGAGATCTTCGCCTAACTAAAGCATTCAGATAAATTAAATTAAGCTGCACGCTGTGTATATTCTTCTTGCTTGACCTATATTAAAATGGAAAATAACGTGATGCATGAAACATAATAATACTATAGGTCGAAAGCACGCGTTGTTAGTTGTTAATTGATTAGGTTTGGATAAACAGATAATGCATATCACCGTGTAAGAAAGACACTACTACAAAAGCATACATGAGTGTCGGCCTAATAGATATCGGTTCAACAAAAATCGACACCTACTAAAACAATAGGTAGCGGCTCTAAAAAATCACCACATATACTATAGGTGTCATTTTTTTTAAAAAAACTGTCACCTATAAGTAAAAACTGATACCTATAGTATAGATGTTGGTTTTTTAAAAAACTGGCACCTAACAAAATGAGCCGAGCCGCAGCCGTGGGACAGAGAGCCTCTCATCCTTATCTCTTCTTATCTCTTCTTCTCACCCTCTCATCCTTATCTTCTTATCTCTTCCTCTCTTCTCTTCTCACTCCACCGGGATCTTCTCTTCTCACTCTCAGTCTCCATCTCATCCATCTCTCACTGACCAGGCCGGGAGGCTGGAGGGGCAGGCGCTCGGTGGTCGGGATGTTCGGTGCCCGTGCTCGTGCTCCTGCTCCAGTGGAGGCGCTCGGTGGTCGGGATCTTCGGCGGTGGGATCTTCGGCGCCCGGTGCTCGTACTCTGGAACTAGCGTGCGGCGGCCCTCCGGGCCACTGCGGCGGGAGGCGACGGAAGGCCGGAGGGGCAGCGGCTGGAAGGGCGACGGCGGGAGGCGGCGGCGCGGTGGAGGAGCCCTCCCTCCGTTGGATCGGCGAGGAGCGTTGGCGGCGGTGGAGGAACCCTCCCCACCGGATCCGCGAGGGAGGCGACGACGGCGGTGGAGGAGCCCTCCCCGCCGGATCTGGCGAGAGGAGACAGCGGCGGCCGGCGTCGGGTAGCTTCCACGGGCGGCTCATGCATGTTTTTTCTTGACTCTTGTTTCTTGTGCACTACTTGTTTGTTGATCTATGAATATTATTGTTGTTGATTTCATTTATTTATGAAATGGATCTGTGAATGTTATTATTGTTGATTTCGTTTATCTGTGAAATAGATCTGTGAATGTTATTGTTGTTGATTTATCTATGAAATGGATTATTGGGTAGGGAATATTGTTCTTGATTAGGGACGGCAGGGAATATTGGGGAATCTTGTGGATTCATCGGTTCAGCTTGCAAGCCGAGCTGGATTTTTTATGCCTGAAACCTAATAGGTACTGGTTCTTAAACCAACACCTATTTGTCTTTGAATAGATGTCGACCAGTAGGTGCCGGTTAAAAAAACCGATACGTAAGTGAGGTTTCCAACCGACACCTATATGCTCTTCTGTTGATCGTTCTAGCTAGGCAGGTAGAATTCTAGATCGATGATGCAAACGATTACGCTCGATGGCAACATAATAAATCAAATTAAGCATGCATATATATTGTTTTAGTGATAGTAACTAGAAATTAATTAAATTTATGAAATCGGACGCGCTTACCTCTACATGGTATGTATACGTACATATGTATACTTATATATGTAGTACGACTACGAAGTAACGTATCCTTTTCATTATAAAATATAATAACTTATTAAAATAAAACTTAATTTATTAATATAAATCTGAATTTGCAATCTGATATGGTTTATGGTACTAGCTAGGTTAAGTCACGGTCGCAGATTACTATATTCTGTAAGAGAGGTATGTGTATACAAGCAAGCTTATATATAGTAGTTATATTATATATATATATATATATATATATATAATATAACTACTATATATAAAAGCAAGTAGTGTTTTATCTAAATTTTGTTTTGCCTGGTTATTTTACGAAAACCCCTTGAGTTTTTCTAAAATTAACTGCGATCCACTGCTATTTTAAAAAAACCCGGTTAAGGAAGAAAAAGGGTTATTTTGTAGAAAACCCCTTGAGTATTTATAAAATTAATCCGTATTTCCAATGCTAAAAAGAAAGAGAGGGCTTGGATGAAAAAAGACCTCTTGCATCCCTCTCTTCCGTCCTTATAATATATATATATAATTTTGTTTTGCCTGGCTATTTTGCAGAAAACCCTTTGAGTTTTTTCGAAATTAACCCGCAGTCCGCCTGATTATTTTAAAAAAAGTTAAGAAAGAAAAAAGGGTTATTTTGCCAACCCTCCGAGTGTTTATAAAATTAACCCGAGACCCAATGTTAAAAAGAAAGGGAGGACTTGAATGAAAAAGACCTCCCGCATCCCTCTTTCGTCCCCATCCGCGCCGCGCCCGCGTCGCTCGTGCCCTCCCTCCCGTCGCCGCTCCGAGCTCCCGTGCTGCCGCCTGGACCTTCGCCCTTCGCCTGTTTCCCTCCCTGCGTCGTCGTCCCATTGCAACGCACGGACATTTTGCATATATATATATATATATATATATATATATAAACTAGCTAGCATGCACGAATGTAACTGGGCAATTTTGCTACCTATATAAGAACCCATTTCATACTTACATATACACTTGTTAGTACAAAATTTAGAAGAGAAAAATTGACTAGAACTAGTGATAAGCGGGGGGAAAAATCACATACTTGTCCGTTATTCCACTTGCATTTCCTAGCTAGCTCCGAGTACTTGCTGGTGCTTCAAATAATTGCATGCATCATTGGTCATGCAAATAGATAGATCATAAGAACTTTTTTGAACAAACGATATATAGATAAGAACTTATGAGTGGTGTACTCCTGTTGCACGTACGGCGGCATATGTTGTATGCGGCCAATGTAATAAGCTGCAACTTTAAACGATCTGCATGCATGCATGCATGTATATATATATATATATATATATATATATATATATATATATATATATATATATATATATATATATATATATATATATATATATATATATATAAACTATCCCAATAGTGTTTCCATCCAAATTTTGTTTTGCCTGACTATTTTATAGAAAACCCCTTAAGTTTTTTCGAAATTAACCCGCAATCCACCTGACTATTTTAAAAAAACCCAGTTATACATACGATAGAGCTTATCTTAACTACTTAAAAAATCTATAACTTTTCGATCATCAAATCGGTTTTTCGTCCAAATCTATAAAATTTCCGATCCATATAACCTCTCGCTCCATTGTTGCCTCACTTTCCTCATCTCCAACAGGCGAGCCCGACTTACGCGCCTCTTGCGTTGCCGTGCATTGCCCTGAGCGACGGGCGAGCACACGCTACACGGCGTGAGCTAGCGCGTCACCGTCGATATACATGCAACTTTTCCTATTCATCAATATACTTTTCTAACTAATAATATCCGAGTCATAAATATTTTGAACTTTTACCAAATTTTTAATCAGTTTAAAGTATCAGTAAGTCAATATATATTTTTATTATATTTTTGACTTAATTTAGTAAAATTAAATTAACTTACACTAAATGTCTATCTGATATTATTTCTTAATCAAGGTCCAGTGGTACATAAAGTTGAAGATACCCTTGCTTTCAAAGTTATATATATATATATAACTATCTATAAAGCAAGTAGTGTTTCTATCCAAAATTTTCGTCCGTCTCTGGTTATTTTACAGAAAACCCCTGAGTGTTTATAAAATTAACCCGCAATCCTAATGCTGAAAAGAAAGGGAGGGCTTGGATTGAAAAAAGACCTCCTACGTCCCTCTCTTCCGTCCTCATCCACGCCGCGCCCCGCGCCACGCCTGCGCCCCTCCCCTCGTCGTCGCTCGGAGCTCCCGTGCCGCCACCTGGACCTTCGCTCTCCGCCTACTTCCCTCCCTGCGTCATCGTTCCGTTGCAACGCACGGGTATTTTGCTAGTATATATATATATATGCATCATGTACCATTTGCTAGCTCTAGCTAGCTAGTTTTTCCATCGTATCATCTGTAATCTTATAAAAGTTTATAAAAGTAAGTAGTGATGATGATTGTTCTGTCATTATTCTATCACTAACTCCTAATTTTTGTAAGAGAAAAAATAAATCATGTCAACTACTCTCACCAACTTTGTATTTTTATAGGAATAACAAAATACATCATACATGTGAAAATTAATAATTATTGTGTAATTAATAATTATTTTCTAAAAGGAAAAGGGCAACGCTGACGTCAGCAAGGGGAACCGGTGCCGACATACGGGCCCCACGCGTGAGCGGATCAAGGTAGCCGGCCTGCCGTGGACCGAGTCCATGGAGGCGCTGGCGGGGGTGCACCATGTGATGACCACGTGGTGGCCATGACGGCCTGGTAGGGGCGAGGTGGCGTCAACATGGCGGCACGGTGGCATCGAAGCAGGACGACACCAGAAGGCCACGCGGACGGCCCGGATTCGCCCTAGGGCGAATCGAACGGCCAGGGCAAGCGGGAACGGGGCTCGCTGACCAGTCATCCAGGGAGCGACGTGTTAACGACCAAATTTGGTAATCAAATCTTCGGGTTTAAAGCAGAGATTGAAGCGGTATCGGAGGAGATGCATGATCTGCGGAGAAGCAGAGGCCGTGTCGGCTGAGTCCGAATCGGCTGCGGAGCCCGTCGGTTAAGTATGAATCGGATAAGGATAGCCGATAGCCGATTTCGAGTTGAGTTAGAAGTGGAACCAGTTCCAAAAGGAAAACATGAAGATAAGGTGTTGTATTTGGAGACTATTGTCATCTATGGATAAGGTCCTGTAACGGCAATTGTATCTGCAAATTAGGAAGTTGTATAGATATTCCTATTGTAATGTGGCATGGAACTGTGTCCCGAGATATTGTCGTACTGTAAATAGTTGATAAGGTAGAAACCGTGTTCTACACAGATATCTTTATACCTGGGTATAAATAAGACCCGAGGGCTCTTTATAAAATATCAACAACACACAATCAATCAACTTCGACGCATCGCCACCTTTTTTATTCTCTTTTCGACAAGTTCTTGCTTTCGCTCGGGCTGCATCGACTTCGATCTTCGAACAAAGTAATTCCTTGTTACAAGTGGTTTGTATCGTCGGGGTTAGTGCTTCTATCACCATGATACTCTAGTTCCAATGTTATAGACTACTTAATCTATCATATGTGACATATAATCTAGAGCAATGTCTAGATCTGTCTCGCAAACAGCTGGTTTTTCTCTGAAGACAGCAGCCGATAGAGCTAGATCCAGAGGTTGAATTAGATTATATGTCGTATCTACCATCTCGAGGGATTTTCATTAGCTTATACAGATCTAATATTTTTTTGTACTTAATGTTGCATGTAATCGACCTATTAAGTCTCTTTTAGAACTATCAAGATCTGTTTGGTTTAATGTTTATTATTAGAGACAACGCTAGAGTTTCAGTCAGCCTTACTTATTTTAGTTATCTTCTAGTATTAACTGCTGTTAGATATATTAAATCCGCCTTTTATATTAAGATCTCAATCTATTTAAATGCCCTAAGCCAGTATCAATATGTCAAGTTACGTTGACAACCGATTGATCTAGGTTTAGCGTATTTAGATTAGATTAATATCTTTTTATAAAATATATCGGAATATTAGCCGATTCACGTTAGACCTGTAGCATCGGCTAGGTTATCAATGCAGATAATTATTATCCTAATGTGCCTCTAGCCTAAGTGATTTATACTATCTCGCTACACTACCGATCTATCCCAATCACTTAGCACAAATATACTGTGGGATAACAATTATATGTTTATTGATGTCTTCAGCCGATCTGGTAGGATCTAATTTTAAATTAATGCCTATTTCTTGTTTCTTGTTGGTTACAGGATCAAACCAACTGGCACGCCCTTGACGACACCAGAGGCGACCAATTTGGACTTGCACTAGAGTAAAGCAAACCTCTCAGGCCAGTGCGTGAGAATCGAAATTCTCATCAACACGACGACACACGGCCTGATGGTCGCCAGCAGCCACCGATGCAACGACGTGCATGGGAGAGCGGCGGAGGAGGGCATGAAGGAGGAGCGGATGCTCACGCAACGCGGGAGATGCGGAACAGAGGCGAACGACGACTAGGGACGACAGCGGCATTCTCCTCGGGAAGACGACGCAAGCGAGGGTCCGTCGGTTTCCGGTGAAGGCAGAGGAGCGGCCGAGGTACGGCTAGACCTAGGAAAGACGAGAGAGGGGTCATGAGAGGGAAGGATGGCCAGAGATGGCGGGAAGAAGGGGGCGAGCACCGGGCTTGAGGAGGAGCTCACCGAGGTGGCCGGAAGTGGTGGAAAGTGACGGCCAGAGATCGACGGGGATGGCGACGCTCCCTGGATGCGTTGCTGAAGGATTTTCGATGATGATTTGTGGAAAGGGACTGTGGCCGAGCAACGGCGTTGCGCGGTGAAGCTCGTTCTGGCGACGGTGCGCAGGGCGACGTTTAGTGGCGACGGTGTTTGGCTGGAGTGCGGCAATGGCGACAGAGCGAGTATGCAGTGGGGGTGGCAGCTCGGTGGCGAATTGGAGGGGTAGAGCAGCAGCTGGGATGCGGTGCAGAGCAACGGAGCTAAAGATAGCGGTAGCATGGCGTGGCGGCGTCGCTAGCGGTGGTAGTGCTTCGCCGGAGCATGATGGTGAGCGGCGGTACGAGGGAGCGTCGTGAGGAGAGCGAGAGAGAGCACGACGAGCTTAGGGAAAGGGTCAAAAGAAAGAGGGGAACACGAGGTCTCTTTTTATGGGCTCGGGAGGAGCGGTTTGAGGCCAGGAAGGACGGAAGTCGGCGGACGGAGTGGGCGCCGACGTGGGGAGTGTGGCGTCGGTTCGGCGCCGGTTTGCCCGGGAAAGTAGGGAAAATGATGGAGGTGGTGGCGACGGCCACGTCCTCTCAGTTGGATGCAAGCACGGGAGAGGCGGCGACGTGGGAGAGTGGCGATTGGTTCTCTCGGCCAGAGTTAGGAGAAGGAGCTGACAGGTGGACCCCACATGTCGACGGGATAGAAGAAAGGAGGGACCCCAAAGCTAGAGGAGAAGAATTTAATTTGTTTTTTCTCTATTTATTTAATTGATTAAATAAACTTTGTATTATTAAAATTTATAATTAAGCTTCGAAAATTCACGAGAAGTTTCATAGAGTACTTTAGAGCATGGAGAATTTTATAAAAATATTTTTAGCCATGATTCTAAAAGAAAAAATTTTCCCACGTTAATTTCACTTGATAAATTGCTTTTAATTTTAATATAATTTATAAAAATACATTGTTAAATAATTTTTAGGGCGTGATCTATGTGATGTTTGGTTTGGCTAATTAACCATACGTAAAACGAGAAACATAATTAACATATGATTAATTAAATATTAATATATAAAAATAAATAAATAAATTTATTAGATTTTTAAGCAACTTTTATATAAAAAATTTCACACGAAACGTATCATTTAACAGTTTAAAAAGTGTGTTAACGGAAAACGAGAAGAATATAGGATTGAGTATACACTCACGAACGTACCCTTACTCTCGAACGAAAATCAGGGTGTAACATCGACCCATAGGTGCCGGATTTGACAAGCGACACAAGCTTATTGACACTGATAACACGGGTCTAATATTTAGATGCCACACTTTTATAGAATAACTGAAATATATATTCTCCCCAATTATAAGTGCTGGTTGTTGCGTCAAGTTGGCACCTATATCTAGGCCCACACACTCTCAGTGGGGTCATTATATATATTGGTTGAGGTAAAAATCCAGCGTCTATGTTTTTTGAGGAATAGAATAATTCGGTTTATTTTTAGAATTGGCACATATGACGGTTATAATATTCGGCCCTGCGTTGGCTCATAAACAGGTAAATGATTTTATGTGTTGATTTATAGAAAACCGGTATATATATATATATATATATATATATACGGGAGCGTCAGCTCTGTAGTAGTGGTACTTACGTACTGGTCAGTTCCTTCTATAGCTAGCCTCAATGGCCATGGAATTCATTCTGTGGCACCACTGCATTGCGCACCAATGATGTACATGGATCGATCTATAGTGGCACGTACACTCGCTAGCTAGTAAAGTTGGCAGCAGCGGTAACTACCGCATGCATTCCGATCGACATTGCAAGAGTTGCAATTATATGTCATATCCAACAAGCCGTAAATTTTACTATTCACCTACTTCGGCCTGTTCCACGTTTAGACTATTTTCTTAATCAAACTTATTTAACCTTAGCCAATTTCATATGAAAGTATAGTAACATTTGTAATATAAAATAAACTAACGTGCTATTAAAATATGTATTATTAAAATATATTCAATATTAAATTAAATTATCAAAATATATTTAATGTTAGATTTAATGAAATTAATTTGATGGTATAGATGTTTTTAGCTTTTTATATAATTTTGATCGAACTAAAACAATTGACTAGAAAACACGTTAAAAATATCTTAGAAGTACTGATAAGTGCGCTGTATGATGGATCGATCACGTGCATGGATGCTGACGGATGATACCCGCGTGCAGGAGTACATGCATAAGATAGAGCCAACCAAATGCAACTTACCTTACTACGTACGTACTTTGCCTGCAGTGACAATAGGACCAAGTGGTAAAAAAGTTGAGATATATGGAGCACGAACTATGGATGATGATGATCAGTTGGGGTGTTCACTTTACGTCAGCTTGTACGTAGCTACGTTTCTCACCAATAATTTGAGCTTGCTTGCAGCAAATATACTACTTTATATATATATTTATATATATATATATATATTCATATACATATATTATACAAACACCGTATGTGTTTATATAGCATCTCGGTGTATTCTATGTACATAATACACTCAGACCAGTCGACCCAACCACCCAACTAATAAGACACGTCACCTCGCATGCGAATGCGAATATATCGGCTGATTCATCGCGACCGACACTAAAGCATCGGATACTATTAGAACTCTAAAATTAAACGTGCTTGGACGAGGGTAGTACTAGGATGGGTGACCTCCTTGGAAGTGCTTGACGAGGGTAGTACTAGGATGAATGATTGAGTCACCTCCTGGGAAGTCCTCATGCTACGCTATATCTGATGGAGTTGTAACTAGTGTTTAAATTAGATTGCAACCAATATACCAAAAGTAACTAGTGTCAAAGAAATATTGGTGATAAAGTTTCAATTGGACGATCGATGATATTGGTGTGTCACAACTGGTGTAATAAACAGGAGTTACAACCAGCTAGGTGTCGGTGATATTGATGGCAAACAACAGTTGCAAAGCTAGTTGTCGATGATATTGATAGCAAACAACATTAGCAATTTGTATGTAAATAAAGTGCAACTGAATAATTTTTCATGAGGTCACCCATTCTAGTACTACTTTTACCTCAGCACACTTAACTAAACAACAGTTACAATTTGTGTGTAAATAAAGATCACCCATTCTAGTACTACTTTTGCCTAAGCACGCTTAACTAAACAAGAATTACAATTTGTGTAAATAAAGTGCAACTGAATTTTTCATGAGATCACCCATCCTAATACTACTTTTGCCCAAGCATTTATGTGTAAATAAAGGCCACCTATTCTAGTACTACTTTTGTCCAAGCACACTTAACTACACAACCATTCTAGTACTAATTTAGCCCAAGCAAGCTTAACTACACAACAGTTATAATTTGTGTGTAAATAAAGTGCAACTGAATTTTTCATGAGGTCACCTATTTTAGTATTTTTTTTGCCAAGCACGTTTAACTTTAAAGTTTTCATACAATTAACTGTTTTAGTGAGATCCAATGTTTTTGTGTGTGGATCAAGCGCGCGCGAAGGATATGGTTTAGACGCACGCGAGGGAATGTGCATCAAAGCACCTTAGTGCATTAATTTTATATATATATATATATATATAAATATAATACAGGAGCACAGTGGCGACAGCAATTATATGCTCTGTTGGGAATTGGGATCACCCTTTGACTCTCATCAATGTGGCTTAATTTGTGGGCTTAATTTGTGGTAACAAGCAGTGTGTGCGTCTCTATATATATAGAGAGAGAGTTGTGCTATTGTGTGACACGCCGCACAGTCTCATCCTATGTGGCATGACCGAATCTTTAATTTGAAAACTCGAATTGAAAATCCGAACCGTTCAAATTGTTTTATATATTAATATCTTCTTGTAGACTAAATTTTAGAGATTTGGCCCAACTATATATATATATAACTATCTATAAAGCAAATAGTGTTTCTATCCAGAATTTTATTTTGCCTGACTATTTTGCAGAAAACCCTTAGAGTTTTTTCAAAATTACCCGTAGTCCTATTGCTAAAAAGAAAGGGAGGACTTGGATGAAAAAATAGACCTCATGTGCCCCTCCTCCCTGCGCCCCTCCCTCCCGTCCCCATCCGCGCCGCACACCGCGTCTGCGCTTCTCTCTCCCATTACTGCTCGGAGCTCCTGCGCCACGCATGCGTCCATTCCTCCCGTCCCGATCCACGCTACGCCTCGACTTCACCCGTTGCAACGCACGGACACAATTATATATATATATATACTCTCTCTCATCTCGCAGGTATATATATAAATGGCATGGACAGCCAATACTGGCGTAGTCCGGTTACCATCCTTATCGAAAATATATCATATAAACGCAAGTCCTCACGTGTATATAATATGCACATCATCAAACAAATGTTATAAAGAATTAAAAAATTATATATGTACTTTCAAATTTTAATAGTATTATATCTATGTGTAAAGTGTTATCTTTAAATTTATCATATATAAAGTAAAAAACAAAATTTGGAAGGATTTATAGCCTTAAAATTATCAGATTTTTTCTTACGGCTAAAATGTAATGAATTTGAGGTTAATATTTTACACGTAGGTATAAGACTATTGAAAGTATATGCATAAATTTTTTTAGATTTTTCAATGATATTTGTTAGTTGTTGTGCATGAAGCGTACACGTGAAGCTTGTGTGCACATGATATGTTTCCATACAGATTTGCTATATATTTGTTGACAATTTTTTTAAAAAAATTTGATCGATGTAACTCTAGTACAATCACAAGGTAATTATATTATAATTTGTATGTAACTACAATATAACTTGTATTTAACTTTCACATAATTTTGAATCATTAGATTTGCTTTCAAGAATTGTGTAAATGAGGAAGAAAAAAAATCATAGCGTGTGCATATGCGAGGAGATTCGCTTTCACGATCTATGTTTCATGAAAATGACATATAACCGAGAAATTTTTGAAAGTTATATATAAGTTGTAATTTCATCGTGATTATACTATATTTATAAAATTTGTCGTGTATAGGTGGTCCCATTCCCATATATATCACCCCTCAAAAAGAAAAGAAGTGACACATGGGCAGATGGCCCGACCCAAACCGCGCAATTGTATCACCTTTTTCTATCTGGCCCGGAAAAGGGTCTTAGGCGCACGTGCGGGGCCACAAATACATGGGCCGGGGACTGTTTGCTATTAACGTATGGCTCATATACATTTGGGCCGGAAACGGTTTGCTATCAACGTGAAGCCCATGTTAGTTCGGCCTAGAAGAAATTTCGCTGGAGTGCGTCTTGTTAGGCCGGAATGGGAATGCCACTCACGTGCGGCCCATATTCGATGGGCCCTAGCGGGAATGCTATCTTTGTGCGGGCCATAATATTATATGGGCCGGAAAGAGGTCGCGGTTTACGTGCGGCCCATAATATGTTGGGCTGGATAGAATGCAGTGGGCCTGGGGCCCATTTACACACGCACGCCACGTCCCCTTCGCCTCCGCTTGATTTTTCGGATTTTTAATTTTTATTAAAAGATTTATAAAAATAATTTTTATTTTAAATTTTTGTAAAATTAGTTTTCCACCGTACCGTGGGAGAGCGTTTTTAAAAATCGTCCTTCGAGAGGACGATTTTAGTAGCGTGACCAATGACCGTTAGCCGCTTGTCGTGCGCGTATCTTACAACCTTCGTGAATTGGTTTTTTTACAGTTGAACAAGGGAGCCAAATACAAAATGACACGTGTGATGACACGTGTGATAGACGGCGGTCAACGACAGTTATTATGTCACTAAAATCGTCCGTACGATGACAACCAATAATCATCTGTCATGTCACTGTAGAAAACATTTTTTTAAGGAAGGACGGTGAACGACTAATTTTTTAAAAGTTCAAAATCAAAAATTACGAATCTTTTAATAAGAAAATTAAAAAAATCCCAAAAATTCCCTCCGCTTCCGCTTCCGCGCATAGAAGACCAATTCCTCGCGCCACCTCCGTCGCCGCCGCCGCCGTGGACTGCTGTGACGGGATGGATCTGCGACGGCCGACGCGCTCCTCGTCGGGGGAGTGGAGCCGAGGTATCGCCAGGTCGGCTTCGTCACCACCACCCCCGAGCCCGCCGCGGCGGGGGCGCTGGCCACGTCCGCGCCCGCGTCGTCGTCTTCCTCCTCCCCGCGGGGCTCCGACGTCTACCCGGGGTCGCTCTCCCCTGTCATGATCCCTCCCCCGCGCGTCCCCGACCACCTCACCGCCCTTTCTCCCGCCCCCGACGCGGCCGACTCGCTCCTGCCCTCCTCCCCGCCGCCGCCTTCGTCATCCTGCCTCGACGACGACGACGACGTTGACGTCTCGTGGGCGCGGCCTCCTCCACCTGCCCCTCCCGGTATGCGATTCGCGGGCCTCCAATTCTGACCTCTCCGATGATTAACATGCTACCCTTCTCTAACAATTCAGTCCTATGATTTTGCAACGGTTAGATATGGATAGTTTTAGCTCTATTTTTTCTAACAAATCATCCCTATGATTTCTGCAACTGTTAGAGATGGATAGTTTTAGCTCTAATTTTACAGATGAGACTGCATAATATCAAGCGATATTTGCAACATTAGCTTGCATAAGTATGTTGCTTTTAATGTTACCTTTGCAGCTTTGCTATTTCCAATATAATTGACAAGGCAGTAAAAATCGCATATAACCACTGATTCCAAGTCTCTTTAGGACAGAACTTATTGGTACCGGACCACAATGTGCTATCCTATTATAGCTCACTTTCCAGGGACCCTACTGCATGACCTGATTATTTTTCAGAGTGGCTTGGAGTTGATGGCAGAGGGTTGAAACATAGAATTTATCTGGAGACTAAATATTGTTACTCAGGCAGTGGAATTGATTCCAAATCAACATAAACATGTTAGCAAAGAATTCGATTAGCAATACAACGCTGGCCACAAAGAGGAGATTGTCATTCATGTTGTTTAATATCTATGGATGTTGCATTATTGCACTGTGTTCATGTGCTATATTAAAACTATGGGAAGCTGCTGTCACTGTATAATTAGTATTAGTCTGGGTTCTCTATATTTAACATGATTGTGTTAAGACACAAGCTAGTTAGACGCAAATGGCAGAGAATTATTGATCAGCATTCCTCTAAAAACTATTTTAAAGAATGACCATATACAAACTGTGCATATTTTTCTTCTGCTCTTGATTTTAGAATCGGAAGGAGGTCTTCTTGATACACAGAATGAACGTGCTCCAGCTCCAGCTCCAGCTCCAGCCCCAGTTCAACAAAAACAGAAGCTTTCTAAAGCAGAGAGACGTGCTATTCAGGAAGCTCAGCGTGCAGCCAAAGCTTCTGCAAAGGAGGCAGGTAGTTTGCCTGCTTTTTACTCAATCTAGATTTCATTATTCTAGGTTGTTTTATCGTTTACGGTTAAACTATGAAAGTGTTTTACCTGAGGGAATGATGGACGAATTTTCTATCAATCAGATAAAAGTCTTCTGTGCCACACCTTTCACTGACATGCACCCTCTGTCTTATCAAATTTCAGGGTTATCAAGAAAATATATAGCCACAGTTTCTACTTCTAATGCTGCAATGTCAAAACAACTCAAAACTGTAAAGACACCTCTCAAGAAAGATCTGCCCCAAGTTACACCTCCAGTTGCTTCTGATAGGAAGACTAGTGAGCGCCCTCCTGACAGAGATAGAAAGAACGATGCTCCTCCCCCTCGTATGCAGTTTGATAATGTACATCGGGTGGAGAAAACAAAGAAGCGTTCACTGGTCAACCAAGCAGAAGCACAAAATAGAGTCGAATTGTTCAGACATCTCCCTCAATATGTGCATGGAACTCAGCTTCCTGACCTCGAGTCAAAATTTTTTCATCTTGATCTAATGCATCCTTCTGTCTACAAGGTAATTTATCAAATACTGCAATGCAAATATGCAGTAAGCCGTAACAACACATGCCAATGTTTTTCCTTGGGGATTTGGGTTGGCTAAACTATAATATAAGATGAATATATTTGTAGGAGAATGTTGAGCAGTGTTGCAATGGTGATTTGTTCTAGCTTGCATTACTGCTTCTCTGGTGGTTAAAGTTAACATAAAATATACAGGTTAAAGAAGCTTTTCATTTTTCTTGTTTTCTAATAGGACTGGGTTACTGCTAAATTAGGTGAATAGCAAGTATCTTATTTGACCTCTGTGTTGACCAAATATCTTATGTGACTGTGCTACGTTTCAGGTTGGGCTTCAATATTTGTCTGGTGTTATATCAGGTGGCAATGCTCGTTGCATAGCAATGCTTGTTGCTTTTAGAGAGGCCATAAAAGATTACTCTACACCTTCTGCCAAAACTCTCAACCGAGATCTTACTGCTAAAATCAGTAGCTACGTATCATTTCTCATCGAGTGCAGGCCTCTTTCAATCAGCATGGGCAATGCTATTAGGTTTTTGAAGAACAGAATTGCTAAGCTACCACTTACATTGTCTGAGTCAGAAGCTAAAGCTAGTCTACAGTCTGACATTGATCGGTTTATAAATGAGAAGATAATAGTTGCAGACCGCGTCATTGTTAGCCATGCAATCACCAAGGTCAGAGATGATGATGTATTACTGACATATGCATCATCCTCTGTTGTTGAAATGATTTTTGATCATGCTAATGAGCTTGGAAAGAAGTTTCGTGTTGTTCTGGTAGATTCTCGTCCGAACAACGAGGGACGAACACTATTGCGCAGATTAGTTGCAAAGGGTATCAGTTGCACGTATACGCACATTAATGCCATCTCATACATCATGCCTGAGGTCACAAGGGTTTTTTTGGGTGCCTCTTCGATATTGTCAAATGGAGCAGTTTACTCCAGAGTTGGGACAGCAGCTGTAGCAATGGTTGCTCATACCTTTGGAGTGCCTGTTCTAGTGTGCTGTGAGGCGTATAAATTGCATGAGAGGGTTCAACTTGATTCTATATGCTCGAATGAACTTGGTACTGTACAATTATTTCTTGTAAATTAAGTTACTGATTAAGCTTACCTCTAGTCTTAACTCATGACATGTTATTTACTCAGATGATCCAGATGTTATTTCAAGAGTTCCTGAGACAGAAGATTTGTGCCACCTTAAAAACTGTACTTATAATGAAAATCTACAACTTCTGAATCTTAAGTATGTGCCTGAATTCCCATAGATGTTATAGCTGGTCATGTTTCTCATGTTGGATAATCAATTGAATTATGTTCACCTGATAGGTATGACACTATGCCTTCCGACTACGTTTCTATGATCATAACAGAATATGGAATGGTAAGATGTGTTCCTTTCTACTTCTAAATGAATTCCTCATGCGTACATTCAAATCATATTCTACCCATGTTAACTTTTTTTTTTTGCTGCTGTTTTTTGTGCTTGTAATAGTTCAATACAATGCTATCATATGCTGACCGAGTTTTAAACTTGGATTCGTTGACCTTTTGCTGCAAATTTGTGTCCCTGCCTTGCTAACAAGCAACAACAACTCCATAAGTTTAACTTCAGCCAAGTCCACAATGGAGACCTTTTTTCTGTTTGGTTTTGACTAAATCTTGCTCCCAAAAAAGGCAATACTTATATCTAGCAGTATAAAGGTTGCACTTATCTATGGCAGGGAACACTGAGCTGACTATGTTTTGGTAATATTTATTTTTATCTTTGTTGTAAGAAGGAATCTGCTAGGTATACTTTTTTTAGATAATTGAAGCTCTATTGAATTCAGTAAATTACAATCTGCTAGGTATACTGGGTCTCATAGTCAGTGAGCACCAGATAATCTGATACCGAGATATTCTTTCATTTGATTATTGTTAGAGTATATATGGTTAGGATTGATAGGATCCGGTTGTTATGGTAGGATAGGATTAGCTTCCATCCTATCTCTCAGGGATTGCTTAAGATCCAAAACCATGTACTCAAGGCTCAATATGGCAATTACAATTACGCAGTACATCTCTCGTACAAACTTTCAATTATATCTATATCCACAACTTTTTTTCTGAAGATATTTCTAAGCCACATATATAAGTAGTCACTGTCATCTTTTTAGACAAAAGGCACAAGGCCCGGCTTCTATTGAAAGCCAACGATGGCAGCATAGTTATGGGGGTTACCCATTATACAAAAGAAGTGCAAACATCATAACAGCGATCAGCAACAGCAGGAACTGCAAGACCCAGAAACAACTCAAGATACCTCTAAAAGGACAGACTAGGAATGCGGGTACTTTCACAAGGTTACCACCTCTACACAAACTGGAACCAAAACCAAAGTGGCCCTCAGCCGATCCCAGTTCTTTGCTCACTCAAGACTGTTTTGCCCTTTTTAGCTTCTCGGTCATCATGTCCACTTCGTCTGCATCCTTAGCACTAAGGACTTTCCACTGCTGCAAATGGGAAACGATTTGAAAAGGAAGGATTAGAGGGGAGTAAACCAATTTTTGATCTGAAAATCATATTATTTCGAGTAGTCCACAGCACCCAACAGATAGCAGAAAAGGACAGTCAAAACTCTGGCCTTAGTATGTTTGAGAGTATTAATTATCATAAAGAACTCATCAAAATCTCTTGGGGCTGCATTCCACCCAAAAGCATCTCTGCAAATGCACCAGATTAGGGATGCCATAGGGCAACAAAAGAGAATATGGTTAGTAGACTCAAGATTTCCACATAAAAGGCAATTTTCTGACCCCTCCCAGCCTTTTTTCCTCAATTGTTCTGCAGATTGAATTCTGTCTTTCATTGCTAGACAAACGAAGTGTTTTATTTTCATTGGACATGGGCTTTTCCAAACTTCCTGCATTTTCATTTCTCTTATCCCTCTAAAGGTGATAGCTCTATAGAGTGAGTTTGTGGTAAAGTTTTTATTAGCTCTTCAGGGTATCTGGTGTTCTACTCAGTCCCATTCCTTCATTTAAATCTCTAGTTGAATTCTTTTTTTTGGTGGGAAGGCCAACGGACTGGCCGACCAAATTTTATTAAGGATTAAGAGGGGAACAAAACAAAGTCTTTAGCTTTACAAACATGACACCAAGGATGTCGCGCCGGCTTTGCCAGCACTGGAAAACCGGATGAAGCTAGAGAACAAACGCTAAAGGAAAAGACTGCTATGCACAACTTCAACAACTCTGCTTCAGGTTTCTGCTTTAGGTGGCGTTTCTCTGAAAAATTCCTGCTTCACTCCAGACGCCTATTTCATCATTAATATCTGCTGCAAGCTCAGTTGTCGATCTTGATTTTTGCTGGAACACCTGACAATTTCTTTCCTTCCAAATCATCCAGCAAATAAGCATGAATAGAGAATCGAAATTCTTCCTGTAGCAAGTCCGACAACGGCGCCACGCCTCCATCCACCAGTCACTTAAGTCTCCCCCGAATTCTGCCGGCATTTGGAAAGTTAAATTACACCAGGAACGCAGCTGCAGCCATCTCTAGTTGAGTTCAATTGTTCCAATTCAACCTCACCAAAAGATCTTCTAAAAGTCAAGCATCCAACTCCTCCTGCCACCAGCTCAGAAACTAAAATGTTCTGTTGGTTACAGATCTTGAAAACTCTTGAGAAGGTGATTTTGGGGGCAAGATTCAAACCACACATCATGCCAGAACCAGATATGGTTTCCCTCCCCTAAAAGCCATTCTGACCCAAGTTTCAACCATTTTCTGACATTTAGAATGCCTTTCCAGAATTGGGAACCTCTCTCAGCACTATATTGGAACACACCTCCTTCCTGTAAATATTTCCTCCTTAGCAACTCAACACACAAACTCTTATCTGGTGACCAGTATTGGCACTTAAAAATAGTAGGACCAGTATTGGCACAACATCGTTGTTTTTAAATATGCCCTAACAAAATTATCTTTCCGAGAGCAGCCTTATTTGGTCTAATTTGTCAGATCTGTCTGCCCCCAACCGGCCTTGGATTTAGACAGCCCTACCATATGCCGTGGCAGAGATGCAAGCTGTCTTCAAACTGATGCATTATTTTACACATGTGATGTAAACTTTATGAGACACATACCTGATTGCAATAAAAATGGCATACAGAAATGACATACAGAAATGAAAAGAGACAAAATAGAACATGGTCCTTCAATAGTTCAATAATTGTTGAGTGTCTAATTTGAACTGTACTTATCTGATGAGTGCAGGTTTAATTTTTCTTAATCTAGTTTGGAATATTTCTCTATCCCATCTGGTCTTTACATTAATTGCTTTGTCATTGATTAATGATTATATATATATATATTTTTTGTTTGATACTAGTCTGGTGGCTTCAAAAGTCATAGTTTTATTTATTAATATGAGGAGTTGAGGACGTGACCTTCACCTTTCATAGTTTCGTCGTGAAAATACTCATGCATTGGCTGCATAACTTGATCTTACATAAGTGCTATTAAGAGTTCTATGACACAAATAGCTATTTTGAAATTTCAGTTAGTCTTTTTTACTAGTTGGCGATTCCCGCTGATAGTCATGGTATCATGGATGAAAACAAGCAGTTTTGCTTGCAGCTACTTCCCATTATAATTCTTGTGCATACTGTCTTGTTTCGTCTGCATAACTAGTCCGATATTAATACACGCTATATTCAAATTTCTGTTTTTGTGAGTGTGATATTTCTTTACCACATCCGTACTGTTTTGTTTATCATTTAAGATAGGCTGTCTCATTTGGTCCATTGAATTGATGATTTGTCCTGCTGTCGCAGCTCCCACCTACTAGTGTGCCAGTCATTGTGAGAGAGTACCGCAGGGAGCACTTATGGATATAGAACGAAGGATATTTTCCTTGATGATTTAATGATTTGGATTTTTTAATCTGAGGTATGATAATTTGAGTATGTTGTGCTGCCTTGGCATGGTGTTGTGGACATGTGTTTCTGTTTTTCTTTTACCAAAACATTTTTTTTATTTTCTAAACCTTGAAAGGTGTGTTTATCTCATGTAATTTATTTATTTAAGGTTAAGTAATCCAAATCAAAATTTTCAATCACCATTGCTAAGTACAGATAACGTTCTGATGATTCCACCCTTCTACATTAGGTATATATCCCTGTTTCAAGCGATCTGTTGCTATTCTTTGTTATGATAATCAATCTTCTCTCGTTTGATAAACTCATGGGTGGACTCCTTTTAGTAGATTTGTACGTGAGGACCCTACATGAAGTAAAATATGCTATGCAAACTTAAAGGTCCAATGAAGAGGAGTTCACATGATCCCAGATCTAGTCAGACTAGGAAAAACATGATAAATGTGATAGAAGAGCATATATGTAATCTTTGTTAACCATGATTTGCCTCATGTCATCTAATAAGTCTTTTAGTTTTTGTTGTAGTTTTGTAGGTTCATCTATAACTTGCACTGACAATTGGAATACTTAATCATTTAGGCGAGAGCAAACAACCAGCCAACAAGGAATGCAGTTTTTTTTCTGCTGGGAAGACCAGACAGGTCGACCAGATTTTATTAAGATTAAGGGGGGGTTTTGGAAATTACAAAGCTGTAAAACGACACGAAAGGTGTCGCGCCTGCCCCTTACGGGAGGCAGGGCAAAGCTTTACAGAAGTGGGGAAAAGACCTCTGAAACTTCTGCTACCGGCCATCAGGCCACATACATTTAGCTGTTTATGCTAATGAAATTCCTGCTTCACTCCAAATGGCAATTTCTTCATTGATCAGCTGTGCTAGTTCGGTAGCCGATTTTGCCTTGTTTTTTGAAGACTCTATTATTTCTTTCTTTCCAAATTTGCCAGCACACCAATTGTAGTAGGCAGTCGAAATTGTTTCTGTGCAATTTTCAAAAACAACTTCTTTGAGTTAACCACCACTCTCCCAAGGAATGCAGTTTTGGATGTAGATAGGACGGGTCATGCAGGAAAAGTCTCACATGTGCACAGATGCTAGATCCAAGGATTTCTAGCTCGCTTGTTATCTTTAGTATTTGTATTCATACTAAATGTAACTGTTGATTAGTACAGAAACTTGTTATCCTGTACTGAGGTGACCAGACATGAGTTTCAATGGCACACAGTTAACACAGCTTTTCTACTTCCTCAAGCTAACCCTGGGTCTTTTTGAACTTACTATTAACTCTTGCATTTTTCTTGTTAATTGTTAATGTACCTTGCTGGTAAAAATGGCATTGCTTTTGTGCATTTTATTTCTATGTTTCTGTTGTTTTGCTACCCCTATAAAACTCAATGGCTTCAGAGCTCACATATGTTTTCTGCAGGTACTGTCTTTCAGCATCATCGTTTGAGTTGTGTGGTCACCCTTGGTCCAATGCGCACATGAACGCTAGTCTCCTGCCACCAGCAAGGGATGTTCATCAGTAGTCATTTGAACAGCTTTTGTTGTCAGTCCACAAGAATGGACCCTACAAATAAATCATGCATCTGAGTTAGATCTATGTCACTTTGGTCATTGAAAGCTCATCAAATCAAGGGCTCAAGTTTTAAGTGGCACCAGGTGGTGGATGGCCTGGTGAATTACTGTTGCTGTACACTCGGTGGATCATCACTGTGGACCTAATGAGATCTCAGTACACACTAATGGGCATCTTTGGTGGGGTTCATGACAGGGTTGCTCTCCTTTAAGCCTGCTAATGCTACTGCCTATTTTTCAGCTAGCTCAGAGCTGCCCCAACATTGTTGTTGCCGCACATCTATGCTGATCAAGACCTGTTTACAGCGACGGTCCCTGGCAAGGCACCAGTTGATCAACTGTCTGAAAACGTGATGGCAAATTGAATTGCTCAGTGTAAGATTGCAGTAGGTACTGTAGCAGGTCTGGGTTGTGTTTTGGCTTGGTGTTGGCTTGCTCAGACAGGATCTTCAGCTGTATCAGCATGAATAGACGACGACATGATTGTTCTGGGGAGTTTTTCACCCGCTTGCACATATATTAATCTCCCACTCTTGTCCAGTTGGGCAACTATCATTGTCAATTCAAGGTCATATTGGTGTCCATGTCTGCCGAAGTTCTTGGGTACAAGAACTGCCACAGTTCTGTTCCTGGCTGCTACGACAGGTATGAGTAAACAAACATTTTGACTCCATTCATTTCCTTTAATTTATACTGCAAATTACCCAGTAAAAGGGGCTTGATCAGTCAATTAGTTCCATGACAAAGATTGGCTGCTATTGTAGCAAAATAGCTAGACCATATGTTGTTTGCACCATTTATTAGATCCGGTCAAAATCCAGGAATTGAGAGGCTACCCAGAGTTAGTTGGTGCCAATGAAAAAAAATGATAAGTGAGGTGGGGATACCCAACTAGAAAGAGTTCTTGAAAGCCCTCTTTTTTCTCTTTTGAAGGAACTCAATCACCATCCTTTTTTTGTTTGGGTACTGCTTGGGGGGCACAGAGATGACAAGGCAAGCCACATGATTTCTATTACTTTTCTCTCCTCCAAAGCTGGGTTAGCTATGTTGATAGTACTAACAAGTGGTCCTTTTTAACTAGTAGCTGGCATCTAGGCACTTACACACACTGCATATCATGTGGATGCTCAAACTACAGTATGACAAACTCCACTAGTAGTTGACACATGAACAACTGCCTAAAGGAATAAAGATAGAGATAGATAGACGCCCTGGACAAAAAAAGGACGAGCAGACAAATTAGGGAACGTCCAAAACATTGTACTACCTCATGCATTTGGTGTATGAAAAAATTATTCATCTTTATATCTTCAGCTTGCATTTATCCATCCACGTATTCTCTTTCTCCATCACTCGAAATCCTTTTTGGAGAGTCCCATCACTCCAAAATCCGCACCAGAATTGATACTATTTTAGAGAACTCCTTTCCTAACTGCAGGCCTTGTTTAGTGGGGAAATTGAGGATTAATTTGTCGCCTGATAGTTGTAAATCCTAAAATCCCAGTAGTACGGAAAAAATAAGAGAAATCCTCAGAGAGTGTGACTTGTTGCATAAAAACAAGCAATCTAAGCTTGGAAGGTAAAAATATTAATTACCCTGTCATTGTCTCCATATTCTTGATCAGGTATGTGTTTTAACTAGCTCAAAACCGTAGCATAGCATATCATGTGTGATGTTGAGAGGAGCATATGCACACGGGGGCCCCTGTCACGGGTACCAAATGCAAGAGCAATCAATAGTGAGTGGTACTAGTAGACTAACAGTAAGGTTTTCACAAAGTATTTTTTAGTCCTTTATCTGATGAGAGGAGTGAGGCCTCTTCTCCTCTTCTGCTCCTGTTTAGGTTCCTTATTATGTACCGACATACTCCTGTCTTGCACGCTTGCACGTGTTCCTTGGTATTTGCCCCCTGACCAATCAGAGATTCAGAGCACCCTCTCCTATCTTGGCTCCACATGGACATGGACATGGACATGGACATGAAAGGAGGAAGGAAAAAGATTATATATACTAGCTAGCAGCTGGGACTGGGAGGAGAGCTGCTGTTGTTCTACTAGCTTCTTCCTTTTTTCGCATACGACGATCACCTTTCAATTTCCCCCATCAATCTTTCTGGTTACTGGTACTGCATTCTTCTGTCGATCCTTTTGTCTTGTTACTGCCACTGTTCACTCTTACTTAACGCACTGGCATTACTAGCGAGGAGTTTGCTATCTTTAGTGTAATATTTTAGGTCAAGTTGTTCACATCACAAACTTGCATGGGATCCACACCATGCATGAACTGCAGTTTTTAATTTGCCCAAATATCTACTACAGTACAAACTCTTGTGAGATGTTCCCATGACACCATGATCTAGAATGACGTGGACCGTCCTCCTTCAAGTCATAGTATAATACTATAACACTATGCATCCTTAAAAACGCAGAATTGGGCAACATTCTGAATTCCTTTAGCTGAAACTCTGCCTTATACCTGCTATAGTTAGTAAGAGTATTTCTTAAGGTGACATGTGATTGTCCATGTCATCTAGAAGGTTATAATTGGGCAGCATGAGAGGAGCTCCATATACATGCTTTTTCCATGGTGTGTCCCTTGAGTGTCTTGTGTGGCCAAGGCATGCTATTAATTGCCCCCTAAATTTCTGCATAAACATGGAACGCATCAGATGCAAAACACATGCCTAGCTAGGTACATACCACATGACACATGACACATGACATTGATCAGGTCACCAACTATAATCTCTGACTCCCTGTAGCAATGATCTTGAGAACTACTATTAACTAGCTCCTTTTTGGTGAGAGAGTAGTAAGCACCAAACTCTCCTGTCGTCTTCCTCCGTGGCTGTGGCTATGGCCGGGGCCCCCAGTGGGTCTGGCCGTCCTAGTACACATTTGCAATTATGCAACTCCAGATTTAGATATTATGGCTTCCCTTTTTTTGTCAACAGCTCCTTGCCCAACTATCCATCTATAAACAGCCTCCTTCCTCACTTGATCACAAACTCATGATCCATTACTCATCACTGAGCTGAGCTCAGTTCAGTTCATAGAAGCATCACCTTCTTGGCTTCATTTGACCACTGCCAACACAAGTAGAATAAGGTGATCAATCATCCGCAAGGCTTGTTTTTTTTTCTTCTCTGGTTATCCAATGGAGGCTCCCTCTTCTCTTTCCATCGTTGACGATAACGGCATCATCGTTGACCTATCACTAACGCTGGGCCCAACATCGCCGCCGCCCTCCTCTCCTGGCGGCTCATCTCCTTCCATTCCTCCGGGCAGTGGTGGCGGCGGCGGTGACACAAGTGGTGGTGACAACAGAGGCAGCAGAGGAGGTGCCAATGGTGGTGGTGTGAGGCTCTTCCCATGCCCCTTCTGCAACAAGAAGTTTCTCAAGTCGCAGGCGCTAGGGGGACACCAGAACGCACACAAGAAGGAGAGGAGCGTCGGGTGGAACGCCCACCTCTACCTCCCGTCTGTCGTCACGGCGGCAACGACGGAGACTGCCATCCCTGACATGGTCGGCACGCCCACCCACCAGATGTCCGCCATGGAGTTGCACTCCTGCCGGCCTCACCAGGGCTCCCATGTCACCGCCACCGACATCGCCACGTTGGCTGCGCCAGCACATTACACCATCGACCATGCTAGTGCCGGCGTTGTCGGCAGCGGCGGCGGTGGTGGCAGCTCGTTAGGGTGGCGGCAAAGGCAAAGGGAGGCTGGCAGCCGCCGGCAGTGCACGGTCGACTCCGGCGAGAAGCAGAGACAGGTTGATCTCAACCTGAAGCTCTAGCTAGTAGCTAGTTGTTGCTCATGCTGATCTGTGCTGAGACGATGATCGAGGTAGGTGCTGTGCTTTGGTTTGTTGTTCAGAGATTCTTCTTTCTTTCTTTCCTTGTTTCTTTCTTCTTCGTCGTCTTCCTTTGAGAGCTAGTGTGCACAAGTATTTTCTACCGGGTGTACAATTAAGAATAAATCCATGGTGATTGTAAATTAATTAATTATGCTGTTGCCTTGATCAAAGTGTTGCACTCTTTGCACACAAATGCACATGCCTTTGTTGTGCTCCTAATTAATCCCTCTGATTTGATGTTAGCTGTTTCTTATATTACTCATGATTTTTTTCCTTCGCTTAGATCATACAAGGATGATGCAGTTTCTGTTAATATGTACTCTCATATCCAAATATATGCATCTGGAGATGATTAGGCAGAGAGTTTCCAGGAGATGTGTATATCGTATATCCCTGAAGATGAAGATGGTTTTCTGGTGAGAACTGGTGAACAACAAAAGGTTAATTTGCTGATGACTTGATGAGACTAATTACAAGGATTCTTATGGATGAACTAGCTCTAATTGCCTAAGTGACGAAGAAATATATATGCATAAAACATTGGTAAGCCGTTGCTGCCATCTGCTGCCATTTGCCTCACGAGATCCAAATAATCCCATATGTAGGGCCCGATTTATTCGAGTTGTGCGCTGAGATCGATCCATGCTTGCTACTAGTGAACCCAACATCAATTATTTTGACGTGACAAATCCCTTTTAATGCTTTCACTTCTCAAGTCATGTTTGCTTTCATAAACAGAGTAACTATAATTTAAGTGTGCTATAGCACATGAACACATGCGCTTCATGCTTTTCAGTTGAGTGTTGCAGATTTAATTGAATTGAGTTTCAATATGAAATTCAAAGAGATGTTGTCATAAAGCCCCATTTGTTCAGTAACATGAAGGTCCTACACAGATTATAGATTCTATTGGTCTTTTTGTGTTTCTTCTCTGCTGAAGAAAGGGATAGCCTTACAATGTTTCTTGCAAAGTTCTTATCATACATGTTCTTTGTACAATGTATGATACATATATATGACACGTGTGCCGATTAAGATATAACAATACTAAAAAAAACTTTCAATACTCTTTCATGTATCCTTTTCTAACTAATGACCTAGTACTCATTCTGTATTTCTGTCTCATCGTATAAGGGATTATGTCATTGTCTTAAAGTGTAATGGATTTTATGATCTTGAGACAGTAATTGTTTCTCATCCATCATCTTTTGTACTAGTTTGTTTCTCGTTCATCATTGTTTTACTAGTTTATTATTTCACCCAGAATATGTTGTACTGTTTATTCTCCCATCATCGTTTGTACCACACTGTCCTTTTGCTATTTCTGTAATTTTTATTAAAAAACTAATCCTTATATTATAAGATGGAGGGAGTATCTTTTTGACATAGCCAACAAATAATCGATTATATCACGAGAACGGGTGCTGTATTTGAATTGAAAAAAATAACAAAAGTAGTACTTTGGCAGTGGGCACAGCACCAATTATATGTAGTTGCATTATTTAATTTCAGTTCACGTGTACTCTGAGATATTAACAGGACTAACTATATATGTCGATAAATTTTTTCTAAAAATTTGATAAATATAAATAAAACATAACTATGGTGTAATTACATTATACCTTATAACTTGCATGTAACTTGTATAATGTAAGTAATTTACATAACTTATATGTAACTTTCAAAAAGCTTCGGTTACATGTCCTTTTCATAGAAACATAAGTCATGAGAGCAAATCCTCTTATATGTGCATACGCTATGAATTTTTTTCCTTGTTTACATCTTTGAAACAAATTTAACGGTTCAAAATTATTATATATATAAGTTACAATATAATTATATTACGATTACACTATAATTACATAGGTTAAATTTTTATAGGAAAAAATTTATTGACAAATGTATAAAAGAAAAATCGCTTGTTAATTAAAAAACCAATATTCCGATCCCTTCATGAGTATGCTCCACAGGGGCTCCCAAATCTCATAGAAGCATGTTACTTCCTTCTTTTGTTTACGTTTTGTTTCATAATTATTGCCGTTTTATACAAGGTTAAGATATTTAGTTTAAAGGCACTCAAAATTTGTCTTACAAATTGCTATAATAAAAATAAAAATATATTTATTTATTATATATATTATAATAGAACTGCATAGTCAAAAATGTTTTTTTAAGTACCGTGTCCAAAACATTAAATATTATGAAACTGGAGGGTGTACCAAGGTGCTGTTTGTTTTAGCTTTTCTGGATAGCTTTTCGGGTTACGCTTTTGGAAGCCTGAAAAGCTAAAACAAATAGTCGGCTTTCATTTAGGCTTTTGGAAAGATGGGGAAAGCTAATTTGGAAATAAATGGAAAGTCGAAATCACTGAAATGAGCTTTTCTTGGCTTCGGTGTGCTGAGAAGATAAAAATTTATTATAAAATCTAATAGTAAAAGATTATTAGCCAGTAAGCTAGCTTTTCAGAAAGCTGGCTTTTCAAAAAACTAGCTTTTCAGAAAGGCTGAAAAGAAGAAGCTCAAATAAATAAAAACTAAATTAGATTGTATTTAGGAGGGAAGTTATGAACCTTCTCCTCCATACGCGTAAAACGAAATGACTCGTTAACCCAAATAATTAATTAAGTATTAGCTAAAATAAATTTAAAAACTAAATTAATATGATATTTTAAAGCAATTTTCTTATATAATTTTTTTAAAAAAAGCGTGGTCACAAAACATGATGGAGTAAAAGACGGTAACTCTGCTGAGCGCAGGAAGTTTATATAATTTGCAAGAATAAATCCATTTTGTAAAAAAAAGTCTTTTCCAAAGAACGCCTAATCTAATTTCCATTCACCAATATACATGCTCTAATTGCATAAGGTGCACATTTACTAAATTTCTTCAAAGTTACAACCTGCAATGCTACTAACCATTTGATGCGCAGTGTCCCTGACTGGCATAATATTAACCACCCACCCAAAGAAATAACTACTATATCCAAACCCGATTAAATTATCAAGATTAAAGAATTTTTTACTCTGATTTCCTCCGGCATGCCAATTAAGGAATGTGAGAGGGTTGGACCTGGCTATGAACAGATATCTTGTTTTTTTCTATGAAAAATATGTTCCAAATAAATAAAATAAAGCAGTGTCTCCTCCCAGTTGGCATGCACATATGGACGCAGCAGCATCTCCCAGTTTCGGCCCAATTCTCTGCTGCTGCCACATATGATGTGCTGCAAGTCACTGTCTCCTGCTACAACCAACCATCTGTAAAAAGAAAAAAAATCATCTAAAAAAGGTAAGAAAAGTTTACCAGGAAATAAAATTACCCAAATCACCTGTAAAATTCCTCTGTACTGTTCTATTTTTCTTCCTGGCAATAAATATTTGATGTTTTGGACAAGATTATATCAAACTTTTGACCATAGATAACCTTTTAAATACTTATTTTTTCTATAACATAAAAATAGTATGTGTAAATTTATCTTGATAAGTACTACATTGCGATCAAATCATATGACCAATACCATGAAAAGAAGATTTCCAACATCACATATTTTCAACCGGATGGAGTACAGTGACCTACGTGCGTATATTATGAACTATGTAGCCGATATTTCTTTTACGACTATAATTGGCTAAATTACAATCATTAAGCAATTATCTATAGTGCTCTTTGCTGATGATGGGAGTTCTAGAGCTCCGTACTGTGACATGGTTGCAAGCCGGAAACTTACAGATGTACTTTTCGTGTATTATTTTTTAAAACAATAATACACAGTCATACTCTTCGTGTATTAATGACCGTAGAAAACCCCTTTTTTTTCCCCGTAAAACGATGTTACTGGTATTTTGGCAGTGCCACTCTCATTTAACTAGCGTGGGCTCCACCTCACAGTGACAGTATCTGTTGGCACCTGTTGTTTGTTAGCAATATTAAATTAGGTGCGGTATGGCTAATAATCGTCCACGCAGGCGTGTACTGTCTCCCTCAGACCTCAGTCCAGTAATAAGTATTTTTAACTCTTTAATTTTGTTTCAAACTAAATTTACTATCAAAATTTATAAAAATACAAAATAACAGTATTGAGAATAGATGAAGTAAGAAAAAATTACATTGGGTTTGATAAAACAGAGAAATTTTATTTTTTTTTTAAGTTTTATATTGATGCTTGAGATCCATGAAAAATAAATTTATTTTGAAATAAAGGTAGTAGTACATCACAACAGTGCCACTTACGGACCGTTCCTACTTTGGTAAACGCCATGTTCTGTTGCTTCAGTAACTTTCGTACGGCAGCTGAGTTTGCATTGTCTGTTTTCCACGGCCGAGTTTTTTTGTTACTACCTCCTCGGACTTATAATATGCAATAGCTAAAATATGCTACATTTCATGGGAGTAGTATTTTTTTTCTTTCGCTTTCACTTTAGAATAGCAATTAGGAGGAATTCATCATTCGTGTATGTTGGAAAGACGAGCTTCATCAGATGTGGAAAGCCACGGATTCAAGATTGACCAAGGGTTATGGGTGAACCCGATGTGCCCGGGCAGGGACGGATTTATGCCCCGGGCTGTCCAGCCTACAGCCCGGAGCGAGGCCTCCCTGCTGTTGAATCGCGTCGAGTCCGACGCCCTGTCTGTGTCTGTCCCTGGCCGACGTCAAGCCCGACCAACATCTACCTGCTGCCTGTGCTATGCCTGTCCCTGGCCGATGCCTGCCTGCTGCCTGCGCCCGTCCCCGATGGACGCCTGCCTCAGGCTGCCTCAATGACTATTGCTCCTTGGCAGCATATGTGTTCGTTGTTAGTTTTTTTTGTTAAATTAGGTGAAATGTTTTCCTAGTTGCTGCTGGAATGTCCATGATCTTGTCTCGAATGGATTAACAATGCTTTACTGCGGCATGCAATGTATGATTGGAATTTTTTTATTGTCAGTTTTTGCAAAGGTCTGGTCATTGGGATTTTTCTCCCGTTGGAGCCTTGTTTGTTTAATCCCTCTCATAGGGGGATTGAGGAAGATTTAAAAGGGATTTATTTCACACCTATTATGATGTGGAATTATTCTTCCTCAATCTCCTTCAATCCCTCACTCTTTAGGATTAAATGAACAAGCCCTGATTAAGATGGGAGTATTGTAAACGTTCCTGATCCGTTTTTTCTGGATTGGATTAATATGTAGTACTGGAGTGCATTTTTTTATCCCCGACCGATGCCTGCCTGTTGCTTGCGCCCGTTCGATGCCACGCCCCCAAGCCTGCACCCCCTCTTGCCGACAAGTGACAGAAGACATCATGCATAGATTATTTTATTAAAGAAGTCTTTTTGTATTTGATAATTTTCTACCCTCATCATAGTTTATCTTTGAGTACTTTGAATCGATATCAATGTTTGTTATATCTATTAGTAATATACTGTGTACAACAAATATTTTTTGTCCTCTGTTATATTTAGCCTTTAGCTCTTCCCTTAATCCGTTTCTGGATCTGCCACTGAGCCCGAGAGTGATGGGGAGCAAAGAACATGAGTCATTCAGGCTTTCCAAAGAATAATAATCCTAGATCACTATCAACAAAATTCGTACAAAACTTGGAGCTCTCGAGCTAGCTAGCCAAGTTCTTGCCAATTTCTGGAACCAACCTCCTATACTGACCTCCAATTTTATACTCTTTGTCAAGAAAAAACTCTATGTACACAATCATAAGCCTGCACTAAACCCTTCAACTCCATGACGGTTTTCCTGTAGCAATAGACCTCACGACGTCGGGTCGTATTAATACAGTGAGACTGGCATATCTCACTGTATTAATACAATGATACAATGATATAATAGAATCTAAAGTTAACGCGATGGACATGCTCTGCAGCCGGTGCACTGCTCTACAAAAGGGTGACGTGGTATCCGACGTAATATATACACGTCCACCTGGTTATATTACTATAATACTCTTGTTTGAAAGAAGGGAATTGCTTTCTCTCAAATAAATCAAACCAGTTTAGTTTAAAGGAAACTAATATTGTACATACAATTTACCTGAGAACTTGCCAGCTTTTAATCGTGGCTAACTGAAATCTTAATTTCCATCGTATAACTTATTGTTCGCTTATCAGCCATAGTCAAATTTTAATTTTAAAACTTAATTTTGGAGTTATTTTTTAAGAGGGTTTTATAGCCATTGTAGCCTATTTTCTAAAACTAGCTTCTAAATTTTGATAGTACAGATCTAAAATCTTTACATTTATTCATATTTCTACGCGGTTTATCAATCATAGCTCTACCCTACCAATCACAAAAAAAAAAAACGTGGAAGCGAATTGCTTCAAATGTAAACTTTTCTCGACCGATCTCAAAACTAACGAGTATTTACAAACAAGGAACAGCTTCATGATGCGATAGAAATTAAGCGACAGCATTACCCTAACAATCAGATCCCCAAGAAAAGCGACAGCAGTAGCATTACATCCCCACATGACATCTCCGGTTGGAAAAAAAATTATTGATGCAAGAACTGTTTCTAATTTTCTTTTCTTTTTCCCAACAAGCTACACACCAAGCTGATTCAGATGTCTCATCTCGTACCTTGATACAGATTTTGCCAAGAACCAAAACCGAAAAGGAAACTGCTTGTATAAATGTTCAGAGGATGATGCCACCATGGAGATCACTCACTCACCAGAGAGGTAAGTCGTCTTCTTCCTCCCTTGGCCTTCGTCCTCATGAGTGAACCCTTCATGTCCATTTGACGCCATGGCCATTAGCAGCAGCAGCTGGACAGGGATCTATCTCTGCATCTGCATGAGATCTTTGCCCTGTCCTCCACTGCCTCCTGTCGCCAGGAACTACTGCCCACTGATGCCCATCATCTCCAACAGAGGAAGCTGCTCCCTCTATATCTTCCTGTAGGCTTGTGAATTTGTGATCTTGAGTGGCCTTGCAACACCAGATGCAGCATCATGGCCATGGCCATGGATATGCAGCAGGAGCACATCTGGATTCTGGACAGATGTCCAGGATGAACAATGCAATTGCCTTGACGACGACGACGACCGTTGGATCGGCGATCCGATGGCGGGAACAGATGCCACGCCCACCATGCAAGGGGGAACAGGTCAGGCATATCATGATGGTGAAACAGAAGGCAGCTACAGGTGATTAAACACAGGGAATAATCATCCAAGATGCTGCTGGCAAATGGCATCAGCTCAGGGGTACCAACAGCAGAAGAGAAGCTGGACCCATGTCCATGTAACCAGCTTGTGGTAACAACACTTGGATTAAGAATAAATGAGCATTCCCTAACATATAGTACAAAAGTTTAACATGGAGCACCAAACATATAGTACAGAAATTGAACATGGAGCACCAAAATGTAGCAGGAAGAACAGAGAGACCAATAATGCATGGGTAAGGGTATAACTTTAGTGTTGGAGAAATAGAATACAGTGTCTACGCCACAATGGAGGTCACTACGTGACAAGACGAACAAAGGATAGTGGTTCTGAATCCACAAATCATGATGTTCAATGTCATTAAGCGATCAATTATTGGCAGATCTGCTCAACAGCGGCCACAATTTGGGCAGGCTGCACGACGGTCGCGTCCTCCAGAGTAGCAGCATATGGTGTCGGTACATCCTGTGATGACAAGCACATGATGGGGGCATCAAGGTAGTCCCAGAAGTTGTCAATGATGGCCGACCTCAGGCTGGCGCCGATACCACCCGTTCGCATGCACTCCTCCACAATCAGAACACGGTGGGTCTTCTTAATGGAGTTCCCTATCGTGTGCAGATCGAATGGCTTCAGCGACCTGATGTCAATGACCTCCGGATCATACCCTTTGTTCACCAGTGTCTTGGCTGCCTGCATCACATGGTACCTCATGCGAGAGTACGTGAGGATGGTCACATGCTCGCCTGGACGTACCATCTCTGCCTCCTCCAAGCAGCAAATGTATTCCTCATCAGGGATCTTCTCCTTCAGGTTGTACAGAAGGACATGCTCGAACAGCACCACAGGGTTCTCACTCCTTATGGCAGCCTTCATCAGGCCCTTAGCATTGTAAGGAGTAGAGCAAGCAACCATTTGGAGTCCAGGAATGGACTGGAAGTACGACTCGAGACGTTGTGAATGCTCAGCACCAAGCTGACGACCAACACCACCAGGGCCTCGAATCACAATCGGGATTTTGAACTGGCCACCTGAGGTGTAGTGAAGCATACCACAATTGTTTGAGATCTGATTGTAGGCAAGGAGAAGGAAACCCATGTTCATGCCTTCAACAACTGGCCTTAGCCCCTTCATTGCTGCTCCAACTCCCATGCCAGTGAAAGAATTCTCGGCAATGGGGGTGTCAAGAACCCGAAGGTCTCCAAACATCTCAGCCAAGCCTTTGGTCACCTTATATGAACCTCCGTAGTGACCAACGTCTTCACCAAATACACAAACTGTAGGATCTTCTTTCATCTCTTCTATCAACGCTTCTCGAAGGGCCTCAAACAGCAGGACCTCATGACTGCAGAACAAAATGTTAATGCAGTCAGGCAATTTTTCAGATCAACTGGATGCAGCTGATGTTGTATATAGCAAATCAATCTGAAATTTTCTTTATACTTAGAAGGTAGCATGTTGTAAGAACAGGAACAGCATTTAGAAGAATATACATTGTTCACTCAACTCTTCAAGCAGTATATCAGCTGTAATTATTGTAACAAAATTTAAAAAAACTACAGTTGGTCAGTGTTGGTCATTGGGTATACTGATTGGATTATCCTGATGAGATCAGATTGTGTTTAGTATATCTAAAATAAACTAACAATCATGTAATAGTTGTATGATTTCATGTACAACAGTTACTTTTACTCGTAAATTAACAAAACATGTAGATGGAGAAAATAGATGGTGATTTGGATGGTTTTGTTACAAGCTCGAAACAGTCATTTTTTTAGCAGTACCCAAACGTTCCTAGACAAGCTCTGGCTGTCACAAATTTGCACTTCCCTGTCCTCGTTTGGATGGGCTAAAACCCCAGCCCATCTGTGTGGGTGATCCAGGATCTTAGAGACTTGGACAGCCCATCCAAATGAGGCTTTACTGTGAAGTGTGAAACCAACAAAAAGTCTCCTATCTGTCAAAATGGATGCTAACTAGTAAATTATGACGGCAAGAACCAGTCCTGTTACATGGGGTGATTCCTTATAGACTTATCACTTCAATGAGATATCTTATTATTTCCACATTCACACCTATAACTTTATGCACATAAATTTAATTTCAATGAGTAGCTTTTCTTCTTCACAATCACATTTGTCCAATCTGCACAAGCTAAGCATATGTTGTAAACAAACTAAGTCTAAGCTGGCTGTGTACATCCGGTTTGGATGTAGAGGCTGGGTTTTAATCCATTTTCTATTAAAAATAAAGTCCAAGCGAAACAGGAACCCCCAAAGCGCAAGTGCCAGACCTGCTGATGCAGGATATACATTAAAAAGTACTAACTAAAACATGGGAAGGAACAGAAGTGTCCAAGGAACCGTCTACCCTATTGCACAGAATGTATCTCCTTTACAAACTAGTTCAAGATCAGGACCTTATCTAACACACACCAGAGCAGTGTAAATGTGTGCCTTTTGTGATATTGTAATTCAAGCTAAAGGTAACAAATGTTGCAATGGCATTGCCATAATTCTAACGTTCCATTACTGGGATTCCAGGGACCAGTTCTCTATTTCAGAGACCATATTCGGGAATGTGCTACAGTTCTTCTCTGGGGAATGTGCTACAGTTATTTTCACTCGTGAATGTCCAGTTGGCTACTACATCAAACATTGAAATGCTCACAATTGGGTTTTCCTCCAAGCTTGGAGATCATTAAAAACATGTGTATATACATTAACTAGGGAAAAAAACTCAGGCTTCTTTGTTCATGCCTCCCAGTTAACCACTAATGACAGAAACTAAATCAGTAAACCTCATTTCCACCAAAGTTAAAAGCATAGGTGCACAGCAAAGCAACACAGGTTTGGAGTAACCAATACAGCATCCATTACAAGCCACAAAAGTTAGTACTTTTGTTCATATCAACTATGAAGTATAATCCACAGATAAAACAGTAACTGAAAACAATATCCAGGGCAGGGAAAGCTATTCCAGTCATACAATTGCATCTAGAACAAACTGTATTCTTTGCTCAATCTGAATCAATCCAGAATTGCAGACATTCTCCTAATCTCTTCGAAGAGCAACACAATCATTTGAAAACAAAATGAAAAAAAAGATAACAACTTACCCGCCGGACTTGGATTCCGCCGTCGCATCCGCACTCGCCTGCAAACACACGACACCCCAATTCCCCCAAAACAAACAGCAAATTCAGTAAGGCGTACGACGCGCGAAGCGCCAGTGAACAAGCAGAGGAAGAAGAAGAAGAACCCGACACGTAACTGTAACCGCGGCGCGCGCCACCACCCCTCCGCGCGCCCGCACCGCCGAGCCCCCCGATCTCCTCGCCGCGGCGGCGGCCACGCGCACGCTCCTCCTCGCCGCTGAAACGGGACGTGAACACGAACGGTCAATCTCCAGGTCGGCCGACACGGGCAGCGGCGCCGGCGGCGGGGGCGAGGAGCGTACCTGGCGCGGCGGATCTGGGCTTGGCGGAGGCGGCGGCGCCAACGCCGTGCAGCGCGTACTGCAGCGAGGTGGCGGCGGCCATTTGTCTCTGTCTCTCTCTCGCGCGCGCGCGTGCCTGACGGCGAGAGGGCTCGGATTCCGGCGACGGTGGCGGTGGCTGCGGCGGCGCGGGGGGGTTTATAGTGGGAAGGCGGCGAGCGCGGCGGCGAGGCGTGGTGATGGAAACGAGGCGGCGGAGAGCACGAGGCGAGGAGGTAGAGGAGTTTTCTCGTGGACCAGGTCTATGGACCGAGGAGAGATGGGGGCCCACGTGGAGGGTGTAGTTCACGGGGATCGGTGTATGGACCGGGTGCAGGGGAGAGTGGGAGGCCTCGGTTGCATCGACGGGCTTGCTGTTGGAATTTTTGCATTTTTAATTTTTTAAAAATTTACAAAAATAACTTGCGAGATTGAAAAATTTCAAAACTAATCTCCTCCCGCCCTCTGGGAGGCATGAAGGAAAAACGCCCTCCAGAGGGCGAAGAATCCGGCGTGGCGACGCCTGCCGCGCGGTGGATTTTTGCGGGCGGCCTTTCCGCCTGGGAAGGGCGTTTTTCACTGTGCACGGGGGGCCGCTGCAAAAATGCCGGGAGGCCGGCCTTTTGCAGCGGCCTTCCGCCCTTGGTAAGGGCGTTTTCACTTGCACGGGCGCTGCAAAGGCGCGGCCGCTTTTTGCGGCGGCCCTTCCCACCCTTACCAAGGGCGTTTTTCACGTGCTTACAGGGCCGCCCGCAAAATTGCCACGGCCCGCCCGGCAATTTTGCGGCGGCCCCTCCCGCCCTACGCGGGCGTTTTTACCCATGGCGTATATAAGCGACTCTCAATCATTTCGCCTCATTTACACCTTCCCGATCCGAAAAGAACAGAGAGAGAAGTGAGGAAGAGGAGGAGCGCGGCGAAGCCCTATTGGATTGCGTACTTCATTGGAGGTAAATGCAATATCTCGGCATTATTTTGTTTGTTAGCTAGTATGTAAATGAAATATTAGAAAAATATAAATTTGTAATATTTGAATAGGTATTGAATAATTTGTTATAGATTTGTAAAATAGATGGTTTAATTTAGATCAATGTAGATAATCTAATCGACAAAACATAGGAAGAATAGATAGATCAACAAGGATATTTAATGGACATTAACATAGGTAGAATAGATAGATCAACTTAGGTAGAATGTGTTTGGATGTAAGTGTAAATTATGTGAGCAGATGGTAAGCACTATAGAAAATCGTACGTATAATTTTGTTGATGATCAAAATATGTTTAGATATAAACTACGAGTGAATTAAATTTAGTTTATAAAATTTGGCAAACTGAAATGAACGATTTACGATTGGCGGTAGATGGAATGAACAAATCGATTTGGGAAAATTTAAGATGTAGACCAGAGAACATATTGTTAAAGAAATTAAGTTAGGCACGTAATCATCTAGGAAATATATTCGTAGTATGGAATAAACTCGGTTTCAATTTGTTTGTCGGGCACTATGGCAAGTAAGATCATTTTTCGGATAGTTCACGGTGAAGGCAACGTTAGATACGGTCCGGAAGGTGTAGATTTGTCGAATTTAGGATGAAATCAAAGGGCATCGATAGGCCGGGCGAGAAAACATTTGAGTCGGTGTATAGTTGGTTGCTACGTGGATTTAAAGTGGATACAAGAGTGAACACAATGTCTCTATCCGTTGTAGTTAGTCGTGCAATGTATGAGGATATTATTGGGAACTTATGCCTATTGATAACACTAAGTCGTGGAGACGTTATGTGGACATGGCACTTGAAAGGTCCTGGCCCCTTGTTATTTTTGTTGCACTGCACGAAATCGATAGCAGTAATACAATGCAAACAGAGTATGGCGAAGGTCCAAGCCATGAAGCAAGCTTAGAGGAGGCGATTGGCGTGGCGGACGAGGAGAGAGAATCGAAGCAATTGTTGAAGAAATGGAGAGGGAGGATTCAAAATGAGCGGGCGGAGGGCGATGAATCATCGGACGAGGAAGAAGATGTCATGCCGTCGATTGGGAACAAGCCGATTTCTCTCGGCTTGTTATCTCGGAAGGGCGCATGTTTCATTTGAATACAAAGATAACGAGGTCATCCAGGGTGCTAGGTATGCTCATAAGGAAGACATGAAAGAGGCGGTGAAGCATTGGGCGGTGTCTTTGCATAGAGAGTTTAGGGTGGTGAAGTCTACGAACTATGTGTATGATGTGAAGTGTATGAAGGATGATTGTCCGTGGCGCGTGCATGCATACAAGGGAAAATGGAATGACTATTGGAAAGTGAGCATTGTTGGTGAGCACACATGTCATTGCGGGGTTGATAAGTACCACCGCAACATCACCTCGGCGTTTGTTGCCGGTGAGATGTACACCATGTTGTTAAAAACACGGATTTTGAACCAGGCTCCATTATTAAGCACATTGAGAAAAATTCAAGTATACTATTAGCTATGCGAAGGCGTGGAGGGCGAAACAAAAGATATTGGAGATGAGGTATGGCACATTTGAAGCATCGTATGACAATTTACCTCGTCTATTAGCCACCATTGCTCGAGAAACCCCAATACCTACTACGACATTCGAGACATTTTCATCATCTAATGATTCGAGCAAGAGCGTGCTGCAAAGAGCCTTTTCTCGATTGGTGCTTGCATCAACGCATTTGTTCACTGTCGCCCGTGGCTGTGCATAGATGGAACCTTTCTCGACTGGGAAATACGGAGGTCGAGATGCGACGGCGATTGGAGCGAGATGGGAACAACCGGGTGTTACCTATGGCGTTTGCATTTGTCGAGAGTGAGAACACCGAAAGCGGTATTGGTTCTTGGAGAGAGTTCGATGCCAAGTCGTTCGTATGAGGCCCAATGTTTGTCTCATACATGATCGTCATGCCGGCATGCCGAGGGCAATCGACTACCTTCGAATGGTTGGCCCGAGAGGACTTCCGGCTAGGTGGCGTGATGTTCGGAGTAGGTGGTGCATGCGTCATATGGGAGCCAATTTCTACAAACAATTCAAGAACAAGCACATGATGGATCTATTCAAGAGGCTATGTGGTCAAAATCAAGAGAAAAATTCAATGAGATGTGGAAAAGGTTGGATGAGCGACAACGAAGCAAAACCGACGAGCAATCTCGTTTGCCACGAGTTGACGAGCTCGTTGTACCTCTTGGTCCATTGCATAATGACCCGCCAACAATGAGAAGGAGGTCTGCACCATCAATACGTAATTTCTCCCACTTGGATAGAGAATGAACCGAAAGAAAAGTGGTCTCGTTGTATGACACTCACGGAGCTCGATATGGTATAATGACAACGAACTCGGCCGAGGTGTACAACCGGGTGATGCGAGGAGTTAGGGGGCTTCCATTGGTGGGTATTGTGGAATTTATCCTTCATGGCACGAGACATATTTTAGGGATAGATTTAAGAAAATATCCCTTTAATGGTCGATAACAAAATTGTATTTGGCAACGTGGTGACGAAATATATGCAAGACAAAATTCCGAAGGCTATGAAGCACGAGTAATCCCCAAGGAACCCAAGTTCTTGATGCGAGATCATGTGTGTCGACGGGAGAAGGCGAGGCATCAACCGTGTTCAAGCCGTGCAGGAATGTGTGCTTCATGCGGATGGTGGTTGTAGCTGCAGCCTGTATGAAGCCGAAGCTTAGACATCCGCCTTGCTCACACGTCCTGGCGCACTGGGACTCTGGCATAGTTCCGGATATTTATGTGTCACAAGTACTACGGGAAAGAATCAATTTTTCATACGTGGAAGGAGGAGATATATGGTTTTGGGATATCTGGATCGTACACAACACTGCGGCCACAAGTGTTCTACATTCCAGATCCATCGATGTTAAGGATGAAAATGGGACGTCGTCAGTCGAGACGCATCAGAAACGACATGGACGAGTCCGAGGCCGGGGGAAGGACCCTACGTTGCAGCAAATGCGATGAGCGCGGATATACATACAAAAAATGCCCGAAGAATTCAGAAACTTCAACCGTCGAAGGTTCGGGACTTTCCGGACAGCCCTCCGATGGTAGCCGTCCATCCGGAGAAGGAACAACAACGAGGCGACCACGTCCTAGACGTGCCGTGCAGCGACTACGTCGTCCACTGGAGATGCAATGGCTTGATTTTTTTGTTTGCTCCTTTTCAATGTAGTGGTGATCTGATATTTGTACTATTTGTCATGTTGTTGCCATATGTCGTACGTGTAATATTTATCATTGTGAGACGTAAACTGGTTTATTGTTGTTGTGATACTTATATATTGTGTTTGTTAGTTTGAATTAAGACGTGAACTTTTTATGTTGAGAAATAATGGACCATTTATGTCATGTAATCATGTTGTTTTGATTTTTCTTATAAATTGTTTATTGTGTGCTTCATGTATTCATGCAGTATGGCGGACGATACACCGCCGCTTTTCAGCAGACAGTGGACGGGCGCACAGTCGTACTTGTCGGCGGTGCGGGGTGCTCACCGACCACCTTTCGTCCACGGCCGTCGCGCGAGTTGTTGCGTGTCGATCCGCGACACGTCGAGCGGTACGTGCTCAAACTCTTATCACTTATTGCAGGAACACTATGCTTGATACTAATATTACACTATGTGTATGATCACGACCACGACCACGACCACGATCACGACCAGGCCAGACGGTTCGATGCGGACCGGTCCCTGATAGCTGCTTTGGTGGATCGGTGGCGTCTGAGACGCACACCTTCCATCTTCCTTCGGGAGATGGCTCGACGCCGCAGACGTCTCCTACCGCTAGGGCTACCACTAGCCGGGAGGTCGCTCGGGCTGTGGACGGTGTTGGTGGATGGAGGGACGACATCACTGCGCGCTTTGCTCGGGTGATGAGGCTACCGGGGCTCCCAGCTGTTCAGTCGATCTACCCTTACGCGACCACCGGGCCTACGAAGACTTGGATTATGCAGTTCACAGTAAGTTAACTTCAAGACTTCGATATTTTTCATTACATCCGATGTTTGTTAACATGGTTTTGTCCTTTGTAGGCCGACAAGCTCCACCCCGACGCCGACGAGTACTCCGTGCGACGCTCGTTGGAGGCGTACCTTCTTTGGTTGTTCGGTGGGTGATGTTCACCAACACGTCGGGAACACTGCAGAGAGGGCACGATCCACTACGCCGGTCGATAGCGGACGCGGAGATAGGCGGCGTGCCTCAGTGGAGTTGGGGTTCAGCCGTGCTCGCAGCCACCTACCGTGGCCTGTGCGACGCGTGCACGAAGACAGATCCGGGAGCGATCTTCACAGGCTGTCCCCTTCTCTTACAGCTGTGGGCTGCGGAGCGCTTCGCGATCGGCCGACCGGTCGTCGACACCTCTCCGTACGACGTAGCGCCAGCTTTCGAGAACCCGGCCGACGGGCCTACGATGGGTTCGTACTGGTTTCGACGCAACGTAAGTACAAAGTCATATTTCTTTCAAATATTTAAATTGCGTTGAACAAAACTTGTAACCACTTGATTTTTTTATTGTCGCGGCGTCGTTACGCCCACGCTCAGGTGAGACGGAGCTACCCGGACTTCGTGTTCGAGTTGGACCGTCTCCAGCCGTACGACGTTGTCTGGGAGCCGTACACGCAGCAGGCGGTCGCAGCTCGGGCGCCTCTAGGCCTCTCGACGTTGTGCACGCGCGACTCGGCCTATTGGATGACGTTGATCCCGATGGTGTACGACATCACCGTCGAGCCTCACTGCCCAGGCCGAGTGATGAGGCAGTTCGGACTGCGCCAGGGATTCCCGGTAGACGTACCGGTTGCCGTTCCCCACCAGGACCACCAGTGAGTATTTCTATTTCAAATGTACTACGATTGTGTCAAATTAAATGGAACTATAGTCGACCTTTGTGTGTATGCGGTTGTCTCGACGGGGACACAGGAGGCTCCTCCGGGAACCACGTATGCGGCAATACGTGGCGGACTGGCCGATAGCCACCGAGGAGGTGATCGGCGAGATCTACGCCCACTCCGAGGAGAACTACACCGCCTACCTTCGGTGGTACCTACCGCGGACGCGTCCGCGCGTGACCTTCACACCGGTCGCCGCGGCCGCGCACGGCAGCATCACGGACACCTACCCGCACCGAGACCGGACTACTTCGTTGGGGTACGTCATGATTTGTCGCATTAAAGCCTTTGTACGTCATTATGTTTTTAATTGGACCGAAAAACCTAACTTGTTTTGATTTTTGTAGGTGACGCCGCACGGGCATTGAATGCCGAAATCGACTCGGTGATGCCGAGGCCGGACGCAGCATTCACCCGAACGAGGTGGAACGGAGGATGACCTTCGAGCGGATGCAGAGACGGCACGGAAGATCTTGCGGATCTTCTCGTGTCGTTCTCGCCGTCGACGCGGTTCCTCCACAGGGTGTTACGAGTCCTCGTCCACGCGGTCCAAGACCGGATGGTCACCACACGGCGCTGGTCCTTCCACGGTTAGTTCCACTCATTTTCATTGTGTCAACCCTACAACGTGATCTAACAAACCGAATGTCGCCTAGGTCCGACGCTACCGAGCGGGGATACGGCGGCGCGAGTGGATCGTCGATTCCTCGGCCTTTCGCTACTCGGCCCAGACTGCGAGCTTTGCGGAGCGAGCGGATCCTCCGTTCCTCGTCCCCGCGCCGGAGGTGAGCAAGCGTCGTCCGATGATTAGTTCACACGTTTTAGTTTAAGTCACCGATGCTTCACATTGCTTACATACGGGAGGATTCTACTCGGCGGGGATTTTCCTGGTCGGGGACTTCGTCGGCGCAGCGGGCGGGTCCGGGGAGGCGACGAGGGGGTCGGTACGGGCGACGACTTCGACGACTGGAGGACCCAGATCGGGACGTACTCGCCTCCTCTCGGCTCGGTGGAGCACCTCTACCATAGAGCCGGGACCCGCCACGAGAGACGCCGCGCCGGATGTCCGTGCTAGTCGTGGCGTGCCCCCGGACATGCCGACGTACTCTCGGGGGCACGTCGAGCACGGCCTAGGAGGATAGGGGTAAGAGGCCTCGTCGGTAGGCTGCCGTGTGCATCGGTTTGTACAAATTGTAAATATTTATTTTGTGTTTGATGTTTGTATATATCTATGTCCGTTCGTCGCACTCACATGTCACGAGATCCTTCCGTATCGTTCGCCGCATGATACTCTTACTAACGACAAAAAACTTTCGGCCCAGTTAGACACGCACGACACATCGCTATCGCCTTTTGCCCGTGATAGTCCCGCATGATACGTCGCTATCAACTTTTGCCCCGTGATAGTCCCGCACGACACGTCGCTATCAACTTTTGCCCCGTGACAATCCTACACGATACGTCTCGATCAGTTGTTGCCCCATGACAGACATAAATGATACATAGATGCGAACCGTCACCTCCCGCACTATATATTGCCTAGATCCGAATACGAGCTCTTCAAATCTGCTTTCTCTTTTCTACATTTACTCCCGCAATGAGATCTTCATATCATCCATTTCTTGAGCGTCTCCACCGGCGACTCCATCCTTTGAGCGGTTTTATTCCACCATGGTGTGACCGTCCGTTATGCCATTGTGGAGATGGCTGCATACTTACGTCGTCCCTCCTCGCCGAAACCAGGGGAGACGATTTTTCCAATGCGCCAACATTGATCGGGTATGGCTTATCTGCACTGCTTTCATCTACAAAATCTTCACGCGAAAACGCTAACTTGATTGTACATCGTGTTAACACCTCATGCGGGCATATCGTCGGGTGTGCAACTTCGTTGAGTGGATAGATACGGAGAACCCACGAACCGACGGAACACGTTACTACCCACTTAGCGAAACAAGGTCGACTACCTTCAATGGAAGGCCGAGTACCAACGTCGAGTTCGCGCTGAAGCTTTGGTGGCCTATGGATCACCGGCACTACCCACATGGCGGGAACGTCCCGAATGCCACCGTGGTCTACGTTGCCAAGTGGTAAGATCCATAAGACAAGCAACTAGAGGACAAAGATGCTTCGTGTGTCCCGAGATTGCGGATGACGATTTTGTCGTGAGTATAATTTTTCTTTCTTTAACCTTTTCGCTTGTTCCATTTTTTAACTCCGAGCATAAAAAATGTGCAATCGGAGGATGTACGTCGGTGTCCATACAAAGATTGGATAGATACGGTTAAACCCGCTTCGATCGGTCGACGGTAACACAACCCGAGTCCACCGAACAATTCATTCAGGCTTGGATGGAGTATGAACGTCGCGTCGAAATCGCAAGCTTAGCATGGAGGAACAACCCGCTGGGTTTCCCTAAATGGTCGGAGCGTCCTATGTGCGGTTGTAGGGATCGTTGCAAGATGGCTACCTCATTTGAACCACGAACATATGGTCGGAGATACTTCATTTGCCCCAACTTAGACAACGACTTCGTTGTACGTCTTTCATTTTATCAATTATGCAAACGTCTTCGCTCTAGTGGCTCTCTAACTGATTACATGTGTTTCTTTACCAGGGCATTCAAAGAAGGTGTGGATTCACTAGGTGGATCGACAATGTCATTCCCCAATATAACGGCTTAAAAGTAACGAATGTGAAACTCAAAAGGAGTACAATGCCGAGAAGGAAAGAGAAAATTGATGACAAGCTTATCGCCCTTGAACGGTTCCGTAGGTAGCCGAGCCTTCACTCGTGGGGGATGAGTTAGTTGTATTGCATCATCCGTACCTAATGGGTTATGTAACACCGTGACAAACAACCGCTTAACCATTGCAACTAAGTTACCTTGGTTAAAATAATATATTCACAGTAATGCAAACAACATATGTACGATACCTCGAACATTTACCCTTGCAACAATATTTACATTTGCATCCTTACGACAATAACATTTACATTTCAAACAATACGACAAATCACGAAGACGGTTACATTTGCAACAATACCACAAATCCAATGGATTTGTTATATTAGCACAAAATACGACGATAACATTTTACATCTCAAACAACACGAGAGAGTGGGTCGATGTCGATCGGGCAATTAGGGTTTGGGCACGGTGAAAAACGCCCTTGGTAAGGGCGGGAAGGGGCCGCTGCAAAAATGCCGGCGGCGCGCCTTTTGCGGCGGCCCCGTGCACGGTGAAAAAACGCCCTTACAAAGGGCGGAAGGGCCGCCGCAAAAGCGGCCTCCTGGCATTTTTGCGAGCGGCCCCCGTGCACGTGAAAAACGCCCTTCCCAAGGACGGGAAGGGGCCGCCCGCAAAATAACCACCGCGCGGCAGACGGCACCGCACGGCCGTCTGCCACGTCGGATTTTTCGCTCTCTGGGAGGGCGTTTTTTCCCTTCACGCCCTCCCAGAGGGCGGGAGGAGATTAGTTTTGAAATTTTTCAAACTCGGAAGTTATTTTTGTAAATCTTTAAAAAAAATTAAAAATGCAAAAAATTCGCTTGCTGTTTTGGATGGACCGAATTTGCTTCTGCGGGCCAGTCCATTAAGGCCCAATTAACAAGGCTTTCCCTGCTTCTACAACTATTATCTATTTGGGCTTTATTCCGATTTCTTTCTTTAGAGAGAAGTAATTCTGATTTTTTAAAGTTAACTGCATAGATGATATCACAACTTACGAGGTAAATGTAGTTTACTTATGCATCTTGTAAAATGCTAAAATGAGTTGTTTATTTTATTTTGATGGTGTAAATTTTACCAAATACATGTCACATGGATTATTTATTTTCAAACTAAAGATGTAACATAATGGTTTTTTTAGCCACATAGACAAGGCAAGCAATAAAATTATAAATTAACACTCATATTTTTTTATGTGTATGCTACTACTACTGCTTTCAGTAAATACAACCATACAATGCTTGACAATCAATAGGAAAACTCATATTCAATTGGATTTTACTATCCGTAGTAAAAACTCATATTTTTTTAGTAATGTAGTAGGACGATTGTTCGAATGGATGGCTTAGGTGCAGGCAAAATACTCAGTTTCATTTCACCACTACATTCATTCTTTTTAAGTAGCAAAGATTTTAAGTAAAATTATGTATACACTGTTCATACGCTGCTACAAAACGCTGCATAGAGAATGGCCTTATAGATGCTGATTTGCTTAAAACTGACACCTATAAAACATTTTCATTTTTTATCAGAATAAAATTAAAAATCGGTAACTATAACCAGAAATCGAAACTAATATATGTTTGATTCTTATAATAAATCGGAACCTATATATATATCATAATAAGAACCGATACCTACAAATATGATGGCATAGGTATCATGAACGACACATATTTCATGACACATATGGGCATCACATATGTGCCGGCCAGCACTTATGAGTCCATGTGTCGATGTATAATTAAAACCGGCACTATGCAACTCATATATATATATATATATATATATGTTTTATCTAATTTTTTTATATAAAGTCGGATGAAAAATAAACTTTATATAAAATTTTCAGAGCTCGACGAGATCTAAACTTTGTAGTTGATGACTTTTTGATTTAAGGCTGTTTGGATGTCCGAAAATGTGTTATAAGGTCTTAGACCTATTTGAATAAGTGAATTTTTAATTTTTTAAACGATGTTGGATGAAGACAAAACTTATATGAAAGTTATAAATCTAGATGAGATCTATAATTTGTAGATGAAAAAAATTTATTTGAGTTTATCTATGATGTTAAATATAGATTATAAGTTTGAACAATAGTAGTCTCAAAAGAATAGGCATCTGTATGTGAGATAGTAAGAAGGTTTTGGATGGCTTTGGATGGAGTGGGAGGTCTTGGGCTCGAAACTTGCTTGAGGCATGTTTGTGAATATTGGTTGATAAAATTTTAGGCTAGATTTGCCCCTGGTGACTGTGTGTAGGTGCTTAATAAAATACAAAATATTTTTTCGGTTTTTTTACATCTGTAAAATAAAAAACGGATGCATTGTTATAGGTACAGTTCTAGTTCTAACCAATGTTTATCTTTATTAGTACCGCTAGTGCACGTACAAAAAATTTGAAACTGGCAAGGATTTTTCTACAAGTGATATCTTGCTCACACAGTTCCAAACAAACCAGCAAAGTGAGTCCAGAGTCCAGACACTTACTAGAGTTCATCAAAAGCTAGCTAGCTCTAGTTTCTTCTCTCTTGTTTGATATAATCCCTTGTCATGTACATATATAGTGATGAGGATGAAAGGAGAATATAAGAAGATTCTAGAAAGTAGAAACCTCTGATGGTTGGTTGGTCACATACACGTAGGACCCTGCAAATTTAGTGATCCCTAGCCAAGAAATTTAGTAGCAATTGATTGATTGCATGCATGCATCTATCTATACATGCTAATTGCAAGGGTTGGATTTGACCTAAATATCTGTACCAACTTAGTTGCCACCTGTACTCCATGATTAGCGAAAAACCAATCAATTAATTAATCTGGCCCTTGCAGTACGTACCAGGAGTACAGGACACGTCCTAGTCTCATATGTGGTCTCAGGTTCATCAGCTCATAGCTTAGTTAGTATATCTTAGTACCAAAGTGCGTGATAGCTGCTGCTACTTCACATCTGCATAATTTAACTTGTTCCAATATGTCCTGGACATTCCAACAAAAAAATTGTGTCCTTTTGGTTCAGCAAGCATATGTCATTTTGCATCTATGGAACATGAATTAATTAGTTCATTGATTCCAATTGATTAGCTACATGTTTTGTCATAGTCCCTTTTCTCCTTATACCACAATTGTGCTTAGTGCCAAACACAGTTCAAAATCAGTGAACAAAATTTGTTCAAAATTGTGGAACTGACATTCCAACAAAAAAATGTCCTTTAATTTAGTTCAGCAAGCATATGCCATTTTCTCCTTACTACAATTGTGCTTAGTATCAAATACAGTTCCAAATTAGTGACAATAGTTCAGTTTCTGCAACAATGTTCAGAAAATATTTCTGAATCTCAATAACCCATAAGTCCTTAATTAAGTCCATATATATGAAGCTGAAAAATTGATGGAAATGAAGAAACAAATATAAAACTAAGTTCGGAAGATTTCAACCAACTTATATACAGATATACAATTCAGTTTCTGCAGCAATGTTTCTGAAAAAAATTCTTAATCTGAACTATGCCTAATAAAGTCCTAAGTCGATGCTCAAATTGGTTGAGATGAAGAAGCAAAAACAAACTGAAGTTTGAAAATTTTCAACCAACTTATAGACAGATGTGCAAATGGATGGATCATAATTATTCAGACAAACTTAATTTGATCGAAACTGTGGAATCGACATGAGCTGCATGAGAGATCGAATAGGGTTCGGTAGCACCTAGGACACGATCGGCACACATGTACGCGACCATATGGAGGAAACACATTAATAACTAGTTTTTGATATTTCTCTCTTTTCCCCAATTATTGATCATCGATGGATAGCTAGAAATATAGCATGATGATCAGATGCGTACATACGTACCATCATATCAGGCCAGGGCACACAAGAGAACAAATCAAAGGGCGATCGATTTGATGTGATATCAACTGCATGTTTGCATCGAATTTGTGCCAAGTCTTTCGGCTCTAATGATTTGGTTGTGTCTTGAATTGGACCCAGCTGCTTTGCAATCATTCATTCACAAGCGTCCAGCGGCTAATATAAGTCATTTCAACCATCGCCATGTTACTGCAGATATGTATATATGTTCAGAAATCTAGTTTTAATTTGCCAGGAGTGTGCTAATGGCCTTTTGAACCATCTCATTCAGATTGAATGTATTGGAGTTACCCTCTGTGTTCACTGTCCAGAGGTATAGCTAGCTAGCTAGTTGATGTCAATTATGTAAGGTGACCACCATGGTTTCTACTTTCACTGTCCCAAAACCAAAATATAGCGACCCTTTAGAGTTCAAATTTTATCTAAAATATAGCAACTTTTTTAAACCCCCCCTAATTATTCATAGTACCCTTGGTTCATTATCACCTCAGCCTCGGGCCCACACCCACCGACACTGAGGAGACAAACAAGTTTTTTTACTCTCTTCTCCTTCATATCCGACCATTATCTAAATATATATATTTTAGGATGAAAAAAATATTGCTATATTTTGAGATGAAAGAAATACTTATGAAATATTCAATGACTTTTTTGCTTTCTTCAAAAAGCCGGATCCTAACATGTGGTTTTTGTTTAGTACTCCGTCCATCCCAAAATAATTATCTTTTTATGATTTTTTCAAAATAGCTGTCACTTTAAAGTACTACTTAGTACTTACCTCCTGTTTAATTTTTTTTTCACCCCCAACCATTCTCCCGCTCTCAACTGATACACCATCTAATAAGAGGCCTTATAGTTTTTTTTCAAACTTTAATATAGGCTAAACGACCTACAATGATGGAGGTAGTAAATATTTTAGGATGGAGGCAGGAAATATTTAATCGTGGCTTTTTGGCTATCAATATGATCTACTTTCTAGACTATTTAATTTGTTTTTTTGTTGTAATATCCTGAGTGTTACTCCAATATATATCCCATATAGAATAAAGACATATGAGTTATATATGTGTGTGTGTGTGTTATATATATATATATATATATATATATATATATATATATATATATATATTGGTAATGTATATGGTTGAGGGCCAAAGTATGATCAATCCTTTCATGGATGTTAGGTTGTGTGGATATGAGAGGAGGGAGTATGCTCCTAACTTACTTTTCAAACAAAAAGCATGGTTGTTTTTCTCATGCATATATATCCCAAAGAGAGAGGCCATATTGCTTGTCCTGGCCTGCCGGCCAACTTGTACTTATAGTCTATAGAGACCCAATTTGGTCTCACCTCTGCAAATTGCACTGCATTACATGCTCAAATGGCCAAATCCAACACCAAATCCAGCAGCCCTTGCATGCCCTCTACGTTCAGGCATGCAAAAACCACCATATGTATATGCCATGCCATCCAGCCACAACATTACTATTAATTATTAATTATTCATCACTCATTGATAAAAAAACATTATTATTAATTAGAAGGAGAGCTACTTGTGATGCTACACTCCCTCCATTCACTTGCACCATCTAGAGTCTAGACACACACACCAATCATTCATTTTCTCTCATATTGTGTTCAACCACAAGCCTACACCTACACAACAATTAACATTTAGTAGCATGCAATGCAACCACACACACACACACACACACACACACACATCTCCCTCCTATAAAAGGGACATCATATCTCACACCACGAGTTCTTAGAGATCACAAACCACAACAAGATTGTTACAACTTACAAGCATAGTTGCAACCAAGCAAGAAAGAACTAGCTAGATCAAGAAGAAGCCAAGAAATCCAGCAAGATAATTCAGAAATATATAGATGCTGCCTCTGCTGAACATGCAAGCTGCAGCTGGTGAAGCTGATGCAGAGAAGATGAGTAGTGGCAAGCAGAAGCAGATGATGGTGGCGGCGAAGGTGTCCATCTCCATCCTGGTGATGTCGCTGCCGGTGCTCTACGTCTCCTTCCTCCGCATCCCGCCGGCGACGCTCTTCAGGGACACCACCTTCTGGTTCCTCATGTCCAACTCCATCATCATCGTCATCGCCGCCGACTCCGGCATGCTCTTCTTCGCCGGGAGACCCTCCGACGACCGACCCTTCCTCGTCTCCAGTACTTCCGGCGAGCTTCTGCCGCCGCCGCCGCCGATGACTATGGCCGTCAAGAACCAACCTATGGTTGTCAGCGAGCTTGGAGATGTCAGCCATGCATTGGTGGTGGCGCCGAGAGGCGGCCAAGAAGACGACGGTGTTGTCGTCGTCAAGCCGGAGGAGTCGACGATGATGTTGGTGCCGTACTACGGCGCCGGCGGCGAGATCGTAGACGGTGGAGCGGTGGTGCAAGGAGCAAGGTCGAAGTGGCTGACGGCGAGCAAGAGCATCGTTGGCAACAGAGAGGCGGAGAGGATGGCACGTCGCCGTCGACGGAGCAGGTCGCACTCGCACGCGCTGGTGACGACGACCCCGCCGCCGCCGCCGGCGCAGGACAAGACCATCGTCGTGAGGGAGGAGAAGCTCCGGCGAACTGCAACAGAGAGGCCGCCGGAGCCGGAGGAGGAGGAGATGACGACGAGCGAGTACTCGCAGCTCTCCGACGAGGAGCTCAACCGGCGCGTGGAGGAGTTCATCGCAAGGTTCAACATGGAGATCAGGCTGCAGCTCGAGAAGGAACAAGAACAAGCTGCAGCTGCTTGATGCATGCAAGAATCCGCCATGGCGCCATGTACGAAATCAAGTTCAAGCTTAAGCTTAAGCTACCTGGCTCCATGCCATGTCCATGTCCATGTAGATGTTGGTGTAAGTTGTTAGGTGAGCTTTTGGACATGGAGCTAGCTAGCTAGCTAGGCATCAGCTAGCTCTAGCTGCATGCGGTGTGAGAGTGAGAGTTTCATAGTTGGACCTATTCGGACAGGAGGAATTTTGCGGGAGTTTTTAAGAAACTGAGCTATTTTCTGTAAAAATTTTGTAAAATTCCTGTGTTCCGAAGAAGCCAGTAGTAGCTAGCTAGCTTCTTCTTGCTTGGCTCCTCTTGGTAGTCTTCTGCATTCATGGATGCAGGAGAGTGAGATGAGAGGAGCTACTACTCATGAGGGATCATATCATTTGTATTTTGTATTTGTGATGTGTACATCATCAAGAGATCAGATCAGAACAATCCAAGAGATGGAGTAATATATAGCACTAGTAGTAGTAGTTGTTGTTGTTGTACTACTGATGAGGATTGGATTTTGCATGCATGGGGATACTAATAACATAGATATGCTCTTTTTTATATTATAAGTCGTTTTTTATGATAACTTTGTTCAGACTAACCAAATTTATAAAAATTTAATAACATCTAAAATATTAAATTAATTTTATTAAATTTAATATTAAATTTATTTTGATAATATGTTTGTTTTATGTTAAAAATAATATTATATTTTACTATAAAATTAGTCAAATTAAAAAAGATTAACAATGAGGATGTATCATCATGTGGAGTCTTGTAAAACAAAACTAAATTCACACGTAGAACTGGTTTCCTCTAGAGAAACATAACATAAATCAAACATAAATCAAAGCTCAAATCAAGAATTCAGAGACTGGTCTTCTTTGGTAGTAACTCATCAACTGAAGATGCCCTGCTCGATCGATTGCCATCAGAACTGTACAGCTTCTTATTCGATCGATCTACAGTACTTATGACGATGGCAAGATCTTGTCCTCGTGATCTTTACACACAAGTACGAAGAACTTTAAATGCGCTCCTTGAAGGTATACATATTATCTTATTAATCTAGCTCTGTTGATAAGTGAATTGAGAACAACGGCTAGCTCAACTGACAAGATAGGACTGAGTATCCCCTGAACCCAAGTTTATCTCATCTATTTCTTCTCATTTCCAAACGACCCACGTTCTCAGTCCTCTTTTAAAAAATTGATATGAAAACTTTTTCTTTCATGTCCGTGTTTTAATTTGCATCAGTGAATTAATTAACCTGGCTTAGACATGAGGATCCAGATGCAGGGGAAGAGCAAGCTGCATAAGTGCATAGCATGAGCTTCACTTATTAGGTAACAGTACCACTGTCTTGTCATGTACTGAGTAGTACAGTTCACTGTCACATATTTTGTTTGGTTTCGTAATTCCTATAGTTTTAGATAAAATTAAAATTAAACTATTAAAACTTTAATAATTAATAACTTTTCAAACTAAACATTTAGTTTGAAGACACTTGAACAACTTATATAACTTTTAAGTATTTCTAATAAAATTAATACTTATTTAACTTGTATATTTATTATAATAGAAAATTATAGTCATATATATGTTTTTCAGATAATGTCATTGTCTAAAAAGATAGGAAATATTAAACCGTACAGAGTACTAGCTAGTAAAAATAATAGTATTGATACATAAGTAGGGTAATTAAGTTCTATCCGGAGTGGCAACCTCACTCACTGACAGTGGGTCCATTTGGAAATGACACTGTGAGCAACAGTTACCTGATGGGGATCAGGGCTCCTAGATATTTATCGGCAAGAACGTGGTTAATTAATTAATTTTTGCACTGTTAATTACAAGGATGGTTAAGTACGTAGTTTCCTTAATTTCTTGTGATTTTAATCAAGCTAAGATCATTTCCATGTTTCAAAATCTGAATTTTTGAGATTCAGAGGCATGTTAATACAAGGAAATCCATGTTCTTGCAAACTAAAATGAAAAAAAATCTGAATTTTTGAGATTCAGAGGCATGTTAATATAAGGAAATCCATGTTCTTGCAAACTAAAATGAAAAAAACAGAGCAGATCAACATAAACAATCATTTGCAATTGCTACTTAATTACCTCTCACTGCTGGAGAAAGGGTCACTTATCCCAGTTGGTAACCCTAAGTAGTCCCGGTTGTCAACCCGGGACTACGAATCCGAGACTAGAGATGGACGATCTCGATCTCTAGTCCCGATTAAATAACTGGGACTAAAGATGCACCTTTAGTCTCCAGTTGATATTATCAACCGGGACTAAAGATATATAGGCCCCACATGATCTGTCACCTTTTTTTTGCTTTTTACTGTTTTTACATTGTTTTTTCGCCGAAATTCACAGCCCATACTCAAATCGGTCAAAATAACATCCCAAATCGAATTCACATCACACCAATTCTCATCCCAACATCAAATTTATATCACAAATCACAACAACATTCATCACAAATTCACATACATACGAGACCAAACTCAAGTAATGAAATTCACAAAAATTCAAAAAATCCACAAATTTCGCCGGATCCGTCCAGATCCGCCGTCGCACGGCCCGCCGCCGTCGCGACGCCGCGCCTCCGCCGCCGCCGCACGGCCCACCGCACCGCCGCGCCCCGCGCAAGCAACCCCGGCACCGCCGCACCGCACGGCCCCCACCGCACCGCCGTGCGGCCCGGCGCCCGCCCGCGGAACGGCCCCGCAAAGAACCCCGCACCGCCGCCGCCCCGTGCCCGCCCGCGAAACGGCCTCGCCGCACCGCCGCCCGCCCGCGGGGCCGCCGCCGCACGCCCGCACGAGGCCACCGGCCGCCTTGGCCCGCCCGGCCGCACGCCCACCCACCGCTCCACCGGGGAGAGAGAGATCTAGAGGAGAGAGGGAGGGAGAGGGGGAGAGCCGAGGGAGAAGGAGAGGAAGAGAAAAGATAAGTCCGAGGGAGAGGGAGGGAGTACTACTTGATATGTGAAGAAGAGGGTACTACTTGGCGCACGGAAGACGAGGAAATAAAGGTCAAGCACTGTGCACGATGTGATTTAGTCCCGGTTGGTAACACCAACCGGGACTAAAGATGTTATTTTTGTTCCGGTTGGTGTTACCAACCGGGACTAAAGATGTCCGACGCTCTCATAGGCTCTGACAACATTTGAATCGGGACTAGAGATGATCTTTAGTCCCGGTTCCTGACATGAACCGAGACTAATGTTTCTAGAAATTCGTAGACTTTTTAAACCGGGACTAGAGATCATCTTTAGTCCCGGGTGCAACTCAAACCGGGACTACCGTAGTTTTTGCCACTTCAACCAAAGATGGTTTCTCCAATAGTATCTGCTAGCCTAGCTGGCCTACATGCATCAAGGTTAATCAGGCTCTATTTTATCATTTGTTGGCTTATGATTGATCACTGCAAAGTCTTTGTACTTATCCCAACTTCTATGATCGCCCAACTGTAATAAACTAGAAGAGAAGCATTGACATACTACTTAACTCTTAGCTGTCATGCTACACGTGTGTATTCGTGTGGTATGAAGCTTACTAGAACTACACACATATATGTGCACTGTATATGCATGATTAGTAGTAAACCTTCTCTAATTGAACTTAAATAAAATCATGCACTAGAGTTGTTCACATATAGCAAATGTTTGCAGAACTCAAGATGATGAGGTATAGCACATGATGCCATATCATTTTCTTTCAATTACATGAAAAACGTATATGCACACATCATCACGCACACGCTCGTGTGGTGATTGGTGAATGCTGACCTACAACACACACACACACATATGAATTGTAGATCTGGCTTAAAATCCAAGAATTTCTAGGTCATTTGAAACAAAGGATTTATAAAGAGATTTTGTAGGATTCAAATCCTATAGGAGTTTTTTTCTATTTGACCCTTTAAAACAGAAAGCTTTTCAAATTCTATAAAATTCCTAAAAAGTGGCTCAATGCATGTAAATATTGAAGGAAAATTAGCAAGAGTCCAACCTCAGTGTGAACTTAGAAAATCATGATGATACTTGTAAAATTGCGATGAAATTGGTATGGATCTTATTGTTGGTTCCAGAGTTACCAAACATATAGTGTTTTTACACTTATTCACCAAAAGGTATTTATTAGGGTGAAGCCCTATTTTACAAGCTATACATGTTTTTTGCAAATGAGGTTATACAAGCATGTGGCCAAATTGGATTTTGAGTAGTTACTTCTATAAATGCAACTTTGCGTAACAAGATCAACTAGAAAGCTCGCCAAGCCAAATCAGGTTGGCCAAACAAGCTGGCTGATCATCAGTAAAGCTCAAAATTAAAATAATGTTTGCCTCATCCGGTGCAAACACACTCTATAGCTGCCAAGGAGATAAGGCACAAAGGCCATATATGCTCCATTTTGTTGAAACTTTTGTACAAATGCATACAAGCAACAAGACAACACAAGCTTGTGTGCAGCAAATCTCCCTTTGGACTTTCTCCCACACGATATATATCTCTATCCTTGACCTGATTGCACACTGGATTGTGATATACATGATTGAATCCAAGATGAAAGGACAGTAAACTTTAATTGGAACATACTTTCTACTCACCAGACACCATACTTTTTCTTTATTCTATCAAAGAAAGCACATACTATCTAGTTTATCCTCAAATTGTACTTTTTAGCATCAAAACCAGGTTCATTGGTTCCTTTCTGGATAATCCTATATAACTTACTCATATTCCGCTTAAACTTTAATCAATCTTTGATCGAGATGTCAATGAGAACAAATTGTAAATAATGTATCGTGTGAATTTTCCGGCGAAAAACAAGGTATTACCCCCCTCCTTGTTATATATGCTAGATTTCTACTTTAACTTGGGCTTGAAACAATCTAGAACATGACACGTTGATAAACTTGTGCACTGAAATAAAATTGACCCCTTTGACAATCAACTATGGCCAGAGCTAGCTGTCATGAAATTTGATTGCTTACATATATACAATGGCATGAGTAACAAGGAATTAATCAGGACCATAAACAATGTATGTAGCTAACACGTTCTAATAAGGTAGTATTTTGTACTGAAAAAGTACCTCTCAAGCAGTCTTTTTCTTCTTGGCATATGTATGAGGTTAAAGCAACTGAGTGATTGGTTCAAAGATATAATTTCAAACCTACTCTTTTTTAAGAACTTGTAGGAATGAATCAAAGCATGTAGTTTTGGCTTAAGCCAAATTTTTGATGTTTTCATCTAGATATCACCTATAACTAAAAGGCCTCACTAATTACATCACGACTTTGGTATTATCTTGCAAAAAAAACACTTGCCTAACAAAGTATAGCGGACTAGATCAGTTCATGATAAAGGTTAAGAGTTCAACTTAACAGAACCGATTAGTCTCGACGGTTAGGATGGCGACACGTGTTGCGCCGCAGCCGGGGCCACGCGTCCACCTTGTGACTTGACTTGTGTGTAGCTAGGTGATGAGGTGATAGGAGTTGGTACCATACTTTAGCCGGCGTTTGCTACACTTCTCCTAACAGATGAAGCTCAATCAGGGAGCCCTGGCCATGCCTCCCTTGATGGAGACAAACATGCCTTGCACTTGCAATTAATATATATATATATATATATATATATATATATATATATATATATATATATATATATATATATATATATATATATAATTCTTGTGACGCGCCGCAGCCCCATCAGTTGCATATCCGAATCTCTAATTTGAAAACTCAAATTGAAATTCCGAATCACTCAAATTGTTCTACATATTAATATCGCTTGTATACCAAATTTTATATTTTTTGAATTTTTCTATTTTATCGATAGGTCAAAGATGCAATAAAATGATACTTAAATCGTTGGATTAATGCGATTGACTTATATGATAAAATAGTAAAAGAATTCAAAAAAATGTAAAATTTGGTATACAAGACGATATTAATATGTAAGATACTTCAAAATCGTTGGATTAATGCATCTTTGACTTATATGATAAAATAGTAAAAGAATTCAAAAAAATGTAAAATTTGGTATACAAGACGATATTAATATGTAAAAAAATTTGAACGGTTCGGATTTTCAATTTGAGTTTTCAAATTAGAGATTCGGCTATGCCACACGAGATGGGGCAGGCGCGCCACACAAGAGCTATATATATATATATATATATATATATATATATATATATATATATATATATATATATATATATATATATATATATATATATATATATATATATATACTTTATTGTTCAAACAACACATGTGCACAATTCTCTTCCTCCACTGGGATCTCTAGACTAGAGTTCATCACATGGACTAGTGTGTCACAATAAAGAAAATATCAAAAGGCATTGCCTATCAATGAGGGAATTCTCCTACCATGCATCTAACCAGCATAGTATACTACTCCGGCAATAGGTGAAAGGAACATCGTTTTCGACTTTTCAAAGTGAATAAAGTGTCGCTTTACTACTAAACTTCTAGTTACCTCAGTGCCAAGTATGTACATTAACATCCTCATATTGTAAGGCTAAGTTATAATAATTAATACTTAATTAATTATGTGTTAATAGATTGCCTTATTTTATATGCATGTGAAAAGCTAATAGCTTTCAAACTCAGCCTTTAAATGCAAGAATTTTAGGGCTTGTTCGGAACGGAGGGATTTTATAGGATTAGCGATTCCTTTGAATTTGACACTTCATGTATTCGGTTCACAGGAATCATGTATAGAAATTTCGTAGAAATACTATAGGAACCTTGTTACGAATTTCGCTCTGGATTCAGAACATCCACTCAAACCTCGTTTTTTTAAGCCACCGTAGGATGAATGCTAATCACGTTGAACTGACTATATGGGAACTAATATTGTATTGCTTAATTAATTAGACTATAGTCTATGAGATTATCATTAATTGAAAATTCCTGTGGTTTATATATTCATGTATTCCGAACGCTCCATACCATCCAATTCCTATGTTTTTCAATCTTATGTTTTACATATGCAGTCCTATATCATTCCTGTGTTTTTTTATTCCTGTGTTTTTTCTATCATGTGATTCTCACACCTAGTCAATTCTTTTGAAATTTCTTGGAATGGAGCGTTCAATTCCTAATTCCTAGGAACCCTAAGTTGCTAAATCCATGGGCTCATATACTCCAGTCTGAACTTTAATTTACCTTAGTTCCATTAAATTGAAGTAGAATATATATTCTTGGATGCAGAAAAAGTGTGTGCTCAATCCGTACGAAGCATCACTAGATGTAAAATTAGTAGTGCATTTTTTGTCGATCTAAGTACATCGTAGACAATGCCATCGTTTTCAGATGCAAAAAGGACACATTTAATTAAAAAAAATTGGGGCCTTCCATGGTTCAACTTGACAGAGGAAATAATGAGCAGAGCACCTGAGTTGTGGCAACCAGTGACTGGAAGAACACCCAGCTGATGAAGAAACAATTCAGCCACTAATTAATAAAGTATTAAAAATTAATTATATATATAATCATCATGACCATCATGTTGGCTTGTGTTCCTCCAATCACAAGTCAATAGCCAGTTGTTCAGTGTTGCTGTTTTTGGTCCTGTTATTTTCATCTGCTTTTGAATAGATTGGCAGTATTCATAATAAAAAAAACTCACCATATGCCATGATACTATTTAGAAAATTATGCCCTAATAAAGAAATGGGCTAGATGAAACCATCAAGAACAACAAACGACATGATGTTCTAAATCTCCACAAAATTCTGAAAATATTATATAGTTGACGTACATATGCAAGTACAGATTAATTATGCTGAAAGCTATGGATGCATGGGCCAATGGAGCAAGCACGAAGTCTTATCACTGATTCATGAATAATTATTTTATAGCGCCTGTTATTTCAATACATAGTTAACTTGAGATTTAAATCGTTTCAAGTGAGACCTCAGCAACTCAAAGTATGCAAGCTCTTACTGCTCTAGTATCCCCTTTACTTCGAAACAGATGATACTAGAGCAAAATACAGTCACAATTATGAAACTTTCAACACGAATATATATGTAGTCATTAACCAAATATAAACAATGCTATTTCCATATATTAATGCGTGGCACCATACTTAGATAAACTTATAAACATATTCAAATAACCATACCTACCTCCAAAACAAAACATGCACTTATGAACAAATCATGGAGAATACATTATGTCAATCATTCAATGATTGTGCTACTAATTTTGTCACTAAGCCTGGAAAATGCAAAAAGGCAGCGTGTGCATGTGTTTGTGACACGTGGCATTCTCCGACAGAACAGGAATAGAAAAAGGTAGTAATGATGAAAAAGGAGGGATCTGGAAATGACAAACAAAATAATTAATTCGTTGATGCATCATCGATTTAGCCATCATTTGTTTACCAATCATCGTACTTAGTTTTCACAGGTGAATACAAATTAAGGCTTTGAGCTGGACACTTGTACTAACCAACTTCAACACTGTGTGAGGTACATGATGCACATAGCAGCAACGTATACGTATTGATCCGGTGTCTGAATGTCAATCATACGTAGTAATTGCATATACGTATACGTATAAACAAGAGCTTGACAAGTGAAATTTCGGAAAATTGTTTTATTGCTTACTGTTTTTCAAAAAGAAAAATTGATTGCGAAAAATGATAGTAAATAGAAAAAAGAGTATAAATGAGCTGAAGGAGTTCTTTTTTCATCTCTGTTTTCAAACGAATAATGTTTTATAATATATGCAGTCAAACATTAAAATGTTAAATTACTAATAGACGCAAAAATATCATTATTTAAAATTTGAAGCTCGTACTAATAGACATGCCATGAAAAACTTATAGCTATGTTTTTAATAATTTTTATAACTGTATGGTTTTAAAGGTAATGAAAAAATATATGAATGTTCAAAACATCCATAAAATGAACATAAAATGAACAAAAGTAGTACTACTTTCGTTTTAAAACATAACAATTTTTTGAAAAATATAATAACTTTTGGCTTGGCTGGAGGTATAGTTATAAGTAACCAGGCCACTGAGTAAATACGGGTATAAACAAACTGAGGAGCATGTGTGGAACTCTCTCTCTGAAAGCTCTGACAGCAGCTAGAAGAAAGCGACGGCATGTCGGCGTCGTCTCTCGCCGGCCGGCCGGCCGGCCCGCCGCCAACCGCCGACCCAGGCTCTAGAAGCATCCAGCTTGCTAGCTAGCTGGACAGCTCTTTCTCCAGCTCTCTCTCCGACAAGGAGGGGAACCGAATGTTTTTGGCTTGATTATTATTAGGGTAGGTCAAGCTTTAGCATCAACACATCATCAACTCTAACTACGTCCCAATTTAAAGCCTAAAAGGGCACGACAGAATGGAACACGCTGCAGCAAGATCATAACATCGTTCTCTTTCCATCTCACAACATTCTTCATGGATTATTGCTCACTGGTAACAACAGGCTGAAAACGATTAGTAAGAACCGTCTCAATGGAATCAATGGAATTTCATGAATCACATCGACAGATTTATATTTTTTTAATGAAACAAGGAGGAGAGAGGAGAAAGGTTTTATGGGAATGAAACTATAAAGCGATATTCCAAAAACATTGGAAACCGGATGAAATCCACACTGAGGGGGTGTTCGGCTGGTCGTATAAGCCAGCTGATAAGACAAGCCGGCTGGTTTGCTGTGAGAGAAAAATACTGTTCGAACGGCTGATAAGCCTGACTGAAGCGAACAGGGCTTTTTATTAGTTTCATGGACTACTTCTTACTCGTCGTTTCATGGAACTATGGGATCGGTGAGAAAAAAAAACTAAAATAACCTATGAAACTATGCGATAAAAATATGCACTAAAAGAAAAACTTGTTTCATTGCATATTTTACGGTCTTTAAAATTATAAAATCTTGCATTGAGACTAGCCTAATGATAAGTAATGGTAGCGTCTCTTTGGAAACGATGCTCGATAGGTTAAAGATTTACCATAATTAGCCATTTAACTATTTAGTGTCGACAATGGTACGATAATGAAAGAAATTAGAGAAACTAGGGCATTGCCCTGCACAGTTTTGCACGGAGGATAATTCACTTAAAATTAGATTTAATATATAACTGAAATTTTGTTTTTATTGGTAACGTATTTGAATTTCATATACAACTCTAACTCTTAAGTTTTATTTTTATAAGGTCTGAATTTCATATGTAACTTTTATATTCTATTTCTATAAGATCTGAATTTTATATACAACTATTAGTTTCTATTTCTATAGATATAGTTTCTTTACGAGAAAATAATTAGCTACTAGCCTACTACTTCTTTCATTCTCAAATATAAGCATTCTTAGCATTCAAAATTTGTACACAAATATAAGGATTTTTAGAGTGCTACTTTCCCACCAATCACCTTCCATTTAATTTTTACCTAACTACCCTCTCACTTCCAACTACCCCTCATTTACTGAGAGGCATCATAATCTTTTTTTCTTCGAATCTTACTCTCTGCTTAAAAAAAGTATAGAGATGCTTATATTTAGGAACGGGGAAGTAGTTTTTTTTTTAATATTGAACGGGGAAGTAGTTAAAAGCACTGACCTTTGCAAAGACTGTTCTAATCAGGCTCATCTGATAATTCCTTTCCTTGAAGCCAGGAGAATTATCAGAACATATCCACAACTATGTTAGGTTCTTCCTTACCGGTTTATACTGAACTCCGGCTTTGTTTTTGTTCTCTAGAGTTCCTAGTACGATCACCATTAAGCATATGTTCTTTTGAATGCACTGATCCGAGTAGCAGCAGAAGTATATATTTTTCAGAGAAATCAACGTGGCAGAGGGAGAACTTGCATTTACTTGTGGATAATGTGCAGCAGAATCAAAACCTATTGCTCACAGATGTTCCATACACAATGAGGTTAGGGACTGACTGTACAACAGTGTCGATGGGGATGGCGAAGTTCACCCCAGAGGAGATCCCAGTTCCTGAAACACAAGACAAAAATCTGTCCATTAATTGGCACAGCAGCATTTCAGTACATCTTCTGCACAGTATCCTGCATCACTGAGATGGTCCATTAATGGGTACAGAAATGTCTATTTAATTCGTGAGATTTGCATTGAGTGTGTGTTACGTGCAACAGAAAGAGAATATCATATCATGGCCATCTAGTACAGAAGATCACACGAGCTGGCAATCCACAACAGCCATTTTCTTGTGTGTAGTACAACTGGTTTGCTTAAATTGCGTGAAAAGAAGAGAACTGAAACAGATACTGTTTATTTTTTATCTTTTTGAATAAATGACTTTTACCCAGCTTCTGTTCCAATCTAATAATTGTTTGGACAGGTACAGAAAATGCTGGGGATACCAGCCTTTTGAATTAGATAGTTTCACGTCGCATAACCTGACCCTGCATAGACTATCACCAAATAACAGACCGACACTGAACCAGCTATTCAATTCTAATGAATAATATCTTAGCAAGACCACAAATTGTGTTTGTAGATAAAATCTAGCTTCCCAGCAAACCAAGGCAGAATGGAGAAAAGATCTTTGACCATAGGACTTGACTACATGGTAACAACACTTTGCCTGCTGCTTGGGCAATATCATAATAAGGAGAATTAATTTTTGATCTTGACAGTCTGTTAAGTATTCCTTTCATCACACAGGAATGAGGACTTATAAAAAGGATTCAACAAGGCATGATGCTGCATGGTTTCAGTTTGCTCTACAGTTACTTCTCTTATATTTAGTTTCTCCCCAACAAAAGGATTCTCAAGGAGTAGAACTTATGTACTGAATGCACAGCAAAATATGACAAGCAGAACAACAGAAAGTGTCGGTCCATTTTATACTCTTCGTGACAGATTAAAGCAGGCAAAGGAAAATCCTGTGAGCTGTACATATTTTGATATTGAGGCAGTGCTGATCCTACAGGAGCATTACCTTTACGTGTGAATGTAGCTGTATTAACTCCAATTACATGACCATATGAGTCAATTAGTGGTCCACCTGAGTTACCTGTCATTTGTCAATGTTAGCAAATTGTGTGAATTAAGGGCAAATTTTACTTTTTGATGTGATACTCAATTACTCATATCCAGCTTATATGGCCAATGAACTCTGGATATTAAGCAACGAAGCTAAGGAAAACGAAAAAAGAAATAGATGTGAAATGAAAAATTGTGGAATAAGAATCAAAAGCTGCCCCACAAATCTTAAAATATTTCTTGCATGGTATGTGCAGAACAATAGCACAATGAAACATTCAAACTGGACCACAATATATAAACAATTTACAGAACAGTGAACATATATGGCTTTATCTTCAAAGAACTTCATTCTTGTGTGCTCATCCCACTTATTTTCCCTTCATTTTTACTTGGCTTTTTCAGAAAAAAAATAGTTGGGGACAGTATTCTATGTTGGATGGAACGCAGATCCTTATCTATATTTGTTCATGACATATCAACAACACCAAGGTTTTTTTGTGGGTGAGATGGTCATCACGATTTTTTTGGGTAGTGGTTCATTGAGCAATGAAATTCTCCATATTATCACAAATTGGTAGCAAACTGCAGTTCCTCCATAGCTGAATCTGTGGCTGTCAACTTACCTAAGGTTAATTTATACACCAGTAAATCGATAAGAAAATTTTGGTGGAGTTAAGGTCATATTTGGTATTATCTATAAATTTTATTTTATTTTATTTTCAAAAAAGGAACTATATCTCATTGGGATAGTTGGGCCACCAGTCCACCTCCCATTTTCTCTTTTCCTCAAAGCCCATTGAGAAGCTACACAGCAGAGATCTTGACTGCATTGCAACTCTAATTCACAGGCTTCAACTCCTGGACTCCTGGGCATTTGGGCCAAGCCCAAATCAACTTCACACCAGTACTCTTCACCATTTCAAAACTAGTTGGCACTTGAAGTATGCACAGAAAAATATGATTTACCCTAGATAATTGAATGTGATATGTAAGTCCTACATGACATGGAATGAAGCAAGAGATTACCAGAATTTATAGCAGCATCTGTCTGTATAGCCCCGCGAATCGGCCTCCCGTTGGGAGATGGTATCTCCCTCCCCAGTCCACTAACCACCTATAAGATAATTCAGTGATCATATAATCAGGTTTAACAGATACTCTGACATTATGAATGTTGCACTTACAGTACCCGTAATTGCACAAATGGATCCACCTTGGAATATTGGACAATTTCAGAACTTTGTACTTAAAAAAACTTAAGCAATTTTTGTAGGCATAATTACCCCAGTAGTTAGGGTGTGTTCATATCCATAAGGGTTACCAATGGCGAAGCAGCTCTGCCCAACTCGCAAGCCCTTTGATGTTCCAATCAAAGCAGGCCTCAACTTATCACCATCAACATCAACCTGTGGCAGCAATAGACTTCAAAGTTTAAAGTTGGAACCAGTTCAGATAACTGAAACTTCAGCCACAAAAGGTGCACTTCCAAACCTTCAGAACAGCAAGATCATAGGATGGATCACACCCTACTAGCCTTCCCTCCTTTGAATAACTGTTGCCACTAGAATCCTCCAGTAACACCTAAAGGAACCATTAAGCAATTAGTTAACGGTTAAAACTTAAAAGGCACAAACAAGGAAAGGAACTATCTTTAGCTAATAATACTTCTGTGTATAACAGCAACAGGAAACCTTGCAACGATGAAATGCAGATCCATCCCCAGCTAATTTTGCAACCACGTGGTAATTTGTTACCTGATCGACCAATGCGAGCAATCAATTTGGAACATTAAGGAGCAGATTGTACAAGTAAACAATGAATTTGAAGCATTAAAGAACAATCTCTAGCATTGTAATCACATATTTGCGTATAAGAATGCATCACGATTATATTTTGTCGCAGTTAGCAAGAAATGATCCATAAGGAGATATATTTTTTCAAAAAAAAAATGGTGAAATCTTTTGGGGAAAGAGGAAATGCTCCGTGCTCACAATGTGGCCCGCGGTATCCCAGACGAAGCCAGAGCCGGTCCCCTCCACCGTGGAGCCCCCCTCCTCGTCGTCCTCCGCCTGCGCTTGCGCACCTTCCCGTCCTGGCTGCCGCCCGATGACGAGGTCCTTGATGAACACCACCGACGGCGACGCCTCCTGCATAGGAGGAAAAAAAAACGCGCGCGGAGGCCACCTCCAGCGTTAATGGGGACGGATCAGCAACGCTAGTGTTTACGCGGTGTGTGGCCACCACCTGGAAGAGGCGCACGACGCGGGCCTCGTCGATGTCCTCGCCGCGACCGCCGTCGGGGTCGGCGCGTGCGGGGCGCGGCGGAGGGGAGGCCGCGAGGAGGAGGAGCGCGGCGGCGGCGGAGGCGCGGCGAGTGGTGGAGTAAGGTGGTGAGGGGGAAGGTGGCTGTGGCGGCGCGTTCCGGTGGGGAGGCGGCGGCGGTGGCCGGAGGAGGAGGCGGAGCAGCGGCTGGACCGCCATGCGCGCGCTATCTGATGCGTGGCTGGAGCAAAGGCGGAAAGGGGAAGTACGCCTCCGTCTTTGCGAAGCGAATTTTCAAGGAAAGCCTTCTACATTTGAATTCTAAGAGAGAGAATTTCTCGCATTTCATCATTCCAAACCACCACTATAAATAATAAATGAATGGAATAGACATTTACGCTGCTCCTACGATTGAATACACTAATACGTTGCATAGCCCAGTAAATTTTAAATCGTCTCACATAAAATTATGTGTTTCAACATGAACCTAAGTATACTCTATATTAACCTAAGTTTGCTTAGTACTGTTGGAAATTTGGAATAAGTCGTGGGTTGAAAAATACCTCTATCCTAGTTTAATCATGACCTAAGGCTTTTAAATTTTTAACCCAATGTCACTTTATTTATTTTTATAAAAATAAATATGCATCGTGGAATATCCTATATGCATGCAACCAACCAAGATTATTTTTTATTGGTTTTAAACCATGTAATATTTAAAGTGTGAATTAAGTTTTGTTAGACATGAAATAACAAAACACCTTGATCGACAAGGGTTAATTTCAAAATGATGGCTATTTTGATGTCTTTGATTTTGATGTCCTTTTGTTTAAGGGATGATTAAACTAGGATAAAAAGTAATTCGAAATCAATGCAGATAGTTTTAAGCATACTCAATTCGTTTCAAAATAAACTAACTTTTACATATAATTTTCATATTCATTTGCAAAAGTTATTTATTGGCGCTAGTTCGAAGACAAGTTGTCAAAAAGAATATGGATAACATAAAGCAGCAGCATGCATGATTAATTTGACAAAGGCTGCACTGCGTACAAGAAGACAACGACTGATGTTATTATATACACTTCATCAGTAAAAACTAAAAAGCTGCGAAGCGCGGCACACAGCACAGCATGCACACTCCATAAACAACAAATATATAGCTACCATTTTGTGAACCAAAACATGTAGTATAATGCTCGCGACACTACACGAAAACCTCGTAATCACACACGACTACTACACGAGTTGCTGTTGTTTACGTATGGTTACAACGTCGACGTCGGAGTCTGACGGCCGGCGACGAGCAAGTCATACGATGTCGTGGTTCATCGGTGAATTCGCCACCGGCACAACGGAGGAGGAGGCGCCGGTGACCTCGTCGAGGGCGTCCTCCTCCGTCGCGACGGGTGGCCTCGCCTTGGGGTCATACCTCTTGCTGGCCGGGTTCGTCGCCGGGTCGTACCTCTTGATGACCAGCACCGACGCCGACGTCTTGAACTCCGGCGACGCCAGGTAGCTCCCCACGGGGCCCAGCTCGTCGGGCTTCTCCACCAGCGGCGCCGTCGGCTGTATCCGCCCCACCACGAACACGCTGAACATGGACAGCGAGTTGATCGTCTCCATCACCTCCGCCTTGCTCTGCGCCTGCCGCTCGTCGAACCGCACCGACCCGTCCTTCACCATGCCCACCTTCGACTTGAACGCCTCCACCGCGAGCTCGTCGGCGGCGTCCTCCTCGTCGGACTGCGCGCGGCTCGGCTTGAACCTCTCCAGCGTGACGGCGACGCCCGGGTGCTCCGCCATGCGCGTCGCGTAAGCCAGCGCCTCGCGGTCGTCGGGCCCGCCGAAGAAGAGCGCCGCCACGGAGAACGCCACGTTCTTGGCGGACACCTGGGCGTGCCCGCCGAGGCCACGGTCCACGAGGATGGCGACGGAGCAGGGCGCCTCGCGGAGCACGCGCTTGTTGATGGCGTGGTACGCCGAGCCGAGGGACTGGAACGAGCCGTCGTGCTGGAGCATCTTGTGGTACGGCATGACGACGATCGCGGCGCGCTTGGCGGCGGCGCTGTCGATGACGTCGCGGTGGATGGTGTCGAGATCGGAGATGGCCGTCATGGGGCGCACCCGCACCGAGCTCAGCTGCTGGAACGCCTCGAACGCCACCACCATCTGCTCCGCCTTGTCGCCGGAGTTGAAGAACGGCATGCCGTTGCGCCGCGCGCGCTGCACAAGGGTGATCGCCGACGACCGCTCCGAGAGCTCCACGAGGTGCATGGCGTACATCACGAGGCGGCCGCGCCCGGTGCCCCGCGACGACTCGACGAGGTTGAGCAGCGTCGGGATGTTGCGGTTGGTGTGGAAGCAGGCCAGCACGCGCAGCTCGCCGTCGGCTTCGCCGCTGTCCACGGTGCGGCGCTTGTACGGCACCGTCGGCCGCGCCGGCTTGTATATGGCCATGACGATCGGCGTCGTGATGAACGTGGTGAAGAGCGCCATGAGCACCATGATGGCGAACGCCTCGTCGTTGAGCACCTTGCGATCCTTGCCGATGTTGAGGACGATGAGCTCGACGAGCCCCTTGGTGTTCATCAGGAATCCCAGCGTGACCGCCTCCCGGACAGGGATCTTGACGAGCAACGACGTGATCACCGTGCCGCCGATCTTGCCAAGGCATGCATTGACGATGACGAGGACAAGCAATCCCCACGACTTGGCTCCACGGATGGTGGCCACATCGGTCTTGAGGCCGCTGGAGACGAAGTAGAGTGGTAGGAAGAGCCCGGAGATGAGGTCCTCCACCTTCTCGATGAGCACGCCGGCGAACGGCCCGTCCTTGGGGACGGCGATGCCAACGATGAACGCACCAAACAGCGCATGGATGCCAATGGTGTCGGTGACGAAGCCGGCAGCGAGGACGATGGTGAGGGTGGCACAAATGTACACCTCCTTGACGGGCTCCCCCTCCGGTGACCGCCGCGCCATCCACGCCAGCACCGGGCGGAGGAACAAGAAGATGGCGACGACGAAGCCGGCGGCGGTGAGGAGCACCCAGAGCGAAATGATCGGCGAGCCGGAGCCGGAGAGCGCGACGGCGAGAGCCAGCAGGATCCATGCAGCGACGTCGTTGACCGCCGCGGCGGACATGGCCATGCGGCCGAGGTCGGTGGTCAGGAGCTTCAGCTCGGCCAGGATGCGGGCGAGCACCGGGAAGGCGGTGATGGAGAGCGCGACGCCCATGAACACCAGGAACGGCGCCTGGGGAGCGCCCTTGACGATGGTGGCGCGGAACGCGAACGACGTGCCGATGCCGAGAGCGAAGGGGGCGGAGATGCCGGCGAGCGCGATGGCGAGGGCCTTCTTGCCGGTGCGGCGGATGGCGGAGATGTCGAGCTCGAGGCCGACGAGGAAGAGGAAGAAGAGGAGGCCGATGTTGGCCAGCGTGTCCAGGACCGTCATGCTCTTTGGCGGGAACACGTTGTGCAAGAACTTGCTGCTACGGCCCAGCGCTGATGGCCCAAGCAAGATCCCTCCCTGCATCAACCAGCATGCCATTGTCAGCCAACAAATCATACAGAGACACCAACTCAACTGTCTGTTCAGATTGAGAACATTTGCATGCTTGTAATATCACTCCATTTTTTAACCAATATTTGTGAAATAGATGAGCAGTGTTAATATATATGCATATGAGCTTTAGGAGTAAGATACAATTAAGGCTTCAGAATGTAGCACTGTAAAAAGATGTAATGTTGTAAAATTTGTGCTTAGCAGCAGGTCCTATAGTCACTCCCCCGGTAAAAGAGAAGGAAAAAAAAAGGAAAGAGAACAAAATTTACAATGTCAAAGTTGGGGAGCAATGACATAATTGTAATTTACTAGAGTAAGAACTGAACGATGCTGCAAGACAATGATCGAAGTAACAAACAATAAATTAGTTGGGAGGCATGGATGGCAACTTGGCAAGGAATACTAGTAGTAGGTAAATACATGTCCACAAATATTGTTCGAAGCTAGTTACTTGCTTGATGATGAATGAAACATTGTTTAATATCGATTGGCACTGTTACCTGCACTCTTTTTCTTGCTTAAGCAATTTCTGCAAGTCAAAGACAGCTAGCTAGACACGAAACATATGTTTCTTTCAATAATGCACTTAACAATTCATCATGATTTTTCCACGCACGGTTCTACTATAGATATCATGTATTTAGTGTTGACTTCGACTAAGGATACAGCACAAGAAACACAACCAAACCTCACAGTGAACCATGGCAAGAAACAGGTCCGCATTCATTTTCTTCATCAGTTCTTAAGAATCAGTGGTGGCTTATTGTAAGACAAGGGGCTATGCATACGAAATGAACGTGCGATAAACTGCAGATTGGCTAGCTAATTAATCATAAGCGCCAGTTGAAAGTCAGCAGAAGACGGTACATAGGCAACTGTAAAGGTGATTTTGTCCATTTTGGCACAGTGCATAAAACTATTTTCTGCTGACTTTCAGATTATTACAGCTCACACATGGCAACAGTGTCCAAAACTCCAGGACACAGACCAAAGTACGGTAGATATCATGAATGCAAATTGCGACCCGAAATCACATTTCTGGGAGAATAATATGTGATGTCTCTATGGCAAATAGTGTCCACTAAACGTGGTGCAAGCAAAGAGTAGTAGCCCTGAAGTTTAGGAGTATAATATGTTGTTTGAAGATGCTAGGAATCTCTTTGCTTATAGATGAGCAAATATCTCTGATCTCTGTGCAAACAAAGCATAAGTATCTGAGGCAGGTATCCTCTAGGAGAGTCGGTATCCAGCTTGCCTGATGCAGTTGTCTACCACGTGAGAAGCACGGCTCAGCCAAAGTCTTCGCTTATTACAGGATCTAAGGAACCTAATGTGGTATTTGATTAATTAACCAGCATCTAATTTGGGGATGTATCGGATGCACCAATTCCAGCACTAGTAAATTTGTTCCTTACATGCATCTTTCCATCTTGTAATCCAAATGGTGAAACTATCAAGGATTCAGGGTAAAGAAGGAAAATTACTAATGGTGTATTAAGGGAAAAGTTAAAAACTAATTGTAATTAGTTAGTGTTTACATCCCAGTTAATATATATGGGCTTTAATCATGTTCATGCACCATCCCTTATCCTACCGTCACATAATGTGAATGCAATAATATCACAATAATTTCCTACTGAGGCTTTGTTTGGATTTTTTTAGGTGACTAAAAATTAGTCCCTCTAACTAAAAATTTTAATTTAATACTATTTGAGTACATAAATTAAAAAGGAACAAACTTTTCCTAATCACTCGTGCAAGCTGAAATTGTAGGTGAGCATCTATTGGAAAAGTAACACTTTAGTCTCAATAAGCTCCTCCAATATAGACTAATGGACTAATGGACTAATGAAATTTTAGTCTCTTTTTGTCTCATTATTTAGAAATTTAAGGACTAAAATGGAGGGACTAATGCATTATTCTCCCAAGGCCTGAGTTCCTCCAATTGCCATTTTAATCAATTTTATAGGGCTCGTGAGTGCTTTTTCTATTAAAAACACAGGCATCCAGTTAAACTTCCTCTCTTTTACCATATTTACAAGCAAAAAGGTGAGTTTTAGACTGTTAAAATTGAGCCAGACCGTCCAAACCCACCAATCGTTAAATTCAACAAACAAGATTTCGTACTACAAACTAGTAAAGTGATTTTAAAAATATTTATCAAGTAGTAACAATCAGTGCAAATTAAATTCGAGTCAAAACCATATCAAACTAGTGCCCCACAAAACCCCACCGAATTTAGTCAGCTGAATGTCTCCATCACGCACGATCGCAACAGGAACAGAGGAAATCAACGAAAAAGGCCTCGAAAAGGACTCGCTTGTCCCATCGCGCCGATTTCCAACCCCCAAAATTTCGTCCCAATTTCCGAATTCCGTTCTTGCGTATTTTCAGTGCAATTTTCAGTGCCTTCACATCGGAGGACAACGAAATTCAGGAAAACCGGACGAACAGAGGCCTTCGCATCGAAGGACAAAAAAAATCAGAAGTTTGTGGGGAACAGAGGAACAGAGGAAACGGATAAGGACAAGGAAAGCAGAGACGAACACGGCACGCGTGCCACGCGCCATGCCGCAACCAAGCGAAGCGACCGACCAGACGAACCAACGAACAAGCGAGCGAGCGAGCCAAAACCCTAGGGGGGCCCGAACCGGGTTCACACTAGCAGCTAGCCATGGCGGAAGAAGAAGGAGGAGGAGGGGAAGAGACTACTCACGATGATCTCGGCGATGACGCGGGGCTGGCGGAGCGGGCGGAGGAGGTAGGCGAGGCCGCGGGTGACGACGACGACGAGGCAGATCTGCAGGATGATGAGCGGCAGCGCGAAGTCCAGCGGGTTCTCCTTCTGGAACGCCCCCTGCGACGTCGCCTTCATCGCCGCCGGACACTGATGCCCGCCTCCGCTCGCCGCCATGATCTCTTCTCCCCTCTAAAACTACTACTCCGTGCTCACTCCCGCCACCGGAGTGGATTACCAATGCACTTCGCCGCCGCCGCCGCCGCCGCCGACCACCACGGCGAAGGGAGGAACACGAATCAGACACGCACACGACACGGGCACGCTTCGCTTCCGCTCCCGCCTCCGCCGTGTATATATAGGGCCGCGTCGGCCGGGGTGCCACGTCAGCAGCGGAGGCATCTCAGAAGCGGATGAGGAGAAGAGCACGAAAGCGGGTAGAAATACGAGTCGGTCGAGACGTGAAATAAAAACAAATTCTCTCAAATTTAAATATTTGCAGCTACCACTGCTTGCTTATACTAGCGATTGTTTTTTAGATTAGTTTAGGGCAATAATGCATATCAACCGTTGACATTGTGCCCACGCCTTGTCTACACAATGGAAAATCTGGAAAAGAAAACATTGCCTACACAGATGATAAGCAGAAGAATAATCTGAAATTCTAGACACGGTATGTAGTAGGAGTATCAGTTAGCTCAGAGCAATCTAAAAACTAACTCATACAATAAAGTTTTTAAATATCATATATATAATTAATATCATCCATATTCATAGTTATATAGTCATATATAGTCAACCAGTTGTCCTATGCTTGAGAAAAGAGAAAAAATACATAAAACTAGATGAGCTATCACCACATAATTAATTAAAATATTAACTATTTTAAACTTAAAAATATATTAATATAATTTTTAAATCAACTTTTCTATATAAAACTTTATATAAAAACACATTGTTTAATAAGTGAGGAACATATACAATTGGGAAACTATGCTCTCTCTTGCTGCCGACCGCAGCATATACAGATAGAGACCAGCTATATATTTTTTTATTTTCTCTGCAAACGTTTCTGCAAAATTTGCTCATGACATTTATAACATTTACTCTGTAACACTCTAGTTTCGTCATTTTGTCATACCGCACTCTAGTTTTACATTGTCTACCAAAAGATGCTCCAACCAAATATTGACTCTGATTTTAATTTTAATGTATCCTCTTGCAATGGAGAGATAAAACTTTGAAGAAAAACAGTTTTACCATTGGGCCACTTGCAAGGTTTAAATTTGAACAGGTATTGATTGAATATAGATCTACGTTTTGCAAAACTCAAAACTTATACCAACTTGTCGCAATTTGGAATAAGTTTTGGATTTTGCATGATATATATTTAAATCCACCAAAATTAATTCCAGTTTAAATATGGTAAGGTGGCTCAATGGTAATTTGTTTTCAAGTTTTACCTCTCCATTTGTAGACAATATATTAAAATAATAGTTGGAGTATATTTTGGCAAACAAACACAAAACTAGAGTATATCTGAGAGAATTGCAAATCTGAAGTTTCTTGAAGCAAAATTTGCCAAGTTTTTCGATCGATTAGTGCAAAATAATTTAGACTATCTTGAACCAAAGTAATTTGATAAGAGTTATAATTTTTTTCACGATCCTATAGAATAGTGTTAATCAGGAGACATATATATCTCGATATATATATATATAACCCCATCTTGGTTAACACTAAAGTATACATCTACCTCTTAATACTCATCAAATACAAAGGGTAAAAATATACAACTACTCACCAAATGCAAAGGATAAAATAAAACCTCGAAGAAACAATCACAGGGCACAATATGTAAGCATACAGATATACATCAACATCGAGTATATTTTGTAAAATACTCCCCTAGGTCTGACCTTACGAGGAACATCAGTAATTGATTGAGACAATTTTACAAAATCTCTATTGTGGCTAGTGCAATCGTGGCGAGAGGACGACACATTTTCATCTTTTTTTTAAAGCTTGGTGAGACTGCATGGCTGTTACAAGCGACGACTTATCATGCTTATGATGGATATATAAGCACGTGACGGCCAGTAGCGTAAAAGACTATATTCTACGTAATAATAATGTAATTATAGTTAAACTTTAACTCATATTGACTATATATACAAATTTTAAAAATTAATGATATTGTTCTGAACCATAGTATATAGATAGATCGATCGAGGAAGATGGTTTTTTTCCCATCAAGAGAACACCCCCATTTTTTGCACATCGTCTGGAAAATCATAAAAATATTTTGAAAAGATTTGCTAGGATAGGTTTAAATTCGACCAATATAATTAGAAAAATAACGAATTCAACGGTGAATTACACATTCTACATATTCAAAAGTCAAATTTATTTTTTATTTCTATAAGTTGAATTTAAACTAGTTAAATTTAAACTTGCATGTTTATGAAATGGTATATCATATATTTAATGTTTTTAAGATTTTTATATTCTTTTCATGACATGCCTAAATAATGGTACATTCCCAAGGAACGAAGACTTTTCTATAGATAGGTAGGTACCTCCACCTCTTCTTTCATAAATATAAGGTTTTCTAAGATGTTTAGCAGATACTAATATTGAGTAGAAAGGATTTTGGTGTCCTCATTTATTAAATGAGGGATGATTAGGATGTAAGTGTTATTGAGGTTGGATGACAAAAAATTTTGAATAAGAAGTGATTAATATAATAATTAGTTTATTTAGATAATAAAAAAGATTTATATCTTTGGCCTCTGTCATAAGGCATACAACAAATGAGTTTTGGTATCTAAAAATAAAATCATAAAGTGATGGGACAAACTCTCAACTCTCTCTAAACAAGTTCAACTCAAAGAACATTCCAAAATCACATAAATTCTAGTACGTCATCTGATAGGTACTACGGCATCCAAAATGAAACAAAAGATTTTTGGCTACCGATACCATGAAGATGGATTTTTGTCCATCAAGAGAACGCCCCTTTTGTGCACATCATCTGAAAAATCATAAAAAGATTTGAAAAGATTTGCCATGATAGATTTAAATTCGACCTATATAAATAAAAACAAAAACAACAAACTCAACTATGAATTACACATTCTACATATTCAAAGTCAAATTTATTTTTTTATTTGTATAAGTTGAATTTGAACTAGTTAAATTTGAATTTGCATATTTGTGAAATGATATATCATATATTCAACATTTTTAAAAAATATATAATCTTTTCGTGACATGCCTAAATAATGATATATGTCCCCAAGGAACGAAAGGTTTTCCCATAGATAGGTAGATACCTTCACCTATTCTTTCATAAATATAATGTTTTCTAAGATGTTTAGCAGATACTAAAGGGTGTTTGGTAGGGCTCTAGATCCTGGCTTCAACTCCAGGTGAAAGGTAGCTCCACCTTGCTAGTTCATTTTATTGGAGTGCTCCATCCAGATCCGTTTGGAGGTGGAGCGTTTGGATGGGCTCTAGCTTCACTCCACGAATTCAAGATCTAGAACCCCGCCAAAAACACCCCATAATATTGAGTAGATCGATTTTGGTGTCCTCATTTATTGAATGAGGGATGGTTAGGATGTAAGTGTTATCGAGGTTGGATGAGAAAATTTTCTAAATAAGAGGTGATTAATATAATAATTAGTTGTTTAGATAATGGAAAAGATTTATATCTCCGGTCTCTGCCATAAGGCATACAACCAATGAGTTTTGGTACCTAAAAATAAAATCATAAGGTGATGGGACAAACTCTCAACTCCCTCTGAACAAGTTTAACTCAAAAAACATTCCAAAATCACATAAATTTTAGCATGTCATCTGATAGGTACTACGCCATCCAAAGTGAAATAAAAGATTCTTGACTACTGATTCCAAGAATATAGCACCAGAGTGGAGCCAACTCGAACATATGAAGATAACTTGCATTATATTAGATGATTTTTTGTTGTTAAAAACCATACCATTTTGGTAACGCCAGGTTTTCTCCCATTCTTGAATAGGTATATACCTCCTCATAATTTGAGAGGTAAAAAATTAAACCAGTTTAACTGATTAGAAAACTAAGTTTATGATTAGCACCGACACGATTTTTCTAGTCGTTGTCAAGTATAGAGAGGTATATATACATTATAGTGTTAGTACGGGGAGGTATATATCTCTTAACTAGCACGAATATCTATGCTTAAAAATGTAAGAAAAAGACACAAATATTTATAAAGATAAGTTTTCAATCCTATTCAAACCTGTAAGATTAATTTTGCTATCATCTTTTATATAGAGGTATATAATTTCAAGTATATGGAGGTATATACCTCTCTAAGGCTATGTTCATTTGATTGAGTTAGGAACCTTCTTCTCGCGCACAGAAAACAATATAGCTTATTAGCGCATGATTAATTAGTATTAGCCAAAAAATTAAAAAAATGATCAATATGATTTCGACAACAACTTTTTAATATAAATTTTTTTTGTAAAAATACATCGTTTAACAGTTTGAAAAGCGTGCGCACAGAAAACGAAGGGTAAAAGTTGGGAAAAGGTAAGAAAAGAACACAACCTAAGGATGAGAGAAAATCTCATAACAATTAGTACTTTAGGAATTTATATATATACTAGCAAAGATATCCATGCGTTGCAACGGAAAAAACTAAAACTATGATAAATGTTAGATGATTAGGATTCAAATTTGGTGAGACGAGCTTAAAGAAAACTTTTTAATGTATACATGCATACAAAATAACTTATTCAAAATAATCTAAACATTTCAAAAATGTGACAAAATATTATCCTAACATCAAATATTTGATCGGAGTGAATATCAAATAGCATGCCGATCGCTTGAATATAAAAGAAGAATCATAAATCTTTAGCACAAGGGAATCAATATAAGCAGTACTACATTTCAAGCATGCTTTGACAAAAGTACAGATATTAAGATGATCTCATATACGGCATCTACCCCAGAGTGGTTCGGGATATCTTTGAATTTGTGTCGTGCCAGTTTATCAACGTACTTAGATATGCAATGTTGCCATAGGCGAACTGAATAGAAAATGATCTCAGGATCGATAGAAACAAAACATGAGCTTTTGCAACAAATAAGCTTTGGGCTGCAATTTTGAAAATGAAAGCCATGCATGTGAGCACTAGTACAGATCGCCTAATAGGTGGCGGTTCGGAACCACCAATAGGTGTCGGTTTCGTACCCGACACCTATTGGTCGGCACCAATGACCAAAGTCATTGGTGCCGGTTCTTCGCCCGGCACCAATTAGGCCCAATAGGTGCCGGTTTTGTATTGAGAACCGACACCTATTCGACCTAATAAGTGCCGGCCACGCTTAAAAACCGGCACCTATTACAACTAATATGTGCCGGTTCTCAATACAAAACCGGTACGTATTATGACTAATAGGTGTCGGTTCTAACTTCAAACCGACACGTATTGGTCGTAATAGGTGCTGGTTTTTTTTGAGACCGAAACCTATTGGTCGTAATAGGTGCCGGTTTTTGTTTGAGACCGATACCTATTGGTATAATAGGTGCCGGTTTTTGTTAAAAACCGGTACGTATTTTCCTGAACATACAAAAAAATTATATTTAGCATAAATATTCCTCCATACAACCAATTCCATACAGCAGTCACACAACATTTGCAATGGTTCATACATCAGATCTGACAATATCCACAGCTCATACAAAAACCACACGGTCAAAAGGATCAATCAGATATATCCACAGCTCATACAATCCACAGCTCATATACAATATCCACAGTTCATACACAGATCAGCTCACTGCTAGTTCATACAGATGATCACTCCACGCTTTGTTATAGTCATTGCTCAAAAACATCCCAAATGAATCAAAATTGTGTAGCACATCAAAGCTAAGTATGGAATGGCAATCCTTCTTGCTATCGGCATAGTATATACAGCTTAACACTAATGAACTTCGGGATCCGGTAACACTTAACAACAAAGCCACTAGTCAAGATTTTCTAATAAAGGATTTAAACCAAGTTTATTAGTCAAGGTTACCAGGGTTCGATCCCAATCATCACCTTGAAAGAACCCGCAAAAGATGAACACGAATTATTAGGAAATAAATCATCAAATATTCTCTAAAAAAAACTTACTAGGACAATAAATATTCTGTCTGATTCGGTGAGATTCAAAACCACTTAATCATTTAGATTCAACGAGATTCTTGTCTCGCTTCCAAGAAACCACTTAGATTCGTATTGCATTGCCATTAATCATTTCATTTCTTAATTTCTTGTAACTATGTCTTTTTTTTTGGGCATGGTTCATGTGAAAGTTCTTGAATATTTGGGTTTGAACACGAATTATTAGGAAATAAATCATCAAATATTCTCTAAAAAAACTTACTAGGACAATAAATAGTCTACCGATCAACAAGCGAGCAACTACCCAATGCATTCCAACACATTCGGACTTTTTGTTGGTGAAACATGAACCGAGTATGGATGAAGGGCTAAATAGTTGTGATTTGTGATAATTATTATGAGAAAAATATTCGGTGAAAACCATCAAATAAATAAAAATCATATTCATGAAAAAAATCATATTCATGAAAACCCGTAAAAATAAATAAATAAATAAATCCGTTCATCCGAAATTTGTCTTTTGTGTTACTCCATGATAAAATTGAGTTTGAAGCTAAGATTTGATGAGAAACATATAATGATAAAATACTAACAGATCACTCTTGAAGAAAACCAATGATGAAACCCACTCATGAAACGTGATATGCGCCGAGTCTCGGGATGACATGTTCGAAGATGAACCCGCAGAGTTGTTCGGCGAGGGCGAAGCAAACATGTGGCAACAACTTACCGTTGGGAGCTTAAGTTTCGCAAATGAAAATTGAATATGTGAAAACGCACTATGAGTTTAGAAACGCGTATTTCCGTCTTAAAAAATTGACGAACCTCCGCATCCGTAATGTTCCAGTTGTCGATCTCCATGAAAGTCCACATAAATTTCATCGTGTAGAACCCACATGTGCTCGTTCCTTGATCTTGACGTTGGCACCAAGGGTGGCGGGTTACCGGAATGTATTTGAACAGGAGCGTGTCGAATGCACTTCTTCTTATACTTCACTAGTGTCTTATTGAGGATGTCAATTACGGATTGGAAATCTTCTCGCGGTTTCCTCAATCCATCCGAACGAGAATTTTGGAATCATTTAAATGGATCACAAGAAGGATCCAAGTGGTTCCTACATACAAAGGGACAGAGAATTTTGCCGGTATGTTCAGCGGTACTCCCATCAAACTCTCGCATACATTTTTCTCAACGTGCATCACGTCGATTGCATGACGGACATCCAAATCTTTCCAATACGGTAGTTCCCGAAGATAGATTTCTTCTTCCAAAGAGGCTTCTCACCACCCTTGACCGCCGCACGTGTATTGCCATGCCCCTTACCAAATACATGTTCAATATCTTTTACCTCTTCAAAAATATCTCTGCCGTACGATGTATCGGAGCTGTCCCCTTCTCCACTGTGCCATCGAAATCTCTTCTATTGCTACGATATCGGTGACCGGCAGGAAGAAACCTCCGGTGGCACATGTACACAGTCTTTTCGAGAGTACCTCGGCCACTTGCTGTGTCCCGCATGCACTGCACACATGCACAACCACCTTTCACTTTTTGTCCGGATGTGTTGCCACGAGGTAATCTTGAATGGTAACTAAAAATATTGCCCTTAAGGTGAAGTACTCTCTTTTGTAAGCATCCCACATCTGCACTCCCTGAACCCATAGTAACGAAGATCATCTACTACTAGTCCAAGTAGACATCGATATCGTTGCCGAGTTGCTTGGGCTCTTGGATTAGCAAGTGGCATCATGATATACTTGCGCTTCATGCACAACCATGACGGAAGGTTGTACATAACAAGTGCCACCGGCCATGTGCTTTGCCGACCGCTCATGTCACCGAATGGATTCATCCCGTCGTGCTCACCCAAACCTAACATTCCTTATCTCGCGAGCAAAATTTTTGTACTTTCTATCTATCTTTCTCCATTGAGACCCGTCGGCGGGTGCCTTATCATCCCATCCTTCTTACGTTCTTCGACGTGCCACCGCATCATCTTTGCATGCTTTTTGTTTGCATACGGCGCTCAATCCGAGGGATTATAGGAAAATACCATACAACTTTAATGGGCACTTTCTTCTTCTTTAGGACGGGGCCACCGCTGTCATCATCGGCATCGTCGTCGTTACCTCCACCCTTATACCGCGGTCTTCAAAACCGGACATGCATCCATGTCTGCGTGCTCACCCCGGTATAGGATACGATCATTTCGACATGCGTGAATTTTTGCACCTCCGGCCAGTGGACAAACAACCTTCTTTGCTTGATATGTCGTTTCGGCAGACGTGACCCGGGAAGGAGGTCTCCGATCAATTGTAGAAGCTCGTGAAGCTCTTGTCGCTCCGCCGTTTGTTGATTTCATCCGCAACAACGAGAGGACGACGTGTAATTTGGTGTGCTCCTCGTTGCAACCTGGATAAAGCGGTGTTTTTGAGTCCTCCACCATGGCTTTAAACTTCTTGTATTGTCTGTCATCGCCGTAGGCTGTCTCTCCATCCCGCAACATCCGATCCAACCCATCCGATTCGTCATTGTCGGATTCACCTTCGTCGCCAGGTAACTCCACATTGTCTTCATGCATTGCATCGCCATGATTGTCCACACTGTCATTCTCATCTTCACCGTGATTGTCCCGACATGTGTGATTACGCATAAAACCTCTTGTTAGCGGATGCTCGTGAACTTGTTTTGCGGGAAACGTCTTTCCTTCCGCAATCGAACATGGACAATGCAAATATTCTGTCATGCTCAACGACCGGGAACTCGTGGCCCCGATCACGAACTTGGTTACTCCCCGGCATACTCCAAGGTACCCCGCTTCGCATCGTTCATCCCTCCTTCATCCATCGGTCCTACGAGAATTTTTAAAAATGTGACGTCTTCATATAAATGACATTATTTTATTTTGGTTACATAACTCTACGGTGATAGTCTCTTCAAAGTTGACAATCCGAAATACTTTGAATTAAAGAAAAAGACACAAATGACATAAAATGGTGTCATTCATCTAATAACATATACACACAAATCACAAAAGAATATCATAAAGAATCACTACACAAATAATAAACAACTAAAATATACTAACCTTTAATTTTTCTGAAAATTTTTGGCAAAACCTTCCCCTCTCTTTCGTTCTACACATGAAGACCGAATAAAAATGGGCTAAGTGGTGAAAGGTGGCATTTATAGGTGGTCGGAATATAGGTGTCGGTTTTTAACAACAACCGACACCTATATTACGAAGCTTACAGCGTAAGGAACCTTATAGGTGTCGGGTGAAGCGCAAAACCGGCACCTAAAGTATAAGTGTCGGTTTTTACTATTGAACCGACACCTATTTAGGACAAATAGGTGCCGGTTCCATTTAAGAACCGCCACCTATACTATAGGTGCCGGTTTTACTATTCACCCGACACCTATTTCGCACTATAGGTCGCGGTTATTAACAAGAATCGGCACGTATTCTTTACATGCTACCTATATGTATTATAGGTGCCGGATTTGTTTTAACCGGCACCTTTTAGGGCGACACTAATGAGCATTTTTGCAGTAGTGGAGAGACCGTATAGAGACGGTCAGATCTGCATTCGGAAAGGAAGACACGCGAGCTATTGGAATCGGATCGAGTCGTGGGTGACGTACGAAAATCGCTGACAAAAATATTTTCAATTTTTATAATAAATAATGTGTATATATATATATATATGAATAAATTTTAAACGCTCGAAATATTTATAATATCTGTTGAGAGATTAGATGTACCCGTTGATAGTTGTGCACACATTTTGCGTTGTGTATGAAATGTTGAGGCCAGCAGCATTTTGCAAACATTTTGCATTGCATTTTACCCGTTGACGTGTTCAGAGTCTGACTCTATGCTTTTCTTCTGACTATACGCTTTTCTTCCGTACTTTTAATTTTTAGCGTACACTCTTTGGGACACAAGAAATATTCCGGCGTACACTCTCTGACTTTTCATTCACACTAGTCTTGCCCACTAGCTATCAACAAAACTGTTGCTGCTAGCTACTTGCAGAAAAGAATATTAATTAACGTGTCTTAATAATTAATTAATTTCTCTTTCGTGTGAAATAAGGATTTTGTCAAAGGCCATTAGCGTCGGCTGGCCCCAGTAACTAGATAACCTGTGGATGCCTCTTAATATTGTTGTGCTTTGAGGTCAAAAGTTTTTATTTGTCGTATCTCGTTTTTATTAAATCAAGGAACACCATGGCCATGTTGTTGTGGTAATATATATGGAAGAAAAAACGAACTCGATGACAATTGACAATAATTGGAGAAGAAAAGCTTATCCTATACCAATAGTAAGTAAGGTAAATATGCAAAAGCAAGCGGGATAAAACTTTACTGTTATGACGTCTATGAGATTGCGTGTTTGTTTTGCACCACATATTTTGGTGACTGTTGTAATTCTTTGGATGATTGGAAATTTTTAGGTAACTAAAATCTAGCAATACCGTCACTTTGTGTTATTAATTGTGTACCACCTCTAGCAATATGGTATATGTGATGAAATCCATATCAAGGATAAAACGAGGCGACGACCAAAACGAGATCCTCTGTGCTAACGTCAGCTGACTTTGTGTCACTGCTATGTGGATCCATAGAGATGAATCTATATGTCAGTGACACAAAGTCTCTATACACCCACAGGTCAGTGACACAAAGTTAGCTGACGTAGAGGATTCACTTTTGACGATGATAATGTACACCTCCTTAATAGACGGCCCTCCCCATCAAGTTCTCATGTGTGGGACCGGCATGTCATCCACACAAAGGACTGCAATTTTGTTCACATATCATTCTCTTACATAAACAAATGCTAATCTTAGTTATATATTGCCCCCTTTTCAAATTTCAAATATTTGTCACCAGCCACAAATTTTAACTATTCTCATCGATAAATTTACAAAGCCTCCTTGCTACAAGACACAACCTAAGTCATCACTAATTACCATTACTGACAATAAACTACGGCTAATAGATCATTGAAATATATGCAACTAATGTTTAAACAAAACTTCTTTACTCATCTACTCCAAAAAATATCTACAACACTAAGTTAGTTTCATTAAAATTAATATTTAATATATTTTGATAGTTGTTTAATTTGTGTTAAAAATATTGCTATATTTTTTATAAACTTGATAAACTTAAGTTTGACTTAGATAAAAGTTAAATTAATTTATAGTATGAAATGGAGATAGTATTTTAGATTTGCATCAAATTAATTAATATATGGAATTAATCGCCTTGCATGCATATGTGTGCAGTACTTTTTTGTCCTGGAAGTACGTTCTTAGTCCTATGCCGTTCTGCAAGTATATACATACATAGTACAAATTAAAGTATATATAATCGATCCTTGATAGATTATATACATGCTGTTTAATCAATTTAATGATGTGTCAACATCAACAAAACCCTCGCACATAATATGCATATGTGCATGACTAATTCAGCCAATAATTAATGCACATGAGAAAAGTTGATGACAATATCATGTCCTTTATTTATTTCCACGGGTACGTAGAAAAATATAGATCTATTATATTCTATTTTCTTACTCTGGAACTAGTGGTGTTTATTAGTACTCCGTCCGGTCACGAAACTATATAATTATTAACATACTCCCATAATGCTCTCTACATGATGTGCTGTTAGTTTGACATTGCTAATTAAGAACCCTAAATTGTGAAAATAATTAAAATTGGGTGGCCAGAGAGGATCGATCATTTAAAAAAACAAATAATGATGATCATATATATGAGTCTTCTTTTGCATGGCATATATATATGCAGACATGCAGTTAATCTCTTCCTCAATTTTAATTTCATGATAAAAAACAGCACCAACGAATCGCAACGGACAACTCGATCACCGTAGTACACTAGCTCAGTGATGGATCAGGATAGTTTAGAGGCTAGAAAAATCTTATTCTATCAAGTATTTGCTATAAAAATTTTATTTCTAAATTTGTTTAAAAACATTCAAATTAATTCTATTGTGCATCCGGCCGACGAGCCCCAGCAACAGATCCAGTGAGCACTATCTTATCACCAAACTAGCTATCATCCATCGCTTATCAGGAAATCATAAACTCCCTCCTTTTTATATTATATTATAAATCGTTTTGATTTTAAATTTTAAATTAATATAATAAATCGTTTTGATTTTTTAAGTCAAACTTTTAAAAATAATCAAATTTATAACAAAATATAACAATATTCTCAATACAAAATAAATATATATTATCAAAATATCCATGTTATATTTAATTAAACTAATTTGATGTTGTAATGTTGATATTTTTTTATAAATTTGATCAAATCTAAAAATAAATTAAAAATATTAAAATGATTTATAATATGAAAGTATATCACATAAATTAATGTCCATGCACGCTCCACGTAGGAAAAGCGCGGGAAACGGTATTTATCCAAGGTCAACACGAACGCTCGCGTATTAGACGTAACCTTGCTTATGAGAGAGAGCTTTTATAATTAATCAGCTCTCTTAGTTAGCTTAGCTTATCAAGATGGTGAGCCGGACACATGTACGGACACAACTAGGGTTTGCATCATACGTGACGCCACCAGCTCATCATGCATCCGCCACGATGGCATTGGCACCTACGCTAGCTCTGACTTTCTTTAATTTTTGGCTGAACTGTTGCTCTGACTTTTCTCCGAGGGTATGACGTCCTACCTGTCCTTTGACTGTTCAAGGGTTCCAGCTCCATCTCTTCACATGAAAGCACGGGAGTCGAGGCTCAATATTATTCTTTTGTTTTATATTATAAGATGATTTAATTTTTTTATTAAATTTTATTAGTTTATCAAATTTATAAAAAATATATTAATATTTTTAATACAAAACAAACATATTATTAAATATATTTAATGTTATATTTAATGTTGTTTTATAACTAACAAAATTTAACTTAAAAAGTATAAAACGGAAAAAGTATTTACTATTTTCGTATTAAAATATAACCAACTTTTGATAGGTATTATATATCGACAGATTGTTAAGATTCACACATCACATGCATACTATAACACACACTACACTCATTTATTTGTGAGTATGTCTTTTAATACACGTTTATAATATAAATTGTCTTTTAATACACGTTTATAATATAAATGCTAACTTTGTAACCTCACTAAAATTTTATTGAAAATACGTCTGTAAATTAATTGAGGTTGTATATGTAGTTGGGTACAAGCAATTGCCTTCGCCCCATTGACTAATCCCAGGTAATTTGCTTGATCAGTGGTTGGAGACGAGTAGTTTTATAGTCGGCGTGTCGAGATCGATCGATCGGATCAGTCGTGCAATAATGACCTTTTTTTAGTTTGTAGTTTGTTTGAATTTAAAATTGTACCTATAGCTTGTTAATTGAATTATTGTCTCTCTGGAGCTAGTTAATCCAAATCAAATTGAAACACTAGCTAGTGACTGCTTATCGAAGAGCGTGCAATGTCAACGTTTCAATGTGGGTAAAACTAGTCGATGGTTAGTGTATTTGCATTCAAATTATATAAACAGGCTCTGGTGTAGAAGTCGGATTTTATAAATTTTTATTTTCTTAAAAATATATATAAACAGGCTGTGTGGCGGCTTGGATTTTTTTTCAACGGCTTGTTAGGGCTTCATTAGTGTATGGGCACGTATCATCAGGTGATAAGATAGGGTGTAGAAGAAAGAAACAATTTGAGGAAGAATAATATATATTTAATTTAAGTTATAAAGATGACCCATATTAAATAGATAAATCTCAAAGAAAGCTTACTTGTTCAGTGAATAAGGCGGATGAAGCGCCTTTGACAAGTGGGCGCGCGTTGATTTTTTTTTTCTCTTAGCATAGGGGATCGATTTTATCTCTTCTCTCTCCTGTTCAGATCCTAATATTTTTCTATGATGCACAGATAATCTCATGTGACAATTACTAGGTTATTTGTGTCTGGCCTTGGTAAAAATCAACATGTTTATTTCGTTATTGGAAAAATCCGGTATGTCAACACGAAAAGTCGAGAAAAACATTAACCTTTTCCCTTGTAAAATTTTGGGGATAAAGATTTTTCGTAGAATCTCTAGCAATGATCAATCGTCGTGTTTTTCACTCTAAGCATGATCTGCTTATGTTATATTTTCGGTTGTCCTACTATTTTCTTCATCCAGTATTAGCTAAAAATATTTATATTTAATACTTATATTTGTGGACGGTGGTCGTAGTTCATCGCATAAGGCGAATGATGTCCCTTTGACAGTGGGCGTGTTTTTTTCTTCAGCATATATATGAGATCGATTTTATCTCTCCTCTCTCTTAAGGTGTACAAATTCTCTTAAGTTTTTCGAGCAATATATATAGAGAGAAAAAAGACAGTTTCTTGTGACAATTACTGGCCATTTGTGCCTTGCCATGGTAAAATCCAATATGTTAGCTTTGAAGGTCCAGAAGACTAATTAACTTTTTCCCTTTAAAATAAGAGGAAAGGTTTACATTTAAAAAACTGGGTCGATATATTTTTTATATTGACAAAGTCAATCACGGGTGCCCCTTCGTCTATCACGGGCGTCTCGCTGGTGACGGGAACGTTGCGTAACACTAGAAAAATAATTAACCATATTTTTGAGATTGATAAAGTCATCACAGACGTCGTCTTGTTGTTAACGGATACATCGTCTATCACTAAAAACAATTAACCGTAAATACGAGCATTCGTGTCAAATTTAAAATTTAAATCTGGATGAGCTGAATAAAAAAAACTAACAGTTAAACTATGCTTACTTGGCGTTAAACTATGCTTACTTGGCAAGAGGAAAGAAAGGTTTTTCGTAAGAACGTCTGCTGATGATATCGATCGTCCTGTTTTTCGGTACTACTCAGGTCAGTACTATAAGCTTACGTTTCAGTTTCAGTTGTACTAACTTGGTACAAGTAATAAGTAGGCAACATCTCTGAACTTCTACTTCTTTCTCGGGCCATCCTAATCTGATTAGACCTTGTTAGAGTCGAATGGACCATGTACTATGTATTTGCAGAGAAGCTATGAACTCTTTGTCCCATTGACTAATATTAACCATATCTGTCCACCCTGGATAACTTGCTTATGGAAATCAACAACTAACTAAAAAGGATTAGTCTAATACTTTCCATGTGCTGCACAATTCCTCTATCATCAAAATATTTGTAGTGATTAGCCCATGCCTCTTGTTTGTGAGTGATCATTCAAAACGTATGGAAATCATGCTCTTTTCTGTCAGATTTCTGAATGTTTTAGGATCCAGATCAATGTTCTTAATTTTTTTTCTGGCCAACTATTAGCTAGATTTTCTTCTCGTTCTCTAGTTAGAAACGAGTATCTCCTGCGCATTTGAGGAAAAAAAAACGAATAAAAGTATGTTTTTGTTTTTTTAATGGTGCCTTACTAACCGGACAGGCTCAGCTTAAGTCTCCATTAGCTTCCATGATCTTATTATGTCAACTGAAAGCACAACTAGACAACCAGTGATTATGACATGTGGTTACCTCTTAATCTATCTCAATCCCTACTTTCGTATGGACTTCTAGAGATGCTGATGAGGGTGATGGGCTATAAACAGAGACATGTCAACGGACGTAGGCATCAAGGTCTGAACATTTCAACTCTGTTTAAGTGACAGAGCCAGCACCATTATAGAACCCAAACGATAGTAACGTTTTTTTTACTGACTGACTGATTTTTATACGTGACGATGGCTAACGATAATGAAGACGGCAACGGCGAAACCTGAATGATCGTCCAACCTGCCTAGAGCTGTCTCCGCCGCTAACTCTGTTGTGCTTTTTCTACGGTTCAATTTGCTTTACGACTGATAAGCTGTAAAAAAATAAACGAAACAACAAAAAATGATTTTATTTTTAGGGGTAAATCTATCATATCTATGTTCTTCATGATTTTAGATTCAATGCTAAAAATACAATAAAAAACTTCAAATCAACTTAAATTTAAATTATAAAATTCAAAATTTGGCTGGGCTTGTTAAGCCAACAAGCCAACATCATGTTTCAAGTTTCCGCAGTGTGGCTTTCGTTTTACGTCCTTTGGCTGCTCTCTGTACTTGTGCATGAATGCATCTCCCGTTTGACTGTTGCTGGATAAAGTTTTGCACAATGACAAGAAATTTCAGTTCTTTCAGAAAAGGACACGATTCTGCAGAGCTACGTAACAGATAACTCACCTGTGACTTATCCAACCAATTAACTATCACATCTCTGTGTAGTGCTGTGTAAACCTGTCTTTATAATTATGTATGCTTTATCCTTACTCCTTACCTTTAAAAGATGCATGCTATTTCCCCAAGAAAGAAAAGATTGTCATATTATTTTTTTTATAAGATGGGTGATGCCATACAACACATGTGGTTGTTTACTTGACAACTCTTGCAGCTGAATGTCTTGCTCTTTGGACAAGTGTTACAGTGACAACTTCTGATAATGGCATAGCCAGCTGCAGAGTTGACCTCTATGTAATATAAAATAGACAAAGGAAAAAAATATTTTATTGGATACTTGTATGAGATGGTAATCCTGAATCTTCTTGGGTTCAGTTAGCTAGTCAGCTTTGTTTCTCAACTATTCACTTATTAGTACAGTTTCAGAGTTTCTCTTCACAAGCACAAAGATAATACAGCTCGATTCTGAAGGTGATAATATGCAAGATCTCTAGGAAATTTCAGGCACATAATCAGTTTAATTTGATTCATATTATCAGAGTACAACAACAGATGATATGCATGGTTTCTGATCACAGCAGTCTGAGGTCACGGACAAATCGTACACCGTCCACTTTCGAAATTCAGTTCCTGAAAACTTCTCTCGTTCAGTTGTTCTGGTTTTCTTCATGCTGACCAGACATTACTTTTGGCACAACCAGGCAATTTTGATTGAGATCAGGAGAATGTCAGTACATGATATACTTCATAGATAATGTACAACTAGTGCGTCGAGAAACTGTCGAAATAATGTATCTGATAAGTCATAAGAGTGATGCATGCCTGTCTGCTAGTACTTTACTTTGTGATTAAAGTAGGTGATCTTGAATAGTGCAGAAAGTCCAGGATATTGTGATTAACGTTTCCAGCTTAGAATTCTGATGTATATCTAGCATGCTAGGTCAGTAGGTCTCCAGATACATTGTATGTACAAACATTTTTAGAGGGACTATACAAATAGCTGAAACCAACTAGCTGCTTTTGAAATTAATTTAGCAAGAACTACTTGACCAGTTTTTTTAATCACTTGAAGAAAAGGTAGATTCCTTCAGAATAAGATATAGGAGAAGAGACAGGAGTTCAACCACAGTTTACAATTAGCATAAATGAAGTTAAAATCTGAATTATGGCCTAGACAAAGCGGGTAGTCTGAACTGGATGGAAGAAGACCAGTACACCACTATGGATTCTGGATCCATTTGGCAACAGGGAAGAAACCAAGCCCAAAGACAACAATGAATTGAACCCAGTTGATAGAGGCATGGCCGCATGGCAAAAGGAAAATTGCTTCAGATCACAGGAGGAAAAATCCTCATTATGTTGTGGCATTTTAACATCAAAATGTTGGGACCTGCATGTTCAGGGAATGATTTTGTTTGCGTCGTCTCGTCTGCCTTGTCTGTTCTAAGTAGAGTTATCCTCTTAGTGTAAGGCAGACAAATGAAAAGAATGTTTTTGGATGTTTGTATGAGATGTTAAATCCTGGATCTTGAAATTGAGATACGCATCTTTGCTTCTCAGGTATCAACCATTCACTGAGTTCAGAAATCAGGTCAAAAAGAAGTTCAGAAATATCTTCAGATACGGGTTCTGAAGCAAAAATCAATCCAAAAAGAAAGTAAATTTCACTTTGCTACACATTTTATTATTGATGGTTCACTTTATATCATCACTTAACCAATGTTTTCATTTTGGATCACCTGAATCTCTCCTCAATCATATGAACGATCTCAAATACATCGGTTGATACAACTCTTTTGTCGGGTTGGTCGAAAGCCCGACCAACCAATTTCATTAAGAATGAAGGGGAATAAAGTTCAGTCTTATTACAACGGCGAGAAGTCACCGAATTAAGATCACAACTAGTGCAATCCCGGCAATAAAACTGAAAGAACTGAAAGAAAAAGGGCTACTGAAACAGCCGGTAAGGCACTTTCCTACACCAGCTGATCCGACCCTGAATTATCGAAATAAGTTGGCTATTCTCCAGATTTCAACCTCCTCTTTTATCTCAGCTGAAAGCACAGCTGACGTCCGAAACTTCTGCTCAAAAATCCACGCATTGCGCTCTTTCCATACCAGCTAGGAAACCAGGCAGAACAGAAGATCAAAAGCCTTACTGTAGTGCGTCTGAAAACACGCTCTGGCTGTCAGCCAGCAGTCCAACAGCGGTAAATTCAGGTCAGATGGGAGAGGGAAATGTACTCCTACCCAGTCCCTGATCTTGCGCCAGACATCAGATGTGAAAACACAATCAACAAGCAAGTGCTGCGTTGTCTCGTCCACCATTCCACACAAAGAGCAGATAGGCGCATGAGGCCATCCCTTTTTTGCCAAGTTATCAGTTGTAGAGCATTTTTCTTGTAGAGCTAGCCAGATGAAGAACTTTACCCAGGAAGGTGTCTTTGAGTTCCACAACAAATCACCAAAGCCACAGTCCTGACGACCGAGGAAAAACAGCTCATAGGTGTCGCTCGCCGAGTAAAGCCCATTTGCTGAGGCTCACCATCTAATTGAGTCGAGCACACTTGAAACAAAAAGCTCTTGAACTTCCTCCCATAGCCTGAAGTATTCTCCTAAGGCCTCAATTGATAATGCCCCCTTTATATCTCAGAGATGAACGGCAGACATAAGTGGCCAAGCATTTGAAGCGACTTAACACGCTGCCATCCCCATGCCAGTCATCCGACCAGAAGGCAGTACGGGTGTCATCCCCCACCACAAAATGAGCGATACTCTGGGCCAGCTGAATTGTCTCATTATCAGGATTGAAGCCCGATCGAACCCAAGGCCTATCAAACTGCTCAAGCCGCTGCGCAGACCAACGTAACCGGAGCGCCTGACCAAACAGCTGAATGTTTCTTATACCTAGTCCACCTTTCTCCGACGGAGAGCAAACCAGCTTCCATGCTACCAAACAATGACCTTCGCTCACTTGCTCCTTACCCTTCCAAAGGAAGCCTCAACATTTACGATCTATCTCTTTCACAGCCCACTGCGGTAGCTTCAGAACGGTGATATAGTGAATCGTGATTGCAGTGAGAACACTCTTGATGAGGCATAACCTTCCCTCAATCGGCAGAAGCCTTGGCTTCCAGCCTGCTACCCTTCCTGCAAGCTTGTCTAGCAAGTTCTGAAGTTCTGCTTTAGTCGGCATCTTATAGGAAAGCGGCAGCCCCAGATAGACAATAGGCAATTGTTGAACCTTACAGTTAAGGATTGACTGAACCAAAGACACCAAATCGCTTGGACAATGAATCGGGGTGATAGAATTTTTGGAGAGATTGGTTCTCAACCCTGTTGCATCCCCAAAAAGATCCAGTAATGCATTAACCGTGCTGGCCTACTAAAAAGTTGGCTTAAAGAATAGCACCGCATCATCCGCATAGAAGGACACTGAAGGGACTGGCTTTGCTCTAAAAATAGGACCAAGGAGGTTTCTCTGCTCTGCCTGCGCCACCAAAGCATGAAGCGTATCCATAACAAGAACGAAGAGAAGAGGTGACAGTGGATCTCCTTGACGAAGTCCTCTCTCCGGCTTGAAAGGATCTGAAGTAAAGCCGTTGAGCAGAAGGCTAGTATGGGCAGTAAGAAGTAACATTGATAGCCAACGTCGTCATATATGACCAAAACCCCTAAACTTCAGCATATTTAGCAAAAACGGCCAGGCTACTTTGTCAAAAGCCTTTGATACATCCAATTTGAGCAAGATCATCTCCTTCTTGTTTTTATGAAGTTTTTGCAGGATCCCTTTGACCAGCACAAAGCTTTCGTGGATTCTACGACCCTTGATGAACGTCGTCTGAGTATTAGAAACCAAATCTTGCATTCTCGGGGCAAACCTTCTAGCCATCAGCTTGGTAACTAGCTTAGCAAAGCTATGAATCAGGCTAATGGGCCTGAAGTCCTTCAATAGGGCCGCATTCTCCTTTTTAGGTATCAGGGTTATGACGGCTGAATTGAGCAATTCTAAACTTTGGGAGTTTCCTGAATAGAACTTCTTCAGGGCTGCCATTAAATCCTTCTTGATTATTCCCCAACATAATTGGTAGAACATCGCTGTGTAACCATCAGGGCCTGGGGACTTATCGTGAGGCAAGTCTTTAATGGCCCTCCACACTTCGTCTTCAGTGAAAACCTCTTAAAGGGACCTGAGCTCTGCTTTTGCCAATCTGATTTGCTCCAGATTAATTTGCCTTGCAGGGGCTTGATTTGCAGCTAGAACTTGCTTGAAGTATTCACGAGCCACACTTTGCATTTCCTGCTGAGAGGTGGAACCCTCCCTTCATGCTCAATTCTCGGGATAAGTAACTTCCTTCTCCTGGCAAGCAATTTCAACTGGTAGAAGGTTGTTGTGGCTTCCCCTTCACTAAGGTACTTGACCTTGGCTCTTTGTCGAAGTCTGATCCTTTCAAGAGAGGCTAGAGCAAGACATCTCCCCTTCAAAACAGCCCTTAACTTTCTCTCTTCTTCAATAAGCAGACGGCCCTCTTGTGCCACATCTAACTGTAAAATGATTTCATTGGCAACCCGAATCTACATTCTGAGTCTATTGATCTGCCTCTGGCCCCACTTCGACAAGCACTTGGATAGGCGAGTGAACTTGATATGAAGTGTTGCATAAGGGTCTTCTGTTTGAACCGGCTTATCCCAACATTCTTTAACAACCTCAAGGAAGCCATCCAACTTTGTCCAAAAACTTTCAAAGTGAAACCTTCTCTCCATCCCCAGAGACGATCCACAGGTCAGAAGCAGTGGGCAGTGGTCTGATACCGAAGAACTTAGAGCCCTCATAGCTACTCCCTCCGTCCGAATGAGATACATCCTAGTTTGTTTCTTAATCACAGTCTCATTTGCAATGCTCGAGCACATCGATCGCTCAACACAAGGTTAAAAAGGACTAATCGTCCAATTTGACTATAGTACTCTGGTGTGCGTAAAAGTGAATAATCATCTTCAATCCCTGTCTTTGCTAAGAAAAAAAATAAAAAATAAATCCAAGCCCAGGAGGGTTCGGAGATTAAAACTCCGACCCCTCCCCTCTTCCATGGCTGCTGCTCTTGAGAGTTCGTTTATGTAATCACAGTTTGCAGAAACACAATCACTTGGTAACCAGAGTTTCTGCATTGCAAGTTGTTTATGTAATCACAGTTTTCCAATGCTCTGGCACAGTGCACAAGTACTAGAAATTCTGTCACTCTGTAGTTGGTTGGAAAAAATGTCTCCACTTTTCAACACTAAGTAGGAGATTTATATATATTGAACCGCTCGTGCTGTAGCTTCATTGCTTGGTTCGATCGATCATGCCAGAATTAACCACCCGCCGTGAGTTCATCTGAATTATCATCCTGATGCTCATGATGCATGCATGGTCATGGTTGGCGTCGCCGGCGAAGGTGACAATTCAGGCTGTGATGAACTGTGATCATCTCTGTATGTCTTTCATGCAGGTAGAGGAGAATGTTTTCTGATATCTCAACATTTGAACATCATGTTCCCAACTGATCATCTCCGAACCATCCTAGTCGTCCAGATAATTTGCCACATGCTGCTGGCGACCGGTGCAACTCCAGCGGACGGTGGTTGTCTGAGTAAACCTCCGCCTCACGACGATCATCGTCTATCCACCTCGTTGCCTCTTCTTCAGCTTTGTGATCGATTGATCGCCGTCAGTCTTGGCCGGACTGGATATGGTGGCATTGGATTCTCTAGTACGTACAGTACATGTTACTTAATCACAGTCTGATTTGCAATGATCTTGCACATACACATTGATCCGCACAAGTAGAGACTCAGTCACTATCTACTTGGTTGCCCTCTCTTGAAGAAATAACCAAAAAGATTTTCTGGTCTCCCAGGGGTTAGGGAACTACATTACTTATTCTAGATCACAACTCCAAATTAACCAATAGCAGCTTGGGCACTGAACTATGTCAGTATCTCTAGCTAGCATCTTGCAAATTGTCTAAGCAAAGTAGTAACATGGATCAATGGAATTGAAATCTGAATTTTGGTATGGACAAAGCGAAGGTAGTCCATTGCCCGTTACTGTTGTGTTGACGCCAAATCTATACCGCTGCTGTGGTGCCAAAAGATATGTTGGCGTCAGATCACACGCTGGCCTGGGAGATTCGCTTAGCTTCAAGGTAGGTCCTAAAATCATTGAAGCGCGAGTGTGCCAATCAGTTTGATCCTGCCACTGACAAGATATATAAAACAACGGAACATAGAGCATATCGGCTGATAGGCCGACAACCAAAATAGTCGATCGGTTGATTCCAGCCAATGCCGATGTCAGTCGATGCAGTTAGGGTTCCAATCCATCAGTAATGTGCTGAGCAAGATCTATATAAAGCGATCGGCTGATGATAACCCAATAATATATCAATGTAATATAGCCTAAACCAATCACATGATGACATAGATATTGATCTGAATATCAAAGCACACATCTGCTGGAGGTCCGATGTCATTAAATCCAAATGATTAAGTAGTCAATGAAACCTTTGCTGCAATCGGCTAAATCCAACTTGTATGTAATCCTTGTAAGCCGATGCAACGTCCAGATAACTCATCGGCTAAAACCCCGATGAAACAATGATTAATGCCTACTGACTTAAATAAATCTAACTTACAACCACAACCTCATAGGTCGGACCTAACCGATGCAGCATAAGGTTGATGACCACCTGATAGATTTAGATCAGCCGATATGACACCGATCAAAGTGGTCATGTGTTAAATTAAACCAAGACAGCAGCACTATCAAAGTAAAATTTAACACATCAGATAAGATCGACTAACCCTCCGATGAAACATTAGCATGAATCTATCGGCTTAACAAGACTTAGATTATCAACAACAATCTAGTAGGTCGGACCTAACCGATGCAGCACGAGATTGTATATGATAATCTAATACTCAATGAGCCGATAGATCTGTCTAATATGATGGATATAACAAATCTATCTAAAGTGATATTATGTTTAAAGAAACATCAACTTGATCAGAATATCGGACCTAACTGAGAAAGTCCTAATTAAGTCGATGTATCTATAAACAGTAATGGAACTAAAGATAGAGATGATGTACCAGGGCCGGCGAGACCTTGGACTTACCCATTCGCTGGAGATCGAAGCCGATGCAGCCCTGCGTCGGGTGCCAAGTTTCGCCGGATGATAAATAAAGTCAAAAAGATAAAAGATGGCGATGCGCCGAATTGTATTGATTGAGAGATTCATTTACATAGACCTCGGGGTTACATATTTATACCCGCAGGTTGACAAAGATCTTAACAGATTATAATTCAAACTTTCCTAAAGATAAAAGAAAACAAACCGAGTTCTTATTGGACACTAACACGCTTTCCTAAAGATAAAAAAGTTAACAAACCATTCCTAATTAAAAGATACAAGCCGCATCCTCCCTGGACTCGGTTTCTTCTGGATAAGACATTTCCCAAACCGAATCTAACAAGAATCCGACTGCTGAAGATGTTGATAATAGAAAACCTCCATCGACTGATGCAGAACTCTCAGCCGATTCTAGCTTTGAGCCGATATGAACACTTAGCTGATGGAAACTACAGGGCTTACCAAATTCTGGCGTTAACATGTTGTCCAAACCCGCGTTGCCCAAAAAAGCCCCGTTCCTTTAAGTTTGAAAACTTCTGGATCAGACTGCCGGGGTTCAAAGATGTGGTCAAGGATTCTTGGAATCAACCCACACCGCACACAGAACCCGTTCACCGCTTGAATTTCAAGCTACAACGTGTGGCGATGGCTCTAAGGACATGGGCAAAGGCCTTCTGTATGGAAGCAAAAATTCAGTTCTTCATGGCGCTAGATGTCATACAAAGATTGGATGCTGCACAAGAACAGAGGAGTTTGTCTGAGCCAGAGTTTCAACTCAGAACCACCCTTAAACGCAAGATCACTGCCCTTACTCTAATTGAGCGCGCAAGGAAGAAACAGTCCTCCCGGGTTGCTTACATCAGGGAAGCCGACGCGAACACCTGCTTTTTCCACCTCAAAGCCAATGTTCGGAGAAGAAATAATACCATTCATAGGCTGCGTAAAGACGTTGGATGGGCACTCACACATGACAAAAAAGAAGAAGTTGTTCTCAACCACTTTCAATGTGTAATGGGTCGGCCCGAGCCAAGGCCAAATGACCTAAACTGGGAGGCGCTGAACATTAACCCAGTGGATCTTTCGGCTTTGGCTGAACCTTTTACTAAACAAGAGATCCACAAAGCGGTCAAGGAATTGCCATCGGACAAAACCCCCGGGCCAGATGGCTACACTAGTCTTTTCTTTAAAGTATGTTGGGACATCGTTAAGGAAGATATCTAATGGTCTTTGATTCAATCTACAATCTTAGATGCGCGTCCTTGGGCCTAATAAACTCTGCCGATGTAGTTCTCATCCCTAAGAAGGAAGGAGCAGAGGGTATCTATGATTTAGGCCAATAAGCTTGATTCATAGCATAGCGAAGATCCTCTCTAAAGTTCTGTCCCTACGGCTAAGGCCTCTTCTGAACTCTCTGGTCTCAACTAATCAAAGTGCTTTCATTAAAGGGAAAAGCATTCACGACAACTTTCTCTATGTCAGGAATATGGTGAGGAAACTCCACTGATCAAGGAGGCCAATGCTTCTTTTTAAGCTTGACATCACAAAGGCATTCGACTCAGTCTGATGGGACTACCTAATGGTTCTCTTGCAAAGAAAGGGCTTCCCTGCAAAATGGATTGACTAGCTGTTCGCCCATCTTTCGATCTCAACTTCCCAAGTTCTTCTGAACGGTATCCCAGGCCAAAAAATCAGGCATGGCAGGAGTCTGCGACAGGGGACCCTCTTTTGCCACTTCTCTTCATTTTGGCAATTGACCCAATCCAGCGTATTCTTGCCAAAGCAACAGAGATAGGTGCACTATCTAAACTTCGGGGGAGAATGAATCTCCTTCGAATTTCAATGTATGCTGATGACGCAGTCATCTTCCTTAACCCGGTGCGGAGAGATGTGCAAGCTTTTACGGAGATAGTCAAGCACTTCGGTACAGCCACTGGCTTGGTTACGAACTTGCAGAAGTCGCAGGTTGCACCTATGTGATGTGGGAACATCGACCTAGAGGGAGTATCGACCATTCGGGCGCAGTTCCCACTGAGATACTTGAGCCTTCCTCTTGTGCTTGGAAGGTTGCGCATGTCGGACCTACAACCTATCTTTGATAAAATTACTGGACGTGTGTCAGGATGGAGGACGAAGAATACGGGGATTGCAGGTAGAAAGACGCTTGTCAAATCTGTGCTCTCTTCGCAGCCCATCTACCTCCTAACGGCCCTCAGGGTCACTAAGAACGCGCTGGAGAACATAGACAAACATCGGCGACGTTTCCTCTGGGCGGGAACCGGGGACATCACAGGTGGAAAGTGTAAAATAAGCTAGGCAAGAATTTGCATGCCAACCAGACATGGGGGCCTAGGTGTCCTAAATCTAGAAAAGTTTGCAAGAGCTCTAAGACTTAGATGGCTTTGGCTAGAGTTAAAAGAGCCAAACAAGCCTTGGGCGGGTCTAGGCACTCCATACGATGAAACCGATAAGTCTTTGTTTGCTGCGGCAGTGAAGACAGAAATTGGAGATGGCAAAACAACACATTTTTGGGACTTGCCATGGCTATGTGGGTGTAGACCGAAAGACATCATGCCTTTGGTCTATGCACTAGATACGAAAAAAGGAAAGTCCTTGCAGCAAGGAAAGGATGGTGATGCTTGGGTGGGTGATCTGGACCTGCAAGCGAACCACCTTTTCTCAATTGAACTTGTACACCAGCTACTGGAGCTATGGATGGCAGTACGTGCCATTCAGCTAAACAAGGAGCGGACCAACCAGTTTTCCTAGAAATTCACCAATCACGGTCATTATTCGGCCTCCTCTCCGTATCTCGTGTAGTGTATGGGTGCTCCTGCCACAACCTTTGATTCTCTAATTCGGAAAGTTTGGGCGCCTGGGAAGTGCAAAATGCACGCCTGGCTAATCATTCAGAATAGAGTTTGGACCTCGGACAGATTGGTGACTAGAGGATGGCAGAACTATGGCTTATGCCCTCTTTGCAGAAGAGTGAGTGAGACGGCATTGCATCTTTTTGGCGGAATGTCGCTACTCCAGGAGGATTTGGACCTTTGTTGTGGGTTCGGTCGGCCACGAGCAACTTCTGCCTTCGCACTGGGAGGACTCGAATTCGATTCTATAGTGGTGGGAGAACCTAACAAACACAGCGGGAGTTCCCTGAAAAGGATTGCGTACCCTCATTCTGCTCGTAGTCTGGGAAATCTGGAAGGAGGGAAATGGTCGTATCTTCGAGCATAAAGAATTCTCGGTGTTAACCCTGACTTCGAAAATTAAAGAGGAGGCGAAGCTATGGATACTAGCGGGCGCTAGGTGGTTGAGCGGGCTAATCGCAAACATTGTGTAATCTTACTTAATTCCTCTTCCGTCCCTGTGTGGGCGGTTTTCCTCTTTGTTTTGCCCTTAGGGGCTTTTGTACTCCTGCTTTATTTATATGAAAAGGCACAATCTCGTGTTGTCTTCCCTTAAAAAAAGCAAAGGTAGTGTGAACTGAATGAAAGAAGACCACAATACTCTGGATTCTGATCCCATTTGGACAACAATGAATTGAACCGGATTGAAGCTCATGTAGAGGCATGGCTGTATGAAAAAAATAGGAAAAGGTCTATATTACCTCCCTCGAGGGCCATAATTGAAGCCCATTTTGATTCTTTTTCCTTGCAAAAATAACCATTGGACCTGCGTCAACTTAAAGAAATGACAGAGAAAAACTTCCAGCCCATAGGGTTCAGAGATTAAAATTCCTAACCCCTTTCTCCTCTCTCGCTTAAAAAAAACTGCATTTACGAAATATAGAAAAAAAACCCGGCTCATAGGGGTTTGGAGATTAAGACCCGTTTCTTTACACCGACTTCGACTTTTCGCCTACGGTAGACAAAAAGTGAAAGAACATTAACTTCTATCTTTAGCTTCTCAAAAGCCATTTGGCTTTTCTGAACTACAAAAGCTAGAAGCTAGAAGCTCACCAGGGTGAGCTTTTCTGGCTTCTGAGGAGAAAAATTACCCACTTGCCATTGTAATGCACCAGCTTGTCTGGCTTCCTCCGTCGGATATTTTGAAATCCATTTTTGGATATTTTGAACTTCGTTTGGTCCAAAAACTAATCCTAAAAAAGTTGTGAAACAAGCTCAGCTTTTGTAGTTCCAGCATCTGAAGATAGTAGTAGCCAGAAGTCAGAAGTCAGAAGCTTGCTTCTACAGAAACAGAAGCTGAAAGAAACAGGGCCTAAAACTCCGACCTCTTGCCCTCTCCTGTTTTTTAAAAAACTGCATTTACAAAATATAAAAACGGCTCCTAGTGGGTTCGGATATTAAAACTCCGAACCCCTTCCCTCTCGCTTAACAAAAACGCATTTATGAAATATAGAAAAATCGGCTTCTAGTGGGTTCGGAGATTAAAACTCGAACCCCTTTGCCCTCTCTTGCTTAAGAAAACGTATTTACGAAATATAGGGAAAAAATTCCGGCTCCTAAGGGGTTCACAGATTAAACTTCGACATCTCTTGCCCTCTCTCGCTTAAAAAAGTGTGTTTACAAAATATAGAAAAAAGGCTCTCGAGTATTTGAAGATTAAAAATCTGACTCGTTTCGCTGACTGTGCCACGCCGCATCGGGGTTACCGATGCCGCGAAAGCCGGCCTAACCTTCGCGAAATTCGGTCGTTTCGCGGGGGTGGGGCACGGCATCCCCGTGGTTTCGTTTAAAAAATTCGTGGAATTCAAAAAATTTAAAAAAATCATTTTAACACAAATATATATATATTTTTATAAAAAATATAAATTTCGCGATGTTTGCTACGAAAACCGTGGTATATGGCGTGGTTTTTGCGCGGTTTTGTGAAATCCGCGGCACGACGTGGATTTTGATTTGGTTCAAATTTAAGTTACGGTTTTCGCGGTTTTTCGCGGCTTTCGTGTGTTTTGCGCGGTTTGCGTGGTTTTACGTGGTTTTCGTGGTTTTCGTGGTACGCGTGAAATCGTTCAAATTCAAATTTATTACTGTTCATTGCCACCGATTTTTACGAATTTCAACGAAATTCGTCGTGCCGCCAAGGGACGGCACGGTATATGTCGCCGGCATCAGTAATCCTGGCCGGCATCGATGACTGCCTCAACTGACTCGATCTCAATGTCTCACCGCCATGGCTCGTGACGATCGATGGCGACTATAGCCGCTCTAGCTTCAGCTCCAGCATCATGATGCGTATCATATCTGCCTAGCTTAGCTTTGCTTAGCTAATTACTTCCAACTGCTGCGTACAAAGGCCGTGAGCTCTGGCAAAAACTGCACAGCTGCACAGTTCTTGGTCGTCCAGTTTTGACACCTACGGCCAGTGTACCTACAGCTGCACAATTCTCGTACTGGCCTACTCCTATTTGAATTCGAAGCTCACTAATTTTCTCCATGCAGAGGACCATGGAGGTGGCCACCGGCGAGACGAGGGAGAGTCCCTCTGCTCTCGCTTGAAGAAGAGAAAAGTCCAAATCGCCCCAGAGTTCGGAGATTAAAGCTCCGATCCTCTATTGCTTAAGCTTAAAAAAATATATTTTTATCCGTTGTAAAATCTATATCTATATATATTTATAAAGCAAGTAGTGTTTCCACCCAAATTTTGTTTTGCCTGGTTATTTTGCAGAAAACCCCTTAAGTTTTTCTGAAATTAACCCATAGTCCCTTTGGATATTTAAAAACCAGTTAAAGAAAAATATATGTTATTTTACGAAAACCCCTTGAGTATTTATAAAATTAACCCGCAGTCCCAATGCTGAAAAGAAAAGGAGGGTTTGGATGAAAAAAAACCTTCTGCGTCCTCTCTTCCGTCCCCGTCCGTACAGCGCTGCGCCCCTCCCTCTGTCGCCGCTCGGAGCTCCCGCACCGTCGCTGGACCTTCGCCCTCCGCTTGCTTCCTCACTGCGTCGTCGTCCCGCCGCAACGTACGGGTATTTTGCTCTATATATATATATATATATATATATATATATAAAGCAAGTATTGTTTCTACCCAAATTTTGTTTTACTGGTTATTTTACGAGAAAACCCCTTGAGTTTTTTCAAAATTAACCCACGATCTGCGACTATTTTAAAAAACCGAGTTATATAAGAAAAAGAGGTTATTTTTCATAAAACCCCTTGAGTGTTTATAAAATTAACCGCAATCCCAATGCTAAAAAGAAACGGTGGGCTTGAATGAAAAAAAAGAACTCTTGCGTCCCTCACTTCGTCTCCATCCGCGCCGCGCCTACACCCCTCCCTCCCATCGCCGCTCGGAGCTCCTCCGCCGCCGCTTAGACCTTCGCCCTCCGCCTGCTTCCCTCTCTGCATCGTCGTCCCGTTGCAACACACGGACATTTTGTTAGTCTATATCTATAACTATCTATAAAGCAAGTAGTGTTTTTACCCAAAATTTTGTTTTGCTGGCTATTTTACGAAAACCCCTTGAGTGTTTATAAAATTAACCCGTAGTCTCAATCTTTGAAAAGAAATGGAGGGCTTGGATGGAAAAAAGACCTCGTGCGCCTCTCCCTCCCCGCGCCCCTCCCCCGCGTTCCCATTCGCGCCGCGCCCCGCGCCGCGCATGCGCCCCTCTCTCTCGTCGTTGCTCGGAGCTCCCGCGTCACGCCTACACCCCTTTCTCTCGTCCCCATCTGTGTCGCGCCCCATCTTCACCCGTTGTAACGCACGAGCACGAGTAGCAAGTAGTATTTCTACCTAAAATTTTCGTCCATCTCGTTATTTTGCAGAAAATTCCTTGAGTCTTTATAAAATTAACCCGTAGTCCCAATGCTGAAAAGAAAGAAAGGGCTTGAATGGAAAAAAAGACCTCCTGCGCCCCCTCCCTCCCGTCCCCATCCGCCAGGGTTTTGGATTTCGTGAAAGTCGGCTCGGCTTTTGCGGTTTTCGGTCTTTTCGTGGGGGTGCGGCACGGCATCCAGCGGTTTCGTTTAAATAATTTCATGGGAATTCAAAAAATTTGAAAAAATTCATTTAACACAAAAAATATATTTTTATAAAAAAATATAAATTTCGTGATGTTTGTCGCGAAAACCGCGGTATATATACCGTGGTTTTCGCACGGTTTGAGCGAAAACCGCGGCACGGCGCGGATTTAGATTTGGTTCAAATTTAAATTATGGTTTTTACAGTTTCCACAGTTTTTCACGGTTTTGCGTGTTTTGCGCGGTTTTTGCACGGTTATTGCGTTTTTGGCGCGGTTTTCGCGGTACGCACGGAATCGTTAAAATTCAAATTTGTTACTGTTCATTGCCGCCGGCTTTCACGAATTTCGGGCGAAGTTCGCCGTGCTGCCTGCCATCCGCACCGCGCCCCGCGCCGCGCCTGCGTCCCTCCCTCCCATCGCTGCTCGGAGCTCCCGCGCCGCCCCTGCGCCCTTCCCTTCCGTCGTCGCTCGGAGCTCCCGTGCCGCCGCCTACTTTCCTTTCTGCGTCGTCGTCCCGTTGCAACGTACGGGTATTTTTGCTAGTAAAATATATAAACTAGATAAGCTGTATCCTAGTGTTACGACTCTGTACATGGCTCTATTCAGATTTGTAATGCTATGATACATGTTATTCGATTTTAGGTTGTTATATTTCCGTTCTTTTCGTTTGAGTGGCTATACGTAGAATGCGAGATGCATGTCAGGATGCAACTGCAACAACTATTACTGATCAAACTAATAGACATGCTAGCAAATAAATAAATAAATAAATAAATATATATATATATATATATATAAGAAATCCAGCCACGGGGTTTGGAGAATTAAACTCCGAAACCCCATTTGCCAATCCCGTATCGGCCCAGCAAACCTCACCTCTGCCCCACGCCTGCGTCCATACATCCTCGCCGGCCGGAGGCGACCAATGCCCAGCTCCAGCTCCGGCGCCATGACATCACCAAAGATCAAAAGAAACAGGAGAACTTCACCAAATGATCCTTTGCGATATCGCGTCTTTGTCACTGACAGGTGGTTATGTAATTTATTGGACCCATGTGTAAGTGACAATGACATCTATCTTTGAAGATAGAGGAGCCTAAGCCATAGTAATCTCCATAGTAATCTCTTAAAGAGCAACTCCAACAGAGTATATAAATCAGACTTTCCAAATATTCAAATAGCCAACTTTTCAACTGATTTGGTAAGCTAAACCTATTGCTTATTCTAACAATCTCTCCATTTACCTTCTTCATTTGCAAGAAGATGCTAGAGTCCGTGTAGAAATATAATTTTAAAAACTAAATTTGAAATTAAAAAAATATATTGAAAGACAAGTTTAGAGTACATATAGAAATATAATTAGAAATATTGGAAATTCAAAATTATAAAAATAAAAATATTTGAAGAATAGCATGTAGTCCATATAGAAATTTAGAAGTAACTAAAAGTAAAAATTAAGAAATTAAAAAGGTATAAGAAATAACTAAAATTAAAAATTTAAAAAATATATTACAATTCGGAGCTATTTTTTTATTAGGGATTACGAAATAAAACATAATGAGAATGTGAGAAATTAAAAAATTCTTTTAACCATGTGAATTACGAAGGATTAGTCGACGAAATATAAATCAATTACTAAATTTTTCGGGCCTTTCAACCAATCAATACAAACTCGTAAGATAGCTTTTACTAAAAACATGTGAGTTTGCTGGTTTGCTAGGCGAACCAGCCGGAATGATGCTGACGATGCAATTAATCATCATGATTTGTTATTTAATTAATTGCAAGTGAAGCTAATTAAACTAATTAATTAATTGTTAATCAATTCTAATTAATTAATTAATCGTGTGAATGGTTATATATGGATGACGAGTTCGCATCCACATGAACGTTGTTCCCGAACGGAGAAAAAGTGAACATGAGGTGATGAGACCCATGGATAGCAAATGAAGTAGACTAGCCAAATTTGACTAGTGCGAAAAGAAATTTGGTCATCCAAATAGCTTGAAGAGCGAGATAGAGATGTTGTTGGAGTATGTTTTTTTAAAGTTGCTAAATTTTAACTTAAAGAATATGATAAAGAGGCTGAGATGCTCAGAGAAAGAACTTGGCATCACCCCGAGTGCAGTTGTGAGCAACAACCATGCGGAGCATACCCGCAAAGAATCAAATTTTTTTGCCTTGTTTAATTAGTCCATATCATCAATTCATCATCTCTGAAAACATCATTTGTCATACACTTCCATACAGTCGTGTAATGTACACAGAGCCTCCGAAGACAAGCAGTAACTACAAACAAGAGTACAAGACCAGGGATGATGTTCAGAAAACAGAATTTGGATTTGCAAATCCAGTGGGGTGTCAGTGGATATGCAAACATATGGATCCCACGTGCTGAGTCGGTTGGACTGGCTCAAAACGTCACGTCAACTAAATCGCTCTCCAAAACCACTAAAAAATCAAATTACATTTGTTTCAATAGTTAAAAGAAGTTGTGCTTAGATTTAGCCTATTTTAAGGGAGTTAAGGTGGACCTTTTCCTTCAATAATTAAGCAGAAGGTCAGATCACTGAGATGTAGTAGGGTCTCTAGGAAAAGAAAATGTCAGGCATCTCTAATTAAGCAGTATGTGCCAAATTATCGGAGTACAGGAAACAGAATGACATGGTTTCTGAATCACAACACAGTCAAGGTTACAATTAAATCGTACATTGTTAGAAAATAGCGAAATGGAAATCATGAGCCGGAAGAATCATAGATCTGGAATTACATTAATTTTCTGGTGTTTATTTTTTTCCTAATTCTGGCATCATCTTCAGTACCTGAAAACTTTTCCTTGTACTGGTTTTTTTCTTCATGCTGATGGGCTATGACTTGTGGCACAACACCAGACATAATACCAGGCAATCCTGAATGAAATTAGGACAATAAGAGAATATTAGTAAATGAGATGCATACACAATGTAAAACAAGGTTTCAAAAGGTAGTTGAGACTTGAAAGAATGTGCTCCAATCAGATTAAATGAGATTCATGTCAGCCTAGTACTTGGTAGTATAATGGTAGCAGTAGATAATCTTAAATAGTGCAGAAAGCCTTGGAATGTGATTAAACTACAGTGCAAATTAGAACTTTGATGTATATCTAGCACACTAGATCATTAGGTCTCCATTGAATATTATTCATACATTTTTTTAGATGGTCCCTACAAATAGCTGAATGCAATTAGGTAGTTTAAACATTTTTTTCAAGGGAAGGGTAGTTTAGACATTAGCTTGGCAAGGAACTGCTTTAACCAGTCCATTTGAACCACTTGCAGAAGGCAGAGTTCTTCGTGATAGATTCAATAGAAATAGGACAACAGACTAGTGTTCAACTAGTACAATTTACAATCAGCGGCAAAAGGGACTGAAATATAAATCATGGTCAAGATGAAGCACACATAGTCCAAAGAAGACATTGACGCTTTGAAATATGGACTCATGTTGCAACAGTGAAGACTAGGCCCAATGACTCTCAAATGAATTGAGACCAAACCATGTTTCATGAACAGTCTATGGGGCATAGTTTCTATAGTATATATTTTCATCCAGGATACCATTTTGCATAAAGTTATCTGGATTCAGTGATGTGCTCTCTTTAAGAGGCATTCCCACATATTGTCCACAGTTTGAGAAATACAGCTCTGTTTTTTCAAGCCTGGTACATAATAATGCTAAATATTTTAACTGGCACAACTGTTTACTATTCCCAATTCGGCAAGTTAACTTCATGAAAACTTCTGCTATAATCATGCTGCTACTGCTCCTCATCAGGGAAAAACTAGCTACTGCATTACTTGTTCTAGATCACAACTCCAAATTAACCAATAGCAGCTTGTCACTTGTCACTGAAATATCTCAGTATCTCTTGCTAGCATGTTCACCAGAATGATCTTGCAAAGTGTCTAAGCAAAGTAGTGCTACACATGGATGCTGAATAAGAGCAAGACTGCGTTTTGGCCATCAAGAACAGAACAACCTAATGGTTTCATCTGCACATATATATGTTTAACAATAACTGAAGCTATTGTAATCTACCACCTATCCCTGACGATCTATTATATATCAAGCGCAAGATTTTGATCTCTGAATATCAATGGAACAGGTTCAGCTAGCCATCCGAAAGATTAAAAAGAATGCGAAATTTGCAACCAAAATGTTACTTACCTCAAAGAATTAGTCATGTCTTCCTCTCCTCCTTGAAGTCCCAGAGCTGCAGCCTCCGCTCCCCCGCATTGGCTGTCGCCGCCGGAGCAGCAGCAGCAGCAGCGCCGCCGCCTGCAAGGAAGAATGGCAGGCCGGCGACCTCAGCCGGAGCGGCGGCGAACCTCTGCAGCAGGCAGGGGTGCTGAGACGGCGGCGGCGGCCACAGAGACGCCGCGACGGCATTGGACTGAAGTGTGCCCCGATCGAAGGCGGCCACCGTGGCGTGCTGCTCCTGCGAGAACGCGAGCTGGGGCATCGCCATCATCTCGAACGACATGGGCGCCATGTGCGCGCTCTGCGCGGCGGCGTAGTAGGCAAGCGTCGCCTGCTGCTGCTGCTGCTGATGCTGCAATGGCTTGCTGCCGTTGGTGGTGGAGCAGTGGAGGAGCTCGGCGAACGCGCCGCCATTGGCGCCACCGCCGCCGTTGTAGGCGTTGCCGTTGTCGCAGGGGGCGTTGGCGAGGGAGAGCACAGAGCTCTTGCTGGTCTCGGAGGTGCTGACCTCAGCGTCGTCGACGGGCGGCGGCGAGGAGGCGGGAGGGGAGGAGGCGGCGTTGGTGGTGGGGGCAGGACGAAGGAGCAGTCGAGCGACGGGAGCGCGTCGATGGCGCTCGCCGCGGCGCGGATGAGCCACTCGATGGCCTTGCTGGGCTGGTCGACGCCAAGCCGATCCTGGATGTCGTAGAATGCGATGGCCGTCGGCACCGACAACCTGACGCGGCGGTCGCGGAGCCCGCGCGACGTCACCACCTTGCTGTGCCTGTCCTTGCCGCCCGCCGCGGCGCGCGCCACCCGGCTAGTCCGCCACGCCGCCGCCGCCGCCGCGGTGGCCGCCGACGCGCCCGACCCGCCGACGGCGACGAGCGCGCCGCGCGGGCGCTTGCGCTCCTTGCCGACGACCTCCTCCATGGCTGACGATGTCTAGCTCATCCGCTCATGCCAAGTCCGCCGCAGTTTCCTCTGCTTGTTTTTGGGGGATAAAATTCAGAAAAGGAGGCTGCTTTAGCACCAAATCTTTCAGGAAAAAGTACAATTTGTAAAATTTTTCTTTACGAAATGCTAGCTTTAGAGGTGGCAAAGATTGCAAAAATGATGTGTGGGAGTTCAAATTCTCAAGAAAATCTTCTCAGAGCTGCAAATCTAGCAGAACTTCATAGCCCATTTGAAGGCTTGTTACTTATAAATGATAAAATGAACTCCACGTTGCAATTTATGAAAAAGTGGGAGCTTTGTGAAAGACTCTACTAAAAGCAACATAAATCCGAACTTTTGCGGATGTTCTTGCCGAATTTATGGTGCCAACTTTGCTGTGAGAACTTTTCTGTCAAAACGAACTTCAATTAAGGTAACAACAAGAATAATCAAAACATCGAGTCGACAAAATTTTATTTTTGTAATTTGAGGTCATGTATCTGAAGCTCCCATCTTCCCAGAGTCAAATCTGGCAAGCAAATCAAGAAAGCTCTGGACAAAATAATTCCAAGAAAAAAATGGGGAAAAATAGCTTTAACTGAAACTCTCAAACCACTATCTTTCATCACCATTTTCCTGCATTACTTAAAAGGAAACAAATCTTTGAAGAAACACCACCCAAAATTTCCAAGGGGGAAGAAGATTCAAAACTGCATCCAACAGACGAAAATCGAATTCTGGCTGCTCCCTCTCTCCATCGAACAAAATGCATCAAATCTTGCTCCGAAAACACATAAAAAAACCAAACCAAACCAAACTAAAACACACACCTGAAGATCAATCCCAAGTGGAAATCTTCACCTCCTATCCTTCCAAAAACCCAAATCCCCGGCTCAAAATCAACCGCCCCAAACAGGAATCAAGCCGCTCACCTGAAGGGGATCGATCGAAACGAGGATCCGAGCGAACTAGCTCCAAAATTCGAGGGGCCAGCAAGCATAAGTTCACACTGAGCTACTCTGAATCTCTCTGATGCTGTGAGCTGGGCGCCCTGCAAGCTGCAGCTGCTGCTGTTGCTAGCTGGTCTTATCGCCTCTGAGCAAGCTGAGCTCAGCAACTCTCAGCAAGCCCAGAATATATAGAGGAGCGCATTTTGCAGAAAAGACCTCGTATTGTCCATACTTCGTGAATGTGCCCGGCGCACAGTACCATGCAGGGGCTTGACTGCAAAAAAAAACTCCGGTTCACATTTCGGATTTATTGCGGTCGTGCTTGTACCATGTACTACTACTCTACAACCATTTAATCGTGCAGTACATTAAGAGGACTATTTGGAGATGAAATGATTGGATTATGTTGAAGAGATTTAACGTTCTAAACAGGTGTGATCATATGAGTTAGAAAAAATTAGATGGTTAACCATTGTGATTGATATGGGTCATCTTTCGGTCGCATGGTAATTTTGTAATAAAGACTGACAAAACATAAAATAAATGGTTAACCATTGATTTATATTATTTTATATTATTGTTTATAATATTTTTCTAGTCAAGAAAAAAGCCACCGCACAAGAATACTACTGTCGTGACGAGAGCATGAACCCTTCATGTGATCCCGCTATAAGCAAATTTGATTGAATTTTTTGACGATGTAAGGTTATTGAAATCTTGTGATTCACATTAACAAAAGGGAACTATTCTTTCTCGACTTATGTGCTATCCTATTCCATATTTTTTTCTTAAATAATGATATGATCTAAAAATATACATTTAAATATAGATGTTTATTATAATATATTTAAAAAGTGAAATCAGGTAATTTTATTTATCCGGTGCAAAGTATAATTTACTCATTTTATTTAGAGTACAAGACTAATCTATATATCATATTTTAGTGGTCTTCAAACAATTATTTGAGCTCGATCGATATTTGTCCAAGTCGGTCGTTAAGATTTATAGAATCAGGGAAGTCGGGTTGTTTTCTTCATGTTGTTTTTTTAATCATTGTGGTGATGCCGTGATGGTGGCAATTAAGCACTAATTTACAGCGGCCCGAGGGTGATCAATGGAGTTATTTAAGCTAGGGCGTAGATGGGTGTAATGAAGAAGAAGATCTCGCATGCAGCTAGGTGACGTGGACGGTCAACCGGAAACAGTTGACAGTAGGGGTACGGCTTTCCACTTTTGAGACGGTGTAAAGAGGAGTAGCCTTTCCTTTTACAGGCTGTGCGTGCTGTACACTACTGCATTGTTAAAAGTACCTACTGCTTTAGTCCACTTTGTACGTATTAGTTGTAGACTGCTACAGTGCTATTGCTAGGCTACTTGCTATTACTTTTTTTCTCGTTCTAAAATTTTACACTATTAAACACTTTCTAATATAATAAATTTAATTTGAACAGACTATCAGACATGTTCTACAATGAATCTTGATAATAGTCTATCCAGATTCGTTTTACTAAAATGTGTTTAATCGTGTACTAGATAGTAATATTTTGTAACAGAGGTAGTAGCATTTAGGTCTGACTCTGTATAGAACTACAGTTGGAGTGGAGTATAACTGGACATATGCTTATCAAAGGCCTCCTTGCAATGGAGAAAATTTCAAACAGATTTTGGAGGAATCGAAGTAAATCATGAATGAAGTATGTAAAATTCATTCGTTCTGAAGAAGCCTTAATTTTGTTTTTTAAAAGTAGATTAATAATATACTACATATGTTAGTAAGATGTTAATAAGGGCTAGAGCTCAGTGGTCAGTATTCTCTCTGGAGACGAATATAAGGGGTTTGGCAATTCAAATTTTATCCATAGATATAAAGAATTTGGGAGTACTGATCGATTTTTCAATCCATTCAACCACGGTGTTTAATTCGTTGGTAGTTACATCGCACATGATCTTTCCTAATTAAATAAACTTGTAGCTAGGGACGCGGTTGACGATTTTCTCTCTCGAAAATTTAACCGTCAACGGGCATCAAAGTAATTTCATCTCTGGTAATTAATCAACCTAAAATCTTTTACATCCCTGGACAGAGTTAGTATATATGAAGCTCATGATCATTTCAGTGATGCACTGACGTGCGCCTGCTGAATTTTCTGCTCCCACTATATATTTCAAGCTTAAGCAACCCACTTAAGTATATATAGGCGAATTGACCGATCCTTTTCTAGAGCTTTAATCCTCTCTGATCCGTACGCACCGTACGTGGGTGCAGTACACTTGTCTTAATTTGCTTTGGAAATTAAGACCCGATTAAGACGTACAGACGTGCATGGTGTTTTTTTCTAAAGATAAGAGATGATGAAGTTAGGGCATGAAATATAAGAAAGTTATTAGCATATGACTAATTAAGCTTTAATTTAAAAATAAGTTAACCTTATATTTTAAAGCAACTATAAAGTTTTTTAGCAATTTAAAAAATATGTTAACAAAAATCAATTTAAAATCTTTATCTTAATAAAAAAGAACGTGACTTTATCATAGCATGCATGTCGAGTTGCTAGTTGCAAATGCGATGGTATTAATCAAGTATGGCCTATTGATCATCCAAACAAAAATGCTTTCAGACTGAGGAAGCTAGAACGCCAGCTACTCCCTCCGTTCAGGTAAAAAAAATAAAAAGTTGTAGTTTAGAATGAAAAAGGACTAAATAAAGAGTTTTGTTCGACTAATTAAAATAATATGTAGCTATATGCACATCGATATAATGGGTAAAATTGATGTGATTGCAACACTTATACTATAAATCTCGATCACATTTCACCAGCTTAATTAATTAATTAATTTGCTATGTGTATTTTTCAGCCTTTTTTCATTCTCATCCGGACGAGGACTGAACTGAGATCGATCAATGAAAAAAACATACAATGTCTGATCGATGAATCGTTGATCTGGTGTACTTTCCTGCGAATCGAAGCATACTGATTTGGGAATGTGGTTGATCCCCAATTGGTGCATGTTCATCTCGATCGAACAAAAAAAAGGCCAAACAAACTGAACTGAATTAGCCACGATTCGTCCTTACATTCGTGCTTGCATTCATGAGCCCAAAGCTGAAGTAGCTTTTGTGGAGTCGAAGAGTTGTAGCATGCGTGCGTCCTCTCGATCGACAAGAAAATAATCTACTCCATCGCTAGTACATGCATATGGATTGTATTATATAGTATCAGCATTTGATTTATCGGTTCTTGCAAAAGCCTACGTAAAAGATAGCACACCTGCATCCTTGAATAATCCATGCATGCACTGATATGTACTTATGAAGGTGCTGGTGAAAAAAATAGCTTACGTGGCTAGAGTTGAAAGAGTTTTTATAGACATAGAAATCATAATACATTGGTGTAGAAAATATTTTTTCTAGGCGGTATATAACCCGTTTACATGGGTGTTTTCTGACCCGTCTCTAACCGATGGCCTGCACTCAAGTATTTTTAAAGACATGCAAAAGAATCATATATAAAAATACATTTACAAATGCAAATATTCTAAAAAAATATTTTTATGGGCTATTTCGACAACCGATCGTGAAAATAATTTTCACAGGTGATTTGGTTAGGAAGACCTCCTATGGTACAGAACGAGCAGTAAGTGCCCTTTGTAAGTTGCAAGCTTGTCCCGAGGCTATCCGGTCGAAGGCACGCTTGCCTGGACATCACGAAACCCATAAAAAAATGTTACGAGTGTGTTAAATCATTGGTATTTTACTGCCCTTTTTTCTTATTTGAAATAGAAATAAAGGGATATAATTAACATAGTGGTGGATCTAGGAGTTGGGATAGTATAGTTTGGCTAACCAGGTACTCTCTATCTTAAAATATAAAGCAATATTAATTTCAAAAATCAAATTTTGGATTACTATTTATATACTAACAATGAGTAAAATATGCAGGCACAAAATTACGTGTACACCCATTGATATTATCATCTTGATATTAAGGGCTTGTTTGCGTTACCAAAATTGTGGTAACTTCAATTGTGTATCAAATGGATGTTTATCCTAAACCCTAAACCCTTGGTTTGCTACTAATTTTTGCCCAAACTAGTTCAAATTCTATAGTACTCCAATCGTTCGAAGATATAGGTATTTCTAGGGTTAAGCAATTAGTAAGGTTAAGCAAAATATTTTTTAGTCACTTTACTTGTAATTTTTTAATTTTAAATTGCTTAAATTCTCTTTCCAAGCATCTAATTGGTTATAGAAATATTAAAATGATAGAATTCATGGGAATCAGCATAAGAATGCTTATATTACGGTATAAAATTTAAATATTAAAAATCTTTATATTTTATTTTAGAATGAATGAAATATCAGATTGACGCTACCAAAAATTGAATAGGACAAAAGTTGGCTCCAAACTAAACAATACCCAAAATTGTGCTCTAGGGATTCATGAATGGCCACTGTCTCTAACCAAGTCTGAGAGGGGTAATTGGCATAAGTATATCTTCTCAAAGTGGTTAATTAATTTCATGCACTTAAAATGATAGAGGGCACGATGTTGAAAGTAGAAATGATCCTAGGATCAAAGCATGCAGGCACGAGCTAGCTGTGTACTTGATGCACACACCTGAAAATGAAAGGGGCATCATTTGTTTACATGCAAGTGGGGTCACACACCTGTCCACCTCTCATTGGCTCCCTCCTGGGACACGTTTCGGCACGTGGACACCTGTATTCCGCCGCGCGCGCTTTGCTCTTGTGGGCCGGCCCATCCCTTCTCTCCTCGTCTCCTTAGGCCCATTAGGCCCAGTTAGGACGACGTCGTACGTGGCCCATATGAGCTGTCTCTTCGGCCCGGCCCAACTTGAAGAACTCCGCTTTTGCCATCGGCACCGCCTCCGCCGCCACCATCTGCCAGCCTCTCTCCCCCACCGCGCCGTCCAGTGCTGGTCTCTCCGGCCGCCACCCCGCCGCATCCCCGACTCGAAGAAACAAGGTGAGGTGAGCATCTGCATCTCTTGCTCGCGCTCGCTCGTCGGGGAACAGCGCCTGGTAGCGAGGCCGCTTTGTATCGAGGGGTGCGTGCGTGTGGATCGAGTGGGTTCTAGGGTTCTTCCATCCCTCGTCTTCTCGCCTCCGTTAGTTGTGTTGAGCTAGCGTGGTTCACAAGGATTACGGCGATGGTTTGCTTGTACTTAGGCTAGATACGCGGTGATGTAGCGGAAGAAAAGTTAAAACCTTTGGCTCATGAGATTGGGTCGGTGAATCGCAATCTGGGCATCTGCTCAGCCCGTTGCATATGTGCCTTCGTCCTCATGTCGGAGGTCTGAATCTAGTGTTCCTGTTGCTGTGGAGAGCTCATGCACCATTTCTCCTTGCAGGAATCCGTAGGTCAAGAGCAGGACAACAAGAAATGGCAGCATTCCTGAGGTCAAAATGTTCGTCAGGTATTGAGATTTGAGAATGCCCCAACTTCCCATTTCAAATGTGCTTCTCACTTCTCAAATATGACTGTACGGATAAGTTTGCAAATGCTTACTTGAGACTTGAGAGCACCTGACTTGAACTAGTAGTAAATTCATTTGGTTCGTGCAAAGATAGGATATGTGTTCTACTCGACAAAGTTATGGCTTCTAGCTATAGGTGTTGGTTGGTTTGTCGGATCTTAACAAAGTTTTGATTGCTTTAGCCCAAATTAACCAATTGCTGTAGCCTTTTGGGATGTGATCTGGTGGGAAATGATGATTAATTCATAGCATTTAAAATACGTGCACGATTAAAATTGATGATTCTGTGCAAATGCGACTGATGTTCTTTAACTATAAGAACCAGTATATTATACCTTACAAGTGCTCTTACCTCTAGTTAGATTTTTTTGCCTCTGCCTGATGACTTACTATTTTTAGCTTATGGTGCTGTGGTATGATGCTAATCTAATTCGCATATTGCACATGTCTGTCCTTCATCTTTTTAGCTGGACGTACCTTGATGGGAGGTCTTGGGAACAATCTATTTGGGCTCGTTAACTCATCTGTTGAAACTGTGTCAAGACCATCTCATTGTGATCCTATCTTTCAGGTATCACTTCTTCTATCTAGCAGAGACATCTTGACATCACTTCTTTTTATTGCAACTTGAAAAGTCTAAAATTAATTAATGGACAAATTTCTTCTCTTTTTTCACTAGAGAACTCATGACCCAGTAGACTGCATATTATTTGACTATGATGTGGTTTTGTTGATATTATTGAATACCTTATATTATTTTATTACGACCAAGATCAGGGATTCGCTCAGTCTTCAAACTAGATTGTTTGGCAGATTGGACTTTATCTTAGTATCCTACACGTTTTCTTTTTTTTTGTCATTCTCTTTTGGCCACTCTTAATGAGGAATTTTTACTTTTCTTGTCTCAAAATAGCAGACTCCATGTCTTAGTAGTTTAAAATAAATTTTCAGTGCCGGCTTTTGTAATTCTTTGAAGTTAGTTATCTCATCATGGCTGTTCTCCATGTAGATTAGAACTTTAACCCGTGTTCTCATTCTGGTTTCAGCAAATCAGGACATTCATCCAGATGAGAACCAACCTAAAGGTGGTAGACAACTCTGGCGCCAAGCGTGTTATGTGCATCCAGTCCTTGAGGGGGAAGAAAGGAGCAAGGCTTGGGGACACTATAATTGGATCTGTCAAGGAAGCACAACCTCGTGGTAAGGTGAAGAAAGGAGATGTGGTCTATGGAGTGGTTGTCCGTGCTGCTATGAAGCGAGGACGCAACGATGGCAGCGAGATCCAGTTTGATGACAACGCGATTGTCCTTGTGAACAACAAAGGTGAGCTGATTGGCACTCGTGTCTTTGGTCCTGTTCCCCACGAACTCAGGAAAAAGAAGCACCTCAAGATCCTGGCGTTGGCAGAGCACATAGTTTGAAATGTTTACATACTTGGCAATCTACCTGTTAGTTCTGCGGAATGAAATGAACATGGTGCTGTCTCAAGAGTATTCCACCATTGTTTTGATCTTCTGTTTGCAATAATGTACCCTAAAAAGATTAAATGAGGTGATGCCCTGTAGTCAGTCCTAGACAAATCAGATTCCGTACTACTATTTAGCCTCTGTATTTAGCCTCTGTAGTATTGCATTCCATTCAGATGGAAAACATACGTTGCTTATGTTATATTGTTAAACCTGAAACTGCAACTGAACTCTTGTGTTTTCTGATCTCAAAAGTGTTTCAGTTCATGTGTTACATCATGTGATCATGGTATGTTATCCCAACCATTATCTTGCTGGCACATGCAGAAGATAAAGCTTCATTTCACCACATATTTCTCTTTGCCTCTGATTCACATTTAATCTCCCACTCAAATACTAGGAGTATTTACCCTGTACATCAACTGCACATGAGCTGATTATCTATTTGGCCTTGATTTTGGTCTTGGAGGAGGCATGCAGAGTTTCATGCCATCTGCTGTGCATGAGTTTCATTGAACTCGTAATATGTTTTTGCCAAATTTGTCATTGTCAAAGTCATTACCTCTCCTATAATTAAGCTGCACCTATGGAGATAAACAAGGTACACTGGTGTAACTAATGCTCACCTTGTTTCTCTCCTCATCTCTCAAACTCAAACTGCATCCTGACCAAAAAAAAAGAAAAAAGAAAAGAAGCATGCAGTCCATGGAGATGATCATTTCATGAGAGTATGAGACCATCTTGTTCTTGTTGTTGCAGCATCGCAGGCAAGAAGTGAGGCGTCGTCGTTGCATGGATCTTGGCGACGATGGAGCCAGACGCGCCGCTGTCATCGCCGTCGTCGCCGCCGCCGCTGCGGGGGGCGCCGGGGCGGCGGTCCAGGCCGGCGAGCCGGAGCAGCAGCATCGGCGGTTGGAGCGGTAGTGGGAGCGGGAGCGCCAGCGGCAGCATTGAGTACATCAGCCTCCGCGACGTGCTGGTGGAGGGCGGCGGCGGCGGCGGCGGCGGCAGCGGAGGGGGAGGAGGAGGAGGAGGCGGCGGCGGCGGCGGCGGGGGAGGAGGAGGAGGGAGCTGGCGCGAGTACTCATGCCACGACATCCACGACTTCGACGCGTCAAACATCGGGATCAGGAACCAGCTGCTGAAGCACGCCGCGTCGGCGTACCTGCAGTCCGCCGTCGTCGTGCCGCCACGGGAGCAAGGGTGCCTCGCCCGCCTCTGGCGCCACGTCCGGCTGCGCGCCGGCGGCGGCGGTGGCGATGGAGGAGGGCGGGGCCGCGGCCGAGGCCGCGTGCTCCTGCGGGCGTGCTCGTGGCAGGGCTGCGTCGACGACCCCGCCGAGCTCTGCGCCTCGTTCCTCGCGCGCTCGGCGCGGCGCATCGCCGCCTTCCTCGCCGGCATCTGGGCCTAGACTAGCCTCGCCGCACCGCCGCTCGCCGTGCGCGCCCACGGTTTCTTCTCGTGATCTCGTCTTTTGCTGCTACTATTACTGCAGCAGAATAGCACGTACTCAACTGCATTAGGAGAGGCAGATACAAAAAGATTAAAATTCTTCCAAAAAAACCCGATAACTGATTTACTAGTACATTGTTTTTCCTTTGTTAGAGAAAGCTGGCAAGTAATGCCCGATTTCTTCTTTTTTTTCTTCGTGTGCATTGTTTTTTCTTTGTTAGAGAAAGCTGAAAAGTAATTAAGATCAATGGATGTAATTTTGCTATTACTCTGTAATTCTGTAATCTCTACGTAAAGCTGCTACTTTTTGTAGTAAAGCAAACAATGAAGATTTTTGCACATCTCAAGGATGGCGAGATAAGTCTCTTCAGATAATATCATATATAGGTTCGTTCAGTTTGCTATCATCATGCTAAAATATAGGTAATATAAAAACCTAGTCAAATTTTGGACGATAGCAATGTATGTATGGTATTGGTATATTTTGACTGCACATATTAAAAGTGTCAATAATTTGATGGGGTATATTTTGGCTTCAAACCAAAATGACCCTCTGTCAAGTATAATTTGTAAAATATCTTTATGAAGAACTCTTTGCAAAGGCTCTTCTTTTTTTAGAAATAGATTTAGGGGGTGTTCTTTTAGGCTTGTTGGGGAGTTACTTCTTTGTTTACCTTGTTTACCGTAAACATGTTTTCTAAATTGTTAAAATGTATGTTTTCTAAGAAAATTTTCTTTACAATATTTTTTTAAAAAACCAAATAAATCTAATTTTTAATTTTGTAATAGCTATTTTCTAATTAGTTATACGGTAATAACATCCATCATTTTGCATGCCATAAAAAAGCTAAGCAATCAAACCCGTTTGACTGCAGCCTTAATTAGTATCATCATACATACCCTTGCCGTAAAACGATACTCAAACTGAAAATAGGTGTTGTATGATGCATTTGGGGAGAAAAAGAAGGTCCAACAGCGTATGCAAACAAATGACCTATTTTACGTAGGTTGTCTCTAGTGCTATCCAAAATTAGGTTCCCTCACTTCATCTCTCCTTGTTTGTTGCCAACCTATTTGGGTGAGTACCCGATTCATCCGGTGTTCGTGACCCATTTTAGAATTTGCATTGTGTTTTTGTCTATGCATGGTTGGAGACAGCCTAAGAAGGTTCAGCTAGGGTACTAACCAGTAGCTCTACCTTGACGAAGAAGCCGCCATGGTGATTTGATTTCAAACAAAAAAACAAAAAAGACATTCCAAACCGCAAGCCTACTACTACTCCAGCGGAGCGGTACAAGACAAAATTCCCCTTTATTTTCATCTTAATTAATTATCCTCAGGGGCGACGCATCTGGACCGTCCATCCAAACCCCACATCCCATCTAATCTAAATCTAACCCTAATCTAACCAACGAAACGCACGCACGCATTTCGAATTCGAAAGAGAAATCATCCGCAGTTGTAACGGTCGGCTCACCTTTTCCCCATCGCCGCCCTCCGATTCCTCGTCATCGCCGTCATCCTCATCGCCTCCTCGTCGTAGCATTTCTCTCTCTCTCCCGTCTCGAGCGCGAGAGGATCGTGGGTGGTTTGAGATCTCTGGATCGATCGCCTCTTGCGGCTTGGCGCGGCTTGGATTCGAAGGGGGGTTTCAGGTTTGGATTTGATTTTGGGGAGGGTTTGTGAGGCGGCGGGGTGGATGGAGATGGAGGAGGAGGGGAGCGGGAGAGGTGGGGATCGCGCCGCCGCTCATGGCTCCGGTGCCCGGATAGGTAGGTGGCTTCGCCTTGGCGCGGGTGCGTTGGGCTTGGTTGGTTTTTGAGATGGTATCGATTTGCTTGCAGGGGGCGCCTCGCCGGAGGAAGCGGCGCCGGCGGCGTCGGTGTCGGTCAGGAAGACGGTGAAGATGTCCGAGACCTGCGACTTCATCCCCTATGGCGATGACGACATCGACGTCGACGGCGGCAACAGCGAAGGTGCGCGTCGCCATTTCTAGATCTCGAATTCTCGATCGGCCGTAAGGTGTCACTGAATTTTGTTCTGCGTCAAACTGTGGAACGGTTTGTCTGAATTTTCGTTGGTCTGCGCGGCGACCAGAAGAGGATTCTGCGGCGGCGATGGCGTCGGCGCAGCCGCCGCCCGACAGCGCCGGCTCGTCGGGGGTCCCGTGCGACGGGATGCACGACACGCCCGATTACATCAGGAGGGGCGCCGCGGCCAGGCACAGGATCGCGCCGCTCGAGCTCTTCTCGGCCCCCTCGCCGCCGCAGGACCCGCCTTCTCAGGCGAACTGCGGTGCCGCCCTAGAAGCCTCCAACAATGGCGTGGCCGCGCCCGAGGTTCATCCCGAAGGCATTTCTAGCATCATAAGCGCAGGTGGAGCGCAGGAGAACACCATGGGTTCTCAAAGCGTGCACGAAACGCTGCACGCTGAAGAAAATGAGGTAGTGCTTCGAAAAATTGGTACTAAGAAACAAGGAGGTGCTAGCTACTGTTGTTCTTGGTGGTGCCTAATGCAAAGGTGCTGTATTTGTTGCAGGGAAAGTGCAGCTGCTGTGGCCAGCTCAAGCAGGAGTACTCTCTGCTTTTGAGGGAGAAGGAAGAGTGCAGGAGAGTTTTGGAGGACTTGATGAGGGAGAACGAGCTCAAGAGCAGGGAGTGCCACGAGGCTCAGGCGTCCCTGCACGAGCTGAGGATGGAGCTGATGCGAAAGTCAATGCATGTCGGCTCATTGGGTAAGAAATCAAATTTTTGTGTGGCTAATCCAGCTTTCCAATGGTAGTAGGCGTAGCGGAAAATTAAGTTCGGCTGTGATTGGAGAAATGAATAGTTGGATGTAAAAATGTCAGCTCAAAGTACTTGTAGGAATTCACTATTTGTGTAACCAGTAGTTATGTAGTAGTTGTTTAAGTATGTCATCAAACAATGTCAACATGCTTGCTGAATGGCTGAATGCAACCTTTCTTTTTCATCATGCAGCATTTGCGGTGGAAGGGCAAGTGAAAGAGAAGAGTCGCTGGTGTCAGTTGCTGAACGATTTGAGTGAGAAATTTAAGGTAACTGCTTCATATTCAAAGTTTGTTTACTATGTATAAATAGCACAATTGTCTGGGAAATCAAAGCAGCATATTTTATTTTATTTTCAATAAACAACAGGCGTTGAAGGCAGAGCACCAGATTTTACTACAAGAATCGCTTGAATGCAAAAAGTTTGTGGCAGATGCTACACAAATGACTACGACAATCCAACAACATGGTATAAGTGTGGCACTTCAACCAGTTGTACACTCTTTAGTTTGTTGCTTGTATATGTTTCCCCACTTCCTAGAGTTGGCAACTCTAATATCTTAAGTGGAACAGTGAACAAATATGCAAGTTTGGAATGTGAGTTTAAGGACCTCAAAGAGAAGTTCACTGAGGAGGCAAAGGAACGGAAAGATCTTTACAACAAGCTTATAGAGCTCAAAGGTTACCTGCTATTCTAGTGTTGGTTTGATTTGTTGCTCCTGCAACAAATGGTGATAACAAGACTTGTTGTGACTTGCCTATTGCTCAGGTAATATAAGGGTATTTTGCCGATGTCGGCCATTAAATAGTGAAGAAATTGAAGAGGGAGCTTCAATGGTGGTTGATTTTGAATCTGCGAAAGACAGTGAGCTCATTGTCAGAGGGCATGTATCTTCAAAAAAGGTTTTCAAATTTGATTCTGTCTTCAGCCCTGAAGAAGATCAAGGTAAATCCCTTCATAACTACAGTTTATCAACCTGTATCATTGCTCAAGTTTTTAAAGATGTAAATTCTCCAATTTCTCTACAGAAAAGGTGTTTGAGAAAACTGCGCCTTTTGCAACTTCAGTGTTGGATGGGTACAATGTCTGCATATTTGCTTATGGACAGACAGGCACTGGTAAAACATTTACAATGGAAGGAATCGAAGGTGCTCGAGGGGTTAACTACAGAACTCTAGAGGAACTCTTTCGAATTATCAAAGAAAGACAAGGCCTTTTTCAGTATGAGATTACTGTCAGCGTTTTGGAGGTGTACAATGAGCAGATTCACGATTTGCTGCTGACAGGGACTCAGCCATGTGCAACAACAAAAAGGTATGTTACTTGTGAATTATACCATATCAGTGACACGCCGACATATGAAAACCAATATATCATGGTACTTCATTCACAGGCTAGAAGTAAGGCAAGTTGCAGAAGGAGTTCATCATGTACCAGGACTTGTTGAAGCACGAGTTACTAATATGAATGAGGCCTGGGACGTCCTGCAAACTGGAAGCAAAGCTAGGGTTGTTGGTTCAACAAATGCTAATGAGCATAGCAGCCGATCACACTGGTTAGTCAGTTAAATTCATACTTTTGTTTGACACATTTTTCTTCTATTTATGCTAAAATTGTAACTATTACAATCCTAACCTCGTTAATTTTGTATTTTAGTATGCATTGTGTGATGGTCAGAGGAGAAAACTTGATGAATGGGGAACAAACAAAAAGTAAATTGTGGTTAATTGACCTTGCCGGGAGTGAGCGAGTGGCAAAGACAGATGCTCAAGGAGAACGGCTGAAAGAAGCTCAAAATATTAACAAGTCCCTTTCTGCACTTGGAGATGTCATATCTGCTCTTGCGACCAAGAGCCAGCATATACCGTTCAGGTTCCAAATTATAGTCCTTTTAAGTTTCATTGGTATCAAATATGGGGCAGTGCCCACTGACATATCTATTGTCTCAAAATGACAGGAATTCAAAGCTAACGCACTTGCTCCAGGACTCGCTAAGTACGTACACCTTATTTCCTCATAATGATAGGATTTAAAGCCATTCTTTTGTTTATACTGATAATGTGTGAAAGCAAAACAGGTGGAGATTCCAAGACTTTGATGTTTGTCCAAATCAGCCCAAATGAGAACGATGTGGGTGAGACTCTTTGCTCGCTAAACTTTGCGAGCAGAGTACGGGGAATAGAGCTTGGACAAGCAAGGAAACAAATTGATGTTGGAGAACTGTCAAGATACAAGCTTATGGTACAGTAGTACTACACTACTATGTCAATATATGCTTTTAGTAAGGTTTCAGCTTCCATCTTTCTTTTTAAAAAAAAAAATGAATTCATACTGCTCGTTTTGCTAGGCTGGGAGAGCCAAACAGGATAGCAAGAATAAAGATGTTCAGATTAAGAGCATGGAAGAAACAATCCAATCTCTTGAAGCAAAGAACAAGGCCAAAGACCTGCTCACTCTGAATCTCCAAGAGAAGGTACTTCAAGCATCTTTTGTCTTTAGCTGCTTAGTTCCTCAAGCTTCCTGTAGCTGCTTTTGCAATATAAAGACCATAATCACCATTATTTTTTAACAAAGATGTTGCCTTCATACTTTCATGAATGAAGAATTAGCATGCTTACATTATTTACTCACTTTCTCATTATACCCAGATCAAAGAGCTGGAAGCACAACTGCTGGTTGAAAGGAAGATAGCGAGGCAGCACGTCGACAACAAGATCGCCCAAGATCACCTGCATCAGCAGCAGCAAAGCATGAAACCAGAAAACTCACCGTACCTGACGAGAAGCCCGATGGCAGAGAGGAACCTCAACTCCACAGCACAGAAACCAGCAACGTTGATCAAAGACCTCGGAATCGCAAAGCAGATGTTCTCCGACAGCAACACGGACACCTACAGCATCAACCACCTGATGTCCATGTCGTCGGAGAAGGAGAACAACCCTGTCGGCGCGCAGCCTACAAAAGCAAGAAGAGTCTCACTGTGCGGCGGAGCTCACCAGCAGCCTTCCCGCCGGGGCTCGCTGATCCCACTGCCGCGGCGGAACTCACTGATGCTGCCTCTACCATTGACCAAGCCTGCAACACCCGCGGCGGCATCGCCGCTCGACATGATCACGGAGCAGTGCTCCTCGCCGCCGGTGATCGCCCCCAACGACAACAAGGGCGGTGGCGGCGGCCGGAACAAGAGGATCATCAACAGCATCCTGCGTCGCAGCCTGCAGAAGAAGGTGATCATCAGGCCGCCACTAATGGCGGCGCAGTCAGGGAGGAGGGCTGGCGCCGGCATGGTGGGTGCCACCACCCATGGCGGCGGCGGCGGCGGGATGATGAGGGCGCGGCGTGTGCCGGTGAGCGGCGGCCGGGGAGGAGGAGGAGGGGTGCAGCACAACAGGGAGAAGGAGAGAGGATGGAACAACGGGACCAGCCTCAGGCAGCTCAATTTCTGATTAGAATGGGAAGTGCATAGTATGATGATGCATCGTCCTCCCTCAAACTCAGACTTGTAGATTGGTAGTAGGAGGGTTTCAGGTGTTCATATTTCATAGGTTGTGTCATGCGGATACCCTGCGTGTGGTGTGCTTGAGTTCTCGAGTATTGTGGGAGAACTCTTTGCTGTTTCTTGTGTTGATAGATTGACGTGATTGGATTGGTTGATCTGGCTGCCAGATCTTAGATTGCTGGAGTGTTTGATCTGGCTACCAGATTCTATTTACGAAACTGTTTCTTATTCAGGTCAGGTTTACAAGTGTTTTCCATTTCGAGTTTGATCAAATCTTGTAACGATCTCATTTTCTTTCCTTCACGACAAAGAGGAATTGAGTTCCGAGTTTGATCAAATCCTGTAATGATCTCATTTTCTTTCCTTCATGACAGAAAGGAATTAGAACATGACGGGAGAAAAACATGCGAAAATTCATGCTTAGGTTAAAGAAAAAATTGTTGCAATCTGCACACTTGGTATAGAAAACTGGGTGATACAAAAGAACCACGCGATTACATAAACATTAAGCAGTTTAGGCCCTCAAGCCAAACTACGGTGATGTATAACTTGTGGCTATCATACATTTCCAATACATCCAGCTCCTCTGTCTGTTTCTCCAACATAAATTTGTTATAGGGACTAGACTAGACTAAAGATTACAAAATTGGTACCACAGCCTCATTCAACAATTTAGAATCTGGCGTTGTCTTCCTTTCTGCTTTGCCTTAGCTCCTGAAATTTGAGAGAGAGAGAGAGAGAGAGAGAGAGAGAGAGAGAGATATCAAATTTCAGAGAAGCATAGCTAGGATCAGAGCTATGTGAAAAACAAAAAAGAACAAACTTCGCAAGTGAAAGAAGAGAAATATGCTGGAGTTGTTAAACAAAATACATCAAGTATTGGTTCCTTCAGTTAGAGAAGTAGGAAGCATTTTCTTTAAGGCGACAATAGAACAGAATGGTCACGGATGCATATCTTAAGAAGGATTGGTGAAAGAATGAACATACCAGCAAACAATTGTTTCCTAACAAATAAATTATAAGCAAAAATTTAAGAGTTTAGTAACCATAGTAGCAACAAATTATCCCAGAAGACTGCAAGGTTGCTCATCTATGTCATAATAAAAAGAAGACACTTAACACAAGGCTCAGATATGTGTACTCTTACAAAATGCCCATTTATTAAAGCATCTACTTAGGAAAAAGCAGGTAAAATAACATCATGGGTAGTTCTTGCCTGTGAATTAACAAATAGATACTGTTTATTTAATGAAGGTATAATGTATGCCACTGATGGATGAATGTTATGTGTACTTACACTTCAATGATGATCCAGCAAGACAAGTCAGCCTTGCTTTTGTGTTGGCCTCTGCTAATGGAGTGGCCTTCTCTTTTGCAATCATCCGAGCATCCCAGATCCTTATTATGCCATCTGATGAGGCTGAAGCAATTAGGTTGCACAGTTCAGATCCATCGTTCTTGTCGTCGAAGACAACAATCCCTTTTACACGAGTTGAATGAGCATCCTCAATGCGTGATGTAACCTTGCCGCTGGAAAGATCCCAAGCAGCAATACCCCGTTCCTCTCCACCAGTGTAAAGTACTCCCTTCTAACAAATTAAATCATAAACTAGTGAGCAGTATACAAAAGGCAACAATCCACTCATATTCACTCAATGTTTCCATAAGATCTATAGTGGAAAGGCAACGGCCTTAAGTGTTATGACATATAGCATCAAGATTAACGTCGTTCCTCATGCATAAAGTGAAATGGTCAGTTACAGATAGCTAAAAGCATGGCATAGAGCTCTAAATGATAGCTAATTCACCGCAATATGGGTAACATATGTAGTCAATCAAAAACCGGTGCATTGAACAAGATGATAAATTTCATCAATTTGTCAGCACCTACACTGTAAACTAGCTTCTATGCCTAAGCATTTAACAATCACAACTCATAAGCAACTAGCGATTCTTATGACGGTGCGTGTGAGTTTATCTTGGTGGTGAGTGGTAATACCTTTGCAGGCGCAAAGGCGAGCACCCTTTTGCCGCAATCGATCTCATGGATGATCCTCGCATCTTCGGAGTCATGCACGGCGACCTTCTCCTCGGCGGCCATCACGAATCGGTCGCCGCCGGCGCCATCCTCGGCGTAGGCAACCGCCGTCGCCGGGCGCTCAAGGCGGCACGAGAAGCTGCGGCGCCCGCGGACGAGGTTGAGCATGGCGAGGCCCCCCGAGCGGCCGACGGCGAGCGCAACCCGCCCCGTGGGGTGCACGGCGAGGCCGTCGGCGGGCTCGTGGTGGCGCGGGAAGACGCGGATCGAGGCGAGGAGGGCGAATCCCTCGTCGGCGTCGTAGAGGTGGAGCAGGCCGTCGTCGGAGGCGGCGAGGAGGTTGCGCGGGACGGGGCCGCGGGAGTAGAAGGCGACCGCGGAGACCGCCGCCGAGGGTCGAGGAGCGGGCCGAGGTCGGCGGCGGTGGGGAGGTCGTAGAGGCGGACGGTGTCGTCGGATCCGCCCGACGCCGCGAGACCCGCCCGCGGCGCCGCCGCAGCGCAGCGGATGGGACCCGCGTGGGCCGGGTAGGAGAAGAGCGGCGCGAGGGCTAGGGTTTCTGACGAGGCGTTGGCGGTTAGGGATTTGAGGGAGAAGCCCCAGATGAAGCGCTCGTAGGAGCCGGCGATGAGAGCCATTCGGGAGAACGCGCCGCCGCCGCCGCCCCCGCCGCCGCCGCTGAGAGGAGGGTTGCTGGGTTGGGGAAGCGAGAGGAGAGGAGACGAAGGGTTTGGGGTTTTGTTTGCTCGGGGACGCTGTCACGTGGGGCCAGGCTCAGGCTCACCCGGTGCTGTGCAGCACGAATCTTGACGAGCATCGGACGGTGAGTGACAAGTTTACTTAGACCGACAGGTGGGGCCAGCTAGGCGTGTAATGCAAATATACAATCCGCTACATTAAGAACCGGCCTCCACATCTACTTTCGTTATGAAACATACGTCCTATAAACCAACTTAATACAAAAGATGACATAAATAAGAAAAATTAATTTACGATAATTAATTTGTTTGGTTTGGGTTTTGTTGTCGAAGGTTAGAGAATTTAGGGTATGCTCGACAGACAAACGTTGTGGCTATGACTTTAGAACATGCTCGATAAATGAACGTTGCGGCTATGATTGTATGCACGTGGTATTATTGGTGCTGGCTATAGCCTCAGACTCAACCATCAAATGGGCCTATATATAGATATATAGTTGTCAAAATTAACTTGTGAATTTGTTAAAGTATCGCTAATATAAATTTATAGTATGGGATTTATTTGGGTCGTATAAATTTGGGAGGGAGGAGCACTAATTCATGCCTATCAACCATTGTACTTACTGATAATTACCTTTGACAAGTTGAAGTTAAAAACTAGCTTAACCAATAGGAATATCCGAACATGTGTTTTAATCAGAATACAGAAGGGGAGGAAGCCATAACTACCGTCCAACCGTTGCTCCCCACAACCAACGGCCAAGATGTAACCTTGCTTGTCTCATCACCGACTTGACAAGAAAGTTTTTTTTTTATAAAAGAAGCAATCTTTTTTTTCCATCCTCCTCTCTCCTCTCGCCACGCTCTTCCCCCGAATCCAACACTAACCCTAAATCGCAGCGGCGGACGGCGGCGGCGCGATGGAGGAGGATGCGGAGGGGATGGACCGCTTCGACATGGACGGAGACTTCGAGGGCGGCCGCTTCGGTAGGGACGGCGAGTTCTACTACGAGCGCCGCCGGGAGCGCGCCCCCAGACGCGCGACGACGCCCTCTACGGGGTCTTCGCTGAGGGGGACTCCGACTACGACTCCGACGACGACGCTGGGAACCGCCGCCGTCGCCGCAAGCGCCGCAGGGACGAGTCCGAGCCAGACCTCTCCCGCCCCGTCAACTTCCAATCCGCCGGCAAGTTCATGCCCAGCAAGGAGCCCGAGCCCGAGCTCGAGGAGAGGCGCGGGCTAGGCGCCGCCGCGGCGTCCTCCTCCTCCTCCGCCGCCGCCGCTGAGGATGCGGCGGAGGAGGATCTCGACCTTCCCACGGCGTTCGGGCAGCGGATCGCGGAGGGCGCGAGGGCGAGGCGGGAGGAGAGGGCGCGGGAGCGGGAGACGGCCGCTCGCCGCAGGCAGGCGTCGGGGGTGGCCGCCGGGAAGGCGCCGCCGGCTCTGGGGAGCCTGGGGTCCAACATGAAGGTGGCCAAGATGATGGCCATGATGGGGTACAAGGACGGGATGGGGCTCGGCAAGAACGAGCAAGGTATAGTCGCGCCGGTGGAGACCACTCTGCGCCCCAAGAACGCCGGTCTTGGAAGCGTCGAGGGATTCAAGGAGCCCAAACCGTTCTTTGCTAAGGAGAATTTGTCACCTCCACCTCCGCCGGCGCCTGCCAAGAAGGAACAGCAGAGGTGGTCGAAGAAGGCCGGCACAAAGAAAGATCCTGTTTTGACGAAGAATGAGTTGCTGGCGATGCGCAGTGAGCAGGAGCAGGACGAACAGCCTACGGTTGTCCAGAAGGTGATTGACATGCGAGGGCCTCAGGCACGTGTGCTAACGGACTTGAAGGGGCTCAACGTGGAACAGGAGATGGAGGCGAATGATGTTCCGATGCCAGAGTTGCAATACAACGTGAGGCTGCTTGTCGATGAGGCCAAGGCTGATATTGTGAGGCTGGATGGGCAGCTGCGACGGGAGCAGGAGAAGGTGGCAAGCTTAGTGCGGGAGAAGGAGAAAGTGGCAAAACAGGAGGCTTTGCAGAAACGCCAGCTGCAGGTTATGGAGACGATTGCAGGGGTGCTGGAGCAGGTCCGGGTGGATGATACTGCAGGTGTTCTCTCTCTGGAAGGGTTACTTAAGACCTTTCAGGAACTGAAGGCATGCTACGTGGAGGAGTTCAAGATGTGCAGCGTTGCATGGATTGCCTGCCGGTTTGCTTATCCACTACTAATCCGAGTCTTCCAGGGGTGGCAGCCACTGCAGAATCCATTGTTTGGCTTGGAGATCATGTCAGCATGGAAAGATTTGCTGCAGGGGGATCAAGCATATGACTTCTCAGGCGATGTTGAATCGATGGCTCCATATGCACAATTGGTTAGCGAGGTCATCCTACCAGCTGTGAGGATATCAGGGACCAATTCATGGGAGGCTAGGGATCCAGAACCAATGCTTCGGTTTCTTGAATCATGGGAACGGTTGCTGCCCCCTATTGTGCTCCAGTCAATATTGGAGCATGTCATAATGCCAAAGCTTTCGGCTGCAGTAGATTCTTGGGACCCGCGCAGGGAGAAGGTACCAATCCATGTATGGGTGCATCCATGGTTGCCGATGCTAGGACAGAGGATAGATACCTTGTGCCATTCTATTCGATACAAATTGAGTAGTGTTCTCCATGTTTGGCAAGCTCACGATGCATCAGCCTATGCTGTGTTGGCTCCATGGAAGGATGTATTTGATGCAGCAAGCTGGGAAGACTTGATTGTGCGTTATATCATACCAAAGCTGAAAATGGCACTGCAAGAGTTTCAGATCAACCCTGCAAACCAGAAACTCGACCAGTTCAACTGGGTAATGATTTGGGCTTCTGCAATCCCGGTACACCATATGGTCCATATGTTGGAAGTAGATTTCTTCAGCAAGTGGCAGCTGGTCCTGTACCATTGGTTGTCTTCACCAAATCCTGACTTCAATGAGATCATGAACTGGTACAAGGGCTGGAAGGGCCTTTTTCCACCAGAATTGCTTGCCAATGAGCGCATACGGATGCTTTTAACGGGTGGCCTTGACATGATGAACCGAGCTGCTGAAGGCCTTGAGGTGGTGCAACCTGGCGCTAGGGAAAACGTGGGGTACTTGAGAGCAACAGAGAAGAGGCAATTTGATGCAGCACAGCAAGCATCGCAATACACGACTCACCATGCGGTGTCAGGAGCAGCCATGGCGGATTTGAGCTTTAAGGAGTCTATCCAGGCATATGCAATGGACCAAGGCATATTGTTTATGCCTAGAGTTGGTAAATTCTACAACGGTATGCCAGTGTATGAGTTTGGCACCGTGAGTATTTGCATTGACTCTGTGAAGCGCCTACTTTATGCACAACTTCAAGAAGGAATTGAGAGATGGAATGCTGTCTCTCTTACACAATTGATAGAAATGAACCGGAAGGCGAGGCCACGCTAATAGATCACCCTATTGTTTACAAGTAATCACCCTATTGTGTACAAGTACTAAAAGGTATCAGTTTTGATTATCACTGTAGAATCACTTTTTAAAGAGCAGAGGGTTTAATGATGTATCTGAACAGGTTGTTGCTTGGTGTAGTAACTTCATAGTATTTATATTCATGCTTTAATCTGCACGGTGGTGCCTTTTTCTTGCCATAGAATGAACAAATGATTTATTTGCTACTAGTATTAATTATCACCATGACAATTTTATTTGGTTGTGTCATCAATATTTCCATTTCTTGGATGCTTCTTTCAGGCTGCACAATTTGTTGATATGTGCTTGCTTTGAATCCTTCTAGCTAGATTTGGTAAAAAATGAGATTGGGCTCAGTGTGGATGGTGAATTGTATCTTCTGTAAGAGTACAACTCAGGAGAACACTGGAATGAGTTTTACTGTGCTCCAGAATTCAGACTAATTAGCTGTGGCAGAATTAGTGAGCTTTCCACTCAATTCTTCCTTGTTCTTCAGGACATTTCAGCATTATTGCCTCTTGCCTGGTGTTGCTGTAATAAATACTTTGTCAAGTAAGAACAGCAGTGTAGGGAAGGTAGTAAGTATATTCAAATACTCGACAGTATATATATCTTGAGATATATCATTCGTTTTGCTTGCCTTCGATATGCAGGTAATCATTTGGTGGACATGGGATTCTTTATTTTCTCTAAGAAGATAGCTCAGCTGTTGCCATTGTCCATTTTCAAGGAAGCTCAAAAGCTTGATGAATTTTGCTTCCTTTTTAGACCATATTCCCTCCATCCTTTTTTATATGACGTTTCAGACATGTTTGTGAAAATTAAGGAAGCGGTGAATTTACTATTATACCCTTTCATCCCCCTTTCGTCCCTGTCCACGCCAAGAGTCTGGACGGGGAGAGGGCGAGGAGCGAGCGCCGCTGCCGCCTGAGGCCGTGCACGGTGAGGAGGAGCACGGCGCGGCGCTCCCTCGATGCCGACTCGCCCACACTGTCGCCGGGCCCGCCTCCGTCGCCACAAGAGGAACCCATGGCGCGGTGCTGCCGTCTCACCCACACGCTGGCCGGGCCCGTCTTCGCCGCCACAGGATTGGATGAGGTCTCACCCACACGCTGGCCGGGCCCGTCTTCGCCGCCACAGGATTGGATGAGGTGCCCCGTTTGGTGTCGTTTGGTTGGGGGATTGGATGAGGTTATGGCTTGCTGCAATTACGACGATTTGACGCTGGAGATATTGGGGATTTGGGGAGTATTTCGGGTGTGTTTGGATTCTTGGCAAGGGAGATCCTAGTCTAGCTTAGCAAGGTTATCTGTTTGGTAACAACGAAAAAACCTTGCTCTCCTTGGTAAATTTGCCGCTAACCGCCTGGAAAAGCTGGCCCGATCTTGAACAATACTTGGTCTGAACCTTGGTATTTGAATCAGTATGAACCTTAGTTGATCTGGATTAGAATCAGTGTGAACGTCAGGCTGAAATTGAACTGTGCAGTTTGTCCAATGTGGAGTACTATCTGGGCATTTTCGTTTGACGTTTTAGAAGATAACACCTGTTCACCTACTTCATGCCTGGAAATACTCACATGTCTGTATCATGTCTCAAGTCCACTGTCTCTGCTGTGAAAATTATTCTACTTTCCCAGCTTCATTTCATATGTAAATATTAGAGGCATGCAAGTTGCAATATCTTTTCTGATAATTTAGTGTTTTCTGATCATTGAGTGTGCAAGACAGCATGCTCTGATTCAGTGTACTACTAATGCTTACAGCTTACTCTACATCATGATGAATTCATGGCTTGTGCAGTTGTGTACTGTGTCAGTATTTTTTGTACTCGAAAGAATTCATAGAGTATTTTTCTCTGCTCTGATTCAGTGTTGCTGAAATCCTGGTAGTCAAAACATTTCAGGCATTGCATAGCCAAGGAGCTAGAGTAGATTTGTTGCGCATGATTATTTTCTATGCAGTTTGGACATCAGTCTTATACATGATCTTTCTACAGTAGCCTGAAAAGGCAGGATTTTTTAAATTGCATAGTTACTCCAAACTTTACCTTGAGCAAAGATTTTTTAAATTTGAAAGGCAGGATTTTTTTTTACTTTGCAAAGAGAATTAGGAGTAGAATAATGTATGCTCATGTCTATTGCCAGGATGCAACCAGATTTAGCACATGTTTTTCTTTTCAGGTAAGCATGTCTTCCTTTCTCAAGTCATCATGGACACCACCTCATTGCAAAATCAGAAGGGAGCCATCTCTTTCTCTCAGGTTGGCATCCCCTTCTTTTCTTTGGCTAAATCATGAAGAGACACCTTTTAATTGGGAGTATTTACTCTGAATAGGTGGAGGAGACAGTCTACATGGAGTACTCTAGCTGGATAATGCTACCAAGAAGAGGGCAGTAGTGGTTTAGTTGAGCTGATTTCTTTTTCCCAGTTCAAAATCTGTAAAGAGATGACCAGCCCAAATCTGTAAGGTTGATTTGGACTAGAGATTTTAATCTGTAAAGAGATGTTAACTCATTTGGAGTATATTTATAAGAGATTTTATCTGATTTGGAATAATTGGATGCATGCGGATTGCAGTTTTTAAGTGCACCATTCTTGCAATATGATTGAATTAGCACACGAGTGTCTGAACTTGAATTCAGAATAACTAACTCAGTTCACAAGAAACCTGGAAGAAATCAACTTTACAAGAAATTGCAAATATTCACAATGTGAACCTCCTTTATTGTTAACTTTATAAGAAATTGCAGACATTCACATTGTAGACAATTCTGTCAATTTCACATCAACGGCGACGCAGAGTGGCTGACGCTGCTCTTCTACAACCGCCGCGCCTCCAACATCTGCTGCCCCCAGCTGCAAGCCAGCAACAGCATCAACTCCACAAGATTAGGTGAAGCATCGGAATTGCATCTTTCTCTGAAGATTGCAGCTGATTCAAAGCTGCAAATTGCACTGAACTAGTGAACTCTGAACTTGTCATGAATAGTTGTTTGAAGCTGCAGCCAACCAGATTGCCCACCTGGACTCTCCACTGTGCAGCGTGCAACCTGCGGATATGTTAACCATAAACATTAGGCCAATGTCAAATCGTCATTCATGGTTCCTAGATAAATTTCATCAGAGTCGATTGACATCATTGCCCAAACGACTGAACAAATCAGACAACAGTAGGTTGAGATTATTGTGAATTCATAGCACTGAAAATTGCAATAGCAGCCATCCAGGTGAGCCAAAATGAACTGTTGTCAGAAATCAAGAACATATGTTCCTGGAAAAAGAAAAAAAAGGAAAAAAATTCACCTTCATCTGAAAAGGATTTAAGGGAAGTTGACAACTTGTCGACGAACAACAACAAAGAACAGAAACCACACCAGAGCACCACGAGCATCTTCTCCTCCTCACCGGTTGCCCTAGGACACACCAGAACAACACCAAAGCACCACGCCACCACTAGTCAGCGAACAAGCTCCTCATCTATGAAGCAAAGCTAGGGCTTTTAAGGGGAAGTTCACCTGGGGAGCAGCGAGTTGAGGAGGAGACAGGAGAAGGTGCACTTGCCGGCGTTTGTGGGCCCGCAAACGACGACGACCGGGGCCTGCGGTCTCGGCGGCGGCGGCGGCGGTGTGTCCCATCCGAGCACGGTGTCCGGGCATCTGGCTGAAGGTGACGATGGCACCGTACTACGGCGAGGGCGACGGGGCAGAGCGCGGGTACCCGGCGCAGCAAGTGCGGCGAACGAGCGGGAGTGACGCGGCGGCGGCCGTGGAGACGGCGGCCGTGGGGAAATCTAATGAAAAGCCACGGCTATGGATAACACTATCTGAGATGTCACTTTTAAAATTTTTCTTATAAAATTGTCATCGTCGAACGTAAAAAAGTTCTTTTCGCTGGCATTTTTGCCTATCTGGCATGCCAAGTGAGCAGGCCAACGTGGATTCACGATGCGAAACAACTCCCCTGTCCTCTTTCAGACTGAATAACACGGGAGGGGGAGGCCTCGCCGCCGCCACACGTGTCGCAGGAGGCGAAGAAAGAGTACCCGCCGGACCTGACGCTGCCGGACCTCAAGAGCGGGCTGTTCATCACTGACGAGTTCCGCATGGACAGCTTCAAGGTGAAGCCGTGCTCCCGCGCCTACTCCCATGATCGGACCGAGTGCCCTTCGTCCATCCCGCGAGAACGCGCGCCGCCGCGACACTCGCCGCCGCTTGTATAGCTGCGTCCCTTGCCCGTAGTTCCGCAAGGGCGGCTCGTGCTGGAAGGGCGACTCGTGCGAGTACGCGCATGGCATGTTCGAGTGGCTCTACCCGCGCAAGATGTGACTCGCCTCCGCAAGGACGAGGTTGGCGCCCGCGCGCCGCATCTGCTTCTTCGCCCACAAGCCCGACGAGCTCCGCGCCGTCAACCCCTCCGCCGTCTCCGTCGGCATGCAGCCCACCGTGTCGTCCCCACGCTCCTCACCGCCCAACGGGCTCGACATGGCGGCCGCCGGAGCGATGCTTAATCCTACTTGGTCGTCGTCCCCGGCGAGCCGCCTCAAGACGGCGCTCGGCGCGTGGGAGCTTGACTTCGATCTTGACATAATCAAGACAGAAGTAGCCGGGCGAAGCTTATGGTGTTTCAGTATTTCAGATACAGGAAAAAAATAAAGGAGGACAACATTGAGGAAAAACTCTTCCTTTCCGAGCAGCAGTTGCATAGGTTTGATTATGCAACAGTCCGCACTGCGAGGTTGCGAGTACACGGACACGTTTTTTTGCGATTACACAGACACTTCGAACTTTCGAAGTAGTAGACATGAGAATACAGTAAGATCAGAAACGGCAAATTATTCAGCAAAAACATTACAAACGAAGTCTAAATTTGTTCGGGCGAAGCATTCCACGGCTCTGAAGTCTAAATTGTCCTAATAGCACATAATTATTCTAACATGCTTACAGAACAAAATCGAATTGCCTTAAAACAATGAATTGAAAAGTGGTTAGGAGCTTGAGAAACTCACAGCTTCCCTCATGAACACCGATGAATCAGCGCCCTTCCAACGGGGGTCGGAGTCCGGGAAGATCTGCCCGATGTCCGGCAGCCGAGCGAGCCGAGAATCGCGTCCACTATGCAATGCAAGAAGCACGTCCCTGCGCGCACACGAAGGCCGACCGAAACGAGTCAAGGAGCGGAAGCGAAGCACGAGAGAACCAAGACAACGGTGACCACCACCGCACCGTACCGTCAGAGTGGGCGTCTCAGCCGCGGTCATGCGGGATGTTGATGCCCCCGATGATGAGGGAGAGGTCAGGCTCGAGGAGGTGGAGGTCGAAGCCGTGGCCGACGCGGAACGGGAATGCCGGCAGTTTCTGCAGCGACTGCGGGCTGATAAGGCCTGAACAAATTTAGATAAGGCCTGGCATGCTAATGGATAAGGGGGGTAGGGGAGTCATTTCACGTCGCGAATCCACGCTGGCCTGCTCACTTGGCATGCCAGATAGGCAAAAATGGCGAAAACTGAACTTATTGTGTTCGACGATGACAATTTTGTAAAGAAAATTTTAAGAGTGGCATCTCAGGGAGTGTCATCCATAGCCGTGGCTTTTCATTAGATTTCCCGCGGCCGTGGGGGATGCGGTCACGAGCAGAGTTTACAGAACCGCGTCGTCCACGGTAAGACAGTTACTGCGATAACCATACAAAACCGCATAAAATTTGTATTCAAATATTTAAATTCAAAAATCCAACGGTTTGGCTATTTGGGCACAGTTGTCACTGGGCGTGGTTACTGTACAGTTTGACACGGTAACCGTGAGGTTTGGTGCGATAACCGCTGACTATGCATTAGTAGGAACAGTGAATTTTCGAGTTTGACCCTCAAATGTTACGTTAACTTCATCTTTTTCAATAAATTTCTTTACTAGCTACCGCATAATTTAAGAACTACTTACAGAAATTTTCTGAATTTATTTTTTTGAAAAATTTTGAATTTGGATGAAATTCAATAAACCCTAACTGTCGATGATCGGTACCATGCCGCTGCGGTAAACTCGTTACCGCGATAACCGCGTGGTAACCGGTGTTTTGGTGAATCTCTCACGAGTACTTGAAGAGGAGGAGGGCAAAGATGGAAACCAGCAGTCATGAGTGAACTACACGACGACAAATAAAAAAGGAAGGAGGGAGTATTTAGATAACCTGTATGGCAGCTATAGGCATGAGTGAAAATGTATGTCAATTTGTTGTGGATGTGGGGGGGTGTGATTTCATTTCATGTTATCATATTATATATGTAACTGAAGTTGTGGTGGTTTTATAAATTGTTCATCCTGTGAATTTATTTGGCACCTTCTCCTCAGTTCCCATGATTTTGGGGGCGATTTTTGTTTTTGAGGCATTTTAGGCTTGTCCTGGTGTAATTTATCAACTCCAGTTGCCGTTTGTTGGGTGAGTTTGGGTTTTGATCGAATTCGATGTTTTGCTGGCCTAATGGAAGTGTGGGCTTATTGCTCTGGAGCTGCAGCTTTTTGTAATCTTTCGGACCAAATTCTGTTATTATCAGAAAAGGTGTCAAGTTCAGTTCTTTTTTCCTTCATATTCTGCAAATATGACTAACTTTGCAGTATGTACTGAACGAAACTGAAGAAATCTTGAGATGTGTCTGTCTGAGCAGTGTGTTACTGAGTACTGATTGCTGGAATTTGCTTCTTCACCAGTATATGTGGAATTTGATTTCCTTTCAGGAGTAGGATAATATTCATGAATACCACCAGTTCAGAGCAAGAACATACTAGAAAAGCATCTTAGTTGTACGAAACTAAACCAAATTTTCTCGTCCACTAATCAAATTGAAACTGAGATGCTAAACAAACGAAACCGAAAGGGTAAACAACCTAAGAAAATCTGTCATATTCAACTTGGAGCTTCTAGGATGGCCAAGCTGAGCTCTAGATCACTCGAATCCTGCAATCCTGTTCAGCTCCATTCCCAGGCAGATCACTCGATGTCGTCGATGATGGGAACCGTGCCATCATCCACGGCAGTTTGCCGCAGTCGCTGAATCGCCTTCACCACCTGTCAAAGCAGCATCACCATTGAGCACTGCAACAGTTGATCAAAGCTTCCATGGAGACCACAAGGATGAACTAAAGAGCAGAGCCCACCTCATTGTCCCAGTTAGTCCTGGCTGTGATGATGATCAGAGCTACCGTTTGCACAGATACTCCTATGATCAAGCCCCACCAGATCCCCTGATTAGCATAAACAAGATGCTATGAGTTGCATTTGATGAAATCTCTCTATGAAAACTGTAACATAGAAAAGTTAACTGGAAAGGAAAGTAGGAGAGAGCAGTGGTAGTTACAGCTGCTCCCAGGCCTGTTTTGTATCCTAGGACACATCCAATTGGCAGACCAATCAGGTAGTAGGCACCAACATTGACATAGGCAACCACCACCTGCCATCCACTACCAACAGCCACTCCTGCAGATTTCTCAAAGGTAATAAATCAATTCTTCAGTTACTATCATATACTACTTGGCAGCAGGTAAGGGAAAGTAGGAAGCATTTTGCGCTACGTGAAATGCACCTGAGAGGATTGGCTGAATCCCATTCAAGAAGATGCTGATGGACAGCAACGGTGTCAGTTTGATGACAGCCTCGATCACAGTGGTGCTGCTTGTGTAGAGTTTGCTCAGCGGATACCTGAGAACTATGACTAGAACTGTGGCCAGGATGCTGAAGGCGATGCTTGCGGTGATAACCACGAAGACCGAGAACCTTGCCACATTTGGATGGCCAGCTCCAAGCTCATTACCAACACGAATACTGCATAATAAGTTAATCCAAATGTTTCAACAAGAAAGGGGACCTCGAATTACATATCATGGTAGTTCACTCACCTGGCTGCATAACTCAAACCAAGCATGATCTGGAAGTCCCAATTCCAGTAATTGATGCTGACATGAGTCAAAGACATAGTGATGTGAGTTATATATACGTGAATACTGCAGTAATGTATAAGCAGACATTTTGAACTGCAAGACCAATGTGTATCATGAGGTAAACAGGGTGTGGGTGGCATACCAGATAGAAAGGGAATCAAGCGCAATCTCTGGGTCGGGGAGGAAGCCAGTAAGAAGCACAAAACCTTGCACATACCAAATCTCCAACCTGACCAAGAACACAAGGAAACAAAACATAAACTAGCAAGAACTATGGCTGTCATAACTCAAGATTAGTAGATCACTCACGCTAGCATGACGGCTGACGCAAAGGCGAGCTTGGCATATCCCCAGAGGCCTCGGAACGCGAGCACAGACAGCCCAGTCCACGTCTCCTTACAAGCCGGAGTCCAGACCATGAGCCCCCATGTCAATGCCACGAGCACCCACCAGGAGAAGCTCAGCGTCAGTGCCGCACCAAGGAGACCGAAGCCGAGCACGAACACGGTCAGCCACGATATGAGGATGTGGAAGATCAGCACGGCCAGGGTGATGTAGGCAACGGGGTTGACGATGTTCTGGGCCTGCAGGAACCTCTGCATCGGGCAGAAGAGCGCGAACGCGAGGAGCTGCGGCACCAGGCCACGTGCGTACAGCTGCCCCGCCGCTGCCACTTCCGTGGCCTGCCCGATGAGCCGCAGGAACGGGCCGGCGTACCAGTAGAGGAACGCGATGACGATGGCCGTCACAAACTGGAGCACCAGCGCCCTCTGGCACACAATGCCCATGGCCCTGTACTTCCTGGCGCCGTACGCCTGGCCACACACTGTCTGCACGGCGCTCGCCATGCCAATCTACAGCATTGCAAGCAAGCAACATGCACGACGTAATGCTTTACAAGCCAAGCAACCAGAGTGCAAGAAACCAACGTGCAGGTAGTAGTTAGTTACCATGATGCCGTAGGCTAGGCCCTGAATGCCAATGTTGGTGATGGAGGCGCCGGCAAGCTCGAGCTCACCCAGGTGGCCAACGAACATCTGGGTGACGAGGCTGAGAGTGAAGCTCAAGAGCGTGATGAGGATGGACGCCCATGAGATGCGCCACAGGTTGCCGGCCTCCCATGCCGCCAGCCGTGACAGAACGTTCCACTGCAAGGGCTCCTGGCGCAGCAGCTCCTCCGATGCACCCGAGGACTCATCGACGTCCAGCAATCGCGAACGTGTGCTGCTAGTTTCTGCCATTGTCTCCTCTCCTTAAGTGCTTTGCTCAATATAATTCATAATGGACCAAGGCATTTATAGACCTGCCAAAGATTCATAGCTCTTTTGAATTTTCAGTAGCAGCTAACTAACCTTCAAGTGCCAAACCTACCAGTCCGTTTGCTGCTCTGAATAACTTGGTTGCTGTGAAGAAGTAGGTGCAGTAGTAAGGCATGACCAATTGACCATCAAGTTTACAATCCAGCTGAACATAGACAACTAGGACGCTGCCAGTGTAGGGTAGATGAAATGTAGATTGCATTGCGTCCAGAAGCAAAAGAACAAGCTTCTGATTCTCAAATGTAGATTGCATTGCGTCCAGCATGTAAAAACATATTGCCTCTGATTCTGACCATCACAATTACTTGTTTTGCAACCTTAAACATCATATCAAGAAAAAAGTAGATCGATACGCTGCAAATCAATTGCTATCTTGTTTTACTTGTTTCAGAAGACCTCTTTCAGCAAACTTAACCATGAGTTTTCCAGCAACTGGGTTGTTTTTCTCTGAGGCCAGCTGATTGTCAACTTTTTGGCATAATTTAACATCAGGAATTAAATTTCTCCGAAACATACGACAGGCCACATTGTATGCCTGAAGTCCGAGGCCTCTGTTAAGAAAACTCTCCATCAGAACATGGCATGTTTGAGCATCTCTCACTGAAGCAGTTCTCAGTATCTTGTAGAGGAGACTGTAAGCCTCATTAAGTTTACCGAACACACATAGCTTCTCAACAACCTGATTGTATGCGCTCTTCATCTCTTGTCTTGCTAGCATTTTATCCAGTAGATTGAGTAAGTCTTCCACATTGCCCTTCTCACAGTATCTATGTATCACTGTCCTGTATGTAACAGGTGTAGGGAGCAAACCTCTATTGAGCATTTTCTCTACAAGCCCTGTAGCTTCTTTTAATCTACCTTTCTTTCCCAAAGCATCAACAACAACAGTATAAGTTACAACATCAGGATGCCTGTTGCTCAGATACATGTCATCCATCAAGGAGAGAGCAGATTCCAAATCACCCTGCCGAGAAAATCCATGAATCACAGTAGTGAAATTAACAACATTAATTGTACAGCCTTTGCTCTGGCACTGTTCCATGAAGTCTTTGGCCTCTGCTGGTTTTCCTTCCTTACATAGAGCATGGATCAGTAAGTTAATCTCCACAGTTGTGGGGAAGAAACCCTTCTGCAACATCTGCACTACCACATCACATGATTCCTTTAGTTTCCCTTCTCTTCTAAATCCATGCATCACAACACTATATGTGATATCACTTGGAGTCCACCACTCCTCTTCACTCTTGTTTAGTAACTCCCAGGCCTCCGAAGTTTTCCCAACTTTGCATAGCCCGTTTAACAGAGCAGTATGTGTGACTGTGTTTGGCTTGCAATCACTCTTATACATATGCTTCATCATCTTTCTTGCTTGATCAAGTTCCCCGATGCGGCAAAATCCATCAACAACTGCGCTATATGTCACAACATCAGGTTGACACCCTTTTGAGATCATCTCACCTACAATCTCTTTTGCCTCCACCATCCTCCCATTCAAGCAAAATGAGTGCACAACTGCACTATATCCAACCTCATCCACTCTGAATCTTTTCCCCTCTGATTCCCTCAAGAACTCCAATGCCTCATCTGCGTGGCCATGCTTTGCAAGCCCATGGATGAGCATATTATAAGTGACCTGATCTGGAAATAGACCTGCATCATTCCTCATCCTTTGAAGCAAACTTCGGATCTCTTCCACTCTACTCTCCTTGCACAAGAAGCTCATCACTGTATAGTAGCTAATCTTATCAGGAGGGCACCCATTTTGCAGCATTGCACCTATCATCTCCAGGGCATCAACAACCCGCTGAGCCCCGCACAACCCCTTGATAAGGCAATTGTATGTGTATACGTCTGGCTCAACCCCAATGCGGCGCATCCGTTCGGCGAATTCAAGCGCCTTGTCAACACGCCCGGCCACCACAAGGACATTCACTGCCATGTTGCATATCGATATGTCAGGCGCGCACCCGTCTTTCTGCATGAGGTTGAGCACGCGCATGGCGGAGCGGAGCTTCCCCGCACGGCTGTATGAGAGCATGAGCTGCGCAAACTGCTCGGGCCCATGCCGCACGCCACGGCGGATCATGAGACGCATGATGCGGCGGGCGGGGTCGTGGAGCCTGGTGTGGCTGAGGAGGCTCAGCATTTCGTCGAACACCTCCGGGGCGTGGCGGTACCGCCACTGGCGATCGGCCCATCGGAAGAACTCGAACGCTTGGCGGACATCCTCCCGCGCCTGAGCGCGAAGCACGGCGCGGACCTGGGGCGGCGAGAGCACGCGGAGGAGGTGGCGGAGCTGGGCCTCCAGCTTCGGGCTCCACGACTCGCGGAGCTCGAGCAGCCTGCAAGTGTCGCGCACGAGCCGGCTCCTCGACTCCTCCTCGAGGTCATCGTCCACCCGGGAAACCCCTCTTCCGACGGATGCGGATACGGAGGCGAGTTCGCCGGCGGAGGGCGAGGACGTGGCGGTGGTGCTGCTGCAGAGGCGGCGTGGCTGCAGGAGGAGATGGAGATGGCGATGCAACAGGGGCAATGGGTTCTTGGTAAGGTGCCTAGACATCGCACCGCGAGAGGCAAGCTTTCGGCGGCTACGAGTTTGACCGGAAATGGCCGGAGGATGCCGGAGAATGTGCCGGCGGCGGCGGCGGCGGCGAGCGGCAGGTCGGTTTTTCGATGAAAGCCGTGGGGTCAGGACGTCAGGTCAGGGTGTACTCTCAGTCTCACCCTACATTAGTGCTGCTAGATGGGCCGGGGCTAGCCGGGCTGACCCGAGCACGGATGTAATGTAGCGTGGCCCGACACGGCCCAACACGTCGGCATGTGGATCGTATCAGCACGGCTCGTTCGGCCATGCCGTGCTTAGGGCAGCACCGTAGCCCGTGGGCTGGCATGGTAAGCACAAACCTCGACATGGCACACCACGTCACACGACTAGGGTTGCAGGTTGTGGAAGAAGATGGGCGTGCAGGCGAAACGCAGTGGAGGCAAAAGCGTCGAAGCATATGAGGGGCGAGCTTGAGAAGAGAGATAGCGGAAAAGAGGACGGAGGAGGAGGCACACCATCGAGGAGGAAGGAGCGCCCTCAAGTGGCGGGCTGTGGCGTGACGTGGGGGCGACGTGGTCGCAGGCGAGGGCGTGAGCGATACAGTCGGAGGCACGAGCGGCGCGTCGCAGGCAAGCTACGCAGGGCGTTGACGACATCGACACGACGGACTCACCTGCTCCGAGTGCTCCCGACAAGTCCATATACCCGTGCCAAACGGGGCGATCTCGGTCCATGGGCTATCGACGAGCACGTACTAACATGACACGGTACGACCTTTCCTTGGGGCGTACTTGGGTCGAGGGACGACACGTGGATCGGTACGATATGACCTACTATAGAAGCCGTGTCTAACGGGTCGTGCCCTAATGGGCCGGGCCGTCCGTTTGACCAGGTACACCCTTGATAGCCCTTTTGCTATTAGGTTCAATAGTTAATACGAATTTATGAAAAGGATCGTGCAAATGTAGAAATTAGCTCCTTTGGATTGAAGAAATTCATTGGACTTTTTAGGATTGGAGTCCTTGGTGAAAATTTTCTAGGAATTCAGCTTTAGCTTGGAAAAAGCCAAAGAAGAAAATAATGGAATAATTCTTCGCCTATCCCATCAATTGACTTAACGAAAGATTACTGTTACACCTTTTTTTTTTACCAAAGGAATAGGACTGTAAGATTATGATGGCTGTTTCCCTATATCATTCATTTTATATCATCCATTTCATAGGAAATTTTAACATTGGCTTAAATATCTTGTTTTATTTTCCTTTCCAATGCAAACACTCCCCTTCTCTCTCTGCCCTCATCTCCACATAGGATTTCCTCTAAAATTCATGTATTTGAATTCCTATCAACCATCCAAATATATTACATCAACCGTTCCTTTCTATTCCTACATTATTAGCTTCCCGTGCTCCCACATTGTTCAAAGGTGGCAAGTGTTAGACGCGATGACGATAAAACAAGAAGTAAACAAGATCAACCGCAAAGAAGACACGAGATTTAACGTGGAAAAACCCTCCCAACACGAGAGGGAAAAAACCACGGGCGCCAGCCAGCAACAATCTTCACTATATCTTGGTGAGGTTACAGAACGCCTGGGATTTACAACTGAATCAACTTGTCCCATGCGGCGGCTTACAGGAACTTAAATAAGGTGGAAACCCTAAACTGGGTATAAGGAAACCCTAAGCCTCTGGCGACGGGCCTCCGCTACGCTACGGCCAGAAGTCGGCCTTTGTTTGTAGATAAATTTGGAACATAAACAACAGCAAGTGTACATACAATATAGTGTGGTATATGCTTAGCAGTTAAGTTTACTAAATTGATATGATTTATTAAGTAGTACATTATAAAATATCGTGTTCATGCATAGTCTCGTAAGAACCATTTAAAAAAGACATAACTTCGTAAGTGAATTTGTTTTAGTTAGATAAATGTTTAGGTCAGAACAAACTCTTTCCTCATAAAAGTACACTAACACAAAGATATTATTTCACACCATGATAGTCTAAAGTATAAACCACGCTAAAAAAAGACTTCAATGAGAAAACAAACATGGCATGCCATTAAAAGCAAGACACCATCAACTTTGATTCATGAAAACATACACAAGAAAGAAAAAAAAGTTACAATTAGTTTAATTAGTTTAAGTATAAAATGTTTGTACTATAAAATCAATAAACCCGCACAACATAAATAGCTTTGTAATCACGGATAATTGCTTAGAAGCAAATAATCAAAACACTTATCCATGTGGCTAATCTTCTGGGCCTCCTTTTTTGTAAGTCTTTTGGGTCAATTCTTTTAAAGTCGTCTATTTTTTTGGAAGTCATTTGGGTCAAAATTTTTCAAGAAGTCTTTTGGGTCTTTTTGAATGAATAAAAACACCTAGCCAGAAATAACCTACAACTCTAGGTACCTATCTGCAAAAAACCCTTCAAAATACCGCACCTTCTCCCCCCTGATTCCGTTCACTTCTATCTTCCTTCCTCCGACGTCACATTCCCCCTCACCGTCGCCGGCGGAGAGGCCTCGTCTCGCCGCCGCCAATGGCCGCCTCCGTCCCCAACGGCCACGCCGCTGCCGCCGAAACCGAAGGAGGGACGCCCGCGCCGCCGTCCTCGTCCTCCTCTTCCTCGCTGGTGTTCCTGGGGACGGGCTGCTCCAGCGCCGTGCCCAACGCGCGGTGCCTGATCCAGCCCCCCGACCCGCCCTGCGCCGTCTGCTCCCAGTCCCTCTCCGTGACCCCGGAGCTAAACCCTAACTACAGGTATACATCCTCTGGTCATCTTCCTCCCTCCTCTTCCCCGTTCTATCCTCTAGAAATCGGGTGTATCGCGGGGGTAAGTTGGCTACTGCTGCTGCGTCGCGGCGTGGGTGTGCGTTTGTGTTTGCACGAGGTCGGTGTGGATCTGGGATCAGCGTGAGATGGATCGGTGCATTTTCTGCAGATTTGCGCGGGTGTCACGCTTTTGTTCGGGTGGTTATGAGTCACCGGGATCTGGAACGATTGCCTCCGCTTCTGTTTTGGGCGCGGTGGATGGGTTTTGGAATGGGATTTTGTGCGATGTCTGATTGATACGCTTGAGGGCTGAGAAATGTTGATGAGATAGGTACATGTGTTATTGTAGAATGTAGATTCATACGCACTGATTCTGTGCAGAATATGGGCGCTGGTTTCTACTTGGCTGCTTGCTGCAACTGTGCAGCAGATGGTAGCAGTAGTATGCAAAGTGAATTCTGAGTAATTGTTTATAAGCTAAAGATACTTCGAGAAATAGGAGAACCTGCAGTATGTGTTATGGCGTGCTCAAGAAATTGATCAAAAATTATGGACTCAACAATCAATCAGTATGCTTAGTGGTTAGTCATGGTCGACCTCTGTACGATTAAACAATATATTGGAACTTCAATAAGATGGACTCACAGTGGTGAGATATCTATATTTCAGTATGCAGAAACTGAGAAACAAGGGGCACAAGTTCAAGATGCTACTGTGCAATGTCATGGAAGCAGAGCGAGTGACTTATTTTTCTGGTCTTGTGTTTTTCTGAATATAAAATTCAAGGAATTTTGTACTGGATGTTGGAGATGTTACTCGCACCAACTAATCAGTCTTAAGAGTCAAATATATACATACTTATGTTTGAAAGTAAAAGGCACTTCATCTGTCCTTATATATGCATTTAATACCCTTGGTCAATGCGTTCTATATGACTAGATTTATCTTCTCGGTTGGCTTAGTATGTATCGTGCATATTTATGTCCATTTGGAGCCAACTAGCCAACTGATTCTTAGCTTCTTCCTTCCTTTTTTTGTTGATTGACAGCCTTAACATTTAATTGCTCATCATGCTTGTTTCCCAGATGTTTTGGAATATTATTGCACAAATAAGGTTGATGGCAACATTATGCTTATGTGTCATTTTTCTGGGACTATATTAATACTTGGGTTCCTACAGGTGCAATACTTCTCTTCTGATTGACTATTGCCAAGATGAAGTTGCGCACAAATATATTCTAATTGATGTTGGGAAGACATTCCGAGAACAAGTTCTACGGTGGTTTGTCCATCATAAAATCCCATGTGTTGATTCTGTGAGTTCTTATTCTTGTTTTTTCTTTTTGCTCCAGTTTCTCACTTCTATGAATAAGAGCTGCTAGGGTGGATTAATCTACCATAAAATATAAAGAATGTTCAATGTTTATGCCTACACTAACACATTTTAGTTATTCATTACAGATTATTCTGACTCATGAGCATGCTGATGCAATCTTGGGTCTTGATGATATTCGGATTGTACAGCCATTTAGTCCTACGAATGATATTGAACCAACTCCAATTTATCTATCCCAGTTTGCTATGGACAGGTATTTGAGTTCTAGCATACCTTTTTAGGCTTTTATGTTGTTCAGTTATAATTAAGCTTTGTCAAGTGTACATGCCGTGCACTTTTTGAGTCTTGTTATGCTAAAACTTAATTACTTTGTGATTTGTGCCACGCTTACTATTTTAGCGTTGTTTACTCTTTGTTTTTCATTCTTTGAACTAAAGTATTGCACTATAAGTGCCACACACAGTAATCCTTTTTCTTGTGTTGTGTGCAGTGCAGACCTGCTTGCATACCAGTCAGAATATTAGATTAATTGGCAACACATATCTGTGATATGATAAGTAATATCTGAAACTAATAACCATAAAATTAGAACAGTGAATATAAACTTGTCAATTTACAACAGTATAGAAATTTGGCCGACAAAGTAAAATATATTAAATACAATTGCGTTTAATATGTCATTCTTGATAGTTGATAAACTCCTATATTCATTGTTCTAGAACATGTGGATACTTTTTTTTGGTCATGTATATTCTTGTCCTAGTTATTTAGGGCAAAACCCTTTCTAGGCTTGATAGAAGTATTAACTTGTTTGGGATGCTCTGAAGACAAACCTTTGGAATGGAACTGCCCTAACTTGTCAAAGAAACTTTGATTAAAATGGTGTCCAAAGATAGATTGTTTTCTTTTGACCTTTTATTTCCAGAACTCTTTCCTACTGGAGGTATTTATGATGAATAGTGTTTGACCTCCCTAGCTCTTCTTGTGTTTCATAATAGTTTTGCACCTGTGAACAATCATTAAGTGGTAATGTAAGTGATGATTTGTACTATACTTACGTGTTTAATTTGGAACAGCATTGCCCAAAAGTTTCCTTACTTGGTCAGAAAGAAACTAAAGGAAGGTGAGGAGGTTCGGCGAGTTGCTCAGCTTGACTGGAGAGTAATCGAGAGTCATCTTCAGACACCATTTGTGACCTCAGGGCTAGAGTTTGTTCCCCTGCCGGTAATAAATGTTTTGCATTCTTTTATCATCTCTGTTTATTTTGCTCCTTCCATTTGCCTTAGATTCATATATCTCTTAGGTGATCCATGGCGAGGACTATGTTTGTCTGGGTTTCCTTTTTGGCAGAAAATCAAAAGTTGCTTATATATCAGACGTTTCACGGTTTCCTCCAAGCACAGAACACGGTATACCTTTGCCTCCTAATGCTGCTCTAATAGTTACTTACTTACTGTGCCTGTGGTTACCTTTTGGGAATAAATATCCTGACATGAGACCATAGGGCAATAATCACTTATTCTACATTTGTGTGATGATAAATTCCACTGGTACAGCCTGGTTTATTTCTTTACCTTTACTTGTTAAAGTTAGGAGTTAGGGGTGTTGGTGTGATCTACACCGATTGCCTCATAATGATCTATTACTACTGATATATGCAGACATGTGTGAGTTGTATATAATATGATAGATTTGGTAAAGTGCTTGATCTCATCTAGTCATGTATATAGTTTTTTGAATTGACTAGTGAGGACAATCATTTTATTCATTTTTTTCTAGGTCATATAGTATATTCATTTTGCATTGGCTGCAATGCGCGCATGCTGGTACTGATTGATAATTCTCTGTTCATTTTGCATTGGCTGTGATGCGCGCGTGCAATATTAGTCTATGGACACGTTTACTTAACCGTGGAGATTGGGAAGGAAATTTTCATCCATAAATCCCCCTCTCTTGGAGATGCATGCAAGCATAGGCTGGCAGATTGTTCACTGTTTGCATCGGAAATTGCTAGGAATCTGGTCGATTTATTTCCTGTATATCTTGTTTTCAATATTCAGGACCTCATTATTGTGCACATATGCTTACCTTTCAGCAATTTCAAAGTCTGGAGGGGGTCAGCTGGATTTGCTCATCTTGGACTGCCTTTATAGGGTTAGTTTTGTCAGTTCCTTAATTTGTCAGTGATGGATGATTTTCCCTTTAGTTGCTTGTTTCATACTTGTTTCTGGATTATCATTCAGTCAATTGCAAATTTCAATTCATCAAGAGAAGGTCAGAGCTGGCATATGCCAAGTTTTCCACTTGTATAAAGCAGACTTTTGTTGCAATTCATGGGAACATCATCAACTGATTGCTTGAATTTATTGTTAGCTAGCCATAATAGGTTGTATCACTGTTTGTACTTACTCGTTGTTGGCTGACATTCTCTCTCTATGTGAACAGACTGGCTCTCATAACGTCCATCTTTGTTGGGATCAGGTTGGTTTTCTATTGAATGACTTGAGCAATTTGTTTTATTGTCTCCTCAAAGCTACTTGCTTTACGTTCTAAATGCTAATACTATGATGCCATACAGACACTAGATGCTGTTAAGAGGATCTGCCCGAAAAGAGCATTGCTCATTGGGATGACTCATGAGATGGACCATCACAAGGACAATGAAACATTGAAAGAGTGGTCCAGAAGGTAGAGTTTCCTGCACGATGATTTAGATGATCGTGCACACATGCTAGTGTCCCCAAATAATTTGGCACGAGCAGGGTACATATTTTGTCTGCATCATAATAAGCAATGGCACTTGACTACTGAAGTACTGATTACTCTTTATTGTAAGTTCCTGAAAGATATGCATGCTCATGCACTGTAATCTATAAATGCAGGGAGGGGATAGATGTGCAGTTAGCCCGTGATGGATTGCGTGTCTACATTGATCTGTAAATTTGACAAAGGTACGGACCAATGCTTTTATTTGATGTTTAGATGACTATACTTAGTTCGTATGATGGAATCTTGTTGGCTTCTTATTCGTCAAACTCGTCCCATTCGTGCTTACTGTGCATGTTTTACTTCTATTGCTAAACTTATTGTGCATGTGTTATTTTTATTGCTAAACTTTTTCCTCGCACATTCTTATACTTATCTTATCTTTGTACACCAGGGCATTTGCTTCTTCAGTAACCTGCATTAAGTTTCCAGTTGCCTTTACCATTTAGCTCCTCTTGATAAGAAACTAAAAGGAAAAAGGCAAATGCTTGTGCTGCTTTGACGGTGTGCTGATCATAGTGCAAATTCAGTAGATACACAGTAGAATAATTCATCGAACCTGGTTCTAAATATTATAACAGTAGTAATAAAAGTAAATCACTCGCTGCATTTGTGGCACCCCCAAAGAATCTCAGTTCTTGTATGTTGTCTTGTGCGATGTGATGTACTTCCAAAATTATTGTCAACGCCAGTGTTAATCCGTTGGAGAAGCCTGATTCAAATGATAGTTTTTGCTCTTATGTAAATGAATTTTAACAATCTTTTTTGAAGAATTTCGTCGAGATAACGTTGTATTTTGCGAATTACATGAATATTCTTGTCTTGAAAACCTGCTGCTATTTTCTTGAAGTTCAAGTATTCACATGTTCCCAGTGACAGTGTCGCTTGAAAGCCACAAAACCTGAAGCCGCAAAGGATCCACGTCCTCCAAGCCACCCCAACCAGGGTTTCGTCAGGTGTGGGGACGATAAGCACAGTTGCCATGGCAAATCATATAAAATTTTATCAAAAAATTTAAATTATCTTTTAAATTTATTTAAATTTAACAGGGTTATCATAATTTTATCTTTACTGTGATGATAAACGTTATTATTGGGATAATTGTGCCGCTCGGTTTTAAGCAAATTTAATAGTATAGCAACCTATTAGCTAGTCAATCAATAGCTAATTCATACAATAGTTATATATAAACATATACTGCATAATCTTTTATACATATATAACATCTTTTACAATAGTTATATATAAATATATACTACATCATTACATCATTAATAAAGTATCACCTCTTATACATATATATAACATCTTAGAGTTTAGAGTTTGTGTTGTAGCCTACGAATCTATAGCCATCTCTCTTCTCTTTCCTCTCTTTACCTTCTCCACCTATGCTTCCAGCTGGCTTACAAATCTTTAGCTTGGCTCTTCTCTCCTCTACGTATTATTAAACCGTGTGGCAACACAACGGCGAGACCAACTGACTGACAAGCGGGCCCCACTCAGCTGGGCCCCACGCGCACAGTGGACGGGAGAGAGCCATGTGTCCGGAGGAAGACGCCACGAGGAAGGCAAAGGCGAAGCCCATCCACCACCCACCACTAATCCCTTCCCCTCCTCGTGACTCCCCTCGTCGCCACCCATCCCCTCAGTCTTACTCTCCTCTTCGCGGCGGCGGCGGCGAAGTGACGAGGAGGAGCAATGGCGATGGCCTCCTCCGCCTACGCCCCAGCGGGCGGCGTCGGCACCCACGCCCACGCGCCGGGCAGGATCAGGCCGCCGCGCGGGCTCGGCTTCCCTACCACCACCAAGTCATCGGCATCGGGCGTCGCGCTCACCAGGCGAGGCGGCATCATCTCCGTGGCCGCGGGAGGCGCCCGGGCTCGGTTGAGGTGCGCGGCGTCGTCGTCGGCGGCGGCGCGGCCGATCTCGCAGCCGCGGTTCATCCAGCACAAGAAGGAGGCCTTCTGGTTCTACCGCTTCCTCTCCATCGTCTACGACCACGTCATCAACCCGGGCCACTGGACGGAGGACATGCGGGACGACGCCCTGGAGCCCGCCGACCTCTACACCCGCAATCTCAAGGTCGTCGACGTCGGCGGCGGCACGGGCTTCACCACGCTCGGGATCGTCAAGCGCGTCGACCCGGAGAACGTCACCCTGCTCGACCAATCCCCGCACCAGCTCGAGAAGGCTAGGCAGAAGGAGGCCCTCAAGGGCGTCACCATCATGGAGGGCGACGCCGAGGACCTCCCCTTCCCCACCGACACCTTCGACCGATACGTCTCCGCCGGCAGGTTCAGCCGCTCACTGCTCTCTCTCTCTCTCTCTCTCTCTTTCTTCACCTCACCCTAAACCGTGCTGATATCGTTCGCGCATTGTGAATTTCTACATGAACAATGAATAAATTGTTATGGTAATGCATTCCATTACTTCATTAGTGATTTTTAGTCAAGTCTTTGCGGGTACCCCTGTTCCGGTTGTGATTGATGAGGGTGTGATTGTTCTCCAGCATCGAGTATTGGCCTGATCCGCAGCGAGGAATCAAGGAAGCTTACAGGGTTTTGAGGCTTGGTGGAGTGGCTTGCATGATTGGCCCTGTGTACCCAACCTTCTGGCTATCTCGCTTTTTCGCTGACATGTGGATGCTCTTCCCAAAGGAAGAGGAGTATATTGAGTGGTTCAAAAAGGCAGGCTTCCATGATGTCAAGCTCAAAAGAATTGGACCAAAATGGTACCGCGGTGTCCGAAGGCATGGTCTGATCATGGGATGCTCCGTGACGGGTGTCAAAAGAGAACGTGGAGACTCCCCTTTGCAGGTATTTTTTGCTAATTCAGACCATGCCTTGCAAGTTGCAAATTCACACAAGCCCCCTTTGTTGAGATGACTCTGTTTATCATTACTTTTATTTCTTACTTATTTATATGTTGATTATTACTCATGGATTGCAACGTAACACCTGGGTATGACAAATGTATGGATTGCAACGCAACACCTGGGTATGACAAATGTTACAGAGTGAACATGCCAATATTTTTCTCACTTGCATGAGAAAGAACATAAAGTAATTGAAACAAGCTTAAACTTTGCTCGTCTATTATAGGTATTCATTTTTCTCTTTGATCGATGGGATGAAGAAAAAACACAGGAGATTAGTGTCAACAATATGCCATTCTGAGTCACCTAAATGTTCTCTCAACAAAACTTTACAGCCTACCTAGCCTATGCCATGTCTCAGCTCAAATGTAGTGCTGCTTTGTGAAGGATATAAGATGTTAATACATCTAACATACATGACTTGTATAATCTGAGTCAATTTAAACATTTTTTTGTTCATGTGAAAGGCTGTTATAGGTTATAACATTGTACCCATCATGATGCTTGATGGCATGTAAGCAAATGAAACTTTCCTGTGAAGAAACCGATCTTTCTGATTTCATGTTTTTCTCTTTATTTCTTGCTTCTCTTATTTTATCTGACCATGTGTTTTCTCCTGGTTATTACAAATAAATGGGAACATCTAAAAAAACCATCTCCGACTGAAATTATTTTTTATGTGTGAACACCTGACTTTGCTTAGCCTGTGTTTAGAAATACATTAGCATGTTTGTGTGTAATGATTATACTGAAGAGTTCAATTTTTCCCCTGCAGCTTGGTCCGAAGGTTGAGGATGTCAGCAAACCTGTGAATCCTATCACCTTCCTCTTCCGCTTCCTCATGGGAACAATATGCGCTGCATACTATGTTCTGGTGCCTATCTACATGTGGATAAAGGACCAGATTGTGCCCAAAGGCATGCCGATCTAAGGGAGGTGAACTGAGCTGCAAGAGAGGATAACCATCATCTGAATTAGGCTTCTCTATATTAGGCACTTTCTGTCTGTTCTGTATTTACCTTCTGTTGTCCCTGTTGTTATGTACTTTTACTGTGGTTCTTGTTTGTGAGGCAATAATATTATGAGACCTTGATTAAGCTCATCTGAACTCCTGAGCATGAAATGGATCGTATGTAGCATAATTAGAACGGACTTGTGACATTTCTGCATTCCATGTACTCTGAGTGGTAGGCAAACAAATGGTTTCTGAATTGGATTCCCATTAATTGTTCCGCATCTATTTTAATTTCTATGGATGCCAACATGTGTATGTATAGCTGATTTCTTTGGAAATTACTCCCTCCGTCCCAAAATATAGCTATCTTTCTATTTCAAATTTGAACTAGAAATGTAGCTCTATTTTTGGGATAGAGGGAATAGGTAAAATTTGTTGGTAACTGTATAATGTATAGGGACAATGGATTTGTTGACCATGTTTGCCACACAAAAGAGCATTTTCTCACTGGAACAGCATATGAGTCATGAGATGCCGAGATGGACCAGGGAGGAGCAGCTAAAAGTGGGGCTTCCTGCAAAAGAATGTATGCTTTTAACAGGTACATATTTTTACGTGGAGTAATGTTCTTACCTGTGCATAACTTTCTGCAGTCTTAGGATAATCATATTTCCATGTGCTAGGTCCTATTTGGCATTGAGGCTGCTTTTGATGATGTGTGCATCTACAGCAATAAGGTATGTACTTCTACAAGTACAAAACAGTAAAAGGTATTTGAGAATTTGCATCCCCTCATTCCTTGGAAGAAGTAGAAGGATCAAATATGCTTCTTAGTTAATTTAATTGGCCTTAATTACTATTAATGTCTTGGAAACAACAGTAAACCAGAGTCTAACATGACTTTAAATTCTCTTCCCCATTATGGCTTTTCTTTTGTTGCATATGCCTGTTTTTCTGCTCCTTAATTAACTTTTGTTCTGAAACTATGTTTTAAATGAAACAGGACCCTGCAAACCTCTCTGCATGAGAACTAAAAAATATGCATCCAACCCAATCTTGGTGGATAACCTTTGCGCATGCTAATATCATTAATCAAATTACTCACTGGAGAAGAATCTTTTACATGAGCTCACTAATTTGTACAAATACATTTGCTTTGCGTGAAAACTACAATATTGTCATCTTATGTATTTACACTCAATTTATCTGAACCAACGTAACAGGCATGAAGTATTGGCTTTAGGGAGAAATCCTGTCCATGTGTACGTCTCTGTAAATATGAAATATAAGTTATAGCTCTTTAATGTGGGGCAAGTAAATCTCGCATAAGAACAAATGCTTTATTTGAACAAGTGGGCAAAACTAGAGCTGATAGGAAGATATTTATTCTAGTAACTCCACTGTCCACACATTCTCCACATTGCATAATACATAAGTCATGATCATTTCATACAATTAGTTGAACATAAAATAGCATAATTACATTCATGGCTTGGACATAACAAACTAGATGAAGAAAACAAATTGACCATGAAGGATGTGCTAGTGTATCACAAATATTTGATAGTACCCACAAATATTATTAGTATGTGAAAATTCATCTTGCTAGCTCGACATATAAGACCAGTTGGCCGTGTCTTTGCTTTGGCAGTTCATCGCATTTGAAGAGATAGTCATCGATAACCCTCCATTATGGTAATGTAGTATCATATGATCTGTTTTTGTGGCTAGCTGCATCTGGATTCTCTTTAAGTTCTGCAACTTCATCATTGGCCTCTTGTATCTTCTGGGCAAAATTCATTGTAGTATATGCTCTCCCTTGACACCTTTTGGGAAGATAAGGGTTGCCTTCATATGCTTCAGAGCTGTTGTATATGTTATGTACCCTGGATCATTGCTAGCTACCACTCACATAATAGCTATTTGAACTTGAACTGACAACAGGCACCAAGCATAGTCTTTGGGTGCCTCCTTTGTCCCATCTTTCGGGCATGAGCCATTTCTGTAGGGGGGGCGAGGGGCGGGTAACCGACAACAGGAACCCCTCTTTTGCCTTTCTTGTTGATGAACCCAAGTATGTAACAAGTCCTGCTGCTTGAAGATAACCATCCGATTGTTCACTATTATCAATTTATCATGCGATTATGTCTCATGAACTGGGTTATATCATGGGCAGTAGGTCTATCTCAGACTTGCCTTTTCAGATGATGATGGGTGCTGATGATGCATCTGATATTGTTAGCTACAGGCAACACCGCTGATTTTGATGACTGTTGTTGATTATGAGTGCAGGTGAGATCAGCATTACCCTTGAGACTTTGACCAGAATATTTTGGGTTTAAGAAGTTTATCTGAATTGAACAAGGGGCTGATTCCTTGCAACATGTAGTTTTGCATTAAATGAGAAATTTCTTGCAAGCAGCGTTAGCATGACTTGTTTGTTGTTTCTTCCCTGGATCTGAATGCTGTGAACACACCTGGTTGGGTGTATTTGCTTCTCTTGGAGAAATCACCTGTACGAGAATATTACGATTTGTGTACGCATGCCTGAGCGAATCTTAGGGCATGTTTGGTTAGGGGGGCTAATTTTAGTCCCCATCACATTGAATGTTTAGATACTATTTTAGTTTAGTACCCGTTACATCGAATGTTTAGACACTAATTTTAGAGTATTAAATATAGACTATTTATAAAACTCTTTTATAATCGGTGGATTATTCGATAGACGAATCTAACGAACCTAATTACGTCATAATTCATGATTTGACGATGTGATGCAATTAAGCTTAATAGATTCATCTTGCGAATTATTCTTCGATTCTGCAATTATTTTTATAATTAGTTTGCATTTAGTCCTTTAAATGTGACATGGAACCAAACACCCCCTTAGCTTGAGCAGACACTCTAATGAGCAGACACTCTAATGTGAAACTTAGCTAGGCTAATATCCATATGTTTTTGACTAATTAATCTTTGTTCTTCGTGGCAAGAAGAATGGCCTCTGCGTTTTGATACTAGTTAAAAGAGGAGGAAAAACCGAAGACGATAGTAAGAGAGTCGCAGTAATTTGTTTTCCGAGGAAAACGGAGTTGCAGGAGTTTGTTTTCTGACGAAAAGAGACACCGGCAATGCAACTCAGTTTCGTATTGTCAATGGTTGGTGAGGGTATTTCGATCAATGGATTGGAGAGGAACAGCATTTTAGAAAGAAGCAAAAAAGATGATAGCCAGTAGAGACCTACTAACCAAAAGAATTAACATAATTGACAGAAACAAATGGCTACTACAACACAGACTGAATGGCTGAAAACTGTATGCTCTAAACTGCTGCCACTTCAGTTTCAACAGAATGGAAACTGGGGATGTGTCTAAAAAAGGTTATATATAACATATGCCCGACAAATCAAGTGGAATGTCTCAAGAAATAACTACTTTCTCCGTCTCAAAATAAACCAACATATCAAAATAAATCAACTTAAAATAAGATGAAACATGATCTAGTACAACAAATTTGTTTAGAAATCTTCTAGGTTGGTTTATTTTAGAAAGGTAAGAGTACATCCTACTTAAAAGTGATGTTGCTGCATGTAGCAAGACCTACTGTCACTCGCTCAGCACAAGTTCAGACATCTCTACGCTGCTATCTGTCATCTCGTCCATCATGCTGCTATTATCTTTCATCTCGTCCAAATGGACGACCACCGACGGCGATCCTCCAAAATTGCCATGGATGTCGTGGTCGTTTTCGCAATCACAGGTTGCCTTCATCTGAAGCCGCCTTAGCATCTGTAGTCTCTCAGCGACTTCCTTCATTGTTGGCCGGTCATCTCCTCTCGGGCTCAGGCATTGCACAGCGACTTTGGCTAGCTTATCGATCACCGCCATATAGGAGCCATCCACAATTTCAGGGTCTAGCATAGATTGGTGCTTGTTCTGCTGAAACATCAACAGAAATCTGTACGACAACGATTCATTCTTGTTGAAATCATTGGGGTATATGGCTTTCTTTCTTGTCAACAGCTCCAGAAGAACCACATTCTCCGTCAGCTGATGGCTGGTAAAGCTCTCGGGATCAAGGTAGCCCATCGTCCCTTGGACGAACAAGATGAACTCACTTTCATCCATGGACTTGAGGGTTGAAGCTCCAAAGTTAGCAACTTTTGCATTGTACTGATCGTCCATCAGGATATTGGCTGATTTTACATCCCCGTGTAGGATTGTGCGAGATGTTGATGAATGTAAGTAAGCTAGAGCTTCTGCTGATTGAGTGGCAAGCTTCAGGCGTAGATCCAAGGGGATTGGTGATCTGTGGTCAGTACCATGAAGGAACTCAGATAAGGTCCCATTGTGAGCAAACTCATACACCAACATTGGGACATCCACATCCAAGCAACAGCCTAGTAACCTCACAATGTTCCGGTGGTTGAGTTGAGACAAAATTATTATCTCGTTGACAAATTCTTCCCTGCAATCATCATCTCTCTTTCTGTAAGTATACGGATTGTGTCTACCTGCCTTGATCTCATCTCATCATACAACCTGAGTCCTCCGTTTTGTTTGAAATATGCAATTTTCTCTTTCTTGTGCCTTCTTCTTTGTAATTGCATAATCAACAAGCATGCCATAGCCGTTGCCACGATGGCAGAAACACTTAAACCTGAAAACATATATACTAAGTTTGAGTTCCTCTTGTTTCATATTCATGCATAGGACATAATTTAAACAAATTGAGAAGGCCAATTAAAGATTAAGAATATCTTAAACAGATGGGGTATGGATTGCATATTAAAAATGTTAGATTAAACAGAACTGCAAGCAGAACTGCACTAGAGAATTCATTATTAGTTTACCTATCAATTTGAAAACCATCTTCATCCAGTAAGAATTCAATATATAAAATTCTTTTGTCATCACAAGAAACTGATCCTTAGATATTTCATTTATGAAACTCTACAGACACTTATTTATGAAGATGAAACAATTGTAAACTGTTATATACACAGTGCTCACCCACAACCATTCTATAATCTGGAGAATCCGCAGGTTGGCATCCATAACCTGTACCATCAGATTTGGTTCCTTTCTTGCATTTGCATAGGTAGCTTCCTGCTGTGTTTTGACAGACCCCTTTTCTGCATGGATATAATTCTTCATACTTGGGGTCCAGCTTACGCATCTCACACTCATCTATGTCTGAAGATACCAAGAATATTATAATCACTCAATAAAATCAAGCAATATATGGGTTCAGTTCAGCCTACTAAATCAATGTTTAACAAGTAATAAATTCAAGTAAATTTGAGTAAACGCTGAACCTTGGCAGCCATCTGAAAGATAAGGATTGCCCCCATATCCTTCTGAGCAGTTGCACAAGTACTCTGGACTGTTTCTCACGGCCATGCAATAGCTGTTTGCACTAACGCAGGCATAGCTGCTAGGTGTCTTCTTCCCTTTCTCCGGGCATGAACCATTCCTAATGGCCCAATCAGCGACAATAGGAGCACCATTCTGGGCTCTGTCCTTGATGAATCCGAGGTGACCAACAAGATCCTGTTGCTTGAAGTTGTACCACCCGACCTCGGCAACGACGGAGTAGAAGCAAGGGTTGAAGGTCCAGACCTTGCTCTGGTTCAGATCAAATGTCACGGCGAAGGCAGTGAGGTTGGCAGGTATGGAAGCCTCACAGCATCCCATTCCGGCACATGGTACTCCATCAGAGGTGCTGTTGATGCCTTCACAGTAGGAGTAGCACCCAGTCACATATTGGCTTGTGGCACTCTTGTACCCACTGATGAGCCCAAGGGTATTACAACCGATGACCGTGAAGCGGTTGCGCGACGGGGAGGGGAGGAAGGGAGTATTCCTTAAGTCATACCCGACGCCGCTCAACTTGGTGGATGTGGTGTTTGATGTGAAGCAGATGTGGTTGACAGGGCTGAGCACACGCATCTCGCCGTGCTCCAGTGAGATGCCAGTGACCTCAATGTGTACTTCCGGTTGCCGGATTTGTGGCCTTGGTGGATGAAAGGTGTCGTTGCACATAAGGTTGAAGTAGCTGTTTAGTCTGGTCGTGGAGCAGTTTTCTCCAATGCCAAAAGGGTAGGGGATAATCACATCACCGCACTTGTCTGGGCAGCCCGGCAGCGCCATGGCACCGCTCACCGGCGTTGCCAGCTCCAGGAAGAATGCCACTGGTATCAGAAACACAAGTAGCTTAGCTTAGCATGGCACGCACCATAACTGGCTTACCTAGCAACAATCTATGGCTATCCCTTCTTTACCTATCGTGTTATGTTCTTCTTGAGATGAACTGATGTATGCACACTAGAATAGTTTAAATAGATGTATGAAGTAGGTGGTTCTCCTAATCTGTTAGTCATCCATCACAATCCAAGCAAGCCAAGATGCAAGATATATCCAGCTGCAGACTTGGAATGAAAAAAAAGGGAAATGGGTTGACTCGTAATAATTTCCTCTAGTCCCCATTGTAAATTGTGATTGGCTACAGAAATTCAAACCCTACCAGTATCTATGACTTGGTGTGATCATCCATACGTTAATACGCGCTCAGTGGCAGAGATTTCAACCTTGATGTTTCCTATACATGGCCAATCAGTAGCTTGGTGGAAATTGCCGGAGTTGAATAGAAAACACCGTTTTATAGGGCGGGAAGATTTTTTTTAAAATAACCAACGGTGCAGCAGACGACGCCCAACAGCCGTCTGCCATGTCAGAAAAACACTCTCTGGGAGGACGATTTTTAAATCTTGCCATCCTAGAGGGCGGGACGACTATTTTTACAAATTTTTGAAACTAAAAATTATTTTTTAAATCTTTTTAAAAATAAAATTAAAAATGCTAAAAATTCTGTCCGGAACGGGATTTCAATATGGTGCGGCCCAATAATGGGATCGTACGGATTCTAAAGGTCCATCTAGTTAAGCTGGCCCATTTAACGGGATTTCGTTTACGTGAGGCCCAGTTAACGGATTGGGACCTTGCGTGCGCGTGGCCCATTCTTGTTGGGCCGGTTAACTTATGGGCCTTTTGTTTTCCTTTTTCACTATAGGCCTCGGCCGTCGCGGCGGCAAGGGCTCTCCCGGCGCCGGCGAGGGTTGCGCCGCCGCCACTTCGTCCCTTCTCCCGCGCACTGCAGCTGCTCTTCCCCTTACTGGGAACTTGCTCCGTTCGCCTCCCCCTCCAAATCGTGAGATTTTGCTCCGGGTATCAGGATCTTCTTGGGAGGAAGAGCCCGCTGCGCCTGGGAAGTCGACTCACTCGGGAAGTCGCGATGAAGGTTTCTGGTGGTGGCTGGGCGCCGCTCAGGGTTGGATTGGATGGATCGATGGAGCGGAGGATGGAGGAATCGGTGATTCCAGCCTTGCAGGTAGAGAGGTAGAAGCAAGCAAGCGAAGCAAAGTTTCAGGCACCGGATGCTCCCTCCGGAGTCCAGACCAGGTAAAACCTGCTTCAGATGTCACCACCTTTACGTTTCAAGGCCTAATGTTTAATCAATCAATGAGATCGATATGCAAAGGGAATCTTATCCAAAGTCCAGAGAGGCTGAGATAATCCAGAGACAATGGTTTATTGATTTGTAGATTACACAGGTAGCATTTCCATTTGCCATAGACACAATGGTTTATTGATGCATGTTACCTGGACATGTGGAATCTGTCGAAACAGGCCTGAGAGTCTCATCCACTTAGTTTGAAGGAGATATTCTAGTATATGGTTTGATACTTTGATCTGGTTAACAGATAGGGGAAAAAAATAAAAATGTTCTATTTTTTGTAGCTCATCATTATGACTGAAAACCTCACTTGATGTGCAATTACATGCTACTACATACTACAGCTGTGTTAGCCATAAGAAAGAATTAATATACATAAAGAGTGACCTTGCAACACCAGGAGGAACTTGTTACTCTACTTGATGAATATACGGTTCTCATCTTGCAATATCTGCATCCAGTACCAGTTTGGCTGTTTCCATGCTCTGGTATTTCATCAGGTCTGATGGAATAGACATTGATGATCCTTCATACGAGCAAGACACTCTGGTAGGACTCGATTTTGAGACAAGCTGCATGTGGAGTCTCCTCAACATTTGTAGGCGCTCTGCAACTTCTTTCATCGTTGGTCTATCATCTCCTCTTGGGTTCAGGCAATGCATGGCGAGTTCAGCTAGTTTCTGCAGTACTACCATAACTTTATCATTTATCATGTCAAAATCCAACAAATCAAAGTGTCTTTTCTGGTGGAACATCAAGGGAAAAATATGAGATAATGCCTTATTTTCATTCAAATTATCATTGTACAAAGCCTTCTTTCTGGTCAGGATCTCTAAAAGAACGACTCCGAAACTGTAGGTATCGCTTTTATCAGTGAGACGGTGACTGACAAAAGTCTCAGGGTCAAGGTATCCAAGAGTTCCTTGGATGAACATGATAAAATCATTTCTATCCATGGATTTCAGTGCTGATGCTCCAAAGTCTGCAACTTTTGCATTGTATTCATCATCCAGTAGTATATTGAGTGATTTGACATCCCCATGCAGAATTGTGCGACACGTCGATGAATGAATATAAGCAAGAGCCTCTGCTGATTGTGTAGCAATATTCAGTCGAAGATCCAGTGGGATTGGTGTTTGGCGATCATTGCCATGAAGGAACTCAGAGAGGGTACCTTTGGAAACAAACTCATACACCAACATCGGTACATCTACCTCCAAACAGCAACCAAGTAACCTCACAATGTTCCTATGATTAATTTGTGACAATATTATTATCTCATTTACGAATTCTTCCCTGCAGTCATCACCAATTACTTTGGACTTCTTTATGGCGACTTCTTTGCCATCATCGAAAGTTCCTTTGTAGACCATTCCATGACCACCACATCCTATAACTCGATCATCGCTATAGTTCTCTGTGGCTTTCTTTATATCCTTTTCTGTAAGTATAAGAATGGTATCAACTTGTCTTGACCTCATCTCATCAAATAGTCTAAGACCTCCATTTTGTTTGAAGTACTCATCTTTTTCCTTCCTATGTTTTCTTCTTTGTAATTTCATGACCAATAAGCATACCAAAGCCATCATCACAACTGCAGAAACACTGAGACCTGCAGAATGATTTTTCAAGATGAATCAACACATCGTAAACCTGAAAAAGCACATTAGGTTCACCCAAAAGTATACTCTCTGAGTCTCAGATGAAGTCCTTACCTGCTACCACTTGTTCAACGTGGTTAAGCACAGGTTGACATCCATAGTTTGTTCCATCTGGTCTTTTACCTACCCTACATTTGCACAAATAGCTTCCTGGTATGTTCTGGCACATCCCATGTCTGCAGGGATATAGCTCTTTATACTTGGGATCCTCCTTGCGCAGCTTGCACTCATCTATGTCTGAATAGAATTGACAGACAAGTATGTATTTGGGATAATACAATCAAAGCGTGAACTATTTTGGTTTATTACAAAAGCCAAAAAAAAAGCTGATCAATTAACATAAATAATAATTATTATGCCGCAACATTGAAGCTGGCTATAATTATGTTCTGGTTATGTTGTTCGTGGAGTTGTTTATCTTAATTTCCAAATCATAATCTAGAGCAAGTTTATTTGCACTTTACCTTGACAGCCTTTTGGAAGATAAGGATTCCCTTCATACCCTTCAGAGCATTTGCACAGGTACCCTTGACTATTACTTGCTTGCACACAATTGCTGTTTGAACTCACGCAGGCGTAGTCTTTGGACACCTTCTTCCCCTCTGGGCAGGAGCCATTCCTGATGGCCCAGTCATGGATGACAGGAACACCTCTGTTGGCCCTCCCATTGACAAACCTGAGGTGCCCAACGAGGTCCTGCCGCCTGAAGCTGTACCACCCAACCTCTACAAGCATGGCATAGAAGCATGGGTTGAAGTCCCACACTGCGCTCTGGTTCATCACCAAGATCGCTGCGAAGTCTTTTAGGTCTGGGATGATGGTGGTCTCACAGCAGCCCATCCCAGTGCAGGGAGCACCATTGGATGTGCTGTTGATGCTCTGGCAGTAGGAGTAGCAACCAGCCACATATAGATTAGAGTTACTGTGCATGTAGCCACCAATGATACCGAGGGTATGGCAGCCGATGGCCATGAAGCGGTTGCGGGTGGTGGAGGGGATGAACGGCGTACCCTCCAGGGTGAACCCTGTGGTATGATTCTCTGGTATGGTGGTGCTTGAAGAGAAACAGATGTAACTGACTGGACCATAAACGCGCACCTCGCCACGCTCCAGGGAGATGTCGATGACCTCTCTTTCTAATAGGAGGTCTCTAACCATAGGCCGTGGTGGCTGGAAGGTGTCGTTGCAGCTGATGGTGAAGTAGCTGCTCAGGCTGGTTGCAGAACAACCAGCGCCAATGCCAAATGGGTAAGGGATGGATACATTTCCGCACTTGTCAGGGCAGCCTGGCAATGAAATTGCAGGTTCAGAGATTGTGGTAGACATCGCCATTGCATGGAAGACAATGAGCATGAGGAGAACCGATGCTTCTTGCATGGTTGCAGAGTTGGAGATATCACACTTGCTAGTTGATATGGCACTATTTTTGAACCTACTAGTTCATGCTTCTGCATCTCCCATGTCTCTTTATTATGTGATTATCTATACTAGAGTACTAGACTGGGACAGGTGATACTAGTTCATGCTTCTGCAACTTCCATATCTCTTTATTATGTGATTATCTATACTAGATTGGGACAGGTAATAGGGTTTTAAGGAAGTAAGAACAAGTCAGTTATTCCATTGCAGATGTTGTTTGCTATTGCTGATCAAACGGATATTGTTACATATGAGTTTATTTCAACGATTGTTATTTAAGTAGCTTTGATGAGATCAGCATTTGACAAGAAACTTCTACTTGCATTCTTTGTTGCTTTACCATTAGAGGTTAGAAGTGCATTCTGCAACTGGAAGTGGGATAGGTATATAAATCACAATCAATAGAAACCAGAGGTTGACTTCTTCTGTATGCTCTTTTAAACTGAAAAAGCTATGTAGGCAACCATTACCCCAGTACATTTCTCCTTAATGTGAAAAAAATTAGCATTCACCTGGATGTATATATGCTGGCGTCTCTGGTAAGTACTGCATCATTTTTTGTCTGAAAGCTTAGTCAATCAGACATTTTGGTACCTTAGCCAGCAAGAAAGTTGATCTTTACTTGAGTGATATTTTAAAGGTGATGTTTGTCAAGCGCGTGGTAATCTCGAATAGCAGGGCCGTGACTACGGAGTTCGTAGCCGCGATCCGTGGTGGCCGGGATGAGGTTTTGCCCCTCTCTCCCGAGTTGATAGCAAAAACAGAGGAAAAAGAAAAAAACAAAGCTTTATTGATTGTCCTTTAGTACAATGAACATGAATTATATATAGGCCTTTGGCTGGCTGTTGCCGTATAGAAACTACTATGATTTCCTTTTTACATAAAATCTAATCTTTCTATCTATTAGTTGATCCGTTACTATATGATCTTATCTTTCATTCTTCACTGTTTCTGCCCTTTTTAGCGCCGTCGCTTCCTTCCTTGTCTCTACCGAGTCGGATAAGAGCCGTTGCTTCCGAGTCGGATACAATGTTAAGGTTGTATTTTCTTATATGTAGTGGAGGCCTCAACTCTTGAATAAATTGATAGCCTTCACTGAATTTACTAGGCTTTAGACTACGTGTGTGGCACTGTGGTGTGGTGACTAATCAATCAGTTCTCTTCCTTCCGCGATGTTGTGTGTTGTGTCAAGAATTATTCTATGAACTTATCTGATGATTCTTTGCATTAGCTGTAGCACAATCTTACATGCTTATCATGGCTGAATGAATTGTGAATTCTCTTTGACTTTTGCATGATCTTTTAGTACTTATAATTTCACTTTGATATATAGGTTCTTCCCAGCTTCCTACATATGGAGTTGTCTTGGAAGATGGAAACCACTGATGCTCTATGTTAAGTCTGACTTAGTTAAGGAGAAAACGATGAAAGCTTCAGCTAATTAATCAGCCCTAAATTCTGAGCAGATATAAATCCAACCCACACTCTGGTTACCGATGTTTCAAAAATTTAAGGTTCATAAACCGTTGTTTTTTCCAATGTATACCAATGATTTGCAGCAAATCATTTGCACATGTATAATTTAAGGACCAGAAATAAATTTTCATTTGCAAAAATTGTCATCTTGTCTTCTACAGCTTATGGTCCGAGTCCAATTAACACCGATGACTGAATATCCCAGACACTAGTGTATGAACTCTGAAAGTTGGGCATGAGTTCTGAGATGAATATCTTCCTCTGATTTTTTCCCTCCACTTGTAATTTATAAATTATACTTCTAACAGTGATCAGGAGCGCTGTAAATTTCTTACTTTGGATTACTTAGCCATGGATTTGAATTTGATCCTCGTATTATATGCTGCGCTAGACTTGCAAGTACTCACTAATCACTAATAATCAACCTGTACCAGGTAGCTGACCTGACTATCTGGAGTGCTGCACCTAAAAATGAGTCTTCTGAACTAGAGATAGATGAAATTAAACCACACTAGAACGTTTGGAAATATGTAACAAGTGCATGACCCAATCTCTAATTAATCATCTCGATCTCTCTGGTGTAAACATGCATATGGGCTGACATGGAAGAAATCAAGCTGCGCAACGTTGATGACCTTACCGAAACTAGACTGCAGTTTAATTTCTGTTTTAATCTTGAGGCAGATACATGTGCAGCCTGTTCGACCTAGGCATATAAAGCATGCACTATAGTAAATCGAGCAAATAAATAAACGAAGGGAGCCCAATATATGTAGAAGTTTTTCGAGAGTTTGGAGAAAATTGTATTATTACTACTGTTATTATTATTTCAGATGGAGTGTGGCGTCGGAGCAAATAAATAAGTGAAGAGAGACCAATATATGTGAATTTTTTCGAGAGATTGGAGAAAAACAGAGGTTAATATTATTATTATTTTTTCAACATTTTTTCTGTTCAATTCCAGATGGAGTGTGACGTGTGTTAGTGTGGCTTCAAGTTCTCTTATGTCTAATCCAAAAATCGAATCAAGGGGTGGATAAGAATGTTGCTGATAATTCGCCAGTTTCAAACTGTGACTACCCTATTGTAAAAAAGTTGGAGAAGTGTGTGGACCAAGAAGCTTTTGTGCAATCTCCCTTTGAAAATAAGGAGGACACAAGATCCCTTGGCATGATATGTGATCATGAAAATAACAAGGGTGGTGCTGCTGAAGTGATTACACCACTAAAGAAGGAAGCAATCGAATCATCTATCTCAATAAACATCTATCTCAATAAATGTTGCAGATTACTTCATATGGATGCCAGACACTGCGTGAAAGCATTTTTGATCCTTTTGCTCCAGGGCCACGAAGACAGCTAAGTTTTGATTCGGGCGAGTACCATGTTAAACAGTTAAGTTATGAATTCGATGATGCTGAAGAGGAGGATCAGTTTCTTTCATGGATCTATAAGATGTTTATTGATCTAATTATCTCAAAGCAAGCACTAGAGACAACGGAAAAGATGTGTTTGACTATAATTCACTTGGAAACTGTGAAACCCCTTCATCAGAGCATCTACTTACAGGCATTGCAGACACCTGCCTAGATACGCCACTGAGGCGACTTCTTAAAGCCGTATAGCAGCGGTATAGCTCAGCCCAAGTATTTGTCGAAAGCTCAACTTTGATTCAGTCAGTCCAGGGTGTTTATTGTTAAAGAGAATAAGTGACAGGACTGCCTGTCTTGACACCCTTTTGATTTGCCCAGGAACAGCATTTTGGGGCAGTTTTTGGCTACCAATTTTAGTTGTACTATGCCAATATGGTAACTTTGCTAACTGAAACATGTAGGTAGTGATGCTAAAGAAGTAGAAGGCAGTTTAATAAGTTATACTCTAAAACATTCTCCAAACCCGTCTTTTGAGATTTTATTCAAAAAATTTGTTCCAACAGAGTTTTGATATAGATCCCTAAACAAAGAGGTTCTCAAAAATCATGTTTTCATTCTCAAAACTGAGAAGATCTGATCCGTTTTCTAAAATCTGTCAAAAAGAAATACATGCTGAAACATACTGTCATAAAACCTATCAAAATACTGCTTTGTTGTTTAATTAAGTAATTAGTAAGCCAAATCAATAGAATTAGCTCTGTCGAAAACATTGCAGTTCAGAAATATACATAGGTTGCAAGAAGCTCACCATAAGTAGGATTTCTCAGTCAGGAGTAGTAGAGTTCAGTGCAAATAAAGACAATAATTAAATTGTGTTATCTAGTCTGCACCGTAATTGTTTAGGAGTTGTGGTCCGTGTACCTTTTGTATAAATCTTAAAATGGGTAGCTGTATCTGGTTGAACTAGTGAATCTGTTGCAGTTTAATCATGGTTAAATCTGTGTCTGGATCGTCTGAATGCTGCTCATATTAGTTCGTCTTTTTTACGTTCGTAAGAACTGGGAGATGGTGCGCAGTGCTTTTATATATAATTATATATAATTATATATATATATATATATATGGGCTACTGTGTGGCGCGTCGTACAGTACTATCCTGTGTGGCATGGTCGAATCTATAATTTGAAAACTTAAATTAAAAATTCCAAACCGTTCAAATTGTTCTACATATTAATATATTAATATTACCTTGTATACCAAATTTTATATTTTGTTGAAATTATTTACTATTTTGTTGGATAGGTCAAAGATGCATTAATCCAACGATTTCAAGTATCTATTTTATTACATCTTTGACCTATCCCATAAAATAGTAAAAAATTTTGAAAAAAATATAAATTTTGGTACAAAGCGATATTAACATGTAGAACAATTTGAACGGTTCGAATTTTTAATTTGAGTTTTCAAATTATAGACTCGGTCATGCCACACGGATGAGACGCGCGACGCGCCCACAGAGCTAACACACACACTCTCTATATATAGAGAGAGAGATAGCTCTTGACGCGCGCCAGTCCATCCGTGTGACATGGTGAATCTCTAATTTGAAAACTCAAATTGAAAATCGAACCGTTCAAATTGTTCTACATATTAATATCGCCTTGTACACCAAATTTGACATTCTTTAATTTTTTAATATTTTATCGATAAGTCAAAGATGCAATAAAATAGATAACTCCGAAATCGTTGGATTAGTGTATCTTTGACTTATCCGATAAAATAGTAAAAAATCGAAAAATATAAAATTTAGTATACAAGGCGATATTAATATGTAGAACAATTTGAACGTTCGGATTTTCAATTTGAGTTTTCAAATTAGAGATTCGGTCATGCCACACGGATGGGGCTATGCGACGCGCCACCCAAGAGCCCATCTATATATATATATATATATATATATATATATATATATATATATATATATATATATATATATTCATTTGTGTGATGAATGCAGTGGAGCAGTCAAAATCATGATTGATAATGTAAAGTGCTGCACAGGACTGTTAGTGGTGAGGTTAAACAGAAAACCGCTGGAGATAGCCGTTTGGTTTATACATGTGGTTTCATTATCTGTCTGAAATTTATAATCTTTATGTTTGTAGTTTGATTAGGGTCAAACTAAGTTATACTACCTCCATTTCAAAATAACTTTACTTTTGTATATGATTTTGAAACGAAGGTAGTAGTATTTGCAGGTGAAAAAAGAAGTTATTATCTCTTGCAATGGGTCTTGATTAACCCCTTACCTCATCAAGCAAAACTCATAGGAAAAAGTCTTCAGTTTTTAATCCAACATCCCTAGGTCCATCACTAAAATTCAAGTGATCACAAAGATCCCTAACTTAAACCCTAGTGAACACCATGAATGATGATAGCTCTATCAAGACAACCTCCAAAGACTCAGGGGCAAAAGACGGACGATGGCGACTGCGTCTGGATGGCCACCTACCATCTCATCGGCGATGCCCAAGATTGATACTTCCACTACGAGCAACACAAGGGACCACCGATTGGGACACGTTCAAGGAGCTCTGTCATGGCCAACTCGCCTCCCTGATCCGTAGCAACCCATGACAACTCGCCTCCCTGATCCGTAGCAACCCACTCGACGAACTCAAGCGTCTTACTCAAACCTCCATGGCCGGCGGCGTACCAGTCCAAATTCCTGACCCTTGCAAGCCACACGACGAAACCATTGCCAGACAGCAAACAAGTTCAGCTCTTAACGGCAGGGCTGCACGATGACCTCATCATCGACACCGAACTCAATAAGCTCGATGATCTTTAAGAAGCCATTAGCCTCGCTCGAGCATACGAGTGAAAGGCGATCAAACATGGCGGCGGCGTGAGGGCACCGACTCATCCATACTTTCGCGACGTTGCGCAAGCTGTGCCTTAGGCACCTGCACTGCCGGCCGAGGCCCAGTCAGCCGATGATCTGGCGGATGTGGCACAATGGCAATTTTCGCTGCCTTTCTTCGACAGAATTGGCGGAACGGTGTCGCCAAGGGGTTTGCTACAACTGCGACAAGAAGTTCATTCGTGGCCACAAGTGTGTGCGGCTGTTCTACATCGAGTATGACGACTCCACCATGAACGATGATGGTGCCGATGATGACACAACACTAGAGGACCCACGTGTCTCCTTGAACGCACTCTTGGCGTTAGCGGTGCAAGCACCATGCGTCTCCCCAGTGACCATAGTTGGTATGCACGTCATGGCACTTGTCGACTCCAGCTCGACGCACAACTTCACACCCAAGTGGCGCATCACCTCTAGATCCACCTCGAGCTGGTGCGCTAGGGTCTACACGTCATCATGGCCAACGGAGACCGCTTTGCCAGTCTAAGCCTGTGTCGCGATCTCGCGCTCAATGTGGATGACGAACCGTTCACAGTAACTGCTTTGTCCTGGACCTGTGCACCGTCGACATCATCCTCAGCATGCAATGGTTGTAAACTTTGGGCCCGATCCTATGGGACTTCAAGAACATGCACATGGTGATTTGGTGCAGCACGCGCAAGGTCATGTTCCACGGCCTCACCAATCAAGGCCCAGCGCACTGATGTCATCGCTGTCACAAGGCCATCACCCTCCCTCACAAGGCCATCATCCTCTCGAGGCCGTCTGTTGATCGTTAAGTACCAACTTTAACCGTCAACTCCTACATAAAAAATACAAAATATAATATCAAACTTAATGATAGGAGTTTATTACTAACCATTTCTATGAGTATTAATAAATATTTATATACAGATTATTTGGAAAGAAAATACATCCGCCATGAGACGAAATATATCTCTAGCCAATTATATGTGAGCACAAGGATTGAAGGGCCCACATGTCAGTCAAAACCGACTAAAATTGAGCTAATCCACAGTACACCGCCATAAGGGCCTACTTGTTACACAAAAGAAAGGCGGTGGCTAAAGATAGTTTGCCTGGTTCGGCCGAACCGCCCCTAACCGCTAGCTTCCATGTGGTGCTTACCTATTGGTCCCAATGATAATCCACTGTTCTTTCTTTTATCAAACATGGTTAGAAGAGATCTCCTTCTCAGGGCCTGTTTGGCACAGCTCCAACTCCTAAATTTAACTCCAGGAGTTAGATCTGGAGTGGAGTTGTGGAGCTCCTAAACCCAGCTCCAACTCTTTAGTTCAATTTGTGAGAGAACTCTAGCCAACTCCACTCCCATTTTTAGTGGAGCTGAAACCATTTGGTTGGGCTCCAACTATAGGAGAGGTGGATCTGGAGCCGGAGCTGTGCCAAACAGACCCTCAATTTCATAAAATAATTACTGGAAGAAATTAACTATTTACGTTTAGACAAAATGCAAATATATTAGAATTTGAATGGTCTTCTTTTGTTAGCGCTGCTGAGCAAGACGTCCCATCTCTAATGTCTGGACTTGGTCATGTCTAGTACCAGTGAATTTGTTGTTTCTAAGATAGAGGGAATGCATATGGTGAGCACATGTTTTTAATGCACATATCAAATATATCAACTAGTAAATATTATAAAAAATTTTAAAAAATTTACACATATATTTTTAAAAGTATCACTTACGTCAAAAGTTTTTAGACTGTTTTGTTTCAGCTTTCTAGTGGCTTTTCAGCCTAAAAAGCCGAAGCTAAAATAAACAACTCGCTTTTGATCGGCTTTTAAAAAGCCAAAAACCACATTTGTACTTAAAAACCCGAAGCCGAAGCTCACTTTGGGAAGCTTTTTTGGCTTCTAAGGGGAAAATTACAACAAATTACCCGCCCGCCATCAAAATATACAAGATTAAAATTTATTTTGTTATTACAAATATTACATGATGCTATTTTTATAGTATTATTACTATTAGCAATAAATACTTGTTATTTTAAAAATAGTGTTATGAGTATTTTACATTTCATTCAGCAAATGAACCAACTTAAAAGCTAGCTCCTAAATAACCTCCATCTTCTGGCTTTTGGTTTTTGGAGTTTTAACTTTTTAAAAGTCAAATGTCAACTTTTAAAAAGCTCAAACAAACATGCTTCGACTTGTGTTGTAGTTGATTGAGCACACTGAAATAAAGAGTAGCAAAGTGGAGAAGAAATTCGATTGGAAACTACTGTATCCATCCATGATTAATGCACTTTAATTTTCAATACGAGAAGATGGATTTTTGTTAAGTTAGAATCAGGTGCTGCAAGCCTAAATGCTAATCCATGCTGCTCTAGGAGATACTTCTAACATGACAGGAACCATCTCAACAGCTTAGTGAATCATCTCAACAGCTTAGTGCTAAGTATTACGTAAAAGTCCAGGACACAATCGCATTTTTTTTGTTTGGAAAAAACGTTGCCCATCATACATGCCTGACCAAGACTATAATCATTTCTAATCATGTCCATCTCTCACACTCTTTTTGAAAGGTCATCTCTGCCACTTAAACATGCACATACATACAATTGGGATGGCATGGAAGAACAAAATCTGGACGACCTAGAGCTGAAACTAAGGCTCGTTTGGTAGGATTATGATTCTCTAATTTTAGATTTTGATTCTCCTTAATTAAATTTTGGAGAGAATTAATAATTAGAACAATATTTTAGATGATTTTCAGGTGATTCTTGAAACTGGTTTCAGATGATTTTTGGAAGAAACTGTCTTTTAGGTGATTCTCACTCCCTATATAAAACTGCTGAATCACTTGAAGTGATTTTTCTCAGAATCAGTTACAAAATAACCCATTTGGCAAGGATTCTACTGATTCTGTTGAGAATCTGGGAGGGAGAAACTCTATCAAATGGGGCCTAAATTGAAGCGCTTAATTTCTGTGCAGCCTGGTGCTTATATAAATGGAAACATATTCTAAGCATACAATCTTCTCGTACATGCCCTGTATACACCAACTAATAAATATTATGAAAAATACAAAAAAATTTAGACATGTCTACATATATCTGCAAAAATACATTATATTTTAACGGTAAAAAATGAAAAATCTAACATTTTTAAGAGTAAAAATATGTGAGACTTTTGTTTTTTATGGCTAAAATATAATAAATTTAAAAATAAGATTTGACATGTAGGATAATACTATTGAAAGTATTTATCTATTTTTTTCTAATATTTTTCATGATATTTGGTCGGTGGTATACACAGAGAGTGCACAGGAAAAATTATGTGTATATGATATGTTTTCTATATAAATATAAATAGTATATTGCAACAAATAAATAAACAATTGGTAGTTGACGAAGACGGAGTGTGCATAAAAAATTTGTGTGCATATGATATATTTAGTTATTTAGTTGTTTGTTGAGACATTGGAAATAATTATTTAGTTGTTGACATTGAAGAAATACAAAGTAGCGAAAGTTGTCAGATAATCTTGTGGGATAGATGGTAAAATTAGTACCTTAATTTTAGTTAAGTCATTAAAAATATGTATTCAATATATCTTTTACTTGTATATTTCTTCTTAGTATTTACCATGGTGAGTAGACGAGTGTTTCTGTACTTGCTCACAACAAAATAACGGAATACGCCCAGGGGTATTCTCGTAATCCGCTGGAGTGACGGAATGGAGTCTCGCCCACATCGCCGGCGACACGCTGCGGCGGCGTGGAGAGGTGGAGTCTCCGGCGGAAAGCGGCCCCCGGTCCGGCCCTTCCAAGACGAAGCCGTGGACATGGTTCCGGTGGTGCCTCTGGTTGCGGCTCCCTCCTTCGTGGCGGCGGAGATCGCCGGAGGAGGAGGACCGGTGCTGGGCAGTCGGGATTGGTGCCGGCGGCTAGCCGCAGCTCGCAGTTTGGATCGGCGGCGCGAGAAGAGACGCCGGAGGCGTGATGTTCCTGCACAAGTACGCCGCCGCGGCATGGCTGGGAGAGGACGCGGGCGCTCCAGCTCCAAGCATTTGCGACCCCAAGCGAAAGGGAGGCAAGCCTACTTCTGATCAAATTGGACTGCACAACTGAATATTTATTCATTCTATTCAGAATGGTATCAATTCATGATCCCCAAGATTATTTATTCGTCGTCATTATCTTGCAAGATCTTGCTTCAGGCTCCAGCTCCAAGCATCGTGGCTGCAGGCTAAGGGGAGCAAATCAAAGCATATTTTTTTTTCAGGTAACTTGCTTCTGAAATCTGATCAACTTGGTTGTATACAATTGAATATTTATTCAGAATAGAAGAAAATCATCATTGCCACAAGGAACAAATTTCTTAAACAATAATTACAGCAGTTGGCTAAACAAGTAGTGTTTACTATGACATTCCCCAACACAAGAATTAACGTGCTGGTACAATCTTCATCATCATCTCACAAGATCATCAACCAATCTAGACGTTTCGATGCTCTCGTATATGGTCTCGTTCAAGTGAACAACCATTGATGGCGATCCTTCATAGTTGCGATGTGCATAGCTGTCTCCTTTGTGATCACTAGCTGCGTGCATTGGGTGTCTCCTTATCATCTGTAGGCACTCTGAAACTTCCTTCATTGTTGGCCGGTCATCTCCTCTTGCTCGCAGGCAGTTGGCGGCAAGAATGGAAAGTTTCTCAAGCACAACCATGGTTTCTTTATCCATAATTTCTCTGTCCAACATATTCCGGTGAATGTTCTGATCAAACATCAGGAGAAAAGTATAGGACAATGATTCCTTCTCATTGATGCTATTGGCATAGATTGCCCTCTTTCTTGTCATCAACTCCAGCATAACCACCCCAAAACTGTAGACGTCACTTTTGTCGGTAAGACAGTGGCTAATGAAGCTCTCCGGGTCAAGGTAGCCCAAAGTTCCTTGGACAAACATGATGAACTCACTTTCGTTCATGGACTTCAGTGCTGATGCCCCAAAATCTGCAACCTTTGCATTGTGTTGATCGTCCAAAAGAATATTGGCCGATTTGAAATCCCCATGAAGGATCGTGCGAGACGTTGATGAGTGCAGGTACGCTAGAGCTTCTGCTGACTGTGTGGCTATTTTCAGGCGAATGTCCAAGGGGATTGATCTACGATCAGTGCCATGGAGGAACTCAGACAAGGTCCCATTGGAGACAAACTCATAGACCAACATCGGGACATGTACATCCAGGCAACAGCCTATCAACCTCACAATGTTTCTGTGGTTGATCTGTGACAAGATTATTATCTCATTGACAAATTCTTCCCTCCATTCGTCGTTAATTACTTTGGACTTCTTTATGGCTACCTCTTTGTGGTCATCCAAAGTTCCTTTGTATACCATTCCGTGACCTCCAATTCCAAGAACTCGATCCTCACTGTAGTTCTCAGTGGCCTTTTTTATATCTTTTTCTGTAAGTATGTGGATTGTGTCTACCTTCCTCGATCTCATCTCATCATATAGCTTTAGACCTCCATTTTGCTTGAAATACTCATCTTTGTCCTTCTTATGCCTTTTCCTTTGTATTTGCATGGCCAACACACATGCCAAAGCCATTAACGCAATGGCTGAAACACTGGTGCCTGTAAAATTATCACTTTCAGAATATTGATACTAATAATTTTCTGCTATAAACTTGTTAAACTTTATTTTTTTTATTGACAATTCTAGGTAGTGCTCAAAATTATTGTTTTTCTTGCCATTACATTAGTGTTACTTTAGTAGAAGAGACATCTTAATTTAGGTGAAACAGAAGTGAAATCTGCAGATGTGACCTTACCAATAACCACTTGCTCGGCTGTAGTACGCAGAGGCCGGCATCCATAATTTGTACCATCAGATCTTTTTCCTAACTTGCATTTGCATAAGTATCCTCCTGGTGTGTTGTGGCAGACTCCTTTTCTGCATGGATACATACCTTCATAATTGGGATCCTGCATACGCAATGCGCACTCATCCACGTCTGAAGATAGAAACAAAAACATCCATTCAGGAAAGTCAAACTAAACTTGTGTGAGCTATATATGGTCTGTATTACTTTCATTATCATAGGTAAGCTAAATTTAACCCAATCTACTTATAAGAATGCTATAACTTGCCTTTCATGATTTGTTCCAAATAACTTTTCACTATGTAATTAAAAATCTGCACCACACATGAAGCTGACTGTTTCCTTTTTCCAGTCCCATGCTGAATTATGGTGGAAACAAAGAGAACTGCTTCCTATTGATGAATGTTCATAATATTTTGAACTACATCTTACACGCTCTAGCTGAACAAACACTGAGCACGGCATATAATTCTGCCAGTTTTGTTTCTCAAAATCTAGACCAATGATAAATTTGAGTATGAACCTTACCTTGACAGCCATTCAGAAGATAAGGGTTGCCCTCATACCCTTTGGAGCACTGGCATAAGTACCCAGGACCATTGTTCGCGGACATGCAGTAGCTGTTTGCGCTGATGCACGCATAATCACCAGGTATGTCTCTCCCCTCTTCTGGGCATGAGCCATTCCTAATGGCCCAATCAGCCACAACAGGTGCTCCCCTCTGAGCTCTGTCATTTATGAACCCAAGGTGTCCAACAAGATCCTTCTGCTGGAAGCTGTACCACCCAACCTCACTGACCATGGCATAGAAGCATGGGTTGAAGCTCCATACCTTGCTCTGGTTCATCTCAAACATCACCCCAAAGGTAGTGAGGTCGGTCGGTATGTTGGCCTCGCAGCAGCCCAGCCCTGCACATGGCGCACCATTGGATGTGCTGTCGATGCTCTCACAGTAGGAGTAGCAACCAGTCACGTAGTGGCTCACGTTCCCCTTGTAGCCTCCGATGAGCCCCAGGGTGTTGCAGCCGATGACCGTGAAGTGGTTGCGCGACGGGGAGGGGAGGAAGGGAGTTGCCCTCAGGTCATACCCTCCGTCTTCGGTGGACTTGATGAACGTGGTATTTGCCGTGAAGCAGATGTAGTTGATGGGGCTGAGCACCCGCATCTCACCGCGCTCCAGCGAGATGTCGGTGATCTCGACGAGTGCTTCTGAGTCCCCAACCATAGCCCGTGGTGGTTGGAAGGTCTCGTTGCAGGTGAGATTGAAGTACCTGCTGATTCTGGTTGCAGCGCAGCTGGGTCCGATGCCGAAAGGGTAGGGGATGGAAACGTTTCCGCACTTGTCAGGGCAACCTGGCAACGACAGACTGTACCCAGAAGAAGCTGCATCCTGCACTACCACTGTGAGGAAGACGATGCTTGGTATGAGTTTCACTGCAAGGGCTAATGCTTCTTGCATGGCTGGGTGCTTTGTGGTCACTTGCTCTGCCATTTACTCAGTGTACTTGTATGGAAACAGCATATATACCTATTTTTTAGGGAATATTAAAATTGCATATATACCTCACAGACTCAGTCTTAAATCAACAGGATAATACTGGTTTATCTTGGTGATTACTTGGCACCCAAGTCAATGCAAATTTGGAGTATAATACTGGTTGGTTTTAGTTATATATAGAGATGTTTCCAAGCATGTTCATATATATGCGATCAGCGTAAGCAAACATGTCAGTGACTTTCACGCAATTTTGTTTTGGTTTAACCATCTGAAGCTGAGGAATTCGTCTCTCTTCTTCCAAGAAAAAAAAACACGCTTTCAACAAATAAGAATATGACCTTTAAATGCAGTTGGGTCAAGAATTAAATCATGCAACAAGCAACTCTTGGTTTGGTCAACGGAGTATCTTATTCTTTACCATATATTGCAAATCATCAGTTTATTTTGTAAAGATTTCCGTCGTTTTTGTTTTGTCGTAGGAACTAAATAATTTTGCAGTGACATGTAGGAGAAGAAATTCAATTCAAGCTTGCGCTATCGATCCATGGTCAATGGTGCTATCTTTAAATGTGATAGTGTGAGAATTGTTAATTTGGATCAGCTGCGGCAAGCACAACTGCTACAGAATGTGTTGGGTGTTCTGAAAGAGGCATTGCATCAGCTGCAGCAAACTGAAAGTGACAAGTCAAGTTACTTGCAGCAAGTTGATATGTTTTAAGGTAAAACCTCCACTGGACTAAAAAAGGACTTGATGGGGATGCCAACTGTTTAAGCTTTTCATATTGACAACGGTATGATGAAGCCTGAATCTTTGTAACATGATCTGATCCTTGTATGATCAATTTGTTCGATCTGAAGAACCATAGATTCATAATGCATAAATATGTTATGTTTGAAGAAGTAGACAGTTTTCTTTATACTGTGTATATCGTTTCTTGATAGTTTTCTAATATATCATTTATTACATGAAAATTCATGAGAAAATAAGTTGATCCAAACAAACAAATGATATATGGAAAAATAAAATTTCGTCAGGAAGAAAATCATATCAGTAGGTGAATTGATCTCGACAAAATAAAAAAGAAAAAAGAGAGAAATTATCCATGCAAGCTCTTTGAAGCTGTTGTCCGGTATAACATGTATGAAATTCTTGTACTTTACATTGTCCTACTGTCCTAGTACATTAGTCTGAACTCTGAAGCTGGGCATGAGTTCTGAGATGTATATATTTTCCTTTGATTTTTTTTAGGCCTTCACTTGTAAATTATACTTCTAACAAAGATCAGGAGCTGTTGTGAATTTCTTTGGATCACCAACCATGGCTTTGAATTTGTTCTATTAGTGCTGCTGCGCCAAGACTTCTTTGAATACTCACTACTCAATAACTAATCTATACCTTAGTACCTGAAATGACTGCGTGGAGTGGTGAAGCACACTAAAAACAAGTTTCTGAACTAGGAGACGGATGAGTAGAAGGTTTGGAAATATTTTTTTCTTCTTCAAATTGATTATCCATGTTTGTGCTTAATTTTCTCTTCTTCGAATTGATTATTAGAAAATTGTATCCTTTTCCTTCTCGGAAAGATATTGCTTATTGAAATAAGCGAAAGGAGTACAGCCAATAAACTTGGCGAGAGTACACCAATATAACATCTCAACTAGTGGCTAGCTACCTGATTAAAACATAACTTGGAAGAATTAAATTTTAAAATATACGGTTCATTTATTTTTTTACAGAAATATTTAGGATGCAAATTTTTTTACATAAATATACCGTCGTCGTTGAGTGATAGTGTGAAAATGACATAAATATCGCTGAACCGTTGCGCGTAAATGACGATGGGGTGACAACGTCGATGACCGTGCCGTGGTCTCGCATAGTAGAGCCGCGAGAGCATGGGACCTACCATGGTCTCGCATAGTCGCTCATCAGTTCATGGAGATATTTAACTATTTGTTATTTTTAAACGTGGCAAGCCACTATTTATCATTGGGCCTATATGTTGTAGACATATGAGGGTTCATATGTCATTTAAACGTGATAATCCACTATTTATTATTGGGCCTATATGACATATGAGGGTCCATATGTCATTGATATATGAGTGGCAAATAGTTAAATGTCAAATTTAAACGTGGCAAATAGTTAAATACCCCGATATTGTGTCCTTGCAAGATACACTATTAATGATTAATCATGTTGATTAACGATTAATTAATTACTAATGATGTTAATTAAAGAGTAAGAATAATTAATTAATTGTTAACGACGCTAATTAATTTATTAATGTGCTAGTTAGGGATACGAAGTTGTGGTCTCGGTCTCACGTCTTCCTCGCGCGAGACCGAGCGGTGTCATGCATGAAGTCGCGGTGACACACGATTTCGTGTTTTCATTATGCGACAATGGTATATTTATGTAGAATCAGTGTAAAAAATATATATTTAATTTTTTCTAACTTTGAAAAGTGAATTGAAAAGTGAATAGATGATTGACATTGTCTTTCCCTCTCTTCACCTCCATCCAACCGCCTTGATCCTGCCGGAAGGCATGTGGAGGCCATAAGCTCTTAACTAGCTCAGATTGGCCAACACTTATTGCCTTTTTTTCACTTCTATTCCGTACATATTTTTATTTTAATTTAATGCAAATATATATTTTCCCTTTCTGAATTCAGACCAACTCATATATTTATCCAGAACACCGGAACAAAAACAATCGTGGTTGTTTGGTTGTTTTCTTTGATTTACATCTCCCTATCGATCTTTATAAAATTGTGCACACTGCAATGGAGCATCAGTTAAAACAAGTGTTCTGAAATAGAAATGGCTGAAATTAAATCATGGTGGAAGGTTGGTAAATAAAAAAAAACAAGCGCATCATATGTGCTTGAACAATCTCTAATGTTCTCTCTCTTTGATCTGAACACATACGGTCATACAAAAAGTATTGACATGGAAGAAATAAAGCTGCACAAATTCAATGACCTCTTATACATGCAGCCTGCATGCATATGAGATTCTTCCAAATATTTCGATCGAGGTGTGTTTATGCATGCATCGATGAGACTATAAAGAGAGGTCATGATCGAGTTCCCATGCATGTATATAGCTTAAGATATGCATATATACATATATAGTCATAAATGGGACTACAAGGTAAGAATATAGGCATTCTAATATCGATAAACCCATGAGTCAATAAACCTTCACTCCATTTTAGGTTTTATGAGACATTGGAAAAAGACAAAGTGACGACATGATTAAAATTATTTCTGGTGTAGAGTGTGAGCACTTTGTCATTTTAATTTGATAATATTTTATATTGGAGTTATTTCGATGATTTTCAATTGATTAGAGAATAATTCCTAAAGAAATTTCAAAAAACTTACGATGAGGATGAAAGCATGTGATTTTACCCCGTTTTACAAAAGTGGCGGTGCACTGCATATATGCCACTAAAATTTGCAACAAAATGAATCTCAAAAACTCACGATGTGGATGAAAACATGTAAATTTTATTATAGAAGTGGTCGTGCAATGTATGCCACTAAATTTTGCAATAAAAAAATCTTATAAGTGTTATGAATAATATATGGTGCATGGATTAACTTATAATCTTATAATTAGAAAATACGATCTCCTTTACCATTTTATTAAAAAGTACTAGCCAAAATTAAGTGTTTACAAAATATTAGAATCTAAATAGTTTTTTTATCACCAGTCACGGCAGTTGAGCATGGAGTCGTATCAAGTACTGCCTGATGATAAGCCGTAACGATTTGGGATTTTTGTGACTGAGGTACAGTACATGAAGGAATAAAAAAAAATCCATCGCTAGTAAACAAGTCATGGATAGTGCCAACCCGAGCTGCTTTAGTGGACGTTTGGTTTTATGGAAAACTTTAGTGTGTGTCCCATCAAATATTTAAACATCAATTTAAAAAATTAAATGTAAACTAATTATAAAAATAATTACAAAATCAAAAGATAATTTGCGAGATGAATCTATTAAGCCTAATTAATTCATAATTAGATAATATTTACTGTAGCATCACATCATCAAATCATAACGTAATTAGACTCATTAGATTCATTTCACGAATAATCCATTGATTATAAATGAGTTTTATAAATAGTCTAAATTTAATACCTCAAAATAATATCAAAAATTCGATATGACGATAACTAAACTTTAAACTTTAGTCCATCCATTCAAACAGAGCCTTAGTGATGCAACATATAGTTCACATAATCTCTTGCGAGCTTTCATGAAATTAGTCTCACAATATTTGAATTTCAGGTTCACTCGAATTTCTTAAGTTCTCCTTGCTGGAGTTCAGTTCTACCAGAGATCATGGCTGCTGCAAATTTCAAGATTTCATACTTTGGATTACGAACCAGGGCTTTGGATTTGTTTCTCGTATTAATCAACTTCTGTGCAAAGGCCTCATTCATAATTAACAGTGTGTAGCATCTGGATTCCTACGGCATACTGAAAACGGATCTTATGAACAAAAAGTGTGTGACATGACTATCAATGTGTGTTTTTTCATGCTATATATCCTTTGCACATCCTTTGCACAGAGAGGTTTGTTTGCTTTAGCTAAAAAATGCATGCAGTTTCTGTTTTGTTTGGTTGCATAAAGTACCTAATTGGTTGCATAAAGGAAGCTGCACAACTTTGATAACCTTTTACTGAAAGTAACTTGCAGCTTATTTTTAGATGCAGCCTCTCTCCCTTGATTGGGCTGAGCTTATATATGCATGGATCATATATGAAACTATATATAATGATGGCCTGAAGAGAGTACAGTTTGGATATGAGTTATTGGACAGTAGTAGAATACAAGTAAGTTATGAGTTATTGGAGAAAGACAAAGTAGAAGCATGATTCAGTGGATTTTTTCCCTCCAAGTGACATTTTTCTATGTCACTTGTCTTGTACATGACGTTTAAAAAGTCATCAAAAAAATTAAAAGATTTTGCCAATATATATCAATATATGATACATCTTTCCACAAACCAAATTGAAATTCGACTCACACAATTCGAAAAAATAACATATTTGACTGTGAATTAGGTGTTCTATTTATAGCCAAATTTATTATTTTGTTTCTACTGGTATAAGTTGAATTTTAACATGCATGTTTATGGAGTGACATATCACATATTGATCGTTCTTACTAATTTTTTTAAAAGATTATAACCTTTTAAGCGACATATAAAAACGAGGAGACATTCCATGGATAGAGTTTCCCAACAATATGGTACTTCATCTGGTGCTGCAGCTGCTACGGCTGGTGTCTCTTTGGCTGTTGGTCCCCTTCTTCAATGGTCACATCATGTTCTGAGTTCTTGCTGATTGTCTATCTTGATTGCTTCACTATTGCTACTTCGAACACCTACAGATATTCGGATCGTCTGCCCTAATGCTTGTATGTATCTAGTCGGCACTCATCTTTGTTAGGATTTGGTTGAATCTACCTTTCGAAAGCACTCATAGTCGATGCGGTTAGTATCATCGCCTACACTAAACAGACAGAGCATTCGAAAAGTAAGACCCTGTTTAGTTGCTGTAAAATAGTGTAAAGATCTGTGATTTTGGATATTTTTTGGGATTTTGGAACTAAACAGGTAGGTGTAAACTTAATATGTAAAGATTTTGGATTTAGGAGTCGCCCGTTCGCTTGTCTTATCAGCCTGCGCTATCACCGCTCAAACAATATTTTTCTCTCATAAGAAACCGGCCTTGCCTTATCACCGCCTTATGTACCGTCGAACACGCCCAGTGTTTTGGCCCAAAAAGTAAAAATTTTGTATCGGTAGCAGTGTATCCCATCCCTATCCCGCGCGCACAGTCCTCAAAAAAAATCGCGCATCTGTTCGGCAGGGGAGCCGGAGGTCGGCGGCCGATAAGCAGCGTCGCCCGCACACTCGCGAAGGTGAGGGCGCCGCAGCCGAAGCAGAAGAGGATGTCGGAGACGACGACGAGGATGTCCTTGGCGCGCTCCTGGACGGACGACGAGGCGTCGGAGGCGGCGAGAAGGGGATCGGGGCGGCGGATCTGGAGGGGATGGTGCTCGCGTGCGCGACGAGCGAGTCGGGCTGGTTGCACTCGCCGCTGGTCTGGATGGCGGCGCACGTCCCGCTCCCCTGCTGGCAGGCGCACTCCACGGCAGCCGTCACCGCTGTCTCGTTCGCTGCCTTGTTACCATCGGCAAGAACACACCACACAGGCTGGTGCGCAAGAGCGGAGCGGCGCTTCCGCCGGTGAGAATCCCCCATCCTTGCCGCTGTCCGCATTGGTGAAGTTTTGGTTTTAATCTCTCTCGTTTTAATGGCAGATGCCATGAGCATGGCGGATTCCGATGGCGTCTTGCAGAATGAAGATATTACAGCATATACTACTTCTCAACAGTCTAATACAGTGTGTGGTACTTGTGATTTTGATTTTGAAGAAAATCTGTAGACTGAAGAAATTATTGCAGAATCTAGTTCTCAGATATCACTAGTGTACATAGCACATGTAATGTTGAAGAAGAGAAACAGATCGAAGAGTTCGATGGCAATTCTGCTTGTAAGAGATTAATAGGGGTAAATCTATCTTTTATTATAACAATCCAAAAATTTTACACATGTAACTAAACATCACTAAACATCTTTTCTTATGTAAAATTTATACCCAAAAGTTTTGGGTGTAAAATTTACACCAAAATAAGCAACTAAACAGGGCCTAAATGTGTCTACGTTAACAGAGAGAGCATCCGAAAAGTAAGCGCGACCGAAAAGTAAATGTGTCTACGCTAACGGAGAGAGCATCCGAAAAGTAAGCGTGAGCGTTTAGAGTAGCGTTAAATTCATTTTTTCATACAATTGTAAGTTTATGTGAAAAAGTTTTTCTCAATCCAACAGCGCAACAATATATGTATTTAATTTCCAAATAATTTTATTTTTAGGAATTAAGATCAACTCCCACATTTTAAATCAACTATTTGTAACCAGGGTTTCCCTTTCCGCGGAAATCGCCATGACATCCGCGGTTTTCGACCTTTCCGCCGGGTAGCGAAACGGTAGATGCGCGAAAATATTTGATGAATTTCGAGAAAATTCAAAATTTTGGAGACTTTTATTAAAAATAATACGTCAAGTAGATCTCAATTTTACAAGAATTATGGTATTTTTTACATGAAAATACACTAGTTTTTGGCCCTTAAAAATTATTTTCTTTTTCGGGAAAAAGAAAAAGAGAAATTACACGGTTTGCATGTACTGTTCATAGAGGCCCATTGAAGCCCATCAACTTTCCCATCCGATATTATCTCCTTCCTAGATTGAATCCCGCAGCCGACGCTTTTGCAACACACTCTCGTATCTGAGTTGCAGCCCATCAATTATGCTTATTATCATGTTTATTTTCAATCTTGGACCTATTTGCAACTTTGTAACATATGCTACCATGAATATTTTGTTCTCGTTTCATAATCTAATTATTTCGTGAAGTTGGTCAAACCAAGTTTATTATATCTCTTTGCACAAAAGATTTTTATCAATCAAATATATTAATGTAAATAATATAAATAGTTATCACTATTTTTTGTTTTTACTATATTTTTAACATCACATGAAGTATTTTCCCGGTATTTCATACAACCATACTTATGTCAATATCATACATATTAATATAAATAGCAATTGTGCCGTGCGTTGCAACGGTGAAGTCGAGGCGCCATGCGGATGGGGATGGCACGGAGGGCGCGGGAGCTCCGAGCGGCGATGGGAGGGAGGAGCGCGGGCGTGACGCAGATGGGGACGGGAGGAGGGGCGAAGGAGGTCTTTTTTCATCCAAACCCTCCTTTCTTTTCGATATTGGGACTGCGGGTAGGGCGACGAGATACTCGTGGCTCGCTAGCTCGTTCGGCTCGTGGTTGGCTCAGCTCGGCTCGGCTCGTTGAGAAATGCTAACGAGCTGCGCGGGTTTAGCTCGTTAGCTATAACGAGCCAGCTCGAGTCAGCTCACGAGCTGCTCATAAGCCCAACGAGCCGATGCAATGTATAAACGGGCCTAATGTTTTGCTTGTTTTGCTATTCTTTTGCTTGTTTTGTTGTTGATGTGGCAATAAATCAATATTTTTTATGATTTTGTGATGGTTAATATGAATCTAATGCTTTAGATTATAATAGTAATAATTTCTAATCTAGTTGCATCATTACATTTGCATGGATAATTATCGATGGACAAATGTTATTACGTTAATTATGGACTTAATATATCACTTTTTACTTTTTTCAATTGTATATTTGCATGTTTAATAGACTCGAAAAAAATGAAATGTAATTTGTATATAAATTGCACCGTATTAAAGTAGCTCACGAGCTAAACGAGCTGGCTCGAGCCGGCTCACGAGCCGAACCGAGCCGAGCCAGTATCCACCCCTAATTGTGGGTTAATTTTGGAAAAACTCAAGGGGTTTTATGTAAAATAGCCAGGCAAAACAAAATTTTGGGTAGAAATACTACTTGCTTTATATATAGTTATAGTTACAAATTTTATCACACAAATATATTCGTGTAAATATAAATATGTATTCATTAATTTTAATTTTTTTCTTAATTTTTTGACATCATTTACATATTTTCCACGATGGTTTTGCTATTTACCGTACTTATCTTCACGGTTTTCGCACGTAACACACGAAATTCGTGGTAAGCACAAAATCATCCAAATTCAAATCATCGCCGGTGGTTTTCACGGCTTCCACGATTTTCATACAAAATTCACTCTATCGACGAGGGGCGACACGATATAGACCGACGGAAACATGAATGATGAATCCTGCTTGTAACCACGGAAGATGTAGTTGTCCGTCTATAATTGGCATGTTCATGACGATATGTACTGTCCGGAGAAGATACGAAAAGAAAATCATACAGAATACTGAAAATTATTTAATATGATATACCACACCATTTCAAAGACAATAGGAAAGAAGATTCCGTTGGAAAGTAAGAAAGAGAAAAAAAATCTGGAAATTCTAGATCAGCGTCTTCGCAACAAAAGCATGCACAGTCGGACGATCCTCGAATGGCCTGTCGCCATTTATCTCTTCTCTTCTTTGTTTTTTTCGAAACACATGTAAATTACATGACGCTCACATACGCACACGCACACAGATCAACTTTTTCTTTTCTTTTTCCTCCTCGCTTTGTGCCAAATATACGTATGTAATCGGTTACAGTTTATGATTTAGAATTATAATTGATATATAAATAGAATAAGAGTTAGACTCTATTTTAAGCTCTCTCTTAATTAGAAGGACGGACCTGTTGTAGCCGCATAGCGACTTAGCATAATGAGAGAGAAAGAGCAGTTGCCGGCAGAACTCTGTCGAGGATCGTTGTAACTCGTACGCTAGAATATGTTGGATCAAGGAGGAACGTATATAATCAGTGTCCAAAAAATATAGGCGTTACTTGAATTCCGTTACCAGCTAGAATATATTGGATCAAGAAGGAACGTATATAATCAGTGTCCAAAAAATATAGGCGTTACTTGAATTCCGTTACCAAATATCATGTATCAGTGTCGTAATCATGTTTGGATCTTCTACGATGTTTTTTTCATGTTTGGTTCTCGATGTACTATCTGATATGGACATCACTATCTTAAATACAACCATACTTATGTTACACTTCAACAAAACTAAAGGTGTACACAGCGACGAACACAGTAAGACCCACCAGGGGTCACTGGACACCGAGTAATTTTTGCCCTCAAGGTATAGCCTGTGTATATATACAACATGGGATGCCCCTAGCGAATTGTACTCGAACCTTGTTCTTGACGCCAAGCCCAATCAAATGCTCAACAAGAACACGTGACATGGGCCAAAGAAACAGACCGAAGAGGAATCGACGTTTCCAATGCTCTATCCAGATCGCATTTGTAGCGCTGATGTTTGGTTGTTCCTCTTCATTGTCTTTCTTCCTGCCCTCTTCCATGTCCGCTTGGTACACTACTGAAGAAAACCACAACTGTCCCGGTTTATAATCCTCAGTAGTCCTGGTTATTAAACCGGGACTACGAATTCAAGACTAGAGATAGACGATCTCTAATCCCGGTTAAATAATCGGGACTAGAGATGCATCTATAGTCCCGGTTGAAGCCATCAACCGAGACTAAAGATGGCGGAGACACGTGGCCGCTCCATCGTTAGTCCCGGTTGGTGGCTCCAACCGGGACTAAAGATAGCGCATCCGGCCACGTGGCTCTGCCATCTTTAGTTCCGGTTGTTGCCATCAACCGGGACTAAAGATTTTTTTTAATTTTTTTCTTTCTCCAACAATGCTACATACTATATATTACACACATATATTATATATTACATAAGTTGCAACTCGCGTGCAACACTGGTGGTTGACCAGTTGCAATACACTTGGTATACTGGTTGCAACCTAATCTAAACATCAGTTGCAACTCTGTCAGATACAGCATAACACGAGGACTTCTCAGGAGGTCACTCATTCTAGTACTACCCTCATCCAAGCACGCTTAACTTCAGAGTTCTAATAGGATCTGGTGCTTTAATATCGATCGCGACGAATCAGTCGGTGGATTCGCTTACGAGGTGACACGCCTAATTAGTTGAGTGGTTGGGTCGGTTGGCCTAGGTGTATATGGGGTGGGGGGTTGGAAGAGGATACCTGCAGTCGTGTACAACATGCATGTTGCACCCTCCACATCTTGTGAGTATTGGTTGATATCCCGGATGTTTCTGGCGGTATATACAGTAGAAAAAAAATACAGGGTTGAATATATGAAATAACTATGATGAATAGTGACATGAAGTAATTTCTCAAATAGGATGCGCATGAGTGGGGGAAACAAACAATCAACTGAATGACACGTTACAGAGAATAATTTCATTACCAACTAATTGTATTCTCTGAAATTTCTGAGTTGTCCATTAAGGTCAGATATCTTCCAGTTGAAGGTGAATCAGATAGCAGTATCCACAGCCTCTTATGGTGTCAAATAATTATCCTTAACACTGGCAAATGTATTTGCATTTAAGGGTGTGCTTTGGTTTATTTTTAGCTGTGTACAAAAGGAAATGGAAATTGTTGAAGCAAGATAAAATCTCTTCTACCCAGCAAATTGTGACCAATTAAAACATCTAGGCTGTTACAACAGTTCTATCTAAAAATTTATCACTTCCTTCCACATGTTGACACATACAAATGGTGGTCGATGACTTTTAGACGTTGACGTAGAATTCAGGTGTGATAAAGTTATTTAGGCGCGTGAAGAGAAGACAACTTAAAAATAAAACATAGAAACTCGCAATTTTACTCGTTTACACCAGTCAGAAGCTACTGCAGTGATGAATATGGGCTGAATAGTCAATAGCCAGCGATGAATATGGGCTTAAGATGGACTTGAGCCGGTCCTTACATGGGCCGGCATAAATAGGCCCTCAGTCCTCATCTAGCCCGGTATAAATAAGCGATCATTTGGAAATTGGAACACGGTATTTCCAAAAACGTAGAAATATAAGACGTCACACACTTCGTATTTCTACATGGTTTCAAAATATAGGAATTTTGACTATGAGAATTTGGACGGAAACAAAACAAAGGAATTTTAGTGGAAGTAATTTTGTGAACGAGAGATCCTAGAGAAAGGGGGAGAATGCACTGGACTCCTAGAAGGAAAAGCTTGTGTTTGTTTTCTTTTGGAATTGAGGCATAGGAAGAAAATACATAAAATCTTTCTCGAGCTAATAGGAAAAATTCAAGACCGAAGGAATTTCTAAGGAAATTTGAAGGATTTAAATCCTTGGGCTGCCTGGGCAGCAGCACAAAAGAGAAAAAAACTCAACTTTTTACACGTAAGTTTTTCGAACTAATAAAAATGTTCTGAGTTTTGTGAAAATTTTCTCTAGAAAAATTGTTCTTAGAATCATATTAATCTATTTTTAAAATTTAAAATAATTAATATTTAATTGGTCATACGCTGATGCCTATGAAATGCAGGATAAAAAAATATGGATAGAAAAACACAGAAATGAGATAGGATGCATGAGGTGAAAGAGAAACAGAAACCGAATCGATGGACTAAACTTTAAATTTTATTCGTGTAACATCGAATCCAATCGAATGATTGGACATTAATTTAAAAAAACTAAATATAAATTAATTATAAAAACAATTGTAAAAACGAATGTATTAAACTTAATTAATCAATAATTAGCAAATGTTTAATGTAATATTACATCGTCCAATCATAACGTATTTAGGCTTATTATCTTCGTCTAATCATAAATAAATTTTATAAATAATTTATATTTAATACTTGAAAATAATATTTAAACTAACAAAACACCCCCTAAATTCCTTTAGAGATCCTCGAATCCAAAACATGCCGATGTTGGCATTGGGATTGGCATGTTTGGCACGAAGAAGTTGTGCCGGTTCTTCACGGCGTGTCATCGATTCATCGCCATCAACAACCACGCTACGCCTACGGAGTAGGAGTACTACCCCTAGCCCTGCATCCACCATTAATGTGTGCGACCAGCTTTCTGTGGCGGCCGGCGACGACGAATCGACGTGATGGAGATGGCGATGATTAGGAGGAGCAACACGACGATCACAACAAGCTACTCTCTACTGCAGGTCCATCGATCAGAGAGAGAAGCAGAGATCTCCAAGAGGCCGAACCATCTGACACCACCACGACCTTGATTGATTGCTGTAAATTTTCCTCCGTTTCGATCTGTTTCAGCTAGCTGCACTAGCTGCACAGATCGATGGCCATGGCGTGGCTATAATGTCGCTGGAGTACTAGCTCACTGCATGCGGCCATGGCTATTGCTCTCGTAGCTGTAGCTCACCGCAAGGCTTGGCTTTGCACTGCATGGTGCTACCTTCCTCGATGTGTGCCCTGCTCGGCTCGTGGAGTAGTCCTTCGCCGCATGCAGCCTGCAGGCACGCGGCCATGGCCATGGCCCATGACATCACCGTCTACTACTACTGCACTAGGGATCACTGGTACCCTTCTTCCGTATCAAAAATAAGTTCACCATATTTTAATGTTCAAATAAAACTGTTTTTCATTTTATCTGATCTTGATACAATTATTTTATATTTTTATAAACTTCGATGTAATAATCACTCTAAAAATAAAAAATATTAAAAATCTTTATCTCTACCATATATAATGCAATAGTAACGGTTCAGATATAACTTTTTTACTTACTCATAATCCAATGAAAAAATCACAGTTCATTTGTTTGTTTGATATTATTTTTTATTTTTATTTTATGTATGTATGTATGAATTTAATTATGAAAAATTATTTGAGGTTTGTTTTTTTCTTACATCATGGATGTAATTTAAGATTTATTTTTTAGCTTATATATATATATATTTAAATTTAAAAAAATATTGATTATATTACTATATGTTACGGACGAGGGAGCCAGCTTCTGCTTCTTACTTCTGTCAGACCCGTGCAGTGATGGGGCCATGGGGGAGGAGAGAAGAGAAGAGAAGAGGAGGATAGCTGCAAGAACTGAAAAGTGGCCAGCGTGCATGGGCTTGAGTAGTGCGGCTAATTAAATTTCTTCCCGGAGTTTGAGAATTCAGATTCCCCTGCACTGTAGGAGCAGTAGACTGTAGTGCCCGTGCAGGCTCAACTTACTGTAGAAAACAGTGCAATATTCGGCCGGAGGGAGTAAATCATCGTCAGGTATGACAAATCGCAGATCCGGACACCAACGGCTCAATGAAATGACTCCAAAATCATTCCATGAAATACCAAGTGGAGTACAGCAGTAACCAACTGCTCAATGAAATGACACGATCATCTGGTGTTTTTAATTACGAGCAATCAGGCTTTCCGGTTACTGTACGAGTTGATTATTAGTGCATGAACAACGTGAAATCGTGTCGCCACCTTCGCTCCAAGTCGGACGACGTGGCTGCCAGCTCATCTTTGGCACTGGCTTCACGTGGCTCCCTGTGCCTTGTGCAATGCACGCGTACCTCGCCTATGACATGCCAAGCTATTGGTCGAGGAGCCACGTTGTGCAATAACCCCATCACACCTCTGTCCAGTACATCGATCTGGGACGGTAAAAAGAGGGGCAAACCAGGTGAATCGTCACTACAAAGACGAGGAACGGAGATGAGATCGTCACCATACCGGCGAGCAAACGAGATCGTCTGAGTTAAAAGTCAGTTAATTATAAACCATTGACATATATATTTATATTTTATAAGGTTTATATGTCATTGATTTAACATCAATTAACTTTAAATTAAAGAAACCACTTAATTTCATCGGTGAGCTCGTCGCCCCAACGATATCGATCATCAGCTCTGATTAGATCTGACCTACTTTTCCTCATCCTCGCTATTGTTACTCATCGATGCTTGATCTGTTGTCACCAGATGCAACTAGCTCGGTAGAAACCAAACACACCCGTGCTCTCGACGTCTCAAAAGAACCAATCTATGATAATATTGCTTTGTAAAAAATATAAAAGATTTTAAATGAACGAAACGTTCGTAGTATTAGAATGTTTTTCATTCATCTAGAATTCTTGATATTTTGAGATGAACAAAATATATCTATCTATCTTTAGGTTTTTTTTTAAAAGGCGGAGGGAGTAAAATATAGTAAAAGTTAGATGTTGGTTTGGAGTAAAAGATGGTTGGGAGTGATATTAACTGCATGTAAAAGGTCAAATCTTTACGTTAGTTTTGTTGGGAGAGGCCGGTCGGTCACTCAGGACCGAAGCATCCATATTATTCCATGGTGAGATGGTGAGTAGAGGTGATCGAATGCATGCAGTTGCAGTTTCCATTAATTTGGCAAATTTGGGTGGCCGGGGGAGTGTCAGCTTTCACGGTTGGGACAGACGCTGAACTTGCCGTGTTTGCCCTACCATGCCCGCCGGTCAGATCAACGTCAACCTTTCACCTCGATCTCCATGTACCGCGCCTGTGATGACGCCACGGCCCTGCAGCCGTGAGCACAGGTCCGTCGGATCCAGAATCGACGGTTGGCAATGACAATCGAGAGAGGTAGGAGTACTGTGAGTTCTACTGTAAAGTGTTGCCTCTCTCTAGCTACTTGCAGCCTGCAGCATGCAGAGCCTGGGTACTGTATACCAGATGTGCCTTTCTTACGCCAAAATGTTGCAGCAGCACGCCAGGTAATAATACTTCCTTGCTTTGCTCTCATCACGAGTTTGTTTTTGCAGTCCTACAGCATAAACACGTTTTTGCGAGGTCTTTCAGCACCAACTTTAAAAATGGCATGTAGTAAATCAATGTAATATTAGAAACTAATACGTGGTATTCTTTTTATGTTATAAAAATTAATAAACCAGCTTTTTGTACCCACATTAAGTGCGTATTTGTATATCTTCTGTCTCGTATTTGCAGAGATTAGGTCAACTAAACTTGAAAGAAACTGGTCCATGTTAAAGCTAGAGTAGCTAGCGATCCCGTGAGTTTGCGTGCTCCTCCAGCCATGATCCTGACCCATCCATGTTACCCCGATCAGAAAGCTAACAAATACTCTTTTCGTTTCGTAGTGTATGTCATTTTGACTTTTTTATATTTTATTAAATTTATAAAAAAATATAATAATATTTTTAATATATAATAAATATATTTTAAAATATATCTAACGTTATATCTAATAAAATTAATTTAGTGTTATAGATGTTGTTAAATTTTTTCTTGTAAACTAAGTAAAAACCTAAAAAGTTTGACAATAAAATATCAAAACGATTTATAATAAAACAGGGAAAGTATAGCATGTTGGTAACGAATTAGTTTTTAGGTAGCGAATTCGAATAAGGGAGCTATTGGGACGCTAAGTTCTAATAATGGATTTAAAAAATTAAATATAAACTTAGATTATACTATATCAATATTAACATTAAATTTCAATTAAAAGTTTACAATACATACTCAAATTATTTATATATTTTATAACATAAAAATATTATAAAATAACATATAAATATGTAAGATGATTTATATAAGATAAATAAGACACCCGATCTATTATCTATACGTGAGAAACAAAATTTAAGCGTTACAGCCGTCCAATAAAATCACAATCACAAAACGCTCTATAACGATCGCTAAGTTACATCAACATAATGACCGCTACTATACGGCCGCTACAAACATGCATTAGCTTGCTCATCAGCAAGGCTAGCGAACTGGTATACTAGCTGCAGAGGTTGGTGTTCGAGAGCAACGACCACGAACGAACAAAAGAACCAGCGGGCTCGCGTGCATATGGGCCCAACCAAACAATCCCAACCCATGGCAGGCACCTTCTCGATCTCTGCCTGCCTTGTGGGCCCTCCTGGTCAACACCAAAGCTCGACACATTCATCACCACATGATTTTTAATTTCGTGTCCCAGCAATGCATGCAATTAGATGTTTTCAATCTTAATTTGCATTTCTGCTTTTAGAAGGGTATGCCCTACACTGTAATGTTCAAAATTACAACAAAAGCAACACTCTATTGAGAGTTCAAGCAGTACTTATTATTAGCAGTACTAGTATATACTGCACGTCACAAATAATATAAGGCTAAGTTTAAAACGAGGGGAGCAAACATCTCTTGGCACAAGCATAAATTAACATATTATTAATTAAATATTAAATTAAAAAACTAAAAATATATTCATATATTTTAAGTAATTTTTAATGCATTTTTTAAAAAATATCGTTTAGCCGTGAAGAAAACGAAGTTACGAAGGACTAAAGAGCACAGCATAAAATGTTTGTTCAGCAGTTATACACGTGTTTTAGATTTTTCCAAATAAAACATTATACTTAACATTATACACACGTGTTCAGCGGTTATACTTTAACTTGCTGACGGATTATTACAGGCGTGCTTCTAAATCTCATATTGTATTTAAAAATACAAAGTAGGAGTAATTTTTTTAAAAAATAAGCATTTTTAATCAATTTTTCAACTTCATAGGGGCGGTAAGCCCGCTTGCGAAAAATCTCGACTACATCGATCCGTTTCTGTAAAAAAATTTAGTTTTCTTTAATTTCTGTCAGTGTCAGTTAAATAGTTATATTCAAAAATATATAAAAAATCCTACCGTACCAAAAACATTTCTGTAAAAAATATTTAAAAAATACTACATATCTTTTTCCGACCAATTTTATCCTGACCCCACGCTATTGTATGCAGAATGCAATGCATCCGAAAAAAATAGCAGTGAAGTGGACATCAACCTGGCTGGAATGTCACCTCTCTCCCCAGCAACCAAAACCAATCCACCATAGGAGTTGTACTCCTCGCAAACAAACAAGTAATCCATCCATGGAAGAGAAGAGAAGAGAAGAGAGCAGACAAGCAGACGAGACAGGTCAACTCCGACCATTAATGTAATCACCAACCATAACCCTAATCCATAAACCGCGCTAACCTGCATCCCACACAATTCCAGCGCCCATGTGATCCCCTGCTTAATTACCACCCGACCAACATCACCCACCCCCATAATTAATTAATTACTCCACTGTTTGGTGGTAGAAATGGATACGATTACGCAAACAGTCACCAGTGATCATATCACAGCAATCTGTTTGATTAGATTAGTTTAATAGTAGTAGTACTAACAGCAAGGTGATTAGCAGTGATTAACTAGGAGTAATTAATTAACAGTGTGTACATTCAACGTGGTAGCTAAGGGTCAACGAGAAATTAATGTCACGGTGGCCGGAGCGTGTCTCCCGCCGGCAATGTCGGTGACGAGGCCGGTAGTAGTTTTGTAGTTGTAGCAGACAGCAACGGTCAATATGCTCAGAAGAGGTCGAACCGGGCGGTGATGTTCGCCGGCTTCGGCGGCGGCGGCGGCGTTGTCGGGGCCGCCTTGCATGACTGCGACCGGTGCAGCGGCGCGGCGCCGGCGCCGGGGACGACGGGTGGGCGCGACGACCGGAGGAGGGCGAGGTTGATGGTCTTGAAGAACGGGTGGGACTTCACGTCGGCGGCGCCGCGGCGGGAGCCGAGGCGGGCGGTGGGATCCTTGGCGAGGAGGCGGGCGATGAGGTCGCGCGCGTCGGCGTCGGCGGGGCCGCACGAGCCGGAGCCGGAGGGGAAGGCGAGCGGCCGGCGGACGATGTTGCGGAGGGTGGCTTCGTTGGTTGCGCCGGCGAACGGGGTGCGGCCGTAGAGGAGCTCGTAGAGGAAGATCCCGTATGCCCACCAGTCGACGGCGGCGCCATGCGCGCCGCCGCTCGCCACCTCCGGGGCCACGTACTCGTGCGTCCCCACGAACGAGCACGACCTCGCCGTCACCGGCTCCGCCACGAACCGCGGAGGCGCCACCGCGGCGCGCCGTCTCCGCCGCCGCTTGAACCGGAGGAGGCGGTCCGGGAAGCAGGACGCGCCGGCGGCGGCCGTGTCGTCCCGCTCGTCGTCGTTGTCACTCTCGTCGTCGAGCGACGGCGAGGTGGTGGACTGCAGCGAGAGGTCGAAGTCGGTAAGCATGATGTGGCCGTCGGCGCGGATGAGGACGTTCTCGGGCTTGAGGTCGCGGTAGACGATGCCCATCATGTGGAGATACTCGAGGGCGAGGAGCACCTCGGCGGCGTAGAAGCGGGCGGAGGGGGAGCGGGAAGCGGCGGGAGGGCATGCGGTGGCGGAGAGAGTGGAGGTCGCCGCCGGGGCAGAACTCCATGACGAAGCAGGAGAAGTGCGGGGTGGCGTCGAAGTCGGCGAAGAGGGTGGGGAGGAAGGGGTGGTCGAGCTGCCGCAGGATCCGCTTCTCCGCCGCCGCGCGCTCCAGCTTCTGCTTCCTTGCCACCGCCCGCCGGTCCACCACTTTCATCGCGTACAGGCACGGGCTCTCCGACGCCGATGAGCTCCGGAGACGGCACAGGTACAACGTCCCGATGTCGCCGCCGCCGATGCGGCGCACCAGCTTGAAGTCCCGCGGCCCGAGCGGCGCCGCGGAGGTCGTCGACGCCGCGCGGATGGCAGCCCACGCGACGTCCCCGGACCTGTGCGGCCGGAACACCGACGCACGCGGCGGCGTCGGCGAGCACGACGTCGCCACAGCGGCCGACGGCGAGCAGTCGAAGGAGAGCCTCGAGAGGCTCGAGCACCGCGCGAGGCTCCCCGTGCTGCTCGCCGAGCTAAGGCCTCGAGTTGGGCGCCGTCGTGTCAACATCAGAGTACCCCTCCATCTCCGCCACCGCCGCCGCCGGCGACGGCGAGAGCTCCATCATCGCCGGCTGCTTGGAGACAGCCACCGGCGCTCGCACCGCAGCAACCATCAACGTGAGCACGTGACAGTGACACCGCCGTCGTCTACCTCTCCGGCGAAAGCTGTCCGCCGCGACGTTTGGTGGGGGTGTGTTGGTGAAGTGGCAGCGGTTTCCCGGGCGATTTATACCAGCGGGGAGGAGCCACGTCAGCGGACACCTGGCGAGGCCACGTGGCGGGGAGCCTGCAGAAGCGTGAATAGTGTTGGGTGGGGGGGAGGAGGCGTGTGCGGGATCCGCATAGGCTCGTGAGCTTGTCTCCTGGTTGTGTAGGGGTAGATCCGTCATTCTGCTGCGCCGTAGACTTTTTTTACTGCACTTGTACTGCTGTGGCTGTGACATCAGGTGAAAAAAAGAGAGTACAGTAACTTTTTGGGTTTTACTGCTGCACCTGGAGTCAAAGCGGATCATCGACAGGCAAAAGTGTGTTTGGAGGTTGGCTGTAAAAAGAAAAATGGAAGCCCGCGAGCTGTTTGAGGTAGACTCATCCTAAACTCGATTTGAGCTCGGCTTTGAGCTTCTCGAGCTCGAGTCTCTTCCAAAACTAAGTTTTATCAAACCAACCTTAAGCTTTGAACGAGCCTATTAATATATTATTTTTATTATTTATTTAATATATGATTTTTATTGTTTATTTAATAAATTATGGAATATATTTATTTCATATAGTAAAATAGCATTATCTATTTATTTTATTTTTTATGTTCTATTAATATGATGAATTAAAAATCAATTGTTTTTAAGAGATTATTTTTGAGATATATAATAATTCTATTTATAAACCAAAGCTAGGTAGTTGGGCTCGATCTTGATCGAGCTCGAACTGAGCCTGAGCCTGTTTAAAAGCTCAAAGGTTTCGTAGGATCAGCTTGAGTCTGTATCGAACTTGAGCCTAGACAAATAAGCTCGCTTGACTAGTTGAAAATGCAGTTGAGGGTACACATACACTGTTGAACCATACGGTCTCTTTTCTCCTCTACTTCCTTCCAAAACAAATTAACTTCTACATTTTAAATTTTATTCAAGACAAATTAATTTTTACCTTTTTATTTATCTTCGATTCACAACTCAAAAAAATTATTCATTCAATACCCTTTAGTTTGCTATTAATGGAATATATTTTGGTATTTTTATCCTCTCCTTTAATTTTGTCTTGGGATGCTAGAAGTTTGCTTCTTTGTTTGACAAAGAGAGTACTCCAATGTTGTCTCGTAGTCATGAACTCTTATTATATGGTCTCCAAATGCAATGTATATGACTTGGTTTAAATCGATAATATAATGTAAAGTTCGATAAATTCGAGCTGAATTTTTGTGAGTTTAAATAGTTTGATGGGTTCACATTCAGACCCGTTCGAACATATTTGGCTGAGTTTAATCAAATCTGACCTATCCTTTGGTCTCACCTGATCGACATAGGCTTCGCTATGATCAGTTGAGCTACGGTTGACAAGCCGTAGAAAAACATACTACGTTGTAACAAAAACAAACTTTTTGTTACATGGTTCATTAATTTCTCATAAATTTATGATCAGTTTTATATGATTTATGCTTCAAAAGTTTATGATTAGTTGTCGAAGTTTACAAGCATTCAAAACAGTCAAGGCTAAATAATAGACTACGATGAAAAAGCTCCTAAATCGATTCTAGTTTTCAAAATTATTCAGATCTTGGTTATTGTTGATAATCCACCAAAAACACACACGAGTGCACTGAACAAACTTCGACAAATGCTTCAAAAAGTAGTAGTAGCATCGGATGTTGCTGTGGTGATCTAAATTTATCTGACATAAATAGTTCAATTATTGTGGAATTTCTTGGCCTTGTCACATGAATAAGTACTCTACCACCACCATTGTGCAACAAGCTACACTATTGCATGTTGTTTTGTGTCATGGAGATGCATCATCTACATGAGACAACGTCACCATCCTAGATCTGTGGATTGCCGCACAAGAACAAAGTTTGTTCGAATTTCTTCCAAGAAACCTTGCATGTTGAGCCATCGTGTCTAGTGTTTTCATGCAGGCCGGACGCTTGTTGGGTACCACAGGCGACAACTTACTCAATTGTGCTGCCTTCACCTGTGACAGACTGCACGGCCTCTTGGACCCCATGAGCAACGTTGTTTTCTTACTCTATGTGTTTTCTATAATTGTTGCTGGAATATACTGCTCCTTCATTTTTAAATATATAACGATCATTTGGCTTTTTAAATTATTTGGCCATTTAACTTATTCAAAAAAAAATTATATAATTATTATTTATTTTAATATAACTTGGTTTATCATCAAATGTTTTTAAGCATGATTTAAATGTTATTTTTATATTTATGTAAAAAAATTTGAATAAAATAAATGGCCAAAATATTTGTTAAAAAGTAGGTATTACGTGGGACATACGCATACCACTATGCATGGTGCTAACTCTCCACCTGTTTTTTTTCTGTTTGTCAAGACTGAGAAGAACTTGCCTTGTTTTTATCCATAGAGCAAGAAATACTTTACAAGCTCTCATAACACATGACTAGACAAAATATTTAATTATATGTATTAACATATATACTGTAGGATCCTTTCATATAGTTTTCTCCTAAAAAGAAAACACTGAAATTTTATAGAGTTGTCGTCATAGGAAATAGTATTTTATTAAAAATATCCCATGATGTTCCTTCAGTTCGAAAGGGGGCCATAAAAAGATCACTACACGATAAATCTGATCGTTTGAGCTACAACTGACACAAGCTGTAAAAGAATGAACAAAGAAACAAATAGTTTATGAGTAAAGTTTTTAAATTGTGTTATTAGCAGTTTTAAAGCCAATGTTGATAAATGGACTACAATGAAATAAAACCTCAAAATCAACTTGAAAATTGAATTTTAAAATTTAAATTTGTGTTGTGGCTGATAATTAATTAAGCTAACAATTGGATGATGAGAGGCGAGGCGAATGTATGTCTCAATTTTAGTGCCATTTTCATCAAACCGTGCTGCAGTAAGTGAACAGTAGACAAGTATAAGATATTGAAAACTGAGTCAAATAAATGTAAATATTATTGTTCCTTATGTTTGGCAGCGCATGGGGATTGTTCTGTCAACACTTCATCACCAACCGCCAACTTTATAAGAAAAAATACATAGCCTCACATATCAATTACTTATAATAATTTTTATTTTTTTATGAGAATAAAAAAAGACAACGTAGAGTCAGGTCATATGTCAATAACCAATAACAAATATATACAACAATTTAAAGATGATAATAACGGATTAATAATAATAATAATTTGTAACTAAAATTCTATTGTAACGTATCGTCATATAGTAGTGGTAAAAAAAAGACTCGAGTTTCAATGTCTTCTTGACGACTTTCTTGCATGCGTGAAATGCTCAAGAACACAGTATGAACCGTGTCAAAGTTAGACGCCCACTAATTATGATCAGAAGTTGACGAAGGCTAGCTGCTTGATACGTAAGCAAGCGATTAGTTTATGCAGTGGGTTGGTAACCATGTCGGGAGAGGCGACAATGTCAACATGATCGGCTGTAAATTAACTCCAATTACCGAAACCACAAGTTGGCAATGGCTTAATTAGTCAAGCCTTTTGCTTATATGCAGGCTTACTCAGAGGTCTATGTCAAAAGGTTAAACTCTAAGCATGCATAGTCATCAAGAAGAAACTGAGAGTAAGATTGTGATCACGTGCCACATGTGCCGGACCAAATTATTGTCGGACAGACACGAGTAGTAATTAACTTGGAGTGTAATTAAGTAACAGTAATAGAGTGTAATTAAGTAAGAGTTAGTATCTTGATGCTCGTAGAAGAAACCGGGATCACCATGACTTTTGTGTTCCTACTTTTGGGATTTTCTGCAAATATATGCAATCTTACTTGATAGATATAGTACTACATGGCACGCATGTATGGATGGATACTTAATGACAGAGATTAGAGCTAATGATTTCGGTCAGAATTAGCTTTTGCTAGCCCATGCATGCATGATGTATACAAAGGCAGATAATTAATCAAAGGGCTTTGCTTTGCTGATGTGTATGATTTTGGTCAGGATTATTTAACTAATTTGCTGATGCTCATCATTTCCCCCTACCCGATTAGCACAACCCCACTTTAATCTCTGTTCGGAAAGATTAAGACAGCTTAATCAGCGCCACTGGTCCTAAAGCTGGAGCAAATTAAGCATGCATGGGCCCCTTGCATGTTCTATCCACGATCTTTCTACAGATAATTATAAGTACAGCAACTCAAGTGTATTTCAGACAAACCATTTCTCTTCACTGTAGTTTTCTCATTTTTCTTTTTTTAATGTGTTTTCTGCAAAATAGTACTACAAGAACTGAAGTGCATTTCAGAGTCCAGACATACTACCATTTGTTCTTCAGTGTAATTCTTTTCCTTTTTCAAAGTGTTATATGCAAATTCAGGTGATGTAACTAATCTGCAGCTATCCTCTTAATACTACTAGTTAATACTAGTACTAATTTTAGGGCCATTTTTTACTGCTCCATTTTGTCATTTTGCAACAACAAGCTGCAGTTCCAAACTGACAAAGTAGGACTACCTGCACGCTTAACTTAAAAAGATAGCTGTTCTTCAGTGATCAGTGCAGAGTGTAGACTAGAGAGGATGATTAAACTAATTAAACTAGCATTAGTTGGAACACTCTTGCTGCAAATTTGTCTGCCCAAATGCCAACCAAAAGTACTCCCAAGTCGCTCCAAGAACTCACCTGGATTTTTATTTTCTCTCCATCTTCTTTTACTCTGGAAGATTCTTGTTGTGCAACCAAAGATACGACCTATGTATCCTTCACCTGATTAATCTATGCTACTATAGATCACTTATTTAAACATTAAACATATATTTAGGCTCGTTTTCTTTTCTTAAACAAAGATTAGGGCTCTCAATTTTCAATTATAGTGCACAATCACCATGTGGATCAACCCATCGATTGGCTTTGTCTGTTCTTTGAATTTGACTGCTTTATTAATTTCAGGGAGGCGGAGAACATACTGGACAACTTCTAGTGCAGCATAAAAGGTAGGGAAATGAAAAGCTGCTGCAGATGATAAGAAGCTGCAAGTGAATCAGGGAGTATCAGTTGGTAATTATTGGGACCTAATAGTAATTTAATTTGCTTTGTGAGCAGAGCAGGCCGGGTCCATTGGTCAGTAGGTCATCAACAAGCAAAGGACAGAATTATGCATGCTGCCCCTCATTTGTCCCCTTGTATTCTAGGGCTTGATGAATGATCATTACTGTTGAGCAACAATCTGTTAGTACTAATAATTCAAAATTTCATCAATATGTGTACTAGTACTAGTAGAACTGAAGAACCTGAATTTGAGGTAGAATGAATCGGCCAGTGATTATTACTCTTTGATTAGTGCTCATGTGGTAGAAGCTAACAGTAGCATCTGTAACTGAATTACCTCTCTGGTAACTGCAGCCATGACTGCCAATCTGTTGACGAAGGTAATCATGCCATCATATTCAGAGCATTTGTTTTGTTCACAAAAGTTCAGAGCTTTTTTTTTCATTCTCTTCCGGTGGCACCAGACTGACTTGAGTTCAGTCTGTTGAGAGAATGGCCCAATTCCGTCAGTAAATTAATCATCAAAATGCAGCTGATTCTACATATACTGGCCCTCAATGTAGCGAGAACATCGTTGAAACTTCATTAATTAGCACGATAGTTAAAGCATGGACCACAGTGTGCAGTTTGGACAAGATACAACTAAACGAGAACATCTCTGAACCTGCAGATACAAGTTTCAACTTCCAAGAACTACAAATAACCACTAGAAGTAACAATTGTTAACTTGATTTGTGTTCTAGACTCTATAATCTAGATACAGACAGCCAGTACCTGCAGATCGATGCATCACATGCACTTTCAACTTGTTATAGAGAGCAAGATCAAAGCTAAGCTTAATTAAACTAATCACAGTGTGTGTGCGCATATGCATCGTCACTGCATTGCTTGGTTTCAAAGCCCAAGAAACCAGGAAGAATCTCAAGGAAAACTAACTAAACTAATTAAACAATAAGCTGGTTAACTTGTCATCAGACAGACAGGGCGCTGCTGAAATTAAATCAATAGTATTAAGAGGGGGACAGTGGCAGAGCCCGTATCACCTAAGAACCCTACAGCCGCTAAGCAAAGCATCGCCATTGTCTCGAGATGAACTGGAACCTTAATTAAGGAACGAATCTCGTGTGCCTCAGGTTGAGCTTTCTCCTCTTTTGCTGTGCTTTTGTTGATTAGATTAATTAATTAATTAATCTGGTGTTTAAGGACACATTCAGAGCTTGCTTGCCTGGCCAGCTATTTTGGCATGCTCACATGGGTGACACTAATATTAGTTAGGGCAAGTACTCCTATATGGATTATACTATTGTTTATTTATGTTTAGTTTTTCACATGAGCCTATAAAACAATGTTACGTTTCTTTTGAAAATATAAATGTGAACAATGTTTGCATGCATGGCTGGAACACCAGTACACTGAAAATGTACTATAGTACAATATATAAATGTGTATGGATTACTGAATATGGTTATAATATTCAGAGAAGGATGATGTTGCATTAGTGGCCACATTATGGCCGTGATTATGTTTATGTTAGAGTGATGCAGGACTAGCAAGAATGGATTAACAAAGAGGCAGAGTACTAAGTTGAGTGTTTATTAATTTGAGACAGGCACGTAGCTAGGTGTGCACCGTCAAAAATTTGCAGCATTCGACGGCGAGAAACATGGATGCATGGCTGCTTGCTAGTACTTGATCGGTAATTAGTAAATCAATTCAATTTCCAAGAGAGTCGATAAATAAAAAAATCAGCTTGTTTGGATCCAAATCCCGATTTAAAGAAATAAAGCATGAAATTGAATTCAAATCCTAACTCTGGATTTGCCAGATATCGGCCATACAAATGAGCCCTGAGAGGATGAGATGTTAAAATTATTTACAGATACTGTACTCAAAAGAGGTGAACACAATAGTACAATGCAACAACACTACACTAGCCTTTCAAAGAGCAGTATGGGCCTTTGGACGCTGTGAACCTATGGGCCTTGTAGAGTCCCTGACCCAGTTCACAAGCCATGGATTTTTCAGGCCCAAGCGTGTTCACAGCCTATTGGGCCTTATCTCTTAGGCCCAAAAATTTTGGAAGCCCAAAATCCTGGGGAAGGCTAGTTTTGGTATACCTAATGGGCGGATGTCCCACCCGCAGCCCACGCGATCCAAGTGCATCTGGCCCGCTACGAGATGATGTCCTTGAAAACTTTTAAAAACCTTTTACACATAAACTTTTGATATATAAACAATATATATATATATATATATATATATATAAATAATATTTGAGTTATTAACGTGACTAATCGCAGTGCTAAGCGTGTCCTCGCACGAGCATGGAAAGTTTTCAATGGAAACTGGGGCCGAGCGGCTAATCTCCACTAAGGGAAAGGTTAGGAAGAAGTAGTAGACATATGAATCCCATCGGCTAACTTAACGAGTCAATTTTGTCACATCAGCAGAAAACTGATTTCTAAACCATCAAAAGAATCGATTAGCACTAATTTTTAAAAATATGGGAGAAAGATGTTATATCCAGTTTTGTATCCTGTTTTATAGATGAGTGAGGCAATTCAATCCGAAGAAAAAAGGAGAAAGATAAAATAAACTTATTCCATTCTACCTCACCTCTTAGGACATATACAAGGGTGTGCCATCAAACTGACTCGGTCTCCCAAATAAGACTTTACAAGAGAACTATAAAAGAAATATGTATCTTATCACACATCTTATTTGTCAGCTTGAATATTTTGGTTCTATTTTGGATTATAATTTTACTACTACTTTCATTTCATCTCAAAATATAGTAATTTTTGCTATAAATCTATAGAACGATTATGATTTGGGATGAAGAGAGTAGTTTTATAAAAAACAAATCTAGTACGACATATGTCATATTTTAGTAGTTATGTTTCGTTTTTCATGGACGGATAAAGTATCACTCTACTATTTTTTCACATTTCTTTCACCTGTCTGCGTAGCAGTCATGAAAAGAGGAGCCATGCAATGTAAGTGATAAAAGCACCTAATATTAATCATAAAATCAAACTTAAATTAGCTTAATCTGAAACTCAATCCATGAATTTGGGGCCTCCTCATGAAATGCAAATTGTGACCCCATAATTTAAAAAAACACGTCTAATATAAATAAAACATATTTTCGCTTAATTATATAGATGCAATATGTGTTACAATATTTCGAAATATATCTGTTAACACCAAAATTCGGTATGGTTTTTTATGGATTCGACTAAGGAAAAAAGTTGATAAACCGATGAAAGTTTATCCCGAAGAGACCGAGTTCAAGAAAGAATCGTGAAGACCACGACGTGCCAATTTAATACTGTCTATTAATTATAAGGATTTGATAACTTTTCATTCATTTAGTGTCTGATTTTTATTTTTAGAAAACATATGTCACATCCGATCAGAACTTGTATCGACCTGAGGATATAAACATGTACATGTAGGGTCTCTGTAAATCTGCATCGTCATCTTTTATTCGGCGAGTTCAAAGTTTTGAGTTGGGCTGCATCGTTTCAATCTCCGACGAAAAAGTAAGTTTCGTCAACTTCGCTTGCATCGGCGTGGCTAGAACTTTCTCGGTTAGGTCTGATATTCTATTAAGTTGACACAAGCGTTATCTATCATATATATTGATTCTATCTTTAATTGCATCATTGTTTATTATCGTATCAGCTTAGTTATGACTTTCTCAGATAGGTCTGATATTCTCGCTAAGTTTAATCTTACTGTTGTTCTTATAGATTTGTTATATCCATCACGTTTGTGTAGATCTATGGGCTAAATAAGCTTTTCTTATTATCTTTAATCTTATACTATCTCGGTTAGATCCGATCTATTAGATTATTGCTAATAAGTTTAATTCTAACAAGTCGATAAGTTTTATGCAATGTTCATCGAGTTCTAGCCGATAAGTCATTATTACTGTGAGCTTTAGCTATCAGAGGTATCGGTTAGTTAGCCGATATACATTTTAGTTTATCTACATCGGATCTCCAACCAATATATGCTACAGTTATATTGGGTCTAGAAACTTGTAAAAATCATAACCAGATATTTTGTAAATTTAAAGAAAAAGTTATAAGAGACCGATATGAAATATATTTATAAAATCTTAAGTTTGAGAAAAAAATGACAAATGAAATAGTAACCATGCATTTTGCGCGCACTCAAAACCTCGTCGGCGACATGGCCGGCGGCGAAGACGACAGTAACATCTCCGCCGGCCTGGCCGGTGACGGGGAAGCTGACTATAAGCTGCCACTGGACCACAGAGCTGAGCTCGTCAGGTATGCGTACATGGCGGACGTCGCCTACGCAGCCTTCGCCGGCGAGGAGAACTTGTCCCGCCTGCTCGTCGAGGGCGTCGGCGGCGGGTACGTCGCCACCACCCACCTCTACGGCACCATCGACGCCGTCCTCAAGTTTTTGGAGGTTTTCCCCGTCCTCAACGGCGTGGACAAGCCGTACTGGTTCGGCTACGTCGCTGTCGCCAGGCGCGCCGGCTACTGGGACATCGTCGTCGCGTGGCGAGGCTCGGTGACAGTCGCCGACTGGATGATGAACGCCCATATCAAACTCGTGCCGTTCAAGTTGAAGGACAGCGACGGCGACGGCGGCGGCCGCACTGCAGGCAAGGTGGCCGAGGGGTTCTACAGACTACAACGTGTACACGTCCAAGGACCCAAGGAAGAAGCACGACGAGCTCAGCGCGCGGGTGCAGGTCGTCGGCGAGGTGAAGCGGCTGGTGGACTATTTCCGGCGGCAAGATTCCAGCCAGAAGAACGTCCGCGTGACCGTGACCGGGCACAGCCTCGGCGGCGCGCTCGCCCTGATGGCCGCGCACGACGCCGCCGCGAAGCACGGCGACGTTCCGGTCCGCGCCGTGACATTCGGCGGCCGCACGTCGGCGACAAGGCGTTCCGCGACGCCCTCAAGGGTAAGCACGTCGCCGTCAAACAGGACATCGATGGTGCCGCGGCTTCCGATGGGCGACGAGTACGTCGAAATCGGTGACCGCGTCGTCGAGCTCGACGTGGACAGATCGCCGCTCAAGCTAGCTTAGCTCGCACAACCTTGACCTGTACCTGCACCTCATCTGCCTGCGCCACGAAAGGGGCGACTTCATCGGCAGCCATTGTCGGAGCTGGACAAGCTGACCAATGTTTGAAGCTGACGACCAAAATTTCCAAACTTTGTACATGTTTCCAACCATCTCCTGCGGAAACTGAAGAACAATTGTTCTTGTGTTCTTTTGCACATGATAGACAGCTCACCCTATTTTTGTTTACTCCCAAAAATAACGGCACTATAATTGGTTTTGTTTACCAATTGTTCTTTTTATATATAACTCCATTCAAATCATACTGTGTATAAATATTATAATTCTGCGTATCTTAAGTTATCAGAAAGCGTTAAGCCGATCCAGCAGAAAGATCATATATGTACCTGAAAAATTTTTATTCTACCCATTATATTCCTTAAAAGTGTTAATCATTAAGGTCGATGAGAATATTATTGTGCTTTACTAGTTTATGTTCAGCATGGTAATTAAATATTACCTTAGCTACAAAATGCGGATGAGCTAGTGTAACTAAGCACGGAAATTGGATACATGCCACCGAGCCCTAGCACACTGTGTTCTTTCATTCTCTTTCCCCGACTCTTACTCTCTTACTTTTCTCACGCACACTTCTCAAACCGTTAAATGATATATTTTTAATATATATATATTTTGTAAAATCAAAGTATGTTTAATTTTTCATTTGATGATGAACAATTGGATCTGGGATTATTGTTTTTGTATTTTGTTATTTGAAGATTTATTGACAAAGTGGTTTTGGTTTTGACAATGAACGGTGTTCGATGCAGCCACACTGGCCGATGGGCCGACGCCTGTCTTGCCGTCGACCGGAGGTGTTTGGGTGGTCGACAGGACGCTTGGCTCGCATGACCGGCCAAGACAGGCCACGGTCGTTGCCGATTTTGATTCGGTTTTGGTTTCGGTTTGTTTCCTTGCATATACATAGAAGTTTCGTGTTTCTATGCACGTGTATGTTCATTTATGCTAACAATGAGTCAAGTTAGAGATAGCTTGTGCTCGGATATGGTATTCTTTGTTTAATTGTGTGCAGGTAGGTACTCTTTACACCTCGGGAAAGTGTCGCCGGTGATCAAGTTCGAGTCAACTTGGAGATAAGGTGACGTCCAAGATGAAGATCATGCGGGATGCTGAAGGGTAGAGATTAATGCACATAATTGGTGAAGTTTTCATATGGCATACGATGGAGATATTGTGTGCGTATGGAAAGCGGAATTTCGGTTTTGGGAAGACCGAGAATGTTATGGTTGGTTTATATCAAATTTGTACTTATATAGGAAGATTTTCTAGGTGTTTAGGACTTTCTATATGAGTAGGATTCATGGCTTTTGTCTGTGATTTTTGTATATAAATAGCGAGGAGAGACGTGGCCTTTCAGTATTGCTTTTATCGAGTTTGGAGTTGAGTTCTAAATTAGAGTTTCGAGTTTAGCTCGAGATTTTGGTGAGGAGTGCTTTGTATGCACTTTGTAAACACAGAGAGATTCAATAAAGATCAATCTTCTTGGAGAATTTTGTGTGTTTTCTTCTTCCTCGGTGCGGCGGCCTAATTGTTGGTTAAACCGGATCTACACGCCGGTTAGACCGCAAGATCTACGGTGGTCAGACCGCGGCTTCTATCCGGTCAAACCGCAAGCACACCTACGGTCAGACAGGACGACGTCGACTTCATCAGGCATCGACTACTTCGTCAGAATCGGCTAAGGCGATCGGCTACAGGCGGTCAGACCGGAGCGCGTCGAGCGGTTAGACCGGCGGTACGGCACGGTCAAACCGGTGAGACACTTGCGGTCAGACCGACTTCAGGAAACAGAGGGTAAATCTTATTTCCGCTAAGATTTTTTTTGGGGTACTCAACCATTCACCCCTCTCTGGTTGGCTTTTCATTAGGTATTCGATCCTACAAGTGGTATCAGAGCCACGTTTTTATGCTTTGGATTTTTATCGATCTAAAGTTTTTCGCCATGTCTAATAATTTTTTAACTAAGCCACATGTTTTTTATGGAACCGATTTTTGCTTATTGGTGTATCAAGATATAATCTTATATAATGGCTCAAGATTACGATGTTTGGCAAAAGGTTGCTCTTCCTTACACTATTCCCGAAGTGATTAATTCGAGGCTTTGAAAACTGATTTTAATAACAACTGCAAAGCTCGCAATATTTTATTGAATGGGATTTCTCGTTCGGATTTTGATCGCGTTTCACATCATCAAACGCCAACGAGATTTGGAATGCTTTGAAAAACTTTCATCAAGGAACTACCAACATAAAAGAACTTCGTCGAGATCTTTTCAAAAAGGAATATATAAAATTTGAGATGAAACCTGCTGAAGCTTTAGATGACTATCTTGGTAGGTTTAACAAAATTTTGAGTAATCTTAGATCTGTTGATTCTTCTTATGACACTAATTATCCACAATCTGAGATTTCTCGCCACTTTTTGAATGGTCTTGACATGTCTATTTGGGAGATGAAAGTTACTTGAATTCAGGAGTCTGTCAACATGGCTACTTTGACTTTGGATTCTCTTTACACTAAATTCAAAACTCATGAGATGAACATTCTTTCTCGGAAAATTGATTCCAAGTCAAGTGCTTTGGTTACTTCCTCTTCTGTTGTTGCTTCTTCATTGGCTGCTTCTTCATTGGCTGTTTCTTCATCGGCTCCCACTGATCTTGCTTTAATTAATGCCATGTCCGATGAATAACTTGAGCAATTCGAGGAGGAGGACTTGGCTTTGGCCGCTAACAAACTCTCTCGAGCTGTGAACAAAGTCAGGTTCAGGAAAAGAGGAGGACCAGCTCGGTGTTTTGAGTGCGGTGCTTTGGATCACATTCGCTCCAACTGCCCCAAACTTGGGAGATGCAAGAAGGAGGATAAGAGCGCGGAGAAAACGGAGGATGACAAGCCCAAAGTGAAGCGCTCAAAGGAGATAATCAAGAAAGTGCTAAGTCAGGTCTATGCCGCTTTTGAGCCACTTAGCGACATAGATTCTGATAGTGAGGAAGAGAAGGGGAAGAACATCTCCGACGTTTGTCTCATGACGCGTGGAGATGAAAACTCTGAAGATGAGGACAACGAGGTAAGCTCACTTGAGGATGCAATTCTTGTTTTAAGTGCTAAAAAATGTGAGAAAATATTTAAAAAACAAGAATTTGTGATTGAATCTTTGAATGATGAAATTGCTAGATTAAAATCTCTTATTCCTAATGATGATGATTGCAAAAATTGTGAGGTTTTAATGCTTGCAATTTCAAATATTAGAGATATCAACGATTCTCAAGTTTTGGCTACTAAACCTTGTTTAACTTGCGATGCTAATGAATTGAAATTAAAAGATGCTTTAGCTCGAGTTAAGCATATGGAAGATCTAGTTAAACAAGATGAGGTAGCTTCTTGCTCTAAATGTTGCAAAGGTAAAGATGTCATGATTGGTTGTGAAAATTGTGTTAAACTTGAAAAAGAAATTTCTTACTTGAAAAGTTCCTTGCAAAAATTTTCGACCGTAAGAAACAACTTAACATGATTTTGGACAAATCTAAAGTATGTAGCGACAACAAGTGAATAGGTTTTGATGCTCATGATTATTTCACCAAAGGTGTTTTGAATTTGACTGAAAATGGTGAAATCTTAACAAAACCTAATGCTTTGAAAACAATTTTCAAATCTACTAAAATTTGCCATATCTTTCTGTTTATTTAAAAGAAACTAAAAATAATATTTCAAAACCATCTATTTCTACTTGTGCTTCTAATTATCATGAGAAATATACTTGTTCGTATTTCAAAACCATCTATTTCTACTTGTGCTTCTAATTATCATGGACATTTGGTTGGATTTTGTTTTAGATTTGCCCGTAAACAGAAAAAGGAAAGAGAAATTGCTTTTGCAAAGCAACGATGGCAAAAATTGGGTTTTCGTTCGAGGAGCTCGGTCGGACAGAGCGGTGACTAGTCGGTAAGACCAGCCACGACCGGCGGTCAGCCCAGCTGATTGACCGGCGGTCGACGGCCAGAGCGGCCGGGCTCGATCGGACCGCAGGCTACGGCGACGCTCGTACCGGCCTCGGGGCAGTTTTGTGCATTGTTCAAATCAGACTTTTGTGAAGCGACAAGGTAATGTTTCAGGTAAGTCTGGTTCTGATTTTGTTTGCGCATATGTACCTACTAGTTCTACTGGTCGTGTGACTCAGTGTTGGGTTTCAAAATTTCTTATTTCTAATCCCAACACGGAGGCCTCGACATCTTCTTGTTTGTAGGTATTTTGATGACATACTCCCCATATGTGTGTAATGTGGAGACAATGATTTCTTTTCACGATGACATCAAGGTAATTTTGGATTGACATATTTTTTTCTACTCTCTTGATTATTAGTTTTTATATGCTAGTATTTAAGGTAGTAGTTGTGTTAGTATAAGTGAATATGTGTCATTTTATGAGAATCTTGGTGATATCATTTGCAATTGGATGTCTTCTTCAAAGATCTTTAATTTCTTCTTCCTTGGGAAATTTGGAGGTTAATTTGAGGGGAAGTTTATGTTTTTTTGTGCATTCGTGTTTGATTCTTCTCACTTTTCTTTTCTTCAAGGAGAGTTAGGAATCATTCATCCTTTTGGCATGTTTTGAGGGAGAGTTTTTTTATGCTTCTTGTTTTTATCAAGCAATATATAATTGAACTAAATTGACAAGAGAGCTTTGTTTATACATATTGTATTGTCATGTGCATGCTAGCAATATTATGAAGATTTATTTGTCACTAGCATAGCCTATGTATATTCTAGTATTTTTTATGTGATCTAGATTTTATCTTAAGAAAAATAATGCATGACACTTTAATATCACACTTGAATTAAAGAAATATGCAATATTGATACTAGTGCTTGTGTTGGATTATGAATGCTCATATATATATATTATGTTGAATTATTATTCCTCAAATTACTTTAAAATTGCTCATTGTGTAAAGAGAATAAAATGTTATCTATGAGAGAAAAAAATGAATACCGGATCCTTGGAAACAGTTTTGACGACAAGGACGTATTCGAAGTGAGCAAAAATAATGAGTGCCGAATCTTTGGAAACAGTCTTGACGATAAGGACGTGCCCGGAATAATTGAGAGAAAAAAATATGAGCAACAAATATGGCTCGAATCAATATGAAAAATTTTTCTCTTGGATTATGTGTGCAAAAAGGTAAATTTAAGAAAGAGTAATGGTTGCAATAGATATATATATTTGGGTTTATTTTTCAATCTATGTGTTTGTAAAGATGTTGCATTATAAATTGTTTGAATCCATGAATTTTTATTGCGTTATTGATCTTAATTATAAAATATTTGATTCATGATTATACTCTAGTGCATATTTGCTATATAATTGATAAGTTTATCTTCGTATTATTGCAACACATGACATGACTTGCTTTATATATGGTGCTAAGCTCTTGAACATTCATAATCATAATTTTTATGTTTGATGAAAACATTGTCAAAAGGGGGAGAACACATGTTGTTTTTGATCAAATCTCACATGGGGGAGAACAGACAAGATTTCTAAGACACGTGCAAGTTTTTTTGGGTCAAGGGATTTTCTTTCTTTTCAAAAGGAGAGAATTTTCTTTGATTTTTAGCACTCAAATGTTTTTTATCATTTTTGTTTTTAATTTTTCAAAAACCAAAACAACACTTTTATTTTATTTGCCAATGTGTTCATCAAGGGGGAGATTGTAAAATCAAAGTGTGTTTGATTCTTCATTTGATGATGAACAATTGGCATATGGGATTATTGCTTTATGTGTTTTGTTATTTGGAGATTTATTGACAAAGTGATTTGGTTTTCGGACAATGAACAGTGTTCGATCGACGCACCTGGCCCTCGATCGGGCTTGTACTGCGGTCCGACCGAAAGTGTCGGTGATATGGGCCCTGGGGTATGTCGAGGATGTGATTTCGAAGTAGGAAGACACCTTCTCTCACCAGGGCGCGCCAAAAATATGTCCTGGATGGCTCAAGCGGGTCCGGGCTACGGGCGGCCATGTTGCCACCCCAAGAGGGGCTTGGCTCGGGGGCTGCCCGGAGGCCACCGCTCTCCCAGGCAGCAGGGTCCGGGATCAACCGGACCTCCCGTCCTTCACTCTGTACCTCTCCGAGAGAGGGGCGAGTTCAACCGCCAAATGCCAACCACCACATTTAATGCCTAAGAGAGAGGCTAGACGCCTGCCCCGTCGCATTTATTGCGATGTGAGGTGCGTCTGTCAGCCGCTCTCATCATCACTCTTTTTGCCCGTGTCTCGAGAGATATGGGGTATAAAGTCTTTGACGGCGACCGCAGTATGACTGTACGATCATCCCACGCACGCCTCTCTCCACGCCCTGTCCAGTCGCGTTAAATGCGTTGGGCGGCCACGTGGGAGAGAGAACATGAGCGCTGGGGGTGTCACGTAGACGCCTCTCCAGGTGAAAGGCTGCTAACCAGTAGGCCCCACTGGAGTAGGTAGGTTGGCCCATCCTCACGTCAGCAGCATGACGGCCACGACGCCCGTTTTTCTCCACCAACTCCCATGACGTGGTAACAGGAACAAAGATAGGGGTAACTTCTTCGACAAGACAGGGCAAGAACCGCTCCATAGTAGAGGAAACCAGGACTACTGTGGTGTCCCCTTACACTATAAAAGGAGGCCCAAGTCCATCATAGAGGAGGTTCTGAAAAAAGGAGGTGCCTCCACTGTTCTGAAAATTAGCTCTGAGGTCCTGCCTGTTGGGATCTTCAATCTTGGGTTCCAAGTACTCTACCTCAGTCATCAGCTCCAGCTCCCTCTGGGAAGAACAATCAATCATTGTAGTTCATCCACCACATAACACAAAACAGGAGTAGGGTATTACGTGTCACATCGTGGGTTTTTCCCTAATGCATTTAAAATAATTTACCCGGAAATAATCGGAATTTCTGAAATTAACCTGGAGTCAACCTATAATTTTAAAATGCAATTAATAAATGGAAATGACATGGTAGGATTTTTCTTGAATTCTTCATGTCAAAATACGCTAACAGATTTTTAGAAATTTTTAGAGCACTCTAAGTATTTTTAATTAATTAAATAAGAAAACAGGAATTTAATTAAGTCCCTAAATCCCTTTTCTTTTTCTTTTTCTTTTTTTTTCCTTTTCCGTACGCCCGTACGGTTTTCCCGCCTCTCCGTGCGGCCGGCCGCTGCCCGACACTGTCCGCCCGAGCCGCACCCGCGCGCACGCCGCTCCTCCCTGGTGTGGCCGAGGCCCACGGTCCCGCCGCGCCGCGCAAGTCCGGCGCCCCCTCGCCGCGGCGGCCACCGGTGTGGGCCCCACTGTCGGAGCCGCCTCCTTGCGCCCGGCCGCCCCCGCCGCCGCCGCCATAGCCGCGCCGCCCCGCCTCTCCGCGTGCCTCGCGCCGCGTGTGCCCCACGCCGGCTTCACCCGACCGCCGCACCCGTGCCCGTTTTCCCGCACGCCGAAACCGCCGTCGTTGCCCCGAAACGGCCGCCGAATATCTCGCTCTCTCTCTCTCTCCGAAACCGACGGCGAGGGATTCGCGCTCCGTGCGCAATCCGGCCTCTTTCCGGCCCCTATAAAGTCCCCTCATGCGCCACCGCGTTTCCCTTTGTTTCCCGTTCGCCTAGCCCAAAATCGTCACCGCCGTCGTCGTCTTCCCCATCTCCGGTGAGTTCGCCGCCGCTTCTCCCTTTCGGTTTCCCGTGTTGTCGTTGCCCCGAGCCGTTGTCCCGAGCCGCGGCACTCTCCGCCGTCGTTCCCGTGCATCGCGCCGCTCGCCGTCGTTGTTCCCGTGCCGACGAAGTCCGCCGGCCGCCGCGGCCATGGCCGCGAGCGAGCTTGAGCCGCCGCCACCGCGCCCTAACCCTAACCCTAACCCTAGCGCGCCCCTCTCGTGCCGTCCGATCTTGCGGATCGGACGGATCCGCGCCGTCCGATCGCGACGGATCCGCGCCGTCCGATCGCCGCCGTCCGGCCGCTCAGATCGCGCCACGTCGCCGCAATCCGGCCGCTCGGATCGCGCCACGTGGCGGCAATCCGCCGCCGCGCCCGCCTCCCACGTGTGCGGCCGTGCGCGACGTCGCCCTAGGGTGCGACGCCGGCCACCCGACGTCATGCCGACGTCAGCCCCGAGCCGCGCGAGGATGACGTCACCAGGGACTTAATTGCGCAATAAATAATTTAATCTTTTCTGTTTAGTTTAAAAATCACAATTAAACTTCTAAAATTCATATCTTTTGAATCCGAGCTCCGTTTTAGTCCATTCAAATTTCATTAAATCCGGAAAAATGTCAAGAATCCATTAAAAATGCTTTTCAGTGCTGTTTCAGTAGACTTTTAGGGTGTTTGTTGAGTGCTTTGTTTGTCGTGTAGATCCCGAGTTTTCCGGCGAGCCCGTTCTCTTGAAGTAGTCGCCGAAGTTCCTCGCCTCCGAGCAAGGTAAGTCATATCTTACATTGACCATATTGTACCTATTTTATGTAAATACCTCTATTTCATTCAAATACTGCATATGTTTTAGAATGTCATTTCATGGGATGTTTTATACCTATTGTACTCAACTATAGGATTGTTTACCTTATACCATTGATAACCTGGGATCCAATGTGACTAGATGATAGTTTAAGGTTGCTTAGTCATGCTTAGCGCAACTAGCTCACTTAAGGGAATCACACTAAGTTTATTACTAAAGTTGACCTCCGGTGACATTAAGATATGACCTTGTTCTTAATAATATTGAATTATCGAAAGGTGGGTCGTGAGCACATGGGTGGATTGTGGTTAGCATGCTCATGACGATTAAGGACCGGTTCTCGGAAACCCGGAAGAAATGCCGTGCATACCACAAGCCAGGCATGGGTAATGGTGGGCAGTAGCATAGCTGTCTCTAGTTAACGTATCCCGAGAGGGTGAGCGGGATGGAGTTGGGTCGGCCCCGGTTTTAAGGGTTGATCGCTTCCGGATTCACCGCGGCACTAGAGGGGCTGCCCATTGCCCGATGGGGATGGGGCGAAACCTTGGTGTGGTACGATTGATTAGAGGGGTTGTGGGAAGGGTCTGTCACAATTCCTTTCCGGGCACCGTGGTGGTGCACCGGCGCACGGTAACGTGTTGTGGGATTGTGTCTTGTGGGTACAGATTGTACACCTCGATCGAGTAAAAAACTATTCGAATAGCCGTGCCCACGGTTACGGGCGATCGACCGATTCACCTTGATTAGTCTCATTTATTTACTCGAATGAAATGTTGGAATATGACTAGTGCGGGTGGATGGATGGGCTGTTGCAACGTGGTTTGAGCGTTGGACAGCGTTTATTTAATCTTGCTTAAATATTACTACTGTGTTTTACTATCTTCAAATATTATTATTATTATATCTGCAAATGCTTTTTTATGCAAATTGAGCCCCTTGACCTTTCCTTGTTATTTATCTTGCATCATGCCCCCTTTTCCTGTGACTTGTTGAGTACGGTGGTTGTACTCGTCTTGCTTCTTTTTCCCCTTCGGTGCCGAGGTTGAGATCGAGGTCTCCGAGGAGGTGTAGGCTTGTTCTCGTCAAGGTTTAGCGTGGTGTTGGTGTTTCGCTTCGCTCGTGTCAAGTTTAGCTTAAGTCAGTTTTATTTTCCTTTCCGCTGCATTTGTGTAACTCTTTTATATTGTTTCTAAGACGAGGATTCTCGTATTATCAATAACGTCGATTTGTGTACCTCGGTGATTCTGGACGAGGAGGTAATGCACAAATTAGGCAGAAATTCGGTGTGAATCTCTGGGCGTGACAAGTTGGTATCGTAGCCTTCCTGTGACTGTAGGACAAGCCAACTGGAAACCTTAAGAGCCCTCTAATTCTTTTCATGTGCATCGTTTTTGAAAAAAAGGGGTTTTGAAAAGTGGAGTCGATCTAGGGTTTAGGAATTGCGAAAAATGGGATGTTGGTTGTGGGTTTTTGAGCATGTTTTGATTTTCCCACTCCTTTGTTTCTATAGATGGCGGTTCCCCAAAACGCCTGCGAAAAGGGATGACGGGTTTCGTGGCGAGCCGGCGCGTATGGCCCTTGCGGTTGGATATCCCGCACCGAGTATACAACGCTTGCGCCTCTCGGTGGCGAGTTGCCATACCGTGTTCGGTTGGAGGTTCACGGGTTTGTGGGAACGTGTCTTCCCAACATGGAGGTCACGGCTTCCGGAGGCACGTCGATCACGCTTGTCAAGAAGCCGCCTACGATGTTGGCCGGGATGAGGAGCTGCATGATGCGACCTTCGCACCTCCTCCTACCGCTACCATCCCCGTCGAGGTAGTTCCTCCGAGGTCGGTGTATTCAAGTCTACGGCAGAGGAGAATGACACTACCTTCGGTCACATGTGCACCGTGCTCAAAGGGATCGGATCGATGCACTCGACCTACACAAGGCGACCAAAGAGCTGAATGACAAGAAGATGCTGAGGATCGCGCGACTGCAGGACGAAGTGGCTCGCCTGAAGAAGGAGGTCGCTGTGTTGAAGGGACTTCCGCCACCAGTTGGGGTTAGACTCCGCACTACGCCTCGGAAGACCACCACCGCGCCTGTCCGTATCCAGCTGGCACCTCGGATTCCACCGCCTTCTCCGGCTCCACCCGCTCCGGTTCAGCGCCGGTTCCGGTTTCTCTGCTGCGAGTTACGCCTCACCTTTGCTCCGGCTTCGACAAATCAAGGCGGAGGTGGCGTAATGGTTGGATCTCCGTCTCCAGTGACTCAAGCTCAGATAATTCGGCGGAAGACATGGACTCCGAAGAGACTCGAGATTCCTCGGAGGGAAGAGGCAGGATCGGTTGGGCTACGGCAACCGATTCAGAAGAGTCCAAGTCTGAGGTGACGCCCGAGGACTCCAGGAGCCGTTTGGAAGAATGGGGATCTTCGAAGGAAGCGTTTCGACTCCTCGTCTCGTGGATCATTCTAGTTGCCCTCTTTAGTTTTACCGTTTAAATTAGTTTGTCTTCTTGGTAGTTCTTTGTGTGTTAGGTTCATGTGTGTGTGGGATAGCCGGCGCGATATCAAGTGTGATATAACCGACCAATTAAGGATGTTTGGTGCTTTTCCTTGTTTTTAGTCAAGATCAGAACAACACATTTGAATTCAAATAATAAAGATTAGTTCTAAGTCTGTCTGTTTTTCTTCTTTTCTCTCTCTCGGTCGGTCGTCTCCTTCGGATGGTGAACACCGGGACGGCGGGGTGAACAAGAACAATGGGCGGTCAGTGCCGACAACCACGAGGCTCACGACGCCAATGGCAATGCTCCTCCACCGCCACCCGAGAATCCCACCATTGCTCAAGTGCTCGCTTCACGAACGATGATGGCTGCAATGATGCAGCAAATGCAACAACAACACCACTGATGCAAGGCGAGATGCTGCAACAAATGCAAGAACAAGCAGCGAAATAATCGGTTGCCGCCCCACCACCCCAGTCAAGCTGCCGAGTTCCTTCGTGTCCGACCGCCGACTTTCTCCAAGACCACTAATCCCATGGAGGCTAATGATTGGCTTCATGCCATAGAGAAGAAGTTAGATCTCTGCAGTGCACGGATCGGAAAGTCTCTTTTGCCACTCATCGATTCTGGTCCTGCTTGACTTGGTGGGACAACTATTTGGTTACTCGCCGGCGGGAGCAGATTACACGAAGAGTTTCGTCGCAGTCGGACCGCACATATTCCTGCGGGAATAGTTGCACGTAAAAGCGTGAGTTCCGTTCTCTTGAGCAGGGTAACATATCGATTCGAGTATCTCGCACGAGTTCAATCGTCTTGCCCGTTATGCCCCGAAGATGTGCGCACCGATGCGAAAGGCGGGAAAAGTTTTTGGCTGGTTTGGATGATGAACTCACGGACAAGCTTATCTCCTGAGAGTATGCTAACTTTGAGAAGCTGGTTGACAAGGCCATTCGACAGGAAGATCGCGCAACAAGATGATCAAGAAGAGAAAAGTAGTCCGGACACGACCTCCTCAACAAGCGGGAAATCAGCGAGGCCGCGTTTCATGCCTGGAAGTCGAGTGGACCTACCACCATGATTGTTCGTCGCATCGACCTTATCACCCGGGAATTTCCAAGCGGCAATAGTGGCGGTGGTCGGCAACAACGTACTCCGGCCCCGCGCCTCCAACGGCGCCATCCCGAGAATCATGACCACCACCTCCAAGGAAGGACTCGGGAGGAAAGCCGGAGTCTGTTTCAACCGTGGTGACCCGGGGCATTTTGCGGACAAGTGTCCGAAGCCAAGACGCGCCGGGCCAAGGTTCATCCAGGCTCGAGTCAATCATGCGTCCGCAGGAAGCACTGACCGCTCCCGAGTTATACTGGGTATGTTTCCGTAAACTATACTCCCGCCACGTATTATTTGATTCTGCGCTACACATTCTTTTATCTCAAAGCAATTTGTTGGGGCACATGGGTTGTCGGTAGTGGGACTTAAGATACCTATGCGGGTTCAAACCCCTCGAAACCACTTGGAGACCACTCGATTGTCCCTCGGTGACCATAGAAATCCAATGATCTATGTTTCTAGCCAACCTTATCCTCCTTCAGTCCAAAGGCATAGATGTCATTCTTGGGATGGATTGGTTGTCCAGACATAAGGGAGTAATTGACTGCGCTAGTCGCACCATTACTTTAATTAATACGAAAGGAGAAAGAGTTGTTTTTCGCTCTCCCATGCAAGTCAAGCCCGTAGCAAGTTTGAATCATGTTTCCACGGGAATCGTCCGAAATGGCGGCCAAGACCCTGTGAAGTTAGAGGATATCCCCATCGTCCGAGAATACCCGAAGATTTCCCAGGATTTAACTCAGATGCCGCCAAAAAGGGAAATCGAATTCCGGATTGACCTAGTACCCGGGACCGCCCCAATACACAAGAGGCCATATAGGATGGGAGCCAACGAGTTGGCCGAAGTGAAGAAGCAAGTTGATGAACAGTTGCAAAAATGGTATATTCGCCGAGCACGTCGCCTTGGGGTGCTCCTTGATTTTGTGGAAAAGAAAGACAAGACCAAGAGAATGTGTGTGGATTATCGAGCCCTCAATGAGGTTACTATCAAGAACAAGTATCCCCTACCACGGATTGATGACTTATTCGATCAACTCAAAGGGGCCAAGGTATTTTCCAAGATAGATATGCGATCGGGCTATCATCGGTTGAGGATTCGGGAAGAGGACATTCCCAAGACCGCCTTCACCACTGGTATGGACTGTACGAGTGTACGGTCATGTCTTTTGGTTTAACCAATGCACCGGCTTTCTTTATGAATCGATGAACAAGGTGTTTATGGAGTTCTTGGATAAATTCGTGGTGGTGTTCATTGACGACATTTTGGTCTACTCTAAGTCGAGGAGGATCATGAGCAACATCTTCGGACGGACTCGAGAAGTTGAGAGACCATCAACTCTACGCCAAGTTTAGCAAGTGTGCTTTACGGTTAAAGGAGGTACGGTTCCTCGGCCACATTGTGAATGCCCAAGGAGTAGCCGTGGATCCAAGCAAATGTGGAATCGGTTACTAAGTGGACCCCGCCTAAAACAGTCACGCAGATCCGAAGTTTCCTTGGACTTGCGGGTTACTACCGCCGCTTCATTGAGAACTTCTCCAAAATCGCCAAGCCAATGACTCAACTGTTGAAGAAAGATGAGAAGTTTAAGTGGTCGGCGGAATGCAATAGGAGTTTTGAAGAGCTCAAGAGGAAGTTGGTGTCCGCACCGGTGTTGATCTTGCCCACCAGCAAAGGACTTCCAAGTTTATTGTGATGCATCTCGCCAAGGGTTGGGATGTGTGTTGATGCAAGAAGGCAAAGTGGTCGCATATGCATCTCGTCAATTGCGCCCACATGAAAACAACTACCCCACTCATGATCTGGAGTTATCCGCAAGTGGTTCATGCATTGAAGATTTGGCGACACTACCTAATTGGTAATCGTTGTGAAGTGTATACGGATCACAAAAGTCTTAAGTACATTTTCACCCAACCGGATTTAAACCTCCGACGAGGAGATGGTTGGAACCGATCAAAGATTATGACTTAGGGATACATTACCATCCCGGCAAAGCTAATGTGGTTGCGGATGCACTAAGCCGAAAGAATTACTGCACCACTCTCGGTGTCGAAGGAATGTGTGACCGTTGCCAGCGGGGATTCGGGAATCTAAATCTACAAGTGGTGGATTTTGGTTTTGTGGTCCTCTCGGAAGCCCAACCCACTCTCATTGATCAAATTCGGGCTGCTCGGGCGTCGATCCCGAAATGGCCGAACTCAAGAAGAACATGAGAGTCGGAAAAGCTCGTGGTTTTACGGAAGACGAACATGGCACAATCTGGATAGGAAAGAGATTGTGTGTGCCGAAGACAAGGATTTGAAAAGACGATCCTTACGGAAGTTCACCAAACCCAATACTCAATTCACCCTTGCGGTACAAAGATGTATCAAGATCTTAAAGAAAAGTTTTGGTGGGTCGGCATGAGGAGGGAGATAGCCGAGTTTGTTGCACTTTGTGATGTTTGTCGGCGAGTGAAGGCGAACATCAACGGCCGTCGGTTGTTGCAACCCCTTCGATTCCAGTGGAAATGGGAAGAAATTGGAATGGATTTCATCACGGGTTTACCCCGCACAACGTCGGGATATGACTCGATTTGGGTCGTGGTGGACCGACTCACCAAGGTGGCCCACTTCATACCGACATACTACCTACTCCGGAAGAAGTTGGCGAGCTTTATCTCGCAAGGATCATGTGTTTGCATGGCATGCCTAAGAAGTTCGGAAGAAGTTGCAAGAAGAACTCGGTACCCGTTTGAATTTTATCACGGCCTATCATCCGCAAACGACGGCCAAACCGAGAGAGTGAATCGATTTTGGAAGATATGCTAAGAGCATGCGCGCTCGATTTTGGAAAAGCATGGGACAAAAGCTTGCCCTATGCGGGAATTCTCTTACAACAACGGTTACAGCCGCATTCAAATGGCACCGTATGAAGCACTTGTATGGACGGAAATGCCGCACACCCCTATTCAGGATCGACGGGTGAGCGCCGGTTGTTTGGCACGAAGTAATAAGTGAAGCGAGAGGAAAAGGTCCGAGTGATTCGGGAAAGGTTGAAGATTGCGTAGTCCCGACGGAAGAGTTATGCGGATAATCGTCGAAGAGATCTCGCTTTTGAAGCGGGATTTTGTGTATCTTCGCGTTACACCACTCCGGAGTACACCGTTTCCAAACCAAAGGTAAGTTGGCACCACGTTTCGTGGGACCATACGAGATTCGGGAACGTCGAGGAGAAGTGGCCTATCACCGGAGCTTCCTCCAACATGACGGTATTCACGACGTGTTTCATGTGTCCCAGTTAAAGAAGTGTTTAAGGGTACCGGAAGAGCGGACGAGTCCGACAGATTGAAATCCAAGAGGACTTAACCTATGTAGAGAGACCAGACGTGTTCTTGAGGTCGGTGAGAGAAGGACTCGGAACAAGGTTATCGAGGTTTTGCAAGGTTCAATGGACTCATCACTCCGAGGAAGAAGCTACTTGGGAACGAGAAGATGAGCTAAAGGCCGCGCACCCGCACCTCTTCGCCGATACCTCCGAATCTCGGGTCGAGATTCCGTTTAAGGGGTAGGTTGTCACATCCGGGTTTTTCCTAATGCATTTAAAATAATTTACCCGAAAATAATCGAATTTCAAATTAACTCGGAGTCAACCTATAATTTTAAAATCCAATTAATAAATGGAAATGACATGGTAGGATTTTTCTTGAATTCTTCATGTCAAAATACGCTAACAGATTTTTCTTGGAATTTTTAGAGCACTCTAAGTATTTTTAATCAATTAAATAAGAAAACAGGAATTTAATTAAGTCCCTAAATCCCTTTTTCTTTTTCTTTTTCTTTTTTTTTCCTTTTCCGTACGCCCGTACGGTTTTCCCGCCCTCTCCCGTGCCGGGCCGTCGGCCCGACACTGCTTCCGCCCGAGCCGCACCCGCGCGCACGCCGCTCCTCCTGGTCGTGGGCCGAGGCCACGGTCCGTCTGCCGCGCCAGCGCAAGTCCGGCGCCCTCCTTGCGCCGCGGGCCACCGACAGGTGGGCCCCACTGTCGGAGCCGCCTCCCTTGCGCCCGGCCGGCCCAACCGCCGCCGCCGCCATAGCCGCGCCGCCCGCCTCTTTCTCGCGTCGTTTCCGCGCGCCGCGCCGCGTGGGCCCCACGCCGGCTCCGCCCGCGCCGCCGCACCCGTGCCCGCTTTTCCCGCACGCCGAAACGACCGTCGCCGCCCGAAACGGCCGTCGAATATCTCGCTCTCTCTCTCTCCGAGTCCGAAACCGACGGCGAGGATTCGCGCTCAACCCGTGCGCAATCCGGCCTCTTCCGGCCCTATAAAGTCCCTCATGCGCCACCGCGTTTCCCTTTGTTTCCGTTCGCTAGCCCAAAATCGTCACCGCCGTCGTCGTCTTCCCCATCTCCGGTGAGTTCGCCGCCGCTCTCCCTTTCGGTTTCCCGTGTTGTCGTTGCCCCGAGCCGTTGTCCCGAGCCGCGCACTCTCCGCCGTCGTTTCCGTGCATCGCGCCGCCCGCCGTCGTTGTTCCCGTGCCGACGAAGTCCGGCCGCCGCCGCCGCGCCATGGCCGCGAGCGAGCTTGAGCCGCCGCCACCGCGCCCCTAACCCTAACCCTAACCCTAGCGCCGCCCCCTCGTGCCGTCCGATCTTGCGGATCGGACGGATCCGCGCCGTCCGATCGCGACGGATCCGCGCCGTCCGATCGCGACGGATCCACGCCGTCCGATCGCCGCCGTCCGCCGCTCGGATCACGCCACGTGGCGGCAATCCGCCGCCGCGCCCGCCTCCGCGTGCGTGCGTGCGGCCGCGACGTCGCCCTAGGGCGACGCGCCCAGCCGACGTCATGCCGACGTCGCCCGAGCCGCGCGAGGATGACGTCACTGGGGACTTAATTGCGCAATAAATAATTTAATCTTTTCTGTTTAGTTTAAAAATCGCAATTAAACTTTTAAAATTCATATCTTTTGAATCCGAGCTCTGTTTTAGTCCATTTAAATTTCATTAAATCCGGAAAAATGTCAAGAATCCATTAAAAATGCTTTTCAGTGCTGTTTCAGTAGACTTTTTAGGGTGTTTGTTGAGTGCTTTGTTTGTCGTGTAGATCCCGAGTTTTTCGGCGAGCCCGTTCTCTTGAAGTAGTCGCCGAAGTTCCTCGCCTCCGGAGCGAGGCAAGTCATACCTTACATTGACCATATTGTACCTATTTTATGTAAATACCTCTATTTCATTCAAATACTGCATATGTTTTAGAATGTCATTTCATGGGATGTTTTATACCTATTGTACTCAACTATAGGATTGTTTACCTTATACCATTGATAACCTGGGATCCAATGTGACTAGATGATAGTTTAAGGTTGCTTAGTCATGCTTAGCGCAACTAGCTCACTTAAGGGAATCACACTAAGTTTATTACTAAAGTTGACCTCCCGGTGACATTAAGATATGACCTTGTTCTTAATAATATTGAATTATCAGAAAGGTGGGTCGTGAGCACATGGGTGGATTGTGGTTAGCGTGCTCATGACGATTAAGGACCGGTTCTCGGGAAACCCTGGAAGAAATGCCGTGCATACCACAAGCCAGCATGGGTAATGGCTGGGCCCGTAGCATAGCTGTCTCTAGTTAACGTATCCCAGAGAGGGTGAGCGTGATGGAGTTGGGTCGGCCCCGGTTTTAAGGGTTGATCAGCTTCCGGATTCACCGCGGCACTAGAGGGGGCTGCCCATTGCCCGATGGGGATGGGGGCGAAACCTTGGTGTGGTACGATTGATTAGAGGGGTTGTGGGAAGGGTCCGTCACAATTCCTTTCCGGGCACCGTGGTGGTGCACCGGCGCACGCATAACGTGTTGTGGGATTGTGTCTTGTGGGTACTGATTGTACACCTCGATCGAGTAAAAAACTATTCGAATAGCCGTGCCCACGGTTACGGACGATCGACCGATTCACCTTGATTAGTCTCATTTATTTACTCGAATGAAATGTTGGAATATGACTAGTGCGGGGATGGATGGGCTGTTGCAACGTGGTTTGAGCGTTGGACAGCGTTTATTTAATACTGCTTAAATATTACTCTTTTTTTGTCTTCAAATATTATTATTATTATATACTGCAAATGCTGTTTATGCAAATTGAGCCCCTTGACCTTTCCTTGTTATTTATCTTGCATCATGCCCCTTTTCCGGTGTGACTTGTTGAGTACGGTGGTTGTACTCGAGTCTTGCTTCTTTTCCCCCTTCAGTGCGCAGAGGTTGAGATCGAGGTCTCCAGGAGGTGTAGGCTTGTTCTCGTCAAGGTTTAGCCGTGGTGTTGGTGTTCCGCTTCGCTCGTGTCAAGTTTAGCTTAAGTCGGTTTTATTTTCCTTTCCGCGCATTTGTGTAACTCTTTTATATTGTTTCTAAGACGAGGATTACGTATTATCAATAACGTCGATTTGTGTACCTCGGCTGATTCCTGGACGAGGAGGTAATGCACAAATTAGCTGCAGAAATTCTGGTGTGAATCTCTGGGCGTGACATTACGTCTCCCTGACGGCCCGATCCTGTATAAAATTGCTCTATGTCTCTTGTGATCGTGACTTTTTCTCCATCTTCCCACTTTCATCCTACTTCACCGCGAGTTTGAACCCAGATTCACCGCTCCCCTGTGCTGAACCAAAAAGGGTGTCCTCCGAATTCCCACGTGTCGATCTTCGACATCGACAGGAGGTGTTTGGGCGGTCAGACCAAGCAGTTGCCTGCGGTCAGACCAGCCAGCCCAGTTCGATTGGTTGTCGATTTTGATTCGGTTTTGATTTCGGTTTGTTTCCTTGCATATACATGGGAGTTTCGTGTTCCTATGCACGTGTATGTTCATTTATGCTAACAATGAGTAAAGTTGAAGATAGCTTGTGCTCGGATATGGTATTATTTGTTTAATTGTGTGCAGGTACTCTTTACACCTCGAGAAAGTGTCGCCGGTGATCGAGTTGGAGTCAACTTGGAGATAAGGTGACGTCCAAGATGGAGATCATGCGGGATGCTGAAGGGTAGAGATTAGTGCACATAATTGGTGAAGTTTTCATATGGCATATGATGGAGATATTGTGTGCGTATGAAAAGCGGAATTTCGGTTTTGGAAAGACCGAGAATGTTATGGTTGGTTTATATCAAGTTGGTACTTATATAGGAAGGTTTCCTAGGTGTTTAGGACTTTCTATATGAGTAGGATTCATGGCTTTTGGCTGCGGTTTTTGTGTATAAATAGTGAGGGAAGGCGTGACCTCTCAATATCGCTTTTATCGAGTTTGGAGTTGAGTTCTAAATTAGGGTTTCGAGTTTAGCTCGAGATTTTGGTGAGGAGTGCTTTGTATGCACTTTGTAAACACAGAGAGATTCAATAAAGATCAATCTTTTTGGAGAATTTCGTGTGTTTTCTTCTTCCTCAGTGCGGCGGCCTAATTGTTGGTTAAACCGGATCTACACGCCGGTAAGACTGCAAGCACATCTGTGGTCAGACCGGACGACATCGGCTTCATTAGGCATCGGCTACTTCGTCAGAATCGGCTAAGGCGATCGGCTACGGGTGGTCAGCCGGAGCGCGTCGAGCGGTTAGGCCGGCGATACCGCACGGTCGACCGGTGAGACACTTGCGGTCGACCGACTTGAGAAAATAGAGGGTAAATCTTATTTCCGCTAAGATTTGTTTTTGGTACTCAACCATTCGCCCTCCGATTAGCTTTTCATTGGGTATTCGATCCTACCTATTTTTCTTAAACCGTTAAACGATGTATTTTTGAAATATATATAATAAAGTTGTTTTAAAAATTATACTATTATTTTTTAAAAAATTTATAGCTAATACTTAATTAATTATATATTAATTAATTATATATTAATGGTTACTTATTAGAGAACAAACTTCCCAGCAAGGAGGTTTGAACACAGCTAAGACTGTTCTTCCCCCGCTTTCTCAATTTTACTTTTTTTTAGATTTTTGCACGCATGCTTACTAAACTGTAAACTGTTAAATTGTGTTATTTTTTAAAAAATATTTCTATAGTAATGCTGCTTTAAGAAATCATATTAATTTATTTTTAAAAAAATTTAGACTAATACTTAATTAATTATGTGCTAATAGATAATATCGTTTTTTTCCAAGAGAAAAGGTTTCTAATATCTTCTCCCGGACACAGCCTAAGTATATCAGTGCTCATATTCTTCTCCATCATATCCTTTACCGATGAAAAATTGATAATGAATCACACGTCCACATGTATATATACACGAAAAAAAAATAATGCATATGCAAGCAGTACAGGTCGTACGTTCTGTCCAGTGCGGTTAGCTAAGGATTATGTGGTCTTGCCAGGAGTAATCCTGCTAAATGTTCAAGAAGGCGACGTTCCGCGACCGCCTAGGCGCGCCTAAGCGCGAGGCGAAGGGTGAACGCGGGGCCTAGGGGGGTAGGTGGCCCCCAAGGCGTCCGCCGCGCCTACGCGGAGAAAGGCGGCGCGGAGGCGGCGAGGAGGCGGAAAAAGCGACGCGGAGGCGACGCGGAGGCGGGCGAATCGCGCGCGGGCCAATCGATTTTGGCGGCGCGAAAGCGCGCGCAAGCGGAGGCGCGCGCGAGCGGGAAGGGAAAAAGTTGGCGCGCATTGGGAGGATAAGAGAAGAGGAGAAGGCTATAGAAACCAAAGAGCTCACCGCTGCCGCCGCCGGTTCAGATCGTCCCGCTCCGCCCGCCGTGACCACAAGGCCCGAGCTGCTCCCTCCGCCCCGCCAGCGCTGTGATCCCAAGGCTCGAGCTCTGCTCCCCTGCTTCCCAGCCGCCGTGGCCTCGGGCTTCTCCCTCGCCGAGCGCGTCGGGATTTGCTCGTGCTCCTCGCCGCCGGTCGTTGGAACGCGCGACCACAAGGTATCTCCTCGTCCTCTTCTTCTACGGATCCGCTCGTGCTTCTCCCACCTCCTCACCTCCATGACTCTGCGCCTGCTCCTCCCTCCTCTCTAGCGTTGCGGGCTTGCGGCTCTGCTCGCTCGTCGGCCTCCTCGGTCCCTCCTCCCTCCCTCATTTGCTACCCGCCTCATCCCTCCTCTGCTTCTTCCTGTGTCTGTTGTGTTATATATACTACATTCCTTCCTAAACTGCCTGTATAATATGCCAAATTGCATGTCCCTGTTCCTGATTAGCCAATTGCCTTGCACATGTAGGATGTCGACAACTGAGATTGAGACCAATGAGTCCAATGCAGCACCAGTAGAGAATCTCTTGAAGAGTAATTCGAGATGATGTGGGATGGGAGTATGGGGTCCTAGTTGATGCGAAGAACAAGGACAAAGTAAAGTGCAAATTTTGTGGTCATCAGAGCCAAGGAGGGATCCATCGGTTGAAGCAACATGTGGCCAATGTTGGAAAAAATGTAAAGAAATGCAGCAAGAGCACACGGAAGCTAAAGACAAGTGCAAGAAATCGCTGGATGAGTCAAAAGGAAGAGGGAGGAAAAGACTGTCCGTGAGTTAGAGCTTAGAGAAGAGGTCAATCTTTCTCGAGTTGGAGGAGATGATGATGATGAAGTAACCTGTGTTGGAAGCTCGAGCCTCACAAATTAGGACCCATTGATAAGTGGACACGGGCCATTGATCCTAAAGCTACAAAAACTGAATCTTTGAAGCAACAAAAGCTGAACAAGGAACTTTGGAAACAAAGAACACGTGAGGTGCACAAATACATTGCAAGATGGGTCTATACACATGGTAATTAGTTATTCACCCTTGCTGCCATCTATTATTTTTCATATTCCGGACTTCCAAGATGTTTGCCATGGTGCTGAACACTGCCGACCTTTGTTTATATCCCGTTCCTGTTGCAGCCATACCATTTTATGCTTGTGACAATGATGAGTTCAAGCAAATGTGTGAAGCAATTGGTCGGTTTGGTGTGGACTTGAACCCCCTTCTCGGTATGATCTACGGGAGACTTTCTTGGAAGAGGAGTATGCAAGAATGAAGAGTTTGCTAGAAGAGCGTGATGGTGAGAAGATGAAGAGTGGGTGCTCTATCATGACAGATGCTTGGTCGAGATAGGAAGAGGAGAAGCATAATGAATTTGTGCTCAAATTGTGCGATGGGTCAAGTTTTATCAGCTCAAAAGAGATGTCGGATGTGTCACACACAAGTGAAGTCATCTTTGAACTAGTGGAAAAAGCAATTGAAGAAGTTGGGGAACACGATGTGGTGCAAGTAGTGACAGACAATGCTTCTAACAACATGGGAGCAAAGAAACTATTGCTTCGAAGAGAGCCACAAATCTTTTGGACTTCTTGTGCAACACACACAATCAACTTGATGCTCCAAGGAATTGGGAACTTGCGAAGTTCAAGAATGTCATTGATAAAGCAAAGGCATTCACCATATTTGTCTATGGGCACACAAGAACATTAGAATGCATGAGGCACTTCACGGATGGGAAAGAAATCATAAGGCCTGGAGTAACTAGGTTTGCTTCACCTTTCTAACTTTGAACAAGCATACTAGAGAAGAAGGATCCACTCAAACAGATGGTGGTTAATAGTAGGTGGGAAGGAATTAAAGATGTGAAATCAAAAAAAGGAAAGGAAGCAACAACAACAATGATGAGTCCAAGCTTTTGGAGAGATGTGAAGACATGTTTGAAGGTTTTTGAACCATTAGTCAAAATTCTGCGTTTGGTTGATGGGGAAGTTAAGCCATCAATGGGTTTCCTATATGGAGAAATACTCAAGGCAAAAAGAGAGATCAAGGAGGCATATGGCAATGATGAGTCTAAATATAAGGAGGTGATAGCTGTTGTTGACAAGAAGATGAAAGGAGACTTGATTCCCATTGCATTTGGCTGCATATTTGTTGAATCCTTACTATAGTTATTCAAACCCGTCCATCTTTGATGATGCCACAAGAATGATTGGGTTTATCAATTGTGTGGAGACTTTTTATCATCATGATGAGGATAAGCAAGAACAGTGTGAATGTTGAATTAAAAATGTTTCGAGCAAAGAAGGAAATTTTAGTAAGAAGCTTGCAAAGACTTGTGAAAATTTTGACTATAACCCGTGCTGATTATTGTCGGGTTCAACTTTTTGCATTGTACTATCAATTGAAAACTGATTACTTGTCTCATTTCAGCATCTTGGTGGAGACTATATGGATCTGGAACACCCTTTACAAAGGATGGCTACAAGGATCCTTTCTTTGACATCAAGCTCTTACGCTTGTGAAAGGAACTGGAGTACTTTTGAACTGGTCGTCCCTAATCTTATATTCACAAATCACGCTGAAATATTTCATGTATTGTTCTCATGTAGACATGTTTGATTTGTATTTTGTAGATACACACTAAGAGAAGAAACAGGCTTACCACAGCCCGCCTCAATAAATTGGTTTTTATACAATTCAATTCCAAGTTGATGAGTAAGAAGCAACAAATTAAATCTAAGAAAATCACCGATGTCCTCTTATCTAGTGATACTTCGAAGCTCAAGGTTTCTTCCATGAGGATGGAGATGCTTCGCAATAGTTGTCTACGGGGATGAGGATGAGGAGGAGATGATGCCTGGTACGGATATACCATGGTCTGTTATTGGAGATGCAATGGGAGCAGAAGAACAACTAGAGAATCGTAGAAGTGCAAGAATTAGACAGCTTCATGATGATGAGGAATTTCAATCCGAAGAAGAAGAGTTTGATGAAGATGATGAAGATTATTGAATTGGCAATGGCAGTAGCCTTTGTCATGTTATTGTGTCATGTTTTATTTATAAACGCTAAAACGCCTAGAAAACGCCTAGGCTCGCCTAAGCCTGCCTAGGCTCTAGGCTGAGGGTCACCGCCTTGAGACCGCCTTGCGCCTTCTTGAACATTGGCTACTAGAACGGTTAGATAAGAAGAAATAGGTACTAGTAAGTAATATTAATAATTACTTGACCCAACAAATGCATGTGACGACTGATTAAATCAATTAAGTCAATACAATGTTACTTATTAAAAAGAACAACAATTGACATTCCAGTCCTCCACTAGCTACATGCATGTATTGGGCAGCTTAATTACATATGGAGCATACTGAGTTCTTTTAGATTTGGGCCTGTACATGTCAGTGACTTCAAATGCTCATGCATTCATCCAATGCCATATAGGAGTAGGGATATATGAGTAAAAAAATAACGTGTAACATATCATTATAAATTAAATACTCCATTCGATAATAAATATGAAGCACAATAAATAATTAATACTGTATCGGTGGACATTTAACAACAGTATGTATAGAGGAGTGAGATTTGTCTCATCACTTTATTCCTTTTTCTACTTCTATAAGGATGTGTTCTTCCCTCACCATTTTTAACTCATCTTGATCGTTTTTACACGCACGCTTCTCAAACTGTTAAAACAGTGTGTTTTTTTTTAAAAAAATTATTTACGAAAGTTGTTTAAAAAATCATATGATTTATTTTTTAAAAATAAATTAATACTTAATTAATCATGTGCTAATGAGTTGTTCCATTTTACGTGTCGCAGATATTAACTGTATGAACTATGAACTGAACACAACCTAAGGCTTCGTTTGAATTCGCTATTTGATCTGGGATTTTTAATGACGCGTAAACGGAACAACCCATTAGCATATGATTTAGCAAAAATTAATTATTACAAACTTAAAAATTAATTTATTTAATTATTTGAAGAAACTTATGTACAGAAAACTTTTGTATAAAACACACTCTCTAGAACTCAGCTTTAGACTTTTTCATTTCAATGTCCAAATGTACTCGACGATAGAGGTCGGAGATATAAACTATTTTAATTGTATTTTAAAAAATATAATAAATGTCATTGACAAGTGTCATATTCAAAGAAATGCTATCGAGCAACCTAACTTCTAAAAAATATAACTATGCATTTTTTACAAAATATTTTATAGTAATGTTTCTTTAAGAAATTATACTAATTTATTTTTTAAAAAAAATTTAAACTAATACGATTAATGTAGGTAACATTATTTTTCGTGGCGAGAGAAGAGGTTTCTAATCTCTTCTCCGAAACACTGCCTAAATATATCAGTGAATCAACTTACGTTTTGGTACATGCATATGCACCCAAGCAAAACAAATCGCCCTAGACATGGCCGGTGGTGACCAGAGCTTGTGTTTGGTATCTATCATTTCTCCGATTTTACTACTACTGTTACTACGAGTGAGAAATTGAAATTCTTCATTTTGGTTAAGTATCTTTATTATCGACACATCTTTTATTATCATACATAACTATTTTTCTATAATTATTATTGGTTCTGTAGAGACCAAGTTTTTAAATCCATTTTTTGAAAGAAATATTTCTAAAATTATATATTGTTATAATTATAATATATATTTGTAATGTAGGCTAAAATACACTTAGATGTATTTTAGCCAGAGAGAGAGTGAGTGTGTGTGTGTGGAAGATGTGAATATGCATGTTGGGTCACGAAGTAAAGCAGACTTTTAGTTTGAGAGAAGACGTTTCTACCCGTATATTCCAGATTTCTTGTAGAGCAGGCTGCACATGACACTATCGTAGTCATAGACCTCTTCTTCCTCGCCGCCAGCAAAAGCCATATAGGTGACATCTATCGTCTTCACATACCTGACGCGTGCATGATCAAGTTGTGCCACGTTGCGGCGTGACGCATACATATTCTTACCTAAACTTTATTTTCATGCACGCGTTTGAACCAATCACACGACCATCAGATCCTACTATGTAACGAATCGCATTAAAACTTTAAAGTTAAGTGTGTTTGGGCAAGAATAGTATTAGGATGGGTGACCTCATGGGAAGTGGGTGACCTTTTGAAAAATCTAGTTGCAACTTTATTTACACACAAATTGTAACTTCATCTAAACATCAGTTGCAACTCCACCAATTTGTTACATCAGTTGCGATACACCAATATCACCGACCGCCTGACACACCAATATCACCGACCGTCCAATTATAACTGGTTGCAACTCCAGTTGCAACTTCATCTAAACACCAGTTGTTGCGACACACCAATATCACCGGCTGCCCGCCTAGTTGTAACTCTAGTTGCAACGGCGTGCGGGTTTGGTAGTTGACCGGTTGTAATACACTTGGTATGTTGGTTGCAACATAATCTAAATACCAATTGCAACTCCATCGGAAGACTTCTCAGGAGGTCATCCATCCTAGTACTACTCTCGTCTAAACACGCTTAACTTTAAAGTTTTAATGAGATCTGGTATTTTAGTGTCGGTCCCGACGAATCAGTCGGTGGGTTCGCATGTGGATTGATGCGTCTGATTGGTTGGGTCGGTTGGCCTGAGTGCATTCTGTACCTGGAATGTACCCAGACACATTATAGACATACTATATATATATATACATACATAAAAGACCCCTATAAAAATATGGCTACATCTAATCGATGGACTAGTGGTTTCAAAACACTAGTCGGTAGTTGCATTGGATCTTGCCAAGAGAGCAATATTCTGCACCTTGGAAGATTAAATAGAAAGAAATATTAAATAAGTATATATAGAAAAAAATTAATTTAAACTGTAAGTATATGTGCACCTACACACCCTTTATCGTCATATTTTCTTTAAGATTCAAGATTCATGTACGTAAGTATATATTTCAATAAATATTATCATTAAATCCCTCTTACATGATGCAAACAACTGATGAGTGGACCATTGAACAATAAATCATAATCAGAGTGATCACTTGAGTTGATTTATTTCTTCCTCGCCTCGGTCCAAAACCAAGCCAGCGGAAGAAACAAGGTTAGAGTGGAATATTTTTTTTCTAGCCATCGAATATCTTCAAAAGTACTTAAAAGCCACAATAATCCTCGGGAATAGAATGGAGTGATGAATCCTATATTTCGAATACATAAATAGTAGCAAATCCATAAAGACTTCTTTCCTATGAAAAAACCTTAAAGCATGTGATCCCAACGAGCCCTTATTTCTTTTGGATGCAACTCCCAAAACCATCCTCTCAAAAAAAAAACTCATGAAATCTTACACACAACCAAAAAAACATATGAACTTAACTTCACCAGTTCTTACTAAAAAGGTGTTATCTTCACCAACTTTTATGAAAAGTCGTCTCACTGCTATATATGAAAAAAAAACAGAGAGGCAAGAACACCTAGCTACGGATAAATATAATGACCGACGACGTAACATGCAAAATATAATTATAAGTTTATATTATTTCTCGATATGCTAAGATATATACAGTGGATTTCTGGTGTTTTGCTTTCAAGAAAACTAATATTACCTCCATCCCAAAATAAATATTATCTTCATCCCAAAATAATTATATTTATAGCATTTAATTTTTTTTAAAATATGTGTTTCTAAAAAGATGGGACACATCCAAAATTAGTTAGATGGAGATATCCATTGGACTAATTGACTCAACCTTCCTTTTGTTCTATGTATGATGTTTTCTGAATATGTAATAACATATCACCCACATTAAATGTGTACATGCAGTGCGATTAGGAGTTAATTCCTATCATTACAAACACCATTAAATAGAGTTATTATGACATGTTCATATGTTTGAAATTTTCATATACATACAATTATTTTGGGTTGGAGGTATAGGCCAGCGCAGAATGATGGCAAATCTAGCTACATCCGAATGATGGACTAATGGTTTCAAAAAGAACGTTCATATTCTTCTCCATCATATCCTTTACCGATGAAAAATTGATAATGAATCACACGTCCACATGTAATGCACGAAAAAAATAATGCATATGCAAGAAGTACTATGTGGGTCTTGCCAGGAGTAATCCTGCTACTAGAACGCTTAGATAAGAAGAAATAGGTACTAGCTAGTAAGTACTATTAACAATTACTTGATCCAACAAATGCATGTGATGACTGATTAATCAATTAAGTCAATATGATGTTACTTATTAAAAAAGAACAATAATTGACATTCCACTAGCTACATGCATGTGTTAGGCAGCTCAATTACATATGGAGCATACTGAGTTCTTTTAGATTTGGGCCCCACTCTTATCTGGTTGTACATATCAGTGACTTCAAATGCTCATGCAATGTCATATAGGAGTAGGGGATATATGAGTAAAAAAATAATAGCGCGTAACATATCATTATAAAATTAAATACTCCATTCGACAATAAATACGAAGAACAATAATTAATCCTAATAATGGTATCTATGGACGTTAAACAACATAACAATATATATAGAGTGAAATTTGTCCCATCACTATATTTTTTTCTACGTGTGTTCTTCCCTTACCTTTTTCAACTCAAGTTCATCGTTTTTCACGCGCACGCGCACGCTTCTTAAACGGTTAAAACAGTGTGTTTTTTTTAAAAAATTATATAAAAATTATTTTAAAAAATCACATAATCTATTTTTAAAAACAGATTAATACTTAACTAATTATGTGCTAATGAGTCGTCGTTCCATTTTACGTGTCGGAGAGATTAGTTCTGAACCATATGAACCGAACACAGCCTAAGGCTTCGTTTCAACTCGCTATTTGAGCTGGGATTTTTAATGACGCACGAAATAGAACAACCCATTAGCATATGATTTAACGAAAATTAATTATTACAAACTTAAAAATAAATTTATTTAATTATTTAAAAAACTTATGTATAGAAATCTTTTGCATAAAACACACTGTTTAGAACTCAGCTTAAAATTTTTATTTCCATGTCCAAATGTACTCGACGATAAAGCCAGGAGATATAAACTATTTTCATTGTTTTTCTAAAAAATATATAACAAATGCCATTGACAAGTGCCATATATTCAAAAAATGCTATCGACGAACCTAACTTCTAAAAAAATTCTATCATACAAGCCAACTTATCCCAAAATACCATCACCATCAGGTTCCATCCATTCCACTCTATTAACATCACATCACATTTACTGAGACAAACGAGTAGAACTCGTCATGATATTTTTACGACAGTCTGGCTTGTACGATGATAGTTTTTAAACTAGCATTCATCAACGGCAAAACGTGAAATGTGGCGCCTATAGACGGTGTTTCTTGGAATTTCTAAAAAAAAAAAAACTTCACCACTTAATACTCTAGCAAGGACCGCCTATATATAATGCATGTAAAACACATGCTAACTTCTAAGCCTTTGCCATGGCCAGCGTCAACCAGAGCAGCCTCCTCCATGGCATGGCGGGAAAGCTCAAGGCCTGTTTGGTTGCTGCCAAATGCAGCAATCGATTCGTTCGGTTGCCTGCACGACGCCCCGAGCCATGCTCTGCTCATACAAGATTGAGATTTCTTGCCACGGGTAAGGTGTACAAGCATCCATCATCCTGGGCAAAGCCAGCCAGGGTGATCGCCATGGCCGGCGACGGTAAGGAGGCAGATGATGACATGCCAACCGACCATAGAACCGAACTCCTCGGCTATGGGCTCATGGTGGACGCCGCCTACCTGACCTTCGCCGACGTCAAGAAGCAGCCCGGCGGCGGTGAGTACTACGAAACCGTCTTGTCCAGCGAGCTCGACAAGCTCACTGCGGATGCCAACGGCCGGCGCCGGCACGTCGTCACCGCCCACCTCTTCGCCACCATCGAGCCGCTCCCGGCGTTGCTCGACGCTCTGCCCGTCCTCAGCGGCGTGGACAAGACGTATTGGTTCGGCTACGTCGCCGTCGCCAGGCGCGACGACTTCTGGGACGTCGTTGTCGCGTGGCGCGGCTCGGCGACGCTCGCCGACTGGATGATGGACATGCATGTCATGAAGCTCGTCGATTTCGGGGGGCTCGGCGGCGGGCCGGCCAGGTGGCGGAGGGGTTCTACAACGTGTACACATCCAGTGACGCGGAGATCAAGCATGGCAAGCTCAGCGCCAAGGAGCAGGTCGTCAAGGAAGTGAAGCGGCTGGTAGACCATCTCCGGCGGCGGAACGATTCCGGCGGCCAGAAGCCCGTCAAGGTCCAGGTGACCGTGACGGGGCACAGCCTCGGCGGCGCGCTGGCCGTGATGACCGCCCACGACGCCGCGGCGGCGGTGGGGCACGAGGGCGTTCGTGTCCGCGCCGTCACCTTCGGCGCGCCGCGCGTCGGCAACGAGGCGTTCCGTCGGGCCCTCGTCGCGCGCGGCGTGCAAGTGTTCCGCGTCATCGTCAAGCAGGACATAGTGCCGAAGCTGCCGATGGAGGAGAAGTACGCCGACGCCGGCGACGACTACGACATCATCAAGCTCGACGACGGCAGCTGGTGGTCGCCGCTCGAGCTGATCAGGGCGCACAGCCTGGACCTGTACCTGCACCTCATCACCCTGCGGAACCCCGCCATCACTTCCGAGGTCAGCAATTCGAGTAGCAACGCGCCGACGGCGGACGGCGAGCCCGGCACCGGCGGCGGCCGGAACAAGCCTGAGTGGGTGGAGATGGAGGAGGACGACGGCTACATGCGGCTGCCGCTGGAGAAGCTGGACGCGGAGCTGGACAAGCTAGAGGGCCCCGGCCCAAGCCCAAAGCTGTGACCTTAAAGAAATTTCCAAAACTTCGACCATGCTTCGAACGACTTCTGCAGAAACTGTTACTTTTTTAAAAAGATTTATTATATGCGTTCATCCTATTTTGTTTACCGGCTTGTTTTGATTCTCTCCAGATAAATAATGGCACATATCGCTATTTACATGTGTACTTTTAAATGGTTTCCAGTGATGTGTTTCTGATAAATTCGACCATCAGGTCAATGACAGTCTGACAACAAAAATAAAATAGGAATTATTTGGTTGTACAAAGTACATCATTGCATTTCTCAACGGCTGGAAATTAACAATTTTCCTTGATAACAGACACAAGTATATAGAAGAATTAGTTTTTCTTCTGAACTAACAATGTTCTCGTTACCCTCGGAGAAATGCATTCCTAGATCTATCCAACACTGTTAATGCTAACCAGAAGCCTGATCTGAAATAGTGTACTACGCCTAACTAACCTTAAGAAAATTTCACAGATGGAACTTGGAAGTCATCGACAAATATTCCTATAACCATTTGGTCAGGAAATAAAAGAATTGCACAATAAAGTGGGTTAGTCCCTACTACGAGTTACATGTTCCCCAGGATCGACGCTGCAAGACAAACATAAATAGCAGGCAAGACGTGTTCTTCTGAAACAGCTTCAACTAAATATACATCCATGGTATCTGCATCATCCACATAAAGTAAGGATTAGATAGTTGGGTATGATGAAATGCAAAGAAAAGCGAACATTGATTTGCAAACTACAAGATGTTGCTGTCAATTATTAGTGTATTGTTTTTGATATGGCAGTTGATACCTTATAAGTAATAACATGTCATATATATCTGAATAGCACGAATGGTTATGCCTTACAACAACAGCTCTCCCAGACGGTTGAATATTTCAACAACAGATAACTAAAAATTTGCAAATGATGCTGGATGGTTTGCAAAGAAAACAGCATTAAGTGTGCTGCAAGAGTATTTTAATGGTACATCACTAAACTTCAGCATCAAAATCTTCCTCTGTTACAGTCAAAATAAGCAGCGTTGACCCCCCCTTCCCTTCTCTCTTTTCAGAGTCACATCAGGAAACTGAAGGTGGCCTGCAACTCTACAGTTAAAAGTAAGATTGCCACTTCATTGTATGAAAACAGATACATAATTTTGTCAAGGTTCAAAATGTACTGCCCGCAGAGAAAATTTCATGGCAAACATATATGCCATCACATATTACTACGATGTGGATAAATACTACATGAGACAAATGTTTATGGTGCCAAGCTAAAGGCAGAATGTCTTATCCTCTTCATTGACTAGTAAATTTATTTATTTGTCAATTACTCAATTAAGATAAAAAAAGATAAAAATATTATGATTGACTATAAAAGATGCATGCTAACAATGTGGTGTTCTATCTGAAAGAAATTTCATCTTCATATTTTCCACCAAAAGACGTAAGTATCAAATAGTCAGGCAATATATCCTGTTCTAATTTTCTGGTGCTAATTGACTTCCATTTAAAAGAAAGATTGACAAGATTGTTGTTCATGCATCCATAATCCATAACTAGATCCATGAGAAGTACAGAAAACAAATTTGAATCCAACAGCAAACAAAAGAAGTTCCAGGAGCACTAACCACTACTGCGGTGGGTTTTGATGACAGAAACCTTCTGAGCCTCCTTTTTAACAACAAATGACATGGATTGACAATCGAACTAATAAGGAAACTGTAGCTAACTAAGTCCATTCCCTGTATCATCGTTTTTGGAACTCTTGTGCTGACATACATAAGCCATGTTAACAGACAAAAACGAATTACTCTCTTAGGAAATTTGATATACTGGCAAGGATATATAATGACTGTATGCTACCTTACTTTTCTTGTGCTTATGCACATCGGCTGAATCCTCCAGACCCTCATGCTTCCTTTTCTGAAAAAATGGACAAAGCCCAACAAATGAAAAGATTGTTTATAGTGATGCTTATATGGAGTTATAAAAAGTTCTGGATATACAAAATTTCCTCCATAAAATGGGCAAACCTTCTCATGATGTTTCTTTGAATGATCGCCACTAGAATCATGATGCCCACTTTTATCCTTTTTCTTGTCCTTATCCTTGTCTTTGTCTTTACTCCGATCTTTATGACGATGTTTGTGCTTCTTATGCTCCCTGTCTTTGTCCCTGTCTTTGTCTTTGTGCTTTTTATGCTTCTTCTCTTTGTCTTTGGACTCACTTTTTGGTTTACCAGATATAGTTGGTATACCCTTTTCAGCCTGATGAATGGTTCAATGTTGTAAAGAGAAAAATGATCGAATGAACAGTGTCATAGCAGAAGTAGGATGATAAATGGATCTTACAGAGGGCAAATCCACCGGAGCCGTTTCTCGAAGCTGAAATGCTTGCCCCAGTGTTTCCATGTCAAACGGCTGGATATAAGCAGGCTTGTCCCTCAAGTATGCATTTTGAACAAGTTGATCTAGCTCCATTCCTTCTCCTTTACGAATTTCAGTGTCCCCCACAACATTGTGAAGATAATGTGTATCTGATATTGCCAAAGGCAAAGGCCTCTTGCAAAAGAAATCATGGTGGGCAAGCAATTTATAGTGGCTTATTAAATCAACAGCACCAGTGAGCTCCCTAGGGCCTGAAATATCACAACCATATCATGTACCACCAGCATTTCAATCAACGAAGACTTTGAAAAGGATACGTATGAAAAAATTATGTTACAAAAGGAAAAAAAGACTTATACTGGACAGTCATTGCACTGGTAGGCTCAAGAGTCAGCATTGACGTAAATCATAACAGAAATATGTATAACGCTCGCACAAAAAAAATGTATTTACTGTATAACAAACATATTGTAGACCACAATTATCTCAAGATGTTTGACAGTGTTTTCGGTACATGGAGCTCACTCAGCTCAGGACATCAACAAAATGATGTTTGCATCAGATAACTAACACAAATGATTATGGTGGCATCAGCTACATGCCAAATAAAGCTCAGGTTACCCTTGTTTCATCTTTAAATATAGTTGGGATGTTTTTCCTGGATATCTTTAATCTTCAGAAATATTGTGGGTGACAACTGCACAAAGCATCCATGATGAAATTCAATAGACAACGTTTCCTAGTGGATGTGAAAGTGTGCTCTCAGTATTTTATTTTTCTTATCAACAAAAACCCTACCTTTTCCAAACTTCTTGCCATCAGAATCCATCAGGCTGAAGCTTAGCCTAAGCAAAGTGCATATTCACCTGAAATTCAATTGAACAAAATTTAACAGATAGTATGAAAGTCAAGTCAATAGGTCACACTATGAACTTACACTGACTTAATACCCTGTTCCCAAAACAGAATATCTACCAAAACAAATTGATTCCATTTCCCAAAAGCAGACCATCTATTGAAATAAATTTATCACAGTTCCAATAAGATTATCTACTATCCACCATATTCAACCGCATAATACCATGAACTGCATGAATTAATAAACACTGTGATAAGCTAAGGTTCACCAATCCTGGAAGACATGTACGATAAATATTCTCATCTTATGGAACATATACTTAGTTTTCTTGCACTTCTTAGTCCTTACTGTCAAAGTATCACAATGAGGAAACTTAAGTAGCTCTACGAGTTATAAAAAAATTGTTCTCTTTCACATTTTTATAATACTGGAAAACCAAAGATTTTGTGTATGTTTCTATACTGAAAACATAATTCTATTGTTTCCACATAGTATAAAAGTAAGGATCTTTTGGGTAGTAAGAATGAAGCACAGCAAAGTGAAGGTCGCTTGCTAGAGTTGGGAGATGGTTCTCTATTTCATTGATGCACATGAATGAAGTAGTAACAGAGCCCAAGATTGATATAGTAAAATTGGAGAGAAATAAGGATTCAGAGAATGTAAACAAAGCATCTCTTGGTAGGCACACAGAACCTTTGCGTGATCCAGTTTCCAGCAGATCCAAGCCACAAATTGTAGAAGACCTAAGTTTTACTAACAAGTTTTGAAATTGATTCCAAAGTTAAAAGATTGTAATGTGCCCAAAACAACTTTAGGTTAGCCGTTAGCACTTAGCAGGCAGAACCCTGATGCGCTCTATTTCTGACGGACCACACCATAAACCATGTGAAAAAGCTACAAGTTTTACTTACATGCTTTGAAATCAGCACATAACTCCAAGAATTTAGTAGTAGAAACTGAAATATTAGAATCCTCACCAGAGCAGAGGAGCATTTTTATCTTCTCTCTCTCAAAAAAAAAGAGTAACATTTTTTACTCATTTTTCCCCTTTTGGAGTTAGAAGTCACACAACACATTTCCTAGCACGCCATTTTTATTGGGGCAAAAACTGCACAGCAAAATGTTAGCGGCGTGTTTCTGTTGGCACCAAAGTGATGATCATGCAAATTGCGGCTAGAGTCACACCACATAACAAAAATACGCACTCCTCTGCTGCTGCAAGTATACACGCACCCTAAATGAACCCAACCCAGCAGAGCACAGTATGCAACTCGAAAACCCTAATTCACAGTTCCCCCAAACCCTCAGCTGCGATGAGCACTGGCGTGAACGCAATTAAACGGGAAGATTTGGAATTGGGCTCGATTGCTCGCAGCCACAGGGAGAGAAGCAACAGATTAGGTCAAACTGGAACCGACCAACCCAACCCCACCCGCCCAAGCAAAGCTAGGGCTTCCTCACCAGAGAAGGGAACCGGTCCAGCGGATCAGTGTATCTCCGCTCCAACCCGCCGAGCTCCACGCCGAGTTGGGCCGAAGAGAAACGGAGGCGGCAGTGCGTCTCGCCGTCGGCGGCGGCGGTGGCGGCGGCGGCGGCGGCGGGATTCGGGGAGGCGCGAGTCGAGTCAGACCGACCGTCGGGCCGCACCGGGGGTGACTCCTTTTGATGCGGTGCGACGCGACCCGGCGACCGAGCCCGTTTCACACACGGAGAGGGGCAATATGGTGAATAGACAAGAAAAACAATGGGAATAATAAAAAGGGTTTTACGGAAAAATAAAGTCGACACCTAGCTGCACCTGGTTCAGTTTTTTTAAAAAAACTAGTGGAAACATCGAGCTTTACTGCTGAATACATCAATAAATAATAAATATATATGTTCGAAAACTTAAAATAATATAAAAATAATGTGATAATGCTTATTAACATGATTTGACATGTTTGAAGTAATAAACTATACATGATGTGCCATAATTGAATGGACTTTTAGACCCTCTAGACAATAATCGCTAGCGAACGATGATATGTCACATTTGCTGATATGCCATATTTGTTTGTTGAGTTTTTAAAAGTAGAATGTACCAATGTATAGAAGATATAGATATAAAAATTTTTACTTGACCTTTTTATGGAATGTTTGATTTTTCTCGATGCTACAGATACATATGGTCGAGTACACACGTTTATATCATACTAGTATGTGCGTTGCAACAGGTAAAGTCGGGACGCGGCGCGGATGGAGACGGGAGGAGGGGCGTAGACGCGGCGCGGAGCGGGAGCTCCAAGCAGTGATGGAAGGGAGGGTCGCAGGCGCGACGCGGGGCACGGCGCAGATGGGAACGGGAGGGAGGGGCGCAGGAAGAGAGGGGCGCATGAGGTCTTTTTTATCCAAATCCTCCCTTTCTTTTCAGCATTGGGACCGCGAGTTAATTTTATAAAACTCAAGGGGTTTTCTGCAAAATAGACAAGCGGACGAAAATTTTGGGTCAAAACACTACTTACTTATAGATAGTTTAGAAAAACACATGCATGTACACCCTAATTATATGAGTACCTCCTTTGATGTTCTTATTTGTCCCAAAATAAATTTATTTTAAATAATCATTGTATTGAAGTTTGTAAAAATAGAGAATATTTGCATTAGGAGTTGATAAAACATGAGTATTCTAATCTTTTTGGGTTTGTATTGATATGTTGCATTGGATCTTACTAAGAGAGCATTATTCTGCACCTTGGAAGATTAAATATGAAGAAATATTAAATAAGTATATAAATGAAGAATCAATTTAAACTACAAGTACATGTACACCTATACCCTTTATCGTCGTATTTTCTTTAAGATTCATGTACATAAGTATAGATTTCCATAAAGCTTATCATTATATCCCACTTTTCGATGTAGCATGAATCTGCATGAATCTCAATGAAGCATCCAATAACTCGATATGTAATGTAATGTAGGTGCATATTAAAAAGACAAACTTTCCTACACGACATCCAAAGTTTGTGTATTTTGCTGATAGACATTATAAAAATGTGTTATAGCTAAAAAAACACCCCTAAAACCCTAAAACTTGGTAATATGTTAGAGGACATTTTCGGGCCAATTGGAGAGAGATATTATTAAAAAGACGAGAATATCCTCAGGGCCACATGTAGAGTTGGAGTGAAAATTTGAAAATTCTACAACTCTGAATCTGCCATCATCCTAAGTATATTGCTACCATGTATCATATTCCATCTTCACTCTAGCGCCATGTTAAAAGCATTTGTCTCTAGGGATATGTTTGTCCATTTGAAGATTTTTTTTCTCCAATTAGCCTGAAAGTGTCCTCCAACAAATTACCAATTTTTAGGGTGTTTTTCAGTCATAATATATTTCTACGATGTACATCAGCAAATTACATAAAATATGAGTGTCCTGCAGCAAAATTTGCCTATTAAAATCCTCTTCTAATAAGTAGAACACAATTTTATATTACTCCAACAAATGCAATTGACAGTGTGAGCGCATCAACTCATGGTTGGCCTGCATAACAAAATTTCAATATGAAGATTCTTTGTGCATGAGTTCATATATACATCTTGAAATGCCTTTTTATATCCTATATGGATGGTTTCCACTTTAGTGAAGTACATGAGCATGCACAAGAAATAAGATCACGATGTTAATAATTAGGGTCATCAAACATCCTTAGCCAATCAACCCAACATACTGAGACAAAATCTATAAGTTGGAGAACAAGACGGAATAATTAATCGATCACTATGAGAAATAATTTCGAAATAATTTCAACAATATTCTCAACACAACGTAGAGTCGTATCCTCGGCTAGCTGCCTTCATCACCCAAGCAAGCACAACGCCAGGTGAAGGGGAGGAAAAATAATACCTTTCAGCCTTCGGGCTCAATCATATCAATAAAAATTAATAGAAAAAAATTGATGAATATGCTAAAATCGTAGGCATGTAATAAAAGATTAAAAGAACAAAAACTGAAAAACAGTCGTCCGGATAGGGCAAAGGAAAAACTCATGAATCTTATTTGAAGATGTTACATGGTAGCATGTTATCTTATTTTTTGTACTTACATGATGCAAACAACTGATGAGTGGACCATTGAACAATAAACCATCATCAGAGTGATCACTTGAGTTCATTTATTTCTTCCTCGCCTCGATCCTAAACCAAGCCAGCAGAAGAAACAAGGTTAGAGTGGAATTTTTTTCCAGCTACGGAATTTTTCAAAAGTAAAAAAAAAGCCATAATAATCCTTGGGAATAGAATGGAGTGATAAATCCTATATTTCGAATACATAAATAATAGCAAATTCATAGAGACTTCTTTCCTATGAAAAAACCTAAAGCATGTGATCTGAACAAGCCCTTATTTCTTTTGGATGCAACTCCCAAAACCATCCTCTCAAAAAAAACTCATAAAATCTTACACACAACCAAAAACATATCAACTTAACTTCACTAGTTCGTACTTAAAAAAGTTGTTATCTTCACCAACTTTTATGGGAAGTCGTCGCGCTGCTATATATTAAAAAAACAGAAAGACAATAACATAGCTACGATATATATAATGACCAATGACGTAACATGCAAACTTATATTATTTCTCCTATCCGATATAGGCTTATATACATATATATACATACATACATACATATATATATATATATTGGTTTTCTGTTGTTTTGCTTTCAAGAAAACTAATATTACCTCCATCCAAATATAATTATATTTATAGCATTTAAATTTTTTTAAAAAATGTGTTTCTAATAGGATGGGACACATCCAAAATTAATTAGATCACTACCGGAGAAAACCACAACTGTCCCGGTTCGTAACCTTCAGTAGTCCCGGTTGTCAAACCGGAACTACGAATTCGGGACTAGAGATAGGCGATTCTAGTCCTGTTAAATAACCGGGACTAAAGATGCATCTTTAGTCCTGGTTGAAGCCACCAACCGGGACTAAAGATTTTTTTAATTTTTTTATTTGCCCTTTCTCCAGTCCACGCCCTCGATTCTTTTGTTTTTTTTGTCAAAATCCTAAAATCATCACGAATCTGAAATCAAATATCACAGATTCACAAATAGCAATGAACAATACATATCCCAAATGTTTTTTTCATTTTTTTCTCCACATATCAAATACATCTTCAAAATCCACAAAAATCACAGATCAAATACTATCATATCACATATCAAAATCACATCACATATCATCAAACATCAAAAAAAAATTCAGATCGGCCGCCACGCCCCGCCCGCCGCCCGCCTCCGTCCGCCCGCCCGGGCGCGCGCCCCGGCCGCCTCCAGCCGCCCGGCCTACCCGCCGCTCCCGGCCCGCCCGCCGTCGACCCCGGCCGCCCGCCCGCGCGCTCGCGCGCGCGGGCCGCGCCGACCCTAGCCTCGTCGGTGAGGAGATGGCACCCCTGCCGCCACCTCCTCCCCTGTCGCCGCCATCTCCTCCCGTTGCTTGCCAAGGGAAGAGGAAGAGGGAGAGGGAGAGGGAGAGAGCTGAGGAGAGAGGAGAGAGATCTGAAAAATGTGCTAAGTGTTGGATCGGTGGAGAAGACGATGCGTGTTGGGGATATATATAGCCCTGAATTTTTAGTCCCGATTGGTGTCACCAACCGAGACTAAAGATAATTTTCTCGCTATTTTTAATTCATCTTTAGTCCCGGTTGATGGCACCAACCGGGACTAAAGATAATTTCCCGCTATTTCTAATTTATCTTTAGTCCGGTTGATGTCACCAACCGGGACTAAAGATAATTTCCTCTATTTTTCCAAATTTATTTGTGTTAACACCGAAATTTGGTAATTGAGTTTCTAAGTCCGCAAAGGCGAAGCGGAATCGGATCGGCTGAAGACAGGAATCGCATCGGCCAAAGGAGTGATCGGCTGCGAGGCCAAATGGCTGAGGATGGATCGAACAGGGGAAGCCGATAGCCGATTCTGGGTCCAGAAGAGATGAAACCGTTTCTAATGCAGAAACTTAAAGATAAATAGAAGATTCGTTTGCTAATTGCGCATTAGATGATATTGTCACTTATGGATAGAGTCCTGTAACGGCAATTGTATCTGTAATTTGGAGATTTGTTAGACTGTTAGTTGTAAAACGGCATGGGTCCTGTTAGGGATAATGCTGTGTTTTAAATGGTAGTTTAGATAGAGTCCAGGGTTTGTACAGATAATTGTATCTTGGGTATAAATAGGACCCGAGAGCCCCTATAAATAGAGACATATTCAATCAATCAAACCTTCGGCGCATCGCCAACTTTTTCTTTAGACGAGCACTTTGTTTGGCTACGGGCTGCATCGTTTCGATCCTCAGATCCAGGTAAATGTTTGTCATTAGTGGTATGATTTACTGTTTCTAGTACTTCCATCGCAATGATACATTAGAATCAGGAGTTTGTACTGCGCTATTTATCATATAGCGCATATAAATTAGATCAATGTTTAGATCTATCTTGTCATTGGCTAGTTCTGTCAAGGACTTGCAGCCGATAGGACTAGATCTAAAGGTTAGCTGGTTTATATGCGGTATCCACCGTCTTGAGAGGTATAAATCGGCTGTGACAGATCGGGTTTTTCTTTTGATACTTAATGCTGCATCAGGTTCGAACTATTAAGTCGTTTTTAGAATTATCAATGACCTGTTTGGATAGATTTATATTGTTTAGAGACAGTGCCGGGGTTTCAGCCGGCCTTATCTGCGCTGGTATATTTCTTTTGATATATTCGTTATTAGATCCGTATTAGGGCTGCCTCTTATGTTAAGATCGTGTTCCTATCGGACGCAGCCAGCCGAAATCGGCTTATCACTGACAACCGATGGCCGATTTTCGGGTTGTGCGTCTGATTCAGGAATATTATCTTTCTATAAGATTAATCGGGGTACTAGCCGATTCATTGTTAGCTTTCCAGTATCGGCTAGGTTATCGATCCGTATATTTATTATTCTTTACTGTATTTGGGTCAAGCGGCTGATGCTGTCTCGGTATGGCCGATCCATTCCAGTCACTTGGCTCAAATATAGTTTAGAATAGTATATATATGTTCATGGATTTCCTTAGCCGATCCCATAGGGATCTAACCTAACACTTAGCACATATTCTCTTGTTTTTTTGTTGATTGACAGATCAAATCAACTGGCACGCCCTGCACGTTGTAGGCAGCCGAGAAGGACCTACACTGGAGTCAAGCAGATCTCCCAGGCCAGTGCGTGAGAGAGATTTCTCGTCAGCACGCTTCTTTGCACGCCCGGTGGGACCTTCTTTGTTGGCTCGGCTCGGACGCATAGACTCAGCCGGCAAGATGGTCGACCCCATGAGCCCTGGCATCACGCAGGACAACATCGTCCCTGTAAAGATGGAACAACTATCGGCTGAGCAGCAAGCCGAATATAAGAAGATGGTGGAAGAGCTCTAGGCTAACTATTTACAATCTTTCACCCAAACAAGATCCGAAGCTGTGCACCAAAAATACAAGTTCAGCCTGAACGATACCAAGGCATCTTCCTCAGGTGACACAAAAAGGCAAACAGAAGGTGGAGGAGCCGACCCAGGTGCAAGATGATTCGGCCGTATACTCTCTACAAGATCGGATTGACTCGGCCGTTCACCACGCACTGGTGAACCAAAGTAGCATCTTGGTCAACACTCTCAATAATATGATCGCTACTGTGGTCGACGCCAAGGTAGCCGAACAGCTGCAACGGGGGCCCACGTACTTCACAGATGGTCAATTTCCTGGTTACAGGATGCTGGTCACGCAGGATCGGCCAATCCCGCTGATAGCACAACAAGGGCCACCGGGAGGAGCCCTTGGTCATCCAAACCCAGGCGAATCATCTATAAGGCCGGCGGTTACTATACTGAATCAATAGCAGCCGTTGGCCCATGATCAGATTGATAATATGTTCAATGACAATCGACAGTTGGAGCCGATTGATCCAGATAGACGGCGCAACGCCTGTGGTCGACAGCTGTTCCCAGGACCATCAACACCACCGGCGCCTCGGCCACCTCTTGTTGAACATCACTACCAGTACCAATGAGGCTGTCAAGATCATCATTATAGGCCGCAGACACCGCCACCGCTGTATCGGCAAGCACCCACGCCGCATGGCCCATACGAGCCGATACAGCAAGGTAACCGGACATGGGCTGATCTGATCGCAGATGTCATGCGCGATCAATTCGGCCTCAAGCCGAAAGACTCCGAAAACATGTATCGGTATCCTTATCCAGAGCACTTTGAACGGATCCCGCTACCCAACCGATACAAGATCCCAAACTTTTCAAAATTCTCGGGGCAAGACAATATTTCAACATACGAGCATGTTAGTCGATTTTTGGCGCAATGCGGTGAAGCATTGGCTACGGACCCCTTGAGAGTTCGACTGTTCCCTCTCTCTCTTCGGGATCGGCCTTTACCTGGTTCTCCTCATTGCCCTACAACTCGATTCGAGTTGGGCCGATCTTGAAAACAGCCCACGCTATTTCTACTCAGCAACCATGAGATGAAGTTGTCGGACCTAACCAAAGATCGGCGAAACACAATGAGTCGGTCCAAGAATACATCCAACGATTCAGGGAGATGAGGAACCGATGTTACAGCCTGGTGCTATCGGACGCCCAGCTGGCCGATTTGGCCTTTCATGGTCTGATCGCGCCGATTAGAGAACGTTTCTCGGCACAGGACTTCGACAGCCTAGCCCATTTAGCGCAGAAGGTGACGGCCCACGAACAGCGATTTCAAGACACCGTAAAGGCCGTCAAAAATATAACTCAGTCGTCGTCGAGTCGACTACGGTCCGACAACGATGACGCAGAGTGGCGGCACAAGAGTGGGCTAAGAACAAGAAAGCCATCGTTTGCCAATGGTTACCGAAGACGGCTAAGGAAGAAAGATATGACTTTGATATCACCAAGGCCGACAAGATTTTGGATTTACTGCTCAAGGAGAAACAGATTCAATTACCCAAAAATCATGTGATCTCATCGGCCGAAGAATTGAAGAAGAAGAAGTATTGCAAGTGGCACAATTCCACATCCCACGCCACCAATGACTGCAAGGTCTTCAGGCAGCAAATTCAGTCAGCGATCGAAGCCGGGAAATTGAAGTTCGTCGATTCAAGTTGGCCGATGAAGGTAGATAGCAATCCGTTTCCGGTTAACACGGTCCAGGCCGGCCCCGGGCAAGCTGATCGACAGAACAGAATGGCGCACGGCTTAGTCAATCCATCGATCGGGGCCAAGGTAGAAAGCGACCAAATTGGATGTCATGTCGCGCCGATTAATATGGTGTGCCCAGTCATCAGATCGGCTGACCGACAGCCGATCCACGAACGAAGCCGACACCGTCATCATCACCGGTCTCGGCATGAAGAAGTTTATGACAAAGCACCTCGTCGGCGTGACTCGAACACTCGAAGCCGACGATACGAGGTAAACCACGATAATGCCAATCCGCATTGGCATTGTGATTTTTTCAGGTATTGCTGGGAATTCGGCATGAGATTGCCGACGCTGGATGACTGCCCGGCATGTAACGATCATCGCGACGACGGACACAGGAGGTCACCGTCTACAAGTCCAACCCGGTTCACCCCCAGAGCCGTTCGGCTGAACCAAAGGCGGCGGTCAGTCCATGATCGGCTCGGTCCGATCCATCAGGACTTCTTTGTCAACGAAAACCACGATGGGAACAGTCGCGACGATGAAGAGGCCAACGACGAGGAATCGACCAACCCCCAATGGTGTCCGTCCGATCTCTTCATGAAGACACAGAAAAGAAGGGTTCAACGGCTTAAGCGTGAAGGGAAAGAAGATGAAGTGTGGCAAATGATCCACGAACAGCGCTGTCACTGGGCAAAATCAAAAGGCGATGGGTACCTAAAAATAAAGACGCCATAGCCAACGAGGAACAAGCCGAGGAAAGCCCACCGATCAAGCCGAGGGCACCAAAGGGAAAGGCAAAATTTCTGCGTGCAACATGGTCTTTGTATTGCCCGAGTTCGGCGCTCCCGAAGCCGATGCGACACCGTCGAAGATGACCTGCAAAGCCGGCAATCTCACCAGATCAGCCGTCTTCGACAAACCGAAGGAACCGAAAATCGGCATTTAAAGCCGTTGTACGTTAAGGGATTCGTGAACAGTAAGCCGATTTCCAAAATGCTGGTTGATGGGGGAGCTGTGGTCAATCTCATGCCTTACGCGACATTCAGAAAGTTAGGCAAGGGAGCCGAAGATCTGATAAAAACCAACATGGTACTCAAGGACTTCGGCGGCAACCCATCGGAAACAAAGGGCGTCCTCAATGTTGAGCTGACCGTCGGCAACAAGACCGTGCCCACAACATTCTTTGTCATCGACGAGAAGGGGTCTTACAGCCTGCTGCTTGAAAGGGATTGGATACACGCCAACTGCTGCATCCCTTCCACGATGCATCAAATCCTGATCCAATGGGACGGCGACAAGATCGAGATCGTGCCAGCCGACAAGTCAGTTAGTATCGTCAATGCCGATTTGCCACTTTGGAAAATCAAAGGCATCGATTGTTTATCCGGGAAAGTCTGGCAAGCCGATTTTTTGAATGTTTCCAATTCCACGATACAGCCCATCGGAAATGACGAGCCGCAGCTGCTGCTTTGAGCAAGACATGGTGGAGGGCTCAAGCGTTCTCGACGTAGCCACCGCGGACGAAGACGATGGCAAGTTAGGGCAGGGCTTCACGACGGCCGACGAATTAGAGGAAATCGACATCGGCTCTGGTGATAAGTCGAGGCCGACGTACATTAGCAGAAATCTGTCTCCTCATTGTAGATCCCAGCTTATTGAATTATTAAAAGAATATAAAGATTGTTTTGCTTGGGAGTACTTCGAGATGCCCGATCTCAACAGATCGATAGTGGTCCATCAACTGCCGATTAAGGCAGGCTATCGGCTGTTCAGACAACCTCTCAGGAGGTTTAAGGCCGATATGTACGACGCAATTAAAGCCGAAATCACTCGGCTGTACGACGGATTCATTTGGCCTTGCCGGTACGCCGAGTGGGTCTCAAACATCGTCCCAGTGTTAAAGAAAAACGGTAAACTTAGGGTGTGCATCGATTTCAGGGACCTAAACAAGGCAACCCCTAAAGACGAATACCCAATGCCAATAGCCGATCTGCTTGTCGATGCTGCCTCAGGCCACAAAATCATCAGTTTCATGGATGGCAATGCAGGATACAACCAAATATTCATGGCCGACGAGGACATCCACAAGACTACTTTTCGGTGTCCCGGCGCAATCGGCCTATACGAATGGGTGGTAATGACGTTCGGCTTGAAGAATGCTAGGGCAACATATCAGCGGGCCATGAATTACATCTTTCACGACATGATCGGCTCGCTGGTGGAGATATACATTGATGACGTGGCTGTCAAATCCAGGGAGATAGAAGGCCACGTAGCCGATCTGAGGCAAGTGTTGGAACGGACGAGGAAGTACGGTTTAAAGATGAATCCGCTTAAGTGCGCGTTCGGCGTGTCGGCCGGGCAATTCTTGGGATTTCTCGTCCATTAAAGAGGGATTGAAGTCACACCAAGGAGCATAAATGCTATCAAAACAATTCAACCTTCGAAAGATAAAAAGCAGCTCCAGTCATTGATCGAAAAGATAAACTTCATCAGACGGTTCATAGCTAATCTCTCAGAAAAAATGGAGCCGTTCACACCACTGCTTCGGCTGAAAACTGATCAGACCTTCACATGGGGGGCAGAGCAGCAGAAGGCGTTAGACAACATAAAAGATTATCTAAGCTCCCCTCCAGTTTTAATGCCTCCACAAAAGGGAATACCATTCAAGCTGTACCTATCGACTGATGACAAATCAATCAGCTCCGTCCTAATCCAAGAGGTCGACAGCAAAGAAAATGCCATTTTCTATCTCAGTCGACGGCTGCTAGACGCAAAGACAAGGTATTCATCTGTGGAGAAGTTATGCCTATGCCTCTATTTTTCATGTATGAAATTAAGACACTATCTGCTGTCCAACGAGTACGTGGTAATTTGTAAAGCCGATGTAGTTAAGTATATGCTATCGGCTCCGGTGCTCAAAGGGAGAATCGGGAAGTGGATCTTCGCACTAACAGAGTTCGACCTGAGGTACCAGGCACCAAGGGCAGTCAAAGGGCAAGCCATAGCCAACTTCATTGTGGAGCACAGAAACGACTCAATCGGCTTAGTGGAAATTATGCTTTGGACTCTGACGTTCGATGGCTCGGTCTGCACCAACGGCTGTGGCATCGGCTTGGTCATTATTTCGCCCAGGGGGACAAGCTTCGAGTTTGCTTTTGCCATCAACCCCCACGTTACAAACAACCAAGCCGAATACAAAGCCGTCCTTAAAGGATTACATCTACTCAAGGAAGTTGAAGCCGACGCCATCGAAATAATGGGGGATTCATTATTGGTCATCAGCCAATTATCAGGAGAATATGACTGCAGAAACGATGCATTGATGGTCTATTATCGGCAATGCCGGGAGTTAATGGATGGTTTTCGGCTAGTCACTTTGAAGCATATCCCCAGAGAGCAGAACACAGAGGCCAATGACTTGGCTCAAGGGGCATCAGGCTATCGGCCGATGCTGAAAGAGGTAGATATATATGTGGCCGCCATTACGACCGATGATTGGAGGTTTGACGTTTACAACTATTTCAAAAACCACTCTTAATCGACCACAAGGAAACTACGATACAAGGCGTTACGATACGTGTTGCTCGATGAAGACCTATACTATCGGACGATTGACGGCGTGCTACTCAAGTGTTTGGGAGCTGATCAGGCTACAGTGGCCATCGGGGAAGTACATGAAGAAATCTGTGGCATGCACCAATCGGCCCACAAAATGAAGTGGCTACTCTGCCGAGCGGGGTATTTCTGGCCGACAATGCTGGAGGACTGCTTCAATTACTACAAGGGATGCCAGGACTGCCAGAAGTTCGGCGCTATACAACGAGCACCAGATCGGCTATGAACCCAATCATCAAGTCGTGGCCGTTTAGAGGATGGGGCATTGATATGATCGGCCGATCAATCCACCCTCGAGCAAAGGACACAAATATATCCTGGTGGCAATGGATTATTTCATGAAATGGGTGGAGGCGATCCCCCTCAGAAAAGTGGATTCTAAGGACGCGATCGAGTTTGTCAAAGAGCACATCGTCTACCGATTTGGCGTTCCACAAACAATAACAACGGACCAGGGGATCTATCTTTGTATCGGACGAATTTGTTCGGTTGCCGACGGCATGGGGATCAAGCTACTTAATTCTTCGCCGTATTACGCGCAAGCCAACGGGCAAGCCGAGGCCTCAAACAAAAGTTTGATCAAGCTGATTAAAAGAAAGATCTCTGAGTATCCCAAGCAATGGCACAGCCGATTAGCCGAGTCACTATGGGCGTATCGGATGGCATGCCACGGGTCAATCCAAGTCTCTCCGTACAAACTAGTCTATGGACATGAGGCTGTACTGCCATGGGAAAGTGTCATCGGCTCAAGGCGCATTCAGCTACAAGATCAACTCACGGCCGACGATTATTATCATCTGATGATGGACGAGTCGGAAGATCTGGTTTTATCCAGGATGATGGCCTTAGAAAAAGTCACAAAAGATAAAGAACGAGTAGCCAGGCATTATAATAAAAAAGTGGTGCCCAAGTCTTTTGAGGAAGACGAGCTCGTTTGAAAACTTATACTGCCGATCGGGTCTAGAGACAACAAGTTCGGCAAGTGGTCACCAAATTGGGAGGGACCTTTCAAGATCCACAAATGCGTCTCTAAGGGAGCTTACATGCTAAAAGGTCTGGACAGAGAGGTATTCGGAAGGGCTCTCAATGGAAAGTATTTGAAGAAATACTACCCAAGTGTGTGGATCAACTCGTGACTCGGCTATGGTTACTTCAGCCGATTTACAACAGCCGATGTCTCACATCTACGAGACATCGCCTTTAGACATTTTTCTACAACATTTCTTGCCAAGCGCCCTACGATCGGCGCATGATTGACCTATAAGGACGGCCAGGATGCGCAAACGGCTCGAACTCATAATTTTGTCGACACTAAAGCTATCAACAAAACTTGGGGGACATATACATACACAAGCCGATCGCAAAATCGGGTCGATTGCAACGCAACATAACAATTGCAACGCAAAATCAGACTACAATTGCAATGCAAAATCAGGCTACAACATTCGCTGATTTTTATTCATGATCAGCGCACAACCGTTTTTGATTACATGTCTCCCAGGTAATCTCTGATGGCCGCCAGAGCCCGGTCGGTGGTCTCTGGAGACTATCTCTAAAGCATCCAAGATCAGATACTCTAGCCGAGTGACCCTGACGTCGGTGGTTGTGGTCAGCAGTTCGTTGGCGAGTCGTGTTTGCCTTGCTTCCAGCCGGTCAAGGCGCGTGAGCGTCGAAGACGCCATAGGGGCAGCGGCCGGGATGCTACTGAGGTTGATGGGAGGCTTGGCCGCCGGGTGACGAGCCTCCAGCTCCCTGAAGTGCCTCAAGTTGGTCCTCACTTGTCGTTCCTGGCTAGGCGTCAGTTCGTACGGCGTGTCCATGATCGCTAAGATCACCCGAAGGGGATGGAGCGGCTGCGAGAAGGTTCACTCCTGAGTACTTAGGGAGAAGAAATGATGAGAATGGATGAGTTGGGGAATCACCTGGTTCACAGACGAGCTTGCGGAAGCCATAAGAGACCCTGCCGAAAGCTTGGAGATCTGGATGTTGTACGCCTGGGGAGTGGGTTTTTCTTTGGCTGTGAGTTATTCATGAAGGCCCGGAGGAGTCCACTTATAGAAAGAAAAGATGTGGTTTCAGATGTATAAAGTCACTGCCGATGCGAAAGTCGAAGAGGCCATCATTTAAGGCGTTGGGAATCGTTGAATGGGTGACGCTTGCTCGTGGCTGGATACCTATCGTCTAGAACTCACGGATTCTTGAAATACAGATTTGGATGAATCGGACCATGAAACCAAATCGGCAGTGCACCTGGAAACATCGGCCGATAGCCAATAAGACCGATGTTCGAACGATAACACTAACGGTTGTGGTGTGATCTCGAGGTCAACAACACGGAACGATGCGAGCGGCTGGAGCCGATTTCGACGTAAACAAGTCAGGACGCCACGCGCGGCCGAAGGACAATCTTATCTATAAGTACGACTGATCTTATCTACAAACGCAATGGCAGAAAATCGATGAATTATGACACACGATTCGAAGCCAAAGACGAGCACAAGTAAGATGGTCGTCCAATCACATCACAAAAACATGGCAAATATGACATAGAAGCGATTAGCCGATTTCAAAAGGCCGGGACATTACAATCTCATTGTTTCAGAAAGTCGGCTATGGCCGACAAAGCTGTCCGCCTAATTTGATCAATTTCTTCGATGGCCCTAACGTCGTCGGCCTCAGACCCCGACACCGATCGGACGCTCCTCACCAAGTTGCGCAGGTGTGCCACGGCCGCCCTGATGCCTTGGCGCTCAACTTCAATCTTAGCCGGCAAGCCAGCCATGTACTCCTCGTGAACATCGATCTCGTTCGTAACTTGAACAAGATCGGCTATCAGCTGGTCTTGACGGGTGCGGAGTTGCTCAAGCTTGGCCGCCGGCTCGGTCTTTAGGCGGTCGAAGACAGCCTTCCGGCTTTCAATGGCATCCTTGGTCGACTGGATGGTGGCCGATCGCGCTTGACTCTCGCGGCGATCGATTATCCGCTACCGTGCCCGCTCGTTCTTGAACTGATGGGCTTCCATGAAGGTTGCCGGCACGATGGCTTCGGCTACGGCGTCCGGCAGCTGGTCTTGGATATCTCTGAATCGCGCGCATATCGAGCCGCTGTCGACCACCAGCGCGTCCAGCGAAGCTCCCAGCCGATTGCCGATGTCGGCTAAAGTGGCCCTCAGGTCCTCAGCCGGCATCGCAAGCGCCTCCTCGCCGGCGTCACCGGGCTCCTCGAACTCCGACAAGTCAAAATTGAGGAGGTCGGCTATGTTCTGCAACAAAGAGAAGGATGATCAAGGACATGCTAAGCCGACAAAGCCGATCATCAAAATTAGTTGGCTTACCGTCGGCATCGGGATCGGGGCTGCGGGTTCGGTCGGATAGTTGCCCACGGCCGTCGGGGCCTCTTCACCGGCGTTGTCGCCACTGTCCCCAACAGGCACAGTATGCTCGCCGGACGCCTGGGGGGCAGCCGATGGAGACTGCGGGGCTGCAGAAGAATGAATTAATGGACAAGCCGATCGATTACTACAAGTTAGGAGGCAGAGGATGATTACCGATGGCGTGGGGTGAGGAGTGCGACTGGCCAATCTCTTGACCTGCGAGCAATGGTTCGATCAGATGCAAGTGATCATCATGAAGCCAAATTCGGTGGAGTAAAGGCTTACTCGACGTTTTGTTGGCGGACTTGGGGTCGGGACGTCGGTGGGCATTGACCGACTCGGGACTCGAAGTCCGGGTTCAGCCGCCCCCGATGGCCGTCGACACTTCCTCGGGCGACGGTGTCGAGGAACTGCGCGACGGCGGATCCAAGGGAGGAGGCTATTGGCGGCACTGCGGCTTTGTCTTTTCAGCCTCTTGGGGGCGGCGCGATCACGGCCGCGGTGGTGGTGCGCCTTTCTCTTCTACGCGATCGGCTGACGCACCTGCCCTCGCAACAGCGACGCCACTTTCGGCGCCCCCAGCCGATGGCGACGGAGCAAGACCGTCCTCATCCAGGACGCCCGAGTTGTATTCGATGGGGCGCCCGGAGTTGCTCACCGACGGCCGCTCCGTCTCCGTCTCCTGCGAATCAAAAGACGAGCGTTAATCGGCTGTGTCAGCCGATGATTGGAAGAAGCAAATTGTTTGAGCCTCGGCGTAAATTTACCGAGGGGATCTCGTTGGGCGAAGCGATTCGATGTAGCAAGACGACCGTTGGTGGAAGATATGGCGCTTAATTTCGGACCACCATCGGTCGTAAGCGGCGCTTCTCCTCATCGACAATGTTATCACGCCGACGTCATCGAGGGGAGGGCCGGCTATGTTCAGCAGCTGATCCATTATTAAGTCCTGGCCGACCGCCCCCCTCGTTTCAATCTTATCGGCGTAGAAAAAGCCGATGGGCAGCTGCCCAAGACCAAGCTGCCTCGCCGCCGACATTGGGTAGTAGAATTCATAGCACTTGGCCACCGATCGGCCTTGGTGAATCCCAGTCGGCAAGATGCAGGGGGATAGAGTGGCGATAAACAGTTCCCTGCACCTTGGGTTGTCAGCTGAGTTGAGGTCGTCCCAATTAAAATCAGCCGGCAACTCGAACATTCCCGTCTGGTAAAAGTACCAGTGCGGTTGTCACGAGACAACCCGTCATAGAGGGTTATGAACCATTCGGCCATCGGCTCTGCGATTGCTTTGAGCCTTCGTGGGCGGCGGCCGCCTCTCGTAGCTCATGCATCTCCCGGTGGTAATCTGGTTGCCTTCATCATCTTCAATCGGCTCCAGCCTTGGGAATCCGGCTTCTGTCAGACGGGGCCAACCGGCTATCTTCTGGGTCGCAAGCACTAGCCAGATTTGAAGAAACCACCAGGGGCTGTCGGTGTTGATTGGAGCGTTGGCGGCTATCTTCACAGCGGCCTGATGCAACATTTGATACAAGTAGCCGAGAAGGTATTTCCCCAGCGCAAGGTTCCTCCCATCGGCCAGGGCTTCAGCTACAATTTGCCAATTGGCGGTCGGCCCACAGCTTGATTTTCAGAACACGAACTTTTCAAGCCACATCATTAGGAATGCGGTGTGCTCCCTGTGGCCGACTGTCCCTTCCTTCATGTTTTGGGCAATGAAGCCGCTCCATCCGTCGATGGCCTTGGTTTTGAATTGATGTTGGCCTTATCGGTTCAAGGTGTTGGGATCGGCCGATGATTCGATATCCAGCCCAGTTGTCATGAATATGTCGGCCAAGGTGATAGTCATCGGCCCTTGCCGGAAGATGAAGGCATTGAAACTGTCGTTCCAAAAGTAGGTTGCATCCGATAAGAGCGGCTCGTCTTTTTCCATGCCAGCGAGGGACAGTTCCAGGCATTGGGCAAGCCCTTTTTCTTCCCATTGAGCGTACTTTGCCGATTGCACCCTCTTGTACCATTCAATCCAGGCTGCATCGGTGGACGGCCATGCTTTGAATGTTCCGTTCCAGTGGGAGAGGGATGGCTTGGCGGTGTTGAAAGGGATGTGGTTAGTTTCGGCTATGATGGTATCGGCTGGGTCTGTATTGCCGATAGGTCCGAGGAAGTATCTCTCTGCTTGTGTCAAATTTGGGATAAGTACTTGATGTGACAAAGCTACGGTTCGAAAAGAGAAGAGAGGCGCTAATCAAGAACGGTTGCGTATTACGGTTCGGGAAAGGAAAAGTACTAATTGATAAGAATGTGAAGTAAAATGCTACTTGAAAGATGGCCGAATGTAATGTTGATGCAAAGTGTTTGAAGAGGCAGATTTCAAAGTAAAATTATAGATCGGAAGAGAGTATCTCGGGAACTCGTTGCGGCGGCGGCGAAACGGCGGCGGACGGCGCAGCGGCGCTGCGGCTGGTGTGGCGACGGTGGCCGGCGAAATGGAGGTGCTCAATGCAGCGGCGGTGGAGGCCATCGGGATGCTCGGAGATGAAGATGGGTCTGAAGAACGTGAGAGAGTTCGACGGGCACCGATGAAATCGCCGGAAGAGAGAGAGAACAGGCAAGAGGCTTGTTTGTGAAGGAAGCTGAGTGCGCTTTGAAGGCGTAGGTGGCTTGGCCAAAGGGAGTGGGTTTTTAAAGAGCACTTGGGGAGAAGTCGAGGCGGTTTAGGTCAAGAAGGAAGCAGGAGTTTGGATAGGCAAGCAAATCCGCAACACTTTGTATTACGGACTTGGGGGCATGTGTTAACACTGAAATTTGGTAATTGAGTTTCTAAGTCCGTAAAGGCGAAGCGGAATCGGATCGGCTGAAGATAGGAATCGCATTGGCCAAAGGAGTGATCGGCTGCGAGGCCAATTGGCTGAGGATGGATCGAACAGGGGAAGCCGATAGCCGATTCTGGGTCCGGAAGACATGAAACCATTTCTAATGCAGAAACTTGAAGATAATAGAAGATTCGGTTGCTAATTGCACGTTAGATGATATTGCCACTTATGGATAGAGTCCTGTAACGGCAATTGTATCTGTAATCTGGAGATTTGTTAGACTGTTAGTTGTAAAACGGCATGGGTCCTGTTAGGGATAATGTTGTGTTTTAAATGGTAGTTTAGATAGAGTCCAGGGTTTGTACAGATAATTGTATCTTGGGTATAAATAGGACCCGAGACCCCCTGTAAATATAGACATATTCAATCAATCAAACCTTCGGCGCATCGCCAACTTTTTCTTTAGACGAGCACTTTGTTTGGCTACGGGCTGCATCGTTTCGATCCTCAGATCCAGGTAAATGTTTGTCATTAGTGGTATGATTTACTGTTTCTAGTACTTCCATCGCAATGATACATTAGAATCAGAAGTTTGTACTGCGCTATTTATCATATAGCGCATATAAATTAGATCAATGTTTAGATCTATCTTGCCATTGGCTAATTCTGTCAAGGACTTGCAGCCGATAGGGCTAGATCTAAAGGTTGGCTGGTTTATATGTGGTATCCACTGTCTTGAGAGGTATAAATCGGCTGTGACAGATCGGGTTTTTCTTTTGATACTTAATGCTGCATCGGGTTCGAACTATTAAGTCGTTTTTAGAATTATCAATGATCTGTTTGGATAGATTTATATTGTTTAGAGACAGTGCCGAGGTTTCAGCCGGCCTTATCTGCCCTGGTATATTTCTTTTGATATATTCGTTATTAGATCCGTATTAGGGCTGCCTCTTATGTTAAGATCGTGTTCCTGTCGGACGCAGCCAGCTGAAATCGACTTATCACTGACAGCGGATGGCCGATTTCCGGGTTGTGCGTCTGATTCAGGAAGATTATCTTTCTATAAGATTAATCGGGGTACTAGCCGATTCATTGTTAGCTTTCCAGTATCGGCTAGGTTATCGATCCGTATATTTATTATTCTTTACTGTATTTGGGTCAAGCGGCTGATGTTGTCTCGGTATGATCGATCCATTTCAGTCACTTGGCTTAAATATTGTTTAGAATAGTATATATATGTACATGGATTTCCTTAGCCGATCCCGTGGGGATCTAACCTAACATTTAACGCATATTCTCTTGTTTTTTTGTTGATTGATAGATCAAATCAATCGGCACGCCCGCACGTTGTAGGCGCGAGAAGGACCAGACTGAGTCAAGCGATCTCCTAGGCCGCACGTGAGAGAGATTTCTCGTCGGCAATTTGGTCCCGGCTAGGGTTAATAATTAAATAATTTGTAAATAGGACCAAATTAAATTCATTAAATATAGGTTTAAAATAATAGTATTAAAATTTAATCAAACATAGATAATCCTAAATATTAATGTGCTCTTCTAGATAGTGTTCCTCATTTGCCCCTCTCTATTTTCATATTCATCTGAAGTTGTTATTTTTTTGGAAAAATTCGACTTTTTTGTTTTATTTTTTATATTTTTTATGGACTTAGGAGCACACAAGAGGTAACCACATAAAATTTGAGCGTAAACAAGCAAAAGACGAAGCCTGTGGAAAATTCAGAAGACACGCTCAGAGTCGAAAAAAAAGCTTTCGGGCTCGAAAAGGCAATCTTCTGAGGCTTTTTTGGGGAAAATAAATTTTTTTGATTGATTTTCATATATGGAACGTCTCGATCGGAGTCCGTATGCGAAAGTTATGGCCGTTTTAAAAAACGACTCCGTGTTAGAGGACGGAACGGGAACAATGCGCGTAAAACTTGTTAAACGCGCATAAACTAGACATGACGGCCAGGGTTTAAATGTTCTTATCAATATTGTACATCCCTCCGATTCATATATTGTCACCAAAATAATTTTACAAAAGATTTTGTATATTGAAAATCATTATTTAATAACAATATGATGATATGTAATAACAAAATTAAAGATTCCTTCTATCTTCAATCACCCACCTCCATATAACACCATACTATTTGAAATTACATATTCCCTTAAATTATTTTTTGGTCATTTGAATCATGTAGCAAATTTTATATATTTTTATTAGGTTCAGTTAAAAAAATAAGCACATTCACTTTTATTCCGGTTGGTGTTACCAACCGAGACAAAAAAATAGCATCTCTAGTCCCGGTTGATGTTATCAACCGGGACTAAAGATGGTGTCGAGCCTGTTAGAGCGCCGACATTTTTAGTCCCGTTGATAGCACCAACCGGACTAAAGATAGCATCTCTAGTCCCGGTTGGTGTTACCAACCGGGACTAAAGGTGCCCGACGCTCCGATGTGCTCGACAACATTTGAACCGGGACTAGAGGTGATCTTTAGTTCCGGTTCGTGACACGAACCGGACTAATGTTTCTAGAAATTCGTAGACTTTTTAAACCGAAACTAGAGATTATCTTTAGTTCCGGATGCAACTCAAACCGAAACTACTGTGATTTTTGTCACTTCAACAAATGATGGTTTTTCCAGTAGTGGATGGAGACATCCATTGGACTAATTGACTCACCTTCCTTTTGTTCTATGTACTATGTTTGCTGAATATGTAATAACATATCACCCACATTAAATGTGTATATGCAGTGATCGATTAGGAGTTAATTCCTACCATTACAAACACCATTAAATAGAGTTATTATGATATGTTCATATGTTTGAAATTTCCATATAAATATAATTATTTTGGGTTGGAGGTATAGGCCAGCGCAGAATGATAGCAAATCTAGCTACATCCGAACGATGGACTAATGGTTTAGAAAAAACGTTCATATTCTTCTCCATCATATCCTTACGGATGAAAAATTGATTAATTATATCTTTTTCAAAAAAGTTAGATTAATACTTAATTAATTATATGTTAATAGGTAACATCGTTTTTTCACCGAGCGAAGAGGTTTTTAATCTCTTCTCCCGAACACAGCTTAAGTATATCAGTGCTCATATTCTTCTCCATCATATCCTTTACCGATGAAAAATTGATAATGAATCACACGTCCACATGTATATATACACGAAAAAAATAATGCATATGCAAGCAGTACAGGTCGTACGTTCTGTCCAGTGCGGTTAGCTAGGGATTATGTGGGTCTTGCCAGGAGTATCCTGCTACTAGAACAACGATTAGATAAGAAGAAATAGGTACTAGTAAGTACTATTAATACTTACTTGATCCGACAAATGCATGTGATGACTGATTAATCAATTAAGTCAATACAATGTTACTTATTAAAAAAGAACAACAACTGACATTCCAGAAGCTACATGCATTTGTTAGGCAAATTAATTACATATGGAGCATACTGAGTTCTTTTAGATTTGGGCCTGTACATGTGTGAGTGACTTCAAACGCTCATTCATTCATCCAATGCCATATAGGAGTAGGGGATATATGGGTAAAATAAATAAATAACGTGTAACATATCATTATAAAATTAAATACTTCGTTCGACAATAAATATAAAAACAATAAATAATTAATAATATTAATTAATCATGTGTTAATGAGTCGTTGTCGAAGGGATTAGTTCTCAACCATATGAACCGAACCCAGCCTAAGGCTTCGTTTGAACTCGTTATTTGAGCTGATATTTTTAATGGCGCTTTAAACTGAATAACCCATTAGCCAATCCAATCCATTAGTATATGATTTATCAAAAATTAATTATTACAAATTGAAAAATAAATTTATTTAATTATTTAAAAACTTATATATAGAAAACTTTTACATAAAACACATTGTTTAGAACACAGCTTAGGACTTTTTGATTTCCATGTCCAACCATACTCGACGATAGAGGCTAGAGGTGTAAAATATTTTCATTGTCTTTAAAAAATAAAAAATATAATAAATGCCATTGACAAGTGTCATATTCAAAGAAAAAAGCTAGTCGATGAACCTAACTTCTAAAAAATATAACTGTGCATTTTTTGCAAAATATTTTTATAGGAATGTTGCTTTAAGAGACCATATTAATTTTTTTAAAAAAAATTAGACTGATACTTGATTAATCATGCTAATAGGTAACATCATTTTTCGTGCCGAGAGAAGAAGTTTCTAATCTCTTCCAGAACACGGCCTAAGTATATCAGTGAATCAGCTTACATTTTGGTACATGCATATGCATAACATAACCCAAGCAAAACAAATCGCCCTAGACATGGCCGGCGGTGACCAGAGCTTGCGTTTGGTATCTATCATTTCTCCGATTTTACTACTACTATTACTACGAGTGAGAAATTGAAAATTTTCATTTTGGTAAGTATCTTTATTATCAATACATCTTATTATTATCATACAGAACTGTGTTTCTATAATTATTATTGGTTCTGTAGAGGCTGAGTTTTTTAACTCATTTTTAAAAGAAATATTTCTAAAATTATATGTTATTATAACTATAGTATATACCATGAGCTCGTCAGCTACGTGAAGACGGTGAGGAAGAAGAGGTATATAACTACGATAGTGTCATGTACAGCCTGCTTGACATTGACAAGGAAACTGAAATCTATGGGCCATGTAGAAACGTCTTCCGTCAAACTAAAAGTCCTCTTTACTTCGTGACCCAACATGCATATTCACATATTCAACTATACATTATATATATAAGATCCCTATAAAAATATGGCTACATCTGATCGATGGACTAGTGGTTTGAAAACAACCAAATTATTTCCCAACCATTATCACTAGTTCGATAGTTGTATTGGATCTTGCCAAGAGAGCATTATTCTGCACCTTTGGAAGATTAAATAGGAAGGAATATTAAATAAGTATATAGAGAAAAAAATTCAATTTAAACTACAAGTACATATGCACCTACCCCTTCATCGTCATATTTTCTTTAAGATTCATGTACATAAGTATAGATTTCAATAAAGCTTATCATTATATCCTTTTTTCTAGGGCTGGCATTTTTAAACCGAAAAACAAAAAAAACGAACCGCACCGAGCCGAACCGAAGTCTGCAGTTTTTTGATTTTCGGTCACGAGTTCAGTTCGTGGTGTTGCATAAACCAAATAATTCGGGTCAGCTTTGGTTTTTTATGTCTGAAAACCAAAGCTCTGAAAAAACCGAACCCAGCCGGTGGCCCGGCGCTCTCCTCTCCTCTGCTCGGCTCTGCGCAAACATGGCGCCCTCCGAAAACCGAAAATCGATGGCGGGCGGCGGTTCTTGGCAGTGCATGGCGCCGACGCCGCCCAGTCCCCTCTCGCCGCCCTCCGCGCCGACATCGCCGCCCAGCCCTCCGCCGCCAGCCCTCCGTGCCGACGCCACCCCAACCCCATTCCGTGTCGCCGCCGGCCCTGCTTCGCCCCCTCCGCACGTCCACGACTTCCTCCTCCACGCCGCGCCACCCCCTCCGTCAGCGTCGCCACCGTCATCCCCCTCCACACCGACTCGCTATGTTGTAGCGCTGCTGTGTAACCAGTTTTCCTTTCATCGGTTTTTCGGTAAAAACTGAACAAAAAACCGAACCCAAATTATGTGGTTTCTAGTATTTACGAGAACCGATTGGTTCTTCATCGTGCCAAACCAAACTTTGCATAGGAAAAAACCAAACCAAACCTGCAGATAAAACCGATTGCCCAACCCTACTCTTTTCGATATAGTATGAATCTCAATGAAGCATCCAATAACTCAGACGTAATGTAGGTGCATATTAGAAAGACAAATTTTGCTACATGATATCCAAAGTTTGTGTATTTTGCTCGTAGACATCATAAAATAAAAATGTGTTATAGCTAAAAACACCCCTTAAACTTGGTAATTTGCTAGAAGACATTTTCGAGCCAATTGGAGAGAGATATTATTAAAAATACGAGAATATCCTTAGGGCCACATGTAGCGTTGGAGTGAAAATTTGAAAGTTCTACAACTCTAAATCTGCCATCGTCCTAAGTACATTGCTACCATGTATCATATTCCATTTTCACTCTAGCGCCATGTTAAAAGCATTTGTCATGAGGGACATTCTTGTCCATTTGAAGAATTTTCTTCCAATTAGCCTGAAAGTGTCCTCCAAAAAGTTACTAATTTTTGGGGGTGTTTTTCAGTCATAACATGTTTCTACGATGTCCACCAGCAAATTACACAAAATTTGAGTGTCCTGTAGCAAAATGTCTATTAAAAATCCTCTTCTAATAAGTAGAACACAACTTTATATTACTCCAACAAATGCAATTGACAGTGTGAGCACATCAACTTTTTTTTCGCGAATGCTCAAAAGGATTGCACGTCAATATATTAGAAGAAAAAGAGTTTTTACAAACACAAAGCACCCAGCCAGACCGGCTGGTGCTAAAGGAAAAAAGAAACACATGGAAAGACCGTGAAGAAACTAAAGAGACAGAAGAGGACTCCAAACATGGACACTAAACCCGGGGTGAGCGCATCAACTCACGATTGGCCTGCATCACAAAATTTCAATATGAAGATTCCTTGTGCATTAGTTCATATATACATCTAGAAATGCCTTTTTATATCCTATGTTGATGGTTTCCATTTTAGTAAAGTACATGGGCATGCATAAGAAATAAGATTAGTATGTTAATAATTAGGATCGTCAAACATCCTTAGCCAATCAATCCAACTTACATATGAGACAAGATCTAAGTTGGGGAACAAGACGGAATAATTAATCGATCACTACGGAAATAATTTCAACAATATTCCCAACATAGCAGAGAGTCATAACCCCCGGCTAGCTGCCTCCATCACCCCAGCAAGCACAACGCCAGGTGAAGGGGAGGAAAAATAATGCCTTTCAGCCTTCGAGCTCATTCGAATCGTATCAATAAAATTTAATAAAAAATAAATGAATATGCCAAAAACATAGGCGTGAAATAAAATATTAGAAGAACAAAAACTGAAAAAAAAGTCATCCAGATAGGGCAAAGGAAAAACTCATGAATCTTATTCGAAGATGTTACATGGTAGCATGTTATCTTGTTTTCTATACTTACTGAAAGCTCGTAGATGTCGCCTAGAGGGGGTGAATAGGCGATCCTGGGAGTTTCTTGAAAATGCAGCGGTAAAACATACAGGCACCGGAACTTACGAGATAGAACTTCGGAACTTCTGGTCAGCTTAGGCTGCCGAAACTTCCAGAATTCTTGTCTGAAACTTATAGTGTTCTGCGACTTAAAGGATCTGAGATCGAATTTAAACTACTTCTAGGACAATTTAACAGCAGGCAACAGGAAGGTACAACAAGGAACAGAGATATACATAACAGAAGGTAAAGAGATAGCACACGAGACACAAGTATTTTTTTCCGAAGTTCGGCTTCAAATAATTTTACTCTCCGTTGAGGAACTCCGTAGAGTTGGGTCTCAATTAACCCCTTGCCTCATCAAGCAAATCTCCCGGAAGAAGTTTGTGGTCTCCAACTCCAACGTTCCTAGGTTCTTGCCTAGAGATCAAGTGACCATATAGATCCCAACTTGACTCTCTAGCATTAACCACAAACATGAGTTGCTCTACCTAGACAACCTCCTAATGATCAGCTCGGATTTTCACTATCCATACATCGTTTCCTTGTGGAGGTGAGGAAATCCTTCACGAACTTTCCTGGGCCAATCCACAAATTGTCGAATGCTTGCGCGAGACACCTAACCATCTAGGAGATCACTCTCCAAGAGTAATAGGCACCACATCACAAGCCTGCAAGAATCACCAAATGCTCAAGTCATCCTAGCTCTCTCACTCTCACAAAACCTCCAATCACTCAATTCTCTCACAAATTTGGTTATGCGGCTCAAGAAATGAGTTTGAATAGTCTAAAATACCTTGGGAGAGGCTAGGGGACAGAAAAACGGAAGTTAGATGGCCAAAAGTGAGCTGAGGAGGGTGTGGGATATTTATATGTTAGTGATTGCGTCACCTAGCCGTTACTCATATCTTTAGCTGAAAAAGTGTCCGAAAGTCCCGGTCAGGGACCCTCGAAACTTTCGACCAACATTTAGGAAAATAGGCTGTCTACGAGGTAGAGAAGACCAGAAGTTCCGGCTTGGAACCCCGAACTTCTGATCGGGTTTCTCTGTCCTGAAAAGGGCAAAAACCCGAAAAATGCTCGAAAAAATCTCACTCCTTAGGAATTTCACTAAGAGCACTTAGATTATCTCATGTCATGAGTTTCACCCCTCTTAATAGTATGGTTTTTCCTAAAACTCAATATTTATGAAAAAGTAAGCTAAAAACCGTCGTCGAATCTTTTATCCTATTTGTAAATATTGATTGAGGGTTCTCTTTTCACAAAACCTGCACACCTAAGCATTTAGGGACTAAACACATGCACGCATCTCAATTAAACACATTAGACCCTTAACCAATTTGTTATTAACCATCAAAACCCACTAGAGGGTTAGATGCACTTTCACTTACATGATGCAAACAACTGATGAGTGGACCATTGAACAATAAACCATCATCAGAGTGATCACTTGAGTTGATTTATTTCTTCCTCGCCTCGGTCCTAAACCAAGCCAACAGAAGAAATAAGGTTAGAGTGGAATATTTTTTTATTGCTATGGAATTTCTTCGGAAGTACTAAAAAGCCATAATAATCCTCGGGAATAGAATGGAGTGATGAATCCTATATTTTGAATACATAAAGAGTAGCAAATCCATAGAGACTTCTTTCCTATGGAAAACCTAAAGCATGTGATCTGAACGAGCAATTATTTCTTTTGGATGCAACTCCCAAAACCATCCTCTCAAAAAAAACTCATAAAATCTTACACACAACCAAAAAAACATATCAACTTAACTTCACTAGTTATTACTTAAAAAGGTGTTATCTTCACCAACTTTTATGAAAAGTCGTCTCGATGCTATATATTAAAAAAACATAGAGGCAAGAACACCTAGCTATGATATATAATGACCAATGACGTAACATGTATATATTATAGTGGCTTTCTGGTGTTTTGCTTTAAAAAACTAAATTACCTCCATCCAAAAATAATTATAATTATAGCATTTAAACTTTTTTTTAAAAAAATATGTGTTTCTAATAAGATGGAACACATCCAAAATTAATTAGATGGAGATATCCATTGGACTAATTGACTCAACCTTCCTTTTGTTCTATGTGTGATGTTTGCAGAACATGTAATAACATATCGCCCACATTAAATGTGTACATGCAGTGATCGATTAGGAGTTAATTCCTATCATTACAAACACCATTAGATAGAGTTATTATGATATGTTCATATGTTTGAAATTTCCATATAAATACAATTATTTTGGGTTGGAGGTATAGGCCAGCGCAGAATGATGGCAAATCTAGCTACATCCGAAGGATGGACTAATGGTTTCAAAAAAAAACGTTCATATTCTTCTCCATCATATCCTTTACCGATGAAAAATTGATAATGAATCACACGTCCACATGTATATATACACGAAAAAAAATAATGCATATGCAAGCAGTACAGGTCGTACGTTCTGTCCAGTTGCGGTTAGCTAGGGATTATGTGGGTCTTGCCAGGAGTATCCTGCTACTAGAACAACGATTAGATAAGAAGAAATAGGTACTAGTAAGTACTATTAATACTTACTTGATCCGACAAATGCATGTGATGACTGATTAATCAATTAAGTCAATACAATGTTACTTATTAAAAAAGAACAACAACTGACATTCCAGAAGCTACATGCATTTGTTAGGCAGCTTAATTACATATGGAGCATACTGAGTTTTAGATTTGGCCTCACTCTTATCTGGTTGTACATGTGTATACATGTAGTGACTTCAAATGCTCATACAATGCCATATAGGAGTAGGGGATATATGAGTCAAAAAATAAATAGCGTGTAACATATCATTATAAAATTAAATACTCCATTCGACGATAAATATGAAGAACAATAATTAGTACTGTCAGTTGTATCCATGAATGTTAAACAACATATATAGAGGAGTGAGATTTTTTCCATCACTTTATTCCTTTTTCTACTTCTATAAGGATGGTGTTCTTCCCTCACCTTTTTTAACTCATCTTTTTCATGTGCACGCTTCTTAAACTATTAAAACAGTGTATTTTTAAAAGAAATTTTAAAGTTCTTTAAAAAAATTATATAATTTATTTTTAAAAATAAATTAATACTTAATTAATTATGTGCTAATGAGTTGTTTCATTTTACGTGTCGAAGAGATTAGTTTTCAACCGTATGAACCGAACACACCTAAGGTTTTGTCTGAATTCGCTATTTGAGCTGGGATTTTTAATGGCGCGTGAAACGGAAAAACCCATCAGTCAACCCATTAGCATATGATTTATAGAAAATTAATTATTGTAAACTTAAAAATAAATTTATTTAATTATGTAAAGAAACTTAGGTATAGAAAATTTTTCATAAAACACATTGTTTAGAACTTAGCTTAAGATTTTTTGATTTTCATGTCCAAATGTACTTAAACTATTTTTGTTCTTTAAAAACTAAAAAAATATAACAAATATCATTGACAAGTGTTATATTTAAAGAAATGCTATCGACGAACCTAACTTCTAAAAAAATCTATCGTGCAAGTAAATTTGTCCCAAAATATCATCATTCCGTCCATTCCACTCCATTAACACGCCGTCATATTTACTCGAGAGGAAGAAATAAAACTATAACAACGATGATATTTTTACAACAATCTGATTTGTACGATGACAATTTTTAAACTAGCATTCCTCAACGGCAAAACGTGAATGTGGCGCCTATAGACGAAGGAACGCCTATATATAATGCATGTTGTATTGCAGTGTGTCCCACGCCCATGCAAAACACACGCTAACTCTCTAAGCCTTTGCCATGGCCAGCGTCAACCAGAGCATGCCAACCGACCACAGAGCCGAGCTCCTCGGCTATGGGCTCATGGTGGACGCCGCCTACCTGACCTTCGCCGACGTCAAGCAGCAGCCCGGCGGTGAGTACTACGAAACCGTCTTGTCCAGCAAGCTCGACAAGCTCACTGCGGATGCCAACGGCCGGCGCCGGCACGTCGTCACCGCCCACCTCTTCGCCACCATCGAGCCACTCCCGGCGTCGCTCAACGCTGCGCCCGTCGTCGGCGGCGTGGACAAGACGTATTGGTTCGGCTACGTCGCCGTCGCCAGGCGCGACGACTTCTGGGACGTCGTTGTCGCGTGGCGCGGATCGGCGACGCTCGCCGACTGGATGATGGACATGCATGTCATGCAGCTCGTCGATTTCGGGGGGCTCCACGGCGGCGCCGGCCAGGTGGCGGCGGGGTTCTACAACGTGTACACGTCCAGTGACGCGAAGATCAAGCATGGCAAGCTCAGCGCCAAGGAGAAGGTCGTCAAGGAAGTGAAACGGCTGGTAGACCATCTCCGGCAGCGGAACGATTCCAGCGGCCGGAAGCCCGTCAAGGTCCAGGTGACCGTGACGGGGCACAGCCTCGGCGGCGCGCTGGCCTTGATGACCGCTCACGACGCCGCGGCGGTGGTGGGACACGAGGGCGTCCGTGTCCGCGCCGTCACCTTCGGCGCGCCGCGCGTCGGCGACGAGGCGTTCCGTCGTGCCCTCGTCGCGCGCGGCGTGCAAGTGTTCCGCGTCATCGTCAAGCAGGACATAGTGCCGAAGCTGCCGATGGGGAAGGAGTACGCCGACGCCGGCGACGACTACGACATCATCAAGCTCGACGACGGCAGCTGGTGGTCGCCGCTCGAGCTGATCAAGGCGCACAGCCTGGACCTGTACCTGCACCTCATCACCCTGCGGAACCCCACCATCACTTCCGAGTTCAGCAATTCGAGTAGCAACGCGCCGACGGCGGACGGCGAACCCGGCACCGGCGGCGGCCGGAACAAGCCTGAGTGGGTGAAGATGGAGGAGTACGACGGCTACATGCAGCTGCCGCTGGCGAAGCTGGACGCGGAGCTGGACAAGCTAGAGGGCCCCGGCCCAAGCCCAAAGCTGTGACCTTGAGAAATTTCCAAAACTTCGACCATGCTTCGAACGACTTCTGCAGAAACTGTTACTTTTTAAAAAATATTATTATATGCGTTCATCCTATTTTGTTTATCCTATTTTGTTACTTTTTAAATGTGTACTTTTAAATGGTTTCCAGTGATGTTTTTCTATAATAAAGTTATAAATTCAACCATGAGGTCAATGACAGTCTGACAATAAAAAGTTTGCATGACAACAAAAATAAAATAGGAATTATTTGGTTGTACAAAGTACATCATTGCATTTCTCAATGGCTGGATACAATTTTCCTTGATAACAGACACAAGTATATAGAAGAATTAGTTTTTCTTCTGAATTAACAATGTTCTCATTACCCTCTAGATAATGGACGATGATATGTCACATTTGTATCAACTGTATAGAAGATATAGATATAAAAATTCTTTACTCGACCTTTTTTATCGAGTGTTGATTTTTTTCGAACGCTACAAATATATATGGTCGAGTACACACGCTTATATCATACCAACACATGCATGTACACTAATTATATGAGTACCTCTGAGATACTAAGCTAGTTAGTATAGACGCTCATGTACACATACCAATATATACCCATACAAGCGCTCGCATACACACCTTATACTATTCGTAGAAGTACCTACTTCCAAAAAACTAAATTATTATATCTTAAGATTGAAAAAAGTTTTCATAAACATCTCAATAAAGAGATTTTATTAATATGGTACTTCCTTCGTCTCATAATAATAATAAGTTTATTTTTATATTTTTATTTGTCTCAAAATAAATTTATTTTAAATAATTATTGTATCGGAGTTTGTAAAAATAGAGAATATTTGCATTGAGAGTTGATAAAACATGAGTATTATAATTTTTTTTTATTTTGTATTGATATGTGTGGGATGAGTGAAAGATTAACTTATTTTGGAATGGAGGGAGTATATGATTTGCTGGGATTCTACTAATATGATAGGGGATTTGCTGAACCAAATTCAGATTCAGTTATAATATGTAATCGAGTCAATTACAGAAATTACATACGGTTGGCGCAATAAATTTACACTACAAGAAAGGATATATGCCCAAAGTTGACAGGTCGTTCTTTAATCCATCGAATTCTATGATCAAACTGCCTGGCCGACACATCAGTACATCACACAAGAAACTCAACACTAGTATATAACAGAAGCAATATATCCAAGGATAACATCTCCGTGAAATTCAATCTTTTTTCTACCGAACATGCATTACTAGTTTCAGGACATCATTGACGTTTCTGCTTTCCTTTTTAACCTTTGCACTGCCATAGAGTTGGCGCATACAAAGAACCAGAATGTACTGGCATACAAGTATACAACCAACAAAGTAAATGAGATAATCTCATTCACAACTGTCCACCTCCAGGTAGAGCATAAATTGCAGACAAGAAAAGGCTTTGCCCCTGTACTGTACTACTAGCAGTAGCAGCTAATGTAGTGTGATTTCTGTCACTGTCTCAGGCTTTCATTTCCCCACCCACATTCGCATTCACCTCAATCACCCAAACATTCGCATTCACCTCAATCACCCAAACACAGCTGTATGGTACTCCTAGATATATAGCACATGAACTTCCGGGAGGTGAAGCAGTAAATATCACACCGGTATAATACTATCTTGGTGTAGAAGAGCTTCTGTGAAATGGTATCTGCTGTCAGTCGAGCAAGACGAATTCAGGTCAAGTAAATGGAAACCCTGGTCCATGTATCCGCGGCGCAAAATATTGCCTTCATGGGGGGATCAATGTCACTTGCTGTCAGTTGTTCCAGTGAAATCGAGGATTGGAGTGAGCGTCATCTGTAGTTACAGCAGTGTGCTCGGCCTGATGATAGTTTGTTCCAGAGGCACAGCATTTGCCAGGGTGACTGGTAATGCGCCGTGAAGTAGTTATGCACACAGCCGAACTGGCAGAACCTCCAGCTGTGGATGTACTGAATGGGGGCGGTCGCGTTGAAGTCTTCGACCCACATGCCCATGCTCACATCTTCCATCTTGAACAACTGCAGTGACAGCCCGGTGACAATCAGGTAGATATATGCAGGGGAATGGGTGCGATGAAGTTTCAGAATAAGCCTCACCCTTAGGGAGTGGTTTGCATGGCGTGATACGATATCTCTTGCAATGTCGATTGAAATAACATAGCCTGGTCCATTGGCATATGGGGGATACACAAATTCTGGCCATTCCTGTTGGTACCCGCAATGTTTAAATTAACCAAATAGTACATGTCAATCCACAAAGTTTACGTTTTGCAAAGTGGACATACCTCGTATGTCACAGCCCATTTACCATGTCGGAGAGGCCTGTGTAACAGGTTTAGGTTGCCCATATAAAGAGGCATGGTTCTGTTGTAGACAGAAATCTGTTTCAATACTACATCCAGCCTCACAAAGGTGTCATCATCACATTTCATGATATACTCTGCGGTTACATTTTGCACCTACACACATATTGCAATAGCATCTACTTGAGGAAAAACATGTGTGCTGTCAGAAACATTGTTAGGAGCTATTTTGATATGTATATGACTTACCCCAAATTCACATATTGCGACTGTTTTCAGAACCACCAGCTCATACCGGTCGATAAATGGCAGAATGACAACATCTCCAAAATATTCTGCTTCCGTCTTTAGTGCTGCATTTATCTCTTTTCTACGACTCTACAGAAGCATAATGGTCACAGGCTTCTGTTATTGTTATTTTGGGAAATTATTTTGAATGAGCTATGCAGAAATGATGTATAACAGCATTTGCAGCAAATACCTAATAAATATACTATAATCTTAAGTTAAAAATGCAAAAAACAATTATCCTCAAATCTAAAATTGTGTATATTGCTGCATGCGTTAACCAACCACCCAGCTACATATACACATGTGAAGTGCATGCAATGTCATACAAAAGACCTTGTAAAGAACGCATATGTCCTGCATATATCTAGCCAACAAAGATCTTCTGGAGTGAAAGATGAGTGTAAAACAAACCATTGCCCCCAAGGCCCCAACTATTCCTAAGTCCTAATGTAATAGTAAACATATGGAGGATTACAATGTAGCACGACATACCATATGTTAACAAATGCGACCAAAAACTATTGCCAAATCATGAAAGTTATCTTACCAGTGCAACAAAGAACCGAGCAACCACATTTCCCAGTTGGATGGCAGGAAACTGCATCCAGCTTTTTCTTATAGCCATGCGCTCCGCAAAATGGTTTGTAGCAGAGATTATGCCAATAAAAACCTGAATTGGTTCCTCTGGTACAGGGCGAGCCTTCCACCTATCAGACATTTCCAAGACCTGCTGGAGAGAGAAACTAGGATGGATCTTTGGAAGAGAGGTTGCATATATAGAGTGAACGTCTACGCCGCCTGTTACAGCTAAACCTGTGGCATCTTCAAGAGAGAACCCCTGATAAACATTTGTAACCAAGACAGTAGTTATTCAGTATTTTCACTCGAAGAAGCTAGAGTTGTACAAGGTAACATAATACTGGCCAAAGTAACAGAAAATTTACCATCCTATGAGGAAATGAGGCAACATGACGGCCTCCCACACTAACGTGATATCCTTCGATACCAGCCTGGATGGTAAGAACAAACATCTTCCCCTCTGAAAACGGGTATGGCCATCTCATTTCTGGTTTCTTTGCTCGGCCGATGAACCTGTTCAACCATGAGCCTGTCTTTGTTTCTTTTGAATCAACACTGTCTCTCCGATCCCATTTCTCACATTTAATTAATCCATCCACTACAAAGTTATAAGAGAGATCAAACGTAAAATACAGGCAAGGAATCCACAATGTTGTAACTAGACGACAGCATTATTTTGGGACAGATTTGCGAAAAAGAAACATGATATAGGCAGCGCATTACAGTATCAACCATGAAACTGCATATTTGGTTTGCTACGCAATTACATTTATAAATGCGGGACAGTTTCAACTTTTTACCTTACAATGTGCATTCACTAAATACGCTAACAATGTCCAGTCACACCAAATACAGGATAACAAACCCCATTAGGCATTATAGCTCAACAGATTAAAAATAATTGGTGATTGGTTAAAAATCATGTGAAATGTAACAAAATGCCAGCAATGCTATCTTGATCCACAAAGACTACTATTAGTTACTACTCCCAACATCTAGCAATCTTCTTCTTTTCTTAGATCGAGAGTTACCAATCTTGCTTACTTGTAACTTGTGAGCGATGTCTGAAGCATCAATTTAGCAACTAAGCAAGCTTGAGCACGACCAATTGCAATGCATCCTGAAAAATAAGCTGTAAAGAGTGGGCAGTAGAAGGGATGTACCCTGGTCGTCGTCCTTGGAGGGGTTGCCGTCGCAGCGGTGCGCCTTGCCCCACTGCATGCGGAAGCAGGTGTTCATCTCCAGCACGGGGCGGCGGCTCCAGTCGCCGCGCAGCCGCGGGTTGAGGTGGAGGATCCTGGGCGGCTCCTCCCCCTCCACGGCGCGGAGGCCGCGGAGCTCGACGGCGAACTGCGCCACCATCACCGTCCCGTTCCCTTCCCCGCGCCGCTCCAGCGCCTCCACGTACTCCGGCCGCGCCGCCCGCGCCGTACCCACCACCGTCACCGCCGAACCCACGGCCAGCCCGCAGGGGAGGAACGCCACGGTCTCGCCGTCGCCGCCGCCGATGTTGATCGAGGCGGGGCACTTGGTCTCGTCCCCGCCGTCGCGGGAGAGGATGGAGTTCACGTCGCCAGTGAACGCGCACGCCTCTTCCCACGCCTTACCACCCAGCTCCCACGCCTCGTCGGCCATCCTCTCGAGCTCGGAGAAGTTCCCGCCTCCGCCCCCACCGCCTCCGCCCCCTTTCTGCTTCCCGCCGCCGCCGGAGGATCTCTCCAGTGATGCGGCCATAGCCTGTGACGGCGACACCAGCCCCAGCAGCCCGCGCGCGGGGCGCCGGATCCTCGAGCCGCCGCTGCATCACCTCTCCCACGCCGCCGCTCGCCGGGCGGGTGACAGCCGCCGGGTCGGCGATGCCGAGGCCGGCGAGCTTGACGGACACGAACAGGAGGTACACGAAGGCCACCGCAGCGAGCAGAGGCGCCACGCCGCGGCGCGTGCGCCCCCGGCCGCCCAGGAAGACCTCGGAGCTTCGCGCCCTCTTCATGGCGACGGCGCGCTCGCCGGCGAGGAGTGGATGGGTGGGATTCCGGGTTCGGAAGCGGGTCGGGATCCGGAATGGAGGTGAGTTGGTGGGGTGGCGGTTGCCGGCGCCGGGTTTGGGATTCGGAAAGTGAGAGGTAATTGTAAACGTAAACCTTTGCGATTAAGGAGATTGGTGATGACGTGGCAGTTACTTAAGATGTTAATGGCTCATATGGTTTTCTGCTTGCATTTACATTTAGTTTGGAGTTATCTCTGGTGTTTATTTGGAGTAAAGTAGTTTGGGTGTTACTATTACTACCATTTATAGCAAGTTTATGGCCACTGTAAACTTATTGTATAAAAGAGAGAATAAAAAAATAAGTTGTGTTGGCTCTGTTCACTTATGTAAGAGCTAAGCTTCTCACATAATTTAAGATATTTACATTAAATGCATATAAGAGCTAAGCTTCTCACATAATTTAAGATATTTACATTAAATGCATAGGTTAGAGAGAAAAAATTCTTCGGCTGTAACACAGACTTTCAAAATGTTGCATATATATTAATGATGTAATATATATATATATATGTCTTTTATGTGAGATAGTTTTTAAGACGATATAGCCCATAACTGGCTCTACCGTTAAACTTACTTTTGGAGGATCTTTGGAGGATCTCCAAGAGTGTTGCTATATCACTTTCCAAATCAAAATTTGATAATTTTGAATAAAAATTGGACTCCAACTGACCTGCTACCCAAATGGTCTAAGCCATCCCACTAGCCAAACCGGCTCCCTCACTGACCAAACTTGGCCGGTCAAAGCCGGCTAGCCATCCATGAGGCCCATGCCTTCTTCCTATCTGCTGCACACTATTTCGAGCGAGCGACCGTCGTCGTCGCGCCACCCTGATCTAGCCATGAGCGTCGTCGTCGTTTGTCAGTTGGTCTCGCAATGTGAAACCCCCCAAATTCCCCCTAAATCAACGACAACGACGCCCCAGTTGCTCACCGGCACAAACAACCGCAGGTCTCGCCGCACAAGCTAACCTAGCCCACAATCCCCTCCTCCCCACAATCGTGAGGTAGTAGCCTGGCTGATGCCTGCGCCCGCGCCAGCGGCAGCGCCCTGGCCTGTGTCACAGGAGATCTCGTCCCTGGCCGAGCACCTACTCGCCCACGTCGACGGCGCCTCCTACTGCTCCGTTGCCATGGGGATGAGGGAGCTCGTGGCCACGCTCCTTCGGATCCAACCCGTCGCGTGCGGGATCGAGTAGCAGGGGCCCGAGGGGCAGCGCGACCTCACGGACTGGCTACTTGTTGACGCGAAAAATCAACACGTCGGCCTAGGAGTTCTGCTTAGCTTCAGTGCAGGTCCTAGAATCGATGAAGCGCGGGCGTGCCAGTCAGTTTGATCCTGCCACTGACAAGTCATGCAAAACAGCAGAACATAAATCATATCGGCCGATAGACCGATACCCAAGAACTAACTAATCGGCTAATAAGCCAATGGTGCAATTCCAGCCGACGCCGATGCCAGCCGATGGTATGAAATGTGTTTGAACCCATCGGCTGTACGCTGAACAAATATTTATATAAAGGCGATCGGCTGACAATAACATGATATATATAACATTGTATGAACCAATCACATGATGAAATAAAATACTGATTTAAAGGTTAAAGCACATATCGGCTGGAAGTCCGATGTCATAAAATCCAAATGGTTAAATATCCAATGAAGTCTCTGCTGCAATCGGTTATATCCAACTTGTGTATATTCTTTGCAAGCCGATGCAATATACCGACTGAAACCCCGATGAAACCCCTAGTGGCAGTCAACAGGCAGGCTAGAGATTACGGTTCTAATCACGACTTAGTAGATCAAACTGATGCAACACTAAGTACGAAAAGAAAAGCAATATCTAGACAATCAAGCCCTTGGCTGATTTTCAGGGTGGTAGATGCCTAAGCTAATCTAATCTAATATAACGATTTAGCCGGTATCAGTAGAAACCCTAAAACGAGAGAGAGCCGATAGAGCCAAATCGATATACTAAAATTAGATTCAACAGAGACATATGATAAATAATCAGGCAAAGATATCAATCGAATCGAAGCAATCAAAGAGGTCGAATGTACTGATGCAGCCTTGGACGATGCCGACGTAGTCAATACGATTGCCTGAGTCAGCGGGACCTTGGACTTACCCCTTCGCCGGAGATCGAAGACGATGCAACCCCGCGTCAGGTGCCAAGTTCCGCCGGATGACAAAGTAGAACAGATAAAAGAAAGGTGGCGATGCGCCGAGTTGTATTGATCGAGAGATATTTTACATGAACCCAAGGCTTACATATTTATACACATGGTCTAACAGAGATCCTAACAAATTATAATCCAAACTTTCCTACAGATAAAAGGAAATAGACAAAGTCCTTATGGGATACTAAACAGACTTTCAAAGATAAATTAGAAAACTAACAATCTCTTCATAATTAATAGATACAAGTCGTATCCTCCCTGGACTCGGTTTCTTCTGGATAAGATCTTCTAAAACCGAATCTAACAAGAATCTGACTAATGAAGATATGGATAACAGAAAACCCTCATCGGCCGATGCAGAGCTCCAAGCCGATACTGACTCTGAGCCGATCCTAACCCTTAGCCGATAAGGACTTCGGGACTTACCAAATTTTGGCGTTAACACTCCTCCAGCTCAAGGATGCCATCGCCGAGGCCAATGACCTCCTCCTCCGCCGCCGCCGCCGACGGTTCCACCACAGATTCGCCTGTGGTGCGGGCATGCGGCAGAGAAGAGGAGAGAAAGGAGAAGAAGGAGAGAGAGGAGAGGGTGAATGAGAAGGAGAAGGGGGTGAAATAGTTGAGAGAGTAATAGGTGGGACTTACGTTTAAATTGGATAGTACAATAGAGAGGTTATTGGAGTGAAATACAAATTAGATTAGCCATTTGATTTAACAAACTTGCCAAATAGATATTTGGAGAGTGAGATTTAGAGATATTGTTGAAAATGCTCTTAGTGCTGCTAGGTGAGTTCTTATAGTGCTGAGTGATATGCCTTTCACGTTACTTTCATTAATTTATAGTTCTTGAAAAAGGTCAATTTATAGTTTATTTGGAGTTAATGAGTTTATATGTTACTCCCGATGCATTTTTTACGGGATACTCCCAATGCTATTTTATATTTGTGTGTATTTTTTTTCCATTTCGATCACATAAACTGATAAACATCTTAATCGATTGCATAAAACGTGTCAAATATGGCAGAAGATAAACAAGCTGATGCTTGACTTTTGCCGAACATCAAACTTGTTTGAACTTTGTTAGGTTTGAGACTGAATTATTCTAATGTTTGCAAGAATTCATGCGGAATCTATATACTTATCTGTGATGTGTAACTCTATAGGGATTAAAAAAATAGACAGGGGCATGAATTCTTCAAGAAAAATAAAAGAATAACATCATTCACGTGCAAGGTACAATATCAGTGCACTAGAAAAATAAAACTAGTGCAAGTTGGACCATATTGAGGAGCAAAAGTGCATAATGCCATTTGTTTAATCAAATAAGTCCTAAACTATTTACATTACTAATTATATGGTCAATAATACATTTTATCATTAATAAATACTTCGTTTAGTTTTTTAATTAAATATTTTTAGGTCTGACTAAATTTATAAAAAACAACAACTTTATTTAGTTTTGTTTAATTTAATATTAAATATATTTTGATAACATGTTTATTTTATATTAAAAATATTATTATATTTTTACCGACTTAATAAAAAATGACTAAAAAGTCAAATATTTTATAATATTTATAATATATATAGACCGTAGGAAGTATTTATTCAATAATACATGACCATTGTTGCGACTGCATAGCCATAGCAACTGCAGCAAACACACAGCATAATTTGTGCTGCTTGAACTGTAGCTACAGCCTCAGCCGAGCCGGCTGCAACAACAATGCCTACAAAGCACGTACTTCTATTTGGATTGCAGGTATAAAAACTATCCGCACAGATTTGTGCAAAAAGAAGACTTCATAACACCATTATTTTATCTAGTTTTTTTGGACTTCTTAAAAAAATTTAGACTTCTTAAAAAACTAGAGATCAAATTACAATTTAAAGACTATCACTGAAAACATGTTTTTTTAACTAGAAGATGTTGGTGTCAAACACAACGAGATAAGGGCACATTCATGATCATATGAGTGTGTTATTTGTGTGTATTAGCGTGTGTGCATATACTTTCTAAAACAATAAAACAATAAGTTTAAGTTTAGTTTTGACTTCTCTCATTTGTTATTACATCGAAGTTTATAAAAATAATAAAAAATAAATATATTCAAAGTAGATAAAATTTAAAATAGTTGCACTATGATTTGGTAAAAGTAATGGTATTTTTGTTTTTATTTTGTATCAATACGAGTATTGATACGTGCGAGATAAGTAAAAAATAAATTTATTTTAGATATAAATAGAACGTCTTTTTATTTCGAAATTAAAGAAAATGATGATGCAAATGATATGAATTGTGATATTCCTAGCCAGCAAATTGGAGACAGCCACGTCTCCATGACAACTGGCAGTTGTCTTCCCCCACACGCATCACTGTCCACCTCAGAGCACCAGAAGGCCCACCGATACTTCCAGCCCGGCCCACACAAGGGGGGGAAGGCCTGCACGACACGTCACCTCGGTCCAGTGGGCTCCACGTGTCAGCAAGGGCCGGCTGGCAGACGGGCCGACCCAACACGAGCCGTCCCGTCGAGAGGTTGGCGGGCCCCACGCGCATCGGACGGCCGCCGTGCGCCCGTCAGGTCCCATCCTGTCGGCGCCGAACCAAGCGCGCGCACGTTACATGGCGCCGGGCCCGGTGGTAAAACCGTAAAAAGGTGAAAGAAAAAATAATTTCTGAAAAGGCCGTGGAGCGTGGTGAAAAAAAAAGAGAGAGGTCGGCAGGGGTGAAACCGTAAAAAATAAAAATTCTGCAGGCAGGCATATGGGCTGGTTGTACTGCATAGGGTACTCATCGGTCTCGTAATATGTTTAGGTTTATTTTTAAGCTTCTTTTATTTATTTAAAATAAGTTTATTTTTATTAATTATTATATCAGAATTGAAAAGGTAAAAATAATTATTTTAAAAATAGATAATATGAGGAATGGTTGTATTGGAATTTGATAAAATATAATATATAGTTTTTTATTGCTACGTGATGGATGAATAAAAAATAAATTTATTTCGAAATGAAGGTGGCAGTAATTTCTCCATTTCAAAATGTTGCAAATGTTGCAATGCAGAATAAAAAGATTTGATCTATTTTAGAACAACAAATTTATCCTAAAATATTATAATCTTAACCCATTCTGGCCTGACGAATTTGGAAAAGAAGTAGTTTGCTGAATATAATTACTCCCTCTGTTCTTAAATAGGAATAGGTGTGCTCGGCCTCTAATCATCTGCTTAACTTTATTAGCTACCGCCAAAATTTAAAACTAAATTTTAAATTTGACAATAAGGTTTTTACCATCCTTTATCTTCTAGTATTAGCTTACAACTGCTAAAAGCACATACTGCATATATAAAAATTTGCTTATAAATTTTTTAAGTTATTTTGAGAGACAAGTAAGAACGTAAATTTGCTCCGACGATAAAAAAAAAAGCACGTTCTTACATTGTCACTCGACAAAAATCGTTATGCAATAAATTTTCTAATTATTTTTACATGTTAACTTTATCTTTCCATGACTTATGATGTATCGATAAGTTTTCTTAGCTTTGATGTCCTTGATTTTTTAAAAAATATGTATACTTAAAAGGTTCTACTACATTAGCAATATGTGTCATGTCATGAATAAAAAATTTATCAATAATAACAAATTAATCATATAAAAGTTAAAGAGTAAAGTTAAAATATTGATTGTTAATACTGATAGATAAAAGAGAAAAATGATTCATCTAATATAACATCATTTGATTTTATATTGATACGTGGAGAATCAGCGTGTCACTGACATGTGAGAGTCAGAGGATCGATCCACATAGGAAGCATTGAAAGATAAGCCTAGAGAGTGAGTGACTGCACTGCTGCTGCTCAGTACAAATAGGATTTACTACTGTACTTAGGAGTACAAAATGTAGTAGTACTAGTCATGAATACTGCTACTACTCCTAACTGTACATATACAGTCCGATGATTTGGCAATAAACAGTTAACACAGGTCCCTGTCATTTTGAATAACTGTCTTTTCGAGATAATTAAATGGTGAGATTTGGGAGGAGAACAAACCTTCCATGGTGTACAGTACTCACATTAAGAATAAGGGCAATACTGTGGCAGGACGTCCTCGATCGTCCAAGTGTGAAACTTGCATGGAGAGGTCTGATACAAGTTTGACATTTTTTTTCTTATTTTGTAACTTAAACATCCATTAATATATAACGATAGAGTTGAGTTCAGAGGAATAAGCCCATCTGATGCAAGTTTGACTTGATCGTTTTGATAATAAACTACAGTGTGTATAAATTTTGCACAATGTAAATCAAACACCCAAGCGGTTAAACGGGGATTTTGTAACGTGTTTACTGTTTAGAAATGTAGCCTATATCCTTTATATTTATGAAAGGTAAGTAAGTATTTATTACGAGTCCTATCTAGTATTTGGTTGTATTTAAAGGTCTATTTAGTCAATGTCTAGCTTTGCCACCAGTAATTAAGCAACATTGTACTGCTCTCTTCCCTTTAATAATACTTTAATAATACCTGTCATTTTGATAAGGATATCGTTAAATCATAAAAACTTTAATTATAAATAATATCTAAAATATTTGTCTTAAAATTTGGCTACTCTATTTGGTTGGTCAATGGTGGGCCCCACGCCATCCTCAACTCCCTCTTCTCTCTCCGCCTCCTATTGCCCGCCTGCCGCCCGGGCGACCGCCCGTCGCCCGACCGTCCTCGCCACCGCCCGCCCTTGCCCTCGCCGAGCCGTCAAGCTCGCCGGCCGACGCGCCGTCGCCCGCCCGCCTCGCCCTCGTCGAGCCGCAGCCGAGCTCGCTAGCCGGGCGCGCCCGCCGCCCGCCTCGCCGAGCCGCCGCCGAGCTCGTTGGCCGGTGCGCCCGTCGCGCCCCTCGGCACCGTGCTAGATGTCGCTGGTGTCTTTGTTGTCCGCGAGCTTAGGGAAAAGGGAGAGAAAGATGAGGAAAAAAAGAGGTTGTAGAGGTAGACATATGGGTCTTACTGTCATAGACTCATAATAGAGAGGATAGATGGAAGGACTGTTGGAGTAAATGGAGAGTTGACTAGCCAAATTAAATGGAGAGTTGGCCAAATAGACATTTGGATAGTCAGATTTGGAGGGGTTATTGAAGTTGCTCTAAGCGATGTGTTTGGCGTAAAATGAAGCCGGAGTTCTCCATCATACTAAGAACAAAAAATAAACTACTTCTTCTGGTTTCATGATATAGTGCTGAACGGCATGCCCAATGACGCCCTGCTCGTCATCCTAAATGAGCTGGACACCCGGGAGGTCGTGTGATGCAACATTGGTAGAGACGTGTAACCCGCATGCTCCCTAACATTGAGATATATGTCGAAAGCCTTCATACCCCAAGACGGTGACGACTTCATGTCCACGCTATCCGATGACAAGAGAACAACCACGTGATGGTGAGCACGGTGAAGAGCATCATGGCTCATGAGAGTCAGCACGACATCTCCCGACAAAGTGCTAAGCTTCTTGTCAAGGAAAGAGTCGATCGACATCGTGCACTCCATGGCCCATAGCCATGGGATCTTGGACTTACAATTCAACTTCTTGTCGAAAAAGTCATAGCAGAACAACCAAACAATGATAGAACCAAACAAGAGAGACACAACATGTATTACTTTAACATCTGTCCATGTGAATATTTTCTTGGCGGCTGTGTTATTCCATACTCATCCATGAACCGAGCACAGAAAAAAAATACAAAGGGCCATATCTCGTTTAGCCCTATCCACACAACCAAACACATTCTAATATGTACCGAGGCCACGGATATAACAATATATTCTATTAGCTATTTACTAAAGATTAAATTCCGCATACTAAATTGACGCGGTTTTGAACACTAGTATACTACGTGTCTACGGCACATCGGATATGAACATAAATCGACCCATGCACACATTCTATACCATGCACAACAGCACCTTTTGCTTGTGCGTGACGCCTCGCATCACAACTCTAACAACCCATTTATTCTTTTTGGATGGAGGAATTATATGTCAGCAATACTTACATTTATATGTAAATCTTAAATCCTAAATATGTTTATGTTCGGAAAAAGAACAGTGGGAGTAGAGTACCAGTATCTGCTACAAATCTACCGCAAAAAAAGAAGAAGAAGAAAAGCTGAAAATTGAAATCGGACACCACAAGCGAAGTGCACGGAGTACAAGCTCACACCTGTTGTGCAGAGCTAGAGGCGCACAGAGTCGCAGTGCAGCTCCATCAGAGAGATGCAGAGACAATCCGCGCCGTCCATCTCTGATCGGACGGCAGAGCATCCTCCCCGAGACACGGGCGCGGACGGCATTAAATCGTGGTCCACGCGCGCGCCGGGTGGTGGGCCCCACCGGGCTCTCCCCTGGTGGGAAAGGGACGAATCCTCGTACGCCGAGAGACGCACGGGGTTGGGGAAAAGACCCTGCTGCCCCTGCACGTGCCCCCGTCTGCTTGGATGGCTCGAGCCGTATGGGCCGTCCGATCTACTACGGTGGCGTGGGTGCCGCGGATCTCAAGGCGGAGCGTGGAGGCTGCGGCCCAAGGGTGGGATGGTAATTTGGTACTTCCACGTCCTTTTCATGTACAGGACGAGCGTGGCGTTGTGGTTCTTTTCGATGGAGAGCAGGTGGGTTTCTTTTTTAGGTTGGCATCCAGCTGCTTTCGTTATTTGCGAATACGTCCTTGGATACATGGCATACACAAACCTGTTACTCCAAAGAGTACTATACGAGTACACTAATTTTGCAGTGGTAACAGAGAAGCACTCCAGTGAGATTTTTTAATTTTTGAAACTAAGCACTCAGTGAGATTAGGTTACTATTATGGGTTGTCTAAACAAATATGTTTTTAAGAGTACCATCGATTTTCTTGTAATGTTGTTATGTAACTTTAAGATTAAAACTAGCCACGGGCTGTTTGAGCTATGTATGATTATGGTTAACTTACATGATAGAAACACGTGACAACGAACAATGTCTAAAGTATTAGTTGACACTCAATTTCAAGGAGAATTAACATTTGAGGCAAAGAAGCCCCTTATCTAGTCGCATTACATGTTAGTCTCAGGATTGCTTTGCAACAAAGGAAAGGAAAAGCAAGGATTTTTGGAGAATTAAAATACCTTTAAAAAGATCATATATGGTTGGAGCAAAGAAATGACTTTCATAAAACATTTTTAAATTCATATGAAAATCTTATCTACTATATTTAAAAGCCCTCCACCATCCTCCTCAACATCACTCGCCCCTCAAAAAACACCTAAAAAAACTAGCATAAAACCAAATAATGTTATGGGCACTGGCCCATAAACGTAAAAAATGAAAACCATTGATTCATCTTCTCCTATATCTCGTTCTAATACATACGCATGTCCATGGTTAAAGGAAAATTAGCAAGAGTAAAGATATCATATTTTCTTTTTTCCTCTCAAAATCTCTATAATTTTTATATAATGTTACCGAACAATATCTTATAAAATTCTAATAGATTCACTTCCCTTTAGATACAATGAGGTGTGACATCCTATTGATTTGTTTTTCCCTATTTTTAATGCGTTCCCAATGAGCCCAACACTTTTCGGGATTTCTTTTATGCTCCAAAGAATCCAGTCAAAGATGACCAGCACCTGAAAACAAAATTAATCCATTTCAAAAGGGGCGAGTTGTAATATGACCTTTTTATTGAGAATTTTTTTTGCTACGTCCAAGAAACTCCCTTTTTCTCCTCTTCCTACTAAACCCCTCGAAACGGAAAGGAAAAAAAGAAGGAAAAAAAAAACTCAACCTCCACCACCACCGCTCACCTCTCGATCCGGCCATGGCGGCCTAGCCCTAGGGTTCGCCCCCACCGAGGCGGCCAGCCCCCGTCGTCTCAGAGACCGTGCCCCCAGCTCCCGCCTCGCTGTCGCGCCGCCTGATTCCGCCGTCGGCGCCGTGGCGGGCGATCTCGTGAGGTCAGGGAGGCGGGTCGCTCGAGGTTCGGAGGCGCGCGGTTTTGCGGCGGTGCCCGAGGCCGGACTCGGCCGTGGTGGCGGCGGGCGAGGTGAGCGCGCGAGCGTCGGTGGCGTTTTGCGGGCGACGGTTTTGGTTAACCGTCTCGGAGTGCGTGCTGCGAGTGCTTGGGATGAGCTGCGTGCTGATCTGATGAACTCGGGGTCGGCGGCGTTCTTCGGTTTCTCCGCTCATTTGCTCCCTCCGTTGGCGAAAATCCGGCTTTTCGGATCGAGCTGCGGTCGTCTGGGTGTTTTCCTCCAGTTTTGGGTGAAAATACTCGAGCTTTGAGGGGAGTGATTGCCTGTTCCGATTGAAAGTAGGTTTGGTTCGGAGAGTTTGCGTGGAATTGCGGGGAGATGAAGGGGAGGATTTGCTGCGACGGTCCGGGTTTTGGTTAGTTGCTGGGACGAAAATGGAGGATATTTCTGGGCGCAAGAGAGGAAGGCAGGTGTTGCTGCTGCTGCTGGGAGCATAATGGGAGGCTGACAAGCAGCTTCTCCGGTGTCCTGGTGGGGCGGAGTTTCGTGCTCTTGGCAACGGTTGCACTGGTGATTGGAGATGAAGCTATCCCCGTCCGCGGCGGATATGCCGCAGGCCTTGCCGGAGAACGACGGTATATCCTGGCTCACAATTTTCGACATTGTTTCAGTTCTGCACTTCTCAGCTTGTGTTGATGCCTGCATTGTAAAGTGGATTATGAATCAATGGATCATGGAGCTTTGTGATTCTGCACTTTGAGTTGTTTGTGCATGATTACATAATGCATACATGTGTCTCCATTGCTGCCTTGCACACACTCGTACATTCACACACAAATGAAAAAAAAAAGAACTACTCCTACATTACTTGGCTCTGTTCATTGCCCCCATGTTATAACATTATTTGATACTGACTGAACCTCCTATTGTCTGTGGGCAAGTACAAATAGTAGCTACACATGAACTCAACTTTCTGGTGGTTTGCTGTTCAGCTCATGTGTGTTTGGCATGTTGCAGGGGAACAAAGATGTCTGAACTCGGAGCTGTGGCATGCATGCGCTGGGCCCCTTGTGTCTTTACCAGTGGTCAGGAGCAGGGTCGTCTACTTTCCACAGGGCCATAGCGAGCAGGTCGGTCACTCAGTTGTAGTTTGTGCACACATATCTCTTTGAATAAGCTAGGCATGGCCGGGTTTTGTTGACTCTAATTTACTAGATTTTATAAAAGAAGGTAGAACAGCTCTGCTTTTGCCTTTGTGCATCAGTACATAATAGGACAGAGGATTATTTTTATTGTTTGCTCAGTGCATCATTAAACTTAATATGGCAGAAGAATGAGCTGAAACTGTACCGTCTAAAGTAAATTTAGTTCCGTGCAGGTTGCGGCATCGACTAATAAGGAAGTTGATGCTCAAATCCCAAATTATCCAAACTTACCTCCTCAGTTAATCTGCCAGCTTCATAATGTCACCATGCATGTGAGTTCACTCTTAAAGGAACTATCATGTAGCTTCTTAATAAGCAGCTTATGATAATTCACTTGGTGCTTTTGCAGGCTGATGCGGAGACAGATGAAGTTTATGCTCAGATGACATTGCAACCATTGAGCCCGGTATTTGACCGCTGCTTTGCACTTCTAGCCTGATTTCTTTTAAAAGGTTAAAGATGTTACAAGGATTATGTATTTGTCATGTAATCCTGTTGACAGGAAGAGCAAAAGGAGCCTTTTCTTCCAATGGAGTTGGGTGCTGCTAGCAAGCAGCCCACTAATTACTTCTGCAAGACATTGACTGCAAGTGACACGAGTACTCATGGTGGATTCTCTGTTCCCCGCCGGGCAGCTGAGAAAGTCTTCCCTCCACTGGTCTTCCTTTAAGCTCATTTTTTTTGGTAGGAAATGTTCATTTGCTATGTGTTCTTCAAATTGATTCCTTTAGTTCTCTGCAGGACTTTTCACAGCAGCCTCCGGCACAGGAGCTGATTGCAAGAGATTTGCATGACAATGAGTGGAAATTTCGCCATATATTTCGTGGTATGTAACTATGGCCGACACACATAGAACTGATTAAGAATTGTTTGTGTGCACAAAAAAAATTGACATAAAATCATGTACTATGCCTTTTAGATATCATTTCCATTAGACATGACATCTATCTGTTTTGCTCATTTTTCTTTGTTGCCAAGATCTGTTTATGCGTTTTTATCTGGCTAAGAAATTACCTGGACATGCTAAACAATACTGCGACTGGCCTCCTTCAGTTCCTGCCTTGCAGAATTGTTGAATTATGAAATTATATTGTGAGGGTATCTTCTTTTGAACTTTCGATTGGCTATGCATTTGTTGTGCAGGTCAGCCAAAAAGGCATCTCCTGACAACAGGCTGGAGTGTGTTTGTGAGTGCGAAAAGACTAGTAGCAGGAGACTCTGTTATATTTATCTGGTACCACCAACTTTATTCCTTAATTAAATTGCATACTGTTCCTAGAGGTTGTACTCACTGTTGAGACTTAATTACCTTTTTCATTTTTACCAGGAACGATAACAATCAACTTCTTTTGGGAATACGTCGTGCAAATCGCCAACAGACTGTTATGCCCTCTTCCGTGCTATCAAGCGATAGCATGCATATAGGTCTTCTTGCAGCAGCAGCTCATGCCGCAGCCACAAATAGTCGCTTCACTATTTTCTATAACCCCAGGTAAATGTACTGCAATCTTACAGCAGAGCCTTGAACGCCTCATTCTATTTCCATATTTAATTGACGTGGGCATCCTTTTTCAGGGCTAGCCCTTCTGAATTTGTGATTCCATTGGCCAAGTATGTGAAAGCTGTTTACCACACACGTGTATCTGTTGGAATGCGTTTTAGAATGCTTTTCGAGACAGAGGAGTCAAGCGTCAGGCGGTAAGCTGATATTAAGCACATAGCGTGAGCCGTGAAAGCTCCATTAATTCTTATATTTACCTCTTACTTTCAGATACATGGGTACAATCACCAGCATAAGTGATCTAGATTCAGTGCGCTGGCCAAACTCACACTGGCGTTCTGTTAAGGTAATAACTTCTAATTATTTTTTCTGGTCTCTATAGAAATGATGTTATCTTGTTCCATTATCTAGTAGTCTGTCAAATCTGTTATCACATCCTTCATGGATCCCTTTCTGTGGATATGTTTTTCTTGTGTTTTTTTTTTTCATTTTGGATTTATGGCGCATTAGGTTGGTTGGGATGAGTCCACTACTGGTGATAAACAGCCAAGGGTTTCTCTTTGGGAGATTGAGCCTTTGACAACCTTTCCGATGTACCCCAGTGCTTTTCCTTTAAGACTTAAGCGTCCGTGGGCTTCAGGACTGCCTATGCATGGCATGTTCAATGGTATGCTGATTGATGGCCGGAACACTAGCACACATAATTCTAAGAGCATCTCGGTTTACTCTTTAACCACTTCTTTTTCTGTAGGTGGAGGAAATGACGATTTTGCACGCTATTCTTCTCTCATGTGGCTTCGAGATGGAAATAGAGGAACCCAGTCACTGAATTTTCAAGGACATGGAATCTCACCATGGCTTCAGCCAAGAATAGATTCTCCATTGCTGGGCCTTAAGCCAGACACGTACCAGCAAATGGCTGCAGCAGCACTGGAAGAAATTCGATATGGGGACCCTTTAAAGCAGCATTCAGCTACTCTGCAATACCAACAGACTCAGAATCTGAACGGTGGATTAAATTCTCTGTTTTCAAGCCATGTTCTACAGCAGATGCAGTATCAATCTCAGCAGTCACCCCTGCAAGTTGTTCAGCAAGGCCGTTGTCAGAACACTGGTGACTTTGGGTTCCTTCAAGGTCAGCTTCCACAGCTGCAGTTGCATAACACTCAGCAGCTGCTAAAGGAGCAAGAGTTGCAGCAGCAGCAAAGACAGCATGTTTTACAAGAGCAATCTCATCAAGAGATGCAACAGCAGCTCCCATCTAGTGATCATCGTGTTTCTGATGTAGTTTCTGAGTCTGGATCTGCTCCTCAGGCACAACCATCATTGCATAGTGGATCATCATTCTACAATCAACACCTCTTAGAAGGAAATAGTGATCCCTCTTTACATCTACACAACAATTTCCACAACTTCTCTAGCCAGGAAGCCTCAGACCTTCTTAGTTTGCCTCGAAGTAGCCAATTAATGGCATCAGATGGGTGGCCTTCAAAGCGATTAGCTGTAGAATCTGCTGTTCATCCTGAAGCTCCGTCCATGCACCCCAAGCTCGAGAAAGTAAATCACCAGAGTATATCTCATTTTCCTGGCGCCTTTCCACCACAATCAGCAAGAGGTTGTTCCATCGTCCAGGATTGCAGGGCAGATGCTGAGAACCGCCTACTTTCATCATCATTTGAACTCCAGGATGGCATGACAAGCATCATAACTGCTGTTAGCAGAGAAACTGATCCTATGGCCATACCTTTGTTGAGATATAGTGGTGCAGGTTTGACAACTGAAAACACCTTAGCAACCTCCAATTGTTTAGGTGAATCTGGAACGTTCAATCCTCTTAATAATATTTCTGTAAATCCATCACAAGGAGCAACCTTTGTGAAGGTATGTATTTTCAATTTGTGTGTTTTCTTGCATTAATTCTTCTCTGTGCATTTTTTCAGTTTTCACTGATTGCCAACATTGGCCATAAAAATACTTTACTAAGTAGATAAATAACAAACATTTTAGTAGGTTGATGGTAGCAAAGCAGTCAATTATTTTTTAAAGTTTTGTATGAAGTCTAAAAATATCTGATTCTCTTCTTTTTACTACCCTACATAACATGTCTGTGAGCTGCTCTTTTATTCTCTGTGATCTGGCTAATATCTTCAACATTTTCTTCAATAGGTTTACAAATCAGGGTCCCTTGGGAGATCACTTGACATCTCCAGATTCAGTAGCTACTGCGAGTTACGTAGTGAGCTAGAGCGTCTCTTTGGTCTTGAAGGCCAACTGGAGGACCCTGTAAGATCAGGCTGGCAGCTTGTATTTGTCGACCGGGAAAATGACATTCTTCTTGTCGGCGACGATCCATGGCAGTAAGCACTTACAAAACTAAATTGTTTCGTATGCAAACACAATATTTTTCAATGTATGAATCAAACAAACATGATATTCGATGCCATGTTTTTCAGGGAGTTTGCGAATAGCGTATGGTGCATCAAAATACTCTCGCCACAGGAGGTGCAGCAGTTGGTTCGTGGTGGAGACGGCCTTCTGTCCTCACCTGGAACAAGGATGCAGCAGAGCAATGCATGTGACGACTATTCTGCGAGCCACAACATGCAGAATATCTCCGGCAACATTGCATCTGTAGCACATCTGGACTACTGAAATGTAGACCGGAATCCAAACTAAGCACTCCTAAGACTGCAGGATCACCGTTCGTGATCACCTGCATTCCATGCGATCTTCACACTAGTCCTGTCCGAATCAGTAGCAACTCAGTCAATAATATAGCTAGATGATCCGTTGTATTCCATCTGATCATGGACATGGTGTATGATAGCTGCTTTAGCTCTCTTAAATCTCTAATGGCAGGCAACTAGGCAAGAACAGTTCTATGATGAATGGTGGCAGTCACTGTAGAATTGACCTTATTCTGTAGCTATAATATGAATGTCTAGAACTGATGATTCCAATTTCCAAATGGAGCCCGGACAAATCAAAATCAATCCTTTGTCGCCTTGTTCGTGTTTTTGCCATAAATTGTGGCTAGATGATCTTGTTTCATGCTACTGAGTCAAAACATTTTGTCCTGGTTTGTAGGCTCTGACTTGCCTGCCTACTTGTATACCATTGCGCATGATTCACGCAGGATCAAGTTTGCTGGACAAAATCATGATTCCATCCATGCGTGCAAATTTCCAATGTGTGGTCTATAGTTGATAGGAGGAACTTTTTGAGGGATCCTAGTAGCTCCATGTGGTGACATTAATACTGTTGGATTCCTACTTATTTAGCTACTAATTCAAAGATTTCACCGTGCCATCAACTTAAAAGACATAATTATGCCTGTTTTCAAGAGCCAAGTAGAGGTAAATGTTACCTCTAATTTTGTTCAAATCATGGACTCATAAATGTAAATAGAAGTGGATGTTTTCTCTAATCTTGTTTACGTCATCAACTCGTAAATGTAGGTAACGTAAATCTATACTTGGATTCGCCGTAGAGGAGAGAAGATCGATGTGAGCCCTCGGACCTTGGCATGGATGCTCGGAGCTTTGCATGGACGCGAGTGCTTCGTCTAAAAAAGGCTGAAAAAGCAGCTGGGAAGAGGAGAGAGGGTGTGAAATCCGGCGGAAAAAGCAGCGGAATTAATGAGGATGGCCTAGCCCTATGGTATTTGAATGGCCTAACTCTAATACACTAACCCTAATATTTATTTGTTCAATCCTTAATATTAAGTATTTGTCCAATCACCAATACTTATTTGTTCAATCCTTAATATTAAGTATTTCCAATCACCAATACTTATTTGTTCAATCTATTTTTGCTCTTTCTCCTTTTATCAATTTTACTAGCAAAATACCCATGCGTTGCAACGGAACGACGACGTAGGGAGGAAAGCAGACGAAGGATAAAGGTCCAGGCGGCGGCGCGGGAGCTCCGAGCAACGATGGGGGGAGGGACGCAGGCGCGGCGCGGATAAGGACGGAAGAGAGGGACGTAGGAGGTCTTTTTTTTCATCCAAGCCCTCCCTTTCTTTCAGCATTAGGATTGCGGGTTAATTTTATAAATACTCAAGGGTTTTCTGCAAAATAACCAGACGGACGAAAAATTGGATAGAAACACTACTTGCTTTATATATAGTTATTATATATATAAACAAGGGTATCTTCAACTTTATGTACCACTGGACCTTTATTAAGAAATAGTATCAGATAGACATTTAGTCTAAGTTAATTTAATTTCATCAAATTAAGTCAAAAACATAATGAAAATAGATATTGATTTACTGATACTTTAAACCGATTAGAAATTTGGTAAAAGTTTAAAATATTTACGACTCAGATATTATTAATTAGAAAAGTATATTGATGAATAGGATAAGTTGCATGTATATCGATGGCGGCGCGCTAGCTCACGTGTGCAGCGTGTGCTCGGCCGCTGCTCAGGGCAATGCACGGCGACGCAGGAGGCGTGTGAGTCGTGCTCGCCTGCTGGAGGTGAGGAAAGTGAGGCAACAATGAAGCAAGAGATTATACGGATCAGATATTTTTAGATTTGGACGAAAAAACAATTTGATGATAAAAAAATTATAGATTTTTTAAGTAGTTAAGATAAGCCCTATAGTATATATAACTGTTTTCGGATTGTGGGTTAATTTAAAAAAACTCAAGGGGTTTTCTGCAAAATAACCATGCAAAACAAAATTTGAGTGAAAATACTATTCTATTTGCTTTATAGATAATTAAAGATATAAAAGTTGTATCGTACTTATTTGTCCAATCTACTTTTGCTCTTTCTCCTTTTATCAATCTACTCTTTGCTCTTTCTCCTTTTGTTAATTTTATTAGAGGTTGTATCTTTAATGAGGAATTAACTTTTAGCTCTCCCATCTATTCTCTCCTTCATCTCACCATTTAAGTTTATATGGCATTTAAGGGATTGTGCTGAGTAATTGCTCTAAGCGACAGTACTTGCTCTAAGAGAGAGGGGTCTAAAATTTTCCTTTTGGGTTTTTCTTGGAGGCTTTCCTTTTGTGGCAGCCAAGCTCCAGTCCATGGCTAAAAGATCACAAACAGGGAGCCTGAAGCTTTTCTCTCTCTTCTCTTGAAATGCTCATCAGTTAAAAAGACAAGTAGATTTTTCAAGTCAGAAGAGCAGGTTGCTGCAAATCCAAGTGATCAATGGCAATATTACCAAAGCCAAATTCAGATCGCACAAGGCAAGCAGCAGCAACATCAACAATTCTACAGCACATGCTCCAAATAAACCACCGCAACTAATTCCATTTCATATACAAAGCTCTCATGGCATTTTGAGTGACAGCATGATGATCATGATCATGATCCTCTTGAGAAATTTTTTTTTCAGATGTTCAGAGGAACAGCCAGCTGCAGCAGCGGCGGAGCCGCGACGGCGCGGCGCCGGTCTCTCGGATGCGGTCCACCTGGCGGGCCAGCCGCGCCGCCTGCCGGCTCCGGCGAGCCTCCACCCTCGCCTGCTTCCCCTCCGCCTTGTGGCTCAACGCCGACAGCCTCCTGCTCAGCTTCTGTTTCGCCCTCGCCTTCATCTGCTCTGCCTGCACCTGATAACATACAGACATTTGTATAATTCATTCTCTGAAGAATTCTACCCAAACTTGTAAAAAGAAGTTCAGATTTTCAACACAGGAGCATGTACTAACTAATGATTGGACAGATTAGCCATCATTGCTTGAGGGATGAATTAAGCATGTATAGAAAGTTTTTATTTTTATTTGTTGAGAAAACGTACTTTAGAAGCATGGCACAAATAATCGGTATTCTCATAATAAGCTGATTAGAATGCCCCTCAAAGGTTTCAGTTTTTGAATTAGATATAAGTTTACCTCTGCGTGCCTCATCTTGGCTTCCAATTTGGCCTTCTGGCAGCTCTCCCATTCCTGAATCTTCACCTCCTTCCTCTGAAACCTGACGAATTTACGACCAAATTTTGGATTCAGAAATCAAATTTCAGACAAAAAAAGTTCAGAGAACAAAAAAAAAAAGTGATCTTGCTATACCTCAACGCGAGCTTGCACTTCTGCGTCTCCTGCCACGCCACGGCGCGCGCCTCGAACTCGCGCTTCTTGGCTTCGGAGTCGCCGTCGCCTGAGTGAGGTCTCGGTCTCTTCTCGACCGAGGCGCGGGGGAGCTCCTCCTCGTCGTCGTCCTTGCTGGCCCACGATGCGATGTTCATCTTGCCCAGCTGTAGCCCGAGCGCGGCGATCTCGCGGCGCGTCCTGATCTGGAGCTCCCGCTCCGACGACGACGGCGCGCCACCCCTCGGGCTCGACGGCACCGAGCAGAGCGGGCTCAGCGACGGCGTGGCGGCCCCGGCGGGCGTGCCGCTCCGCGACTGCTCCTTGCTCGCCATCGGCGTCATCTCCGTACCCACATCCCGCATCGACACCGCGAGCGCTGGCTCCGACACGCGAAGCCTCTTGTGCTGAGGCTGCCTGCTCGCCGCCGGCCGACTCACCGACGGCGGCGAGGACGACAGCTCGGTGACCGCGCTACCGACCGAGCAGACGGCGCCCTTCTTCACGTCCGACGAGGCCTCCGGCGCCACGCGGCCGCCGCCGGTGTGGCCGGAGACGGCGGAGGCGGCGGCGGCGGCGGCCTTCTTGGAGAAGATGGGGTTGGAGTGCACGACGTGTCGCCCGGCGAGCCACTTCTCGGCGTCGTTCCACTTGGACGGCACCTGCCTGAAGAACGTCCCCCGACCACCGCCGCCGCCGCCGCCGGCGGCCTCTCCTCCCTGTAGAACTCGAAGCCGCCGCTGCTGTCGTAGCCATTGCCGCCGCCGCCGTGACCAGCCCTCCCATGGCTCGCATCGGAGTGCGACCGAGAAGAATCCGACCGATCCTTGGGATAATCTGACGAAACCAATCGCCGGAGTCAAACACACACCACCATTGCCATCTCAACTCCACAATGCAACTGAAGGGAAAAATCAAACCTTCATCGAGTTCTTGGGGCAGGAGGCTGTTCTTGGGATGGTCGTCGTCGTCCTCGTCGGCGTCGAGCCTCGCCGGCGACGCTCGCGGCGACTTCTTTTCCTCGTCGGTCTTGCTGATGCTGCCATGGGATCCCAGCAGCTTCATCCTCAGCTTTGTTGGAGACATGACTCCCATCTGCATTACAAGTTTGCAACCAACCACACGAGATCAAAAATTTCAGCAAATACAGAGACCTAAACAATTTGTCAATTTGATGGTTTGCAATGAAAATCAATCACGCAAGATTCGGGAGAGATTTCAAACTGTCAGTACTAGTACTAGTTTGATTAATGGCTTGGTAAATTGGAGTTATCAATGGCTGCAAAAATTTATGTTATGACTCTGGCTTCCTGCTGCAAAGAAGAGAAAGATTTAACTGCTCATACTGGAGCTGCAATTGGAGAGTGATGTGAGCAAAGGGAATCACTGAGAATCTGGTAGCAGCAACTCCCAACCAGAGATTTGAACTGAGCAGCCATGAATGTTGGTTACTCTGAGATTGAGAGAACAAAGGTAGGGCCAGCCATGGCATCCACAACCAAAAAGGACAAAAGAGAGAAAAACATATATAGGAACCTTATTGTGTTAGCAATAATAAATCAAAAGCCCCATAAATGGACATGGCTAGAGAGTTCAATATTAGAAAGTAAAGTAATTAGTGGTACTATCTTGACCCACCAAAAATGTTCATCATAGATGAGAAAGGGGTAGCTAGTCACATTGCATTATAGGAGTACTTAGCTTCAAGAAGAGGTTGAAAAAGAGAGATGGGTTTGCATGGTCTGAGAAAAAGATGGTAGTAGTACATGGACATTGGATGATATATGGAAAAAAATGGCATACCTAACCTACAGACATGAACATGAACTTAATTTCTGCAACACAAACACAAGCTAAAGAAAGGATGAAATGACAGAGAGAAACAAGCACACTGCTACTGATAGAGTAATTAAGAGTAGTACTTAGCACCATGGAGGAACGCAGGATTACCTGAACTTTGTGTATCCTCTCGTACTCCATGCCTCTCTCTCTCTCTCTCTCTCTCTCACCCCCTCAGCTTGAGCTTCTGTTTCAATCTCTCACCTATGAGCTTGAATTGCTAGCTTAGGCTTAGCTAAGCCGCAAACAAGAATGCAAGAAGCAGCAGCGAGGATGAGGGAGAAGTGAAGAAGCAGCAAAGCTGAAGAGCAGCTGCGAGTGTTGTGCTTTGCTGGGGGAGATGATAAATAGAGGAGGGGACACGTAGCTTCATATGCACCTGCAACTTTGAAGAGAGAAATTCAGGGAGAAAATATGCAGAAAGAGAGAGAAATTCAGAGAGCGCATCCAAGCGTGCGTGCGTGCGGGGGATCGGGTGTGGACCACTCACCGGCGCGCTCATCGGTGTGGCTCCCTGCACCACCAGCTGCTTCACGCGTGATCGGACGGCGGAGATATCATCGCTCCGGCTGGCAGGTGGGACCCAACAGCTCGGCTAGGTAGGATGTCCGGGCTAAATTCAACATGAGAGGAAGGCAAGTAATGCGGTAGCAGGTCTAATTACGTATTTCAAACTATTAAATAATATATTTTTTATAAAAAAATTACTTTAAAATATTAAATATATTTATTTATTAAGTTTGTGATAATTAAAACTTAACTATATGTTAATGTTTTTTACGTATATTAATTTAATCTTCATCTTCGCCCATTTACATCAGTAGTATGAAATTTTCAGGACATTGTATGTTTGTTCTTATCAAAAGTTAGCGTGCGTTGTGTTAGAGACGTATTCACCACTGTATGATTGTAACGTGTATGTGTGATGGTGTGTGTCTTTCGATAACAGTTAAAAAATTATATCCAACATTTTTCCGTTAAGAGATAAATAAAACTTCCTTAGGGCAGGGTCGTTTAATCCCCACAAGCAAAGATTAAAGGGAATTGTCCTAATCTCCAAATTCTCTTGAAGCTTATTGGAGAAGGAATTAACCAAACAAACCCCTTACGATAGAAAGTTTCTTCCAATCCCATGGCATTAACAAAACTTTTCTACGGATTTCATTCAAATTTAACGCACGCCCCAAACTTGCATCACGATGAATCCAAACGTCCTGCTGCGAGGAGAGGTGTTTTGTTCAAGTTTACCTTTTCGTGTGCGTGTGCCTTATCGCCCCTTCGTAATAGTGTGGTTTTTAACGAAAATCGTGAAAAATGACCGGCGATAAACAGTAACACATTCGAATTTAGACGATTTCGTGCGGACCACAAAAACCATGAAAATCGTAATTTAAATTTAAACCAAATTTAAATTCGTGTCATGCCACGGTTTTCGTTCAAACCGTGCGAAAACCGCGTCGCGACAAACCACGCGAAATTTATTTTTTTATAATATATATATATATTTGTAATAAAATAAATTTTTTTTAAATTTTTTGATTAAAACAAAACCAAAAAATACCACGCCGCATCCCCACGAAACAACGAAAAAACCAAAAAAACCACATCACATGAAATCACGAAAGCTGGTTTTGTTTGCTCGTTGTTCTTCCCGAGAACTGCATGAGCTCACCTCACACGAAACCACATCACATGAATGCAAGGCCACCACCAATAAACTTGCTTTTACCTCTGCATATTTTAGCTCCTGTAAATTTTTATACTGGTAGAAGTACCAGTGTGAATTCCACAGTGGCCTATGGCAAGTAGCTACGTGTAGTTGAACACTTTTTTCTCCCTTTGGTATTGTGCCCAACTGGTCCAAAAGTTCTCTAGGACTACACTGTTGATTGGAGCATTAAGATAATGAGTATAATATTTAGCTACCTAATTACATATTTTACACATCTATTACATGAAAAAAAGATGTTTTCCCCTCACTTTTATTTTGCAAAGGACAATGATGAAATCCCTAGCACCACCGTTATGTTGAAACACATTATAGTTTCATGATTAAATTGACAGAAAATCTATACTTTTGATAAATTTGTAGTTTGGTGAAAACTCTATCTTAAATATATAGTGATATAACACAAATTCTATAGTTTCGTTATAATTTAATCAGAGTATTTGTAGTTTTATAAAATTTACTTAAAATAATATATGGTTGGGTCAAACACAAATTCTCTATTATCTGTGCAAAGTTTCTCTAGTCTCGTTATTTTCAGTTTTTTTTCAAATGTGTGATGAGAAATGTTATGTGAAATTAGAATCGTAGCTTTCCTAATCTTCTCCTGCACAGCACAATTTTTTTGGATAATTCTCCGCATAACCATAGAGTCCTCGATGGTACAACGCTTTAACTTACACAAGTCCTTGACTTTGTGTTTTGAAAGAAGTGAAATTTCATACTCTCAAAATACCCATTGCAAGAAGGAAAGGAAGAACATGTGACTTGTTTAATGATTTTTTGAAAATTTTCTCTTCAACCAACCCTCTATCCAACACTAGACCCCATGTACACCCAAAGATAAAGCCACAAAGAAAGGGGAGGGAGAGAAGACTCCAAAGCCCAAACCCCAACAAGAGTAGGGAGCACATCATAACAAAAGAAAGGACATAACCATGCTTAATTTCCTAATTGTTTAGTTTGCTCCTCCTTAGAGGACACAAAGCCATACCATCAGCTGCCTCTTAAACCCCACACTTAACCAAACCTTTTTTTCCTTCTAGGGTTTGGCAATGCCATCAGCTCATGTTCCTCAAGCACAGCATCAGTCCACCGGACCAATTTATGTTAATTACCCTTTTTTAGGTGGTTTCTTGTCTTGATGTTTCTAGTTAGTTCCACCATCGTGTAAATTTAATCTGACCGTTCTGGTTTAGGTTTTTGAGGGTCACATTATCCAATGCTTGATGTCACACTTATGCAAATATAAATCTAAATTATGTGCTTATCTAACTTAGCCAGGGTGATTACCTTCAACAGTTGATGTGCCAAAGGAGAATCCAGTTTGTCTTGTGGCATTTTTTTTGGCGGCAAATTTTCTTCAAAAGAGATGGCGGCAACCTACATACTTCAAATTATTAGGAGGATACTCCCATATATACTACTGTCTTCACCCCATAATATATGTTTTAGATTTGGACATGGTTACTAAAAAAAGATAGAATTAAATGAACATAGGTTATGATTGGTTGAAAAATGGAGGATGGTTGTGATTGGTTGCGAAAGAATATTGATAAATAAGTTGTTATATTTTGAGACAAATTCTGATTTCTAGAAGTTATCATATTTTGAAACGAGGGAGTAGTATAGGAGCTGAAGTTATTATATTTTGAAACGGGTGAGTAGTATAGGAGCTGTTTGGATCATCTGACTAAAATCTAGTCTCGTTCATATCGAATATCGAATGTTTAGATATTATTTTAAAGTATTAAATATAGACTATTTACAAAACACATTTATAATCGAAGAATAATTCACGAGACGAATCTAATGAGCTTAATTACACCATGATTTGACGATGTGATGTTACAATAAACATTTGTTAATCATGGATTAATTACGCTTAATAAATTTATCTCACGAATAATCCACAAATTATGTAATTATTTTTATAATTAATTCAAACTCAGTCCTTCAAATGTGACACGGACTAAAATTTTAGTTCATAACCAAATACCCCCCACAGTGTATATTGTAGTGTAGTGTTACTCCAAAAGTGCAAATAGTGGCACAAATTGATTCTTTTGCTATGGCAGTACAGAGGAATATATATAGGAGTAGGTCATTATAAGATCTTATATATAGGATGCTATGATTTTAAGAATGCTAATCATTTCAATGGTGCCATGCCCTAATATGTGAGGGGTATCCTTTTACACTACTAACAAATGGTAGTACTAGATGTGATCATGACTTTTGGGTCACAAAAGTTGTTTTCAATGGGAGCATGCATCATTTGTGTACTATCAGTCTATCACTACACATGAAAATAAAAAATGCCTAGGGTCACCACTGGCCAGCAAGTACTCCTACTACTACCACTGGCTAGGGTTTGGTTTGCTTGCAACCCAAGGGAAAAGATCCTGCAAAAGTGTACTCCTACCTTTCATTGTACATGTTGGAAACCCCCACTCAATCTAGCTATGGTAGCAAGAGTAGGAGGTACAGATAGCTCCTCATTGTACTGTGGCAGTAATTGTGATGTGAGGCAGTACAAGGCAGCAGCATGATCAAATCACCATTTCTTTTTGTTCTTGCAAACAGTACTTACCTTCCTCTGAATTTGAATGGAGTATTTCAGGTTCAGAAAAGGTTATGTTTGTGCACTTATGGCCATGGATGTAAGCAATGGAGCATAGGTGGTGTTTTGTTTCTACTAAAGATATAAATATTAAGTTAAGGCTGGAAAAACAAGAAAATCATTAGTGTATGTCTATTTGAGTTTTAATTATTATAAACTTATAAAAATATATTTATCAGATATTTTAAAGTAGCTTATATATAAAAATAAATACACTTTTTAATAATTAAAAAACATGCTAACGATAATCGATGTAAAATCTATATCTCAATAAAAATTAATAAAAAGGAGAGGCGTTGCTACTGCTTCTGGGTTCATTGATTCGTACTACTACCATCTGGTGGTCCTGTAATTACCTTAAACTTGGTTGTTTGTGCTACTAGTAGTAATAGAGAGTTACAGAGAGAATCAAAGGAGATTTCTGAGTCATTGTCAGATGTTCAGAGTTTGACAGCCACAGTGACCATCTATGAGCCATTGTCATCGCCAAAACCAAAGGAGATTTCTGACAGTTGAAGGAGACGAGGAGCACTCACGGACCAAGATGCAGCTAGCCAGAGCAAGCACTGTAGATGCTGCTGGTCTCACTCCTTTCATGTTTTGACATGATCATCAGCTCTCCCCCTCTGCATGCATGCTTCACAAAGCAAATGCTTTCTTCCTGTTGATTATCTGCTGCTACTATAACCTGAAACTCTGGTGAAACAAAGGAAATCCTCCCCTGCATTGTGATTTGTGAGTGAAAATATACAGAAGACAAAATATGCATTGCATGCATCAGCATGGATGGATGCAGGTAGCCAGCCAGAAAGGCAATTCTTACAAGGGTCAGGCAAGGCTACAGTGCATGCAACATGTCAATACACACACATCACTTGGAAGTGACCTGTCTAGGTTATATAGTACTCCTACTAGGAGTAATAGGCTTTACTAGGTTTACTGCAGTGGCAACATCTCCTCCTGGCATGGTTTTGGTCTGTGAGGATCTTGACTACCACTTCAAAGGCATGAAGAAAGTGGAAGCAGCAGCAGCAGCAGCTGTAGCAGTGATGGAATCAGTCCATGTTTTTGACTGCATTTTGAATGGACCAAGTTCAAAGGAGTGAGCATCCACTCAAAAATGATGATGCTATCTATCATCATCTTGTTCATCATCATCATGAAAGCTTGCTCCAATGTTGCTGTGACCATGAATCATGATGGCAGTCACAGAAGGCACTCCTCCACAAAGCAACACTTGCTGCTCCTTTGAGAACTTCTATCCTTGTGCAAGCTGGGCTCCTGTAAAGCCCCAAAAACCAGTCATAGGACGTGTACTTGGGAAATGCAGAGAGCAATCTGGCCCAGCCCAGTATGTATATAATCAAAATGTATATTCCCATGATATATGCATTCTTTCAATGCAACAGGCCAAAAAGAAGAGCACATTGTATCAGCAGTAAACCAGGGAGAAGCCTGGTGCTGACAGATTGTCAGCTGGAGGCACAACGGCAAGCCAAAAAAAGGAGGGGAGGATGTGATGTACATTAACTCTTGCACTTCGCATTAGCAGTGGCAAAATGATACATCTCAGTGAGTATCCATACAAAATTTTGATGATTTAGCAGGGCACCCAGCACTAACAAAATGGGCATAATACAGCAAATTCATGTGCCTCCTGAATTCGCCACCAACACGCAGCATTCCCATTCTTTCTGGAGGCTGATCATGGCAAGAATGGTAAACTGTGAGCGACTCGCAAAATTGAAGCGATCACTCGTCATCTGAATCATTGAACTTGATCGAGTGGGTTTGTAAATCAATTTGCCCACCCCTATAGGTTCCACGCTTCTTCTTGGTCTTCTCATGTCTAAAGCCCCTGCAAAGACAAAATTGAACAATGATGAAATTATGTTTGGTAGTAAGATAATCACAAGTCAGAAGGAACAAATGATTCGATTAGCTAAGGGCCTATTTGGCATGGCTCCAGCTCCAGCTCCACCTCTCCTGAAGCTGGAGCCCAGCCAAATAGCTTCAGCTCCACCTAAAATGGAAGTAGAGCTGGTGAAGTGCTCTCGCAAAATGAACTAGAGAGGTGAAGCTAGGTTTAGGCTACTCCACAACTCCACTCCAAACCCAACTCTTGAAGTTAAATTTAGGAGTTGGAGCTCTACCAAACGGAGCCTAAGAACATAAAGGGCAGAGGGAAACTAGGCCATCTAACCTTCCTCTAACTTGGCCAAGAACCTCTTGCGCCTTTGCACCATACCCAGAGTCTGCACCACCCTGTCATAAGATAGGTACATACATTATGTCATCACACAATTATTATCAAGAACCGTTGAAATTTCTACAAAGTATATGGTCAGTATAACGAAAAAGAAAAAGAACATTACCTTAGCCCAATATGAATTGTCCTGAAGCCTTTCGTCAGCAAATTTAACATCCTCCAGCTTCACCCGCTGAAATGCATTCACAGTTTTGGGCTGCAGTGGACAGAGATGGCATGGACAATCAGATTAAAGGCATTTGCCCCACATCAAGGATATTCATAACCAAGACATCTTTAAGAAGACTATTATCAGAAATGATAAATCAGATTGATTTCAGGGCATCACCAGAAAATGAGGAAATCACCATCATAATGCTGGTAATAAACTAACTAAAAATATCCACTGTCCAATACAACATTATTTGGTTATTCTGAAATACTAGTAAATGTCAGAAAAGAAAGAAGTTGATCCATGACTAACACAAAACATGTACTTACTAATCATCACGTCATAGTTTGCCTAAAATTTCTAGATAACAGCCTTTTGTGGTTCACAAACATAACGGGAACAAATTGCACTAAAATAGGAAATCACACAAGGCGACGGAAGAAACAGAGTATAACATACTTCAGATGATTTTTTCTGCCTTTTGTTTGGTTTGGCATCATCCTCTGAAGAACCATTTCTGAGCTGGTTCGCTGTGTTATCTTCTTTACCAGGGGGGTTGCCTCCTTCGACTTCTTCTAGTTTGCGTTTTTTGCCAACAACCGCATTATCACTTGGAGGCATTCCATTTTCCCCCTTGTCAGTCTCCATTCCACTGTTGTTCTCATCATTTGATTTAGGAGCTGGATCTTTCCTTGCAACTTCTTTGTTTTCAACCACATGAACATTTTCCTTGGATTTCTTTATCTTCTTTTTACTTTTCTTTTCATTGTACTCTTTCTCCGCCTCTACAGCATCACTCTTTCCCTTCACATCATCATCCCCAGCAGGTGTAGCTCCTGTGTCAATCTTATCTGATGTCTCCGGAGTTGATTTTCCTTTTTTCTTTTTCTTCCCTTTCTCCACAGGAGCATCATCAATCAAACTATTCTTGCTATCCTCCTTAACTGTGTCTGTGGTCTCGAATTTGTTTATGATAGCCAATTCTACCTTTTCCAGCCTAGCTGCGACATCCTCGCCGTTTTCTTGTTTCTTACTTTTCTTCTTCTTCTGTTTCTTTTTTGTGGTCTCAACATCCGCATTTTCACTGGGCTTTTCCGCGGCAGATGGCTCAGCCACCTTGTTCTCAGCCTCACTCACTTCTGTGTCACCACCTTTCTTTTTCTTCTTCTTGCCAGCATCTTCCGCGACACCGGCAGCTGTTTTCTCTGCACAATACGATTCAGATCAGCGCCAATTACACGAGCCTACGCCAAATCATTACACAACATAATGATGAACATACACGCTACCTTGCTCGATGTTCCCATTGATGCTGGCTCCCGGAGCAGAATTGCTGCATTCCACAACCAAATTACAATGAGAACCCAATCATGGCACCTGATATGGATCACCTATCAAAGCTACCTTAACACGAGATTGAGCATCGTGTCGTTGATTTTAAGTACCTCGAGTCCAAGAATTCGCAAACCAACTCTTCCAGGCTCACCGGCGACGCCCGCCAAGAATCCGCCTGCGAACACGCAAAATCCTCATTTCCCCCTTATGTCCCACGCAGCAATCGCGCACCGAAATGGACAAGCACAGCACGAGCCATAGCGCTGTACCTCGAGATTGGCCTCCGACTGGAGCGCGGCGAGCGCGCGGGGGAAGCGGCTGGACTCGAGGAAGGCGGCTACCGCGGCCACCACGGCGGCCCTCCTCTCGTCCGGGACGGAGGCCGCAGCGGCGGAGCCCTTGGAGGACGCCTTGCTCTTGCCCTTCTTCTCCTTCCTCGACTCCTCCTTGGCCATGGCGGCGGCGGCGGCGGCGGCGGCGGCGGCGGTGGCGGCGGCGGTGGCGGGGAGGGCAACTTGGCGCGGGACGAAGAGCATCAAGAGGGGGGAGTCTAGGGTTTGGAGGGGTCGGGGTTAATACGCCACGGCGCCCACGTGGAGCGGGGCTCCGGTAAGAAGGTGGGGGGAATGGGTGAATGACATGTGGGGTCGGGGGTGTTGTGGGCCCCGGTGGTCAGTGTCGGTGTGAGGTTGTTTGGCTGTTCGTCTGGGCATGGAAGCTTCTGGAAGGGGAAGAAGGAAGGTGCTAGAAGACGTCTGGTTGACTGGTTAGCTGGGTGATGGCCTGATGGGTCCCACTGTCAGTGTCTGCGGTATAGTAGGTATAGTCTAAACTGTTTGATCAAATACTTGAACAATGTCTACTCGAAGCCATTTTGAACCCAAGGATTGGAATTTCAATGGACTGTTTTCAAACTTCAAGTCAGCTTAACATCCAGGCGTTGTTCGGCTGGCTGGTGGCTGGTGGCTGATGCTGATTTATTGAGAGAGAAAAGTATTGTTGGCTTAAGCTGACTGATGGCTGGTGTTGATTTGTTGTGAGATAAAAATACTGTTGGCTGGCTGAAAATAAACCAGCCAAACGGGGCCTCAATTCCTATGTTTAACTGGATTTGTTTAGTGAACATTCTTCAATAGTGCGCCACATCACTATAATAGTTTGTAATAAATCCTACTAAACTAAGATTCAATTGCATACTATCAAAAGGCTATCAAGAGACTGAATGCTAACAAAAGTTGATAACAAAAGTGTAGCAAAGTATGTATATGAACCAAATACATTATGTTACTAAATTTTTAGGTTTTGTATTTTAAAATTTACTAAAATTATGACTACCTCTTAAGCATACCAACCGTGTGAAAAAATTATGACTACCTCTTAAGCATACCAACCGTGTGAAAGAGTATAAAATGCCGTCGTTGACTTTTATCATGTTTGACCATTTGCCATATTAAAAAATATATAAATTGTTATGACTTATTTTATCATTTTATATTTTTTATTATTTATATTAAATTTGTTAATAAGATGAATGATCAAACATTATAAAAAAATCAACAATATCATATATTTAAAAAATAGGTAGTATGTGTTACAACAATCGATACTACAAGTTATACATTCCTAGAATAATGCAACTGCTACTAATTCATAGTTGCGAGCATGGACTAAAACAAACAGGGGCAGATCCTCTCTATTAGCATGAAAACAAATCTTTTAGAGTTAGGCTCTGTTTGAAGGAGCGTTGTAGCTGAGCAACTTGCCGGCACTTAAATAAGACGAGCAATTAGCGTATAACTAATTAAGTATTGATTATTATAAATTTAAAAATAGATCAGTATGAATTTTAAAAGAAACTTGTATATAAAAAACTTTTGCACGAAAAGCAGTTAAAAACGTGCTTGAAGAAAACAAGAGGTAGTTACTCTGCCAAAAAACCCGAGAAGAACGCAACCTTAGACATTAAATCTAAGCAAGTATCATGATAAGAGGATTTAAGGAGTAAAACATGTAGTGAAAGCAAGTATCACGATAGAGGAGATTTAGATGCTAAAATTATCAACAATTTGTACAAGCTAAATATGTGGATAGATGCATCAATAAGAGTGGTTTATATCTGCAACTAGCTCTACTATGAAAAAGTGGTATTAGTTGATGGCTTTTGGCTTCATTAGCTTAAAATTAGCATGTTCCATTATTTCCAAAAACTTTAATTTACTCCTTGTACGTTACTCACGATCTGATATTTCATATTCAAATGTCAAAAGAAAAAAAATGATTCAACCAATAGCTAGACAATATTTTTCACATGCGTCAGCAGGAAAATTATTGGATCATCAATCTACCGTAAAGAACCATATTTTTTTCACACGTGTATTATTATTTTTCAATCACAACCATCTTATTATTACTTGTTCTCCATTAGAATAAAACATGAGGGTTAGACATTTAATCTGTTTTATTTACACACATGTTATAAGAGACATACACATAACACATGGGAGGGTGTGAGTAAGATGCAGGCACGTGATAGAGAGGGTGTTTGGATGCTAGCCACAACTTTGATAAGGGGGGCATTTGCCATAGAGACTCGGTCTAATATCACATACGTCATAGATAAATTTCTTGTCGAACACAATTTCTTGTTGAGTTCTAGGTAAGTTGTGACCAAATTATGGCAATGGGCTCTAGCTCGGAAAGTTTGGCAACTTGTGCCGAAAGAAAACAATTTTAATATTACAAGGAATTTAAAACAATTCCAAATAAAAAAGCTAAGAAAAAAGTGAAATGATGTTTAAAAAAAGAAACAATGAAATAAACAAAATGCCATTCTCCTCCCTCTCTATCCATTCCTATTCTCAGCCTCAATGTCTTCTTCCCTAGCTCCGTTCCCCGATCTACGCCGCAAGCCAGTGGTCGTTGCCGTTGTCGTCGTAGTTGTCGTCACGTGTGGCCTCATCTCCTCCTCTTGACCCTGCTCGAGCCCAAGCCCAAGCCTTCTCCTTGACTAGTGCGACGTAGCGCACAAGCTCCGACGAACAGGTTTTGGAGGCCGTCGAGCTCGCCTCTTTCACCTGACTCCGTCTCGGTTCGAATCAAATCGAAGGTATACTATAGCTCGTTGTTCTTATCTCTTCCTTTGACGAGCTAAATCCATCCGGCATTGGATTGGTTTCTCATAGATTTATTTGATGCGTGGTGTAGCACTACAAATTTTGCTAGGTTGTGTTGAGAAAAATAAAAGATAAATCCATATGCCTAAGCTAGGTCTGCACCCCTCATTCCCCGATATGCACCTAATAACTCCATTTACATGTATCCTAGTTTGCATGAGCTTATGTGAAAAGTCTATTTCCAGGTTTCCTAGGTTGTATGAGCTTATGGTGATGTTTCAATTGGATATATTAGGATTGCATGAGCTTATAGTGATGTTTTTATTGGATATATTAAGAGAATTTGTGCGAAGAAGTCGGTGGCGGATGTAGGATTTTATAATTGGGGTTCGATAAACTAATTCATTTATAAAATAGTAGATTATCTCACTAATTTACAGTATTATAAAAATATGTTAATATCTTTGTTTAATATATTTTTATTGTATTACTTTTAAATATACATAAAAATTAACTACATAACTTTTATATTATTATTTATATAATATATATGATGTTTATATACTAAATTTTATATATAATTATTTATTTATTGTATGAAAATTTTTTAAAAATGAATTACTTACACCCTCGTCGCTACTTTTAAGTTATAATAACTACTGCACAGTTGTCATCCTTACCCCTCAAAAAAGCCAGACCTTTCCCCTTAAAAAACCCTCCAAAATCATCTAAAAGACCAAACCACACATCTTAAAAAGCTCTCAAAACCGAACCCATTGTGAAAAACTGGTATATAAAGAAACTAGTATAAATAAAACCCAATACACAACATGTAATTAGTAAATAGTAAAAGCCACAGCTCACTTGATTTATAGTGTGCTCTGATCATTGGATTAATAACAAATGTTAATATTTAATTTATCCATAAAAATTATGAGTATATGTATCATTAAATATTATATACATGTATTATTGCTTAGGACATTCTAGATTATGTGTAAGAACATCATCTCTCAAGTTCTTAATAAAAACTAGTAAGGTAACTTATAGCCATACAATAATTACTACTAACTCATTTAAAAACATAAGCAACATATATGAGCACACATGAACTAGTTGCTGATATTCATGTGCAAGTGCTAGTGGCGGACTCTACTGATATTATTATCAAAAACAAAGAAGAATAAGAAAACAAGAAACAACGAAATAATATGGGTTAAAGTTTTTGTCTCACACCACATTGTGGTGAAGAACAAATCGCGTAAAAAATGTGAAATTTAATAATATTAGTAAATTATTAAATAGTGAGACTGTATACCATATAATGAATGTGAACAATGTCCCTGTGGTAGATAACTAACCTCCTATTTCTCTGTTTCTTACCTTCCTTCGAAGTTGTCTTGACAAATTTAGCTAAAAAATATCTTGCTTTGGATCTAACAAAAAACGATTTGACTATATTATTTTTATGGTAGTCCTCTTATTTGTGTAATAAATATTTAGAGGAACAGCTATACTCATGGTGTCACATTTTATAAAAAAGTCAAATCTTATACTATAAGTTTCATATCTTATACATTAGATTCCATACACTTATATAATTTCAAATCATAAATACACCATACTCGTTTGTATAGGAAAACTGTCAAAAAAAGATTTATTACCTATTTAATTATGAGAAAAACATTATCCAAATTAACATATAAGCAAAAAGGAAAAATCAATAAGAAAGTATTAGGGAAAATACTTGCATACACATAAGAGATATATTCATCATACATTATATATACACACACACATACTAACAACTATGTCCGTGCATTACAACGGGTGAACTCGGAGTGCGGCACAGATGGGGACGGGAGGGAGGGCGCAAGCGCAGCGCGGAGCTCCGGCGGCGACGGAGGAGGGGCGCAGCACGACGCGGATGGGGACGGGCGGGAGGGTGCATGAGGTCTCTTTTCATCCAAACCCTCCCTTTCTTTTCGGCGTTAGGACTACGGATTAATTTTATAAATACTCAAGGGGTTCTGTACAAAATAGTCACGTGGAGGAAAAATTTGGGTAGTATTGGTTTTCTGTAAAGTAGTCAAGCGGACGAAAATTTTGGATAGAAATATTACTTGCTTTATAGATAGTTATACATATATATAAATATATACTTTATATGCATACGTACATATACAAAGTGTATACACATAGGTTAAATAGTAGGCCTGCTAAAAAAAGCCCGATTTGGTGTGTGTAAACGAATTGAGCCGGTCTGCTAAATAATGAAGCCCATAAAATTACAAAAAAGAAAGTCTAAAAATGTGCAGCCAAATTTGGTAACGGGCCAAAAATTGATTGTACGCCAAAAAAGAAAATTTCCAAAATAACCAAGGAGCCAAAAACGAAAGTGGTCTCACGCATAGTGGGCCGTGCACCTGGTTGTTCATTAGGGATTTTGGGTCTGGTTCGTGTTGGGCGCGAGATGACCTCGGAACTGGATCAAATCCGAGGTGGATCGCTGCTTGGGCTGTGGCCCTTTATTTTGGAAAAACTCAAGGGGTTTTATGCAAAATAGCCAGGTAGAACAAAATTTTGGGTAGAAACAATACTTATTTTATAGATAGTTATATATACTAGTAAATATGCTCATCCGTTACAATGAGCGTCATTTTATTTTATCATAATTATTTTAAAGTTGAAGTCTCGTATAATTCTAATTTATATTTTTTTATGTCTTCACCTGAGGCCTATTTCAGTATTGGGACCATGGGTTAATTTTATAAACATTCAAGGAGTTTTCTGTAAAATAGTCAAGCGGGATGTGGGTTAATTTTATAAACACTTAAACGTTTTTTTAAAATAGCACTGTGGGTTAATTTCATAAACACTCAAAGGTTTTGTGCAAAATAGTTAGACGGACTGCGAGTTAATTTTATTAAAACTCAAAAGAGTTTTTAAAAAATAGCCATATAAAACAAATTTTTGATAGAAGTTATAGATATAGTTTGAATAAGCCAAATTGATCAGTCTAACCATACCATTCAAACATGACGGAACTACAGTGGGCTTGGCATGGCAGTGGCGGATCCAGCAGCTACGCTTTATTATACTTTAGCCTATCCTCTACTTTTTTTGCAAAAATATGTCAAGTATATACATGGCACATCTCATCGCAGCTAATGGGGAGAGATAAACATGCGCTGACTACTAAGGAAGATGATCAAATCAGGAGTAATCAGGAGTATGTCGAGTGATTGCGATTGAGGAAGAAAGGCGAATCAGTACGTATTACATGGCCAAATTGACCAAGTCGGCATAGTAGCCCATGTATTAAGCCTGGCCTGGTGATCCTATTTGACTTAGGGGTGAGAATGTTAAACGGCTGGCTGGCGGAACTTTTAGCATTTTCAGTTTTATTTTTTAAAAATTTGTAAAAATAATTCGTGGTTTGAAAATATTGCAAAACTAATCTTCTCTCGTCCTTCGGGAGGGCGAGATTTAAAAATCGTCCTCCCAGAGGACATTTTTTCTGATGTGGCGGATGGTTGTTGGCCGCCGTCTACCGCGCGCGTGTAATTTTGCATTTTGCCATCTTCACGTTTTCCGTCATTATAAAGAGTTTTTCACCGTGCGGTGAATGCAGAATAATAAACAATGGATAGCGAACAGTGAGTGCAAGCTGAACAGAATGATGAGCAATGCAGTGAACGATAAATAAACAAGAAAAACGCCCTTCGTAAGGGCGGGAAGGAAAATTCAAAATTACACGCGCGCATGTACGACCCAACGGCCGTCCGTCACGTCGAAAAAACGCCCTCCGGGAGAGCGATTTTTAAATCTCATCCTCCCGAAGGATGATAGACGATTAGTTTTGCACAAATTATTTTTGTAAATCTTTTTAAAAATAAAATTAAAAATGTTAAAAATTCCTGGCTGACGTGTGTGCAATTATAGTGAGATGCGTGAGCTGTGAGGGAGCGGCCACTTCGGTGCAACGACAGCCTAACGTGCGAGACAACACCGTCATGGTTAGTGACGGCATGATCAATTTAACAGTTGCTTTGTCGAATAGCTGGAATTAGTTGTTATATAGTTGCATAAAGCGGTAGCTCGGTAGCTCTATGTTTGATATATATTATTTCAATTATATTGTCTTGCAAGGCACTTCGTTGTTTTTTATGTTTCTATTTTCATATTTGATTGTGTCCGTACAATAATATGTATTTTATTTTGATTCTGTTTTTATATTTTTTTAAAAAAGAAGAGGCAGTGATGACGATTTTTTTGTCATCAACCCCACTACCAACTCATATTTTTTAAAAAATACTCACGTATCAATTACTCTCACTAACTTCTTGTTTAAAAATACTGTGAAATATAATAATTAAGAGTTAATAATGAAATTTTGTCAGTGACAAAAAAAGGGGGGAAAGCTTTAATTAATCGTGCCCAAGAGGGAAAAAAACTTGAAAAATCTCAGCATATCTCCCCGTCTCCTCTGCCTGCGTCACCGACTGGCGCCCTGGCGCCTGCCGCCGATTTCCATCTCGCGAACAGGGGAGGGGAGGGAGGGTCGCCGTCGCCGTCGTCCTGCTGCTTCCGCCGCCAGTCCGCCACATCCTACGCAAGGGTCCGCATCCTGTTTGGAATTTGTGTCGAATTTGCTTGCTTGCGTTAACCCTAGCTTCTCTTGTAGATCTGGAAGTAACAGTTTGTTTGTTCCCCGAAAAGTCCCAAAGTAGGATCCCCACCCAGGAAGAAGGTGGAGTAGCTTAGTGTTGAGCATATGGGTGCCCCGAAGCAGAAATGGACCCCGGAGGAGGAGTCTGCTCTCAAGGCTGGAATCGCAAAGCACGGGGCTGGGAAATGGCGCACGATACTGAAAGACCCAGACTTCAGCAACGTCCTGCGCTACCGCTCGAATGTTGACCTCAAGGTCATAACTGAGTGAGTCTGGTTGCTTCAGGGAAAGAAAGTTTCTAACTTGTTCCTGATTGGTATTTTTTTTGTGTGTTTTTTTTTGCCGGTTTTGGTTGCAGGACAAATGGCGGAACATGAATGTAACCGTGAATGCGTCCGGTGCTCGTGACAGGGTGAAAACACCCGTTGTTAAGAAGCCAAGATCTGCTCCTAAGCATGAAGGCCACTCTACCTCTACAGCTATCATCGCAGTAACTTCAGATGGTGATGATGATGTTGCGGAGCCTGTGCCTCTTGCAACATCTAGTTCATCCAAGAGATCCCTCTCGAGGTAAATGTCCCAATGCTCTGGTACTGACCACAGTCTAATATATGGATAATGGTGGTATTTCTTTATTTGTTAAGCCAGTTTTTAGTAACCTTCGAGTGGCATACCTGCAGGCTAGACAATATCATAGTAGAGGCAGTAAGGAGCTTGAATGAGCCTACAGGGTCATACAAGACAGCCATAGCTAATTACATAGAGGTCTGTTTTCATCTTGTATTTTTTTCTATATTATGATTGTGAGGTACCAATAACCCATCATAGGAAATTCCTTTCATCCTTTGCGCAATGTTCTGCACAACCAACATTTCATAGGTGTATACATGTCTAAAGTTTGTTATTGTTGTCCTGTTGATCCACACACTCTTCTACAGTACTATATTGCGTAGAACTGGAGACTTAATTGATGAGCGCAATGCATTGACATTCAGGCATTTTGCATCAAGTGCATATGAGATTCTGTGATAATGATAGCCTTGAAATGATCTCATGAAAACCAGCGGGTTCTAATTCATTATAGCCGAGTTTCACTTGATCTAATTTGCTGTACGACCTCCTTAACCTGTTATATCATGTAGGAGCAATACTGGCCTCCTGCTGATTTTGATCATGTCCTGTCTTCAAAACTGAATGATCTGACAGCATCTGGGAAATTGATAAAGGTAATCATCCTTTCTGTTTTGCGCATGTTTTATTATGCATTTCGAGTAATGGCAGATGATACTATTTTCATGCAAATAGGTGAACCGAGATGTGCTCTGATATGGTACCAAAGTCAGTAAAATGTTACCAATTATCATTGCTATGACATATTAAACTTTTGTTGTGTACCAAAAAATAATGCGCCCTCCAACTAATACATACTAGCAGCCTAGCAGCAATTCCTCCTCCATTCTTCCTTTTAGTGTTGTATCATATCTACTGCACCTGTGGACACAGCAAGTTGAATCCAAAATGCCATTCCATATAGAAAATATTCTTTTGTGCTTGTTAGTCCTGTTTGGTGTCTCATGGCGTATTCTCAATCCTTAAGTTCTTCTTTTGTCTGCCTTCAAATTCTTCGGCTTACAGGCTTTGTTCTAAATGAAAACAGTAGAAAAGAATATTATGGGCTTTGTTGGCATGTAAGGGCCAAGATGGATAACCTTTCTTTCTTATTTAAGCATTGGCACGTATAGCTAGGTGCTAGGATTCTAGGACTACCATTACACACACAAGACTTTATAGCATTATGGCACACAACTCTTTACTCATGTTCAACAATTCTAGGTGAATCGTAAGTACAGGATAGCCCCTAGTTCATCTTTATCAGAAGGGCGAAGCTCCAAAGTAGTGCTGCTCGAAGATATAAAAAAAGAGCCAACAAAGTTAGATAGGGAAGATGTTGCAATCCTCACTAAATCTCAAATCGATGCTGAATTAGCTCGGATGAGAACCATGACTGCAGAAGAGGCTGCCGCTGCTGCTGCTCGTGCAGTTGCGGAGGCAGAGGCTATCATGGCTGAAGCCGAAGCCGCAGTAAGAGAAGCAGAGGCTGCAGAAGCTGATGCTGTAGCTGCACAAGCCTTTGCGGAGGCAGCAATGGTAACATTGAAAAACAGAAGTTCAGCAAAATTGGTAATTGTTCTAAGTACCTCAGTTCTAGTTTCAAATTATTCAAATGTTTAATGTTTTACCTCTGCATATTTGCACTTTAAATTCCTTGCTTCCTCATTTTTTATACTTCAAACTCAAGTCCATAAGTCATTCACTTTGACCGTACACTGTCTATAGTTGCCTTAAAGATCCCTCTACAAATAGTTAGTCCTTCATACCAGTGAAACATATAGATGTATGTAGACTATTAACATTCCAGGTAGACACTTTCCATCAAGAAAGTTATCTAGGAATGGGGGAGGGGAGAACTGTAGGACTATCTGTCTTATTTCTTTCTGCAAATTCTGAATGCCTCCATTCGCTTGCAGATCATTCGAGCTTGAGGCTACTTGTGGGAGCTGTTGCAGCATCAGTTTCCTCCGACCTTGTTATATGTACACTTCTACCGTGTTCCGATGCAATGCAATTGCAACTCCAGTTGGGCTAATGACAACCCTATTCCATTCTTAACTTATGCAAGCTTATTACAGAACCAAGTTGCCCAAAGCCCCAAACTGGAACCCCTTCCGCCTTCTGTTGCGCCGTGTCTGCTGAATTTGCCAACAGTTTTGTTACACCTGGGATCTGCATAGGCATTGCGGTTACAGCATCTTTTGACTCGCTCATGGTAGCAACCCAAACATGCTGGGATGATCAGGGAGTGACCCCATTCCTCCTCCTTGGGTGATTGTAATTTGTGCGCACCATTACCTGTTGTCACCTTGGAATTGGTTTTTGACATCAAATAATCACAGTCTTGCGTTGTTGTTGCATACTTGCATGTACAGATGTAAAACAGTGTCTGTCTTGTTCGCTTCATTGTGTATATCAACTGGTTTCGTTGCTCTTTTTTTCTCATGGATAATAATTCTGCAGCCTGATGTATCCAATCTTGTTTAGCTCCAGTTTAACTCAAAATCGTTGAAAAGACCGTGCAGCCTAGTACTCTGGAAAAGAGTGAAGGAGTACTAGGATTGGTACGCACGCCTTTTCCACCTTTATGCAAATTTTGACCAAAAGGAGGGAGATGAATCAATGGTGGATGTACAAAAAGATGAGCAAACTTCAGCAGGTCTGTCGAATTCATCATCCATGGCGGCAAAAATGTGAACATTCTGCTGCAAGATGCGTCTTTTTGTCGGTGGATGATCCTACTCCATAATCTGACCTAGCATACTCCTATGTACTAGGGTTTACAAAACCAACCAAAACCAGACTTCCCTTGGTTTTCCAGTCAAGTTTGAAAAAATCAAACTAAAATATAAATTGTTGACGAAATTTGACCGGAAGTCAACGTTTTCATGAAAACTGAAAAAATCGCTGTCCCGGTTTACTGCCTCTACCCTGCAAGTCTGCAACCCCAAAAGCTTCAACCATGTGGCCATGGCAGATGCTGGCTTCACTCCCTGTACTACTTTAATGTCCTACTACGGACTCGCTGCAGCAGCAGCAATTCACCAAAGCTCTCCTCTCTCCAAGAGTAGCAGTACTAGTAAACCAAAAGTACACTTAGAATAGTATACTACTTCCTCCGTCTTATTTGTCTTATTTTTAGCTAATTTCATTTGTTTGAAAATAATTTTATTTTTAGTAATTATTATATCAGATTTTTATCAGAGTTTTATAAAGTAAAGAAATTATTGTATTGAGGTTAAATTAAAAAGTTAATTGTATTAAAATTGGATAAAAATAAGGTTATTTTATTTTTTTGTATTAATAAGTGTAATAGGAATGAAAAATAAATTTATTTTGAAACGGAGGATGTAAGGGAATAGAAAGAAGCTGCGAATTATAGTGACAAAAGTTAACTAGTACAAGCATAAATAATGCCGTGGATCTGTACTGTACTGTAGTATGCAGTAATGCACTGTCCTGCACAGGTCTCCCACAGTACACTCTCACTCAGCTCCGCTCAGTTCAGCTCAGGCATTCTCCATGATTTTCACTTCCATGGTGAAATGAAAACCAGGATAGGAGAGGAGAGGATCTCTGTGCACTTGGCCCCAGATTTCCAGAACACACACAGCTTTTTGAGCTTTGAGCCCCTACAAGAACCGGCCACTCTCTCACTTTCAGTTTTTTTTTCACCCTCCATGCATGCGGACAAATCTTGCTGCTCTCGTCCTCATCGCCACTCGCCGTCTCTTGTCCCCAGTTAGTCCTTTTCTTGCAGTCGCCGGCTTTCGGTTTCTTGGCAAAGCAAACCCCTTTTCATTGCGTTTTGTTGCCTTCTCCATTGCTGCCGCATTTGAGCACAACCCTCCAAATTGCAGTCAAGAACACACTGCCAATAAAGCAGCTAAGCTGCTAGCCCGAATCTTGGGAGATTTCTACTAACTTGTTTTTTTTACTTCATTCATTCACAGAGAGTATCTAGGGCTTCTTGTTCATCAGCAAGAGAGCCCCACACTAGTTTGGTCTTCTCTTCTGTCTCTGGCCCCCATTGAAATGATGGTGTCTTCTTGGCTGCTCCGGGGAGGTTGATTAGTTGGCCAGGGAGGGGGCGGGGGGCTATTGCTGAGCTTTGGAGTGAAGTGGAGTGTACTACTCTGTTCTTGTGTGCTCTCTGGTGTGGTGGCTGGCTCTTCCTCTTCTCCTCTCCGGAGGGAGGCAGCCTAGATCCGTTTGCAGGATGGGTTCCATGAAGCTGGGCTCCAAACCGGACGCTTTCACAAGGCGAGGGCAAGCATGGTGCGGTTTTTCTCTTGCTCTTTCTCTCTCTCTCTCTTGCTCTCTCTCTCTCTCTCCCTCTCTCTTTGTTTCAGGTTCAGTTTGTTTTTTTTTTGTTTAAGATTTGTGTCATGTATGGATGCTTCTTTGCCGGATAAAGAATTGGTCAATTTGATGTTCTTGTCTTGTTGTTGTTGTTGTTAGTTTGTTGGGTTGAATTAAGGAAAAAGAACACATTTTTATGGGGATTTGGGAGGAAATGAAAGGGTATTTTTCCCCCTTGTCTCTTGATCTACTTTATGCTTCTAATCTGGTTTGAATGAGCATATCGCTGCTTCAATCTGCATATTGTGATTCTTACCAAACAATTTGCTTGCCTTGCTTTTGAAAGCTATGGGGCTTTCCCATTTTACTTTGTGCAGGCCGATTTTTAGGTTCCGTGGGTTTAAAAAGGTAGATTATGCATTATTTTCCTTTACTTGGTTTACCACTTTAGTTACCATTTGTGTCCATTAGAGAGGCTAGCTCAAGATCTTTGGAGGAATTCAAATCTACTTACTGAAATTTGCTTGTCAAAATTAGTTTTTCTAGGTGTAATGGAAGTTACAGATGCCATACATGATACATTTGCGCGAATGTTTGTCAAATGTGACCCTCTAGTTGTATTAAGACATAAGTACATTGTGAAGCTCCAGGATTTACTAGCAATACTTATGTCGCATCTTGTTCTCAAGTCAGATGCCTCAAGCCTCATGCCCATGCTCACCGGCATACTGATCACTGATGAACTGTGTGGTTAATATTAAATGTAAGAAGGATTTAACTATTCCATCAATAACGAAGATAAGGTTGACTGTTTTGAGTATGTAGTGTTGAAATGCTTTGAGAGGGTTCCTTTGTGTCTCTTTTGCGTCGTATTAGTCAAAGATTCTGGATTTTCAAACTAATCAATCCGTTCAAGGTGCACTCTACTCACAATCTCACATGTGCCAGCCAACCAGCTATGTTGCAAATACTAACTTCGGTGTGGTGCATGCAAATATACACGTGACATGATACCTCCTTCTGATCTCTATTGGATGGTTGCTCTTTTTTTTTTGTTGGGAAAAGATAATGCAAGCAATATCTCAGTTTGAATAGTTTATTGTTAGCCTGCAGCAAGGTTCTGATTCTTTTCTAGCTTAAGCAGGAGCTGTACGGTTTTGTTTAATTAATTCGCCAGCAGGCTGTGTCAAAATATTTTAGCACTATCGCTCCATTTCCATTTCTTTTTTACTATCGATAGTTAAAAGAAATCTTTACACCACTGTAGTGGATGCAATTTGCTCACTTGGTTAGCTTTATTTCACTGACGGACTTCTTCTTGTGATCCTCATAGGTACTGCACAACAGGGCTTCCTAGCGATGTTCTTGTTGAGGTTGGGGAGATGTCTTTCCACCTTCACAAGGTAAATTACTACCCATTGTAAATTTGTAAATGAATGAAGCAATATGTACAACTTTGCTTGTGATTAGGGAGAATTTTGAAGAAATGAGCTTTTAAAATACAACTAGAACTGCCTTTTATTTGATCAGCCCTAAAGAAACTTTGATGAAAGTAATTCTTACAGTCACGCAGTTACTGGCTGATTCTCAAGAGGGGCAAAAAGGCTTTTAGAAGCGATTTTCTCCTCTTGGTATGAACTTGAGATTTTGAAAGTTTGTCCTTTTCTCTAATCGTTCTTTATCTGCTTGCAGTTCCCCCTACTTTCAAAGAGTGCTATCCTGGGAAGATTGATTGAGGAGAATTCAGACAGCGATGAATGTGTCATCAAATTGTCTGACATCCCTGGGGGTGCAAAATCGTTCGAGTTAGTGGCAAGGTTCTGTTATGGGCTGAAGATAGAGCTATCTTCAGAAAATGTTGTCTACCTACGCTGCGCTGCTGAACATCTTGAGATGACAGAAGAAACATCTGGGGATAATCTGATTAATCAGACAGAATCATTCTTTAACCAAGTAGTCCTCCGAAGCTGGAAAAATTCCCTGGAAGCGCTTCGGACCTGCGATGGCCTTCTCCCTCACGCCGAAGACCTTCACATTGTGAAGAGATGCATCGAATCATTGGCTGGCAAAGCTAGCATCGATCCGGACCTCTTTGGCTGGCCAGTCTTGGAACATAGTACCATGCAAAGCCCTGGGGGAAGTGTCCTGTGGAACGGCATAAGCACGGGCGCGAAGGTTAGGAACTGCAGTTCAGACTGGTGGTATGATGATGCTTCATCCTTGAGCTTCACTACATACAAGAGGCTTATTTACTCCATGGAGTCAAGAGGCATCAAACAGGAGTTCATCGCGGGTTCGCTCACATACTACGCCAAGAAGTTTCTCCCAGGGTTGAATAGGCGTCAAAGCACCGGACCGATGCCCCTGCCGGCTGCTACCCTGTCTGATGAAGAACAGAGGTGCCTGCTTGAAGAGATTGATAGGATGTTGCCACTTCAGAGAGGTTTAATATCCACAAATGTTTTGCTCTGGCTACTCCGGACCGCCATGATCCTGAAAGTCGACCGTGCTTGCATTTCAAACTTGGAGAAAAGAGTTGGCATGCAGCTAGACGAAGCCACACTGGAGGATCTACTGCTGCCAAACTTCTCATACACCATGGACACGCTCTACAACGTCGAGTGTGTGCACAGGATTCTTGACCACTTCTTGGCAATGGATCAGACCAATGGTGCAGGCGGTGCATCCCCATGCTTGGATGATGTGATGGCATCTCCTTCGTTGGCACCGATCACCGCTGTCGCGAAGCTGATTGATGGCTACCTTGCTGAGATTGCACCAGATATCAATCTGAAGCCACTGAAATTCCAAACTCTGGCAGCTGCTTTACCTGAATATGCTCGGCCACTGGATGATGGTCTTTATCGCGCCATCGATGTATACCTGAAGGTACACTTTTGAGCCCGCTATTCTTGCATAAAAAAATGCCATTGCGCGATTCCATCCTCTTCATATGAATGAAAGCTATAAGAGTTCTGAATCTGATACTTCTGCAGTGACAAAATGACACTCTATGTCACTATATGTGTACTATCATCGAATTCACGATAGAAGTTCTTGAGCTGACAATTGATCATATCATCATACTGAAGGCCATGTGCTAAGTGCTAACATAAATTCTTCAGACAAGTCATCGTTTGCATTTGTTTACACCTGAAAGCCACGCACACCAATTGTCAGTTTGTCATCCATACTGTCTTGATTCTTGAACAACAATGGCGCTGATGTGTTTGCTTTCACTTGTCAGTCGCATCCTACGCTGCCTGAAGCTGAACGGGAGCAGCTATGCCGGCTGATAGACTGCCAGAAGCTGTCGCTGGAGGCGTGCACCCACGCCGCGCAGAACGAGCGGCTGCCGCTGCGCGTGGTGGTGCAGGTCCTCTTCTTCGAGCAGCTCCAGCTGAGGACGTCGGTGGCGGGGTGCCTGCTCGTCTCCGACAACCTGGAGGCCTCGTCGAGGACGCTCCGCGGCGGCGTCGGCGTGGCTACGTCCGGCGAGGCCGGGAGCTGGGCCACGGCCGCCGTGAGGGAGAACCAGGCGCTCCGGGTGGGCATGGACAGCATGCGGCTGCGGCTGATGGAGCTGGAGCGGGAGTGCTCCGACATGCGCCAGGACATCCGGAAGCTCGGGCGTGGTCGCCACCGCCGCCGTGGTGGCGTCGTCGCCAAGGACGGCGGCGGGTGGGCGGCGCGGGTGCAGCGGATGCTGACGCCGAAGATGCTGAAGCTACAGATGTGCAGCGTGCAGCAGGACGCCACCGCCACCGCCGCCGAGCAGCAGCAGGTGAACGAGGAGCACAAGAGGGTGGAGAAGCTTCAGGAGAAGGTGGCCAAGAACAAGAAGCAGCTGTCCATGGTCGACGACGACGACGACGCCGCCACCGCCTGAAACCTGAAAGCTTCTCACCACATTGTCCTTGTGAACTCTCTCCTTGCTGCTGGTGTAAGTGTTGTCACTTGTTCTACTGGCCTCCTGCTGCGCCATGATCAACCTAATTTGAATCTCCAACTTGCTTTCGTTTTTGAGCGTCACGCAAAATGAGATAATCCATTCGCACATAAATAATTATTAAATGTTAATTATAAGTTTAAAAGAGGTTTATTTGTTTATTTGTTTATAGCAACTATAAATGTGACGTCTTAAAATATATAGCAACTAATAAATATGAAATAAAATACATCTGTTATAAAATATGACACAACTTACCTATCCACATTCGTAATGTAGAATGCGGGATTTTTATTTTTACTACTTGTTCCTCGTTAATGCTGCTGTGGTTTCTAGCGAGAAATACCAAGTTCAAAAGGTATTTAACATGGATAGAACAGAAACATAGACACCCTAATTAATCACTTCTGGGTAAATGAGATCATGTTCAAAACAACGAGAAATATGAAACAACAAGGCAACATGTAATTTCACATTTCACAATTGATTCACCATAAGAACAACACACTCCATTGACCAATCCAAATGTTCACACGTAGGTTTAATTTACCATCATCCGATCGCCCCGGTGATCGCCGGTACTCCGGCGCATTAAGCTGGCCGGCATCTCGGAGATGAAATTTCAGATAATAATGGTGGTCTCGTGTTTTGAGTTGGAGGGAGTAGCATATTTACTTACTCCCTCAGGTCTATTTTAACCAAGGAAAATGATGCAGATAAAAATAATCCATAGTACATACTATTTATAAAAAAACTGATGTGCCAAATTATGATCGTATGAAATACCCATGTTTTTTCTTCAGCTATAAAATTTAACTTTCGTTAGCACATTATTCAAACGGATGTTTTTAACAAAATTTTTCTATATATAAGTTGTTTACAAAATTAAATAAATTCATTTTTCAAATTCACAATTAATAATATTTATTAATTATTTGCTAATGAGTTTTCTTTATTTCGTGAGCGAAAAAAAGTTTTCCTTCAACCTGAGGCAACAAAGGCAGCCAAGTAAAAGAAGTCATGCCTGAGCAATGAAAGAATTGCGTCTTGATTTTTCACAATTACCATTTAACTGGATTAAATGATTGAGATCTTTGTTTCTAATAGCTTTGTAAGAACTTTCTCATTATGAGGGAGAAATTCTTATATCACAAGCCTGGGATTCTGTTTCTCCTCGAGGTATTGCATATGGAGAATGTATTACCTCCTCAGTCTCAATGTAATTGTTTTTTTAGAAGTGAGAGAGGAAAATAAATGAGAAAAAACTACCTAAGTGAATCCTGTTAAATGAAGTAGAAGTGGAAGGATAGTTGAGGATAAGATGAAGAAAAAATTAAATAATATGTGATTGATGTGATAAATAATGTGATAACATTATATTTTGAGACAACATTTGAATCTGAAATTGCATATTTTGTGACGGAGGTTAGTGTTTTTAAACAATCCGGAGAATTTATTAGTGCGGTGTAAAAAAGCATTAATTCAAGGCAGCGGAGGCGCTGGTTGCTGGGCCGGGCTCAATGCCTTGATGGGCTTGTAGTACTACTACTAGTGGCCGGATCGTACCCGTTGATATGGCAATGGACGGTGGATGCAGCGCTGAACCGCACGCCCTACCTGATCAAAGACCATCCAGAGTCGCGAGCCCAGGGGGGAGAGAGAGAGAGAGAGAGGCTCATCGCGAATCGCGAGCCCGACCAACGCAGCCATTGCAACCCGCCGGCGGCGGCGGCGGCGGCGACGGCGGCGGAGGCGGGGCGCGGCGAGCCTGCACCACCCGACCCGGCGTCGCCATGCCGCACGCGCGCTCTGATCCGGTAAGCTCCCCCTTCCCACACTCTCCGGCGGGGTAGATAGACTCTAGGAGTCTAGGGTTCACCAGAGCTCTAGATCCGCGGGTTGATTGGTTGCTGATACGGACTCCATGATTTGTTGCTGTTGTTGTCGGTGTTCAGGGGATCGGTGTGGGGCAGGCGGAGGAGGGGTCGGGCTCCCGCGGCGCCGGCCCTTGCTGTGGGAGGAAGCGAGTGAGGCTGTTGGCGCTCGAGGAGGAGGAGGAGGAGTCGTTGGGCGTGGAGGGGGATTTTGTTGGATGGTCCTAGTGCCTTCATCGATCCTTAGCTGATTCTTTATTTCTATGATATGATTGATCGACTGGTTTCTGACCTTCTCCATCCCACATGGTTGGTTGATTGCTCAGGTGTTCGGACCGGCATCAGGTGGCTTCCTGCAGCACCGGCGACCAGACGCAATGCGCTGGTATGTTTGCCGCGATGCAGGAGAACGCCTGCTCCATCGATAGCAATGGTGTGGTGTATCCGCAGTCAGGGCTAGGGTATTCAGCTGGCCAGAATGGGACGTACGCTGGCGGCGGGTACATGCAGCATCAAAATCAAACTTTGGAAGGATGCATGTATATGAATCAGCATGGCCAGATGTGCGGCCCTTATCCACCCGAACAGCTGTATGAGGGGTTATCCACTGGTTTCTTGCATCGAGATCTTGCTATTTATGTGGTTTTTGGCGGGAAAATGGCCAATCCTGTTTCCTTAGGTTCCCTAAAACAGTTCCTTTCGCAATGGAATTCTGATTCCGTGGTCACCACAAGAAACGAATCGGTGGACAATAAGGAAACGACTCCCATGAACAAATTGCTTCTTCCGGATGTACGGCTTTTATTTCTGTCCATATTATGTGCATCATCCTCTTGCTTGTCTACCTTCCTGATTTGTGTAGTTTCTGTTTTCTCTCTCCCAGTCTCTTTCAAGTGAAGAATCATGTTGGATGTTTGAGGATGCAGAGGGGCGCAGACATGGGCCACATTCTCTTGCTGAACTTTCTTATTGGCATCACAGTAGCTACCTACAGGACCTTTCAATGGTAAGAAAAGCATTAGTATCCTGGATCTGCTCTTACGCTTTGTGCTTGCAAATGTTTTATTTTATTGGACTGATAATAGCATTCATGTGACCGTACATGGTGTTTATAAACAAGTAATGCAATGGCCGTTGTACAGTAATTAAAAGACATTGTTTTGATTTGACCCTAACTAGCCACTGCCTGTAGAGCTTACCACTTTCCAGGCTGTTACAATGCTCTTATGTACTAGATGATACAATAGTACAGGAAATTGGTCGCTAAATTATAGTGCTGTTTGGTTTGGCAGTTTTTCTCCGTAATCTGTTAAAACTGCAACTTGATCACGTTAATAATTTGTTTGTTTTGCGTACGCTGGTATCAGATACCGTGGGATATGTTACTTGCCCAATACAAACTCGTTACCACCCAATATCAGAGTGCTTTTGGAAAACGTTACTGCAAAAGCGATCTCCACTCAAACCAACAACATTTGTTATTCCTCATCCTGTTCCATTATCAGCATTGTGGGAAAACATTTGGTTTATCAACCAAACATCATCTTTTCTTGTCCGTTCATTCTATGAGACCTAACGGTTAGTATTATTATTACCATCTAGGAGATAGGTGGTCATCACAAGTTTTTCAAGGGTAATAAAGACATGTTGACTGCACCATAAATAAATAAGGAAATACACGTAATCTTAGCTGGCGGAATCATTTAAGTGATGTGATAATAAATGTTGGTTTAACTTTTATGATTCAGTTTTGGTTTAAGTATGTACTCCCTCTGGTCATAATTATTTGACGTCTATTTGTTTTCTTTTCTGGAAAAGCCTCTTGAGACTTAATCCATTTATTAGTTTTGTTAGATTAGCATCACAAAGGAATATTTTATGCACTTGTTCTTTTACATATCATTTTTCTCTCCTGGCTTAGGAAATCTTTTTGGGTATCTCAGTTAAGTTGGAATAAAATCAATAAAATTAATAGCATGTCTTTGTGCTGTATGGAAATCATTTAGGTTTGCTCAACTTATGGGGAAAAGCCAAGATATGATTATGGTGAAACTTCTGTTGGTTAGGTTTTTTGTTGTATCTTCTTGCAGCTGGATGACATATCGGTTATAATGTGTTATGTACACAGCTCCCAATTACAGTACATTTATACCTGTGAATACTCTTGGTTCTCACTAATATATATGATCTGAACAACAATGCCTTCTTTTTTACTGTAGATTTACCATGTTGACAGTAAGTTTGGCCCATTTACGCTTGTATCACTAATTGATTGGTGGAGTGGAGGAGGTGCAGAGCGTTCAGAACCCGCAGCTTATGATTCTGGGTCACTGAATGCTTTAATGGATGATATAGTTGATGATATCAGCCAGCAGCTCCATGCTGGAATAATGAAATCAGCCCGCAAAGTTTTTATTGATGAAATATTTAGCAGCGTTCTTCCAGAAATGATTGCTTGCAGGAAGACCGAAAAGCAAATGGCTGCAAAACTTAAAAACCAAGCTGCTAAGGTGTGTTTTTTATTTGTCATGTTTTATGGGACATGAACTTCTTTGTATTACCTACCCATTTGCAACTTTTAATCCTGCAACATGATTTAATTTTTCCAGACCGGCAATGTGAGCTACAAGAATACTTTGGTACTTAAGGGCAAGGGTGATGGAACATCTCCTCGTCCAAAAAGCCTAAACTTGTATAATAAAGTACTGGGAGATCCTTCTGTGGCTGTTCAATCAAGTGCAATACAGTATGAATTTGCTGATATATTATCGGCAGTTTGGAAAACAATTTATAACGAATCCATGAAGAGTATCTGGGATGGAGTACTGTATGATCCTGTCATGGAGTACTGTGATGAATGGCTAAAAAGAAAAAATGAGTTGAACCTTCTCTCTAGAGTTGTTCCCGGAGCCTCTGATAACCAAAAGATGCAAGATAAAATGTCGCCAAAGGTTTCTCCAGTAGGACTAAACACATTTCTTTCTTTGAAAGTTGAGTTCAACATTTAAGATGTGAATCTTTCTTTTGTTGCAGAAATTTTTTTTGACAGTTTCATGGTTTGCAGGCAATTTGTGATTCAGATGCTCCTGAAAGTGGAATGGATTTCCCACCAGGATTTGGACCAAATCAGGAATCTGCTGAGCACTCCCACTCTGCGTATATTGAGTATGTTACTGACAAAACAAATGGGAAGTCTGGATCAAGTACCACGTTGTTTTCTGGCCCCTTAGGACGAGTCCAGGTAATGCTGGCAAATGAACTATATGTGGCAGCAAAGGAAGCTTTGTTCCAGCATTTCGAGGAGGTCATTGCAGAGGAGATAACAAACTGTTTGTGCGTTGGACTTGAAGACAATATTAATCAAGTTAGATGACAATAATAACTCTTTTTTATTGATAGCTGTTGATATTTCAGAATTTGCATGATTTTTACATCGAAGTGTTGTATTACAGGAGCGAATTTGTACACCTGTTCATGCACCAGAACCATGCAGTCCTCCTGGAATATATGTGCATGAAACACCCAGTCCCACTGAAATGGCTCAAGATGAAATGCCCGATATGGCTGAAATGGCTCAAGATGAAATGCCTGATATGGCTGGAATGGCTCAATATGAAATGCCCAATATGGCTGAAATGGCTGTAGATACAATACCCTGCGCTGCTGATATGACGGCATCTGGAACATCAACTGTTCCGGAAGTGACAACAGACAAAATGATCATTCCTTATGGTAAATGAATAACATCCTCTGTTGCATTGCCTTACCTTACCTGAGCAACATTAAATTATTCTAATTCCTTAATTTGGATGCAGTGGAACATCAATCGCCCTCTGCATCTTATGCAAATATATTTGAAAAGCTGGATGTACATGAAGAAGCTGAATTGGATGACAGTTTTGATGAGGTGCCTCCTGGAACAGAGGCTGGCTTAGCTTCATTGGTGGTTATGGAGAAAAACAAATACCAGCCCTCAAAACCAGTAGACTTGGTGCCTGACATTTATAGATATACTAATAGGGCTCTCTTCAGGCAAATACTGCATGAGAGTGTAATGAAAGAGTGGGCATCTCTCTTCTCAGGTGCTCTTAGCAATTGTTTTGACTCATGGTATGCCAGGAAAAATATTGTGGCTAAAACCATGGATGATACATTGAGACCCAAAGAATATACTTACTACAGGAAGAGGAAATTGAGGAAAAACTGTGAAGCATCATCATCAGAAAAACCAATGGATGAGCAGCTCTCCAGACCTCTATGCGATCTTGTTGAACGTAAGGTTAATATGAAAAATATCCATGGATCAAACAAGGCTGGTATTTCGCACAGAGTTTCTGTTGTGCAGAAGCCCTCCAAGAAGCGTGCCAAATCTTTACATAATGATGATATTAATTTGAATATCCAGCAGGACTTGAAACTCCTTTCCGACAAGGTGCCAAAGAGTGAGTCATTTAGTCCTCATATCTCCATCTTCTTTTTAATATAAATACATTTTCACAGAGTTATTACATTCATCTTTCGTTGCCAGGAAACAGGTCTTCCCATCTGACTAGTAAGCCTCTTGTTAATAACAAAGCACCTACTGAGGATAGAACTACATCAGTAATGCCTGCAAAGAAAAGAAAGCAGAAAAGCTTGGCCACTGAGTCAAACCTGAAGGCAAAAGCAGTGATTTTATCTCCAGAATCACATGGTTGTGAAACGCCTACTGAGAACAGAACTACATCTATAGTGCCTGTAAAGAAAAGAAAGAAAAAATTGTCCAGTGAATCCAAACTGAAGGCAAAACCGTTAACAAGTCCAGAATCATATGTTTGTGAAGCACCTACTGAGAATAGAACTACATCTACAATGCCTGCAAAGAATAGAAAGCAGAAAAACTTGTCCAATGAGTCCAATCTGAAGAAAAAACCGTTGGTTTTGTGTCCTGAATCATATGGTTGTGCAAGAGCTTCTGTGAGTGGATGGGTATGGCGTGATTGGGCACGCAATGCCACTCCATCAGAAAGAGCTCAAGTGAGAGGCTACCGTGTGAGGAGTATTCTTTCAGCTCCAGAAAATAATGTGTTGAAAAGTTCACAAGTTAAGGGCTCATCTGCAAGAACAAACCGGGTTAAGTTACGGAACTTGTTAGCAGCTGCTGAAGGCACTGACCTACTAAAAATTACACAATCAAAGGTAAAACAGTATATTTTGTCAAGTGCAAATTTTTCTTTTCCGTGAATTTTGAATGACCACTCATTATTCCTTTGTTGGTATACAGTCAAGGAAGAAGCGGTTACGTTTTCAGAGGAGTAAGATCCATGAATGGGGGCTGGTGGCTCTTGAGTCTATTGATGCAGAAGATTTTGTAATTGAATATGTTGGTGAGCTGATTCGTCGGCAGGTAATTATGACTTAATGGACAACGGTCCCTTCATTGATGTACTGCTTTTGGGCAACTTGTTATAAGATTGATTTGCCCTACAGGTCTCGGACATACGTGAGGATCAATACGAGAAAAGTGGAATTGGAAGCAGTTATCTTTTCCGTTTGGATGATGACTATGTGGTAGGTGTAGCCAATTACCTTCAACTACATCCATCTAAGATGCTATGCTACATTTTTTTTACTTTTTTTTATGTTTGCCTATTAGACAACAGCAGAGTTAGATATTGTTCAATTAGTATAACCTAATGCATAATAATGGAAACTTTTTAGTTGGTTTTTGTTTGTTTTGATGTATGGTCAGGATAGTTCTGCTGTTTTGTAACCTCAACCTGTGCTATATTGTGGTCTTTCTTTACCAAATTTTATGAGTGCACCTTGTGCTCTTCTGTATTAATTGTGCCTATTTTCTTGATCTTTGAAGGTTGATGCTACTAAGCGTGGTGGGTTAGCAAGATTCATCAACCATTCTTGTGATGTAAGCTGTTTAACATGAAACTTTTTCAGTTGTGATGCTTATACTATGCTAAATGGCGTCTTGTTTTTCCCACCAGCCTAATTGCTATACAAAAGTAATTACTGTCGAGGGCCAGAAGAAGATTTTCATTTATGCAAAGAGGCGTATATATGCTGGTGAGGAATTGACTTATAATTATAAATTTCCATTGGAGGAAAAAAAGATTCCATGCCATTGCGGTTCCCAGAGGTAAATCTCCTAGAGCTAGATTATCAAGCATGACAAGCTTGTACAAAAATATAATGTCTTCTTGTCCTGGAGTAGTCAGTCGCTACTTAATGAGTTTTGGAAAGAGCAGTTATTTTGTTTTATATGCTGTCTCACGTTTCTATGGTATACATACATGCCAAATCCTTTTTTTAAAATTAAATGTTTTTACCCTTTTTTTCATAGATTCTGCTAACAGCATTCTGTTATATACATTTGGAATGAGTTTGTAAATGCTGTTGCCAAGGTTGCAAATTTTATATTTACCATTGATTATCTCGTAAACTGTAGCCTGGGCCTACTCCAAATTGTTGCTCTCATAATGCAGCATTTTGAATCTTGGGAGTTGTATAAACACATTTTCTTGTTCATCCACAGCAATCTTTTGTGCTATTATTGATACAATTATATTTTTTTATTCACCTCTTCTTGCTAACTATTTTCTGGTTGTCTAGGTGCCGTGGATCAATGAATTAGGAAGTAAAGCTGATAAGTCAGGTAATTGTTACAGTTAATATTTGCAATGTAAAGCTCAAAGTCATAGATGAACATTCAGATAATTCCTTGTCATATGCTTGTCGGTCTCTCCTGATCTGAGCATAAAACTTGTGTTGGAAATTAGAATTGTTGTTAGGTCCAAATTTATAGTTTTCATTTTCCAGTAAGCAAAAATTCTGCCAACATTAAACAACATATGCAAATCTTCCTCATGGATCTGGAAATAGATGAACCAAAATTCGTTGAATTCCTTCTATTGTGTATTCTGATCACTTGTTATCTTTGGCAGGAGGTAACTGCAATTGGGTGCTAGCCCAGTATGTATGTGTCATGCATGCTTGTCGATGTTGCTGGGCAGAAGTTGGCTGCAGAAATGTTGTTCTCGGATTTACTGACAGGTATCTGTTGTCCGTGTCTCATTCAATGAGAAGAATGTACTGTGCATGATTATACCTGATCTTCTGGCCAACCTTTAATGCTGTTCCAATCATAAAATTCTGTACGGTTTGTTTACTTTAAAATGACTTCATGGAGTTCTTTAATCTTTCTTTTGTCCATTTTTCAGGATGGTGATTGTGTAACAAGGTTGGTCGAGGAACATACTGTACTACAAAGATTACAAGTTGCTGAGCCTTCTGGCGCAGAAGAATCTAAACAAATTATTTATTTAGGTTAGATGGACTAATTCAGGCTATATCCAGAGGAAGGTAAAGCGCTTAAGTGTGGGCTGATGGACTGTTGGTTGCCTTAGTGTGTCTCCTGAACGAGGTTCATGTTTACTTGCTGACAAGGTTAATTCTGTCCCTTCTTGTTGTACAGGCCAACAATTTATTACATTGACTGGATTGAGGATATAGAGTTTACATGGTGATTTCTAGCCGGGGGTACATTTGAATGAACCCCTGGTCATTTTCAGTATTTTCAAGTATCTAATTAGCTGTAAAGTTAAAATAAACCCATAATAATAATAATAATAACAATATCTGTCTTTACTTTTTGAGATGTATGCCGTTTGCACTGAAGTAAGTTACTGTGATGCCTTGCCATTGTGTGAATATAGCGACCGGATTAGCCATCTCGTTTGCACATAAGAAATTTCCAGTCCTGCTTCACGGGCCTCTTCTGCACGTGCCAACATCCAGTGTCAACATGAGTGCAATTTAGGCGGGCTTATGTTTGTATTTACTTTTTTGATACAGTACCCAAGATGTGATTAGTTTCATGAGGGCAAGTCTACTGCTTGAGACCATTCTTGATGAAACCATTTCATTTTCAAATTCATGTCATGCTAAATCACACTTCCATGCAAACAGATTTTACAGCACTTGTATGCGAAGTGTGTCCTTTGTGTGAGCCAATGTTCATGGACCTACTCCTGTTGTTGCTGCAGGTACATGGATACATTAAATCTATATCATCCGTGCTGTATGTGTATGTATTTCGTCCACAAAAACATCCGTGTCATATGGTATGTGTTCCATCTCTTTGCTTGTCCGGATTCTGCAGTTGCATTATTAACTGTTTAAGTACGGGCCATATGCCTTTTGATTTGGACTGCTCATGCATTAATCATCCACAGAATTACCATTGGCAGGTCACCAAGCCTGGATATCACAACCGTAAGTATGTACTAAATTTTACCAGCTTCTGTGTACTTTGTGCAGGCGTCCATGTTAACAGCGGCGTAAAAGCAAACTAACAACCAATCCATTCCCCCCCAAAAAAAAGAACAAGTCCTACATTTTGCCATTATGTCAATCGACAGGGGAAAAAATGTTAGATATGTTAATTAGTTTGCGAGTATATTGTTTTAGTTCATGTCGTTAACCCACAGTAGTTTAGCTTCTTTGCCCTTTGTGTGCACTCGTAAATCTGCATGAATTCTTCATGACCAGCTTCGTAGCTCATGGGAGGAAATTAGGATTCTAGGCCCTCCGAAGCAAACTGACGTAGCACAACAAATTGTTGATGTATTGTTGCCACAAAAAAAATTGATGTTCGTACTAGAGCTTACAATTAGAAGAATAATAATTGTGCAAGACTATAAGCGTTAGAGAGATAGTAATAAAGATTGCATGTGAAAGCTTTATGATCGCCGGAATAATATTTAAGCTAAAAAAATGGCAACTTGGGGATGTAATGTACAACGTATTATTGACACAAAGCTTTGTCCGTGTCCACCTGCCCAAAATCTGTGGATATAGAAAAGAACAACGAGCCTAACTTAACTTGAACATACTTACTACTACTTTTTTTGGAGTGGGCTATATTATCTATTTATTGTTCTACAATTTAAATTTAAAATGTTTTTTTGTATAAGAGAAATGCCACTTATGAGATATTATCAGTAGTTCAATATAAATTTGACATATATGCCCAGCGAGATCACAAGTGAAAACCTGTTACTCTCGTAGGATTGATAAGATAAATTGAAAAAAAAGTGTTTTTCACGTGTGTCAATAAGGCGTCAACGGCTTTGTGCTCGATCGGAAGAGCATAGAAAGAGGATGGAGGTGAAGAAATTCCATGCTCACATAATCACCTTTTGGTGGTCGGTTCGAATCCGGCAGGCCGGCACATTTCACTCTTGCATGCTTATAGCTATAGTTATGTTATTGTTAATTCTGTTTTTTAAAGTTCTCTGTAGGTTATTAGTTAGGTCAATGCTAATTCGGCTAGCTCAATCTTTTTTTTTTTGCAATTGCTTTTTTTTGGCAACAAGGAACAGATGTAAGTAGGACTACTTGCTAGTCACTGTTATGAATCTAAGCAACTATGTAGTCTATAAGATCACTGCAAATTTTGTGCTTGTCTTGTGAATATGTAAATTGTAAAAGACAGTCGAGAAAAAAGGGAAAAATTAGTTGCACATTACCAAAGCAGTTTTCTTTTGTTATGTGCAAGTGCAGCGATGCAATATATCATCGTACGTAACTAATGTAACAGCCCGTGCAAAAGACTTGGTTTGCTACAACTTGCCCCAGTGTTAACTTGGGGTTGCTACGGTGTAAGTGATTAATTAACTCGTGAATTCACAATTTATTTATAGAGAAAAATAAACAAATTTATGGTTTATTTTAATTTATAAGTGAATTTACGAGCTAGTCGCTTGTATCCATACGCACACAGCCCCGAGTGTTTTTTGTTTCTCCAGTCGATTCATGTTATCTCTAGGGTGTGTTCTTTCTAAGGGATGGAACCGGCGGCACGTTTCTGAACGGTTTACGGCTCTACAATACTAGTTAATTTATTCGATTGTGTCCTTAATAGTTATCATAAACTTATTGAACTATTTATAAAAAAACCGGCAAGAGAAGTTCTCGTATACTAAATGAAGGTCGAACGTGTCTATATAACAAAGTTAAGTTAGGCATGCATAAATAGTTAGTCGACCATAGCTCAAATTTTTCAAAATATTGTGTTTTTTTGGTGAAGGGATTTAGTTGGGTTAAAACTACATGCTTGTATCTTTTATTGTCTTGTCTAACTGATCTGGTTGAGGAGCAAGATGAGATTCGCTGGAATCTCACCCCGAACGAAGTCTTCTCGGTTAAATCTTATTATCTAGCTCTAACACATATCATGGTTCTAAAATCAATAAACGGATTCAACTGGTTCTAAAATCAATAAACGGATTTACAAGTTGAAAGTACCTTTAAAAGTTAAAATTTAAAATTTTCCTTTGATATTTATGCCGTGGTGTGATTCTTACCAAGGACAACCTTGTTAAGCGGAATTAGAATTGAAAAGGTAGTAAGACGTGTTGTTTTTGTCTTCACGATGAAACCATCCAACATTTATCCTTCAATTGTCGTTTGACTCGTTTGGTTTGGTATGTCATCCACTTGGCCTTTAATATAAAATCTCCTCGAAATGTTTGTCACATGTTCGAAAGTTAGCTATCAAATGTTTCTCGGGAAATGAGAAACCTACTTTTGATGGGTGCATCTGCTATTTATTGGTCTGTTTGGCTAAGCAGAAATGGAGTAATTTTTATAACAAGATGATATATTCTCCTTTGTAGGTTATCTTTTTAGTTATCCGGCGACTTCGTACTTGAGCCATTCTATATCAACCTGGACAACGGGATACTATAGTGGAGGTGTCATGACAATTAGACCAGATGACACATGAGTTTTTTATCCAGAAGCATGGATGACGATAGTCTATGAATTACTAACCACTAAGTTTTCTTTTTTGTGTTTCTATAGTGCGGGTTGTGTCCTTCCTTTTTTTTCTTCTCTTTAGATTGTATGTGTTTTTCAGAGGTCGAAGATAACTCAGTTCGATTGTATCACCTTAACTAAGTCTAAATAAAGCTTTTATTATCTAAAAAAATGAGCGAAATTCAGTTTTATAGAAAAAATCTTCAATTTTAAAACATTATGTTTTTAAATATCCCACACTTATACGCGTTTGCGGCCACAACTGCTTACTAATTTTGTGCTACCCATTTTTCCGTAGAAAAACAAACAAAACGGGAAACTAATGTAACCGTCCGTGCCAGAATCTGCTGGCCTTGTCTGTTACAGCTGCGAACGGTGGGCCCAGGGAATCTTCACCCCAGCACGAATCTTGACGCCCAACAGATTCACCACAGCTGTGCTTGACCTGGATCAGACGACCAAGATTCCGACCGTCGGATCTGAATCGAATGGTTGAGATTCCGGCGGGTAACCCCCATACTGAGCTATATATACGCGCACGCAGCCGGGGTAAACCTAGCTACCTTCCTCTTCCTCCTCCGCGACCGCGATCTTCTCGGAGGCAGCCATGGCGGCCGGCGGCGAAGTGCGGCGGCGAGGGTGCTGCGGCGGCGGCGGCGCGTTCTTCCCGGAGGAGTCGTTCGCGAGCTGGGGGCGTACGGGCGGGCGCTGCTGGAGACGGGCCGCGGCTGCGGGAGCGGGCGACGGCGAGGTCGGCAGACGCCGTGGAGCTCCACGAGGTGCGGGGGCGGAGCGGCGCCGACATGAAGCGGAACCTGACGTGGTGGGACCTCGCCTGGTTCGGCGTCGGCGCCGTCATCGGCGCCGGCATCTTCGTGCTGACGGGGAACGCCGCCAGGGACGCCGCCGGCCCCGCCGTCGTGCTCTCCTACGCTGTCTCCGGCGTCTCCGCCATGCTCTCCGTCTTCTGCTACACCGAGTTCGCCGTCGAGATCCCCGTCGCCGGTGAGTACAGACGACTTTTCCAACGCTGCATGCATACATGCATGACGTCACCATTTTTACATGATTTGGAATTTAATTTACACATGGATCAGTATGTAAAAATATACGCTTTTACATATGGTAGATTCATGTTTAATCTGGTCAGGAATACGTCCTGGTGGATTCAGTACACAGAATACAGGCGATTAATGAATTAATTATGGCCCTTTTTAGAACGTGATACTCTCTCACATGCTCTGCTTCTTTAATTAGGTCATTAATTAATCGAAATCATTTTATCAAACTTTCCAATTATCAGATTTTTTTTCTCTGTGTTTTTTTATCGTTGGAGAGATAAGGAAGTTTTTTCGTGATCATAATATTCTGATAATTTTGTTAATTGTTACTATTATGGACTATCTCTTTCCTGCATGATCTGCAAAACTGTACTCTATTAGCACCCACGGGCCACGCTTATACAGTGCTAATATTCCTCAGACCGAAACTTGCTTTCTTTCAAATTTCACAGATACATTTTGAATCAAAATTGCTCATTTGTAATATAATACTACATTTTTGATGATTAAGGTGGTATCTGAGTAAAAAAATGCTAGCTAACCACACGTAAATATTGGGATTGTTTTTAACAAATTAATTAATTAGCACGATGTGTGTGTCACTGTCACGTTCAGGTGGGTCCTTCGCCTACCTGCGTGTGGAGCTGGGCGACTTCATGGCGTTCATCGCCGCCGGCAACATCCTCCTCGAGTACTGCATCGGCGGCGCGGCGGTGGCGCGGTCGTGGACGTCCTACTTCGCCACGCTGCTCAACCACCACCCCAACGATTTCCGCATCCACGCCACCTCCCTCGCCGACGACTACTCCCGCCTCGACCCCATCGCCGTCGCCGTCATCGCCATCATCTGCCTCCTCGCCGTCCTCAGCACCAAGGGCTCCTCCCGCTTCAACTACATCCTCTCCATCGTCCACGTCGCGGTCATCGTCTTCATCATCGCCGCCGGCCTCACCAGGGCCAAGCTCTCCAACCTCACCGCCGACTTCGCCCCCTTCGGCGCCCGCGGCGTGTTCGCCGCGTCGGCGGTGCTCTTCTTCGCGTACATTGGCTTCGACGCCGTCAGCACCATGGCCGAGGAGACCAAGAACCCGGCGAGAGATATCCCCATCGGGCTCGTCGGCGCCATGGCGGTCACCACGGCCGTGTACTGCGTCCTCGCCGTCACGCTCTGTCTCATGCAGCCGTACTACGAGATCGACCCCGACGCGCCGTTCTCCGTCGCGTTCACGGCCACCGGCATGGACTGGGCCAAGTACATCGTCGCCTTCGGCGCGCTCAAGGGGATGACCACCGTGTTGCTCGTCAGCGCCGTCGGCCAGGCCAGGTACCTGACGCACATCGCGAGGACGCACATGGTGCCGCCGTGCCTTGCCCAGGTGCACCCGAGGCTCGGCACGCCGGTGAACGCCACGGTGGTCATGCTCGCCGCGACGGCGATCATCGCGCTGTTCACCGACCTCGCCATCCTCTCCAACCTGCTCTCTATCTCGACGCTCTTCATCTTCATGCTCGTCGCAGTGGCGCTGCTCGTCCGCCGCTACTACGTCTCCGGCGAGACGGCGCGCGCCGACCGGAACAAGCTCGCTGGCTGCCTCGCCTTGATCATGGCATCCTCGATCGTGACGGCGGCGTACTGGGGGCTGAGCGCCGACGGTTGGGCGGCGTACGTGGTGACCGTGCCGGCGTGGCTCGCGGCGACGCTGTACCTGCAGCTGAGGGTGCCGATGGCGAGGACGCCAGAGAAGTGGGGGGTGCCGCTGGTGCCGTGGCTGCCGTCGGCGTCCATCTTCATCAACATCTTCCTGCTCGGCTCCATCGACGGCAGGTCGTTCATGCGGTTCGGGATTTGGACGGCGGCGCTGCTCGCCTACTATTTCTTCTTCGGCCTGCACGCCTCCTACGACACGGCCAAGGCGCTCGCCGCCGAGGCCGCCGTCGGCAAGGTGGAGGAAGGCGGCAGCAAGCCGGCGGTCGGCGGAGCCGGCAACTGAACAGAAAAAAGTTACTACTACTATTGTTCATTAATTATGTATAGATAAAGGACTAGTAATATTTGCATTGTCACTGTTAATTACCATCAGGATTGCTAAAATTATGACGTCACATTTTTCACTCTCAGTTTTTTTATCCAGGTTATTGCTCTCTCGCTCCAAGTACGTAAATGGCCCTGTTTGGATCCCTCTAACTCTAGCCCAAACTAACTCTAGCCCTTGAGATGTTTGGATACAAGGGTTAGATTAGCATTAAATGTGTTTATCCAAGCATTTGGCTCATTTAAACCATGTTTCTATCCGGATTAGATGTGGCAAGCATTTGTGGCCTGCTACCACCCACATATGAAGCAAAATATTAGTTTTACAAATATAGGATCCGAATAACAACAAATTTAAATTTGTCCATACAAATTAGATGTCGCATAGGAAATTACAAGTCCTCAATGAAGCAAAAAAATTACACTCCATAAAACAAAGCATGAGCTAAATCATCACGGAAGGCATTCATGTTGACATCTTCAACGAGAGGTTCATCTTCTGGCCATACCGATGCCGAAGTAGTAGGTATTGGGTTATAATTTTCATCCGCATCACAGGCATCAAATTCTCTATCCGCAATTTTGCTCTCTCAAATAAAATTATGAATAGTCATACAAGCTACAATAATTCTAGTTTGCTTGTCTTCTGGAAATCTTGGCATGTTCAACAAAATTCTAAATTTCATCTTCAAGACTCCAAAAGTACGCTCTATGACGTTTCTTACTTTGGCATGTGCATGGTTGAAGCTTTCTTTCATACCTTGTGGCGGCGGCCCGTTTTGCCATTGCTCAACATGGTACCTTGTACATCTTTATGGTGAAAGGTAACCCGGCCGGTTTGGGTATCCCGCATCAACCACATACCACTTCCCTGCATATTTTTAAAGGCACAAACCGAGACTTAGTTCAACAGGTTGAATTACATACAAATATTTTCAAGGCAGTTGTAGTAGCAAACCTGGTGGTGGATGTGGAAACTTATGATGATGAGTAGTTATAGCATCTTTGAAAACTCTCATGTCATGTGCTGAACCAGGCCAACCCGCCAACACAAATGTAAATCTCATGTCGAAATCACAAATTGCAAGCACATTCTGACTGGTCTCATTGTGTCTGTTCAAGTATGGAATCCTCTTACTCTTATCCACCACAACCTTCACATGTGTTCCATCTATAGCTCCTCTACAATCATTGAAGTGTGGCCAGAATGCTGGATTTTCTAAGTTTGGGTGCACCTCTACAAATGTTGGGTCCTTGGGTTTAATGTTATGATGTGCTAGCTTAAGGAGGCTTCTCAAAACTCTGTTAAATGTCCTGCTTACTGTCTCTAGAGACCTCCTAAAACGATTATCAGCTTGTCTAACTGACTGTGGTGCACCAACCATCCATAAAAACATAGCAAGAGCCTCTACAGATGTCACATGTAGAGTGGACTTCAAACCATATCTCTCGACCAAAGTATTATGCAGCCTATAAAATAAAGGTCTTTCAACCCTAAACATGTTGTAACATTGAGAATCTCGAGCTAGTGTCTCATGAACCCAATCCAATCCAGAATCTCCAGTGACTCTCTTAGGTAGTTTCAGGAAGTAGTTGTCAGAGTACATACCCAATATAGGAACCAAATGCAGAATCAAGTTTTGTTGTTGCACCAAATTGTTCCGGCACATGGATATAATTTCATCCTCACTTGAGCTCCCTCCATCAACCTCTCCTTCCTGATCCATGGGGCCATGATTATATTCCTGCTTGCACACATTGTATATACTATCAGCTCAGATAGGCATCATAGGTAATATAAAATTTAAGAACATTCAGATAATAGGGAATGGCGGATCATTACACCACACATAGAGATAATAGGTTCAATAAAGCACATATAATAGGTTCAACACAGCATAGATAATAGGTTCAACACAGCACAGATAATAGGTTCAGTACAACACAGATTTAGGTTCAACACATGGACCCAAATAAGCCAACCTAAGCCTAACTACTCCAAGTTGTTATCCCTGCACCATTTCTTGAAGTAACCCAACCTAAGCTCAGGAGTTAACAGTCCACAGAAGAACTCCCTTTGGTACTCTGTTGCAAACAGCTTGGACATAGCATACACAGAATCCACGGTTTGCTCCACGCCACACTCAAATGCAAGCTGTTGGCACCTCTGTACAGAAAATGCAGCCTTCTCATTTGCACGTTTCTGAATTTGCTTAGTATTGGCTGCGACAGACTCTTTGAAGGTACTAGCTATGTCCCTTACTATCTTCACCATCGGGCTCTTGGTCTTCTTCACTGGATCGGTCAAGGTGCTTTTTGTGCTGCTCACCGCCCTCTTACCCTTCCCGGCTCCTTTGGCGCTATTACTTGTAGGTGTTGCTTCAAACTCTTCCTCCTCTTTGTCAAACTCTTCATCCTGGCCATAATCATCGCCTGGCACAAAGACTGTGGAGCCATCCACGTTAACCCTAGAAACAATTCATCTAGCAAGTCCAAATTTGTAAGGACCATACTGGAGCTTCTTCGTATGGTTTTTTCTCGTAAAGATATGAAACAACAAAAAGGATATGAGAAACAAGTAAGGATATGAAAGCACAAAAGCTGAATAAAAATTAGCTCCAAAAGTGTACCTCGTGTGTGTGTTATCCACCACTCGAATCTGCATCTACGGTTCCATCGGTAATCTCCCCAACCCCGTGTGTGTTTGCATGTAGCGCCAAAATGCATGAGAGTTTTTAGTATGCCAATCTGGTTCTTCACCAAACGGGTGTACAAGCCTCCTCCTTGCAAGTAAGCCATCAATCACGCTTGGTACCCTTCAAGACTCATTTGCAAACCATTATACGTTCCACTCTACGTTGGACAATGCACAACTCTAACAAGCAAGCATTATTTGTATCATTCCATTGGGCTCGATTGCCATGGCTCACCGTGGGACCGCCGGAGCTTGCTAACTCCTCCACCTCATCCTCCATTGCTGCATCGTTGTTGTCGAAGTTAACGTGGGAGCCGGTTGCTTGTCCACGCACAACGCCGGTGTTCGGTGCCCTCGGTGCTCGGGAACGCGGCACGCGTTGGCGCCGTTGGCACGGACGAGTTAGGGCGCTGGGACGCCGGCCCGTGCTGCGCCGGCCGAGTTGGCGCGCCGAACATCGCCGCGCCCCCAACGACGAACCTCCCAAAGAACGGGCCACCGTTTCCTCCTCCGCGACCACCCGACGCCGACGACGAGCCACCAAACCGCAGCTTGCCGGCGAAGGGTGCCGCGGAGTCGCCCTCGTCTCGCCGCTCCGGCACGTGGTGGGCGATACGGAGGAGCCCGGTGCCCCGACACGGACGGGGGCGCTGGTCGTCGTTGCCTCGGATGAAGTCACCATACCGCCGGATTCCCGGAACTCATCCTCCTCTCGCCGACACTTGCGAGTTCGATCGGAACCGCCAAGGTCGAAGCCGTCTCCGCCATGGCCGCCCCGCGCAACCGAACACGAAATACATTTGTCAATACACAAAAATACGGGGCCATGCCCACCTCGCGCACGGTCGCCACTGAACTCGCCGCCCCGCAGATGGGAGCGGGCCAAGGGCGGCGCGGCGTCCCCCAGCCTGCCAGGGTGGCGCGTCGGCCGGCTGGCGCGGTGTCCCCCATAGACGGCTAGGGCGGCGCGGCGTCCCCAAGCCGGTGAAGGCCTGAAGAAGGAATCACGGGAAACTCTGGGAAGAGGAACGCAAGGAGGAGAACGAGGGGAGGAGAGCGCGAGGACTCACCCGCGCGGCGGCGTCCTTCACCGTGGCGGAGCGCGGCGGCGTCCTTCTCGGGCGGCGGCGTCGGGTCTCCGTCCGTTGACAGGAGACGAAAGGAAGCGATAAGGTTTCGTGCGTCCGTGCGGCTTCTATTCCTGTGATCCCGTGCGGCCGGTGACGAAGGAAAAAATGAGTTTATGTGGGTCCCACAACAAACTAACCCAAACTAGCCCAAATAATCACCCCTTGGAGGGGATAGTTTTTTGGGGTGGGCTAGTTGCAAAAAACTAACTCTAGCCCTCCTGTTTGGATACTTTTGGGCTAGTTTGGTGCAATCTAACCCAAACTAGCTCTATCCCATAGGATCCAAACAGGGCCAATAAATTCTATCCCAGCGTTAGTCTTAGTTTAATAATAGTAATGGAAAATAAAATTTGCCAGATTGTTTGAAGGTGATCTTATGTGACAAATTGTGAAGTGATTATTCTTTTTTTAAAAAAATGTGCTCATATAAGTTAATTCCATACAAATATCATCGTCTACTCTTATAATGTAGCCGATGAATTTGCAACGATAAATAAATGAAAATTAACTAGCAAAATGCTCGTGCGTTGCAACGGGACGATGATGCGGGGAGGGAAGCAGGCGGAGGACGAAGGTCTAGGCGGTGGCGTGGGAGCTCCGGCGGCGACGGGAGGAGGAGGGAGCAGACGCGCGCGCGGATGGGGGCGAGAAGAGAGGACGCAGGAGGTCTTTTTTCATCCAAACCCTCTCTTTCTTTTCAACATTGGAACTCCAAATTAATTTTATAAACAATCAAATGGTTTTCGCAAAATAACATTTTTTTCTTCTTTAACTGGGTTTTTAAAAAAATAGCCAGATGGACTACGGGTTAATTTTGAAAAAACTCAAGGGGTTTTCTGCAAAATAACCAGGCAAAACAAAATTTGGGTGAAAACACTACTTGCTTATATATAGTTATAGATAGCAAAATGTCCGTGCATTGCAACGGGACGACGACGCAGGGAGGGAAACAGACGGAGGGCGAAGGTCCAGGCGGCAACGCGGGAGCTCGGAACGGTGACGGGAGGGAGGGGCGTAGGCGCGACGAGGGGCGCGGCGCGGATGGGGATGAAAGAGAGGGACGCGAAGGTCTTTTTATTCATCCAAGCCCTCCTTTCTTTTCAAGATGCGCGGTTAATTTTATAAACACTCGGGGGTTCTCTCGCAAAATAACCCTTTTTTCTTCCTTAACTGGTATTTTTTTAAAATAGCCAGGCGGACTGTGAGTTAATTTCGGAAAAACTCAAGGAGTTTTCTGCAAAATAGCCAGGCAAAACAAAATTTGGATGAAAAATTATAGATAGTTATATAAAGGAGAAATTTGTCCTATTGGACCTGATGATGATAACTGGACTTTTGTTGCAATGGCCTATTGACATATTTTCTTTATGATGGGCCGCAGCGTTGACCAGATTTTATTCTTGGTGGGCCTGAATGAACCGGTGTACTGTACTGTCATGATGGGCCGAGATGTTTGTTAGATGCTGAGCTTGACCTGTTTCAGGCTTGTGGTTTGATTTTTTTTTTCTGGCAGAAACTTTAGCTCCAACTTGTAAAATATAAAGATGTTTAGGTTGTTTAAAAATACTAATATTATTTCAAATATTTATTGTTAGTCACAGTCATCAATTTTTGAATTTTGAATTTGAGTTGCTTAGATTCTTTTTCCAAGCCAAAGTTCGGTCAAAATCCATATCCTGAAGTTCTACATAGTGCGTAACTGCGTTGCTGGAAGACTATGTGTTGCTGCCCTATTCTGCATTGTTTTTTTATATTTTTATCATTTTCACACCCAATTTACAGGTGATGATTAACTCTAATAAGTGTTCATTCATTTCTCTATCCAAGCCAATTTAATATATCTATGGAGAATGAGTGTCCATTTGTTTCTCTAGCCAGTTTAATTTATTTATGAAGTAAAAAACTGTTCTTTCTAACTCTTTGGTCTGAGATTGGTTCTTGTTTTGACAAAGATCATATTTTTCTCCAATTTCTGAACTCGTTTTTCCCAATCATGCAAGACATTTTTATTCTAGTTGTTTAATTCACCAGCAACATGGTTGTGTTATGCTCACATAATTTGATCCCTTAATAAAAGCCAACTGCCATGTGTTTCACATAATGTCAGGACCATCAGTTTCCTCTAACCAGTGAGTTTCCCAACGAGAATGACGACCATGGTGCATCTTTTCAATATCCTTTTTTCTTTTTATCCATTTGAAATATCAGATTGTGTATTAGCGGGCAACGATTGGAATGCCAAGGATCTCATAAATAACTTAAACATTTGAGAACTGATAGCAAAAATCATCATTTGCAATATACGATTGACGCAATAGACATCTTTGACACAAGATATATTTACCGTTATGAAATACTACTCGAAACAACCTATAAAATATAAAATATAAATATAGATTTGTATATAAAAAATGTACTTAAGGTAGTATTGTTTATAATTATAATACTTATTTATTATATTTATAATTTCGGGATGCATCAGCTGCATTCAGTCCGTACTAACACAGTTTAGTAACAATTAACTTAGGTAATACTCCACAAATTCGTGATACATATTATTGTATTTAGAAAATTTAATCGATATTAAAACAATAAATGATGTATTTAGTATAATATTTGTCTTAAAATATAGTAAAATTTTTAGCTATGATTTATATTATTTTATTTAGAATAGATTGGGTACGAAATTATTGACCGTTTTGACGGTTTCGAGCCATGTAGGAGTGACATTTAGGTAGGAGAGGATGAGGTGTGCAAGGCGTTGAATAAATAGAGAGAGGTCAAGTCATCGAGTGAGGCACAGAGAGAGAGAGAGAGCCACACACGCGGATGCGTCCGGGCCCACCACGTGGGCCAGATCTGGGCCGTCCATCCGCCCCGCCCATCAACCCGACGGCCCAGATCACGCGGGCTCATCCGGTTTCCTGTTCCCAAAGGAAAAAAAAAAGAAAAAATATTCCTCTTCTCTCCTCCCCCTTCTCATCTCATCTTCCTCTCCTCTCCCCGTCGCCGCTGCCGCCGCCGCCGCCGACGACGACGACGACGACGCCGCGGGATAGAATTCGCCGGGATCGCCTAGACGGAGAGATCCCTCACCATCCCGCACCTCCGCTCGCCTGGTTTCTTCCCGGTGAGTAAGCCGCCTTCTCCTCTGTCTCCCTCTCGCGAGTCGCGGACGCTTTTTTCTGTTCTGCTCTGCTCCGTTTGCTTTGTGGAGGGAGATAAGGTGGGAGGGTTTCTCGCCCTGTTTGATTCTGCGCTGCCCAGTTTGTGCGGAGAATTCTCGTTTACCCTCCGAATTCAGAGCCCCACTAGTCGTGCGCCTCCCGTCAATCCGCGCTCTGTTCTGGAGAGGGGGAATTCATGGCAAGAATATCAGGGTGAATTGGGGGTAGAATTGGGTAACGGATTCCTTGCGGTTGTTGTGTGCGTGCTCTCGCGGTGGCAGTTGCTTGTGTCGTGTGGTGTGTAGGGGAGCCAGGGAGGTTAAAGGCTGGCAATCATCAGCGAATTTAGTTCTTGATACATCTATTATCCAAAAAAAAAATCTGTTCTTTGTTCTAGTAATAATTTTCACACGAGTCTGAAAATTCTTCGCCTGTCAGTTGTAGATGGTTCACACCAACACAGAGGCATTAATGCAGTCTGCGAATTCTTTGTCAGCTTATATATATTCCCCTTTTTTTTCTGAGTTAATTATGTGTTGCCTTAAGACCTAGATGTACATATATAGTCCCCTGCCTTTCTTAAAGATTATTTATTTATTTGCTTTGCTGTAGTTCGAATGGAAGTTTTTGAGCTTAGTGTCAGTGGTGTTTCGTTTTTGTTGTGCTTAGGAGTACTGAAGCTTCATATTGTTTTGTTCGTTGGCAGGAAGTGGGGTGTGGTGCTCTCAGAAGCTCGATTTTTTTTCTGGCGTTTCAGGATACTGTTTGCTCTCAATAACTTCATAAACAGCTCTTGTGCTTCCTACAAGATGTCAAAACTAAAATATGCCTGAAGCACATCGAAAGCTGGGGTAATTAGCTTCTGTTTCTTTTGACTACAATCATCCTGATTCTGCTTCAGTCTGCAAAAAGAGCAAATCATGACATCTGTAGTTCATGATGTTTCAGGTATGCCTGTTTCATCCACAAATGTTTTCCTTGTGTATTACTGATGTTTAAATAGTGGGGTAGTGTTTGGTTATAAATTGTAATCACATCAATGATAGCTCAACTGTAAATTTCATTGGGAGTGTATTGAGCATGCATGACGGTTATGCATTTTTCCAAGCAAACAGTGGCATTTGTGCCTAAAATTAGTATTTAGTAAATACCAGGTGTAGAAAGGTAACTTTTATACCTGCAGTGGGATTAGTAGGTAATTTTTGTACCTGCAGTGGGATTTGTATTAGCAGACAATGGCATTTACGCTGACAATTAGTAACCAGGTACAGAAGGCAATTTATTAAGGTATACTATTATACTAGCTGCAGCCTGTCACACTGAATTATAGCTGGTGGGATTATGGAAATATTAGTTGTTCCGTTAAGTTGGCATACACTCTGCAGTGTTTAGATCAATTACTGCATGTAAAAAGGCAGTGCTGAAGTGTTGATGGAACATCCATCAGTGCATGCTAAGTGCTGGTGGATATAATTTCAGTTATTTTCCCTTTTTAAAAATTGCAATACTTTAAGCCTTTTCATTTTTGTTTGCTTTCCCATGTAGGCAACCATGGAGCTGATGAGCGGCAAAAACAGCAAAGGCAAGTTGAACCGGAGGACCAGCAAGAAGCCTCAGTTACTAGTACAGGTAGCCATACAATGGTAGCAACACCTTCGACAGATTATGCGACACCCTATGCCCATCAGGATATGGCCCATGCAATGGTACATTACATGTAATTTTTTCCCTTTTTTAGTTATGAGCAAGTAGTATAACTTCTGTTCTTTCACTTTGAGCTCTAGTCTAAGGACATATAGCCGACTGATCATAGTGAAATATGGGAGAAACATGGCAGGCTTGTAGAATCACTATGGAGATTCAATTTTGAATTTGGATTTGGATTCTTGGGCCTGATAACCACCTCTTCGTACTAAAACTAACAGATATACCGAGAGAAAAACTCTTGCATAGTGGTGACGAGAAAAAACACTAAGACCAATTTTCTTCCTTTTGAGGTGACCCTCTTATGAATACCATTCATCACCCCTTGATTATCAAACGGGTGTGCACGACTTCCATGACAGTTATACGATATCCCATTTATACTGCTATGCCACTTTTCCTTGTCACGTTGTCAACAAATGTTCACCAGTCCATAACACAAGTCTCCACACGACCACACCTAGGCAAATTTCTTCATTGCTAACCTTAACCAAAGAGAGCGTTGGTGGTTACACCATGAGTTGCTTCTTTGCTTGGATTTCCTAATCACAGTTCATGCATAATGCCAAACTCCATTTGTAATGTTTATTGTCTAATTCCGCATATTTTTTTCAGCAGGGCCAAATTGCTTACACAAATATTGATCCATATTACGGAAGCCTTTATGCAGCTTATGGTGGACAGCCTATGGTAAGCTCTTATGTACAAATTATTATAGCTGCATGTACTTTGCGTGGGGAGGGAAAGCCAGTATCTCAAAGTCTTGTATAACCTGATCTGTCGCATCCGGACAAAAAACAATTGCGTATTTCTGGGTCTCTGTATGCTACTTCCACTTTCTGTTAAAATGTTTTGGTAATGTTCCTTTTTTCAGATGCATCCACCATTGGTCGGGATGCATCCAGCTGGACTACCACTGCCTACTGATGCAATTGAAGAGCCTGTCTATGTGAATGCAAAACAGTACAATGCCATATTAAGGCGTCGTCAATCTCGAGCCAAAGCTGAGTCTGAAAAGAAGCTTGTCAAGGGCCGTAAGGTAAATCTTCATTAGCACCTTTTATAAAACCATTTAACGTGGAATATTAATTAGTTATCCTTTTCTTGCTTCATTATAGTTCGAGTTGGTCAGAAGCACAAGTGAACAACAACTTGCTTCAAGTAGTCGACTAAATTCTCCAATCTACATATCCCAGTTCCATACTAAGATCAATCTGCTCTACTGTAAATCTTATGGTGAATATACATCCAATCTTTTATCATGTCTAGCATACCAAGTTTCTAATGTCTTCTGGCCATTGCTCATTGTAAAATATTAAGGACCTAGGAATTGGATACCACAGAACAAGAAATTTGTGTCAAATATGGATGTGGGCTGATTTCTCTCTCTATTTCCATGTAAAATTTTTAAGTTCAAGCTGTGCCTTTTTCACTTCTTTTTGTACCAAAAAAAATACAAACTCTTGTTACTTGGATCACTGCATTGGTTCATCTTCACAGAGTTTAAGATTGGCACTTTCTGTCAGAAGTTAAGTTAGGCTTCAATAAAATTATACCATATCTGGTTGTTCTTATAGGTGTTTCTCACTATCAGGAATGTACAGCTCTTGCAGCTGTCAAGTTCTTTGTACCTATGTTCTGTATCTTCTAAACATTTTGATTCGTCTGCACTGTGCAGCCATATCTCCATGAGTCACGACATCAACATGCCCTGAAAAGGGCTAGGGGAGCTGGAGGACGATTTCTTAATTCAAAGTCGGATGACAAGGAAGAGCATTCTGATTCCAGTTCCAAAGATAAACAGGATGGAATTGCACCCCGCGATAGCCGCCAACCGTCTACCTCTCCGTCTTCAAAGGGTGCATCATCAGCGAATCAAAATAAGAAGTCAAAAACCAGCAACCAAAAGGATTAAGCACCTGGTGTGAAACGTGGAACAGTTTTGTACAGTACATGCTAGTGATCGACAGAGAATGGTGTCATTGGGTGTTGTAGGATAATGCTCCATAGAGAATATAGACAGGGCAACAGATTTTGCAGCCTTTGGTTCGGATTGCTCAGTTTCTTTACCTTCTTGTACAATGAGTAGTTTTCGTCAGTTGTGCTTTGTCATGGGGATAGCAGAATTTCTTCAGGAAGTCTTGTAGTTTTAAAGAATTCATTAGCTTGCCAATTGTTTGCTTTGGAGTGGATTGGTCTCTTACTGCCCTTTTGCATCATCATCTGCAGTGCACAGAATAAAACATTGGCTATGTGTATGTTCATGACAATAAATCTTAATGTAGGACATGCAGTGACTTCATCTGGAGTTTTATCTGTTCTGCACACACTCAAAGATGCCAAATGATATTCTCATCTTCTCTTGGAATATCATGTATTCATGTGATCTCAACAGCTGTGATGGCAATCCATGTTCTGGGTTATGTCTTTGCCTCTTTGGCTTCCTGGTATGATGCTTGCATTGCATACCTGTAATGCATGTTCTCCATTGAGTTGCCTGATGATTATGTGAGACTAAGAACATATATCTGAACCTGATTTTGATAGGCCTATTACAATCCAGGCATGTATTCTCCATCATGGTGCCATCACATGAGCATATGCTTTTCTCGAGAAGATGGAAATTAGCAGCCATTACCAAGAAGAATATACTTTATCGAGAACACTGAAACATTTTAATTTGTACCTTTTCTCGCACGAGCACATCTAGCTTTTTGCTTAGAAAGACCACAAGGATAAAGGATAATACTGAGGTAGAAAGGATAATCTGAATCTCGACTTTCTTCAAAGGTTCTGAACTTACTTTGAATGGTAGAGTTCTGAACTTAATGTGAACAGTTCTGAACTTCTGAATCTCGACTTTCTTCAAAGGTTCTGAACTTCTTTAAATGGTAGAGTTCTGAACTTAATGCGAACAATTCTGAACTTCTGTTTGGCTTCTGGGAAGCTGGGCATGAAAATTTCCTCTCTTTATTTTTCTAGAAAATAGTTTCTGAACTTTTTCTCTGAAGGATACAGCAGTTCTGAACTTGTTCTTTGACTGCTAGAGTTCTGAACTGTTTCTTTCAAGGGTTGAGTTCTGAACTTTGTGTCATAAATCCAGCTAATCTCAAGCATAAACTTTCTGAAAATCTGAACCAAAACTCGCATGCCCACCCTCTCTGCAATTGAAAACTTTTGCAGACATTGGTGACCCACGTGATTATCTTAGGCAACACTCTGTGATTATGTCAGGTGCTTACCAAAGCCCAGACACAACACTGCCAAGTCACCATACTTCTTCTCCCTTAGCACACAAGTTACTAACAAACGCATAGATCTCCTCATCTGAATTCTTAAACAAATTAGCGCACACATAAACATGCATATGAGATAGAGAGAGAGATGAACAAATTAATAATCAATTGAGGCAGAAAGCAAATGATAATGCTTGTTAATTGGGACCCTCTTCTGAAGAATTATGAGTGAGGCAGAGCAGGCATGCAGACAAGAACCCAGAAGGTATTTGCATATTTGCAGTTGAGAATTGCCAGAATCTACACAGATTGTGTGTGTACGTACCAAACATTAATCATGTATTCCTGCATGTAGTTACGGAATGCAAATTTAGGTCAACCTTATAATCATTTCTTGGCTAGATTGATCCATCTATTCAGATTAAAAAAAGGAAAAAGAAGGCAACTTGATAAAGACTAGTTTTGGATGGTTAATTATTCCTCATGCATTAGCTTGAATCTGCCTGCACATGAAGCAGTTTTGGATGGCTAATTATTCTTCATCCATTAGCCTGAATCTGCCTGCACATGAAGCAATCTTTGTAACAATCTGTTCTTCAAAATGCAACTGACCTATCAGAAATTGGGTGATCAAGTGAAGTGAGAGCTTCAGTGTTGTTACTGAATCAAGATATAGTTCTTGTTAATATTTTGATGGAACAGTGAGTGCCAGGATCAAGATGTTGATGACACCCCCTCCCCTAAAAAGAACACAAAAAGGAGAGGAGGCATGCATGAGCTACCTCCCCAGAGAACAGTGAAAGGGATGCTTGACATGCTTTGCTTGCACTACAAAGCCAGGCCCCATTCCTCCTCCATGTACAAGAATAGTTTTAATTTATACTACCATGCATCTCTCTATAGTGGGAAGCATATTTGTTGCTGTGAAGTTGTGCTTGCAGAGTTTAAATCTTGGTACCCACGATTAAATAGCTATCGTGCATCCGTAACTGATGTAGAGGCCAGAAATTACTTTTATTATCTAAAAATGCGATCGATATGATTCTTGCTATGATTCTATCACATTGATGTAATCTTCTAAAATTGATAGAGCTTTTTTTATCTAAAAAAGCATAGTTGTTTCCATTATCTAACTGGTGCATCTGTAAATTGTGGTGAAAGAAAAAAGCCACGCAAGAAGAGATTCAGGAGAGAAGGACATGGAGGGATGGCAAAAGTGACATGAGCTCTTATCATGCCATTGCAGGGGGACAGAAACACAACATTGGTGTAAGACAGACAGACAGGCCCTTTAGGCCCATTTGACCTCCCACACTTGCCCAATATCCATCATGATCCATTAATTTTGTTGTTATGGTTGGTACTAGTTACCATTCTTGTTCTTTTCTTTCCTGCATCAATTAGATTATACTCCAAAGAGGCTCCTCCCTTGTGCCTACCATGTTCTTGAACTGCACTACAGCACCAGCAGCTACAATTCCAACAGCGTCTCCATAACCATCATTTGGTTTTACAACAATGAGACCAAACAACTTACAGTTAACTAATTAGGCTGTGTTCGGAAAGAGGTTGGAAACCTCTCCCTGTGCACGAAAAACAGCTTTAAAAACTTGAAAAATGGATTGATGTGATTTTTTACAGCAATTTTTTCTATAAAAATATTTAAAAAGCACATGTTTAGTAGTTTGGGAATCGTGTACTCGGAAACGCGGGACACAGCCTTAGTGAATATGCACATCAATCGTACTATGTACTCCCTCCTTTCTAAAATATAACAATTTCTATCCATCATAATTTGTCTCAAAATATAACAACTTTTCTACCAACATTCTTTTTTCAATCAATCATAACTCTCCACCATTTACTTTTTTCACCTACCATCATTTCTCAATCAATCACAACATATTTTCATTTAATAATTGTGTCCAACTCTAAAACTTCTTTTCTACAATGAAAGAGTATTAAGGTTGGTATTTACAACAATTTGACATGTGTATAGCTAGTAGTAGCTCTTAGTAGGATATATATATATACACACACATCTACACACACATATATATATATATATAGAGGAGTATATTTATGTATAATGCACGAGACATTTGTAACTAAGTGCAGGCATTAAAGCCTGAGGCTACAACATCTCTCTCAAGTCATGTCAATGCTAGTACCATTCTCCGGTGTTTATGTGGCTTTGGTCCTTCTCTGCTCCATGGTACTACTGCACTCCATTGCAAGCAAGCACATATGTAAAAGCGACATGACATGAGAGTATGTCTAGTACTGAGAAGAGCATGCATGATTGTCCCAACTATGGAAGAAAGAGGGGCAACAAAAATGCTGCAAAAAAAAGGGTTATGCAAGGCACAAAAAGCAAAGCCATGGTGTGCATGTCAACCTTAGAAAAAGAAAATAAAAAACTGAAAATGTTGCCCTCAAGCATGTATAGAAAGTATGGTGCTTTTCTTTCTCTCTCTAGTCCCATGTCCTTTTGATGAATGCATAAAGACAATGACAAGCTTGGGAGTGAAGGGAGATGGGTGGCCAACATCCTCACTTGTCACCCATGGAAGAGAAAAAATGAAAAGAGATGGAAGATGAGATTGAAAGAGAGGAGAAAGAAGTTTTATTGGAAAGTGAAGGTTGGTGCCTCACTCTCTTCATGCCAAGAAAGTGGCTTTCAGGACAAAGTAGGGGTCCTGCTAGGGTTTTTAGGGGTTAAGGCTGTTGATAGTACTCCATCACTAGCTTAGATCTGTGTGTGATCAACAAACACTGAAGAAATGTGATGTCCATTTGGCTGACTGCATGATCTTGACAAACTGCTTTTGCTCTGGATTTGAAAGGCTATGTTTGTAATGTAGTAGCAAGGTGCAGGAGTGCATGCTTTGCCTTTCTTTCTTTCTTTCTTTTTTCTCTTATTTTCATGCCACTCACTCAGTCAGCCAGTAGTCCCTCCTTTTTGTTACCCTCTAAGAAAAAGCTGACCACCCAAAAGCAACTCAATGAGTTCTCAAAAACAATAAAAAGATAGTGATATCTCTGAATGTGACTACACATGCCAATTGGTGGTTAACCAGTTGAAACTCAAGTCAATGAATAGCCTGCAACTCTTTGATCATGAATCTATCCTAAAACCCCAAAAAACATCAGGTGTTACTGTTATTGTTAGCATCATCTCAAAGTGTATAAAAAATTGCATATTTTCAACCCCTATTACCCTGCATGTAGAGATAGGAGCATATGCAGCAATGACAACCAATTGAATGCACTCTGTGGCTCAGCAGTGGAAAGCTCAAGCCAGAAGCTTGCCATGCCATTTCAAACCCAGCAGAGGCACTTGAACCACCTCACATCCGTTCTACACAAATCTCATGAGTAATGCCATTAACTGCACCAGGTTCTTAAATGCAGGATCTTGCACCCATCAGCTTTTACCACCCCTGCCTGCCATTCTGAAGCAACAAGAGCATGACACTTTCCATGGAAATTATTTCACCCTTAGCTCTTTTTATGTTCCAAGCAATCTCTTGTGTGAGGTACAGATGCAAAGAAGAGATCTTTGGTCAATATAGATAATGCTGGTAGCATTTTGGAGAGCTGTTTGAATGCATATCCATCAACCTTTTGCAGAAATGAGCATTGCAAGTTTCTTCAGTGAGGAAACCTGATGAGGAGAAGATCTAAGAACAGTTTCCTTTTTTTGTTCTTCCTAGATCCTTCTTGGTGCAATGCTAGATCTTGTCATCTTTGTAGTACAGCATAGAAATGTTTCTGTCTATTGTGCTAATGTAAACGAAAACAATTTTAAGATGGTGAAATCCACTGGCAACCGCATATACTCCTTGTTTGTGTAGAAACAGCAAGAATTTCAGATCTGGATTGAAGGTCCAAAGATTGCAGGAATCTGACAAGAGAGACAACTTTACGGCCGTGGAGCATCAATTATTCTGCTTGTATAAAGATTTGCAAAAATTTTAGACAGGTTAACGATGTACAGGTACAGCAAGTCAGCAACAGTTATTACAGCAGTGTAAAAAATTTACTGTTCGCAGTTCTTTATCTTCAGGACAATGGTCAATTTCAGAGTAAAAATCTTCTACTACTGAATACATCGCCAGAACAATTTTGACCTCACATTTCATTCCAACACTGAAAGAATTTCCAGTGCAGTTAAGCTCATTCAACTGGCCAAAATCTTCTCCTTTAATTCCTTTCCCATAAGCACATTTGATGATCATGGGGTAAAGCCTGCATTTGTGGAGCTAGTGGCATCAGTTTGGATGCAAGGCACACCAGCAAAGCCCAATAGGAAGGTGCTAATGTATACTAATCTCTTTATTTAATCTCTCCTGATAAACATTATCTCACTAAACTCACTCATGTATCATGCATGCCATTGCCTTGCCCCTAACACCAGGGCAGTAGGCTGGGTGCTCCACTGACAACTGCAATGTGTGAAATAAAAACTATCATATCCCAAGAAGCACCCCACTAATTACCCCCATTTGGCACTTGAGGCTCTAATAAAAAGCTTGTTTTTTTCTCTCTGACCATTTCATCTTGGAATTTGTACAACTTTATGTATTCTAGTCTCATTTGCAATGCACACTGGATTTTGATAGGAAGACCAGAAGCATCTCACACAACACAATGCACAATTAGCACTTACCGTTAACAATTTGAGAAGTTTGGATGGTGCGTAGGAGAGCTACGCATCATTATAATAAGAAGTATGCTTTGTTGCTGAATGCAACCTAGACTGTAATAACTGAATAAACTGAGCACAAACAGGAACAAGATGTGAGTAAAAACGAAAAAATGGATAGTAAAACAGAAACAGAAAATGACTGGGAGGAGCATGAAGGGAGGCAACCCCACAAGAAAGTATGATGATGCCCTGTATGCAAATATTCCTCTTGCCAAGTGGTCCTGAGCATGCCCATTCTGACATTCTGAAGTATTGCACATTTGCACCACACCACAGTCCATAGGAATAAAGGGATCAAAAGTCTGCAAACCATATCGTCGCATACGAGCAGCACACAATCTCTCTCTCTCTCTCTCTCTCTCTCTCTCTCTCTCTCTCTGAACTCTGAATAATCCATCCATACAGGCATACACAGCCCCTCTCGCTGACACCATCAACAACAAGATCATATGCAGCAAGGCACCGTTTCAAATGCAGGATTTATTTCCCAAAATTTCTTCTGAAACTGAACCAAAATTTTTTGTTGAAGCTGAACTAAAATTTGTGCTGATACTGAACTAAAAATTTCTGCTAAAATTGTACTAAAATTTTGGGCTGAAACTGAACTAGAAGTTGTACTGAAACTGAACTAAGAATTTGCAGTGAAACTGAAGTAAAAACTTGTGCTGAGACCTTAACTGAACTAAGGTTGTGTTCTTCTTTCCCAGCCTCTTCTTCCTCATTTTACTAAATAGTGTGTTTATTCGAAAATTTTCTATGCTTTCAAAATCATATTAATTCATTTTTTAAATTTTTAAGCTTAATACTTAATTAATTATGCGTTTATACGCTGCTTCGTTTCTTGTGTACAGAGAAGGAGTTTCCAACTGCTACAAAGGAACACAGCCTAAAATGTGTTCTGAAACTGAGCTGAAATTTCGTTATAAAACTGAACTAAGATTTTCTGCTGAAACTGAACTTGTAGTAAAAATTCCTGCTGAAACTGAACTAAAAATTTGTAGTGAAACTGAACTGAAACTTGTGGTGAAACTGAACTACTGCTGCTATCTTACTAGGTACTACTAGTACTATTGTAGTAAATTATTGGGTAGTAGTACAAGAAGTGGCATGAATCTCTTTTGCAAGATCCGAGCTGCAGAAATATGCAAAGTGGAAACAAAAACTGAGGAGGAAGAAGAAGTGGGTGGTGGGCGATGGGCGATGGATGGGACGGGGGAGATGCGGCGTGCGCTGCGACCTGTCGCCTGAGGCTGTAGCAAAGCCTGACCCCTCCAGCCCGACGCACATTTCTGCTCAAAACCTCATCTCATCTCTACATGCTCCTGCTGCTGCTGATCGATTCGAGCTACAGCTGCTAGCTTAAGCTATCAGCAGCATCAGCAGCGAGCACGAGACATGGTGGTGGCTACCTCACCACTCCTCCCAACGCTAATGCTAATGCCAAAGGGAATCCAATTATCCAAGCATTGGCAGCAACCAGCAATGCCTGCAGCATCAGCATCCTCTCTTCACTCTCTTTTCACTCTTCAGACTGACATGGCTACTACTATATGCACCACACCACCCTACACAATAGTTTGTGGTTGGTTTGAACCTTTTGCTTCGCTTATAGCCGGTTATAAGCCGGTAACACGTATTAGGAACTTAAAAGCCGGTAACATAAAATAAACTACCGTGAGAAGAAAAATCAGAATCAAACTCTAAAATTAACTTTTAAAAATTTAAATTAAATTTTGGTTGCGGTTGATAAGCTGAAAGAGCAAACGGAAAATTTAAATTTTTAAAAAATTGGATTTTGGTTCATTGTCCAATTCAACCATGTCAAAAAAAATTGGGAATGACAATGAATGATGGTTCCATTTGGTTTGTGGCAAAAAAAATTAGCAACCAAAACCAAGTAAAGTACACACATTTCAAAAATTTTGGCAACAAATCAAATGAGCAACCTTACCCCTTTTTTTGCAATGTCTAAACCTTTGCAATTGACAAAATTTTGGTTTGGTCGAGTTTGCAAAAGAACCAAACACACCCTTACTTAGTGCTACTGCTAATCACTGGTTACTGTCAGTATCATAGTGGAGAGAGACCAGCAGTTAATTATATTACCAAGCATGGAGTGAAATTTAGGTTGATGTTGTCTAGAGATGTGTAGAGTGAGATCTGTCTGTCTTTCTGTCTGTTGATGCATGTTCCGCTAAGTTGGAGCAGCACTGTAAAAATTAAGCTAGCGAAAGGATCAATTAAGTGCTAGGGCACAGGCCGTGCACTGCTACTGCACGCTTAAGGATAGCCTAATTATGATGTAATGAGACCAACATGTAGGGATTATTGCTTGCTAGCTCTACAACCAACAGCTAGCCCCGTGTAAAGATTATGACAATTAGATATCCTCATGGCAAGCTTGTCCGACTATCCGACTGGTAATAAGGATATGTTACACCTAAGGATTATATAAATCGGCTCTGACTTGGGTGTTATATTGCTGATGAAATAAGGCAACGATTCATAGTCATAGTTTGATAAGATTGAGGAAATCGACTTAGAATATGATAGGGTTTCCGACTTGTAAGTTCGTCCTCCAAGACTATATAAGAAGGGTAGAGGCGTCCTTTAAGGGATATCAGACATATGAGCTGGAGCAAGAGATCATATTTATGCAATACACAAGATCATGAGATCAATAAACACTCAGCGGATCGAATCCCCGAAACAGGAGTAGGGTATTACCTCACGAGAGGGCCTGAACCTATCTAAACCCTTTTTTCCACTTAACCCATCGTGTTTGGTGATCTTGACTGCACCCCCAATTTCTATTGCCGAAACCAAGTTTCGACAGTTGGCGCGCCAGGTAGGGGTCCGCGCGTCAAGATTTCTTCTTCATCTCGTCGACAAGTGCGATGGGATCTTCACCACGCGTCGACGACTTCACCGCCAAAAGATTCGACAAGCTCTCCTTCCCCGACTCGGATTCGGACCAGTCGGGAGGGGGAACCCGCTCGGCGCCATTCAGGTTACAAAACGACGCTGAGATCTACTACAACGTTTTAACTTCCGAGCTGGAATCGATCCACTTGGAAGGAGGAATTCACTCGGTGCCGTTCGGATTACCAAACGACGCTGAGATCTACCGCAACTTCTTAACCTCCGAGTTGGGATCCATCCACTCGGGAGGCGAAACCCTCTCGGCACCGTTTGGGTTACCAAACGCCGCTAAGATCAATTGCAATCTCCTTTCTTCCGAGTTGAAATCAACTCACTCGGAAGAACCGTCGTCATCAAGCTATGACCCAGACTGAAACGATCCAGATTCAAGCGATCCGGGCTCAAGGGAAGTCGCCGTCATCCTCCAACCGTTCAGGTCATGCTCATCCATGAGCTCGATGAGTACCTCAGCTCTTCAGACTTCGACAACCTCTACGGCATCTCCACGGACGAGGCCAACGACTCCGACTTCGACAAGGATTACGAGCCAAAGTGCTTCGACATTCTCATGGCTGAGCTGGCCAAGACCGACTCGACCATGGCCCGTAGAATCGCAGAAGAAGAACAAGTCAGGCTTGAGCAGGAGCGCAAGCTGGCACAAGAGGAGAATAGACGCAAGGAAGAAGCCGACAGGAGGAAGCGAGACCTGAGGGCGTCTGGGCGATCCGCTCGCGAGGCCATACTTTAGACATGAGTCGACAACGGAAACATCTTCCAGACGCCTCAATAGAACGCCGTTGCCGCCCTCACCCTCCTCGACACTGTTATCGAAGCAGCACCCGCTACGGTAACACCAATCCTGGACAAGATCAAGACCATCGTCGCGGCCACAACCAATTGCTCTCCCTTCACCTCAGCACGAAGGCCGACTGAGTCCGTCGCTGAAACACCCGACAGAAGCCGACTTCCGCCGGCTACGGTCGAGGGACTACAGGAGGCCCGAGCAAGCCAAGACGGCCACTAGGTCAAGAGACCCCCGCCACGAGACAACACGAAGGCATCAAGAGCAATCGGCCGACTCCCGCGAAAAACGACATGGACGACCACCCGTCCACGACTGGATCCGCCGCAGCTACAACTCCGACTACCGTAGCAGCCTACAAAGAACTCCGCCGAGTGATCTGCAGGAAGTCCTTGACCGGCGCCATCGTGAGCATGAGCAGCGCTCCTATGAAGACCGTAGGAGATCGCCCGACTGCAACGACGACGGAGTGCCTGCGTTCACTCGGGACCTACGCCGAGTGGATTGGCCGAGTGGTTTCAAGCCCACAGGAATCGAGAAGTACGACGGAAAGACCGACCCCGAGTCGTGGCTGACCGTGTCCACCCTCGTCATCCGCGCAGCAGGAGGAGACAACAAGGCCATGCCCAATTATTTGCCTGTCGCCCTTGCCAACTCAGCCAGAAACTGGCTCACGAGCTTGCCAAGAGGCTCAATTAGCTCGTGGAGTGAGCTCCGGGACCATTTCATCGTCAATTTTCAGGGCACTTTTGAAAGACCCGGGACCCACTTTGATCTCTACAACGTCATCCAGAAACCAGACGAGCCGCTGAAGGACTATATCCGGCGGTTCTCAGAAAAGCGCAACAAGATCCCCAACATCACCGACGACATCATAATTGTCGCCTTCCAGAAGGGTGTCCGTGACGAGTTGCTGATTGGAAAGTTTGGGCGTAAGCCACCGAAGACGGTAAAACAAATGTTCGAAATAGCAAACTCCTACGCAAAATCCGATGATGCGATCAAGGCGACACGACAGGATCGGCACGACAAAAGGGACGACAAGCAGTCGGGAGGAAGCCGGCATCCTAAGAAGGATAACGGCAACAACAATCATGGCCAGAAAGATCGCAAACGCCGGCCCAAGGACCTAGTTGCTACAACATCCAACTCCCAACGCCGTCCCCTGGTTGCGGCCTACGACACGATCATGAACGCTCAGTGCACGCCTCATCCAAATCACAAGCACGCGGCCAAGGATTGCTTCATCTACAAGCAATTCGCCGAACAATGTACGGCACAACTAAACAAGAAGCCGACTGATGAAGCCAGTCCATCGGGAACCAAGAAGAACAACCCGACTGGCAACTCAGAGCCTTTTCAAGACCCCGTAGGCGAGCTGAATCATATCTTCGGGAGCCGCAGGCTTATGAGTCCAAGAGGAAGCAAAAGCTGACTGACCGCGAGGTCAACGCGGCACAACCCGAAGTCCCATAATATCTACGATGGTCAGAGGTGGCCATCACGTTCAACTGCTCGGATCACCCTGACCGAGTGGTTCACCCGGGGCGGTATCCCCTGGTACTAGACCCGGTGGTCCGAAACATAAAGCTCAAGCGCGTCCTCATTGCTGGTGGCAGCGCCCTCAATATCCTATTTGCCAAGATGTTGGACGAGATGCAGATCCCAAGATCAGAGCTGAAGCCGAGTTCAGCCCCCTTCCACGGAGTCATCCCAGGACTGTCATCTACGCCACTCGGGCACATCGCCCTTCCAGTCACCTTCGGAGTTCGAGAGAACTTCCGGACGGAAAACATCACCTTCGAGGTGGCCGATTTCGAAACGACCTACCACGCAATCATTGGAAGGCCTGCTCTCGCCAGGTTCATGGCGATACCACACTGCACCTACCTCTGCATGAAGATGCCCGGCCCAAATGGTGTCATTACTCTACGCAGCGACGTCAAACAAGCCTTCACCTACGATAAAGAAAGCTACGATATGGCCCAATCTCGTGAGAGATCACGTGGCCAGGAAGAAATCCGACTGGCTGCATCAACATCTGAAGAGGGTGAAATCCCTACGAAGAAGATAGCCAAGTCGGGACAAGGTGACGCCAAAATGAAGAAAATCTTTCTTGATCCATCGGATCCTTCCAAAACCGCTGTAATCGGCGCCGAGCTAGATCCTAAATAGGAAAGCGCGCTCATCACCTTCCTCCAAAATAATAAAGATGTTTTTGCTTGGAAAGCATCTGATATGCCTGGAATTTCTAGGGAGGTGATCGAGCACTCTTTACACATCAAAGATGACGCGAAACCTATTAAACAACGATTACGCCGTTTTGCTTAGGATCGAAAAGATGCCATCAAGGAAGAACTCATGAAACTCTTAGCCGCCGGGTTCATCAAAGAGGTTTACTATCCCGACTGGCTAGCTAACCCGGTCCTGGTCCAGAAGAAGACAGGGCAATGACGCATGTGCGTTGACTACACCGATCTCAACAAAGCTCGCCCTAAAGATCCATTCGGATTGCCTCGCATCGACCAAGTCGTAGATTCACATGCGCAGCCCTCCCGAGTTTTCGGGACTGTTACTCGGGCTACCACCAGATCAGCTTGAAGGAATCTGACTGCCTGAAAACATCATTCATCACGCCGTTTGAAGCTTACTGCTACATCACGATGCCCTTCGGTCTGAAGAATGCCGGAGCTACATACCAGCGCATGATCCAGAGATGCTTTCAGACGCAGATCGGGAAAAACGTGGAAGCTTACGTCGACGATGTCGTCATCAAGACCAAGCAGAAGGAAGACCTGATTGCCGACTTAGAAGAAACATTCGCAAACATTCGAGCCTTCAGAATGAAGTTGAACCCGGAGAAATGCACATTCGGCGTGCCATCAGGCAAACTGCTTGGCTTCATGGTGTCCCATCGCGACATCGAAGCTAACCCAGAGAAAATCAATGCTATTTTAAATATGAAGCCCCCGAGTAACCAGAAAGATGTCCAGAAGCTCACTGGCTGCATGGCGGCGCTAAGCCGATTCATCTCCCGACTCGGCGAGCGAGGCATGCCTTTTTTCAGGCTACTGAAGAAAACCGACGACTTCCAATGGACTACGGAAGCCCACAAAGCCTTTGAAGATTTCAAAGAATTTCTCACGACGCCACCCGTCTTAGCCTCACCTCAGTCTCAGGAACCCCTGTTGTTGTATGTCTCAGCGACTCACCAGGTGGTCAGCACAATGCTCATCGTTGAGCGTGAGGAAGAAGGACGAGTCCAGAAGATTCAAAGGTCAATCTACTTTGTTAGCGAAGTGCTGGCAGGAACCAAAGTTCGCTACCCCCAGGTACAAAAATTATTATATGGTGTTCTGATAACCACAAGGAAATTGGCGAACTACTTTCAGGCTCACTCGGTCACCGTCGTCACTTCCTTTCCACTCGGCGATGTCACCCACAACCGGGAGGCGACTGGGCGCATCGCAAAGTGGGCCCTAGAACTGATGCCGCTGGACTTAACTTTCAAGGCGAGGACGTCTATAAAGTCACAAGCCCTGGCGGATTTCCTGGCCAAATGGACCGAGCAACAAGAAGACGTACCTAGGGAAGACCTACAATACTGGACCATGCACTTTGACGGATCCAAGAGGATCACTGGCTTGGAAGCGGGAGTCGTGCTGATCTCCCCGACTGGAGAAAGGCTGCGATATGTTCTTCATATTCATTTCCCCGCCTCATACAACGTCGCCAAGTACGAAGCCCTGCTGCATGGCCTACGACTTGTTGTTTCACTCGGGATACGATGGTTGGTTGTGAAAGGATATTCCCAGCTGGTTGTCAACCAAGTGATGAAAGACTGGTCCTGTTTAAATGACACTATGAAAGCCTATCGGCAAGAAATTCGCAAACTTGAAGACAGGTTTGATGGACTGGAGCTATCCCATGTCTTGAGACACAACAATGAGGTAGCTGACGAGTTGGCGCAGTTCGGGTCCAAGTGAGAAAAACCGCCCCAACAGACGTTTTCGTAGAGCATCTCTATGAGCCGACTGTTGTAGCAAAGCCAACTCCCAACGAGCAAGCTGCAAATCAAGTCGCCATGCTCGACGCTGACTGAAGGACACCGCTTATCAAATTTTTAACTCAGCAAGAGCTGCCGGAAGACCGGGGTGAGGCGGAACGAGTCCGACGTCGTTGTTAGGGCTATGTTATGGTCGACTCCGAATTATGCAAATAAAGCCCTTCTGGAGTCCTAATGAGATGTATCACGCCTGAGGAAGGACAGCAACTACTCCAAGATATCCACTCGGGTGTATGCGAAAGCCACTTGGTGGCACGCACCTTGGTAGGCAAAGCCTACAGACAAGGTTTCTTCTGGCTTACGGCGATCTCCGACGCCGACAAAGTGGTTCGCACGTGTGAAGGCTGCCAGTTCTTTGCTCGGCAGAGCCATGTTCCAGCCCAAGAGCTACAAACGATTCCATTATCTTGTTCGTTTGCAGTATGGGGCTTGGATATGGTCGACCCCTTCAAGAAGGCTCCAGGAGGATTCACACATCTGTTCGTCGCAATCGACAAGTTTTCCAAGTGGGTCGAGGCTAAGCCGGTTGCTACGATCACCGCTGACAAGGCACGAGACTTCATCCTCAACATCGTGCACCGTTTTGGCGTCCCAAACAAAATTATAACCAACAATGGGACTCAATTCACTGGAGGCGTTTTTCAAGGAATTCTGTGAAGATTTCGGCATCAAAATCTGCTATGCATCAGTCGCACACCCTAAAAGCAACGGACAAGTTGAGCGTGTCAATGGCATGGTTCTTCAAGGCATCAAGGTCCGAGTGTTCGATAGGCTAAATCCTTATGCCGGCAAATAGGTTCAAGAGCTGCCCTCGGTTTTATGGTCTCTACGGACTACGCCAAGTCGGGCTACCGGCCAAACTCATTTCTTATTGGTTTACGGGGTAGAAGTCATGCTGCCAAATGAAATGGAGTATGAATCTTTTCGAGTCCGCAGTTTTAACGACGAGCGCTACGATTAAGACCGAGTGGATGACCTGACCCGACTGAAAGAGGCCCGAGAGGCAGCCTTGATCCTGTCGGCGAGATATCTTCAAGGTCTTAGACGTTACCATAGTCGCAATGTTCGGGTGCGAGCCTTCATTGTCGGCGATTTGGTTCTACGCAAGATCCAAACCACCAACTGAGGGTTCTCCGCGGGGAGCTTGTGAACAGTGACGCGAAAGAGGAAATTTTTGAGGAAGACGAAGTGGCGGGGATGACCTCGAGGCTTCGTAAAAAGAATTAAGAGTTTTTGTTAAGTCATCTCGCGATTGGGCCGAGCCCATGAGAGACTTGCGGCCCGACTAAGGTATGGCCTGACGCGTGTCCTTAGGGACTTAGGTGGATGGACTTAAGCAGATTTATCCTAGCAATATGCACGTGTCGTTTAGCCCAATACCTTTAAAATCCTTTCATAACGCGGTTTGCGCAACTCCATGAGAAGTTGGCACGATGCAATTTGAAAGGTGACAAACAGTTAAGCTTTTCATGGCTGTCCTGATGACAGAAGCTATTTGGTTTTTAAGCATTTGATTAAATGATTATATCAATGCTATTTTTCCACGTTGGTGAAGATCTTTTTAGATTAAGACCAATATTATGGCAGGAGCTATTTAATATTTTGGTCATATTTTTCAGATGACTAAAAAATTTGTTTACCCATAAGAGGCGATTAAATTATTTGTTCCGGGATGACTCGGGCAAGTTAACTCGAATAAGCGTGAGCTTGCCGAGTGAATTGATTTCTTACCCATGAGGGCTAATTAAATTATTTGTTCCGAGACGACTCGGGCATATTTACTCGGATAAGCATGAGCTTGCCGAGTGATGTGTTATATGATTTTTTATGGTTGCTTCAGCTTGAGCTAAGCATTCATATGAGTATGATTTTTTATAGTTCTTGACTATATGCTTAGTCTGTTTTTGACTAACCACATATTCGAGGGCTACACCTAATTAGGTGCATCAGGAGATGCAACTAGATATTATTTTTGAGAATTTTTTTGAGATGTTTTCCAGCCCTTCACAGTCTTTGGAACCACTCGGGAGACTCAGGCAGAGATGATGGAACCACTCGGTAACAGAAGCACTCGGCCAAAGAGTCATTTGGCTGTGTGTTGCTTGGGTTCGAGGCAAAGTTATCTCGTCGACTGCGAAGGTCTCGGGGGCTACTGTGGAGATTATGAAAATCAGATATCATCATGGCAAGCTTGTCCGACTGATAATAGGGATAGGTTACGCCTAAGGATTATGTAAACCGGCTATGACTTGGGTGTTACGTTGGCGATGAAATAAGGCAACAACTCATAGTTATAGTTTGGTAAGATTGAGGAAACCGACTTAGAATATGATAGGGTTTCGACTTGTAAGTCCGTCCTCCAAGATTATATAAGGAGGGTAGAGGCGTCCCTTGAGGGATATCGGACATATGAGCTTTAGGAGCAAGAGATCATATTTATGCAATACACAAGATCGTGAGATCAATAAACACTCGGCGGATCGAATCCCGAAACAGGAGTAGGGTATTACCTCATGAGAGTGCCTGAACCTGTCTAAACCATTTTTTCCACTTAACCCATCGTGTTTGATGATCTTGACTGCACCCCCAATTTCTATTGCCGAAACTAAGTTTCGACACCCCGTCCTGACAGGCTCCTCATGCAGCAACGTCGTTTGAGAGTTAAAAAAAATAAATTTTGGATAAATAAAAATTTATCATTTTTTCTGTCAAATAAAATTAAGTTTGGACGAGAATATATTTTATATATACACCAATCTCTAGTAATTTTTCATAAATTTATAGAACTTTAGTTAAGATTTTTATAAGTTTTTAACAATTAGCTCGTTTTCACGTGATTTTCCTCCCAAATACTTTGAGAACATATCGGATGAAAACGAGTTAAGTGTTGAAAACTTCGAAAACTCATAAATAAACGAAAAGATATAAATATGTAGATATGAAATGTATTCACTAAATTCAAGTTCAAACTCAATTTTATTTGGAGTAAAAAGACACATTTCGGTAAAATAGTAACATAATACTATTCACCTAAAATTTATTTTTTCTCAAATTAAGTTGAGTTTAGATTAAGATTTAGTGAGAATTTATTTTATATCTATGTGTATCTCTAGTAATTTTTTTATGAATTTAGAAAACTTTTAAATATATTTTTTTAACAATTAGCTTTTCACATGATATTTCTCTCATACACTTGTCACACTTTTCATGCATGTCGTATAGGAGTACCTCAACATAACAAAAAAATATTATTTATATTAGTATTTAAATATATAATAATAATGCTGCTCACTTTATTTGGTCCATGGTGTACAACTTCGATCGCTATTTTCCTATCAGAATATAACGATAATATATAACAAAACTATTCAATCTATTGGAGTAATATTCTTTACTATTTTACAAAGTACTTCAAGAGAAAATATATCTTTTTGAGTTTTATGTTCTCAAACTAGACAGGAGCGTTTTGAGATCTAGTGATGTCAAAAGTTTCAAAGTTCAACCGAATAGATTGTCATGTACTCACTCTGTTCTAGAATACGATAGCAATCTAGTCCAAATTCGCTGTACTAACTTGTGTTTAATCCTTTCATAGCTAAGTCGCTATATGTTGGGATGGAAGGAAGAGTATTTTAATTAGACATTTTTAAGTTAAGATATAAATTTTATATTGGTTTCCGTTAGCACGTTTTTTAAATTGTTTAACATATTATATGGTCATATTTGGTTGAGGACTAAAAGCATTATTTCCTCTATTTTAGTTTTTTTCCTTAAACTTCTAAACAGAAAAGAGTAAAAAGGGACTAAAATATTATTAGTCATTAGTCTCTATTGAAGAAATTAATTAGAACTAAAGTGTTACTTTTCCAATAGATATCCTCTTGCAACATTTTCTCTCATGAATAGGGACAATATGATCTTTGTACAGCGTAATTAAATAATTACGCTTTATTCTTTTTATTCTCTACAACCAATTAAAATTTTTTATTCAGAAATTAATATTTAGTCCCCTAAATAAAATACCAAACACAAACACGGGCTATATACAGCTGCGTGCTAGTACCAATTGACCGATGAGCATAGCATATGCCGTAGTGGCGCTGCAGCAGCTATTAGCGGGCTATGCTGCAGATGTCCTCGACCAGCAGCCATTGAGTGTGTGTGTGCATCCAAGGATCGATCACGAGGCAGAAGCAATACATTGATGGCATCGATCAGGAGGCAGCAGCAGCAGGGGGGGCAAAAGGGATGGAAGTTACAACGACGCAGGCACAAAGCAGCTGCGACTGCGACCAAACAGAAAGATCAGATCAGAGCAGCCATGGCTTCACTAGCTGCTGTATCTACCACACCTAGCTATCCATCTCTGCATCTATCTGCAAGCTGCATGAGGCCAGCCATGGCCATGGCTAGTGAGTGAGCTCGTCGTCGTCGTGTCTACAGCTAGCTATGGCTATGGCAACTTGGCAAGGCAATGCTTGCGCGGGTGGTGGTCAACATGTCTGTTGCTACTATTACGTTACTGTGCAGGCTTAACTCTTCTGCCTTCTCCTTGCTTGTGTAGTTTTATACATGACTGACATAGGAGGAGCATCTCTGGAGTACTGTACAGACTACAGTATATAGGAGAGTATATTATCTGCTGGCTTCAGCTCATCGAGAGGAGCAATAACTGAATATTTTTGATGCTCCATATGATAATTCCTTCCTGTACATGGCTTATTCTTATTCTTACTATTCCTGCTATAAACAGAGATAATATGAACATGTTCTTTTCTGATTAGAAGCTGATCCTTTGATATCACTGTACATCGTTACTGACACTTAAACCTCATCATTTTTGGACTCACATGTCAGCCATCACATGAGAGAAAAGTTACATTGAAGGATTAGAGGATCTCAATCTTTCTGATTGTGGATTTTTTTGTTTACACCATCACAAGCCTCCAAGGGGCGTGGCGACCACACCCTCAAGTGCCTATCTCTAGATGAGGCAACACAAAAAAAAAACATTAGTTTCTCATGGTGCAATGGTAGCCTTGTTAGCTCTTGGTACTTTTTTAGTCCTCGTATATATTTCAGTTTATATGGTGGCTCAAAATTTTACACTAAACACCCTAAAATTCAGAAATTAATATAAAATCACTCATCTCTCCAACCTTCCACGTGGATCCCCACGCCCTCTTCACTTTGCGAGTTTGACAGTGATGACAACCCTGAGCTTCCTGACGACAACGGTAATCCAGAGCTCCATGTCCTTTCTCCTCCCTTCATCTCGAGCTCCACTCAACGACGACCACGAGCTCCCCACCATCGATGGCTGCGACTTCTTTAGACCTGATGACCTCGCTTTAGATCTGCTCGTCTCCCGGCGGATGGGTCAGGAGCGGCGGCGGCTCGTTCGAGGAGGTTACCACCATCATCCCTCCTCCTCTTCTTCCTTGTAGCTTGGTCGATGAGGCTACGATGGCGGTCGAGGAGGCCCCCTCCTTCTCCGCCACCAAGCTCCGAGGCTACGAGTGGTCTAGACGTGCGCAAGTCCTCGATCCTATAGGCTTGCCGTGAATAGCATCAGATGCGACCATGGTGGCCGTCGGTATTCTAAATGAGGGGATGAGCTTGTCGGCATCTATGGCCCATCTTCCTTTCATTGTGCTTGTTCCATTCGCCTATCCTATGTCGCCACTTTCTCTCAGATCAGTCGTCACTTATGTAGGAGGGTATGGGGATGGACCGCGACGCAGAGGCACGACTCGCCCAACACGAGAGCCACGAGCTGTGGTTTTGTGAGGTGGAGCTGAGGCACACAGGGGCACCTGCCCCTGTAGAGCGACGTGCTCATCGTAAGGTCATCGTCCCGGCTAAAAAGGAGGATCGGCTTCTAAATAGAGAGATGGGGATACGCTCCACATAGGAGCATCGGGCATGACATAAGTTGTATGTTTCATGCAAAATAATGTCTATGTTAAATTTTCTCGGAATACTTTTTCTAAAGCAACTTTTCAACTCATTCGTTTAAATCCTCAAATTAATAACACTAGCTAACACAAAAATCAAAATATCCATCGGTTTCAGCTACGTTAAACCTAGCAGTAGGAGATGCCGTTTGATAATGCTTATCAGCTGATAAATTAATACATAAATTTACTAAAATATTATATTCCCTGTTTTTTTCCGTTGGTTAGTTCAACGTCTTATAAAAAGTGGAGGGAGTAAAATATAAGGTTAATCAATACTGTTTCATAGACTATAGAGCAGTAACTTAGAAAAAAAATATAAGAGATGCTAACGTACATAGTTTTTGAGAAAATCGTACGTATGTATGGCACAACCAATCCAAATTAAACCTTCATAAGCAAAAAGAACGAATAACTACCATTAAATCCAACGGTACGTTTGATTGGCGCCATGAGTAATATGTCTGAGAAAATGCAAGCCTGAGAATTTGATTATTTATGTCGACTAACCAGGCAAGCCTGAGAGATGTGTGTTCGTGTTTGGTTGAAGGCTTGAGCCTAAGGAAAACGTAAACTTTTCTCAACCGAGAAAACGAATTTCCCATCAATCTCAATCCTCTTGAAGGGACACTGTCTGATCTGATATGGAGTTACTTTGTTGAGTTCATTACTACAAAACGATGCTGTTAATTACTCATGAACCATATACTGATCGATATAGTTGATCCCGTTAAACATAGTTAATGGTATTTCTTTTTTTTTTCTCACGAAGTCATATCATCCTAGATATTTATAGCATTTAGATTATATCTATGGTACATATTACCTATTCTTTCTTCTTTCATAGAACCATGTAATCTGCTCAAAATTCATAAGTATCAAGTACACATAAAATATAAAATATGTTCACCTCGCACTATATTTATAACCATGTGTAAATTACGTAAAACATAAAAAGTCTTTGTTTTGGTTTTAAAAAATATAATGCATCTTATTTGTTCATATTATGCAACTTAATTTCCCGTAACAACACACAGGGTATTAATCTAACATGGATTAATTATTAATTAGGGATCACGGGCTATATATATGTGGAGTACTACAATGCAGGCATAAACTGATATATAGGAAAATATGCAGTGCATACGATATATTTGCGTAAACTTAGAAGCTATGGAATTTAAAAAATAGACATTTGAGATTTATTCACGTCGTTATGAATAGTTTGTTTACTTTCGAATTTATCATTTGACCATAAGTAAAAAAAATTACTAAAAAGTACAACCTAATAAAAAATTTACTCAACAGTGACAGTGAACAAATCTTATACATTTTACGTGTACACTACATACGGTTTCCACTAGTACATTTTTCCAGTGCGCGGAGGTAGGGGGTGTGCCGGGTGGGCCCCGACATACCCCGGTCCACGTGTAAGTGTATATATATATATGTATGTATGTATATATATGTATATATATGGCACATATCTTCTCGGCTTGTCGTTTCGGAACTCGAAAGTCAAAACTCGGGAACAGTAAAAGACGAGAATCGTCACCGAATGCTTGAACCAGTGCTATCGAACCTGTGCGCCGACCAATGCCCGCACCCTCGCGCCGCCGTCGTTCACGCCGCACGCCGCCGTGCACCTAGCACGACCACTCGTGCGCCGGCCGCCGAATAAATTAAGACATTCATGTTCATTCGAAAATGTCGAATAAATTAGTCAGAAAAATAGCATTATAAGTCTGGTATTCTTTTGTGCACATATTTTTAATTATCATTATGGTGTTTAAACTATTTATATTATAGTTAATGGATCGTTTTTATTTAATCTGAAATTTAAAGTATCGTATTATTTAGTATATATACCTAATCACGTTGTTAGTTTTATAATTATTACCAAAATATTGTGTTAAATTTTTTTGGCGGCATACCCTAAGCTAAAATCCTATATTCGCCACTGCATTTTTCCCATCCGGAATAAGTTTGTTTTTTGTTTTCTTTATTTTAAATATAAATTTATTTTTGTAATTATTACATCGAAATCGAAGTTGATAAAAGTATGAAATAATTATATTGAAAGTAGATAAAAAATAGTTGTATTGAGATTTATTAAAATACAAGTATTTTGGTTTTTTATATTGATATATATGAGACGAGTGAAAAATAATTTTTGAGACAAAGGTAATACGCGAAGTAACAATCGTACAAATCAAACCGAGAGCTCACAGTACAGCAAATACGAAACGATCCGGAGGAGCGTGCAGTTGAATGTCACGTCAAACAGACAGATATGAAATGCAATGCAAGCAGAGACGACATGGATACAGTGCTGTCATGCTGTCTCTCATATGCTGCACAGTGCACTGCACTTACTGTGGCAGTAATTCGCCGCTGCTCTACTGCTGCACCCTACTTTTTTATTTTATTTTATTGTTCTTCGTCTTCAAGTCATTCCTTTGAAATCCACACTGTCAATCATTTGTTTCTAAGAATTATTATATATATATATTCTATAGAACTGAAACCCTTTAAATTTTCTATGTTTTTCTTGCCAATCAAAGAGAGCCAGGGAGAGAACAGGGACAAAGAGCCAGGTTATATACTTACTTAGTACTACATACTTACATTGGGCCTTTTAATGGAAAAAATAAAATGGAGTTGTATTTGGGCTAATAAAGGAAAAATACTTAGGCTATTCATTGGATCGAACAAAAAGGAGAAAAACATGGAGAAGGAAGAATGAAGAAAGCACCGCCAAGATATGAATGTATCTTTATTGTTTTTCTTCCTTTCTTCATTTCACTGTTGGTGAATATCTAAATTAATTAAGGTAAAAGGTGTTTAGATGGAGGGACTAAACTTTATTTCGTGTCATATCGAATATTTGATTAGACGTGAACTAATTGTAAAAGTAATTATAAAATCGAAGAATTATTCACGAAACGAATCTATTAAACCTAATTAATTCATAATTAGCAAATGTTTATTGTAGCATCATATCATCGATATAATTAGGCTTATTAGATTCGTCTCACGAATTATTCATCAATTATAAATAAGTTTTATAAATAATCTATATTTAATAATTTAAAATAATATATAAATATTTGAAGGGACAGGACTCAAATTTAGGGCCCAAACAAGACCTAAAGCTGGCAGCTTCTGTGCGAGCTGATTGGCCAAGGTGATCTGCAATAGTATGTTGACACGTGTCAGTTTTCCCCTCACTCACGATGTGCGCATGGAACAAGCAGAAAAAAAAAGAATGTAAAGGTAAAATCCATAGAGTTATAGGCAATAATCAGCAAATGCATCACTATTGTTTCATACTCAGAGACCCAGGGTATCAGTATCGGTATACCACTTATTCTGTACTACTCTTTTTTTGTCTAGATGCCAAGTAGGGAATACTAATGTGAATTTAGTTATACTTTCCTCAAAATAAATATTCTCTCCCAAAATTAATCAGGGCACATTTATACGATTCACAAGTTACATATAAATAAAACTCCTTAAAAATGAATAACAAAGTCAAATTCATAATAAATTCCTCACAGATTCTTGTTTTTAAATTAAAATAATAAGCATGTTTGAGGATGTTTTCTTAATGGTATCTTCATTGAGGGCTGGGATGCTGAAACGGTACCGCTTCTGGCTAGAAACCGCATAAACCAAGCCAAACAATGATTCCTTATATGGTTTCAGAACATAATCATTTTCTTTATTTGCATAACCGAGGTTGAGGTGTTTCTGTTGTTTCTTGTTTACTTTTCCCACTCCACCCTCCACACCGAGCCTCCTCGCGCACCCCTCCACAACGAGCCCTTCTCGCGCTCTCCTCCCACTCCGTCAGTCCAGAAGCGCCGCCGACCTCCAACGAAAAAGAAGGGTCGTCGGCCAAGAGGCGTCGCCGCCATCGGCCAAGAGGCTTCTCTCCCGGCCAAGAGGCACCGCCGCCGGCGCCCCATCCCCAAGTCGACGCGGCGAACCAAAGGCGCGGCCGCCAGAGCCGCAAACGGGAGGCGCGCCTCTCCCAACGTCGGCGCCCACCCCGTATCCTAGCTCAATGGTTTGATTTCATTTTTGTTTAGGTTTTTTTTCTGGTTAGATCTATGTTGTGTGTAGCGTCAAAAGCAACAAAAAATCATGAAAGAAGTTATATGGCAACTTCATTTGTTGGTTGTAGTTTTTTGAATTATTGTATCATAATGTATGTGGACCATGGTTTATTACATTTTGATCACAATGCGCTTTGCCTAAACTTAATAAAACAACTAACACAAATACGAGAGGCATATTAGTCTATTCGAGCTTATCGTCTGCTTTTTAGAATCAGAATCCAACAAATCCGCCAAACGATTTCATAAGTAATTCTGATTTCACAAGTGATTCTGATTCTTTGGAGAAACGTTTCTCAAGAAAATCTAAATCCGAAACTTTTTTTACATAATCTGAAGCTCTATCAAACGAGCCCTAAGTCTTGGACAGTGCCCCTTCCAATATGGCTGAAGCCTTCGCTGCTTGATAGAGAAGAGTTGTATGACTGGGGTTTGGCCGAGGATAAGGGCATTCTTGCCCTCATGCCGAACGATGAATAGTGTTTTCTTGTATTAGGTTGAGGTCATCGTGTGGTGTTTTTTCGACGCACGTATAAGGTTTATGTGTGTGTTGTAAGGGTTCTTACCCTGTCTTTTCTAATACAATGATACATAGTTCTTATACATGTTTGAAAAAATGGTATATTAATTGATTCGTCAAAATATCAAATCTAAAACTATCAATTAGGCACTGTTTCTTTACACCAGCTTCTGGCTTTTCAGCCTACAGTAGAAAAAAGTGAAAGAAACAGCTACCTTCTATGTTTAGCTTCTCAAAAGCCATTTGCCTTTTCGAACTACAAAAGCTAGAAGCTCACCAGGGTGAGTTTTTCGCTTCGAGGAGAAAAATTACCCATCCGCCACCGTAATACACCAGCTTGTTTGGCTTCTCCGTCGGATATTTTAGACTCTGTTTTTGGATATTTTGAACGTCGTTTGGTCCAAAAGCTAATCCTGAAGAAAGTTGTAAAACAAGCTCAGCTTTTGTAATTCCAGCTTCTGAAGGTAGTAGTAGCCAGAAGCCAAAAACCAAAAACTTGCTTCTACAGAAGCAAAAGCTGAAAGAAACAGGGCCTTAGTAGGGGTGCTAACGGAACGGGGCGAAGATGGGTTGGACAGAAACACCATCGTCCCCGCTTCCCTCACCCCTGGCTGGGCAGAGCCAAAATGGAAAACCTCACTCGCCCTCACCTAAATGTGTTAGTAGCGGCATTGGCTACTCACACCCACTACGCATGTGGTTTAAAGTATCACATAGGTGAATCGTTCGTGTCTATTTTTTAAACATATATTATCCTTTTCCTACTTAACATGTACTAACACTAGTTTCAATTTCTATACTACTTAAAATAATAGGTGGTGAGATATATTTCCATATTATCCCTATAAGCGACATGTATTGTTATATCATCTTTTAATTAGTCATCTTTTGTTTCATTAATGGCTTTCCTAAAATTTCAAAATCCTACCTGTTTGATAAAAACTATAATATTAACTTATTAATTGCTTTAGGCCCTGTTTAGTTGTAGCTGAAAAGTGAAAAAAAAATTGGATTTTGACCACTTTTTGGCTTTTTGGAACTAAACAGGGGGGTGAAAGTTGGGATGAAATAATTTCAGATTTGGGAGTAGTTTGGCCAAAAAGGGTGAAAATTTTTGTTTGGGAGAAGCGCCGGACGCCACTACCCCCGAGCGCGTCGTCATGGGTTGCGTGCACGGCCGCCCCTCCACCTCCATCCCCGACGCGAACGCCTCCCGTCGCCACGACCACCCGCCGCCGCCGCTCAGAGCGAGACGCAGGCAGGCGGATGCCGCCGCTGCGGAGGCGGAGGCGGAGGCCGGCAAGGCCGACGAAGGGCGAGCAATGACCGCGCCGCGGGCCGCCGGTGAAGAGGGAGCAACGTTCGCGGTCGTTGAGGTCGGCCGCGGCGCATGCCGAGGTGCGCATCGGGCGAAGCTTCGCGAACAAGGCGCGCGGTGAGCGCCGCCGCCGGGCCGGCCCGCCCGGCTCTCCGTCGTCGCCGGCGAGGCCATCGACGGCCGGACCCCGCGCCACGCCGACTCGTTCGAGAAGATCGACAAGGTGCGCGCACGCTCCCCTCCCCTCCCCTAAGCTCTCCGCTATCCACGCGTGGGAGCTTCCTCGAGAAAGAGAGAGAAAACCACATCTTTGTTCGACTCGCTTGGCTATTCTAGATCGGGCAAGGCACGTACAACAACGTGTACAAGGCGCGGGAGTCGAGACGGCTGGAGACGTTCCGGGACGAGCCGGGTGGGCTGGTGGCGCTTCGTGACGCGCTGCGCTCCGTGACGGGGCCGCCGTGCCACGACGACCGGAGCTGGTGGTACGGCGTGGAGTGCGACGGCGACGAGCGGGTGGTCGGCGTCGCGCTCGGCGGCGTGCGGCTCACGGGCGTCTTGGCTCCGGGGGCGCTGGGCAACACCTGTGCGCTCCGACGGTTCCCCGTCAGCGCGTTCGGCCACAACCTCAAAACAAAAAAAAAAATGCTGGCTTGATTTGTACAGTACTAGTTTTAGGGGTAAATTTGTCTTTATTGCAATAGAAAAAAAATTTCATATGTAACTAAACACCTACTCTTGTGAAAAGTTTTCACCTAAAATTTAAACACCTACTCTTGTAAAAAGTTATGAAAAGTTTTCACCAAAAGTTTTCATCAAATTTTACAACTAATCAGGGCCTTAATAAGATAAAAAAACTTAATTTATTTTTTCGGTGCAATGTCCGGATTCTAGTTTAAAAAAAGGAAGAAAAGCTGAAGCGACAAAGGAGATCCCAGCCGAGATCCGCCGTCGCGGAGGACGAATCGCGTCGCGTCCCAGTTATTTTATTCCCCCACGAGGCTGCATCTCAGCCGTCCATCGCTAACGTCCTCGGGCTGATCCTGATCCTGCGGCTCACGATCGGTCAATGCCCGGTCCACGTAGCCCGTCTCTCTTCCCCGTATGGCGCACGCGCACGCGCACTGCAGCCACTGTCACTGTTCTCCGGATCTTCTGCGGCTGCCAGCAGCAGCTTCACATCCCGAATACTCCATCCGTTTGCAAATATTTTGAACACTACTATTTACTTTTACGATGAATAAAAGCTTGATGCTTATGTTTATAAAAATTAGAATGCAGTAACACATTTTGATAATACGAGAAATTCTTAAATAGTAATTTATTTATTTATTTTTGCAAAAAGTCAAAATGTACTGATCACCGAGAAAAAAAGAAGAGATTTCCACATCTTAATTGATTGATATTAGGGAGAAAAAATACAAGGTTCATTGATTTACACTGGAGCGTAAATGGGAGGATATAATTTCTTTCTAATATGTAACTACAATCGTGTCAACGTATTTCGGACGTAGCATCAACATCATCTATAAATTTTGCTATTAGCCTCGCGATCGACCGTTGCTGCTCGCAGAAAACCATGCCGTGACGAATGAAAAGCGCCGTAGTGACGATTATTTTGCAAATGGACATGTAATGTTCAGCATATGAACTTCAAAATTCTGATTTTATGCACGAAGCATATATATTTCTTTCATGAAAGAAGATGATATTGCAATGTTACTGCAACGCACTCTTTTCATCATAAAATAAACTAATCTACTTAAAAAAATACAACACATTCACGTTTATTTTGAGAAGGAGATGGCATGAGTATATCTGATTGTAATGTTTGGATGCTTGTGTTTGGCAGTATACTCCTGCTACTACTTTACTACTCATTGCGGTGTCTCAGAAAATCTACGTTAGGTGAGAGGCACAATGACACTGTTTGGATTTGCAAGCTGCAGAGCAACAGTGACATGGCCTAAACACAAGCAGTCGCCTACTGCAGATATGCAGATATGCAGTAGCGCACGGCCTAAACGCATCATTTGATTTTTCTTACTGCTATCGTTTTAAAATAAATTAATATAATATAAAATATGATAAATACTAATTCCATGAATCTAAATAGAAATATACTATGGATCTAAATAAATTTTTTATCTAAATTCGTAATAATAAGATATACCATATCTCATATATTATATTTGTTTTAGTATGGAGTAGCTAGGTGGTTTGCCTCCTCATCTTCAATGCACCATTGTGCAAAAATGTTGCCTTTTGTTGGCTCTATTATCTACAGCCAATTAGTCACGGGCAAATGGACCGTGCTCACACGGGTCGGCCCGGGCACGCAAGGTATTGTAGCGGCATGGCCCGGCATGGCCCGATAGGCAAACGGGCCGTGCCGGCACGACGCACGATTGGGTGTGTTGTGTTTGGGCTGCCATCCAAACCCGTGGGTCGATACGGCACGGCTCGTTTACGGTAACAAACACCGTAGCATCGTAGCACGAGTAAAAGTAGCCCGTGGGCCTTTAACGAGCCAAAACGGTGCCATAAAGGTGTGAAACAAGGTATCAAACAGGTGCTATCGGGCGGCCTCGACCCATGGGCTTTTAACGGGCCCGTGCGGCCGACACAGTCCCGGCCACCTCATGGGCCGTGCTTGGGCCGGTGCTAGCTAGATCAGCAACACCGTAGCACGAGTAAAAGTAACCCGTGGGCCTTTAACAGCCAAAACAGTGTCATAAAACAGTGTAAAACAAGTATCAAACAAGTGCTATCGGGCCGCCTCGACCCATGGGCTTTTAACGGGCCCGTGCCGACACGGCGGTCCGACCACCTCATGGGCGGGTGCTAGGCACGTGGGCCGACACGACACACGGCTGTTTCATGAAGCGGGCCAAACGGCCGAAACGGGTCCGTGTCGGCCGGGCCACCCGTTTGGCCATCTGTGCAGCCAATACTTAATTTTAAATAATTCAAATTCAAAAAGGTTTAAATATAAATTATTTTATAGCTTTGTTTATTTTTCTATGGTTTGTCAGCTTTATCTAGGCCAATTAGACCGGGAAAGCACAACTACTTATTTTACAACGCCATTGTAAAAGGGAACAAAGAGAAATTAACAAAAATAAATAAGCTTTGTGTCCTCTGAGTTCTGCACAAACAGATTGCCCCATCATTTGCTCTTATATTATCAACCCAACAAATTTTGAATTTTAAAATTAAAGTTGACCATCATACTTTATTTTTAGCATTGGCTTTTAAGGTGACAAAAACACTATATAAAAGTTTTATGAAAAAATTGAAAATTATATTATAGACGCTAATAAGTGTTAATGTATATAATCACCTGTAGTAGGTATGATATGTGTCCAGAGTTCCATATATTCTACTACCAGTATTCATATATTTACCATCACTGTTTCTCATTTCACGCGCTTCTACCATGTCGCTTCCCGTGGTAGCGTGGTTTTCACGCGAAAACCACGACGAAACGAACAATAATTTTGGCGACGTCTTGCCGTCTCGCGGTTTTCATCTAAACTGCATCAAAACCGCGAAAACCATAAAAAACTATAAAACTCGCGAAAAACACAATTTAAATTTGAATCAAATTCAAATCCATATCGTACGCGGTTTGCGCTCAAACCACGCGAAAACCGCGTCACATACCACGGTTTCGCAGCAAACTACGTGAAGTTTATTTTTTATGATAATATATATTTGTGATAAAATATTTTTAAATTTTTTAATTTACATAAAATTATTCAAACGAAACCACGGGGATGTCGTGCCGCACCCTACGATACGCGTGAAAACCGCAACAATTTTGGCGGTATCACAAACACTATTTACCACCAACATTTTGTTCATTAAGGGCATGCTTAGTTGCAAAATTTGGTAAAATTTTTCATCCAAAAAATTTGGACGAAAACTTTTTACAAGAGTGGGTGTTTGTTGCATGTGAAATTTTTTTGGATTGTATTAAATGCATGATGCATGCAACTCTCATGCACATCTCCCAATCCAAAATTTCATCTTTTTTTTTGCCAAATCCCTTCCAAAACAAAAAATTTTTCATCCTAACTTTTGACCCATATATTTAGTTTTAAAATATTAAAAAATACTCAAAATCTAAAATCTTTTTACATGATCTTACTTGAAAAAAATGTCTGAAGATTGTGTACATGTCTCTCTCTTCGGTTCTCTCCCAAGTTTTGTTAATCCGGACTTTTTGAAAACCAAGATAAGTTTGAAAATGGCGATTTTCCAACCACACGAGTACAGTGGAGCTGAGCTGAGCAGGTGGCAGGTCAGCTGCACTGCTGTATTTTCAGAGACAGTTCATGTACATAATCCAGCACTGAAAATAGCTTTTATAGCAGAAAAAGCCACACACACACACTTGGAAAGAATAGAAACCATGCTCTTATCGAAAACTAAAAAACATAACCTCACAAAGTTCTAAAAAGCAGTTGTAACATTTCAGAGAAATAAATAATCTTACATTGCCTCCACGCCCACAGTAGAATCTCTCTCTCTCGAGACAACTTTACACTGTTCAAAGCTGCCACTTACCCCAAAAAAACCTTTCAGTTTTGGACAGCTCAGCCCTGTTTTAAACCTAAAAAAGAGAGTGTGCATGCGCATTGGAAGTGCAGAAGTGATGTGTTCAAGCTAATGCAAATCGTGCAAATTTCAGTCAGTTCAAACTTGCTATAGCCAAGTCTGAAAAAAAGTACTATCAATTCAGAAAAGAGACTTGCTGTACCTTGCCAAGTCTGAAGAAAAGAAGAAATTCAGAAAAGAAACCCTTTTTAAAACGAATTCAGAAAATAGACTTGCTCTTGCTGTACCAAGCCAAATCTGAAAAAAAGAGAGAGAATTCAGAAAAGGAAGCGACCCATTCTGATCAGAAAATTCAATCTTTCTCTCTGAAAAGAGTCGAGAGAGAGAGAAAGTGGGTGTCTTCATGTGAAGACCAGAGAGAGGAGAGGCGAGATGAGGTGAGGTGATCGCAGTAGTGGAGTAGTAGTATTAAAAACCAGCAGCAGCGAGGCCACCACACCACCAACGCCACCAACCACCTTCCTCCTCCAAGAACCACTACCACGACGAGCGCGAGCACGAGCAACCATGGCGGCAGCGGCGGCAGAGGGAGCTGTTAGGCTTGGGCCATGACTGCGGCGAGTTCTTGCTGGGTTGTACTAGTAGTGACAAAGACGAGGACGAGGAGGAGAGGCGTAGAGGCGGCGGGATGGCAGCGGCGGCGGTGGGGGAAGGGGGAGAGGCTGTCGTCCTCCTCCCCGACGGGGGCGGCGGCGCCGCAGGTGGACGCCGGGAAGTACGTGCGGTACACGCCCGAGCAGGTGGAGGCGCTGGAGCGGGTGTACACTGAGTGCCCCAAACCCAGCTCGCTCCGCCGCCAGCAGCTCATCCGGGAGTGCCCCATCCTCAGCAACATCGAGCCCAAGCAGATCAAGGTCTGGTTCCAGAACCGCAGGTCAGTCTCCCTCCCCCTCTCTCCGATCTGTGCGGCTCGGGCTGTTCAGCCATGGCGTGCTCTTCGGATTCTTTGTTTGTGTAATGTAATGAGATGGATTCCTGTGTTGTTCTTTTTGGGTTCTTGTGGAAATGGGGCATCTTTGTGAGGATTTAGTGAGGGAGATTTGTGTTTTGGGGTTCATCTTTGTTGGGTTCTTGAGTTCAGTTGCTTTTTCTGTTAGATTTGTAGTTGCCTGCAACTTTTTGGTGTTCATTTTAGGGCTTGCAATGTGTTGGATTGGTGACAAGAAGGTTCATTTCTGGGATTTTGAGCCTAAATGATGGGTTCGTTTAGGGGGTTGAAAACTTGAAATGTTTATTGTAGTCCGTTTTGTGCAATAATGAAGCGCAATCTGTTTGCTTGAAATTTATCAAGATATTTTTTTTACAAAACTTTGCGGCAATGATTCGAGTTCCTGTGCCCAAACTGTTCTTCGCTGCATTATTCTGCTGGTTGTGTGGTGGGTAGGGAGCGAAATGGCAGCATCATTCGTTGGTTTCCTCTTGGATTTTGTGGTGATGTGAATAGCCAAATATCCTGGATCTCTGTTCAGACTTCACAGTTAATTTTGTTTGGTTTAAATTGAAAATATTTGGTCTCCATTTGTCTTGTTGCTTGTGGTGACCAATGATTGGTTCGAACAAAATTGCCTTAGGGCATTTCTTGTTTCCTGTGCTTGCCATTTTAAGGCCCATCTTTTTTAACCCTGTGCTATGGACTGTGGTAGTGTTCGTGTTTTCTTGCTATAGGCCCCCCTAAACATCACCTCCTGGTTATCATCTTGCTTTCTTTTTCAGTGGATCACAAGTAGGGCAATAGTTTTGTCACTAGTGGTGTCACTGTGGAAGAATGTGAAGAGCAACATTTTGAGCAAGTTTGGTATATGCTATTACTGTACTCATGAAGGCCAAATATAAATCAAGAATCCTTTTAGGTAGAGGATGCTCTTGTTTAGAGTAGAGTTAACAGATGGAGACAGAAACATCACTGTCAACTAGGCAATGATTTTCACATATGGAATACTAACTGTTATTGCATAGTATATAGTCATTTGTCTCTTTTGCAAATGACCTTTTGCTTGTTCCTGTTCAATGATCCCCTTTTAACCTTGGGGAATATTTGCTAAAATGCCTTCGCCTAACTGCCTTTGTGCTCATTTGGGCTGTGCCAATCAGTATCCATTAACTAGTATTGGAATCTTTGTGTAGTAGAAGACACCATATCCTTTGGATAGTTTATTTATGTACTTTTGCCAATAACATTGTCCCCTTCCTTGTAATTGGCAGATGCCGGGAGAAGCAGCGCAAGGAGGCCTCCCGGCTGCAAACTGTGAACCGGAAGCTGAATGCGATGAACAAGCTGTTGATGGAGGAAAATGACCGGCTGCAGAAGCAGGTGTCCCGTCTCGTCTACGAGAACGGCTACATGCGGACTCAGCTGCACAATGTGAGCTCCCTGTCCTTGTAGTCTTCTATTCTTACAATGTTTCCATATGTTGATTCAACACTATAACTATCTTGTTTTCTTAATCAGTAATGTTTGTATCTACTTTGTAGCCTTCTGCAGCCACCACAGATACAAGCTGTGAGTCTGTGGTGACAAGTGGTCAGCACCATCAACAGCAAAACCCAGCAGTTCTGCATCCGCAAAGGGATGCTAACAACCCAGCAGGGTATCCTCCATAACTAGTCTATTTTATTCTTTTGTTATGCTGTGCTTGTTGTATGAGAGATTGCTGAGATGCTTTTATTTGCACAGTCTTCTCGCAATTGCTGAGGAGACCTTGGCAGAGTTCATGTCGAAGGCGACAGGAACTGCTGTTGAATGGGTGCAAATGGTTGGGATGAAGGTAATGTGTTCGTTGTACAAGAAAACTGTCCAGCATGTTGGTCTTTTCTTTCCATTTCTGTTCTTTCAAACCAACTGAAATGAGAACTTGATTACAGCCTGGTCCGGATTCCATTGGAATCATCGCTGTTTCGCACAATTGCAGTGGCGTAGCAGCACGAGCTTGCGGCCTTGTGAGCCTTGAGCCCACAAAGGTATGATTGTTTTCATTGATATTGAGTTACATTTCCCATTAACTGGCATGCTGCAGCCCCTGATAAGCTTCATTTTAGGTTGCGGAGATCCTCAAGGATCGCCTCTCTTGGTACCGTGATTGCCGATGCGTTGATATCATCCATGTTATCCCTACGGGTAATGGTGGAACCATTGAGCTAATCTACATGCAGGTAAATATACCAGATTGTGTTGCGACTCATGTGTGCATTTTTCTCAAGCATCACTAGCTATTTGTTATTGGTAATAACCATTGCCCTTTTTAATTCCTTAGACTTATGCACCGACAACTTTGGCGGCACCACGCGACTTTTGGACACTCCGCTACACCAGTGGACTTGAAGATGGGAGTCTTGTGGTATTACTTTGATCTTTATGGTCTATCTGTCATGTTATGATCGGACTTGTTCTGTTTGGATCATACCACATCATCATGATTTTTGACTGAAGTGTAGTTTCTGTTGTATTAAATGTTGCTTGACACCAATCCTGATCTGTAGATCTGTGAAAGGTCACTGACCCAGTCCACTGGCGGCCCGTCTGGGCCTAACACTCCAAATTTTATCAGAGCCGAGGTACTTCCTAGTGGTTATCTGATTCGACCTTGTGAGGGAGGTGGCTCCATGATTTACATAGTGGATCATGTTGATTTGGATGTAAGTAGCAACGGTGCTATCACATTAACTAGTGTAATATTGAATAGTTTTATGAAATACATGTCTTACTAAACCCTGTGTATTTTACAGGCTTGGAGTGTGCCTGAGGTCCTTAGACCGCTCTATGAATCTCCAAAGATCCTTGCACAGAAGATGACCATTGCAGTATGTGCACTGTTTTATTCCATTGTTGAAGAGCATTTGTTCACCTCTCATGGTGATTGTGAGTGCATAACTTTTCCGATTCACCGCCTACATGGTTCTTTCTGTACAGGCATTGCGACACATTAGGCAAATTGCGCATGAGTCAAGCGGTGAAATCCCCTATGGTGCTGGGCGCCAGCCTGCTGTTTTCAGGACCTTCAGTCAAAGGCTCAGCAGGTCTGTAACTATTTGAGGGTTCCCATGCTATTAGAACCATTTTGGCATACTGTCGTATGGTAAGAGTTCCGTGCATGTCTCATTGCTCACACATCTGAACTCCAAACTATAATTTGCAGAGGTTTCAATGATGCTGTTAGTGGATTTCCAGATGATGGCTGGTCTTTGTTGAGCACCGATGGTAGCGAGGACATTACAATTTCAGTAAACTCGTCTCCAAACAAGCTTGTTGGATCCCATGTCAGCCCAAACCCTCTGTTTTCTACTGTTGGAGGTGGCATCCTGTGCGCAAAGGCATCAATGCTACTTCAGGTTGACATGGGCTCCATTTAGTTACTCAACGAAATATACATTGTCTATGTTTCACTTTGACCAAAATTATTCCACCTCATATAGTTAAGCTGTACAAAATGACATTTTAAATAATGCAGAATGTCCCACCTGCTCTACTTGTACGATTTCTGAGGGAGCATCGTTCTGAATGGGCTGATCCTGGTGTTGATGCTTATTCTGCTGCCTCTTTGCGAGCCAGCCCATATACAGTTCCAGGCTTAAGGACTAGCGGGTTTATGGGCAGTCAGGTTATACTACCCCTCGCGCATACCTTAGAGCATGAAGAGGTAATGCTGTAATTGAGTCCTTGAAGCTCCTTTGCTATGATGAATGGCAAATATTAATGCATTAACCTGACATTCTGAATTGCAGTTCTTGGAGGTTATTAGGCTCGAAGGACATGGTTTTAGCCATGACGAGGTGCTTCTATCACGGGATATGTACCTTCTCCAGGTATTATGGTTTCTGATCTATTGCTTTAAGTTGTACCTGTTTGTTGCATCTTCCTGATTCTGAGAGATTGCTTATCCAGCTTTGCAGCGGGGTTGATGAGAATGCTACTAGTGCATCTGCACAGCTTGTGTTTGCTCCTATTGATGAATCTTTTGCTGATGATGCACCACTGCTACCTTCAGGATTCCGTGTGATACCACTAGATACAAAGATGGTAATGACCGATCCTTAATCTTATTCCAGAGACTCGTCTTTCCCATGTTGTCTCACCAATTAACCGTTATTCACTTAAACCTGCAGGATGGGCCATCTGCAAATCGCACACTTGACCTTGCATCTGCCCTTGAGGTTGGACCAGGTGGAGCTACACGTGCTTCAACTGATGCATCTGGCGTGTGCAACAGATCAGTTCTGACCATTGCTTTCCAATTCTCATATGAGAACCACCTTCGTGAGAGCGTGGCAGCGATGGCTAGGAATTATGTCAGAGCTGTGATGGCATCTGTGCAGAGGGTGGCTGTTGCAATAGCTCCTTCTCGACTTGGACCCCAGATCGGAATGAAGCACCCTCCAGCCTCTCCAGAGGCGCTAACACTTGCTAGCTGGATTGGCAGGAGTTATAGGTAAGTACAATCCTTATTTTTAGCAAAGGTCTCAGGTTCTTCGTGATCAGAACCACCTACACATTGCCACACCTGAAGTCGTGATTGTTGCTGTTAATGCACTAGTTATTTATGTGGAACTTTCAGGGCTCACACTGGAGCAGATATACGTTGGTCTGATACCGAAGATGCAGATTCTCCCCTGGCGCTCCTGTGGAAGCACAGCGACGCAATACTGTGCTGTTCTTTGAAGGTTAGTAGTGCTGCCCACTAATTTTATTCTCATTTCATCACAATGCATGTTCTGGAAACCTTACTAATGGTCAGTTTGGTTATTGACTGACAGCCTGCTCCTATGTTCACCTTCGCCAACAATGCTGGCCTCGATATCCTCGAGACGACGCTGGTCAACCTCCAGGACATCTCGCTCGAGATGATCCTGGACGATGAGGGCCGGAAGGCGCTGTGCTCGGAGTTCCCCAAGATCATGCAGCAGGTAAACCATCAGTTCCCTGCCTCGCGACAATCGGTGACGCATCCATCGGAGTACTACCACACCATGAGCAATGTTCCTGATCAAAGCCTGTTTCGGTCTCTATCTTCTTTCAGGGTTTCACCTACCTCCCCGGTGGCGTTTGCAAGTCGAGCATGGGGCGGCAGGCGTCGTATGAGCAGGCGGTGGCATGGAAGGTTCTGAGCGACGATGACGCACCGCACTGCCTCGCCTTCATGCTCGTCAACTGGACCTTCATGTGATCCATCCATGGCTTCCAGCTTCCAGCTAGTGCTTTTGCTTTGTGCCATTGTGGCAAACCGAACAAAAGACCTGAATACCACCGTATTGTATTAACCATGTGCATGGTGCTTGACTTATCCTAGCTAGTGCTAGCACCTGTGTGTATGGTCTCTCCATGTTTGAAGCTTAAAATTTTAGAACACTGGTTGTTTCAGCTGCTGTGTGATGAACAAGATTCAGGACCTGTGTATCTCTATCTATGCTAATGCTATGCATGTGATGTGTATATGCTTTGAGCAATCGGCATTGAGTTACTTTGGTTGGTTTGTACCGTGCTGAACCATTGCTGATGCAGGCAGCCGAAGTATTTGGCCAAATGTGATTCGTATCTCACAACGAAAGCGTTCCTAATGTGATGTCAAATGATTTAATCAAAACCATCTTGCCAATCGTCATGATTTAATTAACAGTTTTGCAATTGAGGGAAACGAATGATTCGGCAATACTTGAGGGAGTTCGAATAGACTTTTCTCAGTGTTACGTCCCAGTCACTGATCTGGGCCGCGAATAGGAGGAATAAGTTCACTTCAGGCCCCTCCCCTCCTCTCCATGCCGGCTTGCTGCATGCCGCCCTGAAGATGGGAAGAGAGAGGAAGAGAGGTGGAGAGAGGAGGAAAAAAATGCTAGCGACTGACATGTGGGCCCGCATAGGTTTCACATGCTAGCGACTGACATGTGGGCCCGCGTAGGTTTCACACTGATCCAGCTTGTCACGGATCTCGGGTGAGCCGATTTTGTAAATTTAGGGACAAACGAATTTTAGACTCAGACGACAAAGTGAGGGACCTCAAGTGAACTTTCTCGCGAATAGGATCATGTCCTATTGGGCCCAGTTGCAGCCCAACTAGGCCTATTACTGGGCCACACACGTGCGCGGATGTCTCTGCAACTTCAACCGGTCAATCAGTCCGAATCGACGACGAGGCAGAAGAGGTCGCCGGCGAGCTATCGCTACGGCGTGGAGGGTGTCTCCGCCGCCTCCTTGCCCATCGCCACCAACTCCTGCGAGCGCACGGTGTCGCACCTGTTCAGCCCGTGAAGCTCCTCCTTTCGAGGGGCTTGTGCTCGCCGTCGTCCACCGCGTGGCCGCCGCGCCGTCTTCATGGCGGCACAAGGCCGGGGCGCTCCTCTTCATGCTGCTCCGCCTGAACCTCCCCAACCTCTCCAACTACGTGACCACCTGCGTCGTGTTCCTCCTCGCCGTGCGCCTGATCGACGAGATCCTCCTCCGGCGGCTGTACCGCTCCCCACCGCGCCGGCGCACGCAGGCCGAGTTCGTCCCAATCAAGCTGCTCTACACCTCCGTGATGCCCATCATGCTGCACACCGCCGCCGTCTCAGCTTTCTGCATCGCTCGCACCAGCTCCACCTCCACAACGGCGGCGGCAGCCTCATCAACCTGCTCGGCAGGTGGGAGCAGAGCAGCAACGCAGGCGGCGTCGCCTACCCGGTGGGCGGCCTCGCCTACTACATGACGCCGCTGTCGAGGATGCTGGTGGATCCAGGCTGCTCCACGAGCTTCTGATCCACGGCGTGTTTGTCGTCGTGTCGTGCACGCTCCTCTCTATGGCCTGGGCCGAGGCGTCATGCTAGTCGGCGAAGGACTTCAGGATGCGGGTGCTCGGAACAGGATACTTCGTATGGGACGAGACTAACCGTGCAATCTACCGTGTCATCCCGGCGGCCGCCGCCGTCGGCGGGCTCGCCGTCTACGCCGGCGCCATTGGAGCTATTGGAGGAGCGGGTCCTGAACTTCTTCGCGGTTATAGTCATCAAACACCTGGCTGAAACCTTCTAAACTAACACCAACCTTATTACCTAGAGAAATTAAGCTTCGATCATTTTAATTTGCTAGTCTTGTTTTTGTATTGGATAATTACACATTGTTATGTATAAGTATCTTGGTAGAAAGATGAAGCCTTGGCCCTCGTTTCTGAATGACATTTTCGTTTCCTAATTTTATATAGGAGTATATATATTTCTGTAATTGCACATACTCCAGTTGATATAAGAACAATGCAGGAAAAAGAAGGCAGCCTTGGGCCTTGGCCCTCTTTTCTAAATAAAACATTCTGGATTCCATCTGATGAAAGCTTAAAAACAAAGTTGTGCAGCATCAGTATATGGAGTGTAGGGTGAACATGTTCACCTCATACTCCTTTACAAATGGGTAAACTAAAACAACATATTCAGTAATAGTAGGAAATTATGCATGCTTCGTCATAGTCAAATTAACAACCATATTTTTCGGATAAAAACAAAATGAGCGTTGCTCTTTTCTCCAAATCAACTTTTAAGTTTAAAAATTCAAATTCTGGTTGCAGTTGATAAGGCAACAAGCAAGCGATATCAATATAAATAAATGCATTATTTTTCACATAACGAAAGAATAACTTTACATTTATCATACTCAAATAAGTAAACAACTACCACATCTCAAAATTCAAAATATAAGTACAATAATAATTTACTAAATGATATATATATATATATATATATATATATATATATATATATATATATATATATATATATATATATATATATATATATATATATATAAGTAGTGTCCCCCTCCCCTTCCCCTTTGACTGTTTTCCAATTCTCGATGACTCTTGTTTTTCAATTTTTACGGTAAACGTTTCTCTCATATATATAAATGATCAAATGTTATGTTCAAAATTAACATTGTCAAGACCAAAGAAGTAATATGTAAAGCAAAGGTCTTTTGAGATATCATGCGAGCCATAGATCCAATCCTTGTAGAAAAAGGAAGAAGACGGGCCCAAACATGAGGATGAGCCACGGAGGGAACCTCGACAGCAGCATCACCACCATCCTCGGCGGCGCCGCCACCTGACCAGCCATGGTTCCGGCGAGCGCGGCGAACAGCCCAAGCAGCAGGAGGTCCTCAGGGGGGAAGCGCCGCCTCCGCCTCCACGCCTCGGCGAAGTGCTCGACCACCTTCACCCTGTACCTCTCCGGAGCGGCGTCCCACAGGATGTCCACCACCCTTCCCCACCAGAACGCGATCTCCCGCCGGGCGACCCCGTCGTACTCCGGCCACCGCGCCACCTCCGTGAGCAGCTGCCGCAGCGGCGGGGCGTCGGCTTCTCTGAGCGGCGGGAGCTTGCTGGACAGCGAGAGGAAGCGGCTGTACCGCGTCTTCTTCACGTAGCGGAGGCGGGCGACCGACCAGACGCCGTGGCGGTTTGCGATGAGCATGCTCGTGCCGCCATGGACGGCGAATCCTCGCGGCCGGATGCGGAAGGCGAGCTCCTTCGGCCTGTAGGTGGAAGCAGGGATGATCGCCGTGCGCGCAGCCTTCTCCTCCTCCTCCTCCTCCTCACTGCTGCTCATGTCTTCTTCTTCTTGGCGTTCTTCCTCCAGCTTCTGCTGCTCTGTGTCCATGGCGGAGATCGCCGGAGAAGAGATCGCTCGACTTCTCCTTCTTGACGACGACCTGACGGATATATGGATGGGAAGTCCAAGCGCGCGAAAACCGATACTGATACGAACTCATCACTTGCAGTTGGGCCCGGCCCGTTTTGGCCCATTGATATTGCACATGGCGGCCGGCCACCGTCTACTCCTCACTGGCTAGCCGCTATGCTCGCTTCCGCCTCCGCCTCCGCGGCCGTCGCCGCCGCCGCCGCGTTGCTCCCCGGGCGGCTCAAGCCCAAGCCGAGGGCCAACCTTCTCCAACGCCTCGCCACCGCCTCCGCGGCGACGCCGCCGAGCCCCCGGAGCGCCGGCGCGGGGGTGGAGGCTGAGGCGGACACCGCGCCGCTCTTCCTCCGCCCGGCGGCGCACCCCGTCGTGGCGGCCTCCCTCGCCGCGTTCCGCCGCCGCGCGGCGGAACTCGTGCCGGACTCCGCACCGCACCTCCACCGCCACCTCCGCTGGCTCCTCGCCGACGCCGCCCACGACCCGGACGCTGACCCGGCGCTCCTCCGCACGCCGCTCGGCGACCTCGAGGCACTCTGGCTCCGCCACGTCAGGGACCGCCGCCCGTTCCAGTACGTCGTCGGGAACGAGCACTGGAGGGACCTGGTGGTCGCCGTCAGGGAAGGCGTGCTCATCCCGCGGCCCGAGACGGAGGCGGTGGTGGACATGGTCGGGAAGGTGCAAGGATTCGAGGCCGGGTGGTGGGCCGATCTCGGGACGGGCAGCGGCGCCATCGCGGTGGCCGTGGCGAGGATGCTTGGCCCGGAGGGGAGGGTGTTCGCCACTGATGTCAGCGAGGTCGCCATTGAGGTCGCGCGGCTCAACATTCAGAGATACGGGATGCAGGTGAGGAGCATTGCAATTTCAACAGACAAAGTTTTCAAAAAAAAATTGAATTGGAAGTTTTCAATTTTTAAATGCAAAGATACTCACTGCTGGTGTTGAGTTTGTCCGTGTTTATAATTAGGATAAAGTCGAGATAAGGCATGGCTCATGGTTTGAGCCTCTAGAAGATTTGAAGGGAAAGCTAATGGGTGTGATTAGTAATCCTCCATATATACCAACTGAAGATCTACCTGGCCTGCAACCTGAAGTTGGGTGGCATGAACCAAAGTTGGCACTTGATGGAGGCAAAGATGGACTTGAGCATCTGCTTCATCTTTGTGAAGGGTTGTCGTCAGTACTTAAGCCTGGTGGTTTCTTTGTTTTCGAGGTAAAATATCTATTGATGGCATGTCTTAGATTTTGTGCTGTTAGTCTTTTATTGCTTATGTATATATGTTTGTTTACTGCCGGGTATTGCACCTTACCACTGCAAATATCACTAGATAAATTCAAGATGTTTCGGTTATTTGAAACTTTAATTTTCTAACAAGATGCTTTCCTCTTAAGCTGAAGGGGGAATTTTGTTTCTTTATGACTCGCAATCTATTACTCAGTAGAAGTGTCTGGTACATTTTCTTAGAGAGAGTGGTGTTCATTATGATCTCACATGACATGAAACAATAAAAGGATTATTCTTACATCTATCAAGATTCTTGTCTATCCCACCTGAGTGACCCCAGCGAGCCTTGACTCACATTCCTTCCATGGGACAGATGTACCTGGTTCCTTTTGCTTTGGTTGCTTTGCAAGTCCTGAAGGACTTACATTGATGTTGAGTTTATGACATGTTGTCGCTCCAAAAGATGTAACATAACAAAGATCTCTTGTCTATGATGCAGACAAATGGCAACAAACAGTCAGAGTTTCTTGTCGATTTCATACGCACAAAGTGGGATTCTTCTTTTCGTGATGTTGAAGCAGTTTTAGACTTTGCAGACATCAAACGTTTTGTGACAGGATATCGCAGATGATCAATAGTAAATGGATTCAAGACAATGTTTGGATGCCAATTTTGTTCCAACTGTTTTTTGGGTAAGAATAATGCCATTTATGACTTAGTTGCAATGCAATAGTATTATGCCACCTCAATTCATGTGTAAAATCTTGGATGTTCAATGATAGTTCGATAAATTTCTTTGGGGCAATTGCGTTCTTACCCCTGTTTTCAGTTTCAATTGTGATTTTGCCCTACTTTTCAGACTTTGTGGTTTTGCCCTCGCTTTTTCAAACTGAAGCTTAAATTTCCCCCATTACGTTAAAATGACTCAACGGTGTTAATTCAGTGGGTAAAACACATGTATGCCCTTACAAATATGCTCCTACTTTTCTGAAGATTTTGTGATTTTATCCCTGCTTTGACATCAAATATTTTGACATAGCTTTTGCCCCTGTTTTGACCTGAACTTTCACATATATGTATCCAGCTAAACTGAACAACATTCGCAAAGAACTTCATACGAGCCATGCAGCCCCACAGACCGCTCACTGGCCGCGAGCCACATATGCACTGTGCTGGCCCACGGTCACCGCTGCCTGCCGCTACTCCCCTACATGCCCCTTGCGCATCGCTGCCACCTCGTCACGTTGTCCTGCAGGATAGCGGCCACCACCGGCGGCGGCGCCTGTCACCTCCCCTAGGGTTTCTGGATGGGGAATGGCCGGGCGGCTGGGTCAAAATTGAAGCTGTACTTAGTTATTTATTATTATTCACCAGGGGTATAGCAGTCATTTCATAATTTGCAAAATAATTTTTCTTTTCTATTTGTTTACCCATTAATTCTGGACCCACGGGCAAACAGAGGATTCATTTTGAAAAGGTAGGGGCAAAATCACAATTGAATCAGAAAGCAGGGGCAAGAACACATTTGCCCCAATTTCTTTTTAGCTCTGGTATGACTCACATATTAGGATGATATAGTTCAGGTATATGTTATGTCTGCAAACTTGGGCTTTGAAATATGTTCGAGAAATAAGTGGGAAAACAAGCTTATCCCAACTCGCTTGGGGAAAAGGCTAATGTCCTTGTTCTGTAATTACGTGGGGTAGGTTCTCTACTTTGTTCAAGAAAAGATAAATGATGTAAAAGGAGAATTGAATGACTGAGCCTCTATCCGATCATTTGCTCTTGAGTCTTGAGTCATAATTTAGGTAATGAGCTGAATATGAATTCAATGCCTTGTTCATCCTTGCAGTAGTGATATTAAACATACTTGTGTTAGACATTTTCATGATCAATACCTAGAAATAGCCCCTAAACTTCTGTTAAACAATAATTTGCCCCATAAGTTATTTGTTGATTTTCTTTATTGTTGCTGAATATCTTCGATAGAATTGTGTGCATCACAAGTTTATTTGCAAGATAATAGTTATGACAATATGACGTTATCCAGATATTGCAGACTTTTTCACCATGAAAGTTTGAGGACAGTACAGTAGCAGTGACAATGATTCATTGACAAAGTTCGCATGAACTACCTTTGTTTATACTGATCATAGGACCAAACTATATAGGATGTGCTGTACAGCAGTCGTCCTATTATCAAGCATGGTTTTACATACAACTCCATTACTCTTTTCTACAGGTGTTTCTAAATAGATATCCAAAATTTCCAGGCAATGTACTATTGTTTGTCAGAACTGTGTTATGCAATCTCAATGCTTTCCTGTGCTAGGTAAATCTGTCCTCATATTTACAACATTTAACCCTGCTATTCACTTCCTTCTGCTTTTCAGACCCTTGCCATTTGGAGAAGGAGGCTAACATCCTGGTAATCAGGTTTCACTTCAGAAAGAAGCGAACAACACATTACAAAATTCCTCCGCACAGCAGCCAGAGCTTATCACTTGTGATTTAAGCTTCCTAACTAGAGTCCTAGCTGGCAATTTTATAGTGCAAAGTCAATCATTTTCTGTGTGTTTGTGATATGATATTTTTGCCGAGTCTTCAACCGGTGGTGGTCCAGAGAAGCTCTACACGGTCGACATGAGTCTTTGTAGTAGTTTGTGTACAAAATTGTATCTTCTTTGTCCACTTGTTTTTGTGGCGTGTTGGGTTATGATTGTGATTCAAAGGGCGAGCTTTTTGCAGCGTCCAAAATTATTCCGCCGTCCACACGCCACCTTGCTTGCTTAATTATTAGTGCTGTGGGCTGTGTTGTCCCTGTGATTATTTTTGTTGTCCTTGTCTCCCTCTGAATCCATCTACATGTACAAATCCTATGTAATTTATCTACTTCTTTCATCTCAAAATATAAAAGTTTCTTGACTTTTTTATGAAGATTAAGGAGACTGAAATTAAATGAGATGTGGTTGTGATTGGATGAGATAGAAAAATAGGTAGGGAAATTAGATGTAAGATGGTTATGATTAGTCGAGATGCGGGAGCATATGAAGAAATGGCTATATTCTGGGATAAAATTTGAACGCTCTAAGTCTCCCTCTGAAATCCATCTCCATGTGAATCCTATGGAAAATGTCTCCTTACCTAGCATTCTAACAACTGGAATACTGTTCCAGTTTGTTGTTTTTCTGTGGTTACCAAAAGAATTCGAAACAGAGATATATTTTTCAGAACTGAAAAGTATTTTGTATTCACAAAAAAAAATCAAAATAGGCAGGGTGTATTGCTTAAACTGTGCCGACTGACATTTCTCATGAGAAATCAGATGTGACATGGAAGGATTAAAGTACACTTGTCACTGTAAAGGAATGTCGGAGTCACACTATAGATGCCATCTCATCTTAAATCTATTGATGATGTAACTCAATAGTAGTAGACTCCTGCACCTGCCAATTATGCCAACTCCTTGACCACATGATCTAGAGAGATGTGATTATGTGAATGAGAATTGTTAGTGCTTGATTAGGTAGTGTGTGTGGCCAAGCTGACAGCATGTGAAGTGGTTGTCTCTTTTCATCTACCCATCATTGTCCATCAAACTAAGCTGTTATGTTCTGTTCTGGCTTTGTTTGTCCAACAATTTGAGACCTGGCAAAATGCTCTTGTATATTGTATACCACATGATTCAAACAAAAGAGGATTCTTGGAGTTGATCTGCCAACTGTGGTTGCATTATTTGTAAGACGAATTTTTCGACATCGAAAACACGCGGTTTTATCATGTTAATGATTGTGTATTAAGTATTATCATATTGATAGAAGAGTGGGCAGTTGGGAGTATGGTTGGCCAAGAATGGGAGAGGTTGTAATTAAGAAATATATTACTTGTTGAGAGTGATGTTTAATATCTTGTCTAATTTAAGTAACATCAAGCACAAGATCAAGAAAAGGAAAAACATTTCTACAAGTTGGAGGTCAATGTGGCATGGCTTGACCTTCTCCTTTTGAGATGATATAGAACGACAATAGGAATTAAGGAAACCAAGTCAAGATAGGAACTTAACATTATGTTAGTTTGTTGAAGTAATTCTTCCATTTCAGTTAAGGATTAAAAACCCCCTGCAAATCTGGATGCAAGAATATAAATGCCTAGTCAAGATCCCAACAGCATCTCTGTTGCTAATACTGAGGCATGGTATATTGATGGCAATTATTGAGAAGCAAAAGCAAAGAAAACCATATCCTAAATCTGATCTCAGATCGATGATGCAATCTCTAGTTCATCACCCCCTTCTCAATTGATTGAGAAAAGTACTCCTTCCTTCCGGTTTCTTAATTCTTTAATTTTAATAAGGGATCAAATTTTTATAACTTTAACTATCAATATCATTAAAATATTTAATTTAAAAATACTAAAAAATTTATCTTACAAAATACTATAATAAAAATATAAATATATTTATTCATTGTATATGTTACAATATGAAATCGTAGTCAAACATATATTTTGAAAAATATGTTATTGTTAAAAACGTTAAAAATTATGAAATCGAAGAAAGTACGCGATAAAAAAAGAAAAAAGAGGAAAAGAAAATGCCAAGCTGCTTTGCTCGGGCCAAAAACAAACTCCTGCTAAGTGTCATGCAGACGTTTCTTGACCTAGCGATAGTAGTAGCAGCATCTCTAATCTCTCATCACAGGTCAACTAGGAGAGGCTGCTTCTCTTTATCTTTACCATGCAGCACCTATAATTTGGTAGCACCTTGCCCAATAATTAGGCATGTGGTTAGCATGTGACTGAACCTCATTTTGCAGACTGATCCTCCAGAAATGTCATTATTAGACAGCTAAATTCAGAACTATTGGAATTAAGGGAGGAGCAGTGAATGTTGTAAATGCAAAAAGAAAAAACGAGATTTGGAGAAAGAGACGTTCTTTAAATATTTTTTAAGAATAAGTTATGAGTGTGCAAAGAATTAAATATGAGACCTCGGGGTTGAACTTAAAACCACATATGCCTTTCCATGCACTATGAGTATATCTCGAATGTTGTAAATGCAAGAATGTTATAAATGCAGGCTTGCAATGTGAGAAGAACATGAATGGGCTATATGGTTGATTAACAACCAGGGATTCTTTGTATTATTGCTGATGTAATAATAGTTACTTACATGTGGACCTGTACCCATATGTCAGTGACCGTTATTGGATCTATTCCGCTGATTACTTGTAGGATACAGGTATGCACCATTTGATAGAAGAAGACAAGATGAAGAGTTTTTTTCTTGTGATATATTAGCTATGGTGGTTCATCTTCCTCCATGGCACAGCGGCAGTGGTTCAGACACCATTACCTCCTTTGAGCCAGCACTTTCACACCAAACTGTAACAACCAAGAACATGAAGGTGAGCCTCCAGATCAGTGAAAAAGAACAAGAAGAAGTGAGTGCTAACCTCTGAAGTTTCTTTCCTAAATTTCCCCTTTTTGATCACTTGCAGGTTCTCTTCAAAGGTAGAAGCACCAAAATAGGCTTAGGAAAAACAAAGAAGATGGGAGAAACAAGCTGCATATATGTCAGTAGTATATTTTATCATAAAGAATCAAAAAGAGAAAGAGAGAGTACAAAAAGAAAAGGAAAGCAAGAAAAGGCTAATATGCTCATCTTTTTTCCTAGATTATACTCCATATCAGTAGTATATTGTATCATAAAGAATAAAAGAGATATCATACTGCCTCTCTCTGTCTCCTTTCTCTTGCACACAATATCATGATCAGACTATATTTTTACAGTCATAGGAAGAGATATTTGAGAATTTTGACAGACTCCTGATCTTAGGTTTCTTATTGAATTGCTCTTCTTTTATCAGAGGGATAAATGTTGCCCTATAGCTCTATGTACAAGGACAAAACCAAATATTTTAGTATATACCAGAATCAAACATGCAACAATTAATTAAGTATAACAGAACTAAAACCACTTTGTTAAAAGCAAGGTGTAAATTATCTCGGAGAAAGTAAGAAGCAACATGTGATATATTATACTATTGTCTAGTTTTTGTACTAAGGTGTGTGTTGCAATTGATGCAAGTGGGGTGTAGTAGCATAATCCATACAAGTAAGCTGCCAAGAATGGGGAGGGGAGAGTGTGATTATGGCAGGAACATGCTCTTAATCAGTACAGTAGTACTAGCTACTTGCAATTACTCCAATCTCACTCTTTTCTCATTAACTGCAATGCATAATCCGTACCACCCCCGTGCATAATGACTCAAAATTTCTTCGGTTAGGGCTACTAAATGAACTCTCTGCAAATCCCCTTTTCTCCCGTTGACAATGATGTACTTAACATATACTTCCTCAATTTCAAAACATTTATTATCATCTGTCGGATCACCCTAATAAAATTAAAGATCTTAAGATAAAAGATTTTTTTAAAAATAATTTAGTGAATAAAATGTACTAATTAATATATGCATACATGTCCTATATTATAAAAAAATAGTTGTGTCTTATATTTGAAAATGACAAGCCCTGCTACTCATCACTGGTAAAATTTTAAATTTAACTTAGAATGGATTTTAAGATTTTTTTATTGCTGTTTATTATAAAAATATATAAAAAGATCATAATATATATAAAATTATCTTTGAGTTATTATTTTTGTCTCGTTCGATCTAGAAATAGTTAGCTTCAGTTTCCCAACCTTACCATTGCTAACACTCAGTCGCTATCATATAACTATAATCACCCAAATAAAGCTAAATCTTTTTCTAATGACTGAAATCTGAAATAATATACAATTAAAAAAATCTAATGATCTAGAAGATGAAAACAACCACTTTTTCTAATCTCTCTTCTTCTCTCTCTTTGTAAACCCACCACCACCACCAGTGCCATGCTGCAGTTCTACATTCCACATATCTGGAGGCTCACCTTCCAAGCTACAACCCTAATCCTCTTCCACAGAGGTAGAGTGAGAGAAGGGGAGAGAGTGTGTGAGAGAGAGATGGTCAGAGTCAGATAGATATCCCTCTCTTTCTTCCTCTCTCTCTCTCATCTCTTTTGTAAGATCTCTTCTTGTTCTTCGTCTTCTTCCCTTTTCCCCCTTTGGTTCACTCCACTCCACACCAATCTCTCTTTTGTCACGAGATGTGGCCGAGCTGAAGCTAGAAGTAGTACTAGTAGTAGTGGAGCAGCGAAAGCAAGTACGCCAAGAAAAAGAGAGGAAGAAAAAAAACGCCAGCTTGGGGGAGGGAAAAAGCGGCGAGGAGTAGCAGTGGCCAAAGCTCAGATTCCCGTGGGCTATTTTACCACCGCTTCCTTCTGAGTCCCTGGCCGATTCGGCGATTCACCGACGCAAGATCCAACCTCAGGTGTCGGCAGCCTCTAATCCGCGCGAAAGATGCCGCCTTTCTGAGGTTTCCAGGGGGATTTCTCGTCGTTTCTTGGGCCTCCCAAAGGGGGGCGCCTTGCGGCCTTGCGGGCGGTTGCGTCTCGATCCAGTGTGCGCGGATATATCTGTCCTGGTTTGGGAGCGGGTTGTTGATTAAGTTCTTGAGCTGGTTCCGGTGTTCTCTCCTGTTCTTGGAGCTGTTGGATTGGGTCTGGGGGAGTTGGTTCTTGCAGCCAAGGAGCCGATTGATCTGTTTTAGCTGCTGTTGCGGCGGGTTTTCCGTTCCAATCGGGTGAGATGGGGGTTTCGAGGTGTCTGGGTTGACCAATTCGATCAAATTATTGCGGTTTTCCATGGCGGATTTGGGTCTGTGGAAGCAGGGATGGAGGTGGGTGCTGTCCCAGAAGCACATCCTGACCTGGGCACACATGGCGGCGAGCGGCGGCACGGAGAGGTTGGCCTTCCTGGTCGACCGGCATTGGCCGGCCGTGTCCCGGACCTGCGTGAGCTCTGGCCGCCTCGCGCTCGCCGCGCTGAGGCAATGGCATGGCTGCGCGGTGCGGGGGATCCTGGAGATGGCCAGCTTGGGCCCTGCATCCGTGTTCGTCATCCTCTGGAGCTGCTTCGTGTGCATGACCTCGCCGGCATGTGCCCTCTACGCACTCCTGAGCATGGTACGGCCTGCAAATCTTGCTTGCTTTGCTTCTTTTGTGCTTTAGCCTTGATGTAGTTGATTATGGATAACGATTTTGGGTGAGAGATTCTAAATCTTGTCATGTGCTCCTCTTTTTTTTGTCAAGTGTGTATTGCATGTTAGGTTACCTTTCTTTTCAAAAAGTATAGCTAAAGTGGTAATTGGTGGTACAAAAGTAGTATGTCATTACACTGTCACGAGATTGATCAGCTTGATGTGTTTCTAGATTCATTTATGCTTTAGTTATTGCAGTAATTTTCTAGTGCAAGTTTATACTACACTTCAGTAATTCATATGTGCTGTTTCTAGATGTTATTTTGGAACCGTTCACAGTATTGTAAGCATCATTTGCATTACAAAGTTTTATGTAGTTTGTCTTGCTAGAGGAAGGAGTACATGCAAAATAACAGTGCATATTTAGGGATAAGCACTACTGGTTCTATTCCTATTTTGTGCATGCTAGCTAATGTGTATCTTGCTGAGTGGATCAGTTTCAGATTCATTAGCAGATTATCTTATTGGTTGATTTATGTCAAAATACTTAAGGTCAATTCGTAGTTTGAACTTATGTGAATGCAACTCGTTTCTTTGTTCAGCCTGATATTTATGAAAATCGTATAATGTGATGCTGTGTTTATATGTATGAACCTGTCTGAAGAATTACTAGCTACTGAAATTCCAGTTGTTTCATTTCACACAAAGTCAACTATGGTACACCTGTCACTACTACTATAGTTAACTATATGACTGACTTCTGCTGGTTTTCTACCGTGGTATGAGTTTCTACCTTTGCGATACCAACTGTTGTTCAGTGGTAGGATTAATTTGTATGTCAGGCAGTATGTGACCTTTTCAGCTAGATTGCACTGGATAGATTATACTGATATTAGCAATAGGAATTAAATTTAGAAAAAAGGATTCCAGGACTATGTCTCTTCTTGTTTTCTCCCTGCAATTCCTCTTATTGCAATGCAGACTGAACTACTTGTTTTTATTGTCATCTAGCATACTTGTTTAATTAGTAACTTCTACTTGCAAGTAAGGATGCAATATTTCCCATGTAGGAAGGATATTGCAAAGATTATTTTGTCTAATTGCTTAATACCTTTCTTTTTTCAGGGAGCTGCTGGGGCAGTCATTCATTACATGGGCTATACACCTGGTCTTTTCATTGTAGGATTGTTTGGAATATTAATTATGTGGATGTATGGCTATTTTTGGATTACAGGAATGCTTCTGATTGCTGGAGGTTTGTTTATCTTAACATTTAAGTCTGTTCCTGGTGATAATTTTGTGTTTTTGTTTGTCAAATCCATAAATTTTCCTGCCTAGTTGCATTTATTTGATTCTTTTGACCTAAAGGAGGATCCTCTCTGGTAATGCAGGTTGTATGTGCTCTTTGAAACATGCACGGTTTGTGATACCTGTGTTGGCTATGTATGCTGTTTATTGTGTGGCTGTTCGTATTGGATCCCTTGGTGTCTTCTTGACACTCAATCTTTCTTTCCTAACAAATGATCTTCTAAATAAGTTGCTGCAAGGATACGAGGGAAGCACAGAAGAAAGACTGTTTGAAGAGCCAAAACATTCTGATCCTGTCATGGATGAGTTCTATCGCAGTTGTGAATTCCCATCTGCTCCTGATAGTGAACCTGAGACTGTTTCTTCTGCAAAGCCCTTTTGCTCAACACCCGTTCAGGATGTGTTGCATGTACAAAAAGAGGCATCTCCTAGCAAAGTAGTGAAATCGGATTCTTTTTCATTGGATGAGATGAAGAGGATCATGGATGGTTCGACCCATTATGAAGTTTTGGGTATTCCTCGGAATAGAAGTATTGATCAAAAGATTCTGAAAAAGGAGTACCACAGAATGGTAATAAACCATGGCCTTCTATACAAGAGAAAATGAGAAAGTCATGTTACAATTACTTTATTTTCATGTTTTATTTGTCTAGGTCCTGCTTGTACATCCTGATAAAAATATGGGAAATCCACTGGCCTGTGAATCATTCAAAAAACTTCAGTCAGCTTACGAGGTAAACTACATTGGAAGTTTATGCCTTTTCTCTTCCTTGACTAGATTATAGTTAAATCTGGTAGCATATCTTCTCTTGATATCAACCATGGTTACTAAACCTGGATAAAGGGTAATCATTGTAGTTATGCTGCAGGTACTCTCAGATTTCACAAAGAAAAACACTTACGATGACCAACTGAGGAAAGAAGAATCACGGAAAATGACTCAGAGATCACGTGTTGTCTCTCAACAGGTGGGTTCTAGTTTTTGCAAATGTAGAATCCACATGGTTGGATTATTTCTTTAACATATCTTATCAACTATCCAGGCGAAGAACGCAGTTTATTCATGCTCTCATGTCCTTGATCTACTGGCATACTTGTTTTTTTCCTTTGTGGGGCCCATTTGTAATGTGATAAACTCATCTGATAAACATTTTTTGCAGACTGGGGTAGAGTTCCTCTCCGAAGAGTCCAGGCGTATACAGTGCACAAAATGTGGTAATTTTCATCTGTGGATATGTACAAAAAAAAGTAAAGCAAAAGCAAGATGGTGTCAGGTTTGGGGCCCGGAATTTATTTTTCAGGTACTTTTATAACTGAGAGTGCTCATACAGCTAATTTGTGGGAACTATGTGCTGTAGGATTGCTCTGACTTCCATCCAGCTAAGGATGGAGACGGATGGGTGGAAAATAAATTTTCATCATCCTTCAAGGTAACCTTTTATAAGCAAATCACATGAAGAATTCACTTTATTTTACTTAATGCTTGCCTTCTACAGTACTCATAAGCAGAGAGCTAGGGTTAATGGAATGTAACTACTAGAAAGTGGTAATTGAGTACATATTGGTTTCGAACAAATGGAAATGAGGTTTTATTATGAATGGAAGCACAACGTTGTGAATCTGACCCTCAGCACTATTTGATAGAAAATTATTGGGCCCTGTTTCCCATTGTCAAGCCTCAGTTCCTAGTACCTGTTTTTATTGCTTGAATTTAGTCATGTTTGTTCTGAGACCAAATTTGGACTTGAGCAAGCTCAGTTTAGCTGTGTCAAGCCCATGATGTTTTATCTTACGATTGTATTCCACCTAAAGAAAACATCTCATTCCGAGTATTAGGTACAGTTACTTTCTTCATTTGATAAGCAACCTGTTCTGACTGTAGGGCTGAGATTCCAAAATTAGTCAACTTAAAGATATGCATACATTTTGTAGTTTCCAGCTATAATGTTTAAATTCTTCAGTTCTCTCTGTTGAATCAAAGTGCATTGTTCACTTCAGGAGATACCTCGAGCTTTTGTTTGTGCGGAGAGTAAAGTATTTGATGTGTCTGAATGGGCTACTTGCCAGGTGAGTGTTGGTCTATGTTTTATATGTTTGATTTGCTTGTTTAAAATTTTCCTTGTTCATGTATGTAATGATCTGTCTGATTCACGTTTGCTGATTTCAAGGTTCATATCATCATACATACTATTCCTTGTTTTACTCTATTCAAAGACATAAACTACTTCAAAATGGCACATCATGTCAATTTGATGTCATCTCCAGATATACATTTTTTTATACACTGTTGTTTTCGATGTCTACCTGTCTATAGATGAGTAAAATGTCGCTTTGGTCAATCCTCTTTTTTCAGTTTTGTATATGATGTATTTTCATACGTCCAGATTGACTATTCTACTTTAAAAAATGTTTCAGTTGTTAAAAACTGAGTTGCTATGAAAATTTGCTTGCTTCATTGCTTCATTGGAGATATGATGTAGTAGATGCCATAGCCTTGTATTTTTCTTTATGTCAAGCTTATCACAGCTATAATAAACACAACATAACAAAGCTTTGGGTTATGTACTGATATCTCAATTGTTGACATATCTATTTAAGAGAAGAGCCAACAATGATGAAAGTAAATGACTAATTTGGCTGTGTGCAAAATAGACCCATAAGTTTATTTTACATGTCATACTTGATTCATTCAAATATAAACATCAAAGGCCAATATGCCATTTTTCTGGTGATACATAGAGGGTGTTGCGATAGGTTTATTTGCATATATTAAAATGGGAACCTTTCTAACTCTGATTTCTTTGCTTGATTGTCTAGGGCATGGAGTGCAAACCTAACACTCACGGCCCATCTTTTATGGTAAACATGGTTGGCGCAGATAGGATGTCTCAGAGATCCTACAGTTCTCGCTATCCCTTTAGTTTGAATGCCGAGATGATCCCTGAAGATGAATTTGAGCTGTGGCTTCAACAAGCATTGGCATCAGGTGTCTTCTCTGACAGCCCAAAACGCAGGAAAAGTTGGAGCCCCTTCAAACTACCTCAAAAAGGGATAAAAAGTTGGCGGAGATCCTCATAAGGGCATGGCGGTAAAATAGCATGGACCTCACCTGAGTACAACATTGAAAAAGGCTATACTCTTTGTGAATGTAAATAGACTGACCAACAATTTGCTTGGATGAGCAACTAATTTTGTCCAAAAAGAGACACTGAAACAAGGAGGGATAAACCAAACGACCGCTTAAACAATGGCCGCAGTGAATCTGACTGTTGAAATTAGAGTTACTCTGCAATGAGACCCAGTGAGTTTTATCCGAAAATCTCAGATACTGGGGATGGTGTGCCATTCAATGGTTCATCCTAAGCTCGGAAGGGTATCTCTGTACCATGTTAACTTCAGTAGTTTCAGGGGATCGACATCCTGAGAGAATGTCAACACTTCAAAACCCTAGGTTGCCAGAGCAAATTCTACAGGTGTTGAAAAGTTGTTCATCAGAGTAGCAATGTCGGGTCTAATCTTTCTGGCGAATGGAAGGGAAGAGAAAAAAATGACAAAAAAAGATAGTAGGTTGTAAATACATGAAAAGTTTTCATCAGAAATTACTGTTGTAACATTGTACACAGTGATTACATCCTGTGCGATACTCCCATAATTCAGATCTGTGTTGTAATACACTACATACATCCTGCAATTTTCTCATGATAATAGAGATCTAATTCTCACCTATTATCTTTGTTTATGGTTAGTCAGTTATACTACTCTGTATTTTCTTCTGCTAAAAATATTGGTTACTTATCATCTGTGACATTGTGGCTGGTTTCTTACCACTTTTCATTTGTTAACCTGCACTTGTATAGTTGTATAGTCACATTATACATTTGGTGGCTTGATTTCTGCAGTCTGCAAGTGATAACATATGCAGTCTGCTGGTAATTTTGGTTGATGATAATTTGTGGACAGGAGAGAAATAAAAAGTGTTGGACATTTGTGAGCTGAACTTCAAGGTGGATCATCAGGTTGTTATTCTCATAGCAGCAACTCCTGGGTTCTGAACTGATGATACCATTCCTGAGTTTAGATTGATACCAGCAATTAGAGTTTCTATGAGCAAACCTTGATAGCTACTTGCACATGTTAAATGAATAATTATAGAACAATTACACATAATTAGGAGCACTTGTTTTTCAGAAGGAATAAAATGAGGTGGAGGGGGATACCAATTTTGGATCTAATTCAGGAAAAGGAAAAAAAAGGATAGTACTACCTCTACTCAATTTTATGTCGTTTCAGACACATGTTTTACATCATTTGCTTTATATTGGTTGTCCTAAACGTCAATTAATTTTGTCCCGAGGGAGTACTTTTGTATGGGTGAAGTACTAAAAACTACATTTATGAGTGTATACGAAAATTGTACGACATACGGCGATTACATCAGAAATTGAAGATGAAAAAGAAAGGATTTATAATGAATGGCACACGGAAAAGGAAAGGAAAGAGTCAGAACACGGCTCACTACTAAATACTAACTGGATAGGAAACGACTGGCCAAAATTGAATGGAGATCTATAGGTAACACCAAGAAATGGACAGGGGATGTTGAGAAAAAAAAGGTAAACATATTGATATGCTACTAGTTAGTACGTCATTCATAAGTAGATCCTTATCAATTTCTTCTAAAAAAATGTTCCTTATTAAAAAAACATTTTGTCAGTTGGGATTAGAAGAGACAAACATGAACATCTGTATGCTGTATCGAGCTTAACAGCGTCAGTTCTAGAATAAATTAAGGTAAAGCACTGGAGTGCTTGACCTACTTAAATTACTAAGTCTAGCACTAACCATTCAGAAAAGGGGGGTGTTTAAATAATCATGGAGCAAGTTGTACTGTACTCTCCATGTTTCAAAATATACAAGGGATATACATACAAGACATGCTTTTGTTTCATTAGAAAAAACATTGACCAAAAGTTGCTCTGCTATGATATTATTCGCGCGATGTAAAAACATCATCATAAATAAATACTTTTAAATATAAATTTAATAAAATTAATTTTATGTTAAAAAGTATTTATAGTAATTATTGATAAAAGCCTTATCCTAAAGTAACAAAATACAAGTTATATTTTTAAACGGAGGGATAATTTTCAGCTCTACTTCAACTCAAAAGCTGAAGAATTTGACCTAGGCTGTGTTTAGATCCAGAAATTCTTTTCGTCAAAATGTCACATCAATACTTTGACACACATTGAAGTATTAAACATGATAATAAAAACAAATTACGAATCCGTAGAACGACGAGACGAATTTATTAAGCCTAATTAATCCGTCATTAGCATAAGTTTACGTAGACTTTATTGTTAAATCGTAGTCTGGCTTAAAAGATTCGTCTCGTAAATTAAATGTAAACTGTAAAATTACATGTAAACTGTACAATTAGTTATTTTTAGTTTATATTTAATATTTTATTTATGATTCAAACTTTTAATGTGACAGAGTGTTAGAGTGTTGGATGCAGGGCCCTAGTTGCTATTGATATATTCACTCCTCCCTCTCTTTAAACATACAGTAAGCTACTAATCGGAGTTGAAACAAACTCGTCTGCAATTTCACAAAAATAAATATAGTAACTATTTTCACATCACATGACGTCTCGCCTGAAGAATTGAGAGTGAAAAACAACCCCAAAAGCGAGAATAATAATAATAATAATAATAATAATAATAATAGAACTACCAGAAAAATAAAAACCAGTTGAAAAAAGGGGGGAGGGGGAGGCGCACGAATCTCAAAGCAGTGGAGCGGGTGGCCCGTGACATCCCCGACAAAAGCACCAACTAATCCCTCCTCGCTAATCCGCTGTCTGTCCTGCAAACACGCCTCCTCTCATTAATCACCCATCGTCTCCTTCCTCCGTTTGAAGCAACCACCTCCATTAATTCACTCTCTCTCTCTACAGTTCTTGGAAACTTCCATTCCCAACCGCTTCTCCAAATCTCCACAGAATTGTCACTGCTACCTCCTCTCTGTCTCTTGCTCTTGGTTTTGCGCTAATTAAATTAACCGCAGAGAAAGTTGAGAGTGATTAGGAGATAGTGGGGGTGAAAAAAAAAGGAGGCGCCTTTAGTGGAAAAGCTGCTCCTTTTTTGCTTCTTCCTCCTCCCCCTCATTTCAATCTTGTGGCTTTCTCCTCTCCGTTTCCCGCGCGCGGAGGAGGGGAGTGGAAAGGGTGAGTTTTGGTTTGGTGGTGGTTGCGCCGCCCTGTTCTTGCCGGCGGCGAGCGAGCGAGCGGGCGAGCGGGCCTCCCTGTCCTTGCCGCAATGGAGGCGGCCGAATCCGTGAGTGCTACTCGTGATTCCATTGGAACAGTGTCCATTTCTTTTCGTTTCTTGGTCCCTTCAGGTCGGTAGGTTGGTTTAATTTTTGAATTCTTGTTTCAGTTCCGAGTTTGATACGGTGTAATTGATTCGATTCAGTTTAGTTATTTAGTTCTTAATTTGTCTTCCTGCCAGGTGTGGTTATCTTGCGGACATGCATGTGGCAGATTTTTCTTTTTCTTGAGCAGATTATGCAGTAGATATGGAGATTTTGAACTTGGGAAATTCGTTGAGTATATACTATGTAGATAGTCGACAAATTTGCAAACTTTTAGCGTGCAATTTACTTAAAGCAAAGAAAAAGGACAACTGAATCTTTGGTGAACATCGTCAAATTTCTCCTAGTTTTATGAGAAAATCTCACCTTTTACTCGGGCTTTAAACAGTTTGGACCTCAAATTTTTAATAATTTCCTGCATTAGGTTTGCTGCACGTGCTAAGAGAAGCTCTTGACTTTTATGCGCATTTTCTTCTGGAATTTGGAGTGTTGAATGGCAACATTTTGACTTCACTATAATTATCTCTTCGACATTATCAAAAAGAAAACTCTCTTGGAGTTTGCATTGTGGAATACAATCCCATAAGTTAGACTAATTTGCATGGTTTTCCAATCTTTAACCAGCTGGAGTATGAGCTGCAGAAGGAGGTCTCTAACATCATGATCCAGAACTACATTACTAGTATGTGTAGAGAGTTCGAGACAAAGTTATGGGAGAACCAGAACTGCATTAGTACCTTGAACAAAAACTGGAAGGAAAAGATTTCTGAGATTGCTGCGCTGCGAGACGAACTTACCACTATTTTGGGTGTTGTATCAGCTTCAGAATCTGGTGTGCTTTCTTCCCATGTTAGTCATGAAAAAGTCGAAGAGCTGAACTTTTTGAAGATGAAGGATGATAGTGAGTCATCAGTCACAGAGAAAACTACAGATTCAGGTGAGCTCATGCTTGATATCCCGGACTTCTCACTCTTAAAGCACATGCCAAGTGAAGAAGTCACAAATTTTCTAAAATCAGAATGGCTGAAGTTGCGAAGACAACACGAGTCTGAATTGCATGAGAAAACAGAAGAGTTGTTTAGGCTAAAAAGGGAATTTGCGAAAGATATAGCTTTGTTGCCTTCTAGGAAAGAAAGAGAACTTGAAATCATCAAATCGAAGTTGCTTCAAAGCATTTCAAAATTGGATGAAATCACCTCGAGAGAAGATAACCCTTATTGTGATAATTATGATGATGCCAAGGTTTGCAGATTTAAGGACAGAATCGGCTCTTTACTTCATGAAAATGAACATCTACAAGGTTTGCTAGCTGACAAAAGAATGGAGGCTAAACATCTGTCTTTACTAGTATTAGATGCAGAGAGGAAAATGGCTCATCATTCGTTATCCGAGTTAAAACTTGTGAAACAAGTTGAGAAGCTTAGCCATGAGCTAGAAGATTTGAAGATTCAGAGCCACATTAAAGATTTATTGGAGCTGTCGATATTAAGGGACGTTTTTGGTAATTATGAGAATCAGATTGATGACAGTAATCAGGAGGAGACCTTCCTCAGAGAGTTGCTTGTAGAAAAAGAAGAGCAGTTGAGTATTATGTATGAAGACAGACAGAAGCTGAAATATGAAAACAATCAACTTGTAGCAATTGCAGGATCAACATTAATGCAGCACCATGAGCAAGTCAACTTGGTTAATGACCTTACCATTTTTGGGGAGAAGGTGCGCGAGCAAGAGTTGTTGATCTTAGAGTCCAAGAGTGAGTCAAATTCAATGAAGAGTTGCTTGTATGAGGCTTTCCAGCAAATTAATGTATGCAAGCAAGAGATACATGGGCTGACTGACAACTTAACTTCCATGTCTATTGCTTTGGAGGAAGCCAAAGAACATAATGCCTCACTTGATGCCACCATCCAGGAAATGAAGAAAACATCGGCGCCAAGCATTTCCAATCATAGGGGACAAGCAGATTACCTAGAATATGCCCTTTTTAGTATGGAGAAGTTTTCTAAGGCATACAGTGATTTTGAAAGCAGATTGGCACAAAGTATGAAGAGAAATGAAATTAGGTGTGTAAATTAATTAATATCCTTCAATATTTTGTTATGGTCGTTTTTGTTTACTTAGAGCAACTCTAGATAAGTTAGGCTCACTTGTCTGACTACCTTCAACTCATCACTTAATGTGTTGTAATATTCTGCATGTTAGTGAATGCTAGCTAAGTTAAATTGTCCACTTCATATTTTGGCATATATTATTCCCATGCAGGTTGACTAGTATAACTTGCCCATTATTGAGTTCTTTGTTTTTTATTCCCATGCAGGTTGACTAATATAATTTGCCAGTTTAACCCACTGGTGCAGCAAGTTGCTGTATTAAAGAAGAAAGAATTCTGGTATAAACAAATACTCGAGATTAAATGCTCTAATCTCCAGAAAGCAGAAGCTGAGGTTTAACCTTCTCTTTATGCTCTTTCTGTTTTCCATTCATTTCACTTTTAAACTTCTAAGAAACATTTTTCCTTGAAAAATAGAGTTGAGTTTCAGCCTCTAGGCACGAAGTAGTGGTCACATGATGCTTGAATTTTATCGAAGATAATACGTGAAGTATATAGAGACTAAAGCACAATAATATTTACTATTTGACAATAAAGTTTTATTCATGTGATGATAGCATTCATTCATTCAACCTTTTTCCCATTGTGACCCAGGTTGATATACTTGGGGATGAAGTTGATGCTCTTCTTAGTATTCTTGGGAAGATCTACATAGCACTTGATCATTATTCTCCTGTTTTGAAGCATTACCCTGGGGTAAGACAATTAATCCATAAATTTCCTGACAACAATTTAGCAATTTTTGTTGATGTCCTGAATATGCTTTCTTTTCTGTCAAGATTCTATATAAAGACGTTTTTCCTTTCATAATGCTTTCAGGTTACAGAGATTTTGAATCTGGTTCAGAAAGCATTGAAAGGAGAAAGCATTTAGCAGGATCAGGGAAAACCTTAACATTATTCGTGAAAAGGCTTGACATGGATAGAATTATGACAGAGATTTTTCAATACTTCAGTTACTGATTGCCGTGGGCAAGTTTTTTGCATTGTCTCACAGGGAAGAAAGATTAAGATGTTAACACACAAAGGCTAAGCATAGTAAACTAGCTAGGTACCGTTGTTCAATTGATAGTGTGACCAATGGCATCTATTCATTTGTATCATAGTATCAGTGTGCAGTTAGTGATGTTGTCAATACAAATTTATAGGGCCTGTTTGTATTGGTTGTAGTTTCAGCCTTCAGTGTGAGTAAATTACTTGTCTGCATGCAACAAAGTGCAGCTTGCTATAGTTATACATGATATTGTCAGTGATTTTCCTTTTTAGCAATTGCAATTTGCTATGTAATGCAGGCTTTGTAAAGATTCTTGGTGGAATGGAAGGCAGTAGGTAGGAGCTGTAATATCAGGTGGTTAATTAATGAAACCTGTGTATTCAGTTCCTTGGTGATGTTTGTTGCGAAACGAAAAGAATGAACAGTGAAATGTGAATTCTCGCTTTGATCTCAATATGTCCCCTTTTATAGTGAGGATTTGTATGTGTACAAGCCTAGGATTCTTCTAGGATTTAAGGGAGATTTAAACCTCTAAGTGTGACTATTTGTGTGATACAAATGCTCCATAATATGGCTGTTACAAGTCACTTGATTGCTGCCATTGTTGTTCTTTGATGAGATCAAATAAGACCTTATGATGTCTCATGATGATTTTGTAACACTCCCTCTTTGATCGAGTTCATGTTAACATCAACTTATTCTTTAATTCTTTTGAAAAATCATGTGGAAAAAATAGGAATAATATGACTGGTGATTGCTCTATCATCAACTCGCAAGGTTAAAGGAGTAATCCATGTCGTGTTTTATCTCTAGAAAAATTCTTGTGGAAGAAAACATGAGATAAGACATAAGATTGCATCTATCATTGTCTCATTAAAAACTTTATATGAGAAAAACCGGATGATAAAAACTCACAAAAGGAAAAAGAGTACAATGTGAAGCGTTTTAACAGGATCCATCATTCGAAAGTCTCCCTAAAGCTTGCAAGTCTCGAGTAGTCTCATACCAATTCTCTTAACACATCTCTCGAACGAGAAAGTGGGTAGGGATATTGTGAAGAGATCTGCAGATTATCACAAGACTTTATTGGTAAGATGTTTATTTCTCAATTTTGTAAGCTCATGGGGATAAAACAACTTAGGGGCAATATGCTTGGTGATATTGCTCTTGATGTAGCCTGTTTGCATCCGTATAATACAAGCAACATTGTCTTCATAGATAATGGTAGGTGATTCGAGGAACCAATACCACCAGATTGTTCAATGTGGTTTATCATCCTGCGAAGCCACACATTCATGTGATGCCTCAAACAATGCGATGATTTCGAATGATTTGTGGAGGTAGCCACTAATGCTTGGTTAGATGACTTCCACGATATGGCCATTCCTCCATGGAGAAATACAAAACCTCTTTGTGATCGGCGTTGTGGGGATTAGACATATAGCCGGCATCGTGTACCCAACCAAGCTAGGATCAACGGTTTTACGAAAGAACAAGCCAAGATCCTTAGTGCCATTTAGGTACGTGAGGATTTGTTTTCCTCCGGTCCAATGACGCTTAGTTGGGAAGCACTATGTCTTGTCAATAATTTACTGCAAATGCAATATCTGGCTTGGTACTATTTGCAAGATACATAAGTGCTCCAATGAGACTAAGGGCCCGTTTAGTATGGTTTCGGATTCTCGGAGAAACAGAGAAACGAGCGAAACGTTTCTAGTGATTCACAAGTGATTCTCGAAGAAACGTTTCTTCTAGAAACCGACGAAACTACCTAAAGGATGTTTCTCATTTCTAGTTCAAAACGAGAAACGTTTCGCTGATTCTCCAAGAAACGTTTCTCGTTTTTAACTGTTTTGTATAGATTCTCGAAGAAATAGAAAACGAATTGATTTTCGTAGCCAAACGGGCCCTAAGATAGGGATATTTTGGTCCTAATATCTCCTCTCCTTCCTCCCGTAGTCGGAAAATATCCTTTTTTGTATCGAGAGATCGAACAACCATGGGAGTTTTATTTGGATGTGCTTTGTCCATATTGAATTTCTCCAATAATTTCGAATATAGAATTGATGCACTAAAATTCCTAAATGAAGGTGCTTGATTTGCAAACCTAAGCAAAATCTGGTTTTACCCAAATCCTTCATCTCAAATTCCGCCTTAAGATGGTGACGGGCTTCATTAATATCTTGTGTGTTGCCAATGATATTCAAATCATCTACATACACGATATAATGCAAAATCCTGTGGAGGATCTTTTGATGAATATGCATGGACAATCATCATTGTTGGAGTAACCTTTTCGCAAAAGGTACTCACTCGTCGGTTGTATCACATCCTATCCGACTGTTTGAGACCATAGAGTGATCTTTTGAGTTTTACACAATACATTTTTCGATTTGTGTTTCCATTCGGTATAGAGATCCCATCGGGGACCTTCATATATATGTCGAATCTAGTGACCCATATAAATATGCTGTCACGACATCCATCAACCGCATAGATATACACTTTTGTATTGCCGGTGATATCAAATATCGAAACGTAATTTCTCTCATGACTGAAAAATATGTTTGATTGAAATCAATGTCGGTCTCTGCGTGAACTCTTGTGCTACAAGCCTCGCCTTATATCTCACCACCTCATTGTTTTCATTCCGCTTCCGGATGAAAACCCATTTAAAACCCACGGGGAAGATTTTTGGAGGTGTAGGTATTACTTGTTAGAATACCTCTCTTTTATTGAGGGAGGCTAACTCACTTCAATTGCTTCCTTCCATTTGTTTCAGTCCGAGCGCTTTTTGCACTCTACCATGGATTTTGGATCTGGATCATTTTGGATGGTTTCGCAACCGATGAGGCAAAGTATATGTCGACAATTGTAGTCTTACAGTTGAATGATTCTCCGACTCAACATAGTTTATGAAAATTTCATTTACCCCAGTTGATGGCTCAGTATTTCCCAATATGATTGCGTCGGGGCGTTCCAATGTCCCATCATAAAAAATTGAGTGCACTGTTGATGTGGGAAGTGAATTGGATGAATTCACTTGGTGTCTCTCAACTTGAGGTTGAGTTTCATTTACGTGTCGAGGATTCTTTCCTCTATTTCCTCGTGCGCGAGGATTTGCCATACTTCTCGCACTCTCTTTGAGGAAGGGAGTTGAATAGTTTTATTTGGTACCTATATTCTTTTTGGCACATTCCTTGCAGGAATGTATGATTTTGTGACACTTTTACTCACAAGTAAATGAGTCGGCAAATTGTTTGCAGCAACCTGCAAATCAATCATCCTTTTAACCCGAAGGTCGATTCGTGGTACGGGGATCCTCCTTTAGGGTGTCTATGGCATCCCAATTTATTTCCGAGCGTTCGGTGTGATACTTAAATTTTCCCCTAATGTCGAAAAATGTTCTTCATTAAAGATACAATCGCGTCTTGGGCCGTGAGTAAATCCCCGTAAGAGGCTCCGGGTATTTAATAATTGACGGAGATAAATATCCCACGTAGATCCCCATTCTTCGTGAGGGCCCATTGATGTACGCTTTGGTGGTGAGATCGGTACGTATACGGCGCAACCGAATTTCTGCAGATGGGAAATACTAGGAGGATCACCACAAACCAATTGCGGTGAGGAGGTTGTATGGTATGCGGTTGGGCGCAATTATACTAAGTCACCGGCGTGTAAGATCGCATGACCCCAACATGAGGTTGGTAGGTTATAATTTTGCAATAATGGTCTCGACTATGAGTTTTATTCTCTTGATAAGAGATTCGGCTAAACCATTCTATGTGTGAACATACGGTACATAATGTTAAACTTCAATTCCTAAAGCCATACAATAATCATTGAAAGCTTTGGAAGAAAATTCTACGTGTTGTCTAATCGATTGATTTTATTTGGTGTTCGGGTTGACTTGCTCTAGGTCCGATGACTTGTGAAATCAAATTTGCAAAGGCATGGTTCCGTGTCGATAAGAGACACACATGGGACCATCTTGTGGATGCGTCTATTAGAACCATGAAATACTTGAATGGCTCTGGACAATGGTTGAATGGGGCTACAAATGTCTCCTTGAATGTGTTCAAGAAACTTTAGTGGTTCAGCCATTATTTTAAGATGTGAGGGTCTCAAAATTAATTTCCCAGTTGCACATGAGGTGCACACAAAATCTGAGAATTCAGGAATTTTCTATTGCTCATACCATGTCCACTTGAATTGCTCATGATTTTTCTCATCATTTTGATGCGGGATGGCCAAGGCAATCATGCCAAGTTTTAAATGCATCCACATTTTGAAAAATCACTTTATATGCAACATATGGTACAGTTTGATGTATGTGTAGTACAATCCGGACGAAAGAGGAAGACACCTTTTCAATTGTTATTTTGCCATATCCAAGATCTTTAGTCAAGAGGAGAAACTCCTTATTGTTTTCTTCATATGTTTTCACATGAATACCATTTTTCCGGATATCTCTATAACTTAGTAGGGTATGTGTTGAATCGGGATACAATAATGTCTCCTCGATGTTTATTTGTGTACCTATTGGAAGTATGATAGTGGCCCTACCGGAATCGACAATCATAGCATTGCGTCCCGCGATGGTCAAAACTTGTCCTTCCCTCTTTGTGAGAGTTTTAAAAAATTGACTTTCCTAAGTATAGTGTTAGTGGTACAACTGTCCATGAGGCACATCTCTTTTCTTTCATCGAACCGATTCCCATAATAATCTATATAATGTATAATGTAAATTTGTAAGAACAAAATATAAAAAACCACGTAGGAATATATTAAGATAGCATGTGTGATTATTACAATTGTAAATCGAGGTATCAACATCATGTCTTTATTACAACGTTACTTTCGCAAAAAAACTAAACATTAGAGTAATGGTGCCTAATTAAGATCTCCACAAATATCGTTGGAAGCATATTCCACGAGCATGTCGTTGATGTCCAAAGAGCCTTCCTCTTCATTTAACGGAGTCTTGGTTTTGCTTGGTCCCACACCTTCGGAATGGGGCCATAGCTCCGTCTCCAAGCATTTGAGAGGCGAAGTGTGCTTCGTGCTTCTAGTTGGTCCGTGTACGACCCATAGAATTCATGTATAGATCAATAAGATGTTTACGGTCCTGCATTTCTTAGCAATATGATTGTAGCAGCCACACCGTAGCGGTTTTGTTGCCACTATCATTATTATGCTCGAATTGCCTTTTCCCTTTTAGTGTTTCCACATTGCTTTTTGGCTCTCTTACGTTTACCCTTTCCCGAGGAATTTTCATCTGTGTGTTCCCATTTGAAACTTGTCTCTTCTCATTCGCATGTACTTCGAGAATGGTGCGGGCCCAAAGGGCGCGGTTTTGAGTTCCATATAGTGAGCTCATGGTTCTTTTCGGCTGTTTCAATGTCCGAATGAGTGAAGAGTAGACAGTGAAATTTTTCTCACGATACTTGTTGAGTGATGATCGTTCGATGGGAGCATTGTAGACGAGTCTTCTCAATTTTCTCCTCTTCGAAGGTTCTTTCTCACAAAACCGGAGCTTAGAGCATATCTTATGAACAACATGGTTGAACTCATCTACGCTTTTGAAATCCCGTAGGCGTAAGTGATTTCATTCATGCGTTGCCTCCGGAGGAGGATAGCTTTATGTTGTTCATATCGATTTTTAAGAGCAGTCCACAAAGCGCGTGGGTCCTCCTCATACATGTACTCCATTTTCAAATCGATGGATATGATTCCTTATAACTTTTAAGGCGGAGAATTTGGACATATTTGAGGAGGGAACACTCCCATCTTCGTTTCATCTATATATCCGTATAGTCCATTAGTCGACGATTGACTTTGACATCCATCGCCCAAGCAAGGAAATTGGAACCATCGAGAGCGAGAATATCGAACTCTTTGGTAGCCATCTCACTGTGTTGTGATAGCCAAAATTTTGAGAAATTATGGCACATTTGCGATAGAAAAACAAAATAAAGTAGGGCGAAAAGAGTAAATTTGCAAAGTAAATATATAACAAAGGACATGGAATGCTGAAACAAACCCATATTTACAATGATAGAGAGTTATAAAGTGCGATGGCAAATGTAAAATCTCGGCTTATTTGCTAAAATTAAAATGACCGAAGGTCAACAACTTATAGCGTAAATGCAGAAAATATTAAGATAATTGGATGGTGGGCTGAAATAATGAGTATTTTGGCCCAGCACCACCGTAGGTCCATGAGGCGAGGTTGGGAGGCGTGGGCGAGGCTGGCCCGGTGGGCGGCACGGAAGGGGTGGCGACCCATTAGCGTGGTCGGCTAATGGGCAGTGCCCGGCCCCCGACATAAGGGAGGGAGGGAGGGTGTGGTTAGAGCAAAACCCTAACCTCCCCTCCACGGCCGTCGTCGCTCGCCACAAAGAGGCGCCGGCGTCGCCGCCACCGACCGATGGAGAGGTCGGCGTGTCGTCGGCCGGCGCCATTGGCGGGCGCCGCAGCCTCCGGCGCGCGCGGTGGCACCTCGCCCGCCATCGCCTGCCATGGAGAGGCGCGATGCTTCTTCGGCCGGACGTCGCCGCCTCCAACGCCATGGTGCCGTCGGCCGGCGCCGTCTCCGCCGACACCGTGATGCGCCGGCCGGCGCCGCGCCGCCACCGCACCTCCCCTCCTGGACCTCGTTTCCCCTGTGCTCAAGCCTCCCCCTCACCCGAGGGTGGGGGATGGCTAGGCTTGCCGCCACCGCTAGTCTTGGCGGGACATGCCCGGTCTTGATGACACGGCGGGGTCCGAGAAATGGAGGGGTTGGTGGGGGACGGAGCTCTCGCCGTTGCCCTCTGCCGCCATGTAGAATGACGGGGCTTCGCGGCGTGCGGCAAGGGTTTCTCTTAGGAGGAACTCCGGTGGATTGGCGGTGTCGGTGTGTACGGCGGCGTCCCGGTGTGTAGTCGGGCGATGGTGGTGGAGAAATGATGCGACGAAGATGATGTGTCCAGCCGTGGTTCGGGCTAAAAGCCGTCACCACATCGGGCATCTCTTTGCTTCCGTACCCATGCGGTCCATCCATGGGACTTACGGTGGTGCGGTGCCTCCACCAAAATTCGTTCGGTGCTGTGCACATATCCGGCATCACCGGAGACCCTGGCGAGTCGCGAGGGTGCTCGAGACGGTGCTCCGGCTCTCGTGTTCTGCGGGAAATGATGCCGTCGTCGTGGCGTCGTCCTCCACATCCGGCGAAGCCGGAGGAGGAGACGGGGAACCACGGCCGACGATGCCGGCACCATGGCCCTTGTCACGTCGAGGATGGCGTGTCGGAGCCCGCAAGATCCTCTCAAGCGTTGCAAGAGACGACGAAGGTGGCATGCACGGAGGTTGCGTGGGAGGAAGGTGTCGGCAGTGAGAGGAACAGGACGAGCCATTCTTACCCTGCACGTGTCGATGAGTCTTTTCACTATTCTTGCTTGGTAGAGCTGCGATAACGTGTTGCGAAACGAAAAGAATGAACAGTGAAATGTGAGTTCTCGCTCATTTTATTGATCATAATATGTCCTCTTTTATAGTAAGGATTTGTATGTGTACAAGCCTAGAATTCTCCTAGTATTTAAGGAAGATTTAAGCCTCTAAATGTGGCTATTTATGTTATATAAATGCTCCATAATATGACTGTTATAATTCACTTGATTGCTGTCGTGTTGAGCCTTTGATGAGATTAAATAAGGTCTCATGATGTCTTATGATGATTTTTTAACAATGTTGACATTGTCAGCTTGATCCTTGTGTCTCCTGGTGTTTTGAAATAAAGCCGTGCAAATGCGAGTGCAAAGTGTAAACTCTAAACTTGCGCTTTTCTTCGTGAACATGAAAATAATTTAAAAGAACAAAGGAAATAACTGTCATTTATGGCAAATATTCCATAAAACATTTCCAGTTACAGGTATTTTCTGCACGGATCAATACATATTGGGGCGTGCATGTCCAATGAGTCAAAATGCAGGAGATGTACAAAATGTGCAATAAATAAATAAATATTTTTTTTAAAAAAAGTGGGCTAAACCGTGAAGCACATGTAGAATCAAGAAGCCAAGTGGCAGTTTACCTCCGTTTCAGGCAGCTAGAACTAGTTAATGTCTCCCTGTCTGGGGGTATGATTAGCGCAAGTATCACATATTGCTCCGTTTAGAGCAAGTTTAATAGTACAGGTACCTATAAATCTATATTAGAGCTATACTAGTTATAAAGTTAGACCTATTTTTTCTTTATATCTCTTTCTCTCACTATAAGTTTAATATATATATTTTAAAACATGTTAGCTCTTGCATTAAAGTCAACCCTTTACATTTTATTTGTTTCTTTTTTTCATATGGGTTTATAATTGATTTATAGCTAACTATTATACTTGCTCCTCTAAAGCCAACTCAAAAGATTGCATTTTTACCAAAAAGTCTCTCCCTTTGTGAAGCGGTGGGCTACCGGCAAAATTTGGCATATTAAAATATTTGCAGCAAAAGTGTTAGACAAGGATTGAAGTATTTTGGGAGTTCAAAATTACATAAACCTAGGTATTTCTAGATTGTCGATATCACGCGCAGTGAAAGATCTACTTCTTTTGTTATGCGGATGTCATCAACATCGGATCCGGCGACCGATTGGTTATATGGATAGATGCCTTCGGTTTAGCCTTCTGATCGTCTATTGCTTTTGGGAGGTCGACCAATTTTTGCTCTTTTGATGTCAGATCTTTACGAGTTTGCTATAGTTTGGCAATCGAATCGGTCTCTTGTTGCTTTGATCCTTTAATGTGATTCTAGATATGATCTGTTCCAGCGATGAGTTCATCAAGTTTTACCTTTTTTGCTTGAACCAATTGCTGATTGGATTGGAGTGAAGTTTCTGAAGTCCTTAGCTCAATACGATCGGCTATTAGTTGGCACGTGCTGGTGACTTTGAACCGATGGGATTCTAAGAAGGCGGGTGGTTGCCTATAGGTGTTAAAAGTTCGAGTTCTTGTCGAATTCGGTTGAAGACACTAGGAATAGTACCAAAAAAGAGAATCGGATTCGAGAAGAAAGCGACATAGGGATTTATCTATTAATTAGGTAGGATTAATTATTTTCCTTTCATAATTTTAGGAAAGACTGAGTAGAATCCGGTTTGGGTTTGTAATTTTTTACTTTATCTTTAGGAAAGTTTGTGTCGTGTCTGATATGGACTAATCTATGCTTATGGGTATAAATATGTACACCCATGGTCTTGTAAAGACAACAACAGTTCAATAAGCACTTTCGGTGCATCGTCACCTTAGTTTTCTAGGTTTTCATCTCAACGAGTTCTTATTTGAGTTGGGTTGTATCGGTTAAGTTCGATCTCCAACAAGAGATGAGTTCCGTCTATAGTTGCTTGTATCGGTGGGGCTAGGGCTTCCATCGGTTGAGTTCGATATTCTATTCCGATCGATATAAGCGTTAAGCTATCATATACATCATCTAATCTAAGTTACAAGTATTATTTACTTGTGCCTACTGATTCACTTAGGGTTTGGATATCGGCTAAATTGTTCTTGATAATTTAGATTGTTTGGTGTATCTACCACCCTAAAAAATAATCAAAGGCTTATTTGTATCTTATTCTTCCTTTCATACTTAGTGCTATAGCAATTGAGTTTGACGTACTAAGCCATGATTAAAATTGTAAGAACTAACTTGCTCTTGGATTGTTAATAAAGGTAGTGTCGGGGTTTTGACCGATCTTACCGGTATAACTATTTTGCTTTAAGTTATATGCTTTCTTTTGCTTAATCTTATATCTATCATCTTATACAAGCTTATTAATCCTTTAAAACAAGTTTGTTATCGTCTTGCACTGTTCTCGTTGCCGACTAGGTCCGATCTGTTGAGATTATAACTTATTTAGTAAATTTAATTAAGGTTGCTGGTCTTATAGGTTATATCGGAGTTTTAGCCGATATGTTATCTAAAAACACCCGAGCTATTTCATCGGCTATGACATAAGTCCATATAATTATTAATTTGTCCAATATTGGTTATAAGCAATTAATATCGTCTCGGTTAGATCCGATCTATTGTAATTGCTTGTAGATAAGAAAAAGATTAAATTAGTAATTACATATTATTTACATATACAATCGATCGTGATTTATTAGGGTCAAATCTTTAATATCTATCCATTAGCTAGCTATTTAGACCATATAATCATATAACAATTGACTTCAATAATCTCAATCTTATGCTACATCGATTGGGTTCGAACTATATGATTTGTTACGTTAAAGAAAAGTTATTTACAATTATATTTAATCTAAATCCAGTTCATGAACATCATTTTCTGCCTTATAACCGATTCGACTTGTTCGTATCGACTAGATTATTATGATACGACATCGGTCCATTGACCGATTTTAATTGTAGTATCAAACCAACTGACATGTCTTTAAATCCAAAATTCTAAACCTATTCTGAAGCTAAACAGAACTCTGTCGTTATTCTATTTCGTACTACTTGCCTCCATAATTGGACATAATGTTCCCTCACAGAAATGGGTCCACGTCATCTTGTGTCGTGAGCGAACTTACGATGGACAGAGAAAATGAAAAAAAAGAATCGCGTTTAGAGTGGTAGACAGGACCCCACACTCTCTTTCACGGCTTCAGCACAATATCTTCATGATCCACTTTGGAGCATTAACTTCTATTGTGCAAAACCCGGTAAGATTATAAATAAAAATCTAAACATACGATCATTTCCATGTGTCTAGTTCTAAATATTCAAGTTGGTCTGACTATTATTTCTTTTTAAATATTGACGTGATAAAATCTACTTTTTTCCTGAATAAGAGAGTACATAAAATATACCTCCTACCCTTAAATTTATGGTATACGACAATACCATGTATCTAAAGATATATATAAAAATATATATTTTAATTAAAGAAATACGACAAACACGAAGGAAATTGTCTTCTCGAAACGAAGGTGTTAGATTTCTATTCAAAGAAGACAATGTCTCCTTAGCCGATGTCTTGTTCTAGTTCTCCGAGTTCTATTTGGAGGAGAAGATAATCAATGCTATAAACAAGACCCCTCAAAAGGAGAAGGGACACGTCAACATGAAATACAAGCCTAGACAAACCCAATACAGAGCTACAAAGCCGATAAGAGGGATTTAGAGCTAACCTCCAATCTCATCGAATTCATATTCAAGGAAAAAGACTACACTAGCCGTCGACTGGGTGTGACACCTCCATGTTAAGCCGACAAAGACTAGATTAGGTCATCTCAAATATTGTACTCGTGTGATTCGATATATAAAGACAACATTAGCTTCCATCAACGGTGTAGTGCTATTACCCGTCGCTTAAGGGGTCAAACCTGTATAAAATTTTTTGTCTCTCTTCTTTTTACATCAATCTCACGTATATATTGATTTCAACGATCCTCGTACTCTACAAATACTTTGTTTTATAGCCCGTTGAAAAGTACCAAGACGGAAGAAAACTTTATTTTATGCAGTGTGGTGTTAAGTTAAAGAATAACATGTGGTGTTCAATTAATTCATGATGCACAGACCTTGATAACTCTTTGGGTAAAATGCATGGGCGGTTTAAAACTTATACATGGGTGTCATCTAAATTCTATTTCTAAACTTGTCATGAGTATTATATAGGTCTAAACGGGTTTTAACCTACACTGTTAATGTGGTATGTCATGATGGTGTCTATAAGTGACCCGTATATCAGACATATAGAAAAATAATTAAGACAAGATAAAAAGATGGTTTTTAATTATGAAATTAAAACTATAAAAGAGCGGGAAGAGAGAGAAGAAAGGGATATTTTTATTCTTTTCTATATGTGACTAATATATAGATCTCTCGACACGCAGACACAATCATGATATACCACCTCATCACGCAGACACAATCATGATATACCACCTCATCGCACGGAGAGGGTTGGAACTTGTTTGAATCTATATAATACGAATCTATATAATACCCAGTATAAGTTTAAGGATCTAAAAATACATCTTGAGAATTCAAAGACCTACACACCTATATAAGTTTAAGGATTGTTCGTATACTTTACTCAAACTTTTTCTTTTTTGAAATTCATGCATTAATACATGTAATTAATATATTTATTTTTGGAGCGTGTATAGAGCTATATCTTATATGAGAACTAACACGACCTATTTTTCTTGTTCTCTCATATCCACATAAGCTTATACTTTGGCTTATAGTCTACTACTGCTTCCATTTCAAAATATATATGTACTTTTAAACGTTGACCATTCGTTTTATTAAAAAATTATATAAATATTATTTATTTTGTTGTGACTAACTTTATAATCAAATAAAATATAATATTAACTTATATTTTTATTTATTTATATAAAATTTATGAATAAGATGAATGGTCGAGCGTCGTATGAAAAGTCAACATCGTCGTATATTTTAAAAAGAGGTAGCGCTAAACTTGCTCTAAAAATAGGACATGTTAGCTCTCGTGCAAGAGCTTTACGCATGCTTAAAATAAATGCATTAATTGCAAGTGTGAGAAAGAGAGAAGAAAAATTAGAGACAGCCTTATAGTTAATATATTATGCAAAATGCCCATGCGTTGCAAGAGACCACGACGCAGAGAAGGGAAGCGGTGGAGGGCGAAGGTCTAGGCGACGGCGCGGAGCTCCGAGCAGCGATGGGAGCAAGGGGCGGCGCGACGCGGATGGGGGCAGAAAAGAGGGACACATGAGGTCTTTTTTATCCAAGTCCTCCCTTTCTTTTCAAGATTAGGACTACAGGTTAATTTTATAAACACTTAAGGGGTTTTCTGCGTGTCTTCAACTTTATATATCAATGGACCTTGATTAAGAAATAGTATCGATAGACATTTAGTCTAAGTTAATTTAATTTCACTAAATTAAGTCAAAAATATAATAAAAATAGATATTGACTTACTAAACTTTAAACCGATTAGAAATTTGGTAAAAATTTAAAATATTTACGACTCGAATATTATTAGTTAGAAAAGTATATTGATGAATAGGATAAGTTGCATGGTATCATCAACGACATGTGAACCCTTATATCTCTTTATAATTTACTTACCCTAGTTGACTACGGTCCAAACATCACAACCAATGGGGCCCGATGTAGCCTCTAGGACTTGTCCGTGATTTACCACAAATATGGTACTAAAATATAAAATCGCCAAAAGCTACGGGATGTCGTCTCTCGTCCTTACGCGAGAAGGTGACGGCGCTCGCCATGCCTTCGGCCGTCGGTGATAGGAGGACGTCGGGGAGGCATCCCGCCTTACAGTGCTTCTCTCCTTGTTCGACAACGACGTGCTAGCTTACGCATGCAACATGTGCTTGGCTGCGCTCGGGTAATGCACGGCGATGGAGGAGGTGCATGAGTCGGGCTCGCTGCTTGGAGGTGAGGAAAGCGAGGCAACAATGGAGCGAGAGGTTATACGGATCGAAAATTTTATAGATTTAGACGAAAAACGATTTGATGATCGAAAAGTTATAGATTTTTAAGTAGTTAAGATAAACTCTATCGTATGTATAACTGGATTTTTTTAATAACCAAGCGGATCAGGTTAATTTCGAAAAACTCAAAGGATTTTTACAAGATAGCCGCATGTAACAAAATTTTGGATGAAAACACTACTTACTTTAATAGTTATAGATAGATTAGTTTTAATATGAACTATATATTATCTATAATATGGAGTTATAACTATTATATTTTTGTTTCATATATTATAAGTTGCTTTATCTTTTTAAGTCAAACTTTAAAAATTCGATTAAGTTTTATAAAAATACAAGATTATTTTTAACACAAAACAAATATATTATCAAAATGTATTAAATGTTAGTTCTAATGAAACCGATGGGATATTATAGATGTTGCTACTTTTTAAATAAATTTAATTAAAGTTTAATGAAAAATCAATACAACTTGAATATAAAACATGGGAGATTAGTTGTCTCAACAAGGCCTGACATTTCATGCTGATGTTATTGTGTGCGGCAGAGTTGAACTAACCAAATCAAGCTTCTTTGGGAAAAAACTGAAGTAAGCAAACATACGCACTGGTGGGTCTATCATGGTATCATCATCGTTCGAACCAGAAAAAGAGAATCTATAGTCCTTTAAAAACTCTAAAACTTTAATGGCAGTGGCGATAAATCTATTATCCCACCTATTTCTATTATAATTTTTATATATTATCTCTTAAGTTTTTTAATATTATGTAATGTTATATAACAATTACAGACATATATAAAATTAACATAGTAACCAAAAATTTTCATAGAAAAGGATATAAAATATGATTTATTTATTTTATAAAATACTGTGATATTTTTTTATCCGTAACAAAACACAATGATTTGACTAGTTAGTGAGGAAAAAAACAATTGTCTAGAAAAAATACTACTACATGATTAGTAGATACCAGCAGCTAAAATAGACATGCGGTATCATTTGTTTCCAGCTTCTGGATCTACAGAAATTTTCTGATGTCAAATGTGCAAGAAGCAGAGACAATATATCGACCCGATCAAGATTTCATAAATGAATTAAAAAGGCCGATATGGTTAGACTCAGGTCAGGGGCTATTCATCTCGAGAAAAATCAAAGTATTTGTTCGGAAGGATTAGTTTTTATGAGTGTAATTTGGTTCGGTTCATAAAAATATAAAAAATATAGGTATAAAATTTCCTACCTGTTATAGCGAGAAACATAAAAAGTTTTCTATCCCTCAAACCTCTTAAAAGAAAATTCCTATGTAGTATTAAAATATGTATGTATGTATTTCTATTTATTTACCTTTTCTATTTCTATATGTTAATAAAATTTATTCAAAACGAGTAGACGGCTAGATGCAAATAATTACTCTCACAAACTCTAATATAAATTAGTTTAAAAATAAATTTAATACAAGAAGTTAAAATGAGTTAGGCCCCGTTCGTAACCGATTTTCAAGTTACTGTTTCCTCGTTTTCGTTAACACGCTTTTCAAATGTTAAATGTTACGTATGTTACGTTGTGTGAAAATTTTTATATAAAAGTTGCTTTAAAAATCTAACAAATTTATTTATTATTTTTTTTATAAATTAATATTTAATTAATCATATGCTAATTACGTTTCTCGTTTTGCGTGCGGCTAATCATCCCACCCAACATCCACTTGCGAACGCGCCCTTATTATGGATAGAGGAAGTAGATTTCACCGCTCGGAGCACTGTAGATAAGGTAGCTGAGAGGAGGCGTCCGCACGTTTCATGGTCTCTCTCTCCCCCTCCTCGAGCAGCCGTCCACATGTCCACTTCCCCATCTCCTCCTCCTCCTCCTCCTCTTCCTGCCCTTGGTCAGACGACGACCGCGCACTCTGCCGCCGCCGATTCTTGGTACCAATTTCTTTACGCAGCCCTTCTTCTTGATCCGATGCAATTTCTTGATTCCTGTTCATGCATGTTTTTTTTCTTTTTTTCCCATCGATTGCTGTTCCTCCTCCTCTTCTTCTGTTGTGGTGGTGGTTTGGTGGTGTTAGGATTGTGGGCGATTGGGCGAGATTGGTAACGGATGTGGGAAAATCTGGTATTGATTGGTCCAATCTGGATTTGGGGGAAAAAGATTGGCTTTTGCACCGTGGTGTGGAGCAATCTGGTAGCTCCTACGGTTGTCACGTCCCAATTTATTGGGTTAGAATTCTGATTGTGTGTGTTCAAAGGCTTCTGGTTTTAGGCACCTGATGCAGCAATACATGCAGAAGAAGGAAAAATTCTACCTTTGGTTTGTGTTAGATAGTAACAGTTACAAACTGATGCACACTCTAATTGCTATCTTCCTCATAGTTTCGAAGAATGTGCATGGGCATCTACCATTTTAGACAGAAATAAGAATTCTTCAGCGTTAGATATTATGTTGAGTAAAGGTATGTGAACACAATCCAATATACACTGTGATTTTAGAAGTCACAACCTTTACTTGAGACAAATTTATGTATTCCCTTGTTTGCTTACAAGTGGCCAGGTGTGATAGGAGACTGATCTGTTTGGAGTATCTCTACGGTGTTTTGGCATATAAATATAGTTATACGAATTCTTCATGCAACCATAGATCCACTCATGGATTGGTTTTTTGAATGCTCAAAACTCATTTTCAGATTAATTACTCCTTCAAGCGCTCAATTTAACTCTGACTTCTATCGTGTTCCAGATTGTCCTGTGAGGCTGCATAAGGCTCCATTTATGATCCAAGAACTTGTTGGAGGCTCCTAAAGAACCAAGTTGGTCTTGCTCAGGTGGTTAGCTGGTCCGATAGGGCTGGCTTGAAAAGAGCAACCACGGCTCCAAAGAAAGGATCCCGTGTTGCACTAAGAAGGGGAACACAATGTGCCCATCGCTTTCCTAAGTTTCTTCTTGCGTCCCCTTCTTTCCACGGTGGCCGCGGTGCCCTCCCATCTGCAGGGGGGCATCCTTCTGATTTGACCTACCTTGCCGGTGGTGGTGCTGTTGAAGTCTGAAGTAGACTTTAGCATTGTAGATATTCTGTTAGTACTAGTACAGATATTAAGCTTTGTAAGTAAGTATGGTATCAACCACGGAGTTCAAAGGTGAATATTCATTGCCGAGCAAGAAATCTACTTTTGATCTATTTGAAGGTAAGCAATAATTGTCTATCTGATCCATGTTGTTCTTTACTCCTATATTCTGAGTCATATCTATTCCCCACCAAAATTATACCTGCTCGCTACTCAAATGTGACACTGAAAACACAGCAATATCAGAATAGGATTAGCGAGTGTAAGCTGCATAATATTGCATTTGCATTAAAATTCTGTGTTACACGACATGAGTCAGATAAGCTAGCTGGTTTGCAGTTTCAATTCATTATAAACGCCTTCCTTCTAGAAGGGTTAGTTTAGAATACCAAAATAAGTTCTCAGAAGTATGTTGAATAAATTTAGAATAACGGCATAGATTCAGTTACATTTTATCCTTAATATTGCAATAGTCATTAACTCTTTGGATTTTCAGGTGTGAAGACGCATCTTTACCGTCTCGGTGCAGAACATGAAAATGGTACCCTCAAAAGCTTTGCATATACTGATCAGGGCAGCCCAAGTTTGCTTGATACAATCATTCTCTCTCAGGTTTGTATCATCCAGGATTCCACATCATTTTCAGAGTTCTCATTGCCTCATCTGTAATACATGGATTTTCCTTGTAACAGTGGGAGGATTATGCTTGGAAGGGCCATTTTGGATATGACGTAACTGCTTGCAATCTTAAGGTGCTTACTGCATCGTTTTGTTCATCCATCTCTTCCAAAGTTGGATAATAGGAAATTATTAAATTCCTTTTGTTCATAGTGGTTTATGATATGCAATCCATAAACAAGTAAAATTGGCATGCTTAAGTTGTTTTTTGAACACGGTATAATTAAACATTTTTCTTTTGGATATATACTTAACCACCTCTCCTCCCTGCTATCCACCAATCATTAATATGCATTCAGAGGCTTTACATGGCTGTGAAACTAATATTATTTCCATTACAAAAAAAAAGAAGGATGGATGCCGCGTCCAGTTAGCAAGATCTCTAGGTCAATGTGATGCCCTTAGACATGAGCTTGATTGTAATAATGGGTTTGCATGTTTCTGCAGGTCGTTGAAGGTGGATGGAGTTTTGTTGTTCAGCTGAATGATAAGTGGAATTCATGTGTCCTCAAGGAACACGACAAGTTCATTGGTCCTGTTGAATGCCTGAAGCCAAACTGTATGAATAGTTATGATGAATTGCTTCTGTGCATTGCTCAAGGTGATAAGGACATACCTGAGGTTGTTCCTTCAACAAAACCACCAAAGGATGGACTACTGCTGATTGCAAATGTAAGTTACGGGATGAGTTTCAGATAACTCCTACCATCCCTTCCTCTATATAACTGCTAGTTGACAACTGCATTTGCTTGTTCGTTCTCTGAAGGCATATCCTGTTGAATATGGCCATATCCTCTTGGTCCCAAGTGCAACCAATCAGCCATCCTTCTTTTGGGACAAAAGGATGTTTAGTTTGATTGCAAGGATTGCCTCTGAAGTAAATAGTGCAGCATTCCGGGTTTTCTTTGACAGTTGCACATCCACTATGCCAGACCACACGTTTTTTCAGGTAATACTGTCTAGTTTTGGTGCTTAAAGCTTATCGTTACACGTTTTTCACTTGTCAGATTCTATGTGTTCTGCGTCCCTGTTTTGATGGAAGCAATCACAGTTTTTTTTGGTAGAATACTCATATTAAGCATTGAACTGCTATCTTGTACCTTTTATTATAGTGTATCTCTAGTCTTTACAGCATTAATCTTTGCCCTTTTTTTATAATCTTTTACTTTAATATGCCATGATATGTAAGACTGTGAACAGTATACTTGAATACAGCCATGATATACTGTACCTTTTGCCTTTTGAATGGCTTTAATGTTCGTATTGAAACTAGCAAGTAAATTCTCTGTAATAATATGTAGTTGAGATACTGTAATACTCTGCTTGCATAGGTTATGTGAAGGAGAATTTAATGTATTTTTTTACCAAATTATACAAACCACAGGCTTGCTACTTCGCAAACCCTTTGCCAGTGGAGTCGGCATCAACTGTTGCAATTTACGATGGCAAAGCCACATCAGGCGATCGTCTGTATGAAATAATTGATTATCCTATGAAGGCTCTTGTGTTCACTGGAAATGACGTAAACACGCTTGCCAATTTTGTCAGTGAAGTATCTTTAACTCTGCATGACAACAATACCGCGTACAGCCTGCTGATCTCCAACAATGGCATGAAGGTTTTCTTGTTTCCACAGGTGAAACTCGTCAATCTGCAGTGTTTCGTTTGCGAACTTTTTTGTTTCAGCAACCAATAAGCAGCTAAATGTTGTTAATATCTTTGGCTTTAGGTGAAGAATCCGGCTACTGGATGTTGTCTTTCTGCCTGGGAGTGCGGTGGCTACTTTATTTATCGCGCCAAGTACGATTTCGACAGAGCTTCTGAGATAGAAATTTCCAACAGAATGGCGTCAGTCACGCTCAAAGATGGCGCATTCGAGAACCTGAAGAATCTTTGTCGCGCTGTTGCTGATGATCTTGTTATGTAAAAGCTTGTGAAAGAATCAAAACCACAATAATAAAACCGTGTGAGGGTGGTCCATTTGTTATGTTAAGCAGTTCTATGCATGGATGATGGTAATTGAACCTATGTCTGAACATTTGGATTGATCAATGGAGTATGCTGTTCTTATGGTTAATCAATTGTGAAATGTGAAATTATGTGTTGCGTTGTTCCATATTTCTTGTCGTTTTGGACATGGTTTTATTTACCAAGGAGCGATTAGATTAATTAGAATGTACATTTCCTATTCTCCCCATAATAAATACCTTTTGAGCTCAGCATTTCTGGAAGCCACAGCAGCATTAACTACAGAGATAAACCATCCAAAACGTTCATTAATCTATCCAACAGCATAAATTTTTATCCGATCCACAAAACGCTTCAAAGAGAATTTGGAACTGGAGGCAGTAGCACACCTTTCTATTTTGTGATGATATCTGGTTTTACTCAACCGTTGGATCAGGCGTTTACGGCATGGATCAACGAAGTGGGCTCTTTTGCAATATAGCCCCTCAGCAAACTCGAATTGTGGTACACGAGACCACCATTTTTAGCTGAAAATTCATCTCCGAGATGCCGGCCAGCTTAATGCTAGGTACTAGGTAGCTTAATGCGCCGCCGGTACTCCGGCGATCACCGGCGATCGGCCGGCCAGATTAAAGGAGATATCTTTTTCGTCCCGATCACAGAAGAATCTATCACAAATTCAAACATCCTGTCATTGCACGCATTAGCATATTCTCCTCTTCCTGATGTTTTTATTTACAACCAACTGAAACATCAGTCATCAGCAGCAGCAACAGGAGGAGGGAGGATTCACTATTTCAGCTGCATTTTTCGTTGCAGATGCAGCGGACGAAGAGGTAGAAGAAGATGCAGGTCCCACCGTCGGCGCCCTCGTTGTCGCAGTGCTCCCTGCACGGCCCTTTCCTGCAGAGCAGCGTCGGGTACGTCCTGCTGAAGAAGGTGTCGCCGCAGCTTTCTGTCCTCCCTGTCCCTGCTAACACACCTGCAATGCAACCAAAAAAGTTTTCATCTTTTTTCAGTGCCAGATGATTCAGTTCCAGACTTTCAGTATTGTGAATCCCATAAAGAATAATTATCAGGGATTCTTTTTAGATAACGGAAGCTTTTATTGAACTCAACTGTTACATCGAGGTGATAGAGCCATACAGGAATGTGTTGATAAAATCTCAATTCTATCGTATGAATTTTACAACTTTAAGATCTTAATTAAGGGGTCTGGTTCTACAATTCTAGTAGGTATAGAATCTATGATTTTACGGTTATGTAATTGCGATCCTACTTAGGCTTAGGCTGAGTTCTTTAGGTGACTTTCTCAACTTAACTTTTTCGTTTTTCACGACATACTTCCCAAACTACTTCCCAAACTACTATATTTTTTAAAAAATATAAAAATTGTTTTAAAAAATTATATTAATATATTTTTAAGTTTTTATAGCTAATACTTAATTAATCATGTATTAATAGATCACCGCATTTTTCCGTGCGGGGAGGTGGAGTTTGGACCCGAACACAGCCTTAGAGACCTCCGATTCTGATTTGGGATCACGATTTGAACAACCTTGATTATCAGGATGTTTTGACAAAGTTCCTGCAGAGAAAAAGCTAGAGAACCCTCCTAAATTTGTTCTTCACTGAATGTCAGAATCAATGGAATCTTTGAAGGTGTAGCAGGGTGCACACTGATACTTTTCAGATGAGATGAACCTTATAGAGTGGCATCATCAGCAGGAGTTGCATAGGTTATGAGGTTATGATTACCTGAAGTTAACAGGAGTGGCATGATCAGCAGGAAGCACAAGCTTGACGCCTTGAGGACCCCCATTTTCTTCTCCAGAATAAAATTGAAGGATGGCAGTGCAGAGGATATGATACAGAACAGAATACAATTTGTAAGCATCTTCTCTTCTTATAACCACCGAGGATGAGAGATATCTCAGGAAAATGGAGAATATGACAAATAAATGATGAGGTAATTCTAGCTGGGTGATGCAATTCCAGCTGGATGATGCAATGCTTTCTTTATTGTACAATTCAAAGACTCACAAACTTCATGTAGATCAGACTGTCCTTTTTAATTGATAACTAAACGAGGAGATGAACATCATAAATTAGTACGAATTAAAACTCATATGGACAGGGCAACAGATGGCACAGTTCGTCGATGCCATGTTCAATTTCTCAATAGCCAACAACAATACCCAACTGTTTGCGGAAATGACAACAGTGAACAAAAAAGGAGGCAATTTCTTGTTGCCATTCAGCCATTCTACTATCAACATTTCTCCTGTAAATTCTAGTGTTGAGTTGCTCATCACTACAAATACAAGGTAAAAACTCACTCACTGACTACAACATCAAAATCCTACCACGCTATCTAAAAGTATTACTGTGTCATCAACAAAATACGTCTATTTCAGCAGAAGCAACAGTATCGCGTCTAAAAGTTGTACTGTTGGCTAACAAAGTTAAAGACCATCTCTGATTTAGCCTGATCTCAAGCATCCACCAGGAAGCAAGAATCTGAACTTGTCTGCGTTCTTGATCAAATAGGAAGGCAGATGAACAGCAGATGCTGACTTTGGAATGGGTCCCATCTTCTTGAAGAGATCCTTGAATGTGTACTCTTCAGGCAGCATGTCAAACAGGTCCTCCCCATTGCATATGACCCTCTGGATTCTGTCTGGATTTAGGAAGCTGTCCTGCTTCACCCGGTCTGCATGGCTATATGCCTTCATCTTGAAAGCAAACTCCTTGATGTCTTTGAAGCAGAAGCTGCAATGCCAGCCTGCATCAGCCAGCAGAAGGTTGCTCTGACGGGAGTGGCGATACAATGTATGCTCGGTGAACACGTGCGCTGTCGCCCTCCAGCTGTTGTAGTCTACAGGAAATTCAAAGGAGTACATATAGTTCTTCAGCTCAAGATGCATGACTTGCGGTATTCCATCACACCACTTGAGCAACTGCACCGTCTCAGGGCTAGGGATCTCATCAGCATCAGCCATGATCAAGACATCCCCCACAGCAATGCCTGATCTTCGCAGAAGCATATTAAGCGCACGACGGTGTCCAGCCTCAACATGGAAGGGCTGACGGTGAGAACCGGGATCCATTTCTATGACAGGAAGCATGTCATACACAATCTTGGAGCCAGCAAATGCGAAGCGGTTGATATTTTCCAAGAAAGAGAGTGACTTTGGGATGCCAGTGAAAGTAGCATTGGCCTCGAGGATGACAAATCTGTCAACATGTGGAAGCAACTCACCGTAGCGAATTTCTAGAATATCAAGTTCATTACTGAAGAGGACAGCATCGAAGACACGGCGAGGGGTGGGGAGGATACCCCAACCATGAAGCTGACAGAGCTGTGGCATGGAGATGTTGGGGGCATAGTAGTGCGGGATGCGGATAAATGGCTTAGGTGGTGTGTCCCACAGTGGCCGCATAAGGTAAGAGATATAATGGAAATACTGCGTAACAACAATAACAGCCACTGAAAGAACTAGAACACATGGTATCAGCAACTTGAGGGAAGCAATTTTCCATCTAGTTAGAGGTGGAAAAGGAGAGGTTCTAGCCATGAGAATATCTGTCTATGATAAAGACAGGAAATAGATGAGACTCTGATAAGCATAGATGAGAGGTGTCTCGGATCCTGGGAAGTGTAGCAAACGTCGGAAGGTGAAAGTAATCTGCAGTATGCAAGAGACAGAAGAAAGTAAGCAAACAGATAGAATAAAGTGGCAGAACAAGCAATGTGATGCAAGTATCAATTAGAAAAAGTAGCATATTAGTAAGAGTATTTAGTATTAATTTCGTAATAAGAAGAAAGAGATGAATTGCAGGTACACCCTTTATCTTCTAAATTTGTAATAATGCGACAGACATGGATAGAAATGTAGTAGGACAGATGAACTATCATGCGCTATTCTATCACCAAGGATCTAAAACTACATCATGCGGTACTCTATCAGCGAGGATCTAAAACTACATCATGTGCTATTAAAGGAAGCAACATCTATCAGCACCTCATTTCTGATAATCCCCAACATGAAACATTTTCTATTCCAGAGGACAAGAAACAATTAAACATGATATAGTCATACTAATATCAGACCTCTGTAGACCACACAAATGAGCATTCAGGCCAAGTACATTGGATCGCAACATTCGAAGACCATAACAAATCAGCCTTACACATGATGATCTGATCTCCATGCCCAATTTGGTGAATATGTATCCTAAAATGCAATTCCATTTCAGCAACACAAACAAAATAAGAAAGCCCCTATCTTGCCCCCAAGATCAAAAAGAAACAGCACCTAAGATTACACTGCCATTTCTCTCCACACAATGCAACTTGCCACCCTTTTCTTCGTTAGTTCATTAACAAAATGCAGTCTGCAGGCTAAGCATTAGAACATGCCTAAAGATTAGAAATTGCCGCCAACCGCGATCCTCCCCACTTCCACACACAGATTGGCATCAAACCTAACCAATCAGGCAAGCACCACAATAGTAGTCCCCAAAAAATATAATTCTTTTTCTTGTCAATCCTAAAGATCCAAGATTTGCATAGCAAGATGTTTGGAGCACTGGATGGCCAAGAACAAGAAACGGAGGGCTCACCTCAGGGAAGACGGAGTTGAAGATCAGCCGCAAGAACACGCCGGGGATGCGACCTTCGCCATCTCTGCTCCACCGCCGCCGCCGCCTCTTCTACATCGGCCGGTGCCCCACCTTCTTCCTTCCCCCCCTCTCTCTCTCTCTTCCTACTTCTCCGACAATCTCTCCCTATCCTCCGCCTATTCCTGACCCCTACTGTCGCCCGCCCTCCGCCATGGGAGCCGAGCCTGCTGCTGCTGCTGCTGCAGCTAAAATTAGGCGCTAACAAATCTCCACCACCACCACGTCTCTCTTCTTTGCTTGCAGACTTGCAGTGCTCACACACACACACACTCTCTCTCTCTCTCTCCTTTCCGTACTTGAAGCAGTGGAGGTGAAAGAAAAAAAAACCCGAAAAGAAAAGAATGGTGGATGCGGCAATCAATCACACTCGCGCCACCATGAGAGCACGAGCAGCAGCAGATTTTGCTTTGGTTGGGGGATCGTGGTGGGATATGCGATGATTGCTCAGCTTTGTGGGGCGGCACACTAGACTGGGGAAGGAGATCCAATGATGTTACGTCTCTCCTGATCGCTGATCAGTGAGTCCATCGGCTATGGTTGCATATATAAGAGGATCCTAATTCATAGACCGGAGTATAGATGGCCAAACCGAGTATAGATGACCAAACGGTCCACAGGTCCAGCACGGCCCGACCAGGATATATCCGTGGTATGGCTTGCTATGGCACGGTTCGTAAAGCACGACTTCTGTAGTGGGTCGTGCCATGCTGACCCATGTGTCGAGCCTTCGGTCCAAGCATGACCCACGGGGTGATCAGGCCGCTCCGTTAAAGGCCTATGGGCCAAGATCGGCCTATGACACCGTTATCATTTTGTATTGTTTGGATACTGTTTTGGCATGTTAAAGACCTACGGGGTTGTATTAACATGCTACAGTGTCTGCTAGAGTAACTTGCTACATTAAACGGACCGTGTCGTCTGGTCCACAGGCTCGGCCGGCTGCCCAAACACGACATGACCAATCGTGTCATGTCGTGTCGTACCATGAACAATACATGCGTACCTGTGTCGACCTACTTCGGTCCTGTCTATCTCGCCTCTATAGATTATAGATCGAAGGAGTCCCTGGTTCTAAGACTCTATTATTTTAAAGGCTTTTGTTACCATGTTTTTAAAGTATTTCGGGTAAGTTGCTTTAGAATATGATTTATTAAGTTTATACTAATTTTCGTATTCAGTTAATTACGTGTTAATATTTTTTTTGTTTTTCGTGTTCTCATTCCATCTTTATCTTCGATCACCACGTAATTCTCTGCGTGTCTCCTTTCTTCGTGCAGCTTCAGATGCCAATGTGACAATGACAGCATCATTCTCACAGTCCAACTCACTGATCCAACTCATATTAGGGAAAAGGAAAACAACTAGAGAAAGCTGGTGCAGAGAAAACAAAATCAAGATGACTAAATTGGGATAATTACTTCCTTTGTCTTCCAATATATGATATAGTTGACTAAAGCAATCCCACTCTCACCACAAGTTACTTTTGAATGATTATATTATTAATTGATAAAAGTTACTATGTGGTTATACTTATTGTTATATTTACGAGCCGCATACTTCATAGTATAACATGTTTATGAAATTAAAAAAAAAAGACAAACGATCAAAGTTTAATCTTCAATGTTGCCATATTGGAGAAGAGATATGTCAATGTTATAGATAAGATATTGTTGATGAAAAATCTACGCCTCGACCGATGGTGTCAAATCTGTGTCGACGTGAACTATGTCGATACACATAATTGTCTGGGATATCTGCTTAGCTTCAGTATAGGTATATTGATGAGATACGGGGTGCCAATTAGTTTTCTGTAATTGACAAGATATAAAACTGATCGGCCAACAAATCGAGGTCGATGAAACGAAGCATGGGCCTTGTTGAGAGATCAAAAAATATGTGTCAACCGATAGCCGATAGCTTAATGTAGAATCGACCGATAGCGTGATAAGGTGATGTCAGCTGATAGCCGATGTAGCGATACTAGCCTATGTCGATAGGGTTTTGTCTGACATAGATTTCGACACTTAAATAAACAATGATATAAAGACAATCGGCCGATGATAATGTAATAAGATAATGAACCATCGGCCGATATAAATGTTAGATGTAGGCTCGATGGTGAAAACATACATCGCCTAAAGGTCTAATGTCATTAAATCCAAATGATTAAATGATTAATGAAACCGTTGTTGCAATCGGCTAAAATCAACTTGTATATAATTTTTATAAACCGATGAAACGTCCAGATAACTCATCGGCTAAAACCCCGATGAAATAATAATTGATCCTTACTGACTTAATAAATCTAACTTACAACCATAATCTTATAGGTCGAACCTAACCGATACAGCACGAGATTGATAATTGCCTGATAGATTTAAATCAACCGATATGACACTGATCAAAGTGGTCATATATTAAATTTAACCAAGACAGTAAACCATCAAAGAGAAATTTAACACATCAGATAAGATCGGCTAACCCTCCGATAAAACATTAACATATACTTGTCGGCTTAACAAGACTTATATTATCAATAATAATCTAGTAGGTCAGACCTAACTGATACAGCACGAGATTGTATATGATAATCTAATACTCAATGAGCTAGTAAATTTGTCTAATGTGATGGATATAACAAATCTATATAAAGCAACATTATGTTTAAAGAAATATCAATTTGATCAGAATATCGAACCTAACCGAGAAAGTTTAACTAAGCCGATGTGAATATAAACAGTATTAAAACTAAAGATAGAGATGATATACCAGATAGGCAATACTTGCGTTGGTCTGATTAGAATATCAAACTCATTGGAGAAAGTCCTAGCCATGCCAGCGCAAACAAAGATGACGGAACTCACTTCTTGCCGGAGGACGAACTTAATCGATGCAACCCATACACGAAAACAAGAACTCGCCGAAATAAAACCTAGAAGACTAGGGTGGTGATGCGTCGAAAGTAGATATATTGATCTGTGAAGATAGATTACAAAGACCCTGGATGTACATATTTATACCCATGGGTAGATACAAGTCCTAATTGAAAATGACACAAACTTTTCTAAAAATAAAAAAACATAAAGTCCTCATCGGACACTAAACACACTTCCTAAAGATAAAAAAGGAAACTAACTGACTCTGCCTAATCAATAGATAAACTGTCATGCCGCATCTTTCTTGAACTCGATCTTTTCTGGATAAACTTTCTTTAATTGATTAACTGAATTTACTAAAAATCTGACGACTAGCGACTGATAATTTTTATCGACCAATTTTAGTACTCTGAAGCCGATTTTGACTTTAGACTGAAGATTACTTCGAGGATTATCAAATTTTAGCGTTAATGGACATACCCAATATTCTTGTGTTAGGATCAGTGAGGCTCACCATATACCAAGTCTTATACAAAATCATGCCTCATATATGACAGGTATTTCAGATAAGGAAGGAGAAAAAAGTCTTATTCGGACGCGACAAGGACTACTCGAATCATATTCATACTTGATTCCCTAGTTTTACTTGAACAAGGGAACACCCGAGGATATAAATACAAAACCCCTAGAAAGAGAAAGACAAGCCCTAGATAGATCAAAACAAGTCAATACAAGTCTACACAAATCCAATACAAAGACACAAAGACCGACATGAGGGATCTAAAGACATCTTCAATCTCGCAGAGTTCATATTCGAGGAAGCAAATACTATAATAGATCATCTTAAATATTATACTCATGTGATATTAATATATAAAGGCAAGGTTTCGACCAATAGGAGTAAAGCTATTATCTATTAGTTAAGAAGCTTAAAGATGTATAAAAATTCCCGTATCCTGTCTTTTTTACCTCGATCTCTCATATACCCTGGTTCCAACGTTCTCTATATCGTTCAAATACCGGCTTCGGGTATAACCCATTGACAATTACGTGCCAGGTAGGGGAACTTGGTGCTTCAAGTTTTCGACGAGATGGGTTTAAGATGTGGATTTTCTAACAAAAACTCTTCGATGACTTTGGATCTGGGAGATATGACCCGACCAAAGTACGTTCTCCTTTAGATCGGGACCCTCGTCATCTCAATCTTTGTCAAGACATCGTCATTGTGAATTTTTCGATAAGAGATACTTCAATGAATTTGGCTATGGGATATATGACTCGACCATAATACGCCGTTGTTAAAAGTTCAATATATCAAGACCAACCAAGTTTCTCCATGTAGAACAATAGTTCAAGTTGAGCATAAGACCTTGGCCCGTACCGACCACTCTTGAGCTGACATCGTCGCCAAAAACTATACTAGCTATCAATGTCGAGATCGGGGATGTTTGAATTCAGGGATTAAATAAATTTTAGTTTGTGTCACATCGAATGTTTGGATATGAATTTGAAGGAATAAACATGAACTAAAAGATAATTCGCGGGACGAATCTATTAAGCCTAATTAATCCACGACTAACACATGTTTACTGTAACATCATATCGTCAAATCTTAGTATAATTAGACTCATTAGATTCGTCTCATGAATTATTCTTTGATTATAAATAATGTATATTTAATAATTTAAAAGGTTCTGTCCAAGCCGATATGAGTCCTGGATCAATGTACAGATGATGGAACACACGGCGTGGCGACAACGGATTCTCAACCGGCATGTGCTCAGCAACATACTCCTGAGTCCTGACGCAGCAGACAACATACACGTCCAGATGGAATTCGTACACACCCATCCCGGTACTACGTACACATACATTAATTCAAAACGGAATGTCTGTGGGCGCACATGGAGCTCAATTCAAGTGATTAGCATGGCTAATCAAGCTATTTGGTAAGATTAATTGTTTAATTAATCTACTAGTATATCTACAATTATACGTAAATATTTTTACACATGATTTATCATATCTATTTCTAAATTCATTATGCTTATCATATCTCACATCTAGTATCGATCACGTCGGTCTATTTATGAAAATGTTACTACATACAATCTCCTCGTGAATGTTGTCGGCCTGATCAAGCATGACTGCTAATGGACTTCCGATATGCTTGTAAGTTGGGTATGTGAAGTCATGTTGGCCACATGAGATGTACATGTAATAACCAAAGCGCATCTATAAGTGATCGAGGTATGACTACACCTGGTTCTCGACCAGTGTGGTAGCGATCGCACCACTTCTACGAGTCCTCTACGAGTGGTTGAGGTACGATTACACTTGACACTCGACCAACATGGTAGCAATCCTCCTGTTGGTATTTCTTATGTTTATAGATAAATTCGCAAGCGCACGAATACCGTTGTAGCATTTTACCCATAGTATTCCCAAGGGTATTGTATTTATATTTCCGTAGGGAAAGGCGACGATGTGAAGACATAGTACATCATTAATCAATCTATAGTTAACTCACATAGTCTAAATAGGGGTTTCGGTAAATGTGATTAAGGGGTAGTGTGACACACACAGAGATTCATCTCTAATTAACTAGTATAGTGAAAAAGGGCATAAGAGAACTACGACACAATTATACTTCTATATTACTCATGTTTTGTATATACTTAACACATACATACTTACAAGGCTAGGACTTAGTTCTACCCACTCAGGTACTAGAGAGAGTCAGAGACCACTCTCTGCTGGTATGCCAGTGTGGTTATGGCATTTATGCACTCTTACGTCATACCCGAACATGGAGGAATACAATGGACGAACAGGGGTTGTCACTACCTGTCGTCTATCTCACTTTTCATGGGGCACACCCGCATCCAACGGTATTTATCTAACCTAAGCACCATGCTTGTGCTAGTAAATAACATCACTAACTTCCCGGGACTCTCACCCTTTTGGATGGACAAGTTGGAAGTATAGCAACCAATTAAGGTCATTGGACCGTTACCGTAGCATAGATCGACTAGCCTAATCAAGTGAAGCATATAAACGAAGTACATCCTGTTCATAAAGCATATAACTACTAAAGCAGTATATGAATTATGAACAGAAGAATATAAAGAAGATAATTCTATTAATTCAACTAAAGTCTTTCAATAAGTGTAAAGTACTAAAGACATACCGGAATCTCCAAAAAAAACTATAGGACCAAAGATACTCTAAGCTTGTTACCACTAATACTATAAAAATACAATATATATAGAGAGAATTGCACCTTGAGGTGTGTGTTGCAAGTGAAGAGAGTGAGCTTTATTTATAGGTGGCTTATGACGGTTAGAGAGGTTGGTAACTCCTACAACCGTCATTAGGAGCCAACCAGGAAGTGCTATGTGAAGGGCCAGGATGAGAGGAGGCAAGGTCGGTTCGGCCGAACCTTGGCCCCACCTCCTCTCAACCGCCTTTTACCAGAAGCTAACAAGTGAGCCCCTCTGACGGTTGAGGGTGGTTTGGTCCCACTTTAGGTCGGTTTAGCCTGACTTGTGGGCCCCTCAATTCGTGTGCTTTCAAATGATTCGTCGGAGGTGTGTTTCTTTGCATGCCGGCTTCATTTCTCCTTCACTTTGATGTATATTCTCTACATCCATATTAATTCTCCAAGCACAGTAGAACTATATTTTTTTGTTATTGATATACGTGTAAGAAATGCTAGTTCTTCCTTTATTTGTTATAACAATTAGCGGTCAAAATTGGTACTTAACGACCGTCAACACCTTCCACCACCTCTAAGAGTGATCGAGATTCGACTACACACCTAGTCCTCGCTCGACCAATGTGTGTAGCAATCATATAATCTCCATGCATTAATCCATGTAAGTTTTTATATGTATCAAAAGTACAATATTAATTCATTGATCCCCTGTTCTCATATCGCTACTAGTCGAAGTCATTTCTTATTGTCCTATTACGTTAAGCTTGACTAATCATCAGGTCTCAAAACTTTGGCCGGGGACGCCTAGTACCAGGGTTTTATATTTCGTGCGACCTTACCGTTTCGCGACCCGACAGTAGCGCGGTTTTCGCCCAAAAATCATGAAAACCATGAAAACTGCGGCGATATGAACAGTGTATAGTTTTGAATTTGAACGTGTCGCGGTTTTCGTCCCTACCGGCGAAAACCGCGAAAACCATGTCAAAAACCGTGAAAACTATGAAAACCACACCAAAAACCACGAAAAACGCAATTTACATTTGAACCAAATTCAAATCCGTGTCGTGCGTGGTTTCGCTCAAACCGCGCCACATGCATGGTTTCGCGCAAACCGCGAATTTTATTTTTTTTTTGATAAAACTAAATATATTTTTGTGATAAAATGATTTCTTTCAAATTTTTTGAATTCACACAAAATTATTCAAACGAAACCGTAGGGATGCCATGCCGCACTCCCGGCAGTACAAAAAAACACGAAAACCACGGCGGTTTTCGCGGTTTCCGGTTGTTAACACCGAATTTGGTAGGCCCCGAGTCCCCATCGGCCCAAGGTTCATATTGGTTCAAAGCTAGTATCGGCTTAGAGTTCTGCATCGGTCGATGAGGGTTTTCTTTTATCAACATCTCCTAGTTGGATACTTGTTAGATTCGGTTTGGGAAGGTCTTATCCAAAAGAAACCAAGTTCGGGGAGGATGTGGCTTGTATCTATTAATTAGAAAGAGTTTGTTAGCTTTCTATTCTATCTTTAGGAAAGTGTGTTAATGTCCAATAAGGACTCGGTTTGTTTCCTTTTATCCTTAATAAAGTTTGGATTATAATTTGTTAGGATCTTTGTTAGCCTACTGTTGACGCCAAATTCGTACCGCCACAAGATGTGTTGACGTCGAATCACACGCTGGCCTGAGAGATCTGCTTAGCTCCAGTGCAAGTCCTAAAATTGATGAAGCGCGGGCGTGCGGTCGGTTTGATCCCGCACCGACAAGATATGCAAAATAGCGAGCATAAATCATATCGGCCACTATGCCGATAATCAAAACAGTCGATCTGTTGACAGCCGATTATGTGATTCCAGCCAATGCCGATGTCTAGATAACTCGTCGGCTGAAACCCCGACGAAACCCTTATTAGCATCCACCAAGCATGCTAGAGACTATGGTTCTAATCACGACTTAGTAGATCAAACTGAACTGATACAACACTAAATATAAAAAGAAACATAATATCTAGACAATCAAGCCCTTGACTAATTTTCAGGGTGATAGATGTCTAAATTAATCTAATCTAATATAACAATCTAGCCTATATCGGCAGAAACCCTAAATCGAGAGAACTGATAGAGCTAAATTGAGATACTAGTACTAGATTAACAGAGACATATAATAAGACCGGCTAACCCTCTGGTGAAACATTAGCATGAACTGACTTAGATTATCGATAACAATCTAGTAGATCGGACCTAATCGATGTAGCACGAGATTGCATACGGTAATCTAATACTCAATGAGCCGATATATCTGTCTATTGTGATGGATATAACAAATCTATCTAAAGCGACATTATGTTTAAAGAAGCATCAACTTGATCAGAATATCGGACCTAACCGAGAAAGTCCTAACTAAGTCGATGCAACTATAAACAGTAATGAAACTGAAGATAGAGACGATATACCAAATAGACAACACTTGGACTTACCCCTTCGTCGGAGATCAAACCTAACCGATGCAGCCCCGCGTCGGGTGCCAAGTCTCGCCGGATAATGAACAAAGTGGAAAAGGTAAAAGGTGGTGATGCCCCGAATTGTATTGATCGTAGAGGATTTATTACATGAACCCCGGGCTTACATATTTATACTCATGGGCTAACAGAGATCCTAACAGATTACAAATCCAAACTTTCTTAAAGATAAAAGGAAACAAACTGAATCCTTACCGGATACTAACACACTTTACTAAAGATAAAATAGAAAGCTAACAAACTTATCCTAATTAATATATACAAGCCATATACTTCTTCAAGTCGGTGTCTTTTGGATAAGATCTTTCCAAACCGAATCTAACCAGAATCCGACTACTGAAAATATTGATCCTCCATTAGCTGATGCAGAACTCTCAGCCGATTCTGCTTTGAGCCGATATGAACACTTAGCCTTTGGAGACTTCATGGCTTACCAAATTTTGGCGTTAACACCTACGGATATAAATATATAAGTCCAAGGTTCAGCACATAGTTGATAAAATCGTTCGTCATGCTATGTTCGATCATTCTAGAGTTTTAACAAGTACATTACATGGTTTGATGGAGATGGTTTCCAGGATAATTGTCTTAAGAAATCAGCATGGGGAGCAAATTGGTGAGCAATCTCAACATCATCGGCAACAACAATATTGGCTCCGGGGGTAAGTTGATCAGTATCAGCATGGAGAGCCACAACAATAGTGTCGGCTAGAGGAAACTCAAAGGTATCAGTTTGAAGAAGATTGGGCCAATATCATTGCAAAGGTAATGGAGGAGCAGTTTGGAATTAAACCCAAAAATTAAACTTCTCTATATCGGCTGCCATATCCTGAGTGGTTTGATAGGGTTTCACTTCCAAGCTGGTACAAGGTTCCAGATTTCTCCATGTTTTCAGGGCAGGATGGTGTATCTACAATGGAACATATCAACCGATTCTTAGCTCAATGTGAGGAGGCATCGGCTAAAGAAGCTCTGAAAGTTAGACTTTTTCCATTGTCTTCGACTGGATCGTCTCTCGCATGGTTTTCATCATTGCCACCAAACTCTATCAGAGGTTGGGCTAATTTTGAGAAGCAGTTTCACCTGTACTTCTTTGCTGGGGTTGATGAGTTGAAGCTCGTAGACTTGATATCAGTTAAACAACAAGAAGGGGAATCAGCTAAGGAAAATATTCAAAGTTTCGTACTGTCCGTGGCTGATGTTATAACTTGAATTTAAGTGATGAGCAACTGGCAGAGCTCACATTCCAAGGGTTGTCAATGCCAATCAAAGATACAATTTTCTTACATGAGTTTGACAGCCTGGCTCATCTAATACAGAAGGTATCGGCTTACGAGAGCCGATGTCAAGAAGAAGATAGGAATCAGTTTTGGAAAAATCAAGGCAAGTTTGGATTATAATCTGTTAGGATCTTTGTTAGCCTACGGGTATAAATATGTAAGCCCGAGGTTCATGTAATTTTTATCTCACGATCAATACAATTCGGCACATCACCACCTTTTACCTTTTCTACTTTATTTATCATCCGGTGGAACTTGGCACCTAACATGGGGCTGCATCGGCTTCAATCTCTGGCGAAGGGGTGAGTCCAATGTTTCACCGGCCCAGGCAATTGTATTGGCTATGTCGGCATCGTCCAAGGCTACATCAGTACATTTAACCTCTTGGATTGCTCCGGTTTGGTTAACATATTTGCCTGCTTATTTATCATATGTATCTGTTGATCTATTCCTAGTATCTCAATTTAGCTCTATCGGTTGTCTCTCGCTTTAGGGTTTATGTCGGTATCGGCTAAATTGTTTACTAGATTAGATTAGATTAGGCATCTACCACTTCGAAAATCAGTCAAGGGCTTGATTGTCAGATATTGTGTTTCTTTTCATACTCAGTGTTGCATCAGTTTAGTTTGACCTACTAAGTCATGATTAGAACCGTAATCTCTAGCTTGCCTGTTGGCTGCCATTAAGGGTTTCATTGGGGTTTCAGCCGATGAGTTATCTGAACGTTGCATCGGCTTGTAAGGATTGCATATGAGTTAGTTTTTAACTGATGACAACAGAGTATTCATCATTCATTGCTTATCTTTTTGATTTTATGCCATCAGGCCTACACCGATGTGTGCTTTAATCTTCAGATCAATGTCTATTTTATCATGTGATTGGTTTATGTTATATTACATTACTATATCATCGTGTTATCGTTGACCGATCGTCTTTATATAGATGTTTGCTCAGCACACAGCCGATGTATTAAAACTCTAATTGCATTGGCTGACATCGGCATCGGTTGGAATCGCGCCATCGGCCTATCGGCCGATCGGCTGTGTTGGCTATCGGCCTATCGACCGATGTGCTTTATGTTTTGCTGCTTTGTATATCTTGTCAGTAGCAGGATCAAACTTATTGGCACGCCCACACATCATCGATTTTAGGACCTGCACTTGTTAACGACCAAATTTGGTAAGCCAAATCCCCGGGTTTGAAGCTACAATTGAAGCGGAATTAGAGTGCGTAATTCTCAGAAACAGAGTGTGTCGGCTGAGTCCGAATCGGCTGAGGAGTCAATCGGTTGAAACTGAATTGGATATTTTACATAGCTGATTCCGATTGGGATAACAAATGTGACCGATTCCGGTGCGAAGGTGTGAAGATCATCATTGGATTCGGTTTTCAGTGCTTCAGAGATATTGTCATCTACGGATAAATTCCCGAAGAGGCAATTATATCTTTAAGTTCGGATATTTTGTATAGTTTCCTTGTAGATTACGTCGGGGGGACCATGTCTCAGATATTTATCGTATTTTAAATAGTAGTTAGAGATAAGAGTCATGTCCTACAAGGACTCTATTTGTAATTGGGTATAAATATGACCCGAGACCATGTAAATAGAATCAATCAATCAATCACACAATCAATACAATCTCGACGCATCGCTACCCTTTTCCTTTAATAGTTTTGACGAGTTCTTGCTTCTAGTTGGGCTGCATCGTTTGATCTTCAGCGAAAAGATAATTCTTGTCACAGCGGTTTGCGTTATCGGGATTAGTGCTTCCATCATCATGACACTCTAATCTTGTCTTCGTAATCTGCACAGTTATCATATATGCTATATAATTTAGATCGATATTATGGTCTAAACCCTAATCGGCTAACATCAATTGTTAGATGGTAGCCGGTAAGTTTAGATTTCAATGTTAATCTGGCTTATATAGTATATCTACCATCTTGAAAGGTGTTTATAGACTTGTATAGATCCTATATTTTTTTGGTACTTAATGCTGCATCGGTAAGTTCGATCTATTAAGTCGTCTTTAGAATCATAACAGATCTATCTTGTTTTATGATTATTATTAGAGATAGCATCGGAGTTTTAGCCGATATTATCTGTTTTAACTGTTTTGTATGTTTATATTTACTTGATATGTTAATGTCGATGTCGTAGGTCGACACGCAGGGATCCCGGGACCCCTTTTGGTTCGACACGGGAGCGATGTATCCCGGCTCAAACTCGTATAAAAGATGAAATAATGCAAATGAGGCGAGAATTTATACGAGTTCGGGCCACCAAGCACGGTGTAATACCCTACTCCCGTGTGTATGTAGTATATGGGACAGTCGCCAAGAACAATGAGAGGGTTCCTCTCCCTTAGACTTTTTGATGGATGGGAGATTTCGCGAGCTAATTGGAGGGACTTAGCCTATTTTTCGAACGTGAACCTCTTTTCTTGGATCGGAACCCCTTTATGAAGGACTTGGGTCTCCTTTTATAGAACAAGGGAACACCACAGACAGCCCTACCCTTTCTCTACTTCACTCCACGTGAGAGAGTGGTTTTTGCCTTGTCTTGTCGGAGAAGCCATTCCATTCCTACTCCCCTGTTTGCCACGTCATGGAGGGCGGAAAAAGAGCGGCCGTCGTGATGACCATGCCGCCGACGTGATGATGGTCTCGCCTACCCCTCCGATGGGTCCCACGGTCGGCGGCCCATTCCATAGGGAGGTGTAGGCGCCGTGCTTCTGCGCTCGCACTCTCTCTCCCACGCGCCGCACAAGCATTAAATGCGACCGGACGGGCGTGAGGGCGTGCGCGGAGTAGGTGCGCGGCTATACCGCGGTCTTAGTCAAGAACTTTTAGCCCCCTTTTGCCTCGTAATAGGCAAAAGGGGTGATGATGGGAGCAAGACACCGCGCCTCACATCGCATTGAATGCGGCGGGGCAGGCGCTCAGCTTTCCCCTATTTGAGCATTAAATGAGTTGGTTGGCGGTTGGGTTCGCCCTCTCTCGAGAGGTGCGGGATGAAGGGTGAGGGTCCGGGCGATCCCGGACCCCTCCGACCGGTCCGGAGATCCCGCACCCGCCGTTTGGAAGTATGATGGCCTCCGGCAGCCTCCGGGCTAGCCTCAGGGCGGCCATGTGGCCGCCCGTGGCCGAGACTTGCCTAGCCTTTCGGGGCATAACTTTGCCGCTCCTTGATGGGCGGGGTGTCTTCCTTTTTCTTAAATGCCACGCCCGCGACATACCCCGGGCCCATATCACCGACGTTAAAGTTGTCCTTTATATTAAGATCTCCTATAATTAAATATATTAAGATTGTAATCGATATGTTAAGTCATCTTAGTATAAGATCGATCCTTGTTTAATATATTTAGCTAGTAGTGATATCTTAGTATAAAGCAATATCGGAGTACTAGCTAATACACATTAAATTTATGACATCGACTATGATTGAAGTGTATATATAATCTGCATATTGGAACACTTTTAGATTTAAGTGGTTTATATTGTCTCGGTACACTACCAATCTATCATAATCACTTGGTGTAAACGTGTTTCGATATCTAGATTATGTATTATGAACATCTTCAGCCGATCGATTAGGTTTAATTATCTCAGCCGATTCAATGTGCACCGCATCGGCTTAACACTAGACGATACGTCATCGGCCACCAGCGATCGACTATTGTTTGTAAGCTAATACTTTTTGTTGTTTCTTGTTGGTTGCGGGATCAAATCAATCGGCACGCCTACAAACCTCGATTCAATAATTTGGACCTGCACTAGAATTAAGCAGATCTCTCAGACCAGTGCTTAGGAAATTTTCTCATCAACAGCACTGGAGCTAAGCAGATCTCCCAGACCACGTGTATGTTTTTCGCGTCAACACCGGTACCCTGCCTGATACTATTAGATTAGTCAGGTGCTAAGGGTCAAATGACTATATCATAATTCGTCATGTTAGAGTATCCAATGTAACGTATTAACTAGCTGTGTAATCAGAATTTGGTTTTTTCAACTTCGCAGTTGAGGGCTAGGAATTCCTTACTTCAACATAACCTGTTATGAGATAAAGCTGCTTTTGTGAATTTTTTTCATAAAACCAATTGGGGCTAGGAAGAGTACACAACTCTGTTCGGCTGATGGTAGCTATGGTGAGAGTACTCGTTTATTGTGATATATAGATATAATCTATTTTTAATATCTTTAATTCATATCATGTTACTCCTAAGCGTTCCATTAGGGGCTTTTCGTCTAACAATTTATTATGAGAATTGATTTCAGAAAAATCAAATGTTAGAGCAATTGGCCTTCTTAAGTAAAAGAGACTAGTTGGAGGCTTTATAATAGTTGACATCTTATCTTGACTAAATAAAATTTAAACTGACAATTCTTGTACTCAACTAAAATATATATATACTGGTCTTAAGGCACACAGTAGTCAGAACTTATTTTCGACTAGATTGACGTCGGATTAGTAACCTCAAGTCTCAGTACATATAAGAAGAGGTTCCATGACATAGCAGAGTCAAAGAGTTGTCTTGTGGTCGCACTTTGTGCTGACTACAAGAAACTTAGAACGACAACGTTGTAGCATGGTCACATATCTTGTATGGATCTAAGGACCTACATAAGTAGAAAGAAAGATTGAACAAAGCAATGCTTTACCTGTTGAGATGATTTTTTACCTCAATCCAAATTCAAACAATGACCATGTTCTCTATCATGGCTAGGAAAGATGACTTATCGTGAATTTCATGCATACTCGGTATTTCGAGAACGGCTAGGTGAGGTGGATATTTAGGCTACACGGTCGAGAACGATAGTCTGAGCATTTGCATTGAGGTCGGGGGGCAACTATCAGTGCTATAGATAAGGCATACCCAATACTCTTCAGTTAGGCACGATGAGGCCCATCATATATAAGTCTTATACAAAATCATGCCTCGTATACAGAAGGTATTTCGTGGTATTCCGGATAAGGAGAAAAAAGTTCTATCTTGAACACTGTAAGGACTACTCGGATCATATTCTATACTTGGTTCCTAATTCTTTTTGGACAAGGGGACACCCAAGAGTATAAATACATTACCCCCAGAAGAAGAAGGACATTTCAAGACAGATTAACACAAATCAATATAAGCCTAGACAAATCCAATACGGAGCCACAAAGGCCGACATTAAAGACATTTTCAATCTCAACGACTTCATATTCGAGAAAGCAGAGACTAGAATAGATCATCCTAAATATTATACTCATGTGATATTGATATAGAAAGACAACACCGGTTATGACTAACAAGAGTATAGCTATTATCTATCAGTTAAGTGGCCCAAACCTATATAAAAATCTTTGTCCTCTTTCTTTTTACCTCAATCTCGCGTATATCCTGATTCTACCATTTCTTATAGGCTTCAAATATCGTCTTCAGTTCAGGTATAGCCCATTGACAGGAGGGATGGAAACAGAGGGATGTATCATAATCTTGGACACTACTGAACAAATTAAATTACATCGTGTGTTAACAACTTGACATTCAAAAACGAGCTGGGGATAGTTTGTTTGCCCCAGATTTCAGGAGCAACAGAAAAATCTGAGATTAAAAAGGGAAAACAAAAACAGATGTTGTACATTCAATGTACAAGTATAATCACTCAGTTTCTGGACCTTTAATGTCCATCTCTACAACTGGGCCGTTTAAGAAATTTTTGATCCACTACCAGCTCATTTCTCTTGATCTCTCTACTTCGACCAAGAACACTGGACCCGACACACCAAGAACAATTTTAGTAGGCCCAGAATTGATAGCAAATCCATTCCCCTGCCAATCGGGCATTGGAGTGTTATCCAACAAAATACACTTATCCCCTTCATCTCAGTTTGTCAAGCTAAATCATACGCCGTTACTCTGCTACTTATTGGTCGCTTTGACCATATATGAACAACATGAATTTTATTTAAAAAAAGTCATATAGGTTATATATTCTCTTATCCATTGGCTTTATACACGAACTATCATACACAAGCCTGGTTCGCAGGATACAGGATACAGTAGCTGCAGCATGTTTATATTTGGACAAAATGGTTACGAGTTTTTTACTTAGAAATATGAATGATGATTTAGTCTTAGAATTGATGGCTATACTCTGTGATTTTAAAAAAGATGGTTAAGGAGTTCTTTTTTACCCAAAGACATGAATGATAGCGTACTCCATGTAATCCTATTTTTATATGTGTGTAAATGTGTGTGTTCGGCTATTTGCATTTTAGCAATAAAGAGAAATTTTACTATTAAAAAGCTAACATGGTGATGGAAAGTTGACGTCAGGATTTCTCTTACCGTTTGGACAGGGGTTATCGTCCTCCCCCTCTCCCAGTTTGGCGGTTACCACTGTAACCGACAAAAAATGTTTGAATTTCATTTCAAATTTTTGAATTCGAACCGTGCAGTTTTCCGCAAGTAACCGCAATATGAGATGCGATTATCATGGTTTGAGATATTTTTTTATTTGGGCATTCATTGGCTGGATAAACAGTGCAAATAAGGCTATCATATAATTTGTACTAATCTCAGTTTTATCCTAAAAATAATTTTATCTTTGCTCCTTTTCAAAAAATAAATTCATAATCTACCACTAAAAATCAAGAACTATATTCACGATTTTTTAGTTTTTTAAAAAGTTTGAATTCAGACAAAATTTAGCGAACCTCACCGTCGATAACCTTATCGTACCCAATGATAAGCGTGGGTGCCACGATAATCGCGCGTTACAAAAACCCCGGCTGGTGCTGCTTGATAGGAGAACCTTCATTATTTCCCCTTATTTCAGTGAGTAACAGCTCATGCTGCAGAATTTCCTGCAGTTGTTTTTTGTGAGGTGGAGTAGTAATATCACTCTTCTGAAGATTGACAGTCTGTAACTACTTCCAGAAAGTAATTAATCAGATGCTGCATTTCCTGCATTGTTTCTTGTGGTGTGCAGGGGTAGTATCAATTTTCTGAAGATTGGCAGTTTGCAAGTTCAGATTTCGGAAAGTTAACTGATGCTAGTAGTACTCCGTGTGGTTGCCAACAAGTTCACAGCTGCTACTCACTATCCTGACACTGCAATTCAACTTCAATTCGATTCAAGTACTGAGATTTAGATAGATGTTCCATGCACATAAATATATGCTCCAACCTGAGAGTCATTTCTGATCAACTGTCTGTATCACTCTCACCTCCCAGACAGACAGGAACATGAAATGAATGCAATGCAGCATGACATCTTTTTCTCACATCATCACACCCCTAACCACCAAAACATCAAGATCAAAGGGCAACAAATTACAGAAAGACCCTGCATGCCCTCTTTTGCAGATGACTACTAGTCCTAGATGAGACAGATAGTAAAGCCAATTAACCATATACTAGTACTAATATAAATCACAGAAAGGTTGTCTCAGTTGGCTCCTACCCAAGTGCTCTTATGGTTGTGCATCTCACCATTCACATGGCTCTAGCTTTGCATAGAAAAGGGTTTGATTTTTGGGAGCTCCACAATAATTGGTCTCCTAGAGACATTCTACCAAACAATGCATATATACCCCTATATCCTCCTTCCACCTCAGTTAGTGGGAGGGACATGGAGATCATCACAAATATCATAATCAAATTGCACCAGTAATTAGTGTGTGAGTGCTACTAAAAGACTACTACTACCTAAGTGTGTACAAATGTGGGCTCAGGAGTTATGAGATTATGACCAGCATAAGGGAGACATATATAATCAACTACATATGTACCTTGATACGGTGTAGATGTATGATTCATGAGGTATAGCTGAAATTTTATACATTTGTTTGTACATGCACATCATGGACAAGTATGTGTACTTAATGAGGATTGAATATTATGATATAGACTGACAATGAAGCCATATCTACATATTGTACAGAGAAAATCAGCAACATCAATTTGCCCACATAAATAGATAATAAATCAAAGATTCTAGACAAACATAATAGAAGGATGGATGTGAAGCAAGAATTATTGAGCTGCATGAAAATTAAGCCAAACATTATTTAATCTATCCGTGGAAGTGGACCGTTTGATATGACTTTCAGAACAAGGGAATTTCATAACTACTAGGGAGCAAACTCATTATGTAAATAATAAAGACAAGAGAGAAAACTAGTAAACTAGTAACGTCCTATGTCTAGAAAGCATAAGCAATTTTTTTAAAAAAAAATCATGGTCTATTGACCATAGGTCCATAATATGGTAATAAAATCCAGGAATTTGTTGTTGTTCCCCATCTCTTTAAATATGTGTTAGCTAGGAGCACATTCATAGATGTGTGTGGTGTACATATAAGCTGTGGTGAGTAGATGCATGCACTGTTCATGTAATAAATAAAAATAAAAAATTCCTGTTATGAAAGTATGTACTACAATGAAAAGATTCTACAAGTACAACATTATTGCTGATCGCATGTATATTGATCTCATTCACGCATGTGGCGATATGTAACTAGAGGCAGGTAGACTATTTCAGAATTATTATAGTACTATAAATAATTTCTCCATATGTTTTAATTAACTCACAAAATTCCTTGTTATTTCACAATAATAATCGAATAATCATCATCTATATATGTGTAATATGTTAACAACTCCAAGTGCCACTACCACCTCAACAACTTTCTATGTATGCTTGCCCACGTTGATGTACTACGTATATGCACCACACGAAGTGTCCAGGAAACATCAGCTAATTATTTACTTATGCTAATTACATACACACAAATTACACCAGGTAGATGGTTGATGTGGCTGTAATTATTTACAATTCGTGGCTTGTTATACACAACAAGCTAGCTAGGCCGTAGTTAGAATTAAACCTATACGACCGAATTAATTCTCGAGACCCGTCACGTACTGTTCTACGCTTAATATTAAGGCCACGTCCTTTTCTTATCCTAGATTTTAAATTTTTGTTTGCACGTTTCTCATGCTTCTAAACAATGTGTTTTGTGAAAAAAATTTAAAGCAACGTTTCTTCTTTATAGTAATTAATTTATTTTATACCCTCCTTTAAACAATATGTTTTTTGAAACCTTTTCTTCTTTATAGTAATTGATTTATTTTATACCCTCAAACAGCTAAAAACAAAATTATTCATCGATCCATCAATTTCAGTATCAAATAAAGGAGTCTAGTTTTCAAGTATCATATTACAGTTTTATAAGATTATTAAAAAATCTTATATTTGTGTGTTACTTAAAATTGAGCGTAGATTATATATACCTATATTGAGATTGAGTATATAAGACCTAGTAGCAATAAGTACACGAGTCGTTGTCAGATGTTTACATTGTTCAGACTTGAGACACTGTCACCGTCGCAATGCTCGCTCTTGTGCGCCTAGCTAGTAGCTACCTCCCAACACAAGGTCCAAATTGGCAGGTTAATTAATTGCTATGACTAATTAAGTTGTGATTAATTACGATGAGAAGAATGCTACAATGCCTACGACAATTAAAGACAGGAAGCACACACCATCATGACTTCATGAGGTTGTTGCCTTTGCCTGTGAAAAGTGTAAATTTTTTCTCTCTTTTTTTTCTTCAGAAGTTATTTGTTTTTGGCCTTTTGCAACTCACTAATTTGTAATTACCTCACAGAAGTATAGAACACACACCCCTTTATATAACACCTAACATAGCTATCTTCTGCAACAAACAAATATTAATATTTCTTACAAAAATCAACACCAGATGGTCCAGATTAATTAATTAAAGTACCCCCTTCTCTCAAAATTAAAAAATTAAACCTAATTAATCAAATGATCATTAGCCTCCTCCTAGCTAATGGATGACATTGTAATTTAGCGCACGTTCATACATACATTATCCCACATGATTAATTAGTGGGAAAAAGTTGATTAGTGCCCAAAAGCAGCGGATTACACGGCTTGGCTCTCGCTAATACGACAGCATCCGGTGTTAACCCCTTGCACGATCAAATGGCCTGTCCTTGGACTAGCTTACATGCCAGAAAGCTCTTGTCTGCTAATGCAGGCAACGCTTCCGCCCGGTTAATGACTAATTAATTAATCAAACCGTATAATTAATTAAACTCTCTATATGATTGATACTATATCGAACCATGCGTACGTGTATTATACATGTACTCCAGCTCCGTTCTCGAATAGATGTCGTCCAAGATACAGTACCTAGAAACCATAATTAATTAATTAACATAAAAATATTAGGATTTAACATAGAAAAAAAATGATATGTTGGTTGATCGAATTCTTACTTATGTAGCTAATATATGTACGTTACGATATGGTGTTAGTATATGTTAGTGTGTACGCGTCAACCAACCACAACCACACCTGTCTATATTGTATGTAGCTAATGAATGAATTAGCAGATGTGGTTAGAAGTAGCTAACACAACTACTTTTCGTGCGAGAGGTGTTGTCACACACTAATGGGAATGAATAGGACTGGATATAGAGTATGTTATGATGATTAATTGATCGATCAATTAATTAAGACATACCAGTGATAGCTATATGTAGCTAGCTAGGGTAAATACAAATATATGTTACTGAATTAACCTTGCTAATTTAAGAGATCCCAACACTTTAATTAATTACGTGGACGATAAGACCAGCGCCTAGCTAGCAACTTAGCAAGAGAGAGAGGGATATACCGAGATGAATCCAAGGAAAGCTTTGCATGTAACTTCGATCAGTCAGGGCATCCAGAATAAGATTAGAGAGAAGACTCATCTTCTTTTTTTTTTCTTTAGCTTTTTTTTCCTCCTCTCTCCTTCTTTAGATGGAGATCCAGCGGGAGGCTCGAGTCTCCTAATATTCACGCGATCCGTCTCTGATTCACTGATGAAAAAATTCTTTATAGTTTTGATTTTGTAACTCATTTTAATCTCGATCGATTACAATCCGAGACCATGAAAACATGACTAAATATACCTATCGTTAGTCTCGGGTAAAATAACCGAGACTGAGATAAATCTTTAGTCCTGGTTGGTAACACCAACCAACACTAAAGATATATGTGTCACATGGTGGCGTCATCTTTAGTCTCGTTTGGTGTTACCAACAGTGACTAAAGATTTTTTATTATTATTTTTTGTTGCTTGCATATTGACATCCCCAAATCAAGTTGCTCCCGACATCCCAAATCCCACATCAAATTGGCATCACAGATCGAATAAACATACTATGTTTGACATCACACATTCATAGATCGAAAGTACATCACGATCAAATGCATACTCGAATAAACATCACAAAATTCTCAAAAGAATGAACATCGCAACACTTGCCTCCCACCGGATCCAACGGAGGAGAGGGCTCTGTCGTCGCCTGCCACTCTTGGAAAGGACAAGGACAAATGGAGGAAGAGAAGGAGGAAACAGAGGAAGCCCCCCCCGCCACCTGCGAGCCGTTGGGCCGCCGCCATCTTCGAGCCGCCACACCGCAGCCACCTTCGAGCCGCTACCACCTCCCCTCCCACCGGATCTTACGGAGGGGAGGGCGCCGCCGCCACCTCCGAGCCGTCGGGCTGCCACCATCTCCTCCCCTTCCACCGCCGTCGCCGGAGCGAGAGAAAGAGCTAAGAGAGGGAGAAGAGAGGAGTCGAATAAGTGTGTCACATCTAAGTGCGAGTGGATGCGCGCGTTCATCTTTAGTCCCAATTACTAAAAATGATCTTTAGTCCCAGTTGATGTTATCAACCGGGACTAAAAATTATTTTTAGTCCTGATCCAACCGGAGACTAAATATCATAAAGTCCCGTTGCACTTTTTTAATCGGGACTAAAAATATTTTTTAGTCTCGGTTCCTATTAAAACCAAGACTACGTGAATTTTGGCAGATGGATCAAAGATCACGTCTCCAGTAGTGATGATTTCAGTGAACACTTCCACACTGATTACTCCCTTAACTTTAAGAAAAATTGTTTATTAAACGTTCTAAAAATATTTTCATTTTAAAGCAGTATTTTTTTGAATAATGAACATTGTTAACAACTGTCGTCTTGCTTTAACTACAAATTACATTTTGTTTAGCATATTGCCTATGCATTATAATGAGATTTTAATTTAAAAATATCATTAACCCGTTATTATTATCTTTTAATTATTATATATATTTGTTACTGACATGTGGACCTTTTGACCTCACGATGTATTTTTTTTATTTTCACAAAAAGTGGGAGTAGTTGATCGACATGTTGGGTTTTTTCTCTCTTAAAAAATTGGAAGTTAGGGGTAAGGTGGTGGCAGAATTATCATCACCATTAAGTACATATTATAGTATATATGATGAATGAAACTTGTAGGGTTATATTCATTACACTGAACACTTTGATAATATAATATATTTTTAAGTATTATAACTTTTTCTCTAAGAAAAAATGGTCAAAGTTTAAACTTACCAGTGTTAGGGTTCGTTTATCTTGTTGCTACTTTCAAATTTTGTGAAGTTTGGTATTACTCAAATTTGGTAAAGCAATAAACTAAACATATATCTTTATCAACACCATATTTTGATAATTTCAAAACTTTCTACACTCAAAACTCATACCAGAATTTGGTAATAAGATTACAAACAAAACACCAATTAATCATCACCTTACCTTACGAACAGTGGTAATTTGACATTATCAAAATTTAGCTAAGATTTCTTTTGACAATGAAGTAAACGAGTACTTAATTATTCGAGAAGATGAAGTACAGACCTGTAGAAAACGGTGTTTGTTGGTTTCTTATGGGGTGACAAGATCCTTGCTGTGGTACTCAACAGTACACGCTCCACATGATCCACACACAGTAGTTCATATATTGATTGTGTCACTAGTACTCTGGCTTGCGTTGTATTCTAAACTTTCGATAAGACATTCACTCGTTATTTATATATCATAACAGTTATAAAAAAATTAAATAGATTAACATGTGATAGGTCACTTCATAAATATACAAGTTAAAATTTAACTTCTACAAATAAAAAAACAAATTAAGTTAATATATATTTATAGTCAAATTTATTTTTACGTTGCAACTTATAGTAATTAAATTTTGCTTTTTACATGTGTTGTGAAGTGATTTATTTTTAAAAAATTTTATAGTCAGATGACATGCAAATCCCAATATTGCATTCACTACCGGAAACTTGAAGTTTGCCTAGTGTCCAGGACACTAGGCAAACCCTCCAAAACACTCGGCAAAAGATTTGTCGATGGTAGCACTCGGCAAAGAACCGTCGGCAAAGCGTCTCTCGGCAAAGTCGTGTTTGCCGAGTGCCAAATTGCGAGCACTCGGCAAGGCTTTGCCTAGTGCCGAGCACTAGGCAAAGAGTAAACGTTTGCCGAGTGCGCGCACTAGGCAAAGATAAAACTTGCCGAGTGCCGGCACTAGACAAAGAGTAAACTGTTTGCCTAGTGCACGGCACTCGGTTTTAGGCGGGATTTTGCCGAGTGCCATGCCACCATGGCACTCGGCAAAGATAAAATTCCTCATTTTTCCCATATTCTTTTTTTTTTTTTTCGGGCCGTTTGCCGAGAGCCTTTCCAGAGGGGCACTCGGCGAAATATTTATCTTTGCCGAGTGTCGCTTCTGGGCACTAGGCAAAGTTTAATCTTTGCCGAGTGATGTGGCTTGTGCACTCGGCAAACATATGGTTTGCCTAGTGCTCATATTCCCAAGCGCTACACTAGGCAAAGTAATTGTATACTAAATGAAAAAAATTAAAAAAATTTAAATTGATGCGAAAAATCTCAAAACTTACAATGGTGCCATGTATACTATATATTGCATCTACAAAAAGTTTTGGTGCCAAATTTTAAATTCGATCGTTATTTTGGCTCTAACTTTGGGAGATCACTAAGAACTCTATTCGGAGATGCTTCGTTTATAAGCGTCGTACGTGACAACATGTTCGAAACCTTACGAAATTTTTTCACAGACTTCAATGTCTAATTTCATGATACTTTGACAAATCTAGTGATTTTTGGACTTTATTTGTTTTTCTTATAATTTAAAAACCAACAAAACTTTATTTGACTCACGGTCACAAACATGCTTCTCAAAGAAGATCTTTGAAATTACTTTTCATTTCATAGATATAACCTTAAAATAGACTCAATAATATGAGTATCATTTTTAACACATTTTATTCAATTATTCGAATCACTTGTACTTCAAATTTGACACTAGTAAAAAAATTCTTATAAATAAAAAAATTTAAATATAGTGAATAACTAAAAAGAATACACCAAATTTTAACATGTACAAATTCATGTTGTATATGGGAGCGTAAAAAGTTTGGAGGGTATTTTGTGGAACTAAAATGTTAAATTTTTGCCGAGTGTATATTTGTGCCTAGGGTTGTACTAGGCAAAAGTGAAAGTTTGCTTAGTGCCCTTGTTTTGCCGAGTGTCACTCTAGGCAAATAAGGAAGTTTGCCTAGTGCGTTTCTTTGCCGAGTGGCACTCGGCAAACACCTGTTTGCCTAGTGTCCGAGGGTATGCAATCGGCAAACTCCTCGGCACTAGGCAAACTTCAAGTTTTCGGTAGTGATTGCATGCAGAGGCAGCTGGCAGTAGTGACGGATAAAAAATAACAAAAGTATCTGAACGAACTACATCCCCCTCTTTTCATCTTAATATAGCAAAAAGAAAATTAATGAGGCTTTGTGGCCTCAGAGGAACTCCCATGGTCTTTTTTATGCATGACAGTAGTGAAGGCTTGAGCTTCATGTCATTTTTATGTTAGATTCGCTGAGCCTCTGCCGTCTTTATGTTAGATCCTGTCGTCTTCATGCTTAGATCCATCCCTATCCGGCAGAGCCAGGTACTCGATCTATGCATACACATGCACTTATAATGCCAGTAGTGTGCTGCAGGCCAGGTCATCAGCAGTAGTATATGCTCCTACAGTGACGGCTTTCAAGTCGATCAAGGCTAGCTATATTGCATGCTGCTACTCCATCTCAGCTGAAACTCTGAATCTATTATTTATCAGAATTCAGAGCTGGTGCAGCGACTTTCGCAGCTTGTCTTGTTCACGCATGGATCGAGAAGCCCAGTTAAAAAAGAAATTAATTTTTTATGAAACACATTATAAACACCAACGCTCATATACAATGACGGAGTTAGTGTCGTCGTCGTGTCCAAATAATAACTTTTTATAACGAATAACTAATTTTTACACGTAACCAATAATGAAGATGGTAATGGCGGAGCTCAGGCGTCTCCCAAGCTATCCAGGAGGGCTCCGTCATGGCTCGTATATACCTCACATATGTGCTCGCATATCCTATCCTATAAACACATTCAAACGACTAAAGTCAATTGGCATGTTCCAAAAAATTAGACTAACAAAAATCACCACAAATGTCAGCACATCTTGAGTTGACGAGAAAGAGATTGACAAAATCAGCATAATCCCCTAATATCAACGATCACATCATCTATCATCAAAATAATATATATAATTAGCAGTAAAAGATGAGTACCCATACTAAGTGGGATACTCGAAACTTTGGTGAAATTCAATTGAATGTCACTAAGTTCGTGAAAACTAAGGTTTTTATCACGTATAATACATATGCACCCTGCAGTTACGACACAAATTAATTAATAAATTGTGGCTGAATTTAATACGAAGCGACGATCGAATTTAATTTGAAACGAAGGGTTTTAAATGCATAGCACATGTACACTACCAACTGCAATGTACGTAGCACGTATACGCACGTACGTACAGTGTACAGTTGGCACTTCCATGATCGATAGTGGTCGTCGAGCTCACTCTCCCGTCCGTACAGGCATGCATCGATCATAGGCGATCGGACTAATTAACCACAAATATATATCTATACTATCTCTATCATTAATACTCACGATATATATTTCTATGAGACGTTTATCATTTTAGATTCTTTTCAAATTTTAAAATTAATTACTTAAACTAAATATGTATGTACTTATTAATTAATTTAATAAGCTAAAAAATCAAATTATTTTTTATTATAATATATGGGCTCTAGTTTAGTATATATACACACACACTTATGCATGATTGGAGATATAGGAGTGAGTGATATATAATGTGCATGCATCTTTTAATTTTGTTAGGAGGGAAGAACCCTACTAGGGCACGCCCACTCTACTTAGTGTAGTGTGTACCCCAAGTTAGAACATATATAATGTCTTAGAAATTATATTATGTCGCAATTATAACACATATTAATAGATTTTCAACTAACTGTACTACTGCTAAATTATGCATATAGATTGACTGGTAGCTAGAATACATGCATAGAACATGGGTATTGAGATATACATTATGTTTTTTTGCACGTTTGATTTTTTTTAGACATGACGCTAATTATTCAAATTTTGGTTGTTAGTACTTCAATATACAAAAATTATGACTGTATAAGAGAACCTATTGCTAGCTATTAAAATATCATATCATCAAACAACATCAAACAAGGAGTATTTCAAAGCGCTGGGACAATAAAACATATAGCCACTAGAAAAATCAGCAGGGTGAGGCTCATATCATGTTTTTTCTTAAAAGGACAAAACATCATTTCGTTCATCTAAAATACTATATTTGTTTCAAAATATAAAAATTTTTGTTTATGTAACTTTTTAATATTTTAGGACATAGTTGGTGTTACATGTCATTTTGGATTACACTCCCTCCATTCATTAATAATCATCGTATAATTTTACTTGATGTTGTTGATCGGCATATTTGGTACTCCCTCTTAGTGTCTTTTTGTCATGTGCATGGGACCGTTTTCATGCAGTTCATCACTGTATATTCCTTCAACTTCGTGTAATGCATGACGCGTCCACCAAAGCAATATTTTTCTTTCATGGATACGTTAATTAAATAGAGTATGGATCAATTTTCTTCTAATTTGATCTTGGTTGGTGCAGGACAGTAGTAGGAGTACAATTCAGCATTTACCATGCCTTTCCTGCGTTAATGCAACCTATCATCAACTCAAAAGCAGACAACAAATTACTACCAAGGTCACCCTAATCCCCTGGCCCCACTGTCAGGGACTAACCCCTCCATCATCTAATGCCCTGACCCACTGACCCCATGGCCCCACCATCTTGCGCTGATCGAGCTGTCCTCCCGGCCCCACCACTCCACAGGTCAGCCACTGTCCTCTCTCTCTCTCCCCCCGCGCACGTGCGCTCCACTCCCTCACACCCCCCCTCACTGACACATGGTCCCACCTGTTCCCCGCCTTCCGATCCGCATCCGACGGCTTAGATACGCTCCCGCGGCGTACGTGCATACGACAAGCGGCTGGTCGAGCCACGTGGCGCGGAAGGAAGGCGTATTTTACGGGAATACGCCTTTGCATGCTGGGACGCGTACTGTCCGCCATTTATAAGCTTAGGCCGTCCTCTACGCGAGGGAGAAAGGTGAGCAGTAGTAAATTGGACACCGCACAACCAGAGCTTACTACTGCCTGCTTCCCATGGCGTCGCCGCCGCCAGTCGACGTCGATCTCGGCAAGCTGAGCTACGAGATATTCTCCCTCCTCGAGAGCAACTTCCTCTTCGGCGCCGGCGCCGGCGGTGGCGGCGCCGGAGGTGGAGGTGTTTGCTCGCTGCCGGGCACGCCGGGGAGGGCGGTTCTTGGAGGTGGTGGTGGGGGAGGGAAGGTGAGGGTGCTGGCGATTGATGGGTGTGGTCCGGGACCAGGTGATGCTCTGCTGGCGGCGGCGGCGCTGGTGAGGCTGGAGACGGCGTTGCGGGAGAAGGCGGGGGATGGTGATGCGAGAGTGGCGGATTTCTTTGATGCGGCGGCGGGGGCCGGGGCGGGGGTGTGCTGGCGGCGATGCTGTTCCTGAAGGGAACGGATGGGCGGCCGAGGTACACGGCGGCGGACGCGCTGGCGTTCGTGGCGGCGAGCCTCGGGAAGGGCGGGTGGCGCGGCGGCGGCGGGAGGAGGAGGTGGGTGGCGGCGCTGTTCCGGCGGGGGTCGGCGGAGAGGTCGTCGCTGCGTCGGGTGTTCGGCGAAGCCACGCTGCGTGACACCGTCGCGCCGCTGCTTGTCCCGTGCTACGACCTCGCCACCGCGGCTCCGTTCCTCTTCTCCCGCGCCGACGCCGTCGAGAGCGACAGCTTCGACTTCCGCCTCCGCGACGTCTGCGCCGCCACGTGCGCGGGCGGAGCCACCGCCACGGCCGTACGCTCCGTCGACGGGCGCACGGCCATCGCCGCGGCGTCGGGCGGCGTGGCGGCCATGGGCAACCCCACCGCCGCCGCCATCACCCACGTCCTCCACAACAAGCAGGAGTTCCCCCTCGCCGCCGGCGTCGACGACCTCCTCGTCGTCTCCATCGGCTCCGGCTCCTCCTCCGGCGCCACCACCACCGCCACCCCGTCCTCCGGCGGGTGGCGAACGCCTCTCCCATCCCGCTCGCCGTCGCCCGCCGAGATGGTCCGCCTCACCGCCGAGGGCGTCGCCGACATGGTAACAACCAACCACCTCACCCAATCCCAACCCTCCATCTCAAATCCGACGGCTCCCATCGAACCACATCACTAACTTACCAGGGGTAAAACCGTAAATTTGCAGGTAGACCAAGCGGTGGCCATGGCTTTCGGACACACGTGTGGGCGCAACTACGTCCGCATCCAGGTCAGACAGAAAAACTAATTACCGAATTGCCCCTCCATTTCTACCAGTTTACTGACCTCGTCGGCGTCCACGCGCGCTCACTGACCAGGCGGCGTCGCCGGCGTACACGACGAAGGCGCTGAGCTCGCTGGACGTGAAGAAGGCGGCGGCGATCGCCGACGGGATGCTGACGCAGCGGAACGTGGAGGCGGAGCTGTTCCGGGGGCGGCGGCTGTCGGAGAAGTCCAACCGGGAGAAGCTGGACGCGTTCGCGGCGGAGATGGTGAAGGAGCACGACCGGCGGCGTACCTCGCCGGGGCTCCCCAACGTAGTCATCAAACAGGTGGCCAGCGCCGTCGCCAACGCCGCCGCCACGCCGGCGCGGCTCTCGTCGGCGACCACCGCGTCGTCCGCCACCGGCACCACCGGCACCACCGCCAGGACCACTGTCTCCAGCATGCCGTCGCCGGCGGCGTCGCTGGACTCCGGCCGCCACTAGCAGCAACGGAGATCGCCGTACGTACGCGAAGAAGTTTTGTACATTGCCATCCATGGACAGACCGATCGAGGAGATGGTTATTTATTTATTTTTCTCTCTTTTTACTTCTTCCGACAAGTCACTGACATGCGGGTCCGGCCTTGATGAAAATGAGGTGAAATGTTTATAAATTAAGTTATATAAATATTTATGTAACTTATATCCATCAAGCAAGGATGAATATTATTTATTCGGTTAGTTAGTTTCGTGCTCGAATGGTTTCGAATTCTTCTATAAAAATGGTTAAGATATGCAAGAAACTTGTGCAAGTTGCAAAGCAAAAGCAGATGCCTTGACAAAGTCTCCTCCTCATCACCGTCCTCTCAAAAATTTTCAATTTCTTTCCCTCCCATCTGATTGAAACTGACAGGAATCGGATCATCACTGTCCTAATCAGTGATTAGTTCCTGATGTTAATAGACTACTAATCCTACTGCCATGGATTGCAATGTTTAAACTCCCATTTAATCAAATTCATTAGCCTCCTTTTCCGTATCAGTGTAGTACATTTTTGTGTGCAGCATGAATGCTGCACAGCTGCAGCCTAATGTAACTAGCTCCACTACACTGAATCAACGATGCACATAGTGATAAATAATTAATATCCCTTGATGATTTTAATTTAATTCTTGTAGCTTGCTTTCAAGTGAGAAAAATAGGCTGGGGAAGATGAGACTTGAAGTCTGCATAAAGTTGCTGATAACTTCTACGTACTCTCCAGCTGCATCATTGCCTGCCATGGACCTGTAGCAGCTTCAGATTGTTGTCATCCTTTCCTGTACTCCATTCTTGTAGCCTTATACCGTATAGGCGTATGTACATATGTATTTATACTATAATACAACAGTGTATATTTTGTAATATAATAGATTTATTTATACTATCACCTCAACCCCGGTTTCAATGGTCTCTATTTATACTATCATTTCAAGTTCTCAATTACTGATTAGAATATATTTTTTATAGTATTACTCGTAAATCAACGATTAAGATTGTTCATTCGATGATAATATTAGTAGTAAAATATTGTCATTATAGACCATCATAAAGATACTCGTATATATTTGTAGCTAAAGTAGGTACTGTGTAGGCAGCAAGCCCCTTTCTCACACTTTAGTTGGATCCAATCCAATCTCTGAAAACTTTAATACTGTAGTAGTAGTAGACCAGTAGTAGTTTGATTTTGGTAGTCCACTAGTATCAAGCAAGGATATATGTTGTTTTCAAGCTTTCTTTTTCTTTTCTCACCAATCATATATACAATTCCCCAGAAGTTTGGAAAAAGAACTATGGAAATCATTCGAGTGTGAACATAATTATATGTGAGTTAGAAATATCTACAAACTCGGTACACGAGGGGATCGAATTTGCAAAAGAGTTGGCCTTGTCAACATTATTGAGTGCTCGTTTGAAACGCAAGAATCGCACATTGAGTTCTACAAATTTTATGTGTGTTTTTTTTCCAATTTTATATCGGAGGAAAATATCAGTGTCTCGGATGACCCTGAAACTGAAACTGACAAAAGTAGACGCTGATGGACAAGCTACGATCTTCCAACCCAGTAGCTGCCATTTGAACTACCAGCTGGTTACTTACATGGACTTCTTCTTCAGATCACACGGATGGAGAAGACTGTAGCAGAAACAGCACGCACCAAACTATTTCTGTTCTTGTGCTCAAACAGTGGCTGCAGCATCTGAATTCTGCATGTACTACTACTCACCAAATTCACCAGCTGCATGCACAGATGCTACTGTGATTTTCACAGGCAACTGAAGACAAGAAACAAGATGAGCATCTATTTAGTACAATACTGCACATCTGGGAGATTCCTGTACTTGTGTTTGATATCTTAAAGATTGTAAATTGCAAATTGTTCAGGCTCCATGCATCTCACGGCGCTGCATTCGCCAATGCTCTTAGCTAGCTTCAACCGCGGTTAATTCCTCAAGTAATTTAGTATTTGCGCACAATCTAGGAAAAAAATGCATCTTTCTTCAGAATGGAGGTAAATAGTCTTACTTACAGATAGTGCCGGTATTTTTTTCGAAGAGATAAACTAACTAACCAACGCCATAGATCTCACGAGGCCCAAGTACCAACGCCTGATCTGATTACCGATCACCTCGTTAACCAGCATCTCTCCTAACTCGAAGTTGCAATTTTTTCACCGTCTCCGAGCAGTTGAAAGCTGTCACTGCGATCCTCGGATGCTGTGGCTGAGGATTTCTTTTCTCAGTGGCCTCTTAATTGCTCGAGCATTTGGGAATTTGGGAGCAGAGAGATTCAGAGATCAGAGCTTCACCGGAAGCTTCCATGTGGTGGGCAAATCCAGCAGGATTAATAGCTTTGTTTAAACATTTCAGTAACGTGATCGAGTCAGACTTTTGTCGTCGAGTTTTCGCGGCAATTTTCGCTTGCAATTTGTAGCATGTCGAGACGAATCTGCAGCTTTCGTTTTTAGTTTCAGTGACTGAATATTTTAGTTTCAGTGAAGAAACACATTGATCTAGGAGGGCATTGCTTGATTCTTTTTTTTTAACCTCTGCTGTTTTCAACCAAAGGTCAGCGTTGAAATGCGACGTTAACAAATTACTACTAGGGTCAGCTACACATAATGTGGTTATTTATTGTTAATTACTGCATGGTCCATGGCCATGGGTTTAGAGGGCAGTAAAAAAAAGTAAAATTGACACTGCTAGCGTGTATGGCATGTTTAACTAGAATTAATCAGCTCAAGATCATATGAGGGTCTCTTCCCTAGTCATAGATGGTTGAAACGACATGACCGAGATCTCTGAATGAGTAGTTAATTCAGGATTACCTGCTACGTGCTAGTTAATTAGCTCGTGAAGCACATCTTTTTTTCTTGTCATGTTTTTCCCTTTCAGAAGTCCATAGGCTTGAATAAGCCCAGGTTGTACTAAAGTAGTAATGCTGCTAATGCAGCCAAAATCACTCAAAAAACTACTAATTTGGAGGCTTTTACTGAAGTTCATTGTGATTACTGGCACATGCAAAAAGCTTGAGAACCTGTTCTTGCATTCTTTTGTCCTTGATCAATTGGCTTCAGAGGAAATGTACTTGTTATGCACTTATGCTGATGAGGTGAAAGTAATTTACCAAGAAATGTAAAACACCGCGGCCGAGTCAGCTCTTGGGCAGATCAGGCGGCTGTTCGGGCTCCGCACTGGCATTCGTTCCCCTAAAAACGCTATTAGGCTATTCTCAATGGAGACGGTTTTCAACAGTGATACGTCACCAAAAGAAATTTGAGTTGATGAATGGAACTGATTTTTTAGTGTAAAGTTTCATTTCATTATTTTATAGGCCATGTATGTGATTGAATATGATCGATAAAATAAAACTCCCTAAACAGTGCTGTTTTCGTATTTATTGAACATGAAACCTCTATGAAACTTTCACTATTCGTCCGAACTCCGCAGCGCCACAGGCTCAGCCGTTGGTGAAACAATGAGTGTGTCAGTTTGAGTGACATCCCGCCTTGTCATGCAATGCATGAATGCTTCCATGGTCCCTCAAGAAGACAGTGAGTAGTAGTAAAGGTGAAAGCATGGTTAATTTATAGGTGAACACCAAAGCAAAAGTGCAGATGAGTAGTTACACTTGTCCCATGAAAGTGGTAGGAGCACAAAAGGAGGGGAAAAAAGAGAGCACAAAATGAGAGAGAGAGAGAGACATATATATATATATATATATATATATATATATATATATATATATATATATATATATACTGATGAACTTACTGAGCAGGGTTCCTTCTTCCATGGCCTTTTTCACCATTGGTAATCTAACCTAAACATGATGCAAAGTTTGATCACATGTTGCCACAAAATAAACTAACCTTATCCAAAGCCATTTGCCTCTTTTTCTGCTATATGTTCAGCCCACGTATGTACTAGTAGTACACTATGCTTTGAAGTTCTTCTATCATTTGGGGACATGCATAGTTCAGTGGTCCAAAAATTACAATGGCCTTTATGGCATATTGGCATCCTCATTAGATGTACCTTTTCTCACTGAAATTCAGAGGCATCCATCAATCAATCATCATCCAAGGGACCCCCAATGCCAAGCAGGAGATCAATTCGAGATCAATTCTATGCTCTGTTTCAGACAGTCCTTTTTATTTTGGTGTAGTACTAGTACTAGTAATAAGCTTCCATGCACTAACTGTCTGCATTAAACCAAAGCAACTGCTGCTCAACCAAAGTTTCAGTTTTTCAGAAAAAAAACTCCATTTTTGTCTAATTTGCAAAATACCTACTCATATTATGGTTTTTTAAAACCAATTTTCTTACTAACTCATCCATAACTTTATTAGTCAATACATAAATACTATAATTATATAAACTTTGAACAAGAGAAGAAATGAAAGGAGAGCAAGGAATAGCATATAGTAGCAGTAGTAGTATAGTAGTAGCAGACAGCAGGAAAAGGAGAGCCGGCTCAAGTCACGAGCAAGATTTCCTTGCTGCTAGTATGACTTTGCATTTGAAATTTGCTCCTAATTCATTCGAATTAAAGTTGACAGTCGCCATCAGCCAATGATTGGATCATTGAAGATTTGAGAAACGGAGAGTGCAGAAAGGCAGCAAAGTCTGAAGAAGAAAGAAGAAGAAGAACTGAAGAAGGGTTTCCTTTTCTGATCTCGCATCGCACGCCATATCGAGAATTTTTTTGCATTATCAAAGTCAGAAAATTGCAAAGCTAACTGACTAGCTAAGTACGTATGTACGAGCATATTTTATTATGTTAGGCAGCTCAAAACGAATTTGAAACGGATTGGCAAGCTTGGTGATGACCATTGTGAGAGTCCATGTGTTTCTTCAAGAGTGTACGCTTGGTTTTGTGACAAAAATTCATGCTAAACGCATGCTTGCTTGGGTTGCTGCCTACATGAGCCAACATTTGTCATTTGAGGCACCATTTTTATCCTGATGTCAAAATTTTGGTAAAATCATCTTCGCTCTAAGTTCAACTTTTTTTATAATCTGCAGACGATGTCAAAAGTTTTTTTGGTTAACTTTTCACCTACAGCTTCAATCGCAAAGACCGAGAGAGCCCACATCTGGATGGGCCAGAATTGAGGCCCATAAAAGCGAGGTCCTGAGGCTGTCAACCAAACAGGCGACCAACCCATTCTACACAAAGCCCACTAAACGGCCCAATAGGATAAACCGGCCCATATCCAAGCAAATTTTAACTCATTCTTGAATTAGGCCACATCCGAATGGGCTGAATTGAGGTCCATTAAATGAGGCCTGAGGCTCACAACCAAACAGGCCAAAAGCCCATCATAATCAACACAAAGACCCATTCGATACAATATCAGGCCCACTCCACGGTCCAAGAAGACAGTCCGGCCCACCTCCCAAATCGCCATAACTTTTGCTCCAAGCAATACGTCCCAACCAAACCATCAGGACCCTTATGCCACTGACAACCAGACCCCACATTCCTCATACCCCACAGTGTCATCCTCCTCTCTAACCACATCCCCTCATCGGCCTCCTCTCCCACTGACATGTGGACCCCATGTATACACGTGGATCAATGGGTCCCACGTGTAAGCAACTGCCCCCTCCCGACGAAAATATCTCATGTCCTGTGCCTTTTAACCCCTGCTCTTCTCCATCTTTCGCTCCGTCTCGTCCCCCCAAAAACCCTAAACCCCGCAACACCCCAAACCCTAGCCGCCGCCGCCTCCGCCTCCGCAGCAGCGTCACCACCAGCACCGGCTGCGGCGATGTACTCTATCCTTCGCCGAGCGGCGCCGCTCCGGCGGCGCGCCGTTTCCGTCCTGGCCGCCGTGGTTCTCCGGCAGGAGGAGGCGGCGGTCGTCGTGTCGCGGCCGTCGCTCCCGGCGGCCGCCGCGGCGGGGGCGGCGTGGTTTCACTCTTCGCCGGCGTGGCTGGGGTTCCGGGAGACGGGGCGGCGGCGGCGGCGAGGCCGCAGTACGCGGCCGAGGAGGGGTTGTTCTACGAGGAGGAGAAGAGGGGTGCGGCGGGGGCGGGGGGTGGAGTCGCTGCCGCCGGTGTGGAGGAGGGGTTGGAGGTGGCCAAGCTCGGGATCTCGCCCAAGATCGTCAGCCAGCTCGCCTCGCGCGGCATAACCAAGCTGTTCCCTATCCAGGTATCAGGAGTGGGTAGTCCCCCCATCTTTTGTTCCATTGCCAATTTGAATCTGAATAATTGATTCCTAGAATCATGCTATCGTCGCGACAATTTCATCCTTTTTACAAATCGTGGCACTCATATGCCAATCTGCATGATCGCTTGAGCTAAGATTTGGGCCATGTAGTCAAAATTGAAGTGTAATTAATAGGTGCAGAGATATTCACTACTTAAGAAAATACTCTTACCTGATATATTCAGGTTCGTTTGAATGATTTTGATGACAGGTCAGTCAGTATCTCTGATGGGGTTAATTGTTTCTCTGCCCTAAAATATGCTTCTTTTTTGTGCTTTGTCCTCTGCTTGATGCTAAATTACCAGCGCTTGTTATGGGGTTTATGTGTTCAGATATTTAAGTTATACATTGATACATTGAAATATTTGCTGTGATTATTGTGACACCCACTTGATTTAACTGTACAAGTAACCAAATGCCTGTTCAGATATTTTGGTTTGTTAGGAGTCACGGAGAAGCTGTTTTTGGATAAATATGTGCGCTTGTATGTAAATAGGTGTAAATAGATTAATAGACATAACACAGTGTGTCAATGTAATCATGTATATTTTTTATTTCTTGAGCTTATAGTGGCTTCTGCATGTATGTTGTGGCCAAATTTCAATGTTTTCCTGGCAATAGCATAGGGCATTCAACTTACTTGCATATATTAAGTCAACGGTTCATTTTACTCATTACTAATCTTGGACTTATATTTTGCTGTTCTGTGCAGAGAGCTGTCCTTGAACCAGCAATGCAAGGAAAGGACATGGTTGGTCGTGCCAAAACAGGTACAGGAAAGACTTTGGCTTTTGGAATCCCCATACTGGACGCAATTATTCGCCACAATGAAAAGAAAGGGTAAGTTTCGTTCCTATTGTCTTCATATTTTACATTTTTTTCTTTACTACTTTCGGTTTGTCTCTTTTTTTGTTAACCTTGGAGCCTTTGGATGCAACAGACCTGGGAAATTTCCCTTGGCTATTGTTTTGGCCCCAACAAGAGAACTCGCGAAACAAGTTGAGAGGGAATTTTCTGATTCTTCAAATGTGGAAACTATCTGTGTGTATGGTGGAACTCCAATTAGCCAGCAAATAAGACAACTCAATTATGGAGTTGATGTTGTTATTGGGACACCAGGACGAGTAATTGATCTGCTTAAAAGAGGTGCCCTGAATTTGTCAGAGGTCCGGTTTGTTGTTCTTGATGAAGCAGACCAGATGTTGTCAGTGGGTTTTGATGAAGATGTTGAGACAATTTTGGATAGAGTACCTCCACAACGTCAAACCTTGATGTTCTCTGCAACTATGCCAACCTGGATTCGGAAACTCACACAGAAATACCTTAAGAGTCCTGTTACAATTGACCTTGTGAGTTTTACATGCTAAACTCCTTTGCTCCTGGTTTTAGACATATTCCATTGCGTAGATTGTGGAATCATATCTGTTGTTATTTAAAGTGCACTCTCCTCTTGCTATGCATTAGTGGCATTGTCAGACTGTAAACTAAATTGCCCAGAATAACTGTAGTTCTGCTGTACTCCCTCCGTCCCAAAATGTAGCAACCTAGTACAGATTCGTAGTACTAGAATGTGTCCAATCTGGTTCTAGGTTACTATATTTTGGGATGGAGGGAGTATTTATATTTTGTTTTGCTAGATGTCTGATCCTTCAACCCTTAATGCTATTTCTGAATTCTTTTGAATATTTTATATTCTAATCACTACATATTTCATTGGTGCAAAAGACCAATGCAGTGCAAGAACTTGAGGTATTAGCATGAACTATTTCCAGCAATGTATAAAATTTACTTTGGAAGTACATGATTTTTTTTAGTTCGTTTCACTATCTTCAGTAGTATAACTGCGAAATGAAAACCATAAGAGGCAAATATGGTCCAGTTTAATCTATTCTGAATTATACAGTTAAATTGTTCTCGTGTCTTTCCATTAAGAAGTCATTAGCATAATATCCGGTACCACTTTATGATATTTTTCCTTTTGCAGGTCGGTGAAGATGATCAGAAGCTAGCAGAAGGAATCAGTCTTTATTCTATCGCTTCAGAGGGTCATGACAAACCTGCTGTCCTTGGAGAATTGATTAAGGTGAATGTAGTTTACTGTCATATTATGATTTACCATAGCGACCTTAAATACTAATTTTTATTTCTAGAATGCATTAAATTAATCATTCGTTCATTGCAGGAGCATGCAAAAGGTGGTAAATGCATTGTATTTACACAAACGAAAAGGGATGCTGATCGATTGTCGTACACCATGGGACGGAGCTTCCAGTGCCAGGCCCTTCATGGGGACATCACACAAGTCCAAAGAGAGAGAACATTAAAAGGATTCCGTGAAGGCCATTTTAATATTTTGATTGCCACTGATGTTGCTGCCCGTGGTTTGGATATCCCAAATGTAGACTTGGTTAGTGTTTTCCTTGATTACTCTTCTCTTCTACTTCTGTATGAAATAGCTGTTTCTACATTGGTTTTATTTCAGTGTGTTTTAGTTTTTTTTAAAAAAATTAAAATTAGCAACTACACTTTTGTGTTGATGAGTGCTTGACTGACTTTCCTTCCTATTACAGGTGATACATTTTGAATTGCCAAACTCCTCAGAATTGTTTGTTCACAGGTCTGGCCGAACTGGCCGTGCTGGAAAGAAGGGTAAGGCAATTGTTATGCACAGCTATCAACAAAGTAGAGCTATCAGGATGGTTGAGAACGATGTTGGCTGCAAATTTACAGAGGTAAGACTTGATTGTATGCAAATACAAAGCTGAGAGCCAATGTATCTTAACATATACAGCTTTGTATGCAAGTTAATTTTTCAAACTATTTCTCATACATGATTCTAAAAGGCTTATCTATTTTGATCCAGCTTCCAAAGATTAATATTGAAGGTTCTGACTTGATGAGCAGTGGCTTTGATTCCTTCGGTAGTGGAGGATTTGGTCGTGAAGGGGGTGGGCCCTATGGGCGTCGTGGTGGTTTTGGCAACTCTTCGAGCCGAGGCGGTGGGTATGGTGATTCAGGGTTTGGTCGTTCAGGTGGTGGATTTGGCCGTTCTGGCGGTGGAGGATTTGGCCGTTCCAGTGGTGGTGGCTTTGGTGATTCTGGGTTTGGCCGTTCAGGTGGTGGTGGTTTCGGTGATTCAGGATTTGGTCGCTCAGGTGGTGGTGGTTTCGGTGATTCAGGATTTGGTAATTCTAGCGGTGGCTCAGGTCGTTCTGGTTTTGGCCGGTCAGGTGGATTTGGAGATTCTGGCTCAGGTCGGTTTGGTGGGGGATTTGGTAACTCTGGCTCAGGCAGTTTTGGCAGCTTTGGTGGCAACAATCCTGGACAATCTGGTGGGTTTGGCTCCTCTTAGATTGGCAACGACTAGGGCAAAAGTAACTACAGTTTTTGATCTATGGTATGGTCGCCTGGTACAAATTCAGATGGACAGCTTTCTGATATTGTCCACCACAACACAAGGGAATTCCTGACCAATTGTTTGTTTTCCGGAATCACTACAAGACTGGATATCTAGTGCAAGTAGCATATGCTTATCTTTATGGGTGAAGGGAATATGAATGCAGCACAAAATAATCACGAGTCTTATTTTGTCTTTTTAGTTATTCCTCCTGCAAGCCTTCGTGTTTGCCGGAGTAGTTAAGTTTCTGGTGCTCGATCTAGCTCATACCTGTAAAATATTGCAGAGGATCTTCTGCAGATGATATATTATAAGCATGTTGGATCTTCTGCAGATGATATATTATAAGCATGTGTTTGTTGGTAGTACTTCTGTATTGTATTTAACGTTGCCTTACAGACCAAATGACCAGAATTATGGCTTCTGCAAGCTAATATTAGTAAGCTAATAGTGCTTATCCACATAATATCTGGTGACCATTCGTCAGTTATTCAACATAACCGACAGAGAAGTAATATGACTTCAAAGCTGCACATGATTCTGGTGATACACAACGAACATTGCTAGCTTTGTCACCACTCTAATTTGAAATTTGAGATGCTACTTAGAACTACTAGTACTAGCTAGGGTGACATTGTGCACGCATGGCATGGCCATTGACTTGTAAGCAATAACGCTTTGAATAACTGGCTTTTTCTGGCTGTTTGGCAATTCAAGTAATACACTCTTGACATTTTTAGTCTCATGTATGTTTCTAATGGTCCACGACTAGCAGCATAGCGTTATGAATTATATAGACCGATGCACACGTACAACACGTAGCAGTGTAGCGTCAGAACACTAACAATTCATGCTCGCATTGATTAATGAATTAATTCTGCACTGAAGCTGTGCCTTTCCTAACTGGCATACACATTTTCATTTAAGAGATAAACAGGAGGGACTTACACATTTTCTTTTAAGAGATTAACATCACACATTTTCTTTAAGATAACAACAGCAATTCTATCTGGAGGGACACATCATTGCAGTTTGTTGCTGTTTCAAAGAAAATCAAAGAATGCAGCATCGTCAAAGTGACCAAAACGAAAGAAAGGAAGGGGAAAAGATGCATGTTGCATCAATCAGTGCAAGATGCGTGACAAACGTCAGACAATGGACACAACTTAGGTCTTACAAAATGTCAGTAGCAGTCATCCATGCTAGCAACACAGCCATTCAAAGCGTTATTGCTTACAAGTGGGGTGTTTGGATGGGATAACTCCATTTTTTATAGTTACTGTTAGATTATTTATAAAACTTATTCATAGTTGATGGCTAATCGATGAGACGAATATAATAACCTTAATTACGTTATTATTTGACAATGTGATAGTAAACATTTGCTAATCATAGATTAAGGTTTAATAGATTCGTCTCGCGAATTAGTCATCGATTCTACAATTATTTTTATAATTAATTTATGTTTAATCATTTAAATTGATGTTCAAATATTTGATACGATACATACTAAAATTTAGTCTCTTTATCCAAACATCTTCTTAGTGGCCATGCGTGCACTAGCTAGTACTAGTAGTTCTAATAGTTCTAAGTAGCATCTCAAATTTCGAATCATGTGCAGCTTTGAAGTCATATTACTTCTCTGTCGGTTGGTTGTTCATGCATTCTAGCTTGCATTTTGGTCTTGCTTTTCTACTCACAAGGACAGGGATGCATTCTAGGTTGCTTTTCGTCTCCATTTTCTTCCAGTCATCGCCTATCTATCTCTCTCTCCCTTCCCAAACTTTTTCTTGGAGCTACAACCCTAGATCCGCCGATTTGGGCCCTTGCGATGGCGTCCAGCTCGCAATCCGCGGCACCGTCGCCCCGCTCCCGAGCTGGATCTGTTCGGGATGTTGCCGGTTTCTTGCCCCTGGTTCCATGCAATAAGTGTGGGACGAAGTTCATCGGGTCAATACATGTCAATAACATTTGTTCCGCTTGTCGAAATAACACGATTCAAGCCCGATTATGCCCGCAAGCAACCTTAGCAGCTACATCGTCGGTAAGATCCTTCAAATTGGTAGTATCTCTATAAACCACTAGTTCGAAATTATCGTACAAGCATTAAGATTCGGAGTGACCCGCACACTAATCCAGCCGGCAGTACTACTGTCCATCCTAAAAAATGAACATCAACAAAACAACATAAAATCCCTAAATTTGGCCCGACAAATACTAAGATGCGCAAGAGGAATCCATCAAATTGGCAAAACGACTACCCAACCCACAAACGCAATCAACGAAAAGGGGAAGAACAGCGTACCTTCGGGAACCCATGCTAGATTCAGCCCCTTCGAAGGTGAATCTATACTTGGGCGCAGCGCTTCACTTTCGCAGGGGACACCATCCTCACTGGTCCATCAAACCACGGGCACGAGCTGTGGTGGAAGACGCGGCGGAAGGCACGAGGTCGCCGGAGCTTGGTCGATGCGGGAAGGAAGGCGGCGGCGGGACTGTGGCCGAGTGAGAGGAGGGCAAGGGTTTAACGAACCGCCGATACGGTCCGGTCCAACCAAATGCAGGGTGGGTTCGGGTCCGCATTGATCCAGGGGCAACCAATGTCATTTTCAAGATTTTCTCTCTCCCAAACCACGGAAACTATTAAAATAATGGCTGCGGTGTCTTTTGGCAAAGAACGCTTTCATAATGGTACTCACCGATTATCGAATTAGCGGTGTCCAACGGCAAATAACAACGTTGTTCGGTGTCTCTGAGCAAAATTTTCCTATATCTATAGATATATACAAAGCCAACACTGTATTGACAAGGACAATTGTACAACTTGATTTCATTGTGACAAAATTCCAAGTGCTGTTACAGTGTAATTGTTAGTATGCTTAAATCTGTTTGACCCAGTACTTTTCTGAACTGGATAGTAGTATAAACCACTTGTCATTTTCTTATCCTCTGTATCTGCTTGCCTGGCTGTTCCTGTCAGCAAATGGGGCTTCATGTCTACAGGATATGGACTTATCCGCAGTGCCATATTTCTTTAGATAATGGAATTTAACCCAGTCTTTAAATCCACAGTGCTTGGCATGACATCATATCTGAGTCATTTTCCTTCCATGGCTAGTGGACAGTGAATTGTTTTTGGGAGGTTTTCTTTTCTTTTTTCTCCTCATCCAGAAGCAAGGATGAATAAAATGTCATCATCTTTAACCAAGTTGCAGAAAGAAGAATTTGGTCAGAGTTTTAGAAATATTCTCTCTAAAGAGTGTAAAACAAAAAACTGTACCATTGTTTGCTAACAAAAAAATTAACTTCAGTTGGTAATTTTTTTTTTCAACTCTTCATTTTCTCCAAAAGCCTAGATGTAACATACCCAAAATTTTGAATTTCAAATTTTGCTTACAAAAATATCGAGAACACCTCTCATAAATAAAAATCCTAAAATTTTTCGCCTAAGACCTAAATAAGGTTAGACTAGCTAGTGCAACTTTTTTCTTGCTAATCTAAAATAAAAATAAAACATAATGTGTGCTTACATTTGCATAAATGTTTTGGGTGTGACTTGAGTCCTTTTTGTGTTTTTTGGATTTTAAATGTACTTCATATTAGGTTTCATGTGCATTATTTAAACTAGACACAAATAATTAAGTGAAGGACCTAATATCAAATATTGAAAATCATTTCCTAACATTCATACAACTTAACTAATACAACATGACCTATGTTAAAATCCATCATTTAATTTGGTCAATCATCTGAATATTTGTCATGAACATAAAGATGTATAAACACATTAACTCACACATGTATTATACTTCACCTTAAATTATCACTTTAAGTTTGCCCTTAACATAACACAAAAATATATACATAAATATACAAGTATCATGTAAAATATGGAAAATTAGAAATCAAGCACAACATCATCATCTCAGGTCAAGCATAATTTAAATATAATTTTTTATAATCACTTGATTGCATTTCCATAGTAGGAACATATGTATAATATTAAGCTTTGTAAATTTCTAAAACATAATTATTGCAACATTAAATCATGGGAAAATTCACAAAAATACTATCTAACATGTATAACTCACTATATTTTTTTCTTAATTTTATCACACATTTTGGTACCTCAAATAAATCACTTAAAACAATAAGAATCAAGAAATTACAGATTTCATTTAGGCTTCTTTGCAAACCTCCCAAAATTCAACCATATAATATTTTTGAATGAAATCTTGTCGAACCTGTGCAACATCCCTCTAGCACTTCCCAGTCAGCCATTTTATTTTTCATCACAGCAAAAACAAAGGAAAATAGAGTCAAAGATGGAACAGTGCTGCAGCCTATAGACTTAGAAAAAATTCACTGAAAAAATCTCCATCCCTCTCACTCCTCTCTCTGCTAGCGGGCCCAAGGCGATGTGGGACCCACTTACCAGCCTCACGGACAACCTCACCTGGCCCCACAACGTAGGACGCTCGCACCACGCGTCTCCCATGCGTTGGAGCGCCGGCCGACTGGCCGAGCGCCCATCTCCTCTTCCACCTTGTCAATCTCACCCATTTAACCACTCAAGCCAGCCTCAAGCTCCTCTGCTTGCCCTTGTCTTGCTCCGTGGAGGCGCCGAGGTGAATCGCCTCGGAGTCACCGGGAACGGAGGCGTCAACCCCGGCGCTGGCAAGCTTTCTCGCTGTCGCATTTCGTCACCGGTGAGCCTCTCTTCCAATGATACCCCGTTCCATGATCACCCTTCCATGCCGTCTCTAACCATGCCAATCCCGAAGCATTTTGTGCAGCAGAGCCTCCGGAACACGAACCTCACCACAGTGGCTCGGGAGCATGCATCGGGCACCGCCGCCACGATCTTGTCGTCATTCAAGACGTTGTGGACCGAATCAAGCCAAGCCGTCTCGCCATCATCATGACCTCGATCACCTCTTCAGGACGCCCCAAGAACCGCCAAGATCGGTGAAGCGAGGAGGGAGATCGATGTTTTCTTCCCCAACTCCGGCCACCGGCATCAATCTTCAATTCCAGTTGTTTTGGTGAACCGTTGTCCGGTTCCTTGTACATGTAGTTTCTCTAGGACCACTCTAACACTGCGAACATGCATGCATGCCAGTCCTTTGAGTAGACCTTGTCGTCGCCGATGACCAAGCTTTGTTGAGCCTAGTCATCGCCACCCCTCTCCAACGGTTTGGTTAGCACCCTGGAACCCATAGAGTCACATGCATGCGTCACATTCACTTAGATACGGCAAGGGACAGATCTAGCAGTGGGCCCCATACCCTCTCGCAGCAATGAAGCCCCCTTAGTCCTTTTGTCAATTTTTAAATTCATATGTGTTGTAAGGAGAGACTAGAAGTAAAAAAAAAAGATGACTTCATTCATTCTATGAAATATTCATAGATTCGTCACGCTCAACATGCATATGCATGCTGAGCCTAGCCGCCGCTTACGATGCCTTCACCATCAATTCCGACCACCTCAGCCATTGAGCCAACTACCAATAGCTTCGTTGCAAGCCCCTCTACAGTTTCTCTTTTGGTCGCAACCCCAGCCGAGCCATGGTTGGCGCACTGGCAATGCTGCGAACTCACCGCCTGCTCCGGACTTTGCTTCTAGCCGTCGCCTCACTTGCATGCGAGACCCATATGATTAGCGCGCAGGGACTTCAATTAGCCAATGTTTAAAACTTGCAAGGTTCAAACTGTAAAATATATTAAACTTACATGTGGGGACACAGATCTATTTGTAAATACCTTAAAACTTGAGGGATCTTAATAAATAATGTTATCCACACTGTTTTGGACTGCAGGTTGAATCCCTGAAACGCTAGGGGCCTTTTTGCATATTCACGATATGTGGACCCATCTACTTAAAATTCAGAAATATAAAAGAAAATAGCTAAAATATTATTTGTCCAACTGAAAATTGTGCATACTTTAGAAATTCATAGAAAATCCATTTTAACTCCATTTGTGATGAACCAAATTGCAGTAGATTCATATAATTATAAAATTTAATACTAAGAACTACAACATGACACTTTCTGTACCAGAAACTCAACTACACTTTTGTGTTATAAAATAATTACCATCCATATAATCCAACTTCTAAAATTCATAGTAAATGCATCCTAGCTCCAAACGAATTGAAATAAATTTTGTTAGATCCACAAAATTGTGCTCTCTAATTCTGTGAACTAAAACCTGGAATATGCAGTACAAGAAATTTCTCTAAAAATTTGTATAGTTAATCATTAGCATAAGATGAACCATAACTTATAATAATTGTAAGAAATTCACCCTAGCACCAAAAAATTGAAATCAGTTTGTTAGACTAAGAAAATTATTCTCTTTATTTAATAAAAACAGAAAGTGACACATTCTATGCAAAGTAAATCTCTAAAACCATATATAGGAAATTATTAACATAGATCACACTACAATTTCTAAAATGCATAAGAAATTCATACAACTAGTTGGCTTAGTCTTAGAACACAAACCTTTCCACCACTGCAAGGTTAACTTTAACAAAATCATCTATTAAAAGATATTTTACAACACTACCTAAGGAAATAATATCATACATTAGTACAAACTTTAAAACTCATAACTCACAAATAAAAAAGAAAAATAAAATTATTTCACCTAAATTCATCTAAGGACAGTACCTACCCATCATGCACAAATGATGTATTTTAGAGCATTTTGGATTTTTAGCATATCTCGGTATTTATTATGTTAATTGTATAGATAATAATTTCGTTGATGGCGAAGGAGTGATTTAAGTGCTACCCAAGTTTTTCAAGAACAAGGCAAGTTTTTGCCCCATTCCTCTGATCACATTGAATCCCATGTTTTGGGTAATAATGTTTTGGGCAATAAAAATTTATTATTTACAAAATTGCACACGTATTTGTTAATAATGATATTTAAAATTTGGTAAATGGTAGCTATGCCCTTTTTGCTGTATATTTCACCTTGAAAACTTGAATCTTTATTGTTTGTAACCATAGGTTGAATTGGAGTATCTTCTATGTACTCAAGTGGGTTTATATATGCTCATATGTATGCCATTTGCTTAGCCATGCCTAGAAACATGCAAATAATTATTCTTGTCATTTTATAAATGAAATTTTGGGATTCTTTATTTCTGGAAAGAAGTGAAAATGTTATTTTTTTGTGAATTAAAATGATAATAAAATGGTTTTAGATTTGGACGGTAAGTGGTGTGTATATGGTGGTAGTTGCACACCAATAGGAGGAGTGTTTTTCCGAGTCAATTAAGGACTGAACTTTGTGTCACCCACTAATCTTTACCGTATATCCACATGTACTAGTCATGGGATAGTCTGGGCCAATTAAGTTATTTAATATCTAGCTCTGTATATGGTAGAACGAAGTAATATGAATTAGTCTTAATGATGATTCATAAAAATTACCTATTTTCCGCATTTTATTGGGGTAGTTAGTCTAGACGTCTAAGTCTGTCCAATACAATGATATAGTACATTGTGCAGGAACATATGTATTCGCTGCCACGATGTTAGGTTTAAGGCGTGGGCCCATCACCTAACAGATCTAGGACATTTTTAGGGTGGAGTCACTTACCGTCGCTGATGCAAGGTTAGGCATTAGGTAATATGAAGGCTATGTTATAACCTATAGACCGCATTCAACGTGTAGAGTGTGATGGTGCTTCGCGAGCATAAGAAAAAAATGTTCATATTATGTGGATAAAATTGTATAAACTCTAAAGTGTCTAAAGTTAATTGATTAGCCTTGCTCATGGTCAAGAGCGATATAGTAAAGTGTCATGAGTATAGATTTATGTTTTCTAAATTTGTCATGTGAAAAATGGAGATTTATGATACTATTTATGCTTATGATGATGTTTAATGTGACTCAGTTGCCGAGGAGGACAGCAAAGGTGTTATTATGATATTATGATGATACTTACTATGATATAATTTTCTTCATGCTTTAAAATTTCGTTATTAAATACCATTGCTAAAAGTTATAAAATAAAATAGCCTTTCTTGATTAATAGCTTTGCATGTAGTCTGTTGTTAGAGTTTGTCAGTACATTAACTTTTGTTTAATGTACTAACATTTGTTTTTATGTGGTTGTTTAATTTATTTGTGCAAGTGCTAAGCTCATTTTAGGTTGAGTGTTACAAGAATCATTGCTTCTTTAGGATGGATTCGCCTACCCCTAGTCAGCTTGCTTGTGGGTTGGGTAGACAAGCTTATGCTAATCTTTAATTATTTAATCGGTGAGCCTATGTATAGCTAACTTAGTTGTAATATGAAATTTAATCTATGTTTATGTCTTATTTATATTTATCATTACTTTAGATAAAAGTGTGAGCTAGTTTTCATCCGGGGAATTAGTCGAGCATGAGTATGAGTTTTGAGTATTTGAGATGGTCGGTGAGTTTAGCATTTGAGTTCGTCGTCTTTGTATGGTTTAATAGTATGTCTTAGGTTGAAGGTTAAAGTTGACTGGCACATCACTCTTATCAAATCTCTCAGCTCATTACTCAGTGCTCCGGGTTTTGTATTGTGTGTGTTATTTGGCATGCCAGGACAACCTCGGTGAGGTTGAATAGCTACCATTTTATTTGATTTTTGTTGAGATCCTGTTTAACTAAATATTTTATTTTATGCTGTAATTTCAATAGCGTATATTTAATATATAGCCCGAGAGTCCTACGATCCTACCCTAGCTTTTGTCATATTTTTTTTGCAAAACTCTTGAAGTCAAGATAATGAGCAACCACTTTTCATGTGGTGCATTAGTTATATCTCTCGCTAGTCAATCAATCAATAGATGTATGATATGTTATAAATGTCAAAAATGAAACAATATTAACTCCTCCATGCAAGGGGTAGATCACTGAATCCTAGGTACAAAATTGAGCATTTACTTCCAGAAGGTCAATGTAAAAAATATTTGACATTTTGCAAAGAAGAACTTGAAGTAACTATATGTGATGTAGTTAATAAAGACGAAATGAAGCTAAGTTGCTCATACATCTTGTATAATAATTAATAATCACCCTAAGCTGAAAAAGTCTTCCCTTTTTCATTTCATTTTATTTTGAAAAAAATATATTTCCCTTTCAATCTTGACTAAATCTACAAAATTCTTGTGTACCATCCATGCATGATAACGAAACTTGGAACCTTTCGACATGGCACGAAATATCTGAGATGTACTCATTGACCTAAATAATCTCATTTGTTAGTAGTTGCTACTAGAGCCGGGACACGAGACTGATTGATGTATACATATTCTCACCTCTTCAAAATCCACTGTACAGTTCATCTATTTTGTGTTATAAAAATTAGTCGGTATAACAAAACGATGACTAACCTTCTCGATTACTTCAGTCATTGATCATCTAAAACACGTCGACAATGACACATGAACACAAGATATTTGTTAACGAAGTTCAATCAAGCCTATCCCCAATCAACATAGCATCCCACCATCATTTCTTTGCGTGTCTATGCTGTTATCATGTTTATATTGTGGTGTCTTTCTCTTAAATAATAAAAGAGAGCCTATGATAGAGTCGACACTATCCTATACATATTCTAACATTTTGCAATTATTAGAATAAAATTGCAGTGGTATGCATTTTCACTAGGAGGGTTCATCAAAGTTTTGTCAATGATTTAAAATTTGCCTCATGCATTTTAAAGAAACTGAATGAACAGTACTAGTATTTAAAATTTACCTCATGTATTCAAGAACTGATAACGCCTAGTTACCTGATGCATACATGTCTACTTTTGAAAAATCCAAACACTAAATTTCTTCAGATTCGATAACATACTTGAATAAAAAAAATCCGGTGCACCAGAAGTTAGTTATACATGTTTAAACAAAGGGACAACTGAGAAATTTGGTGCACGAGAAGTTAATGAGAGGAGAGAAGGATGGAAGACTTGATCAATGGGAATATGTGGTCAATGGGTCCTCACTATGATATTTGCAGAACTTAAAATGCTTGAAGATTTCTTAGGTCGTCCTATGAGCTAATGAGCAGCCTTTGAATTTGACTTTGACAGGCAGCAAGCGGCAGGGATTCTCCAGAGCTGAGTCAGCTTAACATTTTGGTTGTGATTTTATAACTTAATTCTTTTCTTCAGCTCAAAAGGTCAAAATTTGGAGTGTATTTGATAACTCATGTAATGAATGGGTCAAGTACATTATTTGCATAAAATATGTAGACACAAAGAATAAATTTTTCCGTCACTTTGGATGAGAAAAAAAATTGAAGTTGTATACACAAGATCCAACTTTGACAATTAAAGCAGTGATCAATTAAATAACTGGATCACATGTGCAAATGGTCATTGAATTATCTGTTAAAAATCTTTTGTCAGTACTAAGTGACAATGACATTTTGCATGTTCACTGTAATGCAGAACACATTGTTCAGAAGTACAACCCAGCACACACCTTTTCAGTTATATTAAGAGGATAATCTTGTTCACTTATATTAGTCCTAATCATGGAACATTGGTAGGAAAACTTGCATGTCAAACTGCAGTTATGGAGTACACCTACATGATAGTTTCCGTGGAGCCCTTTTGAGTGGATTCCATGAACCGTTTAGAAATATTGTTTATGCTTGTAATTTTTTCAGTCCTCAAAATGATTTATATAAACTTTACATTTTTTTATAAAGTGGATATTTCTGTCATACCAGTATATTTTAGAACTAAATATTAAATATTTTGGAATTGGAGTATATACATGCCTTTTTGAGAGCAAATCCTTTTTCTATTTACAAATCAATTTCATATGGTCTCTGAAGTCTGAACAGAAATGGCACTTCAAATAGTTGGAACGACTGCTAAGTAACACCTAATCCATCAACCTATATCCATCTATAGCATAATCAACTCAAGATCTTATGAATTAAGAACTGTCTTAAGATGTGAACACAGACACTTCACAACAACTCCAAATCACCTTACAGTATTAAAACAACTTAAATTTGATTCTTCAGAGAATAAGAAATGTACAAAATATTAATTCGTTTACCTTTGTTTATACTTGTCGTTTCCTTGTGTGAGGTCAGCACTATGTCTTTTCCATGCTACTTCCCAGAGTTGCAACCAGCTAAAGTCAATCCCAGTGGGACATCTGCTGGTGGACTCCCATATATTCAGGGATTTAGGGGAGAGAGCAGTATTCTTTTGCTTCTACAACTGCAGATTCATACTCTCTCCTCTTCTTTCTTCTCTTCTCCAAGAGTTCTTTGCTGGGTGCTGGCTGTTCTTGGATCATCATACAGATTACAGGCTTCAAGTCTTTCTGCTGGTGAATTAATTGATCTTCCGGTGAGTTTTGCTTCTTGGTTTCCTATTTTCTTCATTGATGAATCTACTAAATGCTCTGCCTAGGTCTGTTGCAAGAATTTCATTGCTCTTGTCTTTGCTGAATATTCCAATTCATTTGCGCAAAGTTTTTCATGGAAACCGTTTTCAGGAGAGGTGTTAGTTCAGTTTTCTTTGGATTAAGCTGCATCTGATGGGCTCTTCCTTTCGGTTCTTGTGCTTATTATCTGTTCATCTGTTCATGTTTATAACCGTCAGTTCATCTTCTGAAGATCGACGGCCACACCGCAAACTTGGTTACTCTATAATTCAATGTGAATACAAGTTTTTTTCTCATGGATTTTGTTGGACAACATACAATTCTTAACACTGACTGGGACGAGTGTTTCTCTGTCAAGTTTGCATAGTTCATATCTTTATTTCTTTGTTACAATTTTTCTGAGTTTTCTAGGGATTTAGTTCATCGTTTCTGCTCTATGGTCTCACAGCAAGAAGAAACACATGTAAAGAGACGGTGTGTCTTTTCTTCCTTGAAGGCATGAGTTCTGCCCTTCTTTTATTGAAATTACTCTAGAAAGAGAAAAATAGGTTCATTGTGTAGAATTTTTCAACAAAGTACTACATTATCTCAATCTCTTTTCATCAATTGATTATTTTCTCTCAGGTTTATACTTTATACCGAGAGTACTTTTACGGTGGTCTCTACATGATATTCTGAAGATATATCTGAAGAGTCCTAGAAGAAAAACCCTGAACTACAGTAATGACTTGCTTTCCTGCGTTCTGGAGAAACAAAAAATTCAGGAGTCAAATTGTGCAGCTTGACAAAGGTAAACCTTCACATTTCATCAAATTTTGTTCTTCTGAAACATCCAGAAACCTTCCTCTGATTGATCTTGTTCTTTTCCAGATACACCCATCATCAGAAATGTGAAGATCTACTCCTCCAAGGAGCTCAGAAAAGCCACAAAAAATTTCTGCTCGGGACACAAACTAGGACAAGGTTCCTTTGGCTGTGTCTACCTGGTAGGTTGATAGTCATTTCAAGCATTGACATTTCAAAGTTCAAATCTTTTTTTTGGCTGGGACGGGCAAGAAGCCCGCCCAAAATTTAAGATTAAAAGAGATAAAGTTACATAGGGTTCGACAGTCAGGGTGCCGACAGTTGGAATTATATGTTCCAACGTTTTATTCAACAGTTACAGAGGGAGAAAACTGAATAGAGGGGAGAAAACACACAATGTAAAAGAGATAAAGTTCAAATCTCAAAGCCTTGTGTGCCATAACCCAATTAGTTCCTCCAAATGCCTGAATTATCATAAACTGATAAACATATATACTCTTCATGCAGTTTCTATCACTGAATTAATGAACAGTGGTAAAACTATATTGCCATTCTCTTCATGCTTAGAAGTTTCTATGGCGGTACCATTTGGACCAGTCAATGACATGATTGCGCATTTCCTCACCTGAATTGTTCAGGGAAAGCTCAGGAATGGTCAGAAAGTTGCCATCAAGGTGCTCTCCTCTGAGTCGAAGCAAGGAACAAGGGAGTTTTTGAATGAGCTGAGTGTCATATCCAACATAAACCATCAAAATCTTGTGAAATTGCACGGCTGCTGCATCGACGGAGATCAGAAAATGCTGGTCTACAATTATCTGGAGAACAACAGTCTTGCACAGTCCCTCTTTGGTAAAAAAAGAAAAGAAAATCAGTTTCCAGTACATTCTCAAATCATGGTGAATTTGTGATACATTTAGTTCTGAGAACTCTGAAAATCTGAATATCTGAAGAATCATGATCATGTCCTTCAGGCAATTCCCATAGTAGTATCCAATTAGACTGGAAGGCAAGAGTGAAAATCTGCTTCGGCGTCGCGAGTGGGCTCAAGTATCTTCATGAAGAAGTCCGGCCGGTCATCGTCCACCGTGACATCAAGGCAAGCAACATTCTTCTTGACAAGGACCTGAGCCCCAAGATATCAGATTTTGGGCTGGCAAAGCTTTTCCCAGGCAACATGACGCATATCAGCACCAGGGTTGCAGGAACACTGTAAGCAGAGGCATTTTCTTGTTGCTCTTCAGCTTTGATCTTGCATGCATATTGTTGTGGCTGAAGAATTTGGCATTTCATTCTTCTCCTCCCAGAGGATATCTTGCACCGGAGTACGCGATCCGAGGGCAGCTGACAAAGAAGGCCGACGTCTACAGCTTTGGAGTTCTACTTCTGGAGATTGTCAGTGGCAGATGCCACACTGACCCCAGATTGCCTCTTCAAGATCAGTTCCTCCTAGAAAGGGTAAAGAACAATGCCGACAAAAGTATATTTTTAAATCTGCATTATAATTATTGCATATGACTTCTCCCAGACTACTGTCTGATTCTTTAGCTAGTTCAGGCAACAAATTGAAGCAAGAACCATTCTTTTATGTATAAGTTCAGTAAACAGCTATGATATATTCCAGATGTTCCCTGTAAGACAAACCACTAGGCACATACCTGTTCTGGTCACAACTGGTCAATTCAGATAATCACCAATAGATAATATGCTTGATATGCTTGTGAGATTGGGAGCTTTGCAATGATATGCACAAGGAAGTTTCCTCTCTTATTGAAGTAAACTATTCATAGAACTGAATCAGCTTCCTTTGACCGGTCTTCGTGTTCTTGTATGGGTCACCTGGCTCTGAATTATTTCAGAAATGGTCTTCAATACCACATACATTGATCCTGGCTTTCTGGTTCTTAAGCCACATCCATTGGTGTTTCCGCGTTGGTCCAATTATTGTGTGGACTGCTTTGCAATGAACTGATTCTTAAAAGAATTGAATAATTAGCTCAGCAATACTTGAAGCACCACTTTCATGACATGGATATCTACTATTAGATCTGATTCAAAGCATCTGAAATCATAAACTCATGCTTTTTTTGACAGGCTTGGGCTCTCTATGAGTCCGGTGATCTCAAAAGCCTAGTTGATAGCACCTTGAAAGGCGTTTTCGACACCGAGGAAGCGCAACGGTTACTGAAAATAGGTCTCTTGTGCACCCAGGATACTCCAAAGATCAGGCCCTCCATGTCGACGATCATCAAGATGCTCAAGGGTGAGTGCACAATTGGCGATAAGATCATGAGGCCAGGCCTGATCACAGATGTCATGGATCTGAAAATCAGAACAGTTGAGCCGGTTCAGTTTAGTGCCTCTCCACCCAAATCTCCTCCAGACAGCAACTCCCAGGTGTCCATGCTTGCAGTAGCTGGTAGCACTGTGGTAGAAGAGAGCCCCTGATGGAAAGTTGGATATCTGAAGGAAAAGATGATTTCAGGTTATAGAAAGATAAAAGAAGAATGAAAAGATGCCTGAAAAGCAATGGTTGTAAATTCAAAGGGAGATGGAAAGAGCCAAAGAGGATCTGATACAATTTTTTGTTTGTGTATGTAGTTTTGCTAGGTAGATACCTTGGTGTTTATACTAGTCCTTGAGGTTTACAGAATTTAGGCCCCACTTGAAACGCAATAATTTTGCTAGATTTTCATATAAACAATTCAATTATACAGAAAACAAAAAAAATCTACGACTCAGATCAATGAAGCCAACGTTGCAAATTTTCAGAGGTTTCTTTTGCCGGGTTGGCCGAAAGATGACCAACCAATTTCATTAAGCTAAACAGGAGAACTGAAAGTAGTTCGATTACAACGGCATGATGATGCCGACCTTAGACCGCGCCAACGAGCAGGCTAAGAAATCAGAAGAAAAGAAGAAGAAGAAAAGAACACAACAATCCCAGAGCTGGCCGCTGCGCACGCTCGCATTGCTGGCCGATTACTCACCGCAATCGGGGAAAATCCCAGCTTCTTTCCAGACTGCTGCCTCCTCTTTGATGTCCTACCAGCGCCTCAGGCGTTTTTCCCTGTTTCTCAAAAGTTCTAGCGTTCCTCTCTTTCCAAACGCGCCAGCAAATCAGCATGAACATACTGTCGAACAAACTCATGTAGCTTATCTGAAAACCAGCCCTGGCATTCAACCACCACTCCGAGAGCTTCTTGTCTTCTTCGCGAGGGATTTGGAAAGGAACATTGATCCATTGCCTCATCAGTTGCCACACTTCGGAGGTGAAGCGGGATCCCACGAACAGATGATGGCAACAACATGACGATGCCGACCTTAGAGCGCGCCAACACGCAGGCTAAGATATCAGAAGAAAAGAAGAGGAAAAAAAGAACACAGCAATCCCAGAGCTGGTCGCTGCGCACGACTCGCATTGCTGGTTGATTACTCGCCGCAATCGGGGAAGAGCATCCCACTTCAGAGGTTTCTCATATGGTTCAGAAGTTCATAATGCCATTGCCATCTGAGTTACATGACCTAAATCTACTACTCTCTAATCTTCAGCAATTAAGCCATACCAAACAAATTAATATTATCTTACTTCTTAAAGGAAATAAAATCAAATGAAAAGCTGCTAATTCGGAGGACCTTGGAGAGCAAGTGCTCGGGAGAGCGCGCTTGCGCCGGTCACCACTCCGGTGCCGGCGGCCACTTCCACCATCCACCTCCCCGCCGAGCTCCACTCCGGTACCGGCAGCCAGAGCGATCTTCTTTCCCCCAGAAATGTCTTCTCTTCCACGCAAGTCCTGGAGTGATGTTGTGTGGGTAACGCCAAATCCCGTGGATCCCAGGGGTCTCCAGCAGAAGGATGACGGTGGGCCGTGGACAGAGGTTCATCGCAGGAAAAGGACTCATTCATGGCGAACCAAGCAACACCCAACAGCCCCCGGCGAGCAGCATTTACTCCACAGCGTCCCAAGGTGGCTGCACGGGCGTTGCTTTAAGTGCTTAGGGTTGGGGCATCAAAAAATCCTCCTGTACAAAACAAATTCGTTGGGAAAGAAGTAGAGAGGGAGGGAAAATCTGCTCAGGTCAAAGTAGCGGTGAGGAGCAGGGAGGAGGGGGTGTCGCGGGTTCCACTCAGTTCGGCTACTGCGGACAAGGGGGCAGATCTGGGGGTTGCTTCCTCGGCTCAGGGAAGGGGAGTTGAAAGAGGGCAGGAAGAGGCGGTGGGGGACGACGACAAGGTAAGCGGAGGCATGGCCGGGTTCCAGATCAGGCGAGGGATTGGGAACCAGCTCTTCGGCCCGACAGCGGCCGTTGCCTGTTTTCTTGGACACCAAAGATGCGGGAGAATGAGGTCGTCTTCTTCGAGCGACGAGCGGCATGCTCTCCTGGCTACAGTCTTGGGCATCCAACGTGCGGGTCGAGGTCACTACTTCCTCGTGTAATCGTGTTACGGTTGGCAAGGGACCATGATTGGGTGCTGTCGTGCTCCCGGGAGAAGAGCTGCAAGGGCGTGCCGGTCTCTTTCAAAGCTTGGAATCGTCGCCTTCAGGCTGCCAGTACGTAGCTCCGCTTCTTCACGAAGATATCCTTTCAAGGGCTGCCGTAGCACATGTGGGAAGAAGAAGGCGGTCGTGCAGATTGTCCGTGGCTTACAAGGTGAACTGGTGGAGTTAGTCTCCCCACAGGATGCGCGGGTTTGCACTTGTTATGCTTGGCTGTCTAGCCCATGCTCAGTGCCAAAAGTTCTAGAGGTAGAGGTTCCTGAAAGGGCGGGAGGAGGACCGCCGAGGTGGGCGAGGCACCCGAGACAATATGTGATTCCAAGAGCGCCCCTGCATAAGTGCTCTTTGTCTTACTCTGTCATTGTTCATGTGGAGGAGTTGATTGATTCATCGCCGCTCAACATCTCTTACGATTACGGCTCCGATGAAGATGATGATATTCCAAGGCGAATCATGTTCTCTTGCTGGGCGGGTCACGTGGATGGCACAGGGCCGTTTACAGCCGAGCAAAGGTGGCGGCCATGTCTTCAGGGGAGCAGCCGGGGCGGCGGGCGGCTTGCCTGGACGCACTTGGTCCACAGGCGCCCAGTTTTTCCCCCAGGAGCCCCAGGATGCTGCTCGGCACTTAATAAGAAGGCAAGAAGGAGATGCTGCTACAAGAAATCAGGAAGATCCACATATGAAGGAGAGCGGGCAGCCGTTCACTGACGAGTCTATTGCACTCAGGCAAGGTTCTTCCATACCACAAGAGGAGGAAGAGTTTAGCTTGTCGCACGACGAGCAGGTTGGAGGCCGTTTCAACATGTTGAGGGCTGAGGAGAACGAGCAACATGATGGGTTTCAAGTTATTCAAGAGGTGGAGGCAAGTGTGCGAAGCCTAGAAGCCCGCAGCGATCACGCAGAGCTCGGGGAAGGAGAACAGGTGGCCCTTGCTGCCCAGTTTTCGCAGTTCCTCTCAGTTGAAGAGCAAGCGGGTTGCAGTGCTTACCGAGGCTTTCTATCGCCATCAGCATGTGTCATGGCGAAGCTGAAGCTTGGAGTCCAAGTGCCCGAAGAAGGGCTACCTCCGTCGGTCTGAGAGGTGGCAAAAGTTTAGCGGTCCGAAGCGGAACCCGCCTGCACCATGGTCAACATAGCGGCCAATGCAAGCATTGATGGGCTGCATCAGCAACCTAGGTCTACAAGCTCTAGGGGAGGAGTGGCATTAATGGAGGAAGAGTGGTGGTTGGGCACGCGGGAGCAAGGGCGCCAAACCGGGTATTCGAGCGCTGAGTTTGCCGCCAATGTGTGCTCACTGGAAGTGCAACAGTTGGGCCAAATCTCTCAGGTGGCCCTATTTGGGGTGGGCCTCAATTTTCAACCTCAAGACCTTTTCTCTCATAGCAAGGGCGAGGAAACTGCATGCACGGAACCTCAGCTAATATCAGCAGGAACACCTCTTGTTGAAAGCCAAGCTGCCGTCAGCACAAGGCCGATGACCACTACTACCTCCGTGGTCCTGCCAATTCAAGTTCTATCGTTAACCTACCAAAGGCGTCGATCACAAAATGCAGCCGCTGAGATGGAGGATGGTGCACTTGTGCAGAGCGGCCTTCAAGCCTGGCAGCGTCTGGATGGGAACAGTTTGGGGATTTCAATGTGAGACTGCAATGCTTCCTGGAGGAGGTCATAGTGGCGCACGAGCCGTCGTTGCTAGGCATCCCTGTGCATGCACCAGCTGCTGCTGCCTGACCAAAACAAAGCAGGCGGCGCCCTGCTCTCCCGCCGGACTTCTGCCCTTGGTGGAGCCCACGACTGCAAGCTCAAGGTTTCGGCGCAAGGCGCCATGTCATCACCAAGGCACAACGGGTAATTATGAAGAAATGCGGGGTGATTGAAGACGAAGAACAAGCAACCCATGATTCAGTGAAGAAGTTCTTGGACTTATTTGAGAATCCTCTGTCGCCGCAGCACACAGCCGCCCTTGCCGTCCTCCTGGACATCGATGTCCCAAGCAACCAGTCAGGCTCTGCAATTACCGCCAACTTTCCCACTGAAGCTGTGGCTACCCCATCTTGATTGGCCAACAGTGTAGATGTTGAGGCGCCGTAGTGCGTCGAAGTTTGTTGTTTTTTCATATCAATGTCGTTCTTAAGTTTTAGCTTGTTGTGTTGGAACGTTAGGGGGTTGAATAATGTTGCTAAAAGGAGCTTGGTCAGATGTCTAGTGGTTTCTAGTGGAGTCTCTGTTGTGTGCCTGCAAGAGTCCAAGCTTGAGGATGTAACTTTTGCCTTAATTAGGGATGTGTGTGGATCCGAGTTTGATCGTTTTGTTGCTCTTCCGGCTGAACAAACCAAAGGGGGAGTGATCGTTGCCTGGAAAAGCTCGGTGTTTCATGGGGGTGAGATTCACAGGGGTTCCTCAGATAATCAGTGGACACTAACTTCGGTTTATGGACTTCAAACAAAAGGGGATAAGATGCTTTTTCTGGACGAATTAACTGGGTTGAAGGAGTGTTTTTTGGAAAGATGGATGGTTACGGGTGATTTTAATCTGATTGTAGACGCCTCAGAGAAGAATAACACCAGAGTAAACAGACGCTTGTTAAATACGTTCAGGAACAAATTGAACGAGCTCGAGCTGAGGGATGTGTATTTGTTTGGTCGACGGTATACTTGGAGAAACGAACAAGCGAATCCAACTTTAGTCAAGCTGGATCGGGTGCTGACTTCGACAAGTTTGGAGGAGTTTTTTCCCGAGTTGTTCCTACAGGCGCTAAGTTCATCAGCGTCTGATCATTGCCCGTTGTTGATGACATGTGGATACAAAGGAGAGAGAACTCGACGCTTCTGGTTTGAGTCCTTTTGGACTAAATTGCAAGGCTTCTCTGAACTGGTTGCGGAGTCATGGCAGGAACCTGTGGCTACCGAGGATCCGTTTGTGGTCTTACATACCAAACTGCAAAGGCTGAGCAGAAGGTTGACCTCATGGGACAAAAGAAGATAAGTAAGTATAGGCTGCAACTGTCCATAGCCAATGAAGTCATTCTTAGATTGGTCACAACTCAAGAACAAAGGGCGCTGTTGGAGGAAGAACGTAGACTAAGAGCAGCCTGTAAAATTAGAAGCCTGGCCTTAGCGTCCTTGGAGCGAATCAGGCTACGTCAGAGGGCAAAAGTATGGTACCTCAGGGAAGGCGATGCTGGAACGCTGTACTTTCACATGAAAATTAAAGCGAGATGAAGAAAAGTAACGATTCCTTTGCTGGAAGATGGGGGGAGAACAGCCAGTACTCAGGAGGACATTCTTTCCATGGCCAAAGGCTACTTTCAGCGGGTTTTTCAACCAGAGGGCGTCACCAAGGTGTTATGATTTGATCGGGTGCAAATGGTAGCGGTAGACCTGTCGGAGCTTGACTCCCCCTTTACAGAATCAAAAGTATGGGATGCTATACGCGTGATGCCGACAGAGAAATCGCCTGGCCTGATGGGTTCTCAGCGCTGTTCTACCAGATTTGTTGGGGTATCATCAAAGAAGACCTACTTAATGCGCTAAATAAGCTTCACCCAGGAAATAGTTAGAATCTAAAGTTTTTGAACTCAGCTTTTATTGTCCTGCTTCCCAAGAAGGAGAATCCAACTTTGTTAAAGGACTACAGGCCAATAAGCCTCGTGCACATATTTACGAAGTTAGCAACTAAAATCTTAGCAAGACGCTTAGCTCCAGGGATTAAAGAGCTCATCCCACAGTCTCAGACTGCTTTCATTCGGGGGCGGAGCATCCATGAGAATTTCATCTTCGTCAAGGGATTAACGCAAAAGTTTCACTGCCAAAACAAACCAATGGTTCTTCTGAAGCTCGACATTGCCAAGGCGTTTGATACGGTGTCGTGGTATTTTTTAATGGACATGCTTCAGTATAGGGGTTTTGGAACAAGCTGGAGGTGGCTCTTCTCAACTCTGCTTCTGACTTCACATACCAGAGTGCTCATCAATGGTGATCTTACAGATTTCTTTAGTCCAGATAGAGGGTTACGGCAGGGCGATCCGTTGTCACCTCTGCTCTTCGTGCTTGTCATGGATGCTTTGTGGGCATTAGTTGCGCAAGCTGGAAGGGCTCGACTGCTATCACCTCTAGATCACCGTATCAATTTGCCAGCCATCTCCACCTATGCAGATGATGCAATTGTTTTCTTCAAACCGGTGGAAACTGAGGTTCAAATGATCAAGGGGATTCTACAACTGTTTGGAGAGGTAACAGGACTGAAAGCAATTTTTTCTAAGAGCACGCTTACCCCGATTAGGTGCTCTGAGCAGCAGCTGTTATTGGTGGAATCAATTCTTCAATGCCCAACGAAGTCATTCCCAATTGTTTACCTAGGCCTTCCTTTATCCACTCACAAGCCCACACGTGCTGAAGTGCAACCAACCGTCAACAGATTTGCAAAGAAGTTGGGCGGCTGGAAACCAAAATTCCTATCAATTGATGGCCGGTTATGTCTGATCAAATCATCCCTCATGGCGTTGTTGGTTCACTTCATGGCCGTTCTTCAGTTGCCAAGATGGGCGATCAAAGAAATAAATCGCAAGTATCGGGGTTCCCTTTGGAAGGGTCAAGAGGAAGTGAATGGAGGGCATTGTCTTGTGTCCTGGAGGAAGGTTGCATCGCCAATTGAGAAGGGTGGCCTCGGTGTCAAGGAGCTGGGTTGCTTTGGGCAGGCATTAAGATTGAAATGGAAGGTCAAAGGAGTTGAACACTGGGATAGGCCTTGGGCTTTGGTGGGGTTTGATGTTGGCCGGGATGTTGAGCACCTTTTCAGCTCGGCCACAGAGTTGATCGTGGGAAGCGGAGAGCTCACTAAATTTTGGTAACCAAATCCCTGAGTTCAAGGTTGAAACTAAAGTGGAATTGGATTGGGAAAGTGATCTGCGGGGGAAGCAGAGACCGCATTGGCCATGATCAAATCGGCTGGGAAGCCAGTCAGCTGAGGCCGAATCGGATAGGACGGCCGATAGCCGATTCCGATTCAAAGAAGAAGATGGAACCAATTCCGATAAAGAAGCTTAAAGATAAAAGGAAGATTCGGTTCCTAAATGTTCATTAAGATTATTGCCATCTATGAATAGGGTCATGTAACGACAATTGTATCTGTAAAATAGGATTTTGTTTAGATATTCCTTTTGTGATATGACATTGGGGCTATATCCCGAGGTATTGTCGTATTTTAAATAGTAGATTAGATAGAAACCGTGTCTTACACGGATAGTGTTATTCCTGGGTATAAATAAGACCCGAGGTTCTTTGTAAAAACAACACACATCCATACAATCTCGGCGCATCGTCAAACTTTTTTTAAACGAGTTCTTGATCCCGCTTCGGGCTGCATCGATCTCGACCCCCGAATAAGGTAAATGTTTGTCGTTTTTGTATCATCAAATCTAGTGCTTACATCGTCATGACACTCTAGGTTTAATGTTATAAGCTGTGCAATTTATCATATATGGTATATATACTAGATTAATATCTGGATCTATCTTACCGTCGGCTGGTTTCTCTCGGGAGACAGTAGCCGATAGAGCTAGATCTAGATGTTAAACTAGTTTATATGTTGTATCCACCGTCTCAAAGGGTTTACATCGGTTTATATAGATCTAATACTTCTTTTTGTACTTAATGTTGCATCATCATGACCTATTAAGTCATTTTTAGAATTATTAAGATCTATTCAGCTGGATGTTTATCATTAGAGACAGTGTCGGAGTTTCAGCCGGCCTTACCTATTTTAATTGTCTTTTAGCGTTATTTACTATTAGATATATTAAAGTTGTCTCTTATATTAAGATCTCAATCTGGTTAAATGCCTTAAGCCAGTATCAGTCCGTTGGTATCAGCCGATTGATATAGGTTTAACACATTTAAGTTAGATTGATATCTTTTCATAAGATACATCGGAATAATAGCCGATACACATTAGATCTGCAGCATCGGCTAGGTTATAAATACATATATTTGTTACCCTGATGTATATTTGGATTAAGTGATTTATACTGCCTCTGCATAGCCGATCTATCCCAATCACTTAGTTTAAATGTGCTTCGGGATAGCCAATATATGTAAATCGATTCCCTGAGCCGATCCGGTCCGGTAGGATCAAACTTTAACCTTAACGCATGTATCTGTTTATTATTTCTTATTGGTTAGCAGATCAAACCAATTTGCACGCCTAGTTCATCACAGGTAGCCAAGGACGGACCTGCACTGGAGTTAAGCAGATCTCCTAGGCCAGCGCGTGGGAAAGATTTCTCATCAACAGACATGCTCCAATATTGACTGGAGCACAATAGGGGACAACAACCGTTCCCATGATTCAAGAAACTGAAGCATTGGTTCTGGATCCCTAGCCTCCCATGAATTGATCCCCGATATCCTCACAGCTGGTAGGATGCTCGCTAACCAATTGTGCATATGGAGCCATCGATTCAACATCACCTGAGAAGTCATATGTTTGATCCCCCTGCAGCAAATCTTTCCATGCAGACATGATCTCCAAGCCAAACAATGGATTCTGCAGTGGCTGCCACCCCCTAGAAGACTCGGATTAGTAGTGGATAAGCAAACCGACAGGCAATCCATGCAACGCTGCACATCTTGAACTACTCCACATAGCATGCCTTCAATTCCGAAAGGTCTTAAGTAACCCTTCCAGAGAAAGAACACCGCGCAGAATCATCCACCCACTGCTCCAAGCACCCATGCAATCGTCTCCATAACCTGCAGCTTGCGTTTTTGCAAAGCCTCCTATTTTGCCACTTTCTCCTTCTCCCGCATAAGCTTGCCACCTTCTCCTGCTCCCATCGCAACTGCCCATCCAGCCTCACAATATCAACCTTGGCCTCATCGACAAGCAGCCTCACCTTGTATTGCAACTCTGGCATCAGAACATTATTTGCCTCCATCTCTTGTTCCACGTTGAGCCCCTTCAAATCCGTTAGCACGCGTGCCTGAGGCCCTCGCATGTCAATCACCTTCTGGACAACCAAATTGTTAGTGATATGCCCTAGAGGAAACATGGAGATGTTGGATATCACGTCAATGTTTATGTATTTATGAATAAAGTGTTATTCAGTTCCATGAAATAGACATCTTGTATTGATCAATAAGTACGTGACTTATTTATGAGACTCAATATGTATGAATCTATTTCTAAATGATCCCTGATCATATGTCATATTGTTGGAACAAATATGATTCTAAGATCGGCATGTTTATTGATTGATGAGCATGTCTCATAGATCATGGGTATGGAGATACCAAATCAATAAACATGGACACATGTGTTGGAGAACACATTGTTGGATAGACCCACCATGAGACACTACAGGAATTAATGTGCCATTAGTTGGTCTCGGGTAGTGTTGGTACAAAGTCCTTAGACCTCGAGATCACCATGGATTCCAACATGTGTAGTAGCCTACTTTGGGACTACCAAACGTTATTCCGTAATCGGGTAGTTATAAAGATAGTTTTCGGGTTTGCTATGAAACATGGAGTGGGATGTGAGTGATCAAGATGGAATTTGCCCCTCCTTTGGAGAGATATCTCTGGCCCCTCGAGGTACTTGGATTATGGAAATGCATGGCCATGCTGAGTTGATTGAGGAGTTAATCAACGACGGATAATCCAATACGGTTCGAGTGAAAGGTTAAGCTATTGAAGGGATGGCACACATCTTGCCTATAGCTTAACGGTATCGTGAGGCAAAGGGATTTGTGTACACATTACGGAGTTCGAGCCGATATTATTCTTGTATACTATGGTGTCAATATGTGCTTGCTAGGCGCCGCGTTGACGGGTCGGCGAGTTGGACTCGAGCCGCGATCGGCTAAGTTAGACTATAGCCGAAACCGAGTATACCTGAACCTACTGGGTCGCACGCTTAAGGGGATAAGAACAGGCATTCGAGTTGGACTCGGATACGGCTCGATCGGATAGGGATCCGATCGGATAGAGTCCTATGGGCTTACGACTTGTGGGCGACCAACTCTATGAGATACGGATGAGATCCGATTCGAAAATAGAGTCCTGGTCGGCCACTAGTCCTAGTCGGCCAACTTTATATAAAGGAGGGAGGGGTGGAGAGCTGCGGCACGTCAATTGCATCGCGTGCAACGAAGTCGCCGAGATCAATCTCCACGGAAACCCTCCCCACTTTCGAGCCAAACCCTAGCCTTGCATCGCGTGCTAGCACACGGGTGTTCGGCGTTCGTCCCGGACGTGTGGATACCGGTAGAGGCGCGCTACGTTGCGCGCTGTTGATCGGACGACTCGGATCGGCTACGGCATCTGCGAATAGGCTGATTGGCGAATCGGCGTCCCGAAATCGGTCATCGGCCAGGCCACGAGTTCCGATCGGATAGCCCGATTGGTATTTCGCGCACACTCCAATCGGTAACGATCTATCGGCCCTTACTTGCAAGTGTTCTGGTTTGCGCGGTAGAAAAGTTTTTGTTTTCGGCTAGCGTAGCTGCGTAACCCTTCGGTGGTATCGAGCTAATCTTGCTTAGTTCGGGTTTTAGATTGGATCTGGAACAAGTTTTGTGCACGGGTTGATTAGATCAATCGGTTTTACGGGATCCGTTGAGGAGAGTTGATGGTAATTGCGTTCCTTGATAGTGTATCGGAACGGCGTAATGTGATTACGTCGAAGCAATATCCATAGAACTCGGTTTGAGTCGGCTTCGAGATAGCGTTCCTTGATAGTGTATCGGAACGGTATAATATGATTATGTCGAAGCTATCTCGTAGTCCGATCTTGTTAGCTGCCTCGCGCCTACGCAAACCATCTCCCTTGATAGTGTATCGGGACGTCATAATGTGATTATGCCGACATGGTTTCCGTAAGCGATTTCATAGATTGGATCTATGAATTTGGTGTGGTGTTCCGGGCGCTGCCTGGAAGCCCGTGAGGGGGCGGCTTCCCCCTCGACCCCCCGCCCGCTAACCGGCTAGCGGGACCGCCGTGTGCGTACCCCTTATAGGTCGTCTCGGTGCCGTTTCTCTGCGATAGGTAGAAAACATTTCTACGCCTAACTTGTTTTTGCAGAGAATGCTTTGAGATGGTATGGCCCTATTGTATGTATGAGATGTATGAGATGCATGTGATGCATGTAATATTCTTTCATATGTGCAATCCCTGTAATATTCTTTCATACGTGCAATGCTTGTAATATTCTTTCACGACCTGCGAGTCGATGTAATCTTCAATTAGAGATTCTACAGTAGTAGCTTAGTTTGAAGAAATCAAGCATTCGGCACTCGAAAGAACGGTGATGAAGATGGAGATCCTCTACACCGGCATGGAGATGGAGATCACCATGTGAAGGGGGCCATACTATTTCACTATATGCTATTCTTCTTGCTTTCATATGTGATATGTTTGTTTGATAGGATAGCATCCCTCACAAAATTAAGTGGTAATGATGCCCTTCCAAATGTTGCACCGTCACCGTTATGCTCGTCAATGGTGGGTCCGCTTAAAGCAGAGTGCCATTCTCTATCATAACACGAGGGGTATATGTCGACATATACATGCAGGAACATTTGGTTTACTTAACAAGGCTATCAAAACAGTTCGGGCCTTGGGGCATAGGTTGGCGCCGGGGCATGGAGATGCCACACCAACAACAAGAGTCACATAGAGATGTGATTAGCAAGGAGTTGCTTACCGATGTTACCAATTTTCTAGCGGTGATGTCAAAGCTCACTAGAAAATTAATTAACATGTGGATCTTGACCCAATACGTAACCTAGAGGGAAGGTGGAAAATACGTAATGGGAGTCTAATGTTAAATTGTTTAACAATAGACATAGCATAAACATTGTGCTAAACTTTGCTTTTTCATTGTAGAATAAATGGCGGCTAATACTACACCTAGTACCTTTAATTTGCGATCTATTCTCGAAAAGGAAAAATTAAACGAACGAACTTTATGGATTGGTATCGCAACTTGAGAATTGTTCTCAAGCAAGAGCGTAAGGAGTACGTTCTTGAAGTAACCCTATCCCGAGGATTTGCCAAATAATGCCACCGCAAGCGCACGGAGGGCTTATGAGAAGCACACTAATGATGCCCTAGATATAAGCTGTCTCATGCTTGCTACAATGTCCCCGAGCTTCGAAGCAATATGAGAGCGGCGATGCTCACACTATTATTCGGGGGCTGCGTGGCATGTTTGAGAACCAAGCACGGGCCGAGAGGTTCAACACCTCAAAGTCCTTGTTTGCGTGCGAGCTTGTTGAGGGAATCCCGTCGGTCCACATGTGATAAAAATGATTGGCTACATTGAGAGTCCGGAAAAACTAGGTTTTCCCCTTAGCCAAGAGTTGGCTACGATGTGATTCTCCGTCGCTCCCTCCGAGCTTCGAGCCATTCATATTGAATTATCACATGAACAATATGGATAGAACCTTGGCTGAATTGCATGGGATGCTTAAGACAGTGAGGAGAGTATCCAGAAAAAGGTCATCATGTGATGATGATGCGAGGCTAAGCGCAAACCACTGTCAAGAAACTTTGCACCAAGAGGAAGTTAACTCCCGATGAGATCGCGAGTGCCTCCAATGCAAAAAAGGGCAAGAAAGGGTCGGCGGCATCGATGCCGTTTGCTTCTATTGCAAGGAGACAGGAGCCACTTTGGAAGAGGAACTGCAAGAAGTACATGGAGGATCTCAAAAAGAAGCAAAGTACGACTTCTTGCTACTTCACCTATTGACTCTTGGGTATTTGATACCGGATCGGTAGCTCATATTTGCAAGTCGTTGCGGGGAATGAGAAGAAGTAGAGGATTGAGAAGGGCGAGGTGAACTGCGCGTCAACAATGGAGCAAGCGTTGCTACGATTCTTGTCGGCACGAGTACCACTTCATCTACCTTCGGGATTAGTTTTGGAATTAAATAATTGTTATTGTGTTCCAACACTATGTCAAAACGTTATTTCCGCTTCATGTTTGCAAGCGGAAGGATATGATTTTAGATCAATGAACAATGGTTGTTCAATATATCTTAGAGATATGTTCTATTTTCATGCTCCATTGGTGAATGGATTATACGTTTTGTATCTTGAAGCGTCTCCCATCTATAACATTAATACGAAAGGCAACTCTCTAATGATATAAACCCCACGTTTATCCGGCATTGTCGCTTAGGCCATATAAATAAGAAACGCATGGAGAAGCTCCATAAGGATGGATCTTCACTCTTTTGATTTTGAATCATTTGAGACATGTGAGTCTTGTTTACTTAGTAAGATAACAAAGGCACCTTTCACGGGACATAGTGAGAGAGCAAGTGACTTATTGGCACTCGTACATACTGATGTATGTGGACCAATGAGCTCAACGGCCGAGGTGGTTATCAATACTTCATTACCTTTACGATGACTTTAGTAGATATGGTTATATCTACTTAATGAGGCATAAGTCCGAATCCTTTGAAAAGTTCAAAGAATTCCGAATGAAGTACGAGAATCATTTAGGGAAAACAATCAAGTTTCTACGATCGGATCGTGGAGGAGAATACTTGAGCCAAGAGTTTGGTAATCATCGAAAGATTATGGAATTGTTCCACGCTTGACTCCGCCAGAACTCCACAATGGAATGGGGTGTACGAACGGAGAAATCGCACCTTGTTGGACATGGTGCGATCGATGATGAGCCAAAGTGATCTTCCATTATCCTTCGGGGATGTGCTCTTGAAACATTGCGCTCACACTAAATAGAGTTTCATCTAAGTCGGTTGAAAAGACACCATATGAGATATGGACAGGGCAACCCCTAGTTTGTCTTTTCTCAAAATTTGGGGATGCGAAGCTTATGTAAAACGTTTACGATCGACAAGCTCACACCCAAATCGACAAGTGCTTCTTTGTGGGATATCCTAAGGAAACTAAGGGATATTACTTTTATAATCGGGAACAAGGCAAAGTGTTTGTCGCCCGACACGGTGTCTTCTTGGAGAAAGAGTTTCTTTCAAGAAGGGTTAGTGGGAGCAGGGTGCATCTTGAAGAAGTTCAAGAAACACCGAACCACGTAACCACAACGGGAGGAGCAAAGTGTTGCGCCACCGGTTGTAGATACACCGATCCCACGGAGGTCGAAAGATCACGTCGTGCGCCGACAGTACACAGTGCGGAACAACGTGATATATTGTTGTTGGACAACGATGAACCTAAGACCTACGAGGAAGCGATGGTGGGACTGATTCCAACAAGTGGCTTGGAGCCATGAAATCCGAAATAGAATCCATGTATGACAATCAAGTTTGGAACTTGGTTGATCCACTGATGGTGTCAAAACCATTGAGTGTAAATGAGTTTTTAAGAAAAGGCCGATATGGATGGAAATGTTCACATCTATAAGGCGCGATTGGTGGCGAAAGGTTTTAAACAGATTCAAGGAGTTGATTATGATGAAACCTTCTCGCCCGTCGTAATGCTTAAATCTATTCGGATTATCCTAGCGATTGCTGCATATTTCGATTATGAGATATGGCGGATGGATGTCAAAACGGCTTTCCTAAATGGAAACCTAAGCGAGGATGTATACATGATACAACCTCGGGGTTTTGTCGATCCAGAATCGCTGGAAAGATATGCAAGCTACGAAATCCATTTATGGATTGAAGCAAGCATCTCGGAGTTGGAATATCCGTTTTGATGAAGTAATCAAATTTGGTTTCATCAAAAATGAAGAAGAGGCTGTGTTTACAAAAGGTCGATGGGAGCGCAATTGTATTTCTAATCTTATATGTGGATGACATATTACGATTGGAAATGATATCCCTATGCTAGAATCCGTCAAGTCTTCATTGAAAAATAGTTTTTCCATGAAAGACTTAGGGAGGCAGCATACATATTGGGCATTCGGATCTATAGAGATAGATCCAAGAGGCTAATTGGATTAAGCCAAAGTACATACATTGACAAGGTGTTGAAAAGGTTCAACATGCATGATTCCAAGAAAGGTTTCTTGCCCATGTCACATGGCATTAATCTTAGCAAGAATCGGTGTCCTCGGACACATGATGAGCGGAATAAGATGGGTATGGTTCCATATGCTTCGGCAATTGGATCCATCATGTATGCCATGTTTTGTACACGCCGGATGTCTCGTACGCTTTGAGTGCTACGAGCAGATACGATCGAGATCCAGGTGAAGGTCACTGGATCGCCATAAAGAATATCCTTAAGTACTTGAGAAGAACTAAGGATATGTTCCTAGTCTATGGAGGTGAAGAAGAGCTCGTTGTAAGTGGTTACACCGATGCTAGCTTCCAAACGGACAAGGATGATTATAGATCGCAATGCGGTTCGTGTTCTGCCGAACGGAGGCGCAGTCAGTGGAAGAGTTCCAAGCGGGATACCGTTGCTGATTCTACAACGGAGGCCGAGTACATTCGCCGGAAGCTGCAAAGGAGGCTCTTTGGATCAAGAAATTCGTTTCGAGCTTGGTGTGATGACTAGTGTGACCGGTCCAATGTCTCTCTATTGTGATAATAGTGGAGCCATTGCACAAGCCAAGGAGCCAAGGTCACATCGAAGTCCAAACACATACTTCGGCGATATCATCTCATCCGCGAGATAGTGGACAGAGGTGATGTCAAGATATGCAAAGTGCACACGGATCTCAACATAGCCGATCCGTGACAAAACCTCTCCCTCGGCGAAGCATGAGGCGCACATAAGAAGCAATGGGTATTAGATACTTACATGATTGACTCTAGTGCAAGTGGGAGATTGTTAGTGATATGCCCTAGAGGAAACATGGAGATGTTGGATATCACGTCAATGTTTATGTATTTATGAATAAAGTGTTATTCGGTTCATGAAATAGACATCTTGTATTGATCAATAAGTACGTGACTTATTTATGAGACTCAATATGTATGAATCTATTTCTAAATGATCCTCGATCATATGTCATATTGTTGGAACAAATATGATTCTAAGATCGACATGTTTATTGATTGATGAGCATGTCTCATAGATCATGGGTATGGAGATACCAAATCAATAAACATGGACACATGTGTTGGAGAACACATTGTTGGATAGACCCACCATGAGACACTACAGGAATTAATGTGCCATTAGTTGGTCTCGGGTAGTGTTGGTACAAAGTCCTTAGACGAAGATCACCATGGATTCCAACATGTGTAGTAGCCTACTTTGGGACTACCAAACGCTATTCCGAATCGGGTAGTTATAAAGATAGTTTTCGGGTTTGCTATGAAACATGGAGTGGGATGTGAGTGATCAAGATGGAATTTGCCCCTCCTTTGGAGAGATATCTCTGGGCCCCTCGAGGTGCTTGGATTATGGAAATGCATGGCCATGCGAGTTGATTGAGGAGTCAATCAACGGACGGATAATCCAATACGGTTCGAGTGAAAGGTTAAGCTATTGAAAGGATGGCACACATCTTGCCTATAGCTTAACGGTATCGTGAGGCAAAGGGATTTGTGTACACATTACAGTTCGAGCCGATATTATTCTTGTATACTATGGTGTCAATATGTGCTTGCTAGGCGCCGGTTGACGGTCGTGAGTTGGACTCGAGCGGCGATCGGCTAAGTTAGACTATAGCCGAAACCGAGTATACCCGAACCTACAGGGTCGCACGCTTAAGGGGATAAGAACAGCATTCGAGTTGGACTCGGATACGGCTCGATCGGATAGGGATCCGATCGGATAGAGTCCTATGGGCTTACGACTTGTGGGCGACCAACTCTATGAGATACGGATGAGATCCGATTCGAAAATAGTCCAGTCGGCCACTAGTCCTAGTCGGCCAACTTTATATAAAGGAGGGAGGGGTGGAGAGCTGCGGCACGTCAATTGCATCGCGTGCAACGAAGTCGCCGAGATCAATCTCCACGGAAACCCTCCCACTTTCGAGCCAAACCCTAGCCTTGCATCGCGTGCTAGCACACGGGTGTTCGGCGTTGTCCCCTGGACGTGTGGATACTGTTAGTGATATGCACTAGAGGCAACATGGAGATGTTGGATATCACGTCAATGTTTATGTATAAATGAATAAAGTGTTATTCGGTTCCATGAAATAGACATCTTGTATTGATCAATAAGTACGTGACTTATTTATGAGACTCGATATGTATGAATCTATTTCTAAACGATCCACGATCATATGTCATATTGTTGGAACAAATATGATTCTAAGATCGGCATGTTTATTGATTGATGATCATGTCTCGTAGATCATGGGTATGGAGATACCAAATCAATAAACATGGACATATGTGTTAGAGAACACATTGTTGGATAGACCCACCATGAGACACTACAGGAATTAATGTGCCATTAGTTGGTCTCGGGTAGTGTTGGTACAAAGTCCTTAGACTGAGATCACCATGGATTCCAACATGTGTAGTAGCCTACTTTGGGACTACCAAACGCTATTCGAATGGCGGATAGTTATAAAGGTAGTTTTCGGGTTTGCTATGAAACATGGAGTGGGATGTGAGTGATCAAGATGAAATTTGCCCCTCCTTTGGAGAGATATCTCTGGGCCCCTCGAGGTAATGGATTATGGAAATGCATGGCCATGCTAAGTTGATTGAGGAGTCAATCAACAGACGGATAATCCAATACGGTTCGAGTGAATGGTTAAGCTATTGAAGGGATGGCACACATCTTGCCTATAGCTTAACGGTATCGTGAGGCAAAGGGATTTGTGTACACATTACGGGTTGAGCCGATATTATATTCTTGTATACTATGGTGTCAATATGTCTGCTAGGCGCCGCTATGATGACAGTCGGTGAGTTGGACTCGAGCGACGATCGGCTAAGTTAGACTATAGCCGAAACCGAGTATACCTGAACCTACGGGTCGCACGCTTAAGGGGATAGAATAGATATTCGAGTTGGACTCGGATACGGCTCGATCGGATAGGGATCCGATCGGATAGAGTCCTATGGGCTTACGACGTGTGGGGCGGCCAACTCTATGAGATACGGATGAGATCCGATTCAAAATAGAGTCCTAATCGGCCACTAGTCCCGTCGGCCAACTCTATATAAAGGAGGGAGGGGTGGAGAGGCGTGAGATGTCAATTGCATCACGTGCAACGAAGTCGCCGAGATCAATCTCCACGGAAACCCTCCCACTTTCGAGCCAAACCCTAGCCTTGCATCGCGTGCTAGCACACGGGTGTACGGCGTTCGTCCCCGGACGTGTGGATACCGTAGGCGCGCTACGTTGCGCGCTCTTGATCGGCTGCGGTCGGGCGCATCGAGCGAGGCGTGAGAACGCGGCCGGACGACTCGAATCGGCGATTGGCGAATCAGTGTCTCTCGGAATAGGCTACACTGTTCCGGATCGGATTGCCACGATTGGCTATTCCGCTGCACTCTACTTTAATCGGTAACGATCTATCGGCCCTTACTTGCAAGTGTTCTGGTTTTGCGCGGTAGATTTTTTTGTTTTCGGCTAGCGTAGCTTCCGCGTAACCCTTCGATACGGTAGAGGCGCTGCTACGTTGCGCGCTGTTGATCGGACGACTCGGATCGGCTACGGCATCTGCGAATAGGCTGATTGGCGAATCGGCTGTCCCCGGGAATCGGCTGTCATCGGCCAGCACAGTTCCAGATCGGATAGCCCTGATTGGCTGTTTCCGCTGCACACTCCAATCGGTAACGATCTATCGGCCCTTACTTGCAAGTGTTCCTGGTTTGCGCGGTAGAAAAGTTTTTGTTTTTGGCTAGCGTAGCTGCGTAACCCTTCACAAAGGCTGCTCGTCCTGCTCCTGCTCGCTACGCATCGCTAGCAACTCATTCTTCGTCAAACCAGGACCTTTCTTCGCGCCGGCCTTCTTCGACCACCTCTGCTTGCTGCTCCTTCTTGGTAGGCGGCGGCGGAAGTGGAGGTGACAAATTCTCCTTAGTAAAAGAACGGCTTGGGCTCCTTGAATCCCTCGACGCTTCTGAGACCAGCGTTCTTGGGGCGCAGAGTGGTCTCCACCGGCACGACTATACCTTGCTCATTCTTGCTGAGCCCCATCCGTCCTTGTACCCCATCATGGCCATCATCTTGGCCATCTTCATGTTGGACCCCAGGCTCCCCAGAGTCGGCGGCACCTTCCCGGCAGATCTTACACGATGGTTTATAGATTTTTAAATGATCGATTAGAGATGCAAATTATATAAGCTTATATCATCTAGCTGTCTTACATGTTAGCATTGCGCAAGGTTTCACCTAGTTGAATTGATAACTCTTCCTCAATTACTATGCAAATATTTTATGTCAATCTTCTAGTAAGATAAACAAACAATTCATGTCACACGCAAAATTCCAAACTAGCACTAAATTCGATTTAATCTTCAGAGTTTACTTTAAGAATGAAAGTTTTAAGACAAAAGTTTCCAAGAAAAAAAGTGTGAATAGAAATCTCATAACAAGATTGCCAAACAATTCTACCTAAGGCCATCCTCCATAAAACTAAAATTTCAAAAATTTTAGAGGTGAACTCAAAAGTTAAAATCCAGGATTAGCTTCAGTAACATTTGTTCGGGGAGCTGGACCTCCACGTGGGCCCAGATCCGTAGATGAATCCGGCCCAACTTCCTCATCACGGCCCGTTGGGACACTCTCCGCACCATTTCTTCTTCTTCTTCGTCGTCGTCGTCGTCGTCATCTCCAACGCGACGAAGCAAACGAGGAGAGAAGAGAGGAGAGAGAGAAAAAGAGAGAGACGCGACGCCCAAATCCGGCCAGCGATCGTCGCCACCGCCATTCCCCCGCTAGATCGGCGGCGCCTCCCCTCCTCCCGCGCTTTCTTGTGGAGGGATTTCTCGAGGTAATCAACAGCAACACATGGGATGTTTGATTGGGCTCCGCGTTGATGGATTTGGCCGGGCCGCGAGATCTCGGCGGCTCGTCGATTCGATTGGGAAATCGATATGGGATTAGACGGTATGCCCAAAAAATGGGGGGCCTTCCTTGGCGATTCCAAGCTTGCCTAGTATTTTGTGGAATTGGTCGTTTGGTTGGGGTGATAGGATTAGGGATTTCGGATGGAGCAGTTCTGGGAATGGATTGTTTGATTGTGCTGTGCTGATTGCTCTGGCGGGAAATTTTTGGCAGGCATGCAGAGCCAGATCGTGTGCCATGGATGCAGGAACATTCTGCTCTACCCGAGAGGGGCCCCGAGCGTTTGCTGCGCGGTGTGCCATGCCGTGACCAGCACAGCGCCATCTCCAGGTAATGGCACATCTAAGCTTTTGTTAGTTCCGTTTGTGCAATTGAGCATCAAGGTTGCAAACACTGGCCAGAATTTGCCGGGTCTGACCGAAGGATTAGGCTGACCAAATTTTATTAAGACTGGAGGATTTACAGGTACAGATTACATTTCCATTGACAGTATGCTGTCAAAAAATTGACGTTTGATCCTAGGGATCAGAATTTCGAGGGTAAATATTAGATATCTGTATTGCAATGTTGATACTTGGGTGACGATACTCTTTAATGCATGCGATGATCATTCCAAAAAAAACTGTTTCTTTTGAGTGCTGCTAGAACTCCAATGTTGCAAGTCTAGTTAGACAAAGGTCAAGATAAGATGGTGAAAGAGAGGTAACATGGAAATATAAAGAGAATTATATGGCTAACCTATCCTTACAGAAAACCCAGTGTGTTCCTTGTATTAGCCTAAATATCATATAGTAGCACATGCTGCTCAGTTTCTAAGCTTAGCATCCCTAGTTCTACTGCCTGATTCCTGCAGACTGCAGCATTTGGTTCGTATTTGTTTAAATGGTGTTGCTGTTTTTTCTAGATTATAATTATCTACCAAATTATGTTCTGTTTCATAGAGTGGAAAACGAAAGAAATGTGCTCTTTCTCCTGCATAAGATCTTCTTTTGCAAGCCGTTGTGTGATGTGTTTTTTCAACAAACACTGAGCCCCTTGTGGGCCAAAAAGAACCGGCTTGATTTTTGAGAAATAATAAAGAATTGGTTTGTCGTGAAGCCTAGCAGCGCATCATAATGCCCAAGTCCTACAGTCACCTAGGAGGAGCTACAAATGCCATATGTAGAGGATTCCTGAAGGACCATGTTATCCACATTTGTTACATCATGATTCATAACCTCCCTTGACCTCTTTTGTGGACTGTATATTCTCTTGTCATTTCTGGTTACTGCTCTGAAAATATCTTTTGAAATTTTCATTGCCATTCGATGCATTCTTTACTGGTTCATTCCATCATTCATTATTAACATTGATTGAATGGGGTAGCTCACGTGATTAGAATCTAAACATCGGGTTATCGTTTTACCATCGCTCTCATTGCTTCATATCAGTGTGAACTTTGTAGTTGCTTCAAGTTGTCATGCTCATGAAAGTTGGGTAAATTTCATGTGCAGGAATGGATATAGCTCATCTTATATGTGGTGGATGCCGAACTTTATTGATGTATACTCGCAATGCAACATCTGTTAGATGTTCGTGCTGCGATACAGTCAATCTTGTCAGACCAGGTACTGGCATATTTGTGGAATTGGCAGAATTATTCTGCTTATCCTTAAAAGCATCTGGATTTACCTAATGGGCATGCTACCATGTATTTACCTAATTGCAGAGTATTAAGTATGTTATATAAAGCCAGTGTAGGTTGCTCAGGCACATAAATCTATAATAATTGTGTTAAGTGTAAACCAACCAAAATTGGTGATGTTATGTACATGAAAATCGATATAGCCCTCCTATTTACAGTTAGGTTAGTATGAATTTGGTGTATTGTGACTTTACATAAACTGGTTTCACTGAAAGCTAGACTACATCAGTTCTTACATTGTTTCTGGGCTGTTGACTTGTCTGGCAAATATGTGTCATTGACTGCTTGAACGGCAAGTTGAGGTCAGTTTATTTCAAAGTCAATACTCAAAATTGTGCGGAGAGCACCTGTGTTGCTGAAGTCTTTCTTTTCTGTTTCTTAAATAATGCTCAGATTTTTTTCTGTGGATGAGTTTATTATCTGAAAGTGTATTGCCTTGTTCCCTCATGGGCTTTATGGATTGAATAAGAAATGACCTAGAGGACTCAACATGTGTTGCTGGTCCCCATTACGCATGTGTGTTTCATTTGTATGATTGAAATGGAGCAAATATTTTCTGAAGTCTAAAATCATCGAGTTTAAAGACAATAAGCTGATAATAAACCTTCAGACTTTTCTTCCCTCTATCTCTGTTTCATGCATCCAAGTTTCCTCCCATATACTGTACATCATTAATCATCATGATGTCTGACATGTCTCTCAACTTGATGGATTCTGTTTGATTGTGAATTGTGATGCAGTGAGTAGTATAGCTCACTTGAACTGTGGCCAGTGCCAGACAGTGTTGATGTATCCATACGGAGCACCTTCTGTCAAGTGCGCTATCTGCAATTTTATTACAAATACTGGGGTAAGCCAGTTTCTTTTTACTGGTTATCTTTGCTGGAAATGCTATAAGTGCTCATCTACACTTATTGACTTCAAACTATTTTCTATAATCAGATGAATACAATGAGACCTTTGCCACCTAATGGAACTCCATATACCGTCCCATCAACCTCTGCTGTATGTCCAGTTGTTCATACCGTGAGTTCTCTTGGGCATTCATATTAATGATTTCTGTCTATTAATCACTTCCTTTTTCCCTTGTTGGCAGCCAACCGCTCAATCACAGAATGTAACTGTTGTTGTTGAAAATCCTATGACGGTAGATGCAAAGGGAAAGTTGGTAAGCCACTTCCTTATCACTATCCCCTGTCAACCTTGCCTGCACGCAAGCCGGTTAAGCTATTACATTCTTACTGACTTATTCCATGTTTTCTATGCAGGTGAGCAACGTTGTAGTTGGGGTTACTACTGGTGGTAAAAAGTAACATATTGGCACATACTGCACCTTGTTTTATGTTCCATATATGGAGTTGGAAATACTTTGTATTATACACAAATGTTTGTGATCAATTGCTGGAAGGAACCATCAACCATGGAGACCATAGCGGCACTCGCAATGTGCACAATTACAATCAAGCTAAAAAAACAAACTGCAGGTGTGAATACTGAGATACTGTAGTTTTGTTACCACTGATTCTTTTGTATGTAATATGAGAGCTCTGTTAGACTTTATTGTGTGATCAGATCATCTCCTGATGGCACTAGCTGCCTTTTCAATGAATAATAACAGATTGTGTTCAACGTAGCGCATGTTTTGTATACAACCTGAATTGAGCTGATTTTGTAAAATGCATGGTTTTGCAACTATTTCTGGAACTAGACTGAGCATGCCATCTCATCGTTCGTGTGTTAAACTTTATTTGCATATTGTTTGTAAGCGTATAGACTGTTGAATTGTGCACATCTGCATAGTAGAATTGTGAACATGATTGGATTAGAGGAAAAGACGATTACAATATTAAATGTGCTTTTTTATATATTATCCAAGATAATAGGGTACCATACAGTATAGGTCTAAAACAAGCTTGTGTTGAATGTATAAAAGCAAATAAGCAGAAATGGAGAAAAAAGTTAGAATTAGAGTTAGATGAAAAGATATTATCTAGTAGAGTAAGAGTTTTAGAAAATAGATTAAATAAACTAGAAGTAGAGTTAGAAAAATTAAAAACCAATGTTGAATTGATAACATTAAAAGACAATAATACTTCTAAACTAATTCAATTTAAAGATGTCACAACCAATTTTGAAAGTAAATATATAGTAAAGTTATCTTTCAAAGAAATTTTAGGGATAAAGATCCCCGTCAAAGTAAAGTTGTCGTCCAAAATATCTTATAAGATATTAGCACTAGTAGACACCGGGTGTAAAAAAATATTATACACGATAAATATTTCATAAAATGTCCAAAAATAGTTCATACAATTGCTGATAGTAGGGCAGAAGTTTCTACAAACATGTCCGGAATAAAGAAAATCCATAACCAGTTAGCATATAATATTGAAGTATACATCAATGGAACTAAATACATCAATGATAAATGATGACATGATAATAGACTTAAGATACAGATCACAGTAATACATGAGCAAGGAATTACATTTATACCATATCAAGACAATGTTTCTTATATTTCAGAAGTTCGAAAGCGTGGTGAAACCTCCAACCTTGATAACCTTGAAATACCTAAATTTGAAAAAAAATATGTATAGATTATGAGCTTAGTGATACATTGCAAGTTCTAATATAGAATGCATAGGATTACAATCTTTTGCACCAAATTGGTATAGAGATATTAAATCTAAAAAAGATATAGAAAGAATTGTTCAAAGATTAGAAGACATCCAAATAATAGGAGAAATCCCAATGAAATATTGGGAGAAAAATTTAATCATTTGTAAAATCAATATAATAAATCCAGACTATATAATCAAAATATGTTCAATAGAGACAACCCCAAAAGATATAGAAGAATTTAAAATGCATATAGAAGAACTGTTAAAGTTAGGAGCAATAAGGGAAAGTAGGAGCCCCCATAGATCGGCTGCCTTTATAGTAAGAAACTATGCCGAAGAAGTTAGAGGCAAATTTAGGATGGTCATAAATTATAAGAGGTTAAATGATAACACAATTGAAGATGCTTATAACATCTCTAATAAACAAGAATGGATCAATAGGATACAAGGAAGCAGATATTTTTCTTAATTTGACCTAAAAGCAGGATTTTGGCCGGTAAGGATGGCAGAAGAGTCTATAGAATGGACCGCATTCACATGTCCTCAAGGACATTATGAATGGCTTGTAATGCCATTAGGTCTAAAAAATGCACCTGCCATATTTCAAAGAAAAACACAAAATATTTTTAATGAAAACCAAGAATTTATATTAGTCTACATAGATGATTTGCTAGTCTTCTCAAAAACATATAAAGAACATATCGCACATTTAGAGATATTTTTTAGAAAGGTAGAACAAAATGGATTAATTTTATCCAAAAAGAAAATGGAAATATGCAAAGAAAAGATCAACTTCCTTGGCCATGAAATAGGAGAAGGCAAAATACATTTACAAGAACATATTGCTAAGAAGATTCTATAATTTTCTGATGCTATGAATGATAAAAAACAACTGCAACAATTCTTGGGAATTGTAAATTATGCTAGGAATCATATTAATAATTTAGCAAAATTAGCAGGTCCCCTATATGCTAAATTGAGAAAAAATGGTCAAAAATATTTTAATTCCGAAGACATTAAATTAATAAGGCTAATAAAAGAAAGGGTGAAAGAGCCAAAGCCTCTAGAATTACCCTTAGAAGATAACTATTTCATTATTGAAACAGATGCATCTCAACAAAGTTGGGGTCTTGTATTAAAGCAAAGACCTACTAAATATTCACCTAAATCAGAAGAAAAAATATATAGGTATGCCTCCGGAAGCTATAAATTAAAAACAGTAAATAACACAGACAGAGAAATCTTAGCAGTAATCAATGCTATAAATGCCTTTAGGTTATATCTAGGGTTCAAAGAATTTACGGTTAGAACGGATTGTGAAGCAATATGTAGATATTATAATCAACTTAATAGCAAGAAAAGTTCTACTAGAAGGTAGATTTTATTTGAAGATATCATTACTGGAAATGTATACAAAGTTATATTCGAACATATTAAGAGAAAAAATAATCAGTTGCCTGACATGCTCTCCCGTATACCTTTGTGTTGCAGGAATGAAGAAATCCATGAGCTACAATGGACTTGAATTCTTTACATTTGGAGAAGATAACAAACTTAAAGTATTTCCACCAAATACTTATAAGTTTAAACCAAAGACTCATATAATATTAGATGAAGTCCAAGGATGCATCTTAGACAATTTCTGGTACCAATATAATAATATGAGAGAAGAAAAATGTTACATGCTATCAATATTAAATAGTCTTGCTGAATATTTTCATCTAATAAATGAGCTAATGCCAACCTCAGAAAATAACGAAATAATACAACAAAAACCTATATATGTAGTGTTTGATGGGAAACTCCCAGGAGTTTACATATCTTTCGAAGAGATAGTAGCCAAAAAATAGATGCAAAATTAATGGAGGGCTTATCATGGAAAAAATATATAGATATAGACGAAGCATTAAGCCAAGCCAGAAAAATATTAGGAATAAACTACTATTTGGAGCCAGCCACAAAAGAATATATAAAAAATACAAAATGGCCAAAAATAAGAAAGCACCAGAAACCATATATTATGCAAATATTAAAAATGAAGGATCATCCAAAAAACCTACATACAAAGAATGCTTAATTAAGGGAGTTGATCCCTTAGATGGAGAATATATTGATTGGAAAATAATTGAAAAATTTGAAGAAGCATAACCTTAACTAGAAAAGGAATTAAAAGAAGAAATACTTAAGGAATTAAAACAAGAAATGAATAACAAATTTGAAGAAATGAAAAAAGCATATGATGAAAAATTTGATGTTTCTTTCTCTGATGTTGATACTATGTATATGGGTGGTCATGGGCAGTCAGACCAATGAAGCAATATAACTAAAATACTAAGTTTAAATTTGATAATAATTATCAATTTTCTGGTGGGGTAAGCCCAACCCCAATCATAATAAAAATAATTCGAATCAATCCAAAAATGCTTTCGATGAAGATACATTTCACTGTAGAGAATATAACATCTGGCATAAAAGAAATGGCAAAGGTACAAAGGTGTCTCCACCTCAGGCAAAATAAAAGGCAAAGCGAAGAAAAAGGAAGCCAGTCCACAGAGCCAGCTCGTGAATCCACAGTATCAAAAAGATAAGCTCGAAGCACCTCAGAGCATCCTTCTCCATCCCCTATAAAAGGAGGAGCCTGCCCAGTTGAGAAACACACACCGCAAGAAGGAGCTTAGCTTTCCACTTAGAGCCTTCAAGCAACCCACCAGTCTCGTAGTAATATTTTAGAATCCATCTTGCCAGCATAGTTGAGCAAGGAGTGTAATATTTATCAGTGTAAGGTAAGAAAAACTTGTTTGTATGCTCTTCGGGGTTCCCGAAAGGGAAAACCGTATGTAAGCCTGCCTGTTTAATATGAAGTAATTTTTATTATGTATCCCTATCTGTTTATTCTAGTCAAGCATTTATGCTAGGGACACTATAGGAGACACCTATTTGGTCGTTCTCGTTGTTAGCCTACATCTTGCATAGGCGTCTGGAGAACCCTGTGTCCGTAGAGAAGTGTTCCCTTTGGGTGGAACTGCCTGGGGAGACGATAAATTCTTAGCTAGATCATTTGTGACTAGGGATATATAGATCTAAGTTGCTTCTAAGTAGATAGGTAGGTGAGGCATACGGCGAGTATCGAGTAGGATTTAAAAACTTCTGAATCAAGCGCCGGCTGTTTAGGACTCGTCACCCTGCAAAGATCCAAAATTTTTCGAATATTTCAGCGTCGTCAACAATAAAAGTGAACAGTAGTGAATAGTTATGAATAGTAAATACTAAAAGTAAACAGTAATAAATAGTAAAGTAGTGTGTGTATATATATATACATACATACATATATATATATATATATACATATATACATATATATATAGGCTACTGTGTGGCGCGCCGCACAGTCTCATCCCGTGTGACATGGCCGAATCTTTAATTCGAAAACTCAAATTATTCTACATATTAATATCATCTTGTAGACCAAATTTTATATTTTTTTAAATATTTTACTATTTTATCGAATAGGTCAAAAATGCATTAATCCAACGATTTAGGAGTATCTATTTTCTTGCATCTTTTATCTATCCGATAAAATAGTAAAAAATTTAAAAATATAAAATTTAGTCTACAAGGAGATATTAAGATATTAATATATATATATATATATTTGGGCTACTGTGTGGCGCGCCGCACAGCTTCATCCCGTATGGCATGGCCGAATCTCTAATTTGAAAACTCAAATAAAAAATCCAAACCATTCAAATTATTCTACATATTAATAGCTCCTTGTAGACTAAATTTTATTTTTTTTGAAATTTTTTAATATTTTATCGAATAGGTTAAAAATACATTAATCCAACGATTTCTAGAGTATCTATTTTATTACATCTTTGACATATCCGATAAAATAGTAAAAAAATTAAAAAATATAAAATTTAGTCTACAAGGAGATATTAATATGTAGAACAATTTGAACGGTTGATTTTCAATTCGAGTTTTTAAATTAGAGATTCGATCATGCTACGAGAGAAAAATGAACCGTTCAAATTGTTCTACATATTAATATCGGCTTATAGACTAAATTTTATATTTCTTTTGAAATTTTTTACTATTCGGATAGGTCAAAATGCATTAATCCAATAATTCTTGACCTATCCGATAAAATAGTAAAAAAATTCAAAAAAATTTAAAATTTAGTCTACAAGGAGATATTAATATGTAGAATAATTTGAACAATTCAAATTCCATGTCACACGGGATGGAGCTGTGTGGCGCGCCACAGTAGCCCAAATATATATATATATATATATATTATATATCTATACATGGAAACAAATTTTGTTTTGTCTGGCTATTTTGCAGAAAACCCTTGAGTTTTTTCAAAATTAACCCGCAGTCCTCTGGCTATTTAAAAAAACCTAATTAAAGAAGAAAAAAGTGTTATTTTACAGAAACCCCTTGACTGTTTATAAAATTAACCTGCAGTCCCAATGTTGAAAAGAAAGAGGGCTCGGATGAAAAAAGACCTCCTACGTCCCTCTCTTCTGCTCCCATCCACGCTGCGCTTGCGCTCCTCCCTCCCGTCGCCACTCAGAGCTCCCGCGCCACCGCTTGGACCTTCGTCCTCCACCTGCTTTCCTCCCTGCATCGTCGTCCCGTTACAACGCACGGACATTTTGCTAGCTATCTATAAAGCAAGTAGTGTTTCTATCCAAAATTTTATTCTCGCCTAGCTATTTTGAAAAAAACCTCTTGATTCTTTCCAAAATTAACCCGTAGTTAGGGGTGGATACCACTCGGCTTGGCTTGGCTCGGTAGAGAGCCGAGCCGAGGCTCGGCTCTCGGCTTGGCTCGGTTCAGTCGGCTCGGTAGAGAGCCGAGCCAGGAGGCTCAGCTCGTGAGCCGGCTTGTTTAGCTCGCGAGCCACTTTAATACAGTGCAATTTATGTACAAATTACATTTTATTTTTTTAGTCTATTAAACATGCAAATATACAATTAATACAGTGCAATTTATATACAAATTACATTTTATTTTTTAGTCTATTAAACATGCAAATATACAATTAAAAAAAATAAAAGTGATACATTAAATCCATAATTAACATAATAACACTTGTCCATCGATAATTATCCATACAAATATAATGATGCAACTAGATTAGATATTATTACTATTATAATCTAAAGCATTAGATCCATATTGACCATCACAAAATTATAAAAATTATTGATTTATTGTCACATCAACAACAAAACAAGCAAAAGAATAGCAAAACAAGCAAAATATTAGGCCCTACTTTGTACATTGCATCTGGCTCGTTGAGCTCACGAGCAGCTTGCGAGCTGATTCGAGCTGACTCATTATAGCTAACGAGCTAAACCCTTGGCGCAGCTCGTTAGCATTTCTCAACGAGCCGAGCCGAGCCATCCACGAGCCGAACGAGCTAGTGAGCCACGAGTATTTCGTCAGCCCTACCCGCAATCCCAATGCGAAAAGAAAAGGAGGGCTTGGATGAAAAAAGACCCCTTCGCTCCTCCCTCCGTGCGCCCCTCCTCTCGTCCCTATCTGCGCCGCGCCAGACCGCAGCTCGCGCTCCTCCTCCCATCGTGCTCGGAGCTCCCGCGTCTCTCTGTGCCGTCTCCATCCATGTCGCGCCTCGACTTTACCCGTTGCAACGCATGGGCACAATTGCTAGTGTGTGTGTATATATATATACATATATATATATATATACATATATATATATATATATTGAAATTTATTTGCATGTTGCTTGCAACTGTATATGCTCCTATAGACTTGTGCTCGTACGATCAGTAGTTGTCGTTGTTATCACACTGAACATGTACATGGACATAGTACAGTTTGTTGCAATTAATGACAACTTTATGTAAAGTGCTTATGATTTAATGGAGATAACTGACGATGTACAATGTAGGGCATTTCCTTTTGTCCTTTCTCACAATAACTTGTGAAGAAATAATGGGCATAGTCAATGTGACAAATACAAGATGATATCCTAAAAGGTTTAATGAATTTGAAAGACAGTCTAAATAAATCTGAAGAAATTAGAAATGTTAAATATCTAAAGGAGCACTAGTGGTGTGGTGGGCACAACTCCACCCATCAGGGTTTATATTCTAATGCTCATAAATATTATGCACACGTAGGGAGGTAGATTTTTAACAGAATTTTAATGGGATCAAGGATGTGTCACTGGTTTTTGTCTCTTTAAACATGTATTAGAAGACGTATTTATAGACGATGAATGTGATGTTGCATGTGTAATGATATGGGTGCTTGTATATCTTCCGTGTAATAAAAAAATCCCTAAGAAAGTAGAAGTACGAAAAGATACATACCTCTGGTTTTGCAAATTTTTTTGCAAAACTGAAAGACTGATTAAAAACTAAGTATCTAGTTTTTAGAATTGAAAGAGGAACATTTTTTTTGGCAAAGTTGAAATAAAACGAGAAAAGAATCCAATTTTCAAAAATTGGAGTATATAAAATATATATTTTTGCAAAGTTGAAATACAACGCGAAAAAACATTATGGTTTTTGTAAAATTGAAAGACAAATTTTTTTTGGCAAAGTTGAAATAAAACAAGAAAAGAATCCAATTTTGAAAATTGGAGTATATAAAATATATATTTTTGCAAAGTTGAAATACAACGCGAAAAAACATTATGGTTTTTGTAATATTGAAAGACAAAGACAAAAAAAATTGGGGTGAGAGAGGCTCGAACTCTCGACCTCAGGATAACTCATCGTTTTAGCTATGAGACCTACGCGCTAGCCAACTGCGCCACCACCCCTTCCTTGTTCCTTAATAGAATTATACCATAATTAACATAAATGTAATTCAGAAGTCTAAAGAAGGTTGTCCTTGTTAGTTGTAACTAACCATGAATTTAGTGACCTTTTGACTCTGAAGACGACAAAGATTTTTATTGTCACTCATTATCCCTTCTCTCATACGTTTTTTTTTCTCTCCTCATGTGACCAGAGATATGTAAACCTGAAGATTTCCTGAAATTTTTCGTCTTGGAGCATCCAAAGAATATGTCCTTTCTTCTTTCACACTTCACTTTCTGCTCATGTTGCAGGGACCCCAAAAAGGCCCCAAAATACTACAAACTTTCTTGACTAATCATCTATTGTGTGCACACTTTTGTTAGACACAAGTAGCCCAAAATTAACGGTTTGCTGGTTATCGGGGTTTGCCCAAGCTTGCACAATTTGTTTAAACCCAGGATTTGGGTCATGGACACCATCACCAGTATATAATATGCCCAAAATTTCAGCTTCAATCATCCAAATCTTCCACATATACAGTTTCTTGATCAATTGATGGATCTTGAGAAGGGCAAGAAGCCATCAGAACAGGCTGCAGCCTGCAGGATTATGCAGATAAAGGACAAGCTCATCGCCCTGCAGCCTGTGGTGAGAGCTTCTGTGTTCTTGGCAACAGCAGTGGCAGCTGTGATCATGGGTCTGAACAAGCAATCCTACACTGCAGTTGTTGCAATTGTGGGCACCAGGCCAGTCACACAGACCTTCACTGCAAAGTTCAAAGACAGTCCTGCATTTGTGTAAGCATTCAAGATTGTAGTTTTTTCAGCCGAATTGTCGATGTTGTCTGAATTGTTGAGGTTAATGATTTGTTATTTCTTGTGCAGGTTCTTTGTCATTGCCAATGCCATTGCCAGTGGTTATAACCTGATGGTGCTGGTGACGAGGCGCATTCTGCAACGAAGAGCGCAGAGTTTGGCTGTTCATCTTCTTGATATGGTATCTTTTTCTTGTCTCAAGTGTCGGTGTTTGCTTGTTGCTTCTCCAAAATGTTAAGTTATTAGGGAGAAGCAACATATGAACTGTCTTTTTCGCTGGTAGTTTTTCATTGCGTGAGATTTTTCTCTTGGGCTAGATACATTTCGTTGGTTAATTTGTCACTATGAAATTTTGAACTGTTTCTGATAACAGGACACATCAGTGATCAAGGAATCTAATCCGAGTACATAATTGTTAGTTCATGTAAAATTCTTGTAATCATGCTGCATAATCCAGACAAACCTGATCAGAGAACTGAACCGGAGACATCTAGTACAAGACAACTTCAACCTAATCAAAAGACTCTTAGCAATTGCAACTATCAATAACCAGTTGCTAGAGTGACTTCTGGTGCTCAACATATATAGGATTGCACTGTAGCATATATGACAAATATCAAACCACTATCAGCTGATATGAACTCATGATTCTTTTTCCCCTCTGTTCTCATTGGCCCAGGTGATCCTGACTTTGTTGGCCACCGGCTCCGCCACAGCGGCGTCGATGGCTCAGCTAGGGAAGAATGGTAACTTGCACGCACGCTGGAACCCGATATGCGACAAATTTGGTTCTTTCTGCAACCATGGAGGAATAGCACTCGTGTCATCGTTCATCGGTGTCGCGCTCATGCTGGCCCTGAATCTACTGTCAGCTGCAGACAACTCACCCCGCTCCAACGTGCCCGGCCAATGAGTTGTCCATATCTCTCAGGACAGCTCATTCATGACAAAATTAACAATGCACTGTTTCTGTCTTTGGATTGTACTCAGGTTAGGGCAGAAGAACTGTAAGTCTATTATCTGCTCCATGTGGGAGCTGGATCACACAACCTTCAGTGAACCAGTGTGCTAAATTTGGCATGCAACTGTTCCATCTTGCTTGGCGTGAAATGAGCAGGCCAAGACTACAAACACATAAACTCCAATTGGTTATCGGGCTTTAGCTAGTTCAAGTTCTTACACTTTTAAATTCTGCTACTTTGTGGGTGTAATTTTTATCTTGTACTAGTCCTGCCAATTTGTCTTCTTTTTTTTTTGCTTAGGTGGACGCAACTTTTCATTATTTAAGATGCCTGTCTGGTTAACCATGGGCTTTCCAAACAATTAGTACCTGTTGTACTGCATTGAGCTTTGTTTTATTGTCTGAGCAGTGAAGTTGTTTGGAGTTGCTTAGATGATCCATCCATCACCAGGCCTTACTGCACTTAATGAGAAAAACTTTTTTTAAGTTGTTCAGTTGATGTAGATTATCAGAGAAGGAACACATGCATGCATGAATTGGCTCCTATGTAGGAGGTTGGCCATGTGTTCCTATCAGAATCTCCACAAAGAATTTAATTATCATGCAACTGATCAGGGAGTTAGGGACATGACTATTGATTTAACACATCAATCTTACTTATAATCTCTATTATCTTATCATATCTATACCCTTAAAAGACCCTCGATAATGATGACAGTGATGAATCTATCATCACCCATCACCAATGTAATGTGGGTCCCCCAAACAAACAGTAAGATAGATGAATTTTTGTCCCTTTTCTAATCTCAAATCATCGTACAGAGAAAATTTATTTTGAAGTGAGGTAAAAATAATGATAAATAATATGACCTGAATATTTTATAATAAAAATTATTTTATTTTATGTTTTTAGACTTTAAAGTGTACGATGGAGTTTTTTATTTAATTCTCGTTACAACGTATGAACATTCAGCTACTCTTAGAAATGTTGATAGAACCGTAGGTTGGATTGCAATAAAGAAAGAAATGCAAAAACATGCATCTAAGCAAATATATATCACAATATTTTCGAATTAGTTTTTTAAAGATTTTATGTCTTTTCTTATTAAAAGTATTTTATTTTACTTTTTATAAGCTGCACGAAAGAGGATAACATTCTCACTATTATTTTTTATATTTATAATTAATTTATTGATTATTATCAATCAATATTTGTGATTTTTCTCGTAAGAATTTTATATGTAGATGGGATCTACACCACTAGCGCCGTGCGTTCGTCGTTGTGTGGAATCAATCTGTTGGGCACCCGCACCCTACCCGTCAAATCCGTAGTCGTGGACTCGAAGTGGACGTCGTCCTCCCTGCCGCCCACACGAGAAAAAGAAGCCAATCTACCAGCGCAGGCGTTAGTAGAGAAAGAAGCAGGCAGGAGAGACCAATCTGCAGGGCATGGTTTCCAACGAAAAGGAGGCCATGTTCGCTTCGTATCATTCGGCTTATCAATCGCTCAAACAAGATTTTTCTCTCACAAAGAAACCAACCTTTGTCTTATCACCGGCTTATGACCAAGCCGAACACCTCCGGAATCCACCGAGAGCTTCTGCCAGCCTGATTTTTCAAATGCAAAATTGCTACGTCCACCTACATCCTCCATCCAGAAAAAAGTCAAACTCTAGCAATGAATCGAAAAAAACTTTAGCAATGAATATGGACAAATAGTTGTCGGATTCATCGCTAGAGGTTGATTTTTTTAACGGATGGAGTAGGAGATTTCAGATCATCGCTTTGAGCACACAGGAAGTGCACCCAGAGTTTCATGTTTTTGCTAGGTTTTCATTAATTTCTTACAAGTAGTTTAGTTTCAGTATTAATTTTTATGGCGAGTTCAAAGTATGATCTATTGCTTTCAGACCGGACACAAGATTCTTACTATGACAAATAAAAATGTGAGTCATTCTTGCATAACAAGACTATCTGGATTTGACAAGATGACGAAGGTTTAGTCCGACGATGAGAAGAGAAAGGATCATAAGGTTATAACATATATTCATCTTCATCTATCTAACAATATTAATATTTTACAGGAGGTGCTTAAGGAGAAGACAACCGCTAAGCTGTGATTGAAGTTGTGACGGATATGCATGACTAAGGATCTGACCAGTAAGATGTACCTGAAGCAAAAGTTATTTTTTCACAAATTGCAAGATTATGAATCTATGATGGATCATCTCTTCCTTTCAAGGAAATTGTTACTAACCTTGGGTCTATAGAGGTAAAATATGATGAAAAGGATTTATGCATTATTCTATTGTGTTCACTGCATAGCTCATATGCACACTTTAGGGATAGTATTCTTTATAGTCGTGATACTCTAATTTTGAAAGAAGTTTGTGATGCTTTGCATGCCAAAGAAAAGATAAAGAAGATGGTATCCTCGGAAGGTTCAAATTCACAAGCAAAAGGCTTAGTTGTTTGAGACAGGCAACAGAAGAAGAATACAAAGAACCAATCAAGAGATAGAAGTTTAAGAAGCTACCGTAGGAGATTAAAGTCCAAAGACATGTATAAGTCATGCAAATACTGTAAGAGAGATGGACATGATATCTCTGAGTGTTGGAAGCTATAGAGCAAAGACAAGAGAATCAAAAATTATAGACCGAAAGGTAATAAAGAATAGAAAGATAAAACCGTAATTGCTACTGATGATAAGTCTGGTGCAGAATTACTTGTTGCTTATGCTAGTTATGCACAAATTAGTTCATTGAATTCTTGATACCGATGCACCTATCACATGTGTCCGAATAAAGTTGTGCAAGGTGATACTATTTTCATGGGTGATAATACAACATGCAAGGTTGCAATGATGGGTGATAATACGACATGCAAGGTTGCAGGTATTGAAACAATTCAGATCAAGATATTTGATGGTTGTGTCAGAACATTGTCAAATGTGTGGCATATGCCAAATTTGAAGAAAACCATATCTCTTTATATACTCTTGATCGCAAAGGATACAAATATTTCAGTGGAGACATAATTTTGAGGGTAACCAAAAGCTCTCTTGTTGTGATGAAAATTGATATTAAAACTGCCAACATGTACCATCTGCGAGGTACAACTATATTAGGTAATGTTGCTGCAGTTTCAGATTCATTATCTGAAAGTTGTCGATCCGTTAGCTATATATTTGTTTTTTTATGTTGATGATATATTGATTGCTACAAAAGAAAAAAATCAGATATAACAAAGTTGAAGGCACAATTGAGTAGTAGTGAGATGAAGGATTTGTGTGCGGCAAAGAAGATTCTCGGTATGAAAATTACTAGAGAAAAATAGTCTGACAAGTTATATCTTAGTCAAAAAGGTTGTATTGAAAAATTCCTTCATCGTTTCAATATGCATGATGAAAAACTAATGGGTACTCCTTTAGCTTCACATTTTAGATTATCTTTATATTTATGTCCACAGTCAAATTGTGATGTTAAGTACATGTCTAGAGTTACATATTCAAGTACAGTTGGGTCATTTATGTATATCATGGTATGTTCTCATCCTGACTTATCATATACATTGGTTAATCCTGAAAAAAAGCATTGAAAGTAGTTCAGTGAATTTTTATATATCTACGTGGTACTTCCAGTGATTGTTTGTAGTTTGGGAGTTCTAGAGATGGACTTGTTGGTTATATGGATTCAGATTTGTTGGAGATTTGGATAAGAGAAGATCGCTCACAGGATATGTTTTTACCATTGAAGGTTATGTTGTTAGTTGGAATACAAGTTTACAAGTAATTGTTGTCTTATCTACTACTGAAACAGAGTATATGACTATTTTGAACTATTTGGCTTAGAGGTTTGTATACTGAACTTTATGGAGTTACGTCTTGCATTGATATATTTTGTGATAATCAAAGTGTAATATACCTTACAAAGGAATAAATGTTTTATGAGAGAACAAAGCACATTGATATGAGATATCACCTTATTCGAGGTGTGATTGCTGAAAGTGATGTCAAGGTATGCAAGATAAGTAATCATGATAATTTAGCTAATATGATGACAAAGTCAATTCCTGCTACTAAGTTTGAGATTTGCTAAAGCTTGATTGGTATTACAGTATAGTCCTAGAGACTATTTGACGCGCGATGATTCTAACTACATGAGGTATTTTTGGTGATTGATAGTTTTTATGCTACAGGAGGAAATTTGTCTTAAAATGAAGATTGTTAAATATGTTATTCTAATTTAGGCCTATAATATATTCGGATTAGTTTTCTTTTCCTGTTAGGAGTATTTTTTTATCTTCTATATATACTCTTATAACCCGTGCGGAAAGGGGTGACATTCCCACTGTTATTCCCTATGTTTGTAATCAACTCATCAATAGTGATTATTGTCAATCAATGTCTGTAATTTTTTCTCGTAAGAGTTTTTCATGTAAAAATTATGTCTCAGTTGTGCATCTATTTTTATAACGTGTATAGTTATAGTTATAGAATAACAAATTGTGTGCAATGTGTAAGCATGATAACATAGAGGACTGGAACATGTCAACATCAGGCAGCTGCTACCCTGATGAAAGTACAGGATGATCTTTCTTCTGTTCCTCAACCTCCACATTATTTCAAGATGACTAAGAGAGGGTGTCCAAGACTTGTAGCTATACGCATACGAGTACTAGTATTGATGACATGTGGTACAGAGGAAAGTAGATCCAGGCTTCTTTCTGAAAGGTGCAGTGAATTAGAAAGGTGATCACTCATGCAGCTGGCCTGCATTTTCAGGAACAGTAAGATGAACAGCCATGGCCTTTCAGCTTACTGTTCATCAATCTGTACTGTATATATGTTTGTCTTTGTATATACAGCAGAAAGAGATATGATAAAACAGGATTTGCTTTTGGACGAGACTGTCATATGAGCTTTTTCTGAATAAATGTTATGATCATATGTAGCTAGCAACATCCACTTTATTTTCTCCATTTTCTTTTTTTAAAGCTGTACTATTGGTACTTTTTTGAAAATTGTTCCATGCTGCTACTATACATGTAAAGTAATTTCTGGAATCAGTTTGAACTCAAGTATGCCAAAGCAGTCTGTCGATTTGCGTTCTCAAGAGAGAAGAAAATGTGATCTGTGATTTGAATCCTCTATTCTTGTTTGGATTAAATGACAGGTCACAACTCACAACACTCCTTTTTTTTCAAATGATACACAGATGCTGCATCAGCATTTGTAAATACTAGCTATATACATAGGTGCAATAGATAGACAGAAAATCATCCATCCGAAAAATTTTCGACAAACGCAAACCTCTACTTCTGAGTATACACACTTTAGCAATCATTACATAGTCTTAGTCCTGAACTTTTCCTATGCCTTACAGAAAAACTGTGGCATGCTCTATTGATACTCACATATAAATATTTTACCATCACACAAATAAGTATATATACCATATCAAATCATCAATTCATCATACACACTGAAGATGAACTACTAGCTAGCTAGCTGCTTTATATTGTCTGAATAATATTTTTCCCTAGAAGTGATTCATCCAAGAAGAGCTGACAGCAGCAGCCATCTCAGCAGGAGGAGGCAGGCCTGGCAACACCTCACCCCCAATGGAGTTGAGCTGGCTCAGCACTGCCTTGAGCATCTTCTTGTCACAGCTCTGGGTGTCCAAGAAGCTGCCAAATTCAGGCAGGCCATGATCCAGGTAGCTCATGCCACTGTTGTTGTTACCTGTGACAATTGGCAGGTAGCATTGCTGTGCATTCACAGTAGCACTGTTGCTGGCAATGTTGTTGCTGAAGCTGGAGAAGCAGGGCACTTGCTCAAGTGCGGCGACGGCGGCAACGGCGACGGCGGAGGAGGAGGAGGAGGTGGTGTTCATGGTGGCCTGGAGCTGAGCTAGGGTGGTGTCCATGAGAGGTGGCAATGGTGGTGAGGAGGTTGGTGTGGATGTGTCATGGACAATGGTGGTGGTGGTGAGGCTTCTTGACTTGGTGGTTGCACCCCCTCCTGATTTCCTCTTGCAGATGACTCTGCACAGGACCCAGTCTTCCTGCTGAAAACAACACATGGATAGATGGACAAGAAAAGCTTTTGATTAGTTCATGACAGGTGTAACTTTGCTAGATATGAAAAACCAATCTTGTTGATTAATGTTAATGACTGTACTTGCTCTGATTCCATCACTTGGCCTATTAATGAAGACAAATTACAACCCTTGGCCTACTGATGAACAATCATGCATGTTTTTATCCATTTAAATTTTTACATGTTTTTGAGATATTTTTTTTGGTCAAAGATGATCAGTGATGAAGCATGTGCATATTTTTTTTGTGTTATGCCCTGTTCTTTTTTAAAAAAAAAGACTACAAGTAGTTATGACAGATAAATTTAAGAAAACGAGTGGTAATATAAAATTGACACGCAAAAACAGTGCGCCCAAGAAAAATAATTGGCAAGTAGCAGTGAATAATTAAATGAAAAACTGTCCACAAAAACAAACAAATCATTGAATGAAAAGTGACAAGTTGTGAGGATCATTTGGGACGTACAGTATGCCAAAAGTCCTTTTAAGACATGGAGAGAGGTTATGCCCAAAAGTCTTGACAATAACTATTCTATTGAATACAATCACACCACACTACAAACTAGTCCCTATGCTATGAATTATGCTCACAACTTGCCATATACATACACTTAACAATTACTACCTCAATCCATCAAAAGGAAAACTTCATAACAGGCTATGCATCTGAACAAACACTTTGTTTAGATACATAGCTAAAAAAGAAGTCCTTTTTTACCTTTTTTTAAAAATTATCATTTATTAGAAAAGAAGAATCATGAATGAGTTGTGCACATTTCATACAAGATATAGTGGACAATTAATTTGATCATACATACCTTGGAGGAGAAGCAGGAAGCCTGTTGATCATGCACACCCTCCATCCTGTACTCATGCATCACCCACTCTGTCTTCCTTCCCTTGGGTGCCCTCCCCTGGTAGAACACCAGTGTCTTCCTCATCCCCACAAGTGCCCCTCTTTTCGCCACCACCCTGTCCTTCCCTGTGGCCTTCCAATACCCCGATACCGTGGCCCGGTTCGTACGCTGTCCCGTCGCGTATTTTCGGTCTCTCAGACTGAAGAAGTACCACTCCTTTCCCCCTATCGCCGCCGCCGCTGATCATAAAAGAACATATAAAATTATAAATACACCAATAATCAATAACCAAAAAATTATTTTTAATTGAAAGACAATTAAGCTATCACACATTCTTGTCCACAGCTAAAAATTTTGTGCTTTTTTCTTGGTTATAGTTGGACAGCAGTATGTAGTGGATGCTTGATGTGGTGATCCATGACCATGATGCATCTCCTTTTGGTCACAATCACACTGGTTCTTGATATAAAGGGAGAGATTTGCTGAGCTATGGAGAGTTAATTTTACTTGGAATTTGGTTGCACCAACACGTGTTAGGCCCATACGGAGTGTGTGTGTGATGAGATCCCATGCGTAAGATGTGATTTGCAGTTTGTTGCGTTGTTGATGGCAAGCATGCCATGCAGCCATGCATGCTGGTCGCCATCGGCTAAGGTGCATGTCACATGGCAGGATTAGACAGTGAGAGGGATTAACTAGGATAGGATGTTCTCATAATTTAATATTAAATAAGGTAAGTAAATTACTACATCACTGTCTAATCAAGAGGTGTCGTGGTGTAGTTGGTTATCACGTCAGTCTAACACACTGAAGGTCTCCGGTTCGAGTCCGGGCGACGCCATTTTTTTTATTTTTCACTGCATTAATTATTTGGGATTCAAAAAAAGTTCATTGCATTGATTATTTGGTATTTTTTTATTTTTTACTGCATTAATTCATTGGTAGTTCACAATGATGTTAATTTTTGGCATTATTTTACTGCATTAATCATTTGGGATTTGACATTCATTGGGTTGGTTTACAATGATGTTAATTATCACAAATTATTAAATGTGTTTGCTGCTAGAAGGGTTAGGTTGATGTGATGATGAGGTTTGGGATTAATTGGGGTAGATTACAATGATGTTAATTGTCACGAATTATTAAATGTGTTTGCTGTTAGAAAGGTTAGGTTGATGTGATGATGGGACTTGGGATTAATTGGGGTACTAGTTTACAATGATGTTAATTGTCACAAATTATTAAATGTTTACTGTTAAAATGTTAGGTTGACGTGATGCAAAGATTCTTGTAGCTAGCTAGTGTGATGATGTGAATCGAAAGACATAAGGTTAGGTCGATTAATTAATTGTTTTATATCTGATTTTAGCAAATGCAATCAGTACACATGTCATGTATCTTATATGAATAAAAAATCGATGGAAAAATTTAATAATCGCAGAACCTATGAAACGTGTGTCTTTCCCAGCTCCCACCCTAAAAAAATAGATTGTTTAATTTTGGACATCTAAAAAAAAGATTATTTTGGACGCAAACTGAAAGTGGATGCATGGAGAGAAGGATATATCGTCTAGTCTAAAAGACGTTATAATTAAAGTGTGGGCTGCAAATTAAATTAAGTTTGGAATAAAGGGAATATTTCCCTCTTTGGAAATGGAGGAAATGCCAAATTGTATGTATAATTGGTGAGAGAATTTCCTCCTTTCCATTATGATGAGATGTCGTAGTCGATCGATCGAGCTAGCTACCATTTTCTTTTCTTGAGCCTTCTATTACACACATATATCTCTAGATTTATTTGCAAACTATTTTATCGGATTTGTTATTATTATTCAATTATAATACTTCTGTATTCGATAATTGATAAAGATCCGCCTATTCGAGACAAATGAGGAAAATTTTGTGTCGGTTGCATGTACAGACAAGCTGCATATATATTTTACTATACGTATTTGGATTAAAAACAAGGTAATCTTAATGCTGATGTAGCAGAGAAGTTTTCTTTCTTTTGCGAGAGACTAACAAAGTTAATTAACATTCCCTATCAACGTAAATAGTAGAGTAATCAGTGCTTCACTAGAGACCAACTGATGAATGAATTGAACCACATGGGAAACATTGATTTTTGACAACGAAATGGAAGTGACATGAACATATTTAAATTCAATTTTACAGTACAATAAATAAATAAAAAACGCGGATATGAAAGAAAGGGTTTTTGTTGTGATCGCGTTCGCTCAGAATTGATAGAGAAGAAAACCGTGAGATAACCTGGGTCAAGTAAGATTCGAATCGAGGTCGGCACGTTGCTCCTGGCAGCACCCTGCCAGCTGAGCTAGCTGCCGTTCTCCGTATAATAAATAAATGGCTTCAGAGAGCAACAAAATCTATTTAATTTCTACCGTTAGAGACGTCACAAATATAAAAACATGGCAAAAGCTTAGTCTACACTTAATTTAATGACCTTAATTATAGGCAATAGATACATCTATCTCTGTACTTCCATAATTGAAGTACACTCTTGATATGGCCTTCAATTAATTATATACGCCTACCTGATAGTGACTTTTTGATTTTACACTGCCTCTCTACGCTGTTTATCTTTTCTCAAAAATATGCTTAAGATATATCGATCCTCTCAAACAAATAATTAATTCAGCACAAGAAAAGGAATTGGGATCGTTTATCGTTCATTTAGTGCACAATACTACTAGTTTTGCCTATATTTGTTCAAATTCAAAAATCGAGGCTGTAAAATACATGTAATTGCAAAAAAACAGTATAGAAGAGAAGACAAACACTAAGAATCACACGTATGTATATAGAAAAAATTAATTAGCCTATATAATTTTTAAGGTAAGGGCATAATTGTCATTGATAAACATTAGCGGAAAAAGGTGCAGGTCAATTGTTGTGCACAACATGCATTGGAAGACGACTTGGCCGGTTTCTTGGCACTAAAGCAACACAAGCTGCTCCCAGTTCCAACTAGAAATGGATCAAGATCATCAAAAAATTATTGGGGGAAATTGAAAAGTGATAGAAAATAAAAGGTTTGGAGGGAAATTAATTTGCACAAGCAGAGAGATGTGAATTAAATAAAAGGATCAAGATAAAATCAGGAGGTCATAGTGCTCATCGATCAAGAAGAAAGATACATGTACAAGCATATAGAAGAGAATTCAAGAAAATAAGTGTGTTGATTACCGGGGAGGTCCCATGGCTCGACCTTGTTGAGGTCGACGTCGACCATGGGCGGGCGGCGGCCGGAGAAGCCGACCTTGCCGGCGACCTTGGGCGCCAGGTAGTCGCAGATGAGCTCGTCGTCCCTCGGGTGGAACCGGAACCCCGGCGGCAGCTCCGCCTCCACCATGCTCAAGAAGCTCATCATCGACATCTCTTCTCCTTGATCACTCTTCCCTCTCTCTCTCTCTCTACCTAGCTATGGAGGAAGAACAAGAGAAGAGAGAGAGATGAAAATTAATCAAGGGGTAGCTGCTGTAGAGAGAAACCAAGCAAGGGATACATATATATGTGTATGTGTATGAAAAGGTGTTTGTGCTTGTGTCATGTGTGTGTGTGTTGCAAATTGTGAGGAAGTGAGAGTTAGAGGAGAGGGGTTTATAAGGTGGTTTAGGTAGTGAGTCTACCTCAATCTCCTCTCCTCCTTTTCCTACTTTTTTTTTCTTTCCCTTTCCTTTACTTCCATTTTGCCTTTTCTTTCCACACACAAAAGAGGAGCACTTCCACATCAGCACTACAAGCTTCCACATATGCCATGAAAAAGAATTATAAATAAAAAAGAAGAAGAGGAAATAGTAGCCCATGGCCTTGTTGAGTTATTGTAAAATGCAACTGGAAAGCTGGATTGCTATCTACTACCAGGATGCATAACTGATGAGAGCTCCACTTGTCATCAGCTAAGGTGTGTAGCTGGCCAACTCCTTTTTCAGTCAAATGTTATACTCTCTACTAGGAGGACAAAATATGTTTGTTTCAAAATAAAAACTTCAAGTCAATCGTGTGGCTACAATGAGTAGCCTAGACCTAGGAGCCTAGATAGTTTATTTATATACTCTACTGGTTAAAAAATATACTTGGTAGTACAATTTTGCATATTGAATAAGCTAGTGAAATATATAATTAATAGCTGGACTTATATGATAAGCCCGTGCTGTACTAGGTTTGTGAAACTATATAATTTTAATTATGCACATTAATTAGGACAAGGTACGAACATATCTCGTGCGAACTTATTTGGAGATCCAATCATCCAAACTGGTACGACCTAACCTGCTGCTAGATATACACCCATTTTTTAATTGTTTGTTAGTAACAAGCTGTGATAATTGTATAGTAACAATATTGTACTACACATGTTGTATAGAATACGGCTACTCCTGCCTTTAAGCTAACGCTCGGTACGGTCTCCTGATAATAACTCTTAAAGATGACTTTGAGATTAACTAGTTAGCTGTCAAGACAGGCCATTTGTTGTTCTCTCCACTTGTGTTAAAAAAAAGAGTGTGACCCACATCTTTGGTTTGTAAATTACTACTTAATTAAGTTTCATCTTTGACAATTGACCAGTGCAGAGGAAGTAAAAAAAGGCTATAATCTTAGCAGAATCTAAGCCTACATATGTGATGGATTAGGATTAGGATCAGAGACACCATGCCCAACATCACATCCGTGTGGCTAAGATGTTGAAAAGGCATGCAAGAACCTTAGCGCCTCGAGATTCGTGCGCCGGTGGGAGGGATTACAGGATGAGGAATTGTGAGGATCAGATATGGAGATGCATATATATCCGGCCCCACATGAGCTGCAAGGGGCAGCAGCAATTGCAAGAGGAGTTGAAAGCAATCGTCTTTAAGGTGGCCCCAGTGTGTTGAGATAATGAGTGTGACTTGCATCGCATGTAAATTATCTCATCTTTCTCTTGAGAGAGAAGGCTCACTCACATCATTTCCCTCTTCGTCTCCATGTGTGTCTTCTCTGACCTTTCCTGCGTGGTGCCATGAACTCATGGAGCACGTGGTATGGAGAATTGCCTCCATGATCTCATGGCGAGTGAGCGGCCACGACTCAAAGCAGAGAGATCCTGGTCCATGGAACTTGGGAGATTTGTGCACTGATGCACACAATTTTAGTCAGCAACATAGCATGATCCGAAGCTCTGGGCAACTAGGGACGGACCCAGGTCTCCGGGCCACTTAGGCATGGACACCCCCAAGAATTGGATGAAGACTGAAGTATCATCATGCTATATATGTGGGTCAACATAGTCGGGCTCAGGCTGATCCAAGCCACACCAAAACACAAAACATTTGACACCAGAGAGCACCGGACCAGGAAATGGTAAGACGTGTGCCAGCTGTCAAGCAGCCGACCGCCGTGGCACGCCTCCCGCTGTCAGAGGTGAGATCACATTCCAGTAGGCGCCACCGCAACACCAGGCTTAGCTCTTGCACATGACGTGGAGCCATATGAGACGAGGAGGAAACTGACCTGACACAGTGAGACGGCCCCAAGCCAATCGCCATCCTCACCTGTTCCTGTCGACGCAGGCGGGCAGGGGCAGCAGCCTCAACCTCAATTCAGTTACGCGCCCGCGACCCCGCACGCGGCGCGCACCGGCGTCACACCAACCACGCGAGCGTGCATACTGCTCTGCCCTGCCGATCTCATGAGCTCAGTCTTTCGTTCCATTCCATCTCAAACTGGCGCGCCGCCGCGATGGACAACGGACGGCAGAGATGAATAGATGATGATCCAGAAGGAGAATACAGCAAGTGCATATTTTGGATCCAGTCAAGGGTGTATTGACAGTAGACCGGGGTTTCTGCACCTCTCCTGCTGAAAATATTCCTTCTGCATTCCTGCAGGAGCAGCAGCACATCAGTTCACAAGTGGTACATATACATCACAAGCTAATCATCATATTCATTTGATCGATCGATCCCAAGGAGAAGATTTTCCAAGTAGCACCAGATTCCTCAACATGCCTTTGCAGTAGTACTATGATTGTACTAGCCACTAGCCAACCAAATTGCTCGAGCCACTGTTGTTGTAAAGAAGGAAGTAATTTTACTGGTCATGGAAAAGTCAGGCAGGGCCATAAGGGAGGTGATAAACTGATAAGACTGCAGGCACACACATGCTGATATGATATTCCATGCATCCAACCGGGGAATGAATGAATTGACATTACCAACTGTTCTTGCAAGACTTGACTGAGGGCTTGTGCTGAGCAGCAGTTCTCAAAATAATGGGGAATTTATGCTCCGGTCTAACCAGTGAAAGAGACCTGGAAATGGGCATGACAGCAACAGCAGAAAGCTCATCCACATACCTCCCCCCCTTCTCCCCTTCCTCCGCACGACCTAACACCGCACGCCGATTGCCCCCAGTTCCATCACTTTTAACCTAAATCAATCAATCAGCTCATGCCAGGAGCTCAAATTGGAGAACAGTTTTTCACCGAATAGTCCAGGTTTCAGGGGATACTGAACATCTCACCACGGGTTATTGACTGGACAGAATTAGACCACCACACAGCCTGCACAAAGAGGGGGGAGGGGGGGTGTGAGCTTCCAGGTCAAGTGCTTCGTGTCATTACCTTCCAGATGTTGGCAGCATCGGTGAAAAGTAGACGAAACTGACCTGCGGCTTCGCATGGCACCTCCGGGTGTACAAATCTGGATAAGGATTTGGAGACGGGAAGAGTCGCGACGGCTCTGAGTGGCCACCTTGATGCTGATCCATCATCGAAGTACAGCACTGTCATTCTCACAGCCATCTGTGAACAAATTCTGCAAACAAGGACGAAACAAGTTGGCATAACACATAGCTCTCTCACCTTCAAGATCACACGGAAGGTAAGGGAAAGCTTCAGTTGCCACATGGAAGTAAAACCAGACAATTATTTCAATGGTAATACAGCCAAACGAATTAACTCTAGCTTGATCCTGACAGCAAGCCAGTGAAAGGAAGGTTGGGCCAGTTGAATTCCAATGTAAATTCTCATCCATCAAAATGACAACTTGCTGTTCTTGAGCTATCACACACAAATCAGTTAGGTTTACTACAGATCTTATCCATCTACAAGTGGCCCAAGGATTTTGTAACCCCTCTTTACACATTGTACCTTAGCTTGCATCACTTCACTCTGAACTGTGCAACCATGATTGGTCTCAAAATAAGAATGTTAAGGACTGGTCAACATGGACATGCTTCTATTAGCAAGATTTGATTTTTTTTCAGAAGTAGGTAATAAAGCATATTCTTAAAATTGCTAAGCCAGCAATAGAGAAGTCTTAAAAAAATCTTATATATGAGTAAAACACTAACAATTCAAGGAGTTGAAAACCCACTGAAGAATGCTTATGCAACAAAGAATGGCACAATAGAAAAAAATGCAAGCATTCTAGAAAGGGGCACACAGAGACACATATGGAGATAAGCTATGAAAAACCTAGAACCACAAACATGCTAATAAAATCATGAACCAGCACATGCTTATAAATAATGGCTTACACAGGTCAATCCCTTGCATTAGTCATCCTCCAGCCTCCCCATGTTGGTAGCGTCACATCAAAGATCCAACAGGTTTAATCAGTATTTTATGAGACAATATATAGCTTTCTAGAGTAAATAGTCAATGTAATTAGGCAGCTTACAGCACAGCTTATTTGTCTCTCTCAGCCAAACCCTGCTTAGCTGACTTCTCCAAATGATTTCACATATATCGAACTTAAATTTACCGATTGAATAAGGATAGGCAAGGATTAAGATCTCATCTCAGGAACAATTCATTTGTGTTGCTTTGTTGAACATATTTTTCCAGGCAGTTAGGATAATGTAAAGATTAATCCACTTTAAGGCAGTATAAATAATAACGAGTGAATATCTGTTGACAAAAGGTGCCTCGTCAACATTTCTCTTGATTAGTGATAGCTTGTGGATCTTGCATAAAACGTATTGCAGGGAACGTGAAGTTCGGTGGCAACTTGTATGATATAATTTCAGAGAGACAAGCAGGCATGCATTGGATGGCCTTGGAATCGTTCTAGATGTTGACTTGGCATTTATTGGATAAAGGCACACTGTTCGAGGGCAAAATCTTCCACTCTCCCGTATCTGGATTTGCAATGACTTCTGTAGTGTTGGAAACTGAGAATTCCATCCTACCTGTGCAAAATACTACATACTAAAGAACAAGTATACCACGCAAAATCTAAGAATCAACCAACATGTGCCAAACATCATTGGAAAAAAGGTATCCCTCTCATCATTCTGAAGATAAGACCATTTTCATATTGTCCATTGCTGGTCATTTAAAGATAAGGTAAATCCACATGTTGCTGCAGGCCATGTACCAGCACATGGACACAAGAATGGCTACAAAAATGTCAACTACACATAAGTCGTGTTTTCTTTTGTATGTCCAATCAAAAAGGATACTTGTCTCTACATCTAATAAAAGAACTTACTCTGCAACATGACAATAAACTGCTTGCACTTGAAACCAACATACCATCCCATCAACCTACATATTGTGGCATGAGAGGAGTTACCATGTCACGCTTTTTGAAGGATTTGCAGACAACTTCCAAGCTATTATTGCCATGTTCCTTGGAGACATAGTGGGATTGAACAGCGGAAACAAAGATGCTTCAATAACACTGCTTTGCTCTTGAAGAAATAGTAACCGGTCAAGTAAAATATATGTTTCCACCAGTGGCCCTAAAGCAACCCGAAGGCACCAGAAGGGACCTATAAATTCCTGCAAGAACAGTAGATGGTTTCAAAAGTGATCAGTTATGAGACATTCCGGTACTGAATAAAGAATGAAATTACTGTCATGTCCCAATTAATTCTACATTCTTATGAATAGAAAACACACCAAAAGACATTTACGCATGTTTCTTATATAGTTGTTGTGCACATTTGTGTTATGCTCTGTATGAACATACTCTAATCATCTCATATTGATGCGAAAGTGTATTTCTATTCCTGGATTATTTTTTTAACATAGGCAATATAAGTTGTCTCTCCCAGTATTTAACAAAAGCTAACTAATTGTGTTATAGATAACTGCATTGATACCCACCTCACTAGAAAAAGAGTTCTGTATTTCCTGTGTATTGTTAGGAAACTAGTAAACCAAGATAACATGACAGGCTTTACATGGGATTCCAGTGCACAGTGCTTACAGCTAAAGCAATCTCACTATCTCAGCATACTTATCAATACTAACTAAGCACTTGCTTGCGTAAGGCATCATACAACGCATGATAATATTATTTTCACTTTGATTGAGGACTAAGAAGTAATATATAAAATATTTAATCCATTAACTTCTTGGAACTATCCTACAAGGCATAAAGGATATTCCAAGACATACCGTGAAGGGTTGCACGTCCTTCCATATTTCAAGTAAACTAGCATCTTCCACAAAATCACATCCAAGGCGACCTAATCCTGACACTGTGAAATCTTTAAACAGGGTGAACTTTTGTGATTTATCAAGATAGATGTCATCTGGTACAATGACAGCTCCTGATACAGCTGAATCAACAAATCCTGAAGTTGAATAGTTATTATTCATTGTCCACTTGTAAACTAAGACAGTTAAACACCCGTAGTTTGTAAATGTAACTGAAAACCATTGAAGGTACTAACCTGTTGAAAGCTCAGGAAGAAAGTCTACATGAACCTCTTTTAAATCATTAGGGCCTGTGGGCAGTGAACCATCTTTGGTCATGATTTGTTCCTTTTGAGTGGAATAGGATAAAGCATCAGTTTCCCCCATAACCATAGGGGATTCCATAACTTTCTGAAGCCTTTGACGGCGCAGTGCTTTTCCTTGCCTTCCAATTGATGGACTCAATTTTGACACCTCTGGGAAATGTTTCTCAAGAACCTACCGTCCCACAAATAGGTACATGAGTCTAAAGCGGTAAATAAGATGAAAGAACAAGTGTTAGTTAACTTCTAACACTTTAGTGGCTACAATCAGAATTCTCAAACTCTTCTTGCGAGAAGAATCGTTACCCAGAAGATGCTAATAATAAAATTATGGTTGATATGTTCAGGAAATGCAATTCTTGGTTAATAGTGATGTGATATGAGCAAAAAAATGGCACATATATCACACATCTTAAAATTCAGAAACCAGCTTATGTGGCTCACATATAGGCATGTAATCCTATATAGGTTCCTTCATAAGCTATTGTACATCTATACCAACTTTCTAAAACTCTCAAGATAAATTAGAGGTGTTCCATCAGCTGCTAACCGATCAGCCTATAAGCCAGAAAACTCTAATAATATCATGTGCACCAAACCAACCGAAGCTACTATAAACATGACCATAAAATGGAAAGAAACCAAAAGTGAAGGACTGAGTGGAAAATCAAGCATATTATATGACAATGTTGAAATAACAGAACATTTACCATTTGAAATGCAGCGCGGAAGGCATGTATATCAAAATTTTGTAGGGCAATGTCCTTAGTGAGACTTCTCCATCTCTCTGCACTCTAAGAAGGATTGAAAAAAAAAGAATAAATAGAATTATGTGCCATAATATCAACTCAGCGCATAACTTACACAAGTCTAAGCATGCACTTTATAGTAATTAAGAAAAGAACAAAAATCACATGATAGCAATTAACACAAAGCAGCAATATGTTGTGCCTATGTTGAAAACAAAAAAGTTACCAAACAATTAGACACGAACAGAATAAAAAAATTTAAAAAAAGAGCAGCAATCACTTAGATTATCTCAAGTAATAATCAACTCTGCTTTGACTAGTGAACTCCGATACTATGTTAATGTAAGCAGTAAGAAATTTCAGAAATGATTAGAATTCATGGGACATGTTTCTGGTATTCAACTGTGCAACATTGAATATGTTCTCGTTGCATAGAACAGATGAAAAAAATGCAAAGGCAAAGATCTGTAAACAGCATCAATGTGTTAAACAATGGAATTGCAGACCATATAAGCGAACTAAAAACACTGAGCTTCAATAAGTTTTTGAACTTTTTTGTTCAAAATCAACTAAACAACTATCTTGTGCTACTGTGTCTTTTATATGCTGAGTACCTTCAAATAAGTTCCACCATCAAAAAGGAATGTCTAAACAAGATCAAGAGATGCCTTAATACCTGGCAACCAAGGTCACGGATGCTTTTACCAAGCACCAAATTAGATAGTTTAGCAGCCTTGCTCATAGGAAAACCAGGACAGGCCTTTGTGTCTTCGTGGCATTCCTCAGATAGCAAGTTGTAGCAACAGCCAATGCTTATCAATGCTTTTACTTGTTCACACGACACAAAAACCCTGTCAATAGAATGCAATAATCATGTCTTAAAGGGCTTCCAACATAAAAGGAGAAATTGAATCTGTTGTTTTTTTTAGGTTGGAGGGGGTAAGACTTCACTAAATGAACCTTAGCATGTTAGCTGAAAGGTCACCACAAGCATGAAGACCAGCAAGGACTAATGGAGGAATGCTGTGATTTGGTTTCTCAATCTGTGGAGTGCTCTCATTGAAGTTTTTACTTTCTGGTACATGTTCAGCATGAGCATCCTGACATGCTTCCAATTCAGCATGAGCATCCTGACATGCTTCCAATGTCACAGCTGCCAATGTGTCACTAGAAAGTACATGACAAGTAACAGTTCTAGGTACTCTGACCTGTTGCTTCCCCACACTGCAAGAAATAACGGCCAGTCATTTTAAACAACATAAATCAGTTTCAGAGTTCAAATTTAGGTAACTACAATTAAATTGACAAAAGTCACACCATTTAGCAGCGTAGTGCTTCTTGATTCTTTCTGCACGAGTATTTGTAACTGATGCATGATGTGATGAGGCATCTATTGCTACAACAGGGAGTTGATACTCAAAAGATAAAGCTTGGGCAAGATAACCCTGTAAGAAACAAATACAGGGCAAAAAATGAATCATGGAATAACTCAACTTTTCTCAGAATAGCCAAGGAAAATAAAGTCATGGCATGCAACAGAAAATTTAGGATATGTGCAAATTCTACGGAAAAATGATGACTTCACACTTCACAGATTGGCCAAGCAAGTATTACACATCTCAAATATTTAAGAGTTACAGACTTAACTTTGTACAGTACAATTCCAATTTGCAAATAAGTTTAACTAACAGAACTACAGAAGTGCCACTATTTGCATCATTGACATGCCGACCTAGACTGGCCTTGCATAGAAACAATAAGTAATTTCACAAATACTCTGTAGCATACTGCATACAAGGAACCTATCCTAAAAACATATGGTCAAATCGAAAGCAATGAAACATGGAGTCAACTACCAAAGTATTTATCAGATGATGTATAATTATCCCTACACAAATAAATCATGTTTACACTTTACACTTGCAAAGCTTCTTCTTGAAGATGGCTTACCTGGCCAGAACCTACATCAATCACTGTCTTTGCTCCACAGCTCTTAGTAATTGCATGAACCATCCCAGCTAGAGTTTCAATCTGCGTTAAAGTAACCTCTCCAAACATGAGAACGCAAACAACTGGTAGTAATATAAATGGGTATTATAAAGAAAAACTAAGCTTTATCAGCACAAGCAAATTACCTACTTCATGCTTCTTCTTAGAGTTCATGCCTTGAGCAAGAACAGTATTAATTGATGCTACATGCAAATCAGGTAGGAGCTGCAAGTATCAGAAAACACGTGTCAGGATTAAACAGATGGCAGAAACAGGCATGTTTTGCTAAGTCAACATCAACAGATGATAGCGAAGCATGTAAAAAATGTGATGAAAACTCACGTTCTTAATGTCTTACATAGTTCACTAGAACTATTGAACATGAGTGCAAGTGGAAAATGGACGGACATTTTATGTATGAAGCATTATAACTCATTTCCTCCTCCATTGCTGATGGGGAAAAAAAGGACATCTATCGCTAGTATGGACAATGCCTGCATTCTAATAAGTTCAGGGAACATACTGATCGTGGTGACTTCTGCTCCCGTGGAAGAACAAGTGACCTAGCAGTGAGTACAAAATCTCGCAATGAACTGGGCCAGTGCTCCTGTAAAATAAAACAATAGACAATTGACATAAGTCGGCCATAGCAGCAACAGCAGCATAAGAACTGAAGAAACAACGGACTCGTGGGCCCGTGGCACGCATCAAACTGGCAGGGTGTGTGGCCATGCCTGAACACATCCGGAAGGCAACATGAGCAAGCTCTCCACAGGCTCCCTGCGGAGGCACTCCATCCACTCCGCATCCACCATCTCCCACAGCCGATCCTGCTCAAACCCCAACCCCAAACCCCCTCGTGAGCTTCAGCGAGACGGAATCAATCACCCAAACCCACCCAAAACACCTCACCTTGAAGAAGTTGACGACGTGCGCCTCGAGGAGCGTGCGGTGGAGGCGGAGGAAGGCGGCGATGGCCTCCATCCACGCGCGGGTCTGCTCCGCCGTCTCGCACGAGTACCCGCCGCCGCTCGCCGGAGTCGCCGCCGCCATCGCTTCTGGAGAGGAGAGGGGAGTGGTGACACGGTTGGTTTCTGGTTGGGCTCGCTGTTGGGCCCTGGCTTTGAAGCGAACAGTTCGTTTGCAACGGTGTCTATGGGCCACTGGCCCATTTGGCAGTGCGGCTCCTGGGCCTTTGAAATCTTGACGTCCCACGCTGACTCAGCTTTGTTTGGCGCAGTCAACTTAACCATTCAATTGAAACCGGATACAAGACGATCTCGGTTACACCGGTATTACGAGTTGAAAAACACGTTATATCTAATTTTATGATTCAAAAATGTAATTAGAACTCAATATAAATGAGACCTAAGTTGAACTTATTCCCTCCAGATTTGCTACTCACCCAAAACATGTTCAAGGCCCATCGGTCAGTAGCAAATATAATGTCCCACCGTCACTGTAAGAAAAAGGTTTACGTCTCCGCCCTGTGCCAATAGTCACACGGCCAATACAATCACTGAAAATGAACTCTAGAGTTTTGTGAGCACAAAATACAGTGTAAGAAAAAATGGATTGAAATGAACAAAACCAGATAAAACGATAAAATAATACGAACCTTTGATGCTCACCAATATTATTTTATATACAGTTGTGTATTAAATAAGAATTTCATAAAAATAAATTATTTATTGTTGGTCTATCTTTGAGCTTATATTAAGGACGCATCCTGAATTTCTTCGCAAACTTATGTTAGAGATTTTTAAAAGAAACTTATAAGAATCTTTCGATCCAAAGCAGCTCTAAGCGATAAACGGAACCTTAATTCACATGCTTATAACAGTTTTAAATTTTAAAATCGGAACACCACGATCCTCACGGTAAGCAAGCTAACAACACGGCCATAAAAATAGGGACCATGTGGGCAGCAACCACGTGGCAACAATGGATTATTTGTTGTCAGTTGTCACCAGCCCATGAAAATGCAAGCTCCGAAATGGACACTTTGTAAATCAGATTATCCTCAAACTCTTTCCAAAAAAGAAAATACTTTCGAAATCAAAATTCCATCGAAAATTTCCAGTGCCAACGCAACGCGTCACCGACGCCACGTCGGCGTGGAACCCGGTGGGCCCCACTCCACTCACCCCTGCTGCTCCCCCGCCTCCGTTCCCGCCGGGACCCACCGTGACCACCCCAAGCGCAGCGCCAGCGCCAAACAGTGTCCCCCTTAACACGTGTCAACATCCCAGCCGTCCTACGCCGACGGGCTCGGCAAAAGCGACGGCCACGATGCCCGTCACGTGCCCCGCGCGAGTCTCGGATACGTGGGGCCCTGGGTCAACGTCAGGCGACCGGTCACTGTATCGTGGGCCCTGGGCGAGCTGTGTACTCCACGGCTGACTGGTGGGACCCACGGTGAGACACAAGGGAAAGCTGCAGGTGTGTGAACCGTTATCAGTAGGAGTACTAAGCTAAAACCTCACATCACATGATCACATCAACCGTCAGATCTCATCACCAATATTTTAGTACTAGAAAAATGGAAAAAAAAATAAAAGTAGAGAGCAATAACTGCCTCTTTTGGTCTCTTTTGAGCTTTGGAATTTTTTTATTTTTTGGGGAGTTATTTTACATGTTCCTTTTTGTACTGGCTAGCGGTTCCTTTTTGGCTGGTTTATTTGGGTTTGGATTGTGTGTAGATTTGTTTATGTGATTTGTTATGATTTGCTTCATACTAGTAAGTGATTTGTACTTTGGGTTCTTGTTAATTTATGGCTTTCATTTTTTGTCATGCTAGATGATGACAGATGGACAGAAAAAGTTCCAAGGGAGGCATGCATGGACGGAGGTGATTAAAGGTCATCTTAAGATAATAGAGTTTGGAGGCAAAAGAAATCACCAAGAATCAACCATGCATGAGATTTTGTGTCATCAAAATATTGGGCAAGAGTGTGCATGCCTTAAGGTGAGATTTTGAATGATCTTTATATTTTTTAAATTTTAAAGATCATTAAGATGAGATTACAAGATTATGTAAAAGTGAAGTGTCTGTAGCTATGAAGGGAATTAAGGACAGCTTGGCCATGCCAAAAAGGAAATCATGGAAAAGATAACTTCCATGTGGAACAATATGTCAATTATTGTTTTATTGGTTTTTAAAAATGCATTTTCCCCAGGAAAATCATATGGCATGCAAAAGGATTGGGATTTGTTGTTTCACATTTGCCAGACATGCAAGGTGTGAATACATTTAATTATTTATGCAATCAGTTTAAGGACACCAATAAAATCAAGTCATTTTCTGAATTTGTTGGACAGATAGTACAAACATGACAGATCAATATCTCCAACAAAAAAGCGATGTAAAACAACACCTAACAAAAATACGGATCGGATAATGGAGCACGTAATAAAACCACACATGAAACTGTAAACATGTTTGGATCTATGGACAGCATGACAACCCATTTTGAGTTAGACAAGGTTGGCCGATTAAGCAAATATATACATGCCTTGTTATCCCTTACCTACCACCCAAAATCACTCTACCATCAGAATATCTCTCACTCAAAACGTACTAGTACTACTAATCACTGTATAAAACCCGGAGCTTTTTTCAGAAAACAAATTAAACACTGTAAAAGGTTGTACTACTACCATCAAACATGCCTCCAAAGGCTATCTCTAATAGCTTCCTCGTATAACACCTAAACCCAAAATACATTACGGAAAGAATCGAATTTGAATATAGAAGAGAGTAGTCAAATATAGGTCTTCCTTTCGTCTTTTTTCTCTTCGATCTAAATCTGAGTTATGCTTTTGGATTGACTGTTGGAGTGAGTTGAGTGAGTCCGTGTCATATTTTATTGTCGTGACAAAAAAAATGAGTCTTATTTTTTGTCTTAACTGTGTCGACACAGTCTACAGCCACGTAAGGGCCCCTTTAAAATCGCACATGTGTAGGGATAAAATACGACAGGAATGTAAGTATAAAATAGAGGATTACAAAATATAAAAATGATCGTTAGATTAGAGAATTATATGACAGAGATAGTCTTAAAAGTAAATTTTTCAATAGGTTGAAGTTTTTATAACTTTCCTAAAATATTCATCAAATTGTTCATTTTATAGGAATTTCAAAATAAATGACAGGATTCGATCCTTTAATCAAGGACCTTCATAAGAATTTTTTTTATAGATTGAAATCCTTCAAATTCCCTACGTTTTTTTTATAAATCAAAAGGACCCTGAAACTTTGTTCCCAAAATAAGCAGTTAAAGAAGCAAACCTGGTTTGAAAAATAAAAAAACCCTCCCAAAATTCAAGCAAAAACAATGAACCAGTGGCTGAATAACAACAATAAAATCACATCCAATTCAGCAATCAACATCCCAAATCCAACGCTACTTCTATATTCAACCATACATGCATATACACACACAACCCAATAAACTCAATAGTACCATCCCTATGTGATAATCTCAAATGATGCACTTCCAATAATGAACTATTAATAATTTCTATAACATAGTGTATCATATCAATAAATTATCTTTTCTCATGCAAAAAATTATATAACATACTTCATCCTATAAAAAACTATCATGTTTGCTTTTTCAATAAAATTATAATAGTTTATTGTTTATTAATAACTGTGAAAATTTGATTTCTTCCTTAGATTTGTCCATTAATAACCGTAAAGATTTGGTTTCTTAGTTTTTTCCTCATTCGTCGTTAAATCACTTGTCATGGTAAATTGTGTATTGAATATGCTCTGATATGTTTATTTAGTAAGACTATTCGTTATCTATGTATTGAAATAAATAAACATTAATATATACATCCATGCACATAATCATTTGCAACCAACCGGTGATTTTTTATTTCTTATTGGCTAAAAAAATTATGAATGATATACGCATTGATTTTATCATTAAAATAAATATAATATGCAAAAGTTATTAAAAGTTATTAGTTTTATTTGATTTTAATATATTTATTATATAATATGATGAGGAATTAGGAAAAGCCAGTAGAAAGCAGCAACGAGGCTTGTGAGGCTAGTGGACGCCCTCCGACGAGACGCACGCTTCGCTCTCACGCACGCACACAGCTAGCTACTTGTACATAGTCATAGCCCGTACAGCTAGCTAGCCACCTACACTCTCCTCCTCCTCCTCCTCCTCCTCTCTATTTTGTTCTCTTCCACCTCCCACCACCACCATCATCACCACTCGCCATTGCCATTGCCTGAGCTGTGTGCTACGATGGCTTCTGCCGCGGCGTCGCGACCCCGCCACCACCGCCGCCGCCGCCGTCCGCTGCGGGGGCGGCCGCGACGGCGGCGGCGCAGTGGCTCAGCCCGAGGGTGTCGTTCAGTCTCGACGACGCGGGGGGTGGAGGGAGAGCGGAGGCGGCGGTGGCGGTGGCGGGGAAGGGGAGTGCCGACTTCGAGTTCCTTCTCGGGTGCTCCGCGGTGTCGATGCTCCCCGCGGACGAGCTCTTCTCTGGCGGGAAGCTCGTGCCGCTCCGTCTCCCCGTGGTGGCGGCGGGGGTGGATGGGGAGGGGTGGGGGCGGCGGTGGCGACGACGACGACGGCGACGGTGGTGAGTCAGTCTTCGCCGGCGCTGCAGGTGGAGACGCCTCGGGTGGATGTGGCGATGAAGGAGCCGGTGGTGGAGGCTAAGATCCCGGCGAGGAGGTGGCGGGATCCTCCTTCGGCTAAGGAAGCAGCAGGCGTCGTCGTCTTCTTCGTCGGCGACGTCGTCGTCCGACACCAAGCCACTCCGCCGCCTCCTTCGCCGTGGGCCCAAGCCGCCGGAGCCGGAGCCATCGCTCAGCCTCCCGCTCCTCCGCGAGTCCATCTCCGTCCCCGCCGACGAGCCGGACACCACCAAACTCGACAAGCCCACGCCGGCGCACGCGTCAACCACCCCCATGCCGACCACGACCACGACCACGACGCCGCCATCCCCATCCCAGCAGCTGCCACCCAAGATCCGCCTCTCGCCGGCGCAGGCACAGGCACAGGCACAAGCGAGCGCCGCACCACCGCCCCCGCCCCCGCCGCCTCCCCACCACCCGCCGTCGCGGCCGACAGCCCGCGCCTCAACGCGGCCGGCAAGGTCGTCTTCAACGGGCTGGGCCGCAGCTCCAGCAGCCCGAGCAGCCTCGCCGGCGGCCGCCGCCACGGACGCAACGGCGGCGGCGGCATCGAGCGCTCCTACTCGGCGCACGTCCGCGTCGCGCCCGTCCTCAACGTCCCCGTCTGCTCCCTCCGCGGCTCACGCAAGTCCGTCTCCGTCTTCGGCATCGACCGCCTCTTCTCCCCCTCCTCCTCCTCCTCCTCCTCCGCCGCCGCCGCCGCCGCCTCCACCTCCAAGAAAGGCAAGCTCGCCAAGAAGGAAGCAACCACCACCACTACCATGGCCGCCGCACCGCAGTAATTTCTTGACAAAACCACAATTCACCACCATTGATGAGAGCTTCAGCTCCGACTTCCTCCTCCTACTCGTTTTCTATTAATTAATCCTTTTGGTTTTCGAGTGATCGATGCTGCTTAGTTATGCTAATGATTAATTAAGCAAGCTCTCTAGTAGTACGACTACTACCTGTAAAATCAGTAGTAATCACCATTTCCAAACTACTGTTTCTTGCAGAGAAATTAGCACTTTGGCATGTAAATACTCCAGGTGAGTGAGAGTGATTCATATCAGCTGAGTACTCCTAATTAACCTTTCCCATGTTCTTTCCTGATTAATTTTCTCAAACACATTTTTTGGTAGAGTAGTACTACTCTACTGACCACTGAGTATAGTAGCAAGTACAATTGCATGGAAGATGGTGATGAACTCAGTTCGCTCGCTGCATCGGAATTCGGATCCCATTGCGTTGCTTGACTCTGCATCTGCCTGAGAGAAAAAGCTGGAGCTGGAAAAGCTCGAGCTATGGATGCAGTGCATGCATGCGCGAGCAAGTACCGGCAGCGAGAAGCGAGAGTGTCAGTCAGATACTCGGTTTGTTTTTGTGCTACTGTACTTACTACTGCTACCTCCGTCTCTCCATGGATGGAAGTGAGTATGGAACGCACCCCAGCAGGAGCAGCGTTTGTACAGCCTTTGTTTTGTACCAACACTACATTGGTACCAGTTTTCATCTCCCTCACTGTCGGAGACACTTGCACATTGGCATTGCACAACTTTGTTCAGTTTCACTAGGGCATTGGTACTAACTCCATTCCAAAATAAGTTTCTTCATCCGTCTCTCACAACTAGACCTACTACCTTAGGTAGCGTTCTATTCTTATTGAGATACAGATTTTGTATTGATTTTCTGTTAAGACGTTTTTTAAACTACTAGTAAATAATATTATAATATGTTTCGTACGAAAATTTTCTAAATAGAAATTTTAAAACACCAAATAAATTAATTTTAAAATTTATATTAATGAACATTCAATTAATCATATGTTAATGGTTTTTAATGTAACCTAACTTTATCTTCATCTTCGTTAGAAAAGAATGCAAGTATCGAATTATTTGTGATGTTCATGTGGCGATGATAAGTTTGGCCGGAGGCGAGGAAGATGAGACGATCGGTCGTCGTCGTCTTCGTCGTGGTGATGGTGGTGGGGGTGGCCATGGATGGGTGATCTACAACTACAACTCTACAATGGTAGTGGTCCAGAATCGAAATGGTCACTCATTGACCACCACCATCACGCCCGGCCTCATTTGCTGGATGCTGCTGGTAGCTGTGCATGTGCATTGCCCTGGCCCCAACTATCTATCTATCTATCTCTCTCTCTCTCTCCAATCGATCGGTTCATTGATCATTTGATTAAAGCTGTTGGTTGGAGCCTTTACTGCAACAACGCATCAATCCATCCATTCATCCTCCAATGATCAGTATGATTTCAGTCAATGTCTCAATGCAAGAAGAATACAGCAACACGGCTAACGAGAGAGAAAACAAATCAAGAACAATCTGTGACATGTGCATGCAATGCATGTTACTAGTTCGTTCGAGTTTTTTTGTGTTCACAAGTCGAGACGGCGAGTTTCAACTTCAACGTTGAGCACTAGCTGGCTAGATAGAATTTGTAAGCGGATTGGAGAAGCAGCAATGCAACCACATGGTTGGTTCTGACCAGAGACGACATGCAGGAACGCACTGTGCATCGGTCGATCTGGCAAACAGTATATATACGCATATCCATTCACCTGTCAACTCATGGCTGGGTTTCTTCTTCTTCTTCTTTATGGTGACAGTTATTTTCGGAGCTGATTGGTTCTTGGGATCGGTGTCTACTTCCTTCGTTCAAAAAATAAACCAACTTACTTTTAGCTATAAATATGTATATAAACATAACTTAATTTTGTTTATGTTAGTAGGTATTGATTCATTTATTTTGAGATGAAAGAGCAAGATGGTAAAAACAGTGTGTTCTAATGATGGACAATGGATGATTGATGAAATCGGGTTTATGGTAATTATCAAGGGCACGAAACAAATAGATTATATATTAGCAAGTTTTTTTTAAAAAAAATTGATATCTATCCCGAGAAATTCGTCATCCGTTACTTGAAAAGAACGGAAACCTGACAATTGCCAGACAGCAGGATTGGCATCTGGCAAAGAGGACTGGATTTTTTTTTTCGCATGTCCCATTCGAGGTCTTTAATTTCTTATCATCAGATGCACAACATGCTTGGTTGGCCGCACAGCAGCACGAGTTCGCTTGCGACCACATTGTACAATAAAATCGAGATCGTCTACTGCCTTGCCTCCTCATTTCCCTCCTGGTGTACTGTAGCATTTAATCTCTTGTACTACCAAAAAAAATAGAAAGAGAGAGAGATATATATACCCCATCAATTACGTCGCCAAAAAAATCAACGGTGAGCTACAAATCTCAATGCCACAACAATCATATGGCTCTAGATCCATCAATATTCGTGCTTAGGGTTCACAAAACGTCGAAAAAGCTTCTGCGGTTTCATGGTTTTCAATAGGGATAAAAACAAAACCGATACGAATGGATAATGTTTATATCATATTGGTTTCTATTTCTTTGTCGGATATGAAAACAAATAGCTCGAATACGAAACAAATACGGATTATCTCAAATACAAGTAAAAATCGAATATGATTAGACATGAACCTTTAACTTCTAATAACTTCTAATAGAAACAAATATCATCATATATAATTAACTCATTTTTTATAATTAATTTAATGATATAAATACATGTCTAACTAATATTATAATTTATAAAATATAGCATAATTTATAAAAATATTTAAATGATTAAATAATATTAATAGTGTGAATAGTGTTGTGAGATGTGTTGTTATTAAAATCTAAAAAGATAGATTAAAAGTCTAGAGTTAGAAAGAAATGGGGTATGCCTATGCCTTCAGCGGATATGCGAATAGTGCTCTTCACCGGATATCCGTATTCGTCGAAAACTCGATACCATATTTGTATTCATATCCGAAAAACAAATCAGTATCCGAACTATTTGAGAATTATTCGTTCTAAACGATATCTGTATTTGTTTTTTTTCCAAAGCATATGACCTTCCTAGTTTTCACAAAAGAACTAGTATTTGAAACCATTGATTACCGGTGTTGAGTTTGAATTCTTTAAAGTTGACCGATTGATTGAGTGGTTTGTGATCGTGAGCAGTCCTGAAACATTCGGTTCTCGAAAAAACCACCGAAAAAAACCAAGCGGTTTTCGTCGGTTTAAACCCATTTCGTGCTCTTCCCTTCATCTTCCTCAGGGTGTCGACCTGCTCTGAACATGAGCTGCAGAAATTTCAATGGAGAAAGCGTCCATGGCCGGCCAGCAATGGTTAGCTCTCACTGTTTCACTGACAGGTGATGGATCTTTGCCAATAGGATGAGCTGGCTTTGGTAATAACAGTGTGGGGCGCGGGCCCACCTGTCAGCGGGTGTCAGTGTTACTGTCCAGCTACCTTGGCACACTCAGCCCAGTGAGTGGCCTGGCCTGCACCACTGCACTGTGGGTGCTCATGAAACAGGAACCCCCACTATTTTTGTCAGAAAAAGAGAGAACTTTTTAGTCTTCTTGGCCATTATTGCTGGAGAGGTCAATCATTAGGGTGAGACTAAGAATTGATCTCTCCATCTTAAGCATGCAGTGCTACAGATTTTGGATAGGTTGGATGTATGATTGTGTAATAATCAACATTATCTTTTCCAGATTTTTGTGCTTTCTCTTTTTGTTTCGGTCAGTTGAAGCTGGGCTATGCTTAAATTATATGGATTTGAGCTCTGCTCAACCATGTTCAGAGATGGGCCTCTTCTTTCTTCACAGTACACACATGTTTAGAGATGAATTTTAACAAGTTTCCAGTGAATTTTGTAAGTTGGGCTGAGTTTCAAACCAGTAGAAGGAGACAGCATGGATTGAGAAGGCCCATTTCACAAATCAGCCCATCTGACACCCAGTAGCTCAGATTCATTTGGCATGTACTACATCATAATAGAGGCGCGAGTTGGACTTCCACGGGAGCGGATTTTCGCGTTGCCTCAGCGGGGGTTTTTACTCAGCTCCGAGGGATCACCTTTACGTCCTGTTTATTTAATCTTTCTTATAAAAAAATTAAAAGAGATTTATTTTATATTTATTATGATGTAACTCTTAATCCTTTCCCAATAAGGTCTTAGGTGATCCTACGTATGTTCAGTGAGACTACACGTTTCTGCACGTGTGTTCGGTTTCTTTTTCTTAGCGTGTGTAGTGATGTGAATGTGATGTTTGTATGAAGCTTTTGCTCATGTCAGTCAGTTGTACTGACATGATAAAACAATACTATCATATTGATTTGGTTGTCGTGACAACGTTATTTGGTCACATCCCAACGTCACCCTCCATGTCGGACAGGCTGGCGTGGCCAAACAATTCAGACACTGAAAATAAGTTTTGGAAGAGTTTATTTTTATAATTTAAAAATAAAAAGTTTTCAAAATAAAATTAAAAATCCATTTTATACCCTTAAAAAATTAAATGAGATATTAGTGTTTGGCATGCATATAATATTCATCATACATGTTCTGACAAGATGACTGAATTTCAAGTTTTCCCCCCTTTTTTGCTTGAATTTCACCAGGAGGGGTCCTTGTAAAATCGCAGGAAAAGCAGGACATTTTGTGAAGGAAACACACATCACTTCATAGGCCCAATTTTAATGGGCCGATGTAATGATTCTGTGTAGGCCCAATGGGAAAATCGGCCCACTTGTTACTGACTTTCTTTTTTACCCGCGCCTCTAGCTGGCTCCTCGTCGCCGGCAGCCACGTCGCGCAGGCGGAGGTGCGGAGCTCGTTGCCGGCGAGGTCAGGTGGTACACTGGGAAACGACTCAACGAGGCACAACCGGAGGAGAGTTAGCTTTCTTCCCCCTAACCCACTCTCCGGCGACCAGCGGCGCCCACGCCCTTCTCTGGCGACCCCCGCCGCCGGTGGCGGCGGGAGTCAGGTCGGGTGTGGTACGGGAACCTCGCCTTCATCAGCTCAGCTCTCCCATTCCTGCACGGCTTGTTGGCCTCATCGGAATCGACGACCCCTACAAGTTCTTGCTAGGTACTCCATTGCTTTCTGAATAATTAGTTTTCAGTAATCACCAGTAGAGTAAAATCACATCACACAATATAATTATTGGTTTCAATTAATCACATCACATTACAGGAGTATTGGAGCATAAATGGATGCTCTTGTGGTGATTTTTGTGTTGCTTTTATCTGAACTGCAAATCTGATGCATGCATTGCACTGAAAAGAAAAATCTGAAAGTAGAGGCTAAGCTTCTGCATTAGCTCTCATCTTCTGAAATGCAGTATTGAAACTTGTGTTGTTGCTAGTAGTTACTACTTACTGATCGGTTTCTGTCGCTGCCATATGCTGATATGTCCATATCTCTGTGCTTGACCCTCTCCTTGTCATATAACAATTAGATAGATAGCGTGCAATCTGAGCCACGGTTACACACAAAAAACAAAAAAGATGTATGCTGTTCCTACCTAGAATCCTAGGTAGTAATCCTTATCCTCATTTTCTTGGCTTTGGAGTTACAAAACAACTTTGTGAGGTTATCTTTTCAGTTGGATAGAAGAATAGTTCTAGTGCAATGCACATGACTTAGCAATTAGGACAGTAATGTGTATAGTTGTCATAAATCCGAGACGCGAGCGGTGCATTGCACAGATGTTCAGAAAGAGAGGAGAAGCTGAATATCGCTTTGTTATGACTTGATTCGTGATCCAAGTATGTGTGTAGGATGGTGTGGTCCTATAGGCTGGTTTGGAAGAACCAAAATGACAGGGAAGGCTGATGCGATTCCTGCAATTTGAGAGATGCATGTATCCTTCCCTTCCCTGTTACTGATACTTTTTTTTTCTTCATGGACCGATTGTTCAGTGCCACCCAAGATCAGAGTTCCACTACACCCAAGATGCTGACCTGTAAGACGGAAGCTAGGACTAGCCCACCTCACGACGCGTTAACCGCATCAAGATGCAGCGGATCACACTGTGTTCAGCAAGAGAATGTTAGATCATGCTGTTCATCAGGGGAAAAATGCATCATTTAGCAGTGTCAGGTTGGGGCCATGGCTTGTGTCGCACAAAATAACATCAAACTTTATTGATACCTGATTATGCAGGAATAGGGTCACAGGGAGCTCTTGGTAAGGCAATAATTTGCCATGAGCCAAGATCAATGAATTCCCGGCACTGTCTAACACTGTAACCATTCATGAAAGGAAAAATATAGTAGGAAAAGAGGCTAATAATCTGCAGGAAAGCTCATGCCAGATCATCCCAACACTGTGTGCTCCAAGGGATGCAATGATAGGTGAATAGTCCCAGATCTGGGGTGAGCAGAATCAGATTAAGACCAAATCTGAAAAAGTTGTGTGTCAGCTCAGAATAGATTGGGGGTGGGAAACTGTAGGAGATAATGATCCAAAGCACACTTCCAAAGTTGCAACCCTAAAGAAAGGCAGGGGGCCTCTCTGTTGTCCCCTACCTACAAGTGAGGAATTGAGGACAGATAGATCAGGCTACCCCCCCAACAATTGCCAGTTCCACAAGATCCCCTCCACCATTTTCAATCTGAAAGCAATAGTGTTTGATTTGCTTTTACGCTAAAAAAGACGTGTTGTTTTTTCAAAAACTTCTTGGAAAAACAAGTGCACTATCTGAATTTTGAGCTGTTTTCTACCACTTAAGCTTTTATATCACACAACTATAATTAAGAAACTAGAGAGCTTTGGGTTCGACAAGACATGTTACTGACATTACACTGTCACACTGTTAAGAAATGAAAGCATTCTTCACTCTTCAGTCCATCATGGAATGAATGATATGCAGGCAGTGAGGCAAACATGGTGCATAACTGCAAGGTACATGCATGATGCATGCATGGATTCAACTCAGGTCACCACTTCTGTCACTCATCTGCAGACAGGAGTGCCCCATGGCATTTGAAGGCAGAGCATATTTGGTATCCTATACAAGTAGTAGTAGTAGTACCCACAGATGTGGCAGACATTCATGGATGGTGATGAAATCACAGCAATGATTGGCAAAGTCCTCTTTTCCTCTCTTCCTGGAAATTGGAGATGGCATGATAGGGTACCAGTCACCAACCTGTTTTACAGTTGCTCAGGTTTATCATTAAACTGATTTTCTAGGCCTCTCTCTCTCTCTCTCTCTTTTCAGGAATGTGCAAAAGGGTTTCACTTGGTACGAAGACTGGAGAACTTGGGAAGATGCATGATACTTGACCGGAGAAAGGAAAAGAAGAAGAATCAGAATGTATAGTACACAAAGTACATTATTTCCAGATGAACTAAAAACAGATTAGGTAAGGCGAAATTATAGATAACCTTTTATTTCTGTAAACATCATCACCAGCCAACTTTTACCAATGGGTAGTAAAACTTTAAGAGATATGACCGCACACATTTATACATGCTGATAAATGCAGCAGATTTTGAAGCACATAAAGGGATAAAGGACTATTTGCTTCAATCCAATGGCAAATAGTCTGCTCCTATCTGTAATGCTTTAGAATTTATGCCATTCAGTTTTTGGAAGAACTCTGAAGCACTTATACGAAATTGATACGGTTATACTCGATCATTTTGGTTAAGTAAGACTTTGTACTTCTGTAGATGCAGGGTAAATTAACATGATATGACACAGTTGAGGCGGACAATAATACAATTTGCTCTGGTTGGCATAAATTTGAACTGGTACATCAACAACTGATACATAACCAATGTCTCCCCAAAGGGGGAAAAATAGTACTACATACATAGCGAAAAAGAATTCACGACTTGTTAACTCTTAACCGCTGATCGATCTACACTGCCTACCGAATTTAGACGTCAGTAAAAGGGACGATCTTAAATTCCCCTTAATGATTAGGTAGCCATCATGATCCAGCTCTCAACTCAATTGCATATCTTCAGATTAACGGCAATCAACTGGTGCCACCCTTGCTCTCAGGCTTACTACAGTTGTCTGCAATATTTCAGGGACAAAAAAGAGACAGATATATGAGTGATAAGTCAAGTCAAAAGATGAACAACGTTGCATTTAAGAACAGAGAAATTCAGAGCTTCTGTGATGCAGCTATCCACGGATCTACAAGAGATAAATGATCAACGAGTCCGTGAATTTGACACCGATGGATGCAGTGCATGTAGCTGAGTGAAATCAGCAAAGTAAACTCTAGCATACAGTGTCTGACAATGACAGGTTCTTGAGCTGACCAGATCACATTGTCTTTGCTCAAAGCAATCCTGTGTTCACACTCTCGCATTTTATTCATATTTAAATTCCTTAGACTTTTCTGACTCATTTTACATGGCAATTTCTAAATAAATTTCAAGCCAAAAATGCACATATTTATTCTGTCTGACTTTTCTTTACACAACATATAGTAGTACTACTGGAGGATCAATAGCCCCCGAATTTTTAGGTATTTCGTTCCGAAATTTCATACTGGTACATTACTACTGGAGGATCGAAACCCGGAAATTTCGGGTATTTCGGTTGCAAATTTCAGGCCTTGAAGCATTCTTTTGTAGTACGATACTAGTACTACTAGTAGACTAGTAGTTGGTCACCGATTTTCATTTTTGTTTCATGTACGTTGACACTGAAATCAGGAGTAGATAGTACTTACACACCGTATTTTTTGTGCAGAATGTCGTCAGGAGTCACTGGCTGCGCGGTTGCCGCCGGCGGCAGGCTACTGGCCGGTGGCGGCGCCGCCGTGTTCTGCTGCTGAAGGTTCTTGGCCGCGGCGAGCTGGTAGAAGCTCATCCTCTGCAGGTAATGCTGCTGAAAAAAAATCTCTCAGCAAACTGCAGATACATTCATGGTGGCTACTGGTCGATGCATGGTGGATCGTACTTACCATCGGAGACGGTGGCTGCAGGTGGTCGACGGCGAGGCAGCGGGCGTAGGGGTCGGCCATGCTGACCGCCGGCATGTGGCTCACCGGCGAGCTCTGCACGGCGGCAGGCGGCGGCGCCATGAACGGCGGCATCCTGGGCAGGGACGCCATGTGTGGTGGGCCCATCCCGACGGCGCCCATCCGCTGCATGTACTGGTGCACTCCCGCCGCCGGGAACATCACCGCCGGCGGCGCCATTCCGCCGCCCATCCACATCATCTGCATCCACCACCATCACACACATTTTGTACATCACTCATCAAATGGCCATTTCAGTATTGAGTTGCATGCACCGACGGTTGTACGAAGAAATTATGTACAGACCTGTAGCTGGAGCTGCAGCGACTTGAGATACTCGATCGCTTCATCCAGCATCGATGCTTTGTCCGTCTGAAAACATGAAACAAGAATGAGGTCACCATTTCAAATAAATTTGATTTAATTTTTAATGGGATGTATAGCAATGTTGCTAGTAGTTGTAATTATGGTGGTGTTCGAAACCGATCAAGGTGATACACGTAAGACGAAAAATCATTGACACATCATTAATTAAATTTTAATTATTACAAATTTTAATAAATGAATATATTTGATATTTTAAAGTTTTTGCATGGAATATATCATCAAATCGAGATAAAGATCTGAATCTTAATTAGAGAAAAACAACGCCTATTTAATAGCGTTTGCAGATTAAATTTAGAGTAGTTTACTTTGTTGCAGTGAGGTATGAGCTCCTGTAATGCTTTCATCTTCTCATTGATCCTATCTCTTCTCCTCTGCGTCACAAATTCACAATAAATTTAACATTTTTATTACCAAGAATAATAAAGGGAGAAAATTCAAAGCAAGAAGAACAAAAGTGTTAGCGTGTGTGTGACACGTACCCTCTCGGAGAGGTTGTGCACCTCGGCGGCACGCCGCCGCTTCGCCATCGTCGTCTTCTGCGCCGGCTCGCACGTCACGGCGGTGGACTCGAACTCCAAGTCCTCGTTTGGGCTCCCGGACTCCATGGCGGCGTCGCGCTGCTTCCGCTTGCCGCCGGTGACGCCACCGGCGGCGACGTCGTGCGGCTCGGTCTTGGCGGTGCAGGACCTAGACCTCATCGACGACGACGCCACCGTCGCCGTGTCGTGCGCCCTTCTGGCGCCGGCGCCGCCCTTCCCGTTCCCAACCGGCGGCGGCGCGGCGCCGGGCGGCGTCTGGACGTGGTTGCTCCCGCAGATGCTCGACCCGATCGTCAGCATGGACGACTCGCCGGCCGCCTCCGCCGCCGCGACCTTCACCTCCCCGTCCATCTTCGCCATGACGACCTCCGATACGCCGCGCACGTCGTCGACGTCCCCGAACTCCGCCTTCTCCCTCGCCGGCCACGGCGGCGGCATCATCCTGCTCTGGAGCGCGGTCACCGCGCCCCGCTCCTCCTTGAACGCCGCCCTGCGGACGTCGCCGCCGCCGCCGGCCGCCGTCATTTCGCCGAACAGCTCGGAGAACAGGTCCTTCTCGAGCACGTCATCGACCGGGTACTGAAACCACGACGCCGACTCATCCTCCGCCATCGCCGCCGCCGCCGCCGCCGTCCTCTCCGGCCTCGGCGGCTTCCGTGGCGCCTGGCTCTGCATGACGACGTGGCCATTGCACCAGAGCAGCTCGACGAGCCCGTCGTCTTCGCTGCAACACAACAACCAAAGAATCACTCATCTGGTCGCCTCCAATCCGTGGAAAGATCTCAGCTTCGATCCAAGAAAAACACGAACCCTAGTGGCGCAAAGCCGTCTCCCATGCTGGTGGTATTCCAATCAGGGACGAACTGGTTCATGGCATTTACAACCCTAATCACTCACTGCAAGGAGAAGCCCAAAAATTCTGACTTGTTTCTACCTGCAAAGCCAATGATCATATCAGATTCTGCAAGAATCAGAGCAAATAGTTTAGCATCATGCAACAAAGAATGCTCTTTTTATATCAATGAAGCTTTCCTAATGACAAAGAACAAATTTTGTAGGTTTGGCAAAATTTAAGGGAAAACTGAACTCCAAGGATGGATTTCTGAAAAGTAGAATGAAACAGAACAAGAGCAACAAGAACAAACAGAGAATGAAAAAGCAGAGAAACAATCACTGCAAGCTACAAAGTACAAACCCTACCACTTTGATGCCAAAAGCTGTAGAACTGCAGAGTGAACAACCTGGAGAAGAGCAGTGCTCAGATCAACAGGAAAAAGCCAAGATAAGAGAGATCCTTTTCTTTTCTTTACTCAAAAGAGATTCACCATCAGGAAGGATGAGCACTTGAGCACTAGTACTACATATCAGTATGCATGGATGATCAATCACTGAACAATAAAATTCAGGATTGGGGTGCCAAAATGTGTGGTGGATGAGAGGGCAGAGGGGGAACCTCCAGCCTCAGATGGAAAAAAAAAACTGTCATATCTATCTATCCAGTTGACTTGCTGAAACACACAGCAACAACACACACAACCAAACAAAAGACAAGAAGTAGAAGAAAAGGAATGGATGTAGCAGTAGTAGTACTACAAAAGAAACAAGAAACTCCCTACCTTTTCTGATTGATTCTGAATTTGGTTGTTTCAGATAACTGTAATCTGAAAAAGCCTCTGCTTCCTGGTGATCAGCTCACACTTGCAGCTCTCTCTGAGCTGAGATGAGAAGAGCTGAGCTGAGCTGAGGTGCGAAGTTAGTAAAAGTAGAAGAGGAGAGGCTAGTTGCAATTGCGCAAGAACAAGGGCAATGTGTCCTTTTAACAGGGCAAGATGATGCAGAAACAACAGCAGCAGAAGCAGCACTGTGGGTGAACTGGATTCCCCTGGCGGAGAAAGAAAGAAGGAAATAAAGAAAGAATGCAGGGCAGGGCAGGGCCGGAAGAGGACTCGCCGGAGAGCGACAGGGAATGGTTATCACCCCCCCCAACTTTCCTTGCCAACATAGCATCACAATTAATCTCGTCCAGTTCATCTCAAACAAAAATCAATTATATTATAAAGACAAACTTAAAAGAAAGCATCACGTTCATTTTAAAGACTAGAAATTTCTATATCAATCGAAAAAATGTTAACCGTTACATTATGGTAAGTCAGATTATAATTGATATACTTGTAAATACAATTATATCTATATAAACAGAAGTTGTATAGGAAGTCTATAGAAAAAAAGTAAGAGTTGTATATAAAATCTACACCTCGTAGAAAATAGAAGCTAAAAAATTATATAAAATTCAACTATACTTCTACATATATAATGGTACCTATAGAAAAACTAATTACCATCTTTGATGGAGATGTACTTTCATCCCTTAAACAACATCCTCATCGTTTCTTACATGACATCTAAATAGTCATAAAAATATTTTCAAAAAATTTACAAGATATATTAATTTGTAAGGTCAAATTCGACTTATATAAGTTGTAAGAGGGTAGACTATAAATTCTCTGAGGGGATATCCCCTTGTGGTTTCATGTCATCTAAATAACTATAAAAACTTAAAAAAATAATAAGATAGATTAATATGTGATTAATCACTCCATAATATGCAAATAAAAATGTAACTTCTACAAGTTGTAACGAAAAAATAAATTAAACTATGGCTAGTTAACGTATATTCGCAGTCAAATTTATTTTTAGTTAAATTTGACCTTGCATGTTGTGAAGTGATTTATCATATATTAATCTATTTTATTGATTTTTCAAATTTTTTATAACAATTTGGATGACTATTAACACTAAGATTTGGTAAGCACTTGGAGTCTCCATCGGCTAAGTGTTCATATCGGCTCAAAGTTGGAATCGACGAGAGTTCTCGCATCGCCATGGAGATTTTCTATCGTCAATATCTTCAGCAGTCAGATTCTTGTTAAATTCAGTTTAAAAAGATCTTATCTAAAAAAGACCGAGTTCAGAAAGGATGTGACTTATATTTATTAATTAGGTAAAGTTTATTAGCTTTCTATTTTATTTTAAAAAAATGTATTAGTGTCCAATAAGGACTCGGTTTGTTTCCTTTTATCTTTAAGGAAGTTTGGATTTATAATTTGTTAGGATCTCTGTTAGCCTATGGGTATAAATATGTAAGCCCGAGGTTCATGTAACATATCAATCTCTCGATCAATACAATTCGACGCATCACCACCTTTTACTTTTTCTACTTTATTCATCATCCAACGAAATTTGGCACCGACGCGGGGCTGCATCGGCTTCGATGTCCGGCGAAGGGGTAAGTCCAATGTCCCGCCTGCCTAGGTATATCATCTCTATCTTAAGTTCCATTACTGTTTATAGATACATCGACTTAGTCAAGACTTTCTCGGTTAGGTCCGATATTCTGATCAAGTTGATGTTTCTTTAAACATAATGTCACTTTAGATAGATTTGTTATATCCATCACATTAGACAGATCTATCGGCTCATTGAGTATTAGATTATCATATACAATCTTGTGCTGTATCGTTTAGGTCTGACCTACTAGATTGTTGTTGATAATCTAAGTCTCGTTAAGCCGATAGGTTCATGCTAATATTTCATCGAAGGGTTAGCCGATCTTATGTGATGTGTAAAATTTATATTTGATGGTTTTACTGTCTTGGTTAAATTTAATGCATGACCACTTTGATTGGTGTCATACTGGCTGGTTTAAATCATCAGACAATTATCAACCTTATGCTGCATCGGTTAGATCCGACCTATGAGGTTGTGGTTGTAAGTTAGATTTATTCAAGTCAGTAGGCATCAATCATTGTTTCATTGAGGTTTCAGCCGATGAATTATCATAAGATTTATTCAAGTCAGTAGGCATCAATCATTGTTTCATCGAGGTTTCAGCCGATGAGTTATCATGGACGCTGCATCGGCTTACAAGGATTATATATAAGTTGGATTTAGCCGATTGCAGCAAAGGTTTAATTGACTACTTAATCATTCAGATTTAATGACATCGGACCTCTAGCCGATGTTGTGCTTTGATATTCAGATCAATATCTATATCATTATGTGATTGGTTTAGGCTATATTACATTGATATATTATTGTGTTATCGTCAGTCGATCGCTTTATATAGATGCTTGCTCAGCACATTGCCAATAGATTGGAACCCTAACTGCATTGGCTGACATCGGCATCTACTGGAATCAACCGATCGACTGTTTTGGTTATCGGCCTATCAACCAATATACTCTATGTTCTGCTGTTTTATATATCTTGTCAATAGCAGGATCAAACTGACTGACACGTCCACACTTCACCAATTTTAGGACCTGCACTGGAGCTAAGCAGATCTCTCAGGCCAGCGTGTGATCTGACGTCAACATATCTTTTGGCACCACAACGACGGTACGAATTTGGCGTCAACAATGGCATACAAACAACGAGGGGATGTTACAAGTTTCCCTAAATTGTAACCAAAAGAGCAAAATAAACTGAAAATTAACGTATATTCACATTTATATTTGTTATTTTTTACAACTTGCAGAAATCGAAGTTGAAGTGATATATCTCATATTAATATATCTTATAATTTTAAAAATATTTTATAACTATTTATGTGATATATAAGAAACGAGTGGATATCTTGTTGAGGGATGAAAATACTCTCCCACCTTTGACTACTAATTAGTAACACCGGTTGAATCAATTCAAATTCAGTGTTAAGCCATCGACTTGCATATGAAAATCTGTCATCTTGAAGGGTCGTGGTTACTGAAGATTTGGGAGATCTGAGCTCCAAGAGATCCTGTCTGTCAGTCAGTATGGCGCCCAAATCCAGCACCAGATTAGTGTCACGTCCATCTCACTCCAACTCACACACGATTGGAGAAGCGGCGAATCATCCATCCATCGATCAGTAGCATGCACGGAGGCATCAATGATCCATCCATGTTTGACAAGTTCAATTCCCTGAATTTTCTTCATTTTTCTGACGAGTGATACAATGCTCTGAACCTTGGGATCAAAGCATGAACAGTTGAGAAGCTAACAGCAAAGATACGGGTCGATCAGCGAAAATGCGGCGGCCAAATTGTTCGTCTGCGACGTCCACATCGAGCGTAGAACACGATTCTATCTAGGAAATAATTTGCAGGATGTGACGGCTCCGTGTTTGCTCAGATCATGGGCACGGCCACACGGCCATGAACAGTCGGTTTTTTTATTAGGTAATATTGACGATGGCAGTGACAGGAGAGTTTTTTTTAAGACGGCATATTGTCTGTCGTGGCAACACGGTTTTAATTAAAAAAATATCATTATTATCTATATCTATACCTATATATAAAGCAATTAGTGTTTCCACTCAAATTTTGTTTCTTTTATTTTTTACGAAAACCTTTTGGTTTTTCAAAATTAACCCGCAAATCGTCCTGGCTATTTAAAAAACAATTAAAGAAAAAAAAAGTGTTATTTTGCGAAAACCCTTGATTGTTTATAAAATTAATCTGCAATCCCAATGTTAAAAAGAAAGAGAGGCTGAATTAAAAAGACCTTCTATGTCTCTCTTTTCGCTTCCATCCGCGTTGCGCTTGCGCCTCCCTCCCGTCGCCGCTCGAGCTCCCGCGCGCCGCCCGGACCTTCGTCCTCCACCCGCTTCCTCCTCGCATCGTCGTCTCGTTGCAACGCACTGACATTTTGCTAGTTATCTATAAAGCAAGTAGTGTTTCTATTCAAAATTTTATTCTGTCTAGCTATTTTGCAAAAACCCTTGATTTTTTTCCAAAATTAACCCGCATTAGGGGTGGATACCGGCTTGGCTCGGCTCGCGGCCGAGCCAGGAGGCTCGGCCTCGGCTTGGCTCGGTTCGCGGCTCGTAGAGGCTCGACTCGTGAGCCTCATTTAGCTCATGAGCCACTTTAATACAGTACAATTTATGTACAAATTATATTTTCTTTTTTAGTCTATTAAACATGCAAATATACATTGAAAAAATAAAAAGTGATACATTAAGTCCATAATTAATGTAATAACACTTGTCCATCGACAATTATCCATGCAAATATAATGATGCAACTAGATTAGATATTATTACTATTATAATCTAAAGCATTAAATCCATATTGACCATCACAAAATTATAAAAATTATTGATTTATTGTCACATCAATAACAAAACAAGCAAAAGAATAGCAAAACAATCAAAACATTAGACCCTACTTTGTACATTGCATCCGGCTCGTTGAGCTCACGAGCGCTTGCGAGCCGATTCGAGCCGGCTCATTATAGCTAACGAGCTAAACCCTTGGCGCAGCTCGTTAGCATTTCTCAACGAGCCGAGCCGAGCCATCCACGAGCCGAACGAGCTAGCGAGCCACGAGTATTTCGTCGCCCTACCCGCAATCCTAATGCTGAAAAGAAAAGGAGGGCTTGTATGAAAAAAGACCCCCGCTCGCTCCTCCTCCCCGCGCCCTCCCTCTCGTCCCCATCTGCGCCGTGCCCGATCGCGACCGCGCTCCTCCCTTCCATCGCTGCTCGGAGCTCCCGCGCCCTCTCGTGCCGTCTCTATCCGTGTCGCGTCTCGACTTTACCCGTTGCAACGCACGGGCACAATTGCTAGTTATATCTTAATTGTTATATATATATATATATATCACTCACATATAAACTTTTGTAGACTCACAATTTTTTCTTCAAAAGTAAAGAGTTGATAGAAGTAATTGACCACATGTTACTTTTTTTAAAAAAAATGAAAGTTAATTGTGGGGCTAATGGTAGAACTATCATCACCGTTACTTTTTTTAGAGAATATAGATATATTAACTGCTCTTTTAATAAAAAATAAAACTGCAACCCTTCTTTACTTTCTTTACTTTTGGTAATGAAACCCTCCGTTTGATGTGTTTACGGCTTGCATACTAGAGGGCACAAAAAAATTGTGGATATTTAGTAATTAAAATAATACTTTCTTAATGGGATTTTTTAGTTTTGACACTAAGTAGTAATGATCACACATCACTTTTGCAATTCTTGCCACTTGGGCTAGTACAATGACTAATAAAAGTGAGATGGGTTTTCAGCTTAGTGGCAAAAATGGGATGAAAATTATTAAATTCTTAGCGGAAAAGGGAAAAATAATCCTCCAAACAATGTCACTCATATTCCAATTGGACAAGAGTACCTATACATCTATAACCAGTTATCTTTCACATGATAATACACACAGTGATCCAATCATATTCTCCCAGCCTCTTTATAGGGAAAAAAAGGTGAACATTCCTTACAAAAAAATGAATAATTGATAGTCACCATCACACCCTTTCGAAAAAGAAAAGAAAAAATTATTCCAAAGACCAAAACCAAGGAGAGAGAAAAAAGGGTTCTCTGAATTTCTCATCCTCCAATTTGCTTTTAATTTGATCCACATCACCATAAATATTGGTGGACTTGTGGCCTCAAAACAGATCCTTGGAACCCTAGCCACATATTTTATTCTCCTTCTGGGGCCTTGCATTTTGCATTGCATCCTTCCTCAGTTTTCCATTCTCCTCTGCCCCATGAGATTGTGAGGCAGAGAAGGCATTCAGATGCAAGGAAGCAGCCATGGCTGAGCTTGTGGCTCACATCCATCCATGGTTAACCACCATTTTTTTTGCTATCATCATCATTATCTTGATTAACTCATACATAAAAACAGGTGCCAACAGCTAGCCTTTCCCATCAGGTTTATGACAAGCTTGCAGGCTGCTGCATTAAACTCAGGACATTGGAGATTAACAAATTTGGAACATTTTCCCTGAAATGTAGGAGTCTCTACCCATTTATTGCGGTGGAATATTAGAGCATCTGAGCACTTGTTCAAATTTTATGTTTCTTTTAGCTATCACATGATTGGCAATTATGCAATTTCATTTTCTATCAGATTAGTCTCAACACCCAATTTATGTGGATAGGATAGGGAGGACAAAATGATCAAATAATCAGTATATTCTATTATTTGATGCAGAGATGGATCCAGACAATTTTCACTAGAGGCGAGCATTAGGATAGTTAATCCTCCTCTTGCGAAGTATCAAGTGCTAAATTAGATTTATATCTATCAAGTTCTAAATAGGGCCGGCCAGAGGATGGCTATACAAAATCAAGTGCATGTCTAGCAAATTGGGCTGGAATTTTCGGCCCATATAGCACAAATGGGCCTGAAAATTTTTGACTTTAGAAACCTCCAAAAAAAGCATTGGACAATTAAAATGATCATCCATCCCTGAATCAGGTGTTCAGGATGATCATTTTTATCTAGCTAGGCATTGTTAGATCAATATATATCCAGCTTGTTTATTCAGTGTTGATAACAACAAAGATATTTAATTAAGTGAGTATCTTTTTTAAAAAAACGGTGGGACAGGAGACAAGTGAAGAAATTTTCATGTGTTTTCATCACTACATATATTACAACTCTCCATATTTTTAATAATTTTGACACCTAAAACATGCAGACTTACATATATTGCTAGAATTAAACCCACTCACTAGATTTTAATATTTGTCCACAAAGGTCACTTGATTCATTTCTGTACTTAGCTAATGGAGTAATTCATCATAGACTAGTTGTTATTGCCGAAGAAGACGCCCCACTTGGGCTCGCCGGCCGCCGGCTCGTCCACCATCGTCTTCTCCGGCGCCACGCCGGCGATGGCCGGGATGTCCACGGGCACCGGCGACGTCGTCTCGGTGGCGGCGGGCAGCCTGGGACTGACCTGGAACGGGTTGAACAGCGACGCCCAGAGGCTGAGCTGCTCCTGCCGCGTCGCCCCGACGTACGGCGGCACGAGCTGCACCCCCGGCCCGGCCAGCGCCGGCGGCGCTCCGGCAATCCACGGCATCGACACGCCGGCCCCCGGGAAGTGCAGGCCGCCCGCCGGCACCGGCAGCGACGGCAGCAGCGGCAGCCACTTGCCCGCTCGAACCACCCCACCGCCGCCGCCGCCCCACCTGGTGGCGCCCTCCGGCGACGCCGCCGCGGGCACATCCATCGCCACCGCCTCCGCCGCCGCCGCCGCCGCGCCGTGTCTACTCGTCAGCGGCCTCGCCGCAGCGCAGCAGCAACCCCGCTCGTGCGTCGTCGCGACGACGACGCAGAGCGCCGCCGCGAGCACGGCGAGGCGTCGCAGCTGGTGGTGGCAACCCATATCCGTCGCTAGCGCTGGCAGCTGCTGGTATCTCCTCGCCGCCGGCCGCCGTCGTGCAGCTCGGTTGCTTGCGTCGCGCGAAGCTTATGTAGGCCAATACACGGCGAGGTTTAGGTCGGGGTTTGCATGGCGTGCATGCCAGCGACGCGACACTGAGCGTTGACCGTTGACCATAAAGACCAGGGTGGTTTAGTTGATAGTTCGGTCTAGTTAGGCCACGCTGCGCTCGTGTCAATCCTGATTAACACCGATTAATCCCCTGCTAATTAACCTGGTTTAAGCGAAATGATTAATTGGGCCTGAAGCCTGAAGGCCAATAATAAGTGGTTATTGGGCCGTAGCAACACTGGGCTGGAATTGTCACAGCGAGGGGAAAGAGGTCGACGTCGATGTCAAGCTCGATTTCCGGCGGTGGCCGGCCGCCGGCGGCGAGAAAACAACGGGCCGGAGATCTTCGTCCTCGGCGCCGATGAATGTAACGGGGCCAAGCCCACTGGATCATTAATTACGCATGCGGTTTGGCCCGAACCAACTGCACACGTAGAAAATGTGATGTTGCGCTTGCACACCCACATTACGAATTTTCTTATCTACATATTTATTTATTATTGAATTTACAAAAAATATATGTTTGTTTTAAAAAAGTACATTAATATACTCCTAATGGCGTGTTTTTATTTTTTTAAAAAAGTCATTCTACGAAAGAGCGAGTAGAGATTTGTATTCTCGTATAGCGTATATATATAAATATACTCCTAATGGCGTGTTTTTATTTTTTTAAAAAATCATTCCACGAAAGAGCGAGTAGAGATTTGTATTCTCGTATAGCGTGTGTATATATATACCCTATAAAATTAAACTTATATCAAAATTATAGACGTTATAGTTAACAACTTTTATATTTATTTAAGATCGTTTATGAGTCCAAATATTCGTTAAAAAATTAAAATTCTATTTTTACAAAATCTTAGATATAAAACAAACTTTATATAAAAGCTCGATTCGATGAGATCTTCAAGTTTAGTTCATCACTTTTTCATCTAAAGTTATTTGGATTGTCAAATAAGTATAGTAATTAAAACCAGTTAGAAGCGTCTAAATGTAAATATAAAATTTACACTTAGGACCCTAGAGATCGTTAGGAGCATATTTATGTAATTTTTTAAAACATAGTATATTTTTGTATTTTTAAAAAATAAATATGTAAGCAAAAAGATCCCACACTACTATTGTGGTGGTTTCATGTTGCTGAATTTGGTTGTGTCTACTGCACAATGAATTTTCGTATATATGTGTGTATTTGTAGTGGACATGTGCGTGAGGACGCTGGTGTACACGTGCGTAGTGGACATAAATTTAAAAAGATATAATTTTTTTCATGAGTGTGCATTTAGATATTTGGATTGTCCAATATGACCATGCACACAACTATAGAATTGAGAAAAATGTTCTTTCACTTTCGTTAACTCTATATCTGTTGACGTAAAAAATCAACACGTCGATCTGAGAGATCTGTTTAGCTCCAGTGTAGGTCCTAGGATCAATAAAACACATGCGTATCAGTCAGTTTGATTCTGTCACTAACAAGATATGCAAAATAGCATAGCATAAATCATATCGGCCGATAGACCGATAATCAAAACAGTCGATTGTGTGATTCCAGCCGATGTCGATGTCCAGATAACTCGTCAGCTGAAACCCCAACGAAACCCTTATTGATAGCCATCAGGCAGCCTAGAGACCACGGTTCTAATCATGAATTAGTAGGTTAAACTGAATTGATGCAACACTAAGTATGAAAAGAAACGTAATATCTAGACAATTAAGCCTTTGACTAATTTTCAGGGTGGTAGATGACTAAGCTAATCTAATTTAATAAAACGATTTAGCCGATATCGACAGAAACCCTAAAGCGAGAGACAACCGATAAAGCCAAATCGAGATACTAGGACTAGATTAACAAAAACATATGATAAGACTGGCTAACCCTCCTGTGAAACATTAGCATGAAGCTATCGGTTTAGCCAAACTTAGATTATCGATAACAATCTAGTAGATCGGACCAAACCGATGCAGCACGAGATTATATACGATAATCTAATACTCAAGGAGCCGATAGATCTGTCTAATGTGATGGATATAACAAATCTACCTAAAGCAACATTACGTTTACAGAAACATCGACTTGATCAGAATATCGGATCTAACCGAGAAAATCCTAACTAAGCCGATGTATCTATGAACGGTAACAAAATTAAAGATAGATACAATATACCTAGGTCGATGGGACCTTGGACTTACCCCTTCGTCGAGTTCGAAGCCGATGCGGCCCGCGTCGGATGCCAAGTCTCGCCGGATGATAAACAAAGTAGAAAAGTAAAAAAATGGTGATGCGCCGAGGTTGTATTGATCGAGACAGATGAATTATATGAACCCCGAGCTTACATATTTATACCCATGGGCTAACAGAGAAACAGAGATCTTAACAGATTACAAATCCAAATTTTTCTAAAGATAAAATGAAACAAACCGAACTCTTTTTAATTAATAGATACAATTACATTTTTAAGACTTTATCCTTATATGACAATCCTTATAAAGCACATCATCTTAATCCGACGGTGTCTCTAATGTTGTCATATCAGAATCAGCTATATCGGCTTACCTTAACCGATTCAGTATTAGCCGATGGACACCTTAGCCGATTCGGGTTTCGGGACTTACCAAATTATATTGTTAACAATATTTAAACAATATATTTCATGGGACTAACTATATTTACTTTTTATATAAAAACAATGACTGAAATTAAGAAAAAAATGTGGCGTTCTATTTTTAAAGAAACTACTACTATTTATTTAGCATACGCTGCAATTCTGCAAAGTGTGGAGTTATTGCCAATAAAATCAGAAAAGCACTTAATAGTTTCTACCACCACTCACGTAACTTGAGAGAGTTGAGACTTGCACGTTGCTTCGTCAATTCATCGTGGGACAGGGATTTGAATTTTAAAACGTGCACAAATTGAACATTGATCACGATTGCAGCCTGGCTGTTCGGCAGCGGAAACTCCGTCTTCCATGCATATATTTTCCAAAATGTGTTTTTTAAAAAACTTATATAAAAAATTGCTTTAAAATTATATTAATATATTTTTAAGATAAAATAATTTATATTTAATTAATTATATGATAATGGTTCGTTTTATTTTACATATCTTCTTCATTTCTCCAATCCTATCTTCTCAAACACACCCTCACTCTTGAGCTAAAATTTTTCACAATTCTATCTTTTTCGGTGTGATGTCCTTTGCAATATTTAGCTAGTTCTCGCTTTAACCTCTCGCAATCGGCCGACTGTCTCAATCTTGTAGACATCAACTTCATCGATCGCAGGTCAAATTACAACTAGAAATTAAAATAAAATTGAAGCACTTTGAGCCTTCTTCTTGATTGATGTCCCATAGTTAGTCATGTCGATCGTACGTAATCAAAGATATTTTTAGGTTAACTGTCAGGCTTAATGACAACAAAGCTGGATCCTGTCAGAGATAATGGCGTTTTGATTGTAATTGTTTACAGTTCAAACGTATTTTGTTTGTAAATTATGATTGACTAGCAAAATACCCGTATGTTGCAACGGAACGACGACGCAAGAGGGAAGCAGGCGGAGGGCGAAGGTTCAGTGACGGCGCAGGAGCTCCGAGCAACGACGGATGGGCGCAGGCGCAGCGCGGGGCGCGACGCGGATGGGGACGGAAGAGAGGGACGTAGGAGGTCTTTTTTTCATCCAAACCCTCCCTTTCTTTTCAGCATTGGGATTGCGGGTTAATTTTATATACACTCAAGGGGTTTTCTACAAAATAATCAGACAGACGAAACTTTTGGATAGAAACACTACTTGCTTTATAGATAGTTATATATACACATATATATATAACTTTGAAAAAAATGATATCTTCAACTTTATGTATCACTTGACATTGATTAAAAATAGTATCAGATAGACATTTAATCTAAGTTAATTTAATTTCATCAAATTAAATCAAAAATATAATGAAAATAGATATTGACTTACTCATACTTTAAACCGATTTGAAATTTGGTAAAATTTTAAAATATTTATGACTCAGATATTATTAGTTAGAAAAGTATATTGATGAATAGGATAAGTTGCATGTATATCGACGGCGGTGTGCTAGCTCACGTGTGCAGCGTGTGCTCGGCCGCCGCTAAGGGCAATGCACGGCGACGTAGGAGGCGCGTGAGTCAGGTTCGCCTGCTGGAGGTGAGGAAAGTGAGGCAACAATGGAGCGAGAGATTATACAGATCAAAAATTTTATAGATTTGGACGAAAAAAACGATTTGATGATAAAAAAGTTATAGATTTTTTAAGTAGTTAAGATAAGTTCTATCGTGTGTATAACTGGTTTTTTAAAATAGCCGGCGAATTGCGGGTTAATTTCGGAAAAACTCAAGGGGTTTTCTATAAAATAGCCCGACAAAACAAAATTTGGGTGGAAATACTACTTGTTTGTTTTATAGATAGTTATAGATTTGCTGCACATCCGTGCGGTATCTCCTGGAAGACGCGTGGTTGTCCTGTTAGAAAATTAGGCTTTTACGATATTTTAATTTCGAACTTTCTTAAATAAATCACTGAAACAGAAAATACGGTGCTCAAGCAAATATTAAAAAATATTTATATTTAAATCATATTTAAATATGAACATAAGAAACAGAAGATTGCTAGAGATTAATACATACCTGAAGTAAGAGCATTTGCAGGTGTAACAGAATTGTTCACCGAAGAAGGTGGAACAGAAGGATTGTTCACTAGAGACGCGTCATTCACCGAGTCGTAGAAGCAGCCATCACAAAGGTGAAAAAGTGAAAGCAAAACTACCAACCACCGAGAAACAGTCGTACGTAGCCAGGAAGTAATCGAAGCAAATCAGCAGAGCGAGCAGTCGAGGTCTGTTCTTGCAAGATTTGTGTGAGCAAAGCTTGCGATGGAAATGAAAAGCAATAGTAGTGATCTCCGGTCGTTGTCTCACTCCCATGCCACAAAACTTCTCTGCTTGTATAGACACAAAAGCAAGAGGAGAAGAGTCACCAGGAAAGAGAAAAGACATGGTCACCTTTGACAGAAGAAGGAGAAGAGACATTAATCCTGCATCATTAACCGGGAAGAGAAAGGGGCAGAGGCGCCATTTATCAGGGAGGAGAAGGTGAAGGTGCGCCATTAACCATGGAGGAAGAGGAAGAGACAAAGACACCAGGAAGTCGAACAGTCACAAAACCAAAACGGATCGTTGTCTCACTCTCATGCCACAAAACTCCTCTGCTTACATACACACAAAAGCAGGAAGAGAAGAGTCACCAGGGAGGAGAAAAGACATGGTCACCGTTAACAGAAGAACAAGAAGAGACATTAATCCTACATCATTAACTAGGAAGAGAAAGGGGCAGAGGCACCATTTATCAAGGAGGAGAAGGTGCAGATGCGCCATTAACCAGGGAGGAAGAGGAAGAGACAAAGGCACCAGGAAGTCAAACAGTCGTAAAACCAAAATGGATTGTTATCTCACTCCCATGTCACAAAACTCCTCTGCTTATAGACACAAAAGCAGGAGGAGAAGAGTCACCAAGGATGAGAAAACACATGGTCACCATTAACGGAAGAAGGAGAAGTGACACATTAATCTTGCACCATTAACCAGTAAGAGGAAGGGGCAGAGGCGCCATTTATCAGGGAGAAGAAGGTGCAGGTACGCCATTAACCAAGGAGAAAGAGGAAGAGACAAAGGTACCAAGAAGTCGAACAGTCGCAAAACCAAAACATCAAAACTGTTTGTATTCCTGGCCTTTTTCAAGGACCATGGGCTCGAGCTGGCTCGACGAGATGAGCGAGCGCGCATGGCCTTTTCCAAGGACCATGGACTCGGGCTGGCTCGGCGAGATGAGCGAGTGCGTGCGCACGCATGTGGTCTTCCTCTATTTCCTCTTGGCTTCTCAAATGATAGTCATTGAGTTCATCTATTCAAATCTGTGAAAATTTTTCTAAAATTTTTTATGATATTAAACCATTTTTAGTATTTTTTTAGCCTTAGAATTAATTAAATGAACCAAGACCAATTACCCATGTTCAGGTTCCTGTATATACGCAATTGGCATGGATTTTGTCTTGAAAAAAGTACAACCACATGAAGATATCAACATATGTCAGTCAGTGTATCACAAATATAATTAAATTATTCATGTGGCAATCTTTGCACCATTCGTTTTTTAAAGAAAAAAAATCTTTGCATCATTGTCAACGCTAGAGGGTTTAACATTTTTTTTCAGAAAAAGACTATGCCTACATGAGACTGTGAAGCCAAAAAAATCCAACGCAACATCAACGTTTTGTTTTCTCAAAATGGTGTTGCTTTCAGATTGATGCAAAGTTGCAAACCACCTTTTCACTTAACCAATGGCTGGATTTAACAAAAGAGCTGACGAATGGAATAATTTTTTATTAAATATATAAAAAACTCATTTCAGTATATGGACATGTCTCTGGTCAAGCATTTCAAAATTCTAAGTATGAATGGCATCTTATAAATATTTAGATCGGATACGCGAGAATCATGTGTATAAATTTAATCAGGAGAAATGTTTTCCATAATGTTTAAATTTCACCAGATTATATAATATATTACAATAAAAATTAGTGATCAAAGTTATTGTATTTTAAATACCGTAATGATGTCCAAAACGATATTTATCAAGATATATTGGAGGGAGTGATACACTTCTGTCCTAAGCACATGCGAACGTCATGCAGGGATAGCTAATTCTGTTCTAAACTTCCAATTTTTAATTAGTTCCATTTTTTATGTCTAAGCTAGAAATTAGGACTAATCCCACTTGGTCAACAAAGTTGTACTAATAAAAATTTCGGGTCGTAATCAGATTTTGAGTTCTTATATATATATATATATATATATATATATATATATATATATATATATATATATATATATATATATATATATATATATATTAGCAAAATGTTTGTACGTTGCAACGAGACGACGACGCATGGAGAGAAGGAGTCGGAGGGCGAAGGTCCAGACGACGGCGCGGGAGCTTCGAGTGGCAATGGGAGGGAGGGGCGCAGGCGCGGCGCGGATGGGGACGGAAAGAGGGACGCAGCAGGCGTGGCGGATCCAGAATCAAAATCTACCTATGGCGAATTTTTAACTATAGATTTTTATACGATGTTTTAATTAACCAATATATTACGGTCAAAGCTATATTATAATTCATAATTAATATTTTGAAATATAGTAAAAGATATCAATGATAGAACGTATCAATTAAGCATTAAGATTGTCATGGAGGTTGAGGTAAATTCATTCTCCGTCGTACCAAGAGCCGAAGAGGCCAATGGCAGTGGCACACCGATCGTCGTGACGTCGCTGTGGCCTAGCGTGGCGGCGTGATGAAATTTCTATGATTGAAAACTGCACGACATGCGGCATCGGCGTCACAGCCACACCGTGTGACGATCTGACTTTCTGATAGACTATCTCTGTGTAGACTGCGTGGGTCTTTTTTGATTGGGCTTCGACGATGCACGCGTCGTGCGCCACCAGGACGTCTTTTCAGTTTTCTCCACGCGGCACCTCGTACTTCGGCACCTACTACACGTGGTGATGCGCGGGGGGAGGGGTGTTAGTGAAGCTATGACGGGCGCCGTAGCTCGCCATAATGTTGCATCCGCCAGTGGACGCAGGAGGTCTTTTTTCATCTAAGCCCTCCTTTTCTTTTCAGTATTGGGACTGCGGGTTAATTTTATAAACACTCAAGGGATTTTCTGCAAAATAACCTATTTTTCTTCTTTAACTGAGTTTTTTCAAAAATAGCCAGGCGAACTGCGAGTTAATTTCGAAAAAACTAAGGGTTTTTCTATAAAATAGCCAAACAAAACAAAATTTGGGTGAAAACTTATAAATAGTTATATATATATAATCTATAATCTATAACTATTTATAAAGCAATTCGTGTTTCTACCCAAAATTTTCGTCCACCTGGTTATTTTACAGAAAACTCCTTAAGTGTTTATAAAATTAACCCGCAGTCTCAATGCTGAAAATAAAGAAATGGCTTGGATGGAAAAAAAGACCTCGTGCGTCCTCTCTTCCGTCCTCATCCGCGCCGCGCCCGCGTCACGCCTCGCCCCTCCCTCCCGTCGCCGATCGGAGCTCCGCGCCGCGCCCGCACCCTTCCTCCCATCGCCGCTCGGAGCTCCCGCGTTGCCGCCTGCTTCCCTTTCTGCGTTGTCGTCCAGTTGCAACGCACAGATATTTTTGCAGATATATATATCATTGACTTCATTTTGAAAAATACAAACTTCACTTTCGTACATATATAGATGTAATTAGGGCATTTATATATATGTGAGAAGGCATTTTTTTGTTTTGCTAATTTTTTTTACAGTGGACGCTTCATTAAGCAACGAAATTACAACTTATCCTGTTAATTTCAGTTGAGATCAGGCTACATGGCGGGCAACTGTACGAAGTGCACTGCTAGCTGTGGTTCACGTGAAGACTAAATTATGCAAAAGTTAGCGAGACAGCTTTCTTTTCATTTCCTTCCAATAATTGAAGGATTGGCAGATTGGATCGTAATGTCAAATTTTCTTTTTGAAGAATTATGCCTATATATTTTATTTTACCATTTATTGATATTCTCTTCGTCCCAAAGTAAGAAATTTATTTTTAAGGAATCATTTAAAAATAAAGGATAAATAATAAAGTTAGGATATTATAGTTTTTTTCTTGTTATAGGTAAAAAATAAAATTATTTTGAAACAGAGATAGTATAACATAATTTAACTACTACCACAATCATCTCGTCTCTAGTGACCAATACGATAAACAACAAGAAAATACCACATATATGAGATGCAATTATCCAAATAAGATGAATTTTGGCAATGCCAAGCTAGCTGAAGCTGCCAAGGAAATAGGAGTAACCTAATTTGACCCATTCCTATCCCATGTGTATGCGTGTGTGATATGGACACTCCCTTCTCATCCAAATTCCAACTTTCTTTGTCCTCTCACTGTCCATTTTTCCACTTCTTTTTAAACCTTTTCTCCCCTTTGAGCCGTCTCTGTATATACACCATTTGACGAACATGACAAGGACTAAAAATAAAATTCTTGAATTACAGAAGACAAACAAAAGATAGAACGTTGATTTCATATCGGAGAATAAGTGGCCCACGTAATTGCGCGGCTTAACGAATGTGACATGGATTTGTAAGTGATAAAACTTGTAAGTGATAAAGTTGTAATTTGCTGCTGTAGTGTGTACATGTTGCATTTATAGATGTGCTGCTGGTTTTTAGCCTCTAGATTTTAAGCCCCTTTATTAACTTTTCTTTTTCTATTTAAGAAGATAGCAAGAACCAACGGTGTGGTGTGGCGCCAATGGACACTGGAGAGGAGGAGTTCGCGGCGGCGGCGCGATGGGGGGACATGGACGCCGACTGCCTCGTCGAGATCTTCCGGCGGCTGCCGCTCGACGACATGGCCGCGGCGGCGCCGCTGGTGTGCCGGTCGTGGCGCGCTGCGGCGCGCGACACGTCGCTGTGGCGGGTGCTCGACCTCCGCGGCGGCGGCGGCGCCACCGCGCGCTTCATGCCGTGGTCGCCTCTCGGTGCCGCGTTGGCCGCGCGCTACGGCATCCGCCGCTTCTCCTTCGCCGGCTACCTCCGCCTCTGCGTCGCGCGCGCCGGCGGATCCGCCGTGGAGCTCACCCTCCCGCCGCTACTCGACTCGGCGCCGCCGGCGCCGTCGCCCGAGCTGGACCTCGTGTCGCTCCGATGCCCGGCGCTGAGGAAGGTCTCCCTCCCGGCGCTGTCCGCCGCCGACGACGCGCGGCTGCCTGACCTCATCGCGCGGTGGCGCCGCCTCGAGCACCTGGAGCTCGAGCACAGGCCAGCGTCGTTCCCGGCGACGGCGGTGCGCATTGGCGCCAGCTGCCCCAGCTTCTCCAGCCTCAAGATGGCCGGCGCCATCCGCGAGGTGGACGCCGCGGCCATGGCGACCTCGCTGACGGCTCAAGCACCTCTGCCTCGACGGGTGCTACCTGCCAAGGCAGGAACTCCTCGCCGTCATCCATGGCTGCCATGAGCTGGAGTCGCTGAGCGCGAAGCACTGCGTGGGGTTCGACGAGGGAGACGACGAGGTGGCGAGGGAGGCCGCCATGATCGGGCGGTTCGAGGTTGGAGGGTCGAGATTGGTCGACAAGTTTGACCAGCGTGACGTGGACGGTCTGGATGATGACACGCTGTCCTACGTGGACGTCATGTGATCTTGCTGTGTCGCCAGTTTGCCTGGTAGTAAAATTTGCTTTGACATTTCGGTTGTCGGTTGGGTCCATTTGAAACGCAGGAATTCTACTTGATTCGGCTTCAGTAAAATTCACGCGTTTCAAATTGGTCGTAAGTCGTATTATGACATCACAAAAATTTGTTTAGGCTTTGTTTGGAACAAACGAATTTCATAGGATTTGTATGAGAACTGAACTTGATTCATGCGAATGTCTTACAAATTTTAATCATATTTGGAGATATGGCACGGGTCATCAACATCTATTGCTATCGATACAAGACTGAAACTGTTCAAAAGTATGCATGCGTTTCGTGCTAACCAGTGCAGCTTAGCCATCAACTTCTGAACCTGGAAGACTTATCTGGCAATATTTGGCATCTAATGTAATTGCCAAGTTTAGCCTGCCAGATATCAGTACATAATCGACAAGATTGCCCTTTTTCCAGGCAGGCAAATTATTTGTCTGGTTATAGAGTTCTAGAAGAAATAAGTATTTCATGTATGCGAGCAACAGACCACTGAAACTATGATAAGACGCATCAACTTTTCAGTTTACCAGATCGTTACACACACACTTGTTTCAAAGTCGGTAAAACAGCATCACTTACCGTGTTACTGGATATCTTCGCGTTACATTTTCACCAAAAAGAGCTAGTTTTTGCTACCAGAGTTACACATTGGCCTATGGAAACAAAATTCAGAGTTACAGATTGGCCTATGGAAACAAAATTGCTAGGATCTGTAGATGGACGATCACTAGGTATCACCTACAAAAAGAGGTAGGGTGGTTCATTCACCCAATGGCGCTGTTGTCGCCATCATCGCATGTGTTCTCTTGTGAGCTGAGCTGACAGAATCAAATGCCCAGAAACAGCTTCAGCAGTATTGGCAGCACAAGTCATATGGATTTCATTTGCAATGCCATTTGCAACTAGCAGGTAGGACCCTTGTCACATTGTATGACGAGGCAAAACTTCGGCAATTCTCACTCATTTGCAACTGGTCTCTTCTCAAGCAATGATGTCAAGAACGCAGAACATAGTTTGGTGAGAGGCGGAAGAGCATGAGATGATCCACTGAATATAGTCTCCCAAGGTCTCTCTGACGGGATAAATGGAATTTCTGGAACATCTTTCTTTGACTCCAGTTTCGGAAGTTCTCCAAAGATAGAAGCATAACCAATTGGCGCTGGAATAACATAAACGAGCTTCAGAACCTTTTCAACATGTTTTAGAGTAGAAAAGAAAAGGAGGCAAATAAATGTTGCAATACAATGTTCATATACTCCCTCTATCCACAAGAGTTGCACGTATTATTTTTATCACGTAGACCAAGGGAACTCATTCGATTCATTTAATCACCCATGTCGATTTAGATGTTGTGTCGCTTTGTAATCACGTGCACACCCACATCTCCCGTGAATTGCATGCACATGGATTGGCTTGCTGTGCATGCAGTCCATCAATCTCGCTTAAAAGGATACGCTTGGGTTGCCAGATCCATTTAATTAGTGCCGCTAACTAATAGCCACCCTGTTCATTCAAAGCTTTGCATGCATGCTGACTACTAATACGTACAACTTATTTGGAAAGAGTAGAAAACATAATACGTGCAACTCTTGTGGATGGAGTACTGTATAATATATATTGCAACCAGCAAACATGGCTGGTAGAGAAGAGTTAGTTAACACAATGAACAATAAAATTATAGGGAACTAAGGGAATCTGATTAGAATAAATGCAACAAAACCATAACTCACCAGGTTCCTCAGTCTGAACATTTTTGTGTGCACTCTTGCCAATGTGCAAATCCTCCTTGCTTCGGGGATCAAATATAACATATTCATGAGAACTGTTTACATAGACCAACAATGATGTCTCTCCCTCCATGTCTTTGGTATTTGCATCCAAAGAGGAATCACCCTTCAAAAAAGCAATGCTGCCTCCTCTTGCCTACAAAAGAGAATTGAAATTAATAAATGTAATACATTAATGGGCCACCGATCCATTGAACACAGATCGACACAAGCAGCAGGAAAGAAAAAAATATAAACAATTCAATTGAGAACCAACTCAATAAGCGAACATTCAATGTGCACTACCTATTCATACATGTGGATAACTAAAAATATTTACAATGACTAACCAGAAAATTTAGTTCCACAAAATATATAATGTGCTCTAAGGCCAGTTCAAATATAACAACTCAGCCACATACCTTCTTTACTGACCAGGAATAAACAGGCTTTGGATTTTCTGCTTCGAAAAGTAGTACCACCCCATCTTGCTCTGCCAGTTTTCCTCCATCAGGACAGCTTAGAAGAGCAAGAACTGCAAACTCACTTCTACTTGACGAACAACATGCAGCTGTCAAAAGTACATATAATAATATGGGAAATAGATCAGATGTGTTTTTCTGCTTACTTATCGGAGGAGATACCAGCAGTTTGTTTTCACAAACCCAACTTCTTGATAGCATTTCAAAATGTTTGTACAAATGCCAAACCTAAGTTCTACTTACTAGACTATTAGCCATAGTTTGCCTGCTTAATTCCATATAATGGAAGTACAGAACAATTGGATGTAGACGACTGCATTTGTATCTGGTCACGCTTGAATTGAATTATTAGAACTATCATTTGGCAGCTCTTCAAGCTGACCAGATTAGGCATGACTAGCAACTGATGCTTATCCAAGCATCAGAGCACACAACTCTGTGCTAGAAAGGTAATCACATTTTGTAATATCAAAATTACATATACCGTGTCAGCAAGATAGTTTTGTACCTTCTGCAAAGAGGCTGTAAGACCATTGCATGGAATGATTTGGAACATTCCACACGGCAACCTGTGGTTTGGAGCTCTGAGATAGAGACATCAAAAAGGGTGATGTCCCAACGAACGAAAGTTTTGTGATGGGCTGCAAATTGAAATGAGATTACACATATCAAACTGTTACTCTGAACAGAGTGGCAAAAGCCCAAGTTGAGGAAAAATACACTACCGATAGTGCACCAGCAATTACACCAACAAGTGCGTTATTATCAGGATCCCACAATGTGACGACACTCTCAGCTGCAACCGCAAGAACAGAGCCATCGCTTGAGAAAGTTGCGGCTGTCATAGGTTTATTCCTGCAATTTTTCATTTTTTATGTCGCCATTTACAACATTTGCCACGAATTAACAGATGATATTATGGCAGCATAAGCATGTGGTTATACAAGTGCCAATAATATGTATGCTTATGACAACAACGTTGAGATATTGGTTAAAGGGAAATAAAATTAACAAAGTCAACTCACTTGTATGAGCCGACCGATTGGCATCTCCAACCAGATTGTTTTTTTTCATCACTTAGTTGTGAACGCATACTTTGGACCCAAACCTACAGATAAACAGTAAAATTAAGAAATAGAGACACAGAGCATCATCTCAATAACCAATATGTATGCACACCTTGAAGTTGCCACCAAATGAAGAACTCACAGCCATGTTTTTGCCTGGATGGAAAGCAATAGCAGAAATTCCAGCATCGCTGTATGTACGAATGAAAATGATAGTAAGAAAACATACACAAACATTTATAGTTGACCTTATAAAAATGTAGTCATGTACCAACCTGTGCGGCTCATAAATGACAGTGGACAAAAAATATTGTCCAGCACGAGACCCTTGGTTCCAAAATTTCAGTGTAACAAGCCCACCTAATTCTTCTTCAGGAAGCTTGATGTCAACGGTGCACATCAAATTACCATCGATGGACAATGAAACTAATGAAATATACATCTGTGGAAAGGAAAGCAATCTCATCAGAGCAAACTTCTGAATACTAAAATAAATGTGAAAAACAATGAAAAATTAAGTCACAAGAGCCTAACGAAATAAATCTAGGGTACAAACAAAAGGAAGTTGGTATCTCACTGTCATATCATCAACAGGCTGAAAGTTCCTCTCACAAACTTGGACCTGTAGAAAGTAAAAATATTGGGATGGGATATTCTTTCACAAATTCAGAGCAGTAAGACAAGTACTGGTTCAATACACTGAGAACCAAAACTGGATAAAATATGATGAAATGCTCTCATATGCTTACTGCTTTACCTCTGAAACTTCAGTATTCTCAAACAAATCGTAGAACTGTATGCAATAATCTTCTGTTGGCAAAGCAACAAGTTTGTTACTGTAATCAAATCCATACACATCTCGATAACAACCACGCAGGTTTGGGGAATAGATAGGTAACTGAAGAAAGAAACAAATAAATGACATCCATTAGCTAATATAAATGACATCAATGCAGTTTATTTGCATGAATGTGCTCTTAAAGGGCAGATTTATGCTATTGTAAACCTTAATTCCAGCAATAGATTTCATGACCTCCATGTTGGGCATTTTTAGAAGATGGACTTGGTTATTCATACATGACACCTGAAACACAAAGAACATAAGTTCTACTTCAAAAATGAATTGCAAACAAATGAAACAGAAACAGACCAAAAGAAATGGTAGCTTATGTTCTTTGTATGAATCCCAGTGCAGCCCAATTAGGAAGTAAACGTGCCATACCATAAAACAGAAGCTGAAGTGCTGAACCATTCTAGTTTTCTCATATGGTTCTAATAACAACATGTAACTTAATGTGGACATGTATGATTATGATAATATATAATTATACTCCCTCCGATCATAAAAACAAGTCATTTTATGAATGTGTGAAGTCAACACAAGTTAACTTTGACCTTGTACAAGCTAAAATATAGTCTTTCAGTCCATGAATGAAACTAATCCAATTTTGTCATAGCAAGAGCTTTCATAATATTACAGTTATGTAACCTTTTTAAAAAAATTTATGCGAAAGAACTAGGCAGTAAAAAATTGTAGAATGTGGACTTAGATAAGTTCAAAACAACTTGTTTTTGTGACTGGAGGGAGTAGTAGGTGGGGACATCATATTCAAATAACTCTTAAATCAACAAAATACTCTTCACTCTTCAGATTACTATACCAGGGTTACAGGAAATGCAAAGAAGTTTAATAAAAGAGGTAAAATATGGGAATACTTACACAGGCAATGGAAGAATCCGGAGAATCTACAAAGGACAAAAGAGGAGACCCTAGACGTGGTTTATACCTTCTCTTCCCTGTATCTAGTTGCCATACAACAATAACACCCTCCATACCACCTATAAGATAAGGAACTCATCATTGAAAAACATAAAACCCAAGCATCATAACTGAATCAACACAAATCAGCAAGCAAAACCTGAGAACAAGTAAGCTCCATCGGGAGAAAATTTAAGAAACTTCACTCCGCTTGAATGCCAATGCCATGTGGTGCAAGTATCTGCATCACCATTACCCCTCACATCACCCCTGTCTTCATCTAGTTTAGATTTTGCACCATCTGATCCAGAAAACTTTGCATTTCCAAAACCTCTCCAGATCAATATTCGCCCCGTTACATCACCACTAGCAACAATTCTCTCACTTGGATGGAAGGCCAGTGTGTTTAAGTTTTTTGAGTGGTTAAGCTTTATCTTCCTTATCTTGTCGAGCTTGAAATCTTTTGTTGGTATCCTCCATACATGGAGTTTTCTCTTATTTGTAATACCCACAAATTCACCAGAGCTACTTGCAACGATCATTTCCGGTTTACGGGTCTGTTTAAATTGAAGCAAACAATGCAGGGATGTAAGTTTTCATTGAAAACCTTACCACGGCTACACATCTACAGCACAATATATTATTGTTATATGTCCAATTGCAGCAATATTAGCAGCAAACTACATTTCCAAATGGACGCTTACTATTCATAGCATGACCAATAAAATACCTAAAACATATATTTAGCAGGAAAATGACCAGAAAATGAACTGGGACAGGTAAAGGTTGTACCTCAGCCAGAAGACTACCCACTTGACGCCCTTTGGTTAAGTCATAAATTCGCAACTGGCCGCGCAATTTCTCGTTCGATGGCTTACTGGTGTATTCAACAGAGACGAATGCAAACGGCGTGTAAATGTCAGCTCCCCTCGACACTCTGGTTATGTGAGGAATGGCCTGCGCTCAAACAGAATCAGAAAATGAACTTAGTTGTAACATTTGCCCAATTCATCGCAATTCCAAGCAGCAAGTCCATGCTCTGCTCAGAACGAAACGACAATGACCAAAGCGACGAAATTCACAAAGCAGCTCACCATGGAGTGCACGGGGAGGCCGACCTGGACCTTCCGCACCAGCTCCGCCGCCGCGAAGTCCCAGTAAATAAGCACCCCGTCAAGCCCCGCCGTCCAGCAGTAGCTCGCGAGTTTGGCCGCTGCCGCCGCGGGGGCGCCCACCGGCGGCGGCGCCACCACCACCGCCGTGACGTCCCCTCGTGCCCCTCCAGCTCCGACACCTGCAACACTCCCCATCGGTCAAAAATCACAACCACCCACGAATCTCTCCGCGAGAGGCGTGGCACGCGGAGCGCGGCGTACCAGCATGCCGGTGGAGGCGCTGAAGACGGAGACGGTGCGGCCGGTGCAGACGAGAAGGAGCCGCCCGTCGGCCGAGAAGGCCGGCGGCGCGGAGACGTAGCTCTGGCCGCCGGTGATCATGGCGGCGGCGGCGAGGGGTTTCGGAGCTAGGGTTTTGCGGCGGAGGGGAGAATGGGGAGGAGGAGGCGGCGGCGAGACGGCGGGCAGCAGCAGTAGGGTTTTGGCAATGGCAGAGGCGGTTTTTCAGCGGGTTAACGGGTCGCGACCCGTTTCACATTTTGGGCTCTTGATGGGCCTCATGGGCCAGGTTGATGGGCTATGCCTTTGACAGATGGTCTGGGCCGAATTTGCACAGCAGCAAAATTGACGAATTTGTAGTAATTCATGCCTCGTTTGATACGGCCAGATTTTAGTTCACATTTTTCCGGCCCATCTAAATATCCCTTTAAAATTATGTATTTGGGTTAAGATTTTAGCCCAAATCCCCGGGGAATTTATATTTGAAATTATTGACCGACCGGATTGAGGAAACCATTACCAGGCTCTCTCACCTTGTAAGCCATTACTAAATTTAAAACTTAAAATTAATTCATAGATTTTTTGGGGGCTTTCTATTTTTCAAACAATACACTGCAAAAATAAAATTGGGATTTTAGGCTTCTCAAAGAGACCCTTAGGGGACAACTTGGTGATCTATATGCTCACTTTATCTTTTGACGTGTGAACTAATTAAGCTGCTAGATTGGTAGGCCTACTCATAAAATTTGCTATAGTTTCTAGCCTGGACACGTCGTTGATGAGTACACTTCCAATTGAATGAAATGTTATGTTCTTGAGCAAGTGGCAATTGGTATGAGTAGTGTATTTGTGTAACTAATTTTGGTTGCTTAGAACATAAACCTCCTGAACTAATTAAGCTGTGTTTCATATGAGTAGCCTTGGTTTTCTTACCAACTAAGCTTGAGCTAAGTACCACTAATTACCGACTAAGCAGTACACAAGATGTAATAATTCTTATCACCTTTTGTGTTGGATCCAATATCTACACTCTCCGAAGCTAGTAGCAACATCATCTTTTATGTAAAATCAACTGAAACGTACAGATCAACTAACCAAGAAGCATAATATATACAAACTTGATCCTACGAGATCAAATTCCTATCAATTCAAGGACCTACAGGATCAGAGCATATCGGTTTTGTGGATCGACCGGGCACTTGTTATATAGTCTAATTTGCTACACAGGCTCCAAATTAAATTGTTCAGTTTCAGAGGTGCTTGGTTTGGAGCCTAATCTTGGTAACGGTTTCTTATGTTAGCAACTTAGTGACCGAGATATAGCCGCACTAATGGCCTTATGGGGTCTGACAATTTAGTGTACAAGAGTACTTATATTTCACTATAAAAAACTATTTAGGAATACAAATGGTGTACATAAGAAAATCCACTCATGCCTGCAGTGCGGCCTATGGTTAGTACCGCCCGCCTTCTACTCTAGAGGAACCTCTAAAAATTAAAATTGATGTTTATAGATGGTTGTCTTGAGCGATCGTTTTTAAAAATACATTTTCACAGGTGGTCATCTAAGTTATCCGTCTCTAGAAATATCGCTACTCGTATGTGCCCCCCTCCTTATTTTGTTTCCATATTACGAATGTGGTATTCTTTACTTGGAGTCTTTTTTGCCTATTAGTACTTGATTAATTAATTAATTAATGCTTCATAAAAAATCAATTGAATAGGTCTTACATGTTTAAAGGTATTATTTTTCGCATTAAACCTATGACTTTTTAACGTTTTAAATCTATGTGTCATGTCACATGTGCAATGGTTACTCAAGAGTGTTGTCTTTTCTAATATATTAATCTCTGTGGTCTAAACATCAATAAATAATTATGAATCTAACACGATGATATCACATGTAAGCAAAAGATCAAAGTATGAGGTACCATCTCAAAGCTGAAGATGGTCCAGAGAATAGAGCTAGAGAGGACAGAAAATCAACAGTGCACATTATACCACACTTATATCAAGATTTGTGCAGGACTGGAGGATGGTTGTTTAGACATTGCAGTCTTATAAAAGCTAGGTTATGTCCTCATGTGCAGTTGTCGGTCTATACACAATTAGCTTTAGTTGGCTTAGGGTGCTGACTCCGACCAATCAACCGTCGCCACTTGTGACACTGACAAGCGGGCCCACTGCCCGGATAAGATGGACATTGTATATATATGTTGAGGATTTTTGTTTGTTTTTGATTAATTCCTTCTTCTTATCTTTTTTCATACATGGTCCATGGCTTGCATCCTGTTCTAACAGGCAAGCAGCAGGTCTGAATATAATGCTGAAGTGAGACCCTGAAAACCTTGAAAGCTCTCCTTGCTAATCTTGTCCCTGTTGTTTGTTAATTAGGTTGAAAGTCTATGATGGCTGCTTTAGAGGAGATTAATTAGTTGGAACAGCTCTTTCAAGAAAATTCTTTGCCCTCAGTTAATCCACTTGCTATCATCAGCCAATGCTCTTTTGCATACAGTTGATCAAGGTTGGTCCATGATTTGCAATATCACGCGATTACCTCACAGTTATCACAATTATCTCCATGCGGTAACCACCTCGGTTTAAAATTTTTTTAAGCTTATGGTTTTATAATTTTTATAGTAACCACATGATTGACGAGATAACCGTGATACTGTTGGTTTATAACCCTCGTCAATGTTCAATTCTAACGGAGGATTTTTTTTCTTAAAAACAGTACAAGACACTTATATATATATATATATATATATATATATATATATATATATATATGTATGCTCTCACAATCACACCTATGAATACATAAACGTTAACGGTAAGCAACAAACCACATTTATAAAAACCAAACTTTTGCCATGTGTATCTCTAGTTGATATAGATAAAGACCAGAGTTACATATATGTTTATCGTAAAAATTCCAAAAGCTCTAATCATGAGCACTACTCAAGAAAGTGAATATCACGCATATAACAAATGAAATAAGTTAAGTCACTGGCAAACAAAAATGTATATCCTATGGGCCCCGGCCAACCTGGTTCCCTTATTAAGCTACTTCCTTCGTTTACATTATAAAGCTTTGGTTTTTTTCTTAATCATTAAATATATATAAATATAATAATATTTACAGCACAAAATTGATGTTTTAGATGTTGTTAATATTTTTCTATAAATTTAGCCAAACTTAAAATATTTGACTAAAAAATCAAAACAATTTATAATATAAAAGGAAAAAATGAGTAGCTTGCAAATTTAAATGGACAGGTAGATCAGCTAGTGTGTGACTACCTAGCTATAGCTTTAGCTAGCTAGCGTCCTCACTTGTCTACAACGACGTGCCACCCACTTCTCCTCCTCACTAACACACATCCACTTATATATACACACATTTGCAATTTGCATCTATATATTTGCAATGCTTAAGCTTGAATCCTAGCTTGAAGCCAGCTTAATTAGCTAGCTATTAACTTCTCATCGATATACCCCCAATGCATATATAATTATAAGTTTGAATCCTAGTTTGTTTTGTTTGCTCCTTGGATCGAGTTAGTTTGAGAGAATTTTGGGGGGTTTGGTTTTGAATTTGATTTAGTTTTTGAGTTACATGAACAGGTTCAGAAATGTGTTGCTACGAAAGTGCAAGAGCCTGTCACGTTCTCTCTCGAGGTCGAGCTCCTACAGGAATCTCCGATCCATGTCCACCAGGGAGCACGTCACCGGCGGCGACGGCAGCATTGGCTGTGGCGGCGGCGAGAACAAGGCGGTGTCCGGCGGCGACGGGGCGGTGGTGTTCGTCGGCAGCTCGCGGCGGCGCTACGTGATCAGCAACAAGCACCTCAGCCACCCGCTGATCGCCGCGCTCATCGACGACGTGCCGGCGGCAGCGGGCGGTGGCGACGTCGCCGCCGTCGGAGACGGAAAAGAAGGCGGCTACTGTGGCGGCGGCGGGGTCGTTGAGAGAAGGAGGTCGACATCGACGTCGACGTCGACGACGAAGCCGATCGCCGTCAACTGCGAGGTCGTGCTGTTCGACCACCTGCTGTGGATGCTGGACAACGCCGTCGACCTCCGCGCTGGCGGCGACGGCGACGACGACGACGACGACGCCATGAGAGAGCTCGCTCAGCTCTACGCCTACTAGCCGCTGCTGATCATGGAAATCGATCGATCAACTTAATCAACACCAATGTTAGTTAATTACTCGGTCGATCCATGCTTGCATGTTATTTGTTAGTAATTGCTTTGATCAATTAGTTCTTTCGATTAACTGCTTTGATTGATTTGCTTTTTTTCATTTGGTTCTTGCGCGAGATCCAAAAGATTGCTCGTCGCGACGAAGAAGATGATTAATGCATGTACATGCAAATGTATGAAACATGATGTAGTTATGGTTTATGATGTTTCTTAAAAAAAGAACATATGAATGAATTTATGGATAGAGTTGCTTAATTATTATGCTTTTAATTTGGGTTGATTAATTAATTAAGCTCTTGATGATCTGAAGTATAGAGAGTTGGCTATGCATCATCATCATGCAGGCACGCAACTTAATTAAGGTGGTTGTTGACATGATGATGCTGGAGTTAATGTAGGTACATAAGTAGGTGATTAATTTGATGAATAATGCATTATATTGTACAAGCTCAATGAATTTGCATGCTTGCCTTCACTTTGTGCAATTAGTTGACTTGTGATGAAAGTGAAGTCGCAATTTGTGCAATTTGATGAGTGCTTGTTAGCTTGCTGCAAGTTGCTGTCTATACAGCTCATACTTATACTACATGAGCAGAAATTTGTCGATCAGAAATGATATTTGGCAATATTTTGTGGATCATAGCACACACTTCAAAATCAGTACATTTATTAATTTTTCTAAAATTTTTAAATACATTGTTTAACAATATACTTCTCCGTCGAGAAACATAAAGCATGTTAGTTTTTGGCATATTAGTTTTTGCACGATCTTCAAGGTTATTAATTTCTTTCATAATATATTATCAATAGCTTAAAAAATACTTTCAAATACGAATCCACTAATGCCAATTATATGGCACTAAATATTCATGTTGTTTGGCTTAATTGTTAGTAAAGAATTGACTTTTTCGAAATATGTGATCAACTTATATTTTCCATCGGAGGCAGTATTTCAGAAAAAAAATCTGCAGGAGGTAGTGCTAGATAGGTTGAGATATTAGAAGCCTTTAACTAATTTGATGTTTAAAAAAGGCAAAAAAGAAGAAGAGCACACTCAAGTAGTTAGCACAAGCAATCAGATACAGCTAGCAGTAGTAATTAACGCAAGCTGATATTTGTATCAGACAGCAAGCAGAACAGCTGAACTGAACAGATATAACGGCAGTTCAGAGCAGACAGGCTACCAGATACAGCACACACGTTAGTTCCAACCCAATTTAGCTCAACCGTCCACATCGCATAATATATGCACAAAATCTAGCTTTTGATTATGTTGGAATTTATGCTCTCTTCTGAAAAAATTACAAAGTAGAAGACTTCAGTGTCTTGCGATTGATCGAGTTCAGGTTTGAATTGTGTTTTGAGTCCTAACAATCAATAACATAACCTTGAAGCAGCAAGATCATCATCTTTTCTTTCATATTATTTACTGGATTGTTGAAATGAATTATTTGCTCCATTCCTTAACAGATACTTTTTACAAAATCTTTTTTCTATTGTATTGGACCATTTGTTTCAAGTTACTTCTTAAGTTTATTATAAAAATATTTAATTCATCCTATAATTATAATTAAGCAGATAATTCGTAGCAATAATTCTCTTAATAATCTATTTTTAATTGAGCCCTAAATACATACAAACATTGGTGCCATTAGTTGCATGTCTTCCTTTTGTCCAGAACAAAACACATGAATTTTATAAGAGACATCATGCGCATGTGTAAAATTTTAAATTTTACTAGCTGTCAGTCACCTTAAATTTTCATATATCTCTTCCATTCTTATTAAAAAAGATTCAAATGTTATGTTGCTTTGATTTGAAGTTACTACACGTAAATCAGTTTGATCGAGATTCTTTTAGAAGCTGGAAAGGAATAAAGGAATAAGTCGTACTTTGACTTCTTCAAATATAGATCCAGTCTGATTCATATCCCTTAACCGTAATACCAGATATATTGACTTCTTAACTGTTAAAACAGTATAATTTGACTTCCTCGATGGTTTTACAGATGGTTTTTGCTAATGTAGCTCGTTGACCTAGTCTAACAAGCTAAGTCAGCATGTGCACCCCACATGTAAGTGACCCCCTCGTCTTTCTCCTTTCTTTATTTTCTCCCTCCCCTCCCTCCTCTTTCTCTCTGCCCTCGCGTCTCCCTTGGTGACGGCTAGCATCCTACCTCTCTCGTCGTCGCCTTTTCTCCCCTCTTCCCTCGCCATGGTGGCAGCCAAGGAAGCTATGGGCAGCGAGCTCCGAGGCAAGCCAGCTTCTGGATCTGCTCAGCGACAGGTGGCAGCTTGGGTCTGGCACCAGTGCCGACATCGACGCCTCGCCTTGGAATCCCCACGCCTCGAGCTCAGGTCGACACACGATGAGGACTAGCCCGTGCTCACTAGTCAATATTCGACACGGTGTGTGGTTACAACATGGCGGCGGTCTACGAAGAGGAAGCTGGACGAGGAGAAGGGGAAGGGGGATGGGAAAAAGCAAGGGGTGGTGCTGGCACGGGTGGAGGCAGAGAAGGAGGAGAAGGATGTGCTTCGGCAGGCGGTGGCGACAACAAAGGAGACGACTGTGGCGCTTCGTTCACACTTCCTCCTCTTCGACGATGGCCAGGCGACGACTGACAACCCTAGCACCAGCGTGGGGCGGAAGGTGGAAGAGGAAAGGGTGGTCGTGGCGAGGATGGCGAGCGCGGATCAGTCCGAGGCCATCCTCCTAATCTGGTCACGCTTGTCATCGGTGCTCGAGCCGCCACCGACAACTGCATCCACCGGGCGTTCATCGGCAACGCCCAACCTCTGGTTGCTCCAATGGGAAGGTGAAAGCCTAAGAGGGGGAGGGCGACAGCAAGCGGCAGTAGAGCTAGGGAGCTAGGCGGTGGCAACTTGAGATCCGTGGCGAGGTGTAAGTCGAGCGACTCAGACGTGATGATGCCGGTGGGGATCAAGCAGCCACGACTTCGTCCCTGCTCGAGCTCATGTGGTGGTGCGGAAAAGGAGAGAGGATGAGAAAGAGACGGAGGACGCTGACATGTGAACCCCACATGTTGACTCAGCCTTTTAGACTAGGTCAACAAGCCACGTCAGCAAAAGCCACCCTCAAAACCACTAAAAGAGTCAAATTATATCGGTTTTAATAGTTAGAGAGTTAAGATATCTGGTACTATGGTTAAGAGGTATGAATTAGATTAGATCTATATTTGAGAGAGTCAAAATAGATTTATTCTAGATGGAAATCACCGAACCAATTTGGGTAGGACAGCCTGCAAAGGATTGGGCCGAGTGGAAAATAGGGCCATATGGAATGCTCATAATTTTGCGCCCAAAGGCCAATCCACCCTGTATTTTTTGCAGGAAGTATGGATGCTTCTTTGCGAATTGAGAGATTCATGTAGGAGTTGGGCTATTCACCTGTTCAAACTTGGAGACTAGAAAGAAAGGGGCAAATTTTATTACTTTGCCATGGAGTTCATGTAAAAGCCGGTGTTTACTTTTACAATATACCTTCACTTCCCAGCTGGTTCGGCTAGGATTCAAAATTGAGGATTTATTTATCCTCTAGTGCCAACGACATATAGCCATATAGGGTCAGGAGGCTACAAATCTAGGTCCCGTGTGAACCGCATGATTATGAAAACGAAAGAATAAAAAACAAAACATTTTGATAGCAACGCAAGTGTAAAATAGAAGATCGTGAAACACTAAAAAAAATAAAGAAATGACTGTTTAATTGGATAAAAAACAAAAAATTTGATAAGAGATAAAGGCCTAGAAGAAATTCCATAACTCAATAAGGTTTGACCTAAATGAGACACGTAAGATTATTCAATCCTTTATTTCAAATGGCTATATTGGAAAAAGTCCTATAGAGTTGAAATCCTACAAAATTTTTATATTTTTCTTTAAATCAAAAGGGGTCCTAAAAGTAGTGCATATGATCAAATTTTAGCAAGAAGATCGGTGCAAAATCTCAATTAAACTAGAGGACTTTTGTATTCATATGATAGATTAATTATTTCCAATCCCAAATCTTCCAAAACTTTGGAACTTTGCAAAGAAGAAGGGGAAAAGTGCATAAACGAAAAAGAGAAAAAGGAAAAACGAGAGAGGAATTAACGAGGCCCCGTTCCCGGCCAGCGCGCGGCATACGTGTGTCTTCGTCTAGCCACGCAAATCTCCCCCAAATTTCCCCACAACGACCCGCCATTGCTGCCCCCGCGCGCATCGCCTCGCCTCGCCAGTCGCCACCGAACCGCCGGGAGCATCCCGAGGAAGACGCCGAGCAGAGAGGCGAATCGAAGCGACAAGAGCAGCAATGGCGACGGCGAGGACGCTGGCGGCTGCGGCGGCGAGGGCGTTCTCGTCGACGGCGACATCCGGCGGCGTGTCCATGGTGCAGGGCGCTTCCCGCGGCATCGGGCTCGAGTTCGTGAGCGCTCCTCGTCTCCTTCCCCTTCTCTCTCCTCCTCTCCCATCTCATTTCACATTTTTTTGCACATTAACCCCTTTTCTTCTCCATATTTACTCCTTTCCATATCCATTTCGCACTTGGCCCCCTTGTTCGCCGACAGAAACCGATCGGGCCCACCTGCCAGCCACTCATACGGCTCACCGAGTTCGTACTGCTGTGCAGTGTTAGCTGCTCTGATCATGCGCTTTGGCGGCGATTTCTACGAGCTCTGAATCTCGCATGCGATGCAGGTGAGGCAGCTGCTGAAGAGGAGCGACGAGGGCCGCGTCGTCGCGACGTGTCGTTCGCCGGATTCAGCCGCGGAGCTTCAGAAGCTGAGGCAGGAGCACACGCCGCGCCTCGCCGTGCTGCCGCTCGACGTCACTGACGAGAGCACCATAGAGGTATAGATATATGCACTACTATACAGAGATTAATAGATAGATTTCATTAGATTCTTCTTGCTTGGATTGCTAGTCGTACCCGGATAGAACAATATTGTGAGCAGAGTTGCTTGATATTCAGATTCAGAAGGATGATATGAACTTTTGCTGTTCTAGTTTGCAAATCGTGTTTATTGGTAGGAAGATGTTGCTAGTGATGACAGGCTGAATGGAGAGTTCTTATTTGTACATCTTTCGTCTTCCGGTGTCAGGCAGCTGCGAACTCCATTGGAGAGATCCATGGATCTCTGAACCTGCTGATCAATGCAACTGGAATCCTTTCAATTCCAAATGTGATACATCCAGGTCTAATTGAAATCTGAACACGACTTTTCAGCTTGCATTTGATTTGTTGGTTAGTTGTTGCCTACTGAAATTGGGATATGTTCACGCCGTGTTACAGAGACTACGTTGAGCAAAGTTCAGAAGTCATCCCTGCTACTAGCATATGAAGTGAACGCTGTTGGCCCTATTTTAGTGATCAAGGTATAAATAATAACTCACTGATTCACTTCAGTTTTCATATTCTTGTTGTGATGTGGTCGGAGACATGCTTACTCTAAATTGATTTGTTCTATCAGCATATGTGGCCATTCCTGAAGGCTGGAGGTCGCTCCGAGACTGGGAGAGGATTTTCATTGGTTGCAAACATGAGTGCTAGAGTTGGTTCAATAGGTGACAATGGCCTAGGAGGCTGGCATTCATATAGGGCTTCTAAAACAGCACTGAATCAATGTATGCAAGTACTAACGTGTTCCATTTTGTCTGTACTAGCCTGCTTTTGACACTAATCTTAATGGTACCGATATTTTGTTTCCATCAGATTTATAAGACAGACGTTTTGCTAATGTGTGCAGTGACAAAGACTGTGTCAGTTGAGCTGGGGAAGAAGGACAACATTGCCTGCATCCTGCTGCATCCAGGAACCGTGGACACTGACCTCTCGCGCCCTTTTCAGAAGAATGTTCCCAAGGATAAGCTCTTCACAAGGGAGTTCTCTGTTCAGAAGCTACTGTCCATCATCGACAATGTCAAGAAGAGCGACAACGGCAAGTTCTTCGCTTGGGATGGACAAGAAATTCCATGGTGATATCAACCAGCACTTCAGCAGAGCAAGTGAGCAACAGTGTCCAAAATTTGTGCTCAATATTGTCTCAGCCTTTATTCTGTTGGCACCAAATCGATCGTGTTAATGCTCGATTTGAATTCTACAAGGATCTAAGACGGTCTGAAAACTCGCAGATCAAACCAAAATCCGTTTCCGTTTCGCTTCTTTTTTAGATGCGTACTAATGATCGATGTAATTTTTCTTTTGCGAGAGGTGGCACAGCAGTTAACCCAGTGTAATTAGCTTCAACATATATTATGATGGATGGGTATGTATGATTTCCAACCATACTTAGTCACAATTAAGGTTAGACCAGTTGTGACAGCTAAAAAATATGACGAATAAATTGCTAGCCTCAAAATATGGTAAAGTTGATAAAAAAATTGAGTTTACATGCGGGACATGTTATTAAAAAGTATGATAAGTCATAACTGTAACAGTGAACCAAACACATGCCTAATAAATTATGACGACCGTGAGCCAAACATCCCTTATATAATCAATTTCTCAACTGCATCACATTCATATCATATAATGACTGACATTTCAAATCTCTTAGATGTAATTAGTACTACTACCTTTATCTTAAAATATAACAATATAAAATTAAATAGGACTATATTATTATATTTTGAGATGAGAAAATTATATTTTGAGAACATCATTGATTACAGCCATGTCGCCAATGGCAGCTGCACGGAAGCTTCCCTTGATACGTTTGACAGTGACGTGGCCTCCTTGCAGGATACTTGAATCGTATACGCACTGATCAATGACTTCAGTCACTAGTTGGCTATCGGCCATGGCTCAACGGCTTCTCCTGCTCCTTGCCGTCGTCGGCTCGCTCTGCACCACCGTAGTCGTTGGCGACGGTGATGATGATGGTGGCGGTGATCAGATCATGCGGCCGTTGAAGATGTCATGCTCTATAACGGCGCCGGCAACTATGTTGCCGGCAGCCAGTAGCACAAGAACCTCGACCAACTCCTCGCCACCATCCCCATGGCGGCCGCCGACAACCACGGGCTCTACAATGGCTCGTTCGGTGCAGCGCCCGACGAGGTCTTCGGCCTTATCATGTGAGTCACCGGCGACGCCGTTCCGTGCCGGCAGTGCCACTGCCACGCCGGTGCTCCCTCTGGGATCATGCAGCTCTGCCCGGGAAGCCGGACTGCGCGCGCGGTATTCGACGAGTTCGTCGTCCTCTACTCGGACATGTCCTTCTTCTCCGCCGCCGTCGACCTCACCGCCTCGTCGTTCTACGTTCAGGCGCGCCGTGGGCAATCATGGACCGCCGGCGGCGGGTTTTCACCCTCCGAACAGCCCTACGTGGTCGACGCGGCCGCCATGCACCGCACGAGGTCCGAGCTGATCACGTCGCTCGCCGTCATCGCCGCTCACTCGCCGCTGCGGTTTGCGTCAAACGATACTCCGTTTGGCGGCTCTCCGTCCATGCACGCTCGACGGATGGACAGGTTCGTGCAGTGCAGGAGGGATCTTCCGGCGAGCGAGTGCACGCGCTGCCTCAACGTCTACGCTGCACGGCTGCCGCAACAGCGGCGGCGCCATTAAGGGTACAGCTGCATCCTTATTTGCGATGTTAAATATGTGATTCGAATTTAGACTAAAATATATTTAGATTAGTTTTTTATATAACTTATTGTCTTTTCTTATTAGGAGTCTTATCTTTTATCTCATATATATATTCTTATAAGGTAAGGTGTACGTACGAGAAGAGATGAGATGAGATGTCTCTGTTAAGAGTTAACAGAAAGCAAATATGCAAGTGTTTTAGAAAGCAAATATGCATGTGAAACACTTCAGTTTAGGACATGCATTAGAAAAATAAGATGTTCTTTTAATCAAGATGTACCTGTTAGTGAAGATTTAGACTTTTCTACTATTGAGCAGTCGCAAAACATTCTATTGCACAAGATAAGCTTAAAAGGAATACTAAACGCCATCAAAGATAAATTGAAAAAACGAACATAGTTGCTTATGCTTTGAGTGTGGCAAAATAAATTAAAGATAATGCAGAACTTTCTTCATATTCTGAGGCTATTGTTTTTTTATGGTTATAATAGATGGATAATTGTTACGCATGATGAGATGAAGTTACTTGAAAAGAATCATAATCTTCAAAAGAAAAAAATAGATATATCTTCAAATGATGAGGCAAGATACAAAGCAATATTAGTTGCTAAATGTTATAACCAGATTGGTAATGATTTCAATGATCTTTTTCCCTGTTACGAAGCATAGTTTAATTTGCTTTACTCAGTATTGTTGCAATGCATGATTATGAACTAAAGCAAATGAAATGTTAAAATCATATTTTTACATGAGAGTTAGAAGAGGACATTTATATGGAGCAACCTGAAGGTTTTGTTGTTTTAAAAAAAGAACTAGCATGTAGTTTGAAGAAATATATTTATGTGTTGAAGCAGTCACCTAGACAGTGGTATAAAAAATTTGACTCTTTCATGTTTTCTCAAAAGTTTAGAAGATCCAATTTTGGTAGTTGTGTTTGTCTCAAAGTTGTTGATTATTCATCTATATATATATATATGTCAGTATATGTATAGCTAATTCTGGCAAAAGAGCATTACAAATCAGTTCAGTAGATTTTTAGATATCTACGTGATACTTCTAGTGCTTATTTATAGTTTGGGAGTTCTAAAGATGGATTTGTTAGTTATGTGAATTCAAATTTTGCTGGAGATTTGGATAGAAAAAGATCACTTACATGATATATTTTCATCATCGGAGGTTGTATTGGTAGTTGGAAGACAAGTTCACAGGTAATTATTGCCTTATCTACTAGTGAAGTAGAGTATATGACTATTTCTGAAGCTTGTAAGGAAGCTATTTGGCTTAGAGGTTTGTACACTAAGTTATGTGGAGATATGTCTTGCGCTGATATATTTTATGATAGTCAAAGTGCAATATATTTTACAAAAGATCAGATATTTCATAAGAGAACAAAACACATTGATATGAGATATCATTTTATTCGAGGTGTGATTGCTGAAGGTGATATCAAAGTTGCAAGTTAAGTACTCATGATAACCCAACTGATATAATGATAAAACCAATTTCTCCTATTAAGTTTAAGTTTTACTCAAACTTGGTTGGTGTTAGATTATATCCTAGAGACTATTTGGTGCACAATAATTTTACCTACATGAGGTATTTTGGTGATTGATGATTTTTATGCTACAAGAGAAAATTCGTCTCAAGGTTACAATTGTTAAATATGTGATCTAAATCTAGGCCTACAATATATTCGGATTAGTTTTCTAATAGGACTCTTTGTCTTTCTTCATTAAGACGTATGGAAGGGATAAGACGTTTCATTGTTATTCCTCTATGCTTGTAATCAACTTCTCAATAATGATCATTGCCGATCGACGCTCATGGTTTTTTCCGTAAAGGTTTTTCACGTAAAATTCATGTCTCCATTGTGCATCTATTTTTATAACATGACATCGTTAGCCCCTAAGTACTGTAGCTACGGTTGCCATCGAAGTGTGTTTTACGGGAATAGCTAGCTCTTCAAGATGAGACTCTCTTGAAGACCAAGCACCGGAGACGGCTAGACGGCTAGTTGATGCCATTATTGTTGGCTTGTCTGCCAATGGCGTCGTGCTCACGCTCTACTTGAGTCTCTCGGTGTGGTACTTTCTACACCAGTGGCAACAATGGCGGATGACGGTGGCCGTCAAAAATCTGAGCTATAACAACCGCTAAAAGAGGATGAACTCGATAAAGGCATCGGGCCACGACAATTCTCCTACGGCGAGCTCGCCGTCGCTACTGCTAACTTTGCTGATGGCAACAAGCTCGAAGAAGGAGGCTTCGGGTCCATGTACCGTGGGGTGTTGTCCACCATGAACGACCTCCCTGTCGTCGTCAAGAAAGTATCCAAGATCTCTCGTCACGGCTGGAAGGAGTTCGTCTCCGAGGTCAGCATCATCAGTCGGCTCCGCCACCACAACCTCGTTCAGCTCATTGGTTGGTGTCACGACGGCAGCGATGAGCTGCTCCTCGTCTACCAGCTTATGCCCAATGGCAGCCTTGACGGTCACATCTACAATATACGAAGAACGTCAGTGGCGTAGCTAGGGTTTAGTGCAAGGGTGGTCCAACTAAATGTGATGAGCCAAATAATAGTGTTTTAAATACAATATTCATTATATTATAGAATATATATATATATACTTGAGTTTTAACATTAATCCATATTTTGTGATGGTTCATGACACACGTGTCACCAAGCTAGCTACGTCATGGGGGAACGTAATGGCCGATGGTACGAGGTCATGCTCAGTGTCGACGCGGCGCTGTTGTACCTGCATGAGGAGACGATGGATCAATGCGTTCTCCATGGTGACATCAAGTCGAGCAATGTTATGCTCAACGGCTCCTTCAACGCCAAGCTCAGTGACTTCAGCTTCACCAGGCTCGTCGGCGATGGCCGCCGATCGCGCACCATCGGCGCCGCTGGCACTCTGGGTTACATGGACCCAGAGTGCGTGTGTGCCCTGATGGCGAGCGTGAGTCCGACGTGTACAGCTTCGATGTCCTGCCGCTTGAGGTTGCATGCGGCAGGTGGCCTGCTGTGGCCACCGACGGCGATGACAGCGACGGTAATAGCGGCGTCGTCCACCTGGCGCAGTGGGTCTGGAAGTGGCACGACGGGGGCGTGATCCTTGAGGCGGCGGATGCGCGGTTCGACGATGACTTCGACGGCCAGGAGATGGAGTGCGTGCTCGCCGTCGGGCTGTGGTGCGCGCACGTCGACCATGTGCTGTGGTCGTCCATGAGGCAGGCTATGGGCGTGCTACTGTTTGAGGCACAGTTGCCGACTCTCCCAACGAGGATTCCTGTCGCAACCTACATGACACCACCGACGAGGATTTATTTCCTACGATTTTTGCAACATTGAGAATGCGCAAGTACTGTATGATTTTGGGAAAAATTAACTAGTTGTCGCTTTTTAATGTGACAATTAATATTTGACATATGAACCTATATATTATTGACATATGAGGAGCCATATGTTACATATGAATGATGAATATGTTATATATGATAAAATTTTCAGATTCTAAAATGGTTGGATCAATTGTGAGTTATCTTGAGGTTGACGCTTTGACTAATGTTGTGGCTAAGCTGAAAATTGAGGTATGTTTGAATTTTTATTGACTGCAATGTAATGCTACTGCTACTGCTACAATTTGAATAGTTGGTGTGTGTTTGGTTTCCTGATGCCATGACCAAAGATCAAAAAACATTGTATGTAGCTTTCACATAATGGTTATTTGGTCTCTGTATATAAGCTGTAAGCAAATGTAAGGTGCAGCCGTGCAGGTAGCATGTGAGGTAAGAAAATATAAGCTGTAGATAGCTACAGTACAGGTAGTATAATGCTACAATTTTAGTTGACTGCAAGCAAATGTGAGGTGTAGGTAGCATGTAAAGTATAAGCTTATTGATTCTGAACCTTGATATGCAAGATTTCTTTGGCTAGTTTAATATAGCCATCATTATGCTATATGTTAATTGTTAAAGTAGATTTAACATAACTTCCGTTTCCTTACTTGTAGGACAATGAGGACACTCAGGAGGACCATGAGAGAGAAAAGGACATGAAAAGTGATCATGACATCATGAATGATGCTGATGAACTGTAGACCGTAGACGTTTATGTCCTGTTAATTGTTTATTCTACACTTATTATGTATTTGGTTGTGTACTTCTTTAATTATATGTCGTATATGCATGCACTTGAACTAGATGTTGTACTTTGTTACATATGAACTTGTTATGTATTTGGTCGTGTACTTGTTTAATGCTATGCACTGTGGTCTATGGGTCGGTATTTCGTATTGAATTTTCGTATATCGACCGTGCTCGACATAATTCCGATCGAATTGGTTCGCCTAGATTGTCCGACTTGTTCGTGTTCGTTTTCTTGTCCGACTTGTTCGTATTCATTTTCGTATTTCAAATGTAAAAGTAGAAAACAATTGAGGAGTTTTTCGACCGAGTTCGACCGCTTTCATCCCTACATATGAGGACCTCCGACAGACTGACGATAAGGGGATGGCAAAATAATGGGCACTGCCCTTTATGTCGACGTGAACCGGAGACTGCCTTGCACCTAGTAGCAGAATGCCGCTACGTAAAGCAAATCTGGAAAGGAATAGCGGATTGGATAGGGTACCCGCAGATTGGGCCGGCAAATTGGGACCACTCCTCTTTGGTTCAACAATGGTGGAAAAGCTTAGCAAGTACAGCTGGAGTGCCAAAGAAAGGTCTCAAGTCAATCATCATACTGGTGGTGTGGAAAGCCTGGAAGGAAAAAACCGGATAATTTTTTATCACAGGGAAGGGTCTTCGGATTTTGTTCTCGCAAAAATAAAGGAAGAGGCCAAATTATGGGTGTTAGCAGGAGCAAGGCAATTGGGCGAGCTCTTACCTAATCTTGTATAGTCAGTAGAAATTATAATTTGTTTTTCCTTTCCTTTCTTGTCTTAGAGCTATATTTTTTTCTCGTCTTTATTCAATGAAAAAGCACTCTTGTACCGTTTTTTTCGTTAAAAAAATAAATAGTTAAACGTAAAAACTAAAACTAAAGAGAGGCAAATAGTGGGATGGCTAGCTTATCACTGAGCAGAACAGACCGGCCATGGGCAGCTTGGCCAGGCCGCGCCTGCGGCAAATAGGGGAACGCTGCTACACCGACGATTTCCACCGATGCTCTACGGCGACTTCCGCGGCAGATCGCCATCTCAAGCGACGGCTGCCGCGCGCGCCGCTGCTCGTTTCTCGGTGAAGGATTCGGCGGCGCAGGAGATTGCTACGAAAGGCTAGCGGCAGATGGGCCTCAACGTTGGTTAGGTTCTTCTTCCATGAAATGAGATAAAAATCATTCAATTTGCTGTTTAAATTCAAAACACGTTTGAATATTTCGTTCGAAACTTCCGAAATTTCTGAGATTTGGAATTTTCGGTGAACCCTGAAATTTTCTCCCCTTCAGAAAGAGTAAAGCCCTCTAAGCGTTTCACTAATCTGAACAAGCAAGCTGGACAGTAGCTGACGCTGATCCGGCGGGTGCCATGGAAATCGTAGCGCCTGCAGAGCCGTCGCTGCTGCCGGTCGCCGGTGCCACGGAAACAGGCGGGCCGTACGTCGCCACTGGCATCTTCGCCGGGAGGCTTGGCAGCGGCGCCTCGAACCGTAGCACGCTGACGGCCTGCCTAATGGACGGTCTCAGGCCACGGTCCGGGTGCGCGCACCAGAGCCCGACGACCAGCACGCGCTCCATCTCCGCGCCGTCGAACTCGTCGTCAAGCCGCGCGTCGGCAGCGTTGAGAATCCCGCCTCCGCCGCCGCCGTGCGTGTCCCAGACCCACTGCGCGAGGTGGATCGCGTACTCATCACCGTCGAGGACCACTGCCGGACGCCGGGCGCAGGCGAGCTCGAGGAGGACGACGCCGAAGCTGTACACGTCGGACTCGACGCTCGCCCTCCCGGCGAGGAAGCACTCCGCGTCGATGTACCCCATCGTGCCGGCGATGCCCGTCGTGCGCGAACGCCGGCCGTCGTCGATGAGCCTCGCGAGGCCGAAGTCGCCGAGCCTGGCGTTGAGCGACGCGTCCAGCATGACGTTGCTCGGCTTGATGTCGCGGTGCACGACGCGCTGCTCCGCCTCGTGGTGAAGGTACAGCAGCGCGGCGCCGACGCCGAGCACGACCTCGTACCTGACCGGCCATGACATTACGTTCTCCGGACTGTAGATGTGGGCGTCGAGACTGCCATTCGGCATGAGCTCATACACGAGGAGCAGCTCGTCGCCGCCGTCGTGGCACCATCCAATGAGCGGTACGAGGTTGCGGTGGCGGAGCCGGCTGATGATCCTCACCTCGGCGACGAACTCCTTCCATCCCTGACGAGATGTCTCGGCCACTCTCTTCACGGCGACGTCGCGGATCACCCCGCCGTCGTTCAAGAACCCGCGGTACACCGACCCGAAGCCGCCGCTCCCCAGTCTCCTGTCGTCGGAGAAGTTCGCCGTGGCTGCGGCGAGCTCGCCGTTGTGGAATCGCCGGGGTCGGGCGGCCTCTAGCTCGAGCTCGTCTTCGATGGGTTTGCCACGAAAAATTCTTGCCTCGTTGATCTGTAATTGTTTGGGCACCATTTTCATCGCGAGCTTGGCACGCAGCCGCCTTTGCCGGCGGCGCAAGCGGCACCAAACCGAGAGGGTGAGGAAGACCAAGAAAGCCACTGAACCGGCGGTGGCGACGGTTATCACCATTACTCGCCGGTGCCGGCCTTCTGCTGCTTTGGAAGCTGACGAGAAGAAGACATTCATTAGAACTAGAACGAAACTACATTTTTGCACCACAAAAGGAAAACCAACATATATCTCGATTAAAATTATCTAGACCAAAGTTTATCTGAAAATGTAACTGCGTTTCGCGTACTTATCTGCTTGTTCTTATAATATTTTAAATACACCGCCTTGCATAAATTTCGTGGAGTTGTTTTTTTAACAACTCAAATGCATCCGCATTCGTTTACATATCACTCCTCAAATTTCAATACAATAGTTATAAAATTTCTTTAAAAAAATAACACATTTATATAGTAGACTTTTTTTTTGAAAAAGCTTTGCCGGCTTATAGGACTTTTACGAAGGCAAAAGACCTCAAAACACAAGTGTTAGTAGATGTCTCCCAAAGAGCTAAACCCCCTTCATCCTTACAAAATTTCAAATCACAGTTCAGTCTTTATAAATAGAAACAAAATAAAGAAATTTGGTTACTGAATAGTACTAACATTATTCATAGCCATTTATTTGTGTGAAGTGCAGATTAATTTTTTCGCGAACACGTAGAATAATTGCACGTCAAACTGAGTTTTACTTACTCACGACATTAGCCCACGACATTAGCCGACCGGCTAAAACCAAAATAAAAAAGGGGAGCAAGAGAAGAAAAACGCAGAGATTATTAGACGCGAAAGAAACTACTAAGAAAACGAGGAAGGCCTAATCACACTAAACCCGAACCAAAAAAAGCAAAACGCGCTAAGGACCATAGCATGCCCTCAACATGGATGAAGGCCAAAGCACCGAGACCGAGAAAAGAGTAGTCGAAAACCCTGAAGTTATGCTCCTTTCACAGCTTCCAAGTGACCGAAGAACCGAGAAATCAAACTCTACGTGGAAGTGCCCCGATAACCGGTCTCTATAGGACGACCACCAATTCTGAAGCCAATTGCCATGTGGCAGGCAGAGGATCGTCCATCCAAAACCAGCACAGTGAGCACAAGGGCTCGTTCCTAAGTGATTCTCAAAACACTATTCTCCTCGTTTTTCATTAACACGCTTTTCAAATTGTTAAATGATATGTTTTGTGCGAAAATTTTTATATAAAAGTTGCTTAAAAATCTAATAAATTTATTTATTAATTTTTTATATATTAATATTTAATATATGTTAATCATATTTCGTTTTTACGCGCGACTAATCAGCCAAACCGAGAGTAACTTACGAACCCGCCCTAAGTGCAGATTGAATTTAGCATAGTATGTTCTCGAGTGGTATGTAACACTGTCATTGAATTTTTTAGACATATGTGACTATTTATGTCTACACATGGGTATATATGATGGATTTATGCTGCAAATTGAGTTTCCCCTAAATGGGTTTTTATCGTAAACTGATCAATCCTGAACTCCTGATAAACTATTAAGTTCCAGTAAATTTTGCAATTTTAAGTTCTTATTCACGCAATGAAAGTTGGGCGATGGCAACTTTGCAAATTGCAAGTCTCTGCTGCAATCTTGTCCTCTTTATGTGTCGAACAAATTATTCTTCCAAGGAAAAATAAGAGAATTGGAGAGATTTAAATTAAAATTATATAATTGGCGAGATCTTTTTAGTTAAATTTATTTAAGTTTGATTAGGTTCAATGAAAAATTTACCATCCCTGTTAACATAGCATCCTTCGCCAGCGGCAAACCCGTCGCCGGCCATCTCTGGCAAGCACTCGCACCGGTGGCCCCATTTGCCGCTCGGGGTCTGCACGTCGTGGCACGTCGCGTTCGCCGCGCACCGCCCGTTGTCGTCGACGCCGCCGCTGGAGCTGTGGTTGCTGCTGCAGCTCCCGTTGACCCACCACCTCATCTCCGCCATGGCGAACTTCATCGAGAACACCCCTCCCCGTGTATCGCCGTACACGGACGCCATCATCTTGTCGCACATGGTCTCCTCGATCTTCTGCCACTGCGTGAACATGCCGACCCCCCGCTCCGCCGCCGTGGGATCCCGCGAGACCGACGCGATGCACGTCAGGGGGGAGGACGCGGTTTCGTTGCCTCCGCCGCCGCCGCACCTCAGCATGCTGCTAAGCAACGGTTCGACGGGGACGCTGCAGATGGCGCTCGTCGCGTTCCGGCAGTCGCGGAGGAACAGGCCGGTGCTCGACGAGACGCCGTAGTTGGCGCCGGTGAGCCACCGCTTGGCGTCGGAGACGGTGCGGTTGCAGGACGGCGGGACGGTGACGGCAAAGGTGGAGGCGGTCGAGTTGAACGAGACGACCGTGTAGGAGTGATCCGTCGTGGCGGCGTTGGTCGGCCGGAGCAGCGCCGCTGTGGAGTTGCTGCCGTCGACGTTGCAGGACAGCATGATGGGGCAGCTGCCGGAGAAGCCGAAAGGGTAGGGGACGACCAAGCCGCCGCACCGGCGGCTACAACCCTGGCCCTGGGCGGCGATGGCGGTGGCGACTTCACGAAGGAGCAGCGAGAAGAGGAGGACATGGAAAAGAAGCCGCTGCGGCATCTCTACCTTGATGCAGACTCTGCTTTCCGGCTTGCTTGCCATTGGAAGACTCACCGAGTCACTTATTATTACTGCTGACCACTACTACATCCGTTTGTATTTTGATTTTTCTAATATTCTTTTAAAATTTGATCAAATTTATAAAATAATTTAGCAACATCCATAACACAGCAAATTAGTTTCATTAAATATAAATTAAAAACATATATTTTAATAATATGTTTGTTTTATGTTAAAAATATTATTATATTTTTTATTTTTTAAAAGTTTTAACTAAAAAAATCAAAACGACCTATCCTCTCGACAACCAAGCTATTTTCTTCTCAATATCTGAATTTTCTTTTGTCGACAAAACTATTGCAATCCGTCCGGTTCATAGATCATCATTCACACGTTCGATTCCCAACAAGTACTTCTCTTTGTGAGTCCACAAGTAACTACCTTGGCCTTGATCGTTTGTGCTTGCTGCAACAGCAAGCAAGCCACATGATCCTGTTGCAGCTGTAACAAATTAGTTATTTGGTCTACATAAGGGTTGGCTGGCTGCAGAGCACTACCGATCAGGCTGCTTGAAATTTAGCATTGAGAGAAACAATTTGACTATAAATCTGCACCAAAAGTTGCCGACGCTGCATGCTTCACACTTGCATTCGGGACTTCGGAAGATTCGCACTAGTCAAAGTCATTGCAATAACTATCAAGCTGACGTAGATAATACCCTTCACAGCTGGGATAGTAGGACTATATTTTTTCCCTCCATCTCTGAATTTTCTCAATCCTCTCCATCGATCCATCTCCCAGAATATAGCCATCTGTCCGGTTCATCAATCAAGCACCTGTTTCAATTCATACACACACCAAAAAAAAAAAAAGAACACTTGAAGCATCTGAAATTTAACATAGAGACACTTGGAATAACTTGGCCACAGCTCAGCAGGCCGAATTGGCAACGCTACAAAACATGGGGGCCATAGATTCGTCGCTGACGCTGCATATGCCTAGACCGTCTTTGACGGGCAACGCTGAAAATTTTGTAAGTTATTCAGATATTCTCATTACAATTAGCTGCCACAAACATATTTCTGTCTGAATTCAGCATGCACCTGTACTACTGTACTTCTGTACCGTGCGTGTTTTCCTCAGGTTTGGGTTACATGCTACGACGACATCATATGTACTTTGGCAATCAAATAAGTTATTTAAGCTAAGAAGAAAAAAATAAACGTCCGGTCCACATATTCATTATTCTGGAACACAACCAGAAGCTAACAATACAAAGCTCCAGAAATTAAGTTTTATATCATATTTTACACGAGAAAATTGGTTTCATAACCAAAATCCTTTGCTTCCAAACGTTCTCGAGTGATGAACTTAAAAGAACCGGACTAATTTCACATGGTAATTTTTTTTGTCTATATATGCTACTGTTCGTACACTCATTTTCAAAAAGTATAAAGGAAGAATGCCGTGGGAAAGTGTTTTTATCCCTAAGGGGATATTCCCTCTTTTCTTACATGTGATTCAAATAGTTATAAAAAATTTGAAAAAAAATAGTAAGATAGATTAATATGTTAAGTTTAAATTTAACTTCTATAAGTTATAACAAAAATAATAAATATAACTGTGAATGCATGTTAACTATTTTCAGTTTAATTTATTTTTGCATCTTGTAGAAGTTGAATTTAATCTTGTATTTTTGTATTTTTGTGGATTGATATATTTTATACTAATCTATGTTATAAAAAAATTTAATTTTTTTATGACTGTTTAGATGATATGTAAGAAATAAGAGGATGTCCTGAGATGAAAATCCAATTCCAAATGCCAACTGTTTTTTCTTCCTCTGGAGCATCCTTCACTCATTGTTTCAGTTCACTCATTATTGCTTCCTTAGAAGCAAAGAATGATGCTCTAGCATTTCAAAATCCCACACATTTCAAAGTCCCAGATGATATTAACAAGTTTAACACCAAGATATAGGAAAAGTTTTTCAGTTTTGTATTAGCGATGCCTCAAAAAAGGAATGAGACAATGTCCTACAATTACTAACCAGTGAAGTGCATTTGCACCCATCAACCAGTGCTTAGATGGAGTGTTTCACTTTAGTCTTTTCATTAATCAAGGGAATTGAATTGCATAATTCAGAATCACTAATCTCTAATTTCTTCTGCTGAATGTACTCCTCAACAACTCCAGAAACTCTGAATTGATTTAGGCATCATTAATTTCTCTGTTTAGTTAAAGCGAGTGACTGTATATAGAGTTTCAAAACCAAACCCAACATAGCCTGTCACAGAACTGGAAAATGAAACAAAATGCAGGAGGATACCTTACAACAAAAACTTGATCAATTGGGTACAGTTATGTCAAACATCATTCTGAAATATGAATCCTCCTTGTTTTTTCTTTGCAGCAAAATAATATTAGGTATTGAATCACTGAAATATGCTTCAAGAGGCAATCATCTGCATGATGGACATGTAATAATCGGTAGAAACTCTGGAGATTAATTTAATACAGCAAACAATAGTGGAGATGCATAAAACTTGGGTAAACAATAGTTCAGTTAGTTGAGGGAACCAAGAATATGATTGTGTAAAAAATTAGTGCTGACATTGTGTAAAAAATTCACTCCTTACATTTTAGAAACATGGCTAAAATCAGTACTGACAAATACAAACTAAAAACAGGGGAACCAGCCAACAGACAGTCGCACTCTAGCACTGTTTTTCTCTAATTTTGTTCTTAAAACACTGTTTGATCTTCTATGATGCTCCGAACATCAGTAGTTGCAGCCAAGTTCCTCAACAAGAAAACTAATGGACAAAAAATAGAATCAAACTAATGGACAAAAAATAGAATCTATGTATCGCAGATAGTTGGCTGCTGATACATAGAATATTTGCTTAAATAAAAGACAGATGATATTGTGTGGGATAACTTTGTATTTACTACAAAATATTTTTTTGTCAGCCACTTACCTTCGTTGGGCGACACCGATCCGTCACAAAAAGCAAAAATACATTAATCAATTATTCAGTGGCTCTCCAAATCTGCACACAAAAACAAACAAGGAACAAGCAATGAATCTTGATCAATTATATAATTTGGAGCTAAATAGACAAATAGCCTAATCAAAATTCCCAATATCTACCTGTTTGATATGTCGGTCCCTTCCCATTTCCCTTTCTATCCATCTTTTCAAATCTCAAACAAAAAAATCATTGATCACAGCTTCACAACTCGCAGACAAGAGAAGCACGAAAGCTCTGACCTAAAATTATTCTTCGTTCCTTCAATCATGCAGCTCGGGTTATAATAAAACACATCTCAAAAACTCAACACACATTGTTTTACATAATTATTGTCTTTCGAAATTAGTACATGCTTGTTCATTTTACAGATCATAATCGTGAACTTTGGCAGAAGGAATTGCCTTTTCAACACAGATCTTCCCCTGAATTAGTGACGCACCTGCTGAATGACTTCGCCCAAGCTGCTGCTCACGGACTGCCTACATCTTGTGTTTCGGCCTACTCCATGCGGACGGTGGACCACGCCTCTTCGTCGGCCGCCGGCTGCCCGGTGGTGGCCAGGCTTCCCAGTGCCTGCCTCACTCGGTCGCGCCTCGCCGCCTCAGCCCGCCAGGGCGCTGGGACGGGCGCCATTACTGCTGTGTGCGAAGTGCGGCGGGCGCCTAAGTCGATGACGGCAGCTGCGACGGTGGCTTCAGACGGCGGCTGCGACAGTGATTCTAGGGTTTTAGGAAGACCGCCGGGAGAGGGGGAAACCGGAATTGGCGTTGCGGGGCGGGTTTTTTTTTAACTATTTGCCACTCTTACGGAGGGACACTCTCGAAGATGCCACTCTTTCAAATTTTCTTTACACAAACGTCCCAAGAGAGAGTGCTAATCTTTATAATTTGCCAATTTTACCTAATGAAAAACGCCATGTCAGCTTTGTAAGTAAGAAAGGGGACTTGAAAGGATTCTTTTGCTCCTGGTCAAAGTAATACTATTTATCATATTAGAGAAATTATCATGAGCAAATATTCGTTGAAATATGAGATAAATTATATCCAAACATATAAAAAATATTATTTATCATATTAAAAAAGTTACCATGGGCATGTGAACATTTTAGCCTGGCAATATATATTGAACTAGTGTGGATGGTTCGTTTCTGTGTGGACGTGACCATGTTAAATCTATTATTACATCGTGTTGAACTTGTTCAATAAATATTTGCCCATGATAACCCTTTTTTAATATGATATATAATATTTCTTTTTATATGTTTGTATATAATTTCTCTTATATTTCGACGAATATTTATCCATGATAATTTCTCAAATATGAGAAACAATATTACTTTGATCTAGGGGCAAAAGAGTCATTTCAAGTCTCCTCTCAAACTTGCAAAGCTAACATAACACTATAATTAGGAAAAATTGGCAATTTGTAAAGATTAGCTCTATCTCTTATGACATTTGATGTCATAAAAAATTTTCGAATAGTGGCATCTCAAGAGTGACTTCGTAAGAGTGCCAAATAGTTAAAAACCCCTTGTCGGGCGCTACGGTTTGGGTTTGAGGGTGGGCGTGATCCGTGGGGAGCGACGGAGACGGAGGTGGGGAAGGGATACATGTGTCTTCCTGACGATGCCAACCATCTATTGACTTATTAAAGTAATAAAAAATAGCCTCCAAGTTCGCTCTCACGATATAGAAATTCTCATATTAATTGGAGAAAAGAAAAAATCAAGTCCATATAGAAATACAATTTAAAATAGTTAAAATTCGGAATTAAAAAAATATTAGAAGAAGATATTAGAGTCCATACAGGTAAAAAGCCTCCATGTTCGCTCACACAGCCTAAAAATCTCATATTAATCGGAGAAAAAGGAAAAATCGAGTCCATGTAGACATACAATTTAAAATAGCTAAATTCGGAATTTAGAAAATATTGAAAGAGGAGACTAGAGTCATACAGGTATACGATTTAGAGATATTTAAAATTTAGAATTAAAAAATAATAAATTTAAAAGTTGATGTTAAAGTCCATACGAAATACAATTTATAAATAACTAAAATTTGAAATTAAAAAAAATAAGAAATATTGGAATAAGAATAAGGAATATTGAAAGATGAATTTAGAGTAAATACAATTAGAAATAACGAAAATTCGTAATTAAAAATATATTGGAAAAAGAGTCTAGAGTTCATGAATTTAGAACTAATTGAAGTAGGAATAAAAAAATAAAAAATAAAAGTAGAGTTTAGGGTCCATATAGAAATACAATTTTGAAAGAACTAAAATTCAAAATTTTAAAAATGTCAAATATGTGTAGAAGAGTCTAGAGTTCATATAGGAATACAATCTAGAAAGAATTAAAGTTTGGAATTAAAAAATAAAAAATATTAGAAGAAGAGTCTAGAGTCCATATAGAAATACAAATTAGAAATAACTGAAATTCAAACTTTTAAAATAAGAAATAGAAAAATAAGCCTCCGCGTTCGCTCTCACGGCCTATAAATTCTGATATTAATTGAAGAAAAACAAAAAAATTGAGTAAAAGACAATTTAAAATAGTTAAAATTCAGAATTTAAAAATATTGCAATAGGAGACTACACTCCATATAGGTATACAATTTAGAGATATTTGAAATTCAAAATAAAAAAATAAAATTAGAGGTTAGAGTGCATATAGAAATACAATTTATGAATAAATAAAATTTAAAATTAGAAAAAGAAATATTAAAGAAATAGTCTAGAGTCCACATTGAATACAATTTAAAAATAATTGAAATTCAAAATTTAAAAATAAGAAATATTAAAAGATGAATATAGAGTAAATACAATTTAAAATAACAAAAATTCAGAATTAAAACAATATATTAGAATAAGAGTCCGGAGCTTACATAAAAACCGAAATTAAAAATATGAAAATTAAAAGTGAAGTTTAGAGTTTATATAGAAATACAATTTAGAAAGAACTAAAATTCAAAATTTAAAAATTGTGAAGATTTGGAGAAGAGTCTAGAGTCTATATATGAATAAAATTTTAAAAGAACTAAAATTCAGAATTAAAAAAATAATAAATATTGAAAGAAAAGTCTAGAGTCCATGTAGAAATACAATTTACAAATAACTGAAATTCAAAATTTAAAAATAAAAAACATTGAAAGAAGAGTTTAGACTCCACATAGAAATATAATTTACGAATAACAAAAATTCAAATTTTTTTGAGAAAATAAATATTGAAAGAGGTGTCTAGAGTATATATATGAATACAATTTAGAAATAGCTAAAATTTAGGATTTTAAAAATAAGAAATATTGAAAGAAGGGTTTAGAGTCTATATAGAAATAAAATTTATAAATAAAAAAAACTTCAGAATTAAAAATAAAAAATATTAGAAGAGAAGTATAGAGTCTATATAAGAATATAATTTAAAAATAACTAAAATTTATAATTAAAAAATTAAATAACTATCATGTATATACAATAGAATATGAAAATTACATATTTTTTATTTTGGTCAAGTTGGTATATGATTTAAAATTATGTTGTCATTTTAATATATTTTAATAATAAAATATGAAAATATATATGTTTTTTATGTGAGAAAAAATATAACGATGCTAGCTAATCTGCGTGACTAGCCATGCTAGTTGGATTTGAAGACAAACAGTTACCATTGCGCGTGTCTTCCTATGTATCATCACTAAAATATATAAAAATATGTAAAAGTATAAATTAAAATTATAATTTCTTTTATGATAAAATAATATATAATGATGAAATGTCATGTAAAAAATTAATGGTGGTATATATTAAAAAACGGAGGAAGGACGTGTTATCAACCATATTTTTGTCTGAATTCAGTCATCAGGTTTCGATCGAGATGGAACACGGGCTGCTAGTGTTGTCGTCGCGACCGTCGCCATCTGCCGAATCAGGCACCGCAGATGGCGACGTGTAGGTCGCGACGGGTATCTTCGCCGGGAGAGCAGGCAACGGCGCATCGAACCGTAGCACGCCGACGGCCTGCCTCATGGACGGGCGCAGAGCGCGGTCGGGGTGCGCGCACCAGAGCCCGGCGGCCAACACACGCTCCATCTCCTGGCCGTCGAACTCGCCGTCGAGCCGCGCGTCCGCCGCGTCGAGGATCGCGCCCCCGCCGTGCAACTCCCAGACCCACTGCGCCAGGTGAACGACGCCGCCATCGCCGTCGCTGTTGGGCACGGCGGGCCGCCTGCCGCAGGCGACCTCGAGCAGCAGGACGCCGAAGCTGTACACGTCAGACTCGACGCTCGCCGTCAAGGCAGACACGCATCCAGGGTCCATGTACCCCAATGTGCCGGCGATGCCCGTGGTGTGCGAACGCCGGCCATCTTCGATGAGCCTCGCGAGGCCGAAGTCCCCGAGCTTGGCGTTGTACGACGCGTCGAGCATAACGTTGCTGGGTTTGATGTCGCGGTGGACGACGCGCTGCTCTGCCTCGTGGTGAAGGTAAAGCAGCGCGGCGCCGACGCCGAGCACGATGTAGTACCTGAACGGCCACGGCAGCAGGATGTTGGTGTCTCCCCGGTGCAGGTGGGCATCGAGGCTGCCATTGGGCATCAATTCGTACACGAGGAGCAGCTCATCCTTGCCGTCGTGGCACCAGCCGATGAGCGGCACGAGGTTGCGGTGGCGGAGCTGGCTGATGATCTTCACCTCGGACACAAACTCCTTCCAACCCTGACGAGATGTCTCAGCCACCCTCTTCACGGCCACGTCGCGGTTCACGCCGCCGTCGTTCAGGACGCCACGATACACGGACCCGAAGCCACCGCTCCCCAGTCTCCTATCGGAGGAGAAGTTCGCCGTGGCGGCGGCGAGCTCGCCGTAGTGAAATCGCCGGGGCCCGGCGGCCTCTAGCTCCAGCTCGTCTTCGATGGGTTTCCCGCGGAAAAATCTTGCATCTTGCTTTGGCGCCATCTTCATCGCGAGCTTGGCATTCCGCCGCCTTTGCTGGCGGCGCAAGAAGCCCCAAACAAACAGGGTGAGGGACAGCAAGAACGCCACCGAACCGACGGTGACGGAGACTATCAGCGGTACTCTGCGGGCGATGGCGGAGCGAGCAACTTGTGATGCATTTGAAGTTGAGCGACGATCAGATATTTTTCGCACCGTGAAAGAGAATCGGAGCGACTAAAAATCTACTACTAATTGACACTTACCGGCGTAGCAGCCGTCGCCGGCGTCAAACCCGTCGCCGGTCAACCCTGCCGGGCAGTTGCACCGGTGGCCCCACGCGCCGCTTGCGGTTTTCACGTCGTTGCACGCAGCGTTCGCCGCACACCGCCCGGCGAGGTTGCCGGCGGCGCCGTGGTTGCTGCAGCTCCCGTTGACCCACCATCCCAGGTCCGCCACGGCGAGCTCCCGCGAGAACGCCCCTTCCGGCGTCTCTCCGTAGAAGAAGGACGTCAGCAGGTTGTCGCACCTGGGCTCCTCAACCATCTCCCACCGCGCGAACAGGCCGACGCCCAGCTCCTCAGCCGTGGTGTTCGGCGGGATCGACGCGATGCACCTGATCACGGACGGCGCGGTCTCGTTCCCGCCGTCGCACTGCGCCCTGCGGATCATGTTGGACATGGCCTCGGAGGGGACGCTGCAGGCTGTGGCGTCCGTCTCGACGGTCGCGGTTTGGCAGCCGCGGAGGAACATGCCAGTGCGCGACGAGACGCCGTAGTTGGCGCCGGAGAGCCACCTCTTGGCGTCGGAGACGGTGCGGTTGCAGGACGGCGGGAAGGAGACGGCGAAGGTGGAGGCGGTCGAGTTGAACGAGACGACAGGGTAAGATGCTGTCGTCGCGGCGTTGCCTGGGATGAGCAGCGCCGCGGTAGAGTTGGCGCCGCAGGACAGCATGATGGGGCAGCTGCCGGAGAAGCCGAAAGGGTAGGGGACGACGACCAAGCCGCCGCACCGGCGGCTACACCCCTGGGCGGTGGCGGCGGAGACTTCACGAAGGAGCAGCGAGAAGAGGAGGACATGGAAGAGAAGCTGCTGCTGCTGCATCTCTAGCTTTGACGGCTTGCTTGACATTGGAGGACTCACCGAGTCACTGCTTATTACTGCTGACATAGAATGCTACTCCTCTCGTTTCATATTATAATTCAGTTTGAGTTTACCTGGTCAAACTATTTTAGATTTGTCAAATTTAGCAAAAAAAATAACCACGTCTATAACATCAAATTAATTTTATTAAATATAATATTAAAAATATATTTTAATAATATATTTATCTTGTGTTAAAAATATTAATTGTATTTTTAAAAAAATTAAGTTTGATAAAAATATCAGTATAAAACGGATGAGTATATAGCATATCATTGACAGCTAAGCTATTCCTTTTCTCAATATCTGAGTTTTCTTTTGTCGACAAAACCATTGCTATCCGTCCAGTTCATAGATCATCAAGCACATGTTCAATCCACATGTACTTTTCTTTGCCTTCCCCGGAAAAAAACTTTTCTTTACAATCCACGAGTAATTACCTTGAAATTTAGCATTGAGAATTTTGAAGATGAACTTTGCATCAAAAGCCATCAACATGTGTGAAGTGAGCGTAACTTAAGTTGGTTAAATTCATTGTGATGGAACTAACTCAGATTCAAGTGTAGACTTAGTAGGATGTTCATATTTACGGTTAATTATGTTTTCAAAGGTAGATGACGTATCCATCAACAACGAGGAGTCCGTGATCACTTCGTCAATCTCAAAGTATGTCGAGTTTTCCATTTTGAGTTTCACATAAAAATGAAATTTGGTTGGGGTGGTTTTCTAGGAAATGGTTTCTTTTAGAATTTGAGAAATATTACGATATTTTACGTTTTTTTATATCTGAAAGGGTACCAAAACTTTTGATACATTATCTAGAACGATAAAATTATCCTTACAAAGAAGTACACAGTGGGGGAGCAGGAGGATGACTTCGATTTTGAAGTGGTAGACTTATTCACCACCACAAGTACATTTATGTCCGAATTTTCAGCATACATTATGCAAACATCATAGTTTCCTCGACCATTTTTGTGTCTGAATTGTATCATCGAGTTTGGATCGAGATCGAACACGTCCTGCCAGTGTCGTCGTCACCGCCGCTGACGTCTGCAGAAACGGCCGGCGCAGGCGGCGGTAGTGTCGTGTAGGTCGCGTCAAGCATCTCCTCGACGGGAGAGAGAGAGAGAGTCGACAACGACGCCTCGAAGCGTAGGATGTCGACGGCGGTCGCAGCACGCGGTCGGGGTGCGCGGCGCGCACCATAGCCCGACAGCCAGCACGCGCTCCATCTCCTGGCCGTCGAACTCGCCGTCGAGCCGCGCGTCCGCCGCTTCTCAAGGATAGCGTCTCCGCTGTGCCACTCCCAGACTCACTGCGCCAGGTGGACGACGCAAATTTGATACTCTTACTATCAAAGAAATGGAGAGGTATCAAATTTTACTATAATATGATATCTCTCGGTATAATGTGTAGTATTGGCATATACATGTCTGGATTATACTCGAATAAATTGTTTTTTATCTAATACATGTTTATAATAATTTATTTATAAATTAAACTAAACTAGATGTGCTTATATTTCTCATAAATACTTATTAATGAGAGTATGCGTGCTGTGTAGATAAAGTATTTACATATACAAAAATGCCAAGGAATGGTATCCCGTCCTCAGCATCAGCATGGGATCACCCGTTCTCTTTTCCCATCACGCCGTTCATATGCACAACATCGACGTACATGTTGACGAAGGCAGAGGAGGACGCTGAGTCGGAGCTGGAGCCAGGGCTTGCAGCTGCCGCGCCCATCCTAACTCGTTAATTTTTTTCAAAAATTTTAATGACTTTTTGGAGGTTATGTGAAAACAAGCGATATCCCTATGAGGGATGACTAGATTTTTCCGTTAGATTTGATCACGGTTAACTGTCCTGTTTTCAGGCTACATTCATTCTGCTAGTTCAATAACTTAATCAGTGACTGTCACAGGCAAAGAGATTCTCTCACTTTCGGATGATTTGGATCACTGATATATGAATCCATTTTTCATGAGATCTTTATATCAGTGATTCAAAGTCACTCAACTTTAAGTCAGAGGTACCACTTTTCCGTCACAGGGCCCTCTGATCTATCAGACATGCTGGAAACTAAACACCTTGAGAATCTGAGGCTCTCAGAATTGCATTTCAGAAAAGACAGCGATCATCTGATGGAACATTTCTATTGCTTATAGTTTCTTAACATAGTGGAATTTCTTCGATTAAATTTCATAAAACTATATATATTTTGATTAAACTATCACAAAATTATAAAATTATAAATTTAAGGTGTATCATCATGAAACTCTATATTTAACGTCAATTTTATCTCAAAAGTATATATTCAAAATTAAGCATTATAAAACTATAAATTAAATAACAAATTTATCACAAAACTACTGGTTTAGTTTTAACTTAATTAATTACAAAACTATGATGTTTATAACTTCAACATAGTAATGCTAGGAATTGCTTTATGATAAATTTAATATTAAATATATCCTTTTGTGGAACTCCATGTTAAATCTATAGTTAGTTTAGTAAAAACATATTTCTTCGCTGTAATGCCTACCCTTCGGATGGTCAGACTGTCAGAATGGCCAAGGTTACTACTGCCCAGTCGATCCTAATGTCCCACTGACCAAATAATTGTTCAACATCTTCTTTTACCATTCAGAAAATTAGACGTCAGGCGTGATGATTGATGGGTACTTAAGTACAACCACCTGCAATCTTCTGTAATTGTAGTTTGTCACATGAATCGGCATCAGTTTCGGTATAAGAGTATCAAAGGAGGAAGGAACTTCATGTTTTTCTGTTTTAAAAAACAGACCTTCTATACGGCAGGTGACTCCAACAGGCCACGGCAGCATCTTGATTGTCTTATTATCCCTTGTCCTATTGTTTAACTTGTGCAACCTTTGGTTGATGGTTGCAAAACTTCTGATCTTTTAAATAGCAAACAAGTGTTTTTTCTTTGAAAACAGTAAAATTTGCATAAACTTGTTACTTGTCAGTGAGTAAAGTCTGCCCTTACAACTTACTTACAGCTTAGAAAACAATATGGCCAACATTCTTCGCCGAGTACACTACCCTACTAGTAATTATTTTAGTCTTACATATTTCATATCACACATTACTACTAATCTCGTAGTTAGCAATATTTGCTACGATAAATGTTTCAATTTCGTACTTTTCAACCTACACAAATTGCTATGTCGAGACCTCTTTTAAAACGAAAAATTTTATAGAAATACTTACTATATATAACCTTATAAATTTATAAATTATCTGTGTTTTAAGGAAAACCTACACAATATTTCAAGATCTTGTTTGGGAGCTTACGATTCTTAAAACCAGTTGGTAGCCAGCTTCTAAAAGCTAGATTTTTCAGCTTTTTATTTTTAGTATATTTTCTAAATTCTATAGCTACAAAATTTTAAAAATCTAAGCGATAATTTAAACTTTTTAGAGAGCTAGAGTAGAAGAAGCTATAGTCGTTAGAAGATCTCTTAAAGCAATCCTGACTCCTCAGTGGCTGAGGGGTTGTTTGGTTGGCAACCATAATATACCACAATTTGCCATACCTTAAGTGAGACAAGTTTAACCATGTTAACCATGTGTTTGGTCATTCTTATGACATATTTTCTTCTCCATCAAATTGGTCCCACATAGCAAAAAAAAAGTAGCAAGGTTGCTTCTTGTTAGTTTAAATACGGCTTCAAATTTATTGTCCACATCTTAAACCAGTTAGCTTAAAATTTATGATGATCTTAAATAAACTAGGTCACTCATCACCCAAACTATAGGTGACCAAAAGGGCCGGGTCGTAGTGGGCCGACACGAGCACGCATGTACTATTCATGGCACATGCACGACACGGTACGGATGCAAACGGGCCGAACCGGCACGACACGATTGGGCGTGCCGTGCTTGGGTTGCCGGCCGAGCCCATGGACCGGCACGGCACGACACGGATCCTGTAGCGTGCCGGACCGGGCACGGCACGGCCCACGGGCTGGCACAGCAAGGCGCGGCGCGTGGCTAGGGTTAGGGTTTAGGCGGAGATGGCGGTAGCCGGTGGCCGGCGGGGGACGACGAGAGAGGGGGCGCGTCGCGGGCGCGGTGGCGGTGGCGGCGGGGGCAACGGGAGAAGGGGCTCGCGGAGGCGGAGGCGGTGCGCCGGTGCGGCTCGGAGGCGGAAGCGGCGTCGGTGCGGCCGCGGGGAGGTCGGTGGCGGAGCGGCGCCGGCGCGGCCGCGTGAAGGTCGGTGACGGGGGCGCGCGCGGCGCGGCGGCGCGCGGCGGAGTCGGCGGCGCGCGCGACGGTCCTCGCGGCACCGTGTGGAGGTCGGAGCGGCGGCGCCGATGCGAAGGGTGGGGCGGCGTCGCCGCGTCGGCGTCGCCGCGGTGTCGAAGGAGAGGCGGCGAGTCCGTCCGAGTCTAGGGTTAGGTTTAGGTTTTTTTATTTTTTTCATTTTATACTCTCCCTTTGTGGCCGCCGGATGGTTTTGGCCCATGAGCCGGTTTTCGACACGTGAGCCTTAAACGTGTTTGGACCGACACAGCACGACCCAGCCACCCGTGAACCATGCTTAGGCCGAGGGTGAGACACGTGGGCCGGTACGACACAACCCGTTACAACAACCGTGTCTAATGGGCCGTGCCGAAACGGACCGTGCTGCACCTATGCCCATGTCATGCCGGGCCGGGCCGCCCGTTTGGCCACCTATAACCCAAACGTCCCCATGAGTCCCACGGTCTCCCGGACCAACCCGTGCATCCCTACCGTAGGCCGCTAGGCGCTGCGGATTCCCGAGAAACAAGTTGGTTTCCTTTCCCCACGGATTAATAAACACGCCGCGTCGACATCAAATCCACTCGGTGCGCAGCGAAGCACCAACCCATCCACCTCTTCTCCTTCTTCTTCCCCCACCCCCTCTCTCTCGCTTCCACCACCACCAACCCCTTCGCGAACCTTCTAGAACCTCCAAAACCCTACCCATGGCGGCCACCCTCCTCTCCCGGGCCGCCGCCGCCGCCGTCTCCCTCCGTGGCGCCTGCTCGCACCACATACTGTCCTCCTCCCTCCCCAAGGAAACCCTCCTTCCTCCTCCTCTCCTCCTCCTCATCCTCACCACCACCGCCGCCTCGCTCCTCGCGGTCGTACTTCCACGCCGCCCCGCCTTCTCCCTGATCTCTCCGGCCTGACGATGTATTTTTGGCGCGTGCAGGGTGGTAGGGTCGGATGGGCACGCGCCGCCGAGGAGGGCGCCGGGTTCGGGTGCAGGGCGTCGGTGCCTGCGGCGCTGGGCGGCGTCGGGTCGTTCGGGACAGCGGCGCGCTGCAACGCCACCTCGTCGTCGGCCGTGTCGGAGGCTACCAACGCGCTGCCGAGGACGGAGCCCGTGGTGTCGGCCGAGTGGCTGCACGCCAACCTCAGGGACCCCGATGTGAAGGTAGTGATGGACTGATTACTGATATGCGCTTGACCTGTGAATTGTTGCATATACTGTGGTGGTGATACAGCTAATAAACTGAATAGAATTGCTAGTTGCTGGCAGTTTGATTGATCAAGATGGCAGAGATACAAAATTAGGAGGATGACTAGTGACTCATTCTGAGTGTATCGTGTTAGCTGTGCGGATTGATGGTTGAGGACAAGCATTAGGTCTTTGTACTACAGAGTACAGTACATTCAGGATGGCACTGGCTTTCCATTGACTACTTTCTCTTTTTACTACAGATGCTGCATTTGTATTAAAGTTCTTTTTCATATCCCTTATGATATAGTCTCAGTAGGATAAATGAGTCTAGTATAATAACACTATAACAGTAGTCACTGGATAGCTTTTTTTTTCATGTTAAAAATGTTTGTCTTCCTTGAGTCCACTATATCTCATTGAATCATCCTCTTGTTTTTGTCAAGGTACTTGATGCCTCTTGGTATATGCCTGCCGAACAAAGGAATCCTCTTCAGGAGTACCAGGTAGCGATTATGTGCCATGTTGAGGTTTTGCAATTTTGGAATTCTTACCACCTGCTGTGACGCCATTGTTCTTATCTGATTGTTTGTATGCTCTTATTTTCACTGTTTCCTTGTCACCTTAATTTTTCTGCTTCATTTGAAATTATAGTAGAAGTTCTGATGCTTTCATATGCGTTTTAATCTTGTTTCCAGGTGGCTCATATTCCTGGTGCGCTATTCTTTGATGTTGATGGAATTTCTGACAGAACATCCAGCGTAAGTTCAACTCACTAGCTTGGTTTTTCATTTACTACTAGCTAATCATATGAATTTTCTTTATGTGCTACGTCATCCTAATTTTCTGATGTTTTTTTTATCAATATAACATTATATATTGCCAGAATATGGGCTTGTGCTATGCAAATTTAGGGGGTTGTAAACCCAATTCCATAAACACATGAAGCAAAAGCATTTAGCTCAGTACATCAATACATCTTAAGTGCCACTCATACAGAACAACAACAATAGCTTTAGCGAACACCAGAAAGTAAAAAGGTTGAAACTGGCGAAGTAAAACAGGGACTGACAGATCACAACACAGTTGATACAGACTGATAGCTTTTGTGTCAATCCCCTGATTGGTGTCAAGAAAGTGTTAATAAGTTGCTCATGTTTGACTTCTTTCAGATGCACTTCAAGCTCTTATATTGTACTAGTTGGTGTAATGGCACTTAATTTTCTCTCCCTTTCTCCTTGATTGTATTTTTCATCTACTATTGTCAATCTTCGCATGAACAAAAAGTAACACTAGGAAATTAATATGTTTTTTATCCTGTTTTGTTAAGGTGATCAACAATTCAACATTATGCCCTTATTACAGTAGGAATATGAATTGCAAAACATGGCATCATTCTTGATTTCTTTGTGTTGGTTGTTACTGTTGAGCTGATTATTTGTTTTTTGGCATGCTTATATTTAATATCATTGAATGTATTATCTTTTGAGTCAGTTGCCGCACATGCTTCCATCTGAAAAGGCATTTTCTGCTGCTGTATCTTCGCTTGGAATATACAACAAAGACGGGATAGTAGTTTATGATGGAAAGGGACTATTTAGCGCTGCTCGTGTTTGGTGGTAAGCTTCTTCTCAAAACCCAGTAAACATCAAGAGTAGAAGTCAGGCAGAAACAACAAGCGATCTTTTTTTCCCCTTAAATGATCAAAAAGCTGTCCTTACCAGTGCATTTGCCATATGTACCTTTGTTAGTTTTGATAATTGAATTAAATTTCATGTGCGATGCCTGCTTCCTCAATATCAGGATGTTTCGTGTTTTCGGACATGATAAAGTTTGGGTGTTGGATGGTGGTTTGCCCCAATGGCGTGCTTCTGGGTATGATGTTGAGTCAAGTGCCTCTAGTGATGCCATCTTAAAAGCCAGTGCTGCTCGTGAAGCAATTGAGAAAGTTTATCAGGGGCAGTTGGTAAGTTGTAGTAAACCTCTAATTTGTTTGTTCTACATTTGGACCTTACTCCTGTTATGTACTTGTCAACCTCTGAATCGTGATACTCATGCTAGTAGCTGTTGTGAAGGGTGCTTAGCTTGACCTTCAGTTACACATAACTTTTTATTATCTTTGTAGGTTGGTCCCTCCACATTTGAAGCAAAGTTGCAGCCTCATCTTATTTGGAATCTTGACCAGGTTAGAGGTGTTCAGGCCTGAACATCTTGCCCATACATTTCTTCATCTTTTATTAAACTCATTTGCATGCTTGGTGTAACTAAAGCATGATTTTTTCTCAGGTAAAAGAGAACATTGATGCGAAGACACATCAACTTATAGATGCTCGAGGAAAGCCTAGGTAAATCGGCTATTTTAATTCTGGAAAAGTCCAGATTATATACCATACATGATTACATGTATATAAAGCCATTACCTTTATGCTTAAGGATCCATTGGGTTATGGTGGATTTTATAAAAGGCACTCCCAATTTGCTATTTTGGAGACAACGGCAAAATTTTGCAGGAATCATTCGATATTCAAGTAATGAACTAAATTCTACATGGCACCTGTGGCCACTGGCTACAGACCATGTTCCTCCCTAGGCCTAGTACATTGATTTGGATAATGTCCATAGACTGAGTAGTATCTGTCAAGAAGTTTCATTGCCAGTAAAATTGGGTGTTTAGCTTTTGCCTTTTTAAGTAATCTTCTTCCAGTTCAACCATGATTCCATGTAATACCTCCTCACCAACGTAGTAGTCATTCCAGACTCTTATGGTGTTTCATCTTTTCGATTCTTTTGACTTGTTTTTTATTTTCAATAATTGCAGTAGATTTGCCATATTACCTCATAAAATGTGAATGCTTCAAGCTTCATTGGGTTGTGTCTTTGTAATGTCGTCATTGGTCTTGAATACTAACATGAAGCTTTCACTTCAGATTTGATGGTGCAGTTCCAGAGCCACGGAAAGGAATAAGAAGTGGGCATGTGCCTGGGAGCAAATGTGTTCCTTTCCCTCAGGTGGAGACTTGCAATTATCCAATCAGCTTGTACTCTTTTGGACATAAATTTTGGACAATTACTTTTACCTGATCTTTGGTTGTCTATGGTCTCATTGGATTAATTATTTATTCGGTTCATTTGTGTCATATTTTTGTTTTCTTTAATCTTTGTGTATTACCAATTCTTTTTGCTGAATCTTTGGTTGTTTTGCTGCAGTTGCTTGACAGTTCGCAAAAGCTGTTACCTCCAGAAGAGCTCCGTAAACGATTTGAGCAAGAAGGTAATATTTTTTATCCAAATAAAGTTCCAAATTCTTTCTGTCTGCTGACAATGCCCTGCTTAGCCATGTTTGCAAACACCTTGGTTGCAATCCTACTCCCCATTCTGAAAGCATGCCTATATCTTAACCATGAACCTAATGTTCTGGCCTTCTGGGTCTTTTCAAACATTAAGCTAGCCTCTTATTTATATTTTTGTATAAGTTGATGGTTGAGCTAATTGACCAATTAGTGCCAGGCGTGGCCGCTTATATGATTGTAATGACCAGGCATGACTTCTCTTGCGTGCTTTGTGTATTGGTAGTGGTCGTTACTAGCATAATTTTTCTGTGGTATTTGATGTAGATCTGTGGTAGCAAGTATGAAATAAAAATTATGGCAACATCTTTGGTAATATTGGCAATAACTTTACTACTTTGTTGCGATATTTCGTCAGGTATATCGCTTGATCAACCCCTGGTGACCTCATGTGGTACTGGTGTGACAGCATGTATATTAGCTCTGGTAAGACTACCTCTGACTTGGAAGTTCACAAGATTTACTTTGCAATTGTTACATTAAGTAGCATAACCTATGCTTTCTTCTTAGGGCCTCCACCGCCTCGGCAAAACCGACGTTCCTGTATATGATGGATCATGGACTGAATGGGGAGCCCATCCTGACACTCCAGTTGCCACTGCTGCTTAATTAGTACCAGTTACAATCTTTTGGAGGACTCTTGATTATACTTCCCCTGTACCGTGAATGATCCTACTCCTATGGAAGGAAGAAAGCAAAGGAGATTGGAGAGGTCGGCTGGGCGTAGGTTGGGGGGAAGGGAAGGGACGCCATTAGGCCGGCCTTTTCGTTGTAAATGTTTTTTGAAAAAAGACACACACCGAATTATTATGAGCTGTTGATCTACCATTCTGAAGTCCCTTTTATATGATGGCCTGGGACAATAATAAATGAGAACACTAATATGATGAACGTGTCAATATCTGTAACTTCTTTTTGTTTGTGCCATTGTGTTCTTGTGTTGTGTCACTAATGTTCATCATATTACCAGTCAAAAATCAACTGCAGACTCTACTCATAACAGGTATGATGCCCCTGTAAACAATGTGTCAAAATAAATCCATTTTTCTTGCAGTTAATTCTGATACAGAAAGCGTCATTGCGTCATTGCTCCCGTGTCATTTTCAGCAAGGAAGATGTCTCGGTCGTCCTGGACGACTGAGTAGTGTCCGTGCTGGTGCTGCTGCTCCCTGTCGCAACCGAAGATGATGTGTAGTTGAAAGCATCAACCGGCGGCAGGAACGTCGCCACCGGCATCCTCGCCGGGAGGCTCGGCGGCGGCGCTTCGCCCCTGAGCACGCTGACTGCCTGCCTGATCGTCGGCCTCAGGTTCCGGTCAGGGTGTGCACACCAGAGCCCGACAACCATGACACACTCCATCTCACTGCCGTCGAACTCGCCATTGAGTCGCCGGTCGGCAGCGTCAAGAATCCTCCCCTTGCCGTACAAATCCCACACCCATTGAGCAATGTGGATCCTGTTCTCTTCTTCCTCAGTCTGCGGTTGCGGCGCCATTATCGGTCGCCGGCCACAGGCGATCTCGAGGAGGACGACGCCGAAGCTGTACACGTCGGATTCGGCGTTCGCCCTGCCGGTGATCATGCACTCCGGGTCCATGTAACCCATCGTGCCGGCGAGCACCGTGGTGTGTGAGACCCGGCCGTGGTCGACTAGCCTGGCGAGGCCGAAGTCGCCGAGCTTGGCGTTGAAGGCGGCGTCGAGCATGATGTTGCTCGGCTTGATGTCGCGGTGCACCACGCACTGCTCCCACTCCTCGTGCAGGTACAGCAGCGCGGAGCCGGTGCCGAGCACGATCTCGTGCCTGCGATGGAGCATTCGTCGTGTCACACGCCATTGCTAGAGCTCGAAGCTTTTTGGTGAGTGATGGTAAGAGATGCTTGTTCGTACGTACCTGAGTGGCCATGGGAGCGCGTCGGCATTGGCGTTGTAGAGGTGGGTGTCGAGGCTAGCGTTGGGCATGAGCTCGTAGACGAGAAGGAGCTCGCCGCCGCCGTGGCACCAGCCGATGAGCTGCACCAGGTTGCGATGGCGGAGGCGGCTGATGATCCGCACCTCCGACGCGTACTCCTTCCTCCCCTGCTTCGAGCTCTTGGACACCTTCTTAATGGCGACGTGTTGGTTCATCTCCTTGAGGAATCCTCTGTACACCGACCCGAACCCGCCTTCGCCGAGCTTGTGCTCGTCGGAGAAGTTGTCGGTGGCGATGGCGAGCTCGCCGTAACGAAACCGTTTGGGACCGGTCCCTTTCTCAAAGTCACCGGCCTCATCGCCGAAGAAGTCGCCTTCGTCCATCTCCTGCTCCATCGTCCGGCCGGCGTGCTTCCGCCGCCGGCGCAAGAGGAGCCAGATTGAGACACCAAGAACCACCAAGACCGAGACGGCGCCGACGGTCAGTCCGGCCACGAGTCCTCTTGACACCGAGGGAGGAGGAGGTGAAATCGGTGCCGGAGATGGTGGAGGCCGCGACGGCAGCGGCGACGGCGGTGGCGACGGTGGCGGCGGCAGTGTGATGTCGAACGGCCAAAGATGATACCTGAGGTAGCAGCTATACCCCTTAATGGCGCCGCCGCTGTTGTTGGGGAAGGTGTTGCTGAGGCCGTCGACGTAGCCGCTGAGGCAGCTCCGGCACTCGCTCGCCGCCAGGTCCCTCGTGCACTGCGCCAGCCCGTACAACGCCGACGTGCCGAGCTGCGAGTCCACGTACGGCAAGCTGCCGTTGTCCAGCTTCAGCTTGGTATCGCCGGCCCTATCGGCGAGCTGGCTCATCAGCCGCCGCCGCGTGTCGTTCATGGTGGTCATGTTCTCGACGAAGGGCGTGACGTACACGTTCCAGGCAATGGTGGGGTCGGCGCCGTAGGTGAGCTCGGAGAAGAAGGACGCGTTGGAGTAGCGGAGGAGACAGGCGTCATAGTTGGCATCCGCCGTCCGGCTTCCCGGGCACACCTGCGTGATCCCGGCGGGCGCTCCGGCGAGGCATTCCTGGCACTGCGTCGCGTTGCGGTCGGCCCAGCACATGATGAGGCCGAACACCTGGTCTTCACCCGTCCCGACCGAGGTGGTGTTGAACCACCCATCACCGGCGGCGGAGGTGGCGAGGATGGTGAAAAGCTGGTCGAGGTTCTTCTTGTACTGGCTGTCGCCGGTGTAGTTGCCGGTGATGGAGCAGGACGGCGCAAACGGGTACACGATCTTGTTGCCCTGACCAAGTGCCGCGACGGAGAGCGAGCCGATGATGGTGAAGAGGAGGACAAGATGGTGGGAAGACATGGCCGGTGGTGGCTGGCCGGCCGGTGACGCCGTTGCTATGGTCCTATTGCTAATTGTTCTTTGCTAGCTGACAAAGGTTGTTGGATGCACATGCACAAATTAATAAGTGATAAGTGATGATGGACGTCTCTTTGACTAAGTCATCACTGACTCCTCTTATAGGGGAGAGGCTCTTTCAAATAATTCAGAATTAATCAGACTATCTTTTTTCAAGCTTAAAGTTTGTTGTAAATGTTGACATATTTTTTATATAAATTTAATTAATGTTAAAAAGTTTATCTTAGAAAAATCGAGGTGTCTTATAAAATGAAACTAAATGGAGGGAGTACTCTGCTTCTTTATAAAACTAAACGGAGGGAGTACTCTGCTTCTGCTTCCATTCAATCACTATAAATTCAATGAAACTAAATTGTCATAATTATTTTCTTGAAACGACGAATTTGTAATTATTCAAAAATCAGGGATACCATACCAATCAAGGATCAGTTATACGCTGCCTTGTTCAACAAAAGCATCCATGATTTACGTAGGGTGCACTCTGAATGGAATCAACTGCTGCATTCAATGTCCAGGATACAATTCAGACTTTTAGAGGAGGTCTATGCGAGTCGGGTCAACAAAAGAAGTATACTTTCAGGAAATTTGACTTATAGTATTAAGAATGACTCCAGCAGGGTAAAAAAAGTCTCCCCTGAAGTCGCATGAACTTCAGTTATTGTCACTTCTATTCATTTTAGAAGTGGTCAAACTTTTATCTAACTTTTAAAGTCTCATGAACTTCAGTTGTTGTCACTTCTATTCATTTTAGAAGTGGTCAAACTTTTATCTAACTTTTATTCGTTGTTATACAGGACATACGCGGCAAAGCTTTTGCCTTTTTTTTTTAAAAAAAATATAGATTTGAAAGTTATAAAAACTGACACTGGACATAATGCATTTTTATACTTTGATCACTACTATTCTTTTGTCAGAAAATATTGTAGACCCTAAAAAAAACTATATTACCTGGAATTTTAAATATAAGCACAAAAACTCTTATTTATCATAGTCTAATCATCTTAGAGTAATTAGTGGTGAAAGTTAAAAAAGGAAAGCCAACGGAAACAGTTATTAAACAACGGAGGCAGTATTTCCACGCACTGTTCCCACTAGGGTTAAAAATGAACGGAATTTTTCCCATTCCGAACAGTCATTTTTTACATTTGACCCAATTATTTTCGTATTTTCGAAAAAATCGAAAACAGTTTGGAGTTTGGGACGGAGGTTGTCGGAATATGAACGGAAGTAGAAATGACGTTTTTCGTTCGTATTTTTGGAATTTTGTATTTGGTCGAAATATTTCCATATTTTTACCATATTTTGTCTGGATTTCAGGAATACATAGGCCCAATCTAAAAAGCCCAACACCAGCAAAGCGATATACTGATGATCTCGATGAGACGGATGATGCTGCAGAGCTGTGATGTACTGTGTTATGTTCATGCCAACTCATTTTAATTTGTTACTTGTGATATGAACTAAGCGTATTATGTGATTATGTGACAGTAGTAGTATGTGGACAGATAATCCTAAATTATTTTTATGTGGATCTGAATCTCTGAATTTATGCTCTACTTGTTTTTCGTTGGCAAAGATACGTGTGATTGTGATTGAGTATAAAGATGTACGATATTTCGGCTTAAGTTCCTGACTTCCGATCGTTTCCGTTGATTTTTCGGTCGTTACATGTATATCTCGATTTCATTTTCAAACCCGTATTTTTCCAAACCCGATCCCGTTTTCATAAAAAGATAAAAACAAAAGTAAAAGTATATCTCGATTTCATTTTCAAACCCGTATTTTTCCAAACCCAATCCCGTTTTCATAAATAAAATGTCGTTCGCTTCCGTTCGTTTTTATCACTAGCTCCCACTCCTCGTGCAGGTATAGCAGCTCAGAGCTGGTCGCCAGCACGATCTCATACCTGCAAATAAATGGATATCATTTATTAAAATAAGTATTGAATATACAAGGACTTTAAGTTGTAACTCTGTGTGCTAAGAGAGATTGCAAATAGAACTCAAGTTGTAATTGTAGTAAGAGATTTAGTTAGTTTTGACCTCTGTAAATATTTTTTTAGAGGTTCAAGCTGTTACTTGACTACTCTTTGAATATAAAGGAGGACACCATTAAATCATGATACAACAATGTAACACAAACATTCAAAAAGATAATGACGGTTGGGCCATACACATGTAGCGACGTGTTTATTAATCGATAGAGAAAATGAAATATTAATATATTCTGTTTTCTCACAAACTGAAATATTAATATATTTCTGTTTTTAAAATGACCAACTTTAATATGAAATAATATGTTTGTGAAAGATTGAGATGGTGTTCCCACTGCCCAAAGGTTACAATGTTGCTTGCAGAAAATTTGAATTTTTTTGCTGAATTAAAAAAATGTCGAGAATATTTCATATCGAGGGACCAAAATTTTGGGAAAGTGTTTTTCTCTCGAGAGGATGTCCCATCGTTTTTTCATACCTTCTTAATAGTCATAAAAATTTAAATTAATTTAAAATTTAGATTAACGTGAAATCTATCGCTCCAGGAACATACATATTCAAATTCAACTTCTATGAATATAAAAAACAAAAAATATGACGTACATTCAATTTAATTTTTTTATGCCAACTTGTAAAAATGGATTTAAAGTGTGGAGTAATATATTTCATATTAATTTATATTATCAAAATTTTTAAAGTTTTTTATGACTATTTAAATGGCAGAAAAAACGAGGGGAGATGAAAATCCATCTCCCAAAATTTCCAACATTCCAATACAAAATCGAACCCTGCACTGCCGGAGATATAGCTACGACTGAAATCCATTATCAAAGAATGTGTCTTGAGGGATCAATTGCTGTCAATTTCAGTCAGATTAGTTGCTGTCCTTCCGCAATTAGACTTCGTATCTAACATTGTCGTCACACATCATAGCTAAAGCTCGAAGTTTGCAGATAGTGATGGGTGATTGGTGAGAGATGGTTGTTGGTACCTGAGAGTGGCCATGGGAGCACGTCGCCGTTGGCGTTGTAGAGGTGGGTGTCGAGGCTGGTGTTGGGCATGAGCTCGTAGACGAGGAGGAGTTTGCCGCCATCGTGGCACCAGCTGATGAGCTACACCAGGTTGCGGTGGCGGGGAAGGCTGATGATCCGCACCTCCGACGCGTACTCCTTCCTCCCCTGCTTCAAGCTCTTGGACACCTCCTTAATGGCGACTTCAAGGTTAAACTCTTTCAATAATCCTCTGTAAACTGACCCGAATCCGCCTTCCCCGAGCTTGTGCTCGTCGGAGAAGTAATCAGTGGCGATGGCGAGCTCACCATAGTGGAACGGCTTAGGTCCAGTTCCTTTCTTGAAGTCGTCTTCCATGGCCGCCTCATCACCAAAGAAGTTCACCCTCGTCCATCTCCTGTTCCCTCTTCCTCGCCGGCGGCGGAAGAGGAGGCAGATTGAAAAACCAAGAATTAACGGCCAAGAACGCGACGGCGCCGACCGGACATGCCGGCCACGACTGCTGTCGACTCGACACTGAGGGAGGAGGTGCAGGCGCTGCTGGAGGAAACGGCGGAGGCGCTTCAGCTTGTTGTCATCGGCCATCACCGCGAGCCGGCTCATCAGCTGCCGTCATGTGTCGTCCATGGTGGTCATGTTCTTGACATAAGGGGACATGTACACGTAGAAGGACGTAATGGTGTGGACGCCGTAAGTGACGTTGGCGGCGTCGAAGGACTCGTCGGAGTAGTGGAGGAGGCAGGCGTCGTAGATGGCGCTGACCGTCCGGCTTCCCGGGCACACCTGCATAATCCGGCAGGCGCTCCGGCGAGGCATTCCTGGCACTGCGTCGCGTTGTGGTCGGCGTAGCACATGATGAGGCCGAACACCTGGTCTTCACCCATTCGATATGGTCCTATCTAAGCTGATGATGAGATAATTCTAGTATTCGATGAGAAATTAAGGCTTTTGTTGTCCAAATCAACCATATTAATTTTGATAATATCAAATTTTGGTACATTCTTGTGTTATCAAATTTTGGTAGAATTGGCTTTGTTATGTTTGATTCATTTGTCAAATTCTTTATAAAGTTTTAAGAAAGGAAGCTTGTCATATCAAAATTTGGTAACGTGGTTAAAAATAAATAGGTCTGTGATAGGATGGATACATTTGACTAAGTCACCTCTACCATAATAATTAGTAGGTGAGGAGAATCTTTCAGATCATATTCAGATTCACCATGCTGGATGACAGGCTATCTCTTCTCGAAGAAATGCAAGTAGAATTATTAAGAGACCACACTTTAGCAATTGATTAATAGCTTTAGTTAGGTCCTGTCGGTGCTAAGCAACTAGTGCGTATATTTGGGCCTTTGAACAAGTCAAAAGTCATGTGAATGATGTACCTTTGCCTGTATGTTCTCTTTGCTCAATTCTTGCATATGCACCCGTTACTATATAAATTCAATAAAATAAAATTTTCATTATTAATTCAAAGATAAAATTTTTTATGTGTCCATGAGAATTCGCTCAATCCCTTTTGCTCATCCCTTATATTTCTGAGTTTTCATTTTGATTTCCTCTATACCCTATTTTATTAGTTGACCATGAGTTTTTTGAAATTAATATTGTCCCTCTCTTATACGCTTAGTTTAGTGATAAAAACACAATTCTTATATGAAAAAAATATATTTGTAAAAAACAAAGGGGACATAATTATTTGGCCACAAATTTAAAAAGAAATAAATCTAAAATTATTAATTAATTCAAATTAACTTTTCTAAAATTCTGTACACCATTTTCAAATTTGGACCCAATAAATAAATAATTTTGGTTCTCAATTTCTAGCTAAAACTCTTATATATGAATTTTGTCAAAAATATAAATTTGTTCAACAATTTAAATTTCGCTTTTTGAATTTTACAACAAATAATTATGTCCCATTTGATTTTATTGTAAATTACAATGTTTCACATTATGATTTATGAAGTAGGTGACATGTAAGTAGGGAAAATGGACAATAAGGTCATTGTAGAAAAATATAACGGTAACTCATGGTCAAAATAAGAACTCAAAGGTATGTAGAGGCTAAGACAAAATTCAGAGAGATATAGAAGAGATTGCAAAATTTTTTAGGGGTATATAGGAAATTTTCTTTAATTCAAAAGGCAGGTATCCTCCGTTGCCTAGGTGGAAAAGAAAACATGCCATATGATTAATTACCTAAACAATAGAATAAGAGAGCTCTGCATGGATATTTGAACTTCTCTGAAGAAGAAGCATAGTTTGCTGATGAAAAAATATCGAGGTCCTCTTTCCAAATTAATGCCGACGGATTACGGGCGTCATGATTTCCCTAAAAACTTTTTACATCAGCATTGCTTAAATAAATTACTGTTACTGGTTATTAGGTTTATAATAGGGTGAAGTCTACTTTACCCCTTAACTATATTACGTTAGTCTTGTGCCAAAAAAAATATTAAGTTCGTCCGAAAACAGCCCATGATGCATTTGGCATGTATTTTGTGTGAGCATTGTTGTGATCGTATGTTTGTGTGACAATGACTGCACATGGCCTCTCTCTCACTTGGCCTCACTAAGTCAGCATGCTGGAAGATATATAGAAACGACATGTTCTTTCAATGGTCCTGTGTTTTTTTTATTAAGATTTAAATTTTATCTCATTTTTGTTATGTCGTTTTTCAATCGACATAGTTCATACGAAATTTTCTATGTAAAAGTTACTTTAAAATATCAATAAATTAATTTGTCAAATTTATAATAATTAAAACTTAATTAATCATATATTAATGGTTTTTTTACATGTCAATTTAATCTTCATCTACATCATCATCAGTTTCAAATACTACCTACACCCTATTCTTTGATTTATCTCGTTGATTTATCTCGTTTTCCGTTAGCATATATTTTTCAAACTATTAAACGAGACGTTCCATATAAAAAACCTTTTATATAAAATTTTCTATATTAAAATTGCTTTCAAATATCATAATTGCTTTCAAATATCATGTAAAGTTTATAATAATTGCTTTCATTTTATGTGCATCAACTTCACCATCATTCGTTACACCACCACACTTAATTTTCATCATCATCCGTTTCAACACCACCACCACACTTAATCTTTATCATCGTCCGTTTCGATCATCGTCCGTTTCAAACGCTGAGAAATCGTAGGGCGGCACCACGCCACGAGCTAAACCCTGAGATATCGTAGGGCCGCGAAAAGCGCGGCGAGGCAAGAAGCAGACGGCGACGAGGCATGGCTAGAAGAAGACGATAGAAATCCAGAGCGATATATGCTATTTTCAGTTGCAACATGCTCAATGCACTACATCACTAAGTGAGATGGGTAAAGACAATTCCCAAGATTAAGAAAGTAAGAAAACTTCAGTAGCGAGCGTAGGTGAATTCTATAGCACGCAATGACCTTTCAAACTCAAAATGTTTTCTCCTCCATCTCACAAAAATAGTGCCTAGGAGCTCTCTGCCTTTCCACATTTCTTGCCTCTTACCTCAATTTTGTTGTAGACCTCTGCCTGAACAACTGCTGCAATTCAGAGCGGGCACGGTGGAACTTCGAGCGTCGTACCGGCCTGGATCTGGCCCCATCCGATGAGTCGCCAATGCTTCTCGACACGACGGCTGAGGGCAACCTTCTCGCCTTTGCTTGTGCAGACGGGGGCAGTGAGCTGAAGCTTCGCAAGATCGTTCTTGACAGCGACCACACGAGCGCCAGTCGACATGGATCCAATGTTAAGCATCAGGATTTCACCCTTGGTGAGCTTGGAAACCTTCCCAGCCTTCTCGGTACCTTTGGTCCTCACACCCAACAGCCTCCGAAGAAGGAAGAAGTTGATCTGCATGCATGAAATGCCCAGATGTAATGACTGTTTTATTCTCACTATATCCTGATGCAACAAAGAGTTGACAAACCTCGAGCTCCACATAGACATCAGGGAGTGAGCCAACTTCACCTAGAACCTGACCGACCAGTCTATCAGCACGTGTTAAAGTTGGATCCATGGTTGTTCCCACACCAATAAGACCTCCTGGCACAGCAAATTGGAGCTCATTCTGCTCAGCATAGAGCGAAACAATCCTTGAATAGATTGGGGTGCATTTGATGTTGCCGCTTTCATCCTTCATTACAATGCCAGGACGAACTTCAATCTTCTGGTTCACCCTTAAAACCCCCTGTAAAAATGCATTGCCATTCAACTCATACCTAACCCAAAAAATTTACCAGTGATAAAAAAAATCTAATCATATGTTACATGAGAGAATTCATACTCTGAGGATGCTGCCACCAGCTACACCACCCCTAATTTCATCAACCTCTGAACCAGGCTTGTTGACATCAAAGGAGCGAATAACAATCATGTTTGGAGGGGAAGTGAAGTTCCTTTCAGGAATGGGGATTTTCTTCACAATGTATTCACAGATCACATCAATGTTATACTTAAGCTGAGCAGATATTGGCACCACCGGAGCACCTTCAGCTATGGTACCCTACATAGAAATAAATCACCCATAAACAAAATGACAGGACAAATGTACACGCATCTACAAGATAATTATGGGCAGTAGCGACCTGGATGAATTTCTGGATTGCCTCATGTTGATTCATTGCTGCACTTTCCTGGATAAGATCAATCTTGTTCTGAAGAATGATGATATGTTGGAGACGCATGATTTCAACCGCGGCAAGATGCTCAGATGTCTGGGGTTGTGGGCAGCTTTCATTGGCTGCTATCAAAAGCAATGCTCCATCCATGATGGCAGCTCCATTAAGCATTGTAGCCATGAGAATGTCATGCCCCTGTTAAGAGGAAATAGGTATTGTTAATGCATATGTAATATTTTCTCATTATTGACTTCACGACTTCAAAAAATAAAAAACAATATGCAGTGGCCCATAAAAAATTTGAGATGGCATCACTTTATAATTCTTATCTACATCCTTCACTACTGTATGGTCATGTGCCTTCTAGTGGAAACAATACTTGCATATAAAAACTGATGCAAGTGCAACCCAATGATCATAATTGACGGAGCAAAATGTTTTAAAACAAATATACAGGCTAGCGCAAAGCCACATAAAGTAATATCATGAAACATTCAGGTAGACAATAAATGATCAGAGACACGTTTTGAGGAAAAGAACATTCATATGCAACAAAGGGTAAGAGGTTTAATCATACCGGACAATCAACAAAAGAAACATGTCTCAGTAGCTTCATCCTAGTGTTTTCAAACCCAGGCACATCACAGTGAGGGCTATCTTCTTTTCCGCTTCCATAAGCCCTTTATATAACAGGAATAAAGTCAACATATAGTGTAGAGCACACATGCATAAGAGCTTGACATCAAAGCAGCAGTCCTAAGTAGGTGAATGGCAGATAATAATAAGTTGTTTTTCTGGAGAATAAATTGTTTGAGATTATAATCATAACTTAAAACAAATTTTATATAGAAAAGCATTTTTAACATGGTGGTACAAACGGAAGTTCATCGCATAAAAAATCATGCAATTTAGTGGTTTATTTGCATACTTGTAGCACATTGGTCGTGGGCACTTCTCGTCTTCACATTTGTATATTTTCGCATTAGCATAACCAAGCTTTATAGTGATGTTACGCTCCAGCTCATTCTTGAAGCGAACAGTCTACAAATCACAAGGAAGACATCAGAACTATATAAAACAAATTACATATGAAGTACATACATATTATAAACGATTTAGCAGCTCAACAACCATCATTTTGAACCAGTCTAGCATGAACTACAACTGTACCGCCTTTATAAGGAATGAAAGCACATATCCTTCTCTATGCTGTTATATTATATGAATTCCCAGATACAACTCTTCTGAAATATAAACTCTAAAGTGATTTTCAGCATATATTTTAAAGTTCGCTGCAATTTACTCAAAGATAAGGAAAACTCACAAGTAACTAATAAATGTGAGATATAATTCTCAGCTATACACAGAGTTCAGATTGATCACTTGGAAAGAAGCATGATAATGAAACATATGAATTATACCTGAACTCCAGATATAGCTTTCACAACAGTGGACTTTCCATGGGCCACATGCCCAATGGTACCTGATGTTACACAACAATAAAGAATATCATGCCCACGCAGTAGGTTCATAAAATCAGAAGTGCAAATAACATAACATTGCAATGTCCCTAGACATGCATCTCCATTAGCTAAAAATTGCATTTGTCATAAGTTTTTGTTTAAAAAAAATCAGAATACTTCCTGCCAAGCACAATATCTGGCCAAGAAATGAATCATAACTAACAAGTCAACAAGTACAAACAGAAATAGTGTACCCATATCCCAAGTGAGACTTCAGGCTTCAGTACCATTATAGTGGTCTTAAACAGGCACATCCCGAGAAAGGAGATAGTTCCAACATCTAATGAGGAAACTACACAGCTAAATGCTAATGAAGGAAATCTAAACTTATTTCAGATTATGATATTTACTTTGTAGGCAGGAAACAAAGAAAAATGCAGTGATAAGCTCTGCAATACTTCACCATAAAACAGTAAATCGTCGCTGAAAAGGATTTGCATCGATACCTATATTGATCGTCGCCTGGCGTGAGATAACTTCAGGCGATAACGGGTGGAGCTTTGTCACGTCAAGCTTGCTTAAGTCCTGTTCCATCAGTCCTCGGCGAGACATGTTTGAAACTGAAAAATAATATACAGCAAGGTCACCTGTACTGTATTGTTCACTGTCTATAAACCGACTGCAGGTAAACAAAAAACACACTATCTCCACCATAGCCAACTATACGCTAAATTTGAATTACATTTGATAGCACACACAATCATTACTATTAAGCAATTTACTTGTATGGAGGCTATAGAACCTAACTTGTTTTAAGCCAGGATATGTTGATCATGGATGCTGGGAGGGAGTATTAATAAACAGGAACAAAGAAGTAGAAGAACTGAGAGCCCGATAAGCTTATGATATCTCCAGTGCTGCTTGTGTCTTTATCAGGATATCTGTAAGTTACACATGCTAATTTTATATTTTATCAGGATGTCCACAAAGGACAAAAAGCATACAACATCAAGTACAAAAATCAACTTCCTAGTACATTTTTCAGAGGTTTACAGGGCGGCGATTTCTGTTCAAACAGTCAACCTGCAGAGCAACGGTCTAATGAACTAATGATGAATTCAGCTACTGCAGCTTAATTTCTGAACAATCAACCTCGCATTCATACTACATTACAACATCATTCTGTAACACACGTGCATCCAAACGAAGACAACAGAAATTCGCCATGAAAAACAGGAAGAGTGAGCAAGACGAGAATACAACGAGGCTCACCGTCGAAGATTCCTCGGTTTGGCCGGCCGGCGGTGGACGACGAACTCAGGGAGGCGGTGGCGGATTGAGTTTGGGGAGGGGATGAAGGCGACGACGGATCGAGAGGAAGAGGCGGCGGCGGCGGCGGCGGATCGGGGAGGGAGAGGAGGAGAAGTCGGCGACGGAGAGGAGGAAGAGGCGGCGGGCTGTGGGGAGAGGTGGGATCGGGTAAGGGGGTTAGGGTTTGCTTTATATATGTGAAAGGGAGGATGATTTTGGATCGCTGGATCTCCATCGAACGGCCAAACTGAATTTGGAAATTGATGTGATTAATCATGTGAATAATGACTACGAGAGCGGCAAAATTTTCCAAATAGACACAGTAGTTTTGTGACAACTACTGTAGAATGTAGAACACTTTAAATTTGAAAACGTGTATTTGCCATAGGATTTCTGATTTGGTTTTATGAATATTTTCTAAAACATGGTATAGCCATTACTTTAATATTTTTGGTTTAATTGGAGAGAAAACAATTTGGAAATGACAGTATTGCCCCTATGCCAAATTGGCATCGTTAAGTAATTTGACTAAACTTTCCAAAATATTTAAAATGGCTCTTTTGAGTCTATGGTCTAATATATTTTCCCCACCCAAAAAAACTTATTTAGAATTTTAAAAAAATTAACTTATTCAGATTTTACTTTTTTAGATTTTTTTTGAAGTTTTTTGTTCTGTCGGTCTCCCAAAATGCTTGTGATCTTCACAATTTGGGACCTGCAAATTAAGATTTGCAATTTTAAAAAAATAAACATAATTTATTCAAAATTCACACTTTTCCATTAAATTCTTTAGAAATTTCAGAAAATCTCATTCGAATTGTCCCCCAAAATATTTGTGATTTTCAAAATGTGAGACAACAATTTAGTCCAATCGAGCATGCAACATATCTCAGGGGTATAAGCGTCACTTCTAAAATTGTATGAATCCAATTGAGATGAGAATGCTAAAATAATTGTGTTCTGACAAATTATCACAAAACCACGAAACCAGAGTATCCTATAGCCTGATATATTTATATGGCATCTTGCCTTGCGGCAAATGCCACAAAACTAAAATATCATGGACAAATTTTGTGAAGGAGCAAATGTTAACGTTGGATTGAGTATTAACTTGGGCTTTATGTCTCTTATTGTTAACTAATCCTTTTGTTTGTTTAGATTTGTAGTAAAAAACAAGCTATATTTTAAAATAAAAGGATTATATATTTTTAATATTTTGAACACGGTATAACTTCGTTAACATCCAATATCACTGATATCAACCGCATATCAACCGCACATCAGTAGTGCTAATCCTATGGACTAAAAATATACCAAAATTGTGCGATGTGTATTACATTTACATCCTCCCCTTCGTAGAACACCGCTGGCTTTTGGCCGCAAGCAATCTCGAGGAGGACTACACCGAAGCTGTACATATCGGACTCGACACTGGGCCCGGTGAGTGGCCATGCACGCAAGGTCCATGTACCCCAACGTGCCAGCGAGCGTGGTCGTACGTGTAGGACCCTCGGTCGTGGTCGACAAGCCTAGCGAGCCGAAGTCGCGCCAAGCTTGGCATTGAAGGATGCATCCAACATCACATTGCTCGGCTTGATGTCACGGTGTAGAACACGCTGTTCTTCCCGACTTTTTTACTTTTTAGCGTTTTTTAAAAAGATTCTCACAAATAGGTCCCTAGAAGTTTCAAATTGGAAAATAGACCACTGAACTCGGTGCCATTAATATTGGCGTCGAGGTTATACGTCTCGGCGACAACCTAATTGGCGCCGAGCTCGGCGCCACGTCGGTGCTAAGGATGACGTGGCCGAGATCGGCGCCAAATGTAGTGACGCCGAACTCGACGCCGAGGATCGTGGCGCCGACCTCGGCACCATGGATCTTGGCGCCGTGAGTACCTTACAAGTGGATCCCGTCTACTTTCTCTCTCTCTCTCTTTCGTCTATCCTATCTCCATTTTCTCTCTCCTCGAGCCGCCCGACGACGATGCCTACGCCCGACCTCGTCGTCCCCCCGCGCACGCCACCCCCGATCCCAGACGTCGGCGCCGCGCTCGCCGTCCGGTTGCCGCCATGCCGGCCAGCCGGCCGCTTGACGCTGCCGGCCGCCCGAGGCCGCGCCGCCCCCCCCTCGACCCCGCCGCCTCCCGCGCCCCTCCACTACGGTATGTGGAGTTTGGTAAATATTTGTAATTCACATTTTCATCTAAACTTAACAAGTTTCTTTTGAAAAAAACCAGATATAGGTGTGGTATATATGAACACAAAATTTGAAGCTCGAACACGATTGCATTTGGGAGATATAATAAGTTCTACTTAGCCGCGTGAAACCATTTTGGGCTAGGGTTTTGTTTACCTCGGTGTTGATTATTGGAGTTGCAATCGGTATCATTGTGCATTATCCGCCTATGCTCGGTAGGATGATGTCCTCATTCTTCATTTGTTGTTTATAACTTTCACACGTTAGTTAAGAAACATTTATCACTTTGGAGTCCTAGAGCTACTTAATCATCCACATAAAGTAACTCCTTTGCGAATTGTAGTGTCATACTTTGCCCATTTTTCTCTCTTTAACTTTAATGATGTTTGGCTTATTTTGCAATGGTAGATCAAGAATAGATTTAGCAAATGGATAAAATGGAATGGAAAAATCAAATATGCATCTTACTTGGTATTACCTAATGTTGGATTATAGAATCTCTCCATTAGAGGAATTATGCTACTTTTCCCTGAGCCGTTTCTACCAACAAGAGCCGCGAGAGATAGCTAAAATACACATTCCTGAATTCATGTCCCCTTATTGTCTCCAACAAGTAAAGTCACGGTGAATCTCTAGTTAAATAATTCAGTGACATAAGAAGGTAAGATTTGTTCGAAAACTACATATGCCTTTGAATCATCCAATGTTGTGAAAGTTTTTCATTTTGACACCGTAATGTATGCCTCCAAGTGCTACATTTGTTTCCTACGAGATAGTTAGATGCATATTGAATTTATATTTGATGACTACCTTTATTTTGCGGGATGGCGCAGTTTCACCTTCGGATCCAGGCATACGATGCGACCCACCGAGGACGTCTCGTAGCGAGGGACAGTACTAATGTAGGCACTAATGGCGTGCTCGATCAGTGGGGGTGGTGACAACCTAACAATTTTCCCTTATTTTGTACTTGTACAATATTTTTTTGTTTTTGTCTTTGGGGTGATGACAACATGACAATTTTTCCTTATTCGTATTGCACATGCATAAGTGAACTTTGTTGTATACAAACTTTTATTGTGTTCAATTTCTTGGAATAAGAGCATACTTGAAGTCTTAAAACCAATGTTTGCAAACTGAGAACTTGGTGTTAAAATTTTGATGCCTTGGGACAGCGTATTCTTTATGACTATTTTTGACTATTCGTGAGCTCCAATGACGTCCGGATGTGAGTCGATGTGACCGTTGGTTGGAATGGATGCCATGGAATTTCCTCAATTATTGCTAGTGAAAGAAGGCAAAGCTAACCACCATTCTTGACACCTCGGACTTTCTCTTTTGAGACATCACGATTAACTCATTTAGGTCTATATCCATTTTCTGTAGGATCAAACAATAAGTGCTGCTTTTACAATTTTTCTATGGATGGATGTCCTGAGTCGGGGATGAAACATTTTGTTGTGGCATTTTTAAAGCAAATGACACATGGAAAAAAAATCAAATTAGGTCGCTATTTTTATATGCGGGACGTTCCGCTCCTTCGTCCTAGAGCCCATGGAGAGTTCTTGGAGATGCATTATGACGATAGGTATACAACTTTTCTAGAAAGAGCTGGCCTAGACGTCATCTCATTTTAGGTTCGTCGGGGCCTCCTCACGTTCAACTCACCGCCTTGACTATGCTGGTTGACGGTATTATCTCAAAACGTTCCTTGCTTTCTTAAGCATTTGTGCGGCGTTTTCTTTTTGTCTCCATTAATATTGTGGTGTAAAAATGCGGTGGCGGTCCGAGACGCACACCTTTCACTTATCTTTTGGTGAGATGACAGCTTACGCTACAAGACTGTCGGAAGATTCTTGGATTAAGGGTTCGCGGTCGTGCGGTGACGGGCCGTGCGGAGTCGATGGTTGGCGAGCTCGGGTAGAGGCCTTCCTAGGGCGTCGGCTTGGCACGCACTCGGAGTTTTAATTTCCGGCTTCGGGCGAGTTCGTGCATTGCCACGTGGGTGCGGATGAGCGCTGTTGCGCACTCTCGCCGGCGTGGATCCTCCACCTCTTCGCATGCCTGCTCTTCCCGACGCAACGGAGACGGTGCTTCTGGATGTGGATCCACCGCCTTACGGACGGGACCGGGCGGGTCGATGCGCTAGGGATCAACGTGTTGGCTTTCCTTTACCGTCGGTTGTGCGAGGCGTGTCGTCGGTCTTCGTCGTCGCTTCACTGGGGTGGATGCGTCTACCTACTCCAGTTGTTGGATGTGGTCACGACTTCCGCTTGGTCGGCCACGAGTTCGCCTCGTCGCGACGGTTCGCAGTCGGGACGCACATCGGCGGCCGACGTGGGCCTACCTTTGGGATCGGTGACAGTCCCTCACACAAGGATGCGGCGCGCATACAAGGAGTACACGAACGAGTTGGACAACCTCATGGCGTCTAGTGTAAGTCTTGATTACTAGTTCTATTCATTTGCGGTGGTTTACTCGTAATGTAACATAATGTTTTGACATGTTCCAGTGACGTGGGAGTCGTGCACGGGAGAGGCGGTGTTGTCACGCCCGGAAATTTATCCCAAATTTCCGACTATTTTATGTATTAAATCCCGTCCGAGAATCAACCGGGTACATAAAATGACAAATTAATACACAGATCCAAACGTAAAAACAAAGCGTAAAAATAAAAATACTTACTGAAGAGGCACTTAGTCCTCACACCCAAAACCTGCAGGCGGAAAAAAGACGACACTAGCGGGGCTTCACTCCACTCCACGAGCAAACTCAACGGGATCCGAGCCTTGGTCTTCTAACTCCATCTTCAACTCGAAGCACTACACTTCGAAAGGGGAAAATCGCAAGGCCGAGTACAACCATCGTACTCAACAAGCCACACCGAGAAATGCGGATGTGCAAGGGGAGACAAGAGTGGCTTAGGCTATTTTGCATAAATGCGGTTTACAAATATTTATTTATTTAAAAATAGAAAAACAGTTGAGTAATTAAGGCAATATTAATCTTCCACTGAACAACGTTATCCCCACGTTGAACAGCCCAACCATCCCACCCGAACTAAACCGGTTCCATTAAATCAAATTATTCAAGAATGTGACTAATCATAGTGAATCTGGTCAATCGCCCATAACCGCGGGCACGGCTATTCAAATAGTTTTACTCGATCGAGGTGCGCAACTTTACCCACAAGACACGATTCCACACATGTTACCATGCCCCGAAGTACCACCATGATACTGCAAAGGGGAATTCGTGAAAAGACCTTTCGCATAACTCCCTCTAACCAAGCGATACCACACCAAGGTTTCGCCCCACTCCCGCAGGCGGCGGGCAGCCCTCTCGTGCCACGGTGAATCCGGCGGCCGATCAACCCGTAAACCGGGCCGACCCAACTCCATCACGCCCACCCTCACTAGGGTACGTCGGTCGGAGGAAAGCTATACTACGGATCCAGTAGTTGCCCATTCGCTTGTGGTTTGCACGGTATGTCTTCCAGGGGTTTCCCATGAACCGGTCCTTAATTGCCATGGGTGCGACCATCCAAAACCATGCACCCACAGCCCACCATTATGTCATATTTTAGTTGAGATAATTATGACCAATAAGACATGGTCGGTGTATCGAGCTTGCGCTCATCGAGACTAGAATAAATAGTGTAATTATCCCATTTAGTGAGCTAGTGGTAGTTAAGCATGGCTAAGCATATAATTCTAGCTAGAATCAACATCGGTGACTAAAGCTAGTCAAATTAACACCCAAGGTTAACAAAGGACGGATAACAAGTAAATAAGGCTCAAACAAGCGAGATAGGTGTTCCATCATTTCATGTAATTAGCAAAACAATGTAATTTTATTTGCAAACGTAAAACATTTATAAAAATAGGATCAATATGCTTTAAGGGAAGTGTGACTTGCCTTGCGTCTTCAAACAAACTTCGGACTCTTTCCTCGCGAGCGCAAACTCCGAAAACGGCGGAATCTACACGCGGCACACAAAACGAGGAAAAAAACCTAATAAAAACAAAATAACAGTACATAAAAGTAAACAAACATGTAGAGCTTAATTTTATATGAATTTTTCAATTTGAATGGCCCAATTTGGAGTTCGTATGAATTAGATATGAATTTTAGAAGTTTTGGACCATTTAAATAAATTCGAAATTAAGATGATTTATTACACAATTTTTAATTAATTTTGAACTGGAAAAGGATGTTTAAGACATCAGCCTCGATCTGTTCACGGGATTACAAGGATTTGGGCGGCTAGGTTTGAACTGGGAAAAAAGGATAGGTGGCTCAAATTAAACCGAATGAATCTATAAGGATGAACGACTTGGATTAAGTGACCAAGATTTGACTGGTTTAGGGCGGGATGGATACACATCAACAGACACGTGGCACAAAGAAGTTGACACGGTGCTAAGGTGGCGGCCATGAACTCAACCACGCAGGACAAAGAGATAATGTGGCACTGATGAGGCGAGGATGTGATAGTCGCATGAACATACCAGCCAACAAACATGACAACAAAGATTGCCGAAGAACGGCTGTACAACAACGAAAACGAAGTGCATAAATGGGTAGAGAACGATGAGACGCTCCTTACCAGCACTTACGCAAGAACAGGCGACGAAGGGAGAGGCCGGTGGCGAGCTTCGAACGGCGACGAGGTCGGGTCCACGGCGACGGCGGCCTTCCGGCGGTGTTTGGTGGAGGAGAGGTGGAGGACGGGCTTCCCCTCCCTTTTGCGGTGCCGATGGTGGCTTCGGCGAGGGCTGGCGACGACGGGGTCGACGGCTAGGTGCGGCTGAAGATCGAAACATGGACGTGGAGCTCGGGTTCACGGTGACGAGGTGCTTCCGACGGTTTTTGGCGCAAGGGAACCGGTGGCCGGGCTTCTCCTCACTGCTGCGATGCCGGGGAAGGCAACGGCGCTGATTGGGAGCAGCCGAGGCGGCGGGAAAAGGTTGCCGGAGTTGCGGCCGACGGGAAGAGAGATGGGAACTCGCGGGGAAGGTGGCTAGAGCACGGGAAAAACTCGGGAAAAAAGGGGAAACCGAGGAGGAGATCAAGGGGGTCCTTTTTATAGGCTTGGGAGGGAGAGTCCCGCACCGGGAAGAGAGGATTTGGCGTCGGATTTTTAGGGTTTATCCCGAGCTCGTCGGGATAAGAACGAGGCCAAAATTCGCGCGATTTAGCACGGGATTGAGGGGGATTTCATGGGGGAAATGTAGAGGAGATCGAGAGGAATCCGTTCCCGCAACTAATTTTTGATTTGGGCAAAGGATTAGGCCGGATTTGGTGGAGGAAACGAAGCCACAGTTTTCGGCACTGTTTGGCACTGTAGCACGGGCTGGAGGGTGAAGACGCCACCGTAGCATGGAGGTAAAACAGACTTTTCTGTCCAAACATCCTTTAATTCTTATAAATACTTCCAATGCCCAAATAATTCCAAGAAAAATCCTGAAAATATATGAACACCCAAAGTATTTAATAAAAATATCTCCAGCTCATTTAAAGTTTATTTTATTTATTTAAATAATTATTGAATTGTTCTTTGTATTATTAAAATTATTTGTCGAGCTCCAAAATTTCACGAAAAATTTCAGAGAGTACTTTAGGGCATGGAGAATATTTAAAAATATTTCCAGCCATGATTTTTAAAGGAAAATTTAATTTCCTTAATAGATTCACTTGATTTACTTTGTTTTTCTTTTTATTCAATTTCTAGAAAATAATTTATTAAATGATTTTTATTCTCGAACGAAAATCGGGCTGTGACAAATCTACCCCCTTACAGGAATATCGTCCCGAGATTCGGGGCTAGAAAGAAAAAGGTAGGGTGAGATTGGGTTGGCTTAACCTCTAAGGTTTCTTCTCGCTCACACCGACGATTGGTGACCAAACCCGTGCGACGACGGCTGATCAAACTTGCACAACCGAACTGATTGGACTCAACCCTTGTGTTCTGCGGCTTCACAAACCAAACTAAACTGGCCGATCCTTCCCGTTCGACCCGACCGGATTTCATGGACTCAAGTGCTTACTTTTCTCGAACTGCACAATTAATATCGACAAACTTGAGAAGCCGAGAACTCACTCTTGCTGACCGGAATTGATGGTACTTTTCGAGACCGTGTAACCGACTTTCGTGGACACACGGACCACGAAATCTTCTTTTTCCCGTGAACCTCTCGATCCCACATCAAGTATTTGAAGAAGCCGCTCGATCGATCTCTCATCCGGATTGCGACTGTTCTCAAATGATGCTTCTTTAGACTGACCTGTTGACACGACGCTTGGGTGTGCCTTAGACTCGAACCGCTAACTTGTGATTGTTATAGCCTCGATAACGGCTCACAACCGACTCTTTTGGTTACAACTCAATCTACTTTGTGTGGTCGAACCTCCAAACAAACCATTACAAGATAGAACTAAACTCATCTTCAATCTCGCCTTTTCAAACCGTGGTTAAGCTTTCGCCGACCGTGAACAATTTCACGCCATTCTTTTGAGGTTGACCAACATTTCGTGATTTACCAAGAACCTTGACTCGAACATTGGATACTCCATCGATCAATCGAAATCAAACAAAGACTATGCCCTCCCATTCTAGAGACTCCGGAACTCGACACTCAAATGATGACGGGAGGATATACATAAGAATGACTCTCATGTAACTCTTGAATATATTGACTTTTGATTGACTTTTTCATTGGGTGTAATTGCTGACCGGCATTCCGCTTCCGACCGACTTTGGTGCCATCCGCCCGAACATAACGTGTAATTGATATTCTTTTCTTGAAACAAACACCGATCACTTAACGAATCAAGCTCAAAAGGTTAACCCCACGATATAGCATTCCACTTCTTTGCTTATCTTTTCTGACTCCTTTGGGTTGATAGACCATTAGTTCTGCAGCTGCTTTCTCCGCACAATACCAAAATCGTACGTCTCCGAAAACTACCCTTGATGCTTGCCTAGAGTTTCGTTCTCGACCAAAACAAGCTCACTTTTGTACCTTGGGTAGAATTGATTCACAAGGAATTATTCCCTTATCACATGTTCTACTGAGTATTGTATGACTTGACCTCTGCATCCATTTACTCCAGGCGGGGTGATGAAGCAATTCGTTGTCCTTTTCCTAGGAAACACCGAGGTGGTTTTTCTGAGATCTAACGATAGTCTAGAAATAAAGAAACCATTATTAATCAATGCTCACCATTAGGGTGCGGGTACCACTTATGATTTTGCTTTCGATTGTTTCTTTACACTTTTCGTCCTCATGAGGTATCTCTTATATTGTCCTTCAAAGAGATCTCGCCTGTCGAGTATCGCCGTAGTCTAACCACTCTTACTTCACCTGTTTGACCAAAACTTTTCTTTCCGGCAATTAGATTCTTAGTCTTGACAAAAATGCTCGACCCGACAAAGAAACTATAAGTTCCGGTGACATTGTCGGATGCACAAGTTGATCCACTTTTTTTCTTGGCTACACAATATGAATCGTGAGAGAAGGAACAAATTATCTGTCTCGTACTCTTATTTTGCTTCCTCTTTCAAGTGCATAACTGTAATAAGTCTTACGTACAAGGAAGGTACTTGAACACCAAATAATTAAAGACGGTTATTGAGCACCGCTAGCACAACTATTAACGGTATGGAATCGCCCCTTCCCGATCCCGACCGAGTTGATTTTTTTGGTTTTCCATCGTAGTGTATAGATTGATCCATGCTTTACTCAATGTTCCCTCTTATTACATAACGCCATGAAACTTCGGGTGTCATGAGCGGTTCTTGAACACCCAAGACTTGTAGACCACCGCTGACCTCTGCTGGTAGAAATTCGGTTGGTATGGTTTTCTTTTTTCCTTTGGTGGTCCTTACATGGTTGACTCGTTCTTTTTAATGATTACTAACTAGGGTTCCAATTAGAACACCGACTTGACGATTGATTTTTTTCTTAGAGAAATGTCGATCTTCTTAGTAGGAACGACAAAACCTTTCTATTGTTGTTGCCACTTTCCCGTGATTACTTGTTAGGTTGTTGAGTTGGAATGACATGGGGTGTCCGGGTGGGGTTGACGTCGATCGAGTGAACTGTTGCTTGAGACCTTGCTTGGTAGGTGTAGCGGGATTTGTACTATCTTCTTTGCGGTTGGACCGGACAACTATTTTTTCGCACCGCTTGCCTTGTTGGGGTTGGTAATGTAGCTTCGGAGTGGTTCTTGGTGGAATAATATCGCTTCGCTGGTGCTCTTAGTGACAATTTGTTGAGATAGAAACTTCACATTTCGGTTACGGTTGGTGCCTCTTGTTTTCCCGATGTCCCGGGGCTAGACTTGACCACTCTCTTTGGGGTGAGGCAAGCTGGGGAAGTAGAGACGTTGACAAACAAGTGTCGGAAACTTGACGACATTGATACCTTGCATTGGGCCACCTTTGGAGAAATTACTTGTCTTTCCCACAATTGAAATAGTGGTGGTGACTTTCTTCGAATTGAACAGGTTGTTGCGGCGGTGTCTCGGCTCAAGATCATTAAAACAATCCAACCTTCGTTGGCTTTCACGGTGGTTGGAGTTGGTTGGAGAGCGAAGATCATTGTTAATGTTGTTGTTGTTGTTGACTAGGGAGTTAACAGGCGGGTTGCAAGGATGTCCTTTAGTCCTTCGTTGGCTTTGCTAGCATAGACTTCGAGTTAACGGTTCTTAAGCACATGACTTATTCCCTCACACAAGAAATGTGCGACTTTTCTCTTCATAGAGTTGGACTCGGGTGTACCAAAATTTTATTTTCGGGTAGTTTATCCAAAGCTTCTTCTTTTCTTATGATTAACACTTCATCATCGGTTGGCGTCTTAGCATACAACTTCCAAGCGTGATCGAACACTTTGACATAAGTTGTCATTGTACACCATAATCACTTTGGGTAACACTTGTGGGTTCGAGGTTGTCGACGGTGACATGTGTTGGTCTGCTGGGACATTGCTACATACCGACGGTAGCCGTATAGGTGATTGCAATGGAATGTACCGGATTTGATCTTGATTCCGAATTCGAGCTTGCATCGTAACCATCGTACCACTGCTATGTCTTCCGTATCCGGCTTTGTATCCATTGTATTCACCGCTTGTATGTTCATCATCGACCATGGGGAACCGAAACGAGCAAGAGAGGGGTTTCCGACACAGTTGTAGATTGCGGTGATCGACCAAAGGTTCCTAACCTCAACACACCGCTAAGGGTACTGCGGTTGATGACACTTTCTCTGGCACGACTAACTGCGCCCATACAAAAAGGGTGGAAGAGAGAGGTTGCTAAAGATAAGACCTTAACCCACTTATCTACGATCGATATGGGTAGACTTTTACTCTTCAAGTTGATTAAGCAAACAACCTAGTATGGTCACATCCCCACCACGATGTGAGCCATACACCTACACACAAACAAACAACACACGACCTAGGAACTATCGATGCTACTCTTCCGGAAAGATTGGGTTCTAGTTGAACTCGGAAAACTTCGCTTGATCCTCGAGAAGCGCCGACTCGGGCGCTTGGCTTGATCGACTTGCTTGAAGCTTGGAGCTTGACTTGACTTCCACGGGTTGATGAGCGGCGAGTTTGTCCTCCGTGTTTAACAACTAAGAGAGGTGGAGGGAAAAGGAGAGAAATTTTACAAATCACTTTGTAGAGACTCCAAAGGGATAGAAGAGATACTTTCGCAAATAAGGTTTTCGCAAACTTGTCCTTAGAATTTGACCATTTGGCTCAACCTACGGTCGAGATGGCTCGATACCAACTTGTCACGCCCGGAAATTTATCCCAAATTTCCGACTATTTTATGTATTAAATCCCTGTCTAGGAATCAACCGGGGTACATAAAATGACAAATTAATACACGATCCAAACGTAAAAACAAAGCGTAAAAATAAAAATACTTCGAAGAGGCACTTAGTCCTCACACCCAAAAGCTGGCGGAAAAGAAAGACGACACTAGCGGGGCTTCGGCTCCACTCCACGAGCAAACTCAACGGGATCGAGCCTTGGTCTTCTAACTCCATCTTCAACTCGAAGCACTACACTTCGAAAGGGGAAAAATCGCAAGACCGAGTACAACCACCGTACTCAACAAGCCACACCGAAAAATGCGGACGTGCAAGGGGAGACAAGAGTGGCTTGTGCTATTTTGCATAAATGCGGTTTACAAATATTTATTTATTTAAAAATAGAAAAACAGTTGAGTAATTAAGGCAATATTAATCTTCCACCGAACAACGTTATCCCCACGTTGAACAGGCCCAACCATCCCACCCGAACTAAACCAGTTCCATTAAATCAAATTATTCAAGAATGTGACTAATCATAGTGAATCTGGTCAATCGCCCATAACCGCGGGCACGGCTATTCGAATAGTTTTACTCGATCGAGGTGCGCAACTTTACCCACAAGACACGATTCCACACATGTTACCATGCCCCAAGTACCACCATGATACTGCAAAGGGAAATCGTGACAAGACCTTTCACATAACTCCCTCTAACCAAGCGATACCACACCAAGGTTTCGCCCCCACTCCCAGCAGGCGCGGGCAGCCCCCTCTCGTGCCACGGTGAATCCGGCGGCCGATCAACCCGTAAAACCGGGCCGACCCAACTCCATCACGCCCACCCTCACTAGGGTACGTCGATCGAGGAAAGCTATACTACGGATCCAGCGTTGCCCATTCCGCTTGTGGTTTGCACGGTATGTCTTCCGGGGTTTCCCATGAACCGGTCCTTAATTGCCATGGGTGCGACCATCCAAAACCATGCACCCACACCCACCATTATGTCATATTTTAGTTGAGATAATTATGACCAATAAGACATGGTCGGTGTATCGAGCTTGGCTCATCAAAGACTAGAATAAATAGTGTAATTATCCCATTTAGTGAGCTAGTGGTAGTTAAGCATGGCTAAGCATATAATTCTAGCTAGAATCAACATCGAGTGACTAAAGCTAGTCAAATTAACACCCAAGGTTAACAAAGGACGGATAACAAGTAAATAAGGCTCAAACAAGCGAGATAGGTGTTCCATCATTCCATGTAATTAGCAAAGCAATGTAATTTTATTTGCAAACGTAAAACATTTATAAAAATAGGATCAATATGCTTTAAGGGAAGTGTGACTTGCCTTGCGTCTTCAAACAAACTTCGGACTCTTTCCTCGCGAGCGCAAACTCCGAAACGGCGGAATCTACACGCCGCACACAAAACGAGGAAAAAAACCTAATAAAAACAAAATAACAGTACATAAAAGTAAACAAACATGTAGAGCTTAATTTTATATGAATTTTTCAATTTGAATGGCCCAATTTGGAGTTCGTATGAATTAGATATGAATTTTAGAAGTTTTGGACCATTTAAATAAATTCTGAAATTAAGATGATTTATTACGCAATTTTTAATTAATTTTGAACTGGAAAAGGATGTTTAAGACATCAGCCCGATCTGTTCACGGGATTACAAGGATTTGGGCGGCTAGGTTTGAACGGAAAAAAGGATAGGTGGCTCAAATTAAACCGAATGAATCTATAAGGATGAACGACTTGGATTAAGCGACCAAGATTTGACGGTTTAGGGGGATGGATACACATCAACGGACACGTGGCACAAAGAAGTTGACACGGTGCTAAGGTGGCGGCCATGAACTCAACCACGCAGGACAAAGAGATAATGTGGCACCGATGAGGCGAGGATGTGATAGTCGCATGAACATACCACCAACAAACATGACAACAAAGATTGCCGAAGACTACAACAAACGAAACGAAGTGCATAAATGGGTAGAGAACGATGAGACGCTCCTTACCGGCACTTACGCAAGAACAGGCGACGAAGGGAGAGGCGGTGGCGAGCTTCAAACGGCGACGAGGTCGGGTCCACGGCGACGGCGGCCTTCCGGCGGTGTTTGGTGGAGGAGAGGTGGAGGACGGGCTTCCCCTCCCTTTTGCGGTGCCGATGGTGGCTTCGGCGAGGGCTGGCGACGACGGGGTCGACGGCTAGGTGCGGCGAAGATCGAAACATGGACGTGGAGCTCGGGTTCACGGTGACGAGGTGCTTCCGACGGTTTTGGCGCAAGGAACCGGTGGCGGGCTTCTCCTCACTGCTGCGATGCCGGGAAGGCAACGGCGCTGATTGGGAGCAGCCGAGGCGGCGGGAAAAGGTTGCCGGAGTTGCGGCCGACGGGAAGAAAGATGGGAACTCGCGGGGAAGGTGGCTAGAGCACGGGAAAACTCGGGAAAAAGGGAAACCGAGGAGGAGATCAAGGGGTCCTTTTTATAGGCTTGGGAGGGAGAGTCCCGCACCGGGAAGAGAGGATTTGGCGTCGGATTTTTAGGGTTTATCCCGAGCTCGTCGGGATAAGAACGAGGCCAAAATTCGCGCGATTTAGCACGGGATTGAGGGGGATTTCATGGGGAAATGTAGAGGAGATCGAGAGGAATCCGTTCCCGCAACTAATTTTTGATTTGGGCAAAGGATTGGACCGGATTTGGTGGAGGAAACAAAGCCACAGTTTTCGGCACTGTTTGGCACTGTAGCACGGGCTGGAGGTTGAAGACGCCACTGTAGCAGGGAGGTAAAACAGACTTTTCTGTCCAAACATCCTTTAATTCTTATAAATACTTCCAATGCCCAAATAATTCCAAGAAAAATCCTGAAAATATATGAACACCCAAAGTATTTAATAAAAATATCTCCAGCTCATTTAAAGTTTATTTTATTTATTTAAATAATTATTGAATTGTTCTTTGTATTATTAAAATTATTTGTCGAGCTCCAAAATTTCACGAAAAATTTCAGAGAGTACTTTAGGGCATGGAGAATATTTAAAAATATTTCCAGCCATGATTTTTAAAGGAAAATTTAATTTCCTTAATAGATTCACTTGATTTACTTTGTTTTTCTTTTTATTCAATTTCTAAAAAATAATTTATTAAATGATTTTTATTCCCGAACGAAAATCGGGCGTGACAGGTGCTACCTTTTTGGTGAGCAACTTGTGCTCTAGCAACAACGATCTATATAGGATGAGGTGTCCCCTCATCGCCTTCTACTTTGTCGAGTTCCACTGCCGCATAGAGTTGCATGCCGCTTGGAGTACGACAGTGTGTCCACTTGAGCGGTTTCGATTGGATATGACCTACACAAGTAAGTGTGATGTTCTTTGTAACTGTTTTCAGCATTTAGTATTAACTGATTGAAAAATTACCTAACTTTGCAATACGTGGCTTGCGGGTTGGATCGTCGAAGAACAAGAAGATCTTTGATTGGGACCGCCACTTCAACTACATTAACCGGTGGGACTGTTCGACGCCAACGTGGACGTCAACGACGAGCCGCACACGAACACGGCGTTCGGCAGTACCTGTGCTTGATACCGGGCGTGACGCGTACCGGCTCGACTCCAATGGTCGCAGGCCGACTACGCCGACATTGAGTCATCGACGATGAAGACACGACATACGACCAAAGTACACGTGTGGGGAGCCGTGGAGACAGGGGCCTATCTTGGACGAGTCGTATGTCATCCGACTTGGTTTTCTAGGTTTAGTTGCATAACTTTATGTTCTAATTATGAAATTTGTTTCGGGCAACACCCTCCGAATGACGGTCGAGGATATGATGCAATTTGTGGGAGAGTTAGAGACGAAGAGACACGCAACTTCCTCGACATAAGATTTTGAAAGCTCTTTCAAGTATACATCTAATACATTGCATTATTTTAACTAAGTACTAAATTTTGTGCAACAGAGAGTAGTATGTCGGCTATGTCATGCGGTGCTCGTTGTGGTTGTAGGACAATCACGGCGCAAGACGTGCACGTGCCCTCCACATCCACAAGAGGTGGCGGGTCGTCTAGCCAAGCACGTACGGACTCCGAGCACTACCTCGACGAGGAGGAGATGATGACGACGAGGAAGAGCCGCTCCGGGGACACGATGAGATTGGGTCATCTCATGCACGACGCTCCTCAAGTCGGCCCTACGCAGCGGCTTGGGACCGGGAGACGCCACCCACCGACCCTTTCACTCCGGCAACGACGCTCTTGGACACAAGGGCAAGAGTAGGCCTAGGAGACGGTGAAACCTGCCGTACGATTATGGTAGATGTCGGCTTGCACTTGTGACTGTATGGACTATTATTGAAGTAAGTCTCTTGAAGTATTTCAAACTTACCGGGATGAAATTGGAGTGTAAACTAAAAATACGAATGTCTCAATCAAAAATTGACAAAATAAAATACATGGTACTATTCACTGTTTGAAAACGAAACAACGAATACATAAATGATTCGTGGGGAAGGGCGAAGGAGGAAGAGAACAAATATGAGGAAGGTAAAGAAAATCAGTTCTAGAGCCAAAGATCATAGTTCTCGAATGAGCACTTGAAAAGATTCTGGAGGATCCTCGTGATTAGGTACTCATTTTCCCGGATCGTAGCGTGAAATATTTCTTGGCGAGTTATAAGATGTTATAAGTATCTCTTGTAAAATATGAGCAACACCAAATCCTTCTAAAGCTCAAACTTTCATTTCTCCTATTCGTTGTCTCCTTGGCAATAAATAAGAAATAAGAGAGAGCATGCATCACTGTTTGTTGGCACCGACCTTGGCGCCAAAGATTTTGGCGCCGACCTTGGCGCCACGTAGATGGCGCGAGCTCGGCGCCAAGATCCTTGGCACCGAGCTCGCCACGTCGGCGCCAAGATCCTTGGCGCCGAGCTCGCCACGTCAACGCCACGTCGCCTTGGCGTCGAGGTGGCGCGCCGAGCTCGACACCAATAGAGGTGGCGCCGAGACGTGCAACCTCGGCGCCAATATTGACGGCGCCGAGCTCGGGTTCATTTTCCAAATTGAAACTTCTAGGGGCCTATTTGTGAGAATCTTTTCGAAAAAGGTCAAAAAGTAAAAAATTCGACCGTTCTTCCCACTCCTCATGCAGGTACAACAACGCCAAGCCTAATTCAAGCACGATCTTGTGCCAGCAAAATCAATTAATGGAGTGTCATGCCACACACCATGGTTTAAGAGAATGTTTCATTATTTCTTACATGCCATTCAACATAGTTATGATTTTTTTTAAAAAAATAACAAGATAGATTAAAATATGATATATGATTGATTAATATATGGTATATTACTCTACAAACATTTAAACATTTAAGTTCAAATCTAACATGTACAAATTAAAAAGAAGTAAAAAAAGTCCATTTTACTCCTTCCGAATTTTTCATTGGATCACTTAACCACCTAAATGGCTCATCTTATCACCTACAAACTATTAAAAATGGTCCCTTAATAGCATTTCTCTTATTTATTTCCCCTTATATGAGTATTATTTTAGAGCCATATAGATGACGCCAACATCAAAGTTCCAATTTTTTTTTCAAAAGTATTCATGACTATTTACTTCAAATTTGAAACCTTGGTGTTTAAATAAGTTTTAATCCTTCCAATATACATAAAACAGTGATAAGAAAATTGTAAAAAAATGTCAGATGTAAGTTATAATGCATTTAGCAATCCCAAATATAATGGCAAAATATGACATACATATTAGAAAAAACAAAATATCATTAGAGATTAAGGTGAACTGTTTTCGATAGTTTGGGAGTGAAAATGAGTGAAAAATTATTTAGGGGTTAAGTGCTTTCACGAAATAGTTCGAAAAGGTAAAATGAATGTTTTTTTGAAAAAGATACAATTGTGAATATAACACAACGTTAGAGTTTGTTTTGTTATTTTTATTACAATAGGGTGTATAAAAAGCTGTCATAAATTGTTTTAGTGAAAAAATTTTCAAATGTAACTTGTCGATGCGTGTGCTCGATACGCGGGAATCCGAGGGACCCCTTTTGGTTCGGCACGGGGAGCGGTGAATCGGGCTTAAACTCACGGTAAGGATGGGGAGGGTCCGTAAGACCGAAAAGATCGCAACCGCAATGGACACAAGGGGTTTATACGGAGTTCGGACCGTCTATGAGGCGTAATACCCTACTCCTGTTCTTTGTGTATTATGAGGGATGAATTACGGGAACCGGCGAGGGTGTTCTCCTTGGGGATGCTTGGGGTGGTGGCCGAGGTGGGATGCGTGAAGCCCAAGGTCTCCAACAATGGCGTAACCTTTGGCTCGTTCGGGGTTGCTAGGAACGGTTGGGAGAGGGAACCGTCGTCCGGGAACCGGGAACCGGGCTGGATCAACCTTTTTATGATGGACTTGGGCCTCCTTTTATAGTGCAAGGGGACACCACGGTAGTCCCGATTTTCTCTACTCGCTCCACGTGATGGAGCGGCTTTTGCCTTGTCTTGTCGGAGAAGCCACCCTCATCTTTGTCCTTGTTGCCGTGTCATGGGAGTTGGCGGAGAAAAGCGGGCGTCGTGGCGCCATGCTCGACGTGAGGATGGGCGGCCTACCTACTCCAGTGAGGGCCTATCGGTCGGTGGCCCTTCACCCGGAGAGGCGCTAATGCAACACCCTTAGTACTCGTGTTCTCTCTCCCACGCGGTCGCCGGTGCATTCAATGCGACCGGACGAGGCGTGAAGGCGTGCGTGGAGTGACCGAGCGATCATACCACGATCGTCGTCAAAGACTTTATACCCCTTTTTACCTTGTGATGAGCAAAAGGGTGATGATGAGAGCGGCTCATAGGCGCGCTTCACATCGCATTAAATGTGATGGGGCGGGCACTTAGCGCCTCTCTCTCTCTTTAGGCATTAAATGAGGTAGTTGGCGTGGACTCGCCCCTCTCGGACGGGTGCGGGGTGAGGGACGGGGTCCGGTGATCCCGCACCCTACCGCCTAGGGGTTCGGGTGACCTCCGGCGCCCGGGCAAAGCCCCTCTTGGGGTGGCCACGTGGCCGCCCGTGGCCGTACCGCTTGAGCCGTCCAGGACACATCTTTGACGCACCCCGTGGGCGAAGGCGCCTTCCTTTTTCGGATATCGTGCCTCCGACATACCTCCGGGCCCATATCATCGACGGTAGCCCTCGGTGTTGACCAGGGACCGAAGTCGGATTCGGGCGCGGTTAACGCCTTTTCTTGAGGGTGTGGGCCCGGCACCGGATATGCCTTGCCATAATAGGAGGCCGGCGCGACGACCGACGCCGTGCTTGGCTAGGCCTTTTCCGGACGGGGGCGCGTTATCCGGCCACGCACGTGGGGGCCCATTAAACCGCCTAGCTCTCTCCGTCTGCGTAGTGCGCCTGGTGGGCGCGAAACCCAGCGACATGAAATCCCGGTGGCGCGGGAACCAAAGGGGATGCGAAAAAATGAAGGTGCGCGGAACCGAGGAGGCGCGTCGTGTGGTAGTGGGGCGAAATTAATGCCGTAGAACTCGAGGGGCCGTGGTTGCTTATAAAAACAGATCCACGAGAGGGGATCGGTTTTACGCTTTCCACGACCATCGCCTCTCATCTTCCCAGCGCCCTTGCTCCTTCACCTCCCTTCTCTCGCCACCGGCTTTCTCTTCGCACTCCAGCGCCGCCTTGGAGATGGCCCGTGATTCGCCTTTGGAGCCGGGGAGCGTGCTCCCAAATCCCGGTTCGCACCGCGAGGCCCGAAGCCTCTTCAACAAATACCGCGCGCGGCACGCGTAGCGGCGGCGATGTTCAAGAGGAGCGGCCCCCACGAAGATGGTGTTCTTCGCCTCTTTCGCCATGGTCGGGCCGGTGCCGCCCTTCTCTCTCTTCTTCCTCGACGTCTGAAGTTCTACGACCTCCGCCGCACCACCTCACCCCCAACGCCGTCTTCTACCTCGTCGTCTTCGCCTACACTGCGAGATGTTCGTGGGGGTAATGCCCTCACCGCATCTTTTTTAGCAGCTCTTCCGAGTGTGCCGGGCGGGCTCCCGGCGCGGTTGGATACGTGGCGATCCAGCCGCGAACGACGTAACCGTCGGCACCCCTTCATCGACATTCACCCCGCTCCATGTGGGAGAACCGGAGGGCCTTCGATTCTACACCGGCTGGGCGACCACCCCCGCCTCCCTTTCGACGAGGATACCGGTGAACCGCAGGAACCGGGGGTGCGTCCGCGAGCCGGAGGGGAGCCGGACGGGTCCGGAGCCGATCGCCTACCTCCGGAGGGGCTGCTCCACCACGTGGTCTTCCGTGACTTCCGATGTGGCGCATCACGCCGCTGCAGAGGAGGCCGCGCCCGCCCATATGTACACGAGCTTCAACGACGATATGCGGACCCATGTGGGCGCCGTCTTCAACGGGACGAAAAGACCTCGTGATCCCGGTCCGCCGCACCCTCGGCGTCACGGCGATGGACCTGACACAGCTCCCGCCCGGGTTGGTGCCGCTGTGCCAGGATTCGGCGCGCCCGGAGATCCTGCATGCGCCGTAGGTGGTGGGCGACGGCGTGGGCTCGTCGTCGCAGCGCTCGGCGTTACCCCGAGGGGTGGGGGCGACGACTACGACGACACCGACGACCAGGTGCCTATCGGGCGGTGGGCCACCGGTCCGAGCCGAAGCGGCGGGGCCCCGGACCGAGGGGAAGAGGAAGAGGCCGGAGGAGGACCCTGCACCTCCCACATCTCCACCATGCTGCGACGGTGCGAGCGCGCCGCTCCTCCCCACGATCCGGAGGCTCGCGGCACGGGCCCGGCCCGGGGCCACTCCGTCTGGGGCCGTGGACGGCCACAGCGACGGTGACGATGACGACGGTGGAGGCAGGAGCACGCCCACGGCGAGCGCGCGTCGGCGGAGGCCGGCCGCGGTGCTCCAGGCGTCGACGGGGGCAGCGGCGACGGCCGGCAAGCCTCCAGCGGCCCCGCGAAGAAGAAGCGGGCCATCTCCCGGGTTTCTGGGACTTCAACGCCACCCGCAGTAACGCCTTGCGGATACGTACATGCCCAGTGGGCCTTGTGTTTTTGTCGATGTTTGATCCCTTGCTATGTTTATTCCTGCCCCTAGCCGCGAGCACGACATTTTCGCCCTGGGGTTATACCCAAGGGCGGTTACGCCTCGAGCTCGGCGGGGAGGCGCAGAGAGGCCCGAGGCGCCGGAGCCCTCCGGTCCGGTCACCCTACGGGTTCGAGACCGGGTTCGGTGCGACCCGAGGAGGGGCCCACGAGGAACAAGTCGGGGCCCTCCGCCGGCGGCGGTCGGGACGACCTGCCCCGTCGTGGAGAAAGCGCGGCGGGGAGCGGCCTCGGGGTCCCCTCCGCGGCAGCCATCGTCGCCACCACGACGGCCATCGCCCATGCCGTGCCATCCGGCGTCGTCGCCTGCCGGCCAATACCAACACTGCCGGCGCCGGTCTCACGCGATCCTCCGACGTAGGGAGCGACCTCACGGGGCGGGGGCGCGCGGCGAAGCGGCAGCGGGCGGCTCCGTGATGGGCGCCTTCGGCTTCCCGCCCGCGCCGTGGTTGACCTCGGCTCGAGCTCCGACTCCGAGTCCGGGGCTCGGTCCGGGTTCGTGGTTGCCCTAGACACCGAGCCCCTCATCCGGTCGCGGGAGCGGGCAAGGAGGATTATGTCCAGGGCACTGGAGGAGGCCAACGCGATCTCCCTGGAGGGGCTCCAGGCCCAGTCCAGCCTTGGTTGCCGGGGAGATTGTGGTGGCGCGACGAGGCCGACGTCGACGAAGGCCGCCGGAGCCGGTGCCCACCGCGAGGGTGGAGGGCCTCGTCCGCAAGCGGGAGCCGGCGGATATCGAGCGGCGCCGGGGGAACTCAACCAGTGTTCGAGGACACCATCGTTGAGCGGCATGCCACCGATTTCCACGGCGCCGCCGCCGTCGCAGAGGAGAGGGTCCGCACCACCGCCGGAAGGTTCATCCGTGACCTCAACGAGCGCGCCCGAGCTCGACCGCACGAGCGCACCCGCGCAATGCCGAATCCGCCGTCGCCGTCGACGTTGAACTCCGGCCCACGAGGCCAGCCGGCGGAGCGGGAGAAGGCTCGGAGGCGGCGTGGCGGGCGGTCGAAGACCAGGAGGCCGCCGTTGCCGGGGCCGAGGAGGACTCCGCCGCGCGGGAGGTGAACGTGGTGGCCCAGAAAAGGCCATCGCCGAGCGCGAGGCCGCCGTGGAGGGCGCGAGGTGGCGTCTTGGAGGCCCGGAGGAGGCCTCCCGGTGCCCGAAGGGCGTCTGGGAGCGCGAGCGGCGCTTGCGGCCGCCTCGTGCCGCCGTCAAAACGAGCCGGAGCAAGTGGGAGCAGACTTGGCCGCCCGGGAGCGAGGCGGTTGTCGACGCGGAGGCGAGCGTGGAGGCCCCTGCGGCCCCTCGCTCCAGCCGACGCGACGCCGTAGCCGGAGGAGGCGCGCCGCCGGATTACGGAGCCGGAGCACACCCTAAGCTTGGGGCATCGGGTCGTGGGCTCGTCCGTCGAGCGCCTTCGGGAGGCGGCTCGTGAGGTGGGGGTCATCCGTCCTCGCCAACATCCCTACCTTGCGGGGCTAGCCACGCATATAGATGAGCCGGCGAGGGAATAAAAGGGTGCCTGGAGGAGGTCGACGAGGTGGCGAAGGAGTCGTCATACGACTTGTCCCGCCAAGTCGCGACGCTCATCCCGGCGAGCTACCAAGCCCGTGACCACGGCTTCGACCCCTACATCCCCACGGAAGACTTCCCGAGGGCACCGAGGAGGCCGCTCGGCGTCGCGTCCGGGATGCCGTCGATTCCATTATGGTAGGCTTTGACGGCACCCGGCGGCGTTTCAGCTCGCCTTTCGCAAAGACCCGTCGAACGAAGACGGCCCGGAGAACGCTCCAGCGACCCGCCGGCCGCCTAGAACTTCCCGCCCTTTTGCCTTTATCGTACTTATGAAAAACATTGTAATATTGTTTATAATATTAATGCACTTGCTTTTATCATGCTGGACTTGTATTGTAGTAGCCCATCGTTCGATGATTCATAACGATTCGTATATGTATGTATATATATTGGGAGCCCCGGCCAACTTAGCGCACACGTAGTGGCGGTTAGTTGGCCCGAGCCCCGCCTGTTTGCTTCCCCAGCAGTAGTTCCACTTTTAGTTAGTTCGGCCATTGCAAGAATATGGTAGCACGATCTCCTGCCATGATTCGTCCCATGTAACCGGGAGCCGGTCCGGGTTCGGGAGTGTGCATCGGCCACGACCGGTGCCTTCCTTGGGGTTTCGGGTAGGAGCGAAGGCATAAAAAGGCCGGCGGGGCGGCGACAACCGGGGTTCGGGACAGGCGTGTTAGTACGCACCCGAGCCCCCATGCATTGACTACCCCCGACGTGATAGTATCAAGCATCGCTCTACCTTCGACGCCCTTAGGGCTCTCGAGCTAAGGCGGGCAAGGCCGAAGACCATCGGAAACCAAATCTGCAGCTCATGTTCCAAGACATGGGGAAAACACACTACAAGTAGGTATTTTGTAAGAAAATCATATGGAATGTAAGCGAACTCATTGTTCATGCCACTTTGGAAGCAATGAATGAACTTCTATTTATGTTTCAGACACCATGCGGCTTATGGATAGAACTTGCGCAGTGGGAAATGTTCCACGGGTTCGGCAACGGAGTGCCGTCCTCTGTGGCCGGCGAATCGCTCTCCGGACACGGGTGCCGATAACTTTGTATGGCCCCTCCCACATCGGGGATAATTTGCTCGGCCCGCACGCGTTTGTACGTGACGCAGACAAGATCATTGATCTGCGCGCTCGGGGCTGACTTTGTGTTGATGGTAGCGGCGGAGGTTCTGCGAGTAGCGGCGCGCGAAGTGCTGCCCGACGCCGTCTTTCTTCCAGTAGTCCGGTCGTCGCGACGCATGTTGTTCTTGATCTGCTTGGTGTATAACGTGGCTCGGGCGATCCGGGTGAGCTTGGAAGGCAAGACCACCTCGGCTCCATACACCAAGAAGAAAGGTGTTTCCCGGTGGCGTGGCTCGGTGTTGTCCGATTGGCCCAAAGGACCGCAGGCGGCTCGTCGATCCACGAGTCCCCATGCTTCTTGAGCATGTTGTAGGTCTTCGTCTTGAGGCCTTTCAATATTTTCGCGTTTGCACGCTTGGCCCGACGTTGCTTTGGGGGTGGGCGGGCGAGGCGAAATAGAGCTTGATGCCCATATCATCGCAATACTCGCCAAACAACTCACTCATGAATTGGGTGCCATTGTCGGTAATAAGCTGTTGGGGACCCCAAACCTTGCCGTGATGCCTCTCATGAACCGCACGTAGAATGCTTGTCGATGACGTCGACCGGATAGGCCTCGAGCCACTTGGTAAATTTGTCGATGGTGACATATAGAAATTTGCGGCGCCCGTGCTCGCTTAAATGGGCCAGGATGTCCACCGGACCGCGAACGACCATGAGAGCGGGATGGTGCTGGAGGCCTGAACCGGCAGTGCATCGCTTGGCATGGAATTGGCACGCTCGGCACCGCCGCACGAGGTCTGTCACGTCCTCCCGGCACGGTGGGCAGTAAAATCCTTGGCGGAATGCCTTTCCCACCAAGGTTCGGGAGGCCGAGTGCGCCCCACATTCTCCTTCATGGATCTCGGCTAGGAGCTCGAGACCCTATTCCCGAGCGATGCATTTCATGAGCACTCCATTGGCACCACGTCGGTAGAGCGTCCCTTCCACCAACACGTACCTTTTGGAGGTGCGGGCAATGCGTTCGCTTTCCTCGCGTTGCTCGGGCAATGACGCGTCTTGCGGATACGCTTGGATTTCCAAAATCCAAGCCACCGTTGCGTGATGTCGGTCTGGTATGACCAGTGCCGGGGCTGCCCGTCCGGGCGTCGGGACCAGCCGATTCCTGCCCTTGGGGCGGTTCGGGGCATGCCGACGCGGCTCGTGAGCCTTTCTTCGAATGCGCTGGCGGGGGCTAGGGCTCGCGCGGACGCGATCCTAGACGGCTCGTCCGCCGGGTATTATCTCTTCGGAAACGTGGCGCGGCTCGAGGCCATCAAAATGGCGCTCCATACGCCGTACTTCCTTGACATAAGCTTCCATCCGGGGGTCGGTGCATTGGTACTCCTTGGAAACCTGGTTTACGACCGGTTGGGAGTCCCCGAGGACTAGTAGACGACGAATGCCTATGCTGCTGCCGCCGCAACCCCGCTAGAAGCCCTTCGTATTCGGCTATGTTGTTGGTTGCCCGGAAGTCAAGCCGGACGATGTCCGGAGTACGTCGCCCGTTGGGGAAGTTAACACCACGCTGCCCGGCCCGTGCAAGGTGAGTGAACCATCGAAGTTCATCATCCAATGCACGGTTCGTTGGCCGCGTCCCTCTGCACTCTCGGGTTCACCGGGTGGATCGCCATCGGCCGCAAGCGTCCATTCCGCCACGAAATCAGCCAAGGCCTGGCTTTTGATTGCTTAACGGGCTTCAAAATGCAGGTCGAACTTTGACAATTTAATAGCCCACTTGACTACCCGTCCCGTGCCCTCCGGTTGTGCGGGATTTGCCCGAGAGGGTAGGACGTGACTACTGTTACCCGATGCGCTTGGAAGTAGTGGCGCAGCTTCCGGAAGCCACAAGCACGGCGTAGAGCATTTTCGGGCTTGCGGGTAACATGTCTTTGCGTCCGTAGCGCCTCGCCGACAAAGTAGACCGGCCACGCACCTTGGTGCGGGCCTTAGTTACTTTGCTAGGGCGACAAGTTCGGATGCATCGGGCGGGTTACCTCGGTGTCGGGCTGCGGCCATCGCTTTCCCGGGACCCTCGGGCCGCCGGGTGGAAGGGGCCTCGGGAGCCCCGGACAAGGGGCCGGGTGGCTCCTCGAAGCTCGGGGGCCAAAGGCCGCCTCCGGGTTCGGCGCTTCCTCGGCCAACACCGTTCCGTGGTTTCCGCCTCCGGTGTGATGGGGTTGGGGGCGTCGAGAGTCCAGGCTCGTCATCGCGCTCCACAACCAACGCCGCGCGATCACTTGGGAGTTACCGCCAAATATAACAAGAGGGCTTCTCCTTCTTGAGGCGCTACCAATACGGGCGGCGAGGAGAGATAACGCTTGAGCTCGCTTAAGGCTTTCTCCTTCGTCCCGTCCAAGTGAAGGGGACAGTTCGCTTTAGCGGCTTAAATAGAGGAGCGCCCGCTCTCCTAGCCTTGATATAAAACGGCTCGGGCAGCTACACAACCGTAATTCTCTGTACATCCCCGAGCTTCCTAGGGGCGCATCTCCTCTATCGCTTTTATTTTTGCGGGGTTGGTCTCGATGCCTCGGGCGAGACCAAAAACCCAAATAGTTTGCCTGCGGTACCCCAAACACGCATTTTTCGGGTTCAGCTTCACGCGGGAGGACCGGAGGTTATCGAATGTCTCGGCCGGTCCGGGAGCAAGGTTCTTTGGTCCCGGACTTGACCACGAGATCATCGACGTACGCCTCAACATTACGCCCTATTTGGTCTTTCAACGTGATGTGGACACCACGTTGGAAAGTGAACATGACATTCTTTAGACCAAAAGGCATAGACATGTAGCAAAAGGTACCCACAGGGGTAGTAAATGCAGTTTTCTCCTCATCCTCTATAGCCATGCGGAACCGATGATAACCGAGTATGCATCTAAGAAACATAAAAGGTCACACCTGCAAGTGGAGTCGACTATCCGGTCTATTCGAGGCGGAGGGTAAGGGTCTTTAGGACATGCCTTGTTGAGGTCGGTGTAGTCAATGCACATGCGCAGCTTGTGGTTGGCTTTCGGGACGACCACCGGTTAGCCAACCACTCCGGATGCAGCACTTCTCGGATGAAGCCGACCTCCTAGAGCCGTGCCACCTCTTCGCGGATGAACGCCCGTCGCTCCGGGCTCCGCCTCACTTTCTGCGGATCGGTTGTGCATCCGGCCATACCGCGAGTCGGTGCTCAATTACCTCCTCGGGGACTCGGGCATATTCGACGGCTTCCAAGCAAACACGTCGGCATTCGCCGCAGGAAGGAGACGAGCGCGTCTTCCTATTTGGGGTCCAAGTTGCCGCCAATCTTGGCGGTCTTGGACGGTCGTCGCCCAACCGGATGGACTTGATTACCACCTCATCGGCCGAGGTGATATGCTGTTTGGGGCCCGGAACCCGAGGCCTCCCTTGAGGGCCTTCGGGTTCATCACGGTCGGCCGCCGCAATGTCATCCACACGCGCCTCCGCACAATCTAGTGCGGTTTTAACGTCGGCATGGACGGTGATGGGACCTCCGTGGCCCGGCATCTTGAGTGGCGGTAGGCATAATGGGTGGCCGCCATGAAATTCACCAACGCCGCCTCCGTGCACGGCGTTGTAGGGCGGTAAAGGTCCGCCACATCAAAGTCAATCCGCTCGGTGCGGAAATTGGCGAGATTCCCAAAGGTGACCGGCGCGTGATCTCGCCCGAGGGCCACACCTTCCCGGCGTCACCCCAATGATGGGATAGGACGGCCCGAGCACCATTCTTGGGGCCTTGATTGCATCAAAGACCTTCGGGGATAGTATATTAAGGGTCGCACCTCCGTCAATTAAGACTCGGGCGACCTTGACGTTGCAAATGGTGGGGAGGTCACGAGGGCCAAGTGGCCGCTACGTGCGATGCTCCCGGGTGATCGGTCCAGTCGAAGGTGATTGGCACCTCCGCCGGCGCAACTTTCGGCCGTCTCGTGGGACGGCACAACCGCGAAGAGCTCATGCCTCATGGACTTGAGGCTCCGATGGGACACCTGGGCGCCCGCCCCTCCGTCGATGGTGGCGACGACGTGCTGGGGATCTTGGTAGCCCGGATCGTCATCTTCATCTCGACGGGGCCACACCCTTGGCCTCCTCTCGTCGGTTGTCCGAACGCTCCGCCGGGCCTTGCCCTTGCGGCGGGCTTCCTTCTCCTTCTCCCTCCGCTCCCGCTCGTATTTTTGTATCCGCTCGGCCAAGTTCTTTACCGAGCGGCACTCGCAGAGGTCGTGGTGGGAGGTTTGGTGCACCATGCACCACTTGCCCCGACCGGCCCCGGGGCGAGGGTCAGGAGCGCTGCGGTTGCCCGCGGGCTTACCCCGCCGCAAGGGCTTCTCAGCACCGTCGGCGGCGAGGACGTGGCCCTCCTCGTCACCGCGCGATGGCTTGCGCTTCCACCGCCGCTCATGCCGCTCCTCCCGGGACGCGGAGGGGTAGCGGGTGGAGGCTGCGGCAGATTCCTAGGATTCCAAACCCGAGCCTCTTCTTTGCGGGCCACCCGGTCGGCAAGATCGAAGAGCTCCGTGGTGGTCCGTGGGGCCTTGGACTCGATCTTCTCCAACATAACATCGTGGCATACACCACTCCGGAAGGCTAAGATCACTACATGGTCGGCGATGGACGGTATGGTGTTGCGTACTGGCAAAACGCTGGATATATTTGCGCGGGACTCGTCCTCTCCTTGCCGACCATGTGGAGGTCTCGCTTCTCCAACCCCGGCGTGGGTACGTGCCCCGGAAGTTAGAGGTGAACCGCCGGCACAAGTCGTCCCACGGGGTGACCGACCGATCCAGCAGATTCATTAGCCAGAGCGGGCCCGGCCCTTGAGCGCCATGGGGAAGAAGTTGGCCATGACGAGCTCGTCACCTTCAGCAGCCTCGATGGCGTGGTGTAAATCTAGAGAAACTCGGTGGGATTCACCGAGCCGTCATACTTCTCCGTGAGGGCCGGCCTAAACTTGTTAGGCCGGTGCACATGGCGGAGGCTGCGACGAAGGCGACAACCGCGCCACGGGGGCGACAAGGGCGAAGGGTCTCCTTGGGTGCCGCGGAACCTCCTACTCGCGGCGGGGCCACCATAGCCGCTCGCCGTCCCCGAGGGGCTCTCCCCGCGGCGGCGCTGCGGCCGCTCGCCAGCGCTTGCGCCTCCCGACGAGGAGGCGCAGCCCCGAGCCCGCCCTATGCGACGCTCGTCGCGGCGCCGCTCGATGTGAAGGCGGGCGTCCCGTTCGCATATAGCGGATCTCGGGGCACCTCGGTTGGGCCGCAGCCGAGAGGCTCTCTTCCGCCCGCGCGCATGCTGCCCTTCGTGCCCGTCGTCGAGAGGACGAGCGACCGCGGTGTGTGAACTGCGCGGTTGGTGTGGAGGAAGCTAGGTCGGCGGCCGACGCCGGGCCGTGCCCACCGGCTTCGCCACGTCGTCAAACCAACGTTTGGCGTTGGACCCCTCGGCCGGAGTGACCGGGGGATGGCGCAAAAGAGCCTCCGCCGCTGAAGGGCACCGTCGGGCGTGCCAAACTCTAGGCGACGATGGACGTCCCCTGCGAGGTTCGCCAGACGGCCGCTCGGGCGTGGCCCGATCTTGCAAGAGCGTTGGCGATCTGCCCGGATGCCCGGCCCTCCGTCCACGGCCCGCCGTTTCAACGGGGCGGAGAAGGTGGCGCGGCCCCGACCGCCCCGCTGCCGTCGAGGCGGTGAGGGGGACAAAGGTCCTCCCTCCCCGAGCGGAGGTGGCGGAAGTTAGGGCTATGCCCGCCCGTGTCAACTTCCTCGGCCGCCTTGTTAGTCAAGTCGCACTCACGGGTAGCGAGTGAGCCCGATGCGGACCGTAGGATGTGGTCGTGAACCATGGCGAGGACGGGGAGAGGGGTTTTTCGGCGAGAGATGGAAGGAACACGGAGTTTAAACCTAAATGCGGTGTGCTCCCCTACCCGCGCGCGCCAGTGTCGATGCGTGTGCTCGACACGCGGAATCCGAGGGACCCCTTTTGGTTCGGCACGGGGAGCGGTGAATCGGGCTTAAACTCACGGTAAGGATGGGGAAGGGTCGGTAAGACCGAAAAGATTGCAACCGCAATGGACACAAGGGGTTTATACAGTTCGGGCCGCCTATGAGGCGTAATACCCTACTCGTTCTTTGTGTTATGAGGAATGAATTACGGAAACCGGCGAGGGTGTTCTCCTTGGGGATGCTTGGGCTGGTGATTGAGGTGGGATGCGTGAAGCCCAAGGTCTCTAACAATGGCGTAACCTTAGGCTCGTTTCGGGGTTGCTAGGAACGGTTGGGAAAGGAAACCGTCGTCCGGGAACCGGGAACCGGGGCTGGATCAACCCTTTTTGATGGACTTGGGCCTCCTTTTATAGTGCAAGGGACACCACAAGTCCCGATTTTCTCTACTCGCTCCACGTGATGGAGCGGCTCTTGCCTTGTCTTGTCGGAGAAGCCACCCCCATCTTTGTCCCCGTTGCCGCGTCATGAGAGTTGGTGGAGAAAAGCGGGTGTCGTGGCCGCCATGCTGCGACGTGAGGATGGGCCGCCTACCTACTCCAGTGGGGCCTACCGGTCGGTGGCCCTTCACCGGAGAGGCGCCGATGCAACACCCTTAGTACTCGTGTTCTCTCTCCACGCGGCCGCCCGATGCATTCAATGCGACCGGACGGGCGTGGAGGGGCGTGCGTGGAGTGACCGAGCGGTCATACCACGGTCGCCGTCAAAGACTTTATACCCCTTTTTACCTTGTGATGGGCAAAAGGGTGATGATGAGAGCGGGCGACAGGCGCGCTTCACATCACATTAAATGCGACAGGGCGGGCGCTTAGCTTTCTCTCTCTTTTAGGCATTAAATGAAGTAGTTGGCGGTGGACTCGCCCTCTCGAGGGGTGCGGGGTGAGGGACGGGGGGTCCGCGTGATCCCGGACCCTGCCACCTAGGGGTTCGGATGACCTTCGGGCAGCCCCGGGACAAGCCCCTCTTGGGGTGGCCACGTGGGCGCATGTGGCCGGGACCCGCTTGAGCCGTGCAGACACATCTTTGGCGCACCCCGGTGGCAAAGGCGCCTTCCTTTTCGGATATCGTGCCTCCGACATACCCCGGGCCCATATCATCGACGTAACTATATTATAGTTAAAGTATAACTATACTATAACTACGATATAACTATTCAACATTGGTTAGCATCGAGATTTTATGCGTGACCTGTGAAAATTTCTTTCTAGCAATTTTTTTCTTCATGCACAAATCTCGAGGTGATTCAATGTTCACATATCTGAAAGTTTTGGGAAAAAAATTAACGAAAGTTTTCTAGCAATTCCATTATATAGAGATCGAATTCTATTATATTGCATGGTGATATATTATATATTCATTTATGTGACAACTCTTTAAAGAATTCATTTAGATGAAATTAATGAAACACAAGGGTATTATTCCTCCCATGGTACACTTTTATGTGAGTTATGATGCTTGTACCTGAGTGGCCACGGGAGCACGTTGATGTTGTTGTAGAGATGTATGTCGAGGCTGGCGTTGGGCATGAGCTCGTAGACGAGGAGCAGGTCGCTGCCATGGCACCAGCCGATGAGCTACACCAGGTTGCGGTGGCGGAGCTGGCTGATGATACGACCTCGAAGACGAACTCCTTCCAGCCCTGCTTCGAGCTCTTGGACACTCTTTTAATGGCGACTTGAAGGTTCAACGCTTTCAAGAATCCTCTGTACACCGACCCGAAACCTCCTTCCCCGAGCTTGTGCTCGTCGGAGAAGTTATCCGTGGCAATGGCAAGCTCGCCGTAGCGAAACCGCTTCGGTCCGGTCCCTTTCTCGAAGTCGTCGTCTTCCATGGTCGCCTCGCCCTCGTGGCGGAGATCCTTCTTCCTCCGCCATCGCCGGCAACCAAGAACGGTCAAGAACGAGACGACACCGACGGACAGACCGGCCGCTACGATTCCTCCTCTCGACCCTGTCGACCCTGGGGGAGGAAGAGGCAGTGTAGCCGGCGCCGGCAGCAGCGTGATGTCGAAGGGCGAAAGCTGGTACCTCAGGTAGCAGCTGTGGCCCTTAAAGACGCCGCCGTTGTTGTTGGGGAAGCGAAAGCTCATCTCGTCGACATAGCCGTTCAGGCAACTGCTGCACCCGCTCGCCGCCAGGTCCCTCGTGCACTGGGCCAGGCCGTACATCGCCGACGTGCCGAGCAGCGAGTCCACGTACGTCACGCTGCCGTTGTACAGCTTCAGCCTGTTGTCGCCGGCCCTCGCCGCGAGCTGGCTCAACAGCGACCGCTGTTGGAATCACTCCTCTCTAGGTGTTGAGAATCTCTCCCTCCCTCAGCAAGTGTTTATTGCAAACACTCGTCTATTCTCTGATGGATGATCAAACATGAAGAAGCTAGCAGTTTCAGTGGCTCATACACGCACAATACAGCAGCACAAAAATCTTCTTTTGGCCGTCGCAAGCCACACCGGCTTACTTCGTTTTCATTCATTTAAATAGACAAAATACATGCAAGTAAACATACACAACTCAACTCATGCATGGCTTATTCTCTAGACACTAACTTCAGAATGCACTGCATGGACATGTATGCTCACACGACTAAACAACCCAACTAACTCCACTAATACATGCACATGTACTGGCTAGGCTTATCCCGAACGCCCAAACACTGGATGCGTGGAGACACTCCAACGTCTCTAGCCCAAGAACACATCTCGCTGCTCCATGCATGGCTCCACGACGCCGCTTTAATCTCCCATGCATCGCACGCTTGCCCAGTCTCCAGTGGAATCGCTCCATCTCCGTGCATGCAGACGTCCTCCCGCGGACTCCTCCAAACGGACGGCTACATGTTAGGATTAGCTAACAACCGCCGCGTGTCGTCCATGGTGGTCATGTTCTCGACGTAGGGGGTCATGAACACGTAGTAGAAGACGTTGGTGTCGAGGTCGCCAAACAAGGGCACGTCGGAGTAGCGGAGGCGGAGGAAGGCGGCGTAGGCAGCGCGGACTGCCCGGCTTCCCGGGCATATCGCCGTGATCCCAGCCGGCGCACCGGCGAGGCATTTCTGGCACTCCGTCGCGTTGTAGTCGGCGTAGCACATGATGAGGCCGAACACCTGGTCGGCACCCGTCCCGAGGCGGGCGGCGGCGGGAGGCGAGGTTGGAGAGGAGCTGGTCGAGGTTCTTCTTGTACTGGCTGTCGCCGGTGTAGTTGCCGGTGATCGAGCAGGACGGCGCAAAGGAACGCATGATCTTGTTGCCCTGACAGACTACCTTGACACATTGCAAGGCGACGACGGCGACGAGGAGGACAAGATGGTAGGAAGCCATGGCAGAGAGAGATAGCTGGTCGTCGATCGTCCGGCGACGCCGTTGTGATGGTCCTAAATGAACTGTTGTTAATTTGCTAGCTGATAATGGTTAATCCTTTTTTTTAAAGGTTTGGCCGATTAGCTAGCCCATGTAACTTTGCGACAGAAGAAATTTAATTAGCGTAACATATGATTATAAATTAAGAGTAATAATTATTATAAATTTAAAAATTGATTTATTTACATTTATTATATTATCTAGTGATGGAAAAGAATGGTCCCTAGTATGAGTCGGCCTATAGATGGCCATGTGGCCCGAGGCCCGAGGCCCGATGGCCCGGCCCATGGCCCGACAATTTGGCCTGCCCGGCACGGCATGGCCCGTCCTGGGTCGTGTTTGTGCCAGCCCGGCCCAATAGTCAGGTCGTGCCTGAGCTGCTCCCTCAGCACGGTGGGCCGACATGGCCCGCACGAAGTTCAGGGAGGTAAATCAGACTTATTTTCAACCATATATAAGGCACGACCTAAAGAATAGAAATAAAAAATATACTTATTATATGTCACGGACCAAAGAGTAGAGATATAAAATAGACTTATTTTAGCTATATATATATATATATATATCGCAGCCAAAAAGAAAGGAGGATAATTAGACTTATTTCAAAGAAGACATAATGAGCTGTCGTGCTTTCAGACCGGCCCGGTACGGCCCGATCTTTATTGGGCCATGCCTAGGCCATAAATGAAGCACATGGGCTGGCACGACACGGCCCGGTCGGGCCGTGCCAGCCCGACAAATCTTGACCCGAGCAGGCTTGGGTCGTGCCGGGATGGGCGGGCCGTTTGGCCATATATAAGTTGGGCTTTAGGTTAGCCCATTATTCATAAACAATGTGGACGACTTTGACTAAGTCACTAGTCAGGCTTTGAAACTTACTTACCGCATTTTATAGTAAATCGTATTCGCTACGTTTTGTGTGATCGATCGAGTTAGTCATACGTCGTACCAACCGATCGACCAGTGTCCACTGTCGTATGGTAGTGGATATGTGTCAAGGATGTCGCGTGACATGGATTGAAGTATTGACCACGGCTAGCCACAGAGTCAGCATGCTGTAATATTGGATTACTGGAGTTCTTTCTTACTACTAGCGTAATACGTTCAATTGTCATAATCAATTAATAATTCAATTGTCATAATCAAACAATCTTATATCTTTTGTTAATCAAATATTAAATAACATAGATGTAAGATTTAAATGGTAGATCTATAAATATCTATAAAGCAAATATATAAAATAAGTAGTATTTCCACCTAAATTTTGTTTTGCCTGGTTATTTTACAGAAAACCCCTTGAGTTTTTCTGAAATTAACCTGCAGTCCACCTAGCTATTTTAAAAAACCCAGTTAAAGAAGAAAAAATGGTTATTTTGCAGAAAACCCTTGAATGTTTATAAAATTAACCCGCAGTCCCAATGCTGAAAAGAAAGGGAGGGCTTGGATGAAAAAAAGACCTCCTGCATCCCTCTCTTCCGTCCTCATCCGCGTCGCGTCCCGCGCTGCGCCTGTGCCCCTCCCTTCCGTCGCCGCTCGGAGCTCCCACGCCGCCGCCTGGACCTTCGCCCTCCATCTGTTTCCCTCCCTGCGTCGTCATCGCGTTGCAACGCACGGGCATTTTGCTAGTATCTATAAAGCAAATAGTATTTTCACCCAAATTTTGTTTTGCCTGGTTATTTTGTAAAAACCTCCTTGAGTATTTATAAAATTATGGTAGTGGCGCCACTACTTTTACACTTTTTCTAAATTAGTACTTGATATTTTCTGATATTATGTAATGGTCTGTTTGAATCAAGTGAATACAATATATTCAAATAAGCAAAAAATAATGCTAAGCATATTATTTTATTTTATCCATAGCAAAGCATGGGCATTTTGCTAGTAAATTATAAGGTTGATTACAAAACAATGCGTTAAATAGTTGTAACTTGTAATTCATGGCCACTTTACTTAAAATTAGTAGCGTGTACTTCCTCATCCTTAGACTTCGGGTTCCTTTGAAACGCATGATTGAAGGAATAGATGTACATGAAAAGACATGAATTTGATAAAAATGCATGTGTAAAGCAGAGAACTGCAAAATAATTGGAAAACACAGGAATAACCATGGTTGGAGCTCTTTCTAAGTTTCATTCAAAATTTTCAGGCAGTGTGTTGTTCCATAGGAATTATGTAGGATTTGGAAATCTATAATCCTTTATATCAAAGGACCAAATATGAAATTTTCCTATAGGATTTGAATCTAAAAAATTCTCCATAAATACTTTGATTCAAAGGGGCCTTCATATGTTATTCCGCTTTCCAATTATGTTTCCAAATCACAAATAACCGAAGGTGACACCATGCGTTGGGTCTCCATCCACATCACACCAACCAGACACGCATAAAACCAACAATGTAATGCTCCGTTACATCCAAATAGTACGATGACACACACCAACCAGACACGCATAAAACCAACAATGTAATGCTCCGTTACATCCAAATAGTACGATGACACACGTTGGGTCTCCACGCATGTTAGTTACACCCAAATACTACACGTGCAAGTGAGCCGAGAACAGGCATGCGTCCGAGCAAGACAAACAAGTGGGTCACTGCATATTAGTTGCATCTAAATACTACACATGCAAGTCAGCCGGGAACAGGCATGTGTCCGAACAAGACAAACAAGTGGGTCACAAACCATGCGTGCACAATAGACTCCCCTGGACACATTTGACATCACACAATTTTTGAGCAACCCTATATGATTGTCCAAAATAGTTAGAATGATTCAACCCTGGCTTGTACCGGTTAAATATTATCACCATGGCATAATATTTGATAAAAAATAATCAAAATTACATTATCATTCATTAACAAAATGAGTTTAGGTCAAAAGGAAAGAAAAGGCTGAATATTATGATTAATTAGGCTTTATAACTCTATTTAATTTCAAAGAAATATCACCAACCCAACCAAGCAAAACTGCTATCACATTTCACCAGATTCAAAGGGAAACCTAAATCCATGCTAGGACTTGAAGAGGGCATTTGCGGCACCAAACACCGAGAAGGATGTTTGCGCAATCCCAATGTGGAGGAGAAAGCGCCTTTTGATGGTGTTGGTCTCCTGGGAACAAAGGCCGACGGGTTGAAATTGTCGAGCAAAGAAACTTCTTCATGTCACATATTTTAGAATTTAAATGGCAGCAACAGAAGGCAATTGGTGTAATAATCACCACTAATAACAACCTGCAATGAAAATTTCATCCAAAAGTGTTTAACTATCTTACATGTTTCCATACTCACAATAGTTTTCTACCTCCAATGATTCATAGTACTGTTTTGCTGCTACAAAATTTCCTTGGAGCGAATTGTATCCTGCTGCCTCTTCATGTCCATTGGTACTGCCCTGCAAAATCAATCAGAAGCAAGATCTACTAAAAAAAGAAAATGAAATTATAGGAGAAAAGAGATTGACCAACTGATAGTGTTGGTCTCTTGGTCCTTGATTAAGTACATAATATTATCCTCCATCCTTTAATTGGACCAAAACAAAAACTCCCACACAAATATAAGAAACATAACCGCATAATAACCCCAAATCGAGCGAAGTCCCAAATCCAACTATACAAGAGCAGCACAAATTTGTTGGCTCTGGAGAACTAACATCTAAGGTTATTGTGTTGGTTTTGGAGAAGAAAAAATTCTGGATAACACACGTATGTGCCAATTGTAGATAGTGATAGTACCTGGCCCCAAGGTCCACACTCACCAGGCCAACCACAGCTCCCAATTTTTTTATTTTTTTATTTTTTTAAGTTTCTCACAAATACGTCCCTCGCAGTATCATTTCAAAAAATAGACCCCAAGCTCGGCGCCGTCGCTATTGATGCCGAGCTTATACTGCTCGGCGCCACCACAATTAGCCCCGACCTATTTGCGCCATGTCGGCATCAAGGCTATCATGGCGCTGATGTGGCCAGCTCGACAACGTGGATCTTGACGCCGAGCTCAGGGACGAGCTTCACCACGTTCAGTATTCATCTATTTATATAAATAGTTTGACATAGATACCATATCAACCTGCCTATTAGTTTAATTGGTTACGACGTCGTTCTAATAACGCAGAGGTCGCAGGTTTGTGCCCTCCTTCCAACGATTTTTTGCATTTTTTGAAGGTACGCAGCCACTGCTCGATTTTTTTTTGCAAAACATGCGTCTTGCAAGTCTCAAACCTACACCCTCCTTCCAACGATTTTTGCATTGTTTTGAAGGTACGCAGCCACTGCTCGAACAAAATAATTTGCAAAACATGTGTCGTGCAAGTCTCGAACCTGCAACCTCTAAGTCATTAGACAGAGGCACTAACCAACCGAGCTAGTAGACAACTACGTCTATTTATTTCTAAATAAACTATAACACCCACCAAGCTTGAGCAAAGTTCAACTTAGTGGTAGGAACTGACTTTGTCATCATATTAGCTGGATTGTCATGAGTATTTATCTTGCATACCTTGACATCACCTTTAGCAATCACACCTTGAATAAAGTGATATCTCACATCAATGTGTTTTGTTCTCTCATAGAACATTTGATCCTTTGTAAGGCATATTACACTTTGATTATCACAAAATATATCAATACAAGACGTAATTTCACAAAGCTCAGTGTACAAACCTCTAAACCAAATAGCTTCTTTACATGCTTCAAAAATAGTCATATACTCTGCTTCAATGTAGATAAAGCAACAGTTGCTTGCAAACTTGCCTTTCAACTAACAGCACAGTCTCCAATAGTGAAAACATATCCTATGAGCGATCTTCTTCTATCCAAATCTCTAGCAAAATCTAAATCCACATAACCAACAAGTCCATCTCTAAATCTTTCAAACTGCAAACAAGCACTAGAAGTACCACGCAGATATCTGAAAATCCACTGAACTGCTTTCCAATGCTCTTTGCGAGGATTAGACATGTATCTACTGACAACACTCAATGCATATGATAAGTCAGGACGAGAACATATCATGACATACATAAGTGAACAACCTTTGAATCTGAAACTCTAGACATGTACTCAACATCATAATCGGACTGTGGACATAAATCTGAAGATAATCTGAAATGTGCAGCTAAAGGAGTACTCACTGGTTTTGCATCATGCATATTGAAACGACGAATAACATTTTTAATATAATCTTTCTGACTAAGATATAACTTGTCAGACTGTCTTTCTCTAGTAATTTCCATACCGAGAATTTTCTTCGCTACACTCAAATCCTTCATCTCAAACTCACTACTCAATTATGCTTTCAACTTTGCTATCTCTGATTTATCTTTTGTAGCAATCAACATATCATCAATATAAAGAAACAAATATATAGCTAAATCATCAATTACTTTGTGATAAACACAACTATCAAAATTGGATCATCTAAACTTTTGGGAAAGCATGAAAGAGTCAAATCTCTTATACCATGGTCTATGTGACTGCTTCAAACTATAAAGATATTTCTTTAACCTACAGACTAAGTTCTCTTTTCCAGAAACAACAAAACCTTCAGGTTGCTCCATATAAATGTCCTCTTCTAATTCCTCATGTAAAAATGCAGTTTTAACATCCATTTGCTCTAGTTCATAATCATGCATTGCAACAATACTGAGTAAAGTGTGAATTAAACTATGTTTCACAACAGGGAAAAAGACACCATTGAAATCAATACCTAAAATCTAACTATAACCTTTAGCAACTAACCTTACTTTGTATCTTGCCTCATCACTTGGAGATATACCTTCCTTTCTTTTGAAGATCCCCTTGCAATGGGTAGGTTTCTTCTTCTTTGGCAATTTCATCAATTCCTAAGTACGATTCTTTTCGCGACTCCATCTCATCATGCATAGCAATTATCCATCTATTGCAATCATCAGAAACAATAGCCTCAGGGTATGAAGAAGGTTCTGCAATACCTTTAATTTCTTCCGTCACACTCAAAGCATAAGCAACTATATTCGTTTCTTCAATTTATCTTTGAGATCGTTTAATATTTCTTCGGTGCATCTTGATTAATAGCAATATCTTCCTTTTCTGGTGCATGCCCTGAACTGATCAAGTGCTTCACCTGCATACTTGATTTCTGCTGACTCTCAACAGGAATATTAGTAGAAGGTTTGTCATGTAACATAACTGATTCATGAAAGACAATGTTTCTACTAATCACAACCTTTCTAGTTTCAAAACATCATAACTTATAGCCTTTCACACCAGACAGATAACCAAAAAAGATACACTTAATAGCTCTAGGCTTCAATTTACCATTATCAACATGAGTATAAACAATACAACCAAATGATTTTAAGTATGAATAACTTGCTGGGGAATTAGATCATACCTCAATTGGAGTCTTCTTGTCGATGACATAACTAGGTGATCAATTAATAAGATAACAAGTTGTGGAAGCGGATTTCGTTCAAATTATTTAGACAAACATGCATTAGACAACATACAACAGACCTTTGATATAATTATCCTGTTCATACGCTCAGCTACGCCGTTTTGTTGAGGTGTATGAGGAACTGTGTAGTGACGCACAATGCCTTCATACTTGCAATATGATTTAAATATCTTAGAACAGAATTTCATCTCATTATCAGTACGACGTATTTTCACTTTTGTTTCAGTTTGTCTTTCAACCATAGTCTTTCACTCTTTAAACACACTAAAAACTTGATATTTGTGCTTCAAAAAATAAGGTCAAACTTTTCGCAGATAATCATCAACGATAATCATTATATAACGAGCGCCTCCAAAAGATGTCTTACAAGCAGGCCCCCATAAATCAAAATGCACATAATCAAGAATATCTTCTGTAGTGTGTGTATGTGTAGATGTGTTGAACTTTACCCTCTTATGCTTGCCAAAGAGACAATGCTCGTAAAATTTCAACTTCCCGATGCTTTGTCCATCTAGCAATCCTCGCTTGCTCAGTACTGCCAAACCAATTTCACTCATATGCCTAGGATACACATGTCAAAGATTAGTAGCATCGAAATTAGATAATGAATCTGAAACTGCAGCAACATTACCTAATATAGTTGTACCTCGTATATGGTACATGTTGGCAGCTTTAATATCAACTTTTATCACAACAAGAGAGCCTTTGGTTACCTTCAAAATTCCGTCTCCACCGAAATATTTGTACCCTTTGCAATCAAGAATACATAAAGAGATGAGGTTTCTCTTCAAATTTGGAATGTGCTGCATATCTAACAATGTTCTGATACAACCATCGAACATCTTGATCTGAATTGCTCCAATACCTGCAACCTTGCATGGCGTATTATCACCCATTAAAACAGTACCACCTTACACAGCTTCATAGGTGAAAAACCAATCCCTATTCGGGTACATGTGATAGATGCAAGCAGTATAAAGAATCTACTGGTCACTAGTTTATGCACAACCAGCATAAGCAACAAGCAATTCTGCACCAGATTTATCATCAATAATAATTGTGACTTTACCTTCTTTTTTATTACCTTTTGGTCTATAATTTTTGGTTCTCTTGTCTTTGTTCTGTAGCTTCCAACACTCAGAGATATCATGTCCATCTCTATTGCAGTATTTGCATGACTTATACCTGCTTTTGGACTTTGATCTTCCACGGTAGCTACTTGAACTTTTATCTCTGACTTCTATCTTTTGATTGATTCTTTGTGTTCTTCTCTTGTTGTCTGCCCCGACAACCAAGCCTTCTGCTTATGAATTTGAACCTTCAGATGATATCATCTTGTTCATCTTTTCTTTGGCATACAAAGCATCATAAACTTCTTTCAAAGTTAGAGTATCACGACTATAAAAAACAGTATCTCTGAAATTTGCATATAAGCTAGGCAACGAATATAATAGAATAAGGCCTAAATACTTTTCATCATACTTTATCTTCATAGACTCAATGTCAGTAACAAATTTTTTGAAAGTGGAAAGATGATTCATCACAGACTTATCATCTTGTAACTTGTGCAAAAATAACTTTTATTTTAGGTATATTTTACTGGTCAGATCCTTTGTCATGCATATCTGCTCCAGCTTTACCTATAGCTCAGCGGCTGTCTTCTGATTATGCACCTCTTGTAAAATATTATCAGATAGATAAAGATAAATATATGTCATAGCCTTATAGCCTTATGATCCCTTTTCTTCTCATCATCACACCAATCCATAGTACTCTTGTCAAATCCCGATAGCGTATTATCGAGGTCTTGTTATGTAAGAACGGCTCACATCTTTACTTGTCATAGGAAGAATATTGTGTCTCGATTCAGGAGTGGTAGATTATACTTCAAACTTGTCATGGAAATTAATCCTGAATCTAAATCTGCTGGTAAGAAATTAGTATAAACCTAACAAAAACGCGAACCTATGTGTACACTTCTGTGTGCACGTAGTGTAGATCTGGAAATCTTTTGGTACACAAGCTTAGGTGGATGTAGCAATTCAATGTGAATAAAAAATTCACTCCTTTTTTCCTGGTTTGCTTACTTGGATGCACCTAGCAATTTCAAAAAAAAAAAAACAAACAGGAACGGCAAGTTGCGTCGCTTTTTTCTCCTGGGGTAGCATGCAGAGAATTTGTTGCTTTTTCTCTGCTTTTCTCCCTCACAGCAGGAAGACGCCAACCACTGTATAGCGCTAGTACATATCCCAGGAAGACGACCTTCGAGTCCCTTCGGATAGCGCACGTAACAAACAGTACTGAACAGATAGACGTCGACGACGAGCACGTCGGTGGCCGCTAATAGTGACGGAACTCGATGAAACCGGCGGCGGCTGTGTTATAGATGAATCTTCAATGCTACCATTTGTTATGAAAATAAATACGTAACGAATAAATAAATTTTTATGAAAAACATTTACAAGAAAAAACCACATACGTTGATCGATAATGATCATTATTAAAAAGTTGATTACAAAATATCGCTCTTTCCGTATGACTTATAAAAATATATAAAAAAATAAAAAAACACCTAATAAAATATGACGTGAAATCGTACTTAAAAATTAATTAAAAATTAACTTATATTAAAAAATTAATCCGAATTTAGATCACATATTTATCTAATAAAGAGGATTGGAAAGTTGGCTGGGCGTAGGTTTGGGCAAGAGAACGGACGCCGTTAGGGCGGCCTTTTCGTTGTAAATGGTTTTGAAGATAGACACAATGAATTTATTATGAGCTGTTGATCCACCTTTCTGAAGTCTCTTTTACATGATGGCTTGGGACAATATTAAATGAGAACACTAATATGCTGAAAGTGTCAATATTCTGTGTCTTTATTTTTGTTCGTGTCATTTTGTTCTTGTGTTGTGTAACTAATGTTTATCATATTACCAGTCAAAAAACAACTGCAGACTCTACTCAAAACAGGTATGATGCCCCTGTAAACAATGTGTCAAAATCAATCCATTTCTGCAGTTAATTCTGATACAGAAAGCGTCATTGCTCAGGTGTCATTTCAGTAAGGAGGATGTATCGGTCGTTCAGGATGTCCGCGTGCAGGCTGGAAACCATCGAACATATAAATATACAATAAAAAAAGAACATAATAGTTACTTATTCATTCACAATCATCTATACAAATATAAATATAATAATATAATTAAATTAGATATCATTACTATTACAATCCAAAACATGTTACTATCACGATTCACAGCATATTAAGTTTATATTGATTATAACAAAATTATAAAAATAAAATTATTGATTTGTTGGTACGTAATAGTTGTTTTTTATGGATAAATTATATTTGACTCGTTGAGTTCGTGAATAGGCGTTATAGTAGGTAATTAGCAAGCTGGCTGAAGCTTAGGCACATTGGCGTTTTTAACAGAGCCAAGCGAGTCGAGCCAAGCCAACTACGAGCCAAGCTAGCTAGCGAACGAGTATTTGGTCCACCCTCCGTGCTGGTCGTGGTGCTCCATGTCACAACTGAAGATGATGTGTAGTTGAAAGCATCAACCGGCGGCAAGAACGTCGCCACCGGCATCCTCGCCGGGAGGCTCGGCGGCGGCGCTTCGCCTCTGAGCACGCTGACTGCCTGCCTGATCGTCGGCCTCAGGTTCCGGTCAGGGTGTGCACACCAGAGCCCGACAACCATGACACACTCCATCTCCCTGCCGTCGAACTCGCCATTGAGTCGCCGGTCGGCAGCGTCAAGAATCCTCCCTTGCCGTACAAATCCCACACCCATTGAGCAATGTGGATCTTGTTCTCTTCTTCCTCAGTCTGCGGTTGCGGCGCCATGATCGGTCGCCGGCCACAGGCGATCTCGAGGAGGACGACGCCGAAGCTGTACACGTCGGACTCGGCGTTGGCCCTACCGGTGATCATGCACTCCGGGTCCATGTAACCCATCGTGCCGGCGAGCACCGTGGTGTGTGAGCCCCGGCTGTGGTCGACTAGCCTGGCGAGGCCGAAGTCGCCGACCTTGGCGTTGAAGGCGGCGTCGAGCATGATGTTGCTCGGCTTGATGTCGCGGTGCACCACGCACTGCTCCCACTCCTCGTGCAGGTACAGCAGCGCGGAGCCGGTGCCGAGCACGATCTCGTGCCTGCGATGGAGCATTCGTCGTGTCACACGCCATTGCTAGAGCTCGAAGCTTTTTGGTGAGTGATGGTAAGAGAATGCTTACTACGTACCTAAGTGGCCATGGGAGCGCGTCGGCATTGGCGTTGTAGAGGTGGGTGTCGAGGCTAGCGTTGGGCATGAGCTCGTAGACGAGAAGGAGCTCGCCGCCGCCGTGGCACCAGCCGATGAGCTGCACTAGGTTGCGATGGCGGAGGCGGCTGATGATCCGCACCTCCGACGCGTACTCCTTCCTCCCCTGCTTCGAGCTCTTGGACACCTTTTTAATGGCGACGTGTTGGTTCATCTCCTTAAGGAATCCTCTGTACACCGACCCGAACCCGCCTTCGCCGAGCTTGTGCTCGTCGGAGAAGTTGTCGGTGGCGGTGGCGAGCTCGTCGTAACGAAACCGTTTGGGACCAGTCCCTTTCTCAAAGTTACCGGTCTCATCGTCGAAGAAGTCGCCTTCGTCCATCTCCTGCTCCATCGTCCGGCCGGCATGCTTCCGCCGCCGGCGCAAGAGGAGCCAGATTGAGACACCAAGAACCACCAAAACCGAGACAGCGCCGACGGTTAGTCCGGCCACGAGTCCTCTTGGCACCGAGGGAGGACGAGGTGAAGGCGGTGCCGGAGACGGTGGCGGCGGCAGTGTGATGTCGAACGGCCAAAGCTGGTACCTGAGGTAACAGCTGTACCCCTTAGTGGCGCCGCCGCTGTTGTTGGGGAAGGTATTGCTGAGGCCGTCGACGTAGCCGCTGAGGCAGGTCCAGCACTCGCTCGCCGCCAGGTCCCTCGTGCACTGCGCCAGCCCGTACATCGCCGACGTGCCGAGCTGCGAGTCCACGTACAGCACGCTGTCGTTGTCCAGCTTCAGCTTGGTATCGCCGGCCCTCTTGGCGAGCTGGCTCATCAGCCGCCGCCGTGTGTCGTCCATGGTGGTCATGTTCTTGACGAAGGGTGTGACGTACACGTTCCAGGCAATGGTGGGGTCGGCGCCGTAGGTGAGCTCAGAGAAGAAGGACGCGTTGGAGTAGCGGAGGAGACAGGCGTCATAGTTGGCATCCGCCGTCCGGCTTCCCGGGCACACCTGCGTGATCCCGGCGGACGCTCCGGCGAGGCATTCCTGGCACTGCGTCGCGTTGCGGTCGGCGTAGCACATGATGAGGCCGAACACCTGGTCTTCACCCGTCCCGATCGAGGTAGTGTTGAACCACCCGTCGCCGGCGGCGGAGGTGGCGAGGTTGTAGAGGAGTTGGTCGAGGTTCTTCTTGTACTGGCTATCGCCGGTGTAGTTGCCGGTGGTCGAGCACAACGGGTTATACGGGAGCACGACCTTCTTGTTGTCCTGACCGACTGCGGCGACGCTGCAGAGTGAGGGGACAACGGCGAGGAGGATGAGGAGGAGGAGGAGGACTAGACGGTGGGAAGCCATGGCAGGTGGCTGGCCAGCCTGCGACGCCATTGCTACGATCTTTCGAAGGTTCTACTGTTCTTCGCTGGATATCAGACTGTCAGGTAGGCTTTTGTCTGCACTCAATTTCAAGAGAATTTAAGGACGGGCACCTCTGACTTGGTGTGCATACGCAGATTATTCTATTCTGACGTAGAGACTGCTTTATTTTCAATCAACCTATGTATCTATGCTTCGTTTCATAAAAAAACAAAATTAAAATAAAATTTATTATATTGTTTGAAACGAAAAGAAAGAGTAGAAATTACAAATTAATTAAAGAAACAACAAATTAATTAATCGGACCATATTTATATCTTTTCTTACCTAATTACAGTATTCCACCATTTAATCTTATATATTTTTTTATAAAAATCTCTATAAGTACTTATATTTTATAAATTTTATAAGTACTTATATTTCGGGACAGTAAGCATCCATCTATTCTTTTGAATGGGTGAAAGCTCTCTCTTCACACCTAAAATGGAGCAATCAATTAACACATAATTAATTAATTAAGTATTACCTATAAAAAATTTTAAAAAAGATTAATATGTTTTTAAAGCAAATTTAGTATACAAAGATATGAGTTGGGAAACTTTAGCTGAAGAACACAGTCTAATTGTAGCTATATCATGACTTCTATATGAACCATTTTATCCTCATCTAAGGATGCAAACTTGACGTTTTTTATCGGGACCCTTTTCCGGAGCTACAATTAATGCTTCTCTCTTCAAATCAAACGGTGTTACCTTCTCTATCAATGAAAAGCAGCAGCTCCTTCTGTCCTCTTATTCGAAACTTTAAACTGACCAAAGTTATATATAAATAAAAATAGTACTATATAAAAGATATATACGCTCTTATCATGGTCAGTTTAATGAAATCTGTTGCCGTTCAAAAACAGGTTTCATTTTTTTAAAAAAGGTGCCGCTTCTCTTACGAAAATATGAGTTCCATATAAAACCTTTTGCATGGTTGTTAGGTCTTTTTTCAATAGTGCTCCGTATACTGTCTCTGATGCCACTATTTGACCAAGCTGATCAAGTCTTGTGTGACAAGCACGACACCTGAATAGAATTGAAGCGTAGTTGAATTTTCTGACCTGTCGAAGAGTGAGCATCCTGGAAAATAAAAAGAAACGAATTCCTTCTGGAAACATCCAGTCCAGGTAGAGCTAGGTGTTTGGTTCAAGAGACTGAACCGTGTCACAAATAAACTAATTATAAAAATAATTATAAAATCAAAAAAATTGTAAAAAATTTATTAAGTCTAATTAATTTATAATTAATAAAAATATGTAGTTAGACTCATTAGATTTGTCTCGTGAATTATTCATCAATTATTTTTGATTATAAATAGATTTTAAACGTAGTCTGAGTCCACGAACCAAATAGGCCCCTGGATCATTTAACAAGTCATTTAATTAGAACGTTGTGTTGTGCCCGACATTGTTTTTTGTGCTTAGATCCCGCCTAGAACAAATGATTAATTAGTACTCTATGAAGCATGTAAGGCTTGCTTGATTGAAGTCAATTTTGTCCTATTAAAATTTTGACAGCTTCAATAGTATCACGTGGATGTTTAATTTGCTAGTTACCAATTTTTCTCAAACTAGTATAAATTCTATGTTACCATTTGACACTGCCAAAAGATTAATTGGTAGTCCAAAAATTGACACAAAACAGCCTGTCATGTTTTATTAGCCTTTTCAGCTTAGATCAAGTACGTATTGGTCCTTCATAATGGATGAAGGGGAGATTATTGCCCCGAATTATTCATGCCATGCTTTCAAAAACACCCTTTTAAGAAAAAACTTTCTATATCAATATTATTTCTTTAGAAACACAGTGCAAACACATGCATATCAATATTACTTTATACCACTTGTTTTGAGTTATTTATTAGCTTTTATAAACAAGTAGATCATCCGTCAGCCTTAATCTACATTTCATCAAAGTTGTTCCTATCGATATACTAATAACTAATGAACTGTATATTTATAAGAGCTAATATATGACAAGTATACTAATATCAACCAATAATTTGGAAAATTTGGCTTGTGTTGATAACTATTCCAATAGAGACTAGCTATACATTTATCGATAAATGTTCTCAAATCAAATATAAATATAGCACAATTATAGTGTAATTACGTTGTAACTCGTATGTAACTACGATATACGATATACGATATAATTTGTGTGTAACTTTTAAAAACTTCACGGCAACACACTATTTTTGCGAAGCAGAGGTCACAAGATTGAGTCTCTTCACCCGTGCGTGCACAATGAATTTTTCTAACCTGCACGAATTTTGAAGTAAATCTAATCGATTTTAAATTATGTGAAATTTACATTGTAGTTACGTGTAAATTATAATATAATTACACTATATTTATATTTGATATTTTTTTGAGAAAATCTGTCAAGTCATTCCAGTAGGGTAGGGATGAGAAAAATTTTCAAACCTCAATGGCAACACTGAAAATTTACCTTCATGTGCAAGGAGGCAGGACAGAAGAGGTGATTGTATTATCCCTGACATGCATACTTCAGTCCTAGATCAATATTATAGTGAAGTGATTTGAGCAAATATACTTGACGCTTCCCCTTGCGTCTCCGAGAATTAATCAAAGCAATATGTGATTATATTTCAATATTGCTATTGTGTAGATAGTTCTTTAGCTCATGACATCTTGTTTTGACAAGAGAACTCATCTTTTATCCTAAGCCTCAAACACATAAATATCTCAGATGAATTAAGAACCGATAGTATCAGTTTTAAAAGCCCAAGTCCCTAAAAACATCTTTAGTATCGGCCGGTTGATATTACCAACCGATAACCTCTACTAAAGATATTTTTAGTATTAGTTGATTTTTACCAATCGATAGTAAAGATGCTTCCATGGTTAGTTAAAAAACATCTCTATTCAAGTTAGATGTATAGAGTAGGTGGGATGATAATGCGCATTGAGGGTAGAGATGATAAATTTTGAGTTTGATTCAAATCTCATATCCCATATTTTTTTATTTAATATGCATTTCAACCGATACTAAAAGATCGAGATTTTTAGTCTTGATTTATTGGTCTCGGTTGCTATAACTGGTATTAAAAGAGGGTTTTCAACAGGTATTAACCACTAAGTAACTTAAACTGTCAGGCAATTATATATCGGATAGCCACCGGTTGTTGGTTTTCAAGAGGCTCTTTGGATACAGGATGCAACCAGTGCAGTGGCATAACTTCACCTGACCAGATTGATCTGGTGGTCATCAGCTCTAATATATCACTGTAAAAAAAATTGTATTGTGTTGCTCAAGAGGAGTGACTAGCAGGTCAGGTCTTCTGAATTCAGCTATAGTAAAGTTTCAAAGCTACATTTTTCTCAAGGTTAGCAGAGTCAAGTGACTAATAATAAAAGGTTAGCTAGTACATTTTTCCTGGAGTTTATTCAGCATAGTTGGAAGGCAGCTAACTTCTTGAATTGTTCGTATAAGTTTGTTTAAAAGCGATTTTTCTTTTAACTATGTTCATTTGGAAAATCATGTGTAGCGGCTGTCCTAGGCTCTGTCAAGCTTAAGGAGATAGATGATTGACTTTTTGGGGTGTGTCAGAAGTAAAACGAATGATGTATATCAGTAGTATATGCTCCTATCACTGTCATTTTAAATGGAATCTATTATAGCTTAAAATATTTCAGACCCAGTTTAAATGGAATCTGTTGTAGACTTGTAGTTAAAACCGTTTCAAAGCTTAGAATGGTTGCAAGTTTCATGGCAATGAGAACTGATCTAATGGTTTTAGTTTATGGTTGCCGTTGCAGAGACAACATAAGAAGTGTGGAAACTCGGTTTCGACAATAGAAATTTGGGGGTGCAGTCAAGATCACCAAGCACAATGGGTTAGGTGAAAAACACGGTTTAGACAGGTTCAAGCCCTCTCGTGAGGTAATACCCTACTTCTGTTTCGAGGATTCGATCCGCTGAGTGTATATTGATCTCAAGATTTGTTGCTCTTATGTCTGCTGAATCTAAAGCTGATAAAGCATATCTCTTAAGGGACGCCCCTTACCCCCTTATATAGTCTTGGGAGACGGGCTTATAAGTCGGAAACCCTATCTTACTTTAAGTTGGTTTTCTCAATCTTACCAAACCATGACTATGAGCCGTTGTTTTATCTTAATCGACAACGTAACACCCAAGTCATAGTTGGTTTACATATTAAGCAGACACAACCTATCCCTATCTCCAGTCGGATAAGCTTATCATGTGGATATTCGATTGTCATAATCTCCATAAGAAGCATATGGTTGGTTGTCTGTGTTAGCAAAATGCTCTTCATGCTGTCCTCGCTCTGCCTTTGCTTTGAACAATTCTGCAGCTGATGAATGTTATCTGATCAATTTTTGTGTGACAAGTACGTCATCTAACTTCTTTGTCTTATGGGCCAATTTTGCCTAATACCATCGCAAAACACGGAGTTAGAAAATACCATTGTATATATCATAGACACGTAGGTTCATATCATTCTCATATATTGTCGCAGTAAAGACGTAAGAGTGTGATGCTGCTGGAAGAAAGAGGCGAAATATTCTGGAATGTCCAGGTTCATTAGATTGGATCGTTTTACTTAAAATTAATCATTTCAATAGAACGTTGTGCCTGACATTATTTATGTGCTTAGATCCTGCCTAGACCGTGTCAATTGATTATAACTGAAGTTTGCACCTAAGCTGATTGGACGGTAAAGTAATATATAAATTAATTAAATATTATAGATTATAAAGTTAACAGATAACTTATGAAAATTTGTCAAAATAATATCAACGAGAGAATTTTTAAAGAAATCATATTTTGGAAGCTATCCCATCCAAGGAAGACAGTATGCGTGCAAATTACCTAATTTTGACATGAAGAAGTAGTGAGCAGTAACAATAAATAATAATACTGGATGCTTTAATGTCTAATTGGTAATTGAAATGAGTACAATCTAAATCCTTTTACGAGAAACTATTGGAAAGCAAATCTGGTGGCAGCAGCCACAAACATTCTAGCTCAACTAGCGTATATTTAAGTTGTAATTGGACCTTGGGCTTGGGTCTGCCATTCTACCTCACAGCAAGCACTGTCCAACTCGATCCTTTTATCAACGATGCGTTGCTGGCCTAAACTAGCTAGGTCCTGCCTCAGGTGACATTGCTTTGAAGAAGAAATTAGAGTGCTGAAAGTAATCCATCACTCTAATGATACATTAGGGTGCTGAAAGCAATCCATACATTAACATGAAATGACATTATAGAATTTCGATCCTATTGTGTTAGCCTTTAGGATCAGATTAATGATAATAAGGACCATCAAGGACATCCATAATTCATGGATAAAGGTGAAATTTTTAGATCTATGAAAAAAATAACTGTGAAAGCATTTGTCAAAAAGATGTTTTTATCAATCAAGGACAAAAGTTACAGGCTCCTGTCCTAATCTCGACCATAAACAATATCGATCAAGAATTGATTAATATTGCTTATAAGACTCTACATACATCTTATGATATATGGAAGTCTTTGTGTGTTGGAGGAGTATGATCATAAGGCTAAAACTTAAAAGAAACTTAAAAGGATTTCCACTAGCCAGGGAGGACTGGGAATTCTGGATCTAGCAAAATTTACAAAAGCTCTATGCTTGTGATGGCTATGGCATAAATGGAAGAACCCCGATAAACCATGGGTGGCCTGGAGACACCATGTGACGAGACAGATAAGAACCTCTTTGCTGCGTCAACTAAGATCCACATCGATGATGGTGACACAGTCTGTTTCTGGGACTCAGGATGGCTAGAGGCAGATCAAAGGCCAAAGGACAAGATGCCTCTCGTCTATACAATATCTAAAAACAAAAATAAAGCATTTCGACAAGGGAAAGAGAATGATGCATAGATACAAGACTTGGATCTTCGTATAGACACCCCAATCTCAGTCAACCTGGTTAGACAACTTGTGACGCTTTGGGAAGCAGTCCAGGATACTCAGCTAAATAGTGAAGAAGCAGACCAGATCACTCGGAAACTTACCACGCATGGGAACTATTCAGCTTCTTCGGCATACCGAGCGCAGTGTTGCAGGACGAAGAATGTGCCTTTCAATGCTCTAATGTGGAGGGCCTGGACGCCAGGAAAATACAAGTTTCATGCTTGGTTAATCATTCAAAATAGAGTGTGGACTTCTGACCATCTTGCGGCGAGAGGATGGGAGAACAATGGGCATTGCCCATTATGCCGCAGGGAGCCGTAAACAACGCTACATCTTATCACGGAGTGCAGGTACACTAAAAGGGTCTGGTTACTTGTCGTGCAATGGCTAGGCTTGTCCCAAATTGAGCCCGCTTCTTGGCAACAGGCCACGTTTGTGCAACAGTGATGAAAAAATTTGACAAATATGCGCGAAATCCCTAAAAAGGGCCTAAGATCTCTCATCATATTGGTGGTTTGGCAAATATGAAAAGAGAGTAACCGACGAATTTTTGATCATGTAAAATCACCACTAACCTCTATACACTAACCTCTATACTAGATGTAATTAGAAAGAAAGCTAGCTTATGAAGCATAGCAGGGGCAAAACACCTGAGAGATCTTCTTTCCCCCTATTCTCCTTGTTAGTGCAGACTTACATGTACAGTTTTTTTTCTTTTTACCCTTGGATCATATTTTTTTCGACTATATTCAACATTCAATGAAAAAAAACTGTCGTGCCGGTTTTCCCCTTACAAAAACTAACGAAAGGACGCCACGAAGCGGCTAGAACTTAAAAGGAACTAACGAAAGGACGCCACGAAGCATATAGCCTTGCGGCTTAATTTGACTCTTAACACGAAGAAACTTACTGATCAGATACAGCTATGATTGGTATACGGAGAGCTCTTTTTTAATTCTAGATAATAGTTCTTGGTGAGTAATTGCTGGGTAATAGTTCTTGCTTGGTGGAGTAATTGCTGGGTAATTATGTTAACAAACAGGACCTCAGCCTCTTAACTAGCTATGCACCGCAGAACCATCCCTCCACAGCTAGCTGACTATCGCCGTTTTAGGCCATGGAAGTTTTGAGGAAAAAACAGTACAGAGTCCAAGTTGTGATAACATCAAATTCACCATTCACAAAAAAACTTATATAGTATAATAACAAAACATAGTTCACAGGGTAGTAGTAGCATAGTAGTACACAACATAGGCTCTTATTGACAGGGTAAAGTCTCACCACAACAACTCTTGATAGCTTACAAGCTTCATCAACTTTGCCGCAGATTGTTTTCACTCACTTCTTATACTTCCTTAGTAGAACATCTCAGTATCACTGTTGCTGCTTGTTAATCCCTCTTGAGGGATTGTACCTCCATGATAGGGCAACTTAAGATTCAGAGGGAAACGCGAAAGTGCAGAGCATCTCATTTGCAGCAGCACATCATGCCGCCAGTAAGGACCTCCAGGATATCTTCATCAGGTGCCAGCATGAGTAGCCACATCTGAAGGAGGGTGCAACTCTATGCCACAGGTAGATGCGGCACAGAGTGGCGTTGGTTAAGCGATCTACTTATGGCCTTGATGGTGTTTGGAGTTGTCCTGCAGCAGCCCCCAATAAGGACAGCCCCATCTTTGCACCATTCGTTTACATAGGAGACAAAATCGCCATCTGACACGCCCGTTGATTCCTGCAAACCAAATGCAGCAAATGTTAAAGAGTTTTACGCCAACTTCGGGTATACAGTCGAAGATTACATTAGGTGAGCATTCTAGAGAACAGTTTTTATATTTAACAAAAATGATGTCTTTATTTTGCGATGTCTTCAAACAAACAAAAAAGCGGCAGGCTGGTGAAGTGGTGGTACAGTTTTTTTTTTTTTTTTTGCACTTCAGAAAGCACAAAGTATGTTCAGAACAATGTTTCTACCAAATCCACATATATTCCCTAAGATGAACTTACCACCCACTCCTTTTTCTCAGCATCATATCTTTCTCCGCTGTTGGGATATATCAGAATTGGCTTATCCGTGACCTGTGATAATGCACAAGTAGTCAGTGAAGAGATATGCACCTTGCTCAATCAGCATGTTTTATATAACTAGCGGATTGCCCCGTGCAGTTTTGCACGCAGCTAGATAATTCGCGTGGAGTTAGATTTAATATACAACTCTGAAATTTTATTTTTATAGGTACTACTATATGTACAACTGTAGAAGTATATTTATATTTCATATACAACTCTTAGATTCTATTCTATGACCTTTGGATTTCATATACAACTCTTAAATTCTATTTATATAGGTTTAAATTTCATAGATATAATTGTATTTTGTATACAACTATATCCATCAATATATACCGTTATAATCTGGACCCACCAACTAACAGTTAAGATCTTTTTTCCAATTAATGTGGGAATTTTTAGCCTCCACAGCGAACATGGTACCTCCTTTCAAAGCTGTTTTAATAATATAATGGATAGATAGATTTGTGCAAGCACAAACAAGCAGGAAACATGATTCTTTCACCAGGACATAGGACACTAAGCTCTAACATGTTTCAGTAACTGAAAAGAATGTACAACTACATACCTTTCGAATGGAGAGTATCAGGCCATGGATAAATCTTGGAGGCGTGCAATTTATTCCAACTGCACCAACCTTTGAACACCCATTAGCAATAGTAGCACATTCAATTAACGAGTCTCCACTCACAATGTGAACTCCATCTTTCGAATTAAATGAGAACCATGCAGGGATACTGATGTTACATTCGTCGAGAAGTTCAACATAAGCCTAAAGACCAGCAAGCGAACCAATAGAGATTATTTTGTAAGAACACATTGTTAAATGAGAGGCAAAAGATCCCTGTTGTAAGTAGTAATGAATAACATACCTGAGCTTCCAATTTGTTGGGAATTGTTTCGAAAGCGATCAAATCAGGACCTGCTTCTGCAAGAACTTCAAGCCTTCGCTTATGAAAATCTTTCAGGAATTCTAGCGTGCCAGCTTCACCATAATCCCCACTAGTAACAACAGAGAAACAGTGATTACCCAGAGGCAATACAGGAAAATGAGTGCTCTGCTCTATTAAGTAGTTAAGTACCTGTACTCAGAGCCATCAGCAAGATAGGCCCCATAACTTCCTATGGAAGCTGCAACCAGGATAGGATGTTGCATGGGACGATCTGAATGTTCCTTCAGAAACATCTCACGCGCTCCACGTGCAATCTCAACACTCTTTGCGAGTAAGTCTTCACTTTGTTCTTTCGAAAATCCCTTGGATTCAAAGCCTTGAATTGTAGCCTGCAACATCAAATATGACCATTAGAACTGTTCATAAAAGATTATCATATATACTGGAAAAATGTGTGGAAGTATATAATTACCTGGTAGGATGCTGTGATTATGATATTTGCACCTGCTTCTAGGTAGTCTAAATGGACCTGTTCCATCACATAAGGAGAATAGTATGATGTCATAATCTGTAAACAGCTCATTGGATGTGAAATTATTGGTCAAATCGAAAATAGTACGCTACATTTACTAGGTATCTACAGCAGAAAAAAAAAGGAAAGTTAGCAACTCCTTAGCACTACAAAAATGCAAAAGTCTGCGCATTTTAAGTAATAATTCTCCTCACATACTTTCACATAACAGTACCAGGTAATTGAGACATGCCAATCCACAAATATCATCTGAAAGGACACAAAACAGACAGACTAGGGCCAGGATACATGGCCCACAAAACTTGGACCAGCAAGGCCAACCCCCCAGATCTGAGCTCAGGCCATGGCAAAGAGTCAAGACTTCAATTATGCTTTCAAATAAGAATTCAATTCTATCCCAAAATGCCAGAATAAATACACTAACTGGCATATACTCCAGTTGGCAAATGCTATGAGCAGATTCAGCAGCTGGTCTGCACTTTATTCTACAAGACTACCTTCTAATAAAGACAGCACAAGCACCTACACCCTCCGTCATAAAATAAATAAACCTAGTATGAAATGTGACACGTTCTACTACGAATCTGGACCGTACTAAGTTTGTTTGTTTATTTTGCGACAGAGAGAGTAACCGGCATGCTTGACTCGTCTATCGAGTCAATTTTTTACTCGTCTATCAAGTCAATCCTTCAAAACCTCCTTGAGCTCCCAAAATCAGACAGTCCAAAGAACTAGAAGCACAGAAAATTGCTGGTTTTTCCCTTCTTTACTAGTACTCAGTAAAAGAAAAGTTTCTAGTTTAAAAAAAAGTTGGTAAAAACAAACCCTTGTTTGATACTGTTCTGTCCATGGTGTAGCAATTAGTTTATTATAATGGAGCCGTGGGGACATTTCCAATGTTCTTTATAATATTCTTTTTAGAACAAGATATTTCCCAGTTCCAACACTCCAGGGATAATGGAAAAAAAAAACTTTTTCCCCTAGTAAACTAGTGACCTATCGATTTCATAGCCCTGAGACTGCTTCAAATTGATCTAGACGTTTGTTTCGAAATCTTAAAAAAAATTCTCTTCTTTTTTTTTTGGTTAACCACGCTCACTCGCATCAAGAATCAAGGTGAACACATCACAGCTGTTTTACTCCAGTCCCAAGGAGGAGTCAATTGCTAGAGAAATCGTAACGAGCAGTAAGAACACAGGCGAGATCACCGCCGGTCAGATTACGAGGTGGTGGAGGCGGAGGCGGAGGCTGACCTTGCGGATGAGGTGCGGGGAGGAGAGGAGACACTTGGCGCTCCAGAGCGGATCGTTGAGGTCGGCGCCGTTGGCCTCCAGCTCCGTCGCCAGCCCGCCGTCCATCACCAGCCGCCCGCCGCCGGCCTCCACCCACCTCCTCACCGCCGCCGCCGCCGCCGCCGCCGCTCCGCCCTCCTCCGCCACCCCGCCGGCGCTCTTCCCCACCATCTCTCCTGCCGCCGCCTACGGTTGTGAAGCGAGTGCGGTAGAGTAGGTAGGTCTCTTCTCCGAGCTTGGATTTGGATTTCAGCGAGGTGGAGAGGTGGATTTATAGGAGGAGAGAGCGGCGACGAGGCGAAGGGTTTGGAGGAAGAAGACGAGGGGAAGGGGAAAAAATGGCGCCTTTTTGGTGTTGGGTTCGAGCCGTTCGGCTGCTGACACGTTACGACAGAGAAAGGGTTTTATGCCTATCCCCTTCATCTTGCTGTCAATACTTTCCCCTTTTTTATATTTTTATAATCACATAGGCATCTATAATTAACTACTCTCCATCCAAAGAACAATTATATGTATTCCTATACTATAATTTCATGGGAAATTTTATCAATAAATGATTGCCATTTGTTCTTTGTCAAAGAAATTTTGAGCATTTAAGTAGGTGTGCTTGTGCAGGTACTTGTTTTTTTTAAAAAATAAACCAATTACTTCGTAGCTAGCGATTAATTTATTTTGAACGAAGATAGATAATATACGATGCGCTTATGCTAGAGCTATGTATTACATTATCTCATCATATGGAATTCATCATGAGACCTTATTCGTTTATTCGTTTTGCGTATAGGTTGATAACTTGTGACTTTAAATCTCTCTTTGTATGTTCTGTTTTGATGTGATCTTGATCATCACGCAAACATCTGTTGTTAACCGGTGATGGAACTTTTGGAGTTACAAATTGCGAGAATTGAACTAGAGCCGTCCACGTGTGGCACTGAAAGTTGCTTATCATGATACTAGGTTTGGATGAGTTGTTTGTGGCTGCCAACTACCACACTTTTGGTGCTTTCTCGACTTGTATTTCTCATTTGCGTTGAGGTGATGATGCAGGCAGGTTTATCATCCTACGCTCATGTTCTTGTCATGTTTCTTAAAAAAACAGTTTTTCTTGTATACCTAAATATTTACTTACATATATAACCATCAAAAAGATTTTCATTGAACTTTACTGATATTGAAAGCTTATTATTACAAACAATTGATCGATTTGTTCTAGCCGACTATCTATGACGTATTTTAGAAAATAGATTAAAACCTGACCTTTATATTGCCCAGCCTATCTATGTCACTGTGTGTCATTGCACTTTAATTCTCTTTTTTCCCAACCAACAAAAAGTGATATCTACAACAACCAGAACAATAAAACCTTATTTAAATGATGTGTTCCTAATTTTTACAAAAAGTCGATTTGTTTTATACAAAATTCATGATGAGTCCTTGATGAAGAACACATGGGACAGAGAGAGAAAATCGGGAAGTTATACTAAGTTTTCTCCTTATGAAGTGACAGCATATGACAGGTTCATCGCACCTGACCATGTTTCTGTTTCTTTCAGCCTGAGAACAACTACAGAAGCAGTGACGCTGCCGGCGATGATACTACTAGGAATTAAATCTGGAAGCTTGGGAGGAGAAAGCAACGAAAATGATGGGCACGTTGAAGTAATCAGCTGCTCAAAGCATTTTAATTAGTAGAACCAATCAACTGGGGCGTGTTAGCTTGCTTCTAACTATAATTAAGTAAGATCAAACAGATCAGCATTTTGATTTGGGAGTGATTGCTTAAGTACACGTCTTTCTGGAAAAGCTGCCGCATTTTGGCAAAGTATAATTAGTTTATGACTACTTATTGGAGAGTTGCAAATTGGTACTCCATGGAATTGTTTGAGATTTTTGCCATGGGAAATTAACTGCTTGATTTGGTACAATTCAGAGATGTAATGCTACACGCGATGTGCCATACAGTGTTAGTGCATAGTGGTGGATGATTAGGGCACTGCTGCCTAGCTTGGTCAGTCGGCATCAGGTTAATTAGGTCATCTTTCCAACTTAACCATCTGATCAAGCAATATTATCTTCTACAAGTGTACAGTGTTGGCGTCGTTCAGGTTAACAAAACCGATTGGTTCTCGCAAAAAAAACTGCTAGATTATTAAAACCGTTAGTGGTCAGTTTGCTAAAACCAATCGGTTTTAGCTAGAGAATTATGAAAGTCGTCGGTTTTTACTGGTTTCGCTCGGTAAATTTGAGGAAGACGGTTTTTACTTCGAAAACAGAATTGTATTATCATGAGCATATCTAATTTGCGGAAAGATAACATGCAAGAAGAGACGTGCATGATGAGAAAACAGCCAAAATAACAAAGCTGGTCTGCAATTGCATCTGATTGGCATTTAATCCGCATTTTTTAGCTGGTTGCTTCAGGAAGACAGTAACGTCAATGAGCAACAATCTGCTCCTGCATTCCTGAAAGCATTGGTGGCCTGAGTCCTGGCCTGTCCATGTTAACGATACTTATCTGGCTATTAGAATAACAATGCATGATTTGTTATTAAATTGAGAGGTCTTTGTAATCTAATAATCCATGTGCATTAGCAAGCAAATGCGTAGCCAGCTTTGGTAGCTTTAGCACAAAATGATAAATGCTCCAATAACTCGTTTAATTTCCTCGGTCTAAAACTACCATATCTTCAGCATCATATAGTAATTAACAATATATGATAATATATACAAACACTGATAGATTGTTCTAATCTCCAGCTATCTTCAGATGATCGTCGCATGATCATCCACTAGCAGCTGCCGCGGCGATCCAATCTTGATGCCATGCACCGGTGTTTAATTAAGAAAAAGGTTCAGATTAGCTGGAGGAATCCAATATACCAAGATGGACCAAATTAAGTGTTGTTAATGCTACTCTCTGGCTGCAAATTACTACTAGAGTTTGGACAGACGGTCCAAAAGCTGATATTGTTAATATATAATCCATAATGAAAAAAGAATCAACGTGCAAATTCGCCGGCATTTTTGGAGAAGGAATACTCTTTTGAAGCATTTTTGGACAAGGAATAATATGGAGACATCAAAGAAAAAGAATATGCTATATAAATAATAATTCCTCAATTTTGAACATGTTGGAAGCATTTCAATAGTAGCTTGAATAGTATTTCAATAAAGGAATAATAATACATGCACGGCCGCTTGTGTCCAAAGTTTCTTCACTACAAAATTATACTTACTTTTCTTTATACCCCTGTAGTCAATTCTTGTCGAAGTTTTAATTAACTTAATATCCACCCTAGGGCCTTGTTTGGTACTCCCTTCATTCACAAATAACTGTCGGTTTAAACTTTGAACTGTCCTATTTTAACCAATGTCAATATTACTTTTCAACAATCTAACTACACGTGATTTGGCTGAATAAAGTCACAGAATACAGTTATATCAAAGAAAAATATGGTATATATACATCACGTTGACTCTGAAAACAAGTTGGAAGTATTTTCAATGGCTTAACATCTCATAAAGGACATATGAACAACTTGTGTTGCATTCTGACCTATACGCTTGGTCTGTACACTGTACAAGTACTATGCCCTACGCCATGGCCTTCCTGACAAAAAAAACTATCACCATGGGCAAGACCAAGAGAAGGGAAAGGGAGGCAGATTATGTGTGTAACCCACCTTCACTCATTTTATACCTCTTTTGATTCACCTACCGTCATCCAGTTGAGATGTATCAGGTATTCTTGTCATTCATTTGGCATGTGGCAACAGGCACCTCAAAATTCTTGTATGCGGAAAGTTAGTCGTACTTTTCCATCATCCTGGAAATGGAACAGATTTGAGGGGCGACCACATGAGCCTTTCATGTCAAAAGATGCGACAGTTTTGCTTGTTAGCTCTTTGGTATGGAGCTTCTATGATCTTCACGTCGTCCGTCTCACTGTCAGAGCTGTCACAGCATATATCTGGCGCTCGCTGTTTATGTGTGTTCTCTTCACTGTTTTTCCATGCACCAGGGGATAAAACTGCAACTTCATGTTCATTTTGTGAGCTAACAGGATCCGCTTTTGTAGTATCTTCTTCATCCTTCATCATGCCATCTGACAATGTAGCTTCTTCCGACATAACACAGCCTGTGAGCTTGTCAGCGCTTCTGCAGATGCTAGAGCTTGCTTCTTTTGATGCCACAACCCCCTCGTCTTCATTACTTATGCCAGTGTCTCCACCCTCTACGATCAATTCTGAACTATCAGGAGATGCTGCTGCTGCTGCTTCTGCTGCTCCGCTCTTTGTGGCATCTTCTTCATTATCGGATCGGTCAGATGTGTCTGCCTCTGACAAAGCTTCATCCAGCCTGGCACTTTCAAATTCTTCCATCAGCAGTTCTCGTATTCTCTGTCTTAGATCAGAAGCATCTTCAGGCTGGAACCAACTACGACTAAACTGTATAACAATTACGACTGCAGTGTTAAAATTTCGAAAACAAACTGAGATCTAAACAGATGAAGTGCTACAAGAAACAAGCTCAGACACGTGACAGGGGCCACTAACCATGCCAAGATTATCTCTTGTGAATCTTTCTGGAGCTTCTCTTATAAACCGTTCAATATAATAAAGCATGAAGATACCACAGTCATACTCATTCTTCTGCTGTGGAACCTGGCAGGAGTAAAAATTGAATTAAGTGCAAAAATATGAAAGTGTTTATTTCAGCATTACTGTAATCTGAACAATTATTCAACACAAATATGAAATATGCATGCAGTCAGACAAGCACAACAAAATTAGAATATTAATTGATCAATACTATTGATCAGGGGTGGATCCAAGGCCTGGCGAACCCAGGCAACCGCCTGGGCTCGCCAGCGGATCACGCCATTGTAATATGTTGAATTTCTAGTGATTAACGACGTCTATAATTGTCCACCCATATGTTTTCCCAGCTTCTAAAAATTTCTAGATCCACCACTGCTATGAATATACATCACATGTCTAAAGAGGGTTCACCTGAACTTTTTCCTTCTGTATATTGCTCGGAAGATCCTCCCATATTGTCTCTGAAATTGAAACGTCGGGAGAAAGATTTTTCCGTACATGGCACCATTCTGCTTCAAGGTATCTATAACATGTATAGTTGACAACATCAGAATTGTGGAAAGAGGTCACTTGACCTAGAACTCGGTATAAGGTAAGTTATCCACAAAATAGTGGCAGAAAAGAACTTTTAACATTATCACTTGTGAATAGGAGATTCACTCACCTCCCAATTGTGTCAAAAATCTTGGCACTCGAGTGCAGTGCAAGGGAGTCCAAATGAAGTATGATCGGCCCTGAATTACTTTCTTTGGAAGGAATGCAGATGATTATCAAGCTCCAATGCGCTCTGATTTAGAAATGCAGATTGGCAAAATCATCATAAATTGAAACCTACTGCAAACAACTACACAAGGTGTGGCATTAAAGGCACGCTAGCAATAACATATAATGTTGACGTGTATTTCAAGAAAACGTTTGATTTATTATCTGTATGAATAGCAACTTACGTTCCATGGATTGGCAAGATGATGTACGATGTGTGATAAATATTGACACCTTTCCACCATCTTCTCAATTTCACAAACTCGCCCTAGGACAAGCAACCAATTAATACGTCTCTATGTGAGATCAACTATATACAATATTTCAGTCCAACATTATCATGTGAAGATAATACAAGACCGAGAAGCAAAATGAGATAAAGCATCATAAAAGGTATATAACAGTAGATATAAGAGAATGCATCATCAAAACAGAAATAGAATCAGGGTACTAGCAATGCTAGCACTACTACAAAACAAAGGTGGTATTCTTCATACTGCTTTTGAAGGAGAGGAAGTGATGAGGGTTTCTACTCCACACTCATGGCAATCACAACAGTGGAATTATCCTTCTCCTTTTGCATCAAGACAACAAACACAATCGGCAGAAAACATAGCATTCATGACACACAATAGTACCTTCCCCAATAAAGCTTCTTCAAGCTTGCTATAGAAATATGTGTTAAATATGTAGAATTTTTCTCTGCAATCATCATCATATAGTTTGGTCCTCTTGATGTACCTGCCACAGCATTATGCAGAAAGAGTAAACTAACAATATTTATACAGAGTGCAATATAATCCAAATTCAGGAGTCCCAACTTTATGCAGCATTCATAATTTTTTGTGCAACTAGAATGAGTAAGAATGCATATCATTTTAAATATCTTGACTTTGTTTTATATATTTAAATGTCAAGTGGCACCAAATCAAAACAAATCCTGCATAGTTATTTCTTTTTAAAAGAAGAAAAAGAGTATTATACGCTCAAGTAATCTCCAAAGAAGAGTAAGAATGCTACAAAGCTCAAATTTAACAGATAACAAGGTATATTCTTACTGAATGTAGAAGTTTATCACTGGTGATGACAAATATACCCCAGGATCAAGACATTTAATATCTGAGCTGCTGAGCTCTACAGCTTCTGGATCATCTCTGTTCACATTAACATTAGCAACATAAGTAAAACACTACCATTGAAATCAAAACTTTCAGAAAGTATGGAAAACGTTCACCTTGATGGGTAGTAAATCATAGTCTCATTCCTGAAAACACATTTTTTTATGTTACATAAATAGAAATTGTAGCTTGAAGTACACAAAAACACCACCACTTTCTTGAGAAGCTTACCATCTGTCATGCATCCCGCAGTCTACTTGATCCTCAGGCTGCACATCTTCGTCATCCAAGAGAACCACGTCTTGAACCTGATAGGTCAAACATTTTAATTTGAATAGTGAAACATGCATGTGGCATTAAGATCACTACTAATGCGCAGTACATAATAATACTGAGGGAATAGAATGATTTTCAATCATACAATGTATGATGGCCAAACTTCTGAGCAAAGAATTTACTGGAATGGGCAAGCTATTAAATGAAAGCACATCGCAACAACAAACCAAAGACATCACCATCCACTCGTCATCATATAGTTGGTGAAGTCTAGCAAGCACAATGTGCTCAGTTATGCACAGCATGAAAGAGAAATGCATGTGTGTGCAGCTTGTTTAATTCTCACTTTTAGCTATTGATCTAAAATGAATAGACTGATTTGAGCATTCAATAGATCAGTAGGGAAATATGGTAATTTGTATGGAAGGAAATCCTAGAGAAAAAAAGGGTCATACTTCTATTGGGATAGATGCTTTATGACTTATCAGCGTACCAACCTTTTGAAAATCATGGAGACACAACTGATGTTTTTCCTTCTTCCTGCACAGAAGAATTGAAGAGGAATTTTCCATTGATTGAACAAAATAATACACAATTAACATATCAATGCATCATGCTAATATACAAAAAGATGTGAGGTACTAAGCGATATTTCTCACACTAGAGTCCCACCAGAAATTAGATTCCTATATATCGACTCAATGGTATGTTTCCATTAACTGATGCCCGAGTGGGAGTAACAAAATACTCCCTCTATCCCAAAATATAAGGCACAACCATTTTTTTCATGTCTCATAATATAAGGCATACATGCATGCACACATTAATTAACACATATTTCTCCTCTAAATTTGGTTTGTTTTAAATCCTCTACCATCAAGCCCCCCAATCACATTGCGTTCATGCACAGAGGTGATCTAACCAAGGAGGTGATTAAATTCTTTCTTGGTCTTTGTGTTAGTGGTGGTTGTGTCTTATATTTTGGGATTGAGGGAGAAGTAGTGGTTCCAAAAATACTCCTACCCATAATGTAAGACCCAAAAAAAAGTAAAACATGCCTATACTGGACTAAAGAAGCATAAGAGATGGCACTGTTAATCGTGACAGCAATCCAGCAGCATGACCTTGCTGGATACAGAATTGTGCATGTATGAACTCCAGATCAATCAAAGATACACAAGTTTTGTTACAGTTCTCGTTAGAAGGATTAAATATTCTTGAGATCTCTATCTTCAAAATTCCAGCAACAATAACAAGTATGGCAATACTACAGGACAGAATGAACCCATCATAGAAAATATACAATGTTGCAAAAGTATTTCCTTACTAATAGGGATTTCCAAAAAGATGCAGTAGTAAAAAATCACTGCGATTCAACAAAACTACAGAAGTAACTACGAATTTCTCTAATAATAGTATGTTCTCATCATGGAACATCAGGAGAAATTAAAGCAGACATGCTTAAAAAGGTTGGTTATTTACACATAATGTTAAGGCAAAATTATTGAAATTCAGTAACAGCAGAGGATAAACAAGGAATACATAGAACAAGGGTTCTAAACAGCTTAACAGAGATTGATGCATACCTCTTAGTAGAATTTCTGAGAGCGTATCTTCTACTTGGTTGAGATTTTTCATCATCAGCTTTCTCATCTGGATCAATGGCATGAACTCTCAGTTTGTGCCCAGATAAAGTTGACGAACATGGTTTGCTCGAGTACATCTTATCCACTGAAATGGGTTTCCGCTGTCCAATTTGCCTTGAACTTCTCCATGTTTCAATACCTAGCTGCATTGGAAAGAAAATCTCATCCTGGTTACTGTGAAATATCAAAAGAACACCCTCCCCTACCCCCAAAAAAAAGAACAAGAAGAAGAAAGCCAAACAATGCCATTACCTGACCATACTTCTCCTTTGTGGAAGAAACGGGCCATGATTTACCACAGAACTTGCGGGATTCATCTTCCCCAAGCTGATCTTCAATATCTGCAAACACACCGAGGCATATAAATATTGTAAACTGTAGATCATCAGGATGTACCTTTTGTCTTGAGAAAACAGAATATAAAAAGGCAACAGCAAATGATCTCCTATTGTCGTGTCTATTATTCCTAAATAGGTATGCAAAAATAAATATTGTGGAAGTCCTTAAACTGTCTATTTCTAGTTTCAGGCACCCTTTAATGAAGAACAGCATGCATTTCTCCTTATCATATCCGAAACAACAAAGGTAATTTTTACCATATGGTGATAAGTTTTCCCAAAATACTAAAATGCATATTCCTTGACAATGTGTACAGTTCAATACTAAAGGATAAACTGGAACCCCCTCCCCCCTACTCATCAGACTAATCTAATGCATTTCCTACAAGAATTCACTAATATAGCTAATGAACCAAAATCCCCTAATCATTCTTTTAGCATTGCGGCATAAGCCTAGAAAACAGCACCGACATTGAGCGTGAAGATCATACCAAAACTGAATACATCGCGTGCGGCAGAGTGACGGTCATCTCCATCCTGAAAAAAAGGACACCGGTTAGTGCACTAACCAAACAATAAGCCAGAAATGCATGATCAAATTTCTCCTCAAATGGATGATCAAACAGTCCAGTCTAATCTCATGGGGAACAAAGCGAACAGCATATAGCGGTAGCCCAGCCCAATCCGACCACAGGAGCCATACCTTCGTGGCCGGGCCGATCCCCCGGCGGCGCGCCTCGGCCTCCAGCCGCGCGCGGCGGCGGCGGCTCCCCTCCCCGCCGTCGTTGAGGATCCCCTCGAACGGGCGGCGCAGGCGGCCGGCGGCCGCCATCTCCCGCCGCAGCTCGTCGTCCCTCATCCTCACGATCTCCGCCTCCTCCTCCGTCCTGGCCTCGCGCGGCAGCCGCGGCCGCGAGGAGGTCGAGACGAAGCGGACCTCGACGTCATCGCCGTGGGGGGTGGAGGCGGCGGTGGTGGTCGGCATCACCTCCTCCCAGTCTATCTCGATCGGGCCTCCCATCGCCGCCGCCGCGCCGCCGGGATCGGCGGCGGAGGGCGAGGAGATTGGGGTTTTGGGGGCGGAAACCGAAGGGGTGGGAAAGAAAAAAGGGAAGGGGAAAATTTTGGGGGAGATTGCGTTGCCGCCCGCCTAATCACCTGCTCAATCAACTTAAAAGCGCTGCGCTAGCATCTTACACTGCAAGATTGGTTGGAATGCTTGGATTTGCTACTTTTAAATACGAATTTTCTACTTTTAAACGAGGTTTCACGAAGTTCCAATCAGATTTTATAAAATAGTTAATTTCACTTTTTAGATCATATTTTATGGTCAAGGTTTCACTTTTGGACTATAATTTATTTAATCTTTTTTTATTTTCGATCACCTCAAACCACATTTTTAATACTTCAACAACCTCAAGCACATCGTTACAACATATTAACGAACTTAGAGCATCTTCAACTCAAATTTTATTCTCTATTTATGCTCTTTTGCCAACTATTTCACTTTTTAGATCATATTTTATGATCAACTCTCTAAATAATATGAAGAGAAAAAATTGACCATCTTCAATAGTTTGCAAATTGTATTCTTCATTCATACTATTTTGTCAACAATTTGGACTGATTTATAAATTTCCTAAAGGCATAACATTTGATCTAAAAAAGCAAACATTATTATTATTAATAAATAATATTATTATTTATTAAAAAATTGTAGTATAAAGGAAACATGCTTCATGGAGTTATGTTCATTTTTATTTAAAATGAAATTTGCATAAGGGATATTGTCGGTGATATGGGCCCGAGGGTATGTTGGAGATACGATATCCGAAAAAGGAAGGCTCGCCAAAAATACGTCCTGGATGGCTCAAGTGAGTCCCGGCCACAGGCGACCACGTGGGCACCCTAAGAGGGGCCTGGCCCGGGGCCTGCCCAAAGGCCACCGTATTTCCGGCGCAGGTCCGGATCACCCGACCCCAGCGGTAGGGTCCTGGATCACCCGGACCCCCATCCTCACCCCGCACCTCTCTCGCAGGGACGAGTCCAACCGCCAACCACCTCATTTAATGCCTAAAGAGAGAGGCTAAGTGCCTGCCCCGCCGCATTTAGTGCGATGTGAGGCGCGCCTGTCAGCCGCTCTCATCATCACCCTTTTTGCTCGTCACGAGGCAAAAAGGGCATAAAGTCTTTGACTGCGACCGTGGTATGGCAGCACGCCCGCTCCGCGCACGCCTCCCTCACGCCCCGTCCAATCGCGTTAAATGCATTGGGTGGCCGCGTGGGAGAGAGAGTACGAGCACAGGAGACGTTGTGTCAACACCTACCCAGGGAGATGGGCCACTGACCAGTAGGCCCCACTGGAATAGGTAGGCCGACCCGTCCTCGCGTCAGCAACATCGCTGCCACGACGACCGCTTTTCTCCACCAACTCCGTGACGCGGCAACAGTGACAAGGATGGGGGTAGCTTCTCCGACAAGACAAGGCGAAAACCGCCCCATCACGTGGAACAGAGTAGAGAAAATCAGGACTACTGTGGTGTCCCCTTACACTATAAAAGGAGGCCCAAGTCCATCGTAAAAAGGATTCGTTGGCTCAGATCCTAGCTCGAGACTACGGTTCCACCTCCCAACTGCTCCCAACAACCCCAGAAACTAGTCCAAGGTTCTGCCATTGTTGGAGACCTTGGGCTTCGAGCATCCCACCTCAATCACCAGCTCCAGCATCCCTAAGGAAGAACTCCCCCGTCAATTCCTGTAACTTATCCATATATTACACAAAGAATAGGAGTAGGGTGTTACACCTTACAGGCGGCCCGAACCTGTATAAATCTTTTGCGTCCTTACGGTTGCGATCCTTCTTCGGTTTTACCAGCTCCACCTCATCCTTACCGCGAGTTTAAGCCCAGATTCACCGCTCCCCTGTGCCGAACCAAAAAAGGAGTCCCTCGGATTCCCGCGTGTCGATCTCCGACATCGACAGATATATTTTTTGAGATTCTAAGATGTAAATAGTAATATTGTCGTTCTCAATTCTTTTAACATTTTTAACTTACATACAAATATTGTATTATATTATATTATATATTTAATGTGCGAAGTGGAATATAGTCAAACATGGTAGTAGCAACACATATAAAAAAAAGAAATCAAATTGCTCAAAGATGTACCTCTTCATCCTTCCCATCCAGCGTGCATAAATGCACACAATAGTCTATTTTGCCAAGTTTCCAAAAATGAAAAAAGTCATTTGCAAAACTGTTGGAGATGAATTTTTGTTGTTTTTCTAAAAAATTAGAAATAGGAAAGTTATTTGCCAAACTTTTGGAGATGCTCTTACTTACTGTTGACGCCAAATTCGTACTGTCGTTGTCGTGCCAAAAGATGTATTGATGTTAGATCACACGCTGGCCTGAGAGATCTTCTTAGCTCCAGCGCAGGTCCTAAAATCATTGAAGCGCGGGCGTGCCAGTCAGTTTAATTTTACCACTGACAAGATATACAAAGCAGCAAAGCATAAATCATATTGGCCAATAGGCCGATAATCGAAACAGCCGATCTGTTGACAGTCGATAGCGTGATGCCAGTCGATGCCGATGTCAGCCGATGCAGTTAGGGTTTTAATCCATCGGCAATGTGTTGGACAAACATCTATATAAAGTGATCGGCTGATGATAACACAATAATATAGCAATGTAATATAGCATAAACCAATTACATGATGACATATATATTGATTCGAATATGAAAGCGCACATCAGCTGGAGGTCCGATATCATTAAACTCATAGGATAAGCAACGAACGATGAACACTCTGTTGTCATCGGCTAAGACCAACTTCGTATATAATCCTTATAAGCTGATCCAACGTCCAGATAACTCATTGGTTGAAACCCCGATGAAACAATGATAAATATCTACTGAGTTGAATAAATCTAACTTACAACCACAACCTCATAGGTCGGACTTAACCGATGCAGCATAAGGTTGATGATTGTTTGATAGATTTAAACTAGCCGATATGACACCGATCAAAGTGGTCATGTGTTAAATTTAACCAAGACAACAAAACTATTAAAGAGAAATTTAACACATCGGATAAGACCGGCTAGCCCTCCGGTAAAACATTAGTATGAACCTATCGGCTTAACAGGACTTAGATTATCGATAACAATCTAGTAGGTCGGACCTAACCGATACAACACGAGATTATATATGATAATCTAATACTCAATGAACCAATAGATCTGTTTAATATGATGGATATAACAGACCTATATAAAATAACATTATATTTAAAGAAACATCAACTTGATCAGAATATCGAACATAACCAAGAAATTTCTAACTAAGCCGATGTGTCTATAAACAGTAATGGAACTTAAGATAGAGATAATATACCTGGGCTGGCGGGACATTGGACTTATCCCTTCGCTGAAGATCAAGCTGATACAGCCCCGCGTCGGGTGCCAATTTCCGTCGGATAATGAATAAAGTAGAAAAAACAAAAGTGTGGCGTTGCACCGAATTGTATTGATCTAAAGATATTTTTTACATGAACCTCGGGCTTACATATTTATACCCGTAGGCTGACAAAGATCCTAATAGATTACAAATTCAAACTTCTAAAGATAAAAGGAAACAAATTGAGTCTTTATTGGACACTAACATACTTTTCTAAAGATAAAATAAAAGTTAACAACCTCTTCCTAATTAATAGATACAAGCAGCATTCTTCCTGGATTTAGTTTCCTCTGGATAAGACCTGATCTCGAACCGAATCTAACAAAAATCCGATTGCTGGAGATGTAGATAACAAAAAACCCCCATCGGCCGATGCAGGACTCTAAGCCGATACTAACTTCAAGCCGACATGAACTATTAGCCGATGGGGACTTCGGAACATACCAAATTCTGATGTTAATACTTAACTATACATATGTCATACCTTTGCCAAAGAGACGTTAGACATGATGACCATCTACACAACAAATATAAAGTTATTTCAAAATAAAAATGAAAAGATTAGATATTGAGTCATTTAAAGTAAAATTTTCACAATAAAACATGATCCAAGGCGCATTTCACTCTTTACACAATTTTCATAAGTTTTAGCCTAAACCCGGTATAATTCTGTTAAGAATCAGAGAGTAGAATCCCTACCAAACAGGACATAATTCTCTGACCAACTTGGAAATGGATAGAGACCGGTGGATCAGGTGATCGACGAGGTGGTATTTTTTGCGATGTAGTCCCCGTTAGTATCCTGAATTTTGATGCGTAGTCCCTTTGTTTGGAGGGTCAGCAACTAATTCTCCGAACCCCCCTTCTAACCTTCGCATCCGGTGCATTATTGGCGTTGGTGGCAAAAGAATACACAACACAAGAAGCTAATTAAAGATTTAAGTTTTAATATAAGAACATGGTTATCTTTCATAGATGAATTGCTCTGAAATCTGATTATCTGAAGCTTCATCTCTCCAGTTCTTCACTGGCAATACGTACGGTTATCTCGTTCACATGAGTACATTATGTAGTATGTACATGACATCTGACTGAATGAGAATATGAGACAATGAGAAATGTTGCAGCATGCAGTTAACCAAAGTTGTTCAAGGGGCAGGCAACCGCGGCTAATTAAGCTATAGTGAACTTTAATTTCCCCGGGTCTAGTGATATTACTGCTCAAACCTTACAGTCGGAAGATCAATGTTTGTTGTTGAATCCTCGGTAGGTATAGATGGCATTCTTGTTTTTTTTCTGGATATGCACATCCAGAGGAACAAACTGCCCAATCGGAGTGAGAAAAAAGAGGATCAAAATTGCCTGAGGAACACCACAACGCTTTGAGAGGCAGCATCGATCCTGTTGCCATGTTGTCCATATTATGACCATATAATGCATTGCAGAATGAATTAATTAAATCCAATTTATTACTTCCTTCATTTTATTTTTTTATCGTTGATTAGCTCAAAATTAAAATAACCAACATCAAAGATTTGGAGAAGGAAATAGTAGCTTCCTTAGCTCAGACTGAAAAAAGGATACGCGAAATGCTACTGTGTATCAATTGGTATGATCAGGTGGAGGAGAATGTGCAGCACCTGCATGCTTACTTCATGTGTGTTTCACAAATAGAATAGGTAGTGTTCTTTTCTCATTAAGATTAAGATTTTACCTTGGTTGTTGTTAGCACGTTTTTTAAACTGCTAAAATATGTGTTTCGTGCGAAAACATCCTACTCTAAAATATCACGTGCGAAAACACAGAACTGATGATTTGGGTCTGAAAATGGATGAAAACGAGGGAGTATCACGTGTTCCCGGATATGAGGATTTTGTTTTTGGTGTTTTTTTGAAGAAGTAGAGATGTGGGTTTTGACAGTGACGGAACCAACAAAATGAGAAAGGGGGGCCAATGTGACCAGATAAAATACAAGGATTAGCAAAGTGTGTATATATATATAATATCGATATAATCATAATTTTTTGTTGTGACAACACATAGTAGTGACTCTTTTGTAAAAGAGGATAAAAGAAACTTACTTTTTTCATTTGAGTTTTACTTTTGCGCGTCTTCATAGCATAAAAATCATCTATAATGACATCCATTGTGAATTGTATTGTCAGTTCCTTCTCAATATAGATTATCAAACAATCTCTCAAGAAATGCATCTTCTATTTTATTTCGAAGCCTTGTCTTGACAAGCTTCATTGCATAAAATGCTCGTTCTGATGTTGTACTTGAAACAGGAAGAGTAAGTACAAGTCGAGTTAGCCTAAAAATCAAAAGAAAAGTGATAATGCATCTTGTTATTTGTACAAAAATAAAATGATAAATAGTAGGAAATATGTAAGTAGAATACATGTCAATCAAATAATAGTCCTCTGATTTTTTTGTTTGTACAAGTCGACGACAAAGATCACCTACACTTGTTAAATTCTGAAACTTTGGATTGGTAGGCAAATCAAGCTCATAATGTTGTAATTGGCATCTCGATTTAACTATTTCTTGATCCGAAAAATCGGCGGGATAAAACTTTGAAGCTAAAGTACACACATCGTCAATCTTTAATGAACTGAATGAATCTTTAGGATCCAAACTAGTACACAAAATGAGAAGCTCAGTTGCTTGTTCACTGAACCTAGAATTTAGCTCTTGCAGTTGCTAATCAACTGCAACTATGAAAACATCATATCTGTAGTGATGCTCAACTGTTGTCTGACTACTTGAACGAGATCGAATATAATTAGCATGGAACCCATCCATATCTGGAACAGTAATGCCTTGTTTAGTACAAAAAGTTGTCACTTCTTCGAGAAGTTTGCTCCAACCATGATCTCTTAGATTCTGAATCAATCTTTTTGTGGTGGCAACATCATCCATAGCATTTACAATATCTTGAGATTTCTGTTGTAACTTTCTGCAAAGAAGATCTGTGATTCCCATCAACCCTTTCATTAGATGTAAAATAAATACAAAGTCAAATGACATCATCAATCTAACAGCACCAACAGCCTTCCCTCGTACTGAAGCAGTACTTCCAGGACCTTTAGTATTAGCAATATCTTTAATTACTAAATAAGTAGCTTTGTATGCTCTCAAAAGGCTACAAATAGAATCATAATGGGAGCTCCACCTAGTGTCAACAGACCTCCTTAATGTTCCAACTTGGTTTGCTCCCCTTGTAGTTTCTAAGTCACCAAGTTCAGCTACTTGATTAGCATGCAGATCATCATTTCTCTTACTGGAAGAAACAACGGTATTGACAATAAAAGAAAGATGATCAAAAAAGCATTCAACCTCATATACTTCTTTAGCTGCAGCAACAAGAGCTAATTGTAATTGATGAGCAAAGCAATGCACATAATATGCATAAGGTCAATCTTCCCTCAATTTGGCTTGCAGTCCATTCCACTCTCCGCGCATGTTACTAACCCCATCATATCCTTGTCCACAATTATTTTGCACATCTAGATTATGATATGATAAGACAGAGCGTAATTCTTGGTGAAGGGTGGCTGATGACGTATCATGAACATGGACAAGATCAAGAAACCGTTCACGAATGAAACCCTCTTTGTCTACAAAACGAACAACAACTGTCATTTGTTCTCTTTTTGACTCATCTCTAGACTCATCAACAATCAAGCAAAATTTAGAATCATCAATTTCACGACGAATTGCCGATTGCATTTTAGATGCCATAACATCCAAAAATTCCTTTTGAATTTTTGGTGAAGTATATTTGGCATTTTGTGGAGCATTATCTAGGACAACTGCATTGACCTCTTCGTTATATGAACCTAGAAGTTTCACCATTTCACGAAAATTAACTTGGTTCTTTGAAGTAGCTGATTCATCACTTCCTCAAATAGAGCAACCTTGAAAAGCTAAGTATCGAACTGCATCAATAGATGTCCGAAGACGCAACCGACCTTGGGCTTTAAGCATTTCGCCTCAGTCATCAGCTCCAGCTTCTCCAGGGAAGAACAACCACACCAATCCTTGTAATTCATTATCCACATAGCACAAGAACAGGAGTATGGTATTACGTCTCTTCGATGGCCCAAACCTGTATAACTCTTCTGTGTCTTTTGCGATCGTTACTTTTCTCCATCTTCCTACTTTCCCTCTACCTCACCTCGAGTTCGAACCCTGATTCACCGCTCCCTTGTGCCGAACCAAAAAGGGGGTCCCCCGAGTCCCCGCGTGTCGAGCACACGGATCGACAATAGGGAAATCCAAAAACCCAAAAACTTTTGCGGAATAAAAGTTTTACCTCTTACCGAAGAAATTGATGAAGTCCTGTTGTTGTCGATCAGACCGTCCAAGCCCCACCGGTCAGACCGCCGTTGTCTGACCGGTCAGACCGCCAGCACAGCGCCAATCACACCGTCACACACTCATCGGTCATACCGTCAGGACCCAGAAAACATCGGTAGATGAACTCTCGAAGATATAGATTGAACTATCTCGACTTTATTGCATCAACTAGTGTTTACAAAGTGCAACTACAGCACTCCTCACCAAAATCTCGACTAAACTCGAAACCCTAGCTATTCTTTCAACTCGAATCTCACACAATCGATACAAAGAGGCCACACCCTCCCTCTCTGTTTATACATGAGGTAGGTTGTGTAAAGCCCACGAATCTATCACGAATTAAGACTCCCAACCATGTGGGGAACCCTCTCTTGCAAGTGCCAAACTCATCTATTTCCTTATCTCCATCAATCTTCCCAAATTCGAACTCCCTTTCAAATTTGACTCCTCTTTTCATACATACACAATTCCTCTTATATGCCATATGGATTCTTCATCATCACGTGCATTAGCCTTTAGTATCCTGCATGATCTCTTGATCCTTAGACGTCCACCAATCCCAAGTAGACTCCAATCCATCACCGACAATACTCTCCCGAAGCCTCAAGCAATACCTGCACATCAACAACAAAGAAACCATATTCTGAGCACAAATTTGTTCCAACTTGACTCACATTAGCATACCAACAGTAATCATACGCATAGAAAACATCTAGAAGTCAAATCCACGAAGAAACAATCCGTAACCGAAAAGACAACCCGAAATCGACAATTACCTAAACTCTACCGGTCATACCGCGAGCTGGCCGGTCTTTGACCGTAGGTCAGACCGACATCACCTGGCCGGTCTAACCGCCAAAGGTCAACACACACACAAGCTTCACAAAATTAATTAAACTCCAAAGCATCATCACCATAAACCAACAATTCACAAATAAAACGTAGCAAACCACCAATGTTTCATCACATAAAATGACAAAGCAAAACACGTTGATTTCATATTTTTTTCCTTAAGACATTGTCAGATCAAATTAAAAAAAGTAGAATATAATTGATAGGAGAAATTTCTAACATGAGGGTCCTAGCATATTACCTGATTGATGACATGAGCTCGTGTAAAGGATCAGTCAGGCATTCCGTTTCTCCACATATTACAGTCGACGTCTTCCAAATCCCACGGTGGTTCGATGAGGATTTCTCCGGCGGCAACAGAAGCCAGCGCTTGATGCAGCGAATTTTTTTCTTCGGACATCGTCGTCGCGCGCGATTGGATCACTACCGTGCGACTGTTAAAAACGCTAACAACCATGGGCCCATCCAATCCTATGTGGATTCAACTAATTAATTTTTGATCCTATTTTAGCATATGAGATGCTAATGATTTTTTAGCCTAAAAACTTTTAGAATGCTCCCAATCCATAAGTTTTAGTAACTAACTTTCGAGAATCTCTTGAAAATGCTTTAACCTTTGCAACTTTTTTAGTCAAACATCTCTAAGTTTGATTAAGTCTACAAAAAAAATAGCAACATTTTGTGTTGCAACGGGCTTATAAAAGAATGATGTTGAGGCTGTGGCAAACATTTTTTGTTGCAACAAGCTTAGAAAAAGAGCGATGTTGAGGGTGTGGCAAACCGACAAAATGCTACTTTGGGTGAAAATATTGTTACGTTTTTTTATAAATGTGATTAAACTTAAAAAATTGATTTAGTTAAAAGTTAAAACGTAATACGAAACAAAGGGAGTACTAAGGTAAAATACTCCACATGGAAATCAATCACACATGGAAATCAATCAACCAACATCTTTCTGTCATGGTCGGCATAGTTTACCGCGTCGAAGCAAACAATCGGCGTGGCCGCAAGGATCGGCTAGCGACGCTTGAGTAGCCGAGACAGTCGGCTACGGTGTCGCGTTTCCGTGCTAGGCGGCGTCGAGCAGAAACCGAAAACGCATGAGTTTAGTTTGGATTGGTTTTAATTAGTTGGTAGTTTTCATAATTTGTTGTTAGTTCCTTGATCTTCTCGGGCTTATCCGTTTGTAAGCCTATTTAAAGGTCGGTTAGGAATCAATTAAGGATAGGAAAGATTTTATCTGCACTTCTCATCTTGGCTTCTTCTATTCTCTCATCTCCTTTGTTCTAACGTTGCCATCACGGGTCGATCATCAACGGGGCAGCCTCGCCGTCGTCCTCCCATATTCCACAGCTACCCGATTAGATCCTTGCCAAAGGCTCGTAACAACTTGGTATCAGAGCCTATGGCAACCGATCACTCATCCACTTCCTCTCCACAAAATTCCGAGCCCATATCCAAGCTTCAAGAACAGATGTCCGAGGTCCTCACGGGTCTCTCGCTGCTCGCATCCAAACATGATCTGGCTGATCTTAGCCGGAACGTGGCGGTAGCTTCGTCGCGCCTATCTACTTTGGAGCAACTTCAGGCCGCAGCATCGTCATGAACACTAGGGGCTGGAGCTCGTCTTGGCGGGGGTGGTGTCCTGGGTGCCCCACGCGGCAAAGGGCCGCTGCCATCTAGGAACGACGACCTCGACTCAAGCGGCGCCACTAGCGTTCCTCACTTCTACAAACTTGAATTTCCGAAGTACGACGGCAAAGAAGATCCCCTTAACTGGTTCAACCATTGTGAGCAGTTTTTTCAGGGGCAAAAGACGCCGGACAGCGACCGCGTGTGGCTGGCCACATACCACCTCACTGGGGATGCTCAGGAGTGGTATTTTCACTATGAGATGCACAAGGGACCGCCGTCGTGGGAGGGATTCAAAGATCTCTGTCACGGCCAATTCCGTCTGGCTGTCCACCGGAATTCCCTCGGTGAACTCAAGCGTTTGATGCAAACCTCAACAGTGGCGGTATATCAAACAAAATTTTTGGCCCTCACGAGTCGCACGCACGAGCCTTTGTCTGATCGGCAGCAAGTTCAATTGTTCACGGCGGGTCTTCGGGAGGATTTAGCCATTGATGTTGAACTTCATCACCCGGCGATCTCCAGAAACAATGGGTCTTGCGCGGGCGTACGAATGCAAGGCGGCCAAGGCTAGCACGAAACAGCCGGCGCGCCCGTTTCTTCGGAGTGCTCCGACCCAACCACGTCTGCACCGGCCGGCGCCGAATCCCCACCAGAACAACGCCACTTTCGACGTCTTTCGCCTGTCGAACTCGCTGAACGTCGTCGCCAAGGGCTTTGCTACAATTGTGACAAGAAGTTCGCCCGGGGTCACAAATGTGCTCGGTTGTTTTATATCGAGTATGACGACTCCGCCGCGGAAGACGACGGCCCGGACGCCGGTCTGGATGATGGTGTCGACCCGCGCGTGTCCCTAAATGCATTTTCGGGTATCGACGGCGCGAACACCATGCGGCTACCTGTATCCATCGGCGGTGAGCAGGTGGTGGCGTTGGTCGACTCAGGATCGACCCATAACTTCATCAATACGCAGCTCGCATACCGCCTGCGCTGTCCTATCGTGCCGGTTCACCAAGATCTTCGCGTCGTGGTGGCCAACGGGGACCGGTTAGCCAGTCCTGGGTGCTGCGTCAACCTTCTGCTCACGATCGACGGTGAGCATTTCACAGTGGATTGCTTCGTGCTGGAGGTCTACGCCATCGACATTATCTTAGGGACAGAATGGCTTTGCTCTTTGGGCCCTATCCTGTGGGATTTTCGTAATATGCGGATGGTGATTTGGCGCGGCACCCGGGAAGTCACGTTGTATGGTCTCGCGGATCACCGGTGTCCTCACTCTGCAGCGTTGGCGACTGATGATCTTCTACCTCGGCTTCTGGATGAGTTTGGTGATCTCTTCGCGGAACCGCACGGCCTTCCGCCATCTCGCGCGATTGATCATCAGATCCACCTCAAGGCTGACGCGACACCGGTGGCGGTGCGACCGTACCGCTACCCCCAGCTGCAGAAAGACGAACTGGAGCGTCAGTGCGCCGCCATGCTCGCCCAGGGTATGTCCAAGCACTTCGCCATTCTCGTCTCCAGTCCTTCTGGTGCGCAAGCCGGATGCTTCTTGGCGGTTTTGTGTGGATTATCGCGCCCTCAACGCCGCAACAGCGAAGGACAAGTTCCCAATTCCAATTGTTGAGGAACTGCTCGATGAATTGCACGGCCCGGTTCTTCTCCAAGCTGGACCTTCGTTCGGGTTATCATCAGGTCCGCATGCACCCGGACGACGTCCACAAGACGACGTTCCGTACTCATCAAGGCCACTTCGAGTTCCTCGTGATGCCATTCGGCATTACAAACGCGCCGGCAACGTTCCAGGCTCTGATGAACACAGTGCTTGCGCCGTTCCTTCATCGTTTTGTCCTGGTGTTCTTCGACGACATATTAATCTATAGTTCAACCTGGTTGGAGCATCTACAACATGTGCGGGCGGTCCTCACTGCCATCTGTGCCAACGGGTTGGTACTGAAGCGCACCAAGTGCACATTCGGCGAGCGACAGGTGCAGTACCTAGGGCACGTGGTGTCCGACGACGGGGTGTCCGTGGACAATCAGAAGGTGCGTGCGGTTGGTGAGTGGCCGACGCCCCGCTCGGCCCGGGCTGTCCGCGGGTTCCTCGGTCTCGCCGGTTACTACCGGAAATTCATCCGGGACTACGGGGCGATCGCGGCTCCCCTCACGACGCTGCTTAAGAAGGAAGGGTTCCGCTGGACGCCGGAGGCCGACGCCACGTTCACCGCCCTCAAATTGGCGCTGTCTACGGCACCCGTCCTTTAGCTGTCGGATTTCGGCCGGGAATTCACCGTGGAGTGCGACGCGTCCGGGTCCGGCATCGGCGCTGTGCTGCATCAAGGGGAGGGCGCGATTGCTTTCTTCAGCCGGGCCCTTGCCCCTCGACACGCCGGCCTCGCCGCTTATGAGTGCGAGCTCATCGGGTTGGCCCAGGCGATTCGACATTGGCATGCGTACTTGTGGGGCTGCCCGTTCACGGTCCGGACCGACCACTATAGCCTCAAGTATTTGCTGGATCAACGTCTCTTCACGATTCCGCAACATCGGTGGGTGAGCAAACTGATGGGATTCAACTTCACCGTCGAGTTTCGCCCCGGCCGTGCTAACGGGTGGCGGACGCCTTGTCCTGCCGCGAGGAGTCCATCTCGTCCACGGCCTTGACAGTCACCGGCCCCTCATTCGCCGTGTTCGACGCCATTCGCCAAGAAATCAATGCCGACGACGCCCTAACGGCTCTTCACGACAAGATCAGTTCCGGCGACGGCCCGGACGGGTGGACAGTTCACGACGCTCTCACCGTCAAGCATGGTCACGTCTTCGTCCCACCTTCCTCGCCATCCCTTCCGGTCATCCTCGATGCCGCGCATGTCGGTCATGAAGGAGTGGAGCACACCCTGCGTCGCCTACGCGCCGACTTCTACGTGGCGCACGCGAAGCGTGCCGTGCAAGACTTCGTGCGGGCGTGCGTGATCTGTCAGCGCAACAAAGTCGAGCACCTTCATCCCGCAGGCTTGCTCCAGCCTCTACCCATTCCGGTGCATATTGGGGAGGATATTTCGATGGATTTCGTCGAAGGACTTCCACGGGTGCATGGCAAATCGGTGATATTGACGGTGGTGGATCGTTTCTCCAAGTACGCGCACTTCCTGCCGTTGGGACACCCCTATACAGCCACGTCGGTCGCTTAGGTCTTCTTCTCCGAGATAGTCCGCCTCCATGGCATTCCCAACTCAATTGTGAGTGATCGCGACCCGGTGTTTACGAGTGCTTTCTGGACGGAGTTGTTCCGCCTCGCCGATGTACAGCTCAAACTCAGCTCGGCGTTCCACCCACAAACTGACGGCCAATCTGAGGCAGCCAACCGGGTCATCGGCATGTATCTTCGTTGCTTGACCCGCGATCGCCCACGACAATGGCTCCGCTGGCTCCCGTGGGCTGAGTATTGCTTCAACACCGCATACCAGTCGTCACTCCGCTCTACGCCGTTCAAGGTGGTATACGGCCGGGAGCCACCGGCATTGCGCGCAAATGACCGCGGTTCGGCACGGGTACCCGCAGTGGATCAGGCGCTGCAGGACCGGGATGAGTTCCTCGCCGAGATTCGGGAACGGCTCCTTCAAGCTCAGGATTATGCTAAACTCTATTATGATGACAAGCACCGTGATGTGGCCTATGCCGTCGGCTCGTGGGTATGGGTGTGGCTTCTACACCGACAGGTCGCGTCTCTCCCGGGATTTTAGAAGGGCAAACTGGCGCCCTGCTTTCATGGGCCTTATAAAGTGCTCGAGCGAATCGGCGAGGTCGCATACCGGTTTGAGCTGCCCAACGGCGCCAGAATCCACGATGTTTTTCATGTTGGGGTGCTCAAGAAATTCTTTGGTGAGCCGCCACTTCAGATTCCCGCCTTGCCAGCCTTGGAGTATGGGCGTGTTCTTCCGGTTCCGATCCGGGCGCTTCGTGGACGGTTGGCCCGTGGTGTGCGCGAGGTTCTAATTCATTGGGATGGCAGGTCAGCCGCTGATGCTACGTGGGAAAACGCCGCAGACTTTGCGCGCCGTTACCCGGCATTCCAGCTGGAGGACGAGCTGTTTCCGAAGGAGGGGAGAGATGTCATGGTCGGCATAGTTTACCAGCGTCGAAGCAAACAATCGACTGCGACGCAAGGATCGGCTAGCGACGCTTGAGTAGCCGAGACGGTCGGCTACGGTGTCGCGTTTCCGTGCTGGGCGGCGTCAGGGCAGAAACCGAAAACGCATGAGTTTAGTTTGGATTGGTTTTAATGAGTTGATAGTTTTCATAATTTGTTGTTAGTTCCTTAATCTTCTTGGGCTTATCCGTTTGTAAGCCTATTTAAAGGCCGGTTAGGAATCAATTAAGGATAGGAAAGATTTTATCTGCACTTCTCATCTTGGCTTCTTCTATTCTCTCATCTCCTTTGTTCTACCGTTGCCATCATGAGTCGATCATCAACGCGGCAGCCTCGCCGTCATCCTCCCACATTTCACAGCTACCCGATTAGATCCTTGCGAGAAGCGAGGGGCTCGTAACACTTTCATGGATCCAACTCACCAATCCTTGCTTTAATGCAAATATCCCAACACCATTCATGGATCCAACTTACCAATCCTTGCTTCAATGCTAATATCTCAAAGCAAGGAAACCGTAACTAATCTAAATCTCATCTACCTCTGGAAGAAAAAACAAAGACAAGTAAACACACTGACGTGACGCTTGCTTTTTGTTGGTGCCAGGATCCAACAATAATACTGCTAAACTGCCTAATCAAGATTACACAGGAAGAGGGGCACATGATTCTGATTAAGATGGAAGCATTGACGTGAATGGATGGTTCCTACGCGGCGCGGGGTATGAAGAAGCAGAAGCATCCACCGCCGGGTTGCTTCTTCTTCTTCTTCTCCAGCACCATGCCGCCGCCATTGCTCGTGTCCAGGGACTCCAGGAGGCGCACCACCTCCTCCATTTCAGGCCGGACCTCCGGGTTGGCGTCCCAGCATCTCTGCATGATGCTCGCCATTGCGCTCGGGCAGCAGTCCGGGATCTCCGGTCGCAAATTCTGTCCAAAACAACACAACACAAATGATCATATGATGAAATGCAGGGTATAGGAGACTACCTGTGATCCAAGAGTAGTTTTGTTGATTCTTTGCAAATTCTGACAAAAAGAACTCAGATGATCATATGAGGCAATGCAGGGTATATATAGGAGAAACTACTATGATCCAAGAGTAGTTCTATTAAGTTAGTTGTAGGAGAGATGAGGTGAGACAAGTCTGCTTGCTGATACCTTGTGGACAACAAACGATGAGAAGTCTGCAAAGCTGAGGTTTGAGTAGGGTCCATAGGGCATATCACAGCAGTATGTCTCCCATAGGCAGATGCCGAAACTGTAAACATCGCACTTTCTGTTGTATGGCTTTCCGGCAAGCACCTGAAATATGATGGAGTTTCAAATAATTAAGAAAGAGTGGTTTCAAATGCAATAATCATGATGTTGGCACATTATCTAAGAAAATTTTGAATTTGACATGGAGAAAGGAATTTAAAGAATACAGGAGAGGATATTGTAAAATCTGGATTGTGACTGGGTTCTCAAAACGAAAATTGTCTGAACAGCGGTATATACCTCTGGGGCCATGTAACCAATTGTTCCAGTCGTGCGTGTCAAATCCTTGGGATCCTGAGCCTCAACGAGACGAGCAACACCAAAATCAGCAATCTTAAGGTTCAGGTCTGGGTCTAGTAGCATGTTCTCACTTTTGACATCCCGATGCACAATCTTTTTTGAGTGCAGGAAGCTCAATCTGCAACAAGAGATACAAAGAATGAATGCTTAATAAACATCAGATTCAGAAGACAGAAAAACACAGCAAAGTTGCTCAATCACCCTCTGGCCAAATCCAATGCAAGCCGAACCACTTCTCTGTATGAGAGCTTCTTGTTCTTCCTGTACTGCTTTATCAGATGCTGTTTCAATGTGCCTCCAGTGAGATATTCTACCACAACACAGCATGCTCTCTCAGGCAGATCAGTGCGTGCACCCTTTCTGGAACTGTGGTCTGGAATATCCTTTGGGATATTAAGGTTTGTTGTACCCATTGATGCGCCGATGAACTACAACAAATAAAACAGAGCAGCATTTTCTTTAACAATTTGCCACGGATCAAAACAACGAAGTCCCTTAGAAGGCATATCACCTAATTACAGGTAAAGAGCAGGTGCTCGAATGGATAGCAGTATTATAGTTCTGCACAGCTGACAATGCCAATGCAAAGGAAATCTCAGTAAGGATTGCTGCAACTGGGAATAGAGATGATCACCTTTGTGATATTCGGATGGTTGAACTCATGCCAAACAGCAACCACCTCCTTAAGTGATGTTCTAAAGTGAGCTATTTGGTCTTCAGATGAATCGCCCTCTGCGCCCCAATCCAACAGTTTCACTACACATACCATAAGAAAGAAGTAGTATTAGCCACTTCCTCTGGTAGCAATAACATGTCATCTTCAACATCGTCAAGATCTCCAAATAAGACTGATCACTAATTCCTTTTTAATAAATATATGTAAAAACATGATAAAATTATATAATACTGTGCAAGTAACTTTCGATGCAATTCCGTGCACATGGTTCTCATTCGTCTAATATATATATATATATATATATATATATATATATATATAAATATATATATAAGAGGAATAATAACCAAAACTGAATATTTCGTCACTTATATACATGACACTACCATTCATGCGGCTTTCATATATAACAAAGCGTCTCAAGTCTCAACAACGACGAAACTTGGAGACCTATACACGATTGGAGTTAATTATTTTCAGGAAGCAATTTTCTCTTGAATCCAAGGATGTTCGGCTTCGATCATAGACCATATAAAAACATCATTGGTTTATCCACATATAGGGTTCTTCCAACCTATATCAATGCAAGATGAAGCAACTTTCCGTCGAATTTAAGAATGTTCATGGTAAAACTTGCTAAAAAGACCCACGGCCATAGGATTCCAATTCCAATTAAAGATAGTAGCATGGTGTAACTAACTATGAAAAGAAAACATCACACAATTTCATCTACCAGATCAGAACATATAAGGATAACAAAGAGTCTATCGACTCAACACAGTATGTAAGTAGTACGCAGCATGCAGAGGGTTAGGGTTTAACCAAAGAGAAATAATCTAGCCAGCCAGCGGCGGGAATAGATATAGATCGATCGATGAGACACTCCCTCCTCCTACCTGCGACGTCCTGGCCGTAGTAATTCCCGCGGAAGAGCGTGCCGTGGTCGCCATGCTCGACAACGTGGCCGATCTCCAGCTTGGAGAGATCGATCTCCCACGCGGCCTTGGGCCCCTCGTCGTCGCCGTCGCCTTCGTCGCGCTCCCCGCCGCCGCCGACGCCGCTGTTGAGCTTGCGGAACCTGTCCGCCATCCTCTCCTCGATCTCAAAGTCCAGGCTCCGGAGATCCACCTGGTCGGCGCGCAGGTAACTCCCCACATCCTCCTCCGCCGCATCACCGCCATACCCGCCGCCCATCACCTCCGCCGCCGCCGCCTTCTTCGCCTCCTCCTCCACCAAATCCGCCGGCACCACGGTGCTACTCGACGCCATCGATCGAGCCCGCTCGAAACGACGACGACGACGTAGGCTAGTGGCTCGCTCGATGGATCGCCTAGGGTTTTTCTAGGGCTCAAGATATAGAGTGGAGTCGAGGCGGCGGAGGTGGGTCGAGAAAAGCTCGCGGAAGTCTGGCGCGAACACGACGGGGGAGGAGGCGGTTGCGGCGGCGGCGTGGTGGGGCTTAGCCAGCTGGGCCGGAAGCCTTGGATGGGATTGCCAACCACGTGCGGCCCGTTTCATACGGGCCGGAACGGCATTGGCTTGTAATTGCGGCCCGTTTTACATGGGCCGGAAGGGGATCGCACAAATTTTAGTTGCATTCAACTCTCACCGTCAGTGCCAGGTTAGTTCAATTCGTTAATTACTGGGATTGTTCCAATATCCAATTTCCACAGTTATTTCAACTTTCAAGGCAATGTGACAACAGTAATGTACACTGTACAATTTCAGGTTGCAACAACAAGAAGGGGTGGGTTGGGAGTTCATCAACTTATTTACTCACAGATGAACTCGTTACTTATTATTTTGCTTGCTTTTGTGAACTCGATGTTGTTGCTTATTTTGCTTTCTTTGGACGGCAGCATCATCAGCCAACTTATGAAGCGTCTGTGAATCGAACTATACAGGTCTTGAATCTCTCTGCCAGGGCTTCTCATTTTGGCTTGTTCTCCTGCACAGGGAAAAATTTTCGAGTTCAGACGAGTAATGACGTAAAAGCAACCATAAAGATATGGTTGCTTTTCATCTTCTAACGTGTTTGGATATCTTTTCATGAAGAATGTTTTGTCCTGGTAAAAGGTTATTGATGATGAGACTTCCACTAAGCATATACTTCCTTGTGACAGTGGAGAGCAAACTGAGAAATTCCAGGATATGATCAATAATTACGACGTACCTTCACGGTGAAAAGGACACTAGAGTCAAACACTTGTTGTCCGGCAGTAGCCTTCAGCCCTTCCACATATCCAGCACGAGGCGCCTTCACAACATGCTGAGAAAAAAGGAGAAAAATATAGTGAGTTTTAACAGCAGTTTTCTCAGATTTTTATGAACTACCAGCAGCAAGTTCATTCGTTCAGACCTCCATCTTCATTGCTTCTATAACCATGACAGGCTGACCTTCCTCCAGCCGTGCCCCATCCTGAACCAAAACCTTTACAACCAGACCCGCCATTGGTGCCAAAACACTCCCCTTTGGATGTGACCTCGCCTCAGAGGAAGCGCTAGGTTGAGAGCTGTCATCAGGTAACTGCTCAGCTCTCAACGTCTGCCTGTAATGATGATGATGCTTCCCGTGCCAGATGTGTATATGATTGCAATTGTCCTGAAAGCAGCAGAGGAAGGAAATTTAGGGAGGTATTACAGTCAAAAGTAACTTGCAAATACGCTCACTAGTCACTACCACCATAGTGAAGAATCAAATTTACCTTTGAATAAAATGCTAGAGTTACATCTGTTTGCAGCCCACCAACATCAACCCGGAAATCGTGGTCACCTCTGCTATCTACTTTGATATCCAAACCAGGAGAAGATCCATCTTCAGTCTGGTCACAGCCCGAACAAAATTAATAAGGATATTCATCAACAGGTCAAGGATAGTCAATGGTGTATTGTTCAATGCCAACCAAGGATATTGTTCATTGAAACTGCTAATATGTGTTGTGTGTGCGATCACCTCAATGAAGTAGGTTCCGTCAGATCTATATGTAACCGACAGTTTAAGAAGATCATCACTTGACCCACCAAGTTCTCTATCCAACTCAAATTCCATTAGACGCTTGGCAAAGTGATGCATCCTGAAAGGTGGATGAGTGTACCACACAGAAAGATTCTTATCATCTGCCAACAAAATTATAGGTCATTATCAGTCCACATGAGCAAAATGTTGCATGCCAAAACAAAAGGACAGGCATATAACATACGAAGCGATACTTCAGAGGAAACATGGTCCTTCTTGCAAATGCAAGCAGCAGCCAAAATCGCACCAAGCTCTGCGGCTTCATGTGATCCACTCAAGGCTTGAGAAGTACTCAGAAGATCATTTTGATAGCGTTCAATGAAATGTGTCTCAACTAGGCCTTTTTCAAAGGCACTATGACCTGCGAGTTCTTGGAGGAAACCAACATTGGTTGGCAAACCTGCAATCTGTTTATCCATTAACCATAATATGACAGGCAGTGAACTATCAAAATGATCAGATCAAGATCCTTCACTTCGTAGTTCAATAAACCATTTCTTCACAATTGATTATCTCCAAGTTGGGGGGCATTTAATAAGTAACATAAAAGAAACAAAGGTACACCAACTTTTAACATATACAGTTGAGTTTTCTATGGTTGGTGAACAAAATCACTAAAGCCAATAACTAAACTTGTTGAAGTAAGTTGGCACAGGATCAAGGGCATAGTTGCATAGGACAAGAAACCACCCTCGATGATTAGGAAAATTCCATTATATCTATACTCCTTTAAAAAGACTCCAATGGCGGTGACAGTGAATCTGCCACCCCACCTACTCCCATTGCAATTTTTACATATTACCCCCTTAAACTTCTTAATATTATATAACAACTAAATCTAAATGGATAGCCACATATAAAATAAATTAAGGTGAGTCTTCCCTAGAGGAAAATGTGGGTAACATATTTGATGGAAACTATGCTTTTATTTATTTTAGAAAATATTATGATATTTTTCCTTTTATCTGTAGCAAAGCATAGGCATTTAGCTAGTTCAATCAAATTTGAGTAAATGTGGGGGTTTATATACCTGAAAGTTTGAAAGGCAGTTCTTTAGCTTGACTAGCGCAGCATTACGACTTTCACCCCAAACCACAAGTTTGGCTATCATGGGATCATAATGCATGCTGACAGTATCTCCTTCTTCAACTCCAGTTTCAACTCTTACTAATAAAGAATACGTCAACGACATACTGACATATAGCTGGTAATAAATTATGCTGCAGGGTATCTCCAAAATTTACCTGTTGTGGTAGAAGGAACTGGCCTGTAGTGGTGTAAGGTTCCTGTTGCAGGAAGAAATCCCCTTGGCACATTTTCTGCGTAGATTCGGGCTTCAAATGCATGTCCTGAATCGATGCACACTGATAGTTAACCATACTGTCGAACAACATTAGAAGAACTAATTGACATTCATCTAGACATACAATCTACCAATTCATGTACCAAGAGAAGTTTTTTATCACCCATGTTATTGCTTAAAAGGCAAATAAAAGGAATTCAATCTTCTTCAAAAGAATGGTCAGTTTTCTTTAGTTATTTTCTCTTTTGGACATTACCGCCACTATGTATCTGAGATAGCTACAGAAGCCAATAGCAATATTCAAGTGTATTTTGCATACTCACTAGTAGGTTCTAAAATTTCACGGTAGTTACTTGTGTGGTTAATGGTTACCCACCTAAAAGTGATTATTTGGCCCAACTATCCTCTATTGTGTGGCCTAATTGGCCATTAAACTTTAAACAGTAGGAGGCATCCATCAACTGTATAGGATCTGCTTGATAGTGTATAAGCTGTACAGATGCATGATGTGCTCCAATAGCATGTAGAGAATGAGTACACTACTATTAAGCTAACTGTAAGCGGTTGAATGTTCAAAAAATAACTGAGATACAACTAGACGAGATGGCTGTGAGATAATGTTAAAATGGAATGGAAATTCGAATAACAAAGAGATAGAAAATGATATTAAGAAATCATCTATAAACAATTCTGGATGAATCATGAATGCCCTAACAAGTATTACCATTTAACGGAACCTGCTCCTGAGATAATGGTAGGCGCTCTCCATTTGCAATTCGTATTTGCCACTCAACAAGATCTTGGCCAACGATCATCTCTGTCACTGGGTGTTCAACCTTCAAAGATCGATTCACCATGTAAAGTATTTTAATATTTGAGATAACCACATCCAATTTGTACTGAAGCTTAATGTGGTTAACAGGCTAATATTTGAGATAACCACATCCAATTTGTACTGAAGCTTAATGTGGTTAACAGGCTATCCATATACAGATAATTTTTTCTAATATATATGTGCTAGTTTTGAAATCGTGATTCATATTTCTGATACTTGAAGATTTGGAGAGTTTTTGTTTCACAAATCACAGGTAAGGCAATTTTCCTCATGGTGAGAATATCTTTTGTTCAGGCAGGTATTCACATATGCATGAAAAATACAACCCATCTCAAGTGGCGCTTACAAAAACCTAGGCTCAAAATCAATGGTTCAGATAACATTACAATATGGACCCAGCATGCGATTGCCATAGCATATTAAAAAATGCAATGCATTCAAATATCTTAGATCATCATGAGTATAGTACCTGGAGCCGAGTATTCATTTCCATGAAATAAAATTCTCCAGAAAGAGTATCCACAATAAATTCCACTGTTCCAGCACTGTAGTAACCAACTGCCTTCAACACAAAGAATCCAATAAGTGACCATGTGCACAAGATATAAACAACAATAATGAACAGAAACTGGAATAATGAAATTCGTCTGTTAAATCACAGAAAAGAATATTCAGTAGATTATGAAGCATGTCACCTTTGCAGCTGATACAGCAGCTTCACCAATATGAGACCTGAACTTAGCTGTCACATTTGGCTGCAGAGCACATATAAACAGAAGCTGAAGTTTTTATTTTATTCAAAACAAATCCGATGGCATTAACAGGTAATAGAGCCTTCCCCGCAAAAAAAAAGGTAATTGAGCCTTACAGCTGGAGCTTCCTCGATAATCTTCTGGTGCCTTCTCTGTAGACTGCAATCTCTCTCATTAAGGTGAATCACATTTCCATGTTGATCTCCAATAATCTTTACACATTGAAATGGTGTCACACAAAACAACAGAGGGTTACTGCAAGCATATGTTTAGAAAATGAATGGCGTGGAACTGAAATCCCTGAATATTACCTGTACTTCTATATGTCTGGGTTGAGTAATATACTTTTCAACCAGCAGTGTGTTTATGCCAAATGATGCTGCAGCTTCTCGTTGAGCACTCAGTACAGAATCCACAAAGTCCTCAGGCCTTTGAACTATTCTCATCCCCTTTAAAAAGGCAAAGATCGAAAGAACACAGGATGAAGTGGGGAACGACATGCAGACAAGCAACATTATAAATGCACTTCTAAAATGGATTGTGAAGCACACACGCATATGGGAAGAGAGCATACAATTCCACAAGAATGTGCTTCATATGGCCATAATGGTTTATCCTCAAGTTCAACTACATTGAGAGCTTCTCAATAAAATAGGAAATGAAAAAAAAAGCATATGCAGCTAAATGCAACAAGCATGTCCCTTGTGCAGTATATTTCAGCTATACCTTGCCTCCTCCACCATGTGTGGGCTTAATCAAAACTGGATACCCAATCTTATCAGCTTCAAGTTTTAACAGCTCAATATCTTGTTCAGCCCCATGGTAACCTGGGACAAGCGGTACGCCAGCAGCACCCATGATCCTCTTAGAAGCACTAATTTTCACATGACGTCCTTAGAATGCATTGTTCCATAAAGAAAAAGAGAGGCAGCATATATGCAAATCATACAAAAAAAGATATTTACCTCTTATCACCCATGTCTCGGATAGCAGATGGTGGTGGTCCAATGAATGTAAGCCCCTCGGCTTTGCAGAGCTGCGCGAAATCTGCGCTCTCCGAAAGAAAACCATATCCTGGGTGGATAGCCTACAATTACAAACATATATTTTTTTCAGAATTCAGAAGTATCGATATCCCCATCATGACACGCCTCATACTAGAATGCCGCAGTACAAAGTAAGTAGAAGTAAACTATTGTGGTGGTGATGCTAACTAAGACATGATCCTAAGCATCCAGCATTCCTTCCCTTGTGCAAATCAAGCGGAAACATGTGGAACTTCACATACTTCATTTTTAAGAAATGGCTGCCTGCAGTAGAGTATGTACCAAATTGTGATCCTACCATCCACTACTCCTTCAGTGCGACTTAGGAGTAGCAGATATCAACCAAAAATCAAGTGGTTCAACCACAGAGTTTCACTTTCACATAGTACCAAACTGTCACTTAGCATCAATCAATGTTGCCGCCGCGGAATATCAGTCAGTTGGTGGGAAATGGGTGGAGGAGGGGGGAGGCGACCTTGGCGCCGGTGCGGAGCGCGGCGTCGACGATGGCGGCGCCGTTGAGGTAGCTCTCCCTCGCGGGCGGCGGGCCGAGCCGCACGGCCTCGTCGGCGGCGCGCACGTGGAGGGCCCCACGGTCGGCGTCGCTGTAGACCGCGACGGTGGGGATCCCGAGCCTCCGCGCCGTCCGCATCACCCTGCACGCGATCTCCCCCCTGTTCGCCACCAGCACCTTCTCCACCGTCGCCCCCGCCCCACCAACACCTCCCGGGGCGGCGGCGGCGGCCTCGGAGGAGGAGAGCAGCCGCGCGAGGAGGAGGGCGGCGCTGCTGTGGCGGCGGCTGCTCCGGCGGCGGAGGAGGCGGGAGGCCATGGCGTGGTGACGCGGAGGAGTGGGCGCGAGTGGCCCGCGTGATTGGGGAGGGGGAGGATAAGGGCGGTGACTGGTTGGTGAGGCAGTGAGAGTGAGCCACTCCCCGACGGCTCTCTCCTTCTTCTCTCCCTCCGGCGACGTCGGATGGATGACGGATGGGGTGTGCGTACGGCTTTGGCTGACTAGGCATGGGACCCACCTGACAGGGACTGACCCATATGGGTCACGTGTCTATTTTTAAGCCAACATGTTCGTGGTCTCGTGCTAAACCCATACCCACGTGTACTTTCTCCGTGATAGAATGTAGTAATCATTTATTGATATAAACATGAACATTAAAAAATAAATAAAAATAATTAGAAAAAGTTATGAATAGTTAAAAATAGAAAGCAGATAAAAAATTAAACGAAAAATGATTTGATAGGAGGAAAAATAGCTTCGTTTTGAAAAAGATAACACTCTGGAAATAACTAGTAGTATATTTTGAAACAGAGTTTTTTTCTTTTTAATACTTTTGAGTCTTTAATATATATGGAATTTGAGCTTGATGTCTTAGACAAGTTATGGCCCTAATTAATTTGGGTTCAACTTCACTTTTGTCAAATTTTAGCTCTCATTTACATTTTCTCCTATTTCGGTACGTGCAAATATAAAGGCAAATGATAACCATGCTACTGGCACTGAATGGGACACTGGATGTTAAGACCTTGTTAACTACGTGGTGACTAATGAACAACTAACACTAAAAATTACTCTCACACGATCCGAAACGATGGAGCCGCACCACCGCCATCGCCTCCGAGTTCTTAATTCATATAAGAACAATCATAGTTGATTTTAATAGAGCTGCTATAATAATTTTTATGTTGTATTTAAAATTGTCACATGGGATTAAGTGATGATGTGAAGGAGAGAAGTGAGACGAGAGATGATGAGCCACCCCTGAATTTTAAATTAGGAGACAATATTCACACAAACTTTAATAATGATGTAAAACTATTAGAGACATTGATATTTGTGTATTAGAAGTGACATATTGTATATGTTGTCTCTTAATCAATGAGTGAATGACATAGATAAAATTAGACATGATAGTCACATCTATTATAGCATTTGCTCATTCTATAGGGTCATATTATACTTGGAGAACACGGTCGTATTTTCTCCTAATTCCCTTCTCTCTCTCCCTCATTATATGGGGTCATATTATCCTTGGAGAACATGGTCCACTTAGGCACTCGTCGTTTTGGATTCCTGCTTCCTGATGACCCTTTGAGCGTTGAAGCTCGTTTGACACGATTCTATCGGGTAGTATACGATTTGACAGTCCCCCTTCCCCCTCCTCTCTCTTGATGAGAAATTCGTCGTTTCACATGAAGGCCAGAGTTCTGCTTATCTTCAGTGCAGGTCCTATCAATCAGATTCAGGACGTACCAGTTACTTTGATCATACAAGTGCAGGTCCTATCAACCGGGTTCAGGGCATATTAGTTAGTTTGATCCTGCAACTAACAAGATAGACAAATAAAAGGTTAAATTACGATAGCCAATCGGTCGATGGCCTGATGAGATATCGTGATGCCAAGCCAATGTTGATGGAGTTTCAGGGCAACGGCTATAACCGATGGAATTAAAATGTAAGATAAGCATACATCAGTTGAAACTAGATTGAATCGAGACAGTATAATTGAAGTTAATAAAGATATCCATTAAGTAATTATATGATCTAGGGGTGGGCACTTTCAAACCGAAAACTGAAAAAAAATCGAACTGCACCGAGTCGAACCGAAGTTTGCGGTTTTTTGGTTTTCAATTTCGGGTTTGGTTTACGCTGTTGTAGAAACCGCATAGTTCGGTGCGGGTTTGGTTTTATATGTCGAAAAACCAAACTATCAAAAAAACCGAACCAACTTACTTTGGAAAAACCGTTGTCTCTTCTTCTCTCTTCTTATCTGCGCAGCCATGGCATGCATGCCGCCGAGGTGGGGAAGCGGATGGGATGGGGACGGCGGCGGCGGTGGGCGCGGAGGGCGGCGGTGGCGGCGCTCGAGCGCAACACGGATGGGAGCCGGTGGCGGCGCGACGCGCGGAAGGGGTCGGCGATGACGACGGGCGTGGAGGGCCGATGGCGGCGGCGGGCACGGAGGGCCGGCGGCGGTGGCGCTCGTGGAGGCCGGCGGCGGCGGCTCCTATGCTTGCTTCGTTTTTGTAAAAACCAAAAACCGAACCGAAAAACCAAACCTGAATTAGGCGGTTTTTAGTATTTACGCGAACCGGTCGGTTTCTACTTCATGCCAAACCAAACTACGCGTAGAAAAAAACGAATCGAAGTCTCGGTTTAAACCGATTGCCCACCCCTAATATGACCTAAGTATTAGCCAATACAATGCAATAATAATTAATGCACTATTGGTATTAAGTATATACTGATATCGGCTAAGATTAAAAATCATGCGATCGTCTATTAGTTTTCTCTTTATTAATAATAATATTGATAGATCAAACCCAACCGAGACAGTATAAGATTGATGCTAACAAAGATCAGCCAAGTAAATGATTATATGGGTCTAAACATCGGCCGATATTAGGTTTCAATTATAGAATAACGTATCAGCTAAAACTCTGATACATCCTTATGTAAAAAATGACGAACTTGAATAAATCTATTAAATAAATTACGATCTTAACAGATCAGACCTAACCGAGGCAATGCAAGATTGTTAACATTAACGCTAAAATTTGGTAAGATTCCTTGACGGATTCGGATAAGGAAAGAGATCAACCATCCGATAGAAATTTATCCAAAAAAGACCGAGTTCAAGAAGGAAACGTGAAGACCACAGCACGGCCAGCTTAATTTATCGATTAATTAGGCATGGTTTACTAATTTTCTTTTTATCTTTAGGAAAATGTGTTTAGTGTCCGATGAAGACTTTATGTTTTTCCTTTTATCTTTAGGAAAGTTTGTGACATGTCTAACTATAATTCATATCGGCCTGTGGGTATAAATATGTTTATCTGGGATCTTTGTAACTCATCTCTACAAATCAATACAATTACTTTCGGCGCATCGCCACCCTAATCTTTTAGGTTTAATTTTGACAAGTTCTTGTTTTCGAGCATGGCTGCATCAATTGAGTTCGACCTCCGGCAAGAAGCGAGTTCCGTCATCTTCGCTTGCGCTGGTGTGGCTAGGACTTTCTCGGTTGAGTCTGATATTCTAATCGGGCCGATACAAGCGTTGTTTATCTGGTATATTATCTCTATCTTTAGTTACATTACTGTTTATAGTCACATCGACTTAGTTATGACTTCCTTGGTTAGGTCCGATATTCTGATCAAGTTGATGTTTCTTTAAATATAATGTCAATTTAGATAGATTTGTTATATCCATCACATTAGACAGATTTATCGGCTCATTGAGTATTATATTATCATATACAATCTCATGATGCATCAGTTAGGTCCGACCTACTAGATTGTTATTGATAATCTAATTCATATTAAGCAGATAGATTCATGCTTATCGGTGATATGAGCCTGGGGGTATAACGAGAATACGATATCTGAAGAAGGAAGACGCCTTCGCTTGCCAGGGTGCCCCAAAGACATGCCCTGAACGGCTCATGCGGGTCCGGGCCACGGACGGCCACGTGACCATCCCAAGGGGACTTGGTTCAGAGGCTGCCCGGAGGCCGCCGTTTTCCCAAATGGCAGGGTTCGGGATCACCCGGACCCCTGCCCATCACCCCGCACCTCTCCGAGAGAGGAGCGAGATCAACCGCCAACTGCCAACCACCACATTTAATGCCTAGAGGGAGGCCAGACGCCTGCGCCGTCGCATTTACTGCGACGTGAAGCGCGTCTGTCAGCCACTCATCATCACCCCTTTTTGCCCGTCATGAGGGAGAGAGGGAAGAAAGTCTTTGACGACGACCGCAGTATGGACGCACGGTCATTCCACGCACGCCTCCCTCCACGACCCGTCCAGTCGCATTAAATGTGCTGGGCGGCCGCGTGGGAGAGAGAATACGGGCGTTGGGGGTGTCACGTCCACCCCTCTCCAGGCGGAGGGCCACTGACCGGTTGGCCCCACTAGAGTAGGTAAGATGACCCCTCTTCACGTCAGCAGCATGGCAGCCACAACGCCCGTTTTTCTCCACCAACTCCCGTGACATGGCAACAGGAGCAAGAATAGGGGTAGCCCCCGACAAGACAGGACAAGAGCCGCTCCATCACGTGGAGCGGAGTAGAGAAAACTAGGACTACTATGGTGTCCCCTTGCACTATAAAAGGAGGCCCAAGTCCATGTTAGGGGGGTTCCTGGATTGGTCTTTTGCTCAGCCTCATCAACCTTGGGCTTTAAGCATTCCACCTCAGTCATCGGCTTCAGCTTCCTCATTCGTATTTAGCCATGTTGTTAGTTGCCCGAAAGTCAAGCCGGACGATGTACCGGAGTACGTCGCTCGTTGGGAAAGTTAACACCACACCGCCCCGGCCCCGTGCAAGGTGAGCAAACCGTCGAAGTTCATTATCCAATGCACGGTCCCTTGGCTGCGATCCTCCGCACTCTCGGGTTCGCCCGGGGATGGATCGTCATCGGCCGCTGGCGTCCATTCCGCCACGAAATCGGCCAGGGCCTGGCTCTTGATTGCGTGACGAGCTTCGAAATGCAGATCAAATTCCAACAATTCGATAGCCTACTTGACTACCCGTCCCGTGCCCTCCCGGTTATGCAGGATTTGCCCGAGAGGGTAGGACGTGTCTACCGTTACTCGGTGTGCTTGGAAATAGTGGCGCAGCTTCCTAGAAGCCACGAGCACAGCGTAGAGCATTTTCTGGGCTTGTGGGTAACGTATCTTTGCGTCCCGTAGCGCCTCGCTGACAAAATAGATCGGCTGCTGTACCTTGGTGCGGGCCTTAGCTACCTTGCTAGGGGCGATAGGTTTGGGTGCACCGGGGCGGGTTACCTCGGTGTCCGGGGCTGCCGGGCCATCGCCTCCCCGGGGCCCTCAGGGCCGCTCTGAGTGGGAGGAGCCTCGGGAGCCCCCGGACTAGGGGGCCGGGTGGCTCCCTGAAGCTCGGGGGGCCAGGGGCCACCTCCGGGTTCGGGCGCTACCTCAGCCAACACCGTTCCGAGGTTTCCTGCCTCTGGGTTTGATGGGGCTGGGGGCGACTGAGAGTCTAGCTCGTCGTCGCGCTCCACAACCAAAGCCGCACTAATCACTTGCGGAGTTGCCGCCAGATATGAAAGGAGGGGTTCTCCTTCCCGAGGTGCTACCAATATGCGCGGTGAGGAGAGATAACGCTTGAGCTCGCCCAAGGCTTTCTCTGCTTCGTCCGTCCAAGTGAAGGAGCCAGTACGTTTTAGCAGCTTAAATAGAGGGAGCACCGCTCTCCTAGCCTTGATATAAAACGACTCAGGGCAGCTACACAACCAGTAGTTCTCTGTACACCCCTAAGCTTCCTAGGGGGCTCATCTCCTCTATCGATTTTATTTTTACGGGGTTGGCCTCGATGCCTCGGGCAGAGACCAAAAACCCCAACAGTTTGCCTGCCGGTACCCCGAACACGCATTTTTCTGGGTTCAGCTTCATGCGGGAGGACCGGAGGTTATTGAACGTCTCGGCCAGGTCCGGGAGCAAGGTTCTTTGGTCCCGGGACTTGACCACGAGATCATCAACGTACGCCTTAACATTGCGCCCTATTTGGTCTTTCAATGTGATGCGGACACCACGTTGGAAAGTGGACATGACATTCTTTAGACCAAAATGCATAGACATGTAGCAAAAGGTACCCATAGGGGTGATAAATGAAGTTTTCTCCTCATCCTCTATAGCCATGCGGAACTGATGATAACCAGAGTATGCATCTAGGAAACATAAAAGGTCGCACCCTGCAGTGGAGTCGACTATCTGGTCTATTCGAGGTAGAGGATAAGGGTCTTTAGGACATGCCTTGTTGAGGTCGGTATAGTCGATGCACATGCGCAGCTTGTAGTTGGCTTTCGGGACGACCACCGGGTTAGCCAACCACTCCGGATGCAGCACTTCTCGGATGAATCTGGCCTCTTGGAGCAGTGCCACCTCTTCGCAAATGAACGCCTGCCGCTTCGGGGCCTGTCGCCTCACCTTCTGTCGGACCGGCCGTGCATCCGGCCGCACTACAAATCGGTGCTCAATCACCTCCCTGGGGACTCTAGGCATATCCGACGGTTTCCAAGCAAACACGTCGGTGTTCGCCCATAGGAAGGAGACGAGCGTGTTTTCCTATTTGGGGTCCAAGTCGCCGCCAATGTTGGCGGTCTTGGACGGGTCGTCACCCAACTGGATAGACTTGATTATCACCTCGTCGGTCGAGGTGATACGCTGTTTTGGGGCCCGGGAACCCGAAGCCTCCCCTTGAGGGCCTTCGGGTTCAACGCGGTCGGCCGCCGCGATGTCATCCACACGCGCCTCCGCGCAATCTAGCGCGGTTTTAACGTCGACATGGACGGTGATGGGGCCTCCGGGGCCCGGCATCTTAAGCTGGCGGTAAGCATAATGGGTGGCCACCATGAACTTCACCAACACCGGCCTCCCGAGAACGGCGTTGTAGGGCAGATTGAGGTCCACCACATCGAAGTCAATCCGCTCGGTGCGGAAATTGGCGGGACTCCCAAAGGTGACCGGCAGCACGATCTGCCCGAGGGGCCACACTTTCCCGAGCGTCACCCCAATGATGGGATAGGACGGCCCGAGCACCATTCCCGGGGCCTTGATTGCATCAAAGGCCTTCGGAGATAGTATGTTGAGGGCCGCACCTCCGTCAATTAAGACTCGGGCGACCTTGATGTTGCAAATGGTGGGGGAGGTCACGAGGGCAAAGTGGCCGCTACGTGCGATGCTTTCCGGGTGATCGTCCTGGTCGAAGGTGATTGGCACCTCCGCCCAGCGCGACCTTCGAGCCGCCTTGTGGGATGGTAAAGCCGCGAGGAGTTCACGCCTCATGGACTTGAGGCTTCGGCGGGACACCTGGGCGCCTGCCCCTCCGTCGATGGTGGCGACGACGTGCTGGGGATCTTCTCATCATCATCCTCGACGGGGGCCGCACCTTTGGCCTCCTCTCGCCGGTTATCCGAGCGCTCCGCCGGGGGCCTTGCCCTTGCGACGGGTTTCCTTCTCCTTCTCCCTCCGCTCCTGCTCGTATTTTTGTACCCGCTCGGCCAAGTTCTTGACTGAGCGGCACTCAGAGAGGTCGTGGTGGGAGGTTTGGTGCACCATGCACCACTTGTCCCCGGCCTGGCCCTGGGGACGAGGGTCCGGGGAGCGCCTGCGGTTGCCCGCGGGCTTGCCCTTCGCGGAGGCTTCTCAGCACCGTCGGCGGCGAGGACGTGGCCCTCCTCGCCACCTCGCGATGGCCTGCGCTTCCGTCGCCGTTCACGTCGCTCCTCCCGGGACGCGGAGGGGGCAGCGCCGGTGGAGGCTGGGGCAGGATTCCTAGGATTTCAAACCCGAGCCTCTTCCTTGCGGGCCACCCGGTCAGCGAGCTCGAAGAGCTCTGTGGTGGTCCGGGGGGGCTTGGACTCGATCTTCTCCAACATAACGTCGTGGCATACACCACTCCGAAAGGCGAAGATCATTGCATGGTCAGTGATGGATGGTATGGTGTTGCGTACCTGGCAAAAACGCTGGATGTATTTGCGCAGGGACTCGCCCTCCTCTCGCCGGACCATGTGGAGGTCTGCCTCCACCCCCAGGCGCGGGTACGTGCCTTGGAAGTTAGAGGTGAACTGCCGACACAAGTCGTCCCACGAGGTGACCGACTGAGCCGGCAGATTCATTAGCCAGGAGCGGGCCTGGCCCTTGAGCGCCATGGGGAAGAAGTTGGCCATGACGAGCTCGTCACCTCCAGTAGCCTCGATGGCTGTGATGTAGATCTAGAGGAACTCGGTGGGATTCATCGAGCCGTCGTATTTCTCCGTAAGGGCCAGCCTAAATTTGTTAGGCCAGCGCACATTGCGGAGGCTGGCAATGAAGGCCTGGCAGCCGTTGCCGGCTGGAGGGGGCGACGAGGGTTGTGGGGCCTCTTTGGGCGCCGTGGAACCTCCTATTCGCAGCTGGGCCGCCATGGCTGCTCGTCGTCTCCTGAGGGGCTCTTCCTGCGGCAGGGCCACTGCAGCCGCTCGCCAAACGCTTGCGCCTCCTGACGAGGAGCCACAGTCCTGAGCCCGACCCATGCGACGCTCGTCACGGCGTTGCTCGATGCGAAGGCGGGCGTCCCGTTCTGCGTATAGCAGATCTCGGGGTGCCTCTGGCTGGGCTGCTACCGAGAGGCTCTCTTTCGCCCTTGCGGCAGCCGCTGCCCTTCGAGCCCGTCGTCGAGAGGACGAGCTGACCGCGGTGTGTGAACCGCGCGGTTGGTGGCTGGAGGAAGCGAGGTCAGCGTCCAGCTGACGCTGGGCCGTGCCTACCAGTTTCGCCATGTCGTCGATCCAACGCTTGGCGTTGGATCCCTCGCCCGGAGTGACTGAGGGATGGCGCAAAAGAGCTTCTGTCGCCTGAAGGGCGCCCTTAGGCGTGCCAAACTCCAGGCGACGATGAACGTCTCCCCGGCGAGGTTCGCCGATACGTCCACTCGGGTGTAGCCCGGATCCTGCAGGAGCGTTGGTGATCCTACGGGACGCCTGGCCCCCTCCGCCCGCAGTCGCCGTTTCAGCGGGGGCAGAGAAGGTGGCGCGGCCCCGGCTGCTACCGCTGCCGTCAGAGGCGGTGAGGGGGACAAGAGCTCTCCCTCCCCTGAGCAGAGGTGGCGGAAGTTGGGGCTATGTCCGCCCGTGTCAACCTCCTCAGCCGCCTTGTTGGCCAGGTCGCACTCGCGGGTAGCGAGCGAGCCTGACGTGGACCACGGGACGTGGTCGTGAACCATGGCGAGGACGGGGAGATGGGGTTTTTGGCGGGAGATGAGAGGAACACGGGAGTTTAAACCTAAACGTAGTGCGCTCCCCCTACCTGGCGCGCCAGCTGTCGATGTCAGAGATCGACACGCGGAAATCCAAGGGACCCCCTTTTTGGTTCGGCACAGGGGAGCAGTGAATCTAGGCTTAAACTCACGGTAAGGATGGGGAGGAACCGATAAAACCGAAGAAAAAATCGCAACCGCAATGGCACAAGGGTTTATACAGGTTCGGGCCACCTATGAGGTGTAATACCCTACTCCTGTTCTTCGTGTAATATGGTGGATGAATTACAGATACCGGTGATGGTGTTCCTCTTTAGGGATGCCGGAGCTGGTGGTCAAGGTGGGATGCTTCAAGCCCAAGGTCTCCAACAATGGCAGTACCTTAGACTTGTTTCTGGGGTTGCTGGAGCAGTTGGGAGGTGGAACTATTATCTCGAGCTAGGGTCTGAGCCAACGAACGAATCGAACCCTCTTTATGATGAGCTAGGGCCTCCTTTTATAGTGCAAGGGGACACCACAGTAATCCTGATTTCCTCTACTCCGCTCCACATGATGGAGCGGCTCTTGCCTTGTCTTGTCGGAGAAGCCACCCCCATCTTTGTCCCTGTTGCTGCGTCACGGAGTTGGCGGAGAAAAGCGGGCGTCGTGGCGGTCATGTTGCTGACGCGATGATGGGCCGACCTACCTACTCCGGTGGGGCCTACTGGTCAGCGGCCCATCTCCTGGGTAGGTGCTGACACAACGCCTCCTGCGCTCGTATTCTCTCTCCCATGCGGCCGTCCAATGTATTTAACGCGACTAGACGGGGCGTGAGGAAGGCGTGCGCGGAGTGGGCATGCTGCCATACCACGGTCGCAGTCAAAGACTTTATGCCCTCTTTACATCGTGATAGGCAAAAAGGGTGATGATGAGAGCGGCTAACAGGCGCGTCTCACATCGCATTGAATGCGGCGGGGCAGGCGCTCGGCCTCTCGGGACTCACTTGAGCCATCCAGAACATATCTTTGGCACGCCCTGATGGACGAAGACGCCTTCCTTTTTTCTGATATCGTACCTCTGACATACCTCCGGGCCCATATCACCAACACCCTCGGTCCCTCCTAACCAACCGGCAACCAATCTCCAAAAAAACCGAAGCTCCAAAAAAACCGAACGCAAAGACATGGTGCCCTCCTCTCCTCTCCAGGAGACATGACGATCTCCTCAACTCTGCTCTCTGCGCAGACATGGTGCCCTCCTCTCCTCGACTCGACTCTGTGCAGACGCTACTGACCCCCTCCACGCTGTCGCCGCCACCGCAACCCCCTCCGCCGCTAGCCCCCTATGTGCCGGCCTCCTCCGCGCCGACGCCGCCCCAACCCCTTCAAGACCGTCGCCGTTCTTGCCCGGCCCCTCCACGCCACCGCGCCTTCCTCCTTCTCGTCGCGTCGCCCGCCCCTCCGTCGCCGCCTCCGTGCCGCGCCGCGCCACCCTAGCCCTCCGCGCTGCCGGCCCGGCGCCTTGCCCCCTCCGTGTGGCCACGCCGCCGCGCTGCGCCGTCGCCGACATCCCCCTTCCATGCCGCGCCAGCCCCCTCCGTCACCATTGCCGCCATCACGCCGCGGCGCTGCTAGCATCCCCCTCCACGCCGACTCGCTGTAGCGCCGTCGTGTGACCAGTTTTCCTTTCATCGGTTTTTTGGTAAAAACCAAAACCGAACCGAGAAAACCGAACCCGAATTATGCAGTTTCTAGTATTTACGAGAACTAATTGGTTCTTCATTCGCGCCAAACCGAACTTTGCATAGGAAAAAACTGAACCGAACCTGCGGTAAAAACGGATTGTCCAGCCCTAATCAGGCCATTGAACCAAACCTATGTTATAAGAGAAATACCTTTTTTGTCGAGGGCCTAAGGCGTTGATTCGATATGCGAGATGGAACTTGCAAGTTTTTTTTATGAGAAAACAACAAGAGAGACTCCTACTGCTGCATTAAGAACAGAAGTTGTATATACAAGAGATTATAAGGGGGATATAATATTACAAATTGTCAATCCATGATTGCCAAGCTAGACGGTCTTGCACTTTTACCCTATGCAAAAGTAGGGGTAAAATCTTCCCTAAATAGGAGCTTCCAATAACTGAAAGAAGGTTGAATATTGTTGAAGATGAGGTCATTTTCTAGTGTCTAAATGTTCCAAAGAGCGACAACAATTACTTCAATGAAGAAAAGGTAGCCAAAATTGTGTTTTGTTGTTACCATCATGTCCGTGAATTATTGTTTCGTTAGCCAATATATGTCCATGTAAGAACTTGCAAGTAGGGATGAAAACAGTACGGAAATGGACGGAAGCCACCTTTATCATATTATTTTCATTTTTTTTCAACCGAAAACCCCGGATACGAAAACAAAATCAAATATTTTGTCAAAACAAAAAATGAAGCGAAAACGAACCGACGCTGATATAGTACCAAAAATTACCAGAATACAAAACCCTCTCAAACCGAGCTTTAAACTATGTCAAATCCAATTCTCAAGTCTCAACATGCATCACAAAACACAAATCATGTCAAGTTCAGTTCTCAAATTTCAATAGTATATCACATAATACAATCATGTCAAGCCCAATTCTCAAGTTTGAATTGGGTGTTTTGGGTTGGACTGAATTGGGTGACTTAGGAATTAGGATCCTGAATTGGGTTGGGCTGAGGAGGATGGACTATGGTATGGGCCTTTGTAACTCTTCCGAGAAATTGTATGGAAAGTTTCCGTCCGATTCCAAGTTTTGACGGAAACTGCCCTTATCATATTCGATTCCATTTCCAAGAAAATATTTTCGAATTCGTCTCCATCTCAAAAAAATAAAAAAAATCCGATCGATAGATTTCGTTTCTGAAAACAGGTCCGGAATCCGGAAAGTTCTCATACCATTTCCATCCTTACTTGCAAGTTCTCTAGGGAAGAAGACAATTGCGACTATACTGAATGTTTGAGCTCCCTTAAGGCCAATTATTCTTTTCATGCTTTATTTGGAATGTCCAATGGTCAAATTGAAGTTAATCCGGTAGCTGATCCTCTAGCGCTACCACTAAATGGAGGCTGTCAAAAAGGCTTGAAACTCGCAAACCACTTCAGCTCGCCTCGAGGCGAGCCCAAGCCCAAATTAAAGCTCGTGAACTTTACTGAGCCGAGGCTGAAACTTTTACTGTTTATTTACATTGTTTACTTGATAATTAAACTAATATATGCAATATACAGTAGTATGTATATACACGTTGAATTAGCATGTGTTAGAAGCATATTTTCTCCTCTATTAGTGTTGTTAGCTAGAAAATACTTATTTTTATCAAAAGATTTTCTCAAAGTATACGTCATACTACACTACTCATGGTCGAGATCGAGCTTGAAGGAAGAAATAGGCTAAGCTCGAGCTTGCGTCAAGCTTAGGACTCTAATGAAGAATAGACTTAGCGCAAGCTCGCTTGCTCGAGCTGAGCTCGTTGGTAGCCCTAGCTACCATGTATTCCCTACATATTATACCATTACACAAGTTATAATATCTGCCTTTCAGCTATGTTAAAGGTGATATATTTATGTCACACAAACAAAAAAAAGAATATTTTATATATGAAAGATACAAAACATAGAATAGAAACATACAATATCATATTAATATAATTAACCCTACCCATAAGCCATAAGCCATAAGCCAGAGGCCCAAACGGCCCAAACCAACCAGCCGAGGGCACAGTGCCACAGTCTAGTCTACTCCACTCCACTCCACTCCACTCCACTCCACTGACAGGTGGTCCCACAAAAGCATTAAACCTACACCCACCTGTCAGCGTGAACCCACCACACGCCACCCTCCCACTGACACCTGGGCCCCACAAGCGAAAAAAAATGGGATTCCCGCCCATGGCCGCCCTCCCCCGAAAACCCAACCCACCCGAGTCCCGAGCGAGGCGAGCGAGCACGCGGATGTCGTCGATGTATAACAAGAGAGAAGAAACCAGAATGAATCCGCCTCACCTCCTCGTCGCCTCTTGTCAGGGCAAAGGCCCAGTAAACTAGTGGAGCAGCAGCCGCGCACTACTACTCCTCACTCACCATCACCAGCAGCCGCAGCCAAGGAGGAGGCGGCGGATGCGGGAGATCCCCCGCGTGGCCGCCGCCGGAGATGGACACGCCGGACAGGCCCCCCCGCGCCGCCGCCGCCGCCGCCGCCACCGCGGCCGTCGAGGTCCGGATGCTCGGGCTTCTCGTTGAGTGGACTTTTTTTGGTCGATTTTAGGAGGGGTTTAGGGGTGGGGTTTGGGGTCGGCGGCGGCGGCTGCTGGGGGAGCCGATTTGGGGCTCCGGTTTATTTGTTTTTATTATTTTTTGTTTTTTTTATTTTTTTGGGGGTTGGATTCGCTCCCCCAGTTCATTGCTGTGGGATTAAGCGGGTGTGTTGGGTGGGGGGATTAAGGGTTTTGCTCATCCATTGCTGAGCTTAACGCGGTGCTGGATTTGAGGGATGGAAGGGGTTTTCTAGGAGGAGATGTTGGATTCCGTGTCTAATCAACATGATCTCCCTAGCTATTGCGGGCATTCGCCGCTGCGGATTGGGGGCTAATCGCGCTAGAAGTCTCGATTCGGTTTGCTTGTCTGAATATCCATTCCGTCCCCTATCAGAGCGCTTTGGTAAGAGAGATGGGCTGTTTTAGTTGGGGGAACTAGTGCATAGATCCGTGGCTCACAGCAGTGTGGTTCGATTTGGTTCAGTTGTCGATGTCAAATGTCGAGAAAATGGAGGGTTGTGTCAGGGAACCATTGCTTAGATCTGTGGCTTAATGCAATGCTCGCTGATTTGATCGATTTGGTTCAGCTCAGGAGCTCCATTGGGCATTCTACTTGATCATGGAAGAACCCCTGTGCTAGTTAGGATCTGGTTTTTGTCGTGTCTTGCACTTCCTGTTCTTCTGGAACACTTCTGAACTTTGACCTGGCTAGACTGAACAACTATTTGATCTAAGCTGTTCAAAGTACTTAACAACCAACAGTAAAATACTTTTGATGACTATCTGGGGATGACTTTAAATACAACAAGATATGGAAAATCGTGTATTTGCTTGCGGAAGCTGGAGGCTTTGATTGCTTTGGTCTGCCCATAACTTATCGAAAACCATGCATCATGTTTGAATTAGTACTGCACAGAATGCTTTATTACTTGCAGCTAACTTTTATACGCGTGAAGCTGTTATGAAATGAAGACCTTCCATTTTAATTGTTGTTAAAAGAAAAACCGTGCAATCTACTTTCTAACTTTCTAATTCGTTTTTTTTCATGCCTGCAGGACTCTCCTGTCTTCAATTTCATCAACAGCCTATCTCCTATACCACCACCTAAGCCTTCAGACTCAGCACATAATGTTCAACTATTCAAGTCATCAGACTTGGCTCCTGTTTCCTCAATATTTGCCTCACCACATGTCAATCCTGCAAAGGAATCGAAACTTCCAATCAGGTAAATTTATGCTATTTCCTAGTTGCATGTAATTTCATCCTTTTAGGCTTTAGCTTACTATATCTACATGTATCTCCATATTAACCAGGGAAGATTCTGTTCAACTTTCTCGAGAATCGCACTCTCCTAACAGTGTCAGAACTCGAACAGGGGCTACAAGCTCTATTAGAATGATCAGATGCAAAAACATTGTTTCAGAAAATTGCAGTATTACTTGTTACCTAAATGAACCAAATTCAAGTAAATCGTCTCAATCCATCCAGCTTTGTGGTGGCAGTGCAGAAAGGGACAAGAATCAAAATACTGATGGTAAAAAGGATCTTACTACAGAGCAAGTCCGTACAGACTTAGAATTCGTCCTACTTGATCAGAGTGGACCAGAAAAAATGGACTCGTCACAATCAGGTAATGATGTTTGTGAAAACCAACTGTCTGAACAACACAAGGATGAACTTGGGTCATTTGATGGGGGTTACATGATTGCACATCAACCAAATAGTGATATGCTGAGATTAGCTCCACCATTTGAGTCGGAAACACAGTTAGTGAATGAGACATTACAAACAGATAATGTCTACTGTGAATCCTTGTTGACCGATGGGCCAAGTGGTTCTTACATCCAAAATTCTGCACCTGATCCTCATCTTTACTGGGCTGGGGCAGTCGAAGGGTCTGCAACAGATTATACCCCCCAAATGCTCCCTGGTGCTTGTCAAAGTCAGTTGGTGCCAAATGATCAAATCTGTAACAAGCTCAACGAGCCCAGTGATTACATGCCAATGGACAAAAATGTATGTATTCTTCTTGCTACTACCGAAGATTGGAGATGTTCACTTATTGGTTTTTCTGATAAATCGTAGCAAATTCTTTATTTGTCTAACTAAATGTAACAGTGCATTTATATATAATATATTAAGAGCTTGAAAATTAAACGTAACCAGCAATTTAGCAAACAAAGGTCTTCTCTTCATGCATTTTTTTCATTGTGATGCGCTCACTTTGATAATCTAATTTTCGCAGTCGAACAACCTTGTGATTAAGATTGATCTATCTAATATAAGAAGATCCTTTCACTCTTGCATATATATTGCCTGCTATTGATATATATTGCTAATCTGAATTGAAGTATCAATGCTTATTCTTGAGGGTTGTGATAATAAACTATGCAAATAATCTGTTTTCTTGTTTTGGCAGGTATCATCACAGAATTTACGTGGCATGCGTAGACGTTGCCTTTTCAATGAAAAGGGTGGAGCTGCTAATAAAGGTGCAAAGAACACCTCAGTTCGTCATTCTACAAATTCAACCACACCCAGACGCAAAAGTAGTTCCAGCGATAACAACTTAAAGACTCTGAGAACCCCTCCATGTGCATTGCCTGGTATTGGCTTGCATTTGAATGCCCTTGCCACAGTGCCAAAGGATAAAACGGTTCCCCATAACGACACTCAATCTTCTTTGAATCAAGCCAGCAATGTACCATCTGCTGTTTGTTCTTCTCCACCAGCAGCTGATCCACATACTGTAAATGATGATTCCTCTCAGACAGCCATGGTTGCATATGCTGGTGAATCTGGTCAGGGTAGTCCCAAGAAGAAAAGGTACTTTATCTATGCCCATTGTTATAGGTCATCAGAACCATTTGCCTGGACAAATCATGAAACACAATAATGCTATGCAGACACAAGTTCGATAATGGTGATGGCATGTCGTGCAAGCGTTGTAGCTGTAAGAAGTCAAAATGCTTGAAATTGTAAGTTGTTCTACACCTTTTTTTTTCTCAATTGTTTCTCATACTGTTATATGCAACAAGCCAACCAGGTTAATTCAGAGTGAAAACATGTTCAGATACTGGTTGGTCTAATCTGTTTATTAGTGATTGAGGTTTAGGATGAACACGTCCATGCTTTTTCCTGTTTATGAAGTAGTGGCGGTGAGATAAACTTATATGGTGTATCAGGCACTCCAAGTTTTGGGTGGAGTGTGTATCAGACACTACAAGTTGATGTACAGTGTTCAAGCTTCCTTTTCCACATATCTACAGCATCATTTCCTCAACTGTCACAGCTTGTAGATGTAAACATTTTGCCCTGGGCTAGTTTCTGGGAGTGTGTACTGCTCCATGGAATCTAGTTAGCTATGTTAATTTTAAAACCTCTTCTTTCATGCCTCCAAAAAAGAAGCTTGCAAGTAGCTTTGTATCACAAAATGGAAAAATTTAGGAGCTTTTGAAATGGCACTACAATCTTTGTTTCACAAACATGGTTAGAAAAGTTTTTGTCACAACACACAAGCTGTCAAATTTCCAGTTTGGTATAGGTTGTAAACTAAAATAGACTGATCTGGCTGGTAGCATGGGAGAATGTACAGTCAGAAGTGAAAAACCAAGAAAAATAAGTTAATGCCCTATGGCTCAATATTTTGACTGATGAATTGGTCCAATCACAACGTGGTCCTAAATACCACGCAGTCGGTAAATGGGACCACCCACTATCACTACTGTAGCATTGTTGCAAAAAGAGTGATAACTCCCTAGGCTTGTCACTTTTCTTCTTAATGTTGTTGAGCCCCATCATTGTCTTGCTGTCGTTCACATGTGCACAACAAATTTGATGATAATGATGATGAAGACAATTCAACATGAGCAAACCTAAAACAGAAAGCTGATGTTATGCCTGTGGAGCACGTCAGTTTGCTTGTTTTCCTAGACATGGTTAAATACTAAAGAGCACAATACTTGAGTTTGCAGTGGACCATTTTGCTGATATTACCAGTACATTAGTCTTGATATTGATACATGAAATTTGATCTTCTGGATAGCCATTTCTTACGAACAAAATTACAGACTGCTATGCTGTTTACATGGACCTGCAGGGCATGCACTTGCAGCATGTTCAGGTTTCTCTTGGTTCTCTTGGTTCATTTAAGATGTTTCTGAATCTTCTTTAGTATTGCTCCTTTGAAGAGTTTCATTTGTTATTTACAAGATATTTCTGGAGAAGTTCCGTCTTCTTGTTGTGATGTGTTCTACTCCATATCAAGCATCGTCTCTAATATAATGTCATTGTTGGCTAATTCTTATGCAGGTACTGCGAGTGTTTTCATGCTGGTGTTTTCTGTTCAGAACCTTGTTCATGTCAAGGCTGTCTGAATAAGCCTAGCAACATGGAAACAGTTCTATCGACTCGAGAGCAGATTGAGTCTCGTAATCCACTTGCATTTGCTCCTAAAGTAATTCGCACTGAGCCTGGTCAGGAATTAGCTGTAAGAGCCACTCTGTTTGTTTTACTTTCTTTCTCCTTTATTACTTGCTACTGCTCATATATCCTTGCTATATTATAGGATGACTCTAACAAAACTCCTGCTTCTGCTCGTCACAAAAGAGGCTGCAATTGTAAGAAGTCATCGTGTTTGAAAAAATACTGCGAATGTTATCAGGTTCTAGCTCTTACATGAGGTCATGATTTAACATTCTTTACTTAGCCTTTTGGCATTTGTCTCACTGTCACTTCTTTTTTATAAAAAAAATCAAGGGTGGTGTTGGATGCTCCGTGAGTTGCCGATGCGAGGGTTGTAAGAATGCTTTTGGGAGGAGGGAGGGTAAGTTTCATCCTGATACCCTGTTTTCTAAATGTGCAAAATACATGCATGCTCAAGATTAGTTGCATCTGTGGTATTTCAAGCGATGTACTTACCATTTACAAGAAAAGGTTTGTGGGGAGAGGAGGTGCTCTTTAGGTTCATACTTGCTTCCAAATTATACTTTGTATATTTTTAGAGGGTTCAGCTTTGATCTTTTAACTTGTAAATTTAATACAGAAGAGCACTAGGAATCTTATATCTTGCATGTTATTCTGTTTGAAAATGTACTTCCTAGGTAAGATTTTCATAGAACTTCAATCATTGTAGGAATTGATGGAGTTACTTTAATTTGGAGGTTGGATCGCTAACAATTTAAATTAAATTAGTTTTTACTGGAAATTAAATGATTGTTGGGGATGCACGTAGAGAATCCTAAAAAGGAAATCATCTCCAACTTCTGTCAAGTGAGTAAATACAATGGTAACCATCTAAGTAGGGCAAGTCTACATCATGTATAGCTGTTTCAGATTTTTTTAACATAACAATTCCTATACTATAACATTAATAGGTACCTTTCTTTTTTCGTTTTGGGAGGGTTTATAAGTTATTGGTTTTTTATGGTTCTCTACTTTTTTCCATTGAAGGAGTTGCACTGTTAGGCATAGAGGAAGCTAAGCGTGGATGCGAAGAAAAGGATGGAGGCGTGAAAGAAGAAACCACTGATAATGATAAACAGCTTGTTATCTGTCAAGATAGTATCAATCTTACTCCTGCTGAGAGTGTGCTGGCAACACCTTCAGTTGTGGATTGCAGGTCTGCCTCATACATATGTACTCATGTTACTGTGAATTCAATCTCTTTTGTAAAATGCTAAATTGTCTGTTTTCTTTTGTTCTTCTAATCTTCTTCCTAGACCCTTGGTTGCTCTTCCTCCTTTGAGCTCTAAGAAGCCAAGATCGTCGACGAAGCTTGGTGGATATTCTTCTCGACTTGAAGGACACCTGAAGTCTGACATTCTACTCTCTCCATTCGAAAGCTACGCAGAAATGATGCTTGGGGATGGTACATCAAATGTCCTTAAAGGGGAATCATCTCCTCAAACTTCTGTCAAGGTTGTGTCACCTAATAAAAAGAGGGTTTCTCCCCCTCGCATTGGTACCGGACTGTCTCCGATCTGCAAGAGCGGCAGGAAGTTGATTCTCAAGTCCATCCCTTCATTCCCTTCTCTTGGTGGCGACATTACTAACGAGGATCCAAACACTAGTTCGCTAGCTCCTTGAACACAACAAAATTTAGTGCTTGAGGTAAAAACATCTTTTTTTTGCATTTGCCTTTGTTTGATAATGATCATAATGCTATGTCCAATCTATGATCGCGTAGGTTATATCCTTGTTTATTTATGGTTCCTCAAAGGACCAGATCGCCAGTATCTCAGTCTGCATCAGAGTTGGTTCTATCATGCTCTAGAGTTTGATGATCAACCAAGGGAGTTTTGTTTCGGCAAGTTCTGTTCAGAGGCTGAAGTTATCCCGTGCTTTCTCGAGAGTGGAATGCCCAATAATAATCCAGTACGTGTACTGTACACCTACCAAGATGTCCAAATTACGCCCCGTCAAGAGCCTCCTGTGGCCGGAGGTGTGCTAATAATTATGCCCGGACTTGTCGACCATCTGTCGTTGTTTGAGTTGCCCGTCCCTGTTCGTATGTATCATTTCATGCTTCATATCAAAGACATCTATCATATATTGTATTGTGTTGAAAAAAAAAGAGACCTATCATCTATGTAATGTACCTGGGATCGAGCTGTTAAAACTTTTATGTACTTCAAAACTTTATGTAATTGAGAACATGCAGTTATTTATACTTGTGAAACAACCCTGTTTAAAATCCACCTGTATGTGTGTTTGTCAATGAACTTGACCATATGGATCGAGAAGTTGCTTAGTTGCTTATGCAATATTTATATACTTTAAAAAAGTCATGGACCAGGAGCAGAATTTGGGCAGAAAAAGATGATCTTGAGGGTCTCTTTCCATCTTATGACAAGATCTTAAAAAGCTGGATGTCTTGAAATTTCAACTTCTGTGACACTTCGAATCAACCAGATGTTGGTGGTACTGGTATAGATGTAATTTTATCTGGCTACAAAAGAACCAAGTATGAACGGTTACTGACATTGTGGTCATATGATCTTCATAATCTTGTTGTCTTCTGCTGGCAAAGCTTCAATACCGCTGTGGCGCCGTGTGTGTGTCTGCTTTGGAGGACATAGCATGTGAGTTCAACTGCAAAAGGGCAAAGTGTACACGTATTTTAAAACTTTTATTTTATTTTTGGAGAGGCGTATCTATCACTACGTATTTAAAAACATCGAGAACCAAGCAGCGTTTACCTATACCGGGAGGAGATAAGTCGTGTGTGTAATCGCACGGTTACTTTGGTGAACAGGAGGAAAACCGAACAAAATGTAGTACTGTTTCAGTTTAAATTAAATTTCTTTTAAATTTAGTGGGATTATCGTACCCTTGGGCAAGAGACCAGACCACAGCAATTAGACCAGACGGTCGTGCATCTGATCACGGAGTACAGATATATCAAAAAGATTTGACAACTTATAGGAGGCTGGATAGGCTACCCGCAATTAGAATCGACCCAATGAGGCCAGGCCAGTTCAATCTAGGTTTGGTGAAAAACTTAGCAACCCTGACTGACGTACCTAAGAAAGGCCTACGTTTCCTCATTCTGTTAGTGGCGTGGAAAACCTGAAAGAACAAGAATCGGAGGATATTTAATCCCAAAACGATGTGAATGGACCATTTGCTAATAAGAGTTAAAGAGAAGGCAAGACTTTGGACTATGGCAAAAGCTAGATGACTAAAAGAGCTATTACCATACTCTGTATAGTTTGTAAAGTCTGTATAGTTTTTTTTCATTTCTTCTAGAGTTGTATTTACTTTTGCTTTATTTCATTTAAAAGATATTATCGTACTGTTTGTTTTTCGTTAAAAAAAAAGAGACCAGACCACAGCAAGAGAAACCATGGGCCCAAGCCACCCGCAAAACTCCTACCGGGCTTGGAGTCGCACGGGCCTCGGCCCAACCTGGCCCTCTTGACCCCTTGACTTGCATCCTCCCGGCTCGGCTCGTGTCATATCGGCTGCGGGCTCGGCTCGGCTCGTCTTCCCCCACCTCTTGGTTGGCTTCGTCTCCGTCCGCGCAGTCACGCACTCCCAAAGGGGAACGGACGAAAGCGAAGCGAAGCAGCGAACCCCTCGTCGCCTCCGTCTCCGCATCCGCCGCCGGAGCTCGCTGCCGCCTCGAATCCCCCTCGCGCAGCAGACGCCCGCCGCCGCTGGTATGGCGTCGAGTGGAGATCCGTCGGCAGTCGTCGGTAAGCCCTAGCTTCTCCCCGGATCGTCAGCTTCGATCCGCCTCGATCTCCTGCTTCCCGTGGCGCGAGCGAACCCACTCGGAACCTTCGTTTCCGCGAGGGGTGGATGGATTGATCGGCGTGTCCGTTTGTGGATGCCCTCGCTCTGACCAGCCGGTCCGTCGCGGATTTGCTCGCTGCGGTCGCGGATCCATCATGCAGTCGCGAGACAAGATCGATTGGCTGCTACTTGTTTATTTCGCGCTGCGTAATGATTAGCATATTACTCTCCTTTCCAGGGAAAAGGCAGCTGATATACAAGAGAAGGCTGCTACTTGTTTATTTCGCGTTGCGTACTGTTTTTTTTTCTGTTCTTGTTTGCCGCGTGATATGGTGCACTAAGCTCCGCACCAGAGGCATGTATATTGTCCCTGTTCGATTACGACATGTCGACATTGATATGTGCTATTTGGATGAAAGCTCACAGTAAAACGATAATAGTAGCTATAGGTACTTGTCATCTTATCATGGAGCAGGGAATGTTGGATCGATCTAAAAGAATGGAGCAGGAAATGCTGGATTAGTTGCCAGTTAGTTCTTATGGATTAGTAGAAATGTAGAATGGAGTATTTATTGGGCATCTCGCCTTCACCATACACGATGTTTTCGTTCAATGGACTAGCTTTGCTCAAAGCCCCAAACTGGTGGTGGTAGTCATGACTTACAGTTACTGCTTTATCCAGGAGTCCAAGACTAGAGCTAGAGTGGAATACATGGGCTGGACATATTTCATTTCTAGGCCTTCATTCAGTTTTGGCACTTATGTGGTCAGAGCATAAAATAGTTTGTTTCCAGTTGCCTTTTCCCTGTTCATAAATGATTGTCAAGTACTTACTGCAATCAGTTGGACACTTGGACCCCATTTCATTTTGTTACATAAATCCTCGTGGTTTGAATTCAAATCAGTGGGTTTGGAACTTTTTTTTAAATACAAGTTCATGAGGCTTGTATTTGCCAAGATAAGTTTTAAATGGACATTTGGCAAAATACTTGCCCTTGGTACCTTCTTCTTGATGTAACCAGGAGAACTGTAACCTGGTTTGTGTTTTTAACTCTGTGAGAAGCAAGCTGTTATTAGCTAATATAAATGTTGTCTCAGTGCCTAGGAACTTCAGACTGCTAGAAGAGCTTGAGAGAGGGGAGAAGGGCATTGGTGATGGGTCAGTTAGCTATGGAATGGATGATGCGGATGATATCTACATGCGCTCTTGGACAGGCACAATTATTGGTCCCCATAACGTAAGTTGTTTGTTTCCATTGCTTACTCTTGTACTCATAATCTTCATATGTGACTGCTGCGTTCTGAGTTCGGTGCTTTCTTGTTAATATATATTTGGTTTTGAACATTTGATAGACTGTCCATGAGGGCCGGATATACCAACTGAAGCTTTTCTGTGACAAGGATTACCCAGATAGGCCACCAACCGTAAAATTTCACTCAAGAATCAACATGACCTGTGTAAACCCAGAGAATGGATTGGTATGACACTAGAAATTTGATTCAGAATTATTTCTAACCCTTGTGTTCAATTAGTCCAAACTTAATTTTTGGAGCTAATGTAGGTTGACCAAAGGAAGTTCAGCCTGTTGTCAAATTGGCGCCGTGAGTACACAATGGAGGCTATCTTGACACAACTTAAGAAAGAGATGGCAGCGTCGCACAACCGGAAACTAGTGCAGCCTCCAGAGGGGACATTCTTCTAGAAGCAGGCGCCCGCCACTCATCTCCGCATGCCATGGATGAACCATTGTAATTCTCTTTCTAGATGTCGCATAAGATTTGAGCCGTCAGAACATTTGGTGCAAATGATTGTAGCTGAACTTCGCTGGTACTACCTTGTACGTCCTGTGTTTGTGTCGTGTCTCGCTTGTTTCGTTAACAGTTTGCCAGTACGGCATTACCTCAGAGACAAAACTAACGAATTGGGGTAAAATCATTGTGATGGATCATATTGATGCTATGCAGATTTGGCTATGTTTCTGAAGTGGTACTATGCTGGTTCTTTTTGCTGGCATTGCAAGTGCAAATTTGTTGTTTGGTTTGTCTTCAGATTACCATGTTGCAGTAACCTGATCTCACATGTGGTGATAAAATTGTACTAAATTTGAAATCACAAAGTTTTCAAGGTGCGAATCGCTCTAAAAACTGGAAATAGCGTAATTCATTGTCTCATGCTATGCCGCACCATAATAAGATTGATTAGAGTTAATGATGTCAACATGACAACAAATATGATATTAAGGAACGCGATCTGAAAAGATAATTTCAAATAACAAATCGTCAAGTCCCATAGCAATACGAATAAAGCGAACTCTGCGCCCGGAGCTCTCGCGTCGCGCCGGAGCTCTCGCGTCGCGTCTCGGTTTATGTCGTGCCTGCGCGTCACATTCGACTTTACCGTTGCGATGTACGGAAATAATTGCTAGTTTATTACAAAGTATATATCATCCAAACAGGATATTCAGTAACGAAATCTGCAAAACATAATTTAAAATAACAAATCCCAACCCGAATAAAACCGAACTCCTAATCCATTTCCACTAAACATATCATCTTCATACATACCCCCTAATTTAAAAATTCGTAAATACATCGGCGAGCGTTCAATTCAAGTACGGCATTTATATCATCCAAATAAGTAACGCAATCTAAATCCATAATTTAACATAATAACAACATCCCATTACAATACAAATAAAACAGACTCTTAACTAATAATTTCCCCTACGCTCTCCATTCCAAAAAAAATCGAAGTTAGAGCATCTCCAGAGCAGTACTTCTAAATTTCATCTTCTAAAATAAGAGTTTAGGGACCCCTAAAAAAATAGAGATCATCTAAACTTCAAATTATAGAGATAGGAGTTCAAATTGTACTCTTAAGAATAGGAGTAGAGGGGTGGATTTTAGCAATTCAGGATTTTAGGGAATGAGATAGGAATATAGGCTAACAAACTCTCAAATATAGAGTAAAAGTTCACTTAGAAATACTGCTGGAGATGCTCTTTTAAAGCTCGTTTTTTTTACGGAGGAGTATACATATCTATCTTCCTAACAATAACCCTCCCAAATCCCCAATTTAAAATTCGCCAATTGAAGTTAAGGACGAGATCTATACTAATTAGGAGAAAAAAATTAAATTCCCATCCATCGGAGCGTGACCGAATCTCAAAGCAGCTCCCCGCCGTCTGATCCAACCCCCCGTCGCTTCCCCCGTCTCTCCAATCCCGCATCGCCTCGTGCCCTCCTCCTCCTCGCCTCTCTCTCTCTCTCTCTCTCCTCCCGTCGCCGCCGCGTCGACACGGCCGCCACGGCGAACCCTTCGCCGCCGCCGCCGCCGATCGGGCGGGAGGAGGCGTCGCCCGATCCGATGTACGCCGCCGCGGTAGCGGAGGCGCCGGAGGATCCCGCGAAGCCCACGCCGCCGCTCGAGCCGTCCGGATCGGACCCCGACGACCCCCTCCTCCGCGTCGTGGCCCCTCCCCTTCCCCCACCACTACCACCACCACCACCACCCGCCCCTGCCCCCGCCGAGAACGTCGCGGTGGAAGCTGCTGCTGCTGCGGCGGCGGCTGCCTTCGTGGTGCCGCCGGCAGTGTCGCCGTCGCTGCCGGCGGCGGTGGAGGCGAACGGCAACTCGGAGAAGAAGAAAAAGTCTGTGTTTTTTCCTTTTTCTGCAAAGTTTTGGTCTTTGGCTTTCAATTTCCTGTTTTGGTACGTTGCGTGCTGCTAACTCGTTTTGCTATTTAATTATTTAGGAGGAAGGTGGATGAAGGGGAAGGGTGCAAGTCGTGCAGCTGCAAGAAATCCAAGTGCCTCAAGCTGTAAGATTATCCTCTTTTCATTGTCTCTCTATTCAATGATAGAATTTGCCAATGATCTTACCATACCACGCTAGAGGGTGGAGAAATTGAGGAAGTGAGCGAGGGAGATTATCATGTCCAGCTCCTCTTTGTTGTTCGTATCATCTCTAGGATGCTTTTATCATTTTCATTGGGTGGTGATATAGTTTGACATCCTTAAAGAATCCCTGTGATAGTTTTCATGTAATTCTAGCTTCAATGGTCACGCTTTTGAAATGTATGTTAGAGAAGGACCAATTACTTTTAATTTGAGTCTGCTTGAGAGTAAGAGTTCTGCAGCACTAACAACATGTCAACGATGTTAGGTACTTTGGTTTATGAAGGGTGGTCCTTTTTTTGGGTATAAAATTTACTCTCCTTTTGTTTCTGTTATATTCTGCTGTGAAGTTCGGGCCTTTACCACAACTCAGAGGAGCTGGCTAATTTTGTTTTTCCTGTTTAGCTGCACATGAACTGCATATTAGTGCCATTAATGTAATGTGTCACGTCACTCTTCCTCCACTGAGTTTGGGGAGGGAGGGATTTTTATGCATGAGATGCATGTAAAGAGGATGAATCCTGAAATGGTTTGTGCACGCCTGCATACACCCCATTCCACCTCCTGCAGGCCTAAACACAAACCCTGCCCAGCCAGCCAAGAGCTCGCGTGGAACGCCTTGCTTTATGTTTATTACTGCTAAGTAATCATTTCTTTCTGTTTGTAACTGACACTTGATTTATGCCGTGGCAGTTATTGTGTGTGTTTTGCTTCTGGATCACATTGTTCTGAATCATGTGGATGTGATCCATGTTACAACAAATCTATTCATGGTGTTCCACGGAGTACACCAGCCTTGCCTTTGAAAGCTGTTCAAACATCAGAGGCTGGTCAAGATTCAATGGTAGGTTTTGCTCAAACATGACCTATCATTTTGAATTATTTTATGTTCCTGTTTTTAGTAATCCTGTTACGATTACTCTCTAGGAACAACTTATAAGATCCCCTTTGGACTTTGGTAGAAGAAAATGCACATGCAAAAAGTCGGGTTGCCTTAAGAAATACTGTGACTGCTACCAGGTATCGTATCTAGCTCTATTCTGTTAGTTTCCCATCTCGTTTCAACTCATGACCATGGATATGTTTTTCTTCTGTGTTTGAAGGGAGGAGCAGGATGCTCCATCAACTGTAAATGTGATGATTGTAAGAACCCATATGGGAGAAAAGGTAATATAGTTGTGGTGCCAAACCAAATTAGCAAATTCAATAATTGGATATACTGCACAAGTTTTTTTTAACTGTTTGGGAGGTGGTTTGAACTAGCTATAGGAGTTTTTGGTTGACCTTCTTTCAAATAGCAGATTTATTTTAAGGGAATCACTGTAGGGGAAGCCCCCACAGTTATATTTTAAAAAATAGAAATAAATTTACAAAGAGTCTATCCAAGCATTTAAAACTGATCTCTCATCAACATTTATACGGTGTACTAAAAGGAGAAGATACTCTTAAAGAGAGCCTTCCAGGCTAGAACAGAAGAGCTATGATTATAAAAAATATGACCATTTCTCTGCTTCCATATGTTCCAAGCCACATATAGACAAATTGCAGATTTTTATAAACATTTGCTTTGCTCTAGGCTTTCTAATGCTCACCATAATGATTTTTTTTGGGGCAGTATATGGTTGAAAGAGATAACACTGATTTGTATTTTATTTTTGATTGATCATGAGAATGTTACAAAATCTGCATAGATAGAGCTGTTTGTTTACCTTTTGCTATGGTTGTGGGGTTCATTAGAGAGGTGTTACAGAGGGAGTTGTGTCAGTTATGGTAGTTAAGGTAGAAAATTGTGGTGTTTTAAGTTACCTGAGGCTTACTGGGTAAGCACAATCTTTTTCCTTTTCCTGTTAGCCAAGTTCTGTTTATCTCTTTATAGGGCAAACTATATTGATCGTCATGGTAGAACATGGAGCTTCCCGTTCCGTGTCCGTCTCGTTGTAGGGCAAACTAACTTTACCATCATGGTAGAACAAGGTTCCTCCTGTTCTGTGATCAAGTTAAATTATTCCAGAATCACACATCACATTCCAGAACCAAATTACAACTAACATCTACACCTACTGCTGTGGGTGTAGGGGTGGGCATAAATTTCCCGAAGACCGAGCACTGAGCCGAACCGACCGGAACTACTGGTTTTTTCGTTGTTCAGTTGGTCCTGCGGTTTTTATTTTTCTTTACTTCGGTGATTGGTTTTCTTCTCGGAAACCCAAACATACCATACAAACCGATATAGCTTGTAACTCTCGTGGTCTCGTCACTTCATCAAAGCCCATGTGGGACAAACTATAGATCGCAAGGCCCAGCCCACATATGGGAGGCGATAAGGCGAAGAGGAAACCCCACAGCCACTACCTCTCTCGGTCGTCTCGATTCTATGGTCCTGACTGCTGCGCTCTCTCTCTCTCTCTCTCTCTCTCTCTCTCTCTCTCTCTCCCCATGAGCGTGGCACGAACAGGAACAGCGGACGGGCGGGCGGCGGAAGTGGACGGTGGGTGATGCAAGCAGGACTTCAGGAGGACCGTTCTACTGGCTGAATGGCAGTGTCGGCCTCTGTGACAGCACCAGATCTGGTGAACTGGGGGCTTTGCAGCGGCATGGAAATTCATAGGTTTCTGTCCGAGTGGGGACTCGGGGCAGCGCCGGAGCTCGTCGATGCTGCTGCTCTGTGGCACCGTGGTCAATCTAGCTGCATCGCCATGTTCTTCAGTGAAAACCGAACTCCGAGAAAACCGAACCGATTTTGTTCGGTTTGTTCGGCTTGGTTTGTAATTTTTTTGAACTTTTCTCAGCTTGTGTTCTAGACAAAACAATCTACAAGAAAACCGAAGAAACTGACCCAACTGAACCAAAAAAAACCGACGTCCACCCCTATGTGTGCACACACAAATAGAGAGTTCTCTTGTGGCTATGTGTCTGTTTTAGTTAAATGCACATGAAGATATGAACCAATAAATATGTTATATGCATTTTTGCACCACCACTGTTGTGAAAATCTATACAAGGAATATTTAACAACTACAGCCTACGCAACAGTGCAGTGCAGTAATAAAGTCAGATTTTACTGTACTGAAGTAAATCTATACTCCTTATAAAAAGGAGCGGCAGTGGTGGTGGTTCTGCCACCACCCCACTACCAACTCCCATTTTTTTAAGCGAAAAAAAGACATGTAGGGTAAGAGGGCTCATATGTCAACTACTCCCATCAACTCTCACAACCTACTCCTACTTTTGTATAGGAAGGAAAAAATAGTATGGAGTTCACGCGTAAGTAACAAATATGTACACCAATTAAGAGATGGTAATAACATGTTAATGATAATTTTCTTTAATTAAAACCATTGCAGCGCACGGGCAATATGCTAGTAGTAGTAAATTGCAGGTACACTAAAGAATAATCTGATAGGAACAGCATGATGCTTTCATTTTTATGTACAAGGTTCTCAAGGGACAATGTCCCACAAAAATGCAAATTGAAGCTATTGTATGCACATTCAACATATGAACTTAAGGTGTAGCCATTCAATTTATCCACGTATTGCTAGTATAGATACCCCAGCCAATTTATTAGTGGTATAAGTACTCACTCTGGAATGACGACTTAAATAAACTGGGGCCTTCAAAATAGCATGTTTTATGCTGCACATTAAGTTCAAATGATATGTTGTGTTGCAATTGTTTTCTCATGACTTTTATGGCCTGCCCTGATGGAGGAAAGCCTGATTTTTTTTGTTGAATTACAATCTGTTCCTAAAATTAAAATATTCTTGTTCACATTCTGCAGTTGGTGTTATTTTGGATGGTAAAAATATTCTTGCTGCACCGACACCAAATGAAAGGAATGGAACAGAAGCTGACTCAAGTGACGATGAAGAAGATGATTATTATATGAACCGACCACTCTCGCCTGTCTCCCCATCTCCAGTATCCAGAGAGTCTTCATTCCAACAGGAGACTCTAGTTGGTGTCGAAGTCCAGACTATGAATGGGCATCTATACCCAAAACCGCTTACTCAAGTACGGCCAGAATCATGGCAGCTCACTAGGAGGCCTACCGAGGAAGCGCGGGGAGAGGCATGGCACTACTTGAGGAGGCCTAGTGAGGATGGAACATCCGATGTTATGGAAGGACATGCTGACCCCAAGTTTCAGAGAGACAATAAACAGCCGGAAAACCATGTGGATAGGTACAGCATCCCACGGTGCATCGAGGTGATGAATGCCATGGCAGACCTCTCGCCGATTGAGAAGTCGCTCGCACCGGACGTCTTCTTGGATCCAAGCAATCGGGAGATTTTTCTTTCATTGACTGTAGATATTCGAACCATGTGGCTGAAGCGTAAGATGAAGAGCCTCCTGTAGAGATACCATGAAAAATTTTCATCCGCATAAAACCTGTTAAGCATGTGATGTACTGTAGATATATCTAGTTTTCGAGAGTTCTGAACCGATGTATCTAGTCCTAACTTATTGCATAGGCTATATTGCAGCCAGCAACAATAAATTCATCATGATCTTCAGGCTTCAGCTAGAAACTGATTCTACATATTTCTGCTGCCTCATTGGCCTAACAATTGTGTGGATTTTTTTTCCTTTCTTTGTTTTGGAAATAACACCCTGTCTGTTATGAAATGCAGGAAGCCCACAATTATATCTTTGCTATCCTCTTCATATGTTCCTACATTCAAGCAACAATCATACCATGCACACATTTTCTTCATTAACTGAAGTGTACATTGTGTATAGCCATGTGGCATTCTTAATGATAAGTCCTTCTCAATGCCATGGAGACCTAAACTGCAAACTTGGATGGAAGCTGCTACTCATTTGACCACATCCATGAGGTTGACACTTGACAGAAGGTTGCTAAGTGATGTCCCCCCTGCTTAAGAGCAACAGTGATGCTACAGCCCAACACTGGTTGATGTGCAACAACAGCTCAGGTGACATGAACAACACAGTGCCAAGTGATACAATCACACAGCTCCAATCAGGATGAGATTGGGGGCCAAAGTCCCCCTAGCCAAAGAGAAGACAAACCTGGGAACATGAGAACATGTGAGCAACACTGATGAATGAACACTGAACTGCTCCAGATGGGGTGCCGGCTCCTCACCAACCTAACCTTTGATTGGTCTCCTTCATCAATGGAGCCATGGACCATGTAGTAGTACATCTGAACCAAATCACTAAATCAGTGAGCCCCCAAGCCAAAAAATGGACGTGCATAGGCCATCACAAGTGTCTCGTGCTTGTCCTTAAGACAACACGGTAAAATTTAATCCATCTGTCTTCTAAAAAGACTTCATTTCTAGCAGTTATAAGACAAAAAAATAGTAGTAGCGAGAAATTATTACGGTGCCTCTTACGAATACACTCTTGGTTGTATTTCTTAGGCTTCAATTAAATGCGCATGTCTTAACCTGACTAAACCTGACTATCTGTTTTTTAAGATGGGGTTACTGTTGATACAATAAGGCTAGTCTTAATGACAACACATCCAAATTTTAAAAATAATGTAGAAGAGTCTCATCCCTATATTTTCATTAATACAGTATCATATCAACATATTTAATAATCACGAAACTATATAAAAATCCTATTAAATATAAAAATCTCATTAAGATGAAAATTTTATTAAGGTTGGCCTAACTTGATTGAACAAAAAACTGGTAATGCCGTTTGGTAACTAAGGTTAAGTTTTTTCTGGCTTCAGTGAGAACTCTGAAACTACTACAGATTGATTGCTGGAGTAATTACTAGTACTTCTTTTCAGTTGATCACTGATCGAGTTGTAGTTGTTGCAAAAACGTTATTACTTGCACAATATAGACAAAAATGCGTTCACAAAATATTATCTCTATTTCAAAATTTAAATATTTCTAGCGGTATCTTGTCCCAAATAAATCTATTTTTCTACTTATCCTTTCTTTCGATCAATCACAATCATTCTTCATTTAATTTTTTCCTCTATTTTTTCTCAACCAACCGTAATATTTATATAATCATTTCTACGTGTTTTTATATCCGTGCATATCTTAAAAATGCATTTTAAGGACGGAGCAAATGGTCTTTTTCAATAAAAAATAATCTCTTCAGCACAATCATATGATCTGACAGCCCAACAATTCTTTTTTTTTAGCACAGTGATGTGTGATAGACTGATGTTTGCTGCTGATAGAAACCGGAGGTTTGAAAGTCTGCATTCCATTGTGCTCTGTGCGGACATTCCGATTTGGAGTACTACGAGAAATCAAGATCATCCATGTTCACTATTTTCAACTGAATTTTAGTTCTCCGACACTATTTATCAGGGAAAGGAACCTGTCATTTTATCGAACTCTGAAAAAGATTGTTTTTTTGTAAACCTCTGAAAAAAATTAGGCTAAATGGGTTCCATTAGAGGCTGCAAGTTGCAACTTACAAGGTGGCAGATGCTTGCCAAAGTGCAAGTAGAGGCAGGGTTTTCAGGGTCTAAAGGCATGGAATTGCATTATAACCTCACATATCCAGAGTTCAGAAGCTGTACTTGTCGAGGGACAAGTCTATGTTGCATATATGTACTAATTAAAATCTAATCCCTTCCACAATTAAAAAAAGCTTAAGAGCATGATTAGTAGACTGTGAAAGCACTACCTGCATGCTTGAAGTCTGAACTCCCCTAAATTTTTATGACTACATGATCTACTTCCTCGGTTCTAAAATATACTATTTCTAAAATTTAAATTTGTCATAAAATGTGTAGCTATTTTTCATCTATTCTCTCATGTTAACCAATCACAATTGTCTTTCATATATCATTATATATTTTTTTCTCAATCTGAAACCTTCCGATATTTAATTTCATCTACTTTCTTGATTTTCATGAAAACCTTTAAAATTGGCGGAGAGAGTACCAACTAGATATACTCTTAAATCCTAATTAAGCTTAAAGACTTTCTTGAACAATGCCAAACCCCATTTCATCTTCAGTTGGTCAGAATGTCACATCGACAGGTTACTCCAAAAGAGAAGGTTAGCAGAAAATGTGTCATGGAAGTAAACGGCATCTAGTGGGTCCAGAGCTCCGGGAGGGTGGGGCCATGGACATGGGCCCAGCACAACACTGAACTGTCACTAGCTGCAGTGAGCTCATTGTCAGTGGGTGGGCCACCCGGCCATGCATGGAAAGCAGGGAAGAGAACTGAACTGGTGTTGGTGTTTCTGGCCGGCTTGTGCGCCACACTTGCCCCCATCATGGCGGCTTGCTCCCTTCCCTCTTCACTTTTCCAACCCTCCCTTTCTTCTTCCATGGCATCATATCTCAAGTATAAAGATTACCAATTTATCTGCAGAGAAAGAGGTAGATAAATATTAACCAACATAAATCATAACTAATGTAACACTTAACTGTGTTTTCTATTTAAGTATGTCAGTCGAATATTAAAAAGAAGATAAGATTCGTCCCATCACTTTAAGTCTTTTTATTTGTCTTTTTTTAATTATTGGTTGTGTGTCTATTGACAGACAGAGACATGATATATAAATTATTTCTATTATAAAAAAGAATAAAATGTTTAATTCGAACACATCAACCTTATAATAATATAAAATCTTATACCCACCTTACAATGAGAAAAGATAAATTCTCATGCTTTAAATGTGATAAATTGTTAGTGAAGTGTTCCGGAAGGAATGGGATGGAAGGATCCACGAGAAAAAAAAAGACGCAAACTGATAATTCGCATATATTTTGTACACACGCGTGTAGGTGTACATGTGAACAGTGAACATGCAAGCACAGCTAACCAGTGATGGGAAAAACTTTTCATGTGCACATCATATCCCAAAAGGCCATGGATGGATGGATGGCAGCAAGATGATCAAGGAGATCACAAGCATGCATAATGCAACAGTTACTAAAGGCTAAAGCTCCATTGATTAAGCAAGATATGTGTACATAGGTCGAGATCAGTAGCCGGGTTGGAAAGGAAGATCCATATGCTCAATTATCCACACATGTTTATCCCTTTTGGAGGGCACTAATAATTAAGATAGCTAGCATGCATGCTTGCCACCACCATTGCAAAAAAAGTGTATATTCATCTCTAGCTATTTAATTAATTTATTGTACCTAACTAATTTTGCTGCTTTGTCAAACATCGATGCTTAGAATTAGTACCTCTTAATCGTAAATTCAGTAGAGGTTTGTCTTTAATTATCTAAATTGGAGATAGATGTGACCTTATGCAAAACGTTGTTTCCTCTCTAGAATTCGCAAGCAAACATGCATGCCACGACATTTTAGGCCGTGCTAGCAATTTGAGGAAAATGTTAGGCAAAAAGTTATCCATACAATAATAATTAGTCGACGAGATGTCCCTCTATATCCATTGCCAACCATCTAATAAGCTGGGTAGCTGAAACCTAACTTCGCTCATAAAACGTTGCACTGCTAGATCCCAAGAGGAACATACCCAAATGTGCAAAAGGCCCAAAGCTAGGTAGTTTCACCTAACCACACATGCTTGCATTCATCCAAATCACCCAAAAGGTTAATGTCTTAGCTACATTTTAGATTTGTTTAACTCTCATGAACTACCTCTATTCTTTTCATCCTCATCCCACGTCGTCCCGCGTCATCCACACGCGAGCGGCTCGAGGCGAAATCCAAGCTGCCCACCAACGCCCCTCCCCCTTCTTCTCCGTCTCGCTATCATTGGAGCATGTCGCTTGGAGAACCGAGCAACAAGCCAGGATGGCGACGGCGAGGCCAAACCTCGGCGATGCTCCACCTCTGGTGTGGGAAAGGCAACGCGAAGCTCGGGAAGTTGGAGGGGTTGCAGCGATGAACTCTGGCATGAGGCGGTGGATCTAGAGCCACCCTGACCGGATTCAATGCCCCTACGGCCAGATCTGGCGTCCCTACTTAGATCTGGCCGGGGTCGAGTATCCGATGTGGTTGGTGGGGGAGGCAACATTCGGCGCAATTAGCGCTGGGGACGACACCAGGAGGCCGATGTCGATGGTAGTAGGAGGCCAGCAGCTGCAGTAGGATGGCGCCGACGACAGTGGGAGGATGGCGTTGGCGGCGTCAGTAGCAGCAGGAGGCCGACGCCGACAATAGCGGCCAGCTAGCGCAAGCGGTAGTGGGAGGGAGGGGGCGACAACGGATGGGAGGGAGGACATCAGGTTGGCTGTAGCGGGCAGGCAGTAGTAGACAACAACGTGAAGGATGGGAGGTCGACGCGTCCATGCTGCGGGATGGGTGGTGCGGGCCCATGCACGGCTACCGGTGGGAGGCCGACGTGACGCGGCCGGCCATGAAAGGAGGCCAACACGACGCAGAGCTTGGCATGCCCAGCGACGACAGGATGCTCGTGCAACGACAACGTTGAGAGCGGTGAGGCGCGTGCCGTGGCTAGTGGTAGATTGAGCTGGTGCTACGCACGACGCTTTGGCCGAAGTTTTGTCGGCGGTATAGGGCAATAGGATGAGGCAACAAGATGCGGACATGCGGTCTATGGAGACGTAGGCAATCTAGCCGAGGCGGCGATGACAGTGGCGCTGTGAGGTGGGCATTGTAGGACTACGGCAGGTCCTGATCCAGACGCTAGTCCTCTTGCGACGAGGCCTTGCCGCCACAAGATGGCTGCGTTGGCAGGCTAGTTTGGGAAGAGGGATCTATTCTTCTCTCTCACCCTCTCCCTCTCCAACCTAACTACATGGATGGATTTGGAGCGTGCCGAATGTCGAGCTCCTACTTGATGGCTGGCCAGCAACGAGGCGTTGGCGTGGTGGTTGCACACCGAAGGAGTGTGGTTGGTGGTGGCTTCTATGTCCAATAGGCGACCTCGACATGAGGGAGCAGAAATATTACGGTCAAAAGCCTAGCCTCTTCGGACCAGCAACGGCGCCGCTTTCCCCTTGAGGCGTTGTTGAGTGATCTTTCTTGTCCCCTGATGGATTCCTCTAGGTGAAAATCATGTCTTAACACCTTATGGTGGGTGGCGGTGACACTGTCGTGTCGTATCCTTGTTGAAGACGCCATTTAGAAGATCTTTATCTGTCGAGATATCGTGTTCCTATCTTAATAGTAACAGGATCCGGTTGTAGACGTGTGGTGTGGCTATTTTTTTCTGGCTATAGTCTTTCAGGGCTGTAGTCATGTAATTTGCTCTATCAATATAAAATGTCGCACTATCTATAAGTGTTGTTTAAAGTTAAAAAAAACTCACATGCATGCATATATAGGCGTACAACTAGAGATATACAGTGTCAATTAGCCACACATAATATTAATACAGTACTTACCTTCCGATAAAGTCAATCGATAGATTCATAGATATGATCTCACCCCACAGAAAGCAATGACGTGTTGAGATAACTATAGTAAAAAATAGCTGTAAACATTGGGTATAACAATCTTTGTAAATATTAATATTAGCATTAAAAATGATTTATATGCATTTGTAATTTTTTCTCAGAAAAGTTGACATGCCTATAGTGAAAAGTTGTATGCTTTGGGTATAACTATTCTGATTCACACCTGAAAATGGTGAATTTTTATATATAGCTATGTTTTTCCTTCGAAAAGTTCTTACAAACTATAATTTTATTATTGCATTATATTAATAATGTTATGACAGAAATTACATCACTCTTTGGGCCATTTTTGAAAAATGGGTTTGCGATATGATTTCACATCCTTAATGGGTAAGTTTCAATCTTAACCATTCATTTTTCTCACCTCATTTCATCTTATTCCCCATTTATTTCTATTTCCTAATCTCACCTAGGTACCCTGACCCATTTTCCAAACACACCCTCAGGACAACATACTAACTCTATTTCTAGGCAATACCATAAAGGTGTGATGAAGATAAGGAATCAATACATGCTGTATGCCGAAAACTTGAAATGAACGAGCATGCAGTTATTTGCTAACTTTAGATAAAGATTTACAAATAGAATTAAGTAAAATGTATATCTCTTTTAAGTGTTGAAGTTATTAGTCTTAATTCATGAATTTTAGTTGCTCTTTGTTAAGTGGCTATAACTTAGAAGCAAATGCCTGATGTTATTTCATTATTAAAGAGAAGAAATTACATCTCTCTTTTTCTTTGGAAGAAGGTATTAAAAAAATTACTTAGATATAATTTTTTTAATAATGAAATAACATCGGATATTTGCTTCTAACTTACTCTTTACTCTTGTAGGGAAGGAGGTATAATAGAGCCAGCCACCTTTGAGCATATAGCCCTTAAAAGTTACACATAGGTCCTTCAATTCTGAGGTTAATTAGTGCATGACCATGAATATGCATCATTTCATTTGGTGTTGGAACACAAATAAAGGCTTAGAAGCTGTAAAAGTTAGCTGCCCAATTAATTAATCTTGGGAGAGATCAGATGGAGATCGTTTGCAACCAGTGGACAGCCACAGCTATACATCAATGATCATGCGATGCAAGAAATGGACTTTTTGAGTGTATCAACATCAGTGTGGGGGACTAGAGGCAATGTCTGACTCATCTTGACCCCTCTTGTACTTGTTGTACAGCCTGCAACTATATATAGCTGACAGCGAAAATTGTGACTGATTAATTAGTACTAATTCAGTTATGCTGGCTTACACTTAATTTGGAGAATTAAGTCCTAATAATCAGATTTCCTCCGGGCTCATTTTTTGAGGGGGTAACCAAAACATTATCTACAAAATAGACATTCAGAATATTTATCTACAAAATATTAATTATGCTATGTCACTTTCAGAATACTGGCTCATCTTTTTTTCCTAGTCCCAATAAATCAAAACAAACATTAACCACACTATTAAGAAATTAAGTGTTGTTTTTGGATCTTGAGGCATAAGGACATATACAAAGGTAGATAGAGTTTAGTATGAACTTTTAGCCAATACAAATTATTTGAAGGTTGTTCCCTTACAAAAGTTGAGCCGATAAAGACCCTAATCATTATTAGTTCATCAAAAACATTTTATTACTCTTTTTCCCCCTATCCTCATGTAGCAAAAACATTATATAGGTTAAGAGTCGATGTTAATTTTTTTTAAAAAGAGTTGATGCTAAACAATGTTAAGCTTAACAACGATATTTCTCTCTGCTCTCATCTCTTCCAGGTCAGCAAATTTGTCTACTTGAAAAGGCTAAGAACTCCTACTAATGAAAGTTGTACATTCCCTAATCCACCTAGCTAGCAATATGTCACTTGAGAAGCTTATGTATAGTAAGTTGCTTCATGGAGAGGTAATTGCATGCCATGATTTGAATAGCTCACCTAACAAACGATTACCTAGCTACCTGTTGGCAGGCTCAAGCCGACAGTCCCCAACTCAAGCAATCTTCACTGTACTTTTGCTCCTAAGTAAGGTGAATTGCAGTGGAAGAGAAATTAACCCGGCCTAAAAATAATTTTGCAGCTAAGAAAACAGATGCATATATATATATATATAATTGTTCCAGAATAAATGGCATTAAGTACACATTTCTGCATGAGTCCACAACTTGAATTTTTGAACTCCACTTCTCCTTCAATATGAATGGAATTTGGCTATGACCAGCTCAGCTAAAAAGAAGTAAATAACATATAAAGGACATCCTTTCGTACAAGAATCATAAGCATGCGTGCTGCAATTGTGTGTACTGAAAAATCCTGCAATTTGCACTGTTTTACTTATCTTTTTCTTACTTTTGGGATTTGCATGGACCCCAAAGTGTGCCTATATAAAAACGATTCATTCCCAGCAGGGAATACATCCCTTTTGGTTATATTTAAAAATCCAGCCAACTAGCTTATTGCTCTTAAATAATTCACCAACCTTCAATTTGTATGATTTCAGCATTTAAATCACTCACCAAATCAGAGAATCCGGCAATAGTGTCTCTATCATGTCTATGTTGTACGAACTCTTATCTACACACCTTTGACAATGTTTTTCTCTTTACTGAAATTTTTTATTTAACCATATTTTGTCAGTGTTTTTATCTTACTGAAGATTTTGATAGTGTTTAATCATATTATTAAAGGTTTTTTCAATGACAATGATGTGGAGTTGTCAAGATGAGGTTAACCTGCAAGTTCAAAGCTTGAGCATAGTTGTAAGCTCAAAGGTCAGCCTTAGGCGTAGACTACTCTAACAACATTGTCTAATAAAACAATCTTCTCTCTGTTTTTTTCAAAAAAATCAATTTATGGTTATAAATCTAGACACTATGTCAAATTGCATTGACGCAAAGGACGAATAATTGAATCTTTTATCTTCCGTAAGGAGTTTTGCACATGATTGTTGCTTAAGACTCAACTAAAGCAACGACCTAAAAGTTTTTTTTTTTGAAAATAAAATTTACGGCCAATCAGCAGGGTAGCTTGAAACTCTTCTTGCCTGTACTGTACTGTATCACTCTTTTATTTCTGAAGACTTACTGTATAACTCGATGATCAACAAAAATCCATAAAGTTCTACGTACATAAATACAGTACCTATGATTCAGAGTAGTAAATGATAAAACTGCACTGAATTATCCCCTGCAGGAAACTGTCATTTCTTCTATGTAACAACTGAAAAAGGTAACTAATCATGGTTATTTTTCAGTGTACAGAGATTGATCGTTCACATGGCAACCAACATTACTTCTGCTTGCAGTAGTATTGTTTAGAGAGGCAATTTAATAGTAGATTAGAGTGTGCTAAAGAAATCATAATACAGTGACATGCTTAGTTAATTTAGCTTATAACTGCAAAATGTTTGCTGATCACTGGCTGGTCACTAATAGTAGATTATTGACTGATGCAATCCTGAACTATAATATTATAGCAATGTGGTATAGTGATCGAGGGAATATAGAATAGAAGGCACCTTTTGCTAGGAACAAAAATAAAGAAAAATAATAAGTATAAAGGTAGACAACAACCATCAACTGTGCTGCCAAGTGAGCAGAAAAGAGGACAAATGACAGCAAGACCAATGTACTTAAATATGCAAATATGCCTAATGTGCTTGTAAACCCTGATTATTCAATGGCCATAGCTTTTCTACCACCTTCCTAATCCTAGCTCTCATTCCTGCCTACACTAATACCTATGCTTAAACTAATGCTTGCTCTAAACAATGATTAGCACTGGTGGTTAGGTGCACTATCTCTCTCACACAAACACTAAATACATCTGTAAATGAAACACGATGCCTAGAGTCCTAGTCATGAAAAAAACCCATGTAAACATCCATTGAAACCTTTTTGTTGAGAGAATCATGCATAATGTAACCAGGGTAGATAAAAAGATAATACAACGCAAACTAAGAAAAGATTAACATTTACTCTTAGGTTAGATAATTGAGAACAAAATATACAAACCTTTTTAGACATTAAGCTATATCCTAAAGTACATCTACTGTGATTCATTAAAATTATGTTTCAACAAATGGTCTATAAAGCAGTTTCCTGGGATGTAGCTTCATAATTAGTTAAGGGTACTTAGCAAGAATTAGCACCAAAAGAATAAATAGAGAAGAAAAGCCGCCTCCCCTTCTTTTTTTGGTACAATCTGGTTGTTTATCTCCTAATAGTTCGCACCTTTAAATTCATTTTACCGTTTACTTCCCAACGTTCAGAAATCACAACAAACACACAAAATTCCTGGAAACTCCAATTTTTGGACACAGCGGTAACAAAATCGTAGCAACAAAATAGTCACTCCGAAAATAATATTAAAATTCCTCCAAAAATTTCTTGACCGACAATCTGACGCCCCATTAGTAATTTCTGGCTTGCTTTGTCCCCTTTAAGAAAACAGTAAAAAGGTGAAAGTAACAAAGTAATAATTTCTGATAACAAGAAGCCCCACACACATGACACCTCACGGCTCCACATTACTGTTCATGTTCTTGCAAATCAAAATTATTCCTCCCAAGAAAATGTAGCTGAATCGCTTTAATCTTTGTCCTATTACTACTTTCCCTATAAAAATAGAAACAAATAAACAATTAATACCCCCATCACTGCACCACCCCCACCCCACCCTCTCTTCTTCCCCACACTGATGCTCCATTGCTCCCCCTCTGCTCCTTAATCATTGCTTTGCTCTGCCACAGGAGAGCTCCAGGGCCAGGACACACTCACTCTCACTCTCACTCACTCTCTTGGGGTGTTGTGTTCAAAAAAAAAAGATTTTCTTGGCTAGTGTTGATATGTTGTTGTGAATGATGGCATAGGGTTGTTTGGGATGAGGGGTAGCTGGATCAGCCTGGATCTCTCTTTCTTGGGTTGGGAGCTGCGCTTCAGGGAGGAAAGATCCAACCCAGATGTCATCCGGCCTCCTCACTCCTCTTCTCCTGTGAAGGTATGAGCATTTCGTTGATTTGGGGCAAAATGCCGCAAGATTCAGGCGAATGGTGATGTTTGATGTGATTGTGCTTGTCTGGGGATGAAAAAGATGGGATTTTTATACATTGCGGGGAAGGTTTCGCTGTTTTTGATTTACCTTTGATTTCTTTCCAAATACTGGGTATCTGTATGGCGATGGCCTTTCCTTTCTTGCAAAAACTCTGGCTTTAATTTTGGTCACTGGTGAATTCTCTCTCTCCTGGTGGCCTTCTTGGATGCCAAGATTTTTGCTTTCTGCCGCTTTAGGAAAGAAATGCGACGATTTCTCCCTTTTCTTGGTAATTTCTGGGACCCAAATAGTACCCATTTTAGCTGCGTAGATGGGTGCCAGATGAAGCTTCATTTTAGGAAACTGTTTAATTTCTTGTTTCCTCTAATGTTTCTTTCTCACCATCACAGTCTGCCCCTTAAAATGGCAGCAAATGGCGCTGTTTCTTGGTATGATTCCTGGTTCATTTGTCCTAAAAATGTCCCTTCGAATACTCTACTCTCTGTGATTCCTGTTTCTGCGGTTGTTCTGATCAGCATCAGTTCATTAAAAAAAGCTGCGATTTGGGAGCAGGTGTGGATTTCTTGCTTCATTTTACATTTTTTGGTGATTTGAGGCATTGAGGGTTAGTTGGCTGAGTCTCTATTGTGTTAGTTGGGTTTTCTTTTCACTACTCCCTTTTAATCTGCCATCTTTCCATTTGCTTGATGCTCTCTCTACCCAGCTATGGAAGAATCCTCCATTTTAAAGGAATTTTTCTTTGCTCTGTGTGGGAAATGGGAGGTTCTAACCTTTCTTGAGGTTACGTTTCTGATTCTCTTCTCCTTCTGGAAGTCTGTTCTTTTCTGTTTCGTCTCTTCCTTACTTTTTTTCTGGCAGTATTCTGATAAATTTCACATCTAATTTTCCTTTGTTCATATTCTTTTGGGCATTGTTTTGGTTAACAAGTCAGTCTCTAATCGCTGCTGAAATTAGGGATTTCGGACTGTGCATAGTCTGTTTTTTCTGATCTTGTAGTCATTCTGCAGATTGGGTACTCCACTTAATTTTTGATGCTTCTGGTTCATCATTGCTTCCTATCAAAACCTTATCTCCGGAAATCTTAATTAATGCGGAAATTTTGCTGCTAATTTCAGAATGACAAGAAGTAGACGGTTTCGGGCTGAGGCACCTTTTTTTTTTTGGGGGGCAATTCATTGCATCAATATGTTGCTAATCTTAACATTTGACCGTTGTGTACTTCTAAAAGTGTTGCTTCCATTGCAACTTTGATCTATAAAACCTGCTTGGTTTTGAAGGGTGATCTAAAAAAGGGGGTGGAATAGAACTTGTCATGGTCTGATGGTCCTCTGGTTCATCTTGTTTGTTTGAATTTATTTTTAGTTTTATCACCAAGTGCATGGTAGCAAAAGAAGTTTTCTGAGGTGCTAATTTTGGAGGTTTCTAATGCTCTGCAGGTAGTTTGCCGGTATTAGATTTTCATGTAGGTTGATGTCCCGTTGCTTTGGTCACCATTGGCTTTGAAGCCATAAAAGTGTTCAGAAGCAAAGGGGTGCTGTTCTCTTGTCTTGATTGGATCTGATGGAGATGATGTCGCCAACGAATCCAATGCGCAAGTACTCGTGGTGGTGGGATAGTCATATAAGCCCAAAGAACTCGAAATGGCTTCAAGAAAATCTCACAGGTAAACTTTATTTGGTTATTTTAATTTTATTAGTTTCTTCTTATTTAGTCTTTGGGTATAATTAGGATTATGCATCAATATCTAGCTATAACATTAGTTTTCTTTACCAGTTTGTTCTTGCAGTAGTTTTGTCGTAAAGTCAAAACCTAACCGTGGTGTCCATCATATCGGTTGGCATATCAGCATATGTGTTGAATCTACATGTCAGTTATGCAATTGTCTAGACAGCGTGTCGGTTAATTTTTCTAGGATGTAAGCCTGAGATTGAAAGGCTTTAATGGTAAAGCAAAGATGTAGCTGACTAGCTGTAAAAGACTCTGCTTGTCACAGTGTTCATAAGAAACAACCCATCCCTCATGTCTCTTGTGAAAAATCAGCAGATTTTGAGGGAAAACACATGAATAAGTTGAAGCTGGAATATATGGAACATAAGATAGTAAGATACCCAAATGGACAGTTGTTGGGATTGTACCGAATCTCCTCATGTGTGAAATATATTATGCTCTCTGGAGCTTTAATCGCTTGTTGGGCATGCTTGGTTTTAGCATGGACATGATTTAGTAATGAATCAGTTAAAACAGAAATTGCAGTAGAGATGTTATCAGATAAGAACTCATGATTTTAAAAACTTGGGCAGCGCCACATATTAGCTACTACTCGTCACTTGTCAGATGTTGTTGATCATTAGAATATTTAGGAGATCAATCTCTTGTATGTTTTGAACTTCAAGATTATAACATGCCCCAAGTTTTATAGATTATTATTGTCTGTTTGATATGGTGTCAGTTAGTAGCAGAAAATATTTGTTGTTGTCATATACTCAAGTTGCACAATGTTCCACATCTCCTTTTGCAAAGTTTCTTGAAGTATGCACTGAAATGGCATTTTGGCCAATGCTTAACTACAGATATGGATAGCAAAATCAAGCGGATGATCAAGATAATCGATGAGGATGCTGACTCATTTGCAAGAAGAGCAGAAATGTACTACAGAAGGCGTCCAGAGTTGATGTCTTTGCTGGAGGAGTTATACCGTGCTTACCGAGCTTTAGCTGAAAGGCATGATCATGCTGCCGGGGAACTCCGAAGCGCCCAACGGAAAATGGCAGAAGCATTTCCTGATGAGTTTCAGTTAGACTTGGATGATGATTTGCCAGCTGAAACCTCGTCTACAGAAACTGAGACTGATAGTCATGACATGACACCATTTTTCCTCTCTTTCATCAATTCTGGTGATTCGAAAAAGCGTTCTAAAGGTTTGTTGTAGTGTTGTACAAATTCACGTCCTGAAACTATACAATAATCTTGATAGAGGTCAAGTTTAACTAACATACTAACATTGCAGATGACCAGGACCATGAGAAGCTACAGAAAGAAATATCGAGCTTGTCGCAGGAAAACCAAGAACTCAAGAAGAAAATCTCTTCAGTGTTAGAAAATAGTGAGAGGGCCGAATCTGAAGTTGTTTCCCTCAAGGAAGCCCTTGCACAGCAAGAAGCTGAGAAGGAAGCTGCGTTTTCACAATGCCAACAATCCAGTGATCGATTACAGGTCCTCAAGTCTGAAATACTGCAAACCCAGGAGGAGTTCAAGAGATTGAAGGAGGAGATGCAAAATGGACTGGAGAATTTAAGCACTGCAGAGGAACGTTGCCTTCTTCTTGAAAGAGCTAACCAGAATTTGCATTCGGAGCTAGATAAGCTGAAGAATGACTCAAAAGAGAGGCATGGAGAACTCAACGAGAAGCACGTTGAGTTGGAAAAGCTTAGCATATCTATACAAGAAGAGCAACTCAAGAGCATGCAAGCAGAAATGACACGACTATCACTGGAGAAGCAACTGGCACAAGCCAAGGAGAAGCTAAGAATCTTGATCCTTGAAAAGAATGGTGAAGCAAGTAAGTTTAATGACATTGAAGCAAGCAAAGTTAGACTTCAGAATGATCTGGAGAAGATTCGAGAAGAGAACCGAAAGCTGGAGGAGCAAAACAACTCTTCCATCTCAGCAATAATTCGTCTACAGGATGAAGTAATTTCCTTGAAGAATGCTCAGCGGCTACTCGAGGAAGAGGTATGTCGTCACGTGGAGGAAAAGAAGGTGCTTCAGTATGAGCTTTCACAGCTCAAAGATGACAAGGGTGACTCTGAGAGGAAACATTTTTCGATCAAGGAGCAAATACAGGTGGTGAATTTCAATGTGGAATCCCTCCAAGCACTTGCGCAAGAGGTAAGGGATGGTAATGTTGAGCTTAAAGAGACCATGAAGCATCACGAGGGTGTGAAAGCCCTGTATGTTGAGAATCTGATGCAGCTGGAGAGGACGTTGGAGAGAAATGCTCACTTGGAGAGATCTTTGTCAGCTACAACCACTGAGGTTGAAGGATTGCGAGAGAATAAGATTGCATTGGAAGAATCATGCAAGCATCTCAATTCCAAGATTAATGGTTTCCAGTCTGAGCGGTCCATGTTCATTGCACGGATTGAAGGCATTTCTCATACAATGGAGAAGCTATCAGAGAAAAACGTGTTCTTGGAAAATTTGTTATCTGAAAACAATACTGAGCTTGATATCCTCAGAAGGAAGCTGAAAGACTCGGAGGATTCCACACACGCACTCTGTAATCAGAATTCAGTACTTCGATCTGAAAAGAGAACCCTTGTGCATGAGGTATTATAGTGCCCAGCATCTTTTTTACTTGAAATATTTTTTATCATAAGTTAATATGAACTTGATCGATATACTTTGATCTTGCTGCAGGTGGATAGCATGAATGGTGCTCTACTCAATTTAGAAGCCCAATTCGCAGAGTTAGAAGGACACCACTTGGATCTTCAGCAGGAGAAAAACAAGGCGCTTAATGAAGTGATCAAGCTACAGGAGATGTTAAGGTTTGAGAGAGAGGTGCACAAAGAACTCAACTACTCAGGCAAGACTCAGTTCAGTGCTGTACAGAAGCAGTTAAGCTTCCTGCTCGAAGAAGGCCGTCGTAGGGAGAACCAGCTTCAAGATGAGGAGCATAAGATTGTTGAAGCTCAGATGGAGATTTTTGTCTTGCAGAGGTGCTTAGTTGACGTGGCAGAGGCAAATTCTGATGTCTCGGGGCAATTGCATAAGCAGAAAAAGCTATGCGAAGTCCAGGAGGAGAAATTAACCTTTTTGTCAAAAAACAACCAGATGCTAACTGAAGGGATTGGTTCTGTGATGGAAGAACTACATTTGGATGATAAATACGGATCATTGGATCTAATGAAGCTTGATGTAATCGTGCAGCTCATCTTGCATGAGATCAAGTGCCTTCTGAATACTATCTCCGATGCTCAGGACGTGAAGCAAAACCAGATCCTCGAGAAGTCGCTTGTCGTCACGCTTTTGGAGCACTTTGGACGAGAGGTGGCTGATCTGAGGTCAGAGAGAAGTGTTCTGAGGCAAGAGTGGCAAACAAAGAGTGAGGAACTTCTGCAGCTGCAAAATGAAAGGCATGACCTCATGAAGATCAGCTGCGAGTTACGGAAAGAGATGGAGGCTCGGAACCGTAAAGTGGAGGAGATGAAAGGTGAGGCAAAATTCTTGGTTCGACAACTCACTGAGCTGCAAGAGTCACGGCAGTCATTGCAAGCTGAAGTCATCAAGCTGATTGAAGAGAACTCCTCTCTGTCAGGCAAACTTTATGACTCCAGGGAGAAAGAAAAGACATTTGAAGATGATTTCAGTACTCTCCTTGGTGAAGCGATCAGTACAGAAATCCTTGGTGTCGTTTTCAGAAGCCTTCATGACGAGAGGACATCTCAGCTGCAGTCTTTGCATGAAGATTTCGGGTCTCTCCATGCGGCAGGCAACGAGCTTTACCAGGAGATCAAGCTGATGAACAAGAAGCTTGGAGACCTGCAACTCGAGAACAACTATCTCGAGAAGGAGCTCAGTAAAACTATGAGCATCTGCGACAGCTCTGGTTCAGAAATCGGTGCTGGGAGAAGGCGCACTATGCGAAGAGACACAAAGCTACTGAAATCTGGCAGGAAGAACCAGCAAGAGAGCACTGTGAACATCGAACAACGCAAAGAGGTCGACCACGCCGGTCTCGAGAAATCGAATGAGATGTTGAGGGAGAAACTCCACAAGCTGCAGAGTGAGGTGCAGGTGCTCAGGAGCAAAGAACAGCCGGTGATCGATGTCAAGTCCTGCGATGCCGAGATCACAAAGCTGCTTGCCAACATGCAGATGGCCACTGCCAACGCTGCTCTCTTCAAGGAGAAGGTGCTTGAGCTCATTGCATCGTGCGAGAGCTTCGAGATAAGCGAGATGGTGCAGAAGGAGGTGCTGAAGGAGGAGATCACCCGGAGGAACTCTTACGTGAATGCGCTCAAGGACAAGCTCAACGCCATCGAGATCGAGAACAGTAGGCTGAAGGTTGATCTCAATGGTGACTTCACCCTGTTGGGAGCCTTGCAAAGTGAAGTCAATGCCCTGGAGAAACAAACCATGTCACTGGCCAAGGATTGCTTACCATCAAATAAGCTCAGGATGGAGGTATACATTTACCCTTGCATTCTCTGCATTTCTGTTCATGTTGAAGCACTCTCTGCATATCTGTTCCTTTTTCGTTGCACAAAATTTTGCTATACCAATTTTTCACCTGTTAACAGAAATTAAGTAACGTAGAGATAAACCAAAATTAGGTAATGTAGAGATAATTACCAGGCCTACAGCAACTTGTTGAAGTATTGGCAGTTTACTAATTTTCTTCGCAAAATTATGCTTTTGCTCCTCAAAAGAAAGATGTTTTCCCTATGCTTAAACTTGAACAAAGAAATGAAGTACCTTTGTTTGAAGGATCCGGTATGTGTACTTGAAAAACTGTACACTGAAATATATTTGTATTTGCACCATTTTGTCATACCACAAACTGTTCAGTCTTCATGAAACATAGAAACCCTATGCTAAACTTCAACATAGAAACCCAGTGTTCCTGTGAAAATCTTGTTTGAAGGATCTCAATTGTACCTGAAGAACTTTTTCTTGAACATAGAAAACCAGTATTTGCATCCAGTATCGTTATGAATTCGAATCATTTTGTCATACCACTGAAACTTTTTCAGTCTTACTCATGGGACACTCATTGTCACTTGCTGCAAATTTGCCAGGAGTTCTCAGTGTCACCTCAGCTGTCCAAGATCGCCGTGAAACCAAGCTATGGCGACCAGAACGCGACGAAAATGGTGAAGGACATGGAGCTGCAGAAGCTGCACGGGACAATCAAGGCGCTCCAGAAGGTGGTCACCGACACCGGCGTCGTCCTCGAGCAGGAGCGCCTCGACTTCAACGCCAACCTCCAGGACGCCAGGAGGCAGATCGAGCTTCTCCGCCTCCGCGACATGGCCATCGACGACAGCGACGCCAGCGAGGCCGTCATCTACGAGCGCATGCTCAAGGACATCCAGCTCGACCTCGTCCAGACCACGTCGCCGACTCCCACCCGGAGCAGAGCCCGCCACCACCGGAGGAGGAACGGCTCGACGGAGGCTGACAAGATGCCGCTCGGGCTGTGGAGCGTGGTGAGAGCGAGCAGACAGCGGGAGGAGGAGGAGGATGATCTGCGGCCCCCGCAGAGCGAGGCGTCGGCGGAGAGGGGGAGGAGGTCGTGCTCGTCGGAGGTGAGCCAGCTGACGGTGGTGAAGGACCTCAGCGTGGACAAGCAGGAGCTCCTCCCGCGGCCGCCCGCCGCCATGGCGGAGGCGCCACACCGGGAGTGGAAGAAGAAGGTGATCGAGCGGCTGTCGGCCGACGCCCAGCGGCTGGTTGACCTGCAGTCGATCGTCGGCGAGCTCCGGGCAAGCGCGGAGGTGGCGCCGGAGCTCGAGGACGTCACGGCGCAGATGGTTGAGGCCGAGGCCGCCGTCGCGCAGCTCATCGACACCAACGGGAAGCTGCTGAGGAAGGCGGAGGAGTTCACCTCGGCCGACGCCGCCGCCGGCGACGACCTCCGCAGCCGCAGCCAGCGCAAGATCCTGGAGCGGGTGCGGAAGATGTCGGAGAAGATCGCGCGGCTGGAGCAGGAGACGCAGCGGTTCCAGCACGCGCTGCTCCGCCACGAGGAGGAGCGCGCCACCCGCCGCGCTGCCGCCACCGCTGCCGCGGCGGCCAGCGGCAAGTCCAGCAACGTGCAGCGGCGGTCGTCGAGGGTGCAGCTTGTGGAGTACCTCTACGGCCGCCGGCGCGACAGCCGCCGGCAGAGGCGCGGGCCGTCGTGCTGCATGAGGGCCAAGGCCATCGACGACTAACTCCATCTCCTCAGTTTACATGAAGAAGCAAGAAGCCGATCATAAGTTTTTTTTTGTTTACTTCATTTTACCCAGTTTTAATTAATCAATCTCGTGGAATTAATTTAAAGTGAAATGTGGTAGCTTCATGCTCGTAATCATTTTTATGTCGTGGTAGGGTAAATAATCTCGTGGACTAATCCTAGTTTCGTGCTCTTAATCATATCATGAACTCGATTAAGCATCGTTGTAAATGGTAATTAGTCGTCATGACAGCATCGAACTCTTTATTTTTTTTCCTCCTCGTTATTGTAAATTATTTTTTTCTGTTGATACATGTGATGCTCCATGTTGGTTTGTCGGTGAATGTCTTTGCGTCCGCGTCCGCGTCGGCGCCGGCGATCCTCCTCCGTGTCAGAATGCCGGTGATGCGCGGCGGATTGCGTCCAGGGGCTCGAACTCGATCGACGGAGTGGAAGGTGATGAGGATGGCGTCCAGCTGCAGAATTTTTGCATTTTTAATTTTTTTAAAAGATTTACAAAAATAACTTCCGAGTTTGAAAATTTTCAAAACTAATCTCCTCCCGTCCTCCGGGAGGGCGGGAAGGAAAACGCCCTCCCGGAGGGCGAGAAATCCGACGTGGCAGACGGCCCCGCACGGCCGTCTGCCGCGCGGTGGCATTTTTGCGGGCGGCCCCCTTCCCGTCCTTGGGAAGGGCGTTTTCATGTGCACGGGGGCCGCCCGCATTTGCGGGCGGCTCTTCACGCCCTTGGTAAGGGCGTTTTCACCGTGCACGTGGGGCCGCGCAAAGGCCGCCGCCCGGCATTTTGCAGCGGCTCCTTCCCGCCCTTACCAAGGGCGTTTTTCACCGTACTTATTATTGGTCATTTAAGTTGAAGATATTTTATAATTTTTTTAAATGATTGAATGACTTTAAATATTATTAAAACTTATTATTGGTCATTTGTAATCCAAATAAATTCTCCTCAAGCAAAAAATAATAATTGGTTCACAGAATATATTTTTTGCATCTAAATAAAATCATTACCGTGGACCAAAATATATGTAGGCTCCAGATATTACAATGTGAACCTAACATATTTGAATAATATTTTAGTTCAGTTATAAAATTTATAAATTCAAACAAACAGCGCATGGCTATAATCATATTTTAATTTTGAAAATTATCAATTAGTTCAAACAATTCTGTAGAAGTTCTCAACTACATATTAATTTCTTGAGACCTACTACACTGTTGGGATATTTTAAGAACTCATTGTTTTTAAACTTTTCTTAAATAACTAAATTGTTGTGTAACTTTGACCATTAGTTTCTGTCATTAGTATTTTTCTACCTATATGATTTTTCATGTTTTCAAACCAATCACATTGAGATTTATCGATGGTTAACGTTTTAAGAGTTTGATCATCAATAAATCTCAAAATATGGAGGAGCATATGTTGTTTGCATTACCTGTGAACATATTATTTTAACCAAGTTAACTTAGTTGTAATGGTTAAGCGGTTGTTTGTCACAGTGTTACATAACCCATTAGGTACGGATGATGCAATACAACTAACTCATCCCCCACGAGTGAAGGCTCGGCTACCTACGGAACCGTTCAAGGGCGATAAGCTTGTCATCAATTTTCTCTTTCCTTCTCGGCGTTGTACTCCTTTTGAGTTTCACATTCGCTTACTTTTAAGCCGTTATATTGGGGAATGACATTGTCGATCCACCTAGTGAATCCACACCTTCTTTGAATGCCCCGGTAAAGAAACACATGTAATCGCTTAGAGAGCCACCGGAGCGAAGACGTTTGCATAATTGATAAAATGAAAGACGTACAACGAAGTCGTTGTCTAAGTTGGGGCAAATGAAATATCTCCGACCATATGTTTGTGGTTCAAATGAGGTAGCCATCTTGCAACGATCCCTACAACCGCACATAGGACGCTCCGACCATTTAGGGAAACCCAAAGGGGTTATTCCTCCATGCTAAGCTTGCGATTTCGACGCGACGTTCATACTCCATCCAAGTCCGAATGAATTGTTCGTGGACTCAGGTTGTGTTACCGTCTGACCGATCGAAGCAGGGTTTAACCGTATCGATCCAATCTTTGTATGGACACCGACGTACATCCTCCTGGTTGCACATTTTTTATGGTCGGAGTTAAAAAATGGAACAAGCGAAAAGGTTAAAGAAAGAAAAATTATACTCACGACAAAATCGTCATCCGCAATCTCGGGACACACGAAGCATCTTTGTCCTCTAGTTGCTTGTCTTATGGATCTTACAACTTGGCAACGTAGACCACGGTGGCATTCGGACGTTCCCGCCATGTGGGTAGTGCCACTGATCCATAGGCCCCCAAAGCTTCGCGCGAACTCGACGTTGGTACTCGCCTTCCGTTGAAGGTAGTCCGACCTTGTTTCGCTAAGTGGGTAGTAACGTGTTCCGTCGGTTCGTGGGTTCTCCGTATCTATCCACTCAACGAAGTTGCACACCCGACGATATGCCCGCATGAGGTGTTAACACGATGTACAATCAAGTTAGCGTTTCGCGTGAAGATTTTGTAGATGAAAGCAGTGCAGTTAAGCCATACCTTATCAATGTTGGCGCATTGGAAAAATCGTCTCCCCCTGGTTTCAGCGAGGAGGGACGACGTAAGTATGCAGCCATCTCCACAATGGCATAACGGACGGTCACACCATGGTGGAATAAAACCGCTCAAAGGATGGAGTCGCCGGTGGAGACGCTCAAGGAATGGATGATATGAAGATCGCATTGCGGGAGTAAATGTAGAAAAGAGAATGCAGATTTGAAGAGCTCGTATTCGGATCTAGGCAATATATAGTGCGGGAGGTGACGGTTCACATCTATGTATCGTTTATGTCTGTCACGGGGCAACAGCTGATCGAGACGTATCATGTAGGATTGTCACGGGGCAAAAGTTGATAGCGACGTATCGTGCAGGACTATCACGGGGCAAAAGTTGATAGCGACGTATCGTGAAGGACTATCACGGGCGAAGCGATAGCGATGTCTCGTGTGTGTCTAATCGGGCCGAAAGTTTTTTTGTCGTTAGTAAGAGTATCATGCGCGAACTATACGGAAGGATCTCGTGACATGTGAGTGCGACGAATGACATAGATATATACAAACATCAAACACAAAATAAATATTTACAATTTGTACAAACGTGCACACAAGCCTACGACGAGGCCTCTTACCCCTATCCCTCCTAGGCGTGCTCGACGTGCCCCGAGAGTACGTCGCTGTCTGGGGGCACGCCACGACTAGCACGGACATCCGGCGCGGGCGTCTCCGTGGCGGGTCCCGGCTCGTGGTAGAGGTGCTCCACCGAGCCGAGAGGAGGCGAGTACGTCCCGATCCGGGTCCTCCAGTCGTCGGGTCGTCGCCCGTACCTGACCCCCTCGTCGCCTCCCCGGACCCGCCCGCCGCGGACGAAGTCCCCGACCGAAAATCCCCGCCGAGTAGAATCCTCCCGTATGTAAGCAATGTGAAGCATCGTGACTTAAAGTAACACGTGTGAACTAATCATCGGACGACGCTTGCTCACCTCCCGGCGACGAGGGACGAGGAACGGAGGATCCGCTCGCTCCAAAGAAAGCTCGCAGCCGGGCCGAGTAGCGAAAGGCCGAGGATCGACGATCCACTCGCGCCGCCGTATCCCCGCTCGGTAGCGTCGGACCTAGGCGACATTCGGTTTGTTAGATCACGTTGTAGGGTTGACACAATGAAAATGAGTGGAACTAACCCGTGGAAGGACCGCCGGTGTGGTGACCATCCGGCACGGACCGCGTGGACGAGGACCTGTAACACCCCGTGGAGGAACCGCCGACGGCGAACGACACGAGAAGATCCGCAAGATCTTCCGTGCCGTCGTCCGCATCCGCTCGAAGGTCATCCTCCGTTCCACCTCGTTCGGTGAATGCTCGCGTCCCCTCGCATCACCGAGTCGATTTCGGCATTCAATGCCCGTGCGGCGTCGGCCTACAAAAATGAAAACAAGTTAGGTTTTTCGCTCCAATAAAAAACATAATGACGTACAAAGGCTTTAATGCGGACAAATCATGACGTACCCCAACGAAGTAGTCCTGGTCTCGGTGCTCGGGTAGGTGTCCGTGATCGTCGCAGGTGCGGCTGCTGCGCGACCGGTGTGAAGGTCACGCGCGGACACGTCCGCGGTAGGTACCACCGAAGGTAGGCGGTGTAGTTCTCCTCGGAGTGGGCGTAGATCTCGCCGATCACCTCCTCGCGGCAATCGCCGAGCCGCCACGTATTGCCGCATATGTGGTTCCCGGAGGAGCCTCCCCGGTCCCCGTCGAGACAACTCCGTACACAAAAAAGGTCGACTATAGTTCCATTTAATTTGACACAATAGTAGTACATTTGAAATAGAAATACTCACTGGTGGTCCTGGTGGGGAACGGCAACCGGTACGTCTACCGGGAATCCCTGCCGCAGTCCGAACTGCCTCATCACTCGGCCTGGGCAGTGAGGCTCGACGGTGATGTCGTACACCATCGGGATCAACGTCATCCAAGAGGCCGAGTCGCGCGTGCACAACGTCGAGAGGCCTAGAGGCGCCCGAGCTGCTACCGCTGCGCGTGTACGGCTCCCGCACAACGTCGTACGGCGAGACGGTCCAACTCGAACACGAAGTCCGGGTAGCTCCGTCTCACCCGAGCGTGGGCGTAACGACGCTGCGACAATAAAAAATCAAGTGGTTACAAGTTTTGTTCAACACAATTTAAATATTTGAAAGAAATATGACTTTGTACTTACGTTGCGTCGAAACCAGACGAACCCATCGTAGGCCCGTCGGCCGGGTTCTCGAAAGCGGCGCTACGTCGTACGGAGAGGTGTCGACGACCGGTCGGCCGATCGCGAACCGCTCCGTAGCCCACAAGCAGCAGAGGAAGGGGACACTGTGAAGATCGCTCCGGATCTGTCTTCGTGCACGCGTCGCACGCCCACGGTAGGTGGTGCGAGCACGGCCGAACCCCAACTCCACCGAGGCACGCCGCCTATCTCCGCGTCCGCTATCGACCGGGCGTAGTGGATCGGCCCTCTCGCAGCGTGTTCCCAGACGTGTTGGTGAACATCACCCACCGAACAACCAAAGCAGTGACGCCTCCAACGAGCGTCGCACGGAGTACTCGTCGGCGTCGGGGTGGAGCTTGTCGGCCTACAAAGGACAAAACCATGTTAACAAACATCGATGTAATGAAAAATATCGAAGTCTTCAAGTTAACTTACCGTGAACCGCATAATCCAAGTCTTCGTAGGCCCGGTGGTCGCGTAAGGGTAGATCGATCAACACTGGGAGCCCCGTAGCCTCATCACTTGAGCAAAGCGCGCAGTGATGTCGTCCCTCCATCCACCAACACCGTCCACAGGCCCGACAGCCTCTCCGGCTAGTGGTAGCCCTAGCAGGTAGGAGACGTCCTGCAGCGTCGGAGCCATCTCCCCACAAGGAAGATGGAAGGTGTGCGTCTCAGGACGCCACCGATCCACCAAAGCAGCTATCAGGGACCGGTCCGCATCGAACCGTCTGGCCTGGTCGTGATCGTGGGCACGCGCCTCAACGAGTCTGCAGAGAGCGATCAGGCCAGACTCACGTAACCTGCAAGTCATACACATAGTGTAATATTAGTATCAAGCATAGTGTTCCTGCAATAAGTGATAAGAGTTTGAACGTACCGCTCGACGTGTCGCGGATCGACACGCAACAACTCGCGCGACGGCCGTGGACGAAAGGTGGTCAGCTGAGCACCCTGCACTGCCGACAAGTACGACCTGTGCGCCCTGTCCACCTGTCTGCTGAAAAGCGCTGGTGTATCGTCCGCCATACCTGCATGAATACATGAAGCACACAATAAGCAATTTATAAGAAAAATCAAAACAACATGAATACATGACATAAATGGTCCATTATATCTCAACATAAAAAAAGTTCACGTCTTAATTCAAACTAACAAACACAACATATAAGTATCACAACAACAATAAACCAGTTTACGTCTCACAATGATAAATATTACACGCACGACAGATGGCAAAAACATGACAAATAGTACAAATATCAGATCACCACTACATCGAAAAGGAGCAAACAAAATAATCAAGCCATTGCATCTCCAGTGGACGACGTAGTCGCTGCACGAGCACGTCTAGGACGTGGTCGCCTCGTTGTTGTTCCTTCTCCAGATGGACGGCTACCATCGGAGGGCCGTCCGAAAAGTCCCGAACCTTCGACGGTTGAAGTTTCGAATTATTCGGGCATTTTTTGTATGTATGTCCGCGCTCATCGCATTTGCTGCAACGTAGGGTCCTTCCCCGCCTCGGACTCGTCCATGTCGTTTCGATGCGTCTCGGCCGACGACGTCCCTTTTTCATCCTTAACTTTGATGGATCCGGAATGTAGAACACTTGTGGCCAGCAGTGTTGTGTACGATCCAGATATCCCAAAACCATATATCTCCTCCTTCCACGTATGAAAAATTGATTCTTTCCTGTAGTACTGTGACACATAAATATCTCGGAACTATGCCGCAGCCCCAGTGCCGGCAAGGACGTGTGAGCAAGGCGAGATGTCTAAGCTTCGGCTTCTACATACAAACAGCTACAACCACCATCCGCATGGAGCACACATTCCGCACGCTTGAACACGGTTGATGCCTCGCCTTCTCCCGTCGACACACATGATCTCGCATCAAGAACTTGGGTTCCTTGGGGATTACTCGTGCTTCATAGCCTTCGAATTTTGTCTTGCATATATTTCGTCACCACGTTGCCAAATACAATTTTGTTATCGACCATTAAAGGGGATATTTTCTTAAATCTATCCCTAAAATATGCCTGCGTGCCATGAAGGATAAATTCCACAATACCCACCAATGGAAGCCCCCTAACTCCTCGCATCACCCAGCTTGTACACCTCGGCCAGTTCGTTGTCATTATACCATATCGAGCTCCGTCGGTGTCATACAACAGACCACTTTTCTTTCGGTTCATTCTCTATCCAAAGGGAGAAATTACGTATTGATGGTGCGGACCTCCTTCTCATTGTTGGCGGGTCATTATGCAATGGACCAAGAGGTACAAGCAGCTCGTCAACTGTGGCAAACGAGATTGCTCGTCGGTTTGCTTCGTTGTCGCTCATCCAACCTTCTCCACATCTCATTGAATTTTTCTCTTGATTTTGACCACATAGCCTCTTGAATAGATCCATCGTGTGCTTGTTCTTGAATTGTTTGTAGAAATTGGCTCCCATATGACGCATGCACCACCTACTCCGAACATCACGCCACCTAGTGCAAGTCCCCTCTCCAGGCCAACCATTCCGAAGGTAGTCGATTGCCCTCGATGCCGGCATGACGATCATGTATGAGACAAACATTGGGCCTCATACGAACGACTTGGCATCGAACTCTCTCCAAGAACCAATACCGGCTTTCGGTGTTCTCACTCTCGACAAATGCAAACGCCATAGGTAACACCTGGTTGTTCCCATCCGCTCCAATCGTCGTCGATCTCGACCTCGTATTTCCCAGTCGAAAGGTTCCATCTATGCACAGACAGGGCGACAGGTGAACAAATGCGTTGATGCAAGCACCAATCGAGAAAAAGGCTCTTTGCAGCACGCTCTTGCTCGAATCGTAGATGATGGAAATGTCCGAATGTTGTAGTAGGTATTGGGGTTTCTCTCGAGCAATGGTGGCTAATAGACGAGGTAAATTGTCATACGATGCTTCAAATGTGCCATACCTCATCTCCAATATCTTTTGTTTCGCCCTCCAAGCCTTCGCATAGCTAATAGTATACTTGAATTTGTTCTCAATGTGCTTAATAATGGAGCCCGGTTCAAAATCCGTGTTTTTAACAACATGGTCAGACATCTCACCAAGCAACAAACGCGAGGTGATGTTGCGGTGGTACTTATCTACCCCGCAAGACATGTGTGCTCACCAACAATGCTCACTTTCTAATATTCATTCCATTTTCCCTTGTATGCATGAACGCGCCACGGACAATCATCCTTCATACACTTCACATCATACACATAGTTCGTAGACTTCACCACCCTAAACTCTCTATGCAAAGACACCGCCCAATGCTTCACCGCCTCTTTCATGTCTTCCTTATGAGCATACCTAGCACCCTGGATGACCTCGTTATCTTTGTATTCAAATGAAACATGCTGCCCTTCCGAGATAACAAGCCGAGAGAAATCGGCTTGTTCCCAATCGACGGCATGACATCTTCTTCCTCGTCCGATGATTCATCGCCCTCTGCCTGCTCATTTTCAGAATCCTCCCTCTCCATTTCTTCAACAATTGCTTCGATCCTCTCTCCCTCGTCCGCCACGCCAATCGCCTCCTCTAAGCTTGCTTCATTGCTTGGACCTTCGCCATACTCGTTTGCATTGTATTACGCTATCGATTTCGTGCGGTGCCACAAAAATAACAAGGGGCCAGACCTTTCAAGTGCCATGTCCACATAACGTCTCCACGACTCGGTGTTATCAATAGGCATAAGTTCCCAATAATATCCTTCATTGCACGACTTACTACAACGGATAGAGACATTGTGTTCACTCTTGTATCCACTTTAAATCCACGTAGCAACCAACTATACACTCGACTCAAATGTTTTCTCGCCGGCCTATCGATGCCCTTTGATTTCATCCTAAATTCGACAAATCTACACCTTCGGACCGTATCTAACGTTGCCTTCACCGTGAACTATCCGAAATATGATCTTACTTGCTATAGTGCATGACAAACAAATTGAAACGAGTTTATTCCATACTACGAATATATTTCCTAGATGATTCTCGTGCCTAACTTAATTTCTTTAACAATATGTTCTCTCGGTCTACATCTTAAATTTTCCAAAATCGATTTGTTCGTTCCATCTACCGCCAATCGTAACTCGTTCATTTCAGTTTGCCAAAATTTATAAACTAAATTCAATTAACTCGTAGTTTATATCTAAACATATTTTGATCATCAACAAAATTATACGTACGATTTTCTATAGTGCTTACCATCTACTCACATAATTTACACTTACATCCAAACCCATTCTACCTAAGTTGATCTATCTATTCTACCTATGTTAATGTCCATTAAATATCCTTGTTGATCTATCTATTCTTCCTATGTTACTCTCGATTAAATTATCTACATTGATCTAAATTAAACCATCTCTTTTACAAATCTATAACAAATTATTCAATACCTATTCAAATATTACAAATTTATATTTTTCCAAATATTTCATTTACATACTAGCTAACAAACAAAATAATGTCAAGATATTACATTTACCTCCAATGAAGTACGCAATCCAGCAGGGCTTCGCCGCGCTCCTCCTCTTCCTCACCTCTCTCTCTGTTCTTTTCGGATTTGGAAAGGTGTAAATGAGGTTCAAATGATTGAGAGTCGGCTATATACGCTGGATAAAAACGCCCTTGCGAGGGCGGGAAGGGCCGCCGCAAAATTGCCGGGCGGCGTGACAATTTTGCGGCGGCCCCGTAAGCACAAGAAAAACGCCCTTGGTAAGGGCGGGAAGGGGCCGCTGCAAAATGCCGCGGCGCCGCCTTTGCGGCAGCCCCTGTGCACAGAAAAACGCCCTTACCAAGGGCGGGAAGGGGCCGCCACAAAAGGCGGCCTCCTGGCATTTTGCGGCGGCCCCGTGCACGGTGAAAAACGTCCTTCCCAAGGGCGGGAAGGGCCGCCGCCGCAAAATGCCACCGCGCAGCCAGACGGCCGTGCGGGCCGTCGCCACGTTGGATTTCTCGCCCTCTCGAGAGAGCGTTTTCCCTTCCCGTCCTCTCGGAGGGCGGGAGGAGATTAGTTTTGAAAATTTTCAAACTCGGAAATTATTTTTATAAATCTTTAAAAAAAATTAAAAATGCAAAAAATTCTCCAGCTGCAAACGGCCGGCCCACGACAATTTCCTCTGGACGGCGGGTGGTCGTAGCTCCGCGCCGACACGGCGAGGAGTCGTGCGGCGCGACGGAGGCCGGAGTGCTCCAGGCGCCGGTGTAGAGGAAGGAACATGCAATAAGCTGAGATGATTGGAGATTGTCAGTTGCAAGGTAGCATCGCATGGATCGGAAGAGGGTGTTCTTGTTGCCGTCAAGCTTGGGTGCTCCTTGCAGCTCCTTCTTTCTGACATCAACAGTGAGCCCTTGACGTCGGCGAACTGCTGCAGGATGCGCAGGTTACCGTCAAGTTTCTCATGGCGTCGGATTTGAGAGGGAGTAGATACACAGGAGAGGAGGGGACACTGACACATGGATCCACACGGTTCCACCGTACTTTCTTTTTTTTCTAATGTAGGTCCCCTCACATGTATGTCTTATTGATATTTTATTATTTTATTTTCTTCTAATGTCAGATAAACGATACGTTAATTAAAGGCCATATCAATTGTATCCACGTATGCATCACATCAGCCGAATTATTGTTAAAATTAAAGAGTCATTTTACATTGGTTTTAATATATAGAGAATTAGATGGTTGACGTAAAACCATACGAGAACCTATATTTGAGGGAGTTAAGTGGACCTTTTCAATTTTTTTCATTGAAACCGCTGGTACTTATCGGGCCGAAATGGGCCCATCTACGTCCTGGGCCTCATATTGGTTGGAACGGGATTCTGTGGGCCATAATGGGTTGGGCCTAGAGGAGTACTCCTCTAATTACTGCACGTGCTCGTCTCGCCCGACCAGAAGAGGGCAGAGAAGAAGAAGAAAAAGAAAACAGAGGTGAGACCCAAAACCCTAACCCTCTCGGAGCATTCCATCGGCGGCGGCGGCGATGGCGGACGGCGCCGGCGGAGGAGCGGCGGCGCTGAAGGATCAGGGGAACGAGCAGTTCAAGGCGGGGAACTACCTCAAGGCCGCCGCGCTCTACACCCAGGCTATCAAGCTCGACCCCGACAACCCCACCCTCTACAGGTATCGTCTCCTCCTCATCCTCCTCCTCCTCCTCCTCCCCGGTCCATCCGCGCGCGACGTGTGTGGCCGATTCTCGCTTCGCGCTGAGCTGACTCCACATCGCCTGAGGTGTATGCGTTTGTTTTGTGTGTTGGGTTGGATTTGGATGCGCGCGTGCTGTTGTCCAATGGTGTCTCTGTTCGGAGGGAGGGAGGGAGGGAGGCTAAATATATTGCGGTTGATCACTGATGATACCAGAGTTCGTGCGCGCAAAGGTTGCATTTTTACGTGCATGCTAGTGTGGATGCAGGCTTAGGTCATGTAGTGATGTCCTGATAGTTTAGTTGGGAGAATTGCGACCACCCTGCGGTGATGATTTGTCTGTTAGTTTCGGCTTTCAAAGGATATACGCTGCATCGACGCCACGTAGTTTCTGAGCTATAAAGGTTGAGCGATTGCATTGGCATAGCTACGTAAGCACCTCACCCTTTTGGTGTGGGTTCTTAAATCCTGTTGGGAGCTAGGCTTAAGTCTTATGAAGCTCTAAGATTTGATATGGACCCCAAGTTAATGAGACGTAACGCTCTGATGATACAATGTTAGTCGTTTATTGACATGTCTAAAAATGATGAGTCGCAGAAAGTAAATGTCTGGTTTCATAACTGCACGTAACGTGTTAAACACACAAGCAAACAAAATATCCGTTTCAAGAGAAACCAGTCTTCATTGGCTGAAGAAGAATTACTTCTGGATGCAGTTAATATTCTTAAAAAGTAGATATACTCATATACCCTAGATGACCAATACTGTCTGCTCCAACCAGAATCACAGTACTGACCAAAATTTGTTTTTTTTTTCCTTTTATATTCGGACTTGAGAAGTTACACATATGACATCAATTACGTCATAAGTTCTGAATAAGCACCAAAAGACTCCTTACCCGATGTAACTCAACTAAGCAACACCTTTTCACGTACTCACCTGAGATATTTGATCTGTTCTCTTGTTCTCAATAGGAGCTTGCTGCTATCTTAGTTGGTTCGAGAGCAGGCACTGTCTATATGTTGAAACAAGTCCGGAGGTGTTTGGCTTTGGATCACCAATATCTGGAATTCACATGTTCAGTTCCAGTTAGGATAACAAATATGTTGAGTTGATGATGTTCATTCTATATGAACCCATACTCTGAGACAGCACTTTCTATTTGTTAATTCTTTTGTAAATGCTATTGAGCGCTTCTGATTATGCCTTTTTTTATTTAAATCACTGCCAGCAATCGGGCTGCTGCATTTCTCCATCTAGTTAAGCTTAATAAGGCACTTGCTGATGCTGAGACAACAATAAAACTCAAGCCACAATGGGAAAAGGTATATTGATATCATATCACTCTGATTTATCTGTTGCAATTTATTTTGCATCATATTTCAGCTTTTCACAGGCTGCCTTCTTTGGAACTATAGGGTCATTTCAGGAAAGGCTGTGTTTTGGAGTCGATGGAACACTATGAGGAGGTGAGAGTAAAGGCCAATTTCTTTCTTTTTCTCAACAGGGAGAAGGATAATTCTTTCTCTTTTTTATTTTCTGTTATGTAAGCTTTAGCCAAGCCTTCCGTGTTTGGAAAGTTGAGAAAATTGTGGTCAGAAATTCCTAGTTTGGAAGTGCAGATATCACTTGCAATTATCAAAAGTAAAGTTCTGAAATCAGTTGATGCTGAATACATCATACTGAAATTGCATTAAGGGAAACCTTAAAGCTGTAAGATAAAGTTAAATTTTATTCACTTTACCATGTTATATCATAACACTGGTCTTTACAACGAAACAAAGTTTTTCCCTTCAATCATGTTAACCTGCGTTCATGTCTATTCGGAGGTTATATTTTTGTGCTTGAGCAGTGGTCCTCTTGCTGCTATTTTCATATGGCCACATGTAAAGATTGGATGTTTGGCTGAAGTACCTAAAGGTCCTAAACTATGCATCAACTTCTCTTTCATGAGATCAAACACCTAAAATATTAGTAGCATTGATTGTACATTATCAAGCTCTTCAAAATATTAGCATTGATTCTGTATTAGCTATTTTCTGGTGCAGGCAATATCTTCTTTTCAGATAGCTTTGCAGCACAATCCACAAAATACAGAAGTTTCGAGAAAAGTTAAGAGGCTTACTCAGTTGGCAAGGGAAAAGAAACGGGCTCTTGATGTGGAGAACATGCGTTCTAATGTTGACGTTGCGAAGAACTTGGATTCACTGAAAACCGAGCTGGTGGGTAATTTTACACACTTTTTCAGTCCATCTTAACCTACATCATATTCTCCCAAATGTCAATGCTACCGCATTTACTATCCAGCGACGGATCTTTCCTTTTACTTTCAAGATCATACATTGCACATTTTAGCATGCTAATTCAGGTACACAGATTTAATGAAGGAATAATCTTTGTGAAATTTAAATGAGCAACAGATGCTCCTTGCATAATTTGTCAAGTGTTTAACGTCCAATTTTCTTCCTACCAGTCCGAATTTTGCAGAAATGACAAGACAAAAGGACTTCCTATTGTATAAAGGAATATGTTTTGTTGTTTATTTAACTTGGATGCATTTCCATTTCAGGCTGGAAAATATGGGGATGCAGAACTGGGGCAAAGTATCTTCACTTTTGTTGTTAATGTGATTGAATCAGCCATAAAGGTCTGGCATGACACTGGAAAAGTAGATGCAAGAGTTAATTTTCTTCTTGATGACCAGAAGACTGATACTGAAAAACATGCCCCAGTGGTTAACATTGACAAGGTACTATTCTGCTACAGGCTGCTCATTTCTGCTGTTTGACATAAGCTTAACAATTTATAAATAGGCAGACATCTTGAAATTTATAATAGTCAATTTCTTTAACAGAATTAGGATCTAGTTAATTTTTATATATGTAAATCTTCAATTTTCTGATACGGCTTCTATTCTGAATCCATGACAGTGCCTCCTACTAACACCTATCTGTTTTTTTTCACTAGGCCTTTGACTCACCCCATACTCACAGCAGTTGCTTCACATTTTTGCGGCAATATTCCGAGGAGTCTTTCTCAAAGGCCGCTTGTATGGTAGCACCTAAGAGCACCATCTCGTACCCTCAGGTCAAATCACCCTCTCCCCTCTTTCATGTGCCACCATGCCATGTATGATTTGTGCCTCTCACTTTCTGATGTTGTGTTGCTGCATGCTTGGCTCTAATATTTCTTTTTTTGTTCATGATAAATCAGTGCATAAGATTTCCTTTTTTTTGGTGCTAGAATGAAAATGATAGAGTAATATTGATATGTTATATACAGGTCTGGAAAGGACAGGGATCGCGAAAATGGAAGCTTGACCAGAGTGATGGTTTCTTTGTGCAATTTGAGTCACCATTTCTGCGGAAGATATGGTTTGTTCCTAGCACAACTGAAAAGGGGCGAGTATTATGCAGGTAACCCTTTCTTCGTGAGACAAAATTATTATATCTGCATTTCCCTGTTTTACACTGGGGAATTCAATTTCTCAAGGAATTACTACTAAACAGAAATAGAAAACCTTTGCATTGTGCTGCCATGTTTATCCTGTTCTGAATATTTTAGGATAGATAATTGCTCTATGCTAGCTCCAGCTTTTTGCGCCATCTTGTGATGCTCGGCACTTTTTGTGACCTATGTTGTACCTGTTGTACAGCTATAAACTTTGCACCATTCATTCATGACTTTGGATTTGCTTTCCCGACCTGTTAGATAACCATCAATGTCTCTTCCCTCCTCTTATGGGTATCTCCAGCTTTTATATTGTGTACTATATCTCATCTTTAATATTTCTGCAGGAGTCCTGAGCTCCTGGACATTAGCATCCACGAAGTGCTTCCCCGTATATTCAAAGAAACGGCTTGAATAACAACAAATGGACAGTGAATGGCTCCCGAATTTTTCCCCTGTTGTGATCATGTTCTTCCTAGTTTACAGTTGCAAAGAGGATATTTTCCGTAGTGTGGTGAGAGCTTAGATTTGCATGCCAGATTTTGTAAGCTGTCGATCTGTATTGTACACCGAGGCACACAAATTTTGCTGATCTGTTGGTTTTTTAATTATACATGCCTAGTGTGGTGTAATTTCCATTGTATACAAGCTTTGTCTGGGGTTGTGAAATGCAGATTTTGATTCATCAAAATTTAGCCAGCATATTATACATTCCTGTGATCTGAATATGTGATCAACTGTGACCACATATTTTGTACTACTAGTATGAAGCATAACAAAATTCTCTCCTGAAAAAAAAAAAACTTGTGCTTGGATACATTGCAAATAGTATTCTTTTTTTTAATGACCTGATGACTTCTGGCATCTGGAGTACATGGACGATGAATTGATGGCGATGCCCTAGAAACTATGGCATGTGATGTATCACCATCAGTAGCTCTGCAGTCTGACAAATGTGATGTGCAATTGTACACAGCTATGCCTGCATCGTTTGAGAACAGGTACAATTAATTCGTGACTCGTAACATCTCCATTCCCATTTTTTCCCCAACTTTATCTGATCACATTTTCTCAAAGCTACTTTTTTCCTCCATACCATACAACCAACTAAAATACAGTACAAAAGTATTGAACTGTAGACGCACTGTACGTACACCAACAAAACAAGGAGATAAGTTGCAAGTACTACATCACATGAATCAATACTCAAAATCAGTTGGCTCCATTTCTGATCGGGTGGGAATAGATACATGTGTTTTATTAGAGCAGCCTCCTACCTATGGAATTTTCAATGGCCAGTTTCTTCTTCATCCACTTTGGGTAGCTAGCTACTATTAATAATAAAATTTCGTGCTTAGTGCCTCTTTTATTACTGCTCATTTTGCTTGCTTCAAGTCATGGGGGTTTTGTCCCTCAATCGATAATATGAAGAACAAAAAACAATAATACTTGTGTTTATCATAGATGTAGAGGGCTAGAGGCCAGAGATATAGTCAATATTTTCTTTACCTAAGAATACACAATACACCAATATGTGAAGAAAATACCACCTCAAAAGTACATCTTAAAATTGTTGACACCTGATGATGTTATAAAGAAGAAGACAAGTGCTTATAAGGTTATAAGGAACCCCCAAGGCGAGCGTGCAATTAAACCTCGACATCTTAAATCATCGATAAATACAAAACCTAACCGAAATTTTAAATATAAAAAGCGTACTACAATAGTAGACTTCTCACAAAAACTTTCTAATAGCCATATTATTGATATTTTTTATAAATATATAGTTTGATGAAGATAATGATAGAACATATATATTGGAGATCGCTTCGATTTATAAGACGCTATTTTTTCTAGAACAGAGATAGCAACAGGTGTGTGTGAGCGACGCGGATGCAGATGCAGCATGTAGAGAGAGGCGTACAGCTGCATGGCTCCGCCGCTCCAGGTGGTCGCCGTCGTTGCCGTCAGTTCCGGCGAGACCGCCGCTGCTGGCGAAGGGGAGCAAGGAGCATGTGATCCCCTCATCCATGGAGCTTTGCTAGCTAGCTGCCTCCTCTCCTGCTCGTCGCATTAATGGCCGTCACGCATGCCTGCCTGCATGCGCGATAGATGAAGCTGCTTTCGCCGCAGTAATGGCGGAGATGGCTCTGTTTCACTCTTCTTTCTTCACAGCAGCTGCATCGCAGTTGCAAGTCCTGTCCACCATCTATATGAAAAATTCTGAAATAAGTTGATCACGTCCATAGCTCAAACTTAACTCACACATAAAATATTAAAAAGACAAATTCGAATATAAATAGTAGTAGTATTATTCATATCTGCATTTCTCTTTTTTTCTTAACATGTAGATCAAATTAAAGAATTAATAAATAATTGAATTGAATTTGAAAGAAATAAAAGTATTCGAGAGGATATTCTCTTCGAGGGATTAGAATTTGGTAGCATCTTCTGTCACTGCTCGATCCAGCAAGCAGCAACTGTACGTACTATCAGCACTGTTACAACTGCAGGCTTGCTTTGCAGCAGTGACAATTGCATGATGCGGACATATACCACCTCTCTTTATAAATATAAGTATTTTTTTTACTTTTGTTTAGCACGAAAATTAATATCTTCGCATGATACGCCAAGGAAGAGGTTGGAGAGAAACAGGTAGCAGAAAACGCGATGCATCGCTGAAAACTTATTCAGATAAATCCAGAGATTCAGAAGGGACGCATGATCGATCGAGCGAATCGTCATCAACTCTATCCTTTATCCTTTTGGCTGCAGTTTATTAATTACGACATTCATTGGCGTTGCATCGACATGGCATATACGTGTTCTTATCTGCTTGAGATGCACTTGATACTTATACTCTCGTGATAAGAGATATGTGATTTTAATTCCGAGATCTTATAAGAAACGTCTTTTCTCGTTTTCATTTTTTTCACGATTTCTTTTCCCTGATCATTTTCTTTACTTTCCTAGTTTCTTCTTTTTCTTTTCCTAGTTTCTGGATTGCTTCATGGAGTCGCTAGTAACCGGCCTTTGCAGACTACGAGACATCGAGCTCCAGCCTGGATATTTCTTTGTTCTTTCTAAAGGAATTGAAAAAAAAAAAGGATTAATGGGCCTGAGCTCCTTAACGCAGTGGTTTTCGCAAAAGCTTTTGATATCGGAATTACTTAAAAAAGTTTTAAATTTATAATACTTAACTTTATTCTTGAATAGACATCACTAGATCATTCAGTCATTCGGTTATTCAAACATTTAGCTTTTTTAAAAAGAAATACTGATGTATGCAGGGAGCTGAAAGCCTTAAATAGTTTGTTAAATGAATTAGCTAATTATTACTACTTTTGTCCTATAATATTATATCATAATTAAGTTTTTTTAAAAAAAAACTAGCTAGAGTGATATCTTGGTCATAATTGAGATTCTAAGTCAACAGTAGTAGGAAGTTAACATCATGATTATCACCTTTTTTCCTCTTTTCAAGAAACAGAGACATTGTTATCCTTTTGAAGGTTTGTTTTTCTTCAGTGCACCGACCATATATCTTTTAGTTCTTGCTACTCAATTGCTCACTGTTTTGCATTAGTGCTTTTGGAATTATGGATAGTGAAGCAACAGTATTGTAGAAGCTTTGGGTGGGACCCACATATCAGTCACCTAGTTGCATGCTTCTTTTTCTTCTTCTTTTTTTTTTTTGCATCAAGGGGAGGGGTGCTGTTGGTTATCCCATTTGCCAAACAAAGCGAAGGCAAAAAGGTTGATAGGAGATGCAGTCAAACTGTCAAACAAAAAGCTTGTGATGAAACTGCATGCCAATGGAATCAGGAATATTTCTGGTTATTTTTAGAAGCAGAAAAGGCAAAAGGGAAAAGGTTAGAGGCCTTCTTTGCAAATGTACCCTCAATTTTCTTGCAGTTCTACATCGCTTATTAAATTTGGATAAAATCCTTATTTGCCCCTCCTTCTCTCAATGAGATGGAGCCAGGACCCACATGTCAATGACTCTGTCATGAGTAAATAAAGGATCATGTGTATTTAATTTGCAGGGGCAAATAAGGAATTATCCCAATTATAAATTATCACTGGAAATATCTACTTCCTATTATGATAAAACGTGCATTTCAAGAAGGGTGTAGATGCAAAATGCACATACATATATACCTTAAGAACAATCAATTGGATCAGACTCGAGTGAGTTGACATTCTCAATTTCTTTTATCGTTGCTAGAGTGATATTTTTACATTGCTAGGATTGGATCCAACTCAAAGTATGGTAATAGTAGGTGTTAAATATGGGTCACTTTCTCATCTTTCTACATCTATCATATCATTATTAGATGCATCTAATTTTAATTTTTTATTCAATTTAATTGGCATATATAGACGCATTGGATTCCACTGTTCCCTCCATGTGAGACCCAGTTCGGTCCCTGTCGGAATTCTTTTCTTCATTTCGTGCACGTAGCCACGTACACACGTTCAGTACATCACACGATATATCTATATCTTAATAAAACCGTTTTATTTGCTTTTCTTGTGTTTCACAAATCGTATCAATAAATCCTTTTGAGTTTTCTCCTCAAACAAAGAAATTTTCTTGAAAAATAGTAATATATGCATGAATTTCACATAAAACAGTGAAATAAATTGAACGAATCAACCAAAATTTATACGTAAAACTTCTAATCTATATTATTAGTGGTTTAATAAGTTAATAAGCTAATAAAATTTTAGCTGCCGCTCAATGAGAGGAAAAATTCTAGGTAAAAATTTTAGTTCTAGAGGTGTTTTATGGACTCGTGCGAAGAGTTTAAATACTAGTACAGAGAGGAAACCAAAATAGTAGAATTGGCTTACATAGGATGGTCCGTTTGGTAATGCTTCTGATTTTTAATTCTTAGTTTTTAGATTTTGATTCTCATAAATCAGATTCCGGAGAGAATCCAAAATCGATACAATAAAGTAATAATTAGACCAATATTTTAGTTCTGGAGAGAATCCAAAATCGATAATTAGAACAATATTTTAGATGATTTTTAGGTAATTCTAGAAAAACTGATTTCAGGTGATTCTGAGGAGAAATTGATTTTCAGGTGATTCTCACTACTTATGTAAAATTATTAAATCACTTGAAGTGATTTTTTTCAGAATCAGTTGCAAAATAATTTGTTTGACAGGGTTTGTACTGATTCTGTTGAGAATTAGGGAGGAGAATCCCTACCAAACAGAAACTTAAAAAGCAACTAAATTACAGAAACAATAACGATGAGATTCTTGAATGCTATTCTTGGCTTCAGATAATTAAGCTTCATCCATGATTCCCACTAGTTATATCCCATACAATTTGGTAAGCATGAAAGCGTTTTGTTTATTTTGCCTATACTTTTGCATGCATGGAAAAGGAGGGATGGGTACATAAGGTGCTTTCCTAGGATGATGGTGACTTAACCAACCATATGGACAGTGATTGTAAAATGCAATGCATGTACTAACTAAACATTGAGAGCAACTGATCAAGAAGCTAAACAATTTCTGTTGCAATAAACATCAATGTGATCGATCTGCTTTACCAAGCAGCATTGCAGGTGCGTCAAAAGAAGATATATGGAATGGATGGAACATTGCTTTGCACAAAATGCTATGGTGTCAGGCAGAGAGAAAGGAGCCATGGCATGCAGCCAAAAGCAGAGATTACAGAAACAACACATGAAAGAAAGCAAGAAATTAAAGCAAGAAAGGAACTGAGCAATTTGATTTGATTTGCTTCAAAATCTAATTCTCTCTCGCTAAAACACGAAGCGGACTTTTCATGGTTATATCATTTAATGACTGACATTTGAATGACTGACATATATAAATCATAGTAAAATAGACATTAATGACCCAAAGTCACTAGTGAACTTATTCCAGCTTAAGCAAGCACCTCTCCATCCATCTACACTATACACTACTACCACATCTGAATGAATATGTGAACTTCCTCTTGAGTTCAGAAGATGCCAAACAAAGGCTACATCCAATGGGCTTTCTGTACATGTGTTTTTTCTTTTCAGATGCCTCTAACACTGCTTGGATAGTTGGATTATAAAATGATGCACTTCTTTGTTTGATAGTGTAATTGTGGAGTAGTATAATGCTCCAAATGGTGTTTAGTAGTAGTTGCAGGAGAAACGGCTACATTATAAAACAAATGTCTATAGTGTGAGCCCCATCACTAATCACCCTAACATCATAGACAAATGATACGGATTTTGTCCTGTTTTTTTAAAAAAATATCAAGAGAAAAATGCATATACAATTCAACAAGCTAAATACAATCAACTTCCAAAAAAAGAAAAAAAGCTTAATGAAATTGTGTTGTTTGGTGTTCTTTTTCAAGCAACGAAAACATGAAAAGAGATCTGGACAACTAAATTGACGAAGAAATCTCGAAAACTAGTCATAAAATCAAGTCCCAATATTTTTAAACCACTCCGTACTGATTTGTTGTTTGATTTCTCATCTGATCACATGCCTTCTCCTCTCAATTCATCCAAAAAAAATAAAATCAGTGGTACCCACAACTCCACAACAAGTAGACACTTTGTATAATCACACACTGTTACCATATCATTAGTGTAGCCATACTCACACTAATGACTCCTTTTTGTTCTCATCACAAGACCAATTGGATCAATGCAACCTAAAAAAAATTTTGATAAAAGAAAGAGCACTAATTTGACTAGACCAGTGGGGCCCACACCCACCTCCTCTTCTTCCTTCTGTTTCTCTCTCCTCAGTCATCTCTCACTCTTCTTCTTCCTCCTCCTCCTCTCTTCAGTGCTATCACCTCTCTCTCTCTCTTTCTCTCTCTACCATTGCTCTTGCTTTCTCTCTCCTCTCCTCGGGGAGCTCGAGGAGCTTGAGCTTGGCCTCTTCTTCCTCCTTGCTTTGGCTTTTGGAGGCTATATAAGCTGAGGAGAGTGGAAAGGGAGCTCTCGGCGAGCGAGTTTGATTGAACCCCACCAAAAACCCCATCTTTTTTTTTCTTTTTCTTCTTCCCTCGCTGCCGCTTTCAATTTCGTGGCTCGTGTTCTTCAACGCTCGCTGGAGTCGCTGTCGTTGTCTCCTCCCGATCAAATGCGGCGAGATCTGCGCGCGTGACGCCGTCGGCGCGCCAAAGATCGCTCCTTTCTGATCGGGTCTTGGATCTTCCCGGTGGTTTCTTGCTCTCGCGGCGCCGCCGGTCGCCGGAAGCCGGCTGCTTGCTGCTGCGGCTGCCGGAACTGAAGGGATGGATCAGTATGAGGTGCTGGAGCAGATTGGGAAAGGGGCGTTTGGTTCGGCGTTGTTGGTGAGGCACAAGGTGGAGAAGAAGAAGTGAGCTTTTGACTTAGCATTGTTCCTCATTTTTTTTTGACCTTCTTGAAGCTCACTGTTATTTCTGCCATTTTAATCATGTTGGAGCTTCGTGTGTCATCCTGCAGGTATGTGCTGAAGAAGATTCGGCTTGCGCGGCAGACCGACCGCACCCGCCGCTCTGCTCACCAGGAGGTAAAGCATCATCATCTGCATGAGCTGCATTTTCAGCATCTGGTACCTTACCTATGGTTTCAAGGGAAATGCCTTGTGTTCAGCAAGGCTGGCATGTTGATGTCGGTCAGGGTACAGAAAATAGTTTGTTGTTCTGAAGATTTGGTTGGTTTATGGATTTCTGTGTTCGTGATAATGATGATGATGCTATTATGTTTAACTTGGCTGGTGCTGAACTGATCTGAAACTGTGAAGTTAAAATGATATGATGCCTTCTTGCTCTTGTGCGGTACTTCCTTTTTTTTTTACTGATTTACGCGGAAATGCTCCTCATGCAGATGCAGCTTATTGCGACGGTCAGAAATCCGTTCATCGTGGAGTACAAAGATTCATGGGTGGAGAAGGTAGGTGAAAAGGACTGAAGAGAAGGTTATTAAGTTGGGAGGGTGGAATAGCTTTGTTTCATTCTCACTTTTTTATCTTTGGATTTTCAGGGTTGCTATGTCTGCATTGTTATAGGTTATTGTGAGGGAGGAGACATGTATGTGTTTCTCTGATGATCCTTTCAAAACAGTTTATTTTGTTCTTGAACTTTAATTCCTTAGCTAACAGAATCTGTATCTGTTCAGGGCTGAAGCTATTAAAAGAGCTAATGGTACATATTTCTCTGAAGAGGTGTGGATTCTGACCTTGCATTTCTTTTGATACCTTGAAAATGCTTTGCTGCAACCAAGGCATGTTCACTGAAATATTTTTCTCATTTTTTCAGAAGCTTTGCAAGTGGCTTGTGCAACTTCTCATGGCTCTCGATTATTTACATGCAAACCACATTCTTCACCGAGATGTCAAGGTCAGTAGCAGTGCTAAACTTGGAGTACCTTAGGATATTTATATTTCCATGCCATGGAAATAATATATACTAAAGCTTCTAAAATTTTGTTTCAGTGCTCCAATATTTTCATTGCCAGGGACCAAAGTATAAGACTTGGTATGTATCTTAGTCCCAAAAAAAAGTATCATACTTTATGTGTGGGTTTAGCAATCCTGGTAATGATACAATTCCAAATTTAAACAAATTCAGGTGACTTTGGGCTTGCAAAAATATTGACTTCTGATGATCTGGCATCTTCTGTAAGTAATCGTAGCACTTTTCATATTTCCAGTACATATTCGATGTCGCTCTTAGTAGTATATTGCTCCCAATACAGGTAGTAGGAACACCAAGTTACATGTGTCCAGAACTTCTTGCTGATATACCATATGGTACCAAGTCAGATATTTGGTCTCTAGGTATATATGACTTCAATGTGAGAAACCACTTTCCTGCCCTAAACGGAAAAGTTATTATTTAACACTCAATTTTATTACTTTGTTTCAGGATGTTGTATATATGAAATGACCGCGCTCAGGCCTGCGTTTAAAGCTTTTGTAAGTCCCTGTTTTGGTTTCTGTACTGTTACAGTGTGATGGTCAAAAGTTAAAACTACGAAAATTGCTTCACATGTACCTACTGAGCACAGACTGCCTTTTATGGTCAGATATAGTTGGAAAGTGTAGGATGTTTATGCCGTATTAGTTAAAACACTGGTTACAAACTATTACTAGACACTTGTAGTATTACATATTTGCTGCTACCAGGTTTATTTGAGCATATGTTTGGACTACTACATCTGTGCTAATAGTAATGCAATGTTAGGAAATGTACAAGGGTTTGATTTTCTCATTTCCCTGCAGGACATGCAAGCTCTGATTAACAAGATCACAAAGTCAATAGTCTCACCATTACCCACTAAATATTCTGGCGCCTTGTAAGTTTTGAATAAGTTGCCTTTTGTTGTTTTACTCTCTTTTTCGCCTACCATCTTATCTGGATGGAGCATGCTTCTTAAATTTACATTCTGCATGCAGTAGGGGACTTATTAAGAGCATGCTGCGGAAAAGTCCAGAGCACAGACCTAGTGTAAGTCCATTATACTATATCCTAGTTACTACTTTGTAATTTATACTGATGTGTACTCCTATTTGTTCTTTGGTATAAACATTTGTCAAATTTCCTGTGTAGGCTGCTCAACTGCTCAAGCATCCACAACTTCAGCCTTATGTGCTTCAAGTCCAACTGAAATCTAGTCCTACTCGCAACATACTTCCAATCCATCAATCTTTGACTGACAGAGTTAAAAAGATGACATTTCCTAGTGATGTGGTTGATTCTGCACGCAGAAGAATGGCCAGGAGAAACTCTTTGGGGAATGAGAGGACTGTGACGTTTAGCAAGCCATCCCCTGAACGGAATTCAGTTAGCTCTACACGAAGCATCAAAGAATACACAACCACCCAGAGTGTCAAAGAGCTCTCTGTTGACAGTAGTGAGGCTGGGGACGAGGTTACCAGTAAAGCCATCATAACAAAGACATCGAGCATCCTAAGAACTCCCAAGAGCCTGCCAGCCAAGACTTATGCAACTAGAAATCAGCTTGAACCTCCCAAAACATCGTATACCAGAACAAACCGCTCTGAGGTATTCTGTTATGTGCCTTTTTTCTATATTCTTTGCACTCAATAATACTGTTGAACCTGTTCTTCATTTTTTTAGGAAGTACAATAGACTCAATTATAGCATGTGCTCGCTCACTGCATACTACATTAGTGTTATTCAGCTTTTGCTCTTTTGTATTTATTAAGCTCTTGTCATGACGTAGTTGTTTCTTTATGGTATTTATGGCTTTAGCACTAGCTTGTATTTTGCATGATTAGGCTGCCTCTTTCATTATTTGTCTGTTGAAATGAATGTGCCGATGTTCATTGAGCTCCAATTTCCTCCATTTTTACAGCTGCCCTCAAGAACAACTCCAAACAAAATCACTCGGCCAGCAAGAAGAGCATCGCTCCCGCTGTCAACATATGAAACACCCAACAAGCGCAGCATCAGCATTCTGGAACAACTAGACTCCCCTGACGTCTCTGTGAATGCCCCTCGAATCGACAGAATCGCGGAATTCCCACTAGCATCGTCCGAGGACCCCTTTCTCCCCATCCACAAGCTCTCTCCTGGCCACGGCTCATGCTCCACTCCTCCCTTTATCAACCGATCAATCACCAAGGACAAATGCACGATCCAGGTGTTACGCACCGACGGGGACAATGGGAGCGACTCCTCTGGTCGCAACGCCACTGCTGCCTCGAGCCGCGGATCCAACGACTCCAGGCAGCAGCGGTTCGACACCTCATCGTTCCAGCAGCGTGCTGAGGCGCTGGAAGGGCTGCTGGAGTTCAGCGCGCAGCTGCTGCAGCAGGAGAGGTATGAGGAGTTGGGCATCCTGCTGAAGCCATTCGGACCGGAGAAAGCGTCTCCCAGGGAGACGGCCATCTGGCTCACAAAGAGCTTCAAGGAGACAGCGCCGTAGCACCACCTTGTATCAGGCGCGTCTAAAATCGCCAGTTTTGTCATGTGCAAAATTAGCTCAGGTAGTGGTAAACAATATTTAGGATTTGAGACTTTTAGCTGTTGGGAGGCAACACTATCTCAGTGTTGCTGTTAACTTAAAATCTACTTCTAGCTCTAGCAAGTTTCCAGTTTTTTTTACTTTCTATTAGGAATCAGCAATCAGCAGCAGGAGTTGTAGTAGTAGTAGTAGTAGAACTGTAAGTTAAGCTGAAGATCTTGCAAGATCTTAGAACCTTTGTAATCATGTGGCACCTGCAATCATATAGTGCTAAAAATGTAGGGTTAAGGATATATCCAGTTGGCAGCAGGCAGGGTGGGGTCTCCAGGCTTATTTTCTTTGAGCAGTGTTGGGGGTATCCTATGCCAGGATCTCCAGATTCATCTTCCTCAGACTACATTACATTACACTATACTGATCCAGCTCTCTCAGCTCACTCCAATCATAAGAACAGAGAAATCTATGTTACCCAGATGCATGCATGGATGCTGTGCAGATCATGTATCACATACCATGTACCTATCCTAGCCTTTGTAAGCTAAACCTAACTACCTAAGCTGTAAGCCATACCCTGTGGTTGAATTTGCATGCCATCTCAGTCACTCACAGCTAGCCACTCCCGTGTACAAATATAAATAAGCATTTCTAGGAATTTTAACAGATATAAGGTTGAGGTGAATTTACATTGATTTCCCTAATAGTTTACTAGCTTGTGAGATATAACACCAAGCAATGTAACAATAAATACAGAGAATCATGAGGGGTTGATAGATTGGGAAAACAGTACTCTAGAAAATATTATATTTGTGGATAAATTTCAAACGCTAGAATCGTTTGCTCTTTAGCTTATCAATCATAGCTAAAATTTAAATTTTAAAACTTAATTTAGAGAAAACATTGATGTTTTTTTTATCGTAGTTTATTTTTTAGCATTGGCTTTTGAGTTGCTAAGATCACACATATAAACATTTTACACATATTTTTAGTCTCTAATAAGCCAGGCCAAACGATGGGGAGAGTATTTAACTACTACACAAAACAGCAGATGGCCATGTGGTGATGGATGTTGCAGAGAGGAGGGAGAAGAGAGAATCAAAACCAGTAGAGGTTTTTGTACAAATGCAGAATCTCTGCATGTGCCATGCTGCTTGTATTGTCACAATTGTCACCTGCCTGTACAAGATGATCCAAATCTACCACTTCTCTATGCTGCCAACAGGACTGGAGGAAGAAGAAAACAATGGATGCATGGATCTCGGGAGGCCGTCGGCATGGGGGCATGTCGTGGCTTCTTGCAGGCGTTCAGCAGAGCAGGCAACACCCCATGTCCACAACAGTGTCCCCTGTCTCTTGTAAGTATCTAGACTGATTGACCATGAACATACACACATGTCATCTAGTACTCCTACTAGTCATGTAACCAAGGTTTTTAACTCACCATTCCCCAGATTATGTACTGTCAGGTCATGGTCACTGTCTTGACAGCACAAATTCAAACCTATGATAGAGTATTTTGAAAGGAAACAACCCTGCATGTACTATTTTGTCCAAGTAGCATGAGTTAGTTTAGCACATATTTTTCTTTTGATTGACCATATCCTAGGCATTGCAATTGAATCTTTCCTATATACATGCTGAAAATTGGTGTTTAGTAGCAATTATCTGTCCATTCTACAAAATTAGCCCACCTTCCTTACAAAATTTCGCGAGAGAAAATATGCTGAATTATTCTGTCTTGATACCTACTGATGATGGATCATTGCTGCAATCAGTGTACCATATGCATTCAAATGAGGACAACGAAATGCTCATACCTTCCAATTCCAGTTGGACAGTGTACACCACCAGCTGACCCTGAACCCCCAAGATCATCACACTATAGAGTAAGCATTGTTGGATTCATTGTCAGGCTCTATCATTTGCCTGGGCTTCTGGTCTTCACCAGCGTTCCTGGGCGATGAAACAGTGGAAGACGACGATGAGGATGGCGAAGGCGATACCGCCTTGTGCACTGGGCTGAATGGTATGTGCAGCGGCCTCCGCAATTCACTCATTGGGCTTCTGGGGCTCAGGAGTAGAGGAGGTAGCTGCTGCTGCTGCCGCGGCGGCTGTGGTTGCTGCTGTTGCTGTGGAGCTTCTGCAGCAGCATCTTGGCGATGCCCTTGTTGCTGTTGTTGCTCTGTTGCAACCTTGTTTAGAATGTTCTGTAGTGTGGGGATTAGTTTTGCAGTAACAGAGATTATCCCAGGAACCTGCAGTATATAAGATTCAACATAATTGTTGTGTTAGTGGAGAAAAGGATCAATGTAGTTTTTCGCAAACTTATTAACACTAGAGTGAGGCACTGGCATAGCATTCTAACTCAGAAGACAATGCTGATACACACGAATGTGTAGCGCTTAACCTGATGTTTCATCAAAATTAGAGTAAAAATAAGGTTTTATAAACAAATTGCTATGTTAAGAGAAAAAGAAAACAAGGTAAGGACAAATGATAATATATTTTCTTCTCTGTAGGATAAACAATGTCACTATATATTTTTCACAAGATCCTCTAAGTTGAGGTTGCAATAAATATTCATGAAATAAGTAGCATAGAAAACGATTTATACATTAGCAATCAAAACTTCGGTATAAGGTGTTCAACAGATAATGAACTTGTACATGCTCCACTATGATGCAACACATAATCAGATAGTTACCAGGAAATTTGTTGATCTCTATAGGATATATTGCAATATCATATTAATACTATAGGTTAGCGTCATGGTGAATGTTCAAAACCTTACCACGCCATTTTGGAATTCTCTGTTGATATCCAGCTGCACTGCTAAAGCTTTGACCAGCAAATAACCCACAAATAGCAAGAATAGATATATGGGATTCCTGTGCAAAACAAGAAGAAACGAAGATATAATGTTTGGGAGCGAGTATAGAATTGGTCTGTATAGTGCAAACAAATACCTAAGAAGCACCATGATCTCATTAAAACCAAGAACTGCAATTGCCACCATGGCCCAAGGTGGAGGCAGCCTACCGTTGCCGCGCTTGTGAGCTTGCTGGAGTAAAAAGATGAAAATTCAAGGAAATGACAAATGAAAATAAGAATCTTTAATTAAATAGGAAAAGATCAAACCATGTACGTGATCCAAATTTTGGAATAAAGCATAAAGATGCTCCCAAATTATGGATACACACCTGCGTGGAAACCGCTTGTGTAATGGTGAACTCAGTTTCTGCTTTGAACTGCTTCCACAGTGACTTGCATTGAGAAGGAGTAATGAGAGTATACTTTGGAGAAACCTGCTCAAGAGTTCAATAATTGTGATGCTCCATGGTTTATGCACTTCTAATATTTACTGCAGCAAGAAAAACTAGCACGAGCTTACCTCTTCCCAAGTAGTGGAAGCAAGTGGATCACTAGCACTTGCACCCTTCGACTTCGATGTAACAGAACCATCTAGAAATGTAGAAGTGAGGATGTTTTCAATCCCATCCGGTTTCTCATCCCAGCGAATGGCAGCCATTACAGAAAGAAGTTTGAGAGCCTGCAACGAGTTTAAGTCCATTTAACAAAGAAGGGGAATCAAAGGAAGAACTGTCATCACATCAGAACTTAAAAGGGTTCAAGTCCTATACAGCAGATCGAGCATCCTTTGCTATTGCACGGACATCTTCCTTCCCTGTCCAGGCCCTCGGAATAGAATCCTTGTCATGACTGAAAACCGTTGTAAACCTGGCAAAGACAAGCAACTTTGTCAGAAGTGTGAGAAATTGATCGGTATGATGAACGAATAATAGATGATTTTGTCAACCTCTCCTTCATATGCATCAAAACTTTGCCAGCTTCTTCTTTAGCTTTATTTTCTACGATACTTCTGGCATAATCCCTTAAATTTGATACCATTCCTTCTGACGTTGCACTTTCCATTTCAAACCCAGCAAGGTTTTTCTGAAACTCGGGTAGGATAGATTCCGTTTCTCGTTTCAAAAGGTTTCTTATTGATGCCCAGGTTGAATGGCCTGCAGCATCGAAAAGAGACTCTACAGGTTCAATTAGTGCTTTTCTTAGTTTCTCCTGCACGTATAATAGACCTACATTAGTACCATGTGGTAACCAAATCCCGTAGCACAGGCTAAATCGATGCAGAAGAGAGGTTAGTTATGAGTTGCTAAAAGAAAGGGCTTTCTTTAGCTTGCCATACTTAACCTTAGCATGGTTTGTCAATTCTGATAGCTTGCCTTGACGAATTGAATGTGTGTGGTCTTCGACATCACGCCGAACCTTCTCTAGTATTTTAGAGTAGTCCCAGTCTGCCTGCATGATTACAGCATCTACAACACAATCAACAGAAAGACAAGTCAGATTGCAGTATCATTTCTTTCAAGGTGTGTTGCAGACGTGCACTGCACCCGTACCACATAAGGATTGTTACACTAAAATAATCTGGAAAAGAGTACTCCCTCCGTCCCACAATGCTTATCATTCTAGGTTGTTTAGAATAGATTAAGGTTTAATACAAAAAGTCTATAATACCCCTTATTGAATAATGTATGATGGGAAATGAAATGGTGATTGAGGGTAAAACGGGAAAACTTTTGAATAGAAGGTGATTGATGGGACAACTAGTACTTTGACAACTATTTTGAGACAAAATTTAAATCATAAAGAGAAGTATTTTAGGATGGAGGTAGTACCTTGCAAATTGCATGTATTACATGCACAGTAAGTAGATATAATGATGAAAAAAATGCAACATCGTTGCGCAGAGGTATACGATCTTTAGACAAATTTAATGTTCTTTGAACTTTAAGTGCACCAAATTCAGCTAGTTGCAGGACTCAGACTAGTAGACTGCTTCAATTCAAGAATGCAACGATTATTACATCTAATGACAGTACTACTCAAATAAATTTTGTGGTCATTGGCCATGAAGTATCTATATAAATTATCAAGAGGTTATGAAGGTTACCTGCACACCCTTGATCAAATTCGTTGAGAGAGGATTCAGTAGTGTCTCGAACAGATGCCGCAAAACCTTTTCCACTCTCCAAATTAAGATTAAGTTCAGTTTTGTATTTTTCAAGAGCCCTCGTACGCAGGTGAGCCAACATTTTCTGGAATGCGGGTTGGACAAGCTGCGAAGAATTTGAGGCAAAATTTATAACATATATATGAACTGTGTTTACTCAGAAGAAAGAAAATCTTGGCATTTCTCTTTAGCGCCAGATTAACTTATCAGAGTAGCAGAGTGATTATGAAAAAGTTTAGTTCTCAGAGAGTATACCATTTTCAATGAAAACAAAACAGTATTGATTTAATTGGCTGAGGTCAATAAAAGCTTCCTTCATCTAAAAAAAGAAAAAAAAACAGTATTGATGTACAAAAGTCCTTACATTCAGTATTCTGGATTTCAGCAGTTGTCGTTTTGCTGTCCTAACAGCTTCATCGAAATAGATGGCTTCTTTGTCATACCTAAAAAGAATTCACATATCAATTTTATTCATGAACAAATACTTACGGTCACCCCAAAATATTGGATCTGGTACAAAACAAGGTTACCAACTTCTAGCTTTCAGAATTTGCAAATAGCGATTCGAAACAGAGGAAAACATCTCTATATTAATTCTTCTTTAAATATCATAATGTAGTGTTGAGAACTTTTAAACATTTCCTGTAGAGTAAATTTTACAAAACTACACAAAGTTTGGCCAGATTATCAAAAAACTACAGATTCAATGTGATGTATCACGTAACTACAAATTTAACAATAAATTTATCATAAAACTACAAATTTAAGGTTAATTATCACAAAATTACAGATTTAATAATAAAATTATCACAAAACTACGGATATTTCATCTTAGTCAAATTTATCACATAACTACATGTTTAAGGCTATGTATCATAAAACTACAGATTTAATAATAAAATTATCAAAAAACTATAAATTTTGTGATAACTTTGTTCCAATACTTCACCTTAACTATGTAGTTTTATGATAAATTTAGTATTGAATCTGTAGTTTTGTGATATATCATGTTAATTTGTAGTTTTCTAATAATTTGGCCAAAGCATCTCGTAGTTTTGTGAAATTTACTTTTTCCGTATGCAGTGAATGCCTATTAGTATATCGGTAGATTTATAGAAACATAAAATCCATTTATGTTACCAAGTTTATATTACTTATGCTGTTTGCTTGCTAAATTGTAGGTAATATGAATCACGCTGACAAACCACCACAACTGTCAGCTGTCAACAACTTATATTATGCAGGGGCTTACTCTTGCATGTGGACGTCCACAATATAGCCAAGTTTTTTCCCAAAACCAGGTACTGGACCTGACTGCACATCGCTCTCCAATTCCATCCATTCCTGAAGAATATCACAAACAAATTAATGAACCTGGAAATCGTACACAGGTCAATAGATCAAGTGGGAGATTCTTACTGCATCTGAGGTTAGGCAGGAAAACTTTTCGTGTGCAATTTCATCACACCGAACTGTAGCAACCATTACCTTGTATTATGAAACAAATGAAAATAAATCAATAACCAACAAGTTAGAGTGGTTTCTCTTACTAAATTGATGATGCTACTTCACCTCAGCATAACATACTTAAACTTGCAGCTAACTATTTTACTGATCACTGTTGGCAACAAGTTTGAACAGAATGCAATTGAAAGAAACATTTTTGGCATACTGATTGGTGTGGTATTACTCTTTTCATTCAGAAAGTGGATTCTTTGGTGTATTCTGCACAGTATATTCAATTGGATTCTAAAGTGCACAAACAATATTATAGTTATAGACCTTAAATCCTTAATGGTAAGTGTAATGATAATGACACAGCATAGGTCTTTAAGTACACAGAAGGAGATGTAAGTGTACCTTGTGAGCAGGTAGGTCAAGATCCTTGTTTTCTCGGATAACTTTCCAAATCTGTTGTGAACTAAACAAAAACCCTGAAGCAGGAACTACTCCTCTTCTATCACCTGCAAGACCTCCTGGTGCAATTGAATTTGAAAATCTCTGCCTAAGTTGTTGAACCTGGCAGAGGTAAAAGTAAGGTGCTTGAAAAATAATAGTTTTTGGTTCCCTATTTTTGTTTGAAAACGTTCTGTTGTCCCATACAGACAACTGTTTCATTAGAGTACAAGTGAAAAGGTACCTGCTCTCTGAATTGTTCTTCTTTTTCTTCAAAACTGGGCAATGCAGTGACTTGCACCTTCATATTGACAAACCATGTTAACATAAACAGTAAAACCTTCATCTTTATTTCAAAGATTGTATACTGGAACTACAAAACCTACATTGAAAAATTCACTGATAGGGGTGTCTTTGTGCGCCTCTGGCTTAGCAACAGAGTTCCATATCTGATTAAATCTGTAACAATATTAGAACTAAAGAGAAACTTGTTGTAACAAAGATGAAAACAATAGATGATGTCATCACCTTTTGAATATCCTCCCTCAGAACTGGTTCTAGATGCTCAAGTGGAGTCTGCATAAAAACAACGATGTGTCTTAGATTGGCCAAGTAAATGGAGCAATGATTATATTTCCGAACAGCTTGCACAAAACATAACAGTAAATATATTCAAGAAAGAAAAAAGAACAAAGAGGCAAACCCTGGTTTTATCACGTATAACAAATAATAGTGTTGTCTTCCGGGGACTGAACAAACGCATCATGACCTACAACCCAGTTGTTCAAATGTTACAAATGCATCAAGAATGTATTTCTGCAACAAAGGTTATCTGAAAGAACAGATAAATACCTGAAATACTGTTTTCAGAAGAGGCTTATTGGCAGCTTGTTCCCGGCCAATATCATGGCACCACCTATCGACATACATATGGTGGTAATACAAAGTCATGAATTTGATGAATTATATTTCAAGTTCAACCTAGAAGGTTATGAGGAAATTTCATAATATCAGCTCAGTAGTATATAGCTAAATCATTGAGTAACTCACATGTTAATTAGAACTATGTCTGAAATTGCAAGAGCAAACAACGAACTTTGCTTCTCAAATGCAGTGTCGTCCTAAAATGGGGCAGAAGACACAGGAATCAGAAAAGAAACTGAAGAAACAACTCATGTATCCGTCAAGTTGCTTAAACTCGTAATACATATAAAGGCACATTTTAAAACATAGGAGCTAGCCAAGCAGGTTAAGCTCATTTTCATTAATTGGAAGATATAAACAGAAGACAAGAAAATGATAATGCAATGAAAATGCAATACTTATAAACCAAAATTTGCAAACTTAATTTGCTCAGATAGATCATTGCAGGAGGAAAGGAAGTACTAATGCTAACTGAACCTTTGCTTTTAAACATCTCGGGCTAGGGAAAAATCCAATTGTCAGTGGTTGGTTATTGTTATGTGAAAGGAAAAATTAAAGGCTTATTTTTTCCTCATCATGAGAGAAAAAAAAACCTGCGTCGTCCACACGTGGGCGACACGGGGGCGAAACCCTAGCCACCACGCCCCTCCTCCCCACCTCCCCACTGTCTCGCTGCCGCTGGAGTGAGCCATCGGAGAACCGCGCGGCCAGCCAGGATGGCGGCGGCGGGGCCAAATCCCGGCAGTGCTTTGCCTGTGACACGGGAAGGCCACGTAGCGTGGTGCAGGGAAGGCACCGCCACGTGCTGCACAGTGAGGCCACGGATCTGGCGTGGCTGCGCCCAGATCTGCCCTCCCAGTGGCCGGATCTGGAGCCCCTGCGATGGATCTGGCTGGAGCAATCAGCGCGGCAGAGACGACGACGACACTAGTCGGCCAGTGCGGGTGGCGCCAGCGGCTGTGGGAGGCCGGCGCGGGTGGGATTAGGATCATCTACCTTCACATCGTGAAGGCACCAGCGTGCAGTCAAGTAATATCCACCGTCCAAGCCAATCCAACGGCTCACGTGCACACTTACTCGGCAACTGATGAAACCGGTCCATCTAGCCAACTTTTTCATTGACTCAAATAGGGAATTCAATTCCTTATCTCTTTTTATCGCACTACTCTTTCAAAATGTTTTAGAAACCGAATAATATCAAAATTAGATTTGAAATGGTCTTTTAAGTCACTATTCATGACTCTCACTTAATTGTGTGCTGCTCATTCCCAATGGATAGACATCCTTCATATAACATTCAACCCATTTTTCCCTCCACAACTCTATTAACGCGCTCAATTTCGCGCCATTTAGTTACTCTAGTGGATGCTGCCAATTGCTGGGCTTTCATGGGTTGTGATTGGCTGGTTTTGTTGGCTAGATGGACTGGTTTCATCAGTTGCTGAGTGGGTGTGCACATGAGCCGTTGGATTGACTTAGATGGTGGATATTACTTGACTACACGTTGGTGCCTTCACGGGTAAAGGTAGACGATCCTAATCCGGCGCGGGTGGCGCCGTGAGGTCGATGCGGGCTACGACAGGGAGGCCGACCCGACCAACGGCGCGGAGGTCGATCCGACGACGATAGGGAGGCCGGCGTGGCGACGACAAGGAGGCCAGTGGTGGAGTAATGGAGCAATAGCTGCGGATCGACAGGGGACATGCGGCAAGTGTAAACCTAGCATGATCTTGTCGGGCCAACAACGACGATGCTTCGGGCATCGTTTTCCCTCTTGGAGGCGTTGTTGAATCGTCCCTTTCCCTCTGGTGGGGCTACCAGGTGAAAACCCAGTCTTGGTTCTCCTTGAGACCTCGACGGACGGTGGCGTCGGTGCTCATCGTCATTCTTCTCCCTAGAGACGTTGTCTAGGAGGTACCTTTGCCAAAACTTCTCTTAGACAGCTTGTGCGTACTCTCTCTAAATGTTTTGTCCTCTTGCGGCGGCGCCCTAGCTAATGTAAGTTAGCCATATTGGCGGGCCTTGTGGCGGAGAACGGATCCACTCTTCTCTCTCACCCTCTCTCCTTCAATCCCAAAGACATGGATAGAGTTGAGTACGGTGCTTGGCTGTTAGGGTATGGTTTTGGGCGGTTCAGCTGTAGCTTCTTTGTTGGTCTAGCAGTGGTCTGTCACGCTTACTGGTGGCCGGTCCAGTGCTAGCCTTCTCCTTGGTTTTGTATAGGTGTTGTCGGTGCATGGTGGTGTAGTTTTTTTTATTCCTGGCTACTGCCTTTCTAGGGTGCTGTAGCCTTGTATGTTTTTCCTACTCTATTCAATGAAACAACGCTCTGTCTGGTGTTGTTCATTCGAAAAAAAATTGTTATGTGAAACCATATCCTGGGCTAGTTACCGATTTCTACAGGACAGCTTTCTACCAGTGCACACGGCCACTCCAAAAGTATGGGTAGAAATATTGAACATGGGATTTTGTTGGTATATATAGTATATGCAATATGGGGTTAATAGAGGGAGTAAAATGTAAAAGAGTGTGTAACATAGATATGGGCTAGGAGAGGAACTCTCTAGAGAAGCCATTTTTCAAAATCTCCAACATGGTATCAAAGCTAGGTTAGGAGGTGATGGCGCTTGCGATTTGCACCTGGTTGTCGTGATTTGTTGGTCGGCGAGCAGGATTGAAGAGGAGAAGAAGCCAACTGCGGTGGAGCAGGCGGCGGAGGAGGAGCCCGTGGTGGCAAAACCCTAGGTGAATCCGGCGGCGGCGGGTATTCCGGCAACAAATCGAGGCTCAAGTTGGGCCTCCAGCGGCGGCGTGGTGGTGCGCAGGTGGTGAGGCCCGTGGAGGAAGCAGAGGAAGCGGCAGCGCTGGTGGCTGAGTGTGCGCAAGAGGCGGCTAGGGTTTGGAGGTGGCTTGGGTGCGCCTGGCTTGGGCGCCGGTGAGGAAGAGAGGGGAGAAGGCAGAGAGCGCAAAGAGAAAGAGGGAGAGAAGGAGGAAAGAAAAGGGGAGAGAAGAAAGAGAGTTTTGTCTCTACATTTGATTGGTCCAGTGGTGGTACTTCTTGGTGGTTTGGGATTGCAGGAGTGGAAAGAGGAGTTTTTTTTCGATTGTTCACAGATGGTTGAGAATCAAGGAAGTTTGCAGATGGCTGGGAATCAAGGAATTGAGCAAATTTTGGGCAAGCTGATTGATTTGCTCACTGCAAAGAAAGATGAGGTTCCATCTTCAAGCAAAGAAATGTAGCCACAAATGGATATAGTTCAGAAGCTAGAATTGATGCCTATCGATATCAAATTGGAAGGCATCAAGAATTACTTGGCATGGTCTAGGAGGGCAGTGCTATTGCTGAGATCAAGGAAACTTGAGGGTTTTATAAATGGAGAGACAACTGAACCTAGAGATGAGTCGAGCTCTGAGTGGAAGAACTGGAGTGCAACCAACGCCCTAGTGGCAACTTGGCTATTGAATTTTGTAAGTCCAACAATTGCTAGTTCTGTTGACACTATTACATGTGCTTCACAAATGTAGAAAGCTTTGGCAGATATGTACTCAGGTGTTGGAAATCTAATGTTGTTGGCTGATACAGAAGATACGATTATCTGAAACAAGGGGAGAAACCATTAATGGATTATGTTGCAGAGTTAAGCGACTGTGGGCTGATCTAGATCATTATGATCCTATTAAGTTATCCCATCCTGAAAGCATGACTTGGGTGAAAAAGTGGGTGGAAAAGAAGAGGGTCCTTCATTTTTTGAGGGGCCTAAATCCAGAGTTTGAGGAAAGGCGTACTGCTATGTTCCATCAAGCAACTCTTCCTAGTTTTGAGGAAGCGGTTGCAGCCATGGCACAAGAAGAAACAAGGCTCAAAGCAATAAAGGGTGACACCCTATTTTCACCAAGTCCTGTTTTTGTGGTGGCAGGATCTCACGATACTAGAAGATGTTTTAACTGTGGTGGAAAGGGTCATTTGATCCGTGATTGCAGCCAGCCACTCAAATCAAATCGTGGCAGAGGTAGAGGCATACTTATCTACAGAGGTGGTGCTAATTGGGGAGGTCCTAGCCGTGGAGGTGTTAGCCGTGGAGGTGCTAATCGTGGAGGAAGAATGGGTTATCAAGCTAACCTTGCATCAACAGATGAATGTGCACCAGAAACAGTCATAGTTCCACCTAGTGAGCTAGAAGAATTCAGAAAATGAAAGAAAACGGAGAAGGATTCTAAACAGGGAAATCGAGAGATGACATTCTCAGTTGACAAGGCTGCTGATGTTGTTCACTTTGATTCAGGTATATTAAGAATCAATTTGGTGTCTCTGTTCAAATTATCAGAAGTGATAACGGAACTGAGTATGTGAATAAAGAATTTCAAAACTTGCTCTTAATAGAAGGAATTCTACATCAGACCTCATGTCTTGATACCTCACCACGAATGAAGTGGCTAAAAGAAAGAATCGACATCTTTTGGAGGTAACTTGCTCACTTATGTATACTATGAATGTGCCTAAATTCCTTTGGAATGAGGCAGTTATGACTGCTACACATTTGATCAATCGCATGCCCTCAAGGGTACTTGGGATGAAATCCCCATGTGAGATGTTATTTGGTAAAAATGAATTTGTGGTTCCACCCAAAGTATTTGGATGTACATGCTTTGTTAGAGACCATAGACCAAGTGTTGGAAAATTGGACCCTCAGGCTATCAAGTGTATCTTTGTGGGATATTCATCTGGACAAAAAGGATATAAATGTTGGAGCCCATCAGAACGCGGTATGTTTGTGAGCATGAATGTGACCTTTAAGAAGTCAATTCCCTTTTATGGTGAGAAGACAGACCTAAGTTCTCTGTTTGTTGATCTAGATTTTGAAATTGAATCAGAGGATGGTGAGCAAGTGGAGTCTAGAAATGAAGCTCGAACAAATGAGAAGAAGGTTGTGGTTGGGTTAATTCCAAATTCGGTGCAAGTGAATGATGTTGTCCAGGAGGGAGAACAAGAAGTTATCCCAGAGAAAAATATACAAGTCTATACAAGGAGGAAAAATACTACACAGCTCCTCCCTATCACTGATGAAGTTGTGGGTGATCAAGTGGACCAAACTCACGTGAGTGGTGATGAGAGTGACCAGTTACTTGGAACAGAGGGAGAGATAATTCATAATTCTAATGATCTACCTATTGCTCTAAGGAGAGAAACAAGGAGCACAACAGGTAAGCCTCCAGTGAGATATGGATTTGAGGATGAATGTGAGGGTAGACATGAAAATGAGATGGGTAACTATGTAGCATATGGGTCATTGTCATCTGAGTATCAAGCCTTTGTGACAACATTGCAATCAGTGCAGATTCCAAAAAATTGGAAAGAAGCTAAGCAAGATCCAAGATGGAAAGAGGCAATGTTTGAAGAATTGATAGCACTTGAAAAGAATGACACATGGGAACTTGTAACTTTACCTTTTGAGAAGAAGGTGGTTGATTGTAAATGGGTGTATACTGTGAACAAAATCCTAAAGGAAAGGTGGAAAGATATAAGGCGAGGTTAGTGGCCAAAGGATACAGTCAGACATATGGAATTGATTGTGATGAAACGTTTGCACCGGTTGCAAAGATGAGCACAGTGAGGACCTTAATCTCCTGTGCTGCTAACCTTGAATGGCCTTTATATCAATTAGATGTTAAGAATGCATTCTTACATGGTGATCTTAAGGAGTAAGTTTATATGGAGATACCACCAAGATTTGCTACTGTGCAAACTAAAGGAAAAGTTCTAAAACTTAAGAAATCTTTATATGGGTTGAAGCAATCACCAAGAGCATGGTTTGATAGGTTTAAATGTGCAATGTGTGCTATGGGATATAAGCAATGCAATGAAGATCATACTTTGTTTTATCTACAGTCTAAGGGCCATATCACTATTTTGGCAGTTTATGTTGATGACATCATCATTACCGGAGATGACACCTCAGAGGTGATTCGATTGAAGGAGAACTTGAGGAAGGAGTTTGAAATTAAGGATTTGGGACAACTGAGATATTTTCTAGGTATTGAGATAGCAAGATCTCCTAGAGGGATTATTCTCTCACAGCGTAAGTATGTGTTAGATCTGTTGAATGAGACAGGTATGCTAGAGTGTCATCCAGCTTCTACACCTATAGAACAGAATCATAAATTAGGGGCTGAATCTGGAGATCCTGTGGATAGAGAGAAATATCAAAGACTTATAGGGCGACTCATCTATCTTGTAGACCAGATATATCTTATGCTATGAGTGTGGTAAGTCGATATATGCATGACCCAAGAAGTGATCACATGAATACAATATATAGAATACTGAGATATTTAAAGAAAAGTCCAGGCAAGGGATTATTGTTTAAGAAAAATGGACATCTAGGTGTGGAAGGATATTGTGATGCAGACTAGGCAAACTGTCTTGATGATCGAAGGTCTACATCAGGCTATTGTGTATTTGTTGATGAAAATTTGGTAACTTGGAGAAGTAAGAAACAACCTGTGATATCTCGCTCTACAGTGGAGGCAGAGTATAGGGCCATGTCCCAAAGTTTAAGTGAATTGTTATGGGTGAGAAATCTACTGAGCGAGTTGAAGTTCCAAATAGATAATCCTATGAAGCTTTGGTGTGATAACAAATCAACTATCAACATTGCAAATAATCCAGTTCAACATGATTGAACAAAGCATGTGGAGATTGATCGCTTCTTTATTAAGGAGAGCCTAGATGAAGGAATTTTAGATCTAGGATTTGTAAACTCTGAGGAACAAATTGCCGACTGTTTAACTAAAAGATTAAGTATCAGGGAGTGTATAACTTCATGTAACAAGATGAGCATGATAGATATACAGTGTCCATCTTGAGAGGGAGTGGTGGTATATATAGTATATGTAATATGAGGCTAATAGAGGAAGTAAAATGTAAAAGAGTGTGTAATATAGATATGCGCTAGGAGAGGAACTCTTTAGAGAAGCCATTTTTCAAAATCTCCAACAGATTTGAATTGTATACGCGTTAAGCAAGCATACCTCTCCTCTTTCTCTTCCATCAGTACCCTCCAAATCCAACACAATAGTACACGGCTCAACACCAACACATCGTGCTATCCAGATACCTTTGGTAGTTTGACTCCTAAAGACATAGGCATAATATCAGTTGTGTCATGGTATTTCCCTACCAGAAATCAAAATGTAATAGTGTGACTGTAAGTTCTTGTGAGAGATGCAGTTCAGCAATCAGAGAACGGGAAAATGAACATGCAAAGATACTACTACCTAGCAAAGAAAAGTAACTAGTTCAATGAATAAAATAAAAATAAGACAGTATGAATATTTATAATCATGTGGAGGAATAAAATGGGACTACCTTCCCCTGAATGCATCCATCTCCCTAAAGTTAGTTCCAAAGAGTTGGTTCAGCAATGTACTCTTTCCTGCTCAAGATAGAAGGTACGCTATTATGATCAAACAAGTATAACTAATTTCTTAATCATGTACTAAAATATCTGTGACAGAAAGCCCACATGTCAGCTGAAAGCTAATTTTACATTGTAGTAAAGTTCAGTGTCAGGGCATTAGCCAAAGAATGCGTACTAAGAGTAATATAACACTGTCAAGTATCAGAAAAGACATAACAAAGGGAGGTTTTTCCTCCATGCATGAAAGGTAGGCATGTAACAAAGATGAAAACAGTAGATGATGTCATCTATGTGGACTGCGAAGAACAGATTATGTGAGACTTATACACTAAATATCATTCATGTCAGCAAATGTAGAGCTTGAGAAGAGATGTACAATTAAGTGGCTCCCTTACACACATCTTAACCAAAGAGTACGTGCAAGTTACCCGCATCATCAGTATTACAGTGGATAAGTCAGAGAGAAAACCATGATCGCGCACAAGCATGGAGGCGCTAAAAAAATGCAACCATAACTTGCTAGAGAAATAAACGTATGCAAGCACTCTACTAGTAGCAAATGCAGATTTGTACTGATGTACTACCAATCCAAACAAAGCAAAGATTCAAAACTGATGTTGTACAACGAGTGCAGGCGTCCGCGGCGGGGTTGAAACATTTGATCGAACAGGTGGCGGACTCAGGCCGAACGACCAGGGCTCGTCGCCGCCGTGTGCGAGGGATCGATCGAGCGCAAACCCAACCACCTATTCCCACTGATCGCGATCGGCGCTGGCCGGCGGCGCCGATGAGGCGATGATCTCGAAATGGTGCGCGGAATCCGGAATGAACGTGGGTACGATACGTACGTACCGCTGCTCTGGGGTCCCATGATGGAGACGACGGCGTAGGAGAGGCCGCAGCCGGCGACGCCCGCGGCTGCCATGAAGCGCTCCGCGGAGTCGGCCGCGAACTCCCCCTCGCCGTCGATCAGCTGCACCGCCTCCGCCGCCGCCTCCTCGTCCATACCCTCTCCGATCCAATCCCGATCCGATCCTCTCCTCCCGCGCCGATAGGGTTCGTGGGGGAGCGCGACGACGATGTCACTCGCCCACGGCAACCGCCTCGGCTTCTCCGGCCACTCGGGTTTCGCGGAGCACACGATACGTGGGAGACGCGACGCGAGGCGTGGCCCTTCTCCTTTTCTTTTCTTTTTTCTTTTTTGCATTTATACCCCTCGCCTCTCCTCGCATCGGAGTCATTCCGCTTATGCTCCCTATGAAAATAACTTATCACATTTAAGTCCTTATCATCTTATAGTACAAATTATGTGTCTGGATAATGGGGAAAGTGTTTTCATCTAGAGGGTATAAATCCTTTTGTTTTGTGAATGTCATCTAAACAGTGATAATTTTTTAAAAAAATTTAAAAGATAGATTAGTATGAAATATATCATTTTATTTTAGTTTAATTTGTTTTTTCAACTTGTATAAGTTAATTTTGGCCTTTCATATTTATGGAATAATATATTTCATATTAATTTATATTGTTAATTTTTTAAAAAATTTATAACTATTTATATGATATGCAAGCAGCAAGGGAAGATGAAAATCCATATCAATTGAGCCTATAGAATAGGATAATATCCGGCCATTTGAAAGTTGCATTGGCTGTGTTTGTTGCGGCACTTTTGCTTTCTTTTTTTTCGGTAACTACGGCTACAGCTATGATGTCTGCGTTAGCATTTGAATGAGATTTGTACAGAGTATTTCATACATTGATAAAATTATTGTCTACCTTAGGTCATAGTGCTCATATTTGGATCTTGCATAATGGTTTATGTTCATGCTTTTATCATTATATCCTCATGTGGCGAAAGGGGCGACATTGTAATGGGGATATGGGTTGAGCAAAGACAATAAGGACGCTGTTGGCGATCATGGTGGTTAAAAAATGGGTATAAGAATGGTGTAAATCATATCAATATATATAATTGTCGGTGATATGGGCCCAAAGGTATGTCGTGGGCGTGGCATTTAAGAAAAAGGAAGGCGTCCTTGTCCATCAAGGAGCGTCAAAATTATACCCTGAAGGGCTAGGCGAGTCTTGACCATGGGTGGCCACGTGGCCGCCCGAAGGCGGCCGGGCCGGAGGCTGCCCGAGGCCACCATACTCCCAAACGACGGTCCGGATCCCCTGACTCCCGGCCAGTAGGGTCCGGCCTCCCTGACCCCTGTCGGCTGGGTCCGGATCACCCGAACCCCCATCCTCTACCCCGCACCTCTCTGAGAGAGAGGCGAATCCAACTACCAACCAACCCATTTAATGTTCAAATAGGGGAAAGCTGAGCGCCTGTCCTGCCGCATTCAATGCGATGTGAGGCGCGGCTGTCAGTTGCTCCCATCATCACCCCTTTTTGCCTATCACGAGGCACAAGGGGCTAAAAGTTCTTGACTAAGACCGTGATATGGTCGCGCACCCACTCCGCGCACGCCCCCTCACGCCCTGTCCAGTTGCATTTAATGCATTGGGCGGCTGCGTGGGAGAGAGAGTGCGAGCGCAGGAAGCACGGCACCTACACCTCCCTATGGAATGGGCCGCCGACCGGTGGGACCCATCGGAGGGGGTAGGCACACCATCGTCATGTCAGCGGCATGGCAGCCACGACGGCCGCTCTTTTTTCACCTTCCATGACGTGGCAAACAGGGAGGAGTAGGAATGGAATGACTTCTCCGACAAGACAAGGCAAAAACCACTCCATCACGTGGAGTGAAGTAGATAAAGGGTAGGACTGCTGTGGTGTTCCCTTGTTTTATAAAAGGAGACCCAAGTCCTTCATAAAAGAGGTTCCGTTTCGATCAAGAAAAGAGGTTCACGTTCTGAAAAATAGGTTAAGTCCCTCCAACTAGCCTGCAGAAATCTCCCATCCATCACAAAGTCTAAGGGAGAGGAACACTCTCATTGTTCTTGGCAACCTGCCCCATATACTACATACATACAGGAGTAGGGTATTACATCGTGCTGGTGGTATAAATTCCCGTCTTATCTGCATTATTTCATCTTTTCTACGAGTTTGAGCCAGGATACATCGCTCCCCGTGCCGAACCAAAAAGGGGTCCCCGGGATCCCTACGTGTCGACCTACGACATCGACAATAATTATCTTGAAAGATTGAAGAAGGCATAAATCTAGTGAAAAAGATATGTGTGTATAATGTTGATTATCTTGGCCGGAGGTCGTAAATAGGATAATGCTAAGTGGAAAAGCTAACGAGATTTGTTTGTATTACAAATAAATTGGTAGAAGGCCGGTGTAAAACACATCGTTTTAAATGAAGTTTATCATAACATTTTTAAAATTTTTAGCGAGATGTGTGTACAATTCCGACACATGTTGGGAGGCCACAATTAAGATAAGGCTAGTGCAAAACTCGGCAAGATATTTTCCGTATCATAGATTATAATGCGCACGTCGCATTTACGGTAGCAAGTAACAATAGTCTAATTATGGTGAACTGTAGTACTAGATCAAATAGGATCCGAAAATAACAAATATTAGTAACATTGTAAAATGGACAACTCATAAATTAAAACCCTTGCCGTCACTTTGTGGGCAGGAATGGATGCTAAAAGAAACAAGCCCAGCTTCCAGACATTTTGCAGGGCCATAACTGAAATTATCACCTCAAAAATTACCTCCAATTTCACATTATCTGAAGAAACAAATCTGAATTAAACTTTCACACAATTGTCTCTTACTGACACAAGCTGTAACTGTCACAATGCCACAGACAAACACAACAAAATTTCACTGTTCAGATCAATGAAAAGAAACAAGGCTCATTCAGGTCAGGAAGAAGCAAAGAAGCAACAAGGTTGTCAGCTTCTACTGTTGATCTGTTCAAGCCACTGAAAAAAAAAATCAGACTTGAGACTTCGAGAGTGATCGCTTCTTCACACAGTAGCAGCTCGTGTTCGGGTCAGCTTGTCACGCGCGCCGCCGTGGGCGCGGTCACCACGGTGGCGGACGAGCCGCAGTCGCTGCCGGCGAGGGACGCAGTCGACCTGTCCATCCTCACTGCCCACGGGCACGCCGCGCTCGCGCTGGCGCGCGCCTGCGACGCGCACCGCTCCATGCGCGCGCCGACGCTGCCGACGCCGCCGGCGGCGGCGAGGTCACGCGGGTCCAGCGACGCCCTGCGCCTGCGGTCGCCCGGCGTCGTCCACTCGCCGCACGACGGCGAAGGGGACGGCGAGGCGGCGGCGCTCGCCTGGTCGTGGCGCTGCCTCGGCGCGCTCTGCGACCTCGCCTTGGCGCGCGACGACTCCGTGTTCGACATGTAGTTCTTCGGGAACAGCTGTATCAGCGCCGCCGCGTGGTCGCCGCCGGTTGCTTCGCCGCGGTGGTGGCGCCCGCTGGCCTCGGACGCCGCGGCCGAGAAGGAGTAGTCATCCAACCGGCCGCTCATCGTCCGCGCGCTCGCGTCCGTCAACGCCGACTGCGTCGGCGAGACCTTCTGGTACAGCTCGGCCTTCGCCGCCGAAGCCGAGCAGCACGTGCTGCGCCTCCCGAATCCCCTCGCCGAGCCGCCGCGCGCATCACCTCCTCCGCCGCCGCCATTGTCCACCTCCACGACCCTCACGTTCTCCTCCGATCCCCTGTCCAACGCCTCCTGCCATGGCGAAAACCAACCCACACCCTCGTCATCTTCTAGACTCACACATGATCACCGCGAGAGCGGTGTCTGACGCTTACCAGGGGCTTCCGTGATCGGTGGTGCTGCGGCGACGAGCGGCGGCTGGTCGGCGGCCGCGGCGAGCGCGCGTGCTTGTCCCTGTCCTTGTCCTCGTCGAGGAGCCGCAGCCGCTCGGCGCGCGCGCCTCTGGGCGGCGACGAGCGCCTGCATTCGTCGGAGCGTCATGCTCGCCTGACGCCGCACCAGTTGCCCCCTCACCATCGCCTGCAGCTTCACCATCCCTCTCAGCGCGCACAGCGCCCTCCTCGCCTGCACACGCCATCGCCATGGAAACTCACGTCAAACATATCGATCGATCGAGTTGCACAAACCAAGAACAGATAATGGCGCCATCAATGGCGTATTATTATACGTACCAGGTAGGATCGGAACGCCGCCTGAATCCTGACCGCCGCGGCCACCTCCTCCTCGGCGACGTCACCGGCGGACGACCTCTCCGCCTCCGGCGCCGGCGAATCGGCCACGGTGGCAGCGAGCTGGTCATGCTGCACGACCGCGTGCACGTCGGAGAAGCAGAGCGACGACGTGTTGGTCGCCGCCGCCGGCGGCCTCCGGAAGCTCCACCGCCGCTTCTCCTTGGCAGACGGCGGCGCCGGCACAGCCGCCGGCGACGACGACGACGACGGCTGGCCGCCGTCACCTCTGTACTCCTTGCCCTTCCTGTCCTTCTTGCCGCCGGTCAGGAAGCTTCTGAGCCACCTACCCGCCTTCCCCATCTCTGCAGAAGAAGCTTCTGCAGCAGCTGCAACTTTCCGAGAAGTTGGAAGTGACGGTCTAGTGACCTCAGCTTCGGCTTCTAGATGCTTCTAGAACCTCAGACAAACTTCCACATATGCATCTGCAATCTGCCAATCCCTACTTACTCCTATATACTGCTGTTCTTCTTGCACATGCATTCAGTTAAATATCTGCAAGACCGCAACTCTGTACCCAACACAATTAAGCATACTAATTACTAAACTCTCAACTTTCACTGCAAAAATAGGACAACAAAGAAAAATGTGTGCATGCATGGATAGATGCACCAGCTAATCAGTGTCCCTCATATGAGATGGACAATGTTAATTATGGTGTAATTGTGAGATTTAAGAGGGTTTTCAGAGCCTGCATGTGGTGAGTAATTCAGTACAATCTTTTTTTTACTGGAACCTAACTATGAATGTGAGCACTGTAGATTCATTCATGCATCATGTATGGTGGATGGCCCAGAGAGTAAACAGCAGCAGTACTCATCTTCCAGAAGCCACACATGGCACAACTCAGCACAAGATAGTACTGCTACAATGACCAAGGTCTACAAGTGCTACAGCTACTAGTAGCTACTTTAACCGGTAGTAACAAATACCATTTGAGCAAAGATTTCATCAGGGCTCTTGATCTAATGCCAATCGATTACTCCCTCCCTATCATAACATTCAAAAATTCTATCTCGCTGTTACACTCCAAAGCATTTTTTATGGATGTCTTTTCTTTCCTATTTTTCATCAATATAGATATACTAGTAGAGCAAGTATTATGAAAGCCTCTGGACACTGGCCTCTAGGTGCCACATAGGCTTAAATACCAAGTTAAGGTCTCGTTTACTTCTTCATTTTGGATGTAAACTTTACATCCAAAATTTTACACCCAAAAACTTTACACCTAAGAGTGATGTTTACTTTCCCTGTGTAAATTTTTTGGGATGTTAAAAAATGACAGATTTACCCATGACAACTCACCGGCTTGTGGTGGTAGGAGAGGGAGCTGCGGCGGCTTGGGGCGGAAGCTCTACCACGGCAAAGCCTGCGGCGCGGGTAGGGATGCTCCGGCTCCGGCGGCGCCGGCGAGGGGCCATGCGCGCGAAGTTCAGATCCAAGCCGGCAAGGCCAGATCCAAGCAGCGATCTGGGCGGCGGCGGCCCCACGTGTCCCTGGCGTCCCCTCCTCCTCCTCCGATGGGGGAGAGCGGGGGCGGCGGCGGAAGGGGGAGAGCGACGGGGGAGAGCGGAGGCGGCGGCGGAAGGAGGAGAGAGGGACGGCGGCGGGAGAGAGCATGGGGCGGCCACAGAAGGGGGAGAGCGGCGAGGAAGAGCGGAGGTGGCGGCGACGGAGAGCGGGGGCGGAAGGGGGAGAGAAGCGGCGGCGGCGGAAGAGAGCGGGGGCGACGGCGGCGGGAGAGAGCGGCGGGGAGAGCAGAGGGAGGGCATGCGACCAAAAAAGGCATGCGCGCGGGGGGGAGTTCAAGACGTTCCTCAAAAAAATTTGCACTTTTTGGCTCCCAAACCTCCCAAATCCAAAATTTTTACAATCTAACTTTACACATGTTTACTTCCAAAATCTCCAAAAGTGTCCAAAATCCCAAAACTTCACAAAATTTTACATGAAGTAAACAGGACCTAAATAATAAGGTGAAAAGAAGAGAGAGAAGATGAATCACCTCTTATGTAAAAGATAATCTTTTTCCAAACTACAAGGGAGAAAAAGAAAGAGTGACGTTGATTGGATGCAAATGAATAAAATAAATAGTTATATTGTATTAGAGCTAGTGAATTAAAGACGGTGTATAGTATATGCTACCTCTTATAACTAATTAGTTGATGTAGACAAAATTAGATACGACGATCACCCTTACCATAAAACTCCTCATAAGTAATTTTAGTATTTGCTCTATAAAAGATGACTAGGATGTAATTAATGAGAGTAGCAATGTAATTTATCACACTTTTAGTTTTGTGTGAGATTTTCTAGAACGACGAATAAATTAAAACGGAGGGAGTATAAGGGAATTTAAGTTATTTAGCAGTTGGATTGGTTAGAGAAATAGTACTTCAAGAGCTTATATCTATGGACAGATGAAGAAACCCTAAATCCATTATATTTATAGACCGAGGGAGTAGTAGCCTGAACCTTCTCCTTCCTGACTTATTGCTAGCTTCTTTCACATGATTGTGCTTATGATGAGTGAGTAGCTAGCAATGGTGTATTGAATACTGAGTAATGTATGCCTTTGAAACTTTGATCTGTACTGCATGCGAGTACACTATGGTGCTGCTGCTTCTGATGCAGGAGGCTGCTGGGTTTTGAGTGTGGAGACAGCCACAATGGTTGAGGATTCAATGTGCTAGCCTGGACCTTGAAGGCCTGAACAGTGCTGCAGTGCTGCTGCAGCAGGGAGCATGCAGAACAATGGACCATGGTGACACTCGAAACGAACCGGAGCTTGGCAATAAATGAATAAATGTAGGAGGGATGATCTTTGTTTCATTTAATTTTGAGTGGAAGAGTTTGGAGGCGGATACAAACGTGAGAATCAAATTCAGGATTTAATGGTGAATGGTGGCAGTTCGAAAAAGTTTCTGAAGTTTCCGAAGGTAGTAACGATAATGCAGTCTCTGATCACATGCTTCAAATGTTCTTCTCCTTTGATGCATCATTCGTGGCTGCGATGGATGCATTGGAGTGAATTCTCTTTTATCTCCTCAAATCTCCATGGCGACTGCTTCAAACTAAAAACCATACAACACTAGACAAATTTTGCGCATCTGATCGAAACCTGAAGGCTCATTTGAAAGATGGTAGTATGGTATGAATATGCTGTTTTGTTTTAGATATCATGAATATGATGGCATGAGAAAAAAGAAGATGCAACAAGATTCAATTACCTCCAAATGCTGACAACAAGGTAAGTAATCATGGGGCTGTTCGGCTGGTTCACCAGCCACCAGCCGAACAGTGTTTTGCTCTCACAAAAAATCAGTCCACCAACCAGCTAAACAGTACTTTTCTCTCACAACAAATCAGCACCAGCCAGTCCAACCAGCCAGCCGAACAGCCCCCATGTTTCTTAACTATGATGTTCATTGCCCTACATGTTCAGAGTTTCAGACCAAGAGAAAAAACAACCGTAAATGTGGCATCACAACTTGACATCCAAATATACACAAGTTTGTTTGTATCTTCTTTGGTATTCTGAATGATCAATGAAAAAAGGTTGAGAATGGGTACATACATCGGCCTATATATGTGCATGCAAGACCTCTCTGCTTGATTGTTCGTTCTTGATGATTCCGGACGTCTCGAGACTGACACTGACGAACGAGTTGTCAGTTTCATTAAATCCAAATTAGGCTGAACAAGCTTGGCCCAACCCAAGGGTAGGTAATAATAATGGGCCTTGTACTTACAGGGCCGGCCCATGAACGGCCCACATTCCTGGCCTGCCTATCTTTCGGGCCAGGCCATGGGCCCATCGTAATTCGTACACACAAAATCAACAAAGTTAGTACTAGTTCAAAACAAAATACGAAATTATTTGAACATGTCAAAGGTCTGTGTAGCATCAGACTGCCTTGAGGTCATTAGGATAATCTCCGATAAACCAAGATGCCAACATTTAGCAGTTCTTAATTTCATCATGAAAGTCAGGCTTGTAACTTTGATGCTCACAACCTAGCTAAGTTTGCTTCCACCTTATAGGAGGGGCGTCATGTAAAGGTTCTGGAATATTCCCTGTAATCTAAATAGGAATGTAAACTTGGATGTTTATGAATAAAACACTCGCTTTTTATTTAAAAAATACAAAAGAAAATACAAAATGAGTTGAACAACTGAAAGCACACGCTGAGATGGTGTTTATTTTTATCGAAGATAAAATACGAAGTTAGAAAAAAATCGTATGGTTAATTAAGTTTTAATTATTATAAACTTGAAAAATAAATTTATCTGATATTTTAAAGCAACCTATATATAATTTTCTTTTTAAAAATATATCATCAGTATAAAAAAATATGTTAGTAAGAACCAAGGTAAAATCAAAAAAGAAAGAAGCCTTTGGCTCACAGCTAAAATATGTATCTTAGGGTCCATTTGGTATGATTTCGGATTCTCAGAGAAACGGGAGAAACAAGCAGAAATGTTTCTAGTGATTGTGATTCTCGGAGAAACATTTCTTCTAGAAACCGGTGAAACTACCCTCATTTCTAGTTAAAAAGTGAAATGTTTCGTTGATTCTTCAATAAACGTTTCTCGTTTTTAACCGTTTGATACAGATTCTCGAACAAACAGAAAAAATGGAACTGATTATCGCAGCTAAACGGGCCCTTAATCGAAAAAAACCAAGAGCGAGAGTGAGTGTGTCTCCAGAGTGGTTATCATCGTTGTCTTGACTAAGAGGTTGAAGATCCCAAAGTCCATAACCTCAAACACATTGTATAACTTGTATTACTAGGCATATAAAAATTGTAAGCTACAGCAACATCACGTGGACATTCGGAGCTTTTGGAGACATCTGGAGATATAGATTGTTCTTCATTCTTCAACTGGCTCATCGACCTGCATGCGAGCCGAGCATGCAGCTAGCTAGCTCAACATTCTCCATGACTTTGCCCATGCAAGCATGCCTCATTGCTGATTGGCAATTTGGCAGAATGGCAGGCATGCAGAACATCAAAAGGCTCGAGGAGGAATATTCTGTCTTCTCCATCCATCCATCCCAGGTTATCCAAGCTAAGCTTTCTTCAGGCAACGCGATGGATCATCATTGCAGTTCATGCAGATGCAGCTAGCTCGATCCATCATCATTCGTACGTGGTCAATTCTCAGGTTGGGCCGGCCGCGATCAGTCGAACTGGGTACCATGTTAATTCAATGGCGTCGTATATTCAAAACACTGAGTAGCGAAGATTATTACGGAAATAGATTTTAATCCCTCAGAGGATATTCACTTGTTGTGGTATACATTATTACAGAAACCCTTTCATTTATAGTTGTCGGCTAATATAAAAAACCGTTACTTATACTATAACTGATGATTTTAAATCTAAAACTAAAACTGATACCTATAGTTGGGAATATGTATCGGTTATTTAAAAAAACTAGCACATATATACAGAAAAGTATAGGTGTCGGTTTCAGCCCCAAAATCGACATCTATATAATAATACATTATAGGTGTATACAAAATCAAGCCACCGACACCAATTCATCCTTCATCCACACCACACCACCCACATCCTTATCCTTATCTCCTCCTCTTGCTCCACATCAGGCATACTCCTCGCCTCTTCCCCCTTCCTCCTCCTCCGCCGCTCCAACTCCCTCCCCACCACATATCGGCCGGCTCGAGCTCCCTTTGGCCGGTGGTTGAAGAGATCGATGTCGAGTAGCGTTGGGACGGGGCCCGACGGCAACAATCATGGGTCCATGACGAGCGCAACACGGAGCTGGGGACGGGCCTAATGCGGTGGAACGTGAGGTCAGGAATATGGGCCCATAGGCGCCATCGACGCACGAGCAGGAGGGTGTGCACGAGCCCCGGGAGGATCCAAAGGAACAAGTCGTTGGGAAGGACGCCGAGGGGTCCTCCTCCTCACAGATGACGACGAGGAGCCGCGCAGTAGTAAACCCCCACGACAACATTCGTTGGTCCTCGTGACAGAGGTGACAAGCATCGACATCATCACGGACTTCATGAGCACCTCATCTATTCTTTTGCTCTGCCTCCTCGTCGGCAGCTTCCTCATTGGCTTCCTCGTCAGCGACATGTTGGGGCACGGGTGGTGGTGGTGTTCCTAGCGCTATTCTTGATGACGTTGGACACTAGCTTTTTTTTATTCATTGACTATAGGTGTCGGTTCTTAACTAATAACCGACACTTATAATCTTTATAGGTGTCGATTTTGGAGCCGACACCTATGCTTCTGGGCATAGATGATTCCAAATTGGTGTCGGTTGAAAATCCGACACCTATGGCTAGTTCACAACCAACACTAATAGGAGTTAGAAGTTTGTGTAGTAGTGATATCATCCAAAGAGTTATATAAAAATATTGATAAGATAGATTAATACGTAATATATCACTCTACAAACATGTAACTTAAAATCCAATCTTCATAACTTGTAACAAATTTAATGTTCATGATTATATTTATTTTTATAACTTGTATACGTCATGTATGTTTATAGAGTAATATACTCCACCGTCTATCTTATCAATTTTTTTAAAAAATCATAACTAATTAGACGACATAAAAAAAATGAGAAGACGTCCTCGAGGGATTGAAAGAGTTTCCGATATTACTAGCTACTCCATATCATTATTAAACAGGAATATAGCCAGCCATTTACTATGTCGGGCTATCATTATTCAGTAGGAATACAACCATGTCCTATATATGTCCGGCCATGGAGAACCCGGAGAAGAAGAAGGGAAACATATTGCAGGCAAGGGAAACTAACCACCTTGTGACACTGACAAATGGGCCCCACAATTTGCCCTTGCTTCCTTGGTCCAGCGCGCCTAATTACAATCTAAATAGAGCTTATGTCTGGTTCGTAATCAGAAGTTGGTTTTTTTTTTCGGGACAAAGGGTGTACTGAGGAGTAGTAGAGCTTCAGTTGCTGAAGTACGCTATGCAATGAAGAGTGCTCGCTGTTGATCTGAATTCTGAAGCCGCTGCTCTGCTGATGCATTGCCACCACCATTGCTGCTTCTGCAGCTGCGTAGGAGGAGTATCTGCTGCTCATGTTCGTAGCTAGGTAGGCTGCCTAGCTAGCTTCTTTACTCTGGACTTGAATGCGACTGCACTTGCCGTTGCCGATTCCCTTCCACTGTTCTTGCCTTGCTCTCTGAAATTAACCTACTTCTGCTACTGCTGCTTCTTCCTGCCTGCTGCTGTCTGAAGCCTGATGCGTGCATAGTAATCTGCAGCGACCTACTACAGTGCTCTTGCAACTGTAGAGTTCTTCACACACTGGCCCTGTTCGCTCAGCCGGGCTTATCAGCCGTTCAAACAGTATTTTTCTCTCACAGCAAACCAACCGGCTTGTCTTATCAGCCGGCTTATAGACCAGCCGAACACGCCCACTGTCTTTTGTCAATCGCCTAATTTGCTCAAGAATCATGATAGCATTACATGCCGTGTTCCTGATGAGAGCTAAGCTGAACTTCCAAACTGAATTTATTCAGATTAGTAAGTACTGCCGCCTCTGTCCTAAAATATAGACGCCACATGATCTTTCAGTTGAAATTCGTAGTAGTAAATTGGATAGTGTGTCTAATTCAATACTAAATAGCTATATTATTGGGTAGTGTCTAATCAAAATCCAATACTAAGTCGCTATATTTTCAAACGGAGTGAGTTATAAGATTTCAGCTCGAGCAAGAATAGCAGGGAAATTTAAGACTCTGCACATGTAGCCAAACAATGCAAACCCTGCTGGTTAATAGTAATACCTGATCTGTTGATCACTGTTTCGATTCTGACAGCAGAGAAGCTGTAGTTTCATGTGGTGCATCATGAGGTAGTCTCAGTTGGCATCAGCAGCAGCATACTCATCGTTGCAAGGTAATATCACAGTAGAAGAATTTGCAACAGGGTGGAAGAAATTTCCATCTTGCTTTCCATTGGCAGCAGCACTACTGATTACCACTGATGAGCAGCAGCATCTCAAGGATGGATGGATTGATCACACTGACTGCTGGGTGGACCTGATGGAGACCATCAAGCAGCCAACCCAACCAACCAATCATCAAAGCAACACAGTGAAATCTGTCTCTCTCTGCCTGCTGCCTGTTACAAGAATTTCTTCCTTTCCTCCTCCTGCTAGCTTGCCAGGTTCTTTTTCAGTTTATTTACAGGATCGGAAGGGGTTATTTGCTCCACGCTTTGAAATGTGTTTTCTCAAAAAGCTTTCTTTCTGCATTAGACCACCTGTTTTTAACTATTTATTGTTTCTTAAAATGTTTAATTTGTCGTTGTAATCAAGTCGATAATTCGCAACAATAATCGGGCCAATAATCTAAATCTTCAACTGCTGCATGCACCATTTGCCACCACCACCACCAATGCAGGCCAAAAGCCCCAAACAGAACATGATCATGCATACAGGCAGGGAGGTGAAGTAGCTCAGCTGCTACTGCCATGGCTCATGCTCCTTTGGGTGGGGTGGGCCCCACCTGACAGTGACCCAGCCGGCAGGGTAGGCTACTGATCACTGAACTACTAGAGTAGTAGAAGGAGTAGGAGTAGGAGGAAGAAAGAGCTGGAGGTGATCAGGTAGAGTACCAAATTGTGTGTGTACAGTATACACTACAGTATGAGTCGGTGGATGCTGTGGGTGGTTGCATCAGCTGTTCATGGCTGCTGCCTCTCTGCATTCCCACATATGTACAAGAACACAAGATCAAATCAAAATTAATGGTTGTCCTCATCATGTACTTATGTTGATATGATCATATTGGATGCTCTGATTTTTGGTGCCCTTGCCACTGCAACCACTAATGTGAGTATTGTCATGGTTAATCTGCCCTGTAATTTTTTAAAATAAATTTTGGGTGGATGCATGATGTGATGCGCAATATAAATTTGGTCTAGAGAGAGGGGGTTAACCTTACAATGACATATTAAATTATGGTCCCTCCATCCACAAATACAAATATAAAGATCTAAAGATTCGAAATTTCTCTATAATCATAGTCCTACTGTACTATTTTTCCCATCCAACTACGTACATTTTATTTAATTTTTACCTAGTTTTACCTCCAAACCATCCTCTCACTCTATAACAATCCTCGTTATTAAGGGGTGCATGCTTTTTTTATCCGTAGTCTTTAGAAAAATAGGATTCCTTATGGACAGAATAGTATTTATCATTATATCCATAGAATTAATTAAATCATGTACTATTTGATCACGTTCCAGCTACTCAAAAAAGTACATTTTTTCCTAGAAATAGGCGTATCAACAAATAAGTAGTATAATTCTGTCTATCATCACATGCTTCAGCTTCTATTCTGCAATTCTGCATGGACAAGAAAGCCACTACAATCCAAAGCTAATCCATGTAGCTGTATCTGCTTAAAGTCAAATTAAGTTAAAGCGACCCCCAAATAATAATAAAAAAAGATCACCATGACCATTAGCAAATAAAGCAAACAAGTATGTTTCCAGTACAGCCATGTTTGCTTCTGGATAGAAGAAAACCACTGCTGCTCACAACATATGAGTATCCAACAGAACAAGTACCATACTACCATGTCTTGTGTGTGGGGCCTAGCTAGGTATGGTTCACAGCTAGCACAAGTGTACACAACAAAAAGCCATGGAAGCTAACGGTGCGTTCTTAAATCATCCCCTTCTCGTTTTTTTCAAACCGCTAAATTATACGTTTTTTTAAAATCTTTCTATATAAGTTGTTTAAAAATCTAATAACTTTATTTATCGTTTTTATATATTAATATTTGATTTAATCGTATGTTAATCATGTTTTTAATGTGCGGTTAATTAGCTTTTTTTCAACCGTGGCTATGAACGCAGTCTAAAAAGAAGGAAAAAAAATAAATTGTGAGGCTAGCTAGTTCTGCTATGTTTTCTTATCTTGGAAAAAAAAGAAGAAAAACCAAAGCAGGGAAGGCCCATAAAAAAAGCGTGAGATGAGACCTTAAACTAACTTGACAACAAATTGAGCATCACTTATTATGGCATAATTGATAACATTGGGTGAGTTAGGAGAAATGTTAGTAGTATAGTACTGCTGTTTTAAGGAGCAATAATTCCAGGGAATGTGGAGCCATTGCTTGTAATTTGGAAATGAAGAGTGGCTAACATGAGGTTTAATGGCTAGCTAAGTTTGACATGTGATGCTACCTGTAAAAGTAATGGTTAGCCTTGTGCTAAGTTGCTTTGAGAAAGGTCTATTGCGATATGAATCTCCAAAGGTTGATGTAGCTGCTGAGCATTATAGGTTTAAGAGGTTAAGTTTTATATTATTGATGAATTTATTGAAGGCGAGTTTCATTGAGCATCATATTTATAGTTAAATTGACAATCTCAATCGTCGAACACTACTACCCTTTTAGTACTGTTTATTGGAGGTCCAACTCAACCATTCGATCTACGTCATGAACAATCAAAATTATCTTGTAGTATACAACAATGACACTATCTTCATCTTTATTATCGTTGTTTTGACACTAATCAACAAGTAGATAAAGCGGCAATAAGCAAATCTCTCGCTCGCCACGTCATCCCTCAAACCCTCACGAATAAACTACTACTAACCTGTTGAATTATGGTTTACGTCAATAAAATCTTCCGTGTACAATAACATTATCTCATTATTACATCATAAACAAGCATAAGTGATATCCCACAAGTATTAAAAACATATTAAAGACAAAAAAAAATATGCCAATAAAGAAAATGATCAATGCTACTTAAAAAAATGCCAGAGAAACTTAAAAACTTTATATGCACAAACGGTTAATCCCTCCTGCCTTTCTTCGCAGAGGGTCGCTGCTATAAAACCACCACACCCACTTCCCAAAAGCACCACCTTTTACGCGCCCACGCACGCCACCACCACCACCGCTCGCCGCCGTCGCCGCCGCGAGAGCGCAGCAACCGCCAGCCGCCGCCGCCGCCGCCGCGAGCGCCTGCCCAGATGAGCGATTCCGGGAGGGCGGCCACCGGCGGAGGAAGAGGCGAGCTGCGGCCGCCGGAGCCGCCGCGGGACCCCGCGCTGGAGTTCCTGTCCCGGTCGTGGAGCGCGTCGGGCGCCGCCGACGTCTCCCGCGCGCTCGCCGCCGTTCCGGCCCCGGTTCCGGCTGCGGCCGTCATAGCCGAGGACGTCTCCGGGGAGCTCGACGTCGACGGCGCCGCCTCCGGGAGCTCCTTCTCCTTCGCGTCCGCGGCCACCTCGCAGCTCATCATGGACAGGATCATGTCGCAATCGGTGCGTGCGTTCGTTCTTGCCTCATCCTCTCCTTTTCTTCCCTAAAAAAGAGAGAGAAAAATTCGGTCTTTTTTAATTGAGCTTGTCTCTGAGTGAGTGAGTGAGTCCATCCTAATAGCAACCAGATTAAGACTTTAATTATTTTAATCTTTTTTAGGTGAGAGGTTGGTGAGATTATTCTGTATGTTTCTCTGCTTTTCATTCTGTTTTTTCTCTCTCTCTCCAAACAACACATGAACTTCAATCCAGTACAGTAAAAACTTGTCCTTTATGGATCTCAAACTTTTGGTGATTTTCTCATGGCAACAATAAACTACATGTTTGGTTTGATTTCTCATGGATATCTCATCGATTAGTAGTACCTACTTGCTTTAATGACATCTGTTCTCTGACTTCCTGTACTTCTGGGACTGAAGTGAGGACAAGAAGAAGAGGCCAAAAATGAGATTTTTTTCCTCCACCCCCATCATAATCAACGAAAAAACACACACAAAATAGCCATCTTTATTTGGTTCTGTAACATGAATCCCAGCTAATTAATGATCACAATTCACACCAACATTTCCTACTCTACACACCTTGCATGTTCAAAGATTATTGTGAATTTGTGTTCTGCTTAGAACAGTAGCTCTCTTTGCAGATATAGACTTTTCTGTCTTGCTAGTTGCTAACCTCGTTTCTTGTCTCATGGAGCAGCAAGAGGTGTCGCCGCTGACCTCCGGCCGCCTCTCCCACAGCAGCGGCCCTCTCAATGGCGGCGGCTCGCTCTCCGACAGCCCGCCGGTCTCGCCGGATGTCGATGACAGCAAGGTCTCCTCTCCTGATCCCTGCATCTTGACATTTTATTTTTCCTTCATGGATGGGTTGTTAATCTTGTCAATTCTAAAGGGCCCTGATTGCTCTAGTTTATGCTGAACACGTTAGGGGAGTTGTTGCACTACCATTGTTTGGGTAAAAACAAGATAAAGTATTTTTACTACCAATTTGGATAAGATAATCAAGAAATTCTACGATATTTTCCAGTGATTTTGAGAGTATGTGTATGGAGGAAAAAAACATATTTTCATCCTGCTCAATGCATGTTGTTTAAGCTGATTATTTAGCTATGTTTTTGTGTGTGGAAATGAACACTAGTTTGTTTGCTTTTTTTTTTGTGTGGAACAATACATAGCTGAGACACAACAAGAAGCCAACTTTGGCTAATTTTGTGTAAGATTTAGCATTTTCAGGTTAGTCAATTTCAGTGTTAGAACTTGTGGGGACTGGCCCCTGGGACAAAAACACCAGCCTTGCAGCTTTCCTTTTCACAAAATTTTCTGCACACGGAGAAAGAATTCCAATTTATGCCTTTCTCTTCATCCAATGGAATACTTTGCTGCCTCCATTCCATTTTCTCTTCAGGCTCACATGCTTCAGGAATACTACACACCAAAAAGTCACTGCACAACAATGTATATACTTGTGAATTTTTCACAAACATGGATGGATATCTTTTGCTTCCTTCCATCTGCAGAATTTCTCACCGCAAAATGGGATATCTTGTGACCAATAATCATTCCCCTTTTCTTCCATGCTTTTGCCCCTTTTCTCATGCCTGCCTGGTCGCTTCTTCTCCTTTTGATACATTTTCTTCTCTGAATCACTGCACTAGTTTGTTAGTGTTGCCTTCGAGCTCTCACGGCAATGATTACTCATTTTTCACTCCATTCTGCAGTTCCATAGGCATGCCAACATGCCATGCTCTTTAACAGAGGCAGTTCTTGTGAATAGCTTATCAAGCCTAGCAACTGAAGCATGCCATCTAATTAAGCAGATGTAGAGCAAACATTAGGGTGACAAAAAGAATCAGCAACCAAATCCTAGTGATTGGACCATGTCACCTGACCAATGCTCACATTGAATATTGAAAGAATCTACTTACCTTTCCCTCCCTTGCCTTCCTTTGCTGATGTCTACTCTGATAGCATCACAAAGCAATGTGAACTGCATTCTCAGTGTACTGTGTACTCAATCAAGCTTCGGTCACGAAGTTGAATCTTGATAGGAACAGAAATCCCATGCATGGGTGCCACCACAATTCAGCTCCTCTTTGCATTGGCTCAATGAGAGACATATCTCATGAGAGTGGTCATGGTCAAAAGACTTGATTGGCAATTTGTCACTGCATGTTGTTGTTGCCACATGAGCCTCTGGGCCATCTCAAAGTTCAGAAAGAAAGAACTGAAGAAAAGACCACCATGTGATCTCATGTTTTTTTTCTTCAGTCATCCACAAGAAACACTCCCAATTCCTTTTTTTTCTTAAAAAAAAACGTTTCCTCCACTGTACTGTACTCTTGTAGCTCTGACCAGCAGGAAGAGTGTTTGATTTTGATGGTCTTTGGTGCTTGCTTGGTGTGTAAGAACTGAAGCTTTGATTCTTGCTCCCATTTCTGTCCTTGTGGTCTCCTCCTTCCACAAGCAAAGCCCTGCAACGTGTTCAGTGCCCCCACTCTCTTCACTGCCATCTCTGGGTGAAAAGCAGCAGGCTTGCCTTGCCTCCCTCTCTCTCTCTCTTCTCTGAACTTTAGCTGCTTGCCTGCCTTTTTGCCCCATGAGCTTGATGAGAGTGTGAGCTGAGCTGAGTGAGAGTGTCAAGACTCCCTCATGCCTTTCTTATCCCTAATCAAGTGTTATTCCCCCACAGCTTTCTGTTCCTAACCTGATGATGCCATTCTTTTATTTTAATCTGTGCTCTAATCAAGGCATTGTCTGAGACAGCTTTGTTTCCCGGATGGATTATTGACGCGGGTTGTTTATTTGATTAACATGATAAATTAATATTTTGACAAATAAACTTTGCAATAGAATTTTTTTTCTGAAAAATCGTATTTTTATAACTGTGGAGCAAATAATCGGTGGCAAAGATTTGAAAGAAACAAGGGCTTGAGAGTAATGTAAATTCTCCTCTCCAGAAAGCTGCTGCTTGGGGCTCATCATGCTCATGCCCTCCATGATTATGTCTTCTTGTGTTCTTCTTTCTTCTTTCTTCAGTGGTGTGTGCACTGACCTGGCCTATGGCACGCTCAACATTCTGCACTGAGTTAACCTAGGGCTCTAGATTAACGTCATGGAATGGAAGGAAACACAATGATTTGCACTGGTCAGTGAAATGCAGCCACACTTTGCAATTAGCATCATTGATACAGTTACAGTGTGCTGCTACTGTTTAGAAATAAGAACCCTTTGGATGCAGCCTGTCAATTCAGAGTTTGTTCTTGGCTTAGCTGCTCCAGTTGTAATGCTACTGTTTTTGCTTGCCACTTTTACTGTAGATCAAATTATGTTGGGGAATTTATTAGCTATCCATTCCATTTGACCTAATGGTGTGTAGCAGGAGTACATGTACATGAATGCCACATTTTGGTTAAGCAGTTCCAATCAGATGAAATTAATACAATTCTTTTTCATTAAAAGAATACGGTCTTTGATAGGATTGTTGGGTTTTGGATTGAATTATATGAATTATGATGGTGACATGGGATTATTAGGATATAATCGAATTGAATGACTTTGATGCATTGAACACTAGTTTTGATTTAATAGGAACTAATTTGGAATTAGTTGCTAATTGGGCTAATTGTTTTCCTTTTTTTTGTTGGAAAAAATGCAGTTTTGCAGAGCTGTGAGCACGCCGAAGCCGCAGCCGTACCGCGGCGGCGGCGGCGGGAAGACGGTGGGCCGGTGGCTGAAGGAGAGGAAGGAGAAGAAGAAGGAGGAGACGCGGGCGCACAACGCGCAGGTCCACGCCGCCGTGTCAGTGGCGGCGGTGGCGGCCGCGGTCGCCGCCGTGGCCGCCGCCACCGCGGCCTCCGGCAGCGGCAGGGACGACCGCGCCGCGCGCACCGACATGGCCGTGGCGTCCGCGGCGACGCTGGTCGCCGCCCAGTGCGTCGAGGCCGCCGAGTCCCTCGGCGCCGAGCGCGACCACCTCGCCGCCGCCGTCGCCTCCGCCGTCAACGTCAGGACCCCCGGCGACATCGTCACCATCACCGCCGCTGCCGCCACCGGTTCGCCTCGCCGCTCCACCCAATCGCATCATCTCCGACGAGCCATCGTGACTGATCATGTCATCTCTACATTGCAGCGTTGAGAGGCGCGGCGACGCTGAAGGCGAGGGCGCTGAAGGACGTGTGGAACGTGGCCGCGGTGATCCCCGTCGAGAAGAACGCCATCGCCGCCGGCGGCAACCACCACCAACACCACAAGCACAACGCCCAGAAGCAGCATCACCACCACCATGGCAACGGCAGCAACACGAGCAGCAGCTTCAGCGACGACGTTGCCCTCGGCGACGACGACAACAACTTCCTCACCATTTGCAGCCAAGAGCTCCTCGCCCGCGGTACCGAGCTCCTCAAGCGCACCCGCAAAGGTAACCTACCCAATCACCATTGATCATTCACTATTCGATTCGATTCGATTCGACGATGCTAATCAATCAACTCGATGATCGATCATGTCCAGGAGCATTGCATTGGAAGGTGGTATCGGTCTACATCCACCGGACGGGCGTGGTAAATCCATAACCAACATATGCCAAATTATGTTCTTGGATGTATCAAATTGTTTGCGCAAAAGTTTCTGATCCAGTCACGGTTCGCCATTGTTGAAGGTGATGCTCAAGATGAAGAGCCGGCACGTCGCCGGCACCCTCACCAAGAAGAAAAAGAGTAAGTGTTCAACAATACATTGTCACGTGTGCAAGCTTCAGTCTCTGCATACTTCGTCTCTAACAATGGTGGCTTTTGTCGCGGTGGCGGTGGTGCAGACGTGGTGGTGGACGTGTGCAGGGACGTGGCGGCGTGGCCGGGGAGGCACCTGCTGGAGGGCGGCGAGCACCGGCGGTACTTTGGGCTCCGGACGGCGGAGCACCGGGTGATCGAGTTCGAGTGCAGCAGCCAGAGGGAGCATGACATGTGGACCAAGGGCGTCGCCTGCCTCCTCGCCACCGTTGACGGCCGCAAGCGCTTCGCGTGACCGAACGCCGTCGGCCGTCGTCGTCTCTCGCCGTCGCCATCGCCTGCAAGTGCAAAGCTGTTGTGTATCTGGGCAGAAGAGTAGCAGGGACCATGCCAATCTTCACTGTTGCTGTTATTAGGAGCAGAAAACTGGGAAAGTGTTTTCATCCTCGTCTCTCGAGAAGATATTCTATCGTTTGCATATCAACTAAATAGTCATAAAAAATTTTAAAAATTAATAAGATAAATTAATATAAAATATATCACTATACAAATTTTTTTATATAACTTGTAGAAGTTGAATTTGACTATGTATGTTTGTGTGTAGTGATCTATTTCATATTAATTTATTTTATTAATTTTTAAATATTTTTTATAATTATTTAGATGACATGCAAACAATGAGAGAACATCCTCGAGAGATGAAAATTCATATCCCAGGAAACTGAACAAGATTCAAAAGATGGTTTGTAGATGTTTGTGGTATTGATTTCTCTTTTCCCTTTTTTTGTTTTATGAGCTTATGTGTCATGTAAGAAGTGTTGTTTTGTTTCTCCTCTTTTCAGTTGTCTCTGGTTTAACTTGAGGGGTTTGGGCAATGGAAATACAGACAGACAAAAGCATCATCTGCGTTTGTAATATGTGGTGTCTGTCAGGGAATCATAACTTCATAAGTGCTTTTGCTCTTCCGGTAACCGTGGTTTCACTTAGATTACTAAAAATGGGTGGAATTTAAACAAATTTGCCGAAAATTTGAATTTCAGTTTTTTTCTAACTTGGCTGGTTTGCCGAGCGGTTTCTCGATTTGTATTGGCTTTATTAAGCCAATAACCACGATAACTAAGCTACTCTCTCCATTTTAAGTCAAACACTTTTATCTTTTGACTATTAATCTATAACTATCTCATGTAGTGTTTTGCTTGGCTATTTTGCAGAAAACCCTATGAGTTTTTCCGAAATTAACCCACAATCCACCTGGCTATTTAAAAAAAACCAGTTATACGTACCATAGAGCTTATCTTAACTACTTAAAAAATCTATAATTTTTTGATCATCAAATCGTTTTTCATCCAAATCTATAAAATTTTCGATCCGTATAACCTCTCGCTCCATTGTTGCCTCACTTTCCTCACCTCCAGCAGACGAGCCCAACTCACACGCCTCCTGTGTCGCCGTGCATTGTCCTGAGCGGCAGCCGAGCACACGCTGCACACGTGAGCTAGCACGCCGTCGTCGATATACATGCAACTTATCCTATTCATCAATATACTTTTCTAACTAATAATATCTGAGTCATAAATATTTTAAACTTTTATCAAATTTCTAATCGGTTTAAAGTATCAGTAAGTCAATATCTACTTTCATCATATTTTTTACTTAATTTGGTAAAATTAAATTAACTTAAACTAAATGTCTATCTGATACTATTTCTTAATCAAGATCCAGTGATACATAAAGTTGAAGATATCCTTGCTTTCAAAGTTATATATATATGTATATATATATATATAACTATCTATAAAGCAAGTAGTGTTTCTATCCAAAATTTTCGTCCGTTTGGTTATTTTGCAGAAAATCACTTGAGTGTTTATAAAATTAACCCGCAATCCCAATGCTGAAAAGAAAGAGAGGGCTTGGATGAAAAAAGACCTCCTACGTCCCTCTCTTCCGTCCCCATCCACGCCACGCCACGTGCCGCGCCTGTGCCCTCCCCCGTCGTTGCTTGGAGCTCCCATGCCACCGCCTGGACCTTCGTCCTCCGCTTGCTTCCCTCCCTGCGTCGTCGTTCCGTTGCAACGCACAGGCATTTTGCTAGTTTTTACAAAATCATATACTTTGACAACATGTGAATTGTATATTATAAAAGTATTTCTCATGGTGAATCTAAAATGGTGTGTATGGATTTTTAGAGATTGATGACGGAAGATACAAATGTTTGATTTTTTTAAAAAAAGCTAAAACAACAAGTAATTAAAATGGATGAAGTATTACCGTTGCATTTGTCAGCCTATGGACTTACTTAAATATTCTCCTTATGTTTTTATTGTCATTACCAGGGTTTTACTTTCCGCGGCCGGGTCGGCTTCGCGGTTTTCGCCGTTCACGGGGTTGCGGCACGGCATCCCAGCGGTTTCGTTTTTAAATAATTTCGTGGGAATTCAAAAAATTTGAAAAAAATCATTTTAACACAAATATATATATATATATATTTATAAAAAAATATAAATTGCGTGATGTTTGCCGCGAAAAACCGCGGTATATGGCGCGGTTTGAGCGAAAACCGCGGCACGACGCGGATTTAGATTTGGTTCAAATTTAAATTACGGTTTTCACGGTTTTCGTGTGTTTTGCGTGGTTTTCGTGGTTTTTGGCGTGGTTTTCGCGTACGCACGAAATTGTTCAAATTCAAATTTGTTACTGTTTATTGCCGCCGGTTTTCGCGGCTTTCGCGAATTTCGGCCGAAATTCGTCGTGCCGCCCGGCATAACCCGTCGGCAATCAGTAACCCTGCTCATTACCAATAGTTTGTGTGATGTCTACTTGCAATTATTTTTCACTATATAAAAACAAGAAAGAACAGTAGAGTGTACCTGGTACTACTCAGTACTCTCAAGTCACAGGTCACAACAAATTGTTGTTGTAGGCTAAAGAATCTTTGACTGCAACCTGAAAGCAAAAGTTGGCTTACCATTTGCCACCTTAACATCATCTTCCCCTCATGCCTATCAATCAAAACATCATCAAGATGCATGAGGACACATAGACCAAATAGTTTGTTGTGCCCTTTGAATTGCTGGTCCCTTAGGATGCAGGTGATGATTGCTTTGTTTGCATTTGCATCTACAGGGTGAGAATGTATTAGCTTGGGTTGTTCACTTGTTCTCCCTCTCCAACTGTAGAAATGGATGAAGGAAAGATGAATTCTTCCAGGACCAGCTTACAAGGCTGTATAGCCTGTAGGACAGTTTGGTTTGCAAGGACCACACAATTCTTGAATCCTAATTAGCTTAGCTGCATTTGCAGTTCAGGCTCTGGGCATTTATGGCTGTTGCTGTCTTGGTGAGTGAGAGGAATTCATGTTTCAAATGATGCAATCATGCAAAACTGTAGTGCTATAATAACGATGAGGTCCCGTTCATAATGCGGGAATTGGACTGTTTCCTGTGAAATTCATGCATGCGCTCCGAATGTGGCATGCATTAAGTGTGGAGCATTTGAAGTTCAGGTAAACTTTAAACTCGATATTTTTTTTACTTAAAATCGTATAGAAGTGGTATTTAACAACGAGGGTCCCATTTCTAATACGGAAACCGAACTGTTTCATATGAAATTCATGCGCTCTAAACACGGTGTGTATGAATTGTGGAACATTTTAAGTTCAGATAAGCTTAAATTTTGATCCTTTTTTTTACTTAAACTCGTATAAAAAGGGGGTATTCAGAATGTTCAGACATGGAATGATGTGAAACTGTGAATTGCTTTTCGGTGCTCGAGATTGGTGACTAAAGATCATCTCAAACCTCTTTTTTCTTCTTCATGCTTACATCCGCACATATAATGCCGAATCCAATGCAATCTCAGGCTTTGACAGTGGGGTTTAGGCAGCCAGCAACGGTAAAGTAAAAGTGAGAGCTCATCTCATCTCTTTAGAGAAAGGCTGCAAGATCACAAAATTTGCTCCTGCCTTGAGATCCTTTCTCTGAACAAACATGAAAAAAAGTGAAACTAAACGCCACATTACTGTTGCTGAAATCTATTCATCATCATTCTCAAGGATGAACAAAGATTGGAGCCAAAACGATAAGAAGGAAAGGAAAAACACATGAGTTTCTTTTCAGTATTAATTAGTATAATAGAGTAAGAAAAGAATTAAGTAGATTAATAAGAAAAGAATTGGGACAGGTCAATTCAGAAGATCAGATCAGGAGATGCTAGTACTACTACAACTACAGAGCCCTGCAGCTTCTTTTGGTAAACGTGATTGGATTGGATTGGATTTTTGGATTGGATGCCGAGTCGTCCTGCAAAGCAAAAGCATCAGCATCTTCATATGGAGTAGGCAATACTACTGTAGTAGTAGGTGTTGGAGTAGCATCAGCAGCTGCTAGCTAGGCAGCAGAACTTTAGTTCCTGCTTAGTATTTGTTTCAATTCTTTCCATTCATTAACACCATTTTCTTTCAATAATTGCATTATCTTCCAAATCATAATCTGAAGAAAAATCAAGGGTAGGAGAGCTGGTTTTGGAAGACAGACAGTGATTTGGTTTGTGTGTCTGACCCTGATCTTTTCTGATGAATGGATTAGCGGGGTGATTTTTGTAAAAACTTTCTGTATATGAATTTTTTATAATATTGTTTTAAATATATTTTCAAATTCATAGTAGTTAATTTATTCATTTGTACTCTCCAATAATCATCACATATAATTGCCTATGTTATTTTCTCGATTTGGGAAGAAAAGATTGGAACTTGGGAGCATCACTGTGCTCGAGAGACGGCGGTGGCGACTGCTTTCAAGAACAGATTGGAGGCTCCATCCGTTGATTTTATCCGTGTTTTCGCCGTCCTAAATGTACTTCAGAGATGCATTATTGTATTAATCCCAAGTGCTTAAGTAAAGTTGCGAACTGGCTGAACTAATGTTATGCCATCTTCAGTTCTTCAGAAAGGGTGTTTCTGTTTTCTTACTAATCCTGACAGAAACTAGTTGGAGATAACTGAATTAATTAGCTGAAATAGGATAATCCACTAGTTCATAGCAACTGGTTTTGCTGAGAATGCAGGAATCCTAATTCTGGATCTCGTACGAAGGTGAAAACTACATGCTTTTGTGAAGTCTGAACTGGCCTGAGAAGCTGTGTTGAGGATTTCTGAAGAAAAAATGGTAGAGAAATGGCAGAGCTAAGCAGAATTTAGAGATGGCCCAGATAGTTAGGTTGGGCTATAATTAGCCCAAATAGATTGAGAGCTGAGCACCATGGGCGCGGCCCATTTACATATGTGGGCTGATTGGGCCTCCATTATAACAGTACCTGACTGGGCCAGAAGAAACGTGAATTCCTCATCAGCCGGAGTGTATTATTCATTTCACTAAGTTAAATTAGCTCTTATGTGTAAGTTCTGGTTGAATATTATTGTACATGCAAGTGTAATTTAGCTACTAGAAAAAAAAAGAAAAGGAAAATCCAAATCTGATAAGGAATTAACCTGAAGGAACTTCTCTGAACAAACATGCACCTATCAATCTTGTTCTGACATACGAATGGTAGTTGATTATACATCACACAAATCAGATTAAAAAACAAACAGATGCAACAGATCATTTGCAAACACTGGTCTTCAGTAATTCCCAACATAACAACAGCTCGATCACCAATCACACCCTAGCTCTACCTCTTCTTCTTGAGTTCAGACAAGAAAAGCCTGAACTATAAATTCAGTTACTGTTCCTGACAAGTCCAATTTGCAGAGAGTACACCCATGACATCTAATCCTTGTAAACGATATGCAAATGACTTCTGCAACAACAAAAACAAGCAGAACAACGACAACTCCAAAGAGAAGATCTCTCAAAACCATCAACTTGTCCGTAAAGAGAAAAAGGAAGAACAGAAAAAGACACGGTTGTTAAATGTTCAGGATTCAGACAAGAACATGGAGAGAAGGGCAGCAAAGCCGGCAACCTTTCTGGAGCCACACAAAACGGCACTGCATTGCACTCCACGCCAACAATGATAAGACAGTGAAGAAGAAGAAGAAGAAGAGATCTAGATCATCTTTGCCTGTCACTAATCATCATCATCAGTTGGTAAATTAATTAGCCACCTGTGATTAATTAATTAGCTTAATTTGCAAGCATGATGGACGTGATTAGCCGTAACATTTTTGCAAGCCAGGAAGAGGACACATGATGGTACAACATATATACGAAAGTTGCAGGCACACACTGCACACTGCATTGAATTGAAAGGACAGCTTGTGGGCATCTTGTAACAAACCAGCTAGCTGACCAAATCACAATAAAGGAGACCTGCTTGGAGCTTTGCATGAATGTCACCATGTGTGTGTGGCCCATGAATCTTCCAAAGGACCATGCAATGCAAGCTAGGTGACAAATGTGCTAGCCATGGCCATGGCCATGAGTGTGGAGGTGGTTAGAGATGCCAACAAAACTTGCAACTAATTAGAGAGAGAGAGATGGTGTACTACAATCTCCTTTGCAAGTGAAACATCAAGGGAGGTATAGACTAGAGAGAGATGGTGTAGTACAATCTCCTTTGCAAGTAAAACATCAAGGGACAGAACAGGTCATTACATTGCAGAGAAAATCCCAAGAAAATGGCTTGGATATCTCCATAGTACAGAGCCCAAAAGAGGAGAAAAGTGTGGGCAATCATGCATGCAAAGGAGGGGTCATGATCAAAAGATGGGCAGCAGTTTCATCCTTCAAGCAAGAGGCAATCATCATTAAGTTTGTAGTGCCAAACTCCTTGTTTTGTGGTAGGCATGCATATCTTGCAAGCAAGCATTAGCAAATCTTACTACTTGACCACAAAACAAGAAAACCCATTCATTAATCCTTTTGCTCCCTCCTCCTTTTCTTGTTACTTAATTAGCAAGGTTAGTCATGTCCCCTTTTTGGTCAGGTGATATATCCATCACTAGCTAACATTATTTCTGACAAGATCACAATAATCAAAGCCATACTCATAAAAATAATTAGCAGATATGTTCCACATTTTCAGTTTTTTGTATTGATCAGTAATACACATGTATTGCATCAAGTTCAGATATATGCCAGTATTGATCAGCAATACGCATGTTTGACAGTGAAATTGCTAGCTAGAACTGCAAAAGAAGAGATATATTAGGGGATAAAAAAAAGGAGCTTGTTTCCTTTGCTGCGGAGATCAGATTCTTGTATGTATCTTATCTGTACCCCCAACAAGAACTAGCCATAAATATGTCCAGATACATGTATATGCAGTATCGCCAACTAGAAAACACAGGGATCACTATCAGCTAACCAAGCAACTAAATTGAACAGTTAGATTCAATTTCGTTCTGCCAAGAAAACATCCTGCAATTAGCAGGAAGATATGAATCCCTAGTTGGACAGTTGGTTGTGAATGTCAGATTAATACAGATATGTCATATGTACCTGCACAGCTGAAAAAATGAGAATCTCCCTAAACAGTTATATGGACCAAATCTTATGTACGGAATTAATTAAGGCAATTGGTATAAATCCCAAGCTCGAAAGATGAGTTCAAAATTCAGATGGTACCATCCAATCAAACGAATTTTTGGGAGGCACGGTTTAAATTAAGGTTTAAATTAAGGCTGGACAGATAACACAACAAATCCAAGTCATATAAAATAGCTTAATTTCCAAGAAAATCCAAATCCAGAGGTATGCCCAGTTAAGAAAGAACAAACTAAGAAACAGAAGAGAGATCTATCAACAAGGATCCCTTATCAACTCCTTAGAAGCAGCTAGGCCTTATTTAAAGCAGAATAATTTGAGCAGGTATGAATTGGATTGATGACGACGACCTCACCTTGAGAGAGATCGAATCCCATGATCTGTTCAAGATCACTTCTTGATCTGCAGGCAAGCAAGGCGACCCATCAAAGAATCTGACGAGCTAACTAGCAGATCAATCCATGCATATCAGGCTACAAACTTAGGGTTTTTGTGCTGTGCTCCCAACCAGCAGATGAAACTACAGCATGACCTGATCGATTGATCCGTAATTAACCAAGAATTAACACCAGATGTGAGAGAGGTGGATCATCATCATCATCATCAGATCATGCTGGCAGCTTCACCAACTTGTGGTGCACCACTGCCCTTTAATTTCTCTAGCTTTCATGGAGGAGAGGAGGAAGGTGAGAGAGAGAGAGAGAGATTGAGATTTTGTGAGAGATGAGAATAATAATTGGAGAAGAGAGCAGCAAGCGGCGGCCGGGATATATACAAGGCCAACTGGTAATTTATTATTATCTCTCTCTCTCATCTCTTGTCATCTCATCTCGACCTTTTTTTTCAAGCAAGATTATTTATTCCACGTATTTAAAACTACGTTTTCTCTTTTAAAAAATATTTTTCTACTTCATAATTCAGTCTGTTTGTTTTATGCTACTGGTTAAATTTATTCCTTATAATATTTAATTTATCCTCGTAATTATTAAGTACATAATCTATAATAATAATTGGGTAAATAATCTGCTTTATAATACATTACTAGTATGATTTTTCCCATACAATTTTTGTTGATTAGCTCTAGGATAGGCATATATACTAATGACAGAAAGTACAGCCAACCCCTCTTAAATTTTTCGAGGTTTATAATAAGATGTAGGGTGTTCTGTATGATTCGTTTTCCTAACTTCTATTTTTTTCCACACGCATACTTACCAAATTGATAAAAGGCACTTTTTAAAAATACTTTAAAATGTTTATATTATTTTATTTTTAAGTTTGTGAGCTTATATTTAATTAATTATGGGTCATTTGCTTTGTTTTGTGTATCGGAGTGAAGGTTGTCAACTCCCACAAAAAAACATTCCAAACGAATCTCAAATGTTTTGTGAAAAACAGTATGTAATCGATTTGTCTGGAGAAGTACTGTAATAATATTTTTAAAATCATTATATCTTATACACTCATTTTAATATAAAATTGAAGGTTTAAAACTAGATCGAATCGATCTTATCTTTAATACCAAACTCCCTCTGTTAGTTTATTATGAATTGATCAATGCCAAATATTAAAGGATGGGGTTAGTAATAGGTGAAGTGTATGTTTACATATAATTTTTTTTTTGCAAAATCTCTTTAAAGAACTTGATGACAATAAAATTCTTATACTGAGATATTAAGTTGATGGATTTGTTAACTAGCTAGCTTAAATTATATTCATCTGTTTCAAAATAAATTAATTTTTAAAGATAAATTTAAATTTAGACAAGCATTTATCCACATTAGTCTTTAAAAGTTTAAAGTTAAAGTTTAAAGTTGATTTTTTTAAAGGACGAGCTTATAAATGGTTTGGTTGCGTTAGAGAGAACTTTTTGTGCAGGTCGATGGACGTCTACCTCAAGGAGCCTGACGACTCAATCGATTTATATGTATGACGCAGTGACGGCCTGATGATTAATTAGTTAATTAATCGATTAAAGTTTCTCCATGTCTCCATGTATCAAAAATTGATAGAGACGGCACGGAGGATACGGTATGGGCGGTATCTATACCGAATCTGAAACAGTAGCCGTATGTACGTATCGTCTTCTTTCCTGTCTCTTTCATTTTTCTGGACCAATTGATGAGGCATATTAATACGTCTGTGTTTTCACCTAAATTTTTTTATTATTTTAAAAAACTCATCCTTAAATATTTATAAAATTAACGCATAGTTTCAATGCTAAAAAAATTGAATGAAAAAAACCTCCTGCGTCCCTTCCTCCTGTCTTTATCCGCGCCGCCACGTCCTGCCTCCCATCGCTCCGCCGCGTCCTTCCCTCCCATCGTTCTCGGAGCTCCCGCGCTGTGCCTACGCTCCTACCTTCCGTTCCCATTCGCGTTGTGCCTCGACTTCACAACACACGGATATAGTTGCTATTATTATATAATGTATGTACTATGTATTCATGTAGGTCAAAGTTAGCTGCCTATAAGGTTATCTCGAAATATTAAATTTTGAACGACCAGTATTATCCCAGAATAGTTAATGCAGTACATCTCAATTAATTAAGAGTTCACCAATACCTCACAGTGATTAATCAAGGATCTTGCGATTCAAATTTGGTTATTCATCCCTGCATGCTTTTGAAAGAGAAATTAATAATTAATAACTATGCCTGGATGTTTTTGAAAAGAGCGGAACTTTAGAGTTTTTCAGTGGTCTTGGATTCCATCCTCTCTAAACGTCGCCTATGGTCAATCGTAAATATTGTTGCTTTTGGAAGTCTACGGCGAGTGTAACGGTTTAGCCCCTTCCGTTTTTCAAGTTCCGTAGTGATCCTCTTTCTCAGTTCTCCACTCCTCTCTGCTTGCTTGTTCTGTCCTGTTCGGTGTTCTTTTCTTCTTCTAGCCTTTGGCTGCGTATGGCTAGGTATGTATATACTATGTCAATTTTTTTCTAATATATCAATGTATAAGTTTTTTCGCGTTCGAAAAAATATTTAGTTAGTATGACCTGCTACTAACAAATGCATGCATGTTAAACAACATATAATTAACACACTCTAACATCTGATTTATATATACATGGTGCAATTAATGTTAAACCTACTGCAGTAATTAAGCCAGTAAGTAGGCAGTATTTTTTTTACATACTGTGCTACTGTCCGTGCCTATATAAATTAATGTCAGTGGCCTAGTTTTGGAAGCAAGAAAGTGACAATGCTGCTGCTTGAATTGGATGGCTCTAGCTTGGGATTTCAGACTATGCAAGAGAGCCAATCATACCTCTAAATGCATGCATAGAACTTTTAGCAAAATAAATTTATTTTTTACCCATCCCGTACATACCAATAAAACAAATAAAAAACTAAAATATTCATATTTTATCAACGCCCCAATATAATTTCTCACTTTATTTACTCTTAATACAATTATATATACTTTTACAAACTCTGATATAATGATTACTCTAAAAATAAATTTATTTTGTGACAAATGGATGGAGCTAAATAAAGTTATTATAGGATGGAGGTAGGAGATGTACATATCCTTTCTTAATGTTGCTTAATGTGACTAATTATGTGCAACTGACAATAGGACACAGATTAAGTCATCCCTACATTAATTTATAAATTCTTATGTTGTTGAATGCATTATAAACTACTATAATGTTGGTGAAAGTATGGGCCTGATGTCTTAATTAGGATATGACAATATGCTATCCCTAGTCCTTAATTGGTACTTATTAAACCTTACTGTTATTGTAACTTAGAGCTAGCACACAGTATGCTAGCTAGTTGTCTTGTTAGTTTAGTTAGTTCAACATATGTCTATACATGTATCCCAATAGAATACATTTGAACTACATTAATGATATAAAAAGTACAGTATGCATATAATTATAGAGTATTTCCCGCATCAAAAAGAAAAACTACACTAGCTAGCAAACATGAATCCTATCTTTGCTTCAGATTATATGAAAGCAGTCAACTCTTGTCAACATGTAGTACCTGCCAAAAACGAATTTCCTATACTAGCTAGTAGTAAGCAATGTGCAGGTTGATTTGTTGAATAAACTAAATAAACTGGCATGTATAGGTACTACAGTAGTGCTCAAGATAGGCTTTTAGTTGATCTATTAGTCTAGCCCAATTGCTTTAATTTTTGTTGTCCTCAAGAAGTTTGAAGCTAATTGAATGGATCTGACACATTTATAATTTTAAATCATCAACTAATACTTCAACACAATAGGTACCCTTAATATTACATACACTGAGCAACCCAGCATAAACTAATTAACTACTATAACCATACATTGGTCGATATATACTTCACCAACTACTTAGATGCAAAGTATGCAACAACTTACCCTGTACCTTGTACTCTTGCTGCAGTATTGTACAACTAATGAAGCTTGTACAAAGTAATCAAAACATCAAACATGCAGAGATAGATCATAGATGCATCACCTTATCCTGTCTGTACCTTGTACTCTTGCAGTAGTACTATACAGCTAATCAAGCTTTAACACATGCCCAACAGTGTGAAAAAATGAGGCTGTCATGCATGATCTAACAGTGATTTACACACACAATTTAAGCATACATCAGATCTGACGATTAGTCCATCGACTGTACGCCAACAGTGCCGATTAATCAGAGCTAGATCATGCTGGCAGCTTCACTCATTCACACGGGCATCATCATCATCATCATCTCACTCACAATTCAAGCTCCACTAATTACCTCACTCTTTTGAAGACTATCAAAGCAAATGAACATCAGCTAGCTAGAAAAATGTACACTACTGAAAGAAAAGCAAAGCACTGAAAGAGGCTAAGCAGAAGAGTTTTTGTGCTCATGGTGTGTAGTTTGAATCTTGATTCTTGAGTTCACCAAGAACTCAAGATCAGTGAGCTTCATGGAAGGAGATGGTGGCTAGAGAGAGAGAGAGACTCAAGCAAAGCGTTGAGGCTTGGCTTTTTGGATGGATGGGCTCATGGGCATGCATTTATAGAGGAAGCAGGGAGAAGCTAGGCAGGTGTACTCCTCCATGTATGATATAGGGTATGTGTACATATACATACGTATATACAGTATGGCAACTGTATATTAATTGGAGTACATCGGTAAAAGAGAAGGGCTAGAAAGAGATGTGAGTAGCATGCAGTGGTCACTACCATAGTGCAGGACTTCTCATGTGGCATTGCTGCAGGGAGTCTACATAGCTGGTAGAAGGAAGCCGATGCAGGTTTGCAGCTAGCTATAGTTAACCCAGAACAGGATCAATACTTAAAAAAGAACGAGTTGGACAGCAATGCTGGTGTGGCACATGAAACAAGGTCTTGCAGGAAGTTTTTTCAAAGTCCATTTTTATCCCTCAAGGCCTTAAAACTTTGCTTCAAGAGTTGATCTATTTTTCATGTTGAATTACAAAGCCGGTTATTTTTCACACTGAACTTTTGAAACTGAAAACACCATGGGACATGTTTTCTTTGGCGGTTTTGCGGTTTTGTTTAAAATGAAGGTGATATTCTTAGTTTATACTTTTATTGCACATATTTTGCTAATGTAGATGTCACTAAGTTGGTCTACAACTAGTATAAAACTTACTTAAATGAAGCTCGCGTTAACGAAAAATCACCACTATATTAGTCAAAACATCTCGAAAACATGTTTTAGCTTGTTATGTGTCTCTAAAAGTTAAACGACATGCATTATCAGGCTGTAGGAAGTAACAAGTTTTTGTAGTTCAGGATGAAAAAAAATAGAATCTAGGCAAAGTTTAATGGCTAAAAATGGATTTTTACCCTAAAATTATACTGTCCTTTTCGGACAAAGGAATGTAGCCAACTTCAGCTGGGTCCTTTTCCCCCGGCCTTCTCCATTGCATATTTGCATCCATAGAGGAGTTCATTTTTTGAGTTGAAATTGTCCATAAGCATATATATACCTTGTATCCACTATATCGATTGCAAAGAGTGTTATTAAACAAAATGGAAGAGAGAGAGAGGTTGCAGATTGCTGGAAGGGTAGTAAACAGTGTTCTTATTCTTGCCACCAAGTGGTCCACCGATTAATTTAACTTCGATAACGAATTAAACAGGTAAGCTAATTAAGTAAGCAAGTGTTCAATTCTCTAATGGTTTTCATTATAACATCTGATAATTAAAAAGAAGATTTCGTTGCACATAGTACCCGTTGTTTGCATATGTGGCTGTACACATTGTAATGTTGAAATAATAAGCGTTTTGACTAGAGAGTTGGACACTGAATTGACATGTATTTAGAAACTGATCTGTTAGCTGAAAAATCATGTTAATTTATAGTACACTGTAGAGTGTAGAGATCGGACATTATATTATACCAAAACGACAGGCACTAGAGACATGCTGGTACCAGCAACACGAACCATCAAGCGTAGCCTACAGCAAGGAGTAAACAGAAAACTTTCTACAGGCATTAGATCTGCCTGCCCAGTTACATATACTATATAGTATAATGTACATACTTATTATATACATATATATATATATGTTTCTTTTTCTTTATCGATCATATTAGTATAGTACTGCCAACCATGCATGCATGCGTAGCAGTAGCTTTCTCCTGTGATCATAACTAGTTTATGCTTCCAATGCCTCCTCATCCTTTCTGACCTGCTAGCTAAACCTACATCTCTCCTTTTATCAGTTTATGCATAGCAATAGCATGCATGCATGCTGCTGAAAAGAGAAGAAAAGAAGAAGAGAGAAGAAATGCAGAGAGAGAGAGAGAGCATCTATAACTATAGCATGATCCTGCAACTCTGTCTCTCCTATTGCTGAGTACTTACAATAATGCAATTCAGTTATTAGCATCAGGCATGTCCTTGGCCAGTGGTCTTGTTGAGATACCTGTGTGAGAGATGGCACCAAGGAGATGAGACAAATCTGTGTAACCATGTTGCTATTATGTGCATGTGTAGGTCTTCTCATGCTTTGGATTTGATGGTTGCATTGCCTTTAATTACTTACTGGGGTTAACTATAGCTAGATAGAGACTCTCACATTATACTAAAATCACCTGGGGCCAAGCAAATTAACTGTCACACTAATTAATGCACTACTCATCATCATTAACAATTGTTGTTGCTCCAGTCCAAGCAAGTTAATGCTAGCTTACTTTTGTTTTCTCTGTAAGGTTAGGCTACTCTTAGTGGATTTTTCATTTTCAGGCCTTTTAAAAAACTTATTCCTAAAAATACCTATTTAAAAAAATAGATTTTTCAGGAAGCCAATGCCGTTCTCCTCGCCCTCCGGGAAAGCCAATTAACTAATGTGAAGCGAGACGGCGTCAATATCATTAGCGTCGAGAACCTATTTGTAAAAAAATATTTAAAATAATCTATTTTAACAGAAAAGGATATATTTATAATAAAAAATATTTACAAATAGTTCCTCGGCATAGTTAGCACCGAGGACCCTGTTTATAAATACTTTTTTATTACAAATATGTCTTTTTTTCTCGGCGCCAATAATATTGATGTCGTCCCTCGTCATAGTATTGACTTAGATTTAACCGAAAGGCTAGGGAATGATGTCAATGTTATTGCAACCGTTATGTTGGATCATGACGTCGCGAAAAGAATCATTTCTAGAAATAAGTTTTAGGGTTTATTTGTAAAATAAGTTTTTTAAAAGGATAAAAAGGTGACAAAACCTATTTAAAAATAGATTTTTTTCAGAAGCCAATGCCGTTCTCCTCGCCCTCCTGGGAAAGCCAATTAACTAATGTGAAGCGGGACAGTGTCAATATCAAAGTATTTACAAATAGTTCCTCGGCATAGTTAGCACCGAGGACGTATTTATAAATATTTTTATTACAAATAGATCCCTTTTTCTTCTCAGCGTCAATAATATTGATATCCTCCCTCGTCATAGTATTGACTTAGATTTTACCAAAAGGCTGGGGATGATGTCAATGTCATTGCAACCGTTATGCTGGACCATAACGTCGCGAAAAGAATCATTTCTAGAAATAAGTTTTTAGGTCCTATTTGTAAAATAAGTTTTTAAAAGGATGAAAAGATGACAAAACCATTAGATGATTCTCTATTTGAACCATTAGATCTTCAAAAGTTCCAAGCAAGCATTACATGGTATATTCGATGAGGATCTCATCATCTTCCTGTTGTTGGTGTGTCAAATTCAAATTTTAGAACTTAATTTTAGAAATTTTTTCATCGTACTCTATTTTGAAAGCCAACATTTTAAATGGTTAATTATATAGATATGAAAATTTTACTTCCAAATTATTTTAGCTGGCTTAGCTTATTTCTCTACTTTTTATCAGCCATTGCTCAAACCTCAAAGGTACATTTAATTACTGACTTTTTACATTTTAGACATTTTTAAAACTTATTTTATAAATAAACCTAAAAAATTTATGTGAAAATAAACTTATTTTATAATGATCAACACGACGAACGGTGCTAATGAATGACGCCAACCCTAGACGCCCCGAAAGAAGCCAAGTCACTTAATTGAAAAATTCAGTTGCTAATTACTTCTAGCTAGGAGTAACACAAGCTGGGTCAATCGGTTTGAGCTAGCTAGCCAGGCAGTAGCTGTAACTAAAGCTGATGAGAGGTAGTAGCTGGCTGGCTAGTGATATGCACATAGATGAAAGGTCTCATCAATGCCAAGATTTGAGCAACCTGTTCATAACTGGCAAAGATTCTTCTCCTGAAAATGGAGCACATAATTCCATATATGCATACACCATCCTCCCATTAAAAAAACAACTACTAAAATTTAAATTTAAATTTAAATATAGCCTATATCATGTCCAGATTCAAACTCAAAAATATGTATTTTATAAAACGAAAAGAGGACATGAGGTTATCGATTAAGGCCCATGTACATCTCAAAGGTCAAGGGGAGAAGAAGAAAAAAAGAAACAAATTATTAAATTAAATTGTGGTAGTAGAACAAAAATGCAAAACCCTAGCATGCATCCTTTGCTTTCCAATCAGGTACAAACCATGCACACATATTTGTAGCAATATAACCACCTTCACTTGTTCAGGCATGCAGGACCCCTCTACTAGCTCCTGCTCTCTGATCTACAAGTGGTGGTCCCATCTCTAAATCCTAGCAGGGCTATATATGTGTAGGTAGTGGTAGATAGCTAGGTCTACTTAAGGTTCTTTTTTCACTCCTTGGTGCCATTACTATTCACCATGCACATTGCCAAAAGGCCTTGTCACCTAAAAAAAGTCTTTGGAGGTTAAAACTGTCCTTTCTACTCAAAAGAGAGCACATATAGCTTATGGAGGAAAACTATCTTTATTAAAACTCTTTTTATTTTTTATTTAATTGACACCGTTGACTGATATAGATTTATCTTTGACAACCAGTAATTTCAAACTACAATTTTTCGGTTAATGAAAACTGTTTTTGACAAAAACCGGTTGAAAGCCGCAAGATTTCGAGGTTTCGATACAAGATTTTGAGATAATTTTCGAATGGATGCAACGTACTTCAATACATAAAATTACCTATCTTCGACATCCTAGAAACACAAGTAAACATGTCAAAAAATTTACAGACTGTTGCTAGAATAAAAGTGGTCAAATTTAATCATGAATTGTAATTGATGACAACATCCTAGAAACATGCATATCTATAGTCGTAGAACATATTTGAACTTCAGGAGAAGCCGATTGAGAAGATGTTCATCATTAGTGGTAGAGCAGGATTTCTGAACAGGGTATTCATTACAAAAAACAAATTCTTTCATACAAAAAGTAACAAAATGACAGTGACAAAATACTATTCTAGAGTATGAAATGCCATAAAATGGTTATATGTTTTAAAGAACAAATAGACCATTCCATAGATATATAATATCTCGACTCTCAAAGTGGTTTAGTGTGAATTACATGACTGAAGAAAAATTACAATTTCACCTTGCGAGTACCCATGGCTAGCTTTGGTGTGAACTGTGAAATAATCTCATCGTTGGTAACTTGCAACAAAAGGTTCGTGCTCAAGAAAAGTAACCAAGCTAACATGCGTTCTTAATATTCTTCTCACAGTTTCATTGAAGAAAACACTCTTAATGCTGGCAGTTGCCACCGGATAGAAAGCTTGTAAACAATTTCATAACTGAGGATCTTCTTTGTTTCTACAAATCATGGTAGAAATTAAGCTTTTGGCTGCTAATAGATGGTGTATTTGTCCCTTTGGGCTGTAAATATTGATGCTTAAATGCAATTTTCTACGTATATGCATAATATATATGTCTATTATATATGATTCTTTTTTGTAAAATTCTGTTGATTACCCATAAAACTCATGGGATCCACTCCTGATGAAGATGATTTTTTTTAGTCGGTGAAAAAAAAAACTCTCTTTGTCGTTCGGGCTCCATGGCGTCGCTTGCTCCTCTAGGTCTGATCGATCAATTAGTGTGTGTGTGTGTGTGTATATATATATATATATATATATATATATATATATATATATATATATATATATATGCATTGTATATTTTGCATTGGCATCGAGAAGAGAGGATAGAATATATACGAATAAATACAAATTGTATGTGTGTATAATACTATATGTAATAGTACGTATAGTATACTCCACCACTTGGTATGAGTAGCTAGTAGGTAGCCGGTGCAGTGCAGTGCTTTACCCGCATGACAAACAAAAGCCTTATCGCCGCCTGATGCAGGCCTATCTCTTAGTCTCAGCTATACCTATTCAGATCGTCATCCATTTTTTTTTACATGCAGGCTACTTGTATAGCTAAGCCAGCTACTAGTACTTGAGCTTCAGCAAGCTAGATGCATGCGTACTGCAGCTTGGAGTATTCAATTTCGTGTTCAAGAGTGACAGATTTAAAGTAGTGCATATTTGAACTTGAGGGACCAACTGCTCGATCACTCCGATCCGTTGTGAGCCCGCGGACCTGGAGCTGATTCAGGTCATCTTCCTCTGCTCGATCTCTGATTTCCCATGCACGATATTTCGTTCTTCGTCCGCAAGCTTCCTAAGGCTGCCTTACAGTCGCTTGTGGATGAAGTCTCCCAGCGTCTTCCACTTTGGAAGGGTCGGCTTACCACTCTGGCTGGGTGCTTTATTCTGGTGTAGTCTGTTCGAATAGAATACCCAAAACTACGCCAACCAGATAGGAGGTGAATGGTTGATATAACCAAAAACCAAACTTTTAGCAGAAATAAAAGTTATCCTCGAATTTTCATGTAAATCGGTTTGACCGAAATTGTTGCGTCGGTCTGACCGGCTGAATACCTCCGGTCTGACCACCGGATGTCGCTGAACTGCCGAAGTCGCCTTCCACCTTGTGCCGGTCTGACCACCGTACTCCTGTTGGTCTGACCGGTGAGATGTCGTCGGTCTACCCGCCGGTGTTTCTCCGGTTGGACCGCCGCACCCAAAAAAACACAAATCGAAGAACTCTCAAAGTATATAAAAATATATTAATTCTCTCTATGTTTACAAAGCGCAACAACAACACTCCTCATAAAATTTCGACAAAACTCGAAACCCTAACTTTCTCGCAACTCAACTCTCTCTAAAACGTATATCGGGAGGCTACACCCTCCCTCTCTGTTTATATATGAGATAGGCAGCCTAAAGCTATGAATCCAACTCATACAAGAAGTCCTAATCTAGGAAACCTTTTCATACAAGAAACGGACATTACAAACTCCAATTGTAACAAATTTGGGCTTCATCCAAAATATAACTCCGCATCAAATACGCACACAATATCACAATATCTCCATCGTATGTCATATGAAATCTTCACTAACCACGTGCATCAATCTTTAGCCTAACTATCCCGCATGATATCTGACCGTCCGGACGTCACCTTATCTTCAAGTTGACTCCCAATCCATCACCGGCAATACTCTCTCGAGGAGTAAAGATTACCTACACATGAATGGAACAAAGAAACCATATTCAAGCATAAGCTATCTCCAACTTGACTCATTGTTAGCACATAATAGTATTACATACGCATAGTATCCATCTAGAAGTCATAAACACGAAATAAACACAAATATCCAATGAAATAGCTCAAGCAGAAACCGACACGAGTCGGTAGGTCGGACCTCGGGCGGCCGTCGGCACGAATACCTGCGAGTCGGCCGAAATAACAAGCCCGGTCTAACCGGACCACAAAATAGTAGTTCCTGTTCACCGTCTGAAAATTCCAATTATCTCTAAAACCACTTTACTATAATCTCTAAATATCAAAGCCAATAATCACATATGCCAATTGTTCATCACCATAGAAGAATCAAACATATTTTGATTTTACAATCTCCCTCTTATGAACACATTGGCAAACGTATCAAAATGTTTTGTTTTGGTGTGTGAAAAATTAAAAACAAATATGATAAAAAGCATCGGAGTGTAAAAAATTCAAAGAAAATTTCTCCCCCTTTTAAAAAGAAAGAATATCCCTTGAACTGAAAAACTTGCACTTTTTAACTCTTCTCCCCTTTTGACTTATATCAATATTCAAGAGCTTAGCATCATACCTATAGTAAGTCATGTCATGTGTTGCAATAATACGAAGATAAACCCATCAATTATATAGCAAATATGCACTAGAGTATAATCACGAACCAAAGATTTTATAACTAAGATCAATAATGCAATCAAAATTCATGAATTTAAACGGTTTATAATGTAACATCTTTACAAGCACATTGATTAAAAAATAAACCCAAACATATATACCTATTGCAACCATTACTCTTTCTCAAAAGAACTTTTTGCACAAAACAATCAAGAGAATTTTTCTCATATTTATTTGAGCCTAGTTTTGCTCATATATTTTTCTCTCAATTATTCCGAGTATGTCCTTGTCATAAGATTGTTTCCAAGGATTCGGCACCCATTATTTTTGCTCACATTGAATACGTCCTTGTCGTCGAGACTGTTTCCAAGGATTCAGTATACTTTTTTCTCTCATAGATAATGTTTTATTCTCTTGCACAATGAGCAATTTTAAAGCAATTTGAGAAATAACAATTCAACACAACATTTATATATAAGCATTTACAATCCAAACTATGCACTAGTATCAACATTGCATATTTCATTAATTCAAGTATGAAATTAAAGTGTCATGCATCATATCATTTAAATGTAAAAACTAAGCCTCATGAAAAGACTAGAATACATACAAGCTATGCTAGTGACAAATAAACCTTCATAGTATTGCTAGCATGCACAAGAAAATACTATAAGTATCAACAAAGTTTTCTTTTGCAATTTACTTCATTCAAATATTGTTTGATAAAACTAAGAGCACAAAACTCCCTCTCAAACCATGCCAAAAGAATGAATAATTCCCAACTCTCCATGAAGAAAAGTAAATCGAGATAAATCCAATGGTTTAGTGAAAATATCCGCAAGTTGCAACTTAGTATCCAAAAATTTCAATTCAACATCTCCCTTCTCAACATAATCCCTCAAAAAGTAAACCTCAAAATTCTCATCAACAATTTGTGAAACCAAAAGAAAATTATACTTTAAATCCTCAACCAAAGCTACTTCTTTTAATTTAAATTTGTCACTTATCTTGACAAATCCTGTAGCAAGAACTGCACCAGTAGAAGCATCACCAAAGATAATCTATTCAGTCTTAGATGCCATCTTGAGGGACGAGAACCAATTTTTATCACTGGTCATGCGTGGCGAACAACCGGAATCCACGATCCACACGTTCTCTTTCCTCGCCACCAAAGCCTACACACAAGACGATGTTGAAGCCTCAGTACTGGGGTTATATAGAAGAAATTTAGGAATCCAGTACTGAGACACACAACCAGTAGATCCAATAGGCATATATCCACGTGCAAAAACAATTTTAGAATTTTAGAAAAATTCCTTCGAGGCGGTCGACCTCGGTGTCTGCGCCGCTCGGCCGTGGCCAGGTCGACCCGATCTTGTGCGGCCGGTCGGCCAGGGCGCCCGATGTGATCGGGCGCCGGTCTGACCGAGGTACCCACTGCGGTCTGACCGGTCTTCCCGAGGGAAAACCAGATTTTGCCACTTTGATTTTGCAAAAGCAATTTCTCTTTCTTTTTTCGTTTACGTGCTAACTGAAACAAAAACCAACAATGACCATCTTTACCACAAAAGGAACAAGTATACTTTTCCCTAGAAGTTGATTTCAAAATATTAGTTTTAGTTTCTTTTAGTGTAGCGAAAGAGAGGGCATAATTCCAGCGATTTAAAAACTATTTTCACAACATTAGGTTTTGTCAAAATTTCACCATGTTCAGTCATATTTAGAACATTGGGTTGATTTTTGGTGAAATAATCATGAGCATCAAAACCTACACTCTTATTATAGCTAGTCATTTTAGATTGATCCAAAATTATGTTAAGTTGTTTTTGCCATCAGAAAATCTTTACAAAGAACTTTTCAAATAAGAAACCTATTTTTCCTGTACCTAACATTATTCATAGCTCGAGAATCTTGTTAGCAGCCAAAGCTAAGTCCTCCTCCTCGAACTGTTCGAGTTGCTCATCGGACATGTCATTAATCAAAGCAAGAGCGGTAGTGGATGATGAAGAAGCACCAACATCCGAAGAAGTTGAAGAGGAAACCAAAGCACTAGACTTAGAATCAACTTTTCGAGAAAGAAAATTCATCTCATGAGTTTTGAGTTTTGTGCAAAGTAAATCCAAAGTCAAAGTAGACATATCAACAGACTCTTGAATAGAAGTAACTTTCATCTCCCAAATAGACATATCAAGACCATTCAAAAAGTGGAGAGAAACCTCAGATTGTGGATAATTTGTATCATAAGCAGAATCAACAGATCTAAGACCTCAAATTTTTGTTAAATCTACTAAGATAATCATCCAAAGCTTTTTCTGGTTTTATCTCAAATTTTATATACTTCTTTTTGAAAAGATCTCGACGAAGTTCTTTAATGTTATTAGTTGTATGAAGATGTGACACACGATCAAAATCTGAACGAGAAATCCCATCCAAAAAATATTACGAGCTTTGGAATTGTTATTAAACTCGGTTTTCAAAGCTTCGGTATTAATAATTTCAGTATTAATATTACGAGGAGTTCGCCATTGTCTCATTGGATCCAATGCCAGAAGACACAAACCTCCTCCGACAAGCCCTCAACAATGTCTGCAACTTCCTCGAAGAAGATCAACATGTGCGAGTGATGGAGGCATACCTCTCGTCTCTCGGGTGGGCTTAATCGGGCTCGAACTATGGTTCAGCGGGAAAGGCTAGTCCGGAACTCCTCCTTCCACCGGGTCGGGATCATGTCATCCGGGTTGCTCGTCATGATGAAGGTATCAACCAACGGTCCTGTACCTACACCCGTCTTTGCTGGATCATGCTCCTCGCCTTCCCGCTGGACTTTCAGAACGATACCTTCATACAAGCGGTGGCGCCTTTTGGTAGACTGTTAGACTGGTACAGAGACGCCAACCGCTCCAGGATCCTGGTGAGAATGCTGATCCTGTGCCCAGAGTGGGTACCAAGAAGTATTGTGATCTTGGCAGGCTCCCTCTTCGATGGTACAGGCAGATCCTGGACGGTCCTAGTGTTCATCCTCAATGGGCAGTTCCCAGATCAGTTTCCAGCAGACGAAGACCCAGTGCCGCAGGGAGGGTCAGCCGCATCCACCCCTCAATCCTTTTCTGGCAGACCTACTGCCGTCGACACCTGATTGGCAGAATGAGCAGCAAGGAGGGGGAGATCAACTGGATGTCATGGGCGATGACCCCCACCAGGCGGCAAACCAACCCGATCAGCCACAGTGGCAGCAACCTCAGGTCGAGCAACCCCCCATCCCGAAGTTAATGAATAGCAAGTTGAGCAAGGCATGGAGGGAGAAGGGGGGAATGTGGAAAACAACAATGATTGGCATGCATGGGATCCTCAAATCCCTGAGCACCCGCACGTCCCCCAGCACTATCGAGACCTTGATCATTCTTCCTCCTTGCGTTATCTCCGTGCCCAGTGCCCTAACATCCCCATTGAAGACCTCATCAAGGCCCTGAACGGTGAGGGAGATTAGGATAGCTCCTCATCTAAGAGGCCACCTACCCGGATGTCACCAAAGAGAGGGTTTGTTTGGGGAAAGCCAGAATGAGGTGTGCCGACCTGGACTCCTGTGACAGAAGAGTTATTCCCAATACCTTTTTTGAGATTGGAGAAGCCTCAAGCCACCCGGTGTGGCTAGATGTCAACACCTTAAATTGGAGACCGCTCACCCCTGCTCCTCAACCCAGCTCTGCTCATGGGTTGGAAATTGTCCCCTGGTACCCGGTAAAGGATGCCATTGCCCTTCAACTTTGGCCCATGGTGGACAGGGCAATCAAAATGGGACGCATGGGGAAGGAGGTGAATGCCGCGCGCACGGAGACAGCCCAGGCTCAAGCAACAGATGTCTCACCCTGCACCATCTCCGAACCGGTCCAAAAGAACAAAGTCCCACCGGGTACAAAATCTCTAGCTCTTCCTACAAAAGTGTCAATTTCTAATAATCAAATGCCTTTGCGTCACAACGGTGTGAGACGAAGCCCAAGAAGAAATATTAACTTCAATGATTTTTTCTTTCCGGCAGTCAAACTTGATGCCAATCCCTCCAAGAAGCGGAAAATTGTTGTGATCCAAATTGATGAAAACACCGGAAAGGAAGGGCCAGTCCAGCTCTCGGTTCTTCAAGGGTGGGGAATAGACTGTGGAGCAGATCCTAGTGATCTTGCTGATGATAACTTGATGCAGAACCCCAAGACTACCAATAACGAAAATCAAGAGATGTAGAATTCACTGGCTGCGGGTCCTGATCGTTTCGGCAAACAATTCTCTATCCCCCTCTATCTTCCTGTTTGGTTGCCGTGCTGATGACTTTTGTGACAGTGCTAAGTTCTGTAATATGACTAATTGCCATCGTGCTCTGTTGTGCGACAGGGATACGTTCTGTAATTTGACGATTGCCATCGAGCTCTGCTTTGGACTTCTTTATTCACGGTACTCGAGTTGTCATTTCGTCTGCTGAACCACTGTTGTTTTGCATAGCTGTTATTTCGCTTGATCTCTCTACGGGGTTGGATGGGGGTATCTGACTAGTTATGCTTGTCAGATTCGTCTTTTTCTGCTCCTCTTTGCTTCCCATGATCACCCGTGATTGGATTATTCTTTGCTGGAACATCAGAGGAATCAACGCCCCCAAGAAATGGGAGGCAATTAGGAACAAAATTGAGGAAAGCGCTTGTTCAGTGGTTTGCATCCAGGAAACTAAATGGGAAATTTTCGATAGTAGATACATCAGAAATTTTGCCCCCAAAAGTTTCAATTGCTTTGACTTTATCCCTCGGTGGGGGCCTCGGGTGGAATTACGGTCTGTGGAAGGGAAACTTGTTTTCGGTCTGGTTTTTGACAAACGAGCTTCGGCATCTCGATTGCCCTTACTTCCCTACAAACGGCAGCGACTTGGAATTTAACAGTGGTCTATGGCCCTTGTGACGAGCCACTCCGCACCATCTTCATAAATTGGTTCAGGAACCATGAAATTCAAGACAGGGATGACTGGTTTTTCTTGGGAGATTTTAATTTCTATCGGTCTCTGGCCAACAGAAACAAACCGGGGGGAAACATCTCGGATACTTTCACCTTTAATGAAGTGATTGGTCATCTTGGTTTAATTAAAATTTCAATTAAAGGAAGAGCCTATACTTGGAGTAATATGCAAGTGGACCCCCTTCTTGAGCAGCTGGATTGGTTTTTCTCCTCCACTAACTGGACGGTAGACTTCCCTGACACCAAAGTAATCCTGCTAGCAAGAACAGTTTCAGACCATGTTCCCTGCAAAGTAGTCATTGGTACAAAAATCCCCAAGGCAAGCATTTTTCGCTTTGAGAATTTCTTTGTAGAGCAGCCGGATTTTAAGAACATAGTTTCGAAGTGTTGGGCTCACTCGGCCATCCCAGAGGATGTTATAAAGAACATAGCGAGAAAGTTCAAAATCCTAAGAACAGGGCTCAAATCATGGAGCAAAAAATTTTCCAATCTGAAATTACTGATCGGGAACTGCAACACTGTAATTGCTTTTCTCGATTCGCTTGAAGAAGAAAGAAGTCTTTTCAACACGGAAAGTAATTTGAGGGTTATAGTTAAAAAGAAGCTTCAACACTGGCTTCATATGAGGAACATTTACTGGAGAAATAGGTACACTGTAAATAGAATTCAGCTGAGAGATGAATGCACAAAATTCTTTCACAGCATGGCTTCCTTAGCTTACAGAAAAAATTCTATCTCTCAAATCAAGAATGAACAGGGTGAATGGGTTCAGGAGCACTCGGAAAAGGCGGCAGTCCTCTGGTCCTCCTTCAAGAGCAAAATGGGTTCCTCTTCCATGCCAGAAATGATTTTCGACCTTCCAAGTCTAATACAACCAAAAGAGGGACTAGCTCCACTGGCACATCCAATCTCGCATGAGGAATTGGATCTAGTAGTGCAAAAGATGGCAGCAGATAAAGCCCCAGGACCGGATGGGTTTAATGGGAGATTCTTCAAGACCTGCTGGCCAATCATCAAACAGGACTTCTACAGACTATGTGACTCTTTTCAACAAGGTCAGGCGAGTTTGCAGCCAATTAATAACTCCTACATCACACTGATCCCAAAGAAGGAAGAACCTAAGACTGTGAATGATTATCGGCCCATATCCCTGCTCAACTCCTCCTTGAAAATCATAACCAAGGTCTTATCCGACAAACTTCAAGGAGTAATAAAAACAGTAATCCATCAGAATCAATATGGCTTTATCCGTTCAAGGACAATACAGGACTGCCTAGCTTGGGCTTTTGAATACATTCACCAATGTCACCATTCCAGAAATGAAATAATCATCCTTAAACTGGACTTTGAGAAAGCCTTTGACACAATTGAGCATTCAGCTATTCTAGCTATGATGCAAAGTTTTGGATTCCCAAACAGGTGGCTGCAATGGGTCCAGGAGATTCTCTCATTTGGGACTTCTTCAGTCTTACTCAATGGAGTTCCTGGAAAAACTTTCCATTGCAAGAAAGGTGTCAGACAAGGTGATCCGCTCTCTCCCCTAGTTTTTGTTCTGGCAACTGACCTCATCTAGATCTTAATCAACAAATGCAGACAAGAAGGTCTTATTCATTTGCTGATCACACAGCCCTCGGAGGACTTCCCAGTAGTCCAGTATGCTGATGGCACTATCATCATTATGAAGGCGGACGCCAGACAACTCTTCTTTCTCAAAAATCTTCTGTATGCCATCCAGACAGCGACGGGTCTCAAAGTGAACTAAAAAAACAAGTTTGTACCCCATCAACCTAAGCAATGAGAAGCTCAACCACCTCACGAACACCTTCGGCTGTGAGGCGGGCTCTTTGCCATTTACCTACTTGGGCTTACCCCTTGGAACGACTAAGCCAAAAATTAAAGATTGGGTACCTATGCTGGACAGAGTGCAAAGAAAGCTATCCTCATGTGTAACTTGGCTCACCTATACAGGAAGGCTAGAGATGATAAACTCAGCAATCACTCCAGTTACAACATATGCTATGTGCAACCTCAAAGTCCCGAAAGGGATCATTGAGGCCATAGACATAGCAAGAAAGCAATGTCTTTGGAGGGAAAATAACATGGAAAAAAGAGGGCAATCTGGTGGCCTGGAACTTAGTCGCGAGACCAAAGGAGAAGGGTGGTCTAGGGATTCAGAACCTTCGCTTACAAAATGACGCTATGTTAATCAAGCAACTAGCAAAATTCTACAACCATGAAGACATCCCTTGGGTTAATCTAATCTGGTTCCGATACTATCAAACAAAGGTCCCACATCATGCGAGAGAAATGGGTTCGTTACGGTTGAAAGATATCATCCGCCTAAATGTTCTCTTCAGGATGGTGGCATCTTGTCAAATTGGAAAAGGATGCGCGGTAAGCTTTTGGATGGACAACTGGAACAATCTGAATATTCCTATGAATTTCTCTTGCCTTGCATCCTTCACGAAGAAAATAAATGCGTCAGTGGCTGAAATCATGGAAGTTGAGGATTTGGACTCAATACTTTACCTGCCGTTATCCGAGCAAGCTCACAACGAACTACAGCTCCTTCAACCCCTCCTTCAAGACCTTCCCTATGATGAGAACTCCCCAGACAATTGGACAATGATTTGGGGAAAAACTTACACTTCAAGAGACTTTTACAACCATATCTTAAACTCCGTGACAACCATCAGAGTTTTTGGATTATCTGAAAATCAAAATGTCTACCAAGAATAAAATTCTTCGCTTGGCTCCGTCTGCTAGACAGGTTAAACACGAAGACAACACTACAAAGAAGACATATCAACATTCAGGGCGATAACCTCTGTAGTATGTGCGATACGAGAGAGGAAGAAAATGCAGATAACCTCTTCTTCTCGTGCCCGTTTGCAGTTCAATGCTGGTCCAACATACATTTGCAGTGGGACACCTCCATTTCCATCAAAGACAGAATTGTTTAGGCATTCTCCTCATCTGCGTTACCATGCGCTGCAGAGACTATTCTTATAGTAGCCTGGGAAATTTGGAAGATCAGGAATGACAAGGTTTTTCAAAGATCCATCCCTACCTTCCGACTATGGAAGTTGAATTTCAAGCAACAATGTTCTCTTCAAATTCTCAGACTTCGAATGCAAGACAAGGCCTCCTTCTGTGCTTGGCTTGACGCCTACAGTTAAGATGCTCCCTCTAGGGGCCTAGGGGCCTAGGAGGCTTTGGGTCTAGGATGGCCGAGTTTCTGAGCTGGTTCGGCCCAGACACCTGGCTATCTAGCTCCTTCTTCTCATTAGCCGCTTGGTTGGTTTTCTTGCTCAACTAGTTCGCCCCTAGTCGTTTAGCCTCTTTGACTTTCTGGGCTCCCTTGCTCGGTCTCCAAAAGGTTGTACTCTATAACTCTCTCCCCGGTTTATTTTTCTATAAAGTTTGCTCGTAATTGTGGGGACCTCCCCCCCAATTTTTAACGATAAAAAAAATAATTTCAGGGATCTCATAAGAAAGAGCAACCATTTGCCAAACATCATAATCTTGAGCCATAATATAAGATTGCATCTTACTACACCAATAAGGAAAATCCGAACCATTGAAAACATGTGGTTTAGTTGAAAGCTTCTTAGCCATGGCTTAAAACTCTAGATCAGTAAAAATCCAAAGAAGAAAACGAGGCTCTGATACCACTTGTAGGATCGAATACCCAAAACTACGCCAACCAAAGGGGGGTGAATGGTTGGTATAACCAAAAACCAAACTTTTAGCGGAAATAAAAGTTACCCTCAAATTTCGATGTAGATCGGTCTGACCAAAATTGTTGTGTCGTTCTGACCGACCGAACACCTCCGATCTGACCGGTAGTGGAGATCCGGTCTGACTGCCGGATGTCGCTGAAACGCCGAAGTCGCCTTACACCTTGTGTCGGTCTGACCGCCATACTCCTGTCGGTCTGACCGGTGAGATGTCACCGGTCTAACCGCAGGTGTTCCTCCGGTTGGACCACCACACCCGAGAAAACACAAATTGAAGAACTCTCAAAGTATATCAAAAATATTTTACTTCTCTATGTGTTTACAAATTGCAACAATGACACTCCTCACAAAATTTTGACAAAACTAGAAACCCTAACTTTCTCGCAACTCAACTCTCTCTAAAACGCATACCGGGAGGCTACACCCTCCCTCTCTATTTATACATGAGATAGGCAACCTAAAGCTACGAATCCAACTCATACAAGAAGTCCTAATTGAAGGGTCACGCGGAAGCTACGCTAGCCGAAAACAAAAATTTCTACCGCGCAAACCAGGAACACTTGCAAGTAAGGGCCGATAGATCGTTACCGATTAGAGTAGAGTGCGCGGAATAGCCAATCGGGGCAATCCGATCCGGAACAGTGTAGCCTATTCCCGGAGACAGCCGATTCGCCAATCAGCCGATTCGAGTCGTCCGGCCGCGTTCTCACGCCTCGCTCCGATGCGCCCGACCGCGGCCGATCAAGAGCGCGCAACGTAGCAGCGCGCTCTGCGGTATCCACACGTCCGGGGACGAACGCCGTACACCCGTGTGCTAGCACGCGATGCAAGGCTAGGGTTTGGCTCGAAAGTGGGGAGGGTTTCCGTGGAGATTGATCTCGGCGACTTCATTGCACGCGATGCAATTGACGTCTCACGACTCTCCACCCCTCCCTCCTTTATATAGAGTTGGCCGATGGGACTAGTGGCCGATTAGGACTCTATTTTGAATCGGATCTCATCCGTATCTCATAGAGTTGGCCGCCCCACACGTCGTAAGCCCATAGGACTCTATCCGATCGGATCCCTATCCGATCGAGCCGTATCCGAGTCCAACTCGAATATCTATTCTATCCCCTTAAGCGTGCGACCACAGTAGGTTCAGGTATACTCGGTTTCGGCTATAGTCTAACTTAGCCGATCGTCGGCTCGAGTCCAACTCAGCACATGTCAATAGCGGCGCCTAGCAGCACATATTGACACCATAGTATACAAGAATATAATATCGGCTCGAACTGTAATGTGTACACAAATCCCTTTGCCTCACGATACCGGTTAAGCTATAGGCAAGATGTGTGCCATCCCTTCAATAGCTTAACCATTCACTCGAACCGTATTGGATTATCCGTCATTGATTGACTCCTCAATCAACTTAGCATGGCCATGCATTTCCATAATCCATTACCTCGAGGGGCCCAGATATCTCTCCAAAGGAGGGGCAAATTCCATCTTGATCACTCACATCCCACTCCATGTTTCATAGCAAACCCGAAAACTACCTTTATAACTATCCGATTACGGAATAGCGTTTGGTAGTCCCAAAGTAGGCTACTACACATGTTGGAATCCATGGTGATCTCAGGTCTAAGGACTTTGTACCAACACTACACGAGACCAACTAATGGCACATTAATTCTGTAGTGTCTCATGGTGGGTCTATCCAACAATGTGTTCTCTAACACATATGTCCATGTTTATTGATTTGGTATCTCCATACCCATGATCTACGAGACATGATCATCAATCAATAAACATGCCGATCTTAGAATCATATTTGTTCCAACAATATGACATATGATCAGGGATCGTTTAGAAATAGATTCATACATATCGAGTCTCATAAATAAGTCACGTACTTATTGATCAATACAAGATGTCTATTTCATGGAACTGAATAACACTTTATTCATTTATACATAAACATTGACGTGATATCCAACATCTCCATGTTGCCTCTAGTGCATATCACTAACACTAATCCACTAGGAAACCTTCCCGTACAAGAAACAAACATTACAAACTCCAATTGTAACAAATTTGGACTCCATCCAAAATATAACTCCGCATCCCATAGGCACACAATATCTCTATCGTATGCCATATGGAATCTTCACTAACCACGTGCTTCAATCTTTGGCCTAAGTATCCCGCATGATATCTGACCGTCCGGACGTCACCTTATCTTCAAGTTGACTCCCAATCCATCACTGGCAATACTTTCTCAAGGCGTAAAGATTACCTACACATGAATGAAACAAAGAAACCATATCCGAGCACAAGCTATCTCCAACTTGACTCATTGTTAGCACACAACAGTATTACATACGCATAGTATCCATCTAGAAGCCATACACACGAAATAAACATGGATATCCAAACCGAAACCGACACAGTCGGCCGGTCGGACCTCGAGCTGGCCGGTCGACCCTGCACGAAGACCTCTGGTCTAGCCGGCAACACAAGCCCGGTCGCCTGGACCACAAAATAGCAGTCCCTGTTCACCATCTGAAAATTCCAATTATCTCTAAAACCACTTTGCCAATAATCTCTAAATATCAAAGCCAATAATCATATATGTCAATTGTTCATCACCATAGAAGAATCAAACACACTTTGATTTTATATTCTCGGCAGTTTCGGTCCCTGTGTCCCTGGCGATTGGGCTGCCAGCTTGGGTTATCAAGGCGATCGATAAGAAGCGTCGTGCTTTTCTTTGGACAGCTTCAGAATCAATCCATGGAGGTCAGTGTCGATTGGCTTGGACAAGTGTTTGTCGGCCAAGGGTCCTCGGGGGCTTGTGAATTCCGAACATCAAGTTGGCGGGCCTCGCCTTGCGTGCCCGTTGGTTATGGTTGCAGCGCGTAGGCCACCCATGCTGGGGGGTTTTAAGACACTTGTCGAGCAGCCTGTTGCCAATTTGTTTGAGGTGTCTACCTTCTCCGTCTTTGGGATGGGGAGTCTACGCTCTTCTGGTCGGATCGGTGGAATGGCTGCCATTCTGTTGCCTCCTTAGCTCCGGACCTCCTCTTCGTCGTGCCCCGTCGCCTCCGCAGTTCGTTCACAGTCGCCGCCGTGTTGGTGGGCAATTCTTGAGTTGCAAACATCCGTGGTGCCATCACCGTTCAGGTCATCTCCTAGTTTCTTCTTGTGTGGGATGCAGTGCAGCAGCTTCAGCTCTTGTCGGGTGTCCAAGATCGTCTGGTGTGACGCTGGATGCAGGACCAATAATACTCGGCACGCCAAGGGTCCTCGATACTCGATACCCCCTTGCATGTGCTTCCTTTCTCTGGCATGCCAAGGGTCCTGCCAAATGCAAGTTTCTCCTTTGGTTTGCACTTCAGCAGCGTTACTGGACAGCCGATCTCCTACAGAAGCGCGACCTGGATAGCCACTCGGTGTGCCCTTTTGTGCCCATGAGCTGGAGACAACGAACCACATCCTTCTTGACTGTGTGTTTGCTCGAATGCTCTGGCTCCGAATGCTTTCATGCTTGGGCCGGGTCTCCCTCTCCCACCTAGGGTAGTATGCTGCAAGATTGGTGGTCGGCTTCCCAGTCTCGTCTTCCTAAGTCCCTACGAGCCGGTTTCGACTTCTTAGTTCTCCTAATCTCTTGGCAGCTTTAGAGGGAACGCAACTCCAAGGTCTTGGACTCATGACTAGCTTCGGTTTCGGCAGTGCTGGATTCTACCTTCACGGAGGGTCGCCTGTGGTCGCTAGCGGGTGTCGCCATTTTTAGGGTTTTTTGGGAGAGTAGCGTGTTTTGTCCCTGTTGGTTTCCATGTCTAGAGCTTTTTCTTTCCACTCTCTCCTGGTGTTGTTTCTGTCCCCTTTTGGCCTCAGTCGGTCTGGCATAGTGCTTGGTGCATGTAAAAACTTTTTTCTCCTAATATATTGACATGCAATCCTTTTGCGCGTTCGTGAAAAATGTGCATAAGAAAACACTTGAGCATACTTCGGACCTAATATGGTCACATGACAAAAGACGACAGAGGGCTAATTGGAGACTTGCGTAGCCAAGGCCGAGGTGGCGCCGGCCAAGGCAACGTTGCCGGCGTCAGTGGTGGCGACGAAGCCCGCTATGCCAAAGCAGCTTGAGGAACCAAACGAGAGGAGGTGCTTGAGGACGCTCACCGGAGAGGAAGCAGCAGAACGCCGATGTCGCCTTCTCGTTGGATGGAGGACGGCAGGGACGCGAGACGACGGTAAACTAGGCAGATGACGACGGCACGGTGGGATGATGCGAGAGGACGGGAGCCTGGGCTAGAGGGTGGCGGCGGCGCTGTGGGAAGAGAAAGGGGGCGGTGCGGCAAAGCTGTGGGAGAGGAAGGGGCGTGGCGATGGAGAGGACCGAGCGGCACCGTGGGAGAGCACGGCGGCGGTGCAGTGGTAGAGGAAGGCGACGGCGAGGGACAGGACCAAGCGGCGCGGTGGGAGAGAACAACGGCGGCGCTATGGGAGAGGAAGGGACGGCGACGAAAATGTTTTTTTGTTGCAGGGAAGGCAGCGCGCGTGAAAATTGGTGGGGTCCATATCAAATTAGCCCAAATGAGCATCTCTTGGAGGGACTATTTTTTTTAGGGGTGAGGCTAATTCACTTTAGCCCAAAATTAGCCTCCATGTTTGGTTTCTTAAGGGCTAATTGGGGCTAAAAAGTGAGGGGCTAAAAATTAGCCCCTGGAACCAAACAGGACCGAAGATTCAAGAATTGAAACAATTCTTGCATATATGTGCATGATTGATATAATGTGGACAAGCGTTGATAAACATAAACTGAACATTATACGTTTTATTTTATACTAGTTATGCTCTGATACCAATTAAATTTTTTTGATGACATAAAGGGGGGAACGTGCGTGTTCCTAAAATTTACTCCTGGTAGAAATATAATTTCCCCATCGGAGTGTTCGATCCCAACCATCGGAGACTCTGGTCGATCGATTTTGTCTAGTAGATTGCGTCAACTGGATATTACAGTCTTACGTATCAGAAACTCTGGTCGCTAGTGTTTTCACACCAAAGGGGATGAAGAGGGAGTTAATCAAAGCAATAGAGTGCAAGGTAACTACCATAACAAATAGGAATACATATCGACAGGCTATACTCGACTATGGTATTTGTAGAGCATGAGGATCATTGCTGTTAGGTTATATGCGAGATTGAGATAAAAGAGACGGGAGGCATGGATTTTTATACAAGTTAAGGCCCTTAACTAATAGGTAATAGCCATACCTATGTTATCCAAAGCCGGTGTTGCCTTTATATATCAGTACACGAGTACAATATTGAGGAAACAGACTAGGATCCACCGAGTATGGCTCAGCGAGATCTTATCGGTGACTAGGGCTTTAACTTCCGTCGGGTTATCTCTAGATGTAGTTGTGGCTATGACTTGTGTTGATATGCTTGGCCTCTGTATTGGCATGTCCCCTCTTCTTCTAGGGGGTCTTGTATTTATACCCTCAGGTGACCTATTGTCCAAATAGAACAAGAAGCCAAGTATGGATATGATCCGAGTAGTTCTTGTCATGCTAAAGTAGGACTTTGCTTATCCTTTCTTATCCGGAACAACTTTCGTATATGAGGTATGATTTCACATACAACTTGGTATATGGTGGGCTCCGTCGAGTCTAACACAAAAGTATTAGGAATGCCTTATTTATAACACTAACAATATAAAATCACAAGGGAAAGCATTGTAGATCAATAAAGAGACACAATTTTTCACCAAAGTTCGGATCTCATGATATGATACTACTATCCATTAAGGGAGAGAAAGGAGCCGTATCTCGATTGATGCCAAGCCTCGCCAAGCTATCAACCAGAAAGAAGCTTTAGACTCTAAACTACCACCAAGGTCTCTACCTCCGGCGAAGCTTGTTTAATCGAGCAACCTCCTAGAAGCTTACCCTACCAATCAACCTTCTATAAGCTAGCTCGATTAGTTTTCACTCAATTTTCCTCTTTCCTTACGGATGTGAGTAAGAACCTTCACAAACTTTCTCGAGCTATCTACAACGATCATATACTCATGGGCAACACCTAACTGTCTAGGAGGAGAACCTTCAAGAATAACAAACGCGAGTCGAAGTCTAAACGTCAATCCCCAAGTGCTTAACTCAAAACTAGCTCACAATATCTCTCAATCTAACCTTCTCTCCCTTACAAGAAGTTTGGCTCAAGAACCTAAGAGGAGATATTGTAAAAACCCTAGAAAGCCTTAAAAAATTAGGTCAAAAGATATGATAACCCACTACTCAAAATATAGGTGGGTTGAGTTAAATACTTTCCATCCTTACAACTAGCCATTACTCACAGATTCAACATATCGGAGACTCAAGTCTTACGGACCGAGGTGTCCGATGGCACTTAGAACACTCTAGGAAAGAAAGATCGGAGTCTCCAATTGCAACTACTAGAGTCTCCGATCTATCTGCTCTGCCAACAGAGAAAATGTCCCGAAATCTCTGGCCTAGCAATTCTAACTGATAGTGAAAATCGACCGGATGTTCCCGTGGCAACTACCAGAATATCCGGTGATCCTTTATCTCTAAGCCTATTTTCCCTTGTGAGTGTGGCGCCAAGTGTTTCTCTCTAAGGATCAAGGAAATGTTTTGAGCACTTGGGCACCATCTTGGGCCTTTGACACAAACCCTTCTTAATAGCGCAACTTTCCTATAACTCAACAACAATAAAATAAATTTCTTCGAGCTCTTTAGCCATCTGCATTTGTTTGTGTAGGTATCCATGCTTCGTTCAAAAACATCATATTGACTAATACCTGCACTTTTCCTCACTAAACACATTAGTCATCTGATTTGTCTTGTCATTTATTAACTAGCCCACTAAGTCGCACATTCACGTGACTATAATTTCCCACTCTATTAAATATATTAATATCAATAGAATTACAAATTTATTAATAATTGTTTATGTTGAATAGTCCCAAATTGGTTGTGAAAGGGCAATAGACCAAATATACAAGTGAGGGAGTCCCTCATCTCATTAGCTAGCTTTTGGGGTAAAAAAATCCTTTACGATTCTACAATTGGTATCAGAACCTGGCTAGTTCAACATCTCTACCTCGAGGGACACGGTACGTGAAGGCCTGTTGAACCGTGGGTGCTTACAGGCCTCGTATACCCGAGGAACCGTCGGTGTATAGTGAAGGAACGGTGAACGAATGAGAGATACCAATGTGTGAAGGAGAAATTGTTAAATAATCCCACATTGGTTATGGGTGGGCAAGAGACCTAATATATAAGTGGATGAGCCCCTCACCTCATTGGGTACCTTTTGAATGGGAAATGCCCTTTACGTCCTGTAGTTTAATATGCTGTTTGAACATATTTTGGTCGAAGTATAGTATGTCTCAGCAAGTATAACAGTAACAGATTTATACATATTAATTTGTGATTAAAAATATTATCATAACAACAAATAATTCGTCATACATTACCGTGAACATTACCTTTCTCAACTTTTAACTGTAGTGATAATATAAATAGCCACATCCATTATACTTGCGACACTGTCATAGTCAATACGCTCTTTACAGTAATCTTAAGTCATGTACTAAATCAACTTTACAAAATTTACTATCTCCATGCTACATAAATTTTTTAAGGTGTAGTGAAGTAACCGTGACCTTGTGAGCTATAACATTAGGTTAATTAGCTATTGATATATACCCTGATACTCGTTATTATTGGCACAATAGAAGTACTATTAAATACACATTTGCCTATGTTTTATTATATGGTCATTGTGTAAGATATTTTTTTCATTCTTTGTTACCACATATCTCATGGAAGATGCTTGAAGTGTCCGGACACCCTCATTGTACTGTTTTCCTTTCTGACTTATTTTCTTCCTTTCGATCTAATGGTCATCTTCATCCAAATCATGTATCCAATGGTTTATATTTGTTTGATGATGTGACTCATCCTAGTGACATATTGGGATTTCCTTTTCACTAATATAGAGCATATCTAAAAGTGTCCCATATATCTTTCTCATCCTTTAAATTTAGAAAAATAGAAAAAAAATTAATGTCCAATAGTGCCTCATATATAATCTCTATTTTACCGCACTTTGAAAAAATCGAAGCTCCACGCGGATAAATACGCGCTAGGGAAACCTTCGCATCCTCCTTCCCGCGCCCGCGCAGAGGGATTCTGCGCCGGATATGTTCCTTCATGCGGCGCCAAATCTACGCGCGCCAACAAATCTTCGTGCGCCGCCAAATCCGTGCGCAGCGTCTACTCCTTCCTTCCATCGCCCGACTCCGCCACCCCTACCTCGCCTTGAACGCGCGCACGAGTGGAGCCGCCGCCGCCCTGCCTCACCTTGTACGCGCACACGACTGGAGCCGTCGCCGCCCCTGCCTCGACCCAGCGTCTCCGCCGCCGCCCGACTCGGCACCTGCCTTCATCGACGCCGCCTCGCCACGCCCGTCGGAATCCCGCTGAGGATCCCCGTCTCGGCTCTGCGCGACTGATCAGCACCTCGCCTTATCGATCTCTTCTTCTATCTGTACGCAATTTGGGCTAGAAGAGCCACAGTTTTGCTCAGGACTGAATTTTGATGTATTGAGAAGTGGCAAGTGTTTCCATCTCATGATTTTCAGATTCATTTCGTAGTGCAGTATAAATAAATGACAAGATGCAATCTGGCTCATAGTTTTTTTTCTGAAGCGAAACTTGTGTAGATTAGGAATTGTGAAAGTTGATTGTACCAGTGATTGTTTCGAAGTCTGAAAGTTGGTCTAAATGAAAGTTTTATGAGCTTTTATAGTATTTCGAAATATGGGATTTATTCATGGGGAATCAGCACTTTTGGTCTAAATGAAATTTTTAGCAATTGTTCTGTTTTTTTGCATCTTTTTTTGATGTACTACATTATACAGTATGATCCAAGAAAAGGATACGATCTTTTTTATCCGAAATGGTTCTATGAAATTTAGCACTTATGACTATGCTCTGTTGAGATCCTTTTGTATTGACTATGCTCTCTGATCTTTTGGTCAAGATATTTTTTTGAAACTGACAAGTTGGAATAACCAATGTAATGCTTAAAGGAGCACTCACTTTGTTTCAAGATCGCAATGCTGCTTTAGAATAGGGATTTATTGAGTTGAAAAACATTGCTTCAGGCTCATTTTGTGGTGGATTTGAGGAAGGAACATTAACTTGGACGGCCTAACTTCAGTAAATTATGATTCAAGTTAACCTGAAGTGCACGCATAAATGGACAGAAACCATGCACTTATATAGCCTGTATGCACATATATAGATCAATATGAACATTATGGCCAATAGTATTTACTGTGCAAGCATATTTGCTGATATTGTACTGTGTAGGCACTGTATCAATTTCTCTGTTTAATTGTATGTTCAATTGTAGGATGAAACAAATGTTGAAGGAATAATATTGAACAAACATGGTCACAAGAGAGGATGCTGTCCCTGGTTTCAATGAATACAATTTTACCATGACACAGGACACCCAGGACATCGATGAGATGAATAATGAAGTTGAAGCAATTAATGTGCACTTAATGTGCTAGTGCAGGCAAGTGGAGGTGCTCCACGGCCTCGCTGTTCCAGGCCTAATTCGAAGCGGACAAAAAACTTTGATCCGAAGGAGGATGTAGTTGTTTTTGCAGCTTGGTCGAACACGAGCAAAGATCCCGTGCGGGGGACTAATCAGCCTCATGGCTTATTTTGGAGTAAAATTCATTCTTTCTATGAGATACACAAGACAACTAAAGCTTCCAGAACAGAGACTTCCATTACACATAGATGGATGACTATTTTGGACCAAGTGAACAAGTTTTGTGGATGCTACGAAGCGATTGAGCGTAGGCATCAAAGTGGTGCAACCATTCAAGACAAGGTTTATTTTTTTGTTTATTTCTTTTGTTCATTTGTTTTTTCCAATTTGATTTATCTGTGCATATATAAACCTTGATGAGTTAATTAATAACATGTGAAGGTTTCTGACGCGGCCGAGATGTTCAAGGAATTAGACAGGGAGAACAAGACGTTCACTCTAATGCACTGTTGGAACAAGTTGAAGGATGAAGACAAGTGAAAGGCGGAGAGGAAGAGAATGTCGGAACAACAAGCTAGTAAGATTAAGAAGAAACAGAAGATTAATGTGGATTCCACACATGCGAATGTACAAGTCGTTAACACTGAAGAAGTTGCTGAGATTCCACCACCAGATTCCGAAGCACGTAAGCGTCCAATGGGTTCGAAGAAGGCTAAGGAAGCTCTAAGGCGAGGTGGTGGTAAAGCTTGCATGGAGGCTTTGGACAAGATGTGGGCCAGAAAAGGAGGCTTTTGAGGTGGAGAAGGAGAAGAAGAAAGAAGGTAGGTTCATGGCTTCTTTTGAGCTAGATAAAAAGCGGCTTTCAATCTATGAGAGAAAGGTAGAATCAGACCTTCTCAAAAAGAAAGAGAAAATAATGTCAATCGACATTATCGATCCGTTGCAGAAGCAATATTACACTATGATGCGTCAGAAGATTGTTGTTCGTCGTATGAAGGATTAGAATTAGTTCCTGTCATTATATTTCTAGCAACTCTAGGACTTTAACCTAGGACATTTGGATTTACTATGAGTACTTTATTTTATTAAATAGTGTTACAGGACAATATTAAAGCTCTTTATTAAATCAGTGGACAATGTTGCTGTTGATGCTCTTGTCTTGCAGCCTGATCCATACTGCAGCCAGTGCAATGCCACATTCTCTAGATGTGGAACTTCTATCTTAATAACCCTCTGTATTATTGAGTACAGATTAGGTGCTGAACACTTCTGTCTGGAAAATTATACTCTTACTGTACTTGATTTAGCATTGTTTGCAGTTTATGATACTGTACTTGATTTAGCTTGGTGATCCAGAGCATTCATGATTGAGCATAAGGAGCATTGCACTCTGGCTTGCCTGAATCTCAACATACTCATGTTGATTGCTGGTAAGAACAACCTATAATTCACCAAGTGACATTAATGATGCTTCCTGTTATTGGTACCTTTCAAAAAAGAAAAATCTAGGAAATCCAGAGTATTGCAGCTATCATGCTGAGGAGCATTGCAGCTATCCAAATCTAGGAAATCTTGGTAGGAGATGGATGACAACACAAAACCCAGAGTTTCATATGTTTGTACTTTTGTTTTTTGGGTGCAGTTGCTAGAGCAATAGCTCTCAAGGACTATTCTGAGGCTGGGTTCATTGTCTGGATTTGGATCTGGCAAATGGAAAGGAAGAGAAGAAAATGACAAAAAAATATAGTAGGTTGTAAATACATGAAAAGTTTTCATCAGAAATTACTGTTGTAACATTGTACACAGTGATTACATCCTGTGCGATACTCCCATAATTCAGATCTGTGTTGTAATACACTACATACATCCTGCAATTTTCTCCTGATAATAGAGATCTAATTCTCACCTATTATCTTTGTTTATGGTTTGTCAGTTATACTACTTATTTTCTTCTGCTAAAAATATTGGTTACATTATACATTTGGTGGCTTGATTTCTGCAGTCTGCAAGATATAACATATGCACTCTGCTGGTATTATTGGTTGATGATAATTTGTGGACAGGAGAGATAAAAAAAAAGTTGGACATTTGTGAGCTGAACTTCAAGGTGGATCATCAGGTTGTTATTCTCATAGCAGCAACTCCTGGGTTCTGAACTGATGATACCATTCCTGAGTTTCTATGAGCAAACTTTGCTAGCTACTTGCACATGTTAAATGAATAATTATAGAACACGGACACATAATTAGGAGCATTTTGTTTTTCAGAAGGAACTTTGTTTTTCAGAAGGAATAAAAGGAGGGGGAGGGGGAGACCAATTTTGGATCTAATTCAGGAAAAGGAAAAAAAAGGATAGTACTACATGTACTCAGAATACAGCATCTTATTTTTACTGAGTGTAAAGTGGTCAATCATACACTGTTGGCAATTGGGCAGTAACTTTATCGCAGGAGATTAAAAACAAGAAACAAGTATTGAAATTTCTTACTTCAAATACATATTCGAATTATATCTCTGAATCTTAAATTAAAAAATACTAAAAAAACCAAAGGTAAATGATCATGTCTATGTTGCTAATATAAATCAGGATGATGATTTCATAAGTGCTCGATTAGGTCTTCTTTTAACTGGACATGTGTTTCCTGATCCTTTAGTACGCTTCAATAAATTCATCAAGCGTTCGATTATTATCGTGAGAAGGTTCCATTTTGTCCATCATAATCGAACTGCTCATTAGGATCAACAACTCCTTCATCATCAACAATTATATTGTGCATGATCACACAAGCTTTCATGATGTCTCCAACTCTATGTCCCACATACGAGTTGCTCCTCTAACAATGGCAAACCTAGATTGCAGAACCCCGAAAGCTCTTTCGACATCCTTCCTTACTGCTTCATGTGCTTTTGCAAAATATTTGTTCTTGTTTCCCATAGGCTGAGAGATGGACTTCACTAAAATAGTCCATGATGGGTATATACCATCTGCTAGATAATAATCCATCGTATAATCATAACCATTAATGGTATACTTCACCTCAGGAGCTCTGCCCTCCACCAAGTTTGCAAATAATGAAGACCGATGAAGCACATTGATATCATTGTGAGACCCATGCATTCCAAAAAAGGCATGTCATATCCAAAGATCATTAGAAGCAATAACCTCTAAAATAATAGTGGGCTTCTCCACATGTCCCTTGTACTGACCCTGCAATTCTACAGGACAATTCTTCCACGCCCAATGCATACAATCAATGGATCCTAACATACCAGGAAAACATCTTTTCTCACCTAGTGACAGTAAGCGTGTTGTGTCAGACTCGTTAGTTAGGATATAGTAGGTATTCATCTTCAAATATATCAACAATTGCAGCAACGAACCTACATAGGCTCTTAGTTACGGTACTTTCGCCAATGCGAACATACTCATTCGTTGCATTAGCGGGAACTCCATATGTTAGCATACGAAATGTTGTGGTGACTTTCTGGTAGCAACTTAATCCAAGTACATTTGCCGCATTTCTTTTTTGCACAAAGTAATCATCGTGTGATTCAATGATATTCATTATGCATAGGAAAAGGTCTCTATTCATTCTGTACCTGAAAAAATAAATCATGCAACATTTACCAACCATACTAGGTACGTATTACAAGTGAATGCACACGTATCGCCGGCGAAATAAATTTGGGCCGTATGTCGGCTCTTCAGCCAAGTAATCTTGAAACATCCTTTCGTGTTCGCCTTGTCGATCTCGATAAATAACTTTGTGCCCTGGGACAGAACCACCATGTCTTCCTTTTTGGTTTGAATATGTCTCAACAATTGCAGCCGCTGATAAAACCAAAATGTCATCATCATCTGATGATGAGTCATCCAACTCCCTCTGCAGAAGTGATTTGGAACCACTCATGGCGTTTAGCGGGGAGAGCTTGCTAGGAGTGATTTGGAAAAAGTGGCGGTGAGATCCCAATCGACGACGGCGGCGAACGTCCTAGGATCAACGTGGCACTGGAAAATTGCTTGTCGCAGGAATGGTTTTTGGCGGTGCAAGGAAAAAAAGGCTACAGTACAAAAAATTGTTGATCAAAGCAACAGTGATCGGCTCTTTACTGGGCAAAGGAACAATGCACGGCTCTACCGGGCAAAGAAACAATGCAGGCGCAGTAAATAGAGCAAAATATTTGTTTGGGGCCAAGAAACAGAGGCGCAGGAACATATATAAAAGGTGGGTGTGCTAATCCTTCTCCAATTCAACTACTATAACAGAAATAATAGCTATGGGCCTAAATTTGAATTTTTGAAAAGTATTTATAGGTAACTTCTTGGAGATTACCTCTTTTTTCTCTCCCAATATTTTTTGGGGAGTTGCAAAACAACAAGATTTGGGAAGAAAAATATGAAAATTTTCTCTCCTAATATTTTTTGGGGAGTTGCAAAACAACGAGATTTGGGAAGAAAAATATGAAAAACTCTTGAAGATGTTTTTAGGAGACTAGATGTACTTTCAGACGATACAAGTTGGCATGCCATGCAACCTACTTAAAAAATTCCCTCTCTCTTTTTTCTTCCATCTTTTCCTTTCCTTTCCTTCTTTTTCCCCTTCTCTTCCTCTCATTTTACCCCTTTCTTTTCCTTCCCTCTTTTTTACCATCTTTTTCTGTTGCAGCTACAGCCGTTGTTGCCATCGCCATGCGCTCTCATGCGCAGTGTCGTTGAGAGGAAGGGTGAGCATGATGAGCAGCTCCTCCTCTTCTCCGTCGAGGTCAAGCTCCCGACATCCAACTCGTCGAGCTGGAGTCCGACGATGGCTGCGAGAGCTTGAGGGGCCCATAGACAGGGGCGAGCTCGGCGGGAGAGAGAGTGAAGACAAGCTCATAGGAGGCTATGCTCCAACCTCAGAGCTATCTAGAACTTTACTCTGTTATACATAAACTAAAACTTTAAACATAGGTTATCTGATCAATGCTGTATAAAGTTTTTAAGAGAAATCGTAGTTCATAATTACATGAACTGAAAAGAACATGGCCGAATCAAGTCGAGATCAGTGGTCTTCAGACTCGAGAAAAGGAGTAGTCGACAAATAGAAGAAGAAGAAGAAGAAGGCACTATATATACTGGCCTATATAATAGATTCTCAAGGTTCATGTATATGCAGTGCAGTACACTACAAGAGTAGATACTAATGTACAGTATGCAATGCATCTGCAGCTGATAAGTGATCAGTGCAGTACTAAATGGTGGTCCTTCATGATGCTAGTTTTGCTAGCTACTGCCGTACTGTACTGCGTATATATACTTCTACCAGCTACGAGTAGCTTTGCTGCAATCTGCCATTAAATCGACCGATGGATCAGCTCTCTACGAGCTGCTTGCTGCTTGCTGGCTTTGCTGTCATGGACGACGACGACTGAACTAGCTAGCCAAACCGCACGGGATTCTTCTACTGTAAAGAAAGACATTTTGCATCCTTGCACATGAAAGTAAATTTTATGTTGGACTACTTTTTTTCAACCAAAGTTTCATAAAAATAAGGGGTAGTGTAGGGCTAGACGACAGACGGATAGTATGATTACTTTGGGACCAATTACATGTAAAAAGTCGTTATATCTGGAATAAATTTTACATGCTAAAAATTATTATGTTTTGGTATCGAGGAAATACATTTTTGCAGCAGATTATATAGTGGTTATTAGTACTTCATAAGGTAGTACTAATCCTAGGTTTAATTAGCTTGTCCTCCTCTTGATGGGCCACAGGGCCTTCTCTGAAGAGTGAAGAAATAAAAGAGAGATGCAGAGAGAGCGAGCATAATCTTCAGAAAAGAGAACCACACACACAGCTAGTTTAGTGCTGGCTCCTTAACTATTCCATTTAATCCCAGCAATATCCATGAAAATGGCATTAACAAGGGCCCAATTTTTGAAATTGTCATCGTACATGTGACTTTGTCCCATAAATGTAATTGTTGTTACGGTTCCATTAACGTCCCTTCGTTAAGTGTTATATGAACAGTGCATTTAACGACGTGGGATGGACGGAACCCTAACGACAATAGCATTTTTAGGACAAAGTTGTTTGTACGACGGTATTTCATGAAACTCGCACCCGTCGTTGGCATTTCTAGGATTTTCTCATACACACATATATGAAAATGCAAATATGTATCTGGGTTCACATGTACCCACAATCTGCACTATTGATGTGTGTCAAGATTTATGTTGCAAAATGTATCTAACCTTAACCAAATGAATGCTTACTATAGGGAGAAAAGATTAGGTTGGTACACATGTTGACGAGAAATTTGTCGTGACACACGGAGGCTTGAGAGATTTACTTGCTCTAGTATAGGTCCTATCAAGATCGAGTTCAGAGCGTGCCAATTAGTTTAATCCTATAACTAACAAGAATAAACAGAGAATATTAGATCAATGGGCCAAAGGTCGATATAATATGGTTTGCCCAAGCCGATGCCGATAGAACTTCGGATCGATCGGCTATAACCGAATAAAATTAGATATCAAAATAATGAAACATCATCCGTCGAAACTTGGATGTGATATTTGTGAATGATCTAATATTATTACAATCAATCTTGATAGATCGGATCTAATCGAGACAGTATAAGGTTGAGAGTAATAACATAGAATCTTAAGCAAATATATGTTTATCTTTGAACATGGGCTGATTTGTTGAAATAGAAACTTATCATGCTCTATATAAAAGCAGATAACTTATATCAATTATTAACAATGTAAAGTATAAATTAATAGTAATTTATGATTATTATCCATACTTAACCGAGATAGTCTTAGATTGAAGGTAATAATCACGGTAACTGGCCGATTATACTAAACTTTGTAGATCTAACCAATATAGCAAATTATAATATGATAAGCCAATACCTTATCGGCTGAAACTCGATAAAACAATGAACAATACTTATCGGATTAAATAAATCTAATCAGCAAATCATAACATAGAAGATTGGACTTAACCAAGACATTTCAAGGTTAATAATAAGTTAATAGATTTAAATTAGTTAATAGTACTTTTCAAAGTGAATGATATATTGAATCTAACTAATGAAAGCAAAAGCAATAAAAAAGATCTAATATATCAGATAGGCAATACGAGTAAAAGCTAAATTAGTATATCAGACCTAACCGAGAAAATACTAATTCTGTCGATACAAGCGAAGTTGACAAGACTTACTTTCGCAGTGGAGATCGAACTTAACCGATGCAGCTCAAACTCAAAAATAAGAACTCGTCGAGACTACAACTAGGATGACGATGCACCAAAAGTTATATATTAAACTGTTGTTTTATAAAGACTCTGGGTATATATATTTATACCCATAGGCTAAACTAAGTCCTACTCTATTATAATCGGATAGATACAAGACTCTATCTTTAAACAAGAAAACTACTATTACAACTTCGACTTAGACACGATTCCGACCGGCTTACAAACCAAAGGAAACTAAACTATTTGAGTCCGATTCGAACACGACTCTATCAGCTCCGGACTATATTAACATAAAATATAAACTAAGATACACTTTTCTTATTTCGGATAAACTTTCCAACCAAATCTTCTACGATCACGACGTGAATTTCATTTTTGACCCGGTCTTTGACTAACGAAAATTACCAAATTACGCCGTTAACAAAACAGTACATATAATATGTACCTTTTTCACCTAATAATATTTTTCAATATATATATATATATATATATATATATATATGACATGTAGTGCATGGTATTTCTTCAACCTTTTTTTCATAACATGATATTTAGTCAAAATGAGAAAATGATACATCTATTATATTATCAAATTGACATCTTATAAAAATGATATATATCCTACCATGTTTTTAGTTCATCAAACATATATATATATATATATACACACACACACACACACTCATAGCTGTTTTCTCCAAAGTAGTAAATCATCTGAAATTAATACATGCATATGTTGTAGTACGTACAATCTTAATTATCTACTATAATATTTCCTACTACTCCAGCTGGATCAAACAAAGCTGCATGCTGTTCCAGCTTGCAACCCAAGCTGTACACTGATTAATGTTCATGCATTGTTCAGACAAGAGCTACTAGCTGATCAAGAAGTATTGTAGTGAAGAAAGCTCAAAGCCCTTTTAGCAATTAATCTCAAGCTGGCAAACCAAATTATGGCTAGCTACATGTGGCCTGAACAACTTATATATGTACGTGTCACGCTGAGATGTACATGTCTGACAAGTTTTTAATAATTAATATTAGTTTCTGTACCATTATTCAGTATGCACATTTGTTGTCCAAGTGACAAGTAATAGCTACTCCCTCCATACCAAATTAAATTAATTTTTTACTCACCTCACACGTATCAATACCAAATAGAACTCTCATTTTATCAAATTGTAATTCAATTATTCCTTTTTCAATCTATTCCCAATACATTTATTTTTTTATTTTTATAAACCCTGATATAATAATGGATAAAAATAAATTTATTTTATGACAAATAGATGGGACAAAAATAACACGAAGGAGTAGATCATAAGAATTATTTCCTCATCTCAAATTGTTAGGCCTAAATTTTTTGTACGATCTTCAATAACATACTTTGATCATTAATTTATTTCATATTATGTTATCAACAACTATAAAATTCACATTATTTTAAAAATACAAATCTAGTGATATAACATAAATAATATTTAACATAAATAATAGTATTATTAATATAATTATTAATTAAAAATTAACCAGTTTAATTTTCAAATAAAAGCGTCAGAAGGGAAGAAAAATTGAAGAAGAAAGAGGAAAATGTGTGTGGATGCATGCATGGTTTGAGGGTGGTGGGCCGCTGGAAATGAATGAGGGGTGGTAGGCTTCAACGAAGGCCGACGCCGGGCTATCTACAGCTTAGCCCATGCTTTGATTTGACCAACCGATGATCAATTCTCCCATCACTCGTAGTGTACTGCTGTACCTCACACGGATGCATGTACGCATATGTATGTACATGCCTGCATATATTTCTGAACAGTGCAATTTTTTTTTAAAAAAACAATATATATAAAATTGGGTTTAGATTGTTATTTTAAAAAGAAAAAAAATCAAAATTACTGTCTCTGATAGCTGTGATCTGTGTCCTCAACCTAGAAACCACTTGGCCGTCCAAGGAAACCATTTGGATGTCACACGTCGTTTGCCCAACTTCTTTTCCATGCTCGCACAATAAGATCCGGCGATGATATCGGCATAGATCCATGAGCTTACTGACGAGAGAAAAATAAGCTCGACATAGGATTATTGTAGGAACTGAAACCTTAGAATTTTTTTCATAACTACATTCATTTCATAGGAATGAAAATTCTTCTTATGGCTTGTAGTCTTACAACCTAATTTTACCGGATTTTTAGTATGAGAGGAGAGCTCTTCAAATTTTTTTAAAGCAATGAAATATATGTAATATTCTAATTTTATATATTTTCCTATTTGTTTTATTTGTGAATCCTACGAACCGAATAAGTCATTACAATCTAACCGAGAGGGAAAAAATGAGGCTGCCAGCGTCATGTGTGTCAACCTTTGCGATTTTCATGCATGCATGTATGTACAGAAGTAGGTATCATCACATCACCGACCGGCGACTGCTTCAACGCTCGAAGACTACGTGTTCGGTGTTGATTCACACTAGTACATGGTACTATACATGTAGATCTTGGCCATTGATTTTGTATCGGATGGTGCATATATAGTTAATGGAGCAGCAAAAAAAGGGATTGTACATAATTTATATGTATGTATGTACACACCAATGCGCGTGACAGACAGACAGTCGGTCAGTCAGTCAGTCAGACAGGCCGGCTGCTGTATATGTGTGATGTATGCACCGTCCAAATGTCGCCCAGGTTTTTTTTGAAAAAGAAAATTCTTTTGCAGGCTCAGCAATCCGATCAAATTAACAACATAAAAATGACTCAACCTCATGTTGTACCGAAGTTAATTAGCCATATGGCCATAAGTGATGAAGCTAGAAACCTAAATTGAATATTGGAAATTTCATGAACTTTATAATTCAAATATCTGTTTAAAGAGTAGCAGTATCTATCATAACATACGTTTTATAGGTAGCGGTTTAGGCCCGGCCTAGGGCAGGGCAAACACTGCAGCCGCACTGGGCTCCGTCAAGCTGAGGGCCTCACATTAGTAGTACTTAGATAGGTAGGTAGGTTTAGTTAGTGAGTAATTACGATTTAACTGCATATCATATAATGTACATTTAATTAACCAACCAAATAGCTTAAAAACAAGCATAAGCATAGGATCCTTGCCTGTATGTTCATGGTGCTGACTCCAAGATAATCAAAATCAGGCTCTACTATTTGAATGATAACAATTTCTTGTGGACGACTTTATATTTAAAAACTTGTGCTGTGTTTAAGCAATATCATCATACATTTTTATAATATAAATAGAAAATCAAATTACCGTTATAACTTACTAATTTTATGTTTTTACAATATAATAAATACTTCATCTGGTAAAAAAAATAGTTGACGACCATCAATTTATATTAGAATAAGATCTAATAACTATATCAATGATTATACTTTTCGAGACAAATCTATCATTTATTTAATTTTTAATCTAAACATTTGACAAATTATTTATGATTGGAACTTTAAATTTTAATAGAACAAAGAAAGTATTATACTCTATATCAGCGAGTAAAAAAACTTATATATACATGTATATATTAACGAGGGTCCAAATATTTTTATCACCTTGGCCCCTAATATGTTAGGACCGGCCCTGAAAATGTTTTTTATTATTTGAGAGTATAAAACGAAAAACTACCCACTCGTTAGTGCCGGTCAAAAAACTGATATCAATAGTCCCCAAGTCATAGGTATTGGTTTTATAATAAAATGATACCTATAGATATTATACAAGTGTTAGTTCTTATAATAAACCAACACCTATGAATGTGGTGCCATATATTTCAGTTTTTATTATGAACCATATGCTTAATATCGGTTCTTAATAAAAATGAATGTAGTGCCATATGTTTCAGTTTTTATTATGAATCGTATGCTTAATGTCGGTCCTTAATAACAATTTATAGGTGCTAGTTGACAATTAAAACTGACTTATATGATGACGTACTTATATGTGTTTTTTATCTAAATTTTTTAAATAAAGTTGGATGAAGATAAAATTTATAGAGCTCGACGATATCTATAACTTTGTAACTTTGTAGTTGATGACTTTTTTAATGATCGTTTGTATATCCAAAATGTGTTATAAGTTCTCGGATCTATTTAGGTAGGTGGATTTTTAAAATTTCTAAACGATCTCAAATGAAAGAAAAAGTATGTATTAAAGTTATAGATCTAGATGAGATCTATAGTTGACAAAATTTTTATTTAAGCTTATATATGATATTAAATATGGATTACAAGTCTTGAATGATAGTAGTTTTAAAAGAACAGTATTTTCTTTCAAGACAATGAGTGTTTTTATATGAGATATATGAAGGCTTTGGGCGAAGAGAGACGTCGTAGGTTTGAACCTTCGCATGAGCAAAAATGGTTTTAAAATCTTGTGAGTTGTGAAAATTGAAGTGGGACAACATAATATATATATATATATATATATATACAATGAAATAGGAAATATTTTATTTTTGGGTTTTTCGACGTCCAAAAATAAAAAACGGTGCACCACGCCAATGAAAATGACTATTCTAGGCTGTTGAAAAAAGAGATATCTACAAGGTTTAGAACTGACACCTCAGTGACACCTGGAAAGGTTTCTCTACTTAGTGCTTGTCTATCGAGGCATCACAATTTTTGCATGGAGCTTTGCACAAAATCATCAATGTTAGATATAAGCTCATGGTGACACATATAATCCCGGTACACGAGAGCACCGAAGGCAGCGAGTGTGAAAAAGCCAACTTGCGCACGTCCTTTAGTTCGAACCTGCTTGGTTAAACTTTTTAGTTTTTTTAGTCCGTAAAGCTAAATCAAACAGCTAATTTTTTAATTTGGTTTTTAAAAAGCCAAAAATCAAAATTAAACTAGAAAGACAACTTTTCTGATTTTAAGAAAGAAAACTGAAAGTCTGTCTGTCATCGTTAAAAAAAGTCAGTTTTAAATAAATCATCTTTGTTGTTGTCTTTTAAGTTTTTAACCAAAAGTCACCTTTTAACTTTTAAAAAGTTAAACCAAGGACCTTAATTTACTCCCTTCTCCCTTACCCTCGAGTGCTTATCCCTTTCTTTTCCACAATATTTTTCTTTTCCACAGAATTTTTTCTTTTCCCTTTTGCTTAACTTTTCCACAAAAGTTCTTTTTTTCCATTTTGCTTTGGTCTGTTGCACGGTGCTGCACAACCGCGTGTTCTACGGTTTCAGAACATTGACCGTTCAACGCACAACCAGTTGTATGCCTGTATATGCCTCACCGAACCAAACACCCCACACCACCCCCCAAAAAAAAAAAAGAACTTTCTCTCTTTCTCTACAGAAAAGTATTCGTATGAAAGCTAGCTAGTAGCCAACACGGTCAAGTCGCTGTCGAAAAAAAGGACACGAAGAAATCAAAACAAAATAGCCAGGTCAAAGACTCTAGAAAGAACCAGGCATTAATTGCCAAATTGTTTCTTTGTCAATTCCAACAAAAAAAAGTACTCCAAAAGACTTAAAAATGAAAAAAAATTAAATGTCAGGGAGAAAAAAAAGGAAGCCAGCTAGTACTAGCTAGCTACAGTTGACCTACCCTGCTTCAATTTTTCTTCCTTCATTTTTTTATTTTTCAAAAGAGAGAGAAAAGATTGCTTCTCTCTTGCGACAAAGAAATTATTGACATATATTTGCACATATGTATATACTTCCATTGCATGCAAAAATGAATGGACATGCAGGTATGATTTGGTCATACAATCAAATAGATTAAGGAACTAAATCAATCAAGTGCAGAAGGACAGAGTGATTAAGGAATGGGGTATAGTAGCTATAGCTAGCTTAATTAGCTAGGTAATTAAATTAAATTCGGAAGAAAAAAATGGTGGGAGATTAATTATTGGTCGGAGAGCATCATCATCCTGACGAACTCGTCGAAGTTGACCTGGCCGTCGCCGTCGAGGTCGGCCTCCCGGATCATCTGCTCCACCTCCTCGTCGGTCAGCTTCTCGCCGAGGCTGATCATCACGTGCCGGAGCTCGGCGGCGGAGATGAGCCCGTCCTGGTCCTTGTCGAACACCTTGAACGCCTCCCGGAGCTCCTCATCGGCGTCGCCGCCGGAGCCCTCGTCTCCGCCGCCGCAGCGCGAGGCCTTCCGGGCCATGAGGGCGAGGAACTCGGCGAACTCGATGGTGCCGTTGCCGTCGGCGTCGACGTCGCGGATCATTTCGGCGAGCTCCTCCCTCGTCGGCGTCTGTCCCAGCGACCGGACCACCGTGTCCAGCTCCTCCAGCGTGATGCACCCGTCGCCGTCCTTGTCGAAGAAGGAGAACGCCTCCCTGAACTCCGCCACCTGCTCCTGCCTCAGGCTCAGCTCCACCTCCGCCATTAGCGACCACACAGCTCGAGCTAGCCGAAGAAGAAGAAGATTGTAGTGTAATTGTAGTGGTTGGGATGGATGGTGTTCTAGGGTTAGGGAGGGGGTGGAGTGTTTATATAGGCGCCATGGCCATGAAAATAATCTGAAAACGAGTGGAGGAAGAGGACTCTGGCATTGACTTGTCAGGGGTTCAAATTCAATTCTTCATGATTCCATCGCCATCAACTAAATTTGTTGGTTGATTTCATAGCTAGGCTGCTATATATAGCTAGGTCAAAAGTGCAATCTGCATAGTTTAATTAATTAATTGTTTACAATTTAGGTTGATCAGTTCCATTAATTTTCAAAAAGAGACAAATATAATGTGTCGAAAAAGCTAACGATTTTTTTAAAAAAAATGATGTGCGAATCGAATTAGTATAAACTGTTTGGCTGTCGATCAAATACCAGGGAGGGATTAGGAGGGAGTTAATTATTAAAGGAAGTTTAGTTAATTAATTGTAATTTCACGTTGATTAATTCCGTTGCAAAAAGTGACAAATGTGTGCAAAGAGCAGTACAAAATTGGAAAATTGATGTGTGAATCGAATTAGTATCAAACTGTTTGGATGTGTCAAATGCCAGGGATTAGGAAGGTATTAATAAAGGGAGTTTAGTTAATTAATATTGTGTGATACGCTTTTGTCTAGCTAAAAGATTTTTTGGTAGATCGATGTTAGACTGGACTGTTACGTTCCAAATTAAATCGACTGTGTTGTACTTTTCCGAGACTTTTTTTTCTTCTTGGAAACCACAGATGCTAAAGTCCACTAATTTCTTTTCATCGGTGATTGAGTGCAACTAGCGACCTGCCATCGATCGAAAAAAAAAGGAATTAATTTGCTATTTGTTTCCTTTCATCCCACCGCTGCTACTGTTACTATTAATTGGAAAAAGTCCAACTTGGGATTTTTCGGTTACATGAGAGGAGCAATTAGCTAATTACCTCTGCAAACATAGAGCAATTCAAAACCAATTCAAAACCTCCTACTTGTAAGTTTGGAACACATATTGTACATAATCTGTTTCTTGAGACAATGAACAAATAACATAATCTAGCAGAGTGTCATCCATGCTGAATTAATTAATTAGTAACAGTACTAATATAATAGAGTAGTTAAGCTAACAATAATATTGTAGCACACGAGGCAGCATAATAAAATACACGATTTGGTCTGCTGATCGACGCGTTCCCCAGGCTGTGAACAGCTGGTGTGGTCGCATCTCAAGGATGCACACCTCTCATCGATCTCACTTGGTTTTCTTCTCCACTGTATCTGCATATAATATGCTTACAAAAAGAAAATTTCATCGCCATCATCAATTCATCATCCTCTATACCACACTCTAATTTTCTCTGCTCTGCTCCGCTCCTTTTCATTTCACCATGTTGCGTTTTGGGTTAGCTGCTCTCTCATAGTCTATGAGCATGTTTTGAGCACTGCTTAAATAATATATTTTTTTAAAAAAAACTTTCTATGTAAAGATTCTTTGAAAAGTTAAATTTTTTTTAAAAAAATTATATTACTTAATTAATTATTATGTCCTAATAAGTTTTCTCTCTTTTTTAGCGGATTAGCATGGCGGAAAAGCTCACACAAACGGGGTCTTTGAGACAAAAGTTAGTACTCTCACAGATATAAGTATTTCTAAGATCTAAGTAAATATTAAGATTAAGAAAAAAATATACTCGTTAGGACGTGTCTTAGTACAAAATCACGTTTAACCGTACAACAATCAATGCAGAAAATCATTAAGGAACTATTAAGGATTTATCACATTCAAAACATTTAACGCTACTTCCTCCATTTACTAATAAATGCTACTACTCACTGAGACTTTACCTTTTGAGGTCAATTAATTAACAAAATAAAGTATATAAGGGGTCACAGGGTATATATATACACACAAGGGCATAAAAATGGTTGATCTAATTTTGAGGGGCGCATATGCAATTTTCTCTTCAGCTACTAGCTGTTGTTTTGCAGGTTCAGTGTCCGCTAATTTCTTTGCAAAACCATGGTGCTACCTGCAGTTGTTTTGTTAGAGCCAAACAGGGACTCATCATGCATACAGGAATTTTATTCCTATGTTTTTTTCACTTGTCCATATAACATATCTAACATTTTCTCTATGTTTTTCCTATTTTTTTCGCATACGTGCAAAAGGATTGAATGCTAATATATTAGACGAAAATTGAGATTTACTTACATCACGACATCAGTCAGACCGGCCAAAACTAGAACAAGAGAAGAAAAACCGTCGCCCCAAAACTTTTAAACACGAAAAAAACTACTCCAAATAAACGGGGGTGGGCCTAACCATGCTAAACCCAAAAAAACCCCAAAAGAAGCAGAGCGTGCTAAGAACCATAATATGCCCTCAGCATGGATGGAGGCAATAAGCACTGGGACCGAGAATAGAGCCGAGTTGAAAACCCTAGAGTTATGCTCCTTCCACAGCTTTCAAGTGACTAGAAGAACCAGAGAGTCAAACTCTACGCGGAGGTACCCCGGCAACCAGTTCTTATAGGACGACCACCAGTCCTGGAGCCAGCTGCCACGCGGCGGGAAGAGGGCCGCCCAACAGGAAACAAACAGACAACACACCGAGCCAGATCTGTTGAACGAACACACATTCTAGAATGATGTGATTCGCTGTCTCAAGCTCTTGTGCACAAAAGGAGCAAGCCGAATGACTGTTGATGCCGTGCTTCTGGAGTAAACCAGTTGTCTAACAGCGCCGCTGAATAACAAACAAAAAAAACTTGTATTTTGTCGGTCCCTTGGCGTGCCAGAGAAGAGACGCATAGGCCAAGGAGCATTGTCCAAGGAAGAGCACCTGATACGTCGAATACGTCGAATAGTGCTGGTCACCCGACAAAAGCTACACAAGATAATTATGGGAGTCCGACGAAAGCTGCACATTAAGTAGCATATTCTTAAAAAAGCAAAAAAAATTACTGAAACAGTTAGGACACTCGGATATCCAAAACCCAAGAGCAACCAAACGCGACCGAACGGAAACCCATGAGTTTTGTTATTTTCCCATAAAATTGAAATATACATTGTGGTACGCTGGTGTGTACGTGTGCGTGATTTGAGGTTTGAACAGAGCTAGAGTTCAGACTTCGGAGGTGTCGGCGTTAGAATGATTCAGAGATTGGCAGCAGCAGAAATTCCTCCAAGCGTTTGGAGTAAGGATTCATTTCACGCTACACACGTACTCTATACATTATAAAATATATAACATCATTAATTTTTTCACATAATATTTAACTATTTCTCTTATTAAAAAAATATAAATATCATTTATTTTACGGTGATTTATTTTATCATCAAATAAAATATAATCTTAACTTATACTTTTATATATTTATATTAAATCTTCAAATAAAATGAATAAAAATAAATAATGAAACGTCATAAAAAAATTCATGGAGTACTATTGTTACCTCTATGGAGTGCTTATATTTTGGAATGTAGTGAGCATACATATTACTATTCTTCTTAGTCCTTTTAGTCCTTTGTTTTAAAATATAAAAGTAAATTATTTAGCAGAAATTAAGATTAAGAAGGAAAAACTCCAACGACCTTTAATAAGTAAGAGATGGATAGGTAATGATAAAATATGAACGAATTTAAATCTAAGATGATTGATGAGATAAATAACATCATCAATCGTGTTAGAAATCCTTATATTGTTACAAGATTCAAATGCTAAAACTCTTTAGTTATATTCTAGAACGGATAAATTAAGCAAGTAATTCGTAAGCAAGAAACGACATTTTCTGGTACTATACTACGTAGAGAGAGTATAGGTAATTTGGTCGCAGCAGGTAGACGGTCAAGATTTGGTTTTGACGACGTCGTCCAAACGACATAAAAACGGCATGGAATGAATCCAGTCAAGTGGTGATCCGTACGCACGGCAATTTCTTCTCCGCTTTCGGCAGCGATCGATCGATCGGACGGTCCAGGTTTTCTCGGTGTCGCTCGAATATGGCTCGTTGACATGGACGAACAGAGCGAGAGATCGATGAAGAACAAACGCCGTGGATTGGAGGGCACGCGTGTTGGAAGAACGACGACGACCGCTGTATTTACCGTGTCAAAAAGTCAAAAGTAAATGTTTTCATCCAGGGGACGGTGTCGTCGTCAACCCTCAGTGTGGAAAGACCAGCAAACGCACGCACCGGCGGACACTGACAGCGCTCAGACAGAAAAAAATATTTACATGGCGAATAAACTTATTCATGTATAGACACTATAAAAAATGATTTTTACTCGATACTACAATAATTTTTCTATACGATGACTCGTATAAATTGTAGGCGAATCGTAACCAATCACGCATACAAAAATCAGCCTCCGGTTTTACATACGACTCCTTAAAAGATCCATATTCAAAAATCTATTTTCGTAGCTGGGTCTATTAAGAGGCCACATACGAAAATAATACCCCTCTCTTCTCAATAGATTTTTTCTCTTTTCCTCTCTCTTCTCCCTCTCAGCATTTCAATTTTTTTTCAAATCATCCTTACCTTCTCTCATTATTTTCACCTACTTTTCTGATATTATTTTTACCTATCCTCTCTCTCTTTCTCTTCTCTTCTCTCTTTCGAGCGGGAACAAGCGGTTGTGGTCATCTCGGTGACCTTGGACAGCACTGCCGCCACCACCTATGACGAGGAGATGGCCGAGAGCGCCTTCTCCCCGCCCCCCACCCAGCGTTGTCGCCACCGATGACGACGAAGAGGCGGCCAAGAGCGGCTCCATCCCCGTCCCTGCTTGGCGTCGCCGTCACCGCTGCCGACGAGGAGACGGCCAGATCCGCCGTCGTTGGCCCCTCTGCATCGGCACCATCATCAGGGAGCTAGGGTTTTGATTTTTTTTACTTTTTGAGATTTTTATTTTTTTGGATTTTTATTTTTATGTGCGGACAACCCATGCACTCGTATGTGAAAATCAGATTTTTGTGTACGGGTGCGTCATCCAAATGAAAAAATAGCTATTTACGCAGACCTTTTTCAGGCAGATGGGTGGCCCAACTACATTAAAAAAATAGGTTTTTACTGTATGAAAAAAAAATGATTTTTAGCGCATCCTCCTAAATCTCGTAGGTGTTAGACGTGGTTTATAGCAACCGACTATATGTATAGAGTAGGATTTTAGGGGTAAGGTGGGCTAGGATGGGGTCGAAGCAACAACCTGCGGAGAAGTGCCCAATTTTCACACATGTTGTTTATTAAACGCTTATGCAAATCTATTTTAATACCAAGTACAAATGCATTCCACGGTACACTAAAAGAAAATCCATTTTCAGCCACGCTCTCAATTTAATTTTACAGGAGGACTTTATCAATTTTCACAGCCGGTCATATTTTACAAGTACTGTTTCTAAAAAAAAGATCATTTTTACAGGGTGACTGCTAGCTCCTCCCTTTACCCTCCCTTTGTCTTCGCCAGATCCGACGAGGAGAGGTAGACACTGGGAGCAGCAAATCCGGCGGCAAGCCTCAAGGCCACGGCAAAGAGGGTTGCGATGACCGCCGCTTTGGCGACAAGGGGATTCGACGGCGCTCTTCGGCCGATGAGCACCCTCTACATATCACCGTCACCTTCGTCTTCGAGCTCTGGGTTTGTCGATCAGTCTGTGAATGCTCTATGGACAGATACAACTGAAAATTTTTGTGAATGTAAATTGAGATGGTCTGTAGGGATTGGATCGGATTTAGGAACTCTGGTAATTTTTATGGATTTGATTTGATTTGGAGATTGATTGTTGGCCGAGGAGTGGTTCCAGCTTCAATTTATGTTTTAGTGTTGAAAAAGATTTGTGCAGGTGACCGGCCTAACTTGACACAGCTGGACAAGTTCCTCCAAACATGACAATGTCTTATTGCTTATATTGGAGTTTATTTTCATAATCTCAAACTTAAGTCTTAACCTAAACACGATCACATTCTGCTTATGTGAGAAATTAATTGATCTATTTACTTGAGGATGAAACCATTGAAGCCGTTTGTTGATTTCGTTTTCTTTTTGTTTTTCCTTTTCTTCTTCTTCTTGTCATAGAGAAAGCTCAAGTTATCTACCCGTATAAATACAAAGCCTTCAAAAAGGAGACATCGAATCACAAGTCATTTGGTAGATCCATCAGAAGAAAGACAATAGCTAGCTTTCGACTCCAAGTTGTCAGATTAGTTTTTGACGAATACTAGTTGATAGGCTAGGTTAGTTAGTGTCGATGTCGGAGATCGACACGCGGGAATCCGAGGGACCGCTTTTTGGTTCGGCACGGGGAGCGGTGAACCTTGGCTTAAACTCGCGATGAAGACGGGACGACGCCGATTAACTGGGAAAAAACAAGACTGCAGAGACGCGGGGGTTTATACAGGTTCAGGCCACCTACGAGGTGTAATACCCTACTCCTGTTCTTTGTGTAGTATGGAGGATGGATTACATGAAGGGTTACGCGGAAGCTACGCTAGCCGAAAACAAAAATTTTCTACCGCGCAAACCAGGAACACTTGCAAGTAAGGGCCGATAGATCGTTACCGATTGGAGTAGAGTGCGGCGGAATAGCCAATCGGGCAATCCGATCTGGAAGTGTAGCCGATTCCCGGAGACAACAGCCGATCAATAGCGCGCAACGTAGCAGCGCCTCTACCGGTATCCACACGTCCGGGGACGAACGCCCTACACCCGTGTGCTAGCACGCGATGCAAGGCTAGGGTTTGGCTCGAAAGTAGGGAGGGTTTCCGTGGAGATTGATCTCGGCGACTTCGTTGCACGCGATGCAATTGATATGTGGCAGCTCTCCACCCCTCCCTCCTTTATATAGAGTTGGCCGACCGGGATTAGTAGCCGCTCGGGACTCTATTTTGAATTGGATCTCATCCGTATCTCATATAGAGTTTGGCCGCTCACACGTCGTAAGCCCATAGGACTCTATTTTGAATTGGATCTCATCCGTATCTCATATAGAGTTTGGCCGCTCACACGTCGTAAGCCCATAGGACTCTATTTTGAATTGGATCTCATCCGTATCTCATATAGAGTTGGCCGCCCACACGTCGTAAGCCCATAGGACTCTATCCGATCGGATCCCTATCCGATCGAGCCGTATCCGAGTCCAACTCGAATGCCGTTCTTATTCCCTTAAGCGTGCGACCCCGTAGGTTCAGGTATACTCGGTTTCGGCTATAGTCTAACTTAGCCGATCGTCGGCTCGAGTCCAACTCAGCCGACTGTCAACACGGCGCCTAGCAAGCACATATTGACACCATAGTATACAAGAATATAATATCGGCTCGAACCGTAATGTGTACACAAATCCCTTTGCCTCACGATACCGCTTAAGCTATAGGCAAGATGTGTGCCATCCCTTCAATAACTTAACCATTCACTCGAACCGTATTGGATTATCTGTCTATTGATTGACTCCTCAATCAACTTAGCATGGCCATGCATTTCCATAATCCATTACCTCGAGGGGCCGAGATATCTCTCCAAAGGAGGGGCAAATTCCATCTTGATCACTCACATCCCACTCCATGTTTCATAGCAAACCCGAAAACTACCTTTATAACTACCCATTACGGAATAGCGTTTGGTAGTCCCAAAGTAGGCTACTACACATGTTGGAATCCATGGTGATCTCGGGTCTAGGGACTTTGTACCAACACTACCCGAGACCAACTAATGGCACATTAATTCCCGTAGTGTCTCATGGTGGGTCTATCCAACAATGTGTTCTCCAACACATATGTCCATGTTTATTGATTTGGTATCACCATACCCATGATCTATGAGACATGATCATCAATCAATAAACATGCCGATCTTAGAATCATATTTGTTCCAACAATATGACATATGATCGTGGATCGTTTAGAAATAGATTCATACATATCGAGTCTCATAAATAAGTCACGTACTTATTGATCAATACAAGATGTCTATTTCATGGAACGAATAACACTTTATTCATTTATACATAAACATTGACGTGATATCCAACATCTCCATGTTGCCTCTAGGGCATATCACTAACAATCTCCCACTTGCACTAGAGTCAATCATGTAAGTATCTAATACCCATTGCTCTTGTGTGCGCCTCATGCTTCGCGAGGGAGAGGTTTTGTCCGGATCGGCTATGTTGAGATCCGTGTGCACTTTGCATATCTTGACATCACCTCTGTCCACAATCTCGCGGATGAGATGATATCGCCGAAGTATGTGCTTCGAAGCAGAAATGTACTCGGCTTCCGTTGTAGAATCGCAACGTATCCCGCTTGGAACTCTTCCACTGATCGCGCCTCCGTTCGAGCGAACACGAACCCATGCGATCTATAATCATCCTTGTCCGTTTGGAAGCTAGCATCGGTGTAACCACTTACAACGAGCTCTTCTTCACCTCCATAGACTAGGAACATATCCTTAGTTCTTCTCAAGTACTTAAGGATATTCTTTACTGACGATCCAGTGACCTTCACCTGGATCCGACGGTATCTGCTCGTAGCACTCAAAGCGTACGAGACATCCGGGCGTGTACAAAGCATGGCATACATGATGGATCCAATTGCCGAAGCATATGGAACCATACCCATCTTATTCCGCTCATCATGTGTCCGAGGACACCGATTCTTGCTAAGATTAATGCCATGTGACATGGGCAAGAAACCTTTCTTGGAATCATGCATGTTAAACCTTTTCAACACCTTGTCAATGTATGTACTTTGGCTTAATCCAATTAGCCTCTTGGATCTATCTCTATAGATCCGAATGCTAATATGTATGTTGCCTCCCTAAGTCTTTCATAGAAAAACTATTTTTCAATGAAGACTTGACGGATTCTAGCATAGGGATATCATTTCCAATCGTAATATGTCATCCACATATAAGATTAGAAATACAATTGCACTCCCACGACCTTTTGTAAACACAGGCCTCTTCTTCGTTTTTGATGAAACCAAACCCTTTGATTACTTCATCAAAACGAATATTCCAACTCCGAGATGCTTGCTTCAATCCATAAATGGATTTCGTAGCTTGCATATCTTTCCGAGCGATTCTGGATCGACAAAACCCCGAGGTTGTATCATGTATACATCCTCGCTTAGGTTTCCATTTAGGAAAGCCGTTTTGACATCCATCTGCCATATCTCATAATCGAAATATGCAGCAATCGCTAGGATAATCCGAATAGATTTAAGCATTGCGACGGGCGAGAAGGTTTCATCATAATCAACTCCTTGAATCTGTTTAAAACCTTTCGCCACCAATCGTGCCTTATAGATGTGAACATTTCCATCCATATCGGCCTTTTCTTAAAAACCCATTTACACTCAATGGTTTTGACACCATCAGTGGATCAACCAAGTTCCAAACTTGATTGTCGTACATGGATTCTATTTCGGATTTCATGGCTCCAAGCCACTTGTTGGAATCGGGTCCCACCATCGCTTCCTCATAGGTCTTAGGTTCATCGTTGTCCAACAACAATATATCACGTTGTTCCGCACTGTGTACTGTCGGTGCACGACGTGATCTTTCGACCTCCGTGGGCTGGTGTATCTACAACCGGTGGCGCAACTCTTTGCTCCTCCGTTGTGGTTCGTGGTCGCAAACATTTTCGGTGTTTCTTGAACTTCTTCAAGATGCACCCTGCTCCCACTAACCCTTCTTGAAAGAAACTCTTTCTCCAAGAAGACACCGTGTCGGGCGACAAACACTTTGCCTTGTTCCCGATTATAAAAGTAATATCCCTTGGTTTCCTTAGGATATCCCACAAAGAAGCACTTGTCGATTTGGGTGTGAGCTTGTCGATCGTAAACGTTTTACATAAGCTTCGCATCCCCATATTTTGAGAAAAGACAAACTAGGGGTTGCCCTGTCCATATCTCATATGGTGTCTTTTCAACCGACTTAGATGGAACTCTATTTAGTGTGAGCGCAATGTTTCAAGAGCATATCCCGAGAAGGATAACGGAAGATCACTTTGGCTCATCATCGACCGAACCATGTCCAACAAGGTGCGATTTCTCCGTTCGGACACCCCATTCCATTGTGGAGTTCTGGCGGAGTCAACGTGGAACAATTCCACAATCTTTCGATGATTACCAAACTCTTGGCTCAAGTATTCCCCTCCACGATCCGATCGTAGAAACTTGATTGTTTTCCCTAAATGATTACAGTACTTCATTCGGGAATTCTTTGAACTTTTCAAAGGATTCGGACTTATGCCTCATTAAGTAGATATAACCATATCTACTAAAGTCATCGGTAAAGGTAATGAAGTACGATAACCACCTCTAGCCGTTGAGCTCATTGGTCCACATACATCGGTATGTACGAGTGCCAACAAGTCACTTGCTCTCTCACTATGTCCCGTGAAAGGTGCCTTTGTCATCTTACCAAGTAAACAAGACTCACATGTCTCAAATGATTCAAAATCAAAAGAGTGAAGCAATCCATCCTTATGGAGCTTCTCCATGCGTTTCTTATTTATATGGCCTAAGCGACAATGCCGGATAAACGTGGGGTTTATATCATTAGAGAGTTGCCTTTCGTATTAATGTTATAGATGGGAGACGCTTCAAGATTCAAAACGTATAATCCATTCACCAATGGAGCATGAAAATAGAACATATCTCTCGAGATATATTGAACAACCATTGTTCATTGATCTAAAATCATATCCTTCCGCTTGCAAACATGAAGCGGAAATAACGTTTTGACATAGTGTTGGAACACAATAACAATTATTTAATTCCAAAACTAATCCCGAAGGTAGATGAAGTAGTATCGTGCCGACAAGAATCGTAGCAACGCTTGCTCCATTGCCGACGCGCAGTTCACCTCGCCCTTCTCAATCCTCTACTTCTTCTCATTCCCCGCAACGATTTGCAAATATGAGCTACGATCCGGTATCAAATACCCAAGAGTCGAGGTGAAGTAGCAAGATTAATGTCTATAACATTAATACCGAGCGAAGTCGTACTTTGCTTCTTTTTGAGATCCTCCATGTACTTCTTGCGGTTCCTCTTCCAAGTGGCCTGTCTCCTTGCAATAGAAGCAAACGGCATCGATGCCGCCGACCCCTTCTTGCCCTTCTTTGCATTAGAGGCACTCGCGATCTCATCGGGAGTTAACTTCCTCTTGGTGCAAAGTTTCTTGACAGGTGGTTTGCGTTTAGCCTTCGCATCATCATCACATGATGACCATTCTTCTGGATACTCTCCTCACTGTCTTTAGCATCCCATGCAATTCAGCCAAGGTTCTATCCATATTGTTCATGTGATAGTTTAATATGAATGGCTCGAAGCTCGGAGGGAGCGACGGAGAATCACATCGAGCCAACTCTTGGCTAAGGGGAAAACCTAGTTTTTCCGGACTCTCAATGTAGCCAATCATTTTTATCACATGCGGATCGACGGGATTCCCTCAACAAGCCCGCACGCAAACAAGGACTTTGAGGTGTTGAACCTCTCGGCCCGTGCTTGGTTCTCAAACATGCCACGCAGTCCCCGAATAATAGTGTGAGCATCGCTGCTCTCATATTGCTTCAAGCTCGGGGGACATTGTAGCAAGCATAAGACACTTTATATCTAGGGCATCATTAGTGTGCTTCTCATAAGCCCTCCGTGCGTTGCTGGTGGCGTTATTAGGCAAATCCTCGGGATAGGGTACTTCAAGAACGTACTCCTTACGCTCTTGCTTGAGAACAATTCTCAAGTTGCGATACCAATCCATAAAGTTTGTTCCATTTAATTTTTCCTTTTCGAGAATAGATCGCAAATTAAAGGTACTGGGTGCGTATTAACCGCCATTTATTCCACAACGAAAAAAGCAAAGTTTAGCACAATGTTTATGCTATGTCTTTTGTTAAACAATTTAACATAAGACTCCCATTACGTATTTTCACCTTCCCTCTAGGTTACGTATTGGGTCAAGATCCACATGTTAATTAATTTTCTAGTGAGCTTTGGCATCACTGCTAGAAAATTAATAACATCGTAAGCAACTCCTTGCTAATCACATCTCTATGTGACTCTTGTTGTTGGTGTGGCATCTCCATGCCCGGCGCCAACCTATGCCCCAAGGCCCAAACTGTTTTGATAGCCTTGTTAAGTAAACCAAATGCTCTGCCGTATATGTCCGACATATACCCCTCGTGTTATGATAGAGAATGGCACTCTGCTTTGGCAGACCCACCATTGACGAGCATAACGGTGACGGGTGCAGCATTTGGAAGGGCATCATTACTACTTAATTTTGTGAGGGATGCTATCCTATCAAACAAACATATCACATATATGAAAGCGGTAGAATAGCATATAATGAAATAGTATGGCCCCCTTCACATGGTGATCTCCATCTCCATGTCGGCGCCGAGGATCTCCATCTTCGGCACCATCTTCCAATGTGCATGATGCTTGATTTCTTCAAACTAAGCTACTACTATAGATGCTCTAATTGAAGATTACATCGACTCGCAGTCGTGAAAGAATATTACAAGCATTGCACGTATGAAAGAATATTACAAGGATTGCACATATGAAAGAATATTACATGCATCACATGCATCTCATACATCTCATACATACAATAGGGCCATACCATCTCAAAGCATTCTCTGCAAAAACAAGTTAGGCGTAGAAACGTTTTCTACTTATCGCGAGCTACGGCATCGAGACGACCTATAAGGAGGGTACGCACACGGCGGTCCCGCTAGCCGGTTAGCGGGCGGGGGTCGAGGGGAAGCCAAGGACGAAATTCATAGATCCAATCTATGAAATTGCTTACGGAAACCATATCGGCATAATCACATTATGCCGTCCCGATACACTATCAAGGAGATGGTTTGCGCAGCGCGAGGCAACAAACAAGATCGGACTACGAGATAGCTTCGGCATAATCACATTATACCGTTCCGATACACTATCAAGGAACGCTATCTCGAAGCCGACTCAAACCGAGTTCTATGGATATTGCTTCGACGTAATCACATTACGCCGTTCCGATACACTATCAAGGAACGCAATTACCATGAACTCTCCTCAACAAATCCCGTAAAACCGATTGATCTAATCAACCCGTGCGCAAAACTTGTTCCGATCCAATCTAAAACCCGAACTAAGCAAGATTAGCTCGATACCACCGAAGGGTTACGCGGAAGCTACGCTAGCCGAAAACAAAAATTTTCTACCGCGCAAACCAGGAACACTTGCAAGTAAGGGCCGATAGATCGTTACCGATTGGAGTAGAGTGCAGCGGAATAGCCAATCGGGCAATCCGATCTAGAACAAGTGTAGCCGATTCCGGAGACAACAATCAATAGCGCGCAACGTAGCAGCGCCTCTACCGGTATCCACACGTCCGGGGACGAACGCCCTACACCCGTGTGCTAGCACGCGATGCAAGGCTAGGGTTTGGCTCGAAAGTAGGGAGGGTTTCCGTGGAGATTGATCTCGGCGACTTCGTTGCACGCGATGCAATTGATATGTGGCAGCTCTCCACCCCTCCCTCCTTTATATAGAGTTGGCCGACGGGATTAGTAGCCGCTCGGGACTCTATTTTGAATTGGATCTCATCCGTATCTCATATAGAGTTTGGCCGCTCACACGTCGTAAGCCCATAGGACTCTATTTTGAATTGGATCTCATCCGTATCTCATATAGAGTTTGGCCGCTCACACGTCGTAAGCCCATAGGACTCTATTTTGAATTGGATCTCATCCGTATCTCATATAGAGTTGGCCGCCCACACGTCGTAAGCCCATAGGACTCTATCCGATCGGATCCCTATCCGATCGAGCCGTATCCGAGTCCAACTCGAATGCCTGTTCTTATCCCCTTAAGCGTGCGACCACGTAGGTTCAGGTATACTCGGTTTCGGCTATAGTCTAACTTAGCCGATCGTCGGCTCGAGTCCAACTCAGCCGACCATCAACACGGCGCCTAGCAAGCACATATTGACACCATAGTATACAAGAATATAATATCGGCTCGAACCGTAATGTGTACACAAATCCCTTTGCCTCACGATACCGTTAAGCTATAGGCAAGATGTGTGCCATCCCTTCAATAACTTAACCATTCACTCGAACCGTATTGGATTATCTCGTCTATTGATTGACTCCTCAATCAACTTAGCATGGCCATGCATTTCCATAATCCATTACCTCGAGGGCCCAGAGATATCTCTCCAAAGGAGGGGCAAATTCCATCTTGATCACTCACATCCCACTCCATGTTTCATAGCAAACCCGAAAACTACCTTTATAACTACCCAGCTTACGGAATAGCGTTTGGTAGTCCCAAAGTAGGCTACTACACATGTTGGAATCCATGGTGATCTCAGGTCTAGGGACTTTGTACCAACACTACCTCGAGACCAACTAATGGCACATTAATTCTGTAGTGTCTCATGGTGGGTCTATCCAACAATGTGTTCTCCAACACATATGTCCATGTTTATTGATTTGGTATCACCATACCCATGATCTATGAGACATGATCATCAATCAATAAACATGCCGATCTTAGAATCATATTTGTTCCAACAATATGACATATGATCGGGGATCGTTTAGAAATAGATTCATACATATCGAGTCTCATAAATAAGTCACGTACTTATTGATCAATACAAGATGTCTATTTCATGGAACTGAATAACACTTTATTCATTTATACATAAACATTGACGTGATATCCAACATCTCCATGTTGCCTCTAGGGCATATCACTAACATTACAAAGACCAGTGATGGTGCCCCCTCTCCCAGGTCTGATGGCTTGAGCGTTGCTAAGGACCAACCGAATAGAGCCCAAAACACGAAACTCAGAACCAGAACCGAGGTCTGAATTGGAGAGAGCGGAACCTTGTTTATGATGGACTTGGGCCTCCTTTTATAGTGCAAGGGGACACCACAGTAGTCCTGATTTTCTCTACTTCGCTCCACGTGATGGAGCGGCTCTTGCCTTGTCTTGTTGGAAAAGTCACCCCTATCTTTGTTCCTGTTGCAGCGTCATGGGGGTAGGCGGAAAAAGGTGGTCGTCGTGGCAGCCATGCTGCTGATGCGGTGATGGTCTGCATACCTTCTCCGATGGGACCCACTGGTCAGCGGCCCATCTCGCGGGTAGGCGCCGACACGAGTCTCCGCGCTCGTACTCTCTCTCTCTTCACGCGCCGCCCAACGCATTAACGCGACTAGACGGGCGTGAGGGAGGCGTGCGCGGAGTGGGTGCGCCGCCATACCGCGGTCACGCAAAAGACTTTAGGCCCCCTTTGCCTCGTGGCGGCAAAAGGGGTGATGATGAGAACGACTGACAGGCGCGCCTCACATCGCATTAAATGCGACGGGGCAGGCGTTCAACTTTTCTCTTTTTGGGCATTAAATGGGGTGGTTGGCAGTTGGCCTCGCCCCTCTCTCAGAGAGGTGCGGGGTGAGGGATGGGGTCCGGTAACCTGACCCTGCCGTCCGGGTCCGGTGACCCCGACCCGACGCTTGGGAGCGCGGCGGCCTCCGGCAGCCTCCGGCCAGCCTCGTGGGCGGCCACGTGGCCGCCCGTGGCCGGCCTCACTTGGGCCATTCAGGACATACCTTTGGCATGCCTTGATGGGCAAGGGCACCCCTCTTTTCTCCGGATATCATGCCTCTGACATACCCCCGGGCCCATATCACCGACAGTAGCCCCCAGGTGTTGACCGGGACCGAGTCAGGCTCGGGCGTGGTTAACGCCATTTCCTTGAGTGCATGGGCCCTGGTACGCGACAACTGATGCTGCGCTAGGCTAAGCTCTCACGAGACAGGGGTTGAGTTTATTTGGGCCGCGCGCGTGGGGGCCCATTCAAACCGCCTAGCTCTCTCCGCCCTGCGTAGTGCGCCTGGTGGGAACCAAAGGGGATACGAAAAGGAAAACGAAGGGGCGCGGAGGCAAGGAGGCGCGCAGTGTGGTAGTGGGGCGAAATTAATGCCGTGGAACCCGAGGGGGTTATGGTCGCCTATAAAAACGGATCCGCGTGGAGGGGGATCGGTTTCTACGCTTCCCACAGCCATCGCCTCTCACAGCTTTTCGCTTCTCATCTTCCCAGCGCCCTTTGCTTCTTCACCTCCTTCCTCTCGCCACCGGCTTTCCCTTCGCACTTCAGCGTCCACCTTTGAGATGGCCCATGATTCGCCTCTAGAGCCGGGGAGTGTGCTCCCCAAATCCTTGGTCCGCACCATGGAGGCTTGCAGCCTCTTCAACAAGTACCTACCACGCGGCACGCGCAGCGGCGGTGATGTCCCGGAGGATGGTGTTCTTCGCCTCCTTTTCCATGGTCGGGCTAGTGTCGCCCTTCTCCCGCTTCTTCCTTGACGTGCTGGAGTTCTACGACCTCCGGCTGCACCACCTCACCCCCAACGCCGTCTTCTACCTTGCCGTGTTCGCCCACACCTGCGAGATGTTTATGGGGTGATGCCCTCGCCGCACCTCTTCCAGCCAGCTCTTCCGGTGTGCCGAGCGGGCTCCCCGCGGTGTGTACGTGGCGATCCACCGCGAACGACAGGACGGTCGACACCCCCTTCATCGACATCCACCCTCGCTCCAGGTGGGAGAACTGGAGGGCGTTCTGGTTCTACACCAGCCTAGGCGACCACCCCCGCCTATCCCTGCCGACGGGGATCCCGGTGAACCAACGGAGCTGGGGGGCGTGTCCGCGAGCAGGGAGGGAGCTGGACGGGGTGCTGGAGCGAATCAATTACCTCCGAAGAGGAGGTCTGTCCAGCCACGCGGTCTTCCGTGACTTCCAAATGAGGCGCATTGTGCCGTTGCAGGAAAGGCCGCGCCCCGCCTACATGTACACGGGCCCCAACGACGATATGCAGACCCACGTGGGCGCCGCCTTCAACTGGGACGAGAGGGACCTCGCGATCCTGGTCCGCCGCACCCTCGGCGTTACGGTGATGGACCTGACGCAGCTCCTGCCCGGGTTGGTGCCGTTGTGCCAGGACTCGGCGCGCTCGGAGATCCTGCACGCGCTGTAGGTGGTGGACGACGGCGTAGGCTCGTCGTCCGCGGCGCCGGATGCTACCCCGAGGGGCGGGGGCGACGACTACGACGACGCCAACGACCAGGTGCCGATCGGGCGGCTGAACCGCCGGGGTCCGGGCCGAAGCGATCCGGGGGCCCTGGACCCTCAGGGGAAGAGGAAGAGGTCAGAGGAGAACCTCGCTCCTCCCCCATCTCCGCCACGCGGTGGTGGCGCGGAGCGCGCTGCTCCTCCCCGCGGATCAGGAGGCTCGCGGGCGGCGGGCCCGTCCCCAGGGGCCACTCCACCGAGGGCCAGGACGGCCACAACGATGGCGACGACGGCGACAGCCGAGGCCCAGAGCACACCCACGGCGAGCGCACCATCGGCGGAGACCATCCGCGAGGCTCCAGCGTCGGCGGGGACGGCGAGCGGCAGCCCGACGAGCCCTCCAGGCGGCCCCGCAAAAAAGAAGCGGGCCATCTCGCGGGTTTCCTGGGACTTCAACCCCGCCCGCAGGTACGCCTTGCCGACATGTACATGCTCATTGGGCCTTGCGTTTTCGTCTTGTTGTTTGATCCCTTGCTATGTCCATGTTTTGCTTCCAGCCGCGAGCACCGGCATTTTCGCCCCAGGGTTATACCCAAGGGCGGTTCTGCCTCGCGCTCGGGGGAGGTGTCGCAGGAGAGGCCCGAGGCGCCTGAGCCCTCTGGGTCTGGGTTGCCCCTTACGGGTTCGGTCCCGGATCCGGTGCGATCCGAGGAGGGGGTCCACCCAGGGATCGGGGCGCCGGTCGCCCACGAGGAGCGAGCCGAGGGCGGCCCCGACGCAGAGGGGGCAGCGGAGGGTGGCGGAGAACAACCCCAGGGGTCTCCTCCGCGGCAACCATCGCTGCCGCCACAACAGCCATCGCCCGCGCCGCGCCGGACGGCGCCGTCACCCCGCCGGCCACCGTTAGCTCTACCGGCGCCGGCCTGCCGTGAGTCCCCAACGCAAGGAGCGGGTGGCCCTGGCCATGGGGCGTCTTCGGCTAGCTACCCCGCGCAGTGGCGATCCCGGCCGAGCTCCGACTCCGGCCGGGGCGCTGGTCCGTTCGTGGCCGCCCTAGACACCGAGCCCCTCATCCGGTCGCAAGAGCGGACGAGGGAGGTTGTATCCAGGGCTTTGGAGGAGGCCAGCGCGATCTCCCTGGAGGGGCTCCGGGCCCAGGTGCATGCCTTGGCCGCTAGGGAGGTCACGGTAGTGCGACGGGAGGCCGAGGTTGAAGAGGGCCGTCAGGAGCTGGCGGCCACGGTGAGGGTGGAGGGTCTCGTCCACAGGCGGGAGCTGGCGGAGATCGAGCGGCGCTAGGAGGAGCTCAGCCAGGTGTTCGAGGACACCGTCGTTGAGCGGCACGCCGCCGACTTCCGTGAGCAGGTCGCGGCCGCCGCGGAGGAGAGGGTCCGCACCACCGTCGGGAGGTTCCTCTGCGACCTCAGGGAACGCGCCCAGGGGCTCGACGAGCGCGAGTGCACCCTATGCAACGCTGAGGCCGCCGCCGCCAGCACCGACGTCGACCTCCAGGCCCGCGAGGCCGGCCTGGCAGAGCGGGAGAGGGCTCTAGAGGCGGCGTGGCGGGCGGTCGAGGATCGGGAGGCCGCCGTCGTCAGGGCCGAGGAAGACTCCTCCGCGCGGGAGGCTAACGTGGTGGCCCAGGAGAAGGTCATCGCGGAGCACGAGGCCGCCGTGGAGGGGCGGGAGGCGGCGGTGCTGGAGACCCGGGAGGAGACCTCCGGTGCTCGAAGGCCGTGCGGGCGCGAGCGCGAGCTCGCCGCCGCCTCGGGCCGCCGGCAAGACGAGTTGGAGCGGTGGGAGCAAGACCTGGCCGCCCGGGAGCAGGCGGTCATTGAGGCGCAGGCGCAGGTGCGGAGGCCAGAACTGGAGGAGGCGCGCCGCCGGATCGCGGAGCTGGAGCATGCCTTGAGCCTGGGGCTCCGGGTCGTGGCCTCATCCGTCGAGCGCCTTCGGGACGCAGCCCGCGAGGTGGGGGTCATCCGTCCCCTCACCGGCGTCCCTACCTTAGGGGGGCTAGCCACTCACATAGATGAGCTGGCTGAGGGGATCAGGAGGGTGCCGGAGGAGGTCGATGAGATGGCGAAGGAGTCGTCATACGACTTGTCCCGCCAAGTCGCTACGCTTATCCTGGCGAGCTATCAGGCTCGCGACCTCGGCTTCGGCCCTTACATCCCCACCGAGGACTTCCCCGAAGGCACCGAGGAGGCCGCCCGTCTTCAGGTCCAAGACGCCATTGACTCCATTATGGTGGGTTTTGACGGCACTCCAGCGGCCTTCCAGCTTGCCCTCCGCGAAGATTCGTCGGACGAAGGCCCCCCGGAGAACGCCCCAGCGACCCGCCAGCCACCTAGGACTCCCCCGCCCTCTTTTTGTTTTTACCTGTACTTGTGAACAAGATATTTGCAATGTTGTTTATAATACTAGTGAACTTGCCTTTATCTTGTTGAACTTACATTGCAATAGCCCATATGTGTATGTATATACGTTGGGAGCCCCCGGCCAACTTAGCGCACACGTGGTGGCGTTTGGTTGGCCCGAGCCTTAGCCTGTTCGCTTTCTTGCAACGATAGTTCAACTCTCAGTTAGCTTAGCCATTGCAAGAATGCGGTAGTGTGGTCCTCCGCCATGATTTGTCCCATGTAGCTGGGGTGCTGGTCCGGATTCGGGCAGCATGCACTGGCCGTTGGCTGGTGCCTTTCTCGGGGTTCCGGGTAGGAGCGAAGGAATAAAAAGGCCAGCGAGGGCAGCGGCAACCGGGGGCCGAGACAGGCGTGTTAGTACGCACCCGAACCCCCAGGCGTTGACTGCTCCCAGGCGTGGTAGTATGCAGCATCGCTATACCCTCGACACCCTTAGGGCTCTCAGGCTAAGGCGGGCAAGGCCAGGGAACCATTGGAAAGCCGCATCCGCAGTACATGCTCCAGCTCATGGAGGAAAACACACTACAAACAGGTATTTTGTAAGAATATCATATGGAATGTAACAACAAACTTATTGTTCATGCCACCGGAAGCAGTGGATGAATTCCCGTGCACGTTTCAGCGCACCATGCGGCTTATGGGTAAAACCTGCGCAGGTGGGAAATGTTCCACGGGTTCGGCAACGGGGTACCGTGCTCTGTGGCTAGGCGAACTACCCCCGGACGCGGGGTGCCAATGACCTTGTATGGCCCCTCCCACATCGGGGATAATTTGCTCAGTCCCGCACGCGTTTGCACGTGGTGTAGGACGAGATCGTTGACTTGCATCACTCGGGGGCTGACTTTGTTTTGATGGTAGCGACGGAGGCTCTGCTGGTAGCGGGTCGTGCGAAGCGCTGCCCGGCGCCGTCTTTCCTCCAGGTAATCCAAGTCGTCACGACGTAGCTGCTCTTGATCTGCTTCGGTGTATAACATGGCTCGGGGCGATCCCGGGGTGAGCTTGGAAGGCAAGACCGCCTCGGCTCCATACACCAAGAAGAAAGGTGTTTCCCCGGTGGCGCGGCTCGGGGTTGTCCGATTGGCCCGAAGGACCGCAGGCAGCTCGTCAATCCACGAGTCCCCATGCTTCTTGAGCACATTGTAGGTCTTGGTCTTGAGACCTTTCAGTATTTCTGCGTTTGCACGCTCGGCCTGACCGTTGCTTTGGGGATGGGCGGGCGAGGCGAAACAGAGCATGATGCTCATATCGTCACAATACTCGCCAAACAGCTCGCTCGTGAACTGGGTACCGTTGTCGGTGATGAGCTTGTTGGGGACCCCGAACCTTGCCGTGATGCCTCTCATGAACCGCACAGCCGAATGCTTGTCGATGACGCTGACTGGATAAGCCTCGGGCCACTTGGTGAATTTGTCGATTGCGACATATAGAAATTTGCAGCCGCCCCGTGCCTGCTTGAACGAACCCAGGATGTCCAGCCCCCAGACCGTTAACGGCCACGAGAGCGGGATGGTCTGAAGGGCCTGAGCCGACAGGTGCGTCTGCTTGGCGTGGAATTGGCACGCTCGGCACCGCCGCACGAGGTCCGTTGCATCCTCCAACACGGTGGGCCAATAGAATCCTTGGCGGAATGCCTTTCCCACCAAGGTTCGGGAGGCTGAGTGCGCCCCACATTCACCTTCATGGATCTCGGCCAGGAGCTCGAGACCCTGTTCCCGAGCGATGCATTTCATGAGCACTCCGTTGGCACCGCGTCGGTAGAGTGTCCCTTCTACCAACACGTACCTCTTGGAGGTCCGGGAGTTGCGTTCGCTTTCCTCGCGTTGCTCAGGCAATGACGTGTCTTATAGGTCCTCCTGGATTTCCGAAATCCAAGCCACCTGGTGCGTGATGTCGGTCCCGGCAGGGCCAGGCTATGGCTGGCCTGCTAGGTCCGGGGCATCAGGACCAGCCGATTCCTGCCCTTGGGGCGGTTCGGGGTGCGTCGACGGCTCTGTGAGACTTTCTTTTAACGCGCCTGGCGGGGCTGGGGCTCGCGCGGACGCAATCCTAGATAGCTCGTCCGCCAGGGTGTTATCTCTTCTGGGAATATGGCATAGCTCAAGGCCATCGAAATGGCGCTCCATACACCGTACTTCCTTGACATAAGCCTCCATCTGGGGGTCGGTGCATTGGTACTCCTTGGAAACCTGGTTTACAACCAGTTGGGAGTCCCCGAGGACCAACAGACGGTGGATGCCCACACCTGTCGCCACTCGCAATCCCGCTAGAAGCACTTCATATTCGGCCATGTTGTTGGTTGCCCGGAAGTTGAGCCGGACGATGTACCGGAGCACGTCGCCCGTTAGGGAAGTTAGCACCACGCCTGCCCCGGCCCCATGCAAGGTGAGTGAACCGTCAAAGTTCATCATCCAGTGCACGGTTCCTTGGTCGCGATCCTCTGCACTCTCGGGTTCACCCGGGGGTGGATCGCTATCGGCCGTTGGCGTCCATTCTGCCACGAAATCGGCCAAGGCCTGGCTCTTGATTGTGTGCCGGGCTTCGAAATGCAGATCAAATTTCGACAACTCGATGGCCCACTTGACTACCCGTCCTGTGCCCTCTCGGTTATGCAGGGTTTTCCCGAGAGGGTAGGATGTGACTACCGTTACCCGATGCGCCTGGAAATAATGGCGCAGCTTCCTGGAGGCCATGAGCACTGCGTAGAGCATTTTCTGGGCGTGCGGGTAACATGTCTTTGCGTCCTCGCTGACAAAGTAGACCGGCCGCTGCATCTTGGTGCGGGCCTTGGCTACTTTACTAGGGACGACAGGTTCGGGTACACGGGGGGTTGCCGCCAGATATAAAAGGAGGGGTTCTCCTTTCCGGGGGGCTACCAATACGGGCGGTGAGGAGAGATAGCGTTTGAGCTCGCCCAAGGCTTTCTCTGCTTCGTCCGTCCAAGTGAAGGAGCCAGTTCGCTTTAGCAGCTTGAATAGATGGAGCGCCCGCTCTCCTAGCCTCGATATGAAACGACTGAGGGCAGCTACACAACCAGTAATCTCTGCACGTCCTTGAGTTTCCTAGGGGCGCGCATTTCCTCTATCGCTTTTATTTTTGCAGGGTTGGCCTCAATGTCTCAGGCGGAGACCAAAAACCCCAACAGTTTGCCTGCCGGTACCCCGAACACGCATTTCTCTGGGTTCAGCTTCATGGGGGAGGACCAAAGTTTATTAAATGTCTCGGCCAAGGAGCAAGGTTCTTTTGTCCCGGGACTTGACCACGAGATCATTGACGTACGCCTCAACATTGTGTCCTATTTGATCTTTCAACGTGATGCGGACACCACGTTGAAAGGTGGACATGGCATTCTTCAAACCAAAGGGCATAGACATGTAGCAAAAGGTACCCACAGGGGTAATAAATGAAGTTTTCTCCTCATCCTCTATAGCCATGCGAAACTGATGATAACCAGAGTATGCATCTAGGAAGCATAAAAGGTCGCACCCCGCAGTGGAGTCGACTATCTGGTCTATTCGAGGTAGAGGATAGGGATCTTTAGGACATGCCTTGTTGAGGTCGGTGTAGTCGATGCACATGCGCAGCCTTGTGGTTGGCCTTCGGGACGACCACCGGGTTCGCCAACCACTCCGATGCAGCGACCTCCCGGATGAATCCGGCCTCCTGAAGCCGTGTCACCTCTTTGCGGATGAACGCCTGTCGCTCTGGGGCCTGCCGCCTCACCTTCTGCCGGACCGGTCGTGCACCCGACCGCACCGCAAGTCGATGCTCAATCAGCTCCCTGGGGACTCCGGGCATATCCGACGGCTTCTAAGCAAACACGTCGGCGTTCGCCCGCAGGAAGAAGACGAGCGCGTCTTCCTATTTGGGGTCCAAGTTGCCGCCAATGTTGGCGGTCTTGGACGGGTCGTCACCCAACCGGATAGACTTGACCACCACCTCATCGGCTGAGGTGATATGCTGTTTCGGGGCCCGGGAACCCGAGGCCTCCCCTTGAGGGCCCTCGGGTTCAACGCGGTCGGCCGCCGCGATGTCGTTCGCGCGCGCTTCCGCACAATCTAGCGCGGTTTTAACGTCGGCATGGACGGTGATGGGGCCTCCGGGGCCCGGCATCTTAAGCTGGCGGTAAGCATAATGGGTAGCTGCCATGAACTTTACCAACGCCGGCCTCCTGAGCACGGCGTTGTAGGGCAGATTGAGGTCCGCCACATCGAAGTCAATCTGCTCGGTGCGGAAATTAGCGGGGCCCCCAAAGGTGACCGGCAGAGCGATCTGCCCGAGGGGCCACACCTTCCCGGGCGTCACCCCAATGATGGGGTAAGACGGCCCGAGCACCATTCCCAGGGCCTTGATCGCATCAAAGGCCTTCGGGGACAGTATATTGAGGGTCGCACATCCGTCAATTAAGACTCGGGCGACCTTGACGTTGCAGATGGTGGGGGAAGTCACGAGGGCCAAGTGGCCACTACGTGCGATGCTCCCCGGGTGATCGGTCAGGTCAAAGGTGATGGGCACCTCCACCCAGTGCGACCTTCGGGCCGCCTCGTGGGACGGCACAGCCGCGAGGAGCTCACGCCTCATGGACTTGAGGCTCCGGCGGGACACCTGGGCACCTGTACCACCGTCGATGGTGGCGACGACGTGCTGGGGATCTTGATAGCCCAGGTTGTCATCGTCGTCTCCGACGGGGGCCGCTCCTTTGGCCTCCTCTCGCCGGTTGTCCGAACGCTCCGCCGGGGCCTTACCCTTGCGGCGGATTTCCTTCTCATTCTCCCTCCGCTCCTGCTCGTACTTTTGCATCCGCTTGGCCAAGTTCTTGACCGAGCGGCATTCGGAGAGGTCGTGGTGGGAGGTTTGGTGCACCATGCACCATTTGTCCCCGACACGACCCTGGGGGCGAGGGTCCGGGGAGCGCCTGCGGTTGCCCGCGGGCTTGCCCTTTCGCGAGGGCTTCTCTGCACCGTCGGCGGCGAGGACGTGGCCCTCCTCGCCGCCGCGCGATGGCCTGCGCTTCCGCCGCCGTTTGCGTCGCTCCTCCCGTGACACGGAGGGGGCAGCGCCTGTGGAGGCTGGGGCAGGATTCCTAGGGTTCCAAACCCGAGCCTCCTCCTTGCGGGCCACCCGGTCAGCGAGCTCAAAGAGCTCGGTGGTAGTCCGAGGGGCCTTGGATTCGATCTTCTCCAACATAACGTCGTGGCATACACCACTCCGAAAGGCGAAGATCACTACATGGTCAGCGATAGAGGGTATGGTGTTGCGTACCTGGCAAAAACGCTGGATGTATTTGCGCAGGGACTCGTCCTCCCCTCGTCGGACCATGTGGAGGTCGGCCTCCACTCTCGGGCGTGGATACGTGCCCTGGATGTTGGAGGTGAACTGCCAGCACAGGTCATCCCAAGAGGCGACCGACCGAGCCGGCAGATTCATTAGCCAGGAGCGGGCCTGGCCCTTGAGCGCCATGGGGAAGAAGTTGGCCATGACGTGCTCGTCACCTCCAGCAGCCTCGATGGCTGTGGTGTAGATCTGGAGGAACTCGGTGCGATTCACCGAGCCGTCGTATTTTTCCGTAAGGGCCAGCCTAAACTTGTTAGGCCGCGCACATTACGGAGGTCGGTAACAAAGGCCCGGCAACCGTTGCCGGCCGGAGTGGGCGACGACGGCTGCGGGGCCCCGCTGGGCATCGTGGGGCCTCCTGCTCGCTGTCGGGCCATCATGGCCGCTCGCCATCCCCTGAGGGGCTCCTCCTGCGGGAGGGCCGCTGCGGCCGCTCGCCGAGTGGTTGCGCCTCCTGACGAGGAGGCACAATCTTGAGCTCGCCCCATACGACGCTCGTCACGGCGCTGCTCGATGCAAAGGCGGGCGTCCCGTTCAGCATATAGCAGATCTCGGGGCGCCTCTGGCTGGGCTGCTGCCGAGAGGCCCTCTTCCGCTCTCGCGGCGCGCCCGCGCCTTCGAGCCCGTCGTCGAGAGGACGAGCTCAACACGGCATGTGAACCGCGCAATTGGTGGCTGGAGGAAGCGAGGTTAGCGGCCACCGACGCCGGCCGTGCCTACAGCTTTCGCTACGCCCGAACCAACGCTTGGCGTTGATCCTCGCCCGGTGACCGGGGTGGCGCGAAGAGCTTCGCCGCTTGAAGGGCGCCTTCGGCGTGCCAAACTCCAGCGACGGTGGACGTCTCCCGGCGAGGCTCACCGGTACGCCCGCTAGGGCGTGGCCCGGGTCCCGCAGGGCGTTGGCGCCTCGCGGGTGCCCGGCCCTCCGCCCGCAGCCCGCCGTTTCAGCCGGGGGCAGAGAAGGTGGAGCGGCCCGCCGCCGCCGTTGTCATCAGAGGCGGTGAGGGACACGAAGATCCTTCCCCCCTTGAGCGGAGGTGGCGGAAGTTGGGGCTATGTCCGCCCGTGTCAACCTCCTCCGCCGCCTTGTTAGCCAGGTCGCACTCGCGGGTAGCGAGCGAGCCTGACGCGGACTATGGGACGTGACCGTGAACCATGGCGAAGACAGGGAGAGAGGGTTTCCCACGAGAAAATGGAAGGAATGCGGGAGTTTAAACCAAAATGCAGTGTGCTCCCCTACGTGGCGCGCCAGCTGTCGATGTCGGAGATCGACACGCGGGAATCCGAGGAACCCCCTTTTTGGTTCGGTACGGGGAGCGGTGAACCTTGGCTTAAACTCACGATGAAGACGGGACAACGCCGATTAACCGGGAAAAAACAAGACTACAGAGACGCGGGGGTTTATACAGGTTCGGGCCACCTACGAGGTGTAATACACTACTCCTGTTCTTTGTGTAGTATGGAGGATGGATTACAAAGACCAGTGATGGTGCCCCCTCTCCCAGGTCTGATGGCTTGAGCGTTGCTAAGGACCAACCGAACAGAGCCCAGAACACGGAACTCAGAACCAGAACCGGGGTCTGAAATGGAGAGAGCAGAACCTTGTTTATGATGGACTTGGGCCTCCTTTTATAGTGCAAGGGGACACCACAGTAGTCCTGATTTCCTCTACTTCGCTCCACGTGATGGAGCGGCTCTTGCCTTGTCTTGTTGGAAAAGTCACCCCTATCTTTGTTCCTGTTGCAGCGTCATGGGGGTAGGCGGAAAAAGGTGGTCGTCGTGGCAGCCATGCTGCTGACGCGGTGATGGTCTGCCTAACTTCTCCGATGGGACCCACTGGTCAGCGGCCCATCTCGCGGGTAGGCGCTAACACAGAGTCTCCTGCGCTCGTACTCTCTCTCTCTCTCACGCGGCCGCCCAACGCATTAACGCGACTAGACGGGGCGTGAGGGAGGCGTGCGCGGAGTGGGTGCGCTGCCATACCGCGGTCACAGTCAAAAGACTTTAGGCCCCCTTTGCCTCGTGGCAGGCAAAAAGGGGTGATGATGAGATCGACTGAGAGGCGTGCCTCACATCACATTAAATACGGCGGAACAGGCGTTCACATTACTCTCTCATTATAATATGTGAGAAACATAGAGGTAAATATAGACCTAAGATATAAATATAGATATAAATATAAATAGAAGTAGAGTTATTACTCATATTATGAACTCAAACCAGTATAAAAATCATTGTTTCTCGTATATTTTATCATAATCTTATACATACCTTAATATCAACGTTTCCTGTACTATGCAAATGTCGACAGATTTACACACACATCATTACCGTCGACTGATGTCGAGTCAAAGCAAAAATAATATCGAAGATTGACTTAGCTGTTAACGTTCATTTACCCAGAACTTTCCACCGCTATGTCGATCTAAGCCGATTCATCAGAAACAAAACCATTAAGTAATGTCACGGTAATACTTACGGAAAAAAACATATCGTTACCGAGCATCTAGTAAATATATCATCTATCCCTGAACCAAGCCGTACGGCACCTGCATCTGCGACATCGTGTGGCCCAATTGTTCCACGATGACTTTAGTAAATTTAATTCGCTAGTGCTCCAATTTTTACTTTACCCATCGATCGATTGTACGGCCGATCCGACAGTGACACGTCAACCATGCGTGCGCCTCACCGCATTTTCCTTTTTTAAAAAAAAAATCATGAAAGCTATCCGAGCAAGTCAACCCATTGACTTCCCAGCTTCCTCCAAAGTCCAAACGAACAAAGAGCGAGCCTACCTGCTACAGTACCTCAAAAAACTGGGGAATAAATACACTCAGGTCCCTCAATTTGTAGCAATTTTGAAATTCGACACTAAATTAAAATACCAGATACGACGCGTCCTCCAATTCTCAAAAACGCTGCAGATGAGGTCCTAAGGCGGTTTGGACGATGATTTTAACTGACGTGATACCTACGTGTATGGTTTGACTTGGTCCTCATTTCATGTGACGTTGATGTGTCATTATAAGCAAGATAAAAAAATTAAAAATTAAAATAAAATATGTGGACGCATTTGTCAGTCAAATTAAAAGATAAAAAACGTAGTGGGACCCACATGTCGTTGTGTCCCACTTTCTCCATCTCATCCCCTCTCTGCTATCTATCTTCTCCTTCCCTTCGCTCTCAATGAGGAGTCAGCAACGATGGCCGACAATGAAGGCATCGACGACGGGAGGTGGTCGACAAAGAGGAGCCGTGACGTTTCTCGGCGACGAGGCGAGGAGCCGACAAGCTCGAGCTTGAGCTCGCCATCCCGCTCGCCATGTTCCTCTCCCGATGTTGCCTATTTGCTCCCTACCATCGATTGCCTCATCCTCTCCCCGCCCACCGACGAGGAAGACGGTTCATGGCGGCGTCACCGGAGCAACGTCTTCCCCGGCAGCGAGGACTGTGCCGAATGAAGGGCACCAGACAGCGGGCCTCCTCGACTCCCAACGGTGGTGGGTGGCCAGCCTCTAGATGTGGGCGTCGAGCGGCGGCGTCTTTCCCTAGAGCAAGGACCTCACCGCCGCAGACAGCAACATGCTCGGCCTCTCCTCATCATCATTGACAGCAGCATGCTCTGCCTATGGCATAGCCTCCCGCCGACGACCGCCCGTCACCACGACCAAACACCCCACTGGACCAAATCGCCACAAAGAACACGTGTCATGGAGCTAGTGTTAACGATCAAATTTGTTAAGCAAATCCCCGAGTTTGAAGCAGAGATTGAAGTGAAATCGAAGGAAACACGCAATCCTTGGAAACAGAGGTCGCATCGGCTGAGTCCGAATCGGCTGCGCGGTCAGTCGGCTGAGTCCAAGTCGGACCAGGATAGCCGATAGCCGATTCCGATTGGGAGCAAAAGATGGAATCAATGTCGAAATAAAAGCTTAGAGATAATCATTGGATTCAGTTTCCAAAGAACTTCAAAGACGTTGCCATCTATGGATAATGTCCTACAACGGTAATTGTATCTTTAAATTAGGATGTTTGTATAGTTTCCTTTATAGATAATGTCGGTTTGTTTAGAGATATTTGTAATCCAATCTGTAATAGGAATCGTGTCCGTTACAGACTCATTGTATATTCAGGTATAAATATAACCCGAGACCATGTAATTAAACACACAACAATTCAATACAACTCCGGTGCATCGTCACCCTTTCTGTTTTTACTTTTCGATAAGTTCTTGCCTCGTTCTTGGGCTGCATCGGGTTTTGATCTCTAGACAAGGTAACCTTTTGTCACAAGCAGTTTGTGTTATCGGGATTAGTGCTTCCATCGTCATGATACTCTGATCTTGATGTCGCAAATTGCTTAATTTATCATATACGACATATAATCTAGATCAATGTCTACATCTATCTTGTCATCGGCTAGCATCTCCTTAAAGATGGTAGCCAATGAAGCTAGATCTAGGGGTTGATTTAGGTTATATGACGTATCCACTATCTCGAGGAATTCTCATTAGCCTATGTAGATCTCGTGCTTCTTTTTATACTTAATGCTGCATTATTCTGATTTATTAAGTCGCTTTTAGAATCATACAGATCTATTTGGTTCAATGATTATTATTAGAGATAGCACCGGGGTTTCAGCTGGTCTTACCTATTTTAGCCATCTTTTATGTATTATTACCGGTAGATGTGTTAAAACCGCCTTTTATATTAAGATCTTAATCTATCTAAATATTCTAAGCTCGGTATCAATCTGCTAAGTCATATTAACAGTCGATTGATCTTAGGTTTAGTATTTTTAGCTTAGGTTAATATCTTCATATCAAACATATCGGAGTATTAGCCGATTTACATTAGATCTACAACATCGGCTAAGCTATGAATATGTGTAATTATTATTCTGGTGTGTTTTTAGATATAAGTGATTTATACTGTCTCGGTATACTACCGATCTATCCCAATCACTTAGTCTAAATACACTTTGGAATGTTAATTATGTATTATGGATATCTATAGCCGATCGAGTAGGATCTAATATTAATTTAATTGCCTATTTTTTGTTTCTTGTTGGTTACAGGATCAAACCAACTGGCACGCCCTTCAAATCACCAAAGACGACCAACTTGGACCTGTACTAGAGTTAAGCAAATCTCTCAGGCCAGTGCGTGGGAAACATTTTTCATCAACAGCTGGCGGCGAAGAAGAGTGAGGCCGAGCATGAGGAGCAGAAGCAGCAATAGCACCCGTCACATGACGACTCTGTTGTCCCCTCTGTCGACGAGGACGAGGCGGAGGTGAAGGAGAACGAGCGTCATAACTGCAAGCTCAAGGCCGACTTCCATCCCCTTAGGGTAGCCCCCTGGCCGCCACCACCGCTTGATCTAGCTTCTATCCCCGCTCAACGGCGGCGGGTAGTGCAACACACGAAGAGCCCGTGCCGATGACACCTCCCACGTAAGGGATGGCGAGCTCTCGCTCGCTGGCTTCCTCGCCTCCGACCTCTCCTCCTCCACGGCTCAGGTCTACCGAAGCCCCCTCATCGTCGGTCGTCCACAGCAGCCACCACCACCACCACAGTCGTGTCGGCCACATCTGGGGAAGGAGAAGGGGAAGAGGGAGAAGGAGAAGGAGAAGGAGAAGGGGAGGAGATAGAGAAGAGAGAGGATGAGGTGGAGGAAGTGGGCCCACTGATATGTGGGTCCCACTATTTTTTAATCTTGTTGTTTGACTGACATATGGACCCACATATTTTATTTTGATTTTTAAATTGTTTAATTTTGTTTCATGTGCCACATAGAAGAAGACCGAGTCAAATTAGCCATGTAGCCTCCACGTCAGCTGAAACCATCGTCCAAACCATCATGGGACCTATATTACACCGGTTTTGACAGTTGAGGGACCCATTGTATCTGATATTGTGGTTCAAAGATTAAAGTCAAACTCGCTATCAAGTTGAGAGACAAAGTGAACTTATTCCAAACCCGGGTGGTACCTGTGTCTTTTTGTTTCTGGGCCTGAGATAACCACAAATCTGGAAAGAAAAATGTTCACTTTAAATCCCTCGCGTATAGGTTAAAAGTTCGCGTCCCTTAACCCTAAAACCGAATACAACACAACTCTCATATTTCAATTGTTTTACGGTATTTTGTTTAATTAGTGTTGGTCTGATCTACTCTGTCTTTTGGATTACGACTCTGATCTTTCAAAACCGATGTAAATATAATTCTAAGACGATTTGAATGATGATTTCAGCTGATGTGTCACCCGGTGACATGTTGACTTAGTCTATATCCGACGTGTCCGTCTATGTGACGTTTACATGGTATAATAATTAGAATAAATAATTAAAAATAGTGGGACCCATATGTAAGTTAGAGGAGAGAAAAAGGCATAGGCACACATATCATCCATTCCTTCTTTCTTTCCACTCTATCCTCTCTCCCTCATCCACCCGATCCGATGAAGGACTTGAAGTAAACTTTTTCCTTCCACGAAAGACTAGAGCTGGAGCAGCAGTCCTCTAATGGGCTGGGCTCAAATGTATTGCTATAAGCTCAGGATTTATGGGCCTCCGATCTGATATGATCTTAAATGGGCCTCCATCAAATGCAGCCTATGTTGTTGAATGGGCCCAAAATTTATTATATTACGTGGGAATTATTATTGTAAGTCGTTTTAATTTTTTAATTAATTTTTTTATATATGGTTGAGTTTATAAAAATTTAAAAATATTTATAACATTAAATTATTAAATTATTTTTATTATTCTGATAATGTGTTTACTTTGTGTTATAAACATTGTTATAAATTTAGTTAATTAAAAAATTAAAACAATTTATAATATGAAATTCTGACGTGCAGTTTAGGACTCGTTAGAATTTTACACAGGACCCAGAATTTCAGGGGACTGGCCTGCCGTAAACAGGGTCTAGGCCGCGACCTAATATTAATATTATTATATTAACTAGCAAAAAAGACCGTGCGTTGCAATGGGACGACGACGCAGGGAGGAAAGTAGGCGGAGGGCGAAGGTCCACGCGGCGGCGCGGAAGTTCTGAGCGTCGACGGGAGGGAGGGGCATAGGCGCGGCGCGGATGGGGACGGAAGAGAGGGATGTAGAAAGTTTTTTATCCAAGCCCTCCCTTTCTTTTCAAAGATTAGACAACGGGTTAATTTTATAAACACTCAAGGGGTTTTTTTTCAAAATAACCCCTTTTCTTATTTAACTGAGTTTTTTTTAAAATAGCCAGACGGACTACGGGTTAATTTCGGAAAAACTCAAGGAGTTTTCTGCAAAATAGCCAGGCAAAACAAAATTTGGATAATTGGGTGAACATGTAGAGCAAAATGCCCGTGTGTTGCAACGGGATGACGACGCAGGAGTGGAAGCGGGCGGCGAAGGTCCAGTGGCGGCGCGAGAGCTCCGAGCGGCGACGGGGAGTGAGGGTGCGCGGCGTGGGGTACGGCGCGGATGAGGACGAAAGAGAGGAGCAGAAGGTTTTTTTAATCCAAGCCCTCCCCTTTTTGAGCATTGGAACTGCACGTTAATTTCATAAACACTCAAGGGGTTTTCTGCAAAATAACATTTTTTCTTCTTTAACTGGGTTTTTTTAAAATAGCCAGGCAGACTGTGGGTTAATTTCGAAAAAATTTAAGGGGTTTTCTGCAAAATAGCCAGGCAAAACAAAATTTAGGTGGAAACACTGCTTGCTTTATAATAGTTATTACTAGCAAAATGCCCGTGCGTTGCAACGAAACAACGACGCAGTGAGGAAAGCAAAGGGAGGCGAAGGTCCGGACGATGGTGCGGGAGCTCCGGCGACAACGGGGAGGGTGCGAGGGCGCGGTACGGGCGCGCGCGAATGGGGATGGAAGAGAGGTACGTAGAAGGTCTTTTTTTATCCAAACCTCCCTTTCTTTTCAGCATTGGGATTGCGGGTTAATTTCATAAACACTCAAGGGATTTTCTGTAAAATAACCAGACGGACGAAAATTTTGGATAGAAACACTGCTTGCTTTATAGATAGTTATATAAATATATACATATATCTATATATAACTTTGAAAGCAAGGATATCTTCAACTTTATGTACCACTGGAACTTGATTAAAAAATAGTATCAGATAGACATTTAGTCTAAGTTAATTTAATTTCACCAAATTAAGTCAAAAATATAATAAAAATAAATATTGACTTACTGATACTTTAAATCGATTAGAAATTTGATAAAAGTTTAAAATATTTATGACTCGGATATTATTAGTTAGATAGGTATATTGATGAATAGGATAAGTTGCATGTATATCGACGGCGGCGCGCTAGCTCACGCGTGCAGCGTGTGCTCGGCCGCCGCTGAGGGCAATGCACGGTGACGCAGGAGGCGCGTGAGTCGGGCTCGCCTATTGGAGGGGAGGAAAGTGAGGCAACAATGGAGCGAGAGGTTATACGGATCGGAAATTTTATAGATTTGGACGAAAAAAATGATTTGATGATCAAAAAGTTATAGATTTTTTAAGTAGTTAAGATAAGCTATATCGTATGTATAACTGGGTTTTTAAAAAAATAGCCAGGTAGATTACGGGTTAATTTCGAAAAAACTCAAGGGGTTTTCTATAAAATAGCCAAGCAAAACAAAATTTGGGTGGAAACACTACTTGCTTTATAGATATAGTTATAGATATAGATTATAGATGGATATGGATTATGGATATGGATATAGATTATAGACTATCTATAACTATATATAAAGCAAGTAGTGTTTTCACCCAAATTTTGTTTTGCCTGACTATTTTACAGAAAAACCCTTTCCAAAATTAACCCGCAGTCCACCTGTCTATTTAAAAAACCCAGTTAAAGAAGAAAAAGAAATTATTTTACAGAAAATCCCTTGAGTGTTTATAAAATTAACCCATAGTTCCAATGCTAAAAAGAAAGGGAAGGCTTGGATGAAAAAGAAAGACTTCATGCGTCTCTCTTCCGTTCCCATCCGCGTCGCGCCTGAGCCCCTCCCTCCCGTTGCCGCTCGGAGTTCCCGCGTCGTTGCCTGGATCTTTGCCTTCCGTCTACTTCCCTCCCTACGTCATCGTCCGGTTGTAACGCATGGGCATTTTGCTAGTATATTATAGATTTGCACATATCATCCATTAATCTCAAGCTGGCGGTTTGTCAACGAAATGATCAGACCACCTGTTCTGGTTAAATTTCAAGGCATATACAAAATTTTACTATGTGTAAAAAAGTAAAAATAAAAATAAACTCCGCTACGAGAACGTTCTCGCTTTCTAGGCCGCAAGGACTCTCAACGATCTACTCCAACGATACAGACTACACGCATCAAGAGTATGAAAAAAAACAAATAGCTGCTTTGTTTCTTGCTCATTATTTGATGCCTGTAGAGAGAGAACTGCATAGATCCTGGTTTCTCTCGCGTAGTGTTTATAAGCAAAAATAGAAAATGAGTAGGATTTCTTTTTTTTCCTAACTACAATGAATTTTTCTGTCTATAATATCCGATTCCAATATATTATAATATTTAGAATAATATTATATTGAACGCCAATCCAATGCATATATACACTATATATGAAGTATGATTTTTTCAGACATGTACGGGCTAATTTATAGGCAAGCTGCATGGCCTACAGTTGAACGCCACATACCCATGGCACGAACTGGGCAAACAATTAGCTGCTAAGGCCACCGGTAGTAATGAAAAAATAGACTGTTTGGACCTGATAAATAAAGTATAATGTTTTATGTGCTAAAAGTGAAAATTATTATGATCTTTGGTTTGAGTACTATCTGCTACAATTTACACAAAAAAACAAAAATAAAAAATTATTAAGGGGTTTTACTAAATGTATATGGTTATTATCGACGTATTCACGGAATAGCTAGCAAGCGTGCCAACCAGCACGCTAGTTTCTAGTAGTGTAGTATATAGTAACTTCTTTTCAAAATACACGTCGTTGATTTTTTACACGACACTTGCAATTGCTCACTTGTCTTATTAAAAATTCAATATAAATAATAAAAATATAAGTTAAAAATTTAATATAAATATATAAAAAATAAGTTATGATTATATTTTATTGGATGATAAAACAAATCATAATAAAATAAATTATATTTGTATAATTTTTAAATAAGATGAAGGATCCAAGTGAACGACGTTATATTTTGAAACGGAAGGAAAAATGTATAGCAGTTTGAGTTTGACTTGGTCACGCAGAAATATTGCAGATGCAGATTGTATTACAGGGTGGTTATCCAGCAACTAGCCCCTGATCCCATCAGAGAACCTGAACCAGTAGATTATAAATCAACTGCATATATATAACTCTATGTGCCTGCAAGTACTATATAACCAACTTCCAGCGACGAAACCTGCTGACAAAGTTAATCATTTAACAATCTATCGATTAACTGATTTAATGATCTCATCATCTTCCTTACTACCTAGAGTGAATTGTAGCATGAGACTTTTTTCGAAGTTTTACTTTGTACCATCCTTAAATTGATTTTTTCATTTTCGAACCAAATAATTTTATCATTGTTATATTTTGGATCATCCGAAATAACTTTTTGGGTAAACATCGATGACAACTTCTCATCTATGTATGCAGGCCATATATTTACCAAAGGGTTCACAACCGACTTAGAGCACATCAGTATAAAATTGTAGAAAAGAGAGTTGGGTGGTTCAAACTTTAAAAAATATATACTTATACTTGGTTTAAAATAAAAATTTTAAGAGTGATACGAAGTGAAACATTGATAATAGAAATAAAAGATGGTTCAACTTACTATGTACTCTACTATATATATAGGTATAATTAACTAGTAATTAAAGGAGAGAAAATCATTGACAGTGAACCACGATCCAGACCTAGATCTTGGCGGGCCAGGGTTAACCTTGAAGGTGAAAATTTTATTATATATTAATTAACATAAACTTGTATATGATTAAATCGTTCTCGTCCGTTGGTTTCTAAAACTTAAGGACCCCATCGAAGTATATTTAATCTCTCTCGTGCACATATATAATTGTCCGAATTAAATTAGAACATTTGATGTGTACTATGCGCCAACAGGATGATGCATGGCTTCATTCATTCATTCCTAGTCGTTGATGTGAATTTTGTGAGGGCCATGATGTGCAATCTTCGGAAATTACAGTTCACGCATGCATGATCACTGGCTAATTAATTGTGCTAATCAACTCTTAAAGTTGACTCAGGGCCTCAAGTCTCTTGTCGAGCAGCCTGTGCCGACTTGTTTGTGGTGTCTATCTTTTCTGTCTTAGGGGATGAGGAGTCTACGCTCTTCTGGTCGGATCGGTGAATTGAAGGCCGTTTTGTTGCTTCCCTAGCCCCAGACCTCCTCTTCGCTGTGTCCTGTCGCTCCGCAGTTCATGCACAGTCGCTGTTGGGTTGGTGGGTAATTCCTGGGTCGCAGACATTCATGGTACCACCACCGTCCAAGTCATCTCTCAGTTTCTTCTTGTGTGGGATGCAGTGCAGCAGCTTTAGCTCTCGTCGGGCGTCCATGATCGTCTGGTGTGACGTTGGACGCGGGACTAGCGGTACTCGGCGCGCTCGCCGTACTAGACCTTATTCGTCGGGCGCGCTCCCTTGCCTATGCTTTCTTTCTCGGCGCGCCAAGGGTCCCGCCAAGTGTAAGTTTCTCCTCCGGTTTACGCTTCGTAGCGTTGCTTAACGCCGATCTCCTAATAAAGCGCGGTCGGATAGCCACTCGGCGTGTCCTTCGTGTGCAAGAGCGGAGACAGTGAACCACATCCTTCCCGATTGTGCGTTCGCTCGACTCGCCGGATGCTTTCGTCCTCGGGCTGAGTCTCCCACACCCTCCCGAGGCAGTACACTGCAGGACTGGTGGACAACTTCCCGATCTAGTCTCCCTAAGTCCCTGCAAGCCAGTTTTGACTCCTTGGTTCTCCTAATCTCTTGTCAGCTTTGGAGGGAGCGCAACTCTAGGGTTTTCGACTCGTGCCTGGCTTCATTTTCGGCAGTGCTGGATTCTACCTTCACGGAGGGCCGTCTATGGTCGATAGCGGGTGTCGTCGTTTTTGGGTTTTTTGGGGAGAGTAGCGTACTTGTGTGTCCCAGAACAGTTATTTACTTTTGTTTCTCTCCCCTGGGGTTTGCTCCCATTTCTTGGCCTCAGCTGGTCTGGCTGAGTGCCTGGTGCATGTACAAACCTGTTTTTTTTCTTCTATTGACATGCAATTCTTTTACGCGTTCGAAAAAAAAGTTGACTTTTATATATATATATATGCATTCAGCGTGTAATTGAAGCATATATATATATATATATATAAATAATAAGGAGAGGTCACTATCAAAGACACAGTGAACCTAGGGCTGTTTCGGTTTTTATACCCTACTAAAATTTGTTGGTGTCAAAATATAAACAAATTTTAACACTACTAAATTGTTAAGGTGTTTTTTTCCTCTAAAGACTGGAACCATTGCTTTCAGCGACGCATTTTCCACGCCCCTAACAATGGCTATATAACTTCAGTTTGCAACCAAAAAAATCAAAATGAAAAAAACAAGCGAATGTAAATATGCCAAAGTAATTAATAAAACTAAGTAAAGAAAACATCGGCAAACCAAGCCATGTTTATAATAGGACTAGTCACTAATTAACTAGCACATTTTAATCTCCACCTTCCAATTAGGACCATTAGCTCTCATCCATCCATATGCAGTACGACGATGTTATACTATTGATTAGGACAGGAACACTTCACCTGCAGCCATATATAAATATATAATATAATCAAAACCCTAACGATGACAATTGACAGCAACCTTAATTTTGTTCTCCATTCGTCGCATGCTCGAGTAGTTCTTGCTCTGTCCGTCAGGTTAGGCAGAGATCCGGAAGCTAGCTTAGCTCCTCGAGAATCCAAATCTGGCGTGGCGCCTTCCTCGGGCCCACATTACATGTCACGCCCGGGCCCACACCCACTGGAATGTGTGGACAGCAGCGCACATGTGGGCCCACCAATCATTCGGCCCGGAAGCTGACGAATCGCTGGGTTGCTTGGCTGTCGTCAATTTTGTTGTCGACTAATCTGTACATTTTTCGGTTCAGAAAGTTCAGAGTTCAGAATTTCAGATACTGAAGAAAAAAAATATCAGGAAACAAAGATCGATGTGGAAGGGCTGATGCAAATGTGTTTTTCAGTATAACTTTTTTAGTTGTGGACAAAGTTTATTCAATTATAATCGACAAAATTTCTCCATACAGGCTGGCATGCGCGAATGTTTGATAAATTTGATTTGGTACATATATATAACATGGCTAGTCTTTGCTTGAAAGGTAAGACAACTTGTTGAAATGGACAATAGATGTGCTGGTGTTTTCAGTCGCCTTCTACTTTTGTCTCCCACTTGTGCTTTGAAACCATGACCTGCCAGTATGTCAATTTATCAAGAAATGGTGATCTAGAGAAACTGACAATAACCAAAAATGGACATTGAAAATGATTACAAAATATACCCAGATATAAATTGGTCGGGCTTGAGCTCATCCGTAAGTCACCAATATATGAAACCATTTTTCAGACTTTCACTCAACCTTATTAATTAGTACAAATTCCTCTCGCGAATACGTTTAGAGACTGAATTGTGTAATTTTATGTAAAAAATTTTAAGTGGAAGATGAATGTTCCTACAAAAGTTGTGATATGAATCCTTGATGTCAGTTACAGTGAATGGACGAAATATCAAGAGACATATTAAGGGTCACTCTCTTGCTCGTTTTCCGCTTGTCACTTGAAAATGGGTGATATAAAAAAAATTCAGTTCGCATTCGCAAAATATGGCATGGAGTACTCTCAAACAGAAACACGCCTTTTGGAATGGCTGAAAACTAAATGTTGGATGTATCTAAAAAACAGAACATATGTTTATATCCAGGTTGGACCTAAATCCATTATATACTTCTGACAAAATAACAACAAAAACAATTTTTCTCAAGCAAAAATATCACCTAACTAATAAAAAAGATTTTCTTAGGTGGCCAAACTTGGAAGGTCACCACTATGGTTGTCAGGATACCTCCACTGAGAAGATAACAAAAAATATGTGATATGTTTTTCCCAGTTGTTCATATAAGCCAATCAACAGCAGAATAATTTTACCTGTCAAACCAATCAAGCTGGGGAATATACATTTATGCCTGCTCATACAAGGCACTCTTGATGCCTTCTCTGAAAATATCCCATCTGCCTTTGCTACCAATCAGCTTCTATTCTACTCCTACTTGTTAATGAAACAACATGGACAAATGCAGTAATTAGTGCTCTGGCCAAAGCATGGGTCCTAATGTCTGAAACAAACAAGCTATCCTGCTAAAGTTGTAGGCCCAATTGTAGCATCAATTTTCAGCATGCTAAAGATTGAAGACAAAAGATGTGTTCTTCTAGTCCATATTTGATAATTCATTGACATAAGCCTTCTAATTTTTTCCAAATGCCATGTGACAAATGCATTTTCAATCAATCCTGTGCTCAATTTAATACTGTGTTCTTATCCTTGAGATTCAGAGCATGCAGGTCTAGCTCTCAGAATATGTTAGCAAGGACAAATCATTTGCCATTAGTTGGAAAATGGAAATCTGAGTGCTGGTGGAGAATATAATCTTGTATGGCTTTAAATATGAGTTTGTGTTGGTTTGCAGTGTATACTGATATCAGAGATCTTTCTTTAGACAATAATCAATGGTGATCTTTAGTCAAATGTAAAGATTAAAGCCAAGACAATGCTTTTGCCCTAGCATCTTTGTTGTTGCACATTTAGAGATTAATCAAATATGAAGATATGCCACCTTTTATTCTACAATTTAATGGAATTTTTCTTCTTTTCCAAAAGCTTTTGCTTGCAATATTGTTAATTCTGCTTCAATGAAAGAAATCAAGAGAAAGTACCAGTTGCTCCGAAGCAACCAAACCGGTATGTGCCAATGAGAGTTTATCTGAAAAATGGATGGCAACGAGAGGAAGTTGCACAAAAACTACATACGAGGTAACCTCAAATCCTTGATCGAGTTTTGCAAGAAAACAGAAATATGCTATCATTAATACTTGAAAACGACCAACATGACACTGACTGCAAATCTTTGGGACTCTATTTTGCTATTCCAACAGATTCCTTAAAGTCGTGCTGTCTGAAACTCTGAACCACAAATCACATGCATCGAAGGAAAAAAAAAGAAACTGAATATGCATTTGTAGGAACAATTAAACCTACGATGTACTATCAGAGGATGTTGTATCACTGTCCAAGTGAGACATATACTGATAGGAAATATGATAGCTAAAAGAAAAGAAAGGATTGGTTAGTTGTATATTAAGGCTTATTTTTGGCTGGGACGGGAGGAAAGCCCGTCCAAAATTTAAGATTATATAGGGAAACAATACAAAGGGTTCAACATAAAGGATGTCGATGATCGGAAGTAAATATTCCGACCGATTATTCAGCAGACAGGGGAGGGTGGGAGAAACAAAAGAAAAGGGACCGTACAAAATCCGAGCCACCATCCGCCCAGGATTCCATCTGTTTCGGAGGGCAAATCAAAATCAATACCGAACCATCCTCTCAATTTTCTCCAAACTTCGACTGAAAACCCGCATGTTACGAAGAGATGGTGACAGGTTTCAAACTCCTGACGACAAAGCACACACTGATCTTCGTGAGACCAATTTCTTCTTTCAAGATTATCTGCCGTCAAACAACTACCTCTTTTAACTAGGAGAATAATTTAATTCTGGCTGGCGCTCGCGTCTTCCATAGAATCGCTCCATAGGGGCAGTCTTCAGGCTCCATAGCGGCGCTCCATTAAGGCTTATATTAGTTCAAAGTTCAACAATGATATATGTCAGTTGTTTTCACACTCTTCCCTCTGTTCTCACCTTCTTCAGTTTTTCTCCTTTCTTTTTCAACAATGATATATGGGCATTATTCAGGAACTTTCATATAATGTAATCAAGCTGATTGAATCAAATTAAGCTGCACATAAGAGTTACAAAAATATGCAGTTTGATCCATGGAACTGAAAACTTACATGCTCAAAGAATTGACCACAAAACATGGACCTTGCACTACTGATTTTTTTTCTATCTAATCCTGCAAAATGATCACTGTATTTCAAAAAATTCCTTAAATTACAATAAAGGGGGTTGGTGGCCACATAGAGGAAATTAAAAACCTGTTCCTGTTGTCTTGAGGTTCAGGCAAAGGCATCCTGGTGACAGATTTCATCTCCCAACATACAAATATATTGGCCCATGGAGGGCCATGGCCAAACACTATGGTAGCAGCTGCAGCTCCAGCTCCAGCATGGCCCACCAGCTTGCAAATATCAATGGCCAATTTGCAACATAATGCCAACACCAGAATGCACACCTCAAACCAACCATAAATAGTATGATACAGTTGAATCATACAAATATTTTCTTTTCCGTATGTATAGTAAATTAAGGTTTATGTTTGAAAAACACCTAACTAAAAAAATTACGGGAATAATATATGTTAAAGGTATAATAATTTATCGATATCAGAGGGTCGGACGACATCATTTGATACACATAAAACCCCAACCACACTGCCCAGAAACTACTCCAATGTTAGCATCACTCTATTGGTTGCAATGCGTCCTTTATACCAATTATAATTAAGGTAGCACTAACCATGGTTAACTAACCCTACCTAAGCTGGTTAATTAACTAACCAAACTAATTAAGACACCACAATGTGTGCAGCCAACTCACCCCCATCATATAAAGTTATAAACCCAACATACACTAAATGCCGTACATGTACACAACTCATCCACAAAGTTAACATTGAGGTGTTTGTGTTGGTGTCCATGGCCATGGCCGCCATGGACGCGAGGATGAAGAAGAGCAAGAGCGGCGGTGGAGGCGGCGAGTCGCTTCTCGGCAAGTATGAGCTTGGGCGGATGCTTGGGAGAGGGACGTTCGCCAAGGTGTACCTGGCGCGCGCGGTGGCCGGCGGCGAGGCGGTGGCGGTGAAGGTGATCGACAAGGCGGAGGTGATGGGCACGGCGGGCATGGCGCCACGCGTGCTCCGGGAGGTGGCGGCCATGCGCCGGCTGCGCCACCCGCACGTGCTACGCCTCCATGAGGTGCTCGCCACGCGCGCCAGGATCTACCTCGTCATGGAGCTCGCCACCGGCGGCGACCTCCTGTCGAGGCTCGCCGCTCTGCCGCGCCGGCGCCTGCCCGAGAACGCGGCGCGCAGGGTGTTCGTCCAGCTCGTCGACGCGCTGTCCTACTGCCACGCGCGCGGCGTGGCGCACCGCGACGTCAAGCCGCAGAACATCCTCCTCGACGGCGACGGCAACCTCAAGGTCTCCGACTTCGGCCTCTCCGCGCTCCCGGACTCGCTCCGCGACGACGGCCGGCTCCACACCGCGTGCGGCACCCCGGCGTACGCGGCGCCCGAGGTGCTCCGCCGCAGGCCATACGACGGCGCCAAGGCCGACGCGTGGTCCTGCGGCGTGATCCTCTTCGTCCTCCTCGCCGGATACCTCCCCTTCGACGACTCCAACATCGCCGACATGTGCCGGAAGGCGCACCGCCGCGAGTACGAGCTCCCGCGGTGGGTGTCCCAGCCGGCGCGCCGCCTGGTGAGCCGCCTGCTGGACCCGAACCCGGACACCCGCGTCGCCGTCGAGTCGCTGGCGACGCACCACCCATGGTTCAAGCGCTCCCTCAGCGTCGACTCCCAGCTCGACGGCCTCCTCAACGGCCAGCCGGAGCGCGCGGTGGCGTTCCAGGCGCCGGCGCTGAACGCGTTCGACATCATCTCCATGTCACCGGGGCTCGACCTGTCCGGGCTGTTCGGCGACAGCAAGAGCCTCAGGGAGAAGCGGTTCATGACGACGGCGTCGCCAGAGCAGACGCTGGAGCAGCTCGGCCGCGCCGGCGGGAAGCTCGGGTACGTGGTGGTGGGGAAGAAAGGGGTGGAGTGCCTGCCGCTGGGAGGGCTGTCGGGGATCGCCGCGATGTCGGTGGAGATGTCGGAGGTGGCGCCGCCGCTAATGCTCGTCGAGCTGAGGCTGGAGGTCGCCGCCGGCGACGGAGACGGCGGCGAGGTGCAGGGTTTCGGGTGGGAGCAGCTGAGAGTGGAGCTAGGTGACGTAGTTAGGGCTTGGCATAGTTGTGTGGATTTGTGTGAAGTTTAGGGGGGTATTTGTAAATGACAAGGGACTATTTTGTAGTATGGAGATGTAATTGTAATATAGTAATGTATGAATGCTAGATTTATTCTCTTTTTTGAAATTATATAATTGGGATTTATGAGAAACTACTACGTTTCAATATTCAATATAAATTATGTTCTCATTGATTGAAGGATTAGTTAAAACCGAGACGTTTTCTTTTGGATTTCGTTAAGTTATGTTGAACTTTGCTGAAGAATTCTTGAAAAAGGAGTAGAAATATTGATACATAGAAACTTAGAGAGAGATGGCATTGTTGTGCACATCTATGCAGCTAATATAAAACGGAACCAAATTATAGGTTTACCATGAAAATTGGTTTGATCATTTTAAATAAATATTTTCAATGTAAATTAGTATATTATAATCGTAAATTTCATACATGAACAAGACATTGAGGTGTGAATTTTCTATAAGCTTGAATATATACATAAACCTACTCATATGAATATCTGAATTTCTGTAAGAGTAGTGGTAGATTAATTAGTCCACAATAATTGGTATTATATATAAGTTATTCTCATTGAATTATATACAAATTATCACTCCTGATAGACACTTCGTTTGATTAATTTTCCACCAATGTCTTCAACAACGAGGTATAGTATGTCTTTGACAACAATGTTTTTAGGCTCATTTTGTGCAATTGGGTTGCTATTTAAACCTAGAAATGGCAAAATACCCGAAACCTGAATACCCGACGAGTTTTACCCAATAAAAAACGGGTGTTGGATGAATTTTCTAACCACGGTTACGTTGTTCGACGAAAACATGTACCCATTGGGTATGTCGGGTACGAATATGGGTGTGTACTATCCATGCCCGTCTACTGCGGGTAAGAAATACCCGCATAAAGAAGTACAGTCACCCTCATTTACCCGCATAAACCTATGTGGTCCGTCTTTAATTTATGGTGGATGAAGCTATGTGAACTTGTAATATTTAATTATGGTATGTAAACTTATAATGAAGTATGTGCTTAGAAGTTAACTATGTTGCAACTGAAAACCTGAAATGGGAATAAGAATGAGCCAATATTATTTGTGTATGTTCTTAGGTCTGTTGTCGGGTGCGGATAACCCGTCGGGTAGAATTACCCGCACGGGTATGGGTATGAGAGTATTTTTTTACCCGCATACGGGTACGGGTAACCCGACGGGTAAAATTCAACCTGACGGGTACGGATATAGATGGCCACTACCCATCGGGTATATATCCGTTGCCATCTCTACTTAAACCGCTCCATTTCCCTCGTTATATACAAGGAGAAGTCAAGGGTCAGGTATCAAGTCCCACAAATTTGTGATCACTTTCCCCTTTGTCATGCATTTCTTGGTCAATCACACACAACCATTTCCTATCTTTCGTGCATTCCTCATTTACCTTTTCTCCCATTCTCGATGCGAAAACGAGAGACAAATATGAGTATAAATATAAAATATAAGTTAAAAAAACAATCTTGTATTGGTGGTGTTCAAGTCCTCTTTTGGTAAAACTAAAGAAAACTGTAGTATCGTGCTTGCTCTGTTCTCTTCTGTATCTACCATCCAGACTTTATATTCAGGACATGAACAGTAACACCATGTCACCATCGGTAACCGATGAATCGTGCTTTTGATAAACTAATTCAATAAAAAATATAGTATTATTAAAATTAGATAAATGTTTATTAATTGATTTAATAAAGTAGAAACTCAATTTAATTTTCATCGCAACTTAGAGTCTAGACTAGTACTTTAGCTTTTCTTTCATCTCGTCGTCAGAAATGGTCAGTTATATGCATAACAATGGCATATGACCCATTCTACAAACCTACTAATTAGTTAGCTATTAAAAAGGCACAAATAATATATGTCAAGCTTTTGAGAAATGTAACATGAATACAATGTGTCTATGTACCGAATGTCACCGGCCTGTCCTAGCCTGAAAACTCGATGCATGTATGCTTGGAGGATTAGTTTTGCTTGTAATCTTGTGCATAGGACGGCTTCAGCTAAGCTGATGGATCATTTGCACTTGTATTGCAGGTACAGTTGGAACACGGTGAAGTGGCCTAGCATGCTGGTGGCGAAGAAGGGCAGTAGAGACGAGGAGACATAGCCAAGTTTGAAGTTTGTAACCAACGTTCGATGGGACTTAGCTCAATTTTCTTTGAGAGAGGAATCTCCGCGAGAGCGGATATTGAGCACATATAATTGATTCCATCCCCTAAAAGGTGTTATTTGACAGAAAAGATAAAAGCAATTTATTGTGATTGAGCAATATAATTTAAAACATGTATGGAATGTGTACTTAATTGAGGTTTAACAAGTTTCTAGGCAATCATTGCTAGTAAACCATGTACACTACTGATTCCATCCATGAATGAAAGTACATGCAGTCGACGGAACCAACATGAAAATATTACGGTGTACAACTTTTTCAGTAAAAAACTTCTTTATTGTTGTGCGACAACTTCATTTTATTAGTTTTCCTCCAATCTCCTATTATCGTACTAAAGTATACGAGCTGATTTAGTGATGTTCCTCATCGTGAAAGCAGAGGGAAAAGAACGAGTAAAGGATACAGTTTGGTCATAGCAGATCGCAGTTGTGACCTGCAAAGCTCCATTCTCCTCGTTATATACAACTGAAGGCAAGGTTCATGCATCAAGTTCCAGATTTGTGATGGTTTTCTCAGTTCCTAACACACTTCTTGGTGAGTACAAAATCAGTTGCTTTCATGTACTTCTCATTTTTTCCCCATTAATTTGACTGCATATACTGAGTTGATCAGCCTATAGTTGCTCCATTCTCAGTGCAAAAGAAGAGAGACAAATAGGAGTTCAAAAAAATCTTGAACTAGTGAGTATTCATGTTCTCTCTGGTAAAAATTAAGAAACAGATACCATGCTTGCTCTGTTCTGTATTCACCATTCAGAGTTTTGTTTGCTCTGTCCAGGACATGAACAGTAAGTAAGTAAGTAACACTACATCATAATCATTTCAAGGATGAATTGTGCCTTTCATAATTTGTAACTATTCCCATTCTGAAAAAGCTCGGCTTAAAAGTTCAGCTGCCACCATCACTGCATGGGTGCCTTTAGCACTCTATAACACCTCTCTCAAGAAGAGATTATAATAACAAATCCTACTTAAACAAAGTCATTACATGGGTTTGATCAAGCTGTCTCCAATATTAAGCTCAAAAGGTAGAGTTAAAGCTCATTACTGATCACCTACTTTCCTACAAATAATCCTGTCCTTTCTTTTCCACAAGAAGACAAGCTGCAGTCTCAGTCCAAGTAGTATGAGTATCTGCCAATGTAACTGACATGTTCATGTACCAATCAGGTGAGTTAAGATTCACAGCATGAAGACACTCCAAAATACAGTGACATGTTTGGCTCAATTGTGGCCTGCTGTTACTACACAAAATGGTTGTTCAGATTTCAGACTCAGATGCATCACTCAATAAATTGGGAAGTCATGTCTGGCCTTGTTTCAGTACTACACCATAGGAAATGCTCATGCATCAAGGAGGAGCATATTTCCCTTTTTGATCCTAGCATTTGTATCACTATTCTGTTAACTAATGACCTTGGATGAGATTAATTTATGTATGTGAGGAGAGAATTTAAAGAGGGTCACTTTCCATGTATGTATGAGTTCAGTTTTTTTCCATGTAATGAAGCTTTCCGTTGACTGATTTTCTGAATGATTTGATCGATATCCTGAATAAAGTGAGAGTGAAGGTTGTGTGGTAGAGTTCATGGCAGCCGTTGGTTCAGGGGTCTGAAATGACAGGTTCCTTGGCACCTTTAGTTCATGACATACCATGAGTGTGACTATAGATGTTAACAACCACATCAACTGGTAATCAAGCAAAATACATGATACAGCCCATTGCAGGAACTGACATGACAAACACAATTATTTCCTGAAAACTAGCTAAATGTTAAAAGCTTATAAAACCATACCTAAAAGTTTTATAAATTTATGAGAAAATATGTAAATATAAAATACATTTTCAACAAATCTCAAGTTCACACTCAACTCCATTTAAAAGAATAAAAGAAAATCTTGAATGAATAGTAATAGGACACTTTTCATCCGAAATTTATCATTTTTTTTCTTTCAAATAAAGTTGAGTTTGGACTTAAAATTATTTTTAGAATGTATTTCATACCTACGTCAATATCTAGTATTTTTATCACGAAATTTACAAAAATTTAGATATAGCTTTCATGAGTTTTCAACATTTGGCTAGTTTTCATTGGATATATCTCAGTATTTTGTATCCACCCATTAATAAGTCTAAATTGTTACCTGTCCTAAAGTTAAATGCAAGTTTCCTTTGGAAAAGCACAGAGAAGTTACATGGATACTTTTGCTGTCAATAACACCCATTAATGAACAAGAACACATATATACAAGTCATGTCATGATAGTGCTCATAAATAGAATCAAAGTGCCTTTACTTATTAAATTTTCCAGATGTCACAAGTTGCCAATGATTTAACTCGTAGGGGATGCAGCTTGGAAATAGTTATGGCAAATGAAATTGTGATTTGACCTGAAAACCAGCTAAGAAACAAACCGGTAATACTGCCAAAAACAGGTAGCCTATAAATTCAGCCCATCTCCTAATTGCTTAATGACATTATAAATGCTTGTTTTCTGAACCAAGCTGAACATTCTGAACTCTAACCTCATTGATCAGTAAAAAGGTGAAAACTAAAGCACTATTTGACTTAGGTTCGTGTGAGTTGAACGAACTCAGCTATTCTGGCACGGGATCACTAGTACATCATTTCATTAAATATTAACTACTATAAACTTAAAAATAATTTATTTTATTTTTTAACAAAAACTTTCATACAGAAAACTTTTACAGAAAACGCATCGTGTAACGATTCGAGAAGTATACTCATGATAAATAAGAAAGTTGACCCATATGACAATAGGCATATACATATACTCCAACAAAGACAAAGATTGGATAAGTGAACATATCAGTTTCCTACACATATCTACCAGATATCTGTGCTTATCAAGGGATCATATTGTGGTTGAAGAAAGTGCCAACAATCCAGGAACGATCCAGAGCATGAGATGTGCTAGATCTGAAACCATAATCTCTTGCATTAAACTAGTTTATCTACTTGACCATCCTCCTTTCTTCTCATTGGAAGTACAGAAGAATATGTTATCTCCACTATGCTCCAAAAAGTGCAGCGACAACATATGTCATCGTCACTGAAGAACAGTTCCACACACATCATGGATATGATCACTTTCAGACTTTCAGCTGCTGCTACAAGTCCCTGCTGTCTGAATAAATTTAGCAGCATGGTAAAATTCTTTTGCACCACCATTTAGTTGACATAATAAAAGGGGGAAACAAAAGAAGAGTACATTATTTTCTGAAAGAAAATAAATCCTTTTTTTATATAAAGATAGTACAACGAGGACACGTACAACTTGGGATTGAAACGTGAGCTGAGTCTAGGACTTCAACTCAGACGAACAAAGTTTCCATGCAGAGTTAAATTGGCAGAATGGTGGACAAAAAAATTTCTTGCAAAAAAAAAACGGAAAATGTCCTCTTCTGAATACATAATCCGGCCCAGTTAAATATCAGAAGTATTTGGGCCGGGCTGTGGGATAAGAAAGTCAAAAGACGGCCTGCAGCTAATTAATGTCGTTGTGGCGAACATCGTGTAATAATCGGCAATCAAAAACGAAAGTAAAGATAACTACTTAATACTCCGTAGTAAGAACTTAAAATTTACAAAATCTTCTACCAATTGTACTATAGAGTAGGGTGAATATGTGTATATATGCTTGTCAGTGTCACCTTTGCCGATCATGGTTTCAGGCTCTCAGCATCAGCGTTAACAGTTTCTTCTGTCTTTGATCATGTTACCAGTGGCGATGATGACCGATAATTACTCAATAAGTTACTCACTCTTATTATAAATATTTGATGCGATCAATTTTGATTATAAAGCGTGATTATTTGTTTTATTAAAAAGTTTTCTTTTTTTTAAATATACAAGTAAAGTCAATTTTCTTATAATGATATGACGATGATGATGGTGGCCTCGTTTTCTTATAATGATACAAGTACGTTGTTTACAGCTTTACAGAAAGGAAAGGTTAGGGAATACGTGTAATAGGCCCAAAAATTATAAAACCTTAAATACATGTTATAATCAGTGAAATGGGGTCTCCTCTGTATTTTGAGATTATTTTGCTCATTTTTGGATTTTTCATGCATTCATCGTTGCATTCATCATTGCATTCATACGCATTAAAACTAGCTTGGAAGGTTTTTCATAATTAATCTGTATGTGCAAAAGTCATGGAAAAATTCACCAAATTACTACATACTATGAAAAACGCTCATTTAAATTGGTATTATTTTATTAACTAATTTGATACCTCAAATAATTCGATCAAACCAGTCAAAAAATGGAATTTAAACATACCGCTTAGCCCAATTTCAAAAATCACTGCAGTAAAACCATAACTATTCTGCCTGTGCCCTTATACTAGAGTGTTTATCATCACTTTCTCTAAACACATAAATTTTACCCTAATTTTTACTCCACTGTAACTCTTCCAAATCCTACAGTCAAAGGCACAAGTGATTCAAATTCAAGACTTCATCTCCCTCTCAATTTTGCCTCTCCTCTTCAACCCCTCTCACTTCCAGCGAGCCCTTCCTCTTTTGGCCCCACCAACCAGCCAGTTGGTGAACCAGACACTACCCAGCCATCCCACCCTCTCTTTCTTTCTCTATCTTCTCGTAAGCATTTCGTCGAACACGTGACGTGCGACTTCTTTTGGAGTACAGAACAAGCCCACCAGCTTTCCACAATGCCAAGCCAAGCCTTCTTCGTGAAGCCTAGCCATTAGCAGTAGCTGCAGGTGGGCCTAGACACCATATCTCTGTAACCGTCGTCCACCCAGGGTTTGACTTACCATTTTGAGGGGAAGGAGGGTTACCGCCCTCTTGCGGTAAGGCGGTGTTGATGAGAAAAATCAACACGCCGGCCTAGGAGATCTTCTTAGCTCTAGTGCAGGTCCTAGAATCGATGAAGCACGGGCTTGCCAATCAGTTTAATCATGTCACTGATAAGATATGCAAAATAGCAGAGCATAAATCATATCGACCGATAGACCGATAATCAAAACAGCTGATCTGTTGACAGCCGATTGTGTGATTCCAGCCGATGCCGATGTCCAGATAACTCGTCGGCTGAAACCCTGACGAAACCTTTATCGGTAGCCATCAGGCAGGCTAGAGACTACGGTTCTAATCATAACTTAGTAGGTCAAATTGAATTGATGCAACATTAAGTATGAAAAAAACACAATATCTAGACAATCAAGCCTTTGACTAATTTTCAGGGTGGTAGATGCCTAAGCTAATCTAATCTAATATAACGATTTAGCCGATATCGGTAGAAACCCTAAAACGAAAGACAATCGATAGAGCTAAATCGAGATACTAGGATTAGATTAACAGAGACATATGATAAGACCGGCTAACCCTCCGGTGATACATTAGCATGAACCTATCGGCTTAACAAGATTTAAATTATCGATAACAATCTAGTAGGTCGGACCTACCAATGCAGCACGAGATTGTATATCATAATCTAATACTCGAGGAGCCGATAGACCTGTCTAATGTGATGGATATAACAAATCTACCTAAAGCGACATTACGTTTACAAAAACATCGACTTGATCAGAATATCAGACCTAACCGAGAAAGTCCTAACTAAGCCGATACATCTATGAACGGTAATGAAACTAAAGATAGATACGATATACCTTGGCCGGCGGGACCTTGGACTTACCCCTTCGCCAGAGATCGAAGCCGATGCAGCCCCGCGTCGGGTGCCAAGCCTCGCCGGATGATGAACAAAGTAGCCAAAAGTAAAAAAGTGGCGATGCGCCCAATTATATTGATCGAGAGATATGTTACATGAACCTGTACATATTTATACCCATGGACTAACAGAGAAACAGATATCCTAACAGATTACAAATCCAAACTTTCCTAAAGATAAAAGAAAACAAACCGAATTCTTACCGGATACTAACACACTTTCCTAAAGATAAAATAGGAAACTAACAAACTCTTCCTAATTAATAGATATAATTGTCTTTTTAGGACTTTATCCTTATAAGGAAATCCTCATGAAGCACATTATCTTGATCCGACGGTATCTCCAATATTGTCATACGAATCAGCTATATCGGCTTGCCTTATCCGATTGGGTATCAGCCGATGGACATCTTAGCCGATTCGGGTTTCGGGGCTTACCAAATTCTGCTGTTAACAGGCGGTAACTGTCCAAAACCGCACGAATTTTGCCTGCGAAATTTCAAATCAAAGCCGCACGGTTTGGCCGCGGTTACCGCATGGTTTTGCGTAGTAACCGTGGTTTCAGCGGCGGTAACCGCAGCATATTTGGCAAGTAAAAAAATAAGACACAAAAAATAGAAGAACTGCTTAAAAGCGTGGAGAAACTAGGGATAATTAGAAGAATATATAAGATACTTGCAAACCTAGAGTGTGGATGTAGAATAAAAATTTTGACATGACCATTCCTAAATTATGGACTTCGAAGCAATTTAATAATTCATATCACAACAATTGAAGAATAACAACTCAACAAACCTCATATTTCAATGCATCATGAAGTCCACATGTAGCTGAAATAATAGTGTTCACAAAGGCGACATAGTGCAGCATAATAACAAATAGCACATACCGTTTTGCATAACACTAGTTTAGTAAGAAACCAATATTTGATCTATTTCACACACTTCATTCCCAATAAAACTACTCTACAACTTTGAAAATTAAAACTTGTACAACACTGAACATTTACACAACATCCCCAATAGAAGTTCTCTAAATCTTGGACAACTATTAGTTGCAAAACATTCAACATTTGCCAAACATTCAACGTTCATTCCCACGACATTTTGACATCATACAACCAGTCAAACCACGGGTTATACAATGGTAACCGCGGTTGGATCCATGGTTACCGCACGGTAATGTGCGGTTATCGCCCAGCTTATCTACGTGCAAAGCACATGTCACATCACGATAACCACTCATAATACCGTGGTAACCGTGAAGTGGGAGGGGATTACCTTCGGCGCTTCTCCCAAGCGGTTATCGCCACTTACCGCACAGTTACAGCCGCCTGCCGTGCAGTTATCGTAGTCGCCGACGAGGAAATTACGGATCTGATGCCACCGTCGCCTTCTACCCTCAAGGTCTCCTCTCCAAGCTTTCCTAACCCCGTGCCGAGTGAGAGATATGAAGGGGAAAGCGCAGGAGATATTTTCTCCCAAGTTGGGCCGTATTGGGCCTAATGAACAGTGCTGATTTGGGCCCATCCAGCTGTTTTCTTCTTTCAATTTTCTGACCTAATCTCGGTTTAAATATAAAAAGTGATTTTATCTCATTCGTTTTCAAAAAATTTCTTCACCATCTGCCACTACAATTCAAGAACTACCTCCACAAATTTTTTTGATTTTTTTCCCAAAAATTTGAATTCGGATGCAAATTTGCCGAAACCTTACCGGGCAGTAAGGGCGGTTACCACGGCAACTGTGCGGTTACCGGCGGTAAGTCAAACCCTGCATCCACCTCGCTATTCTCCTTCTCCCCAATCAATGAATGAGTAGGCGCGCCTTGCGTTCAAGCCAAACCGGCCAAATGTTCACAACCCGACCACACATCTCTTGACATCTCTCCGCACGATGAGCCTAGCCTCGATTCCTCTCGCAAGTAGGAGTTCCAAGCTATGCTAAGCCTTTCCCTCTCAACTTGCGATAGGTTCCACCATCGGAGATGCCCCGCTGTTGACGCCACTTGCCGCTTGCCGCCTGAGCAGAACACCATCACCAGAACATTGCACACCGCCTCTGATGAGGAAGTAGGGTCCCAATCTTTGATTAGGTACTGGATAAGTTGATTGTTGAGACTCGATGTTGATGATCCAAAGGCTCCGATTAGGATAACCAAATCCCTTGCAATCGCACCATCCCTCCGTTGGTTATGACCTAAGCAGAAAACACGGATGACTTCACCGATAAAGCTATCTCCTGCAAGCGAATCAAAAACACAAGCAAGATAGTAAAAAAATAATTTGAATATATTGCAAAAGTACGATGAAGTTCACAAATTGGGGTTCTACAAACTAAACTAAGCGGTGAAATTGCAACAAAAGAATAATCTAAGCAAAAACCTAGCTCAAACGATGACGGGGCTATGAAATAAATATGATTAGGGACGCAAGTTGCCCTAGTGCGCACACCCCCTTGGGCTTAGTCCATGACACAGTTGCAAGGCCCAAGACTTAAATCAGACTCGGGCTGGATGAGGTACATGACTTGTTTTGCAGATTCCCGACTGCTCACTTGGAATTTTGACGTGGGACTAGAAACATATGAAATTAGACTCCGTAAGCTTTTCAACAAGTACTCATGGGCCTCGAGATCCCTTCTGATCAGCGGCTAGATCAGTTTGAAGTTGATGCTGTCAGGAGGCTCAAATCTGAATCGAAAATGTGTATTTTATGGACCAAAAGTGACGTGATGATGTAGGAGTAGACTTAGGAAAGATTGTCTCCAATTAACTTCTTTGATAAATCCAAATATTTCGTTAGCCTGCTCTTCTTTACTTCACCCATATAAGTATTTCTGCAAACGAGAAAATTCAAAACTTATGATGCAATAATATTTGTTTAAACATATAACAACTAAATCTAATATAGAATATATACACATTTTGCTATAGTCGACGAAGCACCGTTTTGGAGAGGGGAGTGGAGTGGCGGCAGCTTGAGAGGATACATGCATTGCCTCCGTTGAGCCGCCTTGCCGACCAACTTCTGATCTGCGATGCACGAAGATTAATTGCCGTGCAACCATGAGGGAATTTATCAACCTCATTGTTGCATGACTCCAGCAACTATGCTTTAAATCTTGGTTGCTCATAATCAATATATAAGAGCACCAAGATTATATTTTGTGAATTTAAGCCATCCCTTTCTTTATCACATGGTGCTACTCAAAATGTTTAAGTTGTAGTTGTTACAGCATACTCGTGTCATAACAACTTTCAAAGCTTCGTTTCAAAACAAACTTTAGTTTTAGAATTTGTTTAGATTCTTTGTTCTAAGATGAGTCAAATCATAGCATAGCAATATTTAGGAATTTAGAGACGAAGATAGTAGCATGGTTATATTTGAAATGCTTTTAGATATGATTATAATATGATGAACAAAAGTAGCATGGTTATATTTGAACTGCTGCACACTACGATGATTAGTGCACTTTTTCAAGTAGTGATATTTTCTCAAAAATATGTGGTCAAAGTTTAAACCACTACGGGAAAGCCCATGTTTGCCGAGTGTAAAATTTTTTGCCGAGAGCTTTATGTCGGGTACTCGGCGAACAATATATTTGCCGAGCGGGCTCTCGGCAAAAGGACACTTTGTCGAGTGTTTGCCCTCGGCGAACAAAACACTCGGCAAAAAATCCTTTTTCCGAGTGCCTCCACACGGCCCTCGACGAAAGTACAATTTTGCCGAGTGCCAATAAGGGACACTCGGCAAAACAGTAACCGCTGTCAACGAATACCGTTTGGTACCATCTTTGCCGAGTGCCGGGCAAGGCACTCGGCAAAGCCCATGTTTGCCGAGTGCTATAGGTAGGCACTCGGCAAAATACCAACTTTGCCGAGTGTCTTTCCCCGGCTCTCGGCAAACATGTCAAAATTTTTCCTCATCCATCCTCCAAACTTTTTCTATTATGTAAATACAACATGTAATCCCTAATTATCAAATTTGGAAATTTTTCAATTGGTTTTGCTATATTTATTTTATTTATTGTATTTTCGTGAATTTTTTTGCAAGTCTCAAATTAGAACTACAAGTGGTTAAAAAAGTAGTGCAAAAATTATATTCATGTTATTTAGACCCTTTTGAGTCAATATGTGGTAAATGACCAGAAATTGAGATGTTTTTCTTCATGCAACATGGTTAGGAACGTGTTGACCGAATGATTTCAAAATTGTAAAAATAGCAAACGAAGTCAGAAAATCATAAAATTTGTTAGGATGTTATGATATCATACGTTGAGGCTGGAGTAAAAAATCGAGAAGGTTTCGAATATTTTATCAGGTACGACGCTCATAAAACCGAAGATTCTTTGAAGAAGATTATAAGTGTTGAGAAGGATTGGTTAGATTTAGAGAGAAAGTGACGGCCGAATTATCGTTTCATTTCAAATCTTTTTTCCTAGGCAATAAATATCATATATTGGTTTATGCAAAAATTTGGTAATTTTTTGAATCCGTTTGATAATTTTTAAATTATTAGAAGCATAAAAACTAAAGTTTTTTTTGCTTGAGTGTAGCTCTCGGCAAAGTACCACACATGGTAAAAAATGTACAAAACCCTAATGCGCAAAAATTTGTCGAGTGCCTAGAGTAGGGCACTCGGCGAAATTAGTATTTGTCGAGTGCCACGATCCGGCACTCGACAAAGCTTGTTTTTTGCCGAGTGCCCGAGACGGGGCACTTGGCAAAGCCTCGCACATGGCAAACTTTTCTAATATGCCCGCCTCCTCTCCGTGCCACACTCGATTCGGACTTAGGCAAAATAAGCAAACCCGTGCCGCCGCCTCCCCGCGCTCCGCCGCCGCACCGCCGCCGCCTCGCCCGGCGTTGGTGCCCCGCCGCCGACCGCCGCCCCGCCGCCACCGCCTCCCGTGCTTGGCCATCGCCTCCCGCGCCACGGCCTCCTCTCCTCCTCCGGCCGACGTCCTCCCCGTGCCGGCCGGCGGTCTCCTCCTCCGGTTGACGCCCTCCCCGCCGACGCCCTTCCCCGCCGACGCCCCCACCTCCCCCACCCGGCCGACGCCGCCCGCACCCCCGGCCGACGCCCCTCTTCTCCTCGCCGGCCGACGGCCCACGGGCCGACGCCGCTCCCCTCCTCCGCCGACGCCCCCCCCCCTCCGCATTTTTTCGGTAAACAAGTTTTTTACTTTTGCAACATTTATTTGTTATTGTAACATTTAGTTCAAACAAAATTAGATTTGTTATTATATAAACATTTAGTTCAAACTATGACAATATTTAGGTTATTATTGACACATCAAAATAATATCATGTATTTAGGTGTTTATTAAAACGAGTGATATTTAGGTATTTATTACAAATAAATATATGGTAAAAATAATGGTATTTATTAGATACATATCTATACTCCTTTGATTTGATTTGAGTAGAAAATATATGTAATATGCACATATATATTTTTGAAGTTTATTGTATGCATATATGTTCGAAGCCTTTTTTTTAGATGATGAATGGAGTCGCATCGCGCGGCCATGCCGTCGCTTGTGTGCCGGCCATCGAGCCGTGCTTCCCTATTTTGCAGGTACCGCTGTCTTTACCGTAGTTTGTCTATTATGTTTATGTTTATGTTTTGTGGATTGTGACTGTGACTACGATTGTGAATTATATTTATGTGACTACGATTGTGAATTATATTTATGTCTTGTGGATTGTGAATTATGACTAAGCTGTTGTAATTGTGGTTGTCGATGTGGTTATACTGATTGGGGATGTGGAATGATGCTTATGGGGTTGTGGAATGATTGGGGTTGTGAATGTGATGTATATTTTAAAAATTTATGAAATATGCGACTGAACAAATAAAACAGGGTTAAAATTTTCACTTTGCCGAGTGTAACACTCGGCAAAGAGGGCCTTCGCTGAGTGCAATGGGCAAAACACTCGGCAAAGAGGGCAATCTGAGGATTCTGGCAACCCTCTTTGCCAAGTGCCCATACTTCACCGAGAGCTGTGGCAAAATCACTCGGCAAAATTCCCCTTTCGCCGAGTGTTTTGCAAAGCTCTGGCGAGTTGAAACTTCGGCGAGTGTTTTCTTCCCAGGCACTCGGCAAAATTAAAAACTTCGCCAAGTGTTTTTTCTGGCCCTCGGCAAACTTTTTCGTCACCGTATACCCAACCTAATGTGTACTTTTTTTGTCGAGTGTTGAAGGGACACTTGGCGAAGATTTTGCCGAGTGCCCGATGAAAAACTCTTAGCAAAGAGCTTTTTGCCAATCCAAAGTTCACCGTGTGATCTATGCCGAGTGTAACACTCGACGAAATTTTTGCCAAGTGTTAAACAGCCTTCGCCAAGTGTCTCAATCACTCGAAAAAAGAATTTCCCGTAGTGATCTTAAATAGTTTCAATAGTAGCGGTGCCTATTATTATGAGAATGGAGGGTGTACTACCACACGGCTGTCAACTCATTCCTGGTTCGAACGAATCGTGCAAAACCAGGGGCAGCACTCGTTTTCCAGTGTGCAAGACTACCTGCAGATCGATAGATTCGTGCTCATCCTCCTCTGTGTTGTACGGTGCTCTTCTCGATCGTCCCAAAATAAATAAATCTCATACGAAATCTTACACATCATCATAGTATAATAAATCTAAATAGATGCATATCCAAAATGTCACATCTTATACTCTCTTCGTTCCAACAGAGTATAAGGCATATATAACCACCTTTTAACCCAAAGACATAAAAATATTTATTATCATATTTTCGTTTGAATCTCTTAAATAAATACAAGATCTTGAGAGTTAAGGATTTTAAAAAATAAGAAAAAAAGTCCAATTTACTTCCATGAACTATTTTATTGGATTGGATAACTCCTTAAACTATTTTTCGCTTTATTTTGCCTACTAAACTATTAAAGTGTTTCATTTTACTGATTAATTATATTTTTCTTCATTGTTTCTCTTTATACAAGTCATATTATGAAGCTTAAATTTTTTAGAGCTTAGATGACACTATTATCAAAGTTTTAAAATAGATCAAAAAATTTTAAGATTGTTTGCTTGAAATTTAAAACCTTTGTGTTTAGAATTAATCTAAGTACTTTCAACCTACGTAAACATCGATTAAATTTTTTAAAAAAAATATTGAGAGATAAGTTATAATACATATATCAATCTCACCAAATTTTATTACAAAAATATAATTTATATAGAGAGAAACGAAAAAGACAAATACCATAGAGAGTAAGGTCAACCATTTTTAATAGTTCGGAGTGTAAAATAAGCCAAAAAATTATTTAAAAGGTTAAGTGCACCGATGAAAAATTTGAGAGAATAAAATGAACTTTTTTCTAAAAATAATAATTTAGTGGAGAGAAGATGCTAATTAATTGTTTGCATTATATTATAACACATTAAAAAAATAGTTATTTTTTATATTTAAAATAAAAGAAATACTAGATTTATTTATTTTGAAACAAAGACGCTAACTTAACATAGTATTATAGTACTACTCCTCAATATAGTATACAACATTACCCGTACAATGCAACTTGTGTGTCCTAGCAAGCTGAGTAGCTTGATGGATGCTATGCTGTATTCGTGTGCATGTTTCCAACTTTTCTTTCTCATTTTTCACACATACATTTTTTAAACTGTTAAATGATATATTTTTAATAAAAAATTTTTATAAAAAATTTGTTTTAAAAGTCATACTAATTATATTTTTAAGTTTATTTAGCTAATATGTAATTAATTATATGTTAATCAATCTTGTTTGTCGAGAGGTACCTATGAGTTCCCAACCCATACGTAACACAAACACAGTTTAAGTATTTCTTTCGTCTCAAAGTACCAAATATTATGATTTATTATGATATATCATATTACTATAAATCTGGACAAATAATATATAGTAAAAAAATAAGTTTCATTCAAATATATTACTTTGAGACAAATAGCGCATAAAATTAAGTATATCTGAATCCGAACATACAATAGAGCAGGGTCGTTGTTTATGTATTAATTTCTGTTTTTGTGAGCTTCCCTGGGTGGCAACTTGAACAACTTGTAGTACTATGTGGGGTTAATTAGTGTACGATTGGGACAGGGAAAAGAACATGTAGGGATTAACACTTGGTTAATTATTAAAGCCTACGAGTGGTGCAGATTAATTGTCACATGCAGATGCAGCTATGCTGCAGCTGCTGCCGCTGCATCAACCGTACGTACGTTCTGTCGTGGAACAGCGAGAGAAAACAACCAAGCTAAGCATATACAAATCTCATGTGATTAAATTAAATTATATATTAATCCTAAGTCTTGACATAATTAATACTCCATATAATTTAGTTGATCCTATTGTTTGGCTCATATATACTACTCCGTCCCGGTTATTTAGAAAATAAATAAAATTAAATGTTATGATTAGTTAGAAGTGACGATAAGTAAAGAAACTAAACTGAATGATAGTGAATGATAGAGAATTATGTTCGTGTCAAACATAAGACATATATATCTCTAACGCTTTTCAAACTACCTTTCATCTTAAAATATACTAATAATTTTTAAAAAATGAGAAAGAAATATAGAAATGCTTGTTTGTCTTATCAGAAAAGGTGAGACATAAATCCAAATTAGATAACATGAAATGGTATGGACAGTACATTTTAGGACAATGGATTATTTTAGGTTGTGAAAAAGCTCACGAACTTGTTGGCAATGGAGGTCAACGATGGGATACAGATTCTCTACAATACTGCACTTACTCATGACATATGGATTTTATAGGTCTTCGAACCCACGCGTCAGTCAAACAGAAGATCTCGACACCAAACGAAGAGAGGCGCAACGACAATAAAAAAAAAACAGTAAAACGCGCGTAGTCAACATATATAACGAGGAAACTAAGCTCAATATATGTGTGGGGTTGATGAGCTCAAGTCGAGAAAATTAAATCAATAAATAATCGAAAGATAACTAGCCTCGCTCGATCGGATGAGCTAGCTAGCTGTGGTTACTGCGCAGCTGCTTGGGTCAGTAAAATCTCAATTAATTAACTGCCAGAAGCTCCAGCTAAGCCGAGAAAACCTAGCTAAACGATATATTGATATGCTTCCCACTGATGAAAATCGATCGAATCCATTATGCCCTAGCTTACCTAAAGGATTATGCTTCCCAATATTGCAAGCTCCACGCGGGACTATGTTTTGGTGTGTCCGACAATTGTAATGATGATATTATTAACTGTACATAAAAGCAAAGTACAATTAATAATGTAAATCTAATTAATAATGTAATATGTTAGTTGTCATCTATAAAAAACTGACACATAATATTTATATATTTAACAATAAAATATACATGATAGAAGTTTACAACCCACGACTCCCGATATAAATGTGATAACAATAAAGTTGTTTGGCTAGGCAGTTGGATCTGATGTCCTGTCTTGAGACAGCTGTATATAGTCTTATTACTATAGAAATAATTACTCCTCCCACTTCAAAATATAATATTTTTAAGTTTATTATAGTATAATTACTTTTTATTCTAAAATACAAAGATTTTTAAGCTGAAGATATGTATTAAGAAAATAGATATATGAAAACTATATCATATAATATTATGTAATATTATGGTTGATTGATAAGAGAAAATATATTGAGAAATTAAATAGTAAATGGTTACAATGAGTTTTGAAAGTACAGAAGTTATTTTGAATGCTAGTGTCAGCATCATAGATTTAGGGTCCCCTAATATGTAGAGTGCATGACCGAGGCTGGCCCATCGGGCACTCCCATGGCACATCACACAGTATATGCCCTCGCAACCCAAAAAGTTCTCAAAAGAAAAAAAAGAAAGCTAAGGGATGAAGAAAGTCAGCTGGTGGCCTTGCGGCCACGTCATAGCTTGTCATCTACATGCTTTTGGTTCTTTTTAGCTTATCTATTCTCTTTTGTTTTTCCGTTAATATGTTTTCTAAACAGTCAAATAATATGAAAACTTTTTTATATAAAAGTTTTTCTAGAATTTTTATATATTAATATGATTCATTGCTAATTAAATTTTTTTTACACCAAGCTAGTTAGCCGTTTCAAACATATCTAAAAAATCGCAGCCTAAGAAACAACTAACATATGAAATTTTTTGATCAAAGGATAGCTATTTTGCTCTATTGTCAATCCTGAGAAGGGTGGCTGGGCATCTCCAAAAAAAATGACGTGCCATGAGTATTCAATTATGTATTAGGTATTAATATTTTGAGAAAGAGGTATTAGTAATATATCAATATAGGGACTACATTGGAGAAAGAGAGGGAGAGAGAGAGAGATGGGATGAGATGAGTACCATGGAGTCGTTGATCCCGCGTGCGCCCCAGGGTTTCTTGGACGGAGATGGCAACAATGGCAGTGGCTAAACCGGCTAAGGACACTTGCTGTTGTTACTAGCTGCTGCTCTCGCAGGTCAGAGAAAAAGGGTAAAGCTAGCAGCAGTGCAGTGTGCCCTCCCAAATCAAGTTGAGCCGCGTGTGTTGTGTCGTCTTGTCGATTTGTTACCATCCGTGTCCACTGCTACGCTTGCTCATCTCTTCTCTCTCTCTCTCTCTCTCTCTCTCTCTCTGTGTGTGTGTGTGTGTGTGTGTGTGTACGTGTCCCCTCTTGTAAAGCTGCAGCTGTGGCTGCGTGAAGCTTTCATCGATCCATTGCTTCTTCTCCTATAAAATTAGGGTCACCATTAATTATCTACTCCTCGGAGCTCACAGAGTAAAGTGTAAATGAATTTTAATCTCGATAGGATGTTCCTTTAATTTGTTATCGTATGTCGTTTTATTTGTTATACATTTTTTGAAAAAAATGAAAAGATATATTGCTATCTAATATATAACTTCACAAAAAACATATAAATTTAAATTTAACCTATATAAGTTATAAAAAATAACAAATTTAACTATAATTTGTATTTATATATGCTCACGGTTATATTTATTTATATATCACATACTTTTTATAACTATTTAAACGACTCTCTAAACGAGAGGACGAGTTTGCCGAGCAGAGTAGGGAGTGAGCTTAAGCTTTAGCTAGCTACCTCCAGTGTCACTGTTGCTGCTGCAGCGACGACCTCTACATCCATCCATCGAAAGATGTGTGGAAGAGGACCCGACAACCACCACGCCGTCGCCGTCGCCGTCGCCGCCGCGCTGCCAGCAGTGTCCGCGGAGGAGATGGGACACGGCCGCCGTCCCGGAAAAGAGGAGGAGGACCGTGAGTTTGAGGAGGAGTTCCTCAGGTTCAGCATGATGGAGGACGAGGACGAGGACGAGGACGAGGACGAGGAGGAGGACGAGGAGGAGGAGATCGTCGCCGTCGCCGCCGTCGCCCCCGCGCTGCCGGCAGTGTCCGCGGAGGAGATGGCACACGGCCGCCGTCCCGGGAAAGAGGAGGACCGTGAGTTTGAGGAGGAGTTCCTCAGGTTCAGCATGATGGAGGACGAGGACGAGGACGAGGACGACGACAACGACGACGAGGAGGAGGAGATCATCGCCGTCTCGCCGCCGTGCAGGCCTCCGGCCATCGGAGGCAAAGGTACTTACTCCTCTCCCATACCATTTATCGTTTGCTTCTCTCATCACTAGCTTCCGCACCTGCGTTTTCTTCTGATGATCCTTAAAATATTTTTTCTCGCAAATCGGCCAACTTCTCTGCATACATTCTCTCCTTCTCGATCCATATAATGGAATGGAATGTGTGTGTTTTTTATTGGATCTGGAATCTACTACACATTACATTAAGTTGGGATACAGACACACAACACCCCCCCACACACACACACACACACACACAATATATATATATATATATATATATATATATATATATATATATATATATATATATATATATATATATGAACACATGTATACCTATGATCTTCACCTCCATATTTTATTGCAGCTTGAAAGTTCCATAAGAAACACAAAGTTAATACTATTATTACCATTTTAGTTTTATAGATCTATTCCACGTACGACTAAATGAAATATTACTTCTTCATTCCCAATGTGATAGCTAGTATATATAGTAGTATTTTATTTTCACAAGAAATTATATAGATCGAGAACTTGCATTCTTATTGATCTCATGAGCTGCGCTCTATGAGTTACAAAGGAACATACACTACTATGTAAACTCATGCATATCCAAGATTGTATTCCAAGCCCTTTTATAGAGCCATCCAAAGAGACATTGTAATTAACCATCCTTCCTATCTTTAAAAAAATAGAAAGAAAAGAAAATACAAACCGACATTGTATTGTCATTCTCCTTATCTCTTATTAAAAGAAAAAAGAAATACAAACTGGCATTCTAGCTGTACAACTGAAATTGTAATATATAAAATATACCTAGTACAAGTCATAAATAATCTGAGTTCAGCCACACACATTACTGCTAGCCAATTTTCCTTTCACTTCTACCGCAGCTAGTTTTCCTATACATGTGTTCAAAATGCAGCTAGCTCACACAGTTTACCGACTCTGATTCACCAGGCCCATTGTTAGCCAAAATGCCCAAATCCATTTTGGCTTCTGAAATGCTGGTTCCTTGATTATTATCCACTGAAGAGAGATAAACGAATCCAAAATTTTTCACCTGCATGTTCCTTATCAACGCAGCTAGCTAGCTACCAGCTCACCGTTTTACCGACTTATGTTCATCAGCCCATTGTTAGCAGCCAAATTAAATGTCAAATCTAACTCAACTTAACTCTGAAATGTCGGTTCATTGCTTATACATATTTATCCATACAAGATAGGACAACCCCAAAAATATAGTAATTAATGTTATAAAATCGACCCGAAATTATCTCAGAAACAAAAAAAGAGATCCAAACATGATGACGATAACGAGACATGATATTTGATAACAGAATTTAACCGAGGCCGGATGTTACTCTTTAATCCAACATATTACAACATATCAGAGTTACAGTGACCCTCGAGCAGATGTCGTCGATAACCTCTATCTCTCGCTTTGCTAAGTCGTCATGTGGTTATAACAAGTTTGTTTTTTTATTTAAGAGATAGCATAGGGCTAGAGTTCGACTTTTATTTTATTCCTACACCTAGTATAATGTACACATATTCAAAACAAACTCTAGCCATTAATATGTTGAGGATTATATTAATTGTTCCAAAAAAGAGAGAATTAAGTAGCCCTTATATATAATAACGACCATAGATCAATACATACATTGTTAACGGATGAATTGACATATCTAGTTACTTAATTGTTCAATATATAGCTTAGTAGAAAACACATTAGTGAATGCTCCAAACGATTTTATCGATGCCGGCCCACACCTGTTTGTTTCTTTCAATATTATATATAGTGGTGTAGTCTTCTCTTTTAGCATTTGATTTTTATTTGTGTGCTTATGTAGGTTCGTGGCTATATACACACACGTACGTACGTACGTACATATATATCGTATATATATATATATATATGTATATATATAGTATCCTACATATCTAGATATTTATAAGTTTATCTTCACTAAATATAATTAATGCTATTTTCCATTAAGTCATATCGCTTTAATTGTTTTTAGCAAATTATCCTTTGATTTATCAATCTATTTAAATTGTCATAAACCATATAACCGGTAAGTTTATAGCTTTTTCCAGTGACCGATCAAAGATGCAAATTACATAAGGTTATGTTGTTTAATTAACTATCACACACATTATTTCTACTATTATATATTATACAAAACTTCTATAGCAATACGTGTGGTTTTATCTAGTAGTAATTACGTCAAGTGGCTGAATTGAAAATGCATTAAATAGCTCCGTTGAATATTTACTTAATATTTTGGTAGAACCTATATTGCTTGTTAAATTCTAATAACAATATATTATAACTAAGAGCATACCTCCAACAGATCAATATGTGTTACAACTGATTTTTGGATGAGATTATTGTCCCACCTGATGATTCCAAATTGGTTTTCTAGTAGTAAAATTTTGTAAGATAAATAAAGTAGATTGAAAATTATCTTGTTTGGAACATGGAATTTAGCTGAAATAATATCATACTACAAAAAAGGTGACCCGGCGACCCTGGGCTTATGTTGGGCCTTAAAAAAAAAGCAGGCCTAGCATTTGTCATACAAGGAAAAGATAAAGCAGGCAGACTCTCGGCTTATGGGCTGCAATAATTGGTTACTACTTCGTACTCCTTGAGACTCATTAGTTTACTACAGCCGGTTGTCCTCTATGATCCCTTAACCTAGTTATTTGTTTTTTTCCCATGCGATTTGTCGTCTACACATTAATCTCCTTAGCCACAGACACTTACAAATTCGTCCAGGCTACTACAAATTTTTGGGTCCACCACTGGATATAGCCACACATTTAGAGACATGGGAATTTCGATGTGAGGAGGAAATTAAAAGGATATATATGAAGAAAACGGGACCCTTTTATTCCTGTTATAATGCATCCTTAATTTTAATATAGTTATTATATAATTTTATACATATTGTTTGGTTCTTCCAAGTTACATGTGCCTTTATATAACTATGTCAAATGGTTTTGCTTACGCCAAACGGTTGTTCTTAATTATAATCATAGTTCAGTAAAAATGAGTTGGTTTATGATGCTTTAATTTGCTTGAAATGAGACCGCCACTGCAGTCTTCTAGTGTTAATTAGCTGCTGGCTAGCTACTTCGTTTTAGTTTATGGATTGGGGCCCCCTTAAAAGGAAATAATTAGATATTCTTGATGTGATATGAGAAGTAGTTAATTAATTAGTTTGGTAATATTTATCCTAGCATTTTGTTTTGCAGATTTATACCTTCATTACAATGGTTGAATGCATAAAGCTGTAGATTTTTTAGATAATGACATAAAGCGGTAGTGTTACATCTCTTGCATATCTCCCGATATGTACTACGATCTGTTTATATTTATTTGTAGTAGGAATATATATAGAGAGAGTAAAATGCACCGTGGGTACTAATTTTGTAAATTGCTCAAACAAACCACTGAACTTGTTTCAGGGTGTAAATATTATAGAATACATGTCACAAGAAATGTTTGTTGCTAAATTAAAAATCTTATTGGCATAAGATGATATGCTTGTGAGCCATATGGGCAAGGCAAGGTTACAAGGCAAGGGTTACAAGTATAAAGTTAAGCAATAAAAATGTAAATTAATCGTAAATTAATCTCTATATTCTTACATGCGCTGCTAACATGCATATGCTTTCGGTCAACACAATCGGACAATAAAAAACAAAAATCATCATAAATTAGGTTTTTATTGTCACTATTACACCATCAGCTTATTTGTGATCATGCTAATGAAAAAATTAATATGACATCAACATGAACATTCCACATGATATATGTTTTATGTAATTTGCACCTTAGAAACAGTGACTCGTTTGAGCAATTTTTAAGATGAGTGATTTAATTACATCCACCGTACAAGCTGTATACTGCTGATGTACTTTACTCATATATATATATATATATACATATATATATATATAATTTTTATGGTCAGTGAGGATATATTTTAGTTTCTAGTTAAATTAATTTTGATACAACTGGTGGCACCAAAAAAATGACATTGAAAATTATGGTACTAGCAAATTAAAAGGCGTAATATTACCCTAAATATACCCATGTAGCTAGGCATAAGGCAGACAACCAACAACAGAAACTTGAAGTGCAAACTAGCAAAAAGGTGATCCCCTTATTTACATTAGAGAAGCCCAAAATATCCATCACAACATCCTCAAGCTTCTCAAATTAAAACTCGTTCTAAATTTTAATATTTCCATCACACACAGATAACCCTCCTATATATGTACACCATATGGAAACCTCGTTTTTGTGAGCATCATTAATTATTCTCTACGTAGCCCATCAAACACTACTTCATAACAATCACTCATATCAATGTCATCTAGCCCAATTGTTTGTCACATAAATTGATCGTGCACATGACTTTATTGGATCAGATCGATTTCCATAAGAAATTGAGAATAAATGACATTTTGGTATCAAGTATTACTATGTTACATTCAAGATGTTATTCCACATGGTGACCTTAATTAAAGTAATCTTGATAATTACACACAACAATCCAACTATATATTAGTATAGGATAGCATCACTAAATTGGGTGTACGCACTTTGCTCAAACTCTTGGTTGGTATTTGTACACAGTCCTATGGATTTTCAGCAATATATAGAAGGGTTGTTGATCATTGATGATAAGGTGAGTTGCATACTTGCATATGGCCTCAAGAGGAATTATTCTGCTTAAGATGGAGATTGGTAATATATATATGATTGGAACTAGTTTTCGTAGTCCTTAAATATATATACTTATTGGGATATATATACGAAATACAATCCTGCTCATATCCAAAGATGGAGTTCTTCTAGAGTTTCGTCCCATAAAAAGTCCAATTCTAAAGATGAATCTGGACATAGATTCATTCCCAGGATTTAATTCTTTTTGGATAGAGGGAGTATTAATCGTATTCTCCATGTAGCCCCTAGAAATATACCCCATGTAGGTCTAAAGCAAACAACACCAAGCAAAGCCAACAGCTAGCATCAAACAGAGCAAAATTACTCAATTGCAATTCTCTTTGCTATAGAGATCACTACCGGAATCCAGAATTTTCTTGGGGGCCAATTAATTTTATTGGGAGCCGAGAAATAAAACCGCGCCAAGATTATATTTTACCTTGGCATTGTCAATTAGCTGCCAGTGATATTTTAATTTTAACAAGAACCGCCAAGGTATTTGCAGATTTTCTTGTGCGGTTTGAACATTAAATTCATGTTTCCACGTTTCTCTTTTCATAATAATCACACATCATGCAGTTTTACATCTGGTTTTGTATTGCCAAAGATTCAAATAACTGCATGCTTAGGTAAACATATTTTTTTTTGAAAAGAGATTAGGTAAACATATTCATAAGCGGTGTAAAAGATCATTGATATACTTCCGATCTCTCTATATGTAGGTACTGACTAATTGTAATTTTTGATAGTTTATTTTCCTAATTGTTGAATGGATGATATGCATATAATTAAATTACTAAATTCTCATCCTGAAGATTTTGTTGATCATGATGCAGATTTCAGCTCAGGTCGCGGCACCGAATTTTCATTACTTGTTGTGAATTCAATCATGACTCACACTAGTACAGAATGCCTCATAGGTGCCGGTTGGGAAACCCTCTTAGGTGCCGGTTTTTCCAACTGGCACCTATTGGTCAGCACCAATGACTTTTGTCATTGGTGTCGGTTCTTCGACCGGCACCTATTCGGGCAAATAAGTGTCGGTTCGTGTAGAACCGACATCTATTTATCCGACACCTATACAGACCAAACACCATTCAATGAAATGAGGTGCTTCCAATCTTTTCTTATGAATCCACTCCTTTAGCCAGACCCACCATATTTATCGGACCCACCATATTTTTCCACGCGGGCGCGGGCCCACGAGATAGAGCTACAGGCACGAGCGAGCGGTTCGGTGAGCGGTTCTACACGACGAGCGAGCGAGGCACGGACCTATTTAAGCTGGTGTTGTTCTGGTTTGGCGAGCGGTATGGTACGAATCGAGGGAATAGTGTTTTTTGAGAATAGGTGACGGTTCTTATTACGAACCGTCACCTATAGTCTCAAATAGGTGTCGGGTGAACAGTAAAACCATCACCTATACTATAGGTGGCGGTTTTACTGTTCACCCGGCACCTATTTAAGACTATAGGTGGCGGTTCTTAACACGAACCGTCACCTATTTTTTTGTCGTCACCTATATACATTAACATTACAGGTGCCGGATTTGGTTTGACCAGCACCTTTTGGGGCGACACCAATGAGCCTTTTTTTAGTGTCAGTTGACTTTTGACACACCAATACATGAATTATCGACAATTTTCATGATCAATTTCATCATGCATGAGGCAACGTGCACATGAATCTGGCATCTTACTTAAGCTGAACCTTTCCAATTTTCACTAATTTTTGAATGCAATTCCAATTTTCACTAATGAAATAACACTGCTGAAAAAACCCTCGGTTTATAACCCTTTTAGTCTCGGGTTTTAAATCGGGACAACGAAAGCGTGACTAAAAATGACTATTTATAAATAGCTAGTTAACTGATGTATGAGGACATGAATTGCTGTCCATGAAATTAAGGATAAAATTTGATCTGGTATTATATATTCAGAGATAGGTACAGAGTCACCTGGATCATGAACTCTGTCAAAAAAAAAGGTTCATTTACCATGCGTTTACCATGCGTTTATATAAGCAAAAATGGGACAATTAGACTCATTAGTTACCATGCGTTTATATAAGGTTGTTTGCCAATTTAATCGTTTCGTAGTTTTCACCGTATACAATCAATCGATGTATTTGTGTATTACCATGTGTGTTTGTATTCTGGGATAAGGTCAGAAATGGTATTCTCTAATTGATTTCTGAATGAAATCACTTGCATTGATGAATAGATATCCATGCTTGTTTTCCCACTAAATTCGTTCAGGATTTGTATTTGGATTTGAAATATTATGTGAAATCTTGCATGAAAAATGCAGGTACATCAGCTGTTGAATCTGTGACAAACTTCCAGGCAAGAACACCTCTCCCAAATCCGGTGATTCCGGTGGCGCCTGAAACCGGCGGCGATGGCAATAAAGCCAAGCACCGAGCCGGCGGTAGCGGTGGCGCGAAGCGGCCGGCGGCGAAGAAGGCGAGAAGCCAGCACGGCTTCCACGGCGTGCACAGGCGCACCTACGGACGGTGGGCGGCGGAGATCAGAGACACCGTCATCAAGGGCTGCCGCGTCTGGGTCGGCACCTACGACACGGCGGAGGAGGCGGCGCTGGCCTACGACGCCGCAGCGCGCAGGATCTACGGCCGCAACGCTAGGACCAACTTCCCTGCCACTGACGACGGCGAACGCCGTCCGCCGCCGGCGCCGGCGCCCGTGGCGAAGCCCTGCAGCTCATCCAAGCGTCCAAAGACGCGCCGCAGCCCCGCTGGTCGCGGTGACCATGGCGCCGCCACGCCGCCGCCGCCGCTGCCGCCGCCCGTTGTCCCCGATGGCATTATTGATCTTCTCGCCGACGGCGACCCTCCGGCGCCAGCTGGTGGCGCCGTGGAGTTCATAACCCTAGGCACCGCGGCGGCGCTGGAGGTCACCGACGGCTGGGAGTTCGAGCCGTTCATCCAGGAGCTGCTCCTTCTCGGCGGCGGCGTCGCGCCGCTGGACTACTACGGCAACGGGCAGGAGCAAGTCGCCCGCGGCGGTGATCTCTGGAGCTTCTGATATCGCCGCCATTAAGCATGCTCTCATGCATCAGACGATCAATCTTAATTGACTGCTGCTAATTAAGCATGCAAATAATTAGTCACTAGTATGAACTAGTAACTATAATCACATGCATGTTTGCACATCAGCTTCCTTGTTAAATTTATTAAGTGTGTTCGTGTGCCTTTGCTAGTTGCTTAGTAGCTAGCTAGCTTCTCATGTATGATTCGAGGTTCGATCGATCATACGATCACCGGAGCCGATATGAAATATGAATAATGAAACTTGCTTAATTGTTGTATTATATGCCAGGAGTCTATAGGTTGCAATGAAAAAAATTGAGTTTATATTTTATTAAATTAATTAATAAATACTTATTTAATGTTAATAATAATATGTTTTTTCTTGTTGAATAAGTATGTTAATTTTAAAATTTTAGGAGTCAATAATAAAATAGAAGATGATTTATTAAAAGGCGATATAATAATAAGATTGAGGGATTCGGATATTAGTGACAAGGGTGACGTGGGATTAGTATAGATCAATGCATACATGTCATGTACTAGTATTTATTAACTCATGCATGTCTTGTGAATTTGATTGCTGGAGTACTAATGCAAGTCATCAACATGTTTGGCTAACGGAGAGGCACTGTGAAATGGCATGCATTAGTAAACTCAGATTTGTTATTAGTAAACGTAAATTTGTAATATTAAGATATGTATTATATCTCGTGTATATTTTGCAATAGATTAATCTATTTTAGGATTTTGGGACAAAGAAAGAAAATAGTTTAGTAGACATAATGATACTGTTTATGCACATGTTCTTCTGCAATGCTAGTAGACAGCTACTGCAGGTCAAAACTGTTTACATGAGGATACTACTCTCTCAGCTTGCCGTACGGTGAAAGCGAGTGTTGATCACGATCTAATTCACAGTTGAAAGAGCTGGATTTTTTTTTACATTTTATACCTTTTTAAATAGTTATGTTACAAATAAACCGTAGAACAACTTATTCTAAAAGTAATCTTTTAGCACCATCTCCTTCGTATCCTGCGAAAGCTAAATCAATAACGTATAGAGATGGCACCGAGAATCTATTTATTTAAAAAATATTTTTTAAAAAAATACTAAGACATAAATATTTATCTTACAAATAAGTCATTAGCGCTATTAAGACCTATTTGAACGAAAATATATTTATATTTTAATCTTTTTAGAATTTTTTGGCATCGTATTAGTAAATTAGTTTTCGTGGGGAAGAAGACTACGTCAATATTATTCTAAACATTATCATGTTCGTCTGCAATGTTAATGATATCGGTGTCGAGAAAAGAATCAAGTTCTCCAAAGATCTGTTTGTATATTAACTCTTTAAAAGATCTAAAACATAAAAAATCTTGGTTCAAAGAGAATATGTTCAGACACAGTTTATAAGGCCCAGCTAGCAACATGCCAACAATGTTCAACAGCGGGTTCTTTTCAGCCATTCGGCTACTAGCCTCTCGCGGATACGTTTTTGAAATAGTACAACGATGCGGTTTTGAAAGACTTTTTATACAAAAGTTTTTTTAAAATATTAGATAAATTTATTTTAGTTAATACTTTTTAATTTATCATGCACTAATTAATTTAGGTTCGTTTGTTTCAGCTTCTAGGTGGCTTTTCAAGATAAAAAGCCATAAGTCAAACAAACAAATGGTTTTTCGATCCGGCTTTTGAAAAGTCAAAAATCACATTTGTATTAAAAGTCCAGAAATCGAGCTCACTTTCGGTAGCTTTCCGGTTTCGAGGAAAAAGTTACAACAAATTACCCGCCTACCATAAAAAACGCTTGGCATTTCTTTTTTGTCTCGAGCTAACGCACGCAGCCTAGGGTTACCAACACCGGCGCCGCCACCCCGTCGACGCGGCCTCCACGGGCGTCGTCCCGTCGCCGAGACCCTACGAGCGTCGTCCCGTCGCCACGACCTCGCAGCGCCGCCCGTCGCCGCGACCCCGTGGGCGCCCGCAATCGACTTCGCTACGGCCGCCACCTCCTCGACACCCCATCGTTGCCCTCTGTCGTGTGACCTCGTGCACGCCCTCCAATCGACTTCGGCTACCGCCCAACCACCTCCTTCGATGCCCCGTCGCCGTCCCCTGTCGCCGTGACCCCCGTGCGGCCCCTCCCAATTGACTTCGGCTACCGCCCGACCACCTTCCTTGACGCCTCATCGTCGTCGTCCCTGTCGTCGTCGCCCCTTTAAACAGCCACCTCGTTGTCGTCGCCCCGTCGCATCGCCACCTTGTCGCCCGTCGCGCCGCCGCGCGCCCATCCCGTCGCCGTTGGCTCATCGCAACGCCACCCCCGTCGGCGTCGCCAACACTAAGGTAAGTTTTCATATGCTGCTATAGCGTGGTTGTTCTTGTTTTTTTGGTAGCCACATGTATGTTATCTGTGGAAGAGGTGTCGCTTGTGTTTATTCTTGGATGTCATTTTTCGTGATAGCATTGCTATTGCTAGCTAGTGCTTTGATGGCGATGAAAGATTAATGTACAAGATTAAAATATATTTTGTTATGACAAATGTTACATGATGTTACTTTATAGTATTATTATTATCGAAATAAATACTTATTATTTTAAAAATATCTAGGGACGTTATGGATATTTTATATTCCATTCACCCAAATAAGTCAACTCAAAAGTTAGCTTTCAAACAAGACCCACCTGTTGGCTTCTGCCTTCTGATAAAAACCAAAAACCAGCTTCTAATTTTTAAAAGGCTGAAACAAACAGTGTCTTCTCAGATAAGTCAAGCAGCCTGTTGTAACCTCTGCTTGCTAGGCTCCGTTCCTGGGAAGCGTTTGGCTTAGCTTATTTGCGGTACACGAAACGATACAAATAATAAGAGCATGATTAATCAAATATTAATATTAAAAATTTAAAAATAAATTTATTTGATTTTTAAAAACCTTTTATATAAAAAATTCTTGTATGCATCATTTAAATACTTTGAGAAACGTCCGTAGGGAAAACGATAGAGTAACTCAGCTGAATCAAACACAGCGGGAAGCAAGCTTAACTGGCTATTGGATCAAAACTAGTAGGGCTACACGACAGAGTAAAGTAGGAGTACAGATCTAATGGGCCTAGCAACGGCAGCCGTGACCGGCTAGGCCGGCGTTAGTAATTGGTACGGTTTGTAAGCTGGTAGAATTTTATTCAAAGTATTTTAAGGGTATTGTTATTTATTTTTTATAGGGAACGTGCTTTTTAATCAGAGAAGGAGCTTATCGTTTTGTTCTTTTTGAACATTTTTGGGCCTCTTTTTCGAACATGGTCTGTATTATTTTCTCTCTCATGGCACATATTTCTTTCTCAGTTTTAGTTTTAGATTTTGGTGAAGGATCATTAATTTTCGCTACCATCGAATTCTGACATCATCTTGTGGTATTTATAATATCTACGTAAGAAACACCGATGCCGCATGTAAACAAGCTTGTTGGAACATGGGATGTACCTGTAATAAGTTTCATTCAAGCAGGTCATACATCCTGTTTTTCCTTTAGTCTGTCCAAAACTGAAAACATGACATTCCTTTAGTTTGTCCAAAACTAAAAACACGACAGGGTAGTCGTTAATGGTGATGAAAATAATGGCCTTTATTGTGAAGTATTATCTTAAATACTTGTCCCACATATTCATCCTAGCTTTCGTAAATCTTTCATATCTTTCATTAATGGTTCAAGAAGTACATCAATATCAATACCAGTCCGCCTGAGGCTTTGTATAAAGGCCGCCTAAGGCCTTGTATAAGGACATAGATAGAACGTACTTTCGCTTCTGACAAAGTCAGGTAGGAAGATTGTAAATGATCAGAAGCACTCGTCAAATGCTATGTGAGCTGCTCATGTCTTCGAAAGGGTTCACTCCATTAGTACTCAGTGAACACCTAATATTTTATTGGTCTTTAGCAGATTCTGGGTACAATACATCAAAGTTTATCCATTGACGAGCATCCACATTCGACCGATCTTCTTTGTCATCAGGATCCACTTGTTGCTCATCATGATGGGTCCATAGCGTATAGTCCGTCATAAATCAACACATCACTAAGTGACCCGTTATTTTCGCAGCATCTACCCATACTTTATTATTCTTATAGTCAGCATATGGACAATGTATCTTCGTTTTATTGTTACTCCTAGCATGCACCTTGGTAATATCAATAAATTTAGCTATAACAAATATCTTGGCATATGATACATCCATAGTTTGTCCATATCTCCAAAGATATTTAATTTATAATTATATTAAAAATTAAAATTTCAATAAATATATATTTATATACAAACTTAACTTTGCTCGCTAGGAAAAAGAGAAATATAAATAACTAATGGATTGTGATCTATAAATTTAACGTAAACAAAATAGATATTTTTTGTATTTAGACCTTGAGGATGGGAAGTGGGCAAATACATATATTCTCTCTCCTATCTAGATATAGTGATGGAATATGTGCAAAATACTTTGTTTTGGGTAATAAAAGTATCACATTTAACTAGTAGGGGATGAGAGGACAACATGACAACAAGGTATATACATAGATCCATCACAATCATATCATAGAAAAGCAAAAAAAACAAAAAAACAAATTTACACATAGTGCATTTTTTACTATTTTAAATGTATAGATCCATAACAATTAAGACCTACAAAAAATAAAAAAATGTAAAAAGATTGAGAATGCATGGATTTAATCACCATAGAAAAATCTACCAAAGATTTTGATTTCAAAATCTCCCCCCTATATTTTGCTTGTTTTTGAAGAGAGAAACTTCGAGTGAATGAATAGGGGCTTCGGGAAGAAGAAGACTTTATAGGGCAATTATTCTAGACATACTACTTAAAGCATTGCCTGTGAAGATATATCTTCGCAGGCTTCGAGTGCGATGGAATGGCTATCGTGCCGCCTGGTGTGGTGGCGCTCGCGATCGCTCCCTCCTGCTCTCGTGTTGGCGGCAACTATTCCGGGAAGGGATGGGATGGCGCACACTGGTGGTGGCGCCTCCTCACCCCATGCTCTATTTTTGTTGACGGGACAACGGCGTGATGATTGAAAGAGGCCGCTAAGCCGGCCAGTGTGTGGTGTCGACGACGCAAGGCGGTGTGTGTTGCGGGGCGGCGACATGGTGTGCATGGCGATGGTGACACATGCATTTTTCCCAAGACGACCAAAACATGGGCAGTATGCCTGAGGCAGCAATGAAGGTGGCACCATGAAGTGGGCGTAGGCTGGTTTGCAACAGTCTCTTCTCCTCTTGCGGAGACACCTAGCCGTCACAAGATGGCCATGTTAACGGGCCTATGTGAGGGAGAATGGATCCACTCATCTCTCTCATCCTCTCCCTCTCTAATCCAAAGATGTGGATGAAGTTGAGTGCGTCGAATGTCATGCTATTCTCCTCCTTGATGGCTAGTTAGCGGCGAGGTGTTGGTGCAGTGGCTGTGCGCCGAAGGTGCTTGGGGTGGGGGTTGCTGAGAATGATGGGCACGCTTGGGCATGATCCATGTTCTGGACTCTATGCGGAAACCAAAGGAAACTTTCACCATGATTTTTGACATGATTAACATGTAATGTCATCCATTCCATTGTCATTACGATTGTTGCTATCGCTATTATGTGGATCAAAGCATCATTAGTCATAGTTTGCAACTGTAGGGCATGGGCACAGTTCCATATGATCATCCGCGGGGTATTCAAAGAAGAACTAGAAGTAAGGATGGACTTTTTGGTACGTACATGGTCCAAAATTATATATCTCATTTATTCTATAATACTATAATAGAAATATATATTTCATAACTTTGTTTCTCCTTTAGTGTTTACGACAGGAAAAGAGGAATATATTCTACGGCTACTATGTTTGTAACATTATTCATAGCATAACACACAACATTAACACTGATAAGGATATGGAAGTAAACATCATTCATACATTATTTACACTCTATTGATTGATTTAATATATTTATATCTTTTTTTTCAAAATAACAGATTATTTAGATGAAGGACCAACTCCCTTGATGGACTACATAAAGGCTGTTCAAAAATAACCGATGAGATTTATTATGGATGATATTGGTAATAAATCCAATAGGAGAATTTCATGATAATGGACAACCTATTCCTCGATCCAAACTTTCCTCTTAGCTTTTGTAATATATGATAGAACATTAAAAATTAACAACGATTATACATATATAAAAATATATTTAATTTTTATTACATATAAGCAATATATACCTGCAATTACATATACGTGATGCTATATACAAATATATATTAATCATATATGAATGTATTTACTTATATGTATTTATATATATAAAGACATATATATATTATTTATACATATGTATATGTATATATATGTAAGTAGCAAGGAAAAAAGTAAAAAATAATTTTTAGTACCGTTTGAAGCGATAGTCACGTGATATTACTATTTTTATACTTTAGTATCGATTGGTATTATTATTTTTTCTAAACATGAAATAGTTTGACAACCATGAGCTAGAGGACTTAGCCGATGGGCTCTCACATCTTTAGCAATTTGTCGCTATAAGCGGATCACTTCTCTACGAATCCATGTGGCCTGCGACAAGCTTAAAGAAACAGTAGATCCATGTGACCCAAAGCACGTACGGTCGTCTGGCCTGCGCATGAATTAATGTCTCCTTGGCCCTTGGCCCTTGGCCTTCCCGGCGAGCCAACCACAAATAAAAAGGCTACTGTACTGTCATTTCCATAGGAGGAAATATATCCCGATATGGATACTAGTCCTCATGGAAATGTTTCCTTTTTCTCCATGCTGCTGCTGCTACTGCTACTGACTTTAATCCTCAAAAGCCTGCTGGCCAACTTGCACAACTGACTCTGCACTCCACACATCTCCTTTAATTGAATGCATGCACAGTGGCGGGCCCAGCTTTTTTAGACTGGGTATTCAAAATAAATAACATCGTCATCTTTGACTTGAAAAATAATTTCCGAAGGTAATCGAACAATCATTTAAGTATTCTTTTCTATTTTGGCTCACTATCACTATGAATCTCGACCTTGATACACCATCGATTGCAAGTCATTCTCATTGGAAGAAGGATTCAGACTAGCATGTTTCATTTTGAAATCTCAAAAAACAACCCTTTAAATCAACATTGGGATCTTTCTTTCTCATCATAGTTCAGACTAAAACAATATAGGAATGGATTAATGTCTCTAGATCACTGGATGTCTCTAAATTACTAAAAATCAATACATCTAGGTCAATTGATTCATTCAAATTTCAAAATTCAAAGTATCTTTCTCCAAATTCACAGCAATTACCATAAATTTTCAATAGTTCAATACTAGCCCAATATTTCAATAGTTCAATTGATATATTTAATTTTAATTTTCAAAAAACTACATGTTGTCTGCTAGTGCAAGATGAAGATGGTGATGTCGATCAAATATTGGTGCAGCCTCATCGATGTCGAGTCGTCATGGCTACGGCAAGATTCCTCGCCACGCGTCTCCCCTAATCCCCGCCTCGCCACTGTCCGCCACAACCTTCCTTCGAAAATCCTCCAATTTGGTGCACACTGCACAGCCAGCACCAGGGGCCAGGGCTCCCTCCTCTTCCTCACTTCTCTTCCATCGATCACCGATGGCATCACCGTGCAACGCGTGATGGCTGTAAAGGCAGCGGCTGCGACAGGGCGACGGTAAGGCTACGGCAGGGTGCCAGGACAACAGGTGTGGCTACGACAAGGGCGACGAATCGGCTCCTGCCTATTGGGGGGTGGGGTCGTGCCGTCACAGGGAGCATAGGGGTTTGGGGATTGGATTTGCCCAATTGGGCTGGCCTATTACACATGCAAGGGGGAAAGCTAGGCCTAGGATGTCTGAAATATGTCATTTTGGCCTCTTTGCTTCAATATACCCTCCTTATTTTCCTCTTTTCCTATGTACACATGTATTATACATTACATATATGTATTTTTGTCAAAAAAACTTGGGTATACATATGAATACCGATGTATACACTGTGGGCCAGCCCTTGTGCATGCATGGCCACAAAGGGCTCCTTGGATGTAAGAATCTCAAAATACTAGAACCTTTGACTCATTGAGATAATAATGGTGTACCAAAACCTCATCGATGCTACAAATCCCATTAATAGAGAACGGCAACAACAATGATAGTACCAACACCGTCGTCTCTGGATCCAAAGTGTTCTCTGGGTATGTTACTCTATTCACTTTAGTGTTAAACATGTTATTAGATGATGCTATTATTGTTGTTAGCATGTTCATTTTTAGCCCCATCACTGGATCATACTTCTATTCACATGTTTATTATCATGTTTTTCTGGATTATAATATGTTGAATTATGACTAGGTTTTCAACCATCCAAAAACATGACAGGTCATTTTTGGTAGTTGGCTTTGTTGTATCACTGAAACCACATGTATTTGATGGTTCAAACTATAATAGATAGAAAGCGCGTGCACTGCTGTGGTTGACAACCATTCAATGTTTCTTTTGTTTCACTAGGCAAGCCGACCGAATAAACTCTTTCTTCTGAGGAGGAGGCTAAGTTTGAGTCCAAGGATTTCTTGTTCTGTGAAGCATTGACAAGTGTATTGGCTGACAACATACTAGACGTGTACGTACACATGCCTTTGGGGAAGGATATGTGGGATGCACTTGAGGCCAAGTTCAGAGTTTTTGATGCTGATAGTGAGTTGTATGTCATGAAATAGTTCTATGACTACAAGATGGTTGACGACCGTTCTATAGTAGAGCAAGCTCATGAGATTTAGGCGTTGGCAAATGAACTTGAGAAAAATAATAGCGAGATTCCAGACAAGTTTGTGGCGGGTGGCATTATTGGCAAATTGTCATTCTCTTGGTAGGACTTTGCCACTTCTCTAAAACACAAGAAACAAGAGTTCAGTGTTACTGATCTCATTGGCTCTTTGGGTGTTGCGGAGAAGGCGAGGGCAATGGACAACCATGGCAAAAAAGGCTGAGGGAGGTTCTAGCATCAATTTGGTGTAGAAGAAGAACGCTCAAGCCTCCCACAACCAGAAGAATATCAAACCTGATGTCAAACCCAAGGGTACAACCAATTTTAAGAAGAAAAACAATGAAAAGGCAAAGGGTAACTGCTTTGTGTGCGGTGAGCCTGGTCACAGATTGTCCTGATCGCAAGGAAAAAAGTCTATAAATATGGTTATTAGAGATAGAGGAGGAACATCGGGGTATGGTAAATTTTTACCTATAGTTCTTTCTATTTTTCATTCACCTAAGTGGTGGGTTGATACCGGTGCTAATATTCATGTATGTGTTGATATTTTTCTGTTTTTCTCTTATTAGGTCGAGAGAGGTTCCTTGTTTTTGATGGGGAATGGTTCGCATATAGCTGTTCATGGTTGTCGGTCGATGCGTGTGCTCGACACGCGGGGACCAGGGGACCCCCTTTTTGGTTCGGCACAGGGGAGCGATGAATCAGGGTTCGAGCTCGGGGTGAGGTAGAGAGAAAGTAGAAAGGTGGAGGAAAGTCGCAATCGCAAAAGACACAGAAGAGTTTATACAGGTTCGGACCGTCGGGGAGACGTAATACCCTACTCCTGTTTTTATACTATGTGGAGAATGAATTACAAGGATTGGTGTGGTTGTTCTTCCCTGGGGAAGCTGGAGCTAATGATTGAGGCGAGATGCTTAAAGCTAAAGGTTGAAGAAGCTGAACCAACCAACCCCCTCTATAATGGACTTGGGCCTCCTTTTATAGTGCAAGGGGACACCATAGTAGTCCTAGCTTTCTCTACTCCGCTTCACGTGATGGAGCGGCTCTTGTCCTGTCTTATCGGGGGTCTACCCCCATTCCTGCTCCTGTTGCCATGTTACGGGAGTTGAAGGAGAAAAACGGGCGTCATGGCTGCCATGCTGCTGACAAGAGGAGGGATCAACTTACCTACTCCAGTGGGGCCTACCGGTCAGTGGCTCTCCGCCTGGAGAGGGGTCGACGTGACACCCCCAACGCCCATATCCTCTCTCCCACGCGGCCGCCCAGCGTATTTAATGCGACTGGACGGGGCGTGGAGGGAGGTGTGCGTGTACTGACCGTGCGGCCATACTGCGGTCGCCGTCAAAGACTTTCTCCCCTCTCTCCCTCGTGACGGGCAAAAAGGGTGATGATGAGCGGCTGACAGACGTGCCTCACATCGCAATAAATGCGACGGCGCATGCATCTAGCCTCTCTCTAGGCATTAAATGTGGTGGTTGGTAGTTGGCGGTTGATCTTGTTCCTCTCTCGGAGAGGTGCGGGTTGATGGACGAGGGTCCGGGTGATCCCGAACCCTTCCATCTGGGAAGCGGCGGCCTCCGGGCAGCTCTCGAGCCAAGTCCCCTTTGGGATGGCCACGTGACCGCCCATGGTCCGGACCCGCATGAGTCGTTCAGGACATATCTTTGGGGCGCCCTGGTGAGCGAAGGCGTCTTCCTTCTTCAGATATTTATTCTCGTTATACCCCCGGGCCCATATCACCGACAATGGTGTTGGTACGATCGATCTAAAGTTTACTTCAGGAAAGACCGTGCATCTAAAGAACGTGTAGCATGTTCCCTCAATAAAAAAGAATCTTGTTAGCGGCTCTATACTTTGTAGAGATGATTTTAAACTTGTGTTTGAGTCTAATAAGTATGTCGTATCTAAATATGGAACATTTATTGGTAAAAGTTATGACAGCGGATGCTTGTTCCGCTTTTATTTGGATGATGTATGTAATAATGTTGTTGTGGACCCCCGTTTTTGAGACGGGAATCTTTCATGTTCATAGTACCATTTCCTGGATCGAGTAGTTGGTACCCACGAATACAAGATCGATAATCAGGTGCACATGCACGAATAGTCTTACATCAACATTATTACATCAATAGGCCCGAAGGCAATGTTCAACCCACAGGACCTTATGGTCCGAATACAACACAAACATAATTTAGATACGGCAATGGAATAGGCGGCGGCTTGTCATTCGCCACGTGCAACGACCGGAGCTAAGATCTAGTATGCGCCGTCGTTTCTTCACCCTCCCGGTAATACGCGTATGGGTCCTCCGCTCTTCATTTCCATCAATCGAAGGTTTGTGCGTATAGCAAGGGTGAGTACCAACCGTACTCATCAAGCCAACACGGAATTGATGCATATGATAGAGTTATTCAGAGAAGGGCTGGGGTTCTTTTGCATAAAGCCAATTTTCACAATTCTTTTCACAAGCCTATCAACTAGCCAAATTAAGTTTTAATTTCACAGTTCATTAATTCGGTGACGGTTCTGTCTACCATCCATCGTGATTCCAAGGATGGCTTCCCGCCTCCGATTCGTCATGATTTTCCGGGGAATCTACCCCTTCTCGCATCTCGAGAAGTTGATTCACTAGCGAATGAAATCATCATGCAAACCCATCCCAGCAGCTTTTAAGTTTAAAGTCTAGCCAATCGAAAGTCTTGTCACGATGCTCATTATCCGCGAGCACGGCTATTCGAATAGATTGATTCACTCACACCGCAAGTGGATGTACACTTTACCCGTACTCCGCGACAGCCCAACAAATGAGCCTACGCCTCAACACATGAGACGGTCACGGCAAAGCCTTTCGATAACCTTGCTTTGGCAGCACTCCGCTCCATGAACTTAAGCCCTCATGCACTCTAGCCGTCCTTTTCTAGCAGTAAGAGGAGTTCTAGCGCACCCGGGGTAAGGGAAACTTTCTCAATCTTTAAGTTTAATTAATATCGGTTTAATTCCACCATTCACAACAAAGGCCGCAGCCTCATCCTCATCCCATAACCACATCATAGAGAACCATCTATGCAAGGATACCGCCTCCGCTCACTGTCTAGTCACTAGGTCTATACCCATTCGAGAAGTACGGTTGTACTAGCTCGTTTCCGCTATCTCATGGCTCGGTCCTTACTGACCAGGGTCGGCATTTGCCTTTTCCGGAATCCACCCAATTCATCTAGCCGCCCCAGTCTAAAACATTTGTGTAGCATTTTCAATTTTCATCAAACTTAGTTCAACATTCTCATGGCCATGTGGCGCTCATGTCTCCACAGGCCGTATTTCAACTACCTCCCCTAAGGTAGTTGCCCGAGCACAAAGCTTCCTTGTAAAATCATGAGTATGCAGGTATCTAGTATAAGCAGGGCTAAGCATTTTTACTGAAGTTAGCCTCCAGTCATATCACGTCAATATCAAGGCAGGTTATATCAAGCATAGGCACTCGTTTGTGTATAGCATGCAATTTGTAATTTTCAAATCAACATTATTTCACAAAGTAGGATCAATATGTTCAAAGAGTGTGATGACTTGCCTTGCTCGCACACTTGAGGGGTGGTATCTTCACGGGTCGATGCCGGTTTCTTCAGTGCTATCCGTACGTGCGAAAGATCAATTGAATTCAATTAGAATTCAATAAAATACCGAGAGATCGAAAAGGACCATAAAAGCCATGAAAACAACTCCAAAAGTTTTGCCAAAAATTCTACTTGAGTTAGAACAAGGGTCGCTAGGAAAATCCGAGTTTTGGAATCGAGTTGATGACCTAGGGTTTTCGCAAAGACGGCGATCGTAATAATTTGGGAAATTAAGTTTGAAAATATCAGCGGAGAAAATTCGTGCTCGAGGTTTGAGGGTTTGAGCACAAAAGAGAAGCCTATTTAAATGGCGAGAAAGAATTAATCGAAGTCCGGATTTAAAAACGATGCGAAACGAAATTCCGAAAACGTTCGATTCCGATTTTTCAAACTTTGCACCGAGAAAACATGCGAGAAAATAATTTATTTTTGCCCAAAATTTTACTCAAGTCATCCCAAAATATTTTCCAAATTTTCCAAAATTTTTCCCAAATTTTTCCTATTTTTTTCTTTTTTTCTTTTTACCGGCGCACTCTTCATTTGCCCTCAAGTGTTCGACCGAGGTTCGCCAACAGAGGTGGCGGCGCGCGACAAAAGGGGGCGGGGCGGGGCTTACGGCGACGGCGGCCTCGGGAGGTGCGGTGGGCACGGGGAAGGCCTTGCGCACGGCGGCGGCTCTCGACGGCGGCGCTGTGGAACGGGAGAGAGGGCGGCGGCGGCGCGGCGAGGCGGGGCGGCGCGCCTTTATAGGCGCGGCGCGCGCGCGAGCGCGGTGGAAAGGGGAGGGCCGGCTCGGGTGTGCGCGGCGCGGCGCAACACGCGGCGTAGCTCGGGACGGGCCGAGTACGGCGGGCGCAACGCGGCGGCCGGCGCGCGGCGCGGCGGGTCCGACGCGCGTGCGCGCGCGGCGTGGGGGTCCGGCGTGGCTCGGCCGCGTGGCGGCGAAGCGCGGTGCGCGCGCGGGGCTGGTACGGCGGGCGTGGCGGCGGCGCGGCGCGCGGGGTCCGGCGCGGCGGGCGTACGCTGCGACGCGTGGCGCGCGCGGCGCGGGCCAGCGTGCGCCCGTGCGCGTGGCGCGCGGGGTAGGGGCCTGGGCGCGGCGCGCGGCGCGGCGCGTGGTACGGTCGAGCGCGCGGCGGCGCGCGGCCGGGGCCGGTACGGCGTCGAGCACCTTTAGTGCAATGAACAGTGCCATTTCCGATTTTCCCGATTTTTCCCATTTTAATTTTCCATTTTCTATTTTCTTTTCTTCTAAAAATTCCAAAATAAATCCTAATATTCCAAAAATAATTTTTAGCATTATATTTTAAACTTTTTCTTGACTTTTATTTTTCCATAATTATTTTTTATATTTATTTAAATTCCTTTTTCCTAATTTTCATAATTCACCCATTTTATTTTTCAAAAATTTCCCAAATTTCGAGTATGCCTCCCGAAAATTTTATTGTTCATTTTGTGTCTTAATTCATCTTCTCCCAACCAAAAATTTTATTTTATTTTTCCCAAAACGCGTTTTTCACAAATCCGCGCTTTCCTGCTTTCCTTTTAAAAACCTGATGCGGCTTTCGCACCTCCATTTCGACAACTCCGAATCATCCAAAAACACCGAAAGGGGAATTTACCACGACTAGATTTATGCAACCGAGCCGGCAAATAAGAAGCAACAAACCCGAGAAGAAGCAACCAACGAAAGTTTTTGAAAGTTTCGATTTTTACGTTCCGATTTCGGTTCTCCGATTTTCGGGATGTTACGCTGTGAACCATGTGAGCAATGATGATGAGTTCAATGTTTGGCATTCTTCACTTTGTCATGTTAATTTTGGTTGTATGATGTGCTTAGCTAACATGAGTTTAATCCCTAAATTCACGTTGGTCAAAGGTTCTAAGTGTCATATATGTGTTCAAGTGAAACAACCTCGCAAGCCTGACAAGGCATCAGAGGTGAGAAATTTGGCACCGCTAGAACTTATTCATTTCGATTTGTGTGAAATGAACAACGTGTTGACTAAAGGAGGAAAGAAATACTTCATGACACTTATAGATGATTGCATAAGATTATGATATGTACTTATTGAAAACAAAAGGTGAAGCATTGCATTACTTTAAAATCTATAAGGCTGAGTTAGAAAACCAAATTGAAAGGAAAATCAAACGGTTAAGTTCTGATCGAAGTGGGGAGTATTTTTCAATGAATTTACTTCATTCTCTGAAGAGTTTGAAATTATTCATGAGAGGACGCCTCCCTATTCGCCCCATTCAAATGAGTTTGCCGAAAGAAAGAACTGCACTCTAAGTAGGTTGGTGAATGCCATGTTAGATATTGTGGGGCTCTCCAAGGAATTATGAGGTAAGACTATATTGACTGCATGTCATGTGTTGAATAAAATTTCTACTAAGAATAAAGAAGTAACACCATTCGAGGAATGAAAAAAAGAAAAGGTTGACTCTTTCATACTTGTGCACATGGGGATGTTTGGCCAAGGTCAATGTGCCTATAGTTAAAAAGTGCATACTTGGACAAACAATCATAGATTGTGTGTTCCTTGGTTATGCTATCCGCAGCGTTGGATATTGTTAACAATAAAATTTGAAAAGGTATTCGGAGTCAAAGAATAGATCGAGACGGATTTGACGGAGAAAGAGTTGTTGCCAAATATGATCCAAGATTTTCAAGGTCCGTATCGCCGATACAGAGTCGATTCGGCCACCGATATGGACAAGGCCCGATACAATTGGTTTCGGGTTCAAGTTGAGCTCTGATTCATGATATTTGAAGTTATTGCCAAACAAGGATAGTCTATTGCACGTAATTGTATATATTAATTAGGAATATTAATGAGTCTATTCATTAGGGATATGTTTAATAAGAATCTGACTAAGGAACTTATTTGTATGTTTTTAATTTAGAAGTTCGAGTCGTGTCCAGCATGGACAAGTTTGTATATATGGGTATCAATAGATACCTTGTAATAAAAACAACAACAGCTCAATACATACTTTCGGCGTATTGTGTCACGCTCCGCTTTTCTCTCTAAGTTAAAAATTACCGGTGAAAAATCGTGAAGAAGAAATTGCCGGAAAATCTAAAGAAAATCAAAATCCTAAATTAAAAATCCATTTAATAATTGGAAAAGTCTTGGTGGAATTTTTCTTAAATTCCTCGTGTCAAAATACGCTAACAGATTTTTATCGAATTTTCGAGCATCTAAACAATTTTAAAAATTAAATTAGGCTAACTGGAATTAATTTTCTTAAGAAAAGGGGTTTTTCTTTTTCCTCCCTTTTTCCTTTTTTTCCCCGTGGCCTCCTCCACTTCTCTTTCTCTCTTTGTCCTCCTTCCCACCGCCCACTGGGTGGCCTGGGGCCGACCCCCCAAGTCCCCTTCTCCCTCTTCTCTTTTTCTTTTTTATTTGGGCCGGCCCAAGACTATTCCTTTCGCATGCGCTAAGTCCACTTGACCTCCTTCCGGCTCGGAACAATGACAAGCGGGGCCCGCTTGTCATCCCCAAGCTTGAGCCTCCCTGCCGCACTGCGCATGCCGAGCAAGCCGGCGCATCCCGGCCACGTTCCTCGCGCATCTCGGCCACGTTCCAACTCGCTAACCGCGTCATTATGTGTTTCCGATTTTTCTCCACCGTTTCCCCACTTTCCCCGTTCCTCCATTCATCATGTGCGTCTGAACGGCCGAGTTAAACTCCATCACTGCAGCCGCCATTAATGCCGAGCTCCGACAGTTCCGTCCGTTTCCCGCTTCTCCGCCATGCCCGAGCTCCCTTGCCGCCTATAAGTTTCCCCGCACTCCGAAACACGCCCCCACACTCGCACTCATTCGCATTCGCTCACTCCCGTGCTCCCGCATCGTGCGCCGTCCTTTTTCCGTTGCCGTGCTCACGGTTTCCACTGTTCCCATCGAACCGCTACTCCTTTCGCCGAACCACCACTACCTCCACCTTCGCAATCACCGGGAACACACTCCCGTTGTGTTTTTCTCAATTTTCGATCGACGACCGCACCGTTGCCGTCTTCCTCTCGGGTTCGGCCGACGGTGAGAAGTGCCCTTCCTTTTTCCTCTCTTTTCTTCCCCTTGCCGAGCCGGTCTCGCCTCCACCGCCGTGCGCCGCCCAGCCGCCGCCGCCGCCGCGCGCAAGCCGTCGCCGCCGCCCGATCGAGCCCCGCCAAACCGAGTGCTCTCGTGTGGCCGATCCATACCGGCCACTCCGGTGCCGTCACGTGGCGCACCCAAGCCGGTGGACTCGGTCCACCGTGCACCCGTGGTTTCTCTCTCTTGTGTCACTGTTCTGTGGGTCCCTCAGTGATGTCAGCCCTGAAGACGCTTGCGGCATAAATCGTTTTTCTTTTTCTTAACTAGTAAAAAGGCTGAAACTTGTAAAATTCGCAGAAAATTCATCCGAACTCCGTTTGGGTCCGTTCAAGTTGCAGTGAATTCGTAAAAATGTCAGGAATATATTAAAAATAGTTTAATTTTCTGTTTTAGCTGTATAATAGCCTGTTTTTGCTGTGCTTTGTTTGTCGGTAGAATCGGTTCCGAGGACGCTCCGTTTATTTTGAGGTTGTCGCTGAGGTTCCGTTGGATCAAGATCAAGGCAAGTCATTTTCCTTTGAGCATATTGTACCTAATTTGCAAATTCCTAATATTTTATCTGTTGCATTACTTTATTTTATAATGCAATTGGGATGGGACCTATAGTTTTAAGCCTAGGTTGTTTACCCCGTTTATTTGATCACCTCGGAATTAATTTGACTAGAGTAAGGGCTAGGACATGCTTATTATGCTTAACAACTAGATCATAAAAGGGAAAATTAATTTATTAGAATTATTTCACATGAAATATTGGTCTCCGACCGGATGTACCATTGGTACCGTTAATCAGTAAATTAAAACTTGACTATTATGGTGGGCTATGGGTGCCCGGTTTTGCAAGTCGCACCCATGGCGCTTAAGGACCGGTTCAGGGAAACCCCGGAAGAATTATTAGTGCGTACCACAAGCCGCATGGGCAACGACCGGGCTTGTAGTGTAGCTTTTTCGCCGACGCATCCAGCGAGGTGAGTGTGATGGAGTGCGGATGGACCGGGAAAGGTCTATGCGGCTACCGGATTCACCTAGGCACGAGAGGGGCTGTCTACCCCGGATTTTGGGTAGGGGCGAAACCCGAGGTGTGATGTCGCTTGGTCGTGGAGGGTTATGCGAATGGTCCTCTCACACCCTTTTCGATATGCCATGGTGGTATGTCGACGCACGAACACGTGTTGTGGGGCCGTGTCTTGTGGGTACGACGTACACCTCTCGATCGAGTGAAAAACTATTCGAATAGCCGTGCCCGCTGTTATGGGCGATCATCTAGATTCACCATGATTAGTCTCACTAAAATAATAACTTGATTAAGTGGAAATGAGGTAGAATAGTTGGGAGGATTGGGCCCGACTCAACGTGGTGTAGCGTTGAGCGTGTATTAAAATATTGTTTAATTACTTATATTACTATTTCTACCGCTTTCAACTTAATTTCGTGAAATGCCCGTTTTATGCAAAAGTTAAACCTAGCCTATCCTTGAAATTTAACCCAAAGACACATATCTTCTTTCGTATGACTTGCCGAGTACGTGGTTGTACTCGCCTTGCTTCCCTTTTTCCCCACCTCGCAGTTAGGGGATGAAGCCGTCGATGAGTTTGCCGCCGAGTAGATTCGTCTCGCCGTCAAGGGTTGCTCGTGGAGTGGAGTCGCCGCCCGCCGAATCGAAGCCTAGTTCATAAGTTTATTTTATCTTTTCGCTGCATATGTAAGACTTTTTAATGTTTTTAAGACGTGGTTCTGTAAATACAATTTGTCGTTTGTGTATCCCCTCGGCGGTCCCGGACAGGTATTTTTTAAATACCCATTCAGCTTTGGAAATTCGGAGTGAATTTCGGACGTGACAAGTTGGTATCGAGCCGACCTTGACCGTAGGATGAGCCCACCGGTTAACCCTAAGAGCCTTCAAACTATTTCATCTCGCATGTCCCTCTTGCATTTGGAGTCAAGTTTCGAGAAAATTTGGGAATTCTCATTTAAAAAATGACCTTCCGATTTGGATTTTCCGAGTATGGTTGGACTAGGGTTTTAGAAATTTTGCAGAGTGGGAGTCGATTTGACTTTTATTTGACTGTCGTTTGGGAATAGTCGGGATTATGCATTAAGTCGCGTCTAGAATTTGCGGGTTGCAATATTTCATGCGTCTTATTATTAATATGTAATTTTTTTCACTCATTAATTTATTAGAGTCTGTAGTATGTTATTTGCTCTCATGTAAAACTATTTTATGCATAAAAAATATGCTTCTTATTTGGTTATTCCTTTGAGTTATTTTTGATTTATTTAATCTGGATCCGAGCATGCATTGATTTCCCTCCTTTGTCTTCTATAGATGGCGACCTTCCTCGACGCACTACGGCGAAACCGGGTGACTTTGTGGCGTAACCGAGCAAGATGGCGTTTTGGTTGGATACCCGCCTTCCGAATACACGAAGATTTGCCACCTCAACGGCGAGTTCCCACACCGAGTTCGCTTGGAGGTGCATGGCATCCCCACCGTGTTGCCCAACATGTTGGTGGAGTCTTCTGGAGGCACCTTTGAGCACGCTTGTCAAGAAGCGCCTACCCGATGCTTACTGCACTTCGGGAGGCGTCACGACGCCGATTTCCGTCGCACCGCCTACCGCTACCACCCCAGCCCGTGGCGACTACGACGACACCAGCCTCCTTTCGCTCGCAGTGTCGAAGATGACACAACCTTCGGCGAATGATCGCAATCATGCAGGGCCGGACACCTTGCATGCTAATCCGCACAGGCGCCCAAGGCCCCGAACGACCGAAGTTGATGGAGATCAACAGTTGAAGGGTGAGGTGGCCCGCCTCAAGAGGGAGAATGCCATTCTCCAGTGGCCATTCGCCTCCCAGGGTGCCCTGGATCCGCATCACTCCGAGGAAGACCACCACCGCTCCCGTGTGTATCCAGCTTGCGCACGGAACCCTCCTCCAGCCTCCAGAGCCGCTTCCAGCAGTTCGTGCCGCCCGCGCTCCGCCGTCTCCCGTTCGCTTCGCATCGACTCCGCCGCCACCGGCAGCAACCATGGGCAGCAGTGGAGGATGGCGTCCGTGATGTCCAGCTTCCTCCGACGAGACCCTTAGTCTCTCCAAGAAGATCAAAGCAGAGCCTCCAAGCAGCATTTCGAGCAAAGGGGGAGGCTAGCAAAGGTGGTGGGACGTACCGCAGTAACTCCCGCAGCCAATCGAGGAGGTTGGAGATGAGGCCGAGTCCGACTTCGACTCCACCGACCGCAGGAGTCGTTCCGAGCACTAGAACGTTTCCCCTAGTTCCTCATGGTCTAGTCTTTGTCCGGTAGTTGTGTGTTCAGGTGTGTTGCTTGGGGTATGCGGCACCATACCACTGGTTGTGGTATGGTTGTCCTTAATTAGGAGTTGAACCGTTTACTTTTCGTAATGTCAACTATCGATTAGTTAATTAATAATAAATTCCGAGTTTCGAGCACTGTTTTTCTTCTTGTCTTTGTTTCTTTCGTTCGCTCTCTCAAGATGATGAACACCAGCCATCCAAATGTGGCAACGGTGATGGTAACAACACACCCAATCGAATCAGAAACCATTCCCAATACCGCGCAGCCGTGGTCCTCCTCCGTCGCCGAGAATCGACACTCGCCCAAGTCTTGACGAGTCAAACTCGATGATGGCTGCAATGATGCAAAGAAATGTAGCAAGAAGACCAAAGATGCAACAACAAATGCTTTAGCATTGCAACAAGCACACTTCATGCCGCACTGGTCCAGCCCCACCGCCACCAAGCCGCTGAATTCCTACGCGTTCGCCCTCCCACCTTTTCAAGCACCACCAATCCCATGGAGGCAAACGACCGGCTCCATGCAATCGAAAAGAAGCTCAATCTTCGCAGCAAATGACCAGAAAAGGTGGCGTTCGCCACTCATCACCCGTGGTCCCGCTTCAAGCATGGTGGGACAATTTCTTGGTGACCCGTCCTAAGCGGGACGTAAGTTTCTGGGCGACTTCTGCTATAACTTTCACAAGGCACAAGTTCCCGATGGCATTGTGGCACGGAAGAAGAGGGAGTTCCGAGCTCGGAGCAGGGCAACAAGACCGTTATTGAATACCTCCACGAGTTCAACCGCCTCGCACGCTACGCACCGGAGGATGTGCGCATCGATTCCGAAAGGCGGACAAATTCTTGGCCGGCCTTGATGATGAACTCACTAATCACCGATCTCGGAGATTATGCTGATTTCGAGAAGCCGGTAGATAAAGCCATTCGCCAGAGGATCGAGGAACAAGATGGTCCGTAAGAGAAAGGCGGCCGGCTCCGATGAATCGGGAATGTCCAAAGACCTCGCTTCATGTCCGGACAACAAGGTGGACCCTCCACTATGGTCGTCCGACAAGACCGTCCCTTTCACCCCCGGGAATTCCAACTCACGTCCCAACCCCAACTTTAACCGTGGCAACATCAGCAACAACAACAGGCGCCTCACCACAATCCTGTTCCACGCCCGCCGATGGCACCAGCTCAGTCTGTTCAACCCAAGAAAGACGCTATAGGGAAACCGTTGGTTTGTTTCAACTGCAACGAGCCTAGTCACTTCGCTGATAAGTGTCCGAAGCCTAAGCGCAATGCACCCAGTGTTTGTACAGCGGGTCAACCATGCATCGCTTGAAGAGGCTCGGGATGCACCGTACGTCATTCGGGTACGTTCCTCGTAAACTCGCCTCCTGCTATAGTTTTGTTTGATTCTCGTGCAAGTCATTCATTCATATCAAAAGATTTGTTGGGGAACATGGGTTAAGAAGAGAGAAACTTGTCACACCGATGCGGGTTCACACCCCAGAAATAGTCCGATGTCACCAACTATAGTCCTTCGGTGACAATAGAAATTCAAAGATCACGATTTCTAGCCAATCTCATCCTTCTTGAATCCAAAGACTTAGATGTCATCCTAGGAATGGATTGGTTGACAAGACACAAAGGAGTGATAAACTCACAGAAGACGCACCATCATCCTAACTAGTCCGGAAGGAGAAGTAGTTACTTTCCGCCTCCTTTGTCTCAAAGCAAGGGGTTAGTCTGAATCAAATTACCGGTCGTTGAGTCAATGTCGAAAAATCGAATCCAAGAAACTTGAGGATATACTCTACAGCTTCGGGAGTACCCGAAAGTTTTTCCAGATGATCTCACAACCATGCCACCCAAGAGGGAGATTGAGTTCCAGATCAATTTGGTACCTGGAATCGCTCCGATCTACAAGAGACGTTACAGAATGGCTGCTAATGAGATGGCTGAGGTCAAGAAGCAGGTTGATGAGCAATTACAGAAAGGATATGTTCGCAAGAGCACGCTCGCCTTGGGGTGCCCGTGATATTTGTGGAAGAAAGATAAAACAAAGAGGATGTGTGTGGACTACCGCGTACTCAACGAGGTCACTATCAAGAATAAGTACCGTTACCTCGAATTGATGACCCGTTCGATCAACTTAAAGGAGCCAAGGTGTTCTCCAAGATAGATCTGCGGTCATGCTATCATCAGTTAAGAATCAGAGAAGAAGATATTCCAAAGACAACATTCACTACTTGATACGGATGAAGGGTTACGCGGAGGATACGCTAGCCGAAAACAAAAATTTTCTACCGCGCATCCCAGGAACACTTGCAAGTAAGGGCCGATAGATCATTACCGATTGGAGTGGAGTGCAGCGGAATAGCCAATCAGGGCAATCCGATCTGGAACTATGTAGCCGATTCCCGCAAGCCGACAGCCGATACCCGGGGACAGCCGATTCGCAGATGCCGTAGCCGATCAACAGCGCGCAACGTAGCAGCGCCTCTATCGGTATCCACACGTCCGGGGACAGAACACCGAACACCCGTGTGCTAGCACGCGATGCAAGGCTAGGGTTTTGGCTCGAAGGTGGGAGGGTTTCCGTGGAGTTAGATCTCGGCGACTTCTGTTGCGGATTCGGTTCAAAGCGATGCAATTGACGTGTCGCAGCTCTCCACCCCTCCCTCCTTTATATAGAGTTGGCCGAGTAGGACTAGTGGCCGATCAGGACTCTATTTTGAATCGGATCCTATCCGAATCTCACAGAGTTGGCCGCCCATACGTCGTAAGCCCATAGGACTCTATCCGATCGGATCCCTATCCGATCGAGCCGTATCCGAGTCCAACTCGAATGCCTGTTCTTATCCCCTTAAGCGTGCGACCCTATAGGTTCAGTATACTCGGTTTCGGCTATAGTCTAACTTAGCCGATCGTCGGCTCGAGTCCAACTCAGCCGACCTGTCACAGCGGGCGCCTAGCAAGACATATTGACACCATAGTATACAAGAATATAATATCGGCTCTGAACCTGTAATGTGTACACAAATCCTTTTGCCTCATGATACCAGTTAAGCTATAGGCAAGATGTGTGCCATTCCTTCAATAGCTTAACCATTCACTCGAACAGTATTGGATTATCTGTCTGTTGATTGACTCCTCAATCAACTTAGCATGGCCATGCATTTCCATAATCCATTACCTCGAGGGGCCCAGAGATATCTCTCCAAAGGAGGGGCAAATTCCATCTTGATCACTCACATCCCACTCCATGTTTCATAGCAAACCCGAAAACTACCTTTATAACTACCCAGCACGAATAGCGTTTGGTAGTCCCAAAGTAGGCTACTACACATGTTGAAATCCATGGTGATCTCAGGTTTAAGGACTTTGTACCAACACTACCTGAGACCAACTAATGGCACATTAATTCCTGTAGTGTCTCATGGTGGGTCTATCCAACAATGTGTTCTCCAACACATGTGTCCATGTTTATTGATTTGGTATCTCCATACCCATGATCTATGAGACATGATCATCAATCAATAAACATGCCGATCTTAGAATCATATTTGTTCCAACAATATGACATATGATCAGGGATCGTTTAGAAATAGATTCATACATAAAGAGTCTCATAAATAAGTCACGTACTTATTGATCAATACAAGATGTCTATTTCATGGAACAGAATAACACTTTATTCATTTATACATAAACATTGACGTGATATCCAACATCTCCATGTTGCCTCTAGGGCATATCACTAACAACGGATTGTTTGAGTGCACCGTCATGTCCTTCGGACTTACTAATGCACCTGCTTTCTTCATGAACCTAATGAACAAGGTGTTCATGGATTTTTTGGATAAGTTTGTTGTGGTGTTCATAGATGACATTCTTATCTATTCAAAGTCTCGAAGAAGAGCATGAACAACATCTCCGTCAAGTACTTGAAAGATTGAAGGAACATCGCTTGTACGCCAAGTTTAGTAAATGTGATTTCTGGCTCAAGAAAGTTCAGTTTCTTGGTCATATTATAACTGCTCAAGGAGTAGCTGTTGATCCGTCAAATGTAGAGTCAGTTACTAAGTGGACCCCACCGAAGATCAAGCTTTCTGATACGAAGTTTCCTTGGACTAGCGGGTTATTATCGTCGGTTCATCGAGAATTTCTCCAAAATTGCAAGGCCAATGACACAGTTGTTAAAAAAGGAGGAAAAGTTTAAGTGGTCTCTGAGTGCAACGAAGCTTTGAAGAACTCAAGCGTAAATTGGTAATCGCACCGGTCTTAATCTTGCCGGATCAGACTAAGGATTTCCAAGTTTATTGTGATGCTTCTCGTCACGGGTTAGGATGTGTGCTGATGCAAGACCGAAAAGTGGTTGCATATGCTTCACGCCAGTTGCGACCTCACGAGACTAATTATCCTACTCATGACTTAGAGCTAGCAGCAGTGGTTCACGCTCTGAAGATTTGGCGGTATTATCTCATCGGTAACCGTTGTGAAGTTTACACTGATCACAAGAGTCTGAAGTATATCTTCACCCAGCCAGATCTAAACCTTCGTCAGCGAAGATGGTTAGAGTTGATCAAAGACTATGACATGGGGATACACTATCATCCCGGCAAAGCCAATGTGGTAGCAGATGCTTTGAGTCGGAAGAATTACTGCAACGCCACTCATACGAAAGAACTATGCAGTGAATTACAACGAGAGTTTGAATGTCTGAACTTGGGAATTGTCAATCATGGTTATGTGGCGGCTCTCGAGACACAGCCGACACTCGTGGAGCAAGTCCGTTTGGCCCAAGCTAATGACCCCGACATAGCCGAGTTAAAGAAAAACATGAGAACTGGCAGAGCCAAGGATTTCTCTGAAGACGAACATGGAACAATCTGGATGGGAGAAAGATTGTGTATACCTGAGAACAAGGAGTTGAAAGATCTGATTCTTAGCGAAGCTCATCAATCCCAGTACTCAATTCATCCTGGAAGCACGAAAATGTATCAAGATCTCAAGGAAAAATTCTGGTGGGTTAGCATGAGGAGAGAAATCGCCGAGTTCGTTGCTTTGTGTGACGTCTGTCAGCGAGTTAAGGCAGAACATCAGCGACCCGCAGGATTGTTACAACCTCTCAATATTCCGGAATAGAAATGGGAAGAAATTGGAATGGAGTTTATCACTGTTCCGCCTTAACCTCCGCTGGTCATGATTCTCGTTTGGGTAATTGTAGACCGACTCACAAAAGTTGCTCATTTCATACCCGTGCATACAACTTACTCAGGGAAGAAATTGGCAGAGCTATATTTGGCAAGGATCATGTGTTTACATGGGGTACCGAAAAAGATTGTATCAAATCGAGGAAGTCAGTTTACCTCAAAATTCTCGCAGAAATTGCAAGAAGAATTGGGAACTCGTTTGAACTTTAGCACCGCGTATCATCCTCGACCGATGGTCGACGTAAAGAGTTAATCAGATCTTGGAAGATATGTTGAGAGCTTGTGCACTTGATTTCGATGGAGCTTGGGATAAGAGTCTACCTTATGCCGAGTTTTTGTACAACAACAGTTATCAGGCGAGTCTTCAAATGGCTCCATTCGAAGCATTGTATGGCGTAAAGTGCCGCACGCCACTTTTCCGGGATCGACCGAGAACGCCGCTGTTTGGGACTCGATGTCTTGAATGAAGCCGAAGAAAAGTCGCCGATCGTGAAAGATTGAAAACCGCTCGCCTCGTCGAAAAGTTATGCCGACAACCGTCGAAGGGAGTTGAGCTTCGAGGTTGGAGATTATGTGTACCTTCGCGTCACTCCACTTCGGGAGTGCATCGTTTCCGACAAAAGGGAAGTTGGCACCACGTTTTGTGGGACCATACCAAATTCGGAACGCCGCGGAGAGGTTGCCTATCGGTTGGAACTTCCTCCTTCCATGGCAAGCATTCATGATGTGTTTCATGTATCTCACTAAAGAAATGCTTAAGAGTGCTCGAGGAACAAGCAAGTCCTAATCACCTTAACATTCAAGAGGACTTGACTTATGTTGAGAAACCAGCCGTATCCTCGACACCGGTGAAAGGAGAACCAGGAACCAAGTTACCAAGTTTTGTCGTGTGCGGTGGAGTCACCACTCGAAGAAGAGGCAACTTGGGAAAGAGAAGATGAGCGAAAGCCGCTCACCCGCATCTCTTTGCCAAGACCTCCGAATCTCGGGTCGAGATTCCGTTTAAGGAGGATAGGTTTGTCACGCTCCGCTTTTCTCTCTAAGTTAAAAATTACCTGAAAAATCATAAAGAAGAAATTGCCTAAAATCTAAAGAAAATCAAAATCCTAAATTAAAAATCCATTTAATAATTGGAAAAGGCTTGGTGGAATTTTTATTAAATTCCTCGTGTCAAAATACGCTAACAGATGTTTATCGGAATTTTCGAGCATCGGAAGCAATTTTAAAAATTAAACTAGGCTAACTGGAATTAATTTCCTTAAGAAAAAGGGGTTTTCTTTTTCCTCCCTTTTCCTTTTTTCCCGTGGCCTCCGCCCACTTCTCTTTCTCTCTTTTTCCTCCTTCCCGCCGCCCACCGGCGTGGCCTGCCTCGACCGACCCAAGTCCCCTTCTCCCTCTTCTCTTTTTCTTTTTTTTATTTGGGCCGGCCTAGCACTATTCCTTTCGCATGCGCTAAGTCCACTTGACCTCCTTCCGGTCTGGGACGATGACAAGCGGGGCCCGCTTGTCATCCCCAAGCTTGAGCCTTCCCAAGCCGCAGCTGCGCATGCCGTGCAAGCCGGCGCATCCCGGCCACGTTCCCGCACATCTCGGCCACGTTCCAACTTAGTTAACCGCGTCATTATGTGTTCCCGATTTTTCTCCACCGTTTCCCCACTTTCCCCATTCCTCCATTCATCATGTGCGTCGGAACGGCCGAGTTAAACTCCATCACTCGCAGCCGCCATTAATGCCGAGCTCCGACGGTTTTCGTCCGTTCCCCGCTTCTCCCGGCCATGCCCGAGCTCCCTTGCCGGCCTATAAGTTACCCCGCACTCCGAAACACGTCCCCCACACTCGCACTCATTCGCGTTCGCTCACTCCCGTGCTCCCGCATCGTGCGCCGTCCTTTTTCCGTTGCCGTGCTCACGGTTTCCGCCGTTCCCATCAAACCGCCACTCCATTCGCCGAACCACCACCACCTCCACCTTTGCAATCACCGGGAACACACTCCCGTTGTTTTTTTCCCAATTTTTGATCGACGAATCGCACCGTTGCCGTCTTCCTCTCTGGGTTCGGTCGACGGTGAGAAGTGCCCTTCCTTTTTCCTCTCTTTTCTTCCCCTTGCCGAGCCGGCCTCGCCTCCACCGCTCGTGCGCCGCCCAGCGTCGCCGCCGCCGCCCGGCCAAGCCCCGGCCAAACCGGGTGCTTCCCGTGTGGCCGATCCATACCGGCCACTTCGGTGCCGCCACGTGGCGCGCCCAAGCCGGTGGACTCGGTCCACCGTGAACCCGTGGTTTCTCTCTCTTGCGTCACTGTTCTGTGGGTCCCGCAGTGATGTCAGCCCTAAAGACGCTTGCATCATAAATCGTTTTTCTTTTTCTTAACTAGTAAAAAGGCTGAAACTTGTAAAATTCGCAGAAAATTCATCCGAACTCCGTTTGGGTCCGTTCAAGTTGCAGCGAATTCGTAAAAATGTCAAGAATATATTATAAATAGTTTAATTGTCTGTTTTAGCTGTCTAATAGCCTGTTTTTGCTGTGCTTTGTTTGTCGGTAGAATCTGGTTCCGAGGACGCTCCGGTTTATTTTGAGGTTGTCGCTGAGGTTCCGTTGGATCAAGATCAAGGCAAGTCATTTTCCTTTGAGCATATTGTACCTAATTTGCAAATTCCTAATATTTTATCTGTTGCATTACTTTATTTTATAATGCAATTGGGATGGGACCTATAGTTTTAAGCCTAGGTTGTTTACCCTGTTTATTTGATCACCTGGGAATTAATTTGACTAGAGTAAGGGCTAGGACATGCTTATTATGCTTAACAACTAGATCATAAAAGGGAAAATTAATTTATTAGAATTATTTCACATGAAATGTTGGTCTCCGACCGGATGTACCGTTGGTACTGTTAATCGTTAAATTAAAACTTGACTATTATGGTGGGCTATGGGTGGCCGGTTTTGCAAGTCGCACCCATGGCGCTTAAGGACCGGTTCACGGAAACCCCGGAAGAATTATTAGTGCGTACCACAAGCCGGCATGGGCAACGGCCGGGGCTTGTAGTGTAGCTTTTCCGCCGACGCATCCAGGGCGAGGGTGAGCGTGATGGAGTGCGGATGGACCGGGAAAGGTCTATGCGGCTACCGGATTCACCTAGGCACGAGAGGGGCTGCCTACCCTGGATTTTGGGTAGGGGCGAAACCTGAGGTGGATGTCGCTTGGTCAGGGAGGGTTATGCGAATGGTCCTGTCACAGACCCCTTTTCGATATGCCATGGTGGTATGTCGACGCACGAACACGTGTTGTGGGGCTATGTCTTGTGGGTACAGACGTACACCTCTGATCAGAGTGAAAAACTATTCGAATAGCCGTGCCCGCGGTTATGGGCGATCATCCAGATTCACCGTGATTAGTCTCACTAAAATAATAACTTGATTAAGTGGAAATGAGGTAAAATAGTTGGGAGGATTGGGCCTGACTCAACGTGGTGTAGTGTTGAGCAGTGTATTAAAATATTGTTTAATTACTTATATTACTATTTCTACTGCTTTCAACTTAATTATGTGAAATGCCTGTTTTATGCAAAAGTTAAACCTAGCCTATCCTTGAAATTTAACCCAGCACACATATCTTCTTTCGGTATGACTTGCCGAGTACGTGGTTGTACTCGCCTTGCTTCCCTTTTCCCCACCTCGAGTTAGGGGATGAAGCCGTCGATGAGTTTGCTCCGAGTAGGTTCGTCTCTCGCCGTCAAGGGTTGCCTGTGGAGTGGAGTCGCTGCCCGCCAGAATCGAAGCCTAGTTCATAAGTTTATTTTATCTTTTCGCTGCATATGTAAGACTTTTTAATGTTTTTAAGACGTGGTTCGTAAATACAATTTGTCGTTTGTGTATCCCGTCGGTCCTGGACGGGGTATTTTTTAAATACACATTCAGCTTTGGAAATTATGGAGTGAATTTCTGGGCGTGACATATTGCCACCCTAGTTTTCTAGGTTTTCATCTCAACAAGTTTTTGTTTTGAGTTGGGCTGCATTGGTTTCGATCTTCGACAAGTGGTAAGGCTTGTCATGACGATTTGTATCAGTAAGATTAGTGCTTACATCATTTCGACACTCTAATCTAACTTATGCATCTGCCTATTTTATCACATATCTTAATTAATCTAAGTTGATAGCTCTGTTTACTTGTATCGGCTAAGCCTTCTTTAGGGTTTTAATGGTATCGATTAAACCATTTCGTCGATTTAGATTATTTAAGATATCTACCCTCCTGAAAATCAATCAAAGGCTTAATTGTTTAGACTTTATGTTTATTTTCATACATAGTGCTACATCAATTAAGTTTGACCTACTAAGTCATGCTTAGAATCATAAAAACTAACCTGCGTTGGATTGCCAACAAGGGTAGTAGAGGTTTCAGCCAATCTTACCTGGTATAAATGTTTTGGTTTAAGTCATATGATTTATTTTGCTTAAGTAGTTATATCTATCATCTTATTTAGGTGTATCAACCCTGTAAATCTATTAAGCTTGTTATCAGCCTCACACTGTCTCGATTAGGTTCGATCTGTTGAGGTTATAATCTGTTTAGTAGATTTAATCAAGGTTGATAGTCTATATAAGACTAAACAGAGTTTTAGCCTATATGTTATCTAATCATCCAAGCTATTTTATCGGCTATGATCTAAGTCCATATAATTGTAAATTTGTTTAATCTTGGTTAAAGCAATTAATACTGTCTCGGTTAGATCCGATCTATCATAATTGCTTGTACCTAAGAGAAAGATTAAATTAGTAATTACATGTTATTTGAATCTACAACTGATCATGATTGTTTTGGGTTTAATTTTCAATATATGTCCATTGGCTAGTTATTTAGATCATATAATTATATGATAATTGGCTTTAATAATCTCAATTTTATATTGCATCGATTGGGTTCGACCTATAGGATTGATTTTGTTAAGGAAAAGGTGTTTATGATTATATCAAATCTAAATCCAGTTCATGAAGATTATCTTTTATCTTACAACCGATTCGACTCGAGCACATCAGCTAGGTCATCACGATATGTCATCGGCCTATCGGCCGATCGGCTATCGTCTTCTAACGTTTACCATGTCTTGTTGGTTGCAAGATCAAACAAACTGGCACGTCCGTGTTTTTCCACCCGCGTTCTTGGACCTACACTGAAGCTAAGTAGAAGTCCTGTGCCATAGTGTTTTTACATCAACAGACATATATTCTTAATTTTAAATTATGAAATCCCTGACATGCGTGTTGGTACAATTTTTGAGTCTGGAGATGCTACATTTTTTGAGAATGAATTTCCCTTGAAAGATGCACCTAGCACTTCTAGTCAAGAACCTATTTTATCCCTTTATTCTTTTCTGCCGATACAACACGATGAACAAACACCTATGGAAAATCCTGAGGAGGATAACACTATAGCTACTTGAAAGAGTAAGAGGCAAAGGACTGCCAAGTCTTTTGATGATGACTACATTGTATATCTTTTGGATGACACTTCAAGAAACATAAAAGAGGCATATTCATCTCCTGATCTTGACTATCGGAAGGAAGCGGTACGCAGTGAGATGGACTCAATTATGTTTAATAGTCTCGGGAAGTCATCGAGCATCCTTATGGGTGCAAACTTGTAGGATACAAATGGATTTCCAAGAAAAGCTTAGGCCCGATGGTACATATGAAAAGTACAAGACAAGACTTGTGGCCAAGGGTTATACCCAAAAACAAGATGAGGATTTTTTCGACACTTATTCATCAGTTGCTCACTTGACCATGATTCGAGTATTACATACTCTAGCAGCCTCTCATGGTCTTCTTGTTCATCGATGAACATTAATACAACTTTCCTTAATGGGGAGCTAGAGGAGATCTACATGGATCAACCAGACAGGTTTTATTAGAAGGTCAAGAGGGAATGTTGTGCAAGATGTTGAAGTCCTTGTATGGCCTTAAGCAAGCACCTAAGCAGTGGCATTAGAAGTTGGACAAAACTTTGATATATGCTGGCTTCGTTGTAAAAGAAGCTGACAAATGCATGTACTATTGCTATGATGGGGAAGATGGAGTGATCTTGTGCTTATATATCAATAACTTATTATTTTTGGGACCAGCCTTAATGTAATTGAGAAGGTCAATGACTTTCCGTCCAAAAGCTTTGAAATGAAAGATTTGGGGTGGCTGATGTTATTCTTAACATTAAGCTACAAAGAGAAGATGATGGTGGGGTTACACTCCCGCAATCCCACTATGTGGACAAAGTCTTGAGTCATTTTGGTTATAGTGATCGCAAACCAACTCCTCTCCTTATGATCCCGGTATGTTATTAAGGAAAAGCGAAGAAATATAAGGGATCAAGCTGAGATACTTTCATATCATTGGTTCACCGATGTATTTGGCTAGTGCAACGAGGCCTAACATCTCATTTGCTATGAGCAAGTTGAGTCGGTTTATTTCAAATCCGGGAGATGATCACTGGCTTCCTCTGAAAGGAGTAATGTGCTGTCTACAAGAAATTATGAGCTATGTAATTCACTATGCTGGGTACCCAAAAGTACTGTAAGGCTATAGTGATTCAAACTAGATCTCTTCGCACCCCGAGTTTTGCCCATAAATCGTTTAAATAATTTACCCTGGAATAATCGAATTTCTGAAATTAATCTGAGCCAAGAAATAATTTTAAAATGCAATTAATAAATGGAAATGACATGGTATAATTTTTCTTAAATTCTACGTGTCAAAATACACTAACAGGATTTTTACGGGAATTTTTAGAGCACTCTAAGTATTTTTCACCAATTACTTAAGTAATCGCAATTAAATTAAGTCCCAAAATCTTCTTTTTTTGATTTTCCTATTCACCCCGTACTTTTCCCGCCCGTTTCCTAACCGGCCGACGACCCAGCTCCTTTCCCACCGGCCCACTTCCTCTCCTGGCCCGGCTGCCTCCCCCGTGCCTCCCTCTTCTCGGCCATGGGCCGTGCGGCCCAAGTGCCCGACCGCCCGTGTGCCGAAGTCCAGGCCGCCTCCCTTGTGCCCGGTCGGCCAGCCGCCGCGCCGCCATGCGCGCCACCACGCCTTGCCCTAACCGCGCATGCCCGTGCCACGCCGGCCCACGCCGGCCCGAGCGCGCGTCGCCGCACCCGCCGCCACCCTTCCCGCGCCCCACAACGGCCGCCATCCTATCCAACGCCGTCGTCGTTTTCCTCTCTCTCTACCCGAGTCCGATTGCGACGGCGAGAGATTCGCGCTCATCCCGTGTGCAATCCAATCTCTCGCCGCTATAAATTCCCCCTCGAGCTCCCGCGTGTTTTTTGTTTGCGTCGCCGTTTCCCGTGCCCCGATCCATCGTTGCCCAATTTCTCCGTCGTCGGCCGCCGCCTCCTTCCCGTCTCCGGTGAGCCCGTCGCCCCCTTCCTTCGGTTTTCGCGCGTTGCGCGCGCGCTCCCGTGCCGCTCCCGAGCCGCGGCGTTCTCCCCGCACGTTTCCCGTGCTCCACGTCACCCGTCGCCGCCGTTTCCCGTGCCGCCGAAGCCCAGTAGGGTGCCGCCCAACCATGGGTGACGACCAAAGCTCGCCGTCACCACCCACAAAACCCTAACCCTAGCGCGCCCGGAGCCGTCCGATCGCCGGATCGGGCACATCCGAGTTGCCCGATCCAGCGCCCGCCCGCCGTTCGATCGTCGCCGCCTCTCGGATGGCCGCCGCGTGGAAGCAAGCCGCGCTCGCCCCCGCCGTGGACTCGTCCACCGTGGACCGAGCCGGCGCCGCTTACGTCGGCCGTGTTGACGCGGCACTAGGGCTAACGCCGCGCCGATGTCGCCCTAGCCACCCTCGCGCGCTGACGTCATCCCGTGACTTAATTGCGCAATAATTAATTTTTTAGTTTTCTGTTTAGTTTAAAAATCACAATTAAACTTCTAAAATTCATATCTTTTTAATCCGAGCTCCGTTTTAGTCCATTCAAATTTTGTTAAATCCGTAAAAATGTCAAGAATCCATTTAAAATAGTTTCTTGTACTGTTTCAGTAGACTTTTAGCATGTTTGTTGAAGTGCTTTGTTTATCGTGTAGATTTCGATAGTTCCGGCGATCCCGTCTACCTCGAAGTAGTTGCCGAGGTTCCCGCCTCCGAGCAAGGCAAGTCATACTTTACATTGATCATATTGTACCTATTTTATTTAAATATCTTTTTCTCTCAAATACTGCATATGTTTTAGAATGTCATTTCATAGGATTATTATACTTATTATACTCAACCATAAGAATTGTATACCTTATAACATTGATAACTTGGGTTCAATATGACTAGATGTTAGTTTAGAACATGCTTAGCTCAGCTAGCTCACTTAAGGGGGATCACATTAATCAATTATTATATTAGAGACTAATTCTCAGATGAGGTCAGGTTTGTGACTCTATTCTAATAATACTGAATTATGACATTGGTGGGTTATGAGATTAATGACCGGTTCTCGGGAAACCCTGAAAGAAATACCGTGCATACCACAAGCCAGCATGGGTAATGGCTGGGTCTGTAGGGTAGCTGTCTCTAGCCGACGTACCCTAGTGAGGGTGGGCATGATGGAGTTGGGTCAGCTCGGTTTTAAGGGTTGATCAGCTTCCGGATTCACGGCGGCACGAGAGGGGGCTGCCCATTTCCCCGATGGGAGTGGGGGCGAAACCTTGGTGTGGTATGATTGGTTAGAGGGTGTTATGTGAAGGGTCTTATCACAGTTCCTTTCCGAAGTATCGTGGTGGTACACCGACACACTGTAACGTGTTGTGGGATTGTGTCTTGTGGGTATAGTTGTACACCTCTGATCAGGGTAAAACTATTCGAATAGTCGCGCCCACGATTACGGGCGATCGATCAGATTCACCTTGATTAGTCTCACTTATTTACATGAATGAACTGTTGGGACTTGACTAGTACAGATGGATGGATGGGCCTGTTGCAACGTGGTTTTAGCATTGGACAGTGTTTATTTAATATTGCTTAATTATTACTACTGTTTTACTACTTTCAACTATTATTATTTCTGAAATGCTTTTTATGCAAATGAGCCTATATCCCTTCCTTGATATTTATCCTGCATCATACCTCCTCTTCCGTTATGACTTGTTGAGTACGTTGGTTGTACTCAGTCTTGCTCGATTTTTCCCCTTTAGTGCCAGAAGTTGAGGTTGAGGAGGTCTCCGAAGAAGTGTAGGCTTGTTCGCCGTCAAGGGTCAGCTGTGGTGTTGGTGTTTCGCTTCGCTCGAGTCAAGCTTAGCTTAAGTCAGTCTTTTTCTTTTTCGCTGCATTTATGTAATTCTTTTATATTGTTTCTAAGACGTGGATTTTTTAATATCAATAATTATCGATTTGTGTACCTCGGCTGATGCCTGGACGAGGATTTAATGCACAAATTAGCTGCGAAAATTCTAGCTTAAATTTCTGGGCATGACAAGTTGGTATCAGAGTCGGCCTTTGGCTGTAGGACAAGCCAACTGGAAACCCTAAGAGCCCTCTAATCTTTTCATTTGCATGAGTTTGAAAAAAAGAGGGATGTTTTAAAAAAGTGAAGTCAGTCTAGGGTTTTAGAATTTGTGAAAATAGGTTTTTGGTCTTTTGGTTTTGAGCATGCTTTGATTCCCACTCCTTTGTTTCTATAGATGGCAGGTTCCCCAGCTACGCACTGTGAAAAAGGTATGGTGGGCTTCGTCGTAGAGCTGCCACGCATGGCCCTGGCAGTTGGGGTATCCTGGAGTGCCAGAGTACACTACAGTCGCACCTCTTAGTGGCGAGTTGCCTCACCGTGTCCGTCCGGAGGTTCACGGTTTTGTGGGGACTTGTCTTCCCAACATGGAAGTCACGGCTTTAGGAGGCACGTTGGACCACACCTGTTAAAAAGCAGCTTATCTGATGTGGCTAGGATAAGGGAGGTGCATGATGGCGACCTTCGCACCTCCGCTTATCACTACCATCCTCGTCGCGGCAGTTCCTCCGACGTCAGTGCTTTCAAGTCTACTGCAGATGAGAACGACTCTACTTTTGGTCGCATGTGCACGGTGATCAGGGGACTGCAAGATGTACTCTGTCTTGCACAAGGCAGCCAAGGAGCTGAACGACAGGAAGATGATGAGGATCGTGAGTCTGCAAGAAGGAAGTCGCCGAGTTGAAAGGACTCCTAGCACAAGGTGGTGTCAGGATTCGCACTACTCTGTCCGTATCCAGCTGGCGCCTCGGATTCCTCCACCGACTCCTCCTACGCCTCCGCCAGCTCCTCCCGCTCCACCAGTTCTAGTTCCGACGCCTGTCCTAGTTCTTCCCGCTACAGGATCTGCTCTCGCTTTCGCCCGCGCTTCGGCATACCAGGGCGAAGGTGGCAACAACGGTTGGATCTCCATCTCCAGCGATTCAAGCTCTGAGGATTCAACTGAAGACATGGATTCAGAAGAAACTCGGAGTTCTTCTGAGGAAAGAGGCAGGACTGGATGGGCTACGGCCACCGATTCGGAAGAGTCGAAGTCCGAGATGAAGACGGAGGACTCCAGGAGCCATTCTGAAGAGTGGGGTTCTTCGAAGGAAGCGCTTTCGACTCCACGACTCGCGGATCGTTCTAGTCGCCATCCCTAGTTTTATCTTTTGCTTAGTTGTTGAAACGTGGTTTTAGCATTGGACAGTGTTTATTTAATACTGCTTAATTATTACTACTATTTTACTGCTTTCAACTATTATTATTTCTGAAATGCTTTTTATGCAAATGATCCTATATCCCTTCCTTGATATTTATCCTGCATCATACCTCCTCTTCCGGTATGACTTGTTGAGTACGGTGGTTGTACTCAGTCTTGCTCCCTTCAGTGCCAGAAGTTGAGGTTGAGGCTTTCTTCGAAGAAGTGTAGGCTTGTTCGCTGTCAAGGGTCAGCTGTGGTGGTGGTGTTTCGCTTCGCTCGAGTCAAGCTTAGTTCAAGTTAGTCTTTTTCTTTTCCACTGCATTTATGTAATTCTTTTATATTGTTTCTAAGACGTGGATTTTGTAATATCAATAATTATCGATTTGTGTACCTCGGCTGATGCCTGGACGAGGATTTAATGCACAAATTAGCTGCGGAAATTCTGGCTTGAATTTCTGGGTGTGACAATCTCTGATGGTGATAAGATAAAAGCCACAAGCAGATATGTGTTCACACTTGGAGGTGACGTTGTTTCCTGGAAGTCTTGAAAACAGACCATCTTAATAAGGTCAACAATGGAAGGAGAACTCACAGCATTAGACACTACAACTATTGAGGCCAAATGGTTTCGTGAGTTCCTGATGGATTTGTCGGTGGTTGAAAACCAGTACCGGCTATCTTGATGAAATGTGATAATCAAATGATGATTATTAAGGTGAACAGTTCAAAGGATAACATGAAGTCATCTAGGCACGTAAAGTGATGACTGAAATCTGTTAGAAAGCTGAAAAACTCTGGAGTGATAGCATTTGACTATGTCCAGACTGCTAAAAATCTAGCAGATCAGTTTACCAAGGGTCTATCGCATAATGTGATATATAGTGTGTCGAGTGAGATGTGCTTCAGTCCCACTTGAGTTACGCAATAGTGGTAACCTATCTATGTGATCGGAGATCCCATGAATTAGGATGGCGAAACAAGCTATTGGGTGACTGGAGGAGAGACCCTTAAAAGGGCTCATTTCTTGATGTACATCTCTCCTTGTCTGTATGGCAGGTTAGTGCATACTTTAATGTGATCCGAGTGACTTTTCTTAAAATGAATATGTTAGAATATAGAAGATCTTAGAAGGAGCACACCTATATGAGTTTGACTGCTACTCACGGCCTATGAGATTTGGGTAATATCTATATATTAATGGAAAGGCCCGGAGTACAACTTATACGCTCCAAACAGAAGGAATGCTATCGGCAACTTAGTATCAGTTAAGGAATTTGGTAAAGCTTGACTGATCAAGACTCACAATTTAAGGCATAGTTCATTGTCCAGTTGTGGTCAGGTGTAGCTATTTTTCAGAAGTGGAAGTTCAACTTAACAGTCTCCATCAAAACACTGGTATAACAAACAGAAGCAAAAATGAGAACATTTCTTGTGAGCCTTGAAATTTGATGGGGATTGTTATAATTAAATGGGCTAGGCCCAAATTAATCCTAGTAATTCCAAGGGATCATAATTAATGTTAAGAGATTAATACCACATTAAAAACCAACGGGAAAACACCTCAATTTAAATAGGTTGCTAATTGAGAGCACTTGTTGAGAGGTTAAGGTGGTGGTAGAAATGCCACACATGCGTGCGTTGAGGAGAGGCATGGCATGGCTGGCTGGCAGGCGGACGGGCGACGGGACGGAGATAGGGTCGGTCTGGCTGCTCGCCTTCCGACCGTTTTTGTTTTTATGAGCAAAAGCGTAACCGACGGGCATCAATGGTGACGTTACCCCAGTAATCGACGAGGCCATCATTCAGGATTAATCTCGTAATGTCTCCCTCTCTCTCGTTATCTTCCACCTTCAGGATCGACAGAGAATTTCTTCTGTTCATCTCGAATTCTCTGGTTCTTCCTTGGTAGACTCTTTGTTCTTCTGTTTCTGCATAGCTTCAGTCCTCCCTGGTACTGAGTACCTGTGTGCACAGGTACTCAGGACGAGTAGGCCTCCGAAAACCCATCCACGTGAGTACCTACACGGGTAATTGAGTGATCAATTTTTTGGGGAGCGTGTTTTTCTTGCGACTGCTCTCGGCATGGCTTCCTTTGTATCATGTTCTGCTTCCTCTACATTGATAACTCAGATCATGTCAACCAGTACCAGGAACGGCGGCGATGGTGGCAACAGAGGAGGAGGGAACGGTGGCAAAAAAAGGAGGAGAGAATGGCAACAGCAGCGACAACACTAACACCATCACCTCTGGATCCAGAGCGTTCTTTGGGTATGTTACTCTATTTATTTTAGTGTTAAACATGTTACTAGATGATACTATTATTATTATTAGCATGTTCATGTTTAGCGCTATCACTAGATCATCCTTTTATTCACATGTCATGTTTAGTATCATGCTTTTATATATTAAAATACGCCGAATTATGACTAGATTTCCAACAGTAGAGAGGGAAGACGGAGGTTTCCCAAGGGTTTAGAGGGATGTCTCGCTACCCAACGCCAGTCCTCTGCCGTCGGCCATGGCGACACCAAAGTCGTGAGGCCACTCGACGCAGTCAGCTTGAGAAGGAGGAGATAGGGAGGGGATGAGGTCGGCTGGGGGGCTCGTCGACACCAGAGCCGCGCAATCATTAGCAAACAGTGGGCTGACATTGGCAGCATGGGCAAACAACGTGACTGGTTATGAGAGGTAGCGGCCGGTGGTGGCTGATCCGACAGTGGGGAGCCATTGGAGACGAAAAAGACGATGGGGCGGAGGCACCTAGCCACTACCTGCTTAAGAAGGTGGAGAAGGGGAGGGAGGAGGCTAGTTAGGGGGTCTCGCCGGTGATGTTCTCGCCTGTCAGCAGGGTTAGAGGGCAATGTGGGGGAGGGCGAGCTCACGCTAGCTCGCTCACATGCGGGACTGCGGAGAAGAAAGGGAAGGGGAGGGGAATGATAATGTTACTGTATGCGTGAGTCTCAAAGCAGATCCAATAGTCCAAAATTTCCATGATATTGGATGTGATTTCCTGTCACAGGTTTTGTAGGCAGTACTTAATATTTACATTATATTACTAATTGACTGGTGTTAAACTGTTAATTAAGCATGCAGATTTCTAATTACTAGTATGAAGTATTAATTAGTGACATTATGTAGATTAACATTTTTCCTCTTAAAATAAGTCTGTGCGGGTGCCTTTGCTAGCTAGTTTAATGTATAGAGGCCGGGACGCGTCTTGGCGCGCTCAGTGTAATATGTGAATAATGAAGCTAAGGCAATAAAGTTACATAGACAATTAAGCTAGTTCTGGTAATGAACTTATGAGATAGGTAATTAGTCGTGAATAAATAGCGAAATACTGGATATTAAAACAAAAGGATTTGCTGCCTAAGTAATATGTTCTGAAAGAGTTTAAAGATAACAAGACACATGGTTGCGTTTGTTATAAGTAGCTCGTAACATAATAGAATGGTAAATGCTTGCATGGAGTCCGTACAACGGACACTTTCATGCACAGTGATTGTAGGTTAATTAATATCATACATAGTCACGGATAAGTAGTAACTTCTGAGGGTATTCTGTAGGCCATTTGGGCTTCAGAGGATATGAACGGTTACTTGCAAGAAAGTTATCTTGTGGAATGCTTGTTACAAATTTGTTCCATCCGTTTGTTAAATTACACCAATCTTATGTTGAGTTGCAAAGAAGCATGGTGCTTGAGCCACCTTTAGCAGCTTGGACTTGGATCCTGATTTCTTTCTGATGCATGAATTGTGCTATATAGTGCACTAAGAATTGCCTTGTGAAATGATGTAAGAAAAGTTAGTCAATAGCAAAGTGAGCATAAGTAGTGTGTGTTTGAAATATTACCACTCTGTCCTGGCACATAGTTGTTTTGTTCATGGTGACGAGGTATAACTTGTTATTAGGAAGGGAAAACAATTTGTATAATCAGCTAAAGAAAACAAATTCAACATAGAAATTCCGCACAAAACTTGCCTCCTCGAGGGAGCACACCAGGAGAAGGTCTCCAGCTCCTCGGGCAACGTCACCGCGTCGTGCTGCTCCGGTGGCGCCGGCGGTAGCGACGCCGGTGAGTCCTCCATGTCCGCACTCCAGCAAAGAGCAAATGCACAGATTAATTCACCAACTCGAACAGAGAAAAACAAGAAGGCCCAGTTATGTAGCTCTGACATACAGAGAAAGGAAGAGGTTATGGACGTCGACGCCGAGGAAGACGAACGACGCGGCTCCCACCGAGGAGGAAGCAATCGCCGCTGCTGCTACTGCTGCTGGCGTCTCAGCTGCTGCTCACCTCCATCGCGTGGAAAGGTCATAAGCCCTGCATCTGCAGCAGTTGCAGATCCCTTTCTTGGGCTGCCTCCCTTGTGGTGGTGGTGGTGGTGGTGGTGTCGTGCCTGAACAAAAATGGAAGAAGGAATGAGGCGGCAGCAAGAAGGACGAAACACAGTTCCCTGACCTCCGTTTCTTCTTCTTCCATGGCATCGCTTTATGTTTTTAATGATTCGTGGTTCGATCGATCATACGATCACCAGAGCTAGCCAAATATGAATAATGAACCTTGCTTGCTCTAGTTTTATATAAATGCAAGTCGAAGCATTATGTTAACTCCTGTCATGTCTTGTGAGCTTGATTGCTCAAGGATTATATGACGATGGAAAAAAAAGAAGGGGGTAAAACACATAGTTGGGTAATACAGAGAAGCAAAGTGAAAATGACCATTAGTAGCCGGCCCTGATTTGTCTCCATCGTCTGATCTAAGATGAACGGTCCAGGTCAACCGCTACAGTATTTGTAGCATAGTAAAATCAGCAAGGTGCACTTGCTACACTAGACATGATGCCAGCACATGTTTTTAATTTGTTAGCAAAATTTGTAAAGCCTCTTTAGCAGTTGACTGAAAATTTTGCTCCTGTTAATTGACTTTGTGAGCCGCCCAAGTTTTATCTAAACAGATAGGGTGTATGAATGTGTATGTCTATTATAGGTAAGTACGTTTGCGTGTATACGAACTGTTTTTTGAAGGGAAAAAAAACTAAGTGACAAAAAGCCTAGTGCACTTCTTGCTGGGCCTGTATAACCACTGTTCAACATTAACAGGCCCATGAAAAAGTGTACTGTTTATTAAATAAGAAGTCCATTTGTGCCCCTTAATGGTGAGCCGAATTTGGCCCCAATGGTTTGGCCAAATGCGGATGCCATACGACATATTAGAAAATAATAATAATTTATACGTAAAACTTTTATATATATATATGTTCTTAACAACTTAACTGCCAATGTTAAAAAATAAACTTTGACAAAAAAACTTTAAAATCAATTTCAAAAATTAAGTTTTAAAATTTAAATTTTGGCAGCGGCTGATACTGTATAAAGAAAATGATGAAGGCCTCCCTTAACCGGTAAACCAGGTACGAAGACTCTCTCAACAACCCTTTTGACGAGGCTGCCAGTGGAGCTTCCTTGTCGATGACAATGCGATAACCCTTTCCACTCTACTGTTGTCCCCGTTGATGTCGAACACCACTGTGGTCGTCTCAGCCATCTTCCTTTCTTGGTAGTTGTGCCTAGGTGCTCCTCGAGTGCTCCATGGTGGTGCCAAAGAGTCCTGACCAGAAGTTATGGGGTTCTTGACCGGAACTTCTGGTTGTCGTCGCCAACACTATTCCTAAGTGTTGATCGGAAGTTTCAAGGGTCACAGACCGAAACTTCCGGACACCTCTGCAGTTCAAATATAAGTAATGGCTAGGTGACGACAACACTAACATATAAATATCTCATATCCTCTCTAGCTCACTTTTGCCGATCCAACTTTCGTTTTTGTCCCCTAGCCTCTCCCATGTTATTCGAGACCACTCCATCTTGATTCTTGAGCCAAGGAAGCAAATTTGTGAGAGAATTGAGGGTTTTGAGAGGTTTTGTGAGAGTGAGAGAGCTACGATGACTTGAGCACTTGGTGATTCTTGCAGGGTTGTGGTTTGATGCTTATTACTCTTAGAGAGTGATCTCCTATACAGTTAGGTCTCCCGCAAGTATCCAGTGATTTGTGGATTGACCCGAGAAGATTTGTGAAGGTTTTCCTCACCTCCGCATGGAAACGAGGTATGATTAGTGAAAATCTGAGCTGAGCCTTTGGAGGTGGTCTTGGTAAAGCGATCCTCGTTTGTAGGGCTTGCTAGAGAGAAGTTATGGATCTTTGTGGTCACTTGATCTCTAGCGAAGAACCTAGAAACGTAAGGTTGAAAACCAAAGACCTCTTCCTAATGTTTTGCTTGGTGAGGCAAGGGGTTAATCGAGACCCAGTTATTCAGAGTTCCTCAACAGAGAGTAGGATTCTTTGAATCTGAACTTCAGAAAAAAAAATCATTGTCTCAATTATGCATGCTTTTTACTTTCCGTTGAGTTTCTTTATATCCAAGTTATTCCACTTGTCACCTGCACATAGGCTAGTCTTGAAAATCACTTAGACTCGAGATCAGAACCTCGAAGTACTAGAACACTGGATGTTCGGGATCAAAACATCGGAAGTTTTGGCCAACCTGAGCTGACCGAAAGTTCCAGAGTTCCTGATCGGAAGTTTCGGTGCCTGTTCATTTTAACCATTATGATTTTTAAGTAACTTTCAGAAACGTCTATTCACCCTCCCTTTAGGCGATATCTATGGACTTACAAATTACACTTAGCAGGTGACTCCTGGAACTTAGCCCCTGCAACAAACTTTCCATGGTGAATCCTCTTGGTCTTGAAGAGTGCCTCCAAGAGTTTTCAAAGTTCAATTAGAATCATGTCATGAAAATAATGACAGGTTGGTTCTTCAAAAACAAACCAACAAACAAAAATCTGAACTCTAATTGCACGAATTTCAGTGGCAGGTCAATCAGTCACTTTCAGTGGCTAACTTAATTCTTATACTACTTTTTCACTGAAAACTACTCACAAACCCAACAGATGGAACAGTGTATATATATTCGAAACATGTATCAGTTTCTGATTTTGACAAATAAAAGTCTAACAGTGTCTATATTTAAAGACAGAGTTAGCACAACGAGGCGCAATTGGAAAACTTTGGTAGAGATTATTTACCATTGGTGGAGATTATAGTGTAAAAGGCCTCCCAAAAAAAGGATATATAGTGTACAAAACTATGCATCCAGATACACTGATGCCACAAACTCCATCAGACCATTACCAAAAACCTTAGTACGCCATAAATTGGCAGCACTATAAAGCTGGTTCCAGAGCAGTCTTAGCACCTGCTGTTACTACTTGTCACTGGCAACAGCTTCAGGCATTTACAAGGTTGATGCTGCCTCAGAATGTGTCACATCTCCACCACGGATTCTCTTCTGTAGGTCCAAGCTGGCGATGCGTCGCATTGACGGCGACCTCGAAACCATTGCCGCACTTGGCACAGGAATTGCTTCATCTGGGAGGCTGCAGGTTCTCCAGTCATCTTCGACGGGAGCAGCAGCAGCAGCAGCACAAGCTGCGTCAGATACACCTAAAGAAAAGGGCATGCTGCTTGCAGGCATTTCAGATGTTGTGAACAATTGAAGTCCTATTCCAGTTACTCTCCTCACAGCTTCCTCTGCTATATTCACCTGAACACAAAAGCGCTTCTTTACAATGTACACGATATGAAACCATAAGATTTAACAACAACCACAAGCTACAATAATATAAATCCTTTTTGAAAAGAACAATAATATAAATCAATGTCTCAATTGTAACTCCAATAGAAATATATTTCAATAAACATTATACAGAAGGCAAATTATGTTTTGGAGAGACAGAATAAGCTTATATACAAAGAGATAGAACAATAGGTTTAGGTTGTTCCTTTCGATATCTCCTCGTGTGTAGTGTTGTTGAAAACAGGATTAAAAATCTGAGACTACCAATATGCCTACTTTGCAGCAACAGTCATCACTGTACTGAATGTTTTGAAAAAAAAACACCTTACTATACAAAACATAAATAGAGTTGTCCATATACTCACATACAAGCATTAAACAAATGTTTGTATGATTGTGCGGTTGTGCCCTGTTTGGACTCCTCATATGAAGGTTTTCGTTCTTCTCAAGAGAGAAAAGCCCTTTCATAAGGAGCAACCCATAGATTTAATGGGACACACTCTTGAAGCATCGCAACATGGTACGAGCGCTTTTAAAATGTTTTTGTTTCTTTTTTACAACGTCACAACCTGTAAGAGAACAGTGTTATTCTTAACACCAAAACTAAAAAAGAAAATATTAAAATACACGACTAATCTCTTCCTATTCCGCATATAGAGAGAACAATACGTACCTGCATCCTCAGAAGAAGCAGAAAATTAAACCAAAACATTATATAATGCTATGTAGTAAATGGGCTGCATTAGATCGAAGCATTTTAATTATTGAAAGAATACTATGTAAGTGGACAGCTTCAGGACTACAATCAACAGATTCATAGCCCTTCAATGGGAATAAAATAAGTGCTCGATGTAATCAAATGCTCATAACAACAACAAAAAAATACCTTTCTCCTCATAATGTTCATGTCATCTCGAAGATTGCCATTTTCTGTCGTTGATTGCTTATATTTCTGAGTCATCTCAGCCAGGCTATTTTGCAGAGATGCATTCTCAGATCTTAACTGGGAGACCTGGATGATAGTGTAGTAATTAGCATTGCCTTCTCGGTTACATTTTACTTAAGCATTCATGGTTCATGATTTGAGACCTGTGATTCTAGATCGTTCAGGTGAGCTTGCTTCCTTTTTCTTGACCTCCTGGCTGATTCCCGATTTGAAAGCATTCTAATCACAACATAACACCAAGAGATTCAGCATGGAAAAAGCTGCAATAGTTTTCCAACACTACAATGCCTGATTTCATGTGTAGTTAACTAATTTTAACCAATCTCCTTAGTGAACTATTTGACTATGAAGAGAGGGAAATAATATAAAGTATTGTTTGGACATGTAAGACTTAACTTGCCAATAATGCAACTGTAGAGAAATTAAAGCATCTGTACATAAATTTGGTGAAAGTAGATATTTTCTGCCTTAGTTCAAATGGCACAGGCATTTTACTTGTCTTGGACAATTAAGGCAGGGAACTTTTTTAGTATAATCTATAAAAGTTTCTTGCCCACCATGACATCATGTGTTGGTTTCCAACTAGATGGACAAAAATTAGCAAAAGGTACATGCATTTAAAACTGCAGAGCAGAGGATTTTTTTCTAGAACTAAAATCCTTGATATAAATTCTACAACATAATATACGCTTGGAGTAATAACCTTATATTATGGTTTATTTCATTGTATGACTGTATCTTTAATAAACTTTAATAGTGGAGGAATCTTGTCTAATACCTCCTTGTCCGCTTTGCATTAACAGGATCTGTATTTTCCTCAAGATCGCCATCGCCATCTGAGAGTTGCTTTGATGTACCGCTGTTAGCTGGTTTACCTTGATCATCATAATCATGTATGGCATTTGAGTCTGTTACTCTGGTTGATCCATAACCTATAATAAAGAAGTAAAGAGACCAAAAGAGTACAGTAAAAGAGGATAGTATGCGACAGTGACATTTCAATTGCTGCAAAACTGCCTAAACACGTTCCAAAGCATCAACAATAGGTGCCCCTGCACCCATCAGATGGTGCAGACATTTATCTGCAGTGCACATTGGCAAGATTCATATTGGTAGCAACAATGTTGCATATCCAATGTGTGCTGACATTTCCTATCTTTATATTGATGCCACCAAAATTTACATGTCCCCCTTTTTGATCCTTTGGGCATTAGTTAACCTATTTACTGAAACTGCTGACGAAACCAGACTCTTCTGAACTCTGTTTTTGTTAGCTTTCTTATAAAGCTGTCAAGGCAGATGATATTTGTCCAATCTAATAAAACACCTCTTTTAGACAACTTCCTCTAGAATATAATTGTGGCACGATTTTTCCCAAGTTTCCATAGATTGATATGTATGCGACTATGGAAGTTAATAAATACCATTAAAAGAAGCTTGAGAAACCAATTGTGAAGTGTCTGAAGCTTGTGAATTGAGGTAGCCCAAAGAAGATTCTTGCGATTTAGCTTCCTGAAATGGATGTAGATAAATATCTATATATCACAAGCAACAAATGATCAAGGGGCTTGTCACAGCCAGCACATAGGACTTCTGCCACTATAAGCTCCAGAAAACTGCTCTTATGTAATACATCAAACGGTACAGCTCATAATTCTCGAAAACTATTGAGGGCAAACCTAGAATATCGTAGTTGTCCAAGGCTTTCTGTTATGTATTAAAAAAAACTGAAGAAAACAAACATGTGTTGTTTTCAATTGAATCCTAATTGAGGACTGTCTAACTAAAAAAGAAGAAAGGATTAAAAAGAAATGATATTTTTTTTGTAAAAAGTGGCCCTCAACTAGCTAGTAGCTTAGGAGGGTGGAAAGTAGCTCCACATTGCTAGTTTATTTTATTGGAGTGCTCCATCCAAATCTCTTTGGAGCTGGAGCGTTTGGCAGGGCTCCAGCTCCACTCCACCAGGATCCAGGATCTGGAGCACTGCCAAACATCCTCTTAGTCCTAGAGAAATAGCTCCAGAACTAGTTGATGTGCAATTTCATTTGAATATAATAAGTTTGGGATTCACTACCTATAGAAACCAGTTGCCACAATTTCAAATCATTGGTAGTGAAAAGACCCCAAACCGAATGACAATGAATCACTCCATTTGAGAACCTCATGTTAGAATTTGCACTAACAAACAAATGTTCATATGAACAGAAGCAATTGTAGCCAAACCGCTGAGCCTTTTTTTAATAGATACTACTTATGTTTTCAAATGAACCAACTGATCAAGGGGCATCAGAACTATCAACGAGAGAAGTGGTAACGGTGGACAGCATAGCTGGCACAAGGATTGCGAAACCCGGCATTAGGGAGTGGCTACCAACTGGAAGGCCACGAATTCCTTTGAGTTCTAAATTCAGGCTTTTTCTAGATGATTACCACCGTTGGCCAGTAATTCCTAGAAAATATTGTCGGAACCCTATCTGACACTCGAGAGTGCAGAGCTTATAAAGAAATCATGCCTCTGCATGTCTATATTAGTTTACCTGTCTTTTTCAAAGAAAAAAAATATGACCAAACTTTTCCATAACACTAAAAAGTATAAAAAGAAAGGAAAATCCTACTGGTTCAACTGTTAAAACGTCACATTCATCCAGTCCTATGTATTCCACTTGTCCATGAGAGAATATCTTGAAGACTGTTCATGTGCTCCCATTGACAAGTCAGCTTCCCTCCATTGCCAAAAGTTACACCATACCAAATCTACTATCCTACGTATCAGTACACCAAGATTCTTCTGAGATCAAGTATCCAGAGTTCATCTCCCCTTGCCCCCCTTGCCTTCAGGCAGAAAAAGCCATGGTGCTACTTGGTAGTACCATTTTCATGTAGCAAAGGAACATATTACCATAGTATGTCACGCCATCACATTGTGGTTAGCTTTTTTTAGATAATGGATTAAAACTCGGTCTCTACAATATTTTGGTTAGCTTAGCCATTGTACATTAAATATTTTATTTGTGAAACTAGAAAATTGATCCAAGGTTGTCTGACTATTCAGAGATATGACTGAAAGATGCCGTCTTAATCAGACATTTAGTTGGATTTTCAATTTCCATTGGTTCCATTTGTAGAATTGGTTACTCATGACACCCATTTATTAGCCAGAAAAATTCTCTTTTCACAATCCATACTTTGCCTATCTTAATTATGGTGCAGTTGGCCATGAACCAAATGGTCCTATGAACGCGAACAATAAACAGTAATAATTCTAAGAAAGCGCCATTAGCCTGCTGCAGCACAGAATCCTCAAATGGAGCAGCAATTTTTCTATCTTTCGTTAGAATTTCTTCTAAACTAAGACAGAAATCGCCGCAGAAATCCTCCCAAAAAAGGGGATTCGAGAACTTCGCGATAGAACTAACTGAAAAGCAACAGGATAGCATCAAAATCGAACTGTGGCTCAGCGAATTGAACAAAAAAGATGTGATCTTTGGAACAAAGGTAAGAGATTTACCATCGATTTAGCCACGGCCGCGCAGTACAGGTCGAGCTTCGTCTTCAGCACCGCCGCGTAGGCGCCGGGATTCCCGCCGCCGCCGCGCTTCATTCTTGCAAAAAAAAAAAGCCGTCTCCTTTTCCGCCGCCGGTGGCAGCAACTCGCCGAGGAGAGGTATATTTTCAAAGAAACTGAGCAACGGTAATGGGGAAGAAGGATCGGCAATGGTGGTGACTGCTTTGGCCGAGGTAACCGTAGCATTTTATATTGGTAAAAAGTGGGGCCCACCTGGCAGTGACAGGCAGGCCCATGAGCCAATGAGCGAGTTATTTTCTATTCCAGTCTGGAATATCTTTTACTGTTTCTCTCCTTATCAGGAACGCTGCAACCTGAAAGGGGAAATTAGTGCACGAGTGTGATGTTTAATAAAGTTTTAGGTTTTTAATGTGATTGTAATGTGGTACAGATTAGCAAGACATTGGTAACCCAATTAACCTAATTAAGCAAGACATTTTGTGATATCTTCTACCGATTGAGTCATTTGTAGACGTAGCTATGTGTTGAAGTTCAGAGTTTTATTTTTTTATAATTAATTTTATGAATTTCCACCCTCGGACGAATTTTCTTTTCACGTAACTCTGGTTAATTAAATATTAAAATTCATAATCACTTTTGTTTTCCCTAACAACACAAACAAAGACAAGGCATGTTTTGTGCAAAGTGGAGGTGGTGGTCTACCCATAGACACCCTCATCGATCCAAGTAGTGAAAAAAGATCGTCTTTATATGTGTGATCAATCAACCACTGTTCGAGTATAAATAAAATAGAAGTTATGGATTATAGTATTGAGAGGTAAGCAAAACAATAGAAGCAAAGCTAAAGCTATAGCTTCAACTACAGTAGATATGCTGATGGTATTGGAGTATCGGCCAAATTCACATGCTGTCGAAAGCAGCCATCTTCATGTTTTACATGAAGGATGTAAACAATGGTTTCAGAGCTTCCTACATTTTGGCTTAAAGGCAACCACTTTAAAGTTCACAAAACAAAGACCCTCTACAATTATAGACCGTTTACAAGAAAATTAGGTAAAAGTTAAGTTGTTACAGTTTATATTTTCATACACAAAACATATTCATGTTGTGACACGCAGGCAAAATTCATTATTAGTCAACATTGTGGTTAAGATATAAAATTAATACATGGAAAAAACTCCCAAAATAGATCTAACTCTGACAAAATTCAAATCTGATAAACATTGAGTTTGTTCCAAAGCATAATCCAAGAGCATGTCGAGAAGACAAAAACTCTTTTCACAGAGAAAAAGAACTGATATAATCTTTTCACGAATTTAAAGAAAAATGATGACCTAACAAAAAACATAAGATCAGGATAGCAGCCAAGTGGACAAGGAGAGGTATCCTTGTCAATTATCTGTACTAATATAAAATGTATCAGTTTTATTACATCATCTTGTAATTAGCAATTTGCAACATCCCCAACTTACTTTGTTTAAAATGAGCGCTAGTGAGATGGACCCACGCTAGATTCAATTAAGGTTATGTTTGTTTGATTTCTGGGTAGGTTTCGCTTTTTAAAAGTGGAGAGCTAAAACAAATAACAATTTTCGAGCTACTTTAAAAATTAAAAAGCTAGTTTATGAGGAAAATGAATGGAAAGATAGAAACATTGCTGAAATGAGTTTTGCTGGTTTTTTGTGTGCTGAGAAGATAAAAATTTATTATAAAAGCTAATAGTAAAAGATCATCATCCAATAAACTAACTTTTCAAAAAACAGAATCTTAAACAAACACAACCTATATAAAATAATGTTTTAATAGTTTATTAAAAAAATATGACATCGAAGCGTTAATACGGGTATATTTGGTTTGGCAAAGGCAGGAAGATTTGTGAGATGAGAGCCACTGCCAATTTGCATGCCCCAGTTGCAAGCCCAAGTGCATAGAATCTGGACACATTTTCTGTTTGTAGATTCCAGGGGCGTTTTGGTCCACAAGTGCGGGTGACCCATGCAAATGGCAATTTTCTCCTCCTGGTGTGGGGCCCACACCCGTATCGTTTTCAGGCTGCCAACCCCGCCACGTCAGCAGGGGCAGCTCCGATATTTTTCTGTCGGAGGAGGCCGCTGATTTTTCTTCTTTTTAAAAGAAAAATTCTGGATGGAGACACGTCAGATGATGCCCCCTCGCTCCTATCCACAAAACTGATTTTCTTTTCTTGTTTTCGTTTCATCACAATTATTATTAAAGTAAATTTCACATGACTATTAATAAGTTACGAAAAACTTTGACACTTCACTACATACTATTTTTTAATATTAAAGTTTCACAAAATTACATTATCAATCAATGAATCACGTGTTAGATGTTATCTAAGTGTATAAACAATCACGAGATGTATTTCATAAAACTTCAGTATCAAAATCTATATAATTAAACGTTAAGTATCAACATGTGTGGTTTTTTTTCAGAATTTAAACCATAAAATAGGTAATTTACTCTTACTAGCAAAATGCCCGTGCGTTGCAACTACGAGACGTAGGGAAGGAAACAGGATGGAGGGCGAAGGTACGGGGCGGCGCGGGAGCTCCGAGCGACGATGGGAGGAGGGGCACGAGCGCGACACGGGCGCGGCGCGGATGGGGACGGAAAAGAGGAACTTAGGAGGTCTTTTCTTTCATCCGAACTCTCCCTTTCTTTTCAAAGATTGGACTGTGTGTTAATTTTATAAACACTAAGGGTTTTCTGTAAAATAACTCTTTTTCTTCTTTAACTGGTTTTTTTTAAAATAGTCAGATGAACTGCGGGTTAATTTCAAAAAAAAACTCAAGGGGTTTTCTGCAAAATAACCAGGCAGAACAAAATTTGAGTGGAAACACTACTTGCTTTATAGATAGTTATAGATAGATAGCAAAATGCTCGTGTGTTGCAACGGGACGACGACGCAGGGAGGAAAGCAGGCGGAGGGCGAAGGTCTAGGCGACGGGCAGGAGCTCTGAGCGGCGATGGGAGGGAGGGCGTAGGCGCGGCGCAGATGGGGACAGAAGAGAGGACGCAGAGGTCTTTTTTCATCCAAGCCCTCCCTTTCTTTTCAAGATTGGGATCAAGCGGTTAATTTTATAAACACTCAAGGGGTTTTATGAAAAATAACCTCTTTTTCTTTTTAGCTGGTTTTTTTAAAATAGTGAGGCGATCTGCAGTTAATTTTGGAAAACTCAAAGGGTTTCTCAGTAAAATAGTGAAGAAAACAAAATTTGGATGAACACACTACTTGTTTTATAGATAGTTATAGATAGTTATTGTTATTACGGTCATCTCGATCCGTACCATGTTTATGGAATTTTCGCGGATGGCGATGCTTTCTTAATTCTTATCGAGAGGAATCATATCATAGGTCTCATGTGTTGCTGTCTACAATGACTGCAAGTGATATCAGAACTTGGTCGGCGATGTAACCGTTTCCTAGTGGTGCGACACGTACCGATGCCACGACACGCACTTGTGTTCTGATTTTTGCGTTTGCACAATTCGCTTCAAACAATGACGCCCACTTATGAACTCCCTTTCATATTATATTTTTGAAATTTTTTTCCGGTTTAAAATTTTTTATGTTTATAAAATTTATAAAAAAATATAAAAAATTTTAACACAAAATATATTGGATGCTAGCTTGAAACTAATTTAATTTCGTGTTGCAGATGATATTAAAATTTTTGATAATCTTAATCAAATTTTAAAAAATTGACAAAAAATAAATATAAATTATAACGTGAAACAGAGGATAGCTATGAAGTAAACCAGCTCTAAGATGGGTATACTGTGGAGCAATGGTTTGTGTAGTTAGGTCCCTATGTTGTTGCCATTCCTTCCTTTATCTTTTTGTCCTGTTAGATTTAGATTATTGAACGAATTATTATTACGTATTATCTAATTAATTACATGATAAATTAAATACTTTTAAAAAATAAACTTAGTCCTTTCATCTCTAGCTAGGAGATTTTTAGAGGGATTAAGGATTGGTGTGCAAGGTAAAAATATTTCTCATTATAGTCTTAGGTTAGAAGGAGTAAGACCAGTCTCAATGTAAAGTTTTATCTCCTAGTTTTCAAGACATAAAACACTAAACTTAACATGAAACATGTTCTTTCTCAATGTGTAGTTTTATTACATAGTTTATACATTATTTTATTATTTTTTGGGTTTCACCAATTTCTTTTTTTCCTCTCTCCTTCATTTCTTCCTTGCTCGTGTGCAGCGGCGTCGCGGGCTCACGCCGCGCCCGGCCGTCGCCGCGACCACGGCGTCGCGGCCGCCGTGCTCGCCCGCTGTCCCGTGCTGCTCACGTCGTCAAGCACGTCCGCGCGCCCGTGCCATCCGCGCTGCCCATGCCGCTGAGGCCGCGCGTGCCGTCCGTGCCCGCCAGCATTGCCCGCGTCATCCGGCCCGCCACGCCGCCCGCGCCGTCACAACCGCCCGCACCACCCGAGCCGTGCCTGCCCACCACGTCGTCCGCGCCGTCCACGTCTGTTGATGAGAAATCTTTCCCACGTGCTGGCCTGGGAGATCTGCTTAACTTCAGTGCAGGTTCGTCCTTGGCTACCTTAGATGAACTAGGCGTGCCAGTTGGTTTGATCTGTTAACCAAAAAGAAATAAACAGATATATGCGTTAAGGTTAAGGTTAGATCCTACCGGATCAGCTCAGGGAACCAACTTACATATAATTACTATCCCAATGCACATTTAAACTAAGTGGTTGGGATAGATCGGCTATGCCGAGACAGTATAAACCACTTAATCTAAATATACATCAGGATAATAAATATATGCGTTTATAACCTAGTCGATGCTGTAGATCCAACGTGAATCGGCTATTACTCCGATATATCTTATGAAAAGATATTAATCTATCTTAAATGCGTTAAACCTAGATCAATCGGCTGTCGGCTGACGCCAACAGATTGATGCTGGCTTAAGGTATTTAACCAGATTAAGATCTTAACATAAGAGGCAGTTTTAATAATCTAGTAGTAAATAATGCTAAAAGATAATTAAAGCAGGTAAGGCCGGCTGAAACCCCGGCACTGTCTCTAATGGTAAACATCTAGCCGAATAGATCTTAATAATTCTAAGAGCGACTTAATAGGCCATAATGATGCAACATTAAGTAAAAAAGAAATACTAGATTTATATGGACTGATGTAAACCCCTCGAGACGGTGGATACATCATATAAACTAGTTCAACATCTAGATCTAACTTTATCGGCTACTACCTCCTAAGAGAGACGAGCTGATGGCAAGATAGATCTAGATATTACCCTAGATTATATACCGTATATGATAAATTGCGCAGTTTATAACATTAAATCTAGAGTGTCATGATGATGTAAGCACTAGATTTGACGATATGAACTACTAACGACAAACATTTACCTTATTCGGGGGTCGAGATCGATGCAGCCCGAAGCGGGATCAAGAACTCGTCTAAAAGAAAAAGATTGGCAATGCGCCGAGTTTGTATTGATGTGTGTGTTATTCTTTACAAGAGGTCTCGGGTCCTATTTATACCCAAGTACAACAAAGTCCGTGTAGAACATGGTTTCTATCTATCCACTATACACAGTACGACAATATTTCGGAAAGTAATCCCACACCACGTTACAAAAGGAAAATCTAAACAAATCCCTATTTTACAGATACAATTGCCGTTATAGGACTCTATCCATAGATGGCAATATCTTAACGAACATTTGGGAACCAAATCTTCTCTTATCTTCAAGCTTCTTTATCGGAAACGGTTCCATCTTCTTCTTTGAGTCGGAATCGGCTATCAGCTGTCCCTATCCGATTCGGCCTTAGCCGACTGGTTTCCCAGATGTAGCCTCTGTTTCTCCGTAGATCATTTTCCCAATCCGATTCCACTTCAATTTCAGCCTTGAACTCAGGGATTTGGTTACCAAATTCGGTCGTTAACACATGCCCCCCAAGTCCGTGATAAGATAATATTGTGGATTTGCCGCTTTTTGAATTCCCGTGTGACTCCCGTCCTATTCTGTTTCGGCTGTCAAGGAAAACTCTTTAAATACCACTCGCCCGGCGCCGAAACAAGTCACGCCATCACTTTTATTCCTCAATACCTAGCCAGAAAAAGCTCTCCCTTCTTCGGCAATTCTGGCAACCCGAAGCAGAACCCCTCCGGCAATTTTCCTGCAGCAGCAATCCCCTCCGCCAATAGCATCCTCAAGCACCCCTTCCGACGCACCTCAACAGGTGTACCCCAAGGTAAGTCTCGTCGGCCACAGTTCTTTTTCTTCCATGATGCCATCTTTTTCGCTTGTTGTGATTCCTCTGTTCTTTCCTGCAATCTTGTAGCACCTTTGACATCAATTCATTATTCCAGACCTTATTCATCCCGACCAGTATCTATTAGGACCAATCGGCAACCTAGACCCAAGTGAATTTATCAATGCTAAAACCGATCGGATCCCCTATAGGTTCTCAACCCCAAATCTGGCATACTGGACTAGTGCCTTCAAATCTTGGCCTTCAACAGATAAGTCTTAGCCAGCATGGTACCTTAGGATGTCGGCTAGGATGCAAACCCACTGGATTGAGCTCGGCATAAACCAATGCCTAGAATTAACAATAGCCGACATGCCTAAAGATGAACCCCTCCTATCGGCTGCAATCTACTTCTGGTCCGATACTCTCAATGCCTTTCTGTTTAGGCAAGGACCAATGACCCCAACACTGCTGGATGTAGCAATGATTACCGGACTACACATAACATCCATAGCCAACCCCAACAGCCTTCAAGTAAAATGCCAGCACAACTTCAAAACCAAAAGCATAGGGGGCTGGAGCGGCTTTATAGCAATGAACATGAAGGATGGGCCAATCTCTGAAAGGGAACACACAACCTTTCTCTTAATGTGGTTAGAAAAATTTGTCTTCTGTGGATCGAGATGTGGACCAACCAGCAATTGGCAACATATAGCCGAAGCCCTAGTGAGCAAGAAGAAGATCCCTCTGGGAAAGTATTTGCTCGGCTATGTATATCAAATGTTGAGCAACACATTGGCTAGGCTAGCTTCAAAACAGGCCATCAGCACAGGAGGGCCCTGGTGGCTACTACAGCTCTGGCTCAACCTTCATCTCTACCAGGTTGCCGAAAGGCCGTCTCTACTTGAAGCCGATTTCCCTTTGCCCGAGCCACGAGTCGAAGACGATGAAGAGAAAATGACTCGGCGGTGTATGTCATATGGGGAGGCAGCTGCCACTTACCCCGGATCCAAGTTAACAGCCGAGCAATTCAAGAATTGGTTTGAACATCTATACAATGGCTTTCCGAACACCTTGAAGATCTGGTTTGCCTACGAAAACTTTGATAGATTTGAACAACCAAACGATCTTCGGCTAGACGAGCTCAATTTTGAAAAGTATTTAAAGCCGAGAGAAATCTATGTAACAGCCATTACTCCCTGTCGGCATCCATCAAGGGCGTAATATTACCAAGACTTATGAATTTTATCACCCAATGGTAGCCGCAAGGCAGTTCAGACTGGGTCAATTGCCAATTGGTCTTTACTATGCCGACAAGATCCAGACCAGAGGAAAAATATAAGGCCATATCATGATGCATCGGCTGTTATGCATCCCTGGTCCCCCCTTAGGCAGTATCAACAATATCGACTTGGCAGTGACCAGGACAGCTATCTTCAGCCGATGGTGGAATGAATGGAAACAACACCTATTCCATCAATCGGCTTCGATGTACTTGACAATCGTCGACCCCGACTTTGTCCCTTAAGTAAGTACTTTGTCTTTTAAAACTTTTCTCCATCGGCTATCAATTGTGTTCTCGACTGACCGTACTTCATTCTTTTGCAGACAATTGACGACTCCCCTCCGTATACGAGCAACACAGGAGCAACCATCCTCTATGCTCGTGGCATTCTCCCCAACGGCTGCGGGTTGACGCCGTCCGTCATCGGCCATAACGCACCAAAAGTGGGCACGCTCCTTCACGGGCTAGACTCGTGAACCACTTCAACGGTCGAAGAGGGCAAGATCATCGGCTGCTGCCACCCCTGCTGCCGAACGAAAGAAAAGGGCCTCGAAGAAGCCCAAACGAGCTCCAGCCAATGACCTCTCCCCAATTGATCCAGATGTGGATGCCTTCCTGGAAGATGAAGTCAGGTCCGAAGAGATGGACAAGGCCGTTCACGAAGCCGCAGCCGACACCAGTTCTTCGGAGAAATATGCTCAGACACCTTCGGCTGGTGAGCAATCGGCTTAAAAAAACCCAAGTCCTCCAAGACAGGCTGCTCGTCTGACGCCAGTAAGTCATTCTCTCTCCTCAATCTTTGAATAAGTTCATTCACATTTTCTCACTATCCTTGTTGCATCGGCAGAGGAAGAAAGTGGTCACTAGGCCGAGAAGGGCTCCTTCTCCGGTAAGCTTTTAGCTATTGTATTTTCCTTGTTTAATCAGCCGATTCTTAAACTAACTCTTTCTCAGCCTCCACGAGTTTCGACACCTACCCCCCAACTCTCGAGCGAGCACACTCCAACAAACGCAGTGATGATGACGCCGAGGACGTGGCCACCTCATCCCAACTATCCGTGTAAGTCCTGTTCGTTTTATAAATCGGCTTTTCAACTTTGTCGGCTCTCCTAACCATTTCGCAGTCCGTAGCCGATCTTCTCGATTTCAACCTCTCCGAATTTCTTGATCCTAATGAGGGCGCCGATAAGGCCATGGTGGTATCGGACGAGGAGCTATGAGCAACCCTGTCAGACATAGCCAAACGGCTAGAGTGCTCCCTCGACTTCTTGGTCACCGACTGCGGTTCCATCCGTAGTCGGTTCGAGGACATCCAAGATCGGCTGCCAGGCCAGCTGGCTGACATTATTGCACCGGCCACATTTATGGAGGCACATCAGCACAAGTTCCAACGAGCTAAACAAAGAATAGCCGATCGTCAAGAAAACCAAGCGTTGGAGGCCACCATCAAAGCCAGCCAACAAGAAATCACCGTCGAGAAGGCCAAATTTGATGCTTTGAAGACCGAGCCAATCGCCGAACTTGATCAGCTTCGCAAGCGTCGGGAGGAGCTGATAGCCGAACTTGCCAACGCCGAAGCTGATATTGTGGCCAAGGAACAACGCGTGGCCGGCCTGCCGAAGAAGATCGAGGACCAACGAGCGAAGATCAAGGCAGCCATGTCACATCTGTCCGACATGGCCAGGGCGATAAAGCTGATCCCAGGGAACGACGCAGCCGACACGAAGGCCATTGAAGAGATAGACGGGATCCGTCGTAAGGCGATATCGGCCATCACCACCTTCCTTTCGCGCTGAGCTACTTGTAACAGTTGGCTAGGCATCCTTGTGCTTAAACTTTCATGCATTTTGTAATTGGCTCAAACGTCCTCTGTAATCGGCCAGTTGCAACTTATTCATATATATACTTGCCGATTACTTCTTTGATTGCAACTTATTCATATATATACTTGCCGATTAATTCTTCGATATTATTCGTATGTATACTGTCGATTACTTCAAATTTGCTTGAAGGCTACAAAAATTTTTGAAAAAACTCGCTCTGCCTCCTCTGCCTTCTTGATATCGTGTTGTGTCGTATATGCCCCCTAATTTTGTTGATGGTGTTCCCAGCGTTAACAAAATTATCAAATCAAATATCCTGTTGCTGTCGGCTAGGCTGAGCCGATGTATAAAAATTAGAGGAAAAAACTTGGCGTAAAAACGCCCTAAAAGGCGATGCGTGTGTTACAACACATCGGCTAACATGAATCGACACAACCACAGCCGAATCATGAGTTGATCCATACACTTGGGTAATATTTCTTTAAATATTTGTCGTTCAGAGCCCTTCCAAATACTTCTCCATCCAAACCTTCTAGCATATAAGCTCCTTTAGAGACGCATTTGTGGATCTTGAAAGACCCTTTCCAATTCGGTGACCACTTGTCGAACTTATTGTCTCTTGATTCGATCAGCATTATCAATTTCCAAACGAGTTCGCCTTCTTCAAACGATTTGGGCACAACCTTCTTGTTATAATGACGAGCTACTCGTTCCTTATCTCTTGTTACCTTTTCCAGGGCCCTCATCCATGACAACACCAGGTCTTCTGATTTATCGACCATTAGATTGTAGTAATCATCGGCTGTAAGCTGATCTTGTAACTGAATCCTTCGTGAGCCGATGATGTTTTCCCATGGCAGGACTGCTTCATGTCCACAGACCAGTTTATATGGAGGCACTTGGATTGATCTGTGGCAAGGCATCCGATAGGCCCAAAGTGATTCGGCTAATCGGTTGTGCCATTGCTTAGGATATTCGGCGATCTTCCTCTTTATCGGCTTGATTATACTCTTGTTCGAGGCCTCTGCCTGTCCGTTAGCCTGAGCATAATACGGCGAAGAATTTAGCAACTTGATGCCCATGCCGTCGGCAAACTGAACAAACTCGTCCAATATGAAGATAGATCCCTGATCTGTTGTTATTGTGTGAGGGACGCCGAATCGGTATATGATGTGCTCCTTAACAAACTCGATTGCGTCCTTTGAATCAACCTTCTTTAAAGGAATTGCTTCCACCCACTTTGTGAAATAATCTGTTGTCACCAGTATAAATTTATGTCTCTTGCTTGAGGGTGGATTGATCTGGCCGATCATGTCAATTCCCTAACCTCTGAACGGCCAAGGCTTGATTATTGGGTTCATAGCCGACGCTGGTGCCCTTTGTATAGCTCCAAACTTATGACAATCCTGGTAGCCCTTATAGTACTTGAAACAATCCTCCAGCATCGTCGGCCAAAAATACCCTACTCTTCGAAGTAGACACTTCATCTTGTGAGCCGATTGATGCGTGCCACAGATCCCTTCATGCACCTCTCCGATAGCTACGTTGGCTTGATCGATACTGAGACACTTGAGTAGCACTCCATCAATCGTCCGATAGTATAAATCTTCATCGAGTAAGACATATCTCAAAGCCTTGTAGCGCAATTTCCGTGAAGCCGACTGGGAAGAGTTTTGCATATAGTTGTAAACTTCAAACCTCCAGTCGTCGGCCGTCACAGTGGCAACCTCTATCTCAATATCTTTTGTCATCGGCCTATAGCCTGATGCCCCTTGAGATAAATTGTTTGCTTCTACATTCTGCTCTTTGGGGATATGTTTTAATGTTACTAGCCGAAAGTTGTCCATCAATTCTCGGCATCATTGATAGTAGACCATCAGCACATCATTTTTGCAGTCGTATTCTCCTGACAACTGGCTGACAATCAACAGTGAATCTCCCATTATTTCGATGGCGTCGGCCTCAACTTCCTTGAGAAGATGTAACCCCTTAAGCACTGCCTCGTATTCGGCTTGATTGTTTGTGGCATGGGGGTTGATTGAGAAGGCAAATTCAAAGCTTACCCCCCTTGGCGATATGATGACCAAGCCGATACCGCATCCATTCGTGCAAACCGAGCCATCGAACATCAAAGTCCAAGGCATGATCTCCAGCGAGCCGATTGAACCATCTCTGTGTTCTACGATGAAATAGGCTATGGCTTGCCCTTTAACTGCTCTGGGTGCTTGATATCTTAAGTCGAACTCCGTTAAAGCAAAAATCTACTTCCCAACTCGTCCCTTGAGTACTGGAGCCGATAGCATGTATTTGACTACATCGGCTTTGCATACCACTGTGCACTCGTTGGATAATAAATAATGCCTCAACTTTGTACATGAAAAATACAGGGAAAGACATAATTTCTCCACTGGTGAATACCTTGACTGAGATAAAAGATGGCTCTTTCTTTTGTTTCGATCTCTTGTATCAGGACTGAGCCGATGGACTTGTCGTCGGCAGACAGGTACAGTTTTAATGGTACCCCTTTTTGTGGAGAAATCAAGATTGGGGGTGAGCTTAAGTAATTCTTGATATTATCTAATGCCCTTTGCTGCTCTGCCCCCCAAGTGAATGCTTGATCGGCCTTTAGCCGAAGTAATGGTGTGAACGGCTCCATCTCTTCTGAAAGATTGGCTATGAATCTTCTGATGAAGTTGATTTTGCCGATCAAAGATTGTAGTTGTTTCTTGTCCTTCGGAGGCTGTATCGTTTTGATGGCATTAATGCTCCTTGGTGTAACTTCAATCCCTCTCTCATGAACAAGGAACCCTAAAAATTGCCCGGCCGACACGCCGAACGCGCATTTCAGTGGATTCATCTTCAGGCCAGATTTCCTTGTCCGCTCCAGAACCTGTCTAAGATCGGCTATATGGTTTTTCATCTCCCTGGACTTGACAACAACATCATCGATGTAAATCTCAACCAGAGAGCCGATCATATCATGGAAAATATAATTCATGGCCCTTTGATAAGTTGCTCCAGCATTCTTTAAGCCAAACGTCATGACGACCCATTCATACAAGCCGACTGCCCCTGGGCATCTGAAAGCAGTCTTGTGGATATCCTCTTCGGCCATAAAAATCTGATTATAACCCGCATTACCATCCATAAAACTTATGATCTTGTGGCCAGAAGCAGCATCCATGAGCAAATCAGCTATGGGCATTGGATATTCGTCCTTAGGGGTAGCTTTATTGAGGTCTCTGAAATCAATACACACCTGTTGATGAGAAATTTCTCTCACGCACTGGCGGGGAGATCTGCTTAACTCCAGTGCAGGTCCTTCTCGGCTACCTATGCTATTCAAGGCGTGCCAGTTGGTTTGATCTGTTAACCAACAATAAAAATAGAGATATATGCGTTAAGTATTAATTTAGATCCTACTGGATCGGCTGCAGGAGTTAATTTACATATATATGCTATTTCCGAAGTGTATTTAAGCCAAGTGACTGGAATAGATCGGCTACACCGATACAGTATTAGCCACTTAACCTAAATATACAACAGAATAATAAATATATGATTTAACAATCTTGGCCGATGTCATAAGTCCAACTGTAAATCGGCTAATACTCCGATTTATCTTATGAAAAGATATCGATCTGAGCTAAATGCGCTAAACCTAGATCAGTCGGTTGTCAGCTATAGCTGACAAACTGATTCTGGCTTAGGGCATTTAACTAGAGCAAGATCTTAATATAAGAGGCGGTTTTAATGAATCTGATATCAAAATATCAAAAGAACATTAAAACAGATAAGGTCGGCTGAAACCCCGGCACTGTCTTTAAGCAATATACATGTAGCCGAATAGATCATGAAAGCTCTAAAAACGACTTAATAGTTCAACACTGATACAGCATTAAGTATAAAAAGAACAGTCTGATCTACTGTAGCTGATGTAAATACCTCAAGACGGTAGATATCACATATAATTTAGGCCAACCTTTAGATCTAACTCTATCGGCTGCCAATTCTTGACAGAAACGAGCCGATGACGAGACAGATCTAAATATTGTTCTAGATTATATGCAATATATGATAACTAGCGCAGCATAAATCATCGAATTTAGAGTGCCATAACGATGGAAACACTAAATTTGATGAAATACACCACTAATGACAAACATTTACCTGAACTTGGGGATCGAAATGATGCAGCCCGAAGCCGGATCAATTGTTCGTCTGAAGAAAAAAGGAGGCGATGCGCCAAGGTTGTATTGATTGTGATTGTTTTGTTTACGTGGGTCTCGGGTCCTATTTATACCCAAGTACAACAAAGACCACGCTAAACATGGCTGCAATTAACTACTATATCTATACGACAAGAGCGCGGAAGCAATCCTTTGCCGCCTTTACAATAGGGTTATCCCTAAAACAAATCTCTAATTTACATACATTTGCCGTTACGAGACATTATCCCTAGATGGCAATATCTCTTAATGGACAATTTGGAAACCGAATCTTCGTTTTATCTCCAAATATGTGCATCAGAATGGCTTCAACTTCTCCGAACATAGAATCGACTATCGGTTGTTCTTGTCCGATTCAACCTTAGCCGACTGGCTTTACAACCGATCGCATCTCAGCCGACCTGGCCTCTGTTTCTCCGTCAAACCAGCTGATCTGATTCTGCTTCAACTTCAGCTAGGACTTAGGGATTTGGCTACCAAATTTAGTTGTTAACACATGCCCCCCAAGTCCGTGATATGAAATATTACGGATTTGTCGCCCTTTCGAATTCCCGCTCTTTTCTGACCTAAACCGCTTCGGCTGCCCAAAATATTCTTTAAATAATCCTTCCTTCTTACCGAAACGACCACGCTTTCATTTTCACTCTCGAGCACTCCGCGATCAGCTTTCTCTTTCCTCTCCGGCGATTCCTCAGCGATCTCGGCGAGCTCGGCGATTCTGGCAGCCAAAAGAACCTAGATCCGCTCCAGCGAACCCTAAGCGGCGGCGATCCCAGTTAGATGGCGTCTTCAAGCACCCCCGCCGGTGTATCGGAGCATCAATACCCCGAGGTAAGCCCAATCGGCTCCGATCCCCTTTTCCATTTTCGCGATTTAGTTTCTGCAATTTGTTGTTCTTCCTCGTTGTGATTCCTTCATCCTTTCATATTCTGTAGCACCTAGCCCATCAGATTGCCATCCCTCACCTAGTTTACAAGAACCAGTACTTCCTAGGGCTGATCGGCAATCTGGACCCAAGTGAACTGATCAACTCCGAAACCGATCGGATCCCGTTCAGATTCTCCACCCCTAGCCTGCCAAACTGGACTGGTGCTTTCAAGTCGTGGCCCTCTACTGACAAGAACTGGCCGGCGTGGTATCTTAGGATGTCGGCTAGGAAACGTACGCATTGGGCCAAACTCGGTATCGACCAGTGCTTAGATCTGACGATAGCCGACATGCCGAAGAATGAAGCGATGCTATTGGCTGCACATTATTTTTGGTCGGATACGCTGAACGCCTTCTTGTTTAGGCAAGGACTGATGACGCCAACTCTGATGGACATAGTGATGTTGACCGGCTTGGACATCACCTCAACGGTTCGGCCAAGCGACCTCCAACGCAAGTGCAGCCATATCTTCAAAACAAAAAGCATCGGCGGCTGGAGCGGCTTCATCGGCATGAACATGCGCGATGGCCCGATATCGGACCGAGAGCATACTGCCTTCTTAATGATGTGGCTTGAGAAGTACGTCTTCTGCGGCTCAAGCTGCGGGCCGACGACCAACTGGCAGCACGTAGCCGAAGCGCTCATGGAAAAGAAAATGATCCCCCTAGGGAAATATCTTTTGGGCTATCTGTAACAGACGCTAGGATCAGCCTCGGCTCGGCTAGCATCTAGGCAATTAGTCGGCACTAGCGGCCCCTGGTGGCTACTTCATGTGGATGAATTTGCATGTACAAGATAATCGGTCAACCTGCTCCCCTCGAAACCAACTTCCCATTGATCGAGCAAAGGAGCGTAGATGATGAAGAGAAGACAACTCGTCAGCCGATATCGTATGGCGAATCAGCTGCTACTTACTCAGGCTCAAGGCTGACGACCGACGAATTCTCGGAGTGGTTCGAGCGGCTGTACAACGGCTTCGCAAGCGACTCCAGGGTCTGGTTCGCCTACGAAGATTTCCACGAGTTTGAGCAACCAGGAAACCTTTGGCTGGACGAGTTGAACTCGGAAGCAAACCCAGAGCCAAGGGAGGTCTTCACCACCGCTATCTCCCCACGCATCCTGCCAGTCGGCATCCACCAGGGCCGAAACGTGGCTAAGACGTACGAGTTCTACGATCCGATGGTAGCAGCATGACAATTCGGCATGAGCCAGCTACCGATTGGATTGTGGTTTGCCAACAAGATCCAGCCCAGGGACCGGATCGAAGGGGCTGTGATGATGCTCCGGCTGCTGCAGCTCCCAACTCCTCCACTTGGACAAATCGGCACCATTAGCTTGGTGCGAAGCAAATCACCAGTCTTCAACAGTTGGTGGGCCGAATGGAAGCAACATCTCTTCCACCAATCGGCTAGTATGTACCTTACGTCGGTCAACCCAGACCGCGTCCCATCGGTAAGCACTTTTCTTAAGTCTTGTTCATTTGTCGGCTCTTACTTGTATCGTCGGCTAATCTCATCTCCTCTTATCGCAGACTGTCAATGACTCCCCCCTCTGGTAAGCCGAAGTGGAGCGGTGATCCAGTACGCGCTCGGCATTCTGCTGAACGGGTGCGGGCTGGCGCCATCGCCCATCGGCTTCGATGCGCCGAAAGTCGGCACCTTGCTACATGGTCAAACCCGCCAGCCGGTTCATCGGACCAAGAGGGTTAAGCCATCGGCTGCTACCACATCAGCTGCCAAGGCGAAGAAAAGGGCCGCTAAGAGGGCAAAGCGGGTTGCAGCCAACGACGACCTCTCGCCGATCGACCCGGACGTTGAGGCCTACCTCAACGAAGAGGTGGAAGGCGAAGAAGTCGCCGACGCCGTCGACGAGGCTGCAGCGGACTCGAGCTCAGATAAGTACGCTGCCACCCCATCAGCCGACGAAGGCAAAGCCCAAAAAACGCCAAGTCCTCCGAAGCGCCCCGTCCGGCCGATCACAGTAAGTGACTTCGACTCTTCGTCTTTCTCCAAAACTATTCGCTTGTAGTTGCTCATATGCTTCCGAATCGGCAGAGGACCAAGCACGTGATGAGGAAACCACCAGTCGTCTTGCGAACAGTAAGCTTTTACTCCCCCTCTCCTCTTTACATCTCCTAGCCGATTCTTGACTAACTCTTCTTCCAGCCACCACGTGCGTCGACGCCCGCCCCTCAAGCATCAAGCGAACGCACCAAATCGGCTACGGGCAGCGGTGACAGCACTGATGATGAGGCCACATCGACCGCGGGCAACCAACCAGCCGATGAAGAAGTTGCCCCCTTCGTGTTCAAGGCAAGTCGACTAAGTTTTATGCTCGGCTTCCTCAATTTAACAATTTTTCTCTAATCATCATCTCCCTTTTGCAGAACATAGCCAACATCCTCAATTTTGACTTGTCGGAGTTCGAGGAGTCTGGCGAAGTTGGCGAGGAAGCACTGGTGCCACTGGACGCAGACCTAAGGGCCGCTCTAGCCGACATCGGCAAGCGCCTGGAGGTCTCGCTCGACGTGCTGGTAGCCGACTGCGGCTCAATCCGGTCGCGTTTCAAGGAGATCCAAGGTCAATTGCCTGAGACGATAGCCGATGCAATTGTGCCAGCGACTTTCCTAGAAGCGCACCGGCACTCAAGTACGAGCGGGCCCAGAAACGCATAGCCGACCGCCGAGAGAACCAAATGCCGTCGGCAGCCATCCACCAACAAAGAAAATATCGAAGCACGTAAGGCCAAATTCGACCGCCCAAGACCGAGCCAGCCGCCAAGCTCGAGCAACTTCTCGCGTGTCAAGACCAGCTGATGGCCGATTTAGTTCAAGTTACGAATGAAATCGACATCCACAAGGAGTACATGGCTGGCCTGCCATCAGAAGTCGAAGCCCAACGACAAAGCATCAAGGCGGCTGTGTCTCACCTCAGGGGCTTGGCGAAAGGGGTGCGGCCGGTGACCGGATCCGACGCTGACGACACCAAGTCGATCGAAGAAATAGATCAGATAAGGCGGAAGGCGCTATCGGCCATAGCCGATTTCCTCAAGAATTGAAGCCCGCTCCTGTAATCTTGGATATAGAGAAAATCGGCTCAGCCCTTTTGCACATACTTGTCAAACTTTTGTAATCGGCTCCGGCCCTGCGACTGCTTAACACAATTTGTTAATTCTCAAAACTGTGCCTGTACTCAAATTAGCTTCGGCCTTGCATGCTTAATATATTAACTTTTGAAATCACGTTTGTGAACGAAATCGGTTTCGGCCTTGTGTATTACCTTTAAAACTCTTATTGACTGCCGATTATGATGACCGCCGACAACGATGCTCGAAACATTTGTTTCCTGTAATAATGCAGATTGCGGAGCCCGAAAAAATTTTGCGTCCACCTTTCTGTAATCGGCTCGAATCTTGTGTGTGTTTTTGCCTCCCTAATTTTGTTGATGTCTTCGATGTCGATGAAATTATGAACTCAATTGCACCGTCGCGATCGGCAATCCGCATCCGATTGTCAAAAATTAGGGAAAAACATGCCACAAAAATGGCCTAAAGGCGATGCCTGATTGAAACAGGACATCGGCTAGCACGAATCGGCTAAGCAAACAGCTGAATCATGAGTTGATCCATACGTTTGGGTAGTATTTTTTCAAGTATTTTCCATTAAGAACCCTTCCAAACACTTCTCCATCTAAACCTTCTAGCATATAAGCTCCTTTAAAGACGCATCGTGGATCTTGAAAGGCCCTTCCCAATTTGGTGACCACTTGCCGAATTTATTGTCTGGATCCAATCGGCGGTATCAATTTCCAAACGAGTTCGCCCTCTTCAAAAGATTTAGGCATAACTTTTTTATTATAATGTCTGGCTACTCGTTCTTTATCCCTTGTAACTTTTCTAAGGCCCTCATCCTGGATAAAACTAAGTCTTCTGATTCGTCCACCATCAAGTGATAATAATCATCGGCTGTGAGTTGATCCTGTAGTTGAATGCGCCTTGAGCCGATGACGCTTTCCCATGGTAGTACTACCTCATGCCCGTAGACTAGCTTGTATGGAGGGACTTGAATTGATCCATGGCATGCCATCCGATATGCCCACAGTGATTCGGCTAATCGGCTGTGCCATTGCTTGGGGTACTCAGAGATCTTTCTTTTAATCAATTTAATCAAACTTTTATTTGAAGCTTCGGCTTGCCCGTTGGCCTGTGCGTAGTACGGCAAAGAATTAAGTAGCTTGATCCCCTGCCGTCGGCAAACTGAACAAATTCGTCGGCAAACTGAACGAATTCGTCTGATATGAACAAATTCACCGAAGGAGCCACTTCATCTTATGAGCCGATTGATGCGTGCCACAAATCCCTTCATGCACCTCGTCGATAGCCACTTTGGCTTGAGCGGCTCCCAAACACTTAAGCAGCACACTGTCAATCGTCCTATAATACAGATCTTCATCGAGCAAAATATATCTTAGTACCTTGTATCGCAGTTTCCTTGTAGCCGATTGAGAGGGGTTCTTGAGATAGTTGTAGACTTCGAACCTCCAATCATCGGCTGTAATGGCAGCAACTTCGATTTCAATATCTTTTATCATCGGCCTGTAGCTGGATGCCCCTTGAGCTAAATCATTGGCCTCAATATTCTGTTCTCTGGGGATATGCTTCAACGTGACTAGCCGAAAACCTTCCATCAATTCCCGGCATTGTTGATAGTAGATCATCAGCGCATCATTTTTGCATTCGTACTCTCCTGACAACTGGCTGATGACCAACAGTGAATCTCCCATTATTTTGATGGCGTCAGCTTCAACTTTCTTGAGTAGATGCAATCCTTTAAGTACGGCTTCGTATTCGGCTTGGTTGTTCGTAGCATGGGGGTTAATAGCGAAAGTAAATTGAAAACTTTCCCCCCTAGGCGAAATAATGACCAAGCCGATGCCGCAGCCGTTGGTGCAAACCGAGCCATCAAATGTCAATGTCCAAGGCATGATTTCTACTGAGCCGATTGAGTCATTCCTGTACTCCACGATAAAATCGGCTATAGCTTGTCCTTTGACTACCCTGGGTGCCTAATACCTCAAATCAACTCTGTTAGAGCAAAAATCCACTTCCCAATTCTTCCTTTCAATACTAGAGCCGATAGCATGTACTTAACTACATCGGCTTTACAGATTATTGTGCACTCGTTGGATAGCAGATAATGCCTTAACTTGGTACATAAAAAATACAGGCATAGGCATAGCTTCTCCACTGGTGAATACCTTGCTTCTGCGTCTAGTAGCCGTCGGCTGAGATAGAAGATAGCCTTTTCCTTGCCATCAACCTCTTGGATTAAAACTGAGCCGATTGACTTATCATCGGCTGATAGGTACAGTTTGAATGGTATCCCTTTTTGTGGAGACATTAAAACTAGAGGGGAGCTCGGATAATCCTTGATATTGTCCAAAGCCTTTTGTTGCTCTGCCCCCATGTGAATGCTTGATCGGCCTTCAGCCGAAGCAGCGGTGTGAACGACTCCATCTTTTCTAAAAGATTGGCTATGAACCGTCTGATGAAGTTGATTTTGCCGATCAATGATTGAAGCTACTTCTTGTCCTTCGGAGGTTGTATCGTTTTGATAGCATTGATGCTTCTTGGTGTGACCTCAATTCCTCTTTTATGAACAAGAAACCCTAGAAACTGCCCGGCTGATACACCGAATGCACACTTCAACGGATTCATCTTCAGGTAATATTTTCTTGTCCGCTCCAAAACTTGTCTCAGGTCGGCTATATGGTCCTCTATCTCCCTGGACTTGACAACGACGTCTTCGATGTAGATCTCCACCAGAGAGCCAATCATATCATGAAAAATGTAGTTCATGGACCATTGATATGTTGCCCCAGCATTTTTTTGCCCGGACGTCATAACGACCCATTCATACAAGCCGATTGCCCCAGGACATCGAAAGGCAGTTTTGTGAATGTCCTCTTCGGCTATGAAGATTTGATTGTAGCCTGCATTGCCATTCATAAAGATGATAATTTTGTCACCTGACGCAGCATCTACGAGCAAATTGGCTATGGGCATTGGGTATTAATCTTTGGGGGTAGCCTTATTCAGGTCTCTGAAGTCGATGCATACCCTGAGTTTGCCGTTCTTTTTAACCACTAGGACAATGTTTGAGACCCACTCAGCGTATCAGCAAGACCGAATGAATCCAACATCATATAGCCGAGTTATTTCGGCTTTGATCGCGTCGTACATGTCGGCTTTGAACCTCCTGGGAGGTTGTTTGAACAGCCGATAGCCTGCCTTGATTGACAGTTGATGAACGACAATGGATCGGCTAAGACTGGGCATCTCGAAGTACTCCCAAGCAAAACAATCTTTATATTCTTTTAACAAATTAATGAGCTGGGATCTACAATGAGAAGATAGATTTTTGCTAATATAAGTCGGCCTCGACTTGTCACCAGAGCCGATGTCAATTTCTTCTAACTCGTCGGCCGACGTAAAACCTTGCCTGAGCTTGCCATCGTCTTCGTCTGCGGTGTCCATGCCGAAGACGCTTGAGCCCTCCACCATGTCTTGTTCAAAGCAGCAGCTGAGGCTTGTCATCTCCAATCGGTTGTATTGTGGAATCAGACACATTTAGAAAATCGGCTTGCTAGATTTTTTCCAGACAAACAATCGATGCCTTCGATTTCCCAAAGCGGCAAATTGGCACTGACGACGCTAACTGACCTGTCGGCTGGTACGATCTCGATCTTATCACCGTCCCATTGGATCAGGCTCTGATGCATTGTAGAAGGAACGCTAGAATTGGCGTGTATCCAGTCCCTTCCGAGCAGCAGGCTATAAGACCCCTTCCCGTCGATGACAAAGAATGTTGTGGGCACGGTCTTATTGTCGATTGTCAGTTCGACGTTCAGGACGCCCTTGGTTTCTGACGGGTTGCCGCCGACGTCCTTGAGCACCATATTGGTCTTGATCAGGTCTTCGGCCCCTTTGCCTAGTTTTCTGAATGTTGCGTAGGGCATTAGGTTGACTGCGGCTCCCCCATCAACTAGCATCTTGGACATCGGCTTGCCGTTGACGAATCCTTTAACGTACAACGGCTTCAGGTGCTGATTTTTGGTCCCCTCGGGTTTGTCAAAAATAGCTTGGTCCGGGGAGAGTGCTAGTTTCACCAAGTCGTCTTCGATAGTGTCTGCATCGGCTTCAGGAGCACCGAATTCGGCTAGCAATATGAATACCATGTTGACCGATGCAGAAACTTTGTCTTTCCCTTTGGCTGCCCTCCTGGCTTGATCGGCTGAACTCTCCTTGGCTCGCCCCTCGTCGACTGTGGCGGTTTTCTCTTTGGGGATCCATCACCTTTTGATTTTACCACCGACGGTGTTGTTCTTGGATCATCCGCCGAACTTCTTCTTCCCTTCCTTCACGCTTTAGCCTTTGAATTCTTCGTTTCGTGTTTTGGTGAAGAGGTCGAGGGGCACCATTGGGGTTGGCCGATTCTTCCTCATCGGCCTCTTCTTCGTCGTAGTAGTCGTCGTTCCCTTTTCGTCGAAGAAGTCTTGATGGATCGGCCCTAGCCGATCGTGAACGATCGGTACCGGTTGAGCTGGACGGGCCTTGGGACGAACCGAGTTGGACCGGGTGATCGGTCGGCTTATGTGTTCGTCCTCCGGGCACTCGCTGCAAGCCGGGCAATTTTCTAGCGTTGGCGCCTCATCCCGATCTCCCAAGAAGTGCCGAAAAATTCGCAATGCCAATGGGGATCGGCACCGCCGTGATTCCCATCGTATCGGCGGCCTCGCGTTTCGGCTCTTGCCGATAAAACCTTTCGACCGAGCTTCTTCCCGCCAAGACTGCTGTTGGGGGCGGCGTCGGCTGTTCGTGTTGATCGGCCGTCGATCAACCGATCGGGCAACAGGGTGCACCATGTTGATTGGCGCGGCTTGGCTTCCAGTCGGCTCACCCTCTGCACTGACCCCTTTCAATGTTTCAGCTAAGCTATACATCATTCTACGCTGCCGATCAGCTTGCCTAGGGCCGGTTTGAACCATATTGATTGGGAAGGGGTGGCCATCTACCTTCATCGGCCGATTGGAATCGGCGAACTTGAGTTTCCCGGCCTCTATTGCAGACTGGATTTGCTGCCTGAAGACTTTGCAGTCGTTGGTGGTATGAGATGTGGAGTTGTCCCACTTGCAATATTTTTTCTTCTTGAGTTCTTCGGCCGATGGGATCACGTGGTTCTCAGGAAGCTGGATCTGTTTCTCCTTGAGCAATAAGTCAAAAATCCTATCGACCTTGGTGATATCAAAGTCATATCTTTCCTCTTTGACCGTCTTCAGCAGCCACTGGCAGACAATGGCCTTTTTGTTCTTGGCCCATTCGGCTGCTGCCACCTCTGCGTCATCGTCGTTGGAATCGGAACCTAACTCAACGATGACTTGAGTTATGTTTTTGACGGCCTTCCGGTGTCCTAAAATCTTTGTTCATGGGTCGTCACTTTCGTGCCGGATGCACCAAGGCCGTCGAAGTCCCGAGCGGAGAAGCGTTCACGGATCGGCGCGATCGGCCGTGGAAGGCCAAATCGGCTAGGCTGAGCGTCCAGCAAGCACCAGCTGTAGCATCGGTTCCTCATCTATCGAAGCGTTGAATGTATTCTTGAACCGATTCGTTGTGCTTCGCACGATACGGTGAGGTCCGATAACTTTATTTCATGGTTGCCGGAGTAGAAGTAGCTATGAAATTGTTTTTCGAGATTGGCCCAGCTCTGAATTGAGTTGTAAGGCAATGAAGAGAACCAGGTGAAAGCCGATCCCGAAAAATACAAAGGGAACAACCGGACTCTCAAGGCGTCTGTAGCCGATGCTTCGCCGCACTGCGCCAAGAATCGGCTGACATGCTCGTATGTTGACATGTTGTCCTGCCCTGAGAACTTCGAAAAGTCTAGGATTTTGTATCGGTTGGGCAATGGAATCTGCTCAAAATGCCCTGGATAAGGATACCGATACATGTTCCCTGAGTCTTTTGGCTTGAGGCCGAATTGATCGTGCATGACGTCTGCAATCAAATAGGCCCAGGTCCGGTTGTCCTGCTGTATCGGCTCATATGGATCATATGGTGCGGGTGCTTGCCGATACAGTGGTGGTGGTGTCTGAGGCCTGTAGTGATGGTCTTGACGGCCTCCTTGATACTGGTAGTGGAGCGGATGATCAGCGGGAGGCGGTCGATTTGCCGGTGGTGGCGTTGGTGGACCCGAGAACAGCTATCGGCCACTGACGTTGTACTGTCTGTCTAGGCCAATCTAGGCAACCGGCTCTAACTGTCGATTGTCATTGAACATGTTGGTTGTCACGCCCAGAGATTCACACCAGAATTTCTGCAGCTAATTTGTGCATTACCTCCTCGTCCAGGAATCAGCCGAGGTACACAAATCGACGTTATTGATAATACAGAATCCTTGTCTTAGAAACAATATAAAAGAGTTACACAAATGCAGCGAAAAGGAAAATAAAACTGACTTAAGCTAAACTTGACACGAGCGAAGCGGAACACCAACTCCACAGCTAAACCTTGACGAGAACAAGCCTACACCTCCTCGAGACCTCGATCTCAACCTCGGCACTGAAGGGGAAAAGAAGCAAGACGAGTACAACCACCGTACTCAACAAGTCACACCTAAAAGGGGACATGATGCAAGATAAATAACAAGGAAAGGTCAAGGGCTCAATTTGCATAAACAACGTTTGCGTATATAATAATAATATTTGAAGACAAGAAAACAAAGAGTAATATTTAAGCAAGTATTAAATAAACACTGTCCAACGCTCAAACCACGTTGCAACAGCCCATCCATCCACCTGCACTAATCAAGCTTCCACATTTCATTCGAATAAATAAATAAGACTAATCAAGGTGAATCTGGTCTATCGCCCGTAACCGTGGGCACGGCTATTCGAATAGTTTTTACTTTGATCAGAGGTGTACAACTGTACCCACAAGACACAATCCCACAACACGTTACCGTGCGCCGGTGCACCACCACGGTGCCCCAAAAGGAATTGTGACAGGACCCTTCACACAACCCCTCTAATCAATCGTACCACACCAAGGTTTCGCCCCCATCCCCATCGGGCAATGGGCACCCCCTCTAGTGCCGCGGTGAATCCGAAAGCTGATCAACCCTTAAAACCGGGGCCGACCCAACTCCATCACGCTCACCCTCTCTGGGATACGTTAACTAGAGACAGCTATGCTACGGGCCCAGCCATTACCCATGTTGGCTTGTGGTATGCACGGCATTTCTTCCGGGTTTCCGAGAACCGGTCCTTAATCGTCATGAGCACACTAACCAAAGTCCAACCATGTGCTCACGACCCACCTTTCTCATAATTCAATATTATTAAAACCAAAGTCATATCTTAATATCGTCGAAAGATCCACTTTAGAAATAAACTTGATTAGTGTGACTCCCTTAAGTGAGCTAGTTGCGCTAAGCATGACTAAGCAACCTTAAACTATCATCTAGTCACATTGGATCCCAAGTTATCAATGGTATAAGGTAAACAATCCTATGGTTGAGTACAATAGGTATAAAACATCCCATGAAATGACATTCTAAAACATATGCGTATTTGAATGAAATAGAGGTATTTACATAAAATAGGTACAATATGGTCAATGTAAGGTATGACTTGCCTTGCTCTGGAGACTGAGGAACCTCGGCGACTATTTCGAAGAGAACGGGCTCGCCGGAAACTCAGAATCTACACGACAAACAAAGCACTCAACAAACACCCTAAAAAGTCTACTGAAACAGCACTGAAAAGTATTTTTAATGGATTCTTGACATTTTTCTGGATTTAATGAAATTTGAATGGACTAAAACGGAGTTCGGATTCAAAAGATATGAATTTTAGAAGTTTAATTGCGATTTTTAAACTAAACGAAAAGATTAAATTATTTATTGCGCAATTAAGTCCCTGGTGACGTCACCTCGCGCGGCTCGTGGCTGGCGCGGCATGACGCGCGGGCGGCGTCGCCCTAGGGTTGACGCGCGCGCCAGCGCGCGCGCGGGAGGCGGGCGCGCGGCGGATTTCCGCCACGTGGCGCGATCCGAGCGACCGGATTGCGGCGACGTGGCGCGACGGAGCGGCCGGACGGCGGCGACGGAGCGCGGATCCGTCGCGATCGGACGGCGCGGATCCGTCCGATCCGCAAGATCGGACGGCACAGGAGCGGCGCTAGGTTAGGGTTAGGGTTTCACGGGTGGCGGCGGCGGCGGCGCGCGGCGACGACCGGCGCAGCGGGGGACGGCGGCGACGACCCGGCGAGCGGCGGCGGAACGGCGCGCGACGACTCCGACGAGCGGCGACGCGCGCGCGGAAAAGAAAAGGAGACAAACGAAACAAAAGAGACCGGAAACGGCGGCGAGCTCACCGACGGTGAAGCGACGGAAACGACGGCGAACCGGGCTAGAATCAACGGCGAACAAAGGGAAAACGCGGCGGAGCTCGAGGGGTTTAAAAGGGAAAGGAAGAGACCAAAACGGGCACGGATAGGGCGGGGATAAGGTCGCCGGCGTTTCGGACTCGAAGAGGGAGAGAGAGATATCCGGCGGTCGTTTCGGGCGACGACGGCCGTTTCGGCGTGCGGGGAAAGCGGGCACGGGTTCGGCGGCGCGGGCGGAGCTCGGCGTGGGGCCCCGGCGCGAAGTGCGCGGGAAACGGCATGAGAAAACGGCGGGGCGGCGCGGCTATGGCGGCGGCGGCGGTTGGGCCGACCGGCGCGAGGAGGCGGCTCGACAGTGGGGCCCACTGCGGTGGCCCGCGGCGCAAGGGGGGCGCCACTTGCGCGGCGCGGCGGACGGTGGGCCTCGGCCCACGGCCGCGGAAGAGCGCGCGCGGGGCGGGCCGACGGCCCGTTACGGCGACGGCGGGAAAAACCGTACGGACGTACGGAAAAAGGAAAAAAGGAAAAGAAAAAGAAAAAGGGATTTAGGGACTTAATTAAATTCCTGTTTTCTTATTTAATTGATTAAAAATACTTAGAGTGCTCTAAAAATTCCAAGTAAAAATCTCTTTAGCGTATTTTGACATGAAGAATTCAAGAAAAATCCTACCATGTCATTTCCATTTATTAATTGCATTTTAAAATTATAGGTTGACTCCGGTTAATTTCAAAAATTCCGATTATTTCGGGTAAATTATTTAAATGAATTAGGGAAAAACCCGGGATGTGACATTGGTGATCCGGTCCTGGGGCGCGGTTGTTGTTGGTTCAAGATACCGATCACGGGTCTTGCAGCCGATCCGGACGGATTCGGCTGGTTGAGGATCCCTCCTGGCGGCCCTGGTTGTGCTGGCGATGGAATCGGCCGATTCTGGGTGGCCAACGTCCTGTAACCAGGAAACTGGCCATCTGTGATGTAAGTCGGCCCCCGCTGCAGTTGGTCGGCTATCTTGGCGTCGGCCACAGTAGCAATCATGTTGTTAAGGGTGTTGACAAGGATGCTACTTTGGTTGACCAGCGCGTGGTGGACGGTCGAATCGATTCAGTCTTGCAGAGTATGCAGGGCTGAATCGTCTTGTTCCTAAATCGGCTCCTTCATCTTCTGTTTGCCCTTCGATCCACTGGAGGAGGATGCCTTGAGCTCGTCCACGCTGAACTTGTACTTTTGATGCACGGCCCCAGACCTTGTTTGGGTGAAAGACTGTAGGTAGTTGGCCAGGAGCTCTTCTACCATGTTTTTGTAATCGGCTTGCTGTTCAGGAAAGACATATATGTTATTCCGAAGTGTATTTATCCCTAAACAAATTTCTAATTTATATACATTTGTCGTTACAAGACTTTATCCCTAGATGACAATATCTCTTAACGCAAAATTTGGAAACTGAATCTTCTATTTTATCTCCAAATATCTGCATCAAAAATGGCTTCAACTTCTCCGAACTTAGAATCGGCTATCGCCTGTTCTTGTCCGATTCAACCTTAGCCGACTGGCTTTATAGCCGATCGCATCTCAGTCGACCCGGCCTCTGTTTCTCCGTCAAACCAGCCGATCCGATTCTGCTTTGTGGAGATTATGGCAATTGGATACCCTCATGGCAAGCTTGTCCGACTGGTAATAGGGATAGGTTACGCCTAAGGATTATGTAAACCGGCTATGACTTGGGTATTACATTGCCGATCAGATAAGGCAACGGCTCATAGTCATAACTTGGTAAGATTGAGGAAACCGACTTAGAGTAAGATAGGGTTTTTGACTTGTAAGCCCGCCCCCCAAGACTATATAAGGGGGGTAAGGGGCGTACCTTGAGGGATATGAGCTTTAGATTCAGGAGATCAAATTCATAAGCAATAGATCTTGAGATCAGTAAACACTCGGCAGATCGAATCTCCAAAACAAGAGTAGGGTATTACCTCACAAGAGGGCCTGAACCTGTCTAAACCTTGTTTTCCACTTAACCCATCGAGCTTGGCAATCTTGACTGCACCCCCAAATTTCTATTGTCGAAACCAAGTTTCGACAGTTGGCGCGCCAGGTAGGGGGCTGCGCGTCAAGACTTCTTCTTCAATCTCGCCGGCAAGCGCGATGGGATCTTCATCCGGCATCGACGACTTCGCCGCCAAGAGACTCGACAAGATCTCCCTCCTCGACTCGGATTCGGACCAGTCGGGAGGGGGGAACCCGCTCGGCGCCGTTCGGGTTACCGAACAACGCTGAGATTTACGACAAAGTTCTGACTTTCGAGTTGGGGTCCGCCCACTTGGAAGGACGAATCCACTCGGCGCCATTCGGATTACCAAATGCCGCTGAGATCTACAGCCATTTTCTGACCTCCCCGTCGGAATCCATCCACTCGGGAGGAGAAACCCTCTCAGCACCGCATGGGTTACCAAACGCCGCTGAGATTTGTTGCAAACCCCTCTCTTCCGAGTCGAAATCAACTCACTCGGAAGAACCGCCGTCATAAAGCTATGACCCGGACTGGAACGATCCAGATTCGAGTAATCCGGGCTCAAGTGAAGTCGCCGTCATCCTCCAACCGTTCAGATCATACTCATTCGCGGAGCTCGATGAGTACCTCAGCTCTTCAGACTTCGATGACCTCTACGACATCTCCACGGACGAGGCCAACGACTCCGACCTCGACAAAGATTATGAGCCAAAGTGCTTCGACGTCCTCATGGCTGAGCTGGCCGAGACCGACTCGGCCATGGCCCGCAGAATCGCAGAGGAAGAGCAAGCCAGGCTTGAGCAGGAGCGCAAGTTGGCAGAAGAGGAGAATAGGCGCAAGGAGGAAGCCGACAGAAGAAAGCGAGACCTGAGGGCGACTGGGCGATCCGCTCGCGAGGCCATACTTCAGACGTGAGTCCACAACACCAACATCTTTCAGACGCCTCAACAGAACGCCGTCGCCGCCCTCACCCTCCTCGACACTGTTATTGAAGCAGCACCCGCCACGGTAACACCAATCTTGGACAAGATCAAGACCATCATCGCGGCTACAGCCAACTGCTTCCCTCCACCTCAGCACAAAGGCCGACTGAGTCCGTCGTGGAAACGCCCAACAGAAGCCGACTTCCGCCGCTGTGGTCGAAGGATTACAGGAGGCCCGAACAAGCTCGGACGACCACTAGGTCAAGAGACCCCCGCCACGAGACCACACGGAAGCATCAAGAGCAATCGGCCGACTCCCGCGAGAAACGGCATGGATGACCACCCGTCCACGACCGGGTTCGCCGCAGCAACAACTCCGACTACCGAAGCAGCCTACAAAGGACCCCGCCAAGTGATCTGCGGGAAGTCCTTGACCGGCACTATCAAGAGCGAGAGCAGCGCTCCCACAAGGATCAAAGGAGATCGCCCAACAGTAACGACGACGAAGTACCTGCGTTCACTCGGGACCTGCGCCGAGTGCATTGGCCGAGTGGTTTTAAGCCCACCGGAATCGAGAAGAACGACGGAAGACCGACCCCGAGTCGTGGCTGACCGTGTACACCCTCGCCATCCACGCAGCAGGAGGAGACAACAAGGCCATGGCCAATTATCTGCCTGTCGCCTTCGCCAACTCGGCTAGGAACTGGCTCACGAGCTTGCCCAAAGGCTCAATTAGCTCGTGGAGTGAACTTCGGGACCACTTCATCGCCAATTTCCAGGGCACTTTTGAAAGGCCTGGGACCCACTTTGATATTTACAACATCATCCAGAAGCCAGACGAGCCGCTGAAGGACTACATCCGACGCTTCTCGAAAAAGCGCAATAAGATCCCCAACATCACCGACGACATCATAATCGCCGCCTTCCAGAAGAGAGTCCGTGATGAGTTGCTGATTGGAAAGTTTGGGCGTAAACCACTGAAGACGGTGAAGCAAATGTTTGAGACAGCGAACTCCTACACCAAATCCAACGACGCAATCAAGGCGGCGTGGCAAGATCGGCCTGACAAAAGGGACGACAAGTAGTCGGGAGGAAGCCGGCATCCTAAGAAGGATACCGACAACAACAATCACGGCCAGAAAGACCGCAAGCGCCGGCCCGAGGACCTGGTTGCCATGATGTCCAACTCCCAACGCCGTCCCCGGGTCGCGGCCTACGACACGATCATGAACGCTCAGTGCACGCATCATCCAAATCACAAGCATGCGGCCAAGGATTGCTTTATCTACAAGCAATTCGCCGAACAATATGCGGCGCAGCTAAACAAGAAGCCGACTGACGAAGCCGGCCCATCGGGAACCAAGAAGAACAACCTGACTGGAATTCGGAGCCTTTCCAAGACCCCGTGGGCGAGCTGAATCACATCTTCGGGGGGCCGCAAACTTATGAGTCCAAGAGGAAGCAAAAGCTGACTGACCACGAGGTCAACGCGGCACAACCCGAAGTCCCACAATACCTACGGTGGTCGGAGGTGGCCATCACGTTTAACTGCTCGGATCATCCTGACCGAGTGGTTCACCGGCGGTATCCCCGGTACTAGACCCGGTGGTTCGGAACATCAAGCAGCGCGTCCTCATTGATGGGGCAGCGCCTCAATATCCCTGTTCACCAAGACCCCGGACGAGATGCAGATTCCCGCATCCGAGTTGAAGGCAAGCTCACCCCCTTCCACGGAGTTATCCTGTGGCGTCATCTACGCCACTCGGGCACATCGCCCTTCCAGTCACCTTCGGAGTTTGGGAGAACTTCCGGACGAAGAACATCACCTTCGAGGTGGCCGACTTCGAGACGGCCTACCACGCAATCATTGGAAGGCCTGCGCTCGCCAAGTTCATGGCGATACCACACTACACCTACCTCGCATGAAGATGCCTGGCCCCAACAATCATCACTGCTGCAGCCGACGTCAAACAAGCCTTCACCTGCGACAAAGAAAGCTGCGATATGGCACAATCTCGTAAGAGATCACGTGGCCAGGAAAAAATCCGACTGGCTGCATCAACATCTGAAGAGGGTGAAATCCCTACCAAGAAGATAGCCAAGTCGGGACAAGGCGACGCCAAAACGAAGAAAATCTCCCTTTATCCATCGGATCCTTCCAAAACCGTTGTAATCGGCGTTGAGCTAGATCCTAAATAGGAAAGCGCGCTCGTCACCTTCCTCCAAAATAATAAAGATGTTTTTGCTTGAAAACCATCTGATATGCCTGGAATTCCTAGGGAGGTGATCGAGCACTCTTTGCACGTCAAATATGATGCGAAACCTATCAAACAACGATTATGCCGTTTTGCTCAGGATCGAAAAGATGCTATCAAGGAAGAACTCACAAAACTCTTAGCCGTCGGTTTCATCAAAGAAGTCCTCCATCCCGACTGGCTGGCTAACCCGGTCTTGGTCCGGAAGAAGACAGGGCAATGGCGCATGTGCGTTGACTACACCGATCTCAACAAAGCCTGCCCGAAGGACCCATTCGGATTGCCTCGCATCGACCAAGTCGTAGACTCAACACCGATGCGCCTCTTGAGTTTTCTCGGATCATTACTCGGGCTACCATCGATCGCTTGAAGGAATCTGACCGCTGAAAACATCGTTCATCACACCGCGTTTGGAGCTTACTGCTACATCACGATGCCCTTCGGTCTGAAGAACGCCGGAGCCACATACCAGTGCATGATCCAGAGATGCTTTCAGACGCAGATCGGGAAAAACATGGAAGCTTACGTCGACGATGTCGTCATCAAGACCAAGCAGAAGGAAGACCTGATTGCCGACTTAGAAGAAACCTTCGCAAACATTCAGGCCTTCAGAATGAAGTTGAACCCGGAGAAGTGCACGTTCGGCGTGCCATCAGGCAAACTGCTCAGCTTCATGGTGTCCCATCACTGCATTGAAGCTAACCCAGAGAAAATCAACGCTATTTTAAATATGAAGCCCCCGAGTAACCAGAAAGATGTCCAGAAGCTCACTGGCTGCATGGCGGCGCTAAGCCGTTTCATCTCCCGACTCGGCGAGCGAGGCATGCCCTTTTTCAGGCTACTGAAGAAAACTGACGACTTCCAGTGGAGTATGGAAGCCCACAAGGCTTCGAAGATTTTAAAGAATTTCTCACGACGTCGCCCGTCCTAGCCTCACCTCAGCCTCAGGAGCCCATGCTACTATATGTCTCAGCAACTTACCAGGTGGTCAGCACAATTATCGTCGTTGAACGCGAGGAAGAAGGTCGAGTCCAGAAGATTCAAAGGCCAATCTACTTTGTTAGCGAAGTGCTGGCAGGAGCCAAAATTCGCTACCCCCAGGTACAAAAATTGCTATATTGTGTTCTGATAACCGCAAGGAAATTGGCGCACTATTTTCAGGGTCACTCGGTCACCGTCATCACTTCCTTTCCACTCGGCGATGTCATCCACAACCGGGAGGCGACTGGGCGCATCGCAAAGTGGGCCCTAGAACTGATGCCGCTGGACTTAACTTTCAAGGCAAGGACGTCTATAAAGTCACAAGCCCTGGTGGATTTCCTAGCCGAGTGGACCGAGCAACAACAAGACGTACCTAGGGAAGACCTACAACACTGGACCATGCACTTTGACGGATCCAAGAGGATCACTGGCTTGGGAGCGGGAGTCATGCTGATCTCCCCGACTGGAGAAAGGCTACGATATGTTCTTCACATACATTTCTCCGCCTCACACAACGTCGCCGAGTACTGTCGAAACTTGGTTTCGGCAATATATTTTATGGGGTCGCAGTCAAGATCGCCAAGCACAATGGGTTAGAAGAAGAAGAAGATTTAGACAGGTTCAGGCCCTCTCGTGAGGTAATACCCTACTCCTGTTTCGGTGGATTCGATCCGCCGAGTGTCTTTATTGATCTCGTGATCTAAAGCTGAGAGCTAAAAGCTGATCTCCTATCGGAATATCCCTCAAGGGACGCCCCTTACCCCCCTTATATAGTCTTGGGAGGAAGGGTTTACAAGTCGGAAACCCTATCTTACTCTAAGACGGTTTCCTCAATCTTACCAAATCGTGACTATAGGCCGATTGCCTTATCTCTATCGGCAACCGTAACACCTAAGTCAAGTTCGGCTTACAGATATAGCAGCGCAATCTATCCCTACCTCCACGGATAAGCTTGCCAAGTAGATACCCGATTGCCACAATCTCCACAGAGCCCCGAGTCCTTTTCGGCGACGAGACAACTCGGCCAGACCAAAACAAGACTCAACCAAAAATCTCTTTGACCGAGTGCTTTTGGCGCCGAGTGATTCCATCATCTCTGCCCGAATCTTCCCGAGTGGCTCCAAAGACTCGTGAAGGGCTGGAAAATATATATAAAAATTTCTCAAAAAATAAATATCTAGGTGCATCTCCTGATGCACCTAATTATAAGTGTAGCCCCCGACTATGTGATTAGTCAAAAATAGGCTAAGCATATAGTCAAGAGCCATAAAAAATCATTCTCATGTAGATGCCTAGCTCATGCTAAAACAATCATAGAAATCTCATTACTCAGCAAGTTCATACTTATCCGAGTGAATTTGCCCGAGTCATCTCGAAACAAATAATTCAATCATCCCTCATGGGTAAAAAGCACTCGGCAAGCTCTTGCTTATCCGAGTGGATTTGCCCGAGTCATCCCGGAATAAACATTTCATTCATCCCTCATGGGAAAACAAGTTTTTTCAATCATATGAAAAATATGACCAAGTTATTAAATAGCTTTTGCCATAATACTGGTCTCAATCTTATAAAGATCTTCACCAAGGTGGAAAATAAACAAAGATCGGTAAGATTATCCGACCAAATGCCAAAAAACAAACAGCCCTTGTTCGCCAAGGTAGCTATAAAAACTCAGCTGTTGGTCACCTTCCAAATTGCATCGTGTCAGCTCCTCATGAAGTCAGACAAACCGCGGTATGGAAGGATCTTTAAAGGTATTGGGCACTCGGACACGCGCATATTGCCAGGGCAAATCTGCTTAAGCTCATCCGCTTAAGTCCCTAAGGACACGTATCAGACCACACCTTAGTTGGGCCGTAGATTTTCTTATGGGCTCGGCCCACTCACCAGAAAACCTAGCGCAACCCTCAAATCTTTCTTATAAAGACACGAGGTCGTCCCCGCCTCTTCGTCTTCCAAACAATTCCCCTTCTCACGGTCTGTTCAACACTCACCGCGGAGAACCCTAGACTCGCGCGCTCCCAAATCCGTCCATCTAAGAGCTCGATCTCTCCAACAACCAGCCTCCACAGCCAACTCTCCCACATTCCGTTGCTAAAGATCCAACTTTCCTCACGGATCCACTTCCCATCAACCCATTCTCATGGCGGACGAGAAAAGGATTCCGTTCGACCAATGGGCCACCTCGGATGTGAGGGAATACACCCTCAAGGAGATGGTGAAGCACGGCGTGCTTCCGCCGAAGGAACTCGTGGGATGGCGCCCGGCGGCGGGGGAGGACTTCCCGACCCCAAACACCGGTGAGCTCGTTGTCTTTACTTCCTTTTTCTATTGCGGGTTCAGCCTTCCCACCTCCGAATTCTTTCGGGGGCTCTTGGACTACTATGGTCTTCACATCTACCATCTGAACCCCAACTCGATGCTTCACATAGCCCTCTTCATTCATGTGTGTGAAGCTTTCCTTGGCATTCTTCCTCATTTCAATCTATTCCGTCGTATGTTCTACCTGAAACCCCATCCGAACAAGGACCAACCTTGCGTTGTTGGCGGGGCAGGCTTCCAACTTCGCGGATCTCTCCGCAAAGACTACTTTTCTCTCCCTTTGAAATCCTCCAACAAAGGCCGGCACGCGGGCTGGTTCTACATCAACAATCTTGAACCCACCGCCCGCTTCGTTGGTCTTCCTCCTGCCCCTAAGCCATCTTGGAGCACCGTCCCGTAGCCCAAGATTGGGACGAAGCCAATGATCTGCTCGCGAAGATCCTGGCAATGAAGAAGAGGAATCTTCGCGGGGAACAAATCACTCGGCACTTCATCAGGTGCCGACTGGCGCCGATCAAGGAGCGGTCAAAGCCGGCCTTCGAATATGAAGGCGGAACGGACCCCAATCGGGAGGACCCGGATCCACTCACATACGAGATCCGAAGATCCGGATGTACAAGCTCTTTTCATCCGGGATCGCAGTCGAGCGGGCCCTCATTCTCGCTGTCCTTCCATTCAGCATCCACCGACCTCCTCCTCCGTGTAAGCCGATTGGTTGCTTCATAGTATCTTTCAATCTTGACTTCTTGTCGCTTAATGTTGCACTTTCTTTCTTCTGCAGGAAAACGCCTCTATCACCTCCAAGCCATATAAGGTGGCTCATGATGACGCGCCGCGTCGCCCCGCCAAAAGGCCGACCGGCGGGATCAAAATCCAAGCCGATCCAGGTCGGAAAGCGGGCGCCGCCGTGAAGACTCGAACAAGCGCGCAAGCAAAAGGCGGCTGATCATCGAGGACTCGGATGACGACGTCCCGGCTCCTCCGGCCGAGACCCCGCCTCTAAGGCGATCGCCACGGACGGCACCAAAGATCCGCCGGTCATCCAGGTAAGCTCTGAAACCGAAGTCTTGAACTCTTTCGCGGATAACTTTTCTTCATCTCCGCTGTATTCACTTTCGCAGGAGACCCCAGGACATAGATCCTGCCGGAGGGGGTGAAGGGCCGACTCCGGCCGCTGCTCCCGAAGTGCCAAGGCCATCAGAGCCAAAACCCCGGAACCCGCAGCCGAGTGCGAGCGTTCCGGAGAAACAGCCTTCGCCTCCAAAGGAGGACGCCCCTAGGGAGGAGCCCCCGACTGCCAGTCGGGATATCCCGACTGGAAACCAGTCGGCCGCCGGGGAACCCACAGCTGCGGCTCAAGCACCCCCGACTGGGGGTCACTCGGCGCAGAGTCCGAAGAAAAAGAAGAGTCCGGCTGCCCACCTAGGCGGGCACCACCGAAACCGGTGAGACTTGCTTCAAGCGTTCCTTCGTTCTTTCAATTTTGAATTCCTCATGTCTTCATTGGTCTTTCTTGCTTGCCACCACGGTAGAAGAGATCCCCGTGTTGCGGTCTTCGAGACCCGGGTTCCTCCGATCGAATCGAGTGGCGGGATTCGGAAGGCGAGAGACGGGCATCATCCTCGACCGATAAGCTGAAAAGGATGAAAGGGATGCCCTCGTCGAGAGCCCGAATGAGGCGACCGTCGCTCAACGTAAGCCTTCGTCTTTCTTTTTGATTATATCTTCGTTATCCTTCGCCGATCATTCTTACGCTTCGCATGCGAAAGAATATTGCCGCTCAATGGCAAAATCCGAAGTCTTGGAGAAGCTAGTCCCCCACTTAAACTCCTTGGAAGACGTTCGGCGAGCGGCTGAAAGCCACTCGGGAGGAGGCCGCATCAAGGAGGCCGCTTTAAGGAGGGAGATCTCGAGCTTCGGAAGCGAACCTCGACCTCCGCGGATCAATCGGAAGTAAGCCCGCCTCTCCCAGCTTCATTATGATTCTTGTGTTGATCTTGGCTATTGATGATCTTCTTTCGTTGTAGAAAATTCTTCGGAGGTCCACTCGCTTCAAGTCCACTGAAGCGGTCGGCCTTGACAAGGCCGAGATGGAGGCCGAATTTGAAGGTAACTTTCTTTGAAGTCAAATCCTGTGTGCCGCTTTATTTCCGAGTGCTTTGAATGATTTGGGACTTCTTGCAGCTTATAAGATGAAGACCCGAGCCCAATATGACGTCTTACTCGAGCGGATCAAATCCAGCGACGAAATACGAGAAGAGGTCGCCAACGCCGCCACGCCGATCTTGACATCCTTGTTTGATTAAGGAGTTGGGGCCCGCTCGCGAGCCAATCGAGATCTTCGACAAGCTTCGGCTGGCTCCCGAACAGATTCGAAGAACATCACCGAAGCGGCCAACATGGGGCTGGTCGGCTCTTGCACGCCAAGTCCCTCTACCCCGAGTGGATATCCATTCAATCGGGAGGGCTTTGCCGAGGGAACAATGACGAGCAGGCCTTAGACATGCTAAGCGAGGCGCAAGAGGCGGCGAAGAAGATTTCTTTAGATGTAGTAAACAATTTCAAGCTTTGAACTTATATTCTGACTTTGCTTTGTAGTAATTGTAACACTCTGACGTGGAATCTTTGTAACTATTTTTAGTTTATTTATGTCAATGCCTTGATTCGAGCCTTTGCGTGAAATTTCTTAAGTAGTTTTCGTCTGGCTGTCATCAAGCCTAGGCTCGATTAGGTCATCGGAAAACTCTCAGTCCTTAGACACTGAGCTCGAGTCGAAGGACATTAAACAATGATAAACCAAATTGTGCACAAAAATTTGGTGAGGAAAATTTGATCTTTATTGAAATGTGTATCAGCCCCCGACTGCTAGCTCAAGAAGTCATCTTGCTTGAGGTTGGCAGTCAAGGAAAACATGAGGCCTTAGCCAAATTAGGCATAGAACCGTCGAAGGTGCTCGATGTTCCAGGAGTTCGCCACCATGGACCCGTCTTCGCGCTTTAGCCGGTAAGCACCGGGCCGAGTCATTTCGGCGATTATATACGGTCCTTCCCATAAGGGAGATAACTTGTGTCGGTCTTTGGTGGTCTGGATTTTGCGTAGGACCAGGTCGCCAACAATGAAAGCTCGTGCTCTCACGTTGCGACTGTGGTATCTTCTGAGCCCTTGAAGGTATTTGGCCGACTGGATGAGGGCTGCCTCGCGGGCCTCTTCCAATCGGGTGAGGTCATCCACTCGGTCGATGTCGTAGCGTTCATCGTTGAAGCTGCGGACCCGGAGGGACTCATACTCCATCTCGTTTGGCAACATGGCTTCTGCGCCATAGACCAAAAAGAAAGGAGTTTGGCCGGTGGCCCGACTGGGTGTGGTTCGCAGCGACCATAGAACCGAGGGAAGTTCTTGGACCCACTTGCCAGCGTAAGGGCTTAGCCGGTCGAAGACGCGAGCCTTGATGCCTTGAAGGACCATGCCGTTTGCTCGCTCTACTTGCCCATTGCTTTTAGGGTGGGCTACTGATGCGTAGCAGATCTTGATCCCGAAGTCTTCGCAGAATTCCTTGAAGATGCCTCCTGTGAACTGGGTCCCATTATCGGTTATGATTCTGTTTGGGACGCTGAAGCGGTGCACGATGTTGAGGAAAAAATCCCGTGCTTCGTCAGTAGTGATTGTGGCAACCGGCTTGGCCTCAATCCACTTGGAGAACTTGTCGATTGCGACGAAGAGGTGTGTGAAACCTCCTGGAGCTTTCTTGAAAGGGCCAACCATGTCCAGCCCCCATACCGCGAACGGCCAGGAAAGTGGGATTGTTTGAAGCTCCTGGGCCGGGACATGGCTTTGTCGGGCGAAAAACTGGCAGCCTTCGCAGGTTCTTACGACTTTTTCCGCGTCGGAGACCGCGGTAAGCCGAAGAATCCTTGCTCGTAAGCTTTGCCGACTGCAGTGCGTGCCGCCACGTGGCTTCCGCATATGCCCGAGTGGATATCTTGGAGTAATTGTTTCTCTTCTTCAGGTGTGATGCACCTCATTAGAATTCCAGAGGGGCTTCTCTTGTATAGGTCGGAGTCGACCATGATGTATGCTTGGCAACGACGCCGGACGCGTTCTGCTTCATCCCGGTCATCCGGCAGCTCTTGCTGAGTTAAGAATTTGATGAGCGGCGTCCTCCAGTCGATATCGATCATGGTGACTTCGTTCGTGGTTTGCTCGTTGGGAGTTGTCTTTGCCATGACGGTTGGCTCGTAAAGATGTTTGACAAAGACATCTGTTGGAGCAGCTTCACGCTTAGATCCGAACTGCGCTAGCTCATCGGCAGCTTCGTTGTTATGTCTCAGGACATGTGATAGTTCCAGCCCATCAAACTTGTCCTCAAGCTTGCGGACCTCTTGTCGGTAGGCCTCCATAGTGTCGTTTAAGCAGGACCAGTCCTTCATCACTTGATTGACGACCAGCTGGGAGTCGCCTTTCACAATAAGCCGACGAATCCCGAGTGAGACTGCGAGGCGCAGTCCATGTAGAAGAGCTTCGTATTCGGCGACGTTGTGTGATGCGGAGAAGTGGAGGTGAAGGACATATCTTAGCCTTTCCCCAGTCGGGGAGATCAGCACAACTCCTGCTCCCAAGCCGGTGATCCTCTTGGATCCGTCGAAGTGCATGGTCCAGTGTTGGAGGTCTTCTCGGGGCACGTGCTCTTGCTGTTCAGTCCACTCGGCCAGGAAGTCCGCTAAGGCTTGTGACTTAATGGACGTCCGGGCTTAAAAGTTAAGTCCATGCATCGGTTCTAGGGCCCACTTGGCGATGCGCCCGGTTGCCTCGCGGTGTGGACGACGTCGCCGAGTGGAAAAGAGGTGATGACGGTGACCGAGTGACCCTGAAAGTAGTGTGCCAATTTCCTCGCGGTTATTAGAACACCGTAAAGCAATTTTTGTACCTGGGGGTATCGGATTTTGGCTCCTGCCAATACTTCGCTGACAAAGTAAATTGGCCTTTGAATCTTCTGGGCCCGTCCTTCTTCTTCTCCTTCAACCACAAGGACCGTGCTAACCACTTGATGAGTGGCTGAAACGCATGCAACAGGGGTTCCTGGGCGAGGTGAAGCCGGACGGGTGGCGTGGTGAGGAATTCTTTGAAATCTTCAAAGGCCTTGTCGGCTTCGTGGTCCACTGGAAGTCGTCCTGTCTTCTTCAAGAACTGAAGAAGGGCATGCCTCGTTCGCCGAGTCGGGATATGAAACGGCTTAGTGCCGCCATGCAGCCAAGTGAGCTTTTGGACGTCTTTCGATTACTCGGGGCTTCATGTTTAAGATAGCGTTGATCTTCTCTCGGATTTGCCTCAATGCCGCGATGTGACACCATGAAGCCGAGCGGTTTGCTCGATGGGACGCCGAAGGTGCACTTCTCTGGGTTCAACTTCATTCGAAGGTCCGGATGTTTGCGAAGGTTTCTTCTAAGTCGGCGATCGGTCTTCTTTCTGCTTGGTCTTGATGACAACATCGTCGACGTAAGCTTCAACGTTTTTGCCGATCTGCGTCGGGAAGCATCTTTGGATCATGCGTTGGTATGTAGCTCCGGCGTTCTTCGTGCCGAAAGGCATGGTGATGTAGCAAGAGGCCCCGAACGGCGTGATGAAAGATGTCTTCAAGCGCGATTCTTTCAAACCGATCCGTGATAGCCCGAGTAACAATCCAAGAAACTCGAAGTTCGCATCTGGCTGTTGAGTCGACGACTTGATCGATGCGAGGCAGCCGAACGGATCTTTGGGGCAGCTTTGTTGAGGTCGGTGTAGTCAACGCACATGCGCCATTGCCCGTTTTCTTGCGGACCGGGACTGGGTTGGCTAACCAGTCGGGATGAAGGACTTCTTTAATGAAGCCGGTAGCCAAGAGCTTTGTGAGTTCTTCTTTGATCGCGTCTTTTCGGTCCTGTGCGAACCTGCGTAATCGTTGTTTTATTGGTTTGGCGTCATCTTTGACGTTCAAAGAGTGCTCGATCACCTCCCTAGGAATTCCGGGCATATCGATGGTTTCCAAGCAAAAACATCTTTATTATTTCTGGAGGAAGGTGACGAGCGCGCTTTCCTATTTAGGATCTAGGTCGGCGCCGATTACGGCGGTTTTGGAGGGATCAGACGAATCAAGGGAGATCTTCTTGGTCTTGGCGTCGCCGGATCCTGATTTGGCTATCTTCTTCGCGGGGACTTCGCCCTCTGCCGAAGTTGATGCAGCCAATCGGACTTCTTGTTGGCCACGTAGTCTCTCGCGAGATTGGGCCATGTCGCAGCTCTCCTTGTCGCAGGTGAAGGCTTGCTTCACGTCGCTGCGAAGAGTGATGACGCCGTTGGGACCCGGCATCTTCATGCAGAGGTAAGTGTAGTGAGGGATCGCCATGAACTTGGCAAGCGCAGGCCTTCCGATGATGGCATGATACGCCGTTTCGAAGTCGGCCACCTCGAAGGTGACGTTCTCCGTTCGGAAGTTCTCTCGGGCTCCGAAGGTGACTGGGAGGGAGATATGCCCGAGTGGTGTTGAAGACAGCCCTGGGATAACTCCGTGGAAGGGAACTAAGCTTGCTTTTAGTTCGGCCCTCGGATTCGCATTTCATCCATGGTCTTGGCAAACAGATGTTGAGGCGCGCCCCATCGATGAGGACGCGCTTAAGCTCGATGTTGCGGACCACGGGGTCCGGGACGAGTGGATATCGTCCGGTGGACCACTCGGTCGGGATGATCCGAGCGGTCAAAGGTGATGGCCACCTCCGACCATCGCAGATATTGAGGGACTTCGTGTTGAGTCGCGTTGACCTCCGGCCGCTTAGCTTTTGTTTCCTCTTGGATTCATAAGCTAGCGGGCCCCGAAGATGTGGTTGAGCTCCCCACCGGGTCTTGGAAAGGTTCGGCATTTTCAGCCGCGTTGTTCTTTTTGGCGCCGATGGGCCAGCCTTGTCACCGCTTCTTGTTGAGCTGCGCCGCGTATTGTCGGAACGCTTGTAGATAAAGCAGTCCTTCGCCGCGTGCTTGTGATTCGGATGGTGGGTGCACGGGCGTTCATGATGGCGTCGTAGGCGGCGACTCGGGGACGGCGTTGAGTATTGGAGGTTGCGGCCACGGTCTTCGGATCGGCGCTTGCGATCTTTCGCCCCGGTTGCCGTTGTTGCCGCCATCCTTCTTAGGATTTCGGCTTCCTCCGCCTGCTTGTCCTCCCTTCGTCGGGCCGGTCTTGACGGGCGGCTTTAATGGCGTCGTTTGATTTGGCGTATGAGTTCGCCATCTCAAACATCTCGCTTCACCGTCTTCGGTGGCTTGCGTCCGAACTTGCCGATAAGCGGCTCATCACGACTCCCTTCGGAAGGCGGCGATGATGATGTCATCGGTGATGTTCGGGATCTTGTGCGCTTCTCGGAGAAGCGACGAATGTAATCCTTCAGAGGCTCGTCTGGCTTCTGGATGACGTTGTAAAGGTCGAAGTGCGTGCCGGGCCTCTCGAAGGTGCCTTGGAAGTTGGTGATGAAGTGGTCCCTCGGCTCGCTCCATGAGCCGATTGAGCCCCTTGGCGGCTTGTGAGCCAATTTCGGCCGAGTTTGCGAGGGCCACGGCGAGTAGTTGGCCATGGCTTTGTTGTCGCCACCGCGCTCGGATGGCAAGAGTATATACGGTTAACCAAGATTCGGGGTCGGTTTTGCCATCGTACCTTTCAATCCCTGTGGGCTTAAAGCCACTTGGCCAATGCACTCGGCGGAGCTCCCGAGTGAAGGCCGGTACTCCATCGTCGCCGCTATCGGGTGATCCCCTCCGATCTTCCCGAGTGCGACGGTCGCGCTCTTGGTAGCGGCGGTCGAGGACTTCCGCAGATCACTCGGCGGGGTCTTACGTTGGTGGTTGGGTAGCCGGCTGTTGCGGCGGACTCGGTGGTGGACGGGTGGACGTCCATGTCGCTTGTGGCGAGAGTCGACCGTCTGCTCTTGGTGCCTCGGCGTGGATTCGCGAGGTGGGCCTCTTGGCTCGGTTGTCGACCGAGCCGCTCGGGCCTCCCGTAGTCTCCCGACTTTAGGGGTGGGAGCCGGCTCTTGTCGGTGTTTCGGCCACGGATTCGCCGGCCTTCGCGCCAAAGTGGTGGGAGGGCCGTTAGCCGTGGCAGCAACGATGGTCTTGATCTTATCAAGTATGGGAGTCACGTTGGCCGGAGCTGTCTCCATGACGGTGTCCAAGAGCGTGAGTGCGGCGACAGCGTTCTGCTGTGGCGTCTGGAAGACGTTGGTGTTGCGAACCCGTGTTTGGAGGATGGCCTCCTGGGCGATCGTCCAGTGCACGTAGATCCCGCTTCCTTTTGTCGGCCTCGTCTTTGCGTTGTTTGTCTTCCTCGGCTGTCTTGCGCTCAAGCTCCATTCTAGCTCGCTCCTCTTCGGCAAGCCTTCGGCCATGGCTGAGTCGGACTCATCCGGCTCGGCCATGAGGACGTCGAAGCACTTCGGCTCGCAGTCCATATGGCAGTCGGAGTTGTCGGCTTCGTCGGAAGGGATGCCGTAGAGATTGTCGAAACCGGCGGAGCCGAGGTATCCGTTGAGTTCGAAGATGAGCAGAGCCGAAGGACGGGAGGATGACGGCAACCTCCCTTGATCCTGGGAAATTCGGATCTGGATCGCTCCGGTCCGAGTCGGAGCTTGGGGATTAGGCTCCTCCGAGTGGATCGCCGCCAACTCGGGGAGAGCAGTTGATCGTAGATCTTGGCGACGTTTGGTAACCCAAACGGCACCGAGAGATCTTCACCGAGTAGATTGCTTCCGTCGGGAGGCAAGAAGATTGGCGCAGATCTCGGCGGAATCCGGAATCCGAATGGCGCCGAGTGAAGTCCGTCGTCGGAGAAGGTGGATCACATCTTGGTCTTCAAGATGTTGTCGAAGATCTCGGCGTTGTTGGGAGCCCGAACGGCGCCGAGTGGGTCTTTCCCTTCGACTGGTTCGAATCCGAGTCGAAGGAGGAGTCGTCGAAGGAGTTGGCGGCGAAGTCGCCGAATCCTGAAGGAGATCCCATCACGCTTGTCGGCGAGATTGTTGAAGAAGTCTCGACGCGCGGCCCCTACCTGGCGCGCCAACTGTCGAAACTTGGTTTCGGCAATATATTTTATGGGGTCGCAGTCAAGATCGCCAAGCACAATGGGTTAGAAGAAGAAGAAGATTTAGACAGGTTCAGGCCCTCTCGTGAGGTAATACCCTACTCCTGTTTCGGTGGATTCGATCCGCCGAGTGTCTTTATTGATCTCGTGATCTAAAGCCGAGAGCTAAAAGCTGATCTCCTATCGGAATATCCCTCAAGGGACGCCCCTTACCCCCCTTATATAGTCTTGGGAGGAAGGGTTTACAAGTCGGAAACCCTATCTTACTCTAAGACGGTTTCCTCAATCTTACCAAATCGTGACTATAGGCCGATTGCCTTATCTCTATCGGCAACCGTAACACCTAAGTCAAGTTCGGCTTACAGATATAGCAGGCGCAATCTATCCCTACCTCCAGTCGGATAAGCTTGCCAAGTAGATACCCGATTGCCACAATCTCCACAAGTACGAAGCCCTGTTGCATGGCCTGCGACTTGTTGTTTCAATCGGGATACGACGGTTGGTTGTGAAAGGAGATTCCCAGCTGGTCGTCAACCAAGTGATGAAAGACTGGTCCTGTTTAAATGACACCATGGAAGCCTATCGCCAAGAAGTTCGCAAACTCGAAGATAGGTTTGACGGACTGGAGCTATCCCATGTCTTGAGACATAACAATGAGGCAGCTGACGAGTTGGCGTGGTTCGGGTCCAAGCGAGAAACCACCCTAACAGACGTTTTCGTAGAGCATCTCTATGAGCCGACTGTTGTAGCAAAGCCAACTCCCAACGAGCAAGCTGCAAATCAAGTCGCCATACTCGACACCGATTGGAGGGCACCGCTCATCAAATTTTTAACTCGCAAGAGCCGCCGAAGACCGTAATGAGGCGGAACGAGTCCGACGTCATTGTCAAGGCTATGTCATGATCGACTCCGAATTATACAAGAGAAGCCCTTCGGAGTCCTAATGAGATGTATCACGCCCGAGGAAGGACGGCAACTACTCTAAGATATACACTCGGGTATATGCGGAAGTCACGCGGCGGCACGCACCTTGGTAGGCAAAGCCTACAGACAAGGTTTTTTCTGGCTCACGGCGGTCTCCGACGCCGACAAAGTGGTCCGCACGTGTGAGGGCTGCCATTTCTTCGCTCGACAAAGCCATGTTCTAGCCCAAGAGCTACAAACGATTCCATTGTCATGGCCGTTCGTGGTATGGGGCTTGGATATGGTCGGCCCCTTCAAGAAGGCTCCAGGAGGATTCACACATCTATTCATCACAATCGACAAGTTTTCCAAGTGGATTGAGGCTAAGCAAGTTGCTACGATAACCGCTGACAAGGCATGAGACTTCATCCTCAACATCGTGCACCGGTTTGGCGTCCCAAACAGAATTATATCCGACAATGGGACTCAATTCACTGGAGGCACTTTCAAGGAATTCTGTGAAGACTTAAGCATCAAAATCTGCTACGCATCGGTCGCGCACCCCAGAAGCAATGGGCAAGTTGAGCGCGCCAATGGCATGGTTCTTCAAGGCATCAAGGCCCGAGTGTTCGACAGGCTAAACCCTTATGCCGGCAAATGGGTTCAAGAATTACCTTCTGTCTTATGGTCACTGTGGACTACGCCCAGTCGGGCCACCGGCCAAACTCCCTTCTTCCTGGTTTACGGGGCAGAAGCCATGTTGCCAAATGAAATGGAGTATGAATCTCTTCGGGTCCGCAGTTTCAACGACGAGCGCTATGATCAAGACCGAGTGGATGACCTCACCAGACTGGAAGAGGCCCGTGAGGCAGCCTTGATCCAGTCGGCAAGATATCTTCAAGGACTTAGACGATACCATAGTCGCAATGTTCGGGTGCGAGCCTTCATTGTCGGCGATTTGGTTCTACGCAAGATTCAGACCACCAAGGACCGTCACAAATTATCTCCACTATGGAAAGGACCATATATAATCGCTGAGGTGACTCGGCCAGGAGCATATCGACTAAAGCGCGAAGATGGATCCATGGTGGAGAACTCTTGGAACATCGAACATCTTCGACGATACTATGCTTAAATTGCCTTAAGTTTCATGTTATTCTCGACTGCCAACCTCAAGCAAGATGACTTCTTGAGTTGACAGTCGGGGGCTGCACATGTATCAATAAAGCATGGTTTTCTTCGACAACTTGTTTATATTTGGTTTATCACTGTTTAATGTTTTGATTCGAGTCCAATAGATAAGGACTGAGAATTTTTTGATGACCTAATCAAGCTTAGGCTTGGTGACAGTCGGACAAAAATTACTTAAGAAATTTGACATAAAGACTCGGATCAAGGCATTAACATAAATAAGCTAAATATTTACAAGTCTACACCAGAAGTTACATACAATGTCCGATCAATAATCAGGATCGAAAGTTGTTTACTACATCAGCAGCTACTTTCTTAGCCGGCTCCCGTGCTTCACCGATCAATTCTAAAGCCTCGCTCATCCGGGTGCCGCGCCGAAGCCTTCCCCGACCGAGTCAACATCCATCGAGGATAGAGTGACTTGGCCTGCGCAAGGGCAAAGCATGCTCCCATGGTGGCCGCCTTTGAGATATTGGCTATGTATTGATCTGGGGCCCTCCTGAGCTTGTCGAAGACCTCGACGGCGTCTAATGAACTGGTCCCGAGCCCATGATGGAACAATGACAAGAGAATCAGTGTGGCCGCGTTAGCAACATCGTCCCTTACGCTTTCGGCCCTTCAGACCCTTTCAACGAAGACATCAAATTGGGCTCGAGTTTTGACCTTATAAGCTGCCAAAGACGTATGATTACACAGACACTCGAAGATGAAGAAAAATGAAGAATGCTATCTTAAGATAATTCACCTTCAAACTTAAACTCCAGCTCTGTTTTGTTGGCGTTAGCTTCTTCTAGCTGGGTCTGGAGCATCTGGACTTCTGACAAGTTCTCTGCAACAAGAAAACTTCCTGATGCCAAGATCAAAACAGACTACGAATAAAGGCATAAAGAGACCGAGAGGATTAAACTTACTCCCAACTGAACCCTGGAGGTCAAGGTTTTCCTCCCGGAGCGCGGCTATTTCTCTCCGCGGAGTAGCTTCTCTTGATGCAGCCTCTTCCCGAGTGGTCTTCAACTCCTGCTAGATGTTCTCCAGGGAATTCAGGTGTGGGACCAGCTTCTCGAGTGCATCAGATTTAGCCATCGACCGGCAATATACCCTATGCACGCGAGTTCAGAGTTAATCGACTAAAAGAAGCCATAAGACTAAAACAGAGAAGAGCGATGCTTACATTTAGCAGCCGGGTTGTTTCATTCAGGCTGTCAACAAGCATGTCTCTTTCTTCATTTTCTTTTTACTTGTTCAAGACAATGCCCTGTTTCAAGCCCTTGGAGTCGCGCCACTCTATTTTGATTGGAGGGACCCAGGTCTCTGAAGATTGCAGCCTGGGGATCTCCTCCTCTTTTGCTAATCGATTTAAAGAAGATAAATAAAGACAAAGAAGAGACAGTTTGAAGACTAAAGTCAGAAGAGTGCTTCAAAGCTTACCAGCATCAGTGGTCGAACCCTTGACTGGTACTTCCCGGCTGCCTTTTTCTTCTTGGTTCACACCCGATTGGCTCTCGCCGGGCACCTTGGGAGGCGTCGGGATATCTTCTTCACCGACCGGTTTCCGTAGGGGCTTCCGGCCGCGCTGGGGGCTCATCTGGCTGGGACATCTCCACCGGGAGGTGGGGGCTTCTCACTCGGAGCGCTCTCACTCAGGAGAAGGCCCCGAGATTCTTGTTCTGCAGGCCTTGTTGCTTCAGCCGCTGCAAATGACTTTGGGCCTTCACCCTGCCCAGTAGGGTCAATGTTCTGAGGCCTCCTGCAAAGAGAAAGATGGGAGCAGTCAGGACAAAGGCAGAAAGGTTTTCAACAAGGACGTGATTTCAGTTATGAGACATACCTGGTAGATCGGCGAATCTTGGGTGCGGATTTGGGTGATGGCCTCGGAGGGGTCACTTCAGCTTGAGGAGCTGGGACATAGTCATCCGAGTCATCAATTACCAGCCTCCTTTTACTCGCCCGCCTGCTAATATCCTCGTCGGCGCCCCTTTGCCGACCGGATCATTCGTGATTTTGACGCCGTCGCCGGCTTCTGGCGGCCGAGCGGCGCATCGTCGTGATGCACTTTGTACGGCTTTGAGATAATGAAAGCATTTTCCTACAAGGAAGATTTTATATACACTGAGAGGTGCAACATTAAGATTGAAAGACATTAAAGAAGTTAAGTCCGCTACCGGAGGAGGAGGACGGTACAAGGAATGAGAGAACAGGCAACATGAGGCTGCGCTCGACTGCGATCTCAGAAGAAAAGATCTTGTACATACGAGTCTTCAGGGTCTCGTAGCTCAAGGAGTCGCGGTCCTCCCGATTGGGATCCCTTTTGCCCTCATACTCGAATGCAGGCTTGGATCTTTCCTTAATGGGTGCCAATCGGTTCTTGATGAAGTGCCGAGTGATTTGTTCTCCCCGAAGGCCCTTTTTCTTCATCTCCAGGATACTGGCCAAGAGCTTGTTGGCTTCATCCCAATCTTGGGCTACCGGCACAGTGCTCCAGTTAGGCCTTGGAACCGGAGGAAGGCCAACAAAGTTGGGCAGACTGGGTTCAAGATTTGAGATATAGAACCAGTTCGCATGCCAACCTTTGTTGGAGAATTTCAAGGGAAGAGAGAAATAATCTCTGCGGAGGGATCCGCGGAGTTGAAAGCCGGCCCCACCAACGACGCAGGGCTCATCCTTGTTTGGATGTGGCTTAAGATAGAACATGCGGCGGAAGAGCTGGAAGTGGGGGAGGATGCCAAGAAAAGCTTCGCAGACATGGATGAAGAGCGCAATGTGAAGCATGGAGTTGGGGTTCAAATGGTAAAGCTGAAGACCGTAATAATCAAGAAGACCCCGAAAGAACTCAGAAGAAGGAAGGCCGAAGCCACAGTAGAAAAAGGAGGTGAAAACGACGATCTCACCGGTGTTCGGAGTGGGGAACTCCTCACCGGACGCCGGACGCCAGCCGATGATCTCTTTAGGCGGAAGAACTCCGTTCTTCACCATCTCCCAAAGAGTTGACTCCTTAACATCTGAAGTCGCCCATTGCTCGAAGGGGATTTCCTTCTCTCCCGCCATGGATGCGGTTTGGGGGAAGCAGATCTGGCTCGGAAAATGGGGATTTGAGAAGGGGATCTTGGGAGCTGGATGCGGAGGCTAGCTTGTGGTGAAATGCGAGCTCCTAGATCGATGGATTTGGGCTCCCGCGAGCTTAGGGTTTTCCACTGAGAGATGGTGAACAGTACTACGAAAAGAGGAAATTTTTGGGAAGACGAAGTGGCGGGGATGACCTCGAGGCTTCGTGTAAAGACTTGAGGGTTTTGCTAAGTCATCTCGCGATTGGGCCGAGCCCATGAGAGACTTGTGGCCCAGCTAAGCTGTGGTTTGACGCGTGTCCTTAGGGACTTAAGTGGATGGACTTAAGCAGATTTGCCCTGGCAATATGCACATGTCACATAGCCCAATGCCTTTAAAATCCTTTCATGCCGCGGTTTGCACAACTTCATGAGAGGTTGGCATGATGCAATTTGAAAGGTGACAAACAGTTAAGTTTTTCATGGCTGTCCTGACGACAGTGACTGTTTGGTTTTTAAGCATTTGATTAAATGATTATATCAATGCTATTTTTTCACCTTGGTGAAGATCTTTTTAGATCAAGACTAATATTATGGCAGGAGATATTTAATATTTTGGTCGTATTTTTCAGATTACTAAATAATTTGTTTACCCATGAGGGTCAATTAAATTATTTGTTCTCAGATGACTCGGGCAGGTTAACTCGGATAAACATGAGCTTACCGAGTGCTTTTCACCCATGAGGGATGATTGAGCTATTTGTTCTGAGATGACTTGGGCAAATTTACTCGGATAAGCATGAGCTTGCTGAGTGATGAGATTTTTTATGATTGCTTTAGCTTAAGCTAAGCATTTATATGAGTATGATTTTTTATAGTTCTTGATTATATGCTTAGTCTGTTTTTGACTAACCACATAGTCGAGGACTACACCTAATTAGGTGCATCAGGAGATGCACCTAGATATTTATTTTTGAAAATTTTTGAGATATTTTCTAGCCCTTCACAGTCTTTTATCATATGATAAAGCACTCGGGAGATCCAGGAAGAGATGATGGAGCCACTCGGTACCAGAAGCACTCAGCTAAGGAGTTGTTTGGCTGAGTGTTATTTTGGTCCAAGGCAAAGTTATCTTGTCAACTGTGAAAAACTCGGGGGCTACTGTGGAGATTATGGCAATCGGATACCCTCATGGCAAGCTTGTCCGATTGGTAAAAGGGATAGGTTACGCCTAAGGATTATGTAAACCGCTATGACTTGGGTGTTACGTTGCCGATCAGATAAGGCAACGGCTCATAGTCATAACTTGGTAAGATTGAGGAAACCGACTTAGAGTAAGATAGGGTTTCCGAATTGTAAACCCGTCCCCCAAGACTATATAAGGGGGGTAAGGGGCGTCCCTTGAGGGATATGAGCTTTAGATTCAGGAGATCAAATTCATAAGCAATAGATCTTGAGATCAATAAACACTCGACGGATCGAATCTCCGAAACAGGAGTAGGGTATTACCTCACAAGAGGGTCTGAACCTGTCTAAACCTTGTTTTCCACTTAACCCATCGAGATTGGCGATCTTGACTGCACCCCCAAATTTCTATTGCCAAAACCAAGTTTCGACACGCTTCAACTTCAGCTAGGATTTAGGGATTTGGCTACCAAATTTAGCTGTTAACAACATCCTAAGTTTACCGTTCTTCTTCATTACTGGAACAATATTTGAAACCCACTCTACATATCGGCAGGGCCGAATGAACCCAACATTATATAGCCGAGTGATTTCGGCTTTAATTGCATCATACATATCGGCCTTAAACCTCCTAGGAGATTGTTTGTACGGCCGATACCCTGGCTTGATAGGCAGTCGATGCACAACAATAGACGGGCTAAGACCAGGCATCTTGAAATACTCCCAAGCAAAACAATCTTTATACTCCTTTAACAATTCAATAAGCTGGAATCTACAATGAGAATACAAATTTTTACTAATATATGTCGGACTAGGCCTATCTTCAGGACCTATATCGATTTCTTCGAGCTTGTCGGCCGACATGAAACCTTGCCCAAGCTTGCCATCATCGTCGTCCGCGGTGTCCTTGCCGTAGACGTTCGAGCCCTCCACGACGCCCTCAAAGTAATAATTGGGGCTCTTCGTCTCCTATAGGCCGTATGGCGAGATCGGACACTTTTAGAAAATCGACTTGCCGGACTTTGCCGGACAGGACAATCAATACCGTCGATTTCCCAAAGTGGCAAATCGACGTAAGCAACGCTCACTGACCTGTCGGCTGGCACGATTTCAATCTTGTCGCCTTGCCATTGGATCAGACTTTGATGCATTGTGGAAGGGACGCAGCAGTTTGCATGAATCCAGTCCCTCCTAAGTAGCTGGTTGTAAGATCCCTTCCCGTCGATGACAAAGAATGTTGTGGGCACGGTTTTGCTGCTGACGGTCAGCTCGACATTAAGCACACCCTTGCCTCCGATGGATTGCCTCCAAAGTCTTTGAGCACCATGTTCGTCTTGATTAGATCTTTGGCTCCATTGCCCAGCTTACGAAAAGTGGCATAGGGCATGAGATTGACTACTACCCCTCCATCGACTAGCATCTTTGGCATCGGCTTCCCGTTAACAAATCCTTTCACGTACAGTGGTTTGAGGTGTCGATTGTCATTCTCCTCTGGTTTTTCAAAAACGGCTTGTTTTGGGGAGAGTGCTAGTTTCGCCAAGGCGTCTTCTATGCTATCTGCATCGGCCTCCGTGGCACTGAATTTGGCTGGTAGTATAAATACCATGTTAACCGATGCAGTAGCTTTTTCTTTTCCTTTTGCCGCCCTCCTTGCTTGGTCGGCTGGGCTTTCATCAGATAGACTTTCATCGGCAGTCGGCGCCTGTCTCTTGATGCGCCATTGTTTCGCGCCTTGCCGACGCTGTTGCTGCCGAATCATCCACCGTACTTCTTCTTTCTGCTCCTCGCTCTTGAGCCGTTGAATGTTTCTCTTTTGTGTTTTAGTGAAAAGATTCGAAGGGCACCATTGGGGGTTAGCCGATTGCTCATCTTTGGCTTCTTCTTCGTAGTACTCGTTTTCATCTTCGTCTGCGAAGAAGTCTTGGTGGATCAGCCCAAGCCGATCATGTACCGATTGCCGCCTCTGGTTGAGCTGTACGACCCTTGGGACGAATTGGGCAGGGCTTTGCATCGAATGATCCTTGTATTCGTCTTCACAATATTCCCTGCAGGTCGGGAAGTTGTCTATCGTCGGCAGCTTCATCCCCAATTCCCAACAGAATCGAAAAAACTCACAGCGCGAGTGCGGGTCGTAACCACTGTGGTTTCTGATGAGTTGGAGTCCCCTGACCTCAGGCTCCCTGACGTAAGGCTTGCCGCGCCGGGCCTCCTCTTCGTCACGAAAGCGTTGTTAAAAACGGGGCATGGGGTCCATGCGCCTGGGTCGCCGATTGGCCGATCGGCCGGTGGAATGCACCATATTGACTGGTGCAGCTTGATCTCTAGCTGGTTTCTTTTCGGCCTTAACCCCTTTGAGAGTTTCGGCTAAGCCGTGCGTCACTCTGTTCTGCCGATCAGCTTGCCTGGGGCCGGCCTGGACCATGTTGACCGGGAAGGGATTGCCATTGACTTTCATTGGCCGAGGTGAATCGGCGAACTTCAACTTCCCGGCCTCAATAGCCGATGGATTTGCTTGCCCGAAAATTTTACGTCGTTAGTGCTATGGGAGGTGGAGTTGTGCCACTTGCAGTATTTCTTCTTTTTGAGTTCTTCAGCCGATGGGATCGTATGGTTGGGCAGAAGCTGAATTTGCTTCTCCTTCAGTAATAAATCAAAGATCCTATCGGCCTTGGTAATGTCGAAGTCGTACTTCTCTTCCTTAGTCGTTTTCAACAGCCATTGGCAGACGATGGCATTTTTGTTTTTGGTCCATTCGGCTGCAGCAACTTCTGCGTCATCGTCACTTGTTTCTGAATTAGATTCGACGATGACGTGGGCAACCTTCTTGACGGCCTTCCTTGATTCCTGAAATCGTTGCTCGTGGGTCGTCACCCTCTGTGTCAGGTGGGCTAGGATGTTGAAGTCTTCAGCCAAAACCCTTTCACGGATCGGCGGCAGCAGTCCATGGAAAGCCAAATTGGCTAACTAGGAATCGGACAGCACCAGACTGTAATAGCGGTTCCTCATCTCTCTGAACCTCTGGATGTAGTCTTGAACCGATTCCTCGTGTTTCTGCCTGATGCTTGTCAGGTCCGACAGCTTCATCTCATGGTTGCCGGTGTAGAAGTAGTTGTGGAACTGCTTCTCGAGATCGGCCCAGCTTTGGATGGAATTGAAGAGCAATGAAGAAAACCATGTAAAGGCCGACCCCGATAGCGAGAGCGGGAACAAGCGAACCCTTAGGGCGTCTTTAGCCGATGCCTCTCCGCATTGCGCCAGGAATCGGCTGATGTGTTCGTATGTAGAAATATTGTCCTGCCCTGAGAACTTGGAGAAATCTGGGACTTTGTATCAGTTGGGCAGTGGCACCCTCTCAAAATGTTCTTGGTATGGATACCGATACATATTGCCAGAGTCTTTCGGTTTGAGGCCGAATTGATCGCGCATGACGTCGGCAATCAAGTCGGCCCAAGTCGTGTTATCCTGGACGTGTTGTATCGGCTCATATTGATCGTATTGCATAGGTGCTTGCCGATACAGAAGTGGCGGTGTCTGCGGCCGGTAGTGTTGATCATGCTGGCCTCCTTGGTACTCATATTGAGCTGGATCAACAGCGGGAGGCAGCCGATTCACCAGCGGTGGTGACTGGTCAGGGAAGAGCCGACGGCCCCCAATATTGTACTGTGCCCCCTGAATGAGGTTGGCGACCAGTTCTTCCTGCCGATTGAAATCGAACATGCCGGCTAGTTGTTCCTGGGAAGGGGGTTGCTGCCGGTTGAGAAAGACGGGCGGCGGCTTTGAAGCCGTGCGGATGCGTTCGGTTGGCCGAGGACCCTCCCGGTGGCCCTGCATGCGGCGGTGGCACCGACGGATTCTGGGTTGCCAAGGTCCTGTAGTTGGGAAACTGGCCATCAGCAAAATAAGTTGGCCCCCGCTGTAGTTGATCGGCAATCTTCGAGTCGACCACGGTGGCAATCATGTTGTTGAGGGTGTTGACCAAGATGCCACTCTGATTAACAAGAGCGTGGTGTACAACCGAGTCGATTTGGTCTTACAAAGTGAGCAGTCCCGAATCGTCTTGTTCTTGCTTCGGCTCCTCCACCTTGTGTTTTCATTTTATATCATCTGAGGAGGATGCCTTAAAGTCGTCCATGCTGAATTTGTACTTCTGGTGGACGGTCCCAGACCTGGTCTGGGCAAAAGATTGCAAATAGTTGGTGTGCAGTTCCTCCACCATCTTCGTGTAGTCGGCCAATTGCTCAGCCGACAATTGTTCCATCTTGAAAGGAACCATGTTTTCCTCGCTGATCTCAGGGCTCTTGATGTTAACCATCACGTCGACTTTGTTACAGTGTTCTAGCCGAGTTGATGGTCCCACTGGGCGTGCCAAGAAGCGTGTTGATGAGAAATCTTTTTCACGCGCTGGCCTGGAGATCTACTTAACTCCATGCAGGTCCGTCCTTGGCTACCTTAGATAAACTAGGCGTGCCAGTTGGTTTGATCTGTTAACCAACAAGAAATAAACAGATATATGCGTTAATGTTAAGGTTAGATCCCACCGGATCGGCTCAGGGAACCAACCTACATATAATTATTATCCCAACGCACATTTAAACAAAGTGGTTGGGATAGATTGGTTATGCCGAGACAATATAAACCACTTAATCTAAATATACATTAGGATAATAAATATATGCGTTTATAACCTAGCCGATGTTGTAGATCCAACGTGAATCGGCTATTACTCCGATATATCTTATGAAAAGATATTAATCTATCTTAAATGTGTTAAACCTAGATCAATCGGCTGTCGGCTGATGCCAACAGATTGATGCTGGCTTAAGGCATTTAACCATATTAAGATCTTAACATAAGAGGCAGTTTTAATACATCTAGTAGTAAATAATGCTAAAAGATAATTAAAGCAGGTAAGGCCGGCTGAAACATCGGCACTATCTCTAATGGCAAACATCTAGCCGAATAGATCTTAATAATTCTAAGAGCGACTTAATAGGTCATAATGATGCAGCATTAAGTACAAAAAGAAGTACTAGATTTATATGGACTGATGTAAACCCCTCGAGACGGTGGATACAGCATATAAACTAGTTCAACATCTAGATCTAGCTTTATCGGCTACTACCTCCTAAGAGAGATAAGCCGATGGCAAGATAGATCTAGATATTACCCGAGATTATATGCCGTATATGATAAATTGCGCAGTCTATAACATTAAATCTAGAGTGTCATGACAATGTAAGCACTAGATTTGACGATATAAACTACTAACGATAAGCATTTACCTTATTCGGGGGTCGAGATCGATGCAGCCCAAAGCGGGATCAAGAACTCGTCTAAAATAAAAAGATTGGCGATGCGTCGAGTTTGTATTGATGTGTGTGTTATTCTTTACAAGAGGTATCGGGTCCTATTTATACCCAAGTTCAACAAAGTCTGTGTAGAACACGATTTCTATCTATCTACTATACACAGTACGACAATATTTCGGGAAGTAATCTCACACCACGTTACAAAAGGAAAATCTAAACAAATCCCTATTTTACAGATACAATTGCCATTATAGGACTCTATCCATAGATGACAATATCTTAACAAACATTTGGAAACCGAATTTTCTCTTTATCTTCAAGTTTCTTTATCAGAAACGGTTCCATCTTCTTCTCTGAGTCAGAATCGGCTATCAGTTGTCCCTATCCGGTTAGGCCTTAGCCGACTGGTTTCCCAGCCGATTTGATCGTGGCCGATGTAGCCTCTGTTTCTCCGCAGATCATTTTTCCAATCCGATTCCACTTCAATTTCAGCCTTGAATTCAGGGATTTGGTTACCAAATTCGGTCGTTAACAGTGTCCCCCCGCATTTCTCTTCTGCACAAACTCAAAGAACAGAGGACTAAACAAAACAAAACAGAGGAAAGAAACTAATCTCCCCGTCCCACCGAACATGCCAATCAGGCCGAGCAAATCATGATACAATGACACGTCGGGAGAACCTTCCAAGTCGGACTCATCCATGCAAGGAAACAAGCTCACAAGGAAACGAACGGGAACACAGGATTACAAAAGATTGCTCACACCGCCCGCTCACCTCCACGCCCCAGCCGGTGAAGCTCCCGCTTGCGGCCGCGGCTGACGGAGACCGCGACGGGCTCCCGCTCGCCCCCACGCCCTGGCCGGCGCCTCGTGGCGGCCAAGAAGCAGTGGCGCTCGCCCGGCGAAGCCGTGCCCACGGCGGTGGAGGAGCAGAGCTTGCGGTGCTCGCGCGCCCGGCCTGCTTCCCTCCCGCAACGCCTCTCTCTTGCGCTATGAAACGAACGGAGTCTCAGTGCGGGTGTCGTTGCGGTTTTCGACGACTACGAAACAGTGCCGATTTGTTTCGTAGGGATGAAACGTTCTCCTTCTCTCTCTTCCCAGTTTCATGCAAAAAGCTAACGTGGCACCCTATTAAATATGCATGACACCTTCTATGAACCCCATTGAGACTGGCCTAACGGGCCCGCTCTGGTTGGGCTGACGTGGATGGGTAGGGATAGGAAGAGAAATTTACTATACAAAGTTTCTTATCTACTGGTGGGTAAATATATTTATGAAAAAATTGAATTCAAAAGGTTTTATATTTAGATGGACGGAGTAATTAATAGCTCAGCACAAATGGTCCTAGAAAAAATTTAAGAAATTATTTTTAAACCATGGAGAAAATAATCCATTGTATTTCTTAAAAAATAATATGGTTTAATAATCCAGTGAATAATTTTAAAAATAACGAGGCTTGAAGGAAGAATTTACTTTAGTCGCTCCATGTTGGTTGAAATATTTGTGTGACATTCTAATCATGTGTTTGAAGATAGGATGAATTAGCTTAGGTCAAACTCATTTTTTAGCGTGTTTGGTTTGAGGATAGATGAGATGGGATGATCTCTGAACGGAAATATATATATATATACTACTTAAAAAAGCGTTGTGGTGGTCTTGAATTGAATCCTAAGACCCATGAAATATGAAACGTCGGATCACCGAATACAACGGCTCAGATCGCCTTTCTCTTCCTCCGCATCGAGCGCACACATTATCCTTCCTCTCTCGGTCGCTCTCTACCCGTCAACCCCCCGATCCAAGCCATACGCCGCCGCATCCCCCTCTCCCGATCGCTCCCCCTCAATCGCCGCCACATCAATGATCCACGTCACGCCGCTGCCGCATCCTCGATCCATGCCATGCCGCCGCATCACCGTCTGATTCCTCCCTCATCCACGCCCCCTCCAACGCCGCCACATCCACACTCCACACCGCTGCAGCCCCATTCCACGCCGTCGGGGTTGCGGTGCTCGCTGATGACGACCTCCTCTGTCTCGGCTTCCCCACCACCCTCATCCATGCATCACTAGTCTCCACACGCTAGCTCTTCCATGCCTCTAACCCGGCCTTCCTCCGCCACTTCCACACTCGCAACCCACCTCGCCTCCTCGGCTTCTACCACACGCGTGCCAGGAAGAGCAGTCAGCGTTCGTGCCGCTTCCCCAGCCGCCGGATCTCACCTCCGTGCTCCGCTGCCATGGCGAGTTTGCGCTCGGCGGTGCGTCCGACGTCGACGACTCCGTCGTGGTCTTCGACTGCCACAACAGCCGCCTCCTCAGTGCGGAGTTCCCACCCCACCACACAAGCTATGGTTCGGCGTCGTCTCCCCATTGTTGCACCCTGCACGGCAGCCTCCCGATCTCCCTGGCCGCCCCCACCACACGAGCTGCGGTTCGGTGTTCGTGTCACTTCCCCAGTTGCCGAGCTCGCCTTTGTGCTCCGCTCCCATGGTAGCCCTCCTCTCTCGCTCGCAGTTCCATGCCGCCCGATCTCCCTTCGGCCCTACACTTGCAGCTCCACACTGCACGCCGCCACAACCCCCCTCTCTCGCTCGCCAGCCGCATCGCTGCGTCGCTCCATTGCCGTCTCGACCTCAGTCCATGGCAAATAGCATATCTGGATATGCTTGATGTTCTGGATCTTTTGTTTGTGCTTTAATTTGCACGGCATCATCAAATTTTAATAGCAGCCTTCTATCTATATTGTCTTTTTATTATCTCATAAACATCATGAGATTATTTTATGCGCCAGAAAAAGCTTGCACTCTGATTCTGTAGTGGTAACAAGTTTTTTATTTGGAACTAATCTACAAAATAATTTTTGATTTGTAGTCTCTTTGGTTTGCCATTTTTTCTGTGTTCAACAATTTTCACTAAATAATTATTTAGCATTTTTCACCTAATATAATTTAAAATTGATATATAATGTTTTCTGTTGCAACGCACCGGCATCCAATTAGTTCTCCTAAAATCCGGATTGAACTTGTCCCTAAAACGGCATACCAATCCAACCCATTTTTTATCTCATTGATATGTGGGCCATCCCTTAAATAGTAATATATCCCATCCCTCGACTCATGTCAAACGGATGGATGAGACCGCTCCATGAAAAATATAAATGAGTTCAACCCGTACCATCTCGTTCCTAAAATACATGCTAATTAAACAAAATCATTTTTACTTAGATGGAATTGTAACATTTATCACATTCAAAACGGTCCAAATCTCCTTATCCTTAGGCCTTAACCTCAAGCCCAATGGGCCTTAAAGCTGAAGCATTATTAAAGGGAATAAGTCTATTTCGCCTCCCTTATCTCTTACCCCTTGATTGAATTGTCTCCCTTAACCACAAAATATAACACCTCCCTCATCTATGAAAACCGATGCAAATCAGACTTCTTGACGGTTTGGGAAGCGGTTTCTTCAAGTGGAACCCACATGACAATGAGATAGGAAGAAAATATATGGTGGGCCTCATATGTCAGGACTTTTCTCCTTCCCACACCTCTTCCTCCCTCTTCTCTCCCTCTCTCTCGTCTCTTCCCGCCAACCCCGTGGCTACGGCTAGGTGCACGAGGATTCCATCAACATCGGCATCGGCATCGGTGACGGGATCGGCATCCAACACGGGCGTCTTTGCACGGTCGTCATCGTCCCCTTCCTCGAGAATGAGCTCGCCGCCAAGAGCTGCAAGGACGCGCTGACCTGGCTAAGGAACAAAGGATTCTTAAGATGGAGAGGCAGATGACGAAGCTGATCAAGAAGATGCGACAGAGGGATGTTGCAACAGGTCTCGACTATTGCTCGTCGGTGGCGGCGGCAGACAACTCTGAGAGCTCCAACGAGGTGAGCAACTCGGCCAAGTCAGCTTAAATCGCCTCCTTCACCACCGCCACCAATGTCGACAACTTTCAGGTCCAAATCCTATTTTTCCGGCTCATCCCATGCTTATGGACTACATCGGCGACAGCACATCACTCCTGTGGAAGGCGACATCGAGTAGAGAAGCGGTGTGACGCTCTCCGGCCACTGTACCACCACCATCATGGGACACTATTCTAAACTCTTGATGGGACATCTTCTCGTTGTTTACATGTCATCCAAATGGTTATGAATTTTTTTAAAAAAATCAACAAGATATATTAATATGTGATAAATCACTCCACAAACATGTAAGGTCAAATTTAACTTTTACAAGTTGCAACGAAAAAAATTTGACTACGATATACGTTAACTCGCAGTCGTTTTATTTGTTTTTTCATTGTAACTTGTAGAAGTTGAATTTTAACTTACATGTTTGTGGAGTGATTTATCACATATTAATCTATCTTATTGATGTTTTTAATTTTTTTTATAACCATTTGGATGACATGCAAATCACCATCGTAGATCGAGCAAGGATAACTGAGGCAGCAAAGAGTTAGACTGCAATGGCAGCGATGACGAGAGCTGGTAGCTTGCCGGAGGGAGAGGTGGGGGAAGGATAAAAAGACCTGCCATGTAGACCCACCACATATTTTCCCCCATCTCACTAATATGTTGGTCTATCTATAGAAACTACTTTTCGAATCATTGAAAAAGTCAATTTCATAGATGAGGAGAGGTGTCATACCCGGTTTTGTGGGTAAGAGAAACAATTTGATCAAGGGTAAGAGGAGAGGGAGGCGTAATAGACTTATTCATTATAAAAGTGGGCTGGCCCACAAATAACAACAGGCCCAGTTACACTTGCACCCCCACCTCTTTCGGCCATATACCCGCCCTCTGCCTCGCCGTCTCTGGAAACGAGCGAGCTCCGGCGCCATTGCCGGCAAGATCATTTCTTCTTGCTAGCTTTCACAGGTCAGAGCAGAGAGTGAGCTATGCTACGAAAAAAATTGTCTCCTTTTTCCTTTCTCGATCATGCAGCTCCTGGTGCCATTGAATTTGGTCACTGACAGTGTGCTGCTACTCGTTGGCTGTCGATCGATCACCTGAATTTTGTGGGTTTTATACTACTTTGTGCATCATTTGGAGCTGCTACTTCATTGAATTTGTGCTTGCAGTTGTAGTTTTAGGTGCCATAATACTTGGATTTGGAGTTATTACTGAATGGCGTAATACTAAGCCATTCTTGAGATATCAAAGTACCTTCACAACCTGAATCTCAATAGTAACATGGGAATTACTTTTGGATTTCACAAGTTTGCCTAGCTGAAAATCGGCAGTCTGAGCATCTCTTCAGCTCTTCTTCAAATGACATCACATAATTAAATGTCAAACCTTCTTTCTTAAGATAATGGATTGTTTCTTCTTCACATTACAATCCTGACAAGCAGTTTCTGATAAATAAATGTTTCCTATGTTTGTTGTGGTTTAGGCTTTGCTTCTAAGCCACCCTTAATATAACTCTGATAAATAAATGTGTTGTATTAGCTGTACTAATGCAAGACCAAAATGGTTTGCAGATCAGATTTCCTTTCTTGGGAGGTTGCACAGTCAGTCTGAGGCCCTCTCTTTGGTACTTCAGAACCAACTGAACTTTCTCTGAACAAAAACAGAACCAAAAAAAAATCAGCTACAACTACAAGGAACAGACACAACACAATGGACAGAACTAAAAGCTATCAGCTATAGCTTCTGCATCAACCATCCAGGCTGTGCTTGCACTGACCCTGTAGCTAGCAATCCAGCCAGCAACCTCCACAATAAATACACAAACATAACACCGAGCTCTTGTTGAACCTAACATAACATCAGAGATTAATCAATCATGCATCAAATCTGCAACTAGACAGGGACTCTCCATCTGTTTATATGCATCTCCCAGCTCATTTTCCTTGCTGCTTCACACTCACATGCTTGGACCCTACTACCCTCTCAATCTCCAGGCACTCTGTTCTCCATTAGCCAAAACCCATCACACCATCCCAGAAGACAAGGAGTATAGTGCCCTTGCATTGGATGCTACTCTCTGAACTTCCTCTTTTTTTCTCTCTCTGATCAGAGTGAGGCTAAGCTAGATGGATGATAGCCTTGACCAACATTAATATTTTCTTGAGTCTCATGTGCACCACATGTAGCCTGTCTGGCCAGCTCTAGACAGGTGCATGTTACCATTGCTGGATGAGTTGTGTGTATGTGTAGTTTCAGGCACACAGATTAGTTCGTTCAGCACTGACCATGGAAGGCTTGTCCCTTGAAGACCAGCTTGATCTATCTGCCTCTCTGGCTAATAAAGCTTAATTACTTTGCTTGGTTTTGTCACTCTTGACAAGTGGATCAATGGTTAATTAAAGATTTATCTGGATCTTGGATTGTTAAAATTGTTAATCTCCCTCTGCACATGTTTAAACTAAACCATATACATATATTACTTCAATCACTTGGGTGAATCATGGCTTGCCTCTTTTACAAAGTAATGCTGTCTGAAGAGGAGAAAATTGTCTTGTGTTCTCTGTTTCTCCTTGGAAACAGAGCAGTGACTGATGGCTTAAGTTTGTACCTCCTAATTGAGATTCAGAAAAACCAGCAAGTGTGAAGGAGTAGTGGACTAATTGAGCATATGGTGATGTGATTACTGATTAATTAACCTCAATGAACGGTCCAGAAGTAATTTTCTGCCGTTCTTGCAATTGATGATAATCTGGATGGAAATCAAAGCATTCAAGCCAGAGGGAGAAATACACACAGCCCATGCATACATGCATTCTTCCCTCCAGTTACAAAAGTAATCAACCATTCATGTAAAATAAAAAGCTGTTTGCTTTGTACAAACACACATGGAGACTCAACTCGAACCTCCATTCCTTCTGTGTTTTCTAACACCTAATTAAGAGAAAAAAACAAATTAAAGTCACACGTCCACACATGCATGCATGCTTTGCACTCTGATGCCTCCAATTAAGCTTCACATATATATTTTTTCACTGCATCTTTTTTTTTGCTTTCCTTTTTTTTCTCTGTCTTGAAGGTTGCAATGAGATGAGATGATTTTGCATGTCTTGGAGAACCCAAAAAGAACAAAAGAATTGCTCATGCACACATGATAATGATTTCTTCTTCAGTCCCTTGTTTCTCCTAGGCCTCTTGCTTCAGACCCCTTCATGATCCTCAACCTCTTGCATGTACTAATGAACATCCTATAAAAAACAATCACAGAAATAATTAGAAACAATTCAAGCATTTAATTAGCTCCCTGGATTAATTAATTAACCTCAAATTAATTAATTAATAAGTTGGTTCGTGTATAGGAGTAGGACACTAGGACTTACTCGAATGGGACGTCGCCGACGAGCATGAGGTCGCCGTCCTTGTCCTCGTAGGTGACGGCGAAGTCGGACGGGTTGACGGCGGCGTCGGCGGCGGCGCCGCCGGAGAAGCAGAGGAACATGGCCTCCAGGGCTTCCCGGAGCTCCCTGTACCCCTTGTACATCTTCAGGTCTATCTTCCTCAGGTAGGGAGCTCCATCCATGCTCACCTTCACGAACAGCCCGCCGACGCCGGCGGCATCCTCCTTCTGCTGCGTTTCCGCCGCCGCTGTCTTGCTCTTCGTGCTGCTCGTCGTCTGGAGGCAGCTCTTCCTGTACGACCTCACCGGCGGCCACCCCACCACCTGCGCCCTGCACAACACGACACGTACGTGTACGTATAAGAGCTCTGCGCCGGCATCCATGGCAAGTGAACTGAACGGCGACGAAGAACTTACTTGGCGGCAGGTGGCGCGGCGGCGGCGGCGGGCTTCTTGGCCTCTGGCTCGCCGGCGAGGGCGCGCTTGCTTCCAGCCCTGGGCGTCGACGGCGGCGTCGGCAGCAGCGCCACCGCCGTCTCCTCCCCCGTCCCCGGCAGCCCGAGCCTCAGCTCCGTCGCCTTCAGATTCTCCACATCGGCGCCTTCCATCTCTCCCGCCGACGAATCCCTCCTGGTCGTTTGCAACGACGACGAGCTCCCCTTCTTCTTCTTGCTCCAGCTAGGAAGCTCGAGACGATGAGCTGTGAGCCGGTGACTTGTCGTGGCAAGCTGCAGCAATGGCGATGTTTTTATAGACCTAGTAGCTAGCTACCCTAGCTATGTGTGAGCGTGTGAGGGAGGCTAGCTAGTGACACGCACACATGTGGCCACACGCTTGGGAGCGGGAGCGCCAAGCCATAGCTGGTGGGTACGTAGGTCGTAGGGTTTCAGCCATGAGGGCCATGCTGGGTCGGCCCATGACAGGGCGGGCCGACCCGGTGGGCCTTCCGCGAGCGACGCCTCGGCCAGATTCGTCGGGTAACGGGTTTCGGGTCCCCTCGTAATCCCGATCCGACAAGTGTTATTTACTGTATAATGTATGCATTGCTGGCACAAGTTCAAGAATCCAGCCTACTAAGTACGTACCCGGTTGCGGGCGTGTTACCGGGAATGGATTGTTTTTCGACCCGGATCCGGATAATTAGTTAGGGGTAATGAAGGTTTTTTTCTTGAGATGATTAAACAAGGGTGCCAAAGCCATGATTAGGATGCTATCATTAGAGATCTTTGGGGGGAGCATCTTTTGGCATATACAATGCTGTTTCTCCCCTCTCCAAATTGTCTAATAAGATATAGTAGGCATGGAACAATGTAACATGGAGTGTATATGTTGCAATTGTCTATTGCATTTGCTTCTCATCATCTAGTGTATCCCCTTGTGAATCTCTCTCCACTACCTTTTGTTTCTCCTTTCTTTGGCCTTGCTTCTTTTGGTGTTGGCCATGGGACCTAGGGAAATTAAAACCCTAGTGGCAGCTTGTTTAGTGTAAACATTATTTCCCAGTTGCTGAGTACTATTAGTGTTGTTAATCAACCCTTTTCTTTGAAAGCTAGAAGCTGCAAACTAAAGTATGGTTTGTTTGCACCGGTGCTGTTTCTTTAACTAACCAAAGCAAACTGCCTCTCATATTTCTCAGATGAGAGCAAGCAGCTGGTCCCTATGGGTATCATGAATTGTGGGTCCAGCTCCAACAAAAAAAACACTCTGAAAAATATTTGCTTGCTTTTTACAAGTTTATTTCACTTGTTTAATTGACATTTAGTAACATATATCCGCACTAGCCAAATAATAGTTTAACTTTAATATAATCTATGTACATGTGTAATTGTTAAACACTTAAACTGATTAATGGAGACATGTACAACTTAGGATGTATATGATCCATCAGAGTTCATGCAGAGACTGGTTGATATCTGTACATATCGATGTTCCTAATGTTGACAAGACGATTGATTTGTCCCAACTTGTTAAATTTTATATCCTTTTATTAACTATCCAAAGTTCTCACCATCAATCTATGCAAGATATAGTACAGTGTGTCTCATTCATGTATGCAGTGAACCACTCTCTTCCCTGTAACTAATTAATCTTTTGCCCCTCGATTTGCTGAAACTACACAGTGATCTATATGCTTAGCAGCAGCAGCATGCAGCTGGCTAGCTAGCATCAAAATTTGATTCCCTCTGCCATTTTTGCTACAACCTATGATCAATTGCACCGAAATTTCGAACACCATGTCCATTTGACCATCACAATTAATCAACAAGATGCCCTATGTTGCTGCAACCTCCTACATCACAAATTAGAATAATAATAATAATAATCAGTTCATCACCAAAAGAATCTTTTTAACTAAAATTCGCGGCGAAAATTAAGCGTGGCTTGTTTCTGATCAAACCACACATTTATATATATCTTTCGAGCTTAATTAATTGATCTGAACCTGAACTGTTCTGAAAAAATATTTGCTCAAGTACTGCCCGTGTCGTTGCACTGAAGCTTCTTGGATTCCGGATGGGAGATGCACAAAGCATGCAAAGATGCATACAGCTTTTGTTAATTAGTAGCAGAAAGTACAAGATTAAGTATTATATATAGTTAATTGCGATGGTTTTGGTAGGAGGAATCTTTTTGATCAGGTTTAAGGCCGGGGAATTAGGGCGGTGCATGTTTGACTGTTTGTTGCTTGCTTGCATGCTTGACTTGCTACATATTTTCACCGACTAGATGTTGCATGCTAATGCTGGTGCAAACTCCTTAAAATTTGTGTCTCATGTACTGATGAATATATATAATACTCTGTGTGTGCGTGTATTCCTAGCTTAAGTTGAGAGATTCCAGTACGATCAATATTACACAAAGTTAGCATTTGCATTACCTGGATTATAATTTGATGAAAACAATCAATTTATATTAATTGGAAGAGATGCCTAGTGCTGCAATAACCTCCCACATCACAAGGATTAACAATTGCACTCATGTTCTTGTTGTACCCGTGAGAAAATTAATTAGTTGGTCGTTTGTTCCTGTAACATACTTAGTACTTGATATTCATGGAGAAACTAAATCATTAGCAGTAGTATACTACTGATCGATCAAGAGCTCTATGCATGCATGTTTGTGTGCATTAGTTTTCAACGAGTTCTATATATATACTCAATATAGCATAAACGCATGTTACTAACAATAGATAAGTTCATGTACTGACCTAAGCTAGATTATGTGCGCATTTACAATGCCATTAATCAATTGGATCAATGGATGAATGTACATATATAGTGCATGTAATGGACAGTGACAGTGACTGACAAGTGAGATGTCGCATGCATGCATGCATCCATGAATCTATAGCTGCAGTTACTATCAGCCTGCTGGCTAGCTAGCTTGGTAGGTTAATTAGCTTTTGCATGGATGGATGCATGCATCTGCTTTTTGATTAATTTTCCAGTACTGTTCAGAGTACAGTAGTACACACATAATCATATTTTTTGTGTGTATGCGTGCGATTAATTTAGTTGGCTAATTAAACCAACTATAATCGGCATCGAGCAATGCATGCATATATATATATATATATATATAGACTGTGCTCGTGCGTTGCAACGGGTGAAGTCGGGACGTGGCGCCGATGGGAACGGGAGGGAGGGGCGCAGGCGCGACGCGGGGCGCGATGCAGATGGGGATGAGAGGGAGGGGCGCAGGAGGTCTTTTTTTCCATCCAAGTCTTCTCTTTCTTTTCAGCATTAGGACTGCGGGATAATTTTATAAGCACTCAAAGAGTTTTCTACAAGATAGTCAGGCGAATAAAAATTTTGGGTGAAAACACTACTTACTTTTAGATAGTTATAGATATACATATATATATATATACATACATATACACACACTATACAGCGTAACCGAGATAAGCAATAACTAAAACACTCCTCTCACATAATCCCCAACCACCCCTTCCCCTCCCCCGCACCCCTACCACCCCCAGACTACACCCATCCGACCCCATGCATCCCGCACAAACACTCCTCCTTCCTCCCCTAAACTTTGTTTTGTCTAATTAAGTAAATCAATAACTATCAGTAGTTTTAGTCTGATAAGTAAACGAGTTACTATCAAGTTATTAAATTATTAGGTGTCTCACACCATCAATCCCACAAAACAAGCCCGCACCTTTCATATCATGTTTGTTCGTAATCAGATTACTCATCGATCCAAAAGACCAAGTGTTAGTAATGTAGTTATTATATGGATACATAATGGTTAGTAATGTAGTCACTACAAAGGCTCTTCCAAATCTTTTTAATCTGATTTTACTATTAGTTCTACTAATGATTTTAATGTCTAGTTAAATAGATATACCTTTATCTAAAAAAATCAAAATAAAATTTTTACTAAAGGACAAGTATGGGATGACACTAGTCTATATGACATCTGGTCTTCTGTCAGTAAATAAATTACTCTCAAGTTAAAAGTAAAACATTTGATCTAGCAACAAATTTTACTTCAGTCTTCTAATTTAGTTACTCTACTTTTCTTATCTCACCTTCCTTCACTAATTTTTGATTTCTTTTCTTTCAGTAAAAAAAATTACTCCAAGACTACTAGAGTTAAAGATTTATGAACATATTATTCTAACCATAAAATTTAATAAATTCATTTTGATTTAGGAATTGTTTCAATAAGTTTCAATATTATAACGATTGTATGATAACACAAGCAATGTGATATATTGGTCGGAAACACAAAACTAATAAAAGAATTACAACAACACCATCACTGATGGATATGGTGAAGTAGATCGATGCCATGACTAATATGGTGATGCAAATCAGGGGCAACGACACCGATTGATGTTTGCACGAATCCGGCGAGCAGGATAACATCAATGTCACATATCGATATCGAGCCGACAAAGCGCTTCACATTCATAGGCCTCCCCACCAATAGATATCCATCACCCACAGCCATCTAGAGAGACATCCCATGGCCACCTGGATATAAACAAAAAAGAGTACATTATATAAGTAAGAGAAGTCTTTAATTACACTCATAAATGACTCTAAATGAGATTTGATTCTCTCAAGAGGAAGAAATAAAATGTTTAATAAGAAATTCAGCTACCATTTTAGGTTCCTTTATGCCTACTGTTAGCCAACAGCTACAAGTGTGAGGTGTTATATTCAAGCATATCAATGAGGCATAGAAATATACAAACTTAAAAATAACGGGAGTAATCAAAATATAAGTCCATAAAATTTCTAGCATACAACTACAAAAAAACTCCACATTTCAGATCATTCTTGAGGTAGAACAAAATTCAACCAAACTATTTAGAGGAATCGATTCCAATTGGTCTGTTCAATCCAAAAAGTTCAAAACATGAACATCTAAAGCATACCATTATGAAACACCGTGCCATCGAGCTATGCCTCCACCGCTCTCACACTGCATCTATGGAAGTAAAATTCAGAGCATTTAGTCTAAACAAGTTTGCTCTATCAAAATATTCGGAGAAAAACTAGCCTCTACAACATAATAATATGTAGTGAGCAGTTCAGAAAAAAAATTGTTCTGCTTTGTTGAATCACAAAATTTCATAGAACTGCTATCCAACCAAGTTCCTTGAGCTTTCATCTATGCAAATATTTTAGAACAAACAAAAAATAAAGGTGCTAAAAAACATAGCTCAGCTATGATCAATGAACCTTGCAGCTAGCGGTAGGTCACAGATGCAGGCACCACCAGAAAAATGATCATACTGGTGATTCGATTGAGTACATCAACACTAAATCAAGAAGAAAATCCAAAAATTACAAAAAGAATATATATATATATGTCTACGTATGGCCGATTAGTCCTCCAAGGGGGCTACCCGAGGAGGTGAAAGAGTGGTCGGGGTGTCTATCTAAAGGATACGATGGTCAACTCTGAGACAATGCGAGCTGGAGGATAATAAGCATACGTCCTGTGTTCTTTGTTGGGGTAGTGTATGAACCAGAGTATAATGGTGTGAGTTCTTGAGGCTCTAGAGATTGGATCTGGCCTCCAAAGAGTTCCTCCCCCCTCGCCCGGGCGACCTGCCCTCCCTTTTATAGCTCAAGGGGACAGTTACAAGAGGACATGAGGACCAAGAAAGCTAAAACTAAAGGCTAAAAAGCAAATACAACAACATCTAAAAAGTACATAGAGATCTTCTGGGTACTGTGCACCGTGGGTATCTCGTGATCCATCTTGTATTAGGATCCGTCCTCCGCAGGTACCTTCTGCGCAGTCCTGTCGGGTTATCCCTCCTTGTCTCCTCTGCAATCCTTACAAAGCAAGCTTTCCTACCGAGGAGATCTAGGGTCGTGCTAATGAGTCGAAGTCGGGATAGTACGCTGAAGTTGGAACAGAGGGGAGGTCATGGTGGCCTACCCCATGAAGAGGTCGGGCTTCTAACCCCCCCTCCCGAGGACCACCAACCCGACTTCAGCTGGTCTTAACTTCGTTCTGTGAGCTACCCCAAGGTGATACCCTCCACTATATATATATATGTGTGTGTATGTGTGTGTGTATAACCAGCTGCATAGGCAAAAACACCACCTGCATCTATCAAGTTGTAGTTGCCGCTCCACCTGCTTCTGCATCCTTCCGAAATCATCCAGAAGTCTTTGAACTCAACCAACAAAATGATGAAATCCAAAAGATATATATATATATATGAAATTTGCAAAAATCCAAAGCCAACAAAATAAAAAACTACCTGACATGTAATATCACTCACCTATCAAATAAAGAGCACTCCACTATAACTGTCATAGCTGAAAAACGAAAAATCATAATGCATATTCTTCTATATGGTTGCTAACCAACACATTGATAGTCTCTTGTGAGGTGTTTATGCAATACGCAACAACTCAACCAAAAAATGAATGTGAAGAAAAATATTAGTATTAAACTACTAGTGAAATACTAAAATTTTTATCCTATCAACAACAATAGATTGATCGAAGAGAAAATATTAGGATTTTAGACAGAAGAAAAAATAGATTTTTACCATGACCTGCTTCTGCTGTAAGTCGTTGGTCCTCCTTGAGTCATGCAGCCTATTTTGTACTACCACGCAGCACTCCACACCGGCTCATCCATGAGCTCTCCTTTGAGCGCCGTTGCATGGAGATGGAGCAAGAGCTAGTGTTGCCACTGATCTGCCCCTTCTTGAGGTCTATTGCAATCCTAGATAGAACAAACTCCATTCTTAGAAACTAGAACGGTACATTGGAGATCAGTAAAAAAGTAATGAAGAAACATAACACGTTACCATCCACCACCACCTGCTAGTAGGTATGGATACACGAATGTCTCAATGGCAAGCGGCGTGTCGGTGTCCTTCCCAGCGCCCCTTCCATTGCTGGTTTGTTCACCGGCGCCCCTTCCTGTCACCCTCCCTGCCTCTGAAGAAGACCACGCATCAGAGGCGACCTCCAGATTTATCGCCTTTAAAAGGGAGGATGCCCGACGAGATGTGAAGCTCGGTATGTTGCCCGATGCCCATCGCCCTTTCTCACTTGGATGCAGGATGATGCCGCCCACGTCGATTGATCTCGTCGCCACCACTCGGGGCTCCGCCTTCATGCCGTCGTGATGACCTAGGCCGCTCGAGAGGAATAGTCGTCATTTGTCACCGATGGGGGTCCTTGCACCGGAGGAGACTTCTTGGGCGCCGCCACTAGAGAGCCCTTCCACCATCGGACATCTATCCAGATCCAAAAAATGGGGGAAACTGAATGGGTGGTTCGTTTCTGTTCAGGGCATCTTGGACCAACACATCTAATATGTATTCACTTAGTAACTACATTAATATCACATACATACGAGTGTTTGTTGGAGTAGTAAAATAATTACTCGAGTTGAGGGCAGGGGTGTGTGGGGAAGGGGGTGCGGGGAGAGGGGAGGAGGGGTTGGGGGTGAGTTGTGTCTTAGCTATAACGTAACCCATCCGTAGTATAGTATATATATAGTGTGTGTATATATGTATGTATGTATATGTATATATATGTATATGTGTGTGTGTATATATATATATGTGTGTATATATACACTACTGGAGAAATGATCTTTGATCCATCTACCAAAATTCATAGTCCCGGTTCCAATAGGAAAAGAATATTTTTAGTCTCGGTTAAATCTTTAATCCTGATTAATGACAAAAGTTTATTTTTAGTCCCGGTTCAAAAAAATTACAGCTCGTGTCAGATCCCCATTATTTTTAGTCTCGGTTGGTGTTACCAACCGGAACTAAAGATCAACATTTGTCCCTATTTGTTTTATCACCGCGACCAGAAAAAACCGCTCGTCTTTATCTCCTCGTCACGCGCGCTGTTCTCCCTGATCTCCTCAACTCTCTCTCAAATCTGACTCTCCCTCTCCCCTCAACTCTCTCCCATCTCTCCCCTCTCCCCTTAGTTCTCTCTCTCCTCAGCTCTCTCTCTCTCATCTCTATGGACAGTGGCTATGTATTTGATGTATTTTATGTTTTTTATGTATTTGATGTATTTTTTGATGTAGTTGATGATATGTGACGTTGATGTGTTTTTATCTATGATTTGTGATTTATCATTCGATTTGTGAATTTGTGATTTCGATTTGTGTTATTTGGGGATGGTAACTGGGAGAGTGAATGAAAAACAATGAAAAAATAAAAAATGTTTTGCTGGCGTCTATAACTTTTCCGTCCGGTTGGTAACAATAACCGGACTAAAATTCATTTTTAGTCACGGTTATTTTACCCAGGATAAAAAATTATATATATTTAGTCCTGCCTTCGTTGTTCCGGTTTGTAACCCGAGACTAAAAAGTGTTATAAACCGGGACTAAAAACGGTTTCCGCTGCAGTGATATATATATATATATATATATATATATATATATATATATATATATATATAGTGTGTGTCCATGTCAATGGCGCACGTACGCATCCCTGTTAATGGCAGTGGATTTCGATGGAGACATGCATGCGTGCGTGCACTAGCTCACTGTCACTCATGAACAGAAGCTTAATTAATTATGTTTGACGCTAGTTACGTGCAGACAGCCGGCAGGGCTTCATGGATGATACTCCAATTGACACGGCAGGTCCAGCTGGTACATGTTGTGGTTGCAGATTATTATTAAGTCATTAATGAACTTTCATACTGAAAAAAGCTATGTATGTGTGTATGTACGTATGTATGTTTCTCTCCAATCTTTGGGGAGATTTTTGTAAGGACTAAATATCCTACATATAATGAAATTTAGTTTATACCACAGATAATGCTGTCACTACCACAAAACTCCGATCCCTAACACTGCCAATCCAAAGACCGTATCGTTACTTCGAAACGGTGGTGCACTACCGACAATTATTGTTGTGGAAGGGTAACACGGTCGGTTTTTTAACCGATGGTGCTAGCCCAGTATATATCTACACGTTAAGATTTCATTCGTACACAACAAAATTTTGCAGGAAAGAAAAACTACAACTATATATATATATAATATATATATATACACTAGCAACTGTGTCCGTGCGATGCAACGAGTGAAGTCAGGACGCGACGCGGATAGGGACGGGAGGAAGGGGAGCAGACGCGGCGCGGGAGCTCCGAGCAGTGACGGGAGGGAGGGGCATAGGCGCGGCGCGGGACGCATCGCAGATGGGGACGGGAGGGAGGGCGCAAGTGCGGCGCATGGCGCAGCGCGGATGGGGACGGGAGGGAGGGGCGCAGGCGTGGCGCGGCGCGGATGAGGATGGGAGGGAGGGACGCAGGAGGTCTTTTTTCTATCCAAGCCTTCCCTTTTTTTAGTATTAGGACTACGAGTTAATTTTGTAAACACTCAAAGGTTTAGGTAGACGAAAATTTTGGGTAGAAACACTACTTACTTTATAGATAGTTATAGATATAGATATATAAAAATACAAAATTTACACATGTGTTCACATGTATCCACAATATGCATCATCACCATCTATATATGTCGATGTCGCCCGTCGCCGATGGGTCCCTGCATCGGAGGAAATTTCTTGGGTGCCGCCACTGGAGAGCCCTTCCACCGTCATACTCTCTCCAGATCCAAAAAGGGAGAAACTAAATGGGTGGTTCGTTTCTGTTCAGGATATCTTGGATCAACATATCTAATATGTATACCTTAATAATTGCATTACTATCATATCGTATACATATGAGTATTTGTTGAAGTAGTAAAACAATTACTTGAGTTGAGGGGGCAGGGGTGTGTGGGGGAGGGGTGCGGGGTGTGGGCCGGGGAGGGGGAGGAGGGTTAAGGGTGGGTTGTATTTTAGTTACAACAAAAACCCATCTGTAGTATAATGTGTGTATATCTATGTATGTGTGTGTGTATATATACTGTAGTATGCATTATACGTTATTATATGTTATGTACGTGTCATAACACTTTATCTTGGCCGGAATTTCGAATATATCATGGCATATATCTGGTTATGTCATGGAAAGTGCATATGCCGACATATCAAATATAACTCTGTTTCGACAATTTCGAGTCGAAGAATTTAAGTCACCTTATTTTTTTCTTATTTCTTCTTGATCACCTAATCAAATTGGCATTTCTTTTTTGTCATGGCCGACCGACGATACACTGTATAAATTGTTACGAAATCAGCCACATTGGTGCACTGAGACATCCATGCATGATAAAAAGAATGACATGCGTGAACATCCGTAGTACTTATGTAGATACTCTGCACGTACAATAGCGATCACCTCGATTATATCGTACGTACCTATGTATCAACATATGGATGCACATATGCATGTGAGGATGCATGCCGGGAAAGGAGCAAAAGTATATGCATATTGGCAATGAAAATTTCGATTAATTAATGTGTAATTATGGGGTTATTTGGATGCTGTTTCAGTTTGTCGAACCCTTAGTAGCTAAGATGTGACAGGTCACAATTGACGTGGCTTGAAAATAGTTGGCCATAAATTAGACAAGCTTTAGCAAAAATATGTACCTATGACATGTAGGGACACAAAACCAAAAAGTGTGGCATGACAAACATTTAGCAACCAAACAAACACTAGGTTAGGCTAAGTTGATCAAAGTTGTTTTGTCAAAGTTGTAGCATAGTGTAGTCGTCATCCAAACATCTCTATATATTTACTACTTTAAAAGCATAGTCGTCCTCGTTTCGCTTCATCCTCATCGTACAGAAGTCTGTTCACTCCTCGTGTGGTAATTATCGTAGGATCCACTACTTTATCCTTAGTTCATCGATCCAACCAATCCTCAATTATATAGACCTAGTCCGTGCTGCTTCAAGTGTTTTATTCTAATTCATTCATTTAGTTAATCTCTAATTATCTAATTATATGGGTCTGGTTCGTTGTAAAGTCGTTGTAAAGTACGAACATATTACCTGCAGTGGTGTTCCTAGATAACACTATTTGGGATCATATGACCCCAGATAAATTATTCAAATTTTAGATAATTTATGCTATATTAGATAGTATATCAGTTAATAACTAAATGTCTTGGATCCTCGATAATTTTTGTCATGGGTTGGCCACTGTATATTGCTATTATGAAATAAAAAAGATAGTTAGATGGATACTCCTAGTAGATAGAAGGAGAACGAAGGTGATAGATGGACAAGACGGCGTGGGTGAGCATGGCCAACGACATCGACATGGACACGAACCAAGCAAGCTGGGTAACGTAGGGTCACTCTCTACTGTAGCCCATTCATGTGAAAGAAGCCAGGCAAAAGAACTAGTTGAAGCTTTTTAATTGTTTTTATCCCTTGTTTTCTTTTTTTTTCAGCTGATGCATGGCCAGGCAGGCTCCAACTATTTGGAACATATTTTTCACGGATTATTGAGGCGGGTTGGTTACTTAATTAATATGATAAATTAATATTTTCTTTTAAAAATAAACGTCACAAATAGCTTATAACAAACGGTCTAAATGATGCAGTAGAAATTTGCTTTTAGAGAGCAGATTTTTGGAAGTGTGAAGCAAATAATCCGTGATAAAAATCTGATCAAAACGTTCAAAAGAACAGAGGCTAACTACATCAGAATTGTATGCATTTAATTTATTTAATTTGTTATCAATGTATTATGATACTATATTATAATCACCACTACAGAACATCGAATAGGTGTTGGTTGGGAACCAGCCTCCGGTGTCAGATTCACCATCTGACAATTAGAAGGCGGCACAGATGACCCATGTTCATGGGTGCCGGTTATGAAACCGGCACCTTTAAGGAGTACGATGAAAAAAAAGAGCCACGAAGCCAACACTTCGAGAAGCTCTTCGTCGTCCAGATCCAAGATCCAAGAACATCCCCTTTTGACATCAAGAACACAGAAAACAAATCCAAGAAAATCACAACACCCGCTGTCCGCTTGCCCATCTCTCGTCGTCGAGCCCTCCCGCCATCCCCCACCTTGCTACAGCTCGCCGCCTCTGCCTTTGCCTTTGCCTCCTCCACCGCCACCGCCTCTGAAGCACGTAGAAAGATTCAGAGAGAGCAACAAACCAAAACCAAAACCAAAACGCTTACCTTAGATTTGGCTGCCCCGAGCTCATGGCGGCCCTATGGCGAGGGAAGGTGGGGAGGATACCTCCGCCGCGCACCACACGCCACTGGTGGGAGGCCGGGGGTAAGGGAGAGGAGGCGAGGAGCGAAGAGGCCAAGAGGAGGAGACGCCATGGAAGGGGAAGCGGCGGCGCCCATCACACGCCGTCGTTGCCGAGGGGTGGCTGCCCACCGTGCACCTTCGAGAGGGACGCTGCTCGCGGAGCTCCGCTGCTCACCGGCAAGCTGTGGTGCAGGGGAGAAGGAGAGGGGAGGAGGTAGAGAGACCGAGAAAGGAGATGAGAACAGATGATAAGGGAGAGAGAGGGGGTACTGAAAAGGGGGAGGGACAGGGTTCAGCTCGATCGGCTCCGACCAGTTTTTTAACAGGTGTTGGTTTCTTTAAAAAACAACACCTATAATATAAGTACAGATGCCGCTTTTTTAAAATCAGACCTATTAAGTATTATAGGTGTTGTTTTTTTGAAAAAAGACGCTAATATTATAGGTGTCTATTTTTATTTAGAATCGGCACCTATCTATTCACAAATGTGTCGGTTCTAGCTGATGACATCTTGTGGACGCGTGTTTTGGACGGGAAAAATATTATAGGTGTCGGTTTTAGTATTTTTGATATCTATAGTGTCGTCTTGTGTATCTCTGTAGTAGTGAATTAACTTGGTGTACGATCGATTATATTACTAGCAACGTAAGATGTGTATCTAGCTGGTATATATATACATCGACAGCATACGTATCGTTTGGGGATCGTGTTGAGTAGTTGGTTGATCGATCGATTGATATGTGCATCGGCTAGTTAGCTAGCTCTATCAATTAAGATGAATCACGTACACATCAAAGCATCAAATTAACTCACACGTGTGGTGTCGTCCCCTCGTGCTAGCTACACACACATATGCGTGTCGACGCCTTACTCGATCATTAAATTAGCTAGTTGTGACGACAAACAATCGATCGGCTGGCCCATTTTTCGGTCTATGCAATGCAATGCATTTCTAATGATCGATATGCATGTATGAAAGCTGGATATGCAACTCAAACTAAAGAGGACATGAATTCCACTACCAGACTTTTAGAGCTAGCCTATCGGCACAAAACCGTAAAAAATACATTTTACCGTCACAAAAAATTATCTCCGTGAGTGAACCAACAGGGAATAGCTTGGAATACCAAGCTAGCTTGGGACTATGTGGTATCAGGATTCTTCGTATAGGTACTTCTTCTTTAGATCACAAGAATTTTTACCTGTATTTTACATAAATTTTATGTTGAAATCAATAAATTTTCGCACTTCAAACAGGTCAGGGGCCTTTAGTGTGTGTGTATATATATATATATATATATATATATATATATATATATGCATCTGAATGTCATTCAACGAAGAAAAAACCAGCGCTAACAATTAAAGGGAAAGAAGAATAAAGTTTGGTTTAACTAGATGGAAATGAACCTTCGCTCCTTAGTTATAAGAAATTTGCATAACGAAATACTATACACATTGGATACATATACGTAGGCGCCTAATTGGGAGTTTCTGGTAACTAGAGCTACTCCTAATTAAAATCTCTAGCTAGCTTTCCATACATATTACAAATTTCATATAGTTTCTAAGAATCGTAGCTGCACAATACAGAAAATGACTAGTAGCCAGAATCTAGATTTTCTAGCTTCTCCGGATTCACACTGGATTTAGGCCTCATTTGGATTGAAGGATTTTTCTTTCGAACACGCAAAAGAATTACACGTTAATATATTAGAAGAAAAAGACACATTACATACACACCCAGCCAAAGGCCAGGAGAAGGAAGAAACACCGAACAACAGACAGGAAAGGACAGAACAAGCAGAGAGGGGGGGACTGAGAACGACGACCACTACGACACTTGAAAAACGAGAGGGGCTAAGCCGCTACACTCCTCATAGACTCCCAAAAGCACCAATGCCCGCGGTCAACCATAGGCGACTCTCAGAGAGGATGGAATCCAAGACCACCGAGACCGAAGAAAGCGCAGAGTCGAAAACCCTAGAGTTTCACTCTTTTCAAAGCTGCCAAGAGACCAAGAGCACAAGGGAGTCGAAGCTTGTGCGGAGGTGCTACGGCAGGCGAGCCCTGGAAGAAGGCCACTAGTCCTGGAGGCAGCTACCACGGGGAGGGGGGAGAGGGTAGACCAACCAGCAGGCGACAGCACCCGTAGCCAGACTTGCCGCGTGAACACGCAATCTAGGAGAATATGGTTAACCGTCTCTTGGTCTTGGGCGTAGAAGGGACAAACTGAATGGCTGGCAATGCCACGCCTCTGGAGAAGATCAGCTGTCCAACACGCCGACGGAAAGCTAGACAGAGAAAAGGCTTGCATTTGGCAGGGCCCTTCGCCTGCCAAAGAAGATCAGCACAAGCAAGGGGCTGCTGATCGAGGAAGAAAGCCTGATAGGCCGATCCCGCTGAGTAGCGCTGATCACTCGTCCACCGCCAAACAAGACGATCACTGACCCCCGGCTAAAGCTGGAGATGTATTACCACGTCCCATACCAGGAGGAACTGAGAGAGAACCGGGACAGTAAGGGCGCCCTGTATATCTGAGACCCAGGTGTGGCTTGCCAAGCCCGAAGCCACCGAGCGTGAACGCCTGAGACACTGAGGTACAACATCAAAGAGATCCGGTGCCAAGGAGGCCACTGAGCGACCGTCGATCCACCAGTCAGACTAGAAAAGGGTCGACTCACCATCCCCCAACTAAGAGAAAGTGGAAGCTGCGAACATGTCTGACACGGCATGCTCCACCGAGTCATTCAGTCCGAACCAGTAGGGGTGTCCAGAGCGCTGTAACCAGAGCCAACAGACTCGTAAGGCAAATCTAGCTAATCTAAGGTCCGGAATGCCTAGGCCATCGAGCGCTTTGGGGCCGCAATATGTAGCTACATATAGATTTGCTTCATAGCTAACCTAGCTTTCTGTCCTTCCCCGCTTCATATGATATCTACATCTTAAATAGTTTGAAATGATATGATTTTACAACACTACTATCGAATTGATTTTAGTGAACGAGACCCTCTTTAGATTGTAGGCTGACCATAACCATTCTGCCTATAAAAACCACTCTCCTACAAAAATGCATTTTTTACATACGGCCTCTTAAGAGGCCCGCCTGCATAATAGACTTATTTTTCAGGCGTGCTTTTTAAAAGGCCACATGCAAAAATCATATTTTCACAGATGCCTCTTTAAGAGGCTTGCTTGCAAAAATCAATGGGAACTAAATATAAAAACCAAATCCTCTCCACTCCTCCACCTCTCCTCTCTTATCCTTTATTCCCCTCTCTCTGTCTCACACTCTCACTCCTCTCTTATCCTCTCCCCCCTCCTCTCTGTCTCACACCCACTCTCCCTTTCGTGCAACAACGAGAGCGGTTGGATGGTCGGCGACCAACGCTGGGCTGGAGAAACTAAGAGCTTAGCAACGGATCCGACGTGGAGGACGGCGGGAGTGGCAGTAATGGCATGGTACTTTCCCGTGTGGATCCTACGATACGGGGTCTCAACGACGATGACGACAACCTTCTCCCTCACAGATCCAATGGCGGGGCCTCGATAGCAGCGGCACTAGACATCGGCGGGCTCATGGGCGGTGATGACGGCCCTGAGATTCGCGATGACGACAACAGGCGGTGATGGAGATGGATCCGAGGGCGACTCGTTGACTGTTGCGGCGGACTACGGCGTGACGGCGACGATGGCTGCGGTGTCGGCAACAATGACGTTAGGTTTCGACCGACAGCGGGCTAGGGTTCGACCGATTTGGTGTTTTGTGGTTTTTTCATCAAAATTATTTTCGCGTGTAGTCTGGATAGGTGATCGCATGCAAAAATAGAATTTCCGCGTGCAGTTGTGCTGGCCGCATGGAAAAAATATGATTTTTGCAGAGACTATGGTACATGTGGGTTGCCTAGCCACCTGCAAAAGTTAATTTTGACTGTATGCAAAAATCGATTTTGTAGTTATGCAAGGAAAGAAAAATCAATAAATTGTAAGTACACTGAAGAACCATTTGTATAGGTACACATGATACAAGCGTAAAAAAAGAGGACCCACTTTGCATAGAGTAACCAGCCGGGTGCACGTAGCAATATTGGGGTTGAGAAGAGTCATGGAGACAACCCCGGCAGGTTCACATGGTCGCCGTCCGTGGGGCCCATCCTTTTTTTTAGAACTTGGGGCCCCACCTCGAATCTCCTCACATGCATGACGGCATATATGCCACATGCACCCGCTTCGTGCCCCCAGCACAACACGTATGCCCCACCACCAGTGAAACATATTTGGGTATCTTGGTTTTTTATAAAAAAATTTGCAATTTAAAACAGGTAGAGTGTATCTTGTTTCACTTTGCGCCAGAGTATAATTGAAGAGAAACTATAAAATGTGAGTGGAACTTATTAAACTTCTTGAATTTAAACCATGTTTCACCAAGTTTTGTTCGGATTTTATGAAATTTCATGATTTTTCTATAGGTTAAATGATATGTATATATCCTGGTCACCTAGTGTTAAGTAAAATTTATTTTAATGCAATCTGGCGTACAGTGAAACAATTTACATTTTTTCTCACCAACTTTTGGATATAATATACCTCCGCCTTTAATCCACCTCTTCTTATTATTTATTTTAACTAAAGTCATCTAACTTTGAGCACTACAAAAGCAGAAGCAAAAATAATTTAAATTTCACCAAATTTTATAGTGATATGTAATCTATGCTTATATACTTCATAGACATGTTCTTTAATTAGAGAGCATTCAATTCAGTCATAATATATCGCAAATTCGAAATGGACACTTAATGAAAACGTACGCCTATATGTGGGCTTATAGTTCGATCGGTAGCAAATACTGTCTCTACGCGTACACAAGTTATATACCCTCCCACGATTAATATATAAATCAATTACTCGGTGCAATGTAAGGAAAAAGTAGAGTAATTGAACAATTGGTTTTCATTTGTTAATTAACTGTTGATTGTGTCAAAAAGTTTGTTGATCGTCTATTGTTTTTTTGTGAGTTCACCCGTTCGTGGTTTTTAATGTCAATTATGACTTATTGAGTTCAACTAAATTTTATGCCTAAAATTGAACTACTTATTGAACCTAAGCAAAATTATAAATTCAAGAAGAATGTTAGATCTAGAAAAGAGTTGAGAGGACGAACTGACCGTATATAGCTCAATAGTTGGTTTCTTGATGGAACCTGATCATTCTTGTTTAAGTCCTAAAGTTAACACGTGTGGTTATATTTACGGCTAATCAGTCACTCATGTTATGTGTTTGTGATGACTTCATCAATTCTATATATGACAGCCTAATCTCTTAAAGTTACTCGTAAGGGGTAGGGTGTGCATGATGAGCTGTGCGCATGTACATAAGCCATGTGTTTATAATTTTTTTAAAAAAACAGAGAATTTAGGAGACTAAAATGATTCATACTACATTGATGGATAGTATTTAATTAGAATCGAGCAGAGTATATTATATGCATTACAATGATATAGTATCTCTCTCTCGTGGTGCACCCCAGCAATAATGCAAGTTAATCAAAAGGAAACATTGCAACATAAACTACACAGCAAGAGATAATTAAACTATGATTGGACCTAAAGCAAAATTAGAAATTATGCAAGGGGTATAGACACAAAAGAGGCAGGGGCCATGCATTATCATCATCGATCATGGCCCTATTATTCTACTACACACACCCCATACTGCTGCTTCTTGTTTGTTGTCATATTATTATCATTCCTCCCCCCTCCTCTTTATCTATTTTCATTTGCATTTCCATTGCACTCCTTTACATCACATTTCTAGGTTTTCTAGCTACCCTCTCATCATCATCAAGCTCAAACCAACAAGGAGAGCTAGCTTTTGGTATTAGCCACTAGATAGCCAAGAAGAAACCAAGAAATTCTTTGAGCTATCTAAGCTAGGGATCAGTTCATCATCCCCATTGATCACTTGGAAGAAGAAGATCTTTAGTTAGTTATATTGAGGTGAGGTGGCGGCGGCAATGGCGGCGGACCTGGCCTTCGAGGCGACCGAGCTCCGGCTCGGCCTGCCCGGAGCCGGTGGTGGTGGTGACGGGGAGGCGGCGGCGAGGAGCTCCTCCGGGAAGAGGGGCTTCGCCGAGACCATCGACCTCAAGCTCAAGCTGGAGCCGGCGACCGCGGCTGTGGACGACAACAAGGAGGAGGCGGCCGACCGGGAGAAGAAGGTCGACGTGGTCGGAGCAGACAACGACGACGCCTCGCCTCCGGCCGCCGCCGCCGGCGGCGGCGGGATGAAGCGGTCGCCGAGCCAGAGCAGCGTCGTCACGGCCGGCCCCGACCCCGAGAAGCCAAGGGCTCCCAAGTACGTGCACAGCTAGCTTAGCTAATGCCCTCTTTGCATGCATGCAAATCATGTCTCCAAATCAAGTTCAAACATATCATGCAATCATCCTCTCCAAATCACAAAACTTAGCAAATTTAAACCCTAATATAAACCCACCTCTAACCTTACATAACAAAAGAACAAGTAAATTCTTCTTATGCCAAGATCCGCAGATATTCGGCTTGCAACTGAAATTTTTTTAGGATAAAAAAGGCTTTATTGATCTCCGACAATTACAACAGCCTCAGACAAACCGATTAACTAGCTATCTAGTAAAGTTAATCAGTTCCTCGATTTATGTATGTGTAGCACAATGATGAACACCCCAGATATCAATCGATCGATCGAGGTGAACCAAAGCACAAAGATTAGTTTTTTTTTGTTAACTGTAATAGTATAAATATAAACCAAATTGATCAATTACTACAGGGAGAGAAAAGAATTGGTGTACATGTATGGTATGGCTGGATCTAGGGACAGATTCATTGGCAGTAGATGCAGAGAGCAAAGCAATGTACTACAAGAGCTAGAAGCAGAAGGCAGAGAGAGACATGGGCATGTTATGTGTGGGTCACAGGGAGACATTGCCTAGTGCCGACACGATAAAAGAAATAAAGCCACACACACTATGCTGCATGCCATCTACTAATTCTCTCTCTCTATCTATCTATCTATCTCTTTCTTGCACAGTTCATCTTTTGTCCACATCACCATCATTTCCATATCACTAGCCCACCTATAGTTCTTGAGATGTTACCACACATGATAAAGAGGAAATAAATATTGGTATACACACTACATATGCTGCCCATGCTTACTTGCTTGTTGCCCTTTAGTTCTTGAGAGTATATATGTATTTATACATGCATGGCCTACCATTTTGGATCTGTCTATACTCTACACCCTTGTCGAGAGTGTTCTGTTCATATTTGTTTTTTATTTTTATTTACAGAAGGAAATTAATTAAAGGTAGGTTGGTAGCAATTGATGTTGCAGGAGTGCATTTATGGGATTTTTTTAATTAGTTGAAGATTAATTGGAAATGTGATGTGAAATGTGGTAAATGTTGGGTGATGTGTGTTGAATTATGTGGATGAAGAATAGAGGAGAGGTAGGTTGTGTTAGCTCTTGGAAGATACATGTGTGCCACCACAAAAGGTTCCTCCTTTTTCCATGATTTGATGCCCCTCCCAATAGTCTCATGGACCACTTGTGTTCACCTGTATAATACAAGTTTATATACAAGTAAAAGGAGAATCTCATATAAAACAGAAAAGGGCAATGTAATTTATTCTGCGTCTGCAATATTATATTATATTATTAAAATATGATGAAAATTGAAAACAAGTAACCGTATTCACTATACAGGGCCTGGAAAAAGAAAGAGCCATATATACTCCATTGGTCTATTTGTGGACTAATTGGATTATACGATGTGTATATTGATTTTATATTTATATTTATACACACACACAACCTTCGGTTTGAAGCACCATTGACTTTTTCTCCAAAGTTTGACCAACATTATTTACTTAATTACTTAGTTAAGTGAATATATCTGTTACCAAAAGTACTTTAAGCATAATTTGAATTTGTATCTTTGTCCATTTACATAAATATTTTTAGAAAAGATTAATAGTTAAACGAATTAAAAAATCAACGATATGATATATTTTAAACCAGAGGTATTATATTACAGAGCTACTACCATTTATGAGAAAGTATTAAACCTTAAGAAATAAATAAACAACACATACAATTGTTCAGTGAAATATTTGGTAATATTATAGAGCTACTACTACTGCTAATAACTAGTCTTAATTAATCGGTGAAAAATTTTGGTATATAAAATCTTCAGGGCACAGGTGGTCGGGTGGCCACCGGTCCGGTCGTACCGGAAGAACATCCTGGCCGTGCAGGCCGACAAGGGCAAGGATGCCGACGGCGGCGACAAGTCCGGCGGCGGCGCCGCCGCTGCCGCCGCCTTCGTGAAGGTGAGCATGGACGGCGCGCCGTACCTGCGCAAGGTGGACCTCAAGATGTACAAGAGCTACCTTGAGCTCTCCAAGGCACTCGAGAAGATGTTCAGCTCTTTCACCATCGGTACCACCTATATATTCACATTTAAATTTTCTATTCCGTTAAAATTCTCGCGCTCGAAATATATATTTATTTGCCCTATCCATCTTAAAAACAATGTCTAATATAGACAGTTGTCCAAAATATTATTTTAGGGACGAAGATAGTATATAGAGCTACTACAATATGAATGGATGCAGGTATATTGTTTTGTGCAAAATTCCTGTGAAACTCAGGAGCGGGGCCTAAGAATATAGGACTTTAATTAGGGCATTGTTGTCTAGCTTTAATCTTTGTGCAAAGTGAGGTTATAAAGTTAGTAGCACCTAGCTTAGGTGGTGCATGATGAAAGGTTGGGGTATATGATTGCCTTTGGGGGCATTTGCATGTGTGGTGGTGGTCACCATGTGGTTTTTGACAAAGGAGTGCACTCCATGATTTGATTTGATTTGATTTGCATCCTTTGGTAGAAGTAGGTGGGTCTGCCTGCCCTAGTTGTCTGGCATAATGCCATTGTCTCTCATCTCTCTTTGCTAGCTAACACATGGAGATCATATGTATGCATGCTTGATTGCTAGCTATGTGTGTGCGTGCATGTTAATTTGCTAGCTAGCTCATGATTATGGTGGCATATATCTGCTTAATTAGCTACTAGCAGCTGGAGTTGGTCCATTGATCATTGGCATGTGCTGCTCTAATCCAAGTGCATAATAATCAAATCCATGTGTTGATGCATGCATCTTTAAAAAAGATGGGGAAACATATGGTATTGTTCAGAGAGCCAAAAGATGATTAATTGGTCGGTTTTTTGGGTGTGCAAGTGTGTGTGTGAGGTTCGTTTACTGATTGAGCCTTGACACTTGTTTTTAATTAGTAGATAGCTAATTACCTCAATCATTGTCATATAGAGGTGCAATATAATTCTCCATTCCAAACTGAACTCTGAATTCAAACCTAGCAAAAAGATACTCTAGAAACTGTTAAATTGCAAAGAAATTGATACCGTTTTCTGCTGTACCATATATATATAAATTATTTAACATGACGTTCTAGATGATTAATATTTTTGGTATGAAGAGCTTAATTAATGTCCGAATTAATTTACATCAGGAAACTGTGGGTCTCACGGGGTGAACGGCATGAACGAGAGCAAGATTGCTGATCTGCTCAACGGCTCTGAATACGTGCCAACCTACGAGGACAAGGACGGCGACTGGATGCTCGTCGGCGACGTCCCATGGGAGTAAGTAATCTCTACTTAATTCTCTATTATCTACTTATCTGTATGTTTAATTTTAATCACCTGAATAATGTACTAGTCTGAATCTCTGATAGTGTGTTCAAGTCTGAATCTCTGTTTTTGAAAATGGAAATTTTCAGGATGTTCGTTGAATCATGCAAGCGCCTTAGGATAATGAAAGGATCAGAAGCTATTGGCCTTGGTCAGTGTATAAACATCTCATAAGTTTCTCTAGAGACAAATTAGTTACTCCAGGTTTAACTTAAGTTGGATATATATCAGTTACTAACAAAACAGTGAAACCCATTTTTGTTTTGAATCGTTTCAGCACCAAGGGCAATGGAGAAATGCAAGAACAGAAGCTGAGAAAGAAGAACATGCATGTGGCCATCAAAAACAGATGGATCATCATCAGATGCAACAACAACCTATCTATATAGCTTTTTTTTAATTGCAGCTTTGCTCATCTCTGTATCATACTCGCTTGCTGTCCTCTCCAAAGTCTCTGTACCTCCCCTGATCAGTGAAAGTCATTTTGGTGTTGTGGTCAGTTCAGTTCTGTTGCAGTCATTAAGTTTCCTAAGCGTCATCTTGTCTTATACATAAGAAAGAAGCCAAGAACATGTACCACCAGTACCTGTCCCATAATTATGTCTTTTTTGCTCTCCCTGTTCTTGCCTTCCTTTGTTTTTTTAACCTTAATGGTACAAAATGTAAAGGCACCCTGCTCATGAGGGATCTCAATGCATTTTGTCCATGAAAAGTTTGTTTAATTATCATCATCATGGTGTATCCATCAAACAAATAATTATTACTGCAAGGTGTTAAATGTTAATTAATTGTATTGTATGAGGATGCCTGCTCCCTGCCTTCTCTTTAATCATTTGACTAATGTTGCATTACATTGAAACATACGTACATACATACGTACGTACGTACGTACATACATACATACATACATATATACATACATATATACATATATATATATACATATATACATATATATATATATATATCAGTATAAGAAAGGAGGATTCAACCCAATGATGAGATGCTCTGTTTGGTGATGTGTGGGCATGCATTGCCATGTCTACCTGTCTGAGTACATATTTTCTTTAATATATATAATGTGAATCCAAGCCAACTAGTTTAGAGAGAAGCATGCCATGTGCAATGCAATGGAGGCTTGTGTTTTTTGTATACACATTATCATCAGGGGAGGCATCACAGCTTGCTGCATCTTCTGCTGTCTAGTACTATATATATTCTATGGCAAATGTTTGGTGCATTGTGCCCTAATGCCATGATAAAGGGAGCAGGTTGGCCAAAGTTGAGGTGTTTTTTTCCCTGTTTTCTAAAAAAAATGCTTGAAGTGCTGGAAGGGGTGTGTGTGTGTGTGTGTTGTCATGATTTTTGGGGGGCTTTCAGATGCACCTTCCTAATGAGTATCATCTCTCTTCTTCTTGCCCAACTAAAGGTGGTGGTGCCTTTTGTCATGTTAAATTAAACTAAGCAGAAACATATTTTCCCTTTGGAGATAATGTCCCCTTATTACAATCATAGCATGCAGCTTTGAGTCTTTTCAAGGTGCAAGCTTGTCCATCTTCGAAGACAATCTTGTGCTGCTTTTACCAAGAAATGTTCTGTGGTAACACATATCACTATGGCCATTTGTTTTATCCCAACGATGCAGCATCTTTTGATTAACTTATCTAGGTACATTGTCATGTCTCTTGATGTTATAACTGATTTTACCAATCAACTGTTTATCACAGGCAGCATGGATTTTTTTTTCTCAGACTGGGCAATTTGTACACCTATACGGCACGGATACGGATACGTGTATCGGTATCCGGCGGATACGGATACGGCGATACGCCAATTTGTCTTAAAACCTGATACGCGGATACGTTTCAATATTTTTTAAAATAGATAGATATAATACAATACCATAACAATAGTTATAAATAATGACTTTTCAGCCTTAGAATAATAGAAGTACAACATGAACAGTTCACATTTCGCAAATGATACAACTCTCAAATTTAAATTAAAGAAAAGGATACATGTTGCTAGGGTTCGGGAGGATGGATATTTGCATTATTTGGGCCTTAGTTGGGTCATAACGTATCCGATAATGGGCTACATTTGACGCAATACGTATCAGACCAAGTATCCGATTTTTTTATTTATTTTTTTTCCGATACTTCTTGGATACGTATCCGTGGCGTATCCGGCATGTATCCGTATCGGATACGTATCCATGGCATATCCGGCACCCAGGCAAAGTATCGGGGCTTTCCAGTTGTACACAAATTTTCAGTAAAGTTTCCACTTTGTGGAGATGATATTTTCTATATACATGTTTACTCTCCATTATACTCCCTCCATCCCCAAAAAAATAACTTTTATATGCGATTCTAGACATTGGCTATGTCCAAATTCATACACAAAAGTTTTTTTGGGGGGAGAGTATATAAAATCATAAATAGGGGGTGGGAAGTAATAGAAGCATATCACTATACAGAGAGAACTGTGAAGTACTATAGTTGTTGGATACATTCTTCAAGAGTAGGAAAACTGCAGAGAAAGTTGTTGAATAATTCATTGTCTGTACAGTACACCAAACTGGTTGGGGATAAGCTTATTGATGTACAAAATCACCATGGAGATATGCATTGCGCTTATTATACGTACAAAGATCTCCATGGTCCCATGGAAAACCATTGGTAGTGTCTTTCTCTGAACATTATTATCTAATCAGCAATTGAAGACAAGGACTCTTAACTTGACAAATCCACCGATCTGATTACAAGATCTGCATCCTTTTTTGACTTCATGATAAGCTCCGCGTTTGGCCGGTCGTTATACGAGATCTGATTCACAGGATCAATTCAAGACTATAAGAACATGCAGTATCCAGAAACAGGGGTGAGGAACATGACAATGTATTAGTATCTTTGATCTGAACATGGTTAGCTGTAAAAATCCACAGGGCATAGCTATTTTCATGCATTTTTTTCTATGAACTTCTATGATAAAATGATCCTGAAGAAAGCAGGGGGAGCCATTTTGGTAAATTGCTCTAAAACAGATTAATTGTTACCGTAAGACAAATTTCTTGTAAGGAAACTGTAGTGCGGTCTTATATGAATGCAGGTTGGCATGCTTATGTTCACTTGTGTAACAGAGAGGAAGAACCAGAAGGTGAGAATTACCCGCCATGCTGCTACATCTGGCTCTTTTCCTGACAAGAGGAGCAAGAACATCAAATAAGATGGATAAATACTGAAATAGTAATTCACTCTCAGAGAAAAGGAAACATTAATTAAGGGCAAACCTGTGGCAACATGTCTCTTGAGCACTCTTTGCATGGAGACACCAATGTCAATGTCGATAAACCTATAACGGTAAATTTTGACCATTAGAAACACTGTTTTCAGTTTTCACCGTTTCAAGAATTAACAAGAAATTAAAATTTACTGCTCCAAACAGAGGCATCTTATGTTGAGTTGAAGTAGCAAGCTCCAAAATTTGGAACTCATTGGCTCACGACATGATCAATTATGTCGCTGCAAATTATTATGATTGCAAAGCCAGCATACTCACCATTTTTCATCAAACAAGGCTCTAATCTCCCTCCAAGCATCTTCTTCCAGGAATAGATAATTGCCTTCGACAATCACTATTTTGTGTCTGCCAAAATCATAGTAATTAGTAACCAGCATGTGCTGCACATGTACCTAGGGTAAACTAACTGGCTTGTTTAAAATAAAACCATTTTTGGTGCGAGACATGCAAGCCATAATCTGTTAGAAAGATAAAACATAACTTCACATAAAGGTATCTGCTTGCGGCTATTCACATACTGCATACAGGCATACAAAGTTCCAAACACAAGTATTCATTAAAAAAAAGAGTAATTAGAACTTGGCAGTGCCTGATAGAATATGATCATTCCACACAGCATAATAACAGCATAAGGTCCTTCCAGTGTTAGGTAATGCTAAAAGTGAGTTGGTCTAAAAGGTTCTATAAAGGCCAGTGTGTTCAGCATCTGAACTTGCTATATGAATAACTCAGGCATGCTTCACATTTGAATTAAAACGAAATAAGAAACTAGAGTACAAGCATTCTGCAATCTACAAAGATAATATATTCTGGATCTGCAAAGATAACTCACTGCGGCTTTACAAATATGTCATTTTCAACTGGGTCACCAACACCATGATCAAATGATGGAGCATAAACTGAACCCTGCAGACAAAGATGTTTCAGTGATCAGTCCAAACACAATTTACTGTGTAATAGCATACTTGACAGTGAAACTGGTAATACCTCTTCTCTCAGGGTCTGTAGGCATTTCAAAAACCGGGATGGATCGAATGTCCACGGTGCTAAATTTATTGAATTGGTTGTTAGTACTCATGTAAAAAGTATTTTATTGAAACCAATTTACTGGGAAAATGTCTTACCTCCTCTTCTTGCATGTGCTTCTTTTGGATCCTACAATGACAACAATATCAATGATTAGAGAAAACAATACAACATTCAGGAATGGGTTGCATAGAAGAGAACAGACCTCCATTGCATCTAGTTGGGACCGATAAAGGTGGAAACCATCCATGGGAAGCATCGTGGCAATTTCTTCAGTTAAAATAAGCGAACTACCATTATCATGCTTCTGGGACCAGTGTTTATTAACACGTTGAACAACTTCAGAAGCAACTGTGGACTTGCCCGCGCCAGGTGGTCCAGCTATACCAACAATGTATCTGTTGATAGCAGTATTCATAAGTGGCTAAGTGGGAAAGTGGTTCTTAGAAATGAAGCTAACACAAATCAATGGTGCTCCAAAAGAAAAATCAAAATACTGGTTTTATTCAGATTCAAATTGTCAATACAGGAATCGAGGTAAGTTCTGCAATGTGAAGAGCCATTGTCGTGCCTAAGTGATGACACTATTACAGGGTATTTTACAGAACAAAAATAAAGTAATGTTGTTCTAGTCTAGATCAAGCAGGTTGAAAGTCACAAGAAAGCATGAGCTTATTTCTGTTTCACAAAACAGATCACAGCGCATGTTTGATTTCATGATATTCAAAGATTGAAGAAACGTTCTGCACTAGTGCAGTATGACCAAGTCAATAAAAAAATAACACCAGCCAGAACGGAATCAGCTTACTTTGAGTCAAGATGTTCAATGTTCTCCAAAACAGAAAAAAGGCGCTCAGCCAAAGCATCGTATACCTCCTCCATTGACCTATAGGTTTTAAAAAACAGAGTCAAACTTAAATTAGAAAGCTCAATTGTACCATTCAACGCATGCCCTAAAAAAATTATAAGCTCAACTAGTACTACCGATCAACTTTGGAAAATCTCAACCATAGTCAAAACTATTATAGATACAGTTCAGTTTAAACATTAAATGAATGCAGCAAAAACACAGCCAATTACAGTAGATTTTTATGTTGTAAACCTCCTGTTAGTACTCCTTTTAATCCAATATTCAGGTATAGGAGCCTCTCCCCTCAGGTGACCACTCCAAAAACTTGTGGTTGCTTTGCAGATTTATGAAATTATAAGTTTACATTGACTGGTGCAGAAGTAGCAAAACCAGGTGATTTTCTTATGCTTTATATTTATTTATGCCCTCTTAAAAACATGATTTTTGCTGTTGATCTAGGAACGTACATGGCAAACAAGAAACTAGCTCACTGGATATACTTGGATATAATTTGGCACAAAAATTGAGAAGTGAAAAGGGGAAAAGGGCTACTGCTTTCACTAATAAGACGCTATAGTCCCAAATCTACTATAAGAACTGTGTAAGAAAATCGATGCTAAACTAACAATATTGATTGGTTCATTTACAGGTTAAGAAGAGGTATTTTACTTGGCTTCTATCTGCGGAGCTGGAGATGAAGCTTGTTGTCTCTGGTAGCAAGGAACCTGGATGAAACGAAGGATAAGATTCAATCATCACAAAATACACACAATACAAAACTGCACAAAAAAGAAGAAGAAGAACTCCACTGACGATCTGTCTCTTGTTCTGTATGGCAGCTCGAATGTTTCGTCGAGGCAATGCGATCCGGAATGTGGTAGAGCAAGGCATCGCCTTCGCCATCGCCGCCGGTTTGCTCCTCCTCGTGGTAGGGCAGTAACAGTAACTCCCACACGACATGCACCCTGATGAAGAGGCAGCAAAAGTAGGATTTTTTATTACTCTAGCCTAGGTTTCATCCGCTACGGCCTCGCCGGAATCAAGGCCCGGCGGGTGGGGTTGGCCGTCGCCACACGCATCCACAGCCGTCCCATCGCCTGAGCGCGCGGAAACCTCGCCGTGGCGACGGCGCGCGGCGGAGGGATCCGGAAAAGAGGCGAAACGAGAAAGGGAGAGTGATGGAGAAGCGAGGAGAGGAGAAGGAGAGGAGAGGAGAGACGCTAGGCCAGACCTCCAACCCTGACCGCCGCCGGCGCCGCCATCTCCGTCGTCGTCGTCGCCGCCGCCGGCCGCCGTTCCGTCCTCGTGGGAAGCAAATCGGGCCCAGTTTGGGCCGCCAATTCGGCCATGTTTTTGGGCTTCGTTTTGCTAAACGGGTCGGGTTCAAAACGGATGTGAAACCCTGAAAATGAATTCGAACCAAACACACTTTATAAACTATTACATCATGGAAAAAAAGCTGTATAATCTAGAATCAAATCCATGACCAACACTTTGTATTTATTTTTTAAAAAGTTATCTAATTAGGAAAAGAGAAAACATATAATCTAGAAGTAAAAAAATACTACTTTGAATTTTGGAAAATATTAATTTACGTAGTTTCTTTACAACGTTCAAAATGTATAAGCCATAGGAATGTAGAAATATCATGAGGACCCTTCATTTTTATTTGGTTTCCACCTAAGTAAAAGAACTTTCAAAAACTTAATTATTGTATAATCTGGAGTTAATAAATATGACCATTGTACCTACATATAACTATATTGGACTTCTCTTTTAATCTAAGGTTCTATGATTTAAAAATTAACTAGCATATTAAGCATGTTATTAAAATTTTAATAATTATAATATCAACAACAACAACATTGTTAGCATATGGTTAAAATTATAATATTATATTATGCCAAAAAAATATTATACTATCGGTACAATAGTCCGTACTTTTGCACGGGCCATAACGTGTTAGAATATAATCTTTTTTCTCTATGTTCTTTTCATATTCGATTACTCACTAGTCTCCAGCTTGTTCCTTCGGATATCATATCTCTTTCGTTCGGATTATAAGGATCCATTTGTTACGAATTTTATGATTATGTGATTTTAGATTTTGATTCTCATAATTTAGATTTTAGAAATAATCAAAATCAGTAAATACTAGTAATTATAACAATATTTTAGATGATTTTTGAGATAAACTGGTTTCAAATGATTCTAAAAAAAATTTTCAGGTATGTAAAAATTGTTGAATTACTTGAAGTTCAGTTAAAAAATTCTATTGAGATTTGGTTATGAATCCATATATCCGTTTGATCGTCTCGAGAATGGCTTCAATATGATGGAATCAAATATTTCATTTGGCCTCATCTTATGGGTGGTTCTGATGCTCTTTTACTCAATCAGAAACATCCCAAAAATGTCTGCAAATGTCTATATTTGTGAACTAACCTACACAAGAAGCTAAACCGACAAAAGTCGTGGCAATTCATTAGTATAGCATAAAACGATACAATGAACTAGGAAATTACCCATTTATTCCCCTGACACCACCCACCCACACAAACTAGCGAAGTAGATGGTGTTGGTGTCTGAACAGAAACAAAGAAAGAGTTTGTGTGTGAGATAGACGAGGTGAGGGTGAATCAATCGATGTCTTCTTTACCTTTCTGCACACCTAAAAATATTGTAATTTTTTTAAAATAAATATCTAAAAAATATAAATTTGTCATTTTCAAAATAAATAGTATAAATTGGTCACAATATACAAGTGACACATAATGGATAAACATACTGAGTATACTTGTTAAAAGAGAGTATGTGGTGGGTAGGCAGTTACAGAGAATATAAATCTTATACCTTGTTAAAATGGATGAATTGGAAGTTTCGAATAAAATGTTTTAAACATTCATGAAAAGTATATAGTTAGATTTAAATTCTACTACCCTATCACCGCTAATCCATCAAAAAAAAAGAAACATAAATGTTTCAGCATCATGAATAGAACGCAAGACGCATGATGCAATACAGTTATCGTCTAAAATCAATATTGTCAGTACAAAGCTAGCTCCTTATTGTTCTTCAGGAGTACATAAGGGAAAGGATTTCCAAGTACAGAGAATTGAATGGTACAGACTACAGAGTACAGAATAACAAGCTTCACAAATTCACAAACATACGACACAAATTGGTTTGATCCAATTCCAGTTTGCAGTGCAGTTAGATTGAAGGGTAGAGAAAGCTCCATGCCGACCATGACGACGAAGACAGTCTCACCTCAAATTTCATCTGAAGAAATGTTAACTTGTCAAGTAGCCTACAGGCTGACTGACTTCAGCCATCTTCTTCCTCAATGGTTAGGCTACTCCATTGGCTAGCTCAGGTGAACGGTGCACTGGCTCCTTTTCGACCCGCTGCCCCATTTCTCCTCGAATTGCTGAAAGAATCGTGCAACCGGTCAGACAGCTGATCCAGCAGACAGAGGAATGAACTCCCAAAAAGAATTCTGCTTAGAGGCAATGGTGATCTGCTTCCAAAAAATGAAGGTTTTCTCTTTTACCTGTTCGAGCATGAAGTGTGGGACTTGTACACGTTTTGAACCATCCGCTAGCCGCTTGCAAGGAACCCGAGGCTCTGCTGAAGCGAACTCGTTCAGAACCTGGCAAAAAGAAGACGTTTTGTCACGCTTTTCGCGAATAGATGTGGTGATTATAGGTAACCATGTTGTTGAAGTATGATGTTTGATTTTGTCCAGCCTTAAAAATTCTACTTCCCTCACATGTTTTCAGTTTATTATGTAGTCATCATCAATTGTAAAAAGGCTAGAACACATTTGCTTCTCTGGTGTCTGATCTAAATTACTAGTGGACTCTGGAGACAAGTTCATCCAGTGATCATGTACTTGAGCCAGATCCATTACAAGGCGAACTGTTGATGTGTAACAAACAGGATCAACAAAGTCATACCTGGTTTCTGATTGCTCCGATCAGCATGTCACGGCACCCAGAGGCATGGACATCCTTCAAGCTTGGGCACTGAAGAAGCAATCGTTCTGTACAAATGTTCCCAAGCTGTTAGCACTTGCGTTTTAGCGGTTAAAGCTGTAAGAAAGTGGCATCTACATTTTCAGGAAGGAGGGACATCACACCTGGATGAAGATTTGTGCAAGAGTTAAGATTGAGATCACTCAGCTCTGGACAATTTACATACAGGGCCTGGAAAACAGAACTGCCATAATGAGAACACAGCTTTGATATGTTGTGTTTAGCAACCAGAAGAAATATGAAGGGATTGATGGTGGCAAATTTCCAAGACTTACATCCAGAGCTGAACAGCCCCAAAGGCTGAGTTTCTTCAGGTTAGCATGTTTTATAATCAGCTTTTGGTAATTAGGCTGCTGCTTTCTCTGGATAGGTAATTTTGAACAAAATTTAATCCCTCCAGAAATTTCGCCAAAGTATGATCTCTCTGCTTCAGGCTGAGAATTAGCACATAAGCTCTTGCCACAGTCCATGAGCTGAAGAAGTGGCAACTGTGAAGTAGCCACCTGAACCCCGCCTATAAATCAGATAAGCAAGTGTTACTTATTGTCTTCTTTCTTTTTTCTTTTTTAAATCAATGTAAGAAAGAAACAACGCTTACATGAGGTGATATTTGGGCAAAGGGCAAGGAGAAGCCTGGTTAGAGTATGAGGGAATGCCTTGCAGATCATCCCAAGTCCATTATCAGTAATGCTGGATCTGGAGTTCAAGCAAAGTAAATTCAGACACTGTTTTGCGGGAACTTTGCGACAGAAAATACATCAGCCGTCTGATTCAAAGCATTTAGACGCTTACCCGCTTAAATCAAGCAAATCCAAGCTTGCGTGAGAACGAACAATAGATGCAACAGCTGCATCTGTTATTTTTGAACCAAGAATCAAGGATAGCATGCATAGGCCCCTGATAAAACAAGGAAAAAGATGGATTAAGATTAACTCAAGAAATTATAACCATAACAACTCTTTATAACATGATTCCTGGAAAATGAGCAGCATATAAAGTACCTGAGATTAGCACTCTCCAGAGCGAACACAGCTTCATTGCATAAGTGAATTGAGGAAATGTGCAAGTTTCTCAAATTTGAGCATGTACGACCCAGACTATCCATCAGACTAATCAGATCTGTAGAATCATTATTTTGTTGGGCAAATCCTAGTGAGAGTTCATTCAAATTAGGACAGTTTATGACCTGCAAGAAATTAATATCTCAATTAGTTTATGCGATGGTAAATACATTTAACTGAAACTAATTGTAGGAGCAGTTGTGTTACCGATTTTGTAAGGGAAGAAATATCTGATAGCCAAAGCGTTGAAAGGCTTGAAGAGCTTATATTAAGAAAACTGAGATTGCTGCAGCCATCTAATTTGAGAACCGATAAAGACCGCTTCTCGGAGACAAACCTAGTTAGCTCATCCCTGTGTGGACAAACAAGTCACTGAAGTCAGTTAAGAGATCGCTCTAGGCTTAAAATGCGAATTGAACACATATATCTATAAAACCAGAGTTTCTTGACTATTTTTGAAATGTCATGTACAGTGACAAGAAGCAAAAAAAAAGTAAGATGACGGTTTAGTATGAAACAAAATTCTCAGAATATACACCTTAAATCATATACTCCATCCATCATATATAAGTGGAAGGAGTATAATACTAAATGTTTGATAGGCCGGAATTGCAAATGTGCCCCTATTAGAAACTACTAGTCATATAGGCGTGCCTTCCCACTCAAGATGAAACAATACAAATAACACAAAGTTAGCTATCACAGGAATACAATGTATGGAAAGGTGGCATTTCACAATAGACTCAAACATTTAGGAGTGTTTCACCGTACCCTGTCATTCGGTTGGCTGCATTACCAACCATGCTGATCTCCAGAGATTGCAAATTAGGGCAAGAAAATGCAACACATGCGAGCATAGTGGCATCAATATCACTGCATCAAAATAACAGAGAACTCATTAGACAGTTGCTAACTTGCTAGCGCATTCAAGAGTGAATGAAACGTGTATGTTTCAAGAGATCTGAATTCAGCACTCAGAGTAGATCTAGATAAACCAACAAAAGCAGATCGACAGTGAGACAGAATTTCACTTTCCCTAACTGTAAGAACTGCATTTTACTGGCTTTCTGCAAGACACAATCCATATCTACGACAAAATTCACATGAAGAAACACCAGATCCACCCAGTAATCCCCCCTACTTTGCTTAGATGACCAAGACAACTTCTGAATGACCGAATCAAGCAAATCTGTTCTTCCAAAATCCGAACTAAATCTGTTGCATATGTGGCATGGTTAACAAGAATTCTGTACTTAACAGGTTCATGTCCTCTCTAGAGATTTTTCATCTGTTCCCTGTGTTCCCAAACACCAAAAGTAGCATTGCACTATGTTATCTACTAGCATTTGGGCACACATTTTGCATAACAGATGGACAAACTATCAGATCCATGCTTCCAACTCACAAACCCATCCAGATCCAGGCACCGATCAAAGAAAGATCCATAGACCAATCTCACGGAACCAAGATGATGACTAGATCTCCCCCCTCCCCCCCAACCAAGAACCCAAATTCAGACAGACAGATCGGATCAGCACCAAACCTTTTACTTGTCCCATCAACCATTTCGCCACAACACCATATTTTTGTTATGGAATTGCTTGTGCCATGCAATGTGATGAACCTAAACCAGGCACCGCTCAAAGATCCACATGTGGAGAGATCTCACGGCACCAGATCAGAATCAGATCGCACATCTGCACATGGAAACCATCCCGCAAAGAACAGCCGTGTTCTTCCGTATGGTTTAGCAAATGTCCCGGTGAATTTTAGCAAGAACTTTTGCTGTTCGATTCGTTAGTTGGTTAGTTATCCCGGTCTCGAACAAGGTTAGCGGATTGCATCATCGTGTTCCATGGCGTGTTCATGGTAAGATCCACGGGATGCGACGCGCCGCGCGAAGACCAACTCATCGATCTCGCGGCGCGCGCTTGACGAACGGGTCCATGGTGGTGTTCGATGCGCACTGGCTGTTTGGTTTCCTCACCTTTCCATGCGGAGCACGAGCCTGGACAGCGCGGGGCAGCGCGGGAGCAGGGCGCCGACGGGGCGCACCCCGACGGCGCGGAGGCGGAGCTCCTCAGCATTGCGCCACACCCGGCGCGCGCACTCGCGCCACCCACGGCTGACGGCGGTGGAGGCCGCCACGCCTCTCGGCGGCAGCCTCCGCAGCACCTCCACCACCACCTCCCTGGGCACCCGCCTCCCGCCGCCCACCTCCACCCACCCCCGCGTCTCCGTCTCCTCCTCCGACGAGGAGTCCACCTCAACCACCTCCACCTTCACCTTCTTCTCCGGCGGCGGCGGCGGCGCCACCGCCTCGTCGAAGTACAGCGCCCTCCTCGGCAGCTTCTGCTCCGCCGCCGCTCCTCCATCCCCGGCAGGAGCAGGGAGGGAGCAGACGTGGCCCTTCTTGGGGAGGCCACACCTGCCGCAGTTGTAGCTGCCCCGCTTCTTGCCCATGGCCGCCGCGGCGGCGGGGGCGGACGAGGCGTCGGAGCTGGCCATGGAGAGAGCGTAGGAAGGGAGCGCGAGATCTGGGAGCTCGGGAATGGAGGCGAGGGAGTGGTAGGGTTTGGATTTCGGGGGGGAGGAAATAGAGGGGGAGAAGAAGGCGGGAGATTGGGGAGGGGTTGGCGCCATTTTTGTGGCGCGAGAGCTTTTCTTTTCTTTGTTTTTTCCCTTTTTGGAATTTGCGGGTTCGCGCCGGCGCGAGCATATGTGAGTGTGACTCGGTGCGCCGCGTGGACTCGGTCCATGGCGGGCTGGGCCGTGAACCGTGGTACGGTCACGAGGGTTTTAGGAAGGCTGTTACTACAGTAGCAAGAGATGGATTTTCGTTCCTCGATGACATATTCATTCGTTTATTTCATGACATCTTAAATAATTGTTAAAAAATAAAAAATTTGACATAAATTAATATAAAATATATCATTTATAAATAAAAAAACAAATTAAATAGGAACCAGGTAACGTGCATTTATAATTATATTTATTATTTTTTTTATAGTTTGTTGAAGTTGAATTTAAACATATTTATGTAATGATATATTTCATATTAATCTATCTTATTATTTTAAAAATATTTTTAATGACTACCAAAAGTAAAATGTTTACTTCTAGAAAAAAATTATTCATGAATAAAAATTTTATTCTTGGATTAATCTTAGACATAATTTTTAGATTCAACCATAATTTTCGATTTTTCACTTACTACATATGTGATTGGTGTGCACGAACCTCTCATGCTTCAGATTTGTATTAGCTTGTACAATTCCGTATGGCATCAAAGAGTCTGGTGTCGATGAAATTATGGATCGAGTAGTAGATGATATTCGAATGTTGAACATAGGCTGCTCGTTACTCAGTGCCGTAGCTACGGTTTAGTGTAAGATGGTCCAACTAAACGTGATGAGCCAAATAATAATATTTAAATATAATATTTATTATATTATAGAACACATATACTCAAATTTTAACATTAATTCATATTCTACAGTGGTTCATGAAATAACATGTCACCTAGCTAGCTGCGCCACTGTCGTTACTCTATTTCGTCGTTCGGGCTCACTAGCACATGGTATTACCAACGTCAAATTCATTTGGACTCTGAGATAACTACTGGAAGAAGAAAGATGAGCACAAATGGAAGGTTGTATCAGAGCCTGCCCTACCAGAGGTGGCCAAATGGGTCGGGTAGAAATGGGTCGGTCCGAGCACGGAAATTACTGTAGCGGCACGGCACAGCACGACCCGTGGGTGAAACGGGCCGGGCCGGCACGGCACGGCTGGGCGTGTCGTGCTTTGGCTGCCGGCCGAGCCATGGGCCGGCATGGCACGACGTTATTGTAGCAGTGCTTGTAGCAAGCCTTTATGCTGACCAAATAGAGGGTAAAATGCGGCCGTGGGGCCTTTAACGAGCCAAAACAGGTGCCGGATAGTATTACAGTGAGTTTGGCCCATGGGCCTTTAACGGGCTTGTGCTGGCACGGCACGGCACGGCACGGCCACCCCGTGGGCCGTGCTTGGGCCGGGGACACGGCACATGGGCCGGCACGGCACGGCCCGTTACAGGAGTCGTGCCTAACGGGCTGTGCCGTAACGGGCCGTGTCGCGGGCGTGCCCATGTCGTGCCGGGCCGGGCCGCCTGTTTGGCCACCTCTGTGCCCTACATAGGCCTCCTTGCTCATAGTCTAATGAAAACGAAAGCACTGAAGAGAAAAACTTTCCCCTCTTCCTCCATGAATCCGGCAACTTACCACCGGTGACACAGGGGAAGAAAATGGGTCATGCTCGGGTTCATCTCATTTTCTTCTTTGTTGTCTTAGAAATGTTCGGCCATGGAAGACCTTGTCTAAGGGCCTGTTTGGTTCAGCTTCTTAGTAATTTTTTAGTCTAAGAAGTCAAAAGCTACCAAACAGCTGACTTTTCAATCTGACTTTTTTGAAACACCAAAAAGCCAGAATTAAACTTAAAAAAGCCCAGAAGCCATAAAGCTCACTTTGGGCAATTTTTCTGGCTTTTGAGGGGAAAGTTGAAAGTAATTAATTGTCTGCCATCATTACACAAAAAATAGTTAAGTTTTAAATAAGTCAACTCAAAAGATAGCTCCCAAACAACCTCTAGTTTTTGGCTTCTGAAGTTTCAGCTTTTCAAAAGTCAAAAGCCAGCTTCTAGCTTTTGAAAAGCTGAACCAAACAGGGCCTAAGTTATCTCCAACAGGTGTCTCCTGTAAATAAAAGTCTATGTTTCTCCTTGTTGTCTAATAGACAATACTACAAATATATATGCTTGGGTTGGAGTCCTCACCCTTAATCCCAATGACAACAAGCTAATGCCGACTGATTTGTATTTTTCGGTGTTCTTTCTGCTCTATGTTACTGGTCCTCTTCCTTGTCTTTGATGATGGGTCTTCAAGAGGCAGCTGAAGATCCGTTGCGCCATGGCAACCTCAACCTCCACCTTAAGGACAGCTCGCATGGGTTTGTGTCATGACACCACCTTTTGCAGTTGGCCATGGTTACCAGTGACGAATCTAGGAATATTTCATAAGAGGGGTTGAAGTTGGTGACGACACATCTGCTAAAAGATGATGACCTCTGCCTCCTTTCATAACTGTCATCCCTCTTGCGCTGCTAGAACACATGAATCTAAAATTTAATGGGGGTGCTAAGGTGTGGGGAATACCATCCCGATGTAGCCCACGTCAAGGAAAGGAGATCAGATAGGATGGATCGGAAATCTTTGAGCCGAGGTCGGGAGCCAGTGCTCGGGCGAGGACGACTAGCCCGACCTCTGCCTTTCGATCCGATGCCTGCTCCTTTGCTCGACCTCTACGCACGACTTCTCCTTTGCTCGACCGCCGCGCACGGCCCCAACCAGAAAAGGAGAGGGCCGTCCTCGGGAAGGAGACTTCCTTGGTAAGCCTCGAAGACAAAACAAAAAGGTGACAAAGTCACCAGAGGATGACGTCGCTTGGTCAGACTGCGCACAAAATGCTCGTGGCTAGGGATCCCGACGATTCTGTTTTGCTTTTTAGCTTTAAGCTTGTACCTGCCTTTTGCTTTACGACCGAGTTTACGTGCGCACCACCCTAAGACTTCCATGACTGTCCCCTTTGAACTATAAAAAAGGAGGGCAACACGCGCGGGCAAGGGGGTCGCGGGGTCTGAACGGAACGCAACTTAGAAACCCTCAAGTTATAATTTGCCCATCTTTTAGGGGCTTATCTGCAAAAATCTCTTTCTATATATATATATATATATATACACACACACACACATGGTCTTGCCTCGAGTTATGCTTAAAAAAGAGCACTAAAGCAAATTAAGAGATACCACTAAGTAAGAAAGTTCAATATTGCCACTCAATAGTTGACTAAATACATTCTTTCTATATAATTCCGATATTAAGATCCTTAATATTCTCCATTCTACCTGAAGAAAAAAAATACCCACGTCAAATCTTGTATAACCACACAAGTATGCTAATCAGGAGCAGGTCCGGGGGCTTATGGGTATTCAGCTATCTATCTAGACATAAACCATCTTTTATTACTTGATTGGCTAGTAGATGATTCACGGGTTCGATTCTTATGGCATGTGTAAATTTTGAATGCCCACCATCAAAAGTTTGCGTTCGTCGATCTCGGATGCTAATGGTACGATACCCAAGGAACAAAAGCATGCAATGTAGTAATAATATCTTTGAGGGCTTGGTTGACTGAAGTTACCACAACAGACAACAAAATGGGATTAATAGTGAACCAACAAAAAGCTTATTTCAGTCAGATTTTCAGTTTTTCATTTATTTTCTTAAAAACTAGCTTTCAGCTTTTCGAAAGCTTTCCAATTTTTTCTGAAAAGCAGAAGCTAGAAAACTATTTAGAAAGCTGAAACAAATATGACCTAAGCCATTTAGCTTTTTCTACGAAAAAGAGAAGTGAGGTGATTTGGATGGGGTCATATGTCAGTGACGCAATGTCACCTTATTTTAAATCACAGGATCTCGTTTGATGAAGCAAGATGATAATGACAATAGCAACAACGAGACGAAGCAAAGGGCCAGCTTTGGTTTTTTGGTAGAGAAAAATGTACAATATGAATGATGGTAATGCAATAAAAATGGACGCCATCCAGCTTTGCTGGGTTTGTCGATCGATGATGGATCGTCCAAAGCACAGACAAATTTTTTTTCTCTTTTTTGCCCACGTAACATCACATGCATGACTGAAATTATCAAAAGAGTATGTCATTAGTAGAAAGGAGGCAATAGATCGAAGCCCGTCCAGCCCATTGGGCCGGAATATACATCTCTATAGGCCCAATAACATGCAACTTTCGGCCCACAAACAACGTCTATTTCCAGAAGAGCACCGCTACATTATTCTTAAAAATTTCTAAGCATACAACCATCTCAACTGTTTTATTTAACTAGATGAAAGATATATAATATATAAAATATGATCGCAGCATTATATGTATATGTGTGTGTATAATAAGAGTTTAGGCAGAAAAATTTAGTAAGTACAGTTTTTTTCTCTAGAAGCAACCGGTGATAAAATGATAATAAGTGCAGAAAGCTTTATTTTATAAATTTTGTAACTAGTGAGACTCTGAATTTAGGGTGAGAATCTAGGTTATTTTAGAGAACTAAAACTTCGGAAGTAGACGCAACTAGCAGAAATATCTCTCAATTCAAATATATACAGGGCTGCAGTAAAGGTATCGCATCTTGACCGTCCGTTCGTCGAGAGTTGATCCGATCCGTCCAAATTTACGCGCTGACTCGTACTTGCATGGGAGGATCCATGAAGCTTCCTGCCAAAGTTTATTATTAGAGAGAGAATCATCTAATCAATCAATAATTATAAGTACAGATATTACAGAGTAACGAGTGAAAAATAGCCGGCCTAGCCAATTAGTATATATTTTCTTGTGTAATCAATGAATTGATTAACATGTGTCGCTGCTGTGTGTGATACTGTCAGCTGCAACAATTTAGCTAATTAAGCCGGCAGATGAGATCTAGGGCCTGTTGACGGTGTTTCTGATTTTATGATTCTCTGATTTTAGATTCTGAAGAGAATTAGAATCGATATATAAAATAATATTTTAGGTGATTTTTAGAAAAACTGGTTTCGAGGTGATTCGAAGAAAGCTACTTTTAGGTGATTCTCACTTTCATGTAAACTTTTGAATCACTTAAAGTGATTTTTTTCAAAATCAGTTATAAAATAATCCGTTTAACAATAATTCTACTAATTTAGTTAAGAATCAGAGAGAAAAATTCTAACCAAACTGAACGCTAGTGTCATCTCTGCCTTGATCATGGCTGGCCGGCCGTGTGCATGCATTGGCTCCAGCAAGAGATCTGATCAGCGGAATCCACTACCTAATTAATTGATCGATCGATTTGATTAATCAGGTGCTTAATTGATTCCTCTCGTCCCGAAATCAGAACCGTTGATAATTTACTCTTCTGTTCAAAAGGCAAAATATGTATTATGGCTTTTTACACTGTTGCCAACGTTATATTTTGACCTCCGGTCTTTTTAATAATATCTATTATCAACAACTACAAATTTAACGTCGGATAAAAACATTTTACATATGAATTTAACATGAACTACATGCAGGACACTAAACACATGTTTTTTTCAATTATTAGGTAAAGTTTTGAAATGTTGTTTTTCCTTTTTAAAAAAGTGGTTTGTTTGATTTGTCACGGAATTTTTTTTTCATCCATTTCTAAACCCATTTTCAAGTCTTATCGACATTTAACATTGCGTTGAATACACAAGCCATCATCCGCACATAATGATTCTCTCCCCCGCCCTCTTGAAAGCCGACAAGTGTTAATTTGTTGTTGTTGCTGATGATCAGCTGATTGCCGACAAGTGTTAATTTGTTCTTGTTGCTAATGATCAGCTGATTGCGTACGTGCTTGCTATTTTGCCACATTTTTTCCTTTTCCAAAATAAAATAAATCGAGATACTAAGAAAGAGAAACTTAGTATCAGTATTATCTATATCTATAACTTATCTATAAAGCAAGTAAAGCAAGTAGTGTTTCCACCCAAATTTTGTTTTGCCTAACTATTTTACAGAAAACCCGAGTTTTTTCGAAATTAACCCACAGTCTGCCTAGCTATTAAAAAACCCAGTTAAAGAAGCAAAATGAGTTATTTTTTTAGAAAACCCCTTGAGTGTTTATAAAATTAATCTGCAGTCCTAATGCTCAAAAAGGGAGCGCTTGGATAAAAAAAATCTTCTACTCCTCTCTTTCGTCCTCATCCGCGTCGCGCCCCACGCCGCGCCTGCACCCCTCCCTCCCGTCGTCACTTGGAGCTCCCGCGCCGCCACCTAGACCTTCGCCCTTCGCGTGCTTCCCTCCCTGCATCGTCGTCCCGTTGCAACGCACGAGCATTTTGTTAGTAACAAATAAAGCTAGACATTCTTACTAAAATTTAACCTTATGAAAGATGGGATGAGAATTGCACGAGCACACATGATGGTTTTTTATCCGTTCTAAAATATAATAACTCATAGAAATAAATAATAACTTTGTTTTTCTCGATATGAATAAGATGTCATAAACCCAAACTATAACAGAGCCATATCTAGTTTAGTGATAAAAAGTTACCTTTTATATATCTTAGATTGCTATATTCAAAATAAAAGTTAAACTCCAAAACGTTTTTAACGACAAAAGTACACGTGATTCTTGAAGTCATTCTCCCTGAACATGTAAGAACTAGCTAGTTGCATAAACAACAAGCTATAGGTGTATTGTTTCTTCAGTTCCTCACCGTGCGTGCACGAACAGGGAGATGTACGTGACCGTCGTCCTTAATTAGCACCGTATCATATGCATCTATATGTACCTAATGTCCTAATGTATGTACTATCACAGGCCACAGAGAATGATTTTGCAGGTGATTAAATTTAAAGGTAGTGAGAGAGAGAGAGACATACATCGTACCCCACACGGCCATATATATGTGAGACTTATCAAGAACGAATTAAGCAAATTAAGCACCACAAACCATCCATCACATTAATCAATTAAGCAAATTAATCAATTAGTTAATGCATGCCATCCAACACATTGATAGATCAAAGCACACAGTTTTGGTCTAGAGAGAGAAAAGGTAATGTAGCTGTGGACTACCCTGATGAGAGATGTAAACTAATTAACCTAACCCTAACCTAACCAAAAGCTGGGCCATTGATCATCCCTGCTGCATGATGCATCACATGGCCGTTGCCAAAACTGAATTAACAACAAATGCATGCATGCATTTGCATTGCATTCTAGCTGGCTACTACCGGTACTCCCTTCGTTTTCATACGATTTAAAACAAAATTCCTTTCCACAATATAAGCTTTTTTTTCACGTATTGATTCCCATCATTTTAATAATCCTAAAGCCAATCAGATACTTAGAAAGAAAAATCTAACTAACCAATTCAAAATTAAAAAAAAGATAACCATAGTTTTAAAAAGGAATATTTTGACATAACCTTACAATTTACTAAATAAACTAAAAGGTATTATATATTGAAACAAAAGTTGTACAACCTCCATCCTAAAATATAATAATTTTGGCTTTATATCTAAATAAAGACATATAAGTTCACGTACGTAGTTAAAATTTGCTATATTTTAAAACGAAAATAACAGCTTAAAAAAATAATATAGTACTAGTGTACATTTTTTCAGCAGCAACCAGTGATGAGAGAGAAAAAGGTAGAGATGTAGAGAGAGAAAGCTAGAGAGATGCGAGGGGAGGAGGAGGAGGAGGACGATGGATCCGGCACATCACGTGGTGGTTTTATTCCGTGCATGCCAGCCCAAAACCATGCATGCGCGTGATAATCAATCAAACTAACGCCCCCCCTCCTAACCACCTTTAATTTAGAGATCTCTCTCTCTCATCTTGTCTTTAACTAATTTATAACTTAATTTATTTCGATATTTTTTTTTCTTTTTTACAACTAGCAATGGATCGATGTGTACATGCTGCTGCTAGCTATTAGCTGCTGCCGTTGATTGCTCTGATGGATCTCTGAAAGATACTGAAAAAACACACACACACAACAAGAGGGCCTGGTTTTGAGTGTAGCTAATTGATGGCCTCACATGGCCACTGTCTGCTGCTCTGCTCTCCTCTCACTCAAAGTGTTGATTTAATTAATTATTATTTGGGCTACTAGTAGCAGTAGTATTATTTTATTGAGGTGTTCAGATGAAAGTACATATAATATAAACCATAAATATATTAATTCTAATTAATTTATAATTAATAAATGTTTATTATAATATTATGTTGTTAAATCATGATATAATTAATCATTAGATTTGTCTTACGATACGTTTCGTAGATAATTTATATTTAATATAAAAATAGCCTCTCTTCGATGCGACAGAAAGTGCACGTATCCAAACAAACCCTGTATAGAAGAAGATGCCAATATTTCATTTTCTTATGGGGATATGTTTTGCATCGTGGACAGGTAGCCAAGACCTACATGCACGCTGGCTCATACTCATATAATTAATTATATATCTCTGTATTTTTTTTCCCTGCTTCTCATCAGCACGATTGATCGATCGGTCGTTGGGCTTAGCACCTTAATGTGATGGTCAAACCTGTGATAGAATATTAGCCACTAAACGTGCTACGCAGTGCTATGTTAATTTGCTTATAATCTAATCACAATATAATAGTATTTTGGGGTTAATAACTATATGGCCCAGGGTTTTCGTCGTGTAGGTTGGATTGTATATATATTATTTAAGCCTTGCAGGTTCTTCGTCTCTTTTTCTTTATTTCTAGACTTGGTTTTGATATACATTGAGTGTAATTTCGTACATATATATAAATGCAGATTTGAAATTTTGGAATTTAGGACCACTTTTGGTAGCACGTCTAGACATGGGATGGCAACATGGATCCGTTCTTCGTCAACATTTATGGAGGATTGTGTCTGAGGTCGGCTGGACAATCTATGGAGTAACTCAATGACCTCTAGCTCGCAATTTTAGTTAGTTACTGTATTTAGTTACACCTAAGGCTGCTTTCGTTTTCATAGTTTGGAGGAAGATTTTCAACGCAATTAAGGAAAAAAAAAGCTCATTAGCACATAATTAATTATGTATTGATTAAAATTTGAAAATTAATTTATTTGTTTTTTAAACAATATATATATATATATATATTAAAAATACATCATTTGTTAAAAAATAAGAAAATTTAAGTTTAGAGTGGGAAAAACAGGATCTAAAGGAACGAGATCCTCTGTTGTCAGATCGCTCTGACTTTAAATGGTTAACATATGGGTCCTATAGCTCATGAGTCTATATATGAGTGACCCTATATCAGAAAAAATACTTTTTATGTAGGAACGAGATCCTCTCACATAGTTATCTCTGACTTTGAGTGGTTAACATGTGAGTTCTATAGCTGATAGGTCTATATGTCAGTGATCATATGTAAAAAAAATATGTTAAAGAAACTGTTTTCATGTCTAAGATATAACTCATATAAAAAACTAATTAAGCTTATATTGATCCCGCATGTTATCTACCCCTTTCCCCTATGTTTTAATTTAGATCTCGCTTCCCCGATCCCTCTCTTTCAACTATAACACTGCCAAACAGTACGTTATAAGCACCCAAGGAACTTGAGCCATGGCAACGTGTTGGGTATTCCATAGAGGAGTACATAGCAAAAATATTACTATCTTCGTTCTACAATGTAAATATTTTTAAAATAAAAAGGATACTAAATAAGTAGGTAAAATAATTGAAGTAAGTTAAGATTAGATGAGAAGAAAATGTAAGTGAAAAAATTAAATAAAAATGATTGTGATTAGTTGAGGTGAAAGATAGGTAGAGAAATAGCTTTATTTTGAAATAATGTATAGTGCCAAAAATGATGATACTAAAGCTATGGATAATTCTTAATGGGTGAGGTTAGTGGATAAACTCGGCGCCACCAATCCAAACAGGAAGTAGCGGCTATATGCTCAACCTCCTTATGGTGGGTTTGAAACTGTATATTTTTTACTTTTCACTTCTTCGATATGTATGTTTTTAACCGTTAAATGATGCATCTTTTATAAAAATATCTATTTTAAAACATGTTTTAATAAATTATAGGGGCTGTTCGGCTAGCTACGACACGGTGCTACAGCCAGCAGCATGAACAGTTCCTCAAGTGCAAAGGCAGCAGTGGCTACTGTAGCCAGCTTGTCGTACCTCCTCCTATTAATTCATTTTTATTTTTATAGCTAATATTTAATTATTTACGTATTAATAAGTTACATGTCAATCATCACTAGCATATCCTCTCATATATAAATTACATGTCAACCATCACTAGCATATCCTCTCATATCTCTCATATGTAACGGTTAAAACTTTTATATGTAACGGCTGGCTCATTAGTTACAGCCAATTGGTTAGAGACTCATCCCCAAGATATAAAACATTTGTAACGGATTGAAGTCATGAGCCGTTACATACGAGCAAATAATTAGAAAAAACAAGTTTCACACGTTATGAACCGTTACATATGATAAAATAATTAAAAAACAAAAAACGACACTCAACTTACTACATCTTGCAAACTGATGCATCACAGGAATATGTATAATAGGATGTACTCATCTCATTATATTTTGCAAACTTATTCACAAACTAAATAATTAAATAATAAACTTATTATTTTATTTTAAATTTTTATAACTAATATTTTAATTAATCGTGTGCTAACGAGCCAACTCATTCATGACGATAGCTTGACAACTAGGGGTGGGTGTTCGGTCTGACCGAACCGATTGGTTTTCGGTCTTGGGTGTTTAAAAAGTTAGGACCGAGCAACTTCGGTCTGTCTTCGGTTAGTTTGGTTCGGTCTTGATCGGACCAAAATTTTTAGGACATGTCACATTTCAAGAAAATTAGCTAGTTCACTAAACATGATATCATTTTTCAACATAAAATGGTTGCAAGCAACAATTAAACACGTTCAAACAAACATGCAACTTACAAATGTCAACAATTAAAAGTTTTAAATAACAATTGATAAACAATAAATGAGCAGACAGCAGACCGAACTTCGGCCACTTTGGTTAGTTCGGGTAATCGAGGCCTAAGACCGAAGTTTATTTGGTTATTTCGGTTATTGCATTCTTGAGACCGAAATTTAATTCGGTCTTTTCGGTTTCGGTCTCGGTCAATTTGGTTCGGTTATTTGGTCTCGGTCAATTCGGTTCGGTTCTTCGGTCTCGGTTATTTTTCCCACCCCTACTGACAACTATATGGAGAAGATCTATGCTATTGGTTTATGGCTACATATTCATTACTATATGATTATGAGGAAAGAGAAAATATCCACCCATCCAAAAGGCATAAAAAGTTCTAAAAACTTCACCTTAAAAAATAGACAATTACTCAATAGATATAAAGTAATAGTTAATGTCAATTATCATGGTTTGGAACTATTACATCCGTCCGATAATATAACAAAATATGCCTCTTTTATAAGTTAAGGAAGTAGCAAATGACATGCCATAGTACAAAATTTAATAGATGAGAAAATAAAGTGGCACAAGAGTTGATATGTGAGAAATAAATAAAATAGTATAAAAGTTGATAGGTGAAAGAATAAACTAGTACTACATAGATTCGAAATAAAGTGTTGTTTTGGGATCACATAATCTCTTATTATTATGTGACAAATTAGAAAGCCAAAAAATTCCTTATATATTCCTCTTGGATCTGGGCTCGGTTTGGATAATTAGCCCTTAGGCTAATTTGAGAGCTAATTTTAGCTTTTAAATTAGCTCTATAAAAACTAGCCTCTTGAGTAGTTTGGATCCAGGGCTAATTTAAGGGCTAATTTGTCTTTAATTTAAGGTTATTATTATCCTATTAATTGAAGAAATATACATTACTTGTGACATGAATACACAAAGTTAAATATATGAATAAATGTGTCCTTGCAGCAAATCCATAATCATCATGAAGATACGGAGCAAATTAGCATAAATAAGTCACCCTTGGAGTGGCTAATTTTTGAGATGGGCTAATTCACTTTAGCCCAAAATTAGCCCATGTTTAGATCTTTGAGGGCTAATTGAGGCTAAAAGAGAAGAAGAGGACCCTGGTCGAGCTCAAGCCATTGAACAAGAGGGAAATCGATGGAGACGACAGCGACCGAGCGCGTCGCTGAGAAAACAAATGAGAGGAGTTACTGTACTTCATCTTCCTGCGATTAATTGATTCCGCCCGCTCGTCTTAGGCCCTATTGTTGTAGCTAAAATCTAAATTTTTTTTTGAATTTTGGTCACTTTTTGGTTTTTTAACCTAAACAGGGGTGAAAAGTTAAAAGAAATAATTTCAGATTTGGGAGAGATTTGACAGAAAAAAAGCTGAAATTTTCTTTTGGAAGATGTGCATGAAAGTTGCATGCATCATGTATTTATTGCAATCTAAAAAATTTTCACATACAACTAAACACAAAAGTTTTCAAAAATTTTGGCTCAAAATTTTCACCAAAATTTGCAACTAAAAAAAGCCCTTATACTCTCATTTTGGTTTAGAGTTACTGTACATATGTATGTCATACGACAATTTTCAGGCTTTTTTTCCCTTCTAAAACAACAACGTTCTTCTTCTTTATTTTATCTCCAACATCCAAAACAACAATATGTTGGTCGGCAATGTACTCGAAGCAAAGTTGAATATATAGAACAGACACGTCCAGAAAAATAAAAATAAAACATGGACACTCCAGCTCTACCTTCGGTATTTTCACTACCAAAATAATTATACAAACAAAATGTTAGTAGAAGGATAAGATTACTGTAACGCGAACTGTCTCAGTGTCTCTACATATTCAAATTATTTCAAAATCATTGACAGTCGACAGCGCAACTTTGAATTCCAGAACTAGTACGTGCACAAGAAAACAAAGAGTGATGGAGCGGAGTGGTACGAATTATTCAAAAATAAACAAATATTTTCTTTTAGTCTACATAAAATAAAGCAAGAAGAGAATTTTTTTTTGCACACATGACCAAGCCATGAGGAGGAAAAAAAGGCCCATCTTTTTATTGCCTTGATAATGACAGCAGTTTTGCCGTGCAGGCCGAAATTATTTCCTCTTGTCCCCTCCACCAGCTTTTGTTCAACCCTGTTTCTTTCCCAATTGCAAATATTTATTATTGTCTCTCCCCTATTCCTTTACTAAAAAGATTCTTTTTTTTCTTATTTATACTTTTGAAAGAAATAAAAATGATATTTGCCACTATCCTGTGGGTAAGCTGTCCCCTTTGTTAGCCATAGGTGTTGTTGTGGTGCAGCTTTCTTCTTATCTATTTAAGGCTCTCATCTCCTACTTTCCCTTCCTTCCTCTCCTTGTCCTCCTCCATCCATCTCCTCTCAAAGTTTGAGGCTTTTTCTTTTTTTCTTGTTTTATTTTCTTTCTTGGTAGGAGTAACAATACTAGGTCTCTTCCTCTCTCTCTCTCTTTATCCAAGGAGAGAAATCCAGAGGCAAAGCTTCAGGTAAACTTGCTGTTGAATCTCTCTCTAATTTAACTTGCTGTTGAATCTCTCTCTAATTTTCTCCTTTTTGATTTGAGGGTTTTTTGTTTGCTGTGTTCTTGATGTTCTGAAGAGGAGAGAGTCATGTTCTACTGTGTAAAAAAGATGTTATTTTTCCTGTTTTTGCATGATAGGGACAAATCTTAGCAAAACATCATGTCCCGTTGCAGAAGATGTGAAAAGATTCGGTTTTTCGTGAGGCCAGCTCTCCCAAATCTGCTTGAACGCTTGTTTTGTCTTCAGAAAACACACTGGCTTGCGTAAATCTGAGCAAAGATTCAAAATTTTTAGGCAAAATATCACAAATCCTTCCAGAAAGCTGTAGATCTGCTATATAATCCCTGAAATATTTCAATATTTCACTCCTCTGAGGCTCTAACGATCTCTATTGCGTTTCTTGTTCTTGCAGGGTTTGTAAAATTTTTGGATCTAATCGACTAACTAAAAAAACCGAAAAAATCAGCAAGAAAAGATGAGCCACTTCGCCGCCGCCATGAAGAGCCCTCTCCCGGTCGCCGCCTCCGCCGCCGGCGACGCCAAGTGCCCGCTCTTCTGTCCCAAGCCACGCCGCCCCGTCGCACCCCTCCGCTGCCACCACGACGCCGGCGCCGGCGCCGGCGCCGGCATGGATCTACTCGACCTCCTCCTCTCCAAGGTGCGCATCTCTCTCGCCGCCGAGATCTACGAGCTTCTCGTGCGACTCTCCGACGAGTTCGCTGACGTTCTCTTCTCTGGTTTGTTGTTTGTAGCAGGGAGAGGAGAGCAGCCTCGTGGCGGCGTCGCCGCAGCCGCCGCTGGTCTGCGGCTCGCCGCCGCGGCGGGCGTCGAACCCGGTGGTGCACGACAGCCGGTTCGGCGTCGACTGCCCGCCCATGCCGGCGTGGTCGCCGGTGGTGGCGGCCTCGCCGGCGCCGCCGCCGATGGCGGTCATCCACCGCCCCACCCCGCGGACGGCGGTGGCGCCGATGTCGCCGCGTGGCGGCTGCACCGCGCGCGCCCGGTTCGCGTTCCAGCCGGCCGCCGTCCGCGTCGAGGGTTTTGACTGCCTCGACGGCGGCCGCGGCGGCCGTGGCCATGGCATCACCGCCATGGCCTAGATGCACATACACCCAAAATAACCATGAAACACCACCTCCTCTTCTCCATGGTGCCAAAAAAAAGCTTTCTTGGAGGAGAGAGGGGAGATGAGAGTGAGGAGAGAGAAGAGGAGAGAGATTAAGCCCTAAATTTAACCCTAAAAAACTATATAATCCAACATCCCATCCTTCCATATAATCCCACAAGTATAATTGAGTTTAGGTAATTTACCAAAAAATCTTTTTGTATGTAAATAAATCTCAGGTCAAGGTCCTTGATGTAAATTCTATGGGGGGTTAGAAATTTAGAGGGAGCAGGCAGGGGCAAGGGTTCAAGAAACAAAGGAGAGCCCTTTTGGATTAATCATTTTTTTCATCTGTCCCTGCAACTCTCTTTGGGATTAGCCGATTGAATTAGGTGGGAGGGGGTTGGGATTAGTTAGGTATCTGTCCTAGTTATTCTATCATGATGATGCTTATTTTTGGTTTTTGATGGAATTGTTTTTTGTCCATGCAACCAAGAAATGCAAGGCCATGGAGATATGTACAAAAGAGTGGCTACAAGAAGAGAGCAGCTTAGCTTAGGTTAAGTCAATCAGTGTGAGGGAGACATGAATGATGTATCTGTGAAATCTTTTCTTTTTTTGTATATTGTAATATCTTGTTGGATTTCCAAGGAAGCAATCTGTATAATATGCTATGATTATCAATTATCATCACCACTATTAATTTTTGGATTTTCTTTTTTCTTTATCTCCTCTCTTGATCCCTTTTGGTGGTTGAATTGTCCATGGCAACACATGGTTTCCATGTGCTCAAGCAACATTGAGATGTGATGATGATGGTGACCTGCCAATGACTACTAATAAAGAGCCTCTATGACTAATCTGAGGCTGACTCATTGAGATCTTAGGGGCCATGTTAAGTAGTAGGCCAAAATTATTATACCACTTAAATCTATTTTGGTCTCTTTCCTAATGTCATTTTCACCAAGATGAGCTACTGATTTTCTGCTCAAACATCTCAATTTCTTGGGTTAGTCAATCAGTGCAGTTGACACAGCTGATTAGTAGTACTAGCAGTTGCTCTTTTGCAGCATTTTGAAGATAAAAACTGCAGAAAAAGGGCACATGTTTTTTCCCCTCACTTGTGCAAGTCAAAATCTCATCTTTTTTTACTAGTGGCAGTATGCCGGCCAGGAAAGTGGTTTGTTAATTGATTTTATATCAATATATAAATCTATTTTTTCGATGAGTTTATATATCAACGATATAGGTCTATTTTTGAATGAGTTCAATATGACAGCGTATTTGCCGGCGAGAGCTTAGGATTGCAGCTAACTTTGTTCTATCGCTCACCTCAAAAGAAGTCTTGAGTCTGAAAAGGAGAGGGCACAGAAAGATGCAAGCAAGCAAGCAGTCATTAGCGTGGCAACTTGAGTGCACTTGAGTACAGAAATATTCAGGCATGGAGTACTGTATATATATCTAGGGATTCTTCAGTTTGGGAGGAATTTTATAGGAGTTGTACTGCAAGAAGGGATTCATCGGTTTGGGAGGAATTTCATAGGAGTTCTACAAGAATAAAATTCTACTACTTGGGCTTCCTGGAATTAACACACGGTTCTTGCATAAATTTGTTGGGGGGGAAAAAATGGACATCGGTGCTTGGGTTTAAATTTCAGAAGATTACGTTATTTTTTGGAGAAAAAAGAATCCCCCTTATAAATAACAGCTTTCACCACTTGTACGTTGCTTTATCAACCGTACCCAAATTATAAATTATAGAACCACTTGTACGTCTATTTTCCTACCTTGTCTTTCCAATCGCTAATAGAATATGTATGTAAATTTTATTTATAAGTTATATTTTTCTCTACAACATATTATCCTTAGCTCGGTCGATAAGACTATGAAATCGAACCATGTTTGAGCAATTCTTTTTACTACAGTTTCATGCAATTGAGCACATCTCATTGCGTTGACTATCCCCAAATTCTTTTCTCAGTTTTTTTCAGTTCCTTTCAGTACTTTTTTTGTGAAATTTTCCCTGGTCAATTTCAATTTATTAGGAGCATGAGTTATCAGTTGGCATGATGGATTAGGGAGAGAGAGAGAGAGAGAGTTAACATAATAATAATAAGCAAGCAAGTTGCTCGTCCGTGTAGATGGTGGTGAACACGTTGTGCTACTAGTAATCGAGTACTGACGGGTGGAGAGTGACGTGTGGGGCCCACGAGTGACTAGATCCCATCTCATCCCATGCGGCCAGCAGGCCCTCCCTAACCGTGTATGCAGAATAAAATAAAGTTTTGGTTCGTTATTTTTATAATAGTAGGCCAAAAGATTCTCCAGCGGTCCAGCCATCATATTATTGTCTTCTTTCAATTTTTTTTACTCCTGAAAAAAAATCCCAAAACATAAGCATTTATAAAGTTCAATTTATAAAGTTCAACACAGATATTAAAAAAATGATCAAATAATGTTATGACTGGTCGAAAAGAGAAGATAGATGAAAGAATTTTATGGAGAATAATTTTAATTGGTTGAGATGATGTGCTAGCTGAAGAAATAACTTTATTTTGAGATAAAACTTGAATGTTAGAGATAGCTTCATTTCGAAGACAAAGGGAATATGCTAAGACCCTCTTTATTTAGGGCAACAGCATATAAGGACTAAGTAGGTCTTATGGTCAGTCTAAGATGGGTTCCAATGAACTATATGGACATCTTCATAATGTATATGAACAAAATGGGTATTAAGGTGGATCGTATGTTTTAATAAATTATTTACCTCCCCAATCAACCCATATTCCTCTCCATCGAACCCAGTTTCCCCACACCACAACACGAAAGGAGGCAAGAGAGGGCGCAAGAGGAGGCGGTTACAGCGGTGCGCGCAGGTGGATGCGGTGATGGTAGCGATGGCTATCGTGGGTGCACATGGGTTTGGCGACGACGGTTGTGGCAACAGTCGTGGGTGGGCATGGGTGGATCTAGCGACAATACGAGATAGGCACGGGTGGATCTAGCAGCGGCGGAGGTTGGGCATGGGTGGATCTAGCGACAATACGAGATAGGCACGGGTGGATCTAGCAGCGGCGGAGGTGATGACACTCGTGAGCAAACGTGGGTGGATTCAACGACAGCTCGGGTTGGCACGGTGGATCCGCCGGCGGTGCGGGTGGATCTGGCGATGGCGGCGACGACGTTTGTGAGCGGACATGGGTGGATCCGACGGGCGGGCACCGGTGGATCTTGTGGCAGCAGTAACGGAGCTGGCGGGCGATGATTCTCTGGCGATGAAAAATCCATCCAGGTGCCTTCTTCCCTTCTTCCATGATGGCAAGCAGCTTGGTGTGAGAGGGAGACTACCAGTATCGTAGCACAGAGAAGAGTGAATTTTCTATTGCATAAGGCTGGTCCTTAGCCATATGGCTACCTCAACATAAGGATCCTATAAGGACCACTCCCATAATATATAAGTAGGCCTTAAGGGCATAAAACCCTCTCCTATTTTCACATTGTGGATACCCTTAGGCTTTGGCTTATGGCTTAGATGTTTAAGTTAGCTTTTCAGCTTATATGTTTTATAAGCCATTGGATTTGAAGTTTTAAGTTTAATGATGAAGTCATACCTCCATCTCATATAAGCCAAAGAAAGCTTTTTTAACCTAGCTTAACAGTGTAAGAGTGACTTATGGCTTTAAAAAGCCAAACGAAAAAGCTACTTGTTTGTTTATGTTTAGACTTCTCAACTTATAAGCTGGCTTATAAGTCTAAATAAAGAGGGCCTAAGTAGTACTTCCCCCATCATAAAATATAGCAACCTCTGACTGAATGAAACATATTCTAGTATAACAAATCTAAACGTATCTCTTTGTTCATATTCGTTGTACTAGAATGTGTCTCATCCACTCATCTAGTCTAGATTGCTATATTTTGGGACGAAGACAATACTCTAGGAATTTTGCCCTCTTTTGAATCTTATAAAAAGCAAAAATATCCCTTCAAAGACCCCCAGTACATAGAATTTGTCATCCATCTACAAATTCCGTTGAAGTTTCTATGAGGTGAACAGTTTGGTAGGGATTTTTAGGAGGAAAAAGATAAATCTGAGATCCAACCCTATGATTCTTATGTTATGTTATGTTTTTTTTTTCATGTGGAGATGTAACCCTATGGAGGAGTTTCGAAGGAATTATGGAGGACTTGAACTAAATCCTATGAAGGGCTTATTTGGATAGAATGATTTTTAAAGGAATTTTTTTAGGAAATGAATGCTACAGAACTCTTACTATATGATCTTTTGGAACAAAGAAATTACCTCTCACAATTCTATGAAATTCCTTAGGAATAATCAAGATCATAGGAATTTTAGAGAATTTTTAACATTTGTGTCCTATCTTTCTCTTATGAATCGTGTGTTTTTTTCTCTCTCTCTTCTCTCTTCTAAATCATGTTTTTTTCACTATATCTAAAATATGATTCCTATAGTTTTCCTATATTTTGCCTGTTGGAAATCATGTAAATCTGTTAAGTGTTTATGGATAGAGTCTGTTGCCAGGAAGTTTGGTGCGGCCTTAGCCGGATGCTAGCCGAAGGTTGTTATTGCATATAGTTAGCTCATGAGATATTCTAGCTGTTCTGGTATATGCGATAACACCGGATAGGTAGCGATCTGTTCTAGCTTTCTTGTTGTAACAAACTATCGTATGGTTGCTTGATCTTATCTCCTGTAAAAGCCATGGCATCAACTATTGATGTCGAGATAAATTAACACGTAGGCACGCCGAGAACAAGGCGTTGTTTTCCTCCCATCAATTCTTTCCACATGGTATCAGAGCCAGGTTTCTCCATCTCGCCCAAAACACATCTGTAAACAGCCACACATCAAGCCGTCGCCATGGCTAGTTCCTCGAAGAATTCCAGACAAACTGCTAACCCATTTAGCGGCGTTGTGATCTCGAAAAAATTGAGCAAAAACAATCACACGATCTGGAAAACACAAGTCTTACCGGTGATTCGCGGTGCCAGGCTTGAGGGATATCTCTCTGGAGCCAAGGCGCCACCGGAGGAAACTACGCTCGTCGAGAAGGATGACAAGGAAATTGTTGTCGCAAATCCGGACTTTGAAGACTGGATGGTTGTAGGTCAACAAGTACTTGGTTTTCTCTTGTGAACAATCGGCTGGGAGGCGCTTGCACAAGTAACAATGTGCAACACAGCCTCCTCTGCATGGAAGACAATTGAAACCATGTTTTCCTCCATGACGAGAGCGAGATCAATCAATACTCGTATCGCCCTCACTACAGTGAAGAAAGGAGATCTCAGTATAACTGAGTATGTCGGCAAGGTTCGTGCTCTTGGAGACAAACTAATAGCATCCGACAAGAAGATAGAAGAAGAAGAGCTTGTATCTTACATCATCACCGGCCTAGATGAAGAGTTTGAGCCCATCGTCTCATCTTTGGTCTCACGGACTGAATCAGTCATAGTGGGGGAAGTATACTCTCAACTCCTCCATTTTGAATAGAGGATGGCTCTTCGGCAAGCCTCCCATGGCGATCTACACAACCATGGATCTCTCAACATGATGAACAGGGGCCGCGGGAGAGCAAATCATCAATGGCGCGGTGGCCGCGGTTTCCAACAGAGAGGCCGCGGTGGGCGCCGAGGAGGACGCAGCGGTGCAGGAGCTGGAGGAAACTTCCCCTCGGCAGCACAGCGACAAGGAGCTGGCACAGATAATCGAGCTAGATGCCAACTCTGTCTCAAGCGAGGACACACGGTAATAGAATGCTGGCATCGTTTGTGACTTAGTCTGGCAAACCATGCTCTTGGAGCCTGCTTCAGACCATATAATGCTTTGTTGAGCTTACAAACATAATTAGGATGATGTTTGTCTTCATACCCAGGAGGTTGATACATATACACTTCCTCCTCCAGAATACCATGCAAAAAGGCATTTTTGACATCAAGTTGCCTAAAAAACAACACTTTGAGATAGCTATTGTCAGGATAATTCTAATTGTTGCCATTTTAACAACTGGACTGAATGTATCTTCATAATCAATTCCATACCTTTGTTTGAAGCCTTTTGCAACCAATCTTGCTTTATATCTGTCGAGGGTGCCATCTTGCTTCTTCTTAACCTTATAAACCCACTTGCACCCAATGATATTCTTCTGATTTGGTGGCACCAGGTGCCATGTGCCATGTGCCATTGGTTACAAGGGCCTTATATTCCTCATCCATGGCTTGTCTCCAGTTGTTATCAGTGAGTGCTTCATCAAGAGTTCTTGGATGAGGAATAACGCACTGTGCCATCAATATAAACCTTCTTTTTTTTGAATGCCACGCTGAGCTCTTGTAATCGGTCCTGGCCTTGTGTTTGTGTCTCCCCCTGCTGATGAGGGCGAGGAGGCCACGTGTGGCGCATGCTCGGACGCGGTGGTAGACACAGCAGCAGCAGCAGTAGCATCGGCTGTAGCTGTGTCAGCTCCTGCGTCGGCTGTGTTGTCGATGTCTGGCGATGCTGCCTCAGGGCTTCTCGATGAGGAAAAATCAGGGGCAGGTGATGATGGTACCCCATTGTCCTCGGCAGGATCGGTTGTGCCTTCGGAACCTGGAGAAGATTGCTCAACAGAACCATTATTGTCAGTAGAAAAATTAGTCACATTGTCATCAGTGTTTATACTCCTTGGGGCTAACAAGTGTGGTGGAAGGAGATTGATTTCTGCACGAATCCTAGCACCGACATTAGGATGAGTTTGACAAAAGGGAAAAACATTTTCATCAAACACCACATCTCTGGAAATATAGACTCTCCCAGTGGAAATGTCCAAACATTTATACCCTTTGTGATTAGCACTATACCCAATAAACACAAAGCGAAGGGATCTGTATTGCATTTTACAGGTATTATAGGGACGCAAATTGGTGAAGGGTTGCGCGGAGGCTACGCTAGCCGGAAACAAAAATTTTAACCGCACAAACCAGGAACACTTGCAAGTAAGGGCCGATAGATCGTTACCGATTGGAGTAGAGTGCAGCGGAATAGCCAATCAGGGCAATCCGATCCGGAACAGTGTAGCCGATTCTCGCAAGCCGACAGCCGATACCCGGGGACAGCCGATTCGCCAATCAGCCGATTCGCAGATGCCGTAGCCGATCCGAAGCCGATCAACAGCGCGCAACGTAGCAGCGCCTCTACCAGTATCCACACGTCCGGGGACAGAACGCCGAACACCCGTGTGCTAGCACGCGATGCAAGGCTAGGGCTTGGCTCGAAAGTGGGGAGGGTTTCTGTGGAGATTGATCTCAGCGACTTCTGTTGCACGCGATGCAATTGACGTGTCAAAGCTCTCCACCCCTCCCTCCTTTATATAGAGTTGGCCGACGGGACTAGTGGCCGATCGGGACTCTATTTTGAATCGGATCTCATCCGTATCTCATAGAGTTGGCCGCCCCATACGTCGTAAGCCCATAGGACTCTATCCGATCGGATCCCTATCCGATCGAGCCGTATCCGAGTCCAACTCGAATATCTATTCTATCCCCTTAAGCGTGCGACCACAGTAGGTTCGTGGTATACTCGGTTTCGGCTATAGTCTAACTTAGCCGATCGTCGGCTCGAGTCCAACTCGGTCGACCGTCAAGCGGGCGCCTAGCAGCACATATTGACACCATAGTATACAAGAATAATATCGGCTCGAACCTCGTAATGTGTACACAAATCCCTTTGCCTCACGATACCGTTAAGCTATAGGCAAGATGTGTGCCATCCCTTCAATAGCTTAACCATTCACTCGAACCGTATTGGATTATCCGTCCGTTGATTGACTCCTCAATCAACTTAGCATGGCCATGCATTTCCATAATCCATTACCTCGAGGGGCCCAGAGATATCTCTCCAAAGGAGGGGCAAATTCCATCTTGATCACTCACATCCCACTCCATGTTTCATAGCAAACCCAAAAACTACCTTTATAACTACCCGATTACGGAATAGCGTTTGGTAGTCCCAAAGTAGGCTACTACACATTTTGGAATCCATGGTGATCTCGTCTAAGGACTTTGTACCAACACTACCCGAGACCAACTAATGGCACATTAATTCCGTAGTGTCTCATGGTGGGTCTATCCAACAATGTGTTCTCCAACACATATGTCCATGTTTATTGATTTGGTATCTCCATACCCATGATCTATGAGACATGATCATCAATCAATAAACATGCCGATCTTAGAATCATATTTGTTCCAACAATATGACATATGATCGGGGATCGTTTAGAAATAGATTCATACATAAAGAGTCTCATAAATAAGTCACGTACTTATTGATCAATACAAGATGTCTATTTCATGGAACTGAATAACACTTTATTCATAAATACATAAACATTGACGTGATATCCAACATCTCCATGTTGCCTCTAGGACATATCACTAACAATCTCCCACTTGCACTAGAGTCAATTATGTAAGTATCTAATACCCATTGCTCTTGTGTGCGCCTCATGCTTCGGCTGAGGAAGAGGTTTTGTCGCCGGATCGGCTATGTTGAGATCCGTGTGCACTTTGCATATCTTGACATCACCTCTGTCCACAATCTCGCGGATGAGATGATATCACCGAAGTATGTGTTTGGACTTCTGATGTGACCTCGGCTCCTTGGCTTGCGCAATGGCTCCACTATTATCACAATAGAGAGACATTGGACCGTCGTACTAGTCATCACACCAAGCTCGAAACGAATTTCTTGATCCAAACAGCCTCCTTTGCAGCTTCCGAAAGCGCAATGTACTCGGCCTCCGTTGTAGAATCGCAACGTATCCCGCTTGGAACTCTTCCACTGACGCGCCTCCGTTCGGGCGAACACGAACCCGATTGCGATCTATAATCATCCTTGTCTGTTTGGAAGCTAGCATCGGTGTAACCACTTACAACGAGCTCTTCTTCACCTCCATAGACTAGGAACATATCCTTAGTTCTTCTCAAGTACTTAAGGATATTCTTTACTACGATCCAGTGACCTTCACTGGATATGACTGGTATCTCGCTCGTAGCACTCAAAGCGTACGAGACATCCGGGCGTGTACAAAGCATGGCATACATGATGGATCCAATTGCCGAAGCATATGGAACCATACCCATCTTATTCCGCTCATCTTGTGTCTGAGGACACTTATTCTTGCTAAGATTAATGCCATGTGACATGGGCAAGAAACCTTTCTTGGAATCATGCATGTTGAACCTTTTCAACACCTTGTCAATGTATGTACTTTGGCTTAATCCAATTAGCCTCTTGGATCTATCTCTATAGATCCGAATGCCAATATATATGCTTGCCTCCCCTAAGTCTTTCATGGAAAACTATTTTTCAATGAAGACTTGACGATTCAAGCATAGGGATATCATTTCCAATCGTAATATGTCATCCACATATAAGATTAGAAATACAATTGCGCTCCCACCGACCTTTTTGTAAACACAGGCCTCTTCTTCGTTTTTGATGAAACCAAACCCTTTGATTACTTCATCAAAACGAATATTCCAACTCCGAGATGCTTGCTTCAATCCATAAATGGATTTCGTAGCTTGCATATCTTTTCGTGTGATTCTGGATCGACAAAACCCCGAGGTTGTTATCATGTATACATCCTCGCTTAGGTTTCCATTTAGGAAAGCCGTTTTGACATCCATCCGCCATATCTCATAATCGAAATATGCAAAGCAATCGCTAGGATAATCCGAATAGATTTAAGCATTGCGACGGGCGAGAAGGTTTCATCATAATCAACTCCTTGAATCTGTTTAAAACCTTTCGCCACCAATCGCGCCTTATAGATGTGAACATTTCCATCCATATCGGCCTTTTTCTTAAAAACCCATTTGCACTCAATGGTTTTGACACCATCAGGTGGATCAACCAAGTTCCAAACTTGATTGTCGTACATGGATTCTATTTCGGATTTCATGGCTCCAAGCCACTTGTTGGAATCGGGTCCCACCATCGCTTCCTCATAGGTCTTAGGTTCATCGTTGTCCAACAACAATATATCACGTTGTTCCACACCTGTGTACCTGTCAGGCGCACGACGTGATCTTTCAGACCTCCGTGGGGCTGGTGTATCTACAACTGGTGGCGCAACTCTTTGCTCCTCCTGTTGTGGTTCTGTGGTCGCTGAAACATTTTCTGGTGTTTCTTGAACTTCTTCAAGATGCACCCTGCTCCCACTAACCCTTCTTGAAAGAAACTCTTTCTCCAAGAAGACACCGTGTCGGGCGACAAACACTTTGCCATGTTCCCGATTATAAAAGTAATATCCCTTAGTTTCCTTAGGATATCCCACAAAGAAGCACTTGTCAGATTTGGGTATGAGCTTGTCGATTGTAAACGTTTTACATAAGCCTCACATCCCCAAATTTTGAGAAAAGACAAACTAGGGGTTGCCCCGTCCATATCTCATATGGTGTCTTTTCAACCGACTTAGATGGAACTCTATTTAGTGTGAGCGCAATGTTTCAAGAGCATATCCCCGAAAGGATAACGGAAGATCACTTTGGCTCATCATCGACCGCACCATGTCCAACAAGGTGCGATTTCTCCGTTCGGACACTCCGTTCCATTGTGGAGTTCCCGCGGAGTCAACGTGGAACAATTCCACAATCTTTCGGATGATTACCAAACTCTTGGCTCAAGTATTCCCTCCACGATCCGATCGTAGAAACTTGATTGTTTTCCCTAAATGATTCTCGTACTTCATTCGGAATCCTTTGAACTTTTCAAAGGATTCGGACTTATGCCTCATTAAGTAGATATAGCCATATCTACTAAAGTCATCGTAAAGGTATACAAGAATAATATTGACACCATAGTATACAAGAATAATATCGGCTCGAACCCGTAATGTGTACACAAATCCCTTTGCCTCACGATACCGCTTAAGCTATAGGCAAGATGTGTGCCATTCCTTCAATAGCTTAACCATTCACTCGAACCGTATTGGATTATCCGTCCGTTGATTGACTCCTCAATCAACTTAGCATGGCCATGCATTTCCATAATCCATTACCTCGAGGGCCAGAGATATCTCTCCAAAGGAGGGGCAAATTCCATCTTGATCACTCACATCCCACTCCATGTTTCATAGCAAACCCGAAAACTACCTTTATAACTACCCACGAATAGCGTTTGGTAGTCCCAAAGTAGGCTACTACACATTTTGGAATCCATGGTGATCTCGTGTCTAAGGACTTTGTACCAACACTACCGAGACCAACTAATGGCACATTAATTCCCGTAGTGTCTCATGGTGGGTCTATCCAACAATGTGTTCTCCAACACATATGTCCATGTTTATTGATTTGGTATCTCCATACCCATGATCTATGAGACATGATCATCAATCAATAAACATGCCGATCTTAGAATCATATTTGTTCCAACAATATGACATATGATCGAGGATCGTTTAGAAATAGATTCATACATAAAGAGTCTCATAAATAAGTCACGTACTTATTGATCAATACAAGATGTCTATTTCATGGAACTGAATAACACTTTATTCATAAATACATAAACATTGACGTGATATCCAACATCTCCATGTTGCCTCTAGGGCATATCACTAACAATTGGGCCAGCATGCGCACCCATAGGTTTTCAGGCTCATGTAGTCAGGGGCTTGATTATAAAGCTGCTCCAAAGGAGTTCGATATTTGAGGACTTTTGTGGGAGTTCGATTTATGAGATAGACAGCTGAAGAAAAGGCTCACCCCAAAATTTGAGAGGGATGGAGGACGAGCTAATAAGGAAAGACCCACTTCAACTATATGTCTGTGTTTTCGTTCTGCTGAACCATTTTGTTGGTGTATGTGGGGGCAAGAAATGTGATGAATAATTCCAACCTTGTTAAAGAAGGAATTTAACTTCTGGTACTCACCACCCCAGTCTGTCTGGATGGTTTTAATCTTTCTATCAAAGAAGCGCTCAACATGGTTCTGGAACTCATGAAATTTCTCAAAAACATCGGACTTGAATTTTAATAGATAAATCCAAGTAAAACGACTGTATGCATCTATGAAACTGACATAATATTTCTTGCCCCTACAGATGTTGGATCAGAACCCCAAAATCGGAATAAACAAGTTCAAAAGGTGAATGGACTTCACTAATTGATAAACCAAAAGGCAATTGATGACTTTGCGTTTTGACAAGCATCACAGACTGAAATATTATTGGACTCAGCATCTAAATAGGACAAATTATTAGACTGAATGACTCTCTTGACAATAGGAAAGGCAGGGTGACCAAGACGACTGTGCCATCGCTCGAGGAAAGGAGCAGTGACAGCATGCGCCTGTTTCTTCTGGTGCAAGGGAGGCCGAGCAGATGAAAGAGGATAGAGCCGGCCTCTACTTCTCCCTTCAAGAAGAATCCTCTTCGTGCCTTGATCCTTAAGATAAAAGCGTTTAGAATGAAGCTGAAGGTAGGCTGAATTATCTGAAACTAGACGTTGAGCAGAAACAAGGTTCTTCTTAGCATTGGGAACACAGTGGACATTTTTTAGATGTATATCTCGATAAGGAGTTTTAACAACTGAATGACCAACGTAAGTAATTTTCATACCTGCTCCATTTGCGGCATGGATCTGATCTCGTCCCTTGTACTTTTTATTTTGTTGACAATTTTTTCGTCATATGATCTGTTGCTCCTGTATCTATGTACCAGTTGGTGTCGATTTCATAGGAAGAGACGACAACACCTGCATAATTTTTATCTGGCACATAATTTTCATCAAAACGATGCCAGCATTCTGCCATCCATACGAAAGTGCTATGACATACTAATTCTGCGTTTTTTTTAGATTCACCTCCACAGGAGCCTGAAAACCGTGTAAAATTCATGTGTTTCGACGAAGAAATTACCGACACCAAGGTTCTATACTATAGCTGTTTGCATCAGTGATCATCATTTCAATTCCATCTCACAGGTTTCAAAAAGGCCACTTGGTTGACTGTCTTTCTTGAGAGGATGGAAGTAACTTTATTTCATATTATTCTTTTATCCCCAGCTCATGTGAATAAAGATGATCGCCGTCGTTTGATCCCCATGAAATATATTCCGAGGAAAAAGAGAGGAGAAAAAAAAGGATCCAAACGTGTCGACACCATGGTTGGTTTACTGTTTTATTTCCATGTGAAAATGAGGTCACATCCAATGAGGTCAAAGGCAACAGAAATATTCAGTAAATTGTGCAAGTTGCTGTCTGAATCACACACTCAGTGATCTCACAAGCTAAAAATTTAGCCTCTGATGACCTCAAATCTGGAGTTTACCAAAAAGTAGCATAACCCATCAACGGAACTGCCGTTTATTCATTGTAGATTGTACACAAAATAAAGCTTTTCAAGATGGAGCTATCATTTGTACAACATCAGTCTCATGACCACAATAATATTCTGACAAATTGTAAAGGACAAAAAAAAAAAGAGAAGAGAAGGCAGCATGTGTATTGTTTTGTTTTTGAAATCAGACCCTTTGTTGTTATGAAACTATCATCAACTAAAAATGGTATCCCCAGAACTGAAGCCAGGAAGCATGTTGATGAATATGGTGCATACAAGCAGAACACCAAAATTGTTTTTAACACTGGAACTCTCCAGTCACTATTCACTAAAATATGTTTGATGATGCATGCCATGGTTGTAATATGGTTTCAGCTATACTTCACAGCCTTGCATGTAATCTGGGGGCTTCGAATTTCATCCTGGCTTTGAATCAAGCGGATCTCTAGGCTGCTGGTGGAGGGGTCAAAGCCAGCTCTTTTATAGTCTTCCACAGTTCTCCTTAGGAGTGCCTGCAAAAAATTTCTGTATATATCAAAGCTTCTAGGATAATGCAAGTAAACTACAAATCCGAATTGTCTTGCAAGAAATGCTTCGAAAGCAAACTTGTCCTAGGCCTTAATGGCTGATTTGTCATTTGCATTGTATAGACAAGAAAGCCTCCTACAAAACATGTTTGAGCTTAGAATAACACCTAAACTGAACCGGATTTAAACATGGTCGATGTTATATAGAAGAAAGAGGGTTGGCTACAAACAGGTAGCTGCTGATGTCAATCAATAACTGACCATTACGAACTGGGTCCAGCCTGTGATTTCAAATTCCTGTCCTAGCTCTTATTACATGAAGCATATAAACCAGGAAACAGGATTGCGAATACACCATGCTGCTAAGCTTAGCATGCAAAACACATGAACGATCATAAGTATTAAACAGCAGCACAACTGAGATACCTGCAAACTGGATACCGCCAGTTCAGCCGCCCTCTCGAGGTTATCAGGGTATTTCTGTACAAATCACAAGCAAAGAGAACTTAGAAGTGGTCTAAGCATGACAAGAAAATTCTATAAGAGCAAATGGTAAACTTCATCTGCTTCCGACAAAAAAAATGGTGAAGTTCATCTGGGACCTACATTACTCCATCCTAGTAGAAGGGCAGTTGTTAAATCTCCAGTCCCCTGCAAAGCATTACGAATTCAGGATAAAATTTATGCAACATGAAAGTACACAATGAAGTAGCTACTGCTAGCAATGCTATCAAGACCAAGCTGGCACAGAAGTATTTGTTCAAAGGTAACAAAGAGAAGTTCCTTGCTTACTCCTTTTCTCAACCACCCCTTGATCCACTTATGTCACTCATAACTTCACAAACACAGTCTAAAAAGGGAAAAAAAACAAACCTAGCCTAGTTTGTGTCACTTTGAGACAAGAAATATGCTTTTCTTCATATTAGAGCACTTTTTGGTTGTGCAGCGTTTATAGATATTATGTAGGGTTATTCTTCTACATTTTAAGCTACAGTTAATTGAGCAGCAACTCTATGGCTTTGTCCACACCCTGATATCGAGATCAGCTATGGCAATCTGTTACCTACACAGTGACCTAGATGTTGACTATGAAACCACAAAAAACAGCATGGAAAATTACGTCAATATATAGAAAGGATCCCCTCTGTCATCACAGTTAAGTGCATACCGTGAAATATGCAGGTATCTTGGGTATCTCAATCTTAAACTGTTCTGGTGGTTGTTCCTGAAAACCAAGACAATAAATTGCCATATTAAGACAAACTGGAACAATAATATGGAATCAACTTAAAATGATTCCAATGCACCCATTACATAAATAAAACATAAATTGTACTAAAACTGAATCATATATCATCAGGTGCTGATAGCATTCTCAATGGAAATAGCTGGTGCCATTTCTTTTATCCCTATTCTGTTGCATTTTGTTGTAATTGGGAAATGTGAATAACTGGTAATCATTTATGAAGGAATTATGGTTTTTTTAATTTGCTTTTCTGTGTTACAAGACACCTTGACGAGGAACCTCTACCAGATAGAGAAATAGCTTTGACACCACTAAGGAGCTAGCAGGACTGAACGCCTGGAACAGATAAACCTCTGTTGACCCATGATCAAACGTATCTCATTCCATGATGAGGGTTTTAAAAGCTGAAAACTGGATATTCTGGTAAGAAACAAGGGAATTTCGAAAATTTTCCAACTTTTGTATTTTGGCAAGAAACCTGGTTTACACATCAAATTGACAATAGTTCAATACTGTGTACCTAACCTAATTGACAACTATTCATGAGCAGTGGCGACTGGCGAAGCCACAGGGGGTGCCGGGGTTGGCCTGGCACCCCCCATCCGACACCCCCTCCCTCCAGATGATTAGCTATTGTTTGCTGCTAATTTGCAAGTTAAGTCTAGTAGCCTGCTTTAATTCAGCTGTCTAGTAGATTCCAGCTTACATAGTTACATGGCTTTTAGCTAAACGATGAGGTTGCAAGCCTCCAATTAAAAGGATAACTGGACCCAATTTTAAATGATGCCTTTTGTGTTGTATTAATGTATGTAAAAACATATATAAACAACAAGATGTATTGAATTACTTCCAAACCATATCAACAATTAAAATTTATGCATATTTTAGTGAAAACAACAAATTTCATATAATTCTGATAATTATAAAGGGGCAACTAGGCATATATTCATATATTAGCGCAAACAAGGGGCCACTGGACGAGGCCAAGCTAGCACTAGGGGCCAAGCCACCAAGGTGAATCTATCCATGGGTTATCGTTCTTTGCTCTTACTACTGATCTCTATAACATGGTGGTGATCGCACGTCCACACCAGCTTTCACCTAGTCACTGGTACGCTCTCACCAATACATTGGTCTAGTGGTCGGCACCCCCAATCACCGAATTCTAGCTTTGCCACTGTTCATGAGTTCATGTATATATGATAAATCACATCCCTGAGACATCCTGCCGCATGAACTAGCCAGCAGCTCCCAGTAGAGCACATAAATAGCATTGCAAGAGACATAGGGCTAGAATAAGATATGCAAATAAGATTGCTTTTAGGACTTGCTGTCTCCATAATTGCCAGCATAAGTGTATCTATTGTGTTAAGACTCACAATTCCCATGAGGGTTCCTAGGTAAGATAACTTTTGCTAAATAACTGTAGACCAGTAAGTTTCTGTCTTCAAGTGCAGCACACTGACAGCATGTGCAAAGATGTTGATTGCATAAATATTAAAAGTTTACCTTTGCTTTTTTGTGGCTTCCAATGAGGAGCAGCTTATCTTCAATAAGTGCACTAGTTATTACCACCTGAAGGATCATGACAATCAAACAAGTGAATAAACTAGTGATTGCACAGGGGGATCATATGGCCCAAAAATTATTCATATTGCACTGAATACTTCTCTTGGTTTAACTATCAATCAGATAAGGGTCAAACCTTCCGTGGTCCAGCATTATGTAATGTATTGCAAGCTTTCAAGCCATCTTCTTCAGAGGTAATCCTATCCACTATAAATAATTAGCTCCATGGTACTAGATGACAAATAATATAGAAGTCACAAAATGGGACTGGATTTTCCCATAAAAATGGACCTTTCAGACCAAATCAGCAGTAAGCATATTGACACGCTTTGCTTCTGAAAAGAATTTGTGCGACTAAGAAAACTAGATAAGTTTTTGTGGTATATGAGCATAACAAAAAATTACTTGTTTTTTTTACCAAAAGAAGAGCATGACTACCTTAAACCAGTGAGTAGTTCAACTTCAAATTGGTTAGGTGTAAGCATTGTAGCAACTGGGACAACCTAAGGATGATTAGATCACAAAATGAATGAATTAGGATAAGTAATCATATGGGGGCGTGTGCAATCATTAGAGCATGCTTAAGAATCATGAGAAATAAATAACATATTTGAAATGACAGGCTCTGGCCTACAGTTTTTCACTTGATAACTAGATCAGCAAAAGTGAACACGAGCTAAGGAGACCAACTTCTGAACACAAGGTACAGAGCTTGGGCTGCTTGGTACTAACCAATTCCTCTTTGCTCAGAGGGGTTCTAAAGTGTAATCACTTGTAAAAGAGGTGTACTTTTTAACTGTTGCATTCTACTCCCTCCAGTTCTTTTTATATGACGTTGGCTAGTTCAAGTTGAACTAGCCAGCGTCATACATATAAAGATGGAGGTAGTATAACAAAAGGTACCAATTCAGTCAAGTGAAGGGATTTGCTTATAGAGGTTGCTCACACACCATGTCGGAAAACAGTCAAAGCTTTCATTTTACAATCAGCAGCTTTTACATGCCTAAATGCCCAACAATAAGAAATTTCCAGCATTTTATATTTAGCGAGTTGAATGGATTAAATCACCTTCTGTTGATAAACAGATATTAAATCCTGAGGGACATATAGTTTCCCTTCATCACCTAGAACCGGGTCGCAAACTGCAGAACATTAGCAAACAGATATTAGTCATTCCTAATCAGTCTTGAGCTCTGGCACAATTGCCCTATAAAATTTGGTAGAGAGACAAAACACCATAGAGAAAAATAGATAATGGAAGATGAGAAAAGATTACCATATACAAGATCAGGATTGACTGATCGTAATTTGTCAACAACTTGTAGTACGGTAGTTAAAAAGGAAACAGATCCAATATAACCTGAATACCATAAACATCATGTTACTTTTTGTTAAAACACACAAACTTTATTTGGCAATACAAAGGAGATGACTAACTGGTATGCATGCCATCGTGATGAAAACATCACCAGAAACAAAACAGTTTGCTCTTTCTTTGACATAAAGGACGGGAAAGTGTAAAATTGAGAAGTCATTCACCTGTTAATAAATGGGTATAATGCAATAAATCATTTTCCGCCAGCCCTTGAATAAGATCCCACAGCTGATTGCCATTGAGGACCTGTCCTCTGAATGTTGGGTATCCTGGGATATGAAATGACAGGAATTATTCAGGTGTGTCAAAGAGATTGCACACGCAATGTTGATCGAACTGCAGCCCACCTCTACCTGTATGATTAGAAAACTGTACCGAGTTTATTGGATCCACATCAAAACCGAGGAGTTGCAAGGGAAAGACGGCGGATTTGTTGCCAACGTATCCCTAAATGAGAAAAAGAGCACGTCCAACAGAGTACCGACATCAAAACGAAAACTAAAACATAATTCACTGCTTGTAAAACAAATCCATCATACACTATAGAATTCCCCAAACAACTCAACCAAGTCGGATTTATATGCCAAGGAACATCTCATGGAACGAGAAAGCGGCCTTAGTCGCAAGGCGCCACCCAAACGCAAGCTCCGCGCAATCCGATTTAGCGAGCGCCTGACAATTTTACTCGCATCCTTCATTCCCACATACATTATCACAAGCTAAGGGAACAGGAACACCCACAAGACCCTAAACTAAACCTCTGGACATGCAAAAGTAGCAAACCCCACATCTTGAACGAAGTAGGCAAGGAATGATTCTAGGAGGTGGATGGATTGGATTTGAGGGGGAGGGAGAGGAACCTGGACGGTGTGAGACTGGATGCTGAGCACGCGGCCCGTGTCGGACGGCAGCGCGACGGAGAGCACAGGCGGGCGCGCCATCGACGCCGCACCTCCCCTCCTCCTCCTCCTCCGCCGCCGCAACCACCTCTCCCCTTCCCTACAAACAAAATCAACCAAAGCTCACGAATCGATTCCTCCCACCACCACCACCTCCTCCTCCTCCTCCTCGTGGTCAGCACTGGCTACAGGACGGACGCAGAGGAAGGCGAGGTCAAATCGTCCACTAATCCAACCTAACCACTTTGACTAATCACGCCACCCACCTGAAGAAGAATAAACCACGGAGGTGGTAGCAGGACGGGTCCGACCACCCCCGGCTCCACCACGAGGGGCACGTGAGGTGGTGGAGCGGCGGTGGCGGCGACGGCACGGCGATGGCGCCGGCGACGGTCATGCGACGGCGGCGGCGGTGGTGGCGGAGGAGAGGGAGAGGAGTGCGAGCGCGTGAGGGGGTGGTAGTGATGATACGGCGTGATCTGGACCGTCTGTGGATGATCCGACGGCCTGGATCCCTCGCTGCTGGGTGGATTGGATTAGATGGCTGGATGCACTGCACGTGCGTGCAGCTAGCGGGGACAGTTTGGGCCCTACTGCGATGGGCCTACTTATGTGAGGCCCCAGTACGGAGATTTTATGGGCCTTTCAGGGTTGATGGGCTGGGCCAGGAGGCAGCTCGTATTAAGCCCATGTACTAAAACATTAGTATTTTTTTGTTTGTTTGTTTCTCTCTATAAAGAAAGCGTGAAATCTTTTTGTGGGTGGTTTTTTTCCACTTGATTTTCCAATTAAGGGGGCGTTTGATAGGGCCGCAGATCCTGATTAGAGTGAAGTTGAAGCCCAGACAAACGCTCTAACTTCAAACAGATCTGAATGTAGCACTTCAAAAAATGAACTAAAAAGCCTTTCATCAGCTCCAAGCTTCAGCTCCAACTAAAGTTGAAGCTTGGAGTTGGAGCTTTACCAAACACCCTCTAAACCTAAATGCACACAAATAAGATGGAGATCGGAGATATTTATTTGTTACGGAGTAGATAGATTTGCTGTTAAACATGAGGATTAGATGAAGATCTAATAAGGTTGATTTATCCATTTAATTGATCTCTTTTGCAATTTTCAATTGTTGTTGGAGGATACTTTTGTGGGTATATATTCATGAAATTTTATTTATCGGGTTTCATAAACTTATTAATCTTCTTTGGAAAATCATATATATTTCTCAACGGAGGCAATTCTTTTTTAGTTAGACGAAAAATATATATCTCATATATATATATATATTCCATGGGATCTTTTAAATTACTCTGTTTTAATTTTATCAATACTAATGGCTAAGCCATAGATACTACACAACTATTGGAACCAACATGTACTATACATACAAGCTACTAGAAGTCAAGTGAAACATCAAACGGCAACCACTCATGCATATATGATGAACAAGTCAACAAAAGGTTTTCTGCACATCATATAATAAATGTGGAGTATAAAAGGAGTAATCAGTTGTGGGGGCTGCATGATATTTATGTTATCTTAAGCCACGCTATGTCAATTAAATGAATGAAATGGCTAGACATCGATTGTTCCCATATATGAACCAATGTAAAACAATACAGGATATTTACTCCGATACTAATTTATGAAGAACAAGCAAAAGGTTGGCCTAGTGAACTAGCAATTTTGGCAGGCCTCTACTACGAAAGACAAATATGCTTTTCTTTTCTAGCTCAACATACGTTGAACGCATGGATATGAATAACTTTCACAGTGAAAATGGCCGCTATGATGTGATTTTTGCAAACTATATCAAACCAATTCATAAGGTGATATTATTATGTACCGTTCAAGTTTGATGCATACGTAGCAAAATTTCATACAAATAGGCATTATCATATTTCCTAAAAAAAATTCATGTAACAAAATCATTATTAGAGAAATGATTTTTCTGGACGACCCCCGATAGATTTCAAACGGGTCGTAAGTAGCCGCGCCTAAAAAATCAAACATGCATTATCCCGTACGGTCCACTTAAGCGACCGCACGGGATAATTCATTTTCCCGTACGGCCGCTTAAGTAGACCGTACGGGATAATCCATTTTTCCATGCGGTCGCTTAAGTGGTCACACAGGATGATGACAATGTATTTTTGTAAACCAATTTAAAGATGTAAGGTTTTAATTATCTATAAACCTATTATCTAATTCTTGAATATGAGATAGAATCAAATAGAAAATATTTTTTCATAATACACGTGGCAATATAATATATGTTGTGATAATGAGTTAATGTTAAGGTTATGTACAAATTTAAGATGCATACAAGTTGTTTATAGCTTCTTATAAGGTATATAAGATTGAAACTTAGAGTTCATTTAGATGAAACTATAACAGAGTGGCTCTCACTGTATATATAATACAGTTTGTGTGTGTAACAAGTTTTGCGTACATTGTTCTTGTTTTATCCTCTAACTCAGAGTCGGTTTTTAAATCGGCCATAACTTTCGTATACGGACTTCGATTGAGACGTTCCATATATAAAAATCGATCAGAAAAATATTTTGGATGTGTTTGTCTGCTGCTTTGCCGCGTTCGACGATTTTATTTTCCCCAAAAATGGCTTAGAAGGGTGCCTTTTCGAGCCCGAAAGCTTTTTTCCAATTCTGAGCACGTCTTCTGAATTTTCCACGGGCCACGCCTTTCGCTTGTTTAGGCTCAAATTTTTTGTGGTTACCTCTCATGTGCTCCTAAGTCAAGAAAAAATATTTAAAAATAAAAAGAAAATATCAAATTTTTTCCAAAAAAGGTTATTACTTAAAAATAGAAAAGAAAATAGTTTTCCACAACACAAGTGACAATATAACTTCATATAGGTTATGTACAAATTTAAGTAATATACAAGTTCATAATTGCTTATAAGGTATATAAACTTTGAAACTTAGATTTCAACCATTTATGAACAACATATAGTCTCATTTGATCAAAACTGATTGAATTTTTTATGACAGTGTTATGGAACAAAATTAAATTGTCATGTCGATTTATAGAATATTTTGACCAAATTTAGATATTATTATAATTTTTGTAGTCCATTTCTAAATATTTATAGTGATTATCACATACGGACGGCTTAAGAGCCCACATAGAAAGATAGTTTTTCCGTGCGGGCTGCTTAAGAGCCCGCACGAAAAGATAGTTTTTCCGTATAGACCGCTTAAGCCGTCCGCGCAGAGAAACTATCTTTCCATTGGGCTCTTAAGCCGCCCGCACGCGATGATCACCACCGCCTATATGGGTGCGCGCGGGCTCCAAAAATTTCTAACTCCCAACAAAATTTTCTAACGCCGCGACTTCCTCACTGACCCGCTGCCTCCACCGTCGCCGCCTCCTCCTCCGTCGGCCTCCTTCTCCGTCCTTCACCGACCACGACCGCCTCCTCCATCGACCGCGGCCGCCTCCACCGACCACGGCCGCCTCGTCCACCGTCGTCCTTCATCGCCGGCCTTCACCGCCGCCTCCTCCGACCGCGGCCGCTTCGTCCACCGCGGCCGCCTCCTCCACCGCGACCGCCTCCTCCACCGCCGCCTCCTCCGAGCGCGGCTGCCTCGTCCATCGCGGCCGCCTCCTCCACGGAGCACCATCGCCGGCAACACCGACCGCCACCTCTACCGCCGTCGCGCCGTCGCATCCATGCATTGTAAAAATTGTTGTAAATGTTGTAAAATTATACATGTGAAATTTTAGTAAAATAGTGATAATGTGAAATTATTTTTGTAATTTATGATGTGATATTAATTATCGATTTAATTCAATAATTTAATATGTAATATAGGACAGATGTATCTTTCTGTACGGACCACTTAATTCGTCCACACGGAAAAATCTATTATCTCGTGCGGGCAGCTTAAGTGGCCCGCACGGGATAATAGATCTCCCGTGCGGGCCTCTTAAGCTGTCCGCACGGGATAATAGATTTTTTTCCATACGGTTAGACCGTCCGCATGCGAAAATTTGATTTTCGTAGATCATTTCGTGCGTGTGAACAAACCTTTCACATGGAAAGATGACTTTTGGTCCGTATGAAAAATCGATTCTTCACTAGTGAAAGTGAGACCAATGGCGTTGACAAAAGAAAACCGATCCAACAACAATGTTGCATTTGCGAGTCTCTCTGATTGTTTTGCATGTATAATACATCACTTAGAGGTCGTAATACTGTGAGTATATCTTAATTTCTCCGCTTCAAATATAGAAATGATTATGCTAAAACTCATCTACCGGTACACATTGACATATCACATATGCGCTACTGTATTTATGCATGTTGGTTTTGTACAGCATGACACATGAATTAGAAATTTTCGTGACGTGTCTACCTTAATTATTTTCTCCACTTAAAGCAAAAAGATGCTTACATTTAAACCCATCCCACACTGATCCATACACATGATGACATTTCATAAGTCGCTCTACCAAATATAGAATACTTATCTTTTTCATCTCAGCACACACTGGAAAATACACCCAAAATATATATTTCCCAAATACAACCATCTGTGTTGGCGTTTCGATACTACTTTTTACTACATTCAAATCATGCGTTAACACGGTTAGTTTTGCTTTTCACGACAAGAAAAATAAAGGAAACCAATACAAGCTATTTAATTTGATACTAGTTTATGGGAACGAGCAAATTTTTTTGCTAGTGTATTTTGCACGGATAGAAAAAACTTTCGCGTTGAAAATGCCCATAATATAATTTTGCAAACTACCAAACCAATCTTGTGGTACTAGTGCAATCCACCATTTAGTGCCTTCTATGGGATATTTTTATGTAGTAAGTTAATTTGATGCACACATAGTAAAATGCATAGAAATAGGCATTGCCACATTTCTTGCAAGAAATCCTTATAACACAATAGTGAGATCACTGCCTTTGAACACAAAGGAAATAGATCTGACTCCACGTTAAAACTGAAGCAAGATGTAACTTCAACAACAATGTCGCATATGAAATGTTATTTCATTTGTTTTGCAAGTATAATACCACACTTAGAGATCAAATGTCTTCATTTCTCTGCTTCAAATACAAAATACAAAAATATTGACACTAAAATCCATTTATCGATGCACATTGATCAATGCATACGACGACATTTATGCTTAAAGCCATAATTAGGGTTGGCGTAATGTGATTACATTAATTTCTCCATTTAAAGCACAAAATGCTTACGTTTAAACCCACCTAGTGGTTGCGTGCATACGACGACACTTTATACGTTACTCCATCGCCATAAAAAAATAGAATGTTTATCTTTTTCAGCTCAGCACACTAAGAGAAAATCCACCTCAAGGTATTTTCCATATACAATGTATTATTCTCCAACATAACGTCGTGACATACACCACTCCGGAAGGCGAAGATCACTGCATGATCAGCGATGGACGGTATAGTGTTGCGTACCTGGCAAAAACGCTGGATGTATTTGCGTAGGGACTCGTCCTCTCCTCGCCGGACCATGTGGAGGTCAGCCTCCACTCCCGGGCGCGGGTACGTGCCCTGAAAGTTAGATGTGAACTGCTGGCACAAGTCGTCCCACGAGGTGACCGACTGGGCCGGCAGGTTCATTAGCCAGGAACGGGCCTAGCCCTTGAGCGCCATGGGGAAAAAGTTGGCCATGACGAGCTCGTCACCTCCAGCAGTCTCGATGGCCGTGGAGTAAATCCGGAGGAACTCGGTGGGATTCACCAAGCCGTCATACTTCTCCGTGAGGGCCGGCCTAAACTTGTTAGGCCAGCGCACATTGCGGAGGCTGGAGATGAAGGCCTGATAGCCGTTGCCGGCTGGAGGGGGCGACGAGGGCTGGGGGCCCCCCTTGGGTGCCACGGAATATCCTGCTCGCGGCTGGGCCACCATAGCCGCTCGCCGTCCCCTGAAGGGCTCTCCCTGTGACGGGGCCGCTGCGGCCGCTCGTCGAGCGCTTGCGCCTCTAACGAGGAAGCGCAGTCCTGAGCTCGCCCCATGCGACGCTCGTCGCGGCGTTGCTCAATACGAAGACGGGCGTCCCGCTCGCGTATAGCGCATCCCGGGCGCCTCGGTTGGGCTGCAGCCAGGAGGCTCTCTTACGCCTCGCGGCGCTCGCCTGCCCTTCGGGGCTCATCGTTGAGAGGACGAGCTGACCGCGGTGTGTGAATCGCGCGGTTGGTGGCTGGAGGAAGCGAGGTCAGTGGCCAGCTGACGCTGGGCCGTGCCGACCAGCTTCGTCACGTCGTCAAACCAACGCTTGGCGTTGGATCCCTCACCCAGTGTTACCGGGGGTGGCGCAAGAGCGCCTCCGCCGCCTGAAGGGCGCCCTCAGGCGTGCCAAACTCTAGGCGACGATGGACGTCGCCTCGGCGCAGTTCGCCGGTACATCCGCTCGGGCGTAGCCCGGATCCTGCAAGTGCGTTGGCGACCCTGCGAGACACCTGGCCTCCCTCGCCCACAACCGCTGTCCTAGCGGGGGGCAGGGAAGGGGGACAAAGGTCCTCCCTCCTCCGAGCGGAGATGTCGGAAGTTGGGGTTGTGCCCGCCCGTGTCAACCTCCTCGGCCATCTTGTTGGCCAGGTCACACTTGCGGGTAGCGAGTGAGCCTGATGTGGACCGTAGGACGTGGCTGTGGACCATGGCGAGGACGGGAAGATGGGGTTTTGGTGGGAGGTGGAAGGAATATGAGAGTTTAAACCCAAATGCGTGCGCTCTCCCTACCTGGCGTGCCAGCTGTCGATGCGTGTGATCGACACGCGGGAATCCGAGGGATCCCTTTTTTGGTTCGGCACATGGTAGCGATGAATTAGGGTTTAAACTCGAGGTGAGGTAGATCAAAGGGTAGGAAGATGGGGGAAGCCGCAATTGCGAAGGACACAAAAGAATTATACAGGTTTGAGCCGCCTGGGAGGCGTAATACCCTACTCCTGTTCTTTGTGTTATATGTGGGGTGAATTACAAGGGTTGATGTGGGTGTTCTTCCTTGGGGAGGCTAGAGCCGATGACTGAGGCAAGATGCTTAAAGCCCAGGACAGAAGAGGACTTAACTCCACAATGGCGAAACCCTAGATCAGTTGTCCAGCCCCCCTCTATCATGGACTTGGGCCTCCTTTTATAGTGCAAGGGGACACCACAATAGTCTTAGCTTTCTCTACACCGCCCCACGTGATGGAGCGGTTCTTGCCTTGTTTTGTCGGGGAAGCTACCCCTATTATTATTCCTGTTACCGCGTCACAGGAGTTGGTGGAGGAAACGGGCGCCGTGGCCGCCATGTGGCTGACGCGAGGATGGGCCAACCTACCTACTCCAGCGGGGCCCATCGGTCAGTGGCCCTCCGCCTAGAGAGGGGTCGACGCGGCACCCCCAACACTCGTATCCTCTCTCCCACGCGGCCGTCCAGTCGCATTTAATGCGACTGGACGGGGCATGGAGGAAGACGTGCGTGGGATGACTGTGCGGCCATACTGCGGTCGCCGTCAAAGACTTTATACCCTCTCTCCCTCGAGACGAGCAAAAAGGGTGATGATGAGCGGCTGACAGACGTGCCTCACATCACAATAAATGCGATGGGGCAAACGTCTCTCTAGGCATTAAATGTGGTGGTTGGCGGTTGGCAGTTGATCTCGCCCCTCTCTCGGAGAGGTGCGGGGTTAAGGACGGGGGGTCCGGGTGATCCCGGACCCTGCCGTCCGGGAGAGCGGAGGCCTCCGGGCAGCCCCCGAGCTAGGTCCCCTTGGGGATGGCCACGTGGCCGCCTGTGGCCCGGTTACACTTGAGCCGTGCAGGACATGCCTTTGGGGCGCCCTGATAAGCGAAGACGCCTTCCTTCTTCAGACATCACGTTCTCGATATATCCCCGGGCACATATCACCGACAGAAAATCGATCAGAAAAATATTTTGGATGTGTTTGTCCGCTGCTTTGCTGCGTTCGACGATTTTATTTTTCCCAAAAAATGACTCAGAAGGTTGTCTTTTCGAGCCCAGAAGCTTTCATCCAATTCTGAGTGCATCTTCTGAATTTTCCATAGGCCACGCTTTTCGCTTGTTTAGGCTCAATTTTTTTTGTTGTTACCTCTCATGTGCTCCTAAGTCAAGAAAAATTTTTGTAGTCCATTTCTAAATGTTTGTAGATTATCGCATGCGGACGGCTTAAGAGCCCGCACAGAAAGATAGTTTTTCTGTGCGGGCCGCTTAAGAGCCCGCACGAAAAGATAGTTTTTCCGTGAGCCGCTTAAGCCGCCGGCACGAAAAAACTATCTTTTCATGTGGGCTCTTAAGCCACCCGCACACGATGATCACCATCGCCTATATAGGTGCGCACGGGCTCTGAAAATTTCTAACTCTCGACGAAATTTTCTAACGCCGCCACTTCCTCACCGACCTGCCGCTCCACCGCCGCCGCCTCCTCCTCCGCCGACCTCCTCCTATGCCCTCCACCGACCATGACCGCCTCCTCCACCGACCGTGGCCGCCTCCACCAACCGCGACCGCCTCATCCACCGTCGGCCTTCATCGCCGGCATCCGCCGCCGCCTCCTCCGACCGCGGCCGCTTCGTCCACCGCGGCCGCCTCCTCCACCGCCGCCTCCTCCGACCGTGAGTGCCTTGTCCACCGTGGCCGCCTCCTCCACTGAGCACCACCGCCGGCAACACCGACCGCCACCTCTACTGCCATCGCCGCCGTCGCATCATGCATTGTAAAATTTGTTGTAAATGTTGTAAAATATTATACATGTGAAATTTTGGTAAAATTGTGACAATGTGAAGTTATTTTTGTGCAATTTGTGATGTGATATTAATTATTGATTTAATTTAATAATTCAATATGTAATATAGGACGGATGTATCTTTCCGTGCGGGCCACTTAATTCGTCCGCACGAGAAAATCTATTATCCCATGCGGACAGCTTAAGTGGCCCGCACGGAATAATAGATCTTCCCGTGCAGGCCTCTTAAGCTGTCCGTACGGGATAATAGATTTTTTCATACGGTTAGACCGCCCGCATACGAAAATTTGATTTTCACAGACCATCTCATACGTGCGGACAGACCTTCCGCAAAAAAAGATGTCTTTCGGTCCGTGTGAAAAATTGATTCTCCACTAATGAAAGTGAGACCAATGGCATTGACAAAAAAAAAAGGTGACTCCATGTCAAAACTAACGCAAGAAGAAAACCGATCCAACAACAATGTTGCATTTGCGAGTCACTCTGATTGTTTTGCTTGTATAATACATCACTTAGAGGTCGTAATACTGTGAGTATCTTAATTTCTCCGCTTCAAATATAGAAATGCTTATGCTAAAACTCATCTACCGGTACACATCGACATATCACATATGCGCTACTGTATTTATGCATGTTGGTTTTGTACAGCATGACACATGAATTAGAAATTATCGTGACGTGTTTACCTTAATTATCGTGACATGTAAGCACAAATATGCTTACATTTAAACCCATCCCACACTGATCCATACATATGATGACATTTCATAAGTCGCTCTACCAAATATAGAATACTTATCTTTTTCATCTCAGCACATACAGAAAAATGCACCCAAAATATATATTTCCCAAATACAACCATCTGTGTTGGCGTTTCGATACAACTTTTTACTACATTCAAATCATGCGTTAACACGGTTAGTTTTGCTTTTCACGACAAGAAAAATAAAGGAAACCAATACAAGCTATTTAATTTGATACTAGTTGATGGGAACAAGAAAATTTTTGCTAGTGTATTTTACACGGATAGAAAAAATTTCACGTTGAAAATGCCCATAATATAATTTTGCAAACTACCAAACCAATCTTGTGGTACTAGTGCAATCCACCATTTAGTGCCTTCTATGGAATATTCTTATGTAGTAAGTTAATTTGATACACGCATAGTAAAATGTATAGAAATAGGCATTGCCACATTTCTTATAAGAAATCCTTATAACACAATAGTAAGATCACTGTCTTTGAACACAAAGGAAACAGATCTGACTCCACGTTAAAACTGAAGCAAGATGTAACTCCAACAATAATGTTGCATATGAAATGGTTTGTTTTGCAAGTATAATACCACACTTAGAGATGAAATGTCTTCATTTCTCTGCTTCAAATACAAAATACAAAAATATTGACACTAAAATCCATTTGTCGACACACATTGATCAATGCATACGACGACATTTATGCTTAAAGCCACAATTAGGGTTGGCGTAATGTGATCACATTAATTTCTCCATTTAAAGCACAAAATGCTTACGTTTAAACCCACCTAATGGCTGCGTGCATACGACGACACTTTATACGTTACTCCATCGTCATAAAAAATAGAATATTTATCTTTTCCAGCTCAGCACACTAAGAGAAAATCCACCTCAAGATATTTTTTATATACAATGTATCATCCTTTAACATATGTCTTACCGTTTCGATTCGACTCTTTCTACATTCAATCTACGAGGTTGGTTTTGCTTTTCACACTAAAGAAAAAGAAGTAAATCAAAACAAAAGGGTTGGAAGAGAAAAAAAAAGGCAAAAAAAACATAAAACCAACCAGCCAAAGTACCTCCTTCCCCAACTTCGTCCTTGTTCGCCTTCTTCTCTTCCCCTCGATAAATACGTAAAAATACAATTTTTTTCCTCCTCCTCGTCGTCGTCGTCGTCGTTGGCCTCTCGATCTCTCCTCCCATTTCCACGCTCCTGAGACGGAGAGGAGGGAGGCGTCGGGGGCGAAGGACCCGGCGTCCGCAGCATGCGGAGGTGACTCGGAGGCCCCACGCCATGCAGACCGGGCCCGCATCGCCGGGGGCGGCGGCGAAGGAGGAGCGGAAGGAGGTGGTGGTGGTGGACGACGACGAGGTGGTGGGGGAGAAGGAGGAGGAGGAGGAGGAGGAAGAGGAGGAGGAGGAAGAAGAGGAGGAGGAAGGGGAAGGGGAGAGGGAGGAGGGGGGAGACCACTCGCGGCAGCGGCGGCGGCGGCGGAGGCGGAGGCGAGACGCGGCGAGCGAGGTGGTGATGGTGAAGCGGGAGCTGCTCGCCCGCTGCATGACGTGCCCGCTCTGCCGCCGCATCCTCCGCGACGCCACCACCGTCTCCGAGTGCCTCCACACATGTAAGCAACCACCCTCTCGTTACTCCCCCAACTCCCTCCTTCTCCTCCTCCTCCTCCGCAGCCGCACGCCGGAGAGCTCCAATCCTTTTATCACGGCGATCTGCTGCGTTCTTCAGCATGGCGGGCGACGATTCGGCCGGCGGGGAACGACGTCGTCGGCCGGAGCTCGCGGCATTTCGTGATCCGGCGGATGCTGCCATGCTACTCCCCGTCGACTGTTTTTTTTCGCATTTCTTGCGTGATTTTGGGGGATTCTTGACGTGCGTTACGGTTTCGTGTCGCGGCTGCACGTAAATCTGGGGCAATGCTGCTGCTTGGGCTCTCGTGTGTGTTTTGTTTGACTTGACCACGTCTCTGCTGCTGCTACCTTTTTTCTCAGCTTGCAGAGATTCTTGCTTTGTTAACCTCTGTTTCAGTTCAGTGTGGTCTCTTGACCTTGCGAAGCGATGCTGCATGAATGTGTTTTAGCTTCAAGAGATCGATCTGACGTACATGCTAAGAGTTTAGTCCTGGGATGTGTGGACTCGATCTTTGTGGTGAACCTGCGAGCTGCTTTGCTGGCAGTAAACTCGTCGGCATTGTTGTTCTGTTCTATTGTGCTGTACTGTTCATGATGTTGTGCAATGCTGCATTGTGGCTGGTATGATTTGATATTCAGCTCTAGTCCATGATTAGATAAGGATTTGTTCGATCTATTTTAATTTATGTTTCCCTGTCATGTGGAGTCTTTGGAATATTGGCCTGTATTTGCTGGAACTCTATATAATTCGTGGCTTTTTTAATCAATGAAGACTCATATTTCAGTTAATATCTGTAAACAATTTGGTTCCTCAGCATGCATGAATCAGTGATGAAGCTGTCCGAACTGTGTGCGCACCCTTAGGATGTGGGAATCTTGGATTTGTTTCAAACGCTTGCGAAATCCTTAGTTTCTGTCTGATATTGTACAAATGAAATTGCCATTTCTAGGACCGACCTTTTAGGGCTTAAATCCTTGTAGTATAATGTTTTATGCACTTGTTTCACTCTCACATCCATTTGTGGCTCTTCGCTCCTCTACTTCCTGTTTGTATGGATGCATATCATCTTCTAAGATTTATCTTCTTATTTTTACTGTTTAGTGATGTTTTCGCATACCAGTGTATTAAGCCAAGTGTGGCTTTGTCCAAAAGTAAGACTGCCCAAAGACATCATTTTGGATAATATGTGTTTTAATGAGGATGCATGATTGCTTATTTGCTTTATTTCTATTTGTGATGAATATCTTATCAAAACATGCACATCTTCCTGTTTTGCTTAAGTCTGCAATATGTTGTTGATGTTTCAACTTAGTTTCAACTGTTTACTGTGTATGAACCTTGTTGATCAGACGAATTTCCTTTTGACCCTCTTAGTCAAATGTTGGTTTTGGGCATTTTGTGCTACGTGGTCCATTCTAGTAGAAACATCACAGTCTTTTGTTCATTTACATGCACCATTTTCTTTCTCATGGTAGAGAAACACATGGAACATTTTTTTATACACTTTCCATGGAAAAGTTTTTTTTCCTGTAGATTTCTCTATTTCTGTGTTTTTAAGTATATTTCCTAGTCCCACTCTTCTACACTATGAAATATGCACCCATTTATTATTCACACTTTTCTTGTTTGCACCATGCAGTTTGTAGAAAGTGTATCTATAAGAAGCTTAATGATGAAGAGCTAGAACACTGTCCAGTCTGTAAAATTGATCTTGGTTGTGCTCCCCTCGAGAAGCTTAGGTATTATTCTTCTCATAACCTTTTCTTGGGAGAAATTACTTTGGATTGTACGACATATCATTTTCTTTTCTTAATATTCTTTTACTTTTCTTACTGCCATACATGTTTGTTAGAACTACTTTGACTTTACATAAAGTTCCCTGGATTTGTTACTGTAATGCATATATTTCCATTGGACAGGACGATGCCATAACTTAAAAATTCGAGCATAAATCATCGTGATAAATTGTCTTGTTGAACTATAGGTAATAACAAAGAAAGTGAATTATAGATGATAACAAGCAAAGTAAGCATGGAAAATTATAAATTCTGCAGCATAAAAGACTTATTCAGCTTCTGGATAAGCTGGAATGTAGCTATGTTACTCTCTGTGTGATGAAGTGGTGGAGTTATTATGCAGTTACACTCCAGTTATGACTAATGATTAGAAATTCTCCACAGTGGTCCAAACCGCCAAATAACCTATGTTGCCTAGTGTTTCTTGAATCCTGTGAAGTCTAACACAGGCAGCATTGTGTAACATAAGATGCCACTTGTACAAGAAGGCTCTCACATAAGAATTCCTTATACAGATATTGATAATTCTTTGATCAGCAGTGTTGTTTCTTGTTGGCATCATTTTGTTTTTTTAATAATCGTCTGACATGGTTTGAGATCTATGAGTATCAAAGCTTCTCTGTCATTGGACCTTCTTTTTTTTAAGGACTTTTGTCAGTTATTTGTTCATGAGAAAGCCCATTTAGACAAGCCTCTGTATTAGGTGGGACTTAACTGTGGGTCTTCACTAGAGACATGCTTGTTGTCATGTGTAACTGAAATGTAGCTATTTGACCAAGATTTGGCGAGTAAACTTGATTATGTAACCCTGATGAATCATGGAGATTTTAGTGACTACAATTTTGGTCGTTAACTTTTGGCTTCTTATTTTTTTAATATCTTGATTGCAGAGCTGATCACAATATACAAGATGTGAGGTCAAAAATATTTCCATTGAAAAGAAAGAAGGTTAATGCTGAAGAAGCTGAATCGCCTATGGCGCTGCCTGCTAAAAGGAAAGAGAGGTCTATCTCTTCTTTGGTGGTCAATACACCTGAAATAGCACCAAAGAGTTTGACAGGGCGCCGAACAAGGGCATCTACCAGGAAGTCCGCTGCTGCATTACGTGATCTTGGTCCTATCATTCCTCCTGTGAAAAAGGATAGTGATAACACCAACAAGAATGCTGATAATTCAAGCTTGCTAGACAGCTTGAGCAAAGTACCTCAAACAAGAAGACAGGTAAAGAAATCCTCTAAGAATCCAATTGAACCATTCCCTAGCTTTCTAGTTTGTGTTTTTACATTATCTACATGGAGCTTGTGCATCCAACTGCCTTGGAAATTATCAAAAACTAATCAATGGAAGAATGCACAAAAACTAATCAATGGAAGAATGCACTGTGGCGCCTTCTCTAATTTCAAACTATCATTTGCAGGTATTGTCAAATGCGGAAACATCGAATCATCCCTCTAGTAAAGATAAAGGAGATGATAATAAGGACTTGGACAAGTCAGAGCTATGGAGACCTTTAAATTGTCTTGTAGAGGCGGCAAGCAAAACCAAGTCCTTTAGATCAAGTCCAGCTGCTAGGGGAAATCAACCCACTGAATCTCCTAGTAGTGCGAATGCTAGCAGAATAAAGGCTAGGGAGTATCTGCTGAAGTCCAAAGTTCAAGATGAGAAGAAAGAAGTTCCTGCAGCAACAGTGCCGTTTAAAAGGAAAGGGCCTGGTCGGGGGAGGAAACCTGCACAACCCCCAGCCGCTGCAGGGTCTAGTCCTGCAGCTAGCAAGCATGATAAATTATTAACTCCTGTATGGTTTTCGTTGATTGCATCATTTGACCAGTAAGCCATCATCATAATATCAATTATTCTCAAATTCAGTCCAAACAACCTCCTGCATGTGCTTTCCTCCCCCTGATCTTCTGTTATCCTATTCTTTTCAGGAAAGGTGCTCCACCCTTGCCGCAGATACCTACCCATTATTTGAGAATAAAGTGAGTTCATGTTCCTCACCTCTGTTAGAAATGCATCATTCTGATCTAATTAGCAACAACTTTATAATTTGCACTGAGATGGATGTTCTTGGTGTTTTTATGAAATATATGTCCAACGGAAATGGGAAAAAAAGCACGAAACGTGAAACTAGGTTTGAACATAGAAGGGATAAAGACTATTTCCAGAGACATTATGCCATGTCCTTTAGCAATAGTGTCATTTGCATGTGCATGTATTTGCATAACTGGTCTCCTCCAATGTATAACCATATATAACCTTTCTAACCTACAATTTGACAAAACATGATTCCATTTAGCTCCACATGCACGTGTAGAGGATTTAGATAGGCAGATCAACCACTGGTGATTAGCGGTTCCTGCTGATAGCCGAATATTTGATGCAGTGCGTTACTTGATGCTGTGGTTGACTGCTAACTATAACCTTAACACCACAGCGGTTCTTTGTTTTCAATTGTGTCAACCACATTGTGCTAAGCGGGAATCTAATTTCAGATTTCCAGCCTCTCAAACCAAATTGGTTGTTCATAAGGTTGCTCCTCAGGTAGTTTCTGCATGGTCTTGTAGTTGTATAAGGTTGTTTGTGCTGCCCTGGATAGCTTTAGTCCAATAATGTGTAATTGTTTACATATAATCTAAATGGTTCAGTGCATTTATTAGCTGACATACCAGCAGACTAGAAGGTCATCCAAAGCTCTAAATTGTATTAGTACATTTTGTTGTGAGAAAGTGCTTATCCAAGGACTGATGGTCTGGCATGTTCCTGATAACCATGATAGTTAGCCTAGTTGAGCAGTCAAGTGTTAACTTCAGTAGCTTGCACACTTCAGATGTAGCATCTAGCTATTTTTGGCATAGCTTCAGTTACTTTGTATGCATGTTGGTATACTTGGTGGTTATTTAGTTATTTAGCAGCAATATATATATATTATTTTTTTCTTGTGTCTTAACGGATTGTCTATTTCTCTGTTGATAGGGATGACAATATGCCTGCGTCATCCATCCAAAAGTATATCATGCAGAAGCTCAGTCTTCCAAGTGAGACTGAGGTGAGACGTCTAACCTTCCTGTGTTTTTTAGCAACTGTTTTCCTGCACTTTTTTTACTGCAGTTGTGATGTAGGCTGCTTGTGAATAACATCCTTAGCATAACTATAATAAATGCTGTAAATGTTGGTATATCTTGAAACTTCATACTTCATTAGCTTAGAAGTAGATATAAAGACACCTGCTGTTTCTAGCACTTTGTGGTCTATATGCCATGTTGTCTGCTAAAATGACACCCTGCTATCTTCATTTGCTATTTTTACACGGATGCGAATCAGCATCACAACTTGTCTGAACAGCACCAAACTTTTCATTTGCAGGTTGAAATAAGCTGCTGCGGTCAGCCAGTGAACCCAATTCAACCTCTGCGCAATTTAATAGAGCGGTGGCTGAGGTTTGGCCCAGCTCGCACCTTGCAGACGGTGGTCGGCTCCTCCGGGGGAGACTATGTGATGGTGATATCCTACGGGCGGCCAAAGGCCGCATAGTCTTGAAACGAACTATCTTCAGATGTTCCACCTGTCGATGATCACCGGATTCGGCACAAGGTCGCGAAGTTCCGCCACCCCGGGAAACAGATCACCATAGATGGGAGGAGGATTATCTTCTCCCCTGATGACATATACTAAAAGAAAGTGGCCGGCTCAACTCTGCAGCCAGCCCACTGTGCCATACCCAAGCTCCCCTTCCCCCATTGATGCTGTTGAATGCTGCTCCATTCTGTCAGGATTTGTTAGTTTTTTTTAGTTCTTGATATACAGGTAAATTTAAAGTTGCTGTAATTTGGTAGGCGCCGAGAAAATTGGTGTTTAGGATGGTCAAAGAGAGGATACATAATGTCGGTTTTAGCTGCTCTTCGCTTGGAAGGGATGAAATGGCTTCAGTTTTTAGTGGACTGAAGCTTGATTGTATCCTGGATTAATGTTAAACTGATGTGGTACCAGACTGTGAATTGCTTCCAAATCCTAAACCGTTAGATCAAAGTGACAGCTGATCTGTTCTTCAATCTTTTCTGTAACATCTGGATGCTTGATTTATTTTTATTTTTTTTGCGCCGTTATCCTCTGCAATGTCAGTATGTACCAGCAGACATGCACAGGCTTTATCCTACTGTGAAGCCGTGGTAGTTGTCCATGAGACAATGAGAATTGATTGCTTAATGGCATATTTACCTGATCTGTCAGTTTTGCTTCAAATTTGAGCTGTCTAATGAACTTGTGAATAGGGTGAAAAAAAGGGGTTTTGATCGGTCTTTTATCGAGCTTTCTTCAAAATTATTTTTTATGATTTATTATATTTTTCTCTATTATTTTTAGTCTATTTTGTTAACGAGCTGAACCGAGTCAAGCCGATGGAAACAACTTTTGTTCAAAATCAAATAATTTTTATTTTAAAAGGAAAACTGGATCAATCGAAGCAATTTTGAACCGAACCAGCTAAACGAGCTTTTTTTCTCCCTACGATTGCTCATACTTAGCTTGAGTTGATCAGTGTACCATACAACAAGTTCATAACAAACCAAAGTACTGAGTTCTGAAACTGGCAAACTTTACATATCATACTATTACTGGCGAGTTGCAAACAAAATGGAAGAAAGTGCAACTGCATACCATGTATGGTCTGGACGAGGACCTAGCAAACTATGGTTTTTGACCAAAAGACAGTATGTTCCTGTCTTACGTACTCTGCCAGCAGAGATAGCTAAATAGTGTACACAGTTTTCAAACTAGTCATTGGTAATAGTCATTGGTAATGATATAGAAAATAGATGTACAATGGAGACATGAATTTAATGTGAAAAACCATTACGGGGAAAAACACGGACGTCGGCCAGTAATGATCACTATTGAAGATTTGATTACAAACATAAAGAAATAACAATGGAAACGTTTCCCTTTTCGTACGGCCTAAGATAAAAGAAAAAACAACTAATAGAAAACGACATAAAGTCCTACTAGAAAACTAAACATGGAGTCCTATTAGAATACTAATCCAAATTCGAATCACATATTTAACAGATAATTTACAGTGAAAAGATGTGAAGCAGTATGACAGATGAGGCCAAAAGGATGATGCAGCAGCTGCTCAAGGGAGAGCTCTCTTCATACACTCAATCGCTTCCCTGCATTCAGGTAAAAGTTCAGAGCCAAAAAAAATTACTTCTTTTCTTTTGGAATTACAAAAGCAACGAGCAATTTAGACGTTAATGTTCTGCGGATTGAATCAGCCAGGAGAAGGAAAATGACAGCATTACCTTAACGCGTTCTTGACCTCATCGCTCCTAGGGTCAAGTTTCAGCGCTTCCCCGAATGCATCGACCGCTCCTTTGTAGTCCTTCAAATAGAGAAATGTCATCCACAAGAGTGAGGCACAGGTGTTGTAAAAATGTAATTAGATTTTGAAGAGTAAAATTGATGATGAGGTTATACCTTCATGAAACAGAGAGCTGCGCCCTCACGGTACCATGCTTTGGACCAATCAGGACGCAACATTCTGCACTGCTGTGCATCCAATAGAGCTCTGTCTCCTTCTCGTTGCCGCAGCCAGCAAAGGCTCCGGTTGGCAAACAAGGTGGCATCAAGTGGGGATTTATCCATCGCCTGCATGCAAGACCAACAGGTGCTGTTTCATATGATTATTCGGAGTAAATTTGAATGGATCTAACAGGTTACGGGATACAGCATTTTCCCCTAGTATTTAAGTTTGCATATCATATGAAATCTACTGTAATTACTTGATAGAGATGACAATAAAGCTGACGGTCCAACACATGTTATGAACCATTTATTGTTCAGCAAAAAAAGTTGTACGGCTACGAGGAAAACTAAAGACCCTTCATGTTTCCCATGCCTGATATTTTTAGAATTAGTTATTTATTGTGTAGCCTTGTACTGTTCCAAATATGACCCAAAGCTAGTTTTGAATTTTGATTTTTAAGTAGATCTTTTACTTTTCTTAGCAATCATGAAAAGAGAGCTGGGCAACGGAAGTTGCGAGCAGACCCCTGAAATTAATCCTAAAAACAAATTCTAAAATTGAAAATCAGCTTCGGATTATAACCGAAATCTGTATCGAGCAGACACTAATAGTGTCGAGCAATTACCAGGGTGTAGAAGTAGATTGCTGTCAGGTAGTCACCCTTTGCAAATGCTTCCTTTCCTTTCGACTTTGCATCAGACACTTGTTCTTCCACGGGAACTGCATCCTATACAAATAGCATGTTTGGTTATGCAAAGTACGTGCCATATAAGGTCTGACAAAGTTCAAACAGCATGCGATGTGTCGCAGTTGGCAAACTAACTATTCTGCCCTTGTGATTGATTCAAGGAGAACGCCGCATAAAATGTTTATAAAAAAGCACAATGGATATATTAGGATACAGTAAATACACGACATGTTAGAATGAAGCAAGCAATCACCTACATACCTGAGGTTCAATACGTGTGGTTCTCATAGTTCTAATTATCCCGTCAACACTCCAATCTGGCAGACATGGAATTGGTTTTGTCCGAGGAAATAGAATTTCAACAAGCTCTCGTTGACCACGAGCTGCTGCCACCATGATAGGAATCCTCCCTTCCTGCATTGAATTGGTCAGACATCACAAAATGGAAGATGGAAAACATCCCAGCATGAAGAGTAAAAAAAATATCAACTCAACATTATGACATTCTTTGAGAAACAATTGCAAGAAAGGCGAAACTGTTAGAGGAAGGGAGCATAACTCGAAGAAAAGCTAGAGAAATAATTCCAATCAAGTACTAATGGGTGAGCCTAGACAAATATACTAAACAATGGAAGTCCAATAGCATGTTGTGGACCTAGAGATTTCACCATATGAGATAAGTAAACCTGTTGTATGAATAAAAAATTCACAATTCCAAAACATGCAATGGTGAACTGTTACTATCTAGTAGAGCTGTCAATCATGGAATGTCTGATCTAAGTAAGTGTAGTCAGGAGTAAATCCAAACATATTAATCAGAGCACATACACACAATATTGAGTTGACACACAATCAAACTATACAATGCACTTCTGTTCTTAAGAGACCTTTACTTCAGATTATCAGCCAAGTATCAAATCACCATATGTGCAAGGCAGATAAAATTAAATCCTAAAAGCTGTCAATAACCAGTTTGAGGCAAAGGCCGAGGAGCAGTTACCTCGTCAGGAATGTTAGGGTCAGCTCCAGCCCCTACCAAGAATTTGACAATATCAGTTAAACCATCATCAACTGCTTCCGTTAAAGGAGTAGGTCCAGTGGTACTATTACCATTCGCATCAGCACCAGCCTATTGATGTGAAAATATACATAGCAAAGTAAGCTAGATTTAGAGATAAGATCTCAATATAGAACTAAAAAGACATCAATTTCATCAAATTGACATAATGACTTTGTTAATATGGAATCTCCTCCCAACCTTCTTTTAAAAACCAGGACACATTAAGCAGAAAAACACATGAGAATACATCAAGTTGGTTGAATATGATACGGGACCTCAACAAGTAGCTTCACACATTTCAAGGAGTGCCCGCAGCATGCCATCATGAGTGGTGAAAAGATATGATTGACAACTCTGTTGGGCTGAAAAGGAAATGAATCACAATTTGAAAAATGACCAGTCAGATCACGAGAGAAAAGCCCACTGCCTGCCAAGTTTCTGCTCAAACTTTTAAAACAAGACATTTAATCATCAAGCCAAGAAAATTTACTGCATTCATCGTTTCAATTTATTGGTTCATGTAATCAGGCGACAATGACAACAAGGGCCACCACTTACATCAGCACCATGTTCAAGCAGAACCTTCATGGCCTGATCCCGGTCCTTTGAGGCAGCCAAGTGCAGTGGGGCCCCACGATAATTCAGAGGATCCACATGAACTCCTTTGGACAGCAATAGTCTTACCGCTTCATCATGCCCTGGGGACAGGGCACAACAAAGTTAGCACAAAGTCCAAACAAGATAATCCACAGACAGATATCATGTCATTTGTATGCCAGAAATGCCCATTAAGTCATCCTTAAAATCCAGATACAGCAACTGAACCGAAGAGCACAGAAAGCAGACCATTCTCAGCCGCATTGTGCAGCGGCGTGGACCCCCTCTCCTCAGGTTTCGCCGGTTCACCACCATGATCAAGGAGGTACCTCAGAACCTGAATGTTCCCATCGATTGCGGCATAGAACACTGATGTTTCACCTACAAGGAGGAAGACATTTCAGATGTTAGCACACAGTAGCTCTGAGGGATTCTTTCGAAAACAAGAAACTCCTGGTTCATACTCTCAACGCGTAATAAGACATCACCAATGTGCCTGCACGCACCTTTGTGACCGACCAAGTTGACATCAAGGCTCGATTCCTCCACCAGGAACTTGCAGGAATCCAGGTGCCCATGGCTTGCAGCGAAGTGAAGCGCATTTAGGCCATTCTTGTCCTTGACTCCTCGCAAATCCAACTTCTTCGCGATCTCTACCCAGGATCGATTCCACCAGCAGCAGCAAAATCCGAACAACACAGCCATGTGTTGCGAATCAAACAGATTAATAAGAGGGAAAAATATAGCTAATTCAGCAATCTGCACAAATGGGAGTCAAAACCGTAGAAATCCCGTAAATCCAATCCATCTATCCTCGAATTGAGGGATTTCCATCTAAACTAGCGAGCAAACCGTACCAAATCAACCCCCACCCCCACAGGTCCACACACACACACAAAAAAAAAAGGGAACAGTAACCGCAGAAACATTCGGACTTGCAACCACCCAGCCGAAACAACGCGAGACTCGTGAGGAATCAGGCGACGGTTCATCGATTCATCACCCCGAGACGAGAGAAAGATGGGGCCTCGCGAAGTTGGGGGCGGTTGGCGCAATGGCGCTTACTCCTGAGGAGGCGGAGGTTGCCGTCCTGGGCAGCCTGCAAGGCGACGGCGGAGGGGGAGGGGGCCATCGCGGCGGGCGCCGCCGAGGGAGAGGGCGAGGGCGAGGGCGAGGGGGTTCCAGAAGGTTCTGGAAGGCGGGCGCGTGCGTGGAGTAGGGTTTTGGGGGAGGGTTTGGTTTTGAGAGGAGACGAAGCGGGTGGAAATGGAAGGAGGCGGCATTAATGGCGGGAAAGGTAGAGGTAGTGGCCAGTGGGTGGATTCCACGTAGTGCAGACCAAACGGGCGGCCCGGCACGGCCCGACACAGGCACGCCCGAGGCATGGCTCGTCACGGCACGGTCCGTTAGGCACGGCTGATCTGTGATGGGCCGTGCCGTGTCGACCCACGTGCCCGTCCCCGGCCCAAGCACGGCCCATGGGAGGCCGGGTCGTACCCGTGCCGGCACGACACGCCCGGGGCCCACTGGCCAAAACCAATCGGCGACACACTATAAAAGAAAAAAACCTAACCTTAATACACCCGTCGACGCCGTCGCCCTCTACTCCCTTCTCCTCTCTCTCCTCTTTTGCCCGCCGGATGCCGAGTACCGACCGCGCGACGCCAAAGATTGCAAAATACCCAATACGAGGACCACGCCATCGACGCCGCCATCGACGCCGACGCCACGCCGCGCCCGCCATCGACGCCGACGCCACGCCGCGCCGCCGCCAACCTCCGCGGCCGCCGCGTCGCCGACCTCCGCGCCATCGAGGACCTCCGCGCGCGCCGCTGTCGATCTCCACGCCGTGCGCCGCACCGTCGCGGACCTCCATGCCGCCGCCGCCGCCCCCACATGGCTAAACCCTAACCCTAACCCTTCCCCCTCCGTGTCGTGTCGGCCCGGCCCGGCCGGCCGTGCCATGCCCGTGCTGACACGCACAATAGCCGTGTCGTGCCATGCGGCCACGGGCTCGGCCAGCCCAAGCACGGCACGGCTAGTCGTGCTTGCCCGGCCGTTTCCCCTTCGTGTCGTGCCGTACCGTGCAGTCGTCTACGGCACACGCGTGTCCATGCCGGCCACTTCGACCCGGCCCATTTGGCCACCACTGATTCAACGTGGCCTGACCGGTGGGGCTGCCTTTATGGGCCGGGCCAGGCCGGGCCGACACGATAATGGGCCTAGAGATATTCAGGCCCAAGGTTACGGGTCCGGAGAAACTCCTGGGGGCTCGTTTGGGACAATCTTTTCATACGAGGGCCGCATTGCAAAACAATACGAGTAGCAGGAGACAGGACTGTACTTTGTGTTGCATTAACACGCATCACAAACTTTTATTGCAGAGATTAGCTCTACCAACTGGGTCAATTACTATTCCCTACGTTTCATGTCATACTATTATAAGTTGATTTTGACTTTGTTTCGAAAAAAGTTAATTTTGACTTTTTAAGCTAGTCAAAAAAAATTTAAGTTTAATCAAATTTATAAAAAATATAACAATATTTTAAACACAAAATAAATATTATTAAAATATATTTAGTATATTATTTAATAAAATTAATTTAGGGTTGTAAATGTTACTAAACTTTTTATAAACTTAGAAAAATCTAAAAAAGTTTAATCAGGTGAGGCCGATTAATTAGCTAGGGTCCCAGCATCGGTCAGTTTGATTTTGTTTTTTGAAATAAAATTTGAGCCTTTGTTGCCCATGTTGTGAACATGTGTTCCGTGAGAATTGACTTCTTGATCATACGTCTACCTGACCTGTCAGTTTTGCTTCAGATTTGAGCTATATAATGGCTAAAATGTGATGTCCATATACTTTTCTTTCAGTTGATTGCTAGTTCAAACTTTTTTTTCATAACAACCCAACTTACTGAATTCTGAAACTGCCGACTTCACATATCATATACTACTATTATATATGCTGCAAGTCTGCACTTGCTTGAGAGTCACACAAAGGGAAGAGAAGTGCAGCTTCAATATGTATCGTCTCCCGTTACAAAATATAGCAACATGTAAATCTCTCCTTTACAAAATATAGCAACTTGTAATATTTAAATTTTGTCTCAAAATATAACTTCTCCACCTACATTTCTTTCTCAACCAATCAAAACCTTCCACCATTCGAATTATTCAACAACTTTCTCTTTTCAACCGATCACAACATTCTTTCATTTAAACCTACATATTTTCTTAATATACATGTCTAAGTCTAAAATTGTCTAGATTTTGGGACAGAGGTAGTAGTTACTACTGTTTTTTTGCCCAAAGGACACAGATGCATGTTGATAAGCTAAACAGTTTAGGTAGCTAGATTCGGAACAGGCCGTTGATAATTATTACACGTAGAGAGATCAGAGATGTGGCAGTCTGAAAGGTGAGGCCAAAAGGGTGATGCACTGATGCAGCAGCAGCAGCAGCTCAAGGGTTCTGATCTCCTTCAGAGCGTGCAGCTCTCTTCTGACACTCCAAAGCCACCCTGCATCGACAGCCAAGAAGGTCAAGAGTCAAACAATGCTGCTCCTTTCCTGTTGAGATGCTCATGCCCCATGGATTATATTGCTTCAGTCAGGGATAATAGATCAATGCCACAAGCAAGGAACAGAAGGAAGATGACAGCATCATTACCTTAGCTCGTTCTTGACCTCGTCGCTCTCAGGGTCAAGTTTCAGCGCTTCCGTGAACGCCGCCGCCGCTTCTTCGTAGTTCTGTGCATAACAGCGGTAAATGCCAACCACAAGAGTTAGGTTGGTACAAAGTGTACAAATACAACTAGATTGCAAGAGTGGAAATTGATGATGGAGCTACACCTTCAGGAGACTGAGGGCCGCGCCCTCACGGTACCATGCCTTGGACCAACCAGGGCGCAGTGCTTTGCAGCGCCGCGCATCCAATAAAGCGACATCTCCTTCTCGCAGCCGCAGCCAGCAGAGGCTCCGGTTGGCGAACAAGGTGGCATCAAGTGGGGCTTTATCCAGTGCCTGCATGCACGGCCAGCAAAGTGTTGTTTCACATGGTTGTTTGTAGTAAACTTAGATGGATCTAACATGTTATGGAGCACAGCATTTTTCCCTTTTCATTTAAGTTAATATACCATGCCATTAACATGTGAAATGCACTGTGATTAATTTCCTGATTGAGATGACAACAACGGCTACTGATGCATGTCTTTTGACAAGAACTTGCTGGTGTACTAGGTATGTTGTGTGGTATTGTTCAGCAAACAAGTTGTACGGCTATGAGGAAAACTGAAACCTCCTCCATGTTTCATGTACTTGACGTTTTAGAACTAGTTACTTGTTGTGCAACCTTGTACTGTTATAAATATAATACAAAGCTAATTTTAATTTTAATTTTTAAGAATAATTTTGGGTAGATTCTTTACTTGTCTTCTTAACAATCATGAAAAGAGAACTGGGCAATGAAAGTGATGAATAAACCTCTAAATTAATCCAAAGCTGTACCAGAAGACACTAAATTGTGTCATGCATTTACCTTGGTGTAGAAGTAGATTGCTGTAATGTATTCACCCTTTGCAAATGCTTCCTTGCCATTTGACTTCGAATCAGATACTAGTTTTTCCACAGGAACTGCATCCTATAACAAATAGCATGTCCTGTTATGCGAAGTATGTGCCATACGAGGTATGACAAAGTTCCTACAGCATGCGACATGTTGCAGTTTGCAAAATAACCACTTTGCCCTTGTTCTAAATTACTTCAGTGACAGTCATATGCAACATATTGCAGTTTGCAAAATAATCACTCTGCCTTGTTCTAAATCACTTCAATTAGAATAATGTGTTTCTCTATTAACTTGCAAACTTAGGATTAGAAAAATAAAGGGTCCATACGGCCAGGACAACTCATGAGTATGTCCATTGGTGTAAACACGGCTCATGAATATGTCCATGGATTATAGCAGTCTACTAGAAAAATATAATATGGGTGGAATTAAGGATTTTTAGTGTTGGACATAGGTATTAAGGAAGTAGGTGGAATTAAATGCGGGAAGGTTGTGAGTAGTTGAGAAGAGGAAGTAGGCGGAGAAATTAAATGGTGGAAGGATCTGATTGGATGAGAAGAGAATGTAGGCGGAGAAGTTATATTGTGGGACAAATTTTGAATGCTAGAAGTTGCTATATTTTGGGATGGATGGAATAGTTAATAAGCTAATACATGCTATATTGGAGTAAAGTAAGTAATCAGCCACATACTTGAAGTTCGGTACATGTGAATCTCATAGTTCTAATTATCCCATCAACACTCCAATCTGGCAGACATGGAATTGGTTTTGTCCTAGGAAACAGAATTTCAACAAGCTCTCGTTGACCACGAGCTGCTGCCACCATGATAGGAATCCTCCCATCCTGCAACAAGTGCATTAACTTGCAGGCATTACAAAATGGAAGATGGAAAACAACCCAACATGGACAGTAAAAATGATGAGCTGAACACTACGAGATTCTTCTGGGAGAACAGTTGCAAGAAAGGCAAAACTGTTAAATGAACAGAGCAGAACTTGAAGAAAACTAGAGAAATTATTCCCTCATAATTCTAGTCAGTGTCAGTGTGATCTAGTACTAGTGGGTGAGTCTAGATGAATACTCAACAACAGAAGTACAACAGTATGTTCTGGACCTAAGTAAATCTGTATATGAATTATGAGTTCATAATCCAAACCATGGATCAGTAAAAAAATGTTACTGCCTACTAGAGCTATGAATCATGAAATGCCTGATTGACAGTTGTCAGAGGCAAACCCAAACAGATGAATTAGAGTACATACATACAGTATTGAGTTGGCAAACGATCAAAATATAAAACGAGCTTCTGCTCTCAATAGACCTTAGCTTTACATTACCATCCAAATATCCGATCACCGAAAATGTACAAGGTAGATAACATGACCTTAAAATCATAATGTCAAAAGGTAGTATGAGCCAAAATTGAGGAGCAGTCACCTCGCTACGAATGTTGAGGTCAGCTCCAGCCCCTAGCAAGATTTTGACAATATCGGCTAATCCATCATCAACTGCAAATGCTAAAGGGGTCGGTCTTGGTCCAGTAGAACTTTTATCATTCACATCAGCACCAGCCTATTGAATTGGAAATAGACATCGCAAAGCAATAGGGAAATGGTTTCAACTTGTAGTTCAAAAGACAGCTAATTATATCGAAGTAACACAACTGTTCTACTGATCTAGAATCTACTCCCAACCTTCTTTTGAAAACCATGACACATTTTAACAGAAAAAAACATCAAATTGGTTCAATATAATACTAGACCTTGATCAGTAACTTCATGCATTTCAAGGAGTGCCTGCAGCAAGCAACAATGAGTGGTGAAAGGACATGGTTGACAACTCTGTTGGGCTGAAAAGGGAATAAACCACAAGTTCAAGAACTAGTCAGACCACAAAATAACAGTAGAGAAAACGGGCCCACTGCCTGCCAAAGTTTCTGCTCTAGCTTCTGAAACAAACCATTTCATCAAGACAAAAAAATTGCCCCATTCATCATTTCGACTTATTGTGGTCCATTTAATTAGGTGACCACGAGATCAACCACTTACATCAGCACCATGCTCAAGCAGAACCTTCAAGACCTGATCATGGTCATTTGTGGCAGCCAAGTGCAGCGGGGCCCCACTATAATTCAGAGGATCCACATGAACTCCTTTGGAAAGCAATAGTCTCACAACATCAACATGCGTTGAGAGCAGCACAACAATGTTAGCACACAGGGCAAACTAGATCATCCAAAGACAGATTCCAAACAACTTGTATGTAGGAGCCATCCTCAAAATTCCACAAATGGTTGAGTGAACTGAAAAGCATGGAACGCACCATACTCTGCTGCGTAGTGCAGTGGCGTGAAGCCCCCCACGTTAGGTATGGCCGGGTCACCACCACGATCAAGAAGGTACCTTAAAACATTAATGTTCCCATCACATGCGGCAAGAAGTATTGGTGTCTCACCTACAAGGAGGAAGCATTTGAGAGTTTAACACACAATAATTTCCCGGAATTCCTAAAAAGAAATCCTGGTTCCTTCTCTCAAGGCGCAAGAAATCATCGGTGTGCACGCACCTTTGTGAGAGCCCGAGTTGACATGAAGGCCCGATTCCTCCACCAGGAACCTGCAGCTCTCCAGATGCCTATGGCTTGCAGCCAAGTGAAGCGCATTTCGCCCATTCTTGTCCTTGAATCCCCGCAGGTCCAAATTCTTGGCCATTTCTACCCAGGATAGATAGATTGTGTGTGAATAAAACAGAAATATTTGGGGGAAACAAAAGGCTAATTAAGAAATCCGCACAAATGGGACTTCAAAACGGATCAATCCCATTAAGTGAAATCCAGATAGCCCCCAATTAGGAATTTCCACCTAAGCTAGCGATCAAACCTAACGAAATCAACACCCGATTGATGCTTACTACACAGGAGGTGGAGGTTGCCGTCGCGGGCGGACTGCAGGACGACGGCGGAGGGGAAGTAGGCCATCTCGGCGGGCGCCGCCTTCGCGGGGCGTGGGTTCCAGAAGGTTCTAGAAGGAGAGGCGCGTGCGCGGAGTAGGGTTTTGGGAAGGGTTTGGAGACGAAGAGGAATGGAATGGAACGGAAGCAGGAGGCATTAATGGCGGGGAAGATGGAGGTAGTGGGTGGGTCCCACGTGGCCTGACAGGTGGGGCATCCATTCTTTGCTGGGCCGGGCCAAGAAGCTAATGGACTTAGAAATAGTTGGGCCCATTGTTTCGGGGGCCCTTTGGGAGAATCTTTTTCATACAGGGGTCTCGTTGCAAAATAGCAGGAGTACTTAACACGTGTTACAAACTTTAATTATTACACGGATTAACTCTAAGCAGGTGGGTTAGTTAATTAATTAATTACAGAGGCGAGGGCAATTGAGTAATTAAGCTAGGGCCCGAGCATGGAGGCGACGACGGCGTGCGCGACGATGGCCATGATGCTGAACCGCTCGTTCTCACGGGGAAGCGCCGCCCCCCCGCCGCCGGCGCCCTCGCCGCCGGCCATCCCCTCGCACCCCAGCGACACGTACTGCGCCGCCTGAAGCACCTCCCGCGCGCCGCGGTACCGCCCCGCGGCCACCGACCGCGCCGCCCACTCCAGCGCCGGCACCGCGCCGGCGTACAGTTGCAGGCACGACCGCATCCCCTGCCTCACCGCCGCCGCCTCCGTGCCGTTGCTGCTGCCTCTCGGGTTCTGTTCCAGGGACCGCGCGGCCGCCTCGACGCTGGCCCTCGTCGCCGTCGCGTTCGCCGCCGCAAGCCTCGCCGCGAGAGCCGCCACCTCCCCCGCGCCGTTGGCCGCGCGGCACGGCGAAGAAGACGACGACGACGTGTCCCCGCTGCCGCCGCAGAGCGCCGACTTGCAGAGCTCCGGCGTGACGTAGTATCCACCCAGGTCCCCGCACACGCCGTCCAGCGCCGTCCACTCCCCTTTTCCTCCTCCCCCACCGCCGCCAGCGTCGACGACGGCGGCCAAGAAAACGACGCCGAGGAGGACAACGGCCGCGCGCGCCGCGGATGACTCGAGGGCCGTAGTCGCCACCGCCATGGCCAAGACGGCGATCCGATCGAGTCCTCTGTTTCTCTCCTACCTCCTCCCCTGTTTCTTGCCAAAGGTCACACCTTTTATGCTAAAGCCAGTAGATGGCGAGCTTGAACTTGAAGACGCTCCCGTTCTCACTGTTTCTTTCTAGATCAGCTCAGCAGCTACCACTACCTCGCTGCATTTAGGCCATTTCTTTTTTATAATGAAGATGCATATATATATATATATAAGTTGTTTAAAACATCAAATAAATCCATTTTAAAATTATATAATAATTAAATTTTAATTAATTATATGCGAATGATTTTTTCGATTTTCTATACCTTTACCAAACCTTCATCTGATGTGAACACCACCTTTGTCAGTGGCTGCTTCACTTCAGTTCAGTCAATGGCAGATTAACCAGATTAATCACTAGTAATAGTCTTCTTCAATGGCACCTACACAATGAATGAAAATGTGAGCCAGATGGAGTAGTACACCATCATCATCAATGCATCGTTCGAGCTTTGCCGGCCAACCACCTTCCCCGGCCGGCCGCACAGAGGATTGATTGATTGAGCTCACACGCCGTAGTACAGCACTACGGCTAAAGTTATTGACAGTTTCGAGACGCAATTCAATGCCAATTCAATGCAAAAAAATACAACCCGACCGGACATGGACCATATATATCCACAAATTGAGCTCGGGACTGAAATTTGTTTAGGTTGCATGTTTGTAATCATAGAAGATACTATTTTGTAATCCTCTGAAATTTAAAGTTAGCATGTGTTTTGTCAATCTGAATCTGCAACTACTAGCTAGCAACTAATCTTGATCTTTCATGAGTAGGGTTGGCAGGCGAGCACGCAGTAATGTCTACCTCCAAAACGGCGAAAGTTAATGCATGCCAATCTGATGATCCCACCATGCATCGCATGCCGCTATTGATTAGCTCACCTAATTCTAACTGCACTGCACCCAGCGTGAAGAAGAAGAAGAAGGGGAGAGAGAGAGAGAGAGAGAGAAATTGACAGGAGTAGTACAGTGTACAGAGCAGAGCAGACATCCACCAAGAAACAAGCTGCAGCTTGGCTTCAAGCCATCAATGGCGACGGGGTCCTCCTCACTGCGTGCCAGTGCCACCCTACTCCTCCTCCTCCTCGCCGCCGCCATCGTCGCGTCGGCCGGCGGCGGCGGGGCGGACACGGTGGCAGACTCGTGCAACGCCATCCGGGACTTCGTGGAGGTCGGGTTCTGCGAGGCGGCGCTGCGGTCGAGCGGCCCTGGCGCCGCGACGGCCGACCGCCACGGCCACCTCCTCATCGCGGCAGACCTGGCCGCGGCTCGCGGGGACTCCGCGCGGGACGCCGTGGCGACGGCGCTGGCGAGTGGCCTCGGCGGCGACGACGCCGGCGCGAGGGACGGGCTCGAGGCGTGCGGCATCCTGTACGGGTCGTCGGTGCCAGCGGTGCGGCTGATGCGCGGGTACGCGGCGTCGCGGAGCTGGGAGGCGGCGCGGTCGCTTCTGTGGCTGTCGGGGCAGGCCGGGATGGGCTGCGCGGCGGCGCTCGACGCGCCGGCGGCTGCCGCGGCGGGGATGGACAGGGCCAACGAGGATTTCAGCCGGCTCACCACCATGGCCACCGCGCTGCTCAACAGCGTCACCAGCAGCGGCTGAGCTCAGGTAGCTCCGGCCACGGCTGACGTGGCATGCCATGATCCATCGATGCATGACGTGGCACTTTTTCCTTTTACTTTTTGGGACGGTAGTGATGTTGTGGGAGTTGTTTTGATGCAATGTATTTTTTTAAATGTTTGACGTAGTTGGTTGGATCATTTGTTTTATTTAAAAATTTAGTATGAATATATAAAAAATATTTGATGATAAAATAAATCACAACAAAATAAGTAATGTTTATGTAAATTTTATATAAAAATAATATTTATGTAAGTTTTATAAATAAAATGAATAATAAAATGTTATATAAAAAATCAATGAAGTTATAGATTTTGAAATGGAGAGAATAGTAAGCTGGTGACATAAATAATAAGTGAATCAGTAACTGCTTGATTAATGTTCCCTACTGTTAGGGGGCATGGCATTTCAAATCAGATTACAAAGCACACAACCTGGAGTACTCAATTGTTGTGGTAGTAGGAGTTAATTGCACCCTGGAAGTGCTTTTGTTTCTTAAATGTGATGCTACCTCTTTTCCAAACGTACGATGTTGATTTGGCCAATTTTAAACTTACCAACGGCAAATGAAAAGAAATGGAAGGAGTATGAACGACTAAAAAATTCTAAAAAAATTATAGAGTACACCGATTTGATCGCTAAAATTCAAGTTAATTTTAAATCGACCTACATACACTGAGGACAAAAAATCAGGTGTGAATATAGCATACTCTTCATGTGTGAGTCAATACCAGAATTAAAAATTCTATAAGGTGGTATAAATATTTTTCATAAGAAATGGGATATCCTCTTACGGGGATCAAAACGATTGAAAATGATATCATTTTATATTATATACGGGAACAGTCTTTACAGCAAGGGATTTTTTTCATAATTATAAATTTAACTATTTAGTGAGGCTTCAACATGAGACTGGTAGGAAGTAGAAAAATTAAATTTTATATAGAAAAAAGTTCGATTATGCTCGTGTTATGCTTCATCACACGAAGAACCCTTCATGTACGTCTCACAAATCGATTATATGGATATTCCATAAGTTTTAACTTATGTAAATTTTGCTACACCTTATTGACCAAAGATTAAAATTTTGATTATTTAATTAGTGAAAGTTTTTTAAGAAAACATTTCCAAAGTAACTTCTTTCCTAACTAGTTTAAAATTTTGATTTTTACATATATAGTATTCAAACATATAATTAGATATGTATATAATAATGGATCGTGAAATAAAGTTATAATTAGATAGGTACATAATAATGGATTGAAATAAAGTTAAATTTGAGTGGGTTTGTTGCTAGATATACGTATGAATCAAATTTTATTATACCTAGGTATATACTCAAAATTTGAAAAGTTTTAAAAATTTGAGTGAATTTGTGTATTTTATACCTCGATGCCCGAGCACCATGAAGCCCATATAAGTTCTCTCTCACACACACATATATAAATATATATAACTATCTATAAGTTGTGTTTCCACCCAAAATTTTATTTTGTCGACTATTTTGCGAAAAACTCCTTGAGTGGTTATAAAATTAACCCGCGGTCCACTTGACTATTTTGCACAAAACCCCTTAAGTGTTTATAAAATTAACCCGCAGTCTCAATGCTGTGTTTATATAATTAACCCACAGTTCACCTGACTATTTTACAGAAAACCCCTTGAGTGTTTATAAAATTAACCCGTAGTTCCAATGCTAAAAAGAAAGGAAGGGCTTGGATGAAAAAAATACCTCCTGCGTCCCTCCCTCCCGTCCCCATCCACGCCGCGCCTACGCCCCACCCCGCGCCGCGCTTACGCCCCACCCTCCCATTGCTGCTCGGAGCTCCCGCGTCGCGCCTGCGTCCCTCCCTCCCATCCTCATCCGCGTCGCGTCCCTTCCTCCCGTCGTCGCTCGGAGCTCCCGCGCCACCGCATGGACCTTCGTCCTCCACCTGCTTTCCTCTTTGCATCGTCATCCCTGCTGTCGGCTCACCGCTCGGTCGACCCAGAGGTGAACGCTTGGGGCCAGACGGCCTGCCCTCACGCTCGTCGATGCTGAATCTGAATCGGAATCCATGGCATGTCCGTGTTGAATTTCTTACTAAAATAAAATAACGCCCGTTGCAACGCACGGGGATATTTATTAGGCTGAAATTAAATAAAGAAACACCGTGATTGGTTGAGAAGAGTAGGTATGTATGTAAAGAATTTTAATGGTGAAAGATTGTAATTGGTAGAAAAGAGAATTTAGTGAACAAGTTTTTGTATTTTGAAATAGTTTTTGAAGGCTAAAAAGTTATTATGGGTTTGTTTGGGTTAGTGTCCTATAGAAAATATTGATAGTGCTAAAACTTAAAAAAATTAATGCTATCATTTTTTAACCCGCAGTCCGCGTGGCTATTTTTTCTAAAAAAACCCAGTTATACGTACGATAGAGCTTATCTTAACTACTTAAAAAATCTATAACTTTTCGATCATCAAATCGTTTTTTCATCCAAATCTATAAAATTTCCGATCCATATAACCTCTCGCTCCATTGTTGCCTCACTTTCCACACCTCTAGCACACGAGCCCAACTCACGCGCCTCCTGCCTCGCTGTGCATTGCCCTAAGCGATGGCCGAGCACACGCTGCACGCGTGAACTAGTGCGCCGCCGTCGAACAAGGGGGAGAAGCGCATGTGAGGCAGGATGCCTCCCTGACGTCCTCCTATCACGGGCGGCCGAAGGCATGGCCGAGCACTATCACCTTCCGCGTGAGGATGGGAGGAAGACGACATCCGTAGCTTTTGGCGATTTTATATTTTAGTCCTATATTTGTGTTAAATCATAGATTGGTCCTAGAGACTACATCAGGCCCCATTAGCTGTGATGTTTGACCGTAGTCAACTAGGGTAAGTAAAATATAAGGAGATGCAAAGGTTCACATGCCTATTAATGATAACATGCAACTTATCCTATTCATCAATATACTTTTCTAACTAATAATATCCGAGTCGTAAATATTTTAAACTTTTATCAAATTTCTAATCGGTTTAAAGTATCAGTAAGTTAATATATATTTTCATTATATTTTTGACTTAATATGGTGAAATTAAATTAACTTAGACTAAATATCTATCTGATACTATTTCTTAATCAAGGTTCAGTGGTACACAAAGTTGAAGCCACCCTTGCTTTTAAAGTTATATATAAATGACTAACAACAAAAATAAAAAGACCTCTTGCGTCACTCTCTTTCGTCCCCATCCGCGCCCCGCGCCGCTCTTGCGTCCCTCCCTCCCGTCGCCGCTCGGAGCTCCCGCGCCGCCGCCTGGACCTTCGCCCTCTGCATGCTTCCCTCCCTGCGTCGTCGTCCCGTTGCAACGCATAGACATTTTGCTTTTATATACATACATACATATATATATATACTGGGTTAAGATTCGTGCTGTAAAATATATCTATCCTTGACCAAATAAATGTTTAGTATAGAAAGAAAAGATTAGTTTGGTACACGTATAATATGTCTCTACCATTTTTTAAACCTATAATATTTTTCAATAATAACTAATATATGACATTTAGTGCATGGTATTTCTTCAACCCCTATTTTTTCACAACATAATATTCGTAGAAATGAGAAAATGATAAATCTATTATATCACCAAATTGATATCTTGCAAAAATAATATATATATCCTACCATGTCTTTAGTTCATCAAACATATTAAGAAAAAAAATCTGAAGTAAACCTAGGGCCAACCATATAAAATACAAGATTGAAAAAAATAACGATCACAGTATACATACAAGAAATAAAAAAACATAAACAAAAGTATTTTTACACCTAAAAAATATCATATAATTATTAGCACCTTAATGTACCTAACATAAGATTCATGTAAGCTATATAGGATGTAGATATATATTCTCTGTATTAAAAAAATCTAACTCATATATATACACACACAGCTTTTCCTCGCTAGAATCTTATGTCATAAGGTATATATACGCTATAAAATTCATGGATGTTCGTGGGTGATCATCACAAGTGCTCCAATGTCAAACTTGAACCTTACTAGCACTAAACTCCCATAAAGGGGGCAGACGATCTAAGAATTTTTTTGCATTTTTAATTTTATTTTTTAAAGATTTTCAAAAATAATTTTTGGTTTGAAAATATTGCAAAACTAGTCGCCTCTCGTCCTCCGGAGGGCGAGATTTAGAAATCGTCCTCCGGGAGGACGAGATTTAAAAATCGCCCTCCCAGAGGGTGTTTTTTCTGACGTGGTGAACGACCGTTGGCTACCGTCTGCCGCGCGTGTGTAATTTTGCATTTTACCTCCTTCTCGCCCTTACAAAGGGCGTTTTTTCACTGTTAAATGAACAGTGCAGTGAACAGTGATGAACAGTGAAAAAACGTTAAGGGCGGAAAGGGGGCAAAATGCAAAATTTCACGCACACGGCAGACGATGGCCAGCGGCCGTCCGCCACGTCAGAAAAAACGCCCTCTGGAAGGACGATTTTTAAATCTCGTCCTCCCGAAGGGCGAAAGACGACTAGTTTTATAATATTTTCAAACCAAAAATTATTTTTGTAAATCTTTTAAAAAATAAAATTAAAAACACTAAAAATTCGACGATCTAATACACACCAGACTGTTCAGCTGGCGGGCTGTCCTTATTTCCAGCCTCAGCCCGGACAATCCGGCCCATTTTAAACACACTGTCCGACTTGTCGATGATAACTTCACCAGGATAATCGATCTGTTTGACACTGACCAATTTGCACAAGGCAGAATCAATGTCTGACCAGTTGATTTTGGCTAATTAAAGTTGGAGGCTGTTACGGGTCCGATATTTGATTTAGTACAAATCATTAGACGGTGTTTCATTTTTTGCTAAAAAATTGTTTCAATAAAAATATTTCAGATGTTTTATTTACCAGAGAAAAATATTTTAATTAGTCTGTAATTCGAATAAATAGTTGACGCGAAAAATCGTTTTAATTTTAAATCTTCTCACATGTCACTGTGTGCGTCTACTGCATGTACTTGTTGGATTTACTTTTGCTGAACGCCCCATAAGAAACATGTCCGAATTAAGTCTGGTAACCAGGCGGACAAACCATACTAGCCGGACTGTCTGACTAGGAATGATAATAGGCTCAACTTTCTAACCTAAAAAATCTGAGAGCTGGATATAAAATAACATGGGTTAAATTTTCATTTTTTTACTAATATATATATATGAGAGTTAAGGTAGAATTGTGAAAGAAAGTACCCATGTGCCATAAACCCATTACCACCCCCTATACGTTTGGCATATTGAGTCTTTAGGAGAACTCCATCAAATAATTTTCAGGCGGAACATAAGTAGCCGCGCCTAAAAAAACCGGTCTCGAGGGGGTCCGGTTGTTGGACCGCACGAGATAATACGATTATCCCGTGCGGTCCACTTAACAGCCCGCACGGGATAATGGTGCATTATCCCGTACGGTCCACTTAAGGACCCGCACGGGATAATGCATTTTTCCGTGCATGCCGTTAAGTGGACCACACGCGATGATGCATCATAAAACAGCTGTCCAACCCGATAGTGCCACATTTAACATGGTGTTTTTCTCTCCAAAAAAGGGCAATTATAGGGGGAAAGGTTTTCAACTTGAAAAATGCATTATCCCGTACGGTCCACTTAAGGACCCGCACGGGATAATGCATTTTTCCGTGCATGCCGTTAAGTGGACCACACGCGATGATGCATCATAAAACAGCTGTCCAACCCGATAGTGCCACATTTAACATGGTGTTTTTCTCTCCAAAAAAGGACAATTATAGGGGGAAAGGTTTTCAACTTGAATTCTTCAATTGGAATCAATACAAAAGGTATCATACTTGATCTACTCTTTCATTTGTTTCTATTTTTAAAAATTTTTATTGGTTGAATGCGAAGATATTTGAACTTTTTTAACTCGGTTTCTCTCTCCAATAATAGGTAATTTCTTTTGGTATGAGGTTTTAGACTTGAAATCTTCAATTAAAATCAATATAAAAGGTAACGTGCTTGATCATCTCTTTTATTTGCTTTTATTTTTGTAAAATTTTATCGGTTGAATGCGAAGATATGTAAACTTGTTTGAATTGTCATTTTGAGCTATTTTTGTAATTTGTAGGTCAAATATTTTATTTTTTTTATTTAACCATTTTTTGGTAACTAATTTTGTCTCGATTATTATTTGTTGTGAATGAGGTTTTAGGTATAAAGTAGGATTTAAGTTTAATTTGTTTGTTTAGAAAAACTAGCAATATAATATTAATTTATGCGTGAATTTTTTAGATGGATCGGACATGGATGTATGAGACACGGAGAACTCATCCGGTGTTCATGAGAGAGCATCAACATTTATTGATAAGGCTAAGGCACACGCTTTGAGGGAGAATAGGAAGGATATTTTTTGTCCTTGTGTGGATTACAAGAATCAGAAGATATGGAAAGATCCGAATGTAATTCTCGGACACATAATTCAGCGCATTTATGGAAAAATACACGTTTGAACTTATCACGGGAAGTCACCCTCGAAAGAGATACCCGATATTTGGTTCGATGAGGCAGAGAATTTTATAATTGAGGACATGTCCCGTGAAAATGACGGGTGATTTTGGCTGCTCTGGTTTTGACGATACAGAGGTTGATATTGATCTTGATCTTGAGGATATGTTGCGGCACGCTGAACCAGAGGTCCTAACAGAGAAAATAAGAGATTTAAACAATTAGGAGGCGTTGTAGAAATCAGCGAAAGATCTATTATACGATTAATCAAAGGGATGTGACATGGATTATACAGTGTTTCGGTCGGTGCTAAAACTTCTTAGATTGAAGGCCAGGCACGGATGGTCTGATACTAGTTTCAACGACTTGATGGGTCTCCTGAGAGCTATGCTTCCTAAGCCTAACTTGTTGCCAGCTAACACCTATCATACCAAGAAACTGATATGTCAATTATCACTTGGTGTGGAAAAGATCCATGCATGTATTAATCACTGTGTACTTTATCACAAGGAACACGCTGACTTGGACAAGTGTCCAACTTGTGAGGCGAGTAGGTACAAAAAGGATAACAGTGCCGCCGATAGTGATGTTGCCGAACCAAATGCATTGGTCGAGCCAGGAAAAAAGATTCTGGCCATGGTGATGTGGTACTTGCCAGTAAAAGATCGCATGAAGCGATTGTTCTCGAACCCCATCGACGCCGAGTTGATGAGATGGCATCAAGAGGATCGATAGACGAATGGTATGATTCGACATCCCGTCGATGCTCGACAATGGAGAAACTTTGATTCGAAGCACCCAAAATTTACAAATGATCCGAGAAATGTCAGGTTTGCGTTGAGCACGGATGGAACGAATCCGTTTGGTGACCTAAACAACTCACACAGCACTTGGCCTGTTCTGCTCACAATGTATAACCTTCCGACATGGTTATGTCAGAAGCGAAAGTACATTTTGTTGACTATCCTTATACAAGGGCCAAAACACCTGACATCGACCTAGATGTGTTTCTTGAACCCTTGATGGAGGATATGCAAGAAATGTGGGAAGAAGGTCTAAGATTGTTTGATGCGTACCGCCAGGAGTATTTTACTCTGCGTGCTATCATATTCGTTACTATAAACGATCAGAAATTCACAGTCGAGACAGCTTGCCAGCTAGAGATGTTTTTTCCTCCATCGTACTTCGACATGATGGAACATCTCATTGTTCACATTGTCCCTCAAATTATTGAACTTGGTCCTCTATACCTACATCAAATATGGGCGTACGAGCGATACATGGCTGTTCTGAAAGGGTATGTCTGTAATCGTGCTCATCCGGAGGGCTCGATGATAAAGGGTTACACAACTGAGAAGGTTGTCGAGTGTTGCCTAGATTATATGAAAGATGCCAACCCCATCGGGATACCGATGCCTCGACATGATGGAAGGTTATCTGGGAAGGGTACTATGGGAAGAAAATGTTTCTACGACAACGATTACAAAGCGGTATCAGATGCACACAACAGTGTTCTTCAACAACTCGCTATCATTGCGCCCTACATTGAGCAACACACTTCCGAGATCAGAGCATGTAATCCTGGGCGATCCGATGATTGGGTTTCGAAAGAATAGAAGCGCACTTTTCCCCAATGGCTTAAGGATCAAAAGCTACCATTTGGTGAATCACTCAAGGAAAAAAACGACAGATAGACTTGCAGCTGGCCGAACAAGCCTTCTGACCTCATGGCAAGGGTATGACATCAGCGGATATTCTTTTTACACAAACAACAAAGATAAGACAAGCTCAGCGTAGAACAGTGGGGTTCGTGTCGAAGCGTTAGACGTAACAGGGCAGAAGAAATCATACTACGAGATCATAAAAGAAATATGGGAACTTGACTACGGTTTAAACATTCAGATCCCTGTTCTCAGATGCTAATGGGTGAAAGACAACATGGTAGATAAATTTGGATTTACGTGTGCTGAACGGAGTAAAATTGGACACAAGGATGATCCATGGGTCCTTGCCGAGCGTGTTGCACAAGTTTTTTATGTGAAGGATCCTTCCGATGAAAAGATGGACATTATTGTATCGGGCAAGCAACATATCATTGGTATTGACAACATTAAAGATGCGTCCGATTATAATCAATACGATGTCATTTCGTTATTCACAGATCTTCCTACGCGGATGAAACACATTGAGAGTGTCCTCGACGAATCAAAGTTTGTATCCGTATGGAAGGATGTTAATCCAAAAATTGTGAAACGCTAGTTTGTTTTTTTGTGTATAATATGTTTTTGTGAGCGAATGTATCAAACTTATGGTGTTAGTGGTTCTATATGATGAATTGATATTTCTATGTGATGAATTGATATTTCTATGTGATGAATTAATATTTGATGAATTGACATTAGAATATGCGATGAATTTACATTATTTAATTATAATAATATGTGGTGAATTTACATTGATTAATTTAAATTTAATATGTGGTGAATTTAAATTATTAAAATTAATATGTGATGAATTTACATTAATTAATTATGTTAATATGTGATGAATTTACAATCATTAAATATTAATATGTGGTGAATTTACATGATTAATTTAAATTTAATATGTGGTGACTTTTAATTATTAAAGTTAATTTGTGATGAATTTAAATTATTTAATAAAATTAAGATGTGATGAATTTATATTTAATAAAATTAATTTGTGATGAATTTAAATTAATTAGTAAAATTAATATTTGATGAATTTATAAAATGGGAGAGGGCGATCTTTACGTGCGGGTGGCGTAACGGCCCGCACGGGAAAATTATCTTTCCGTGTGGGCCACTTAAATCGCCCGCACGGAAACTCATCTTTCCGTGCGGGCGGTTTAAGCGGCCCGCACGGAAGAAATTTTTCCGTGCGGGCCGTTACGCCACCCGCACGAAAGATCGTGGCCTATATATAGTCGCGCGGGCTCCCCAAAATTTTTCTAAGTCCCCAAGCAAATTCCAAACCACCCACTGCGCCATCAAGCTGCTGAAATCTAGCGTCGTCGCCGCCGCCGCCGGATCCCCACCCTGCGCCACCAGATCTAGCGCCGCCGCCGGATCCCTGCCCTACGCGTCACCCTGCGTCGCTAGATCTAGCGCCGGCGGCGGCGCTCTCCTCAACCCTCACCCTCACCGATGCCGCCGCTCTCGTCAACCTCATCGGCCTCCGCTCCCCTCAACCTCACCCTCACCGCGCGACGCCGGTCGTCCTCAACCCTCATCGACGCCGGCCTCAACTCACCGTCGTCGCTGTCTACCCGCCGGCTCACCATCGCCGCCGGCCTCAAGAGCACTGCACCGCCACACCCCGGCCTCACCGACGTGTCACGCCCGGAAATTTATCCCAAATTTCTGATTATTTTATGTATTAAATCCGTCCAGAATCAACCAGGGTACATAAAATGACAAATTAATACACAGATCCAAACGTAAAACAAAGCGTAAAAATAAAAATACTTACTGAAGAGGCACTTAGTCCTCACACCCAAAAACTGCAGCGGAAAAGAAATACGACACTAGCGGGGCTTCAGCTCCACTCCACACGCAAACTCAACTGGGGTCTGAGCCTTGGTCTTCTAACTCTATCTTTAACTCAGAAACACTACACTTCTGAAAGGAGGAAAATCGCAAGACTGAGTACAACCACCGTACTCAACAAGCCACACCGAGAAATGCGGACGTGCAAGGGAGACAACAATGGCTTGGGCTAATTTTGCATAAATGCGGTTTACAAACATTTAATTATTTAAAGATAGAAAACAGTTGAGTAATTAAGGCAATATTAATCTTCCACCGAACAACGTTATCCCCACGTTGAACAGGCCCAACCGTTCCACCCGAACTAAACCAGCTCCATTAAATCAAATTATTCAAGTAGTGGGACTAATCATAGTGAATCTCGGTCAATCGCCCATAACCGCGGGCACGGCTATTCGAATAGTTTTACTCGATCGAGAGGTGCGCAACTTTACCCACAAGACACGATTCCACACATGTTACCATACCCCGAAGTACCACCATGATACCGCAAAGGGAAAATCGTGACAAGACCTTTCGCATAACTCCCTCTAACCAAGCGATACCACACCAAGGTTTCGCCCCCACTCCCGCAGGCAGCGGGCAGCCCCTCTCGTGCCACGGTGAATCCGGCACCGATCAACCCGTAAAACCGGGGCCGACCCAACTCCATCACGCCCACCCTCACTAGGGTACGTCGGCCGAGGAAAGCTATACTACGGATCCAGCCGTTGCCCATTCGGCTTGTGGTTTGCACGGTATGTCTTCCGGGGTTTCCCATGAACCGGTCCTTAATTGCCATGGGTGTGACCATCCAAAACCATGCACCCACACCCACCATTAAGTCATATTTTAGTTGAGATAATTATGACCAATAAGACATGGTCGAGTGTATCGAGCTTGCAGCTCATCAGAGATTAGAATAAATAGTGTAATTATCCCATTTAGTGAGCTAGTGGTAATTAAGCATGACTAAGCATATAATTCTAGCTATAATCAACATCAGTGACTAAAGCTAGTCAAATTAACACCCAAGGTTAACAAATGACAGATAACAAGTAAATAAGGCTCAAACAAGCAGATAGGTAATCCATCATTCCATGTAATTAGCAAAGCAATGCAATTTTATTTGCAAACGTAAAACATTTATAAAAATAGGATCAATATGCTTCAAGGGAAGTGTGACTTGTCTTGCGTCTTCAAACAAACTTCTGGACTCTTTCCCTCGCGAGCGCAGACTCAAAACGGCGGAATCTACACGGCGGCACACGAAACAAAGAAAAACCTAATAAAAACCAAATAACAGTACATAAAAAGTAAACAAACATGTAGATCTCAATTTTGTATGAATTTTGTAATTTGAATGGCCCAATTTGGAGTTCGTATGAATTAGATATGAATTTTAGAAGTTTTGGACCATTTAAATGAATTCTGGAAATTAAGATGATTTATTACGCAATTTTTAATTAATTTTTAACTGGAAAAGGATGTTTAAGACATCAGCTCCGATTGGTTCACAGGATCACAAGGATTTGGGCGGCTAGGATTGAACTGGAAACAAAGGATGAGTGGCTCAAATTAAACCGAATGAATCTATAAAGATGAACGGCTTGGATTAAGCTGACCAAGATTTAACTGGTTTAGGGCTGGGATCGATACACATCAACAGACACGTGGCACAAAGAAATTGACACGGTGCTAAGGGTGGCGGCCATGAACTCAACCACGCAGGACAAAGAGATAATGTGGCGCTGACGAGGCGATGATGTGATAGCCGCATGAACATACCAGCCAACAAACATGACAACAAAGATTGCCGAAGAATGGCTATACAACAACGAAAACAAAGTGCATAAATGGGTAGAGAACGATGAGGCGCTCCTTTACCGGCACTTACGCGAGAACGGGCGACGAAGGGAGAGGCGGTGGCGAGCTTCAAGCGGCGACGAGGTCGGGTTCACGGCGACGGCGGTGTTCCGGCGACCTACGGCGAAGGAGAGGTGGAGGACGGGCTTCACGCGGGCACTGCAGTGCCGAGAATGGCAACGGCGTGGTGCGGCGTCGACCGAGACGACGACGCGGCGCGGCTGGAGTTGAACGGAGGCGGCCACGCACGGGCTTCACGGCGACGACGGCCTTCCGACGGTGTTTGGCGGAGGAGAGGTGGAGGACAGGCTTCCCCTCCCTTCTGCGGTGCCGATGGTGGCTTCGGCGAGGGCTGGCGACGACGGGGTCGACGGCTAGGTGCGGCTGAAGATCGAAACATGGACGTGGAGCTCGGGTTCACGGTGACGAGGTGCTTCCGACGGTTTTGGCGCAAGGGAACAGGTGGACGGGCTTCCTTGAGTTCTTGCGATGCCGAGGAGGCGACGGCGCTGTCCGGGACGGCCGAGACGGCGGCTAGGGGCGGCCGAAATTGAGGCCGGCGATGGATGGAGATCGATCTCGTGGGAAAGGTGGTTAGAGCACGGGAAAAGCTCGGGAAAAAAAAGGAAACCGAGGAGGAGACCCAGGGGGTCCTTTTTATAGGCTTGGGAGGGAGAGAACCGCACCGGGAAGAGAGGATTTGGCGCCGGATTTTTAGGGTTTATCCCGAGTTCGTCGGGATAAGAACGAGGCCGAAATTCGCGCGATTTAGCACGGGATTAAGGGGGATTTCTTGGGGGAAACGTAGAGGAGAACGAGAGGAATCTGTTCCCGCAACTAATTTTTGATTTGGGCAATGGATTGGGCCGGATTTGGTGGAGGAAACAGCAGCGGCGGCTCGGCTACTGTTCGGGATGAACAGTGCGCGGCTGCTCGAGATAGGAGATGACACTATAGCGATAGGGACCCAAATCAGACTTTTCGGTCCAAACATCCTTTAATTCTTATGGATACTTCCAATGCCCAAATAATTCCAAGAAAAATCCTGAAAATATATGAACACCCAAAGTATTGAATAAAAATATTTCCAGCTCATTTAATTATTAATTTATTTATTTAAATAATTATTGAATTGTTCTTTGTTTTATTAAAATTATTTCTGGAGCTCCAAAATTTCACGAAAAATTTTAGAGAGTACTTTAGGGCATGGAGAATATTTCAAAAATATTTCCAGCCATGATTTTTAAAGGAAAATTTAATTTCCTTAATAGTTTCACTTGATTTACTTTGTTTTCCTTTTTATTTAATTTCTAGAAAATAATTTATTAAATGATTTTTATTCCCGAACGAAAATAGGGCTGTGACAAATCTACCCCTTACAGAATCTCGTCCCGAGATTCGAGGCTAGAAAAAAAAAGGTAGGGTGAGATTGGGTTGGCTGCTAACCTCTAAGGTTTCTTCGGCTCACACGACCGATTGATCGACCAAACTCGTGTGACGACCGGCGATCAAACTTGCACAACCGAACTGACTGGACTCAACCCTGGTGTTCTGCGGCTTCCCAAACCAAACTAAACTGGTTGGTCCTTCCTATTCTAACCCTGACCGGATTTCATGGACTTAAGTGCTTACTTTCCTCGAACTGTACCATTAACACTGGTGCCTTCGGTATTCTGAGAACTCACTCCTGCTAACTATTATTTGGTGGCACTTTTTCGAGACCGTGTAACTGACTTTCGTGAACACATAGACTCTGAAATTCTTTTCTTTTCCCTGTGAACTGCTCTCAATCCAACATCAAGTATTTGAAGAAGCTGCTCGATCGACCTTTCATCTGGATTGCGACTGTTCTCAAATGACGCTTCTTTAGACTGCATTGTTGACACGATAGCTTGGGTGTGCCTTAGTCTCGAACCTGCTAACTTGTGTCCGTTATAGCCCCGATAACGGCTCGCAACTGACTCTTTTGGTTACAACTCAATCTGCTTCGCGTGGTCGAACCTCCAAACAAACCATTACAAGATATAACTAAACTCATCTTCGATCTCGCTTTTAAAATCAGTGGTTAAGCTTTAGCCTGACCGTGAACAATTTCACTGCCATTCTTTTGAGGTTGACCAACATTTATGTGATTTACCAAGAACCTTGACTCTGAACATTGGATACTCCATCGATCGATCGAAATGAAACAAAGACTATGCCCTTCCATTCTAGAGACTCCTGGAACTCGACACTCAAATGATGACGGGAGGTTACACATAAGAATGACCCTCATGCAACTCTTGAACATATTGACTTTTGATTGACTTTTTCATTGGGTGTAATTACTGACCTGGCTGTTCCGCTTCTCACCTGACTTTAGTGCCATCTGCCTGAACATAACATGTAGTTGATATTCTTTTCTTGAAGCAAACACTGATCACCTAACGAATCAAGCTCAAAAGGTTAACCCCACGATATAGCATTCCACTTCTTTGCTTATCTTTTACTGACTCCTCTGGGTTGATAGACCATAATTTCTGCAGTTGCTTTCTCCGCACAATACCAAAATCTGTATGTCTGTTCAAAACTACCCATGATGCTGCCTAGAGTTTCTGTTCTCTGACCAAAACAAGCTCACTTTTGTACCTTGGGTAGAATTGATTCACAAGGAATGATTCACTTATCGCATGTTCTGCGAACTGTATTGTATGACTTGACCTCTGCATCTATTTACTCCAGGCAGGGGTGATGAAACAATTCTGTTGTCCTCTTCCTAGGAAACACCAAGGTGGTTTTTCGGAGACGGTAATGAGTCTGGAAATAAAGAAACCATTATTAATCAATGCTCACCATTAGGGTGCAGTTACCACTTATTACTCTGACAACCCTTTTATGATTTTGCTTTCGACTCTTTCATTACCCTTTTCATCCTCATGAGGTATCACTTATATTGTCCTTCAAAGAGATCTCGCCCTGTCGAGTGTCGCTGTAATCTAACCTCTCTTACTTCACTGTTTGACCAAAACTTTTTTTTACTGGCAATTAGATTCTTAGTCTTGACAAAAATGCTATGACCCGACAAAAAAAACTATAAGTACCTTGTGACATTGTCAGATATACAAGTTAATCCATTTTTTTGGCTACACAATATGAACCCTGAGAGAAGAAATAAATTATCTGTCTCGTACTCTTATTCTGCTTCCTCTTTCAAGTACATAACTGTAATAAGTCTTGTGTGCACAAGGAAGGTACTTGAACACCAAATAATTAAAGACGGTTATTGACCACTGCTAGCACAACTGTTAATGGTATGGAATCGCGCCCTTCCCGATCCCGACCGGGTTTATTTTTTGTTTTCCATCGTAGTGTATAGATTGATCCATGCTTTACTCAATGTTCCATCTTATTACATAACTGCCATGAAACTTCTGGGTGCCATGAGTGGTTCTTGAAGACCCAAGACTTGTAGACCACTGTTGGCCTCTGCTGGTAGAAATTTTGGTTGGTATGGTTTTTTTCCTTTGGTGGTCCTTACATGATTGACTCGTTCTTTTTTTTAATGATTACTGAATAGGGTTCTATTAGAACACTGACTTGACGATTGATTTTTTTTTCCTTAGAGAAATGTCGATCTTCTTAGTAGCTGAAGCAGACGAAACCTTCCAATTATTATTGCCACTTTCCTGTGATTACTTGTTAGGTTGTTGAATTGGAGCGACATGGGGTGTCTAGCTGGGGTTGACGTCAGTCGGGTGAACTGCTGCTTGAGACATTGCTTGGTAGGTGTAGCTGGGGATTTGTACTATCTTGTTTGCAGTTGGACCAGACAACTGTTTTTCCTGGCACTGCTTGCCCTGTTGGTGTTGGTACTATAGCTTCGGAGCGGTTGCCGGTGGAATAATATAGCTTCTGCTGGTGCTCTTAGTGATAAATTGTTGAGATAGAAACTTGACATTTCAGTGACGGTTGGTGCCTCTTGTCTTCCTGGTGTCCTAGGGTTGGACCTGACCACTCTCTGCTGGGGGTGAGGCAACTGGGAAGTTGAGACGTTGACGAATAGTGTCGATAACTTGACAACGTTGATACTTTTGCATTGAACTACCTTTTTAGTAATTACTTCTCTTTCCCACAATTAAAATAGCGGTGGACTGACTTTCTTCGAACCGGACAGTTGTTGCGGCGATGTCTCAGCTCAAGATCATTAAAACAATCCAACCTTCGTTGGCTTCCACGGTGGTTGGAGTTGGTTGGAGAGCGAAAATCATTGTTAATGTTGTTGTTGTTGACTGAGAGTTAACAGGCAGGTTGCAAGGGTGTCCTTTAGCCCTTCGTTGGCTTTGCTAGCATGGACTTGAGTTAACGGTTCTTAAGCACATGACTTATTCCCTCACACAAGAAATGTGCAACTTTTCTCTTCATAGAGTTGGACTGCGGTGTACTAAAATTTTATTTTCGGGTAGTTTATCCAAAGCTTATTTTTTTGTTATGATTAACACCATCATCAGTTGGCGTCTTGGCATACAACTTCCAAGCGTGATCGAACACTTCAAAAAAAGTTGTCCTTGTACATCATAATCACTTTGGGTAACACTTGTGAGTTCTGAGGTTGTCGACGGCTGACATGTGTTGGTCTGCTGGGGACACTGCTACATACTGACGGTAGCCATATAGGTGCTTGCAATGGAATGTACTGGATTTGATCTTGATTCTGATTCTGAGCTTGCATCTGCGACCATCGGTACCATTGCTACGTCTTCTGTATCTGGCTTTGTATCTGTTGTATTCACTGCTTGCATGTTCATCATCTGACCTTGGGGAACCAGAAACAGAGCAAGAGAGGGGTTTCCGGCACAGGCTGTAGATTGCGGACTGATCTGACCTGAAGGTTCCTGACCTCAACACACTGCTAAGGGTACTACGGTTGATGACACTTTCTCTGGCACTGACTAACTGCTGCCCAGACAAAAAGGGTGGAAGAGAGAGGTTGCTAAAGATAAGACCTTAACCCACTTATCTACTGATCTGATATGGGTAGACTTTTACTCTTCAAGTTGATTAATCAAACAACCTAGTATGGTCACATCCCCACCACTGATGTGAGCCATACACCTGCACACAACAAACAACACACGGGCTAGGAACTATCGATGCTACTCTTCCGGGAAAGATTGGGTTTTAGGAGAGCTCCGGGAAAACTTCGCTTGATCCTCAAGAAGCGCTGACTCGGGCTGCTTGGCTTGATCGACTTGCTTGAAGCTTGGAGCTTGACTTGACTTCCACGGGTTGACGAGCGACTGAGTTTGTCCTCTAGGTTTAACAACTAAGAGAGGTGGAGGGGAAAGGAGAGAAATTTTACAAATCACTTTGCAGAGACTCCAAAGGGATAGAAGAGATATTTTCGCAAATAAGGTTTTCGCAAACTTGTCCTTAGGGTTTGACCATTTGGCTCAACCTACAGTCGAGATGGCTCTGATACCAACTTGTCACGCCCGGAAATTTATCCCAAATTTCCTGACTATTTTATGTATTAAATCCCTGTCCAGGAATCAACCAGGGTACATAAAATGACAAATTAATACACAGATCCAAACGTAAAAACAAAGCGTAAAAATAAAAATACTTACTGAAGAGGCACTTAGTCCTCACACCCAAAAACTGCAGCGGAAAAGAAATACGACACTAGCGGGGCTTCAGCTCCACTCCACACGCAAACTCAACTGGGGTCTGAGCCTTGGTCTTCTAACTCTATCTTTAACTCAGAAGCACTACACTTCTGAAAGGAGGAAAATCGCAAGACTGAGTACAACCACCGTACTCAACAAGCCACACCGAGAAATGCAGACGTGCAAGGGGAGACAACAATGGCTTGGGCTAATTTTGCATAAATGCGGTTTACAAACATTTAATTATTTAAAGATAGAAAAACAGTTGAGTAATTAAGGCAATATTAATCTTCCACTGAACAACGTTATCCCCACGTTGAACAGGCCCAACCGTTCCACCTGAACTAAACCAGTTCCATTAAATCAAATTATTCAGTAGTGGGACTAATCATAGTGAATCTGGTCAATCGCCCATAACCGCGGGCACGGCTATTCGAATAGTTTTACTCTGATCAGAGGTGCGCAACTTTACCCACAAGACACGATTCCACACATGTTACCATGCCCCGAAGTACCACCATGATACTGCAAAGGGGAAAATCGTGACAAGACCTTTCGCATAACTCCCTCTAACCAAGCGATACCACACCAAGGTTTCGCCCCCACTCCCCGCAGGGCAGCGGGCAGCCCCCTCTCGTGCCACGGTGAATCCGGCAGCCGATCAACCCGTAAAACCGGGGCCGACCCAACTCCATCACGCCCACCCTCACTAGGGTACGTCGGCCAGAGGAAAGCTATACTACGGATCCAGCCGTTGCCCATTCTGGCTTGTGGTTTGCACGGTATGTCTTCCAGGGTTTCCCATGAACCGGTCCTTAATTGCCATGGGTGTGACCATCCAAAACCATGCACCCACAGCCCACCATTAAGTCATATTTTAGTTGAGATAATTATGACCAATAAGACATGGTCAGGTGTATCGAGCTTGCAGCTCATCAGAGATTAGAATAAATAGTGTAATTATCTCATTTAGTGAGCTAGTGGTAATTAAGCATGGCTAAGCATATAATTCTAGCTATAATCAACATCAGTGACTAAAGCTAGTCAAGTTAACACCCAAGGTTAACAAATGACAGATAACAAGTAAATAAGGCTCAAACAAGCAGATAGGTAATCCATCATTCCATGTAATTAGCAAAGCAATGCAATTTTATTTGCAAACGTAAAACATTTATAAAAATAGGATCAATATGTTTCAAGGGAAGTGTGACTTGCCTTGCGTCTCCAAACAAACTTCTGGACTCTTTCCCTCGCGAGCGCAGACTCCGGAAACGGCGGAATCTATACGCTGGCACGCAAAACGAGGAAAAAACCTAATAAAAACCAAATAACAGTACATAAAGAGTAAACAAACATGTAGATCTCAATTTTATATGAATTTTGCAATTTGAATGGCCCAATTTGGAGTTCGTATGAATTAGATATGAATTTTAGAAGTTTTGGACCATTTAAATGAATTCTGGAAATTAAGATGATTTATTACGCAATTTTTAATTAATCTTTAACTGGAAAAGGATGTTTAAGACATCAGCTCCGATTGGTTCACAGGATCACGAGGATTTGGGCGGCTAGGATTGAACTGGGAACAAAGGATGAGTGGCTCAAATTAAACCGAATGAATCTATAAAGATGAACGGCTTGGATTAAGCTGACCAAGATTTAACTGGTTTAGGGCTGGGATCGATACACATCAATAGACACGTGGCAAAAAGAAATTGACATTGTGCTAAGGGTGGCGGCCATGAACTCAACCACGCAGGACAAAGAGATAATGTGGCACTGACGAGGCGATGATGTGATAGCCGCATGAACATACCAGCCAACAAACATGACAACAAAGATTGCCGAAGAATGGCTATACAACAACGAAAACAAAGTGCATAAATGGGTAGAGAACGATGAGGCGCTCCTTACCAGCACTTACGCGAGAACGGGCGACGAAGGGAGAGGCCGGTGGCGAGCTTCAAACGACGACGAGGTCGGGTTCACGGCGACGGCGGTGTTTCGGCGACCTACGGCGAAGGAGAGGTGGAGGACGGGCTTCACGCGGGCACTGCAGTGCCGAGAATGGCAACGGCGTGGTGCGGCGTCGACCGAGACGACGACGCGGCGCGGCTGGAGTTGAACGAAGGCGGCCACACACGGGCTTCACGGCGACGACGGCCTTCCGGCGGTGTTTGGCAGAGGAGAGGTGGAGGACGGGCTTCCCCTCCCTTCTGCGGTGCCGATAGTGGCTTCGGCGAGGGCTGGCGACGATGGGGTCGACGGCTAGGTGCGGCTGAAGATCGAAACATGAACGTGGAGCTCGGGTTCACGGTGACGAGGTGCTTCCGACGGTTTTTGGCGCAAGGGAACAGGTGGACGGGCTTCCTTGCGTTCTTGCGATGCCGAGGGAGGCGATGACGCTGTCTGGGGACGGCCGAGACGGCGGCTAGGGGCGGCTGAAATTGAGGCCGGCGACGGATGGAGATCGATCTCGTGGGAAAGGTGGTTAGAGCATGGGAAAAGCTCGGGAAAAAAAGGAAACCGAGGAGGAGACCCAGGGGGTCCTTTTTATAGGCTTGGGAGGGAGAGAACCGCACCGGGAAGAGGGGATTTGGCGCCGGATTTTTAGGGTTTATCCCGAGTTCGTCGGGATAAGAACGGGGCCGAAATTCGCGCGATTTAGCACGGGATTGAGGGGGATTTCTTGGGGGAAACGTAGAGGAGAACGAGAGGAATCCGTTTCCACAACTAATTTTTGATTTGGGCAAAGGATTGGGCCAGATTTGGTGGAGGAAACAGCAGCGGCAGCTCGGCTACTGTTCGGAATGAACAGTGCGCGGCTGCTGGAGATAGGAGATGACACTCTAGCGATAGGGACCCAAATCAGACTTTTCGGTCCAAACATCCTTTAATTCTTATAAGTATTTCCAATGCCCAAATAATTTCAAGAAAAATCCTGAAAATATATGAACACCCAAAGTATTGAATAAAAATATTTCCAGCTCATTTAATTATTAATTTATTTATTTAAATAATTATTGAATTGTTCTTTGTTTTATTAAAATTATTTCGGAGCTCCAAAATTTCACGAAAAATTTTAGAGAGTACTTTAGGGCATGGAGAATATTTCAAAAATATTTCCAGCCATGATTTTTAAAGGAAAATTTAATTTTCTTAATAGTTTCACTTGATTTACTTTGTTTTTCTTTTTATTTAATTTCTAGAAAATAATTTATTAAATGATTTTTATTCCCGAATGAAAATCGGGTTGTGACACAACGCCTCCGATGCCCACACCGACGTCGACCTCACCGGCCTCACCGTCGACACCTCTCCTCCACACCGACACTGACCTCATCGGCCCTTCACCGTACCACACCGACGCCGAACCGCACCCTAAAGGTATGAATGGATGATTTTTTTATGGATGGATGAATGGATGTCGTGAATTTGATGAATGGATGAATGAAAATTTAGGGTTTTGGTTTTGTGAATTTGTGTGATAAATGGATGAATGGATGCCATGATGGATGCTGTGTAGGACTTCAAAGTGTGAAAAAAGAAATTTACAATTGAGATATGCTGTGTTGTTCAAAGTGTGAAAAAATTTACAATTGGATAGATGGATATATTTAGCATATAGGGTGCATTTATGCCGTGATATTTGAATGGATGAATTTTGAATGGATGCCGTGTTGGATGGATGGATGGATGAATGGTAAAGGTTGTGATGGATAAATTGTAGAGAGTTATTTTGGAATTTGGTCTCGAATAGAAAATATTTTGGATGAATGGACTGTAAATATGGACTGTTTATTTTAGGACTGTCAATAAAAGTTATATTGTAAATGCACTGTTTATTTTAGGATTGAATGGACTATTTATTTTAGGATTTTAAATGGACTGTTATTATTGTAAATGGATTATAAAATAGACTATTATTTTTTCATGAATTGTTTTGATGTGAATTAGTTGATGTGGAATAGTTCATGTGAATATTTTTGATGAATTTTAGATTTTAGGTTAGATTTTAAATTTTCAAACACATATACCCACCCCTACCGAACGACCTACAAATCTAATCTCCCTCTCTCCTCTCCCTCTCCTCGGTCTCTCATCTCTTCCCCTTCCCCTTCCCCTATCTCACCTCTTCTCACGGACAAAATAGGCAAACATATGTATTTTCAAATTAAAAATAATGGTACACTAATCCCTAAATTATTGTAAATAAATTATTTTGGTCGATGATGAACTGGAGCCAGTAGTTGATGTGAATATTTTTGTTGAATTTTAGATTTTAGGTTAAGATTTTAGGATTTCCCTACCGAACGACCTACAAATCTAATCTTCCTCTCTCCTCTCCCTCTCCTCGGTCTTTAATCCTACAAATCTAATCTCCCTCTCCTCGGGATTGCGATGACATTAGCTAAGAGAGTTTGAAGTTGAAGGGACACAGAAAATTGTCTATGCCCTTTCAACTTCAAGCTCCTGTAGCTACTCTCATTGCTAAAGTCTTTTTCGGGTAGAAGGAGACCTGACCTACAGCAAAAAATAAAGAGAAGAAGAAGAAAAAAGTACATTTTTTCCTTTTTCTTCTCTTTAGGTTTTTTCTCTATGTCTTTTATGCATGTCCTTAATATTAAATAATCTAACAGAGGAATATGTAGATGCAATCCGACAAATACTCGATTGAATTCTGAACAAAAATATTTGCCTGATGTGCACAATTGGATCGAGTATTTACCGGATCTATATTTTTCTCTGTTATATTATTTAATGTTAAGCACAAGCATAAATAAGTAATTTATTGCCAAGAGAGTGGCTAAGGGAGCATAGAAATTCCCCTATCGGAGAACCCTAGACGAAATCGTCAAATGTATGCATATGCATACATTTGACGCTTTTGTGTAGGGGTCTTCCATAGTAAAATTGCTTGTGCCCCTTCAACTTGTAATATAGTATTTTAGAATAAATCCTCAGAAGTCTATTTCTATAATTTCTCTATGTTTCTTCTATAGGTTGGTCGTAGTGCATATTAGGAACTTTCACAAAATTCACATTGTGAATGTTGCCTTTGTTGGGGATTGCGATGAGACTAGCTAAGAGAGCTTGAACTTGAAGGGGCACAGACAATTGCCTGTGCCCCTGCAACTTCAAGCTCCCTTAGCTACTCTCACTGCGTTCACAATTTAATAAGTACTATCATGCACCATTTAATAAGTTTTGTCTGTTGTTACTCTCGAATAAATAATTGACTGAAACAAATACTTTGTCTACATAGAGCACACACACATTATGTATGAAATGGTGGACCGGTCAAGGATCCAACAAAGAAGAAGCTTCTGGTGAAGATACAATGGCCGGTAATTATATGCCCGCTATACGCCAATATTTTATACTATGTTTAATTTCAACTATTGACATACGCATATAATTTTATTCAACAGAGTGTTATAAGCAACCACCAGGCACTAGCCTATACGGCTACTACGTGTGCAAGATGCTAAGAATCTACGGGAGATACACTATAAAGTTTGAACAAGTAAGTTCAGAGAAAATATCTTTCTACACGTTAAGATCAATCTTGTATGATTTTCCTAATCGTATCTATGTGTATTCTTTCTTAAACAAATCGAATATGTTCCAGTTGTAGCGAACCGGTTCGACAATCGAACAATGCTCAACTTGGTTGCAGATATTTGCCACTTCATCCGCCGCGATGTCTGCAACCATTTGGGCGATTTCTACAATCCGGAGAGCGAGCTTGCGATGAATGATAAATTCAAAAGACTTAGAGAGTGGGAAAAAGACCATCTGTAAATTGCGAGTACTACTGTAATTTGCGAGACGAAACTTGATATGTATATAACTTGCATGATGTGTACACATTTATATCTTTTATGAGAAAATAATATAATTAAATGTTTTTTTCTCGTGCGAAAAATATATATATATACATGCATCTGATCAATCGACCGATAATATTACTGAGAGAGAGGAGAGAGAGAGGACAGACAGGAGAGGGAGAGAGGATGAGAGAGGACACTAGCTAGAGAGAGATTTGCACATAAAATAAAGCACACGGAAGACAATCTTCCTGTGCGGTCGACTTAAAGGACCGCACGGGAAGATCGATTATCCCGTGCTATCGGGTAAAGTGGACCGTACAGGATAATCGATCTTCCCGTGTGGGCCGCTTAAGCCGACCACACGTTCCCGTGCGGTTGGGCCGCCCACACGCGAAAATGGTCTTTTCCCAGGCCTTCTCGCTTGTGCGGGCAGGCCTTCCGCACGGGAAGATGCCTTTCGGCCCACACGGAAAAATCGTTTCTTCAGTAGTGTTTGAGGGTCGTCATTTGACTTCTCCAAAAGAACTAATATGCCTCCCAACAAGATTAGTCCTTGAAACATGTTTTTATCAATTAGCCATATAGGAGCTCTAAATTAATGCAATTTCAGTATCTGCAAATATACACAATCTTCATGCATGAATGATTGGGTGCTTGCTAGAAGGAAGAATGAAATTAAAACCGTGTGTAAGGCCAGCATCAGCAGCCTTGATACTACTTCTAAGCATGTACGACACCTGTTGCTGCTCCAGCTGAACAAGGTTTGCAGTTAATATGATTGGTTTTCCAGCAGATCTCTGAACATTTTTCATGTACCATGCATGCATTGGATATGCATGAAAAGCAGAGGCCACATTTTAAGTATTGTTCATATATTGTAATGTGTCATGTCAATACAATTAAAGAGAGAGATGAGCAGGCAGTTGATAGAGGATTTGGTTCTTATGCAATTACTAGTGTGACCGCAACTTAAGCGGTCACACTAGGTTAAGCGGTCACACTAGGACCGTGGGATGCAAATTCAAAAGCCCAACTTCGATGTGGGGCATTCAACATAGAATTATTATAGCAAGATTATTGTAGCATTTAATCTGGATCGGCCTTCTAATGAAAAAATTAGATGAACGAGATTGCGTGTAGTCCCTAAGGTACAGTTGTAGTTGGGATACCTGATCCCAATCCGCTGACAGAAGAGGGAGAATATATCTTGTACATAGAGAACAGTCACAGAATACATATATAGGATCAAGCTTGCAACAATCTATCATTACACTTAATACCAGAGTTTTTTTTAAGATAATGGATTAAAACCCGGCCTCTACATTCTACATCCACAGATCGAATGTGCAACAACCAACTTAACACCGGAGATTTGCCATCTAATTAATGCTTGATCTCCAATGCATTCACGATTTAGATAATTTTTTTAAAGAATTCCTAAAGATCCTTTATGGTGCAAATGTGGTGCATGTAGTGTGTGTGTAAGCATGCATGATAATAGCTAGACCACAAACCTTAAACATTTTGCTTCAATTGATCTGTTGGCAACTGATAACAACAAACTTACTGATTATTTTGACTTTTTAAGTTAAACTTTTTAAGTTTGATCAAATTTATAAAAAAATATAGTAGCATTTAAAAAACAAATATATTATAAAAACATATTTAATGTTAGATTTAATAATTTTTTTAGTATTTTCTATAAATTTAATTATAAAGTTTTATTAGGAAAAAAGTTAAAACAACATATAATATATATATAAGACGGAGGGAGTACTTTAATCCTAAACTCCTGTGAAACATGCATCCGAATGGTTCTGAATTGAATGTGCCTAATGCATGACATCTAAACACTAAAAAACAATTTTTTTTGTGACCAAAATGGATTTTCACGTGCGGACCTCTGGCCCATCTCCATCAAAAAGTCCATGACAATCACCATTTTTCATGGAGGTGGCGCATCCGCACGTGAAAATCGGATTTTTCACGTGCGACGCTTAAGACGGCCGTATAAAAAATAAAAAAAATAAAAAATTACAAAAATCCCTCAAAACCCGAGATCAACCGCCACTCGAAACTCTAGCTTGCGGGCTCCACCCGGGCCATCGTCGTCGGTGCCATCGTCATCATCGAGGTCGTTGTCGTCGTAGGGGAGGGCGGCTGCCCCTGGATTTGTGTGGGGGAGGGCCGGCACGGCTATCGCGTGCCTCCTCTGCCCTCCCCCGTCGTCCAAGCCCTCTACCACCATTGAAAGGGAGGAGAGGGGAGAGGAGGAGTGGGGGAGAAGAGGAGAAAGGCTGGGGTGCCTGCTGTCGCCATCGTCCTCGCGCGTTGTCGTCTCGCTCGCTCACCGCGGAAGCCCATCGATGGGAGGGAGAAGAGGGGAGAGGAGGTGAGGAGAGGAGGAGGCCGGGAGAGGATTAAAATGGGGAGATGAGTATTAGTGGGAGTGATAGAACCAGGAGAGAGAGGAGTGGGCGGTGGGAGAGAGAGAATGGGATAATAAAAAAGAGTGGGAAGAGGAGGGGGGATTTTTGCATGCGGATGAGTTAAGAGGCATGTATACGAAAATATTCTTATTGCATGCAGACCTTTTAATATGTTCGTTTGAAAAAATTGATTTTCGTGTATGGTCCTTTTACGAGGCTGTATGTGCAAATGAAAGTTAATTTTTACAAACGCGAACACTTATGATCCGTCTATAATTTCTTGGGTACTCGTTTAGAAAATCATTTTTTAGTAGTGAAATTAATTAGCACACTTTTCTCATGTTATACAAGGTTTTGTCTTTTGCATTGTGTTCCAAATGGGGATTTAATTTTAAGGCGGTGGATCCACGTGAGGCATGCATGTTCAATTTTATCTCCCATATTGTTTATAAATATAAGTCATTTTAGCTTCATCAACTGGTTTTGTTCGGTTAATTTCTATGAGTAAGAGATTAGTGGAGGTTGTGAGGAATTTTTCTTCGCTGTGGGATCCGGTGATCCTCTTTTATTATCCTCGTTTTGTCTTGCTTGGTTAAAGACCATCGCCCTCGCCTTTAATAATCGTCAGGTGCAAACGTTATTAGTTAAGAGGGTGAGAATGCCAAAAGTCTAAGCGGGCACACAAGCTTAGAAGAAGCATTCTGTTTTAACGAAGGGCATATTTACCTTTTCACATGCATGTCTAAGACCGGCTAAAAATAAATTCTTATAGGCAACAATTATTGCATTTTGTTACTATATATCTTAGACCTACTTTATCACAATCTAAATTCACTATCTTAGTAAATTTTATTTAGGATCATCTTTTATTTTTATTATTGATGTCTAACTTAAGATCATTTTTTAATTAATGTTTTTATTTTAACTGAATCATTTTACTTTTATGACAGTTTGGGTCTTTATCTATTTATATTCAACTTATTATATATAAATAAATAATCCACATATAAATATAAAAATTTCTTGATGACTCAAGATCGTTCGTATGTTATGATCCGAATATCCAAAATTAAAACATTGATATTAAAGACTGATATAAAGGGAAACATAAGTAATCAGTAATATTATGACGCCTAAACTGATATTTACTCATCTTTTTTACTTTCATTTACATGGTAATTTGTGCTAAACGTGATTTGACCTTTCTTACGTACTATCGGACAACAGATAGATCGATTGAGAGATGTCCGGTGAGAACCGCCTGGTAGCATGTCCAGCGCCGGGCCACCGTGTCCTTTTTTTTTTTGGGATTGGTAGCATCGTGCATACAAGTATGTGTCGTCACATGACTCTACTTTTTCATATCTGAATCATCAGGTGTTCTTGGACTAATGTTTTTGTTTAAAAAACACCGACCAAAAAATATCTATAATCTAATTGTATACAATGTATCTACGCACATTTGTACTATGTTATTTTATATTTTTTAGATTGATTTTTTTAAAGTAAGGAGCAAGTACATATTTCCTCCATCCATTTCATATTTCATATTACAACTCGTTTGACCTTTGTTTTAAATTTTTTAGTTTCATTAAGTTTATAAAAAATAGTAATATATATGACACATCAAACTAGTTTCATTAAATTTAACATTAATATATTAGATATTTGGTTTGTATTAAAAATATTACTATATTTTACTATAAATTTGATCAAATCCAAATAAATTTGATTTCAAATGATTTACGATATAAAACGAAGGATGTATACATTGAAATACTGACACACTTTCATGCGGATGATGCATGCGAGTAACGACGTCGATGTATATATTTATTGATAGCTACACGACAGTATTATATGCAAGTCCAAATGGTTCAGTTAAGCCGCCTAGCTGCTAGCCATAGATACCAATTAATTAATTAATTCCATCGTTATCTAATGTAACTCTATCTGTTTTTAAAGTTTTTAATAGATCATCATATTATACGGATAAAAAACAATAACTTTCTCATGTCATGTGTCGGGCCTTCGTGTCAGTTTTTGTTGGGATTGGTATCATCGTGCATACAAATCCGTGTCGTCACATGACTTTACTTTTTTCGCACCTGAGTCATCAGGTGCTCCTGAACTACTCTCTGTTTTTAAAATAATGACATAATAGTCAGAAACTGTTCAGATTTATTATACTATATTATTTTATTTTTTTAGATCAATCTTTTTTAAGAACGGAGAAAAATGACATAATAGTCAGAAACTGTTCAGATTTATTATACTATATTATTTTATTTTTAGATCAATCTTTTTAAGAACGGAGCAAGTATGTACTTTCTCTGTTTCATATTTCATATTATAACTCGTTTGACATTTTCTTAGTCAAATTTTTTAGGTTTGATCAAGTTTTAAAAATAGTAACATTTATGACATCAAACTAGTTTTATTAAATTTAACATTAAATATATTTTGATACAATGTTTGTTTTGTATTAAAAATATTACTATATTTTGCTATAAATTTGATCAAATCTAAATAAATTTGATTAAAAAAGTCAAATGACTTAAAATAACGGAGGATGTACACATTAAAATACCGACACACTTTCATACGGATGATGCATGCAAGTAACGACATCGATGTATATATTTATTGATAGCTAAACGATAGTATTATATGCAAGTCCAAATGGTCAGTTAAGCCGCCTAGCAGCTAGCCATAGATATCAATTAATTAATTCCATCGTTATCTAATATACTCTCTCTATTTTTAATAGATTAATTATCGTATTATATGGATACACCAAACAAAAAACAATAACTCTCTCAAGCTACATTTACTCCGGCAACATACTCGATGAATACATCATCCTCGCTATTTTATAATCAATGGTCAGTTAAGCCGCCTAGCAGCTAGCCATAGATATTAATTAATTAATTCCATTGTTATCTAATATTCTCTCTATTTTTAATAGATTAATTATCGTATTATATGGATTAAAAAAACAATAACTCTCTCATGCTACATTTACTCCGGCAACATACTCGATGAATATGTCATCCTCGCTATTTTATAATCAATAGAAAATCAAACATTTTATGTTGATTGTAAATGCTTATGTGCATGAATGCATGCATAAATATTTATTTACTTCAATACACAAATAACAAATAAACTTAATAAATAAACTAAATGAATAAATACTGTTATAAATAGAGCAAAATAGGTCAAACATGAGAGAACAGATTTTTACGTGAAAAAACCCTTACATGAAAAAACCATGGACGCCACACGGCAAATCTTCACTATATGAGGAGAGTTTACAGAATTATAGAGGAATCACATATGAGAGCTTGAAACCCTCTACGGCATATATATAGGGTGGACTAAACGGGCAAAGGCGTCCCAAAGCCCAATCCTTATTTGGATCATAAACTAACAAACTCCACCTTGAGACAAATTCTCTCTTGTAGCAAATATATAACTGTCAATCATCTCCTTTCAATAATGAATATTACCAACGTCAAAAATCACTAGGATTTAAGCTGTAACACCAACCAAGCTTGATCATAGCTCAAACTTAGTTATAGGAATTGACTTGGTTAACATATCAGCGGGATTATCATGAGTATTGATTTTGCAAACTTTAACATCACCTTGAGCAATGACATCTTGAATATAGTGATATCTCACATCAATATGCTTCGTTTTTTCATGAAACATTTGATCTTTTGTAAGGCAAATAGCACTCTGACTATCACAAAATATAGGAATGCAAGAAGTAATCCCGCAAAGCTCAGCATACAAACCTCTTAACCAAGTAGCTTCTTTACATGCTTCAGAAATAGCCATATATTCAGCTTCAGTAGTAGACAATGCCACAGTAGCTTGCAAACTTGCTTTCCATAACAAGACAACCACCAATGGTAAAGACATAACCTGTAAGAGATCTCCTTTTATCCAAATCACCAGATAATCGAGTCAACATAACCAACAAGTCCTTCTCCAGATTTTCCAAACTGTAAACAAGCACCGAAGTACCACACGGATATCCGAAAATCCACCGAACGACTTTCCAATGCTTTTTACCGGGATTAGCCATGTATCTACTAACGACACTTAATGCATGAGATAAATCAGGACGTGTGCGACCATAGCATATATTAGTGAACCAATTGCCTTTGGAGTATGGAATTCTTGACATATAATCAATATCATCACTTGACTCGCGCATAAAGTAAGATAATTTAAAATGTGAAGCTAGAGGAGTACTCACAGGCTTTGCTCATGCATGTTGAAATGACGTAGGACCTTTTCAATATAACCTCGTTGACTGAGGTATAATTTACCAGATTTTCTATCTCTGATAATTTCCATACCAAGAATTTTCTTAGCTGGTCCTAGGTCTTTTATCTCAAATTCATCACTCAACTGTGCTTTTAACTTAGCCACTTCTGACTTATCTTTTGCAGCAATTAACATATCATCCACATAAAGCAAAAGAAAGATAAACGAGCTACCAATTGGCTTCAAATAAACACAGCTATCATAACTTGACCGCTTAAAGCCATGAGAGAGCATAAAAGAATCAAATCTTTTGTACCATTGCCTAGGAGATTGTTTTAGGCCATAAAGAGATTTCTTTAACTTGCATACTAAATGTTCTTTTCCAGGAGAAATAAAACCTTCAGGCTGATCCATGTAAATGTCCTCTTCTAATTCCCCATGTAAAAAAGCTGTTTTAACATCTAATTGCTCAAGTTCATAACCATGCATAGCAACAATGCTGAGTAGAGTGCGAATTGAGCTATGCTTTACAACAGGTGAAAAGATATCATTATAATCAATACCTGGAAGTTGGCTGTAACCTTTAGCAACCAATCTTGCCTTATATCTTGCTGGTTCATTGGGGCTAATGGCTTCTTTTCTTTTGAAAATCCATTTACAATGGACAATCTTTTTCTCTTTAGGCAATTTTACTAAATCCCAAGTACCATTCCTTTTAAGTGACTCCATCTCATCTTGCATCGCAGTCATCCAATTCTTATGATCAGCAGAAATAATAGCCTCAGAATAGTTAGAAGGTTCTGCATTACCTTCAATTTCTTCTGCAACATTCAAGGCGTAAGAAAGCATAAGAAACAACATCACATTCTTCAATGAATCTTTTAGGTGGATTGATTGTTCTTCGAGGTCTGTCAATGGCAATAGATTGTTGTGGAGGCTGAACAACAGGAGAAGAATCATCCACAATTGGTGCATCTTGAACATCAATATCTGGTGTATCTTCTACATCGACAAGGTGCTCCACCTGCACACTTGTTTTCTCTTGTGCCTCAATGGAAACAGCAGGAGGAGGATTATCATAGAACATGACAGATTCATTAAAGATAACATTTCTACTGATAATGACCTTTGAAGTCTGAGGATTCCGTAATTTATAACCTTTAACACCAGATTTATATCCAAGAAAGATGCATTTAACAACTCTAGGCTCTAATTTACCATTATCAACATGAGCATATGCAGTGCAACCAAAAACTCTCAATTGCGAATAATCAGCAGTGGAACTAGACCATACCTCAATTGGAGTTTTCTTATCAATAGCAATAGAGGGAGATCGATTAATAAGATAACAAGTAGTGGAAGCGGCTTCAGCCCAAAAACGCTTATTCAACTTTGCATGAGACAACATGCAACGAGCCTTTGAGATGATAGTTCTGTTCATACGCTCAGCTACACCATTTTGTTGAGGTGTGCCAGGAATGGTGTAGTGTCTAATAATACCTTCAGACTTACAATACTTATTAAATTCATTAGAACAGAATTTCATCCCATTATCAGTACGTAGTACTTTTACCTTCTTTTCAGTTTGTCGTTCAATCATAATCTTCCACTCCTTGAATGCTAAAAAAGCAGCCCATGTATGCTTCAAGAAATATGCCCACACCTTTCTTGAATAATCATCAATAATTGTGCATATAACGAGCACCTCCTAAAAACCTCTTACGAGCTGGGCCCCATAAATCAGAATGTACATAATCAAGAATACCTTCTGTAGTATGGACAGAAGTATTGAATTTCACCCTCTTATGCTTACCAAATATGCAATGCTCACAAAAGTCTAATTTTTCACCTTTATATCCATCAAGAAGTTCTCTTTTGCTTAATTCGCCAAACCTTGTTCACTCATATGACCAAGACGCTTGTGCCAAAGATTTGAAGCGTCGATGACTTTAATGTCACACAAGCATCGCATACAGTGTAGTGCCTCGAAGCAAATATAAGTTTGCAGATTTCAAATCTCCTTTCATCACAATAAGAGAACCTTTTGATACCTTTAAAATTGCATTGCCACTAGAATATTTGTATCCTTTTGAATCAAGATAACTCAAAGAAATGAGATTCCTTGTCATACCTGGAACATACCTCACCTCTATTAAGGTCCTGATCACACCATCAAACATTTTAATTTGCACGGATCCAATTCCAACAATAGGACGTGGAGTATTATCTCCCATCCTAACATAACCAGCACCTTGAACAGACTCATAAATGATGAACCAATTTTTATTAGTGCATATATGAAAAGATGCGCGTATCAATAATCCATTCATCACTGCTGCTAACACATCCAGCTAAAACAACAAGGATATCAGCATTATCTGAGTTATTATCACCAGAAGCAACAAACGCTTTACATTCGTCATCAAATTTACCTTTTGATTTGTTTGTGCCATACCTTTTCTCCTTATTTTTCAACTTGTAACATTCAGAAATAACATGGTTATTTTTCTTGCAATACCTGCAGAATTTTTCACCACTTCTGGATTTTGACCGTCCCCTAGGACGACTTGAACTTCTGCTATTAGAACCATTTTCTGATTTTCTTTCATTTGTCCTTCCTCGAACAGACAAAGCATCACCATATGACTTAGAATTTTCAGGAGATACCATCAATTTTATCTTTTCCTTTGCATGCAAAGCTTCATAAACTTCAGCAACCGTTAGTGTATCACGACTATATAAGATGGTATCTCTGAAATTTGAAAATGACGATGGAAGGGAACATAAGAGAATAAGAGCCAGATCCTCATCTTCAAACTTTACCTCCATAGACTCAAGGTCAGATACAATCTCCTTGAAATTTGATAAATGATCCAATACAGATCCATCATCTTGCAACTTGTGTGAAAATAATTTCATCTTCATGTGCATCTTGCTGGTAAGATCCTTTGACATGCAGATCGATTCCAGCTTTAACCATAAGGAAGCGGCAGTTTTCTCCTGCAACACCTCTTGCAAAATATTATTTGATAAATGAAGATGAATTTGAGATAAAGCCTTACGATCTTGCCCCTTTTCTCTATCAGTCCAAGCATCTTGTTGTTTGTTCCCAAATTTATCAAGTGCATCATCTAAATCACTTTGTGAAAGTATAACACACATCTTTACTTGCCATAGTGAGAATCTTGTATCACGATCCAACAGCGGAATATCATACTTCATAGAAGTCATTGAGAAGAAATAACCAAGAGATAAATAATCTGCAGTAATAATCTAACCAAGAGAAAGAATGATTTACAGTAATAATCTAGGTATGTTGCTGTGTAACCCTAGCAAAAGCTGAACAACCTCCTGGTAGGTCTTCGTGTGGCCGTAACCAAAAAAAATTTCACACAAAAAAATCAAGACCTGGATTGATGCACACTACGAGTAGAGTAAAAACAAAAGCTGATTTGATGATGTGACCGATGCACAGTAATTGATTCTTTTTGCAGATTGCTTGTGCCTACTTGCACCGAACACCTTTGCATGTGTCTGCTGTTGACAGGCAGCAGCGCTGAGCAGCCCGCGCGTGGTGTTGCACGGCGACGACCAAGGATGCCACAGGAGCGCCGCCAGCAACTCGGCGACTCGGCGGCGGCGACGAAAAACTTTTTCTCTCAGGAACAGATCTAATCTAACTCTCAAGAACGGATCTAATCCAGCTCTGATATCACTTGTTATAAATAGAGCAAAATAGATCAAACACGAGAGACAGATTTTTACGTGGAAAAACCCTTGCGGGGAAAAAAACCACGGACGCCACAAGGCAAATCTTCACTATATGAGGAGAGTTTACAGAATTGTAGAGGAATCACATATGAGAGCTTGAAACCCTCTACGGCATACAAGATATATATATATATATATATATAGGGTGGACTAAACGGGCCAAGGCATCCCAAAACCCAATCCTTATTTATTAATTATATGATGATTAATTAGGAATGGAGATAGTATTATGTAATACATAATTTTTTATTATAGATGCTAACATATACATATATACACACATTCCTATACAATAAACATTGATGGCACTCGCACATCATCTGTGTACCGAATTATACTGATTTAATTAGTACTGCATCGATGTCTGCACCTGAATTATTCAAACCGCTCGCTGAAGTTGTCGACTTGTCGTTGTTGAATATTCAGCTGAAGTTGTCGATGTCATTGAATACTCTCGTATCATATGGTTGTGTTTAGATGTGTCCTTTGATACATATGTCATAGTATCACACTAATAAATTATTATTTTTTCTTAAAATGTAATAATTTAAAATTAAATTAGATGCGCCAGATTCATAGTAATGTGTGTAATATACATCGAGAGAATATTATATACTTAACGAGAACACAACTCTAACGCTATAGATCTCTTTCTCGAGAGGTTTTAGTAGCTATATATCGATCTTGCTGTAGTGTAGACGTATAGTAGTAGCACACTATAGCAGATTAGCAGTGATCAATAGGACTAGGAATTCGGGTTTATCCGAAATTTTGGATCGGGTAGTTCGGGTTTTCAAAAATGACATCCGAAATATTACCCGAACACCTTATTACCCGGAATTTCGAGGTAACTTGAATTACCCGAATGAACCACATCAAGTGACAACTGACAAATGGCTCGGCGGCAGCCATGGTGGTCCTGGACTCAGTGTCTCGGCTGGTCGGCAGTGGCACGGTGGGTCAAGTCGGGCGATGGCTGATGGCGATGGCGCGCATGACGGAGCGAGCGGCGACAGCGTAAGCGGCGAGCGCGCGACTACGCGAGGGCGGAGGGCCGAGGGCAGTGGCGAGCCGACGGCGGTGGTAGCTCGGGAGTCATGGGGAGTGGGTGTTTGGGTTAGGGTTAGGGATTTGGTGGTTTTCCATCGACGAGCGCCGAGGGGCACGGGTGGGCGGGTGAGGGGCACACGGGCACCGAGATGCGCCGTCCGTTGGGGATTCGGGTAGTTCAGGTTAATCGGGTACCTCGAGTTAAAACCCGATTAACCCGAATTAATATTGGGTTTTTTAGGTTTTCTACCCAAGATCAGTGTTTAGGTTTCAGGTTTCGGGTAGTTCGGGTTCAAGTTCGGGTTTCGGGCTCGGGTTTTATGTCCACGGCTAGTGATCGATCAGAAGGTTTCTGAACACGACATACATATATATGGAGATGGTGGCGAACTAGTGAACTACGACTACGCCGACGACATGTTCGCGAAGGACTACTCGGCGTACGTGCATGATCTAGCTGCAGAGCAGTGACCGAGATGAATCAGTTTGTTAATTCTCTGTATATTTGGTGATACGTAGTAGTGCTGGTAATCTCTTCGATTTGGTGAGGCAAGGTCGTCGACGGGAAGAAATAACAACTCGAGCGGCTCGCTGCCGCCGTCGACAAATCACAAATGTGCCTGAGCAGCTGCCTTCCGAGGACGAGATGGCGGCGTCGTGGCTCTACCCGATATTCTGAGGAGTACTTCGCCAGAGGCGGCGTGGATGATTGCCGGTACCAGCAAAGGACGACTCCGGTGAGCAGTGGACGGAGGACAAGTGCAACCGGACGATGGAGGAGATTATTACAGATGAAGGGATATGTGCCATGGTATATCTTCTTATCACAACTTAAGTATATTATATACTTTTTAATATATGATATTTTTTAATACGAGTTTGACCATTCGTTTTATTTAAAAAGTTTAAAGTTTATGTAATTATTATTTATTTTAATGTGACTTGATTTATCATCAAATGGTCTTTAAATATGACTTAATTTTTTTATATTTATATAAAAAGTTTATTACAAAGCCAATGGCGTCATATATTAAAAATGAAAGGAGTATTATATAGCCTTTGGTTTTCCTTGATGGAAGTGTGATTTCATGCATGTCAATCAGTTTCTTCAGTTTCATATATATGACAACTTTAGGGATATATAGGATTTTCAACGGATTCAATTAATCTTATTGGAAAATTTCCTATGCGAGTCTTTTGGTTTTTAAGTATTCGGAGGATTAATTTTAAACATGAGTTCAGATTTGAAATTGCTACCTAGCCGCGATCTATCGCAAATCGCCACACGATTACTTTTTCTCTTTCCTCTTTTGGTCTACCAAACCCAGGCGAATATGTTGGCATGGTTTTCTTTCAATTACGACAAGCATCACTTTCTTTTTCCAGTGGTTTGTGGGAGAGAAAATTTGTTGCGATTCAGCTTGCTTATAAACATTTTAGGCCAAAACTTTTCAACACAGAAACTTTTAAGGCAAAAACTTTCTACATAGAAACTTTGTACGTATAAACTTTCTACATCAAAACATTTCAAACGAATGACAGAAGACTTTGTACACAGAAACTTTTTTGCATCGAAAGTTTGTTCATAGAAACTTTCTAAACAGAAAAGTTGTATGCAAATATGAGATTTCAAACGAATCAATAGAACTCAAACTTTCTACTTCAAATCATGAACTTCCAATTGAATCTCACAAATATTTCTACTCAAAAATAAAAAACTTTCAACCAAATATCTGAAAATGTGTACTCCAAATGATGAGGCATGTACCATATCTGAGAAAAAGAAGAATAGAGTAGGAAGAACCACCCACACCGCAACCATGGAGGATGAAGAACACCACAACCATCTCCTCGCCATCTGCCGCATCGGTACCAATGGACTCGCCGCTGCGCATTGCCATGATCCGTGACTTCGTTCGAAGAACCATGTCCTGAGATCTGTCTTGCCAAGGGAGGAAAGAAAATGGGGTGAGGGGAGCAGAGGGCTCGCCGGAGGAATAAATAAAATGGGGGTGAGGGGAGCAGAGGGCTCGCTGTTGCCTTGCTAAGGAGGGGATAGGTAGGGGTGCATCGTTGAGGAGCAGAGACGAGTTGAGGGATGGAGGAAGCGTGAAGCAATGTGACTAAGGAAGATATCAATCCGGTGGTGGGGAAAAATATGTGGAGGGGAATAAGGAGTGGATATAGATGTTCGCTGCTTCTCCACACGCGAATGCTTGCAAAATAGACCTCCATAATTCCTTTAAGAATCAAGACACAATTTCTATTTCTCTCTCCTCTTAAACCCTATGCTAATAGTAATATTTTGCCACTAAAGTAATAGTTTTCCTCTAAAATTCCTATGAGTTTCATGTGAAATAATCAATTCGACAAATTCAAGTGTTTTCAATTCTTATAAAATTATGCATATATATGGGATATGGCGTGATATTCGATTCATAGTTTTTTCCTGCTCGTGCAATCCAAAGAAGCCCTGAGAAAGTCACAACATTTCAGATTAGTTATATGGTTGAAACCACTCCGCTATCTAGCTAGAACTAAGGAAAAACAAACTCATCGTATGCTGTAGACATACATAATTATTTAGGCTTACATATATAATTATGCAGAGGTTTTCTCTCAACCTTATAGATGAGATTTGCCTCTCCAAAGAGAAGGTACCGGAACTAATTTTACAGGTTAGAATATGGTCGAAAACTCATCCTAATTTATGTGTATTCCTCCTACCTAACAACATGAGGTATATCTATATCTCACATAAAAGGACCAGAAAAGTCTTGCCATTGTCAATCAGAATTTGAGAAAATTCGATACATAGCATACAAAACAACCCAGTACCCAAAAATAGCAAAAGAAGTTTTCGCTTTCGCTAAAAGCACAGGCCACCAATTTTTCTTTGATACCTAACACTCCCGTCGTGTTCGTAGTTATGGTCTGAGTGTTTGGCCGTGAGTTGACACTTACATATACCAATTTGCCCAAAGGTTCTGTCAGTAATAGCACAGGAAACTTGGTTGGCCTGTGCCCGCTCTTTTTGTTAGAGCATCTTCTAATAGTCTTTTTAAATTTCACTATCTAAATCATCATTTGAAGAACTATTTATATAAAAATTATTTTCTAACTTTTTCACTCTTCAACAATTTTTTTATCTCATGCGTGTACTTTAGAGAGCCATTCTTGTCTTACTATTTAAGAAAAGTTGTTGAAGAGTAGTTTCTTACTAAAATCTCTATTCCTAGCATTTAGAAAGAATATAAAAAGTCTATGATGTTCTTAGTTCGGCCATGTTTGCAAGGTATTAGATTATTTATATCATCAATCGACATTTAGTAGTGACTAAATTTTTTTTGGGTTTTTTTATGAAATATGAATGATGCCAGCGTAATGGATGACTACGTATTGATCTAGCCAGAAAAAATATAAATGACAAAGTTACCCCTAACTATTGTAATTAGTAAATTATTGATTATCCTTAATAACAAACTGATCATATCATTGTATAATACTATTAATAGAGAGCATCGGAGTTTTTTTATTTCGGTCGTTTTTTTCTATGGATCGAATTTTCTCTTAAAATTTTGACCCCTCAAACACTCGAAAGGTATATCGATATACTTTCCAAAGGTGGAAGAAAACCTCAGTGATGCAGTAAAACTTAAGTGCATTTTCTGAAATTATTAAGTTCACCACATTATGCGCAATTAACTATATTTAATTAAACATAAACGTGTTTAGCAAAAACACAGGTTTCTGATCAATTTCCTTTTATCGACCCAGGGGACAAAAAAAAACGAGTCCAACAACGAGAGGAAGATATCACGTTACTCCGTAATACACAGCTTGACAGAAAAGGGTTTATATATATGCACTCATGTTCCAGTGTTTGGTATCTACCAAGCTAGAAAAACTCTGGATACCTTAATTTGCTCTGTTGATTGCCACTGGATTAACAATATAAAAATTACGTTTATGTTAATTTGTACAGAAACGAAGGTGCAAGATAAACGAGAAGCTGAAGACCCTGCAACAGATCGTTCCAGGTTGCGACAAGGTCAGATCAATAAGTAAAAATTGTAATCTAACTTTTGTGGTTTTCGTGCGTCCTTATATTCAGAGATATAGGTGTTTGTTACTTTCCTCTTGTCTGAAAATATACCAGTGATATCGTTCCCTGAAGAAACAACGATCGAGTAGCAAGAATAATGATAGCTAACTATATCCTTCACTACTTGGAGACAACCCAAAACAGAGCAATTTATACCAATTTAATTAATTAATTTTGTCAGGTCCATCAAAAGAACAGCATCTTAGTACTACTAAGTATGTATAGTAGCCAGAAAGAACTCTAACGATGATGTTCTAGTCCTCCAGCTCCCGGCCTAATAATTTAGTGATTTACTTTACACAACTTGATTGAACTTTAATTCTGTGTGTTCATTCATATCAATGTTGCAGTCCAACCAGGCCTAAACGCTGGACAAAACCATCCACTGTCCAGGTCACGTCTCAGCACACACAGCTCTTAACTTTTCATACGATAATTTCGCTTAGATAAATCGTGCTTAATTATTTGTGTGTTCAGGCGATGATCAGTTGGATATGCAGCATGAAATCTCCAGCAGCAGCAGGAGTCTCGTACCCCTTCCTGCGGCCGCTGCCGTACATGCGGCCGGCGGTCGCCGACGGCGGTGCTCCGGTGGCCAGGATGGTTCCGTTTGCTGGGCCCTTGCTTCCATTGCTTCACCATCCAGCAACAGTGATGATACCTGCGCCGGCGCCATTGATGATCTATCCGGCAGGTAGCTGGAGTACTACCGGTATATATCGTCGTCAGGAAAGCTAACATCGCGGCAGAAAGAATGAAAGATTAAACGCGTACTCCCTTGCACATGCGCATGACTAAAAATTCTCTCACGTTAATAGAAAAGAATATATATATATATATATATACTAACTGAGCGTCATTTTATTTTATTATTATTATGTAACGTGTTAATTTTATAAACGGTTTTCTGTAAAATAGCCAGACAAAATAAAATTTTGGATGAAAACACTGTTGCTTTATAAATAGTTATATATATATATATATGCGTTGCACATGATTGTCCAAATTATAGTGACATAGATCGATCACTATAATTTGCATGTGTTTGGTCTTTAGAATACCTTTACGTTAGTCTCTACCAGTAAGTATATATATTATGCTAATAATATTTTTACTGATAAAAGTGATTTCGGTCATTGATTTATAGTTCTACTGGTAGTAGAAAAAACAACTATTCTAGAGGAGGTGGTATCACATATAAATAGATATAATTTTTAATTAGAAAAGATTAACCGGTATGTATTGATTATGAAATCTACTCTCACTAAAGACCACTATAAACACCTGCTGACCATTGTGATACATTAAATCCTTCAAAATATGATTTAGTGTTAACTTGAAAATACAATATTAACTCTTATATTTTTCCTACTAAACCATGCACCCCACCAACCATTTCCATAGATTTTTATGGTTTCAAATTGATAGTTATAAATTGGCTTTTTTTTGGCCCGGAGGGTGTATGTAAGTTTTGATTCTAACTAGTTAAATAAAAGAGAGAATATAGTACTGTCTATACAGGCTGTACTTGACAACAGTATCTGTAGAGTATAGAGATCATTGGTGTCAGGATATACGTGAGATTGAAGTAAAAGAGATGGGAGACAAATATTTTTATATAGGTTTAGGCCCTCTAACTGACGGGTAATAGCTCTACTCCTGTTGATCAAAGCTGGTGTTACCTTTATATATCAATATCCCATGAATGCAATATATATGATGATCTAATCTAGTCCATATCAACATAGCAACGTAAAGCTTTCACATGTGATCAACGGCTGGCACATACAACTTGCTCCACTAAATCTTCAACTTTTGAAACCGTCCATATATTTTCATCCAGACAACTATAATTATAAAATTCAAAAAAATAAACTAAAGGTTAGAAAGAAACTGAAAATCCCAGCTTTTTAGATTTTCACCGGCTGATTCCCCAGAACCTTAAACATCTAAAAAAACGACGTCGCTCATTTCTCCCGATATGTATTAGCTACCGATCATCATCTCGTTGTTGAAAGCCGCCCTCCCAGTTCGAACTAGTAGAGAATCCACTAGCTCATAGCTGCAGGTTGGATAAACCCAACTTGACTAATATATGGTTCGAGTGAATCCACGTCGGAAGAAAGCAGATAATGGGCTACTCATCTACGTGTTGGATGGATGGGTCTTTGTAATATAATGGGTAATAGGGTAAAATCTCAAAAACTAGGGTGATAATAATCGAGACTTGGTAATGTGATATTTGGCTAAAATGGAAATAGGCTCAACCGAGCTATGAGCTATCGATGTGAGATATTTTTTACCTCGATCTCTCCACCCATTCTAGTTTGTCATACGCATGCAGACACGAGCGCTTCACGTGCACACCCACAAAATACCAAATTTTTGTTGAAGGATATTCGATTCGATTATATTCAGGACCCTGCTGAGTCTCCATCTTAACTACTGCCCTCCAATTTTATATTATAAATCATTTTAAATAGTTTACTAATCAAAATATCAAATTTATAAAAATTTAATAACATTTAAAATATCAATAAATTAATTTTATTAAATTTATTATTGAATATTTTAATAATATATTTATTTATTTTGTGTTGAGTATAATTATATTAAATAATTTATAATATGAAATGGAGGGAACAACTTGATGATATATATACGTACGAAGCTGCTATATATACAAGCGGTCAGCGTAGGGTGCATGCATGGCGCCACGTTAGCAGACAAGCTAGCAGCTGATGGCAGCCACCGCGCCATGTGTCAGCTGGCCTGGCCGTGCGCTGGCACACACTTGTTTGATATATATGTAGACGATGCCATATGCATTACAACTGAAACATCGCCAGCTTCATGTATACATACACTAACATGTGAGTGTATATACATATATTAAAATTGATGTATATATAAGTTACAGTTGCAAAGGGATCGATTGATCGATACAATCATGCATAGACGACAGATGTCCGCATGTATATCTACATGCACGCATATATATATATATATATATATATATATATATATATATATATATATATATATATATATATATGTCAAAAAATCTACCTACAGATATCGATGTATATGTGTATATATACCCCTAGCTAACTGTTTGAGAACAATCTCTTCCTCTTCTCTATCTTGTCATTTACATCTGCATCTATATATGCTATCAGATCATATATGCATAATTGAGAGAGAGAGAGAGAGAGCGCGAGCGAGCGAGCGAGCATGGAAGCAAGAAGCCGGCCGTCATCGCACGTACGGCGGCTTATCGTCGGCGAAGGTGCCGACGACGGCCGGCCGGAGAGAGGTAGGAACATACGTTCATCGATCCGTTCATGGCCGGCCGGCTATGTCGTCGCAGGTACATATATACGTATATACATGCTTTATGATATACATCTGGATCTGGATGTCGATCATGCACATGATACATATTATGCGTAGCGATCGATAGATAACTCATGAAAAGATATATCGATCTTGGCGTGCATAATTTCATGTAGGGTTATGAACTTAATTAAGGACGACTTGCATCTTCCCAGCTGATACAAAATATCGGTGCTTTCTAATTCATGGTTTTTTCTCCGTTACTGTTTTACTGGATATACCAGTTCGTCAGAGCTCATTATAATGGTGTTCAAAGTGTGGATTGTTAATTAGGTTGGCCAGCTGCTTTTGTCATGAACTTTAATTTTCAAAAGACAAAGTTATATCTATGGAAGCTATTATTTCATGGATATATAGAGAAAAATATACGCCAACCCAAGAAATTAAATGGTTAAATTAAAACCAAGAACGTCATCAACCTATAAGATCGAAGTTATGGATCCGGCGAAAGACTTGAAGAAACATTATGATGGGGGAGTATACTCTGAAGTGGGATATTACATGCATGCATATCTTGACTGGATTTTTAATATTTTAGATCTTTCTAAAAACTTATTTTATAAATAAATCCAAAATAAATTTATTCCGGTAATATATTTTTCTGGCGTCAACAACGTTGACGCCGTGGTTCAACATGCCGACGTCAAAGACATTCACTGTCTTCTAGTCTTCTGTCTTCTTCTAGTCTTCTGTCTTCTAGTCTTCGGCAGAAGTAAAACACTTATATTAAGGGGGACAACACCAACATCATTATGCTGAGGACATATTTGTAATTTTTTTAAAAGGATTTAGTTGTATTTTTTTATAAATAGATCATCGGTAACAATGAAACAGTTTTTCGAACAGTTTTTCGAAGTCTGATATCTTCCCTTACCAGGGAAACAGTTTTCATCATTATTTGCTATATTTCCATATCTGAATTTTCCTTTCTGTATAATACTAGATATACAATAGTCTTGGTAACTACAAATCCAAATATAAAAGGTATACCTAACTTGCAACACTGACACTTTAGGTAATGAAATTTTATAGATTATTAAATAATTGAGATGTCTGCACAATTAATAACAGGAGAAAAGGACGATCAACTACAGGGAAATCAAGAAAGTAAAACGAAGAGAATTCAGCTTGGTTGAGTCGAGTAACAATCATCTTCCTACTGTATTGTTAAATCTTCTACCATATTGTTAAAAGAAGCTTGAAGAAATGGAGCTCATGTTCATCTCGGAGGTCAAGGAACAACTACCACGTGAAAGATTTACACCATCAAATTGTGGTGGGTTCAGAACTCCATATTATTACACAACTTGAAGATTGATCTATATATATAAAGCATGAAAACAATTGTATCTATGAAATAGCTTGAAGTTAAGAGTTATATAGTACCAAATTTAATTCCATTTTTTTAAAGAAGGGCTATAATCTGCTTGGTTCCAGCGCAAAAATTACGGAGTTGAAAAAATACCAGCCCACATGCCATATCCCACATTTCTCACGGTCAAGGAACAACCACCACGTGAAAGATTCACACCATCAAATTGTGGTGGGTTCAAAACTCCATATTATTACAGAACTTGAAGATTGATCGATATATATAAAGCGTGAAAACAATTGTATCTATGAAATAGCTTGAAGTTAAGAGTTATATATAGTACCAAATTTAATTCCATTTTTTTAAAGAAGGGCTATAATCTGCTTGGTTCCAGCGCAAAAATTACGGAGTTGAAAAAAATACCAGCCCATATGCCATATCCCACATTTCTCACTTGTCACTATGATTATATTTTTCCAAATTTACTCTATTTGAAAATACAGCTTGTGCTAATAGTCAGAATCCTTATATTATGGTTGAAGGAAGTAGAAAATAAATCATAATGAAATAGTTGCCGTACAGTGCAGTTCAACCAAAATTATCTCACAACTATGTACTCCCACCGTCCAAAAAACTCAATCTAGATAGATGTGGCATCTCCTAATACACCAAATCTAGATATGAATTCAGATTCGTTGTATTAGATTAAGTTTTTAAGAGAGTACGCACCAGCCGTTGATTTAACAGACGTTCGTTTGTCAGGATCAACCCACGATATAAATTACTATAATGTAGGATTGTGTACAGTAGTTAGATGATAAATACAGTACTAACTACTCCCTTCGTCCCAGGAAGATTTCATCTTTGCCCCTGTTCACTGGTCTCACAAAGACTTTAACTTTAGAGTAATAATTGTATTAGAATTATTACTCCCTCCGGTTGGAATTATCTGTCGTTTTCGACAGCAAAAAGGAACTTTTGCACGGTCTAAACCGACAAGTACCATATTTTGCATAAAATTATAACTTCTAGTTTAATACCACCCATTATCAGCAATCACAAAACATAAAAATCCGTAATTAATTAACATTTGTTTCCTAGAATCAAACACACAGAAGATGACACCACACTGTGTGTTCCCATCCTACGGGAACTAGCTAGCTGAGACGTATATATCGCCTTGGGACTATATATTTGTTAAATACAGTATGATCATAGTTGTTAATTATAACTTATATGTAATTATAGTATAATTTGTATGTGACTTTCAGAATCCTGTCATAATATGTTATTTTCAAAAAAACAGCCGGAGGTCGGGGACCAAATCCCCCTCACACGTGCTGATTTTTTTCTTCCTTGTGTTTGCACGTATCTTAAAGTAAATTTAACGTTTTAAAATTATATGAAAGTTACATACAAATTATAATTGTAATTACATATAAGTTATAATGTAACTAATTACGATTATACTGTATTTATGTCTATTAGAACTAAAAATTTATGATAAATATATAGCAAAACGTCTTAACTAACGGATAGGATCGGAGTAGTACATGCAATAAGGGATTAATAATAATCCGGTCAAACATAGACCTGCATGCCTGGTATCTAGATATCACATGTATACGTACAAGCTAGCGTACGTATACGTATGTAATACAATGCACTAGATATGACGATTGATCGAGTTTAGGTAGCTAGGGTTGCGTAAGAGTGCAGGTGAGTAACGCATGGCATGCATGGAGCACTCGTCGTCGTCTTCCTCTCATCTCCGGCGACCTTTCAACCCTGCCGCTACCTGTGCTACATGCATTGATTCTCCATCTAGCAATCAGATATGATCGATCTACGACAAATTAACATATCTTCTCTCTCTCTCTCTAATTAAACATCAGTGTCAGCTAGCTAGCTAGTATGAATGCATGTATCGATTGGTCTGCAGGGCTCGCAGTATATATATAGGGAGAGCCATAGGCGCCATTGGTGTACAAGCTAGCTAGCTGGAGACCAAGTTAAAGTGCAGTTCACACACTGGCATTCATGAATCGCCAAGATCCTGAAGCAGCTGGGTTCTTCACCGACGACGACGACTCCGGCAGCAAGACCGCCGCAATCGCCGCCGCCATAGAGAACGAGGACTTCTCCTACATGCTGCGTGAATTTGACTACTACACGTATGGCAGCTACTTTTGTCACTCATCTTGATCGCAAGTATATACATATATATAGTTCGGTAGAACACTAAAAGGGCAGTATGTATATGTATTGATATATCATGCACAAAGCATATATCTATCCCGTACATTTTTAGTGCTGCTAGCTTCAACTATATGAACATTTTCGTTTTAAAAAAAGTACTATATGAGCATGAAATCCATAGGAAGAGAAATTAATCATCATCATCATCATCATCATCATCATCATCATCATCATCTCACCTCCCTTGAATTGTATAGTGCATATTTAATTTAGTCAAAATCTTGAAAGTTTGATTGTCTGAAATCGATCAAAATTAATACTACAAATTAAGGTGTTGTCATGATCGTATAAATCCCTATTAAATGAATGTGACATATATATGTGCATTTTTGACTGGTCATGAATTAGGAACGAATATCACGCAAGAATGAGATGTTCTACGTATAGTACTACTATATATATATACTAGTTGCATGCATGGGAAGCAAGCCTATGTTATCCAGCTCTACGTGTCAAGCCATTGATGCATGCATATATATGTCTTTCTAATGTACAGAAGTCGTGAAGATCTCTTCGAGTTCATGTGGAAAGGAGGAGGAGGAGGAGGAGCCAGCAGCTTCGAGCAGCCGCAGCCGCCGGTGGTTTCCTGCCACCGCCGGTCGCCGCAGCCCCCGGAAATTATTGTGCCAGGGACGACGACGACGACGACGACGACGACGTTACTGCCGGAGCCAGTAGCTGATGATGATCTCCCAGCTGCTGCTCCTCCCTCGGAGGAAGAGATGGCGGAGTGGCTCTATCCGATCGTCAGCGGTCACGAAGTCGCCGGCGGGTGGCGATCGCCGGAGTCTCAGGATGACCGGCGAGCCGGAGCCGCACTGCCGGAGAAGAAACAGATGCCGCCGGCATCGCTAACGACGACGATGAATAAGGTGCATATATATCATATTAATTCCATTAATTAAATTTAGACAGGTCGATTTTTTGGAAAAAGAATTTATATAAAACTCGGCTTGCACATCCCGAAGAATGTATACAGCCAACCAAGTTCATGTGAGATGATTTTTAAAGATGAGAGTAACATCTATAGAGTATTTTTTTCATGACTACGGCCTATGGAGGATATCTCCTTAAGAAATGAAATTACTTTCCCTAAGTAACATCTAGCTTAATTAATGTTGAATGAAAAAGAAGCAAAACTGAAAATTGGATCGAGTGTAGCTTCTCCATCAAAGTTTAAGTTTAAATTACCTATTTTGTGTCCTTTTAAATTTGCTTAAACTTTTGCGTGAACTGTCTGGTACGCAAACAACTCGATCATATCAATAGTTAATTTCTCTTTAAAGTATGCCTCTTATTATAATACTTGTCCTCGTTTCGGACAAGACTATATATTGTCAAACTTTAATACCATTGACTATAAATAACATAAAAAATATTTATCTTAAAAATTGGTGACCATATGTATAGTTGATTTTTTAAAAAACACTTCAATAAAGCCATATATTATTGATATTTATATATATTATAATAAAAAATAGTGATCAAAGTTATTTTTTAAAATGTATCCTTACTCAAAACGACAAAACGTAAGTATTATCAACCGAAAAAATTAAGTAATTAATAAGCTGATTATTGAACCATCTCAGCTTATTCATGTACATTAATTCTTGAACTGACTTCTGAATCTCTGATGAGTCTGATCATCATATATCACAGGACGAAGCGAGCGACGACTCCGGCGAGAGAAAGAAGAAGGCATCATCAGCAGGAGGAGGAAAAGCAAGCAAGCATCACCACGCTGCAGGAGCTCACAACCTTACAGAAAAAGTGGGATTCCATCGATGATTCACTCAATTTCATGTGTCCATATATATGAATTCTCGCATGCATCCATCCATTCATCTATTTAATTGATCGTAATTTCTGGATGCATGTGCAGAGGCGGAGGTTCAAGATAACTGAGAGGCTCAGGACGCTGCAACGTCTCGTCCCCGGATGCGACAAGGTCAGTTAGATCATTCAGTGATAAGTAAAAACTCCCAGCAATTTAATTAACTGGAAGATGTTCTTTTTTCTCCTAAGAGATGTCCTAAAGTATTCTTCATGCCATCTAAATGATTTTTAAAAAAATAAAACATAGATCCATATGTAATATATCACTTTAAAAATACTATCTCCTTTTCAAAATATATGACGCCATTAATTTTTCATACACCGTTTGGTTATTCGTCACAACAAAATAAAAAAATTTATATAATTTTTAATAAGATAAAAGGTCAAACATTATGAAAAAATCAACGACATCATATATTTTGAAATAGAGGTAGTACAAGTTTAAATTCGATATATACACGCTGTTTCAGGAAAGACATATACAACTATGAATAATACGCATGAGTCTAATTTGTTATGTTTGTGAAGTGATATATGACACATTGATTTTGTAATTTTTTAAAAAATAATTATTTGGAAAATATTTTTGGGATGGATGTAGCATCATGCCTGCCAGAAACAACACGAGAATGGGCTAACTCTTTAAGGGATAAAAGGCTAATTTAACCTAGAATAAGATATCATTAAGCTTTTACGTGTTAAAAAAATCGTAATTATGAACGGGTATAACTAATGAATCAATAATAGGATATGGATGTATCGTCGATATGCATCGTTTGTGGACAAACTAAACGACTTAACTGAAGAATTTGTCTCATGCTGCTGCATGCATGCACGCATGCATTCTCTGAATCTGAATGCATACTGACGGCATATGCATGGGGATGGATGCATGCGTCCATATATTTCAGTCCAACCAGGCGTCGACGCTGGATCAGACAATCCAGTACATGAAGTCGCTGCAGCACCAGCTCAAGGCCATGTCCGTCGTCGGCTCGCCGCCGGCGGTGGTGTACCCCGCTGCCGTGCACCCGCAGTCGTACATGCATGCACCAGCGCCGCCGACGGTGGCCGGAGCGGCGCCGGTTACGATGCCGATGCCTGCAGGGATGGTTCTTGCTGCTTCTCCAGGGGCGGCGCCGCCCCTTCCCACGGCGATGGTGCCGTTCGGAGCTATGCTCCCTTACCCTCCCTATCCGGCGGTGTTGCTGCCGCCGCCGGCGACACTGTACGGCCGGCCGGCGGCCACCGCTCCCAGCGTCGCTCCTTCTGCAGCTCGTCGACATGGCTCCAGCAGCGGCGGCAGAATTAGCAAGAGCAGTAGCAGCAGCCTGCGCAAGAAATTGTAACTGCATATCAGGTATATATGTGTAGAAATTAATTGGTGAGCATACTTAAATTTGAGTCCACAAAAACTCCAAGAGTTACTAGTACATATTTTATGCATTGTTGTGTTCTTAATTAGCTGGCTCTTTTTTTCAGGGAATATTGTTCTAAAGGAAGCTGAAGAAAAATAGAAGCGGTTATTCGTTGTCAAAATTGAAGTTACTTTAGGAGAATTAACCATTTCATTGAGAGCCTTCTTACTCGTCATGATCACACCTGCAGACCGTGTTGTGTGATTGTTAATTAATTTTGGATCCCCATCAACTGGAACCTCAACTGTATAATTAGTTAACTTACTGTGTACTGAGCAAAAAAGTTCACGAGCACTAGTAGATCTAGAGGTACATATGTATGTGCAGGGTTGTAATATATATGAGGGAGTTGACTACTTCCCTGTAGGTGTGTTCGTGGTTTTTTATAAATCGAATAGAATCGTTCGTTCAAAAATAAGTAGAATAGATTAATTCGACGATTTGGTTAAGGACAAAAAAGTGGAGCTGCAGCAAGTCCAATCCAATCAAGACTGATATCCATGCATACTCCTAGCTAGATTATACTATTTATTTGTAAAATTTATTTTAAAGGATATATATATATATATATATATATATATATATATATATATATATATATATATATATATATATATATATGCATATGCGTGTGTGTGCGCGTGTACACAAAGTTTGTCTCCTTAATTTGGTAACCTCTGTTTGAATTATCCCTATTTTGTTTTCTACTGCCACTATTATCACCAATAGAAAGTGATTTTAACTGTGAATTTATGAATTTTACTGCAAGTAATACAAAATAATTTTACTACCATTATTAATATTAATATTATAGTATAAATAGATGTGATCTATTCGATCAGGAAACATTAATGTCCTTGATTAATGACCATCGGTTTTTATAGTGTTTCCATTATATGTTTACACACATATTTCTGTTTTTAGTGAATAGCAAAAGATGGGAAAGCTATCTTTATTCCTTAAGGAACATTCTCTCGTTTTTCATATCATCAAAATAGCTATTATTATTTTTAAAAAATAGTATAATAGATCAATATGAAATATGTCAGTTCACAAATATGTAATTTCAAATTTAACCTACATAAGTAGAAAAAAACAAATTTGTTTGCGTATTATACACACTGTTTATAGTCAAAATTGTTGTTTTTTTTCTACTTGTATAGATTAAATTTGAATGTATATGTTTATGGAATGACATATTTTATAATGATCCATCATGCTATTTTTTTTAAATTTTTCCATGATATTTTTGACGACATGCATAATAGAAGGGGATGTCCTTAAGTGATAAAAATCCACTTTCGAAGAGATGTGCTGCGTTGGAATGCATGTACATTAATTAGGGATCCAAGTTCCAAACATCTTCATGTGAAAATCACGTGAGAGGTGTTGGACTGCTTTTCTTTAATGTTTATATGAGTAACCCAGAGACGAAATTTCCCAAAAACTAATTTGTCACTTTCCCCCTATATTGTCCTACATAGAGAGTCTATGATTGTTCCATTCCAATTCTAAAATGCGGGCCGCGCACACTACAATACATAATCTATTTATTGTAATCCAACCCTGCAACACAATGAGCAAAGATGACATATAGTTACAGGGAAATGGTTAGCAAGGATATGTTCTTTTCTTATTTTTCCCACCTCCTACGTATATTTTCCAAACTATGTCTTTTAAAAAGTTTCTATTGAAAAATTGTTATACAAAGTCATATTAATTAATCTTTGTTTTTAATACCTCATTAACCATGCGTGGATGAGCTATCTCGTTTTTCGTGTAGGAGAGAAAGGTTTCTAACTCAATCAAACAAACACCTATGTATATATATACAGTACTTGAAAAACGATTTTACTAGGCACTACGATTTTATTTTACAGGCAGGTCATTACAAATTAATCCATTTGCAATAATGATGAGTAGCTTCTGTTTATCTAAGCCTGCTCTAGTTTTGATGCACCTAATCAAGGGTCGAATTTCATGACTTGATAAAGAGGAAGCCAATATATTTGGTCTTGAAGAGTCAGGCAAATCCAACCTGCTTGCTCCTGCCTCCAACTCAGTCTAAGTCGTACCATAATGTGTCTAGACTCAACAATTATCTTGCTCCAAGATCACCTTAGACCAGACTAGCAGAGCTTGACTTATACAAAAGAGAGAGTGGAGCCTATCGAAGCATTCTTAAGAGTAAGATCATTGGCTTCACTGCACCCAGAGAGAGATTGCTCTATTTTGTTGGATCATGGGGAACAATGAGGATGGGTATGGGGAGATGGACATTTAGGGTTAATTGTAAAAAGGTTATTTTTCTTTTCTGGTAGAGGCTCATGTTTCTCTGTACTGATTTTTATGGGATTAGCCCGACCCGACGATCAAATTCTAGGTGGAAATCATCAACTTTATAATGCCCAAATGAAAGAAAGGGTTTATGAGCCCTAGCCCTGTAAGCCCACACCTCTGTAGAGTAGTGTAGTGTTAGCCTTATAGATAAGTCATACCCAATACTTTTGTGTTAAGCTCGACGGGGCTCACTATATACCAAGTCTTATACGAAATCATGTCTCGTATACGAAAAGTATTCCAGATAAGAAAGAAGAAAAAGAGTCATACTCGAACGCTATAAAGACTCCTAGGACAAAAGGACAACCAAGGGTATAAATATAAGAACCGCAGGAGGAGAGGGTTCATACCAAGACAGATCAATGCAAGTCACTACAAACCTAGACAAACCAATTATAGAGCTACAAAGACTGATATGAAAGATCTAAACCTACCTTTAATTTTGTCAAGTTCATAATCAAAAGCAGAGACTAGATTAAGTTACCTTAAATATTATAAATGTATGATATTGATATATAAAGATAACACCTGATTCAGTCAACGAGAGTAGACCATTCAACACCTACAACACAAACTATTTTTGACCAATTGGTATATATTTCCTCTATCCCATTAAAAGTTAATTTTTGGCTATGAAACTCGACGTAGCGTATGGCGAAAATTCCACCCCCCTAAAACTGTGGAATGTGCTGTAGGTCGGCATTGCTGGGTAGACGTGGCAAGCGCGTGCTTACGTGGCGCTCATCGTCCACGTCGGCACGCGGTTTCCCTAGGTAGATTTTGGAGGCGGTGTCTCCCCTTCCTCTCCACACCCTCGCGCGGCGACGTACCGGCCGACCTGAGACCACCGATTCAATCGCTTGCACACGACGTAGTCGACGTCGACGCCGCGCGCGTCACGAACGGCGTCCATAAATATAGCGGCCGGCCAACGACGGCAATTAAGCTAGCTATAGCTAGATCCATCATCCATGCATGGACGACGGTGAGGTGCCGGAGATCATCGCCGGCCGCGGAGAAGACTACGACAACGACGATCCCGTCATGCGCACGCCCTATGATCGCTACATGACGTAAGTAATTTAATCAGAGCTAGTACTATAAGGTTTGTTGCATGCTAAGTGTTCAATTAATTGATGATGATCCATGCATGCAACGTATGGCGGTCGTACCTTAGCGAGCACGACGACGGCGGTTCCGTCGTCGACTGGAAGACGACGATCGGGATGATGATCTCGCCGGCGGTGGCGCCGCCACCTCCTCAGCTGCAGGGACAGACGACAGCAACGAGCAGTACTGCTACAACATATTCCAGCCGCGGTCAGCCTGTGATCTCGGTCGTCGGCGGCGCCGGAGAGGCCGAGATGGCGTCGTGGCTCTGCCAGGTCTTCGAGGAGCACGCCGTCGCCGCTTCTGATCGTCCCGGTGATAAGCTGGGCGGCGACGGCGGAAGCAGGGATATCGGCAGCGGTATCGACGACCGTGGCGTGGCATCGGCGGCGGCAGGGAAGAGTACTCCGGTGAAGGAGCTCTACTGCTCGGGATGCTGCCGGCCAAGGAGGGGCGCCGGCGCCGGCAAGAGGTCCCGTGCTGGGAGAGCAGCAGAACAGGTATAAAGAACAGGTATAAGTTTATTAAAAATTAATTTTAATCAAACTTTAAAATATTAAAAAAATAAAAATAACTTATAATATAAAACGTACTCAGTCCGATCCATTGACACATATATATACGTTTTGGACGACAGTTAGCTTAATTATTAAAAATTAAGTAAACAAAGAAAATCATAGTTCAAATATATTTAATAATAAATAAATTATAATAAAATAATATTTTTAAATAAGAAAACATATTTTTGGAAATCAACAACGCTAAACAATAGAACAGAAAGTATTAATATACTGTGAACATGTTCACCGGAATATATATATATACACACTAGAAAATATGTTCGTGCGTTGCAACGAACATCATTTTATTTTATCATCATTATGCAACGGGTTAATTTTATAAACATTCAAGAGGTTTTCTACAAAATAAGCAAAATAACAGGCAGAACAAAATTTTGGATGGAAACAATACTTGCTTTATAGATAGTTATATATATAAACACACATATACGCATATACATATATACACATATATACACGCTAGCAGTATTAGGTGAATGTCCATGCATTATAACGAGAATTAAATAAGAGAATCTCATCGTAAAGCCTAAAAAATTAAAATAGAATTATTCTCATGTAAGATAATGTCATCATTTTTATTTCACTTGATTTTTCGTGTTTTATGGCTTGAGATTAAGGGACAAAAGTTCATCTACTTCGCTATTCGGAAGACTCACATAACAGTGATGGTGGATGGTGAGTGACGGTAGATTCACCACTCATCAGTCACCGTCAGGTTTTTTAAGGAGTATGTATATATAAGTGATAATTAATTAATTAAGCTTGTTATTAATAAAGACACTTCCAATGTAGACCCTATCAGTTTCTATCTCTATTTATTACTCAGTTTTTATCTCTATTTATTATTCTCATATTTATCAGTTTCTATCTTTATTTATTACTCTTATATTTAAAATATAAGATTTGCTGATGTGATATCCTATTTATTAGAGAGAGAAGGGTGAAAAGGAAGAAATGTTTCTTCTTTAGAAACGGCGTCTTCTCATGTATATATGGTGCATGATGCTAGCGTTGGGAAGGAGGGCTTGGAGTCTTCAGATCCCCTGCGGTACACCTCCTCGCAGCCGCTCTCAGCGACGGCGACGCACTCCTCGAGCCCGCGCACCCTCGCCACGGCCGCCTTCCTCTCCTCCTCCTCCTCGTCGTGGCAGTAGTCCTCGAAGGAGACGGTCCGCCGTCGTCAGAGGAGGTCGGTCACCAGCCACATCGGATTGGCTGGCAAGCGGGCGAGGGAATAGGGCGTTGGCGTACGTGGCGATGGCGCGGCACTCGCCGTGGACTCGGCGGAGGCGGACGACACACCGGAGAAGACGGCCACAGCCGTAGTAGCCACGGAGGAGGTGGCGGCCATGAAGGTGTCAGCGAGAGTCGCCTTGTCGGCGTCGTCGCCGGGGACGGCGTGGGAGGAGAGATCACGAGCGGAGGAGGCAAGCCGGGAGATCTCCCTTGTCGACCGCTACTACGCGCGCAACGCCACGGCGAGGCGCGACCCATCGTGGTGCCGGAGCACGACATGGGTCTCGGAGAGGAGCTGCCTGAGCGCAACGAGAGAATCCCTGAAGCAGCCGTGGAGGTCGGCGAGAAGGAGGAGGTCATAGAGTAGCTGCTCCGTCCATGGCCGCCGCACCGCGTCCTGCGCCTGTGGGTGGTGGTGCAGGTCGGTGAGCCAGGGTGCTGACACGACTCCTCTCCTCTCGTCCGCTACTCCTCCAAGGGTGGCCACAGAGGCCAAGCCCCGACGCCGTCATACCGCGTGAGGCCGGCCATGGAGGCTAGGCCCTCCTGCCTACATGAGGAGATCGACGAGCAGCAGCAGACGTCGGCCGTGTAGTCATTGTGAGATGTGCTGGTTCACATGAAAACATGTCACAACTGGTTACATATTATTTTTTATCTAAGGAATTAATTAATGATAGTTTTTTTGTTGTGAAATCTTTAATGTATAAAATTTATGGATGGTTTTTGTATTGGGAGTTCTCCGCATGATTATAATTTGCTGGCGTGTAGAGACGGCGCGATAAGATCAACGACAAGCTGAGGACGCTGCAGCGACTAGTGCCCCGTTCCAGCAAGGTAATTAAATTAATTAATCCTATTCTATTTAATTTACCAGCAATTATATAGAGAGTTGAATATAATAATTAATGTCGCTGACGCTGGCTGGAGTACATGCATGAATGCATGGGCACGCACGTGACGTGGCGCTTTACGTGGCCTGTTTAATTTTCTTCAGACTGATAAGGTGTCCACGCTGGACGGGGTCATCCAGCACATCAAGTATCTCCAATACCAACTGAAGGTATACTAGCTAGCTAGCTGTTTTTTTCTATGATAAAACTCTCTACATCTCAAAATATATATGGTAATTTAATTCATTTAAAAATTTAAGTATAAATATATAAACCTATAAATTAGATAAAACAAGTTACAATGAAATAAATAATTTTTATAAGATCTTTAAAATAAAACGGATGATCAACGTCATTTTTAGATAAAGGAAGCATAATATAATAGATTATTGTATGTACATATATCATCAGATGGATCATATCCCTAGCGTACGTATACCTAGCTAATTAACGTATCCGACCCGTATATATATAGGTGATGTCCAATGGAGGTTACGGCGAAATGGAGACGGCGGCGGTGGCGGCCGGTGCAGGCGGCATGCTGCAGCCGCCGTCGTACCTGCCACATTGCGGTGGAGTTGTCTTCGGCTGCATGCCGGCGACGACGACGCTGCTTCACCACCATCACCATCAGCTCGTCCAGGCACCGACGATGCTCGCATGCCGTCATCACCACGGCGACGGCGCCGCCGTGCCGGCCAGCCGCTTCAATTCCGCCGCCGTTGTAACGCCGTCACGCTTCCCAAGTCACAAATGATCACACTTATCTGCATATTAGTTTCAGGAGTTTTCGGAGTTGTATACTACGTACGTATATGCCGGAGCTGTGTGAAGCTAACTTGGAAAAGCTACTACTCTATACACAATCGTACGTATACCAAAACGGCTAGGTATAACTGTATAATACGTACGTGTATACCTTGATTTCTGGACTTTGGTGAGTGCTTCTCCTTGACCTGGGCAGTTCCGGTGCCGGCAGGCATGCACTATGTGACCCTATAGCTGTTATACCAAAATGACAATTAATTGTATACCAAAAAAGACACCTATAGAATAGAAGTGCATCCGTTTTTTATTTTTACATATGATAAAAAACATAAAAATATTTGATATTTTATTTGGCACCTATACAATCACAACTTTTCTCCCACAATATTCATATGTATGAATCTTTCCACAAGTTTCATGATTTTTTAACCCAAATTATATGTATGAATCGAGCAAGATTCAAACTCAAGAGCTGTCTCTTCGTTCAAAGCCTCCTTACCATCTCATCTACGAACATATGTTGTCTTCAAACCAAATGCCTATTCTTTTGAGATTACTTCATCCGAATTTATAATTCATATTTAATATCATAGATGAGCTCAAATGAAAATTTTGTCAACTACAAAATTGTAGATCTCATCTAGGTCTACAACTTTTATATATGTTTTGTCTCCATCCGAGATCGTTTAGAAATTTTAAATATTCACTTATGAAAATAGATCTGAGACATTATAACATATTTCAAACATTCAAACAACCTTAAATCAAAGTTATCAACTATAAAGTTGTAGATCTCGTCGAGTTCTATAAATTTAATGTACATTTTATTTCCATCCAAATTTATATAAAAAAATTAGACACACACATATATATATATATGATCTACATCATCATAGGTGTCGGTTTTAATTGTAAACCGACACCTATGGGCTTATAAGTGCTGGTTTTATTAAGAAACGAGACACATGTGATGCACATATGTCCTGGTTCATCGTAAAAACCCATACCTATGGTATCACAATTATAGGTGCCAGTTCATTATAAGAACCGATACTTATGTGATGTCCATAGACACCGGTTTGCTGTAAGAACCAACACCTACGACTTGGAGGACTATTGGTGCCGATATTTGTTATAAGCCAGTACCAATAAGTGGTTATAGGTATCGATTCTTAATTTTTTTAAAAAAAATGGAAAAAGCTTTATAGGTGCCAGTTTTACGCAACAGACACTTGTAAGGCTAATATCTATGTGGTGTTTTCTAGTAGTGAGGGAGGAGGCCATACTCCGGTGCTCGGCAGGGGGCGGAGGAGCGGTCCCGATATCGACTGCTCAAATGGATCGTTTGCTATGACTTCAGCGAGAAGGTGGAGCATTGAATTGCAACCACAAGACGAGATTGAGGATTGGAAACGTTGAATCTAGACCATAGACGTTTCACTATCGCTGACATTATAGGGCCCACATGTCAGTGATAGGTGATGGCACTGCTAAAAGTAGTATAAGAACGATCACATTTTTTTGAAGAAGTGAAGTGAACGTAGCTCAACTGATTAGGTTTTCGTGGTGGAACCAGTTCACCCGAATCCAAGTCATAGAGTTTATGTACTATACATGTAAGTATATAATTACTTTGTCACACCCAAAAATTTAGCCACATTCTTAGACTATGTATAAATCCATGTCCAGAAATCAGACAGGGTACACAAAACGACAAATCAATATACAAATCTAAACGTAAATAAAACGTAAGTACTTATAGCAGAGGACTTAGTCCTCACACCGAAAAGAAAATGGCGGCGAAAAAGACGATCCTAGTAGGGCTTCAGCTCCACTTCAAATAAAACTCAACTGGGGTATAAGTCTTGGTCTTGTAACTTCGTCTTCAACTCAAAAGCACTGCACTTCTGAAAAAGGAGAAATAGCAAGACTGAGTGCAACCACCGTACTCAGCAAGCCACACCAATGATGCAGACGTGCATGGGGAGACAAAGGGAGGCTTGTGGCTATTTGCATATAGGCGGTTGTAAACGTTGTAGTTAAAAACAATAAAACTATTGATTAATTAAGTCAAGATTCATTCTCCACTAAACAACGCTACACCACGTTGAACAGAACCAACCATTCCACCTGAACTAAACCAGTTTATTAAGCCAAGTTAATTAATAGTGTGGGACTAATCACGATGAATCTGGTCGATCGCCCATAATCGCGGGCATGACTATTCGAATAGTTTTACTCTGATCAGAGATGTATAACTATGCCCATAAGACACGATTCTATACATGTTGCCATTCCCCGAAGTACCATCATGATACTGCAAAGGGGGAAATCGTGACAAGACCCTTCGCATAACTCCCCCGAACCAAGTGTACCACATTGCAAGTTTCGTCTGCACCCCTAATACTAGGATGGGCTGCCCCTTTGTGCCAAGGTGAATCCGGAAGCCGCATAGACCGTCGTAGGGTCCATCCAAACTCCATCACGCCCAACCTTGCCTGGGAACGTCAGAAAGGGAAGAGCTATACTACAAGTCTAGCAGTTGCCCATACTTGCTTATGGTAAGCACTGTAAGTCTTCCAGGTTTCCCGCGAACCGGTACTTAATTGCCAAGGGTACGACAAGCAAAACCATGCACCCACAGCCTACCATTGAGTTGCATTTAGTTGGATAAATATGACCAATAAACATGGACATGTGTCTCGAGCTCACAGCTTATCAGATACTAAAATAAATAATGTGATTATTTCATTAAGTGAGCCAGTGGTAATTAAGCATGGTTAAGCATAACATAATTCTAGCAAGGTCAACATAAGTGACGCAAGCTAATCAAATTATCACCCAAGTTTAACAAAAAATGGATATGAAATAAACATGGCAAAAGCAAGCAAATAGGTAGATCCAATTCCCATGTAATTAGCGAACATGCAATTTATTTGCAACGGTAAAATATTTCCATAAAGTAGGCTCAATATGTTCAAGGGGGGATGTGTGGCTTACCTTGCTCCTTCAAACAATCTTTCAAACTCTTTTCCTCGTGAGCACGAACTTTCAAAATGGCGGAATGAGCGTTTAAGCGCTTAAGCGTTTAACCATACCGTTGGTTACCCCTCAAAGGGGAAGAATTTAAGCGTTTAACTATACCGTTGGTTACCCTCAAAGGATTAAGCAGCAGTTACACCATATTCCTGCCTTTTGAATTAGTAGTTATACCATCGTCCTACCTTTTGAAGCTCGAGTTTACATGGTAATCCTTGGATGATGGTAATGCCACACTCGAGCGAGTCGCGGTCGATGGAGTAGGTCACATTGGTCGTCTCGTCGGCAACCGCACCACATCCCGTTGCTGGTCCGCGAAGAGGCTCCGACATCTTCTTCAAAATGATGTCTTGTAATGTATAGGAGTACCATATGAACTCGAGCTTCAAAAGGCAGGAAGCAAATGCCACACTCGAGCAAGTCGCAGTCGACAGAGTAGGTCACCTTGGTCGTCTCGTCGGCATCCGCACCGCTTCCCGCTGCTGGTCCGTGAAGGGGCCCTGACGCCTTCTTCGCCGACCTTGGTCTCATCTTCTTCAAAATGATCCGGTGCCATGTCTAGGATTACCCTGTAAACTCCATCTTCAAAAGGCAGGAAGCAAATGCCACACTCGAGCGAGTCGTGGTGATGGAATCTTGATTACCTGCTGGGAGAGGATGAACCCTTTTTCACTCACCATTTTTGTACTAGTGTTCGGAGCATCTTCTTGCAAGGTAGTACCAGTCTTTGTACCGAGGATCAATGAAGCATTATGTACTCAAGCAAGTATGCGGTAGAAAGCTAAAAGTTTACGTATTTTTGACCTGTCAATGCAAACAAGCTTTACACCCTCTTCAATGGAGATATCCTGAGCATTTGGGGTGACATGGAAGAATACGACTATCATAAGAGCGACAAAAGATGGCGGGCGAGAAGGTAAATAGAAGCTGGAGGGTGCGAAGGCCATGGAGATACAAGTGCAATGACTCCCGAGCGAGCGCGGATCAGGGGAGAAGCCTCTTCTCCCATCATGCACATCCAATATCTATTTTCATGATTTACTATACACTTCTCCAATATTGCAGGAGTCGTAGTGCCATGTTTGTACCCCATACATCCATCATCAGGGTTTCCTATTTCGCGCAGGCATGCCGTACCGCCCCCACGTGGTAGCGCAATTTTCACGCGAAAACCACGACGAAGTGAACAGTGACGGAAATTAAATTTGAACCAAATTCAAATCGGTGTCGTGCCGCGGTTTTCGCTCAAACCGCGAGAAAACCTCGCCGCATACCATGGTTTTTGCGGCGGACAGAGAGAAATTTATTTTTGTGACGTGTTAAAAATTTTGAAAAAAGTACTAAAATTACTGATAAATGTATTTTTGTGATAAAATGGATTTTTTCAAATTTTTTGAATTCGCATGAAATTATTCAGACGAAATCGTGTGGCTACCGTATCGCACCTTGCGATATCGGAAACCCTGTCCATCATTGCTCATGAAAAGCTCTATGCTTGTAGTATCCATCATTGCTAAAGAAAAGTTCACTAAAATAGTATTTATAAGTTTTTGCAGTATTTTAGACTAAATATTTAGAAATACTATAAAAATTTACAATAAATAGTATTTATAGAAAGTAAATTACTATTTTCGAAAAATTCTATTGGTGACGGGCTCGAACTCAAGCTAATCGGGCTTAAGAACCGAGCCCGTCACCGATGAGATTCATTGGTGACGGGCTAGTTCTTAAGCCCGATAGAGATGATGATCTCATCCGATCGGGCTTAATCTTTAAGCCTGTCACCGATGAGAGCATTGGTAATGGTCAATAATTATAACCCTATATAGATAATCTTATCCGATCGGGCTAAATCTTTAGGCCCGTCACCGATGAGTACATTCGTGACAGGCTTTAGCTTAAGCCTATCACTAATGGTATTTTTCCATTGGCCTTTGCACGTCGTTCCAGGTCTCATCTGTGACGGGCACTATATTAAGCCTGATTGAGATGACTCATCTCAATCGGGCTTATTAAAGCCCGTCACAGATGTGCTTCAAAATCCTTTAACATAGCGCACTGATTCAGATCTACACATTATCATAAAAAATTTCTAAGTCCTCACTCAGAACCCTAGCACCATCGCCGTCGTCCCTCGCGTCCTTCCGCGCCGCCACCGAGCACCGTCGTCCATCCCCAAGCCCCGCGCCATCGTCCTCCCTCACCGCCACCAAGCGCTGCCGGCTGTCCCCAAGCCTGGTGTCGTCGTCCTTCCTCGTCACCACCAAGCCCCGTCGACCGTCCACGAGCCCGGCGCCGTCGTCCTCCCTCGCCGCCACTGAGCCCCACCGGCCGTCCCCGAGCCCAGCGCTGTCGTCCTCGCCGCCACCACCGAGCGCCATCGCAAGGTTAGTCCATATCTTCGGATCCATGCTGAAACGCCATTTAGTTGATTGATCTTGATGTTGTACTGCTCTTCGCCTAGAGTTAGGCACTCTCGCTAGATTTAGGCACTATATGGTTAGGTGTAATATCTTCGGACCTTGATGTTTTATACTCCTAGATTTAGGCGCGCACATGTATGGACGGAGATCGGTGGACTGCTGGTTTTTTTCAGAACAGATTGAGGTTCTATGCAATTTAGCTGGTTTAGGCATCATTTAGACTAAATGCACCTGACTTTAATTGTAGGAAGGCTAGATTAGTTATGTTTCACTCAATTTCTTTTATATAAAAATAAGAGGCTAGAAACTAGATGTATATTCTGGCATATATAGATGAACTTTGGCAAATACTCGATCCAATTGTGCACATTCATAATGGTGATATTATTCAGCAGTCTCTTCCAGGATTGAGAGAATCAGTTGTGATTCTGAATCCTCTTCCTCATCAAAAGGAAATCATCATGGCGATAGAGAACGTAGTGGCAATGGGGACTCTTGATGCGGACGGAGTCCCCATTGCCCTTTGTGTTCTCCATTGCTATGATGATTTCCTTTGATGAGGAAGAGGATCGAATCACAACGATTCTCTCAATCTCTGGAAGAGACTTTTGAAGAATGTCACCATTATGGATGTAAACAATTGGATCGAGTATTTGCTGGATTTCATATATATTTTCCTCTGTTATATTATTTAGTGTTAAGGATGTCCAAAAATCATACTGTTAAATGATGACTCGTACTATTAATTTCCTCATTTTGTAAGCTATTTAGAGGATGTCTAAACATGACGAATCAATGTCGGCGACAACTAGTGGGTCCACAAGGACACAAACCCTTAGAAGCCCTAATAAAATCCCAAATGAACGGTACACCATAACAGAGGTGGATCTCCTAGGAGTGTCATCCGCTCCCCCGAATGTGCCTACAAAGTTCAAGACAATCTGTGGGATAATAGGGAGGCCGATCTTCAGTATTTTGCATGATCATATTAAGGAGGTGCCAGACGTAGAGAAGGAAATTGCTTAGCTGAAGTTCAAGGAGAGCTTTGAATATCATGCAGCCGACGAGGACAGGCTACAGCGGGCAGCTTTCTAGACGATGGGACAAGCTTGAAAGAGCTTTAAGTCTAAGCTGGTCACCGATCACGTCCTCAAGCCCAGCACCCTGAAGGCATTCGAGAACGCCAGTCGTGTGGGAGGAGTTTTATGCGAAGAAATCAACTACCGAATCCCAAGCCAGAAGCGAGGCTTATAGGGCACTCCAAGCTCGGTACGTGCACCCGCACTGGCTTAGCAGTGGAGGATATGCGGGGAAGCAAGAGCAATGGCAGAAAGAGGATGAGATGGTAGAGGCATCGAACGCGCCGCCTCCATTTGTTGATATCCCGCACCCACGTGCAATGAGCTGGGCAAGGGCAAGGACCGTGAAGAACAGTGATGGGACATTCACTCTGTAAATCCCCAAGATCAACAAGTTTACGAAAATATTGTAAGTCTCACCTTAATACGTGTAGTTTCTTTACACATATTGTACACTCGATTTATATCGATCTCACTTATAATGCAGAAAGAGTTGGTTGTTGTGAGATAGTCCTCCCAAGAAGCCTGGATCGATAGACGTGAGGATGACATCCTCACGCAAGTGTTGAGCACCAACGAATAGCATGGACAGACAAAGGGCGTTGGCTCTAATTTCCCCTGGAAATATGGACTTCCAGAATACGCCGGGCAATATAAGAAGCGGACCGTTACGAAAAAAGGCGGAAAGCGATGCACGCCTGGCTAAGAGGATCCAGGAGCAGGTTAGAGCCGAACTGTGCTCAGAAATTGAAGAGAAGCTAGACCAGGCTGCGGAACAGATTAGGTAGCAGATCCAAGCCAAGCAGTAGACCATCGCGTGCACCTTCGCTCCGCCGAAAGTCTAACGCAAAGGCGGAGCAGTTGTGCATCAATTGAGGCGACGAAAACTCCAGCACGGTCCTAGCCACCGTCTACCATATTACGGTAAAACTCTAGGCCAAAATGCATAACACTCTTAACAAATCCATTTTCTACAAATAAAATTATGTTTGGATCTATCGCAGGAACTGACTAACTGTGTGCTAAAAGTTAAGGTGATGCCCTCTTTCACAGTTTCGGTGGCCGAGAGACTAGCATTCAAGCTGAACGCCGATACAAGAGTGCACATGGCTGAACTTATGGCCGGACATGCAAAAGTGCAAGTGGACACAGTGAATGCTGATTGGGTCCATTTGCTGCTGCAGCATCCACCGAACAATGAGATCCTAACCCTAGGAGCTGCACAAGGAAGCTTTATCCAATGGTCAAAGGAGCTCATTGACATCAAATTAACTCCGATGTTAGCCCCTCCATCTCTTTTAGGTGTTCCACAAGATGGCTCGATCGAGCTGCAATATGACACCGACTTTGGCGGGTTTAGCCCTGAATGGCCTGCTCGCTTTGAACCATCATCTCTGGAGAAGGGTAAGAAAGCGGTGTTGGAGCCATCTCTGAAAGTGCCATTTGAAGTACAGGAACACTTCATTCGCATGTTAAGGCCACCAGCACTGAAGAAACAAATTTCGGACTACCGACGCACGGTCATGAAAACAAAATTATGAGAATTTTCCAGGGAAGAGTTCGTGAAAGACATTGTACAGAAGTATGAGCAAGAACTTCTGGAAAGTTCAGGGGTGAAGAGTTATACTGATATGCACAATACTGTGAAGGCCCCTCAGGCAGTTAAGTTCAAGTTTGGTGCTCCTTTGACCACCCCGGAATATCGTAACGTAGTTAGGAATTTCACTCAGATGAGAAGGGTAGAAGAGTGGTACCTACAGATGGCAAAGGAGGATAAAGAGACGTTCGTTGTCTTTTATAGGAACGAGGATTTCCATCACGGGGATGGTATAATTTGGGTCCCATTTAAGGAACTATTTCAGCTATACAATCTGAGGGACCTAAACGTATCGCTATTTTAGCTATGGGCATTATAAGCATACTCGAACTCCTCGCTATTATTTCTAAGTTGATATCCTCACAGAGTGTCTAACTTATTTCCTTATGTAGAATGGGGACGCTTGAATGTAGAGCAACCTATAACAAAGTAGGATTACTCGATCCAGCATTTGTCAATTCCAATCATATTGATGATGGTCCAAGGTCCCAAAAATGGGTGTTGGACTACCTCTACAACTCCTTTGTCAAGCTTAAGGACATGAATATGATCCTTTTGCTCTACAACTTTGAGTAAGTGTAGCATTTGTTGTTGTACATACAATTTATGCTTGAAGGTGTTAATTGCTCTCTCCTTTTGTATGTAGCTGTTAACGCCAGAATTTGGTAAACCCCAGTGTCCTTATCGGCTCAGTGTTCATATCGACTCAAAGCTAGAATCAGCTTAGAGTTCTGCAAGTAGCCGATGGGGATTTTTTGTTATCAATATCTTCAGCAGTCGGATTCTTAGTAGATTCGGTTTGGGAAAATCTTATCCAGAAGAGACCGAGTTCAGGAAGGATGCGGCTTGTATCTATTAATTAGGAAGAGTTTGTTAGCTTTCTATTTTATCTTTAAGAAAGTGTGTTAGTGCCCAATAAGGACTCAGTTTGTTTCCTTTTCTCTTTAGGAAAGTTCAAATTGTAATCTGTTAGGATATTTGTCAACCTGCGGGTATAAATATGTAAGCCCGAGGTCCATGTAAATTATCTCTTGATCAATACAATTCGATCACCATCTTTTTCATCTGTCCTACTTTATCATCCGACTAAACTTGGCACCTGACGTGGGGTTGCATCGGTTACAATCTCCGACGAAGGGGTAAGTCCAAGGTCCTGCGGCTCAGGCAATCGTATTGGCTACGCCGGCATCGTTAAAGGTTGCATCAGTACATTCGACCTCTTGAATTGCTTCGATTCAGTTAACATCTTTGCCTGATTATTTATCATATGTCTTTGCTGAATCTAGTCCTAGGATCTTGATTTGGCTCTATCGGCTGTCTCTCATTTTAGGGTTTCTGCCGGTACTAGCTAAATCGTTATATTAGATTAGATTAGCTTAGACATCCACCACTCTGAAAATCGGTCAAGGGCTTGATTATCTAGATATTGCGTTTCTTTTCATACTTAGTGCTGCATTAGTTCAGTTTGACCTACTAAGTCGTGATTAGAATCGTAATCTCTACTTACTGATTAGTGCCAATAAGGGTTTCATCGGGGTTTCGGTGATGAGTTATCGGACGTCACATCGGCTATGCTATGAATACGTATAATCTTCGTCTTAAGGTACGTTTAGACATAAGTGATTTATTGTCACAACCCGATTTTCGTTCGGGATTAAAAATCATTAAATAAATCATTTTCCAAAAATTAAATAAAAAGGCAAAAGAAAGTTATCAAGTGAAAGTATTAAGGAAATTCAAATTTCCTTTAAAAATCATGGCTGGAAATATTTTTGAAATATTCTCCATGCCCTAAAATATTCTCTGAAATTTTTCGTGAAATTTTGGAGCTCAGAAATAATTTTGAATGCCACAAAGAGCATTCCAGTAATTATTTAATAAATAAATTAATCACTAAATGGTCTTGTTATATTTTTATTAAATACTTTGAGTGTCCTTATATTTTCAAGAATTTTCTTGGAATTATTTGAGCACTAGAAGTATTTATAAAAATTTCAAACCATTTATGCGATTAATTTAAAAAAACAAATTGAAAATCCCCGGTTTCTCGGGCCGGTTTTCGGCCCATTCCTCCTTGAAGTCCGCTTTTCCTCCTTCCCGCGCGCGCCGTTGTCGGCCCGCCCGACGACCCAATCCCTCCCGCCGACCGGCCCAGCCGATCGGCCCAACCTCGGCCGACGTGCCCTTTTCTCTCACCTTCCTCGGACCGCCCCGAGGTCGCGGCCCGTCTCCAGCGCGCGCCCGCCAAGTCCATCCGGCCTCCCTCCTCTCTTCGAGCCGATGACAGGTGGGGCCCACCTGTCATCCCCTTCCTCCGGCTCGACCGCCATTGTCGCCGCAAGTTGCGCCCGCGCGCCGAGATTCCCGCGCATGCCTGCCGCTCCTGCGCGTGCTTTGACGCCGCATTCAAGCCGCCGGTCATTCCCCCTTTATTTCCCCACAAACCGCCGCCATCAATCGCCGTTTAACTCCCCGCGATTGCGGCCGCTGGCCACCGCCTCTCCCCGCTGATCCCGCCGTGCGCTGACCTCCCCCACGCCTTCCCGGCCTATAAAAGCGATCGCCGCGCTCTCCTCTCCCATTTTCCCTAAGTGCCCAAGCTCGCCGAGCCCCTCCCGCTCTCCCCACGTCTCTCCTCGCTCCGTCGCTCGCCGTCTCCCTCCGGCCGAGCGCCACCGCCGCCCCAAGCATCGCCACCATTCTCCGAGCCCGCCACCGCGTTCACCACCGTGACGCGCACCCCGTCCGCCACCTCAGAGCCTCGACCGCCGCCTAAGTTACCCGCCGCCGTGCGACCCGAGCAGCCGCCGCCATAGCCGTCCCTGGCCGCTTGTTCCAGCCGCCTCGCCGCTCCCCAAGCCACGGTGTCCCCTCCATCGGCTTCGCCGCACCCTTCCGAGCACCGGCCGCCCCTCGGCCGTCGCCAAACACAGCTGGATGTCGTCCGCGCCGTCATCCCGAGCGCCGGCCTCCGCCTCGTTTGCCGCCGTTTGCCCCCGCCGCCTTCCCGCCGCGCTCGTTTCCGTCGTTTCGTAGGTTCGCGCTCGCAAAGAGTTCAGAAGTTGGTTAGAAGAAGCAAGGCAAGTCACACTCCCCTTGAAGCATATTGAACCTATTTTACAAATGTTTTACTATTTGCAAATAAAATTGCATGTTTTGCGAATTACATAAAATGATGGGATTACCTATCTGGTTGCTTGTGCCATACCCTTTTGATATCCATCTTTTGTCAAACTTTGGGTGATAATTTGACTAGCTTTAGTCATTTACGTGACTTTCGCTAGAATTATATGCTTAGTCATGCTTAATTACCACTAGCTCACTAAATGAGATAATCACACTATCTATAATTAGTTCAGATGAGCTGCAAGCTCGGAACACCTGGCCATGTTTTATTGGTCGTAATATTCCAACTAAAATATGACTAAATGGTGGGCTGTGGGTGCATGGTTTTGGCTTGTCGCACCCATGGCAAGTAAGGACCGGTTTACGGGACCCCTTGGGAGAATGACAGTGCAAACCACAAGCCGAAATGGGTAAGGTGGGTCCCGTAGTGTAGCCTCTCCTAGCTGACAAACCCATCGGCACGGGTGAGAGGGATGAAGTTTCAGTCAGCCTGGTCTAAGGGTTGCTGGGCTACCGGATTCACCGAGGCACTCGGGGGGCTGCCCACATCCCAGGCACGGGAGTGGGGGCGAAACCTTGGTGGGGTTCGCTTGGTTAGTGGGGGGGTTATACGAAAGGTCCTATCACAGTTTCCTTTCCGGGGTACCATGGTGGTATTCCGACGCACGGGAGACTGTGTCGTGGGGCTATGTCTTGTGGGTACAGTTGTACACCTCTGATCAGAGTAAAACTATTCGAATAGCCGTGCCCGCGGTAATGGGGCGATCAATCAAGCTCACCGTGATTAGTCCCACTCTAATAATTTGGCTTAATAATTTGGAATAGACCAGGTGGGAATTGGTTGGGCAAGTTCAACGTGGATATAACGTTGTTCAGTGGAGAATTAATATTGACCTAACTACTCAACAGTTTTCCCAGTTTTCAAAATAAAGTGTTTTGCAACCGCCTTTCCACAAAGTAGCCACAAGCCTCTCCTTGCCTTCGCTCGCATTCCTGCATTCCTTGGTGTGGCTTGTTGAGTACGTGGTTGTACTCAGCCTTGCAATCTCTCCCCCTTCAGAAGTGTGGTGCTTCCAAGTTGAAGCTGGTGTTAGAGGACCAAGGCTCAGACCCCAGTTAAGTTTGCCTGTGAAGTGGAGCTGAAGCCCCGCTAGGAACGTCCTTCTTTTCCGCTGCTGTCCCCTTTTTGGGTGTGAGGACTAAGTGCCTCTTTTGTAAGTATTTATATGCTTTATTTATACGTATGGACCTGTGTATTGATTTGTTATTTTGTGTACCCTGGTTGATGCCTGGACAAGGATTAAATACACAAAATAGTCTGGAAATTCGGGTTTGAATTTCTGGGCGTGACATTTATATTGTCTCGGTACGCTACCCATCTATCCCAGTCATTTGATCTAAACATATTTTGAGACCTCGATTATGTACTATTGATATCTATAGCCGATTGATTAAACCTAATTTTCATGGGCGTTGCATCGACTTGCAAGGATTGCTTACGGGTTGGTTTTTTTAGCCGATGACAACAGAGTATTCACCTATCATTGCTTATCTTTGGCATTTTATGCCATCGGACCTCCAGTCGACGTATGCTTCAATGATTCAGATCAATGTTTATTTTATAATTGTGTTATCGTCGGCCGATAGCCTTTATATAGATGTTTGCTCAACACCTTGCCAATGGATTAAAACCCTAACTACATTGGCTGACATCGACATCGATTGGAATCATACCATCGGCTTATCAGTCGATAGCTGTTTTGGTTATCGGCCTATCGGCTGATATGCTTTATGTTTTGCTACTTTATACATCTTGTTGGTGGCAGGATCAAACTGACTAGCACGCCCGCACTTCATCAATTTTAGGATCTGTACTGGAGCTAAGCAGATCTCCCAGGCCAGCGTGTGCTCTGACATCAACACATCTTTCGGCACAACAGCGGCGGTACGGATTTGGCGTCAACACATTTTTGGCACGCCTGGTGGGACCCACAATTACAACAAGATGTCTGATAAAGAAGTCAAGGCCGAGGAAGAACAATCTCTCAAGCCGATGGATGAAGACAGGGAATAATCTATTGAGCCGATGGACGATAAGACACTTCAAGAGATAGTTGATAAAACCGTTCATTGTGCTCTAATCGATTAATTTGGAGTTTTGACAAGTACATTACGTGGTTTGATCGAGGATATAGTTCCCAAGGTAATTGATGAGCGATATCAACATCATCGACAACAACAATATTGGCTCGAAGGCAAGTTGATCAATATCAGCATGAAGGGCCACAACAACAGTATCGGCCACCAAAAATTCAAAGGTATCAATCTGAAGAAGATTGGGCTATTTCGGTTATCGGCCTATCGGCTGATATGCCGGCCGGCCGGAGGGTCTCCGGTGGCTGGTTGAGCGCCATTCTCTCTCTCTCTCTTGCCTCGCTCTCCTCTTTTGGCCTCTCCGCTATGACGACGACTCTGCTCTCCCGCTATCCCACCTCCAACCTCCTATCTTCTTCTCCAGATCTGGTGGCCTCTTGAGCCACCGGTGGCCGACACTAGCACACGGCATGTCACAGTACCCCCGTCTTCTTGATCTCGCATCATCAATGTAGCCTAGTCCTTTCCTTGTCGTCCTCCTCTTTGTCTCCATCGACCTCACCGGATGCTGGTTACTCTGGTGCTCCAGATTCATATTCGTTGAGGAACCAGAGGCACGGATCTGGGTCTCGTCCACTTCGCTCGCGATTTCGGCGCTCCGGCTGCAAAGGCAAGAGTAACCCTAACCCTAACCTTAACCCTAAAAGTGAAGCTTCTCTTTTGTCTATAACATTGAAGCTTTTTTTTTGTGTAGCTGTTGAGGAACCGAGGCGCCGGCGTGTGATGATGTCCGTCTTCGACGATGACACAGTTGAGGTCGCCGCCAATGAAGAGAGGCATATGTGCGGGTTGGCCAGAAATGATGATGAGGACGTCATGCGCAAGGACGCCGAGGAGCTGTTCGGCCGTAGCACTCAAGCTCCCATTGATGTTGCCAATGGTCAAGAATGCGGGGCTGCAAACGACGAGGAGGACGAGAATAACGCCAAGCACTCTCGTCCCTCTACCTCGGCAGTGTGGCAGGATTTTGAGAAGCTCCTCAAATCTATAAATGGTAAGAATGCCAGGTATGCAGCTAAGTGCATCCATTGCTCTAAGCAATACTCTGCTCTCTCTAGTGGTGGCACTGGGCACCTCACTCGGCATATGGATAAATGTCCGAGGAGGCGTAAAAAAACCGCATGTCTCAGTCTCAGATATCTTTTAATCCTGATGGTAGTATGTGTAATTGGAGTACTGTCCTCATGTTGCTCGTAGAGAACTTGTTCGATTGCTTGCTAGACTTGATGTTCCTATCTGTTTGGATGAAACTGATGCATTTGAGAATTATATTAAAACTGCTCATAACCCTAAATTTGTCTGTCTCTGGGCAAACCACCACTAGAGATATACAGAAGTATTTCAATGATTCTAAGGCCATGCTTGTTGAATCTTTTACTATGTTATGATCTGATGACTAGCAGCTGCTTATGAAGTTGTGATATTTGATATGTAATCTGATCTAAAGTTTATTCTGAAGTTGTGATATACAGACTTGTGATATTTGATCTGATCTGAAGTTTGTGATATTTGATATGTGGTCTGATATGAAGTTGTGAAGTTGTTCAATTTGATATGTGATCTGATCTGAAGTTGTGACGTTGTGATATTATGAAGTTGTGATCTGATATGAATTCTGAAGTTGATCTGATTTCTAATCTGATCTGAATTCTTTTGTTGAAATGGTCAAATTTGAACTTTATCCATAGTGCCAGCACCGCCATTGGCACTGGCGTGCTGCCGTGCCCAGTGGCCGGCACGGCACAGCTAACCCGGAGTAGTGCCGTGCTTGGGCCTGTTCTCTAGCACGACAGCATTACATACCACAGCTTGATGGATAACTAGAAAATTAATTGGAACCCCATCCTAAAAACAGAAATACACTATCTACAATTAAGTTTTGCTAATATGGGGAATGCATGCATGCTATGAAATTCAACTAAGTTTCGCTTACTCACGCTGGTAAGAACAATTATTACAATCCATATATGCTTTCGCTATATACATTGCATGCCGCTATACAACGAATATATATATATATACATATATATAGATCGATTATATATGTTTGCAACATGCCATGAGTTTGTGTTCTTGCTTAATATAATTAGTCGTTCTCCAGCTAGCTAGCAAGCTAGCAGAGTGATTTCAACCACCTGAAATATCTTGAACTTCTGAAGTTGTCGTTAAAGTGTGCTTGGAGTGGAGATACTAACAACTGAAGAAAATGATTGACACGCATGATATCAAACCTTCATCAAGGATTATTAAAAGAAGCTAATAGCGGAGAGGATATACAAAACCACGGCACAAATCCCTTCCACTGTAGGAACCTTGTCCTCCGTCCACCGCTCACCTGAGTTGTCATCCTTCTCCTCCGGCACCGGCCGATCACCCACGCCGACGTGTCTGCTGCCGCCGCCACTATCGCCTTCGGCCGGTAGTTGATCCGCGGTGAGCTCCTCGCCTCGGACTATCGGGTAGAGCCATGCCGCCATCGGTATCTCGTCCTTGGAAGGCAGCTCAGGCACGTTTGGCTGCGGCGGCGGCAGCTCGACCGCCGGCGACAACGGGAGGCAGCAGCTGCTGTTGTCTTCTTCTCGTCGTCGTCCACGCCACACCATATCAAAGAGATCACCGGCGTCGCCGCCACTAAAACCAAATATAGAGAATTAATTGATCATAATTAATTTAAGCTTGTAAGAGAAAAGATTCATAGATCTGTCTGATCTGCAGCTAGCTAGATCGAGATCGATCACGTACGCCGAGTAATCTCGAGCACGTACGCCGCGTAGTGGTAGCAGCTCATCATCTCAATTTTCATTTTTTTAAAGAGAACAAAAGCTTTGTCTGTGTGTCACTGCAACAGTCATCCTCATTTAAATCGAGCGGTAACCCTCATCTGTGTTGAGTATGGCCTCCATCACGGAGCAAAGATCATTGATGTAAGTAGTCATCCCTGTCGAGCAAATGCCTGTCACCAATGTGTGTCATCTTTGTCGGGCCTAAAGAACAGCCCGTCACCGATATGTTTGACCCACAAGACCAGTCAAACAAGGGTTCGACACCGATGATATAATCTCAAACGGGCCCTAATTAGTGTCCGTCACGGATGACTAACATCTCAATCAGGCTTTAACATAAGCCCATCACGGATGACTAATATCTTCATCGGACTTAAGTTAAAGCCCGTCACCGATCAGTCTTTCCCTAAAAAATTACTCTGTTTTCTGGCTAGCCTGAGGCCTTTGCCGAAACAAAGATATTTCACATACATTCACATACATGACACTACCATAAATCTATTCACATCTATTATTCACAAATATTTTATATTGCAAGTATAAAACACATATAACAAAATTATAATTTAATAATATCAAAATTGATTACATATTTACATGTATTTGTCATATCACAAAATGTATTTGTCCGCTATTCCATTTCTTTGACTTTAACCATGTATTCTTACTGAACACATTCCTTTGAAATTAATATATCATGGACTATAAAGTTCGCTATCTCTTCTCTAATCCCATCAAAGCTAGTAGGCGCAGACTTGGATATATTTTTCTACATGTACATTCAAAAATTAGTCTATCGATATATATATAATTCAAAGTAGTTAGTACATATCACAATTGTGATCACAAACCTCAAATTCGCTCATAGTCTTGAACTTGTTGTTGTACAGGAATCGTATGTTGTGGCACACATGGAATCCGCACTGGTCGTCTACTTGCTGTTTGACAGGGATGCCCTTTTTGTGGATGAGGGTTTGTTGATAATTGCTATGTCGTCCTCCTTTCTTCACATATGTTCCCCACGCTTCGTCGATTGCTTGTTGGATCGAGGTCCAGTCATACGTCTTACTGATTTTGGAATTTATGTAGTGGCATGTGCTCCACTTTGGCGTAATGACCAGAAGGATCCAATGGGCACTGCGACATTAATATAGTGAAAGTTAAATTCTAAAACACTACGTGTCATGCAATTGCATATACTTAGGTACACACTTACTATTGATTATAGGCGCAGAGAAAGTAGTCCTTGTCTTGTTGGACCAACAAGGTCTCACAAATATAGTCCACCATGGACTTTCTGTCATGATCTAGAGTGGCGACCGAGACAATTTGTGGATCCAGGAATGCCACTTTTGGTGTATTTCTATGGCACCACTTCCAACTAAGCCTACACATAAGACAAACGCTTTTATAAGCGTGTTATAAGGATTGTTTTTTACCAAAATTGAGAAACGCAAAAATAATTATAAGGAGTAGCACTTAAGTAGACTTGTGTCCACCGCTCGTAGTCTGTAGAGGTCGAATAAGTCCTTGAAATCTATGATGAGGTAGGTATCAGGCCCAAAAAATGGTTCTTTGTCGTGATAGCCTACGGCGTCAGTGTCCTTGTTCATCCTCTTGGCATTTGTCCCCCATGTAGTAGTGGTGGAGATCCTTGCATGCGGTGCCCACCGTTCGTAGGGCGTCGTCTCCAACCAAAGGCATGTCATTGGTGAACTCTGTTGATATGTTCTTGCCCATTTCTAGCTTCTTTGGTTTTAGACTCGAGGGCTTGGCCTTACCTTGGGGTCTTCCTCTCCCCCTTGTCTCAGGTTTGTTGTTAGTTATTTGCGGAAGAGAGGAACACACCTTCCTTGATTTCTTGAGTGGTGGGGGATTAATTTCTTTTGCCGTGTTGTCGGCCTCCATTTCAACGGCTGGAGCAGCGGGAGCTGGATGGGCTAGAGGGTCTGAAGGAGCAGGTGTCAGTCGGGGCGGCGACTGAACGCTTGGTGGAGTGGCTGACTTCACAGTTAACTTGATATCAATCAGCTCCTTGGGCCATTGGATAAAAACTTCCACATACAACTTCTAGAGTAAGGATCTCGTCGTTAAGGTGAGACACTTACGATATTTTCATATACTTGTTGGTCTTGGGCATTTGGCCATGTGATTGTTCCATCGCTGTTTTTCACAGCCCTTGCCCTTGCCTAGCTCCTTGCCCTTGCTTGCGGGATATCAGCAAAAGGAGTCGACGTGTTGGATGCCTCTGCCGGCTCAACCTCTTTCTGCCATATCTCCATCTTCCTGGCATATCCCCCTGTGCCAAGCCGGTGCGGGTGCATGTTCCGAGCCTGGAGTACCCTAAAAGCCTTGGCTTTCGCTCGGGCTTCCTCACTATTTTTCTACTCGACGAACTGCTCCCACACCTCTTGCGTGATGAAGGGGCATTCCCTGAAAGGCTCCCCGGTGCTGGGGTTGTTGATGTACTCATTCACTAGCCTGGACTTGAAGTTCTTCCAAGCAAGTCCCATCGACCTGAAGGTCATAGTCTTTATCCTTTCCTCGTCGGCTGCGGGGTAGGCGAAGCTCTCCTTGAACTTCAGCCATGTAGATTCCTTCTCCACTTTTGGCACATCCTTCACGTTATCAGCCAAGATCGTGAAGCTCTGCCTCTGTTGGTGTGATTTTTTACACGCACTGTCCTGGAAGATCTACTTAAATCCAGTGCATGTCCAAAATTGGTCGCCTTTGGTGATTAAACGGGCGTACCAGTTGTTTTGATCCTGTAACCAACAAGAAACAAAAGATAGGCGTTTGGTTAAGTTTAGATCCTACTCGATCGGCTATGGATATCAATAAATATACAATTGCTATCCCAACGTACATTTAAATTAAGTGATTAGGATAGATCGATAGTGTACCAAGACAGTATAAATCACTTAGATCCAAATATACATTAGGACTGCAATTATATATATTCATGACCTAGCCGATGTTGCAGATCTAATGTAAATTGGCTAATACTCCGATTTGTTTTATAACAAGATGTTATTCTATATTAAATACGCTAAACTAAGATTAATCGGCTATTAGTATAACCTAACAGATTAATACCAAGCTTAATACATTTAAGTAGATTAAAATATTCATATAAAAAGCGGTTCTAATACATTTATAAGTAAAAATACATAAAAATGATTAGAACAGATAAGACCGGCTGAAACCTCGGTTCTATCTTAATAGCAAACATTGAACCAAATAAATCTACACAGTTCTAAAGGCGAATTAATAGGTCGATTAGATACAACATTAAATACCAAAAGAATTATGAGATCTATGCAGACTAATGAGAACTCTTCGAGATGGTAGATACGCCATATAATCTAAATCAACCTCTAGATCTAGCTATGTCGGCTGCTATCCTCAAAGAGATATTAGCCGATCGCGAAACAGATCTAGACATTGATCTAGATTATATGTCGCATATGATAACTTAAGCAATTACAACATCAGAATCAGAGTATCATCATGATGGAAGCACTGGCCCCGATACCACAAGCCGTTTGTAACAATAAATCACCTGCCCTGGAGATCGAAGTCGATGCAGCCCGAGGTCAAAGCAAGAACTCGTCAAGAAAATCGTAAAGCAAAAGGTTGATGATGCGCCGAGATTGTATTGATGTGTGTTGATATGTTTTACAAGGGCTCAGGTTATATTTATACCCGAATATATAATGAGTCCATGACGGATACGATTCCTATTACATATTAAATCTCTAAACAAACTGACATTATCACAAAAGAAAACTATACAAGATATCCTAACTTAAAAGATACAATTGTCATTGCAGGACCTTATCCGTAGATGGCAATATCTTTAACGCACTTTGGAAATCGAATCCAATACTTTATCTTTAAACTTTCCTTTCGGGACCACACAGCCTTTGTCGGACCACCCCGTTTTGACTGCTTTCCTTCGTCGACACTTTTTGTTCTCTTGTATCGAGAAGCCTTGCAGACAGGCAAGAATCTAGGTCCGCATATTGCTTATGATACAGTATGCAGTCATTTGGACAAGCGTGAATTCTACGGACCTCTAACCCCAGGGGACACAAAACCTGCTTTGCTTCATACGTCGTCTCGGGCAATGTGTTCTCATCTGGAAGCATGGTCTTTAGAATTCCCAAAAGCTACGTGAAACTCTTGTCCGTCCATCCACTGCTTGCCTTTAGCTTCATTAGCTCCAAGGTAGCTGATAATTTTGTGTGTTTTTCCTTACATCTGGCGTATAGAGGCTTCTCTGAATCACTGACCAACTTGTTGAACTTTAGGGAATCTCTCATTGTAGTTCTTGTCCTCAACATCATGTAACATGTCTTGCAGCATATCATGATCCACATCAACCCTTTCACCGCCCAGTAGGGTGTTCATCTTCATCTTCTTGATTTTGTGCATCACTTTTGTCTGCAGCTGCACCACTGCCTGATTCTTGCTCTCCATGTTTCACCCAACATGTGTCCCTCCATGAATCCTCGTTGTATCAGATGAGCGTGTACGTCCACTCTAGTACGAAGTATAATATCATTTTTTAATCTACACATGGACAACACATGCAATTGCTCTTTTTTCTTTTCCTATCCTCCTCCTCGGCGTTCATAAAATTTACCATGCCATTTCGATACTCTTCGCTATAATTACGCACATTTTTTTCATACATCCAACTTCGATCCATAGCTGAGCTGAAAAAAGTGAAAATATATTAAATTAACATTTTGTACATAAGTATCTATTAGATTTATGAGAAATGACTACTATTTTTCAATTACTTTTGCACTTTCTGATTTTCTGGAAAAAATGAAAAAAAATCACCCTCTTCTTCCTCCCACCAAGACAGTGAACAGTGGGATAACCACTCCAACTATTTGCTTGAGGTATTTATAGAGCGTAATAAATATCTATAACGACCAACGAACCAATAACTGTGACGGGTATTATAGTTATCTTTGTTAGGCCTAACTTCAAGCCGGTCACCTAAGACAATCATCGGTGACAGACCTAATTATTATCTCAATCGGGCCATGAGCTAAACCCCGTCACCGATGACAAACATCAATGACGGGTTTATATTGAGGCCCGACAAAGATAACAAATGTTATCTTTGTCGGTCCATTAGTTTGGTTCGTCACGGATGTTGTCATCCATGGCATGCTCTAGATATGACATGTTTGTGTGACTATATTTTTTGTTGGTCTTTTTAGATCCATTCAAGATGAGTTAGTTATGACTACTCACAATTCAGTTACTTAACCTGCAACGTCTCGAGAAAGATCGAGATCGAAGAGTTTCGTGGATGTGTGTACTGCAGCAAACCTAGTAATACAGCTGCTAGCATTGTGTTCGTTGAGTTCCCCAATAAATATAGGAGTGAGGTTTTCTCACGTCTCTGGAGAGCAAGGTAGGTATATACCTCTCCTATATATTTCTCCTTATAAAAATGTATTAACATTGTAGGAATTAGAGTAGAATTATTATAAATTCATTTTGTATGTATGTGTGCTATATATTGAGGTTTCCTCCCATATTGAGAGGTACTGGTATTAAGTTTAGTTAACAAGGTACTTCATGTACCTCTACCTCACTAATATTATGACTCTCAGATATGCCTAGGTCTATATATACCTCTCAAGTATCATAAAAGTCTTCATTAACACCATCGACCGTTTACATTCTGATTAGTTCAGTCGATTTAAACATTATCTATCCAAGTAGCATAGAGCTATAATAGATATATACATTTTTCATATTATAAGTTGTTTTAATTTTTAAAAGTTAAATTTATTAAGCTAATAATATTTTCAACATAAAAAACTAAACGTAATAAAAACTAGTTTAATGATATAGTATTGTTATATTTTTCTATAAACTTAATTAAATTTTTTAAAAAATTAATTTAAAAAAATCAAAAATAATATATAATATAAAACAGAGGAAGTATCTCTTTAAAACATCATATAGAAGTAAATGTATAGTTAGCATCTAGCTAGGGGAGTGTGGTATACGTCATCTGTCCCCACTGGCGGATGCAACATTATGGCGAGCTACGGCATCCGCCATAGCTCCGCTAACCCCAACCCCTCCCCCGGCACATCACCGTGTGTAGTAGGCGCCCGCGCGCGCATCATCGTGTGTAGTAGGCGCTGAAGTAGGAGGTGCCACGTGGAGAAAACTGAAAAGGTGTCCTGGTGGCACGCGGCTTCATCCTGGACTCCTGGTGGCGCGCGGCGCGTGCGTCGTCGAAGCCCAATCAAAAAAGGCCCACGCAGTCTATGCAGAGATAGCCCATCAGGAAGTGAGATTGCCACACGGTGTGGCTGTGACGCCGATGCCACACGCCGTGCAGTTTCCAATCACAGGAATTCCATCACGCCGCCACGTCAGGCCACAGTGATGTCGTGACGATCGGTCTGCCACTGCCATCTGCCGAAATAAATTTATCTCATCCTCCACGACAATCTTAATGCCCAATTGATACGTTCTATCATTGATGTCTTTTAGTATATTTTAAAATATTAATTATAAATTATAATATAGTTTTGATCATTTAATATATTGCTTAATTAGAGCATGTTATTTCTATGTTACACTCCACTGTATAAAACCTATAATCAAAAGTTCGCCACAGGTGGATTTCGATTCTGGATCCGCCACTGTCTGTCCCGAAATAAAACTATTATTTCCAAACTATTATTTCACCACCTATCATTTCTTATTTAAATTTCATTTTATATTATCCTAACCATTCTCTCTCAGTCTTTAATAACTGCCGCACCTTATTTATTACTTATGCCATTGTCTTTTTTATTAATCTCTTAAAAATAAAACAATTATTGTTAAAAGTATTTATATTTTAGAACGGAAAAAATCTGTACAAAACGACGACCTTCAGATGAGATAGAATATGAAACGATAGCTTCAGCAGACCGATGGTGAGACGAACATTCAAGATAGCGGTTTGAATTTTCCACGGTGCAGACATTGATGCAATAATTAGCTACACGACGACGGCGAATCAATTAAGGGACATTTATATAACTAAATAAATATATACACTGGCTGACTAGCTAGTCGGCTTAACTGATCATTTGGACTACATGTATATACGTCTAACATTACATAAGCCATCTACCTACGTACAACGTCATCGGTGCCTATATATATATATATACACACACACACAACACACACACTATAACACACTATAGTAAAATGCCCGTGCATTGCCACGGGATGACGACGTAGGAAGGAAAGCAGGCGGAGCGCGAAGGTCCAGGCGACAACGCAGGAGCTTCGAGCGGCGACGGGAGGGAAAGACACAGGCGCAGCACGGATGGGGACGAAAGAGAGGGACGCAGTAGGTCTTTTTTTCATCCAAGTCCTTCTTTTCTTTTCAGCATTGGGACTGTAGGTTAGTTTTATAAACACTCAAGGAGTTTTCTGCAAAATAGCCCCTTTTTCTTCTTTAACTGGTTTTTTTTAAAATAGTCAGGCGGACTGTGGGTTAATTTCGAAAAAAACTCAAGGGGTTTTCTGCAAAATAGCCAGGCAAAACAAAATTTAGGTGAAAACACTACTTGCTTTATAGATAGTTTTATATATATATATATATATATATATATATATATATATATATATATGGGCTACGGTATGGCGCGTCGCATAGCCTCATCCCGTGTGGTATGGTCAAATCTCTAATTTAAAAAACTGTTCAAATTGTTCTACATCTTAATATCGTCTTGTGCCAAATTTTATATTTTTTTGAATTTTTTTATTATTTTATCAGATAGGTCAAAGATGCAATAAAATAGATACTCTAGAAATCGTTGGATTAATGCATCTTTGACTTATCGATAAAATAGTAAAAAAATTAAAAAATATAAAATTTAATATACAAGACGATATTAATATGTAGAACAATTTGAACGATTCGGATTTTCAATTTGAGTTTTCAAATTAAAGATTTGGCCATGCCACACGAGATAGTCGTGCGACGCGTCATAGTAGCCATATATATATAATATAAATATAAAACTATCTATAAAGCAAGTGCAAGTAGTGTTTCCACCCAAATTTTGTTTTGCCTGACTATTTTACAGAAAACCCCTTGAGTTTTCCGAAATTAACCCACAGTCCATCGGACTATTTAAAAAAACAGTTAAAGAAAAAAGGGGTTATTTTGCAAAAAAATTCTTGAGTGTTTATAAAATTAACCTGCAGTCCCAATGTTAAAAAGAAAGGAAGGGATTGGATGAAAAAAAACCTCCTGCGTCCCTCTCTTCCGTCCCCATCCGCGCGGCGTCCCACGCTGCGCCTGCGCCCCTCCCTCCCATCGCCGCTCGGAGCTCCCTCGTCGCCGGCTGGACCTTCACCCTCCGCCTGCTTCCTTCTTTGTGTTACCATCCCGTTGCAACGCACGGGCTTTTTCTAGTATATATATATATACATATACATCCACGTACGTGCGTACGTAGGTAGAACACCTGATGACCAGGAGGTACGTGTATGAAGCGACGAAGAGTCTGGAGATCAATCGAATTCTGGAATCTGGTGACAAGCTTCGCTAACTTGCGCTGCCAACCACCAACAAAGGACGTGTTCGGCTAGTCATAAGCCGGTGATAAGGCAAATTAGGGCTGATTTCTTTGTGAGAGAAAATCTTTTGTTTAAACGGTGATAAGCTCGACTGATATGAACAAGCGAACAGGGCCAAAAACGATACGGCCGGCCGCCGCCGGAAAGATCGATATCATCCTGCTTTCACCGGTTCTCACCCGACATCTATATTTACATACATTTCGAAAGTATGCAGCGGTGGAGCCAACGACGCCATTAAATATGGACAACTAATAACAATTTTTAATTCGCTGATCGACTAATATTTATAGATGTCGACAACTATCAACAATAAAGACAGCAGCAACGGAGCCCGAGCAGCTAGCAGTCCGACCTGTCCGGGAGCTGTCTTCGCCGCTACAAGTACGAACGCTAAACAAGATGCTATCCGCGCAGACCATAGTCCACACCCCCCATATGTCCCAGCTGCACCCTTTCTCTCCCTTCTTCCAAACTCCTCTCCTCATGTGTATACATTTTTAAAAAAATTGATAAATCATGTGCGATGAATAATTGGTAAAAGCAATTATTATTCAAACTAATACAAACTAAGTTGGAAGAAACTTGTTTCCAAAATATGTTTTCCTTGTCTTCGATGCGTAGGTGAAGATATGAGTTGATGATGACGATCGAGTGACGAGGTACCGAGACTAGGATTGATGGAGTTTTCGAGGTCAAAGTCAGTTGAGAGATCTCAGTAGATGATCATGCTCTAGCTTGGCACGTAGAGATGATGGAATGGAACGTGGATGTTCTAAGCAATTGAGTCCGTGGTTGTTCATATGTAATGGAAGTGGAATGGTTAGGTCTATTCGGTTAATCCTCAAGAGAAAGGGATTTAAGGGGATTGAGAAAGAATAATTTCACATTATAATAGACATGAAATAAATTTCATTAAAATCCTACTCAATCATCTTATGAGAGAAATTAATCGAATAAGTCCTTAGTGGGCTGGCGTTTTAGTTTGTAATATATTATGGGCTTGCAAGTCCTTAAATAGGGCATGTTGGGCCTTTTTATCTACTCTATTTGTATAAGGGCATGTACAGTGTTAATTAATAGAGACTCTTAGCCTTGCTAAATAGGATTGTTCGTTGACATGGAGAAGAGAGGAGAGGAGAGAGACAAACATCGTTGCTACGGTCAACAACCGCTTAACAATGACTCTTAACCTGTATAAAATAAAAAGGTTTTTTTATTGTGTGTGGAGAAAAAAATAAAAGAACAATTATTTTTTATTGTGGGAAAAAAAGAAAAGAACAATTATTTTTGTAGATTAATTATTACAGTCTTTGTTTTCTCTACTGTTGTAAGGGCATAGCCTTTTAAATAAACATGTATTGTCTAAGATTTTATACAGGGCACTACATTTGAATAAGCCCTAAATGATAGCAGCAGAGAAAGACATGATGTACAGGAAATAGAACAGAAAATCATGGTTCTTTTTGGGGTTTTGAGAGGAACATGTTTAGCGTTTATGTGTGCTTTTGTAGGCACTTTTGGACCATGATTTGATCAATAAATGGCAGCATATTCACCTTCAATGTTGTTTTTCAATTTTTTTGCGCATGATATGAGTATGGAAGATTTTTCCTTGATCTCAGATTGCTCCTAAATTTTGATCTAACCGTTGGATTCGAGTGCATTTTTTTGTTAGATTCGTAGTGAAATCTAGTTCATTCCTGCAAGTTTGGTGCAATTCTATCGGGTAGTTTTATTGGTTTGGTTTTAGTTCGCATCTATCAGTATGAAGTCATATTGATGTTTTGTTAGCCCCCATCAATTGCATCAGTTGTTTTTCGTGTTTCTTGGCTAAAACTGAACCTCCGCTTTGTCCAAAACTTATGTTTTAAGTTTCACATCAAACATATTTGAATTATTGAAGCTCTAACGTCGTTTGGAGTCATTATGTTGATTTTACTATAGAGCAACTGTTTGGTACTGTAGCACCGATTCTGTTTTGCTTTGAGTTTGAATTAGTGAAGCTTTAACGATTTTTGTTCAAAATAGTTTTGCTGATTTTACTGTAGCATGACTGTTCGGAATTGATCGTGGTGAGGTGAACTTCATTTGCACCAAGTGTCACAAGCTCAAGCGATCTTTGAAGGAGAATAAGGCAAAGACACGGATGACAAGAAAATGGCTCACTTAAAGGGAAGAGATCAAAGAAGGAAAGCTTCAAAACGATGATACATCAGATCTTGGTTGCATTTGATCAAATCAACGCAAGAGATGTTGATTCGTCTGATAGGGAAGATGAAGATAATGGCAACAAAGAACATCTCCACATTGTGTCTCATGGCCGTTGAGGATCAAGTTTTGGGAATATGCACTACTGGAGAAGTAATTTTTATCCATTTGTCAAAATCCATAATAGTCCTATAATCAATAGGAACCGAGACTAAAAAATATTTTTAGTCCCGGTCAAAAGTTCAACTAGACTTTATAATCTTTAGTCACCAATCGGGACAAAAGGTTATTTTTAGTCCCGGTTCAAAAAAATTTACAAGCCATGTCAGACCCCTATTATTTTTAGTCTCGGTTGGTGTTACCAACTAGGACTAAAAATCAATATTTGTTCTGGTTTTTTATATCAACCGAGACCAGTGAAAAAATCGGATCAAACAACGCTCGACCTTATCTCCTCGTCTCCCGCGCGCGTCCTTGTCTCTCCCCACGCACAAACTCTCCCTCTCTCTCCCTCTCTCGGCTCTCTCTCGGTGACGACGGGGCGGGGCGTGGGCGCGGGCGCATGCGCAGCTGGCGTAGGGTGGCGGTGGGGCGAGCTCAGTGGCGACAGTCTCGGTCGCCTCCATGACGGGCGCGGTGGTGGCGGTCACCGTCGCCTCCATGATGGGTGCGGTGGCGGCGGTCTTAGACACGGTGGTGGCGAATCCGGCCTCCTCCTCCGTCGGATCCGGCTCGCGAGCGCTATGCTGGCGTGGGGAGGCGGCGGGGCGGGCGCGATGGCGACGGTCTCGGACGTGGTGGCGGCGGATCCAGCCTCCCCTCCATCGGATCCGGCTCGCAGGCGTTGTGCTAGTGCGAGGTGGCGGTGGGGCGGGCGCGGTGGCGGCGGTCTCGAACGCGGTGGCAGCGGATCCAACCCCCCTCCATCAGATCCGACTAGCTCGTAGGCGCTGTTCATTACTCAAATTTTTTTGAGAATTTTGTGATGTTTATTACTCAAATTTGATCTGTGATGGAATTTGTAATGTATGTTCATTCGATTTATAGTGTGAATTTGATGTGGGGATGTCGGGAGCATCGATTTGAGGATATTAATTTGATATGTGAATTTGATTTCGGCAGCAAAGAATCAATGAAAAAACAAAAACAAAAACATTTGAGGATGTGAGAGCATGCTGCCGCCTATACCTTTAGTCCCGGTTGGTGTTACCAACGGGACTAAAGATTCATTTTTAGTCTCAGTTATTTCACCAGGGACTAAAGATGTCTATCTTTAGTTCCACTTTGGTTGTCCCGGTTTGCAACCTGAGACTAAAAAAGGTTACAAACCAGGATTAAAAGTGGTTTTCCCAGCGGTGATGATTGCTATAGTGACAACAATAAGTATTGCTCATATTTTAATCCTTCACAAGATTCTCTCAAAAAGATGGTTGTTACTCTTGGGCCTTGGCTGTGAAATTCAGAAATATAAGAAAAAGGTTGGTTCTCTTAAATATGAAATTGTTATACTAAAAGTTTTAATACCTTATGATGATTCATGCCAATCTTGTAAAGTATTACATTCTGACCTTTTTTTCTTTAAGAGATGTTCACGCTTCTACTTCCCTTTGACTTGATGCTGAAATTTCTAAAATTAAAAGCTTGAATCGCACTTTTCTCTTGGTGCTTTTATCCATACTCATGTGGTCAATAAATTGTTGTTGACAAAGGATGTTCTCAAATAGTTGAAGTTTGCTTTCTATGCTAGTTCCTTTGTTAATGTTTTATGTTCCAAAAAGATTAAAAATTATAAAATTTATAGTTGCTCCACACATTCCTTAAATTGTTTCTGCTTGAGATGAAGTTGAAAGATGCTCTTGATAGAGTTGAACTTGTGCAAAACAATAAGATAAGCTCACTCATGAAGTACTTTCTTGTTCTAACTATCATAAACAAAAGATCATTGCTAAATCTTGTGATGATTGTGTTGCTTTAACAAAAGAGGTTGCTTATTTAAAAGTTCTATGCTATGTCTTTCTGATGGTAAAAAGAACCTCAACATGATTTTGGACACATCTAATGTGAGCACACAATAAAGAATAGGTTTTGATGCAAATACATGTTTCAATAGACATGAACCTATTGTTCTTAATATTTTCCTAGTATTTTTAGATCAACTGGAATTATGTTGAGCCTTTCTACAACGAATGTAGTTATTTCCACTTCAAAACCAACACTAACACCTCATGTGAAGTATAATTACTCCCATTGTGGTAAGGATGGACATTTCACTACTAGAGCACCCCCTATTGGTGTTGGTTGGAAACCCATCATAGGTGTTGGTTTCCCAACCGGTACCAATTTGGAGACACCTATTCCTGACCTATGAAAATTAAAGGTGCCTATTCTTACACCACAGCCGACACCTAAGGTTCCATGAATAAAAACAAGCCAGCTAGCTCACCGCTAGACTGGGACTGCCATGCAGCGCACATGTTCGTGATTGGAGAAGGGAGGAAGGAAGGAAGGAAGATGGAGAGAATCTGGTCGGAAGGAAGCGATTGAAGAAGGAGTACCTCAATCTGGATCTCTCGGTGCACATCCCTTTGGCAATGGACTTGTAGGTTTCCAGCAGTGGTAGGGAGGAGAATAGGGACATGACGTGCGTGATGGCTTTGAAGGTTGTAACATCCTGGCCCAGGGCTTAATAGGATTAATAGAATACTCATACCAACAAGTTGCAACTTCTTTTCTAGAAGCTCATCTCCAAAGAACTCTGAGGTTAAGCATGCTTAGTCTGGGGCATTTTGAGAATGGGTGACCGATCGGGAAGATCTTCCTGGTTACGCATGAGTAAGGACAAAGTGCGCATAAAATACTTGTGTTGGGCTGTAAGGACAGTCTTGAGATCCTAGAGAGCTTCCAAATGTAGGCGGGCCCAGCCCGGAGAAGGGTGGGACGTGACAAGTGGTATCAGAGCCGACTCTCGCGGTTTCACGGGCACGTGGCAGGTCAATTGCGCGGGCATGGTGCGCATGGCGTGTGGGCCCTGAGGGGACACGGCATGGCACATGCGCTAGCACTGGACACATGGACGTGGCCAAGAGGGGAGGTTCCTGGCCTAGGGTTGACCGACGAGGACGTCAGTCTTCTTAGGGGGTGTGGATATAACATCCTGGCCCAGGACTTAATAGGATTAATATAATACTCATACCAACAAGTTATAACTTCTTTTCTGGAAGCTCATCTCCAAAAAACTCTAAGGTTAAGCGTGCTTGGCCTGGGGCAATTTGAGGATGGGTGATCGACCAGAAAGATCTTCCTGGTTGTGCATGAGTGAGCACAAAGTGCGCAGAAAATACTTGTGTTGGGCTGTGAGGACAGTCTTGAGATCCTAGATAGCTTCTAGATGTAGGCGGGCCCAGCCCGGGGAAGGGTGGGACGTGACAGAGGTGTGGAGGCCAATGCGGTGGCGGATGAAAAGGATGTGCGCAGAAAATACTTGTGTTGGGCTGTGAGGGCAGTCTTGAGATCCTAGAGAGCTTCTAGATATAGGCGGGCTAAAAAAGACTTGTGTTGGGCTATGAGGGCAGTCTTGAGATCCTAGAAAGCTTCTAGATGTAGGCGGGATGAAAAGATCTTCCTGGTTGTGCATGAGTGAGCACAAAGTGCGCAGAAAATACTTGTGTTGGGCTGTGAGGACAGTCTTGAGATCCTAGATAGCTTCTAGATGTAGGCGGGCCCGGCCGGGAAGGGTGGGACGTGACGAGGTGTGGAGGCCAATGCGGTGGCGGATGAAAAGGATGTGCGCGAGAAAATACTTGTGTTGGGTGTGAGGGCGATCTTGAGATCCTAGAGAGCTTCTAGATATAGGCGGGCTAAAAAAGACTTGTGTTGGGCTATGAGGGCAGTCTTGAGATCCTAGAAAGCTTCTAGATGTAGGCGGGATGAAAAAGACTTGTGTTGGGCTGTGAGGGCAGTCTTGAGATCCCAGAGAGCTTCTAGATGTAGGCGGGCCCAGCCTGGGAAAGGGTGGGACGTGACAGAGGTGTAGAGCCCAATGCGGTGGCGGATGAAAAGGAGTGACGTGGCGATGGCGCCGCCGTCGCCATCATAGATGACCCAGCTGTTGGACAGGATGAGCCTTTTGCGGCGGATGGTGAGGAGCGGCTTGTTGGCAACGTCCATGAGGATGAGCTTGGCACACCTTGACCTGGTGGAGCACGACATCGTAGCAGTCAAGGCAGAAGTTGAGGTTGCCCTTGGCGTCGAAGACGGTGAAGCCGTGATAGTTGAATATGGTGAGGCGCTCAGAGTCGCGCTTGAGGACGAAGTCGATGAGGAGGATAGAGTTAGGGTTGGGCGCGACAATAGTGGCAGCATGGGGCGGTGGCGACGAGAGTGGGGGATTGGATCGGAGGAGGATTAGGGAAGGAGAGGGCAGCGACAGCACGGAGTCCACGAGAGGGGGACAAGGTGGGGTGGGGCGGGGAGGGGAGGGGGAAAGATCTCGATCGATCTGGATAAACTAAAAACGAGTAGTTCGATCGAGCTAAAAAAAATCCCCTGCCGGCTGGCTCAGTTTTGTATGGGTGCTAGGATTTTAAAGGACTGATACCTATAATATATTAAGATACCAGTTTTTTAAAAGAATCGACACCTATAGTACTATTAGTGTCAGTTATTTTACAAAACCGACATCTATAGTATTGTTGTCAGGTTTTCCTCTAGAACACAGACCCATAGTTTCTGAAAGGTGTCGGTTTTATTTTTTCCATCCCGAGGAGATGGAAAAGGTCCATAGATGCCAGTTTTAAATAAAACGGCAGCTCTGAGCCGAGACCTATTATGGATTTTGTAGTATTGTTTGGTTCAATTCTGTTTTAGACTTGCTATAAAACAAAAAAATGAAAATTGCCTTTGCTAAGTTTAAATGGTAGAGACACTGCAACGGTACTATACCTTGAGTTTTGATTTGGTTCTTTTGAGTATTAGGGTATCTTGAATAAGCTTTTTTCTGAGAACTGTTGTATTTTATTCAATATAGAAGGTTACATACAACATATATGAGTGATGATCATATCTCTTGAAAGATAGATTTGTTTGCCCTGAGGAGAAATAGGTAGACATATAGCACAATTTATAGAAAGACCCCTCAAAGATGAACAAATTACATAGAGGTCCTGAAAATAATCAAAGGAGGACTCCAAAAAAAGTAAAAAAGCTATTGAGTTCCTATTTCGCTTCCTCTTCTGATCGGATGACCAAGATGACGGCTTCATCCGTCCTCGTGAATAAGCAAAGTAGCACTCCACTCTACTAGAGCCAATACAGCTACTACACTCACCTCTAGCTAGAATTCTCGTCTTCTTTGTAGAGAGATTTCCTCCTCCTCTTCCTCTTCTTCTCTTGACTTGCTAATTGGGTCTAAGCAAAAGGGTTAGGAGGTGGAATAAGATGACGGGCTTAGCGAGACGATTAGCTTTTTGAGGTGGTGAGGAGGAGAGATCAATGGGCTATATAAAGAAGAGGAAGAAGAGGAGAGATGATGATTGGGTGTAGCAGTGGCGGCAGGAGGGGAGGAATTCTAGGGTGCCGCCTGCAAACGCCGTCATGAGCCGGCTAGCTCCAACCTTTAATTTTTTATTTATTGCTCTTGCTTCTCTCTCTCTTCTTCCTCCTCGTAGTTGTTGTTTCTCTCGCTGACCTTATCTCTATCCTGCTTGTTTCCTTGCTTTCCCTCTCGGTTTAACCGAAAACATATTTCGTGCACACAAGCTTTACGTGCTCACTCCATTCACACTAACTACCAAATATTATCAAAAAATAAAAAAAATATGCATGTACTTTATAGTATTAACTTACGTATATAATCTTAACCTCCCTGTCTAACCAACGGGCTGAAAGAACAAAGATGCAGCAAGAGAGAGAAGAGTAAAAAGGAAGAAGAATATAGGAGAGAGAATGTGAGAGAGAAATTTTGCAATGCTATGCTTTGAATAAACTATTATTATATATATTTCAAATCCAATTCTACTTTCAAAATCTAGCTATTTGAAAATTGCATAAAAACCCGCCAGTTACAGAATCTTTGATTTCGTAAACAACAAGTATTTCCACGGATTGCCAGGAATTAAGTTAATTATTATGGTATTAGTATTCTCTTTTTAGTGCAGAATGATCAATTGATCATGTGTGCCCACCTATATTACCAATTGCATGGTAAGACAACTATTGGCCTTTAGATCAAATAAAACAAAACGATCCTCCTAAATGCCGTGCACTGTTAAAAAAAGACCATTTGTAACAATTTAGAAATATGCAAGTTGTACTTAGCTTGGGGTCTTTGGTGTGTACCGGCCGTTTGATCGGTTGCTAGCATGAATCCTGACACCACCCATTCTACTCGGCATGTGGATCTGTCTCGATCTGCATTAATTCATCAAAAAGATTTTGAGAAGCTGAAATAACTTGCACCTGAAAGCAGAGTAAGATCTATATATATATATATATATATATATATATATATATATATGATAATGAATAGAAATTTGGTCCTTATGTTTAAAGAGTTAAAAGACTATCTATAATTAAACCCTACCTCTTGTGGATCCACCTCCTAATTAAAGAGCCCAATATATTGAACACAAGAATTAAAGGACGAACCTTTGGAAATGTGAAATAAAATACTAGACTAATATTAATTTAGATGTCAGGCATCAAGCACATTCAATCAGCAACTATTTGGATTGTATGGTTTACAGGAGTTTAGGATTAATTTAAGCATCATGGAGAGAAACATATCGATTTGAAGCTAATATAATATGTTGTTATTGGCTAACTGTTATCAGTTACCAACAGGATTGAATTGAAAGAAGCAAAATGTTTAAGGTTGGAAGTCTAACTTTTATCATGCTTAGGCCTTGTTTGGTATTTTAGTCGAGGGACTAAAGATTAATCCCTGGACTTAAAGTTTTAGTTTGTTCTGTTTGGTTACAGGGACTAAAGCTCATTAATTGCATTGAACAAATACAATATTACCTTTGTTGGATTGGCATGTATTTTCACTTATAAATGTTTGACTCACAGTGACAAGCTAAGCTGGAATGTACAAAATCCATATCACCTAACTGGGTACAGGGAAGCAGAACCATGAAACCTAAATTTTAGATATATCCAAACATGAAGGCACAATTCCATGAATGAACAGCAAAGGCAGAGTCTTTTGCACAATTTTGGCGGCGACGCGGGGCGAACGAAAGGCGGCGACGCTGGACGAGCGACCACCGGCGGAGCAGGGGGAACAAACGGTGGCGGGGGCCAAACGACCGACGGTACGTGGTGGGGGGCAAGGATCTACGAGCTGGGCGGGAGAGAGAGAGGCTGCGGGAGAGAGAGGTTGCAGGAGTGGGAGACAGAGAGAGGCGCTGTGGGAGGACATGCGTGGAAAAAATATGTTTTAGTCCTAATTAATATCTCCATTAAGAACTAATGGACTAATGTCATTTTAGTTCCTTTTATTCCTTTTTATTTGCAATTTTAGAGACTAAAAGAGACTAAAATAAAGGGACGTCACTAAACCAAACAGGGCACATACTGCATGCACCACATATGGTTAGCTAGAAACACAATGCAGATCTTTAGGAATTCTTCAAATTTGGTAATCTAAATTGTGAACGGGAAAGCATTAATTAGATGGCAAATCGCTCGAGTTAAGTGTATTGATATATTGTTTGATACTATTTATTAAGTCTGTGACTGTACTATGTAAGAGATATATTTCCTTCTCTTGGCTGTTTAATTTGTTGTGGCTGAGAGGCAGTCCTTTCTATCTCTCCCTGCTCATTTTTCTATACTGGTTCTTGAGAAAACCATACCGTAGAACGAGATATATACATATATATATATATCCATGCTAACCCTACAATGTCATGATATTTGTTTAATAAACTATTAAAACTTTATTTTATATAATTAGAAATATTTTTTCTGAAATCTGTCCATTTGAGAGCAAAAGGGAAAGGAAAAAGGGCAAGGAACACTGGTGCCACGACGAATTGAGGTTTAACGGTGCGTGCGCGCGGCGGGAAGCGGCGGGTCCCATCCCCGTATGGGTCTAACGTGGGGCCCACCTAACCAGCGCTAATTTTAAGCGAAGTGGAGTGGTGAGGTTGTAAATTGCTAATTGCAAGTTGGTGTGATGAAACTGGTATGATTTATAATATATATATATACTAGCAATTATGCCCGTGCGTTGCAACGGATGAAGTCGGGACGCGGCGCGGATGGAAATGGGAGGGAGGGGCGGAGACGCGGCGTGGGCGTGACGCGGGAGCTTCGAGTAGCGACGGGAGAGAGGAGGGGCGCAGGATATCTTTTTTCCATCCAAGCCCTCTTTTCTTTTTAACATTGGGACTGCGGGTTAATTTCGAAAAAACTCAAGGGGTTTTCTGCAAAATAGCCATGCAAAACAAAATTTTGGGTGAAAACACTACTTGCTTTATAAATATAGCAAAATACGCGTGCGTTGCAACGGGACGAAGAAGCAGGCGGAAGGTGAAGGTCTAGGCGATGATGCGGGAGCTCTGAGCAGTGACGGGAGGGAGGGGCGCAGTCGCGGCGCGCGTGGAACGGAAGAGAGGGACGCAGGAGGTCTTTTTTCATCCAAGTCTTCTTTTTCTTTTTAGCATTAGGACTGCGGGTTAATTTTATAAACACTCAAGAGGTTTTCTATAAAATAACATATTTTTCTTCTTTAACTGGTTTTTTAAATAGCCAGACGGACTGTGGGTTAATTTCAGAAAAACTCAAGGGGTTTTTTGTAAAATAGCCAGGCAAAATAAAATTTGGGTGGAAACATTACTTGCTTTATAATAGGTATAGGTATAGATATAGATATGTGTATAGATATATATATTCTTGGAATTGTAAAAGGAAAACTAATAAATTGCATGCGGTAGTTCAGAAAAGCATATAAAGTGGAGGACAAGACTTTTAATTTAAATAGCAGCTGTTCGTTGTTCCAATTAACTCCTTAATCTTGCAAATATTCCCCAACTCAGCAATAGTAATAGTATATATAGTTTTTATTCTGCAACTGATCACTCGACCTTAATTTCAAGAAGAAAAAACCCCACAAATTAACTGGGAAGGTTTCCAAGCAGATCCCCCTTTTTTTACACTGTGAAAATGGTTTCTCTACGGCAGATCCCATGCATTTACATGAAAAATGTTCAGAGATCTGCCGTCAATCAATCAACTAACCCATTTCATACAAACTGCTCAATTTAAGATCATCAAACCATTCGAATTGGAATGTTAATTGCATATGCATATACATAACATTAAGCTTGACGACAATGGAGAGAATGACACACCTGGCACGGCCGGCAGTCGTCCAGCTTCATCGAAGTTGTGCATCCGGCGGTCGATTGTCTTCAACCTCTAGCTTGCTTCCAGCTTCTTCTTATTCTTCCTCTTCCTCTTCAGCCATGCCTTCTCTCATGCCGCATGGGCTAGCTAGTTAATTAGCTGCATATATCTTATCCATCCATCTGATTGTTCATATACATGTCAACTACTAACAAACAACATTTGCCTCTTGTCATCATTTGTGAAGCATGCAATCTTCCATTATGGATATGGATAGACATGAGACCAGATCGAGTGACCAGCATGGAGCGGAGACGTTATGAGTTTTGAATAAATTTACGTATATGTATGCTCTTTAATTATATGTGTGTCTAAATTTATATGAATATATTAACAAATTTAGACGAAAGATGAAAAAGAAAGATCAAAATGGACTTGTAATAGGAAAACGGAGGCAGTAGGCTACACCAGTAGACATGCAGGTACATGCAATAAAGGGCATCGATCCGTCTGTATACATGTTGCAGCCAGATAACCAGCTAGGGATGCATCCATCGATCGTCAGCGTTTCTCTGCTGCAAAGGCATTGGAAGGCTGTGGCCACTTGGTACGCAACTGCATATTGATCCTTGTTCAGCGGAAGCATATGCAGTCACAGTGGCATGCATATTGATCCTATGGCATGCATGCAAGCATATGCGGAAAGATTCTAAAGGTTCTCTTTTCAACTACTAAACATTATATTTTAAAAAAATAATTATGTAAAAAACTACTTTAATACGGATGAACGCATCTAAATTTTTTTCTGATCGATTTTCATATATGTAACATCTCGATCGGAGTCCGTATGTGAAAGTTATGACCGTTTTAAAAATCAACTCTGAATTATAGGACGAAACGGAAACAATGCGCACAAAACTTATTGCACGTGCACAAAATCGAATTAGGGTTTGAATGTTCTTATCAATATTGTAGATTCCTCCGATTTGTATATTATCACCAAACAAATTCACAAAAAAAATTTGTATATTGAGAATCATTAGTTAATAGCAATATGGTAATTTTTAATTACAATGTGTTGATGAGAAACAAATTTCAGTGTTAACACAATGTAATGATTAAATTAAAGCTTCCTTTTATCTTCTATCACCGACCCCCACACCCACACAACACCACCCCTTTGAAATTATAGATGCTCTCAAATTAATTTCAGGCCATTTGAATCATGTAGCAAAATTTATATGTTTTTATTAGGTTCGGTTAAAAAATAAGCACCATCACTTTAGTCTCGGTTGGTGTTAACAACCGGGACTAAAGATCATTACATCTTTAGTCCCGGTTGGTGTTACAAACCGGGACTAAAGATGGCCGCGACCTAACGATTCGACGAAATCTAACGGGACTAAAGATGATCTTTAGCCCCGGTTCGTGACACGAACCAGGACTAAAGGTCATAGAGAGCCGGTGTCTTTTTTAAACCGGGACTAAAGGTGATCTTTAGTCTCGGGTATAATTACAACCGGACTATTGTGGATTTTGATAGATCAATAAAAGATCGTTTCTCCGATAATGTAAAGAGCCCTATATATTGAACACAAGAATTAAAGGACGAACCTTTGGAGATGTGAAATAAAATACTAGGCGCTAATATTAATTTAGATGTCGGGTGTAACATCCTGAAAATCGGAGAACCGAAATCGGAACGTAAAAATCGGAACTTTCAAAAACCTTGGCTTATTGCTTCTTCTCGGGTTTGTTGCTTCTTATTTGCCGGCTCGGTTGCATAAATTTAGTCGTGGTCAATTCCCTTTTCGGTGTATTTGGAGGTTTCGGAGTTGTCAAAACGGAAGAGCGAAAGCCGCATCGGGGTTTAACAAGGGAGCCGAGAAAAGCGCGGATTTGCAAAAGCGCGTTTTGGGAAATATAAAATAAAATTTTTGGTGGGGATAAGATAAATTAAGACACAAAATGAACAATAAAATTCTCGGGAGGCGTACTCGAAATTTGGGAATTTTTTTAAATATAGAATGGGTGAATTATGAAAATTAGGAAAAGGAATTTAAATAAATATGAAAAATAATTATGGAAAAATAAAAGTCAAGAAAAAGTTTAAAATATAATGTTAAAAATTATTTTTGGAATATTAGGATTTATTTTGGAATTTTAAAGGAAAGAAAATAGAAAATGGGAAAAGAAAATAGAAAATCGGGAAAAATCAAAAAGGTCACTATTCATCTTGCGCCGGTGTTCGACGCCGTACCGGCCCCGCCGCGACGCCACGCCGCCGCGCCGCGCGCCGCGCGCGCGCCCCACCCCGCGCGCGCCGCCGTGCCGGACCCGCACCGCCGCGCCGCCGCGCGCCGCGCGCTGCGCCACGCGCTCCCGCCGCCGCAGCCCCGCCCGCGCGCGCGCGCGCCACGCCACGCGCCGCCGCCGCCCGCCCCCCGCTCGCTCGCACCCTCGCGCGCCGCGCCGTCCGAACCCCGCTCGCATCCGCTCGCCGCACCACGTCGCAAGCGCCGCGCCGGCCCGGCCTTCCGCGCCGCTGCGTGGAGACCGCCGTACCCGGCCCCGAGCTGCGCCGCGCCGCGCACGCCCGAGCCGGTCCTTCCCCTCTCCACTCACGCCGCGCCGCGCCGCGCCTATAAAAGGACCGCGCCCGCGCCACCTTTCGCCGCACCGCCGCTCCTTTCCCTCTCCCGAAGCGCCGCCGCCGCCTAGCCGTCGCGCCGTGCGCAAGTCCCTCCCCGTGCCCCACTGCTCCTCCTCGAGCCCGCCGTCGCCGGTAAGCCCTCCTTGCGCCGCCCTTGTTCCTCACTGCCGCCGCCTCTGTTTTGAAGCCCCCGGTCGAGCACCTTGCGAGCGATGAATAGTGCGCAGGGAAAAAAGAAAAAAAAAGAAAAATAGGGAAAAATTAGGAAAATTTTTGGGAAAATTTGGAGAATATTTTGGGATGACTTGAGTAAAATTTTGGGCAAAAATAAATTATTTTCTCGCATGTTTTCTCAGTGCAAAGTTTGAAAAATCGGGATCGAACGTTTTTCCGGGATTTCATTTCGCATCGTTTTTAAATCTGGACTCCGTTTAATTCTTTCCCGCCATTTAAATAGGCTTCTCTTTTGTGCTCAAACCCTCAAACCTCGAGCCCGAAATTTTCTCCGCTGATATCCTCAAATTTAATTTCCCAAAATTATTACGATCGCCGTTTTGCGAAAACCCTAGTCGTCCACTCGATTCCAAAACACGGATTTTCCTAGCAACCCTTGTTCTAATTCGAGTAGAATTTCCGGCAAAACTTTTGGAGTTGTTTTCATGGCTTTTATGGTTCTTCTCGATCTCTCGGTATTTTATTGAATTCTAATTGAATTCAATTGATCTTTCGCACGTACGGGTAGCACTGAAGAAACCGGCATCGACCCCGAAGATACCACCCCTCAAGTGTGCGAGCAAGGCAAGTCATCACACTCTTTGAACATATTGATCCTACCTTGTGAAATCTTGTTGATTTCAAATTACAAATTGCACGCTTTACACAACGGTTCCTATGCTTGATATGCCCCGCTTGATATTGAACACCATTAGAATTTATTCTTTGTAACCCTCGATATGATATGACCGGAGAATAACTTCGGTACAAATGCTTAGCCCTCTTACACTAGATCCCTGCATACTCATGATTTTACAAAATGGCTTTGTGCTCGGGCAACTACCTTAGGGAAGGTAGTTGAAATACGGCTGTGGAGACATGAGCGCCACATGGCCCCGAGAATGTTGAACTATGCTTGTTGAAAATTGAAAATGTTATACAAATGTTTTAGACTGGGCGGCTGGATGATTTGGGTGGATTCCGGAAAAGGCAAGTGCCGACCACTGTCAATTAAGGACCGAGCCATGAGATAGCGGAAACGAGCCGGTACAACCGTACTTCTCGAATGGGTATAGACCTAGTGACTAGATAACCGAGCGGAGGCGGTATCCTTGCATAGATGGTTCTCTATGATGTGGTTACGGGATGAGAATGAGGCTGCGGCCTATGTCATGAATGGTGGGATTAAACTAAAGTTAATTAATCTTAAAGATTGAGAAAGCTTCCCTTACCCGGGTGCGCGAACTCCTCTCACCGCTAGAAAAGGACGGCTAGAGTGCATGAGGGCTTAAGTTCATGGAGCGGATCTGCCAAAGCAAGGTTATCGAAAGGTTTTGCCGTGACCGTCTCATGTGTTGAGGCGTAGGCTCATTTGTTGGGGTCGCGGGAGTACGGGTAAAGTGTACATCCACTGCAGTGTGAGTGAATCAATCTATTCGAATAGCCGTGCTCGCGGATATTGAGCATCGTGACAAGACTTTCACTTGGCTAGACTTTAAACTTACAATTTCTTGGGATGGGTATGCATGATGATTTCATTCGCTGGTGGGTCAACTTCTCGAGAAGCGAGAAGGGTAGATTCCCGAAAATCATGACGAACCGGAGGCGAGAAGCCATCCTTGGAATCACGATGGATGGTAGAGAACCGTCACCGGATTAATGAACTGTGAAAATTAAAACTTGATTGGCTAGTCGATAGGTTTGTGAAGAGAATTGTGAAAACGGCTTTATGCAAAATAACCCCACCATGTTCTTTGAATGACCCTATCATATGCATCAATTCAGTGTTGGCTTGCTGAGTACGGTTGGTACTCACCCTTGCTATACGCACAAACCTCCAGCTGATGGGAATGAAGAGCCAGAAGACCCATACGCGTATTACCAGGAGGGCGAAGGAACTGACGGCGCATACTAGATCTTAGCTCCGGTCGTTGCCTGTGGCAAATGACAAGCCGCTGCCTCTTTCCGCTGCCGTATCTAAATTCTGTTTTTATGTTGTATTCGGACCATAAGGTCCTGTGGGTTGAACATTGCCTTCGGGCCTATTGATGTAATAATGGTAATGTAAGACTATTCGTGCATGTGCACTTGATTATCCAGTACTGTATTCGTGGGTACCAACTACTCGATCCAGGGAAATGGTACTATGAACACGAAAGATTCCCGTCTCAAAAACGGGGGTCTACATCAGGAATCAAGCACATTCAATCAGCAACCATTTGGATTGTATGGTTTACAGGAGTTTAGGATAAATTTAAGCATCGTGGAGAGGAACATATCGATTTGAAGCTAATATAATGTCTTGTTATTGGCTAATTGTTATCAGTTACCAACAGGATTGAATTGAAAGAAGCAAAATGTTAAAGGTTGGAAGTCTAACTTTTATCATGCTTTAGACATACTGCATGCGCCACATATGGTTAATTAGCTAGAAACACAATGCAGATCTTTAGGAATTCTTCAAATTTGGTTATCTAAATTGTGAACGGGAAAGCATTGGCAACTCGCAGGACTTAAGTGTATTGATGTATTGTTTGATACTATGTATTAATTCTGTGACTGTACTATGTACGAGATATATTTCCTTCTCTTGGCTGTTTAATTTGTTGTGGCTGGCTGAGAGGCAGTCCTTTCTATCTCTCCCTGCTCATTTTTCTCTCTTTAAAGGATCGCCTAGACTGGTTCTTGAGAAAAGAGAACGGATATATATATATATATATATATATATATATATATATATATATATATATATATATATATATATATATATATATATATATACTATAGTAATATGCATGTGATAACGCTATGGTGTTATATATATATACACTAGTAATATGCATGTGCTAACGCTACGGTGTCACGATATTTGCTTAATAAACTATTAAAACTTTATTTTATATAATTGGAAATAATTTTGCGAAATGTGTCTCAAATATCCATTTGAGAGAAAAGGGAAAGGAAAAGGGCGAGAAGCACACGTGCCACGACGGACCGAGGTTGAACGGTGCGTGCGCACGTGGGCGGGAACGGCGGGTCCCATCCCGCTTGGGCCCAACGTGGGGTCCACCTAACCAGCGCTAATTCTAAGCGAAGTAGGGTGAGGAGGTTGCAAATTGCTAATTGTAAGATAGTGTGATGAAATTTGTATGATTTATATTATATATATATATATATTCTTAGAATTGTAAAAGGAAAACTAATAAATTGCATGTGGTAGTTCTTGAGAAAAGCATATACAGTGGAGGACAGGACTTTTAATTTAAATAGCAGCCGTTCGTTGTTCCAATTAACTCCTTAATCCTGCAAATATTCCCCAACTCAGCAATAGTAATAGTATATATAGTTTTTACTCTGCAACTGATCACTCGACCTTAATTTCAAGAAGAAAAAACCCCACAAATTAACTGGGAAGGTTTCCAAGCAGATCCCCTTTTTTACACTGTGAAAATGGTTTCTCTACGGCAGATCCCATGCATTTACATGAAAAATGTTCAGAGATCTGCCGTCAATCAATCAACTAACCCATTTCATACAAACTGCTCAATTTAAGATCATCAAACCATTCGAATTGGAATGTTAATTGCATATGCATATACATAACATTAAGCTTGACGACAATGGAGAGAATGACACACCTGGCACGGCCGGCAGTCGTCCAGCTTCATCGAAGTTGTGCATCCGGCGGTCGATTGTCTTCAACCTCTAGCTTGCTTCCAGCTTCTTCTTATTCTTCCTCTTCCTCTTCAGCCATGCCTTCTCTCATGCCGCATGGGCTAGCTAGTTAATTAGCTGCATATATCTTATCCATCCATCTGATTGTTCATATACATGTCAACTACTAACAAACAACATTTGCCTCTTGTCATCATTTGTGAAGCATGCAATCTTCCATTATGGATATGGATAGACATGAGACCAGATCGAGTGACCAGCATGGAGCGGAGACGTTATGAGTTTTGAATAAATTTACGTATATGTATGCTCTTTAATTATATGTGTGTCTAAATTTATATGAATATATTAACAAATTTAGACGAAAGATGAAAAAGAAAGATCAAAATGGACTTGTAATAGGAAAACGGAGGCAGTAGGCTACACCAGTAGACATGCAGGTACATGCAATAAAGGGCATCGATCCGTCTGTATACATGTTGCAGCCAGATAACCAGCTAGGGATGCATCCATCGATCGTCAGCGTTTCTCTGCTGCAAAGGCATTGGAAGGCTGTGGCCACTTGGTACGCAACTGCATATTGATCCTTGTTCAGCGGAAGCATATGCAGTCACAGTGGCATGCATATTGATCCTATGGCATGCATGCAAGCATATGCGGAAAGATTCTAAAGGTTCTCTTTTCAACTACTAAACATTATATTTTAAAAAATAATTATGTAAAAAACTACTTTAATACGGATGAACGCATCTAAATTTTTTCTGATCGATTTTCATATATGTAACATCTCGATCGGAGTCCGTATGTGAAAGTTATGACCGTTTTAAAAATCAACTCTGAATTATAGGACGAAACGGAAACAATGCGCACAAAACTTATTGCACGTGCACAAAATCGAATTAGGGTTTGAATGTTCTTATCAATATTGTAGATTCCTCCGATTTGTATATTATCACCAAACAAATTCACAAAAAAAATTTGTATATTGAGAATCATTAGTTAATAGCAATATGGTAATTTTTAATTACAATGTGTTGATGAGAAACAAATTTCAGTGTTAACACAATGTAATGATTAAATTAAAGCTTCCTTTTATCTTCTATCACCGACCCCCACACCCACACAACACCACCCCTTTGAAATTATAGATGCTCTCAAATTAATTTCAGGCCATTTGAATCATGTAGCAAAATTTATATGTTTTTATTAGGTTCAGTTAAAAATAAGCACCATCACTTTAGTCTCGGTTGGTGTTAACAACCGGGACTAAAGATCATTTACATCTTTAGTCCCGGTTGGTGTTACAAACCGGACTAAAGATGGCCGCCGACCTAACATTCGACGAAATCTAACTGGGACTAAAGATGATCTTTAGCCCGGTTCGTGACACGAACCAGGACTAAAGGTCATAGAGAGCCGGTGTCTTTTTTAAACCGGGACTAAAGGTGATCTTTAGTCTCGGGTATAATTACAACTGGGACTATTGTGGATTTTGACAGATCAATAAAAGATCGTTTCTCCAGTAATGTAAAGAGCCCTATATATTGAACACAAGAATTAAAGGACGAACCTTTGGAGATGTGAAATAAAATACTAGGCGCTAATATTAATTTAGATGTCGGGTGTAACATCCTGAAAATCGGAGAACCGAAATCGGAACGTAAAAATCGGAACTTTCAAAAACCTTGGCTTATTGCTTCTTCTCGGGTTTGTTGCTTCTTATTTGCCAGCTCGGTTGCATAAATTTAGTCGTGGTCAATTCCTTTTCGGTGTATTTGGAGGTTTCGGAGTTGTCAAAACGGAAGAGCGAAAGCCGCATCGGGGTTTAACAAGGGAGCAGAGAAAAGCGCGGATTTGCAAAAGCGCGTTTTGGGAAATATAAAATAAAATTTTTGGTGGGGATAAGATAAATTAAGACACAAAATGAACAATAAAATTCTCGGGAGGCGTACTCGAAATTTGGGAATTTTTTTAAATATAGAATGGGTGAATTATGAAAATTAGGAAAAAGGAATTTAAATAAATATGAAAAATAATTATGGAAAAATAAAAGTCAAGAAAAAGTTTAAAATATAATGTTAAAAATTATTTTTGGAATATTAGGATTTATTTTGGAATTTTAAAGGAAAGAAAATAGAAAATGGGAAAAGAAAATAGAAAATCGGGAAAAATCAAAAGGTCACTATTCATCTTGCGCCGAGTGTTCGACGCCGTCCGGCCGCGCGCGCGCGCACGCACGCCACGCGCCCGCGCGCGCGCGGCCCCTACACCCGCGCGCCGCGCCGTGCCGGACCCCGCGCCGCGCGCCCGCCGCGCGCCGCGCGCTTGCGCCACGCGCTCCGCCGCCGTCACCGGCCCGCCAGCGCGCCGCGCGCGCGCCACGCGCCCGCCGCCGCCGCCGGCCCCCCCGCTCGCTCGCACCCTCGCGCGCCGCGCCGTCCGAACCCCGCTCGCATCCCGCTCGCCGCACCACGTCGCAAGCGCCGCGCCGGCCCGGCCTTCCGCGCCGGCTAGCGTGGAGACCGCCGTACCCGGCCCCCGAGCTGCGCCGCGCCGCGCACGCCCGAGCCGGTCCTTCCCCCTCTCCACTCACGCCGCCGCGCCGCGCCTATAAAAGGACCGCGCCGCGCCACCTTCGCCGCCACGCGCCGCTCCTTTCCCTCTCCCGCGCCGCCGCCGCCTGCCGTCGCTGCCGTGCGCAAGTCCCTCCCGTGCCCCACTGCTCCTCCTCGAGCCCGCCGTCGCCGGTAAGCCCTCCTTGCGCCGCCCTTGTTCCTCACCGCCGCCGCCTGTTTTGAAGCCCGGTCGAGCACCTTGCGAGCGATGAATAGTGCGCGGGGAAAAAGAAAGAAAAAAAAAAAAAAAGAAAAATAGGGAAAAATTAGGAAAATTTTTGGGAAAATTTGGAGAATATTTTGGGATGACTTGAGTAAAATTTTGGGCAAAAATAAATTATTTTCTCGCATGTTTTCTCGGTGCAAAGTTTGAAAAATCGGGATCGAACGTTTTTCGGGATTTTATTTCGCATCGTTTTTAAATCCGGACTCCGTTTAATTCTTTCCCGCCATTTAAATAGGCTTCTCTTTTGTGCTCAAACCCTCAAACCTCGAGCCCGAAATTTTCTCCGCTGATATCCTCAAATTTAATTTCCCAAAATTATTACGATCGCCGTTTTGCGAAAACCCTAGTCGTCCACTCGATTCCAAAACACGGATTTTCCTAGCAACCCTTGTTCTAATTCGAGTAGAATTTCCGGCAAAACTTTTGGAGTTGTTTTCATGGCTTTTATGGTTCTTCTCGATCTCTCGGTATTTTATTGAATTCTAATTGAATTCAATTGATCTTTCGCACGTACGGGTAGCACTGAAGAAACCGGCATCGACCCCGCGAAGATACCACCCCTCAAGTGTGCGAGCAAGGCAAGTCATCACACTCTTTGAACATATTGATCCTACCTTGTGAAATGCTTGTTGATTTCAAATTACAAATTGCACGCTTTACACAACAGTTCCTATGCTTGATATGCCCGCTTGATATTGAACACCATTAGAATTTATTCTTTGTAACCCTCGATATGATATGACCGGAGAATAACTTCGGTACAAATGCTTAGCCCTGCTTACACTAGATCCCTGCATACTCATGATTTTACAAAATGGCTTTGTGCTCGGGCAACTACCTTAGGGAAGGTAGTTGAAATACGGCCTGTGGAGACATGAGCGCCACATGGCCCCGAGAATGTTGAACTATGCTTGTTGAAAATTGAAAATGTTATACAAATGTTTTAGATCGGGGCGGCTGGATGATTTGGGTGGATTCGGAAAAGGCAAGTGCCGACCACGGTCAGTGGGGACCGAGCCATGAGATAGCCGGAAACGAGCCGGTACAACCGTACTTCTCGAATGGGTATAGACCTAGCTGACTAGATAACCGAGCGGAGGCAGTATCCTTGCATAGATGGTTCTCTATGAGGTGGTTACGGGTTGAGAATGAGGCTGCGGCCTATGTCATGAATGGTGGGATTGAACTAAAGTTAATTAAACTTAAAGATTGAGAAAGCTTCCCTTACCCGGGTGCGCCGAACTCCTCTCACTTTGCTAGAAAAGGACGGCTAGAGTGCATGAGGGCTTAAGTTCATGGAGCGGAGTGCGCCAAAGCAAGGTTATCGAAAGGTTTTGCCGTGACCGTCTCATGTGTTGAGGCGTAGGCTCATTTGTTGGGCTGTCGCGGAGTACGGGTAAAGTGTACATCCACTGCAGTGTGAGTGAATCAATCTATTCGAATAGCCGTGCTCGCGGATATTGAGCATCGTGACAAGACTTTCACTTGGCTAGACTTTAAACTTACAATTTGCTGGGATGGGTATGCATGATGATTTCATTCGCTGGTGGGTCAACTTCTCGAGAAGCGAGAAGGGGTAGATTCTCCAGAAAATCATGACGAACCGGAGGCGAGAAGCCATCCTTGGAATCACGATGGATGGTAGACAGAACCGTCACCGGATTAATGAACTGTGAAAATTAAAACTTGATTGGCTAGTCGATAGGTTTGTGAAGAGAATTGTGAAAACTGGCTTTATGCAAAATAACCCCAGCCATGTTCTTTGAATGACCCTATCATATGCATCAATTCGTGTTGGCTTCTTGAGTACGGTTGGTACTCACCCTTGCTATACGCACAAACCTCCATGATGGGAATGAAGAGCCGAGAAGACCCATACGCGTATTACCGGGAGGGCGAAGGAACGACGGCGCATACTAGATCTTAGCTCCGGTCGTTGCACTGGCAAATGACAAGCCGCCTCTTTCCGCGCCGTATCTAAATTGTTTTTATGTTGTATTCGGACCATAAGGTCCTGTGGGTTGAACATTGCCTTCGGGCCTATTGATGTAATAATGGTAATGTAAGACTATTCGTGCATGTGCACTTGATTATCCAAGATCTTGTATTCGTGGGTACCAACTACTCGATCCAGGGAAATGGTACTATGAACACGAAAGATTCCCGTCTCAAAAACGGGGTCTACATCAGAATCAAGCACATTCAATCAGCAACCATTTGGATTGTATGGTTTACAGGAGTTTAGGATAAATTTAAGCATCGTGGAGAGGAACATATCGATTTGAAGCTAATATAATGTCTTGTTATTGGCTAATTGTTATCAGTTACCAACAGGATTGAATTGAAAGAAGCAAAATGTTAAAGGTTGGAAGTCTAACTTTTATCATGCTTTAGACATACTGCATGCGCCACATATGGTTAATTAGCTAGAAACACAATGCAGATCTTTAGGAATTCTTCAAATTTGGTTATCTAAATTGTGAACGGGAAAGCATTGGCAACTCGCAGGACTTAAGTGTATTGATGTATTGTTTGATACTATGTATTAATTCTGTGACTGTACTATGTACGAGATATATTTCCTTCTCTTGGCTGTTTAATTTGTTGTGGCTGGCTGAGAGGCAGTCCTTTCTATCTCTCCCTGCTCATTTTTCTCTCTTTAAAGGATCGCCTAGACTGGTTCTTGAGAAAAGAGAACGGGATATATATATATATATATATATATATATATATATATATATATATATATATATATATATATATATATACTATAGTAATATGCATGTGATAACGCTATGGTGTTATATATATATACACTAGTAATATGCATGTGCTAACGCTACGGTGTCACGATATTTGCTTAATAAACTATTAAAACTTTATTTTATATAATTGGAAATAATTTTTGCGAAATGTGTCTCAAATATCCATTTGAGAGAAAAGGGAAAGGAAAAGGGCGAGAAGCACACGTGCCACGACGGACGAGGTTGAGCGGTGCGTGCGCACGTGGGCGGGGAAAGCGGCGGGTCCCATCCCCGCTTGGGCCCAACGTGGGGTCCACCTAACCAGCGCTAATTCTAAGCGAAGTAGGGTGAGGAGGTTGCAAATTGTTAATTGTAAGATAGTGTGATGAAATTTGTATGATTTATATTATATATATATATATATTCTTAGAATTGTAAAAGGAAAACTAATAAATTGCATGTGGTAGTTCTTGAGAAAAGCATATACAGTGGAGGACAGGACTTTTAATTTAAATAGCAGCCGTTCGTTGTTCCAATTAACTCCTTAATCCTGCAAATATTCCCCAACTCAGCAATAGTAATAGTATATATAGTTTTTACTCTGCAACTGATCACTCGACCTTTCAAGAAGAAAAAACCCCCACAAATTAACTGGGAAGGTTTCCAAGCAGATCCCCCTTTTTTTACACTGTGAAAATGGTTTCTCTACGGCAGATCCCATGCATTTACATGAAAAATGTTCAGAGATCTGCCGTCAATCAATCAACTAACCCATTTCATACAAACTGCTCAATTTAAGATCATCAAACCATTCGAATTGGAATGTTAATTGCATATGCATATACATAACATTAAGCTTGACGACAATGGAGAGAATGACACACCTGGCACGGCCGGCAGTCGTCCAGCTTCATCGAAGTTGTGTATCCGGCGGTTGATGATCTTCTTGCTTCCAGCTTCTTCTTCTTCTTCCTCTTCCTCTTCAGCCATGCATTCTCTCATGCCGCATGGGCTAGCTAAGTTAATTAGCTGCATATATCTTATCCATCCATCTAATTGTTCATATACATGTCAACTACTAATTAACAAACAACATTTGCCTCTTGTCATCATTTGTGAAGCATGCAATCTTCCTTTATGGATATGGATAGACACGAGACCAGATCGAGTGACCAGCATGGAGCAGAGACATTATGAGTTTTGAATAAATTTACATATATATATATGCTCTTTAATTATATATGTGTCTAAATTTATATGAATATATTAATAAATTTAGACGAAAGATGAAAAAGAAAGATCAAAATGGACTTGTAATAGGAAAACGGAGGGAGTAGGCTACACTAGTAGACATGCAGGTACATGCAATAAAGGGCATCGATCCGTCTGCATACATGAGCAGCCAGATAACCAGGTAGGGTTGCATCCATCGATCGTCAGCGTTTCTCTGCTACAAAGGCATTGGAAGGCTATGGCCACTTGGTACGCAACTGCATATTGATCTGTCGAAACTTGGTTTCGGCAATAGAAATTTGGGGGTACAGTCAAGATCGCCAAGCACAATGGGTTAGATTGGAGAACGGGGTTTAGACAGGTTCATGCCCTCTCGTGAGGTAATACCCTACTCCTATTTCGGAGGATTCGATCCGCCGAGTGTCTTTATTGATCTCAAGATCTAAGGCTGAAAGCTAAAAGTTGATGTAACTTCTGATCTAGTCTCTTATATCCCTCAAGGGACGCCCCTTACCCCCCTTATATAGTCCTGGAAGGCGGGCTTACAAATCAAAAACTCTATCTTACTCTAAGTCGGTTTTCTCAATCTTACCAAACCATGACTATGGGCCGTTGCCTTATCTCTATCGGCAACGTAACACCCAAGTCATATTTGGTTTACAGATATGGCAGGCGCAATCTATCCCTACCTCCAGTCGGATAAGCTTGCCATGTAGATATCCGATTGCCATAATCTCCACAGTAGCCTCCGAGTCCTTTTCAGTCGATGAGACAACTCAGCTTCAAACCAAAACAGTACGCAGCCAAAAACCTCTTTGGCCGAGTGCTCCTGGCGCCGAGTGATTCCATCATCTCTGCCTGAATCTTCCAGAATGGCTCCAAAGACTGTGAAGTGCTGGAAAATATCTAAAAAAATCTCAAAAATAAATATCTAGGTGCATCTCCTGATGCACCTAATTAGGTGTAGCCCCCGACTATGTGGTTAGTTAAAAACAGACTAAGCATATAGTCAAGAACTATAAAAAATCATACTCATATGAATGCTTAGCTCAAGCTAAAGCAATCATAAAAAATCATATAACATATCACTCAGTAAGCTCATGCTTATCCGAGTAAATTTGCCCGAGTCATCTCAGAACAAAAAACTCAATCAACCCTCATAGGTGGAAAGCACTCGGTAAGCTCATGCTAATCCGAGCGGATCTGCCCGAGTTATTTCGGAACAAATATTTTAATCGTCCCTCATGGGCAAACGAGTTCTTCAATCGTATGAAAAATATGACCAAGTTATTAAATAACTCTTGCCATAATACTGGTCTCAATCTATAAAGATCTTCACCAAGATGGAAAAATAGCATTGATATAATCACTTAATCAAATGCTAAAAAACCAAACAGCCCTTGTCATCAAGGTAGCTATAAAAAGCTTAGCTGTTGGTCACCTCCCAAATTGCATCGTGCCAGCTTCTCATGAAGTCAGGCAAACCGCGGTATGAAAGGATTTCCAAAGGTATAGGGCATTCGGACACGTGCATATTGCCAACGCAAATCTGCTTAAGCTCATCCGCTTAAGTCCCTAAGGATACGCGTTGGGCCACACCTTAGCTGGGCCGCAGGTCTCTCATGGGCTTGGCCCAATCATGAGAAAACCTAGCGCAACCCTCAAATCTTTCTATAAAGCCTCGAGGTCATCCCCGCCTCTTCGTCTTCCCGAAAAATTCCTCTTTTCACAGCGCTGTTCACCAGCTCCTTGCGAAAAACCCTAGACTCGCGCGTGCCCGAATCCATCCACCCAGGAGCTCGCTCCTTGCCACAAACTAGCTTCCGCAGCCAACTCCTAAGATCCCTTGCTCAAATCCCCATCCTTGCCGACCAGATCCACTTCCCACCCAAACCACACTCATGGCGGATGAAAAGAAAATCCCCTTTGACCAATGGGCCACATCGGATTGAGGGAATCCACCCTCAAGGAGATGGTGAAGCACGGCGTGCTTCCCCCCAAGGAGATCGTGGGTTAGCGTCCGGCGGCAGGTGAAGACTTCCCTACCCCGAACACCGGTGAGCTTGTTGTGTTCACTTCCTTCTTTTATTGCGGGTTCAGCCTCCCCACTTTCGAGTTCTTTAGGGGGCTTCTGGATTACTATGGTCTCCAGCTCTATCATCTGAACCACAACTCTATGCTTCACATCGCTCTTTTCATCCACGTATGTGAAGCTTTCCTTGGCATCCTCCCCACTTCCATATCTTTCGCCGCTTGTTTTACTTCAAACCACATCCGAATAAGGACCACCCATGCGTTGTTGGCGGGGCAGGCTTTCAACTCCGCAGATCCCTCCACAAGGAGTATTTCTCTCTCTCTCTCTTTGAAATCTTCCAATAAGGGATGACACGCGGGCTGGTTTTATATCAACAATCTCGAACCCAGCCTGCCAGCCTTTGTCGGCCTTCCCCCTATACCCAAGCATACTTGGAGCACTGTACCAGTGGCTCAATATTAGGATGAGGCCAACAAGCTGCTAGCGAAGATCCTTGCAATGAAGCAGAAAGGTCTTCGCGTCGAGCAGATCACTCGGCACTTCATCAGGTGCCGACTGGCTCCAATCAAAGAGTGGTCGAAGCCAGCCTTCGAGTACGAAGGCGGGAAGGACCCCAATCGGGAAGATCAAGACCCCCTCAGTTACGAGATCCTGAAGATCCGGATGTACAAGATCTTCTCAACTGGAATCGCAGTCGAGCGCGCCCTCATACTGCCGGTTCTTCCCTTCAGCATCTATCGGCCTCCTCCTCCGGTAAGCTGACTGACCTCTTTGTACTGTCTTGCAATCCTGATGTCACGCCTCTTAGTATTGTGAGGATTTCTCTTGCAGGAAAATGCCTCTGTTATTTCAAAACTATACAAGGTCCCTCATGATGACGTGCCGCTTCGCCCTGCCAAGAAGCCGACTGGCGGGGTAAAGATTCAAAGCGATCCAGTCGGGAAACGAGCGGCCCCGAGTGAGGACACCAACAAGCGGGCGAGCAAGAGGAGGCTCGTCATCGACGACTCGGACGACGATGTCTCGGCTCCTCCAGCAGAAACGACCCCTCCAAGGCCGTCGCCGAAAGCGGCGCCGAAGATCCGTCGGTCGTCCAGGTATGCTTCATGACTGAAGTCCGAACTTTTTTGTTGAAAATTTTCTTTGTCTTCATTCTAACTGCATTCGTTGTTGCAGGAGGCCCCAGGACATAGATCCTGCCGGGAAGGGTGAGGGGCCTACTCCAGCTGCTGCGCCCGAGGCACCTAAGCCTGCGGAACAAAGGCCCCAGAGCCCTCTCCCAAGCGAAAGTGCTCCGGGCAGAAAGCCCTCGCCTCCGAAGAAGGATATCCCGAGGAAGGAGCCCCGACCGCCATCCGGGACGTCCCGACGGGAGCCGGCGGCTGCGGGAAACCCCAGCGCGCTCGAGAGCCCCGACGAGACCCGCCTGGCGAAAAGCCGTAAGAAGGAGGCTAGCCGGGCTGCTCCACCCAAGAGTACAGCCACTGAAGCCGGTAAGTCTTGAATCAAAGTCTTGTCTTTACTCTTTAGTTTAAATCCTTCGTGTCTTCATCTGTTCTTCCTAATCTGCCAGCCACAATGGAGGAAATCCCCAGGTTACAGTCTTCTGAAACCTGGGTTCCCCCGATTAAAATCGAGTGGCGAGACTTGGAAAGCCAGAGGCAGGGCATCGTCTTGGACAAGCAAGCTGAAAGCATAGAAAGGGATGCCCTTGTCGACAGCCTAAACGAGGCGACTCGGCTACTCAACGTAAGCCTTAGTCTTTTTCTCTTATTGCATTATCATTTCTTGTCAGTCGGTCAATTTCGAATCTTGCGTGTAGAAGGAGTATTGTCGATCCATGGCCAAGTCCGAGGTGCTGGAAAAGTTGGTCCCTCATCTGAACTCCCTGGAGGACGTCCAGCGGAAGTTGCAGACCACTCGGGAGGAGGCCGCGTCGAGGGAGGCAGCTCTGAGGAAGGAGATAGCCGAACTCCGGGAGGAGAACCTTGACCTCCGCGGTTCAGTTGGAAGTAAGTCCAATCTTCCCAGTTTCTTTATGGGTTCTGTGCTGATCTCGGTCGCTAATAGCCTTCTGTGTTTGTGAAAATTTATCGGAGGTCCACTCGCTCCAGGTCCAGCTGGAGGCAGTCAGCCTCGACAAGACCGAGTTGGAGGCCGAGTTCGAAGGTAAGCTTCTTCAAAGTAACATTCTTTGTGCTGCTTTATTTCCGAGTACTTTGCGTGATCAGATTCTTTTGGCAGCTTACAAAGTCAAGACCCGAGCTCAATACGACGTGCTTCTTGAGAGGGTCAAACGAGCCGGAGAGGTCCGGGAAGAGGTTGCCAATGCAGCAACGCCAATCTTGCTATCCTTGTTTCACCAGGGGGTCGGGGCTAGCTCGCTGGAGCCATTGGAAATCTTTGACAAGCTGCAGAGGGCCCCTGACCAATATTTCGCGAACATCACCGAGGCTGCCACCATGGGGGCTGGTCTGGCTCTTGTGCAGACCAGGTCTCTCTACCCCCGAGTGGATGTCAACTCGGTCGGGGAGGGCTTCGCCGACGGGACCTCGGATGAGCAGGCCCTGGACATGCTTAGTGAAGCGCAGGAGTCGGCGAAGAAGATTGCCATCGATGTAGTGAACAACTTCCGGCTTTAATCCGTCTTATGAACATTGTCTTGTAAACATTGTATGATTATGGCACTCTGATGTAGGCTTGTGAATATTCAGTCTATTTATGTTAATGCCCTAATCCGAGTTTTTATGTGAAATTTCTTAAGTAATTTTCGTTCGACTGTCACCGAGCCTAGGCTCGATCAGGCCATCAGAAAACTCTCAGTCTTTAAACACTGAACTCGAATCGAGGAACATTAAACAATGATAAACCAAATCATGCACAAAAGTTGATGAGGAAAACTATGTTTTATTGACATATGTACAACCCCCGACTGCTAACTCAAGAAGTCATCTTACTTGAGGTTGGCAGTCAAGAAAAACATGAAACTTTAGTCAATTTAAGCATAAAATCGTCGAATATGCTCGATGTTCCAGGAGTTCTCCACCATAGATCCGTCTTCACATTTTAGTCGGTATGCACCGGGTCGAGTCTCCTCAGCGATTATGTATGGTCTTTCCCATAAGGGGGATAACTTGTGACGGTCTTTGGTGGTTTGAATCTTGCGCAGAACTAAGTCGCCAACGATGAAAGCTCATGCTCGAACGTTGCGACTGTGGTATCGTCTGAGCCCTTGAAAGTATTTCGTCGACTGGATGAGGGCTGCCTTCGGGCCTCTTCCAGTCGGGTGAGGTCGTCCACTCGGTCGGGGTCATAGCGTTCATCGTTGAAGCTGCGGACTCGGAGGAATTCATACTCCATCTCATTTGGCAACATGGCTTCTGCGCCGTAGACCAGAAAGAAAGGAGTTTGGCCGGTAGCCCGACTGGGTGTGGTCCGCAGAGACCATAGAACCGAGGAAAGCTCTTGAACCCACTTGCCTGCGTAAGGGCTTAGACGATCAAACACGCGGGCCTTGATGCCTTGAAGGACCATGCTGTTGGCCCGTTCGACTTGTCCGTTGCTTTTGGGATGTGCGACTGACGCAAGATCTTGATTCCGAAGTCTTCGCAGAATTCCTTGAAGATGACTCCCGTGAATTGAGTCCCGTTGTCGGTTGTGATCCTGTTTGGGACGCCGAAGCGGTGCACGATGTTGAGGAAGAAATCCCGTGCTTTGTCAGCAGTAATTGTGGCAACCGGCTTGGCTTCAATCCACTTGGAGAACTTGTCGATTGCGACGAATAAGTGCGTAAAGCCTCCTGGGGCCTTCTTGAAAGGGCCGACCATGTCTAAGCCCCATACCGCAAACGGCCAGGATAATGGGATTGTTTGTAGCTCCTGGGCTGGGACATGGCTTTGTCGGGCGAAAAATTGGCAGCCTTCACAGGTTCGTACCACTTTGTCTGTGTCGGAGACCGCGGTAAGCCAGAAAAAACCCTGTCTGTAGGCTTTGCCTACCAAGGTGTGTGCTGCCACGTGGCTTCCGCATATGCCCGAGTGGATGTCTTGGAGGAGCTGTCTCCCTTCCTCGGGTGTAATGCATCTTATTAGGATTTCGGAGGGGATTCTCTTGTATAATTCGGAGTCAACCATGACATAAGCTTGGCAACGACGTCGGACACATTCTGCCTCATCCCGGTCTTCCGGCAGCTCTTGCTGTGTTAAAAATTTGATGAGGGGTGTCCTCCAGTCGGCGTCGGTCATGGCGACTTTATTTGCAGCTTGTTCGTTGGAAGTTGTTTTTGTCGTGATGGTTGGCTCATAGAGGTGTTCGACAAAAATGTCTGTTTCCTCAATCTTACCAAACCGTGACTATGGGCCATTGCCTTATCTCTATCGGCAACGTAACACCCAAGTCATATTTGGTTTACAGATATGGCAGGCGTAATCTATCCCTACCTCCAGTCGGATAAGCTTGCCATGTAGATACCCGATTACCATAATCTCCACATGATCCTTGTTCAGCGGAAGCATATGCAGTCACAGGTAGCATGCATATTGATCCTATGGCATGCATGCAAGCATATGCAGAAAGATTCTAAAGGTCCTCCTTTAAACTGCTAAACATTATATTTTAAAAAATTATTATGTAAAAAACTACTTTAATACGGACGAACACATCCAATTTTTTTCTAATCGATTTTCATATATGGAACGTCTCGATCGGAGTCCGTATGCGAAAGTTATGGCCGTTTTAAAAATCGACTCCGAATTAGAGGACGAAATGAAAACAATGCGCACAAAACTTGTTACACGCGCACAAAACCGAATTAGGGGACGAATTAGGGTTTGAATGTTCTTGTCATTTAGATCTTTAGTCCTGATTGGTGTTACAAACCGGTATTAAAGATGGCCGCCGACCTAACAGATTCTGACAGGAATCTAACCGGGACTAAAGATGATCTTTAGTCCCGATTCGCGACACGAACCAGGACTAAAGATCATAGAGAGCCGGTGCCTTTTTTAAACCGAGACTAAAGGTGATCTTTAGTCTCGGGTACAATTGCAACCGGGACTATTGTGAATTTTGGCATATTAACCAAAGATCGTTTCTCCAGTAGTGTAAAGAGCCCTATATATTGAACACGAGAATTAAAGGATGAACATTTGGAAATGTGAAATGAAATACTAGGCGCTAATATTAATTTAGATGTCAGGCCTTAAGCACATTCAATCAGCAACATTTGGATCGTATGGTTTACAGGAGTTTAGGATTAATTTAAGCATCGTGGAGAGGAACATATCGATTTGAAGCTAATATATTGTGTTGTTATTGGCTAACTGTTATCAGTTACCAACAGGATTGAATTGAAAGAAGCAAAAGGTTGGAAGTCTAACTTTTATCATGCTTAGGCCTTGTTTGGTATTTTAGTCGAGGGACTAAAGATTAGTCCCTGGACTTAAAGTTTTAGTTTTTTTCTGTTTGGTTACAGGGAATTAAAGGGACTAAAACTCATTAATTGCATTGAACAAAGACAATATTACCCCTGTCAGATTGGCATGTATTTTTCACTTATGAATGTTTGACTCGCAGTGACAAGCTAAGCTGGAATATACAAAATCCATATCACCTAACTGGTACAGGAAAGCAGAACCATGAAACCTAAATTTTAGATAATCCAAACATGAAGGCACAATTCCATTATTGAACAACAAAGGCAGAGTCTTTTGCACAAGTCCCATGACAGCAAAGGCTGATAGATTCTTCAAATCCACTCCAAATTCTTGTGCTTTTCAACTTGCAAACTGTATTTTATAGATTTCTGCAAATGCTTATCATATTATATATATATATGTATGTATGTGTATATATATATATTCTTGGAATTGTAAAAGGAAAACTAATAAATTGCATGTGGTAGTTCTTGACAAAAGCATATACAGTGGAGGACAGGACTTTTAATTTAAAAATTGTGTATCCGGCGGTTGATGATCTTCTTTTCCAGCTTCTTCTTCTTCCTCCTCTTCCTCTTCAGCCATGCCTTCTCTCATGCCGCATGGGCTAGCTAGTTAATTAGCTGCATATATCTTAATCCATCCATCTGATTGTTCATATACATGTCAACTACTAACAAACAACATTTGCCTCTTGTCGTCATTTCTGAAGCATGCAATCTTCCTTTATGGATATGGATAGACACGAGACCAGATCGAGTGACCAGCATGGAGCAGAGACATTATGAGTTTTGAATAAATTTACATATATGTATGCTCTTTAATTATATATGTGTCTAAATTTATATGAATACATTAATATATGTAGACGAAAGATGAAAAAGAAAGATTAAAATGGACTTGTAATAGGGAAACGGAGGGAGTAGGCTACACCAGTAGACATGCAGGTACATGCAATAAAGGGCATCGATCCGTCTGCATACATGCAGCAGCCAGATATCCAGCTAGGGTTGCATCCATCGATCGTCAGCGTTTCTCTGCTACAAAGGGCATTGGAAGGCTGTTGCCACTTGGTATGCAACTGCATATTGATCCTTGTTCAGCGGAAGCGTATGCAGTCACACGTGGCATGCATATTGATCCTATGGCATGCATGTGCAAGCATATTCGAAAGATTCTAAAGGTTTTTTCAACTACTAAACATTATTTTTTTAAAAATAATTATATATAGAAACTACTTTAAAAATCATATTAATTTATTTTGAAATTTAAAATAATTAATACCTAATTAATCCTATGATAAATACTTATCTCATTTTAAGTATCTTCCTAATTTTCTTCTTTTTCTTCCCTTCAAAACACACCCTTTGATTATCATTAAGTTTTTAAATATTTAGGTGTATAGTATAAAATATGGTAAGCTTACATCTATTGTTGGAAAGTAAACTTACTAAATTTTAGAAGCATATATTTAATATATAATGGATGATCAAAGTTTCATGAATTTTCCCTCACAGCCCAACACAAGTCTTTTCTACGCACTTTTTCCTCACTCATGCGCAACCAAGAAGAACTTCCTGGTCGATCACCCATCCTTCATGCGCAACCAAGAAGAACTTCCCGGTCGATCACCCATCCTCAAATTGCCCCAGGCCAAGCACACTTAACCTCAGAGTTCTTTGGAAATGAGCTTCTAGGAATGAAGTTGCAACTTGTTGGTATGAGTATTCTATTAATCCTATTACGCCCTAGGCCAGGATGTTATATCCACACCCCTTAGAAGATCGACGTCCTTGTTGGTCAACCCCATGCTAGGAACCTCTCCTCTTGGCCATGTCCGTGCGTCCAGTGCCGGCGCATGTGCCATGCCCTGTCCCCTCGGGGCCCACGCGTCATGCGCACCATGCCGCGCAACCGACCCGCCACGCGCCCGTGAAACCAAGAGGGTCGGCTCGATACCACTCTGTCACGTCCCACCCTTCCCGGAAAGCCGGCGGAGGCGATGGGCCGAGGGGGCGTCGGCCGAGGGGCGGCGGACGGGAGGGCGGCGGCGGCAGGCGCGTGCCTGTGCAGTGTGTGTTAGTGTGTGATCTAGCTAGCCGGGCGGGTGAAATTTTTTTTGGACCATGCCAAGTTTTGAGATTCTTTTCATTAATTTAAATTTTTTAATTATTTTTTTTGCATTTAGTAGGGAATTACTTTGCCTAGTGCATCACTCAGCAAACTTTTTGCCGAGTGCAGCATTAGGCAAAGTAACCCTTTGCCGAGTGCCAGGCACTCGACAAAGGGTTTGCCTAGTGCTTGGCACTAGGCAAAGGATTTCTTTGCCTAGTGCTAGGCACTCGGCAAACTTTTGCCGAGTGCTTGCACTAGACAAAGTAATTTCCTACTAAATACAAAAAATAATTAAAAATTTTAAATTGATGCAAAAAAATCTTAAAACTTGGCATGGTGTCATGTATGTTATATATTATGACCACAAAAAGTTTTGGAGCCAAATTATAAATTCAACCATCATTTTGACTCTAAATTTATGATATTAGTATAAACTCTAATATTCGTATTCGGAGATAATTAGGTTTATTAGCGTCGTACATGACAAAATATTCGAAACCTTTTAATTTTTTGCCACAGCCTCAATGTTTGATTTCATGATACTCTCACAAATCTCGTGATTTTTGAACTTTATTTGTTTTTTAATAATCTATAAACCGATAGGACTTTATTTGACTCACGGTCTTCTGAATAAGATCTTTGAAATTACTTTTCATTTCCTAGATATGACCTCAAAATGGATTCAATAACATGAATATCATTTTTAACACATTTTATTCAATTATTCGGATCACTTATAGTTCAAATGTGGCACTAGTAAAGAAATTCCTATAAATACAAAAAAATTAAATATAGAGAATAATTAAAAAAATACACCAAATTTTAACATGTAGAAATTCATGTTGTATATGGGAGGGAAAAAGGTTTGGAGGGTGTTATGGAACAAAATTTTGAAATTTTGCCGAGTGTCTCGGCAAAGCACTAGGCGAACCCTAACCTTTTCCGAGTGCCTCGGGGAGGCACTCAAAAACTTTAATTTTTGTCGAATGCCTAGATTTGCCTAGGGCAGCACTAGACAAAAATGAAAGTTTGCCTAGTGCCCCACTTTTGCCGAGTGTCGTACTAGGCAAACAAGGAAGTTTGCCTAGTGCCAAGCTTTGCCGTGTGGTACTCGGTAAACACCTTGTTTGCCTAGTGCTCGGTGCCAAGCTTTGCCGTGTGGTACTCGGCACACCTTGTTTGCCTAGTGCTCGAGGTTATGCACTCGACAAACTCCTCGAAACTAGGCAAACAACAAGTTTTCGGTAGTGTAGGTAGCTAGTAGTATCGTCATCAAAAATCAATTTTTGCTAGTGGCTATGTTACATGAGTCGCCTACGGCAATCAATTTTTGTTGGCGGCTGTGTTAAGTCGGCCGCCTACGAAGCTCATTTTTGGATAAAAAATTAAGAATACCCACATGCAGCTTGCCCTTTGACCACCAAAGAAGATGAGTATTGAGAAAAACTGAAAATGCCTAGATGCAGCTGCCCTGCATTCCAAATTCACATTCCAAAGCAAATCCAAGATCAAGAACATGTCACACTACAAATCCATAGATTAATGGGCACAAATTACACAAAAAATAGTTTTCCCAATGCATCCCCTCTGCCAGCCATTGAAGACCTCACCCTCTGTCGTCTTCACTATCGCTGGGTTGAAGGCCTCACTATCACCGTGGAGCTCATGCCTAGATCTACCGGCTATTCGTCGTGAACGAGCTCACAGTCTCCAGGTCGAAGACCTCGCGCCACCATGGAGCTCACACCTGGATCTGCCCTCCACCCGTCATGGATGAGCTTGCATGCCTATGTGAGTCGTCAGCGCTAAATCCGCCACGACAGGACTTGTCACCGACGGATCCTCCATTTGAAGGCCCATCGATGGGAGGACGCGCAGAGGTCGGCGAGGGAGGGTGTGGCCGGTCGATGGTGAAACCACCGCTCCCGAGGCTCGGCATTGCTCTCCCTAGGCTCGCCGCCACCGGATCTGCTCTCCCGTTGTTCCCCTATGCCATCCGTCGTTGTCATTGCAAAGGCTGCTGAAGTCGAGCCGCCCCTTTCCCCATGCAACTGCCGCCGAGCACCACCGCCGCTGCACCCCTTCACCGCCGCCCGCCGAATCGCGAGAGAGAGATAAGTGAGGGAGGGGCTGGAATTTCTGGATCAGGGAGAGAGGAAGAGGTAGCTGAGGAAAAGAAAGAGGGACGGGAAAAATGACTTCCGTGCTTGGTTGGTCGGCATGCGCGTGCTATTATATGCTCTTCCACGATTTTTACTAGCGACATCTTAAGAGCACCGCCTGAGCCCGCCACCAACCCGAGTAGGAGGAGGTCGGATGGGATCCAAGAGGGAGAGAGAGGAGGAGGAGAAAAATGAGTGGGAAGAGAAAGGCGTGAAAAAAGAATGGAGAGATATAAGAGAAAAAGCAAGTGATCCAAGAGGGAGAGAGAGGGGGAGGAGAAAAATGAGTGGGAACAGAAGGCGTGAAAAAAAAGAATGGAGAGATATAAGAGAAAAAAGCAAGTGCATGCTAATGAGTGGGAAGAGAAGGCGTGAAAAAAAGAATGGAGAGATATAAGAGAAAAAAGCAAGTGCATGTTATGCATAGGATGTAGGATGTAAGGACATAGGTGTAATGAACAAAATAAAATAGAATAAAATAGAACTGATAATCATACTTTATATGTAATAGTATTATGTTTTAAAATTCTTAACAAAAAAATATTATATTTTTATAAATTTAAATTTAGCTCTACGACTAGCGGCAAGATCATAGGCTTCAATAATTTCATCGGTACTAATTGGTGCAGTCAATTCCTTTTCAATATAAATTACCAAATAATCTCACAAAAATCTATTTTCTATTGTACATCTAATACATATCTTCGCAAGTTTTATAGCTAAAAAGCATTTTTCGATGGTTGCGATTAATACTAGAAGAGTTAATATTAATCTTAACAATTTGTCCATTATAGATAAGATGAATATTTACATGTTTTAAACAGTCCACATGTTAATAAGCACTAATTAAATTAATTAGTTAATGAACCACTAATTTTAATTTAAATATAGTTAATGAATGATAGTTAATTAATAAACTAATTTAAGTATAAAGTATTATGAGAATGTTGGAGGGTTGGGGGCTGCCAGACCCCCTCCAGCCCCTCCTCTCTCCATCCGTGTAAGATGTATATAGTGGAGAGAAACCTCGCTTGTGATAGATGTCCGTATATAAAAATGAGTTTTCACATATAGCCCTTAACCGAACGAAACAATTTTACATGCGAGTGTTATCTTAGCTCGTTTGCAATTAAATAGGGGATGCATCAAAAAGATCGTTTTTTACAGTGGCTGCCGGCTATGACGGCTGCTCTTGGATGTACTGCTGCCGCTGCTACTTTAGCCCTGAAGATGGTGATCACTACTGCTAGTACCAGATGACGAAGGATAGATCAATGGAGGCGCCGCCGCAGGCATCATCATCGCCACCAACGGAAACACCGGCACTGGTGGTGGCCGTGGAGGCAATGGGAGCCGTGCGACGCCGCCGGCTACCACCGGCGGCGGCACGAACGGCGGTGGCTGCACGATGGGGTACACTGCTGCTGCTGCTTGCGTCATCATCGTCGCTGTCGGATACATTGCCTGCGTGACCTTTTTTTAACTTATCTATCATGTTTATGAAAATGAAAAATATGGTAATGTTTGTAAAAAAATATTATCAACATATATTAAATATAGATTTAATAAAACTAATTTGGTATTATATCTCTTTTTAAAAACTTTGTTAATTTTTTAAAAAAATTTAGCTAAAAAAGTGCGATATTAATATAAAACAAACGACGTTAATATAAAACGGTAAAGAAAGTATATTAGGCAGAGGGTCAACCTGGAGTTGCTGCTGCAGTGACTTCATGTAACGGATTGTCCGGTCCAGCGTCGAGGATTGGCTAGACTGCATGCAGTGACAACGTGACTAGGCACAACAACAATCATATCGTGCAGTAATTAATTGTAAGCTAGGTGTCAAATGTTTAAATTTATTGGGAAACAACAGCTGGTAATACATAAATTGTTGGAAGCTATATATAGGGTATATATGTGTAGTAATTCCAATGCAAAAGATGAGGACAAACTGTTGAGTTAAGCCGACCTTGTCGCACCCTGGAACGAGCTGCTGCAGCATCTTGAACTTCTCATTTATCTTGCTCCTTCGTCTCTACATATGTAAACACGTACACGTATGCATCACATATTCATCTGCATGCACCATGCACACAATGACACGTACTAGCTAGCTGAATTTTTTTTTAAAATATACTTTTTAACTGATTTTAAATAAATATTACCGTTTAGAAGAGATTTGTATAAGTATATACCGTTCTCAACGAAAGTACAAATTCGTGCGTTACCGCGTGACTTCGGCGAGGGCATGAGGCCGTTCTACCTCACGCGACGAGTGCGCTAGACTACGACTTCATATCCATAACTAACGAACTCACGTGATTAATAGATTAATTAGCATTCTTAGCAATTAATTAATTAATTAATTCTATTTCTTTAATTGGCATCATTAGTAATTAATTAATCACTAATCATTACTCACCAATCTCATTTAACAACAATATCGTTATTTGGCTTAGCGAGACTGCGCGCCCTCGCTCTGTGAGACCGCGTGATCTTGCGCCCTCGCTCTGCGAGACCATGGCGAGTTCGCGATGTCACGTTACCGCCCTGTAAGACCCCTCGCGTCATCACGTCGTCGTTATTTTCGTGCAACGATTCAACTACATTATATCGTTTTTACATTTCCACACAACGATGACGGTATATTTATAAATATTTCTGAGAAAATAATAAATTAACAGTATATTTTTTAAATTTAATTCCTAGCTAGCTTAAGTGTGAAATTAGTACTGGTTTTATACTAGGCTTGTATTTTTTCCCCAAAATAACTGATAAAATTAATCAATACAAAACATTGTGACACTAACGTTAACCAGAAAGAAAATTCTGTCAACACAAAACGGAGAGACAAGATATAGACGAATAAACAATTAAGTGTATTATGTTATACCTTCTCTGTCAGGCCGTGTGTTTCTGCGTAGCGAGGATTTCTTCTTCCTTTGTACTATCAGACAGAAGATCATAGATCAAATCAACAGTGTGTTAATTAATTTGCGACGGAAAAATTGATCGTGTACATACGTAACGGTAAAGAAGATAAATTGATCGATATTTCTCATACTTAATATTGAACAAAATTGAGAGAGAAAATTATAAGTTGGAAGCTTAATTTGATATAAAAATTGAAGTTGTGTAGTATATAGTACCTTGGCGCGCCTCTCTTCCGTTCTTGTTGGGAGATTCTTATCTATCTTCTCCGTCAAAGGCTCGCCGGGCTTCACCCTAGGATCTTGATGGTCTCCGGCCGCCACCTTGTCGACGTCGCCGCCGCTGCCGCCGCCTTCAGAGCCGGTGACGATCGTGGAGAGCCACGCCGCCATCTCGTCCTCGGAGGGCGGGTCCGGCGGCCGAATCTCAACACTCTCCGGCGCCGTTTGCGGCAGCAAACGATGGCAGCAGACACCTGCAGGCTGCATCCCTCCGGCGCCGCCGCCTCCGCCGCCGCCGCCTCTTTCCCACACCAACTCGAAGAGATCGTCGTCGCTGTAATATAAGTTAATTAATTAGTCAAAAGCACCAGATGGATCGTATGCATGTCATGGATGTTCGTACGTGGCGCCGTCGTGGTCTCTGAACATCTGGTCGAGCGTGATGTCAACGGCGGCGCCGGCCGCGGTGGCCTCGCCGAGGTCGCCGGAGTAGTATGGGAAACTCATAGCTAGCTAGTCTCCAATAAATTATTTTCAACCCAGCTTGGCCTCTCGTCAATTAATCGAACTAAATTAGCTAGGTTTGGTGTGTGTGCATGAGCGGTGCAATCACTCACTCAGTGATATATATACTGGAGACCTGGAGTACTAAGGAACAAATGGATCATGGAGAGAGACGACATCGAGAGATAGAGAGACGAAGGACGTGAGATGATTGGTTGTGCATGTGCATGGAGAAATTTTTTCTTCTAAAAGAATATATATCTGATGGAAGGGGATTTTTCATCCTTTGATGCCCCTTCCTTTTACGTTGTTTAAAAAGTAGTAGAAAATTTTAAATTTTTTCATAAGATTGATCAATATATGATATATCTTTACACACACAAGCAAATTCAAAATCAATTTATACAAATAGAAAAAAATAACAAATTTTACGATGAGTAATATACACTATTCACATTTCAATTTATTTTTTTCTGCTAATATATGTTGAATTTGAATTCGTATGGTTCTCGAATGTCATATCTTATATTGATCTATGATATCAATTTTTTTCAAAATTTTTAGTAGCTATTTAAGTGACATGTAAAAATAAGGAGATATCTCCTTAAGAGATAAAAATAGTTTTTGATATTTGATTGATCGATAAAAACATCTAGCTTTTATATTAAGGTTGGGATCCACCTAGTTAAACAAAGAAACTCGAGCACCATGCCACCATGAACATTTGCATGCTGCCTTGTGATGATGTGCACTAATATACAATAACTAGAAATAAAATGGAAATTGACGAAGCATGTACTCTTCCACAACAACGTCGTCAATAATGGACCTAGAGTTAATGGTCGATTTTTCATCTAGAAATAGCTCTAAGATAATTCTTAATTTCACTATGAAATCGCACTATGCTAGATTGGCTCACCTCTGATGGCTCACCAATAACGAGTCGAAGTGTTCACATCCGACAGAGATAGCCCTCCATCGGGTGCTAATTCTAGCCCATCAGAGGTCTGTGACACAGGCTGCGTAGTTCAGGGTCATCAAAGGTGAGGTTTACTCATCTCTAACAGGCTCTAGCCCTAACCAGTCCAAGGTGTCTTGTGGCCTATAAATACCTCCAATTGCCAATTGTTTTTCATCACAACCCTGTGCACTGTTCACACTTCAGGTAGGAGAGCAAGGGGTGAATTTTTGCTGAAAATTGGAGGTAAAAATAAACCCTGTGATAATTATTTGATAATGTATATTACGTATTGTGTCTTATACTTCTCACTTCTCATCTTATTAATGGCGGATGGATCAAAGTTGGTTGTATGATATTAACCATTGGACCCAAGAGTATGGGATGGGATCGTTGAATTTCTAAATTTTACGGCTAATGACAGAATAATTAGGAAGAGCGAATATATGCTATGTCCATGTGCAAACTGTAAAAACGAGAGGATGTTCTCTAATAGTTCATGGGTGCATTCTCATCTGCCCTGTACAGGATTCATGAAGCACTACAACTGTTGGAGCAAGCATTGAGAGCAAGAGCCATCGGATGTTAATGTTGCAGCTACTGAAGTGCCAGATCTAGTGAACAATCCAGCAATTCGAGATGGCATGTTTGTCCCTTCTCCATTAGGCGGAGATACCGTAGATTTTGGCCCTCAAACTCTATCTGAAATGTTGCGTGATGTTGAAGACCCAAATCACAACGAGAGGGATTTCGAGTAGTTCAATAAGTTGGTGGCATATTCTGAGATGCCATTGTATCTCGGGTGTAAGCCAAAGCACACCAAGTTATTATCTATGTTGGAACTCATGAAGCTTAAGGCAAGTAATTGCTGGTCAAACAAGAGTTTCATAGAACTTCTCGAGTTGTTGAAGGACTTGTTGCTAGAGGAACACCAAATTCCGCAGATGACATATGAAGCAAAACAAGTCTTATGCCCATTGGGTTTGGAGGTCAGAAGAATTTATGCTTATTGAAACAACTGCATATTGTATTACAAATAGTATTCTGACTTGGACATTTGCCCTGTTTGTGGGGCTTCTGAATACAAGCGAGTTATAAGTGAAGATGAAGGTCGTAAGTCAAAGAGGGGTGGCCTTGCAAAGGTGGTATGGTATCTCCCAATTGCTGACCACATGAAGAGAATGTTTGCGAATCCTAAGCAAGCTAAGTAGCTAACATGCTGAAGAACGAAATGTCGATGGTAAGCTGAGGCACCCAACAGACTCAATGCAATGGAGGACAATCAATTGAGTTTACCCCGAATTTGCAAAGGACTCGAGAAACATACGCTTTGCCATGTGTATGGATGGCATTAATCCATTGGGGATTTGAGCAGTCGTCATAGCACATGGCCAGCTATTCTTGTGAACTACAACCTTCCTCTCTAGTTTTGCTTCAAGAGGAAGTGCATAATGCTTGCCATGCTCGTTCAAGGACCAAGACAACCTAGCAATGGTATCGATGTTTTCATTGAACCAATAATTGATGACTTAGAAAACCTATGGTGTGAGGGTACGCGGACATTGTTATTTTGCACCATAAACGATTATCCGACCCTTTGTAACCTATCCGGGCAAACTATCAAAGGGAGGAAGGCTTGTTTGGAGTGTATGGAGAAACAAGAAGCCGGTGGTTGAAGAATTCATGCAAGATGGTCTACATGGGTTACAAGAGATTTCTCTGAAGGTTTCACCCTTACAGAAGAATGAGAAAGAACTTCAATGGACCTAGAGATCTGCCTAGTCCCCTACTGGAGCTAATAGGGCTACAGGTTCATACTTAGTGAGGGGAATCATCAATGATTTCAGATAGAGAAAGAAAGCTGGTAACACAAAAGAGAAGAGCATGTGTTAGAAGAAGTCAATTGTCGAAGAAATAGGAACCATGGTCCTCATCACCGGCTACACATGGCATTCCTGCCACCAATTCTCGAGTGTGCGCGGTCCCCCTGTGGGCTGTGGTCGGGGCATATCTACCTAGGCACAACCCCTGGGTGCCGCTTCCCGCGAGCAGTGCTCGAGGCACACCCGTCCCGGGGCGTGGCCCCTTGTGGGCTGTGCTCGGGACACATCGGCCCCTGAGCGTGATTGCTCGGGGTATATCTGCCCTCAGGCGTGTCCTCCCCGGGGCTGTGCCCAAGCACAACCCTTGGGTGCACCCAGCGGGCAGTGCTCGGAGTGCACATCGGCCCCGAGCGCAACTACTCGAGGCACATTTGCCCTAAGGTGCGACCCGTCACGCCCGGAATTTCTATCTAAAAATCCAAATGCTTACATGTGTGTAAATCCTTGTCCAGGAATTTGCCGAGGCACACAAAAACAATTTGATATAAGAGTACAAGTCTTTATTTAATTAATAAGCGAATAAAAATTTATTACAGAGGTGGATATTTCCTCTCAAATCAATAAAGTTCTAAGCAACGAAAAGAAAAGAAACTAGCACAGGCAACATTGTTCCATTGGCAACTTGATGAGAACACAACCTAATCCTCCAAATCATCACCATCACTGTAGAACTCCTACTCTAATGAATTATTGCAAGGTGAGTAGATGAAATACTCAACAAGCTACACAACAAATATGAAAATGCACAAGATAACCGAGGATGGCAATAATAGGGCTCATTTGCAAAGGTAGCATTTGGCAAACATATGAGAATTTCAAAACAGTAGGGTTATTAAATAACAATATTAACCAATCACTGAACATCATGTCAATACTGCATAGACCCAACCCTCTCTGGACAATCATTCCCGATTGCACAGATCTATCTCCAAACAGGAATTAACCGTTCCATACTAGGAGGTAACAAATTATCATCAATTATCACCTCATTATTATTAATAAGAAGTGTGGGACTAATCATGAAAACATTGTCAGGTCCACCCATAACCGCGAGCATGACTATTCGAATAGTTTTACTCTGGCCAGAGGTATACCAATGTACCCACAAGACACAGCCCCACAATATGTTACCATGCTCCTGAATACCACCACGATACCTCAGAAAGGAGTTGTGGCAGTACCCTATGCATAACACAATTCAAAGCGGTGTATCGTTCCCGGATCATAGTCACCCCCTTTAACCAAGGTATGGACTCCCCAGCGACCCCCATGGACTTATCGCCACTTCTCAGTCTGGTGCCCCACAATGAACCACACTATACAAAAGGTACAACTGTGGCCCACGCTGGCTTGTGGTTAGTACAGTTAATGCTTCACAATAATAGCTCGTGAACCGGTCCTTAAATGTCATGAGCACAGCCATCCCATCCATATGCTCACAATCAACCATTAGTCAAGTTTTAGCTCGAATATTATTAATCAATCACGATTAGCCATCGTGAGCTACTATTAAATAATTATCATTAAGTAATAGTGAAGCATTAGTTATTCCCATATAAAATAATACTAATGTTTCTAAGCATGGCTAAGCAATTATACTAATATCTAGTTGGATAAATGTATAAAGTCCAAAGTAGTCAAATTATAACCCAAGGTAATAAGAATAGGGTAATCAATGCAAATTGGTCATACAAAGGAATAGATTTACACCACCCGATGACATTCTGTTGACGAGAAAAATCAACACGCCGGCCCGGGAGGTCCGCTTAGCTCCAGCAGTCCTAGAATTGATGAAGCGCGGCGTGCGGTCGGTTTGATCCTCCACCGACAAGTTATGCAAAACAACATAGCATAAATCATATCGGCTGATAGACTGATAATCAAAACAGTCAATCTGTTGACAGCCGATCATGTGATCCCAGCAGATGTCGATGTCCAGATAACTCGTCGGCTGAAACCCCGACGGAACCCGTGGCAGCCAACAGGCAGGCTAGAGATTATGGTTCTAATCACGACTTAGTAGATCAAACTAAACTAATGCAACACTAAGTATGAAAAGAAATGTAACATCTAGACAATCAAGCCCTTGACTGATTTTCAAGGTGATAGATGCCTAAGCTAATCTAATCTAATATAATGATTTAGCCAGTATCGGCAGAAACCCTAAAGCGAGAAAAAGCCGATAGAGCTAAATCGAGATACTAGGACTAGATTAACAGAGACATATGATAAGACTGGCTAACCCTCCGGTGAAACATTAGCATGAACCTATCGGCTTAACAAGACTTAGATTATCGATAACAATCTAGTAGGTCGGACCTAACCGATGCAGTACGAGATTCTATATGATAAGCTAATACTCGATGAGCCGATAGATCTGTCTAATGCGATGGATATAGCAAATCTACCTAAAGCAACATTACGTTTACAGAAATATCGACTTGATCAGAATATCAAACCTAACCGAGAAAGTCCTAACTAAGCCGATGTATCTATGAACGGTAATGAAACTAAAGATAGATACGATAAACCTGGGCCGGCGGGACCTTGGACTTACCCCTTCGTTAGAGATCGAAGCCGATGCAGCCCCGCGTCGGGTGCCAAGTCTCGCCAGATGATGAACAAAGTAGAAAAATAAGAGGTGGCGATGCGCCGAGGTTGTATTGATCGAGAGATGTATTACATGAACCCCGGGCTTACATATTTATACCCATGAGCTAACAGAGAAACAGAGATCCTAACAGATTACAAATCCAAACTTTCCTAAAGATAAAAGGAAACAAACCGAATCCTTATCGGATACTAACACACTTTCCTAAAGATAAAATAGGAAACTAACAAATTCTTCCTAATTAATAGATACAATTGCCTTTTTAGGACTCTATCCTTATATGGCAATCCTCATGAAGCACATCATCTTGATCCGCCGGTGTCTCCAATGTTGTCATACCGGAATCGACTAAATCGGCTTGCCTTGTCCTTTTGATTCGGTATCGGTGATGGACACCTTAGCCGGTCGGGCTCGGGGCTTACCAAATTCTAGAGTTAACACATTCAAAAATAATAATGCAAAAGTTGAATAGAAACAGTAGCTTTAAACAGGCTCAACATGCTCAAAGGGTGTTTAGGATCTATGTGACTTGCCTTGTTGGTCTTCATAGACTTCTGAACCTTCTCCTGCAAAAACGACGTCTCCGAAAACGTCGGAAGCTAAAGACAAAAGAAAAAAAATCAACAAAACAGTACACGAACAGGAAGTAACAGTACATGTGGATATTTTTAATGGATATATCTTGATTTTACATGAATTTAGAGACTTGAACCACCTAAATCGAGTTACGATGAATTAGTTATGAATTTTCTAAGTTTAAACAGATTTAAATCATTTATAGGAATTACATTGGAATTATGACGCAATAATGAATTATTTTTTAATGTAAAACTGGATTTATTGAGTTATCCATGATTGGTCCATGGTAGACCAGGTTCACTTAGACGGTCCACAAAACCAACGACCGAGATCTAGTTGACCTAGACTTGATCGGATCAAACGGCCAAGATCGATCTGATCTACCATGTGGCAGATGACGGCGCTCACACAGCGGCTAACGCAGCAGATGACATCATCACCGGCGGAGGCACGAGATCCCATGGTCGCTGGCGATCTACAGCTTGGCGACGCGAACTGAGGACACCAAGAGAACGAGCGCGACGCGGGGAACTCACTGAGGGTTGGCACGACGACGGATGACGACGAGTATACAAGTGAAGTTGATGAAACTTACTTTCTCACCGAAGATCGAAACCGATGCAGCCCAAACTCGAAAACAAGAACTCATCGAAAACTAAAACAAGGGTGACGATGCATCGTAAGTTGTGTATTGAACTGTTTTTTTTACAGAAGACCTCAGAGACACAATTTATACCCTCAGGTTGATACAATTCCGACTTAGATAAGACTCCTATCGGCTACCTTACAAGTAAAGGAAACTTAACCGAGTCTGCTTCTAACATGACTCCATCGGCTCAGGACTATATCTATTGGAATAGAAACTAAAATAAACCATCCTTATCATGGAAGTTTATACAAAACCCGAACAAACTTCCCAACCGAATCAACTACAATCATGTCGTTAGTCCTTTCTTTGACTCGGTCTTTACCAACAGAAATTGCCAAATTTTACCGTTAACAGTGACATACAAGTATGATTCTGTGATGTGGAAGATAATGCTATTTATTTTCATATATGCAATCGCCCTATTTAGTTAGAGTATTTGTAGTTACATCTTGGGTTATCAAATAATCACAGAATGTGAGGTGCTCGACGATCCAAGTTGGTTTGGTTGGATTAGTGAATACACTAACCACCTAAGACAGCTTGGAACACCGAGCACCTCGTATTCTATCATTCTTTTGATAATTTGAGGTAGTGTACTAGAATATCTATTTAGTACGAGTATTTGTAGTTAGTTTCTTCATTATCAAGTAGTCATAGAATACGAGGTGTTGGGTGATCCCGGTTGGTTTGGTGTGATTAGTGCATACGCTAACCGACTAAGACACTCGGGATCACTCAACACCTCATATTCTGTCATTCTTTGATAATATGAGGTAGTTTAATATAATATGTATTTAATAAATTATTTGTAGTTAGGTCCTTGATTATCAAACAATCACGAAATACGAGGTGCTAGTGATCCTGGTTAGTTTGGTCGGATTAGTGCATACACTAACCGACTAAGACAACCAGGGTCACTCAACACCATGTGATCTGTCTTTTTTGATAATTTGAGGTAGTTTGATAGAATATGTACTTATTATGTTATTTGTAGTTAGTTCCTTGGTTATCAAATCATCACAGAATGCGAGGTGCTTAGGGTCCCAAGTTGGTTTGGTCGGATTAATGCATTCACAGAACCGACTAAGACATGTTGGGACCTCGAGGATCTCGTATTCTATCATTTTCTGATAATTTGAGGTAGTTTGCTAAATTATCATCAAAATTTGAACAATTTACCATCAAAATTCATTATTACACCTTGCATCTACTCATTACTTACTACATTGTATCATTTAATTATTTTCTCCCTTTTTTGAAATGACACGTCGTCGTTCTTTGTCAAAAGGCATAGGCTTCAAGTAACTTGGGTAAGTTTACGCCTTCACATTCTCATAAGAAATTGGGTAAGTTTGTGTCTTCACAGGCTCAAAATAAAATGTGAGGTAGGCATGTGTATTCGGAATATGTGATTGTGAATGTAAACTTTGTGTGGGATTTTGGAATGCATGTGTATGATGTTAATTTTGTGATGTATGTGATAAATTGGGGAAAACTGTGATATTGGGGGCTTGCTGGGATATTTGTGATATATATGTTTTTCACAGCGTATGGCTAGCAATTCCTGAGGCTAGCCAATTTTGAGAAATTATTTTTTTGGAAAGTATCTCATCAGTGACAGGTCATAAACAAACACCATCACAGATGACCTCGGCTATGACGGTGTTGGTATATTAGGTTGTCAGAGGTAAGTCACCTGTGACGGGTGTCGAAATAGATTCGTCAAAGATGGGGACTCCTCTGACGGGCTCATAAGCTTTGAACCCGTCACAGGTGACTCACCTCTGACGAGTTGCAACCACACATAGGGTGATGGTGAGCCTCACCTCTGATGGGCCGCGAAAGCACAACCCGTTAGAGGTGATTGTCACCTCTGACATGCCTTGGCCCATCAAACATAAGTGGAGTCATCATTGACCACTCATCTCTAACCTCGGTTGAACCCGTCAAAGGTGAGGGTTTGGGCCCGTCAAAGGTGACCTAATCTGACGTATTGTCGACAAACAGTTACAAATATTTTTTATAGAAAAAACAGAACAAGATTTTTGCCCCGTCAACGGAAAAAGGTCTACTAGACTAGACCAGTGTTTTCGCCCCATAGTAAGGGAGCAAACTCTACCATGGCTGACATTGAGAGAAATCGATCATCCACACATGGCCATACAAACATATCTCAATCCATATATATTTCTGAAACAATTAATCGAATTCAATAATAACCACATGTACACCTTTGTATACTCATGATATACAAATCCAATACAATCATGCATGCGATATACCGGGCACGACTGGCTAGCTACCGGGGGTTTCTTGACTTGCACTACTACAGAACCTCTAATAAGGGACGCCTTACAGGTTCTGATTGCTAAAAAACCGATACATATAACCCCTTTCTGACTTTCACATGGTCTAAAATTAAAAACCGATAGTGATATGCCCTTATAGATATGGTTTATTTAGAAAACCGGCACATTCTACATGTGCCATTTTTTTAAAAAAAAGGCACCTATGAGGGACATATGAGCGTAAATTTTCTAAAAACACCAACGCATTTATGGAAGCCGAGCGGACAAAAACCAAGCCCACCCTGACTTTTTCTCCTCGCTCTCCTCACCTCATATCTTATCCCCTTCTCTCGCTCATCGATCGCTCTCGTTGTCCCCTCCCCTCATCATTCCTCACCCACTGAAAGCGCATCTAAACCCTAACTATTTTGGTGGTTAGTGACAATCGATTAGCAAGGACTAATGCTTGTGATTGAGAATGTGTGAAGGAATATTAGTCCTCTATGGGATGATGTTCGAGGCAATAACTGGAAGTGGGATGAAAAGCGGCAAAGATCCAAATGGTAAAATATAGTTTTTATTTGTTTGTGTCGATAGGAAAGCCATACTATTAAAGGGGATGTTGCCTTGATGTCTAGGAAAGAGTTAGGTGCTCAAAATCCTTATTGAAGTGGTTCTCATTCTTGATTGTTTGCTTCGGGTGATTTTTGGACTTGTCCGAAAAGTGTTTTGGAATTTCTGAAAAAGGTTGTGCGCTCAATTTCGATCTTGGTGATTTTAGAACTTGTCCAAAAAGTGCTTTAGGAATTTTTGAAAATGTTGCGCACTTGAAAAGGTCTGGTGATTTTTGGACTAGTCCTAAAAGTGATTTCATAATTTCCAAAAATGTTGCGCATGTGAAAAATGGTACTAGTTATTTTCGGACATTTCCAAAAGTGCTTTTCGAAATTTCCGAAAATTTGTGGCTACAAATTTGCTCTTTGGATATTTTCGGACGTGTCGAAATGTCTTCGGATTTTTTTAAAATGAGTTTTTACTCTTTGTTGATTTTGGATTTCTCAGAAAATGGTTCTTGAAATTTCCGAAATGGCAAAACTTGAAAATGGTACTAGTGATTTTCGGACTTTTCCTAAAATGATTTTTGAATTTTCGAAATGTGTTTTCGCTCTATTTTTCTAGAGATTTGTACCGTTTGGACTTTTTCAAAAGTGATTTTCGGAATTTCCAAATATGGGAATCCTTGCCTCCAATGGGTTGTGGCTATGAATAGCCCCTCCCCTCTAAGTCAAGGTTGCTACTCTCATTGAACATTTCGCGCCTTTGGCTTGCAACACTTTGAGATCCACTTTGAGCTATGTTTTCTCACTTCCCCTCTCCACTGATCTTCAATTTTGGATTTCGTGTGTCTGAGAGAGTTGTGGTTTTGAGTTTGCGTGAGTGCTTGGTGTTGACTTCGTGAAGATTTCTTGAACATTTGATTCATCCCCAAGAGATCATTGCTTCATCTTTTACTCTTGGAGGTTGAGGACTTCTAGACGACCACTGATCTATGTCTGGTTGGCTGGGAGAAGTTTGTGAAGGCCGGATCTCACCTCCGAAAAAAAAGAGATACCACTAGTGGAAGGATTGCATTTGTGCAACCTCTAGAGGAAAGGGTTAGCGAAGACCCGACTCTTTGTGAGGTCCTCAACGGAGACTAGAATTCCCTCAAGGATTCAAACTTGGGAAATAACTCATCATGCAAGAACCTCGATGATGTCCCTCTCTCCCTCCTCTAGCTTTGCTTGCTTGTGTCGCTACTAGTCTAGTTGTTGTTTGTGTGTGCTCTTTATTCTTGTGGCTTGTTAGATATAGTTTACGTTGTGTATTTCGCTTGCTCTATGATTTTTGGATTTTTTTAAAGCATTTTTGGAATTTCTAAAAAGCATTGTTTCTGTATTTACTTAAGTTTTTAATTAGGCTATTCACCCCCCTCTAGGCCTAAGTAACCCTTTCACCCACCTCCTCACCTCCACCATCCCTCCCTCTCTCTTCCATTGTCTCCTCGCCTCTGTGCCCTTCCTCCTCTCTTCCGCTGCCGCCTTGCCTTCACTGCTTCTCCTTCTCTCTTCCACCACCTCCTTGCATCCACCGCCCCTCTCCCTCTCTTCCATCCCCGCCTCCTTCGCTCTTCCGTTGTTGCCTCACCTCCTTCGTCCCTCCCCCCTCTCTTTCATCGTTGCCTCACCTTCGCCCCTCTCTTCCGCCGCCTCCTCGCCTCCACCGCCCCTCCCCATCTCTTTCATCGTTGCCTTGCCTTCACCATCCTCCCTCCTCTTCAGTCGCCTCCTCGTGACCATGAGCACAAGCAGCGCCAGCAAGCCCGTCGGTGGCCACCGACGAATCTGGCAGCGATGAGTTTGGGGGCAGCCAAATCCGGTCATCACAAGCATAGCCGTGATGACTACAAGCAGGAGCAGCGATGAAGACGACAGAGGTCACCGCGGGTGGCCCCCCTCTCCCTCTCCTTCTCCATGGTGTCCAGGCTAACGGATCCGACATTGGACTGGCTTCAGGTGCATGTACAATTTAGGAGATTATTGATTGCTGTTCTTGTCATGTGGGATGGGTTGTTCATCTGTTTATATGAAGGATCTGGGGGTTATTATTTGTTGTTTATGTGTTGATATGTTGATATGAGGAATTGGAAATTAGGATGTGTTAATCTGTTGAGAAGTGTTAATCTTTTGAATTAAACTTTGTTGATCATATGTTAAATGTGAACTAAACTTTGTTGTTGGATGGATTAGGGCGAGGGGTGGGGATGCTCAAAGTATCAGCTCGAGTTGGCTTTTCTTTTGGCTTGTGAAACTCCATAGGTATCGGTTATCAATCTAATATTGGTACCAGCTTCGCTCATCAGTATCATTATTGAGATACCGGCTAAAACATCGATAACTATATGAGATTTCTAACTACCATCCATTAAGCTTTTTTTCCGTAGTGTTCTCTCGTTTTGTCGCGGCACCAGAGCTAGATGCATGCATTGATAGATAAGGCTTAGCTAGGGCACAGGCCACCCGGCCTTGGCTAACGACATGCATGCGTGCAAGGTGTCACTGCATACTTGGTGGAGAGGGAGGCGAGCAACCAGGTGTCGTTACGCCACCAAGCTACCCTGCAGCTATGGATCATCAGTACTTGATATCGTATGTACATATACGAATCAGATTAATTTATGCAAGCTAGAGCTACTCGCAAAAAACCAGAGACCAAAGCCCCCGGAAATATCTTGCCACCGTCGGCAGCAGCGGCAGCGGCAGCGCCGGCAGCGGCCGCGGCACAGAGTCCTGCCTGTATCGAGCAAACGATCGACACGGCGTACGGACATATATCTGTGAGATCGATGCTGCGGCGGATATATATACCATTTGAGCAACCTGTGGTTTGGACCTGATCGAGCGGCGTCCCATGCACGTGTGTATATATACACACACACATGAATACATACATACCAGCAAAATGCCCGTGCGTTGCAACGGAACGACGACGCAGGGAGGGAAGTAGACGGAGGGCGAAGGTTCAGGCGACGGCACGGGAGCTCCAAGCGGCGACGGGAGGGAGGGGCGTAGGCGCGGTGCGAGGCGCGGCACGGATGGGGACGGAAGGGAGGGACACATGAGATCTTTCTTTTTCATCCAAGCCCTCCCTTTCTTTTCAGCATTAGGACTACGGGTTAATTTTATAAACACTCAAGGGTTTCTACAAAATAACCCCTTTTTCTCCTTTAACTAACTTTTTTTTAAATAGCCAGGCGGACTGCGAGTTAATTTCAAAAAAACCAAGGGGTTTTCTGCAAAATAGTCAGGCAAAACAAAATTTGGGTGGAAACACTGCTTGCTTTATAGATAGTTATATATATATATATATATATATATATATATATATATTCATGCGTTGCAACAGGCGTCATTTTTAATCCAAGCCCTCTCTTTCTTTTCAGCATTGGAACGGCGGGTTAATTTTATAAACATTCAAGGGGTTTTCTGTAAAATAGCCAGGCAGACAAAAAATTTAGGTAGAAACACTACTTGCTTTATAGATAGTCATAGATTATAGATATAACAACTATGTCCGTGCGTTATAACGGGTGAAGTCGAGACACGAGTAGTTAATTAAGCGCAGAAAATTGGAGTTGAAAGACGTGCTAGCTTGGCTCTGCCATGAATTACATATAATTAAAGGGCACATAAAGCCACCTCCCCTCAAATGCATATATATTAATTACACCCTCTTGTTGATCTGCGAGCGATCTGGACCGTACAAATAAAAACAAACGGCTCACACGCACGCACGTGACAATGTGATTCATAGAGGACGTACATACGTACGTACGTATATTCATAGTGTATATTCACAATGTACGCATGCATACACACGTACGTATACATACGCTATACCATATGTGTGTCTCTTCTTCTCTACCAAGAGAGCAGGATGTCGGCCAGGTCCTCGCGGTACGGCAAGGGCTCGGCGGCGGCGGCACCATCGATGTCGCAGGCGTCGGAGACGACGGCCTTCTCGACGTCGACGACGGCGAGGGAGGAGTCGGTGACGAAGGTGACGACGGAGTCCTTCCTGACGGTGAGGTAGATGACGGCGACGATGTAGACGAGCATGGGCGGGAAGACGGCGGCGCCGACGAGCACGTTGGCGTACCTGGGGAGGCCGTTGTGGATGAGCCAACCGACGAAGCTCGTGCTCAAGAAGTACATGTTGATGCCGATGATGAGTAGCCCCAGAAACCACGAGAACACTAACATATTATGGTTGAGCGGTATGTGTGTTGGGTTCGGTCGGTCCGACCCGATGAGGTGGGTTTTTTACGTGCTAGATAGATGGATGCACGGGACTACGGGTTATATATATATATATATATAAGTCTAGTTAATTAGTTGAACGAGTATATATTAACCTGAAGAAGGCACTACACCATGACCCACTTGAGGAGTTGTGGGAACTGATATGTGATGGTACGTAAAGGTGCCTAAAGAAATGTAAAATAATTTTATCGGATTATTTTTTTCCATGAAAAGATAAAAAATATGTGCACCTCTATAGATGCTGGTTTTAAATTACAACCGGTACCAATGACTACCTCGTTAGTTCCGCTAAATATTAGCACTAGTACAGATCCTCTCATTTGTGACGGTCTCTCATGCGTGGCTTTTGCGGACCGTTACAACAAAGTCATCTCAAACGGGTCTAAAAGAGATTGACAAAGAAATACTTGCACAAAATTATTAGATGTGTAAAAAACTCGAGCCCGTCACGGATGATATTATCGGTGACAGGCTCAAATCACGGCCCGACAAAGATAACCTACGATATCTTTGTCGAACACCAACAGAAGCCCGTCACCGATGACACTTATCAATGACGGGCACCAACCTGAGGCCTGATTGAGATAATACTTAGGCCCATCACTGATACTTATTGGTGACAGGCTCCAACCCGAGGCCCGATTGAGATAACAATTAATCTCGTCACGGATATGCTTCAAAATCATTAAACATAACCCAAGCGTCGATTCAGATCTACACATGAGCGTGAAAATTTTCTAAGTCCTCACATTGCAAATCCTAGCTCCGTCACTGTCTCTGTTTTAGGCCCGATAAAGATAAGTACGTCGGTGACAGACTTGTGCCCGATACAGAAGACTTCTCACATCACTGACCTTTGCGCGTGACGGGCGCGATATCTAACACAGATGATGGTTGTCGTCCGACATAGATAAAGGTTTTTGTTGTAGTGTAGTACTGGACACTTACACCTACGAGGGATTTGGAATCAGAATTTGTTATTTTTTACAACTTTAAATTTAAATTTTTGAAAAGAAATATATTACATATTAATCTATCTATACAATAACAGATAAATGTTTGCATACATGATTAAAAGAGTTTTCCTAGTCCCTTTGTGCAGGAGACCTGCACAGGGAGCCTGAGATGTATTTATATATATAAATAGTTAATGAAGAAAATTACTTCTTCATTGAATGAAAGACGCAACTACTACGTTCGCACACCACACAGCTGCGAGCATCGTCTTGACACATTAAAAAGACACAGAGGTCGGCGGTAAATCTCTGAACGTCATTATCATGCATCATCCTTTCGCACGTGTGCGTAATATTTTGTAAATAGTAATTTGACTTGTTTGACCATTATTTGGAGCACGAATGTATTATTTTTTCCTCCGTGCATGTGTACATTGAATTTTAAAGTTGATTTTTTGGGTGATATACATCATAATCATAGTATATTGCACATCTTAGAATTATGCATATTATTGTTTCCTTTTACGAAAAATTATGCAAACTATAGGTGTCTAATAAAATATAAAATATTTTTATTGAATTATTTTTGTGTATGAAAAATAAAAAGGAGGTACCTCTATAAATACCCAATGTTTCGCTAAATATTAACATCGGTTAATAAAAATATCTATAAAAAATTAAAAATCGATGCAAATAAAATAAAAAAGACGTAAGTAATAACTATTACTTACGTACACCATAAAATGGCACACGCTTAAAGACACATAGGTCGGTGGTAAATCTCTGAACCTGGTTATCATGCATCATCCTCTCGCACGTGTGCGTAATATTTTGTAAACAGTAATTGGACTTGTTTGTTTGAGTACTATTTAGAGCACGTATGTGTCATTTTTTTTCCTCCATGCACGTGTACATTAAATTTTAAGTGATTTTTTGCGTGGTGATATACTTCATAGTATATTGCACGTCTCAGAATTATGTATATCTATGTTTTTTTTTACTTTTGGGCTCGGTAGCACGGCACTGTTCGATTGCATCTGAGATTAATTCTCTCCTCTCCCTGTTGTGGCTCCGGCAACTTCTTATGCTGTGTTCCATAGTTTAAGTTGGGACTTAACTAATCCCTCGCGCACACAATACAAAGCAATTCATTCCCCTATAATTAATAATTAAGTATTAACTATTTTTAAAAAATAGGTTAGTATGACTTTTTAAAGTAATTTTTTATATGTTTTTTATAAAATACTATTTCTAAAAAAGTTGGTATGACTTTTTAAACTAACTTTTTATATATTTTTTATAAAATATGTATCGTTTAGTAGTTTGAAAAACATATGTGTAAAAAACAAGAAAAAAGAAAAACATGTCATGGGTTAACATGTACGTACGTACAACACGCTCTCTCTATATATATTTATATATATGTCCATAATATTTTAAGAAAATACTCATATATAGCAAATACAATTAAAATTGACGATACGTTCCATGCAATTCGGATGCTCTACATCGCTAGTGGTTTATACTGGTGATATATTTTCTCTGTTTTAAATTATAATTAAGACGTTGTTTATTTTGAATAGATTTACATATTGATCTATATATGCTTTATATATGTGTTTTATATATGTATTAAAATTTATATAAATATTAGTGAATCTAGCTAAGATGAGGATAGAAAGGTTAAAATGTTTATAAATATCATTCAGACATGTGCTGCGTAAGTAGTTTTATGGGTCAGCTTATATAAACACGAACTATGAATCTGGACAGCTTTGGACAGCTTATGATACAGTCGATTTTGCATACATATTATTATCAGGACTACTTTTTGACCAATCGTTTACTTATTCTGTCTGTCTCAATATAAATATAATTTAATATAAATATAATATGTTTTAAAACTATGAAATATAAATATAAAATATAGATAGACAACTGTTCAGATTTATAATGCAGAATATTTATATGTGAATGTTTTATGGATTTGATCGTAGGCGGTACACATATCACATGCATGCATGTGGCATTTGATATATAGTGTGGCAAGTACGTAGATGACAAGTTCGATATACCTGCAGAATATGTTGTAGATCGATGCACGTATCGACGCATGCTTGCATCCATTTGTCGTAATGCAAGAAATGAGTGGTATATCCATACATTTTCCGTCGACATATATATTTTAATGCTACAGATCTATACTTCTGTTACGAAGATTCTTCATCTTATCTGATTCTAAGTTAATATATTTTAAACTAAAAGAGTAGGTTGATACACTATACGAGTTGGACTCATGCAAGTATTCCTTCCGTTTTAAAATATTCATTTAAAATTTATTTCTAGAATATAGTAAAATTTTCCTTATCTATTTTTCTTCTCTCAATTGACCAATCACAATCATCTTTTATTTAATTTCCTCACATATTGATGAGGAATTAGGTCTCGATCTTCGATAAGTATTGATTTGACAAAAACTTTTATACACATGATCCAAACCCTACAATCACAGCACCACGTCTCCTCTGGTTATCAACCATACACTACTTGGTTGACCTTGTCAAGAAGGCTAATCCCTATGTGCGAATCAAAGAACACAAGCAAAAACAAGGTAGATTGCAACTCAATTGCATATGAATGATTATGATCTCAAATTTGGGGGTTACACAAACCAAACTAGCGACGAAATTGTAACGGCAAAAATAATCTAAGCAAAACCCAACTCTAAACTATGACGGCTATTGAATAATATGATTAGGGACGTCTTAGGGTTAGCCCTAGGACGTCACCCTTTTGGGCTTAGTCCACGACACAATTACAAGGCCCAAATCAGACTCGGACTGGATGAGATACATGGCTTATTTTGCAGATTCCCGATAGCTCAGAAGGAATTTTGACGTGGGAGCAAAACCATCTAAAAGTAGACTCCATAATCTTTCTGTCAGAGTCAAAGATAAGACATACTTCTTGTACTTGGGTTCGTCGTATACGGCAATACCATATACCTAATGGTATACGAGAAGGTACCCTTTAATTAAACAAATACGACAGGTATAGAAGGAAATTGTCTTCTCAAAATAGAAGGTGTGAGAGCTCTATTCAGGAAAGACAAGGTCTCCTTAATCCCGTATCCTATCCTGGTTCTCTGAGTTTTACTTGGAGAACAAAGTGATCTCCGTTATAAATACAAGGTTCCCTCATGGAAGGGACATCGAATCATAAACCATAGCCACCAGCCACATCGAGAAGCAAGCCAGAGGAAGCCAGAGCCATATTCACCAATTAGATCTCGTCAGGCTGTTCTTGACTGATCTTAGTTGGTGAGTTAGTTTAGCCATCTTACTTCCCATTTGTAGTCTGTGTGGTATTCCTTCATATATTCATATAAGTTAGAGTATGGTTATTACTCATCTTGAGGGCCCGAACCGGTATAAATCCTTGTCTCGTGTTTTCTTGTTACACTTGCGTATACCTTGTTCCAACGATCCCCATACCCTTTAGATATCGCCTTCGGGTATAGCCCATCGACACTTTCCAACAAGTACTCATGGGTCCCAAGATTCCTTCTAGATCAGCGGCTAGATCCGTTTGAAGTTGATACTGTCTAGAGGCCCGAATCCAAAACATGTAGAACTTTATCTCTGGCCGACAAAAAATGTCATGGTGAGATAGGAATAGACTTGTAAAAGATGTTGGTTTGGTCCCCAATCAACTTCTTTGATCATCCAAGCACTTTGTGAGCACAGTACTCCCTTCTTTCATGCACACAAGTATTTCTGCAAACGAGAAGATACAAAACTCATGGTGCATGAACGTTTGTTCAAACATATAATAAGTAAATCTAATATAAAACATATGCACCTTTAGATTGTTGATGTGTAACATAAGCATGGTTATATTCGAGCCAGTGATGTCCTCATCATCCACCCCTTCTTGATTGAAAATCGTCATCGATTTCACTTTGTCATTAATTCTGATGAACTTCACTTTATCTTTCACAACATAGGGTGAGATTTCTTGATGGCCATGTGATTGGGTTCTGAAATTTTTACACTCGAAGAACCACAACACTCCCCTTTTTGCAAACCAACATGTAACTCATTTAAACAACTAGAGGAACTAGACAGAGAATTATTTATATGCATGTGATCCTCTAGATAATACATCTCATCGTGAAAAGAAGGTATAGTCAAAGTCAAACAAATATATACCCTATGCACATTATACGCTCCTTTATTATCATAATTGCCAAAAACATGAAAAACTATATGAGAAGAACATGACAATTCAAATTTAGCAATTAATTTCTTCTCTAAACAATTGAGTGGACAAATATCATCAAATGAAATATAACCGCAAGTATTTAAAGAGAAATGCAGTCTAAGCTCTTCATTCTCACTAGCAATGTGAATAACATGTTTAAACTCAACATATGGTGCTTCAACTATAGAACTAACATATTCATTCACTAGTTGTGGCATAGATATAAGTGAAGCATCACACAACTCTTCTTTATCCCAGAAACAACAAGCAAATTATCTTGTGATAAAAGTATTTCAGCAATTGTTTCCACATGGATTGCTCTAATGTAGTATAAGTAGTGGACATATTTAGCACATCATAACTATAAATACCTTGAGTAAATGTAGCACCATTATTATTATCTTTATTCTCATCTTCAGAACTTATACAAGCATGCATAGAGCTATGAGTATGCCTTCTTTCTCTACGCCTTTCTTTTTTTCCTCATTACCTTGGTTATTCTCATATACCTATAAAATTTTAGTATCCAAAGCAAAAGGTACAACAATGCATTCGTTTTGCAATAACTTAGGCTTAGTTGAAGGCATCATAATATTAGTATCATTTTAGATATTTCTGAAAATCTCATTGATTTTACTATTCATCATCTCAAGATCACCTTTGAAATTTTAAGCGAGACACATTGGTACCAATTTTATTTTAGGCCATTATGTCTAAACGAGTATGTATTAGTAATACCATTATGCAAAACATTGTTATCATACATCCATAGTTGACCAAACAACAAAGAACATGCTTACATAGGGACAAGATCAAATTTTGCAGTATCATGGTAACTTCCAATCAAAAATTGTATTCTCACAATTCTACTTACCTTAAACGTACCACTAGAGTTGAACCATTCAACGTAATATGGATGAGGATGCGGTTGTGTAGGCAACCCAAGGTTCTCAACCAAATCTAAACTCCAAGGTTGCTGCATCTCCCACTATCGATTTGTTAACGCCAGAATTTGGTAAGCCCCGGAGTTTCCATTGGTTGGGTTCATATCGGCTCAGAGCAGTATTGGCTTAGAGTTCTGAATATAGCCGATGGGGGTTTTCTGTTATTAACAGTCAGATTCTGGTTAGATTCAGTTTGGAAAGATCTTATCCAGAAGACACCGAGTTCAAGAAAGATACGGCTTATATCTATTAATTAGGATAAGTTTGTTAAATTTCTATTTTATATTTAGGAAAGTGTGTTAGTATCCGGTAAGGATTCAGTTTGTTTCCTTTTATCTTTAGGAAAGTTTAAAGTGTAATCTGTTAGGATCTTTGTTAGACTGTAGATATAAATATGTAAGCTCAGGGTCCATGTAAATTAATCCTCACGATCAATACAACTTGGCACATCGCCACCTTTTTACTTTTGGCTATTTTGTTCATCATCCGGCGAAACTTGGCACCCAACGCGGAACTGCATCGGTCCAAGGTCCCGTGGGCCCAAGTATATTGTATCTATCTTTAGTTTTATTACTGTTCATAGATACATCGACTTAGTTAGGACTTTCTCGGTTAGGTCCGATATTCTGATCAAGTCGATGTTTTTGTAAACGTAATGTCGCTTTAGGTAGATTTTTTATATCCATCACTTTAGACAGATCTATCGGCTTCTCGAGTATTAGATTATCATATACAATCTCGTGCTGCATCGGTTAGATCTGACCTACTAGATTGTTATCGATAATCTGAGTCTTGTTAAGCCGATAGGTTCATGCTAATGTTTCACCGGAGGGTTAGACGGTCTTATCATATGTTCTTGTTAATCTAGTCCTAGTATCTCAATTTAGCTCTATCGGCTGTCTCTCGCTTTAGGGTCTCTGCCGATACTAGCTAAACTGTTTACTAGATTACATTAGTTTAGACAACTACCACCTTAAAAATTAGTCAAGGGCTTGATTGTCTAGCTATTGCGTTTCTTTTTATACTTAGTGCTGCATCAATTCAATTTGACCTACTAAGTCGTGATTAGAACCATAGTCTCTAGCCTGTCTGGTGGCTACCAATAAGGGTTTCATTGGGGTTTTAGCTGATGAGTTATCTGGATATCGGCATCGGCTGGAATCACACAATCGGCTGTTTTGATTATCGGCCTGTCGGCCGATATGATTTATGCTCTGTTGTTTTACATAACTTGTTAGTGGCAGGATCAAACTGACTGATATGCCCGCGTTTCATCAATTTTAGGACCTGCACTGGAGCTAGGCAGATCTCCCAGGCCAGTGTGTGGTTCACCGTCAACACATCTTGCGACGGTACGAATTTGGCGTCAACACATTTTTGGCACGCCTGGTGGGACCGTGTTTGTGACAACAGATTTTCTACATGGCTCATGGGACCCATAATTACAACAAGATGTCCGATAAAAAAGTCGAGGCCAAGGAAGAACAATCTCTTAAGTCGTTAAATGAAGAGAAGGAGCAATCTTTTGAGCCGATGAATGATGAGACGCTTCAGGATATAGTTGATAAAATCGTTCATCGTGTTGTGTTCGATCAATCTGGAGTTTTGATGAGTATAGTACATGGTTTTATTGAGGAGATGGTTCCTAGGGTAATTGCCTCAAGAAATCGGCAACAACAATATTTGCTCGGGGGGCAAGTTGATCAGTATCGGCATGGAGGGCCACAACAACAGTATCGGCCAGAGGAAACTCAAAGGTATTAGTCTGAAGAAGATTGGGCCAATATAATTACGAAAGTAAAGGAGGAGCAGTTTGGAATCAAACCCAAAAATCGAACTTCTGTGTATCGGCTGCCATATCCCAAGTGGTTTGATAGAGTACCACTTTCAAGCCAATACAAGGTTCCAGATTTCTCCATGTTTTCAGGGCAGGATGATATATCTACAATGGAACATATCAGCCGATTTATAGCTCAATGTGGGAAGGCATCGGCTGAAGAAGCTCTGAAAGTTAGACTTTTTTCATTGTCTTTGACTGGATCGGCTTTCACATGGTTTTTGTCATTGCCACCAAATTCTATCAGAGGTTGGGCTGATCTTGAGAAACAATTTCACCTGTACTTTTTGCTGGGGTTGATGAGTTGAAGCTTGCAGATTTACTAACAGTTAAACAACAACAAGGGGAATCGGCTAAAGAATATATTCAAAGGTTTCGTAGTGTCCACAACCGATGTTATAGTTTGAGCCTAAGTGATGAGCAGCTAGCAAATCTCGCATTCCAAGGGTTATTAATGCCCATCAGAGTTAAATTTTTCTTTCATGAGTTTGAAAGTCTGGCTCATCTAGTACAAAAGGCATCGACTTACAAGGGCCGATGTCAAGAAGAAGAGAAGAGTCGGTTTTGGGGTGATCAAAGCAAGGAAAATTTTGAAGCATGACTTCTCATACTCCAAAACTGGAGGGCATGTATTAACGCCAGAATTTGGTAAGCCCCGGAGTCCCCATCGGCTGTGTTCATATCGGCTCAGAGCAGTATCGGCTTAGAGTTCTAAATATAGCCGATGGGGGTTTTTTGTTATTAACAGTCAGATTTCTGGTTAGATTCGGCTTGAAAAGATCTTATCCAGAAGACACCGAGTTCAAGAAGAATACGGCTTATATCTATTAATTAGGATAAGTTTGTTAACTTTCTATTTTATCTTTAGGAAAGTGTGTTAGTATCCAGGTAAGGATTCGGTTTGTTTTCTTTTATCTTTAGAAAAGTTTAAATTATAATCTGTTAGAATCTTTGTTAGCATGCGGGTATAAATATGTAAGCCCGGGGAGCAGTTTGGAATCAAACCCAAAATCGAACTTCGTGTATCTGCCATATCCCGAGTGGTTTGATAGAGTACCACTTTCAAGCCGATACAAGGTTCCGATTTCTCCATGTTTTCGGGCGGATGATATGTCTACAATGGAACATATCAGCCGATTTATAACTCAATGTGGGGAGGCATCGGCTGAAGAAGCTTTGAAAGTTAGACTTTTTTCATTGTCTTTGACTGAATTAGCTTTCACATGGTTTTCATCATTGCCACCAAATTTTATCAGAGGTTGGACTGATCTTGAGAAGCAATTTCACCTGTACTTCTTTGCTGGGGTTGATAAGTTGAAGCTTGTAGATTTACTATCAAATAAACAGTAAGAAGGGGAATCGGCTAAACAATATATTCAAGAATATATTCAAAGGGGCATCGGCTGGAATCACACAATCGACTGTCAACAGACCGGCTGTTTTGATTATCGGCCTATCGGCTGATATGATTTATGCTCTGCTGTTTTGCATAATTTATCTATGGTAGAATCAAACTGAGTGGCTTATCCGCGCTTCATCAATTTTAGAACCTGCAATGGAGCTAAACAGATCTCACAGGCCAACGTGTGGTTCGACATCAACACATCTTACGGCGGTACGAATTTGGCGTCAATATCCATGCGATCAGTTTCCTTCCCCCTCTAGTCTCATCCATATGTATATACGTACGTATATATTTTATATATGTACGTATATACACAATATATATATACTTGGTGTGTATATATATAAAATATAAACTTTATACAGAAGAAATCTACTTAAAAAACCCGATTCGACATGAGTGAACAAATTGCACTAACCTACTTAAATTAAATAATAAATCTCATAAAAAATTAAAAAAAATTAAAAACATGTGGTTAAAATTGGGTAACGGGTCGAACTGGTCTAGTCGCCCGTTAGTCTTTTCGCGTGCCAGTTGGATCGGTTGTGTCGGGCTCGATCTCCTGGTCATGCGCGCACGCAGCACACAAGTGACACTATTCACGGATGGACGAAAACACGTGTAGTACATAATTATCTTTAATTTTTACAATAAGTAAAGATTGAAAAAATCCGTACTATGTGAATGTTTCAATGGCCATTACATGGAGTATCTATATATATTTGTAGTTTTGTGCTGCGTCACTCGTATTGTACACCAATACTGGGTCTTGATTAGTCAGCTGTTCCTGCAGTCTGTCTACATGGGCCTGGGTAGAGTATAGAATACTTGGGCCCTGGGCCTTAGTAAGCCCAATATACACCTAATGGTGGCAGGCACTCGTACGTGATGATGCTGAGGCCTCAGGCCAATTTATGATTAATCTCCTCCTAATCTCTCTCAATCTTTTACATCCATAGATTAACAGTAGTTCCTGCCCTCCAAATGTTTCTTCCTTTCAAATGGTATTAATTGTATAGTAATTTACAGTCTTAATAGCAATAGAAAAATCACTGATTTGTGCATTTAAAAAATGATACTAACCGATCTAGCAAGTGATCTTAGCATGCATGGATCTTAGGCTGCGATCGAAAGTGATTTTCGGTTTGAATGATTAGCCATACTAAAAAAACGTGATTAGCATATGATTAATTAAGTATTAATTTATAAAAAATTTAATAGATAAATTTGTTAGATTTTTTAAGCAACTTTTATATAAATTTTTTTTACAAAACGTATAATTTAATAATTTGAAAAAACATGTTAATGAAAAACGGGAAGATTTGATAATCGGTAAGCGCCCTTAATCTACGGCCTGTATGTAGCACACCGCGGTAGGATAGTAAAATATGACCGAATTTGAAGAGCGCTCAGTTTGCCTGCGCGATGACCGGTCTGACCGTCATCATCAAGCCAGTCAGACCGCCGCAGGTATGTGTCTGACTGACGTCACGTGGCCTGTTAGACCAAATTTCGACTCTGAGTCGAATTTCGTCGGTGATTTTCTTATTTAGAAAGACAATTTGATTTGATTTGATTTTGTAAAACTTATTTTGGTTTAGATTTGTCTAAATCGAGATAGCTTGACAACTCTCAAATCATCACAAAGCATTTGGTGCCGGATCGTTTGACGACATGAAAAAAAATTTGGCAACAAGTAGCTACTTTAGCTATGTGCTACTTTATTCATCTTAATTTAATCATCGTATTTGCAAATGGCACCAAGACAAGCAAACGTGCTTCCTTCTGAAATTAAATCGATCAAGATGCTAACAAAGGTGTGTATGTGAGCATGCAAACATGCAATTGCATGCATGCGAGATATCCAAAGACGCTATTTACTTAGTCCCAAATAAACTAACTGACAGACATGTAACGATAGTATTTACTCTGGCACACATTAACAAACACATATGCGATGACGCCATTTACTTCTATATAAATAAATAAATAGACACCAATTAAATTATTTTAATTTAGGCCTCGTTTGATAACGAATCATTTTAAATGATTCAAGAATTTTACATAGAAAATAAGAATTAAATAAAAATCAGTTTTTCTTTAGAATAACTAAAATCAAATCAGTTCCTCTTAAATCACATGAAATATTGTTTAAATTATTATTTTATTATACTAATTTTGGTTTTTTATAATCTGATTCAAAAGAATCAGAATCTAAAAATCAAAAAGAATTATAGAATCAATAAAATAAACCCTTAAAAAGACCTTCCAAGTTTTATCAGATGATTAAATTGGAAAGTAGGAAGCACTGTCCACCTATCCGATAAACGGAGAGAACCCTTCGCTTCGTTCGCTCTGCACGAGGCAGCACCCAACCCACTACAACTGTATTTTTTATTTTCAATTTTATTTATTAAAATATTTAAAAAATAATTTTTGATTTGAAAAATTTATCGCCCATCGCCCTTGATTTTTAAAAATTATTTTTTATAGAGCGATTTATCCGATGTGATAGATGATCGTTGGCCCTCGCCTAATGGTCGATCACTGATGACGGCGAAAATTTGCAGGTGACTCCCTACAACCAAAAGTCGCTCTCTTCAAAAATAATTTTTGGTTGTACGAGGGCTGCTATTTCTACTATATAGGATGACATTTCTGTAGGTAGCCCCTCGCATATTGAAAAAATATTCTTTCAAAAGGTGATAAAGGGGTCATCTGCAAAATGTCTCTTCTTTAGTGACAGCCTTTAGACGATGGCCGATGATCGTCTGTCACGTCAAATAAATTGTTCTCTCGAGAAAACTATTTTTAAAAATCACTCCTCCAAACGATGATGACCGACTAGTTTTATAAATTTTTCAAATCAAAAATTATTTTTTAAATATTTTAATAAATAAAATAAAAATAAAAAATTCCTGCCCCTGCGTCCCCTCTCCGGCCGGTGTCCGGGCCCACTCACGGGGGTCAACAGCCGTGGGCCCCACGCCCTCGCCAGTGGGCCCCGAGGCACAGCCTCCCGCGGAAAGGTAAAGAGGAAGGAACAACGCAACGGCTCGACGGCCCAGGTGGGGCCCGTCCCCGTGGAGGGGCTGCAGCGGTCAACAAATCCGGCTGGCTAGGCTACTATAACATTAATTGATTAACCTGGCTCAGACCCATGTCTAAAGTGGAATAAATTAATTATACAGTGATTAGTGCTTGCGAGGAGATAATCACCCGAGCACAGTGGTAGGAAATTTCCAGGGAACAAAATTTACACGTACTGTCAAACTATGTGCACTACTGCCTCATTTCAAAATATAATAAACTAATAAAGACTAGATACACCACAATACAATTAATTTAGACATGGATCAACCTTAACAAAAATTAGAAACATCCTGATACAATTAGAATTAAGATCTCTCCAGATTTACCGTATGATACCTCTAATGGATGTTTAGTTTGCTAGGAATAGTGTATAAGATAAAGTACGTCAAATTATATAAATTGAGGATTTTATTCACGAGTGGACTTAGTGCAGCCCGAATTGTTCAGAGATAGACAGCTACGAAACTGATACTCCCGAGCTAAGAATTAATATATTTACATGTAAAAGATCATCGTTAATACATTAAAATTAGACACACTGCCTATTTCAGATTTTCCGTTGTAATAATGTTGTTTATATACAAAAGATCGTCCAATTAATTAATTTTCTTGTAATCAACATTAAAAACGTAATGTTTGTGTCCATGACTTTTTTTTCATTTCTGTTAAATCTTACCCGACAACATGCGAGGGGCTTTCGCTAAGGTACAAAAGCTTGTTTTGCTATATTAGGGGTGGTTTGTTTCATAGCTATACTTTACCATAACTTTAATAAACCCATAAAACTTCGACCAACTTAGTGAGCTCGTTACCGCACTTCTAATGAACCATAATATGCAACTTAGTGGCCCCACTTATCATAGAATAATTACATTTTATGTAAACTTACGGTAAACAGTTTCTTAACTACAAATCACATTACAAAGTTTGGCAAACTGATGTACATGTGCTCAACCAAACAAAAAATATTCGATAAAAACTATAACTAAGTATCGTAAAAATCATATCTAAAAATTTCATAAATTCATTAAAAAATATAATACATCTAAATTACATTTGTACGGAATTTCAAGTCCAACTCAACTTCATTTAAAAAAACGAAAATAACAAATTTCCAAATAATAATGTCATATTATTATTCATCCAAAATTTATTATTTTTCTAAAATAAAGTTGAGTTTATACATAAGATTTAAAAATATATTTCATATGTATACTTTTTTATAAATTTACAAAATATTTAAATATAATTTTCACTAATTTCTAATATTTATTTTTACTGGATATGTCCAACAAACAGACAGAAACAGCCGCAGGTAGCAGACCAAGCAAAGAACCAGAGAATGAGATCTATTTTAATTACTCCAAAAGTAATTAAAAAAACAAACTACAATGGCGCCAGGACCTTCTGCACGCAATTTCGGCCCTACAGCAGGGGCAGAGCCGTAAAAACACACCCCCACATCAAAGACAGCATCTCGTTGACCCTTGTCCTTGACACTGTTGACCCTCACGGAGAACAGTTCCCAGCCACCCATCCTCACCATCCGACGTCTCCGATTCCTCCACGTCACCCTCCTTCCCCACCCGACAGGTAACTTTTTCGCGCTGGCCCCTCGGAATCCTCAAAATTTCCCCTTTTATACCCTCCAATCTCCAAGCCGAGCTCCAAAGCTACGTTTTTTTTTCTCAGCTTCTTCTTCTCCAACTCTTCTCTCTCCTCTGCTCTCTTCTTCCTCCTCTCCTGCCTGCTTCGTCTACTCCTCTCCAACTCCGATCCCCGCCTGTCCACGCCCCGGTGGCCGGACCCGTCCGGGGACGATGAGGCGCTCGCCGGTGGAGGCTCTCACGCAGGTGAGGGACCGAGCGAGCTCGGCGAGCTGTTTGTCTTTTCTTTTTTCTTCTTCTTCTTCTTCTTCTTTTCCGGCGATGAATTCGATGCGTTCTTGGACGACCTGTCGCCGCCATGGGAGGAGCCCCTCTCGTTGTGGCGGCGACGGTGGGCCGTTCGTCGGTGGCGCCGGACCGGCCGTCGGAACCCGGCCGCCGTCGATCGCCGTGACTGGCCTTCCTCGGGCGCCGGATTTGGTGGCTGGTTGCTCGACGAGCGGCAGCTTTGGCCCCCGGGATTTCCAGTGGAATTTCTTGCGTCTTGTGTGGGGTTTCATGGAGATCTGTGTAACTTGTCTTCTTCTCGTGCGCTACGTTTCTCCAGATCTGAAGAGCTGGGAGAATCCGAGGCTTTTCTTGCTGGTTTAGCTCCGGCGGTGGCGGCGGCCATGGAGGAGGAGGTGGAGGCGGCGAACAGGGCGGCGGTGGAGAGTTGCCACAGGGTGCTGGCCCTGCTGTCGCAGCAGCAGGATCCTGCGCTGCTGAGGAGCATAGCTTCAGAGACAGGAGAGGCCTGTGCCAAGTTCAGGAAGGTGGTCTCCCTCCTCGGCAATGGCGGCGGCGGCGCCGGCGGTGGTGGTCGTGGCGGCAGCGGTGGTCATGCTAGAGGCAGGATGGCCGGGAGAAGTAGGCCTGCAGCGGTGCTGAGAGAGAAGGGATTCTTGGAGAGCAGCAGCGGCCAGCTGGGGATGATGATGTCCGGTGCTGCCACTCCGTCCACTAGCTCCGCGCATTTGCGCAACCGGATAGGCGCCGGTGCACCGCCGGATTCGTTGCGGGGGCTTGATTTGGTCAGCTCGAGCAGCAAGGGTGGTGCTCATCAATTCGATCCTCCGAAGCTGGTGCAGCCGCTGTCGGTCCAGTTCCAGTTCGGCGCTACCGCACATAGGTACCCATTCCAGCAGCATCAACATCAGCATCAGCAGAAGTTGCAGGCTGAGATGTTCAAGAGGAGCAACAGCGGGATCAGCCTTAAGTTCGATAGCCCCAGCGCCACCGGGACGATGTCGTCAGCGTTCATGTCGTCCCTTAGCATGGACGGCAGCGTGGCTAGCTTGGAGGGGAAGCCGCCGTTCCATTTGATCGGTGGCCCGGTCGCGAGTGACCCGGTGAACGCTCACCATGCGCCCAAACGGCGATGCACGGGGAGAGGGGAGGATGGAAGTGGCAAGTGTGCCACAACCGGAAGATGCCATTGCTCAAAGAGGAGGTAAACTGTGTTCTTGTAGTTCTTGTTCTTACTACTCTCCTTGTCAAATCGAGCATTATGTGCTTTAACTTTATTTATGCTGCTCTGTTCTTCAGGAAGTTACGAATTAAGAGGTCAATTAAAGTGCCCGCCATTAGCAACAAAATTGCAGACATACCTCCAGATGAATACTCATGGCGGAAGTATGGGCAGAAGCCGATTAAGGGTTCGCCTCATCCAAGGTATGAACTAAACCTCAAATGTGATCTTAGCGAAACGTGAATCCTTGGTTACCTAATGTCAGTGGTCAACTAACACTAAAAAATACATACCTCTATCCATTTTTTTTAGTCATGATGTGGTATTCCCTATATTGTACCTTGAAAGATGCCATGCCACATCTGCATCAGGCACTCATTGTGCTCCTTTACCTGTGGAATAATTGTTTGTGGATCCTCCACTCCACTCCACTCCACTCCACCTTTTCCTAATTTCCAAGTGGATCTATAGCCAAGACGTGTTGATACCTTAGTTGCGAGCACAATTAATTATAACCAGCTTAGTGGATTAGTGGATCATGACAGTCTTTTGCTATTTCTTTACTCTCTCCTCTGTGGAAAACCAATGTCAATCATGGGTCCTAAAGTAGGTATATTGTTAATGCAACATGGATTTGATCAGCATGCTTGTCTATCTACATCCTAATCTTGATTGCCCTCATCCCCCACCCCATCTCAAGCTTTAAAGCCTGCACTTAATGATAGGAAAATGCAGCTATGCCATGATAGCAAGCACATGTTGTTGATTGTTTCTCTTTCAACATATCTTTCTTTATCTGATACAGAAGACCGATTGCGCTAATTCGCTCGAATCCGTTGCAGGGGTTACTACAAATGTAGCAGCGTCAGGGGCTGCCCAGCAAGGAAGCACGTCGAGCGGTGCGTTGACGATCCGGCGATGCTCATCGTAACATACGAAGGCGAGCATAACCATACTCGGCTGCCAACACAGTCAGCCCAGACCTAGGAAACATGTAGTATTTCGCGCGAGCCATTCAGAAAACGCAAGAGGCTCCAAAGCTTTTGCTCGGGGATGGTCGGACCGGTTATGTGAAAGTAGGTCAGCAAACTGTGAATGTAGGAGTAACGAACAGGGAAGCCATTTGATGAGGAGCTCTGGTGATCTGCTTGGGCCCTTACTGAGGTAGTACAAAGCCATGCTGCATTGCTGCTATGGTCTCAATGTTCTACTGTCCAAAGTGGGGACATACACAAGTTGTTCTCTCTTTTATGAGCTATAGCACTATCAGATTAAGAGAGAATGGAGGAAAAACATGTGTGGATAGTGACCGGCAAGATTTGCTCAAAGAGGAGGGGATTAGGTTTGAAGGTTTCAAAGGAAGATTGACAAAAGGAAGTGAACAAATGAAACATTGTGTAAGCCTGGAAAAGGATAAGCAGGATTTGGCTTTTAGCGTGCACAAGTTTACTTGCAATGACTTTGCCTCTGTATGTTGCTTTTGCTTTATTGAAAGATGAAAATTTTCTTTTGGCAGAAGAATCATTCCAGCATTAAAGCTGCTGCTTGCTAACATACTGACACTTGGACCATCAGTTTTTTTTTTCAGGTGTTAGTTGTTGGGTATGATTTCTCAGTCGTACTTCTGCTTTTGTGTAAAGCATTCCATGTTAATGACTTTGACATCACCTGCTATCCTGGGGTTCTTTAAAAGCTCTGTAGTCTACACAATAAATGGAATTTCACAAACATCAAAGATTTCAAAAATAAATAAATCATGGATAGCAATAAAATGGATTTTTTTTCGTACAAGTTTCAGGATTTGTTATGGCAATGAAGTGAAGTCTACATCAGGTTTTCTAAGAAAATTCAGCAGGAACCATGTCAGCAAGAGTTTATATATATCTAATAGGCTTGTGCAATTATTCCTGACCCATATGCTTGTTTATTCTTCCCTTTGAATGCTTCTAAACAACATGGGGTTGACGATTGAACACGTTACTTGATGCTTACAACATGGAGTCTTCCGGATATACAATTATGAATGCGAGTCCGTGCATGCATGGTAGCAGCAGTGTGGGGGCAAACGAATTGAAACCTTATAATTGGAGCAGCTCAATGGACAAAAATGCCTCACCAACCGATGATTTATTGGATGGTCAACTACGCTAATAATTAGTACTGATCCTTAAATCGACCCATACGTGCAAGCCTTAATTTGGGACTTCTCAAGCATTCCATGTGAGAACTAATATAGGGAATTAATTTCTCTGGTACTATATGACTAGGTTATTGCATTAGTGTTATTTTATTTCTCAAAGCCTTGAACTAGGTTAGCACAATCACAGGGTGTGTAGCGGTCAAGGAGATGATTTAGCTTCAAGCAAAGGTTCATCATCAAATTTGTAGTATACTATATTCTGACTTGCAAGCAAGGATATAACATAATGGAGAGCTGTTTTATAGTATATGTTTAGCCTCTCTCTTTCTCTCCACTTTTGCGTTTGTAGCCATATGCCATGTGAGTGTGACCATGTCCTATGAATTTCTTCTGAAGCATGAAATCTAAATTGCCAGGCAATGGAGTTTTCTCTGCCCAAGTTGATTCCCCTTTCTTATCAAAGCTCTTGTTGGACAGGACAGGCTAACTCGCCATCTTATGGTTTATCATTATTTATTAGCTTTGCTAATGATTAACACATTGATCAGCAAGCAAAAAAAGGCATGGTCGATCGGTACATCATAGCAGCATGTCTGACAGGCTACAGTTATAAGGTAGGATCATCAAACAGCTATGCATGTCTGACAGATATCACACGGATATTTCTTCAGAAAACAAAATGACAGCAAAATGGTTGGTGCATCTTTGCCCCAGTGCAGCTTTCCTAGTGGACACTGAACAGCTATAAAAATACTAACAGGCTGCCAAATTGGATTTGTCAAGATATTCTTTTCATCAACTTGAATCATGATTCTGTGCTCCAGAGTCTACCATCCCACACTAATTTAGCCCCGACTCTTGACATGATGATGTCGACCTTTTCAGATACGACGTTAGCCACTAACGAATACAAAATTACTCTAGACTTTGACGCACTTGCGCATTTATCTTTTGTCAAAGAAAAGAGGCACCTCTAGTTAGTTTCTCACCTAGAGCTGTGACTTGCAAGAAACCTAAGTTTGGCTTTGTGCATTGCATCTAACCAAGTGATGACTCTGAAAAAAAGATTATTGTGGTCACTGATTTGGTGGTCTATGAATGAGGACAGCAAAAACGTGCCTCTTAAGTCTAGAATTTGGACCCCCACAGGACATAAGCACATATCACAAGAAGTCAAATCTCTTCGCTGGCAGTTCGCCAGCAAGTCAAGACTCGCGTGCAAACTTGTAGAAAATTATAGCCTAAAATCTGTCCACGCTGGACTTCCACGATAAACGAACAGCAAAAGATAGTGATAGGATCAAAGACTTTTAAGCTTCTAGCAACATGGATAAAAACATTCTCTTCCTGTGTTAGCTTTCTTTTTTAAGAGTCGTACCTTGTTAGGCTGGCTGACCAATGGCCATGTTCATCTCTGGAGCCTTCAGCCATCTCCTCCAGGTGATGTCAAGTGACAGGGCATGAACTAATCACCAAACAGATAGCAAATCGTGTTAGCGTGTAATCGTGTTGACCATAGGATTAGAGGAGCCAGATCGAACCGTCTTCAGTAGAGCAGCAGCAGCAGCTCCTTCAGGCCAAATGATGAGTTGGTAGGGGGTCATCCATACCATCCCCAAGATGCCATTGTTGATTGGACATTGAGGTCCTGGTTTGCTTATCCATTTTGTTCATCATCATCCCGATACCTTCATGCCCCTCCAAAACCACGGGTTGCCTCTGCAGATCACGGGTGCTCGGATCTTGAAGCACATGGACAGGCATGGAGCATGGGTCCCTGTAGCAGCTACAGAAAAAACCCAGTTACACTGTAGCAACATCAACTGTATAACTTTGGCAGGGGCAGCATTAGGTAAGACGAGTGCATGAAGAAAATATTAGGTTAAAATGGGCTTCGTTTTACAACACGACATGAGAAGCTGGACAGCATATGAGGAAACAGGGAACAGTTGGTGCCGCCGTCAGAAAGCAGTTTACACCACACTAAAAAGAGTTCAGGAAGTCCTAACAACCAATAATCTGAGAGTTCTTGACAGACGAACAGAACAAAACCAGAAGAGCCCACTCTCTAAAGCCTAGGCGCTTCCAAACAACTAGTATCCGTAGCTCGGAGGGTAGGGTGGTGGCGCACCGCCATAGCTTCCTCCATTGTGAGGACCTGCGCCGCCAGGAGGAGATCCGTATGATGTTCCTCCGTACGGTGGGTAGGAGCTGTAGCCCGTGTCGACTGGTTGAGCAGGTGGAGCAGGAGCTTGTGGAGGGCCCTGGGGAGAAGCTTCAGCCATGAAATTCTGCAAGAGAAGATGCAGCTGTTAATAGGAGATTTTTTTTAAAAAAAAATACAAATAACAATCAGTGCAGGACTGCAGGTAGCCTGCTTTGTCTGAGCCAATTTTTAAGTTCAATGGTTTGATTATCAGTGACCATCCTTAAAATGAGGATAACCCGATTATCAATATCAAGCCATGAACAGAGGATTTCCCCCCACCACTTCGGTATAATACCGAGTATATATATCTCCATACACATTTTGTAGCAGTTGATGAAAAAAGAGCTGTGTATGCAGTGGTTATCCTACTAACAATACAATCCAATGCAGCACTTCTATCTATTTAAGTATTTAATGCAAGAGGTAGACTCAGGAACATCAGACTGGCAAGTAGATCATCAGAATGTTATAATAATTAGCCAAGATGCAGGTCATAGACAGTGTTATAATGTTTTTCCTTTGTTGTTTTGTGAAAACAGTGATAATGCTGACACAATTTAAGAAACAAAAAAGAATACCTTGATCAGTTGCTGAGCAGTTTGAACTTGTGAAGCACTTCCTGATATCTCCACAGTCATTTCTCCAGGAACACCTTCTTGAATACTTATTGTTGCACCACTATGCCTGCGAATGTAGCTGATACTGGCACCAGCGGCCCCAATCACAGCATCGGCATAGGAAAGAGGAACTTGCATGCTGTGTGTCACCTGTCAAATAAAATCAACAAATATGGGGGGAAACTCAGTAAAAGGATCATAGCAGGCGTGTAAACAGTTCATTATGTTCAGAGTGGTCAAAATTTTAGCAACTAACTTGAGAAGAACCATGTGGTGGGTGTTGATTCCCTGAGGCAGGAGGAGCGCCAGTAGGAGGTGCATCACGGCCATATGAAGAAATTCCATAGTGTGGTTGCTTATCGACAGGAGGCACATCAGGAGGAGGATAATAGTGGTCTTGAGGCCGAGGAGGCATGAACTGTGCATTCCCACCATAACCTGGCCCCCCAGGAGGAAGGTTTGATGGATGACCCCAAGGTGGAGGAGGACCCCACGTCTGAGGAGGTGGCATAGGTTGCTCTCTGTGCGCATTGTGCACTTTCATCTGTCAGGAAAGCAATTTATGATCATGGACCACTCATGCAAGTAAGGTTAAGTAATATACTGCATAATAGAAATGAACTTACCTGCATTTCGAACAAAGGGAGCACACTGCGGTCAACAAGAAATTTTCTTAAATGACTTGCAATCAGTTCCACTGCTTTGTGGACATCTAGAGGTTCACCTTGTATCTCAACAACTCGGTCATCACTTAATGCAACAGGTGGTACACTTTCTGTAAAAGATGTAAGGAAATATTAAATTATTGAAACTGAAAATGTAGTATGCTCTACAAATATGTCATGCATGAATTCTTGTGAAACTAGTTGCAGTTGTTAGGGGAGCCTAATAAAAACTGAAAGACAAACAACCAAGTGACCAAACATCACCCAGCAAACCAAACAGTGGTAAAGATAGGATATGTCCAGACATGCATGCACTAATGGATTTTTTTAATACATAAAAGGAAAATGGTTGATCCTATATAGTCTGCTAAGCCCAGAACATTAAAACCATGAATAGCTTTGTATGGGGCTAAATCATTATTGGATGAAGTGAAAAATATTCGTCCTTGAGAGCATGCCTTATAAAAACACCAATTGAGCGTATACATGTTATGCCCAAAAAAAACATATTTCCCAATTCATTAAGAGAATAATCATACAAGATATGACAAAGAAAGAGCCTTAGATCTATCACTGTTTAATTTAAAAAGTACTACAGTTTTGAAACAGAATAAAACAGAACATAGAATATACCAGACATACTGTATGAATGATATGGGACAAAAATGTAAAAGCTTACCAAGAATTCGGAGAACACACTTAGAAGCATCCTGTATGGATTTAATGGTTGCTCCTTGTTTGCCAATCAGGCTGCCAGCTTGAGAAGCTGGCACCAGTAGCCGTGTTGGCCCTACAGTACCAGCAGCACGTTGAGGTTGATCAGATTCACCATCTAAACCATCTGTTATCCGCTTGTGAACTCTAAGCAGTCCATCAACAGCAGGAGGTACTGGTGCATCTGGTTCATCTTTTGCTGAAATCATTACCTTTAAACAAGAAAATAGTATTTATGTCAGCAGGCAGGTACACAAAGTACATACAGACAAGCAAACATTGGAGAGTCAATAATAGCAATGTGCAAAAAGCACTGAAAAATGTTACTAGTATGATAATACAAGGGCAGGGAATATATGTCCATTCCGCATGGCGGCATTAGACAGATGACTTGATTGCACGGTTATATTTATGCTGAAATTATTAGTGGGGTTGCAACTCATTCATTTATGCATGGGTTGCCTTCACTTGAAACATTGCAGATACACACCCAAAAAATGTCTGCCATAAAGGCTAAAACAATAACCAGTTCAGCATGGCATTGCCAAGACAAGGACTGCCAAAGTACAGTAGAATACCATCCACTTCCTTCTTATCATACAACAACTCATCCTAGGCATACTAATACTAATTAGTGCTAGTTTGATGTTGTTGAGCTGAGCTATGGAATATAATGAACAAATTGTTTATTTACAGATTCTTGTAAAATATTTTTGATAATGCTCTTAAAAGATATTGCCAGAAATTCATTATCGTTGATATATTTATCCACGTAACTTAAAATAAAATCCTGATTGAAATCCATCAAAATGCAAACTATTTTTGCCTAAGTAATAAAATCAAGAATTCATAGAGTAGTCTATCTTCATTTAATGAGTGGGACATTATGACCAGCAAGTTCTCCATTCCTCATTTTCTGGTTAGCATGTTTATCCATCTAAGTTAGCATCACTAATCACAAAACTGATGTTTATGGGTAATAAAATTGTGATATCCATTATTGGGTGTTTACACTAACATTTTCTATCATATGGGGGAAATCTTATAATCCGAGAAAGAAAAATAGAAAAGTGCCGTTGCATTTCAGGTCACTTGGGTATATAATTCAGTCATCTCTTGATAAATTATAGTGATTTAAGAGCATTGCTTCAAAGGAACCAATTCCAAAAATATCGATGCATGTGACACTACTTCACATTTGAAAGGTATCACTTTTATTATTTAGGAACCGACAAGGCTTAAGTTTTTTTTACTTATTTTAATCTTTTATTGCCTTTACAAACTGATTCCCGTTTGGTCAAAAAAACGAGCAGGTCATGGAATTACCAGACAACATATGAAGCTTCTTGACAGGGATCTTCATCCGATACTCAAAAGACTTAACAGTATTTGCAGCACAGGAGCACAAAACTGAACTTTGATAACCATGACCGCTCGTCTATTTTTGATACATAAACAATTCAACTTGAGGCCTTACACTGCAGTGAGAACCTGCAAAGGTAGTTTGTTATTGCTATCGACACGACGACACTATTAAGTTTCGTACTTGAACGTCACTTTCTTCATTTTTTTTCAATAATTCAATCCATTAGTTTGAGTTTCTTTAGTTGTGGAGAAACTTTTAAGATAAGTAGAGTGAATTTTTCTTTAATAGTTATACAATTAAGTACATCAAGGGATGACGGCCCAATATTTGATGTTCTTTTATTTGCCTTTACACATGATTCTCCTGAATGGAACAAATCATTGTTCTCATCTGATAATCATTCAGAATATTTACTCAGAAAGAGGCAAAGAGGATCTATAATTCTAATATATACACTAACAACTTGATGCCTTGATCCATGTACAGTCCAAAACCTATTTACATCAGCATCCAAACTCAAATTTGAAAGATGGGTTAGGATTTTCTCTTGCCCTCGTACATACAGTTCACCAATTGGCCATAATCAGCGTTCCGATCTGATAATCAGTCATGACCTTTTTTCTAGAAAGAATATTTGTCCGTGTGAAAATTACTTAATCTATGCAAATATCTATAGTTATCTCTGTTTCCCTACAGACCGAGGTTTCAAAGGCGAGTTAGTTTTCACTATTTGAAACAACCATATAGCCATTCTACACAGGAAGGTTGTAGTTACAGCGCTATTTTTTTAGTAACTATACATTGAACCCACTACAATGTTCTAGATGATCACGTGTTGCAAAATATATACCTACCACTTGATTTAGTGATGATAACAAGATAGTACTTATTAGGAGCGTTACAGGAGCATTACAGCACCATAGTCACTAACCAAGATGCTCTTAAACTTCCAATAAAACTGCATCCCCTTCTCAGGGAGTAAAGGAAAGCAAGCAAGCCTACTCAAGCACTTGGTCACAATTTAGAGCAGAATTAATTTCAAACTGTTATTGAAATGACATCGTATCATATAATGTAAAATGCCAGATAGTTCCTCTTTCATTTCTATTTCCTGTGTCAAAACACAATTTACGTTCAACTCCATTACTTGCAGATAACAGGCTCACTAACTATCAGATAAATTGGTAAAAAGAAAATACGATAGTTTATAGACCATCGCAGTTGAATGTTAATATAATGCACGGTGTGGGGGATCAAGAAATTGTATAGTGCTGTAACCACCTGTAATTGCAATGCTTCCTAGCTATATTCATTCCTCAATACAACTATAAAATAGGACAAAATGACACCAATATATTACAAATATCTACTTGAATGGTTCACTGAAACAAGCATACAGTGTCATCAATACCTACAAAACTACTGAGCATACTGACTGAACCAACAATACTAGAAACTAGTCCAGCTTAAGAGAGAAAAAACTTACTGCTCTATCTGGTACCCCTGGTGGTCCATCAAGCACCTTTATGCGAGCTCTGGACTCCTCACACATTTTCTTGATAAACTCCCCTTTTCGGCCAATGACAGCACCCACTTTCTGGGCTGGAACAAGTATACGGAACACACTTTCTCCAGGCCAACCTGGCCATTTCTTCTCATCAGTTTCTGCATTGGCATGCTGATCTCCCTGAGCTTCTCCACCATAGGCATGCCCTTCTTCTGAGGGGATAGCTTGGTCCTCTTCATGCTGATGCCCCACATTTCCATCATTTATGTTCACCTGATCTTCACTGTATGGTATCCCTGATTCTTCATAGCTTGGGTCTTTGGTTGCTTCGTCATATGTATTTTCTGGGTCTTCCTTGTACTGCTCTGGCACATCACCGAGAGGAATTGCCTGCTCCTCATTGTCAAGATTACTGGCAATCCCACTCATGTCCTCTGCAGGATGCTCGATGTTCCCATCCATATTTTCTGAAAACACATAAAAGAGACCATGTCAAGTAACATAAAACTGAAGGTGAGGATGCTTCTCGGGCAGAAGAGCAGCATAAATTGTAGCAACAAGTGGCCTGCCTAATGCTTGCTTTGCGGGAGGCACAGCACGCACGGAACAATACGAGATGGGCAACCCGTTTCCTGCACCAATCCAACTCTGGACTACACGAAACCCCCAAGTTATTTCTACTCGGATCCACCTAGATAAAGCTCGGCGCAACGCACAAACCCTAACGCCATAGCAAACGTGTCATAAGGGAGAGAAAAAAAATCAGCCGCGAGCCCCAAAACCCTAAATCGAGAGCAGAGCCGCGCGCACACGACGCGAGCGGCGCATCCAAGCGACCCCCTAGCCACACACACCCCCGGCTACAGCGCGAGTACCACACGACACAGGAGAACGAGGCTACAGCGCAAGTAACCAATCTCCGGGTCGGCGAGCTCTCCCCGCGGCTAAGCTCGTCTCGCACGCACCACCAAGCTACCGATTCACGGGAGGTAGGTAGATGTGGGGGCAGAGGGAGAGCGCGCTCACCTTACGGAGGAGGAGGGCCTCGCCGGAGAGGACGCGCCGCCGCCGCCGCCGTGGAGGGTTTTGAGAGGAGAGGAGAGCACGGGAGCGGTGCGGATTTGGGAGGGGGAGAGGGCGTGGCTTGGCTGCCTCCCCCCGTGCGCTGCCTCGGTTTGATTTAACCTGGCTGTGGCCACCGGCCCATGGGCCTCACGTTAGTCCACTCATGGGCCGGCCCATACAAGGCCCATCGAGCCAGTGTCTAGCTCCCCTTTGTCGCTGCCAGGTGGACCCCACTCAACACCGGGCGGAGAGGGCCCCACCGAACTCCACCCTCGTGACCCGTGTCGTCTTCCTCGTCAGCCGTCACTGCCGTCGCGTCATCTCCCACCTCGCCTTCGCCTCCATCTCTCGTCTCCACCCCCATCGGAGTCAGTGCAGCACGCCGACGAGATGGCGACGAGCGCCGCTGGAAGCCTCCTCTCCGCCCTCGCCGCCGTCGTCGTCCTCCTCGCTGCTGGCGCCGTCGTGGGGCACGACGACGCGGCGGCGCGGCGGACGATGGAGGAGTTCGCCGGATTCCCCGCGTCCGACGACGGCAGCGGCGATGGTGGCCGGTCCTCCCCGTTCTACGTCGACTCCGACGGACTCCAGCACCAGGTACGTACGCACGTGTGTCCACCGCCTGCGGAAAAACCCGTGACGGGGTTACTCTGTGGTAGGCGAGGCGCGAGTGACAAGTGGTTTCTCGTTGTGTGTGATCCTTGTCGCAGATTGATGAGCTGGCTTCGTTCTCCGATTCGCCAGCGCCGTCGGTGACCCGCGTTCTGTACAGCGACAAGGACGTGCAAGCTCGAAGGTTTTTTGTTCAACTCTCATGATTCGTGGGAGTTGGTGATTTCCCATGGACTTAAACTCATTACAGTGCTTCTGTGCTTGGTCAGCAACTAGTTGGAAATGGCTTAGTTTTTTTTACCTTGATAAGACTCCGATGGGATGAACCGAGCTTACTTCGAACCAAAACGTGCTTAAAATAATTTGACGCCCGGGCCGATAGGAGTTGATCTCATGAACATTAAATTAATAGGTCAAACTGCTTCCCGTTAGCAATTTGATGTTGTTTCTGATTCGATAGTTACATTTCAGATGGCAAATTTGTTTATCTGCTATTTGTCAATTATAATATGCATCTCTGTTCTATGATGGTTTCTGAATTTGTGCTTAATGTTTAGGTATATAAAGGGAATAATGAATCAGCTTGGCCTGTCCATTCGTGAAGATGCTGTTGGCAACATTTTTGGGCGCTGGTGAGTTGGTATTTGATGGTTCTGGAACCCTGTTTATTTGATGTATCTGGTTTTACAAGTAGTTAGCTATGGCAAAGCAATTCTAGCAAATGGGATGGCATATTTGAACAGCGTATCTGTAGCATATCTCTCATTATATTTTGGTGCTTCTATGGTTATGTATAAAAGGAACAGTTATTACTGGAACTTTTCTGACCATTGTAACATTGCATACTTCTATAGGGTGGGTTCTGAAGCAGGACTAGGAGCAGTTGCAACTGGTTCTCATGTTGACGCAATCCCATTCTCAGGCAAATATGATGGGGTGGTTGGTGTCCTGGGTGCTCTTGAGGCAATTAGTATGCTGAAAAGGTGCATATACTGCCTAAAAGTATCTTACCATTTCTCAAAGAATTTAGTTTTTCTCGTGTTGCCCATGTTATATGAACTCTCTTTCATCAAATATTATGATGAACTACCAATGGAACTTAGTTTGACTTAGTGCATCGTACATTGTACACAAGTATGCAACACTCACAACATGGGGATTAGACATTCACAGCTTCACTATACAGCTTGAAGATGTATACTGATTTTAAGAAGAAGATGGTCCAATTGCTATGATAAATGCTTTGCATAATTCTCCACCTTTTGATGTCACAATTCCAGGCCATATAAGTATTAAGCATAGTTATATTTTCCATCTTGTAACAAGCATGTTTTAACTGTATTGCCACACATTTGAGGAAATAGCTGAAGCTTTGATATGCTAGGTTGGTTGCTCTTTTGTGATGAAACAAATTCTTGTTGCTTGTATCGTACAGGTCTGGATTCCAGCCAAAAAGATCTTTGGAGGTTATTATGTTTACATCGGAGGAGCCTACAAGATTTGGAATTAGCTGCTTGGGAAGGTTGAGCCTCACTCACACTAACTAGAAGTTTAGCTTGGACTAATTGTGCCACAATTATGTTTTGTTGGTTCTTATCTTTTCACTTCTGGAAAATGTGCAGCCGTCTAATGGCAGGGAGTGAAGAACTGGCTCTGTCCCTCAAAGAAACAGTTGACAATCAGAATGTGTCATTTTTTGATGCTGCAGACTCTGCTGGCTACAAGATGCATCCTGAGGAGCTACATAATGTGTTTTTGAAGAAAGACGACTATTTTGCTTTTATAGAATTGCACATTGAACAGGGCCCCATTTTGGAAAAAGAAGGTTGGATTGTGAGTTAATAAGTTTATGGAAATTGCTCTTCTTATACTCATGTGTGTTCTTACAACAGGTATCAAAATTGGCGTTGTCACTGCTATTGCTGCTCCTGCAAGTATTAAGGTGGAGTTTGAAGGGAACGGGGGCCATGCTGGAGCAGTGCTCATGCCTGCAAGGTTAGCATTTCCATTCATTCTTCATCCATGTGGTTTACATTATTTTGAAAGGTCCCCACCACATATTTACATGGGTAGAGAAACTTTTTACAGAAATGATGCTGGACTGGCGGCAGCTGAGTTGGCACTAGCAGTTGAGAAACACGTTTTGGAATCAGGATCAATTGATACTGTTGGAACAGTTGGTATGCTTGATGAAATTGATTTTATTTTCTGTTGAATATATATTCTTTCATGACTGTGATATTTTAATACTCCATAGTAAATTAGGGCATACATGTGCCTTTACCAATTGTATCGCAACCAAGTGAATATCAGACTTGACCTGCTTTTCAAATTTAGATCAATTCTGTTCTACATCCTCCATTCTTGGATATGTTCTGCTTATACATAAAAAGTGTGTCTGAATATCTGATGAAATGCACCAATACAGAATGTTGTTGTACTTAGCCATGATAGTTAACAACTTCAAAGTAGGAAATCATTTTAATATTTATTTAGAATTATGAAACCATAAGCAAGATTTTCTAATGTTTTGCATCATCGTAGCCTAGATGCTCAACTAGAATACGTTAGTTAAGTTTTAATCATGAAAAGATATTTATGAAGCTAGTAAGTGGTCAAGCAGAATTTCAAGAAAATGGACAAGATATATTTGCAGCGATAATGTTTTTCCATAACAAATTATTCTTCTTCAGGTATTCTGCAGCTACATCCAGGAGCAATCAATAGCATCCCAAGTAAATCGCATGTGGAAATTGGTAGGAGACTGTTTCTTTAGGATCAAAAGAACAGTTTGTTTTCAGATTAAAAAAAATTATCATGTTCCGACTCCCCGCTAACAACTTCTCATTATCTTTTTTACAGATGTGAGAGACATTGATGAGAAGAGGAGGAATAATGTCATTGAGAAGGTTCACCAATCCGCAATTGAGATATCAAAGAACCGTGGCGTGGTGTTATCAGAGTTCAAGATCATAAATCAGGATCCACCTGCTCTATCTGACAAATCAGTCATCAGCGCAATGGAATTTGCTGCAAAACAGTTAAACCTCGAATATAAGCTGATGATTAGCAGAGCTTATCATGATTCACTCTTCATGGCCAGGTAAAGTACTATAGGCCCAACAGGGTTTTCCACCTACAAACCAAATACCCTGTCTGGCAATCTCTGAAACATATTCTTTGCTTTGTGTCTAATTATATTATTTTTTGGGGGGTAACATGTTTACCAACTAACACGTACAACTGTTTCTTTGTTCTGCAGAATATCACCAATGGGTATGATCTTCATTCCATGTTACAAAGGTCTGTACACCACGTCATCACTTCTTCTCCTACTAAAAATCAATTACTTGAGATGCTAGAATGTTCAAGATATTCTAATTTCCACCACCAATTGAAAAAAATATGCATTTCGAAAATAAACAATGTAACAAACTAAAATAAATTTGTAATGCATATGCTGGTGAATGTATATAAAGTTCAAACTAATAACCTCCTATAAAAAGAATTGTCACTGAAGTTATCCTTCTGGTTGCAGGTTACAGCCACAAGCCCGAAGAATATGCGTCACCGGAGGACATGGCGAACGGTGTGAAGGTGCTTGGCTTGACAATGGTCAGATTATCCCTGCAGTGAGCTCAGACATGGAGGAAGGAATGAGGAGTTCAGATCACCCAACACCTTCGTTTTCCTGCAAATGAAACACGATGTACAGCAGTTCGTCGCGTGGCAAAACAAAGCCATGCTAATTCTTCAGGAATAATAAATTGATAACATTTGGATAGGCAGAAAACTGGTCCATATTTTTCAGCGAGGGAATAAATAAATAAATTTCTGATGGCATCATCATGAATCTGAATTATCCTGTGTTCTTGCTTAATTTTTCTTTTTAAAGGAAATAATAATAGTCGGTGGCAAAATTTAGCACAAACTGAACTATTCTTCGAAACTACCCTCAGTTTTCGATGGATCTGTTCGTCTCAAATAAGCCCAGTGACAAATTCGCATTTCCTGCCACATTCTGAATCCAAATCTTCTTTTAAAATTACTTTGGTGATATATAATAATGTTTTCTCTATCATATTGGAGAAAAATAACAGTTAAAATAAGAAAATAAAAATATAAAAATCCAACCCGTAAACGGATAACGGTCGGGTTACCCGCTCCGGGCTCCATTCCCCCCGCATTTCGTCAAACACCTACAGCGATGCCGCCGCCTCTCCTCCTCCCGGCGCCACGCTGCCCACGCTCTACCGCCGCGCTGGCGGCGTCCCGATTCGCCGCGTCTGCATCCTCCTCCGGAGGAGGTAGCGGCGGCGGCGCGCGCACGGCGAGGCCGCCCCGTCGCGGCGGCGGCGCGGCAAGCCCGGGTTCTCGCGGCAGTCAGCCATCAAGAAGAGCTTCCACCAGGAGCGCAGGTGGTGTTCTCCACACCCGTTCCACCCGACCCCTCCGTCGCCGTCATCGGCGGCGGCGCATCCGGCCTCGCCTGCGCCGCCTCCCTCGCCGCCCGCGGCGTCCGCGCCGTCGTCTTCGACACGGTTCACCTCGACCCCCTCACTCACTCACCGCCTCGCCACATGCCGGAGACCTCACCTTCTCACTTCTGCTACTGCAGGGGATGCACGGGCTAGGAGGGAGGATGGCAACGAGAGCTATCGCCGCCGGCGACGGGCAGCAGCAGCAGCAGCAGCTGGTGTTCGACCACGCGGCGCAGTTTTTCACCGCAAGCGACGAGAGGTTCAAGACGCTGGTCGACGAGTGGATGGACAAGGGCTTGGTCCGCGAGTGGGGAGGCTTGATCGGTGAGCTCGAGGCCGGCGGCCATTTCAGTCCTATGCCTTCCTCGCCGCGGCGGTACATCGGCGTCGACGGGATGCGGTCGCTTGCAGATGCAATTCTGCCTGAGGTATACCAATTTGGCAATTTTGACATCTTATCACAGATTTTTCTTGGAACGTATAGATCACCAAACTGTTACAGGATCATATCCCACTGTAGATGCTAGAACTGAATATTACTCGGGGCAATTTGCCTAATATCATCGCAAAAGTCACGGAGCTGAAAATACCATCGTATGTGTCATTGGCATGCCTCACATGTCATTCTCATGTAGGATGGTATTTTGCAGCTCACGTACCTTTGCAATGGTATTTTCCAAAATTTTCCCATATTACTCTGATAACGTGATTTGGTTGTCGGAGTTCGAACTGTGTAGCATGAAGTGTGACTGAATCATTCAGATACCGAGCCTTCTTATTGATGTCATTTTCTGGCCTGCTCATTTCATTGCTGAGTAGTATTTCAACCTGTGCAGAGTGACCTGATTGAAATCGTGCGGCCGTGTTGGATAAGCAAGCTTGAGCCGTTCAATGGCCTGTGGCGCTTGTTTGAGAATGAAAAGCCACATGGTCAATATGATGCAATTGTGATAGCACATAATGGTCAGTGCAAGTTTTTCCCAGTGGTGTTTCTCTTCAAGCTCTTCTCTACATGGAGTGTGGTTTAAATTAGAGCTTCATTTTGCAGTCTCGCTAGTTGGGTTGGTAAAGTCTAGGAAAGATGAAGAGAGTAATAGTATCAGTTTACTGCAACTGCCATAAAGATATCACAGATTGCACAATAAAGTGATATTGTGGACCATAGACAAGACCGAATGCAGGAGCGAATCCAAAACAAAAATACCCGGTATCTCATACATAGCACACTACGTAGTATATCACAACCAAATCTAGACAATTCTCAAAATATATATAAAAAAGGAATGTTATATTTAACAGTAATCAATGTTAGTTACAATGTTTCTAGCAAAATATAAGTATCCAAATACAATAGCCAGTAAAAAGACAAAGAAGCTGTTATTTTGTTGCTTGCAGACTGACTAGCTTGGGCTCTGGGTGTCCTATCTGTTAGGCTAGGGGGTGTCCCAATGCATGTACATAGGTTATCACAAGTGAAAAAGAAAAATTCAACCTGTCCTGTGCGTCACGTTGGACTAACGTGGATTCAACCTGACCGTATGCATTTTTTTTTCCTGTATATGTCATCCTCTTGTATTTCTTGAACTTTTTTTTTACAAGCAGCACATCATATATCTAACTTCTCTTTGGGACTAAATCGTATTTCTGATCCCTTTTCTACTCGCTAATCAGGGAAATGTGCCAATCGTCTGCTCTCTACATCAGGCCTACCACTACTGACAAGACAAATGAAGGTTTACTGCCGGAACAAACTTTGAACTCACGACGCATATATCCTCTTCTTACAAGTTCTTACTGAGTTTCATACCTTCTATGCTCAGAGGTTACAGCTGAGTTCTGTCTGGGCACTCCTCGCGGCATTTCAAGATCCTCTCCTAATTCCACAAAATGACTCTTGTGGTACATTCGAAGGTGCTTTTGTGAGAGATGTCGATTCTCTCTCTTGGATGGCCAACAATACTCAGAAACTTTTCCCTTTGCAGACTGGCAGATCCGAGTGCTGGACATTTTTCAGCACTGCTGCTTATGGAAAAAGGAACAAAGTTCCACAGGTGGATTATTTGCTGAAGTTATTTGAGATTTTTGCTTTTGTTGTACCCCCTAGTGTCATGGAACTACGCATTGTTACATTAATTAAAAGACAACATGTCAAGATAAGAGTTTTCAAGGCCTTTTTGCCCCCATTTTTTTTACTGTTGAATGCTCTAAAATGTATTTGATCATTGATAACAGGAAAACATTCCAAAGATCACCGCCGAAAAGGTTAAGGAAGACATGCTTCGAGGTGTAGAACTTGCTTTAGGGCTATCAAGAGGATCTCTTCAGCAACCATTTTACACAAGAGTACAGTTGTGGTATAGCAAACATGCCTTGGACCTCTTTCACCTGTTTACTATCTCATCCTGTCGAAACTCAATTGATGAATTTCATGCTGGAAACACAGGGGTGCAGCCTTACCGATGAACACTCCAGGAGTCCCATGCATATTTGATCCCCAAGGGAGAGCAGGCATCTGTGGTGACTGGCTTACAGGTTCAAGCATAGAAGCGGCTGTGTTAAGCGGAATGTCTCTTGCAAACCATGTAAATATTGCATTCATATGCTCTCTGTTTCTGCACTCCATAGCACAGCTGGAATCTAGCGTAAACGAATTAATTATTGAGTCATTCTATGTATGAATTCTTTCGTTTAAATGGTGTTTTCTTGTTCCTAATTTTACAATGCAGATCGTTGACTACTTTGCAAGCAGTGGTGAACAACCAGAGGAGTTTGCAGTTGGTTTGCATGAGAACTTGAGCCAGGTTGAAGGTCATGATATCGGTCAGTTCCCAGGTTTAGAGAGTCAGAAACAGCATGTAGCTGAAGCTCAGCTAACACCGAGCACATGAAATTTTTGTTAATTCTGTACTGGTAATTTCTGTAGCATGTAAATGATGAGCTGATCCTTTTATTGCACAGAACGTGTATGTTGTAAACTGCACAAATGTACATCCACCATGTATGTAGAAAACTAGAAATCTCTGAAGCTCTTAGAATTTTTCATCTACCTGGTGTTTGGAAGTACATCTGGATGTTTGCAAGGCTCTAAGCTCCCAATATATATAATATTCTTGAAAGAGTTGTACTGTTCCCAGGAAAATCCTTGTGAAATTCTTTCTTCAAAAGGAGTGTTACTTCATGAACAAAATAGCCAATGCTAATACAGCATTATGCTGCAATGGCAACTACATGAAGCAATGCAAATGCAGCATCGCACAGCAACCACAGTTACAGGAAAGAGCAAGACAAATGCAGCATCACAGCAATCACAAGCTACATGAAAAAGGAAGACAGATGCAGCATCGCACAGCAATCACAGCTACAGGAAAGAGCAAGACCAATACAGCAACCACAGCTACAGGAAAGAGCACCAAGGTACAGAGAGAACTGGTATTACATAAACAACAGGTTAATCGATGAGTCATACTTGCGATGTAACATCAAGAGTATCACATATTTGGTGGGGTATTCATCATGTTGAGCACGTGATATTTCAAGGAAATTGCATGCACTTTGCACTAGGTTTAACAAAATAATTTCACTTTGCAGCAGGTTAAGCTAATTACTTTTCACTCAACACCAGCTCATATGATTTGGTCTGATCCAATGAGCTGAGGCCGACATGCAGGTCCACCATGGCATATGATTTGAACACATAGTATTGTCACAACATTATTAAATTACACCTAAACCGAAAGCAGTATCTAGTATAACCAAAGGTGCCCATCTGCAAAGAGGAAATTTGAATGGTAGACTCTAACTTCTAACTTTTCACAGGAAAACTGCAGCTACTTCAGAACTGCGACATTGGCTTCTTCATATGGGAGCAGCACATGTAGTTCTGAAATGGCCTGTTTGGTTGCAGCGGCTGCAGTGCACAACTCTCTTGATTCGCCCACGGTCCTCTGCACGGATTCTCTTCTTCCTAGGCCTCCCAGGAGGCCTCAGGGATTTTGGCGGGTTGATGATCATATCCACCTTGTTCTCTTCGGCTTGGCCTTGATCAGACGTCTCGTTCCAGAGGGTTTTGTCTGGGATAGGGTGGATCGTCTGTGAGTATGTCTTGCGGTATGTCGCAACGGTAAAGCAGCTCTCTGTATAACGGTGGACATTCTGTCTGCAGGAAAGCAGAGCTGCCACACCATGAGCACAAGGCACACCATACAGCTGCCACCCACGGCACAAACAACACCTGTTGCGGATGTCCACAATGTTAGTTCCCTCGTGAGGCGAGATGACCTCAAATTCAGCCTCATTGGCTCGGGCAACTTGGTAGCCCCGTGCACGCTCAATTGCTTCTTGCACGCGTCGCTCCGCTGCAGGCACAAGGATAGTTGTCCACTGCATACTTGCTTCACGCCGTTCGTTGAACCATGTCATTAGTTGACGTCGGATACACTCCATCATCTGAATTATAGGAAGACCAGAGGCATCCAGTATCCAAGAATTCAGTGATTCTGTGATATTTGCTGTTAGGTGACCATATCGTGTCCCCTCAAAGTAAGCTGTGGCCCAAAGCCGAGGAGGTAGGCGTCTTATCCAACAAACAGCTTCTGGGGACGTGTCCTCTATCTCTAGCAACTTGGTTTCAAATTCTATCACAGTCAGTGCATTAGCAGCCTCCCAGAGAAGGTTGACAAGCACCGAGTTATTGAACTCCTTTCGGAAAGTTTCACTGAGACTGCGCATACAGTGCCCATGGAATGCAGTTGGGAAGTTGAAGTCAACTCCATCAATTATTCCCTTGCGTCTATCGGACAATATAGTGAGCCTTGGCATATTCTCTGTGTTCTTCTCCAGTAATTCATGCAGCTCAGACAAAAACCATATCCAATTCTCATCAGATTCCTCATCAACCACACCAAATGCAAGAGGAAACAGAGCACCGTCACCATCGAAACCTGTGGCAAGAAACAAGGTGCCGAGATACTTGTTTTTGAGAATGGTTCTGTCAAGCCCAATGAGCGGACGGCATGCATTCACAAAACCATATATTGATGCATGGAATGATATGAAGAGTCGCCGAAAGCAGTTGTCATCTGGATTGCCATAGACACGAGCTATGCTTCCTGGATTTGTTCTTTCCACTTGCCTACAGTACTCAGGCAGCAGCCGATACCCTTCTTCAAAAGACCCCCGAACTGCTGCCATGATCCGCTCCTTCCCTCTCCAGGCTTGCTTATAGGATAATGTGATCCCGTGCGACTTGTGGATTTCTTCCAAGATTTCCTTGGGCTTGCAGTGTGGGTTCTCACGTAGCCTCTCTTCAACAGTATTTGCAACCCATTGAACAGATGCCTGCTGGTGGCCTAGATGGTTTATTCCCACACAACTATGGTTGTCATGGATAGTTCGGATGGAGAAAGTGGGCACACCAGGGAGCTTTGCAGCATGGATGCGCCACGGGCAGCCCTCAGCAGAGCACTTAGCAGTGAAGCGCGTCTTGTCAGACTTCACCGTCTGTATCTCAAAGTGGCAGGCGATGGCGGTGTTGCGGATGGCCCTGCGGCAGCTCATGACATCAGGGAATTCCTGCCCCACCGCAAGCTGAAACTCAGGGCTGACGACCATCTTCCGCGACTGAACAACAGGGGCAACTGCAAGAGGGCCATGCGAGAAGTCATGGACTGGCTGGAGAGCGAGCTCATGAGCTTGCTCAAGAGAAAGCTGATCCATATTCTGGTCGACGTCAAGGTGATGCGCGTCTGTGAGCGTCAGCTCGTGATTCTCCGTCATGGCAAGCCCATCATGGTCCTGACCGTCCAGGGAGTGCGGGTCCTCGTCATGGCCATGCCCCAATGAAAGCTCGCTGGTGTGGCCATGGTGGTGGTCATGCGCGAGGACCAGCTGGCTGTCATGGTGGTTCCCGAGACCCAGCTCATGGTCGTGCTCATGCTCGTGCTCGTGCGACTGCCCGAGAACAAGATCATGGTCATGTGCATGGCCGAGGCCAAGCTCGTGGCTGTGGCCAAGCCCTAGCCCATGGTCCTGCCCAAAGTCATGGTGATTCTGCCCCAGCGCCAACTCCGGGTCCTCGCCGTGGCCAAGAACCAAGTCGTGGTTCGCCATCAGCAGTTCACAGCTGCCCAAAGTATCTCCTGGCAACCAGTGACTGACCTAGCGTTGCGCGGCATGGAGGGGGGTTCAGATGAACCCCCAAATCCCTCTGAAAAAAACTTTAGTGTCAGTACTACGCATCAAAGTAATCCGGGCAAAACAACCCTGATGAATCAAACGGTGGGGTAGAAGCATAGAACCCAATTCCCAAGCCCGGATGAACCCCCAATCCAGTGAGCGCGGGAGGGATACGAGAGGAGAAAGATGAAAATACTTTCAATTCGATGCGAGACGAGATGGACGGACGCCGGTGGAAGAACTAGACCGCACGCCGCGTCGGCGTCGGCGTTGCGCCCACTCCAAAACCTAGTCTTGCTCGGCGGCCGCGCGAGGGGGAGGAGGGGCTAGTGCACGGTCGGGAGGGGATGGATGCTCAGGGGAGAGGGGGCGTCCGCGCCGCGCCCTCAGGGGCTGCTCACCGGGGCGATGGGGGTAGCGGCGCGCAGCGATGAGGGCGAGGCGGCGACGGCGGCGGCGGCGGCGGGGGGAGAAGGCCGGCGGCCGCGGCTGCCGTGGTCGGTACAGATCGGAAAGAGATTTGGAGAGAGAGGGAGATGGGGGAGGAGAGGAGAGGTGAGGGAAGGAGAGAAGGAACAGGGCATTCTGGTCATTCCACTTCTCATCTTTTAATTAAAAAACGAATTTTTTTTAAATTTTGTTTAGTTGAAATAATAATCCCTGGTGTCATACAAGATACATTGATTTGTATCCAATGGATGACAGATAGGTAGGGCATATATTTGAGTATGTTAAGTATGTTGGGGTAGGCATTTTTGTCATTTCACTTGTCCCCTTTTTTTCTTTTTGGGAAAAAGTGATAAACTCTTTTATTTTGTTTTGTTTAGTTGGAACTAAAATCCTTGACGGCACTTAAAAGTCCAATTGCGTCTGGATGGACAAATGAGTAAAGAAGGCATGTTTTGGTTTGGGATTGGTCTGTTTCATTGTCTAAAGTAACCCTATGGAAATGTTTGGCAATGCCAATGGATGAATAGTTTCATTTGTTTTAATGAAAAAAAATTACATTACTAATATTTTGGTAAAAACGACTAAAGCTCGTAGCTACTTCCTATCTCCTAAAATAAATCCATTCTTAGAGCATCTCCAATTTTACTATCTTAATCGTTTTTATAACTTTTCACTCTCTGTTTTTTATATCTCATGTGCACTCTATAGAGCCATTTTTATTTTCTATTTTTGGCTAACAAAAAATTCAAAATAAAAAAAAGGCTATATTTAGATGATCGTTGTTGAATAGTAGTTTCTCACTAACATCTCTATTTCAGAAAAAATATGAAAAATCTTACATATGCTCTTAGCATCCCAAGACAGCTTCAGTAGTATGGGATAAAAAAACAAAGTGTTCCTTATTTATAGGAAAATAATATTAATGGATGGATAAATGGTATTAAAGAGATAAAAAAATTTTAAGTCGTGAACTGTGAATAGTAAAAGAGTATAAATCAACTAACTTTGTCATAATCTCATAATAAACCAAATGCACAAATCTTATGTTATACATTTCATAAGGTTCCTATCGGCATAGTTCTAAGCATATGCCACTGAAATTTGACCTGCTCTAGTCATTGCATCAGAACATATGGACATATATATGGATCATGTCAGCAAACGTCCAGGTCCCATGCTCACATTGGCAAATAAATCAAGGATCACATGGATTTTTCAGTGCAAAGCCCACTCATTCTCGTATTGATCTAGGGGCTCACATGTAGTTAAACATTCAAGACCAGGGCTCACATCTACTAGCAAATTAGTGAAACAAATAATGTTTCTTGTGAACAGATATGTACAACACTACACTACAGTAGATATAACACTGCAATCTACCAGATTAGACAGGTTTGCACTATGAAATGCTTTATCTGGCCGTGAACAAATGCTTTTGCAGACCATGAAATCGAGTTGGAATTAGAAACTAAACTGCACCTATAGAAAAAAAAAAAAGAGGCTCAAATTAGTATACCTGCCATTGAGGTGTTTTACCATGCTATCGACTCCAGCCTCCAGGACATGGAAAGAAAAGAAAAACTAACCCAGATTGTATGCATGTATACGACTGATTTCAGATTCTTTACCACAGGTAAAAAACAATGTAGAAAGCAAAGAAATATCACTATTGAATAAGGAACCGATGAGCCGTTCTTTATAAAACTATAGGGAAGGATTACAATTACACTCAGCTCAGAAGAAAACAGCATGGGATTACAACACATTATTGTGAATTGCAATCACTAATCATTAGAGGTACTCAATGCCCATTGGCAGGTCGATAGGGTGGGTACCTGCTTACCCCATTTGCCGAATTCAGGTAATCACTTGATTGATAGGGGTAACCATTCATGTCTGCCCCAAAATTTGGCAAGGGGAGGTCTGTTTGGCTGTATGGCCACTGGTTCATCACCATATCATCAAACTGGCCGTTGGAGTATGAAGCCAGATCAAAATGCGAATAACTCCTCTCCCTTAGCCCCCGAGAAGTGCTGTTCAAAGAATTATAGAACCTTGGGAATTCCTCGTCATAGTATTGCTCAGGTTGATCAAACAGGTATGGATCAGATTGAGCAAACATGCCATAATCAGGTGTGCTGGAATTATTGGGCATCGAGTATTGTCGAGCAAATGCCTGTTGGCTCCGCTGTAGAACCTTTAGTGTTCGCCTTTCACACTGTTCGTCATTTAGCAAGTCATTGATTATGTCTAGGTGCGGAAACTCATCACTGACCAGACCTTGTGGTTGAAATGGAGTAGATCTGGCAGAAATTTCTGACAGTTGCTTGCTCCGTGGTTTTCCAAACAAATAAAACTTCTCAAACTCGCCTCCATTGCTTGAACTTACTGCCCCATGATGATTGCTGCTGCTACTGCTGCTGCTGCTGCTTGCCTGCTGAGAGCTCTCTTCTCTCCACTGGTTGAGTGTCTCAGGCTTGACAGTTCCAAATGTCAACCCTTGTCGCAATGATGATCTGTCATTCCCAGCCAGGTGCTCTGGTGATAGAATGGAAGGTGACAATGAAAACATCGATTGCGATTGTGCAACTCTTTGCTCTGAACTTGTCTGATAAGTGCAACTGCTAGAACCAACAGAACTTTTCTCCATCATGGCATTACGGTATGAACGAGGAATGTAGCTAGGAGCACTAGCAGAGGGTTCATTGCCTAGACGTCCAACTGCACTCATCGAACGGGAAAGAAGTGGTACGGTTTGAACTGCTGAAGCCACAGGTGCTATTTGTTTTGCTGCAGGGACTTGTGGGGCACTCAAGGGCCTCGATACTGTAATTGCCTGGGTTGTTGTACCACTGCTTACCAGGGAAATCTGTTTCTGAGCTTCAGATTTGGAGGCCATAGGCACCTGTGGATGTCGTGCAACTGGAACTGACCTCTCATTATGGGTCGCATGAATTGTCAGAGGTCCTTTATTTGAAACTAACTGGGCAGTTAGAGTGGTAGTGACACCCGTTGCTGAACTAGCAGACACAGCACCTGAAGCTTCACTTGCACGGGAACTCAAGTTATTGGCGCTTTCTAATGAAGATTTTGGCTGCGGCGAAAAGATGTGTTGCTTCTTAATAGGGCTGACAGAAGACTCCGTCATTCTTAACTTGGACGGACTCATGACATCAGTGTGTCGATGTGCGTTTTGCTTCTTCTGTGATAAAACTTTGTCATCCTGAAATAGTAATTTTATATGTTTATTATTCAACCAATTGAGATGCTTAATAGATTGATGGAGAAATAAGTAAAATTGAAAAGACCATTCTTCTGTAGCAGCTGCTTTATGGCACATTTCCCAATGAATGCACAGCAATCACTATGTTAGACATTTAAGAGAGATGGCATACCTCATGTTGGTCTTTCGAGTTAACAGAAGTACTATTGCTAGATCCGGCAATACCATTTGGCACTGAATTCAACCCACCATGTGCAAGCCCACTTCGTGCATCATGATCCTTATTCCTCCGGTTGTTTCCTCTGAGATACAAAATACAGTGCCATAAATACCAATTGACAGAAGTGGGAAGACGCTAAAAATCAAAGTATACCTATTGGATGAGGATTTGACATTTGTCCAGGCGCCTCCAGTATTCAGGATAACTGAAGGAACCGAATCAGATGAACAAGTAGATGAGCTGTCATCAAGGAAAGAAGTCCTCTTTCCTGCATGCTCATTTTGCATTTCACCACCTTCAGGCACAGTAGCTTGAGTTTCTGAAGCATCTGTTTCCCAATTAACAGGACTGGATTCACTGTCTTCTAGGTCGTTATGAAGCAACTCAGAACTATCATCTCTGTTATCAGAGATATCAGACACTTCTTCAGGGTTGTCCGCATTTGAGGTTATTTCTTCTGCTTGACTTGAGAGATCATCCAGGATCCTATCATCCGGTGGGCTGCTGCTCTCTATTACTATTTCCTTTATGTCAACCTTCTCATTTTTCCCTTTATTATTTTTCCGACTGTTTTTCTTCTGTTTAGCCTAGGCAAAGAGGAAGACAAATAATGCTCGTTATGTCATATGCAGCCAATAATACTATTGTAATGTTTACAACAATACAATCTCTGATAATCCCATTTCACGCACAAAATAACAACCAAATAAGGCCAGGGTAAACCGTGGAAGAAAGTAGTTTACATCAAATTTAGCATGAGAGAATCTGATAGGCAGCATAAATTAGCATGATTGCAGTAGCAAAGGGAAACAAACCTGTTTTTTCCTGATGCGTTTTCCTTCTCAGCAGCACTACGTTTTGCCTTAAGTTCAATTTCTGCAAGCCCAGCAGCTTCCTCTTCACGAATGAGCTCCTCTTGGCGCTTCAAAGCCACTGCCTCCTGGTATGCCACTTCTATTCGGCTGATACAAGACTTATAAGGTGTGAATACAAGACAACTGAAGGAAGAACTAAATCAGATCAAGATATAGATTAAAAAAGAGTCTGATAACAGAAGTGACATGTCTTGTCACAAATGCCAACTAGGAACCAGCACCAAAGCCTCAAGTACCAGAAATAAAACATGTCAACTGTACCGTCAACGGCTAGAAATCAACTTCTTAACAAACTGATTCTCTGAACGTTTATGGAGCCAAAAAACTAATACTGGATGGACACATTAAACAATCCTCTTACCTGAATATATGGGCCAAGGCAAAAAATTCCAGTGTCTTCCAGCCAAGCTCTACGAGTCGCTTATCATCACGTTCAATTGAATCTTTGTTGAACTCATCACCTGAGCTGCCATCCTGCAACCACATAAGGCATAATTTACTGGACTTGTTACAGTGGCATAAAATAAAATTTCATCAAGCCAAAAGTAGTAAAGAGAACCTTTTCTTTTCTAGTCTATAACTCATTTAAGACTACGGCTACTAAGACATCTTTCAGACCAGTATGATGAAGGAATCCTTAATAATTTAATGAATGCAAATAATTGAGACCAGACTGAACCATGAAGGAATTTGCTTTTAATTCTAAGTTGGATATGAAAAATAAATTTCAGCCTTATATCTATTGATTGTCCATAACAAGAAATATTCTACGTTGAATATTATCCTAATAAACTAGCTGTACAGGGTTGCGGATATCATGCATACCTTCGTGCGGTTCTGTGGACTTTTATCATCCTTTGCAGGCAAAGGTTGATGCGGAAGAGTGTCTAGTGCAGCTCTTTCAAGCAAAAGTATCACATCATCGGCCAAGACAAACATGTCCTGATCAACAAGCACCATAGGAGTGCTTCGAATATCCATCTGGACAGTCTCTGCTAGCTTGGGCACCCCCTTTTTATTCTTGGTCTGGTATTCAAGAGCCTTTAGTCCGCTATATAGTGAGTCCATTACTAAGGTTGATGTAACTTCCTTCTCTATAAAAAAATGTTTCACTAGGACTTTCAATACAGTGTCAGTCTTTTCCCTTGTCATATATTTCTGCACACTTGGATCCATTCCTAGCCAGAATGCATTGAAACTGCAACATGAAAAAACATCATTTTACTAATAGATAGATTAGAATGGCATGTCGACAATTTTATCTTAGAAGGTGTATTTCAAATGTTCTTGGCCATAGCAAAGAAATAAACCCAGAAGATAGTTATCTAACCTAGACCACCTCAGTTTATCTTCAATCAACCTGCTAAGCTTGCTTCTCCTTTCATCAATAAAGCGTCGACAAATTTGTTCCACATTTGAGAGATACACCTAACTAGTTCCCTTCTGTACTGGCCATCAAGGCAGCGAAATGGACGGTCTGCCTTCTCCCTCAATTATTACAATGCAGAAGCAGACATGGTTATGCAAAGCAAAATAGATAATCTCATCTCCAAAATAAATAGATATATAGATAAATAAAGAACAAGTGAGCAGTTCTCAGTGTACCAATTGATGGAAAATAGAAGAGAAACTCAAGTCAATAGATACCTGATCACTTGAACTTGAGCTTTGATGGTAAGAACATCATCAACAACAAAGCCATCATGCAATTTTGATAGCTCCATAAATTTTTTCCATCCCCAATCATGCTCTTTCTTCCAAAACCGGTGCAGCGTATCTGAAATATTAATTTCTTTAAATTTCATATTAAGAATTCAAGTAGAATTACAAGAAAATCAAATAGCAGTGTACCAAACTCACCAGAATACTTGGATTTCTTAGGGTCTCTATTAATTACAGCTATGGTAAACTGTGCAAAGTGACTCCATCCTGTAACATAAGCAAGCCATTCAAAGGATTACATTTCTGCCATCAAAAAATAAAAGCTTATCACTGTTGGAGGCATCTACCTGGGAGCAGCTTATCATGGTTGGCTACACAAAGAAAGAGTGACAAGTGATTGCAAACATCACATCCTTGTGGATAAATCAAGATGTACCTGAAAAATCAACCAATAGATCTCAAAATGTGGTGCACAAGTCAATCTTAAGCATGTATGATCTCAAAATGTGGTGCATAAGAAAAGCTTCAGCCTATAAATCAGTAAACATGTACCAATGGTGGGAAAAAACCATTAATAAAAAATGTTACCACCTATTGAACAGAAACCAATAGAAACAGAATAGATAAAAACATCAGCCCTTAATTCTGTGTAATTGTGTATGCAAATGAAATAATAAGGTAAATAGCATCTAGTAGACAGAATAGATAAAAGCAAAATACAATGTACTACAGACCCTAGAAAGTGTTCTAAAAGTCGGCGCCGCCTAGGCACCCATTAGGCTTTAGGAGCCAGGTAGCTGTGGCGATTAGGCATTAGGTGGTTCTTTAGGCTGCTGAACTTGTCAGGGTGGTGTTTTATTGCTTTTTTAATATAGTCTAGTTTTTATGTAATATGCTGGCTAATTTCTTAAGTTTGGCTAGTTGGTCTGACCTGGGTGCCCCCTAGGAGCCGCCTAGGCAGGGCCTAGGCACCACCCAGCCACCCGACTAGCGCCTAGCGCCTTCTTGAACCATGCCATAGAACAAAGAGTGCATTTTTATATAGAAAACAACTATAACTTAAGAAAAAAACTAAGTACATAAGACACATATCAAAATATTTAGGTATAAAAGATTTGTACTTCTTGTGATCTGTCACATTTTGTAATAAAACATCCTTTCTCTATAGCACTACAATCTCAAATGGTCATGTCAGAGACCAACTGATAAGAAGTTGATAGTGCGTACTTGTGTGCTAACTAGCCTCTACAAGAGCGCAAGGAAAATGTGATATCTTACGCACTCACTTTTCAATGTACACAAGGCTTTGCTTAGTATTGTGACTGCTGCACCCTAAGTACTACAACCAATAATTCATTACTGGCAGGTTATCCGTCCTTCAGCATTTATATTTTGCAGAAAGTGAACAATGAAATAGTTTGTCTACTATGATCTGCCATGACAGGTACATCATATAATTGGTTCTGTTGACAAAATCATTCAAAATTAAAACTAACAGCCATGTCTCATATAGCAGGGAAGTAAGGAGCCTAATGCAGCACAACAAAAACATGCTATAGTTTAAGAAACTGACAGATAAAATAGCAAAATCAGTTACTACATGATTACCCGTACTGAGAGAACATACCATTTATAGCCACCAACATCAAAGGAATTACTCCGCAGCTCTCTCTTGTTAATTTGCGAAAAATTATCAATCCTCCAAGTAAATTTCCCATAAAGCTCAGAAGGCCTTGGACCTAATAAAAGAAAATGAAAACAACAAGGACTGAAGCACAAATATGAGGAAATCAGTAAATATTAGAAGGTTCAATTATCACAAACATTCATCCAGTAGAATCCTCAAATAGGTAAAGCATTAATTATATCACTTCTCAACACCGTAGTTCCCAAAGCTGGATTCTGACTAGGAGGTTGTCAGAATAAATTGACTAGGCGGTCTAGGCGGGAGGATGCCGTCAAGTGCCTATATATCTGCCTTTTATTAGACTGTTACTAGTTGAACTAGCCATCATAAGAAGTTGTATAGCCATTGAATTTTATTCAAAACTGCTCTAAAATTATTGAGAGGTTATTGGAACAGGGTAATACAGAAACACCTTGCTAATAAATATGCATTTGTTGTAGCATATAGAAGCGACGTAATGCACAACCCTATTTACAACTATAGCATGTGATAGTGTTGGCTGGTCAGAGGACCCCCTAATCTGGAAGCATGCGGATGAGAATTTGATTCCTATGGCTATAGATACTAGATAATTGAAAAGAACAATATTTTTCATGGTTCTTTCACAATGATACATTAGGAATTTAGGTCGGGCGAGCAATAACTACTAGTATGGAAAGGTCTTAAAGGTAATGTATTAAGCAGAAACAGGAAATAGGAAAGTGATTTAAAGAACGAACCACAATCATCGTCATCACTGTCCGAGTAAGCTGGAGAAGTTGATGGTGTTCCATTCTCAACTTGCTCACTCGATCTCCATTCTGCTAAAGATTCCCCAGAATGACTTTGCTGATCACTTGGCAACTCCTCAGTTGACGAGGATCTACCATCCCCTGTATAGTCCTCAATCAAAGTACCAGCCATGAATCAATCTTCCAAGGAAATGCAGCTCAGCTATCCGCCTCACCCGTTTTGCTTCTACAATAATAATGAACCAAAAGCCATCAAAGCTCAGCTTCAACGTGCGCTGACACCACAAAATGAGAAATCAACAGAGGTAGACCTAAACCTAGCCCTCGGGGACACAACGGCTAACAGAAAGCAGGGGCTACAATTCACTAGTCTGCCAGTAAAATTTAATACATCACACGTCAAGCAACTGCAAGCGACTAATGTATACGGTACCCCGAGTAGACGTTGTGGAGCACAAAGGAACAGAGCTGACATGAGATCAATAATGCCCTAAGGTACTATCATATAAAAACTATAATTCTGATACCATATAAAACTTACAATTCTGATATCATATAGAAACTATAATTCTGAAACACCATAGTCATTAGGGCGCCGCTTCTGTCATATAAAACCACCTCTAATTCCTATATGACCACAGATATCCAACCCAACGATCTACTTTCGGCCGCGAGAAGAGTAAACCTAAGCACCATTAAATCATCTACGTCAAAGTTACCCTTTTCTTTTCTTCTCTTTTCACCCTAGGCCCTGCGCAACAACTAATAGAAATTACGCGGGTCAGCAACGAACAACGAGCGACCAAACATTGATCTGGGAGGCAACGCCAGCGAGGCAATGATCGCCCTCGTCACCCAACCCTACCCAACCCAATCCAATCCAACGCCCCGGGAAATGAACGCCAGACCGAGAGAAAGAGAGAAAAGGATAGATTACGCCGGCGCCGGAGCCAGATCGGGACCTCACGGTCAGACAATGCCTCACCTCGCCGGGAGGCTCCCGAATCGCGCCACCGGGGCACCTCCTCCCCCGCGTAGTCCGGATCTGACCTCGCCCTCCTCCTCGCCAACCCCCTGTTCCAATCGGGGAGACCTCCTCTCGCTTGCCCGCCCCCACGCGGGAGATCGTCACCTCCTCCCTCCTCGTCCTCCTCGGCGTCACGCGGCGGCGGCGGCGGCGGAGGCGATGGCCGGGGAGGAGGAGGAGATAGGGGAAGGGAAGAAATGGAGGGGAAGAGAGCAGCGTGGTGCGTGCGCCCTAGTCTGAGTCGAGGAGGGTGTGAGGATTTTTGGCTTCTCCTCTTCTTTTTTTTTTCTCCCCCTCTTTTTTCTGTTTGAGTTGAATAATCGAATCGTGTTTAGGCTTAGGGTAGGGTGGCTGGGTGGGGTAGGAATAGGATGGATATGAGGGTATATATAGTGCAGGTTTTTAAATATTTTTATATGGGTTTTTATTACTATACAAATAAAGAGATACGGTATTAAATGATGTTCTTATTTGAGTGGTTTCAGATATAAATATAGTATGTATATGTATATAAATGTAGTGTATCTAAGAGATTGAGATTTTCTATAAGCGATGGGAGACCACGAATAAATCGTGTAGTAACGAAATGCTTTAATTTAGATTAGGTCAATGTTCTCGTAGGTTTAGGTTTAGGATGGCCGATTTCAGAAATATAATGAGATTGACTCGTCACGGTGAAAAAGAGAGTGACATTTCACCCTTTGATCGAGCTAATTGTTTGTGATTACTCAAGCAAATAATTAAGGCTATGTTTAGATCCAGAAAAATTTTTGGTCAAAATATCACATCAATGCTTTGGACACACATTTAAAGTATTAAACTAATAAAAAACAGAATTTATCTGTAAACGACGAGACGAATTTATTAAGCCTAATTAATCCGTCATTAGCATAAGTTTATTGTAGCACTTTATTGTCAAATCATAGTCTAATTAGGCTTAAAAGATTCGTCTCGTAAATTACATACAAACTGTGCAATTAGTTATTTTTTTAGTCTATATTTAGTACTTTATTTATGTGTCTAAACTTTCGATGTGACAGGGTGTAAAGTTTTGGGATGGATCTAAACAGGGGCCTAATTCTTGTGTCTTACATTTCTTCATGTTTCATGTTGCATGTAAGATGTCAATAGAAATTAAGATAACAATCACAAAGAATTAATAGGATAAACTTTCAATGGATCTAATGAAAAGACACATGTCTATGCTATAAAATATCGTTTTTAAAAGAACAAAGAAAATATATGGCACGATTGTAATAGTAGGCATATTTATCCCTTTATAATACGTCAGTCTCAATGCTAAGTTTTATCTTTTAGTTTTCAAGATATAAAACTGAGACATAAAATATCTCTCAATGCATAGTTTTATAAGATATTTTAGTCCTTAGTGGGTCCTATAATCTTTCTCTTCCCTCTCTATTCCTCACGAACGCCGTGACCAAGACACCAAGGAGCAGTGTCGATGCCCACGCGCCCGACCGGTGGAGAAGCAGCGTCGCCCGCGGCGACGAAGGAGCAGTGCCGCCCACCCCATGGAGCCACGCCCGCGACGACGGAGGAGCGGCACCCCCTGGTGCTCGTGTGGCCGACCTGTTTCCCTCCCGCAACGCCTCTTCCTCATATGATGAAACAGACAAAGTCCCTAAATGCAGGTGTCGTTCAGTTTCCCACAACTTGAAAACAACGCTGATACGTTTCGTGAGGATGAAACGTTTATTTTTCTCTTCTCTCAGTTTAATGAAAAGATGTGACATCCGATTAAATGTACATAAAACCTCATTGAGGGTCCATTCAGAGAAGTTGGATATAACTAAGGCCCATTCAAAGTAGCTGGATTATTTCATAGATTGTTTATGCTATGATTACAAAAATACTATTACTCAAAAACCTTTACATCATTATTGTTCATATCGCTTGTTCTAAGCTTTTACCGGTTATGTTTTAATATACAATATTCAATTATCACTAAAAATATCTAGACCATCCGTCAGCGTTCATCGATATTTCTTGATCCTCCACAATATTGCAACGATCCCAAAGAGCGGCACTCCTAGTCTGCACAACATGTAATGCATAACAATATTTTTGAAACTCATTAACTACATGAACGTTGTTTCTTTGAACCTGATGCACATAAGCACATTACGGATGCCATCGCGGCTTACTTTGAACGGACGATTGCACCGTTAGGATGCCCTTGTAACGTAAAATGTATACAGTACAGATCAAACTTAGGTTGCTGTACTTTGTTACCCTTGTTCTTGCAAACGTAGGGCAGTAGTGTTTATCATTCAGATGAATACGAACATATAGAGAAACAATAATTTCAATTAGAAATTAAGAAAAAAATCAAATTAGAGATAATATCATGAGAGTATGATGCGAATCTAAAAAAAAAGGAGCATATCATGATCCAGCTACTGCATTTCAAAACTCCAACAGAAAATTTTCCAGCGCAACATCAATTTTTTTGAAGGTTCCTATTTTGTACACAAAATGAAGATTCACAAAACTTTATCCGATATTATGATTGCTAGCCAAAAAAAAAACAGAAAAGAGGGGAAGAGAATAAACAAGGATCTACGGATTCAGACAGAAATTAACACCTCCCTGAAAGTCTCCAGCCACACTAAACTTCCAAACGAAAGAAACAAAGTTATTATCAATTTAAAGATTTGAGAACTTCTCAAATCGAACACGCAACATCCTACAGAGCTCTGGAGTCTCTGCCCAATCCAACAACCCAATATCAAAATTCTTAATGAATCGGCACGAGTATTCTTCTGATGGTTTAAGTTGAAACAAATCCAAGAATTCAGGTGTCATCGACCTGGGAATGGAACACAAAGCTTGGAAATGTAGTGGTGATGTCCCTGCACACATGTGGCAAGATTAGCTTGTGCTATAGAAAAACAAAACTGTCTACAACATTTTTATAAACTTGACTACCAGAGATAATGAACACCTAATCTTTTTTAGAAAAAAAAATACTTCCTTAGTTCAGAATAAAGAAGGCATGTATGTATTGCTGTGTTTTTTTTGTCAATATATGAAGTACTATAGTATCTGTGAAGTGGATTGCTTGAATCTGAAACATGGAGCGACCAACTCATCCAGCAGTTCAACACATTTGTTTTGAGAAACAAAATTATGTGCGGTGAGTTGACAAGGCATGTATTTAAAATCATGAACTTGTTCTTTTCCTCTTACATATTATGGATTAGACAAAACAATTAGGCACGTACTCCCTATTTAAAATCAATAGAAGATACAGCATGCTCTCCTCACTCCTCCATGAGACTCTATGTGCATGTGCAATTTTAATTAGAGGATGCTTGATTTACACATTTCAAGCATGCATCTCTCTTCATTCTTTCCTTTGCAAGACATTGCAATGGCAATTTAAATTTGGAATGGGAACCCGAATCCAACCATTTTTGTTCAAGAACAGCAGTAAACATTGCCATTACAACTATCAAGATGAAAACTTCAGGTGTCCAACATTAAGTTGAGAGAATTCAGAATTGTGCCCAGATGTAAAAAGGCAGGAATAAAAAGAGCCAAACTATTAAACATATACAGGGTATAAACAGAAGTAAATAACATATCTTACTTGAGATACTGGAGAGTCATGTTCTTCAGCAAAGAGGGATGACGAAGAACCAGATTGCGCCACTCTTCTTTATCAATTCTTCCATCATGCTTTGTGTCTGCCTCCTCAAATGTCTTCAAATAAGAAAAAACAGTTTACATTGGAAGTTACAATTAAAAAGAAACAAGATAAACTAACCATATCTTATGCCAAGCCTATTGAGGATATGTTCACAATCATCTAAATATCTATCTATTAAAAAAGTAATAGCACAAAATCAGTATTACTTCTTCCAGTTAAAAAGGAGAGGTGTCCTAGAACACATGTAATCAAACCACAATAATTTGCGAACATTATTGTCTATAATATGTAATTTGAAATGAAAATGAAGAGTAAATTTATACATAAAATACTATGATAATATTACGCATTTATAGTTTCTTTTAGTACATGTCATCTTATTAACTTTGATAGGTCAAAAATGGCACATTTCTTTTACCATACGTAGGAAAAGTAGTACTACTATGTTTCACCAAGAAGTTAAATGTTTTTTTTACCAACATCTTACTCCCTCCATCCAAAAGTCTAAAACCTATTTCTTTTGTCACCAAGACCAAGAAATAATTAACTCATCTACCATGTGACAAAACCAATGAACTATACAAATACATACAACCAATAAGTACTAAGATGGCCTTTTGGGTTCCGGACAACAATTTAATTTAACACATAGAAACTATAAATAGACCTTAGACTTTTGGAAAAACCAAAAAATGAAATAGGTCTTACGGAGTATATAATAAGGAAACATACCGATGCAGTTTTTCATTCGACAAGTAAATACAGTATATATGTAGTCTGATAAGGCGAGAGGCTATACAAAAGTCTGACCTATATGAGCGGGCTGAGAATTACTGATTACTATATAATACAAACTAAAAAAATACCATCAAATACAGGAAATAACCAAACACAACAAAATATAAATGGAAACCCTAACATACCTTATCGATTATGCTCTCTATAATTTCATCAGAAAGATTCATTCCCGACTCAGCAAGTGTAGCGACAACCATCTGCTTAACCTGATAAATCAAATTTATAAACTATGAGGATGAAGAAAAAGGAAATATCATACCCAAAAGAAGACATCCACAACAAAACTATTTAAAACATCTAGCTTCGATAATGGCATATCAGCTATTTAAAGATTGGCAGATATAGCCATCATCTCTCAGCAACAAAGCCCAGTGCAATTCATTGGAATCAAAACCAAGAAGTCACCTAAAAGCAACATGATTAAGCTATTGCTGCTACTACCCACGTGATCTAAAACTGTACCTCAAGTCCTCTACTAATGATCTTTGGCATTTTTAAGCTCATTCTTTATGTGGAAGCTAACTCCTGACATGCAAAACCATTCAACAGCATGCCAGAGGTTTGCCTCTACATTAAGAGAATTGCTCCACTACTTTAAATAACTTCAATGACGGTGATCCAACAATATTAATGAAAAAACCGACATTTCTTTATGCAGTATGCCATAACAAAACAACAAATATAGACCACCAAGTACAGAATAGTTACATGAATAAAACCATGATTTCATGTATCAGAAACAATCAAAGAAAATGTTGAATTAATTGAACTGTGTGAGCCATATAGGCAAGCCAACATGCTAGCTTGAAGGAGCACTGTGCAATGAGTAATTTGGCATCAATACCTCCTGTCTCTCAATGTAGCCTTGTTGCTTGAGATCATATAGCTGGAATGAAACTGCAAAATTTCATAGCTTCTTCAGAATTGTTTGTTGACAAAAAATAAGTAAACAAGAGAAACTGGAGGACAGCATAAAAGTCAAACCATCAACTTTAAGTCTACAATAAATATTTTTGCAAATAAGCTCAAAGTCATTATTGTGACAATATATAATTTAGAACTGCATAGATGAGGTCTAAAATATCTAGATACAGTATGTCTGAACTCACAGTCAATCTTCTCATCAAGGGGAGCACTTGGATGAAATACTGAGAGTGCACGAGCAAATTCATCAAATCCTAAAATTCCATTGTGTTTTGTGTCAAACAAATCAAACACCTGTAAGAGCAGGGAGAATATTAAGAACATGAGGCAGCACGGAGATAAAGGCATAATATGCACCGACATCTATCATACAGCTATTTTTCTACAAAGAATTTGGTCACATGTAGCTTCAACTGATAAATGTAACAAGACAACAGATAACTCTACATGTTATGGACAGTGTTAGTCATACAACAATACCAATTGATTCCAATGGAATTTAACTATGAAAATATATTTACACGATAAGGCATTCACGTATAGTACGAATGGCCCATGAAAGGTACTACTCAAATTTGGATAACAAACAGATCAAAGCTCACAAATCAGAAATCAAATACAGAAGTGTGCTAGATGCAATACAAAAGGTAAAAGACACTCATAATGATGGCATAACATAATAGCCAAAAAAACTTAAACATGTGCAAAGTCCCAATTATGCATAATACAGCACTCCATCTGTGAAACATGAACATTGTGGATTAAGGAAACTTGTAACTGATACAGACGAATCAAATACACACGAGATGTAAAATGTAATACTGATGCTATAGCATACCACAGTTCAAGAAATTTCACACATAAAGTAATTAATGATTTGGTTACAAACAAACATGCATGAGGATTAACATTAAAATAGGTACTAGATAAGATGTCGGAAAAGCCTAGAGAATTCTGGACAAGGCCAAACTAGAGCGGGAAACAATGAATTGGTCGAGGCCAGAGGGCGGAAGACAAGCCATGGAAGAGAAATGACAAACCAACGGTCAGATGTTATCTTGAAACATGTTTGGCGGGAAACAATACAGGAAGGGAAAATCCTAAATTAAAGCGGATGCGGTATATAGCAATAGTCTAGATATCCGAAACTTGGACCAATATAATCCTGGATAACTAATACTATTTCCATGCAATTAGAAGCATTCAATTACGTCCATTATAGTCAAATACTCTCTAGCGTTCAATTGCTCATGCTGCATTGACTAGGCGCGCCTAAATCTATCACTATGCGTCGATGCAAAACTTCCAAAAGCAAAGGGCACAGTATACCAAATCAGAGCAACAACATGCAGCACCATACGATAGTTAACCACTTTGCAATTAACGCAGACTTACACGGTCCGCAAACAGGCTCTCTTTCTTGCTGGTCTTGAAGAGCGCCAACTGAAACTCCTCCTGCACAAGGTCAACGAACAAACAGAGTCAGTGATCGCATACAGATTCACAATAACATGCCTTCATCAATCAATCAATCTATCTCAATTCTACGATACAAAATCATGGCGCGAACAGAGGACTCCACACCGACCTTGTTAATCAGCCCGTCATCAATCACAGCGCTGCTTATCTTCTTGAAGAGCTCGTACAGCGCCTCGACCTCGCTCACGCTGACTGCACAACACAAGCCACAAATCCAACCCAACCACGCATGTCAGTCAATTCCCCTGAGACAAACTCAACAACGAAAGGAAGAAAAAGTAGGGAATCGCGTGTACGGCGCAACCTATGGCGAATGCGCGGACTTACAGACGGTCTCCCTCGCGAGGACCTGGGGATCCTCGAGCCCCCGCGGCTGCTTGAGCTCGAGGTCGCAGCACTTGAACACGACCGCCAGCAGCTGCCTCACCCCGTCGAGACACTGAACCATGATACTCTACAACCACCACCACCACCAACAACAACAACAACAACTCCGCCGCCCCCAACCTAGCTACTCATCGCGGCCGACCATTCCGCGGCCGAGTCGGTGCCGGGGTTCGATCCTGCAACGAAGCCCCCACCAGATCAATCAATCAATCAATCAACCACCATAGAGTAGAGTAGCCCTCTCTCCAACTCGACCGATTGAATCGGATCACAGGCCTGGGGCACACACCTTACGGGGGAGAGAAGTTCACGGCTCGCGGTGGAGGAGGTTAACCGGGTCTCCGATCTCGCCGCCGCCGCCGCGCCGCCGAGGTGAGGGGATTCGATTCGGGGGGGTGAGAGCTAGGGCACGCGCGGTGGGATCGCAAGGGAATTCGGGGAGGGAGGAGGAGGAGGATGAACTGGTGTGATGCGTGTGCGTCTACTTGTACTCGCGTCGCGGCCTCGTGGTCGTGGTCGTGGGTTGCGCTTGGTTTCCGCATTTGGGGGCGAGGCGGGTTGCGGCGCGTGACTGCCGTTTCGGGGGAGGGGGCGTTGCTTGCTCATGATTGGGGGTGGTCACTGGGTGATGGGGCCCACCACAACGGCGAGGAGAATCGGCCGCCACCGCTGCTCCCGCAACGAACACCACGAGGAGAGGCAGCACGCAGCAGGCAGCGCGGGGGAAGGGGAGAGAGGGGAAGGGAGAGGGAGACGCGGACGCCGGCCTAACCGAGTAACTGACGGCCCGCTCGCCAGATAGCGTGCCGTTTCTTCTGCGCTTTACTGCACTTTTTCGTTCCGAAGATTGCGTGTACCAGACGTTCAGTCTCTCCGGTGGTCCGGTCTCCACTTTTTTTTTTCTTCGGTCGGGAAACATGAATTTCGCACGAATTTGTTTCGTAGTATAGTGTTACTAGCTACTAGTTTTATTTTTAAGTTTAAAAGGACGTTAAAATCGACAATGAAGGAATATGACCGTGGTCTACTAGTCTAAGGACGTTCATCGAACCAACGTCGACTAATAATACTTTTGGTTTCATATAAAATATATTATTATAAACGTATACAATAAATACTTATTTATCTTATCACTATGTTATTTTATAATATTTTTGACGTAACATGAAATGTGTTTACAAGTTACAAGTTGTTTCATCTAGCTTATCTTAGACTGAATATGAATAGTCTAATATGGACAAAGGTTAACCATAGAGCCCTAGTTTGTAAAATGGATAAGTTTTAGTATCCATCTGATGCTACCGAAATATAATCCGAAGGGATGTGTGATGATACTATTTAGAAACTATATTGCTATCCAAGTTCCACAATGTTCTTGCCTTCACCGTTGATGGAGCATACTATCACGACATATATAATAAATGCTACTACGTATTTGGCGTTGTTTAGCATGTTTGTTGTGTTTTGACACGGAACATATTTAATTCGATGAATATTCCCATATAGAAGTAAGTTCTAGTTGAATGAGGCGAACTGCAATGTGCTAGCCAACCGTATTTAATGTTGCGGGTACGGATAAGTTCCAAGTATCCACGTGTTGCTATCGATTTCGTACCGCTTGCTTTTATACATATTCCTTTTCTGTGCATCATTCAGGTACCAAATGCGTCAACCTGCCACAATTTTCGTGCCTTTCACTGTCAAAGCGTCACCTTTGCGTCTAATAAGTTTCAGCCACACAGCAAGGATAGCCATTGGCATCCAGGGGTCACCATCGCCCATGTAGAGCAACAAAGATGCAATTCATTGTGAGAATAAATGGACGAAGCCGACGTGGGGATAAATGTGGTGAAGATTTAGTCAAGAGAAAGTATGCAAGTACAAGTCCAATATTAATAGAATTTATATCTTTGATTAATGGTCCGTCAATGTCATGCTTGAGTCGATGCTCTGCAGAGCCTTTTGTCATCTTACAATCTTACATAGATAACCAGCTCGGACATAAAAAACTACAGAACTGAAATTGCTTAAAATATGCAAAATGAAAAGCGATCAGGAGGGGATATGTGATAAAACTATTTAGTTTTCATCAATTAATCTGGAGGCTTAGGTGAGATCATGTTATCAACAAGAAAAAGAAGTTTTTGTCCCCAACAGAGCCAGTCTGTCGGACAGAACAGAACTGCTCACCTGATACTGGGGTTAGCATGCTGCCTTATTGAAATTAAAAATGGGACAGCTCTGGATTTTTATAAACAGACAATGACTCTATGATTGATCTGCCAGTCTATGAAGCGTGCAAAGACAAAAGGAGTAGAGTTGTTAACACAAGCTTATTCATGCTTCACCTGCTTGGCTGCTTCCAAGACAATAGAATTGTGTAGCTTCTGATCCAGTCAACTCAGGATTCAGCAACTGGGCATTCCTGCCCTCTTGAAGGAAATGATTCTTTTCTTTTTATAACTCCTTGTGATGTTGCAGGCAGATGCCCTTGATCAGTGATCAGTGGTCACTCGACTGCAGGTTTGCAACTTCAACTGCAAGGAACTTTCCCTTTGATTGTGTTCTAAACATGAACAAGATAATGGGGTTATAAATGTCTGAAAAAGTAATCACATAACATATTTTGATGTGGATGAAATAATCCAACTTGTCCTGCATTTCAGTTTTGACATCAATAAAATAGTGCAGCTATGACTATTAAAATTGAGCAAACTAGAGCTGAAAGAAAAGTGATACTAGATACAAATCCTATGTGTGCTTTGTCTCCACAGGGTATGCGCCATGTAGCTTTCTCCACAGGTGCAGCATCAAGATCTTTAAGCAACCATGAGCAGGAATCAGGAACAGTATCCTTCTTTCTGTAACGTAGAAGCAGATCTGGGCTACCAAACTCAACCGTCACATAACCACTGGCATCAAGAGGCTACAAAATAACATCATTATAGTCTGCTAAGTGTTTTTCGCAGAAATATTCTGACAATGAGGCATATAACTAAAAGGCAGCATATTGTCAGACAAACTTGAAAATTCTTTACAAAATCTGTGCACGAGAAGTTGACCATGATATAAAACCTAAAATAGGACCAGATCAGAATCTTAAACATGACAGTCAATAGTCCGCTAGGAATTTCTTCAAAAATATGCTTAGAAGCAAAAATGTAAAAGCCCACATGTTTTTTGACCTGCTTCAGTTGTTTATACTAAATATGTAAAATTATATTTATATATATATATATAGAGAGAGATGGGCTCTGTGTGGCGCGCCGCAGCCATCCGTGTGGCATGATCGAATCTCAATTTGAAAACTCAAATTGAAAATCGAACCGTTCAAATTGTTCTACATATTAATATCTCCTTGTAGACTAAATTTATATTTTTTTAAATTTTTACTATTTTATCGGATAGGTCAAAGATGCAATAAAATAGATACTTCAGAAATCGTTGAATTAATGCATTTTTGATCTATCCGATAAAATAATAAACAATTTTTTAAAAATATAAAATTTGGTTTACAAGGCGATATTAATATGTAGAACAATTTGAACGGTTCGGATTTTCAATTTGAGTTTTCAAATTAGAGATTTGCCATGCCACACGGATGGCGTGGCGCCACACAGCTCCATCTCTCTCTCTCTCTCTCCTCTCTATATATATATATATATATATATATATATATATATATATATGAAGTTGACCACAATATACCTATCACAGGACTAGAACAATTCCAACTATTGCATGCTTCCACCTTTGAAGACCAATTGGACAAAAACATATGGTGGGAGAACGATATATTACTTTCATTACACCATGTGAATTATAAGGCATGTGCAGCAAGAGAAAACATGCAAATGGCATGGCAGCGAACATGGTCACCGCCAGAGAACTTAGCTTATTTGTTTTATTTATTTTGTTATTCCTTGAACCATCCACTAACTACATGCTGAAAATTTCATATGCAAGTATTCTGCTACGTATTGAAGTTAGAATTCCATAGAAAAGCATTTTAAGTGCACTCATAGATCTATCTTTTCACAATCTGGCTTTGTCGATCACATCCTGCAGAGTGTCTCTTGTGTATCCTGCCTTTAAAAGGTTTTGAAAATTCTCAAGTATATGTGAAAAAATATATGATAGGGATGTACAGTTTGGCAAAGTTTCAAACTCAACTCTCAATGTAAGAGGCAGACACGAAACAAAAAATATAGAACGAATGGTGATTTTCAGTGCTTAATTACTAATATTCATCTTCTGACTTGTATTTCCCTTTTTGGTATATTGATAAATAATACATTTGAAGCTAAATTTTGTCAGGATATGACATTGTTCTCCCTTATTTCAATGATTTTTTTAATTATTTCTGGAAACCTATTATGTCGGGATGTGAAAGGACACTGGTAATATATGACCTCTGAATTAGAGAAAAAAAAATGTAGCCATGATGTATTTCTCAGTGTCTATGGAGGCAAAATGTTCCCGTAATAGAAAGATGGAGCTAATAAACACGTGAGGTGTTGAATATTTCAGATTAAAAAAATTCTCAAGTTGAGAAGGTAAACCTGAACAGTATCACTTCTATTATCATTTATAAAGAACATGTGAATAGCAAATGGATCTCAACAAAGGAAAAAAATCAATGTAGAATTGTAGAGAATGTTTTATATGAATACAGCAGAATCAAGCAATTACTTCAGAAAGTTCATTGAGAACCTTACCGGATATCTAGCATGGAGAGGCAGGTCTATTACAAGGTTACAGTTCATTGATGCACGTGGTGTGAGATCAACATGGATTTCCACAGATGACCGGTTGGATAGAGCTGAAGGCAGTTCAAGGTTGGTGTCTCCAAAAACAGCAACATCAAGATATACTGCAGCATAAAAAACAAACTTGATGCAAAGAGAAGAATATTGCAGTTGTATACTTGTATGGTCCACCTCAGTTTTCTTAGTTAGAAATCACCTTTCCGCTCAACAAAATGTTGTAGCTCAAATGGGTCAGCAAACACACCATTCGGGAGATTTTCTATTACCACTAGATTGGCATCATAGCTATCAAGGAAATTAACCATAGCATCTTCACAGTTAGCAAATTTCACATGATAAACTAGACGACGATGAGAACCTTCACCAACCAGTTGCCGGTGCAATTCTGTAAGCATGGGCGCATCAAGATCATAATCAAGCCCTTTGCATAAGTCAGCAGAATCAGATGTTTCAGTCAAGTCACGATGTTGAGCAAGCTGGCCCATCAAGGTATTGAGGTATGAGTCAGCAACATATCTCCTAGAGCACAGCATACACTTGTTGAATTTCTGGCCGGTACCTGCCTGTTCAGTACTATAATTAGTACTCACCCATGCGAACATTAGACAACTAGCTAACTAGGAGCAAAAATGTGCTTAAATATTCAAAGCAGAACTTACATAGTTAATAGCAAGGCATATCTTATATTGCAAACAAGGTACAGTGAACTACCACTGCACTACATACCATTTAAGTCACTTACAGGTAGGGATGAAAACGGACGGAAACAGACGGAAAAACCTCATTTCTACTTCCGTTTCTATATTATTTAGCGGAAACGGGATCCGGTTCGAAAAATACGGGTTCGGAAACGGAATCGGAATATACGGTTGCACGGAAACGGTCGGAACCCGGAACTTAAGTCGGAATTTACATATCTTCTAACCACGTCTTGTTCGTTCTTTTGATAATTAATAAGATATTAAGATAATTCTATCAACCAGTCAAAATTATAAGATAATTGATATGAACGGTCTATGATGACATATAATTATTCACTTCAAATTAAAATGATCTCGATGGATGGATGATATGGTAGGTTTTGTTTAGATAGGCCTAGACGACTGGGCTTTCGAGACACAAATATTCATGAGCCTAAAATTCGGGTTAAATCCGGATACAATCCGGAAATATTCGGATTAAATACGGAATTCCGCGAAAACGGACGGAAAAATATCATTTCTACGGAAACGGTCGGGTTAAATGTAGAAAAACGGACGGGTCGGGGCGGGAAAAATTCAGTCCGTTTTCAACCCTACTTACAGCAACCTAAATCTAACATGAGATAGCTTCAGAGTTCCTGCTCAATTTTGGGACTAACTACATTATCAACGGGAAAGACACTCCCACGAAGTAAATTTTACCATTTCCACAGTTTTCTGTACTAATCTCCACTAATGATACAGTGGAGCAGCAGCATTTCAGTGAATAACGAATTGGTCGATGCGACGAACTTGGCGATCCATTGTGTAAACAAGGGGATTTAGCGTTCATTCTCAAGTGCGCAGCCAAATCCAATCGAACAACTTAGCACAAAAATTCCGCATAAATCTGCAGAAAAATCAGCATGAGCCAAGAGCATCCACCACAGGTACGGAGGTACCTGCCCAGGCGACGACGATGACGAGGCGACCGCAACGCCCAAGACCCAAGCCACGACGAACGACACGGCGAGCAGCCACGGTCCGCTCGCCGCGGCCATGGATGCTCTTTCGGAAGCAGGGACACACACACAGAGAAGCGGCTCAGAGGCCGGAGGCCGCGGTGGCCAAGCCGGATCTGACGACGGGGACGCCCGGTAGCCGGCGGCGGATCACGAATGGTAGCTCTTCCCTCCCCCCAATGGTAGTACAATTGGTCAATCCTCCTTCCCACGATCCGACGGGAGCCGCCGGAGATGGGGGAGGCGCCGCCGGGGGAACCGGAGACGAGGACGATGAAGGGGAAGGGAGAGTTGGTGAGGGAGGGGGAGGAAAGGGGAGTAGAGCGGCAGTGTTGGGGAACGCCTTCGGGCCTCGCCGGTGGCCAGCGGGGTGGGGTAGAGAGAGAGAGGTGGGAGGCCGCGACGGCGACGGCGACGGCGGCGGGAGCTCGCGAGTCGCGCGACACTTTCCGGGGAGGAAGACGGAGTGGGTCAGGTAGCAGGGAGACGTGGAAGCGCTGTGAGGCGTTGGATTTAAATCCGATGGTTCAAACAATCCGCAATATTTTGAGGAGAAAATTCTTGCTCCTCCAGTGATAAATATTTCTTCATTCCACCAATATAAACATTTCTAGCGTATTTGACTACAAATATTAGCATTCTCTAGTGTAACTTTTGTCATAACACCCTGCATTTGTGGGAAAAAAGTATTTGACGTTTTGTACAACATTTGGTCAATTTTTTGAAATTTGACCATCAATTTTAATTTAGAACAACATTATAAAATATAATAAGTTTATGATGCTGCGATAACAAATTTTGAGAAAAGTTTGAAGAAATCTTGTCCTAAACGTCAAATATTTATACATTATCATTGGTTTCATTCCTTCAAAAATAAAAATGAAATCATTGGAGTGAATGAAATAAATACATTCAGATCAGATACAAGAGGACAAAGGTACTCGGCAAAATTATCTTTTGATTGCCTGTTCTTTTTCAAGGATGTATTCACTGTGAGAATAACTATAAAACTTCTCTATAGGAAGACTTACATGTATTATTTCAAAGACAACAAGAAAGCATTAGTGCAATTTATGTACCATTCAATCCTCTTCTTTCTTTTCTCAATTTACTGTAAATTAATACTGCTATCATGGGGTATATGTAACTCCAATAATCTCCAAATATGCATCAATCCTCACAATTGAGGAATGATCAATATGGGAAAGACCCTGTCATCTTCATATGATTAAGGGTACTTCTCAGGCCATAGCGATCGACAGCCCGGTTGGCAGCTCGAAAACCGTCTCCGTATGCCTCAGACGAATCCGTTTCGATCTGATGCTTGATGAATGCTCCGAGCTTCTTCTCGAATTCAGTCTTTGCGCCCTTCTTTGATGTGGTAGGAGTTGAAGACGATGACGACGATGACGCCACTGAGGTGGATGATATGTCGATACTAGAACCGAAGATGATCTCCGACTCGAGCCACATGTGGGAAAGAACTTGGCATATGCCTTCTTCAACCTGAGGACTAAGAGACCGAAATCCTAGAGAGAAAAAAAAAGATGTTACTAACACTGATTGGAAAGGGAACATGGAGGTGGCATGAACTAATGGAGATGCACATGATTGTTAGCCAGAACAATGAGCAGAGTAAATGTACCTTTCAGACGTAGATAAGCATGCATCATTTCATGGGCAAGAATTGAGCCAGTTTGTAATCTGCATGACAAGCACGTTATAAGAACAGTGATTAGTGACATGCTCAGTTTTCTCAGACTCTGATGTAACATGAGTTGATTGTGAAAGAGCCCAAGAAAAACTTTGGTCAATACTAAAAGAAAAACTAAAGCTTATACAATGTACCTTGGCAACCCATACAATATCAGGATTGCAGTCACTTCACACCGTCTTTCCAATTTATATGGTGCTGTGATCATATCTATAATTCTGTTTCCCGGTCCGATTATTGGTCTTCTTAAGATCTGGATGCATTACATTATTCATCACATGCAAATCGTAAAATTTTGTATCTGCCGGTTATCAAATTTATGCAGTAACAAGGCGGTATTTAACTCACCGTTCTGACAATTTGCTCTTCAGAAAGACATAGTCCCCTGGTTTCAGGAAGATGATGCCCCTGAGATGACAGAAATTGAAAACCTCGTAAGTTCAAAATATACTAACATTCCACACACAGCATAACAAGATTCTCATGTTCATGCCACCTACATTTTTCTCGGTTTCTAAAGCCTCATTGAGAGCCTGTCTCTCAACCAAGAGTATTGGAACTTGTTGCTCCACTTTCATGTTCAAACCTTCAAAAAATTCCTGAATGTCCATATACAGCTGTTGGCACTCTGGTGTATCCATTATTGAAGAATTGAGACATTCCAAGCAGAGTTTCCTCCCATCATCTAATGTGATGTATTTGATGTCCATCGGCTGAATTTCAGAAGGATGGAAACAAACGAATTAGTATCTTAGTTCATTCACAAATGTATGCTGCAACTCATAAGTGCCATATACATACTGTCACATAGTTAAGCACCTAGGATCGCTAGAGAAAATAAGAAATTGCATAATTAATTGAAACAACCACTAGTGACACAGGAATCACTTGCTAGCTGCTAGACCGTTAGAAAAGCATATGCCGAGTCCTATGTTGAGCCATATATTGACACAGAAGTTATTTGTTTGATTTTAGAATGTTAGAGAAGTTTCTGTTGAATTCTACATTGAGCTAGCTTTTCAAGAACCTAGCACTAATTGCAGGCTATTGCTGAGAACTGAAATAATAAGAACAGGAATACAGGAGCCCCAGTTATAGAGCTATCTGCATCTATTAACTTGGGATTAAATGATCACACAGATTCAAAACAAAGGTAGTCAAAACTGGCTGGTTTCTTTCCAGGAACAAGAAGTGACCAAGCTGGGGAAACTGATCTCATTGAAGATCAAGATCCCTGTACGGACCTCCATTCTTTCACAACTGCAACACCTAGGAGTGCCATCATCTTCGTGGGAAGGACAGTACTTTTGCATCCAGAATGGATGTGCTCGGTATTCGATCAGACCATTCCTGTTCGTCGGAATCTGTGTATGAAATGCAACAGTCGCAATTCAAGACAGATCAGGAATGTAACTCCAACTAATACATCCATGCACATCCTGAGCATGGAATGCATTCACTTACAAAGTTCTTGCAGACATCACATTTTGGATGGAAAAATTCTTTGTAGCATGATTTGTGGTACGGTTGATCTTCATGCATAGCAAACTGAAATAGAAGAAAATAAGTATCAGTCATTATATCTGATTAAAGGACGTTTAGTGGTGATATAATAGGCTGTAATACCTCATACTCAGAGATGGGCTTGTTGCAAGCAAAACACCTGAAGCACTGAGGATGCCATACTGAATCCATACAACTAAGAAAACGTCCATGACCAATTGGGTTTTTGCATCCAGCACAAGTTCTGCAAAAATAGGAAATAGAAAAAAAAAGAGAGGACTGTAGCTGTCATCACTAAATCAAGACTAACAAATAAACAAGATAGTTGCATGATTGCATCAGAAATGTGGAGCAGATCATCCCTTGACTTCATGGCATGTGCAAGATGCTACAAAGTACTAATCCTCTTTATACACATTCATCAGGACAAGAACATGCATATTGAATATATTTTTCAAGTAGAAGAACATATACTGAGAAAAATAAATTTGAATTATTGTGATTACAAAGTTACTTTGCCAAGAACTGGCCCGTTAGTGTGTGTGTGTTGGGGGGGGGAGATTCTGTTAATCCAACACTGTAAACAAACATAATGAAACATAATCCAATTTATATATAGCATCCAATAGGCACCTGGATCCACTTGAGGCAAATAGAATTGGAGGCGGCTCTCTTGGGGGAACACGCTCTGATGGAACATTCTCAACAGGAATATTCTGACGTGGAGGAGAGTCAGCGTTAAGGCTCTCCTGGAGAGCTCGTGCAAGTTGTTCATCTTCCTCCAAACTATAATCGATATCTACATTGAAACAAAAAATGGAAATGGTAACAAAACCACACTTTTAGTCTGTTTGTACTAGATCATTTTCTTTTCCACAGTCCTTGTTCTCAAGGAGATAAATATCACTATAATAAACAACTAGATAAGATGATACAAATGCTCAGGATAGTACTAACCAACAGCTTTTCCCTTATTTTGTTCTTCTGATAAAGACAGTGCAATAGCACGATCTATATCTTCATTATCACTTTCATCATATGCTCCCTACAGCAATCAGGATGCAACACTGAGTGAACATTCTTTTATCTCAGGAATAGGCATTCTACATATGAAGGCTAATCACTTAGAACAATGATTTTTTTAAGAGAAACTTAGGACAATATGTGCAGATAATGACATAAAAGGCAAGAAACTAACTCTGACGTTATCTGATGAATGACCTTCATGCCAGTTTCCATCATAATGGCCCCTTGAAACTCTATTTACTGAACCTTTAAATATTTTATTTAACCAACCCATGACCTCGAGGTTATCTGAGGGTCAAATATTCTGTAGCCTGCAGCAGAGAACAGAATGGATTTAGAAATGAGACTTGGAGAAGTTTGTGCGGTCAGATATGTTCTTTAAAAAAAATTTGCAGATAGTCCAATCATAGATGAATGATCTGAACCATTTATATACACCAGTATAAAAATAAACTATTTTACATATTTTTACAAAGTGGTGTTTGTGATGAAAAAAATCCATATATAGTGATTCTGCATGTCTTGTTTATATAAACTTATTGACTACCTCAAAGCAGTCTTAAGATGCATACATGACATTCATATTTTCCTTTACAGTCCAATCATACTATCAACATGTTCTTTTTTTTCTTTTACGGGGAATACTATCAGCATGTTACTATCAGAATATACACAATAGAATAAGATATTTTAGAAATATAAATCAGTAAGCAACCTTCACTGGATGAAACTATTAGTCTAAGAATACATGTCATATCTTGAATTCAGCACAATGGGGTTGAAATTTCTATATCATCATGCAGACAACATGGAACAGAAGTGATCAGTGAGCACATCGTATGTCCAATTGCATGCCCCTCTCACCTGTTTCACTATGAATTCACAGAAGGAAATAAAACAAAACAAAAACGAACCCAATGCAACAAAACAACCCTATATCAGTAACATTTGGCATGCTTGAAATCCTACAAGAACTTTGAACTAAGAGAAGCTCTGATGCAGTTCTGCTTAAACAATTGGTCACACTTCCTGACAACAACTGAGACCAAGTTGGCCAACCCATGTTATGATACAACCACGTTAGGTAACAACCCAATATATTTAATCACCAGGCACTTAACAAGAGGAGATAAAATATTCATGAGAAATTATTCCTATGGTCATCCTCCTCACCGCAAGAGGGCATTAAGAGCAACCAAGAAACACACATTGAGATAAAAACGAGGTGCAATTCTGTAAGAACACGCATCAGGATTTCTTGCAACTGGCAAGTAATGATCAAATTGTCAAGCATGATTCCTATGCAGCAGTGATACATACTTCTATGTCAGTGACAAAAGGGGAGCTTTTAGTTCCTCAACTTACCAGAAGACAAAAATCTCATCAACTTTTCGCCAATCGAGAACGTTTCCAGTACTTCAGAAAACCAAAGCTGAAAGCTGAAAAGGAAGCAAAGCAGGTTAGCACAAGAAAGCTGGAAAACTTATGAAGTCTGAACTGAAAAAGAGCAACTCAAATTGTCCTAGCATCTAAGAAATCAAGCAGCACTCAAATCAGACCTTGAGCCTGCAACAAACTAGGAATTCAGTTCGCCGGCGATCGCCTGGCCTGCCGCTCAACCCGCTGTGATCAAACAGAAGCAAACCAAATCACTGAGCCCAACACCAACTTTACCATTCAACGAACCTTTCACCTCGAAGTGACCCTGAAACTCCCACAAGAAACTCCAATTCTCTGTAGTTCCGATTGACCACGCACCAAGAACCGAGACAAATGGTAACTAATCGAGCTCGGGACAGGCGAACCACCGGCCGCGGACAGCTCAGGTTCTTGATCTCTCCCCGCCCAAGAACGCCGCCCACAGATAAAGAAAGGGGGAAAAATGAAGCAGCGAGAGGGGATGAGACAGAGACGCGAGAGAGACCCTTGAGCCGGCGAGGCGACAGGTAGGAATCCAGGGGGAGGGGAAAGAGGACAAGGGAGGTGAAGGAAGCGTGACATGGACGGGAAGGAGGAGGCGGACTTGCTGGCTGGGTGCCCTGCCTGGGTCAAAGAAAAAGGGTGACGTCCACCTCGTGCCTAGACAGGTGGCGCGGTGACGTCTCGCTCGTGCGCCCGGGCGCGGCGGGCGGCACGGGAGGCGTATGCTCCACATGGGGGCGGGGCACGCCGTGCGGCGCCGCCGCCGCGCCCGGCGTCGCATTCCGTCGAACGCCTCGCGGGCGAAGCGGGGTGTGCTGCGTAGTAATTGGAGGGAAAAAGGCGAGGAGAACTGTGCGAGTCGTGGTGGAGGGTGGACCAAGCTTTCCCAAACTGAAACTGTTTTTGGGAGGTTATCGTCTCGCGACAGGATAGGACGGTTATTGAAAAATTGGCGTGATTACTGTGATGTATATCGTGATTTGAAAAATTAAAATCGTACGTGTGGTAACTATGATAACCGCACGATTACCGTGTGGTTTGAAAAATCTGGTGTGGACTCTGCAAGTTAGACTCGTGACATTTCTTATGATCACATTCCTCATATTTTTCAACCCTATTTTGGAAATTTTAAAGTTTTGAAAAATTTAAAATTTTGGATGAAAAATATGACACTTCCAATATTTTCATTTATCCGTTGAATGCACAAGTTATCACGTAATAGGTTGGTTGCTGATAAATTTTGAAGAAATTTTGTCAAAATTCATTGGATTGAATAAAATTATTGCCTATTTTTGTTATTGCTATCCGTCGATAAAACCGCTTGTCTTGACCGAGTAGTTGTCAATAAAGCTAACCCCGCTCTCATTCATTATCTTAAAAAAAGATCCATTCTATTTTTGATTTTGCGATGACGATAACAGATGAATCCAACTAGGGGAAAAGATGCTCAACCTCTGCAGCGATCTAGCCAACAGTGATGACAAGCAGCGTGGATGATGTAGACAGAGTGGCATCGACTAAACTATATCTACACAGTATCAAAATGCTTGATGTTAGCAGAGTAATGGTACGAGGGGCAAGTATACGACAAGCGAAAACCTTCCCTAGTGTTGTTGGGTCGGTAACGACGACACTTCCGAGCACCATGATCACTCTTAACAGATTGTTGGTGCACCTTGCCCTCCCTTGGTGAGATCCTTCAGGTGAAAACCGAATCCAAATCAGTGGTGATGACACTTTTGACATCCCGTCCTTTAGTCACTTGGAGGGGTGCTTTTGGATTGCGGCTGGTATGTACGAGGGACTTCTCTCTCGCCCTCTCCTTTTACAGTCTGTAATCCTTTCTTGTTAGTGGTGTCCAAAAGGCTACGGGTGTTCTCAGCTCTTTGGAGATGTTGGTGGGTGGTTTAGTGATGGCTCTATTGTAGATGTGATAGTGTCCGATCATGTTGAGCGATGAACAATACGATGCTAGTTCTTTGGTGTGAGTGGAGCGCTGTCGACATGTGATGATATGTTTTGCTTTCTATTTTTCCTTATAACCTTATAAGGTTATAGTTATTTTTGTTCATTTAAAGAAAATGATTTCGAGTAAATTCGGTCTCTGCTCTATTCATTTGAAGCAATTTTACGGTGGTTTCTATGACTAATAGTTTGAAAAAAAAATAAACGGGTGTGCTGTATACAATGTTACATGCTTTTTAGTTAGAACAAATTATATCGAAAGGCAATTACAAAAAATGGAGAAAACATATGTAAGTTAGTCATTGCACTTTTAATATGTACTATATGATTTCATAAGTAGATCTCTAATTTGATTTTTTGAAAGCACGTCACATTTGATCATTTTCCGAGATTTTATTTATATAATGCCTCTACAAAGAAGTAGTAATGCAATGTGCTCAGTGCCTCATACAAAGTGAAATATATTTTGGTGGGTTACTTTTTTTTAGCAAGGATTACGATAAAAATTGAGTAATGTAACAATAAAATATAGTTTATCCTTGACTGCAATACAAACTAAAGATTCAAACTAGTCCAGAAATATATACTCGTTCCATCATCGGATGCCTCGTACGTGCTTTGTACAAGGTTTTAATTAATTAAACAAGTAGTTCCACACTTCCATATTATAAGAGAAAAGTACAGTTACACAACATGCAGATGAAAGCATAAACATAAGTTGCAACCTTGCAATTGGAAGCGTCACATGTAATGTAAGTCACATGTCAAGTTGCATATGCTTTCACAAACATTTGAGTGAGCAGAGAGAATGCTGATATTCAAGAACATGAATTATCGAAATTATAGTATAAAAATATACTCCATAATCAAATAGCGTTTCCTCTTCCAAACCACAGCCCAAGTAATCTAAATTTTTATTGAGCTCACAATATGTTTAGGTGAAGGCACACATCCAAGCAATTCTTTTGCCAGAATCTCAACTCTTTAAGAACTAAGACACATCATGTGGACAGCTCATGTTAGGCACTCACAAACTTAGGAGTCACATTATTTAACTCTTTCTTAAGATAATGAAAAGGTGTTTACATTTTTCTCAACCATCCTTCTGACAAAGGGATCACTCGGCTGAATTTTGACCCTTTTCAGCTTCTTCAAGATGGTAATCTTCCCCTGGTAAGGCACATATGCTTTTCTTTCTCCAGATGCTCACCACTGAAATTTTTACTGAATCAGATTCCATCTTGACAGCAAAGCTTTCATCATGTTGGGACTGAAGTACTGAGATCACCAACCCACACTATAATGCTGTGAATTTGGTATGTAGCACATCTTTTAGATGAACAAGATCCTGAACATGCTGGGAAATTCTTACTTACCTCAACTTCCCTGAGCTGAACAATCTGATCAACGCATACCTCATGAGTCATCGATGGAGACGCTTGACAAAAGATGATAGCAGCTTGCCTTTTCAATTCATTCTGTAAGGTGGAGCTTCCACTAACATCAAGACCAAAAAAAATCACCATTTGCATCCCACTGAAGCTGATGCACACTGAGCACCTTACTTTTCCCCTAATCATGCCCAACAACATCCAGCTGCAAGTTTATCCACCACATATGTCCAAAATCAAGGCAGAGAGTAGCAAAGCCAAATCATTACTTCAAAGAAATACTGCGTAAAAGTTTGGCGTGACGATTACCGATCAAGATTCTGTTATAATAGTTAAGAAAAAAACGTCTGATTTTACATACAAGCTAAGCGTGCACTCTTATACAAATCTCTGGTGCACTTTGCACGATAACTCTAATCTGACCTCATGTCCATCATAAGATTGACCAAGACAATTTCCCAAAGAATCTACGATGAGCTAAACGCACTACTCTTCCCTATATTTTCAAGATGAACTTTTTTTGGGGGGAACACCGAACACACAAAAGGTCCGCTTGTCTTTCCAAGATGAATTTCTGTCTGATCATAAAACATTACCTTGCCTGAGTGACATAAGGCCTGACAAAAGTCCTTCTCCACCATACTTCAAATGCCCTCTGGAGATTAGGGCAATTATCCCCTAACTTCAAGAATCTCCCAAGCCATGCCAGTAACATGGACCGCTGATCTTCCAAGGGAAGTGTCAGGATTGTCTGCCCGATCCCTTCCTCGACGAGCTTCCTATCGAATGACCGGCAGCTGCATTGTAACCATGAGTAGTCATCAATGAGTGGTTGCAGCCAGACTCGCAAGAGGAGAAGACGGGTGTTCTTGGATGGAAGCATCTCTCCTCTTCCAATTCCGACAAAAAGCCTCGCTGTGATACAGCTAACAGTGTGACGAGACGCAACCGGCAATTTTCCATGTAATTCTGCAATCTCACTTTGGTTTGCCCATAGAGCCACAAAATCATCACAGATGCGCTGGTTAACCAATATTTCAACCAACCAGAGGAGATTATCTGTCTCCAGAGTAATTTGCCGTGTAAGTTCAACAGAAAATTCTGGTCCCGTCGCTTCTGAAAACAGTAGTCGAAGCCTGTCTAAGCAACCTTGGCATGAACTGTACAATAATTCTGAACAGATGTCTGATGATCCATCTGTGCAATGGTTGCTATCTTTTAGAAGATTCAGAACAAGGGTTTTCATTTCCCGACGCGCCCTGTCATCAGTGCTCTTCAACACCATCTCCATTATATGAGCTAATGTATCAGTTGGTGACTTTAGATTGTCAGAAGTAATTCTTTTCAGCAGAGGACTAACTCCATAAGCCTTGCTCTGAAGATGCCGTATCGAGGACACAACATTGTCTTCTTCCTCACCAACCCAAGGAACAGCTTCCAAATAATCCAAGCATGACTTGACACATGCGTGGAAACCAAGCGACTCAGCAACCTACAAAATTTCCCCATTTTAAAAACGATCAATATGACAAAAGGAGTGCTTATGATTACTACACAAGAATAAATTTCACCCTTCATATTGCCAATATCCTGCTCATTAGATGACTAGGAAAACACATAACTAAAACAATGATCAGACATTCAGATGGAGGTGCATTTTGTGTATTTGTTCTTCTGTTTCCCACATGATCGAACAGTCTCATAATTTTCACTTGCCTCTTTGAGACTGTTCAATCCAATTATGCTAATTTAGCAAGACTGCAAATAACATTTTCCAAAATTTCCAATTTAGTGTAGCTCCTAGTGTTCCAGCTATTCCAGTTTGCCGAGCTATATGTAATAAACTCATCTTAAAATCTAATGAAATTCTGACGGCGTCCTTCCGCGTCCCAGAGAAAACAAAGAGCATTTTGCACAGTCTGCAAAGAACATTGTGCACAATGTCTGAAACAAAAACAAAGGTTATTGCAATGAGAAATTCAGATCATCTGCATTACCTTCATGATGCGAAGAACACGCGAGACATTCTGCTTGAGCAGCTTGTGCTTGGCCTCGTCGCAGTACATGAGCCCGACGGTCTCCACATAGATCTCCGCATCGTCGCAGTCATGAATCTCCACGCATGGCACGACAGGAGGAGAGCCATGGCCATGGCCACCGGAGCCGGAGCCGGAGGAGGAGAGCTTCTCGGAGAAGAAGGCGCTGCTCCGGCGGAGGACGTCCCCGTGCACGCTCATCCTCACGGCGATCCCTTCCTTGCCGTACAGCATCACCGTCAGATCCCTCGTCTCCGGCTGTCCGAACCCGACGCAGATCTTGTGCTGCTCCGGCTGCCTATCCGCCTCCGCCGCCTCCAGCTGCGGCTGCGGCTCGTCGGGAGCGTCTCCGGAGGCCGGCTCGTCGGTCACGGACGGCGCGTTCTGAACCGAAGGGGCCCTCGACGGTGGCGCGGATGGGGTCTTGTGCTGCTGCTGCTGCGGCGGCGTGGGCGGCTTGTGGTTGCCGCCGCCGTGGTGGTGGGGGTTCTTGAGGCTCTTGTGCAGCGCCGCCGGCGAGGGGCAGCACCAGAACCCCTCCGGCGTGACGGCGATCGGCACGGTCCGCATCCTCGCCGCCTGCGCCGGCGGCGTCTCCACCCTCTTCGCCCTCGATTCCTCCATCTCACATCCGTTTCTTCAGACACCTCGAGACTTTCTTGTCCTGCAAAAAATTCAGCGCAAGATCAAAATCACAAATCTCACAAGGGATTGCTCCGAACGCCACTGCATTGCATGGACGCGAAATTGGGAGAACGAAAAGGTGGAAAGGATTGTTCTTGCGGGAAGAGAACCAACAAAAATCCGGTCTATCCGCATCCAGAAAAAAAAATCTCTACTAATCGGGAAGAACAACACAACAGCAAAAATGGCAGCTCAAATTACAGATTACTGACAACACAACACAAGAAGAAGAGTTCCAAGAAACACAAGAAGCAAGACTTCACCTCGGAAAACCACCACCACAACACAAGAAGAAGAAAGAGTTGCAAGAACCAATCCTAGTATCCTACGAATCAATCCACAAGAAGAGTACCTGACTGGACACAGAAGGAGATGAAGTGAACGAACGAACTATAAACTGCTTGCTTTCAGCTCTCAACTACTCCTAGCTACCACATCGGGTACACGCTGCCCTAGCAGAGCAGCAGAGTGGTACTACTATATATTGCTGGTCCGAATCCAATGCCTTGTCCTTAGTGTTTGTGTTAACCGAGAACAAGCAGACGTGGGTTTTCGTGTCCTTGCTGCAAGGACACTCGTCCGTCCGTCCCAATTCTCACTCCACCTCATTGCAGCTTCGGGCCCGTTTATTATTTTAAGGTATTAAATATTAGATTATTAGTAAAACTTAATGAATTTTTTTAATAAAAATTTAATAAGTCTAATTACGTTATGATTTGATGATGTGATATTGCACTAAACATTTTGTTAATTTAATAGATTTATCTTGCCAATAATCAATCAATTCTGTAATTATTTTTATAGTTAGTTTATGTTTAGTTATTTAAATTGATATTCAAATATTCGATGTAGGAAGTTTAGTTCATAAAATCAAACATCTCCCTGTTTCGAATGGATCATGGATGGCCAACACATGTTTCTTTCTTCTCTTCTTCTTCAGAATTCAGATTGATTCTTGGCATGGTTTTATTTTCCCAAGAATGATGAAGTTTATTACTCCAGGGAGTACTAGCAAACAAGTAGGAGCAGTTAGGAGGTAATAAAACTTTGTTTGGAAGTTGGGCAAAGACAAATGACACTGGATTATTTGGAGTGCAAGAACATCTTTCTTGATATGTGAATAGAAAAAAACAGCATGGATTGCTGTACTGCACTCTTTTGTTAGTCCAAAAACCAATCATGTGTGAGAAGACATGGGAGATGTCTGGAAAATATGTGGGTGGCATGCATTATCTATGACATTTTTTTAAGATACAAAGATGAGAGGGAAGCAGGGATCAACTTATTTTTTCTAAGTAAAAACCGCTCCTCACCGAATTACCGAAAATCAGTAAAAAAACGATGATTTTCGGTCAACGGCATACGAAAACCGGTTAATATCGGTCTACTTTCACAAATCGATGAAATCCGTAGAGGGGAAGTGCTTGATAGTTGTGTGCTTTCCTTTCATATCAAATGAGAATATGAGATGATGAGATTGAGAATAAAGTGTAATTGCTAGTACTGGATTGATGCCCCTCTTAACAACAGACCAGGAGATTACACCTCACACCAACCCTCTGCATTATATTGAGTGGATCATAATCCATATCCTCCTTGTGTTTGCCCCCAATAGAATTTAGTGTGCCATTTATGGTGTTGTTTGTACACTTGTACTGCATCAGATTCCAGATCACCACACAAATGTCCATCAGTGAATTGTAACTATTTTCATTCTATTTAGTACTATTACACCCCATTCTTTTTCCTATGTATATCCTTATGTGGATATAAAGGCCAGATTGTTATTCATTATTGGGATTATTGGGGGATTATTTGTGGATTATCCAAAATAGTTATGATTTCTCCAAAACTTTCTACGTCATTATTGTTTAGACCACTTGTTCTATGTTTATTTCTAATGTTTATAATTAATATATAATATTTAAATTATCCATATAAACAAATCCATCATCTACATCACACCATATTTCATCAAAAAGAACAAGGACCTAAAGAATTTTTTTTCTACTAACACTCATCATGAGCAGAGGCAGGGAGAGAGCTGAGAAGACATTACTACAAGCTGGGCCATGCACAAGGCAAAGGCATGGGAGTGACTGACATGAGTGGTCGGTACCAGTTGGATCTAGATTCTGAACAAACCGCATCTGGGAGTGTGCAGAGTTTGGCTTCTTTTCACATCTCCCTTTTTTTCCTGCTCTTTTTTAGATGATAATGCCTTTTCTTGTTCTTGAGAAAGGGTTGCTTCTTTTTATATCTCATTTGGAGTGCAGGACCATTTCTTCCAAGAAAAAATGATGATGGATCATCTGATTATTTCAATCGAGCTGAGTATTTTTCAGTTCATACCTCAGAGGAAAAATGCATAGCATGGCTGTTAACCTAGGGCAATTTGAGAGAAAGGTAATGCCTGTATTTTTTTAACAGTACCCTCTGATAGGATCAGAATCTGTCTCATATCATTCATGAACTAGCTCCCAAATCTCCTTTTATACTAGTTAAAAATGGAAAAACTTAAGGTAATGTTTAGTTGTTCAGAAATCAGAAGTAATCGGCACTGTTCTCTATCTAACTGTTATTCACGTGCTTCATACTTTGTAATGATTTGATGTACCTTCTACTGAATTCCATCATCTACAAAACAGGTGTTGTTCTAAAAAATACTCCTGATTTATTTAGAACAGAACTAGTAGTAGAAACAGTGTTTGCGATTTCGAACCTTACGGTACGGCACTATTTCGTCCGAAATTTCTTTTTTTTGAAATTATTGTGAATTTGGTCAGGATTTGTTCAAATTTCGAAAAAAAACGTTCTGAAAATTTCAGAGATCATTTCGGTGCCCCCGGCGTAAATATGCAGAAAAGAAATTGCAAACCCTGAGTAAATACATTGAACTAGTGATTCGGTGCAAGCCTATCATCAAATCCATTGTCGTCTAGTCCGGTTAGGATACCTGGCTTTCACCCAGGCGACCCGGGTTCAAATCCCGGCAATGGAAAATTTTTCATGCTTTTTTCCCCCAATATCTCATTTCACTTATGATTCTTTTGAACCTGCCATGGAATGAACAAGTTGTGGCATGAATTTGCTTCAGCAAAACAGCTGCCTTATGCCATGGGATTGTACAAAACATGTCTTTTTTTACTGTTATTCTCAGTACGATGAATTGCAGAAATATTATCGCCAACAAGCCCATATCCTGATGAGATGCTCATCTTGCATGTTCTGTAGACCAGATTCGAAATCTTGCTGATGAGATCACGACGAACTACAGAAATATCATCGCCAACAAACCTGCGAAATATGCTGTTCAGCAACCCTGCATACTGTGCATCTTCTATAGGTTTCAATTTTCCAATAAGCAAGCATAAGAACAGTTTTGAGACTTGCTCGAATGTTTTAACCTCGTGTGATTTGAGATGAGTTGCCCTGCGATTTTGTTTATTCTCCAGCGTTTTCAAGTTTCAACTTGTCGATGAACCAAGCACGGAGAGGATGGCGATGGTCAGTTTTGCTAGCTTCTCTGTACTTGTATGGTTCTTGCATGAAATGTTTTCTCTGAATTTCTCTCTCTAATAGTGTCATGCACTGCTACTGCTTCTGATTAACCGATCCTTCATTTGAAAACCCTTGACTATCATTGAGCAAAGATTACTAAATAACCCTTGATTATGGAGCAAAGAACCGATCTTGAGGCCTCTGTTTTCAAAGATCATTGAGCAAAAATATCACAGAGGCCTCAAGATTCAGTTCTTGTAGAATATTTTTCCCCCTCTTCATTTTCTTGCAATGATCATGGAGTGATGCCCCTCTGTGTCCAGGTTGATGCCATCACGTTTTGGAAAACATTTGCTTCATGTACGGTTACGATTAACGCGACAAGTCGTACGCTGAATTTTAACAACAGAATACTTGATTGATAAGTACCTTGTGAAGATATGTTCTTCATGGTGTCTAAACTTGCATTGAAGTGATGGACAGTTCCTTTCAGAAGTTTTCACCAGATGAGCTTTCAAATTTACTGTAGCCTGATGCAGATAAATTATACTCCAGGATTAAGATGATGAACAAAGTTAAGGTGGCAAATCTGAGGCTCATGCAGAGCGGCTGTCCTTGATTATGGAGTAACAATGCTGAAAGCTTGAAACTGAAGAAGTTTCCACTACATCAACCACAAAAGAAGTTTTGAAGCAGCTCATGAATGCAGTCATCATGCAAATTTTGCCATTTCCTGTATTCCCAAGATGTACTGGAGACCTAGAGTAGTATTGGAAGTAAGAATAAAGTTTAAAAAAATTGAACAGCAATGAGATTTTGAAATGAGCATTTTGAAGACCGGAGTATTCAGTGCTGCTGTACACTGCGTCTCCCAGGGATTGCATTTTGGGTTTCAGTTCCATCAACTGCATGTTTTTTGCCGGGTTAGCCGTAAGACCGGTCAACCAATTTCATTAAAGGATTGGGAAAAAGGTTTTCAAATTGTGTTACAACGACAATATCTTGTCGGACTTAAAGTTGCAAGATGCTATACAAAAGCCATGAGCCAATCATCTACAGCTTAATCAAACTGCAGACCTGCTTGATTTCCTGCAAAAAAAGGAAAAAGGTCAACTTCAATCCCGTACTACAAATGTGCAAGAAGAATCGATGCAAACCTGCGACATATTCCCTGAAATAATCCGCTCATCATTCTGAAAATTTCAGCCTAATTTACTGCAACTTCACCTCTTCCCTGTTAGTGAATTCAAAAGTGGTTGAATGCAGAGATTAATCTCGTTCTTATTTCCTAGTAAGAACCTTGTATTGTCCATGTTAATTACTCCTTTCGTTTTATAAGTTTGTCACTTTAACATTTTTTTAGTCAAACTTCTTTAAATATAAATTTGATCAAATTTAAAAAATATTAATATTTTTAAAATATATTTAATGTTATATTTAACGATTATAGATGTTATTAATTTTTTCAATAATTTTGTTCAAACTAAATGATTTGAAAAAAAATAAAAACAACATATAATATAAAACGGAGCGACCCTTACGAGATTGGATCGCGACTAATCATGGCGATTCTTGATCGTTCGATCATCATTGTGCGGCTCAAGGTGGTGGGGACAGCGATTCAGCGGCTGACGTGGACACGGGTAATGTTATTGCACGAGTGGATTTTGCCATGTAGGCGACGTGCGTGCGTACACGTGGTAATTTACATTTCTTTTCTTCCGCCCCGGCGGCGGCGGCGGCGGCGGCGGCCGGAGATGAGGCGAGGTCACCGCGCGATGAGCGAGCCGATGACGCCGGCGATGAGCGCGGTGGGGTCGCCGAGCACGGCCGAGATGACCACCTGCGCCGCGAAGCCGGCGATCTCGCAGCACCGCTTCACCTTCCCCTTCCTTCCCCAGTAAGACCCTCCCCTGCTCGCGTGGCTGCTCTTCGCTGCGCCGCGTATCACCGGCACCCTGTACCCGCCGCTCCCCGCCACCGTCACTCCGTCGTACACATTGCCGCCGACGCCGCCGACGCCCTTGTGGCGGCCGACGCCGTTCCAGCTCTCGACGAGCATGTCCATGACGCATGCCACGTGGAGGCTGTAGCTCTTGCAGCTGCTCCGGTACGTCCAGCTCCGCCCCCGGTGCCCGCACCGGTGGCACGCCGCCGCCGCCTTCGGGTGCAGGTACAGCCGCGTGCCGCCGCCGGCGTCGAGGACGTGCGGGAGCGTGGCGCAGCAGGGGTGGAGGTCGAAGCCACAGGCGCGGCAGTGGTAGACAAAGCCGGCGACGTCGCGGCCGCAGGCGTTGCAGTATCGCGTGCCCGGCGCGCCGGGCGCCCGCGGGAGGAAGACGAAGGCGCAGCGCGGGTAGAACGGGTGGCGGAGCGGCGGCGGCGGCGGGGAGAGCGGGAGCGCGCACTGGCGGTGGAGGTCGTGGTCGCATCCGGCGAACGGGCAGCGGAAGCGCGCGCCGATGCCGACCTCGCGGCAGCCGTCGCACCGGAACGGCGTGTCGGCGTGCTCCAGCCGCAGCCGGTGCTGCGGGTGGCTGAAGTTCACCACCTCGCCGTACCTCATCCTCGCCGCCGAATTTCCGAGGTGGTACTATTCTGCAACTCTTTGTACGTGTGTGTGAGGCGGCAGCCAACTTAGCCAGAGGAGAGGTTTTATATTGGAGATTGAGTTGGGGTTTGTTTAGTAATCTTGGACAAGAAGGGTGTCGTTGGAATGGAATGTAATCGATTCCATCTACTTATCTATTCGATTTTGATGTTTAGCTATTTGTGGCCTTCTTAACTTGTAGACCTCATTGGAAATGAGGATTTTGGATGAATTTAGTGGAAATCAAATTGATTCTACTAAAGTTCTCGTGTTACTTACATCACTTTTTTAAAAAACAATGCATCATTTTTTAAAAGAAATTAGGTCAAAAAAGAAAATTCCGTGTTACTAAGGAAGCCAGTGTCTTTGTTTCGCCATTGAGCTCTCTCGCTTACATGTGGGGTCCAAACTCCAAACCATTCCAAATGGTGAAACGAGATTTTGACACGAGTCGGTGACAAAAGGCCAAAAAAAATCCTTCTTTGATAGTGGAGAAAATAAATATGTGCCATGGAAGATCATAAACTAAAGCTGTTATTGTTAACAACAGATTGAACTGACAATATTTTGGTTGGGATTTTTGACCGTTTCATCAAAGTTCTTGTATTTCAACAAAAATTCCCACAGAATTTGGAGAATCTACCATCTAGTTCAACAAGTTCATAGTTTCATACACCGAGAATGGTCTCACCAAAACTTTTCTTGCTTGATCCTGGCAGTACACTACACTTCTACAGTCTCTACTCTCCAAATGGCTAAGCTAGGCCTATGGACAAGTTCATCTGCAACCACAATTTCCAGCCACAGCGACTGTTTGTCAATTGCAACTGACAAAAAAAACACAGGGCATCTTCTCTTTTCAGTGTGTTGGTGCTGGCATCTGTTCCTCCTCCTCTTGTCCTCCAACGTCAAATTATTCCGGTTCTTCTCTTAACTACTAATTCTTCTTAACAAGTTCAGATAACATCAATTCTCAGGTTTAGCTTTTCTCCTGGGTGTTTCTTTTTTGTTTTCTTAATGATGGCTAGTGTGTGTACAAGGATAAGAGCGCACAAATTCTTGATTACGAAGGAGCATAAGATTGGAATGTCTCCAAAAGCCTGAAAAAAATATCTTGTCACCTGAGATTTGGGTGCTGCAGGAATCACTTGTGCAGTCAGGCAAGAATTTGCAATGGATAAGGGAAAATTATGCTGAAATTATTGCATCGGAATCGGTACGCTAAGTTAGAACCTAAGACATCTTTGTTACTCTGAAGAAACAATTTTTCCTCATTTGCAAGTTGTAACAGCCAGCATTTCTGAGTAGATGGGTTTCCTTCCTTTCGCTGTCGCGAAGCTGCACAAAACAAGGATTTACGGAAGGAATGTTGTAAAAAATTACTTCAACTAGAAGGAGAAAATTCAGATTTCTGATGCCAATTTATAGTGCTACTGTAACTAGGATACATGTGCAAACATCCTTTACATGCCTAAATATTTTACAGGACAGAGTTGCAGTGCAGAAATATAGTAATCAAGACTTGAACATCTCAATCTGAATAAAATCTGAACTGTTCTGTCAGCTTTGTTTTGATCCTTTCTCACAGAAACAGCGGGCATCTGATCTCCCCCTGAATAACTGTCATTCTGAACTTTCTATAAAACTGTTCATGATGATATTTGGATCACAAGATTAAACAAGGAATTTTTTTGCTGGGGCGGCCCAAAGAGAGGCCGACCGATTTTTTTAAGATTAAAGATGAAAGTTTTACAAATTACAAAACACGACATAACCTGTCGTGCCAAACCTAGCTTTGCTAAAGTCCGGAAAGGAAGAGGTAAAAGGAATAACAGGAGATCAGATTTACATTAGCAGGCCATCTGAAAGCAAGGGTGTCTGCTAAACCCTGGCCTACCAAAAATGATTACTCTCTGAATTGGGAGAAAATCTCAGCTTCCTTCCACTCCATCACCTCGTCGGTTATGCGATGCGTGGTCTGCTCCACCGTTTTCGCCGTGTTTTTAAAAATTCTCAAATTCCTCTCTTTCCAAATAACCCAGCTCGCTAACATGAAGAGGTTGTCGAAGTTTTGCCTGTAGCATTTTCGAAAACCTTTTCATACTGCCAGCCACCATTCTGCTAGCATTCGTCCATCTTCCGCCGGTGTCGCAAACTGCAGCCCTATCCAGGAGCGAAGTCTTGCCCACACTTTGGCCGTGAAAGCGCAAGAGACGAACAAGTGATGCGTGGTCTCTGCTTCACAATGGCACAGGGGATATTGTTGCTGGTGTGGCTAGTTTCTTCTTGTGAGGTTTTCCGCGGTTAAGCATCTTCCTTTTAGCATAAGCCACATGAAAAATCTTACTCTTGCTGGAGCTTTCGAACGCCAAAGGAGGCGGCCGTGAGGACAACTTTGCGAAGCCATGACGAATAGATTGTAGGCCGAGGCTACTGAAAAAATTCCATCTTTTGCAGCTCTCCACCGAATCGAATCAGCCGCCAGTTGTAGTGACACTTCCTGCAACTCGTCCCAGAGTTGGAAATACTCATTCAGAGCTTGAACTGATAGTGATCCCTGAATCCACCTGAGCCATCTGTTGCCATTGAGGGCATTTGCGACGGTCAGCCTTGTGGTGCACACAAAAGAAAACAACGATGGCCATCTCCATTCAAAACTTCCTTTTTCGGTCCAATTATGAGTCCAAAATTAGGTATTGTGGCCATTTCCGATTCTGAATTCTGCCACTGAATTGAAGATAGCATAGACATCCTTCCTCGGATTGAAACCCACCAAGGACCACGGCCTCCCCTGCTGCTCTGTTTCTTTTGCCAGCCATTGCAGCCGAAGCGATTGCCCGAAGTAATTGAGATTCTTAATCCCATGCCGTCATTTTGGATTGGGGAACAGAGCGAGTTCCAAGCAACTAGACAGTGGCCGCCGTTCACGTCTTCCTGTCCTTTCCAAAGAAAACCGGGACATTTCCTCTCGATCTCCTTTATCGCCCATTTTGGCAATTGCAGAGCAGTCATGAACTGGATCGGTCGCGATGTGAGGACTGATTTGATCAAGCATAGCCAGCCATCAATCGACAGAAGTTAAGTTTCAGTTTCCAACCCGCCACCTTCTTCGACAGCGTGTCCATCATTGGCTGTAGTTCTGTCTTGGTCAGTTTTCTGACCGAGATAGGTAAACCTAAGTATTTGATTGGGAATTGAATCACTTGGCAGGAAAGGATGGACTCCATTAAGGTACTCTGCTCCTCAGTGCATCTAATCGGGGTTAAAGAGCTTTTAGTTAAGTTTGTTCTAAGTCCTGTGACATCGCCAAAGAAACCCATGATTTCTTTTATTGCCCTTAAGCAAGGAATTTGGTTCTGGGAGCAGAACCATCCCTTCATCAATCGGCAGCATGTCAAAAAGAGACGAAAAAAGAGTAAGCCTATGTAATAATAATGCAAGGAGATGAAATTATGGAGCATAAAGAACATTGCAAAGCAGGGTTATATAGCTACTACACCTAGCGGCATTTGAGACTGAAGCTTTATCCTGATCCTCATTTTCTTTTCTTTATCAAAAGGCAGAGAGACCCTTTTTTGTCAGGAACCAAGATGAACAAGAACAGTGTAGTGCTGCAGGCTTCCAAAGCCTGATGAGTTCAGTGCTGCAGCTGCAACACAAATGGTTGCAGATTCCCCAGGGTGAGTCAGATTACAGGATGCATCGCACACCCAGTGGTTGATGCATATGAAGCTTGAGAGAGCTGAGCACATGACAATTTGCAAAAGCATATTTCGTAAGAATATAGCTATACTACCTCATGAGATTGAATAAAAATCACTGACAGGTTCTCTTCGTATTAGATATTTTTAGAAAGGAACATTGTACTCCAGGTTATTATTCTTGTCATAAAAAAAGATTATTATTATTTTTCTTTGCACCGTTTTTACACGAAACACTGGTCTGTCTTGGGACACAGCAGCAATTTGCCTCTTTGTTCCTCACAATCCAGACACAATTCAGCAGTCTATGTGATACTCCTAGTAGTATTTCTCAGCAGAAACTTCAGAGTCAGACAGACACAATTCAGCAGTCTATGTGATACTCCTAGTAGTATTTCTCAGCAGAAACTTCAGAGTCAGAGCATCTCCAATGACTTTCCTATAAAATAGTATCTTTGAGGATGCATGTCAAAAATATATCCTTCAACCTACTCTCTCATTCAATGAAACCCAAAAAATTCATAATAAATTTAAATTCGTGGATGAACCATCGAAAATATTTTGGATCCTATTTTTTAGCTCAAATATTGATTTTAATCATATACTTTAGACCCATGTATCTAAAAATACTGATTTTAATCAAGTATAACAATTTAGAATAAAGTTTAGATGCAGGTAGTCTATTCGTTTCAAAACATAACAATTTAGAATAACGTTTAGATTTGTAGTATCTAACCAAAATCTGTTACATTTTAGGAAAAAAATGACTTTCATTTCATTAATATAAAATATTTTTTAAGTATATGTATATTTTTTTAAAAAAAATAAACGGTCATTTTTGTCGCCAATCCGCGCGAAGGAGAGCGGATAGGAGATGAAATCTCATTTCTCATAAATGGGAATGAGAAAAGAAGAATAGGGGATGAAATTTTTTTAGAAAATTTCATAGAACATTCATTGAAAGCTGAATTTTTAGTCTAAAACTCTTAAAATTTGAATAATATAGGAAATAGGAAAGTCATTGGAGATGCTCTCATGTTAAGAACTGATGCAATTTTCAGATTTTCAGTATATTTTCATGGTGAATTAATCCATTTCAAAACGGATACTGCAAAACAAATTTGTACTGATGCGATACGTACAATAGTATAGTAGTTGATTGGTTTGATACAGCCAAAATTCGGTTCTGAATGGAAATCATGTGATTTGATCTGATTGGTGTAAATACCCTGTTGGTCTCTTGTCGAAAAATGAGGAGGAGCTTGCTTGGAAGTCACAATGCAAGAGGAGAGTGCAGTTAATGCGCTCGTTGGCGTTTGTTCTTGAAATAATAACACCTTCCACCAACCGGAGCTCGCAGCTTTGCACCGCTTCGCACTCAACCTCGCTGCCTCACTCTCCCTAGCTAGGACTAGCTACTAGTCTACCACTCCACTAGCTGCTTGAGCTGAGCTGAGCTGCCGCCGCCATTGCCGCGCGCACTATGCGCCCACCGAGCTGAGATACACGAGGCGGAGAGAGACGGGAGGGGGAGAGAGGCGGGTGCAAGAACGCGATGCGCGCGCTCAGGCCGCCGCCGGCACCGGCTCCGGCCGTGTCGCCATCGCCGTCGCCTTACGCTGCGATGTTTGGAGGGGGCGGCATTAGCTCGCCGCCTGCTCCGAACCCGGCGACGTCGCCGGGGCCTGCGCCAGCGCCAGCCCCGGCGCCGGGGAGCGTGGCGTCCGGGGCGGAGCGGGAGTTCGCGGGCGGGCGGCGCGGCGCGGCGTCGAGCAGCCTGAGCCCGCCGCTCATCGCGATGCTGGCGGTGGTCGGGGCGGCGCTGCTGGTGGTGCTGTACGCGCGGCTGGTGAGCCGGGTGTTCAGGGCGGCGAGGCGGCGGTGGCGGCGCAGGCGGAGGAGGCGGCTGCTCATGATCCCGGGTTCCCCCGCCGACGACTCCTTCGCGACGTTCACCACCTACGACAACTACTACCACACCTTCTCGCCGTACGGGCTCGACGACGCGGCCATCAAGTCGCTGCCGTCGGCGCAGTACCTCAAGTCGTCGGCGATGGCGGCGCGCGGCGGCGGCGGAGGAGGAGGGACGGGCGAGAGCGCCGCCCGCGACTGCGCCGTGTGCCTGCTCGAGTTCGCCGACGGCGACGAGCTCCGCGCCCTGCCGCTGTGCGCGCACGCCTTCCACGCAGACTGCATCGACGTCTGGCTCCGCGCGCACGCCTCATGCCCGCTCTGCCGCGCCGCCGTGGCGCTCCCTCCCCGGTCGCCTCCCCGGTCCGCGCCGCCCGCCGCGTGCGCCCGAGCCTCGACGACCTCCTCTTCTTCCACCCCGTCCCCCAGCCTCCCAACGCCGCCGACCCCTCCGCCGCACCGGCGGAGATCACCCGGCAAGCCCGGACCACCTCGGCCCGAGAGACGACTTCCTCCTCAAGCGCTCCTACTCCTTCGGCTTCGAGCGCCACCTCCTCGCCGTGGAGGCCCCCTCCACCGCTTCCCCACCCTGGCGCTACCGCCTCAACATCGGCGGCGGCGCAGACGGCCCAAACCGCGGTGGGGGCCGCAGCAGCTTCTGGAGCAAGCGCTGGCCATCCCCATTCGGCGGGGGCGCCGCCGCCGCTCGCGTCTTCTCCTTCCGCTCCTACCGCTCCGCCGCCGCAAAGTCCTCCCCTTTCTCCCGCCGCCGCGGCACCGGCCCCGTCGGCGCCCCCGCCCCCGGAGGCGGGTTCTTCATGTCACTCGCATCAGAGCCCCCCTCCATCCTCGCCGCGGCGAGACGCGCCCGTGCCGCCTCCGCGGCCTCCAGCCGGCTCCGGTGCGGGGACCCCGAGGCCCTCCTCTCGCCGGACCGGCTCAGCCGCTAGGCCTGGCCGGCGCGCGCGCCAAGATCCGATCTGGGTGGCGAGGTGGGCCTGGGGTGGAGAGCGAGGCGCAGTAATGGCGAGATAAATGCCCGGCCTGCACTGCTGCTCTTCGCGGGGAAGCTTTAATGGCGGGAGGACGCGCGCCCAGACGCGAGGCTGTCCGCTTCTTCTTCCTCCTTCGCGCGCGCGAGCCGCATCCGCATGCATGCCATGCCAAGCCATCGCTGCGTCGGCCTTCCACCTCGGCTCGGTTTGAAACTTGGGAGATATCGTCTCGGATTCCGAGGCAGGATTGGTGACAGGAGTCAACGGTCAAACGCCGCATCTCAGCCGTCCGATCAGAAAACGACGGTCTCCAGCCGGTCACGTGGAGCATTCGTTTTCTCATCGGACGGCTGTTCGTAGCCTTACTACTACTACTCCCATGTACTATTCTGTACTTCTACTTCTACTACTACAAGAAGAAGTTTTGTTTTGTTACGGTGGCCGGTGCAAGGTTGCGGCGGCGGCGAGAGGTCGCCGTGGCGGCGACGGCACGGCGGCGTGAGTCAATGGGTGGGGAAAAAAGCAGGGCCATGCATGCATGGGAAGGTGGTGGGGCCAAGGGGGGTGGGGTGGTGCGAGCGGGATATGCGGGGATACGTTAATTGGGTGTCTCCGAAAGCGGCGACCCTGGGCCACCACAGACAGCGTGGACTGGGCCCACTGCACTGTCCAGCGCTGACCATAGTGATGCATGCATTTTTTTTCTGCCCATAGGAAAAAAAAATAAAATGAGCCTTGTTTTCTTTTGAATTTAAAATGCGCCTCTTCTAGGCTGGGTAAAATTTTGCTACTACAACGTGTACCAAATTATGAACTGAAACGAATTTAGCGCATAACGGTTAGTTAGGTTTTTTTGGGTGAAATTTGTTCACCGAAGGGGTCGAGTCTCTGACTTTAACATCGACGTGCAATATATGCCATTGCTGTTGAGAGTATGTACGTCGACCTAATATCTCGGCGGCATTGATCGATCGATTATCTTTAGCTGACTGATTCTGCATCATTCAATTTGAACCGTTTCACGTGAAATCCGTATGAATTTTTACAACAAAAACTCACTTTGTTAACACGATTTTTTGCTAGCTAGGAACAAGGACGAGTCCGGGTGGGCACAGGTTTAGTAAATGCGATGCATATGATATTGTGTGGGAGGGAACTGCTGGAGCAGCATGCATGAACATTATGCACAGGTGAATGTGGTCCTCGATCGATTACCCTTCGCCATCACCATGATCGATTGATCGATCGATCGATCGGCAGTGATGAACACTTTTCTAGCGATGAGTGATGAGGGAGGGGCTCCATGTGCCAATGCTTTTAATTCTTCCAAGTGATCAACACGTCCATCCACAGACTCGGGCTGGATTGATGACATTTTAAACCATACCATTATTTGATAAAATTAACAATAATATGATTATATTAATTTGTTATCAAATATGTAATATCTATGAAATTTTGGCGACATTATATTAAGTCTATCCTATCAAAACTTGATAATATTGTGAATTCATCAAAATTTTGGTAAGGTTCATTTTGACAACAATCTAAATAGAATATATCTTTTTTTGACATGATACAAGTTGCATACAATTTACTGTCCAGATTTATTTAGTGTCTCAGATGGCTGCACATATTAATGAGGAAGAAAATTGAGCCTTTCAATATAATAGCAAAACCGTCAAATATAACTGATTGTTTAATCAGGCTAAAGTCTAAACCACTATTCTCTGCTGATGTTGTTGATGTTTCAGAAAACTAGCCAAAAACATGTGTGTTGCAACGAAAAATAATTAAATTTCTAGCTTATTAAGTCAATTAAGCATATCTTTAGTCTAGTACTTTATTCATAAGTATGTGATTTTGAAATTTGGAAAGAGCCAACAGTGAAACGAAAGGACTCGTTAAAGGGTGGTATGATAGTAGAGATTATGAGGCACAAATGTTAGTGCTATTGGTGATGTGGCGGACTCGGACATCACCACTACTAACATTTATTTCAAGTAGTATAGAAATTTTGATAAGATTCATTTTGACACCAACCTGAACAGACCATATATAATACATTGTCCTTGTGACATGATACAAGTGGTACTATTTATCATCCCGTTCCATATTTAGTGTCTAAAGGACTCTATGTGTTAATAAGGAAGAAAATTAAGCCTTTCCATATAATAGCAAAACCATCAAATATAATATAACTGATTGTTGATCAGGCTAAAGTCTAAACTACTACTCCCTGTTGATGTTTTAGCAAACTAGCCAAAAACTCGTTCGTTGCAATGGAGAACAAACTAGCTTATTAAGTAAATTAAGCAAATGTAGTACTTTTATTCAGAGTATGTTATTTTGAAATTTAAGGATAGCCAACAGTAAAATAGGAAAAGACTCGTTGAAGGGTGATGTAATGGTAGAGATTATAGAGTCAAATATCAGTGGCAATGATAGTATAGCAGACTTAAATATTATAATTACTAAACATTTTTAAGTATAAAAATACAGACCAACCAATGCACCAATTGAACACATGGTACCCTTTCTTGTTTTTATGTTTTTAAGTATCACCTCCGTTTTGACTTTTTCCTAGTAAAATTTGACCAAGTTAATTGAAAAAAATATAGCAACAATTTTAATACTAAACAAACATAATATCATAATATATTAAATATTAATTTTGATAAAACTAATTTAGTGTTGTAGATGTTGCTAAATATTTTTATAAATTTAGGTAAGTTTGATTAGAAAAAGTCTAAGCGAGTTGTAAGAGTATGAAATTAATTAGAAGGATTTCAATTCTACGTGAGCTCTTTTGGAACATGCACAGTTTTTAGATAATTTTCTGTAGAAGTTGATTTTGTTCCCGTAAAATTCCTACAAAGATCCTATCGAGTTCGACTTTCAACCGTGTATGTTCTCATACAGTTAAGGGTGTGCGTGTGCCTATGTTTATAATGTGTTTCGTAAAAAAATTGTAACCAACTTTTAGCAGAGTTTTAAATGTAATGTCTACAAATATTATATATATGTAGATACTTTAATAGGGTTCGCATCGGTCACTTTCTTTTTAGTGTATGTTACATAAATGTATGGGTGTGGTAGATTGTAGCACATGTGTGTACTCTTTTTATTTTTTATCTGGCTATTAAAAATGCCCGTACGTTGTAACAAGTGATACTTTTTATGATGAATAAAAACTCCATCAATCTGAACAACAAACCAAAACAAAACAACAACAAAACAAAGTCAAAAATTATATATAGCATTAAACCCGGTTGTGTTCGTTTTATGTGTCATCACACGAAAAATCCTATACGTACACCTTTTCATAGCCTCGCAAATTGATCGGATGACTATTCGATGAGTTAATGCATGTGTATTTTGCTATACCTCATGGACCAAAGATTAAAATTTTAATGACTAAATTAGTAAAAGTTTTTACTGCAATAAAAAGTATTTGCAAAGTAACAGACTTTTTGCATAAACAATTTAAACAATGATAAATTCAAAAGAAAAATATTTACGAGTATAAAAAAGGAGGAAAAAAGAGAAAATGAGGAGAAAAGAGAGAAAAAAGAGAAAAAAGATGTCAATCGAGAGAGAGGCGTGCGTGGCACCAAGTGGATACGCACCGGATGAGACGACGAGATAGTGTGGGCCGGTTAGGTTAGGCCGGAAGGAGGAGGGGTTGAGCTGAAACAGGAGCGTATAATAGTTATTTAAGATTTACGTCGATTTGAATACGAGCGACATGTAACCAATTAAAAACCAACACCAACGCAAACGTACCAAAATTTTGACAGAAATATTTTCAGTTCAATTTTTATAATAGTAGAAATTGGCATAGGTCTAAGTTTTTGTATAAAAAGAATTACCTGTTAGCATGAGTAAACCAACTCAACGTGTCATGTTAAATGAAATCGTTGATTGTAATGACATGCAAACATCACCTTCCACAAAACCACCTTCAACGCTACTTAAAAGGTAAAATAAATCGGTTTTGAGAGTTAAGAAAAATGATTATGGTTGAGAGGTGTGAATTAGATTTTTATTCAAAAGAAGGGGTCAAAATTGAATATTGAATGTTTACTTCCGTGTATTCGGAGAAAAACAAGTTACGGCCCAAGTAACACCGAAGATGGGCGGGGCTCAGTACTGAGCCCTAACTTGTCCCTACTGGGATTCGAGCGGAGCAGAGGTAGTCAATTGGCCGCGCGCTCCTCGGTGACTCCGCTGCCCCCGCCGGCCGCCGGCGCGTGCGCAGCCGCCCGCGAATTCAATCCCCACGTGAGAGGAGGGCAATCCCACCCGGTACTCTTCGAGCGGTAGTCCCCCACCCACGCCGGCGCGATGGCCTTCTGCTGCTCCTCTGGGTCCCACTGCGTAGCCGTGGTCTCCTGGGCGGCCTCCTCGCCGCCGCCGCGCTCCCGGAGGAGAAGGTACAGCCTGGCCGCCCGATGCTGCCACGCCGCGCCAAGGAACGATGCTCTGGCGGCGGGCTCCGCTGCTGGCAGCGTGAACAGGAGGAGGTTAGTGCCCGTGGATCTCCTGTTTAGTTTACTTGGTTTTGTTCCAAATGCCGGATTGATTGCTCCAAATGGAAGGAAGAATCCGTATCAGTGTCGTTATTTCGATTGTATTGAGTATTAGTTGAGGATATATTTCTGGTTAATGATTTGATTTAACCGGTCTTGCTGGTCATTCGGTTGAATTCATCAGCACGAACAATCACAATGGCTTTGTTTTGCTCAAAGAGTTGTTCTGTACAAACTTTAGAACTCTGTATTCCTAAGGTGGATGATAACAATTTGCGGTGCCAAAGCTTCACTCTTTTTGGGTAGAAACCATACCATTGTTGTGGGAAGCGGCAAACTGAATTTGAACCTAACGTGTAGTAGAATTGTGTTCCATTGTACTGACTATGTGGTTGTATTCAACAGGTGTGAGTTGTTTGACCTCCATCAGCAGATTGTTCGATTTGCGGAATCTTGGGCTTGGCAGCAGTCCATTGTGACAAGGAGGAAAGGGTTGGTAGGCACCGATGAAGATCACTCAGACACCTTAATCGCACTGCAGCATCCACCAGTTTATACCCTGGGCACTGACAGCACCGAGGACTACCTCCATTTTGATGTTAATGATGCTCCTTTTGATGTTCATCGTATTGACCGTGGTGGGGAGGTGACATATCATGGTCCTGGACAGGTATGTATCAGAATGTCAGTGAAGCCCATATTGTTATGTATCATGAATCGTAGTTCACTTCTTCTACTTGTGAACAACCTGTATGGTTCTCCATTATCATCTAGACATCTAGTTATAGTCAGTTAAAACTTCAAGTATAGGACTAGCTGTGGAATCTGGTTACTAGAATGTGATGAAATCCTGATTTTCACTAAGGCAGAAGATTGTGGCTTGTTTTGCAAAAATTTCTGATGTACTCTACCTAGTTAAACTTCACGTATATCTGGTTATCAAAATACATGATAAAATCCTGGTTTTCGCAGAAGATTGTGGCTTCTCTTCTTCCTACTGGATACTCAATCTTTGCATGAAATTCGTTTATAGCTAATACCTGTGCTTCTGACAGTCACTTTATTGTCTCCTTAGCTTGTAATGTACCCGATTCTCAACTTGCGCTATCATCAAATGGACCTTCATTGGTACTTTAGATCACTTGAAGAGGTTATTATTCGTGCCCTTCAGTCCGCATTTTCCATCAAGGCATCTAGGATAGAAGGTCTAACCGGTGTTTGGGTTGGTATGATACTATCCGTTTGGAAATTGTGAAATTATTTCGAACGTTCAGTGAGATATAATGATGTATCACTAATATATCCCCTCTATTTACTTTGTAGGAGACAAGAAAGTTGCAGCAATAGGAATTCATGTCTCAAGATGGATAGCATATCATGGTCTAGCACTCAACGTAACCACTGACTTAACACCATTTCAACTCATTGTTCCCTGTGGCATAAAAGATCGTGGTGTTGGGAGCATCAAGGAGATATTGCAAATAGCATCTGATGGGAAAGAGATAGACGAAACAGCACTGATCGATAAAGCTTACAGATCCTTGCTTAAAGAGTTCGTTGAAGTTTTCCAGCTCTCTTTATATCATAACCCTTACTGGAATATTCAAGAAAGCAACAATTTTAGTTAACTGCAGAATATTTTATTGGATTCTTGAAATTCAACTTACATTAAAGTCAGAAACCAGAACAGGTGGATACAGAGGCAAACATTATTAGATCAAAGTGAAGGCCTCTTCAGTCTAATAGCACCAAAACTGCAGAACTAGTCATCCGTGTGTGCAAGCTAGGGGTGGGCAATCGGTTTAAACCGAGACTTCTTCGGTTTGTTTTTTCTATGCATAGTTCGGTTTGGTACGAAGTAAAAACCGTTCGGTTCGTGTAAATAATGAAAACCATACAATTCGGATTTGGTTTTTCGGTTCGGTTTTCGGTTTTTACCGAAAAAGCAAGCGAGCTGCCACCGCCGTCGGCCCGGCGCTGCCGCCGCCCCCTTCGTGCCCGCTGTCGCCGGCCCCCTCCATGCCCGGCGCCGTCGCGCCGCGCGCGCCGCCGCGATCCCTCGCGCCCGCCACTTGTTCGCTGGCCTCCTTCATGCCGCCGCCGCCGTCGTCGTCCTCATCCACTCCAGGCCTTGCGCCGCCACTCCCCCCCCCTCGGCGGCCGCGCACAGGCGCTGCTCCTGCACAATGGTTCGGTTTTTTCGAAAAGAAGAAGAGAGAAGAGCGATTTTTTCCGAAGAGTTCGGTTATTTTGGTACTTTGGTTTTCAGATATATAAAACCAAACCCGCACCGAACTATGCGGTTTTTGCAACACCGTGAACCGAACCCGAAACCGAAAACCAAAAAACCGTAAACTTCGGTTCGGTACGGTGCGGTTTGTTTTTTTTTTTTGGGTTTTCGATTTGAAAGTGCCCACCCCTAGTGCAAGCTCAAGCTTTTGCTTCACCTGCCAATCAGATAACGCTATCAGTTTTCAAGATGATGGTAATATGTAGGAGAGGTGAGAAGTTCAGGCAAGCCAATTAACCTTCTTTGGGGGTCGAAGTGGATCTATCTGCCTTTGTGTCAACACCAGGCCATGGCTTGCAAGTGCAGTGCATCCCCTTTTCGATACCATTGTAAACGGATGCAACATGTTTGCCACATCCATTCCAGGTGAACTTGCCACATTTGTTACACTCCACCTTGAAACACATCCTGTGTTCTTCAGGTGCTCCTCGGGTCGGCGGTCCTTACTCCTTTGGTGCGTGGTGGGCAGTAGCTAATGTTAGGATGTTTTTGGATAGGTTCCCCTGGTCTTCATGGATTCCAGCAGTTTATAGCATCTTATGCTGCTCGTCTTCTGAAGGAACAATGTACAAGTAGGCTACAACCTGTGCTGTTCAATGTAGTCTTTGGTGATGGATACAAAGTATAGATAATGTGTAAAATCTTGCTATTAGTGAAACTGTAGATATTTCCTATGCTGATGCTTGGTGTGTTGCGAATGTTATTCAGATGTAAACAAGTCTGGGCTGTTGTGTTCTTGTTGCCAGCAAGATCAAACCACATTTCTTGGTTGTATGGTTCAACAACGACGAGACCAAAGTTTAGAAACTATCAACATGAAATTTTTGTTTTGTGCTAGTCCAACTGTAGCTATACAGCAAATATTCAATTCGGCATGAAATACTTTGCCATGTCTTAAGCTAGGCTAAGTAGTACACATTTTGACACATCAAAAAAAATTTGTTAAATTCACATCAAATTCAAATTCCTCTTCGATTACAAGTCAAAATGGAGCCGTCGGTCGACAGCGAGCTCTGGTCGCTGACCCAGACGTCCTGCACCGACACCGGCGACCCGGCCTTCACCGCAGTGTCCACGCCGTCGAAGCCGACGTCGATCACCAGAGGGCGGCTGACTCCGGTCCGGTCTCCCGGCACGGACGCGGGGGCGGCGTCCCTGATCCGGCCGAGCTCGGCGGCGACCTCGCTCATGCACGGCCTGACGTCCTTCTGGAACGCCAGGCACCGGAACGCGAGCTCGCTGACATGGCGGACGGAGAGCATGACCCACTCGTCGCCGCGGTCGACGAGCGCCGGGTCGACGATGTCGTCGACGCGTCCCTTCCCGATGCGGTCGAGCGCGAGGGAGGCGAGGTTGACCTCCGCCGCGGGGCGGGCGAAGTCGACGACCTTCATGGCGGTGATGAGCTCGAGGAGGACGACGCCGAAGCTGTAGACGTCGCTCTTGTCGGAGAGGTGGAAGTTCTGGTGGTACTCCGGGTCGAGGTACCCCGGCGTGCCCTGCGGCGCCGTCGAGACGTGCGACAGCGACGCCTCCAGGCGGCCGACGGCGCGGGAGAGGCCGAAGTCGGCGAGCCTGGGGCGGAGGTCGCCGTCGAGGAGGATGTTGCTTGACTTGACGTCGCGGTGGAGGATGGGAGGCCGCTTAGCGTGCAGGTACGCGATCGCCGCCGCCGTCTCCGCCGCCACGCCCAGCCGCGCCCTCCACGGGAGCCCCCCGCCGGCGAGGTGGTGCGCGAGCGTGCCGTTGGGGACGAACTCGTAGACGAGGATCTGCTCGCCGCGGTCGAGGCAGCAGCCGAGGAGGCGGACCAGGTTCGGGTGGCTCAGCGACGAGATGAGCTTCACCTCGTTGAGGAGCACCGCCACGGCGGTGTCGTCGTCGTCGTCGTACCGACGCCGGAGCCGCTTGATCGCCACCATCGACGGCGAGCTCGCCGGCAGCTTGCCGACGTAGACCGTGCCGTAGGCGCCCGTGCCGAGGCGGTGTGTGTGGGAGAAGGAGTTGGTGGCGCGCGTCACCTCGTGGTACGAGTACACCGGCACGCCGCTCGACGACGCCGCCTCTGAGAGCAGCCGCTTCGCCGCCAGCCTGTCGAAGCCGGACCGGCCGCCGGCGGCGGATCGCCGGCATCGCGCGCAGCAGTGGAAGAGCACTCCGGCCGCCACCGTTCCCGCTAAGACACCTGTAATTAATTAACCCAAGCGTCATGTTAATTAGTTGGTCAAAGATAGTTACGCTCGGTCCACTGCAACTATGCACTGTTCCCTCTAGGTTTTTTCATCAAGAAAAAAAGCCTTAACTTTTCTATATTACATTTAATGTGAGTGTGTGATGGGTAAAAATAAAAAAACATGCACACTTTTAACTCTCCCATGCACATGCAAACTTAATTTATATGCATAAATGTAATAATACCACAATAAATTAAGATTATATGATGATCAGTTTTGAATTTTTGGTTTTTGGTTATATGATATCCATATGGAACGGAGGGAGTAGTAATTAATTATTTGGTCAAAGATTAATTAGTACATTCCTAATTGCACTTCCAGTCCACTTAGTTCACTGTAATTATACTAATTAATTTGGATTACTGCGATCTAAACTTGACCTTTTTCCCGAAATAAGTTCTTATCAAATTCTCATGAAATTTATGCGCTTAATCCCAAATATAAATTCTTTGTACTAGTCAATCTTCTCATGCGGCAAAACAAATCCGTAAAATTTGTTGGGTGCAAAAGGGGAATAATTTTCTTTGATCCAAAAAATATTCTTGCATGTTTCCAAGAGTTTCCAGGTCAGGAGTCAGCTGTCAGCATGCATGGCAGCCATTCCACGTAAGTTGTAGAAATAAAAATTACGACAAACTTGACTTAGACCGCAGGTATTTGACTCTACACAGCGTCGTACACGATACTGTATTGTGACACATTAACGTTATAAGCTCCAACTAGTATTAAAAAGAACAGTAAAACTCAAGCATAAGGCAAGGAGTATATATGTTTTTTTACCTCCAACTATGATAAGGATTTTCTTCGTAGAGCTCTTCTTAGCTGCAAAAATGGAGAGAGAAATGTAAATTGATCAGACCTTCATATCTATTTTCAGTAATTTGCAAACATGGGCAGAATTGGCCATGCCTAACATCATAAATTGGATCAGTTTTTTGGTAGCAGTTGGTTGGTTTTCTGATCAAAGAGCAAAATTGACTTGATTTATGACAAATTTGTCTGTCCACGTGAAGGATAGCTCCACCAAAATTGTCTATGCATTAAGATGAGAAGATTCAACAGATAATTGTTCCAAATACAACCCATTGGACCAAAAGCAGGTGGAATTCAATTTGAGTATTGATGCTTGAATATTCGTTGTTTTTCTTCTAAAAAACAACTAATTTCAGGTCAAAGAGTTTGATGCGGCAATTTATTGCCGTAGGCATCGATGGGTATCATCAGATGCATCATGTACAAAATGTGACAAATTGGCATGCTGATTTTTGCAGACAATTCATGTTGTGTAAATTAAAGTGGCCATCTTTGAAAATCGCACGCTTACAGCTATATATAATTGACAACTATTTCTCTCACGTAGATTTTAGGGCTAATTTTTTGAAAAATTGCTGCAAAATTCTTCCGTTGCTAACAAGGCTTTAGTTGGGCTTAAACTCAAAATTTTCCTACCAAATCGATCAACTAAATTTAAACTGAACTGAACTATTTAATTATGAAATGCACACCACTTTTCATTTGAAATTCCTACAAAACCAAAGGAGCGCGCCCCTAGATTGTCTCGCGCGTGATTGACCGCACCGACGACTTTCACGAATGGAGATGACGTGGAACGCTGGGGAATGGACCCCACCCACCTACGACGGCCGAAAGGCGAAAGCTATAGAGAGGACTCACCGGGAAAGTGGCATCCCTCGCCGGCGGCGAACCCGTCGCCGATCATCCCCGCGTAGCACTCGCACCGGTGGCCCCATGCCCCGCTCGGGGTCTGCACGTTGTGGCACGTCGCGTTCGCCGCGCACCGCCCGGCCTGGTCGATGACGCCGGCGGCGGCGCTGTGGTTGCTGCAGTTCCCGTTGACCCACCACCCCATCTCCGCCACGGCGATCTCCGCCGAGAACAGATTCTCCTTCGTCTCTCCGTACACCGATGTCAGCAGGTTGTCGCATCTAGGCTCCTCGACCTTGTCCCACCGCGCGAACAGGCCCACACCCCTCGCCATGTCCGCGTCCGTTGGGATCGTCGGGATGCACGTCACCGAGGACGACGCGGTTTCGTTGCCGCCGCCGCCACACTTCTCTGTGCTGAGCATCGAGGACATGGCTTCGACGAGGACGATGCAGCTGTTGTTCTTCGCATTCTGACAGCCGCGGACGAACAGGCCGGTGCGCGACGAGACGCCGTAGTTAGCGCCGGAGAGCCACCGCTTCGCGTCGGAGATGGAGCGGTTACATGAAGGCGGGAGGGAGACGACGAAGGTGGAGGCGGTCGAGTTGAACGAGGAGGCGACGACGGCGTACGACGACGACTCCGCTGTCGTCGTACCGTTGGTCGGGCAGAGTAGCGCCGCCGTAGAGTTGCCCTCGTCGCAGTACAACAGGATGGGGCAGTCGCCGGAGAAGCCGAAAGGGTAGGGGACAACCGTGCCACCTGGCCCACCGCACCGGCGTTGGCACCCGCCGGTGGCACAGAGAGCTCCATCGGGAAGAATCAAGAGGAGGTGCACGAAGACGCAGAGGAGGAGGAGGAGGCCGCCGGCGAGGGTGCATCTCGGCGGCGTTTCGCGTGTAGGTTTCCTACCAGACAAGGCTTTGAGTTAGGCTAGCTCGCCAGGCGAGCGAAACTAATATTTTAGCCACCGGGAAGGAATTGGCTGGAGCATGTTGAAATGTTTGAATGGGACCCGGGGTTGCGGTGTTAGACAAAACATGTTCAATCTAGAGACTAATCATAAGAACGACCATATCCTTGTTACCATTTTTTGCTCTCATTTTACTTTTCATCCGAAAAAAATCCTTATTATAATATGTGGTTCATAAGTTAGGATTTAATTTTTTATAGAACGAAGATAGCAGCTCTTTATCTTAAAAAAATCTAAAAATCTAATGGTTAACTTAAAACCTCTTGATCTTAAAAAAATCTAATTATTAACTTAGGATCAATTATGAGAGTGAATATAAAATAGATCAAAATAAAAATTTAAAGAGGGATATGATACAACTAAGGAGTACGATACAGATAGAGAAAAAACGCTAAGTTTTTTTGTCTTCACTATTTTACTATAATAACTCATAGACAAGTCTAAGGCCTAGTGTCAAAAGCCCATGGGCTACGACACTTTTTTCATACTGGGCCAAGCTCTTCACATATTGACGTAGACTGACGCGAGCCTTTGACTTTAAACTAGTTTTGTCCTTGATTTTAACTCATTTTTGGCTAGGGATGGCAACGGGACGGGTTCGGTTCGGGTAGAGTCTCTGGGCACCCAAACCAAAACCCGAATCTAGAACCCGAAACCAAAACCGAAACCGATTCGGATGAAAATCCATCACCAAAACCGAAACTTGCGGATACCCGAAATCCGACGGATTAACCGAAACCCGAATTTCACCCGAAATCCGCGGTTGAGGACTGACCGGCGGCGGGCAGGGCTGGGGACGGCCGGCGGTGGGCGGGCGGGGCACAGGGACGGGGACGGCGGCGGCGCGTGGGCGGAAAGCGGCAGAGGGAGCCAAAGCCACGGCCAGTGATTGGAGGAAGCCAAACACTGGCCCAGGGACGGCGGCGCGGCCTTGTAGTGGAGGAGAAGCGGCAGCGGCTAGGGTTGGCGTCGCGGCGCGGCTCGGGAGTTGGCGACGAGTTGCGCGTGAGCGTGGGCTGGGGGTCGGGCCGGTCTCGGGATGGAATCGGATGGGGTGGGGTCGTGAGGAGTAGGGAGATTTTTGGGTCGGGTTTGAGTTATCCGTGGGTTACATCTAATAACCGAACCAAACCCGAACTATTTTGGGTACCCGAAACTATAAACCCATAGACACGAAATATGCACCAAAACCGAAACCCGAAATACCGAAACCCGCGGATACCCGAACCGAAACCGAACCATTGCCATCCCTATTTTTGGCAAGTTATTTTTCTGTTCATAAATAGGCGCGTACAAAATATGTAGTTAAATTTCAAAACCTAATAGTTCAATATATGGAAATAGCATTAGTTGCTAGAGATTTGTCAAAAGTATATACATTAATATTTTTATACTTTTTCTGAACACATGATTAAAAGAAAAATGATCAAATGTGTAGATGCTGTACTGTCGACATATTAAACAACGAGTAATCGACCTATCATGTAGCAGGTTGAATTCAATTTTGAAAAGCGATGCTAGAAAATTTGGTGGTTTCTATCAAAAAGAAATAATGGCAGGTCAAAGAGTTTGATGTGGCTATTTATCACCGTAGGCATCAGCATCGTCAGATGCATCGTGTCAAAGTATGACTAGCTGACAGGCTGATTTTTTCAAACAATTTCTGTTGTTCAAATTAATCAAATCGCCATTTTTGAAAATCTCACACTTACAGCTCTACAGACTTGTCAGTATTTCTGTCACAAAGATTGTACGTCTCTTTTAACTTATTTTAAAATTTCCTTCCAAATCGTTCAACTAAATTTAACCTTAACGTTTTTTAATAAAATGCACTGCACTGTCAGCTAGCTTTTGGTGCGCAATTGTGAACTATGATTAGATTAGCTCGCGCGTGATTGACCACAGAGACGACTTTAGCGAGTGCTGCTGACGTGGAACGCCGGGGAGTGGGGCCCACTCACCTACACCGCTCGAAAGCTTAGAGAGGAGATCAGGAGACTACTCACCGGCAAAGTAGCATCCCTCGCCGGCGGCGAACCCGTCGCCGACCATCTCCGGCAGGCACTTGCACTGATGCCCCCACCTGCCGCTTGGGGTCTGCACGTTGAGGCACGTCGCGTTCACCGCGCACCGCCCGGCGAGGTCGCCGCCGCCGTGTGTGCAGTTCCCGTTGACCCACCACCCCATCTCCGCCACCGAGAACTCCAGCGAGAACACCCCCTCCCGCGTATCACCGTACCCGGATGTCAGCAGGATGTCGCAGCTAGGCTCCTCGAGCTTCTTCCACTCCGCGAACAGGCCTACCCCCGACGACTCTGGCTTCGCGGGGTCCGGCGCCGGCGAGGTCGACATGACGCAAGTCAGCGCCGTGGCAGACGACGCGGTTGTGTTGCCGTCGCCGCAGTTCGCCGTGGGGACCATCCTGGCCATGGTTTCGGCGGGGATGCTGCAGTTGGTGCCGTTCGAGGCGCTGCTGTTTCTATGGCAGTCGCCGCGGAGGAACAGGCCGGTGCGCGACGACAAGCCGTAGTTGGCGCCGGAGAGCCACCGCCTCGCGTCGGAGACGGTGCGGTTGCACGACGGCGGGAGGGCGACGACGAACGTCGATCTGCTGGCGTTGAAGGAGCTGGCGGTATACGACGAGGTCGTCGTAGCGTTGCCACCGCCTGGGAGGATCAGCGCGGCAGTGGAGTTGCCGGCGTCGACGCAGGCCAGCAGGATGGGGCAGCTGCCGGAGAAGCCCAGAGGGTAGGGGACAACCAACCCGCCACACTGCCGCCTGCACCGCTCGCCGCCGACGGCAGCGGCGGGGGCCGAGAGAGCCCCATCGGGAAGAATCAAGAGCACGTACTGCACGCAGTGGAGGAAGACGACGAGACCGCCGGCGAGGCGCATCTCTAGCTGCGGCGGCGGAGCGTGTCGCGTAGGATGTGCCTAGCTACGTACTTAGCTAGACAAGACTTGAGAGGTAGCTTAGCTAACTCGGCAAGCGAGCGAGCGAGCCTAATATTTCAGCCACTGGGAACGAACGATTTGGCTGGAGGTGTTGCTTGTTGAATGGGCTGGGTGGTGGTGGGTCATGGTGGCTAAGCTTGATTAGTCAGGTAAAACACGGTCAAATTGGTCATGGAGTATCTTGAAAATGACCACCCTTTGTTTTCATTTTTGCTCTCGTTTTACCTTTTCTCTTTTTTTTCCTCTTTTTTTTGCTTTAGCTAGATTTTCTTTCTCTTTTGACCGTTAGTAATATATGTTCATTCGTGAATCCGTGGGACATGTTGATCATTTATCTGTTATGTGCTTTCAGATGTGATCTTAAAGTATTTTTATTTTTGATGTAGTTAAATTAGGGTCGTTATCGATTGAAACTTATATGGTGAGCTCAATAATACTTACAATAACATTACAATAACACTATGAAGTAGTATTTTTATAAAAATATATTCTTGTAATAACCCAACTATCTGAGCACTGGTTGGAATAGAAGAATTCCACAGGATCTTCCCACGAAAATCGTGAACCAACGTTGAAAGTATGAATATGTGAAATTTTTTCTCGCATTCCAAACAGGACCACACAAAATACATGATCCTTCATTTTGTATCTGAGCTGTCATCTCTCGTCGTCTCGCTCGTCCCATCACTAATCCCCTAATATTTCAACCTCATCTTTGTGCCGTGACATGAACATCACGCAACCCTTTTGAAATAGAGAGAAATAAGAACAAATTATCACGAGATTAGTTCATGGACGTACGAGAAGAGGTAGAAAGCGAAGTAACAAAACAAAAGAAAGCGAATCTCCCTACAGCGATTCGATCCGGTTGATTCACCAAGACCATAAGTATCATTAAACATATTCGGTAATCAATCAATTAACTACATACAAGTGGTTATTCTTGCGTCATTAGAGATTAACGTTTCAGATAGAAAAGGGACCTACACCTACTAGCTTAACACTTCTATCTTACACTCACTAAGGTTGGGTAAGCCTCTTAGCCTCGAAGTTGAACGACCAAGCTGACTACCAGGAGTTGCAGGACACAACCTTGCGATATAGAGGTTTTATGCTTTGGTATCTCACCAGAGCTCCTTAAACACCGAAAAATGGTTTGGTATTAAATTACTCCCATAATTTAATAAACTAGGAAAGAAGCCCACACAGATGCGCGGACAAATTTTTTACTGTGTATAAAAAATACTAAAAAAATCCATCTCACTATATTCAGAAATATTTATACCGTGATATAGGGTATAGACTTTCATATACTAAATGTAAATGATAATGTCTATCATATTAAAAAAATCGGTTTGTCTCGGTTATATATGTAAAGTCGTTTATCACCATCCTTCACAAATATATGAGTTAATATCGTTTTTGATTTTTTTATTCTATTATATATCTAATTTACTTATGCATGTTCATGGGTAATATAAGATGGACCAATCCATATTGTCAAAATTATTTGTGCTAATTGTTAATACTATGTATATAAGAATGACATAATTAAAAAGAGATATAACATGGTTCCATGTAAATTTATGATTGTACGTGTGTGTATATATATATATATATATATATATTGGTGAATAGTATTCTCTCGTACATAAGTACGTCTTTCCTAGTTTATTTTGACCAAATATTTTTCTCTCACAAGGGTAGAGTGTGTGTATGTGTATTCATAGGATGGGTGTGTGCACGTTGATATGAGTATCTTCAATTGCCTTTTACATCGTTAGTAAAAAATATACTTTTAAAAAAATTAATGGGATAGCGTGAAACGGCGGCATGACATCATGGCTTCGTCGACAACCTTATCAGCAGTGGCCGCTACATATATGGACAATTTGAGAAAAAACCTTAGAGCTAAAAAAGAAAAAAAATAAAACTACCAAACGGAGCGGATTGTTTACACACTCTTCTTCTTTTTTTACACTCTTGTGTACATACTTAGGAAGGAATTAGCCGGGTTTTAGGAGTGAATGATTACTTAATATATCTAATCTAATAGTTAAAAATAATGGATCCATCGGTTGGTTATGCTGTTTTCTTATTACTTTTCTTAGATTTTCTCTAATTTATTAGAGGATCGCGTATGAATGTTATTACTCATAGTTGTAATCTACTTGTAGTCAACTATTGTTTGTTGTGGCTTGGTAGCATCATCTACTAACCTATCATTTGATCATTGTTGCCCATTTAGTATCGTCCTTTGCTTTTGGTGCTTGATGACACATGCGCTCATTGGATGTCAGCTAATTATTAGATGCATTGTACACGGATGCCTCATAAGTAATATGAGTCAGTGATCGGTGGATAGTGGTTTGTGTATATAACTTATATACATGGGGATTAGTGTGAACATACGACTGATATATTAGGTTATTTATGATTGACAAAGTATATTATATACTTGTTGATGGAAAAGCTTAGTTCCAGTGCAGGTTCTAAAATATTGATGAGATGCAAGCGTGTCAGTCAGTTTGATCCTGCAACTGACAAGATATATAAATTGACGATCAAACTGTCGATCGGTCAATAAGCTGATGTAGCGATACTGGCCAACGTCGATAGGGTTTTAAATAATCGACTATATGTCCGATGTAGATTCCGACGCTTGGATAAATAATAATATAAAGACAATCGACTGATAATAATGTAATAAGATAATAAACCAATTGCCGATATAAATGTGACAAAGTAAATATCCAATGATCCAATCAGCTGATATAGATATAATGAAGCAAATATCCAACAAACCAATCGGCCAATATAGAATATAAGATGTAGGCTCGATGGTTAAACCATATATCGGCTGGAAGTCCTATGTTATTAAATCCAAATGATTAAGTAATCAATGAAACCTTTGCTGCAATCGGCTAAACGCAATCTTATATATAATCCTTATAAGCCGATGCGACACTTAAATACTTTCCAGATAACTCATCTGCTAAAACTTCAATGAAACAATGATTGATGCCTACTGACTTAAATAAATCTAATTTACAACCATAACCTCATAGGTCGGACCTAACCGATGCAACATAAGGTTAATAATTATCTGATGGATTTAAACCAACCGATATGATACCGATCAAAGTGGTCATGTATTAAATTTAATCAAGACGATAAAATCATCAAAGAGAAATTTAACACATCAGATAAGCTCGACTAACCCTTCGATGAAACATTAGAATAAATCTATAGGCTTAACAAGGCGTAAATTATCAATAATAATCTAGTAGGTCGGATCTAACTGATATAGCATGAGATTGTATATGATAATCTAATACTCAATGAGCTGATAAATTGGTCTAATGTGATGGATATATCAAATCTATCTAAAGCGACATTATGTTTAAAGAAACATCAACTTCATCAGAATATCGAACCTAACCAAGAAAGTTATAACTAAGCCGATGTGAATATAAACAATAATGAAACTAAAGATAGAGATGATATACCAGATAGAAAACATTTGTGTCGACCTGATTAGAATATTAGACTCAACCGAGTAAGTCCTAGCCATGCAAGTACAAGTGAAGATGACGAAACTCACTTCTTGACGGAGGTCGAACTCAATCGATGCAACCCATGCGCGAAAACAATAACTTGTTAAAATAAAACCTCATAAGAGGATGGCGATGCGTCGAAAGTAGATATATATTGATAAATGAAAATATCTCTTTACAGGGATCATGAGTGTACATATTTATATTCATAGGCCGATAAGAGTTCTAACTGAACATGTCATAAAACTTTTATAAAGATAAAAAAAACATAAAGTCCTCATCGAATATGACACAAACTTTTCTAAATACAAAACCTAATTAATAGATAAACTTAAGCCGCCATACAACAGTCTTCAAGATTCTTTCTTGAACTCGGTCTCTCTTGCATAAATTTTTATTTGTTATTTAACCTCTTTCCTTAACTGAATCCACTAAAAAATCTCAAATTTTAGTTTTAACAATACTACATATGCTTAATTACCAAAGTAACAAATTTAAGGTCGAGTTCTAAAGTGCTTTTATCGGATTGGTTACTTCCTTATTTATTTATTGTAAGCATGTTTGCCAAACAACCAAACTGTGCATGTTTTGCAAATACTTTCTATATTTTTTTAAAAATTAAATAAATTTATTTTTTAAGTTTGTAATATTTGATACTTTAATATGTGTTAATGACATATGTTCTTTCGTGTGCCCTCGATAAACTCAGCCAATGAGGTAGATCGGACAAAGCTTAAGTAGTAGATAAAGGACGCAGATACAGTGTCAAAAGAATATATTTGATCTTTAATTTTCTAATATATGAACAAAGAAAGAATATATTCATGATACTATCAGTATTTTATAATAGGGAGTGAGTATCTTTCGGAAATGTTACTCATAATTAGAGTTGTTTTTATTTTTAAAATACAAGTCTAATTTAACTATGCTGGTTCTTAAATAATATACAATTATATAATTTATATTTTAAATTTATTTATATTTTTATGGATGTTTCGATGACATGCATGATGTTAGAATATGACTGGAAATAATATAACTTAAACGTTAAACGTATAGTTAATATGGGCATTTGGTTTTTCATCTAATAGTGAGAAAGAAAAAGAAGTAAAAGAGGAAATGCGGCAGGACTGCGTTCGTGCGTACCGTACTGAAATGCATGTAGCCATAGATGTGTGGAATTTTAGAAATAAAATTAACTATTATTATTTTATTATTATTTTTTTAAGATAGATCAAGTGATTAAAAATAATGGGTTCATCGGATTAAATGAAAACCGATGACAAAATGTTTTATTTTTTTTAGAATTTTTAGATTTAGTAGAACTTCACGTAATAGTTTATCATTACGAATATTTTAAAGTTTAATAGATTTTTAGATATAGTATACAGTAGATTAAACTTGTTTTATAAAACTGTATGTAGTTAGAACCTCAAAATTCCTAACTCATTAATGTATAAAAAAATAAAATGTACGTACTATGTGAAAATATCATTAATCATAAAACACTTTTACACAACCATATTTTTAATATTTTTTTGCGAACGTACAATTAAAAGAGAAATAATCAAACATGTTGGATACAGTGTGATAGGTGTGACAAGTAAAAAAAACAACGGAGTGGGTATATCTTATCATGTATCAGCATGGTACTTACCCTTACCCTTACGGCCTTACCAGCACAGTATAGGGCATGACGTAATTAGAAAAGGACTAAACGGCATTTAGCGATGATTGATGTCCCACTCCCTCTGTTTTTTTTTATTAAATCGTCCCAGGGATAGCTGGGATATATGGGGCCTGTGGGAGCCTGACTGCTTCTTTCAAAATCTTTCAGTTCCCTAAATATTTTAGATTATCATCTAAATTCTAAGAATATATAATTATAAAATCTAAAAATAAACTAAAATTCGAAAAAACATAGATTTTTAAATTTTCAAAAACTAGGTATCAACTAACAGATTTTCAGAACTCTTAAAACAGGGTCATGGCTAGTTTTGGTTGCTTGATGTGGCTGAAAAACATTCGGCATATCTCTGTCCGTGATGGCACTCTTTACCAATCACGCGTTGCGTAAGTGATCTATATACCTTTCAAACCAAATGCTACTGGCCAATTAAGCTCTAGCTACTATATTAGAGTTATGTTAAAAGAGCTTCTGATAACTGTAGCTAATAGCTAACATACACTACTGAAGAAACGATTTTTTCGGACGAGGCTCCAAATAGGTTCTAGGTGGGCCATAAGAGGTAGCGCTGCAAAAAGCGGTCCGAGGCCGGCTATTGGCCGCACGAGATAATCGCATTATCCGTGCGGTCCACTTAGCGACCGCACGGGATATTATGCCCATGCGGTCGCTTAAGTGGACCACACGGAATAATAGCTAACACACACTACTGAAGAAACAATTTTTTCAGACGAGGCCCCAAATAGGTTCCAGGCGGATCATAAGAGGTAGCGCACAAAAAACCGTCCCGGGCGGCTATTGGCCGCACGGGGATAATCGCATTATCCGTGCGGTCCACTAAAGACCGCACGAGATAATGCATTTTTTCGTGCGGGCGTTAAAATGGCCGTATGCGATGATACTTATTGTTGTATATTTCTTTGATTTATTTTATTTTCATGAATTTTTGTCAAGTCTCACATTTGAACTACAAGTGATTAAAAAATAGAATAAAATTAGTAAAAAAGTTATATTCATGTTGTTTAGACATGCTTGAGTCATTATTCTGTAAATGAGAATAAATTTGAATTTTCTTCATGAAACATGATTAGGAACCTATTGACCAAATGATTTTAAAATTGTATAAATAACAAACAAAGTCAGAAAATCATAAAAATTGTTTGGATGTCATGATATTATATGTAGAGGCTGTGGTAAAAAATTGAGAGGGTTTCGAATATTTTATCAGATACGTTATCGTGTGCGGTCGGCTTAAGGGCCCTCGCACTCGGCAAAATTTTGAAAAAAATTTCTTCTCCACCCTCCAAACTTTCTCTACTATGTAAATACAACATGTAACTCCTAATTATAAAATTTGGTAATTTTTTGATTGGTTTTGCTATATTTCTTTGATTTATTTTATTTTCATGAATTTTTTTTACCAAGTCTCACATTTGAACTACAAGTGATTAAAAAAATAGAATAAAATTAGTGGAAAAATGATATTCATGTTGTTAAGACCTGCTTGAGTCATTATCCTGTAACTGAGAATAAATTTTGAATTTTTCTTAATGAAACATGATTAGAAACCTATTGACCAAATGATTTTAAAATTGTATAAATAGCAAACGAAGTCGGAAAATCATGAAAATTGTGTGGATGTCATGATATTATACGTAGAGGCTGTGGTAAAAAATTGAGAAGGTTTTGAATATTTTATCATATACGACGCTCACAAAACCGAAGATTCTGCAGAGAGGATTAGAAGTATTAAGAAGGATTGGTTAGATTTGAAGAGAAAGTGACGTAGCGAATTGTCTCTTGATTTCAAAATTTTTTCCATAGGCAATAATTAGCATATATTGATGTATGGAAAAATTTGGTAATTTTTGAATCGGTTTGATAATTTTTTTATTAATATCCAATTTGATGCAAAAAAAGAGAGGAGGGGTCGATTATCGCGTGCGGGCCACTTAAACCGCCCGCACGGGAAAATAACTTCCCGTGCGGGTGGCTTAAACAGCCCGCATGGGAAGATCATTTTCCCATGCGGGCCGCTTAAACCGTCCGCACGGGAAGATCGTTTTCCCGTGCGGCCGTTAAGCGCCGCACGCGATAATCGCCGCCTATAAACGGCCGCGCGGGCTCCTAAAAATTCCAAGTTCCGGTGAAAACAGATCTAGCACCGCCGAGTGCCGAAATTTCACCCTCGCCACGCCGAGCAACCGCCGCCCTCACCAGAGATCCGCCGCTTAACTCCTCCCCACCGACCGCATCCGCCCCTTCGCGGACCTCACCGCGCCCTCGCCGCCTTGCCCTCGCCGTCGACCGCCACCACGCGCCTAGCCACCTTGCCCTCGCCGCCCATCCCCCGTCGCCCGACCGTCGGCTTCACCGACGCTGATGCCGGGCTCACCGACCTCGACCGCGCGTGCCACCGACGCCGTCAGCATCTGCTGGCCTCAACCAACTCCTCCCCACCGGCCGCCAACCGCCGCCAGCCGCCTCCACCGTGCCACAAACCGCCGCCTGCCCTACCGTGCCACCGATCGTCAACCTCCTCACCGCCACCGGTTAGTCATTCAAATTTTAACTTCTGTTGATTCTTGTAAATTTTGTGATATGTGTTGCGTGTGAAATGTGCTGTGGGATGTGCTGTGAGATATGTGTTGATGTGAAATCTTTATGATGTGAGATATGTGTTGATGTGAGATATGTGCTGTGAAATGTGTTGTGAAATCTTGTAAATTTATTTGATGGAACTATAGTTGATGAATTTTTGATGGAGTTATTTGATGGACTGTTGATGAAGTTTTGATAGACTGTTGATTTCACTGTAAGGACTGTTATTTGATGGACTGTTGATGGACATTCTGACTAACTTGAATAATACCTCCTTGACATGCATTAGCAAATTGATTCAATTCAATCATGTGATTATCTATTGTGAAATGCATGACTTAGTATTTTGAATGATTTCTACATGATCTCTGCCATGCTACTTCAACTATGGATTGGCCATATAGTTTATGTCGCTGTATAAACTATACGCTGTGGTTATTTCTGTATAAAATATTTGGACGGACGTGGACGGACGAACGCACGAACGGACAAACGACCGACCGAACGAACGGACGAACGAACGAGTGTTCGTTTGGTCGTTTATTTTTGGATGAATTTTAGATTTTAGGTTAGATTTTAGATATTCAAACATATATACCCACCGTCTCCTCGGTATGTTCTAATCTCCCTCTCTCCTCTCCCTCTCCTCGGTCTCTCATCTCTTTCCCTCCCCCAATCTCACCTCTTCTCACGGACAAAACAGGCAAACATATGTATTTTCATTGCTCATCTCTAATAAAGAGAAGAAGAAGGAAATAAATACATTTTTTTCAATCTTCTTCTTTTTAGTTTTTTTCGCTATATTTTTTATGCATGTCCTTAATATTAGATAATATAACAAATTGTGCGTTCACAAATTTCACATGTTGTGTGTTATGAACAACCATAGATCAAATGTCGAACGAGAAAGCTCCCTCTGAGGCATGCAACGTCGAATCAACCGAGAAGTCTTCGAGCGAAGGCAAATGGCATGAACCAAGCGATCCGTTCATCGAAATTATGCAAGCACCAGCACCACCGGTTGAAGAAGACCCCGACTATATCCCTATCGAGCAAGCAGTAAGTCCAGCCATATTGTTATGATCCCTATCGTAGGATCTCGTTTAACGTTATCTGTTGTACGTGTAGATGGAAGCAAGGCGCCGTTCAAAAAGAAAGACCGCCAAGTCTGTCGTCCGGTCTGCCGAAGTCGAGACGGACACAACAACGTCTGGTCCGGTAGAAACCGACACGTCCGCGAGCGCTGGATATGCTGGACGGAACACAAGTTACATATTCGTGAAGACTCCGCTGAGCTCAAAGGCAAAACGAAGAAACAAAAGGACACGATCATCAAATAATTGCACAGGGACAAGATGATCGTGGTAGCCTTCTACTTGGGCCATGCTATGTTCGAGCACAGAGACAAAAATGCCCTAATGGTCCCTTATGCGTTGCAGTAAGTAATATTCATCCGTAAAACCGATATTTTACTAATATCACCTACAATTAACATGTCTCTTCGATCTTTTGCAGCGATCACTACATACTATTTCTAGTATATCCGCGGGACCACTTGACCGTAGTGCTTGATCCGGCACACTACAGCCAGGAAAGATTTAAAGAGTTCCTCGTCATTTTAAATTTGTAAGTACTATCATGCACCATTTAATAAGTTTTGTCTGTTTTTACTATCGAATAATTAAACAATTAATCAGTGAAACATGCAATTATTTTGTCTACACAAGACACCATAATTATGTAAGGCAAGGTGGACCGGTGAAGGATCCACAAAAGAAGAAGCTTCTTGTGAAGACAAATTGGTGGTAATTAAATGCTCGATATATGCCAACATTTTATACTGTGTTTAACTTCAAATTACTGACGCATGCACATAATAAATTTTATTCAACACAGTGTTATAAGCAACCACCAGGCACTAACCTTTGCGGCTACTACGTGTGCGAGATGCTCAGAATTTACGGGAGATACACTACTAAGTTCGAAGAAATAAGTTCATCAGAGAAATATATTTTTCTACACGTTATCGATCTTGTGTAATTTTCCTAATCGTATGTATATGTGTACTATTCTTCCTTAAACAGATCACGAAAGTTCCAGTTGTAGCGAACCGGTTCGACGATAGAACCATGCTTAACTTGGTTGCAGATCTTTGTCGCTTCATCCGTCACGATGTCTGCAATCATTTCTACGATCCGGAGAGCGAGCTGGCGACAGACGATAAATTCAAACGACTTAGGGAGTGGGAAAAAGAGCACCGCCATTAATGATTTGCAATTTGTTGCTAGACTTACGTAATTTGCGCGAGACGAAACTTGATATGTATATAAACATGCATGCATGATCTGTGTACGTACTTTAATATCTTTTATGACAAAATAATATAATTAAATATCTTTTTTTCTCGTGCGAATATATATATACATGCATCTTATCGATCGACCATGCATTTAATATTTAATGAGAGAGAGAGAGGAGAGGAGAGAGAGGACATAGAGGAGGGAGAGGATCAGAGAGAGGAGAGGATAGGAGAGGAGAAAGAGAGGACAATAGCTAATGTACATAAAATAATGTACACCATCTTCCCGTGCGGTCGACTTAACGGACCGCACGGGAAGATCCATTATCCCGTGCGGTCCTGTAAAGTGGCCCGCACGGGATAATCGATTTTCCTGTGCGGGTCACTTAAGCCGACCGCACGGGATAATAGATCTTCCCGTGCGGTTGGGCCGCCCGCACGCGAAAATGGTATTTTTCCAAACCTTTTCGCGCATGCGAACAGGCCTTTCGCACGGGAAGATGTCTTTCGGCCCGTATGCAAAAATTGTTTCTCCAATAGTGAGAATATAATTTACAGCTACTCTGAATAATTTAGATTCCCAACCAGATTCTTTGTATATGTAGATATAGAGATTATGTGAATTTGTAGTTATAGAATTAAAAAATAAACTAAAAACCAAAATTAGGAAATTCAGTTTTTCTATATCCTCGACGACTGCTTATCAAAATTTTAAACTTCAACTACTTATTAGATTAGAATTAAGCTTCCCAAACAAGATATGTATGATTGAAGTTGTAAAAGCTTGACCAAATGTGATTGCCAAACATCAAATTTCTCTTTTACCGTAGTGAATAATAAATATGTCATGAAACCGCATATAATATAATTTCTAAGGCATAGTGCAAATTTTGATTATAAACTCCATGTATGTTTCCCCCTTTTTTCATGTTAAACACTGCTAATTGCCTTCCTTTTTAAACTGTCACTACTAGAGAAAGCCACAACTATCCTGGTTCGTAACCCTCAGTAGTCCCGGTTGTCAAACCGGGACTAGAGATAGACGATCTCTAGTCCGGTTAAATAACCGGAACTAGAGATGCATCTTTAGTCCCGGTTGAAGCCACCAACCGGGACTAAAGATGGCGGAGCCACGTGACCGGCTTCGCCATCTTTAGTCCCGGTTGGTGGTTTCAACCGGGACTAAAGATTTTTTTAATTTTTTTAATTTGCCCTTTCTCCATTTGTCCTTATATTCTTTTTTTTTTGTTAAAATCCTAAAATCATCACAAATACTGAAATCAAATATGACAGATTCACAAATAGCAATGAAAATACATATCCAAATGTTTTTTCATTTTTCTCCACATATCAAATACATCTTCAAAATCCAAAAACCACAGATCAAATACTATCACATCACATATCAAAATCACATCACATATCATCAAACATCAAAAAAATTCAGATCTAGCCGCCACGGCCCGCCCGCCGCCCGCCTCCGTCCGTCCTCGCCCGCCGACCCGGTCGCCCGCCCCGCCAGCCGCCGCGCACGGGCTGCCACGACCCGGCCCGCCGATGAGGAAATGGCGCCGTCCGCCACCTCCTCCCCGCCGTCGCCATCTCCTTCCCTTGCTTGCCAAGGGAAGAGGAGAGAGAGGAGAGAGGGAGAGGGAGAGGGAGAGGAAGAGGGAGAGGGAGAGAGATCTGAAAAGTGTGCTAAGTGTTGGATCGGTGGAGAACACGATGCATACGGGGATATATATAGCCGAATTTTTAGTCCCGATTGGTGTCACCAACCGGGACTAAAGATAATTTCCTGCTAATTTCAATTCATCTTTAGTCCGGTTGGTGGCACCAACCGGGACTAAATATAATTTCTCGCTATTTTTAATTCATCTTTAGTCTCGGTTGGTGTCACCAACTGGGACTAAAGATAATTTCTCGCTATTCTTCCAAATTTATTTGGTCCGGCTAGGGTTAACAATAAATAATTTGTAAATAGGGCCAAATTAAATTTATTAAATATAGGTATAAAATAATAGTATTAAAATTTAATCAAACATAGATAATCCTAGACATTAATGTGCTCTTCTAGATAGTGTTCCTCTTTTGCCCCTCTCTATTTTTCATATTCATCTGAAGTTGTTGTTTTTTTTGAAAAATTCGACTTTTTTGTTTTATTTGTTTTATATTTTTTGTGGACTTAGGAGCACACAAGAGGTAAACACATAAAATTTGAGCGTAAACAAACAAAAGACGAAGTCTGTGAAAAATTCAGAAGACACGCTCAGAGTCGGGATAAACTTTCGGGCTCGAAAAGACAATCTTCTGAGGCTTTTTTGGGGAAAATAAAATCGCCGAACGCGGCAAAGCGGCGAACGAACGCATCCAAAATTTTTTTCTGATCGATTTTCATGTATGAAACGTCTCGATCGGAGTCCGTATGCGAAAATTATGTCCGTTTTAAAAACCGACTCCGAGTTAGAGGACGAAACATGAACAATGCGCGTAAAACTTGTTAAACACGTATAAACTAGACGTGACGGCCAGGGTTTAAATGTTCTTATCAATATTGTACATCCCTCCGATTCGTATATTGTCATCAAAATAATTTTACAAAAGATTTTGTATATTGAGAATCATTAGTTAATAACGATATGATGATATGTAATAACAAAATTAAAGCTTCCTTCTATCTTCAATCACTCACCTCCACATAACACCATACTCTTTGAAATTGCAAATCCCCTTAAATTAATTTTTGACCATTTGAATCATGTAGCAAAATTTATATATTTTTATTAGGTTCAGTTAAAAAATAAGCACATTCACTTTTGTCCCGGTTGGTGTTTCCAACCGGGACAAAAAATAACATCTCTAGTCTCGGTTGGTGTTACCAACTGGTACTAAAGATGGTGTCAGAGGCTGTCAGAGCCTGTCAAAGCGCCAGACATCTTTAGTACCGGTTGATAGCACCAACCGGGACTAAAGATAGCATGTCTAGTCCTGGTTGGTGTTACCAACCGGGAGTAAAGGTGTCCGGCGCTCTGACAGGCTCTGACAACATTTAAATCGGGACTAGAGGTGATCTTTAGTCCCGGTTCATGACACGAACTGGGACTAATGTTTCTAAAAATTTATAGACTCTGCAACTTAAACCGAAACTAATATGATTTTTGTTACTTAAACCAATGATGGTTTCTTCATAGTGCGTATATATACGTTTGCCTTTCGATAATGATACGGTTGTCCTACAACGATCCAATAATTCAATAAAACTATAATTACTTTAGACGACACAGAAAAACCAATCAAATTTCTGCTTGTGAATTAATCCCAAGCCGTCAGATCTTCAAACTGCTAGACGAGACCAAGTCTATCGGTACTGTGGGCGTACGTACGTGTGGGGTATACGTAATAAGCCGATTGATCTGGTACGACATGGTGCCATATCGATGGTTCAGACTTGGTTAGAATTAATTAGCTTAATTGCATCGGCACGTACCCAATCATTGCGACATGTATGTAGCACAAGATTTCTCTCCGTGCATGTGTCGTCACTCTCAATGTGTTGCCATGTGTTGATGTATACATGACGATGAGAAATTAAGCATTGATCTTGGAAGGCCTTCAACTTAAGGACACGTTCTTTTCCGCTTAATGGATTAATAATTAACGGGCACACTTCCTGAACTTTTTTTTAAAAAAACTTTCCGAACATTTAAACGATGCGATCTATTTATCTACCATATACTTAAATATTCATTATTTTTTTTAAAACGCTCTCAAACTATCATGAGACGTTTTTGAAAAACAAACTATCATGAGACGTTTTAGAAAAATAATATGTCAGGTGACGCTCCAATAAATTTAAAAATACTAGAAGTTATAGAAAAAAATATTTGGCTCTCTATTTTCATTTAAATTGATGGATCCGTTATTTTAGAATATTAAGACTTTAGGTCACAGACAAATATAGGGATAGATGAGAAAGTATAAATCTCTCGTCTATTTTGAGAATGAGCTCGACATATGAATGCCAAATATATTGCAGGATATTTCACTATTTATCATGTCTCTTCCTACAAGATTTGGGCAGTTTTATATAGCCCTCAACATTACACACGAGATTATAATTTTGTCGCTCAAAAAACCTACAACTGTAACTATTCTACCCCGAAAAAGCTTCTGACCTTATGGATGTGTTGGTACTTTTCTGTGTAATGTTGGTGCCTGCTGGCAGGAGTGGTCTCCCCCAGTAAAAGAGTGTTTCTTGATTCATGACGAATTTCATAGGCTATGCCGTTTTGGTCGAATGCCAATTATTGTGTAAGGGCTCGAACACACTTTTTCACTTGTTGATACCTATGTACTTTTCTGCCATAAGAAAAAACCCTATCGAGTAGGAACAACTAATCAAGTGGATTATGCCGTTAGTAAAAACCTCCTCGAATGAGTAAAACTACTCGAACATACTTTGCCACAAGTGAAAACCTTCTTGGCCTGCTTATCAAGGGAGTTTAGACCGAATAGGGCGGAAGACGTTTACCCCCTGCTACAACATAGACCATTAGATTAGATCTTTACAAAAATAAAAAAAAGTCTATTTTACTACCTTAACTACTTCATTGGAGCAACCATCTAAACTATTTTTTTACTCATTTTACATCCTTACATCCTGAACTGTTGAAAACGGTTCACTTCACTTTCCTAACACTATTTGTCTTCTTTAATCCTCTCTATGTAAGTCATAGTTCACACGAAAATTTGGTAGAAAATAGATGCGTTCACAACTTACGTCTCAACTTTTTTATTTTTCTCACTGTTTATCTAAGTTATTTATCTAAGTTGAAAGTACTTCAAATTGATTTAAACATCAAAATTTTAAAAATCAAGCAAACCGCCATGACAAAATTTTAAAATATTTTTGAACTTTGGTAGCGATGTCATCTATGGCTTTAATAAATTTTAGCTTAAAATAAACTTGTATTAAGAGTAAAAAATATTATTAAGAAGTAAAGTGAACTATTTTTAAAAGTTTAAGGATAAAATGAGCCAAGTTAGTTCAGGGGTTAAATGAACCATTGAATTAGTTTGAGTAGTAAAATAGACTTTTTTTAAAAAAATAATCCCTCGATCTCTCCTAATCTCCCGTGTATACTTACCATATAAAACATGTTTGCTGGAGAAGGCCCAAAAAACATCCTACATACGTACGATCGCTCCTAATCTCCCGTGTATGCTTAACCATAGAAAATATGTTTGCTTGGAAAAGGCAAAAAAAAACATACTACGTACGTACGATCGCAAGAAAACGATATAAGCCGAGAAAACAATATGAGCCGAAACAAATACTATAGTACAATGAAAAAAAATATAAAGCCCAAAAACATACTACATACGTACATAGTACGATCAGGGAAAAATGACGGTCTTTAAACTTTCTACAATATATATTACTCCACAAAACATGCACAGTTACAATATATCTATAATATAATATCAAATTAACGTATTTAACTATTCATTTTTTTAATTCAATTTATGATCGGGTTGTATTCCTTTAATTAATATAAAAAATAAATTTTACTTTAGGTCACCTTTGATAACCAAAATTTCATCATGGTCTATAATCAGGCTTATATTTTTACTTAACACCACATATAGTTCAACTTTAGTAAACTGTACAACTCCTTTTATACTTTGAATGGGAGTCTATAATTACATTTTGCATGGTAACCTTAACACCACATATAGTTCAACTTTAGTAAACTGTACAACTCCTTTTATACTTTGAATGGGAGTCTATAATTACATTTTGCATGGTAACATGTTTATGAATAGTTTTATCATTGCTCTCTGGTGACCCAGTCGGATGTGACCCGGATGTGACAGCCTTGTTCTTCAGTTGACACATGGTGCATGTGTCAAGCAATATCCGCTTAGTCATTATAGGGCCCACCAGTCAGTCCTCGTGATATGGCAAGATGGCAACTACTAGGGCGCTATGGGTGTGGCACGTCGCATTCCTCCTATTTCTTCGATAGACGTGGGCATGCAGGATGCTGCATGCAGCGCCATATCCTTGAGATGAAGACATGTGAGTTGTTCTCCAATTGTCTCCCTCCTGCAACAACAACCATCACATTTGGAAAAAAGTTAAGCCCCCGGGCCCACTTAGCACGACAGAAAGAACCCATCGTGAGCCGGGGATAATGGGGTGTGCTTGGGCACCGTTTTGGAGCCCTAGCCACCTGTCATGTGTCCCAGGGCAGTGTCTGCACCCTCATGGCGGCTGCCTACTTCGGGCATGTCCCTCACCCAGGGCCCTAAGTGTCACGCCCAGAAATTTAGCTAAATTTCTAGATTATTTTGTGTATTAAATCTTTGTCCAAGAATCAGCCAAGGTACACAAAATAAAAAATTAATAAATAGATCCAAACGTAAAATAAAGCGTAAATTACTTACAGGAGAGGCACTTAGTCCTCACACTCGAAAGAAAGCAGCAACAACGGAAAAGGCGATCCTAACGGGGCTTCAGCTCCACTCCACAAGCAAACTTAACTAGGGTCTGAGCCTTGGTCTTCTAACTCCGTCTTCGACTCAGAAGCACTGTACTTCTGGGAAAAGGGGGAAATAGTAAGACTGAATACAACCACCATACTCAACAAGCCACACCGAGAAATACAGACGTGCAAGGGGAGACAAGAGTGGCTTGGGCTATTTTGCATAAATACGGTTGTAAAGCCTTTTTCGTCTAAAACAGAAAAAGGTTGATTAATTAAGTCAAGATTAATCTTCCATTAAACAACGCCTATCTCCACGTTGAACAGGCCCAACCAATCCACCTAAACTAGTCCAGTTTCATTAAGTCAAATTATTAAGGTGGGACTAATCATGGTGAATCTGGTTGATCGCTAATAACCATGGGCACGAATATTCGAATAGTTTTACTCTGGCCAGAGGTGTACAACTGTACCCACAAGACACGATTTCACACATATTGCCATGCCCCGAAGCACCACCATGATACTACAAGGAGGAAATCGTGATAAGACCCTTCGCATAACTCCCCTTAACCAAGCGACACCACACCTCAGGTTTCGCCCCTACCTTTATATCCAAGGTAGGCAGCCCTCTCTCGTGCCTAGGTGAATCTAGAAGCCGCATAGACCTTGCTTGGTCCATTCAAACTCCATCACGCCCACCCTTGCCTAGATGCGCCGGTCAGGAAAAGCTACACTACGAGTTCAACCGTTGTCCATGTTGGCTTGTGGTAAGTACTGTAAGTTTTTAAGGGTTTTCCGTGAACATGTCCTTAATTATCATGGGTGTGACAAGCAAAACCATGCACCCACAACTCACCATTTAGTCATATTTTATTTAACCATTATCTCGTACCATAGTATCTCAGGTCTGAGACCATCATTTTATGTGACAATAAACAAGTAATATAGTTCTCTCATTAGGTGAGCTAGTGTAATTAAGCATGGCTAAGCGTAAATAATTCTAGCAAGGTCATGTAAGTAACACAAGCTAGTCAAATTAATCACCCAGGTTGACAAAGAATGGAATTCCCATGTAATTAGCAAAACAATGCAATTTGATTTGTAAACAATAAAATATTTTATAAATTGGGATCAATATGCGTCAAGGAGGAATATGACTTGCCTTGCTTCTTCAGCTGATCTTCTTTTCTTTGCAACCACAAACTTTCGAAACGACGAAGTCTACACGCTGTCATGCAAAACTAGAAAAACTCTAATAAAAACCAAATGAACAGTACATGGAAAGTAAACAAACATGTAGAGCTCAATTTTAGATGAATTTTGCAATTTGAATTACCGAATTTGGAGTTCATATGGATTAGATATTAATTTTAGAAGTTTTTGGGCAATTTAATTGAATTCTGGAAATTAATTCGATTTATTGCGCAATATTTAATTATTTTACAAAGGGAAAAGGTTGTTGATGATGTCGGGCTGACGTTAGTGGGGGTGCACACGCGGGAAAAAGGCCGGTCCACCGTGGACCGAGTCCATGGCGCCACGGGCCGGTGCACCACGTGGCGCACACGTGGCGCCAGCGAGGCACCGATGTGGCTGCCACATGGACGGTCCCGATCTGCCCGACGACATATCGGACGGTGCGGATGCAACGGGGTGACGGCGGTCAATGGCCGACCGGTCGGGGCGACACAGCGACTGCGCACTCGGCCCGAAGGTCGCCGACGGTGGCCATTGGCGCGACGACGCGCACCGGAGGGCAGTGGAGGAAACACGCAGACGCGGACGAGAAAGGCACAATGCGGTGGGTCCGGATAAGACCGACAGCGACGACGCTTAATAGAGGCGGCGCGCGATGAAGGGAATCGACTGGGAGTGGCGCTCGGCGACGGAACAGGGTGCGTGCTCACACGCGGGCGCGAGACGGCGGCATGGCTCGGCTCGATGGAGAGGCGGTTACGGGAGAGAAAAAGCGAGGAGGGAGGATGTTAACGCTTGAATTTGGTAAATCCCGGTGTCTCCATCGGCTCAGTGTTCATATCGGCTCAAAGCTAGTATCAGCTTAGAGTTCTGCAAGCAGCCGATGGGGATTTTCTCTTATCAATATCTCAAGCAGTCGGATTCTTGTTAGATTCGGTTTGGAAAATCTTATTCAGAAGAGACTGATCCAGGGAGGATGTGACTTGTATCTTTTAATTAGGAAGAGTTTGTTAAATTTCTTTTTTAATCTTTAGGAAAGCTTATTGGTGTCCAATAAGGACTTGGTTTGTTTCCTTTTATCTTTAGGAAAGTTTGAATTGTAATATGTTAGGATCTTTATCAACCTGCGGCTATAAATATGTAAGCTCGAGGTCCATGTAAATCATCTCTCGATCAATACAACTCGGCGCATCACCACCTTTTTTATCTGTTCTACTTTATCATCCGACGAAACTTGGCACCTGACGTGAGGCTGCATCGGCTTCGATCTTCGGCGAAGTGGTAAGTCCAAGGTCCTGCCGATTCAGGCAATTGTATTGGCTACGTTGGCGTCGTCCAAGGCTGCATCAGTACATTTGACTTCTTGGATTGCTTCGATTCGGTTAACATCTTTGCCTGAATATTTATCATATGTCTCTGTTGAATCTAGTCCTAGTATCTTGATTTGGCTCTATCGGTTGTCTCTCGTTTTAGGGTTTCTATCGATACTGGCTAAATCATTATATTAGATTAGATTAGCTTTGGCATCCACCACCCTGAAAATCAGTCAAGGGATTGAGTGTCTAGATATTGCGTTTCTTTTCATATTTAGTGTTGCATCAGTTCAGTTTGACCTACTAAGTCGTGATTAGAACCGTAATCTCTAGCCTACCTGTTGGCTGCCAATAAGGGTTTCATCGGGGTTTCAGCCGATGAGTTATCTGGACGTCACATCAGCTATGCTATGAATACGTATAAACTTTGTCTTAAGGTATGTTTAGACGTAAGTGATTTATACTGTCTCGGTATGCTACCGATCTATCCCAGTCACTTGGTCTAAACATATTTTGAGACTTAGATTATATATTATTGATATCTACAGCCGATCGATTAAACCTAATTTTTAGGGACGATCAGTTTGCAAGGATTGCTTACGAGTTGGTTTTTAGCCGATGACAACAGAGCATTCATCGACCGTTGTTTATCTTTTGGATTTTATACCATCGGACCTTCAACCGATGTGTGTTTTAATGTTCAGATTAAATGTTGCTATTATCATCATGTTATCGTCGGTCGGTCGCTTTTATATAGATGCTTGCTCAGCACATTGTCGATGGATTGTATATAGATTCTTGCTCAGCACATTGCCGATCACCTTTATATAGGGCTGACATCGACATTGGCTGGGATTGTGCTATCAGCCGATCGGCTGTTTTGACATCGACATCGGCTGGAATCAACAGATCGACTGTTTTGGTTATCGATCTATCAGCCGATATGCTCTATGTTTTGCTGTTTTGTATATCTTGTGAGTGGCAGGATCAAACTGACTAGCACGCCCGCACTTCATCAATTTTAAGACCTGCACTGGAGCTAAGCAGATCTCCGAGCCCGGCATGTGATTCGACGAGCAACCATCTTTTTATCCTTGGTCACCTTTTCCAAAGCCTGTATCTTGTGTTAACGACCAAATTTGGCAAGCTAATCCCCATGTTTGAAGCTACAATTGAAGCGGAATTGAAGGAACACGCGATTCTCAGAGTCAGAGCACGTATCGGCTGAGTTTGAATTGGCTAAGGAGACAGTCGGCTAAGACCGAGTCGGACAGGGATATCTGACATAGTTATTCCGATTGGGGTAACTAAATGTGACCAAGCCCGGTAGGAAAGTATGAAGGTCATTAGTGGATTCGGTTTCCAGTGCTTCAGAGATATTGCCATCTACGGATAAAGTCCTAAAAAGGCAATTGTATCTATTAATTAGGATATTTTGTATAGTTTCCTTATAGATAATGTCGGTTTGTTTTAGGCGTATCTGTAATCCAATTTGTAATAGAGATAAGAATCGTGTCCGTCACGGACTCGTCGTATATCTGGGTATAAATATTACCCAAGACCTGGTAATATAAATCAACACACCATCAATACAATTTTGGTGCATCACCACCTTTTCCTTTTAGTTTCATCTCGACAAGTTCTTGCTTTGGGTTGGGCTGCATCGGGTTTCGATCTCCGATGAGAGATAATTCTTGTTACAAGCGGCTTGCGCTCTCGGGATTAGCTTCCATCGTCATGATACTCTAATTTTGTTATCGTAATATCATATATGCTATATAATTTAGGTCAATGTTGCGATCTAACCTCCAATCAGCTAGCATCAATTGCTAGATGACAACCGACGCGATTAGATCTCATTGTTGATTTGGATTATATAGTATATCTACCATCTTGAAAGGTTATCATTAAGCTATTTCAGATTTTATGCTTCTTTTGGTACTTAATGCTACATCAGTTATGTTCGATCTATTAAGTCGCCCTTAGAATCATAAAGATTTAATCTGCTTCATGATCGCTATTAGAGATAGCATCGAGGTTTCTACCGATCTTACTTGATTTAACCATCTTGCACGTTTTTGTTTTGCTTGATATGTTAAATTTGCCTTTTATATTTAGATCTCATTATGTTAAATATGTTAAGCATGTTATCAATCTGTTAAAAAACTTTAACATTTGATTGTTTTTTGTTTAATATATTTAGTTTATTATGATATCATAGTATAAAGTGGTATCAGAGTACTAGCCGATACAGGCTAGATTATCCTTTTGGCTATGCTATGCACAAGTATAATCCTTGTCTTATAGTACTTTTAGATTTAAGTGGTTTATACTGTCTCGGTATACTACCGATCTATCCCAATCACTTAGTTTAAATATGTTTTAAGGCTTGGATTGTGTTCTGTTAATATCTACAGCCAATAGGGCGAATCTAGTTTTTGCCGATTCAATGCAAGTTGCATCGGCACAATATCAAACGATATGTCATCGGCCGCCAGCCGATCGGCTATCGATCTAACATTGTTTTCATTTGTTAGTTTCTGTTGGTTGCAGAAACAAACCAACTGACACGCCTACAAACCTCAAATCAATACTTTGGACCTGCACTAGAGTAAAGAAAATTTCTCACGTACCGGCCTAGAGCATTTCTGTTTCTGCCGTTACCGCGCTCCTTTAAATAACGCTCAACCACATCGGAAAAAACTCATGCCGTCAATTGTGCACTCAAACCCTTTAGCCAGAAAACTTCCCAAATCTCTCCGGTGATCTCCTCGGAGCTCTCAAGAAACTTCAGTGACCTCATCTCCGGCAACGACCTCATCCGCGTCAACGACATCTTCATTCCCTCCCTCCGACGCTCCATCGGCCGAGTTCGCCGAGGTAAGTTCTATCGGCTGAATCTCCTTTCTTTTCGCAGTGTTTTTAAGATTCCCCCTTTTTATTATAGCACCTTGCTCATCAGATTGTCGTCCCTAGTCTTCTTCACAATGAACGATAATTTTTAGGCCCAATTAGCAACATAGATCCTACTGAAGTCATCAATGCCGAAACCAATAGGATACCCTATATGATCTCAAACCCTAGCATAGCACACTGGAATGTCACATTCAAATCTTGGCCTTCAATCGAAAAATCTTGGCCAGCCTAGTACAAAAGGATGGTAGCCAGCAAACAGACCCATTGGGACGAAGTGGGCATAGCTCAGTGCTTGGCTCTTACAATAGACAATCAACCCAAGGATGAACCCTTCATGTCGGCTGCAACTTATTTTTGGAATAACATCTTCAATGCCTTTTTCGTCCAGCAAGGACCCATGACCCCTACCGTGCTTGATGTGGTCATGATAACTGGCTTGAACATAATGTCATCGGCTAACCCTAACCGATTTGACGCCAAATGCCAATACTCCTTCAAGGCGAGATCCATCAGAGGTTGGAACGGTTTTATAAGCCAGAACATGGGCACTGAATCAGTGAGCCCCAGAGAACATACTGCCTTCTTAATGATGTGGCTCAAGAAATTCGTTTTCTGTGGTTCTAGCTGTGGCCCCACAGCTAACTGGCAGCCCATAGCCGAAGCCCTAGTGTCAAAGACCAAAGTCCCCTTGGAAAAATTTTTACTGGGCTATCTATGCCAAACCCTCAACCGGACTAAGATAGCAGCCGATTCAGTTATAGGAACCGGGGGTCCCTGGTGGTTCTTATAGCTGTGGCTGGTCCTTCTGACACAAAAAATTACCGGCAGACCCAATTTGGCCGATGTTGAATTTCCAAGGATAGAGCTCACTGCGGATGATGATGGTGAAGAAATGACTACACGCAGGTGTATGTCTTTTGGAGAGGCTGCCTCTGTCCATCTGGGCTCCAAGTCATCAAACCAACTTCTAGCTGATTGGTTCACTGGTTTTTACGATGGTTTCTCAAAGCACAATCGGACTTGGTTCTTTTACTCCGGCTGCCCAGAGTTTGAACTCCCTTCAGATTTTAACTTTGATGAAATCAACTCCGAGGAACTCGAAAAACCAAGGGAAATCTTTACCACTACCATCACCCCATGGATCTTACCTATCGACATCCATCAAGGCAGGAATGTCTCTAAATCTTATGAGTTCTATCACCCGATGTCGGCTGCCAGACAGATTGGGCTAGGACAACTGCCGATTGGTCTGTACTTTTCTGACAAGATCTAAACAAGGGGCGAGATCACCTCAAGAATAATGATGGATCGACTGATGAACATAGAGGGCCCCCCTCTTGGAAGCATAGGCACTTTGGAATTGGCCTTGAAGAGGAGCTCAGCTTTTGCCAAATGGTGGGTCGAGTTGAAAAAGCACATATTCCATCAGCCGTCTTCCATGTATCTGACTACGCTCCTTCCAGAATCAATCCCTGATGTGAGTACTTCTTCTCTTTGTTAATTTTTAAAGCTATCGACTATCGTCTGCTTAATACTTAACCATTGTCTCTCCTTCTTTTGCAGACAACCGATTCTTCTTCCTCTCATGAAAGCAACTCAGGGGTTGAGATCCACTATGCCACAGGGCGAATTCCAAGTGGAGGGCTTGCTCCATCCATCATCAGCTTTAATGCACCGAAGGTGGCAACCTTGCTGCATGGCCAAACCCGAGAGGCACTGTCAAGAAAGAAAAGGGCTAAGCTGTCAGCTGCTGGTCCATCGACTATGCAGAAGAAAAAAACGAAAAAGCAAAAGACAGCCACAGCTGACAGCTTGCCATCTTTGGACCCAAGCGTGGAAGAAGCCCTCAATCAAGAGGAACTAGATGAAGAAATTGATCAAGCCATTGAGGAATCTGCTAAATCAAGTCACTCAAGCAAGTATGCACAAACGCCATCACCGATGATCAAGCTCAACAAATACCATCCTCTCCAAGGCATCCTCCTCGCCCTCAACCATTATGGATCCCTCTTTTCCTAAAGTTTTTGGGTAATTTAAACTTTTCTTGAAGTTTCTTTGTCCTTAACCAAAACCCCTTTACTTGTAGTGCAAAAGACTGGCTCATCGGCAACCATGCCCAGCTTCACCAGTAACTTCAAACCTTTATCTCTTCTCTTTTGTTGGCTTGTCGATTTCAACTAACACTTGTCCTTTTATGTAGCCTCCTCGTTCTCCATCGGCTGCCCCCCATGTATCAAGTGAGAACACTCCATCGGCTAGGGGTAGCCACCATGTCGAAGAAGAAGAACCGGCACCAACTCCCACTGTCAAGGTAAGAAACTTTCTCAAGAACAAAATCGGCCACTTAAATTCCTTTATACCTCAACAAACTTGACTTGTATCTTGCAGGCTTTAGCCGATATGTTCTCTTTTGACATAAGAGAGTTCATCGGTGAAGAAGAAGAAACTATCAGCAAGGCCCAAGCCCCTATAGCCGATGAGTTGAAAGATAAACTTTTGGACTTAGCTCGTCGGCTGGAAGCCTCACTAGATTATTTGGCCACCAATTGTGGGCCCATCAAAGCCAGGTTCGAAGATATTTAGAGCCAACTCCCGGACAAAATAGCCGATACCATCTCCTAGGCCGCTCATCTTGATCAATATCGTCATAGATTGGAAAGGGCAAGACAACGAATTGCTGACCGGAGCGCGAGAACCAACCTTGAGGTGATGGTAGAAACTAATCAACAATCTATCATCGTTGGGAAAGCCAAGCTAGACGAGATGATTGCAAGGCCATCTTCTATTGAAGCCAACATCAATCGGCTGAAGAAGCGAGAAGCAGACCTCGTGGCCAAACTTGAAAGATGCCGAACTGAACTAGCTTCCGAAGAAAAAAGACTTGCCGATCTCCCAAGGGCCGTCGAGAAACAAAAAGCCAAAGTGAAGTCTTAAATACAGTATCTGGGGGATCCGAGGAAATCACTGAAAATGATCCCAGGCACTGATGCAGCCGATGCCCAAACAATAGGTGAGATTGAGCAGATCAGACAAAGGGCGATATCGGCTATTAACCAGCTAACCGGCAGCTGAGTCGATTGTTGTAATAGGGTTAGCTCTTTTATGACTTCAAAAACATTTGTAATATATTTTTTTATATCGGCAAACTTCAGCTTACGTTGTATAATATAACCTCTACCTGATTCTACTTCTGTCGATTTTCGAAGTCTTCAGAGCTTGAAAAAATTTTAAAGTCCGCAAAAATTTTGAAGTCCACTTGATTCTGACTTTGGATATGTATATATATGCCCCCCTAATTTTACCATGTCAACTGATCATTGGTAAAATTATAGCTCGAAGACAACACACGAAGGCGGCCATCACATATACGTTAAATCATAACATATTATGATAAGAATGAAATGATTAAGGGTGATATAACTTATATCGGCCATCACACATCGGCAGAGCACAACCGATTATGATAATAATGAAATAACTAAGGGCGATATAACTTATATCGGCCATCTGAAGGCGATGTAATCACATCGGCTACTATGTATCGGCTCAATACAGTCGAATCATGAGTTGATCCATATACTGAGATATTATTTGTTCAAATACTTTCCATTCAGAGCCCTTTCAAACACCTCTCCATCGAGTCCTTCTAGCATGTAAGCTCCCCTGGAAACGCATTTATGGATCTTAAAAGGCCCTTCCCAGTTAGCTGACCACTTGTCGAATTTATTATTTCTTGTACCAATCAGCAAAATTAATTTCTAGACTAGCTCGCCTTCTGAAAATGATTTCGGCACAACTTTCTTGTTATAATGATCAGCAACCCTCTCTTTATCCTTGGTCACCTTTTCCAAAGCCTGCGTCCTGGAACTTCTCCGATGTCCTGGAACTTGTTCACCGGGGTTTACTGAGCCGATGTTTCCAAAGCCCGATCGGCTATCGATCTAACATTGTTTTGTTTTGCTAGTTTCTTGTTGGTTGCCGAAACAAACCAACTTGCACGCCTATGAATCTCAAATCAATACTTTGGACCTGCACTAGAGTAAAGCAAATCTCTCAGGCCAGTGCGTGGGAAATTTTCTCATCAAAAGAGGAAGAAGGGAAATACTCACCGGAGACCGGTCAACGACGAAGAGGACGACAGCGACCGAGGGGATTGGGCGGCAGATTTTTGGGGAAAACGGGTGGCCGGGATGCTGCGCGGTGAGGCAATGCCGGGGTGGTTGAGTATTGGCGTGGCGAGCGGCGGGCTGCGCGAAACGGGTGACCGAAGGCGCAAAGGGTGGCGGCGGCTCGGTATCTTGGTGGAGGGCTTGATCCGGCGACGATTGGAGGGAAAGGAGGGGTGGCCGGGGTTCGACATGATGTGGCAAAGCCGACGGTGGAGTTGGATTAGAGCGACGAGTGATGGGCGGTGTGAATTGAGCGGCCGGAGTGGAGGAACTCAGCGGCGGCTCGAGATTACCGTGGAAAAGGTGCTACAGCGGGCGGAGGAGGAAGTGGGGTGGAGGCCGGGTTGCGCCGTGGTGCGGAGAAGCTGGCGGTGCAAGCGGGGTGGCTCGGTGGCGGCTAGGGCGGCGACAACGTGTGGTCGAACATGGCCGGAAGCGGCGGCGATGCGGGTTCACGTGGGGAGGGAAATGGGGAGTCTTGTGGCCTCGGGAGAGAGGGGGGAAAGCACGAGGGGCGCTCGGGGATGCCTCTTATAGGTACGAGAGGCGGTGCGGAGACCGGGGACGGCCGAAATTGGCGGCGGAGTGGGGCGGCCGGTGCGGGAAAGTGGGCGGTGAGTGGTGGCGAATCTCGCGGGGAGTGGGGAAAAAGGGCGCGCGATTTGGGCGGGCACGGAGTTGGCAAGGTGGCCGGGATGCGCGGGTGAAGTGGGCGACTGTTGTGGCGCGAGAGCGGCGGCTAGCGGTTTCGGCCGGGGTGGCGGAGGTAGAAGAAAGGGCGACGGTGGGGCCACGGTCCCACCGTCGGCGGAAGAACGAGAGGAAGGCGAGCCGAGGAGGTAATGTGGACTTTGCGAAGGTGCAAAGGAGGAAAACGGAGTGGGCCGACTCGGGCCGGGCAAGGAGGAGAGAGAAGGAAGGCGGCGGGGATGTGTTGCGGACTTTGCAAAGGAATGGGCCGATGGTGGCCCAAGGCGAAAAAGAAATTTAAATTTGTTTTTTATTTTATTTAATCAGATAAATGACTTTTATATTTTTATAAATACTTTCAATGCTCAAATAAATTCAAGAAAAATCTAAAAATGGACGCTCAAAGTATTTAATAAAAATATAAAAAATTTATTTAAATAATTACTTAAATACTTTTTGTATAATTAGAATTATTTCGGATCTCCAAAATTTCACGGAAAATTTCGAGAGTATTTTAGGACATGGAGAATATTTAAAATATATTTCCACCATGATTTTTAAAGGAAAATTTTATTTCTTTATTAAATTCACTTGAGTAATTTACTTTTCTTTTTAATAATTTCTAGAAAATACATGATTAAACGATTTTTAATCCCGATCGAAAATCGGGCGTGACACTGAGGTGTACCCAGGGTCCCACACACGCTTCCTCTTCTTTTTTTTATAGAATGTCTCATTAATTTTGACGAGCTTCTCGAAGATGTCGAAGATGAAGGGGTTCATGATGGATGAGTCTTAGGTGGAGCACCGTCATCAAGATACACCTATTCCAATCACTTTGAAGATATAGATTAAGATATTGCTGCTTGGAAATTAAGATATCAATGCAAAAGTTTTGAAACCCGATCCAAAAGTGCAAAATATCGTATCTATATGTGGTGTTATGTGAAAACATGAGTCTAGCCTAGTTCATTGTGAAACATTGGTTGATAAAAGTAGTCCAAAGTGAAATTTACTCTCAAATAAACTATTGATTACATATAATGGTTATATATTATTGTTCTAAATACATCACCACACATTAATCCCACAATAATTGACATCATAAAATAATTAATATAAATACATCACCGCGACATGTAATAATTAATCTCATAATAATTTTTCAAATAGTTTCACATCATATTTTATGGTATCAAACTTGACAAATATACGGCGCTATTTGAATCAAGATGAAAATGATAAAATTTATTCATATTTTTCAAAGATATCTTATTTAAATTTAATTTGTGTGAGATTAAGATCTTCGAAGACACTGTAATTTTTCAAAATTATTTGATTGGTTTTAATAAGTGATAATCATATATACATGATACATCGTTGTGAAAAAAATATCAAAAATATTTCAATATTTTTGGCCAGTGATATTGCTATATAATAGCACTCCTTAACCCATCTCGAGAATTATTGTCATATATGTTGGGTTTATTCTTTGCCAAATAGTTTTGGCAAGAAAGTGAACAGTCAAATAACACGAGCATTAAACTATTCATGATATATTTTCTTGTTGTTGAGAAATTTCAATATGTCAGGCATTAGATATAAGTCATACAACTGTAACATGTGTATTAAACTACTCATGATATAATTTCTCGTTGTTGAGGAATTTCAATATGTCGGATGATAGACATATGTTATACACCAATTGACATGACTGTAAGTGCACTCAAATGAATTAGTTATTGTAAATAAATTTGTGAAATAAATATATTCTTAGAATTAGAATTAGCAAAGGTATCTCAACTAATTATGAACAACACATCTTGAAAACAAACCGTACGCTAAACTATAGATATTTACAAAAATATGAAAATTGATGCAGTGCTTTAGATATTATCATGATACATGTCTCTTCAGCTATAACTTTTTAGCTACAACTTTTTGAAGTAGTGTCTAATATCATCGTACTTATTTTCAAAAAAAAATTACATCCATGCCATTAAATTTTTTTAGTAGTACTAATTAATATCGCAAATAAATTGTGCCTACTATACTACGAGTCCACTCAAAACTTGAAAAACTATTTTAATTACCTCCATCTTCTCTAAGCCCTTTCCCGAAAGGTGCTAGGCATAGATAAGAGAGTTTGCTAAGCCGTCGTTAGCAATAGAACTCAACTTTCTATTTATCAATTAATGTTTCAACGCAGCAGTAAAGAAAGCCTATATGACAGTCATATGATTGATATTTTATCGAATGCGTGGGTTATCTTCCTAGTTTATAAAAACTCATGTATATAAACTTGTTATAAAATATTGTTTTAAATTCCCTTTGTATATGTCGACCTTCTAGAAACTCGTACCTTGGTCTCGCTCCGTAAACCCTAATAGCCTCCAGGCGACTTAGGGCGACGCGGGTGCTGTTGCCGTCTCCGGCGGTGTTTGATCGGACGTGAGCGGGCGAACCTCTCAAGGGGAACGGACTTCATCTGTTCTCGCAATCCCGGCTGGTTTCGTGGTATCTTAGGTGATCGGATCCTGTTAAGGCTTGTTTCCAATCCGTTTTCATGGAGACGGAAGATGATCCGCGATCACGCAAACCAGATGAAGGTGGTGCGACGGTAGATGAGGAACCAATAGAAGATCAAGGAGGATACTCAGAGGATGATGATGATGAGGATTCAGTGGAGATTGATTTTGAGCAGATCCAATCTGAGCAGATCCAATCTGAGATTGACACACAATTTGTGGCGATTGGAAGATTTTTCTCCCGACGCAACTTCAGCGCCAAGGGCTTGTTTGAGGCCATGCAAAAAGCATGGGGACTCCGGCAGGGCATGGAGTACAAGAGACTGCAAGGCAATAGGTTTCTGATTTAATTCAAAGCTGCGGGGGATTTCAATTTCGCTATGGGTGGTGGTCCGTGGATTTATCGTGGGGATGCATTTCTGATCAAGCCTTATGATGGGCATTCTAGACCATCTGATATTAAATTGGAGACACTACCTGTTTGGGTTCGTATATTTGATCTTCCCCTCTCCATGATGACAGAAAATATGGGAAAGATTTTGGGAGCAAAGTTAGGGATCGTCAGGAAGGTTGCAGCTGATGAAAAAGGGTGTGCTTGGGATGATTATCTGAGAATTCGGATAGAACATCCAGTCGATAAACCTCTAACCAGATGGTTGAAAATCAAGGACAAAGGAGGCTCAGGTATACACAAGTATGATATAAAATATGAACGCATTCCTTGTTTCTGTTTCTTCTGTGGTCGTATTGGACACGCTGAATGAGAATGTGAGTTGCCGCCTGAAAAATAGTCTGTAAGCTTTGGTCAGACCTTGAGAGCTTCACCATATAAACGGTTTGAACATAGGAGTTGGGTTGTTCCTGCGAGAGCTAAAGTTTTTGCTAAACGCAACTTGTTTGACCCCCCACAACACTCTCCTTTTACCCCAGCGCCAAGCCAGGACGGGGGCTCTGATATGAGTCAAGAAAAGGAGACCACAGCATGCAAGGAAACAGACCAAGGGACCAAAGAGGCACCTTTTACATATGATGACCCTAATCTGGGATCGAAGGAGAATGCTGAAGATGTGGCGGAAGCAGTAAAGAAAATGTCGGTGGGAGATGGGCAACCGTGTTCTCAGGAGGAGGAATCCGGTAATGCAAAGCATGCTGACTTTGTAAAGCAGCCACGGGGGCTGTCAAGAAGCTTGCTAGCACCTGGGAGAAACTTAGCAGACCAGAAGTTCACGGAAAAAACGGGACAGCTGATACACTACAACATTGTGAGAGTAGAACTACAAATGTTGATCTTGATGCTGAGAAGAAGAAGCATAATGGTTCGACAATACACAAGGGGATTCATACGGATTCAGGACAATCAGTCCTGGGGAAGAGAAACATTGAAGGTTCTCACTCGGAAGCCCGAGGCATTGAGGGAATGATGAGCTCGGCTGGCAGCACAGTTAGTAAGAGAAGCAAGAACATGTCGATGTCGACGGCCAAATCGACACACCTGACGTGACTTCCAGCGGAAGCCCGTCAAGAGCAATGAGTATCCTCAGCTGGAACTGCCGAGGGATGGGGCAACCTCGGACAGTTCAGGAGTTAGTTTGCCTAGTGCAAACTTACAAGCCTAACCTGGTTTTCCTTTCAGAAACCAGACAAAGAAAGGATAGGGTCGCTTCTTTACGATGGCGTTTGGGCCTTCGGAATTGTTTCGCAATGGATGGTTATGGAAAAGGAGGTGGAATAGCCTTGTTCTGGGACGATAGTGTGCAGTTAGACTTATTGTCCTATAATTTCAGACACATAGACACTTTAATCAAAGAGGAAAGTTGTGAAACCAAGTGGAGAGGATCTTTTGTGTATGGGGAACCAAATGCGCAAGAAAGGAATCATATGTGGAATCTTCTTCGTAGAATTAAACCAAACTCGGAGTTGCCATGGTGTATGATATGGGATTTCAACGAAGCCATGTGGCAATTTGAACACTTCTCTAACAACAAGCGGAGGGAGCAGCAGATGATGGACTTTCGAGAAGTCCTCTCACATTGTGATGTTTTTGATTTGGGTTTTAAGGGCACTCCTTGGACCTATGATAACAAGCAAAAAGGAAACAAAAATGTGCGTGTTCGCCTTGACCGTGCAGTTGCAGGACAAAGCTGGTCAGCTTTGTTTCCTTTAGCTTCAGTGAGCCACATTGCATCTTCAAGATCGGATCACTGTCCTATCCTACTGCAATTTTGTCCACATACCAGAACATCTCAAGGAAACAAATGTTTAAGGTATGAGGTCATGTGGGAGAGGGAGGAGTCACTAGGTGATGAAATAAAAACAGCTTGGACTCGTGAGGGCCCTTTATCTGATCTGGGCAGTGTTGCAACTCGACTGAATTCGGTCATGGGAGATCTTCAGTCCTGGAGTAGGCAAAAGTTTGGCATAGTCCATAAAGAAAAAGGTGTGCTGAGGAAGAAATTATAGACCCTCCAATTAATGCCGGATCATGATCAGGACCCGGAATATATATCTACGACAAGAAGATTGGAAGAACTCCTTTATAGGGAAGAGATGATGTGGATGCAAAGATCACGGATTGCTTGGTTAAAGGAAGGGGATAGGAATACGGCTTTTTTCCACCGGAAAGCTCCATGGAGGCACAAAAAGAATAAAATTCAGAGATTGATGAGACCGGATGGATCCTGGGTAGATAAACAGGAAGAACTTGAGACCATGGTCACTGATTTTTACAAGGAGTTGTACTCAGCTGATCATACAGTCTGCCCAAGCAATATTCTGGAGTTGATAGAGCCAAAAATTGATGAAGATATGAACACCAACTTGTGTAGAGAGTTTACAGATGAAGAAATATCTGATGCCTTGTTCCAAATAGGACCTCTGAAATCTCCAGGGCCGGATGGTTTCCTCGCATGATTTTTTCAGAAGAACTGGAGTACTGTAAAAGATGATATATGTGCAGCAGTAAAGTTTTCTTTCAGGAGCGACAAATGCCACTTGGAGTGAACAACACTGCCATCGTTCTAATCCCGAAGAAGAAAGAGGCCAAAGTGCTTAAGGATTACAGACCAATCAGTCTTTGCAATGTTATTTATAAAGTGATAGCTAAGTGCTTGGTGAATCGGTTGAGACCTTTGTTGCAGGACATCATTTCGCCGGCACAAAGTGCTTTCATTCCAGGACGTATGATCACAGATAATGCCTTAATAGTGTTTGAATGTTTTCATACCATCAACCGGCGTAAGGCCGAAACAGATCAATATTGTGCCTATAAACTTGATCTTACCAAAGCTTACGATAGAGTGGACTGGAATTATTTGAATGGAGCGTTGGAGAAAATGGGTTTCTGTGATACCTGGGTTCAATGGATAATGGAATGTGTCACTTCAGTGCGATATTCAGTTCGTTTCAATGGCACGCTTGTTGATTCGTTTGCACCGGAGCGAGGCCTCCGACAAGGCGATCCTTTGTCTCCATATTTATTCTTGTTCGTGGCAGATGGTCTATCCACAATCCTTCACCGAGCTGAAGCTACAAACGAGATGCAAACTCTTAAAGTTACTCGAAGAGCTCCTGCCATCTCACACCTGTTGTTTGCGGATGACAGCTTACTGTTCTTCAAAGCAAGTTCTCAACAAGCTATAAAGGTAAAAGAGCTGCTGAACCTATATGAAAGAAGCACAGGGCAGCTGCTCAGTCCTGAGAAGTGCTCTATGTTTTTTGGTAGTATCTATCCGGAGCATATAAAAGATGGCATCAGAAATATCCTGAATGTTCAACAAGATTGTTTCGAGGAAAAGTATTTGGGACTACCAACCATAACAGGGCGCCACAAATCAGGGCACTTTCAGACTTTAAAAGATCGTTTTCAGAAACAGCTTAGTGACTGGAGCGAGAGGTTTCTGTCCATGGGAGGGAAGGAGGTCCTCATTAAGTCAGTGTTACAAGCTTTACCGACTTATGTTATGAGTATCTTCAAGTTGCCGGATGGACTTTGTGAAGAATACATGAAGATGATCAGGAAATTCTGGTGGGGAGAAGAAAATAAACGCAAGACACATTGGTTATCCTGGAACACGCTCATAACCCCGAAGGGATTGGGCGGTTGTGGCTTTAGAGATCTCAAGCTCTTCAATCAGGCCTACTGGCCAGACAAGCATGGCGCATTATCCAATACCCCGACAGTCTTTGTGCCCAGATTTTAAAATCCAAATACTTCCCCAATGGTGATTTTGTGGATACAGCTTTCCCTTCTGTTTCCTCCGAGGCTTGGAAAGGGATAGAGCATGGACTGAAACTGCTAAAAAAGGGTTTAATTTGGAGGATTGGATCGGGTACAAAAGTAAAAATTTGGCGGGATAACTGGATTCCAAGAGAACAATCTCTATCTCCCATAGGAAGACCAACGAGAGTCAGACTAAAATGGGTTTCAGATTTACTAGTTCCAAGAGAACGTGATTGGGATGTGAATCTTATTAGAAAGGTGTTTTATCCGCCAGATGCAAAGGAAATTTTGAAGATCAAAATCCCTTGCAGAGAAACAGATGATTTTATTGCGTGGCATTACGAGAAAGCTGAAATTTTTACAGTGCGGTCTGCCTATAAGCTAGCACTGACGAATTTCATGCAAGCTCAGGATATTCAGAGTGCCAGCTCTAGCAGGGGGAGTCAGCGGTCCATTTGGAATACAATTTGGAAGTCCAAGGTGCCTCCAAAAGTGCGTATTTTTGCTTGGCGACTAGCACTGAATGGGTTGGCTACTCAAGCAAATAAAATGCAAAGACAAATTGTGCCGACTGCAGCCTGTCAAATCTGTGGTCACCCGAATGAAGATGGTTATCATGCAATGGTTCAGTGCACAAAAGCAAGAGCTTTGCGATCAGAACTGCGTCAGCACTGCTGGTTACCAGCTGAACGCGATTTTGCTTATACAGGACCTAATTGGCTGCTGATCATGTTGGACAGTGTTAATCCTGCTACATGAGATATAATCATACTCCTATGGAGGTCTTGGTTCCTAAGGAACAATGCCACACACGAAAGTGGAACAGCCCCAGTTTCAGCTTCTGTCCAGGTTATCTAGTACTATGCAGAGCAACTGTTCATAGTTTGAAAAGAACCAGACAAACCGAATGGAAAAAACAGTTCAGTGCCTATTTAGGTTGTTCCCCGATCTCTGAACCAGAGAGACACTTTGAACAGTCATTGGAAACCACCACAGCCAGGTTGGGCAAAAATAAATGTGGATGGAGCCTTTGATTGTTCTAGTAGAAAAGGAGGCATTGGCATTCTCGCACGAGATAGCACAGGACATGTTTTACTTTCTTCATGGAAATTTCTGAGACGACCTGTTGATGCGGAGGAAACTGAGTTACTTGCTTGCTGTGAACGCCTTCACCTGGCTGCTGAATGGATCCACATGCCAGTTGAGTTGGAGACAGACTGCTACACTGTGGTTTCAAAACTAAAAATGCAAGGGGCTGATCGTTCTAGATGGACTTTTATTATTACAGAGATCAAGGCAGCAGCTGCTCTGCTCCAGAATGTACGATGGCTCCATTGTAACAGAGAGTGTAATAGGATAGCTCATGAACTTGCTCAGCATGCGAAACGGGAGGAGCATAGCGCGGTTTGGCGTGAACAGTCCCGACCAGTATTCAGCAGTTGCTGCAGCAAGATTGTAATCCTGTGTTATGTTTTGATCAATAAAGCTCTCTGTTCTAAAAAAAAAAATTTCCTCTGTATATATCAACACATTTCTATACATCGTGTATTGAATTAATTTGTATACATCTTCAAATAATTATCACAAACCGTCTATATACTCATGAAGAAAACACCCTTAAGTGCAAATCAAGGGGACCACAGCCACGCCATTGTTGTGTTACCGATCAGGTTGGCGTATATACGTCATCGGCTTTGATCGGTCAGTCGCGATTGCGTCATGCGCAGTGTGCGACGCGCTACCTTGCGTGACGGCTCCGCGCGCCTCCCTCGCCGTACGGCACGTCCCAACACAAGAGTCACACACGGGTCACGCTTCAGAGTTCACACCTACTGGGAATCAGCACGTACGTACAAATAGAATTCGATAAAAAAAACCAATTGTTAATTTTCGGAGAGCTTATCAGAATTTAATCTTGGGCGACAAAGGTTGGAAATTAAACTAGCTAGTGCTTATTAGGTGGTGTTCATTTATAAATATGAGCATAAAGTTTGAGCACAGAAAAAAATTAACACATAATAATTAAGTGTTAATTATAACTAACCTATAAATTATATTTATTTAATATTTTAATCACCTTCTATATAATTTCTTATCAAACATACCGTTTAATAATTTAAAAATCATGTTAGTAGAAACCAAGATAAAGTAGATAGGAATCTCACAATGTATTTCCTACATATTTAATTTAAATTCAAGATTTATAATCACTGTGGATGGAAAAACCGATAAAGAATAATTCCTCTGAAAAACATTCTTTTGAAGAAAAACGCATTGTAAAAACGGAGTAGAATCAATTAATAAGCGGGAAAAACCATGGCGATACTCATCATGGAGTTGTTTCGTGGCTCATCGGCCCACTTGCCACGGTCGGCGGCAGGCCCACTAAGTGCGACTGGGCCTTGTTGGACATACCGCATTCACCCACACCACTCACACAAGGAACATTTTTAATTTTTAATTTTATTTATTAAAATATTTACAAAATAATTTTTGTTTTAAAGTTTTACAAATCTACACCATACAGTCTGAGAGTGTTTTTTAAAAAAAGTTCTTCCGAAGGGCGTTTTTTATAACATGGCACACGTTTGTTTGTGTTTAACGGTCGCGCGAAGGGAGTTTGGTCATTTTACAGGTAACCCTCTTGCAGCTCTTTATGAGGGTGGCAAGGGGATGCGTGTAAATAGACAGCTAAAGGCGGCAAAGGATGTCTATAAATGGCCAGCTCCAGTTATTTGTCCTCTTATGGACCTTTGAATTGGCGCCAAAACGCTACGTGCAAAATAGTCTATTAGCATGTGCCAACAGTCGTGTGTCACGTTATAAAATCGTCGTTCAGAGAGCATTAGGGTGTAGATTTGTAATATTTTAAAACCAAAATTTATTTTTTAAAATATTCTAATAAATAAAATTAAAAGTAAAAAATTCCTCACACAAGTACCAAGGACTTGTTCAGTTTGTTTTCATTATCAACCTTCCTAACATTTGATAATACTTAAATTTTGGTGTGTTTGAGTGTTATCAAATTTTATAGTATTGGACGCGTTTAGTTTAAAGTCTTATTTGAGAATATAATCTTCTGGATTTTCTAAATTTTGGTACGGTAGCAATGGTAAGGATCGAGTCTATACTACACATGTATATTTGTTTGTCTGGTCATGGTCTGCATTTTATTCTGATATGTACGCTTCATTTTCTTCTTGGGAGTTTTTGTTAATAATGAATTAAAACATGGCCTCTACATTAACTGTCGAAACTCGGTTTCGGCAATAGAAATTTGGGGGTGCAGTCAAGATCGCCAAGCACAATGGGTTAGAAGAAGAAGAGGATTTAGACAGGTTCAGGCCCTCTCGTGAGGTAATACCCTACTCCTGTTTCGGGGATTCGATCCGCCGAGTGTCTTTATTGATCTCATGATCTTGTGTATCTAAAGCTGAAAGCTCATCTAACTTCTCATGAAGCATATGATCTAAAGCCGATATCCCTCAAGGGACGCCTCTTACCCCCCTTATATAGTCTTGGGAGGTGGGCTTACAAATCGGAAACCCTATCTTACTCTAAGTCGGTTTCCTCAATCTTACCAAACTATGACTATAAGCCGTTGCCTTTATCTAATCGGCAACGTAATACCCAAGTCATAGTTGGTTTACATATTTGGTAGGCACAACCTATCCCTATCTCCGATCGGATAAGCTTGCCGTGTGGATACCCGATGCCATAATCTCCACAGTAGCCCCGAGTCCTTTTCGTCGACGAGACAACTCAACTTCAAACCAAAACAAGACGCACCAAAAATCTCTTTGGCGAGTGCTTCGGCACCAAGTGATTCCATCATCTCTGCCCGAATCTTCCCTAGTGGCTCCAAAGACGTGAAGGGCTGGAAAATATCTCAAAAATTCTCAAAAATAAATATCTAGGTGCATCTCCTGATGCACCTAATTAGGTGTAGCCCCTGACTATGTGGTTAGTCAAAAATAGACTAAACTTATAGTCAAGGACTATAAAAAATCATTCTTATGTAGATGCTTAGCTCAAGCTAAAGCAATCTCATCATTCGGCAAGCTCGTGCTCGTCCGAGTGAATTTGCCCGAATCATCCCAGAGCAAATAACTCAATTAACCCTAGTGGATGGAAAGCACTCGGTAGGCTCATGTCTATCCGAGTGAATCTGCCCGAGTCATCTCGGAACAAATATTTCAATCATCCCTCATGGGTAAGAAATCAATTCGCTCGGTAAGCTCATGCTTATCCGAGCTGATCTTCCCGAGTCATCCCGGAAATTTGCCCGAGTCATCTCGGAACAAATAATTCTCATATAAACGCTTAGCTCAAGCTAAAGCAATCATAAAAAATCATATCACTTGGCAAGCTCATGCTTATCCGAGTAGTTCGCCCGAGTCGTCTCGGAACAAATAATTTATTTAGCCCTCATGGGTAAGAAATTAATTTACTCGGCAAACTCATGCTTATCCGAGTTGATTTGCCCGAGTCATCTCGGAGCAAATAGCTTAACTGACCCTCGTGGGCAACAAACGCTCGGCAAGCTCATGCTTATCCGAGTTAACTTGTCCGAGTCATCTCGGAACAAATTATTTAATCAACCCTCGTGGGTAAAAAACACTCGGCAAGCTCATGCTCATCCGAGTTAACTTGTCCGAGTCATCTCGGGACAAATAATCTTTATCAACCCTCATGGGTAAAAAACACTCGGCAAGCTCATGCTCATCCGAGTTAACTTGTCCGAGTCATCTCGGGACAAATAATCTTTATCAACCCTCATGGGTAAAAAACACTCGGCAAGCTCATGCTCATCCGAGTTAACTTGTCCGAGTCATCTCGGGACAAATAATCTTTATCAACCCTCATGGGTAAACAAATTTTTCAGTCATCGAAAAATATGACCAAAATATTAAATAGCTCCTGCCATAATATTGGTCTTAATCTAAAAAGATCTTCACCAAGGTGGAAAAATAGCATTGATATAATCATTTAATCAAATGCTTATAAACCAAACAGTCCCTGTCATCGGGATGACCATGAAAAGCTTAACTGTTTGTCACCTTTCAAATTGCATCGTGCCAACTTCTCATGAAGTTACGCAAACCGCGGTATGAAAGGATTTTAAAGGTATTGGGCTATGTAACACGTGCATATTGCCAAGGCAAATCTGCTTAAGTCCATCCACTTAAGTCCCTAAGGACACGTGTCAAGCCACACCTTAGCCGGGCCGCAAGTCTCTCATGGGCTCGGCCCAATCACGAGACGACTTAGCAAAAACCCTCAAGTCTTTTACGAAGCTTCGAGGTCGTCCCGCCACTTCATCTAATCATCTTGGTCTCTTTATGCCTCCGATGTGAACTTGTAGGTATCTAGCTTATTTATGTTAATGCCTTGACCCGAGTCTTCATAGAAAATTTCTTAAGTAACTTTCGTCCACTGTCACCAAGCCTAAAACTTGATTAGATCATCAAAAATTCTCGAGTCCTTATCTATTGAACTCGAATCAAAACAATAAACAATGATAAACTAAATATAAACAAGTTATCAAAGAAAACCATGCTTTAATGACACGTATGCGCCCCGACTGTCAACTCAAGAAGTCATCTTGCTTGAGGTTGACAGTCAAGAACAACATAAAACTTACGGCAATTTAAGCATAGTATCGTCGAAGATGTTCAATATTCCAGGAGTTCTCCACCATAGATCCATCTTCGCGCTTTAGTCGTCGAAATGCTCTGGCCGAGTCACCTCGGCAATTATGTATGGTCCTTCCCATAGTGGAGATAATTTGTGATGGTCCTTGGTGGTCGGATCTTGCGTAGAAACAAATCATCGACAATAAAAGCTCGCGCCCGAACATTGCGGCGATGGTATCTTCTAAGTCCTTGAAGATATCTTGCCGACCGGATCAAGGAAGATCTTCTTCGTTTTGGCGTCGCCTTGTCGTGTCTTGGCTATCCTCTTTGTAGAAATTTCACCCTCTTCGGATGTTGATGTAGCCGGTCGGATTTCTTCCGGCCACGTGATCTCTCACAAGATTGGGCCATATCGTAGCTTTCTTCGTCGCAGTGAAGGCTTGTTTGACGTCGCGCGCGAGGGTAATGACGCCGTTAGGCCCGGGTTTCTTCATGCGAGGTAAGTGTAGTGTGGTATCGCCATGAATTTGGCGAGTGCAGGCCTTCCGATGATCGCGTAGTAGGCCGTCTTTGAAGTCGACCACCCCGAAGGTGGTATTCTCCGTTCGGAAATTCTCGCGAACTCCGGAGGTGATTGGAAAGGCGATGTGCCGAGTGGTGTGGGCGACGCCCGGGATCACTCCGTGGAAGGGGTGAGCTTGCCTTCAACTCGTTCTCGGGATTTGTATCCCATCCAGGTCTTAGCGAATAGTAGATTGAGGACGCTACCCCATCGATGAGGACGCGCTTCGCTTGATGTTCCAACCACCGGTCAAGTACCAAGGGATACCGCCTGGGTGAACCACTTGGTCGGGATGATCCGAGCGATTAAACGTGATGGCCACCTCCGACCATCGTAGATGTTGTGGGACTTCGGGTTGTGCCGCGTCGACCTCACGGTCCATCAGCTTTTGCTTCCTCTTGGACTCATAAACATGCGGCCCCCGAAGATGTGATTCAGCGTGGTCTTGAAAAGGCTCTGAATTCTCAGTCGAGTTGTTCTTCTTGGTTCCCGATGGACCGGCTTCATCGATCGGCTTCTTGTTTAACCGTGCCGCATATTGCTCGGTGAATTGCTTGTAGATGATGCGTGCACCGAGCGTTCATGATCGTTCATGATCGCGTCGTAGGCCGCAACTCGGCGACGGTGTTGAGAATCGGACGTTGTGGCAACCAGTCTTCATGCCGGCGCTTGCGATTTTTCCGGGCCGATTCTTGCTGCCGTTATCCTTCCTCGGATGCCGGCTTCCTTCCGAATGCTTGTCATCCCTTTTGTCGAGCCGGTCTTGGCATGCCGCCTTGATTGCATCGTTGGACTTGGCGTAGGAGTTCGCCGTCTCGAACATTTGTTTCACCGTCTTCGGTGGCTTGCGCCCAAACTTTCCAATTAACGGCTCATCACGGACTCCTTCCGGAAGGCGGCGATGATGATGTCGTCGGTGATGTTGGGAATCTTGTTGCGTTTTCGGAGAAGCACCGGATGTAGTCCTTCGAGGTTCGTCCGGCTTCGGATGACGTTGTAGAGATCGAAGTGGGTGCCGGGCCTCTCGAAGGTGCCCTGGAAGTTGGCGATGAAGTGGTCCCGCAGCTCGCTCCACGAGCCGATTGAGCCTCTCGGTAGGCTCGTGAGCCAGTTCCTGGCTGAGTTGGTGAGGGCCACGGGTAGGTAATTGGCCATAGCCTTGTTGTCACCGCTGCTGCGCGGATGGCGAGAGTATACACGGTAAGCCATGACTCGGGTCGATCTTGCCGTCATATTTCTCTATTCCCGTTGGCTTAAAACCATTCGGCCAGTGCACTCGGCGAAGCTCCCGAGTGAAAGCTGGCACTCCGTCGTCGCCGCTATCGGGTGATCCCCTCCGATCTTCCCGAGTGCGTCGGTCACGCTCCTGGAAGCGGCGATCGAGGACTTCCCGCAGATCACTCGGCGGGGTCTTCGGTTGGCTGGTTGGGTAGCTGGAGCTGTTGTTGCGGCGGACGCGGTGGTGGACGGGTGGACGTCCATGTCGTTTGTCGCGGGAGTCGGCCGTCTGCTCCTGGTACTTCGGCGTGGACTCGCGGGGTGGGCCTCTTGGCCTGGTCGTCGACTGATCTGGCTCGGGCCTCTTATAGTCTCCCCGACCTTAGAGGCGGAAGCCGGCTCTTGTCTAGCGTTTCGGCCACGGTCGGTCGGCCTTCGTGCGAGGTGGTGGGGTGGCCGTTAGGCGTGGCTGCGACGATGGTCTTTATCTTGTCGAGTATCGGAGTCATGTTGGCGGGTGCCGTTTCAATGACGGTGTCCAAGAGCGTGAGTGCGGCAACAGCGTTACTGCCGTGGCGTTTGGAAGATGTTGGTGTTGCGGACCCGTGTTTGAAGGATAGCCTCCGAGCCGGCCGTCCACGCCCGTAAATCTTGCTTTCTCATGTCGCCTCATCTTTGCGTTGCTTCTCCTCTTCGGCCGTCTTGCGCTCGTGCTCAATCCCGGCTCGCTCTTCTTCAGCAAGCCTCCGGCCATGGCGAGTCGGACTCGTTCGGCTCGGCCATGAGGACCTCAAAGCACTTTGGCTCGTAGTCCATGCGGCAATCGGAGTTGTCGGCTTCGTCGAAGGGATGCCGTAGAGGTTGTCGAACCCGGCGGAGCCGAGGTATCCATTGAGCTCCGAAGATGAGCGGGAGCCGAATGATGGGAGGATGACGGCGACCTCCCTTGATCCTAGGTAGCTGGGCCGGATCGCTCCGGTCCGAGTCGAGCTTGAAGGCGTTGACTCCTCCGAGTGGGTTGTCACCGACTCGGGAGAGGAGCTTGCTGTAGATCTCGGCGGCGTTTGGTAACCCAAACGGCACCGAGAGGTCTTCGTCCGAGTAGATCGTCTCCGTTGGGGAGGCGAGAAGGTTGGCGCAGATTTCGGCGGTATTCGATAATCCGAATGATGCCGAGTGAAGTTCGTCGTCGAAGAAAGTAGATCGTATCTTGATCTTGAAGATGTCGTCAAAGATCCCGGCGCTATTGGGGAGCCCAAACGGCGCCGAGTGGGTCTTTCCTTTCGACTGGTTTGAATCCGAGTCGAAGGAGGAGTCGTCGAAGAAGTTGGCGGCGAAGTCGCCGAATCCCGAAGAAGATCCCATCACGCTTGTTGGCGAGATTTGTCGAAGAAGTCTTGACGCGCGCCCCTACAGCGCGCCAACCGTCGAAACTCGGTTTCGGCAATAGAAATTTGGGGTGCAGTCAAGATCGCCAAGCACAATGGGTTAGAAGAAGAAGAGGATTTAGACAGGTTCAGGCCCTCTCGTGAGGTAATACCCTACTCCTGTTTCGGGGATTCGATCCGCCGAGTGTCTTTATTGATCTCATGATCTTGTGTATCTAAAGCTGAAAGCTCATCTAACTTCTCATGAAGCATATGATCTAAAGCCGATATCCCTCAAGGGACGCCTCTTACCCCCTTATATAGTCTTGGGAGGTGGGCTTACAAATCGGAAACCCTATCTTACTCTAAGTCGGTTTCCTCAATCTTACCAAACTATGACTATAAGCCGTTGCCTTTATCTAATCGGCAACGTAATACCCAAGTCATAGTTGGTTTACATATTTGGTAGGCACAACCTATCCCTATCTCCAGTCGGATAAGCTTGCCGTGTGGATACCCGATTGCCATAATCTCCACATTAACAGACTCCATGTACACAGCCATCCTTAAGGGTGTGTTTGGTACTATGTGTTAGAAACTTCTTCTCCTCCGTACGAAAAATAAGATGACTCATTAAAAATTAATTATGTATTAGTTTAAAGTTTTTAAAATAGATTAATATAATTATTTTAGCAACTTTCTTATAAAATTCTTTTTAAAAACACACCATTCGAAAGCGTACATGCGAAAAAAAACTAAAGTTAAGAAAGGAGAGAAAAGAACACATCAAGAGTTTAGGTCTTTTCGGTAGAGCTACAGCTCTAACTTCACCTCTCCTGAAGTTAAAGTCTAGTCAAACAGTTTTAGGTCCACCCAAAAAGAAGGTAGAGCAGTGTTGACGTGAAATTTGTCACTACACATGAAAGCTTAGGAGATTTGCTTAGCTCCAGTGTAAATCCTATCAATTGGATTTAGGATATGCTAGTTGGTTTGATCCTGCAACCAATGAGATAGAAATAAAGGATAATATCTACACCCCTGCACTGCATTGTTCTTTGTAGGTGAAACGAATCCAGACAATCTTACCACTATGTGTTAATTATGATGGTAATGTTAGTTCATTCATAAGCTAGCTTAAAAATCTTGTTACAGTCTATATATTTATAAAGTAATTAGTATTTTTACCTAAAATTTTTGTCCGCACTATTTTACAGAAAACCTCTTGAGTTTTTGTGAAATTAATCCGCAGTCTCGTGCGCCCATCTATCTAGCACGTTAAAAATCCACCTCACCGGGTCAGACCACCGAGCCCAATGCATCGCACTGCTCAACCATAATATGTTAGTGTTCTCGTGGTTTCTGAGGCTGCTCATCATCGGCATCAATATGTACTTTCTGAGCATGAGCTTCGTCGGTTGGCTCATCCAGAACGACCTCCCCAAGTACACCAACGTGCTCATTGGCGCCGTCGTCTTCCTGCTCATGCTCATCTACATCGTCGCCGTCATCTACCTCACCGTCAGGAAGGACTCCATCATCACCTTTGTCGCTGACTCCTCCCTCGCCATCGTCGACGTCGAGAAGGCCGCCTTCTCCGACGCCGGCGACGTCAATGGTGCCGCCGCCGACGTGCCCTTGCAGTACATTTATCTAATTCATGGCAGAGCCAAGCTAGCACATCCTTCAACTTCATTTTTCTGTGCTTAATTAACTACCTTTAATTAATTAGTTAATTAAGCCATTAGATTAATCTTTTAGTACTGGAAGAGTAGTACTATGGTTGTACCTTTTTTTGAAAGTACAGTACGCCACAGATAGTGTACTATATAATACTAGAGTTCGGAGTAGTTATTGATCTATGTCAATAATTAATATGCAAGTTAGGGATTGCATGCATATTCTTAATTTCCAAGTGTATTATGCAAATTGCAATCTTTTACTCTTATACATCTTTTCTTAGAGATAATGTTATAACTCAAGTACGTAATCTATATATCTATATCTATAATCTATAACTATCTATAAAATAAGTAGTGTTTCTATCCAAAATTTTCGTCTGTCTGGCTATTTTTGCAGAAAACCCCTTGAGTGTTTATAAAATTAATCCGTAGAATGCTGAAAAGAGTGTTTCTACCCAAAATTTTTGTCCGTCCGGAAAACCCCTTGAGTGTTTAATGCTGAAAAGAGTGTTTCTATCCCAAATTTTCGTTCGTCTGGCTATTTTGCAGAAAACCCCTTGAATGTTTATAAAATTAACCCGCAGTCCCAATGCTGAAAAGAAAGGGAGGGCTAGGATAAAAAAAAGACCTCCTGCGTCTCTCCCTTCCGTCCCCATCTGCGCTGCATCCCAACTTCACCCGTTACAATACACGGGTATAGTTGCTAGTTAATAAGAAATCAAATAGATTTAAACCTTGATGAGAAGTGTTAGCATGATTACCACAACTTGAAGATTGCTTTACACCAAAAGATATAAAATATTTCTTGGGAAATAAGGGATCATACGGAAGAGATCTAGTTGAGATCGATATTCCTAGCAGATCATGATAGAGGATCTGCACAATCGACATGTCTATGTACACAAAATAAATTTAGATCATCAAGGAAATATAGTCAAAGCAGCTAGAGAAGGAGCATGCACTGTTTGTTGATCGATCACCGTAGCTGAACTTATCGAGTTGAGGGGAGTAGCATCAAGCTTGGCACTGTCAGCCCCATGGACCAGGTGCTCTGGCGGACACACCTTCTCGAGGCTTCCCTCATCGATGCAATCTCCATCAAGCAAAAGACAGAGACGATACAATCTGCGCCAGCTATGGGTTACGTGATCAGATTAGCGGCATGTAAATTCCGGCCACGATGTCACAAGTGCGTCATCGTGATATCAACATGATGTCATCACCATCCATCCATAGGCTGATCATGTGTAAGGAAATACATAAAAAAATCACATCCTCACATCTAACCCCTACGACTACATCAACAACATGATCAACTTCACCGAGCTCCTAAGGACATATCGTCGACATGTTCCGCATCCGTTATCACCGGCAACACATCTCGCCGATGGTCTTCATCAACATGGTACATACCGTCACCACCGCATCATCCACAATGATAGATATCTCGCATTCTCTGACAGACATGTCTGCAAGATGCTTCATTGATGACATCGACTGTGTTTCTTATGACGGCATCGACCACGTCAATTACGACGGCAACGACTGCATCAACCCGACATCACTACTGTGATGACCACTTACACAGCACAAGAGGACCAACCAAAGTGGTGGCCTCATTGCCAACGACGTCCTCTGACATTCGCAAGATGTCCTCAACAGCATCCTCTGACACCTACAAGGTATAAGATGCTAATAATTGCAGTTTTTTTCGCCTTTGGCTATGTGCGGCTACATCAACTACCATAACTACCACAACCACGTCTACTACATGATCGGCTACATCGACAAACATCAACAACAAAAATCATCTACAGTACTACAGTCAACACATCTATGTCATCGCTATCGTCCATGACACTCCCGCTATGACTGCGGGAGGGAATAGAAGAGAGTCAAGGGACGACACTGAAGGGGACGTAGGCACCAGGTGGAGGACCGTTCATCAGAGATGCATCGATGATGGCGAGTCGAAGAAGATGAAGAAATAGAAGATTTCAAATTCAGTTGCAATCGTTCGCTTCACTCCCGTTACAACTGAGGGAGAATGTTAGAAGTAGAGATATGTATGGTTAGAGATAAGAGCCAAGTTAAATTATAGAGATGAGATAAAGTCCTAGAGATAGAATCCTAGAGATAAGATAGAGTCCTAGAGATAAATCCATCTTAACTTGTCTTTGTTAGCAATTGAATTCTCACTAGAATTCGCACTCATTGAGAGAGGATAGCACTCAAGAATTCAGGAATTTTCTAGTTTACTTCTACTCAAATGCCATGCCTTCTAAGGCAGGTTAGAGTTACATATATAGGGGTGGCTACACACTATCAGTCAACAAGCATTATTGACTGTCCTAGCTAGTCTAAGATACCAAAGGAACGAATGACTAACCGCCTAAAAGGGCTGCAGCATCTTTAACCCTATAACTGCAGCCAACAAACTGAGAAACCACCACTGCAGCCAACAAACTGAAAAACCACCACTGCAGCCAGCAGCACATGGACCTCAAAGGACCATGTGCTGCACAAAGATAGTGCAGGGAACCACTAGACTAGTACAGGGACTTATCCAACAATTCTCCCCCTAAGTCTTGTACGTCGTCTTGTGGAAAGGTTGGACCATCTCGGTCCTAGAGAAAAGTTCGACAAACTTGATCCTCTCAAGGGGCTTGGTGAGCAGGTCCGCAAGCTGGTCCTTGGTGTTGATGTAGCTCGTCTTGATGCTTCCCTCCTCCAAGCAATCCTGAATGAAGTGGTACCTCACCCGGATGTGCTTGCTCCGTTCGTGAAAAACGGGGTTCCATGCCAGGCCCAGGGCGGAAACGCTATCCACCCTGAGCTCCACTGCTCTAGTGTCTTGGTCGAGCAGATCACTAAGTAGTCGAGAGAGCCAGAGCGCCTGAGTAGAAGCAGTGGAGGCTGCTATGTACTCGGCCTCACAGTTGGACAAGGCCACCACCTGCTGCTTGACCGACTGCCAGCTCACAAGGCACTTGCCAAGAAAGAAGAGCACACCGCTAGTGCTCTTGCCGGTGTCGATGTCATCGGCGTGGTCGCTGTCGCTGTACCCGACGAAGTGCGCCCCCCGGGGCACCTCGGGTAGAAGAGGCCGTAGTCAAGAGTACTCGCGACGTAGCGGATAATCCTCTTTACGGCCTGCTGGTGCTCCGTCGTCGGTCGCTGCATGGACCGACTGACGTAGCCAATGGAGAACGCCAAGTCCGACCATGTGTGGGTGAGATAGCGGAGACTCCCCACAAGGCGCCGGTATTGCGTGGCATCCACCTCCGTCGCCATGCTGTCACGACTGAGCTTTTGCCTCTCATCCATCGGAGTGAGGGCTGGGTTGCAGTCGGTGAGCCCAGCTAGCTCAACGACGTGCTTGGCGTAGGCGGTCTACCGAAGCGCGATGCCGGAGTCGTCTTGGTGGACCTCGATCCCCAAGTAGAAGGAGAGAGGCCCCAGATCGCTCATCTGGAAAGTGGCCTTCATCTCCTCCTTGAACGTCGCGACCTCCGTATCCTTGGTGCCGGTGATCACCAAGTCGTCCACGTAGACTCCCACCAGCAGGACATTTGCACCATTGCCCCGTCGGTAGATGGCCGCCTCGTGCGGGCTTTGCCTGAAGCCCATCCTCATGAGCGTGGAATCCAGCTTGGAGTTCCTCGCCCTTGGTGCCTGTCGCAAGCCTTAGAGGGCCTTGCGCAGATGCAGCACCTTGCCCTCCTTGCCGGGGATCGCAAACCCCGACGGCTGGTGCACGTAAACCTCCTTCTTCAAGTCGCCATTGAGGAGCGCCGACTTGACGTCCATGTGGTGGACGTGCTAGCCCTCCTGGGCAGCCAGCGCAAGGAGGAGTCGCACGGACTCCATCCTTGCCATGGGAGCGAAGGCATCGTCGAAATCAATGCCCTCCTGCTGAACGAACCCGCGCGCCACCAAGCGAGCCTTGTGCTTGACAATGAAGCCGGCCTCATCCCTCTTTAGTTTGAACACCCACTTAAGGGTGATCGCACGATGACCCCGAGGGAGGTTAGCCAACTCCCAGGTGCGGTTCTTCTCGACCGCATCCATCTCCTGCTGCATCACGGCACGCCATGCCACGTGACCATCGGCCTCTGCGAAAGACCGAGGCTCGCTGTCTTCGCACGCAAGGTGCAGCTCCGCCTCCATGTCACGAGGCATCAGTCCCGGCACCGGCTGGTCGCCGAGAATGTCCTCCATCGTACGGTACCGTAACGGCTCGCCATCGTAGTATGCGTCGATGCGCTCCTCATCGTGAGGGAGCGAAGTAGAGAACTCCACCGGGCTATGCTCGGCATGAGCAGGTGCTGGTGTAGGCGTGCCTGGAGGAGTGGCAGTGGAGAGCTCGTCGCAGCCGGTGTCACAGTCGTCGGAGTCGGTGGAGGCTCGTGGACTGGGGTGGGCACGCTCAGCGAAGAGGAACTGCACACTCCCCCAGCTCCCTCGAAGTGGACGTACTTGACGCATATGTACTTTTGGCGCAGATATCTTCAAGTGCATTACTACTGCACTTCTACAACATAATTGATTTGTCCAGACTTCCCCTATAATGTGGTTGGTAACTGTATCTATATATGTATGTGTATAACAGTAGTACTACTCCATAAACACTAGTATAGATCCTTGCTAGGGTCATGATCACGACAAGTTGGTAGCTTTTAGGAGTACGTTGGTATAGTGTGGTGTTGTACAGTACTAGTATTATTACTACTTATCTACAAAATATACTTAGATATACTCCTTATATATAATGGATACTAACTACTCCTTTCGTCCAAAAAAAGACTACTTTTAGGGATAAAATGTCTAGATTTATTTTATAAGTTTTTAATGGAGGGAGTACGTAGTAACATTCTATACACTTGCTTGATATCCTGAAACCTACTTCTAACTTGCTACCTAGGATATAGGTATGCATGCATGAATCCTGGAGTAAGTTTTAGTGGTGAGTACTAGTACTACTACACATTGACTTAAATAAATGGGACTACAAATGGATTGCAGCAATGCCAAACGTGATATAGGGTGTTATGCCATTCTTGTATACCAATGCCATATTTTTCATCCAATGTACATATTTTTCAAACAAGTATGTTGTTTCATGAATGAATTGTACATGTCAATCCAAGTATATATATTTCAAACCAATCAGTACATTATTGGGACATGATGATACACATGTTCTTTACTGTATCTTTTTTCAAATCATCGATCGAGGGAACGAAACCTTGTGCAGTTAAAAACAATAGGTAAATATTCATTTTTTCTCGCAAATCATCTAAGTCATTACTGCTGTTTCCATTTGTTCATTGGGATGATGGATCGCACTGCGCTGGCCAGCAAGCGGCTTGCGCAGTTGCTACTTGGCCGGAGGATGTCTCCGGAGCGAATCGCCGTTGACGTCATCCAGAAAAGAGTCTACAAGATTTGCTTCGGCGACGGTTCTTTGATGCCTCGCCTCCTCCCATCCTCTGCCACCAACAGCACCATCAACAAGATCAACCGGTTCGTGGACGAGCTGCGCGCCGCGGGAGCCATCGACGCCGATGGCCGAGTCAACCAAACTCAAGCACTTGGATTGGTGGTCTCTAAGATGGGAGAGCTTTTGAAGCAGCATAGGTATGGTACTATCATTACTGGTTCTAATTGTTTCTCTAGTCTATTACCATTGCTCGATCTGCAATATGGCAAAATTGTTACACTGTTTTCTTAATTTCGCTTACTAGCGCTTCCATGATGGTCTATCACCAACGGGCAGGCTTCAAAGATTTTATCCTCCATTCACTCTTCATCTTAGCCTAGATCTTGCTGCTTAGCTCATCCAGCGTGTTGGAGTTGGTTGAGGCCATCGCAGGCCACAAGACCTGGGAGAGCTTATTTGTCAAGGTTTAGGAGCAGTTGGGGTGTCTACATTAAGGAATTGGGTACAGGAGCATCTACACATTGGGGAAGCCGTATTGGATCAGATGAGAGACAACATATTAATCGACAACTTCCTATTGCTTGATGATCATTTCGCCTAGCTAGCTGATGCTGATAGATTGAGTTACTATGTTGCTGCCTGTATTGTGTTGTTCAACAGTAGTACCATCATGCTCTAGTACTTATTATGTTTCTTACTATTTAATAATCTAAACTCATGTCATGTGGCTTTATGGGGAGCAAAAAATGAGTGCGTAGTACTAGTAGTTGTGTGTTTTTGGCAATGGAGCAGCGCTGACATTTTACTCCTATTCTTGATGATATTTAGATTGCATTGCCCTAGTATGCTGCACTAGTACATGAATGATGGATTGCTACTCTGCATTACTACTACACTTCTACTGCATCATTGATTTGTCAAGACTTCCCCTATAATATGGTGGGTAACTGTATCTATATATGTATGTGTATCACAGTAGTACTACTCCATAAACACTAGTATAGGTCCTTGCGGGTCATGATCACAACAAGTTGGTAGCTTTTAGCAGTACGTAGGTATAGTACTAGTATTATTACAACTTATGTACAAAATATACTTAGATATACTCCTTTAAATAATAAAGTTAGTTTGAAAAAAACTATATACAACATTGTTTTCTGTAAAGTATCCTAAACCCTAGTCCTCTTACATTGCGACTATTAGGTAATAAAGTTAGTTTGAAAAATTGTTTATCCTACCTAGTGAGTTGTGAATTGTGACCGACTATATATATACTAGTCTAAGTATCTAAAGCTAGTGGTTGTGTTGCTAGCTGATTGGTTCTTCATTTGGCCAATCCATTGTTGACATGTGGTGAACATTGATGCAAGAAGTACACATGAGAAACATAAATATCTAAATAGCAGTGCACATGAATGTTCTAGAGATAGAAGAGAAAGAACTATACATGTCGGTGTTATAGATATAGTATGCTTCGTATAATTGCACTTCCCTTTATCGGGAATACCGCATAACTATTTGTATATAGAAAGATATCCCTAAATATGAATATAAATACAGATAAGAGGTAACCTTGTTCATTGCAGAAGGGTTGTGTAGTCTGATCCAGGAACGACAAGATCTTATTTTCCCATGTCTTATTGGGGTTCTCCGAGTTCTACTTGAACGAGAGATCATGTACCTAACAAAATATAAAGCCTCCTAGAAGGGGATAGCTTCGAATTTCAAGCCATAAACACCAGGTCACATCGAGTCGACATCTAGAGGAAGCCTCGCATACAGTCACCAACTACAACCCATTGCTTTGCTCATCCAGATTAGTTTGGTAGGCTAGATTAGATTGCTTGCACCCCTTTGTACTTAGTACGAGACGTCCTAGATCTATACATATAAACTATAGTATGCTTATTACCCTTCTTTGGAGCTTGAACCAATATAAAAAACCCCTTGTCCCATGTTATCTTATTCCAATCTCGCATATACCTTGGTATTGTCATACCCTACACCCCCAAAATTCCATTGCCGGTAATAGCCCGTCTACAGTAGCATACGTGTCAGTGTCAGACAGGGGGCCTGGTGCTCCAAGGTTTCACCGAGATGACTTCAAGAGATAGCTTCTCCAATGAAGGATCCTTCAAGATGGGTACATGACATTACCCTATTTCAAGATGGGTACGGTCTACTTCACAACCCCTATGCTTATGATTTTCTTTGCTCCACAAGTTGTGCCAAGTGGTCTTACATCAAACTCCTTCAAGACGGTACAACACAGCCCTTGTGCTTCCGATCTATTTTGCTCCAACTCCATGAGATGTGCCAAGTGGTCTTACATCAGATCGATCCGACATGTGGTTGTGATGCCAGGGCCCAAAAAAGGTTTTGGACCCAACTCATCTAGTTGGATCACACCACACTCTTAACTCTCATTTTCATTCTTGCTTCACACAAAAAGTTCAAACTAGAGTTAGTAGTCACTGGATGTTCATGAGAGATATGTGTACATGTTAAATGTCACCGGGTGTCCTTGCTTCACGGAAAAAGTTCAAACAGGAGTTAGTCTCTTTGGCTGGGCGAAGTGGGACTAAATTTCGTTATAGTAAATCGTGATGCTACAGTGCTCGACTGCTATAGTACAATGCATTACGGGTTACATTTGCTTCTACCGAATGGGCTAGGCCGATCACGCTCTTTATTTTCCCTTTTTATTTTTTTTTTTTCTTTTTCTCTCAATTATTTGCAGGGCGTTACAGTGGCTCCCGTCTGAAAGTAGTGGTGTCCCATCCACCGGACAAGTTCTCACTCTCTTGCCAAATGCAATATCTTCTAGAGGGCAAAAGTCAAATTTGAGACTGGAAAACCACAATTTTCTCAGGAGACACCACTCGATAAGAGCTTCCTCATCCACAAGACCAATTCCCACACTCTGGCCAATTGCAAAGTGTTCCTTAGAGATATAGAAGCTATCGAGCCATGACCCACTAAGGTCGATGCCCTTGCCAGAGTTGTCCGTTCCACTCTCAAATAAAACTACTGACTTAAATAAAACTAATTTACAACCATAACCTCATAGGTCGGACCTAATCGGAGGTCGAACTCAATCGATGCAGCCCATGCTTGAAAACAAGAACTTGTCGGAATAAAAACCTAGAAGACTAGGGTGGCAATGCGCCAAAATAGATATATATTGATCCTGGGGAGCTTATTAGCCTAGGTTTAGTATCTTTGTTATCCCGTGGGTATAAATATGTAAGCCCGGGGTTCATGTAATCTATCCTCACAATCAATACAACTCGGCGCATCGCCACCTTTTTTACTTTTGGCTACTTTGTTCATCATCTGGCGGGATTTGGCACCCAACGCGGGGCTGCAACGGCTTCGATTTTCAGCGAAGGGGTAAGTCCAAAGTCCCGTCGGTCCAGGTATATCGTATCTATCTTTAGTTTCATTACCGTTCATAGATACATCGGCTTAGTTAGAACTTTCTCAGTTAGGTCCGATATTCTGATCAAGTCCTATCCGAGACCGGGGTATTGATCGTGAGGATAGATTACATGACCTTGGGCTTATATATTTATACCCACGGGCTAACAAAAATCCTAACAGATTACAACTCAACCTTTCCTAAAGATAAAAGAAAACAAACCGAGTCCTTATTGGACACTAACAAACTTTCCTTAAGATAAAATAGAAAGCTAAAAAATTCTTCCTAATTAATATATACAAGTCGTATCCTTCTTGAACTCGGTGTCTTCTGGATAATATCTTTCCAAACCAAATCTGATAAGAATCCGACTGCTGGAGATACTGATAAGGAAAAATCCCCATCGGCTGACCAAAACTCTAAGCCGATACTGGCTCTGAGCCGATTTGAACCTTGAGCTGATGAGGGTTTCGGGGCTTACCAAATTTTGGCGTTAACACATGCCCCCAGTTTTGGAGTATGAGAAGTCATGCTTCAAAATTATCCCTGCCTTGATCGCCCCAAAACTGATTCTTCTCTACTGCTTGACGTCGGCTCTCGTAAGCCGATACATTCTGTAGTAGATGAGCCAGGCTGTCAAACTCATGAAAGAAAAATTAACTTTGATTGGTAGTGACAACCCTTGGAACACGAGCTCTGCTAACTGCTCATCACTTAAATTCATATTATAACATCGGCTACGGACATCACGAAACCTTTGAATATATTCCTTAGCCAATTCCCCTTCTTACTGTTTAATTGATAGCAAATCTGCAAGCTTCAACTCATCAACCCCAGCAAAGAAGTACAAGTGAAATTGCTTCTCAAGATTGGCCCAACCTCTGATAGAATTTGGTGGCAATGATGAAAATCATGTGAAGGTCGATCCAGTCAAAGATAATGAAAAAAGTCTAACTTTCAGAACTTTTTCAGCCGATGCCTCTCCACATTGAACTAAAAATCGGCTGATATGTTCCATAGTAGATACATCATCCTTCCCTAAAAACATGGAGAAGTCCGGAACCTTGTATTGGCTTGGAAGTGGAACCCTATCAAACCACTCAGGATATGGCAGCCGATACACAGAAGTTCGATTTTTTGGCTTAATTCCAAACTGCTCTTCCATTACTTTCACAATTATATCGGCCCAATCTTCTTCAAATTGATACCTTTCAATTTCTTTTGGCCGATACTTTTGTTGTAGCCCTCTATACTGATACTGATCATCTTGTCCCCCGAGCCAATATTGTTGTTGCCGATGATGTTAAAATCGCTCATCAATTACCTTGGGAACTATTTCCTTGATCAAACCACATAATGTACTTATCAAAACTCCAAATTGATCGAACACAGCACGATGAACGGTTTTATCAACCATCTCTTGAAGTGTCTTGTCGTCCATCGGCTTAGTAGATTGTTTCCTGTCTTCATTCATCGGCTTGAGAGATTGTTCTTCCTTGGCCTTGACTTCTTTATCACACATTTTATTGCAATTGTAGGTTCCACGAGCCGTATAAAACAATCTGTGGTCCCACTGGACATGCCAAAAATATGTTGACGCCAAATCCGTACCGCCGTTGGCGTGCCAAAAGATGTGTTGGCATCAGATCACACGCTGGCCTGGGAGATCTGCTTATCTCAAGTGCAGGTTCTAAAATCATTGAAACGCGGACGTGCCAGTCAGTTTGATCCTGCCACTAACAAGATATGCAAAATAGCAGAGCATAAATCATATTGGCCGATAGGCCGATAATCAAAAACAGCCGATCTGTTGACAACCGATTGTGTGATTCCATCCAATGCCAATGTCCAAATAACTCGTCGGCTGAGACCCCGACGAAACCCTTATTGGTAGCCATCAGGCAGGCTAGAGACTATGATTCTAATCACGACTTAGTAGGTCAAACTGAATTGATGCAACACTAAGTATGAAAAGAAACGCAATATCTAGACAATCAAGCCCTTGACTAATTTTCAGGGTGATAGATGTCTAAACTAATCTAATCTAGTAAACAGTTTAGCAGGTATCAGCAGAGACCCTAAGGCGAGAGTCAACCGATAGAGCTAAATTTAGATGCTAGGACTAGATTAACAGAGACATATGATAAGACCAGCTAACCCTCTGGTAAAACATTATCATGAACCTATCGGCTTAACAAGACTTAGATTATCGATAACAATCTAGTAGGTCGGACCTAACCGATGCAGCACGAGATTGTATATGATAATCTAATACTCGATGAGCCGATAGATCTGTCTAATGTGATGGATATAACAAATCTATCTAAAGTGACATTACGTTTATGGAAACATCGACTTGATCAGAATATCGGACCTAACCGAAAAAGTCCTAACTAAGCCGATGTTTCTATGAACGGTAATGAAATTAAAGATAGATATGATATACCTGGGCCAGTAGGACTTTGGATTTACCTCTTCGTCGAAAATCGAAGCCGATGCAGCCCCGCGTTGGGTGCCAAATCCCGTCGGATGATGAACAAAGTAGCCAAAAGTAAAAAGGTGGTGATGCGTCGAGTTGTATTGATCGTGAGGATAGATTACATGACCCTGGGCTTATATATTTGTATCCATGGGCTAACAAAGATCCTAACAGATTACAACTCAACCTTTCCTAAAGATAAAAGGAAACAAACCGAGTCCTTATTGACACTAACAAACTTTTCTAAAGATAAAATAGAAAGCTAACAAATTCTTCCTAAATAATATATACAAGCCGTATCCTTCTTGAACTCGGTGTCTTCTGGATAATATCTTCCCAAATTGAATCTGATAGGAATCTGACTGCTGGAGATACTGATAAGAGAAAATCCCCATCGGCTGACCAAAACTCTAAGCCGATACTGGCTCTGAGCCGATTTGAACCTTGAGCCAATGAGGGTTTCGGGGCTTACCAAATTTTGGTGTTAACAATGGTCTAGTTTCCTAGCAAATTATTCAGACTTAAGAATATTTGGTTGTTCTACTTATGCTCAAGTTGATAATGTAAAAATGAGCCTAGAGCTATTAAGTATATTTTTCTTGGTTGTTCGTCTGCTGTGAAATGCTATAAGTTATGGTGTCCTGAAACTAGAAAGGTTGTGATTAGTAAAAATGTTGTCTTCCATGAATCAGTTATGTTACAAACCATCTATTAAAATTTCGTTGAGAGTCAATAGAAAGCGGTGTGCAGTGGAACACTTGATCGTTCAAGGCATGCACCGAAAAGAAGATGTTGCTATTAACCAATATGCACATGTTAGCGAAGATTCAGATTCTTCTATTTTTGATCTATCGCCAAAACATTCTATTGAACAAGATAGGCCCAAAAATACTAAACGACCTCAAAGATATATTTAAGAAATGGACATAGTTGCTTATGCCTTGAGAGTGACAAGAAATTGAAGGTAATGCAGAACCTTCTTCATATTTCGAGGTTATTGTTTTTGATGATTGCAATAGATGGATAATTGTTATGCACGATAAGATGGAGTCGCTTGATAAGAATCATATTTGGAAATTGGTGAAATTGCCAAAGGAGAAGAAACATATCTGTTGCAAGTGGATCTTCAAAAGAAAGAAAGGTATATCTCCAACTGATGAGGTAAGGTAGAAAGTAAGGTTAGTTGATACAAGGTTATAGCCATTTCTAGGTTTTGATTTCAATGGTGTATTTTTTCCTGTTGTGAAGCATAGTTCAATTCGCACTGTATTCAGTATCGTTGCAATGCATGATTATGAACTAGACCAAATGGATGTTAAAACTGCATTTTTACATGGGGAGTTAGAAGAGGACATTTATATGAAGCAACCTGAAGGTTTGTTGTTCCTGAATAAGAGAACCTAGTCTGTAGGTTGAAAAAATATTTTTATGAGTTGAAGCAGTCACCTAGACAGTGGTATAAGAGATTTGACTTTTTCATGTTTTCTCAGAAGTTTAGAAGATCCATTTTGATAGCTATGTTTATCTCAAAGTTGTTGATGGTTTAGCTATATATTTGCTTATTTATGTTGATGATATATTGATTGCTGCAAAAGACAAATCAAAGATAGCAAAGTTGAATGCACAATTGAGTAGTGAGTTTGAGATAAAGGATTTGGGTGCATCCAAGAAAATTCTCGGTATGAAAATTACTACAGAAAGATAGTCTGACAGATTACATCTTAGTCAGAAAGGTTATATTAAAAAGGTTCTTCGTCGTTTCAATATGCATGACGCAAAATCAGTGAGTACTCCTTTAGCTGCATATTTCAGATTATCTTTAGATTTATGTCCACAATCAGATTATGATGTTGAGTACATGTCTAAAGTTCCATATTCAAGTGCAGTTGGTTCACTTATGTATGTCATGGTATGTTATCGTCCTGACTTATCATATGCATTGAGTGTTATCAATAATAGATGGCTAATCCTATCAAAGAGCATTGGAAAACAGTTCAGTGGATTTTCATATATCTACGTGGTACTTCTAATGCTTGTTTGTAGTTTGAGAGTTTTAGAGATGGACTTGTTGGTTATGTGGATATTGATCCTGGGAGATGAGATCAATCCTATAATCTCTTTAGGGCGACGCATCAGTTTAGATTTTAACAATATTAGTATTAGATCAATTCCTATTAGCCACAGCCAAATAAAACCCATTATTATCATTCGGTCTCAGGAGCAGCGACGATGCTTTCAAGATCGATGACAAGGAGCAGGCATCGATCTTACAACTGCAAGACCAGAAGCCAAAGCGCAGGATGGAGACCGACGGCATGGTGGAGATGATTACAGGAGATTGATCTACACAAGCACCGTGCACTACTTCAAGCATGCATGAGCGTCAGCTTTGGACGACATAGCGTCTGCATTCTTGCAGACACGGTCCTCAACGCCTAGATTGCTCGCGAGATTGATATGTTGGTGCTGTTGCTGATGGTGAAGATTGGGTCGCTACGAGAGCTGGCGATGCGCGGCGTGGAGTAGGCCAATGACGGCAAGGGCCCAGTGGCGATGAAAACGATGACGTGCACGCTGCTCGTCATCTTCATGTCCAGCTGTTAATGACCAAATTTGGTAACCCAAATCCCCAAGTTCAAGGTTGAATTTGAAGCGGAATCGGATTGGCGGAATGATCTGCGGAGAAGCAGAGGCTGCGTCGGCTATGCTCAAATCGGCTGAGTAACGATCGGCTATGAGGTCAATCGGCTGAGGTTGGATCGGACGAGGATAGCCGATAACCGATGCTGAGTCAGAGGAGAAGATAAAACCATTTCCGATGAAAGTACTTGAGGATAAATAGAATATTCGGTTATCAGTTTGCGCGTTAAAATATATTGCCATCTATGGATAGAGTCCTGTAATGACAATTGTATCTGTAAATTAGGAATTTTTTTAAACTGTTTATTGTAATGTGGCATGGATCCTTCCCGGGATATTGTCGTATTTTAAATAGTAGTTTAGATAGAGTGCAGGGTCTGTACAGATAATGTCATTCTTGGGTATAAATAGGACCCGAGATCCCTGTAAAAATAATAATCACAATCAATCAAACAACTTTTGGCGCATCGCCAAACCTTTTCTTCAGACGAGCAATCGACTTGGCTCCGGGCTGCATCGTTTCGATCCCCAAATCCAGGTAAATGCTTGTCATTAGTGGTATGTTCTATTGATTCTAATGCTTCCATCGTAATAACACATTAGATTCAGGGATTTATACTATGCTATTTACCATATATCACATATAAACTGAAAATGTTTAGATCTATCCTGCCATAGGCCAGTTCTATCAAGAACCCGCAGCCGATAGGGATAGATCTAAATGTTGAACTAGTTTATATGCGGTATCCACCGTCTCAAGGTATTTACATTAGCCACAACAGATTAGGTTGTTCTTTTTATACTTAATACTGCATCAACATTGAACTATTAAGTCGTTTTTAGAACTTTCAATGATCCGTTCGGTTAGATGTATATGCTTAGAGACAGTGCCGAGGTTTCAGCCAGCCTTACCTGCCTTGATATATTTTTAGTATATTTATTACTAGATTTAGTTAGGACTGCCTCTTATATTAAGATCCCATTCTTGTCAGACATCATAAGCCGAAATCGGCCTGCTAGCAACGACCGACAGCCGATTTCCTAGGCTAAGTATATCTGGTTTAAGAATGATATCTTTCCATAAGAATCATCAGAGTACTAGCCGATTCATAGTTAGCTTTCCAGTATCAGCTAGGTTATCAATAATATATTTATTATTCTTTAATGTATTTAGGTTAAGCGGCTGATGCTGTCTCGGTATAGCAGATCCATTCCAGTCGCTTGGCTTAAATATATTTTAGGATAGCATATATATATGCTCATAGATTCCCTCAGCCGATCCAGTGAGGATCTAACCTAACACTTAACGCATATATTTCTATTTTTCTTGTTGGTTAACAGATCAAACCAACTGGCACGCCTTGAACAACATAGGTAGCCGAGAAGGACCTGCACTGGAGTTAAGCAGATCTCCCAGACCAACGCGTGAGAGAAATTTCTCGTCAACACGCTTCTTGGTACGCCTGGTGGGACTTTCTTTGTCAGCTCGGCTAGGACGCATTGACGCAGCTGACAAGATGGTCAACTCCAAGAGCCCCAATGTTTCTCAGGACAACATCGTGCCTGTGAAGATGGAGCAATTATCGGCTGAGCAGCAAGCCGATTACAAGAAGATGGTATAAGAGATTCAGGCCAACTACCTACAGTCTTTCACTCAAACAAGATCCGGAGCCGTGCATCAAAAGTACAAGTTCAGCATAGATGAGCTCAAGGCATCCTCCTCCAGTGGATGAAAGGGCAAACAACAGGTGGAGAAGCCGATTCAGGAACAAGACGATTCGGCCCTGCATACTTTGCAAGACCGAATCGATTCGGCCGTCCATCACGCGCTGGTCAACCAGAGTAGCATCCTTGTCAACACTCTTAACAACATGATCGCTACTGTGGTCGACGCCAAGATAGCCGACCAGCTGTAGCGGGGGCCGACGTACTCCACAGACGGCCAGTTTCCTGGTTACAGGATGTTGGTTACCCAGAATCGGCCGGTTCCACCACCAACAAAACCAGGGCCGCCAGGAGGGGTCCTCAACCAGCCAAATCCAACTGAATCGGCTACAAGGCCAGTGATTACCATGTTGAACCGACAGCAACCGCTGCCCCAGGATCATATCGCCAACATGTTTAACGACAATCGGTAGTTAGAGCCGGTTACCCATATTGGCCTGGACAGACAGTACAACGTCGGTGGCCGACAGCTGTTCCCGGGTCCACCAACGCCACCACCGGCAAATCGGCCGCCTCCCGCTGATCATCCACTCCACTATCAGTATCAAGGAGGCCATCAAGATCATCACTACAGGCCTTAGACGCCACTACCGCTGTATCAGCAAGCACCCGCACCATATGACACATATGAGCCGATACAGCAGGACAATCGGACCTGGGCCGATTTGATTGCAGACGTCATGCGCGATCAATTCGGCCTCAAGCCAAAAGACGCAGGGAACATGTATCGCTATCCTTACCCAGAGCATTTTGAGTGGATTCCATTGCCCAACCGATACAAAATCCCAGACGTTTTGACCTACGAGCATGTCAGCCGATTCCTAGCGCAGTGCGGCGAGGCATCGGCTACAGACGCCTTGAGGGTCCGTTTGTTCCCTCTGTCACTTTCGGGATCGGCTTTCACCTGGTTCTCCTCATTGCCTTACAACTCAATTCAGAGCTGGGCCGATCTCGAAAAACAATTTCACAGCTACTTTTACTCCGGCAACCATGAAATGAAGTTGCCGGACCTCACCAGCATCAGGCAGAAGCACAACGAGTCGGTTCAAGGGTACATCCAACGCTTCAGGGAGATGAGGAAACGATGCTACAGCCTGGTGCTGTCGGATGCCCAGCTAGCCGATTTGGCCTTCCATGGCCTGATCGCGCCGATCCGTGAACGTTTTCCACTCAGGACTTCGACAGCATGGCACATCTGGCACAGAAGGTGACGGCTCATGAACAAAGATTTCAAGACACCAGGAAGGCCGTCAAGAACATAACTCAAGTTGTCGTTGAATCAGACTACGATTCCAATGACGATGACGCAGAGGTGGCGGTAGCCGAATGAGCCAAGAAAAAAAAGGGATCGTTTGCCAGTGGCTGCTGAAGACAGCCAAAGAAGAGAGATATGACTTCGACATCACCAAGGCCGATAGGATTTTTGACTTGCTGCTCAAGGAGAAACAGATCCAGCCCCCTGAAAACCACGTGATCCCATCCCCCGAAGAACTAAAGAAGAAGAAATATTGCAAGTGGCACAACTCCACATCCCATGCCACTAACGATTGCAAAGTCTTCAGGCAGCAAATCCAGTCGGCAATTGAGGCCGGGAAATTGAAGTTTGCCGATTCAAGTCGGCCGATGAAGGTAGACGGCAACCCTTTCCCGATCAACACAGTTCAAGCCGGCCCCACGCGAGCCGATCGGCACATCAGAATGGCGCACGGCTTAGTCGACGCACCAATCGGGGCCAGGGCAGGAGACGATCCGACTGGACATCACGCCGCGCCAATCAACATGGTGCGTCCCGTTATCAGATCGGCTGATTGACGGCCGATCTATGAAGACAGCCGATGCCGCCCTCAGCGTCGATTTTGGCGGGAAGAAGCTCGTGATGAAGCACCTCGTCGGCGCGAGCCGGAAACCCAAAGCCACCGGTACGAGGCAAGCCACAGCAGTGCTAATCCGCATTGGCATTGTGATTTTTCAGGTACTGCTGGGAATTCGGCATGAGGCTGTCGACACTGGACGACTGCCCGACGTGCAACGATCACTGTGACGATGAGCACAGGAGCTCATCGGCTGCAAGCCCAACCCGGTTCGTCCCTAGTGCCATTCGGCTAAATCAGAGTCGGCGGTCCGTTCACGATTGGCTCGGCACGATCCATCAAAACTTCTTTGTCGATGAACACGACAATGACAACAACCGCGATGACGAGGAATCGACCAATCCCCAATGGTGCCCATCCGATCTCTTCACAAAGACGCAAAAAAGAAGAATTCAACGACTCAAGCGTGAAGGGAGAGAAGATGAAGTTCGGTAAATGATCCAAGAACAGCGCCGTCGGCTGGGTAAGATCAAAAGGCGATGGGTTCCCAAAGAGAAAACTATCGCAGCCGACGAGGAGCAAGCCAAGGAGAGTCCAGCCGATCAAGCCAGGAGGGCAGCCAAAGGGAAAGGCAAAGTCTTTGCATCGTTCATATTGCCAGCCGAATTCGGTGCTCCTGAAGCCGATGCAGACACCATCGAAGATGACTTGGTGAAACTAGCAATCTCACTGGACCAAGCTATTTTCAACAAACCTGAGGGGACCGAAAATCGGCACCTGAAGCCATTGTACGTTAAAGGATTCATCAACGGCAAGCCGATGTCCAAGATGCTAGTTGATGAGGGAGCCGCAGTCAACCTAATGCCCTATGCAACATTCAAAAAACTAGGCAAAGGAGTCAAAGACCTGATAAAGACCAATACGGTGCTCAAAGACTTCGGCGGCAACCCATCAAAAACCAAGGGCGTCCTAAACGTCGAACTGACCATCGACAATAAGACCATGCCCACAACATTCTTTGTCATCACGGGAAGGGGTCTTACAGCCTGCTGCTCGAAAGGGACTGGATACATGCCAATTGTTGTGTTCCTTCTACAATGCATCAGAGCCTGATCCAATGGGACGGAGACAAGATCAAGATCGTACCAGCCAACAGGTCAGTTAGTATCGTCAGTGTCAATTTGCCACTGTGGGAAATCGAAGGCATCGACTGTTTGTCCGGGAAAATCTGGCAAGCTGATTTTCTAAACGTGTCCAATTCAATAATACAGCTGATTGGAGATGACGAGCCACTGCTGCTACTTTGAACAAGACATGGTGCAGGGCTCAAGCGTCTTCGGCATGGACACCACAGTCGAAGACGATGGCAATCTCGGGCAAGGTTTCACGTCGACTGACGAATTAGAAGAAATTGATATCGGCTCTGGTGACAAGCTGAGGCCGACGTATATTAGCAAAAATCTATCTCCTAATTGTAGATCCCAGCTTATTGATTTATTAAAAGAATATAAAGATTGCTTTGCTTGGGAGTATTTTGAGATGTCTGGCCTTAGCCGATCAATAGTGGTCCATCAACTGCCGATTAAGGCAGGCTATCGGCTATTCAAACAGCCTCCTAGGAGGTTTAAGGCCGACATGTACGATGCAATCAAAGCCAAAATCACTCGGCTATACGATGCGGGATTCATTTGGCCCTGCCGATACGTCAAGTGGGTCTCCAACATTGTCCCAGTGCTAAAGAAAAATGGTAAACTTAGGGTATGCATCAATTTCAGAGATCTAAACAAGGCCACCCCTAAGGACGAATACCCAATGCCAATAGCCGATTTGCTCGTCGATGCTGCCCCAGGCCACAAGATTATTAGTTTTATGGACGGCAATGCAGTTATAATCAGATATTTATGGCTGACGAAGACATCCACAAGATTGCTTTTCGGTGTCCTAGCGCAATCGGCCTGTACGAATGGGTAGTGATGACATTCGGCTTGAAGAATGCTGGGGCAACATATCAACGGGCCATGAACTACATCTTTCATGACATGATCGGCTCACTGGTGGAAATCTACATCGATGATGTGGTTGTTAACTCCAGAGAAATGGAGAACCACATAGCCGATCTGAGACAAGTGTTAGAGCGGACGAGGAAATATGGCCTGAAGATGAATCCACTTAAGTGCGCGTTCGGCGTATCGGCTGGGCAGTTCCTAGGATTTCTTATTCATGAAAGAGGAGTTGAGGTTACACCAAGGAGCATAAATGCTATCAAAACAATTCAACCTCCGAAGGACAAGAAACAACTCCAATATTTGTGTGGAGATTATGGCAATCGGGTATCTACATGGCAAGCTTATCCGACTGGAGGTAGGGATAGATTGCGCCTGCCATATCTGTAAACCAAACATGACTTGGGTGTTACGTTGCCGATTGAGATAAGGCAACGGCCCATAGTCACGGTTTGGTAAGATTGAGGAAATCGACTTAGAGTAAGATAGGGTTTCCGATTTGTAAGCCCTCCTCCCAAGACTATATAAGGGGGGTAAAGGGCGTCCCTTGAGGGATATCAGATTCTAGATCAGAGATTTCGATAGGAGATCAACTTTTAGCCTTCAGCTTTAGATCATGAGATCAATAAAGACACTCGGCGGATCGAATCCACCGAAACAGGAGTAGGGTATTACCTCACGAGAGGGCCTGAACCTGTCTAAACCTTCTTCTTCTTCTAACCCATTGTGCTTGGCAATCTCGACTGCGACCCCAGAAATTATATTGCCGAAACCAAGTTTTGACAGTTGGCGCGCCAGGTAGGGGACCGCGCGTCGAGACTTCTTCAACAATCTCGCCAACAAGCGTGATGGGATCTCCTTCAGGATTCGGCGACTTCGCCGCCAACTTCTTCGACGACTCTTCCTTCGACTCGGATTCAAACCAGTCGGAAGGAAAGACCCACTCGGCGCCGTTCGGGCTCCCCAATAGCGCCGAGATCTTCGACGACATCTTCAAGATCAAGATGCAATCTACTTTCTCCGACGACGGACTTCACTCGGCACCATTCGGATTACCGAATACCGCCGAAATCTGCGCCAATCTTCTCACCTCCCCGACGGAGGCAATCTGTTCGGACGAAGACCTCTCGGTTCCGTTTGGGTTACCAAACGCCGCCGAGATCTACAGCGAACTTCTCTCTCCCGAGTCGGCGGCGACCCACTCGGAGGAGCCCACACCCCCAAGCTCTGACTCGGACTGGAAAGATCCAGATCCGGGTTACCCAGGATCAAGGGAGGTCGCCGTCATCCTCCCATCATTCGGCTCCTGCTCATCTTCGGAGCTCAATGGATACCTCAGCTCCGCCGGTGTCGAAACTTGGTTTCGGCAATAGAAAATTGAGGTCACAGTCAAGATCGCCAAGCACGATGGGTTAGAAGAAGAAGAAGATTTAGACAGGTTCAGGCCCTCTCGTGAGGTAATACCCTACTCCTGTTTCGGTGGATTCGATCCGCCGAGTGTCTTTATTGATCTCATGATCTAAAGCTGAAGGCTAAAAGTTGATCTCCTATCGGAATTTCTGATCTAGAATCTGATATCCCTCAAGGAACGCCCCTTACCCCCCTTATATAGTCTTGGGAGGAAGGCTAACAGATCGAAAACCCTATCTTATTCTAAGTTAGTTTCCTCAATCTTACCAAACCGTGACTATAGGCCGATTGCCCTATCTCTATCGGCAATCGTAACACCCAAGTCATGTTTGGTTTATAGATATGGCAGGCGCAATCTATCCCTACCTCCAGTCGGATAAGCTTGCCATGTAGATACCCGATTGCCATAATCTCCACAGTATCCCCCGAGTCTTTTTCAGTCGACAAGACAGCTCAGCTTCAGACCAAAACAGCACACAGCCAAAAATCTCTTTAACTGAGTGCTTTTGGTGCCGAGTGATTTCATCATCTCCGCCTGAATCTTCCCGAGTGGCTCCAAAGACTGTGAAGGGCTGGAAAATACCTAAAAAATTCTTAAAAATAAATATCTAGGTGCATCTCCTGATGCACCTAATTAGGTGTAGCCCCCGACTATGTGGTTAGTCAAAAACAGACTAAGCATATAGTCAAGAACTCGGCAAGTTCATACTCATCCGAGTGAATTTGCCTGAGTCATCTCAGAACAAATAACTCAATCAACCCTTATGGGTGAAAAGCACTCGGCAAGCTCATGCTTATCCGAGTGGATCTGCCCGAGTAATCCCGGAACAAATATTTTAATCGTTCCTCATGGGAAAACGAGTTCTTTCAATCATATGAAAAATATGACCAAGTTATTAAATAGCTTCTGCCATAATACTGGTCTCAATCTTTAAAGATCTTCACCAAGGTGGAAAAATATATAGCATTGATAAGATCATTTGATCAAATGCCAAAAAACCAAACAACCCTTGTCATCAAGGCAGCTATTAAAACTTAGCTGTTGGTCACCTTCCAAGTTGCATCGTGCCAGCTTCTCATGAAGTCAGGCAAACCGCGGTATGGAAGGATTTTCAAAGGTACAGGGCACTCGGACACGTGCATATTGTCAGGGCAAATCTGCTTAAGCTCATCCGCTTAAGTCCCTAAGGACACACGTCGAGCCACACCTTAGCTGGGCCGTAGATTTTCTTATCGGCTCGGCCCAATCACTAGAAAACCTAGCGCAACCCTCAAATCTTTCTATAAAGGCAGGAGGTCGTCCCCGCCTCTTCATCTTCCAAAAGTTTCCCCTTTTCGCAGTACTGTTCACCAGTTCACTGCGGAGAACCCTAGACTCGCGCGCTCCCAAATCCATCCATCTAGGAGCTCACTCTTTGCAACAACTAGCTTCCGCAGCCAAATCTCCCAAGTTCCTTTGTCAAAATCCCCACTTTTTCCGTCCAGATCCACTTCCCATCAACACCACTCTCATGGTGGAGGAAAAAAGGATCCCGTTCGACCAATGGGCCGCATCGGATGTGAGGGAATCCACCCTCAAAGAGATGGTGAAGCACGGCGTGCTTCCTCCAAAGGAGATCGTGGGATGGCGCCCGGCGGCGTGGGAGGACTTCCCAACCCCGAACACCGGTGAGCTCATCGTTTTTACTTCTTTCTTCTATTACGGGTTCAGCCTTCCCACCTCCGAGTTCTTCCGGGGGCTTCTGGATTACTATGGGCTTCAACTCTATCATCTGAACCTGAACTCGATGCTTCACATCGCTCTCTTTATTCATGTGTGCGAAGCCTTCCTTGGCATCCTCCCCCACTTCCATCTCTTTCGGTGCATGTTTTATCTTAAACCTCATCCGAATAAAGACCACCCATGCGTCGTTGGCGGGGCAGGTTTCCAGCTCCGCGGATCTCTCCGCAAGGAGTACTTCTCTCTCCCTCTAAAGTCCTCCAATAAGGGATGGCACGCAGGCTGGTTCTACATTAACAACCTCGAACCCAGCCTGCCAACCTTTGTCGGTCTTCCCCCTGTTCCCAGGCCAACTTGGAGCACTGTTCCAATAGCCCATAATTGGGATGAGGCCAACAAACTACTCGCCAAGATCCTGGAGATGAAGCAGAAGGGTTTTCGCGGCGAACAGATCACTCGGCACTTCATCAGGTGCCGACTGGCGCCGATCAAGGAACGGTCGAAGCCGGCCTTCGAGTATGAAGGCGGAAAGGACCCCAATCGGGAAGATCCAGATCCACTCAGCTATGAAATCCTGAAAATCCGGATGTACAAGATCTTCTCGACTGGAATCGCAGTTGAGCGGGCCCTCATTCTGCCGGTTCTCCCCTTCAGCATCCACCGACCTCCTCCTCCGGTAAGCCGACTAGTTATTTCATAACATCTTTCAATCTTGATATCTTGTCTCTTAGTGTTGTGCATTCTTTCTTTTGCAGGAAAATGCCTCTGTTACCTCCAAACCGTACAAGGTGTCCCACGATGATGCGCCGCGTCGCCCCGCCAAGAAGCCGGCCAGTCGGGAAGCGAGCGGCCCCGAGTGAGGACACAAACAAGCGGGCGAGCAAGAGGAGGCTAATAATCGAGGATTCGGATGACGACGCCCCGGCTCCTCCAGTCGAGACCCCACCTCTAAGGCGATCACCGCGGACGGCGCCGAAGATTCGCCGGTCGTCCCGGTATGCTCTGTAACCGAAGTCCGAACTCTTTCGTTGAAAACTTTCTTTATCTTTACCCCAGCTGTATTTATTTTTGTAGGAGGCCCCAGGACATAGATCCTGCTGGGGGAAGTGAAGGGCCGACCCCTGCCGCAGCTCCCGAGGTGCCAAAGCATGCAGAGCCAAAGCCCCGGAGCCCGCAACCAAGCGTGAGCGCTCCGGGCAAACAACCTTCGCCTCCGAAGAAGGATGCCCTGAGGACGGAGCCCCCGGCCGCCAGCCGGGATGTCCCGACTGGAAGCCAGTCAACGGCCGGGAAACCTCAGGCCACGGCTCGATCAGCCCCGAGTGAGGGCCACTCGGCGCAGAGCCAGAGGAAGGAGGCCAGCCGGGCTGCTCCACCTAAGCACGCAGCCATCGAAGCTGGTAAGATTTGTATCAAAAGTACCCTTTTGCTCTTTCAGTTTGAATCTTTTATGTCTTCATCTGTCCTTCTTATTTGCCACCACAGAGGACATCCCTGTAGTTGCAGCCCTTCAAACCCGGGTTCCCCAATTAGGATTGAATGGCGGGACTCGAGGGTGAAAGGCGTGGCATCATCTTGGACAGGCAAGCCGAGAGAGATGAAAGGGATGCCCTTGTCGAAAGCTTGAACGAGGCGACCCGGCTGCTCAACGTAAGCCTTTGTCTTTCTCTTTTATTGTATTGTCAATATTTTTCAGTCGGTCACTCTTCTGTTTTCACGCGCAGAAGGAGTATTGTCGCTCCATGGCAAAGTCCGAGGTGCTGGAGAAGCTGGTTCCTCACCTGAACTCCTTAGAGGACGTTCAGTGACAGCTGAAGGCCACTCGGGAGGAGGCCACGTCGAAGGAGGCGGCTTTAAGGAGAGAGATTGCAGAGCTTCGGGAGGCGAACCTCGACCTCCGAGGATCAATCGGGAGTAAGCCCGTTTCCCCAAATTTCTTCATGATTCTCATGTCAATCTCGGTTGTTGACGATCTTCTTCTCTTGTAGAAAATTCTTCGGAGGTCCATTCGCTTCAAATCCAGCTAGAGGCAGTCAGCCTTGACAAAGCCGAGATGGAGGCCGAGTTTGAAGGTAAGCCTCTTTGAAGTAACACTCCTTGCGCCGCTTTATTTCCGAGTGTTATGCATGATCCGGCTTTTGGCAGCTTACAAGGTTAAGACCCGAGCTCAATATGACGTCTTACTTGGGCGGGTCAAACAAACCGAAGAGATCCGGGAAGAGGTCGCTAATGCCGCTATGCCGATCTTGCTATCCTTATTCCATCAAGGAGTTGGGGCCAGTTCGCTAGAGCCGATAGAAATATTCGACAAGCTGCGGCTGGCTCCCGACCGATATCTGGCCAACATCACTGAAGCTGCGAACATGGGGGCTGGTCCGGCTCTTGCGCGTACCAAGTCCTTTACCCCGAGTGGACATCCACTCGGTCGGGAGGGTTTCGCCGATGGGACCACGGATGAGCAGGCCTTGGATATGCGAGTGAGGCGCAGGAGGCAGCGAAGAAAATATCCATTGATGTAGTGAACAATTTCAAGATTTGATTCTTCTTTCAAACTTTGTCTTGTAAATGTCAGGTATTCATGATGCTCTGATGTGGAACTTGTGATATATCTAGTTTATTTATGCTAATGCCTTGATCCGAGTTTTTGTGTGAAATTTCTTAAGTAGTTTTCGTCTGACTGTCACCAAGCCTAGGCTTGATTAGGTCATCAGGAAACTCTCAGTCCTTAGACACTGAACTCGAATCGAAGAACATTAAACAATGATAAACCAAATCATGCACAGAAGTTGATGAGGAAAACTTAAGCTTTATTGACATATGTACAGCCCCCGATTGCTAACTCAAGAAGTCATCTTGCTTGAGGTTGGCAATCAAGGAAAACATGAAGCCTTAGCCAAATTAGGCATAAAATCGTCGAAGATGCTCGATGTTCCAGAGTTCTCCACCATAGACCCGTCTTCACGCTTTAGCCGGTATGCACCGGGCCGAGTCACTTCAGCGATTATCTACGGTCCTTCCCACAAGGGGGATAACTTGTGACGGTCTTTGGTGGTCTGGATCTTGCGTAGGACCAGGTCGCCAACGATGAAAGCTCGTGCTCGAACGTTGCAACTGTGGTATATTCTGAGCCCTTGAAGGTATTTGGCCGACGGATGAGGGCGCCTCACGGGCCTCTTCCAATCGGGTGAGGTCATCCACTCGGTCGGGGTCGTAGCGTTCATCGTTGAAGCTACGGACCCGGAGGGATTCATACTCCATCTCGTTTGGCAACATGGCTTCTGCGCCATAGACCAAAACGAAGGGAGTTTGGCCGGTAGCCCGACTGGGTGTGGTCCGCAGCGACCATAAGACCGAGGGAAGTTCTTGGACCCACTTGCCCGCGTAAGGGTTTAGGCGATCAAAAACGCGGGCCTTGATGCCTTGAGAGACCATGCCGTTGGCTCATTCGACTTGTCCGTTGCTTTTGGGATGGGCAACCGATGCATAGCGATCTTGATTCCGAAGTCCTCGCAGAATTCCTTGAAGATGCCTCCCGTGAATTGAGTCCCGTTGTCGCTATGATTCTCGTTTGGGATGCCGAAGCGGTGCACGATGTTGAGGAAAAGTCCCGTGCTTTGTCGCAGTAATTGTGGCGACCGGCTTGGCCTCAATCCACTTGGAGAACTTGTCGATTGCGACAAAGAGGTGTGTGAATCCTCCCGGAGCTTTTTAAAAGGGCCGACCATGTCCAGCCCTATACCGCGAACGGCCGAAAGTGGGATTGTTTGAACTCCCGGGCCGACATGGCTTTGTCGGGCGAAAACGGCAGCCTTCGCAGTTCGTACGACTTTATCCGCATCGGAGACCGCGGTAAGCCGAAGAAACCTTGCCCGTAAGCTTTGCCGACTAGAGTGCGTGCCGCCGCGTGGCTTCCGCATATGCCCGAGTGGATGTCTTGGAGTAGTCGCTTTCCTTCCTCGGGTGTGATGCACCTCATTAGAATTCGAAGGGGCTTCTCTTGTATAGATCGGAGTCAACCATGACATATGCTTGGCAACGACGCCGGACGCGTTCGCTTCATCCTGGCCATCCCAGCTCTTGCCGGGTTAAGAATTTGATGAGCGGCGTCCTCCGCCGGTATCGGTCATGGCGACTTCGTTCGTGGCTTGCTCGTTGGGAGTTGTCTTTGCCGTGATGGTTGGTTCGTAGAGATGTTCGATAAAGACGTCGTTGGGGCGGCTTCGCGCTTGGACCCGAACGTGCGGCTGCTCACTCGGCAGCTTCGTTGTTATGCCTCAGACATGCGAGAGTTCGAGCCCGTCAAACTTGTCCTCAAGCTTGCGGACCTCTTGCCGTAGGCCTCCATAGTGTCGTTTAGGCAGGACCGCCCTTCATTACTTGATTGACAACAAGCTGGGAGTCGCCTTTCACGATAAGCCGACGTATCCCGAGTGAAACCGCGAGGCGCAGTCTATGTAGGAGAGCTTCGTACTCGGCAACGTTGTGTGAGGCGGAGAAGTGGAGGTGAAGGACATATCTTAGCCTTTCCCGGTCGGGAGATCGCACGACTCCCGCTCCCAAGCCGGTGATCCTCTTGGATCCGTCGAAGTGCATGGTCCAAGTGTTGGAGGTCTTCTCGAGGCACGTTCTCCGTTGTTCGTCCACTGGGCCAGAAGTCCGCCAAGGCTTGTGACTTTATGGACGTCCTCGCCTTAAAAGTCAAGTCCAACGGCATCGCTCTAGAGCCCACTTGGCGATGCGTCTAGTTGCCTCGCGGTTGTGCATGACATCGCCGAGTGGGAAAGAAGTGACGACGGTGACAGAGTGACCCTGAAAATAGTGTGCCAATTTCCTCGCAGTTATCAGAACACCATAGAGTAATTTTTGTACCTGAGGGTAGCGAATTTTGGCTCCCGCCAATACTTGCCGACAAAGTAGATTGGCCTTTGAATCTTCCGAGCCCGTCCTTCTTCTTCGCGTTTGACCACAAGGACCGTACTAACCACTTGGTGAGTGGCTAAAACGTATGCCAGCAGAGGTTCCCGGGGTTGAGGCGAGGCCAGACGGCGGCGTTGTAAGGAACTCTTTGAAATCTTCAAAGGCCTTGTTGGCTTCCGCGGTCCACTGGAAGTCGTCTGTCTTCTTTAGCAATCTGAAGAAGGGCGAGCCTCGTTCGCCGAGTCGGGATGTGAAACGACTTAGCGCCGCCATGCAGCCAGTGAGCTTCTGGACGTCCTTTTGGTTACTCGGGGCTTCATGCTTAAGATGGCGTTGATCTTCTCGGATTTGCTTCAATGCCGCGATGTGACACCATGAAGCCGAGCAGCTTTGCCGATGGAACGTCGAAAGTGCACTTCTCCGGGTTTAACTTTATTCTGAAGGCCCGGATGTTTGCAAAGGTTTCTTCTAGGTCGGCGATCAGGTCTTCTTTCTGCTACTTGGTCTTGATGACAACGACATAAGCTTCAACGTTCTTGCCGATCCGCGTCCGGAAGCATCTTTGGATCATGCGTTGGTATGTGGCGCCGGCGTTCTTCAGCCGAAAGGCATGGTGATGTAGCAAGAGGGCCCCAAACGGCGTGATGAACGATGTCTTCAGCAATGGATTCTTTTAAGCTGATCCGGTGATAGCCCGAGTAACAATCCAGAAACTCGGAGTTGGCATCATATGTGAGTCAACGACTTGGTCGATGCGAGGCACCGAATAGATCTTTGGGGCAGCTTTGTTGAGGTCGATAGTCAACGCACATGCGCCATTGCCCCGTCTTCTTACGGACCAGACTCGGGTTGGCTAACCGCGGGATGAAGGACTTCTTTAATGAAGCCTGCAGCCAAGAGCTTTGCGAGTTCTTCTTTGATAGCGTCTTTTCGATCCTACACGAATCTGCGTAATCGTTGTTTTATCGGTTTGGCGTCATCTTTGACGTTCAAAGAGTGCTCGATCACCTCCCTAGGAATTCCAGCATATCGGATGGTTTCCAAGCAAAAACATCTTTATTATTTTGGAGGAAGGTGACGAGCGCGCTTCCTATTTGGGATCTAGGTCGCCGCCGAATGCGCGAGGGATCCGACGGATCAAGGGAGATCTTCTTGGTCTTGGCATCGTCGGATCCCGATTTGGCTATCTTCTTCGCGGGACTTCGCCTCTCGCCAAGTCGATGCAGCCAATCGGACTTCTTGTTGGCCACGTAATCTCTCGCGAGATTGGGCCATGTCGCAGCTCTCCTTATCGCAGTGAAGGCTTGCTTCACGTCGCTGCGAAGAGTGATGACGCCGTTGGGACCCGACATCTTCATGCGAGGTAGGTGTAGTGAGGGATCGCCATGAACTTGGCAAGCGCGGGCCTTCCGATGATGGCGTGATATGCTGTTTCGAAGTCGGCCACCTCAAAAGTGACATTCTCTGTTCGGAAGTTCTCTCGGGCCCCGAAGTTGACTAGGAGGGAGATATGCCCGAGTGGTGTAGAAGATAGCCCTGGGATGACTCCGTGGAAGGGGGCTGAGCTTGCCTTTAGTTCGGCCCTCGGGATCTGCATCTCATCCATGGTCTTGGCAAACAGGATGTTGAGGGCGCTGCCCCATCGATGAGGACGCGCTTAAGCCTGATGTTGCAGACCACGGGGTCCAGGACGAGTGGATAGCGCCCCGGGTGAACCACTCGGTCGGGATGATCCGAGCGGTCAAAGTGATGGCCACTTCCGACCATCGCAGATATTGAGGGACTTCGGGTTGAGCCGCGTTGACCTCTCGTTCAGTTAGCTTCTGTTTCCTCTTGGACTCATAGGCTAGCGGTCCTCCGAATATGTGGTTGAGCTCCCCCACTGGGTCTTGAAAAGGTTCGGCATTTTCAGCCGCGTTGTTCTTTTTGGCGCCTGACGGACCTGCCTCGTCAGTCGGCTTCTTGTTGAGCCGCGCCGCATCGTTCGGCGAACCGCTTGTAGATAAAATGGTCCTTCGCCGCGTGCTTATGGTTGGGATGATGGGTGCACCGGCGTTCATGATGGCGTCGTAGGCGGCGACTCGGGGACGGCGTTGAGTGTTGGAGGTTGCGGCCACTAGGTCCTCAGATCGGCGCTTGCGATCTTTCTGGGCCTGGTTGCTTTTGTTGCCGCCATCCTTCTTAGGATTACGGCTCCCTCCCGCTTTCTTGTCTTCCCTCCTATCGGGCCGGTCTTGACGGGCGGCCTTGATGGCGTCGTTGGATTTGGCGTATGAATTCGCCGTCTCGAACATTTGTTTCACCGTCTTCGGTGGTTTGCGCCCGAACTTCCCGATTAGCACTCATCACGGACTCCCTTCCGGAAGGCGGTGATGATGATGTCATCGGTGATGTTGGGGATCTTGTTACGCTTCTGAGAAACGGCGGATGTAATCCTTCGGGGCTCGTCCGGCCTCGGATGACGTTGTATAGGTCGAAGTGTGTACCGGGCCTCTCGAAGGTGCCTTGGAAGTTGGCGATGAAGTGGTCCCTCAGCTCGCTCCACGAGCCGATTGAGCCTCTTGGCAGGCTCGTGAGCCAGTTTCTGGCTGAGTTAGCGAGGGCCACGGGTAGGTAATTGGCCATAGCTTTGTTGTCGCCACCGCAAAGACGGATGGCGAGGGTGTATACTTAGCCAAGATTCAGGGTCGGTCTTGCCATCGTACTTTTCAATCCCCGTGGGCTTGAACCCACTCGGCCGTGCACTCGGCGGAGCTCCCGAGTGAAGGCCGGTACTCCGTCGTCGCCGCTATCGGGTGATCCCCTCCGATCTTCCCGACATGCGCCGGTCCCGCTCCCGGTAGCGGCGATCGAGGACTTCCGCGCATCACTCGGCGGGGTCTTCGGTTGGCTGGTTGGGTAGCCGGAGCCGTTGTTGCGGTGGACGCGGTGGTGGACGGGTGGACGTCCATGTCGTTTGTCGCGGAGTCGGCCATCTCGCTCCCGGTACTTCGGCCGTGGACTCGCGGGGTGGGCCTCTTGGCCTGGTCGCGACCGATCCGCTCTGCATCTTATAGTCTCCCGACCTTAGAGGCGGAAGCCGGTTCTTGTCCGGCGTTTCGGCCACGATTCACGCTTCGTGCCGAGGTGGTGGGGTGGCCGTTAGCTGTGGCAGCGACGATGGTCTTGATCTTGTCGAGTATCGGAGTCACATTGGCGGGTGCCGTCTCCATGACGGTGTCCAAGAGGGTAAGCGCGGCAACGTGTTCTCGCTGTGGCGTTTGGAAGATGTTGGTGTGGCGGACCCGTGTTTGAAGGATGGCCTCCGGCGATCGTCCGGCCGCACGTAGGTCCCGCTTCCTCTTGTCGCCTCGTCCTTGCATTGTTTCTCCTCTTCGGCCGTCTTGCGCTCGAGCTCCACCTTGGCTCGCTCTTCTTCAGCAAGCCTTCTCGGCCATGGCCGAGTCGGACTCGTCCGGCTCGGCCATGAGGACGTCAAAGCACTTCGGCTCGTAGTCCATGCGGAAATCAGAGTTGTCGGCTTCGTCAGAAAGGATGCCGTAGAGGTTGTCGGCCGGCGGAGCCGAGGTATCCATTGAGCTCCGAAGATGAGCAGAGCCGAATGATGGGAGGATGACGGCGACCTCCCTTGACCTGGGTAACCCGGATCTGGATCGTTCCACCCGAGCCGAGCTTGGGGTGTGGGCTCCTCCGAGTGGGTCGCCGCCGACTCGGGAGAGAAGTTCGCCGTAGATCTCGGCAGCGTTTGGTAACTCAAACGGAACCGAGAGGTCTTCGTCTCGAATAGATTGCCTCCGTCGGGGAGGTGAGAAGATTGGCGCAGATTTTGGCGGTATTCGGTAATCCGAATGGTGCCGAGTGAAGTCCGTCGTCGGAGAAAGTAGATTGCATCTTGATCTTGAAGATGTCGTCGAAGATATCGGCGCTATTGGGGAGCCCGAACAGCGCCGAGTGGGTCTTTCCTTCCGACTGGTTTGAATCCGAGTCGAAGGAGGAGTCGTCGAAGAAGTTGGCGGCGAAGTCGCCGAATCCTGAAGTAGATCCCATCACGCTTGTTGGCGAGATTGTTGAAGAAGTCTCGACGCGCGGGCCCCTACCTGGCGCGCCAACTGTCGAAACTTGGTTTCGGCAATAGAAAATTGGGGTCGCAGTCAAGATCGCCAAGCACGATGGGTTAGAAGAAGAAGAAGATTTAGACAGGTTCAGGCCCTCTCGTGAGGTAATACCCTACTCCTGTTTCGGTGGATTCGATCCGCCGAGTGTATTTATTGATCTCGTGATCTAAAGTTGAAGGCTAAAAGTTGATCTCCTATCGGAATTTCTGATCTAGAATCTGATATCCCTCAAGGGACGCCCCTTACCCCCCTTATATAGTCTTGGGAGGAAGGCTTACAGATCGGAAACCCTATCTTATTCTAAGTTAGTGTCCTCAATCTTACCAAACCGTGACTATAGGCCGATTGCCTTATCTCTATCAGCAATCGTAACACCCAAGTCATGTTCGGTTTACAGATATGGCAGGCGCAATCTATCCCTACCTCCAGTCGGATAAGCTTGCCATGTAGATACCCGATTGCCATAATCTCCACATCCGGCTTCGACAACCTCTACGGCATCCCTTCTGACGAAGCCGACAACTCCGACTGCCGCATGGACTATGAGCCGAAGTGCTTTGACGCCCTCATGGCCGAGCCGGACGAGTCCGACTCAGCCATGGCCGAAGGCTTGCCAAGAAGAGCGAGCCAAGGTGGAGCTCGAGCGCAAGACAGCCGAAGAGGAGAAACAACGCAAGGACGAGGCCGACAAGAGGAAGCAGACCTACGTGCATGACGATCGCCAGAGGCCATCCTCCAAACACGGGTCCGCAACACCAACATCTTCCAAACGCCACGCAGTAACGCCGTTGCCGCGCTCACCCTCTTGGACACCGTCATAGAGACGGCTCCTGCCAACGTGACTCCGATACTCGACAAGATCAAGACCATCGTCGCCGCCACAGTTAACGGCCACCCCACCACCTCGGCACGAAGGCCGACTGAATCAGTGGCCGAAACGCGAGACAAGAGTCGGCTTCCGCCTCTAAGGTCAGGAGACTATAAGAGGCCCGAGCCAGATCGGTCGACGACCAGGCCAAGAGGCCCACCCCGCGAGTCTACGCAGAGGTACCAGGAGCAAACGGTCGACTCCCGCGACAAACGACATGGGTGTCCACCCGTCCACCACCGAGTCCGCCGCAACGGTGCCTCAGCCTACCCAACCACCAACCGAAGACCCCGCCGAGTGATCCGCGGAAGTCCTCGATCGTCGCTACCAGAGCGGGACCGACGCACTCGGGAAGATCGGAGGGGATCACCCGATAGCGGCGACGACGGAGTACCGGCCTTCACTCGGGAACTTCGCCGAGTGCACTGGCCGAGCGGGTTCAAACCCACAGGGATTGAAAGGTACGACGGCAAGACCGACCCTGAATCCTGGCTAACCGTATACACCCTCGCCATCCGTGCTGCAGGAGGAGACAACAAAGCTATGGCCAATTACCTACCCGTGGCCCTCGCTAACTCGCCGAACCGGCTCACGAGCCGCCAAGAGGCTCAATCGGCTCGTGGAGCGAGCCGAGGACCACTTCATCGCCAACTTCCAAGGTACCTTCGAGAGGCCCGCACACACTTCGACTGCACAACGTCATCCAAAAGCCTGACGAGCCCCGAAGGATTACATCCGCCGTTTCTCCGAGAAGCGCAACAAGATCCCGAACATCACCGATGACATCATCATCGCCGCCTTCCAGAAAGGAGTCCGTGATGAGCTGCTAATCGGGATGTTCGGGCACAAACCACCGAAGACGGTGAAACAGATGTTCGAGACGGCGAACTCATACGCGAAGTCCAACGACGCCATTAAGGCTGCCCGTTAAGATCGGCCCGATAGGAGGGAAGACAAACAGCAGAGGAAGCCGTAATCCTAAGAAGGATAACGGCAACGGCAACAACCAAGGCCGAAAGATCGCAAGCGCCGATCCGAGGACCTAGTAGCCGCAACCTCCAACACTCAACGCCGTCCCGAGTCGCCGCCTACGACGCCATCATGAACGCCCAGGCACCCATCATCCGAATCATAAGCACGCGGCGAAGGACTATTTTATCTACAAGCATTTGTCGAACAAGACACTGCGCAGCTCAACAAGAAGCCGACGACGAGGCCACCATCAGCGCCAAGAAGAACAATGCGGTTGAAAATGCTGAACCTTTTCAAGACCCAAGGGGGGAGCTCAACCACATCTTCTGGGGGCCGCTAGCCTATGAATCCAAGAGAAAACAAAAGCTAACCGACCGAGAGGTCAACGCGGCTCAACCCGAAGTCCCTCAATATCTCGCGATGGTCGGAAGTGGCCATCACTTTTGACCACTCGGATCACCCCGACCGAGTGGTTCACCCGGGCGCTATCCACTCGCCCCGGATCCCGTGGTCCGCAATATCGCTCAAGCGCGTCCTCGTCGATGGGGGCAGCGCCTCAACATCCCGTTTGCCAAGACCATGGATGAGATGCAGATCCCGAGGGCCGAACTAAAGGCAAGCTCACCCCCTTTCACGGAGTCATCCCAGTGGCTATCTTCTACACCACTCGGGCATATCTCCCTCCCCCACCTTCGGGCCCGAGAGAACTTCCGAACGGAGAACGTCACTTTTGAAGTGGCCGACTTAAACAAAGATATCATGCCATCATCGGAAGGCCCGCGCTTGCCAAGTTCATGGCGATCCTCACTACACCTACCTCGCATGGAGATGCCGGGTCCCAACGGCGTCATCACTCTTCGCAGCCGACGTGAAGCAAGCCTTCACCGCGATAAGGAGAGCTACGACATGGCCCAATCTCGTGAGAGATTATGTGGCCAACAAGAAGTCCGATTGGCCGCATCGACTTCCGCAGAGGGCGAAGTCCCCGCGAAGAAGATAGCCAAATCGGGATCCGCGACGCCAAGACAAAGAAGATCTCCCTTGATCCGTCGGATCCTCGAAAACCGCCGTAATCGGCGCCGACCTAGATCCCAAATAGGAAAGCGCGCTCGTCACCTTCCTCCAAAATAATAAAGATGTTTTTGCTTGGAAACCATCTCGATATGCCCGGAATTCCTAGGGAGGTGATCGAGCACTCTTTGAACGTCAAAGATGACGCCAAACCGATAAAACAACAATTACGCAGATTCGCGCAGATCGAAAAGACGCTATCAAAGAAGAACTCACAAAGCTCTTGGCCGCCGCTTCATTAAAGAAGTCCTTCATCCCGACCGGTTAGCCAACCCGCCCCGGTCCGCAAGAAGACGGGCAATGGCGCATGTGCGTTGACTATACCGACCTCAACAAAGCCTCGCCCCAAAGATCCGTTCGGCTACCTCGCATCGACCAAGTCATTGACTCAACAATTGCCAAACTCCCGAGTTTCCTAGATCAGTTACTCGGGCTATCACCGATCGCTTAAAAGAATCCGACCGCTCGAAGACATCGTTCATCACGCCGTTTGGGGCCTATCTACATCACCATGCCTTTCGGCCCGAAGAACGCCGGCGCCACATACCAACGCATGATCCAAAGATGCTTCCAGACGCAGATCGGCAAGAAAGTTGAAGCTTATGTCGACGACGTCGTCATCAAGACCAAGCAGAAAGAAGACCTGATCGCCGACCTAGAAGAAACCTTTGCAAACATCCGGCCTTCGAATGAAGTTAAAACCGAGAAGTGCACTTTCGGCGTTCCATCGTGCAACCGCTCGGTTTCATGGTGTCACATCGTGGCATTGAAGCAAATCCAGAGAAGATCAACGCCATCTTAAGCATGAAGCCCCCAAGTAACCAAAAGGACGTCCAGAAGCTCACTGGCTGCATGGTGGCACTAAGCCGTTTCATATCCCGACTCGGCGAATGAGGCATGCCCTTCTTCAGATTGCTAAAGAAGATAGACGACTTCCAAGGGACCGCGGAAGCCAACAAGGCCTTTGAAGATTTCAAAGAGTTCCTTACAACGCCGCCCGTCCCGCCTCGCCTTAACCCCAGAACCTCTCGTCGCAGACGTTTCAGCCACTCACCAAGTGGTTAGTACGGTCCTTGTGGTCGAACGCGAAGAAGAAGGATGGGCTCGAAGATTCAAAGGCCAATCTACTTTGTTAGCGAAGTATTGGCAGGGATCCAAATTCGCTACCCTCGTGTACAAAAATTACTCTATGGTGTTCTAATAACCACAAGGAAATTGGCACACTATTTTCAGGGTCACTCGGTCACCGTCGTCACTTCTTTCCTACTCGGCGATGTCATCCACAACCGCGAGGCAACTGGATGCATCGCCAAGTGGGCTCTAGAGCTGATGCCGTTGGACTTGACTTTTAAGGCGAGAACGTCCATAAAGTCACAAACCTTGGCGGACTTCCCGGCCGAGTGGATCGAACAACAAGAGAACGTGCCTCGGAAGACCTCCAACACTCGGACCATGCACTTCGACGGATCCAAGAGGATCACCGGCTTGGGAGCAGGAGTCGTGCTGATCTCCCCGACCGGGGAAAGGCTAAGATATGTCCTTCACCTCCACTTCTCTGCCTCACACAACGTTTCCGAGTATGAAGCTCTCCTACATGGACTGCGCCTCGTAGTTTCACTGGGATACGTCGGCTTATCGTGAAAGGCGACTCCCACTGGTTGTCAATCAAATAATGAAGGATCGGTCCCGCCTAAACGGCACTATGGAGGCCTACCGGCAAGAGATCCGCAAGCTTGAGGACAAGTTTGACGGGCTCGAACTCTCGCATGTCCTGAGGCATAACAACGAAGCTGCCGATGAGCTGGCGCAGTTTGGGTCCAAGCGCGAAGCTGCCCCAACAGACGTCTTTGTCGAACATCTCTACGAACCAACCATCACGGCAAAGACAACTCCCAACGACCAAGCCACGAACGAAGTCGCCATGACCGATACCGACCGGAGGACGCCGCTCATCAAATTCTTAACCCAAGAAGAGCCGCCGATGACCGGGATGAAGCGAACGCGTCCGGCGTCGTTGCCAAGCATATGTCATGGTTGACTCCGACCTATACAAGAGAAGCCCCTCTCGAAATTCTAATGAGGTGCATCACACCCGAGGAAGGGAAACATTTACTCCAAGACATCCACTCGGGCATATGCGGAAGCCACGCGGCAAGACGCACTCTAGTCGGCAAAGCTTACACGCAAGGTTTCTTTTGGCTTACCGCGGTCTCCGACGCGGATAAAGTCATACGAACCTGCGAAGGCCGCCGCTTTTCGCCCGACAAAGCCATGTGTCTCGCCCAGAGCTTCAAACAATTCCACTTTCCCGGCCGTTCGCGGTATGGGGCCTGGACATGGTTGGCCCTTTCAAAAAGCTCCAGGAGGATTCACACACCTCTTCGTCGCAATCGACAAGTTCTCCAAGTGGATTGAAGCCAAGCCGGTCGCCACCATCACCGCCGACAAGGCACGGGATTTCTTCCTCAACATCGTGCACCGCTTCGGCGTCCCAAACAGTAATTATAACCGACAACGGACTCAATTCACGGGAGGCATCTTCAAGGAATTCTGCGAGGACTTCGAATCAAGATTCGCTACGCATCGCAGCCCATCCCAAAAGCAACGGACAAGTTGAGCGAGCCAACGGCATGGTCCTCCAAGGCATCAAGGCCCGCGTTTCCGATCGCCTAAACCCTTACGCGGCAAGTGGGTCCAAGAACTTCCTCGGTCTTATGGTCGCGCGACCACACCCGGCCGGGCTACCGCCAAACTCCCTTCTTTTTGGTCTATGGCGCGAAGCCATGCCGCCAAACGAGATGGAGTATGAATCCTCCGGTCCGCAGCCTTCAACGATGAGCGCTACGACCCCGACCGAGTGGATGACCTTACCCGATTGGAAGAGGCCCGTGAGGCAGCCCTCATCCACCGGCCAAATACCTTCAAGGGCTCGAAGATACCACGCCGCAACGTTCGAGCACGAGCTTTCATCATTGGCGACTGGTCCTACGTAAGATCCGCACCACTAAAGACCGTCACAAATTATCCCCTTTATGGGAGGGACCGTACATAATCGCCGAGGTGACTCGGCCGTGCATACCTGCTAAAACGTGAAGATGGGTCTATGGTGGAGAACTCTGGAACATTGAGCATCTTCGATGATTTTATGCCTAATTTGGCTAAGGCTTCATGTTTCCTTGACTCGCCAACCTCAAGCAAGATGACTTCTTGAGTTAGCAATGGGGCCGTACATATGTCAATAAAGCTTAAGTTTTCCTCATCAACTTCTGTGCATGATTTGGTTTATCATTGTTTAATGTTCTTCGATTCGAGTTCAGTGTCTAAGGACTGAGAGTTTTCCGATGACCTAATCGGGCCTAGGCTTGGTGACAGTCAGACGAAAACTACTTAAGAAATTTCACACAAAAGCTCGGATCAAGGCATTAACATAAATAAACTAAATATATCACAAGTTCTGCATCAGAGCGTTACGATTACACAACATTTACAAGACAAAGTTTGAAAGATGAATCAAATCTCTAAATTATTTGCTACATCAATAGAGATCTTCTTTGCCGACTCGCGCCTCACTCAAGATATCCAAGGCCTCGCTCATCCGTGGTCCCATCGGCGAAACCCTCCCCGACCGAGTGGATGTCCACTCGGGGGTAAAGGGACTTGGTCTCAGGCAAGAGCCGACCAGCCCCCATGTTCGCGGCTTCTGATGTTGGCCAAAATCGGTCGGGAGCCACGCAGCACTTTGTCAAAGATTTCAATTGGGTCCAGTGAGCTGGTCCCGACCCCATGATGGAATAAGGATAGCAAGATCGGCATAGCGGCATTGGCGACCTCTTTCCAGATCTCTTCGGTTTGTTTGACCCGCCCAAGCAAGACATCATATTGAGCTCGGGTCTTAACCTTGTAAGCCGCCAAAAGTATCTAATCATGCAAGGCACTCGGAAATAAAGCCAAGCAAGGAGTGTTACTTCAAAGAGGCTTACCTTCAAACTCGGCCTCCATCTCGCTTTGTCAAGGCCGATCGCCTCCAAACTGGATTTGGAGCAAATGGACCTCCGAAGAATTTTCTACAAGAGAAGAAGATCATCAGCAACCGAGATCAACATGAGAATCATGAAGAAACTTGGAGAGACGGGCTTACTCCCGATTGATCCTCGGAGGTCGAGGTTCGCCTCCCGAAGCTCTGCGATCTCTCTCCTTAAAGCCGCCTCCTTCGACGCGGCCTCCTCCCGAGTGGCCTTCACTGTCGCCGAACGTCCTCTAAGGAGTTCAGTGAGGAACTGGGCTTCTCCAAAGACTCCGGACTTTGCCATGGAGCGGCAATACTCCTTCGCGCGTGAAAACAAGAGTGACCGACCGAAAATATTGATAATACAATAAAAGAGAAAGACAAAGGCTTACGTTGAGCAGCCGGGTCGCCTCGTTCAAGCTTTCTACAAGGGCATCCCTTTCATCTCTCTCGGCTTGCCTCGTCCAAGATGATGCCCCGCCTTTCACCCTCCGAGTCCCGCCACTCAATCCTAATTGGGGGAACCTGTGTTTCTGAGGACCGCAACCCGGGATTTCCTCCACCGTGGCCGGCGAATAAGAAGGACAGATGAAGACATGAAAGGTTCAAACCGAAAGAGCAAAAGAATACTTAGACACAAATCTCACCACCTTCACGGCGCGTGCTTAGGTGGAGCGGCCCGCTGGCCTCCTTCTTCGACTCCGTGCCGAGTGGCCCCGCCGGGGCGCGAGCCGCGGCCCGAGGTTTCCCGGCCGTTGATCGGTTTCCACGGGATATCCCGACTAGTGGCTGGGGGCTCCTTCCTCGGGGCATCCTTCTTCGGAGACGAAGGTTGCTCGCCCGGAGCGCTCACGCTCGGTTATGGGCTCCGAGCTTTGGCTCGCTTGCTTTGGCACCTCGAGCCGCGGCGGGTCGGCCCTTCACCTCCCCCTACAGATCTTTGTCCCGGGGCCTCCTGCGAAAATGAATGCAGCTGGGTAAAGATAAAGAAAGCTTTCAACGAAAAAGTTCGGACTTCGGTTACAAAGCATACCTGGACGACCGGCGGATCTTCGGCGCCGTCCGCGGCGATCGCCTTAGAGGTGGGGTCTCGACTGGAGGAGCCGGGACGTCGTCATCCGAATCCTTGATGATCAGCCTCCTTTTGCTCGCCCGCTTGTTTGAGTCTTCACTCGGCGCCACTCGCTTCCCGACAGATCGCTTGATCTTGATCCCGCCACCTTCGAGGCGACGCGCGCGTCATCATGGGACACCTTGTACGGCATGGAGGTGACAGTAGCGTTTCCCGTAAGAAAGAATGCACAACGCTAAGAGACAAGATATCAAGATTGAAAGACACTATGAGGCAACCATGCTTACCAAGGAGGAGGTCGGTGGATGCCGAAGGGAAGAACTGCGAATGAGGGTGCGCTCAATCGCAATCCTGCACGAGAAGATCTTGTACATCCGGATCTTCGTGATTTCATAGCTGAGCGGATCTGGATCTTCCCGATTGGGGTCCTTCCCGCCCTCGTACTCGAAGCGCGCTTCGACCGTTCCTTGATCGGCGCCGCCGGCACTCCGATGAAGTGCCGAGTGATTCGCCCCCGCGAAGACCCTTTTGTTTCATCGCCGTGATCTTCGCAAGCGCTTGTTGGCCTCGTCCCAATCTTGGGCTACCGGGAACAGGCTCAAAGTTGGCCCGGGGACAGGGAAAGACCGACAAGGTTGGCAGCCGGGTTCGAGGTTGTTAATGTAGAACCACCGCGTGCCATCCCTTATTGGAGGACTTTAGAGGGAGAGAGAAGTACTCCTTGCGGAGAGATCCGCGGAGCCGGAAACCCGCCCGCCAACGACGCATGGGTGGTCTTTATTCGGATGAGGTTTAAGATAAAACATGTGCCGAAAGAGATGGAAGTGGGGGAGGATGCCAAGGAAGGCTTCGCACACATGAATAAAGAGAGCGATGTGAAGCATCGAGTTCAGGTTCAGATGATAGAGTTGAAGTCCATAGTAATCCGTAAGCCCCTAAGAACTCTGAGGTGGGAAGGCCGAACCCGCAATAGAAGAAAGAAGTAAAAACGACGAGCTCACCGGTGTTCGGGTTGGGAAGTCCTCCCGCCGCCGGCGCCATCCCACGATCTCTTTGGAGGAAGCACGCCGTGCTTCACCATCTCTTTGAGGGTGGATTCCCTCACATCCGATGTGGCCCATTGGTCGAACGGGATCCTTTTTTCCTCCGCCATGAGAGTGGTGTCGATGGGAAGTGGATCTGGACGGAAAAAGTGGGGATTTTGACAAAGGAACTTGGGAGATTTGGTTGCAGAAGCTAGTTGTTGCAAAAAGCGAGTTCCTAGATGGATGGATTTGGGAGCGCGCGAGTCTAGGGTTCTCCGCAGTGAACTGGTGAACGGTACTACGAAAAGGGGAAACTTTTGGAAGATGAAGAGGCGGGGACGACCTCATGCCTTTATAGAAAGATTTGAGGGTTGCGCTAGGTTTTCTAGTGATTGGGCCGAGCCCATAAGAAAATCTACGGCCCAGCTAAGGTGTGGTCTGACGCGTGTCCTTAGGGACTTAAGCGGATGAGCTTAAGCAGATTTGCCCTGGCAATATGTACGTGTCCGAGTGCCCTGTACCTTTGAAAATCCTTTCATACCGTGGTTTGCTTGACTTCATGAGAAGCTAGCATGATGCAACTTGGAAGGTGACCAACAGCTAAGTTTCTATAGCTACCTTGATGACAAGGGCTGTTTGGTTTTTTGGCATTTGATTAAGTAATCTTATCAATGCTATTTATTCTTCCGCCTTGGTGAAGATCTTTATAGATTAAGACCAGTATTATGGCAAAAGCTATTTAATAACTTGGTCATGTTTTTCATATGATTGAAAGAACTCGTTTTCCCATGAGGGACGATTGAAATCTTTGTTCCGGGATTACTCGGGCAGATCCACTCGGATAAGCATGAGCTTACCGAGTGCTTTTCACCCATGAGGGTTGATTGGGTTATTTGTTCTGAGATGACTCGGGTAAATTCACTCGGATAAGCACAAGCTTGCCGAGTAATGAGGTTGCTTTAGCTTGAGCTAAGCATCTACATGAGGATGATTTTTTATAGTCCTTGACTATATGTTTAGTCTGTTTTTGACTAACCACATAGTCGGGGGCTACACCTAATTAGGTGCATCAGGAGATGCACCTAGATATTTATTTTTAAAGAATTTTTTAGATATTTTCCAGCCCTTCACAGTCTTTGGAGCCACTCGGGAAGATTCAGGCAGAGATGATGGAATCACTCGGCGCCAAAAGCACTCGGTCAAAGAGATTTTTGGCTGTGTGCTGTTTTGGTTTGAAGTTGAGCTGTCTCGTCGACTGAAAAGGACTCGGGGGCTACTGTGGAGATTATGGCAATCGGGTATCTACATGGCAAGCTTATCCGACTGGAGGTAGGGATAGATTGCTCCTGCCATATCTGTAAACCAAACATGACTTGGGTGTCACGTTGCCGATTGAGATAAGGCAACGGCCCATAGTCACGGTTTGGTAAGATTGAGGAAACCGACTTAGAGTAAGATAGGGTTTCCGATTTGTAAGCCCTCCTCCCAAGACTATATAAGGGGGGTAAGGGGCGTCCCTTGAGGGATATCAGATTCTAGATCAGAGATTCCGATAGGAGATCAACTTTTAGCCTTCAGCTTTAGATCACGAGATCAATAAAGACACTCGGCGGATCGAATCCAGCGAAACAGGAGTAGGGTATTACCTCACGAGAGGGCCTGAACCTGTCTAAACCTTCTTCTTCTTCTAACCCATTGTGCTTGGCAATCTCGACTGTGACCCCATAAATTATATTGCCGAAACCAAGTTTCGACACTTTGATCGGCAAAATCAACTTCATCAGGCGATTCATAGCCAGTCTTTCAGAAAAGATGGAGCCGTTCACACCACTGCTTCGGCTGAAAGCCGATCAAGCATTCACATGGGGGCAGAGCAACAGAAGGCTTTGGACCATATCAAGGATTATCTAAACTCCCCTCCAGTTTTAATGCCTCCACAAAAAGGGATACCATTCAAGCTGTACCTATCAGCTGATGACAAGTCAATCGGCTCGGTTTTAATCGAAGAGGTTGAGGGCAAGGAGAAGGCCATCTTCTATCTCAGCTGACGGCTGCTGGACGTAGAAACAAGGTATTCAACGGTGGAGAAACTATGCCTATGCCTGTATTTTTCATGTACCTAGTTAAGGCATTATCTGCTATCCAACGAGTGCATGATAATATGTAAAGCCGACGTAGTTAAGTACATGCTATCGGCTCCAGTATTGAAGGGAAGGATTGGAAAGTAGATTTTTGCTCTAACAGAATTTGACTTGAGGTATCAGGCACCTGTTAGTGATATGCCCTAGAGGCAACATGGAGATGTTTGATATCACATCAATGTTTATGTATAAATGAATAAAGTGTTATTCAGTTCCATGAAATAGACATCTTGTATTGATCAATAAGTACGTGACTTATTTATGAGACTCTTTATGTATGAATCTATTACTAAACGATCCCTGATTATATGTCATATTGTTGGAACAAATATGATTCTAAGATCGGCATGTTTATTGATTGATGATCATGTCTCATAGATCATGGGTATGGAGATACCAAATCAATAAACATGGACATATGTGTTAGAGAACACATTGTTGGATAGACCCACCATGAGACACTACAGAATCAATGTGCCATTAGTTGGTCTCGTGTAGTGTTGGTACAAAGTCCTTAGACCTCGAGATCACCATGGATTCCAACATGTGTAGTAGCCTACTTTGGGACTACCAAACGCTATTCCGTAACCGGGTAGTTATAAAGGTAGTTTTCGGGTTTGCTATGAAACATGGAGTGGGATGTGAGTGATCAAGATGGAATTTGCCCCTCCTTTGGAGAGATATCTCTGGGCCCTCGAGGTAATGGATTATGGAAATGCATGGCCATGCTAAGTTGATTGAGGAGTCAATAAATGCATGATAATCCAATACGGTTCGAGTGAATGGTTAAGCTATTGAAGGGATGGCACACATCTTGCCTATAGCTTAACCGGTATCGTGAGGCAAAGAGATTTGTGTACACATTACAGGTTCGTAGCTGATATTATTCTTGTATACTATGGTGTCAATATGTGCCGCTAGGCGCCGCGTGACGGCTCGGCCGAGTTGGACTCGAGCCGACGATCGGCTAAGTTAGACTATAGCCGAAACCGAGTATACCCGAACCTGCTGTGGTCGCACGCTTAAGGGGATAGAATAGATATTCGAGTTGGACTCGGATACGGCTCGATCGGATAGGGATCCGATCGGATAGAGTCCTATGGGCTTATGACGTGTGGGCGGCCAACTCTATGAGATACGGATGAGATCCGATTCAAAATAGAGTCCTGATCGACTACTAGTCCCGCCGGCCAACTCTATATAAAGGAGGGAGGGGTGGAGAGCCGAGGCGTGTCAATTGTACGGCATTGAACCGAATCCGCAATGTAAGTCGCCAAGATCAATCTCCACAAAAACCCTCCCCACTTTTGAGCCAAACCCTAGCCTTGCATCGCGTGCTAGCACACTGGTGTTCGGCGTTCTATCCCCAGACGTGTGGATACCGGTAGAGGCGCTGCTACGTTGCGCGCCGTTGATCGGCTTCGGATCGGCCGTGGTCGAGCGCACGGAGCGAGGTGCGAGAACACAAGCGGACGACTCGGACGGCTACGGCATCTCGCGACCTCGCTGATTGGCGAATCGGCCGTCCCCGGTATCGGCCGTCGGCTTGCGGGAATCGGCTACACGCCCAGATCGGATTGCCCCGATTGGCTATTCCGCCGCACTACACTCCAATCGGTAACGATCTATCGGCCCTTACTTGCAAGTGTTCCCGGGTTTGCGCGGTAAAAGTTTTTTTGTTTTCGGCTAGCGTAGCCTCCGCGTAACCCTTCAGCACCCAGGGCAGTCAAAGGACAAGCTATAGCCAATTTTATCGTAGAGCACATGAATGACTCAATCGACTCAGTACAAATCATGCCTTAGACATTGACGTTTGATGGCTCGATTTGCGCCCATGGCTATGATATCGGCTTAGTAATCATTTCACCTAGGGGAGCAAGTTTTGAATTCGCTTTCGCTATCAGCCCCCCTGCTACAAACAACCAAGCCGAGTACGAAGTCGTCCTTAAAGGATTACATCTACTCAAGGAAGTCAAAGCTGACGCCATCGAAATAATGGGAGATTCACTCTTAGTCATTAGCCAATTATCAGGAGAATATGAGTGCAAAAACAATGCGCTGATGGTCTACTATCAACAATCCCGGGAATTGATGGACGATTTTGGGCTAGTTACTTTGAAACATATCCCCAGGGAACAGAATACAGAGGCCAACGATTTAGCTCAAGGGGCATCGAGCTATCGGCCGATGGTAAAAGAGATTGAAATAGGAATTGCTGCTATTACAGCCGACGATTGGAGGTTTGAAGTCTACAGCTATCTAAAAACCCCTCTCAATTGGCTTCAAGAAAACTACAATACAAAGCCCTAAGATATGTTCTGCTCGACGAAGATCTCTATTATCGGATGATTGATGGTGTGCTGCTCAAGTGTCTTAGTGTCGATCAAGCCAAAGTGGCTATCGGAGAAGTGCATGCAGGGATATGCGACACGCATCAATCGGCTCACAAGATTGGTTGCTTCGAAGAGCAGGATATTTTTGGTCGACGATGCTGGAGGACTGTTTCAAGTATTATAAGGGCTGCCAGGATTGTTAGAAATCCGGCACTGTGCAGAGAGCACCAGCATCGGCTATGAATCCAATCATCAAGCCTTGGCCGTTCAGAGGGTGGGGCATTGACATGATCGGTCAGATCAATCCACCCTCAAGCAAAGGGCATAAGTTTATCCTGGTGGCAACGGACTATTTTACAAAATGGGTGGAAGCAGTCCCCTTAAAGAAAGTTAACTCTAAAGACGCAATCGAGTTTGTCAAAGAACATATTATCTACTGATTTGACATCCCACAAACAATTACGACGGACCAGGGATCTATATTTGTATCGGACGAATTTGTTCAGTTTGCCGATGGCATGGGGATCAAGCTACTTAATTCTTCGCCGTACTATGCACAGGCCAAAGGGCAAGCCAAAGCTTCAAATAAGAGTTTGATTAAATTGATTAAAAGAAAGATCTCTGAGTACCCCAAGCAATGGCACAGCCGATTAGCTGAATCACTGTGGGCATATTGGATGGCATGCTATGGATCAATTCAAGTCCCTCCATACAAGCTAGTCTACGGGCATGAGGCAGTGCTACCATGGGAAAGCATTATCGGCTCAAGGCGCATTCAACTACAGGACCAACTCACAGACGACGATTATTATCACCTGATGGTGGACGAATCAGAGGACTTAGTTTTATCCAGGATAAGGGCCTTGGAAAAAGTTACAAAGGATAAAGAACGAGTAGCCAGACATTATAATAAAAAAATTGTGCCTAAATCTTTTGAAGAGGACGAACTCGTTTGGAAATTGATACTGCCGATTGGATCCAGAGACAATAAATTCGGCAAGTGGTCGCCAAATTGCGAAGGGCCTTTCAAGATCCACAGATGCGTCTCCAAAGGAGCTTATATGCTAGAAGGTTTGGATGGAGAAGTGTTTGGAAGGGCTCTTAATGGGAAATACCTGAAAAATACTACCCGAGCGTATGGATCAACTCATGATTCGGTTGTTTGCTTAGCCGATTCGTGCTAGCCGATGTCCTATTTCGATCAAGCATCTCCTTTAGGCCATTTTAATGGCACGTTTTTCCCCTAATTTCTATAGTCGGCTGCTATTAGCCGATAGCGACTACAACAAAGTGAAATTTGACTACAGTTCATAATTTTGTCGACATCGAAGACGTCAACAAAATTAGGGAGGCATATGCGTATACAAAATAACATGATATCGAGGAAACAGAGCAAATTTTTCAAAACTTTTCACATCTTCACAGCTTAATATGATCGGCAAACACGCATTAAGCAGGAGTCAAGTAAAGCAAGAAACAATGTAAGCCGATTACAAGTGACAGTTAGGTTACAAAATTTACAAGTTCGGCCCTAACCACTACAGCCAGCTCAGCGTTTAAGGAAGTCTTTTATGGCCGACATTGCCCTGCGGTGGATCATGTCTATTTCCTCTATGGCCCTCACGTCGGCTGCATCGCTCCCCGGGATCGGCTTCATCGCCCTGGCAATGTCTGACAAGTTTGACACGGCTGCCTTGATCTTTGCGTGCTAGTCTGCTATCTCTTTCGGCAGGCCGGCCAAGCGTTGTTCTTTGGCTGCGATGTCAGCATCAACGGTGGCAAGCTCGGCTATCAGCTCTTCTCGACGTTTGCGAAGCCGATCGAGTTCCGCGATCGGCTCGGTCTTCAGGGCGTCAAACTTGGCTTTTTCGGCGGTGATGTCTTGCCGGCTGGCCTTGATAGTGGCTTTCAAAGCTTTGTTCTCACGACGATCGGCTATCCTTTGTCTGGCTCGTTCCAGTTTATGTCGGTGCGCCTCCAAAAAAGTGGCTGGTGTGATGGTGTCAACCAGCTGGTCTGGTAGCCGATCTTGGATATCCTCAAACCGACTACGGATGGAACCGCAGTCGGTGACCAAGAAGTCCAGAGAACATTCCAGTCGTTTGGCTATGTCCGCCAAAGTGGCTTGTAGTCGTTATCCGATACGGCCATGGTCTTGTCAACGCTCTCGTCGGGATCAAGAAATTCTGATAGATCAAAGTCCAGGAGATCGGCTACAGACTGCGGGATCGAAGACTGGTTAGAAGCCGATATAACTAACAAGCCGATTTGTAAAGTTGAGTAAGGCTTACTCGTTCGACTGGAGCTGACGTGGCCACGTCCTCAGCATCATCAGCACGCGTGGCCATCCGCATCGGCTCCCTCGATACATGGGGGGCAGGTGTTGAAGCGCGAGGGGGCTGTAAAAAGATGAGTTAAAATTCGGCCGTGCCGGTGAAAAAGAAGTGAAGATTGAGCTTACCGAGGGAGGGGGAGCCGTTTTCTTCCTTGTAGCTAACCTCTTGACCTATGGACGCCAAAAGCCGATAAGTTGCGCAATGAAAAGGTGAAAAGATGGTAGGATTGGGCAATAAAAAAACACTTACTGGCTGAGGACGTGGGATGTGTCTCGGAGGGCTTGAAGTTCGCTCGGTGGTTTGCTCAGCCGATGGAGTTGGGGCGTACTTATCGGAAGAACTTGATTCGGCTGCAGCGGCATTGACGGCCTCCTCCATCTCCTCATCCCTCACTTCTTCTTCCAAGGCCGCATCCACGTCTGGATCGACTGGGGGCAGGTCATCAACTGGGGTTGTCCTTGGCTTCTTTGAAGCGCGTTTCTTTTTCTTTGCAGCTAGAGTAGCCACAGCTGATGGTGCCATCCTCTTTGGCCGATGCAGCGGCGCGCGGGTCTGACCGTGGAGCAAAGTGCCCACTTTCGACGCCTGGTAGCCGATGATAGATGGGGCCAGCCCACCGCCGGATAACAGCCCAGGAGCGTATTGGATGGCCACCCCTGTGTTGCTTGAGTGTGGGGGAGAGGAGTCGGTTGTCTGCAAAAGAAATGAAGCATAATCAGCCGATGACATAGAGGGGGATTGAAAGAACACAGATTAAAACAGGGAAAAGGGTACTCACCGATGGGGTCATTTCTGGATCAATGATGGTCAGGTACATGGAGGCCGATTGGTGGAACAAGTGCTGCTTCCATTCATTCCACCATCGGCTGAAGATCGACGTCCTCCGTACTGCCAGATCAATGTTCTCAATGCTGCCTAGAGGGGGGCCAGGTATGTTGAGCAGCCGATTCATCATGATGTCTCCCTCAATCTTGCCTCTGGTCTAGATCTTGTCTGTGTAATACAGGCCGATCGGCAGTTGACCCATACCCAATTGCCTCGCGGCCACCATCGGATGATAAAATTCGTAGGACTTTTGAATGTTGCGTCCTTGGTGGATGCCGACTGGAAGTATACAGGGTGTGATGGCCGATGTGAGATTTCCCTCGGCTTGTCATAAGTTTCAGAATTGAGCTCATCCAGCCGAAGATCATCAGGGAGTTCAAATTTTTCAAAGTCCGTGTAGGCAAACCATATCCTTGAGGTGCTTGGGAAGTCGCCATACAAATTATTAAACCAATCTTTGAACTGATTGGCTGTCAGTTTGGATCCAGGATAGGTTGCCGCTGCCTCCCCATATGATAAGCATCGGCGGGTTGTTACTTCTTCACCATCTTCGAATCTCGGCTCGATTAAGGGTAAATCGGCCTCTAGTGGGGATGGCTTTTCTGCGACCAGGTGGAGATGAAGGTTCAGCCATAATTGTAATAGCCACCAGGGCCCTCCTGTGTTGACGTCTTGTTGAGAGGCTAGTCGAGCCGATGCGCTGCTCAATGTTTGGTACAGGTAGCCGAGTAGATATTTTACCAGAGGTACTTGTTTCTTGCTCACTAGGGCTTCGGCTACGTGCTGCCAGTTGCTTGTAGGCCCACAGCTCAACCCACAGAAGATATATTTTTCTAGCCACATCAACAAAAAGACAGTGTGTTCTCTCTCGGTGATTGGGCCATCCTTCATATTCATAGAAATGAATCCACTCCAACCCCCTATGCTTTTGGTTTTGAAGCTATGAGTGCACTTGATATTGAGGCCAGTTGGGTCGACTGTGGATGTTATGTCCAACCCTGTGATCATTACTATGTCCATGAGGGTTGGTGTCATCGGCCCTTGCCTAAAAAGGAACGCATTTAGCGTATCTGACCAGAAATAGGCGGCAGCCGATAGGAGAGGTTCATCCTTTGAAATATCGGCTATTGTCAGGGATAGGCATTGGTTTATCCCTATCTCAGTCCAATGGGCCTGCAGCCTAGCTGACATCCGTGAGGACCAAGCTGGCAAGTCTTATCCGTTGAAGGCCAAGATTTGAAGGCACTAGACCAATAGGCCAGGTTGGGGATGGAGAATCTGAAGGGGATTCTATTTGTTTCGGCGTTGATAAGCTCGTCGGGGTCTGTGTTGCCGATTGGCCCTAATAGGAATTGGTTGGGGCTGGTGAGGTCTGGGATTGCAATTTAGTGACCAAGATGTTGTGGTTTAAAGGATGGGAAGACAAGGTTACGAAAAGTTGAAAGCCAAATTGCGCGGAATAAGAGATGGTAGCCGATGAAACTTACCTCTGGGTATTCTGTCTGAGGGGCCTCAGAGTGGGCGCTTGAGGAGGCCATTGCTGGTGATTGCTGCTTCTTGGAATCCGTCGGAGAGGACGAAATCGCCGAGGTCACCGAGGCTGCTGGGTTCGCCGAGGGGGTCGCCGGAGAGCTCAAGGGTTGTTGAGGTGGCTGTTGGTTTGAGGTAATGTGACACGTGTGGTGGCCACAAAGGCGGTATTTGAAGGATATTTTTGGGCAGCCGAAACGGTTTCGGTCGGAAAAAGCGGGAATTTGGAAATGCAGCAAATCCGCGATATTATCTTATCATGAACTTGGGGGCATCTGTTAACAACCAAATTTGGTAACCCAAATCCCCAAGTTCAAGGTGGAATTTGAAGTGGAATTGGATTGATGGGATGATCTGCGGAGAAGCAGAGGCTGCATCGGCTATGCTTAAATCGGCTGAGTAACGATCGGCTGCGAGGTCAGTCGGCTGTGGTTGGATTGGACGAGGATAGCCGATAGCCGATGCTGAGTCAGAGGAGAAGACAAAACCATTTCCGATGAAAGTGCTGGAGGATAAGTAGAAGATTCGGTTATCAGTTTGCATGTTAAAAGATATTGCCATCTATGGATAGAGTCCTGTAACGACAACTGTATCTGTAAATTAGGAATTTATTTAAATTGTTTATTGTAATGCGGCATGGATCTTTCCCGGGATATTGTCGTATTTTAAATAGTAGTTTAGATAGAGTCCAGGGTCTGCACAGATAATGTCATTCTTGGGTATAAATAGGACCCGAGATTCTTGTAAAAACATACAACAACAATCAATCAAACAACTTTCGGCGCATCGCCAAACCTTTTCTTCAGACGAGCAATTGATTTGGCTCCGGGCTACATCGTTTCGATCCCCAAATCCAGGTAAATGCTTGTCATTTGTGGTATGTTCTGCTGATTCTAATGCTTCCATCGTAATGACACATTAGATTCAGAGGTTTATACTGCGCTATTTATCATATATCGCATATAAACTGTAGCAATGTTTAGATCTATCCTGCCATCGGCCAGTTCTATCAAGAACCCGCAACCGATAAGGCTAGATCTAAAGGTTGAACTAGTTTATATGCGGTATCCACCGTCTTGAGGTATTCACATCAGCTACGATAGATTAGGTTGTTCTTTTTGTACTTAATGCTGCATCAACATTGAACTATTAAGTCATTTTTAGAACTTCCAATGATCTGTTTGGTTAAATGTATATGCTTAGAGATAGTGCCGGGGTTTCAGCCGGCCTTATCTACCCTAATATATTTTTAGTATATTTATTACTAGATTTATGTTAGGACTGCCTCTTATATTAAGATCCCATTCTTGTCGACATCATAAGCCAAAATCGGCCCGCTAGCAACATGACACCGATTTCCTAGGCTAAGCATATCTGGTTCAAGAATGGTATCTTTTCATAGGAATCATCGGAGTACTAGCCGATCCATAGTTAGCTTTCCAGTATCGGCTAGGTTATCAATACATATAGTTATTATCCTTTACTATATTTGGGTTAAGCGACTGATGCTGTCTCGGTATAGCCGATCCATTCCAGTCACTTGGCTTAAATATATGTTAGGATAGCATATATGTGCTCATGGGTTCCCTCAGCCGATCCAGTGGGGATCTAACCCAACACTTAATGTATATATCTTATTTTTCTTGTTGGTTAACAGATCAAACCAACTGGCACGCCTTGAACAACATAGGTAGCCAGGAAGGACCTGCACTGGAGTTAAGCAGATCTCCCAGGCCAGCGCGTGAGAGAAATTTCCCGTCAACAAATTCACTGCACATCTCATCGAAATGAATGGCATTGCAGTAATTCTTCTGACTCAAGGCGTCTGCCACAATATTAGCCTTGCCGGGGTGATAGTGTATTCCCATATCATAGTCTTTAATCAATTCCAACCACCTTCGCTGACGGAGGTTTAGGTCTTGTTGGGTGAAGATGTACTTCAGACTCTTGTGGTCTGTGTAGACTTCACAGCGGTTACCGATAAGGTAGTGTCGCCAAATCTTTAAGGCGTGAACCACTGCTGCTAGTTCCAAGTCGTGGGTCAGATAGTTACTTTCATGAGATCGCAACTGGCGTGAAACGTATGCAACCACTCTTCCGTCTTGCATCAACACACATCCTAACCCATGACGAGACACGTCACAATAAACTTGGAAACCTTTTGTCTGATCTGGCAAGGTTAGAACCGGTGTCGTGACCAATTTCTTTTTAAGTTCCTCGAAGCTTTTGTTGCACTCGGTAGACCACTTGAACTTTTCGTCTTTCTTTAACAACTGTGTCATTGGCCTTGCAATTAGGGAGAAATTCTCGATGAACTGGCGGTAATAACCCGCGAGTCCAAGGAAACTTCGGATTTGAGAAACAGTCCTCGGTGGGGTCCACTTAGTAACTAACTCCACATTTGACAGATCAACTGCTACTCCTTCAGCGGTTATGACATGACCAAGAAACTGAACTTTCTCGAGCCAAAAGTCGCACTTACTGAACTTGGCGTACAACTAGTGTTCCTTTAACCTTTCAAGCACTATGCGGAGGTGTTGCTCATGTTCTTCTTCAGACTTTGAGTAGATGAGAATGTCGTCTATGAAGACCACAACAAACTTATCCAGGAAATCCATGAACACCTTGTTCATTAGGTTCATGAAAAAGGCCAGTGCATTCGTGAGCCCAAAGGACATGACGGTGCACTCGTACAACCCATAGCGAGTGATGAAGGTCGTTTTTGGGATATCTTCTTCTTTGATCCACAACTGGTGATAACCTGATCGTAGGTCTATCTTAGAGAACACTTTAGCTCCTTTCAGCTGGTCGAACAAGTCATCAATCCGAGGTAACAGGTACTTGTTTTTAATAGTGAGCTCGTTGAGTGCGCGATAATCCATAAATATTCTCTTGGTTTTATCTTTTTTCTCCACGAATATCACCGGAGCACCCCAAGGCGACATGCTCGGGCGAATGTATCCCTTCTGTAGTTGTTCATCGACTTGTTTCTTGACCTCGGCCATCTCATTGGCAGCCATTCTGTAAGGTCTCTTATGGATCGAGGCGGTTCTTGGTACCAAGTCGATCCGGAACTCAATCTCCCTCTTTGGTGGCATGGTTGTGAGATCCTCCGGAAAGACCTCCGGATACTCCTGGACTACGGGTATGTCCTCCAGTTTCTTGGGTTCTTGCTTTTCTGCCATTGGCTCATCTTGACCGGTAATCTGATTCAGGCTGACTCCTTGCTCTAGAGGCATCGGAGACTGGAAGGTAACCACTTCTCCTTTCGGGTTGATTAGGGTGATGGTGCGCGTCACGCAGTTTATCACTCTCTTGTATCTTGTCAACCAATCCATCCCAAGGATGACATCTAGGTCTTTGGACTCGAGAAGGATGAGATTGGCTAGAAATTGTGATCTTTGGATTTCTATTGTCACCGAGGGACTATAGCTGACTGACATCAGACTATTTCCCGGTGTGAACCCGCATCAGTGTGACAAGTTTCTCTTTTCTTAACCCATGTTCCCCAACAAATCTCTTTGATACGAAGGAATGAGTTGCACCAGAATCGAACAAAACTGTAGCTGATACTGAGTTTACAGGAAATGTACCTAGTATGACGTCGGTGCTTGCCGAGCTTCTTCACCGTGTGGCGTGGTTGACCCTTGCCTAAACGAACTGGGTGCGTGGCGCTTCGGCTGGACACTTGTCGGCGAAGTGCCCGGCTCGTGCGCTGAAGCAAACCAACGGCTTGCCCCCAAAGTCCTTCTTGGGTTGAGTGGTGGGCCGGTGCTATTGGTGGGCGCGGAGCAGGGTTCCAGTGGGGCTGGCCACCACTGTTGCTGTTGCTGCCACGGCTGAAGGTTGGGTTGTGATGGAAGTTCCCCTGGTGGAATGGGCGGTGTTGACGGAAAACCATGGTGGAGGGTCCACCTTGTTGCCCTGGCATGAAGCGGGGTCGCTGGTTGTTCCCTTGGTTCGATCGGAACTGGGCTGCCTTTCTTTTGCGGTCCATTTTGTTCCGCTGGTCTTCCTGGCGGATGGCCTTGTCGACCAGTTTCTCGAAGTCGACATAGTCACCCGAGATCAGTTGATTGGTCAATTCATCGTCAAGACCGGCCAAAAACTTCTCCTGCATCTCAGTGTCAGTGCGCACTTCTTCCGGTGCGTAGCGCGCGAGGTGTTTGAACTCATGTAGGTATTCCATCACGGTTCGATTGCCTTGACTTAGGGCTCAAAATTCCCTCTTCTTTTGTGCCACAATTCCGTCAGGGACTTGCGCCTTCCGGAAGCTACGACAGAACTCTGCCCAAGTAACCTCCGTCCCTACCGGACGAGTCATCAGATGGTTGTCCCACCACGTCAAAGCGGGACCCTGAAGCTGATGAGTGGCGAACGCCACCTTCTCCTGGTCGTTGCATTGCAGGAGGTTAAGCTTCTTCTCGATGGCATGGAGCCAGTCGTTTGCCTCCATGGGGTTGGTGGTGCTCGAGAAGGTAGGAGGGCGGACGTGGAGAAACTCAGGTAGCTTGGACTGGAGTGGTGGGGGTGGACCAGCTGCCTATTGCTGCGGTTGCTGGGCTTGCTGCTGCTGCAGTTGTTGGAGCATCTGTTGCTGCATCTGCTTGTGGAGATTATGGCAATCGGGTATCCATATGGCAAGCTTATCCGACTGGAGATAGGGATAGATTGCGCCTACTAAATATGTAAACCAAATATGACTTGGGTGTTACGTTGCCGATTGAGATAAGGCAACGGCCTATAGTCACGGTTTGGTAAGATTGAGGAAACTGAACTTAGAGTAAGATAGGGTTTCCGACTTGTAAGCCCGCCTCCCAAGACTATATAAGGGGGGTAAGGGGCGTCCCTTGAGGGATATGAGAGTTCATAAGCAAGAGCTTTAGACTTCAGGAGCAACAGATCTTGAGATCAATATACACTCCGCGGATCGAATCCGTGAAACAGGAGTAGGGTATTACCTCACGAGAGGGCCTGAACCTATCTAAACCTTGTTCTCCACCTAACCCATTGTGCTTGGCGATCTTGACTGCACCCCCAATTTTCTATTGCCGAAACCGAGTTTCGACAGTTGGCGCGCCAGGTAGGGGAACCGCGCGTCAAGACTTCTACAATCTCGCTGAAAAGCGTGATGGGATCTTCTTCAAGCTTCGGTGACTTCGCCGCCAACGACTTCGACAAGTTCTCCTCCTTCGACTCAGATTCGAACCAGTCGGGAGGAAAAACCCACTCGGCGCCATTCGGGCTCCCGAACAACGCCAAGATCTACGAGGAAATCTTGGATTCCAAGATGCAGTCCATCCACTCTGAGGGAAGAACTCACTCGACGCTGTTCGAACTACCGAACGCCGCTCAGATCTGCAGCGATCTTCTCATCTCCCCGTCGGAGCCAATCTACTCGGAAGAAGACCTCTCGGCACCGTTTGGATTACCAAACACCGCTGAGATCTACTGCAAGCTCCTCCCCTCCGAATCAAGATTGATCCACTCGGAGAGATCCACGTCCTCAAGCTCCGACTCGGACTGGAATGATCCAGATTCGAACTACCCGGGCTCAAGAGAGATCGCCGTCATCCTCCAGTCATTCGGCTCATGCTCATCCTCGGAGCTCAACGAGTATCTCAGCTCTTCAGGCTTTGACGACCTTTATGGCATCCCCTCGGACAAAGCCAACGACTCCGATTGCGACAAGGACTACGAGCCGAAGTGCTTTGACGTCCTCATGGCTGAGGTGGCCGAGACCGACTCAGCCATGGCCCGCAGGCTTGCGGAAGAAGAACAAGCCAGAATTGAGCAAGAGCGCAAGCTGGCCGAAGAGGAGAAGAAGCGCAAAGAGGAAGCCGACTGTGGAGATTATGGCAATCGGATATCTACATGGCAAGCTTATCCGACTGGAGGTATGGATAGATTGCGCCTGCCATATCTGTAAACCAAACATGACTTGGGTGTTACGTTGCTGATTGAGATAAGGCAATGGCCCATAGTTACGGTTTGGTAAGATTGAGGAAACCGACTTAGAGTAAGATAGGGTTTCCGATCTGTAAGCCCGCCTCCCAAGACTATATAAGGGGGGTAAGGGGCGTCCCTTGAGGGATATGCTATGTGAGATCAGAGATTCCGATAGGAAATCAGTTTTTAGCTTTCAGTTTTAGATCCTGAGATCAATAAAGACACTCGGCGGATCGAATCCACCAAAACAGGAGTAGGGTATTACCTCACGAGAGGGCTGAACTGTCTAAATCTTCTTTTCCTTCTAACCCATCGTGCTTGGCGATCTTGACTGCGACCCGTGAAATTATATTGCCGAAACCAAGTTTCGACAGTTGGCGCGCCAGGTAGGGGACCGCGCGTCGAGACTTCTTCAACAATCTCGCCGACAAGCGTGATGGGATCACCTTCAGGATTCGGCGACTTCGCCGCCAACTTCTTCGACGACTCCTCCTTCGACTCGGATTCAAACCAGTCGGAAGGAAAAACCCACTCGGCGCCGTTCGGGCTCCCCAATAGCGTCGAGATCTTCGACAACATCCTCAAGATCGAGATACAATCTGCTCGCTCCAACGAAGGACTTCACTCGGCACCGTTCGGATTGCCGAACACCGCCGAAATCTGCACCGATCTTCTCGTCTCCCCGACGGAGACGATCTATTCGGAAGAAGACCTCTCGGTGCCGTTTGGGTTACCAAACGCCGCCGAGATCTATGGCAAACTTCTCTCCCCCGAGTTGGGGTTGACCCACTCGGAGGAGCCCACATCGACCAAGTCGTTGACTCAACAGCCGACTCCCCAAGCTCTGACTCAGACTGGAATGATCCAGACCCGGGCTACCCAGGATTAAGGGAGGTCGCCGTCATCCTCCCGTCATTCGGCTCGTGCTCATCTTCGGATCTCAATGAATACCTCAGCTCCGCCGGCTTTGACGACCTCTATGGTATCCCCTCGCATGAAGCCGGCGACTCGATCGCCACAAGGACTACGAGCCGAAGTGCTTCGATGTCTCATGGCCGAGCGACGAGTCCGACTCAGCCATGGTCAGGAGGCTTGCTGAAGAAGAGCGAGCCAAGATTGAGTAGGAGCGCAAGACGGCCGAAGAGGAGAAGCAACGCATGAAAGAGGCTGACAAGAGGAAGCAGGATCTGCGCGCAGCCGGACGATCCGCCCAGGAGGCCATCCTCCAAACGCGGGTTCGCAACACTAACATCTTCCAGACGCCACAGCAGAACGCTGTTGCCGCGCTCACGCTTTTGGACACCATCATGGAGACGGCACCCGCCAATGTGACTCCAATACTTGACAAGATCAAGACCATCGTCGTGGCCACGCCCAATGGCCACCCCACCACCTCGGCACGAAGGCCGACTGAATCCGTGGCCGAAACGCCCGACAAAAGCCGACTCCCGCCTCTAAGGTCAGGAGACTATAAGAGGCCCGAGCCAGATCGGTCGACGACGAGGCTAAGAGGCCCACGCCACGAGTCCACGCAGAAGTACCAGGATCAAACAGCCGACTCCCGCGACAAACGACACGGACGTCCGCCCGTCCACCATCGCGTCCGCCGCAACAACAGCTCTAGCTACCTAACCAGCCAACCGAAGACCCCGCCGAGTGATCTGCGGGAAGTCCTCGATCGCCGCTACCAGGAGCGAGACCGACACACCCGGGAAGATCGGAGGGGATCACCCGATAGCGACGACTGGAGATAGGGATAGATTGCGCCTGCCAAATATGTAAACCAAATATGACTTGGGTGTTATGTTGCCGATTGAGATAAGGCAATGGCTCATAGTCACGGTTTGGTAAGATTGAGGAAACCGACTTAGAGTAAGATAGGGTTTCCGATTTGTAAGCCCGCCTCCCAAGACTATATAAGGGGGGTGAGGGGCGTCCCCTGAGGGATATCAGACATATGAGTTTTCTGAGCTACAGATATTGAGATCAATAAACACTCGGCGGATCGAATCCCCGAAACAGGAGTAGGGTATTACCTCACGAGAGGGCCTAAACCTGTCTAAACCTTGTTATCCACCTAACCCATCGAGTTTGGCGATCTTGACTGCATCCCCAATTTTCTATTGCCGAAACCGAGTTTCGACATCTTCTTTCTATTCTATTTCAGTGCATGCATCGCTGGAATGGTGTCCCTCGTCGCTGGACAGCATGATGCTAGCAACTCACCTCGTCGGAGTGTCGCGTTGACCGAGATGCCATCCGTCTGTGATGCTCCGCACCGACGAGTGTTCGATCTAGGCAAATATGGCTAGACATGGGGTCTAATAGGTCTCACCATCCAATTTCATAGAGGAGCTCGCCATGGATCATCGATGATGTCGTCGGTGCGACGATACGGTGTGGTGGTAACTTCTCCCCACTCACAACACCTCCCTTAAAGAATTGATTCTTTAATCAATCGTTTAATCCGACAGCATTATAATTTTGTAATATTGAAGATACATCATCAAGCACAGTACAACACAGTGTAAGTCGACTGAGGCGATTTATTTTCTAGTGAGTTTTTTATTTTTTTTCTTGAAAAGTAAGTAAAGGCCCAAAATAATTTAAGTTTTGAGAATTTTTCCTATGGGTAAAATTCCTAAATTAAATTTGAGGCTCAGTCCAGTTTTTGCTGCATCAAGTTTGAATTTTGGCATTTTTTTCCTCAAGTCAAAGATTTTACTCTTTCTAATTCATTTGGAACCAACGGGACATTTTACTTAGAAAAAGTAAATTATTTTCTATACTATGATTATGCTAATAAGTTTGATGACATCATTGTTGATTCTATTTCTGTCTAACGGTGATATAGAATTGATAGTGAAGAGTTATTTGTTTTAATTTGACCAACGTTGAATTAATTCAAACTTTGTTTTATGAATTTTTGTTTCAGGTAATCTACTGAGCTACTTCTTGTCCATTGAGCCTCTAAATGGAGGAAACTACAACTCATGGCGAGAAAAGATAGAGATAGTGCTTGCACTATCAGACATTGATCTTGCGTTGACAGCTGAGTGTCCCACATCTCCTGTTGACCCTGTAAGGGGAGAACAGGAGAGTAAAGAAGATTTTGATAAGCGAGTGTGTGATTATGCATCGCTCATAATAAAGTATCTGTCACGATTTTCGTTCGGGATTAAAAATCATTTAATAAATTATTTTCTAGAAATTAAATAAAAAGAAAAACAAAGTAAATCAAGTGAAACTATTAAGGAAATTAAATTTTCTATTAAAAATAATGGCTGGAAATATTTTTAAATATTCTCCATTCCCTAAAGTACTCTCTGAAATTTTTTGTGAAATTTTGGAGCTCCGAAATAATTTTAATAAAACAAAGAACATTTCAATAATTATTTAAATAAATAAAATAAACTTTAAATAAGCTGGAGATATTTTTATTAAATACTTTGGGTGTTCATATATTTTCAGAATTTTTCTTGGAATTATTTGGGCATTGGAAGTATTTATAAGAATTAAAGGATGTTTGGACCGAAAAGTCCAAAACTGTGGCTTTGTTTCCTCCACCAAATCCGGTCCAATCCTTTGCCCAAATCAAAAATTAGTTGCGGGAACGGATTCCTCTCGATCTCCTCTACATTTTTCCCATGAAACCCCCTCAATCCCATGCTAAATCGCGCGAATTTTGGCCCGTTCTTATCCCGACGAACTCGGGATAAACCTAAAAATCCGGCGCCAAATCCTCTCTTCCCGTGCGGGACTCTCCCTCCCAAGCCTATAAATAGAACCCCATGATCTCCTCCTCGGTTTCCCCTTTTTCCCGAGTTTTCCCGTGCTCTAGCCACCTTCCCCGTGAGTTCCCATCTCTCTTCCCGTCGGCCGCAACTCCGGCAACCTTTTCCCCGCCTCGCTGCTCCCAATCAGCGCCGTTGCCTTCCCGGCATCGCAGCAGTGAGGAGAAGCCCGGCCACCGGTTCCCTTGCGCCCAAAAACCGTCGGAAGCACCTCGTCACCGTGAACCCGAGCTCCACGTCCATGTTTCGATCTTCAGCCGCACCTAGCCGTCGACCCCGTCGTCGCCGCCCTCGCCGAAGCCACCATCGGCACCGCAAAAGGGAGGGGAAGCCCGTCCTCCACCTCTCCTCCACCAAACACCGCCGGAAGGCCGCCGTCGCCGTGGACCCGACCTCGTCGCCGTTTGAAGCTCGCCACCGGCCTCTCCCTTCGTCGCCCGTTCTTGCGTAAGTGCTGGTAAGGAGCGCCTCATCGTTCTCTACCCATTTATGCACTTTGTTTTCGTTGTTGTATATCCATTCTTCGGCAATCTTTGTTGTCATGTTTGTTGGCTGGTATGTTCATGCGGCTATCACATCATCGCCTCGTCAGTGCCACATTATCTCTTTGTCCTGCGTGGTTGAGTTCATGGCCGCCACCCTTAGCACCGTGTCAATTTCTTTGTGCCATGTATCTTTTGATGTGTATCCATCTCAGCCCTAAACCCGTTAAATCTTGGTCAACTTAATCCAAGCCGTTCATCTTTATAGATTCATTCGGTTTAATTTGAGCCACTCATCCTTTCTTCCCAGCTCAATCCTAGCCACCCAAATCTTTGTGAACCTGTGAACCGATCGGAGCTGATGTCTTAAACATCCTTTTCCAGCTCAAAATTAATTAAAAATTGCGTAATAAATCATCTTAATTTCCAGAATTCATTTAAATGGTCCAAAACTTCTAAAATTCATATCTAATTCATACGAACTCCAAATTGGGCCATTCAAATTGCAAAATTTATCTAAAATTAAGCTCTACATGTTTGTTTACTTTTTATATACTGTTATTTGGTTTTTATTAGGTTTTTTCCTCGTTTTGCGTGCCAGCGTGTAGTTCCGCCGTTTCTGGAGTCTGCGCTCGCGAGGGAAAGAGTCCAGAAGTTTGTTTGAAGACGCAAGGCAAGTCACACTTCCCTTGAAGCATATTGATCCTATTTTTATAAATGTTTTACGTTTGCAAATAAAATTGCATTGTTTTGCTAATTACATGGAATGATGGATTACCTATCTCGCTTGTTTGAGCCTTATTTACTTGTTATCCGTCCTTTGTTAACCTTGGGTGTTATTTGACTAGCTTTAGTCACTGATGTTGATTCTAGCTAGAATTATATGCTTAGCCATGCTTAACTACCACTAGCTCACTAAATGGGATAATTACACTTTATTCTAATCTCTGATGAGCTGCAAGCTCGATACACCTGACCATGTCTTATTGGTCATAATTATCTCAACTAAAATATGACATAATGGTGGGCTGTGGGTGCATGGTTTTGATGGTCGCACCCATGGCAATTAAGGACCGGTTCATGGGAAACCCTGGAAGACATACCGTGCAAACCACAAGCCGAATGGGCAACGGCCGGATCCGTAGTATAGCTTTCCTCCGGCCGACGTACCCTAGTGAGGGTGGGCGTGATGGAGTTGGGTCGGCCCGGTTTACGGGTTGATCGGCTGCCGGATTCACCGTGGCATGAGAGGGGGCTGCCCGCTGCCTGCGGGGAGTGGGGGCGAAACCTTGGTGTGGTATCACTTGGTTAAAGGGAGTTATGCGAAAGGTCTTGTCACGATTTCCCCCTTTGCAGTATCATGGTGGTACTTCGAGGCATGGTAACATGTGTGGAATCGTGTCTTGTGGGTAAAGTTGCGCACCTCTGATCAGAGTAAAACTATTCGAATAGCCGTGCCCGCGGTTATGGGCGATTGACCGATTCACTATGATTAGTCCCATTCGAATAATTTGATTTAATGGAATTGGTTTAGTTCGGGTGGAATGGTTGGGCCTGTTCAACGTGGAGATAACGTTGTTCGTGGAAGATTAATATTGCCTTAATTACTCAACTATTTTACTGTTTTTAAACATTAAATGTTTGTAAACCGCATTTATGCAAAATATCCCCAAGCCACTCTTGTCTCCCCTTGCACGTCTGCATTTCTCGGTGTGGCTTGTTGAGTACGGTGGTTGTACTCAGTCTTGCGATTTTCCCCCTTTCAGAAGTGTAGTGCTTCTGATGTGAAGATGGAGTTAGAAGACCAAGGCTCAGACCCCAGTTGAGTTTGCCTGTGGAGTGGAGCTGAAGCCCCGCTAGTGTCGTCTTTCTTTTCCGCTGTAGTTTTTGGGTGTGAGGACTAAGTGCCTCTTTAGTAAGTATTTTTATTTTACACTTTGTTTTTTTACGTTTGGACCTGTGTATTAATTTGTCATTTTATGTACCCTGGTTGATTCCTGGACAGGGATTTAATGCATAAAATAGTCAGGAAATTTGGGATAAATTTCCGGGCGTGACAAGTACGATGTTGATCGTGCTAAGTGGGACCAGTCAAATCACAAGTGCTTGATGGTAATCAAGAGTTCAATAGTTGAGGCAATAAGGAGAGCAATCCCAGAGTGCACCACTGCCACAGAATATCTAAGAAGAGTGGAGAGTCAATTTATTGGCTCTTCAAAAGCTTATGCAAGCACTCTAATTAAGAGGCTTGTTACAGAGAAGTATACTGGTGGTGGTGTTAGGGAGCATATCCTAAGGATGAGCAACATGGCATCTAAGCTCAAACCCATGAAAAATGGGGCTAAGTGATGAGTTTCTGGTTCATCTGATTTTTGCCTCCCTTCCTAAAGAATTTGAGGCTTTTGTTGTTAATTACAACTCACAGCCAGAAAAGTGGGGCATTGAGAAGTTGATGGCCATGTGTGTACAAGAAGAGGAAAAGATTAAGGGTTCATGTGGTAATTTTGTTAACTACATGAACCACAAAAGAAAGAATTATTATAATTCTTCTTCTTCCTCTTCGAAGCCACAAGGGAAATCTCAGTGGAATAACGCCTCCTCCTCTAAGCCACATGGAAAGGCTCCACAACCTAATTACCATCAGAGATCTAAGCCACATGGAAAGGCTCCACAGCTTGATTACAACAAACAGAGATATGAGCCTGTGTACCATCAAAGATCTGAGCCGGTCCAGATTGAAAGGGACCAATGCTTATGGTGCAAAAAGAAGGGACACTATAAGAAAGACTGTGTGGATTTTCTGAAGTACATATGCAAGAAGGGTGAGGATATTATAATGTTTGTAGATGAGTCCTTTTATCTAAGTTATGAAAAATCTATTTGGTGGATTGACTCGGGGTGCAACTGTTCATGTTGCAAATTCTTTACAGGAATTTAGTACGAGGAGGATCATGCAAAGAGGAGAAAGAATAATTAAAGTTGGGCGTCGCTGTTGAAGCCAAAGTCGTTGGAGAAGTCCCATTAGTATTAAAAGATGGCCTTGTACTTCATTTACACAATGACCTTTATGTACCCTTGCGAAGAAATTTGATAGTTGTCCCACGATTAGATCGTGATGGATTTCAATGCCATTTTGGAGATGCATAATGTAAACTTCAATTTAATCATAAGTGTATTGGCATCGCTTTCAAGCAAGATAAACTTTATCTGTTATCACTTGGTGATAATGTGAATGTTCTGAGTACTGAGAATGAGAACGCCTCCTCGTCTATGAACTAGAGTAATAAGAGGAAAAGAATTGATGATGTATCTTCAAAATTACGGCACTATCGTTTAGGCCATATTTCGAAGGGGAGGATTGAATGATTGATTAAAGAATCAATTCTTCCGTCCTTACAATTTCTAGATTCAGATCAACGCATAGGTTGCATTAAAGGCAAGTATGTCAAGAAAATAAGAAAAAGATGCCCAAGAAAATAAAGAAAGATGCCAAACGAAGCACAAGAATTTTAGAAATAATTCACACGGACATTTGTAGTCTGTTTTCTGTGACATCTGTGGATGGTTATGATTCTTTTATAACGTTCACAGGTGATCATTCTCGTTATGGCTACATTTATCCAATTAAAGATCGATCAGAAGCATTGGATAATTTTAAGATATTGAAGGCTAAAGTTGAAAATCAGCATGATCTATTAAGATAGTAAGATCCGACCATGGGGGAGTACTACGGTCATCATACCCCGTATGGCCAAGTTCCAGGACCTTTTGCAAGGTACTTATAGGAAAATGGCATAGTTGCTCAGTACTCTACACCGGGCGAGCCTCAGTAGAATGGAGTAGCTGAAAAATGCAATTATACCTTAATGGATATGGTGAGAATCTTAATGGATATGGTGAGAAGTATGATAAGTTACTTCACTCTACTGATCAATTTGTGGATGGAGGCGTTAAAAACTGGCCACATACTTAATCGAGTTCCTAGTAAGTCTGTGTCTAAAACTCCATATGAGTTATGAACAGGGATAAAACCCACATTAAACTATTTGCTTGTGTGAGGTTGTCCAGCTGAGGCGAAAGTATTTAACCGGAACATTGAGAAATTAGATCCTAAGACAGTTAGTTGCCATTTTATTGGCTATCCAAAGAAATCAAAGGGGTTTCATTTCTACTGTCCTGACAGACATACCAAGTTTGTTGAAACGAGATACGCTGTTTTTCTAGAGGATGAGATTATAAGGGGGAGCATGGTAGCCCAAGAGATTAGCCTTGAAGAGAAGCGAGTATTCGTACCTATTCTAATGATTCAAGAACCTTTTTTCTGGATACCTGTTGTTGTTGCACCGACAGTGCATGATACTTTGGTGACTACACTTGTTGTTAGTTTTCCCATGGCAACAACAAGTGAGAATCAGGAACCTGTCCTTCAGGATCCGATAGAACCTGTTGTCACATATGAGGAAGAGCTACAACAGCCCCGCTCAGAGGGTGCGCCAGATGTTGAGGCCCCCAGGAGATCTCAAAGAGTTAGAAAACCTGCTATCCCAAATGATTACCAAGTATATATTAGTGAAGAAATTCAAATGGAAGGAGATCCCACTCATTTTAAAAATTTGAAAAAGCCATGAGAAGCGCTCACTCGTCTAAATGGCAAGAAGCCATGGAAGATGAAATGAGATCTATAAATTGTAACAAAATCTGGGATTTAGAAGAAAATCCCAAAGGAGCCAAGACAATAGGTTGTAAATTGGTCTACAAAACTAAATGTGACTCCAAAGAAATGTCGAGAGATATAAGACTCGACTTGTGGCAAAAGGCTTCACGCAAAGAGAGGGAATATATTATAATGAGACATTTTCTCCAATCTCAAAGAATCATAATGGCTTTAGTGACTGTTAACGACCAAATTTGGTAACCAAATCCTCGGGTTTGAAGCAGAGATTGAAGCAAAATCGAAGGAGATGCGCGATCTGCGGAGAAACAGAGGTCGTGTCGGCTGAGTCCGAATCGGCTGCGGAGCCCGTCGGCTAAGTCCGAATCGGACCAGGATAGCCGATAGCCGATTCCGAGTTGAGATAGCAGTGGAGCCAGTCCCGAAAGGAAAACATGAAGATAAGGTGTTGGATTCGGTCTCCGAATTGTGCGTTAAAGATATTGTCATCTATGGATAAGGTCCTGTAACGGCAATTGTATCTGTAAATTAGGAAGTTGTATAGATATTCCTTTTGTAATGCAGCATGGGACTGTGTCCCGAGATATTGTCATACTGATAATAGTAGATAAGGTATAAATTGTGTCCTACACGGATATCGTTGTGCCTGGGTATAAATAAGACCCAAGGGCTCTTTGTAAATATATCAACAACACACGATCAATCAATTTTGTCACATCGTCACCCTTTTAGTTTATTCTTTTCGACAAGTTCTTGCTCTTGCTCGGGCTGCATCGACTTCGATCTCCAAACAAGGTAATTCCTTGTTACAAGTGGTTTGTATCATTGGGGTTAGTGCTTCCTTCATCATGATACTCTAGCTTCGATGTCATAAACTGTTTAATCTATCATATATGGCATATAATCTAGAGCAATGTCTAGATCTATCTCGCAATCGGCTGATTTTTCTCTAAAGGTAGTAGCCGATAGAGCTAGATCTAGAGGTTGAATTAGATTATATGTCGTATCTACCGTCTCGAAGGGTTCTCATTGGCTTATACAGATCTAGTATTTCTTTTTGTACTTAATGTTGCATCTAATCAACCTATTAAGTCGCTTTTAGAACTATGAAGATCTGTTCGGTTTAATGTTTTCCATTAGAGACAGTGCCGGGGTTTCAGCCGGCCTTACCTGTTTTAGTTATCTTCTAGTATTAATTGCTATTAGATATATTAAAACCGTCTTTTATATTAAGATCTCAATCTATTTAAATGCCCTAAGCTAGTATCGATCTGTCAAGTTATGTTGACAACCGATTGATCTAGGTTTAACGTATTTAGGTTAGATTAATATCTTTTTATAAAATGTATCGGAGTACTAGCCGATTCACGTTAGACCTGCAGTATCGGCTAGGTTACCAATGCAGATAATTATTATCCTAATGTGTCTTTAGCCTAAGTGATTTATACTGTCTCGGTATACTACCGATCTATCCCAATCACTTAGTATAAGTGTGCTTTAGGATAACAATTATATGTTTATTGATGTCTTCAGCCGATCCGGTAGGATCTAATTCTAACTTAATGCCTATTTCTTGTTTCTTGTTGGTTATAGAATCAAACCAACTGGCACGCTCTTGACGACACCAAAGGTGACCAATTTGGACCTGCACTAGAGTAAAGAAAATCTCTCAGGTCAGTGCGTGGGAATCGAAATTCTCATCAACAGTGACGCACTATGATTTAGAATTGCATCAAATGAATGTAAAGACGATATTTCTCAATGGAGATCTCTATGAGGATGTCTATATGTCACAACCGAAAGGTTTTATTATGAAAGGAAAAGAAAGTATGGGATACCACCTGAAAAAATTATTTATGGATTAAAGCAAATCTCTAGACAGTGGTATTTAAAGTTTGATGAGATAATAAGAAAGTTCGGGTTTGACGAGAATAAATAGAACAATTGTGTTTATGCAAAGTTCAAAAATAAGAAATTCATTTTCCTTATCATGACATCTTACTTGCTAGTAGTGATGCAGTCGAATTGCTAATATAAATGTTTATTTTAACATAATGAAGTACGGGCATCATCACCTAACATCAGTTTATGAGTACACATGATGGTTCAATTTACATTAACAAAAAGATGTATGATTGAAATATGATTTGTTTATAATTCCAATATTAATATCTTCATAGTTGGTGCCCTGGGCCAACAATTATTTTCTTGATGGGTATGTCAACACAGAAAATCAAGAATCACATTTCCTCCCCCGGAAGTTGCTTTGCACTTTTGCTTGGCATTCAAATTCACCAAATTTTGCTTTGTAGTTCATATACTTTCTGTTGTTATACCAAATTATATTGGTAGTGTGAAAGGAACGAGAGTCCAAAACAACTTGGTAATTTAATGAAATCAAATATTCTTTGTTATTGTCCTAATGGTCAGATTAACTTACTTTCGATTTTTGAGAGCTGCTCTACTCTTCTGGCACTTTAGAAGCCAATGAGAATGTATAGGAGAACTTCACTAAGAGGTGATCTCATACATAATATAACTAGAGCGCGGAGTATAAAGTATGATACTATCCGCTGAAGCAAACTTTGAAGCTTTCAATCCATTAGGTTTTGCATGTGACTTCTGTTAGCTTAGATCACACAATAGCGTTGAATGCTTGATGGTTGTATGACTTATGCTTTCCTTCACAAACAGCTCAGTTTCACACAATTTAAAGTCTTTATCCCTTAATATTTATTAAATTGTACCTTGTGATCTTTGTGCATGGATCAAAAAGGCCCACAAGCTCCTTATTATTGTTGTCAAATTCCTTTTTAACAGATATTGCTATGCACCAGTCTACAGTAGAAGTTTATAGAATGAAATTAAACAAGCTTTTGGAAGTACAAGATACAATTGCAGTGTATAGTATTAGGCTTAAAAAACAATTTACTCATAAGTATTCACATGCTATGACGTTGTAATGCGATTCTTCAGGTGTTGTCAGATATCATGATTATGAATGCCCTAGTACATGGCAGATGATAAGATACATAGATTGCTCAGTATCATATCCGTTACAAACAACAACAAATAGCATAATCAGATATGGTAAATTTCATCTAATTGATTGTATATACTTTGCTAGATACACTGAACTGTTGTGCTTCAAATCCCTTTTGGAATAAGTCCATTGAAACATCGACAAAACACTCTCTACTATGATATACAAAACTATTGGCGGTATGGCCCTTTTGGTCACTATAGCTTCGAAATTCATGTAATTATGTATTATGTGTATCACGGCATGTAAAACTTAGTAAAAAGTACAGTATGACTCTTTTTATTTGTATAGTTGTGCCATTACTGTACTTAAATATCAATATCAAGTATATCCACGTTTTATTTACAGCAAATACTTACACCCACTATTATTACATCACGAAATATGAGTATTGCATGAGAAAATTTATATACCTTTCACATATCTTTCAATTTAACAAGCTACTGCACCACCTAGCTTTAGCTACACACTTTAAAAACACAAAAAATATTAAAAATGATGTATGCAGAAGGAACCAAAGGTGCGGTTTGTCCACGCCCTGACAGGTGGGGTGTGTCGTAGAGGGAGGATGGCGACGGGAGCATGTACGTGACTGCAGGTGGGGCCAGGTGTAGTCCAGAGCCCACTACCCCGAGAGGAGTCTGTACATCCCCGAGATCCAATAACCTTCTCGTACGTTCACCTCCCCTTCGCCACCTTTTCACCCACCCACTTCACCCCTTCCTCTCCCTCTCCTCCTCGGCGATGGAGGGCGCGGCGGCGGCGGCGGCGGCGGCGGGAGTGCCGATGGTGCTGGTGCGGGGAGGCGACGGGGTCGACTTCTCGGTACAGGCCCGGCGGCTAGCGGAGCTCGCGCCGGGATTTCGATGGGACCTCCGCGCCATCGAGTCCGTCGACATCTACGACATCGTGCAGGACTACCGCATCACCGTCAGGCGCTTCACGAACACCGTCACCGGCGAGCTGCTTCCGAGGGCGTCCAGAACGTGTAGGCCATCTTCGCGGCGAGAGTCCAGGACCTCGACACCGTCGGCCACCTCGCAAGGGTAAGCGCTAAGCGCCGCTCTCGTCTCCGGCAACGGAGGATTCTACATTTGTGCATGTTGTCTTCAACATCCATTCTAGCTTCTCTCCCTTTCTCTCGCTCCCGTTGATCGGATTCTCGGAAGGAACCTATCACGGTGGCAGCTGTGCTTGCTCCTGGTTACAGAGCAGCAGCGTCGCATCCGGCGACCGGCGACAGCTGCGACACCGAATTAGGCCTCGGGTTTGGGGGTAAGCGGGGGATTGGGGGTAAGAGGAAGAAAAGCGCCTGTTTCCCGGGCTTGGAGGGATGGCCGTGGTGGCCGCGACTCGGCAGTGGAAGGGGTCGACGGCGAGGGCAAGGGAAACCGAGTAGGCGGCAGGGTGCACCGGTGAGATGGGGAAGGCAGCTAAAGCGGTGAGGGCTGAGGGGAGAGAGAGTTCGATGTTCTAGAGGTAGAAGATGCACATGGCCCGTTGGATCTAGGGATGAAGGATCTTCGGAAGGACTGCTACAATAGGGAGTTTTTGCAGAACGCAGGACACCTGTGAATGGCTCCGCAAATGGCATTCTCCTAGTTATCATTAGCATATCATCACTTGGTCATTAACCTAGTCGAGTATATACTACCTAAGTTCTGAGTGCATGGCTCGAAACTCTGTTAAGCCAACTGCGTGCCTGCGTGCACTTTATCAAGGTCTGATATGAGAACTACTTGAGTTGTTTGGTGCTAAGCCGATTCGAATTGCTCTTTTCAATTCAGAATTCGCAAGCTTACCAGTTCTACCATGCTATTCTGCTTTACTTCTGTTTGGATACAGCTTTGGTTTTCTGAAGTGTTGAAATGTCCGATAAGGTGAGGCCTTTTATTATCAGGCTATACCTTTTGCTACTGGCATAGAGATGTGGTCCACTGCTGCATAGGAATCATGCCTGTTTTCATAATCTCTTTTGAGTGATTCTAAATCTTGCTTTTATCTCAATATGTGATTGCGATCGAAGCCTTCTTCTTGTAGAGGATGATCGTGTGAAAATTTTATTTCCTGTTCCAAATTGCCTGGTTATGAGAGATATCGGGTTGTTTACTTATTGTGGTTGTAGCATAATGTGGGTTGGCCTTCTCAGTGTTTTGCTGGGTTTCAGGGCGAGCAGTTCTTTAGGCAGCACTGCATCAGGGTTTTGCTAGGTTTCCAAGTTCTCGGAGGATTCAAGGCATGTCAAATGTTTGGCAGGAAATAGTGTTAATCTTGACACGCATAATTCAATGACCTTTCAGGATTGCCAATTTTCACTGTAAGCTTGTGCTTGTTTCTCTTCTATGACTTACCGTTGGAACTTCATCTAAGAGGTATAATACAAACTACATATTGATGCACTCTATATTTCTTTACTCCAGCGTTATTTAGTATACAAAAATTATCCTGATATCTTGATTCCACATCTATATGTTTCAATTTTGCAATTTTGCTTCTCAAATCACTTATGAACTCTTTGGTTTCTGGTGATGTACAAGACACGACTCTTCCATGGATGGAACCAGAGCTTTTGAGTGGAAGCAGCAGCCAACTGATGGAGCAATTCTGGTTGGCTGATCCTGACAGGTCATGAGGCATGTGATCAACTATTCAGGCAAAGGGACAGTCTCAGGGGATCAAAGAAAACCTATTTTATGAACCTCAAAATATTTGGCTGCAGTGAGATGGTTATTGATGAAATGGATCAAGTCTATACTATGCTTATGCTGTTGTATTCTACTATGTTGCACATGGTGTGTATTCTACTCTGTTGTATGTATGCTTATGCTGTTCATTTTCCCTTTCTTGAGTCTCTCTGAAGTGTAATTACATGTATCTATCTGAGCAAACATGTCCTGAACTCTCTTACAATTTTTGTGAGCCTGACCACTGAAGATGGCCCGGCACTTATAGTTATATGACATATGAACTGACAATAGATTGCATTGTCACTTTTGGAACCTTAAATTGAGGAAGTATAAATGGATTTATTTATTCATTTTGCTTAACAAAACTATGAGTTGTCTACTATCTTGTGATGTGCAAGTCTTGTGGAAAATGTGTTTGTGGCGTTTCAGTATGAATTGCAGAAATCTTATCGATAAAAATCTCTTATGCTGATGAATTGAGAATGGAGACACCGGTATCCCCTAGTTCTGCTGACGCCAACTCGCCAAGTCCACGGCGAAGTGATTGTTCTCTCTGAGTCTCCGGTGAGGAGTGCGGTGGCGCTCGGTGAGTCGTCCGATCAACATTGTGCGCCGTAGATTTGCTACTAGCCGATGAGTTTTATTCTGTATTTCTAGAAGAAGCCGCAGAATTTTTTTTTCTCTTCGAAATTGGACCAAGACCGTTCGATCAGTAACGTGCGCACCAGATTGACCAGAAAACTAGAGAAAAACTTTCTCTATAAATATCCAACCCCGCTACACTCCCAACCTCCCAAGCCGTAAGCGATATCAAAATTTGAAACCGCGGAGAGGCGGCAGCTTGCTCCACACGCCTCCGCCGTGTCGAGATTTCCAAGTCGCCGGAGAGGAATGGAAGTGGACCGCGCGAGCATCGTCGCCTCAGCCGTGGCCAAATTCAGGCTACCGCAGGCGACACTGACGCATGCCACTCCAACCGCCGCCCTCGAGCCCCCCGTCGTCGACGTCCCGCACGCCGAGTGGCGGGGGCTCCCCGACGACATCGTCGCCAGGGTGCTCAGCCGCCTCCCCATCCTCGACCTGTTCCGCATCGGCTACCTCTTCTCCCCGCGCTGGCTCGACATCTGGCGCGCCCTACCGCTGTATCTCCACGACCGCCAGTTCGCCTCTCCCCTGATAGCCGCCGACGACGTCGCCGACGCCATCGCCAACGTTCTCGAGCTCTACGTAGGCGACGGCGTCCAGTTCGTAGGCGTACAAGGAGGCGGCGAGAGCGACGACGGAGATGGAGGTGGAAGCAACGAGGTAGCTGGCGCGGATGGCGACGACCTGGGCGTCATCGTCAACCCATGGGGAGCCAGGGGAGGTGGCGTGGTGGATGACGACGACGATGATGATGATGGCGATGATCATGACGGGGGCCTCGACGTCGGCGAAGACGAGGCAGCAGATCAAGACGGTGGAGTCGTCGTAAATTCTGAACCGGGGGTGGCCGTCGCTGATGACGTCGTCGAACTCGAAGACGGGGCAGCAGATCAAGGCGGTGGAGTCGTCGACGATCCTGACGCATCAGCAGATCAAGACGGTGAAGGTGTCGTCCACCGCCCCCGATTCCCTGGAGGCATAGGCGCCGACGACGGCATCATCAGCGACGAGGAACTCTACGGCAACGATGACATCCCAGATGGTGGTTACGAGATCGGCCGCGTCTACAGCTTCCGAGTGGAGACCACGGGGTGGCGCCTCGACCACCTCGACCGCTGGTTCGCCGCACTCCAGCGCGGCCGTGCTCGTGAGGTCACCCTCGCCAACCTCGCCATAGAAGGGAAGCCCGACCTCCCTCCGGCCATCCGCGACTGCACCAGCCTCCTGGGACTCCACGTCTTCTTCTTCACCGTGGAAGCCGACCACATCGCCCCTCTCGTCAAGCTCCGCAGCCTCGGCCTGTACGGCTGCACCAGCAACTACGGCATAATCGCGCCAGCACTCCGCCCCCAATCGGAAATCCGGAAGCTGGTAATCGACTCCAGCGAGCTGGGAGACGTCGCCGTCGTGACCACGCGCCTCCGGTCTCTAGTGATGTACGACAACCTGGTGGAGGGCACGGTCACCGTAGACGACGCCATCCAATTCCGGAACCTGCACCTGTACCCGACGAGGCCATCCAGGGTCTCCATCAATGACGCGCCCAGCCTGCGAAGCATCGCCTTTCTTGACCTCTTCAACACCGTCTTGGAGATCAAAGGAATCGTGATTCAGGTATGATCAAATCGAATCGGATATCTGTCGACACGCGATGCAAATCGATCGATCAACCTGCCTGCTGCTTATTTCATTTGATTAATTAACTCAAGTTCAAATCCAAATAGTCTAATTAAATTGGCTAACAATCCTATTCTCTCTGATCATGCGCAGGCTGGGATTGTGCAGCATTCTCCAAAGATGTGTTCTGTCAGGTGTCTCGGCTTACGGGTGAACTACACAGAGATGGGTGACAGGGTGCCCCGTGAGATAGAGCAGATTCTGAGGTGTTTCCCATGCTTAGAGAAACTGGTGATCAGGGTAATACTAAACAGCCAATCCAATCAATCAATCGTTGCATTATCCTGAATTTGCTGTTAATTGCTCTGCATCAGTGTTGGACTATGTCTGAATTCTGATTTCTGATTGGGTTGTGCGTGCGTGCCTTTGCTGCAGAGAGACGATGAGGTTACAGAAGCAGAAGGGCTCCTCGAAGCGAATGATGAACACATCTATGAAGGGAACAATTTCTTCGATGGCATTTATTGTATCAACAATCACCTGTGGTGCATATATTTTACAGGTTCCAGAGGGGGCAAGTATGAACTTGCTCTGGTCAAAGCCATCCTCGACAAAGTTCAAGCCGGGACACACTTCAAAATGATATTCTCACCAAGCAACAATAATATCGAAACCATCTCGGACCAGCTCAACTTGGCTATCGAGAATTTCAGAATGACCACTCCAAATGATGCTGTCAGAAACGAGGATGTGTCCATTATTTTTAGTTTGAATTGAACTTGAAGAAGATGCATGCATAAGGCTAGGTTGTTGTTCTGCGTTGCTGTACTACTGTCAGAGAGATTTTAGGCTGGCTCTTTTCTTCAGTTTGTCTAGCTTGTCAAATGATGTATGCTAAGTGAGCGAATTATGAATGATGCTCTCTCTGACTCTGGATAATTGAACAAATCCAAATCTTGATAGCAGTAAAAGAAGATACAGTATCTTGATGAGATGAGCATGTTGTTTGTGCTTTGCTTTTACCGGAAAATTTGATCAACATAAACGTGAATTATTTTTCTTAGATGCTAGACAACTGTAGTGTACATGTATATTTGTTGATTATGATGCTAGACAAACAGGGAAAATTATTTGACTGCAGCTAGAATTTTTATACAACTATTTAAGTCACATGCATATACTTGGGTGCAATTGTACCTGATGTGAAAAGAACATTCTGGTTCTCCGCTGACCTGCCAAGCTCCTATCTGTGTATGGATTGGGTCTAAAGTTTAGACTCTAAACTATACATGTATATTTGTTGATAATGGTGTATGTTATTTTGTTATGTATGTGTCAATTCCCTTCTGATCTGTAGAGAGTTTCTGAAATGTAATTACATGTATCTATCTGAACAAAATTGTACTGCGGGCTCTTACAAGTTCTGTGTAGGCTGTGATGGCCTACCAGACCACAATTCAAGATTGGCCTGGCACTTGTAATTATATAATGTATGGACTATCAGAAATATTGTATTGTTTTGGCACGTTTGGAGCCTTGAATTGAGGAGAAGGAATATATGAATATTTATTATAGTACTACTGTACTAGTATGCTTAACAGAACCACTGAGTTGTCTACTGTCTTTGTGATGTGGAGGTCTTGTGGAAAATATGTCTTGTGTCATTGCAGTATTAGTTGCAGAAATCAATCTCCTGATTAGATGCTCATGTTGAGAAACTCTGCATGCATTATTTTTTCTTCTTCGCCAGCATTTTCTATTTTTGAATGAATTACATATCGGCGGCAGGCGCCATCTCTTGCGATGCTGGAATTCTTGCGCCGCCAAGCTCACGGGGAAGCAACTGATCTCTCTCCGGCGAGGGGTGCGGCAACGCTGGGAATGGAAGAGGCAACGGCGTTGAGGAAGACGACCAAGTGCGGAGAGGGCTAATCCTAGTCGTCCGATCAACATTGTCCGCCGTGGATTTTCTACGAAGCAGTGTTTCCTGAAGAACCCTTTTGCTATTCTGTATTTCCATTCCGGCCAGAAGCCGCCGCAGATTTGCTCCGAAATTGGATCCTGCCCGTTCGATCAGTAACGTGCGCACAAGATCGACCAGAGAACTAAAGCGCAACTCCTCTCTATAAATATCCAAGGGATCCCGCTACATTCCAAACCACCAAGCCGAAAGCGATATCAAAAGGAGATGGATTCTAATCTCTCCCACCCATTTTTTGCATGTAATTTAAAATGGTTCATTAATTTTTTAAAAAATGATAAGATAAATTAATATGTAATTATCACTTCAGAAAAATTTAAGTTTAAATTTGATTTTTATAAGTTGTAACAAAAAATAACAAAATAACTCTGCCTGTTATACATATATTCACACTTAAATTTATTGTCTTTTATAATTTATAGAAGTTGAATTTAAATTTGTATGTTTGTGAAGTAATATAATACATATTAATTTATCTTAGATTAGTTTGAACCTTTTTATATTAAACAGGTGAACATTTATCCGAGTGCTTAAAAAGTTTCGATATCAAAATTTGAAAGCGCGGAGAGGCGGCTGCTTGCTCTACACGCCTCCGTCGAGTGGAGACTAGAGAGGCCGACCCCTCCATGGCTCCAAATCGTCTGAGCCCGAAGAGAATGGATCGCAAGAGTATCGTCGCCTCCGACCAGTCCATCTACGTTCCGCCGCCCGAGACGCACATCCCCACCGTCGCCGTCGGCACAAAGGTTGCCTAACCTTGCCATAGCTCCCCTCTGATGTCGTGTGAGTGTGAGAGAAATAGGGGGAGGAGAGGATAAGGAGGACGGAGGGCGCCGCCGTTGTGGTCCCTCTCCCCACCGTCGCCATGTGAGAGAGAGAGGAGGGGGAGGAGAAGGAGATAAGGTCGGGAAGGAGGACGAGCAGAAAAAGAAAAAGAGAGAAAGGGCGGGTGGGGTAAACGGATAATAACTTACCTAGCAAAACAGGTGGCCCAGCCCAGCACGGCACAGGCATGCCGGTGGCATGGCCCGTTAGGCACGGCTCCTATAGCGGGCCGTGTCATGCACGGCCTACATGTCATCCCCCGGCCCAAGCACGGCCCAAGGGGAGGTCGTGCCGTGCCGTGCCAGCACGGGCCCATCAATGGTTCATGGGTCGAGGACGACCCGTTTGGCATGACGTCGCCGCCCTCCTCCCTCCCATCCTCGCCGCGCGCGCTCGAAAGGTGATCGGGAGATGAGAGAAGCGACAGATCGGGAGGTAATCGAGCTAGAGGAGAGGTGGGAAAAGATGGATGAAAAGAAAAAGGAGGAAAGTAAGGGAGAGAGAGAAAGGCAAGACCTTTTTGAAGGTCAACGGGGAGGCGAGGAAGTATATGCAGTCGGTGCTCTGGTGGCGACGGGCTTCTTCCTCGTCGACATGTGGTGGCGATGGTCGCACGGCGCCACGGCGGAGTCCATGGGAGCAACGCCGGCACCAAGAGGAGACTCGATGCTGGATGAGGGATGGATTCAGCTTTGCTTTCTTCTTCTTATTTTTTTTGTTCTTTTGGTGTTTGGTTCTGTGGTGGACGGACCTGGTGGTCTTGCGGTCTTGCCTCCCTCCCGATCCCCACAGCGCTATACGATGCAACAACAGTGCCGCCTCGGGCCATGCCATGCTGGCCCGTGTGTCGTGCCGGCATGCACAGGAGTCATGTCGTGCCGTGTCAGCCCATGGGCTTGGGCGTCGGCCCTGGCACTCCTTCCCGTACCGTGTCGTGCCGGGCCGCGCTACAGTGCGTGAGTGCCCAGGCCGGCACGAGAACGCCCGGCCCATCTGGCCAGATATAGATAAGAACGACTAAAAATATCTCTCCCTCCCCCGTGCGGCTCGGCTTATAGGGTGCCGGTTTTTTTAAAGATACTTCGTCGCATGTTTTGTTGAGAAAATGGTAGCACAATAAATTTAATATCTAGTTGATTCCATATAACTATTGAAGGCCTTTATTCACGGAACCATTAGCATCTCCAAAGACTGTTGTATAAAATTATTTATAATCCCTATTTGAAGAGTTTATATAAAAGTTGGTTTTCTATTTGTGTTGACATCTTCAAATAGATTCATAAAAATAGCGACTCTGTGTGCGTTTGACTATAAAAAGCCAACAAAAAACTCAGGATGAAGGGTTAGCAAAATAAAAAAAATCTATACAAGATTTGTTGGAGACTAATTTTTATATAAAATTATATATTATTAGGATTAACATTTAAAGATGCTCTTATACTTTATTTTAAATAAATTCGTTGCGTGAGTGCCTAGGGCCGGTCCGGCTTTCACGGTTTTCGATCGTTCGCGGGGTGCGGCACGGCATCCCCGCGGTTTCGTTTAAATAATTTCGTGAAAATTCAAAAATTTTAACACAAAAATATATATATTTTATAAAAAAAAATTTCGCGATGTTTGCCGCGAAAACCGCGATATATGGCGCGGTTTTCGCGCGGTTTCAGAGAAAACCGCGGCACGACACGGTTTCCATGGTTTTTACGGTTTCGCGTGTTTTGCGCGGTTTCGCGGTTTTGCGCGGTTTTCGCGGTACGTACGAAATCGTTCAAATTCAAATTTGTTATGTTCATGCCACCGGCTTTCGCGAATTTCGGGCGAAATTCGCCATAACCCGCCGGCGTTGCAAACCCTGTAAGTGCCTGCTGCATCGACTGCTCATTTGATACAGCTGGTGGTGAGAAAAAAGAATTGTTGTTTGATACTTTTTTGTTCCGTTTCATATTATTCAAACATTTTAGAGTTTGAATGGATTAATACCTATATTCTTATATGTGATATATATTTATTGAATCTTGAAAAGTGATATATGTCAAAACGTTTATGACGTGAAACGGAGAATTTTTGGCATTTTTAATTTTTTTAAAGATTTACAAAAATAACTTCCGATTTTGGAAAATTATAAAACTAATCTCCTCCCGCCTCGGGAGGCATGAATGGAAAAACGCCTCCCATAGGGCGAATAATCCGACGTGGCGACGGCCGTGGGAGGCCGTCTCCGCCGCGCGGTGGCATTTTTGCAGGGCGACCCCTTCCCGCCCTTGGTAAGGGCGTTTTCACCGTGCATGGGGGCCGCCGCAAAACGCCGCCGCCCGGCATTTTTGCGGCGGCCCTTCCCGCCCTTACCAAGGGCGTTTTTCTTGTGCACGGGGCCGCCGCAAAATGCCGCCGCCCGGCATTTTTGCGGGCGGCCCTTCCCGCCCTTACCAAGGGCGTTTTATCGCTCTTTTGCAGCGGCCCCATTCCCGCCCTTCTAGAGGGCGTTTTTGCCTAAACCCTAATTGCCCTAATCGACATCGACCCACTCTCTCGTGTTGTTTGAGATGTAAAATGTTATCGTTGTATTTTATGCTAATATAACAAATCCATTTGATTTGTGGTATTGTTGCAAATGTAACCGTCTTCGTGATTTATCGTATTGTTTAAAATGTAAATGTTATCGTCGTAAGGATGCAAATGTAAATATTGTTGCAAGTGTAAATGTTCGAGGTATCGTACATATGTTGTTTGCATTACCTGTGAACATATTGTTTTAACCAAGTTAACTTAGTTGCAATGGTTAAGCAGCTTGTTTGTCACGGTGTTACATAACCCATTAGGTACGGATGATACAATACAACTAACTCATCCCCGACGAGTCAAAGCTCGGCTACCTACGGAACCGTTCAAGGGCGATAAGCTTGTCATCAATTTTCTCTTTCCTTCTCGGCGTTGTACTCCTTTTGAGTTTCACATTCAGTTACTTTTAGGCCGTTATATTGGAGAATGACATTGTCGATCCACCTAGTGAATCCACACCTTCTTTGAATGCCCCGGTAAAGAAACACATGTAATCGCTAGAGAGCCACTAGAGCGAAGACGTGTGCATAATTGATAAAATGAAAGACGTACAACGAAGTCGTTGTCTAAGTTGGGGCAAATGAAATATCTCTGACCATATGTTCGTGGTTCAAATGAGGTAGCCATCTTGCAACGATCCCTACAACCGCACATAGGACGCTCCGACCATTTAGGGAAACCCGGTGGGTTGTTCCTCCAAGCTAAGCTTGCGATTTCGACGCGACGTTCATACTCCATCCAAGCCCGAATGAATTGTTCGGAGGACTCGGTTGTGTTACCGTCCGACCGATCGAAGCGTTTAACCGTATCGATCCAATCTTTGTATGGACACCGACGTACATCCTCCCGGTTGCACATTTTTTATGGTCGAGTTAAAAAAATGGAACAAGCGAAAAGGTTAAAGAAAGAAAAATTATACTCACGACAAAATCGTCATCCGCAATCTCGGGACACACGAAGCATCTTTGTCCTCTAGTTGCTTGTCTTATGGATCTTACCACTGGCAACGTAGACCACGGTGGCATTCGGACGTTCTCGCCATGTGGGTAGTGCGAGCCGATCCATAGGCCAGCCCAAAGCTTCAGTGCGAACTCGACGTTGGTACTCGGCCTTCCGTTGAAGGTAGTCCGACCTTGTTTCGCTAAGTGGGTAGTAACGTGTTCCGTCGGTTCGTGGGTTCTTCGTATCTATCCACTCAACGAAGTTGCACACCCGACGATATGCCTCGCATGAGGTGTTAACACGATGTACAATCAAGTTAGCGTTTTCGCGTGAAGATTTTGTAGATGAAAGCGGTGCGGTTAAGCCATACCGATCAATGTTGGCGCATTGGAAAAATCGTCTCTCTGGTTTCGGCGAGGAGGGACGACGTAAGTATGCAGCCATCTCCACAATGGCATAACGGACGGTCACACCATGGTGGAATAAAACCGCTCAAAGGATGGAGTCGCCGTGGAGACGCTCAAGGAATGGATGATATGAAGATCTCATTGCAGGAGTAAATGTAGAAAAGAGAATGCAGATTTGAAGAGCTCGTATTTGGATCTAGGCAATATATAGTGCGGGAGGTGAAGGTTCACATCTATGTATCGTTTATGTCGTCACGGGACAACAATGATCGAGACGTATCGTGTAGGATTGTCACGGGGCAAAAGTTGATAGCGACGTATCGTGCGGGACTATCACGGGGCAAAAGTTGATAGCGACATATCGTGCGGGACTATCACGGGCAAAAGCCGATAGCGATGTCTCGTGCGTGTCTAACGGCCGAAAGTTTTTTGTTGTTAGTAAGAGTATCATGCGGCGAACGATACGGAAGGATCTCGTGACATGTGAGTGCGACGAATGACATAGATATATACAAACATCAAACACAAAATAAATATTTACAATTTGTACAAACTGCTTGCACAAGCAGCTCGACGAGGCCTCTTACCCCTATCCCTCCTAGGCCGTGCTCGACATGCCCCCGAGAGTACGTCGCCGTGCCGGGGCACGCCACGACTAGAACGGACATCCGGCGCGGCGTCTCCCGTGGCGGGTCCTAGCTCGTGCAGAGGTGCTCCACCGAGCCGAGAGGAGGCGAGAACATCCCGATCCGGGTCCTCCAGTCGTCGAAGTCGTCGCCCGTACCCGACCCCCTCGTTGCCTCCCCTGCACCCGCCCGCCCGCGTCGACGAAGCCCCCGAGCGGAAAATCCCCGCCGAGTAGAATCCTCCTGTATGTAAGCAATGTCAAGCATCGATGACTTAAACTAACACGTGTGAACTAATCATCGGACGACGCTTGCTCACCTCCCGGCTGAGTGAGGGGACGAGTAACGGAGGATCCGCTCGCTCCAGCAAAGCTCGCAGTGCTGGGCCGAGTAGCGAAAGGCCGAGGGATCGACGATCCACTCGCGCCTGCCGTATCCCCGCTCGGTAGCGTCGGACCTAGGCGACATTCGGTTTGTTAGATCACGTTGTAGGGTTGACACAATGAAAATGAATGGAACTAACCTGTGGAAGCACCAGCGTCGTGTGGTGACCATCCGGGTACCGGACCGTGTGGACGAGGACCTGTAACACCCTGTGGAGGAACCGCGTCGACGGCAGAACGACAAGAGAAGATCCGCAAGATCGAACGTGCCGTCGTCTGCATCCGCTGGAAGGTCATCCTCTGTTCCACCTCGTTCAGGTGAATGCCTGCGTCCAGCCTCAGCATCACCGAGTTGATTTCGGCATTCAATGCCCGTGCGGCGTCGGCCTACAAAAATCAAAACAAGTTAGGTTTTTCGCTCCAATAAAAAACATAATGACGTACAAAGGCTTTAATGCCGAGAAATCATGACGTACCCCAACGAAGTAGTCCTGGTCTCGATGCCTGGGGTATGTGTACGTGACTGCTGCCTGGTATTGCTGCTGCGTGGCCGGTGTGAAGGTAACTCGCGGACGCGTCCGCGGTAGGTACCACCAAAGGTAGGCGGTGTAGTTATCCTCGGAGTGGGCGTAGATCTCGCCGATCACCTCCTCGGTGGCTATCACCCGTCCGCCACGTATTGCTTGCATACGTGGTTCCCGAGGAGCCTCCCCGCCGTCCCCGTCGAGACAACTGCGTACACAACAAAGGTGGACTATAGTTCCATTTAATTTGACACAATAGTAGTACATTTGAAATAGAAATACTCACCGGTGGTCCGGTGGGGAACGGCAACCGTACGTCTACGGGAATCCGGCGCAGTCCGAACGCCTCATCACTCGGCTGGGCGGTGAGGCTCGACGGTGATGTCGTACACCATCGGGATCAACGTCATCCAAGAGGCCGAGTCGCGCGTGCACAACGTCGAGAGGCCTAGAGGCGCCCGAGCTGCGACCGCCCGCTGCGTGTACGGCTCCCGGACAACGTCGTGCGGGGAGACGGTCCAACTCGAACACGAAGTCCGGGTAGCTCCGTCTCACACGAGCGTGGGCGTAACGACGCCGCGAAAATAAAATAATCAAGTGGTTACAAGTTTTGTTCAACACAATTTAAATATTTGAAAGAAATATGACTTTGTACTTACGTTGCGTCGAAACCAAGACGAACCCATCGTAGGCCCGTCTGGTCGGGTTCTCGAAGCGGCGCTGCGTCGTACGGAGAGGTGTCGACGACCGGTCGACCGATCGCGAACCGCTCCGCAGCCCACACTGTAAGAGAAGGGGACACTGTGAAGATCGCTCCGGATCTGTCTTCATGCACGCGTCGCACAGCCCACGGTAGGTGGCTGCGAGGACCGCCGAACCCCAACTCCACCGAGGCGAAGCCTATCTCCGCGTCCGCTATCGACCGGCGTAGTGGATCGGCCCTCTCTCGCAGTGTTCCCGACGTTGTTGGTGAACATCACCCACCGAACAACCAAAGAAGGTACGCCTCCAACGAGCGTCGCACGGAGTACTCGTCGGCGTCGGGGTGGAGCTTGTCGGCCTACAAAGGAGAAAACCATGTTAACAAACATCAGATGTAATGAAAAATACCGAAGTCTTCAAGTTAACTTACTGTGAACTGCATAATCCAAGTCTTCGTAGGCCCGGTGGTCGCGTAAGGGTAGATCGACTAAACAGCTGGGAGCCCCGGTAGCCTCATCACCTGAGCAAATCGTGCAGTGATGTCCTCCCTCCATCCACCAACACCATCCAGGCCCGACAGCCTCTCCGGCTAGTGGTAGCCCTAGCAGGTACGAGACGTCCTGCAGCGTCGGAGCCATCTCCCCACAAGGAAGATGGAAGGTGTGCGTCTCAGGACGCCACCGATCCACCAAAGCAGGGACCGGTCCGCATCCCACCGTCTGGCCTGGTCGTGCTCGTGGGCACACGCCTCAACAAGTCTGCAGAGAGCGATCAGGCCAGACTCACGTAACCTGCATATCATACACATAGTGTAATATTAGTATCAAGCATAGTATTCTTGCAATAAGTGATAAGAGTTTGATCGTACCGCTGGACGGGTCGCGGATCGACACGCAACAACTCGCGCGACGGTCGTGGACGAAAGGTGGTCGGAGCAGCACCCTGCACCGCGACAAGTACGACTCGTGCACCATGTCCACCGTCGCGAAAAGCGCCGGTGTATCGTCCGCCATACCGCATGAATACATGAAGCACACAATAAGCAATTTATAAGAAAAATCAAAACAACATGAATACATGACATAAATGGTCCATTATATCTCAACATAAAAAAAGTGCACGTCTTAATTCAAACTAACAAACACAACATATAAGTATCACAACAACAATAAAACAGTTTACGTCTCACAATGATAAATATTACACGCACGACAGATGGCAACAACATGACAAATATTACAAATATCGGATCACCACTAGATTGAAAGGAGAAAACAAAATAATCAAGCCATTGCATCGCCAACGGACGACGTAGTCGCCGCACGAGCACGTTTAGGACGTGGTCGCCGCACGAGCACGTTTAGGACGTGGTCGCCTCGTTGTTGTTCCTTCTCCAGATGGACGGCTACCATCGGAGGGCTGTCCGAAGGTCCCGAACCTTCGACGGTTGAAGTTTCGAATTCTTCGGACATTTTTGTATGTATGTCCGCGCTCATCGCATTTGCTTGCAACGTAGGGTCCTTCCCCGGCCTCGGACTCGTCCATGTCGTTTCGATGCGTCTCGACCGACGACGTCCCTTTTTCATCCTTAACTTCGATGGATCTGGAATGTAGAACACTTGTGGCCGCAGTGTTGTGTACGATCCAGATATCCCAAAACCATATATCTCCTCCTTCCACGTATGAAAAATTGATTCTTTCCTATAGTACGGTGACACATAAATATCTGGAACTATGCCGCAGTCCCCAGCTGTGGCAAGGACGTGTGAGCAAGGCAGATGTCTAAGCTTCGGCTTCATACAGCTGCAGCTACAACCACCATCCGCATGAAGCACACATTCCTGCACAGCTTGAACACGGTTGATGCCGCGCCTTCTCCTGTCGACACACATGATCTTGTACCGAAGAACTTGGGTTCCTTGGGGGATTACTCTGTGCTTCATAGCCTTCAGAATTTTGTCTTGCATATATTTCGTCAGCACGTTGCTAAATACAATCTTGTTATCGACCATTAAAGGGGATATTTTCTTAAATCTATCCCTAAAATATGCCTGAGTGCCATGAAGGATAAATTCCACGATATCTAAACATATTTTGATCATCAACAAAATTATACGTACGATTTTCTATAGTGCTTACCATCTACTCACATAATTTACACTTAGATCCAAATACATTCTACCTAAGTTCATCTATCTATTCTACCTATGTTAATGTCCATTAAATTATCCTTGTTGATCTATCTATTCTACCTATGTTACTTGTCGATTAAATTATCTAAATTGATCTAAATTAAACCATCTGTTTTACAAATCTATAACAAATTATTCAATACCTATTCAAATATTACAAATTTATATTTTTCCTAATATTTCATTTACATACTAACTAACAAACAAAATAACGACAGGATATTGCATTTACCTCCAATGAAGTACGCAATCCAAAAGGCTTCGCCGCGCTCCTCCTCTTCCTCACCTCTCTCTGTTCTTTTTCTCGGATTTGGGAAGGTGTAAATGAGGTCGAAATGATTGAGAGTCGGCTTATATACTGGCCGGGTAAAAACGCCCTTCCGGGGGGGAAGGGGCCGCCTACAAAATTGCCATGGTCGCTGCGTGGCAATTTTGCAGACGGCCCCGTAAGCTAAGAAAAAACGCCCTTGGTAAGGGCGGGAAGGGGGCCGCCGCAAAAATGCCAGGCGGTCGGCATTTTTGCAGCGACCCCGTGCACGGTGAAAACGCCCTTGAGAGGGCGGGAAGGCCGCCGCAAAATGCCAGGCGGCCGGCCTTTGCAGCGGCCCCGTGCACAGTGAAAACGCCTTACCAAGGGCGGGAAGCGGCTGCAAAAACATGCCCCGCGCGCACGGCCCCACCGCCGTCCGCCACGCCGGATTATTCGCCCTTGGGAGGGCGTTTTTCTATTCACGCCCTCTCGGAGGGCGGGAGGAGATTAGTTTTGTAATTTTCCAAAATCGGAAGTTATTTTTGTAAATCTTTAAAAAAATTAAAAATGCAAAAATTCGTGAAACGGAGGAAGTACCATTGTAGCATTTTTTTCTTAATTGTGCCAAACAGTACACTACTTTCCTCTGGGCTGGAAATGGGCCTTCAGTGTGGCCCATATAACTAGTCCAGCCGAGAACACTGAGACACCATTCTCTCTCCCAAACACCTCCGCCGCCGACGACGACGACGAAGCAGAGGATGGCGGCGGCGCAGCCATCGCCGTGGCGGGATCTCCCAGAAGACCTGCTGGGCCTCGTGCTCCTGTGCCTCCCGTCCCTCTCCGACCGCGTCCGCCTCCGCGCCGTCTGCCGCACCTGGCGCGCGGGCGCCGCGCGGGGTCGGCACCCGCAGCTGCCCCCGCCGCTGCCGTGGCTCGCCCTCCACGACGGGAGCCTCGTCGACCTCAACGGCGAACCCATCCGCTCCCCGACTCCCATCCTCCGCGGAGGCATCGACGTCAGCTACCTCGCCGTCGACAACCTGGCCTTCCTGATACACCGCGACGGCGGCTACTCCCTGCTGAACCCGCTCTCCCCGTCGCCGGCGGCGGCGAATACCACGCCTCTCCCAGGGCTGAACTCCGCCGCCGTAAAACGAGCGATCGGCGAGCCCGAGTTATTCATCCGGGCCTCCCTCCACAACCACGAGGCGTACTCCAAATCGGTGCTCTCCTCGCCGCTCGATTCGTCGCAGGATCCCCTCGTCGCCGTCGTTACAACGGACGGGAGGCATGTCGTTGTCTCCCCTTGCAAGCGGCGAGGCGTGGTCACCATCATCTCCTGCCCAGAGCCGGGCATGACACAGATTCCTGGACTGAATTCTACTCGGTTCTCCGACATTTCGTTCTTTGGAGGGAAGCTATACACACTCACCAATGCAGAAGGGCTCCATGTTCTTGATTTTGACAACAATGGCGTCGACAATCCGCTGAATGCATCGCCACGGTTTCGTCCGTGCATCGCCGATGACCCCAACCAGCATGAATATTAAATGGACGGGACTAATAATAAGTCCTTGGTCCTGCGATACCTAGTGGCTTCCAATGGCAGGCTGTTGATGGTGAGGAGGTGGATGAACTGTCGACAGCAGTTTTATGTGGGTGACATGGACAAGACATGGGGATTCGAGGTCTTTGCGGCCGACCTCGCTGATGGCCATGACCAGTGGATGAAGGTGGACAGCTTGGGTGACCAGGCAATCTTCCTTAGTTCAGAGTGCTCCAAGTCTGTCACTGCTAGCCAATGTGCAGATGGAATTCAGCAAGATTGTATCTACTTCATGCATAGGATTTATGACAATCCATCCAAAGAGTACCATGGTCCATGTGTTGATCCTCTTGGCGACTCTGGCGTGTACAACATGAGAGATGGGAGAATCAGCCTTTTGCGGCCCAGGGCGGTGATGTCAGAGCTGCGGTGGAAACGCCAGTTCCTGACTTGGTTCTTCCCTTCTGATGAGTAACGGTAACTCCTTTCTTAGCTGAACATGTTGCTCTGGGTCTGGAATATTATATGGTTGATATGTAGGCAGCTATGAAAATTTTAGATTCCTTCTGATGGCTGAACAAAGACTGCAAGCTGTGCGAAATTTAGAATCACTCTGATGGCTATACATTTTCTTTGCAAGCTATGAAAAATAGGTTGCCTTCAGGTGGTCAGGTTAATATTTGGTGTGCAAGAAATGGCTAGGATTTGATAAGTGTGCTTTAATTTTGTTTGATTATGTCCTGGACAAGTTCAAGTATGTCTTAGTCTGAAGGAAAATGCATTGAACGCCCTGCTGAAATACTGATATTTTTGGACGGCTTAACAGCACTGATAGGATCTGCGTCTGTCCATGTGTTTGACATTGCCTAAAACATTTTTCGTCCTGCAATAAGTGCAACGATGAAAAACATGATCAAATCATAGCCCTGTACTTTCACTCCCCTGTAGTTTCTTCTGAACTATTGTTCAACTGGAAGCATCATATGCAGTAAACAGTCCAGCCAGAAGGCTTCTATGGACCAAAAGAGAATGCATGTCTGCAAATAATATCTTTACCACTATACGATTCCATGCAATTACTAGTTCAGAAAATACATGCAGTACTGTTCAATTGAAATTGAGTAATATTGTTGTCAAATTATATTGAAAAACCTTGATCGGCAAACCAAATTCATGAAAGGATTTTCAAACATCATTTTAGCCCCTAGGGAAAAATACTGAGCTCTCTTAAGCAAACATCATTCGTGTTTTTTTCCGAATAAATTCAACAACCTCTATTAACTGGAAACCCCTAAAAGAGGACTTCTGGATGTTGATGTCCATTTGGACATAGCAGAATGAGCTGAAGCGTGAGCGTCCGCTAAGGCCAGTACTTCTGAGAACGCCCTCAGCCAGCTCCATGTATGGAACATTAGATCGCTCAGCCAGATCTTTGACCACTAAGTGGCCATATCAGCACTGCCATTGCCGTTCAATGCAACACCTGCCAGTCATATTCTTCCCTCGTAACAGAAGAACTCCTGATGCCTCCTATGCCTACCATAGCAACCCAATGGCCTAGCATCATGATCCTTTCATTTATCTCTCTCTTGTTGTCAGCTTGTAGCATTTGTGCTCGTTTGTCTATTCTTATATGCAGCAAAAAGGTGAGCAGAATATCATGTATGAATGCACAATCTAATTCCCATGCACAATCTAATTCATGTTTGCAGTTGAGTTCAGTGTGCATCTACAGTTGCAAGCTTAATCCTTCTGATGGTTATACCTTTTCTTTGCAAGATACGCAAAAAATAACTTGCTATCTACTATATGTAATGTTCAAATGGGAATTGTCAGATTTGGTAACTTGCTATCAACCAGTGAAATATAATGGCGAGTACACTTGTCTGCATCATGACCCGAGGCACCAGAATTCGATCATTACAACATAGCTGCAGTCTGCCTTCTAGAATGAGTTCAGAAATTAAGTTGCTCTCAAGATAAACTGAGTACTTAACATCCGATATTGTTTTCATAACAGTGCCCATTAGAATAAAATCAGCATCGGCACTCATAGACATATTGTCACCTTTCTTGACCAAAAGAAACACAACAACAACTAAGTGATCCTACAAACGAACTGTTGCAATTTGGATAGATGTTACAGTACACAGTTCCCCTCTTTGCCTATGTCTATATTACACACACTTTTACATTTTACTCCCTCTACTAACCTCATATTGTATGGACTCTATATATACCAATACTCCCCTTCAAGATAGACATAGTATATCTATCATGCTTATCTTGTTATATGAAGTTGTACACTCTCTAATACCTAAACCTTTAGTCAAACAGTCAGCAATTTGTTCCCTATGAGTTCACAAATTTCAGATTTAAAAAACTCCTTCATCTAGTCTCTCTTTAATAAAGAAACGATCAATCTTTACATGCTTTGTTCAGATCATATTAAACGGGATTATTTGCAATATTGATAGCTGATTTGTTATAACACCAAAGCTTCATAGGACCATCTATCTGGAACTTCAACTCGGTCAGGAGATTTCTCACCCATAACAATTCACTTAAACTTTGAGACATAGTTCTATACTCTGCTTCTGCTGTAGAGCGAGATACCACTGGTTGTTTCTAACTTTTTCAAGTCACCAAATTTTTCACCAACAAAAACACAATAGCATGATGTAGACCTTCGATCATCAGGACAACTTGCCCAGTCTGCATCACAATATCCTTCCATAGTCAGATGTCCATTTTTCTTAAACAATAATCCCTTACCTGGGCTTTTCTTTAAATATCGTAGTATTCTGTAGACTGCATTCATGTGACCACTTCTTGAGTCATGCATATATCGACTCACCACACCCACAGCATAAGATATATCAGGTCTTGTGTGGCATAGATAGATGAGTCGTCCTACAAGTCTTTGATACATCTCTTTGTCCATAGGATCTCCAGTTTCAGCACCCAATTTATGATTCTGTTCTATAGGTGTAGAAGCTGGACGACACTCAAGCATACATGTCTCATTCAGTAGGTCCAACACATATTTACATTGTGAGAGAATAATCCCTCTAGAAGATCTTGCTATCTCAACCTAGAAAGTATCTCAGCTGTCCCAAATCCTTAATTTCAAACTCCTTCCTCAAGTTCTCCTTATCGAATCACCTCTGAGGTGTCATCTCCAGTAATAATGATGCCATCAACACAAACTGCCAAAATAGTGATATGACCCTTAGAATGTAGATAAAATAAAGTATGATCTCCATTGCATTGCTTATATCCCATAGCACGCATTGCACATTTAAATCTATCAAACCATGCTTTTGGTGATTGCTTCAATCCATACAGGAATTTCTTTAGTTTTATGACTTTTCCCTTAGTTTGAGCAGTAGCAAATCTAGGTGGTATCTCCATGTAAACTTCCTCCTTAAGATCACCATGTGAGAATGCATTCTTAACATCTAATTGATATAAAGGCCAGTCAAGGTTAGCAGCACAAGAAATTAAGATCCTCACTGTGCTCATCTTTGCAACCGGTGCAAATGTCTCATCATAGTCAATCCCGTATGTTTGACTATATCCTTTTGCCACCAATCTCGCTTTATATCTTTTCACCTTTTCTTCAGGATTTTGTTTCATAGTATACACCCATTTGCAATCAATCATCTTCTTCCCAAAAGGTAAAGACACAAGTTCCCATGTGTCATTCTTTTTCAGTGCTGTCAACTCTTCAAACATTGCCTCTTTCCATCTTGGATCTTGCTTAGCTTCTTTCCAATTTTTTGGAATCTACACTGATTGCAGTGTTGTCACAAAAGCTCGATACTCAGATGACAATGATCCATATGCAATATAGTTACCCATTTCATCATCATGTCTATCCTCACATTCATCCTCAAGTCCATATCTCACTGGAGGCTTACCTGCTGTGCTCCTTGTTTTTCTCTTTAGAGCAATAGGCAAGTCACTAGAATTGAGAATTATCTCTCCTTCTGTTCCAAGTAATTGGTCACTCTCATCACCACTCAAGTGAGTCTGATTCACTTGACCACTTACAACTTCATCAGTGATAGTGAGGGGTTGTGTAGTATTTTTCCTCCTTGTATAAACTTGTATACTTTTCTCTGGGATGGCTTCTTGTTCTTCTTCCTGTACAACATCATTCACTGATACTGAATTTGGGATTAAACCAACCACAACCTTTTTCTCATTTGTTTGAACTTCACTTCTAAATTCCACTTGCTCACCATTCTCTGATTCAATTTCAGAGTCTAGATCAACAAACAGAGAGCTTAAGTCTGTCTTCTCACCATAAAAGGGAATTGACTCCTTAAAGGTCACATCCATACTCACAAATATACGGTGTTGTGATGGACTCCAACATTTATATTCTTTCTGTCCAGATGAATATCCCGCAAAGATACACTTGATGGCCTGAGGGTCCAACTTTCCAACACTCGATCTATGGTCTCTAACAAAGCATGTACATTCAAATACTTTAGGTGGAACCACAAATTCATTTTTCCCAAATAACATCTCACATGGGGATTTCATCCCAAGTACCCTTGATGGCATACGATTGATCAAATGTGTAGCAGTCATAACTGCCTCACTCCAAAGGAATTTAGGCACATTCATAGTATACATAAGTGAGCGAGTTACCTCCAGAAGATGTCGATTCTTCCTTTCAGCCACTCCATTCTGTGGTGAGGCATCGGGACATGAGGTCTGATGTACAATTCCTTCCTTTAAGAGTAAGCTTTGAAATTCTTTATTCACATACTCAGTTCCGTTATCACTTCTGATAATTTAAACAGAGATGCCAAATTGATTATTAACATATGCATAAAAGACTTTGAAACATTCAAGGACCTCACTCTTGTGCTTCATGGGATATACCCATGTCATACGAGAATAACAATCAATAAAGGTAACAAAATATTTTGCTCCACTTATGAAAACAACTGGGGAAGTCCACACATCTGAATGAATTAATATAAAGGGTGATATACTCCTTAAACTTCTGCTCACATATGAGCTCCTAGTATGTTTTCCATACTCATAAGCATCACAGATTAAATTACTTTTGTTTACCCTAGACATTTCATGAGGAAACATTTTTCTCATAACATCAAAAGATATATGTCCCAACCGACAATGTAAAAGCATTACCTTAGCATCATCTTTATTCGCTGACAAGGAAAAATATACTTCTTCTCTTGTCTTGCTCCTATCAAGATACCAAAGCCCATTACGCCGAACTCTAATCCCAAGACTTCTTCCAGTTCTTCTCTCCTGAATCAAACATTTCTCACGATCAAGTATAACCCGATAATCCATTTGATCAAGTAAGGAGCTTATTGAGATAAGATTTACAGGGAAAGATGGAACATGTAGTATTGATGATAGAGTAATAATTTGTGTGCATTGCACTATACCAACACCTTTAATAGAACAAGTTGTTCCGTCTGCAGTTTGAATTCTCCTTATGAAAATTTGAGTATGGTGTATAAGACGTAAATTCATTTGTTTCACCCGTGACTTGCCTTGATGCACCTGAGTCCAATATCCAATTAGATACAAGAGTTTGATTTAATATACCTGAATCAAGGTGGACAACATTAGCAACACTGTCAACTGAGAATATCATCTCTTGATTTCCCTGTTTAGAATCCTTTTCAGCTTTCTTCCAGTTCCTGAATTCTTCTAGCTCACTTAGTGAAACTATGACTGTTTGTGATGCACATTCATCTGTTGATGCAAGGTTTGGCTTGATAACCCATCCTTCCTCCACGATTAGCACTTCCACGGCTAGCGCCTTCCCAATTAGCACCACCTCTGTAATTAATTATGCATCTACCTCTTCCATGATTTGATCTGAGTGGCTGGCTGCAATCACGAATCAAATGACCCTTTTCACCACAGTTAAAGCATATTCTGGTTTCTTGAGGTCCCGCCACCACAAAAGCAGGACTTGGTGAATGTAGGGTGTCGGTGATATGGGCCCGGGAGTATGTCGAGGATGCTATATCTGAAGAAGGAAGGCGCCTTCACCCACCAGGGCGTGCCAAAAACATGTCCTGGATGGCTCAAGCGGGTCCGGGCCACGGGCGGCCACGTGGCCACCCCAAGAGGGGCTTGGCTCGGGGGCTGCCCTGAGGCCACCGCTCTCCCCACGCGACAGGGATCACCCGGACCCCCCGTCCTTCACCCCGCATCTCTCCGAGAGAGGGGCGAGTCCAACTGCCAACTACCACATTTAATGTCTAGAGACAGGCCAGGCACATGCCCCGCCGCATTTATTGCGACGTGAGGCGTGTCTGTCAGCCGCCCATCATCTTTTCCTTTTGCCCGTCACAAGGTAAAAAGAGTATAAAGTCTTTGACGGCGACCGCGGTATGGCTGCACGGTCACTCCACGCACGCCTCCCTCCACGCCCCGTCCAGTCGCATTAAACGCGTTGGGCGGGCGCGTGGGAGAGAGAACACGAACGCAGGGGGTGTTGCGTCGACACCTCTCCAGGTGAAGGGCCACTGACCAGTAGGCCCCACTGGAGTAGGTAGGCTGGCCCATCCTCACGTCAGCGGCATGGCAGCCACGACTCCCGCTTTTCTCCACCAACTCTCATGACGTGGCAATAGGAACAAGATAGGGGTAGCTTCCCCGATAAGACAAGGCAAGAACCGCTCCATCACGTGGAGCGGAGTAGAGAAAACCAGGACTACTGTGGTGTCCCCTTGCATTATAAAAGGAGGCCCAAGTTCATCATAAAAACATGCCTAAAAAAATGGTTCCCTCTCCCAACTGTTCCTAGCGACTCCAGAAACGGGTCCAAGGTTCCGCCATTGTTGGGGACCTTGGGCTTCAAGCATCCCACCTCAATCATCAGCTCCAGCCCCCAAGGAAGAATACCCTTACCAATCCTTGTAATTCATCTCTCCTATTATACAAAGAACAGAAGTAGGGTATTACGTCTCTCAGACGGCCCGAACCTGTATAAATCTTTTGTGCCTGCTGCGGTTGTGATCTTTTTCCATTTTACTAACTTCTCTCCATTCGTACCGTGAGTTTGAGCCCTAATTCATCGCTCCCCTGTGCCGAACCAAAAAGGGGTCCCTCGGATTCCCGCGTGTCGAGCACACGCATCGACATAGGGTGTTGCCCTTTATTGCTTTGAGCCTTATTTTTTCTTGTGCCATAGTTGTAACCGCTTCTTCAAAACTAGGAAGGGTTGCTATGAAACATAGCAGCACACCTTCCTTCAAATTATGGATTTAGGCCTCTCAAAAAATGAAGAACCCTCTTCTTTTCCACCCATTTCTTCATCCAAGTCATGCTTTCAGGATGAGATAACTTAACAGGATCATAATGATCTAAGTCAGCCCATAATGGCTTTAACTATGCAACATAATCCATTAAAGATTTCTCTCCCTGTTTTAGATAATGAATCTTATATTCTGTATCAGCCAACAACATCAGATTTCCCACGCCCTAGTACATATCTGCCAAAGCTTTCCATATTTGTGAAGCACATGTGATAGTGTCAACAAAACTAGCAATTGTTGGACTCACAGAATTCAATAGCCAAGTTGCCACCAGGGCGTTGGTTGCACTCCAATTCTTCCACTCAGAGCTCGACTCATCTTTAGGTTCAATTATCTCTCCATTAATAAAACCCTCAAGTTTCCTTGATCTCAGCAATAGCACTGTCCTCCTAGACTGTGCCAAGTAATTCTTGATGCCCTCCAATTTAATATCAATAGGCATCAACTTCAATTTCTGAACCACATCAATCTCTTTGCTTGAGGATGGGATATCATCCCTTTTTGCAGTGAGTAGTTCCACCAATTTTCCTAAGACCTGCTCAATTCCTTGATTTTCTGCCATTCGTAGAACAGAGTTTCAACAAAACCAGCCCTCATTGTCTAGAATTAACCAGCTAATAGAGTTGCAGCCTGCATAAACCTCACTCCAAACACAGCACCTCCAACCACCAAGCAATAGCCAACACAAGAAGAAGGCCACCAAACAACAAGCAACAACCAAACACAAAGCTAACAGCCACCAAGTACAAGTGGAAACACCAAGCAACAGAACACGCATCTCCTTCCTCTTCTTTCCTTCTCACTCTCTTCCGGCCGCCTCTACTTTTTTCCCTTTCTTCCTCAGCCTGCACATGCCCTTTTGTTGGTTCCAGGCAGCGCCAGTTCTACTCCTTGTCGCCAGCGCTCCGCCCATGCTTCCTCTACCGACGGCGCTTCCTCCTTTCCTCCGAGCGCCGCCGTCGCAGCCACCGTCGCCTGCTGCTCGTCCGTCGCCGCCACCGTCGCCTGCTGCCCGTCCGTCACCGCCCCCCTCGACAACACCTAGTGTTTCGCCTGTGGCGTCTCCATGGTTGGGAAACCTTCTCCGCCGCCTCAAGCGCCACTGCCTCAAGCACGGAGACGTCGGCCGTCACCACACCCTTCTGCGCCCTGGCCAACGGCGACTCGACTAGGTGCAACTCGCAAACGTCATCGCCTCTCCTAACCCTAACTCTGATACCATGTTGCAATTTGGATAGATGTTACGGTACACAGTTTTTCTCTTTGCGTATCTCTATATTACACACACTTTTATATTTTACTTCTTCTACTAACTCCATATTACATAGACTATATATACCAACACGAACTTCTTGTATCTTTGGTCTTCTCAATTTATTCTTATCAACTAAGTGATCCTACAAACAAACTTCTTATACCACCTAAGTTGTAGGAGTCTGTTGTCAACTAAGTGATAACACAACAACAACTAAGTGATCCTACAAACGAGCTTCTTATACCACTCCGGCCGTCGTCCTCGCGCCTCCCGTCGTCAATCAGCCGCACACCGACTGACGGGGGCTCCCGGACCACGCCGTCTCCCTCGTCCTCGACCGCCTCCCAGTCGTCAACCTGTTCCGCCTCGGCTACCTCTTCTCCCCGCGCTGGCTCCTCATCTGGCGCGCCCGGCCGCTGTACCTCCACGACCACCAGTTCACCACTCCCCCGATCCCTGCCGCAACCTTCGCCAACGCAATCACCAACGTCCTCCGCCACCACGTCGGCGACGGCGTCCAATTCGTACCCATACAAGGAGGAGGCGGTGGCGGCGGTGGAGGCTAAGGTGAAGGAGCCGTGGTCGTCGGTGATGAGGGCGTGACCAGCGACGACGAGGAGCCCAACATCTACGACGACGGCATCATCCAGAACGGCGGTTACGAGATCGGCCGCGTATTCTGCTTCCGAGTAGAGACCACGCGCTGGTGCCTCGAGCACCTCGGCCACTGGTGCACCGCGCTCCAGCGCGGCGGTGCTCGTGTGCTCATCCTCGCCAACCTCGCCATACCAGAGCACCCTGACCTTCCTCAAGCCATCCTCGACTGTGGCACCAGCCTCCTGGGACTCCACGTCTTCTTCTTCACCGTGGAAGCCTACCACATCGACGCCCTCGTCAAGCTCCATGCCCTCGGGCTGTACGGCTGCATCTGTGGCCTCGGCGTGATCGAGCGAGCCCTCCACCCCGAATCAGAGATTCGGGAGTTGGCAATCCACAGCGGCATGGGGCGAACCTTCGCCGTCGCCGGCGCCATGCGCCTCCGGTCTCTGCTCATGTACTGACAACCAGGTGGGCACGGTCGCCGTGGGCGACGCCACCCAATTCCGGAATCTGTACATGTGCAATACTAAGCCATCCGGGATTACCATCGGTGGCGCGCCCAGGTTCCGAAGAATCATCTCTCTTGACATCTGCAACACCGTCTTGGTGATCCAAGGCATAGCGATTCAGGTATGATCAAATCGATCGATCAACCTGCCTGCTCATTTGATTAACACCAATTCTGAATCTCTGATCTGCGCGTGCAGATTGGGTTGATGGAGCAGCCTCCACAGATCCGTTCTGTCAGGCATCTCGGCTTACGGGTGAACTACACAGCGATGGGCATCATGGTGCCCCGCTTGATAGAGCAGATCCTGAAGAGTTTCCCACGCGTAAAATCACTGGATATCTTGGTAATACTAATGAACAGCCAATCCTATCCAATCAATTGCTGCATAATTTCTTAATTTTCAGTTGATTAATTGCTCTGTAGTGATATGTCTGAATTCTGATTTCTGATTTGAGTTGTGCTCTGCCTCTGAATTCTGAATTTTCTGTTATTTAGTTGCTCTGCAGTAATATATCTGAATTCTGAATTACTGATTGAGTTGTGGTCTGAATTTTGAATTTGTTGTTAATTAATTTGCTCTGTAGTAATGTGTCTGAATTCTGAATTTCTGATTGAGTTGTGGTCTGAATTCTGAATTTGCTGCTAATTAGTTAATTGCTCTACAATATATGTCTGAATTCTGAATTACTGATTGAGTTGTGGTCTGAATTATTCTTTAAACAAAACGTACAAGATAATGCGTGTTTCATTGATATAGCAGAAAAAATACAATATTACAGCCCTGGAAGGCCATAGGCAAGAAAACGAAAAAAAAGAAAAGAAACTTGTCCGGTTGGATTGGGACATCAATGAGGGCAAACGCTCAACTCAAGTCTCTACAACAAATCTATCTAAAATAAAACACACAATACAGCCGACCGATCGAAGCCTTAAACGACGGCACCCACCAAACGTGCACACAACTGACCGTCGAAACCTTATAGCAGAGCTCCCAGTCAACCGGACATTAGGGAAGAGAGACCGCACTACACCGAAAGGGTCCTCGTTATGCAGGACCCATCGCCGTCGTGCCGCTGCAACGCTAAACCCTACTCGACGGGGTGAAAAAACACCAGATCCGGATCTCTCGTAGGTCTCAACGCGCGGGGGCCTCGCCACATCCGCCGTTGGACACCACCTCGCCGCTCACGGGGGCCACGTCACACCCGCTGCTACATTCCTCTTCACGGGGCCACGCCACTCCCGCTGCTGCACTCCTCTTCGCGGGGGCCATGCCATGCAGCCCGCTGCTGCACTCCTCTTCGCGGGGGCCATGCCATGCCCGCTACTGCACTCCTCCTCCCGGATTTGTTTCTTTTATTGTCGTCATAGCAAGAGAGAGGTTGCTCTGCTCCTCCCGATCTCCAACGAACCACTGAGCCGCCACAGAGGGTCGACCTGTCCTCATCAACCCTCCTTAAGCTCTCCACATGTTCAAGAGGTTGCCAACGGCTGATGCGTCCCAAGATCCTGGGCCGCCGTTGCACCTCTCCTCGTTGTGCCGCCGCATCCGTGCCTCCGAATCTAACACTGCCTACCACTGCACCGGCGCCCCCTACCGGCCAGCCTCCGTGTGTCGTCACCGACCGTGCCTCGTCGCGTCGCACAGGCCTACGCTTCTGACAGCCGCACACTTTCTGGCAATACTGCGGCCTCCCATCCGGCCACGCGGACACCAGATCCAAGCACGCGTCTGCCGAAACAGAGCGTGCTTCTTCCTCTGTTTCCTCTGTTTTTCCTCTCTTTTTCCCTTTGCTTTTTTTCTTTTTTCCCTTTTTTCCTTTTCTTTTTTTCTTTTTTCTCTTTTTTTCGTTTTTTTCTTTTTTCCTTTTTCTCTCTAATTTTTCTCTCTGGCTCTCCCTTTTTTCTATTTCTCCTTGTTCTGCTTTCCTCGCGGTCTCTGCCACCGGCGCCAGCCCCGTCGTCACCGCCGCATCATCACCACCGCCATCGCCACATCGCCGGGCATGTCGTTGTCACCATCCTCGGCGGCGGCATCGGGGAGGGGGAGGGGGAGGGGGGAGATTCGTGAGGCCGAGGAGGAGAAGGGCTTCACCATCCCTTGCGCGTGTCGCCCAGAAGCCTACCGCGCTGCCGCATGGGCGCTCCGTCATCCCGGGCGCACGCGGTGCATGTCCACGCTGCTACTCCCGTTGGAGTAGCTGAGGTCGCCACCCCGCTCCCGCACGACGCGCCTGCGCCGGCGGCCGCGTCAAATCCTCGCACGCACAAGCCTCAAGGGACTCCACGTCTTCTTCTTCACCGTGGTAGCCGATCACATCGACCCCCTCGTCAAGCTCCGCAGCCTCGGCCTGTACGGCTGCACCGGCGGGCACGGCTTGATCGCACGAGCACTCTGCCCAGAATCGGAAATCCAGGAGCTGATAATCTACCACGGCAATTGGAATCCATGGCCGTCGCCGCCACACGCCTCCGGTATCTGATGATGCGCGACGTTGACGTGGTTGGCGCGGTCGTCGTGGACGACGCCATCCAATTCCGGGAGCTGTGCATGTAGGCCGTCAACTGCGTGGCATCATCTCTCTTGACATCTTCATCACCGTCTTGGAGATCCAAGGAATAGTGATTCAGGTACGCATGAACTGGATCGTGCTGAGTTGAACTGAATCTTTGGAGGCCACCAATTCTGTACTTTGAATCTCTCTGATCATGCATGCTCAGGCTGGGATGGTGGATCAGGCTCCAAAGATGCGTTCTCTCAGGCGTCTCCACTTACGGGTGAACTACACAGAGATGGGCGACACGGTGCCCCGCGAGATTGAACAGATTCTGAGGAGTTTCCCATGCTTAGACACACTGGAAATCATAGTAAACAGCCAATCCAATCAATCAATTTGGAAATCATTGTTCTGAATTTGATATTAGTTGCTCTGTAGTTCAATGTTGTCCAATCAATCAATGGTAATATGTTCTGTTTGAATTGTGCGTGACTTGCAGAGAGACGATGATGTTACAGAAGCAGAAGGACTCCTCCAAGCGAATGATGAACACATCTATGAAGGGAACAATTTCTTCCATGACCTTGATTGTCGAAACTTGGTTTCGGCAATGTATTTTCTGGGGTCGCAGTCGAGATCGCCAAGCACAATGGGTTAGAAGAAGAAGAAGATTTAGACAGGTTCAGGCCCTCTCGTGAGGTAATACCCTACTCCTGTTTCGGTGGATTCGATCCGCCGAGTGTCTTTATTGATCTCGTGATCTAAAGCTGAGAGCTAAAAGCTGAACTCCTATTGGAATTTTTGATCTAGAATCTGATCAAGTCTAAGATATCTGATCTCCTATCGGAATATCCCTCAAGGGACGCCCCTTACCCCCCTTATATAGTCTTGGGAGGAAGGGTTTACAAGTCAGAAACCCTATCTTACTCTAAGTAGGTCTCCTCAATCTTACCAAACCGTGACTATAGGCCGATTGCCTTATCTCTATCGGCAACCGTAACACCTAAGTCAAGTTCGGCTTACAGATATAGCAGGCGCAACCTATCCCTACCTCCAGTCGGATAAGCTTGCCATGTGGATACCCGATTGCCACAATCTCCACAGTAGCCCCCGAGTCCTTTTCAGTCGACGAGACAACTCAGCTTCAGACCAAAGCAGCACTCAACCAAAAAATCTCTTTGACCGAGTGCTTTTGGCGCCGATTGATTCCATCATCTCTGCCTGAATCTTCCCGAGTGGCTCCAAAGACTGTGAAGGACTGGAAAATATCTCAAAAATTCTCAAAAATAAATATCTAGGTGCATCTCCTGATGCACCTAATTATAGGTGTAGCCCCCGACTATGTGGTTAGTCAAAAATAGACTAAGCATGTAGTCAAGAACTATAAAAAATTATTCTCATGTAGATGCCTAGCTCATGCTAAAGCAATCATAGAAATCTTATTACTCAGTAAGTTCATACTCAACCGAGTGAATTTGCCCGAGTCATCTCAGAACAAATAATTCAATCATCCCTCATGGGTAAAAAACACTCGGTAAGCTCTTGCTCAACCGAGTGGATTCGCCCGAGTAATCCCGGAATAATAACTCAATCAACCCTAGCGGGTAAAAAGCACTCGGTAAGCTCATGCTTATCCGAGTAGATCTGCCCGAGTCATCCTGGAACAAATATTTTAATCATCCCCATGGGAAAACAAGTTTTTTTTCAATCATATGAAAAATATGACCAAGTTATTAAATAGCTTTTGCCATGATACTGGTCTCAATCTTATAAAGATCTTCACCAAGGTGGAAAACAAACAAGATCGGTAAGATTACCCGACCAAATGCCAAAAAACCAAACAGCCCTTGTTTATCAAGGCGGCTATAAAAACTCAGCTGTTGGTCACCTTCCAAATTGCATCGTGTCAGCTTCTCATGAAGTCAGACAAACCGCGGTATGGAAGGATCTTTAAAGGTATTGGGCACTCGGACACGCGCATATTGCCGGGGCAAATCTGCTTAAGCTCATCCGCTTAAGTCCCTAAGGACACGTGATCGACCACACCTTAGTTGGGCCGTAGATTTTCTTATGGGCTCGGCCCACTCACCGAAAAACCTAGCGCAACCCTCAAATCTTTCTTTATAAAGACACGAGGTCGTCCCCGCCTCTTCATCTTCCAAAAATTCCCCTTCTCACAATATTGCTCATCAGTTCATCGCGGAGAACCCTAGGCTTGCGCGCTCCTCAGTCCATCCGCCAAGAAGCTTGCTCGCCGCGACAACTAGCTCCTGCAGCCAAAACTCCCACATCTATCGCCCAAGATCCAACCTTTCTCGCCGATCCGCTCCTCAACAACCTCGCTCTCATGGCGAAAGAAAAGAGGATTCCGTTCGACCAATGGGCCACCTCGGACGTGAGGGAGTACACCCTCAAGGAGATGGTGAAGCACGGAGTGCTTCCGCCCAAGGAACTTGTGGGATGGCGCCCGGCGGCGGGGAGGACTTCCCGACCCCAAACACCGGTGAGCTCGTTGTCTTTACCTCCTTTTCTATTGCGGATTCAGTCTTCCTACCTCCGAATTCTTTCGGGGCTTTTGGACTATTATGGTCTTCAAATATACCATCGAACCCCAACTCGATGCTTCACATAGCACTCTTCATTCATGTATGTGAAGCCTTCCTTGGCATTTTCCTCACTTCAATCTGTTCCGTCGTATGTTCTACACGAAACCCCATCCGAACAAGGACCATCCTTGTGTCGTTGGCGGGCAGGCTTCCAGCCTTCGCGGATCTCTCCGCAAAGACTACTTCTCTCTCCCCTTGAAATCCTCGAACAAAGGCCGGCACTCGAACCGGGTTCTACATCGCAATCTTGAACCCAGCCTCCCTTCCTTTGTCGGTCTTCCTCCTGTCCCCAAACCATCTTGGAGCACCATCCCGTAGCCCAAGAATGGGATGAGGCCAACGATCTCGCTCGCGAAGATCCTGGCGATGAAGAAGAGGAACCTTCGCGGGGAACAAATCACTCGGCATTTCATCAGTGCCGACGGCGCCAATCGTGAGCGATCGAAGCCGGCCTTCGAATACGAAGGCGGAACGACCCAATCGGGAGGACCGGATCCGCTCACATACGAGATCCCGAAGATTCGGATGTACAAGCTCTTCTCATCCGGGATCTCGCCGAGCGAGCCCTCATACTACCAGTCCTTCCATTCAGCATCCATCGACCTCCTCCTCCGTAAGCCGATTGATTGCTTTATAGTATCTTTCGATCTTGATATCTTGTCGCTTAACGTTGCGCCTTCCTTCTTACTCGGAGAACGCCTCTATCATTTCCAAGCCATATAAGATGGCTCATGATGACGCGCGCATCGCCCGCTAAGAAGCCGACGGCGGGATAAAAATCCAAGCCGATCCGGTCGGGAAGCGGGCGGCGCCGAGTGAGGACTCGAACAAGCGCGCAAGCAAAAGGCGGGCGATCATCGAGGACTCGGATGACGACGTCCCGGCTCCTCCGGTCGAGACTCCGCCTCTAAGGCGATCGCCGCGGACGCACCGAAGATCCGCCGATCAACCGAGTAAGCTCGAAACCAAAGTCCTAAGCTCTTTCATAGAAAACTTTTCTTTATCTTCGCGTATTTACTTGTGCAGAAGCCCGGGATATAGATCCGTCGGAGGGGATGAAGGGCCGACCCCCGGCCGCTGCTCCGAAGCGCCAAGGCCGTCGAGCCAAAACCCCGAGCCCGCAACCAAGTGCGAGCGTTCGGAGAAGCACCCTTCTCCTCGAAGGAGAACGCCCCGGGAAGAGCCCCGACCGGCGGGATATCCCGACCGGAAACCGCCAGCTGGAAGTCCACGATCGCGCCCGAGCGCCCCGACGAGGGTCACTCGGCACGAGCCCGAAGAAGAAGAAGGGCCGCTGCCCACTAGGCGGCCACCCGAAACCGGTGAGATTTGCTTCTAACTTTCCCTTGTTCTTTCAATTTTGAATCTTTCATGTCTTCATTGGTCTTTCTTATTTGCCACCACGGTAGAAGAGATCCCCAAGTTACGCCTTCGAGACCCGGGTTCCTCCGATCGAATCGAGTGGCGGGACTCGGAAGGCGAGAGACGGGCATCATCCTCGACCGGCAGGCTGAAAAGGATGAAAGGGATGCCCTCGTCGAGAGCCTGAACGTGGCGACCCGACGCTCAACGTAAGCCTTCATCTTTCTTTTTGATTATATCTTCGTTATCCTTCAAGCGATCACCCTTCGCCTTGCATGCGAAAGGAATATTGCCGCTCAATGGCAAAATCCGAGGTGTGAAAAGCCGGTGCCTCACTTAAACTCCTTGGAGGACGTTCGCGGCATGAAGGTCACCCGGGAGGAGGCCGCTTCAAGGGAGGCCGCTTAAGGAGGGAGATCTCGGAGCTTCGGGAAGCGAACCTCGACCTCCGCGGATCAATCGGAAGTAAGCCCGCCTCTCCCAGCTTCATCATGATTCTTTTGTTGATCTTGTCCATTGATAATCCTCTTTCGTTGTAGAAAATTCTTCTGAGGTCCACTCGCTTCAAGTCCAACTCGGAAGCGGTCGCCTCGACAAGGCCGAGATGGAGGCCGAATTTGAAGGTAACCTTCTCTCGAAGTTGAATTTCATGTGCTTGCTTCATTCCCGAGTGCCTTGACTGATCTAGGACTCCTTGCACTTATAAGATAAAGACCCGAGCCCAATGACGTCTTACTCGGGCGGATCAAATCCAGACGAGATACGGGAAGAGGTCGCCAATGCCGCCGCACCAATCTTGGCAGCCTTGTTTGATCAAGGGGTTGGGGCGCTCGCTGGAGCCAATCGAGATCTTCGACAAGCTCCGGCGCTCCCGAGCGATTCGAAGAACATCACCGGCGGCCAACATGGGGGCTGGTCTCGGCTCTTGCACGACCAAGTCCCTCTACCCCGAGTGGATATTCATTCAATCGGGAGGGCTTCGCCGAGGGACAACAGACGAGCAGCCTTAGATATGCTCGGCGAGGCGCAGAGGCGGCGAAGAAGATCTCTTTAGATGTAGTAAACAATTTCAAGCTTTGAACTTATATTCGACTTCGCTTTGTGAATGTCATGTAATCGTGATACTCTTGACATGGAATCTTTGTGACTATTTTTAGTTTATTTATGTCAATGCCTTGATTCGAGCTTTTGCGTGAAATTTCTTAAGTAGTTTTCGTCTGTCATCAAGCCTAGGCTCGATTAGGTCATCGGAAACTCTCCCTTAGACACCGAGCTCGAGTCGAAGGACATTAAACAATGATAAACCAAATTATGCACAAAAATTTGCCGAGGAAAATTCGAGCTTTATTGATATGTGTATCACCCCATCGCTAGCTCAAGAAGTCATCTTGCTTGAGGTTGACAAATCAAGGAAAACATGAGGCCTTAGCCGATTAGGCGTAAAACCGCCGAAGATGTTCAATGTTCCAGAGTTCTCCACCATAGACCCGTCCTCGCGCTTTAGCGGTAGGCACCGCCGAGTCACTTCGGCGATTATATAGGGTCCTTCCCATAAGGGAGATAACTTGTGTCGGTTTTTGGTGGTCGGATCTTGCGTAGGACCGGTCGCCAACAATGAAAGCTCGTGCTCGCACGTTGCGACCGTGATATCTTCGAGCCCTTGAAGGTATTTAGCCGACTGGATGAGGGCGCCTCGCGGGCCTCTTCCAATCGGGTGAGGTCATCCACTCGGTCGATGTCGTAGCGTTCATCGTTGAAGCTGCGGACCGGAGGGATTCAAACTCCATCTCATTTGGCAACATGGCTTCGCGCCATAGACCGAAAGAAAGGAGTTTGGCCGGTGGCCCGACCGGGTGTAGTTCGCAGCGACCATAGAACCGAGGGAAGTTCTTGGACCCACTTGCCGGCGTAAGGGCTTAGCCGGTCGAAGACGCGAGCCTTGATGCCTTGAAGAACCATGCCGTTTGCTCGCTCGACTTGCCCATTGCTTTTGGGGTGAGCTACGATGCGTAGCGATCTTGATTCCGAAGTCTTCGCAGAATTCCTTGAAGATGCCTCCCGTGAATTGAGTCCCATTATCGGTTATGATTCTTTGGGACGCCGAAGCGGTGCACGATGTTGAGGAAAAAATCCCGTGCTTTGTCGGCAGTGATTGTGGCGACCGGCTTGGCTTCAATCCACTTGGAGAACTTGTCGATTGCGACGAAGAGGTGTGTGAAACCTCCGGGGCTTTCTTGAAAGGGCCAACCATGTCCAACCCCATACCGCGAACGGCCGGAAAGTGGGATTGTTTGAAGCTCTGGGCCGGACATGGCTTTGTCGGGCAAAGAACGGCAGCCTTCGCAGTTCTTACGACTTTATCCGCGTCGGAGACCGCGGTAAGCGAAAAAATCCTTGTCCTAAGCTTTGCCGACTGCAGTGCGTGCCGCCGCGTGGCTTCCGCATATGCCCGAGTGGATATCTTGGAGTAATTGTTTCCCTTCTTCGGGTGTGATGCACCTCATTAGAATTCCGAGAGGGCTTCTCTTGTATAGATCGGAGTCGACCATGACGTACGCTTGGCAACGACGCCGGACGCGTTCGCTTCATCCCGGTCATCCCAGCGCTCTTGCCGAGTTAGAAATTTGATGAGCGGCGTCCTCCGTCGGTATCGATCATGGTGACTTCGTTCGTGGTTTGCTCGTTGGGAGCCGTCTTTGCGGTGACGGTTGGCTCGTAAAGATGTTCGACAAAGACATCTGTTGGAGCACTTCGCGCTTAGATCCGAACTGCGCTAGCTCATCTCAGCTTCGTTGTTATGTCTCGGGACATGTGAGAGTTCTAGCCCATCAAACTTGTCCTCAAGCTTGCGGACCTCTTGTCGGTAGGCCTCCATAGTGTCGTTTAAGCAAGACCAGTCTTTCATCACTTGATTGACAACAGTGGGAGTCGCCTTTCACAATAAGTCGACGAATCTCGAGTGAGACCGCAAGGCGCAGTCCATGTAAAAGAGCTTCGTATTCGGCGACGTTGTGTGAGGCGGAGAAGTGGAGGTGAAGGGCATATCTTAGCCTTTCCCCGGTCGGGGAGATCGCACAACTCCTGCTCTCAAGCCGGTGATCCTCTTGGATCCGTCGAAGTGCATGGTCCAGTGTTGGAGGTCTTCCCGAGGTACGTGCTCTTGCCGCTTGATCCACTCGGCCAGAAGTCCGCTAAGGCTTGTGACTTAATGGACGTCCGGGCTTAAAAGTTAAGTCCAGCGGCATCAGTTCCAGGGCCCACTTGGCGATGCGCCCGGTTGCCTCGCGGTTGTGGATGACGTCGCCGAGTGGAAAAGAGGTGATGACGGTGACCGAGTGACCCTGAAAGTAGTGTGCCAATTTCCTCGCGGTTATTAGAACACCATAAAGCAATTTTTGTACCTGGGGGTATCGGATTTTGGCTCCTGCCAATACTTCGCTGACAAAGTAAATTGGTCTTTGGATCTTCTGGGCCCGTCCTTCTTCTTCTCGTTCAACCACAAGGACCGTGCGACCACTTGGTGAGTGGCTGAAACGCATGCAAGAAGAGGGTTCCCTGGGGCGAGGTGAAGCTAGGACGGGTGGCGTGGTAAGGAACTCTTTGAAATCTTCAAAGGCCTTGTCAGCTTCTGTGGTCCACTGGAAGTCGTCTGTCTTCTTCAGCAGTTTGAAGAAGGGCATGCCTCGTTCGCCGAGTCGAGATATGAAACGGCTTAGTGCCGCCATGCAGCCAGTAAGCTTTTGGACGTCTTTCTGATTACTCGGGGGCTTCATGTTTAAGATGGCGTTGATCTTCTCTGGGTTTGCTTCAATGCCGCGATGTGATACCATGAAGCCGAGCAGTTTGCCTGATGGGACGCCGAAGGTGCACTTCTCCGGGTTCAACTTCATTCTGAAGGCCCGGATGTTTGCAAAGGTTTCTTCTAAGTCGGCGATCAGGTCTTCTTTCTGCTTGGTCTTGATGACAACATCGTCGACATAAGCTTCAACGTTCTTGCCGATCTGCGTCTGGAAGCATCTTTGGATCATGCGTTGGTATGTAGCTCCGGCGTTCTTCAGGCCGAAAGGCATGGTGATGTGCGAGGGCTCCGAACGGCGTGATGAAAGATGTCTTCAAGCGTCGGATTCTTTCGATCGATCGGTGATAGCCCGAGTAACAATCCAAGAAGCTCGGGAGTTCGCACCGGTGTTGAGTCGACGACTTGGTCGATGCGAGGCAGCCCGAATGGATCTTTGGGGCGAGCCTTGTTGAGGTCGGTGTAATCGACGCACATGCGCCACTGCCCCGTCTTCTTGCGGACCAAGACTGGATTGGCTAGCCGGTCGGGATGAAGGACTTCTTTAATGAAGCCGCAGCCAAGAGCTTTGCGAGTTCTTCTTTGATCGCGTCTTTTCGATCCCGTGCGAACTGCGTAATCGTTGTTTAATTGGTTTGGCGTCATCTTTGACGTTCAAAGAGTGCTCGATCACCTCCCTAGGAATTCCGGGCATATCGATGGTTTCCAAGCAAAAACATCTTTATTATTTTGGAGGAAGGTGACGAGCGCGCTTTCCTATTTAGGATCTAGGTCGGCGCCGATTACGCAGCCTTGGAGGGATCGGACGAATCAAGCGAGATCTTTTTGGTCTTGGCGTCGCCGGATCCCGATTTGGCTATCTTCTTCGCGGGGACTTCGTCCCTCTGCCGAAGTTGATGCAGCCAATCGGACTTCTTGTTGGCCACGTAATCTCTCTCGAGATTGGGCCATGTCGCAGCTCTCCTTGTCGCAGTGAAAGCTTGCTTCACATCGCTGCGAAGAGTGATGACGCCGTTGGGACCCGGCATCTTCATGCAAAGATAGGTGTAGTGAGGGATCGCCATGAACTTGGCAAGCGCAGGCCTTCCGATGATGGCATGATATGCCGTTTCGAAGTCGGCCACCTCGAAGGTGACGTTCTCCGTTCGGAAATTCTCTCGGGCTCCGAAGGTGACTGGGAGAGAGATATGCCCGAGTGGTGTTGAAGATAGCCCTGGATAACTCCGTGGAAGGGGCCGAGCTTGCTTTGAGTTCGGCCCTTGGGATGCATTTCATCCATAGTCTTGGCAAACAGGATGTTGAGGGCGCGCCCGTCGATGAGGACGCGCTTAAGCTCGATGTTGCGGACTACGGGGTCCGGGACGAGTGGATAGCGTCCCGGGTGGACCACTCGGTCGGGATGATCCGAGCGGTCAAAAGTGATGGCCACTTCCGACCATCGCAGATACTGAGGGACTTCAGGTTGAGCCGCGTTGACCTCCCGGTCAGTTAGCTTTTGTTTCCTCTTGGATTCATAGGCTAACGGGCCCCCGAAGATGTGGTTGAGCTCCCCGGATCTTGAAAAGGTTCGGCATTCTCGGCGCGTTGTTCTTCTTGGCGCGGACGGGCCGCCTCGTCGATCGGCTTCTTGTTGAGCTGCGCCACGACGCTTGTGGAACCGCTTGTAGATAAAGCGATCCTTTGCCGCGTGCTTGTGATTCGGATGGTGGGTGCACTTTGGCGTTCATGATGGCGTCGTAGGCGGCGACTCGGGGACGGCGTTGAGTATTGGAGGTTGCGGCCACCAGGTCTTCGGATCGGCGCTTGCGATCTTTCGGGCCCCGGTTGTTGTTGTTGCCGCCGTCCTTCTTAGGATTTCGGCTTCCTCCCGCTTGCTTGTCCTCTCTTCGTCGGGCCGATCTTGACGGGCGGCCTTGATGGCGTCGTTTGATTTGGCGTATGAATTCGTCGTCTCAAACATCCGCTTCACCGTCTTCGGTGGCTTGCGTCCGAACTTGCCGATAAGCGGCTCATCACGGACTCCCTCCGGAAGGCGGCGATGATGATGTCATCGGTGATGTTCGGGATCTTGTTGCGCTTCTCGGAGAAGCGACGAATGTAATCCTTCGAGGCTCGTCCGGTTTCGGATGACATTGTAAAGGTCGAAGTGCGTGCTGGCCTCTCGAAGGTGCCTTGGAAGTTGGCGACGAAGTGGTCCCTCGGCTCGCTCCACGAGCCGATTGAGCCTCTTGGCGGCCGGTGAGCCAATTTCGGCCGAGTTCGCGAGGGCCACGGGTAGGTAGTTCGCCATGGCTTTGTTGTCACCACTGCGGCTCGGATGGCAAGGGTATACACAGCTTAACCAAGATTCGGGGTCGGTTTTGCCATCGTACCTTTCTATCCCTGGGCTTAAAGCCACTCGGCCAATGCACTCGGCGGAGCTCCCGAGTGAAGGCCGGTACTCCATCGTCGCCGCTATCGGGTGATCCTCCGATCTTCCCGAGTGCGACGGTCGCGCTCTTGGTAGCGGCGGTCGAGGACTTCCCGCGATCACTCGGCGGGGTCTTCCGTTGGTGGTTGGGTAGCTGGAACTTGCGGTGGACTCGGTGGTGGACGGGTGGACGTCCATGTCGTTTGCGGCGGAGTCGACCGTCGCTCTTGGTGCCTCGGCATGGACTCGGGAGGCGGGCCTCTTGGCCTAGTTGACGATCGAGCCGCTCGGGCCTCCCGTAGTCTCCCGACCTTAGGGGTGGGAGCCGGCTTTTGTCGGCGTTTCGGCCACGGATTCGCGGCCTTCTTGCCGAAGTGGTGGGAGGGCCGTTAGCCGTGGCAGCAACGATGGTCTTGATCTTATCCAAGATAGGAGTCACGTTGGCCGAGCCGTCTCCATGACGGTATCCAAGAGCGTGAGTGCGGCGACGCGCGTTCGCGTGGCGTCCGGAAGACATTGGTGTTGCGAACCCGTGTTTGGAGGATGGCCTCCCGGCGATCGTCCACCGCACGCAGATCCTCGCTTCCTTTTATCGGCCTCGTCTTTGCGTTGTTTGTCTTCTTCACTGTCTTGCGTTCGAGCTCCACTCGCTCGCTCTTCTTCGGCAAGCCTTCGGCCAAGGCTGAGTCGGACTCATCCGGCTCGGCCATGAGGACGTCGAAGCACTTCGGCTCGCATCCATATGGCGTCGGAGTTGTCGGCTTCGTCGAAGGGATGCCGTAGAGATTGTCGGCGCCGGAGCCGAGGTATCCGTTGAGCTCGAAGATGAACAGGAGCCAAAGGACGGGAGGATGACAGCGACCTCCCTTGATCCCGGGTAACCCGGATCTGGATCGTTCAGTCCGAGCCTGGAGCTTGGGGGATCGCTCTTCCGAGTGGATCCTCGCCAACTCGGGAGAGCAGATCGTAGATCTTGGCGACGTTTGGTAACCCAAACGGCACCGAAAGGTCTTCACCGAGTAGATTGCTTCCGTCGGGGGAGGCAAGAAGATTGGCGCAGATCTCGGCGGCATTCGGTAATCCGAATGGCGCCGAGTGAAGTCCGTCGTCGGAGAAGGTGGATCGCATCTCGGTCTTCAAGATGTTGTCGAAGATCTCGCGCCGTTGGAGAGCCCGAACGGCGCCGAGTGGGTTGTTCCCTCCGACTGGTTCGAATCCGAGTCGAGGGAGGGGTCGCCGACGAAGTTGGCGGCGAAGTCGCCGAGTCTTGAAGGAGATCCCATCACGCTTGTCGGCGAGATTGTTGAAGAAGTCTCGACGCGCGGCCCCCTACCCGGCGCGCCAACCGTCGAAACTTGGTTTCGGCAATGTATTTTCGGGGTCGCATCGAGATCGCCAAGCACAATGGGTTAGAAGAAGAAGAAGATTTAGACAGTTCAGCCCTCTCGTGAGGTAATACCCTACTCCTGTTTCGGTGGATTCGATCCGCCGAGTGTCTTTATTGATCTCGTGATCTAAAGCTGAGAGCTAAAAGCTGAACTCCTATTGGAATTTTTGATCTAGAATCTGATCAAGTCTAAGATATCTGATCTCCTATCGGAATATCCCTCAAGGGACGCCCCTTACCCCCCTTATATAGTCTTGGGAGGAAGGGTTTACAAGTCAGAAACCCTATCTTACTCTAAGTAGGTCTCCTCAATCTTACCAAACCGTGACTATAGGCCGATTGCCTTATCTCTATCGGCAACCGTAACACCTAAGTCAAGTTCGGCTTACAGATATAGCAGGCGCAACCTATCCCTACCTCCAGTCGGATAAGCTTGCCATGTGGATACCCGATTGCCACAATCTCCACATTGATTGTTTCAACCATCACCTGAAGTGGATACATCTTACCAGTTTCAGCGGGGGAAAGTATGAACTTGCTCTGATCAAATCCATCCTCGACAAAGTCAAAGCTCGGACACAGCTAAAATTGGAATACTCACCAGTTAAAATTGGCCCGCAGCCCGACGGCACGGCCCATGGCACAGAGATTTGGCCCGGCCTAGGCACGGCCCGACCCGACCGTCGGGTCATGCTTGGGCCTTGTCCTCGGCATGACGTGTTGGCCCGGTATGGCCCGGCACAACGATCAGGGAGGAAAATAGTAAGGGAGGCAAAATAGACTTATTTCAGCCATATAAGATATGACCCAAAAAGCTAAAGAATACAAAATAGACTTATTTCAGTCATATAAGACACGATCCAACAAGATGAGGGAGGCTAAATAGACTTATTCTATGAAGAAGATAGGTGGGATGGTCGTGCCTTTGGGCCGACACGACACGGCCCGAGTCTTATTGGGTTGTGCCTGTGCCGTAGGGGTAGCCCGTTGACACGACTGGCCTAAGTCTTATCGAGCCATGCCTTGATCGGGCGTAAGCCGGGTCATGTCGGACGATTCATTTGGCCAACTATAGTCAACATCCAGAATCAGTTCTACGCGGCTCTCGGGAATTTCAGATCGACCACTCCAAATGATGATGTCAGAGACGAGCGTGTGCTCGTTACTTTAGCTTGGAATAATTGAAGAGAAGGTGCGTGCAAAAGGCTAGATGTTTGTTCTCTGTGCTGCTGTTTCGAGAGATTTATCACTCTTGTTCTTTCTTCAGTTTGTCTAGTTAGTCAAATGATGCTAAGCGAACGAATGATTCTCTCTTTGAGTGTCTGAACTCTGAACAATTGAGCAAGTCAAATCTTGATAGCAGTAAAATATACAGTATCCTATTCAATTAAATATGTTGCGCTACATATCCATGATATTCTAAGATTTGTTAGTTGATTTTATCAACTCAATGTCAATAATGGTTAATGGTAAAAAAATTTAAATCCCCCGTATTTTTTTAACAAGAAATAAACTAAGAGATAAATTCATTTTTTATATGATCGATACAAAACAGGCTCAAATTTAGTTGGAGATAAAATCTGAGGCTTCACCGGTGTCCTAGAAAAAGAGAAGAGACATAGGGTGATTGACCGAAACCTTTCTAATCCTAAAACTCTAAAAATTAATTGCCCGATCGATACATTGGAAAGAGTTTGTGGCATCTCTTGTCGTTTTCTTTTCGTCAACAGGAGAGTCGAATAAAGCAAAGAAGAAGAGAATGAAGAATAGCAAGAAGAAGAAAACAACAAGATTCGGTTTCAATGGCTTCACATCGAGATCAGTTAGATTAATTTTATATAATTAAAGAAATGATCATGTTTAGGTTATGTTTAGGTTAAGACTTAAGATTTAAGATTAGATTAAGTTGTTAAACTGCAACAACATTGTCCAATAGTCGTTGTCCAAAATTCATGCTTGTCCGATAGTCCTTGCGCTTCATCAACTTTTTTGGAGGTTTCTTCACATTGAGCCTGCATCTTTGATTATCCTATAAATGCTGTGCTTCATCAACGTTTTCAAAGGTTCCTTTCACATCAAGCATGCATCTTTTATTTTCTTAAATGCCCAATTGTTTCAATAAGCCTACTTATATGAGACGATCATATATTCAAAACCAAATAACTGTTTCATGCATTACCTGCATTGACTGCCTAACTTAATGTGGAAGGCTTACTATATGATCTGTTTGATAGAGCTTCAACTCCTAAATTTGATTTCAGGAGTTTTGCAGTAGAGTTGTGGAGCAACCTAAATCCAGCTTCATATCTCTAATTTATTTTGTGAAAGCGTTCTATCCAGCTCCAAGGTGGATCTGAAACTGTTTAGCTAGAAGCTAGGCCTCAGCTCTAAGAAAGATGAAGCTGGAGCTGAAGCCATGCCAAACAGGCCCATAGTGTGTTGATATTTCTGAGCTTAGCTTTGTTCTAAGCCTAACAGCCTACTAGATTAAAGATTAATTAAGAGTAACTAGGAAGGAGACCCGCGCAATGCACATGTATCTTATCTATTGTTTATAAAAAAACTAAACAAAGTCATATCTCACCACGTTCATCGTAATCATAATAAAAAAGAAAAATCAAAAAAATAGACCATTGGCATTCACATATTAAATATTAAGAGTATATTTAGGATTGGATAAAAAATTACTTTGATCCAGTGAGATGTAAACTCGCCTATCAACTCTACTTATTATCATTATATTCTCTTCTTCTTTCTTAAAAGTGACGCCTTGTCAATAGATGTAACTACATCCGTGCCACTAAAATAAGCATAACATATCATCAAAAAATCATCTATACTTCATACCTATGTGTCAATGTTTTCTTCTTGGATGTTTTAAAACATGGATCCCGCTTTGATATAGCCGTGCTCCTCGATACAAACGTGGAGCATAATTTTAATGCCTAATTCATATATGGTACACCCGTAGAAGATTACATCGGTAAGTAGATCAATTGAGTCACATTGCCAATGGTGGCCTCCCACTGGGCAACTTAGGGTGTGTTTGTTTCTCCCCTTTCTCAACTTCTACTATATTATTTTCTACGCTCCGAACTGCTAAACGATATGTTTTTTAAATATATGCATGCCCTCGCACACTTTTCTATAGCAAAGTTGCTTTAAAAACCATATTAATCATTTTTAAGTTTTACCTGCACAAGGAAGGAGTTTCCAACCGGAGCTCCTGAAAACGCAGCCTTAGCCATATGCATGCCCTAACAATGCCTGTGATAACGTAGAAAGCTTCTCTTGTCCATGGTTGGTGCCCTTAGGAAAGGATAAAGAGAATATGGAGGTGATGAAAATAGTTTTTTAATTTTGAGTCGATTTGTTGTATAGAGTATACACAATTTGTCTACTATCTTAATTGGTACTATTCAAATTTTAATGGTCTAGCTATAATATTATTTTTTAAAAATGAGTGGGTTTGGAGTTCACTTACAGTCTCGTCAATCGGTATATGACATCAATTGTACCCAACATATTAGAATTTCTATCAACTATAGAAAAATATAAATACAACATGAGTAGTTTAATGTGCAGGGACATTTAACTATTTGTCACTTTTAAGATATGACAATTAAGGATTTGCCACTTACAGTCTACGACATGGGGACCCTCGTAGATCTATGATATGTGGATCTAATGGCAAATCCTTAATTACCACTTGTAAGAGTAACAAATAGTTAAATATCTCTAATATGAATGTTACCGAATTTTAAAAAAAATATTTGGCAAAGAAAAAACCTACATGTATGACCATTGGGTTGTATTATGGAAATATCAATGGCTAAAAATGTCACTCGTCAAATACCAACTTCGATAACTTTTAAAAAAACATTGAGAATACAATCCCACACAAATTAATTTAATTGAATCTACCTGAAAACACAGCTAAAAACAGCTAAAAACATAGCTAGCTAAGTTCTTTTTTTAATTTTTTACACAAATTAGCATGGTATATATGTCAAGTGTATTTGACACCATGTGAAATTGTTCGAAAAATTATTATGATATTAATTATTAGATGGCAGTGTCATGTGTTATGATATATTTGGTACTACAAGTCATCAATCCGTTGTCAGTTATTTAAACACAGAGTGGCTAAGTTTAAGACTATTTAGATGAGAAATTAAAATATGGTTTAATGAGATAAATTTTAATTAAAGTATAATGGATGGAATTTTAATTCTTTCTAGTGTTACAGATAGATCTTATATTTTAGATAGTCAACTACCGCTAAAAAATAAAATAAATGGGAGTAAAATAGGCCCTGAAGAATGAGACAGATGGTGTACATGCATATAAACATAACGACGGTTTAATTTAAGAATTAGGAGGACTGTAGATCGTGCGTAGTATTTTTTTCCACCGAATAATGCCTAAGTAGTTTTGTTTCGTACGTACACAGGAGATAAAGGAGAGAGGATTAATCTTTTAATAGATATAATCATCCAAATTTAAGAGCTAGATGTTTATTTTTTTCTCTCATGGAAATGGTATATGTGGTGGCATGAGCGGGAGCGTTTGTAGGATATCAGTTATATACAAGATAAAATCTATACTATTATTTTTCATAATTTTCTATGATTGTTTTAATGTCATTCGAATATTAGTTGTCACATGAAGAAGAGAGATACGAGAGTAGAGGAGGGGGGACGTACGTCTAAACATACGAGAGGAGGGCTAGATACCGTTTTTAACCAAAGCTGTATTTGTTTGAGCTTCTATAACTCGAAAAGCTTCGTGTTTGTTTTGGCTTTTAGTTTTAAAAGACAGAAGCTAAAAAAACAAACGTGGCTTAAAGAAGAGAAGGCCACGAGGAAAGTTGGGGTGAAGATATTAGCTGTGTAATTACATGCCAAGAGGGGTTCAGGTGATGGGTTTTGGGATTTTTTTAAAGACAAATCAATGTAAATATAATGGTATAAAATAATGTTCACCTTACTAAACGAAAATCAAGGGTTGGATGTTTTGATTTTTTTTTTCTAATTTCTAAGAGCGTCATATAACGGTTTAGGAGTATTTATAGAAAACACATGACAGCTAGAGTGTTTATAGAAAATTTAATAGACTTTTAATATATAATAAAATAATAGATAGATTTTATCATCTAAGAAAAAGGTATCGGAAGGTATCATTATCTAGTGTAAATATACTTAATTTTAGTGTAAAACTTAAGAGGTGTTTGGCAGCGTTTCAGATCCTGGATCCACAACCGTGGAGTGGAGTGAAGCCCTGTCAAACGATCAGCTCCATAAAGATTTCTATCTGCTTGGAGAGCTTTAACAAAATACAATAGAAAGGTTGAGCTGCCTCTCACCAGAGCTCTACTCCAGCATTTTTTACTTTTTTGTCGATAACATTTCACAGTTATTTATGCATGTTTTGCCATTGAACTCCTACAATAATTTAATTAGTTTGATAATTTTAAATTTAATTAGTTTGATAATTTGAACTAATGATTTAATTAGTTCAACAATTTTAAAATTAATTAGTTTTATAATTTTAAATTTAATTAGTTTAATAATTTTAAATTTAATTAGTTTAATAATTTTAAATTTAATTAGTTTAATAATTTTAAACTATTGATTTAGTTCATTTAATAATTTTAAATTTAATTAGTTTAATAATTCTAAATTCATCATCTTAATAATGATTTAATTGTTTCTAAAAATAAGTCATTTAGTTTGAATATTTTTTGAATCAATATCAAAAATCATTACAACCATTCAATAAACAAAGAAAACAAACATACAATTATCCATCAATATATTTTAAGATTTCTGAAGCTCATCTGACAACCAAATGCTATTTGGGTTACCTTCAGCTCCTATAAAATTTAGCTCTGATTGGTGCTGGATCTAGAACAATTTAGGATCTGGAGCTCAACCAAATGCTCTCTATTTACCTCGAAGTGTGTTATCAAAGAACCATGAAATTTCTCATGAATTAATATCTGGAGCTTTTGCAGCAAAGAGGGGCATGGACAAAAAGTGTTGGTGAACTGGAGTGGTTAATCTTCCAGTTTTTGTGCCCCTTCCCAATAATCACGAATACTTGAGCAGAACTACGCCATGTATGTATAACTGGTTCAACTGTAATTGGAGCCCAAGTATATGAACATGAGAGCCCATCAACGGACAATCAGGCCCATTAATTGCTATTAGGTGCCAACGACGTGAACTAGTCGGCCCACAAACGGCGAAATCGCTAATAAGCTACTAGCCACGCGCGGCGCGGTCCTCTCCCGCATTTCCATATATGTACCCGTACTTATACGTATACAAACTTTATATAAACCTTACTTATTAACAAAATATCTGTACGTTGCAACAAAACAACGACGCAGGAAGGAAAGCAGACGAAGGGTGAAGGTCTAGGCGATGGCACGGGAGCTCCGAGCGACGACGGGGGGAGTGGTGTAAGCGCGACGCGGGGCACGGCACGGATGAGTACGAAAGAGAGATACGTAGGAGGTCTTTTTTTTATCCAAGTCCTCCCTTTCTTTTCAGCATTGGGATTACGGGTTAATTTTATAAACACTCAAGAGATTTTATGCAAAATAATCGACGGACAAAAATTTTGGATAAAAACACATATATATATAACTTTAAAAATAAGGGTATTTTTATGTACCACTCGACCTTATTAAAAAATAGTACACCAAATTAAATCAAAAATATAATAGAAATAGATATTGACTTACGATACTTTAAACCGATTAGAAATTTGGTAAAAGTTTAAAATATTTACGACTTGGATATTATTAGTTAGAAAAGTATATTGATGAATAGGATAAGTTGCATGTATATCGACGGCAGCGCGCTAGCTCACGCGTGCAGCGTGTGCTCGGCCGTCGCTCAGGGCAATGCACCGCGACGCAGGAGGCGCGTGAGTCGGGCTCGCCTGTTGGAGATGAGGAAAGTGAGGCAACAATGGAGCGAGAGGTTATACGGATCGGAAATTTTATAGATTTGGACGAAAAAACGATTTGATGATCAAAAGTTATAGATTTTTAAAGTAGTTAAGATAAGTTATATCGTACGTATAACTGGTATTTTTTAAAAATAGTCAGGTGGATTGCGGGTTAATTTCGAAAAAACTCAAGGGATTTTCTGTAAAATAGCTAGACAAAACAAAATTTGAATAGAAATACTACTTGCTTTATAGATTGTTATAGATATGTATATATATACAAGTATGTATATAAACTTTATATGTATATATATAAAGTTGATATGCATATATGTATATAAACTTTATATATATAAATATAAAGTTGGTATATGTATATGTATGGACACATATTTCGTACCGTGTATAAAGTTTGTATATGTATGTTAACATTAAAATTTGTTATGGTTTTTTAATGGATTTAGTTAAGAAAAAAATCGATTCATAGATGAAAATTTATCTAGATTACCCGGAGTTTCAGGAGGAATCATGAAGCTCACGACAATATGGTTTTATGTTTTGTTAGTATATTTTTTAAATATACATGATTAATTATTTTTCTTTTCTGCTAAGAAAAATCTGTGTATAAATATGTACACTCAGGGTCCTTGTAATTTCATCCACGGATCAATACAATTATATTTCAGCGCATTGCTAACCTTTCGATGGGGTTTTATTTTCGAGCAGGGCTGCATCGGTTAAGTTTGATCTCCGGCGAGAAATTAAGTTTGAGGCCTTGCTATCGAGTTGGCTACATCGGTTAAGTTCGATCTCCAGTGAGAAAGTAAGTGTCGTTTACTTCATTTGTATCGGTTTGGCTAGAACTTTCTCGGTCAGACTCGATATTCTACTCAAGTTGATGAAAGTGTTTTCTATCAGATATATTGATTATATCTTTAATCACATCGCTATTTTAAGTTGTATTGGCTTAGTTAGGACTTTCTCGGTTAGGTTCAATATTCTGACTAAGTTGGTATTTCTCTAATCACATTGTAGTTTTAGATTGATCGATATATCCATCATGTTCATATAGATCTATACTAAATAGGTTTTTCTTATTATCTTCAATCTTATACTTTTTTAGTTAGGTCCAATCTATTATATTATTACTAATAAGTTTAATTCTAACAAAATGATAGGTTTTATGCAACGTTCATTGGAGTTCTAACCGATGAGTTATCATTATTGTGGGCTTTAGCTACCAGATGTTTCATTTATTTAGTCGATATACATTCAAAAAATCTGCATGCATTTGGTTTTCATCCGATATATGCTTTAAACATCGGATTTGCATCTACCACACTATATTAGTATCGGTCGATTAGCTTAATTCTTTATATCTATTAGATCTATAGCGGATTGATAAAAACCCAATCCCATCGGCTGACCTCACTACATCACATCTGCCTATTGGCTGATCGGCTCCTTGATCTTATATGATCCATTTATCTATCTTGTTAGTTGCAAGATCAAAATAACTGGACCTACACTGGAGCTAAGGAGATCTTTGAGGCCTTCATGTGTGGACAAATTTTGTGGCTAACAACGTTTATATATATACACACACACGACCTATATAAAGTTTGTACATGTATATATAAATTTTAATATATCAAAAGTGTATATGTCTACGTGTAAATTTATACATATATAAAAAATTGTATAGATATGTATACAAAATTTATACACAAATACATATATAAACTATATATATTTTTTATATATGTATTTACATACTTTGTATACATACTATAACGTCTATACATATGTGTATAAAGTATATACATATGTATGTTCCTGATACACTAGAGCGGGAGAAACCCACATGTTAACATCAGAATTTAGTAAGTCCCGGAGTCCCCATCGGCTAAGGTTCATATCGGCTCAAAGCTAGTATTGGCTTAGAGTTCGTGTCGTGATAGGGGTTTTCTTTTATCAACACCATCGGCTAAAGTTTATATTGGCTCAAAGCTAGTATCGGCTTAGAGTTCTGCAAGCAGTCGATGGGGTTTTCTCTTATCAACATCTCTAGCAGTCGAATTCTCGTTAGATTCGATTTGGAAAGATCATATCCAAAAGAAACCGAGTTCAGGGAGGATGCGGCTTGTATCTATTAATTAGGAAGAGTTTGTTAGCTTTTTATTTTATCTTTAGAAAAGTATATTAGTGTCTAATAAGGGTTTGGTTTGTTTCCTTTTATCTTTAGAAAAGTTTGAATTGTAATCTGTTAGGATCTTTGTCAGCCTACTGGTATAAATATGTAAGCTCGAGGTTCATGTAAAACAATCAGTTCAATACAACTTCGGCGCATCATCACCTTCTGTTTTGACAAATTTTTGTTTTTGAGCATGGGCTGCATCGATTGAGTTCGACTTCCTACAGGAAGTGAGTTCTGTCATCTTCGCTTGCGCTGACGTGGCTAGGACTTCCTCGGTTGAGTCCGATATTCTAATCGGGCCAACGCAAGTGTTGCCTATCTGGTATATCATCTCTATTTTTAGTTCCATTACCTTTTTATAGTCACATCGGCTTAGTTAGGACTTTCTCGATTAGGTTTGATATTCTGATCAAGCTGATGTTTCTTTAAACATAATGTCGCTTTAGATAGATTTGTTTTATACATCACATTAGACAGATCTATTGGCTCATTGAGTATTAGATTATCATATACAATCTCGTGCTGCATCGGTTAGGTCTAACCTACTAGATTGTTATTGATTATCTAAGTCTTATTAAGTCGATAGGTTTATGCTAATGTTTCATCGGAGGGTTAGCCGGTATTATCTGATATGTTAAATTTCCCTTGGATAGTTTTGCTATCTTGGTTAAATTTAACACATGATCACTTTGATCGGTATCATATTAGCTGATTTAAATCTATCAGGCAATCATCAACCTTATGCTGCATCGGTTTGGTCTGACCTATGAGGTTGTGGTTGTAAGTTAGATTTATAAGTCAGTAGGCATCAATCATTGTTTCATCGGGGTTTCAGCCAATGAGTTATCTGAACGTTGCATCAGCTTACAAGGATTATACACAAGTTGGATTTAGCCGATTGCAGCAAAGGTTTCATTGATTACTTAATCATTTGGATTTAATGACATTGGACTTCCGGCCGATATATGTTTTAATCATCAGATCAGTATTTATTCTATCATACCATTATCTGCCGATTGGTTTATTATCTTATTACATTATTATCAGTCGATTGTCCTTATATCATTATTTATACAAATGTCAGAATCTACATCGGACATATAGCCAATGATTCAAAACCCTAACTGCATCGGCTGACATCGGTATCGGCTGGAATCACGCTATCGGCCCATCGGCCGATCGGCTGTTTTTGGTTATCAGCTGGAATCATACCATCGGCTTATCAGTCGATCAGTTGTTTTTGGTTATCGGCCTATCATCTGATATGCTTTATGCTTTGCTGCTTTGTATATCTTGTCAGTGGCAGGATCAAAGTGACTGGCACACCCACACTTCATCAATTTTAGGACATGCACTGAAGCGAAGCAGATCTCCCAGGCCAGTGTGCATGTTGGCGTTAACCCATCTTTTGGCACCACAGCGGTGGTACGGATTTGATGTCAACACCACCGTGTGGGCGCACCCCCACACGAGTGGTCATGTTTTAGGCGCTCCTCACAAACGACCTAACTTCATAAACAGATTGGCCCGTCAGTTCACTATAGGCCCCTTATCTTGACGTCGAGTTTGGATTACGTCTTTAAACCGCAATACCAGATATAACACATCCCTAAACTTTAAAACCAAAGTACATGAGGTCCCATGGCAGTATTGATCAGGTTTTGGGTGACGTGACACTTACAGTTAGGAACAAGAAATAAAATACAAGGGACCTACATGTCATACACATAAAAAAACTATACCCCCGTCATCCCCTCTCCCTTACTCGTCTCCAGCAAGGTCAACACGCCCGACAGCGTGCTCTTGTCCTCCTTTACCTCCTTCTACCGATCCACCACACCACCATCGTTGGCGAACGGAGAGAGAGCTTGTGTGCGTACAATAGTGTACCCGCCTTCGCTGTCGCCACAGCCATCGGCCATGGTAGGACTCAATAGGCCGACCAATGCCACAGCGGGGGTGTGCGACCAAGAGGAGTGGCGCCATGGAGGGCTCTGCAGCGGTGATAGGCAGGCGTCCCCACAGTCTCGGCGGCATGGATAGTGCAGTGCGCGAGGAGGCCAGGCTGGTGATGATGAGGCCATGCCAGCGACGAGGGGCCCATGAGAAAGAAGGGACCTGGATGCAGATCCCAGTCAGCGACGCAAGGTGGACAGACTGGGGGGTGAGTGTCAAGGAGAGAGGTGGGCGACGGCGGCAGGAGGACGGTAGGCTTCGACTCTTGGTGCAGAAGCATACAGGGGAAGGTGGGAAATCCGTCGCATGCTCTGGAAGGGGGCGTCGAGGGTGGCGGCAGGAGGCGGAGCTAGGGATTGAGCAGTCGAGCCGTCGATAGCCTTTGAAGGAGCCGAAAGCAAGGGGGGAGAGAGAGGAGGGAGAGAGAAAGAGGGGAATAAGCACTAGTCTCGCCGCCTGTCGCCGTCCTCCTCTCCTAGATCTGTTTCCACGCCCCGACTAGCTCCATCGCATCTCTTGCCATGGCGAGCCCATCTGCAGCGCTGATGGGCACGAGGTCTCAAGCTTGGTTGAGGGCAGGGAAGCTCGGCCTCCGAGCGTGCTGCTGTGGCTGTCGCTGGTCGTCGAGGTGCATCTGCTTGCTGGCTCTCCCATCGCGGCGTCGAGGTCAGCCGCAGAGAGGAGCTCCACCACCGCGTCCCATCGCCCTTTTCCTCGCGCTTGCTGCCCTTGAGAGATTGGCAAGAGTGGAGAGAAGAGGATAGAGAGGAAGAAGATTAGGTCGCGGACATATGGGTTGACGTGGGTCTGACTCAGCTCGTTACGTCAGTCGAAATCGGACAAAATACTACCTAGTACCTCTGGTATTGTACGTGAAATGACATGTTATATATGGTATTACGATTTAAGGATCCGATTCAAACTCGATGACAAGATGAGGGACTGAATGTGAACTTATTTCTTAGAACGTAAAACAGTCGGCCCCACTATAAGCATTTAGAAGTCAAACTGTCGGCCTGTTAACAGCCCAGTATAAAAATACAATCGGCCGATGAATGGACTAGCTGGGCCATGAATGGCAAAAGATCGGCCCATACCAGCCTAGTTTTGTAAACATGGGCCCTTTGACGGCTTAGTATGTTGAACACGGGCCCATCAAATGTCCAAGTAGGTCAAACCTACGTGGATGCCATGTCAATAAAAACCGCTTTTAAAATAGTTAAGGAAGTTTTTAAGTTTTAACATGGTTTTAATAGTTGGAGGCGGTCGGTTGAGGGATCGAGTCAGATCCACCCTATATTTGAGGGACTCATATTAGACTTTTACAACCCACGTACTTCAACGATCTGTGCATTAGCAGGTCAGCCGCTTCACGTGCTTGGGCTGTTGGTGGTCCGTCAGGTTTATTGTAGTTGGGCCTTTAATAGGCCATATCAGTATAGTACGTGGGTCGCTAAGGGGCCTCTGGTTTATGTAACTGGGCTTCCTAAGTACGTGAACAGGCCCGGTCCGTGCTCGCAACATGAAGGCCCGTTACTAAAAGATCGGCCCGTTAAAGGCCCAATAGCCGAGCTATGGATGCCACCAAAGCATCGACCTTAATCCACCCGTGGCTTTAGGCCATTCAGGTATGCACATTCGGCTAGCGCAGGTTTTACACTTTTACTGCAAAGTAGATAGCCATTAATTGTTGCTTTCTTGCTTTGCAAAAAAGGATGCATTGAGTACTTGTCATGTTAAAATATGTTGAGAACTCGACACATGATCACATCGATCTGTATTCATATTTGCTCAATTTCCTGACAGCACCCAGGTTTGTTTGGGCATTCACTTTCTCATAGTTTGTTGATTAATGGTGACAGTATTTGGCCGGTTGGCCCCTCCTGATTAAGCAGAAGCACAGAGAAGAGAGAACTTCACTGCTGAATGTCCAGTTTTTCTCAGAGATGTTCCTTTCATTTTTGTTCGGAGTAATCCTAAAGAGAAGGTAATATGGTATTCTCAGAGATGTTCCTTTCATTTTTGTTCGGAGTAATCCTAAAGAGAACGTAATATGGTATTATCAGTTTCAGGATACAGTCAGTGAGTCATCAGAGATTACTGCTGTCAATATATACAGATTCATTGGCATACCTAATTATCAGTATTTTGAAGGTTTGTCCATTGCAGAAGTGCAGAGCACAAGAGCCAAAAGACTAGGAGAGGCATTTACCTAGGTAACTCTACAAACAAATACTACATGTTTGGACGGTGGGTTACTGTAATACTGTTAACCACACCTAGTTTACTATTTGCACATAGTTTAATGAAACCGTACTACTGTGCATTCAACTAATTAAGTTACTAGCATTAATCTTGCTTAGGAGAAAAGTGTCATCTATGGAAAGGTGATTCTCTGTTGCTAGCGTGTCACTTGAGCAGACTAGCTGCAATGGAATATCACTCTTGGTCTCTGACAGGTTTATGACTTGGAGACCAAAAGAATCGATTCTCTTATTGTGATCTTTAAGTGTCCGGCCAATTCAGTGTCATTTTCTTCCTTAGTCGATCATTGGCCGGTTACTTGTCCCCATTGTTCAGTTGTCACTCCTACTAATAACTTAGTAATAACAGCCCTAAAAATGACTTAGCGAGAGCACTAGTTGTTAACCTTCTTTAATATGAATCTCTAGCAACTGAAACCGAAGACGGGTTTCAGGCTGAAGCCGTCAAAAGCGATGCTGAATTTTATTCAGATCGTCATCGACATACCTACTCGTGGCATTTACCTAATTACCTTTGGGTAAAGGTATCACTCGAATGTGCTGGACAATTCGTCTAATCACCATCAATGGGCAAAAACAAGGGAAGAAAAATAATTCATCAGATAGCCCTGACACGTGAAACCATGTCCTACAGCTACCTGTTTTGATCTCCTCAGTATAAGTACATGTCGTTTTCATTGGGTAATTAGTTGATTAATTAATCTTGAGCTCCTAAAACCATCTATAAATACAGTTCACTTGCTAATCACTCTCACTCTCATCTAGCTTGTCCATATAACTGAAGAAGCTAGCTAGTTAGCCCTGTGATATCATGGCGTCCATGGTGTCCAAGAACTCGCCGCCGGAGACGGCGAGGCACGAGGACGGCGGCGCTGGTGGGACGGCGCTGCCGGTGACGAGCTGCCTGTACCTGCACAGGCCGGAGCCCGGCGCGGGGGCTCTGGACAAGGACGCCGTGCTCCGCCGCATCCGCCACCGGCGGCGAGCGAACCGCCTCCGCGAGTCACTGCAGTCTCTCCTCCTGACTCAGCAGCAGGCGGCGGCGCCGCCGGAGACAGCGGGCAAGGACGGCGAGCGGCTCGCCTGGCTCGACGACGCCTTCTCGTCGCCGTAGCTACCTAGCTAGCTAGCTCGTGCGCTGCAGCATTGTCCGCTGATTCTTGTATAGATCAGATCACCAACCATGATGGAATCATGGTCTCATGGAAGGTGAGGCAATGAGGCATGCATCATATGCATTCATTGATATGAATCATATGATGTCCATGGTGATCACCAAGAATAATGGAAAGTAATTAGTGACTTTGTGGATGCTTTGTTTAGGCTTCTAACTAGGAGTATGTGTATTAGTGTGTGTGTGTGTGTGTTGTGTATATGTGTATGTGTTTATGGTCATCCTACTTAGTAGTATATATCTATATGGAAGATGAATGGATGGTAGCAATGGTACAAGAATCCAGTGCTTGGATTATGTTGGATTGAGATTGGTGTCATCCTCAAGGATAAGCAAACGATGAAAGCCTAATTAAATTCGGTGCCTCTATATGCTTATCAGAAATATAAATAAATATACATCCATGATCCATCCATTGATCTCGTTGTTTCGATTTTGGCTGGTTGCGAAATTGGTGATTGATTCTGTGGCTGGACACACTGATTAGTGTTATAATTATAATAATTTAATTATGCTTATTGGCCTTTTCATGGGCGTCCGTTATATGATGTGACTTGTTATCTGGTCACAGTCAGGAGGCCATCAAATATCTGCTAATATGAAACAGTTTGCGTACATAAGCAGTTTGTCTGGTGCATAGGGCACTTACCAATGATGGGATGAACAAATACGAAATGATGTTTGTTGCCAGTGATTAAACACTAACCCCGTTAAGTTACACTAACCCCGTTAAGTTATCGGTCATGATTCAAATGTTTGGTAGACATGGTCCCTACGTCAATCAAATATTTGAACAATTGCTCAATCCTATGTGGAGGAATGGCACGTTTGCTGAATGCTTAGTGCCTTTGGTCGGACTGCAAATAGCAAATTGCACCCCAAAAAAAATCATTCAACTATCAGATTTTTCTCTCGCTCGAAACAATTTATAGGGATGCATAAGCACAGTCGAATCGCAAAGATGTCAAACATATAGTATTATTAAGTCACAGAACAATCATAATAACTTGTAAAATTTTTGGTATTAATATTCCTCTTCGATGTGTCGAACTGTCAACAAACACCTCTTTGGATTCAAGGGGATTACAAATGGTATATATATATAAGCGCCAAGAATTTCAATTTTTATAGAAACCTATCATGTACCCTTGACATTTTGGCCTCTACAAACAAAAAAAAAACAGAATTTTCGACGTGAATCGGGCTATAAGAGTCACTAAAAGAATGATGAATCAGTGTCACAAAATATGAGAGCTGCGGCTCATAGTTCATACTGTATGACTATTTGAATCCAAAAGCCTGTCTCCTTCAGAGGGCATGTCAGATGACATTTCCAGATTCTGCTTGGCTGTCATCTTGTTCCACTCGTTCTCGACACGGAAGAACACCCACTGAAACCGCCTCAGTATTTCCAGCGCTGCTATTGTAAACACTGTCAGGTAGTTGTGCCGAAGATGTGCTGAAAGCTTGTATGTCCATGTACAGCGGAGCACAAGATTGCTGGCTAACACCCAGTAATATACCTGTAAAACAATCATAAAAGAACTTGGTGACAAAAGTGCCTATGTGGAGTTGTGGACTAACTAAAATCATGTATATATTTGAGCTCATACCCAGATCTGCCCATAAAGAAGGTTAGTCCATGTACTTGGGTTTTTGAACATGAAAATCCTAGTTAAGATGCTGCAGGGAAAAAGGAACTCATTAGCAGCAATTGTGATGTGCAAACACATGCTGAAGCTCTAATACAAAGATCATGTGAAGATAGCGCACCTCAAATCCCAATCTCGCTTTATATCCCAGTAAAAGGAATACAGCGAATTTATAACACTGGACATAAGCCAGAGGGGTCGGTAAAAGCTAACCCACTTGTCAGGGAATACATGATACTTGAGAGCTGAAAGGAAAATCACCGGAACTGCTGTCGAGTACTTGAGTGCTGGATTTAAGACAAATGTTTGTGAATGGTTAGAGGAACTGGTAGCAAACATGGGTTGTAAGTGACACTAATTCTAGATATTTTTTTAAAAGCAAGCCATAATTGCAACAAGTAACAATCAGTAAATACCATTAAGAAGACAAGTCTTCTCCTTTGTATCCTTGTACTGTCGAAGGCATTGGAAGAATCGACACAAATAAGGGAACACAAGAACTAGAGGAATAGCTACAGAATGGCTGCCACAAATTGAATCTGCTTCAAACCAAGCGATTGTTGCAACCTGTAGAATATCATAATAATGAACACAGTATACAGGAACAAGATGAGTTCTACCAATAATTTACAACTGTCAATCTAAGCCAATGGGATGTCATTTGACAGTCACTTGGAGACCATTGAGAACACAATGCACATAGCATAACAGCAAGTATAAGAAATTCCCCGCAAAAAAAGTAAGTATAAGAAATTAACCTGCCGGTTGACCATGCGACAAACTGAACGCTCCAAGTCAGAGAAGACCTGTGAAGAAATGCAACAATTATGCAAAATGAATGCTAACTCAGGCCAAATACAAGCAAGAAACAGTTCTCTACAAACTAAAAAATAGCATGTGTCATGTAGTGCTTTTTTAGTTTGTAGAGAACATTGTACACATTAAATCCTAGAGGCCAAACAGAGAATCATATAGTATTAGACAGCAAGTCTTTCCCTACATTCACTATACAGAAATAATGCAAACAAAACAAATCCACGATCAACATTTTTAAATAAATTGCTTCATACCTTTGACATGGATGTAAAAATATCAGCCAAAAAGAAGTCGGGGAATGTAATTGCCTGCAGAACAGAGGGGGGGGGACCATCAAAAAAATAGTTTGATCTAATTGCTTAGTCACAACAGGCAGTAGCATATTGCATGTAACACAGCTAAAAACAAAAACTACCACACCCCTTATTAACAAATTGTACAACTTACTTGCAATGGAAGCATTATACGCCACACTGTCCTCAGAAAGTAAAAGCGTGACGACAGGTAAAACATATCAAAAGGAGATAAGAGGACTATAAGAAGGATAGCATATAAAAGAACCTGAAAATAGGCAGAAAAATATATTAGTGCCACCACCCTGGAATTGGCATGCTACGATACAATACATGGCAACACTGCATGATAGTTTCATTTTCAACATGGTTAACAAACAAGAGGGTCATATACCCTACACCTAGTGTTCTTAAATTGATTTTGTTTTTAAAACAAATGCAGACAAACTTCATTTATATCCAGAAGTACTAGGACTTGTCACTGAGAATGACATCAGTACATATGGTTAGAAAAAGAATGGTTAAATATGTGTATTAGTGACCATGCCGACAACGTAAATGACAAGTAAAAAGAACAGATTGTGTACAAAGCTTTAGATTCACTTTAATATTAAAACCATCCATCACTCATAAAATCTGTTTGTCTTGCATAAAAAGTCTAATTGTACTAGATGAGTCTTTCCACTTATCTGACTAAGAAAATCAAAGCACAAGTACAGTTACAGTTGGTGCTAAAGAAAGGTGCAATGTTCCTTTTGAGAGCTTTGGGAACGATACTCTTACACAAATTTACTATTGGTAAGCACTACCAAAAATATAGCCAAACATTAAGTACACAAAACAAAAATTGTCATGAGCTCAAGCACACAAGAACAAGGCATGGAATGAACTAATTAATGGGTTAGATATTACACTGGTTGAGATGCAGCAAGAGACACTTCTCCATGTGAGTACAAATATAGGTAAGCTGTCATACTCGTGGGAACAATCAAAGTAAGCCAAGTAGCACACTGTTAATGAAACAAAAAGGTGAGGATTGCATTAGGCAAAAATATGACGAAATCAAGTAATAACACAACACCAGCGAAAAGTGCACATATGAATATAGAAGCAGCAAACGAAAATGCATCTAGCACAATAAATACTGACGGGTTGACAATTAAATAAAATATTGCAAACTTTTCCCCAACATGGGCATGGCATAGACAAACTTTGAACCTTTTAACTGTCATAACAGCAACTGTATGAAAGACATACAAATTTGTACATAGTAAACTATGTCAGTGCAGATGCATTTTGAAAGGGAAAAAACTAACGAAAATCCAAATAAAGTTAAGCTCATAAACAGAAAGTGCAACCAGGAGAATCAGATAAGCATACCCTCCATATTTCTCGGTGTGATAAATGTGTTTGTGCAAGATCAAACACCCTTGCGTAGTTCACTGATGATTGTGCAAAGACCCACAAGTTTACTCCCCATAACCAAATCATCAGAGCCTACAACAAAAACATGAAGCACAAGTACATAATGCTCAGGAAGTGCCTTCATTTGCTGTCTTTTCTACAGTAATGGCCCTTGAGAATGTCAGACATACTTCACAAAAGAAACTTACCACAAGAAGAAGCGGATTGTAGTATAAGAAAGCTTCATAAAGAAACAAGTCTCGCAGATCAGCACTCATTCTCATAACTGAGTCCCAACCTATCTGTAACACCAAAATAATAAGTGAATTAGAACTACAATAAGAGATTCAGGTCATATCAAGGAAAAAGATATGGTTAGATCAAAGCAAGAATACCTTGCAACAGCATAAGCCCCATAGGAGAAACAATACAACCTGAAAAATGGATGGGTTAGTCAGTGATTAGAGAAGTAAAATTGACGCACGTAAATGCAGAACCAAGAGCACTAAATACTCCTTATATTCAGTTACATAATAACCGGAAGTACAGAATTATACACTGCATTAATGTGCAGTGTCCATTATGCCTCTCAGATGCAGTTCAACGTTAAGCTGTAGAAGAAAACATAAGTGAAAATTGGCATTCCTGAAAGGCCATCTCATTATGCATGCCAAGATTAATGCTATTTCATGACATATATTTCAAGGAAAGTCAACCCTATTATCTTGGCCCATCAAGGATAAAAGCACATCCCAGAGAATCTAAGAGTAAGACATGAGATGAGTTTTTACTCTTTTCAGTTTTTGTTTAGAAGAAAAGAGCAAAACCAAGATTCTCAATTTCCTTTTATCACAATTAATGGTACAGACAAAATGGGGTTTATGCATCAGTAAGCAGGAAGGAGGGAAATGTTAATGTGTAGGCCAATATCTCAAAAAGACCAGATCCTGAGATCACTCCTCCCCAATCCAATATTGTTTCCCCACTATGAGTAATAGTCATCTGTGCAATAAGTTTTGAGCAAGGTAGTAATTCCTCCACAATTCCTGCGGTATCCTTTACTGCAGTTGCAAGGTATTGACCAAACTCTACTCCAGGACACACAAAAAACATGATTATTTTACAATTACATAGCAATGTCGCACTGCGATAGCGCGAGCAGGTGAATTAAGCAAAGAAGGTAAAGGAGTTGCAATCAAATCGGCGCTAAATCCATGTACTGCCGTGTTGGTGTACCACGAGTTGATTTGAAGAGGGAGGGCCACAATACCTTAAACCGCCAGAGGAAGAGCGGCGAGGGCATGATCGCGACCGCCGGGATGGCCGACCCCTTCATCTCGCCCGCGCCGCCCGCGCCCCCGAGCCTCTGCGCACGCAGTCGCCTCCTCCTATGCGTGAACCCTGCAAACAACGCGAATCCGCATTAGCGACGACGACGACCAGCTCCACCCGCGCGAGCGGATTACGACGGGATCCATCCCGCCGCCTGGCACCAAACCCCACCAAACGGATAGCCCCCCGCGAGGCGAATCCGGACCAAACCAATCCGCTTACCGAGGAACAGCGCCCCGGATCTCCACCGCGGCAGGGGAGGAGGAGCCGTCGACGGCAGCGGCAGCAGCAGGGGGAGCCTCTAGTGACAACCCCAGCAAACCCCCTCCCTCTCCGCCTCTCTCTCTCCGCTTCCTCTCCAGAGACACCGAGAGCGAGAGAGCGAGCGGCCGGCCGGCCGGCGGCGAGAACGACTTCGCGGAGACGGCGGCGGCGGCGGCGGAGGAGGAGGAGGAGGAGGAGGAGATGGCGAGATCTGCGTGGGGGTTGGGCGAGACGAGGGAGGGAGAAGAAGAGAGAAGAGGAGAAGACGAAGCCGTGCGAATGGGAGAAAGGGAACCGGAAGGTGACCCGACGACGAGTTTGACGTGTAAACAAACAGCAAAATGGTTGTCTACTCGCCACTAGTCCAATAATGTGGGAGGCATATATTTTAAAAAAGAAAATATACAGATGCAAATTAAAAAGGGGAGGAGGAGATTCAAAATGCATTTTGGAATTTTTTTTGAAAAAACGATCAACTAAAAAGGTTTAGACTTCATGCGTTCTATGTAGACATTGAATTTAATTCATGTGAATGTTTGATGCCGACTTATACTCGAAATACAATAGCTTTGAATCCTGCTTTCAAAACATCACGAAAGTTTTATAAAAAATGCTAATAGAAAAGAAAATTATCATTACATTTGAAAAAATGGAGATAATAAATCAATAAAAATGAGTAGATTAGGTATGGATGTTATAAACATTAGATAGGTTATAATAAACTTAAGCGTACAAAAGTCATATAAACATTGGATTATTTGATTATGGACTGAATTGAATATCCATGCATATAGTTTGACTTAAGTTGAAGTTAGGCCTTCACGTCCCGTGTTGATTTTGACTATTCCTTATTTCCTCCCTAGCTAGATGGGATTTATATGTGAAGAAAGCGTATTTTGTATTAATCTTTTTATATTATTGAACCCAATTTACTCGTCAGCTTTATAAATCGTTCAGTTTACATCCTATCCACCAAAACCGGGCTGGTTTTATGTGTTGTTTACGTGGCATTTCAGTCAAATAAAAGAACTGATGGACCCGCATGTCATTCACTCCACCTTGTTTCGCCAGTTCTCGCTAGCTGATCCAATTGATATAAACCAGTTCGGAACCATTTCCAATGGGAGCAAATGTACCATGGGCATTTTATGGTATAGACAAAAGGAAGTGAGGAAAAATGAAATGAAAAGGGATAATGCTTTTAAAAATGATATTTCATTTTTTTTCTCAAAGTAACGAGAAACTGGGTCTAGTAGTATTTAAGTTTAACAAGATATTGAAGTTATACATCAACATTAAGGAGTACTAATAAGGTAAAATAAAATTAATGATGATTGCGGTCGGTTAGAATACGTGAGTAGTATAAAGGTATCTATATTTTTAGAATGAAGGTAGTAGATGACTATTCTTGAAAAAACAATCTTTTAGAAAATGGCCTATACCAAATTTCGCCTAGGATTTGCTATGATTGTGTCATTGAGAGATATATTAATGGGTTTTATTTCTAGTAGGCAATTAGCCTATCAGTCCAAGAATGATTCAACATGATGGACTGATGGATGGGCCAGATGTTACTGGCCCAAGAACCAGATATACGAGATTCAATTTAAAATTTTCTGTTGGGCCTAAACGATGCGTCCGGGACAGCTAAGAAGCCGAATTTTTAGCATTTATAATTTTAATTTTTAAAGATTTACAAAAATAATTTTCGGATTCAAAAATTTGTAAAACTAGTCTCTTCCCGCCCTCGGAAGGGCGAGATTTAAAACGCCCTCCCAGGGCGTTTTATCCGACGTGCGATGGCCGTTGGGTGCCGTCGCGCGCGCGTGTAATTTTGCATTTTGGCCCTTCCCGCCTTTACAAAGGGCGTTTTTCACTGTGCGGTGAACAGTAATAAACAGTAAACGCCCTTCGTAAGGGCGGAAAGGGGGTAAAATGTAAAATTACACGCGCGCGGCAGACGGCACCCAACGGCCGTCTGCCACGTCGGATAAAACGCCCTCTGGGAGGGCGTTTTTTGAATCCCACCCTCCCAGAGGGCGGGAAGGGACTAGTTTTGAAAATTTTAAAATCCAAAAATTATTTTTGTAAATCTTTAAAAAATTATAATTATAAATGCCAAAATTTCCTAAGAAGCCATCCATTTCCTATGTTTTTTACCCCCCAAATTTACAGTTCTTCATTGATCAATCTCTTCTTCGACATCGCAGGTCGGCCCCCGTCGGCCGGAGTTTCACCGGGCCGGAGGATGACTTACTGATCAAGGAGGTGAGGTGACGCCGTGGCGGTGACCGGAGCTCGGGAAGAAGATACTGTACATCTTTACTGCCATCAAGATTTGTGAAACTCTCAATACTAGTATTTGTTCAGACTCAGAGAGAGCATCATCATTCACTTAGCATCGATGAATCTTTGATGTTCAGAGCATCATTCACTCACTTAGCAGAACAGCAGTTAGCATCATTTGACTAGCTAGACAAACTGAAGAAATTGAAGCACCCTAAAATTCTCTCTCTCTCTCTCTCTCGACAAAGCAGAGCACAGAACATCAACTGCAACAAGGGACACACGATCGCCTCTGACGGCATCATTTGGAGTGTGCAGCTTGAAAATCCGGAGAGACAGGTCGAGCGGATGCAGGGTGAGCTGGGGGAGGCTGCTTGGCGAGTATTCCATTGTTAACAGTGTCAGGACTCTAACTTTGTCGAGCATGGATTTGATCAGAGCAACTTCACACTTTCCCCCTCTGAAAGCTCTAAGATATATCTGTAGAAATACGGAAGCGTTCTCACCTCTCTCGAGGCCACATATATCTATTAATATATGTTGAGAACAACCCTCAACGTGGTTTACAAGGATGAGATCAATCTCTAATCAGTTCGGATAGAAACGACTTCACAACGAACGGCTGAATCCTTCTGAACTGATATGCATAGCTAACGTACAGGAAGTGACATTGACGCATATATTACCAACAGCATTGCATGCAGCCATGCAGCTAGCCATGCAGCCGCCCGCACTTATGCATGCGTTACTTATCCTAACACATGCATGTGTCTAACACTCCCCCTCAATCATAACTTGTCCAAGTTGAGATTGTATCTAAAATTCTGAAATTACTGTACAGGAAGAGCTTTAGTAAAACCATCTGCTACTTGATCACCTGATGAAATAAATTTGATCTCTAATTGTTTCCTGGCAACCCTTTCTCTCACAAAATGATAGTCTACCTCTATATGTTTGGTCCGAGCATGGAAAACAGGATTTACTGATAAATATGTTGCCCCCAGATTATCACACCACAAACAGGCTGTTGGAGGCAAAGAAATTCCAATTTCTCTTAACAGAGTCTGAATCCACATTACTTCAATCGTTGCATTAGCAACTGCTTTATATTCTGCCTTGGTGCTAGACCTGGACACTGTAGCTTGCTTTCTCGCACTCCAAGAGACCAGATTAGATCCCAAATATACAGCAAATCCTCCAGTTGACCGTCTGTCATCCATAGAACCGGCCCAATCTGCATCTGAAAAAGCACTTACAAGAGTGAAAGTAGACTTATTAATTTTTAACCCAAAATCTGTAGAAGATTTAACATATCTGAGGATTCTCTTAACTGCCATCCAATGCTGGACTGTTGGACTATGCAAGAACTGGCAGACCTTGTTCACAGTAAAGGATAAATCAGGCCTAGTCAAGGTCAAATACTGAAGAGCTCCTACTATACTTCTATATCTAGTTGCATCATTTTCTCCTAATATAGATCCATTGTATGCTGAAAGTTTCTCAACTGTGGAAAGAGGAGTTGTTGCAGGTTTACAATTTGTCATTCCTGCCTTTTTCAACAAATCTGAAGCATATTTTCCTTGTGTCAATAATAAACCATTATGTATCTTATTTACCTCAATACCAAGGAAGTAGTGTAGGTCTCCTAGTTCCTTCAGAGCAAAGTCTTGCTTCAGATCACTCAATAAAACATCAGTAGCCTTCTGTGTAGAACTTTCCACAATGATGTCATCAACATATATCAAAACAAACATAATAACTTCTCCTTTACTATAGAAAAACAATGAAGTATCAGCTTTAGATGATTTAAAACCAAGCTCAAAAAGCTTATTGCTGAGTCTAGAGTACCATGCTCTAGGGGCTTGTTTCAAACCATATAGAGCCTTATCGAGCTTGCAAACATGGTTGGGCTTACTCTTGTCCTCATAGCCTGGTGGCTGTGCCATATAGACTTCTTCTTCAAGCACACCATGAAGAAAAGTATTCTGGACATCAAGTTGACGAAGAGACCATCCTCTGGACACAACAATAGACAGAATAGTCCTAATAGTAGCTGGTTTAATAACAGGGCTAAACGTATCTTCATAATCAATACCATATCTTTGTTTAAAACCCTTTGCTACTAGTCGAGCTTTGTATCAATCCAAGGTTCCATCGGACTTACGTTTAATCTTATAGACCCACTTGCAACCTATTATATTTCGAGCCTTAGTAGGTGGTACCAGATGCCAAGTTTTATTTTTTATCAGGGCATTATATTCTGAATCCATTGCATTTTTCCAATTAGAACTTGACAGTGCTTCTTCTAAATTTTGTGGTTCACCATTAGTGGTAAGAAGATTGTACCTGACTGTACCATCAGTGTAAACTTTTTCTTTGCGAATTCCTCTTTGTTCTCTCGTGACAGACGAGACGTCCCGGCTTTATCGACCGGGCGCTTCGCATCATGCCGCTATTCGGCATCATTGATCCCACCAGTCATCGCATCATCATCAGCATCCCTCCTTGCTGGCGACTGGACAAGACCATGGCTAATTAAATGACCGGCTGTGGTGCTGTGACTGGCCGATAGGGATGGCGCATGGTCTGTCGCACTTGCGCCAGGGGACGCCGATGCATCGAAGTCAACGCCGACAGTAGAGTCAACACTTGCATGTGAATCAGCATTGGCAGGATTTTCTGTGGCGCCATTTTCCAGTGTTGTATGCTGCTGATCTGAACCTGCATCAGGGACTTCCAAAAAATCTGCTGTGATGTCAACAATGTCATTAGTATTTTTAGGAGAATCAAACATATGACCAGTCATAATCACACCCTCACTAGAAAAACTGGGATTCAAGAGAGTGTGTGGTAGAAGATTAATCTCAGCCCACAGGCGAGCACCGGCATTGGAGTGTCATTGAGAAAACGGGAAGATTTGTTCATCAAACACAACATCCCGTGAAATATAAATTCGACCAATGGACACATCTAAACACTTGAATCCTTTATGAATAGTGCTATAGCCAAGAAAAACACATTGTTTGAACGGAATTGGAGTTTGCGAGTGTTGAAAGGGCGAAGGTTTGGCCAACATGCACATCCAAAAGTTCTCAAGGATGAATAATCAGGTTTCTGATTTAACAAGCGCTCTAATGCTTGTAGTGAGCTGAATAACTTTGGATGGAGTGCGATTAATGAGATAGGTGGCAGCTAGAAAAGCTTCATCCCAGAATTTCAAAGGCATGGATGCATGAGCAAGAAGAGCTAAGCCAACTTCAACAATATGTCTATGTTTGCGCTCAGCAGATCCATTTTGTTGATGAGCATGTGGACATGATACATGGTAGCTAATGCCAATTTTGGTGAAAAAGGAGTTTAGTTTCGCATACTCCCCTCCCCAATCGGTTTGCATGGCAATTATTTTGCGATCAAAAAGCCTTTCAACAAGTTGTTGAAAATCAAGGAACTTCTGGAACACTTCGGATTTTTTCTTAAGCAAATAAATCTAAGTAAACTTACTGAAATCATCAATAAAACTCACATAATATTGCCTTCCTCCCACAGAATCAGGAGCAGGTCCCCACACATCTGAAAACACTAATTCAAGAGGCACATGTGACACACTAGTGGACTTGGGATAGGGAAGTTGATGACTCTTGGCTTTCTAGCATCACAGACTCCTGACTCATGAATATCTCCTAAACAAGGAAGATTATTATTGCTAATGACTTTTTGAACTATTGAAAAAGAGGGATGACCTAATCTACTATGCCACTGTTTGAATCTGGGTTTAATAGCTCCAAGAACTTGCTTGGATGAGAGAGATGATGATTGAGGCAGCAAGTACAGTCCATTACGACGTGGTCCTCTAAGAAGAAGATTCTTCGTGACCTGATCCTTAATGGCAAAGAAACGAGAGTGAACCTCAATGAAGGCATGATTATCAAGGGCAAGTCTATGAGCAGAGATGAGATTTTTTCGAGCATGTGGAACATGAAGTATATTGTTGAGATGTAAATTCCGTGTGGGTGTGCGAATTATAGAATGGCCTATATGTTTGATTTCCATACCTTCACCACTCGTTGTGTAGATCTGATCCTTGCCATTATACTTCTCGCGTGTTGACAGTTTTTCCAATTCGCTGGTGATGTGATCTGTTGCACCGGTGTCTATGTACCAGTTTGGATCAATTTGATAGGAGGCTGCTGCTGCAACTCTAGAGTCAGGGACAAAAGAGTTGTCGAATCTATGCCAACAGTCGGCAACGACGTGTCCCGTCTTGCCACAGAGTTGACAGATCGGACGTGGCTTGTCGCGCCCGGGGTTGATACCACCACGTCCGTGGCTGGAGAAATTGCCGCGCTCGCCGTGACCACCACGACCAATGCGGTTGAATCCGCCATGGTGGCCATCGCCACTAGAACCGCGGCCACCATGACTGGCGCGATTGAATCCGCCACCACTTCTGCCACCGCGTTTGATGATGTTGACGGTGGAATACCCATGGGTAGAAGTCATCTGGCGAAGCTTTCCCCTAGATTCAAAATTCAGAAGTTGTGAGTAGACTTCAGAAATCGGAACTGGTTCATTTCGGCCTACCAAGTTGGAGACAACCGGTTCATAGTCATCGTCAAGGCCTGCAAGAACATTGCCCATCATTTCTTCATCATCAATTGGCTTGCCGGCTGCAGTTAATTCGTCGGCGAGGACTTTCATCTTGTTGATGTAGTCGGAGACACTAAGATCTCCCTTGCGTGTTGTAGACAGTGCGAGTCGTGTATTGAGACACTGCGATCGCGACCGGGAGGACACCATCTCCGTGATTGCCCTCCATGCTTGCGCCGCCGTCTCCATGGTGACGACTTGCGTCGGATCTCCTTTGATAAGGAGGAGAAGAGGTAGCCGAGAACCTCGCGGGTCCGCGGCGAGCCACGCTTGATATGTTGGGTTCACAGCTTCAGTGGCCCGGCCTCCTTCCTTTGCCGGCGCGACGGTGATCATCATGGGAGGAGAAGGAGTTGCACCAGTGAGGTACCCCTCCATGCGCGCCCCCCGTATCACTGCAAGTACCTGCGCTTTCCACAGAAGAAAGTTGTTGTGGGTAAGTTTCTCCGGTATAGCTTGGCCGGAGAGTGGGTTGCCGGTGAAAGAGGAGGACGAGGAAGACGCCATTGCCATTGCCGTGAAGAGGGTTGTCGGCGCAGCTGGCGTGTGCGCTGCTGAGAAGTTCGCGCTGCCGAGTCACACGCGTGCGCCGCCGAAGATATATGCGCACCGCCGAGGATAGATGCGTGTGCGTCGTCGCGCTGCTTAGAGAGCAGTCACGCGCCGCCGAGGATAGATGCGTGTGCGTCGTCGCGCTGCTTAGAGAGCAGTCACGCGCGCCGTCGAAGGTAGATGCGATCTGCCGATGGGAGTCGCGAGAAGTGGCTCTGATACCTAGAAATACGGAAGCGTTCTCACCTCTCTCGAGGCCGCATACATCTATTAATATATGTTGAGAACAACCCTCAAACGTGGTTTACAAGGATGAGATCAATCTCTAATCAGTTCGGATAGGAACGACTTCACAACGAACGGCCGAATCCTTCTGAAACCGATATGCATAGCCATTGACGCATACATTACCAACAGCATTGCATGCAGCCATGCAGCTAGCCATGCAGCCGCCCGCACTTATGCATGCGTTACTTATCCTAACACATGCATGCGTCTAACAACACCTCAGGCTCAAGGCCATGGAAGAAATTGTTCCCGTCATAGTGTACATCGTTCCATTGGAGGAGCCCTTCTGCTTCTGTAACCTCATCGTCTCTCTGCAATAGGGCACAACTCAATCAGAAAATCAAAATGCATACACATTAGTGCAGAGCAATTAACAGCAAATTCAGAATTCAGACCACAACTCAATCAGAAAATCGAAATGCATACACTTTAGTGCAGAGCAATTGACAGCGAATTCAGAATTCAGACCACAATTCAATCAGAAAATCAGAATTCAGACATACCACTGCAGAGCAATTAATTAACAGAAAATTCTGAAGTATGCAACAATTGATTGGATAGGATTGTCTGTTCATTAGTATTACCAAGATATCCAGTGATTTTACGCGTGGGAAACTCCTCAGGATCTGCTCTATCTGGCGGGGCGCCATGTCGACCATCACTGTGTAGTTCACCCGTAAGCCGAGATGCCTGACAGCACGGATCTGTGGAGGCTGCTCCACCATCCCAGCCTGCGCATGCATGATGAGAGATTCAGAATTGATGTTAATCAAATTGGTGAGAAAGCGGGCAGGTTGATCGATCAATTTGCATACCTGAATCACTATCCCTTGGATCTCCAAGACGGTGTTGAAGAGGTCAAGAGAGGTGATTCTTCGCAACCTGGGTGCGCCATTGATGGTGAGCAAGGATGGCCTCGTCTGGCGCATGTACAGATTCCGCAATTGGGTTGGGTGGCGTTGTCCACGGCGACCGTGCCCACCTGGTTGCTGAACATGCGCAGAGACCGGAGGCCCGTGGCGGCGGCGGCGACGACGAAGGTTGCCCCCTCGGCGGCGTGGATTGCCAGCTCCCGAATTTCTGATTCGCGGTGGAGCGCTCGCTCGATCATGCCGGGATCCAAGACGCAGCCGTACAGACCGAGGCCGCGGAGCTTGTCGATGTGGTAGGCTTCCACGGTGAAGAAGAAGAGGTGGAGAGCCACGAGGCTGGCGCCGTCAAGGAGAGCTCGAGGAAGGCGGGGGAGCCCTGGTAGGAAGAGGTTGGTGAGGAACGACGACACGAGCACGGCCGCGCTGGAGTGCGGCGCACCAGTGGTCGAGGTGGCCGTTGTGCCAACGCGTGGTCTCTACTCGGAAGCACAAGACGCGGCCGATCTCGTAACCGCCGTTCTGGATGGCGCCGTCGTTGGCGATGACGTCGTCGTAGATGCCGTACTCCTCGTCGCTGCTGACATCGGCGCCTTCACCTTGGCCTCCACCATCCGAGGGAGCTACCTCGTTGCCTCCATGTCCACCGCCGCCGCCGCCGCCTCCTTGTACGGGTACGAATTGGACGCCGTTGCCAACGTGGAGCTCGAGGACGTTGGTGATTGCTTGGGCGACGTAGCCGGCAGGGATCGGGGGAGTGGTGAACTGGTGGTCGTGGAGATACAGCGGTAGGCGGCGCCAGATTTGTATCCAGCGCGAGGAGAAGAGGTAGCCGATGCGGAACAGGTCGAGGACGGGGAGGCGGTCGAGGACGCGGGCGACGGCGGCGTCCGGGAGCCCCCGCCAGTCGGCGTGCCGGTTGAAGGGAGGCGCGAGCAAGGCGAGCGGAGTGAACCCGGTGAGCGCCGCCGGCGAGGACCCGAAGGCGAAGTTGGACATGACAGAGGCGATGCTGCTCTTGCGGACGCGGTCCATTCCTCTCCGGCGACTTGGAAATCTCGACACGGCGGAGGCGTGTGGAGCAAACTGCCGCCTCTCACCGCGGTTTCAAATTTTGATATCGGTTACGGCTTTGGAGATTTATAGATAAAAGTTTTTTCTCTAGTTTTCTGGTCAATCTGGTGCGCACGTTACTGATCGGACGGCTAGGATCCAATTCCGGAGCAAATCGGCGGCTGCTTCTGGAATGGGAATACAGAATAACTCATGTTAGTAACAAATCCACGGCGCACAATGTTGATCGGACGACTAGGATTAGCCCTCTCCGCACTTGGTCGTCTTCCTTAACGTCGTCGCCTCCTCCGTTCCCAGCGCCACCGCACCCCTCGCCGGAGAGAGATCAGTTGCTTCGGCGTGAGCTTGGCGGCGCAAAAATTCCAGCATCGCAAGAGATGGCGTCTGCCGCCGATATGTGATTCATTCAAAAATAAAAAATGTTGGTGGAGAAGAAATTTTTTTAAAGGAAAACGGCACGAGATGATGACTTTTCATTAATAAGGAGACGGAAATACAAGCCCCTAGGGGCAAGAGGAGTTACAAGGTTATTGCACTAAGTACTGTTAGGAAGCATCTCCCTCAATCTCCTGGCCCGTGCCAACCCCTACAATTTGGCCTCGGCCTTTATTTTAGATAATAAATAATGTGGCTCCTTTATGCTCAAAAATCCATTGGTTTCTCTCTTTCTAAATTTCTCAAACAATGAGAAAGATGAGGGTGCACACTCCCTTCTTTGGGACCCCCTTGTGTTTGCCCGACTTTTCCACCAATCCAAAACTGATTGAGAAGTGTCCCAACGCACAGAGGAATTCCCACCCAGTTTGCCACCTCAGACCATATCCTCCTAGTGTAGCGGCATTTTGCCACGAGGTGAAGCGTTGTCTCCGGAACTGCCCTACATAAGGGACAGACACCATTGTTTCTCCAGCCTCTAGTCTCCAGCCTGTCTGAAGTCCACATCATGTTCTGAATGATTAACCATGCATAGAGTTTGCACTTTCTTGGCGCTCATACCTTCCATATGAGCGAGTCAAAGTTGGAACTAGGGGCCCCTAAACATTGAGCTTGGTAGGGCGAGGAAGCCGTGTATTACCCGTGGTTGGTGAATTTCCACACCGTCGCATCTGGTTGTTCCTCATTGAGGTGAATAACACACACCATAGTCCATAAGGCCACTAGTTGTTGTACGAGCTGTACCGAGAACTTCATGCTTGCATGGAGGTCCAAATCACCTACCCAAACATCATCTTCCTCCCCTTTGCGCAAGGACTTCCTTTTGTTTTTGTCCAGCGCATATACAAGAGGCTTCAGATCCTTGATCCTTGGGTCTCCGTCCGCTTGCCTAGGGCGATTCCCAAAAGCTAGCCGTGTTGCTGTCACCTATGGTCAAGCCTGTTGTCGCTGTGAAGAGCGCCTTGTCGACCTCATCGCACGGTGTCCTGAGCCCCACATAGGGCTTGCTAGGCTCCGCCCATTCATACCATAACCACCATATACGTAAGGATCTTGCGAACTTCTCGAGGTTCAAAATACCCATCCCTTCTTGCTGGTCGGCATAGAGGTCTTTGTCCAGTTCAATTTACATTTTCCCCCCGTGATATCTCCTGTCCCAGCCCACAGGAAGCGGCTGCGCTGTCACTTTTTTGAGGGCCCCCTTGGATATCCTTGGCGCAGTCAACATATAGATTGGTTGCGCTTTTATTACTGATTTGACAAGGGTTGTTCTCCCTCCTAGACCCAAGTTTTTTGAGGAGAAGAAAAATTAATGCATGCAGAGTTTCTCAACATGAGCATTTTAATCAGGAGATTGATTTCTGCAACTAATACTGCAATGACATAAAGACATATTTTCCACAAGACCTCCACATCACAAATACAGTAGACAACTCAGTGGTTCTGTTAAGCATAATAGTACTATAATAAATATTCATATATTCCTTCTCCTCAATTCAAGGCTCCAAACGTGCCAAAATAATACAGTATTTCTGACAGTTCATACATTATATAATTACAAGTGCCAGGCCAATCTTGAATTGTGGTCTGGTAGACCATCACAGCCTACACAAAAATTGTAAGAGCCCGCAGTACAATTTTGTTCAGATAGATACATGTAATTACATTTCAGAAACTCTCAACAGATCAGAAGGGAAAAATGAGCAGAGCATAGACATACATTGACACATATATAACAAAACAATACACACCATGATCAACAAATGTACATGTATAGTTTAGAGTCTAAACTTTAGACCCAACGCATACACAGATAGGAGCTTGGCAGGTCACTGGAGAACCAGAATGTTCTTTTTACATTAGGTACGATTGCACCCAAGTATATGCATGTGACTTAAATAATTGTATAAAAATCTAGCTGCAGTCAAATAATTTTCCCCGTTTGTCTAGCATCATAATCAACAAATATACATGTAGACTACAGTTGTCTAGCATCTAAGAAAAATAATTCACGTTTATGTTGATCAAATTTTCTGGTGAAAGCAAAGCACAAACAACATGCTCATCTCATCAAGAAACTGTATCTTCTTTTACTGCTATCAAGATTTGGATTTGTTCAATTATTCAGACTCGGAGAGAGCATCATTCACAATTCGCTCACTTAGCATACATCATTTGACAAGCTAGACAAACTGAAGAAAAGAGCCAGCCTAAAATCTCTCTGACAGTAGTACAGCAGCGGAGAACAACAACCTAGCCTTATGCACGCACCTTCTTCAAGTTCAATCAAAACTTAGAACAATGGACACATGCCCGTTTCTGACAGCATAATTTGGAGTGGTCATTCTGAAATTCTCGATAGCCAAGTTGAGCTGGTCCGAGATGGTTTCGGTATTATTGCTGCCTGGTGAGAATATCATTTTCAAGTGTATCCCGGCTTGAACTTTGTCGAGGATGGCTTTGACCAGAGCAAGTTCATACTTGCCCCCTCTGAAACCTGTAAGATATACGCACCACAGGTGATTGTTGAAACAATAAATGTCATCGAAGAAATTGTTCCCTTCATAGTTGTGTTCATCATTCGCTTCGAGGAGCCCTTCTGCTTCTGTAACCTCATCGTCTCTCTGCAGCAAAGGCACGCGCGCACAGCCCAATCAGAAATCAGAATTCAGACATAGTCCAACACTGATACAGAGCAATTAACAGCAAATTCAGGATAATGCAACGATTGATTGGTTGGATTGGCTGTTTAGTATTACCCTGATCACCAGTTTCACTAAGCATGGGAAACACCTCAGAATCTGCTCGATCTCACGGGGCACCCTGTCACCCATCTCTGTGTAGTTCACCCGTAAGCCGAGACTCCTGACAGAACGCATCTTTGGAGCATGCTGCACCATCCCAGCCTGCGCATGATCAGAGAGAATAGGATTGTAAGCCAATTTAATTAGACTTTGGATTTGAATTTGAGTTAATTAATCAAATGAAATAAGCAGCAGGCAGGTTGATCGATCGATTTGCATCGCGTGTCGACAGATATCCGATTCGATTTGATCATACCTGAATCACAATTCCTTTGATCTCCAAGACGGTGTTGAAGAGGTCAAGGTAGGCGATGCTTCGCAGGCTGGGCGCGTCATTGATGGAGACCCTGGATGGCCTCGTCGGGTACAGGTGCAGGTTCCGGAATTGGATGGCGTCGTCCACGGTGACCGTGCCCTCCACCAGGTTGTCGTACATCACTAGAGACCGGAGGCGCGTGGTCACGACGGCGACGTCTCCCATCTTGCTGAAGTCGATTGCCAGCTTCCGGATTTCCGATTGGGGGCGGAGTGCTGATGCGATCATGCCGTAGTTGCTGCTTGTGCAGCCATACAGGCCGAGGCTGCGGAGCTTGACGAGGGGGTCGATGTGGTCGGCTTCCACGGTGAAGAAGAAGACGTGGAGTCCCTTGAGACTGGTGCAGTCGCGGATGGCCGGAGGGAGGTCGGGCCTCCCTTCTATGGCGAGGTTGGCGAGGGTGACCTCACGAGCACGGCCGCGCTGGAGTGCGGCGAACCAGCGGTCGAGGTGGTCGAGGCGCCACAGCGTGGTCTCCACTCGGAAGCTGTAGACACGACCGATCTCGTAACCACCATCTGGGATGTCATCGTGGCCGTAGAGTTCCTCGTCGCTGATGATGCCGTCGTCGGCGCCTATGCCTCCTGGGAATCGGGGGCGGTGGACGACACCTTCACCGTCTTGATCTGCTGATGCGTCAGGATCGTCGACGACTCCACCGCCTTGATCTGCTGCCTCGTCTTCGAGTTCGACGACGTCATCAGCGACGGCCACCCCCGGTTCAGAATCTACGACGACTCCACCGTCTTGATCTGCTGCCTCGTCTTCGCCGACGTCGAGGCCCCCGTCATGATCATCGCCATCATCATCATCGTCGTCGTCATCCACCACGCCGCCTCCCCATGGGTTGACGATGACGCCCAGGTTGTCGACATCCGCGCCAGCTACCTCGTTGTCTCCACCTCCATCTCCGTCGTCGCTCTCGCCGCCTCCTTGTACGCCTACGAACTGGACGCCGTCGCCTACGTAGAGCTCGAGAACGTTGGCGATGGCGTCGGCGACGTCGTCGGCGGCGATCGGGGGAGTGGCGAATTGGCGGTCGTGGAGGAACAGCGGCTCGGAGCGCCAGATGTCGAGCCAGCGCGGGGAGAAGAGGTAGCCGATGCGGAACAGGTCGAGGATGGGGAGGCGGCTGAGCACCCTGGCGACGACGTCGTCGGGGAGCCCCCGCCACTCGGCGTGCGGGACGTCGACGACGGGGGGCTCGAGGGCGGCGGGCGGAGTGGCATGCGTCAGCGTCGTCTCCGGTAGCCTGTATTTGGCCATGGCGGAGGCGACGATGCTCGCGCGGTCCACTTCCATTCCTCTCCGGCGGAGGCGTGTGTAGCAAGCTGCCGCCTCTCCGCGGTTTCAAATTTTGATATCGCTTACGGCTTGGGAAGTTGGGAGTGTAGCGGGGTTGGATATTTATAGAGATAGTTTTTCTCTAGTTTTCTGGTCAATCTGGTGCGCACGTTACTGATCGGACGGTCTTGGTCCAATTTCGGAGAGAAAAAAAATTCTGCGGCTTCTTCTAGAAATACAAAATAAAACTCATCGGCTAGTAGCAAATCTAAGGCGCACAATGTTGATCGGACGACTCACCGAGCGCCCGCACTCCTCACCGGAGACTCAGAGAGAACAGTCACTTCGCCGTGGACTTTGCGAGTTGGCGTCAGCAGAACGCCATCGATACCGGTGTCTCCATTCTCAATTATCTCATCAGCATATGAGATTTTTATCGATAAGATTACTGCAATTCATACTGAAACGCCACAAACACATTTTCCACAAGACTTGCACATCACAAGATAGTAGACAACTCATAGTTTTGTCAAGCAAAATGAATAAATAAATCCATTTATACTTCCTCAAATTAAGGTTCCAGAAGTGAAAATGCAATCTATTGTCAGTTCATATAAGTGCCCGGCCATCTTCAGTGGCATGTTTGCTCAGGACATGTTTGCTCAGATAGATACATGTAATTACACTTCAGAGACTCTCCAGAAAGGGGAAAATGAACAACATAAGCATACATACAACAGAGTAGAATACACACCATGTGCAACATAGTAGAATACAACAGCATAAGAATAGTATAGACTTGATCCATTTCATCAATAACCATCTCACTTCAGCCAAATATTTTGAGGTTCATAAAATAGGTTTTCTTTGATCCCCTGAGACTGTCCCTTTGCCTGAATATGTCCCTGAGGCTCATAACCTATCAGGATCAGCCAACCAGATTTGCTCATCAGTCGGCTGCTGCTTCCACTCAAAAACTCTGGTTCCATCCATGGAAGAGTCGTGTCTCATAAGTGATTTGAGAAGCAAAATTGAAAAATACAGATGTGGAATCAAGATATCAGGATAATTTTTGTACTAAATACTCCTTATATTCAGATACATAATAATGCTGGAGTAAAGAAATATAGAATGCATCAATATGTGGTTTGTATTATACCTCTCAGATGAAGTTCGAACGGTAAGTCATAGAAGAGAACAAGCACAAGCTTACAGTGAAAATTGGCAATCCTGAAAGGTCATTGAATTATGCGTGTCAAGATGAACACTATTTCCTGCCAAACATTTGACATGCCTCGAATCCTCCGAGAACCTTGAAACCCAGCAAAACCCTGATGCAGTTCTACCTAAAGAACTGCTGCCCTGAAACCCAGCAAAACACTGAGAAGGCCAACCCACATTATGCTACAACCACAACAAGTAAACAACCCGATATCTCTCATAACCAGGCAATTTAGAACAGGAAATAAAATTTTCACACGATCATCCTCTACCAGAAGAAGGCTTCGATCACAATCACATATTGAGATAAAAGCAAGATTTAGAATCACTCAAAAGAGATTATGAAAACAGGCATGATTCCTATGCAGCAGTGGACCATATCTCTATGCCAGTAGCAAAAGTATAGCCTGATAATAAAAGGCCTCACCTTACCGGACATTTCAACACTTCAGAAAACCAAAGCTGTATCCAAACATAAGTAAAGCAGAATAGCATGGTAGAACTGGTAAGCTTGCGAATTCTGAATTGAAAAGAGCAATTCGAATAGGCTTAGCACCAAACTCCTCAAGTAGTTCTCATATCAGACCTTGATAAAGTGCACGCAGGCACGCAGTTGGCTTAACAGAGTTTCTAGCCATGTACTCAGAACTTAGGTAGTATATAGTCAACTAGGTTAATGACCAGGTGATGATATATGCTAATGATAACTAGGAGAATGCCATTTGCGGAGCCATTCACAGGTGTCCTGCGTTCTGCAAAAACTGCTCCACATCATCGTGTCCCATCGGATGAACAACCAAGTCCAGCACCCTATTGTAGCAGTCCCTCCGAAGATCCTCCATCCCGAGATGAATCGCAACCTGTACAGAGAAATCAGATTAGAAACATAAACATTTGTCTGAACAAAGAAACCAGGCAGCCTACAAGTATGTAGTTTATGTACATCCCTCCGGTAAAAAGATTCGGTGCAACAAAATTTCGGAAGTCCTTAACATCGAATACTTATGACCAGTGGGAGTACTACAGTTGCCATCTTACATGATAATCGGTGCAACCAGTACAAAGAAATGAAGCTGGCTACTTGTTTTTTCTTCGTACAAGATCTCGGCCAAAATTTGGGCCGTTGGGTCTAGATCCAACGGGCCATGTGCATCTTCTACCTCTAGAACATCGAACTCTCTCTCCCCTCAGCCCTCACCGCTTTAGCTGTCTTCCCCATCTCACCGGAGCACCCCGCCGCCTACTCGGTTTCCCTCGCCCTCGCCGTCGACCCCTTCCACTGCCGAGTCGCGGTCTCCACGGCATCCCTCCAAGCCCGGGAAACAGGCGCTTCTCTTCCTCATACCCCCAATCCCCCGCTTACCCCCAAACCCGAGGCCTAATTCGGTGTCGCAGCTGTCGCCGGTCGCCGGATGCGACGCTGCTGCTCTGTAACCAGGAGCAAGCACAGCTGCCACCGTGATAGGCTCCTTCCGAGAATCCGATCAACGGGAGCGAGAGAAAGGGAGAGAAGCTAGAATGGATGTTGAAGACAACATGCACAAATGTAGAATCCTCCGTTGCCGGAGACGAGAGCGGCGCTTAGCACTTACCCTTGCGAGGTGGCCGACGGTGTCGAGGTCCTGAACTTTCGCCGCGAAGATGGCCTGCACGTTCTGGACGCCCTCGGGAAGCAGCTCGCCGGTGACGGTGTTCGTGAAGCGCCTGACTGTGATGCGGTAGTCCTGCACGATGTCGTAGATGTCGGCGGACTCGATGGCCCGGAGGTCCCATCGAAATCCCGGCGCGAGCTCCGCTAGCCGCCGGGCCTGTACCGAGAAGTCGACCCCGTCGCCTCCCCGCACCAGCACCATGGGCCCTCCCGCCGCCGCCGCCGCCGCCGCCGCCGCCGCGCCCTCCATAGCCGAGGAGGAGAGGGAGAGGAAGGGGTGAAGTGGGTGGGTGAAAAGGTGAAAAGGTGGCGAAGGGGAGGTGAACGTACGAGAAGGTTGTGATCTCGGGGAGGCATAGATATAGGTGGCTAGATGGGCGGCCCGAGCACGTGGATTCATGTAGCAGACACGGTACAGTACGGCATGGATGGCTAACGGGTCGGGCCACCACGACACGAATAGCTGTGTTGTGCTTAGGCTGCCGACCGAGCCCATGGACTCGCACCGCATGGCACGACTACTGTAGCAACACGGCACGGCACGGCATGGCACGACTCGCGGCGCAGCAAGGGGGTCCAACCGGCGAGCAACGCGTGGTGGCGGGCTGACAGTGGCGCAGACGGCTCTAGGGGGACTATGTAACGGCTTCCCCCGGCCAATGGGAAGGTGCCACGTCCCCCTAACGGCTATATAGCCGTTCAAATTTGAAAATACCCGTTGGGGGCTAAAAAATTCATAAAATTTTTGAAAAAATTCCAAAAAATCTCAAATTTCGCCCTATAAATAGGGCATGAACCCCAACCATTTCTCCTCATGGCCACACTTCTCATCTTGTGCTCTCAAGTGTTCTCTTTGCTCTCAAGTGTGTATTTTTTTGATTTTGACAAAATTTGCTCAAATTTTGTCAAAAATCAAAATTAGTTTCGTAGGTCAATAGTTTGATCGCAGAGGTTTGAAGAGCTCGCGGTTTAAAAGATGTAAGTAATATTCACATTTGTGTATTATTTGTATTGTATTTGTGAATTCAATAAATATTCTAAAATTTGATTATGTCGGTTTAAATTTTCGAATGGATCCAAGCTATTCATACCAATCGTCGTTGTTCACTTTGGATGATTACCCCAACTACATGTCGGGGTTTGATGATGCCTCCGGATCAGCTCCAACTCCACCATCTGTGAAGGAGGTACCGGTTCAGACGATGGCGGCGGCTTCGGAAGGATTTTCTGGATCCCCGAACGGAAGTGTTTTGACACACACCGGCTCGAAGAGATCGAGAACCTCTGGTGTGTGGCAACACTTCGACGAGATAAAGGAAACATGCCTCGACGAAAGGGAAGTATCGAAAGCTCGTTGTAGAATATGTAGGCAAATTTTATCTGCTCGTTCTTCTGGTGGTACAGGTCAACTCAAGCGCCATGCGGAGTCATGTGTCAAGAAGCAAGGAATACAACTCCAGCAACAGCAACTTATGCTAAACTCGGACGGTACGGTACGTAGTTGGGAGTACGATCCCATGGTTGATCGGGAATTTCTTGTCTAGTTAATCGCCAGGCAAGATTTACCCCTAAACTTTGGGGAGTTTTCTGCTTTTGAACAATACATTCAGCAATCTCATAACCTGTCTTTCACATGAAACAAAAATATTTTAAATATTGAAAAAATATACCTATGTTGTATGCTTTTGCTTTTGTTTTAGATCCTAGGTGTAAATTAAGGGGATTGTCTGCTATTTTATCACTCCTTGGTGATACTATAGGTGTAGTATAGTTCTTTTTATACTGAGGTTAGGGTAAATTATATGATATTTTTGGAAGATATGAACTAAAGTTTCATGGAGTTCAACAACAGAGACCCTCTCGTATCCCCACTACAGGTAAGAAAAAGATACAGTGGGGTAGGATTTGGGGTGGATCGTCTTCAAACCAAGGTGGTGGCAGTTCGTCAGCTACAAGTGGAGACACCTCTTCGCATGGTGTGGCCGAAGAGTTGTCCGGTTATTTGGACAGCGACGCCATCCACCACGAAGCACAAGACTTCAACGTCCTCGGGTGGTAGAATGACCACAAGATAGCATATCCCGTGCTTTCAAAACTAGCACAGGATGTGTTGACGATGCCCGTGTCAACGGTGTCCTCCGAATCGGACGAATCTGAGCAGCGACCACGTCGAAATACTACTAAGCGTTAAAGACTGGGAGCTTGCTCGACAACATGCCCAATACACTGCGGACAACCAATAATTGGCCGCCCAGTTCGACCAACTCTACTGGATACAGACCAACCCAGTAGAATTTTGTTAGAAGTAGTTCTGACCTTTGGGCTGTACTCTTTTCTTTGTCATGGTTTTCTCAGTTTTCCCTATGAGTTTTTACATGACAAAGTTTTTAACGAGGCAGCATGCATCATTGTATCCTATAATGATATAAACATCAATAAAGGTCATTACTATTTTTAACATATTCTTTTGCAATATTTTCGCAAGTGTGGATTTATCTTTCAATTATTTCAACATGATGAATCACAATCTATCATTTTTAAATTTTTCAAGACAAAAAAACATTTTTCATATTTTAAACATTACTAAGTCATTACTTTTTTTTCAAACTTTTATTTTCAATTTTTATTTTTTTACTTAATACTTGCTCTTGCTGGCACACTACACGGTTTTGTTTGAAATGGCACTGTGCTGGTGGCGTGCCTCGCACGGCCCGTGGGTCCCAAGCATTCCGTGCCGGCACGGGCACGACCCGACCATCCATGGGCCGTGCTTGGGCCGGGGGCATGGTACGTGGGCCGACACGACACGACCCGTTTCATGAGCCGTGCCTAACGGGCCGTGCCGAAACGGGTCGTGCCGCACCCGTGCCCGTGCCATGCCGGATCAGGACGCCCGTTTGGTCGTCACTAGGTATAGACTCCTCTCACTTATAGTGGGCCCCGGACTACACTGGCCCCACCTGCGTCCGGACATGCTCCCTTCACCATGCTCCCTCTACGACACACCCCACCTGTCAGGGAGTGGACAAACTGCCCAATTTTTTTTTGCTTTTTGCCTTTTTGTAGATTCTCGCTAATAGGCTCCTGTCTCTTTTATTTTGAGGAATTAATCTCAAGCTCGGTGTCAATAGTGATGGCGTCGGGTTTACCTATTCGACGCCAATACAATTTTTTTCGAGATCTTTACGCCACATTGGCACCGAGGTTGACGTGGCAAACTTAGGCGCCATAGATCTTGGCGCGAGCTCGCGCCAATGTTGATAGCGTCAAGCTCGGCGCCAAGGATCTTGGCGCCGAGCTTTAGTTATAAGGCTCACCCCTTCCTGTTCTCCCATTCTTTATCTTCAGCTCTCTCCTCTTCAACTTTCTCCAGTGTTTTCTTTCCCCTTCGTCCTTCCTCACGAATCGACATATTGCACCGTGAAAAATTGAGTTTGATTAGTGGATCTGTTAGTGCAAGGTATTCTCTCCTCCCTCCTAGTTTTGTCAATTCGGTTTGTATAAGTCATATTTTTGACATAAAAATAAGCATTACTTAGGGTTGTATGCACTGTTTGATAGTGAAACCGTAGGATGCCAAGGCGTGAAAAAGCTAGAAATTCAAGGTAACACGAGCGGTTGTTGCGATATTATCCGTTAATTGTTGCGCATGAAATGAGAAACCCTAGGTTTATGGTTTACTGTACTTGCTTTCGGTTTTTAGAACAAAACTGGTTGATTTGTAGTTATGGCCGAAAGATTGAAAATGCCTTCGACCCATTGCCTTTGCCTAGCGGTGTTCCAGTGCCTATGTGATGGTGCAGTGATCCTTGCAAGGTAGCCAAGTCCGATGAAGAGGATACGTATATGCAGAGGTACTGGATGTGTGCCAATTTTGAGTTTGAGCCGACACCTCAGCAGCGCCGCTTTAACTTGATGGTGAGATATTGATGTTTTGTAATAATTATTTAGTGTATTAAGTAGTCTTGCGCGATGTATTTGTTTTGTAAATATTGCATTTATTGCAGACCCCTCCACCGCTGTGTGATTTTGAGCAGTGTATCGACACGGAGATCAAGCCGAAAGACAAGGAGTGGATGCAGAACAAGCTGCAGTGGGATGCAGAGCGCCAGGAGAAGATGGAGAAGAGGCGCAAAGAGGAGGCCGCAGAAAAAGAGCACCAGGCAGAGGTTAAAAGGAGGCGTGTTGTTGTGTATAGGGAGGAGCGGGAGCGGAAGCTTGAGCATGCGCGCCGAGCAAAGGCAGCAATGGAGGAGAATCCCGATGCCCAGAGGAAAGGGAAGTGGCCTTGTTGCTCTCAGTAGTACGCACGAGTTGGTAGTTCTACGGTTTATCAAAAACATTGTTGTCTAGATTAGAACTTCGCAATGTATTGCGACGTAATGTACTGAAACTGTTATTTAGTTTTTCGTAATGTAGTTAAAATGTTATCGTGTTGTGTAATGCACCCTATTATTGGACCTATCGTAGTTCTGTTGGTTACATTACCTGTATTCATAATCGCAACTTATTAAAGCTTGAGTTTGACCTCTAGAAGTGCAGCACTTCACACTGGTACACAACTTGTCTAGTAATAAAAGGATAACTCATATTCCATTGATGCTACGACATAGGACATAACATTTTTCCTCAGAATTCAGCCGTAAAACATATGCCATGGATACACGATACGAATTAGTAGGACCCAACGAATCGAGCCTAAGCTTTTCTACGAACCCCTTCTACGGCATGCAACGTGTCTTGCATTTTCGTAGTCCTTCAATCGTTTGTACTCTGTTTGTGTTTCACACTCAGTTATCTTTTGGCCATTATATTGTGGATTGACATTGTCGATCCACAAAGTAAATCCGCACCTCCTTGGAATGTCGTGAGAAACAAACGTAGGTAGTTATCATGCCCGGAAATTTATCCCAAATTTCCAGACTATTTTGTGTATTAAATCTCTGTCCAGGACCAGCCATGGTACACAAAATGACAAATCAATACACAGATCCAAACATAAAATAAAGCGTAAATAAATACTTACAGAAAAGGCTCTTAGTCCTCACACTCGAAAGAAAACAGGCGGCAACGAAAAAAGACGATCCTAGCGGGGCTTCAGCTCCACTGCACATACAAACTCAACTAGGGTCTGAGCCTTGGTCCTCTAACACCGTCTTCAGCTCAGAAGCACTACACTTCTGAAAGAGGGAGGAATTGCAAGGCTGAGTACAACCACTGTACTCAACAAGCCATGCCGGGAGAATGCAGAAATAATGCAAGGGAGTACAAAGGATTCATATATAGGACTATTTTGCAGAAAACCAGCATTTCAAAGCATTTAAATTTAAAGCATTTCAATAAAACGTGAGCCTATCTCTAGTCAAATTATTATGAAGCCGCGCTCCATCGCGATCTTGCCTTAACTCAGGCCAACATGTGCTAACTCTAATTCTTTCAGTTTTAAATTAAATTAAATTCTAACTTGGGTACATTGCTCAGCTTGCCCATAACCGAGGGTGCGGCTATTCGAATAGATTTACTCTGATCAGAGGTGTACATCTTTACCCACCAGACATGTCTTCCTCACGTATTGCGACGTGCCACATGCCACCATGGCATACGGACGGAAGCCATGACATAACTCATTGCTTAGTACAGCCCTAAACAAAGATGACCGACATAAACTTCCCCTGCCAGGCGCCCTGGGTCGAGCAGACAGTCTATGCCCCCGGGCATCTCGACTCGTTCGAGCCTTCACTTGCCAGAGATGTCGCCCTAGCTAGGACCTCATCCGCCCCTATCCGTGTCCTTTTTATTTCTGACCGCACTAGTCGATGTGTTAAGCCTTACCTATTAGACAGGTGGTAGTACGAAATATGCTTTGCAACAAAGGCCCGAAGACCGGTCCTTATGACGGCCGTGGTGCGACTAGCAAAACCAAGCACCTCGTGCCAACTGAAAACATGTTTGGGGAATTTTGAAGGGGACATTTATTGCCACGGCTAAATAGACAAAATTTCCATCATTTACACAAGTTATTCCTTAGTCTAATTATTGAAAACATCTAATTGTTTCTATTCAAGCAGGGGTAAGCATATTCCTAAGTTTGCTAGTGAGTACAACATATAAAAGTGCTCACTGGTTTTATTTTTCCTAGGGTTACCAAGGATCATAATAGTACAAGTAATAGGGCTATAACAAGGAGAATTGGTAAGACTAAATAAAACAGTGATAGACGCGGTAATTTAATAAAGTGAAATGAAATAATTTAAATAAATATAATTTTGTAAACTGGGATAGCAGTATGATCAAAATGACATGACTTGTCTTTCTCCTTCAAATAAATCTTCTAAACTCTTTTCCTCACGAGCGTAAACCTCCGAAACGACAAAGTCTACACGCTAGCACGCAAAACGAGGAAAACCCTAATAAAAAATCGAATACACAACACATGGAAAGTAAACAAACATGTGAAGCTCGATTTTAGATGAATTTTGCAATTTGAATAGCCCAATTTAGAGCTCGTATGAATTAGATATGAATTTTAGGAGTTTTGGACCATTTAAATGAATTCTAAAAATTAAATTGATTTGTTGCACAATTTTAATTATTTTTAGAAGGAAAAAGAGCCATGATGATGTCAGCGGGCGAGGGCTGACGTCAGCGAGCGAGGATGGAGAGAGGAGGAAAGAACTCACCGTGCGCACGACGACGAGAAGAGGCGGCACGGGCGCACGCGGCGGCGAGCGGAGGAAAGGCCGGCGCATGGGTGCCGATGCGGGGGTGGTGTTTCGGTGGCATCCGAGCTCGAGGAAGGGCATGCCAAGGACGAGCACGACGAGGCGTAGCCGTCGGCAAAGGTGGCACGGGCTGGCAACGCTACCGGTAGACTTCAGGCAAAATTGAGGGGTGGCCGTGGAAGTAGACGACGCCGTGATGCCGGAAAGGATATGACGACGTCGGGTAACACTCCGGCAAGGCGGTAGGGGCTGCCTGAGTGGCGCCGGCAAGGCCGAGGGAGAGGCACCATAGGCAGCAAGGTTTCGGTGGGTTTTGGGCGAAAACGAGACTTGGCTGAGGTGGGGGGTGATGCTGCGATGCCGTAGGTAACGATGGCGCAGCCGAACAGCGCATGGCCAAGGAGGAACAGTCGACCAGAGTTGCGCCGGTGAGATGGGTGGACAGGCCGGCATGGCGGTCTTCGGGTGAAACGGAGGTGAGGCCAGGGAAGAGGAGGTTGCTGCGATGATGAAGGTGGCAGCGCCTAGGTCTTTCACTGCTCCGGTTGACGGGGATGGGCGGCCGAAGTTCGCCGGCGCCGTGGAGAGAGAATGTCGAGCAGAGAGATGGAGGGAGAGCAAGGGAGCTCGAGGTGTGGGGAGAGAGGAGGGAGGTGAGGGCCCCTTTTATAGGCCAGGGGGAGTGAGAGGGAATGGCGCCGGGGAGGGCAATGGCGGGGGAGAGGAGGGGATTGGCCGGCCATGGTGCAGTTCATCAGACAATTTGCGAAATCAAAGTCCCCCATGCATTAACACGGGATTTGGTGGGGAAACTTGGGGAAATGAAGAGGAGGAGGAGAGGAACCAATTTTTGCAAGTTAATTGGAGGGAAAACGAACGAGGAGGGAGATCGGCCGGCCATGGTGGAGCTCAACAGTAAAAAACAAAAATCGAAATCCACCACGAATAATGCGGGTTTGGGTGGGAAATTATGGGGGAAGTGGAGAGGATGAGGTGGGGATTAATTTCTCTCAATTAATTTTGGATTTGAGCAAGTGATTTGGCCGCATTTGGAAAGAGGAAAAACAAAGGCTGATTTGGATGAACAGTATAGGCAGTATGGAGGAAAGAGACGATACTGTAGCAACAGGGAGCAAAACACACTTTTTCTTTCAAACTTCTTTGAATTTTTATCAATATTTTCAATGCTCCAATAATTTTAAGAAAAATCCTGAAATTATATGGACACTCAAACTATTTAATAAAAATACAACCAGATCATTTGCTAATTAATTAAATTATTTAAACAATTATTGAAATGTTTTTGTATTATTAAAATTATTTCTGAAGCTCCAAAAATTCACAGAAAATTTTGGAGAATACTTTAGGGCATGGAGAATATTTAAAAAATATTTTCAGCCATAATTTTTAAAGAAATTTTTTACTTCCTTATTACTTTCACTTGATTAATTTGCTTTTAAATTTTATTTAATTTCTAGACATTGAATTATTTAATGAGTTTTAATCCAGAATAAATCGGGGTGTGACATTAGTCAGTTAGAGTAACAATATTATGAAGACGTTAGCAAAGAAGCTCAAAGTTTGCCTTCACACCATCTTTCCGGAGAAGATTCTCGGCAAGGTGTTGTGTACACCAACGGTGGTGCAAAGGTGCATAACCCTCTATCTCCTCTCGTACAACATTAAGTATCCCCTGGTGCCTATCAGATATGATGCCGACCTCCTTACCAGGCCCGACCACATGTACCCGGACTAGCCTCAAGAACCATCCCCAACTGTCATTGTTCTCCTTCTCAACCAAAGCAAATGCCACAGGAACCAGCTTGTTGTTCGCGTCACAGGCTATGGCTATAAGAAGTGTGCCCTGATACTTGCCAATCAGGAACGTATCATTGATGGAGAAGACGGGCCGGCAGTGCCTGAAAGCCAGGACACACTGAGGGAAGCAACAGAAAGCATGGAAGAATATCTACCTCCCATTCATCCATGCGTCTGGTCTAGGGATGTACTCGTAATGCATTCCTGGATTCACCGCTTTGATTGCATTCAGAAGTACTGGAAGCTGCTCGTCACCATCCTCCTAGTCCGCATATATCATCTTCTACGCCCGCTGCTTAGCCCTCCATGCTTTACCGTAAGTTATCTCATAACCCTGGTAAATCTCCCTAATTGTCCTAATAATTGTCCTAACCTTCATGTTGGGCTCTCCCTGCAATATTCCCATCAAGCGCTTGGCAATGAGGGTAGATGTCAACTGCCAATGCTTCGTGTTGAGTTCAAGTGAGGCACAAGTGTGTGGCCCGACAACTCTTGTTATCTTTCACTTTCCGGCGACCTTTTGCTTCCTTGCACAAACCTTCCATGAGTAGCGTTCTTGGTCACAAACAACCACGTACCGTCGCTTCTCATTGGAGTGCAGAACCTTGTAAGGCCTCTAGCGTATAACTACAAACACATGCAACCACCTCTTCAATGCAGGAAGGTCATTGAAAACTCTGTCCTTCTCAATTTCCATGCTAGGACCCTCCTCTGGAGCTTCCAGCAGCTCATCATCATGTCCGTCGGCAAACACACTTGGATTAGCCCTCTCCACACTTTGTCGTCTTCCTCAACGTCGCCGAACCCCTCGCTGGAGAGAGATTAGTTGCTTCGCTGTGAGATTGGCGACACAAGAATGCCGGCATCGCAAGAGGTGCCGCCCCTGCCGTCGATATGTGATCCATTGAAAAATAAAAAATGCTGGTAATGCATGCTTGTAGACAGGAACGACTCTACAATTTGGGATTTGGTGTTAGTTAATTTTATTGACTCAATGTATATAAAGGGTTAGGAAAAAGATTAAATCATCAGCATTTTTTAACAAGAAACGAAATAAGAGATAACATCTGTTCTGTGTGTTCGGTACCAAACGAACTCAAATTTAGTTGGAGATAAAACCCCGAGCCCCACCAGTGTCCTATATAAGAAAGAGGAAAAGATACGGAGGCATCCACCAAACTCTCTCTAATCCTAAAACTCTAAATCAATTGTCCGGTCAGTTAGACACCAAAAAGGGTTCGTGAGGTATCTCTATACGTTTTCTTTTGTCAACAAGAGAGCCGAACAGATGAAGGAAGAAGGATAACTCAAGGTTAAAAAAACAAAGGAATAACAACAAAATCAAAACCGGCTCCAATGGCTTCATTCTCGGATCAGTTAGATCAATTCACATAACTAAGGAGAGGTGATCATGTTTAGGCTAAGACTTAAATTAATTAAATAAAATTAAACTCCAACATTGTGATACCAAAGCCTAATCTTAGCCACTTTATCCCATTATCCCTAAGTGAAGCTATTATTTCAATTAAACCTAAATTCTGTTCGGCATGATGTAATTTTTTAGTTAATTAAATTAGATTAATCCTTTCTATTCGGCTTGTTTTAGGAGGCGTTAGCAGAGCTCGATATCCTAGATCCAGCTTAAGTCAGAGCTAGATCTTATAGGAGCTGGAGATGGCCCAAATAGTGTTTGGTTGCCGATCGCTCCGAAATCTGAAATATATTGATGAATAATTGTACCTCTGTTTTCTCTGTTTATTGAATGGTTGTAATGATTCGTTATATTGATTTAAAAATATTCAAACTAAATGACTTATTTTTTTAGAAAAATAATCATTATTAAGATGATTAAATTTAGAAGTATTAAACTAATTAAATTTAAAAATTATTAAATGCACTAAATCATTACTTTAAAATTATTAAACTAATTAAATTTAAAAGTATTAAACTAATTAATTTTAAAATTGTTAAACTAATTAAATCATTATTTATTTGGGGAACGAATTAAAGTGAACTACCATTGTTTTTTTTTCTGTTTTTTGAATGTAAATGCATGACATACGTAAAATTGATATTCAATATTAATAAGTAGTGGAGTTGTGAAGTACTATGGGTAAAAGAGTAAAAAAAGCTAGAGTGGAGCTGTGGAGCTGGTGGGAGGCAGCTTCACCTTCCTAGTGTATTTTCTTGGAGCTCTCTAAGTAGATATGAGAGAAATCTTTATAGAGCTGGACCGTTCGGCAGGGCTCCAGCTCCACTCCACTAAAATTTAAAATCTGAAGCCTGTCAAACACCCCTGTAGATGACCTACAAACAAGGAGAGGAAGGGGTAAAGTGGGTGGGTGAAAAGCTGAAAAGAAAGGTCGTGAAGGGGAGGAGGTGAAGGTATCACTTACGGTAGGCCCGGACTACATCTGGCCCCACCAGCAGTCACGGATGGGTTCCCTACAAGTGACGAATCTAGAATTTTAGCTTAGGATATGCCGCCAAAAAATGATTAGGTATCTATGTACTAAGTAACACGATAAAAACTTTAATTCTTAGATTAAATAGAAATGATCCAATAAATATAATGTAAATGGTTTAAACACAATACGATAATTGATAATATATGCATAAAAGAGTACCGAGACTTACAATGCTATTTTTCGACTAATTTGTTCAACACTTTTGAAGGGACATGAATGTCTTTATTTATTTGATGGCCTGGTGCACGAGCGGCTGGCGGCCGATGCACGGGCGGCGTGTAGGCGCAGACGGCGCGCGGGCGGCTTGAGGGCGCGGGCAGTGGCCGACGCACAGGTTGGTTAGCACTGGTTCGGGCGTTCGGCGGCGGTTTCCGTCTTCCACTCTTCATGAGTTTTGACTTCCGAGTTCCGAGGAGACGAGCCGAGAAAATATGTTGTCATACATTTTTCATATATATATATATATATATATATATACCTCTTACGCGTGGACGCAGGGTATGCCAGAGCCCACTTGGCATATCCCCTACCTCCGCCCCTGTTCCCTACCCGTCCTCCCTCTACGCGACGTGATCCCCCGCCTGTCAGCGCGCGGGCCCAACCGCATCTTTGATATTCTTAATGGTAAGATATCTGCAAGTTAAAATTTTGTTCTCCATCCTTTGATATTCTCAATATTATCGTCCTGTGATAATAGTATTTCACACGACCATTTTACAATTTTTTGCAAGAAGAAACCTCAGTAATTTTACAGAATTTACATTTTCAAACAACATGACATTGGAATTTAGTAATTTGTTGGTAATTAATATCCTACTCTCGACAAGAATTACCAGTCATTATTATCACCTTGGATTACTACTTTTGTAACATCCTGAAAATCGGAGAAATTAAAATCGAAACGTAAAAATCGGAACTCACAAAAACCTTTTGGGAATCATTGCTTCTTATCGTGTTTTCGATCTTAATTGCCGGTTCGGTGGTGTAAGATTTTCTTCTAGAATTACTTTGAGGCAAAATTGAATAAAAACCTAAGTTTTGAAATCCCAATAGGTGAGTAGGTTTCAAAATAAATATATATGTATATATATTTGAAAAGAGTATATATATATAATTTGGTGAATTACAAAAGGATACCTTAAAAGGATATATTTTGGTTTAAACCCTAATTGATAGAGGAAAGATAATGAATAATTGGAATTGGATGATAAAAATATTTTTGAAAAGGAGAGATGAAATTAGAAATTTATTTTTAATCAAAACCCTATTTTCTTGAATTTAAAAGAAGAAATAAAATAAATATGAAAAATATATTTTAAAAAGTGGGGAAAAAGTAAAATATAATTTTAAAGATTGTTCGAGAATACAAAAATTTATTTGGGATTTTTAGGAAGAAAGGAAATGGAAACAGGGAAATAGGTTTTTAATTCGGGAAAAATAGAATTGCACTATTCATTGATCAGCAGGTGTTCGACCGGTTCCATCACCCCGTTCGCACCCCGCCATGCGTCATCTGCCGTACCAGAGACCTCGTGCGTGCACGTTCCCATCGTCATCGGCTCCGGTCACGCACAGGGATCGCCGGTACAGCCGCGCCGTGCCGTCGCTCCCGAAGTCGTCACCGTACACGCGCGCCATGCCGCCCGCGTTAGCATCGCACATGCACAGTCCGCGCCACGCCGTCCTTGCCACGTCGCCCGCGCTCCCGCCCACGCGCATTGCCCTCGCCGCGCTCGCCGTGCGCGCGTCGGCTGCGGTGCCGCACGTCGCTGCGACGTGCGCACGCTCGTGTGCGCTCGCCAGCCGACCGCCGCGCTAGGCCGACCGAACCGCCTCACCGTCGACCGCCTATAAATTGGCCTCCCCAGACCTAGCTTGCAACATAGCAAATCTTCCCCATTGCTCACTCGTGCTTTTCCCCTGATTTTCCCCAAAAGTTAGCCATCGCATTGCTTGAATTTTGGAGAGGATCGGAGCTCGGCCGGAAGAACCCTAACTCGGCCTCCCGGGGAAAAACTCAGAAATTCGTCGCCCTCGGCTGATCTCCTCCCGAATTAAAGGTACTACCTGAAGGGTTACGCGGAAGCTACGCTAGCCGAAAACAAAAATTTCTACCGCGCAAACCAGGAACACTTGCAAGTAAGGGCCGATAGATCGTTACCGATTGGAGTAGAGTGCAGCGGAATAGCCAATCAGGGCAATCCGATCCGGAACAGTGTAGCCGATTCCCGGAGACAGCCGATTCGCCAATCGGCCGATTCGAGTCGTCCGGCCGCGTTCTCACGCCTCGCTCCGATGCGCCCGACCGCAGCCGATTCCACCACTGCCGATCAAGAGCGCGCAACGTAGCAGCGCCTCCGGTATCCACACGTCCGGGGACAGAACGCCGTACACCCGTGTGCTAGCACGCGATGCAAGGCTAGGGTTTGGCTCGAAAGTGGAGAGGGTTTCCGTGGAGATTGATCTCGGCGACTTCGTTGCACGCGATGCAATTGATGTCTATACAGCTCTCCACCCTCCCGCCTTTATATAGAGTTGGCCGACGGGACTAGTGGCCGATTAGGACTCTATTTTGAATCGGATCTCATCCGTATCTCATAGAGTTGGCCGCCCATACGTCGTAAGCCCATAGGACTCTATCCGATCGGATCCCTATCCGATCGAGCCGTATCCGAGTCCAACTCGAATATCTATTCTATCCCCTTAAGCGTGCGACCACGCAGGTTCAGGTATACTCGGTTTCGGCTATAGTCTAACTTAGCCGATCGTCGGCTCGAGTCCAACTCAGCCTGTCAATAGCGGCGCCTAGCGGCACATATTGACACCATACTATACAAGAATATAATATCGGCTCGAACCGTAATGTGTACACAAATCCCTTTGCCTCACGATACCGGTTAAGCTATAGGCAAGATGTGTGCCATCCCTTCAATAGCTTAACCATTCACTCGAACCGTATTGGATTATCATCGTCTTGATTGACTCCTCAATCAACTTAGCATGGCCATGCATTTCCATAATCCATTACCTCGAGGGCCCAGAGATATCTCTCCAAAGGAGGGTAAATTCCATCTTGATCACTCACATCCCACTCCATGTTTCATAGCAAACCCGAAAACTACCTTTATAACTACCCGATTACGGAATAGCGTTTGGTAGTCCCAAAGTAGGCTACTACACATGTTGGAATCCATGGTGATCTCGGGTCTAAGGACTTTGTACCAACACTACCGAGACCAACTAATGGCACATTAATTCTGTAGTGTCTCATGGTGGGTCTATCCAACAATGTGTTCTCCAACACATATGTCCATGTTTATTGATTTGGTATCTCCATACCCATGATCTATGAGACATGATCATCAATCAATAAACATGCCGATCTTAGAATCATATTTGTTCCAACAATATGACATATGATCGAGGATCGTTTAGAAATAGATTCATACATAAAGAGTCTCATAAATAAGTCACGTACTTATTGATCAATACAAGATGTCTATTTTATGGAACCGAATAACACTTTATTCATTTATACATAAACATTGACGTGATATCCAACATCTCCATGTTGCCTCTAGGGCATATCACTAACAATCTCCCACTTGCACTAGAGTCAATCATGTAAGTATCTAATACCCATTGCTCTTGTGTGCGCCTCGTGCTTCGGTGAGGAGAGGTTTTGTCGGCGGATCGGCTATGTTGAGATCCGTGTGCACTTTGCATATCTTGACATCACCTCTCGTCCACTATCTCGCGGATGAGATGATATCGCCGAAGTATGTGTTTGGACTTTGATGTGACCTCGGCTCCTTGGCTTGCGCAATGGCTCCACTATTATCACAATAGAGAGACATTGGACCGCGTACTAGTCATCACACCAAGCTCGAAACGAATTTCTTGATCCAAACGGCCTCCTTTGCGGCTTCGAAGCGGCAATGTACTCGGCCTCCGTTGTAGAATCAGCAACGGTATCCCGCTTGGAACTCTTCCAGTGATGCGCCTCCGTTCGGGCAAAACACGAACCCGTTGCGATCTATAATCATCCTTGTCCTGTTTGGAAGCTAGCATCGGTGTAACCACTTACAACGAGCTCTTCTTCACCTCCATAGACTAGGAACATATCCTTAGTTCTTCTCAAATACGTAAGGATATTCTTTACGGCGATCCAGTGACCTTCACGGATCGGACGGTATCTGCTCGTAGCACTCAAAGCGTACGAGACATGCGGGCGTGTACAAAGCATGGCATACATGATGGATCCAATTGCCGAAGCATATGGAACCATACCCATCTTATTCCGCTCATCATGTGTCGAGGGCACGATTCTTGCTAAGATTAATGCCATGTGACATGGGCAAGAAACCTTTCTTGGAATCATGCATGTTGAACCTTTTCAACACCTTGTCAATGTATGTACTTTGGCTTAATCCAATTAGCCTCTTGGATCTATCTCTATAGATCCGAATGCTAATATGTATGTTGCCTCCCCTAAGTCTTTCATGGAAAAAACCATTTTCAATGAAGACTTGACGATTCTAGCATAGGGATATCATTTCCAATCGGTAATATGTCATCCACATATAAGATTAGAAATACAATTGCGCTCCCACTGACCTTTTTGTAAACACATGCCTCTTTTTCATTTTTGATGAAACCAAACCCTTTGATTACTTCATCAAAACGAATATTCCAACTCCGAGATGCTTGCTTCAATCCATAAATGGATTTCGTAGCTTGCATATCTTTCCGAGCGATTCTGGATCGACAAAACCCCAGGTTGTATCATGTATACATCCTCGCTTAGGTTTCCATTTAGGAAAGCCGTTTTGACATCCATCGCCATATCTCATAATCAAAATATGCAGCAATCGCTAGGATAATCCGAATAGATTTAAGCATTGCGACGGGCGAGAAGGTTTCATCATAATCAACTCCTTGAATCTGTTTAAAACCTTTCGCCACCAATCGCGCCTTATAGATGTGAACATTTCCATCCATATCGGCCTTTTCTTAAAAACCCATTTACACTCAATGGTTTTGACACCATCAGTGGATCAACCAAGTTCCAAACTTGATTGTCGTACATGGATTCTATTTCGGATTTCATGGCTCCAAGCCACTTGTTGGAATCGGGTCCCACCATCGCTTCCTCATAGGTCTTAGGTTCATCGTTGTCCAACAACAATATATCACATTGTTCCGCACTGTGTACATCGGGTGCACGACGTGATCTTTCGGACCTCCGTGGGGCGGTGTATCTACAACGGTGGCGCAACACTTTGCATCTCTGTTGTGGTTACGTGGTCGAAACATTTTACGGTGTTTCTTGAACTTCTTCAAGATGCACCCTGCTCCCACTAACCCTTCTTGAAAGAAACTCTTTCTCCAAGAAGACACCGTGTCGGGCGATAAACACTTTGCCTTATTCCCGATTATAAAAGTAATATCCCTTAGTTTCCTTAGGATATCCCACAAAGAAGCACTTGTCGATTTGGGTGTGAGCTTGTCGGATAAACGTTTTACATAAGCTTCGCATCCCCATATTTTGAGAAAAAGACAAACTAGGGGTTGCCCTGTCCATATCTCATATGGTGTCTTTTCAACCGACTTAGATGGAACTCTATTTAGTGTGAGCGCATGTTTCAAGAGCATATCCCCGAAGGATAACGGAAGATCACTTTGGCTCATCATCGACCGCACCATGTCCAACAAGGTGCGATTTCTCCGTTCGGACACTCCGTTCCATTGTGGAGTTCTGGCGGAGTTAAGCGTGGAACAATTCCACAATCTTTCGATGATTACCAAACTCTTGGCTCAAGTATTCCCCTCCACGATCGATCGTAGAAACTTGATTGTTTTCTCTAAATGATTACGTACTTCATTCGGAATTCTTTGAACTTTTCAAAGGATTCGGACTTATGCCTCATTAAGTAGATATAACCATATCTACTAAAGTCATCGGTAAAGGTAATGAAGTATTGATAACCACCTCGCCGTTGAGCTCATTGGTCCACATACATCGGTATGTACGAGTGCCAATAAGTCACTTGCTCTCTCACTATGTCCCGTGAAAGGTGCCTTTGTCATCTTACCAAGTAAACAAGACTCACATGTCTCAAATGATTCAAAATCAAAAGAGTGAAGCAATCCATCTTTATGGAGCTTCTTCATGCGTTTCTTATTTATATGGCCTAAGCGACAATGCCGGATAAACGTGGGGTTTATATCATTAGAGAGTTGCCTTTACGTATTAATGTTATAGATGGGAGACGCTTCAAGATTCAAAACGTATAATCCATTCACCAATGGAGCATGAAAATAGAACATATCTCTAAGATATATTGAACAACCATTGTCCATTGATCTAAAATCATATCCTTCCGCTTGCAAACATGAAGCGGAAATAACGTTTTGACATAGTGTTGGAACACAATAACAATTATTCAATTCCAAAACTAATCCCGAAGGTAGATGAAGTGGTCGTGCCGACAAGCGTAGCAACGCTTGCTCCATTGCCGACGCGCAGTTCACCTCGCCCCTTCTCAATCCTCTACTTCTTCTCATTCCCGCAACGATTTGCAAATATGAGCTACGATCCGGTATCAAATACCCAAGAGTCGTAGGTGAAGTAGCGAGATTAATGTCTATAACATTAATACCAGCGAAGTCGTACTTTGCTTCTTCTTGAGATCCTCCATGTACTTCTTGCAGTTCCTTTTCCAGGTGGCTCGCCTCCTTGCAAGAGAAGCAAACGGCATCGATGCCGCCGACCCTTCTTGCCCTTCTTTGCATTAGAGGCACTCACGATCTCATCGGGAGTTAACTTCCTCTTGGTGCAAAGTTTCTTGACAGTGTGGTTTGCGCTTAGCCTTCGCATCATCATCACATGATGACCGTTTTCTCGGATACTCTCCTCACTGTCTTTAGCATCCCATGCAATTCAGCCAAGGTCCTATCCATATTGTTCATGTGATAATTTAATATGAATGGCTCGAAGCTCGGAGGGAGCGGCGGAGAATCACATCGTAGCCAACTCTTGGCTAAGGGGAAAACCCGTTTTCCGGACTCTCAATGTAGCCAATCATCTTTATCACATGCGGATGACGGGATTCCCTCAACAAGCTCGCACGCAAACAAGGACTTTGAGGTGTTGAACCTCTCGGCCCGAGCTTGGTTCTCAAACATGCCACGCAGTCCCTGAATAATAGTGTGAGCATCGCTGCTCTCATATTGCTTCGAAGTTCGGGGACATTGTAGCAAGCATAAGACAGCTTATATCTAGGGCATCATTAGTGTGCTTCTCATAAGCCCTCCGTGCGGTTGCGGTGGCATTAGTTGGCAAATCCTCGGGATAGGGTACTTCAAGAACGTACTCCTTACGCTCTTGCTTGAGAACAATTCTCTCAAGTTGCGATACCAATCCATAAAGTTTGTTCCATTTAATTTTTCCTTTTCGAGAATAGATCGCAAATTAAAGGTACTTGGGTGTAGTATTAGCCGCCATTTATTCTACAACAGAAAAACAAAGTTTAGCACAATGTTTATGTTATGTCTTTTGTTAAACAATTTAACATAAGACTCCCATTACGTATTTTCCACCTTCCCTCTAGGTTACGTATTGGGTCAAGATCCACATGTTAGTTAATTTTCTAGTGAGCTTTGGCATCACGCTAGAAAATTAGTAACATCGATAAGCAACTCCTTGCTAATCACATCTCTATGTGACTCTTGTTGTTGGTGTGGCATCTCCATGCCCCGGCCCCAACCTATGCCCCAAGGCCCAAAACTGTTTTGATAGCCTTGTTAAGTAAACCAAATGCTCTGCTGTATATGTCCGACATATACCCCTCGTGTTATGATAGAGAATGACACTCGCTTTGGCGACCCACCATTGACGAGCATAACGGTGACGGGTGCAACATTTGGAAGGGCATCATTACTACTTAATTTTGTGAGGGATGCTATCCTATCAAACAAACATATCACATTTATGAAAGCGGGTAGAATAGCATGAAATAGTATGGCCCCCTTCACATGGTGATCTCCATCTCCATGCCGGTGTACGGATCTCCATCTTCATCACCGTTCTTTCGAGTGCCGAATGCTTGATTTCTTCAAACTAAGCTACTACTATAGAAGCTCTAATTGAAGATTACATCGACTCGCAGTTGTGAAAGAATATTACAAGCATTGCACGTATGAAAGAATATTACAGGGATTGCACATATGAAAGAATATTACATGCATCACATGCATCTCATACATACAATAGGGCCATACCATCTCAAAGCATTCTCTGCAAAAACAAGTTAGGCGTAGAAACGTTTTCTACCTATCGCGAGCTACGGCATCGAGACGACCTATAAGGGGTACGCACACGGCGGTCCCGCTAGCCGGTTAGCGGGCGGGGTCGAGGGGAAGCCGCCCCCTCGCGGGCTTCCGGGCGGCGCCGCATTCACACGAAATTCATAGATCCAATCTATGAATTCGTTTGGAAACCATGTCGGCATAATCATATTATGTCGTCCCGATACACTATCAAGGGAGATGGTTTGCATAGGCGCGAGGCGGCTAACAAGATCGGACTACGAGATAGCTTCGGCATAATCACATTATACCGTTCCGATACACTATCAAGGAACACTATCTCGAACCCAACTCAAACCGAGTTATATGGAAATTGCTTCGACGTAATCACATTACGTCGTTCCGATACACTATCAAGGAACGCAATTACCATTAACTCTCCTCAACAGATCCCGTTAAACCGATTGATCTAATCAACCCGTGCGCAAAACTTGTTCCAGATCCAATCTAAAACCCGAACTAAGCAAGATTAGCTCTGATACCACTGAAGGGTTACGCGGAAGCTACGCTAGCCGAAAACAAAAATTTCTACCGCGCAAACCAGGAACACTTGCAAGTAAGGGCCGATAGATCGTTACCGATTGGAGTAGAGTGCAGCGGAATAGCCAATCGGGGCAATCCGATCCGGAACGGTGTAGCCGATTCCGAGAGCAACCGATTCGCCAATCGCCGATTCGAGTCGTCCGGCCGCGTTCTCACGCCTCGCTCCGATGCGCCCCGCGCAGCCGATTCCACCACTGCCGATCAAGAGCGCGCAACGTAGCGCGCCTCTGCCGGTATCCACACGTCCGGGGACGAACGCCGTACACCCGTGTGCTAGCACGCGATGCAAGGCTAGGGTTTGGCTCGAAAGTGGAGAGGGTTTCCGTGGAGATTGATCTCGGCGACTTCTGTTGCACGCGATGCAATTGATGTCTATACAGCTCTCCACCCCTCCCTCCTTTATATAGAGTTGGCCGACGGGACTAGTGGCCGATTAGGACTCTATTTTGAATCGGATCTCATCCGTATCTCATAGAGTTGGCCGCCATACGTCGTAAGCCCATAGGACTCTATCCGATCGGATCCCTATCCGATCGAGCCGTATCCGAGTCCAACTCGAATATCTATTCTATCCCCTTAAGCGTGCGACCACGTAGGTTCGGTATACTCGGTTTCGGCTATAGTCTAACTTAGCCGATCGTCGGCTCGAGTCCAACTCAGCCACACGTCAATAGCGGCGCCTAGCGGCACATATTGACACCATAGTATACAAGAATATAATATCGGCTCGAACCTGTAATGTGTACACAAATCCCTTTGCCTCACGATACCGGTTAAGCTATAGGCAAGATGTGTGCCATCCCTTCAATAGCTTAACCATTCACTCGAACCGTATTGGATTATCATGCATTGATTGACTCCTCAATCAACTTAGCATGGCCATGCATTTCCATAATCCATTACCTCGAGGGCCCGAGATATCTCTCCAAAGGAGGGGCAAATTCCATCTTGATCACTCACATCCCACTCCATGTTTCATAGCAAACCCGAAAACTACCTTTATAACTACCCGATTACGGAATAGCGTTTGGTAGTCCCAAAGTAGGCTACTACACATGTTGGAATCCATGGTGATCTCGAGTCTAAGGACTTTGTACCAACACTACCGAGACCAACTAATGGCACATTAATTCTGTAGTGTCTCATGGTGGGTCTATCCAACAATGTGTTCTCCAACACATATGTCCATGTTTATTGATTTGGTATCTCCATACCCATGATCTATGAGACATGATCATCAATCAATAAACATGCCGATCTTAGAATCATATTTGTTCCAACAATATGACATATGATCGAGGATCGTTTAGAAATAGATTCATACATAAAGAGTCTCATAAATAAGTCACGTACTTATTGATCAATACAAGATGTCTATTTCATGGAACTGAATAACACTTTATTCATTTATACATAAACATTGACGTGATATCCAACATCTCCATGTTGCCTCTAGGGCATATCACTAACACTACCATTATCCCCGTGCTCTAAGGATTGTTTCCCCTAGGTCCCCCGAGCCAGATGGCCGCCGGAAATCGCCGGCGACGAGCCCCGCCGAATTCCCCTGCCTCGGCCGTCGCCATGCACACGACGCTAGGTCACCCCCATGCTTCTTCGGCCGAACCGTCGCTGCCATTAGCACCGCTGAGCCCCTAGGATGCTCCCAAGCCCCTCGCCGTGGCCGTGCTGTCGCCGGAACGCGCCGCCGACGTGCGCCATCACCGCCCTAGCCGCCTCGCCGTCGCCAGCTCTCCCCGTCGCCCCTCTGTCGCGGCTAAGCCCTGGGATGGGTTCCCCGTGGTCCCTAGATAGTGAAGGAACCTCTATGCTAGCTACTCCGGCCCTCCCTCACCGCCGGCGCCCTCTTCCTCACCGTCGGCCGCCGGTGCTAGCGAAGCGAGAGAGGGAAAGAAAAGAAATAGGGAAGGAAGGGAAAGAAAAAAGAGAAAATAAAAATAGGAAAAAATTGGGAAAAATGTATAAATTATTTTTGGAATATTTTAGGATAAAATAAGGTTTCGAAATATTATTATTTAGGAATAAATATAATATTGTTCCCTTCTAAAATAAAATACCTTGTGAAAATAAGTTATAGACAAAATTTTCTAAATCCAAATATTATCCAACCTTTAGATTGTTATCAAAGTTCACAAAAACCTTTTTAAATATTGGTTAAGCATAGATGACATTACCACATCGATTAGATTTCCGAAACCTAATAAATATAATTGCAACATTAAGATCAACTATTGGAAATATAAGATTAGAAACCTAATTATTCTAGGATATCTTCAAACTTAAGTGCAAAATACATATTAACCATAAGATAATTCACCGGTATAATTGAACTCATTTTTCGTTAATTCAACCTTTAAGACTTCGAAGTTATAGGTTGTTCTTAGAAACCGCTTTCGCAATCATTTTGAGATCTTTTCTTTTCTTTGGTGTTGTTGAATTCTAATCGGATTCAACCCTTCTTTTCGCACGTACGGATAGCGTCCGAAGAGGCGAACACCGACTACGCGGAAGACCCCACTCAACAAGCGTGCGAGCAAGGCAAGTCATCACACTCTTTGAACATATTGATCCCAATTGCGAAATGATGTTATTTTAAACTTTAAACATGCATGCTATACATAGAAAATTACCTATACTTGTTATGCCATACCTTGCTATTGATTACCTTTGGAATTATTCCTTGTAACCCTCGATGAGATACAAACAACCGGAGAGTAGCTTCGGTAAACTGCTTAGCCATGCTATACTTAGATGCATGCATACTCATGACTTTATGAAAAGCTTTGTGCTTGGGCAACTACCTTAGGGAAGGTAGTTGAGATACGGCATGTGGAGACATGAGCGCCACATTGCCATGAGAATGATGAAATGAGTTTTGATGAAAATTAAAAGTACTAAACAAATGTTTTAGGCTGGGCGGCTGGATGATTTGGGTGGATTCCGAGAAAAGGCAAGTGCCGACCACGTCAATTAAGGACCGAGCCATGAGATAGCGGAAACGAGCCGATATAACCGTACTTCTTGAATGGGTATAGACCTAGCGGAGTAGATAGCCGAGCGGAGGCGGTACCCTTGCATAGTGGTTCTTATGGATGAAATGAGATTTGAAAGGGATGATGGTAAAATTTATTATAACTTGATAAATGAAATCTTCCCTTACCCCGGGTGCGTCAGAACTCCTCTCACTGCTAGAAAAGGACGGCTAGAGTGCATGAGGGCTTAAGTTCATGGAGCGGGTACTGCCAAAGTGAGGTTATCGAAAGGCTTTGCCGTGACCGTCTCATGTGTTGGGACGTAGGATCATTTGTTGGGCTCACGGAGTACGGGTAAAGTGTACATCCACTGCAGTGTGAATGAATCAATCTATTCGAATAGCCGTGCTCGCGGATATTGAGCATCGTGACAAGACTTTCGCTTGGCTAGACTTTAAACTTTAAAATGATGGGATGGGTTGCATGATAACTTTTATTCACTGGTGGATCAACTTCTCGAGATGCGAGAAGGGGTGGATTCCCCAGAAAACCATGACGAACCGGAGGCGGGAAGCCATCCTTGGAATCACGATGGATGGTAGATAGAACCGCCGCCGACTTAATGAACTATGGAACTAAAACTTGACTTGGCTAGTTGTTAGGCTTGTGAAAAGAGTTGTGAAAATTGGCTTTATGCAAAAGAACACCAGCCATTCCTTGAATGACCCTATCATATGCATCAATTCCGTGTTGGCTTGCTGAGTACGGTTGGTACTCACCCTTGCTATACGCACAAATCTTCAGATGGTGGGAATGAAGACTCGGAGGATCCATATGCCTACTACCAGGAGGGCGAAGAAGCTGATGGCGCTTGCTAGGTCTTAGTCTCCGGTCGTTGCCTGTGGCAATTGACAAGCCGCTGCCTTTATTCCGCTGCCTTATCTAATTTCTACTTTTGGGTTGTATCTGGACCATGAGGTCCTATGTGTTGGACATTACCTTCGGGCCTACTATTGTAATACTTTCGATGTAAGACTATTCGTGCATTTGCACCTGATTATTCAGTACTGTATTTCGTGGGTACCAAACTACTCGATCCAGGGAAATGGTACTACGAACACGAAAGATTCCCGTTCCAAAAATGGGGGTCCACAACTTTCGACTTCAACGCATGGATATAAAGACATATAACCAAAGTGCACCACAATTTTGTGACCAGTAATTAAACTCATGTTCTTCGATGGTAGTATGCAGGGGCGAAGTTTGAAACATTATTCGAGAAGGGCTAATTAGCAAAGAGTTGCTTAGGCTGGCTAATATACATGTACACTACTGTCGATGGGTAGTCGATCAGTCCTTCAAGGGGGCTACCTGAGGAGATAAAAGAGTGGTCGGGGTCGTCCAATCAATGGGTCTGATGGTCGACTCGAGAACAATGCGAGCCAAGATTTTAGACAGGTTTGACCCTTCCAGAGAATAACAAGCCTACGTCCTATATTCTTTATTGGGGTGGTGTATGAACAAGATCTGAGTACAAGTGAGTTCTCGTGAATGGATCTAGAGTGCCCTCCCCTCACCCGCGTGACCTGCCATCCCTTTTGTAGTTCAAAGGGACAGTTACAACGAGGCTTGGGGCTCAACAAAGCTGGTCATAAAGTAAAAAATAAGTACAAATATAATTTGAAAAGTACACAAAATACGCCTTGGAGTCTAGTCGTCGTGGACATTTTGTGCGCAATCTTGCATTGGGATCCGTCCTCCGCCAGTGTCATGTGCGCAGTCCTGTCGGATGACATCATCTCCTGTCGGGTTGTTCCCTCCTTATCCCCTCTACATGCCTTGTTGAGGAAGCCTCCTTCCCGAAAAGGGGAAAACAACCCTTTCTGGTTCAGGGCTGTTTGCAGAGGTCGGGTTAAGGAGCTGAGGTCGGGCTAAGGGGGGAGGTCGAGACGGTCGACCCCGAATGGGGTCGGGCCACCGGCCCCCGTCTGAAGTCTCTTAGTCCAACCCAGCTGGTCTTTTTTCTTTTGTGTGGGCTACTCCAGGGTGATACCCTCCACAACTACAGTGTCTAGCATCAAAAAAAAATAATTCACTTTTATGTTGATCAAATTTTTCAGTAAAAGCGAAGACAAACAGCATGCTCATCTCATCAAGATATTGTATCTTCTTTTAGTGCTATCAAGATTTGGATTTGTTCCATTATTCAGACTAAGAGAGAGCATCATTCACAATTCGCTCACTTAGCATACATCATTTGACAAGCTAGACAAACTGAAGAAAAGAGCCAGCCTAAAATCTTTCTGACAGTAGTACAGCCACGCAGAACAACAACCTATCCTTATGCACGCACCTTCTTCAAGTTCAATCCAAAAGTAGAGTAATGGACACATGCCCGTTTCTGACAGCATCATTTGGAGTGGTCATTCTGAAATTCCCGATAGCCAAGTAGAGATGGTTCGAGATGGTTTCGGTATTATTGCTGCCTGATGAGAATATCATTTTGAACTGTGTCCCCGCTCGAGCTTCGTCGAGGATGGCTTTCCCCAGAGCAAGTTCATACTTGCCCCCTCTGAAATCTGAAAGATATATCCACCTCAGATGATTGTTGAAACAACCAAGGTCATGGAAGAAATTGTTCCCTTCATAGATGTGTTCATCATCCGCTTCGAGGAGCCCTTCTGCTTCTGTGACATCATCGTCTCTCTGCAGCAAAGGCACGCACGCACAACTCAATCAGAATTAACACATAATAATTCTGCAAGTCACACACAATTCAAACATAGAATTCAGATATATTAATAGTACCATTGAACTATAGAGACAGTTGATAGTAATTCTGCAGCAAAGTCACGCACGCACAACCCAATCAGAAATCAGAATTCAGACATAGTCTAATACTGATGCAGAACAATTAACAGCAAATTCAAGATAATGCAACGATTGATTGATTGGATTGGCTGTTTTGTTATTACCATGATCTCCAGTTTCACTAAGCATGGGAAACACCTCAAAATCTGCTCGATCTCACGGGGCACCCTATCACCCATCTCTGTGTAGTTCACCCGTAAGCCGAGGCACTTGACAGAACGCATCTTTGGAGCATGCTGCACCATCCCAGCCTGCGAATGATCAGATAGAATAGGATTGTTAGCCAATTTAATTAGACTATTTGGATTTGGATTGGAGTTAATTAATCAAATGAAATAAGCAGCAGGCAGGTTGATCGATCGATTTGCAACGCGCGTCGACAGATATATATCCGATTCGATTTGATTATACCTGAATCACAATTCCTTTGATCTCCAAGACGGTGTTGAAGAGGTCAAGAAAGGCGATGGTTCGCAGGCTGGGCGCTTCACCGATGGAGATCCTGGATGGCCTCGTCGGGTACAGGTGCAGGTTCCGGAATTGGATGGCGTCGTCCACGGTGACCGTGCCCTCCACCAGGTTGTTGTGTATCGCCAGAAACCGGAGGCGCGTGGTCTCGACGGCGACGTCTCCCAGCTGGCTGAATTCGATCATCAGATCCCGGATTTCCGATTTGGGGCGGAGTGCTCGCGCGATTATGCCGTAGTTGGTGGCGCAGCCGTACAGGCCGAGGGCGCGGAGGTTGATGAGGGGGTCGATGTGGTCGGCTTCCACGGTGAAGAAGAAGATGTGGAGTCCTCTGAGGCTTGTGCCGCAGTCGCGGATGCCCTGAGGGAGGTCGGGGTGCCCTTCTATGGCGAGGTTGGCAAGGGTGACCTCACGAGCACGGCCGCGCTGGAGCGCGGCGCACCAGCGTCCAGCGGTCGAGGTGGTCGGGGCGCCACCGCGTGGTCTCTACTCGGAAGCTGTAGACGCGGCCGATCTCGTAACCACCATCTGGGATGTCATCGTGGCCGTAGATTTCGTCGTCGCTGATGACGCCTTCGTCGGCGCGTACGCCTCCAGGGAATCGGGGGCGGTGGCGGCCGGCGACACCTTCACCGTCTTGATCTGCTGATGCGTCGGAATCGTCGACGACTCGACCGCGACCCTCTTGATCTGCTGCCTCGTCTTCGAGTTCGACGGCGACCACCGGTCCAGAATCGTCGACGACTCCGGCGTCTTGATCTGCTGCCTCGTCTTCGGCGACGACGAGGCCCCCGTCATGATCATCGCCATCATCGTCGTCATCCACCACGCCGCCTCCCCATGGGTTGACGATGACGCCCAGGTCGTCGCCATCCGCGCCAGCTACCTCGTTGGCTCCACCTCCATCTCCGTCGTCGTCGCTCCCGCCGCCTCCTTGTACGCCTACGAACTGGACACCGTCGCCTACGTGGAGATCGAGAACGTTGGCAATGGCGTCGGCGACGTCGTCGGCGGCGATCCGGGGAGAGGCGAACTGGCGGTCGTGGAGGAACAGCGGCTCGGCGCGCCAGATGTCGAGCCAGCGCGGGGAGAAGAGGTAGCCGAGGCGGAACAGGTCGATGACGGGGAGGCGGGTGAGCACCCTGGCGACGACGTCGTCGGGGAGCCCCCGCCACTCGGCGTGCGGGACGTCGGTGACGGGCGGCGCGAGGTCGGCGGCCGAAGTGTCATGCGTCAGCGTCCCCAGCGAAAGCCTGAATTTGTCCACGACGACGGCGACGATGCTCGCGCGGCCCTCTTCCATTCCTCTCCGGCGACTCGGAAATCTCGACCTGGCGGAGGCGTGTGGAGCAAGTTGCCGCCTCTCTCTCCGGGGTTTCAAATTTTGATATCGCTTACTGTTTGGAGGGCTTGGAATGTAGCGGGGTTGGATATTTATAGAGAGAGTTTTTCTCTGGTTTTTTTTGTCAATCTGGTGCGCACGTTACTGATCGAACCGGACGGTCTGGGTCCAATTCCGGAGATAAACAAAAATCTGCGGCTTCTTCTGGAAATACAGAATAAAACTCATCGGTTAGTAGCAAATCTACGGTGCACAATGTTGATCGGACGACTCACCGAGCGCCGCCGCACTCCTCACCGGAGACTCAGAAAGTCACTTCGCCGTGGACTTGGCAAGTTTGGTGTCAACAGAACGCGATCGATACCGGTGTCTCCTTTCTCAATTATCTCATCAGCAGATAATTCTGCAATTCATACTAAAATGCCACAAACACTTTTTCAACAAAGACATCCACATCACAAGACCGTAGACAACTCATGGTTTTGTTAAGCAAAATGAATAAATAAATCCATTTATTCTTTCTCAATTTAAGGATCCAACAAGTGACAATGCAATATATTTATCTGTTCATATCTATACTATACCTAATTAAAAAATACATAAGGCTTCTGATTTTTTCGTCCGCTTTCTGAATCCCACATGTGCATACGTATAGTCCGACTACCGACAAATCTATCGCCACCAGCCGATCACCTCAACTGGAGCTTCCTTGCTATTCCCTCTCACCACCAGCTCTGCCTCACGGAGAAAAACCCATTCCTCTACCTTTCCCCTCCCTCAGCCATCACCTTCAACCACACCGGAGCCACCTCTCTCTCTTTGGGATCGAGCTATCGTCAACCGTGTTCCCGACTTCTCCTTCACTATCTCTGTTGGCCACCACCTTCCTTGGATGCATAGCGAGCGGGAACACGTTTTGCCTCTGACGTCACCGCCTCCCAGCCACAGGAGCGTCGGCACCCTGCTCGCCCTCCCCTCTCCTTCCTCTCAGCTCCTTGAAAGAAGAAAGAAGAAAGAAGAAAGGAAGGATGGAGTAGAGAAGGAGAGAGAAACAAAAAAGAAAAGAAAAAGAGTGAATTACACTTTGGGTCACTTTTTTTTACCTAAGTTCATCCTCTATCCAATCTTTTCAGTTTGAACTAGACATTTTTACCAATTTTTGCATTTTGGACCACCAAACCCTCTTCGCGAGCACAACCTGATCAAACACATTGGCACCCTCCTACCGACGATATTCTCTATTTACGTGCAGCTCACATCTTTGTCGAATGAGAGGTTGAATGTGGTTAGACAAAAGTGTTAGGATGGTTCAAAACGTAACAAAGATAAAAATATCTAGTGCAAACTGAAAAGATTGGACAGAGGATGGTCTAAAGCGAAACTTAAATAATAAAAAATGGCCCAAAGTATAATTCACTCAAAGAAAAATAAATATTGACTGATGGGCCTTCACAGTTCAATTTTCTATTTTTTCTATTTAATTCAAATTCCGTTGTTTAGAAGCCCATATCTCCTAAACTATAGATCTTGTAACATACAAAAATTTAAATATATAAATATGACTTTAATAAAATAATAAAAATGTGTTTCTTAAATGATGACCTAAAATTCTTCAACATAAAATTTATATAAGGTTAAACTAGCTAGAGTCCCGCTTTAATCCTCTCGGTCGTGTCAGGCCCTTTCTAATTTGCTCATCAACCGCTCACGTTCACGTTTACGTTCACGTGGTGTTATCTTCTCCCTTCCATACATATCTATCTCATCAGTAGGCCATACATGCATTCATCTTACATCCAAATCTGTTGTTTCCCTACGAAAATTACAACCTCCAAATATAATCTTTCTCTGATCCTTTGCAGGCTTTGTGAGAAACAACGGCTGCTAGAAGCCTCCATGGTCTGCTGCCAGCACTCCCATCATGTCATATGATGAATTAGGGGATCTCAAACTCTGATTGAAAGCTAATAGACTCTTGCTTAAGTGACAATGCCATTTCTGTATCACCAGATTGTAGTTAGGTTAATCGTCCATCAGTATTGGAACGAGAGGAAGAAGACCAAGCCCATGTTTCCATTTTCTTATCCTGCCGCAGTCTAAGCCTATGTTTCTTTTTTTATTTATCCAGAGAACACTTTCTATTCGGTTCAAAAAAAAATGACTGCTTTCTAGCTAGTTTAGTGTAACGAGGAGAACATTGCATATATAAACAGCCAAACGCAAATTGGTTTGACAAATAAAATAAAATTCAACAGCATAACCGGGGTCGCTGCCATATATCTTTAGCGAGAGGCAGCTTAATACGGTGTTCTCCTTCTTGGTCACGGACCTGTGAATCCATCCCCACAGTCCACTATTTGCCCATAGAGAGCTTCGTGCTTATGTTGATTACAAATAATTCGTCCCAATTAACCGAAGGGGTCATAAAAGTTGGAAGCAATCCACTGGCTATCAACAGAACTCTAGCTACTTATAAAAATTGAAAGCCTTTTCTATCAGAAATTTTCATATGTTGTTCCGTTCTTTTGTATTGCTTCGTCCACTTCAATCCGTATGAATCACTCATTAATTCCGTCCCGTTACAACCCATGAGCATTTTTTCTAGTGTTATATAACGACTAGTGCCAGGCCATCTTCAGTGATCAGGCTCACAAAAATTTAAGTGAAGTGAGGTCACAGGAAGAGCATGCAGGAGTTCAGGACATGTTTGCTCAGATAAATACATGTAGTTACACTTCGGAAACTCTCAAGAAAAAGGAAAATGAACAGCATAAGCATACATATATCAGAGTAGAATACACACCATGAGCAACAGATACATACATCAGACTTGATCCATTTCTTTCAAAAACCATCTCACTGCAGCCAAATATTTTGACGGTTCATGAAATAGGTTTCATTTTATTCCCTGAGACTGTCCGTTTGCCTGAAGAGTTGATGACATGCCTCATAGCCTGTTGGTGACCTCACTGAATGAGGGGCGGATGTCAGGATCAGACGACCAGCATTGCTCCATCAGTTCTCACCATTCAGTTTGCAATTCTTTTGTATCAGAGCCGGAGACTGTTGTTGACGATCACCCCCTTGTCACAATAAATCATGCAAGTTAAAACATTGATTGAAATATCTAACATTCAGAAAATTTTAAATGACGAAAGCGTGAAAGCGGATGAAGATTGTCTGTTGATTCATCTTGCTCTCACCAAAACAAGAAGTGGGTAAGTTAGTCACCAAGTGACCAGTCAAGATCTCTCACTAAGCTATCCCAATGGAGAAAACCCATATGGCTACTATACTAAACTATTTATCACTTAATAGGCGCAGAATACATGGTTACATGCAAACAAGGATTAGGAGTCCGGTGAAATACTTCACCTTCTCAGACAGTAGGCTGCTGCTTCCCTTCAAAAGCTCTGGTCCCATCCATGGAAAAGTCGTGTCTCATACACCACCACAAACCAAAGAGTACCCCATAGGAGAAACATAACCTAAAAAGTAATGAGTTCATCAGTGATTTGAGAAGTAAAATTGAAACATACAGATGTGGAATCAAGATATCAAGATAATTTCTGTACGTACACAATAGTGTGGGAGTAAAGAAATATAGAATGCATTAATGTGTAGCGTGTATTATACCTCTTAGATGCAGTTCCAAGGAGAAGTCATAGAAAAAAAACAAGCAGAAACTTACACCGAAAATTGGTATTCCTGAAAGGTCATTTTGTTGTGCATGTCAAGATTAACACAATTTCCAGCAAAACATTTGACATGCCTGAAATCCTCTGATAACTTTGAACTCAGCAAAAACCACATGCAGTTCTGCTTAAGCAACTGCTCGCTCTTCCTGAGAAACAACTGAGGAGACCAACTTGGGCAACCAACGTCATGCTACAACCACGAAAGGTAACAACCCAATATATCTCATCACCAGGGACTTAACAACAAGAAATAAAATATTCAATAAGAAATATTCACATGATCATCCTCCTAACCAGAAGAGGACACCGATAGCAAACACACATTGAGATAAAATGCAAGGTGCAATTCTATAAGAACAATCCTTAGAATCACTGGCAAGTGATAATACAAATAGGCATGATAATACAAATAATGCAGCAGTGAACCATATCCCTGTGCCAATGGCAAAAGGCATAGCATGATTATAGAAGGCCTCACCTTATCGGTCATTTCCAACACTTGAGAAAACCAAAGCTGTATAATCATTCCAAAGAACATGCATTATAATCACTTGAAAGAGATTATAAAAACAGGCATGATTCCTATATGCAGCAGTGGACCATATTTCTATGCCAGTGGCAAAAGGTATAGCGTGATTATACAAGGCCTCGCCTTATCGGACATTTCAACAGAAAACGAAAACTGTATCCAAATAGAAGTAAAGCAGAATAGCATGGTAGAACTGGTAAGCTTGCGAATACTGAATTAAAATAGCAATTCGAATCGGCCTAGCACCAAACAACTCAAGTAGCTCTCATACCAGACCTTGATAAAGTGCACGCAGGCACGCAGGCACACAGTTGGCTTAACAGAGTTCTAGACATGTACTCAAGACTTAACCTAACCAGAACTTAGGTAGTATATACTTAACTAGGTTAATGACCAGGTGATGATATGCTAATGATAACTAGGAGAATGCCATTTGCAGAGCCATTCACAGTTGTTTTGCGTTCTGCAAAAAATGCTCCCATCATCGTGTCTTATCGGATGATCAACCAAGTCCAGCACCCTATTGTAGCAGTTCTTCCGAAGATCCTTCATCCCGAAATGAATCACAACCTGTACAGAGAAATCAGATTAGAAACATAAACATTTGTCCGAACAAAGAAATCAGGCAGCCTACAAGTATGTAGTTATGTACTCCCTCCAATAAAAAAAATTCAGTGCAACTAAGTTTCAGAAGTCCTAAACGTCAAATACTTGTGACCAGTGGGAGTACTACATTTACCATCTTACATAATAATCGGTGCAACCAGTACAAAGAAATGAAGCTGGTTACTTGGTTATGTTTGGTTCTCTACCCTATCAAATCTTTGGTAGTGCCAAAATCTTGGTAAGTTTTGGCACTACCAATTTCTTGGTAGGGTAGAGTTGTATTACACATGTTTGGATTATTACCAATGTGAAGCCAAAATTTGATGATATAGAGAAGAAAGTTCTAGAATAATGCCAAATTGTTCAAAGGCATTGCCAACAATTTGGTTTTAATCCAAACATTTACTGGTACTATTCAAACTACCGATAAATTGATATGGTATATTTTGGAATCAATCCAAAATGGCCCCTTGTTTGTTTTTTCTTCGTATAAGATCTCGGCTAAAATTTGGGTCGTTGGGTCTAGATCCAACGGGCCATATGCATCTTCTACCTCTAGAACATCGAACTCTCTCTCTCTCCCTCTCTCTCTCTCTCTCTCTCTCTCTCTCTCCCCTCACCGATTAGCTGCCTTCTCCATCTCCACCAGCGCACCCCGCCGCCTACTCGGTTTTCCTCGCCCTCGCCGTCGATCCCTTCCACTGCCGAGTCGCGGCCTCCACGGCCATCCCTCCAAGCCCGGGGAGAACAGGCGCCTCTCTTCCTCTTACCCCCAATTCCCCGCCTATCCCCAACCCAGCCCAAACCTGAGCCCTAGTGCAGATGCCTCCATTGCCGGAGAGGAGCGGAGGGGCGATAACCTTGCGAGGTGGCCGACGGTGTCGAGGTCCTGGACTCTCGCCGCGAAGATGGCCTGCACGTTCGGGACCCCCTCGGGAAGCAGCTCGCCGGTGGCGGCGTTCGTGAAGCTCCTGATGGCGATGCGGTAGTCCTGCACGATGCCGTAGATGTCGCCGGACTCATGGCCCGCAGGTCCCATCGAAATCCCGGCGCGAGCTCCGCCAGCCGACTGGCCTGCACCGAGAAGACGACCCCATCGCCTCCCCGCACCTGCACCATGGGCACTCCTGCCGCCGCCGCCGCCGCCGCCGCCGCCGCGCACTCCATCGCCGAGGATGAGAGGGAGAGAGAAGAGGGAGAAGTGGGTGGGTGAAATGGTGAAGAAGTGGCGAAGGAGGTGAACGTACGAGAAGGTTATTGGATCGCGGGGAGGTACAGACTCCTCTCACTTACAGTGGGCCCCAGATTATACCTGGCCCCACCTGCGGTCACGGATGGATGCCCTACACCATTGTCCCTCTACGCCACGTGATCCCCCGCGCCTGTCAGGGCGTGGGCCCAACGGCATCTTAGTTACTTTACTCAATTTTTGATACAAGAGAAAATGGTAGGTAATAGGTAGATATTTGCCGGTTCAATTTTTGTTCTTCATCCTTTTAATGTTCTCAATACTATCGCCCTGTCCCTGTGATAATAATATTTCACACAAACATTGTAGAAACTTTTGCAAGAAGAAACTTGAGTAGTTTTACAGAATTTGTTTAAATTTTCAAACGGCATGACGTTGGAATTGAGTAATTTGTTTGTAATTAAGATCCTACTCTCGACAAGAATTACTACTTTCGACTTCAACGAATGGATATAAGACCAAAGTGCAACACAATTTTAATTATGACCAATAAACTCATGTTCTTCGATGGTAGTATGATACTATATAACAGTTTTTCTCTCAATCAGTACTGTTCACAGGAGTACCAAAAATATGACTGAATTAAGCAGAGAGTAATAGCTACTACTAGTAGGGTGCAAGGCCCAAGCACCAGGAAAAACTTCTATCAGAACTACTCCAAACTTCTCTCACAATTATTACTACAAGTTCAGAAGCATACCAGGAAGCCAGGTCGACTAAGTGTGCATGTAGCTAAGCTGTCTATCTAGACGTAGAGAAGCAATACCACTACCACCTCAAAGTACATCATAGTAGGCGAGATGGAATCAAAATGCTTCAGCGACAAAAGTAGCGATGATGATGATGATCAGGTAGTTAACGGAGGCAGAGGATGGCATCGTTGTCGTGCTGGAGCTTGAGCTCCTCCTCCGGCGTCATGCCGACGTCGGTGATGCCGAGCAGCGCCTTGACCTCCTCCACGGGGCGCCGCTTCACCGCGTCCGCCGTCATCTGTGCACACAGGTCGCTCAGCCCGTTGATTCTCAGCGTCGTCGCACCCTGCATCCATCATCAACATGTACACAGATGTATCAGTCAATCAGTCAGCTCACTATGCACATATATGCACTATGCACTTAACAGAAGGCCACACAGATCATGTAATCTCTTGCTAGAAGCAAAAACTGAACATTGATCCTCAGAATCGTGAGACGACAGGTTCTAATGTCATGTTCTGCTTACTAAACAATGGGCTATGCAGCTTATCAGATGGATATATACATGCATGATTCCAAGCTAGACAGTACTCTGTTGGGACATCAGCCATGACCAAGATTATATGCAACATCCAAGAACAGAAGAGGTAGAAGATTTTAACACATTAAATTGAGCCATCCATTATGAAGATGGTATATATATGCACTTTGCACACATCATCATTTATACCTTTCTAAGGAACAGGCTAGATTTCACGGTGCCTATACTCCAACATTTACACAAACAGGCTCACATTATATACTACTACCAGAGCACAAAACATGAAAACCCACATTATCTATAGCAGCAAGCTGTAGTATAAACGTAGTACTATAGAGCTGTGTTGCACTAACCACAGTTATTGCTATAATGGAGCCCTTAAGTGAAGCCACATCACCACAATGTTCTAGACCTTTGGGTGCTGCTTCCACGCCTCAGAGTACCAACTGAATATTCCAGCCCAAACCAATCATTTTCAATGATGGATGAAGTCTCTACATGTCTGATTTGTTGGGGACCCAACAAGGCTCCCACCATTCCTCTTCCTCAGCCTCTAACCTCTACAAGCACTTAGTATACATACACCTAAGCTACCCATAGGACAGAGCCAGTCATAAGTCAGGGCCGCAACCGGAATCAACCTAATTCCTTCTGATCTGGCCTACCGCAACCTACCCATTGGGATCAGCTTCCATTTGCCTTACCGTAGGAGTTCATTGTGAGTATACCGGAGCTAGCATACTCACACCCAGAACGTACATGTCCCCCTTGCCATCACCTCGCCCGCCCACCATAACAAACAGGTTGCTCATTTTCCTTACTATTTTTACTTACTAGGAGTACTATTTGCATATATGCACTAGGTACTAACAGATGGTCACAGGCCATGTAATCTCTCACTAGAAGCAATAACTGAACATTGATCTTCAGATTTGTGAGACGACAGGTTTTGGTGTCATGTGCTGCTTACTAAACAATGAGTTGTATAGCTCATCAGATAGATAAGTGGCGTGCAAGTTGCAACTGTACAAGCATATGGATGATTTCAAGCTAAATATTACCCTGTTGGGACATCAGCCATGACCAAGATTATATGCATCATACAAAAGACAGCACAGGCAGAAGATTTTAACACATTAAATTAAACCATCCATTATGAAGAGCTATATGCACAACATCATTCATGCTGAATATACCTTTCTACGGACCAGGCTTTAAATGGTGTCTATACTTGAACGAGGAATTAAACCAAATCAAAAGAAGAGAAGGAATTATCTGAAAGGATTATTGCTGGATCTTCCCAGAAATTAACAAAACACTCAAGAAGCCAACATTTACACAAATAACTCACATTATATACTACTACCAGAGTGCAAAACCCACATTACCTATAGTAAGTAGCGAGCTTTAGTATAAAGTATAAACACAATCCTACATAGTTGTGTTGCACTAACCACAACTATTGCTAAAATGATGCACTCCGGTGAAGCCACATCACCTCAATATTCCTACCTTTGGATGCTGCTTCCATCTCTCAGATTACCAAATGAATATTCCAGTCCAAACCGATCAAATTTTCAACGCTGGATAAAGTCTCTACAACTTGATATTGTTCATACCCTCTGTCCTCTCTCATTCCAGTGCTCTGTGCCCCCATTATCTTAAATCGGTGTGTCCGTGCGTGTGTAATACGAAGACTGGCCGCAGAAATGCACGAGTATCTTATAGTTAATCAACAGTAATTAACACTACAACAAATCTACAATAGCGCACTGGATTACTCCCAACAGCATACGCTAATCTACCATGCCTAATCCCATGTAATCAAGTATGCCTCCTCTAGAAGGTGAGGACTGGTCTAGAGTTTTTTTCCTGAACTAATTCGTGTGAAAATCGTAAAAAGCATCCGAGTACTCATTTGGAATCCACTGATCTCATCCAATACACAAACAGAAGCAAGTATCATATCATAGGCGCAGGCAAACCAAAATAGAATGGAAGCAAGCATAACTAAGCAATCAATCAAACAAAGCCTGGCAAGGAGAGGGAGTTGGGAGGGACTCAGGGAGCGGGGATGCATCAACCAATCAGGCGAGAGCGATGGAGAGATTTTTACCACGAAGAGGTCGTAGAGCGTGACGGTGTCGGTGACCTCCCGCTGCATGAAGGCGCGGTCCCAGGCGGCGATGTCGGGCACGGCGTCGGCGCCGCCCCGCGCGTGCTGCGCGTGGATCCGCGTGTACTGGTCGAGGAGGCCGAAGATGCGCTCGTTGCGGATGAAGGGGGCCTCGATCGCGTAGTCGAAGGGGAGTTGCAGCGCGTCGCCGGTGTCCGCGATGAAGAACTCGCCGTTCCGGAACCGCAGCACGAGCAGCACCGGCTCCTCCGCCTCCGCCTCCGCCATCGCCCAATCCGCCGCCGGGGTGTGGGTGTGTGTGGGTGAGGGGGGTGGTGGTGGTGGAGTGGAGAGACTGGCAGACGGAGGGAGGAGGAGAGGAGCCGAGAAGAGGAGGCTTGCAGCACAAGGGAGCAATATAGGCCAAAAGAAGGAAGGGAGTGGGCCCAAAAGGCCCGGTGGGGCTGAATGGGGACCACACCACCGTGGTAGGCAGGCCACAAAACAAACAGAAAGGAAACGAAATGGAAAAGTCTACGTCGAGTTTGATAGATATCTCGTAAAACACAATACACAAATTTTCACCCCGCCCTCGTCTTTACAAAAAGATGCACATCTGGTCCTATGATAGTATAGTTTTCTGTTTTTGTTTATGTGGCAAGTTGATCGGGCCCATCTTGCTGAGTCAGCTTGTTGAGTCACCATTGTTGATGTTTGTTGATGCTTTGCTGATGTACTGGTGCTTCCATATCAAAGCTAAAGAAAGCGGTGGGCTTAGAGTCGGCTACTATGAATACAAGTGCACTGGAGAGAAGGACGTGGTGAGGAAGGTCATCAGATACAAGGATGTCGGCATCAAGGCCGACCTTGTTCTCCTCTTCTTCCACGACTACTTCGTCCAGGGCTACGACGGCTCGGTCCTCCTAGACCCGACGACGATGAATGCCGAGCCAAAGAAGGCAGGGATCCCAAACTTGAACCTGCATGGCTTCAAGGCGATCAATGAGGCCAAGGCGGAGCTGGAGGCAAGGTGCCTCGCCCTCGTCTCCTACGACGACATCGTGATCGCCTTCGTCGGCTGCGATTCCAGCTACTTCCTCAGCAACCTCGCCATTGACTTGAACATGTTGGCGGGATGCTAAGGCAGGCGCGTCTCCCTCAACACGAGAGCATCCCGAACTTGCCGCTGCCATTCGCCGACGTCGACCAGCTCAAGCAGATGTTCGCTGCCAAGGGGCTCAAACACCATCGACATGGTCTGTGAAAAAAATGTGCTGTTGTATTACATGGACACTTTAATAGGGGTCTACAGAGTATATAGAGTATATATGAGGTAGAGGCTTGAAGTATAAGACAAGTTAGACTGGATTTATCTTTAGGATTCTATTTCTAAAACTGTATCTTATCTTTATAATTTGCATTTGACTTTTATCTCTAACCTTACATATCTGTACTCCTAACATTCCCTCTCAGTCGTAACGAGAGCGAAGTGAACGATTGCGACTGAATTTAAAATCTTCTATTTCCACCATCTTCTTTGCTTCTTCACTATCGTCAATTGTATCTCTGATGGACGGTCCTTCACCGGCCTACGTCCTCTTCAATGTCGTCCCTTGACTCTTCTCTATTCTCTCTTGTAGTCATAGAGGGAGTGTCATGGCACGAACGCTTTGACTGGAGTTACTATGGATGTCGTTACTTCTCCTTCATAGAAAGGGTATCCTCATTTCCCGGGGAAAAGAGGAGACAACACTAGCAGGCAGGTCCCACTGATATTTTTGGCTAACTGGACCATCACGTATGCGCCATGTAGGATCAAAACCACTTTGGATTGAGTCGGGGGGTATTTACCCGGTTTGAAAAGTTTAGGATGTGAAATGTTTGGTTTTGTAGTCTATGAGAATAATTCTTACTGTCACAATAGTTGCAAGGGGTAATTTGAACTTTTTTCTTTATAGAGAGGATATGCAACCGAGTCAACGAGAGGCCATCAATTTAACCAGATCCTTTGACAGTTTGACATTGTTGGTGGCTGTTGTTGTCATCAGTAAAGGTTAAGTTTCCTTGCCTTAGGATTATTCTTTACCGCATCTCGACTGGGTATAATGGTGTCTTTTGTATAATTTTTTAATAAAAATTTCTTTAATAAATAAATAAATCTATTTTTAGTTTATAATAGTTAAAACTCAATTAATCATATGGATATCCTCATTTCTCGGGCCAATATCATCTCAGCACTCTAGAACGCATGGAGGAATATCCATTGTTCACGTTTATGTCGGGTTCACATCTCCATGGATCGATCCCTTGTTATTAAGAAGAGTAAACTCGTTTTTGGTCGAGCAAAACCCTTTTCCCTTTTTGAGTCGTTGGCGACCGTATGTTATAATGGAGGCTCAATGGTCGTCGTCGCTGCCATCGTCGTGGCATTGAGAGCTCTATCATGATCTACTGGGCCTCGTGCTCGATCCTGGGTCTGCCATCCCATGTCGACCACGCTTGCGTCCGCACCGTCTATCGCTCCTGGTGCGCCGCCGCCCATGGGCCCCTGCCACCAACGACGTGGCTTGCCCTACTCGATGGTGGCCTGGTTAACCTCGACGGCAACCCCCTATGCTGCCTACGCCCCATCCTCGACGATGGTGTCATCAAGTTTCACCCCATCGGCGACAACAACCTGGTCCTACGAATTAGGTTTTGGGGTTGGAGTTGGGGTAGGAAGGGGATGGGAGAGGAGGAAGAGGAGGTATTCCCAAGGTTTAGAGAGATGGCCGTGGACAGCAGAGGAACAGTGGTAGGCAGCGGACATGAACGAGTGACAAGGCAGCGACGGTGGCACGAGAGCTATAGGGTTGGCAGGAGGCTGTGGGCCGATGTTGGTGGCGGGGGTAAACAACGAGGCTGGTAAGGAGACAGCGACCGGTGTTGGCGGATCCGACGACGCGACCCGCTAGAGACGGGAAGACGACAGGGACGAGGAACTGCGCCGCCGCCTTGGGAAAGAGAAGAGGAAGGGAAGAGGGAGGAGGTCGGGCGGGAGGGGTGGGGAGCTCGCCGACGCTGTTTACTAGGGCAAGCAGTGGCATGGTAGAGGCTTCGCATTCGCGTGCGCGAGCGCACGAAAAGCGGAGGCGACAGACGAGGCGAGAAAGGGAAAGAGAGAGAGAGAAGGATTTGGGTATGTTTCACAAATCATAAAGTGATCCAATAGTTCAAATTTTGCAAAATTAGGGGGTTTCAGTCAAAAGCCATATAGACAGTTCCAAATTGTAAAGGTTGCCTTTCCTTCGAATAATAAGACACTTTACTACAATTCGGGACGGAGTATCCATTGTTCGCATTTATGTCAGGTTTCCAGACTCTCCCAAACCTCGCTTTTGGTCGAGAAAAACCCTTTGATGTTGCCAGCGACCGTACGTCGTTGTCGTCATCGATATGATGGAGTCTCAATGGTCGTCGTCGCTTCCTCCGGCGATGAGGAATCGATCGCCGTGGCAGGCAGAGCTCTGTAATGATCTGCTCGGCGTCGTGCTCCAGCGCTTGCCATCCCACGCCGACCACGCCCGCCTCCACGCCGTCTGCTGCTCTTGGCGCGCCGGCACCACCGCCGTTGGCGCCTCGCCGCCGATGTTGTGACGCGCCCTACTCGACGACAGCCTGATCAACCTCGACGGCAACCCCATACGCTGCCCGCGGCCCAAAACTATACAAAGTATAGAATGACATATACAAACACTAGTACAGAACCTTCCATCCATAACGGGCCCAAATATGCCTGGAGCACTTGGGCCGTCAGAACGAAGTCATCTCAATCGGGCCGTCATTTGCACCGTTATAGATGTACTCGTACGCCCCAATTGCAAATAGCCCGTCGGCGATGAAACACATCTCGTGACGGGCCCAACCGTAAGCCCGATTGAGATAACCTAGGATATCTCAATCGGGCCATAGTACCGAGCCCGTCAGAGATGAGGGTCATCGGTGACGGGCTCAAAAATAAGGCCTGATTGAGATGAATTTATAGCCTGTCACCGATGACTCATATCGGTGTCGGGCTTTCATTGACACCCGTTAGAGATGTCTGTGCCCCGTTACAAATGTCGTTTAACTGGCCCGATTGAGATATAGTTCGGACACACTATAAATGCACCAGCAATCGCTGTCTGAATTCATCCCACTGTTCACTTTTTTGGTGGGAGGTTGGAGGGGGCAAATTTTTTTATTTAAAAAAAACAGGAATATATTAGAAGTAAGTATAAAGGTTGATTCTTTTTTACAATTTAGTAGTATGATAACTAATGTTTTGTTAAATTTTGTAGCGATGGATCGAAGTTGGATGAATGCGATAACTTTAAAGCGTCATTGCAAGGAGTATAGAGATGGCGTTTTAAGTTTTATGAACATCGTGGAGGAGGATAGGATAAGAAGAAATAGCAAATACATGTGTTGTCCATGTAGAGATTGCAAGAATGAGATTTTGTTTAGCGGAGAGGAGGTACACTCTCACTTGATACAACGAGGATTCATGAAGGACTACACATGTTGGGTGAAGCATGGAGAGACAGAATCGGATAATGGTGCAGCTGGAGACAGCATCGGTGTCGACAATCATGAAGATGAAGATGAGCGCGACATGTTTATTCCATCTCCATTGGGCGGTGAAATGGTTGATGTGGATCCTGATATGCTGCAAGAGATGTTACGTGATATTGAGGAGCAAGCTCACAACGAGAGAGATTCGTTGAATTTCAGTCGTTTGGTCAGTGACTCCGAGACACCTCTATACGCCGGATGCAAGGCAAAGCACACCAAATTATCAGCTACCTTAGACCTAATGAAGTCAAGGCAAGTAGTGGATGGACGGACAAAAAGTTTTGAACTTTTGAGAATATTGAAGGCCATGATTCTGAAGAGAACACATTGCACGAAACGACATATGAAGCAAAGCAGTTCTGTGTCCCCTAGGGTTAGAGGTTCGTAGAATTCACGCTTGTCCAAACGATTGCATATTGTACCACAAGCAATATGCGGACCTAGAAGCTTGTCCTGTGTGTAAGGCTTCTCGATACAAGCGAAAGAAAAGTGCGGAGGAGGGAAAGAAGTCAAAGCGGGGTGGTCTGGCAAAGGTTGTATGGTATTTACCCATCATTGATCGCTTCAAGAGAATATTTGCCAACCCGAAGGAATCAAAATTAGTGCGGTGGCATGCCGAAGAGAGAACAAACGACGGTTTGCTAAGGCACCCAGCGGATTCGATTCAATGGAGGAATATTGATCGAATGTACAAAGACTTTGCTACCGACCCCAGAAACATGAGGATATGTTTGTGTACGGATGGCATGAATCCTTTTGGAGATATGAGCAGTTCTCACATCACTTGGCCTGTCCTTATTGCGAACTATAACCTCCCGTCATGGTTGTGCTTCAAAAAGAAATATATTATGTTGTGCTTGTTAATCCAAGGTCCAAAACAACCGGGCAATGATATCGATGTATTCCTAGAGCCTGTTATCGATGATCTTGAGATTCTTTGGAAAGAAGGCGTGGACACTTGGGATGCATATGGTCAGGAGAACTTCAAGCTACGAGTTCTACTGTTCTGCACCATTAATGACTATCCCGCACTGGGCAATCTTTCTGGACAAACCGTGAAAGGAAAGAAGGCCTGCTCCGACTGTATGGAACATACACGCAGCAGGTGGCTGAAGAAATCCAGAAAGATGGTTTACATGGGTCATAGGAGATGGCTCCCGCTACGCCACGCTTTTAGAAGAAATAAGAAAAATTTTCAACGGTAGGAGAGAACTTGGAATTGCTCCCAAGGATCTGTCTGCAGAAGAGGTCCATGACATGGTCAAAGACATAACTAATGAGTTTGGGAAGAAAAGAAAACGTGGCAAGGAAAATGATAAAGCTATGTGGAAGAAGAAATCCATATTTTGATGGCTACCATACTGGAAAGACCTTGAGGTCCGGCATTGCATTGATCTAATGCACGTAGAGAAGAACGTTTGCGACAATTTGCTCGGGTTGCTGCTTAATATGCCTGGAAAGACAAAGGACGGCTTGAATGCTCGCCTAGATCTGCAGGAATTGAACATTCGCAGTGAGCTTCAGCCTGTTACGGATGAAAAGACAGGAAGAGTGTACCTCCCACCAGCTTGCCACACATTGTCGAAGAATGAAAAGATCGCAATGTTGTCATGCATGTCTGATATTAAGGTTCCTTCGGGCTATTCAGCAAGGATAAGTAAATACGTTAAATTGGAGGATCTAAAAGTGGTTGGAATGAAGTTTCACGATTGTCACGTGCTGATCACACAGATCTTACCAGTTGCTATCAGATGTATTCTACCACCCAAAGTGCGTCACACAATCCAACGTCTTTGTGCCTTCTTCAATGCAATCGGCCAGAAGATTATAGACCCCGAAGATCTAGATCAGATGCAGGCAGATATTATCAATACCCTCTGTCACTTAGAGATGTATTTTCCACTATCTTTCTTCGATATCATGGTTCATCTCCTTGTTCATCTAGTGAAGCAAACAAAAATATGTGGCCCAGCTTTTCTAAGGGAGATGTACCCGTTCGAGAGATATATGGGAGTTCTTAAGTTGTACGTTCGAAATAGAGCAAAACCAGAGGGGAGCATCATTGAAGGGTACACGACGAAGGAGTTTCTTGAGTTCTGCATCGACTTTATGGCCGAGACTGATCCTATCGAAGTTCCTGCGTCTCGCCACGAAGGAAGGTTAGCAGGCCTTGGCACAATAGGCAGAAAAAAGATTGTTCCCGATCAAGCTACCTATGCGCAGGCTCATTTCGTTGTGCTACAACATATGGCTGAAGTAACTCCATATTTTGAGGAGCATCTAGCGAAAGTCCGACAGGACAACATGGGTCGATCAGACATGTGGATCAACAGAGAACATACTACTCGCTTCAATGAATGGTTCAAGAATCGTGTCGCACGATCGACCGATGACCCAACTGAGATAATACGAAGGTTGGCAAGGGGCCCAAGTTGGGATGTTGACACATGGCAAGGGTATGATATCAATGGAGACACATTCTACACCATCACACAAGATAACAAAAGCACAGTGCAGAATAGTGGAGTCCGTATAGATGCATATCAGGATAAAGCTGGATCGAACACATATTATGGCCGCATAGAGCAGATTTGGGAGATGAACTACAAGAGCTTCAAAGTCCCTTTGTTTCGTTGCAGCTGGGTGAATATTCGAACCAGAGTTAAAGTCGACAAGTAAGGATTCACTTTAGTGGATCTGGCCAAGGTTGGATACACGGACGAACCATTCGTCCTAGCCAAGCAGGTCGAGCAGATTTTCTATATAAAAGACCTCGCAAACAAGAAGCTACACGTTGTTAGGGATGGCAAACGAAGAATTGTTGGGGTTGACAACATCGTCGATGAAGAAGAATACAACCAGAATCTTCATGTGAGACCTCAGATCGAACTTGACGATGATCCCGAAGATGAAGTGGCATATGCTCGCTCAGACCATTCGGAAGGCATATCCTTGTAAATAGAGTCTTTGTAGTAATATAATTTGTAAATTGATGAATGTGACGAAGTATTTTGTACGGTGCCTTAATGAATGATCTCGCATATCTTTCATGCCTGAATTTCTTATGGGTTTTTATAAATTTAATGGCAAATTTACACTATTTAAATAATTCATCTGTTAATTATAATAATTTTTTAAAATATAATGGCAATTGTAAACTAATTTAATAATACATATTTTAATTTATCATGGTTTTTTAAAAATTTAATGCTAAATGTACACTATATAATAATTCATCGTTAATTATAATATTTTTAGAAATATAATCCCAAGTAAAAACTAATTTAATAAGGCATATTTTAATTTTATATGGGTTTTTAAAATTTAATGGAAAATTTACACTATATAAATAATTCATCTCGTTAATTATAATAATTTTTAAAAATATAATAAGAATTGTAAACTAATTTAATAAGACATATTTTAATTTATCATGTTTTTTAAAATTTAGTGCTAAATGTACACTTTATTAATAATTCATCTATTAATTATAATATTTTTTAAAAATATAATCCTAACTCGTAAACTAATTTAATAAGGTATTCGACGCGGATGACATATATCCGTATTGGGCTTATTGTCATTGCCGATGCGATGACATCATCCGTATCCGGCATTGTTTTAATGCCCGATGCGGATGATTGTCATCCGTATCGGGCGTACTATAAGGGCGTACTATACAACCATCTACACTTGTTATTTTGATTTTGGGAACTACACTTGTTTTTTGATAAAAACAGAACATCTACACTTGTTCTTTTTTTATGGCAATACACTTGTTTTTATAAGAACAGACTATCTACACTTGTTCTTTTTTATCTACACTTGTTCTTTTTTGGATGGCACTACACTTGTTCTTTTTTGATAAGAACAAACTATTTACACTTGTTCTTTTTTTATCTACACTTGTTCTTTTTTTGGATCTACACTTGCAAATGATTGTAATTGATGCACAATTTCTGAGCAAAACTGAGGCCACATCTAATACTTTCACCTTCCAATAGTTTAGCAATATGTAAAAGTTTAGTAATGTTATTTTTCTTCGGTAGAAAATGTCGGCGACTACAAGTGGGACCACAATGAGCCGGGCTCCAAGGTCCCGAGAATAAGATCCCTAAGGAAGTGTATAGAATAACGGAGGTGGACGAACGGGATTTCCTACGACCCCGAGAAAGCCGTCAAAAAATTCGCAACAATCATGGAATCCTAGGGAGGCGAAACTTCACAATTTTGGCGACCACATCGATAGAGTCCCACAGGAAGAAAAAGATGAGGCCTAGAGAGAGTTCAAGGAGAGCTTTGAGTACCCAGAAGAGGTCGAGGAAAGACTGAAGCGGCGGGCTATGCGCAAGATGGGCAACTTGTGGAAAAATTTCAAGACCACGCTCGTCACCGACTACGTCCTCAATCCATCCCAGCGAACCATTTAGGAAGTACCCATTCATCACCCAGGCCGTGTGGGACGAGTTCCATGCCGCCAAATCAACCCCGAGTCTCGGGCAAAAAGCGAGGCCTATAGGGCATTGCGGGCAAAAACCTTCACCCGCACCGCTTGGCACGGGAGGATACGCCAGGAAGCAGCAGGAATGGCAGAGGGAGGATCAAGTTGCCACGGAATCTAACACCCCGCCAATTCGTGGTGATATCCCGACTACCCGAGCAAGGAACTAGGCAAGGGCAAGGGCGAAGAAGAATAGTGATGGAACACTGATGTTCCCAAACCCCAAAGATCAAGCGGTGTACGATAAACTTGTAAGTTTAACACATAAAACATCTTTCAATAGGTTGTATCGTCCTCTACATTTAATTAATCCTATCTCGTACGGCAGTCCAGTGATCCGAGAGACATTCCTCCTCCGAGGTCTGCTCACAAAGGCGCGAGGATGACATCCTCACAAAAGCCTTAGGAAATGAAGAACACCGTGGACGGACAAGGGGCATTGGCTCTGCTGTCCCATGAAAGTATGGGTTTCCCCAATTTGATTGGCGACAGAAGCACAAGCTATCAAAGACGGAGAAACAAGCACGCCTTAAGGAGCAACTTCGGGAGGGAGCTTAGAGTCGAGCTCGCCGAAGAATTCAATGAGAAACGGCACGAGTAGAGGCTCGGGTGGAGACATATGAGAAGTTTATCGCCGAAGCCCTCCGGCCGCAGCTCCCGAGTAGAAGTGAGCCCCACGCAAAGGTGTAGCATTGCGCATCAACCGAGGCGGGAGCGGGCAAGCACCAATCCCGCCGCGGTGGACCACATAACAAGAATAAAATTCAACAAATGTATATTTTGTATTAGCACCAAAGTACACCCTAGTAGTAATGACACGTACAATTCTATTGCGGAACCCACATCGTGCACCCTAGTCGTTAGGGTGACCCAATCATTTGCAATTCCGCACGGGTCTTGCATTCAAGCCTACCCGTGAAACCCGGTTCATGGGCGCACGCAAGCGGACATGCAAAAGTCCAAGTGGACTTAGTGAAGCCCGATTGGGTGGGCTTCACTCTCCAAGACCCACCGAACGATGAGGTTTTGACCCTTGAGCTGCACGTGGGACCTTTATCCAATGGCCCAAGCGAACATTCGGATCAATGTAACTCCTAGGCCAGCACCAAGTTCTCGTCCGTACCGTCGCGTGCACATACCGATATTGTAGTTGCCCCTCGAGCCAGAGAACATGAACTTGTAGTTGCCTCTCAAGCCAGAGAACTTGTAGTTGCCCCTCCTGCCGTTGAAGAAGATCTCCAATTACAATATGATACAGATTTTGGGGACGACGGTATGGAGGTGGACAGCAGGCCGCACCAACCCCCTCCTGCCAAAAAGTTGAAGAAGGCGAGATCTTCTTCACCCGACATCGGCAGAAAGGGGAGAGGAGTAGGCAAGGTGCAAGGGCCAAGAAAAAGCTTGATCTTGGCAAGGCGTCATCAGCTCCGAATACTTTCACATTAGGCATGCCATTGGTCGGAGACGACACCTTATCAAGGATGGGGCCTGCATGCAAGGAGTTGCATGTGTACTACATGGAGAAGACCAACACAAAGAGGAAGCATAGAGATACCTCCATGTTGGGCTACCACGATAGTCAGCCGTTCCTCGGCCCTGCTATCTTCATCGTCGTAGACTTTCAAGATCTATGGGACCTCTACAGGGTACGAGCGGTCGACACCAACCTCCTTAAGTGCTACTCTTTGTAAGTATTTGTGGGTATGAGATATGATAATAACTGTCCATATCTGACGTTAACCCGGACTTTTGTCTTGCTTGTAGGTTTACCTGGAAGCAGGTCCAAAAAAATCACCCTTTGTTGTCTTTCTCGATCCATCTATCGTCAAAGAGACAAATATGCAAAACGATCGAGCTGGCATGATGGAATATATCAAGGACTGCTTGTATACCCGTCAAGACATGGACTTCCTTATGTGTGCCTACAATCAACAGTAAGCGTGTACCCTACTCAGAATCAAATGCGCGACTCGTATAGCTCTAGTATTTACCTTGCAATTTAATAATATCGCAGGGGTCATTGGATTCTTCTGGTAATAACGCCAAAGTGGAGTTTGGTACACTACCTTAACTCCAATATCAAGCCAAAAATATACAACTGGTCCGGCATCGAAGCTGTCTTGAACGAGGCATGGGACTTGTACGTGGCAAAAGACGGGAGGCATAAGGATGTGCATCCCAAACTCGGTCACAAAAAAGACTTCCCAATTAAACAACAAGTGGATGACCAGTGTGGGTTCCACGTCTGCCATAACATGCGAATCCTAGCAGACAAGGTGACATTGCCCGACCTTGAGGTGTGTTTACAATTGTTAATATACATAGGACGACAACTTTCCAAGTATGTGAACTAACTTAAGCATCACATGCAGGTTAAGCTATCAAACATTTCGGATCACAACTTCGATATCATTAGAGAGGAGATAGCATAATTCATACTAGATGATATATTGTCTCCGAAAGGAATGTTTAGAGTAAGGTCCTAGGTAGCTCGATCGACGCAGAATGGTAGAACATTTGCAATGACAGTGTGACAAACATTTGATTTTTGTAAATATTCTTTGTAATACAATTCTGCACGTTGTTTCTGTATATACTTGCTTTTCTTTATAATACATTTTTGCAGTTTTTGATGCATCTGTAACTAAATTATTTTGCTCGATGATGAACTGGAGCTGTTCAGACATGTTGCAAATTGCAACATTCAAAACACGGTTCAAATTATTTAGGTGCGTTGTAGTCTGGGTGGCTTCCGAAGATATCCGCATCAAACCTTGTGTCACAGGGCACGACGGATATCTTTTGGAAGCCACCTAAGCTACCACAACACCTCATACTATTACATATATAGTCTAGTTGTTCTAAGAGCAAAAAGTAAAGACCATTTTGGAACTACACTTCTTTTTTTTGGAACTACACTTGTTCCTTTTTGGAACAAAACAGATAATCTACACTTGTCTTTTTTTAAGCAGTACACTTATTCCTTTTTTTCGGTTCTTAGACATGTTCTTTTTTGCAATAAATAAATAGTCATCTATACTTGACTTTTTTTTTCTGTTTTTGGGGTTAGTACACTTGTTATTTTGCTGTGGCTGTGGCTGTGGGATATATATGTGATGAATATATATGTGAATGGATATGGTTGTGGCTGTGATGAATATATATGTGAATGGATATGGATATGGCTGTGGCTGTGGCTGTGGCTGTGGCTGTGATGAATGTATATGTGAATGGATCAACATGGCTGTGGCTGTGATGAATGGCTGGGGCTGGGGTTGGACTGTGATGATATCTGTCCATTTTTTACAGCGGACATGGCTAGCAAAGGCCTGAGGCTAGCCAAAAAACAAATTTTATCTTTTTGGATAATAAACTCATCCCTGATGGGCATTGTGGAAAAGCCCGATAGAGATAGGACATCCGTAACGGTCTCAACCTAAAAGCCCGATAGAGATAGATAGGATATCCGTGATGGGCTACTTGCCCGTTAGAGATATGTCATCTGTGACGGGCAAAAAACCGGGACATTATTTGATCTCGTGTTTGGTCAACCCTATCGGTGACGGCCCGGTAACCACGGCCCGTTAGAGATGAGTTGTCATCTGTGACGGGCTTATAAATAGGCCCGATTGAGATGTGTCATCCGTGACGGACGTTCAACCCCACTGGTTTGACTTTCAAACTCATCTGTGACGGGCATTTTTTTATGGCCCGATTGAGATAATGTACATCTGTGACGGTCTTGTGCCTGTTAAAGATATTTTCTCACATCAGTAACCTTTTCATAGTGACGGGGGGCCAATCCGATAGAGATGAGGGTTAATGCCCGTTAGAGATAGCCGGTGTCGGCGTAGTGAAAGTATGAAAGCAACCAGAACATAGGTTCAGATAGAATGAGCTCCCTGGATTAGAGGTTCTCAATTCTTGTCCAAAGTCTCATAATTGGTTGTACTGAGATATTTCATCTCCATATATGGCCCTCATAGCCATCCTTCTAGCTCTACCTAGCTTGTGCCTAGATGGTGTTAAGTGGAGTTCCTTTTGAATTTTCTTAGCAAAGCTCATCAGTGTCATTTTATCATCATCTCTAAATTCCTCAATGTACCTTTTTGCAAGATACTTAGCTATGACGGCCTTGATCTCCCACTGTTTAGAGCAGGTGTGTTTTTCTACATATTCCTTTACCACTAAGCACTTGACTCTATTATCCATAGATGCAAACAACATCCATGGACAATCTTCAGCACACTTAGTTTCAATTCTTGTTTTGGTATTCCGTGTCTTCTTAATAGCAACTCGGTTCTTTATAGTATACTGATCTATTGCTTTCCTAAGCTCTACGGTATTTGCAAACATCATGCTAACCTTGAACACAGGTGCCTCCATGTCAACACCAGCCCTAAAACTCTTAAAACTGAACTTTATTTCTTCTTCTTCAGAAATATCTGGCAGCATCAACCTTTCATCGTCAGATGAACCATGGTCTGAACCCTACTCTTTACTATGCGCTAACTCAATTTGCCCTTCAACACAATTATCAAACAAGCCATCCCCATGATCAATCTCATCATCGCTATCAACAAAATCTGGATCTTCGGTTCTTGACTCCTCTTCATCGTCAATTTTAGAGTCAGTAGCACATTTATCTACAATCTTCTCCGCACCATCACTCTTAGCCTTAATTGTTTCACTTGGTTTCACAAAAGCATGCAAAGTATAAAGTATCTGAACCAATAATTGCCACATCATCTAAGTCAATAGTGTCGACTATGTCTTGATGATCTACATACAAAACAAATTACCGTACCCTAGGTACAAGAGCGACCATACTATTAGTGTCTGCGTCACACTTAACCCTCCTCAACCCATCACTTATTCTTTGCCAGGCAACAACCAGTAAATCTTGGTGTTCTCAGATTTTTCATCCTAGTTGTTCAATGAAATCATCAACCCACAAACCAAGAATCTGACTCACAATGGTCAAACCAATTCACTCTACCATCAACATAACATCAGTTTACACCATTTCCCATAAAAAAGACTCTGTGGTGCATCTCAATTCTGAATTCTTCATTCAGAACCTACATATATTGTATGCAAATAATTCTTCATCTTCGGAACATTTTACTTTAGGTTCAGATGTTGAAGGGTATATACAGGAAGAAAAAACAGGTTAACAAAAGCTAGCAATACATTAATAATCAAATGGCTCTCCAAAAATAATAATTTGCCATAATCACTGCTATACCATAAATGTCAACAAAAAATGCAGCTTTTGTGTACCATGAACTAGCTACCGGCATCAACTAAAACAACTGATAGTCCTTAATTCTTTTGCAATACCTGATAAACCGACAACAGTAAGAAGAAATCGTCACAAAAAATGGAATATTATGAAAAGAAGAAGTCCTTCTTTTGCAATACCTAATAAATCGACAACAGGAGGAATACATATTTAAAAAAATAGAATATTAGGGAAAGAAAAAGTCGTTTTGACCTTATGCACTAAAGTACTCACTGTATACAAGACATCTTCACTTCGTAGCGGCACCATATTGCCTCAGCGCTGGCGGCAACGTCTTGCCACCGCTGCCCTAAGCGTTGTCGGCACGACGTCTCCCAGCAAAGCCCTAGATCCAATTCGCGGCCTTCCACCTTGATCCAATAGTCAATCTCCTGACTTATCTCTTTCCGTTACTAACTCATTCGACGTCAGGCTATCGTGAAAATTGACCAGCAGCTTGGGCATCATCGTGGGTACAAACACAAAAGGAGGAAAAGCTACATATCTTTGATTAAAGTGTCAAAATCCATAATAGTTTCAGTTTGAGTTGTATCCAGTACTAAATAATATCTTTAGTCCCGGTTTAAAAAGACAACGGCTCTATAAGACCTTTAGTCTCGGTTCGTGTCACGAACAGTATCTTTAGTCCCGGTTCAAAACCTGTCAGAACCTGTCAGGGCGCCGAGGATCTTTAGTCCTGGTTGGTAATACCAACCGAGACTAAAGATGATATTTTTTGTCCCGATTGATGTTACCAACCGGGACTAAAGATTGTTTTTGATCTTTAGTGCCGGTTGGTAACATCAATCAGGACTAAAGATGGGTTGCCTTTTTAAACTCCTTCTTCCTTCTTCAGTCCAAGCCAGCTCCACTTGTCTGCCAAAATTTTTTGTGATTTTGTTTTGGTGATAATACACAAATCTTTGCTATCTATAAGGTTAGCAACTTCTTCCTCTTATGATCTATGCTTAACACTTCGTATTTTACGGTTGTTTTCTATACATCTTCATCTCTGGATTTTTTTAAACATGAGGAGAGAGAAAATTTGTTTGGACTAATTATTTTGCTAAGCACATTACATTGTATTGAGAAAAAAGTTAGGAAAAATATAGAGGAAGAAAAGTATGCTTAGCATGTTACATTTCTAGTAATTTAGTACGTACAATTTTATCTCGCAAAATATTTATGAAAAATGATGAGAGAGAATTTTTTGGACAAAAAAGTTATAAAATAGATGACAAAGGAAAAATATAGAAAATTTGAGCTCGTGTAGTAGTACTCGTGCATCTCCATCATAATTGTAGCTGTGCAGGAGAATATCTTGATATGCTCTCCATTATTGTCTGATTACAAATATATATATATACACACCAGCAAAATGCCCATGCGTTGTAACGGAACGACGACACAGGGAGGGAAGCAGACGGAGGGTGAAGGTCCAGGTGGCGGCGCAGGAGCTCCGAGCGACGACGGAGGGAGGGGCGCAGGCGCGGCGTAGATGGGGACGGAAGAGAGGGACGTAGGAGGTATTTTTTTTCATCCAAGCCCTCCCTTTCTTTTCAACATTGGGATTGCGGGTTAATTTTATAAACACTCAAGGGTTTTTCTGCAAAATAACCAGAGACGAACGAAAATTTTGGATAGAAATACTACTTGCTTTATAGATAATTATATATATACATATATATAACTTTGAAAGCAAGGATATCTTCAACTTTATGTACCACTAGACCTTGATTAAGAAATAGTATCAGATAGACATTTAGTCTAAGTTAATTTAATTTCACTAAATTAAGTCAAAAGTATAATGAAAATAGATATTGACTTACGATACTTTAAACCGATTAGAAATTTGGTAAAAGTTTAAAATATTTATGACTCGGATATTATTAGTTAGAAAAGTATATTGATGAATAGGATAAGCTTCATGTATATCGACGGCGGCGCGCTAGCTCCAGGGTTCCCGATTTCGTGAATTTCAGCACGAAAGCCGCGAAATTCGGTGGTTTCACGGGGGTGCGGCACGGCATCCTCGCGGTTTCGTTCAAATAATTTCGTGAAAATTCAAAAATTTAAAAAAATTCATTTTAACACAAAAAAATATATATTTTTTATAAAAAATATAAATTTCGCGATGTTTGTCGCGAAACCGCGGTATACGGCGCGGTTTCGCGTTTCACGAAATCCGCGGCACGACGCGGATTTCGATTTAGTTCAAATTTAAATTACGATTTTCGCGGTTTTTCGCGGATTTCACGCGGTTTTCGCGGTTTTTGCGCGGTTTTCGCGCGCGTTTTCACGGTTTTCGCGCGGTTTTCGCGTGACGCACGAAATCGTTCAAATTCAAATTTTCCTTGTTCATTACCGCCGGCTTTCGCGTTCGGCGAATTCGCCGTGCCGCCGAGGGGCACGGCATATGCCGCCGGCATTGCGAACCCCGGCTAGCTCACGCGTGCGGTGTGCTCGGCCGCCGCTCAGGGCAATGCACGGCGACGCAAGAGGCGCGTAAGTCGGGCTCGCCTGCTGGAGGTGAGGAAAGTGAGGCAACAATGGAGCGAGAGGTTATACGAATCAAAAATTTTTATAGATTTGGAGGAAAAAATGATTTGATGATCGAAAAGTTATAGATTTTTTAAGTAGTTAAGATAAGCTCTATCGTACGTATAACTGGATTTTTTTAAAAAATAGCCAGGTGGATTGCGGGTTAATTTCGGAAAAACTCAAGGGGTTTTCTGTAAAATAGCCAGGTAAAATAAAATTTGGATGGAAACACTACTTGCTTTATAGATAGTTATAGATATAATTATTGTAATAATATTTAAATGGTTTGAATTTCGTGGATTTTTTCTTACGATTTTTGTGCATTCCATGTAGATGGATCGGCAATGGATATACAACGCGGATCGACGGTCGATAGAGTTTATTCAAGGCGTGCATTATTTTTTGAGTGTGGCCGATGTCAACAAGTAGAAGGGTTTCATACGTTGTCCATGCAAAAAGTGCAAAAATGAGAAGGAGTATTCGACATCAAGAATTATTCATGCCCACTTGTTTCAGTCGGGATTCATGTCTCACTACAATTGCTGGACATCGCACGGAGAGGTGGGGGTTGCAATGGAAGAAGATAAAGAAGACGACGACAATATTTTGGACTGTGATCAATACGTTGGGTTTAAAGAGAATACAGCAGGCGAGGTGGACGGAGATGATGAAGAAAACGATGGGTCTGATGACCTTGGTCGGATGTTACGCGACGTACAGGGGGACTGCGAAGGTGAAAAGGAGGTGCAGAAATTAGAGCGTATGTTGGCGGACCACAAAACGACCTTGTACCCAGGCTGTGAACAGGGGCACAAACAGTTGGGTACCACGCTAGAATTATTGCAATGAAAGGCCAAAAATGGTGTCAGTGACAAAGCATTTGGCGAGTTACTAAACTTGTGAAGAACATTCTTCCAGAGGGAAACGAATTGCCGGAATCAATGTACGAGGGTAAGAAGTTAGTCTGCCCTCTAGGACTGGAGGTACAAAAGATACATGCATGTCCTAACGATTGTATCCTCTACCACGGTGAGGAGTACGAGAACCTAGAAACATGTACGGTTTGTAAAGCACTTCGATACAAGATCAGACGAGATGATCCAGGCAAAATTGACGGACGACCTTCGAAGAAAAGGGTTTCTGCTAAGGTGATGTGGTATTTTCCTATAATACCACGGCTGAAGCGTCTGTTCAGGAACAAGGAGCATGCAAGGATGATGCGTTGGCACGCGAAAGAATGCCTACAAGACGACATGCTGAGACATCCCGCCGATGGGTCATCGTGGCGAAACATCGATAGAACATTTAAAGACTTCAGTGAGGATGCAAGAAACCTAAGGTTCGGCTTAAGCACGGACGACATGAATCCTTTTGGAGAGATGAGCAGCGGGCATAGCACTTGGCCTGTAACGATGTGTATCTACAACCTCCCGCCTTGGCTATGCATGAAGCAGAAGTACATTCAGAAGCCGGTTATTATTCAAGGCCCGAAGCAACCTGGTAACGACATTGATGTGTACCTGAGACCGCTGATCGAATATCTAAAACTGATGTGGAAGAAAGAAGGTGCCCGTGTGGGATGAGGATAAACATGAGCAGTTTAACCTACGAGGGTTGCTGTTTGTTACCATCAACGATTGGCCTGCACTTGGCAACCTATTCGGACAGTCAAACAAGGGGTACAACGCTTGCACCTACTGTATGGATGAGACCGAGTGTATGTACCTGAAACACTGTAAGAAGGTAGTGTACATGGGCCATCGTCGCTTTCTTGTTGCAAGCCACCCTGTCCGGAGAAGGGGCAAACATTTTGATCAAAAGGCAGACCATCGTACTAAGCCAAAGCATCGCAACAGAAAGGCCATATTTGCCATGGTGAAAGACCTCAAAGTAGTATTTGAAAAGGGACCCAACAACCAACCTATAGCAAGTGAAGGTGGTCACGCGGCGATGTGGAAGAAGAAGTCAATTTTTTGGGAGTTGCCCTACTGGGAAGTGTTGGACGTCCGCCACACAATCGACATGATGCACCTCACCAAGAACCTTTGCGTAAACCTGCTGGGCTTCCTAGGTGTATACGGAAAATCAAAAGATACACTTGAGGCATGTAACGATCTGAAACATATGTCTCAACGCGACGACCTTCACCCGCAACCAAAGGAGAAAGGAGCCCAATACCTAAGTCCAGCCAGCTATACTCTGAGCAAGGCAGAGAAGGAAATAATGTTTGAATGCCTGGAGAGCATCAAGGTACCATATTGGTTTATCAATTTCCTGATCCAACAGTGGACAATATATACAATGCGCTGGTGCAGAACCACTTCCGGTCGTTTATCCTTCTGCCCTACAACACGGCGTAAGTTTTTTCTTTCTTCCGTACCGATTTCAATCCGTGCATACATAAATTTTCATATGTGTCATCTAAACCAATTTGCAGATTCCATTGGGTTCTGTTAGTAATTGACATGGATCACTTGCGGATCCATGTCTTTGACTCAATGGATAAACCAGAGTCCACGTACTCAAAGATATTTGAACTGTTTAACAGGTAATGCCATATATCTTACTTGCTATTGCATATATGCGGTTCTCGGATAATTACTAGCTCACTTTCAACTGCACGTAGGGCATGGGAACGGCTTCGGGCGAATGTTTGGAAATTGGAAGATAAGCTCTCCATGAGGATGAACTTTCCAGTGAGTAACGTGCTCCAAAGTTGTTTTGAATCATTACTTTGTTCTAAAAATGTATATTAAATCTGTCGTCATTTCTCCTTTAGTGTGCAAAACAGTCGCAGGGCAACAACTTATGCGGATACTACGTCTGCGACTACATTCACCGCTTTGTGACCGATGTCACAACTATCGATGATATAGATATACGTATAACAACCATTCAAACATTACGTATCGATTTCTTATTCACTTCATATATTTATTTCTTGTTTATTCGAATTAATGACAACTTATGCGAGTAAGAGACAACCTCCTCCATGAGACTTTCATACAAGCTGCTCAGGAAGAATTGATGAGATTTATAAACGAGCAGATCATTGATCCCGCGGGAGAGTTCTAAGTAACTTAACCACCGGATCCACAAAATAGACAATTTTTGTAACATACGAAATATATGTGGATATTGTACATATGTGTACATATTTTGGTTTTCCTTTCTTAAGTTCATTTATATGTGTGTAAATTATATTTATATATATGATATATATGTGTGTAAAATATGTATATGTGTAATATAATATATGTGTGTAATATATAGGCAGCAGCACTGCTGGAGAAAGGAGCAAATTAAAAAATAAAAAAATCTTTAGTCCCGGTTGGTGGCTCCAACCGGGACTAAAGATGCATCTCTAGTCCCGGTTATTTCAACCGGGACTAGAGATGACGATCTCTAGTCCTGAATTCGTAGTCTCGGTTTGACAACCGGGACTATTAAGGGTTGCCAACCGAGACTATCGTCGGGTTCTCCACTAGTGAATAAAACAAAGTATGAGGGGTTATTTGCAAATATGTGTAGCCAACTCATGCCTCATAACGTGTGTATGCGCTGACGAGGCATCCTAATCATATACCAACTCAATAAGATTGGCCATGGTGTCATGCTTTTCCTTGGATTGCACGCACTACACAAATTTATGCATCGAAACGGGAGTTTTTCAAGTTTTTCACTAGATTGCACCCACCATGCATGCAAGTTCATGTACCATTAATGCAATTTTCAAGTTTGTGCACCAAAACGGGAGTTTTTCAAGTTTTTCACTAGATTACACCCACCGCACAAGTTCGTGTACCTCCAATGCAGTTTTCAAGTTTATGCACTGAAAGCAGTAGTTTTTCAAGTTTTTTCAGAAGATTGCACCCAACACGCAAGTTTGTGCACCGAAGCATGAGTTTTTCAAGTTTTTCACTAGATTGCACCCACCGCGTAGGTTTGTGTGCGCCTCCACTGCAAGTATCCGAGATGGCTTTTCCTAGCAGATTACTAATTAGTTCTATTTTGAATGTGTGTTTTCTTTTAAAAAAGACTGTGAAATTATATTTTCTTAATTTGTCGACATTGTTGGTTTATACCAAGAAGAGTAGTAATTCTAAATCCAGAGATTAAATCATACACTCCCTCCGACCCACAATTAGGGATAGGCAGAATACTCGTGGCTCGCTAGCTCGCTCGGCTTGTGGTCGGCTCGGCTCGGTTCGGCTTGGCTTGTTTGGAAATGGTAACGAGCCGAGCCAAGACTTTAGCTCGTTAGTTATAACGAGCCGGCTCGTGAGCTGCTCACGAGCTGAACAAGCCAAGCCATTGTCGGATAGCCCACCAACAGCCGGCCCAATAAGAAACCCTAAAATTGCTAGCGTATGGTTTCTAGACTTCTCTTTCCTCTCTAGACTCGACAGCTGGCCTCTGCTTCTCATCCTCATTCCTCACCACGCACCGACGCAAACGACATCACGGACCATGGCTCTTCCACCGCCCACGCGCACGCGGCCCGCCCCCATCCGTCGGCGCCACCACGCCCCCATTCGCCGACGCCCCGCAGCTCCATCCGCCGGTGCGCCGCCACGCCCACCATTCGCCGGCGCCCGTAGCCCCATCCGCCGGCGCGCGCCCGACGGCCCCACCGCACCGCCACCCCGTCTCATCCGTCGGTGCCTCGCCTCCCCATCCGCCGGTGCCCCGCCGCCGCATTCGCGGCGCGATTGATGGAATGCCTCGCGAGCCAAACGAGCTGGCTCGAGCCGGCTCACGAGCCGAGCCGAGCCGACCTTCCGGCTCGTTTCTATAACGAGCCGAGCCGAGCCAGCTCGTTTGGCTAACGAGCCAAACCGAGCCGGCTCGTATCCACCCTTACCCACAATACAACAATCTTTGAGTGGATGGACACATCCTAGTAGCACGAATATAATTTATAGTACTAGAATGTGTCCAATCTATCCAAAGGTTGTTATATTTTGGTATGAAGGTAATATAATGTGAAATTTCTATATATCTAAAGATTTATTACATCACAGGGCTTCTACACATCACCTTCTACTCAAATAGTCTTGTTAAGAACAAAATAAATTCATTTATTCCTTCCTCAATTCAAGGTTCTCAGTTCAATTCTTCAATTCTACTGCATACATCCATAACGTGAAAATCTCAATTCTGTAGTAGTATCTCAATTCAGGACATGCCTCCATTGGTCTTTTCTTTTGTGTTCTTTTTTTGCATTGATCTTTTGTACGGATTTGTTTTTTTTTCATTGATCTTTTCTATGGGCAGAGAAGACTGTTCTCTCCCCCAATAAGAGGACATCATTGCTGATGTGGTAAGTGGTAACACATCGTTTCAACTTCATTAGTTCCGAATTTCCAACACCCATTGGAACCAAACAAAGAAAACAGAGTAGTTTCAAATGATAGATACCAAAACTGCATTATCTTGATAATCATTTTACACAACGTTTTCAGCAAATAACCAATGTACATCATAAAAGAAAAAAAAAGGTTGGTTGCAGACTATACATTATACAGACCGACAGTGGCGTAGCTAGCTTATGGTCCCTGTGGGCCATGGACCATCCTGCACTCGGCCCAACCGAAGCCCATCCATATAGTTGATTGTGTACGTGCAAGAGACCGATGGCTGAATTTTACCCTTATTAATTTTTAAGCTCTGACTTACTAAGACTTATTTGCAACTTGAAAATTTTATTAATGACATGATAAAAGATAAATTGTTCAAAGGCATAAACAATCTTGTTGACCTCTCAGTAAAACTTGTTGAAACAAAGAGGGACAAACTTTATCATTGGATCTATTTACTTATCAAGTTGATATTGCTTCTATCGGTGGCCGTCGTAAGTGCTGAAAGAATATTTTCTGCAATGACTTTTATCAAAAATAAGTTAAGAAATAAGATAGGCAATAGCCTTCATATCTTCTTATAATTGAGTGAAGAAGATATCATCAACACTTTTATGGCTATTAAAAGGGGCATACCTGAAGAAGAAGTAGTGACATATTGTTCTTCACCTATTATGGATACACAATATTTAAATTTTATGTTAAAGAAAGTTAGACTCATTTATTTTATTATCTCTATATGTCTTTTTTCACTAAAATACTCGATAGGGCTAAGCGGAACGAAAAGTTATGTACCAACATATTAAATTTATCATAGCTAAAAAAATTTTAGACAATAGACCATCATAGCTATAAATCCTGATTACGCCAGTACAGACCGACAGGACTTTTAAACAAGGAAAACTATATAAGTCATTACTATTATTCAGCCAGTGTAATAGCGTTTTAATTCTCGTTGGTACAAGCGAGGCTAGTTGTTAGATTACATATGCTTTCTGTATCTCCTCATTTGTTCAGGAGAGGTAGAGAATTCAATATCAGTCAGAAGCCAAAGCAGCCGACCTCACTAGCTCTGTCATCAACATAAGGATATAAAGCAGTCACAGCAGCAAGCATAATTCCAGTCCCGAAACCAAACACGCCGACGAAATCTGCGAAAATTATCAGCGCGCCAGCACAGAACTGCTAAACCACCAAAAACAAGCTGCCTTCATGACATGACTCCAAATCTCGTTCACACGTATTGAGTCTGGCTGTGCCCTCAGTCTTTGTTCCTCCTGCATTTAATCAATAACAAGTAAACCGGATTAATTGGTAATGTAAGAGGGAAAGAGGGTAAAATTAACAACAATGTTGTGCACGGTTTCATCCATACATTTAACACAAGAAACCCATTGGAAACTTCTTTCGATGATGCACAGACTATAAGCCACATCGAGAGAAACACACACGAAATGAGCACAAAGGCGGCGTATATAAATGCATGGAATGGGTCTCTGTGCAAATCAGCCAAGCTGCAGGAGAGAAAAGGGAACCATAAGGCAAAGCAAAAGGCTTCATACTTTTAGATTGAAATCAGAAATGTGGACAATATAATTTCCACATGTACGGCAATGCACTCACGTAGAGGGTGTTGTTAGGTAGTACACAATCCCTCCAACTGGAATAGATTGTCCAAAATGGTTCGATCCATCCCACTCGCCGAGCAAATTCACTAGTATATTTCCACTGAATTTTGTTGGTGTGTGATTGTAATTAGGTCTATTCTAAAGGACATTTGTGTATATTGTTGGCAATAAGAGAAGAGAGGGGCTGTGGGTAGAAGAGGAATTAAGCCAAAAACAACATGGTATCAGAGCGCTAGGGTTAGAGGCGATGATGTTCGCGATTCGCACCTAGTCGGTGTCGCCGGCGACGGCGGCGCGTTTGAGGCGACGGGAAAGAATCCGAGGCGCGCGGGGCGGAGAAGGCCTCCCGGCGACGACGGTGGCAAAACCCTAGGCGGGTCCGCTTCCGGATCGGCGACTATTGCGGCGGCGGCGAGGTCAGTCTCATCGTCGAGGGGCACGCGGCGCGCGCGCGGTGGGGACGCGCGAAGGGGGCGGAGATTTGCCGGGGCCCAAGGGCCACACGGCCGGGCGACGGCGGCGAGGAGCCCACATAGTCAGGCAGCGGCGGCAAAGTGCGTGGAAGACGACGCGAGGCAGTGAGAGAGGAGGGAAGGAGAGGAAAGAGAGAGAGAGGAAGAAGAAGAGAAGAAGAAGAAAAGTTGCCGAGGCAGTGAGAGAGAGAGGGAGGAAAAGAAGAGGAAAAAGAGAGAGAGGAAGAGAAAGAAGAAGAAGAAGAAGAAGAAGAAGAAGAGAAGCTGGATGTTCTGTTTTGTCACTGTGCTGAAAGAATATAAGTTTGTGTTCTTCCAGCTTAGGCACGATGACGCCGGAAGAAATTGAGGCGAAGAGGAAGGCGGATGAGGCTGCGCAGAAGGCAGTAGGGGGTAGTGGTGATGGCTCATTGATCACAAAGAGTGAGATGAGAGATGAAATGCGGTGTATGATTCAGGAGCTCATGGGATTGGGTCTAGATTGGTGGCAAGACAAATGTAGGCCCATTTGAATTGAAGTTGGAGCTTGTGCCAAATGACGTGAAGCTAGAGGGCAACAAGAATTACCTGAGTTGGTCCAGGAGAGTGAGTGTGCTTCTAGGAGGCAAAGGAGTGGAGCACTATTTGGAAGAGACTTGTGTTGAGCCGGCTAATACACTCAGTCCCGAATGGAGAGTTTGGTATGCAACAAACTCTGTGATAGTGGCATGGTTGCTGGCATCCATGTCTCCCACTATTAGTAAGTGAGTGGAATCAATGCGTACTGCATCACTGATATGGAGGACCTTGAGTAACATATACTCTCGGAGGGAGAATGTGATGATGATGATGAAAATCCAGGGAAGGCAGATGAAGTTAAACAGGCAGGGAGACCAGTGGAGCAATATGCTAGTGAACTTCAGTACTTGTGGGAAGAACTAGATCACTATGCTCCTCTCCAAATGGAAACTCCATGTGATGCTCAGGTTGTCCATAAGTGGGTGACAGACAGGAAGGTGACCCACTTTCTTAAGAACCTAGACCCTGAGTTTGAGAGTAGAAGAGTTGCCTTCTGTCACTAGGAGAGTCTTCCTACCATGTATGAGGCTGTTTCAGCCATGATTGATGAGGAGAGCAGGCTTCGGGTGATGGGTAGTGGCAATTCTGTGAAGCCAGCATATGTTGTAATTGAAGACAGGGAGTGCTACGATTGTGGGGAAAAAGGACATTTGAGTTACAATTGTCCTAATCCTAGAGGTGGTGGTGGCCGAGGTGGATCCCGTGGAGGTCGTGGGAGCAATCGTGAGGGCTATGGAGGAGGTCGTGGTAGCCGTGGAGGAGGCCGAGGTAGAGGCCGTGGTGGCCCTAGAGCCAATATAGCCGCCACTGAGGAGACTCATGTTATTCTGACTAAGGAACAAGTCAAGCAATGGGAGCAATGGCAGAAGGGCAAATCTTTTGAAATCTCCACTCCACGTGATGGGCAAACCACCAACAACTTCGGTAACCTTGCTAACTATTCTCACATGAGCACACGCACAGGCACTTGCATCCTCATATAGGCAGCATATAGATTGGGTCATAGACTCAGGGGCATCCAAGCATGTCACGGGCATGTCTAGTTCTTTTAAAACATACAGTCCATACACCTATCGTGAGTCTGTCCAAATTGGTGATGGCACATCCCAACAAATCCATGGTGTAGGATTGATGAGTGTACATCCTCTCTTCCTCTCTTAGCTTATCGTTAGTCTTGCATGTCCCATCTTTTCCAGTCAACCTCATTTATGTAAGTTCAATCATTGATCAGTTCAAGTGCACCGCAACCTTTGATGAAAACTCTTGTGTCTTTCAGGAGAGGGGGACTGGGAGAAGGATTGGGACTGGAGTCAGGCGTAATGGGTTGTGGTTCATCAATCATGAGGAATCAGCATTGACAGCAGCGCGTGAAGGAGGTATGAGGAAAATTCTGCTACTCCACTGTCGGTTAGGACATGTATCTTTTGAAAACTTAAGTCAGTTGTATCCTGCTATGTTTAAGCGAGTGGATAAAAGTAGACTAGTGTGTGATGCATGTGAGCTTGGCAAGCATACTAGATCCATATATCCTAGTATTGGTCTTCGCAGTTGTGAACCATTTGTTTTAATACACTCTGATGTTTGGGGTCCCTGTTCAGCAACTTTTGTGAGTGGTGCTAAGGGGTTTTTCACCTTTATTGACCGTTATACTCGTATGACATGGATATATATGTTTAAGCGTAAGAATGAGGTGTTCCATTGCTTCCAAGATTTTCATAAATTGGTTGCAAATCAGTTTAATGCAAGGGTTAGAATTATTTGGATTGACAATGGAACAGAATATGTGAATAATGAGTTCAGAACATATATCTCAGACCAAGGAATCATTCATCAAACAACTTGTCCTAGAACTTCACCTCAAAATGGTGTAGCTGAGAGAAAAAACTGCCATTTGTTGGAAGTAGCGAGGTCTCTCATGTTTCAGATGAATGTACCTAAGTATTTGTGGAGTGAGGCGGTGATGACATCCACATACCTCATCAACAGAATGCCTTCAAGGATACTTATATGAAATCACCTGCTGAGCTCTTATGGGGAAGGTGTGATTTTAAAGTTTCACCTAAGGTCTTTGGTTGTGTTTGCTTTGTAAAGGATCATCGCCCTACGGTGGGCAAGCTGGATCCTCAGGCAGTTAAGTGCATATTTGTGGGTTATGCCTCAACTCAGAAAGAATACAAGTGTTGGGATCCTATTAGCAGGAGACTGCTTGTGAGTATGGAAGTAACATTTTGTGAGGAAGAACCCTACTATACAAAGAAGAGTGATGTTGATCCATTCTTGGAGGAGTTCTCTTCTGTCACTGAGAGTGACAGTAGAGAGGGGGAGAATGAATATGGGGATTCAGAAGGTGTGAGTGGGGAGAAGAAGGCGGTTGTTGGGACAATCCCGTGCCCTATAAGTGAGAGTTATGATCTACAAAACAATGACGGTGTGACTTCAGAAAGTGTGGATGGGGATCAAGATGATCCAAGTATGGCTAGTCGGGGGTGGAGGAGGTTGAAGTTGTAGTTGTTGATACATCCCCATGTCCCACTGGGGCGAAGGTGAATGAGAAGCAGGGGGAGAAAGTGAGTGAGAAGCAGAGGGAGCAACCCATACCCATTGTGTACTACCGAAAGCGGGCTAAGAAGCAGGGGGAGCAACCACAAGGTGAACACGTTGAAACTCCAGTCCCATACCTCTCCTTGGACTCCTCTCCATCAAGCTCACCGGTCCCGGTCAGTAATGTTTCTCCCACCACTCAACATGTAGAGTTACCTCTTGCACAAGGTAGAAATCCTAGAGTCAATGCTGGAAAACCTCCTTCGCGTTACGGCTATGAACATGACATTGCAAAGTATATCTCATACTCTAGTGTGTCCCCTGCATATAGAACTTTTATTGCATCTCTACAATCAATGTCTATTCCGAATTAGGTGTGCCAAACAGGATCCAAAGTGGAAGGATGCAATGAAAGAAGAGCTAGCTCTTCAAAAGAACAAGACATGGGAACTTGTTCATCTTCCAGAAGGAAAGAAGGCAGTTGGTTGCAAATGGGTCTTCACAGTGAAGCAAACTCCTGAGGGAAAGGTGGATAGGTACAAAGCAAGATTGGTTGTGAAGGGATATAGTCACATGTGGAATTGATTATGATGAAACATTTCTCGTAGCAAAGATGGGCACCGTGAGGACCCTAATCTCATGTGTAGCCAACTTTGTTTGGCCACTTCATCAACTGGATGTGAAGAATGCATTTCTTCATGGTGACCTGCAAGAAGAGGTATATATGAAAATTCCACCTGGGTTTACAAATGAACAGACTTTTGAGAAAGTTTGCAGACTCAAGAAGTCACTCTATGGTCTGAAGCAGTCTCCACGTGCATGGTTTGATAGGTTCAGACAAGCGGTGTGTGATATGGGGTACTCTCAATGTAATGGAGATCACACAGTATTTTACAAACATCAGGGCTCTCATATCACTATCTTGGCGGTTTATGTTGATGACATAGTGATCACGGGAGATGATGTGGAAGAGATCAAGAAGCTGAAGGAAAGGTTAGGTAGAGCCTTTGAGGTAAAGGATCTTGGACCACTTCGATACTTTCTTGGGATTGAGATTGTCAGGTCATCAAAGGAAATTATTCTCTCCCAAAGGAAGTATGTCCTTGATCTCTTGGCAGAGACAGGAATGCTTGGGTGTCGCCCTTGTGGCTCACCCATTGATAGGAATCACCAAACTTGTGCTGAGTTAGGGGAATGTGTGGATAGAGAAAGATATCAGAGGCTGGTTGGTCGATTGATATACCTTTGCCATACAAGACCTGACATTGCTTATGCAATGAGTATGGTGAGTAGGTATATGCATGACCCCTGGGCATATAGAGGTGGTCTACCAAATCCTGGGATACTTGAAGGAAACCCTTGGTAAGGGCTTGTGGTTCAAAGCAAACCAGCATCTTAATCTAGAGGGCTATTGTGATGCTGATTGGGCAAGCTGCAGGGATGATCGGAGATCTACTTCTGGATATTGTATGTTTGTGGGTGGAAATCTTGTTTCATGGAGAAGCAAAAAGCAGCTGTGATATCTAGGTCTACTGCAGAGGCTGAACATAGAGCAATGCCTTGGTGTTGTGTGAGATGATGTGGTTGAAGAGTCCTTTAAAGGAGCTTCGGGTGTTGAAGAATGAGACTATGTTGCTCCATTGTGATAATGTAGCAGCAATCAATATAGCAAATAATCCAATCTAGTTCGGTCGAATGAAGCATGTTGAGATTGATAGGTTCTTCATCAAGGAAAAGTTAGATAGTGGGACTTTAAAGTTGGAGTACATCAAGTCTAGTCATCAGATAACTGATTATCTCACAAAGGGTTTAGGTCCTAAGGACAATGAATCAGCATGTAACAAGAATGACATGTTGAATATCTTTAGCCTATTTTGAGAGGGAGTGTTGGTGTGTGGTTGTAATTAGGTCTATTCTAGAGGATCTTTGTGTATATTGTTGACAATAAGAGAAGAGAGGAGCTGTGGGGAGAAGAGGAATTAAGCCAAAAACAACAAATTTCATGTGCAGCACCTGCAAACCCCAAAAAAGACAAGTAGCATGTTTACACAGGAAGCCTCAGCATTGTTAATATATCACATTATAATTGAAGTGTAATAATGTAGGTAATTCAAGCACCTTTGAGACAACATAAGGAAGTGCAAGCAGTACACGGTGCAAGACAATAGGCCCATACAAGAAATGGGAGAGCTTAATGTGGCAGTCAGCTTGAAAAATATGTCGTGTCCTGACAGGCAGTACAATATGGAAGCCTTGGAAGAATATGGCAAGTGGAACAAACAAGCTAGTAGCTAGGAAACTGATAATATTCAGAAGGTTTTGACGGTAAAAGGCTTTAGACATTGCAGTCAGTTTATCGGTTCTAGTCATCAGAAGGTGAACACAGGCAACAACAGCTCCCTCAAATTCAGCGCCTTGTTCAGGATATATATATATATATATATATGATGGACATGGGGCTGAAGGCCTTCCACAAAATATTTCCACTACAGACAGAAAATGGGACAAGTGTTAACTTAAAGTCTTAAACCAATTCAACCATGATGCTTTATAATTTCAAGCCCTTACCAAGTGTTGGTGGCAGTGAACAAGGATATACCAGATAACAATCCATATCCCTTTTTTAGGACATCGTCAAGATAAATGACAGTGATACCAGAGCAAAGAATCTGAAGCATGATTAGAACCGTGTTGACAGTGAAATGTTGATTTCGCACATAGAAATTAACAGCTCCAAGAATGGTAATCAATATCCCCAGCAACTTTTGTGCTCCATTCCTGAATTTCATAAATAAAGTTCACAATTAGCAAACAAAAATTGTAATTTGTTGTTTACAAAATTTCACCACCCAAAAGAATATTCTTTTATATCATGCCTTGAAACCGAGCAAAGCATAGCATTACGACTAACTGTCACCATTATATGCAATGTGGCCGTTAAGTAGATTAATTGGAGGTGAGCAGAAGAATCAGCACTTGCAGAAGTATACGAGTCCCAGGGGCATTGTTATAGAGAATTATGATCTTCGCTGCCACCAAGATCTTCATCAGAACCTCAGGTGCTAGAATTGCGAAGATCCATCCGTCAAGAGAGTATTGCGGTTTGACGCCAAAATCAGATGAGCCAATGTAATGGATCAGGCTCAATGGTTGGAGGTTGGTGGTGGATCCCATACAATGGAAGTTGGCCAGCAGCCAAGAAGATGAAAAGTGCGTTGGTGGTGTATATCACTTTCTGACGGAAAGAGATCGGCTGGTCAGGACACCGCACTCCTGGGATTAGCGCTGCTAATCTCAAGAATTTGGACATGTTTGACATTTTCCTGATGGTTAACCAAGAGTAACCTGGCAACACAAACCAGAAATCAAAAACCATTACAAGTATAATATGTAATAAGAACAAACTCATGGCTAAATCGAGAAGGCCAGTTACTACATAATTGGTGCTTTTACAAAAAAAGGAAAATTAATCGACAGTGATCAAGATTTCTAGACTGTTTCCCTGCAAAAAAAAAATCTAGACTCTGGTCGCAACACTGAAACTATCAAGTTGGGAGTCAAACCCAAACCGGTGCAACGACGAGTTCTGTGCACGATATGATCACACACAATTAATTGACTTGATGCAAGGCACCGGGGGTTCAGTTAAACCCCTGCTTTCACAGATGCCAGACTGCAGGGTGGATGCAATGCATATGCACCAGGATCTTGATCCTCCTACGCCTATGCGTTTAGAGTTGGAATTAAACAACTAAGATCGATCACGAACAACCTAAATCGATCGAACTAATCGAAGTATGGAAGATGATGATTAGACTAGTACTCCAGGTTGCGGACCGAATAGAGACGGGAAGTGTTAGGGTTTCCTTACCAACAAGTGAGGGGAGTGAATCGCTTCCCCACGGCCACCCGAGAGAAGTTGGAGGCGATCTCGAAGCTCGCCGGCGAGCGGGGGAAAGGGTTCGCGGTGGCGGGGCGAGCGGCCGGCCGGTGATGAGGCCGCCGGCGTTGAGGTTGGAGTTGGGCGGAGACGGAAGGCAATTGATATTTGCACATTGGCCGAGACCGAGACGAGATGGACAAAATTGCAGATGACTCTTTAACTATGAATATGGATTCAGTGTTAAATATATAGTGTCATGTTTGCAATTGGCCCGACGAGATAAGGCCATGCGGGAGAGGAGAGAGAATTTTTTTATTTTTAATTTTATTTATTAAAATATTTCAAAAATTACAAAACTAGTTGCCCATTAAAAATAGTCTTTTCAGATGACGATTTATCCAACATGACAAAATGACTATTGGTCCTCGCTTAACGATCGGCAACCAAAAAGGGGCATTTTTAGGTGGCGCATTACAGCCAAAAATCATTTTTAGGAGGATGTTTTTCACTGTGTAGGCTACTTAAAAAGCCACAAAAATCGCCCTCTAAAATGGTTATTTTTAAGTCTTTTTGCAAAAACCATCATCCCAGTCTTTTATAGGCAGCTCCTACGAGGACGATTTTTGGCTATAGGAGGTCGCTGCAACTTTTCACCGTCCTTGGTGGTCGGCCGTTAGATAAGGACCAATGGTCATTTGCTACGTCGGATAAATCGCTCCGGTGACTAGTTTTGTAATTTTTTCAAATCAAAAAATATTTTTATAAATATTTTAATAAATAAAATAAAAAATAAAAAATTTCGAGAGGAGAGTAGCATTAGGATTGGGCTATTCATGGGCTTATTAATGGGCTTTGTTGGGCTGGGTTGGGCTTGTCTGGCCTGATGGATGCTCAGCTTCAGCTGCTGGCCTGCTTTTGCATCGGTGCATCTTTTGCAATGCGTATTTCTTTTTAAAAAAAGATGTGAAATTTCTCTTAAAAGAAGATGTGAAATTATATTTATTTGTAGAATTTATTATTATTTCTAGTCTATAATCTATATCTATAATCTATAACTAGTAGTGTTTTCACCCAAATTTTGTTTTGTCGGCTATTTTGCGTAAAACCTATTGAGCTTTTCCGAAATTAACTCAAGTTCGCCTGGTTATTTTAAAAAGACCCAGTTAAAAAAGAAAAAAAAAGGGTTATTTTGAAAAAAAACCCTTGAGTGTTTATAAAATTAATCCGCAGTCACAATGCTGAAAAAAGGAAGGGTTTGGATAAAAAAGACCTCCCGCATCCTCTCCGCGCGCGCCCGCGCCCGCCGCCGCCGCGCCGCGCCTCGCTCCCTCCCGTCGCCGCTCGGAGCTTCCACGCCGCCGCTTGGACCTTCGCCGTCCGTCTGTTTCCTCCTCGCATCGTCGTCCGTTGCAACGCACTGACATTTTGCTAGTAATTTTTAATGCGAAATTAAATTATATACCTCCCTATAAAACATTTTATATTAAAAGTCGTTTTTCACATTATTCTTAGTTAAACTTATTTAGGCTTAACCAAATTTATAAAAAAATAGTAGCATAATTTAACATTGAATATATTTAAATAATGTGTTTGTTTTGGGTTAAATTTTTTTAAAAAAGTTTGACTAAAAATGAAAACAATTTATAATATGGGAGCAGTAACAAATATAGTGTGAGATTTCTATTATATCTATATATCGGATAAAATCAAAACGCCGATTAACCTCCTCATAAGACTTCTACATCACAAGATACTACTACTAAGATAGGAGACAACTTTGTCTACTAAGAAAGAACTAAATTCATTTATTCCTTCCTCAATTCAAGGTTCCCAAAAAGTGTCAATTCAATATATTTCTGTCAGTTCATATATGCCATATAATTACAAGTGCTTGGCCATCTTCAGTGGTCAGGCTCACAAAAAATCGTAAGAGAAGTGAGGCCACAAGAAGAGCCTGCACGCAGTACATGTTTTCTCAGATAGATACTTGTAATTACACTTCAGAAACTCTCAAGAAAGGGGGTGAAAAAATTGAACAGCATAGGCATACATACATCAGAATAGAATACACACCATGACCAACAAATATACATGTATAGTATAAAATTCAATCTATGCACACAGATGTAGGAGCTTGGGCAGGTTAGTGATCCATCGCCGCTGCAATCAAATATTTTGCCGGTTGATGAAATAACCTTCATTTGTTTCCTTGAGGATGTCCCTTTAGAGCTGATGACATGGCTCGTAACCTGTCGGTGACCTCGGTGAAGGAGGGGCGGATGTCAGGATCCGCCGACCAGCATTGCTCCATCAGTTGTCGCCATTCAGGCTCGCAGTTTTTGGGTATCGGAGGCCGAAGAGTGTTATTGACGATACCCCCTTGTCAAAAGAAATCATGCAAGTTACAGCAAGGGGGATTGGAAAACGAACATTCAGAACATTTTAGGTGATGAGAGCATGAAAGCTAATGGAGTTATGTATGTTGATTTATCTTGCTCTCGTTTATATCAATACTGGAATGTAATCAAAAGAAGAAGGGGGTGATTTAGTTATACCTATGATAGTGCCACAGTGCATATTTGCGTACGGTTCCTCACCAGTCAAGATCTCCCACAAAGCTATCCCAAAGGAGAACACATCCACCTACATGATATCAGGCACAGAATGGTTATACATGATTACAAGCAAACAATGATAAGGAGTCTGATGAAATACTTCACCTTCTCAGTCACTCGGCTGCTGCTTCCATTCAAAAGCTCTGGTGCCATCCATGGAAGAGTGCCCCGTACACCACCAGAAACCAAAGTGTTGCGCTTAATTCTTGACAATCCGAAGTCTCCAACCTGTGATTCAGTTTGTCACGAATTATAAGTGGAACATTTCAATGATATCAGAGTTAGGTGGTCAAGAACTAAGGTGAAATATTTTCTGCTTATTGACAACAATAACAACTTTCTAATAATTCACCCAGTGCTTGGTGTGGATAGAAGTTACCTTGCAGATTGGCCTCTGAGGATCTCTCAAATTAACAAGTAAATTGTCGCATTTCAAATCAAAATGGACTATGCTTTTGGAGTGCAAATATTCCATCCCAAATGCCGCATCCATAGCAATAATGAGCTTTTTCCGACGATCGAGCAGTCTGCAGAGATCTACCAAACAGTGAGATCCTTGTGCAGAGTGGAAAGCACTGAACAGAAACATACGCGACTCACCTGTCCTTCCGTAAAAGAACATTCCTTAATGATCCATTTACCATGAACTCTGTCACAGTTGCCAATGTTCCTCCAGTTCCATCAGGAACCACACCATAGAAAGCAACCACATTTGGATGATGCAACTTTGAAAGAATTTGTGCTTCCCTCCAAAAGTCTTTGGTCTGTAGAGAAACCATGTTCATGTCACGTTCAGCAAAAGAAAATGATAATAAATTCTACCATGAAAGCTTCAATTCCAAAAATCATATTGGTAGTCAAGCTGCTTAAACATACAATGATAAGCAAAATCGAACAAGAGTGTTACTTCTATAGTCAACATGTTTCTGTCACATTTTCGTTTTGCGTGAATAGGAAGCTGTCAAATGACTAAAAAGAGTGATGCCAACTCACAAGCTTCTCTTGTTCAGATGCTCTCCCAGCAAAACAACTTTTCTTAATTCGTTTGATAGCAACATCGGTTCCTCGCCACTTCCCATGGTATACTGTTCCAAATGTGCCAGATCCCAACTCACGTAGCTCCTCAAGGTCAGCATTTCTTATGATCTAATAAAAAAATCAAGTAAACACCATACCTTTCTGACTTGCATATTACAAATAAATATGACGAAGATGTTATTTCATCAAATAACCATCTTTTTCAGAAGAGTACTATAATTGCTTAGAAAATGTAGAGCAAGAGAACTGCACCTGCAAGCCGTACATGCTGGCTTCCAGTTCAGCAACTGCGGCATCGCTTATGGATCCATCTGGAACTGGTTCATCATCATGATCCTAAGATTTGGATTAACAAACATGATACGTTCAGCCACTTAGATGGCATGGTGTATGAAAAACATGTTCAATATATAACATATAAATAATACCTCATTAGCTAACTCTAGCCCATCGCTCCTAGCATCCTCCTCCTTCAGTGATGAAATAATAGCTTGCTGCCGTTCTTCAGCTGCCACTTCAACATGAGGAACAAGCGGTCTAGATGACGGAATGCCTAAAGGCACATTATCTGTCACATCCTCAACTATAACAGGTGCCTCCATTTGAACATTGTTGTGCATTCTGTCATTCAGCTTCATACTTTCATTATTGATGTAGGTCTGATCAAACCCATTCACTACAGGACTGCGGGTAATATTGCACTCAAGAGGAACCTCTCTGCTTGAAACACACAGAGGAAATGAATTCTGAGATGACGGCAAATTTGCATTCACATTAGAGTCATTGATGCCAATAAGTGGAGAGGTAGCCAAGCCATAGTTATGCACTGATGACTGGTCCAACTTTCCATTGTGACACACACTAGATTCTCTATTTACCATAGATATTTGGGAGGTAAAAGCATCAAAAGAATTTATGGGCAAGAAACCTTTATCATTCCCTGACACGCAGCCAGCAGTTTCATAATCTGCAACAGCACGTCCTGAATTCAGTTTGTCTAGTTGAGACCCACGATCTGAATTCTTTATTTGGGATCCAGCAGAACGTTCATTAAGAAATGAGCGGGAATGATCATTAGCAGGTACTGATGTTGAGACTGAGCTTTCTAGAGCATCTAACTCATCTGAGGACATCCTCGCACCACGTGCACGGTAGGACTTGAGCCCTGTATCAACAAAAGAGAACTGGGGAGCAACATTTGTACCTGCCCTGTTTTCCTGATGATAAGGCTTATCCCGCTGTTGAACAGTAGAACCACCATCATGTCCTTCTTGTCTGACATTACTAGAGAAACTGTCTTGTTGGTAATATATTGTTGGCTCCACACTGGTTCCACTGACAATGCCTTGATTATACGGTTGATCAGTATGATTAGAAATAAGGTGCTTTGGTTCTTCTGTTCGAGTAATGTCAGTTGGCTTAACACATACAAAATCTGGCCTAGTCACACTTAATTTTCTCTCTAGCTCCTTGATTTGATATATTTCTTGAGAAGATGATGGTGCTATGTGGGAGCCAGCGGCTAATGACAAACTGGCTGCAAGTACTTGTGTGCGGTCTTTCAGCAAAGGATCGGAAAAGGCATGAGTCATGCCTTCTGCAGATAAGACTGCATTTTCTGGGTGCAAGGATAACTTTTCAGAATAAAAGGGTGTTTCCACAGGAATAGGCATATCATAGTTGGTGTGTGAACTCAAGCCACTCTCATTTCGAGGCACAGCCAAGTCTTTTACCTGGCTTTGAATGTGAAAATAGTGTGGGGAAGTTCCAACTCCAATACCTGTGTCTGTATTATTTTGTTTCTTATATTGATGGTCAGGAAACATCGTTTTCAGGTTTGATCCATTGTAAACTTCACTTTTGTTATCATATTCTGGGTTCAATGTTGATTTATCTGCAGATAATCGCATCCTTGATTGTTTCATGGTCCTCTGCCGAATTAAGCTTGTGGAGGGAGTTGCTGATGACTCAGACACCATTGGTTGTGTGAACGGGTCAATAAAGAACTGAGATGGGTGTTCATGTAGGGAATTTCCACCCAAAGATTTAGCTCCACTTTCTCTATCTGCTTGATGCACAGGTGTGTCTCTGCAAGGGAGTGGAGAATTATCCAAGTGATGGTTCGATTGGCTCATCAAACTGTTGCCACTGGTGCTCTTCTTCAGTTGTGCCAGATTGTTCACAGCAACCACAAAGTGATATTCTGGTTCACTCTCTAAGCTTCTTGAGTGTAACGATGAATCCTCACATTCAGTTTGCGAGACAAGAAATATTCGAAGTCTAGGTGAGGAATTGGCCTTTTCAAGGCTGCTGTATTCTTCCATCATATTCTGAAGATCCTCATCACATGAAAGAGATATCAATGCATCAAGATCCTCCTCAGGAAGCTGATACTTTATGATGTGAGGCTGACTGTAGATTTTCAGAGTTTTCTGCACAAGTTCATTCCATGAGAAGTTTCTTGGTATTGAGATTAGACGTGTTTCTCCACCAACATATCTGAGCTTCCCGTCACTTGGCCTAGGCATGATTTTCCCACCAAAGCTACACATCAACTTGGCCTTTCCAGACTGTGAATGTGGACTATCACAGCAAGAAGACATATCTTGCAGATTGTCACTTGAAACATCGGCTGATTTAAGCCCATTCTCAGGGGGTATGCTCCTCATACGCGCCGAATTTGCCGGATCCAAAGCACATTCCATTGGCAAACCAGTATTTGAGACATTTGATAGGTTCTCAGAGTCAAACCTACTAAGACCAAGAATTTTAGTCAGATCTTCATAGCAGGCCACATTCAAGTTTTTCTGGTTACTGGACCCAACCTGGTTATTCATTTCATTCAACACAAATGAAATGAAGGGCTGTGCCGGAAGATCTTTCTTGATCAGCACAAACTTGATTAACACGGACCACAAATGATGTCCTTCCACTTAGCTTTGAAATGCAAATAGCTAAAGCATGATTGCCTTCAAGTATCGAACCATTCATATCTTTAGATCAAACCAATGTTTACACGCCTAATCTGGATCTTGCCTCTTTTGTTTTTGGTATAACCGAGCGAAGCGGTTAGCTGTAATAAATCAAAGGAAACAAAATTAACATCTTTACATGATACCTGGAATTATAAATAAATAGCTAAACAAATAAAAAGATTGCCGGAAAGGAAACGATCGAGGATGAAGCAACGGCCCGACCAAATGGAATGAATCGCACAAACAATTTCACATTGCAAGCTTGCAACCGCAATCAAATAGAGGGGAATTAGCCAACTAGGGATCAATACGCGAGCGGTGAACAGTAAACCAAGATCCCTCTCTCCTGGGCGGGCGGACAAATTAGCCATGGATAAGGAATAATCCGAGCGGAATCACGCACCTGATCCCCCCGCCTCAAACCCGCGCCGCCGCACGTCCAGCTCAGGCTGATCCGCGCAACGGCCCGGCCCGATTCATCCTCTGGATTTGCTTCGAAGAATCCATTCCCAGCGAAACCAAAGCCGCGATCGCGAAAGAAAACTCGAATCGAGAACAGTGACAATGATAGAAACGAGATGATACTTTTGCGGATTAATTTGGGATTTTTGTGGCGGTGGAGGCGGATGAGGAGGGAAGGGAAGGAGAGTGAAATGGCGAGGCGAGGCGAGGCGAGGCCGCGAGAGGAAACGCAGCAGGAACGGCAGAAACGGGAACGGAAAACGGAACGGAGCGCCGCCCCTGTTGCAACCCTTTTGGTTGGATTTCAATTTTTTTTTTTGGATTTTGCCGGCAGAAACGAGGGATCCACATGGAAGAGGCGGCGCTAAATAACTTTACTTTCGTTCTAAGTCATGTGTATTTTTTTCTATATAAATATATAACATACTGTACTTTTATATACATATATCTTATTTTTATAAAGATAATTTGATATTGATAAAGTTATCATGATATTTCATTGTCGATGGGGACATTATCTACTACGAAAAGATAACTACCATAAATATAAATAGCGTATCAGTGTATCGCTTAACTTGGATGGGTTGGTTTCACCAGGATATTTTTTTTGACAAACTTTATGTCAAATTTTAAAAGTTGTGAACTTTCGTATATTTTAAAATAGTTTTTTTGACAAACTTTATGTCAAATTTTAAAAGTTGTGAACTTTCGTATATTTTAAAATAGTTAGATCAGATGTATTTTTTTAAAATGGGTAAATAGGTAGGTCAGATATATGAAATTTTGCGTGCCGGTTTGCCTCAAAACCTAGTTTAATAAATTGTAATATTATAATTTTATTGCGTTTTCTAAAAAAAATTATCGGTTCATATTATACTTACAAAACACATGTCAATGTCTAAAATGATGTGTTTTTGAAACACGAGAATTAATTAGTTAAGGCCTTTTGGAACATAGGGGCTATACCTGTTCCTATGAAATATCTAGTGATTCATGCTGAATTCATGCGTTCTGCTTGGTTACAACACAACGCATTTCCTCTACGTCCAAAAATTCAGAATAAGAACATACACACTCCATCTTTACAAAAACCAACTTCATAAGTCTAGATAAATAAATTTTTTTTGGACGGATGGCATCTCAATTTGGTCCAACAAACACATTGTGCTTTTGTGTATATACATACCATAGCAATCATGGGGGTCAAAGACAAAATCATGGGATAAATTGTCTCAACAAGAGGGAAGGTTGTTTTCTTTCGTTAATAATGGACCAATCTTACCCTCCTATGAAGGCTTTCAATTAGGGCCACAAGTGTAGCAAGCGTCGACAGTGGCGTGGCTGCCATGTGTAGTCACTGTCCTGTTTGCTTCTTGTTGTGTCATCTGCAATTATTTCAAAGATGCGATTTGTTAATTCAATCTCCTGCCGACCAAACGACCGAGACGACGTTAACGCCGCTGACCTCACCGAACTCTCGCATATTTCGTAATTTGGACGCTCATCGTTATGCTTCATGATTTGATTCTCTAACTAAAATTATGACCCATTTGGAATTTAAGAACACGCAAAAGATTCAAGCATTTGGACACCCATATGGCCATATAAAGTGTCCAACTGTCTATCCTTCAAAACCATGACAACAAATTCTAATAAAAAGTGAAACGGGGTTTTCTGATCTTATTTACTTCCCCATTCCTTTCTACCGCGGTCAAAATAACTGTACAACGTTACATTATGTATGTATGCGTGTGTGTCTTTGTAATCAAATCATGTAGTAAAGAAAATGTGATCGGAAAAAGGAGTAAATTACACGTATGGTAGTGAGCAATTGTGTGGGCTAGCATATACACAACTTTGTACACCGTGTGCAACTATTCACCGAGTGCTGTGTATGAACAAAGAAGCAAAAGGTAGTGGCAACCTCAGCCTAGTCGTTGTCTCTGCTGTCAATGAAGCTCAAGAGGAAGCCGCTCACGATTCTCCTGGCGATGGGGTTGGGTATGTGGCGGCAGAGCCGGCCGTCGACGTAGGCGACCATGCCGGAGACGGCGAACCTTCCGACGCTCCACACCCTGCTCCGTCTTGCGAGGACTCCCACGGATGACGACGACGACTCGCCCTTGCTGTCGTCTTCGCCTCCGGTTGGTCTTTTCGCCTTCCACACGACTCCGGCGATGGCCTTGGTGGCCTCCCGGTGCAGCACGCGCACGGCGAAGCTCACGAACAGGTGCTCTGCCAGGGTGAGCACCGTCGGCGCAATCCTCCACTCCTGGCAAGCAGTTAGAACAAGATGAATTAGTTTATGCCATGTTCATGGTTTCCATATCCTGGATGCCGGCTGCCACAATCTAAATTACAGAAATTGTCCATCATGATATTGGTTTCAATTTTCAAATCAAGAGAAACTTACAGGTTCATTTCGTAGATGTCGCAAGGGACGGATTGTGGAAGAATCTCCTTTCAACAATCCCTTGCTCACAAGAAAGCTTTTTACATTGTCGACGATTTCATTTATGAGAGCACTATTTGGTGGCAGATTCTTTAGAATAACCTGGAAAAAAAGGGGGTCCAATATTGCAGTTTAGAAACAAACATGCAGTGAATTAATTAAAACATGCAGTATATAGCAAAACAAGAAAAGATACGAGGGGGTCACCTGGTCATCAATCACCCTGATGCGAAGATATTCTTGTTTGTACATGACATCAAGCATGGCTTGTAGGTATCCTTCGATATATAGCTGAAATTTAGCAGAGATTGCGTAAATATATGTTGGAAAGATGTACGGTGTAATACTGTCATGTACTCATGGGATCTCATTATTCATTAAGCTTCAAAAGTAATGGAAATAACCTCATCGAGTCCAGGACTATGATCAAGTTTGATCTTTCTGTCAGGACCACCCTCCAATATAGCCTGTCCTAATACTGATGGCTCCATTGCCAACCTTAAAATACCTTGGTGGAAGCCGGTAACCTACAAAATAGGAAAACTGCTTCATACCTTTTTATCACTGAAAAGAAATGCATGTCCCTTGTATAATTTACGTATGATTTCTTAAGAAACAAGGGGGGGGGATGGCATGAAATCCACCGTATAAAAAGAGGGCTATACCATGCCATTGAAACCATTGGCTTCTGCGCCTCTCACAATGCTATCTGAAATTTCTGTTACAGCAGCAAAGAGTGCATTTGAACTTGCAGTTTTAACCTACAGAAGACCCAACAATACATTAATCCAATGGAAGTCACTATTGATTGATCCAGCAAGAAAGTTTTGGAATCTCACAGTTTTTCCAAGATCACCAAGGTACCGCTTTGTTCCAGAAAAACCACCTGATTTCATATTTTTGCTTATAAACTTAAACATGCCTGCACAAGGCACAGGAGTAAAACAAGTCAAATAGCTGAAATTTCAATTGAATGACAAACAATTCTTATACTTTTATGCAATAGAACAAACTTATTATAATGCTATCTGCCTAAGTACAACACAGTTCATGCCTCGAACAAACTTGCAGAAAACACACAACCTTAAATGAACATCACAGTTCAAGCTTATAAGTGTAGACATCTTTTGATGAGTAAAAGTAGTTTTAGTGCTCCAATCAAGGATTTGCCTGTGAGAATGCCATCCAGTTTGGGAGAAATGGGATGAAGACTTTTTACCTATGGTAAGCCCAGGAAGGTTGAGGGAGCCATCAGAAGGGTCAAAGAAAACATCAATGACAGAAGAAGCAGAGTCATCAAAAATTGAGGCAAAAGATGGAGGAAGCAATGAGCTTCCCTTTGTTACATAGATTGCCCTCAAGACATACCTATCAATTAAGGAAGTAAAGACATTAGTTTGTGTATAATAAAAAACAGACAACAAAGAAATGGTAAAAAAGAAACATGTGTTTTGATGTACCATGAATAATGCTGGGCACATTTCAGAAATAGCTCACGGAAAGTAACCAAAGCATGATTTAGGAGAACACCATTGAGCTCCACGGTTGAACTGCTAATCTCAGGCACCTACAAAAAAAGAGTAATAAAGTATGAGCTTATGAAATTACAATAAACACGAGTCCTTCCAAAATAAACAAGGTATGCATTTTAACATAACATAAAAGCTACTTCAAAAGTACCTTTATAACACTATGCAACAGTGCTCTCAGAGCCTCTTGAGCAGAACTATAAGTTGTGTATGGACTTCCAGGTCGAAAGCTTGCGATAATCTTTAGACCATTGCATTCATAAGCAAAACCCAGTCAGTGATTCCGTTGAAAAAAATGTCATAATCACAGAAACAAAGCCAAAAAAATAAAGAAAAGAATAAAGCACCTTAATTGGATGTACTTCAAAATGCCTAAAATAAAATTGTGCGCTTGGCGTTTCAGGAGGAGCAAGGGATGTTCTCCAAAATGGCACAATCTTCATTAGCGTTTCCTCATCAACCTTCAGGTCAATAGGCTGTGACATCTTACTTTGGTCAGAGAATTTATACTTATCATGGCATTGTAGTAGTGAGATATAAGAACAACTATTAGAAATACTCCGAAAACAGAATGTTCTGCGTGTTAACACGAAGCAAGAGCATCCATTTCGTTACCTGTAGAATTATGGAACAATATTGGACTTGTTTGACGCTTGACTTGGTTGAATTCAGCTTAATGATTATGCGAACAATATTTTCACTGAGAGTAGCATCCTGAAGCTTGTTCCTTCTAAGAATTGACCCAAATGAAGCTCCTTCCCATTTTTCATCCACGTTAACTGACTGCATTTATTTGATTTAAAGATACATTCTTAAATAATATAAAAATAGACAAAAGAATCACCGTTTACATTAAAAAAACAAAGAAGATATGGAGAGTTTCAGTACTAGTTTTGTTCCCTCTGATAATTAGTCTAGTCAAAATTTACAGCTGGTAATAAAATGTAGAAGTTCACAATTACTGACTCTACTTACATAAATTGCAAGAGAGATATGCCTGTATCTATCTGTCATAACTGAGTCAGCAGATACGTGCTGGAATCTTGCTGCTAAGATTGTAGATGGTGATTGGCCCTTTTCCTCACCCTTCAAAAAGGCAAATATGAAAAGATAAATAATTTGGTTCTAAATTGCAAATATCAATGTAGATAATTCAAGTATTCAAGAGGAATATATAGCATAAACATGTTGAGACTACTGAAATCCAGAATAGAATAAACCTGCTGGCCCTTCTCAAGGAGATGAATACACATATAAGTGATTCTGAACTGTACATTTGCTACAGGGTGTTGAATGTTGTCAGCTTTAGGATTGTCTGTGTGTTCACATATCCGTAGAACTCTAGTTAAACCATCAGCATACACTTCATAGCCAACCTTAAACACTCTCAGTCCAAATGATCCATCGAATCTTTGTCCTCCTGAACTTAGTCCATTATTGAATGAGGAATCAATATTAAGCCTGCTATTTTTACTCATCTTCAATAATGGCTTCCATGGACTTATTTTGTCAATTTTAATTTCACGCAGTGCAGGTGTATCTGAGTAATAAATCAGATAATTAGAAATTATCATGAAAGAAACATAGAAGACATTAAAGAACCCCCATCAGTGCTGGAGATCCCGGCAACATATTGAAAGCAGTGCCAGTTAGGTTTACATCCATGCTCCGATGCTATGAGAAAACTCAACCGCCCAGTTCTATTCCAATGAAGATGTGCATACATATACAATGGGTAGCATGGGCTAACTCTAGACTTGATGGCCAAGCACACAAGAAAGTCTATACAGAAGTATCTATATCAGAGAATTAAATAAAATATTGAAGGATCTCTAGGAACAAAATATCATGTGAATAACTAGCAGGCATATCACCAACAATAACATCCTCAATATTAACATGAACTGCAAGTGAATCAGTTGCACAACATACTTATTTGTGGTCCATTACTTTTTGTTTCGTTTACTAGTTTATGCCAAAACACTACCACCAATGTATTTTGCTGTAGTAAAAATCATGATGTAGTAATATGTTCCTTTTCAAATTGCTCACAACAGATTGCTAATGTCTCCCATTGACAGAAGTACGCAAGCATAGTTTTACCATTCAAGCACCAAGTGGTAGGGTCAATGCTAGGCACTAGCCTGTGCTATTGCAACTACATCTCATATTACAGTACTGGAGCTCAAGGCAGTTTGTCTGTGCACTTCCATATAATCATTATTGTAACAAGTAATAACCAGCAGCACTCAACAAGTCAAGATGTAATAGCGTTAGAGAATAGGAAATAAGGACTTGCCAATAATTCGAACAACCAACTTGTGGGGTAAGCTTAAGTCATCCCATGTATATTGTTCCGACTCTTGAGGGTGTAATACATCTGATTCAACTGAATCCTAGAAATTCAGAAAAATTTAATTACTATTGTCTATTGGATAAAATAATCAATAGAATTTACAATGTACGCATACCTTCTGGAAATACATGATAGATGCTTCATTCAAGCAATTCTCTATCCGATATGGTAGTGCAGCCTTTGGAGGCTTATTGAAGTGTAGAACAAAAGAAGCAGTCTCTTGTATGACATCAACAGAAGCAAACTGTTTCCACTTTCCATCTTGCAAGGTGCCCCTTTTCATATCATCTGTTACCATGCCTTGTGATCTTCGAAACTTAACAAAAAAACAGCCAATAGATGAAACACAAATTGGTCCAGACCAACAATACCCAGTTTCTTTTGGACAAAACTGAATAAAAATGTGTGAATCCTCAGATATATTTCTGTGCTTTTTAACAAACAAATCAAAGTAGTTTACTTCTCGCCTTTTTTCAGGTTTCCATGTATGTAAGGTAGCCCTTTTTTTTGCTTCGATTGTCACTCCATCTATGTCATCCTAATCAATTGAAAACTAAAATCATCAGTATGGAAGAGTGCAATTTTAAAATATTAAACATATGTCAGATGCTCAGAGCAAAAGCGAAGCACCTCAACAAAACATTGGCGAACAGCAACTGCAGTAGCAGACTCATTTGAAAAAACATATCTTGGAACAATTAATACAACTTGTGATGGCACAGGCAAGTCATACAGAACACGTTGTAAATACATGCCAAATGTTGCCATTCTATGAGGCAATATATTATCATGGATCTCCAGGGAAAATTCAGTGAAGCCAGACAATGCTTCCAAATCAATAAAAGCTTCTGATCCTTTCTCATTATGTAGGCATATTCGCAGTTTACTTGACCTGCCATATATAAAGCTTGTCATGTTAAAATAGCTAAACATGTTTTGCAGGCTTGTTGATGGACAAAGTACTTAAATGAATACTGCTTTTACATTTATGATAGTACAGAATATCTACGGATGAACAAAGTGGAACACTTCCCTAATGTTCTCTCTCAATCATAGATAAAATGTGGCAAGTTCATCAATTGAGATGGATCAATTCATTTAAATAGCAGATTTCATGTCACACATATGAACTGATAATCCACTCTAATATAAAGCATGTTCTAGCAATTATCAGCCGGTGCTAGTTTTCCCATTTAGTAACAGAAACTAAAACAAATTCTATAGTAAGGGTAATTCTGTTGTTTTCATAGTTAAAAAAGCCAGACCGGTGGTCAACCCTGTCATGGTCTCGGTTCACCAGTCTGACCGCTGAACCGGCAGGTCCGACCACGGTTCATAAACAATAGGTATATTTAATATTCTTCAGTGTCACAACAGCAATCTTAGCCTGGTGGTTGTTGAGGCGCAGCACTAACCTGTCCACCAAGAAACCATCCCCCACATTGCTCACTTGTGCACTCTTTTTCTCATTAAAATCAATTGGGCCTCATGTCTTTGGGGGGCCATTTGTGGCAGCTTAGCCTGGTTCACATGAGCCGTCCGGCTCAGAACGTCTCCGGTTCACGGATTTCATGCGAAAACCATCTGGTTCAGCCGGTTCACGCCAAGTCAATTGCGCGAACGGTCCTTCAAGCAAACCAAGCCGGTGAGAGAGCTGGTTCTGGGTTTTTCCGGTTCAACCGCCGTATGGTCCGGTTTTTTGTACTATGGTTGTTTTACATGTATTTATTGAATTCATAGATTATTTGCCCTAGAGGAGGAGTTAACTTTTGATAAACACAAAAGAGAAAAGGGAAATAAGAATCAATCGGACCCCAAAACAACTGAGGTGTTGATGTTTCCTGCTTTGCAAAAGAACATCTGATTGTGCTATAATAAGCTATGGGCTAGCTGGGAGCACCTTGCGTATATCATTCAATTATGGCAAAAGAGTCCCCCTTTGAGTTAGCTCTACTCAGCATGTAGCAATAAACTAGTACGCACTACATCAGCATGGAGAATGACAATTTGCAGAGACAGACTCTGATACGAGAGAATCAGAGAAACATAATGAATGTTTACTAGATTGCACCAAGAACTACATTACAATAAACATTTAACAGAATTCAACATCTTTTCTTACCTTGTAAACCAGGAGCTCATTGACATTGATGCCAGAATAGAGCCATCCTGAGGAGGAAGATTAATGGTTTCTTTTTCAGTTCCAGACCTGCAATAGATGAGCATCTATGAGCAACTATGTAGGAATGCTTACGGATTATTCAGATTCACGTACATAGAGAGTGGTTTTTTGTGGGGAGCTGTGCACAATAAGGGGTATTCACTGGTATTATGTAGTGTATATCTTGTGAACAGCGCAACCTGCACAATGAAGACATTGACTATCAGCTACATCATGTTGATACCTTCGAGTCCTCTTATGTCTCAAGGAATGCATTTTTCAACATGTCAAAATTGCCTACCTCCAAGAAGCCTTTCTCCTGGCGTAATAATCTTAAAGAACAATGGAATCTTCCAGTCCCAATAACAAATTCTAGCTCCATATCAAGAAATTGAGCTCGCCTTGTCTGCTTTTGCATTCTCTTAACCCAATCACTGCTATTAACTGCCTTGGACTTTGAACCATATGACATTAGTTCGACTGAAAAGGTAAACATGGCAGGATTCACATATAAATAAGCACTTGCACCACTTGTGATTGTTGCCTGCTTGCCAATAATGTCAAATTTATCGTCTCTGGTATTTTCTGCATTGTAGTCGAAAGTACTCCATAAATGTATCACTTTCTTCACTTCCATCAATAAGATAATATAGTTCTCTACAGCTACATGTTCATAAATAAGACTATACCTGGTTCACAGTCGGTCAGAATCACATGTATGTCTGTCTGCAAGAAATTATACACTTGAACAGTTGGGTAAATAAAAATTTCTCTCTGTAACTGCAATGCAACTGTTGCATTCCTGTCAAATACGGGACTTCCATTTGTAGGATGCAAAGGGACCTCTCTACTTATAGTATGAACTAAGAAATGAAGAGCTGTCACATATTGACCATCAACAGAAACATGGCAACTCAAAGAGCTGAAAGAAGACTTCATGGAATCAATACTGAAGGCTCTTCTTATGTTATAATTGAGCTTTTCCATAACACCAGATATGTGGACAGCTTTTTCACCAGTAATGTCCTCTGACCATTTCACTACAGTTGTATGACCTAAATTTCCAGAACGTTCAGAAATCTGAGGTCTAATTGACAACATAAATTTTCCTGAAATTCAAGAACCATGGATGGAAATATTGTCAGATAAGTGCCCTCCTGAAAACTACAGAAATAAAGAGGAATGCATTTGTCCAGTCAATAGAAGACTCCTATCACAAGAAATTTTTTTGGACAATGGCATAAGGTCCTAGCTATCACCATAAGGTAACGAACTACATACAAAACAAAATATGCATGGACTGGAAAATGACAGTATATTCCATCCACATGAGGAACAACTACACACAGATACAAAGACAAGTATATTTATATAAGGAATTAATGGTCAGTGCAAAAGTTGATAATTTGAGAAAAAGCGTGGCTAGTAAATTTCTAGCTGTCTCAACTAAAGTGCGCATGTATTTGTGCAAGGGAATTACTCAAGTCAACCAAAGTAAATAGAAAGCAATGTCTGTAATATTGCAGAAGAAAATTGTATTGATCCATCATTAAGAACTGTTTCCACCCCCTTTCTTCCTACATTTTTTACCCACCAATGCAATCTAAGTTATTGATCATGCATAACGGACAATAACATCATGTCAAGAAAAAGGTACAGTTACTTGCCAAGAGCTAGAGACATCAATGCTCTTTTGGATCCTCCAGATAAATCCATAGAGTCAAATACTCCAGTAGATTCATCAACCATGTCTCCACTTCTAACTGTGACAAATGCTGCTTCCTCATTAGATTTTTGTGGCCTCTGAAACCGAAGTTCAAGTGGGAAGTCACTCTTATTATAGATCCTCAATAAAGGTTGAACTGAAAGGGATAAGCCTTCCTGCAATTAATCACATCAACTATCAGAAAACAAAAGTGAAATAAAATCAGTAGTTAACATGAAGTGCAACATCATTTTCTTTCCTACCTCAGAGTTCTGGGAGACCTTGACCACAACAAATGGTCCAGAGAAGCTTCTTGAATCTATGGAAATCAGAAAAAGAAAAGCATCATACTAAAATACCACTAACACCCAAAGACAAAACACACAGGGACCTGCTTGAAGCTGGCTGTCATATATCATTTAAATAAGAAAAATCCGATAGCACAGGATAGTTATTGCCTTAGTTATATAGCAAAGCCACATCTCAGACAGGGTAGTCCCGATTCCCAAATGGAAACAAAGGTAGCATTAAGGCAAACTGGTATTGTGTGAAACATAATAAGCCAAGTTTATTGATGTATAACACCATGAGTGAGAACTTTCTTTGAAAAAAAAACATGTATTACAAAATACAGCTTAGGTATGCCACAAGAAGAAACCAATAATATTAACAAAAATATATAAATAAATAAAAATAAATACAGGAACATGCAATAGACAATGTTCAAGTGGACACTGTATTCTAAAGAAAGAGTCTTCAAATAATCAAGCAACACAAGAATACAAGATTCAAAAATTTTAAAAAATGTTTCCAATCTAAAAAACAGTGAACAGGTGTGTTAATGATTATAGTTGTTGAATGAAATACCTTTGAGAGACGATATACGGGATCTCCATGCAAATATGCCAGAATCTTGGAGAGAAACATTGATTGGAGCTGTTGAAAATGCCCCTTCCTTGAATAAAGAAATAGAAACAACGGTTTGATCGTGTGGATGATTATCCTCAAATGTCAAGTGCCTGGAGATATGTAAACATCGATTTTGTCAAATATAGCAGGCTGAGAATCTCAAAGCACAAACTGGATCAAAGAAGAAAGTCAAATGAGAATGAAATAGACAAATTACAACAGTATGCAACACAGAAGCTAGGAGAGCAATGAGATGACACACTTTTTTATATATCTCTGGCCTCATAGGCTCATAGCGTTTCTAGATTGTCAAAACATTATCAACATTTTAAAACTAGAGTAAAAGCTAGAATAAACATTGCAGAAACAGTTATGGCTTATTGCGAGGCATTGACCTTAGCTAAGACTGAGGTTCTCAAGCTTAAAGCCTCAAACCACAAACATGCTCTATTATTGCTGCTCCATCTAGTTTGCTGAATCTACGCTTTACAAAGCACCCAGAGGACTGTTTTAGTCATGTATCATTCTTTGTCGATAATGTATATTATGTACACATCATAGACCTTGCGAAGATGCTGAAAATAAAAATGATTTATGTAACATATGAAATGAACAGACCTCAAGAAAACTGAAGCTGACTGTTGGCCAGAAACTATTGCATCCTCATTATTTTGGAAATGACATACCAGTGTCAGCCTTGAGTTGTTCTCTATCTGCAAAGGTAAAGCGTATGCTGATACAATCAGAAGATTAGAACAAAACTGCAAAACTAGAAGAATGACAGTGACAGGACAGGAAATCAGAAGAATAGTTACATAACACATTGCATCTGAATCTATAATATGGCAAAAAAGCTCAAAGTCTACAACTCCAATCATTTTTTGAGATATCAATGTAACCTTATTCACTTCCCAAAATAGAAATTTAACTCTTAGAATGTTAAAATGCATGCATGAATGGTTAAATTTAAACCTTGCAGCAGTTAGGAAAGATAGCTGAGCTTTTGACAGCATATGGGCCCATAACATTTAACTTTCCAGCCACATAAAGAAGGATGTCAATTGAAAGCTCGTTGATAAATATATCCACCTGTAATAATTAAGGACAGTTAAAACAGTGATACCGAAAAACCAACTTTATGTAGATGAAGACAAGCATATACAAAGCTTTGCACCTGTTTTAAATGAACAAAAAATCGAAGGGGCGTCCTGCTACACCTAGTAACTGGAACTAGGTCAAAAAATCTATATCGGAAGAACACATAGGAAGTGATAGGTGAGATAAGTTCCTCCCTGTATGTAAGATAGCAAGAATTTGATTTTTAATCTCCAAGTAAAAAACTTCGATGCCACTAAAAATGGAAGTAAATAACAATACAATACATACTTACCACAGATATTTCCTTGCATTGAAGTACTGTACTATGACTTTGAATGAACTTAGAATCCTGATTTTGGATGGAAATATTTGTGTGATAACACGGGTATCACTTATGCAATTTTGGACAAGTGGAAAAACATTACCAGTATCAAGAACCTCATGGGTGATTGTAAAAACAATCTTATCGATACTGATGATTACATGTTGTGAACTCACACCAGTTTCCAAGCTATCCCTCGTACCAAGCAATTCATTTTCAACATCTAAGTAAGTGTTATTGTCCAAGTTCACATTGGGTACAAAGGGCCTTGCAACATCAGAAAAAAGAGACTCATCCAAAACCTTCACTTTAAATGGATTTCCTGGCTTTTTAACAAATTCCAGTAAGCCATCATTAAATGCGATGCCATAATTGCTTTTCTTGTTGACAAGGTGGTAAGAACTTCTTGAAATAATCTTGCAAGATTTATCATCATCACCGTCATCCTCAAAACCATCAAACCTAAGAGGAAATGTGGCCCAAAGTGAAGAAGGTTTGTCAACAGATGAAGAAACTTCAACCAAGTCTGATCCATGAGAGAAACTAAGAGCCAGTTCTTTGCCTTCATCAGTTCTTGCATATAAGGATAAAAGAGAAATGAATGGTGTATCTGATCTCCATCCCTTATGGTGTTTCACCTGAAAAAGGTCAAAACGCTATTTAAACAAGCATGCACATTGCTGCGCCAGCCTTTGAAGCTAATTACTGTGCCAGCCTAAACTTCTTCCAATTGATGGACGTCTATGCTTGGTGAAATCAGTTCTAACAGCACTAACTGTTCACTTCTTATCAGTGCTTCAGCTCCCTAAGTGGGCAATCAAAGAGATAAACCGGAAATGTAGAGGTTTCTTCTGGAAAGGAAACGAAACTGTCAGTGGAGGTCATTGCCTTGTGGCCTGGAAGACGGTTTGTGCTCCAATTGAGAAGGGGGGTCTGGGAATTAAAGACCTTTACTTGTTTGGTCTGGCACTTCGGCTAAAATGGCCAGCTCTCAGAATAGAAAATGAAGGAAGACCCTGGACCCTGTCGGGTTACTGCTTTGACAACGATGCCATGGAGATCCAGAATTCCTTTGCAGAATTTATTGTTGGAAACGGTGCACATACTCCCTTTTGGATAGGAAACTGGTCCGGGAGGGGTAGTGTTCTTCACCGTTGGCCTTGTCTCTTTTCTTATGTGCGGCCTTCTTCTAAGATCTCAGTTGCCCAGGCGCTGGTGAACAACCGTTGGGTGCGAGACATTCAAGGTTCGTTATCCAATGAAGCGTTGATGCAGTTTTTCCTTTTGTGGGACGAGGTGCACATGTTGACTGTTTCAGCCAACAAAGATACCATCAAGTGGGGCTTCTCGGCTGATGGATCCTACTCGGCCAAAAAAGTATATGCGCTTTTCTTTCAAGCAAGGGAGGACTGCAGCTTTGGTGCACTGCTATGGAACTCCACAGCACCGGCAAGAGTTAAATTGTTCATGTGGCTTCTGTTCGAAGATCGATGCCTAACATCGGACAATCTTGCGAGGAGGAATTGGCCTCATGAGGAGCGTTGTGTTCTCTGTAATGTGGCGCAGGAGGATGGCCAACACTTATTTGCAAGTTGCCCCTTCTCTGTTGATGTATGGCAAAGGATGCGGAACTGGGTAGGAATTGATTTCCCAGTGCCTGGGGAACTAAATAAACCGCTGGGGGATGCTTGGCTGGAAGTGAGATCGTTTTTTCGGAAGGGGTACAGTACCAAGTTCGACAATGTCTTCTTTCTCATCTGCTGGAAGATATGGAAGGAGAGGAATGCGCGTGTGTTTGAGCATCAAGTCAAGACTTCACAGGAGGTAGTACAAGGCATAATTGAGGAGATTGAGGTCTGGAGGTCAGCAGGAATTTTCAAGGAGACATCGCCTTGATCGGCTGAGATAGAGGCAGAGTTTCATGCTCTGTTCTCGCAGGAGCTTGGTTCCTTTTTTCCTAGGTATTTTTTTCTTTTTTTCTTTCAGTTTTGGCCTGGTTCTCTGGTTATCCAGAACTAAGGCCGGCATCCTAGTGCTGTTGTACCAAAGCACTTTACTTCTATTTATCTTAATGAAATTGGATGGCTGAGCTCTTTCGGCCTTCCCGACAAAAATTACATGTTTATATTACTAGTAAGAAATTCATTTCAGTACATACATAAGAAGCTATTACCTTAAATAATGCACATTCACCAGAAAGAGAATAGTGGTATGTGCCAACCACTTGATACTTATTTCCAGTGTTTTTTACTGATGCATACATCTGTTGATCAAGGTCCCGTATGGCCACGATTGCTCCTGTTAGCGCAGTAGTAAATGGGTTAACAAAACGGATTTCAGTTCAGAAGACTTTAGTTGACGTCATTAAGCACAATTACCATCAGGTATAGCATAATCCACATTATCCAGCAATTCCTGGTGAGTGGTGCCACCAGTCTGTATTTCCTTCTGAGTTGAGCCAGAGCTCAGAATCTCATGAAATGGAGCGAATAAAGACGATGCCATCTGCAGAGGTTTAGAAACTTTATCCATTGAAAGAAATGTCTTTTAGACTGCACAAACTTTAACTTGGGTGTCCTTATATTCTAGAATAGCGTTATAGCCTGCTCAGAGGTTTATATTGTAATTCCGTGATCTCATTTCCATGTTGCTCACCACGTATCACATTAATTTATTTATCCAAAAGGCCTTTATTATCAGAAAAGTGAATGCAAACAGCACGTGTTGGGAAAAAAAAGAACATAAATTTGATGGGAAAAAGGCTCTAGAATGGTATTCATGGTTAAGGGAAAAGTGCATTGTAGCTGTAAAAAAGGGTGTTAGAATAACTGCGCCATTTAAGCTTTAACTCTGAAAACACATTTGGACAGAACTATAAAAAAATCATTTTCTCCAGAGTTTAGTACTGATGCTAAAGGAGCTACTGATTTACCCATAAATTATTGAGAAGCGTAAGAGGAGCAGGAAAGAAAAGGCTAACTACCAAGAAGAAACCAATAGTCCAATACTGAATCCCTATGCTAACAACAAAAGATAAGATTGAGGGATCACCTCGATGCTAGACAGTGACATTGTCACCTCCAAACCAGAAACAGAACCGTTTCCAAACCAATCGTCACTTGAGCGCATCACATTAGAATCTCCATGCGATTCTTTTTTCTCAAGCTTCAGATAAGTTGAGAAATGTCTAAGGATGTAACTCTTGTGTGAAGAAAATTCTAGTGATGGGTTGCCTGTCGAACTTTCCATTGTAGAATTCGAGCTTGAAGGAACATCATGATCATAAGTAAGCACATTATCTGCTTCTATGAAGGGAGTATATTCTTGGATTTCCGACTGAGATGGAAGAGCAACAGACTTGCTGGATCGAAAACGGGGTGCTGGTACATCTCTCAATTGTACATGGCCAGTATTAGGCATGATACTAATACTGGAAATTGAAAGATGCTTCACTTCAAACAAAATCTTCATGCCAAGATTCAATTGTTGAAGAATTGCATCGACTTCAAGTGTTATTCCCTGGTATATACCTAAATGCAGGGAAAGAAGATTAAATTTCCTAATTGGCTTTATTCCCTGGTATATACCTAAATGCAGGGAAAGAAGATTAAATTTCCTAATTGGCACTGGCAGCATAAAAAATAAGAATAAGGTATATAAGTGCAGTTACCAGATTCATCCGCAATAGCAAGAGTAAGAGAAAACCGAGACAAATCAACATCTAGACATTTGACGGCACTCAATTGTGATTCCTCGCTTTGGGAATGGATACCGCTAGACACAGGTGATCTGTTGGTCACGGTAGACTCACTTCCTGCAGATACTGAAGTTACTGAATCTTTGACCGAGTTGGAAGCTGCCCGCGACGAGAGATTCATAAGAAGCCGAAAGTAAATTTTGCAACAGAAAACAAACTTAGCTAGAGACAACGTTTCCAGGAAGATCAAGCCACCCTGCCAATCATAGTTACAGATAATATCTTAATACCAACGCAGCAGGAAAAAAAGAATTGAACAATTCAAACACAAATATGTGGAACATCTTAGAATATGTCATGAATATTAAAGCATGTTGGAACAATATTGATATTAACGACCAAGAATTACATCCGTCTACTAGTATTGAAAAACTTAAAAAAGGATGGTGCACCTTGATTTTGCATTTGACAATCTGAAGATCATCATGAATGAGCAGAGTGATTTTCTGTTTGCTTGGTTTATTGACTTCAATTAAATAATTGTGCATGCTGTAGTCTCCAATGTAAACCTCAGTAAATTCAAGTTCAATAAAATAGTAAATTCCCAAAGAATCGTTACTGCAACCACTTCTAGATTCATCTTGCATTTTCTCGTTCATCAGGCTGTCTTTATTAGGACCAGCAGACAGATGAAATACACAATCCGACAAAATGAACTGATTCTTGTCATATGGAGCGCTGCTAAGCATGGTACTGTACCGTAGTACATCATTATAAATACTCATCTGAGGTTGGTTCTCAAAAACTACAGACTGAATTCCAGACAAGTTAACACGGATGTCTGTGCATTCTCCATCAAGCAGAAGTTTCAGAGAAGAGCTTCTGCTGGAAAACCAAACACCTAAAGCTAATATGTCAAGCGATTCCAGTGCTGCTACACCCTCAAACACAGGTGAGCTACTGATGTTGTTTATGGCACCGTTGGAGAGCACAGCAGGGTTAAAGATAAGTCCATCCCTTGAAGCACTAACGATGATGTGTGTTGGTTCCAAATCAAGTTCCATCTCAACCATGAGTTCTGTATGACAGTCAACTGTTTCTTCCTGGATAATATACTCAACACCAGTACCCATTGTACTTCCCTCAATATGCCTGTTGCAAAACGATGCTAACCTTCCAACAAAACATTGAGAATACTTAATGTCAACCAACTCAGAATTCAATGCCAACATTTGCATGCCTTCGATAACCTGCAATAATGGCATAGGGTTAACGCTACAGCAGTTGTAATCAAGTGAGCTTACTAAAGCAGGCACAATAAGGTGGATTGCAATAATCACAAAGAAATACTTATGATGGAAAGAGGGAGAGTTTCTTGTAAGTTATTTATAACTTAAATTGTGAGATGTATGTTCATCCAAGTCAAACACAGGTCAGCTATTCTGTGATGATGCCTCTCAAAAGCCTCATAAGTACCCTCAAATCCAATAGTGTTTGAAAGCTCTTTAAAAGCATAGTGTTCAAAAATTAAAGTATTGGACATACACAAACCTGAAAAATGGGAAACAGATCATCCATGAATAAGAAAGCCATACAACCAACAATCCCTCCTCCCAAGTTTATTGAGAGAATGTTTCTGGCGACAAAGAAGGAACTGGCATACTTCCTGGAAAGTGTACAAGTACAATGGAAGGAATTGTCAACTTAAATTCTTCAACTAAATACACTCTGCAAACCATGCAGATTGAGACAACAGCACTTAACTTGTAGGAGTTCAAAAAATAAAAAGGAATTGAACTTATTGAAAGTAAGGAGTGCATGTAAATGCTAAAATAAGGTAAATGGAAGTCTTCATATTCATTACAATTACTTTGAGTACTTGATATTTTTGACAACTCTTTTTAGAAAACCATTTAACAATACCTCATAACACAAGAAAAGAAATGTCCAGATGGTATACAAAAAATCCTTTTTTTGAACTCATAAGGCCATAGAAATGCAAGATTGGAAATTCTACCTGCTTGTTGATAGCTGGAAATTGGCTGACACTGGTCCAAAAATGTGAGACTGCTGCTTTGCCTCTCTATGATCTACTAGAAGAGTTAAATCAGCAAATTTGAAGCAAGCATCCAATACAGCAGTTCCTGAATAAACATGCCCTGCACTTTCCAGTGCTAAACAATGAGGTTCTAGCTGCTCCTTCACTCCATCAAATGTATGATGTGATTCTTTGACATGCAAATCAGCTTTCTGAGTTAAAGAAGATAGAGATGCTGGCCAGATAACACATTCCACATATGCAAGGCTGAGAGTTATGCAGGACGTGTTATTCACCTGAGAAAACAGGGGTACTTGCTTATTTTTGCTGTTTTGCACAAGGTTGTTTTTATCAAAGATTAACCTGATACTTAGACCTGCAATGAGTGCTGAAATCTGAAGGGTGTTTTCCGGAATAGCATCTGCAATCACAAACTTCAGTTTCTGATTGAATGATCTCAACTTATCAACAATTCCACTTGTACGTGTTGCACAGCTATCACTTCTGTTTGAAAGTTCTGCTGATTTTTCAGTTAGTTCTTTCAGCTCTTTGTAGTGCATAAATTGCCTGTAAAGGAGATAAGTTGATGAAGCACATAAATAATCCACATCAAGGTTTACCCTCCCGACTGTAAATCTACATTGCTGAAAACCACTTGTACTTCTGTAAGGATCAATAAGAAATGATTTGAATTCAAAAATGACAGAAGGTTTTTCATGATGCATCACACCTGAGTCATTGTAGAAAGTTCTTACTACCGTCCAGAAGGACCACAGTTCCTCCATATCACTCTGTAGAAGAGCAATAGGCGAATCACCATTGTAGGAAAAGGACTCGTCAGGCTGTTTTCCAGAAAATGGATGCATACTAGCAGAGTCACTCCAGAGTATTGTCTTTGAATCAGTATCTTCAGCAAACTCTTCTGTTCCAAAAGATGAATTCCTCCTAGTAATGCCGCCATTGGCTGGTTGTAACAACTTTGGGATAACAGAAAGGTGTGCCTTCAGTTCACCAATTACGAGAAAAAATAACTGTGTGGTGCAACCAGCTGTGTAAAGTATGGATGATGATTTTATTACAAGATGTACTGAAGGTGCATCAATGTGATAAGCCTTGTTCCCATTGTTTAACTTTGGTGTACCAGTGAAGTGATCACCGAGGGGTAACAATGTTACAGAGAGTTCACCAATGCAGATGCTGAGCTGAACCTCGATTTCTGAATCATCAGAAGCACAAGGAAAAATTCGTGCACAAGATGAGCACCCTCTGTTTCCATAGCTCATAAATCTCCATACTGACCAGAATATGAATATAAGAAACTTCCATAAATATGAAAAGAATGAGAGAACTTTCAATGTGTAAGAAACCAAAAGTGCTTTTGATAATTCTTGCTCGCTCAATTGCTGTGACACGGTTAGTTTTGAACGTGCTGCACGCCGTCCTCTTGCAATAGCTTCTACAGGGATTTTCTCCTCTAATTCAGTGACAGTTTTCAAATGATCTCTAATAGTTTCCCTGACTTTCCTGGTGCTTTGCACCCTACTGCAGTTTCTTCTTATAACTTTGTCAGAAGGATATCCAATTAATGATAATAACAAAATATATGCATGAACATAGGGCTGCCAGAAAGAGGCACAGCTTATGGCCTTCCTTAAAGAAAATCTGTGACATGCTACTGAGTTTTCAAGCTTTTGTGCAGCTATTTTCCAAAGCTCCCTACCACTCCTAACCTCATAATCTTCCTTTTGGCTTGTAATTTCCAATATCACCATCAACGATGGAATAACTTTAGGTGCAATTTCCCAGGATGCACTGGTAACATGAATTCCAAAAGCAGTAAGTCGAAGATTGTCTAACCTAACAGAAGCAGTTGTGCCAGTCAAAGATGCGGTGAAATCTGTATGATCATTCTCCTTCAGAAAAAACTCAAAGTAATCACATTTGACAAACAGATGATTCTTCTTTTTAGATGGCATATAAGACCCAGCTAATCCTCTGAACAGAGAGCAACGGAAAACATGCTCAGGACCGAATTGTAAGTCAGCTGTCCTCAATATGACAAGATGTGAATCATCAAGATATCGGGCTTGTATCGTGACTTCATCAAACCGAACTTGACTACAGTTTAGAAGTGCGCTGGAAAATACTGAGGTGAACTTTTCTTCTAGGGAGCTAACCAAACCTTCAATCTTCTCATGCAACAGTTCACCCTAAAGATAGTACAAGGCACAAAGAGTGATAAGTTTTTAAGAGAGCACAACAATAACAGAACTAGAAATATAAGTGTCAGTGAGGAGTCTATCTGAATTCTGAATAACTGATTAACATAATATAGGTTTATGGGTAATGCACAAGTACACATAGCTAGTGAGGATGACATCCCACAGTTCCCTAATCTATCTTAGCATAACCTGAGTTATCAGTGATGCACTACAGGTACACACAAGCGGAAATGAGATCACTTCAAAGTGATTTGTTAAGCTTCTTGCTTTCACAGTTACGTTCTGTTCCACCATTATGCCTGTGCACGTACACAGAGCCATCAATCACTAAGGCATATAACATTTTCACCACCATCACAGTGAATTGAAAGACAAAAAAAGGCACAAAGTTTGAAAAGAAAATTTGGGCATTTGACAGGCTTTTAATCACAAGTGCTTCATGGGTGCTTCATGATCAGAAGATCCTTCTTTCCGTTTTTAGGGCGTATATGACTCAAAAATAACTGCGTCTGAACATAATGCAGGCACGAATTTCACACCTGAGGATCCATTGCTGCAATTACTCTTTTCTTCTCCTTGGAGATCCACTCCTTGATGTCGGGCCGTTGCTTCTTCGGCGCAGACTCCCTTCAAAAATAGAAGAATCTCCTGTATCACTGATTCAAATAATGCATTCTTTTCCACAATGCCATAACGAGTACACACAATTTTAGCAACATATACTGACGCTATACAACATGTTTACACTATCTGCAAATGCTACAGCCACAGTTTCATCACTACGACTGCACACAGCCACGAAAGGGTTGAGGCGGCGGCCAAGCAAGGGAGCAGCAGGGGAATCAGTAATCACCTGAGGGTGAGCACCACGTCCACCCCGCGCACGACGGCGTTGAGCGCGGGCGCGGCCCACGGCGAGGCGACGAGCTCGACCTCGGCGACGGCCACGCGGTCGACCCTGGCCGGGAAGGAGCCCGGCACGGCATCACAGAGCACCGCGGCGTCGAGCATGACCCCTCGCGCGACGGCGCGGGAGCGGAGGAGGCCCAGCTCCACCCGCAGCTCCCGTGGTTCCGCCGCCAGCCACGGCCTCAGCGCCGCCAGCAGCCGCGCCCGCGCCGCCTCCGCGAGCACCATCCGGGCGGGGGCTAGGGCTCGTGTTCCTCTCTCTAGTGTCCCATGGGTGGCTCGGCACGGCGGCAGAGGAGAAGCCGGAGGTGGAGACGTGGGGTTTTGCGGCGAGGCGAGGCGGGAAGGAGTTCCGGGCTGCGGCGGTTGGGGTTCTCGTCGGAGAGGAGGGCGACCGGCGTGCGCGAGGATAGGGGGGATGCACGTGGGCCTAACTTGGCCTACTACAGGATTGGCCCATTAGTGAGGAGTGGCCCAAGTCATGATCTTTCCTGACCTGGGCCGAAGGGTGTTTCGTCCGGCCCAACATCTGAGAGACTGAGACTGGCCAATATTTTTTTTCTTGAAGCCCAACGAAATAAGAGTTTCAAGCACAAAAGAAAGTTGAAAATTCGAAATTGAACATGACGGCGTGAGTATAGAAATTTCGACCAATATAATACACCTTAACAACGGTTTAGATCTAACTTTTTTCTTTTACCTACTTATAATCCAACGAACGAAAATCAAGGTTCACTTCTTTGTTTCATATTATTTTCTATTTTATTGTGTGCATGCATGCATAGATTTAATTGCGATAGTTATTCGAGATTTGCTCTTTTTTCTGGCTTCAATGCATACAGGTTATCCGAGAATTACTCTTTTTTTCGAGTTTGTATACATGTTTGGATTTAAAAAAAGTGATCGATTATATCACTTTAGTGTTAGCACGGATACGTTACTAGTTTTATAAAATAGGCCAACGGTGCTGGTTTTTTCGCTAAACCCCTCTACATCTCGGCTGCTTTGAAAATGAGGATGAGGATATTGGTGTCAGCATCATTGACGTCAAGACGTTGGACCTTGGTGCCAGGCTCATTGGCGTCGAGAAAAGATACGTTCATGAAATAAATTTATTCATAAATTTGTTCTAAGTCTGTTTGTAAAATAAGTTTTTATAAAGGCTAAAATGTTAAAAATCCACCTACTAATGCCCATTAATATTGAACTGCATATGTTTTTTTCCTCTTTATCTTAGGATAAACTGTGTGTGTTACAGTTCCAAGTAGTTTAGATTTATCAGAGGGAAGTCCAACTAAAATAGTTGAGATTCTAGTTTTATTACATTCCATACGTACAACATAGCTATTTTTTATTATATGTTAATTGAATTTATATCATCATAAAAATATCATTGTTGTTCATTTATTTTGATCCAATGCTATCTTAATTTTATAGTTATTTGAAATATACTATTACTTTTTTCTCACAGCAACGGTTCAAGCTTCATAAAACCGTGTTATGTGACAACCCTGTGACCAAAAGGCGTCGTCGCAAAAACCCGTCTAGAATTACCTGACAAAAATGTACCGTCTGGCACAAACGATCGTGACGATTTTCTGTCATCATGAATTCATGATGTTCTTTATTCGGATTAGTGACGGTCACATCGTCACCCGATCAAATCAAAACCGTGAAGAACCGCATGCTCCGGTGCCACAGCAGCTGATGACGTAAACATTGGAAAATTAAAGCTATAATGCAATTTCAGTTGCATATCCACATTCAAATCACGACCTCATCATTATGTGAGTATATCTGATCACTCGATTCGAGTCTCAAAAACCAATTCTGAAAAAATCTCACACAAAGAATTGCTAAAAGAATTAGAGAATAAAAGAATTAGAGAATGAAATCAAAAATTTGATACGCAGATTTTTCAAAACTGGTTTTCTATTTTTTAACTAACCAAAGCTCATCAACCGCTAGTCTATCAATCTAGCGAAGTTTTTTCCCGGGACGTGACAGGGCATTGTGTTGGCGTAGGAGGCGGCAGGGCGTTGGGCGGCAAGGCGCGGTAGCAGCAGCAGGGTGGCAAGCAGCAGATGCACCAGATGCTTTGGCGGCACGGTAATCAATAGGAATTCATTGAGAATTTAGACAGATTGATTTCATATCTTTATTGAGAACAAGGAAAAATTCTTTATATGAGAACAAGGTAAAAATTGCTACCTTGTTCCTTTCAATTTATTTTCATAGACATTGTCAAGGCTGTTGAATAATAAACCAACGTAGCGCGTTGAAGTGTTATTATTTGGAGTCTTTTTTCGACAATAATGTTGAGTTCATTGTTGATATATTACATGAAGCAAATACTGACGATGACAATGGTAATGAAGGAACACATATTGGTTCTATTCCCGAACATCGAGTTATTGAACATAACCGAGAAGCGAGCCATTTAAGATTGTTTAACGATTATTTTGCGGAAGAACCTACATATAGTCCTATCATATTCAGGCGTAGGTATGGAACAATTATTATTGTTTTTACATTGTTTGCATTAAATATTAACTCATTTTATTATATGTAGGTTTTGGATAGGTCGTATATTGTTCCTTCGCATCAAGCAAGTTGTTAAGGACCACAATAATATTTTGCTTATAAAAGAAACGCGGTCGGAATACTTGGGATAAGTTGTTTGCAGAAAGTAACAGCGCTATGCTGATTTTGACTTATGGGATTGCAGCTGATGCAACAGATGAGTATGTACGAATTGGCGCAAGCACAATAATTAAAAGTTTGAAAAAGTTTGTCAATGTGGTTGTCGAAGTTTTTGGCAATAAATATCTTCGGTCGCCAAATGACAATGGCATAGCAAGACTAATGGCAATATGAGAAAGTCGAGGTTTTCCAGGAATGCTCGGATCTATAGACTGCATGCATTGGAGATGGAAGAATTATCCAAAAGGCTGGCATGGACAGTTTACTGGACATATGCACAAGCCTACAATTATTTTAGAAGCTGTTGTGTCACAGGATCTATGGATATGACGTGCATTTTTGGATGCCAGGATCTCATAATGACATCAATATTTTTCAACGTTCACCTCTATTAGCAAAGCTGGCGGAAGGACAAGCTCCGAAGGTCAATTATACCATCAACGGCCATGAATATACAATGGGATATTATCTTGCCGGTGGTATTTATCCTAATTGGACAATGAGTATACAATATGATATTATCTTGCCGATGGTATTTATCCTAATTGGGTAGCTTTTGTGAAAACATACCTATGCCACAGGGGAACAAGTGGAAGTACTTTGCCAAAGCACAAGAATCCACAAGAAAGGACGTGGAACATGCTTTCGGCGTTCTTCAAGCCCGTTTTTTCATTGTTCGTGGTCCAGTTAATTATTGAAATCAACATACAGTTGAAAAAATAATGAATGTTTGCGTGATTATGCATAACATGATCATCGAGGACAAGAAAGAGAAACAGATTTCGAACATGACAACATTGATGGTGTTACTGAACCAGTACTAGCTTCTCATGAACCTACACCTAAGCTTCATAAGTTTATAGACAAGAAAGAGAAACAGATTTCGAACATGACAACTTTGATTGTGTTACTGGACCAGTACTAGCCTCTCATGAACCTACACCTAAGCTTCATAATTTTATAGAGGCATACAAGAAGAAGATAAAGAACATGAGTGTGCACTCTTAGCTTCAAGAAGATTTAGTTGAACACTTATAAAATTCTCATGGTGCCAATTATTGAAAAATTAAAAAAAAGTGTAACCTTCTGTAATCAGAATTCAAAATTACTAGAGATGTGATAATTGAATTGAGCCACACTTCGGTCAACTGTCCTCATTAGGTAGCATCGATATCATCTTACAAGTGAATTAAAGCCTATCGATCTGAAAATTTGGCTGTTCTCTCTTTGCACAACTCATGTTATGATCTTATAATGATTGATTGTTGCATAATGCATTGTCATCTTGATACTGCCCAACACTCCATCTTGTCTGTACTATCCATTTTCGTTAACAATCTCAAAGTATCTAGCGAGACAGTGATGCTTTAGCTTTTTCAGTTCAACCTGTCTCTGTCTGTAGTTCTGATGATCCTGCAGTGAGAACCACAGAGCTATTTACCTCATGTTAATACTGTAGCAGATCTGAAAATTACTATTGAAAAACACTATTCCTGCCTGAAAATACTGTAGCCGATTTAAAACACTACTGAAAAATAATGTAGCCGATCTGAAAATGAAAAAGCACTGTTCCTACGCTTACATCTGACATTTAATTTTGAAATTAACGTTTCTAATTGAATTAAATGTTACTGCCATCAAATCAATCATCTCCTCCGTTAACATCGTGGTTGCCTTCATTCACCGTATGATTATCTCTGAAATATAAAGCAAGCAGCATAATATAATTCGTTACACTAAATTAATTGTGAGCCAAATAAACGTGACAATTATTTGCATACATGTAACTATTCATTATCTTTTCTTTGAGACACGTGTAGTATTCTTGAAGCTGCACCAGCATTGAGCTCAAATCTAAAGTCATAATATGCTTTTCATCTATCATGTGTTTTCTGTCAGCCTCCTTTTCCCTCACAGCAACCTTCCTCTCTCTCAGTGCTACCTCCTTTTGTCTAAGTTCATTGTCTGTTTCAACACGTTGTTTTTCCAACATGCACAATTGAGAGAATATGTCGTCATCTACCACTTTCTTCTTCTCCCACAGAAAATCTACTGTTGATAGGTATCGATCATCACGACCTTGACGTAAACTAGCTTTGGCCCTTTTCACTCCTAGTGGTCTTTGTGACGTATTGTACTCAGAACTTGCTTCTTCAACATCATGTGCATTAGTCGGAGTATTGATTGGAGTAGATGATTCCGGCACCGTCTTCTCTTTCTTGTTGGTTACTTTTGAGGCCGATAATTCTCTTTCCTTGTCTGTTCACTTTTGCTGATTCCTCAACTCATTCCAGCAATGCATGAAAACAAACGCTTTATTATTATGATCCTCACATTTGAAAAGACTATGTGTCTGAACCAAGCTGTTCACAGGGAGAAAATAAATTTCCAATGCAATATAATATGTAAATAAAAAACATTTTTAGGGATACCTTTGTCTTGTACAATGGTGTCACTTTGTCTTCTCGCCTCTATACGGCTTAAACAACCACAAAATCTATTAACAGCTTCCTGAATATGTTGTTATCGTTGTGTAAGTGACTTTTGAGAACGATGTGAGTCGAATGTCCTTTTGTTTTTTGTTACAACTAAAATATTAAGATTTTACACACAAGTGTAAATACTATTGAAATATTAAAATTACTTATATATTTTTTTGATAAAATTTATTAGTTGGTGTATATGACCGGTACATACGTGTGCACAGAACATGTTTCCTAATAACCAAGCCTAAATGTAATAATCATAGCCACCCCTACTTCTAAGTTTCTAACCAAGCCGGCCACTGGCTCGCTGCTGTGCTGCAGAGTTGCGGAGCCAGGCCGATGCCAGCAATGTCGGCCAGGCGGGGCGCTGCGGCCAATTAAGCCGCCTCGCCGCGGCAGCCGCAAGCACCGGCGATCGATCGTGCCTCACCGGCTCACCGCCGCCGAGCGTCGCCTAAGCTTGCTGCCTAGCTAGTAGCTACCCCCGTCGGCCAGCCGCGCGCGCCGTGCAGCCATTGATCAGCCGTGCGCGCCGCGTTGCACCGCCGCCCACCTGCTGCCCCTACCGTGCATGCACCGGGCCGCACGTCGCGCGCCTCTTTCCCGTGCACCGAACCACATGAACGGAAACGTCGCCGGCCGCTCTGTATCCCTGCTCTTTCATTCTGGTACACTAATCTTCGTCGCTAGTCAAGGAGAGAGCCTGAACGCGCACCAACAGCGATGTGATGCGATGCCTCATCAAAGGAAAAGATTAAAAGCCCTTGAGTGATGTTAACTCAAATTCTTGTAGTGGCAATTATCTTTAAAAAATGTAACTGTGTGTATATAGCATAGCTCAACTGATTGAGTTTTTGGTGATGGAATCTGGTCATCACGGTTTTAAGTTTTAGACTTGACATAAATGCTTATATTTACAACTAATTATCTTTGTAATATAATGGTAGATGATATATCCATCAACAATTATAAATGTCCATGTTGAATTTGACAATATCAATATGTCGACATATTTTTTAAAGATATTTATAAAAATATAAGATATTTATGTGTATATTTATAGATGATGTGTTGTAAGCAACTGTGTGATTGTGTGTTTGTAATGTTTGTAATGTGTTTCGAAAGACAAAAATACAGCCAGAGCAGCTTGTTTGTTACAAATGTCCCACCCGCGTGCGCCAGGGTGGATCTACATGGGCCGGGCCGTTGGTTATGAGTCGGCACATCTTAAGGTGTTGCCTGAACTGGTCGGTAGAGTGTATGGGTCGGTCCAACATTTAAGACTGGGCAAATATTTATTACTCATTTTCAAGCCCATATCATAAATAAAGAGTGTATTCTATTTTTACTCATGAGCAGTCAAGTTTTACTTCAAAATGTTGATACTGTATACAATTAAAATTTTGAAGTAAAACTTAACTATATATTTAAAGTAAAACTTGATTGCTCATCAGTAAAAATTTTTTTAACTTTATTATAATTTTTTAAACTCTTATTCTCTCTCGGAAGGACCGGATAACCTCGAGAAATATACGATCAGGAAATAAATCAAGTGTGAATTCGCGGGATGGAGAAAGCGGTTAAGGCATCTCTTCAGCCGATATCGTGTTATCTCACGTGACAAATTTTGGTTAAATTAGGTGGAGACAAATCGAACAACTAGTGTGAATTCAAACTCCAGTTTTGCATTACGTTTTGACTCGACAGATCGAGATCGATCTATGAATATAGTGAACGAAATCGATCCCTTTGCTGCTTCTAGTCCGTGCCGTGGTCAAACTCAACTTTGCAATCCCTCTCGCCTCCTCTCGCCTCGATTGGTCAACGTCAGACGCCGGATGCAACAAGCGACAAATTATGACTTTTTTCGCGCACGTATTAATGCCATGACGTCCGTATACGTTTTCTTTTTTTTTTTTGTTTAGGAAACATCCGTATAAGTTTTGGACAAGAGGAGAAGGCGAGGAAGAGGAGCATATATATTTGTGAAATTCAAATGGAATCTTCTAGATTAAAAAGGACGCATGAAAATGATGTGTTAACCGACTTGATAATTAAGACATCTATTGCTAGCGAATTTAGCATGGGTGCTACGAGGCTAGCCACGTTAGATCTATAACTTTATAGATGAAAGAAGAGACAAGGGATGAGAGAAAAAAAAGAGAGAACAGTATGTGGCTAGAGGTGGAGGAGAAAATATAATATATTGTATTCTGTTATATTGTTATATTGTGTTGTATTATGTTATTTTCTAATAAAATATGCTATATATAATATACATGTGAGATAAAGATTTGTAGTGTCAGATAAATTATGATGAATTTATCTTTAAAATTATATTTTTAGGATTCTTATATTTAAGATTTTATTTTATTTTTATAATTTATATTTGGCTAAGTTGGTTCTGTCGTAACATTTTGATTCTGGATTGACGGTGTCCATATTATGTCTTTAAAAAAATCAACTGGGGGCCATTGCTATTATTTTTTAGGAATAAAAAACATCTGACACCTAATGCAAAAGTAGTGGCAATGTCACATGTGTCCAAGTAAAAGAGTTGGAGTAGTACACAAATAAACACAGGCACTAGCATTTTCGGTAGGATCCGTACACATTGTCGGTTTCTCTTTCTTCCTTCCTGTATTCGTGTTCGGTACGGAACTTAAATTACGAAAAGAGAACTATGTAAGTATATTTATAACTCCAAATTGATTTTAGGTGGTGGTTATGTTTAAACAAGATATTTTTACTACAGTATGTAGTATGTCATATTTGAACTTTATTAATTATCATCATGTATTTATACTCCATACCATGATATATACTTCATCGTTTGCTCTCATTTTATTAGCCACAGTCAAAATTGAATTATAAGTCTTAATTCTAGAGTTGATTTTAATATTTTTAATCATAATTTATTTTAAACATTAATTAAATAAGAACCGTATATAAAATGATTTCACGAGAGAACGGGTAAAACCGTAAAAGAGAGTTAATGTGATATTTTAATGTATATGACCAAAATCACCTTATATATATAATATATATAAGCAAATTAGACAATATTACTCTAGACGGTATATACAAACAATATTGTTAAGTTTATGGATGAAGTATAAATCCGATTTCAAAGGTTAAGGTACCACATAGATTAAAATCAAAGTTTTGGTTCAGGTATTTGAACTTTTTCTAAAGAAAGAAAGACTTGGAAGTTGCATGGAAATTAATTTTCAAGGGCTGTGACGGATCGGCCACTTGGCCGGTGCCCGCTAGCCGCCTCCGGCCGGCCGGCCGGCCGGCTGCCAACATTGCTTCGCGCGTACTTACATACGGGATTTGATTATTTGAATCACGTTCCCTCGACGGGGAAAGCGTAGGCAGCACGCAGCAGCATCAATGCATGCTAAGTACGTATATCCATCTACGGCTACGTAGGAGTAAATACCACTACCTATTTATCATTTTTCATCGTCCTATATATACTAATAAAAAATAAAAAACTATAATATATTTATTTTATCAAATCTTAATAAAACTATTCATACTTTTATATATTTCTAATATAAATATTTTCTACCGTCACAAACTCTAAAACTCTAATATAAGGATTACTTAAAAAATAAATTTATTTTAAGATAAATAAAAAATAAATTTATTACGAGACAGATAAAATAAAATAAGTAGCAGCTTGTCAACTGACATACTCATAATTAGCTCATAATTAGCATTGCTGTTGTGGATGCAGATATAAAGGATTGATAATTGATTGTTAGCATATTCTGGAGAAATGATATTTGATCAATCTGTCCAAATTCATAATAGTTTCGGTTCCAATAGAAATCGAGATTAAAAAATATTTTTAGTCCCGGTTAAATTTTTAATCCCGATTGGTAACACCAACCAGGACAAAAATTTATTTTTAATCTCGGTTAAAAAATCTGTAGTCCATGTCAGATCGACATTATTTTTATTCCCGGTTGGTGTTACCAACCGGAATTAAAGATTAATATTTGTTTTAATTTTTTAATCAACGGGGACCAGTCTTATCTCCTCGTCTTCCGCGCGCGCTCAGCCTTATCTCTCTCCTATCTCCCTCAGCCCAAATAGATCTTTCCTCTCCTCTCTCTCTCTCTCCTCGCTCTCTATCTTTCTCGGTCGATCTCTCTCTCTCTCACTGCGACGTGCTAGAGATGGCGGGTGGCGGGGCGGGAGGCGGCGGGTGGTGGGGGGCGGGCGGTGTGGCGGGTGGCGGGCGAGGCGGGGTGCGGGTGGCGACGGTCCGGCGGCCGGTGGCGGCGGCTCAACACCCCATCCCCCACCTCCTTCCTCCCCATCCTCTCCTCCGGACTCACGGCCACCACTGGTGTGGGCGGCGGGGTGGGACGAGGCGGTGGGGGTGGCGGCGGCCTGGCGGCCCCGTGGCGACGGCTCGGTGCCCCATCCCCGCCTCCTTCCTTCCCATCCCCTCCTATGGACTCCTGGCTATGGTGCGGGCGGTGGCCGTGGCCGGTGCGGGCGGCGGCGGCAGGATGTATTCTTGTGGATCTTGCGGGCGCGTAGTAGGATTTTGTGAATTTGTGGATCTATGATGTATTCTTGTTTGAGATGATTCTAAATTTGTTTGATGATTTTTTGTTGTATTAAGATGTATTTTATTGATCTGTGAAATATGAAATGTATTCTTCTGAAGTTGTATTCTTTAGATTTTTTTAATTTGTGAATGATTTTGTTGTATTGTAGAAAAAATAATATGCAAGCAGAAAAAACAATAAAAAAAATAAGAGCCACGTGTCGCTTTCATCTTTAATCCCAATTGATAACATCAACTGATACTAAATATAGATCTTTAGCCTCGATTATTTTAATTGAAACTAAAGATATGTATTTTTTGTCTCGTTTTTGTTGTCCCGATTTATAACCTAGGATTAAATAGGATTAAAGAGGATTGTTGAGTTTTTCCAGCATTGGCTTGAATTGAATGGCAACGTGGCTCATTTTAGTAACTAAAATTAACGGCCTGATCGTCTTGCTTGGGTGGTGCTCATGCGTTGGACTTAGTTGCGACTAGACAACCAGTCGGGTCTAATATTTTGACAGTATTTATGTGTATCTAGTAGTATCATTCTTAGCATTTAATTACCTCTAAAAAAATCAATTTTTGACAACAAACTTAGATATGTCTACATTTAAATTTATAGCTAAGAGTTGATTTTTACGGGGATATAGAGAGTGAAAGCTTGTGAAGTTATTTACAAATTAAAGACCCCATTCAAGGTTTTTATTTATTTATTTTCCTGTATTTGTGAGATGGACAATGTGGCTACTTTATTTATCTAATTCAAATTCAACGTATATTTACGTGGATAGCTCTAACTAACTAACTTAATTAGAGCTAGTATGATAAACCCTAAACATTTGTCTTAAGATGTCACATAAGCTAATATGATGAGATGAAAGAGAAAAGAAAAGAAAAATAGTACAAGCCATCACTTATGAGACAGCCTTCAAACAAACTCTAAGAAAAAAAAGAAAAGTGAATTGGATAAACAAATAAAATAAAAATATTAAGTTTAGTGTGCTAGAGTTATTTTAGAGGTTAGTGTGTTAGAAAATTTTAGCTTATATGGTTAAAGATAGATGTGTCAATTGCATCTTAAATTTGTTGTTAGGATGCTTATAGTATTGGACCAATTAAGAGGGTGTAAGTGGTAGCAGCCGCAATGTGACATAAAAAAACATAACCTATATAAAAATATTGATAAAGATATATTATTTATATAGTCATGGATAGCTAGGTAAAGCAGCCGACAACCAACATCTTCTTTTCTTCTCACACCAGAAAAAACCTTTTGTGCAACTTTTCTTGCAAAACAATTGCCAAACCAAAGAAAGAACGCTAAAGAAGAACACTAAAAAACCTTCCCCTGCTTAGTTGGAAATGTCCAAGTCTAGCTCTCACCATCCTCTGGGCCCACAGGCCGCTGAGATCACCGACCAAATCACCACCACACAACGACAATTCCACATCGAGCCGTCCATTTTTGCGGCCTTTTCCAAATAAAACAAATCGAAAAATACGCCGCACCGTATAAAAATACGGTGTATAGCTCTACACTCTACGTACTCATGTACAGGTTACCCTACTGCTGCTGCTACTCTCTCATTGGGCCACGTGTGTGCTCCGCATTCTCCGCTCACGCCGCGGCCATGCGCTTCCGCTCCGGCGCCGCTGCGTACGGCGTCCACGCGCCCAGCGGCGACGGCGTGGCCTTCCATGCGTGCGCCGGCGTCCGCGCCGCCGCCGTCGCATTGAGGGTGTTCGAGACGCGCCACACCTTGACGGAGCCGTCGAGGCTGCCGCTGTAGACCACCCACCGCTTGTCGCCGTCGGCGGCAGTGGTGTCTTCCTCGTCCATGGCGACGCACTTGACGGGCCCCGTGTGACCGGTGAGCACGGCGAGGCGGGCGTGCTCGGCGCCCTCCTCGCGCCGCCACACTGAGATCGTCTGGTCGGCGGAGCCGCTGACGACGACGCGCCCGGCGACCGCGAGGCAGAGCACGGCCATCTTATGCCCGCGCAGCGCCCCGCCGTTCCTCGGAGGTCCGGCGACCCCGGCGCCGCCACGCCGCCACTGCCAGTGCGTAACGGCGCCGTCCGAGGAGCCGACGTACACGACGCGTGCCTCTACGGCCACGGAGATGGCGGTGACCGCGCTCTCCCCTTTCCGCAGCACCCGCTCCATGGCGTGCCTCGTGGCGCCGCCCTTCCCCGGATCCCGCCGCCACACCTTGACCGTCCCGTCCGCCGAGCCGGTGAACACCAGCGCGTCGAACCCGGCGGCGGCCACCGTGTTGACGGCGTCGTCGTGCGCCCGCACCGATTCGAGGCACCGCGAGTCCGACACGCGCCACACCTTGAACGTCTTGTCCCACGACCCAGAGTAGAGCAGCCCCGCCGCTGCGTCGAGGCTGAGGCACGACACGGCGTCGAAGTGTCGCAGCCACACGGTGCTGTGCCGGCGGCGCGTCTGGACGTAGCGCGACGGCCTGACGGCGCTCCGCAACAAGTCCCCAAGCCTCGGCAGCGAGCCGACGCGCCGGTGCACGGCGGGGTCATCCGCAGACGCGCGCCACACCCTTACCTTGCCGTCCTGGTGCCCGGTGTAGATCCTCCCGTCGCCGGCGATGACGATCGCCTTGACGAGCCCGCTCCCGGACCGGAACCCGGCGAACTCGCGGCGGTCCCTCCACACCCGCACGTTCTTGGAGTCCGTCCCGGTATACAGCAACTCCCCCGCCGCGGCGAGCGAGTACACATGCCCATCCTCCTTCACCAGCGACCCGAGCAACCCCGTACCGTCGCCGGCGACAACCTCATCACCACCACCACCCATACCAAACCCAGGAAGATTCACCCACGGCGACATGATATACGGCGAGGACGACGCCGCCGCCGACGTCCGCCCACTCCAACTACTCATCGGCGACGGCACCGACGACGGCGCCCCACCATCATCGTCATCGTCCGACGACCTCGCCGCTGCCACAGCCGTGTCCGCCGGCCTCAGAAACTGCAGCAACTTCTTGTGATTCCCCATGCGCAATTGATCGAACACCTTGTAGAAGGAGAAAACGAGAGGGAGAAGCAAACGAGGCGAGAATTTGTCGAAGCTCTGACAGCATCAACTGGGAGGTTGGAGGTGGAGAGGGGAAAGGGGGTATATATAGGAGAGGCGGTTGTGACAGGTGGACGGTTGGGGAGGCTCGTGGCTTTTTTTCGGGGAAAAGACGAGGGATTCGATGGTGGGACACGTGGCGGCGTTTCGGCGTAGAAGCAGTAGAATGAATGATTTCTTGAGTGGTGAGTTGGGTGAAGTGGTGGGGCCCACGGTGTCATGCTCCGCAGTGCACTCAACTCAACCTGGTCAGAGAGTGGGAGGGGTACCCTACCATTTTGTTGTCCTTTGTCTAGGAGTATCTCCTACGTCTATAAAAATACAGTGTATTATTTAAAAAAATTAAAAACATATTACAACATATATTTTTAAGTTGTGTCTATAAACATCTCCAAGAGTATTACCTAAACCAAACATAGACGACTCACTATAGAGGTTTATCATCTATTAATTTAAAAAATAATTAGTGATAAACATAAACATTCGTATTAGATTTGTAACTTGAATCTAATTAGATAGGACTTATTACAATTTAACTATGTGAGCTATATTCGGTTCGTGGTGTATACCGTTTTATACGGAGGAAATATGAAGAATTTTGTCTGCAGAAGAGAAAATTACTACTACTACTAAGGCCGGCCCTGTTTAATCCACTGTAAAAACTTTACACCCTATCACATTGAAAGTTTGGATGCATAAATGAAGTATTATATAGACTAAAAAATAATTAAATGCACAGATTGTATGTAATTTACGAGACGAATCTTTTAAGCCTAATTAGACTATGATTTAACAATAAAGTGTTATAGTAAACTTATGTTAATGATGAATTAATTAGACTTAATAAATTCGTCTCGTCGTTTTACATACGAATTCTGTAATTTGTTTTGTTTTTTTATTAATTTATATTTAATAAGTATAAAGCATTGATATGATATTTATGATAAAAAATTTTGAATCTAAACTCAGCCTAAATTACTAGTGTAAAACAGAGGCAGCTAGAGCAGTCCAGCAGGTAGAGCACGTAACCGCATAGGAATCAGCGACGGCAGCAACGCAGCTCACACCTGGCAGGGTTTGACCGTGACGCACAAGGTAGCTTAGCCTAGCCTAAGCTCGCCGGCAATGGCCGGGTCAAACACACTTACCATAATTAAACACGCACGAGAGCTTGACCACCAAATTACCTTCTGGATCATACCATCAATGTGAAGATTAATAAGTGAACTCATAAATTAAATTAAATAAACAGCCGTTATTTCTAGCGGTCGATCGAGGAAGATTCCGTTACCACACGCTAGCTAGGTGCGTTAATTACAAGCGTGTATGCGTAAGCAATTGCGTGCGTACGTCTGCTTGCGTATGCAAATGTGCGACGTGTCAGGCCTGCGACGCGGAGAGAGAGAGAGAGAGATTGGTGGTCAACTGGTCACTCATCTGTCACCTACACTGGTGGGACGACGTGTGCCGGTGAACCGACTCGGAAATGCATGGGAACGAAACGGGAAACCTGTGACAGACGTTACAGATACGACTGCACAGTTGTATATGAGACGAAAAATATAAAATAGATTAAGTGTAGCGTTTAGCGGCTCACTGCTACATAGTAGTGTGAGTCTATATATCTAGCGTTAAAACTTAACTTAGGGCATGTTTGGTTTTAGGCCACACATTGTCATGTCTAAAATTAAGAACTTGCCATATTTGTGGCTAGCCATACTTTATGGTAAAAACTAATTATTTGGTTCATTAGTAAGGTGTGGCAAAAATGATGTGACTGTTGTCCACAATTTTTGACAAAAAAAGTTATGGTGGTCGTTTGGATTGGAGCCACATATTGATAAAAACATCATGTGGTCAGGTTACATATCAGCAGCAAAATGAATAAGCAGGTTGGAACCAAAGTGCATACATATTTATATATGAGTTTAGTAGAACAATAAGACCTATTTCAACTATTACAAAATGAACAACCAGCCAACCAAAGCACTCCAGTAAGATGTTCTAGCCATTTTTAATGACCACATAGCCAAAATGAGACAAGTAGCAACTAGACAAAGGTTCTACTCATCAATCACCAGCAGACACAACCAAAATAAGTGCACAGCCAGGTGTTCCTAAACACATCACACACCAAGCAACCATTTTCACAAGCTAAACTTCACAGGTTAATCCCTTTTTTCTCACATAAGAACTTGAACACCCAAGCATGCAGTGTTTGGTCACTTGCATTGCACAACCAACCACACTTACCTTTATTCTCTTTGGAAGATAGATACTCACCAACAAGAACTCTTTGATCAGGTGTCAATGGGATTGCCTCTATTTTTTGCCACAGAATTGCATGAGGATAACTAAACTGTGGCATTTAGGGAGGAACAGTGGCAGCAAATGTTTCCCGAATTGATTTCATCGTAGCACTAATTTCATCAGTGGACTCTGCAAAACGACTCTTTCTTTTTGACGGCTTCTTAGTTGGTGACTTGTTGCCTCTTGGACGTTTCTTACCATCTTGACTAGTGCTAGAAGAGTTGTCAATATTTGCTTTCGTGGTTGGAGATGGCAAAGTGTCAGAATCCTCACCAGTTGGTTCTTCAGGTTGTGTGTAGCAGTTAAGGTCAAGCAGATCTCTTGAATCATCACTATCTCGAACCATCACTAACATCCATGCATGTGTTTTGATCCATAGCCAAAGAGTCATCAGCACTTGATCCCGTGAATAGGTCCCGCATCTCATTAAAGAACTTGATGGGCTTAGAGAGTAGGCGTCTTGCTTTGTCCTGCATACAAAACAAATAAGTCAAATTGCTATATGCAGTTCCATATTCTAAAATACAATATATTATTAAATCATGTACAAAACTTACACATAGGACCGTCTTTTCAGATTCTAAAATAGTCACCAAGCATCTTATATGATCAAATGAATTGCCACTCTTGTTCAATGCTGCTGCAATATACTTCCAGTTTTCTTTGTGATACTTGTAGTGACGATCCACTTGATCAGCAGTCACCCCCATAGCAAACTTCTTGTTTAAAGCATCAGCACACAACATGTGGTGAGTCTTCTTAATCTTAAATCATGCATGTTGCTTTTTCAAGTACTCCATGTACCACCCTAGCATGAATTTGGTTTGATCCTCATGCCAGGTCAATGACCTCTCACGAGAGGACGGAAAAACATCAACCTTCCCCTTTCCCTTGGCCATTTTTGCTGTCATTCACAAGAGACATTTCAATACAAGGAAATATTTAAAGCATCACACTCATATGTTCCATACACAGAAATATATTAAAGCATCAAATTGGTTACATAATTCAGACAGAACTACTTAAATCTAAGCTACAGCTGGTCCTATTTTATCTTCCTACATCTTTTTAGCCATATCATCTCTTTTCTTTGCCCATGGTATATTCTCCTAGTGCATATCAGTATAGTTTCTTACACTCCGTGGCAACGCTGCATAGCAAGCAGCATCATCATCCACAAAGACATCGTGACAGTCCTCTATTATCCAGTTATGAAGTGCACAACAAGCCATCATAATTTTCACTTGTGTTTTCAAAGGGAAAAATGGCTGAGATTTAAATATTTTGAAACGGTTCTTCAAGGCACCAAATGCTCGTTCAATCGTTGTTCTAAGAGATGAATGGCGAAGGTTGAATAACTCCTTTGGGTTCTCTGGTTCTCTAGCGCCCTTATATTCTTTTAGGTGATACGGGTGCCTCGGTATGGGGGTAATACACTAGGTCTTGCTGCATATCCAGCATCGGCTAGGAAATATATACCTACATTTATTTTGTGTAAATTTAATTAGCCAAGAACTAATTTGAAGTTTCATATTGAGATATTAGGATGTGATGGGAATAATCCTACCTTCTGGTATTTTAAGTCCATTAGTACGTGATAGAGCATCTTGAAGGACATAAGAATCATGGGCGAACCCTCCCATCCAAGAAGAACATATAGAAACCTTAGGTCAAAATCAACCGCTGCTAGCACATTTTGGGAGGGAAATTTCTTTCTACCCCTAAACCGGTCTTGCATATGCATAGGTACACATGCTGGTATATGTGTACCATCCAAGGCTCCTATGCATCCCTACGAAAAAACACAATTTTTTTTACAAAAATAGACAAACATGATCAATTTGGATATACTTGAAACATGGATTACCAATTTAGGTATACCTGAAAATAAGGGTGAAATCTGTCCTGGGAACTTGTTATCTTTGGATGTGTGTCGATGGATTTGATGCATACTATGTCACGGGCAAGGATGCAAAGGGCATCTAAAACAAGGTTGAAATATCTGCTGACAGTCTCACCCGACCGCATGAACTCAAATGCAATTGGTCTATTTGCCCAATTTTGACCCACAACATGAATAAACATGGCAACTTGTTCCTCTATGGTGACATGAAAGGTCTCCTCTAGCAGGGCACGTGATCTAAGCTCAGCACACAACTTATGGAAGACAACTTTTCTCATACGTAGCTCACTTATGCAATGGGCTTCAGTTCCATAATACAAACGATCTAGACGTCGCATTCTTTCAACATCTCTATCAAGCATGGGAACTACAAATAGAAGATATACTACTTGTATATCTGTAAGCTCATTGTTAAGCATGTATTAGTCAAGAAAAAATATAACTAGTACCACATATACATGCATGAATCGATAGCTCATCTTGTCCAGATCTAATCAAGATTCTCCTACCACAAAATTAGTCTCAACAACAATTATACAAGGAAGCATCTTCAGTATTAAAGAAATAAAGAAGTAGAGCTAGAAGCATCAGAAACTAACAAGAAGATGCATCTGCAACCTAAAACATATCGGTGACAGGGGAAACAAAGAAAAAAGATTTACCTTCTCTCCGGCCGCACGGACACGTCGTTGCCCACAATCAGAACAAACAGCTGGTCATCCAAGTACAGAACCTCTTCATGCCCCTTTGCTCTCCGTTGCCTCGACTGCTTCTACAGGACTCCAGAAATTTTTCAGATCTGCATACACAAGTGGAATCTACACATCAACTAATGCTTGTGGTGAGAGGAGGAGAAGAAGGCACAAGTGAACAACCTGTAGAGGAGGTAGCACTGATGAGCTCAACAAGCACGCCGGCGCCGGTGTGGAATGCGAGCAGCCATGGAGCGAAGCAATCAGGTGAAAAGAGATGGGTTTGTGGTGGTGAAAAAAAGTCAGCGGGGTGAATATATCGTGGGAGGTGGGGAAATTTTGGCGGATTGGCGCGCCACGGACCGTGTGGCGGAGAAATCGACCGCCACACTTTTGCTAAGGAAAACTATGGCGGGAGAGAATTTTGGCTGTGGCGACCCACACTTTAGCACTCAACCAAACACCCCCCAAAGCAGCTGTGGCAAGCCTAAACTTAGGCATGGCAATATGTGGCCACCAACCAAACATCAACCACTATTAGATTTATCAGATTGGACTTACGAGTGAAGCAAGAAAATAGACACGCGTGCTAACCCTTTCACGCTATAAAAACACTATACATATCGATAAAATAATAAATTTAGAATAAAGCTAGGTGACGTCACAACATTTGAGAACTAATTGCTTCTTTTGCTTTTCATCAACCTTCATGTACAATCTTATTTCGTGCTGATCAAATCACGTCTTATAATAAAAAAAGAAATCTTTCTTGGTATCAATTCTCTTGCCTCTCATTTTTTTTAGAATCAGAAGGATCCTTTTCAAGATTCCATTTCTTCATTTGGAATCTGGGCTCTCCTATCTTCAACTTATTTTTTCTGTATTCTTCAAGTAGCCATCCTATTAGTTGCAACTGGTGACTGCCTTCTTGTTGCCCACCTTTGTGTCTCTTGTAATAAGCTATCACAAGCCCTTCAATCAATAAAAGAAGTTATCCCGCCCTGATATTAACCGACAAAGCTATACCTTTTGAGGAAAGCAGATGCAGAGCTTTCTTTCTAAGAAACCAAAAGAGGTGGGTAAGACAAGCTATAGAGATGTTCCACAAACATCTTACTTGAAGCTCTATTTCGAGTGCACTAAGCGAAGAGGCACACTCTGGGTCCAAGACTTGACCAAAAGCTTATCTCTTTCATCTCAATTTAACATTTTTCAAAACGCGGCTAAGACAAGCCGCTTAACAAGTAGGAAAACAAGTAGGCGAAAGACGAAATGAGCATTCTAGTGCCAAATGGCGTGCACGCCAAATCCCAGGATCAAGAGAAGCATTGGTTTCGTATTTTGGTTGGATTTGTTCGAGTCATTTGAGACCTGCAATGAAGCAAGGATCCAATAGTGGATGGGTGTGTAACAGTCGACCTCTAGATACTTGAATGTGAAGACCAAAAATACCGAACGTGCATTCTTTTCTCGGTTGCGGTGTACTTGGAGTGAAAAGAGGGAAGAAGCCGGAAGGGCTTTACTCTTTCATGATGGAACGAGGAGCTTGAGTTGATTTGTTCACATAAGGGAGATCCTGTGTGCTAGCTATATCTGTTATGGATGGAACCCTCACTCAACGACCTGCTACCTATCTAGATGGAGCCCTCACTCAACCAACCTGCTACCTGTCGGGAGATGCCCACACGTCGAGCCCGGCCTACTTCCTACTTGAAAGGAGGCTGACCGGACAAGTAGTAGGACCGTCAAAAACCCTAGCCATGGTAGAAGTAGCTCACTGAGTTGGCATGAGCGCCTGCCTAGTTGAAGGGATTTTCTCAGGGGGAGCGAAGGGAAGAAGCTTAGATAAGAGAATATGCTCTCGCATCGCTTTTTTTGTATAAAGCTCGACCAACGAGAAAAAGTGTTTGGCCCAAAAAGAAGAGGGACAGGAAGCGTGAATTATATGTTGACTTTTTCGCTATCAACCCTAGGTGGAGGTTCGCAAGGGGGATATTCTGAACCAACCGAGAAAACATCCCCTGGGAAAGCCTCACGACCTCTGTTGCTTCTGCTATCCGGACCATAGCCGGCGCTTTAATCATTCCCGGTGATTCGGTGCAAAGAGTATACTTAACTCAAGCACCAAAGACAAAGGTATCGCTCATAAAAGGAGCTCATCATAGTACTTGCTCCCTAAAAGAAAATTTAATTTAGTGTCTCTTTCTAAAAGACGTGAATACAAATAAAAAACATCCCCTGGGTAAGCTTCGAGGAGAAAGTTGAAGTGGGTATCAAATAAGTTGGAATGAATGGTGTGGTACTGATCACCCACACAATCTCGATTTGACATGACAGAGAGAGATGGCGATGGCAGTCTCTCTCTCTTCTTTTTTTTTGGGTCAACTACAATATTATTGACAGGACTCACATAAAAATGCAGCTTCACCAGAGGGTACAAAATCCGCGGGATCGTTATAAGTTGTCCAAGTTGCCAAGAAAGAGTTCAATGGCACGAGCCATAAATGAGGTATTTTCAAGGATAGCGGATGATCGATTCACCATTGATAGCTTTGAGAGGAATCTTCGCTTTATTAGGTGGCTATAGCATAACGAAACAAGTAGGTTATTCTTTACTAAGTTGGTTCCTCCAATTTAAATAATGGTACCGAGCCCAAGGAAGAATCATTCTTTGAATCATCCAGATCTATCAATTTGCGAATTCACCGTCTACCAGTTGGAAAGCTAGACATCAAGGTTGTGGCTTGATGAGGATAACTAAGCTGACACGCTGGTGGTGTAAGACCGTCGAATATTTGACAAAAAGGAGGAAAATCACTCTGATCTTACATTTCAAAGAAATAAGTGGCTCACGAGGAATGGAGAGACAGATTCTCTATTTGATCTGGAAGTCCTCTTATAACAGTTCTACTACAAGAGACACAAAGGTAGGCAACAAGAAGATAGTCATCAGCTGCAACTAATAGGATGGCTACTTGACGAGGGTAAAAGTGCAATAGCACTATTCCAATACCTGTGATCTGATGAGGTACTGTTGACTCCTTGCTTGCATTGCATCGACTGCATCTTCTCCACCTAATGAAATGAAGGAAGATGCATAATTCTCTCGTAGCTGGGGCTAAGAACGATCCTTGCGAGATCAGGATGAGACCCTTCAGAATTTCTAATCAATCCATGTTAGCTCAACATCGAGAAGAGCATCTCTGCTTTGACCCAATTGATGACTTTGTCAAACTCCGTAGATAGGGAGGAGTGGTCTTTCAGGATTGGTCCTTGTGTTGCACTACTGTACACGAATGGACCTCTTTTTTCTATGCAGTAGAGCGAAGCAAAATTTGGTTAAAATTACAAAATTTGGCGGAAAAAAAATATATTTTGGCGCGCATATCTTTTCATGCAGGTTTGGCTCTTTTTTCGTAGGCTGCTATTTAAGCATCATCTTCGCAGGTGGCGTGTCGTGCTCCAGTCTATGTAGAAAGATTGATCTTCTCAGAGGGACCAGCCGGCCGCCTAAAAAAACAACATTTTCACAGGTCTTTTTCTACCGGCGAACCCACTGTCCGTATAGGAAGATGGGTGTCGTTCGCATAAAAAATGTTTTTCTAATAGTATTATACTCTTCTTTCACACCATTTATTTTTTCCCGTCAAATTGTGTTGCTATCCGCATGCTCGATTTGTCCGAACAACTTTGGACCGGCTCATTCTATATCTCATATAATATTTTTTTAACAAACCATATGATCTCATATACTATGTAGTAAGGGCATTTTAAAATGGCGAAACTAAAAAATTTAAGTTGACACACATAAAATAAAAAAAATATTAAAACATGATTAATTAATTAAGTTTTAATTATTACAAACTTGACAAATAGATATATTTGATATTTTAAAATAATTTATATATAGAAAGTTTTCACACGGAAAAAAAAACCGAGATAAAATCTGAATTTAGTTAAGAAAAAAAGGCCTAAGGATGTGTTTGAGAGTGAGAAAAGAAGAAGATTGAAAATATACGTAAAACGAGATAAATTATTAGCATATAATTAATTAAGCATTAATTATTTAAACTAAAAAATGAATTAATATGGTTTTTTAAATAACTTTTATATTTTTTAAAGAAGTAATTCTTCCGTATCAAAATATAAAAAATTTTGGTTGGATGTGACACATCTTCTGTAAATTTGGACACGTCTGGACATGAAGTCTGTCCGATTCATAGTGCTAATAATATGTATCTACCATTTAGTAATTCGGTGATTATTTTTTCTCAATGTAGTAGGGAGCACAGCCTTAACTCGAGAAGCGTCCATTATCAGAGAAACCATTTTTGGTTGAAGTGTAAAAATCCATAATAGTTCCGGTTTGAATAGTACCCGGGACTAAAAATATTTCTAGTCCCGATTTAAAAAGTGAACGGATCTTTAGGAACATTAGTCCGGTTCGTGACACGAACCAGGACTAAAGTCCCGGTTCAAATATTGTCAGAGCGTCGGGCATTTTTAGTCCTGGTTGATAACACCAACCAGAACTAAAGATGCTATTTTTAGTCTCGGTTGGTGTTACCAACCGGTACTAAATATGTCCGGCACTCGACAGTCTGGCACCTCGACAGCCTCTTTAGTCCGGTTGGTAACACAAACCGGACTAAAATGCTATTTATTATCCCGATTCTTTCTACTAACCGCGACAAAAATATTTCGATTGACGCGCACGATTTTTTCGGTCGGCCGCGCTCTCGTTCTTATCTTTCTCTATTAAACCGCACGCACAAATCTAGATCGGGACTTATCTTTTTCTCTGCTCCCTCTCCCCTCTCCTCTATCTCTCGTGGCGCACAAGCGGGCAGCGGAGGCCGGGCGAGGCGGGCGGCGGCGGCCGCGCGGGGCTCCTCCTCCGCTCTTGCGCCGTGGCGCGCGGGCGGCAGCGACGGCCGGGCCGAGGTGGGCGGCGGCGGCCGCGCGGGGCTCTCCCCTTCGCTCTTGCGGTTGCGGCGCGCGGGCGGGCGGCGGCGTCGGGCGAGGCGGGCGGCGACGACCGCTCGGGGCTCTCCGGGCGGAACGAGGCGGCCGAGCGGGAGGCGGCGGCCGCGGGAGGATGTTGTGATATGTGATTGTGATTTTGATTTTGTGTATTTGTGGATCTGTGATTTTGATCTGAGACTCTGATGTTGTATTTGATGATTGTGATTTTGTGTATTTATGGATCTGAGATTTTGATCTGATATTGTATTTGATGATATGTTATTTGGATCTGTGATGTTGTGATGTTGTAATATTGATTTGTGATTTATCTATATGATATGAATTTTTACTTGCATTCAAGCTGTCTCGGAAAAAAATAATATACTTGCAAAAAAAGAAAAGAAATGAAAAAACTATATGCGACGTGACACTTTAATTTTTAGTCTCGGTTGGAGCCACCAACCGGGACTAAAGATGGCGAAGCCGGTCACGTGGCTCCAACCGGGACTAAAGATGCATATCTAGTCTTGGTTATTTCAACCGGGACTAAAGATGTCAATCTCTAGTTCCGGATTCGTAGTTTCGGTTTGACAACCGGGACTACTGATGGTTACCAACCGAGACAATTGAGCCTTTCTCTAGCAGTGGTCCGTATGAAAAATGATTTTTTATTGTCAATGTAGTAGGGAGCATTTTTGTCAATGTAGTAGGGAGCACAGTCTTAAGTGTAATGAGTATGTCTCGTTCGTCTATAATTTATACAGCTGTACACGAGATATTATACATACGGAATATCCAACTGAATAATACTATGCATATGTACGTCGTCATCGCGTCTCGCCGGTTAGCACGGTACAGATAGCTATACATATCAACGTCCTGGAACACGACAGTAGTTCAGTGCTACAGCCAGCCGTGCCGGCCGGGGCGTGCCAATGAGACACCAGAATTTCATGTTCTCTACTGCAATTTTCTTCCTTTTCTCTGAGTACATGGGGAGGACATACGTACAGATTACAGAATCTCTACTACAGTACACATCAGGCGAAGGCATCGAATATCTCAAGCATAGGCTCAATTAATCATGGATTATAAATTTTCGGACAAATTTTAACTAAAAATTTACACTTTTGCTAATGCAATTTTTCTGTCAGGTTAGAGGCTCAAGCCAAAGCTATCTCACATATGCATCTCTGGCTTCGCCCTTCACTACATAAAAACCGTATATTATATATATACGGTATATATATTCACGTTTTTATAGGGCAGGAAGATGGTTATTGTGTTTTTCTTTATCAATCTTTCATTTGGAGAGGGACGTACGCATGTATATATACGGTTATTGCCGGCGCATGCAGGGGTTGCCTGCAGAGCAGGTCGTTTGCTGGGATCGCAGGTAGCGAGCGGATACCTCGCCATGGGCGGCCGCCATGACGCTACAGCGAGCCAAGCACCCTCTATTCATACGCCACAAAAATTACATGTGGAGCTAGCAATTTTCTTCAACCATAAATATTTAATATTTAGAATAAGATTAGAGAAATTATAATAAAAACTGAAGGAATTAAAGCATTTTCAAGTTTTGTATCTTCAAATCAGTTGAGACCCACTACTACAAAAATACCCATAGAGATCGGCACTATAGGTGTCGGAACATCTAAAACCAGCACCTATAGCATTTTTCCCACCTCTACAGGTCAAAAATTCAAAAACCGACACCTTTAAACGACTATAGGTGTCGGTTTCCAAAAAACAGATACGTGTCGGCTTTTTTAAAAAAACTGGCACCTATAATAAATTATAGGTATCAGTTAATTAAAAACCAACACCTACAATATATTATAGGTACCGATTTTTTTAAAAAACCGACACCTAAAAAACCGCACGGCCTTTTAGATTCCCTTCCTCTCCATCGTTCCTTCCTTCTTTCTTTTCTTCCTTATCCTCTCACTTCGGCGCGGCGGTGGCGGCGGGAGGGCGCCGGCGGGAGGGGCCGTGGGAGGGCGGCGACGGAGGGCGCGGCGAGGGAGGTGGCAACGGCGACGGCAAGCCCTCTCCTCCGGGCGCGGAGAGGGCGGTGACGGGAGCGCGGGCGAGGAGGGGGCCCTCCCCAGGGCTGCGGGAGGGCGGCAACGGGAGCGTGGCGCGGAGACGGTGGCGGCGGCGGCTAGCCCTCCTCCGGCTACGGGAGGGTAGTGGCGGCACCGGCTAGCCCTCCTCCCCGGCTGCGGGAGGCGGCGACGGAGCGTGGCGAGGAGGCGGCCCTCCTCCGGCCGCGGGAGGGCGGCGGCGGAGCGTGGCCGAGGAGGCGGCGACGCAGCGGCGCGACGGCCGACATCGGCGGTCTCCCTCTCTCCCTCAGATCTTTCAGCTACCTCGCCGGCTGGGATGGGGATGGAGGGCGAAGGGGCAGCGCAGGGACGAGGATGCGTGGCAGCCGACATCGGCGGTCTCCTTCTCTCCCTCAGATCTCTCAGCTACCTGTGAGCTGGTGAGTTCTTTTTTTAATCTGGGATGTATATTTTTTGTGTCAAAATTTGATCTGTTATGGATGGATTAACGTGGATGAATTGTTCTATTTGTGGATGAATTTCTATTATGTGGATGATGTGGATGAAGTGTTCTATCTGTGGATGAATTTTTGTTCTATGGATGATGCGGATGAATTGTTCTTGTCAAAATTTTTGTTCGGATTTGATATGTTTTTCTCAAGCCTGAGACATTGATTCATCGGCTTGATCTGTGGATGGATCGGCTCGGCTTGCATTGAGCCAAATTTTTTTCCCTTGAACCTTATAGGTGCCGGTTGTAACCGGCACCTATTTCTTTTTTAATTGGTGCCGGCAAATAGGTGCCGGTTGGGAAACCGGCTCCTAAGCCGGTTTCCAATCGGCACGTAAGCACTTTTCTGTGGTAGTGATCACAATTATTATTTTCGTATTTCCGAATGCCCATCCGATCCCCATGTATTTTTCGTATGTGCTAGCTTCAATTCTCTCCTTTGCTAGCATGCATATATCTTTTTGTCCCATAAATTGTTAGTTGTGACTAATTATGCTAACTAATTCCTATCTTAGGTCAGCTTTGTCTTGCAAGCCTTGTGGTTGCACTTAAGATCTTAAATCAAGACGTCGACTGCTTGCTGCTAATTAATTAATCTAATAAGCTAGGACATTTATATTACTATGTACAATATATTATATATCGACCGATCCACACGGATCGGCTATCGAAGACGTGTGCACATAAAGGTCCAGCTCTCCTACTTAATTATAAGGGGGTCACGGCGACGGATTATAATTAGCAGCTCGCCATTTGCTAATCACCGGGAGACAAGAACATCCATTAACGGCTGCTTAATAATCAATTATTATCGCCAAGTCTCCCCAATTCTATGCTTTGACACTCTACATGATCCCCTAGCTTTAATTAATTAATCAATAAATCAATTAATGATCGCTTTGCAATTCGTGTCATTTGGCTAAGCTAGCTAGTGCATGCCCTTGCCGATAATTAAAGAGAACTATTAGCAGATGAGTAGATACGTACTCGATCTGCTGCCATGTCGGGTAGCAAAGCGATCGATCGGCCGGCGAACAGATTAGAAATAACACGTTAAACTAATGAAAGAAAAAATGCGTTATTAGTTCATTAGATTAATTAAGCGTCAATGATCATGCATGAGAAAAACAATTCAGGTGAATACACGCGTCTCACCAACCTATATACGCCTAAACTGAGCGCCAACGATCGAGCGAGGGAGCACGAGATCATATTCTTGGTGTTACACCAGCAGACACTAGTAGACTATACTAATACCAACTAGCTTATGTACTACCTGGATTAATTACCTTTTGACTTTTTTTTATATTTGCTCCCAGCTAGCTATCGTAAAATTAATGTTGGGCGGTGTATGTTCACTTATGATAGTGGTCGTATTTCTGTTCCTTATTAAAAAAGTAAAATTAATGTTTTTATGTAGAAAACATATGTCGGAGATGAAATCCCAACAATGAGAAAGGAGAAAGTTAAGCTTGCGAAAGGATAACAAATATGAAAACACTGAGCAAGTATGCAGATTTGGGACACATGGAGGCGTAACACTCTACTCATGTGTGTGGAGACTATCTATGAAGAATTTGGATTACCATCAGATATGAGACTTATGTGAGCCATCAATGTTATCAGTCCAACTCCCTGGTAAGTTGCATAACTCCTCCTTTTATATCTCGAAAGGGAGTCTGTATTTTGCATGAGAACATGTCTATGTCTAGTCTTGTTATTGTCTCGTGTCATATCAGCCTAAGCGTATTCATTGCTGCTTACCGGGCCTGTGCTTGTGCCTCGGGGAGCTGAGCGTGGAGCCTGAGATAGCTAGAACAAACTTTTGGTGCCACCTGTCGCAAAGCTGGCTTGGTGGGCCCAGGCAAAGCATAGGGGATTGTCGACCCTTAATAACGCCATGTAGCCACGCCACAACGTTGCTCGCCGACGCATGGCATATTATCCTGGCACTATTCCTTTGAGTGACACAACTAGCTTGATCACTCTATAGCTTATCACCTCCTTCATACATGTAACTGAGCTGTAATCTTGAATTGTAATTATCTGGGCATCGCTCTGCTGTGGCTTAATGCCATCGCTCACTGTCCCATCACCGGGCCCATCGCCCTGCATAGCCGTCTAGGAGGAGATTTTCGCCTAGCCTGGGGCAGTGAGCACCGTTGATATGGTTTTCAGGCCAAGCCTAGGCAACAGGCGCAGCTAGGCTTGCCTTCCAACATGGTGATGATATTTATCCAGTCTTGCCTGAAGGTTGGACCTACACCCTGGACTACCATTTTTGCAAACAAACCGCAGTCCTAGGCGAGGTTCACTTTTGGCGCTGGATCCGTGCCCAGGGCCCGTAGGTACCCCAGGGCCTCGCACGCTCCCCTGCTACTTGATGAAGTGTCTTGTTAATTCTGACGAGCTTCTCGAAGAAGTCATTGACGAAGGAGTTTAGAATGGACATGGCCTCGGAGAGAGTATCAACGCTAAGATATACTTGTTTTAATACCTTCAAGGTACAGATCTTGTAGGTCTTCACACTTTTCTTGATACCTTAAAAGGTGTAAATCTTGTACATTTTCACTCTTCTCTTAGCATCCTGAAGATGCAAACCTTGTGTTGTGTTGGGCACCCAGTTCTTATCTGACACCATATGTCATCTACCACCTCAGTGGTTTTTGACATGCAATAAATTATATGTATGCGTGGATGATCTTAGAGGCCCATAGTGCAACCAGTCCCCAGATAAACAGGGACCCCGATTCCCGTTTCTCTAACAACATAATACATGCATATGTCACACATTGACTCTGGCTTTGAAAGAAAGTTTTAGTCTGAGTTTAAAATAGCAACTCACTTGTTTTTCGTTAACATATTTTGTGAACCGCTAAATACATTTCAATCCATAATACTCATGAATACTTGAACAATCATGTGTTAACGATCCGTTCCATTTTTCGAGCCGATATATAACAGCTCTGCTCATGTGTTAACAATCCGTTCCATTTTTCGAGCCGATATATAACAGCTCAAGCCGAAACGTAGCCTCAAAGTCAGCCTAAAACTGACAAATTCCACAGTGAATTTAATTATCGATTAAGCTCTATATATGTATGTTATATTTTTCCCAGCTTGAGATATGATGGTTGCGAGAAGAGAGTACGGTCATATTCATCGAGAATTTGAAACGTAAGGTGATATATGTACAGTAGTTAGTAGGTGACCAACTCCACACGCTGCATCTGTGTTATCCAAGTTCTCACATACGTACGGAGAATATTTAGCCGCCTTAATTTGAACATATATGTATGTGCATCCACGTATAATCGTATACACATATTGTACGAACAATGTTATGTAGTTTCGTACGTACATGGATGGAATTTTGCGACCCGCAGCTGATAAATTAATACGTACGGCCACCTAATTAATGTTGGATGATACTGCACGCATGCAGGCATGCAGGAAGGCTGGTGAAAGGTTGATGACGTCCTTAGTGGCTGATCGACTAACTATATATATAGACACACAAAGTACACACACCATCCTGCTTATGAAACATATACTCGCACGCCTGTAAATACACCCCTAACATACCTTTAAAAGGATGAAGCCTAGCGCTAAACCCTACCCTCATAAAATTTCTATTAATAATGCAGCCGTGTGGAATTAATATAAACATCAAGATTTGAATCCTAGTTGCTCATATCTATGATTCAAATCGCTGTGAAAATCTGCTGTCTCTTTTGTGTCCCTAAACTTCTTCTTATTTTTTATATATCTCTGAGTTTTCATTTTGATCTTTCTATATCTGTTCTATTATTTGACCGTTAATTTTCTTTCCAAGGACTATATTGCCCATATATATACTTAGTATGTTATTGCATAGTGATAAAACCAGAATTGTCAGGCAAAAAAGATTCATTTGTAAAAAAAATATAATTATTGGACTACAAATTTGAAAATTAAAAATTTTAAATAAATTGCAAATCAACTATGATGAAATTCATACAACACATTACTATAAAATTGATTTTCATGAACAAGTCCCCTGTAAGCTATACACGGACCATAATGGCATCCACATGCAAAAATCAAATTTCTAGAGTGGGTCAAGGCTTAATTGTGAAAACAAATTTTAGCATGCGGGCATCTTAGGAGGTCCCAAGCGGACCTTTTAAAAAGCCCGCATGCGAAAATGAATTTTCCCAGTCAGATGTAGAATCTCTACCATGAAGTGTGTCGGCAAAAATCCTCTCTTCCCACTCATTTTTTCTCCACGTCTTCTCTCCCCACTCATTTTTCTCCCTTCATCCTCTCTCTCCCACTTCTCCCCTCACTATAGATGGCCAAATAGGCCACCCAGCATGGCTCGGCACGGGCACGACCAACGCACGGCCCGACGGACACGTCGTGTCGTGCTCGTCCATGGGCTGCACATATGATCCAGGCACGACGCGATAAGACTTAGGTTGTGCTGTGCCGGCCTGAAGGCACGACTAGCCCACTGTGCTCGTCCTTAAAATAAGTCTATTTTGTCTCCCTCATCTCTTTAGGCCATGGCTTATATATGGCTGGAATAAGTCTATCTTGCCTTTCTCATCTCTTTGGGCCAGCCGTCGATGGGCTACGGCCTGCGGGAGCAGGGGATGTCGGGCCGCGGTTGTGCTGATCGTTGGGTCGTGTCGTGCCAGGCCGACACGTCGTGCCAGTGAAGAGGCCCAAGCACGACCTAACGGTCAGGTCGGGCCGACACAGGCCTGACAATAGTTGGGTTGAGCCATGCCTAGGTTGGGCCAAATCTCCATACCATAGACCGGGACGTCGAGCTTTGGGCCTTTTGGTCAACTATACCCCTCACCACTTCTTTCGTCCTCTTGTCCGGCTTCTCTCTCCCTCCTACTCACACTCCACTTCCACTCCCAACAATGACAGGCGACAGCGGCCTCGGACTGCACGTATCCTACCGGCAACGACCACGGAGGGGCGGATTGGATCCAGTGGCCCCTCGCCCTCCCGCGCGGATCCCACTGCCTCTCCACCTCCCACACGCGGGGATGCATCGGCGGGTGGCGATAGGCGGGATGGATCCGATGACCTCTTCTCCTTCCATGTGGATCCCACCACTTCTCCATCCCTTCGCTCATGGATCCACCGATGGGAGGGGTGTATCCGGTGACTTTGAACGACGATAATGATGACGGTGCAACGGGAGGAGCGGATTTGGCGGCTTCAAGCGACGACGACGACAATGAATCCCGACGCAACGACGACGGCGACTTTGGCACGACGACAACGACAGTGGATCCGGGCATGATGGTGGCCGCGGATTCTAGGTTTTTTATTTTTGGATCTAGGGTTGCTAGATTTTTTATTTTTGGATTTTTCCTAAATTATTTTTGCAGATGGACAACTTAAGCGTCCATTTGCCAAAATTATATTTTCGCAGGTGGTTACGCTACCCGTATGAAAAATATTAATTTTAACAGACACCTGGATGCAGGTGGGCCATCCAGCCGCCTGTGAAAATCGATTTTGGTCGCATGTAAACATCGATTTGATAATAGTGACATTTTCACCAAAGATTAACCCTAATAATAAATAATTTTGGTTCTCAATTTCCAGTTGAAACTTTTGTATGGGTTTAATAATTTTTTTAAAAAATGTTCAATATATATATTTTTAATTTTGCATCAAATTATTATGTACCATTCGAGATTTTATTGTAAATTATTTGTGCACATTGAGATTTATGAAATAGGACCACGTAAGTATGAGAAAGGGGCGATGCAGATTTTTTGAAAAGTCTCACGGTTAACTAACGGAATAGGCATATAGAAAATGAAAATAAAAACTTGTGCATGTTAGGGATGAGGCAAAATTTAACGGCATACAATGGAATGAGAAAGCTCTCAGGCTATGTAAAACAATTTTCTCATTTATATTTTGATGGATAATACGCAGAAACAATATTTAAAATTTGCTCAGACTGCAATTATTTCAATGAAAATTTTGTGATCATGGAGCAGGCCAAGCCCCTGCCCCCACCACCTGATTATACGTTGCAGTAAGCTAAATAGCTGTCCAAGTTCAGAAATGACGGTCGAACGGAGGCAGTAATAATTTCTAAAGCACGTATGCATGTACCTGTAAGTCAAAGTGCGTGTATCTACCAGCTTAGCTGTTAATCTGTTTGCTGACTTTTTAACATAAATTCAGCCACATCATAAATAGCTCGATGATCCACTACTGACGCATCTGCACTGTGCACAATCATCGAGCTGTCAATCGATTAGTCGATCAGGAAAAGCTAAGCTGAAACTGACATTTCACCGTTCTTGCTGACAATTACTCATGCATACAAGATCAGGATCGATTGATCCAAACACTGTCGCCACATGCATTAACACGTACGGACATTGTGCACCCCAAATTCCTTTCCATTATCTTGTATTTGCAGTTTTGTACTACCCATCCATGCATGCCTGTCCTAATCTAGGCAGCAGCAATTAATTAATCGTGATCCACAGGTGTCTTTTCTGAACTAATCTTTCAGCAGCCAAACCTGATCAAATTATGTATATGTACTTTATGTTTGTATGGCCTTCCTGACCAAGACAGTAACTGATACCTAGATGCATGGATTCATGGCCCATCTATCATTTTGGACCATTTAGTCTCCGAGACTGCCGTAAGCCTAGGAAAATTATGTCAATAGTGCAACCTTTTTGGCCTATTAGTGTTAGAATTGATCTCCTCCCGTTGGGCCCAACGGCCCAACGGGGATCCTTGACCGCGCCTGATCGGGGCGCCCAGCCGTTTGTGGCTGGTGGGCCCCTGTCGCCTGCGCCATATAAAAGGGGTGAGGGCCGGGGCGGCACACGACATGAGGATCGCCGCCGCCGCCAAACCTCACCCACAAAACCCTAGCCGATCCACGGGGGCACAAGAGCGACGGAAACGCCACCACCGCGCCCCACGACCTCCATGGCCGACGGACAAGCATCGGGTTCTCACTCCACCGGTAACCCTATTTCTCCCTCTCTCTCTCATCCGTTTGCGCCTCTAATGATCTACCCGAACAAACCCTAATTGCATCGGTGCCTAGTGATCCACCGGTATAACATTGGTATCGAGCTTTTCTAGTGCATTGATCCTTTTAGGGTTGCAAAATCCGGCAAAGTGAAAACCGATCCAATCGGATCGGAAAAGAAAATAAAAGAAAAAAAGGGAACCGGATCAAAGAAAAGAGAGCTCACCTCGCGGTCTTCGCCGCCGGGCAAAGGCGCCGCGACGGAGCCGGTCGACGGCGGCGCGCGCACCGAGGGTGCACGCGCGCCGCCGCATGGGCCCGCAACGGCGCCATTGTTTTCCTCCATCGCCCGTTTCCTCTCGCATCGGTGCCGAGCGTTTGCGCCGGAGAAAAGAGGGAAACGAGAGAGAGAGATGGCCGCGCCATGGCTCGCCGCCATGGCGCCGCGGCGAAAGGGAGAAGGGAGAGAGTTTGCGGCGGCGTACGGCGGCGTGCGGTCTGGCCGGGATGCGGAAACCCTAATTAGGGTTAGGGTTCCCGCCGGTGCGCCTCTTATCCCTCCCGCAAAGCAGCCGCTCGGCCGTCGGATTCATCCGACGGCCGAGATTGAGGGGCGCGCGGCGCGTTTTGGGCCAAATCGGTGGCCCAACCATTGGCCGCCGGCCCCAAGCCCATGCTCGCGTACGGCCAAGTAGGCCGAAAGCCTTCGGGCCGGCAAGAAAGAGAGAAAAAAAAAGGAAAAGGAAGAAAAAAAAGGGGGGAAAGGAAAAAGTTTATTGTTTTATTGTTTTATAGTTAAATGTTTTTATTTAGTTTAAAGTTTCCGCTGCAAATTGACAAATATTGTTGAAATTGACGTTTCTAAAATTGAATTTCGAACCAACGGGAGAATTTTAATTTTAGGAATTTCATTTATGGTATATGATGTTGCTATTTTCTGACCAACGTTGTTAATTGCAATATCATGCTATGTATTATGCCTAATTTCTGCCCAACGATGATATAGGCTTAATGCATAGGAAGGTTATGTGATATCTTATTTCTCACTTTTCATGATCAATTTTTAGGAGGTTACTCTTTGATGGGATGCATAAAAGATATCCCGACCCTACAAGGAGATAACTACAGTGAATGGAAAAGGAAGGTGGACCTTGCTTTCATCTTGGGAGAGGTGGACTGGGTGCTAACCACACCCTGTCCTATAGAGCCTGCTGCATTAGTCAGAGGCAACACAGAGTCAAACGCGACTTTGAAAAAAAGGAAAAGAAAACGCGACCTTAGACAACTATATATAGTTGAAAAGGCAAAGTGGGCCTCGACCAACAAGAAATGTATGGTCGTGGTAAAGAACACAATTGAGCAGGCCATTGTAGGCTCAATTCCGTAGATCGACAATGTCTCTGAGTATCTTGAAAGAATAAAGACTCGCCACTGGTTCTTCAAAGACACATGCCACAGAACTCATCAAGGACCTTGTCACGGACAGTACACGGAGGTGGCATTAGGGATTTTATCCTACGTAAGAGTGCACAAAATGCCGGACTAAAGCAATGTGACTTGGATCTAAAGGAGGACTTTTTGGTTCACTGATCATGTCTCGATTGCCAAAGGAGTTTGATCCTTTCATTCTCAACTACAATGTGCACCCAGAGAACTGGACCTTTGATACTCTTCTTGCACAATGTGTACAAGAGGAGGAGAGGATTAGGCCCAAAAATGGTGGTGTTATCAACTACGTTGGTAGCCCAAAGAAAAGGAACTATAGACCGTCCCAATCAAAGGACAAACAACCTCAAAAGCCCCAAGGTCGCACCAACCTCAGCAAAAGCAATTTACAGTGGGGACAAACCAGTGCCTGTACTGTAAGAAGGAAGGACATTTCAAGAAAGATTGTCCTGATTTTTTAAAGATGATAATGGCAAAGAAAGGGATTCCATTTGACGAGGACTACGCAAAGAAGCGAAAGCAACGTTAAAGTCGCAAATGGAGTTAAAGTGAAAGTTGAAGCCGTCGGAAATCTCAATCTCAAACTTGATAACGGCTTTATCCTTCCACTCCGAGATGTTTTTTATGTCCCATCTTTGCATAGAAACTTGATTAGTGTGCCATGTTTGGCAGAAGATGACTATTATTGTTATTTTGACAAAGTACAATGTCGCATAATTCATAATAATGAATGTGTGGGTCTCGTCTTCCGACGAGACAAACTTTATATGCTGCCTATGCATGAAAGTGCGAATGTTCTATGCAATGATACAATTGATGTGAATGATGGGTCCTCGTTGACAAAAGAAAATAAGAAAAGAAAGAGAACTCCTAATGTCTCATCGAAATTGTGGCACTATCGTTTAGGCCACATTTCGAGGGGGAGAATAGAGAGACTAGTTAAGAATGAAATTCTTCCTCCACTAGAGTTCTCGATTTAGAACAATGCATAGAATACATCAAAGGAAAATATACAAAGCACATTAAAAAAGGTGCAAATAGAAGCGCAGAAACATTGGAGATCATTCACACAGATATTTGTGGTCCATTTCCTGTTAAAAGTGTGGATGGTTATGACTCTTTCATAACATTCACAGATGATTACTCCCGATATGGTTATATTTATCCAATTAAAGAAAGATCGGAAGCTTTGGATAAATTCAAAGTATTCAAAGCTGAAGTTGAAAATCAACACGATAAAAGGATTAAAATAGTAAGATCCGATCGTGGGGGAGTACTACGGTCGGCATACTCCTTATGGACAAGTCCCGTGACCTTTTGCAAAGTTTCTAATGGAAAATGGCATAGTCGCCCAATATTCTACACCGGCGAGCCTCAACGAATGGGGTGGCTGAACGGCGTAACCGTACCTTAATGGATATGGTGCGCAGCATGATGAGCTACTCCACCCTACCATTGGGTTTATGGATGGAGGCGTTAAAACCCGCCGTTCATATTCTCAACAGAGTACCTAGCAAATCGGTGCCCAAAACACCGTACGAGCTGTGGACCGGAAGAGTACCCTCGCTAGCTCACCTCCGTGTGTGGGGGAGTCCTGCGGAGGCTAAAGTATTTAACCCAAACATCGGGAAATTGGATCCCAAAATAGTCAGTTGTCATTTCATTGGCTATCCTGACAGATCAAATGGTTATCGTTTCTACTGTCCGAACAGTTATACAAAGTTTGTGGAAACGAGACATGCTGTCTTCTTGGAAGACGAAATGATAAGGGGGAGCACGGTAGCTCGAGTGATTGATCTTGAGGAGAAGCGGGAATCTATACCCACTTCGACGATTCGGGAACCTTTCTTCTCACTACCTGTTGATGTTGCGCCTGCAATGCCTGACGTTGCGGCTCCAACACCTGTTGTTCGCTCTCCCGTGGTGGAAACGAATAGAAATGAGGAACTGTCCTTCAGGATCCATCAGAAAACACCACCACACATGAGGAGGAGCAACAACAGCCTCAAATAGAAGATGTGCCAAATCAGGAGACTTCACAAGAGTCTCAAACAGAAAATGTGCCAAATGTTGAGGCCCCTAGAAGGTCTGAAAGAGTAAGAAGAAAAGCTATACCTGATGATTATCAGGTGTATAACACAGAAGAGTCTCATATAGAGGATGATCCCGCCTCATATGAAGAGGCCATGAGAAGCGCCCGCTCATCCAAATGGTGGAAGCCATGGAAGATGAAATGAAATCCATGAAATTAAATGACGTTTGGGATTTGGAGGAAATTCCTAAAGGAGCCAAAACAAGAGGGCGTAAATGGGTCTACAAAACAAAATGTGACTCCGGAGGGAATATAGAAAAGTTTAAGGCGCGACTTGTGGCAAAAGGATTCACACAAAGAGAAGGAATTGATTACAATGAGACGTTTTCTCCAGTCTCTTGTAAAGATTCTTTCGAATAATAATGGCACTAGTGGCACATTACGACTTGGAATTACATCAAATGGATGTAAAAACGGTATTTCTAAATGGAAATTTAGAAGAAAGAGTCTATATGGCACAACCAAAAGGTTTTGTCATGAAAGGAAAAGAGAATATGGGATGTCGATTAAAGAGATCCATTTATGGATTAAAGCAAGCTTCGAGACAGTGGTACTTGAAGTTTGATGGAACCATAAAGAAATTTGGTTTCCAAGAAAACGTTGAGGACAACTGCATTTATACAAAGTTCAAGAATGGAAAATTCATATTCTTGATTCTGTATGTGGATGACATTCTACTGGCAAGTAGTGATGTTAGTCTTCTACAGGGAACAAAAGAGTTCTTGTCCTCGAACTTTGATATGAAAGACCTTGGTGAAGCATCATATGTTTTGGGCATAGAAATTCACCGAGATAGAAGAAAGTATGCACTGGGATTGTCTCAAAAGGGATATATAGAAAAGGTATTGAAGAAATTCAACATGTCGAAATGCAGTGCTACGCCTGCTCCTATAGTGAAGGGCGAAAGATATGGGGAATGGCAATGCCCCAGAAATAAATTCGAGCTCGATGAAATGAAGTCAAAGCCATATACTTCGGCTGTAGGAAGCCTACAGTATGCACAAGTGTGCACACGCCCTGACTTATCTTTTGTCACCGGGTTACTTGGCAGATTTCAAAACAATCCAGGCCCAGAGCACTGGAAATTGGTAAAGAAAGTCCTGCGATATGCGCAAGGAACGAAAGGCCTTATGTTGACATACAGAAGATCTGACTCACTCCAAATAGTGGGTTATACAGACTCTGATTTTGCCACAGACAAAACAAAGTCAACATCCGGATACGTGTTCACTCTTGCAGGGGGAGCTATTTCATGGAAAAGCTCTAAACAGACCATCACTGCAGGGTCTACAATGTATGCCGAATTTATAGCATGTTATGAGGCCACGGGGCAGGTGAACTGGCTAAAGAAGTTCATACCCGGTTTGAGAGTGGTTGACAGTATTGAGAAACCACTAAAGTTATACTGCGACAATGAACCTGCAGTACTGTATTCTCACAACAATCAGTCAAGTGGTGCTGCCAAACACATTGACATAAAGTACTATGTTGTGAAGGATAAAGTCCGGGATCAAACAATAAGTCTCGAGCATATAAAGACTGAAAAAATGCTCGCGGATCCGCTAACGAAAGGCCTACCGCCCAATTTGTTCAAGGAACATGTAGCCGGCATGGGTTTAAGGAAGCCTTATGATTCGGACTCGGGGCCTAAAAGTTAAAGTATAAAGTATCTGTTTCGAACGAGATGTGTATAGTGGCTATTGAATCTATCGGCGATTGACCGTGATGATGAGATATGCTCTATGCGTTAATTTGTGATGAAACATAAAAAGGTTAAAAGTAATAGTAAAGAGATCAAGGGGAGAATGTTAGAATTGATCTCCTCCCGTTGGGCCCAACGGCCCAACGGGGATCCTTGACCGCGCTGATCGGGCGTCCAGCCGTTGTGGTGGTGGGCCCCCGTCGCTGCGCCATATAAAAGGGTGAGGGCCGGGCGGCACACGACACGAGGATCGCTGCCGCCGCCAAACCTCACCCACAAAACCCTAGCCGATCCACGGCGGGGCGCGTAGCGACGGGAAACGCCACCACCGCGTCCCACGACCTCCATGGCCGACGGACAAGCATCGGGTTCTCACTCCACCGGTAACCCTATTTCTCCCTCTCTCTCTCATCCGTTTGCGCCTCTAATGATCTACCCGAACAAACCCTAATTGCATCGGTGCCTAGTGATCCACCGGGTATAACAATTAGTTGTTGATTAATTCGTCCATGCTGTAAATTAAGCTCTAGCTTATCCACTTTATCTGATCCTGAAAATTTTCTCTGCTTAATTAACTTGTACTCCATTTATGATTAGTGATGATCACTAATTAGTGAGAAAGTAGTATGACCTAAATACACTTTATTAAATGGGAGGAGGTTGTGAGTGAGAAAGTAATTGAGGGGTAGGATAATTTGAAATTTGAATGTATGATAGTGGGAGGGAAAGTAGACTTACACACAGTTATTTCGGGACAAGGCTTGAATGCTAGAATGACACTTACAGAGTATTATGGGATAGAGAGAGTAGATAGCAAGATATTATATTGTTTGTTTGGTGCTTTATTAATGAAACAAACCTACAGAGTGAAGCAAGTGCATACACTTTAATAATTAAGATGGAACTCATCAGTTGCCTATATAGATAGCTAGCTGATAGAACTTAATGTTCTTGTTTGAGAAAAGGTCAGGCCTGTCTGCAACTTCTTGGCGTATCAGGGCATGTACAACGGGCATATATTACCCTGTTTATAAAATGTTATTTTGTAAAAAAGACCTCACATGCGTGTAGAGACGGCCTCCCCGTCGTCTCGTGAGACGACGGGTTACGGCTCGTGGCCCGAGAAGCAATAGACGCGATATCGTCCCGTTGTAGCGAAGATGCCTTGGTCGTTGCCGCCGCCGCGGAGCTCGCCGTTGCCGTCGACCGTGGAGCTCGTCGCCCGCGGAGCTCGCCGTCGCCCGTAGAGACGCCGCCCGCGGAGCTCGCCGTTGCCGCCGCTCGCGGAGCTCACCGTCGCCCGCGGAGCTCGCCGTTGCCGCCGTCCGCGGAGCTCGCCGTCGCCCGCGGAGACGCCGCCGCGGAGCTCGCCGTCACCCGCGGAGCTCGCCGTCGCCCGCGAAGACGCCGCCCGCGGAGCTCGCCGTTGCCGCCGCCCGTGGAGCTCGCCGTCGCCCGAGCCAACGCCACCCGTGGCCCGCCCGAGCTGTGGAGGAAGTAGTAGTACTACAGTGCCTTCTCGTCGGTTCACTGTGGAGGAAGTAGTAGTACTACAGTGTGGCCGAGTTTTTTAATATTTTGAGTAGACAGTAGTTACATTATTCCATTGTCTGACCTGTCTTTTTAGCTGTTTTTAGATCATATTTCAGGTTTTTATAGATAATTCTTGTTAATGGGTTGTTGTACATGCCCTCAGCAACCATATAAATCTGCAGGGAAATCAATCCTGATGTGTGTGGCTAGCTAGCTGGAAACCAGTCAACGAAATCACATCGTTTTCAGTACAATCATATCATATGCTGAATTTGCCAGACAAGCCTGATTTATAGCCAGTTCTTTTCTTCTTCTTTTTTTCATATGTCTTGATCTGTCAGATATATAGGCTTTGTTAACTGGCAGTGGTTTTCAGTTTCAGACAAGCAGGTAATGTAGATTTGGAACTGCATGCCACATGTTTGCAGAAGTCTGAACCTGCACAAAGGATATAATATAGCTGAATCATTTTCATGTCTGAAATTGATGTGTTTCCGGTTGAAGACTTGTAGTCAGGGTTCCCGATTTCGCGGTTTTCGGCACGAAAGCCGCGAAATTCGGTGGTTTCGCACGGGTGCGGCACGGCATCCCCGCGGTTTCGTTCAAATAATTTCGTGAAAATTCAAAAAATTTAAAAAAATTCATTTTAACACAAAAAATATATTTTTTATAAAAAATATAAATTTCGCAATGTTTGTCGCGAAAACCGCGGTATACGGCGCGGTTTTCGCGGTTTGCGAAATCCGCGGCACGACACCGGATTTCGATTTAGTTCAAATTTAAACCACGGTTTTCACGGTTTTCGCGGTTTTCGCGGCTTTCGCGGATTTCGCGGTTTTGCACGGTTTTCGCGCGGTTTTCACGGTTTTCGCGCGGTTTTCGCGGTACGCACGAAATCGTTCAAATTCAAATTTTTACTGTTCATTGCCGCCGGCTTTCGCGAATTTCGGCGAAATTCGCCGTGCCGCCGAGGGCGGCACGGCATATGCCGCCGGCATCGTAAACCCTGCTTGTAGTAGCTACCGAAAAGGATTTGCATTTCCCATTTCCATTTTGTTCAGCTCCGAAATGCTTAAAAAGGAAGGTTTACATTTCCCATTTCTGTGCTGGAATGAAAAGGAATTTCCTTAACAACTTCTATGAGAATGGCATCCACGAATCAACTTCCTCATAGCAATCAATTCATTATTAGTATAAATAGGAAAAAGCCCGCATAAGATTTAAAAAAAAGGAAGTAAGGAATCCCACACATATGAGTGTGCCTCTTATTTGATGTTCTGCGATTTTTTTCCTCGAAACAAAGGCAGAAGCCCTGCCTTATTTTGTTGATAAAAGAAGATATACACATCGACTCAAGAAAGGGTTCTTACCAAGAACACCACCCTACAAGCACATAAAAATCACTCCCAAAAGCAAAACACCAAAGTAACAAAACACATATAACACCTAACACCTAAATAAGTCATGCGCTTGACCAAACCAACATTGTCGATGGGTTGATAGCCGACTACGATATTTGTGTACATACGGCATTGATCGGTGTAAGGATATGCACGACGATAAAGTAAGACACAAGACACATGTATTTTTATACAAGTTTAATCCCTCTATGGGTAATAGCCCTACATCTTTATAACTTCTATATGTATGGTGTTAACGAGAAATTCGTCGTTTCACACGAAGGCCTGAAAGCTATGTTTAACTCCAGTGCAGATCCTATCAAATCGGGTTTAATGCGTTTAAATATCAAACAATGCCAATGGAACTTTGGATCCATCGGCTATAACTGAAAGAATTTAAATATCAAAGTACTAAAACATCATCCGCCGGAACTTAGATGTAATATATTTATAGATCTTCTAACATTATTACAGTCAATCTTGATAGATCTGATCTAACCGAAACATTATAAGATCGAGAGTAGTAAAATGGAATATTAAGCAAATATATATCTTTTGCAAGTGCTCAGCTAGAATTTGCTGCGGTGCCATGGGTTTAAGAATTAACTCCTTGCCCTTTCACTAGATGGTATATTGATTGGTTCGACCATAGTGTAGAGATGACCGATCATATTGATATGGTCTTCCCAACAACATATGGCACACTGTTATGGGTGCCACATCACATTCCACGATGTCAATATATTCACCAATTTTGAAAGGAACTTTCATTCTTTGTGCAATCTTAATGGAGCCCGAATTATTTAACCATTGCGCATGATATGGATGAGGATGTTTCAACAGCTTTAAACCAAGCTTTTCAACCATTTCCTTGCTAGAAAGATTGTGACAACTTTTACCATTAATTATTACCTTACACACCTTGTCTTTAACTTTGGCTCTGGTTTGAAAAAGATTGTGCCGCTGTCCATGTTCAGCTTCACTCATTTGCACACTCAAAATCTGAGTTACAACAAGAGCAGCTTCAGTTTCAAATTCATAAATGTCCTTCTGAAGATTATCTCCCTCTTCAATATCTTCATGTTCTTCTTCACTGGCATATTCATACTCCTCATACTCCTCTTGATCGTTCACAACGATGGTTCGATTGTTTGGACACTCCTTTATAACATGTCCACGACCTCCACACTTGAAGCATTGAATTCCACTACTCTTGGTTGAAGAACTCACCGAGGTGTTTGATGAGTTTACTGATTTGATCCTCTCATTTGGAGCAGCCAGCTCTTTTGTCACGCCCGAAAATTCATCTTAAATTTTCAGACTATTTTGCGTATTAAATCCCTGTCCAGGAATCAACAAGGGTACACAAAATGACAAATTAATACACAGATCCAAATGTAAAATAAAGCGGAAAATAAAAAATACTTACTGAAAAGGCTCTTAGTCCTCACACCCAAAAAGAAACAGCAGTAAAAAACGATCCTAGCGAAGCTTCAGCTCCACTCCACAGGCAAACTCAACTGGGGTCTGAGCCTTGGTCTTCTAACATCATCTTCAGTTCAGAAGCACTACACTTCTGAAAGGGGGAAAAATCGCAAGGCTGAGTACAACCATAGTACTCAACAAGCCACGCCGAGAAATGCTGACGTGTAAGGGAAGACAAGAGTGGCTTGGCTATTTTGCATAAATGTGTGTCGATGTCGGAGATCGACATGCAAGGATCCTAGGGACCCCCTTTTTTGGTTCGGCACGGGGAGCGGTGTATCCTGGTTCAAACTCGTAGAAAAAAGGAAGTAATGCAGATGAGGCGGGGGTTTATACAGGTTCGGGCCACCAGCGTGGTGTAATACCCTACTCCTGTTTGTGTGTAGTATATGGGGCAAGTTGCCAAGAACAATGAGAATGTTCCTCCCCTTTAGACTCAGTGATGGATGAGAGATTTCTGCGGGTTAGCTGGAGAGGCAGAACCTTCTGTTCTATGTGAAGAAGTTGAACCTCTCGTTCTGTGATGAGGAAGCTCCCCCTTTTCTATGATGGACTTGGGTCTCCTTTTATAGTACAAGGGAACACCATAGTAGTCCTACCCTTTCTCTACTTCACTCCACGTGAGGGGGGTTTTTGCCTAGTCTTGTCGAAGAAGCCATTCCATTCCTACTCCTTCCTGTTTGCTGCGTCATGGAAAGAGGAAAAATGGGTAGTCGTCGTGGTAGCCATGCCGCTGACGTGATGATGGTTTGCCTACCCGGTCCGACGGGACCCACTGGTCAATGACCCATCCCGCGGGTAGGTACTGACACTGTGCTCCTTGCGCTCGCACTCTCTCTCCCATGCGGCCGCCCAATGCATTAAATGCGACTGGACAGGGCGTGAGGGGGGCGTGCGCGGAGTGGGTGCGCGGCCATACCACGGTCTTAGTCAAAGACTTTTAGCCCCCTTTGTATTATGATAGGCAAAAAGGGGTGATGATGGGTGCAACTGATAGCCGCGCCTCACATCGCATTTAATGCGGCGAGGTAGGCGCTCAGCTTTCCTCCATTTGGGCATTAAATGGGTTGGTTGGTAGTTGGATTCGCCCCTCCCTCAGAGAGGTGCGGGGTGAGGGATGGGGGTCCGGGTGATCCCGGACCCTACCGACCAGGGGTCCGGGAGATCCCGGACCCCGCCGTTTGGGAATATGGTGGCCTCCGGGCAGCCTCTGGGCCAGCCCCTTCTGGGGCGACCACATGGCCGCCCGTGGCTGAGACTCGCCTAGCCTTTCAGGGCATAACTTTGACGCTCCTTGATGGACAAGGGCGTCTTCCTTTTCCTTAACTGCCACGCCCCCGACATACCCCCGGGCCCATATCACCGACAATGTGGTTATAAACATTTAATGTTTAAAAATAATAAAACAATTGATTAAGTTGGGTCATATTTTATCCTCCATTGAACAACGTTGTCCCACGTTGAACATACCCATCCATTCCACTCGAATTAATCAGTTCCGTTGATTCCAATTATTAAGTAGTGTGAGACTAATCATAGTGAATCTGGTCGATCGCCTATAACCGCGGGGACGACTATTCGAATAGTTTTACTCTGATCAGAGGTGCGTAACTTTACCCATAAAACATGATTCCACACATGTTGCCATGCCCCGAAGTACCACCATGATACTGCAAAGGGGGAAATCGTGACAAGACCTTTCGCATAACTTCCCATAACCAAGTGATACCACACCAAGGTTTCGCCCCCACCCCTTGAAAGAAAATGGGCAGCCCCCGCGTGCCGTGGTGAATCCGGTAGCTGATCAACCCTTTTAACCAGGGCCGACCCAACTCCATCACGCCCACCCTCACTAGGGTACGCCGGCAAGAGAAAAGCTATACTATGAGTCAAGTAGTTGTCCATTCTTGCTTGTGGTAAGCGCTGTAATTCTTCCAGGGTTTCCCATGAACCGTTCCTTAATTGTCATGGGTGCTACTATCCGAAACCATGCACCCACAGCTCACCATTAGATCATATTTTAGTTAAGATAATTATGACCAATGAGACATGGCCAGGTTTATCGAGCTTGCAGCTCATCAAAGACTAGAATAAATAGTGCAATTATCCCATTTAATGAGCTAGTGGTAATTAAGCATGGCTAATCATATGATTCTAGCTAAAATCCACATCAGTGACTAAAGCTAGTCAAATTATTACCCAAGGTTAACAAAGAACGGATAACAAGTAAATAAGGCACAAACAAGCAGATAGGTAATCCATCATTTCATGTAATTAGCAAAGCAAAGTAATTTTATTTGCAAACAGTAAAACATTTATAAAAATAGGATCAATATGCTTCAAGGGAAGTGTGACTTGCCTTGCTTCTTCCAACAGACTTCTGGACTCTTTTCCTCGCGAGCACGAACTCTGAAAACAACGGAATCTACACGCTGGCCCGCAAAATAAGGAAAACCCTAATTAAAACCAAATAACAGTGCATAAAAAGTAAATAAATATGTAGATCTCAATTTTAGATGAATTATGCAATTTGAATGGCCCAATTTGGAGTTCATATGGATTAGATATGAATTTTAGAAGTTTTGTACCATTTAAACGAATTCTGGAAATTAAAGTAATTTATTGCGCAATTTTGAATTAATTTTGAACTAGAAAAGGATGTTTATGACGTCAGCCTTGATTAGAGGAGATCGAGATCAAAGACATGTGGGACCCGCATGTCAAGGCCAGCGAAAGCCGATCTACCATAGACCTGTCAGACGACAAGGTCCCATGACCAAACAGCTTTACAGGAGCCTTCTATAAAGCATGTTGGGAGACGATCAAGAAGGACATCATGGTTGTCATTCACTCTTTTGACCAACAAAGAAGTAACAACCTAGCGATTCTCAACTCGGCAAATGTGGTTCTCATCCCAACAAAAGAAGGGGTCGAGTCTGTGGGTGATTACATGCCAATTAGCTTGATACATGGAGTTAGAAAGCTGATTTCAAAAATTCTCGCCATGCGCCTTCAGCCACACATGGGCACCTTAATCAGCCAAGCGTAGAGCGCCTTCATCAAAAAAGAAGCATACATGATAACTTCATGTACGTTAGGAATCTGGCTAGGAAATTCCATCAATCAAGAATGCCGTCCCTCTTGCTCAAGCTAGACATAACCAAGACCTTCGACTCTGTCAGATGGGACTACCTAATTGACCTTCTCCAGCGAAAGGGATTCACAACTAGATGGACCAATTGGATCTCTAATATCCTCACCTCATCAATAACAAGGGTTCTACTAAATGGATGCCTAGGAGCACCCATAAAGCATGGCAGAGGCTTACGGTAGGGTGACCCACTCTTGCCACTGTTGTTCATCCTTGCCATCGACCCCCTTCATTATATACTGGAGAAGGCAAACTGCTCTAGGGCAGCTAACCCCCCTCTGTGGGAGAGCCCCGAGATTATGAACTTCTCTATATGTAGATGATGTGGCCATCTTTGTAAACCCAAGTGTTTACGACATGACAAATCTGACAAGCATCCTGCGAGCCTCTGTACCTCTAAACCAACATGAACAAGAGCCAAATTGTGCCGATCCTCTATGGAGATACCGATCTAACCGACATTATAGGTATCTTCCCAACAGGGTTAACACATTTCCCCATGAAATACATCGACCCGTCGCTGGTGGTCATCGGACTCAAGAAAGTGCATGTGCAACCATTGCTAGACAAATGTCGGTCAAGACTAGCACCTTGGCAAGGGAGGCTAATGTCGGCAGCAGAAGGAACTTGTCTGACAAAGTTTGTCCTCACGACGCAACCCATCTATCACCTAACGGCATTGAAACTGCCCGACAGAACCTTGGAGGCCATTGACAAGATCAGGAGAAAATTCCTTTGGGCAGGTGGTGAAAGCATCTCAGGAGGAAAATGAAAGGTTAATTGGGCAAGAGTCTACAAGCCAAAAAATCTAGGAGGGCTTGGTGTCATGGAGTTATAGTGTTTTGCTTCGGTGCTACGACTTAGATGGCTTTGGAATGAGTGGGTGGCACCCAAGAAGCCATGGGTAGGGACGACGGTCCGTGCAATCATCTCGACAGGGAACTCTTTGCGGCAACAACAACCATAACAGTGGGGAATGGTAAACTACGTGCTTTTGGAGCTCAAAGTGACTAGAAAACCAAACCCCGTAGAGGATTGCACCAGATATTTTCGTAGCCTCAAACCGAAAAAACAGAATGGTGCACGATGCCTTGCAAGGAAGTAACTGGATTTGGGACATCGACATCCAAAGAATTACGGAGGCGGAACATCTGCAACAATTCGTGCAACTTTGGTCTATGATTAGGAGAATGAACCCTCTAAATGATGAACGAGATGGCATTCGGTGGAACCTCACGGCAAATGGACAATATTCGGCAAAATCGGCCTACAGACTACAGTTCCTCGGGGCCGCGAGAACCACCTTCAACCTATCAATTTGGAAATCGTGGGTGCCTCCGAAGTGCAAGTTCTTCTCTTGGCTCATCATCCAAAATAGGGTGTGGATGGTGGACAGATTGGAGCGAAGAGGGTGGCAAAATCAGAAGGTCTGCCCGTTGTGCTGTACAGTAGACGAGTCTGCGGTCCACCTTCTAGCGAAATGCAGAGTCACAAAGAGGATATGGGCAGAGATCCAGAGATGGACCAGCACTGACCTACAAATGGACAAGTGGGACGACTGCCACTCAGAACCTAGTGATCGAGTCCCCGAATAACCCCCGCCTACCACTTCGAACTCTGGTGATCCTAGTATCTTGGGAAGTATGGTGCAAGTGTAATGCAAGAATCTTCTGCCACATAGCCTCAACGTCGGCCTCAATTCTTGCCAAGATCAAGGAGGAAGCTAGAGCATGGGTGAAAGCAAGATCACCTAGACTCCAAGAGTTCAGAATTTTGAGAGATATCACCTAAGGTTTCTTTTTCTGGGTCTATGTTATGACAAGCCCTATGCATATATTTGTATAATTTTATCTTGCTCTATCAATATACAAGGCAAAGCTTTTGCTCTCCCTTCAAAAAAAATTAAGGACCATCAACGCCTACACTGTAACAGACCTAAACAAAACAAAAGCTGTTACCAAAATGACTTCAGAAATATGTAAAATACCTCTTCTTTTGGTATGCTTTTCTAGATTTTCAGCGTATTGAAAAGTGCATGTGACCATTCCACTTGACTTGAGCCTGAGATATGTACTACTCAAAGTGTGCCGAAAAGGTAAGTCATAAAATCACCAAATCTTGCAACAAAGCTTCTGGGAACTGGGACATGCTAATATTCATGACGAATTGTATGCAATGGTTGAATCAAGTTTGAATGGAATTCACAATTTAGTGAGGAAGAGGAAGGAAATAGGGCGAGGATAGAGAAATGATGATTCTACAAGGAAAAAGAGACAATGGTACTTGGTCTGAGAGTGTCTCTCTTATTGACTAGTTGATACCCCGTGTTTGCTGCGGGATATATGGATAAATACATGTTATATATTATATAAATGATAGATGTATATGTTTAAATAATGTGACAATGATGTAAAGATAATGATTTGACATTGCTTACATATTAAGTTCTAAAAATACAACAAAATTATAAATGATATATCATGTTTGCATGATATTTAAAATACTCTATGTAATAATTGTTATTGAATAATGATGTTAAAATAATTTAGATAATAATTGTTAATGTGTGATGATTGTGATATACTTGCATGATGAGCTTTAATAATTAGTGGGCATCAACTATGTAGATATATAAATAGTATAGATAAATTGCTGTGCGTTGCAACCGGGATATTTGGTTACTATAAATTGCTGTGCGTTGCACTCCCTGATATAGACGATTGTTTGTGTCTTAAGCCTAGGAAAATTATGCCAAGAGTACAACCTTTTTGGCCTATTAGTAATTGATTAGCCCAGGTTGGAGATTAAGCTCTAGCCTATCCACTTCCTGATCCTGAAAATTTTCTCGGCACAAACAATGCTGATGGGTAGTGATTATCAATACGGCATGCTAGTACTAGATAGTAGCAAGATAGTTGTTTGCTTGGTGCTTTATTAGTGATACAAAGTGAAGCAAGTGTGTCCACTTTAGTAATTAAGATGGAACTCATCATCTGCCTATATAGATAGCTAGCTGATAGAACTTAATGTTCTTGTTGGAAAAATGTTCAGGCTTGTCTGCAACTTGTTGGCGCATCAGCAACCATGTAAATCTGCAAGGAAATCAATCCTGAGGTGTGACTAGCTAGCTGGAAACATGTCAACGAAATCATCACATCATTTTCAGCACAATCATATGCTGAATTTGCCATACATGTGTGACTTAATTATAACCAGTTCTTTGTTTTTTCATGTGTCTTGATCTGCCGCATATATGGGCTTTGTTAACTGGCAGTGCCTTTCAGTTTAAAACAAGCAGGTAAAACAAATCTGCATGCGTTTTCATGTCTGAAATCGACTTCTGCATTACGAACCAGTTGTTTCTGGCTGAAGACTTGTAGTAGCTACAAAACAACTTTGGAAAATTTCAAAAATCGAACAGAGGAGGTCCAGAATGTGGTAGCAACATATAGATATGACCAATTCAGACTGGGTATATATATGGCTAGATATGTCATCCTTTCGAAAGGAATAATATTGCATTTCCCATTTCTGTGCTGTCATGAAAAGGAAATTACCTAACAACTTTAATGAGGATGACATCTGCTTTTCGATCCATGAATCGACTTCCTAATGGCAATTACCATATCATTAGACGTATGATTTTCACCGAGGTCAATGTAATTAGGGGTTACTCGAGTCGTTTCGACCTTTTTTTTTTTCAAACTTTGATAAGTGGACCAAATTTATAAAAAAACTAGTAACATTTAAAAACATTAAATTAGTTTTATCAAATCTAACATTAAATATATTTTGATAATATATTTGTTTTGTGACTATGTTTTTCTATTAACTCGATCGAAATTTGACTTAAAAAAAGTCAAAACAATTAATATGAAACGAATAGATTAGAGGCCAAGTATAAAATATTTGATAGTTCGATCAAGAAGCACACCGTTTTTCTCTCTTTTCTAAGAAAAGACCCTTTTTCGTGAAGTTTTGGTAAGTGAACTGCTCCCTCCATTTAAAATATAAAATATGTTTTTTAAAATGTTCTTCTATAAATATAGAAAGGAAAGAACACAACACATTTTGGGATGACTTGCACATAATTATTGCAAAATGTAAACCTGTCAGAAAATTACAAAACATATATTTATTGATTTGATATTTCACTATATGATCTCTGCCAAAACCACCAAATTACTGCAAACTACAAGGGAAAAAACCACGCCATGCCGGTAAAAAACCGTTGATTTGAAGTCGAATACACCAATGATTTAAAATCCTTTTTTATAGAGAAAACCGTGCTCTATTGATCATGGTAAATCATTACAAAAGTGTTTCCCGAATATACTCCGGGATTACATTACGGTGGATAACATCACTAGGACGAGCTAGTAAATGAGCCGCGGGACTCGCATGAACGAGCTTACCAATTATTCCAAGCCTGGCCATGTGTTTTAAGCCATCCAACGAGGCCCATAAGTGGGCCCAGACCCCAACTATTACTACTACTCTACCCCCATTGCATCGCGCAGGCCACACGCGTACAGAATCCCGGGCCCACAGGCCAGGCCAGCCCAGAAGAGAGGACAGAATCTCTCGCACCAAAAGACCCTACCCGGGGGCCCAAAGCCCACCCAACTCCTGTGCTCGCCTCCCCCCACCCCGTGACTTACCCCGCGGGGCCCACCAGCGCCCACCGGATCTAGAAGTCCGGTGGGACCCACCTGTCATTGTCTGGACCTCACCTACACGCTGCCGATTCCGCGTCCCCGATGATCTGTCGTCTCCTGGTCGGACCACACTCCCCACTTGGGCGAACAGAGCAAAAGAAGAGGGAAAAAAATCCTGTGTACTATACCACCCCACAAGCTGCCGATGGGCCCCAGCTGCATCGGCGGTGGTCGGGCCCACCTGTCGGTCGCACGTTGGGTGGCCCGGATCGGGTCGGGGGGTGGGCTGGTGTGAGTAAGGTCAGTCTTGTGCGGGGCCCACCTGGAAGATTCGCCGGCAGTGGGGTCCACCGGTCAATTCCTCTGTGTCAAGTGATCTCTCTCCTCTCGCGAGTCCGCGAGACGGAGGCGACCGGTCCATGCCTGTGGTGAGCTCGTGCTGGCCGTGGTTGCGTGGACGCGGTCCATGGAATCGGAAACCCCGGTACAGCACGGTGCTTTAAATTATTTTATTGTAAAAAACGACACAAAGTGAACTAAAGAATAATAAAAAGCGAAAAGTGTCACTACGGAGCTTCATTCTGTACGTGACCGTTACTCTCCAAAACTAATAATATTTTGTGTCAAACCTACCATTTATATTTTATATTTTAACACGTCTATTATGTTTATACCAATCATAGAGTTATTTTTCATGCAATACATTACCAGGCATTTTTTATTTCTTAATGTATTAAAACACCTAAAGTACATATGATATAGTGTGGTTTAAGCATGCAATAACAATGTGGTATGACATAAGAAATACTCTTTAGCAACCTAATTTCAGTATTCCATTAAACTGAACTGATTAGTTCCACCATATCACTATTAAACCAATTGTATACCTATAAAGCCTACGTAATTACACCCATTTAAAATTTAAGATCGAGTTGCTAGTGGGAGATATTCACTCCAACATTACACTTTGCTACACATTATAAGACTTTGTTATGGTCATTTCAATAACTGCAACATGGAGTCTCAAGCACACAAAATAATGTTATCTATCTTTTCATCCTTCCTCAGACATACTAAAATTTTTTAAATTTTAGTTGATGATGATGACAGATTCACTATTTATTATTATCATTAGAGATAAATTTAGAAAACAACACACGAACCAGACATAACAAACGTACCTACCGCTACAACCACATTCCTCCATCTCCATGTTTGAACTGGGAGTATTTTTGACTGTACAGTCAGAGATGAGAGATGTACTCCTCCATACGGAGAGAAACAAGAACAAGATCACCACCACGTACTTGGTCCACCATAGACACGGTGCAGCGCAAAAGCGGTCACCTCCCCCACGACGCCACCTCGCTCTCCCCTTTCGTCTCCACATCCCCCCTCTTCCCTGTCCTCTCCTCTCCCTCGCGCATGCTCCAAAAAGCGAGCTCTCCCTCCCCCCTCCCCACCTTTCCCCTCGTCTAGGGTTTCCCACCCCACCATGCCTCATCCTCACCCCGAACCCTAACCCTAACCTAGCCTAGGGCGGCGGCGGCGCCGGCGGCAGCAGGTTTGGTGTTTCAATCTCCGACGAGACGACCATGGCGTCCTCCGCGGCGGCGGCGGCGGGGGGCGGGGAGTACTCCTTCGCGGCGGAGTACGACGGCCCGCCGCTCCCCTACTCGCTCCCGCGCGCCATCCCGCTCGACCTGTCGCGCATCCCGCTAGCCTCGCTCTCCTCCTCCACCTCGTCGCCGCCCCCGACGGTGTTGCCGCTCCCCGTGGTACGCCCCTTCACACCTTCCTCTCTCTGCTCGGCCATCCACGGCCACCGTGCCGGGGTTTCCGCGTCGGCGGCGGCGCAGTCGTCGTCCTCCTCCGCCGCCTCCGCGGGGGGTGGTGGTGGTGGTGGGGTTGCTGGGGCCGCGGCGGTGGATTCGCCCACCTCCGTCATCGAGAACCACCACGCCGCGCTCCACCACTCCGCCGAGCTCCCGTCGACTCCCTCCGACGACGAGAACGCGGATGAGGACGACTACGATGGCCGCAGGGCGGGGGCGCTGCTGTCCAAGTCCCACCACCAGCCCATGGTCACCTTCGCGGAGACCAGCGGCTCCCTCCTCCAATCCTCTGAAGACGACGGCGAGGAGGAGGAAGAGGATGAGGAGGAAGACGAGGAATACGGCGACGACGCCCTGCCCGTGCGATCGAGCGGCTCCCTCTCCCCCGCGCACTGGAGGGGAGCTGCCAAGTCCCGGGGTTGCTTCAGATGCGGGAAAGTGGGCAGCTTCTGGGGCCGCGGGGACAAGGAGGCTTGCCTTGCCTGTGGCGCGCGGTACTGCGGGGGTTGCTTGCTCCGTGCGATGGGGTCCATGCCAGAGGGGCGCAAGTGTCTAGATTGCATAGGGCGGCCGGTGGCCGAGTCGAAGCGGGATTCACTGGGGAGAGGCTCACGCGTGCTGCGGCGGCTGCTCAGCACCGCTGAGGTGGAGCTTGTCATGAGGAGCGAGCGGGAATGCGCTGCCAACCAGCTGCGGCCGGAGGATGTGTATGTGAATGGCACCAAGCTGTCGCCAGAGGAGCTCGTCATGCTGCAGGGGTGCCAGTGCCCTCCTTCTAAGCTCCGGCCGGGGTTCTATTGGTATGACAAGGTTTCCGGCTTCTGGGGAAAGGTACCGCCTGTAAAGATTTGTTCTTTTTGGTGCTTGCTTACCGACACATTTGATTGAAAGCACGTAATGCAGTAGTTTGATGTTAAAATTATTTTTAGGTAATTGATTAGTATGTGGTTAAATATAGTTGGTAAGCAACAGTTCGATAAGTTCTTAAGAGATCTTTAGGAGGTTTAGCTGTTGTGGCTATTATTGAATTGCACAGTTAATGATGTTATTCCCATGTGTATAATTGGAAGAGAGCACTCAATTATGATATTTGAAGAGAAAGATTCCTTGTATGCGGTCTAGGGTTTTCCATTTTCTGAACTACGACTAGAAGATAATTTACTTTATTTTGACATATATGCTTTTGCATTGATTGAAATGATTAGGATTTATATGTTTATTTGGAACCAACACATGGTCAGGAGGGATAGTGCTGCTGAGCTTGATATTGTGGAATTTTTGGTGTACTACTTTATATATATATATATATATATATATATATATTTGTAAAACTGATTATGGCATCTCTGATGAATTGGCACAATTAGGGTTTTGAATGATTTATCGGAGTCTTAGGAATCTGGGTGATAGTATAGTATGAAACAAAGGAGAAGTTGGTACTTCTGAGCATGTTGGTTTAGATCAGCAGAATATTGCACATCTAGGCTGGCACCTGACGTGTATGATATTATATGGAAACTAACTACGCAGAATCTTTTTTGAAGTACCAACATGATGGCATGACTTAGATAGATGACTATAGTCTGTGGATGTACAAAATAATTAAATCATAACACATCAGAGATAGTTTCGGTGTCTGGGTGCTTTCTTTTAGGTAGGCTTGGGCTTTATGAGGAAAATTAATGGCAACAAAATTCTCCTTCTCTTTAATTGTTGCATGATGCAGTTGGCTTGATTGTTCCTACAAATGTGTACTGTGCATATCTTCTAGTAGTCTACAACTCTGCTTAACAATTAATTACTCATTATTAATTACACACTTTTCTCGGAAAATATTTCAGGAGGGTCACAAGCCCCATTGCATAATAAGCCCAAATCTAAATGTTGGAGGCGCTCTAGATCAAAAGGCCAGCAACGGGAACACTGGGATCTTGATAAATGGCCGCGAGATTACGAAATCTGAGCTGCAAATGCTTAAGGTTTGAAATGATATACTGGTACCTAATTTTGTAATTCATGTGTTTTATCTCTAACCTTTTACATTCCAGTTGGCAGGAGTTCAATGTGCTGGAAAACCTCACTTTTGGGTGAATGCTGATGGGACTTACCAAGAGGAAGGACAAAAAACAGTTAAAGGCAAGATTTGGGATAAGGTAATTCTGGGATTCATCTTGTAGTTGCCCTGTAATTTGTCAGAGGAAACTAACCAAAGTTACATATGTTTCTGCATTCCTTGGCAGCCTATAGTGAAGCTGCTTAGTCCTGTCCTATCACTGCCAACGCCTAACAAAGCAAATAATCATTGTGGTGAAGAACCAGTGAACGTGGTAAATCGACCCATCCCTGACTACTTGGAGCAAAGGACCATTCAGAAGCTTCTGTTGGTTGGATCAGGGACAAGCACCATACTCAAGCAGGTACAAATATATTGATATGTTCACATAGATAAGTTGATCACTGAATTAGCATCACCATCCAATTACCTTTATTTACCTTGGAGTATTAAGGGAAAGATTTACTTCACATAGACAGAAGGACTTAGTTTTATGATTTGCTACCTGTTGTTTGCAATATCAATATAGCAACTGATCTTGAATCCATCAAACCTTAGGCCAAGTTCTTGTACAAGAGCAGACCATTTTCTGTGGAGGAGTGTGAAGATCTCAGACTTATCATACAAAGTAACATATACAACTACCTTGGTATACTACTTGAAGGGCGTGAAAGGTTTGAAGAGGAAGCTATAGCTGACAGAAGAACTACCTGCCAAAGTGACCCTTCTAGCTCTGGTAATATAGTCGAACAATCATGTTCTTTTGGCTATCCACCTTTCTTCTTTGCTGCATAAATTCACATATTTAGATTAGCAGGTGACTTGCAATTGTTTGACTTAGTAAAACATACAGACTGCTAGGCTCTTCCCCAGATCATCTAGAATTTATTTTTGTGTTTCTTTTGCAGGCCATTGTGAACCAGAGCTTTGTAATGAAGTTACTGAGTACTCTATTGCTCCACGCCTGAAAGCATTCTCTGATTGGATTCTAAAGGCTATGGCCATAGGTAATCTTGAAGACATTTTCCCTGCAGCTAGTCGTGAATATGCACCAATGGTTGAGGAACTATGGAAAGATCCTGCTATTCAAGCTACATATAACCGAAGAAATGAACTGCCATTCCTTCCATCTGCTGCTAGTTATTTCCTTGACAAGGTACTATTGTTTTCCATTGGCGGTTGATGTGTTGTTTCTACCTCTGTTTCATGTCAGATGGCAGTGTTTAAGTAGTGTTGAGTCATATAATTACAACTGCTCATTCTTTAACATTGTTATTTGGGATGATCAGGCTGTTGATATTTCCCGAATGGAATATGAGCTCTCTGATATGGATATCCTTTACGCTGATGGGATAACATCCTCGGACGGCTTAGCATCTACAGATTTCTCCTTTCCACAATTGGCTTTGGACGGGCGGGGTTTTGATGAGCCGGATCCACAAGACACTTTGCTAAGGTCTGTTCTTAGGTCACTCAAAAGGGCATGGTAGTCTAATATTACCTGTGTTCTAGTCTTTCTGTAACTTTCATCTTTGTTAATGATAGCAGTATGAACAATGGAATATTTTGTTTTATTTTCAGGTGCCAACTGATCAGAATAAACAACAAAGGATTGCATGAGAACTGTAAATGGCTGCAAATGTTCGATGATGTGAGGCTTGTTATCTTCTGTGTTGCGGTCAGTGACTATGATGAGTACTACGAGGATGCAAACGGCAATGTTGTGAACAAGATGATGGAGACCAGGCAGCTATTTGAGAGCATTGCCCTTCATCCGATATTTGAGCAGATGGATTTCCTTCTACTTCTCACCAAGTTTGATATCCTAGAGCAGAAGATCGGCAAATCTCCTTTAACATCATGCGACTGGTTCAGCGACTTCACTCCCCTTGTAAGCCGCAACCTGATCAATGGCACCAGCAAAAGCTCGCGGGGCAGCTCCACTGGCTCGACATTGGCACAGATGGCCGGCCACTACATTGCGGTGAAGTTCAAGAGCCTATTCCAGTCGTTCACCGAACGGAAACTCTATGTGTCCTACGTGAACGCCTTGGACCAGGAGTCGGTTCGCTGTGCGATCCGCTATGGCAGGGAGATCATCAAGTGGGAAGACGAGAAGCCCGTATTTGGGTCCAGCGAGACGACATACAGCGAGGAGCCGAGCTCCTACTCTCACTGACCCCTCAACAACATTGCTTTTGATGTGTCTTAAGACGTGTAAATAGCTGTGAATGCATTTGCTCTCCCAACAACCTTTTTCCTTTTAGAGTTTCCTCATTTTTTCCCCTCCCTTTGTTGCCTAGCAAGATCATCCGCTTGTATGGTTGTTTAGTTGTTTACAAGTAGGGTGAGATGTAAGAGGTCTGCCTGATTCTGATTCTTGTATGTAAGGAATTATAATCTTTAAATTAACATGGTGCTGATTCTTGTACTGCCGTTTGTACCTTGTGTTTGTATCCCAGGAACATTCTCCCCAAATCAAACTTATCCACTTCAATTTTTTGTAGATTTCCTTCATTTAAAACCAGGATCAAATGAAAAACTGCAAATTTTCCTTCATTCAATATCAAAGCTGGACAAAGATGGATAGGAAGAAGACGGCATTTTTATTTTTTTTATTCACATGAGAGTGAAGCAAGTACTCCAGCTACAAGTCAAATTTATATACAGCGTGGCTTGCCATTTCCTCTCGTGGATACGCGTCCTCGTCATCTACTCTTCTACGTACAAACGCGTCTATGACGTCACGAACAGCGGGGGGCGCGGCATGGGTGACGTCACGACCGATCAGCTGGGCGCGAAGTGGTCGAGGAGGAGGAAGACGGTGGTGTCGGACATGGCGCCGCCGCATGCTCCCACTTCTCCCTCCTCTTTCCTCCACGACTCCACGCCGACGCCAGCGGCGGCGGCCCCCTTCTTCTCTCCTGCTTCTCCCCTCTGCCGCCGCCGCCGCTGGTCTCCGCTCACCATGGCCTGCCACTTCCCCTGCAGCGCGGCGGAAAGCTCCCCGAGCCACTCGCCGCCGGCGGCCTGCAGCCCACCAGACGCCGTCGCCGTCGCCGTCGCGGAAGACATGATTGACTTGATGCGAAGCTGAGAAAATTGCAAATGCTGCAAGTGATGGATCGATCTGGCTCACCGACTAGCTCGCGCCATGGGTCCCCTTTATATAGCGAGCGCGCAAGCCAAGCCAAGATGAAGGCGAAGCTGGAATGGATTGGATCGGGTCGGATCGGATGGATTGCATTGGCCTTCTAGAAGGCGTGGGCCCCACGCGGTCGGCCTCACGGAGCAAACAGTTGGCGCGCTCGCGGGTTTGGCCTTTTGGGTTGGGACCTCATGATCGAGCAGCTGACTTGTATACTGGTCTCGCGCCGCGTCGCGCCATCGCCGTCGCCGTCACGGAAGAAGACGAGACGAGACGTGCCAGCTGACAGGTCGGCTGGATCTTGGCGTCCTCCGCCTCCTTCTTGGTCGTCGTGGAGACCGAAACCGGCGGCGCGGCGCAGGGAGATCTACCGACGTGTCGTGTTGCATGCCGACGCGGCGGCGGCGTCGCCGCCTCGGCCTGACGAAAAGCAGGCGCGGCGGCCTTATCTTCTTCTTCCTGTCTCCGTCTCGCCGGTGCCCAGTCTGCCATCAGCGTCGAGCCTGTGGGCGGCGGAGATGTAGGAGGAAGGTGGCGTTGCGTAGAGAAGTGCGACGCTGCGACTCGCCGAGTGGCCGGCGGTGTCCGCGCCGGGATGTGACCGGCGACGGGGGCGGCCGGCGGCGTGGGAGGATTTGAGAATGGGAATACGGATTAGCGGAGGAGGTTATGCGAAAAATTACCATCTGGTTCTCCTAGTACTAGTAGTGGTGTATCTGATAATTAAAGTAATACTGGGACCCATATGTAAAATTCCATCAACCGCTCCCCTGGGATCGATCTGAACCGCACAATATGATCGGACGGTCGAAGCAGAGCTGAGCTGGCGGCGCTTTCCTCCCGCCGCCGGCGACCAGTCGAGCGGCCGCCCTCGCCGCCATGGCTCTCCGGCGGCGGCGGCATCGCCCGCCCTCCTCGAGACCGGAACGCCGTTACCGATTTCCTCTCCACGGGGAAGCCCACATCTAGAACAATCGATCGGGGCGTCTGCAATCCGCCGGCGGCGCGCGAGTTCGCCGTGCGGTGGCTGCTCTTGAGCGGCAAAAGCGGGGATGAGATCGTCTCAATCCCCCTGTTGCCACGAATTCAAATCGTTCAGCTGATTGCAATGCCGTCGTCTTCTTGGATTCCTTGCAGGTAGAACGAATTCGGAATTTCCCCTTCTTTTGTTCAGAACTCCAGATTGTTCAGGTTCACATGGATGTATATCAAACTCGAACTCCAGAGTACTAGCTGCATATCTCGATGCAAATCCCATTTTGTTTTTTATTCCTTACTCTTTCGAACTCTTTGTTCAAATCAAAGTTTCAATTTTGTGGTGCTTAAGATTTTGCTTCCTTTCGCTTGCTCCCTTTTGAGCCAAGGAATCGGCCACAGCCTACAGGATTCAATGACATTCAGAAGATGCTAAAATTTCAGTACTCATGGGTTATACATAAACACATTTGACCAGATTGTAATTTACAATAATATATATATGTTATATAATTACATGTCTTTGATATTAATTTTAAAACATTCAAAAATGTTCATCATTTAACTTTAACCTCTTATTCTAAACATTCTTTTGGGGTGCACCACGTCGCGGATAAATAAATTCCGCTATCTCCTCTCTAATTTCCTCAAAGCTAGCAAGCAGAGACTTGGATATATTTTTTACATGTACATACTTTGAAATTAGTCGATATATATATATATATATATACTTTGAAGTAGTTAGTATATATCACAATTGAGATCACAAACCTCAAATTCGATCAAAGTCTTCACCTGTTTGTTGTACAGAATCCGCATGTTGTGGCACATATGAAATCCACACTGGTCACTAACTTGTTTTTTTATCAGAAAGTCTTGTGGATGAGGCTTTTTTTGTCCTTTCTTATGCAAGCCTCCTTTCTCCCCATATGGGCCTCACACTTCATTTATTGCTTCTTGGATTGGGAAAGAAAAAAGAAAGAAGAAGGGGGTTAGAAAGAAAGAAAGAAGTGGAGGAGAGGGAGAAATTCAATAACTTGTAACACTCGATGTTAGGAAAAAATATTATGCTTCAATAAAGAGATAATATAGAGAGAGAAAGAAATGGAGGAGAATGAATCTTTCGATTTATTTTTAATTGTAATTATAAGTTATTCTAGTTTAATTTGTCACATGTTAAAATTCTCCAACATTTTGAATTTATTTTTGACAGGGAGGAGAATGAAGGTCTCATTGATTTGCATTTATTTTTGAATTTTGATAGGAAGGAGAAAGAAAGGGAGGAGAATAAATCTTTGAATTTATTTTTGAATATTTGAATCTTTGAATTTATTTTTGAAAGGGAGGAGAATGAATCTTCGAAGTTATTTTTGAAAGGGAGGAAAATAAACCTTTGAATTTATTTCTGAAAAGAAGAAGAATGAATCTTTCAATTTATTTTTGAAAGGAAGGAGAAAGGGATTTTTGGTTGAACCATGGAATTAAATGGATTAATGTTCGGTATATGTTCTGGATCAAACCTAAACTATTTTATTTTCATTGATTATACTGATCCATAATTTAATAGGATCAATTCGCAAGGCTATTATCCCTAAATTTATTTTTGAATCTCTGAATCTTTAATTTATTTTTGACTTAATCTTTGAATTTATCTTTGAATTTATTTTTGCCATATAGTCTCACACAAGGCATATAACACACAAAATCATCATGAAAATATAACAGTCTCATTTAGATCATACAAAATTATCGTACAATCACATTCATATCTAAAATTCACAAAATTATCATACTAACGGTCTAGTTTACTAACAGTCCCATTATTTTACAGGCATCATTAAAATAACAGTCCCATTATTTTACAATTCATAGATACTAACAGTCTCATTATTTTACAATTCATAGATACTATACACTGCATTCATATTCACATTACAGTATATAGGACGACATTACAGTATATCACATTAACAGTCTCACATTCGACGTTCATATTAACAATCTCACATTCATCTCAATTAACAAAAGTATATCACATTCAACCAAAAGTATATCACATTCCAGTTTAACAACAGCCCCATTAACAAAAGTCTCAGATTTACACAACCCCAAAAGTCTTCGGCTATTCATCTCACATTCAACCAATATCACATTAGCACGACATAGAACCAAATCAATAGAGCACAGCATGGCATACAAATGAGGGAGCATGGCATTCATCTTTGGCATGGCATTCATCTTCGACATGTACACATGAAGGAGCACATGAGGGGGACTTCGCTGGAGAACGGTGGCACGCGATGGCCAGGCTCGAGGACGGAGATGCTCGGGCTCTGGGACGACAACGCTCGGGGACGATGGCGCTCGGGGAAGACGGCGCTCGGGCTCGGGCACGAGGGACCGTGGCAGGCTCGGGCGCGAGAGACAGCGACGACGCTAGGGAGTTGAAAAGGCGATGCTAGGGTTCTGAGTGAGTGAGGACTTAGAAATTTTTTATGCTAATGTATAGATCTGAATCGGCGCGCTCTATGAAATAATTTGGAAGCACATCTGTGACGGGCTTAAACTTAAGCCCGATTGAGATGACGTCATCTCAATCAGGCTTAATCTAAAGCCCGTCACAGATGAGACCTGAATCGGTGCCCTAGAAAAAATTTAAAGGCCAATGAAAAATACTATCGGTGATAAGCTTAAGCTTAAGCCCGATAGAGATGACATCATCTCAATCGGGCTTAATCTAATGCTCGTCACGGATGAGATCATCTGTAACGGGCTTATAGCTTAAGCCTGATTAATACTGTCATCATCTTTATCAGGCTGTAATAAAGGCCCGTTACCGATGATCCAACATCTATATCGGGCTATAATTAGGGCTCGTCGCCGATGATCTGTTATTTCAATCGAACCTCAAGCCGGAGTCCGTCACCGATGATGACCATTAGTGACAGGCTTCTGTTGGGGCCAATAAAGATAGAATATGTTATCTTTGTCGGGCGTTTAGTTGAGCCTGTCACCGATAGGTATCGTCTGTGACGGGCTCAAGTTTTATGCACATCTAACATGTTTGTGCGAGTATTTCTTTGTGGGTCTTTTTTTACCCGTTTGAAATGATTTTGTTGTGACGGCCCGCAAATCTTTATGTCAGAGGCCATCACAGAGGAGAGAATCTGTACTACGTGACATGAATGCCAAACTCGAAACTCCAGTGACGTGGCTGCATGTCCATGCAAATCTTTTATTTTATTAGTCCTTAATCATTTGACCTTTTGTTCGGATTAAAGTTTGAGTTTTTCGTGTTTAGGATTTGTGCTTACTTTCTTGATCCATTTTGAGTTTTTAGCCAAGGAATGTGCTCCACAGGATTTAAGTAACGTTCAGAAGATGCTGAAAATTGAGTAGTTGGTGGGTTAACATTTTGAAGGAAAATTTTCTTCTGATATTTTCTTTCAGATATGACCACCTAAAATTGATCTCAGATTTCTATGGCTCTATGTGACGATTCCAAACATAGTCTTTCCTGGTCTGAAATGATGAACTAGATGAACAACAGCCTGATAGATGCGTGTCAAGCAGAACACTGCAACCTGCTTGTCTTGGATAAATGTCAGGGAATCAGATAGTGCACTCATGCGTCCCTGCAAAAAAAAAAAAGATAGTGTGTTTATCTGTCGGGAACATGTCCTATACACACAAAGCTTCTCGGGTACACACCATACATACCAACTAACAAATTTCACTTAACAAATTTCACTCAAAAAATCTAGAAAAAATTATACAAGTACTTTCAAGAGTATTACAGTTATGTGTAAAGTCTTAACCTCAAATTTATTATATTTTAGCCATAACAAAAAAGATCAAATTTCTGACAGATTTGAGAGTATAAATCTATTACAGTTATGTGTAAAGTCTTAACCTCAAATTTATTATATTTTAGCCATAACAAAAAGATCAAATTTCTGACAGATTTGAGAGTATAAATCTATTAAAACTTTGTCTTTTTTGTTGCTCTATATATATAATAAATTAAAAAAGAGACTTTAGATATAGTTATAATACTACTAAAAGTACATGTACAATTTTTTATAAAATTTTTTGTGATACTTTTTAGTTGGTGTGCACGATGTGTACACAAGAAGAAGACTTGTGCTTATAGGATACATTCTCATATCATATGTGTGATTCCCTCTTGTACACCTCCTTTATTTGATGTTCAGTACGTGGTGTGGACTCCCTTTTTGGTAGTCCTTTAGTGGTTGCTAGCTCTGTCCACCAGTCATGGACTGTGGTAGTTGCACTCCACACTATCGACTTGAGCTGCTCGCAGGCTGTCCACTTTGCTAAGATGTCCCATATTTTTCTCGTATATTTGCAGCCCGCCAGGAGGTGGAAGGATGTTTCTAGCGTGTGGCGACAGAGCGGGCAATAGATATTGCAAGTCTGTCGAAAGTCCAGACTCTATTCTGGACAACTAGCCAGACGAACATCTTTGCATTTTTTTCAGCGCCCATGGTTTTCGAATCAACACCTCGTAGTTCGTATTGACTGACCCAAAAAATTATGACCGTAGGCTGATCCAACCATGTATTCTCCATGGCATGTGAGCTTCCGTTTGATCTCATCCTTTTCCTTGGGGTTGAGCTCGATATTTTGCACCGCTATCCAGATAGTGACTAGTTGTTCTTAGAGTTCCACCATCATGTTTGCACTAGTTGATAAGTTGAGATCTCGTATCCATGTGTTGTCTTCGATGGTCTCTCGGAGGGGCCTATTTTTCCTCTTGGAGATTGCGTAGACTTTTGGTGCCATGTCTTTTGGCGTCTTCCTTGCATCCATGCTGAGTTCCAGAAAAGGATCACATCCCCATCTCTAGTTGTTATTGTTGTCGTTGTCGCGCATAGTAGCCTATCAGATTCATCGCATGGAGTGTCCAAACTGACCCATGCCTTTTCTGGTGCCTTTCCCTCGTGCCATAGCCATCTTACCCTCAGCGCTCTCGCGAACGTTTCCAGGTTGAGCACCCCCAGTCGTCCATAAGCCGTTGGTATACAAGTTCTTGCCTAGTTGATCTTGCATTTTTCGCCCATGATGTTATCGCCCCTGCCCAGAGGAACCGTTTCCTCTGTTTGTCAAGCACCTCTAGGGATTCCTTCGTAACTTTTAGGTCTGTCAGGAGGTAGACAGGTTGTGACATGAGGACTGACTTGACTAGAGTTGTTCGCCCTGTTATCCCTATATTTCTTCCTCGCCATCCTGCTAGGCGTCCAGCGGATTTGTCGAATAGTGGCCGAAGGTCTACCTTCTGTAGTCTTGTCACGGCTAGGGGCAGCCCCAAGTATATCATAGGGAAGCTCGCTATGGTCACCGGCGTGCCTTCTAGCATGTCGTCGAGGTCTAAGCCAACACACCTAATTGGTGCCACCTGAGATTTATGTATGTTGGTGCAAAGCCCTCACCTGTTCGAAGCATTTAAGGAGCCCAGTAAATGCTTGTGTATCATCCTTTTTTGGGTTGACGAAGACTGACGCGTCATCGGCATATATTGAGCTTCGGAGGCGTGGCGACCGTCCCTTGAGCTTGCTGAGCAATTTGAGGTCCGTGGCTTTGAACAAGAGGTGTTGCATCGGGTCGATTGCTAAAAGAAGAGGAGCAGGGATAATGGATCCCCTTGCGTAGTTTGTGCCCATGACAGATTTTATTTCCTGGGACCCCATTGAGGAGTATCTTGGAGGAAGAAGTTGAAAGCAGGGCTACGACCCAATCCCTCCATTTCTGTGGGAAGCCCCACCGCTGTAGTAGAGCCAGCAGGTAATCCCATCTCACGGAGTCGAAGGCCTTTGAAATGTCCAGCTTGAAGAGTAGCATTGGGCTCTTGTTGCGGTGGTATCTTCTCATAATGTTCTGTACATAAAGGAAGTTATCATGGATGCTCCTGCCATGGATAAAAGCGCTTTGGTTCACCAAGTTCAGGCATTGCATGATTGGACGAAGTCGTAGGGCTAGCACCTTGAGAGAATTTTCGCAATGCTATGTATGAGAATTATTGGCCTATAGTAAGTGATACTGTCTGTGCCTTCGTTTTTTGGTATTAGAACGACATTAGCCGAGTTGAGGAGGTTCACGTGATTGCATCTCTAATCATGGATGGAGTTGAAGGCCAAGATTATGTCCTGTTTTACTATTTCCCAGCAGGTTTTGAAGAAATTGACCGTGAAGTCATCGGGTCCAGGAGCTTTGTCTGCTAGCATTGCGTTTATGGCTTTCCAAATCTCCTCTTCGATGAAAGGCTCGGATTGGGTGGCGAGGTCTATCATGGGCCAAATCTCTAGGGCTTCCCAATTCAACTCTCATTGTCTTGGGCTCGGTCTTCCCATTATCCCCGAGAAGTGATCAAAGGTCGTTTTGCTTTTTTCCTCATGCTTCACCGCCCACCCGCCTTGTTTGCAAAAATGGTGGATGTGGTTCTTTCGCGTTCTCGCATTAACCTTAAAGTGAAGAAAACTTGGTATTCGCGTCCCCTATGCATTCTTGAGCAAGATAGGTTGTGGCATATAAGTGTTTAGTGCTTATTCATATTTATGCATACGACATCCCATATATGTGCTCAAGTTGGCTAAGTGCTAGTTGGTAATTTCAAAATAAACCTTTTAGCCGAAAGTGAAAATTTTGAAAACTATAGCTTTTCTATGAAAATTTAATTGGAAATGATTTTAAAAAGTGTGTTTCAAATGTCTCAATACTTTTTTTGTAGTCCAAGGAAGTGTGTTTCAAATGTCTCTCGATACTTTTTTGTAGTCCAAGGAAGAGCTAATTTTCAAAAAAAAATAATTTTAACCCAAAATGTAGTTCTAAGTATCTTGTTTTGGCTTTTAACTTCAAATTTTGTACAATTAATTCTAAAAGAAATTTGAAAATGGTTTTAAAATGAAAATGATAATGTTGGTCATTTCAAACATTGTTGGTATTCAAAATTTGTCCAAAAGGCCAATCAATCAAAATAAATTTAGATTTCAATCTTGACCATAATACTATCTAGACCATAAATGGTCACCTACTAGCACTTGGATGAGTTGTCATTGTTGGGGTTACATAAATGCAGCTAGCTCAAATGAGTACATAACACTCATTCATAGTCATTTCTCTCTTAACCTTCTCATTTGTTTGCTTTTGCATTTTCGAAGAAAAGATTTTAAAATAAAAGCTTATGTAGCTTTTTCCTCAAACTTAGTATTTTCTGCCAAACCTTGAATTCATGGAGCTAAAGTGAAAATACATCAATTGGGAGTGGTATTAACCATATTTTTATATCCCATGCTTTCAAAATATGAAAGATTTCAAAAATTGGATTTGTAGCCATTTTAAATAGCCTCTTTGGTCAAAAGTCAAAAAACTCATTTAAGAGGCCAAATTTTGTGAAAATCCTCTCAAAAGTGCCTCAATATGTATTTCAAATGTTTTGCAAGGTATTTGAAGCAAAAGTTCTTATTTCTAAAATAATATAGTAAAATGGCTTTAAAAGGATCTTATATGATCTAGTTTTTGCTCAAAATGATCTATCTCCCTAAATCAAAATCTATTGTGTTTTTGAAAAAAAGTTTCTAATTTAAAAGTTTGAGGTTTGTTCATTCCAAACATTTCTCTAGTTCAAAGTTTTCTCAAAAGACCAATTATTCAAAGGGTTTAACTATTTAAAAGTCATCCAAAATTATGAAATGACCACAATGACCAAAACTTGGATTTTGTGGGTTATGCTAATGGTGCTAAAGTTCTATGTGAATATTGGCTTAAATTAGTATTTCTAACTCATCTAAGGCTATCCAAATGTCAAACTCAATGAAAATCATATTTGAGTGTGATTTGTGACTTTGATTCAAATTTACTAATTTGAAAAGCCGACAATGCTATTTTTGGCTTTTATCTTGATAAAAAAGTTTTTCCAAAAATTCTTTTTGAAAAAGTTTATCTCATGTCTAAAGATCATTTCTGCAAGATTTCGAATCATTTGGACATGATTTGGAAGAGTTTTGAGTTTTTCTCACTTTGATCAGCCCTCTGAAAAATTCAGAAATGACATGGTTTTATGCTGATTTGTGAAATTTGTATCTCAAAATGCATTCCAAATTGGGAGAAGCTTATATTATGACTTTTGATCCCCTATAGTTCTACTTTATTGCAAAATTTGTTTAAGGTTTTGTTAGATCATTTGGATGCATTTGCGATGCATTTTTGAATCCTATCTCGAATTATCAAAATCTGAAAAAGTCTGAAATTTCAGTTTGCTGAAATCCTGCACTTTTTGTTTCCTCTATATGGTTGAGATATGAGCAAGATTCCCAAAATGAAACTGGTGCATCGTTACATGAGTTATCTCTAGGATTTATGCATTTTTTTTGGAGCTCATTTTCACAAGTTTTATGTAGCTACAATAGCTTGCTTGGTTGTATCTTTTTTTGGTTATACTTCAGATTTGTAAAGTGCATTTCATTTTGTTGAAAATCTAAGTTGGTGGATTAAAAAAAATGTTTCAAGCGGTGAGCTCTATGTCATGTGAATGTTAAATCAATTTTGAGCTATTTTGGATTTGTTCCTTGCGTAAACTCCTCTTGCTCTCAAACACCTATTATTTAAGCCAACCTAAACTCAAATGGAGTTTTCATTGACAAGCTACATATTCCATTTCCCTTGCTTTTGAAATATAAGTTGATCCTTGTTGCCATTGCCAATTACCATTCCTTAATTCCATGTTTCAAATTCACACTTGCATACATAAGTGGTGTCCATATAAAATGGTAGTATTCCTTGATCATCATGATCTCGGCATTTTCCTATTATTGCCATTCCTTACCGAGATTACACACCTGACAAAGAATATCTCAAGTATGATCGACAAAACTCCTTTCATAGAGAAAACACTTGATGAATACATTTTGAGAGAAAGTTCATGTGCTTACAATCACTCCCTCCTACAAATTAAATCCTTTTAAATTCTTTTTGTCTAAGTGACGAGACTTCGAGAGTAAGGGGGAGCATTTTTTAAATGGACCATTTCTAAATTTTTGCTTTGACCTTCCATTTAAAAATTTTATTTGGTCTTGTGAATGTTTGTTCTTATTTTTCTTATGCAAAATTATCTCTCATCTGGTTCCTTGCATTTTTTGTGATTAATGCCAATAGGGGGAGAATATTTGAGGATCTTACATTTGATATGATCGTCGATATACAAGGGGTAAATATTCTAGGAACCCACATTCATTTGGTGCATGTCTTGAAAAGAATCATATCATCACCTATCATAGCATCCAACATGCACCATATGCACAAGCATGTCATGCATGGATATAAATCAATTGTCAAATATTCATATCATGTTGATTTATATCATTTATTTCACCCTTCATATCCAAATATGGTCATTATTAATGGCTTTGTCAATAACAAAAAGGGGGAGATTGAAAGTTCGATTTATATCCTTGATTTCACCCTTCATATCCAATGTGGTCATTATTAATGGATTTGTCACCACACCAAAAAAGGGGAGATTAAAAGTTGAAGTGCCATTAATTTGGTTTTGGTGATTAATGATAAATCCGATTATATAAGACTAACATTTTTATAAGCATTTCTTTGTCTAGTGTCTCATGTGGGATATGAAAGTGGAAATTATGAGAGGTGCTTCTCGGACTTGATATGAGTTGAGATAGAAACGTTCGTTGATGGTGAACCTAAATCACAAGAAGGATGAAGTGCACAGAGATCAAGTTATATGTATCATTCCTTCTCTCCATGCACATATTTATATGTTCATATATAATGTTTTCATGTGATTGACGTGATTGACATATGCATGTGAGACTAATATTTGTTTTGAGACCTATCTCTTGTTTAATCTCTTTATATTGAGAACATGGAGATGATGAAGGTATGCATTTATTTTAATGTCTATATTTGATAAATGCCTTCTATTTTTGTATAGGATAAATTTCCAATGTTTCAAATCTTTTTATACATGCTCTTGCTTCACAAAAATATTTTGTATGCATACATTTAGGGGGGGGCAAATCCTATACCTTAGTTATGCATGTATTTGATCTAAGTTATTCACTTTAATTTAATTGGGGCCTTTACATTTGAGTATATGACACTTGTGGTGTTGATTAATACTCATCATTTATTCATATCATTTTATACATATGATCGGTTGGTCAACAAGTGGAGGGTGACAACCAAATTATTGGGACTGACAATTTTATTGAGTTGAATGAGCGAAATATGTCCCAAGAATTAAAAAAAGGGTGTTGATGCTCAAGAGAGATCATGACTCCTAAATATATCAATGATGAAAAAGTAAAGATATTTAAGATGTGGGGTACGAAGTAGCCACTATGGCAAGATAGTGAAAGGCAAGCAATGCTCGGCTGCGATAGACCATGCGGTGGCTAAAGGCAAGCAAGAGGCTTGGCACCTAAGGATCAAATCCGTGATGAAAGGAGTGTGATGGCTTTGTCGTGATGGACCGTGCGAGGCCATTCAAAGCTACAAGGAGCCCGCTGTTGGCACCTTTTTGACAAAGGCACAAACACGATCGATTCACCTAAAGATTTGTGGTGGTTCTTGGTACGGAGTCGCCAATCACTCCAATCTAGCAAGAACTAGAACAAAGTGGGTTTTGTAGATCAAATCGGCTAGCAGAACCGATTTAGATGGATAGATTGATAACTACTCGTCTCGTGAGCAAACGAAAAGTTTTCAGGACAAACTTACAAAGAATTGTCGCACTCTCGCAGCGGCGACGGACGATTTACGGCGCAAATCGACAAAGATGGACTAAACTAGGGCAAAGTAGAAAAATATGGCTGAAAAGTAAAGAATATAGGAAAAAACGATTCAAGTAGATTGATTGTATGTTTGTGTATTGGTTTTTACAATTGAACCGGCCTTGACCCTTATACAGGGGTTGGTCTTGCCCTCTACAGGCCCTTCTCCACGTCCTATTCGGGATAAACATGTTTGGAAACCCGAAATACAACCGTATGAAGAAAGGAAACCCGAAGACCGACGAAGTCGTCTAGGTTTCGGACTCTGCCGGTCAGACCGGCCATATGCCTTCGGTCTGACTGGCCCCACTGCCCGGTCTGACCGGCCTATGCACGGCGGTCAGACCGGCCTTCCGAAGAAACCAGCAAATTTTCAAATATTGGCAATCTTTCCTATTTTGATTTCTAAGTGCCAATTTTGGGTGTAAACACATGCCCCCCTTTTATGATGACCACCGTGAATCTAAAAGCATAAGACATGTTTTAACTTGGGACGATAACTCAATTATCGGCCACACAACCCCTAAGCATCTTGGCAAATACTTGGGAAGTATTTCTTTAGATATTTACCGTTGATAGCCCGCTGAAACCGTTCTCCTTGAAGTGTCTCCAAGAAATATGCATTGCCTCGAACGATTCCATATATCCGATAAGGTCCCTCCCAACTTGGCGACCACTTACCGAATTCTTTAGATCGGGAACCCAAAGGCAAAATAGTCTTCCATACTAGATCTCCTACTTGGAATGTCTTTGCCTTCACCCTTTTGTTGTATGGCTGGCCACTCTCTTCTTTTTTTTTCTATCTCTTCCAAAGCCTTCAAACGTTTGTCGACCACTTCATCAGGATTATCACCCATCAAGGACTTGTAGTCTTCGGCTGACAAATCGTCTTGCTTTATATATCGAAGAGAACCAAGATTTATCTCAACCGGTAAAATGGCTTCTTGCCCATAAACAAGCTCAAAAGGGGTCACCTTGGTAGCACCATGCTTGGATATTCTATGCGCCCATAAAGCTTCAGAAAGCACCTCATGCCACCTACTCGGATGTTCCTCGACCTTTTTCTTGATTAGCTTCAACAACGTCTTATTACTAGACTCGGCTTGTCCATTAGCCTGAGCGTAGTAAGGAGACGAACTTAACAGCTTAATTCCATAAGATTCGGCAACACTTTTCACTTCTTTAGACATAAAAGAAGCTCCTTGATCTGTAGTTAATGTTTGAGGAATGCCGAATCTATGAATAATATGCTTCAGAATAAAATCAATTACCTCCTTATGTGTCATATTCCTTAGTGGCACGGCTTCGGCCCACTTAGTGAAGTAATATGTCGCAACTAGCATGAACCGATGCCCCTTTGAAGACGGAGGATAAATTTGACCAACAAAATCTAAAGCCCATCCCCGGAACGGCCATGGCTTAATTATAGGATTCAACACCGAAGCCGGTGACAATTGAACATTGCCGAACCGTTGACAAGCTTCACATCCCTTATAGTACTGAAGCAATCATCAATCATCCTCGGCCAATAGAACCCGCTCTTCGAGAAGCCAATTCATCTTATGGGCCGATTGATGAGTCCCGCAAATTCCCTCGTGAACTTCACCCATAGCAACCTTAGATTGATCGATATCTAAACATTTTAATAGTACACCATCTATATTTCGGTGATATAACTTTTCATCAAGCAAAGTATACTTATATGCTTGCCGCCGAATTTTCCGATCAACTCTAAGGCTAGGATCCTTCAAATAGCTAATCAAAGGAATTCGCCAATCATTTACTGTTCCCAGGGCACACATGTCCGAATTACCACTTAATTCGGTCCCTGTATTGAGAAGATTGTGCCCCCCAGCACCTTCTGTGAAGTCGGTCTGACCGGCCAAGCAACTCCGGTCAGACCGGCAATCACCTACGGTCAGACCGGCCACAGAACGCCGGTCAGACCAAATGCCATCCACGGTTAGACCGGCGATAGTGCGCCAGTCAGACCGCCTATGGTCTGCCTCTTTGCCAATTTCGCTCAAAAAATTATAATCAAGCACCGGTTGTTCTAATATGAAAAATAAACCTCGTTTGATGCTATAACTATATGCTTGTTGAGCTAAGTCATTTGCTCTAGAATTTTCATTCCTAGCAATATGCTTAATAGTAAATTCATCGAAACTGGCAATAATATCTAGGCATTGATCTAAATACCTGTTCAATGATACGTCGAAGCATTTGTAGACCCCGGCAACTTGTTGCACCACCAATTCTGAATCACCGAACGCTTCTACATGTGTAGCTCTAACGATCTCCATCACTTGTAAACCGAATAACAAAGCATTGTATTCGGCTTGATTATTTGTACAATAATATTCTAAACGAACCGATGCTTCAAAGCATTGACCATTAGGCGAAATTAAAACTACACCTATGCCTTGACCCTCCTTACACGAAGAGCCATCAAAATAAACTTTCCAAGGTGTAATGCTAACTAAACAGACTTCATCTCCACAATCAACATCTACATGATGATCTACTATAAAGTCTGCTACAATCTAGCCCTTCATAGATTTCAATGATTCATAGACCAAATCATATTCAAGTAATGTATACGCCCACTTGCCAATTCTACCACTTAGAATTGGCCTTTGCAACATATGCTTAATGACACCGGTCTGACAAGCAATTATGCATGTACTAGATAACAAGTAATGACGCAACTTGGTACAAGCATAGTACAAGCAAAGACAAAGCCTCTCTACAAATACATACCTCGTTTCGGCATCCAGAAGACGGCGACTTAAATATGTAATTATGTACTCCTTGCCGTCTTCCTCTTGTGTCAAAACGGCTCCAATAACTTTCTCTTCAGCAGCAATATACAACCGAAATGGAATTCCGGCTTTAGGAGCTCGCACCACGGGCGGAGTAGATAAATATTTTTTCAAACCTTCAAACGCCTCCTGTTGTGCTGCCCCCCAAGTAAAATCGGCTTCTCTCTTCAAACGTAGAATAGGCACAAAAGCATCGATTTTACCTGCTAGGTTGGATATGAATCTTCTCAAATAGTTCACTTTACCTAGCAACCTCTGAACTTCCTTCTTGCATGCCGGCGCTTTGAAATCTTGAATCTTTTCAACTTTCTTAGGGTCAATCTCAATCCCTCTCTTATGTACCATGAATCCTAAGAATTTTCCCGCCGACACACCGAAGGCACACTTGAGTGGGTTCATCTTCAAACCATACCGACGCATCCTCTCAAAAGTTAACCTCAAATCGGCCATATGTCCATCCATATCATCTGATTTGACTACAATATCATCAATGTAGATTTCTATGATAAAACCTAACAAATCATGGAAAATTAGGTTCATCGCCCTTTGATACGTTGCGCCGGCATTCTTTAGCCCGAATGTCATAACTACCCACTCAAACAACCCAACAAATCCTGGACACCTAAAGGCCGTCTTATACATATCCTCCTCTGCCATGAAGATTTGGTTGTAGCCGGCATTGCCATCTAAAAAACTAATCACTCGATGACCCGAGGCATCATTTATTAGCATGTCGGTTATAGGCATAGGATACTCATCTTTAGGAGTGGCTTTATTTAAATCTCTAAAATCTATGCAAACCCTGATTTTGCCGCTCCCCTTCTTCTCTACCGGTACTATATTGGACACCCACTCTGCATACCGGCATGGCCTAATAAACCCCGCTTTCAATAATCGGTCTATTTCTTCTTTGACACGATCATATATAAGTGAGTTAAATCGACGAGGAGGTTGTTTATAAAGCCTAAACCCTGACTTTATTGGAAGCCGATGCTCTACAAGATCACGGCTAAGTCCAGGCATTTCATGGTATTCCCATGCAAAACAATCATTATATTCTCTAAGCAGCTCGATCATCCTAACCCTATGATCGGCTCTCATGTTTTTATTTATGAAGGTCGGTCTTGGTACGCTCCCATCCCCTATATCTATTTCTTCTAATGGGTCGGCTGATGTGAACCCTTGACCGAGCTTCTCTACCTCGTCAAAATCCTCTATAGTTTCCCCAATATCGTTCTTTGTTGACCGATATTCTTGAACTCTCTTTTGTAACCATTCCAAATTGGCTGCTTTATTCATCATACAAAGTAATATCACCAAGCCATGCTAAACTAGCCGGCTTTACAGAGATGGGTACAAAGCCTTCTTTGGAAACACTAATAAAGTCAAAACTAGAAAGATCTAGCCCTGACAAGCACTGCATGTCTCCATGTTTCCATCCCACAGAAACATCGGCCATGGCAACCTCAGCCGATGTATCTGCCTGAACTACCTCAACCTCATCACCATCCCATTGTACTAGGCACTAATGTAAAGTAGATGGGACGCAACAATTGGCATGAATCCAACACCGCCCCAAGATGACACTATAGTTACCTTGTACATCGACGATGAAGAAGGCAGTAGGCAACGTCTTGTTCCCCACCGTAAGTTCCACGGACAAGATCCCCTTCGCCTCCGTTGATTCGCCGTTGAAGCCGTTGAGAAGCATATTGGTCTTCTTTAGCTCCGTCTCTTCACGACCCAACTTCTTGAAGAGAGAGTAAGGCATCAGGTTCACCGCCGCACCTCCATCCACTAGCATCCTCGAGACCGGCTTCCCATCAATGTGGCCCTTCAAATAGAGAGGCTTCATGTGACGGTTGGACTCGTCGGGCTTCTCGAAGACCGCATCCTTCGGACCTAGTGACATTTGAGCGACTTCGGCCTCGTCCATGGCGCAAAACTCCATGGGCAACATGCAAACCATGTTGATCTCCATGTTCTCGCCGGACAATGCCTCCTCAGCCGATTGTTCATCCTTTTGAGCAACCACCGGCTTCTCGGCAATTAATGACTTACGTTTCCACTCCTTCGTAGGTGGTGGTCGCAACTCATCGAACTCCCTGTCTCTCCTCTCCTTGGCTTCCTTCTCCCTTAACTCAGAAGCGTGAAGACGCTGCAGCCTTCTCTTCTGGGTAGCCGTCAAATTCCCAGGCATCCACCTAGGATTTGGCTCTGTTCCAGGAGGCAAATAATGTCCCCCGTTGCCTTTACCCGAAGAGGGAGTTACTCTAGTATCCTTCTTACAGAACATCGGTCGGACCGGCCCGCTGGGCCGGTCGACCGTGATGCTCGGGTCGGCCGGCGACCAAGCCCGGTCAGACCAAAGCGAACATCAGACCGGCCAAATGGCGCGGTCTGACCGGCTACAGATGCGTGGTTGGACCGGCCAGAAGGCTCGGTCTGACCGGCTATTGAACTACGGTCAGACCGGCCAGGACGTCCGGTCTGACTGTCTTCCTGCGCGGCATCCTTCGCGACTTCGGTTCGGGGGCCAAATACTAACTTAGCCTCCTTGCCAGAAGGCACTGGCACATCATGCGATCCTATCTTGATAGTGATCGCCTCCGAAGCCCTCTCCTCAGGCTTGGCACGCTTGTGTGCTCTTTTCTCATCGTCAAACCGGTCCTTTGTGGGGAACCGGCTTCCACTAGAAGTAGATGCCTGCCTTCACGGCGATCTTCTCTCCCCTCTCCATCCTTGGTGATCCTGCATTGAAGGCATGTTGTAGATAGGCGGGGGTACCCCCCAAGGCATGAAGTAAGGGAACGGATAACCTGGAGGCGGCATCGGGCATGGTCCCCATGGCATAACCTGAGAGAGATGGGGAAACGGCGGCTCCAAAACCTTTGATGAAGGACCAAATCGCTCCTTAGGAGGCGATCTTGGTCTCTTTCTTTTGGCGCGCTCCTTCTCGACACTCTTCCTTTTGTACTTGTCAAGGAGCATGTCGAAGGTCACTTTGGTCTTGTAGGACCTCTTCGATGTATATGCCTTGGCCTTATTCTCCTTCCATGTCCCAACCTCCGGGCTCTTTGGGACAAGCATTTTGGGCCTAGGCTCCCCGATGACAACTTCCTTCCCCTTAGCTAATTCGGCTTGCTCCGGCCGAATCAACACCTTCTTGCCATCAAGATCGACGGTATTCACCAGGAAAGGATCGCTGTCAAGCTTCATCTTCGAGCCCTCGGTGAACTTCAATCGTCCTTCATCTATGGCCGATTGAACCTGTCGACGAAAAACATTACACTCATTAGTAGAATGTGAATAAGAGTCATGCCACTTACAATAAGAACGATGCTTTAACTCTTCTAATGAGGGTATGATGTGGCCTTTAGGTAATTTGATCTATTTTTCCTGCAAAAGATAGTCAAAAATCCTATCACACTTGGCCACATCAAAATTGTACTTAATCTCACTCTGCCGATCCTTGCGAGGAGTCGGCGTCAGGCTAGAACAAACAAAGGGTTTGTTCTTGTTTGTCCAAGACCACTCAGCGACATACATATCATGATCGCCTTCATCAGACTCAGAATCACTGGTAGGACAGTCGATCATGCTAACATGAGGTTTCTTATCACTGGGCCTAACAAACTTTTAGCATCCCCGACCGGCTTTCCGAGCGAGCCTTCGCATTACGACTAACATCGAGAAATTGTTGGTCATCTAACCTTTCTTTAATGGGAGCAAGCAACCCACTGAAAGCGAGGTCGGCCAAGTCTCTCTCGGTTATACTCAAGCTAAAACACCGGTTTCTAGCATCTCTAAACCTCTTAATGTAATCTGTAACAGATTCATTATGTGTTTGCCTTACCGATGTCAAGTCATAAAGTCTAAGCTCAGTTTCACCAGTATAAAAGTAATCATGAAATTTCTGTTCTAACTAAGCCCAAGTATGAATAGAGTTAGGCGGTAAAGATGTAAACCAAGTAAAAGCAGTACCGGATAAAGATAACGAAAATAAGCGCAATTTAAAAGCATCTGAAGTGCTAGCCTCCCCGCATTGCGCTAAGAATTGACCGATATGTTCCCATATGGTCCTATTATCATCCCCACTGAATTTGGTGAATTCAGGGACCCTATAACCACGAGGATATGGGATGTTATCAAAGTAGTCAGGATACGGCTTTTGGTAAACCTTAGCACGATTCCTGGGCTCAATTCTGAACGACTCTCTAATGATGTTTCTAATTTGTTCCACCATATTTTCAGGCCTAGGCGGGTCGGGCACGACCGGCAGCCTAAAAGGTGGCTGTTGCGGCGCAATATTGTCATATTGGCCATCTCTCGTGTCGCGCGAATATCCCCTATTAGGATCATTGTATTGATTGGGGACATGCGGGGGTGGTGCATGGACGGTAGCCACGGGAAGTCGTGTGCGGGAACATGGTATAGAACCGAGTTGCCCGTGATAGGATCTATCTCCTGTACTGGCACCAGAGCGCCGGTCTGACCGGCCATGGGCCCGGTCTGACCGGCCAGGTAAGGCGCGGTCTGACCGGCCAGATAACCGCAGGTCAGACCGGTGTAGTATGGGTGCGGGCCGGCCTGACGGCCGGTCTGACCGATGTAAGGTGAACCGGCCAGACCGACGTAAGGCGCCCCAGTCAGACCGGCCATAGGGCCGGTGAGACCGCCGTACTGTGTTCCGGTCAGACCGGCCGTCGGGCCGGTCGGACCGACCGTAGGGCCGGTCGGACCGACGTAGTGAGGGCCGGTCAGACCGACAGAGGCGGCAGAGCTACTTTCGTCGGGGCCTTGGGCAATCGCCCCGTCGATTTTGCTAAATATGTGGCTCACAGGGGGTCGACCCCTCCCCGAAACCGAGGTAGCGGCGAATCGGTCGCGGGAAGACCGGATTTACCATTCATGTGCGCTTTAAATAGCCTATTAAAACAAGCTTCCATAGCGGATTCAACCTTATTGTTCACGGCGGCGGTAACGGACTCATCCACCGTACTAGCATCAAGTTTTTGAATAGGCATAGAGATGCGATCAGCGCTTACCTCGCCGCGAGTTACCTTGAGCGGGCTCCCGGGCCTGATGATGACGCCCTGTCGCGTCTTGGTGCAAGATTGATCTAGCACCTCCTGCGTGATCGCTCGTATGCGCTCCTCCATTATTTGGCGAGCTTCTCCATCCAGGTCGTCCAACGAGATGTGGACGGCGTTGGATGGCTCCACGTCTTGCGCCGCTTGCTTAGACATGGCGGCGTCGAATCCGAGTTGGAGTCGTGTCATCCCTAGCGGAGTCGCCAAAAATCGTGTTGGCACCTTTTTTGACAAAGGCACGAACACGATCGATTCACCTAAAGATTTGTGGTGGTTCTTGGTACGGAGTCGCCAACCACTCCAATCTAGCAAGAACTAGAACAAAGTGGGTTTTGTAGATCAAATCGGCTAGCAGAACCAATTTAGATGGATAGATTGATAACTACTCATCTCGCGAGCAAACGGAAAGTTTTCAGGACAAACTTACAAAGAATTGTCGCACTCTCGCAGCGGTGGCGGACGATTTACGACGCAAATCGACAAAGATGGACTAAACTAGGGCAAAGTAGAAAAATATGGCTGAAAAGTAAAGAATATAGGAAAAACGATTCAAGAAGATTGATTGTATGTTTGTGTATTGGTTTTACAATTGAACCGGCCTTGACCCTTATACGGGGTTGGTCTTGCCCTCTACGGCCCTTCTCCACATCCTATTCGGGATAAACATGTTTGGAAACCCGAAATACAATCGTATGAAGAAAGGAAACCCGAAGACCGACGAAGTCGTCTAGATTTCGGACTCTGCCGGTCGACCGGCCATATGCCTTCGGTCCGACGCCCCCATCGCCCTGGTCGACCGGCCTATGCACGGCGGTCGACCGGCCTTTCCGAAGAAACCGACAAATTTCCAAATATTAGCAATCTTTCCTATTTTGATTTCTAAGTGCCAATATTGGGTGTAAACACCCGCATCAATCATTTGAAGAATATATGGTGAAACAGTTTTGATGTTGGCATCCCTTAAGACAAATAAAGGAAGATGGCATGAAGACATTTCTATTAGTATAATTCTTTTTTTATTTATATTTGAGTACATGAATGTCGTACTCTTAAGAGGGATACAACTTCGATGTGTTTGTGTATGTCTCGATGCTCAAAGTGACCTATCCTAGTGCTATCTTGAGAGAAACCCAAGCTTTAACATACTTTTGAGTGGTTTTAGACCTTGCTTTTGGTTGAGTTGGGTAGTCTCATGAGTAAGGTTTCCATAGAGTCTAAGACCATAAAAAAGGGACTTCTGAGCAAAAAGTTATGGTCGTTTTACTCTCTAGTGTTCTTTAAAAATTCCGAAAAATTTAGGAAATTCCAAAAATGATAAAAATCATAGTTTTGCTCTCTGGTGTTTTTTTAGATTTTTCCAAAAAAATTCCAAAAAATTTTAGAAATTTCGAAAATGGCCGTGAACAGTGAAATTCCTCTTTGGTGATTTTCGAATATTTCCCAAAATGGTTCGGAAGTTTCGAAAAATAGAATTTCGGCTTCCAACGGCTAGTTTTGAGAGGCTCGGGTATATAGACTCCTTCACCCCTCCTTGAGTGGCTGGTGTTCTTAGGCATGAAATAGATATATACAAAGCCAAATATCCCCTCTCCAATCTTCTATCTAAGTGATAGATCTTTGTGAGGAAAATTTGAGAAGAGAAGAGAGTTGGGGCTGAGAAAAGTGTTGGGAAGAGAGTTTGAGAGCCAAATCCCTTCCGTGAAGAGCAACTTGAATAACTACTTACTAAGTAGAGTCATATTCTTAATATCCAAATCATGAATTCTCAAACCCCTTTAATCCTTGGGGTGGCATAGAATGTTCCATTTAGTAAGACGATATTTTTTTTACCATCACTTTGCCAGTAATTACACATGACTGGATTGTCCAATCCCTAGCACTCAATTTTACCTAAAATTTGTAGTCCAGTTTGACATGCAGTACTTGTCTATCACTGTTGAGCAATTATTTCTCTGTTTCAAGTTAATTTGTAGTCCAGTTTGACATGTAGTATTTGTCTATCGCTGTTGAGCAATTATTTCTCTGCTTTAAGTTATGCTGACGATAGATCCCTACCTGTTAGAGCAGCCGAGAATCGGAGATTTTCAGCAATGATGGTAAACCTGGTGAAGGCTAATTAATTTGGCGTTAGTTTTGAACTCTCTCGCCAGTGTGACGCCGTCTCGATGAAATGACAACTCCTGATGCCTCCTATGCTAACAATGCAACAACCAAGAATAGGATGGCAACCCGGCTGCTGCATGGCTAGAGTAGCCTGATCTGACTCTGTGAAGCGTTGCTCAACTCTATCAGGCAGTATAATTGCTTGCTCCTTCGTCTGATATCTTATATACACGGTGTCTCTTTTGACGAAAATTTTTAGCTCTCGCTTTACAGTTCAATGCAATACCTACCACCTTACCCTTTATCTAAAAAAAACCTACCAAGTTACCTGGATGTTCAACTGAGATGAATATTCAGACAAGGAAATTGTCACTGTGACTGCTAAGTCTTTTGGTAAATTGGTACCTTAATTCAGAGCCATGTTCTACTCCAGATCCGGCCAAGCTGTAGAGAGATGATGCAAATTAATTACCTGACTACACTGAACAATTCTTTTAGAAACACAACACTAGACAATTTATCATTGGACAAGAGTGTGTACTATATATTTGTGAAGCCGTAAAATATTTCTAGTACCTGCAAGCTGTAGTTCAGGTTCAGTACTTCAGTTAGACAGCCCCTGCCAGAAAATCAACCACTGTTGTTAAATTCACCATTTCAGTGTGCATACACCTGGAGACTGCATGCTTAATTAATCAACTGTTCATCTCATCTTTGAATGTCCAAGCCTTTCGAGCGAGTTAATGATGCGGCACGACGTTCAGACACTTCAGAGTTCACACCAAACTAGGTGCCGATTATGAACAGTTGTGTGGAGAATTTTTGCTAAGTTTTCATATTTGCCTTGACATTGAGCACCTATTTCTAATCATGACAGAAATTTACGTCATAATGTAACTAATCCTCTTAGCACAATTGTGTACCAAAAAGGCATCGAGAGTCTTTAAGCTTCCCGTAGGCACCATATCCGACAACAACAGCTACAACAGGCTAATGGTGCTGAGACTCTAAGCTTGTGAGCTGTTCATTGTTATTTTGAGTCTTTAGAATTCTGCAAAACACAGTTTCAAGTTTCTACTATCAAAGTTGTCATACAAGCCTGCAAATTGATGCTCTAAAATACGTAATAGATAAAAAAACATGAGTAACACCTGATTTTGTAACAGAGCTCTCAGTGCCTCTCAAGCCTTCTCGTAGCGTTCCACCTATCTGGCCCTCATAGCACTTTAATTCTCTGGCCAGCTTGTAGTATTTTGGTTTGCTTATCTCATTTTTTATGGATCAAAAGGGGCAGCATGATACCATGTATAAATTATCAGTTTGATTTTGTGCAGCTATTCAACCTCTTCAGCTAAATCCAGCGTGCATCTACACTACAATTATATGCTCAACTAGTGTAGATGAGTCATGAATCGCACACCGTCAAACAAGTGCAGGTGAGCCACTGACTAACACCTCCTGATTTTGCAACAAAAAAGCTCCTGGTGCCTACCATGCCTATTGTGCAACTCATTGGTCTACTCCTCATAACTCTTGATTTCTCTTCGTTAGCCTGTAGCACTTGGGATTGCTCATCTCATCTTATATGGAGCCAAAAGGGCAACATGGTCCCATGTATGAATGCGCGCAATATGATTCCACTCCATGCAGTTATTTAAGTTCTGCGATTGAATTGAATGTGCACCGACAACTATATGCTTAATCAATTCTTCAGCCAACCAATTGAATGTTCAGTTAGTTCATCATTTCCAGACCAGAAAGTAGATGCCCATGTCATTCGCCATGTTGTTAGAAACCATCAGGTAGAACCTGAGATCAATGTAGGTGTCATATCTGAAAGAAAATTACACGAGAAATTTTGCATTCCAAATGTCAGCAACTCACTCAATATTTAGCATCTCTTAAACGTTACCTGAATCTTTTAGCCGATTTCTTGGCTCAAAAGGGAGTAAAAGAAAGAATGAGCAAATATTAAAACACCTGCAAAGTTTTTTTTATTTGAAACCTCGTGGGGTGTACTTGTATTAAGTAAGGGGAAAAAACTGTACAAAGGCTACTTGGGCCTTAGGAAGAAAGAAAAATTACAGGAGAAAGATGGGGACGACAAGTGTGGTCATGGTATGCATGGCCAAAAACAATCTATAAGGGTCTTATTACACAGGGGTGGTTGGCTACCAGTGTTAAGCGGCAGTACGGCAGTGAGCCCCTTTGCGCCTCCCGCTCTCCAGAACCAGAGCTCGTCGGTTATGCGGTCGACAAATCCCTGGGATTGAGGTCTCCTCATTCTTGAAGATCCTGTTGCTGCGCTTCTTCCATATTTGTCAGGAGATTAAGAGATATCTATATTAATCTTAATAATATATAATTTTATATAGAAATTAGTCATCAACAAATCTTATATATGTCTTTTTATTTTTCTAATCCTTCGTCCTGAGTTTTTAGTTAGTTTTTTATGACCAATCGTATACAAAGTCATTATTTTTGTGAATCTATTAAAAAATATCAACACAAATAGAAAATTAACTTATCTAGACTATTTAAATAGAGATTGTCATAATTTTTATATAACAGCTTTTAAAAAGATGCTCTAAGATCAGCAATGACTTGATGCCCGCACGTAGTTCTTTTGGTGCCGCTGTAATGCTTCTGTGTCCACCATTCTTCCAGTGGATGGGAGCTAGGCCATTCTTGCAGCTTCATTCTCGGTAGGCGGAGTCTCATTGCTATGGCCTCCCAAATCCTCCTTGTTAATTACAGGGCATTCATTGAAAAGATGGTGAGCTGTCTCTAGGTTGCGCAAGCAAAGCTGACAGAAATAATTGTTGGGCCATTCACGCTGCTGCAACCGAAGAATTTGCACTTGGAGAAGCCCAGCTCTTCCAGATTGCGCCGGCTGATGTGAAGATGGTGGAGCCCAGGAATTGTATCCGGTAAGCTGATATGGCGTTGTATTCTCTAGAAGTCGTCCATTTCCTGCATTTCCTCTACTCCGGGTGTTAATTAAGATAGAGGATTTGGAATACTTGGAAGAATTCAGTCACTAGAGGCAGTGTTAAGTTGTATCTAATGTCGTCGACCCATTTGTTGTTTTCCATGGCTTCCCATACCATGTGTTGCTTCCTTGTTGAATGCTTATAGAGGTTTGGCACCTGATCAACGGTAGGCTGGTAGCAATCCTATTCTCGAGGAAATTTATTGGGTCGGCCGACCAAATATCATTAAGAAAGGGAATTTAAGTACAAACAAATTTAGTCTTAACACGACAGAAGGCTGTCGAATCGGGATTGAGGCAGAGCCTCAACCCCAACAAGCAAAGAACAACAACAACGCCAAAGCTGGATCGGTAATCGTTACATGCCATGAAAATTCCTGCTGCCTTCCACACCATGATTTCTTCTTTAATGTCTTCCACCAGCTGCTCTGGGCTTCTCAACTTTCTCTCGAACACCCGCGTATTTCGTTCCTTCCACAAGAGCCCAGCATGTCATCATGAACACGCTGTCAAAGGACGCCCTGTAGATCGTCCAAAAGAGCCTTGCCTTCATCCACCAGCCAGCCAAGCCGAGGTTATCCATTCCAGGGATAGTGAAGTCGACGTTAATCCAGTTTCGCATCAATCTCCACACCATGTTGGTGTCAACACAGTTTACAAACAGATGCAAACAATCTTCATCCTTTCGCTGGCACAGGATGCAGCAGTCAGCATGAGGCCATCCTTCTCTTCTCTAAGTTATCCGCTGTCAAACAGCGGCCCTTCGCAGCCAACCACATGAAGAAACGTATTCTGGAGGAGGCTTTTATGTGCCAGATTTTCCAAGTTAGTTATAAGCCGAGAGAAGGAAATAGAGTAGCTCATAGACTTGTCCTTGTGCCTGGTAGATTCTGAACCAGTGCTAGCCTTTATTCCATCTTGTAGTATGAACTGGTTCCTGAGGATATCTCGGCTAATGAGTAATGGAAGTTCTGGTTTGATTTTTAAAAAAAAGTTTTGAAAGAAGCAATATGAGGCTGCGTTTGGGATTCGGAATCCCACGAGAACTCATAAGGAGCAGATCACCGCTTCAGCCCAATGGCCTCAGGTAGGCTTTGTGTGATATGGTACTTAGCTCTTGTAGCTGTTGCAGGATATGGTAACAGGATGCTTAAAACTCTCGATGTATTCTTTTCTGTATTCTCATTGGTGCTAAGGGGATTTGATTACATGATGACGCAAATTTCTATGACCAGGTTCGAATGAGTAACGGAGGTCGACCTGTGTTGTTGATGAACTCTAGATGATGCTCAAAACTCAGTCACGACTCAGGAGTGAACTTTAATTAGGACGAAATTTTCTTATGATTTTTTTTCAAAATTGATTGCATAGTTCGATCTCGGCTTTCTATGGCTTCCAACGATGACCTGTTGAGTGCTGTCAGATAATTAGTTTCGTCTCATCTTTCTATACCTTGTTATATAACAGAACGGAGACACAAATTTTTACGTGAAAAACCCTCGTGAGAAAAAACCACGGACGCCGACCAACAAATATCACTATTGAGGAATTGACTACCAACATAGAGGAATAACAATGAGTGTCTCTTCCCATATGGCTTACAAGAGTATGTATATAGGAGATAAAAGAAAACACCTAATAGGATATGACATAGAGTCTTACTAGGAAACTAATCCTAGAAACCAAACTTCTATTAGAAAACTAATCAGAATTCGAATCACATAAGCTCAAACTTAGTAGCAGGAACTGACTTTGTCATCATATCAGCTGGATTGTCATGAGTACTTATCTTGCATAACTTGACATCACCTTCAGCAATCACACCTCGAATAAAGCGATATCTCACATCAATGTGCTTTGTTCTCTCATGGAACATCTGATTCTTTGTAAGACATATTGCATTTTGACTGTCATAAAATATATCAATGCAAGACGTAACTCCGTAAAGCTCAGTGTACAACCCTCTAAGCCAAATAGCTTCTTTACAAGCTTCAGAAATAGCCATATACTCTGCTTCAGTAGTAGATAAAGCAACAATTGTTTGTAAACTTGCCTTTCAACTAACAGCACAACCTCCAACAGTGAAAATATATCCTGTGAGCGATCTTCTTCTATCCAAATCTTCAGCAAAATCTGAATCAACATAACCAACAAGTCCATCTCTAGATCTCCTAAACTACAAACAAGCACTAGAAGTATCACACAGATATCTGAAAAATCCACTGAACTGCTTTCCAATGCTCTTTGCCAGGATTAGCCATATATCGACAGACAACACTCAATGCATATGATAAGTCAGGATGAGAACATACCATGGCGTATATAAGTGAACCAACTACACTTGAATACGAAACTCTAGACATGTACTCAACATCATAATCAGACTGTGGACATAAATCTGAAGATAGTCTGAAATGTGCAGCTAAAGGAGTACTCACTGGTTTTGCGTCATGCATATTGAAATGACAAAGGACTTTTTCAATATAACCTTTTTGACCAAGAGATAACTTGCTAGACTGTCTTTCTCTAGTAATTTCCATGCCGAGAATTTTCTTCGGTGCACCCAAATCCTTCATCTCTAACTCACTACTCAATTGTGCCTTCAACTTTGTTATCTTTGATTTGTCTTTTGCAACAATTAACATATGATCAACATAAAGCAGCAAATATATAGCTGAACCATCAACAACTTTGTGATAAATACAGCTATCAAAATTGGATCTTCTAAACTTTTGGGAAAATATGAAAGAGTCAAATCTCTTATACCACTGTCTAGATGACTGCTTCAAACCATAAAGAGATTTCTTCAACCTACAGACTAGGTTCTTTTTTCCAGGAACAACAAAACCTTCGGGTTGCTCCATATAAATGTCCTCTTCTAACTCTCCATGTAAAAATATAGTTTTAACATCCATTTGCTCTAGTTCATAATCATGCATTGCAACAATACTGAGTAAAGTGTGAATTGAACTATGTTTACAACAGGAGAAAAGACATCCTTAAAATCAATACATAGAATCTGGCTATAACCTTTAGCAACTAACCTTACTTTGTATCTTGCCTCATCACTTGGAGATATACCTTCCTTTATTTTGAAGATCCAATTGCAACGAATAGGTTTTTTCTCTTTTGGCAATTTTACCAATTTCCAAGTATGATTTTTTTTCAAATGATTCCATCTCATCATGCATAGTAGTTATCCATCTATTGCAATCATCAGAAACCATAGCCTCAGGTATGAAGAAGGTCCTGCAATACCTTCAATTTTTTCCGCCAAACTCAAAGCATAAGCAACTATATTCGCTTCTTCGGTATATCTTTGAGGTCGTTTAATATTTCTTTTGGGCCTATCTTGTGCAATAGAATGTTTTGGCGATTGCTCAACAGTAGAAGAATCAGAATCTTCAATAACATGTGCATGTTGGTTAATAGCAACATCTTCTTTTCCTGGTGTGTGCCCTGAACTGATCAAGTGCTCCACCTGCAAACTTGCTTTCTGCTGACTCTCAACAGGAACATTAGTAACATGTTTGTCATGTAACATAACTGATTCATGTAAGAGAATGTTTCTACTAATCACAACCTTTTTTGTTTCAGGACACAATAACTTATAGACTTTCATATCAGATGGATAACCAAGAAAATAACACTTAATAGCTCTAGGCTCTAATTATCCATTATCAACATGAACATAAGTAGACAACCAAATACTCTTAGGACTGAATAACTTGCTGGGGAACCAGACCATACCTCAATTAAAGTCTTCTTGTCAATGGCATAACTAGGTGATCAATTAATAAGATAACAAGTTGTGGAAGCGGCTTCGGCCCAAAATTGTTTAGGCAAACCTGTATTAGACAACATACAATGAGCCTTTGATATAATTGTCCTGTTTATACGCTCAGCTACGCCGTTTTGTTGAGGTGTATGAGGAACGATGTAATAACGCACAATGTCTGCAGAATTGCAATATGATTTGAATATCTTAAAACAGAACTTCATCCCATTGTCAGTACGAAGTATTTTCACCTTTCTTTCAGTTTGTCTTTCAACCATAGTCTTCCACTCTTTAAACACACCAAAAGCTTGATATTTGTGCTTCAAGAAATAAGGCCAAACTTTTCGTGAATAATCATCAACGATAGTTATCATATAACGAGCACGTCCAAAAGATGTCTTACGAGCAGGGCCCCGTAAATCAGAATGCACATAATCAAGAATACCTTCTGTAGTATGTGTAGATGTGTTGAACCTCACCCTCTTATGCTTGCCAAAGATGCAATGCTCACAAAATTTCAACTTTCGATGCTTTGTCCATCTAGCAATCCTCGCTTTCTCAATTCTGCCAAACCAATTTCACTCATATGTCCAAGACGCATATGCCAAAGATTAGTAGCATCGAAATTAGATAATGAATCTGAAACTGCAGCAACATTACCTACTATAGTTGTACCTCACAGATGGTATAGGTTGGTAGTTTTAATATCAGCTTTCATCACAACAAGAGAGCCTTTGGTTACCTTCAAATTCCATCTCCACTGGAATATTTGTACCCTTTGCGATCAAGAGTACATAAAGAGATGAGGTTTCTCTTCAAATTTGGAATATGTCGCACATCTGATAATGTTCTGATACAACCATCAAACATCTTGATCTAAATTATTCCAATACCTGCGACCTTGCATGGCGTATTATCACCCATCAAGACAGTACCACCTTGCACAACTTCATAGGTGGAAAACCAATCCCTATTCGGGCACATGTGATAGGTGCAAGCAGTATCAAGAATCTACTGGTCACTAGTTTGTGCACAACCAGCATAAGCAACAAGCAACTCTGCACCAGGCTTATCATCAGTAGCAACTGCGGCTTTACCTTCTTTTTCTTCATTACTTTTGGTCTATAATTTGCGGTTCTCTTGCCTTTGTTCTTTAGCTTCCAACACTCAGAGATATCATGTCCATCTCTCTTGTAGTATTTGCATGACTTATACCTATCTTTGGACTTTGATCTCCCACGGTAGCTACTTGAACTTCTATCTCTTAATTGGTTCTTTGTGTTTTTCTCTCGTTGCCTGCCCCGAACAACCAAGCCTTCTGCTTGTGAATTTGAACCTTCAGAGGGTACCATCTTCTTCATCTTTTCTTTGATATGCAAATCATCATAAACTTCTTTCAAAGTTAGAGTATCATGACTATAGAGAATAGTGTTTCTGAAATTTGCATACGAGCTAGGCAACGAACACAATAGAATAAGGCCTAAATTCTCTTCATTGTACTTTACGTCCATAGACTCAAGGTCAGTAACAATTTCCTTGAAAGTGGAGAGATGATCCATTACAGACTCATCATCTTACAACCTGTGTAAAATTTTTTTTTGCTTTAGGTGCATTTTACTGGTCAGATCCTTTGTCATGCATATCTGCTCCAGCTTTAACCATAGCTCAGCGGCTGTCTTCTGCTTAAGCACCTCTTGCAAAAATTACTAGATAGATGAAGATGAATATATGCCATAGCCTTACTATCCCTTTTCTTCTCATCGTCGGACCAATCCATAGTTCTCTTGTCAGATCCCGATAGCGCATCATCGAGGTCTTGTTTGCAAGAATGACTCGCATCTTCACTTGCCATAGGGAGAATCTTGTGTCTCGGTCCAGGAGCGATAGATCATACTTCAAACTCGCCATGGGAATAAATCCTGAATCTGCTGGTAAAAATTAGGGTAAACGAAGCAGAAACGCGAATCTCTAGGTACACTTCTTGTGTGCACACAGCATAGATCTGAAAACTTCCTGGTACACAAGCTTGGGTAGACCAAGCAATTTCTCCTCTGGAAAATCAGACTACCATACTGGACCGTGATTTAATTTCCTTGAGAAGCGTGTACTGAATGGAATTGTTCCTACTGTTGCTTCGCTTTCTTTTCTGAACGGGCGTGTGTGGACATGACATGTACTGCTTTTTCATTGCTATTGTTTCTTGTTTTGTTTCCTTGCACACGCAACTTTTCTCTGGACGATGCGCTGCTGCCTCCGATCGGAAAAAGAAATTGGTCGATGATGCACACGGCGCCGCCGCCGCTGTCGTCGCCGCCGATAAAATCTCCAAAGCTCTGATATGCACAACGGAGACACACATTTTTATGTGAAAAACCCTTGCGGGAAAAAACCACGGGTGCCGACCGACAAATATCACTATTGAAAAATTGATTACAAACGTAGGGAAATAATAATGAGTGTGTCTCTTCCCGTACGGCTTACAAGAGTATGTATATAGGAGATAAAAGAAAACATCTAATAAGATACGACATAGAGTCTTACTAGAAAACTAATAAAAACCAAACTCCTATTAGAAAATTAATCCAAATTCGGATCATATATTTAATATACCTCGATCAGACTTGGAGAGGATGGCTCTGAATTGAGGTACAAAAAGACAAGAAGGCCTGCATGAATATATATTTCCTTGCAAACTGAGAGATATCTCTAGTCCCCATCCGATGATTGGCTCATTTTGTGGTAGGTCCTGCATTGAATTGTAATTGATATGAGAGGGCTGAATAATTGCATAAGATAAAATGCTGTATATATGAAAGATCATATGAAGGAGCAAGAAATTCTGCAAGCTTAGAGATAGAGAGACGAACAACTCTTCATGGAGGCCGATCAAGACAATCCAAACCATGCAGCTGCTGGGTTGCTATACTATGCATAGTCATTCACCTTTGTTGGCCTAGGAGGCATCAGGAGCTGTCGTTTCACCAAGTGGTGGGGCATAGGAGAGGGATGATCTGAGCCGTCTCGATTGGACCGCACAGATAGTGAATTAGCTGCATCTGCATGGAAATCTTTTAGTTTGTTTATCCTTACTCCTTTGTTTTTTTGTTCAAATTAAAGTGTCGATTTGTTGTGTTTAAGATTTGTACTTTGCTTCTTGCTCCCTTTTGAACTAAGAAACCGGATGCAGGATTTAAGTAACATTCAGAAGATGCTAAAAATTGAGTGATAGATTGACATTTGGTTGGAAATTTTTTTTTGTGATCTTCTCTTTCAGATACAACCACCTAAGTTGATTTCAGGATTTTATGGCACTCTATATGTTGGTTTCTAACATAGCGAATGGCATGGACACCTATCTACTTTCTGGTCTGTTGCCAGGATGACAGAAGAGAAGGCCATCCAAATATTATTAAGACTGAGCGGAAAAAGTTACAAGAAATGTTTTCGATAAGTTTTTAGTTGCATGTTTTAGTTTGTTTCCACTGGATCCTGCATGTAACAGGTGGCTGAAAGTTTCGGAGTCTCGGTCATCCGGTTTTTAGTTGTTTTACCGATTCTTTAGTCGTAGTTCTGGCTGAACTGAATCAGGAGCGTGGGATGACATGTTCGGTAGCTAGATACGATGATGTCACTGGTTGTTATGCATGCAACTATAGCTCATAAAAGGAGAAGAAAAGAACTGAAAATGCTGCTAAAGTTCACAGGGCCAAACTCTGCTTTGCTCTGTTCCTCTGAACTCGTGTTCTCCAGGTTACTTCTCCACATCCGAAAATCTTTAGTTAGCCACATTCAGAGAGAGAGAGAGAGAGAGATTTTTCTGACAAGAAACACTATCATCGACTACTTTCTGGTATGAAATGATGACTAACTGAATAATAGTGTTTACACCCAAATTTGGCACCTATGATCGAATTAGGGAAAATTGCCAAGATTTGAAGATTCTGTCGTTTTCCTCTAGGGGGCCGGTCTGACCGCCATGTGTGGGCCGGCAGACCGGGCCTAAGGGCCGATCAGACCGGCGGCATGTGGCCGGTCTGACCGGCAGAGTCCGAAACCAGGACGATTTTATCGGTACTCGGGTTTCCTTGCTCCATAAGATATGTTTCGGGTTTTTTGAGATGTTTATCCAAATTGAACATGGAGGAGGGCCTATAGAGGGGAAGACCAACCCTTATTTTAGGGCTAAGGCCGGTTCAATTGGCAATAGACATACACAATACACAAGATCCAATCTAGTTTCTAGTTTTTAGCCAATTAAATCGTTCTTTTGCTTTTTTACATTAGTTCATCCATCCTTATCGATTTGCGTTGTAAATCATCCGCCGCCGCTGCGAGAGTGCGACACCTCTTTGTAGGCTTGTCCTAAAGACCTTCCGGGCCCACGAGACGGGTGTTTATCAATCGTTCTACCTAAATCGGTTTCACTAGCCGGTTTGATCTACAAAACCCATCTTGGTTTAGCTTCTTGCTAGATTTGAGGTGGTTGGCGACTCCATATCACCGCAAGGCATTTAGGTGTGTCGGTCGAGTTCGTATTCTTGCCAAAAAAAAGTTGCCAACATAATTTTTGGAGACTCCGCTGGGGAAGTCAGCTCAACACCATCTCAATTTTGATGCCGCCATGTCAAAGCAAGCTGCACAAGAGGTAAGTCCATCTAATGTTGTCCACATATCTTTGGATGATCTTGATGGAGAGGCGCGCAAGATCATGGAGGAGCAGATCAAGGCGATCGCGCAGGAGGTTTTGGACAAATCATGCACCAAAACCCATCAAGGTGTGGTCCTCAAGCATGGGAGTCCGCTCAAGGTCATCCGTGATGAGGTAAGTACTGATAATCTAGCTCTTCCTATTCAGAAGCTCATAGCAACTTTGGTGGATGAGTCCGTCACCGTCGTCGTCAATAATAAACTCGAATCCGCTATGGAGACTTGCTTTAATATGATGATTAATGCTTATATGGATGCTAAATCCGGCTCTTCTATGGCCGATTTACCATCTACCTCTGTTGCAAGTGCTAGTCGAGCCCCTATGCATCACATATTTAGCAAAACCGATGGGGCAATCATGCAACAACCCAAGGGGGTGAGCTCTGTCGCTTCTGTCGGTCTGACCGGCCCTACGGCTGGTCTGACCGACACACCCTACATCGCTCAAACCGGCCGACAGGCCGGCCCGACCTTCCCCCACGTCGGTCAGACCGGCCCGCAGGCCGGTCCGACCGTCCCTTTCACCGGTCTGACCGGCGGCTATATAGCCGGTCAAACCACACCAAATATTGCCAGTCAGACCGGGCCCATGGCCGGTCAGACCGGTGCTCTGGTGCTAGTGCAGGAGATAGATCCAATCATGGGTAACTCGGTTTTATACCACGTTCCTGTGCATGACTCCCTTTACTGTCCATACAAAAATTCCTCCACACAGTCCTAATCAATACAATGATCCTAATAGAGGGTATCCGCAAGATACTAGGTATGGCCAATATGGCAATATGGTGCCGCAACAACCACTTTTTAGGCCGCCGAACTTACCCAATCCGCCATGGCCTGAAAATATGGAGGAGCAAATTAGAAACATTATTAGAGAGTCATTTGGAATTGAGCCCAGGAATCGCGCTAAGGTTTACCAAAAGCCGTATCCTGACTATTTTGATAATATCCCATATCCTCATGGTTATAGAGTTCCTTAGTTCACTAAATTCAGTGGTGAGGATAATAGAACTACGTGGGAGCACATAGGTCAATTCTTAGCGCAATGTGGAGAAGCTAGTAACTCAGATGCTTTTAAATTGTGTTTGTTCTCTTTATTTTTGTCCGGTACTGCTTTTACATGGTTTACCTCTTTACCGGCTAATTCTATTCATACTTGGGCTCAGTTACAACAGAAATTTCATGATTACTTTTATACTGGTGAAACTGAGCTTAGGTTATGTGATCTGACATCGGTTAGGCAAAAATATAATGAATCTGTTACTGATCATATCAAGAGATTTAGATATGCTAGAAACCAATGTTTTAGTTTAAATATAACTGAGAGGGATTTGGATGATCTTGCTTTTAGTGGTTTACTTGCTCCTATTAAGGAAAGGTTAGATGACCAACAATTTCTTGATGTTAGTCAGGTTATGCAAAAGGCTCTGGCTCAGTAAAGCCGGGTCAGAGATAGTAAAAAATTTGTTAGGCCCAGTGATAAGAAACCTCATGTTAGCATGATTGATTGCCCCGATAGTGATTCTGATGTTGATGAGGATGATCATGATATGTACATTGCTGAGTGGTCTTGGACTAACAAAAATAAGCCTTTTGTTTGCTCTAGCTTGACGTCGATTCCTCGCAAGGATCGGCAAAGTGAGATTAAATATAGTTTTGATGTGGCCAAGTGTGATAAAATCTTTGATTATCTCTTACAAGAAAAGCAGATTAAACTGCCTAAAGGCCATGTCATACCCTCAGTAGAAAAATTGAAGCGTCGATCCTACTGTAAGTGGCATGATTCTTCGGCCATAGAGGAAGGACGATTGAAATTTACTGAGGACACCAAGATGAAGCTTGACAGTGATCCTTTTCCTGTTAATGTCATTGATTTCAATGGCAAAAAGGTATTGATTTAGCCGGAGCAAGCCGAATCTACTAAGGGGAAGGAGGTTGTCATTGGAGAGTCTAGGCCCAAGATGCTTGTGCCAAAGAGTCAGGAGGTTGGTGTTTGGAAGAAAAATGAAGATAAATCTTCGACTGCAAGAAAACCCCGAAAGTCAAAGGTGACTTTTGATATGCTCTTGAACAAATATGAGAAGAGAAGCATAAAGAAGGAGCGTAACGAGGGCAAGGGACCAAGATCACCTCCTAGGGAGCAATTTGGTCATTCGCCAAGGGCGTTGGAGCCACCGTTCCCGTATTGTCCTCAAGTCATGCCATGGGGGTAGGGATGAAAACGGACAGAAACGGACGGAAAAACCCTATTTCTACTTCCGTTTCTATATTATTTAGCAGAAACGGGATCCGGTTCGGAAAATACGGGTTCGGAAATGGAATCGGGATATACGGGTGCATGAAAACGGTCGAACCCGAACTTAAGTCGGAATTTACATATCTTCTAACCACGTCTTGTTCGTTCTTTTTGATAATTAACGAGATAATTAAGATAATTCTACCAACCAGTCGGAATTATAAGATAATTGATATGAACAGTCTATGATGACATACAATCATTTATTTCAAATCAAAAGCATCCCGACGGATGGAGGATAGGGTAGGTTTTGTTTAGATGGGCCTAGGCAGTGGGCCTTCGAGACACAAATATTGATGGGCCTAAAATTCGGGTTAAATCCGGATATAATCTAGAAATATTCCGACTAAATACGGAATTCCGTGAAAATGGACGAAAAAATGTCATTTCTACTTCCGTTCCGTTTTTGGATTTTTCCAAAAATACGGAAACAGTCGGGTCAAATGTAGAAAAAGGACGGGTCGGGGCGGGAAAAATTTCGTCTGTTTTCAACCCTACATGGGGGCCTTGCCCAATGCCACCGTCGGGATATTCTTTCCCTTATTTTATGCCATGGGGGACGATTCCACCAATGTATAATCATATGCCTCCAATGCTATTTCATCAAGGATAAGGAAGGGAGAGGAGACCAGTACATGAGCGCATATCTTTATCAAACGAAAGCTGATTTTCATTGAGGAATCGATTCGAAGAAGAAAAGAGGGCGCACAAGCATATTAAGGCGGAGGAGAGGACTTCGGGGGTGGTCATTGTCAAGATAGGGTCTCATGATGTGCCGATACCACCTGAGGCAGAAGAGCAGTCAGACCGAACTGCAGGAACAAGACCGGTCCGACCGGTTATCGGCGTCGGTCTGACCGCCAGTCTTCTGGAAGTGGTTCGTGTTTTGCCTCTTCTTCACGAAAGAACAATGGGGGGCATTACATACCTCCTGGTACGCAGCCAAAGCCAAGGTGGATGCCTAAGGATTTGGATTTGACGGCTACGCAAAGGAGAAGGTTGCAACGTCTTCGGGCTTGTGAGTTGAAAGAAAAGGAGGCCGAAGAATGGAGAGATAGAAGATTCGATGAGTTGCGACCACCGCCAATGAAAGAATGGAGATCCAAATCATTGAAGGGTGAAGAGCCGGTGGTTGTTAGGGAGGAAGAGGAGAAGGAAGAAAGTGAACAATTAGCTGAGGTGTCATCACCAAGTGAAAGCATGGACATCAGCATGGTGTGCATGTTGCCCATGGAGTTTTGTGCCATGGAGGAGATTGAGGTCGCTCAACTTTCCTTAGGTCCAAGAGATGCGGTTTTCAAGAAGCCCGATGAGTCTAACCGTCATATGAAGCCTCTTTATCTTAAAGGCCATATTGACGGGAAGTCGGTCTCGAGGATGCTGGTGGATGGAGGTGCCACTGTGAACTTGATGTCGTATTTGCTATTTAAGAAGTTGGGTCGCAAAGAAGCTGAATTGAAGAAAACCAATATGATACTCAACGGCTTTAGTGGTGAATCTATGGAGGCCAGGGGGATTCTGTCCGTAGAGCTCACAGTGGGAAACAAGACGTTGCCTACCGCTTTCTTCGTCGTCGAGGTGCAAGGTAATTATAGTGTTATTTTGGGGCGTTGTTGGATTCATGCCAACTGTTGTGTTCCTTCTACTTTGCACCAATGTTTGATTCAATGGGATGACGATGATGTTGAAGTTGTTCAAGCGGATGCATCGACTGAGCTTGCAATGGCCGATGTTTCGATGAGGTGGACCCATGGGAATATGTAGTGCTTATCAGGGTTAGATCTTTCTAGCTTTGACTTTATTAGTGTTTATAAAGATGGCTTTGTACCTATCTCTGTAAAACCAGCTAGTTTAGCACGGCTAGGTGGTATTACTTTATATGATGAGTAAAGAAGCCAATTTAGAGTGGTTGCAAAGGAGGGTGCAAGAATATCGGTCTACAAAGAACGATATTGGAGAAACTATTAAAGATTTTGACGAAGTAGAGAAACTTGGTCAAGGGTTTACATCGGCCGATCCATTAGAAGAAGTGGACATAGGAGATGGAAATATTCCAAGGCCGACTTTTGTAAACAAAAACATGAAAGCCGATTATAAGGTTAAAATAATTGAGCTGCTTAAAGAATATGTTGATTGCTTTGCATGGGAGTACCATGAGATGCCGGGACTTAGCCGTGATTTTGTTGAGCATCGACTTCCGATAAAATCAGGATTTAGGCCTTATAAGCAGCCTCCCTGTCGCTTTAACCCTCTCATATATGATCGTGTCAAAGAAGAGATAGACCGATTATTGAAGACGGGGTTTATTAGGCCATGCCGGTATGCGGAGTGGGCAGTGGCGAAGCTAGAACGAAATAGTGGGTGGTGCAACTCAAATAAGTGATAAAAATGTTTACAAAAGAATAAGTACCATTACGATGGTCAAAAACGTCTGCACCGTTTAACTTCAAATACACCGTTTAACTTCAAGTCCCGAACATCTTCAACAGTTTGAGGGACTAAAAAAAGAAAACAAATGACTTGTGGATCAAATTTCATTTTGTTTCTACAAAATAATGAACAAATGAAATTAAATATAATCAATTAACTTTAATCTTCATCTTGAAATTTACGTCCTTGCATTTTCATAAAATGACGAACCACGGCATTATTCGTGACTTTCAACATCTCTTCTTTCTCCACATAGAAAATAAGGGAATTACTCATATATTCATCACCAATGCGATTCCGCAAATTTGTCTTCACAATCTTCATACCGGAGAAAATCCTCTCAACTGTAGCAGTTGCAATAGGCAACACTAATACAAGCTTCATTAGTCGATAAACTAATGGATATCGTTCATGTTTTCTAGTCTCCACCATTTTCTGAGAAAGCTCAGAAACAGTCTGAAGGTTAGAGAACCTATTATCATCTTTCACATCAGATATGTAGACGCCAAGATGGTGGCTAAGATCCCTCAAATCCCCAGAATCAAAATCATGTGGATAAAGCTTTGCAAGGCTCATCAAATTCTCCAAATTAAAATCATGAAATGAGTCTCTTGGACTAAAAGAAGTCGAGCAAATAAGCAACTGAGAGCTTGTTTCATTGAAGCGGTTGTCAAGCTCTTGAAGTAGCCAATCAATAACATCATTGAAACAATCAACTTGAAAGTAATGTTTGTTTGTAATTTCAGATTTATGCCTCCGCTTCTTGGGATCAATATATTCATCTTCCATTTCCAATTTGGAAATATCATTCTTGTCACAAAATTCATGCACCTCATCTAATAATTTTTCCCACTTTTCTGTTCTAAGCTCATCTAGTTGGGCTCTAGTTGCTCTCACACATTTAATAGCATTTACTATGTCCTGATCCTTGCGTTGCAATGCCAATGACAAGATGTTTGTGATTCCCAATATAGTCAACATAAGATGCAAATAGAAGACAAAGTCAAAAGACTGGAAGTACTCTAGAAGATTTTATGCTTGGTCTCTAAGTTTCCATTCCCTATTATCCTTTTCCATAATTTCTAGCACCTTGACTATGGTAGAAAACATGCCAACCAAACTTGAGAGACTTATAATGGGAACTCCAACGAGTATCCCCGGGTCTTTGAAGATTTTGCTCTTGATTCAACCCAGTCCCAGTTTCAAGTTGCCCACATCCTAGTGCCTTGCTAATTTCTTGAAGATTAATATCTCTAATCATGTCCCTTCTCTTGGATGATCCACCCACCACATTCAGTAACATGGAAATCCTATTAAAAAATTCACTAACCCCTTTATTCTTCCTAACGATAGCCACAAGTACTAACTGGAGTTGGTGGGCAAAACAATGCACATAATAAGCTGAACTATTTTCTCTCATTATCAAAGACTGCAAGCCATTGAACTCACCTCTCATATTGCTAGCACCATCATATCCTTGGCCTCGGACTTGCTTTAAGCTTAACTTAAGATTAGCCAATAATGCATCAATAGCAGACTTGAGATGGGCAGATGTTGTTTCAGTCACATGAACAAGACCAACAAATCTCTCTTTGACAATTCCACATTTATCAACATATCTCAAGACAACGGCCATTTGCTCTTTCCAAGAAACATCTCTTGACTCATCAACTAGTAAGGAAAAAACGTCATCTCCAATTTCTTCTAGAATATAATGTAGCACTTCCTTTGCAAAACAATGCACAATATCCCTTTGTATTTCATGAGCAATGAGAAGACTGTTATCTGATCTACTTGTGCCTATTGCCTTTCTTAAGGCTGGATTTTGCTCAGTTGCAAAATTATGAAATTCTCTGAAGTTCCCTTTATTTAAAGACTCCTTGGACTCATCGTGGCCTCGGAAAGCCAATCCTTGCAGCAATAATATTCTGGCAACATCAATAGACCCATTCAGCCTAGTAAAATAATTCTTCTTACTAGATTCGCTCACACTATGAAAAGCAACATCAATATGATGATTTCTTTGTAGCAGATCATCACACTTCTTCATTGCGTTATAGTGTGCGCCACCGACATCTCCTACATGAATTCTTAGCCTTTCTTTTTTATGAAAAGTGTTCCAACCATCTTTAACAAATGCATTATAACCAACATCCTTCTTATCTCTAAATAAGAAACAACAAAAACAATATGCTCTATCTTTGGACTCACTGTATTCAAGCCAATCAAACTCATCAAACCATTCTGGAACAAACCTTCTCGGAGCTCCTCCAATATATGTCACTGGAAAATCAAGTGTACGAGGCTGGCAAGGCCTATTCTCCAAGTACTTCCTTCTTACTCTCTCTCTTTGATTAGGATGGTAATCATCAATTTGTTTCCTTAATCTTGGATCAAATTTGATCTCCTCCTCCCAATTAATATCATCCAAATAAGAATTCTGGAGGTTATTGGCAGTGCTAGGTTCTGGTGCTTTTCTTTTGAAAAATCGTTCCATCTATTAGCCTGACATTGACACATATAAAAGGAGCGTAAATATGTATATGTACTGCACTATTGCAAGTCTGCGACCTAAATAGTAAACATGGAATGACAAGTATTGCAAGTATTGCAAGTCTGCACTATTGCACGATGTGAAAAAGAAAACATGGAACGGCATCTAATCTTACCTTAAAATATTTTTCTTGCTTGTTGGATGATGCCGTGCAGCCGTGAAGGGGATTTGGGAGCTGTGCTTTGTCGTCTCGTCTGCTCGGATCAGAATGGAGCTCACGTCCTTGCCGGCTCCTGCTCTGGATGCGTAAGGTCGTGATCAACTGACCATGAGAGGGAGGCTGGGAGAGGGATGCGGGAAGCTAGATGAAACGACGTGGATCGTTTTAGTCGTGAACGCTGACGGCGATGGAAAACGAAGCGACGAAGACGCAGACTCGTTTTAGCGATGGAAGATTGATCCTGGTTTCCTTGATCCACGTTAGTTGCTGGGCTGCTGCTTGCTGGGCTATGGGTGGTGCAGCTTATTGGGCTTTGGGGGTGCATATAGGGCCAAAACTTGATTACTATAAGGTGAAAACAAAAATCAGGGTGGTGTATCTGCACCCAGGAGACATAATATACATTCGCCACTGGGAGTGGGTGTCCAACATCGTTCTGGTGGAAAAGAAGGGGAGTGGTAAGATTAGAGTATACATAGATTTTAGAGATCTAAATAAGGCCACTCCTAAAGATGCATATCCTATGCCTATAGCCGACATGTTGATAAATGATGCTTCAGGTCATAAGGTGATTAGTTTTTTGGATGGCAATGCCGGCTATAATCAAATCTTTATGGCAGAAGAGGATATGTACAAGACGGCTTTCAGGTGTCCGGGGTTCGTTGGATTATTTGAGTGGGTTGTCATAACGTTTGGATTAAAGAATGTCGGTGCAACATATCAAAGAGCGATGAACTTGATTTTCCATGATTTGCTAGGTTTTATCTTAGAAATCTACATTGATGATATTATTGTCAAATCGGATGGCATGGATGGTCATATATCCGATTTGAGGTTGGCTTTTGAGAGGATGCGCCGGTATGGTTTGCAGATGAATCCACTCAAGTGTGCCTTTGGTGTGTCGGCGTGGAAGTTCTTAGGATTCATGGTACATGAGAGGGGAATTGAGATTGATCCTAAGAAGGTTGAGAAAATTCAAGATTTCAAGGTACCGACATGCAAAATAGAAGTTCAAAAATTGCTAGGTAAAGTAAATTACTTGAGGAGATTTATATCTAACCTAGCGGGTAAAATCGATGCTTTTGTTCCTATCTTACGTTTGAAAAAAGAAGCCGATTTTACTTGGGGGGTAGCACAACAAGAGGCGTTCGAGGGATTGAAGAAATATCTGTCTACTTCACCTGTGGTGCGAGCGTCTAATGCCAGAATTTTGTTTCGGTTATATATTGCTGCTGAAGACAAAGTTATTGAAGCCGTTTTGACACAAGAGGAAGATGACAAAGAATATATAATTACATATTTGAGTCACCGTCTTTTAGATGCTGAAACGAGGTATGTTTTCATGGAGAGGCTTTGTCTTTGCTTATACTATGCTTGTACCAAGTTGCGTCATTACTTGTTGTCTAGTACATGCATAGTTGCTTGTCAAACCGATGTCATTAAACATATGTTGCAAAGGCTAATTCTGAGTGGGAGAATTGGCAAGTGCGCGTATACATTGATTGAGTATGATTTGGCTTATGAACCATTGAAATCTATGAAAGACCAAATTGTAGTAGATTTTATAGTAGACCATCATGTAGATATTGCTTAAAGATGAGGTTTGCTTGCTTAGTGTTACACCTTAGATGATTTATTTTGATGGCTCTTCGTGAAAGGAGGGTCAAGGTATAGCGCCCAATGGTCAATGTTTTGAAGCATCGGTTCATTTGGAATATTATTGTACAAATAATCAAGCCGAATACAATGCCTTGCTATTCGGTTTACAAGTGATGGAGATCGTTGGAGCTACACACGTAGAAGCATTTGGTGACTCAGAATTGGTGATGCAACAAGTTGCCGGGGTTTACAAGTGCTTCGATGGGTCGCTAAACAGATATCTTGATCAATGCTTGGATATTATTGCCAATTTCAATGATTTTGCTATTAAGCATATTGCTAGGAGTGAAAATTCTAGAGCGAATGACTTGGCTCAACAAGTATCTGGTTATAGTATCAAAAGAGGGATATTTTTCATATTAGAGAAATCGGTGCTTGATTATGGTTCTTTGAGCGAAATTGGCAGGGATATAGACCATAGGCGGTCTGACCGGCGCACTGCTGCCGGTCCGACCGCGGATGGCAATCGATCTGACCGGCGCGTTACCGCTAGTCTGACTGCGGGCGCCGGTTAGACCGGGTTCACAGAAGGTGTTGGGGGCACAATTCATTTGATGTAGAAGCCGAATTAATTTTGAATTCGGATATTTGTGCCCTGGAAACAGCAGAAGATTAGAGAATTCCTTTGATTCAATATTTGAAAGATCCTAGCCTTAAGGTTGATCGAAAAATTCGGCGGCAAGCTTTTAAATACACTTTGCTTGATGGAGATTTATATCGTCGAAATATAGATGGAGTGTTATTGAAGTATTTAGACAATGATCAATCTAAAGTCGCTAAGGGAGAGGTACATGAAGGAATTTGCGGAACTCATCAATCGGCCCATAAAATAAATTGGTTGCTTAGGAGAGCGGGGTTCTATTGGCCAAAGATGATTGATGATTGTTTCAAATATTATAGAGGATGCGAAGCCTGTCAACGGTTCGGCAATGTTCAATTGGCACCGGCTCGCGGTGTTGAATCCTATTATTAAACCATGGCTGTTCCAAGGTTGGGCTTTGGATTTCATTGGTCGATTTATCCTTCGTCATCGAAAGGGCATCGGTTCGAGCTAGTTGCGATAGATTACTTTACTAAGTGGGCCGAAGCCGTGCCGCTCAAGAATATGACTCATACGAAGGTAATTGACTTTATTTTGAAGCATATTATACATAGATTCGGCATTCCTCAAATGTTGACTACGGATCAAGGAGCTTCTTTCATGTCCAAAGAGGTAAAAAATCTTGTTGAATCTTATGGTATAAAATTGTTGAGTTCTTCTCCTTACTACGCTCAGGCTAATGGACAAGCCGAGTCTAGTAATAAAACTTTGCTAAAGTTAATCAGAAGAAGATCGAAGAACATCCAAGGAGGTGGCATGAGGTGCTTTCTGAGGATTATGGGCATATAGAATATCTAAATATGGTGCTACCAAGGTAACCCCTTTTGAGCTAGTCTATGGACAGGAAGTCGTTTTATCGGTTGAGATGAATCTTGGCTCTCTTTGATATATAAAGCAAGATGATTTGTCGATTGAAGACTACAAGTCCTTGATGGGAGATAATCTTGATGAAGTGGTCGACAAACGTTTGAAAGCTTTGGAAGAAATAGAGAAAAAGAAGATATGTTTCGGGTTTTTTGAGATGTTTATCCCGAATTGGACGTGGAGGAGGGCCTATAGAGGGCAAGACCAACCCCTATTTAAGGGCTAAGGCCGGTTCAATTGGCAATAGACATATACAATACACAAGATCCAATCTAGTTTCTAGTTTTTAGCCAATTGAATCGTTCTTTTGCTTTTTCTACATTAGTTCGTCCATCTTTGTCGATTTGCGATGTAAATCGTCCGCCTCCGCTACGAGAGTGCGACACCTCTTTGTAGGCTTGTCCTAAAAACCTTCCGTTCGCCCACGAGACGGGTGTTTATCAATCGTTCTACTTAAATCGGTTTCACTAGCCAGTTTGATCTACAAAACCCATCTTGGTTTAGCTTCTTGCTAGATTTGAGGTGGTTGGTGACTCCATATCACCGCAAGGCGTTTAGGTGTGTCGATCGTGTTCGTCTTCTTGCCAAAAAAAGTTGCCAACAAATAGTTGTAGCCTGGCAGATGCACATGTCAAGCTGAATTGCAGGCTGTGGAGGCTATTCCAACAATCCAGCTATTTGGTTGGAAGTCATGGCAATACAAGCATTCAACTGACGAGCTGAAGATTAACCATGCAGCTGTAGGTGCATATTGAGAAGTGCCCCCTAGTTTGATTTGAAGTGTCTGAACATCGTGCTGCGTCATTAGCTGGCTCCAAAGGCTTGGACATTCAACCGATCAATGAACTGAATAGTTGATTAAGAATGTAGTCTGCATATGCACAATAAAATGGTGAATTTAACATATATTGGGTGATTTTTTCTAGTAGGTGCCTGTCTAATTGTGTCGGAGCAGGAGCTCCTCAAGCGGGGAGGAGAGGCACCCCTCCCCCTTGGGATTTAGCCAAGAAGCGGGTGCGCAGAAACAAGGCAATGCTCACGCGAATAAACGAGGAAGGCAAGCATTTTAGATAGGTTTGGGTCACTCGAAGGTGTAATACTATACTCTTGTATTCTTGGACTATATGTTGGAGTTTACAAGTTGTTGGTCTCTTTCTGTTCTAAGGCTAGGGGGCTGATTTCTCTTTGTGTGAAAGCTGTGGAGATGATGAAGATGTTCTAAGATCAGCTCTCCTTAAGAGTTTAATCCCCCTTCTTAGTGGCCTTGGTCATCCTTTTATAGTTGCAAGAGGATACTATAGTGGCCTATTTCTTACAAATGGCCCCAATACAGGGGTTAGGTGTGTTTGGACTTATTGCTTCTTGGCGAGTGGGCCTGGTCGTTAGGTCATGCGCCAGCTGTCGAAAGAGAGTGCTGAATGGCTGTGGGCTGGACACGCGACATGGCAGTCAACAGGGCCACTTGATAGTCCACGTCTTTCCTCATAGGAGTGATGAAGGCTTGTCACAGGTTTGACGTGTGTTGTCCCGATCGCGCATCGGGTTAGTATACGTCGTCTCTCATTGAATGCGAGGCTTGGGTAGGGTCCATGCATTGCTGCTCTCTCGAGCGCTCGAGGGGTGAGCGCGGGGGCCGATGTGCCCCGAGCACAGCCCACAAGGGGCGTACTCGGCTGTTGGCTGTAGATGTGCCCTGAGCACAGTCTGCAAAGGGGCATACTTAGGGGTAGGCTGCAGATGTGCCCCGAGCACAGCCCGTGGGGGGATGTACTTAGGGGCAAGCTGTAGACATGCTCCGAGCACAGCCTACAGGGGGTCGTGCTCAAGTGCAGGTTATAGATGTGCCCCGAGCATAGCCCGCAGGACCGCGCTCAGGCGCAAACTGTAGACGTATCCCAAGCACAGCCTGTTGGGGGGCCACACTTAGGGACGGCTGTAGAAGTGGCTCTTTGAAGCACTCTCTTCGGATGTGCCTCCATTGTTGCTTGAATCTGGTTGACGAAAATGTGGGTAATATGATCTTGATAACGTGTCCATGGGCGCCTCGAGCAGCTGGTGATGGGGAGTTGGTTCCCATTTTACCGATAAAATGAACTACAATTTTCTTAGAAATATTGCAGCGCATCATGCATCATGCATCATACATAGTACAAACACTTTTGTCCAATGATGGATTGTTCAGTGTTGTCAAGCACTCACTCCGTCCCAAAATTTAGCTACATTTGAGGTTTTGTATGGAGATTAAGAAAGTAGTAGTTAAATAGGGAAGTGTTATGATTAGTTGAGAAAAAAAAATAGGTAGAGAAATTAAATATGAGATGGTTATGATTGGTTGAGATGAGGGAGTATGTGAAGAAGTAGCTGTGTTTTGGGATAAATTTAAAATGCTAAACATAGCTATATTCGGGACAGATGGAGTAGTTAATTTTAGCTCATCTTTCTTCGTTTGAACATAACAAAAGGCGTAGGATTTTTTTTGGGCTGAACTTTTAACAAAGATCATGTAATTAAGGTGGTAGGTGGTGCACTGAACTACAAGCACAGTGTTAAATAATTTCATCAAAATGGAAATGTTGTATTATATATCAGAGATCAGATGGAGGAGCAATCAATTTCATGGCTGAGAGATACTCCAGTCATGCATAGAGTCATGCGGTAGCCGGGTCATGAACACTTCGTGGATTCAGATCAGGCCACTCCAGTCATGCGACAGCCGGGTTATTTAATATCATATACTTGGCTTTTGGTTTGTTGGCCTAGGAGGCATCAGGAGTTGTCATTTCACCGAGACGGCGCAACATTGCCCATAGATTTCGAAACCAACGCCGGCTCGACTGGCCTTCACCAGCACAGTACATTTTCATTGCTGCACCAGCACATATCTGAGCTGTCTGCTCTTGTAACAGGTGTAGATGTAGTGTCCAACCGGGCTACAGATTTAGGATAAAATCGCTTGGAATTGGACAGTGCACTCATGTGTAACAAGGTCACCTTACAGTGTGATGTTTAGGCCATAGAACAACAGATTATGAGGAGAAGCTAGCTTCATGCCTTGAGTGCTACTAGCTGCGATGAAAGCACCAATTTTCTCTTTAATTTTTGTGTCAAAAGGAGAGATGAATAATTCATGGAAAACAATTGAACTCTAACAAAATCCAGCATCCTGCTACTTGGTTCAAAGGTATGGGCATTCAACTGATTAGTTGAAGAGTTGATTAAGCATGCATGTAGTTGTAGGTGCAACATTGAACTTGACCAGCTGCAATCTGTAAAAGTTGAATGACTCCACATAATCTGATTTTGCATTCATGTACGGTATCATGCATGCTGCACATTTTTCCTCCAGAGTGAGCCCAAGTGATGAAGACTTGGAGAAAAATGAGGAGTTTTGAGAAGCAAGGTTGTAGGTCTCGCTAGGGTAGGCCTGGGAGGCACTGGGAGATTTTCTGTTACTGTTGGTGTAAAAATATGTTGTGTCTAGGATCTATTTGTAAAATGTTCAGAGAATAGAATAGATAAGGATGAGGGTGTGCAGGAGAATCACCCCACCAAAAATTTCCAAATCGAGCAAGATGGTATCAGATGCTGCACATTTTTGCTCCAGAGTGGGGAAGGAGTGGAAGAAGTTGTTGCAGAGGAAGAAAGGTGCTGCTGACCTGCAGTTTCTGCCGCTGGTTCATGTGGGGAAAAGAGAGGAAGAAGCAAATGTTTTTTTTAAGGAAAATGGCCTTTCATGGAATATAGTGGGAGAAAATTATAGCCCTAAGAAAAAATAAAAGGTATATATTCTAAAAACTTTACAGACTATATAGTTGATGATATAAGCGTGCTCAAATGCTTAGCTCCCGCCAAGCCCCAAAGCCATGCTTCATCCTTGATTCTTAAGAGTAGATTACTTGTCGTTTGGCCTTTGTGCTGAAAAATTCTGCGATTTCTTTCCATCAACACTTCCCAGGCAACTAGAGCATCAGGGATTTCAATCCTCTTTTTGGCACTCCTGCCATGGATGCTAGACTTTCCCACCACTGTTGCATCGAGTCATGCTGCCCCCATTGGCTTGGTTTGATCTGTGCGTAGCCTATCTAGATTGCTATCTGCTGCCAAATTCTCCTGGTATATCTACAATTTGCTACCAGATGTAAAGTCGTTTCAGGCTCTTGTTGACATAGGGGCAGTGGCCATTATTTTGCCAGCCTCTTATTGCCAGACACTTCAATGTCCAAACTCTATTTTGGATGATTAATCAGGCATGGTACTTGCATCGCCCTGGCGCACACACCTTCCAGATCAACGAATTGAAAGGTCTGGCTCTTGTCCCACACCCTTGAGCATGGTAGGCTGAAGTTGTTGTGTACGAGCCGTGGGTTGTGAATTTCCACCTGATGTGGTCCTCTTCATCATTGGTTAGCTGGATCCCCCGCACCGCCTCCCACAGGGCAACTAGTTGGGCCACAAGTTCCACTGTTGTCGGCCGGTTTTGGTCGAAAGACCAAATCCTGCACCCAATCATCGTTCTCTTTCCCTTCTCGCAGTGATTTATTTGTCTTCCTGGACATCTTATAAACCAGAGGCATGACATCCTTTGTTGCTCGTCCTCAAGCTGATTCCCAGAACCACATCGTATTTCCATCACTGATTGTTATAACCATTGCCACAACGAAAAGGTTCATGTCGACATCATCACAAGGTGTCTCTGACCCTATCCAGGGTTTCGTTGGGTCCTTCCATTCTTGCCACAGCCAACGTAAATGCAAGGCCCTTGTGAATTTTTGAAGATTTAGGATTCCGAGGCCTCCCTACCTGGTGGGCAGGCAGGTCAGTGCCCAGTTGACCTTACATTTTCCTTCGGTTATGTCTCCCGTACCTGCCCATAGAAAATGACGTCTTTTTTTGTTGAACTGCTCCAAAGAATCCTTAGCCGTTAGGAGGTAAATTGGTTGTGCCGTGAGAACAGATTTGACCAGGGTCACCCTTCCTGCTAAACCTATGTTCTTTCAGCTCCACCCTGTTAGTTTGCGTGACATCTTGTCGAAAACCGGCTGCAGGTCTACTTTTCGCAATCTCCCCAAGACTAGGGGAGGCCGAGGTATTTGATGAAAGCTTGCTCGCATGGCAGGTACCCCTTCGAGAACTTCCTGTAACAACTCTTCCTCCCATCGGATTGCCGCCACTTGGGACTTTTGCAAGTTGGTGACCAGTCGGGTGGCTTTGCCAAAGTTATCTAGAATACTTGTGAAAGACATTACATCGCTACGCAAGGAATTTAGGAAGATGATGGCGCCGTCCGCGTACATTGAGATGCATAGCCTTGGCGCTCGGTCTCGCAGTTATGAGATCACCCCCAAGTCTGTTGCTTTAGAAAGGATCGCTTGAAGGGGATCGATAGCGAGTATAAAAAGTAAAGGAGACAATGGATCCCCATGTCGAAGTCCTCTGCCATGCATGATCTATTGGCCTGGGAGACCATTTAGAAGCACTCGTGAGGTGGAGGTGGAGAACAGGACCCCTAGCCAGTCAATCCACCTTGTCGAGAATCCCCTATGCTGGAGTAGGGATAAGAGGTAATCCCATCGCACAGAGTCAAAGGCCTTTGTTATGTCAAGCTTAAACAACAGCATCGCACGCCTAAGCCGATGAAACCTTCTGGCCATGTTCCTTACTAAGAGGTAATTGTCATGGATGCTCCTTCACTGAATGAACACACTTTGGTTAACTGAGACCAAGGAGGCTATGTATGGCCTTAGGCGTAGAGCAAGCGTCTTGGAGAGGATTTTTGCGATACTGTGAATTAGGCTTATTGGCCTGAAATCCCCTACTGTCTCCGCCCCCTCCTTCTTTGGGATAAGCACTATGTTTGTGGAATTTAGCCTACCAAGGTGCGAGCATCTAAGGTTGTGCATCGAATTAAAGACCAACAACACATTAGCCTTTATGATCTCCCAACAAACTTTGAAGAAGAGGCCGGTGAATCCATCTGGGCCAAGTGCCTTATCCGCAAGCATGAGCTTGATTGCCCTGGAAATTTCTTGCTCATCAAAAGGTTCAGTCAGGGCGCTTAGGTCCAGCTATGGTAAGTTCAGGCATTCCCAGTTAAGGTCGGCCTGCCTCGCAATCGGTCGTCCCATCATTCTCGTGAAGTGGTCAAAGACTAATTCCTCTTTGTCGTGACGTGTGATGGCCCAACCATTTTCTCTTTGGAGCTTTTGAATGACGTTCTTCCTCCTACGAGCGTTGATCCTTAGGTGGAAGAATTTTGTATTAGTGTCGTCCTCCCGGAGGTATGTTACCCTAGAGGCATGCCTCTTTCTTGCCCTTTCAATGGAGGCCAGGGCAATGATCCTGCGTTTGAGTCCTGATCTCAACCTAATCTCCTCGGCAAAGAGGTCTCTGCTTTCTTGTGCCACCTCTAATCTCTGGATGATGTCAAGCGCCATGTTAAACTGAATCTTTGCCTCCATGCAGATTGAACGCGCCCATTCCTTTAAACTAGCCGTCGTCCGTTGTAGCTTGTGGTTAAGCCGGTGCATCGGCTTGGTGTGTGGTGTAGGCTTGTCCCATGCCGCTTTCACTCGGTCTTTGAGCCCTGGGATCTTGACCCAAAAGTTTTTGAATCTTGAAGGTCTCGGCCTTCGCGGCCCACTGATATTTGAGAGAATGAGGGGGCAATGATCTGAGATTCCCATGGAGAGGGCTTGTAACCCATACTTCGGGAAAGCCAGATCCCAATCTTCATTGCAAAAGAAGCGGTCGAGCTTGACCAGAGTAGCCCTTTGACGCTCATTGCTCCAAGTGTATCTCCTATTTTGAAGTGGGATCTCCCGCAACTCACACCAATCTATGGTTGAGCGAAAACGCCGCATATGTCCCAAATTTATGTTGGCGTTAATTTTGTCCCGCACACGGTATATCATGTTGAAGTCACCTAGGAGAAGCCAGCCTCCTCCCTGGCTAGGTTTTAGGGATCTGATGTGCCTGAGGAAAGCATCCTTGAGGTTGTTTCTAGAGGGCCCACAGACACCTGACAGCCTAAATGTGCTTCCTGAGTGAATCAGAGTGATTTTTGCCAAAATCGAGAAATGTCCAATTGTTATTTGTTGGACAACGATCAGTCCACTATTCCAAAGGAGCAAAATGCCGCCTCTTGTTCCCCTGGCTGGTTTGAAAGCAAACCTATCCAGTTTGTATCCTCCCAAAAATCGGGCAAGGCCGTCATCCACGATTTGTAGCTTGGATTCTTGTAGGCAAGCCAAACTGCATTTCGTGTCCCACAGGAATTCTTGTACCACGTTGCATCGGGCGGGCGAGTTCAACCCCCTTACATTCCAAGATATAATGTCAAGGCTTTCTCCCATTTAGAACTGTTGGTCCCACAGAGGTCTCTTTTGCAAGAGGAGGGCCCAAGACATGTGAAAAGGAAGGTCGGCCTGCTAAACGTCCCTTTGGCCTTGAAACCAACCGGCCCACCCAGCACAGATGACCCATCGGGCCTTTGAAACGTGACCAAGAAATGGGTCGGTTCAGGCCTTCTTTTTGAGGTTATGCGGAGGGGGGTTTTATGGACTTTGGCGCAACAACGCGACCGAGAACTGGGCCGGTCCAGGCCCTTTTTGAGGTTATGCGGAGGGGTGGTTTTATGGACTTTGGTGCAACGGTCGGAGTCGTGTCGGCCCAAGGCGATCCAGCCCATACTGGCCCCACCAACCCCTCTGGCCCCACTGAGACGCGTTGCCCGGTCACTTCTTCCCCCTTGGGTTGGTTTCTCGCCCCCCTTTGCATTGTAGCAAGCCACGCAGGTGCTTGATGAAAGTATGGGTGCTCTGTTTCGCCGTCTTTCGATCACCGCCACTTGAGGCAGCCGCACCTCGGCCTCGTCGGCCCCCATGGCCGCGCCCGGCTCCAAGCCCCTTTCCCTCTGCAGCCGGTGGTGAGAGTCATAGGGCTGCATCGAGCTCGTGGGTGCACCCTTCGTCGGTGTATGGACAAGCTGCATGGCGGCGTGCATTGAAAACATATCACGGTGGTGCCCTGGCTGGAAGCCTCAATTAGGTGAATGGAATTAGCAGCAATCTAGTTACAATAGTTGGGGTACATAAAAGTCATGGGTGAACGGTGCGCGTGCAGGCCGCCGACAAAGTTTCCCCTTTTCCGCCAGAGCAGGAAGCTCGGTATTTCACCGTCAAACATAGCAAAATAACATAGAGTACTTAGGGGGGATGCATGATGAAGGTTACAAAACACTCTAGGGAGCCCTGTCACAATCCGATCGCAACCACGCAGTCAGATCCTCGGCTTCGTCTGCCGCCTCAGCAACGCCTTCGCCGACCAGAGCTAGCAAGGCCGCATCGACGTCGCGCTGGCTATCATCATCCAAACCAAAGATCGCCGTGAGGGCAGCGATGATTTGAGGCAGAAGCGGGCCATTGAACATGGCCACATAGCGCTCGATGACCTGCTCCACCGATTCACCGACGTCGTCCTTGAGAAGCCCCAAGCGCTTGAGGAGTACCCATTGGCATCTCTCCATCATTGGTTCGGCCAACTGGTTTGCGATGCACTGGCTTTGTCTCGTCGCCGTCGGTGGAGTCCTCCTCAGCAACCTCTTACCGCTCTGCCCCGTCGGTGGCATCGGGAGCACAACATTTTGCGGCTTGGCGAACAGCAGTTCCATTTCGCTCGGCATCCCCTGAGACTGTGGCACATCCTTGTGCAGGGGCGGTGTCACGACATCCTCGCGCGGCACCAGCACGTCACCGCCACCGGATATTGGCTCCCCCTCAGTTGGAGAACCTGCATTGAGCACCGTCTCCCGGGGCAGATCCTGTTCATCGCCTTTCGCTTGCTCGGCAAGACACGACGCCTCCCATGCTGCTTGGTCCGACGGAGCAAGGGCGAGCTCGAGCCGCTCAACGCCCTACTCGATGAACCGGAGCAGCAGTTGGTGCAGCCCCGGGAGCGCTGCTACTATGCGCACAAAGACTCGTGAGGCCGGGATTGGGTCCCATGGCTGGCCGACGGACCAGGTTTCGTTCCCCGTCAATGGCACCGCCCCCGGGAACACCTTTCCGAGGATTGACATCAGACGACTGAGCTATGGGAGTTCGGTCACCGGTGGCGAGTTCACCTACAGGGAGAAAGAAGCAGTGTGCAAGGAATTGAGCAACCTAAACTCACCAGCCAGAGCGTGCGGGGCCTTATCGGATGGCGCTGGTAGCTTGAGCGTGGCTTCGACGGTCCGTCGCCTGCCGGAGGCGGAGCGACTCCCCTCTCCTCTGTTCCAGCACCATGGCGACCTCGTGTGCTCGCGACGGTGGCCTTTATGTGCCAGCTTGTGCTCAGCGCGTCCACGTCCACCTCTTCCTTCCCCATCGTCCCTGTCTCTGCGCCTGCCGCCGTGAAGGTTCCTTGGGTGGTCATTGCCACCTCGCCTATGGTAGCTCCTAAGAAGCAAATGTTGTGCTACTGCTGTTGATTCTTGTGTGGGAAGGAGAGGAAGAAATAGTTGCAGGTGTTCTTTTTTGCTGGTTTGGCTTTAGCCTTTAGGTGCTGAAGGCAAGGGGATTGATGTCTGCTCCCAAGGAAGAAATGGATTCTGGCAATGGGGAAGGTGCTTTAGGAGGTCAGGGAAAGGAGATGGTGATTGCTTCGTCATCTCTGGTCTTAAAAGATGAGATGAAAGGTCTATTGGAGGATCTAGTGAAACTGGGGATGGTAGGTACTAGAGGTGGAGCAGGACAAATTAATTTGAAACTAGAATTGATGCCAAATGACTTGAGATTGGAAGGAATTAAAAACTATTTGAGTTGGTCTAGGAGGGCTCAACTAATGTTGCAGGCAAAGGGGGTGGATTACTCCTTACAGCAGGATTATGAGGAGCCTGCTGATAAGGAGAGTGCAGCTTGGAGGGTGTGAAATACAACAAATTCTACCGTGGTATCATGGTTGATGACTTCGGTGTCTCCATCTATTGCTAGGATGATAGAGGCTATCCAGAATGAGCAACTATATGGAAGACATTGAGAAGCATGTATTCAGGAGAAGAAAATGTAATGATGATGGTTGAGGCCCAAAACAAGGTTGAGAAATTGAAGCAAGAAGGGAGAACAATTCAAGAGTATGCTAGTGAGTTACAACAGCTATGGGCAGACCTAGATCACTATGATCCTCTACAACTAAAGCATGATGATGATATTGTGTTTGGAAATGAATGGCTGCAACAGCAAAGAAGCATTCATTTCTTGAAAGGGCTTAACAAGGAGTTTGAGGATAGAACGACAACGATGTTTCACCAAGCTACATTGCCTACTATGCAAGAGGCCATTTCAACCATGGTGTAGGAGGAAATGAGGTTGAAAATGATGAGGGGTACTAATCCTGTGAGGTCAGCATATCTTTAGCTGATAATAGGGAATTCTATAATTGTGGGCAAGTAGGCCATGTGAGCTATAATTGTCCCTCTCCCTAAAATAGCAGTGGTAGGGGATTAATTCATGGAGGGTATGCTGGGTATGGTGGAAATCATGGTGGATTTGGTGGAGACTATGGTGGTAGGGGAGGTGACCAAGGAAGTCGCGGTGGAGGTCGTGGTAGAGGCCGAGGTGCTCCTCACACCAATGCAGCTATGGAGGATGGTAAAGCTATTACCCTAATTAACATGTGAACAGGTAGCACAATGGGAGGAATGGCAGAAGAACAAGACCAATGAGAGCTCCAACACCACCACCTACTTCGGTAACTTTGCCAACTACGCTCAAGTGGGTGAAGGTACTCAGGCACATGCACTTGCATCTACATATAGACATCCTATAGGTTGGAACATATACTTAGGAAGCATGTCACAGGATTGCATAATTCCTTCACTTCATACACTCCTTTTGCACATTCTGAAACAATTCAAATTGTCGATGGTACATCCTAGTCCATTCAGGGTATAGGGTCAGCGGAGTGCACACCATCCATGAGTTTACGTTTTGTTATGCATGTTCCTTCCTTTCCAATCAACCTTCTCTTCGTCAGCTCAATTATTGACCAATTCAAGTGCATTGTTGTATTTGATGAGAACTCTTGTTTCTTTCAGGAGAAGGGAACTGGGAGGAGGATTGGGACTGGAGTCCGGCATGATGGGTTGTGGTACATCAATCATGAGGAGCTAAGATTAGTTGTAGTGGTAGGAGATGTTGAGGAGATCATTTTTCTTCATTGTCGGTTAGGACATCCATCTTTTGAAATTATAAGTAAGTTGTATCCAGACCTCTTTAGTAAAGTGGATAAGCACATATTGGTGTGTGATGCTTGTGAGCTTGGCAAACATACTTGCACTACATAGTTGGAATTGGTCTTCGTAGTTGTGAACCATTCATATTAATACATTTTGTTGTTTGGGGACCATGCGCAGTTACCTTTATGAGGCGCTACAAGTGGTTTGTCACCTTTATTGACTGTCATACCTGCATGACTTAGATTTATATGCTTAAGCATAAGAATGAGGTCCTTCGATGCTTCCAGGACTTACATAACTTAGTCACCACTCAATTTGATGTGAAGGTTAGGATCATTCGACTGATAATGGGACAAAATATATCAATCATGAGTTTGTGTCATACGTCTCAGATCAAGGGATTATCCACCAGACTACTTGTCCTGGCACCCCTTCTCAAAATGGTGTGGTCAAGAGAAAGAACCGGGATTTGCTAGAAGTGGCATAATTCATGATGTTCTAGATGAATGTGCCAAAGTATTTATGTAGTGAGGCTGTGATGGCAGCTACATATCTTATTAATCGCATGCCATCTAGGATCCTTGGTATGAAATCACCTGTTGAGCTTTCATTGGGTAAGCGAGAGTTCAAGGTCCCTCCAAAGGTATTTGGTTACGTGCTTTGTACGAGATCATCGACCCTCTGTGGGCAAGTTGGATCCTCATGCAGTAAAATGTGTATTTGTTGGCTATGCTTCCAATCAAAAAGGGTATAAGTGTTGGGATCCCATTGGAAAGAAGTTGTTTTTAGTATGGATGTGACCCTTCGGGAGTTTGAGCCCTATTATAAAAGTAAAGGAGACCTCGATCAATTTCTTGAGGAATTCTCAACTGTCATGGAAGTTGATAGTCGAGAGGGGCATATAGAGATATGTGACACTCATAAAGGGAAGGATGGTAACAAGGATGAAGAGCTGGTGGTTGTAGGATCAATACCATGTTCTATTGATGATGCTAATAGAGAAGTAGAGCAAGCTGTTGGAGCCATTCAAAACAAAGATAAACAAATGGTTGTTCAGGAGGAGGGTGGAGAAGTGGTTGTTGGGGCAATCTCATGTCCTATGGAGCATGGGGCAAGGGCAAAACAAAAGGATGTGCTAGTCTATCAAAGAAGGTAGTTTGATAATCAGAGGGAGTGCAAAATTAGGTTGAAGATTCACAACATCTAGAGTGCCTAGTCCCAGAATCCTCCCAGAGCCACTCTCCTCCAGCCTCCTTGGTACCTCTTGAGACAATTGGTAACACTTCTCCCACTCTTGAACAAGTAGAATTACCTCTTGCACAACATAGAGAGATTAGATCCAATGTTGGTATACCTCCTGTACATCTTGGTTTTGAGCATCTTAATTCTATGCATGACATTACAAACTATATCTCATATTCCCATATTTCACCAGCATACAAAACATTTGTTGCATCATTACAGATACCGAAGGATTGGAAGTGTGCAAAGCAGGATCCAAGGTGAAAACATGCAATGTAAGAAGAGTTGAATGCCCTTGTGAAGAATAAGACTTGGGAACTTGTGAGACTTCTACTAGGAAAAAGAGAAGTGGAATGTCAGTGGATCTTTACAATGAAGCAAACTCCTGAAGGAAGGTGGATAGGTATAAAGCAGAATTGGTCGCAAAAGGCTATAGTCAAACATATGGAATTGACTATGATGAGACATTTGAACCAATGGGCAAAATAGGAGTAGTGAGAGCTTTGGTATCTTATGCGGTAAACTTTGGGTGGTTCCTTCATCAGCTCGATGTGAAAAATGCATTTCTTCATGGTGATTTACATGAGGAGGTATGTATGAAGATTCCCCCAGGATTTGGGAATAGCCAGATAGTTGAAAAGGTATGTAAACTCAAGAAATCCTTGTATGGATTGAAGCAGTCTCCACGCCTGAACCCATGGTTTGATAGGTTCAGGCGTGTTGTGTGTGATATGGGGTATTCCCAATGTAATGGAGATCACACAGTCTTCTATAAACATAGGGGAGCAGACATCACCATCTTGGTTGTGTATGTTGATGACATTGGCGATGATGTAGAAGAAATCAGGTGCTTGAAGGAAAGGTTGGGAAAGACATTTGAGGTGAAGGACCTTGGTCCCCTTCACTACTTCCTTGGGATTGAGATTGCCCGTTCATCAAAGGGGATTGTTCTCTCTCAGAGGAAGTATGTTCTGGACCTATTGACAGAAACATGAATGCTCGGGTGTTGTCCAAGTACTACGCCTATTGATAGGAATCACCAATTGTGCACTCAGTCAGGTGACCCTGTTGATAAGGAAGCTTACCAGAGGTTGGTGGGACATTTGATCTATGTTTCCCATACTAGACTCGACATCTCCTATGCGGTGAGTGTTGTGAGTAGATACATGCATGATCCTAGAACTGGTCATTTGGATATTATTCATAGGATTCTTAGATACTTGAAAGGGACTCCTGGAAAGGGGTTGTGGTTTAGGAAGAATGGACACCTAAATATGGAAGGATATTGTGATACTGACTGGACAAGTAGTATGGATGATAGAATTAAGGTTTACATCAAGGTATTGTGTGTTTTTTTGGTGGTAATCTTGTTTCTTAGCAAAGTAAGAAGCAAGCGGTGATGGCTCAGTCTACTGCAAAAGCATAATATAGAGCTATGGCGGCATGAGTGAGATGTTGTGGATGAGAAGTTTGTTGTCTGAACTTCGAATGTTAAGAAGTGATACTATTGTGCTTCATTGTGACAATAAATTAGCCATCAACACTGCAAACAACCCAATTCAACATGATCGCACTAAGCATGTGGAGATCGGTAGGTTCTTCATTAAGGAGAAGATTGATAGTGGATTGCTTAGGCTAGAGTATGTTAAGTCATGTGAACAACTAGGTGATTGTCTAACAAAGAATTAGGTCCTAGTGAGATTCAATCAATATGTAACAAGATGGGTATGATTGATATCTTTTGTCCATCTTGAGAGGGAGTGTTGGTGTAAATATGTGTTGTGTCTAGGACTTATTTATAAAATGTTCAGATAATAGAATAGAGAAGGAGGGGTGTGCAGGAGAAGCAACCCACCAAAAATTCCCAAATCGAGCAAGAGTTACCCAAATAGATGAAGCAACTCATGAGTTTCTTTTTGTGAGTACTCTAGAGTCTAGAATCTCATTTTGCATATTACAAGTAAGTTTTGATAGGAACAACATGGGTCTATGTTTTGCAGAATCCCACAAGAACCTAGAATCCCGCAGCTCACATCTTCAGAGTCTTGCAGCAATGGCCTCTTGTAGCCGTTTCATGATATGTACGTGGGATGTGGTACTACCAGGATGCTTAAGATCCTTGACTTGTGTACTCTCATTGGTGCTAATAGGTTTTGGTTGCATAATGGTGTGAATTTCTATGAACATGTTCTGAATTAATTACAGAGGTTGATCAGCGCTATTGATGAACTTTAGAAGATGCTCAAAATCGAGTCTGAACTCTGGAGTGACATTTAGGACGAATTTTTCCTACGTTTTTTTTTCAGAACTGACAGCATAGTTCGATCTCAACTTTGCATGGTTTGGTCTGATAACTCTAAAGATGTCCATCTCAGCATGCTCATCTACATCGTGGTCTGCATCGAACTGCAACCTGCAGTTCTTAGTAATATTGCAACGCATCAGACATAGTACACACTCTTTTCCAATGATGAACTGTTCAGTATAGTCAAGTAATCAGTTTCATTTCATCTTTCTATATCTCGACTGGATTTGAAGCGGATGACTCTGAACTAATGTACCAAAAAGACAACGCAGCCATGAATATTTCCTTGTGTGAACCTCTGAGAGATATCTCCAATCCACATCAGATGACTGGCTCATATATTGGTAGGTGTTGCATTGAACTGTAATGAGAGAGCTGAATAATTGCATAAGATGAAATGCTCTCTCTAGATATATATCAAAGTTCAGATGAAGGAACAGGAGATTCTGTAGGCTGTGAGCTAGAGATGAACAGCTCTTCGTAGGGGCAGCAGGGCAGATAATCAGGCCACTCCAGCCGTCATGAAGCTGCCAAGTTGGTATGCAGTTATGCACTGTTGCTGCCTTGTTGGCCTAGGAGGCATCAGGAGTTGTCATTTGACTGAGCAGCTCAAACCAGCACATGCGGCAGAGAGGTCGCCACCATCCATGAAGGAGCTCGCTCGCTGGAGCAGGAGATATCATCATGGCATTCTGCGCCGTCACAACGAAGCAAAACTGACGCTAGGGCAGGTTGCTGACGCTGCCTCTTAACAGAATCAGGCTCGGCTGTATGTCGTTGCCACGCAGGTTTAGTACAAGATGATGGATTGAAGCCTTATGCAGGCATTATGGCAGCAGCAGCGAGGGTCAGGTCAATAGGCTACTGATCATCACATCTCGACGAATGGCGACCTCAACTGTTCAAGGAAGCTGTCCAGCCAAACCTGCAATGCGCGTTGTCCTACAAGTTAATTGTTTTGTCTCAATTATATGTCTTTCTTCATTCGGACTAGTGTTTCAAATTAAGCCAAATGTGTAAACTTGGCGCAAAAAAGTTCCCATTCGAACTGTTTAGAATGGCCACCTACTTACTTTGTTCTGAATTTATGAACAGTACAATATCTGTCCCAGTTACTTACTTTGTTTCCATACAAACTGTTCATTATCTGGCAGATCGATTACCACGGAATCAGAATTCCCCTCCTTTTGTTCTGACTGTTCAGGTTCACATGGATGTCAAACTCAAAAACTCTAGTGAATTAGCTGCATATCCATGCAAATCTTTTTGTTTGTTTAATTTATCCTTGCCACTTTGACCTTTTGTTCAAATTTAAGTTTCAACTACGTGTTGTTTAAGATTTCTCATTTGTTTCTTGTGTTGGAATTATTGGGCCTAGCCTAAATGATTTTCAATTAATTCCTAAAATAAATCTCAAAAGCTAGTCAAGACCCATGTATGGCATGACAAGGTGAGAAATTTTAGTATCACCTTGCTGGTTTAGAGTGAGGTTGTCCAACTTATATAGTGCGACTTCTCTCTTCCTCCCAAAGCTATGGATGATGGAGAGGAAGTGAAAACCACACACGCACGCTCGCCTCACCGCGCCATGGCCACGATTCGCGTGTCTTAATTTTTTGGACAAATTGACAATTATTCTCAGGTGAATTTTTGAAGAGTCCTAATCGGACACGAGTCGAATCCTAACCGGATACATAACTATCGATGCGTGTGCTCGACATGCGGGGATCCGGGGGACCCCCTTTTTGGTTCGGCACAGGGGAGCGGTGAATCAGAGTTCGAACTCGAGGTGAGGTAAAGGGAAAGTAGAAAGGTGGAGAAAAGCCGCAATCACAAGAGACACAGAAGAGTTATAAAGGTTCAGGCCGTTGGGGAGACGTAATACCCTACTCCTGTTTTTGTGTTATGTGGTGGATGAATTACAAAGACGGGTGTGGTTGTTCTTCCCTCGGGAAGCTGGAGCTGATGACTGAGGCAAAATGCCTAAAGCCCAAGGTCGAAGAAGCTGAACCAAAGGGCCAACTTTCAGAACCCCCTCTATCATGGACTTGGGCCTTCTTTTATAGTGCAAGGGGACACCACAGTAGTCCTAGCTTTCTCTACTCCGCTCCACGTGATGGAGCGGCTCTTGTCCTGTCTTGTCGGGGAGCTACCCCTATTCCTATTTCTGTTGCCACGTTGCGGGAGTTGGTGGAAAAAACGGGCGTCGTGGCTGCCATGCTGCTGACGTGGGGAGGGGTCAACTTACCTACTCCTGTGGGGCCTACCGATCAGTGGCCCTTCGCCTGGAGAGGGGTCGACGTGACTCTCCCAGCGCTCGTATCCTCTCTCCCACGCGGCCGCCCAGCACATTTAATGCGACTGGACGGGGTGTGGAGGGAGGCATGCGTGGAATGACCGTGCAGCCATACTGCGGTCGCCGTCAAAGACTTTCTCCCCTCTACCCCTCGTGCCAGGCAAAAAGGGGTTATGATGAGTGGCTGACGGACGTGCCTCACATCGCAATAAATGTGACGGGGCAGGCGTCTGGCCTCTCTCTAAGCATTAAATGTGGTGGTTGGCAGTTGGTGGTTGATCTCGCTCCTCTCTCGGAGAAGTGCGGGGTGATGGACGGGGGTTCGGGTGATCCCGAACCCTGCCATTTGGGAAAACGGCGGCCTCCGGGCAGCCCCCGAGCCAAATCCCCTTTGGGATGGCTACGTGGCTGCCCGTGGCCCGGACCCGCATGAGCCGTTTAGGGCATGTCTTTGGAGCGCCCTGGTAAGCGAAGGTGTCTTCCTTCTTCAGATATCGCATTCTCGTCATACCCCCAGGCCCATATCATCGACAGTACCCCCGGTGTTGGCCAGGGCCAAAGTCAGGTTCGGGCGCGGTTAACACCATATTCCTGAGTGGATGGGCCCGGGCACTGGATGTGTCGCGCCGCAGGCGTGCGATAATTGTCGCCACGCTTGATTAAGCCTTTCCAGACAGGGGGCATGTTATTTGGGCCGTGCACAAGGGGGCCCATCTAACCGCCTACCTCCCTCCGTCCCGTGTAGTGCGCCTGGTGAGCGCGAAATCCCAGACGGCGTGAAACCCAAGCGGCGTGAAAACCGAAGAGACATGAAAAACGAAGGGGCGCGGAGCCGAAGAGGCGCGTCGCACGGTAGTGGAGCGAAATTAATGCCGTAGAATTCGAGGGGGCTATGGTTGCCTATAAAAACGGATCCACGAAAGGGGGGATCAGTTTCTACGCATTCCTCAGCCATCGCCTCTTATCCTTCCAGCGCCTTTGCTCTTTCGACTCCTTCCTCTCCGCCACCAGCTTTTCTCCGCATTCCGGCGCCTTCTCGAAGATGACTCGTGATGCGCCCCTTGAGCCCGGGAGCGTGCTTCCCAAGTCCCTAGTTCGCTCCGCGGAGGCCCGAAGCCTATTCAACAAGTACCTGCCGCGCGGCACGCGCGGCACGCGCGGCACGCGCAGCGGCGACATTCCGGTGGAGCGGCCCCTACGAAGATGGCGTTCTTCGCCTCCTTCGCCATGGTCGGGTTGGTGCCGCCCTTCTCCCGGTTCTTCTTCGACGTGCTGGAGTTTTACGACCTTCAGCTGGATCACCTCACCCCCAACGCGGTCTTCTACCTCGTCATCTTCGCCTACACCTGCGAGATGTTCGTGGGGGTGATGCCCTCACTGCATCTCTTCCAGCAGTTCTTCCGCATGTGCCGGGCGGGCTCCCCCAGTGCGGTCGGATACGTGGCGATCCAGCCGCACAACGACAGAGCCGTCGACACCACCTTCATCGACATCCACCCTCGCTCCCGATGGGAGAACTCGGAGGACCCACTGCGGTTCTACACCGCCTAGGCGACCACCCCGCCTTTCCTTCCGACAGTGATTCCGGGAATCGTGGAGCCGGGGGTGCGGCCACGCGCCGGGAGAGAGCCGGATGGAGGCCGGAGCGGATCACCTATCTCCGGCAAGGGCCTGTCTAGCCACGCCGTCTTCCGGGATTTTTAGACATGGCGCATCTCGCCGTTGCAGGAGAGGCCGCGCCCAGCCTACATGTACATGAACTTCAATGATGACATGAGCACCCATGTTGGCGCTCCCTTCGACTGGAATGAGAATGACCTCGCGATCCTGGTCCGCCGCACCCTCGGCGTCACGGCGATGGACCTGATGCAACTCCCTCCGGGGGCTGGTCCCGTTGTGCCAAGATCCGACGTGCCTGGAGATCCTGCATGCTCTGCGGGTGGTGGGCGATGGCGTGGGTTCGTCATCAGCAGCGCCAAGCGCCGCCCTGGGGGGTGGCGACGACGACTGCGACGACGCCGACGACCAGGTGCCGATCGGGTGACTGGGCCACCGGGGCCCGGGCAGGAGCGGACCGGGGGCCCCGGACCCGAAGGAGAAGAGGAAGAGGCCAGAGCACGACCCCGCGCCTCCCCCGTCACCACCACGCAGCGGCGGCGCGGAGCGCACCGCTCCCCACCGCAGGTCTGGAGGCCCGCAGGCGGCGGGCCCTGCCCTAGGGCCACCTCGACGAGGGCCAATACGGCCGCAACGACGACGACTCCGGCGGCGGCCGGGGGCTCACCCACGGCGAGCGCACCGTCGGAGAAGGCCGGTCGCGGCACCCCTGCGGCAGTGGAGTCCGCGGGCCGTAGCCCAGTGAGCCCCTCTGGTGTCCCCGCGAAGAAGAAACGGGCCATTTCTCGGGTCTCATGGAGCTTCAACGCCGCCCGCAGGTAACGCCTTGCAGATGCATACATTTCTTATGAGCCTTGTGTATTACTTCGGGCTATTTGTGTTTTGATCTCTCGTTGCGTTTACTTTTATTCCTAGCCGCGAGGATCAGCATTTTCGCCCCAAGGTTATACCTAAGGGCGGTTCGCTCCCGCTCGGTGGGGAAGCGCAGAGAGGCCGGGGTGGTGGAGCCCACCGGTCCGGGTCACCTCCTGCGGGTTTGCGCTCGGTCCGGTGCGGCTGAGGAGGGCCCACCTAGATGCTGGGCCGGTCCATCGCGATCCGTCGACGCAGCGAGCAGCCTCACCAGAGGGCGAGGCAACGCCGGCGGGTGAAGCGGCGGCAGACGGCTTCGGCCGGGGGGCACCTTCGTCTCCCCGTCCTGTGCGGGTGGTCGACCTTGGCTCGAGCTCCGACTCCGAATCCGGGGGCGCTCGGTTATGGTTTGTGGTCACCTTGGACACCAAGCCTCTCGTGCGATCACAGGAGCGGGCGAGGATGATCGTGTCTCGGGCGCTGGAGGAGGCTGACGCGGTCTCCCTGGAAGGGCTTCGGGCTCAGATTCAGGCCTTGACCGCCAGGAAGGTCGCGGTGGCGCGGCGGGAGATCGAGGTCGCCGAAGGCCGCCGTGAGTTGGCGACCACGACGAGGGTGGAGGGCCTCGTCCGTAAGCGGAGCCGGCGGACATCGAGCGTCGTCGAGGTGAACTCAATCAGTGTTCGAGGACACCGTCATTGAGCGGCACACCGCCGACTTCCACGAGTAGGCAGCCGCCGCCGCAGAGGAGAGGGTTCGCACCACCGCGGCGGAGTTCATCTGCGACCTCAACAAGCGCGCCCAGGAACTCAGTCGGCGCGAGCGCATCCTGCGTGATGCCGAGGCCGCCGCCGCCGCCATCACCGACATCGAGCTCCAGGCCCGCGAGGATTGCCTGGAAGAGCGTGAGAAGGCTCTGGAGGCGGCGCGACAGGCGGTCATGGACCGGGAGCCCGCCGTGGCCAAGGCCGAGGAGGACTCCACCACGCGGGAGGAGAATGTGGTGGCCCAGGAGAAGGCCATTGCCGAGCGTGAGGCCGTGGTGGAGGGACGCGAGGTGGCCGTGCTACAGGCCCAGGAGGAGGTCTCCCGGTGCCTGAAGGCCATTTGGGAACGCGAGCAGCAGCTCGCAGCCGTCTCGTGCCGTCGACAGGAAGAGCTGGAGCGGTGGGAGCGGGAGTTGGAGCAGCGGGAGCGGGTTCTGCCGTCCCAGCCGGCTCCTCGCTCCAGCGACGCGGCGCCAGACTTGGAGGAGGCGCGCCAGCGGATCGTGGAGCTGGAGCACGCCCTTGGTTTAGGGCTCCGGATCGTGACCTCGTCCGTTGCGCGTCTTCGAGAGGCGGCCCATGAGGTGGGGGTTGTACTCCCCCGCGTCGCCAGCTCTACCTTGGGGGGATTGGCCACCCAAATAGACGAGCTGGCCGAGGGGATTAAAAGGGTGCCGGAGGAGGTCGACGAAGTGGCGAAGGAGTCGTCGTACGACTTATCCCGCCAGGTCACGACGTTGATCTTGGCAAGCTATCAGGCCCGCGACCCCGGCTTCAACCCGTACATCCCCACCGAGGACTACCCCGAGGGCACAGAGGAGGCTGCTCGGCGTCGCGTCAAGGACGCCGTCGACTCCATCATGATCGGCTTCGACGAAACTCCGGCGGCATTTCAGCTTGCCTACCGCGACGACCCGCCGGACGAGGATAACACGGAGAATGCCCCCAACGACCCGCCGCCCGCCTAGGACTCCCCTGCTTTTACTTCCATCCTGTACTTGTAAAAACATTGTAATACTATTTATGTTATTAATGCACTTGCCTTTCTCATGCCGGATTTGCATTGTAGCGGCCCATCGTGGCTGACTCTGCAGATGATGATTCATATATATATATATATATATATATATATATTGGGAGCCCCTGGCCAACTTGGCGCACACACGGTGGCGGTTAGTTGGCCCAAGCTCTTGCCTGTTCGCTTACTTGCAATAGCAGTCCGGTCTTTTAGTTAGTTTAGCTATTGTAGGAATATGGACAGTATGGTTTCCTGCCATGATTCATCCCATGTAATTGGGAGCTGGTCCGGGTTCAGGCAGCGTGCATCGGCCGGCGACTGGTGCCTTTCTCGGGGCTCTGGATAGAAGCGAGGGCATGAAGGGCCAGCGGGGGCAGCAGCAACGGGGGGATCGGGACAGCGTGACAAGACGCACCCGAGTCCCCGTGCGTTGACTACCCCGGGCACTTGCATGTAGCGTCGCTCTACCCTCGACGCCCTTAGGGCCTCTCAGCCTAGGGCGGGCAGGGCCAGAAAATCACCGAAAACCAGCATCCGCAATACATGTTCCAGAACATGGAAGGAAAAAACATACTGCAATGCAGATATTTTGTAAGGGAAGATCATAAAGGGTATAAACGGGCGAACTCATTGTTCATGCCACTGGAGGCAGTGAACGTGCTTTCATATATGTTGGGGATTCAGCACACCATGTGGCTTATGGGTAGAACTTGCGCAGGTGGGAAATGTTCCACGGGTTCGGCAGCGGAGTGCCGTCCTCTGTGGCTAGGCGAACTGCTCCTGGACGCGGAGTGCCGATAACTTTGTATGGCCCCTCCCACATCGGAGATAACTTGCTCAGCCCCGCACGTGTTTGCACACGCCGCAGAACAAGATCGTTGATTTGCAGCGCTCGGGGGCTGACTTTGTATTGGTGATAGCGGCAAAGGCTCTGCTGGTAACGGGCCACGCGAAGTGCTGCACGGCGTCGTCTTTCTTCTAGGTAATCCAGGTTGTCACGACGTAGCTGTTCTTGATCTGCCTCGGTGTATACTGTGGCTCGGGGCGATCCCAGGGTGAGCTCGGAAGGCAAGACCACCTCAGCTCCATACACCAAGAAGAATGGTGTTTCCCCGGTGGCACGACTTGGTGTTGTCCGGTTGGCCCAAAGGACTGCAGGCAGCTCGTCAATCCACGAGTCCCCATGCTTCTTAAGGACGTTGTAGGTCTTTGTCTTGAGGCCTTTCAATATTTCCGCGTTTGCGCGCTCGGCCTGGCCATTGCTTTGCGGGTGGGCGGGCGAGGCGAAGCAGAGTTTGATGCCCATGTCGTCGCAATACTCGCCAAAAATCTCACTCGTGAACTGGGTGCCGTTGTCGGTGATGAGCCTGTTGGGGACCCCGAACCTTGCCGTGATGCCTCTCATGAACCGCACAGCCGAATGTTTGTCGATGACGCTGACTGGATAGGCCTCTGGCCACTTGGTGAATTTGTCGATGGCAACATACAGAAATTTATAGCCGCCATGCGCCTGCTTGAACGGGCCCAAGATGTCCAGCCCCTAGACCACGAACGGCCATGAGAGCGGGATGGTTTGAAGAGCCTGGGCTGGCAGGTGCGTCTGCTTGGCGTGGAATTGGCATGCCCGGCACCGCCGCACGAGGTCTGCTGCATCCTCTAGCGCGGTGGGCCAGTAAAAGCCTTGGCGGAATGCCTTTCCTACCGAGGTTCGGGAGGCTGAGTGCGCTCCACATTCTCTCTCGTGGATCTCGGCCAGGAGCTCGAGACCCTTTTCCCGAGCGATGCATTTCATGAGCACTCCATTGGCACCGCGTCGGTAGAGTGTCCCTTCCACCAACACGTACCTTTTGGAGATGCGGCCGATGCGCTCGCTTTCTTCACGCTGCTCGGGCAATGACGCGTCTTGCAGATACACCTAGATTTCCAAAATCCAGGCCACCTGGCGCGTGATGTCGGTCCCGGCAGGACCAGGTTGTGGCTGGCCCGCCAGGTCCGGGGCGTCGGGACCGGCCGACTCCTGCCCTTGGGGCGGTTTGGGGCACGCCGACGGCTCTTTGAGTCTTTCCTCAAATGTGCCTGGTGGGGCTGGGGCTCGCGCGGACACGATCCTAGATAGCTCGTCCGCCAGGGTATTGTCTCTTCTGGGAATATGGCGCAGCTCGAGGCCATCGAAATGGCGCTCCATACGCCGTACTTCCTTGGCATATGCTTCAATCTAGGGGTCGGTGCATTGGTACTCCTTGGACACTTGGTTCACGACTAGTTGAGAGTCGCCGAGGACTAGCAGACGGCGGATGCCCATGCCTGCTGCCGCTCGCTACCCCGCTAGGAGCCCTTCATACTTGGCCATGTTATTGGTTGCTCGAAAGTCAAGTCGAACAATGTACCAGAGTACGTCGCCTGTCGGGGAAGTTAACACAACGCCTGCCCCGGCCCCCTGTAAGGTGAGTGAACCGTCAAAGATCATTACCCAATGCATGGTCCATTGGCCACGATCCTCCGCACTCTCGGGTTCACCCAGGGGTTGATCGTTGTCGGCCACTGGCGTCCATTCTGCCACGAAATCGGCCAGGGCCTGGCTCTTGATCACGTGGCGAGCTTTGAAATGCAGGTCGAACTCTAACAATTCGATAGACCACTTGACTACCCATCCTGTGCCCTCTCGGTTATGTAAGATCTGCCCGAGAGGATAAGACGTGACTACCGTTACCCGATGTGCCTGGAAGTAGTGGCGCAGCTTCATGGAAGCCACGAGCATGACGTAGAGCATTTTTTGGGCTTGTGGGTAATGTGTCTTTGCGTCCCGTAGCGCTTCACTGATAAAGTAGATTGGCTGCTGCACCAGGGTGCGGGCCTTAGCTACTTTACCAGGGCAACAGGCTCGGGTGCACCGGGGCGGGTTGCCTCAGTGTCCGGGGCTGCCGGGCCATAGCTTTCCCCGGGGCCCTCAGGGCCGCTCTGGGTGGAAGGGGCCTCGGGAGCCCCCGGACTAGGGGCTGGGTGGCTCCTTGAAGCTCGGGGGGCCAAAGGCCGCCTCCGGCTCTGGGTGCTTCCTCAGCCAACACCGTTCCAAGTTCTCTTGCCTCCAGGTGTGATAAGGCTGGGGGCGTCCGGGAGACTGGCTCGTCGTCACGCTCCACAACCAACGCTGCACTGATCACTTGGGGAGTTGCCGCCAAATATAAAAGGAGGGGTTCTCCTTCTTGAGGTGCCACCAATATGGGAGGCGAGGAGAGATAACACTTGAGCTCGCTCAAGGCTTTCTCCGCCTCGTCCGTCCAAGTGAAAGGGCCAGTTCGCTTTAGCAACTTGAATAGAGGGAGCGCCCGCTCTCCCAGCTTTGATATAAAACGGCTCAGGGCAGCTACACAACCAGTGATTTTCTGCACGTCCCTGAGCTTCCTAGGGGGGCACATTTCCTCTATCGCCTTTATTTTTGCGGGGTTGGCCTCGATGCCTCGGGCAGAGACCAAAAACCCCAAGAGCTTGCTTGCCGGTACCCCGAACACATTCTCTAGGTTCAGCTTCATGCGGGAGGACCGGAGGTTATCAAATGTCTCGGCCAGGTCCGGGAGCAAGGTCTCTTGGTTCCGGGACTTGACCACGGGATCATCGACATATGCCTCAACATTGCGCCCTATTTGGTCTTTCAACATGATGTGAACACACCGTTAGAAAGTAGACATGGCATTCTTTAAACCAAAAGGCATAGATATGTAGCAAAAGGTACCCATAGGGGTGATAAATGCAGTTTTCTCCTCATCCTCTACGGCCATGCGAAACTGATGATAACCAGAGTATGCATCCAGGAAACATAAAAGGTCGCACCCTGCAGTGGAGTCGACTATCTGGTCTATTCGAGGCAGAGGATAAGGGTCTTTAGGACATACCTTGTTGAGGTCGGTGTAGTCGATGCACATGCGCAGCTTGTGGTTGGCCTTTGGGACGACCACCGGGTTAGCCAACCACTCCGGATGCAGCACCTCCCGGATGAAGCCGGCCTCCTGGAGCCGTGCCACCTCTTCACGGATGAACGCCTGTCGCTCCGGGGCCTGTCGCCTCATCTTTTGCCGGACCGGTCGTGCATCTGGCCATACTGCAAGTCGGTGCTCGATCACCTCCCTGGGGACTCCGGTCATATCCGACGGCTTCCAAGCAAACACGTCAGCATTCGCCCGCAGGAAGGAGACGAGCGCGTCTTCCTATTTGGGGTCCAAGTTGCCGCCAATTCTGGCGGTCTTAGACGGGTCGTCGCCCAGCTGAATGGGCTTGATCACCACCTCATCAGCAAAGGTGATGCGCTTCTTGGGGGCCCGGGAACCCGAGGCCTCCCCTTGAGGGCCCTCGGGTTCAACGCGGTCGGCCGACGCAATATCATCCACGCGTGCTTCCGCGCAATCCAGCGCGGTCTTGACGTCGGCATGGATGGTGATGGGGCCTCCGGGGTCCGGCATCTTGAGCTGGCGGTAGGCGTAATGGGTAGCCGCCATGAACTTTACCAACGCTGGCCTCCTGAGCGCAGCGTTGTAGGGCAAGTTAAGGTCTGCCACATCAAAGTCAATCTGCTCGGTGCGGAAATTGGTGGGGCTCCCAAATGTGACCGGCAGCACGATCTGCCCGATGGGCCACACCTTCCCGGGCGTCACCCCAATGATGGGGTAGGATGGCCTGAGCACCGTCCCTGGGGCCTTGATCGCATCGAAGGCCTTCGGGGATAGTAGGGCCGCACCCCCCGTCAATTAAGACTCGGGTGACCTTGTCGTTGCAAATGGCGGGGGAGGTCACGAGGGCCAAGTGGCCACTTCGTGTGATGCTCCCAGGGTAATCCGCCTGGTCGAAGGTGATTGGCACCCCCGCCCAGCGCGATTTTCGGGCCGCCTCGTGGGACGGTACAGCAGTGAGGAGCTCACACCTCATGGTCTTGAGGCTCCGACGGGACACCTGGGCGCATGCCCCTCCGTCGATGGTGGCGACGACGTGCTTGGGGTCCTGGTAGCCCAGATCGTCATCTTCGCCTCCGACGGGGGCCGCACTCTTGGCCTCCTCTTGTCGGTTGCCCGTGCGTTTCGCCAGGGCTTTACCCTTGCGGCGGGCTTCTTTCTCCTTCTCCCTCCTGTCCTGCTCGTACTTTTGTACCCGCTCGGCCAAGTTCTTGACCGAGTGGTACTAAGAGAGGTCGTGGCGGGAGGTTTGGTGCACCATGCACCACTTGTCCCTGTCCTGGCCTTGGGGGCGAGGGTCTGGGGTGCGCCCGCGGTTGCCTACGGGCTTGCCCTTTCGTGAGGGCTTCTCGGCATCATCGGCGGCGAGGACGTGGCCTTCCTCCCCGCCGCGCAATGGCTTGCGCTTCTGCCGCCGCTCACACCGCTCTTCTTGGGAGGCTGGAGCTGGATTCCTAGGGTTCCAGATCCGAGCCTCTTCCTTGCGGGCCACTCGGTCAGCAAGCTCAAAGAGCTCGATGGTGGTTCGGGGGGCCTTGGATTCGATCTTCTCCAGCATGACGTCATGGCATACGCCACTTCTGAAGGCGAAGATCACTGCATGGTCAGCGATGGACGGTATGGTGTTGCGTACCTGGCAAAAGCGCTGGATGTATTTGCGCAGGGACTCGTCCTCTCCTCGCCGAACCATGTGGAGGTCAGCCTCCACTCCCGAGCGCGGTATGTGCCCGGAAGTTAGAGGTGAATTTCGCACAAGTCGTCCCACGAGGTGACCGACCGGGCCGGGGTTCATTAGCCAGAATGGGCTGGCCCTTGAGCGCCATGGGAAGAAGTTGGCCATGACGAGCTCGTCACCTCCGCCGCCTCGATGGCCGTGGTATAAATCGGAGGAACTCGGTGGGATTCACCAGAGCCATCATACTTCTCCATGAGGGCTGGCCTAAACTTGTTAGGCCAGCGCACATTGCGGAGGCTGGAGACAAATGCCTGACAGCCGTTGCCTACTGGAGGGGGCGGCGAGGGTTGGAGGCCCTTTGGGTGCCGCAGAATGTCCTGCTTGCGGCTGGGCCACCACAGCCGCTTGCCGTGCCCTGGGGGGTTCTCCCTGTGGCGGGGTCGCTGCGGCCGCTCACCGAGCGTTTGCGCCTCCCGACGAGGAAGCACGATCCGAGCCCGCCCCGTGCGACGTTCGTCGCGGCGCGCTCAATGCGAAGACGGGCATACCGTTCCGCATATAGCGATCCCGAGGCGCCTCGGTAGGGCTGCAACCGGGAGCTCTCGTCCGCCCTCGCAGCAGTTGCTGCGCTTCGAGCTCGTCGTCGAGAGGACGAGCTGACCGCGGTGTGCGACCAACGCGGTCGGTGACTTGAGGAAGCGAGGTCAGCGGCCAGCTGACGCTGGGCCATGCTGACTAGCTTCGCCACGTCATCAAACCAACGCTTGGCGTTGGACCCCTCATCCGGTGTTACCGGGGGGTAGCGCAAGAGCGCCTCCGCCGCCTGGAGGGCGCCCTTAGGCGTGCCAAACTCCAGTCGGCGATGGACGTTGCTCCGGCGTGGCTCGTCGGCATGCCCGCTCGGGCGCAGCCCGGATCCTGCAGGTTCATGGGCGACCCTGGGGGACGCTTGGCCTCCTCTACCCACAGCCGCTGTCTCAGCGGGGGGGCAGGGGAGGTGGTACGGCTCCGGCTGCCGCCGAAACCATCGGAGGGGGTGAGGGGGACAACGGTCCACCCTCCTCCGAGTGGAGATGTTGGAAGTTGGGGCTGTGCCCGCCCGTATCGACCTCCTCGACCGCCTTGTTGGCCAAGTCACACTCGCGGGTAGCGAGTGAGACAGACGCGGTCCGTGGGACATGGCCATGGACCATGGCAAGGACGGAGACGGGCGGTTCCGCCGGGAGACGAAAGGAATACGCGAGTTTAAACCCTAATGCAGCGCGCTCCCCCTACCTGGTGCGCTAGCTGTCGATGCGTGTGCTCGACATGCGGGGATCCGGGGGACCCCCTTTTTGGTTCGGCACAGGGGAGCGGTGAATCAGAGTTCGAACTCAAGGTGAGGTAAAGGGAAAGTAGAAAGGTGGAGAAAAGCCGCAATCACAAGAGACACAGAAGAGTTATACAGGTTCGGGCCGTCGGGGAGACGTAATATCCTACTCCTGTTTTTGTGTTATGTGGTGGATGAATTACAAAGACGGGTGTGGTTGTTCTTCCCTGGGGAAGCTGGAGCTGATGACTGAGGCGAAATGCCTAAAGCCCAAGGTCGAAGAAGCTGAACCAAAGGGCCAACTTTCAGAACCCCCTCTATCATGGACTTGGGCCTCCTTTTATAGTGCAAGTGGACACCACAGTAGTTCTAGCTTTCTCTACTTTGCTCCACGTGATGGAACGGCTCTTGTCCTGTCTAGTCGGGGAGCTACCCCTATTCCTATTCCTGTTGCCACGTTGCGGGAGTTGGTGGAGAAAACGGGCGTCGTGGCTGCCATGCTGCTGACGTGGGGAGGGGTCAACTTACCTACTCTAGTGGGGCCTACCGATCAGTGGCCCTCCGCCTGGAGAGGGGTCAACGTGACACTCCCAGCGCTCGTATCCTCTCTCCCACGCGGCCGTCCAGTGCATTTAATGCGACTGGACGGGGCGTGGAGGGAGGCGTGTGTGGAATGACCGCGCGGCCATACTGCGGTCGCCGTCAAAGACTTTCTCCCCTCTCCCCCTCGTGCCGGGCAAAAAGGGGTGATGATGAGTGGCTGATGGACGTGCCTCACATCGCAATAAATGCGACGAGGCAGGCATCTGGCCTCTCTCTAAGCATTAAATGCGGTGGTTGGCAGTTGGCGGTTGATCTCGCTCCTCTCTCGAAGAGGTGCGGGGTGATGGACGGGGGTTCGGGTGATCCCGAACCCTGCCATTTGGGAAAACGACGGCCTTCGGGCAGCCCCCGAGCCAAATCCCCTTTGGGATGGCCACGTGACCGCCCGTGGCCCGGACCCGCATGAACCGTTCAGGGCATGTCTTTGGGACGCCCTGGTAAGCGAAGGCATCTTTCTTCTTCAGATATCACATTCTCGTCATACCCCTGGGCCCATATCACCGACAATAACAGAATCCTAACCAAATCCGCTATGGGTGTTGCCTTTACGCGCAAGTCATCCGGGGCTATATATTCGTCAGCGCGCAGTCGTCTGGTATCAATCTAATCTGATTTTTGTCATGTTTCTCGCTGTTGCGCCGCTGCTATAGTCTGTCGTATCCCGCTGCCGGCGTGCACTTGCAATCGGGAGAGCAGGTCTTCGAAGCCGTTGTCCTTGCGATCCTGCACCGAGAGAGAGCGAATAAGTTTTTTGGGAAACGTTTTGCGTGACTGCTCAACTCAATCTGGCGCGTCTTCCTGCTGCATCGACTCGACATGAACGCCTTCGTCAGCTACATCCGCGGTGAGTTTCTATAATCCCTAAGCCTGCAAACGATTGGTACGCATCTCTGGTTGTTGTGATCATGACTGTTACTTTGATATATGCTAGTATGTTAGATCTGTTCATGCTAGTTCATGTGATAGTTTTGATCTATTTAATTCGAAATTTAATTAAACAATTACCTAATTATTTATCATCTTGCTCCCTTTTGAGCCAAGGAATCGGCTACATGATTCAAGTGACATTAATAAGATGATCTATGGTGCATAGTTCTTTCATATATAACCACCTATGATCTATTTTGATCTCAGGTTTGTAAACTCCTTGGTTTCTAACATGGCAAAAGGCATGGGCATCTACTTTCTGGTTTACAAATGACGAACTAACTGAACATTCAATTGATGAGTTGAAGAGTTGATTAATGAAGCTTGTAGTTGTATCTGCACACTAAATTAACTCAGCTCGAGAACTTGAATAACTGCCTGCAGGCTGCAATGGAATCATATTTTATAATTGTACATTCATATATGGGACCTTTGTTGCCCTTTTTGCGCCATATAAGATGCGATAAGCAATCCCAAGTGTTACAAAAGCTAATGGAGAGAAATCTAGAGTTATGACGACTAGACCAATGGATTACATGGTAGGCATGGAAGGCACCAGGAGCTTTTCTCTTACAAGATCAGCAGGTATTAGTCATGTGTCCATGCCAACTTGTCTGCTGGTGTGGAGTTCACAACTTGTCTGCCTAACTTGAGTGTGTTGTTATAATGTAGGTGCACACCGGATTCAGCTGAAGAATATAAATAACTGCACAGGATCATATTATGGACCTATATCTAGTATTGTTGTGCCCCTTTTGGTCCATAAAAGATGAGATGAGTGAGCCTAAGTACTACAAGCCGGCAGCAAGAAATGAAATGTTAAGATGGTCAAACAAACATCTGGCTACAATAGGCCTGGGAGGCATGGAGAGCAATTCTGTTACAAATCAGGAGGTGTTAGTCAAGATTTAATTTTCATGTACATTAGAACACCAGTATGCAGATTTGTAGAACTAATTTGATTGTGAAAACTTGGAACTGACTGCATCTTGCTGAATCCCACAGAGTCAAAATGAAGATGATCAGCTAGAGTCTCAGACACCATCACTCTGTTGTAGCCGTTGTTGTGGGATAGTACCTTCAGGAAGATTAAAGACTCTTGAGATGTACTTTTTTTACTCTTGTTGATGCTAAGAGGATTTGATTACATGATCATGTAAATTTCTATGGACAGGATCTTGAATGCTACGGTGACCGACCGGTGTTGTTGATGAACTTCAGAAATTGCGCAAAATCGAGTGAGGACTCAAGACTTGAGAGTTGACATTTGGCACGAATTTTTCTGATTATTTTTTTCAGAATTTACAGCATAGTTTGATCTCACATTTTGATGGATTGGTCCAATTCGACGATAAAGATCCATCTTGGCATGCATAAACATCCACGTCTTGGCCTGAAATGGTGAGTTGATTGCAGCCTACAGGTCTTGAATAAATTTTTATATAATGGAAATGGATTACATCTTCGGCTTCTATCATAAAACATTTTAGAGCATATCCAACAGTCTCTCCGAGCCAAATTTTAGTCATTCTAACAAAAAAAGTTCTCCAACAGCCTTCTCAACCAGATGGCCAAGCCATCCAGCTGGTCAAAACCCTTCCTCCAGTGACTAAACTTGGCCAGCCAAAGTCATTGGCCAATAGGGGGCCTCACATCCATTTCCCTGTGTCGTCGGCCCCGCCCATCTCAACTCCCTTAGTCCGGACACGAGGAAGGCATCGTCGGGGCCCGGGAAGAGGGAGATGGCGCGGGCGAGGAGGCCCGAGGACGCCAGGACAGAGTTGAGGAGGGTGCGGAGGAGCGAGGCAGTGAGGTCCGGGCGGTGGAGGCGCACGAGGCGAGACGCGACAAGGGATAAGAGCGGCCGGAGTTGATAAAGATGATGCCGATCTCCAGGCTGACTGCACCATCGGCTGGGATTCTTGAGGGCTTTTGAAGAAGAGGTCGAGAAGGTGTTGATGGCGCGGTGATTCGGCTTGCAATGGTCCATGGCGGCCGGAATCGAAGATGAAGATGCAGCGGTGATGCTCGGAGCACGCTCTAGGGCGTCGTCGGCATGGCGGCGTCCCCGTGTGCTCACTGCATGACATGGAACAAAATTATGGGGAATGGAATCGGCATGGAGAGGAAGTACTGGAACGCAAAAGAAATGTGAAGAACAAAAGCTTGACAGCGATCGACACGGTCGTCTTCCTTGCGGCCAACGGCTAGAATGGAGGGAGGGGAGAAGTTGGAGCTCAGAGCTCTCATTCTCGGTTCTCTCGGTATGAGAACGAAGGGTGAGGGGAGGGATGTGGACCGGGTCGGTCTCGCCGCGGACGGCAAGCTGGAGGTCGAGGATAGCGGAGCGCGTGGTGGTGGTGGGGGTCGAGGTTGGCGGCGGCAGCGGGTGATTGAGGTCGGCGGCGACGGGTGATCGACGTCGGGGAGCGCGGAGAAGCGGTGGAGGAGGTGGGCGGGGATCCGCGGCGGGGAGCGGGTGGAGGTGGCGGCGGAGGAGGGAAGCCATGGTTGAGGCTGTGTTGTTGGCTTGTGCTATCGGTGGAAGAGGAGGGAGAAGGGCAGTAGAGGCTGACATATGGGTCCCATTTATAATAGACTTGTAATGGAGAGGGTAGATAGAGAGACCGTTGGAGCGAGCAACGATTTTAACTTGTCAAATGAAATGGATAGTTGGCTATATAGATGTTTGGAGAGTCTATTTCAAAGAGGCTGTTGTAGATACTCTTAGATAATGAAAATGGATTATATTTTCGGCTTCTGTCATAAGACACACAACCATAAGTTTATTAAAAAAACAGGTCCTGAATAATTGCAGGGAATTAGACAGTACTCTACGCCGATGCTAGTAATCTGGTCAGTTTGCCATTGCCATCGCCGTCATGGAGGGAGACGGGAGGCAGAGAATGATCCTCCAAGCGTCCTCCGTATTGTTGAACCGGCGCGGCCGATGACACGCTTTGGCCTGTGTTCAAAATCAACGATGAATTTGAAATAGTGAATTTGACAACGGTGGTTGGTTTTATGGCAGATGTCTGTCTAATCTAAGTCTAACTGAACAATAATCAGACACTGGTACGCGCATGTCAGCCTGAATTGCAGTTTTGTAAAAATTGCAAGGAATCAGACAGTGCGCTCATACATGTGTAATGCTGTGAGCCTGTGATCTCCTTTAGGCCATAAAATAGCAGATTATGAGAAAAGAGCCAGATCCAGCACTACAAGCTGGTATGTAAAACACCAATAGTTTTATTCTTTTTCTTTGCCAAAAGGAGAGATTAATAGTACGGACTAGTACTCCAACAATCCAGCTACTTGGTTCAACTGATGAGATGAAGAGTTGATTAAGAATGCAAGCAGTTGTAGGTGCACATTAAACTCAGGTACAGATCAAGTTGAATGACTGCACATAATCATATTATGCCTTCATGTACGGTATCATGTAGGGTGAAAACGGTTATATTTTTTTAATCCAAAACCCCAGATATGGAAACGGAATCGAATACTATCGAAAACAAATACAGAGTGAATACGAATCGGAACGAATACGATAATAAAAATTAATCGAAATATAAAAACCTCTCAAACTAAACTTTACAAAACACAATGAACATAGATAGTTTAACATTTTCTCAAAATATATCGACATTTTTAATTTTTTAGATAAACACATGTAACAAATTTTACATATCTATATCAACTTACTAATTTTATAAAATATACGACAATATCACAATCTTCTATATCATTACAAATCTTAGACCTATTAAATTTAGACATCAATAATAACAAAAATAGTTCATTCACATGATCACATATAATACACGAAGCGGCAAGGGCAGCAGGGGCGGCGCACAGCAGGGGCGACACGCGGGGAGCAGCCTGTGCGATGGTGCGTCCGTGTTGGTGGGCTACGGACTGAGAATCTGGGATTAGGATGGTGACTGAGTTGATGACTTAGGGTTAGGTCATGCACTCATGGGCTCGTAGACTACTGGCTATTGGGTCCTGGCCCATGGTCGGATATCCGCTAATTTTTTGGATAGTTTTTACCAATTCCAAAATTCATTGGATAATTTCTCTATCGTATTCGTTTCCGCTTTCAAAAATAATTATCCGTTTTCTTTTCCGTATCCGACACTATCCGAAAATTATTTGATTGACATTTTTCAAATCCGAATTTTCGGATGGAAACCAGAAACTATCCGAACCGTTTTTACCCCTAGTATCATGCATGCTGCCCATTTTGCCCTACAAAAATGAATGAGCAAGCCCAAGTGCTACAAGCCGGTAGAGAGAAAATGAAGAGTTTTGAGGAGCAGGCTGTAGATCGCTATGGTAGGCAGGCACCGGGATCTCTTTTGGTACCTTGTTAGTAGACGTTACTCGAGTTCCAATTGCAATGTACTTTAGTTTGCATATTGCAAGCATTATATATCTAGGATCAATCTGAGGCTGCGTTTTGCAGAACCCCACGAGAAGCCAAGAATGGTAATGAACAGCTCACAACTTCACTCCGTTGGCCTCATGTAGCCATTATATGATATGGTACTAGTTGTCGTAGCTGTTGTGGCCTTGTGGGATTTCGTTAGATGCTTAATATTCTCGATGTATTCTTTTCTCTGTATTTCAATTGGTTTTGAGAAGACTTGGTTACACGATGGTGTAAATTTCAATGACCAATTCTGAATTAGATAAGAGTATAGAGGCCGACCAGTGTTGTTGATGAACTTCAGAAGATGCTGAAAATCGAGCAGGACTCAGAAGTTGAATCTTGGCACGAAATCTTCTTACTTTGCCCCTTTTTTTCCATTTTTAGTGTCAAATAACGATTGGTCCAAGCCCATTTTGAAAGCCCATGTAGGCCTAGCATTATACTGGTTGCTGGTTCAAGTCCTGAGGAATTTTTAGCATTTTTAATTTTATTTTTTAAAAAATTTGTAAAAATAATTTGTGGTTTGAAAATATTGTAAAACTAATCGTTTCTCGCCCTTCGGGAGGACGAGATTTAAAAATTGCTCTCCCAGAGGGTGTTTTTTCTGACGTGGCGGACGACCGTTGGTCGCCGTCTGCCACGCACGTGTAATTTTGAATTTTGTCCCCTTCCCGTCCTTACAAAGGGCGTTTTTTCACTGTGCAGTGAACAGTAATAAACAATGAATAGTGAACAGTGATGAACAGTAAATGAACAGTGAAAAAATGTCCTTCGTAAGGGTGAAAAGGGGACAAAATGCAAAATTACACGCGCGCCAGACGGCGGCCAATGACCATTCGCCACGTCAGAAAAAACGCCCTCTGGGAGGGCGATTTTTAAATCTCGCCCTCTCAAAGGGCGAGAGACAATTAGTTTTGCAATATTTTCAAACCACAAATTATTTTTGTAAATCTTTTAAAATATAAAATTAAAAATGCTAAAAATTCGAGTCCTGAGTGGTGCATTCGTCAATTTTTTTGTCCAAATTTTATGTGCAGCTAATGGGCCATGAAAAACTTGGCTCCAGGCGCTAACGGCCTAATAGGATAATCCGGAAGAAGATAAAGGGTTGTGCTAAAAAGCTAACGGGCCATGACAGACTCTCACTTCCGAAGCTAACGGGCCTGGCTTGAAGTCTTGGCTGAACAGAAAAAAGGAAGAAAGATAAAAAAAATAATCGTGTGGGATCCACTGAACTAGTGGCAGTGGGGCCTACTCTAACAGGTGGGCCATGCTTGTGATAGGATGAGCACTCTTTCTTTGGAAAAAAATTAAAGAATTTATGACATTTGTTGGTTAGTCTGAAAAATTAAAGAATTTATGACATTTGTTGGTTAGTCTCTTATGATAAAATAAGATGTCGCAATATACTATTGGGCTAGTTTATGACGATTTTGGTGGCACTAGTGACCAGCACTTTATTTTCATCATTAAACCACACCGTTCATATTGAACGTCATAAAATGAAATGAAATAATAACAAATAGCTTCGATATCACGAGCAATTCGTCATAGAAGGTCACATGTGTTTAGAGAAGTGCTAGTTTAGTGGTTCATTGCAAGAGCATTGTGTTGTACTTTTTGAGAGCTGTCCCTCTGCTTCTTAGTTTTTTTCTATGGGATCCATCTCCAACACTTTGAGATTTGGAGTTTACAAGGCTTTTAATTAAGGAACCAAAATACTTTGTTTGAAAATATAAGGATTTTTAGGATTCAAATTTTTTACTACAATATAAGCATTCGTGCACTAACTAATTCTCATGATTCCCATAACTTCAATAATTTCAAAGCCAATCGTATGTTTGGAAAGATAATCTAAGCAATTCAAAATTTAAAACTGGACAACTAAAGTGACTAAAAGGGAATCTTTCGACCTAACCTTAGTGTTTCCTAAACAATCTGGAACGGAAAGAGCAGTACATAGCATTGTCTTGGCACATTTAACCGAGTTGAAGTTACACGCATCCGATGATGACTAATCATTACATATCTCCAGTTCCGATTGGACGATTGATCCACACCGTGGTTGGTGCTGCGATCAGGGAGGTGAATAACTGAATCACATGGAATGTTGTATATATAAAGGTAAGACGAAGGGGGAAGACATTTTGCATGAAGGAATATTGAGCTAGAGATGAACATGGAGGCAGATCAGCCACTCCAACTATACAACAGCCAGCCGGGTTGCTATGCTATGCATGGTTGTTGCCTAGCTTGTTGGCCTAGGAGGCATCAGGAGCTATCATTTCACCGGTTTGCGGGAACGAACATGTCCGGCGGAGCGGTTACCGCCGATCGCCGCGGAAGGAGCTAGCCGGAACCGGAGAAGGACCCTCTGGCCTGGATTCCTCCACCCTGTCGTGGAAATGAGAACAGTGGCAGAGTAGGTTGCCGATGCCGTCCCCGACGGAACCAAGCTCGGATGTACGTCTCTGTCACTGGACGCCGTGGTGGCAGGGTAGGGATTGTGGCAGCGGCCATGGGTGCAGGACCGAGGAATGGGGACCTTCTTCCACGGCGCCATCTCCCGCACCCATGCCCGCGCCCACGAGCCACAGCGTTGTCGGCGAACGGGCTCGCCTAGCCTTCAGGAATCAGGATGCTGCGGCGTGGTCGACGAAAGGATTGGCGACGATGGGGCCGGTCCCTCAAGGCCGCGCCGACCACTTCCGTGTGCAATCGCAAGGCAGGGGTTCCGTTACTAAAACTCCTCCGTTCTTTGTGCTGCACTGCTCCTCTCTGAACATTGAAATGATGATGAACTTAATAATTGATTACGCATCCAAGAATACAGTCTTTATCACACTACTATAAAAACCTTCATGAGGCCGACCGGTATTGGTTTATTTAAAACCGACACCTATTAAAATAATAGGTGTCGGTACTAAAGAAAACCGACACCTACAATATTGGTATCGGTTTTTTGAAAAAATCCAACACCCATAATATATTATGGACGTCGGTTTTAAAAAAAAGAACCTATATTATGATTTTTTTTAAAAAAACGGACACCTATAATATATTATAGGGGCCAAGTTATTAAAAAAACCGGCATCTAAAAAGCCGAGCCGACCGGGTGTTTTTTTATATCTCTCGATCCTTCTCCATTTCTCTCGAGCTGACCGAGTGGAGTCCTTATCTCTTTTCCATTCCCCAGCTCTAGAGGCAGCAGCGCACAAACCCTAGATCGATTCCCCATGGCTGGCGACAGCAGCAACACGCCGACGAAGCTTGAGCGCGAGAGGGCCACCGTCTCTAGTGGATCCGGACCGACCGCACCAGCACCATCCCTGACGCGCTACTCCACCGCATCCTCGTCTTCTTACCCGTGGTCGAGGCAAGCAGGGGCGACGAGAGAGGAGGCGGCGGTAGGGACGACGAGGCTCGCGGATGAAGGCGGCGACGGTCTCGCCAGGGGTAGGTGGCGGCAGGTGGCGGGCTCCCGAGGGGAGGCGGCGGCGGCAGGCGGAGGAGCCCTCCCATCCGCCAGATCCGGCAGAATGGGAGGCGGCGGCAGGGGCGGCGGGGTTCGCGGATGGAAGCGTAAGGCGTAAGGGGCTTGCATCGGTAGGGGCGGCAGGGACTACGGCGGCGGCTATGTGACCGTGCGACGACGACGATGGCGGGACAGAGATGTGGACATCTGTGGATTTTCATTTGTCAAAATTTGTGTTGTGGATGGATTTGTATGTGGACCTTCTGTGGATTGGATATGTGGACTCATTCTTGTGTTGTTGTGAATGGAATATCAAGCCGAGACAGATTTATGTTGTTGTGACAGATTGTGCACAGACTTGTGGATGGAATATCGTGTTCTTGTCAAGCCAAGACTGCTTGGCTCAAAGCCGACGCAAGCCGATTGTTATAGGTGCCGACAAATAGGTGTTAGTTAGGAAAATTGGCATCTAAGGGGATTTTTCAACTGACACCTTTAAGGTGTTCTGCAGTAGTGTCAAGTGCACATTGAGATGGTGAATTTCACAATACTGGCTAATTTATGATAATGGGATAGATTCAATCTTTTTTTTTGCCGGTAGCCGGCCGAAGTAAGATTCTAGAGAAGGGATCTACAATAACACGGCGGCGCTGCTGGCGCTCTCCTGCAATGCGTCAATACATTGCCATTACAACTGTATTTACCATGCTACTACAACTTCAAGGAACTAACTGCACTCTAGCCACGACTATCGGACTAACAAGGCCCGTCGCCCTCCAGGTCTCCCATTCGTCGCCTATGGCCGCGCGGAGTTGTGGCACTGTGGAGGCTTTTTCTGTCAAACACCATTGGTGTTGTGTTTCTTCTAGATCAACCATGTCATTAGGATCACTTCGGTGTCGAACGTCTTGCGATCGTCTTTGGTGACAGACTTTCGGGCGGTGGGCCACTAGGAAGAGAAGTTCGAGGACGTCGTAGAGCAAGTGAGTTCCAAGCGAGTGCACACCCGTTCCCAAACTTGCTGCGTAAACTGGCAACCCTAAAAGATTTGCGGGCAGGTACCGGCGATTGCAATTTCGAAACGAAATTTCCAAAATTTTCAAAATTTCGGTAATTTTGTTCCCCACCAGCAAGCATATATCTCGCTCAAAATTTTTGGGTTTTTTCTAGTTTTTTTGGTTTGGTAAAATTTTAATTAAATTCATTCAATGTTCATCAAATTTTCAAAAAATAATCCAGCCAAAAAATACCAAAATTTCTGAGATTTTGGTTCTTTCGGCTTCCCATGAAATACCTTCTCAACATAATGGGATTGCAAAAGTATAACCCCACCATTGCCTTCTCTCAGCAGCTTGATGTTCAGAATAACATCTGTTACCCCCAGATCTTTCATCTCAAAGTTCTGGTATAAGAACTATTTGACCTCCTTAATCACATTAAGGTTCGTCCAAAAAATCAGTATGTCATCAACATGCAAGCACAAGATCACTCCCTCTTCCACGCCATAGCGGTAGTACACACACTGTCAGCTTCATTCACAACAAAACCAGCAGATGTCAAAGTTCTGTCGAACTTCTCATGCCATTGCTTAGGTGCTTGCTTTAGGCCATATAATGATTTCAATAACTTACACACCATCCCTTCTTGACCTTCTACTACAAACCCTCCGGTTGATCCATATATATCACCTCCTCCAACTCTCCATTTAGAAAAGTTGTCTTAACATCCATCTGATTGATAAGAAGACCATGAGAGGCTGCCAAGGAAAGTAGCACACGAGTTGTGGTCAGACGGGCTACTAGCGAATAAGTATCGAAAAAATCTTCGCCTTCCTTTTGGATATAACCCTTGGACACAAGCTTTGCCTTGTACTTTTCAATAGTACCATCAGGCCTAAGCTTTTTCTTGAACACCCACTTACATCCTACAGGTTTGCACCCATACGAACGTTCAACGACCTCCCATGTACCATTTGACATAATGGAATCCATCTCACTCCGAACCGCTTCCTTCCAATAGTCAACGTCATGAGATGTATATGCCTCTTCAATGGTTTTAGGAGTATCATCCACAAGATACACAATGTAATCATCACCAAAAGACTTTACAGTCTTTTGTCTCTTGCTCCTCCGAAGAGCCACATTGTCATCCTCCTCTGGATTTTTCTCAAGTGTTTGTTCATCGTGTACAAATGGTTGAGGAGATAAGCTATGTGTCTCTTTCATTGGAAATTCACTTTCAAAAAATATAGCATCTTTGGACTCTATAATTGTACCAACATACATGTCAGATACTCCAGATTTTATTATTAAGAATCTATACCCCATGTTGTGGATAGTGTAGCCGAGAAAGACACAATCTACGGTTTTCGGTCCAAGTTTCTGCTTCTTTGGAATTGGCACGTTAACCTTTGCCAAACATCCCCAAGTTCGCAAGTATGAGAGATTTAGCCTTTTCTTTTCCCATTCCTCAAATGGTGTTATTTCTTTAGACTTTGTAGGAACTCTATTCAGGACATGACACGCAGTCAATATAGCCTCACCCCACCATTCATTGGAATGTCCCGATGTTTCTAACATGGCGTTAACCAACTCAGTTAGAGTACGGTTCTTTCTTTCAACTGCCCCGTTTGACCCGTTTGACTGGGGCGAGTAGGGAGGCGTCCTCTCATGAATAATTCCATGTTTCTCACAGTATAAAGAAAACTCGCTTGAAACATACTCCCCACCGTGGTCAGACCTTATCCACTTGATTTTTTCTCAAGATGATTTTCTACCTCAACCTTATATATCTTAAAATAACACAATGCTTCATCTTTTGTTTTCAACAAATACACATAGCAAAACCTACTACAATTGTCTATTAATGTCATGAAATATTTCTTTCCTCCTTTTGTCAACACACCGTTCATTTCGCATAAATTGGAATGAACTAAGTCTAAAGGTGCCAGATTCCTCGCCTCTGCGGCCTTGTGAGGCTTGCGAGGTTGCTTTGATTGCACACATTCATGGCATTTAGACCCTTTGACCAAATTAAACTTCGGAATTAAACTCATACTAGCTAAGCGTGTCATAGATCCGAAATCAATATGACAAAGACGTGAATGCCAAATATAATAGTCATCATTACTCACATGATTCACAACATTATCACAAAAATCTGATAAAGATAAGCGGAACAAGCCTCCACAATCATAACCTTTTCCAAGAAATGTACCAAATTTAGACAAAACACATTTATTGGATTCAAACACGAGTTTATAACCATCTCTACACAAAAGAGAGCCGCTAATTAGATTCTTCTTTATTGAGGGGACATGTTGCACGTTTCTTAGTTGCACAATCTTTCCTGAAGTAAGCCTCAGATCGACCGTGCCAGCACTAAGAACAGAGATAGGTGAGTTGTTTCCCACCAACAAGGAAGAACCCCTCCCGGCCTAATAACATGAAAATAAGGAAATGTCACCAAACACATGGATATTAGCCCCAGTGTCAATCCAATCCACCACTCGGGCGACTGACACACCGAAAGGACAGTAGGTAAAACATTATCGTACCCGGATGTTCCTTCATCGGTATTGCCAATAACCACATTTGCTGATTGTTCTGCCTATCCTTGCGCTTAGGACAATTCTTAGCCCAGTGGCCAGAATCACCGCACACATAATAATTTCCCTTTTTCCTGTTTTCCTTCTTCTTAAAAGTGGTTGTCACATTCGGTTTGAGATTCTGCTTGTTCTTCTTCTTCTTACTGTTGGATGCTTGGGAATTCTTTTGTACCAAATTGGCACTTGAGTTCCCCTCAACAGCTTTACCACGAGTTTCTTTTGCCCTCGCCTTCTCCTTAACATCCAGCAAGCCGATGAGATCAGCAACTCTGAACTCATGTCTCCTGTGTTTTAGAAAAGTGGCAAAATCCTTCCAAGCAGGTGACAACTTTGCAATAATGCCTCCTGCGACGAACTTGCCAGGCAACATGCACGGAAAGTTCTCGAGTTCTTTTGCCAGTGCCTGCATTTCATGGGCCTGTTCCACTACAGAACGGTCATCGACCATCCTATAGTCGTAAAACTGATCCATGATATACAACTCACTACCAGTATTAGAAACTCCGAACTTAGCCTCAAGCGCATCCCACAGTTTTTTACCAGAAGGTAGCGTCATATAGACATCAACCAGATTGTCTCCTAGAACGCTAATCACAGCACCTCGAAAGAGGTTATCAACAGCCATGAACGATTCCTCCTCCGCAGGAGTTAGTGGACCCACCGGCTTGCCGAGCACTATGTGATAGACATTCATAGCAGTCAACCAAAGTTCGAGACTCGCGCGCCACCTTTTGTAATTAGAACCATAAAAAATATTCGGCTTCAACATTGCCACAAAGCCAGCTTCCGAAAGATGCCTATCAAGTTTTTGGATTGTTGAAAAAATAGCATATTTTCAGTATAGTTTAATTCTGAAGATTAAACACGAGAGAAAGAAACAGACAGTGATCATGCATAAAAGCTTGATAACGACAGTGAAATTACAAGACAGTATCAAAAGAAGTAAAAAAATGTACCCATTAGCGAGACCAATGCCGGAGGCATCAGCGGCGATGTTCCTCGCGTTAGTCCGACATTCTAACGAAGGTTGTTCGATGTAGTCGATCAAGTCGATGCAGCGAAGACTCGGTGCAGTAAAGACCACCGGGCATCAGTAGTCGTGGTGCCGAATGGAAGAAGACCGCAGCAGTCGCGTAGTTGCGGGCGGAAGTTTCGGAGGCCTGCTTTTCCAACGAGTCTGTGCGCGCAGATCGCTAGGTTGGAGAAGCCAGGAAGCAACACAACAGAGATAGAACTCTCACATGCCGAGCCGATGCGGCATGCCTCCAGATATATACACACGGCAAGGACATAAACAGACACATGCATGCATACATGCGAGAGTAAGTGCACTTGATGATCCATCTACTACTAGTAACTTGCGCATGGGAGAGGATGTGAACCAGCCATATGCATGCAATGGTTCAATGTCCACGTTAATGGCCTTCAGTTGCAAGTAATAGATGAAGTTGAATTGTTGCTAGCGTTATGCATGCATATGCTGAGTGCATGCCTCTCCACGCTTGTGCCGCAACTCAAATGCATGCCACTCCAATCGATTCATTAACCAATATATTGATTAAGTCATCAATCCCATTAATTAGCAGCACCCATCAAACACACCTTGACTAACCATGCGTACCCACATGCATCTCTCAAGCATTTTTATTGTGGATCTTCAATTTTAATTGTTAAAAAAGGGCCTAGCCATATTGCACGTGATGTTCATGTATTGTTTCAGCAAGTATGTTATGTGTCAATGGGAACTACTTTATGTTTCACGTATCATATATAAAATATTTTAATTAAAAATATAATTAAAATATAGCCTTTTAATTGTAATACATACAATATTTTAATTGGATCGTAAATTAGATAAATAGTTTAGAAGAAACAATCTTTTAAAAAGGTGATTTAAAGAAGTGAAAAGGAGATGAATAATAACATGCAAAGCATGGGATTCATGCATGCATGCATGGGTAGCTATTAGCAGTGAGAAAAACAAAGATAGAGAAAGCATGCAGTGAGGATTTTTTTTTGTTGGAGCAGAGTAGGGCCTCCTATTTTTTGGTGTTTCATCGGAGCCCGATTCATAGTTATGTCAAATAGGCGCTGATGGAAACTTGGCAACAAATTCTCCGAATAACTGTTCGCTATGTAGTTTCGTCTGAACTTTGAAGTGTGTGAATGTCGTGTTGCTTGATCATCTGGCTCCAAAGGCTTAGGACATTCATTGATGAGCTGAACAGCTGATTAAGAATGCACTATACAGGTATATCCACATTGAAATGGTTAATTCATCAACGGTGGTTAATTTCTGCTTTCTGGTAGATAGGTGTGTGACTAACTGACTTAACTACACCCTGCAGGTCTTAAATTATTGCAGAACATTAATTCAGATGATAATATATTACACTCTTGTCAAACGATGAATAGTTCTATGTTGTCAGGTACTTAGTTTTTGTCTAATCATGCTATGGCTCAACCACATTCGGAGTGGATGTCTCGTATTATCGCTGTCCCAAAATATTTAGTATTATAAATTTAAACGTAACGCATGTTTAGATTTCTAATACTAAGATATATCCTATTCACAAAAAAATTATTATATTTTGAAATGAAATGAGTAAAAAAACAATAATCATATTGGTATGTGATAGGTGATGCATTGAAAGGTTGAAAGACCGGTACCTTCCTAAAATCTTACCCCAAATACTTGTTCAAAATCTTTTCTCAAAAGACCCCTTCTGACCGTAGCTATTATATAGGCTAGATCAAGGAGGAGGTTAAGAAAAACCAGACTATAGTTCAAAAACTTCAACCTCTCAATTTGCTTAAGAGCATATGAGTTTGCCTCTTTCTTCGTATCGAGACAAACACAAAAAAATTGCTGAATTTAAATTACATCATATCGAGACAACCACAAACAAATTACTGAATTTAAATTACAAGAAGATAATTTACAAAAACTAAAATTATATTGAACAACTCAAAATAGCTCCACTAAAAAAGAAATAAAAAGAAAACACTCAACCTATACACCTTCACTTGTATTTTGAATTCAAACACTATAAAACCCTAAAGGCACTCTCCCACGAAGGAATATAATGGATACCCTAATAAACACCGGAAGGACCAAAAGGGACAACTCACCCTTTCATTTTTTATAGGCTAAGGGTGGCTAAAATCCTCTAAAATAATATTCAAATTGTTTCTAGGACGAAACCCTAGTTCAACCAAAATCTTAACCGTCCATTGATCCTTAGCTCCTAAGGAAACATCTCATATGAATGCCACGTAGCTGGCCACACGATTTTCCATCTCCGACAGAGAATCCGCGCCGAACCACTCCTCTCGCGTGCCTCGTTGGTTGGGCCTGCATGCTAGCGAGCCAAAACGGTCGTCTCGCGCACGCACGTTCTTTAGGTTAGGCTATGTTTGTTTGAGCTTATGCTTTCCAGCTTTTCTAGAAAGATAGCTTTCTGAAAAACTAGTTTACTAGCTGATGATCTTTTAGTATTAGCTTTTGAAATAAATTTTTATCTTCTTAGCATATCAAAAGCTGAGGCTTGCGATCCACATCTCCACCCGCTCGGCCAATCCGCGCGCACTACAGTCCCTCATTGATCCGGAGCGATGCCGCTGCAACGAATCGGAGCCAGCCACGAGGAATCGCGTCCGCCTGTGTGCCAAACGCCGCTCCTCTGCGTCTGGTTTACATCGAGTGAGAGTCTCCATCCGCCACGTCGCCACCGGTATGGATTCCCGCCTCTGCTTCGTTTCTTGCATGCATGCACGCCTGCGCAGCTCCCAGCTGGGCTGGCCCATTCCTCCTTGTGCCAACAAGCTACTCCTTTATCCTAAAATTATTTTAGAGAGTTGACACGAATATTAAAAAATAGATAAATTTAAATGAAAGAAAATTGTGATTGGTTGAGAAAAGAAGTTAGTGAGGAATTTAAATGGTGAAATGTTTTGATTGGTGAAGAAGAAAATGTAGATGAAAAATTTGTTATATTTTGAAACAAAATTTGAATAAAAAATCATTATATTTTAGGTACTAGCTTATTGGGTTGCACCACCGAGCCAACCAGCTAGCCGGCTTGCACATGCATGGACCAACCGAAGTCCACCTCGTGTCCGTAAATTCACTAAATACATGCATGAGCTCTTGTGGAATGCACGCTACAGTAGTTGCATTACTGTAGCGCTGCATATTGCCTTCTCTTCCTTTTCGATTTTCTTTGCCGAACCCAACACTTGCGCACTCGACCTTATGAAGCCTATTGGAAATATCTCTTCACATGATGTTTGTTTATCGTGTATCATCTTGTATTCAATCTTATCATCCAACATTTTTGATCATCGTTTTGGACTTCAGCTTCACCTTGAATTTTAGACCTGATCTCACCCTTGACCAAGATCCATATAAGGATTCTATGTTTAGTCTTATCTTGTTATATGATATTCCGACCGTGTTAGACATCTGCTTCTCCATGAGCATAGTCTCGGTTCTCGTCATTGGCCAAGATTGATCCTAAATCACCTATACACAGATAGACCAAACAACCGTTTCTAGATACAAATATCACAACTTGATCCATATTAGTCAGACATACTCACGCCAACAGTTGCCAACTTTCCTAACCAAATTTCTCACAAATACCAACTCAAGGTTTTCTATTTTCTTGTCAATTTTTCATCACAAATAAACCAAACCATCCCTTGGTTTCACAACCGTAAGACAGTTGGATAATTGCATCGAGCAAATTTATACATGAAGGAGCATGAAATTGTTTGTTCAGGCTGAGAGACAGAGATTAACAACACTCGATGGAGACAGATCAGGCCGCTCAAACCAGTCGTTGTCGTTCTTCGGCCTAGGAGGCATCAGGACTTGTCATTTGACGATCAGCACGTATCATCGACCGTCACCAGAGACAGATGTATGTGGCAGACCTGTCACAGGTGGCAAGAGTTACCATCCCAGGGGCTCATTCTCATCGCTGCAAAAATGCCACAGCGGCAAGGTGATTCGATTAGTACAGTGCTTTCTACTTCTTGAATCCCTTGTCCATTAATTGTTTGGCACAATTTTCGTTTGCTAGTTATTCAAGAATATAGGTAAGGTTTTGATATTTTGTTATTGGTATTTTCAGACTACAAAGCAGCTTCAGAGTTGCTACGCCGTCATAACAGGGTTAACAATTTCGGTTCAAAATTCTCGAAATATCCAAAATTTCGGTAATTTCGGTCCTCACCGGTAAGCACATATCTCAATCAAAATCGAATTTTTTGGTTTTGTCCAAATTTTTGTTGATTTAGTCAAATTTTATTTAAACTCATTCAAAAATTGTCAAATTTTCAAAAAATTTCAACCAAAAAGTACTGAAATTTTCGAAATTTTGGTAATTTCGATCCCCCGATAAAAATGTTCATTCCGAAATTATTAATCCTGGTCATAACTCCATCAGATCCTTGTTCACCCTAAAATAGCAAGATGGAGAGTCTTTGCTGCCGACATCACCGTTCATACTGCGTTGGATGCTCCTCCTCGACGAGGTCTCACCATCAGTGGCGGAGGCAGGGGTATGCCGGGTGGGCCCCGGTATACTCTGGTTCACGCGTAAGAAGTGTATATATATGGCAACATATCTTCTCGTCTCGTTGTCTCGGAACTCAAAAGTCGAAACTCGGGAAGAGTGGAAGACATGAACCGCTGTCAAACATCCGGACCAATGCTACCGAATCCGTGCGCCGGCCACCGCCCTCGCGCCGGCTGCTGCCCATGCCCTCGCGCCACCCACGCGCCTACACGCCGCCAGTGCACCGGCCGTCGGCCGCTCGTGCGTCAGGCCGCCGAATAAATTAAGACATTCATGTATCTTCGAAAGTGTCGAATAAATTATTCAGAAAAATAGCATTGTAAGTCTTTGATATTCTTTTATGCATATATTTTTAATTATTAAACTATTTGCATTATATTTAGTCGTTTCTATTTAATCTAAGAATTAAAGCTTTTATCGTGTCACTTAGTATATATATATATATAATCACGTTGTTAATTTTATAATTATTACCGAAATATTATGTTGAATTTTTTTTGACATACCCTATCTTAAAATATTAGATTCGTCACTGCTCACCATCCTTTGATGCCACCGATGCTAATGGATGGTGCAAAGTCTCAATCAGTTCTTTTTTAACTTTCAAATTGGAAACAAAAGAATGAAAGATCAAAATCGAGGAAAAGATGTGAAGTTGCACCGGAATTTCTCCAAAGAACTGTTCAGAATTGCCACCCAGTTTGGTTCCATCGTCTGCTGCTTTGTTAACTGTCTCCAAAGGGTCTCCATTGGGCATTGTACTGATGATGAGCTGAATAGTTGGTTAAGAATTTAAGCATGTAGTCGTGCAGATTTGATTAGCTGGCTCCTAACACTTTTGAGAAAAGCATGTATAGTCTCGATTTGACACCCTCTATTCACGGGTTATAAACTGGAACAACGAAAACAAAACTAAAGATATCTTTCTTAGTCCCGGTTAAGATAGTTGAGACTAAACACTACTGGAGAAACCATCATTGGTTGAAGTGGTAAAAACCACATTAGTCCCGGTTTGAGTTGCACCCGGTACTAGATATGATCTATAGTTCCGGTTTAAAAAGTCTACGGATTTCTAAAAGCATTAGTCCCGATTCGTGCCACGAACCGGGACTAAAGATGTCATTTTTTGTCCCGGTTGGTGTTACCAACCGGAACTAAAGATGTCCAGCGCTCTGACAACCTCTGACAGCCTCTGACACCATCTTTAGTCTCGGTTGGTAACACCAACCGGGACTAAAGATGCTATTTTTTGTCCCGGTTGGTATTACCAACCGGGACTAAAGATAATTTTGATATTTAGTGCTGGTTGGTAACACCATGAATGTGTTTATTTTTTTAACTGAACCTAATAAAAATATACAAATTTTGCTGCATGATTCAAATGGTATAAAATTAATTTGAGGGGATTTGTAATTTTAAAGAGTGTGGTGTTGTGTGGGGTGGGTGATTGAAGATAGAAGGAAACTTTAATTTAATCCTTACATTGTAATTACATATCATCATATTGTTATTAACTAATGATTCTCAATATACAAAATCTTTTGTAAAATTATTTTGGTAATAATATACAAATCGGAGGGATGTACAATATTGATAAGAACATTTAAACCCTGGCCGTCACGTCTAGTTTATGCGCATTTAACAAGTTTTACGCGCATTGTTCCTGTTTCGCCCTCTAATTCGGAGTCGGTTTTTAAAACGGTCATAACTTTCACATACGGACTTCGATCGAGACGTTCCATATATGAAAATCGATCAGAAAAAAATTTCGGATGCGTTCATTTGTTGCTTTGCCACGTTCGGCGATTTTATTTTCCCCAAAAAAGCCTCATAAGGTTGCCTTTTCGAGCCCAAAAGTTTTTTCCGACTCGAGCGTGTCTTCTAAATTTTCCACAGCCACGTCTTTTCCTTGTTTATGCTCAAATTTTCTGTGGTTACCTCTTGTGTGCTCCTAAGTCCATAAAAAATATAAAAAAAAACAAAAAGTCAAATTTTTCCCAAAAACAACAACTTCAGATGAATATGAAAAATAGAGAGGTAAAAGAGAAACACTATCTAGAAGGCACATTAATGTCTAGGATTATATATGTTTGATTAAATTTTAATATTATTGTTTTAAACCTATATTTAATGAATTTAATTTGGCCCTATTTACTAATTATTTAATTGTTAACCCTAGCCAGACCAAATAAATTTGGAAAAATAGCGGAAAAATATCTTTAGTCTCGGTTGGTGACATCAACCGGGACTAAAGATGAATTAGAAATAGCGAGAAATTATCTTTAGTCCCGGTTCGTGCCACCAACCGAGACTAAAGATGAATTAGAAATAGCGGGAAATTATCTTTAGTCCCGGTTGGTGCCACCAACCGAGACTAAAGATGAATTGGAAATAGCGAAAAATTATCTTTAGTCCCGGTTGGTGACACCAACCGGGACTAAAAATTCAGGGCTATATATATCCTAGGCGCGTATCGTCTTCTCCACCGATCCAACACTTAGTTGTTTTCTTCTCTCCTCTCTCAGCTCTCTCTCCCCCTCAGCTCTCTCTCCCTCTCTCAGCTCTCTCTCGCTCCGGCGACGACGGTGGGACGTGAGGAGGTGGGAGGGGAGGTGGTAGCGGCTCAAAGATGGCGGTGGCCCGGCGGCTCGGAGGTGGCTGCGGCGTGGCGGCTCGGGAGGTGGTGTCAGTGCCTCCTCCATTTCCTCCTCTTCCTCGTCCTCTCTAGGAGCGGCAGCAGCGACGGATCTGGAGATTTTTGTGATGTTCTAAATTTGATATATATGTGTGTATCTGTGACGTTCATTACTCGATTTGTGATGTGAATTTGTGATGTGGATTTGTGTTGTGGATTTGTGATGTGGATTTGTGTTGTGGATTTGTGTTGTGGATTTGTGATGTGAATTTGTGATGCGAATTTGTGATGTGATTTGAGGATGTTAATTTGATATGTGAATTTGATTTCGGCAAAAAACAACGAAAAAACAACAAAACAACACATATAAACAAGTAACAGGAGGAAAAATAAAAAAATAAAAAATGCTTTAGTCCCGGTTGGAGCCACCAACCGAGACTAAAGATGACGGAGCCGGCCACGTGGCTCTGCCATCTTTAGTCCCGGTTGGTGGCTTCAACTGGGACTAAAGATGTATCTCTAGTCTCGGTTATTTAACCGGGACTAGAGGTCACCCATCTCTAGTCCCAGATTCGTAGTCCCGGTTTGACAACCGGGACTACTGAGGGTTACCAACCGGGACTAATGTGAGTTTTTCCAGTAGTGAAAGATTCATCTTTAGTCTTGGTTGGTAACACCAATCGAAACTAAAGATGACAGCGTCACATGGCTGGTTCCGTCTTCTTTAGTCCTGGTTGGTGTTACCAACCACCAACCGTGACAAAAAGTTTTTTCTTTTTTTTTAAATTTTACTCTGGCTGCTTCCTGCTTATCTATATATTATGTATATATATACATATATATATATGCATAATATATAGATGATTTTTTAAATTTTGCTCATGATGTTTGTTTGCTTGTTTATATATTATGCATATATATATATGCAAAATATATCTGTAATTTGTATATATATGTAATATATATTTATACATATATATGCAATATGCATATATATATATAAATACATATTTTACACACATATATATGTACTTAAGTAAATATATACATGTATTATCAAAATATATGCACATATAAATATATACATATATTATATTCCTAATTAATTTTTAATATTTTATATCGTATATTACAAAATCTAATCCATGATATGGGTTCGAGTTAGAATGTCCATTCCAATCCCAAGAGAACTCTCTCCCGGGATCAATAATCGCTCGTTGATAAATCTTATCAATTCTTCTTGAGCAGTCTTTATAAATTCACTATGGGGAGTTTGTCCCTTATGCAAATAATTTATCGTTTGAAAAAATAATAAATTAATATATGAAATTAATAAAAAATCGAGACATAATGTATGAATGACTGTTATACATACATTCGTATCCTGGGGACATGTGGGTACGTGAACTAGGCGGTGAATATAGTCGCAGACGTAGTAGTCGCACAAGTTCGTCTCTACGCCTATTTTGCACACTAAAGAAGAAACGACAATAGATTTAATATATATTTCTATTTTAGAACAAATTAATGATTCAATATAATTTTAGAGCATGTACTCACTGGAAATTTCATTCTCACTTCAAGTTTTTCTTTCCAAATCTCACGGATCCTCTTACGGAGCCGTGTTCATGCCCTACATGCAGTTGCAAGCTGATGAGTAATTATCCGAGAACCGCATAGTAGCAATAGCAACTAAGATGTCATTACCTGTCTAATACTTCAAAATTCTTTCCGAAGGTAAACTGTGATTTATCCATTGAATTGTAGACATGGATTCGCGAATGAGAAAGGTCAATAAGGAACAACACCCAGTGGAATATGTAAATTATGTGAGATGATATATATATATATATGAAACTGTTATGTATGAGATGAAAATTGGTGTGGATGGCAGTAAAAATTCACTCTGTGTTATACGGTAGTAGGATTCAAGACTTGTAATGCTGCTGCACCAACATATGGACAATGTTGTTCTCTGTTTCCTCCAGATAATATTCTAACATCTCCATGTTAATTTTGCAGGGGTCCATGAATCCTATTTTTATCCATCCCCGCTTGTTGCACTCCTAGATCGTCATTCTACAGCGGATAAAAGAATTTTAGTCAGCTACATACAAAGAGCTAAGGAACGAAATAAATTTAACTAAACGATACTTACAAAACCTGCATAGTTATAACAGAGATGTCGAGGGTATCCTACTGGTATAGGTCAAAGATGTCCTCGAATCGGATCCACATGAGATCATCTCCTTCGAAGAAATCCGCGTTTCTGATCCGCACCGTGATCATCTCTCTACTTTTGCTTGAAGCTTCCATGTACCACTCATGAAATTGGTACATCTATGTAGAGAGATTTTTGAGCTGATCAGGCCTGACAAGAGGTCGTCCGAGTGTAAACTTGTCTTTCAACTCAGCCTTTGCGATTTCTGCGCCTCCAAATAGTTGCTCCCTCGATAGTCCCATCTCGTTCATAAAGTTTCTTAAGTCAGCTTCACCAGGTGACAACAAGGGCTCAAGGGATTTTTCAGGTTGCTTCCTGAGCTGCGGGACATCTTTAGCCTTTTATTTTGCCTTCTTATAATCCTTTCTGATCGTTCTGTCGTAGTTCGACGACAATGATAGTTTCACCGGTGGCGTGCAGTACATCTTCTTAAAGAAGGCCTTAGTCATCGGGTCAATTGGAATTGGCTTTTCAGGACTTTTATGCTTGAAATGTGCCTTCACTTCCGCTTGGATGGCCTCGTGCAACTCCTTAGGAGTCATGTCATACGCCATTTTCTTTACAGCTGGGAGCCTTGGTTTGTCAAGTCTTGGCTTCTTCTTTCTTTGTGAACTCGTTGACCTTGACGACACGAGTTGAGCTGTGCGCTTAGGAGGCGCAGGAGTCGGAGACCGTTTAGGAGTCGGTTCTCGCGGAGGCGATGGAGGAGGCTAGGGACTGGGAGACCGTTTAGGAGTCGGTGCTCGTGGAGGCGATGAAGGAGGCTGTGGAGTCGATGCTCACGGAGGTGACGAAGGAGGCAGAGGAGACGGTCCACGCGGAGGAGATGGTCCATGTGGCAGAGACGGAGGAATGGAAGCCACTTCTTGCCCAGGAAACACGATGAAGGGTTTGCTCCATAGTATGATTGTGTGGGCTGTGTCTTCTAGTTTCGTCTCTCCGTCTCCTCCGGGGATATCCAGATCGAGATCTTCAAAGCCCCGTTCCACCTGCTCAATTTTGACCTTTGAATACCTAGGTGGAATCGGCCTGCAGTGATAAGTCCCATCTCAGTCCATTGGTATGGCCATGCCCGACGCCACCTTCACGAGATAAGAGGTTATTAATTAGTAATCAACCTATGCACCAGCTTTCTCAGTGTACAAGACGTATATATATCGTGAAACTACAAGCATACCTCGATTGACAAGTTCTTGAAGGGAATATGAAGCTCTCAAGGTGCCCGCTGCATGATCGAATCAACAGGGCATTGGGGTACGACTTCCGCTTCAGCAGATGCACAGCTGCTGCGCTTGCCTGAGGAGCTCACCAGAACTCAATGAATTGTCGGAATCAACGTATGAAGCTAAGAAGTTAGTTTGCTTTGCCCTCGACGTCTCTATTCTCAGCTGCTGCATTTGTAAGTATCGTTTAGTTAAATTTATTTTGTTGCTTAGCTCCTTGTATATAGCTGATGAAAATTCCTTTTATCCATGGTAAAATGTAGATCCAACAGTGTCGTAAGCGGGGATGGTTCAGTATAGGATTCATAGATCCTCGCAAAATTAACACGGACATGATAGATAATTATGAGAAGGAAACAGAGGATAATATCGTACATATGCTGACACAGCAGCATTACAAGACTTGGATATTATTGTCGTACAACATAGCGTGAGTTTTACTGCATTCCATACCAATTTCCATCTCGTACATATACACTTTCATATATATCTTCTCATGCAATTTGTAGATTCCACTTATGTTGTTCCTTTTTTTATCTTTCGTCATGCAAAATCCATGTCTATGATTCAACGGATAAACCAGAGTCTACATTTGCAAATATTTTTAAAGTGATAGACAGGTAATGACATCTTAGTTGCTATTGCTACTATGCGGTTCTCGGATAATTACTCACTAACTATATGTAGGGCATGGGTACGGTTCCGTGCATTGGTTTGCGGGACTTAGAAAGAAAAACTCGTTGTGAGGACCCAATTTCTAGTGAGTACATGCTCCAAAATTATATTTAATCATTAATTTGTTCTGAAATAGAAATGTATATTAAACATTTTTTCGTTTCTCCTTTAGTGTGCGAAACAGAAGCAGAGGATAAACTTATGCGGCTACTACGTCTATGACTATATTCACCGCCTAGTTCACCAAGTCACACGTCCTAAGGATCTGGATGTACGTATAATAATCATTCATACATTATGTCTTGATTTTTTATTGATTTCATATAGTTATTTCTTATTTTTTAAAATGCTAGATTATTTACATGAGGGACAAACTTTTCCATGGTGATTTCATAAAGGCTTGATGTCCTATTGACCATCAACCCCACACAGATTAGATTTTGTAATATACGATATAGGACATTACAAATTAAGTAGGAATATTATAATGTATATATTTACTTAATGCATATATACGTGTGTAAAATATGTATTTATACATATATATATATATATATGCATATTGCATATATATATGTATATATATGTAATATATATATTATACATATATATGTATTACATATATATACATAATATATAAACAAGCAGCAAGCAGCATGAGTAAAACTTTTTTTAAATAAAAAATCTTTAATCTCGATTGGTAACATCAACATCTTTAGTCCTGCCTATTTCAATCGGGACTAAAGATATCAATCTTTAGTCCCGCTTTCGTGGTCTCGGTTTACAACCCAAGACTAAAGGGGTTGCAAACTGGGACTATACAGGGTTTTCCAGCAGTGACGGCGGCAGATCAATTCAAGAGGATAGCGTTGAGATCGGCAGCATACGATTTTCTGAGGATCATAAAGCATAAATGGTTGGTGAAAGATGAACAGTCTTGTTTTTCTTTTGTGTATTTATGAATTGCGGTTGGTGAAAGATGAACAGTCCTGTTTTTCTTTTGTGTATTTACGAATTGTTCAGTGTTGTCTTAGAATTAATTTTGTCTCATCTTTCTGGAGTAGATTGGATAGCTCTGAATTTACCAAGAGACATATATCCACCAACATTTAAGCATGATATATATATCTTGCATGATTGGCCTGTCCATGCAGTAGTAGGTGCTCTGCATTGAACTGTAGTAAGAGAACTGAATAATTGCATCAAATGCGAAGTTGTACATATAAAATATCATAAGTACACGAGCGGTCTCTAAACTTATACGGATGTGTCATCTAAGTCTCTAAACTCAAAATATGTATTTTCAGTCTTCAAACTTATCTTGGGTATCATATAGTTCCAAACGGATTTCAACCTGCTCCATCCGCTGACGTGGCATGCCACGATGGCGCCTACGTGTTATTGGGACACACATGTTAGTCACACAGAAAAGATAAAATTTAAAATTGTATTTTCTCTGCTCTACCAAAAAGGAGAACATATGGTTTTCAATTTTATATATATAACTGACATGTGGGTCCACACCGACATATAGAGGCCACCATAACATACCATGCAGTGCATAGAGCGGGTTAGAATCTGTTTGGACCTACATAATATTCGAGACAAGTTCAAAAACCTAAAAGTATTTTTTAAGAGTACAGAGACATATATGACAAATCCGCACAAGTTTCAAAGACCGTTCATATACTTTATGAAGTAAAAATATCAAGGATAAAGATATGTAGAGTAGCTAGGCCACCCCAGCGGTGCAGAGATGCAGAGACGAGTTTCTATGCATGCAAGGTTGTTGGCTTGTTGGAGTAGGAGGCATGAGGAGTTGTTAGTTCACTATGTTGGCATCTTTCTTCATCCCTTCTTGGCCATATAAATGATAGATCACACCATCCTCTCGTCGATACAAGAAACATAGGCAGAGCATGTTGTCTCTATGGTGCCATCTCTGACAAAACCAAGCTCCGCTTCATCTTCCTCTCTTCGTCATGGCAGAGCAGTACTTCTATGGCGCAGATGCAGGGACGGTGGTTGGAGTTTAGTTCATCACAGGATTCCCTAGGTCGGGCTCCAATCTTCTTCGATGTCAAGTGGCCACGCATAGCATGCATGAGGCTCCACAACCCGGCTGCTATGTCGATGTCGATTTGCGACCAGAGACGGTGACGGTAAGCAATGTTTTTTTGACCCGAAGGCTGATTCCGGTCTCCAGTTGATTCTGATGATGGAGAGTCTCTTAGCTTGTGAGAAAATGGATCTTCCGCTGCTTCCATAAGTGTGATTTTTTGTTTTGCTGCAACAAGTTGTACAAGCTGAGAGACAAATGCTTTATTTTTTTGTGCCAAGACAGAAAGATGAATAGTTGGTGCCTAACTCAAGTGTAGCCTGCAGGTCCTGCATTTGCAGGGAATCAGATATAGTACACTCTACTGATAAATCGTTCAAAACGCTGTCTGAACTACAGCCCAGGTCATAGAATTACTTCAGGTAATCTCATCATATTGGTAGATGGATAGCGCTGTGCAATTTATTTACAACACTCCTGCTCAATAGTGAATTAACTACTTGGCAACAATGAACAGTTATTTTTTCATAAAAAAGGAGTTAAGCATGAGATATCTCGGATGATTGACTCATGCATACCGGTAGGTTCTGCATTCAACATTTTTTTTGAAAGAAAAAACGGCACGAGAGTGCCTATTTCATTAAATAGAGCAGGAGAAAATATAGCCCTAAGGCAACCAAAAAGAAGACGAAAAAGAATTATAGACTATACAATTAAGATATTAGAGCGCACAACCGCTTATTCCCTGCCAGACACCATAACCTAGCCGCCTCTTTGATTCGGCTAAAGAGGTACGTCGTTGGAGCCTCCGTGTGATCGAAGATCCTTCGATTCCTTTCCTTCCAAACCTCCCAAACGACTAGCAAAATGAGTGATCTCAACCCTTTCTTTGGTATGCCAGCCACACTTCCAAAGTTCTTCCACCAAAGCTGCACTGACAGCAGGAGACCAACGGCTCGGATCTGCCTGCCAGTAGCCTATCCACCCCGCTACCAGACGCCAAATCCTTCTAGTATATCTGCACTGTGCCACCAGATGCAATGCCATCTCAGGCTCCCGACGACACGGGGGCACTGACCGTTGTTCTGCCATCCCTGGCCGCTAATCGGTCTAAAGTCCAAACTTTGTTCTGAATGATGAGCCACACATGGAGCTTGCATTTCCCTGGAGCCCATGCCTCCCAGATTAAGGACTTAAAACTTGTGCTGGTTGATCCATAGCATTGTGCCTGGTATGCAGAGGATGTCGTGTAAGCCCCATGGCTTGTGAATTTCCACCATATTTGGTCCCTCTCCACATTGTTTAGCTAGACTTGGCGGACTGCTTCCCACAAGGAAACTAACTGCATGATAAGGTCCACCGTTATAGGGTTGCTTGTTTGTAGATTCAGCTCCTAGACCCATGCATCGTTCTCTTTGTCTTGGCGAAGTGAAATGCTTCTATTTTTTGAGATTTCGAAGACCAGAGGCGTCATATCTTTCGGTCTTTGATCGCCCTCCATCCAAGCAGATTCCCAGAAGCGTGTCGTGTTTCCTGTAGGATCGAACAAGACCAAACAAACCTACCAGAGGAGGGGTGAATGGTAGGGAAACCAAAAAACCAAATCTTTTGCAGAATTAAAAGATTTACCTCTTACCGATGAAACCAATCTACAAAGCGACAATGAACAGAAACTGTTGAAGCCGCCGCCGGTCACACCGTCTTACCTGCCCCGGTCAGACCGCCCCTCCTGGCCGGTCAGACAGCCGCCTAGCCTCCGGTTGGACCGCCGCCGCAACCCGCCGGTCAGACCGCACACACACCTGCGGTCAGACCGTCGAGATCCAGAAAACACCGGTAGATGAACTCTCGAAGAAGTAGATCAAACTATTTCAACTTTATTGCATCTAAAAGTGTTTACAAAGTGCAACAACAACACTCCTCACCAAAAATCTCGACCTAACTCGAAACCCTAGCTATTCTCACAAATTCCTTTCTTGAAATCGATGTCTAGGAGGCACACCCTCCCTCTCAATTTATACCACAAAATCCTCCTACTCAAAGTAGGAGTAGAACTCCTATTCACAATAGGACTCAACCTCCCACTTATAGTAGAAGTAGAACTCCTATTCCTAATAGGACTCCTATTCCAAATCCGACTCCGTATACGATTCCTCTTATATGCCATATAACTTCTTCATCTTCCATGTGCATTATCCTCTAGCCTTTTAGTATCCTGCATGTTGGACGTCTACTTCTCCCAAGTCGACTCCAATCTGACACCGGCAATACTATCCGAGGCCTTAAGCGATACCTGCACATATACGACAAAGAAACAATATACCGAGCACAAGTTTGTCCAAACTTGACTCACATTAGCTTGTCAACAGTAACCACACACATAAGAATAATCTAGAAATCAAATCCACAAAGAAACAATCCAAAACCGAGAAATCAAAGACGACCGGTCAGACCGCGCCGGTCTGACCGACTGAGAGTCAGAGTCCGACCGCGAGTCGAAGTCGGTCTGACCGACTGTGAGTCAGACTTGCCGGTCAGACCGCACACACACCTCCAGTCAGACCGTGCGCATACACCGGTCTGACCGGTCGTGTCTGGCCGGTCTAACCACCACACAAAAAATCACACATTCAAATCAAAGCACAATTTCAATCGCAAATCCAATGTTTCATCACATAAACTATAAATCAAACTCATTTGATTCAACAATCTCTCCCTTGATGAAACCATTGGCAAACCCAACAAAATCAATTGGTTTTGTGATGTTTTGTGAAGCAACCCAAAAAGCATTTCGAATGCAAGAAAATTCTCCTTTGAAAAATATGAAAATGATGCACAAATTTGTTTCCTTGTTCTCCCCTTTTTGACAATGAGTTCATCAATTATCGGAAGCATGGAAAAGCTTTGCTTTATATCAAAAGTAACTCAAGTTCAAGTTTTGCAATAACAAGGTAGAAAAAGTGACTAGCTAATTAACAAGCATGCACTAGAGTAAAAAACATGAACCTAAAATATTACAACTAAGATCAATTCAACATTAATGATTCATGATTTCAACGATTTAAAATGCAACATATTCACAAGTGCAAAGACTGAAAGAAAAACTCAAATATATATACTTATGAAATTGATACTCTTTCTCAAATTAATTCCTTCTCTAAAAATAACTGAGAGAACTTTTAGCTCATTCTTTTTAACCTTTTTTTAATACTTAGCTCTCAATTATTGCGGGTACGTCCTTATCATCAAGACTGTTTCCAAGGATTCAGTACCCCTTTTTTATCTCACCGCGAATATGTCCTTGTCGTCAAGACTGTTTCCAAGGATTCGGTATTCATTTTTTCTCTCATATAGATAAGCATTTATGTACTCTTGCGGTGATTGAAACAAAAGGATTAATATGAGAAATAACAACTCATAAAGCATATACAAAAGCATTAATCATTCAAACTAAGCACTTATCAATATTACATATTTTATTAATTCAAGTAAGAGAATTATGTGTCATGTATCATATCTCTTAAAAGCAATATCAAAAGCTCAAGTAAATACTAAAATGCACTCAAGCTAATATAGTAATCAAATTATCTAACAAGCATTGCTAGCAAGCACTAGAATATGCTAAAGATATAAAACATAGCTCATCCACCTTTTATTTTCTTTTCCTTTTTCTCCCTTTTTTATCACACCATGCATGAAAATAAAAACACGAATGCAAAAGAAGAAGAAAAATATGCATACAACAAAGAGCCAACAACTCTCCCCCTCAATTGATGCCAAAAGGATGAATAACACCTAATTCTCCCCTAAGAAAAGCAAAGTGAGAAGAATCCAAAGGTTTGGTGAAAATATCCGCGAGTTGCAACTTTGTATTCACAAATTTCAATTCAATAACCCTCTTTTCAACATGAATGCATGAAAAAACATAAACTCCCCCTCAAATTAACCTCCAATTCTCCCCAAAGAAAAATCAAGAAGAAATCAAAGATTTTTGAAGAAACCATCCAATTGCCAAAGATATTACCAAGGTTCTCATAAATTGACATATATCCACTTGTACTAACAAAAACTACTACCTCTAACACTAGCATATAAAAAGCTAATAATCAAGAGATAGAACAAAAATTATGTCAATGCAAGATTACCTTGATGTTACCTTGAAAAGCAATTGTTGTCTTCACATTGCACACACATGGGGAGTATGCCATCCACATACCTACGAACAAGAAGATGTCGAGGCCTCCGTGTTGGGGTTAGAAATCAGAAATTTTGGAATCCAACACTGAGTCACACGACCAGTAGAACCAGTAGGTACATATGCACATACAAAATCAGAATCAGACTTACCTAAAAACTTACCTTGTCACTTCACATAAGTCTGATTTGAATTATGCACAAAACTGCCCCGTGGCCGATCTGACCGCCGTTGTATCTACGGTCTAACCGAGCCTGGCTGTCGGTTTGACCGCTGGTTTACTTGCGGTCTGACCGCTGGCTGGTCTGACCGACTGGTCAGTGTCGGTCTGACCGAGCTCCTTGAACCGAAACCCGATTTTTGCCATTGTCGTTTCGCAAAAGCAATTTCACTTTCCTTTTTCTGTTTACAGGCAAGTCTAAAACAAAATCCAACCAAATGTCCATCTTTTCCACATAACGAACAAGTGTATTTCTTATGATGATTAGAAGCACAAGTAGAAACAGATGGTTTAGCAACAGAACTAGCAACAAGAGGTTTTGCAATCACAGGATTGGTATTATAAGATGATGCATTCAAAGAAGTCATGATGCCAACAGATTTAAACACAATAGGTTTAGGATCTGGTTTAGTCAAAATTTCACCTCTTTCAGTTATACTCAAAACAGCAGGGGGATGCATAGAAGAGTGAACATAGGGATCAAAACCTAAACCACGGTTGTCTGTGCTAACCTTTGATTGATCCAAAATCATGTTGAGATTCTTTTTACCATAAAAAAACGTTGCAAAGAGCTTTTTAAATAAGAAATCTCTTGAGTTAAAGTAGCACAACTTTTGCAAGCATCCAAAAGACCTTTCTGTTTTCTACAAGTTTGACAAGAAAGCACTTCATCTTGCTTAACAGTTTCTTCCATATGCCTAACACGACCTAAGGCATCCTTTAATTTCAATTCATTAGAAAGACATGATGAGCAAGGTTTTGCACTAGATTGTTTTAACCTTTTAGCGCTAATTGCATTAAATATAGAGCTAGCAAACAAGGCAACTTGACATTTCTTTAAAGCTCCTTTTGTTAAAAACAATTTATCAGTCAATCTAGTGTTCATGGAAAAGCTAAGAGCAAGACAGGATTCAAATTTTTGAGTTTTCTTAGATTCAATATCAAGCTTCTTGGCATAAACATCTCTAATTGACTTAATTTCAGCAAATAAAACCTCACAAGATTTACAGTCATCATCATCAGAAGCAAGAGATCTTACTCTATTATTTTCGGCTTTAAAAGAATCAATAACTACTTCATGTTGATTAATCTTCTTTTCAAATTTAGAAATCTTGTAACCAAGTCTAGCAATAACATCTTGAAGATATTCAACACTAGGAGCAGGAGTTACCTCATTATCATCTTCACAATCTTCATCAATGTTGCTGGCCATGAAACAAACCCCAACAATGTTCTTCTCCTTGTCATCATCTTCATCACTTTCAAAATCAACATCACTTGATTCTCGAATCGCATCAAATGCTGCATCAATTGTCTTTTGGTAGAACTTCTTCATCTTCATATTTTTCGTCTACTTTTTGTTTTGCTTAGCGTCCTTGGATCCATCTTGAGGCTTTGCCTCCTCCAGTGTACCTTTTTCAGCCTTGGGACACTGAGATCGAATGTGTCCTGGTTGTCCACACCCGAAACAACGGATTGGTCCTCCTCTCCTCCTGGACCTGACATTATTTATAGCTCGAGAAATTCTGTTAGCAAGCGATACCAAGTCCTCCTCACTGATTTCTTCTAGTTGATCATCGAACATGGTAGAGAAAGAAGCAAACATTGACTGTGAAGAAGAATCAGAAGATGCAGAAGTAGACACCAAGGCAGAAGATTTCGAATCAGTCCTTTTAGAAAGAATGTTCATCTCATAGGTTTTTAATTTAGTATAAAGAACATCTAAAGTCAAGGTGTTCATATCAACAGATTCCTGAATTGAGGTAACCTTAACTTCCCAAACCTTCATATCAAGATCATTCATAAAATGACGAGCAACCTCAGATTGAGAATAATTATCATTATAAGAAGAATCAACAGATCCAAGATTACTCAAAATTTTGTTAAAACGGCCTAGATAGTCATCCAATGACTCTCCATGTGTCATCTCAAATTTGATGTACTCCTTTTTTAAAACATCTTTTCACAACTCTTTAATGTTTGAAGATCCAAGATGAAAATCATTCAAAGCTTTTCAAATCTCATTTGCGGTGGTAAGATGCGAAACACGGTCAAAATCGAAGCGAGAAATTGCATTAAGAATAATGTTCCGAGCTTTGCAATTATTTTCAAAATCCAATTTGAGAGTAGGAGTATCAATGCGATCAGGGATGTCATAAGATTCTGAAACTTTTAACCAAATGTCATAACCTTGAGATGTTATGTAAGATTCCATCTTTTTCTTCCAATAATCACAATTGGTTCCATTGAAAATATGAGGTTTGTTTGAGAACTTTTCAGCCATGGGAAAAGATCAGAAAAGCAAATCAAGAACGAGGCTCTGATACCACTTGTAGGATCGAACAAGACCAAACAAACCTACCGGAGGGGTGGTGAATGGTAGGGAAATAAAAAACCAAAGCTTTTGCGGAATTAAAAGATTTACCTCTTACCGATGAAACCAATCTACAAAGCGATAATGAACAGGACTGTTGAAGCCGCCGTCGGTCACACCGCCTTACCTGCCCGGTCGACCCCCCTCCTGGCGGTGGGACCGCCGCTAGCCTCTGGTTGGACCGCCGTCGCAACCCACCGGTCGATCGCACGCACACTGCGGTCGGACCGTCGAGATGCGAAAACACCGGTAGATAAACTCTCGAAGAAGTAGATCAAACTATTTCAACTTTATTGCATCTAACAGTGTTTACAAAGTGCAACAACAGCACTCCTCACCAAAATCTCGACCTAACTCAAAACCCTAGCTATTCTCACAAAATTCCTCTCTTGAAATCGATGTCTAGGAGGCACACCCTCCCTCTCAATTTATACCACAAAATCATCCTACTCAAAGTAGGAGTAGAACTCCTATTCACAATAGGACTCAACCTCCCACTCATAGTAGAAGTAGAACTCCTATTCCTAATAGGACTCCTATTCCAAATCCGACTCCGCATACGATTCCTCTCGTATGCCATGTAACTTCTCCATCTTCCATGTGCATTACCCTCTAGCCTTTTAGTATCCTGCGTGTTGGACGTCTACTTCTCCCAAGTCGACTCCAATCTGACACCGGCAATACTATCCGAGGCCTTAAGCGATACCTGCACATATACGACAAAGAAACAATATACCGAGCACAAGTTTGTCCAAACTTGACTCACATTAGCTTGTCAACAGTAACCACACACATAAGAATAATCTAGAAATCAAATCCACAAAGAAACAATCCAAAACCCGAAATCGAGACGGCCGATCGGACCGCGCCGGCTGACCGACGAGAGTCGGAGTCCGACCGCGAGTCGAAGTTGGTCTGACCGACGTGAGTCGGACTTGCCCGTCGGACCACACACACACCTCCAGTCAGACCGTGCGCATACACCGGTCTGACCGGTCGTGTCTGGCCGGTCTAACCGCCACACAAAAAATCACACATTCAAATCAAAGCACAATTTCTATTGCAAATCCAATGTTTCATCACATAAACGATAAATCAAACTCATTTAATTCAACATTTCCATCACCAATATTTATTTTTGTTGCCGCCGCAAACAGGTTTTTATCAGTTTCGTCGCATGGCGTTTCCAAACCTATCCATGGCTTTGTTGGATCTTTCCACTCATGCCACAGCCAACCTATCCGGAGTGCCCTTGTAAACTTTTCGAGGTTAAGAATTCCCAGCCCCTCCATATTTGGCAGGTTGGCAAGTCTTTGTCCAGTTGATTTTACATTTTCCCCCAGTGATCTCTCCTGTGCCTGCCCAGAGGAAGCGGCGGCGCTGCTTGTCTAGATTTTCTAGGGATTCCTTAGAAACCCTCAAAGCTGTCAGAAGGTAAATAGGTTGCGCTTTTAGCACTGATCTGACAAGGGTTGCTCTTCCAGCTAGGCCCATATTCTTCCCTCTCCAGCTCGCAATTCTTCCTGAGGATTTATCAAAGATGGGTTGCAAATCCGTTTTTTGCAGCCTTCCCAAGGCTAGGGGGAGGCCAAGGTATTTGATGGGGAAGCTTGCCCTTACTGTAAGGACGCCCTCTAAAATGTCATCCAGATCTACGCTTTCGCATCTGATGGCCGCCACCTGGGATTTTTGAAGATTGGTGACGAGTCCTGTGGCTTCACCAAAGCTGTGTAATATGCTTGTGAATTTCGTCACATCATTGCGAGTGGGGTTGATAAAAACTATGGCATCATCTGCATACATTGATACTCAGATCTTGGGCACTCTGCCTCGTAGCCTGGTGATCGCCCCCAACTCAGTTGCCTTTGCCAGAACTCGTTGGAGGGGATCCATTGCCAGGATGAAAAGAAGTGATGATAGTGGATCCCCCTGTCTGAGGCCCCTGCCATGAAAGATTTGTTGCCCTGGGAGATCATTGAGGATGACCCGAGAAGTGGCCATTGAAAACATAGCTCCCAACCAATCCAACCACCTTGTGGGAAACCCGAGCCACTGCAATAATAACAGAAGGTAATCCCAGCGAACTGAGTCAAAAGCCTTCGTGAAGTCCAGTTTGAAAAGCAACATTTTTCGCTTCATCCGATGGAACCTTCTAGCCATGTTCCTTACTAGGAGGTAGTTATCATGAATGCTTCTGCCTTGAATGAAAGCACTCTCATTTATAGAGATCAGAGATGGCATATGCGGCCTTAGGCACAGTACTAGCGTTTTGGAAAGGATTTTTGCTACGCTGTGAATTAAGCTGATTGGCCTGTAGTCCGCCATTCCTTCCACCCCCACTTTCTTAGGTATCAGCACAATGTTTGCTGAGTTTAGAACATTAAGGTGTGAGCACCTAAGGTTGTGTAAGGAGTTGAAGACCAGAAGTATGTCTGGTTTGACGATCTCCCAGCAAGTTTTAAAGGAAGCTCCCGTGAAACCATCTGGTCCGGGGGCCTTGTCTATCGGCATTTCTTGTATTGCCTTGTGAATTTCTTGCTCAGTGAAAGGCTCTCCCAAGGAGGTTAGGTCCACCTGCTGGAAGTCGAGAGCTTCCCAGTTGAGGTCGGCTTGCCTCGATCCTGGTCGCCCCATTACTCGCACAAAGTGGTCAAAAATTATCTCCTCTTTTTCTTGATGCGTGACAGCCCAGCCGCTGTCTTTACGGAGTCTTTGAATAGTGTTTTTTCATTTTCGCACGTTCACCTTGAGGTGGAAAAATCTAGTGTTTGCCCCTCATGTATGTAGGATACCCTAGAGGCATGCTTTTTCCTTGCCCTCTCGATGGAGGCTAGGGCCACAATCCTGCGCTTGAGCGCCACTCTTAAATTGACTTCCTGAGCAGTGAGGTCCCTATTTTCTTGGGCCACATCTAGCTTTTGGACAACATCCAAGGCCATATGGAACTGGATCTTTGCTTCCGTGTAGATCGATTGTGCCCAATCTCTGAGGCTGCTGTCTGTCCGTTGGAGCTTGTGATTTAGTCGATACATCGGCTTAGTGTGCATGGTAGGTTCATCCCATACCACCTTAACTCTATCTTTAAACCCCGGAATCCTTATCGAGAAGTTTTTAAATCTAAAGGTACGCGGCTTTCGCGGTCCTTGAGTGCTTGAGAGCATAAGGGGGCAGTGGTCTGAAGGGCCCGTCGGGAGGGCTTGTAGGGCATGATTGGGGAAGCCTAGGTCCCAAGCTTCGTTGCAAAAAACATCGATCCAATTTCACTAAGGTAGGCCTTTGCTGCTCATTACTCCAAGTATATTTCCTGTTCTGCAACGGGATTTCCCGTAACTCACAACGATCAATGGTGAATCGAAAACGGCTCATACATGCCATATTAACGTTGCTATTGTTTTTATCAGTCACGCGATAAATCATGTTGAAATCTCCCAAGAGGAACCAGCCCTCATCTGAGCTTGGCCGTAGGGATCTGATGTGGCGGAGAAAAGTGTTTTTGAGGGTGTTTCTTGTGGGCCCATAGACAGTAGTTAGACAGAACGCAAGTCCAGAGTGCACCATAGTGACCTCCGCAATAATCGAGAAGCGACCCACTCTAATTCCTTGGACATCCAACATCCCACTATTCCACTGCAGGAGAATTCCTCCTCTGGTGCCTCGAGCCGGTTTAAAAGCGTACTTGTCTAGCTTAAACCCTCCCAAGAAACGGGCGAGGCCATCATCAATGTCTTGCAATTTTGTCTCCTAGAGACATAGAATGCTACATCTGGCGTCTCTGATGAGCTCGTGGATTACATTGCACTAAGCCGACGAGTTTAGTCCCCTTACGTTCCAAGAAATGACATCTAGGGACTGCGGCATGTTAGACGGTGTCGACTCATTTTAGCTGTAAGGCGTTGGCGATTTAGTTCGCCAGCCCAAGGGGCATAGATGGCATCAGTTTGCTTCTCAACACATGAGAGAAATGCTTTCCGGTGAGGAAGCTGTCGTCCGCTTGCAACCCATCCGCTAAGGCCGACGGCCGCGCGTTCTTGCGCACCAGTGCGACATGACATGTCACCGGCGAGGCGGTCAAGGGCGCCAAATCTTGGGCGCATGTGTAGCATCTGATAACAAACAACTTGGGGGGTACCTATTCGACGCAAAATCTTACAGAGCGACACGGTGAAGTCGGGGCGGCAATGCGTAGGCTGCCAGGATCCCTCACTTCCTCCCGCCAAAACAGATACAGGGCACCCATATAGCGCGGATGTCACCGGCGCCGCCCTTGAAATCTAGCAGCAAAAGATTCATGGACACAAAAGACACACTTCGGCGTACCCCCTTCTCATTCATCAAACGGTGAGGTCCTCCAGCTCTTCCGCCGCTTCGGCCACGCCATCACCGACACCCGAAAGCAGAGCGACGTCCCTGGCACATTGGTCGGCGTCGTTGAAATGTAATTGATGAGAGAGCTAAACAATTACATTAAATGAAATGGTGTATATATATATCAAGAGATTCGATGAAAGAGCAAGAGATTCTTCAGGCTTTAGAGATAGAGATGAACAGCTAACTCGACATGAGGCATCACGAGTTATCATTTCACTCACCTTGATCAATAAGGGAGAAACGGACGCATGCGGGTGAGCGGTCATTGCCTGTAAGGCTGGCGGCTGGCCTTAGCAGGGGCTCATTCTCCTTAGTCCTCACTACAAACTTGCCACATCGGAGGTCACTACCAGACTAGCCATCTACCATGTAGGCAAAAACCCGTCAGAAATATAGATTTTACCATCAGAAATTATTTTTCTGTGGGTTGACTGACAGGAATTGCCGTCAGGAATTGCTGACAGGATTGCAATAGCATAAACTTGTGTTGATTCCCTACAGCGTGCTAATTTGTTTGATACAATTTGTTATGTTTTGCTTCTAGTTACTATCCAAGAATTTAGGTATTATTTGATTTATTTTAATCCATCTCTCCAGTAACATGTAACATGAACCCATTATCTACACATAAAAAATGTACCATGAACTTACTAATCTCGGTTTTTTTGGAAATGAAAGCACCGGTCCTAGTTCAATATATGAAAGCTTTTATCAGACATTGCACACTAATTGCGTCGAATCAAATGTTTGCTACTGTGTTGGTCAGCAGCTGATGTCCTCCATGTTAGATATTCTGTTATTTACTGTAATGTGTATAGATAGAGATAAACATGCACCGGCTCTAGTTAGAGATATTATTGCCAATGTAATAGGGAAAGCTGGTACATGCAGTCTCATCTATATATATCCTGTAAACTCTTGCCGCTTCTGGGCTTAATCAACACGCATGCGTCGCGCACAACATTGGCTGGCCGGCGTTTCCTCATCCACAATCTTCTACACCTCTGAGTTTCAATATGGTATCAGAGCTTGTCTCAGCCTAGACTAGATTGATCATGCCATATCTCAGATTAATCTGCGCACGACAATCTCAAGATTGATCGGCGCATACGGCACATCCCAGCGCGCGCGACAATCTCAGATCGCGCGGCATATCCCAGATTGATCGGCAATCATGACTAGCTCCTCCTCAGCTGTGTCCAATCCACTCTTCGGTTTCCAAATTTTTGAGAAACTGGGAAAACAGAACCACACGCTATGGAGCACGCAGGTTCTTGCGGCAATATGTGGCGCAAGGCTTGATGGCTACATCAACGACACAACCATGGCTCCTCCGACTCAGATCGAGCGGAAGGAGAGTGACAAGAGCGACAAGATAGAGGTGATCCCCAATCCGGTGTATCAAGAATGGTTTGCCGCGGATCAACAAGTCCTCGACTTCCTCTTCTCATCTCTGTCGCGTGATGTTCTCACTCAAGTCGCCATGTCCAAGACTGCTCGCGAGGCATGGGGCTCCATAGAGAGCATGTTCATGTCACAAACCTAAGCTCACTCCCTCAACGTGAAGCTGTCCCTCTGCACAATGCAGAAAGGTAACACATCAATTTCTGAGTATTTCGGTAAGATGAAATCCCTAGGAGATGAAGTTGTTGCATGTGGTAAAACCATGGATGAAGAAGATCTAGTAGCCTTTATATTAAATGGATTAGATGATGAATATGAACCTGCAATCTTTGGATTGGTGACAAGGGTGGAACCGGTCACTATCGCAGAACTATACTCTATTTTGTTAACTATGAGAGCAGGCAAAGTCTTCGGCAAAATTCCTCCGTGAATGCTGCCAACCGTGGTCACGCGCCACTGCTGACTCTTGGCGACGCAAGTGCGCCATTCCTGCATCGTGGTGGCGCTAGGTGTGGGCGCGGGACCTCTAGTGGGCCAGCTCGCGGCCGCACCAATGGAGGGCGCGGCAGGGGTGGCAACGCCCAGCAACGCGGCGAAAACAGACATGTGTGCCAAGTCTGCTACAAAAGAGGCCATGTCGCCTCTGAATACTGGCACCGCTTTGATGATTCCTATGTGCCTGATGAAAGGCACACCGCCGCTGCCACTCATGCCGCCTATGGAGTAGATACCAACTGGTATCTTGACACAGGCACAATAGATCACATCACCAGTGAATTAGATAAACTTTTTGTTCGGGAGAAGTATAAGGGGAATTACCAAATCCATGCAACAAATGGCGCAGGTATGAATATTAAGCATATTGGTTGTTCTATTATTTCTACCCCTAGCCGAAATCTACATCTCAATAATATTCTCCATGTCCCACAAGCTAAAAAGAATCTCATATCTGCACATCGCCTTGTTGAGATAATTTTGTCTTTCTTGAAGTTCACTCTAAATATTTTTTGGTTAAGGATCAAGCCACAAGGAACATGATTCTTAAACGAAGTTGCAAACAGGGACTATATGTTCTCCCGTCCCCATCCTCACCGGTGAAGCAAGCTTTCTCAGTCACACCATCTTTTTCAAGATGGCATAGTCGCATGGGTCATCCCTCCACTCCAGTCGTTACATGCATTCTTAGTTCAAATAATCTTCCATGTCTTTCCGAGTCAAATAAAGAGTCTGTTTGTGATGCTTGTCAAAAGGCTAAAAGCCATCAGCTACCTTATCCAAAATCATCAAGGGTGTCTCACCATCCTTTGGAACTTATTTTTTCAGATGTTTGGGACAATGCTCCTAGTTCTGTCAGTGGCAAGAAATATTATGTTAGCTTTATTGATGATTACAGTAAGTTTGTCTGGATTTATCTTCTTAAGAATAAATCTAAAGTGATTCATGAATTCCAGAATCTAGTTGAGAGACTCTTTAATCGCAAAATCATAGCTGTCCAAACTGACTGGGGTGGTGAGTATCAAAAACTCAACTCTTTCTTTGACAAAATTGGTATATCCCATCATGTATCCTGTCCCTATGCTCATCAACAAAATGGATCAGCTGAGCAAAAGCATCGACATATTGTAGAGGTTGGCCTAGCCTTGCTTGCACAAGCCTCCATGCCGCTTAAATTCTGGGATGAAGCATTTCTTGCCGCTACATACCTTATTAATTGCATTCCTAGCAAAGTTATAAACTTTGATACTCCTCTAGAGAGACTGTTTAAACAACAGCCAAACTACGCTTCTCTTCGTGTTTTTGGATGTGCATGTTGGCCAAACCTCCGTCCCTACAACACTCACAAGCTTCAGTTTAGATCAAAACAATGTGTTTTTCTGGGATACAGTACCATACACAAAGGTTTCAAGTGTCTTGATCCTTCCACTGGCAGAGTTTATATCTCTCGTGATGTAACCTTTGATGAGACTGTTTTTCCTTTTTCCTCCTTGCATTCTAATGCGGGTGCTCGCCTTCGTTCTGAAATCTCTCTCTTGCCATCTGCCCTTCTACCTCACGGCTATGATCAAGGGGGAGAATACAGAATAATCATATGCCTAATATTTCTACTGCTGCTGATGATACTGCTAACGATCCTAATAATTCTAGTAGAGAAGAAAATTTTTCAGATACTTCAGATGCAAGGGAAAATGTCTCTTTGGGTGCAACTGATCGAGTGGACGCAACAGATTCGGACGAACTGATTTTTCCGCAGGAACAGCACACGTCTCCATCAAATCAGTGGCGTCAACAATGTAGCGCCCGAGGAAGCTACGGCGTCCTCTCCGGCGCGTGGATCAGGCAACCAATCAACGATTGACGCGGAGGTACGGCACACATAATCTCCCGCTCGGGCTGCGCCGCAAAACCACTCAGGTGGTGACACCTCACTAGATCGTGGCGGACCCCACGCGCACCAACAAGCTGAAGCCTCGGACGATGACGCGACAGGGGGAGCTGCTGATGTGACTGATGCGACGTACACTCTGAAAGTCGAACCCTCTGCACCAGCTCGTCCCCACACATGATTACGAAGTGGTATACAAAAGGAAAAGGTATATACTGATGGTACAGTTAAATATGGATGTTTTACTTCTACAGGTGAACCTCAAAGCATAGAAGAGGCTCTGGGCGACAAAAATTGGAGCCAAGCAATGGATGCAGAATATGTGGCGCTGATGAAGAACAAAACATGGCACTTGGTCCCACACCTTAGAAAGGGAGAAATGTGATTGATTGCAAATGGGTATATAAGGTTAAGAGAAAGGCGGATGGAACTTTGGATAGGTACAAGGCCCGCTTGGTGGCTAAAGGTTTCAAGCAAAGGTATGGCATAGACTATGAGGACACGTTTAGTCCTGTTGTTAAAGCCGTTACTATTAGAACTGTTCTGTCTATTGCTATATCTAGAGGCTGGAACATGAGACAACTAGATGTGCAAAATGCATTTCTCCATGGAATGTTAGAAGAAGATGTCTATATGAGACAACCCCCAGGGTATGAGAAATCTTCTTTACCAGATTATGTCTGCAAGTTAGATAAAGCTTTGTATGGATTAAAATAGGCTCCTAGAGCCTGGTATGCAAGGTTAAGCACTAAACTACAGGAGTTAGGCTTTAAAGCCTCTAAAGCATATACATCCATGTTTTTCTATAACAAAGGAGGAGTGACAATCTTTCTGTTTATTTATGTTGATGATATCATTGTAGCTAGTTCTGTGTCTAGTGCAACCTCAGCTTTACTACAGGATCTTGGAAAGGAGTTTGCTCTAAAGGATTTAGGTGAACTCCACTACTTTCTTGGCATTGAGGTAAAGAAGGTGACTAATGATATTTATTAAGTCAAGAAAATATGCAACAGATGTATTGCAAAAAGTAGGAATGAGTGACTGTAAACCAGTTACTACTCTGTCTACCTCTAAAAATTTGTCAGTAAATGAGGAAAGTTCATTAGGACCAAATGATGCCACACAATATAGAAGTATTGTTGGTGCCCTACATTATTTAACACTGACAAGACCTTATATTTCTTTTCCAGTAAATAAGGTATGTCAGTTCTTCATTCTCCAACAACAGAATATTGGGCTACTATGAAGAGAATTTTGATATATCTAAAGCATACTGTTAAATTGGGACTTAAGATATGCAGATCTTCATATCTTCTTGTAAGTGGTTTTTTAGATGCAGACTGGGCTGGTAGTCTAGATGACAAAAGGTCTACAGGAGGATTTGCTATATTTTTTGGGCTCTAATCTTGTATCTTGGAGTGCCAGAAAACAAGCCAATGTGTCACGTTCCAGTACAGAGGCTGAGTATAAGGCCCTTGCGAATGCAACTGCTAAAATTATGTGGCTACAAATCTTATTAAAGGAGTTAGAGATACAAGTACCTAGAACAGCTAAGATTTGGTGTGATAATATTGGGGCTAAGTATATGCTAGCAAATTCACTGTTCCATGCACGAACAAACCATATAGAAGTGGACAATCACTTTGTCAGAGAAAGAGTAGCAAGAAAGCTGTTAGAAATTGAGTATGTTTCAACTAAAGATCAGGTAGCTGATGGTTTTACCAAGGCTCTCGCAGTGAGACCGTTTAAGATGTTTAAGAACAATCTTAATCTTGTAAGATCAGATTGAGGAGGAGTGTTAGATATTCTGTTATTTACTTGTTATTTACATAATGTGTATAGATAGAGATAAACATGCACCGGCTCTAGTTAGAGATATTATTGCCAATGTAATAGGGAAAGCTGGTACATGCAGTCTCATCTATATATATCCTATAAACTCTTGCCGCTTCTGGGCTTAATCAACACGCATGCGTCGCGCACAGCATTGGCTGGCCGGTGTTTCCTCATCCACAATCTTCCGCACCTCTGAGTTTCAATACTCCATAATACATTCAATCGAGCACATTGGGATTTTCTGTTGCTTTGGACACATCATAGTTTTGGACCAATTCAGAAGAACGAAGTTACTGCATATGGCGCTTCCAACTAAACAAAAAGTCCACAGCAAACTTTTCTGGTTCTTGTGGAGTAATACAAGCAGGAATTAAGTTCATTGCAATTTCCTTAGCCATCAGGGTGTGTTCTGAACTATAGGTTCCTAACTTCTACTCTCATTTTTCTTTCACGTGCATGTTTCTCGAATTGCCCATACAGTTAAAAAATTACTTTAAAAATTATATTAATTTATTTTTTTATTTTTTAAGTTTTTATAGCTAATACTTAACTAAGCATACGTTAATGAGTTCCAAACTTCTCTCTCAAACGCACCCTTATTCATGACTAGTCACATCGACAATGTATACCATCCTCTAGTGCAAGGTGAGATTGGCGCCCGGGCATGTCGTCTTGCCGGAGGGCCGACGTCCCCTCCGATGAATCAAACACGGTCTCGTCATCTTGGCATCGCCGTGTCAGTGCAGTACCGTGGGGCGCAGGCGTAGGAACGGCGGTAGAGTTAGGAGGATGGAATCCATCGGTGGACCGAGATTTCCGAAAAATGGGGAATTTCAGAATCAAAATATTTGAAATTTAACAAATCTTGACTTAATTTGAATATTTTTTTATCAAATCTTCACTGTATTCTTCATTGTTCAGTTTTTGTCTATCTAAATTGCAACTCAGGTCTTAGAATTATTTCAGGGATTCAGATCATCATATAGTACACTCTTGTCCAATGAAGAATAATTAACCGAGTTAATTCCTGAATTAAGGTACCAAAAGACATAGCCATCAATATTTCCTTGTCTGAACCTTTTAACCATTTTAAAACAGATGTCTGGATTTTTAACAGAGTTAAACTTGCATGCATAAAGTAATTTTATAAGCATGAGATATCTGGGATGATAGGCCCGTCCATACGGTGGTAGGTGCTGCATTCAATTGTAATTGGACAGATGAATAATTGCATCAAATGAAATGCTAGCTCTATATATCGAAGGTCGGATGATAGAGCAAGAAATTCTGCAAGAGCTAGGGATGAACTACTCTTCATGGAGGCATATCAGGTCACTCCAGCCATGCAGCTTTCAGGTTACTATGTATGCATGGTTGTTGCCTTGTTGGATTAGGAGACATCAGGAGTTATCATCTCACAGCACGCAGCAACCGTTCACTTCCCTGATTAGCCACGTAGATGATACATCACACACAATTCCCTCAAGAAGCGGAAATAGTCGGAGGGACATGTTGTCTCTCGGATTCTGCCTCAGACGAAACCATGTGCAACTTCGTCTTCCTCGCATGCATCGCAGCAAGCAGCGCATCGCAGCATGCATCGCAGCAAGCAGTGCACTAATGTTGTTGATTTTTCGGATTGAGCCCACAAATCGGAATTGAAAGAGATAAGAGATAAGTTAGTTTTTTTATCGGTTAAAACTAATTTGAATCCTAATTGAAGATAATCTCCTGAGCCCACCAGTACTATATATAAGAGAAATTTGCAGAGAAAGAGGACGCTCTAATCTCATGCGCCAAAAACCATAAACCCTAATTGCCTCCTATCGGCTAAACGCTTGGAAGGGGTTCGTACGGCTGTCTTAAGGCAAAGGCAATGGAGATCCGAAGGTCAACGTGATTTAGCAAGAAAAAGAGAAAGAGAACCGAAAGAAGAAGAAGAAAAGAAAAACAGAGGAAGATTCAATGGTTTCTAATTCAGGTCAGATAGTTAATTTCGTAATTAAGTAAAGGTGATTGTTTTGTAGGCTAAAGCTTTTAAAGATCTTGTAAATTAGAACTACAACATTGTGGTGCAGGTGCAAAGACCGGTGTGACTGCGGCTGCGGATTGGATTAAAGAGGATGATGTGTAGAACTGTAAATGACGGGGTCTTGCTCTCTTCTATGATGGCCCCGCGTATCTGATCTGAGGCTGCGAAGTAGATGCAATTCTAACTGAAATGTAGCCTGTGTCCTTGTGAAGTTTATGAATTATTGCAGGGAAACGAATTGTTCAGTATCGTTGGCTAGTTAATTCGATCTCATCTCATCTCTCCATGACTCCACAGGTTTTGGGATTACTCTGAATTAAGGCACTAGAAGGCCTGTCCATCAAGATTGTAGAAAATCAAAATTGGTGCTAAATGTTGTTTGCCAATCTGTTGGAAACTGTGGTTTAATCTTGGTTCACAATACAATGTACAGGTTTGCAGGGATGAGCTGATAGGCTACCCTGTCTTTTGCACCGGATCACCGAGAATTCAGTGCCCATTTGAACACCACAGCAGCATGCATCAAAAATGCATTTGATTTGGATTTGATGACATATATGCAATCTATTATATTTTGGCACATAAAAGAGATGAGGGTAGCTCGAAAGCTGATGGAGAAGGATGGACAATCCCGATATATGTTCCATTCGAAAGTATAGGCAAGAGAGGCATCGGGAGTTGTCCTGTCTAACTGAGCCATCGATGTTATGTTCTTGCCTCTCCATTCTACCTCAAAGATTTGAAGACCTAGGCAATTCACCACTAGTTGTTACAATTATTTTGACTTGTATTATGTATCGCCATGGCAGCTTGCAGGATGATGTATGCAAATAGACATGCAAACTCTATTTGCAGGACACGGTTCTGCCTAAGGCACTTCCAGATAAACAAAACATCCGAGAAGATTTTGAAGATGACGAACACAACAACCAGCTATAATTTCAACATGTTCTTTTCAGTTGAGAAGTTTTTTGGTAGTACTGATTACAACAAAAAGAGAGCCGTGGCACCTATTTATTTGTTCAGGCAATGACAAATCACACGTCCAGAGACAGATCCTTTCAGAGCTGTTAGCCTGCTACGCCCTCCAGAAACATTCGCGGCACGCTCACATTTTCTTTCAAATAAGACATATATTATCTCAGGAAGTACAAAATGAAACATATTTTAAGCACATTTGTGAGATCCTAGTCATTTCTTCCTCACCAAACAGAATGAAGGCAACCTATTTTGCACAGCATACAAAGAAAATTTTAGCCATCACAAGGATTCGAAAATGTGCACAACTTGCACTGAAAATATTCGATCATGAAAGGCATTCTAAAGATTGCTTTATCGACTGTACTGACAGACCAGAACCAGAACAACCATTCAGGCAAACAAAGAATTTACACATCAGCAGGGAAGAACCAGGTGAGAAACTGGTGTTTGAGACGCAGCTCTGCCAGCCATCACGGCCTCTGGAAGCAACGGTGCGATTTCACCATTTCTCGTGTTGTACACGCCAGAGTCGCCAAGAGGGTAATATTCTCTGGATGGATTGTCAAAAGTTCTGTGCATGAAGTAGATACAATCTCCTTGAACTCCACCTACACAATTGCTAGAACAGACGAACTTGGTGCATTCTGAACCAAGGAAGATTGCATGACCACCCAAACTGTCCACCTTTCTCCACTGGCAAAGGATGATGGATGTGTCATCATGATCTCATCAGTGTCACGATTTCGGCGATACACTGATGAAATCAAGACGACGCATTTATCGGCTCTCTGAGACAACCAGGATCAGGGCCAAACACATAGAGCCCCTCTTTCGTGGTGAGGGCATAGAGCCTGCCGTCCAAGAACACAATGTCCGCGAGACGCATCTTGTAGTCCCAGTTAGGACGAGTCCGGTAAATCTCCTCCCGTATCCAGTTCAAGATCGAACCAATGCCAATCACATCATGCAGCTTGCAAGCAGAGATGGCAACATAGTGTCCCTCCAATATCAGTGTCGTGACAAGGGGATCCGGTGATGAATCCAGCGGCGAGGACATTATCACCTTAGCATAAACCAACTGGATGTTGGATTGAGTATAGTATGTCAATTTGGATTCCTTCATGGCTCGGAGCACGGGATGGCCAGGTGAGGGAGAGGGATCGCCGGCGACAAGCCGGAGATAGGGTTTGTTAGAGTATATGGTAGTTAGAGGATTATTAGGATAGGATTGATTTGTTTATAGTCCTTCCTTCTCTGTAGATCCCCTTCTTATCTATTGTATTCTATACATACAACGTCCCTGAGGATCAATACAATACGTTCAGATACGTAGTATTCTCTTCTTCCTTTACTATTCAACTATTCAACATGGTATAGCTCTCACACTTCTGCCTCCGCCCACCGCCGTCGACGGCTGGATCTTCGCGCACCTTTGACTACGGATCAGAATTTGGAGGACCTACTGCCATTTGCCATCTTCATCGTCGACTAGATCTAGATGTCGTTAACTCGTTGTACGCCCTCTACTTGATCTTCGTTGCCACCCCCTCCTTGTCGTCCGTCGTCTCGTTGTCCGGTGGTCGCTGTTGGGTCCCCTCCCAAGATCTGGAGGTTTCCATCATGGCCGACCCTCGGCGGCCCCGTTCTCCCCTCCAACTGTGTCGTCCCCAGCTGTCGCCGCCAACCCCTGGCGGCCCCTTCCTCGACTCCTTCGGCTCCTTCCCCGTTGGGCAGCCGCGACCAGGGACCTCTTCGCCGCCCACCACGGGCCCCATCCTCTGGCGCGCAACCCCCCACTGATCTACGCTCTACCGGCCGACCGCACCTCTACCACGGCCCCACCCTAGGGCTTGTCTCCACCTCAAGTGTCCGTGTCATCGGGACGCCCCTCGTCTCTGCCACCGGTGCCCTCTCTCAACATTGCCCTTGTCGGCATTGTCGGGCTTGAACCCCCCTGATCTTTTTCTCTTCTGTGAACTTGGTTGACTCAAAGTAGGGATGAAAACGGTCGGGAATGGTTGGGAAAAGACCTTAACCATTCCCGTTTTCGTATTTTTTAGCGAGATCAGAAACAGAAACGGGAAAGACAGATGGAAATACGAATTCGGTAATACGTGACAACGGAAACGGTCGGGAGCATGTTAATTATGATCAGGAATCGGTAAAAAAACGAAAACGTCAACACAAATATTATTTGGAACCTGCACACAAATAAGCAACCAAATGTAAAAATGCATTTCCATATCCATCTTTTTTTTAACCTAGAACCATGGTGATTTTACAGAACTATTACCTCTTTTTTAGCAGCACCTGCTTTACAAGCTGTAATTGATACAGCCAACATAGCATTCTCTTCAATCTCAGCCTATATGATGCAGACATGCAGTATCAATAGTTATTATCTAATCAGAAGAACAAGCAACAGAAGCTGTGCTGAGCTGGCAGCTACAAAGTTTTAAGCTTAACACTAAATTGAGATAGTAGTAAAGAAGTAAGCTTTAAAATTTATTATAGAAAACAACACATCAATTATTTTCATTAGTAAACCTAAATGTTACGAACCAATGTCAAGAATTATCCTGTGTATAATCTCTTATTGTAACTCTCAATTATCTTGTGTATAATCTCTTATTGTAACTCTCAACAAATAGAGCTTAGCAATGTAGGATGAGGTTAATTTCATAGAATGAATATGGGATAAATACAAGATTTTTCCTGGATAAATACAAGATCCACGAATACGATCGGGAAAACACCCCAACCGTTCCCGTTCCTGTTTTCCGTTTCCCGTATTTTTTTCCGGTTCCTGTTTTTCTCGTGGATACAGTATTTGATCGGGATTTTTGGTATTTGGTGTTGGTCGGTACTGGATTTTTTTCATACCCGTTTCATCCCTAACTGGAAGGGAGGAGAGAGAAGTGTGGACAAGGAGTGTCATGGACGACTGCTATTGAGGCCTGAGGGACATTAGGGACTTCTTTACTGCGACTTCTACTATGCTGTTGTTGTATCATTTTTTTCTCCCATTCAGAGAGCGGGTTTGCGTCGCCCATGTAATTCATCATATTTTGCATTGCTTCGGTCGTCCTCGACATTGCCACCGTCGACTCCACTCCACATGACTTCATCACTGCTATGTCGTACTTTGCACGGTCGGCCTAATCATCCGATCAAGCGCCCGTCTGCGAGACGTTTTATGGGATGGATCATCTTCGAGCACATCTACTATGCCAAGCTTTGGGTTGTCGTTGCATTGTCCTCCTTGGCCCGTTGTGTCGCTGCTCGTGGTCACTTGTTGCTGCATCAATATGGAGTTGCCGTTGTGGCCTCTTGGGCTTCAGCGGCGCCGCTCTTGTTGTCTTCACCGTCGTTTGCGCATCAATACCCTCATTGTCCGCACTGGTCGTCATCAGCCATCAAGGTTTTCTTCGCCTACTTCGAGCACCGTCGTCGTATCTCCAGGCTGCCACTGTTCCTACTCTAGGCTAGTGGTTTAGCGGCCATAGCTTAGGCTACCGACATCATTGTTCTAGGCCATTGGTCCCGTTGCTTTGTCTTCGTCTGCCTTCGTCTGTGTGGTATTGACAACACCGTTGTGCGCATTCGTCCCGAGTTGTCCCCAAGCTTGGCAAACTTGGTGTGATGTCATCCTCCATGGTTTGACAACATCGACTCTTCGGTGTCATCTTCCCCAATGACTGCCATGATTGTGTCATGGTATTCATCTTCAGTGTGTCGTCGCATACCTCGGTCCACGACACCATCCAGTGCATCCATTATCACTCCTTAGTGCTCCTTGTGTGTCATTCGGCTTGGCTACCTTGACATCAGTTTCTCTCGACTTTGGCTACATCGGCCATGGCTTGCCCCTCAAAAGCTTGAGGTTACAAGCCCACGCTATCGAGCTCGGCTACCTCGACCACATCATGCCCCATGTCTTGACTACCTCGACAACGACACAAAGAGTTATCATTGTTGAGTCCTCTTATCAGTGTCTTCTTCAATCTAAGCATCCGCGCTTCTCACGCTTGAACTGTGGGGCATGTTAGAGGATTATTAGGATAGGATTGATTTGTTTATAGTCCTTCCTTATCTATAGATCACTTTTCTTATCTATTATACTCTATATATACACCGACTTTGAGGCTCAATACATACAATACATCCAGTAACGCAGTATTCTATCCTCCCTCTACTATTTAATAGGGTTTACCAGAGAGCAGCCACAGTCGTTGTGCACGAGGAACGCCAGGTTGTCGACGGCGAGGCCGCTGCGGACGCCCCACGGCGGTGTATGGGCAGGCAGTGAATGGGAGCGCCGCGGACATCAACCAGGCCGCCGTCATGAAGGGCGAGCCATGGCAGTTATAATCAGCGTCCATTGAAGACAGCTTGCATATGCATGCATACTAGGAAGAAGCAGGATATGAATCCGAGAAAAGACGCCTTGTCGCCGGGTTTGGTTTTGATGGCCGCTCAGCCTCATGGATTGGCCAAAGTCGATCAATGGATGACGAAGATGGGATCGAACCGATATAGCGGTACACCGTAGCGGGATCAGAATCTAATCGTCTTGCGTAGCAATTGTACGTATATCGCGTGGGTACGTACACCGTTTGCAATCACACAGCGCATACTGCTGGGACAAGGGCGGAGTAGCGACGCGCGGGGGATGCAGAAGACGGAAGAAGCGCGTGGGCGATGGCCGATGGACGAAGCGCTTGGCGTGCGACACGCGGACAACCGAACAGGAACCTTCACCTGCTCCACCTCCATGGCGATTCGAGACGGACGTGAGAGCGAGGAGGAGAGATCCCCCAAACCCTGGAGCTCTTCGCTCCCGACGCCGGTGGGAGGCGCTGTTTTTTCTTTGGTCGGAGATCAGAGTGAAGGTGCTATAGATGGGCCACATAGAAGCGAGGAAGCCCACGTATCCTTCGCTGGCCCATAGATAGCACAACTGGGCCAAATCCAAAAACACAATAGATTTAGAAAAAGTATATTGTGTGTCCTCAACTATAGACCGAGTCTAATTATCGTCCTTCAACCACAACGCCTGCTACGGAGACTCCGTCAATTATCAAACCCAACTCATTTTCCTTCCTCGGAGGTTAACAAGTTATTGGTTGACATGATGCCTACGTGTCATATTGACTTATTCTTCACATACGTGACGCTCACCTCACATTACAGTAAGAAAAATAAGAATGAGCCACACATATTGTCCCCTCACCCTCCTCTACTTTTTTTTTTGCTATCGATGGAGGTCAACACAACGACGAGGAGCTCGAGTTCTCACAACATGGCGAGCTCGAGTTCCCAACAACACGACGAAGCAGCAACTAGGAGCACCGCAGGTTTGCCTCATCGAGCTCAATTCTTGCGAGGAGTCTATGTTCCTCCCTTGATGTAACATATTTTTTTGATTAAGCATAAGACAAATCTATTTATATGCTACGTAAACAAACTTTAATAACTAATAAACTAATATTATTTTTTATTTCATATATACAAATAAATTTTATCATAAATAATATCTTACATACCAATAACAAACTCATAGATACAATATTCTCATACAACAAATTTTTACCCTCCAGCAATATACTTTGTAATTTTATAAATTTTTATCCTCCAACGATATACGTCATAATTTTATATGATTTTTCATACCAAATGACAAAATGATTTTTTAATAAAAATTTAATGGTCGATCAACTAACGAAAAAATATGAAAGGATGCAAACTAAAATTTGGTATATACAAAAGAATGAGTAATATTTAGCGACATAAAAAGAATTGGACAAAGTTGATACACAAGTAATTTTCTCTATAATTAATGGGCTCACAAAAACAAACTATAGCTACGCAATAACTAAAACATGTTTCTCACATATACTCGGAGCTTCAGTTTAAAAAAGTATGGAAAAAGTAACAAACCTAGAAAAAGGTAAAATGACAAATTGTAATTAAAAAAATATACAGCTGCCGATGAAAATAAGTCTACCGGCATTACTGCCAACTTTACCTCATTCCATGACGAGGAAAACTCCATCCTAATGAGCACACCAAGGTTGGGCCCACCTGGCAGTGACCAAAGTCCATGAGCACTGGGTCTACTAGCTCTCTATAAGCAACCTGCTCCTGTCAAATCACACATTAACCGTCACCAACCACTCTTAAACGGTTATACCTCATAAAAACACTTCCCCTCGTTAACATCAAGGAGAAGAGATCATCAGCTCACCACCTTCTTGGCCTCATCGGAGAATGCAAGGAGAGAAAGGCAAGAACTTCTCCATTCCTTTATTCAGGTGTGCATGCTCTGCATCAATGATTTGAAGCAATGCAGCTTCTGCTTTGGTTGCAACCTTTGCAATGCAGGTAGGTTAATGGGTGAGAAGGGGTGTGAGAGTTGCAGAAAGTGGCAGGAGCACTACTACAGGGAGCACATGGATGTGAGCAGGATTCGCTTCTTCAAGATCATGACTGGAGATTTTGCTCATGGCATTGTAAGTATCTTTTCTTCAGGTTTTGTCATTTTGGAGCTGCTAAAATTTGTGATCTTGGTGAGTGTTGTACCTTGTTATGATTTCTGTTACTGAAAGGAAGAGATTAAGGATCGTGCAGATCGTGGATGTAGACTACTTTGCTAGAGTCATTGATAACTAGACATGGCATTTATCCTGCTAACCAAAAAAATAAAATTAGTGCATTTATCATCCAACAAAGTTAACAAAATAAGCAATGGCAGGAGATTTTTGCTAAGGCATTGTAAGTATCTTTTCTTCAGGTTTTGTGATAACTGAAAGGAAGATAAGCAATGGTATTAGTAGGATATACTGTGTGGACTTCATATTAAGGATCTAAACTTGGATCATGGATAGAGTAGACTAGTAGAGTTTGTATGTCTAAGTGGCATTGCAGAGAAGTTTAATCATCCTGCAAAGATCAGTGTTTTCTGTATACAATTGCAGACTTTAAGTCACTGTTATCTGGACACAACACTCAACATATCAACTATAGTAGATACTTCAGTTGGAGTATCATCTAACGACCTTAACCAGATTATCGTTTTCATCTCAGAGCATACCGGAGAAGGTTGCGGAGAGCTTCAGTGGCCAGATAACCAAAGGGTTCAACCTGAAAGCACCCAGCGGCGAAACATGGCGTGTCGGTGTCGAAAAGGTTGCCGATGAGCTGATCCTCATGTCAGGATGGGAGGATTTTGCCAAGGCTCATGAATTGCAGGAGAATGACTTCCTGTTCTTCACTTGCAATGGCCATGGCAATGGCAGCTGTTCCTTTGATGTACTAATCTTTGATGCAAGTGGCTGTGAGAAAGTGTCTTGCTTCTTTACTGGTAAAAAGAACAGTATAGGTGGTCAGAATGCTGAGCAATACTATGTAAGTGATTCTGAAGATACTAGCGGACCATCATTTCTAGTTGGATCTCCTCACAGGACCTCTACTTCAAAGAAATTGAATGGCAAGACCAAGACTAATCCAAGTAAGCACAAGTACAAGTTTGCAGTGTGTCCTTAGAATGTTCTTTTGAGATTATGATGTTGTGAATTACTCTTAATCCATATTCCTGAAGCCAAGAATGTGTTCTACTTACTTATTTTGCTAACAGATAAAGATGATCATATTTTGTGCATTTTCAACAGGGAAGGAGCCTGAAGATCCAAACAGGAGCCGCTCTCACGTCAAGCGTGAGATGATTGAGGAAGATAAGAGTGATGATGATGATGAAGATGCTGATGATGAACATGCTAACTATTACTACTCGAGGTTTGCCAATTACCTGACTGGCGAGGAAAGAGAAGAGATATTCAGTTTGGTGTCACTGCAGCCAGGCAATCCTGTATTTGTGACTGTTCTGCAGGCGCCACAAATTCATCGCAAGGGCCTCCTGGTCAGTCCAATTATTCATCTCTCCTATGATCAAACAAAAATCCTGCATTTTTGCATGTTAACTTATAAATTGTCATATAAACCGAAGAAATTTTCATGTAAAAATTCTCTGGTTTAATAGGGAACAGAAGAGTTCTCTTTGAGCTGACCCAGTTAATGTCTTTGATGCAGATCGTCCCCAGTGGATTTGCAGCTGATCATCTTGACAGCAGATCACATGAAATCCTGCTGCTCAGACCAAACAAAAAAGAGAAATGGTATGTCAAATACTACCTTGCAAGCACTACCAGGGGCTTCAATTGCCAACGCTGGATCAAGTTCATCCGCGAAAACAGGCTGCGAGAGGGGTACATCTGCATCTTCGAGCTGATGAAAGGCGCGAGGCGAGTAACCATGACAGTTCATGTCATTGGGAAGGTTGATGACCGGTTTGTTCTACTGGGCTAAAGTTCCAGGCATGCTCCTATGTTGATTATATGTAAAATGTAGCAGTATGCAATGTGCAAGTGTGGCTTCTGCATCAGTAAGAACTGACCTGGGAGTAGCTAGTGGTGCATTTTGTGATGCTGGTGATCTATGTGCCCCTGATGCTAAACTTCCTTGTTATGTAATATATCGATCTAGTTCTACTAGAACCAGGTTTAACCTGTGAAAGTTGCTTTTATCTACTTACCTTATGAATCATTAGTATATCATCTACAATTTCCGTTTCATATTATTTTCATATTATATGTTGCTTTGATTTTTTAATTATTTTTTAAATTTGATCAAATTTATAGAAAAATGTAGTAACATTTTTAACTAAAACAAATACATTATCCAAACATAAGTTTTAATTAAACTAAACACAAGTTTTAATTAAACTAATTTGATGTTATATATGTTGTAGGTTTTTTATAAATTTGGTTACATTTAAAAAATATGAAAAAATCAAAGCGACAAATCATCGCATGAGAAATGAATGAAGAGAGTATAGTTCTGTTCTGACACGCTTAAAAACAAGCAAAAATTCAGTGGGTAGAAATACCCATGTGATTGATGTCACAACTCACAACTTGAGAAGCTAAACTCACAACTTGAGAAGCATCATTGGACAATAATACTCTCCGTTTCATATTTTCGTATTAGTATTATATCCTCAATTTTATATTATATTATAAGTCAAATTATAAATTATTTGACCTTTTCAAACTCAATCCTTTGAAGTTTTATTAAGTTCTAAAAATATAACGCCATTTTCAATATATATCAAATAAACCTATTATCAAAATATATTTAATGTTAAATTTAATATAACCAATAAAAGTCATTATGTTTTTAAGTTTATTTAAATTTATAGAATTATGATTTACAATATAAAATGAAAGGAGTAGGTTATAAAACCACTTGGGTTCTGAATTGTGCCTCAGGCAACGATCCACTCAGCTAGGGGATTGCAACGACGCGTGGAGCAGCGCGTGGCAGCTGTACCAGTATATTTCACTACTGGAGAAACCATCATTAGTTGAAGTGGTAAAAATAGTCCCGGTTTGAGTTGCACCCGAGACTAGAGATGATCTCTAGTCCCGATTTAAAAAGTCTACGAATTTCTAGGAATATTAGTCTCGGTTCGTGTCACGAACCGAAACTAAAGATCACCTCTAGTCCCGATTCAAAAGTTGTCAGAGCCTGTCAGAGCGCCGGACACCTTTAGTCCCGGTTGGTAACACCAACCGGGACTAGAGATGCTATCTTTAGTCCCGTTGATGCTAAAAACCGAGACTAAAGATGTCCGCACTCGACAGTTCGACAGCCTCGACACCATCTTTAGTCCCGGTTGGTAACACCAACCGAGACTAAAGATGTTATTTTTTGTCCCGTTTGGTGTTACCAACCAGACAAAAGTGAATGTGCTTATTTTTTAACCGAACCTAATAAAAATATATAAATTTTGCTACATGATTCAAATGGCCAAAAATTAATTTAAAAGTATCTCGTAATTTCAAAGAGTGTGATGTTGTGTGGAGGTGGGTGATTGAAGATAGAAGGAAACTTTAATTTTGTTATTACATATCATTATATTGTTATTAACTAATGATTCTCAATATACAAAATCTTTTGTAAAATTATTTTGGTGATAATATACGAATCGGAGGGATGTACAATATTGATAAAGACATTTAAACCCTGGTCGTCACGTCTAGTTTACGCGCGTTTAAAAAGTTTTACGCGCATTGTTCCCGTTTCGTCCTCTAACTCGAAGTCGGTTTTTAAAACGGCCATAACTTTCGCATACGGACTCCGATCGAGACGTTCCATATATAAAAATCAGTCGAAAAAAATTTTGGATGCGTTCGTACATCGCTTTGCCATGTTCGGCGATTTTATTTTTCGCAAAAAGCCTCGAAGATTGCCTTTTCGAGCCCGAAAGCTTTTTTCGATTTTGAGCGTGTCTTCCGAATTTTCCACAGGCCACGTTTTTGCTTGTTTACGCTCAAATTTTATGTGGTTACCTCTCGTGTGCTACTAAGTCCTAAAAATATAAAAAATAAAACAAAAAAGTCAAATTTTTCCTCTCTCGCTCAACAGCAGATGAAAATGAAGAAAAGCGAGGGGCAAAAGAGGGAACAATATCTAGAGAAGCACATTAATGTCTAGGATTATCTATGTTTGATTAAATTTTAATATTATTGTTTTAAACCTATATTTAATGAATTTAATTTGACCCTATTTAATGAATTATTTAATTGTTAACCCTAGTGGGACCAAATAAATTAGAAAAATAACGGAAAATTATCTTTTGTTCGGTTGGTGGCACCAACGGACTAAAGGTGAATTAGAAATAGCGGAAAATTATCTTTAGTCCCGGTTGGTGACACTAACGGGACTAAAGATGAATTGAAAATAGCGAAAATTATCTTTAGTCCCGTTGATGCCACCAACCGACTAAAGATGAACTGAAATAGCGAGAAATTATCTTTAGTCCCGGTTGGTGCTACCAACCGGGACTAAAGATGAATTGGCTATGTATATCCCGCTCGCATCGTCTTCTCCACAGATCCAACACTTAGCACATTTTCAGATTTCTTTCCCTCTCTTTAGCTCTCTCCCTCTCCCTCTTCCTCTCCCTCTCCCTCTCCCCTCGGCAAGCAAGGGAGGGGAGGAAATGGCGGCGGGGAGAGAGGTGGCGCGTGGGCGTCATCTTCTCACCGGCGCGAGCGGGAGTCGACGGCGCGGCGGCGGGAGCAGGCGAGCCGAGCAAAAATTGATGTTATTGTATTTTATTGTATATAGTGGATTTTGTTGTATATATGTGTAAACAAATTTGTGATAGTATTTGATCTGTGATTTTTTTTTGATTTTGAAGATGTATTTGATATGTGAAGAAAAATAAAAAACATTTGGGATATGTATTGTTCATTGTTATTTGTGAATCTGTGATATTTGATTTCAGATCTGTGATGATTTTAGGATTTTGACAACAAAAAAACAAAAGAATCTGAGGGCGTGGGCTGGAGAAAGGGCAAATTAAAAAATTTTAAAAAATCTTTAGTCCGGTTGAAGCCACCAACCAGACTAAAGATGACGGAGCCGGCCACGTGGCTCCGTCATATTTAGTCCCGGTTGGTGGCTTCAACCGGGACTAAAGATGCATTTCTAGTCCCGGTTATTTAACTGGGCTCTAATCTCAGATTCGTAGTCCCGGTTTGACAACCGGGACTACCGAGGGTTACGAACCGGACAATTGTGGCTTTCTCCAGAGTGTTTACAACGTGCAACCAGGGATCACGCTTTCGATGAAAACCGATCAAGAACCCCAAAATTAAGAGGTTTCGACGTGGGACGGTGGTAGCTTCCGAGTAAAATTACGAATGGTTTTCGAGAATTTAAATTTGAAACAATAAAATTCGATCGAAATCAACAAGAATTTTGACTAAAATAGTCACACCGATGAAATTGGAATTCAGCACTTGATTGGAAAAAGCAAACCCAATATGCAATAGCCTATTTGCTATTTCGTTTACTGGTAATATGAAAGTAAGTTGTAACCTATATAATTGAGGATGAATTAAAAAGATAATTCAGGATAAAATATTAAATTTAATGATCAGTCATATGAAGCGTAGGGACGTATTGTGTTTGGTGAGAGGGTCGCATGGAAGATAAACGGCTCTATTTTCAAGGTAGCAGAGATCGGCCATAGCAAATTTTGAAATTTAAATCTTCATTTAGAGTTGATGAAGAGGTTTTTTTTCCTTGTTAACCTTAGTTTTTAAACTATTAAAAATAGAGATGTAAATGTTTTATCAAAAATTACTTTATTTGCTCGTAGCTCAACCGATCAAAACTGAGAGATTTTTTTAAAAAAAGGGTATAGCATCAAGCAGGAGCTGTCAAGCACACATCACGCGCCTGAAGGGCGGTGAAGTAGTTTCTGGAGGCTATTTCTCCCAACTCTTAAGAAACTGTATATGAGTATATCCACCTCATCGGAGTAAGCAAGAAGAGCTAGCGAAGAGGCAAGAACCTGTCGTCTTCTATTCTTCAAGTTCAGGTGTGCATATATGTGATGTAATTTTGCAAGATAAATGCAGGTGAGGTGGATGGGTGAGAAGGGGGGCGAGAGCTGCAGCAAATGGCAAGAGCACTACTACAGGGATCACATAGATGTGAGCCGGATCTGCTTCTTCAGGCTCATGACAGGAGATTTTGCTCATCGCATTGTAAGTATGGATGAGCTTGTTTGGATATGATACCCACTGTTTCTAACCTTTGCAAGATTTTGATTTGGCAAGGTGGTGGGTTTTTGTTTTGTTTGATGCTAAGATTTTGACAAAATTACTTCAAAGCTTGTGCCCTTCGCCAAAATATTGGCAACAAACCAAATGAAACTATAAGTACTAATTTGTTAGTACCAGTTTTTTTGGTATGATTAGTTTGGGCAATGAACCAAAACAAACTCTATAATTTCTTCAAGTTTTGTCATTGGGCCTCACTATGGTGTATGGTGTCCTCTAGTGGTAGTAGGTAGTAGAAAGTAATCTAAACGGCTGATCTTATTTCATTTTGATTGAAGGGTTTACATTCATTAATATTACTAGTAGTAGAAACATGGAGAGATATTATTATAAAAAAATAGATGTGAGGTGGTATAATCGTCATTTAGCGTTCTTTCTTTTTAAAAACATAAATGACAAAGTTACTGCATTAATAAATTACTGATTTAATCTTAATAACGAACGGTTTAGATCATTTCTACTGGTAATATAATATTATCAGTAGAGAGCATCGGAGCATCGCTCGTTGTCATTTTGAGCCGCTAAAATTTGTGATTACTGGAAGGAAGATAAGAGATATTACTAAGGATCTAAATGTACATCATGGGTATACATTATTTTGTTAGAATGAAATTTGTATGTCAATTTCAGGCTTTTAGTTACTAATAGCTGGGCTAAGCATTCATGATGCCAGTATCGCCCAACAAATTTAATCAAATTACTCTGTTTTCATCTCAGAGCATACCGGAGAAGTTTGCGAAGGATTTCAATGGGCACATCACCAAGGGGTTAAACCTGAAAGCATTCAGCTGCGGAAACATGGCACGTCGGCGTCGAAAAGGTTGCCGATGAGCTGTTCCTCAAATCAGGATGGGATAATTTTGCCAAGGCTCATGAGTTGAAGCAGAATGACCTCCTGTTCTTCACTTGCAACGGCAAAGGAAGTTGTTCCTTTGATGTACTGATCTTTGATGCGAGTGGCTGTGAAAAAGTGCCTAGTGTCTACTCTTCACTGCTAAAAAAAGACAGTCACATGTGCAAGCATTTCAGCAATGTAGGTGGTCAAAATGATGAACACTGCATTTTAATTGATTCTGAAGATACTAGCACACCTTCATATCTGGTTGGATCTAACAAAGCCTCTACTTCAAAGAACACGAGACGCAAGACCAAGACTAATCCAAGCAGAAGTACAAGTTTTGCAGTGTGTCCTTATAATGTTTTTTTTTCAGATTATGATTTGTGAATTATTAATATTAATCTCCTACTTGATCATTTGTTAACAAATAAGATGATCTAAAGCATGTGCATTTTCAGCAGGTAAGGAGCCTGGAAACGTCAAGAAACAGATGATTGAGGAAGAAGAGAGTGATGATGACGAACATGTTGACTACTACTTCTCGAGGTTTGCCAATTACTTAACTTGCGAGGAACGAGAAGAGATATTCAGTTTGGTGTCACTGAAACCAGGCAATCCTGTATTTGTGACTATTCTGCGGGCGGGCCATGTTCATCGCAAGAACATCCTGGTCAGTCCGATAATTCAGCTCATATCTATGATCAAAACAAAATTCTTGCATACATTTTATTTTGCGCCTTAACTTAGACTGTCTAATAAAACCAATGCTATTTCCATGTAAAGAATCCCTCTGATACCCAGCTAATGCTGTCCATGCAGATCATCCCCAGTGGACTTGCAGCCAATCATCTTGACAGAAAATCTCATGAAATCCTACTGATCAGATCAAACAGAAAAGAGAAATGGTATGTCAAATACTATCATGCAAACACTACTAGGGGCTTCAGTTGCCATCGCTGGTTCAAGTTCATCGGCGAAAACAGGCTGCGAGAGGGATATATCTGCATCTTTGAGCTGATGAAAGGCGCAAAGCGACCAACCATGACTGTCCATGTCATTGGCAAGATAGATAACCAGTTTGTTATACTGGGCTAAGTTCCAGGCACCCTCCAGTGTTGATCATCATCATATGTATAGTGTATTGTGTAATGTGCAACTGTGTAGCTAGGGGTGCAATGTGTGATGCAGGTGAATTATGTTCCCTGTTGCAAACTATCTTGATGTAATATAGATCTAGTACTACTAGAACTAGGTTTAAGCTGTCAAAATTCTGTCTTACTTTTCATGGCTCGTTTCCTCTGTTATCCACAGTTGACATGCTTCAGAATGAACAAGTAACATTTTCTTTTTAAATGAAGTTGTAACATTTTACTTGGCAGCAGCTGGTTGTAGACATGGTTGACATCACAAGCATTTCTCGATGACGTTAGTTAGTAGCACACACAAGCTGATGACTTGGACTTTGCTCAGGCAACAAATCCACTCAAAACTGAAAACCAATAATGCAGAGATTGTGATTTCAAACAAAGACGGCGATATCACAATACTCGGGTCAATTGAAATGCGAGATATCTCAACAGGCGGTAGTAAGTGGAAAACAATGAAAGAAGCTAAATTCATAGGCACAAGCCATGTTGTAATAACAGGAAATTATTTCTCTGTCTAAGCTAGAAACTTTGAGACGAGCTATCGCTGGAGAGTTTCTTCTAACTTTGAAGTTAATCGAAACACCAGAACAGCCTTCCAAAAGACGCATACAAGAGTTGTATCCTTTTCAAAGGACAGTGAATCTACATGGTAACTTCAAGTACCTGCAAGATAATGGCAACATATTTTCAGTAACATTGAGAAAATTTAGAACTTATAGATTCACGACAAGATAATGTAACGATGGAAAGAATATGATAGATCAGGTACAAAGCCCCGCCATAAGCACTAGTTGCAGATAACTTTACCAGGAAATATCTTTTTCGTACATAATTTCACTCTTGAAAGTTGGCACTCACAGTTTGGAACGTTTGACACTGACAAGGCCAGATCGATCTTTCTAGCAAGAAAGGTTGCAACTGGACAGGATACACACCTAACAGAGGAACAGATACACTAACACTCAAATTGGCGATGCTATTGATGGTTCTAATGCACAAAATCTTGGAAATCATCAAAATGTGCTTTAAACCATTTCAAATTGAATACTAACTTCAATTTTGACCGTTACACCCACTATGTTGATTATTGCTACCCATAATTTCAGATTGTCCACATTCCAGGTTAGGATGACTGAGAAAATCAAAATTACCAAAGGAAATTTCATGCTTCAAAATCAGCACCTTTGTCTACTGGCCTCTTGCATCACCCATCTTTTCCATTCCCTAGCAAATCCCAACCGTACATGTCCTCAATCAACGGAATTATCCAATTTTTAAATATGGTATAAACAACTATCTAGCAGCTTACACGAACACATAAGGGGAGGGGGCAGCCAATTCAAATGAAACAAGCACAAGACAAAAAAAAAGGGCTTTAGCAGTAGAATATGAATAACACAAAGCCTATTCAAGGATACATAAAAGAAGCGAAACTATATCCAAAACAGCAATCAATAGTATGGTAACAACCAGACAGCACCCAATGTCTACCCATTTCTTTATTTTTTATGGCGACTATCCATTTTCAGCCTCTTTAAGTATATTTATCATAAAAGAAATACAAACTGGGGGGAAAAGGAGACCTACATAATTCTAGGACATAAGGCCCTCGTCATGCTGTCCAGCCTCCAACATCAACCATCTTCCCCACTTTCCCCTATCAAATCTCAATTTTAATCTCCTTATACCAGTTCTAACTAAATTTTATTGCAAAAAAAAATAAAGCATATACATATATATAACCACAATACATTCTTGGAAATGCTAGTATACTACACCCAGTACAAAAGGTGAACCAAATAGCAAGATTCAATCTCAAAATGCACCATTTCAAGCCATAGCGATCCAGACAGAAATGATGAACTCCCTATATATCCCTAGACGTGCTTCCGCAGGAACTAGCGTAGCCACCAACAAAACGATCAACAACAAGAAGCAAGATATATAGTGTAAAATTAAAAAAAATCTAGGACTCGAGATGATGCGATGAGACATTATATATGATGCAGCACAACCACTAACATTGTGAAAGCGTTAGCGATCTTGACAAGTGCGGCGGAAGGAGATACCCTGGGAGAGCTCGCAGCACGCCCGCGCGCTGGCCGCCGGGTGCGCCGTCAGCCGCGCCAGCAACGCCGCCGTCGTCAGCGGCGATCCCATCAACGCCGCCAGCGGCCTGCACCCACGCACACACCACACATCCCCACCATCAGAAACACCGCAGAAAATGGCCACCGGAGCCACACCTCCTGGTTCACATCGTGCGCTCACCGTGCGGTCGTGATCGGGGAAGAGGAGGCGAAGGCGGACGGGAAGCGGCGGGGGCGAGGGGCGGCGACGGGAGGAGGAGCGCGGAGCCCTCGCGCGGCGGCGGAGGCGGAGGGCGCCGGGCGGCGGACGGCCGCGAGGACGGTGCGGGAGGCGGCGCCGCGCCACGCCATGGCTAGGGTTTGCGAGGTGGAGGTGGGGGTGGAGGTGGAGGTGGCGGCGGCCGGGGGACGCGGGCTTAGGGTTTTAGAGGGAGAAGGGGTAGTGGCCCGTGGGCCGGACTTACATGGCAAGCTTATCCGGCCCATTAGTGCTTAGGCCGTTTCAAGTGGTAGTAACCACTAAAGGCTAATAATGGACTTTGATGTGGGCTTAGCAGTTATATTAATTTGTTCTTTTCTCAGAGATATGTTCCTAGAAAAAAGAAAAGGTTTTGTTTGCTCATCTGTACATTGCTAAACCCTAAAATTGCAGTGAATTTTAACTAAATTTTTTATATATGGTTTTAATTCATTTTGTCTAAATTTAAAATTTTCATGTAATTTTGTAATTAGAATAATTTATTGTTCAGTTAGGGAAGTAATAGGTAAGAGCACATGCAACAGAATGACTAAATAAATTCTTAATATTGTATTTTTAGTCATTCCTAAAAAATTTAATTTCCAATACATCATCTCTTATCCAACAGAAGTCTTAAAATCTGGTTTCTATAAATTTAAAATTACTTTGGATCTGATTTCGACGGCGCTATAGGATGATGCGGCGGCGGGAGAGGATGCGGCGTGGGAAGGAAAGGGAGGGGAGGAGCGCAGCGACGTCGATACGAGGAGGCGACGGGGAGAGGCTGCGGCGGTAGAGGATGTGACGCCCTGTACGAGGAGGGGTCGAGAAGGGGCGACGATGGTAGAGGAGGCGGGGGAGGATGCGACGGCGGGGGACTAGCAGGACAGGCACGCGACACCAAAAACGCACGCGCGGGAAGAAGCGCAATGGCGTGAAATTGATATTGGGCGCCAGACTCGGTTAGCTATTTATGAAGAACGAAAATGATGGGAAAGGAAACCAATTTTTTTGGGAATGAGATAGGCAATCTATTAAAAGATATATTTCGTTCAAATTAGTTAAAAATAGGGATTTCAAAGGGTATTGGGCGGTTAACATATGCTCTAACAAGCAATAATAGTTAAAGAGGAGTGATAAGAACCGTTGCATTATCATCTGAGGAACGAGAAAAGCGACTAAATTATTGAAAATTCCACGCACCTGAAATCTAAACACTCCTAGAAAGATATAATGGCATCAAGTGCCCAATAGTGGTTAGTTTGTACTTCTAAGAGACAAAATTCTCCAAAATTTAAGAAATAAAATTTGGTTATACTTTTGCTAGAGTGGAGTGTTGATTTTTTTTTGACTAGTTATGTTGTTTTTTATTTTATTTCTCTAAAAATTTTGTCATATTGCCTTTTTTTCCTAGAAAAAACACCGATAGCTACATCCTACTTTCAAATACCGCATTGCAACCTTGGCATATTAAGGTAGTGATTATATATGTATATTTTTTAATATGGTTCGTAGCACGCGGATAAAAATACCCTCCAATAATGGCTCGAACATAGACAAATGAGATAGCAGCGGAGTAAAAAATCGTTGTGCATGGTCATTAATTAATAACATGTCTTTGCAAATATATATTATACCGGGAAAAACCATTGTCTAGTCATTTTAGATAGACCCAGCATGCATTCCTCCAAATTGTGCAACAGGAAACCCATCCAAGGTCCATCCACAAAACCAACAAAAGGACAGTTCAACATCAGCATATGTGTAGGCAGGCTTCCAAAAGCAAGCTTCCAAGCAAGATGGAGCATCTTGTCTGCAGGTGAGAGAGATTGATCCTAATTCCATTTTGTTCCTAGCTATCTACACTGTTTGTCTGCAATCACTATACTCCTCCATTTGCTACCATCTGAGACTGATGAACCCCCCCTCTCTATCTCTCTCTCTCTCTCTCCCTCTAGATCTCTACATAAATTCTGCTTTGTCCCACATGGAGAGAGTTGGCATCACATCTTTTTCCTTGTTTTATTCGATTTGCTAGCTAATTGGAGTGGCGTTTCCAATCAAGAACCTCATTATACCCATGCACATATATAGTGCTATCTCAAGGACTTGTCCCCTGCCCCCGTTCTCACTCAATTTTTAGATTTGTCTGTTTGTTCTTCTCTCTCTCACACACACACATAGGCAATTAAACCAATGGAAGAGGGGCTAGAATTTTGGCATGTGCTTAAAGAATTATAACTACTGCCCAAGCAAGGTCATATAATGTACATCATGGTCATTTTGGTTCAAATCCCTGACCACTAAATTCATTTTTTTATATATTAGATAGAAATCCGCATATACTCATAAGTGGATATATACATCTAAAAGTTATATAAATACTTATATAGACTTCAGGTCTCGTAACCTAGGAACTACGAAACAAAATAAAGTAAAAGAAGAGATAACGAAATAGGCTAGAGAAGACTAAATTAACTCATATAACTCAATGGATTAAATTAATTAACCCTTTTGAGTGAAGGTATAGATAATAATGTGGCGTGTAGATGTATATATATCATGGCTCGTGGCGTTTGCATGGTCGTCCTGAATCAGTTTAGTGTGTGGTGCCATATATTTATAATCTTGTAGATGTCCATGCAATGCCTAGATAGGTTGTTTAGGAATCCTAGCAAGATGTTGACTAGACATGCATGGTTCAGAACAAAAATCCCTCCATCTCTCAATCGATCATGTGATTCCTCTCTACATCACCACATGCTCTTGTCCTATAAAATTAATACAGGCCTTGCTAGATCTAAGTTATGTTCAATGGACTCGCTGTACACTTTAAAAGGAACAATTAATCCATGAAAATACATATGTACACTAAGAGATCTTGGTTCTTTTATAATATAACACTTTACTTTCAACAAGTCCTGGCCGGTCTAAATTCGTCCTTAATTTGTCAGGTAGCTATCTGTCCTTTTTTGCCAAGGACAAATGGAGACTTGGACTGGAAACTAATATAATCCCAATGTATAAAAAATCTATTTTTAGAGGAAATCTATTGTTAAGTAGGAATATAATAACTGCACATATTTGCTACTATAGACTATATAGTTCATTATGATGACACTGCAAAAGTTGGAGAAAGGCACAATGATTGTTTTGAACAGGTGAAAAGGGTGGACATCACCAAAGCTTTTGACACGGTGGCATGACACCTTTTGTTAAATATGCTTAGATTTAGGGGTTTTGGACCCATATGGAGAAGGTGAATAAGGCCCTTGTTTCAGCGCAAACATCTGTTCTCGTCAGTGGAGCAGCTTCCCCTGCTTCCAAGCCATCAAGGGGCCTTCGACAGGGAGATCTTTTGTCTCCACTACTCTTTGTGCTGGTCATGGACATTTTACAGGCATTGGTATGGCAAGCTACAACAATAGGATCGCTCTCTCCGCTGCGAAGGGTAAACAGGGGGCACAAATTTGATTCCCAGCATGTCAGTTTATGCTGATGACACAATAATCTTCTTCAGCCCTTCTGTCTCCGAAGCTAACACAATCAGGGAAATCCTTTGTTTCTTTGGTCAAGCAATAGGTCTGTGTATAAATCTCGTGAAAAGTGCTATCACCCCCATTCGTTGCGTCGAGGACAGTTTGTCGGTAGTGCAAAGTTCCTTACAGTGCAAAATCCAGCCCTCCCCCTCACTTATCTCGGTTTGTCGCTCTCCACCAAGAATCTGACAAAGGCGGAATCACAGAGTTTGATGGACAAGTTGGCCAAAAAAGAAGTGGGGTGGAAGCCTAAGCTTTTATCGATTGATGGAAGGCTTTGCTTAATCAATTCGGTCCTCACAGCGCTAGTAGTGCATTATGTCTCTGTTATGCGCCTACCCAAGTGGGCTATCAAAGAATTTGATCGCAAATACAGAGCTTTCCTGTGGAAGGGGCAAGAACAAGTGCATGGGGGGCATTGCTTGGTAGCATGGAAGAAAGTTTGTGCGCCTTTGGAAAAGGGCAGACTCAAAATCAAAAACCTAGAGTTTTTCGGCACGGCGCTCAGGCTCAGGTGGTCGACTCTGAGGCTGCAACAGAAAGAAAGACCATGGGCGATGGCTGATCCCCAAGTCAACAAGGACGTGCTCTAAATTTTCTCCTCCATCATTCTTCAGTGGCTAGGGGATGGAAAGCACACCTCTTTTTGGTCGGCAAACTAGACGGGGCAGGGCAGTGTGGTCCGGCGATGGCCCTGTCTAGCCTTCTTCATTCGCTGCTCGAATTTGATGGTGGCGCAAGTGCTCTGCCATAATCAATGGGTGTGAGACATTAGGGGGTCCCTATCTGTGCAAGCTCTGGGAGAATTTTTTGAACTTAGGGACAAAGTGCAACAGATCACGCTATGCGACGCTCCGGATGAAGTGGTGTGGAAGCTTGAGAGGCACGGGAAGTTCTCTGCGAGTTCTGCTTACTCATTGTTCTTCCTCGCTAATGAAGACTGGCCCTATGCTGACTTCCTTTGGCGCGCTCAGGCTCCCTCACGGGTAAAGTTCTTTATATGGCTCGCAGGGCACGGAAAGTGCTTGACGGACGACAATCTTGCGAAGAAGAACTGGCCCCATGAGCAACTTTGCCAGCTTTGTCGCCAACAAATAGAGGACATTCAACATCTTCTTGTCACCTGCCGTAATGTTGCTGAAGTCTGGAGCCTGGTAAGAGGTTGGATCGGTGTTTCCTTCACAACGCCGCCTGAATCAGGAGAGAGCATTGCATACTAGAGGCTGCTTGCAAGAACGAGTTTTCGGATTTGCTATAGGAAGTCTTTTGACTCCGTTGACATGCTGCTCTGCTGGAGGATTTGGGAGGAGAGAAACGCGAGGATCTTTGAGAAGGTGGACAAGACCGAGGTGCCACCGTTGGCGCTAATCAAGGAGGATGCAACAATTTGGAAGGAGACTGGGATCTTCCCAGATTGCGGCAAGTAATCCGCATGCGGCCGCTCTGAGCCCGACGCCATCCTGGGCGAACGGCGCTCTATTTTTGCCCTGCTGCTCTGCTGTCTTTGTTTGTTTTTGTTTGATTCCCTAGCCTCGCACGTTCGTGTGATCTAGGATCAGCATGCTATTGTTGTTGTAATCAACTTTTTCTTCTCGGATTCCTTAATGAAGTCGGTTGCCTGATCTTGGGCCAACTCGACAAAAAATATAGATGAAAAGGTCCAAATTTTGGAAAGAGTTGAAAATTATCAGGATTTTTTTCAGTTGATAATCAGGGAAAATCATTTTGCCCCCTTAAAGGAATGTCCTCTCATTTTTACATGCTTTTCAAATAGTTTTGTTTTTTTAAAAAACTAACAAGATAGAAAAATATATGAGAGATATCAACCATGAACATACAAGTTTAAATTCAAACTCTACAATCTAAAAAATCCATGAAAACAACCCAAAACCAACTCCAACCCAAAATCTGTCGGTCTGACCGTCGAGCTACCCGATCAGACCACACCAACACCACCGGTCTGATCGGTAGCACCCGCCTATTGACGCCAAATCCGTACCGCCGACGTGGATCTCGCGTGCCACACACGCGACCTAGTAGATCTGCTTAGCTCCAGTGCAGATCCTAAAATCAATGAAGCATGGGCGTGCTAGTCAGTTTGATCCTGTCACTGACAAGATATACAAAGCAGCATAACATAAACCAAAACAGTCGATCGGCCGATAGGCTGATAGCGCGATCTTAGCCGATGCCGATGTCAGTCGATGTAGTTAGGGTTTTAATCCATCGGCTATGTGCTGAGCAAACACCTATATAAAGGCGATCGGTTGACGATAACACGATGATAAAATAAACATTGATCTGAACATTGAAACATATATCAGCTGGAGATCCGATGGCATAAAATCCAACAGATAAACAATGATCAATGAACGCTCTGTTGTCATCGGCTAAAAAAACCAACTTATATGCAATCCTTACAAGTCGATGCAACATCCATAAGAAATTAGCTTTGCCCGATCGGCTTAAGACGAAGATTCTATGTATTTATAGCATAGCCGATGTCATGTCCAGATAGCTCATCGGCTGAAACTTCGATAAAACCTTGATGGCAGCCAACAGGCAGGCTAGAGATTACAGTTCTAATCACGACTTAGTAGGTCAAACTTAACTGATGCAGCACTAAGTATGAAAAGAAGCACAATATTTGGACAGCCAAGCCCTTGATCAATTTTCAGGGTAGTTAGATGCCTAAGCTAATCTAATCTAGTAAATAATTTAGCCGGTATTGGCAGAAACCCTAAAGCGAGAAACAGTCGATAGAGCTAAACCGAGATATTAGGACTAGATTCAACAGAGACATGATAAATAATCAGGCAAAGATGTTAACCGAATCGAAGCAATCCAAGAGGTCGAATATACTTATGCAGCCTTGGACGACGCCGATGTAGCCAATACGATTGCCTGAGCCAGTAGGACCTTGGACTTGCCCCTTCGTCGGAGATCGAAGCCGATGCGCCCCACGTCGGGTGCCAAGTTTCGTCGGATAATAAAGTAGAACAGATAAAAAGGGTGACGATGCGTCGAATTGTATTGATCGTGAGATTGATTTATATCAATACCCGTAGGTTAACAAAGATCCTAATAGATTACGACTCAAACTTTTTAAAGATAAAAGTAAAACAGATAAAGACCTTATCAGGCACTAAACACACTTTTTAAAGATAAAATAAAAACTAACAAACTTATTCTAATTAATAGATACAAGCCGCATCCTTCTCGAACTCGGTATTCTCTGGATAAGATCTTTCCAAACCGAATCTAACAAGAATCGCTCTTGGAGATATTGATAAGAGAAACCCCATCGGGCGATGCAACGTCGATCGGGATAAACCTACTAGATTTGAGCCGATATGAACCTATAGCCGATGGAGAGTCCGGGGCTTACCAAATTCTGACGTTACCACCGTTCAGTCTGATCGGCCACCCAGGACTAGCGCACTGTTCATAAAAAAACACTATTTATTGTATTTTCATAATCATTTATTTTTGATAATTGTTCATCATCAATATTAATCATTACATGATTCTACAGAGATAACAAATGTTACTATAAATAGTGCATATACTACTTAGAGTTTATATATAATTTATTTTTTAATTGGTATAAGTTTAAATTTGAACTTTTATGTTTACGAAGTGATAGATGAATATGATGTATGCTGTCAAATCTTTTTCAAAATTTTAAAATTATTTAGACGGCATCCCCTTAAGGGCAAAATAAATCATCTTATGATCTCATTTTTTATATTATAATATAAAATCATAGTCAAACATGTACATTTTAAGTAGTTCGAAACGAAAAATTATGAATCAGGAGGGTATCTAACAATCAATGCGATTTGGGAACTAGTTTAAGCAACACATGAATGCATGTTCTCTGATCGAGGATGATCAACGTCGTACGATCACCATGCATGAACGGATAAATTAGATGGTCCTGCTAATAACTCATGGTTGTGTGTGGGGGCAAAGTTGCTGTCTTACTGAGTGTTTCGAGCTGTGTTTATTTCTTCTTTTTGCAGAAAAGCTGATAGAGCAGCTAGCAAAGCTGATGTTTAACTGAGGCCTACATACCAAAAACACCTTTCTAACTTGTTGTCAGTGTAGTTTTGGTAAGAGAAAAGGCAAGAAAAATAACCTTGTTAAGCACTAAAAACGTAATATTATTATTACCATATACTCTGTACCCCCTAATATTCTAGGTTGTGTTGTACTGACGTCAGACAGCTATATATTAATTTAAGTGTTTTTTATGCCACTGCATCCATTCGTAAACATGCAAGCCAGGTTGGTCAAACAAAAAACCATGCAAAATTGTAAAATACAGGCACCACACTTGTGCAAATAAATACAGATAAACCTCATTCTGTATATATAAGTTAAATTTAATCTTTAATTATATAACATTATTGCAAAGGGCAGCCGCCAGATAACTGTCCTGAACGCTAGCTTTGCTAGCTATATGGTCCATGACTATGTTGTTTTGGGACCATCCATGTCAGAAAAAGGTGTTCAAAAATGCCATCATTATGCATATAAGCAGCATAGACTACCGAACTTAGGATGTTTGCCGAGTGTTCAGGACACTCGGCGAAGCCTACAAAACACTCGGTAAAGAGGATGTCGAGTGTAGCACTCGGCAAACCTCTCTCGGCAAACAAAGAGGTCGGCAAAAGCCTATTTACCGAGTGTGAGGATTCGAGCACTCGGCACCGCACTCGGCAAGAGCGGTTACTTTGCCGAGTGCATACACTCGGCAAAGCATCTCCTTTTCCGAGTGCATGCACTCGGTAAAGTAATGGCTCTTCCGAGTGTATGCACTCGGCAAAGTTTCTCCCTCTGCCGAGAGCATGCACTTGGCAAAGGGGAGAAACTTTGCAGTGCATACACTCGGTAAAAATTGGCAGCACTCGGCAAACAATGGTCAGGAATTGGTCTGGGAAGCCTCTTTGTCGAGTGCTACACTAGGCAAACCCCTCTTTGCCGAGTGCTACACTAGGCAAACATGCATCCTGATCCCCTAATGTATTTAATCCTTTTCGTAACTCATCACAAATACACAATCATAACAGGCAATGCACAATAATCATCATAAGCATTTCACAATCATCATCACAGGCATTCCACAATCATCATCAGAGGCATTTCACAATCATCGTCACATGCATAATAAATATATCGCAAGAAGCATCAAGAACAATATCACAAGGACCATCATAAGCAAATATATCACAACAATCATCCTGAACCATAATTTAACTCCGGTGCGATAAATACACAACATCCAGAACCACCAATGGAGATACGGTGCTTTGGTTCACAACATCCAGAACTTGTTCTCTAGTAGTTTCACAACATCCAGAACCACAAATTGAGTTAGGGTGTTTACATAGTTGATGGCCTACGATACGCTGGCGACAAATCCATATCCTGAGGCCCAACATTCGATGCCGACGAGGCATACTGCACAATGGAAAGTATAATACATGTGAAATAAAGCTACAATGGTATGCTATATGAAATCAAACTACAATGTTCTCAGGTGACTCACAAGAGTGCCCATAAGAGCTGGCGGAGTGGCCATAACAACTGGTAGAGACGGCAAGACCATCGTTGGTGGAGGCGGAGGCTAACCCATGTTCTGAGAAAGAGTCTGCATGTATTGATAGAACTGCTGCATCTGGGCCTGTTGCTGCCGCTGTACCTCCATTAGCTGGATCTGATGCGTTTGTGTCATCTCCTCCCGTAGCCTCCTTTCTTCGTCTAGCTGGGCCTACATTATTAATTGCATCCCAATGATACAATGCAAATCAAACATTTTTAAAAATCAATGGACGACGAGTGAAACAGAAATAACCTGTAGTGCCACCATCTGGAACTGTGTAGGGCTCGGGCGTGACCGTATGCCCAGGCCTGACCCCGTGCTCCTCACTCGAATCTCGGCGAGAGTAGGAGCACTAGCAGTGTCGATCACGCTGTCGCCCATCCATAACCACCCGTGTTGCCTGCCCCTCCCACCCTCATGACGATTTCACCGTCAAGGTCATGGGCGCTCGGATCGAACTCTGGCCCATGGATCTCTCTTGCCATCGCTGAGTAACCGGTGAGGCGTTTGTGCACGCCCGGATTGCAGTACACCGAGGGCGGGTCGTCCGGGTTGTAGGAGACGTCGGACGTCGCCTTGCCCTTGCGGGCCAGAGCATACGCCTGGAACGTATTAATAGGCTTACCACCATGTGCTTCGGACTGTAAAAACAACCAATATGATTAGAAATTATACAGAATTCAGTGTTACAATAAAGAAAGGAATTTGCATACATATTTTTGGGCGTATCGTCTGAGGCTCCTGTTGCCCTGACGGTGTGATGCACCTTCCATCATCAAACGCCGACCACGGCACACGAGATGCTAGGCTTGCCAATTGGGGGAGCACCACCTGTAAACAATGGCTGCCCAGCACTCGTCTAGGCCCACGCACCAACCCGGAATCGCCTGCACATCATCAATTAAATGACATAAGACATAAAATTGAGTTTACTAAACCTAAGGGCAAATCAGTCTGTTAGCTTTATACTTACCGCCAAGTATTGTTCCTGGGTCAAGGTATTGGTTCTTGCTTCGCTTTTTCTGATCTTATGTCCTTCATCAGCCCAGTGCGATATGACAGCCTGCAAGCGCCTCATAATGCATGTCATTCACGCGGTGTGTAGCCACTTTCTCAATCACGGCATCTGCAGCGGCCTGTGTAAAGCTTTCATCAAGTGCGTAGAAATCCTACATACAAACATAAATTATCCAATCATTAGTTCAAGATTGCACACTAATGAATATCATTTGTTGAACAATGTAATGCGACGAAGACGTACCCACAGCTCGGCTTTGATCCGCTCCGCTCTGTTGGCGAAAACACTGCCCATTAGATCACGAACATCAGGGGCGGACTTGTAGTGGGCCCATGTCCAAGCAGGCTCCATTTTACCGGCATGGTACACCATGCCAGGGAAGTGTTCCTTGCATAAAAGTCCGATGATGCCGTTGACGAGGCGTGTGTGATCACCTGGTCTGACCACCTCCCAATCCCTGCCCAAATGATTAAGACAAATTATTAGTTTCCATCAATTAGAAAAAATAATGAACACATGGAAATGTTACTTACTTATCCCCATCGGGTCGAATCACCGGCCGTTTGTGAAGAGGTGGTCGCCTTGGCAGTTTCGAGGGACCTCTCAGCCAAACAGTCGGCGGTCCACTACCTGTCGTCGCCTCCTCCTCCTCCGTCGCCTCCTCCGACTGTGACTCCTCAGACTCCTGATCCGCCGCCTCCTCCGACTCTGACTCCTCCTCCTCCTCCCTCGCCTCATCCTCGTCCTCCTCAACGAGTGGTGGTGACGGCTCTCAACGTCGCGGTCAAGTCTTCCCACCACCCTGACCACTGCTTGTGCCTCCACTACCACTAGAGCTACCACCACCTCCTCGTCCTCCACTCTTTTTGCTAAAAAACGCACTCACCGTCTTCTTCAAACCACCACCGCCCACCATATTTGTACAATCACCTAGAATAAAAGAGTAAACTGTCAGCACGGATATACAAATTATACTTAGAATGAGATGTGCAAAATTAACATAACTTAATTACAAAATAACATGGTACTACAAAATAATAAAATCATTCAGTATGGATCATACATGTATTAGAAATAGTCGTCAGGATCGGGATTAGCTGGATCATAAGTCTCATCATCACTATTGTCAACAAAATCAATCCCGTACTCTGAATCCAAGTCATCAACACTGTCATTATCTAAATGTAATCGTTGAAGTAATTCCAAGTCCTTCACATTACGAACCTTATCGTCAACGTCATCGTCAACAACCCTGTCACTATCACCTTTCATTTCAATTGCTGTAGTTAGGTCTATCACAAAACTCCCTTGCAACTCATCCTCTTGAAAGAACTCTCCGATGTATGTGTTTGGATCTATGTTATAATCTTCATTGTTTGGGACAGGTAGTTTACCATGTGGCGATACCTTATGCACAACATCCCAACCCTTAAGTCGGGCTACGTTTTGGCATGGATAAGAGAGATAATAAACCTGTGTGGCCTGTTGAGCCATAATATAAACATCGTCTCCTGTCATGACGGATGATTGTTGAATTTTGACTAGCCCAAGATCAGGGGTCCGTCTCACTACTTTAGAATCAAACCAATGGCATTTGAATATGACAGGCACAAGAGGTTTGCAACCATGAAACTCGAGTTCGTAAATTTCTTCAATTCTTCCACAGTACTCCAGTCCATCGGAGCCAACTGTAAGGACTCCGATATTTGTGGTTCTTCGATTGGGCCGACTTTGCTCTGCCGAGTTGTGTGAAAGCGATATCGATTCACGTCATAGCCGGTAAATGACTTAACCTTATAGGAAAATCCATTGGCTACTTGTCTCAACTCGGCACTCATAGACGCATCGGTTTGGGCCTGCAAGGTCAAGTAAGAAGGTCAAGCGCATGGGGAAAAAACTTATGCATATCAAACTAAGTGCGAACCGAGAAATTGAGTAGCACCTTCTGTTTCAACCAAGAAATGAAACTTAGCTTTCTATTTGTCGCACCCTGTTTTAGAAGGTTCTCAATTTCTTGTGGGGTTGGGTCCCTTGATTTACACCAGAACTCTTGAAGAAATTCACTGTACAAAAGAGAACAAGGGAGTTGGATGGATGCATAACAGTAACTACTAGAGAACAAGGTTATTGCCAACTTACATACGGTACGGCTCCGTTTCGGGAAGGTTGAGCAACACATAGTGCATGATAGATCGCCACTCTTCATGGTTCAGGTTCTTGAAGGTCGCACCACTTGCACTTTCGAGTTGCCCTCGGAAAAGGCTGAGGGTTGATTCATTTTCACCAGCATTGTAACAAGCGGGTGGATTATGCACATTAGGAAGGTTGTCGGCATAATACTTTATTGTGAAGTTTGACACCTCCTCCAGAACATATGCCTCAGCGACAGAAGCTTCAATTTTACATTTATTTTTACATTTGGTTCTAAAATCTTTTAGTTCTCTCTTAATCCCATAGCACCAACGGTACTGCACAGGGCCCCCCATTCGTGCCTCATACGGGAGGTGCAAAATCAAATGCTGCATCGGATTGAAGAAACCGGGTGGAAAGATCTTCTCCAACTTACAGATCAACATAGGCGCCATTTCTTCCATTTCTTTAACTACGGTCCAAGATAACTCCTTACCACAGAGCTGGCGAAAGAAATTGCTCAACTCTGCCAGCACCCTCCAAATATGCTCAGGGACATAGCCACGAACCATCACCGAAAAAAGCTGCTCAATCCATATGTGGTAGTCATGACTTTTGAGCCCACTGATTCGTATTGTAGATAAGTTCACTCCCCTCCTCCAATTTGTTGCATACCCATCAGGGAACATTAACGTTTGGAACCATTGCAGTACCTCCTTCCTTTGGGCCCTCATCAGGACAAAATCTGCCTTAGACTTCCTCCATGACTTGCCACTGTTGGGAGGTGTCATGTCCAGCTTGGGTCTATCGCACAACCTCTCCTGGTCCACTCTAGCCTTAACGTTGTTCTTTGTCTTATCAGGAATGCCCATGATTGTACAAAAGAACGCCTCGGTGACATTCTTTTCGGTGTGCATTACATCAATATTATGTGGAAGAAGGAGGTGCTCAAAATAGGGGAGCTTCGATAGGCCTGACTTTTGTGTCCATGCATGGTGCTCACTGTATCCCGCAAAACCACCTTCTTTATGCACCACGAGAGCATCTAACTGAGCACGAACCTCGGCCCCTGTCATCATCTGCAGTGCAGTGTCTTCAACGACAACACCTTTTTTAAAGTTCTTGATGTCTCGTCTGAATGGGTGGTCAAGAGGAAGGAATTGTTGATGTTTGTCGAACGAAGAATACTTTCCACCCTTTGTCAACCAAAAGAACTCCAGAGATTCCTTGCATACCGGGCATGACAATTTTCTGTGAACACATCAGCCACAAAATATCTTATAAGCCAGAAAGTCATGTAGGGAGGTATGGTACCAAACATACATTTTGAAGTTTGTCTTCGTGGCTCGGTCGTACGTCAATACCCCTTCATCCCAAGCACGGAACAATTCATCAATCAAAGGCTCCATGTACACACTCATATTATCCTCGGGTGTCCAGGAATTATCAACGACAAAAAAATATGCTGTCGTTGAAAGATAACGCCGGGGGGAAGATTGAGGGGGATAACGAATACGGGCCAACAAGTGTATGGCGACGCCGACATTCCGTAAGGATTGAACCCGTCTGTTGCCAACGCAACACGTACATGACGAGCTGGATTTACCATCATATCAGGATTGTATCGACGTCCATTTTTGTGCCATGTCATCTGCTTCGCGGATTCCTCGGTTATGTATAGCCGTTGGATCCTCGGTATGAACGGAAGGTATCTAAGGATCTTCTCGCTGATTTGGAGCTGTCTCTTCTCACCATCACCAGAGTCTACCTCTACGTACCTAGAGGCTTTACACTTTAGACAGTACTTATCTTCTGCATATTCTTTTCTAAATAGGATGCATCCATTCGGACATGCATGTATCTGCTCGTATGGCATCTTAAGTGCACGAAGGAGTTTTTGTGCGTCATACATGCTCTTAGGCAGAATGTGACCTTCCGGAAGTATACCACCAAATATTGATAAGATAGCATCGAAGCCGTCTCTACTCCAGCTAAACTGGGACTTCAGAGCCATTAGACGTGCAATGGCATCCAGTTGAGAAACCTTAGTATGCCCGTGAAGGGGATGCTGTGCCGCCTGCAACATATGGTAATATGCCTTTGCGGTTTCCTTTGGTTCGTCCTCCATACACCCTTCATCATAGTCATGTAACATATCTCCTACCCTGGCATCAGAATCATATTCAGCGATTCGTTGTCTCACGACCTCCTCTCTCGCACGATGGCGCTCACCATGTAAGGTCCATCGGGTATAGTCTAGCATAAATCCATTTTTTACAAGATGTTCACCCAACCGCTTCTTTGATTGTTGATACTTGTTTCGACAATCAGCGCATGGACACCAAGTGGTAGCCTTCCCATTAAGCCTGGCAAAAGCCCCCTCGATGAAAGCATTGGTCTTATTAATCCATTCAAGGGTCATCCCAGACACATTTCGGCGGCCCGTGTACATCCACTCACGGTCATCCATCCTCTAACAAATCAGCGAATAATATAAGAATTGTTTGAATCTACCGAGTGCCAATACTCTCTAGTAGGTGAGGATAGGTCCTAATCCCACCCGAGGATGTGTAGACGGTGTTAGTTTTCATGCCCTACTTCGGTTCGAGACAGAATTTCGGCAGCACCTCCCTGCTGTTCTCCAAATACACGTCCCATCAGGGAGATTGTGTATCCAGAGAACAACAGGGAGGTGCTGTCGAAACCCTATCTCGAACTGAAGTAAGGCATAAAAACTAAACCGCTCTACACATCCTCGGGCTGTCCAAAAAACAAAGACAATTCGAAACAGATACGGTTTCAGATATGCAAAGATTTGCATATCTACTCCAATCGTATCTCTTTCGAATGGGAGACGACTAACTAGGTTACGTAATACACATACATTATATCTAGTTAATGTAACTGTGCAAGATAAGCCCGGGGTCTCTCACCTAAGTGCCACTCGGGCTAGATGGACGACGGCGTCGGTGAAGGCAACGAGAAAGCCGTGTAGTAGAAGGAGGCGACGACGGACTCACAGTACACCCCCGGTATCAAAGCGGTCACGGCTACACAAGTCAATGTAGGTGCAAAGGTTTGTACTGAAGAAAAATAGTCATGTCAATTGAAAATTTCGGCAGCACCTCCCCCGCACAGGGAGGTTTCCAAAACCCGCAACAAACGAGACGACACGATGGCTGACAACCACATACACATATAACAAGACATATATGCACCACATATACAAATTAGCTATAAACAATAAACCCTAAAATCACCACATATGCACTAAATCAACTTTCTATATTTTCTTTTGTCGAATATCACACTACTTACTCTATACTATATAGTTACTCTATACAAAAATCTATTTTTATTCCATTAAACACTTACATTAAACCCCGATGGTGGGTCGGGGGAGACCGGCCGGTGGAGAGACGCTACGCGTGGAGGACGGTGGCGACGAGCGGAGGGCGACGGCCGAAAGGGTGGCCGGGGCACGGCCGTGAGGCGTGGGCGCGGCCGGGTGGGGCACCGAAGGGCGAGGCTAGGGGCCGACGGGCGGGCGGCGCCGCCGGGGGCGGCGGCTCGGCGCGACGGCGGCGGGCGCATGGGAGGCAACGGGGAGGCGGGCGCGGCCGAGGGCGCCGGGCGGCGGGCGCGACCGGGGCGCCGGGACGGCGGCGCGGCCGGGGTGCCGGCGCAGCGAGCGGCGCCGCTGGGACGGCCGGCCGGTGGAGGGGCGCGAACGGTTGACAAAGAGCAGCTTGTGTGTTTGTGTGTTGTGTGTGGGCGGCGGCCGACCAAAATTACTAAGTGTTGGAGGAGTTTGCCGAGTGCCGTGCAACGGGCACTCGACAAACGTAAAGAACTTTTCTAAGTTTGCGAGTGCCCCGTTGAGAAGCACTCGGCAAAGACTTTGCCGAGTGCTTCGCGGAGGAGCACTCGACAAACCTAAAGAATTTGATAGGTTTGCTTGAGTGCTTTATTTCGGGGCACTAGGCAAAAAAATTTTCCACCTGGGCAGAGTCCACGTGTCTGTCTTTGCCGAGAGGCCCCTAGGGATGCACTCGGCAAAGACTTTGCCGAGTGCTTTTCTGTGGTGCACTCGGCAAAGTAATTACCTATTACATGTAAAAAAGTTAAAAATTTTAAATTATTAGAAAAAATCCCATTACTTGGTATGGTGCCATGTATGTTATATATTACGTGCACAAAAAGTTTTATCGCTAATTTATAAATTTGATAATCATTATGACTCTAATTTTGTGAGATGAGTATAAACTCTAATATTTTTATTCGGAGATGTTTCGGTTTATAAGCATTGTACGTGATAAAATGTACGAAATCTTTTCAAATTTTTACCACGGCCTCAAAAGTCCGATTTCATGATACTCGACAAATCTCATAATTTTCGGACTTTAATTATTTTTCTAATAATTTAATAACCGAGCGGACTTTATTTTACTCACGGTCTTCCTGAATAAGATCTTTGTAATTACTTTCTATTTCCTTAGATATGGCCTCAAAATGGACTCAACAACATGAATATCATTTTTAATACATTTTATTCCATTATTCGAATCGCTTATAGTTCAAATGTGACACTATTAAAGAAATTCCTATATATAAAAAAAAATTTAAATATAGCAAACAATTAGAAAAATATCTTAAATTTTAACATATAGTAATTTATGTTCTACATGGGGGCATGGAAAAGTTTGGAAGGTGTTACATAACAAAATCTTAAAATTTTGCCGAGTGCATAGGCTATGCACTCAGCAAAAATTATTTTTTGCCGAGTGCATTTGGTAGACACTCGGCAAATTTCACCTTTTGCCGAGTGGCGTTGAGATGCACTCAGCAAAAACGAAGGTTTGCCGAGTGCCTTGGCGGTGCACTCGGCAAAGTTTAGGTTTTGCCCAGTGCCCTTGTTTACCGAGAGCCACACTCGACAAACAGGGATGTTTGCCGAATGTTCAGCTTTGTCGAGAGGCTTTCGGCAAAAACGCTGTTTGCCGAGTGCCCGAGATTTTGTAGTCGGTAAACCTTTGTGTACTCGACAAACATTGAGATTCCGGTAATGATACCACTATATGTAATCTTAGTTTATGCCATGTACAGTACATAAGTCATTTCTTTATTTCTGGTGCTACTTATTAATTAGTTGTATTTTTCGTGGTGGGTTCACATTTCTCAACGAACAATTGTTCCATTAAATATTCACGTGTGCTGCCAAAACGATTATTACTACACCCATTTGGAGGGTGGGGACGGGGCGAGGGAGAGGGGCGGTCGTAGTTTCGCTAAGTTCAAAAAAATAAGATCGCAATTTTCCCACGAAATAGTTTCGTGCCGAGGGTTTCAAAGTTTTTCATAAGTTACAAACCAACAATAGGGGCATGCACCATGGCTCTTCTTTTGTGGAAAATCCATTCATCCTTTAATCAATATTGTATAATCAATATTGTATATGGAGAGCTAATTCTCGAGAGCATAGAGTAAGGTCCATCCTAAATGTTTAAATAGAGCACCTAACAACATATCTTCATAGAACAAGAATTAAGTGTCCACATATACTAGTAAAAAATATTACATATTTTTGCATAGCACTGCTACACGTAATTTTTTACAAAACTTTTACTAACAAATTTCCGAACCGTTTGATTTAACAAGATGAAAGTTACAACAAATCTAGATTTACTCATAGCTTGTCATATTAGAGTTTATAAGCATTTCTAAGAAAATTTTAGTATGTATAGAATTTTTTAAGGGAATATTATATTTTTAGTACTTCAATATAAGCAAGCAAGCTATACATGCATGCATAAAGGCCATATATTAATTTCAGTATGTGCAAAAGAACACTTTAGACTTATACAGCTGAAATGTCTACACAACTAAGCAATTTCTGAGTACTTACAAATTAAATAAGCAATACACACAATAGTAGTAGGATGGTAACTCAAGGCCTATGAGTTCTTTCACAACTCTACTTAGCCCTTATATATTTTTAGATAAAAAATATATAAAAATTTAGACTTCAAACTCAGATCTCAAGTTCTGCAGACTAAAAATTTAGACCCCTTACCAGCTCTGCACAATAGCTGTATTTCATTATCTGAAAAATTAAGCAAGAAATTTAAATTTGTATATGTAACTATACTACTCCAATCCATATATAGCTGCATTTTTTTTCTAGCTTGCTGCTAGCTAGCTAGTGTGTGTTTCTGTAGATCCGCACTAACACACGCACTGGTGATCGATCGATTCGTCGTGCAAGCGACACTGCAACAGGGAAGCTAGCTAGCTAGAAAATAAGTGGGGAATACGTATATAGGCAGAGTTATATATATTATAGCAAATTAATTTTTTTGGATGCACATCTGATTGTGCCTGCATTTGTATGCTGCTGCTGCTGCTGCTGATGATGATGCAGGGTCTCTCAATTGCTTTTGGATGCATGCATGTATGATATAGCTGATCCGTGTTTGCAGCCGAGCTAACCTACTTATCACCTTTTCCCAATATTCAAGAGGATGATAATTACATCTTTTTACCTTCTATCCGTGCATGTGGCAGCCCAAGTGTGGCTGTGATGGCAACCTGAGAGACTGAAGCAAGAGAACGGCACCATGCATATTATTCCTGCATTGTCATCATGGTTTAGCATACAGCATTGTTGCTTTCTAAGAGAGAAGAAAGCTATGGAAGGACATGTGTTGGCCATTTTTGATTTGTTCGATTTCAAGGTTTTTCTTTTGTCTAACCCTAGATTTTTATCGGATAATGACATGGCGACGACGATGAGGAGCGACCAGAGGCTGGGCCAGTGACAGGAGAATTTAGGTGACAACAGATATATATGTCATAATGTGTAGAACTTACAAGGCTCGATTGGATTAGCAGGGAGTGATACTGCGTGTTGGCTAAAAGAAATGGTTAATCCGAAGAGTGACAGCAAGGATGCCACATAGCAGTAGAAGTGGTTGGCGACAGAGATGGTCAGCGGCAAAGTGATTTGGGTGGATTCTTCTATCCTATATACTGCTACCTTTGTTTCTAAATAATTAACAGTTTTGATAAACTCATTATTATAAAAAAGGCATCAGTATACCGGTTCATAACCAACATTAATACTAGTTTTTAACCAGCCACTCTTAAAGAACTGATATTTTATTATGATACATAAAACACAAATATCTCGGCTTTATTATGTACTAAAGATGCTTTAGTATCATTTCTAAAAGCTCAAAGTCTCTAAAAACATCTTTAGTCCTGATTGGTGTTATGGTTGATAACACTAACCAAGACTAATGCTCATGGATCTTTAGTCCCAATTGGTATTACCAACCGTTATTCAAAATGTATTTTTATTACTAATTGGTAACACCAATCCGTGCTAAAGATATTTTTAGTACCGATTGGTAATAAGATGTCCTAGTTCAAAAAAGAACATATATATTCAAGTTAGATGTATAGAGTAGGTGGGATAGTAACGTACGTGAGGGTTGAGGTGAGAGATCTTGAGTTCGAATCCCACATTCACATATTTTTTGACTTAGTATATATCTTTAATACCGCTAAATATCAACATTTTGTCTCGATTTATTGATCATGGTTGCTTAAAAAGGGTTTTTAACCGATATTAAATATCATTTGTCTACTAGTGAGCATTACCCAATCAGCAGCGGTTGGAGAACCGGGAGTGTTGAAGACTATCATTGCCGTTTTTCATTTATGAGGTGTGATTTTACCTACAAAAGCATATATATATATATACACTAGTAAAATGTCCATGTGTTGCAACAGGACGACGACACATGAAGGGAAGCACGCGAAGGGCGAAGGTCCAGGTGGCGGCGTGAGAGCTCCGAGCGGCGACGGGAGAGAGGGGTGCAGGCACGGCACGGGGCGCGGCGTGGATGAGGACAAAAGAGAGAGGAGCATGAGGTTTTTTTAATCCAAGCCCTCCCTTTTTTAGCATTGGGACTGCAGATTAATTTTATAAATAAGGGTTTTCTACAAAATAACCCTTTTTTTCTTCTTTAACTGGGTTTTTTAAATAGCCAGGCAGACTGTACGTTAATTTTGGAAAAACTCAAAGGATTTTCTGCAAAATAGCCAGGCAAAACAAAATTTGGGTAGAAACACTACTTGCTTTATATATAGATTATAGATTATAGATTATAGATATAGATATAGATATAGATATAGATTATAGATATAGAGTTATAGATATGTGTATATATTATTGGTCAAGTTTGAAGAGGAGAGTTAACGCTGTCGGTTTAGGCTTCAAGAAAGAAAAAGGAACAGTGGACTAAATTAATTTTGGCTAGAAAAAAATCTACGAACAAAACCCACCAGACGAAAAATATGTATGATTTTAGCTTTCAATTTCTTCAAAAAAAATCCATGTATAATACTTCTTGTTTATGACTGGTAAATCACATCATCATATATGTCATATTGGTGCAGATGCAAATTAATTAATGCAAAAGATCACCACCACCACTTAGATTAATTATATAGAGAATTATTTTGGTTATTTTTCCTGACAGTTAAGTTTGACACATTTGGATTCTTGTGAATATAGGTACTGGTCGATTTTAGCTGACGACTAGCTGTTGGGAAAATGATCCTCGATGATTTCTATGTTTTAACAGAATTGTGGTTGTCTGTTCGTCTTCTTCAATTCCGAGCATGTGTGCTTAATTATCTGAGTTCTATGTATCTAAGCTCTAGATAATTAATTAAGTTTGAAAAGCATGCCTTGATTGATTGAGAGAGTTTTGACATCCTTATGGAGGTATTAATTAATAAGCAAGAAAACTAGGCACACTAACAATTTGCAACCTGATGACATGCACGTTTATATAGTGTGATAGCAACAGACAGTGGTTAGAAGCTAGAGGAGTGACATACGGACATATGAACGACAAGATGGATGTGATAGAAAAGGATGTGTGCGTGTATATATAGATGGGGTTCACTCTGTGCTAAAGATGCCGTATGCTTTCAGCATGTGTCCAAACGTGCTGCAATATTAATTTGGGTAGAGCTTGAGCGAGACATAAACAATATACTCAGCTTAATTGGGTTATCTTATATACAAAATATATATACAAGAAATCTAGCAATTATGGAAAATCCTTTGAGAACGAAATTTTTTTGAAAGAAAAAGGTCGACCAAGATAAGCTGGCGTAATTCAGCATTGAGACTGTGCGTAACCCTATTTACACCGAGGGATAAATTGAACAGTTTTAATAGTTGAGGAGAATTCAATACAGCCCTGAGTTTGAGGGGTAATATGGATTTATCCCTAATTAATCTGTACTAATATAAAATATACCAGTTTCATCACACCATCCTGCAATTAGCAATTAGCAATCTACAATCTCCCCACCCCACTTCGCTTAAAATTAGTGCTGGTTAGGTGGGCCTCACGTTGGGTCCATGCGAGGGTGGAACCCGCTGCTTCCTCCGCCCGCGCGTGCACGCACCGTTCAACCTTAGTCCGTTATGGCACCTGTGCTCCTCGTTCTTTTCCCTTTCCCCTTTTGCTCTCATCTCTCTTCTTTTTTTTTCTTTATCCACCGATTACATCTTAGTAAGCTAATCGAACTAATATTTTTCTAGCATCAGGATGAAAAAATAATTACTAGCATTCACCAAAAGAGGCATAAGCATTCATTTAGTGTGTTACCACTTTTTATAGTGAACTGTACCTAATGAATACATCATCAACTGGTTAGCCTAATATATTTGATTATTTGAGATGAATTTCTCACATAATTTATAGCACAAATGGACACCATCAAACTGGTCGTCTTGATGTGTGGTCGTCATCAAGTAAACTGGCTATCAGTTATAACCAATTATATCATGTTTGGTATTTTGGAAAAAGGTTGATAATTGATGTTATCAGCTACATTCTTCACATTTACATTATTTTCTCGATGTTTCATTTCTGCAAGTTCATTTTTTGTGTCCTTGGTTTTTGTCTAGAAATTAAATTAACATTGTTTTTCTATCCATTATATATTCTGGACGCTTTTAGGTGGCAGATAGCTCGATATTAAATAAAAACACAAGAAAGATATTTTACGAAATCAGAACATGCATTTTTATTTCACTCTTAGCCCTTTTCATGATGGCTTTCACTTGTATCTATAGTTAGTATAAGATTAAAATTGTTAATTGATGTGAATTCAGATTGTCGATGGTCTTGAATTATTATTTTGGGACAATATCATACTATCATACTTTGCCTTTAATATATTTGATAATATGAATTGAATTAAAGCTTAAATGGACAGATTTCACAAAAGTTATTTTCAGTTATATGAACTAAAGTTTTAATAGTTTATTAAGCAAATATCGTAACACTGTAGCGTTAGCACGGACATATTACTAGTGCAAATGTAGTAGTATATACCGTTATAAGTGATTTTGAACCGCACCTGTTAATTATCGTAACCCTTTAATAGTTGGATTCACTATAACTGATTTGTAAGCCGGTTGCCATGGATACATAACCCATAAAGACTTCTAGGAATACCCTTTTTCCACCTTGCATCGGAATGTGACATTACCTTGATTGCATGAAAGAAAGAATTGTTCAAGGTAAGTGAAGAAAGAGACAGAAGGAAGAATCATATGAAAGAATACAAAAAGAAACACATCATGTATCAATAGACCTTTGAGATCGAGCCACATGTTTACGAGTAGTAGTTGGTACATATATGATAGTCTCGATCGTACTCCTGAAATGGAAAATGTGCATGGAGTAGTGCTTTTCACTCAAGGTTCTAATAATCAAACTATCAAAGATACACCAAATCGATCAGTTGAATGGGAGAAGGATCTAGCTAGCATTCTAGCTGCTACCTAAATAAATGAGTGAGAGGAAGAAAGCTGTGGCAGGACCAGAGAAATTTCAATAAGTTGGAGAGAAGCAAACTACTTGGTCATCATGGCTTGCTTGAATATGGTACTAGGTATCCCAAGAAATTAGAGCTGAATTATCAAGCTCATTTGCTACATACTCAAGCTAGCACATGAAGTACTATATACACGAGTAGTTGATTGATGTATATATAATATCAGTTGTTTATCTTTTTTTGGTAGACTTAATCTGATCAGTTCTGGGAATTCTTCTCTCAAACATCTCTAGCTATAGCAAGGCTCTCCCTTTAATTTGGGACAGTCATTGACGATTGATCTTACAGCTTAGAAGTTCAGCTTCCTTTGTAATTAAATGCAGAAATTTAAAAACATGCAGAGAGAGAAAAAAATGCAAGATAGAAATGATTTGTTTGTTGAAGCATATAGGAAATTAGACTATATAAAATGGTTCAAAACAGGTATTTGATTTGGATGTCCCACATGGAAAAATGCATGAAACTTTTACTATAATTATTTCTCCAATTATGAAATAATTATTTTTGCATCGTACGAAATTTCTTGGAACCAACCTTAAGTTACAATCCAAATGGCATGCACAAGAATATTTTGTTTGGATTAAATTCTTCTATTTTCCTATAATATGGTCCTTCGCTAAGGAGCTCTGGGAGGGAATTTTGTTTAAGCTAGTAGCTACAATAAAATGCATGGGCTCTTGAATTGTTAATTCGAACTAATGAATTTTTTTAAATAAAATTTCTACCCATAAATATAAGGCGTTTTAGAAAACATGTAGTTCACTTTTTTATGAAAAATAAAAATAATATTGACCAATATTGGTTAATCAGTTGCGAAAAATAATATCCATTAAAAAAACGAGGGCAGAGAAAGAATTGGATCAACTTGAGGTAAATAAGGATTTTGTCCTTTATATTTTGATATTATATATATATATATATTTAATCATATATTCTTAAAAAGGGTTGAGGTCAAACGGTTCTAGAGGTTTTAATTTATTAATGTTTGAAACTTCTTGTATATACATATGTTATCCTTTCATGCAGGAGCATAAAAAAAACTAGCTTCCAAACGATGTCTTGGAGCAATAAAATTTCAGGTCGGGTTAGTAATTTACAGTGAGAGAAGAGAGAGTACTTTCTAGCTAAATAGCGAATTAAGCTAGATACCAAGCTCGATGGACGGGCCATCTTGTTTGCAGCGATCAATCATATCGCGACCACATGGATCATCTCAAGTCAGCAATTCCAATGCATGCATATATATCTAGACATACCTTTCCCATGTTTCATCTTCTTGTCGTTAAATGTTCTCTCTTGCATTCTCCCTAGCTTCTTGGTTCTTGCAATGGCGCTTCCCTTTTAACGGCTCAAATAACGTCAAAACGTCAAAGCTTTCATCTCTCCAGCTAGCTAGTTATATTCGTCCGTTCGAAAACATAAATATTTTTTTGAAAAGTAGTTTTAGCTGGAATTAAAGTTAGGATAAAAAATATTACGATTTGTTGAGTTAAAAAATAGATGAAAAATATTAAATAGGATATGGTTATAATTAGTTTATACGAAAACGTAGATGAAAAAACTTACATCATGATATGGTATATATTTTAAACCCTATAAATATTTATATTATGTAACGAATGGGTCGGTCGGGTCGGCAAGCAGAAGCAGCTACTGCATGCCGCACTCACAGCTAGCATGCATGTACTGCTATTCCATCACAGCCACAGCATAGCCATGCATGCACTTCAGTCTTTATATCCATCACTCACACAGCGGCAGCTAGCACAGCACAACATGCACTTATAATCCTAGTGCAATTCCGTTCATTTTTTTCCTCTATCTCCTGATCGATGACGTGCTACCACTGGCACGTACACTCTTCGTCTAAAAACAAATTCTAACTATATCAGTGACGGGCCCAGGACCCGGCGACTTTGAGCTCTTGCTCAGGCTCCACCAAGCACCTACTGTTGGTGGCCTGCTGCTGCTGCTCGCCTCTGCTGTTACAAATTAACACAAAAACAATTGAGATATCTGCAATTTAATCCGTATATCTCTGAATAATATTGATCAGATGAGTCGACCTCATACAGTTGCTAGAGGGAGTAGCTCGTGCCCATACTTGTGTCGTACGTGACAGCAGCAGCTGGGACACGTGCATAGCGTGAGAGGCAGACACGGTTATACGTAGCAGCTCATTCACGCAACTACGCTTGTGGTTGTGTGTGAACCGCACGAGCCTGCACGCGGGGGCACGGTTAGTCCCTCGCTGCTCGATCCGAGCAGTGAGAGCCGGTCGCGTGATTGTGTCCAGGCACTGGCCGTATGGCAACTGCTCTCGCTGACGATCCAATCTGTTGTCCTGTCCCGTTCACTTAATTTGTTGTGCTCGTGTATAGCTCGTTCTGGGTCTCTCTTATGCTCATGTGTGCGGTGCGGGTTTCGATACGAGTTGTCGTTACTTGCCTGTCCATTAATCTTCTCGGCCATAGTTACTTATGGATTTGTCCATGCTACTAAACATTTCTAGTTTCGCCACTAAACTATATAAATTTGGACAAATGTTTATCAAGATTTTAGTCAGAATTTGAGTTTTTTTTGAGAATGAAGCACGAGTAGTACTAGTAGTGGTCGAAGTGCTGTATTCATGTAGCTGCTGGTGCTACTGTTTGATATATAGGGCACGTCACAAGTACTTGTACTATACCTGAATTGCATGCTGGGTAGCTAGGGTGCAGGAGCATTCCAATCGTTTCATTCATTCTTTCCTTTCTCATTTTTCAGATTTCGCTGCGCATGCATGCGCCTTTCAGTCACAACGAGGTTCATTCGAATTCATTATTTCTCGTTTTCTTTGTCTATCTTTCTGTCCATGTCCTTTGATGTATGATAAAAAGAACAATCAATTTAACAAGGTAAAATTGGCTAAAGGGCATGTCTAACTTTTTTTCGAAATGATAAGATGATGTACGCTAAATATTATATAAATGATGGTTGGATATGTGTTAAAATATTATAAAAATGATATGGAATAATGATTTGAAATTATTACAGGTTGAGCTAGCTATAGAAATAATAAATTATACATAATGTCTTATGCTAGCTTGCACGGGTTTTAAGATATTTAGCATGATATCTTAGAATAAAATTCGCTCCATTTGAAAGTGAGATATATTTTATTTTCTGATTTTTTTCAATTAAGTTGGTCCTATTTACAGTCGATATGCATCCAAGTCTCAAATGAAGTGATAAATTAAATAGTTGGCGGAATCTCCTAGTCATCTTAATGTTCATTGGTTGCATGTATACATATACTTTGTTATGTGTAAGATGAGTCTTAATGCTAAATTTCATATCCTAAGATATGAAACTGTGACATGAAATAGATTTTTTTTTAAATTATTTTAGTTTTTAGTGGGCCTCACATTCTTTCTCTTTTCTCTTCTCTCTATCCCTCGGGGAAGCCGGTGAAGCGGCGACACAGCAGGCGCGGCTCCTTCGCCGCCGTACGGACCTCTCGATGGCGGCGTACATCGCGGCCAGGGAGAGCGCGGCGGTCGGGGAGAGCATGAACTCCTGCGGCAGCTGGAACTGCGGCGGAGGCGGACGACGCCTCGGTGTCGAAGCCAGCGCCCACGGGAGCAGCGGCGGTGGAGCCAGGGCCGGTGAGGCGCTGGACGAGTGCCATAAACTCGCTGGGCCTGGTGTGGATGACCTTCGGGGAGGCGTCGTAGATGATGACCGGCGCCCGCGCCTGCTACTGCGGCGGCTGCCGCGATTGCCTAGCCGCCCCGTCCCCGCGTGGCTGCGGCACGACGGGCGGCTTCCTGACCTTGTGGGAGTCCTTGCCGACGGCCAGCCGCAGTGGGCGCGGGCCCTGCAACTGCCGGCTCCGCGGCAACGGGCGGTCCGATGCGTCCATCCTTTGGACCGATCACCGCGCCTAGACAGGGAGGCAGAAGCGACCGGGAGAGTACGGGCGAGTGGACTTTGTAGTTTGTGGAGGCGAAGAGGGCGAATGGTTCGACGAGGAAGAAAGTGGAAGACGGCGGAGGAGCCATGCCCGGCCGGCGGCGGAGGAGCAGTGTCGCCCGCCCGGAGGAGCCGCATCCGGTGGAGCCGCGCCTGGCCGGCGACGGAGGAGCCGCGCCCGGTTTGCTTCCCTCCCGCAACCCCTTTTACTCGCGTGATGACGGACGAAGCCCCTCGGTGCGGGTGTCGTCCACTTTGGACTTGGAAATAACGCTGATAAGTTTCGTGAAGATGAAATGTTTATCTTTTTTCTTCTTCTAATTTTATGCAAAAATCTGATATGGCACTCTAATAAATATACATGAAACTCTCCAAGAAACTTCATTAAAAGTGACCTAAGATGAGTTAATTTCTCCTTAATTTTGATGATAAAAGAAATAAGTCTAACATTTTTGGATGAAAAAAGTAATTTCCAGTGGATGATGACATATCATATTTATATCTTGAGTTTTAGGAGCTAATTAATAATTGGTAGTGGTTTCTAACTATATACAGAAGTATAAATTTTGTAGTTATTGTTAATGTATTATGAAAGAAAATAATGATCCAAGTATATAATACTGAAGAGCATATAAAAATTAATATGAATATAAGATGGAGAGAGCTTTATACTTAAGTTCATATTATTTATTTGACATCTTCCATAAAAGATTAAGAGAAAACTTAGAAGCATGGCCCTCTCAATTCATTCCGTTGAAGCTGATATCCATCGCTGACAGACACGTATGTAAGTTGTCAATCACTAAATCACTAAAAACAGTTAGCCATAAATAAAAAGAACAAGAACAGTTAGTCGTAGATAAGAGGGCATATGTCAAATCGAAATTTAAACCTATGTGAGCAACCAGCTGAGTTATGCTCATTTTTATTGAATTGTTTCATATTGATTATGGAAGGGCAAGTTACCAAGCTAATGCTTCTTTTATCCAAAAGTTTAACACATATATCTCATATTTTGTTTTTTTCTAAAAATTCTAAGACCTATTTGTAGTATCTATATACTAAGGACCAGAACTCAAAAAGTCATCTTCTTAGAACTTATTAGTTGCACATATGTGTATAGTTTATTGGTTTTGTCATACGGTGGATGAGTTAGATGAGTTAATTAGGTGACAGAAGAAATACTTTTTTTCATCTTAAAATATAATACACAACCAATTTTTTTATGTCTATGTGCATGTATGCATACATTAATTATCAACTCTTGGTCTTTTAAATTTGGTTTGTTTTAAATTCTTTATATCATCAAGCCCTTCAATCACATTGCTTGTATGGATATGATCCAACTGAGAAGCTGATTAAAATTTTTTTTGTCTTTGCGTTAGGAGTAGTTCAGCCTTATATTTTGAGATATAGGGATTAAATCTTAGACTTTTAAATGAAGTAAATATAAAAGTAGAGGAGCCACTGATCTTATTGGCCAGTTTTTGGATGAAAAATGTCTTTTACCGATAACTTGCTAATTGCAGGTATAAAAAAGCTCCTCTTTTATGAGGTCCCTGAACTGGTCAATTCAATGGAATAAAATCAATGAAATACTACTAGAGGACAGTGAGATGGATGCAGTGCAGGCCGGAGGGCGTGCCTCCACAGTCAGATCCGTTAGAGCTCAGCTAGCATGTCACACTCCAACCGCTCTCTGTCTCCTCCCTTCTTATATGCCTTTCCCATTTCATGAAAGGCAGCTCAATTAACCCTTTCATAGTTTCATCTCTCAATCTCTCTCTCTCTCTCGCACACACAATATTCCCCTTTCTCTCTCTCTCTATCTCTTTACCTCTTTCTCTCTCTAGGCATTATTCCTCTGAATTCTTTTACTGCCTCTTCTTTCTCTCTCTAACCTTATTCCCCTACCTGGACACTGTAATCCTCTCTCTCTCTCATCACCATGCCTTTATAGTAGTAGCATCAAGCTTTCTTTCTCTCTCTCTCTAGAGGCCTTTCCTTTCTCATCTCTCTAGTTCTCTAGAACACACACAAACCCCCATACAAAAATGATATGCCACTCATGACCTAATCACCCAATTCCGCTACCTCTTCTCCTCCTCCTCCTCCTTTTCTTGGAACCAAACAACAACAAACTTACCCTCCCATTTAGCTACCTCACACCACCATTGGTTGGCTAGCTAGTTAGCTAAGCTTTTGTTGCAGTGCAGCAATGAGCACCACTACTGCTGCTTCTACTCCTCAGCCCTCTTCTTCCTCTTCTGGAGAAGCTGCCACCGCCATGGCACCTGATCTCTCCCTCCACATCAGCCCACCGTCGCCGGCGCCGGCCGCCGAGCCGAGGCTGGAGCTGGGGCTCGCCGACGACAGCACAACGGCGGCGAAGACGACGGACGATGAGCGGCGGCGACGGCACCAGCCGCACCAGCCGATCCAGACGGCGCATGGATTCAAGAAGAGCTCCGGTGGCGGCGCCGGCGGCGGGAAGAGGAGCGCGAGGGCTCCGAGGATGCGGTGGACGACGGCGCTGCACGCGCACTTTGTGCATGCAGTGGAGCTTCTTGGCGGCCATGAGAGTATGTTCATGCTACCTCAACAACGAAAAAAAAACTTACTAATTACATGTATATATGTCTACATGCATGCATGGATACACATGTATATATGGAGATGTATTGAATTTTAATCACTGGTTTTACATGTGAATTTTTTTGGGGGTGATCATGGTCTTGCAGTAGTCTTTGTCTTGTATTTTCTGGATTCTTGGAGTTCTCTTTTGTTGTTTCATGAAGTGTTCCTTATTCTGAAGGAATAAACTGTTTCATGAGTAATTGGACTAATTGGATATGTATTATTATCGCATGAACAGATTCTTGCCATGCATTTGGCGTTAGTGTTTCTTTTTTGTGTGCACCTTCTGTTTGGTTTCTTTCAGAGGACACAGTTTCAAGATGAGGAACTGTACAATGTAGACAACATCCCACTTTTACTAACGGTTGAAGTTTGATCAATTAAACTTGAATTAATTAAATAAAGAACAAATCTAAGTAGTATATGTTTTTCCCTTAGTTAAAGCTGCATTTGTATGTTGGTATTTGGGGGGGGGATTATACTATTGGGTGGCTTATTTAATTAGCTCTTTAATTTCTTTCTTATTAGTTATATGCTTTCCTTATTAAAGAAGGTTTCATTGTCAGTCTACACCAACTAATTTATCAGTAATTAAATGGCCTTTAACTAATTAGCAAGCTTGTGATCTAGCTAGTTCTACTATATATATTTTGGATTTCCATCCATGCATGTGGATGTTCTTGGTTCTGAAACTCTCTTGCTTTGTTTTTTGTTATATCTTCTAGGAGCAACACCAAAGTCAGTCTTGGAACTGATGAACGTGAAGGATCTTACTCTGGCTCATGTTAAGAGCCATCTGCAGGCAAGTTCTAGAGAGGCTTCTCCTAATCTTTCACCTGGATACATGTATATGCTATCTCTAGTCCTAGACGCCTAGCTCCACACAAACATTAACCTTTACTCTGCTCGTTAATTTTTTTATCGCTCAAAAACAGAATGATGTACCTAAGCTTAGCAGCATGTTCAATAGCAGATTAATTTAATATATAGTTGTTAATTATTTGTGAGCTGATAGTTGATACCGAGTACCACTTGTCCTTACATATGTACACCTATATGATTAATTAGTTAGTCTGGTTATATATATCTTCTAAGACTAGCTAGGGCCAAATGGAAAAGAACACTGAGGAGACATGTCAATCTGAAATCTTTCCCCTTTCTTATCATTTTCCACTTTCTTTCTTGCAGATGTATAGAACTGTGAAGGGCACAGACAGATCATGTGTTGCAGGTAAATATATATATTGCCTAGATGTCTTAATATTTTGATCCTTTTGGAATTCCATGGCCTGAACTGATTCATGGTCATGTCACACACAGTGAAGAATTATTGGCATGGGGTGTGTATGTGACATTGCTCCTAGACCGTGTGCGCCCCATAAAGCACAGCCATAGGGATAGCTTGTACCTTAGTGTGAAGTGTATCCATATTACTAACACATATGTTAGTATTTTGCAAATGTGATGAGACATATGCATATGTATGTTGTGTGTGTTGCAGGCCATGGCCAGGCCAGCAGAGAGATGGGCTTCCTGATGAGAAGAGGTCTTGTTGCTGAAGTGGATAGCTTTGATGGATTCAACAACAACAACATGGTCAACACTACTTCCAATAATACTACTGCTAGGTATGTACAAATTAATTTGTGATCAGACTGGATCTAGTACTTAGACATATTAGCATTGATGAATTTCTATATACTGTGTGAGAGTTAATAATTATGCTTTCATATACATGCATGTCTGGATCTTTCTGTCTGCGAGACTGCAAACTTTGCTGCGTTTGGAGGGTTTATACTTATGGATGAGTTGTATATATATGTGCATCAATTGCACGTCATTAATTGCCTTATTCTACACTCCTACATCTGGAAGCATACCTTGTGGTGTGATATAGGGATATGGGAGGAAATTAAATTGTGATGGCAGGATCTAGAGGAATTTGACTGCATTATTTTATTAGGTGTGGTCAGTTTAGACTATATATATATATATATATATATATATGTGATCCATAGACTCCAGCTGTACAGCTGTCCTTAATTTAGTCTAAGGTTCTGGATTTTAATAGAGTATAAATGAGTACTCTCTTTATTTTATATTATATATCATTTTTTTCTTTATCAAACTTACGTAGATTTGATCAAATTTATATAAAAAACAATATCTATAACATCAAATTAGTATCAAATTAGTTTCATTGAATATTTCAATAATATATTTATTTTATACTAAAAATATTATTATATTTTTTATAAACTTGATCAAATTAAAAAAATTTGATTTGAAAAAAGTCAAAACGACTTATAGTATAAAACAGAAGGACTAGTAGTTAATTTTACCTCCAAGCAAAGGGAATGTATATGCATCATGTGTGCTTTGAAAAATCTTAAAAGTGTACTGCGAATAATACTCATAATATAGTGTGTAGCATCAGTTTGGACTTTCTGGTTATTCAATTTGTTGCTTGTTTTTGTTTCAAGTTGGAGAGTTTCAGTTTGTAAAATTCCCAATTCTATAAGTTTGGGAATTTTGACTGTTCTTTTTTAATTTATTTAAATATATAGGCAACATAATAACAGCTGCAATCTTGTCAATAGAATTAATACTATTGTCCTGTTGCATATGAGTAAAGTACCTCGGAATCTTTTCTTGACATAAAGTTATGGAATAGTTTGTCTCGCGAATTTAACAGTAGTATATTGCAGAAGTTCTCGATCAGCCATCTGAAAAGGTCTTACACACATGCCCGCGCTAAATTGCAACATATGTTCAGAGCAATGCATGACAGTTTGATGTAAATCGCAACATTTCAAAAGCAATATGACAGTTTTTATGTGTGCATACTTCTTAATGGGGATCCCTATTAGCTATAGCAATGCAGCCTTTTCTGCCCTTCCATCAGTTCTTTTCCATCTGAAATAAAATTTTTCATCATACTTTATCTACTACGGCTACTCATCAACTCATCAGCGTCTATCAATCTTTATTTTTTCATCTACTACACATCTCTCTCATCAGAGAGCAAGCATGCATCCATCCATGCATGCCTAGGGTCATCCATCCATGCATGTCTAGGGTGACAGTTCTGCATGTCTCTGTCCTGTACTACCATTTGTACTGCATGTGCTTCTTCAGATTTCAAACTCCCATGCAAATATATGCATGCATGCAAAAAAAACACTCATGCACAGTAGACACTAGCAAAAGGCAAAGACACTGACAGACACTAGCTAATTAAGCAGGCAGCTCCAATCTCTTGTAAGAACAAAACTTGAGCATTGCATGCATGCATATATGCAGTATAGGATGATCCAGGTAGGGGACACAAATAAAATTAACACTGTGCTACATAGTACTGGTACTGATCAAGAGGGTCATGATGAACAGAGAGACTTTTTTCTCCTCCTCCAAACTTGCAGCTGCAGTACTGAATCTACTGATCACTATGCATGCATGCATGCATGATGTTTGTTTTCCTTACTTCCACTTTCCCTAAATAATTCAATTCCTAGGATTTAAACTTTGTTCCAAAATAAATTATCTACCTTTGATCCACAAAATTAATCGATATACTTTTATGCCCACCTACCAATACTAGCTAGTTTTCTATCAACGAAGGACAATATAGTCTTTTTTTCTCACCATTAAAGTTATCTTAGGATATAAATATTTGATTTATCTTGGAACAGAGGAAATTTAGAGGGGAGATGATGAGGTCCCTCCCATGGCCAGCAAAGCCAGTCCTCCTGTTGTGGGTTTTTGATCAGATCCATATCAATTGTCCCTCTGATGGCCCTATCAGGGGTGGGGGTTGGGGTTGCACAATTGCTAGTGGAATCTTGCATACAACAACTAGAACAAGACAAGGGCAACTTCATTGGCCTTGACCAGAGGAGAAAAAGGCTGCCCCTTAGCTTAAATAGTGGCAAGCATGGACAAGCCACTTGGCAGCAACTAGCACAGTTAGACTGATGTGGCCTTGGTTTCCAACGGATCTGCCCATATACAAGCTAGTCAGCCCCTCCCCATTGATAGTGTCATTTCGAGCTATCTACTACCTTGCTAGCTAAATAACTTAGCTAGATTCCAATCACTTCAGGGTTAAATTAAATTAATCATGTTCATAACTATCTTAATGACATATTATCTTAGCAAATGTCCCTTAGCTGGACCACCATTTCATGACAATTTGCTGCAATATTTGCTAGTGTAACTAGTTAACTATCTTAATGGTATCTTATCTTAATTAGCAAATACTTAATTGGACCACCAATTTTCATGTCAAATGTGCTGCTAATATTGCTAGGGATAACTTGTTAACTATCTTAATGGCATCTTATCTTAATTAGCAAATACTTAACTGGACCACCATTTCATGTCAAATGTGCTGCTAATATTGCTAACTTTGTTAACTATTTTAATGGAATCTGATCTTATTAGCAAATACTCCAGAACTAGACCACCATTAATTTCATGTAAAATTTGCTGCTAATTGATTGCTAGGTGTAATTAATTAATATAACTTGTTAACTGACAAGATGAAGAATGCATCACATGCGCATTGATTTGTACAGCAGGAAGTCCCAGTCACCAGGAGAGCAGCAGCTGCAGGATCTTCAGAGCGGTTGGCCTCCTCATTACCTCGCTTCATCTGAATCTGATCACCTCCTGATGGAGCAAAGATTAATGCAGGTACTACACATATACTGTCCATTTGAGCAATAAGTAACGCACCATTTTGTTCATCAATTCAGTCGCAGATCAGAGCTGGGAGAGTTATTAATATTTCCCTGCCACAGATCTCGATGCATTAATATGGATCACGACCGCTCATTTAATCTCTAGTATTGTAGTAGTACATCCAGCAGTAGGACTACTGACCATAGTTAACTTGCTAGCTACTTGCAAGTAGTTGAATACAGCAGCAGCAGTATATCCTCTCTATCTCTGAATATCTGATGATCTTATCCCTCTTGCATGCATGGTGCAAAGAGGATATCTTAAATGTTGTTAATGCATGCTATCACTGCCACTGTGGCAGTTTCTCTTATATATAGCTTGTTAATTAATTAAGTACAACCAGTTAGCTCAATGTTAGTAAATCATATATACTGTGTAGTAATTAATTGTATATGCTTAACTACAATAATGCAAGCACACAAGATAAATGATAATCATAATAAGCTAAGTCATTAGTTAAATTCATCTTGAGGTAAATTCAGTAGGAACTTCTATACGCGCGCGTGTGTATATATATATATATAACTATTTTTTAAACGAACAATGCCAAATTAACATAATATATATTTGGTGTTGTTCGTTATATATATATATAACTATTATTATTTTAGATGAACAACACCAAATTAACATCTTATTTGGTGTTGTTCGTTTAATAAAATGATTCAGGGCCATATATATATATATATATATATATATATATATATATATATATATATATATATATATATATATATATATAAGTTTCTACTAAAATTTCCCCTGAATCATTAGTATACACAGAAGATAGCATTCACGAGCAAAGGGGTGAATAGGGTTTAATCATCCAACAAAACAAAAGGTAATTAACTCTGAAATTTCGATAAATTAAGAAAGTTGATACAAGCTTCAATGAGACCTTCCTGTCCATCGTCTTCTCTCTACCTCACACGTCCCAAGCTTAATTCGCTGATCAGATGCAAATTAAATGCTTGTGATTAGTTTTATTACTACGTGACGGAGCATCAGATCGATATCTGACATTAATTAATCTTATGTAGAAAAATGTAATTTTTCAGGAGATATGGAAGGGTGCAGCAGCACACGATCACCATGATCAGGAAGCCGCCGCCGCTGCTCTCCATCACGAGCACGGCCGCTGTGTCGACCAGATCGTCGCCGACCGGCCACCGCCGCCGCCGGCGGCGTCGAACACGAGCAGCAGCAGCGGCGACACCATGGCGAGCTCTCTCGACTGGCTGCTGGCGCTGCCGCCGTCGCGGCAGAAGCACTGTCAACACGACGACGGCTACGCGGCTCACCGTGATCAAGCTGCGGCGGCCATGTCGGCGGCGGCGAGCGGCGTGAAGGATCTGAGCCTGGAGATGAGCCTCGGGAGGCAGGGGTGGGAGATCACGATGGAGCAGCGCAGCAGCGTGGAGTCCTCTTCCAAGGAGCTAACCCTCCTAAAGTGCTTGTGAAATTAAATTAATTAATTGATTATAAATCTTATGGCTTTGGCTTTTATTATTATTATTATTATTATTATTATTATTATTATTATTATAATAATTATTATTATTGGTTGAATTAAATGGTCAGTGCAGTGCAGTCAAGAACAAACGAAATAAAAATCACCAAAGCACGTACGTCCCGCTCGCACGACGTCTTGTACAGGGGGCGTTTTGGTTGTGTGTATCAAATTTAATCTGTGTCCCATCGAAGGTTTGGATATCAATTTAAAAGACTTAACGTAAACTAATTATAAAAATAATTATAGAATCGAAAGATTATTCGTGAGACAAATCTATTAAGCTTAATTAAATATTTACTGCAGTATCACATCGTCGAATCGCTCATTAGATTTGTCTCGTGAATAATTCATCGATTATAAATAAGTTTTGTAAATAATCTATATTTAATACTTCAAAATAGTATCTAAACATTCGATATGACAAGTACTAAACTTGAGCTCTGAGAACCAAATATGACCTTAATTCCGCGGTAGTTGGTTAGAGCAAGATTCAAAGCATGGTGTTTCCAAAATATGTCTACTAGACCCTACAAGTTTTAAAATGTATTTCCTATGCTGCTAATTTTATCTGAATTTTTTATTGCAAAGAAATCTTATTTGTAAATTCAGGTTAACCTACAACTATAGATGGCCCGATGGGTCGGGCCGAAGTGGGTCGGCACGGGTATGCGTAGTACTTGTTCACGACACGGCATGATAGGGAGACGGGCCGGGCCGGGCCGGCACAATTGGCCGTGTCATGCGTGGGTTGCCGGCTGAGCCCGTGGACCGTCACGGCACGGCACGGTTACTGTTTCGTGCTGGCCCGAGCACGGCACGACCCACGGCATGGCACGCGCGGGGGGAGGCCAAATCACGGCGCAACACGTGACGAAGGGGGGAGATGGCAGCGACGACGCACTGTGTAACGGCTCCCGCCCGCGCCAATCAGGGCGCGCTGCGTAGGCCTAACAGCTAGTTTAATGGCTAAAATTTCAAATTAGCCATTAGAGGTCTAAAAAATTCAAAAAAACCGAAAAGATTTTAAAACAATATGAAATTTTGCCCTATAAATAAGGCATCCACCCTAACCATTTCTCCTCACCCCAAACATCTCCTCTTGTGCTCTCAAGTACTCTGTTGTGCTCTCAAGTGTTTAATTTCTTGATTTTGACAAAATTTGCTCAAATTTTATCAAAAGTCAAAATTAGTTTCGCAGTTAAATAGTTTGATCACAGAGGTGTGAAGAGCTCGCGGTTGAAAAGATGTAAGTGATATTAATATTCATGTGTTATTTGTATTTTGTTTATGAATTGAATAAATATTCTAAAATTTGTTTATTTTGGTTTAAATTTTCGAATGGATCCGAACTATCCATATCAGTCGTCTTCGTTCACTTTGGGTGATTTCGACCCCAATTACATGCTGGGGTTTGACGATGCCACCGGATCGGCTCCATCCCCACCAGTTGTGGAGGAGGTACCGGTTCAGGTGGCGACGACAGCTTCAGAAGGATATTCCGGAACCGTGAGTGGTAATGTTTCGACACACACCGGCTCAAAAAGATCGAGAACCTCCGGTGTGTGGCAGCACTTCGACGAGGTGAAGGTGACAACCCCCGACGGAAGGGAGGTAACACAAGCTAGATATAGAATATGTAGTAATACTTTATCTGCTAGATCTTTTGGTGGTACAAGACACCTAAAACGCCATGCGGAGGGGTGTGCGAGGAAGCAAGGAATACAACTTTGGCAGCAGCAACTAATGCTAAATCCGGACGGTACGGTACGTAGTTGGGAGTACGATCCCATGGTTGCTCGGGAATCTCTTGTCCGGTTAATCGCCAGACAAGATCTACCCTTGAACCTTGGGGAGTCTCCTGCTTTCGAACAATACATTCAGCAACCGCATAATCCTAGGTTTAATGTTGTTAGTCGGCAAACAACAACCTGAGATTTAGAAAATGTTTATCAAAAGGATTGTACTGCACTTAAGGAACTATTTAGTACATGTATTTTCTCTGTTAGTGTTATCTCAGACATATGGAGTAGTAGAGCTAGGGAGGATTATCTTAGCATAGTTGTTTATTTTGTTGATGATGATTGGCAGTTGCAGAAAAGAGTTTTAGGTCTTAGATTAATAGATGTCTCACACATAAGGGGAAAACATAGCTGAAAGAATTAGGGAGGCAATTAATGAATTTAATCTTACAGATAAAATATTTGCTGTCACCCTAAATAATGCATCTACTAATTATAGGGCAATGGAAATATTACAATCTTTATTTTTTGTTTATGCTCAGTCTTTTCTAGTGCATCAGCGTTGTGCTTGACATATAATAAATTTGATTGTTAAGGCTGGGATGAAGAGAGTAGGTGATCACATCGACGCTGTTCGTCAAGCAATTGCGTGGTTAACTGCTTCTAACCCGCGGATTGCTGCATGGAAGAGTTTTGCCATGTGACCGGTAAGAAAATACGTAAGTTTGCCACCGATGTAGAGCATCGGTGGAATGCAACTTATTTAATGTTAAAAGTTATTTTACTTTATAGTGATTTACTAACTGATTTTGTTCAGTCACATAATGGCTCAAAAAACAGTGACGATGGGCCAATACTGACTGAGCACGTTTGGGCAATTGTCCAAAAATTTTACCAATTTGTTGAAACTTTTTATGATTGTACTATTACTCTGTCCCAAGTTTATTATCCAACTGCCAATTTAATTTTGCACAATATTCTTGAAATTGCTACTTTGTTTAAAGAATATGAACATGATGAACTTCTAACGCAACTTGTCTTTTACATGAAACAAAAATATTTAACATATTGGAAAAATATACCTATGTTGTATGCTTTTGCTTTTATTTTAGATCCTAGGGGTAAATTAAGGAGATTCTCCACTATTTTATCACTTATTGGAGATATTGTGGGTGTAGATTATAGTCCCTTTTATAGTGAGGTTAGGGGTAAATTATATGAAGTTTTTGGAAAGTATGAACTAAAGTTTCAAGGAGTTCGCCAGCAGAGACCCCATCCTGTCCCCACAACAGATAAGAAAAAGATACATTGGGGTCGAATTTGGGGTGGCTCATCTTCGAACCAAGGTGGTGGCAGTTCGTCGGCTGCAAGTGGAGACGCTTCTTCACATGGTGTGAATGAAGAGTTGTCCAGTTATTTGGACAACGACGCCATCCACCATGAAGCACAAGACTTCAACATCCTCGGATGGTGGAATGATCACAAGATGACATATCCCGTGCTTTCAAAACTAGCATGGGATGTGTTGACGGTGTCTATGTCGACGGTGTCCTCCAAATCGGCCTTCGGTTTGTGCGGCCGAATCATCGAAGACATGAGAACGAATCTGAGCAGCGACCACATCGAAATGCTACTAAGCGTTAAAGACTGGGAGCTAGCTAGACAACATGGTCAATACACTGCTCACAACCAAGAATTGACCACCCAGTTTGAGAACCTCTAGGATCGAGACCGACCCCAATAGAATTTTGTTAGAAGTAATTGTGACCTTTCAGCTGTACTTTTTTTGTCATGATTTTTCTCAGTTTCCCCTATGAGTTTTTATATGAAAAAGTTTTTAACGAGGCAATATGTATCATTATATCTTATAATGATATAAACATCAATAAAGGTCATTACTATTTTTAACATATTCTTTTATAATATTTTAGTAAGTGTGAATTTTTCTTTCAATAATTTTAACATGATGAATCTATCATTTTTTTAAGATGACGAGTACATCATGTTTTCACATTTTCAACATGAGGAATAGATCATTATTTTATTTTTTTAACTTTTAGTTTTAATTTTTAATTTTTTATAAAGAATAGGGTTGCAGTTTTTTTTGAATTTTTCACTGTGCTAACGGTCGCCCATGCCTCTGTCGGCCTGTGGGCTCGGCCTTGGCCCATGGGCCTTGTGCGTGCCGTACCGGCAGGCGCACGGCCCGGCCAACCGTGGGCCATTCTTGGGCTGGGGGTGAGGCACGTGGGCCGGTGTCACGCCCGAAATTCAAACCCGAATTTCCAGACTATTCTGTATTTAATCCCCGTCCGGCATCAACCAGGGTACACGTAATGACAAATCAATACACGATCCATACATATAAATAAAGCGTATAAATAAGAGGCACTTAGTCCTCACACCCAAAAGGGGACATCGGCGGAAAAGAAGGACGATCCTAGCGGGGCTTCAGCTCCACTCCACGAGCAAACTCAACTGGGTCCGAGCCTTGGTCTTCAAATACCGTCTTCAACTCGAAGCACTACACTTCGAAGGGGGAGAAAATGCAAGGCGAGTACAACTACGTACTCAACAAGCCACACCAAGGAATGCAGACATGCGACGGGAGGCAAGGAGGGCTTGGGGTTACTTTGCGGAAAGGCGGTTGCAAAACACTTTTATTTTGGAAATCGGGAAGACCGTTGAGTAGTTAAGTCAATATTAATCCTCCACCGAACAACGTTATCCCCACGTTGAACAGGCCCAACCAATTCCCACCGGTCTAATCCAGTTAGTAAGCCAATTTATTAAGGGTGGGACTAATCATGGTGAAGCCGGTCGATCGCCCATAACCGTGGGCACGGCTATACGAATAGTTTTACTCGATCGGAGGTGCGCTACTTTACCCACAAGACACGATTTCACACATGTTGCCATGCCCCGAAGTATCGCCACGATACCGCAAAGGGGAAATCGTGACAAGACCTATAGCATAACTCCCTAACCAAGCGAATCCACACCAAGGTTTCGCCCCCACTCCGCTGGGATGTGGGCAGCCCCGAGTGCCGCGGTGAATCCGGCAGCCCAAAGAACCCTTATACCGGGCCGACGAAACTCCATCACGCCCACCCTCGCCACGGATCGTCGGCTAGTGAAAAGCTATACTACGGATCCAAGGTTGCCCATTCTTGCTTGTGGTAAGCACTGTATATCTTCCAGGGTTTCCCATGAACCGATCCTTAATTGCCATGGGTGCGACAAGCCAAAACCATGCACCCACACCCACCATTTAGTCATATTTTAGTTGGGATAATTATGACCAAAAAGATATGGCCGGTGTTCCGAGCTAGCGCTCATCCGGACTAATTATAGATAAGGTGATTATCTCATTTAGTGAGCTAGTGGTAATTAAGCATGGCTAAGCATATAATTTTAGCAAAAGTCATGTAAGTGACTAAAGCTAGTCAAATTATCACCCAAGGTTTGACAAAGGACGGATATCAAAAGGGTAAGGCACAAGCAAACAGATAGGTAAACCCAACATTTTATGTAATTCGCAAAACATGCAATTTTATTTGCAAATAGTAAAACATTTGTAAAATAGGTCCAATATGCTTCAAGGGGAGTGTGACTTGCCTTGCTTCTTCCAACCAACTTCGAACTCTTGCGACCGCGAACCTCCGAAACGACGAAAACTACACGGCACGCAAAACAAGGAAAAACCCTAATAAAAACCAAATAACAAGTACATGAAAAGTAAAACAACATATAGAGCTCAATTTTAGATAAATTTTGAAATTTGAATGGCCCAATTTAGAGTTTAAATGAATTAGATATGAATTTTAGAAGTTTTGGACCATTTAAATGAATTCTAGAAATTAATTAGATTTATTGCGCAATTTTTAATTATTTTTCAAAGGAAAAAAGGCGATCTGCTGACGCCGGCAGCGAGGCGACGTCGTGAACGGACGCGGCATGACGCCGCAAACCGGATGCGACGCGCGGCTAGGGCGACGCCGCAGCCAAGCGGCGCCGACGCGCGGCGGCGCGCGCGTCCACGGCCGGTCCCACCGTGGACCAAGTCCATGGCGGTCCACGGCGGGCGCGCCACGTGGCGCACACGCGGCGCGACGCGGCAGCCACGCGGCGACCACGCGGCGGCCACGTGGGCGGCCGGATGGGCGGCCACGATCGCCCGAGGCGACGGGCGACGGAGAGGCGGCGACGGCCAACGACGGCCGGCGACGGCGCACGTGGCCCGATGGTCGCGCGGCGGCCATCGGCGTGGCGGCGAGCTGCGGAAGCGGCGGAGGAGGCGGAAAGAGGAGGGCTCACCGGCCGACGGAAAAAGCGGCGCGGCGATCGGCGCGAGCGGAGGAGGCGGCCGGCATCCGGCGCACGGTGGCGGGCGGTCCGACCACGATCGGCGACGGCCGATGGGCGGCCGATGCACGAGGGCATGCGGTGGAGCCGATGGAGGAGGTGGCGTGGCTCGTGACGGCGAGGCGGCGGGAAGCGGCGGCGGAGGCGGCTATGGCGGCAGCGGCTCGGGTCGCATGGCGGCAAGGCGCTCCGGCGACGATCCGAGTGAGGAGCGGCGGGGGGGATGCGGCGAGACGCGGAACGCGACGGCGGCGCCTTGGCGCTCGGCGGCGGGGCTCGGAACGGCGGTGGCGCTTAGCCGGAGGGCGACGGCGAGCGGCGGGAGAGGGCAACGCGGGAGAGGCGGTGAGAGCGCGGCGGGCTCGAGAAAATTGGGGAAAAAGGAGAGGAGCTCGGCGGGGGCATTTTATAGGCTCGGGGAGGCGGTGGTGACCGAGGGCGCGAAAATGCGGGAGAGGCGGTGGCCGGCGGCGGAAATGGCGCGGGGTTTAAATGGCGATTGAAGGCGCGAGATTTGGGGGAAAATAAAGGAGGAAGCCGGCGGCTTGATTGCACGGCTTTAGGGCGAGCGCAGATAAGCGGGGCGGCGGAAATCGCGGCGGCGAGAGAGCGGGAGGTCGGCGGCAATGGCGGTACGGCCGGAGGACGGGGATGACAGTGGGCCCCACTGTCATCGGCCGAGACCGAGGGAGGCGGGTGGACTTGCGCGCACGCGCGCGGGAGACGGCCGCGGCCTCTGGGCCGGCCCGGAAGGAGAGAGAAAAGGGTGCGCGCCGGGGAGGTCAAACAGACTTTCAAAGGTTTGGGTCGAAACCGGCCCGGGAACAGGAGAAGGATTTTTAATTTGTTTTCCATTTAAATTAATTGCATAAATTGTTTTGGAATTTTTATAAATACTTTTAATGCTTAAATAATTCCAAGAAAATTCTTGAAAATATAAGGACACTCAAAGTATTTAATAAAAATATATCCAGACCATTTAGTGATCAATTTATTTATTAAATAATTACTGGAGTGCTCTTTGTAGCATTTTAAATTATTTTTCGGAGCTCCAAAATTTTACGTAAAATTTCGAGAATACTTTACGACATGGAGAATATTTCAAAAATATTTCCAGCCATGATTTTTAAAGGAAATTTGAATTTCCTTAATGCTTTCACTTGATAACTTATTTTTACTTTTTATTTAATTTCGGAAAATGATTTACTTAATGATTTTTAATCCCGAACGAAAATCGGGTGTGACGAATCTACCCCCTTACAGAATCTCGTCCCGAGATTCGGGCTAGAAAGAGAGAGGGTTTTGTTGGATTTGGTTGGCCGACTAACTTCTATGGTTTCCTTTTGGCTCACTTGACGGAACCGACCGAACTCGGACAGGTTGAGCCTACCGGCACCAAACTTTGTGCTTTACTCGTTGCCAAAACTTTCGCTAGTGGTCATGATCACTCGACCTTGATCCGGCTGCAGAGGCGGTAAGATATTTCCTCCCTTAGGCTACACACTTGACAACAACCTCTTCTGCAATCTGGGAATTCATTCTGACTCGAAACCTATGAAATTGTTCTGGAAACCTTGAATTTCTCTTTCAGAACCACGGTCTCGAGCTCCGCTTCGAACCTCTCGGACTGGATGACATGCTTTTCAAAGAGTTGCTTGATCTCGCTTTTATTTGAACTGCGTGTGCCTTGAGTTATTGCTTCTTTTGGGCTAAACTGCGGATATGACTGCTTGGCGTGTGCCTTAGGTTCGAGCTTGTTAACGAGGATGGATGTAGCTCGACAATGGCTTGCAACGACTCCCTTGATTACAACCCCGCCTGCTTCATAGGGTTGAACCTCGAGCAAAACAGATTCTGGGGTAAATCAAATTTGTCTTCACGCTCACTTTACCAAGGTGGTTAGGCTTTCGCCCGACGTGATCGATGAAGCTACGCCTTGAGATTAATCGACCTCTCGATTTCGGGAAACTTTGATCCATAGATCGACGCTTCGTCATTCCTCGAAATGAAATACGACCGAGTCCTTTTACTCCGGGAAAGGCTTGGAATACACCTTCCAGCTTAACGATGGGAAGTTCCTTGTGAAAGTGATTCGGCTCACCTTTACCACAAGTAGCCTCTTTCGCGACCAAGAACAAACGTATCGCCATCCTTGAGGTTGTACCTCATCTCTCTTATTTACTAAGAATATTGACTTTAAACAATGGGATTCTCCATTAGTCAATCAAAAAGAGGCAACGATCGCGCACTTATAAACCAGTGACTTTTGGAACTCAACACTCAACCGATGATTCGGAATCCTTCCGAAAGGGTGACTCTCATACCACTAACGAGCATACCGACTTGTGATTGGCCTTTCCCATCGCTTGTGACTTCCGACATGACTCTTCGCTTCGGCTTTACCGAGGTGGTCAACCTTCGCTTGAGTTGCTTAGCGGTTGGTCCGTAGAACAAACACCGACTACTTATCAAACCTCAATAAAATGGTGCTCTAGCAAATTCTTATTTCGTTGGTTCTCGTGTCATTTTCTAACTTTGAATGTTGATAGGTCCCCAAACTTTGATGAAACTAATGAACTGCGAGAACGCCTTTGAAGCAACCAAGGGTTCCTATTGTCGGGGTCACAAGTTCACTTTCAACCCTTGAATAGGGGTGGCTTGCCGAGACGAATTTTCCATAGCATACTCGGGTGGGTGGATGTTCTTAGCCCGACATTTGGATCCTTTTGACTCGGGTAGGATGATGGGGAATTTTTCGATGTCTTCTAGGAAACATCGAGGTGGTTTCCAAGGACTGGAATGGTTGCTTTGAACCGAGGATAGCCATTCCGGATCCATATTCACCGCTAGGGTGCCACTACCCTTCATGCTTTCGGTGAAACTTACAAGATTGAGAGTGCGAAGGTTTCTTCCATGATGTCATTACCAAACCTTCATCATTCTTCCCTTTTCCTAGGGATGCTACTAATTTGTCTTTTAAGGAGGTCGCATCGCCTAAATATTATTGTGGTCGGACCTTCGCATTTCCTTGGTCTCGTGTTCACACCACTAAGGTGCTATTGCCAATCCCCCACGTCTTTACGACGTTAAAGGTTATGGGGTTCCGTAATCCTTATATAATGTTCTACTCGAACATTTGGTGCACCTTCCCATACTCTTCGGGTATCCATTATACGACCCTTTTGACGTATTTCCCGAGGTTAAAGGTTTCAATGGTCTAACCATTCACACATCCTTGATCAACCGTTTACTTCTTGTTGTTAGCAATTTTGTCTTGAGGCCTAACCGAAACTGGAATCGCGCGGAGAGTGAAACTCTAGGTTTCATATAACGTTAGCAATACACAAGTTAGCTTGCTTTTGGGATGTCCGAGATGAATCATAACATGAGAGAGACTGTGCATCTCAATCTTTATTCCACAATCCCTACTTATTACATAACTTGTCATGAAACTTCTATGTACAAGCGTAAACTTCCTTAAGGATGACACACTTGTAGACTGTTGCTGTTTGACTACGACGTCTTGACCATTGTGATCTTTACGCCGAGCTTCGGCGGGTTGACCTGATTGGTCCTTGCTTACAAACCGGTGTTCCAACAGAACACGCCGCATGTAGACACTTCGGCCTCCTTGGTAGCCGCAGTAGGTAGGACCTTCTTGCTTGGGGTGTTACTCTTGTTCGGTGGATTGCTAAGCATCCGGGCGAGGCAACACGGCGCCTTGCTAGTCTTTACGGTAACCTCATGACTTGGTGTTGGCGACAATCGCTACGATCTCTGCCGAAGGAGAGTATCGTTCTTTCCGGTTGGGGTGGATCACTACTGCCTTGGCACTACTTTCCCTTCGTTGTTGGATCTCGTAACTTGGGGTAGGTTTGCGGGTGACCCTTAGAGCATTTATCGGTGCTATTAACGACAACACGCCGTAGTGGAGATTTCATGCACGGGCGATGACTGTTATCCTTGGGCCGACGGGCGCCTTTTGGTTGGATTGGACCTGCAGTACTGAACCAGAAACGACTTGCGGAATAATGGTGTTGCGAGCATGCGCCGGTACTTAAAGGATGGTGGCGCTTGGGCATTGGACATCTTCCGTGTACGTGTCCTATTTCCCTACGGTTGAAGCAACGACGAGCATCTTTTGCTAGCCTTGAAAAGGGACATTTGTTGGAATAATGTCCTGGATTGCAACAGATTGAAACAAATCGATCCGTTTATCATGGTGTGCACTCGTCAGGTCTGCAGACTCACAACTGGGACGAAATGTGCACCGGCTTGCGAGCCTTGTTTTCCATGCCTTTGTTACCGATGGTGGTCTTCACGAGAGGTTGGAGTTGGTTGATGACCGAAGCATCATCGCCATGGATGGTACCAACCACAAGTGGATCGACACACCGTCGGGTTGTCCCATGGTCTTTCTCGTTTTTGTTTAGAACCAAATTCAACCGACGCTCTTGGGCACATGGTCTGTTCCCTCACACAAGAAACATGTGACCTTGCTCATGGGGCATTCTTCGGTACATGGGTGTCGTTACCACAAAGGCAGTGTGGTTGCACATGCTCACCGGGTGTCCAACTTCTCCACAGAGTACATGCTTTGAGCCTCATTTCTTTTCACCGAAGTTTTCAAGGATTGCTTCCTCCTCGTCGAGGATACCTCTTTGACTCATCATCCTCCGGTTGGGTGGTCCATGAAGCCCGAGATGTCGGGTTAGCCGACATGCACCACGAAAAGTATTCTTTCTTAGGCGTCGGGAATCTTCTCCGCATCTTCGGGAGTAAACTCGTACCGTGACGATCATCTTGTTGGCACATCTTGTGTTCCATTCGGTGCCTTTCTCTTCTTTGAGTTGGACGATGGCATACCAAAACTCGGCTAATTGGTTGACCGGAAACTTTCTTCCTTCGGGGACACCGCATCTCATCATTGGTCCGTGTCCCGGCGTACACTTTCCATGAACTGTGTCTTACATCATGACCTTGCTCCTTATAGCCGTAGCAGAGGTCATGTGTTTCCTTTGGCGGATGGCGGGGTTGGTGCCATTATCTCCGAAATCTTGATGACAAACTCGCGGAGTCACCGGGCGAGCGTCTGCGCTGCTGTTGACACCGCCCTTGCATCGATTGCATCATCATGGCCACTAATTGCGTCGATTGGCCACTACCCGGCTAGGATTGAGTCCATAGGAGAAGGAGATGGAGTCCTCACCGGGTTGCTTTGAGCTGATCCAAGGAACCGATGTGGTCTTGATTTACTAGCACTGCCCCTGACTTTACCCATCTGTTGTCGGAGAAGAAGGGAAAGGGGATAGAAGAGTTTAAACTAAAGATGAGACCTTAGTCCGCTTGATTACGATTTGATGTGGGTGTACCTTTATTGTTCAAGTTGATTAAGCAAACAACCTAGTATGGTCACATCCCCACCACCGATGTAAACCATACCCCGCATACACAAACAACACACGACTTAGGAACTACCAAAACTACTCTTCTAGGAAGGATTGGGTTCTAGGCCAGCTCCGGAAGACTTCGCTTGAAAACTCGGGAAGCGCCGACTCGAGTTGCTCGGCTTGAACTCCTTGCTTGAAACTTGGTGGACTTGGCTTCCGGATGGCGCTCCAGGATTAACCACTAGAGAGTTGGAGGGAAAGGAGAGAAATTTTGACAAATTGTTTTTCAAAGGCTCCAGTGGGATAGAAGAGATATTTTCGCAAGTAGGGTTTTTACAAAACTAATCCTTAAGGGTTTTGACCATTTGGCTCAACCTACGTCAAGATGGCTCGATACCAACTTGTCACGCCAAGAAATTCATACCCGAATTTCCGGACTATTACTGTGTATTTAATCCCTGTCCGTGGCATCAACCAGGGTACACGAATGACAAATCAATACACGATCCATACATATAAATAAAGCGTATAAATACTTACAAAAGAGGCACTTAGTCCTCACACCCAAAAGGGGGACAGCAGCAGAAAAGAAGGACGATCCTAGCGGGGCTTCAGCTCCACTCCACTGGCAAACTCAACTGGGGTCTGAGCATTGGTCTTCAAACACCGTCTTCAACTCAGAAGCACTACACTTCTGAAGGGGGGAGAAAATGCAAGGCTGAGTACAACCACGTACTCAACAAGCCACACCAAGGAATGCAGACATGCGACGGGAGGCAAGGAGGGCTTGGGGTTACTTTGCGGAAAGGCGGTTGCAAAACACTTTATTTTGGAAATGGGAAGACTGTTGAGTAGTTAAGTCAATATTAATCCTCCACCGAACAACGTTATCCCCACGTTGAACAGGCCCAACCAATTCCCACCTGGTCTAATCCAGATTAGTAAGCCAATTTATTAAGGGTGGGACTAATCATGGTGAAGCTGGTCGATCGCCCATAACCGTGGGCACGACTATTCGAATAGTTTTACTCTGATCAGAGGTGCGCTACTTTACCCACAAGACACGATTTCACACATGTTGCCATGCCCCGAAGTATCGCCACGATACTACAAAGGGGGAAATCGTGACAAGACCTATAGCATAACTCCTCCTAACCAAGCGAATCCACACCAAGGTTTCGCCCCCACTCCCGGTTCCTGGGATGTGGGCAGCCCCCCCGAGTGTCGCGGTGAATCCGGCAGCCCAGCAACCCTTATACCGGGGCCGACTGAAACTCCATCACGCCCACCCTCGCCACGGATCGTCGGCTAGTGAAAAGCTATACTACGGATCCAGCAGTTGTCCATTCTTGCTTGTGGTAAGCATTGTATATCTTCCAAGGTTTCCCATGAACCGGTCCTTAATTGCCATGGGTGCGACAAGCCAAAACCATGCACCCACAGCCCACCATTTAGTCATATTTTAGTTGGGATAATTATGACCAAAAAGATATGGCCAGGTGTTCCGAGCTAGCAGCTCATCTGGACTAATTATAGATAAGGTGATTATCCCATTTAGTGGGCTAGTGGTAATTAAGCATGGCTAAGCATATAATTTTAGCAAAAGTCACGTAAGTGACTATAGCTAGTCAAATTATCACCCAAGGTTTGACAAAGGACGGATATCAAAAGGGTAAGGCACAAGCAAACAGATAGGTAAACCCAACATTTTATGTAATTCGCAAAACATGCAATTTTATTTGCAAATAGTAAAACATTTGTGAAATAGGTCCAATATGCCTCAAGGGGAGTGTGACTTGCCTTGCTTCTTCCAACCAACTTCTGAACTCTTCGCGACCGCGAACCTCCGAAACAACGAAAACTACACGCTGGCACACAAAACAAGGAAAAACCCTAATAAAAACCAGATAACAGTACATGAAAAGTAAACCAACATGTAGAGCTCAATTTTAGATAAATTTTGTAATTTGAATGGCCCAATTTGGAGTTTAAATGAATTAGATATGAATTTTAGAAGTTTTGGACCATTTAAATGAATTCTAGAAATTAATTAGATGCGCAATTTTTAATTATTTTTCAAAGGAAAAAAGGTTGATGCTGACGTCGTGCCGAGGGCCGACGTCAGCGAACGACGCGGCATGACGTCGCAAACCGGATGCTAACGTCGGTGGCTAGGTGACGTCGGCGTCGCAGCGCGGCGCGGTCCACGGGCCGGTCCACCGTGGACCAAGTCCACGGCGGTCCACGGGCGGGCGCGCTACTTGGCGCACACGCGACGCCGACGCGGCAGCCACGCGGCGACCATGCGGTAGCCACGTGGGCGGCCGGATGGACGGCCACGATCCGCCCCGAGGCGAGATCGGGCGGCGGAGAGGCGGCGGCGCCGAACGGCGCGGCGGCGCACGTGGCCCGATGGTCGCCGCGGCGGCCATCGGCGTGGCGGCGAGCTGCGAAGGCGGCGGAGGAGGCGGAAAGAGGGGAGGGCTCACCACCGACGGAAAAGCGCGAGCGATCGGCGCGGCGGAGGAGGCGGCCGGCGTCCGGCGCACGGCGGCGAGGCGGTCCGACCACGATCGGCGACGGCCGATGCACAACGGCATGCGGCGGAGCCGATGGAGGAGGTGGCGTGGCTCGGGTGACGGCGAGGCGGCCGGAAGAGGCGGCCGGAGTGTAACATCCCGAAAATCGGAGAACGGAAAACGGAACGTAAAAATCGGAACTTTCAAAAACCTTCGCTTGTTGCTTCTTTCTCGGGTTGTTTGCTTCTTATTTGCCAGCTCGGTTGCATAAATTTAGTCGTGGTCAATCCCCTTTCGGTGTTTTTGGATGATTCGGAGTTGTCGAAATGGAGGTGCGAAAGCCGCATCAGGTTTTTAAAAAAGAAATTGAGGAAAGCGCGGATTTATGAAAACGCGTTTTGGGAAATATAAAATAAAATTTTTGGTTGAGAAAAGATAAATTAAAACACAAAATATATAATAAAATTCTCGGGAGTCGTACTCGAAATCCGGGAAAGTTTTGGGAAAAATAACGGGGAGAATATTGAATTTTGAAATGAGGAAATTTAAATAAAAAATATAAATATATATATATATATATTGTGCGAAAATAAAAGTGGGGAAAAGTTGAAAATATTGTGTTAAAAATTATTTTTGAATTAGAGGAATTTATTTTGGAATTTTTAGAAGAAAGGAAGATAGAAAATGGGAAATTAAAATAGAAAATCGGGAAAATAAGAATGTACACTGTTCATTGCGCTAGAGGTGCTCGACGCCGACGGCCCGGCCGCGCGCCCGCCACGCGTCGCCCGGCCGTACCGCAGCCGCACACGCGCACGCCATGTGCCGTGCTGCGCCGCGCGCCTGCCCCTACCCCGCGCGCGCCACGCGTCCGCGCGGCACGCGCGCCGCGCGCCCGCGCGCCACGCGCCGCTCGTGCCCCCGACCGCGCCGGACCCGCGCCGCCGCGCCGCCCGCGCACGTCCGCCCGTCCCGCCCTGCACCCGCGGACCGCACGCTCGCGCCACGCGCCGTGCCGCGCCCGGACCCCCACGCCGCGCGCGCCCGCGCGCGGACCCCGCTCGCGCCGCTGCTTCGGCCGCCGCGTTGCGCCCGCCGTGCCCGGCCTCCCGTGCGCCGCCACGTGTCTCCACCCCGCGCCGCGCCGAGCCGGCCCCTCCTCCTTCCACCCCGTGCCGCGCCGAGCGCGCCTCGCCGCGCTTATAAAAGGCGACGCCCGCCCCTTTGTGCCGCACACCACCGTTTCTCCCTCTCCCGGCGCCGCCGCCGCCTAACCACCGGAGCCGTCGCCGCCGTGCGCAAACTCCCTCCGTGCCCCATCGCTCCTCCCGAGCCCGCCGTCGCCGGTAAGGCCCCTAGCGCCACCCGTTTTGTCGCGGCTGCCGCCGCCTGTTTCGGCCGGTCACCGGTCGAGCGGTTGGCGCGAGATGAAGCGATGCGCCGAGTGAAAAGAAAAAAAAAAAAAAAAAAAAAAAAAAAGAAAAAGAAAAATAGGGAAAAATTTGGAGAAAATTTTGGAAAATTTGGAAAATATTTTGGGATGACTTGAGTAAAATTTTGGGCAAAAATAAATTATTTTCTCGCATGTTTTCTCGGTGCAAAGTTTGAAAAAATCGAAATCGGGCGTTTTCCGAATTTCGTTTCGCGTCGTTTTTAAATCCGGACTCTGTTTAATTCTTTCTCGCCATTTAACTAGGCTTCTCTTTTGTGCTCAAACCTTTAAAACCTCGAGCGCAAATTCCTCCGTGACATTTTCAAACCTAATTTCTCAAATAATTACGATCGTCGTCTTTGCGAAAACCCTAGGACATCAACTCGATTCCAAAACTCGGAATTTTCCTAACGACCCTTGTCCTAACTCAAGTAGGGTCTTAGGCAAAACATTTGGAGTCGTTTTCATGACCTTTATGGTTCTTTTCGATCTCTCGGTATTTTATTGAATTCTAATTGAATTCAATTGACCTTTCGCACGTACGGGTAGCACTGAAGAAACCGGCATCGACTCCGGAAGATACCACCCCTCAAGTGTGCGAGCAAGGCAAGTCATCACACTCTTTGAACATATTGATCCTACTTTGTGAAATGATGTTGATTTCAAATTAGAAATTGTATGCTTTACACAAACGGTACCTATGCTTAATATGCCCTGCTTTGATATTGATCACCATTAGAATTTATTCTTTGTAACCTTCGATGTGATATGACCGGAGGCTAACTTCGGTGGAAATGCTTAGCCACGCTTACACTAGATCCTGCATATTCATGATTTTGCAAGAAAGCTTTGTGCTCGGGCAACTACCTTAGGAGAGGTAGTTGAAATATGGCCCGTGGAGACATGAGCGCCACATGGCCATGTTGAACTGAGTTTGATGAAAATTGAAAATGCTATACAAATGTTTTAGGCTGGGCGACCGGATGATTTGGGTGGATTCGGAAAAGGCAAGTGCCGACCACTGGTCAATTAAGGACCGAGCCATGAGATAGCCGGAAAACGAGCCGCACAACCGTACTTCTCGAATGGGTATAGACCTAGCCGACTAGATAGCCGAGCGAGAGCGGTATCCTTGCATAGATGGTTCTCTATGATGTGGTTATGTGATGGAAATGAGGCTGCGGCCTTTGTTGTGAATGGTGGAATTAAACCGATATTAATTAAACTTAAAGATTGAGTAAGTTTCCCTTACCCGGGTGCGCAACTCCTCTCACCGCTAGAAAAGGACGGCTAGAGTGCATGAGGGCTTAAGTTCATGGAGCGGGTGCTGCCAAAGCAAGGTTATCGAAAGGCTTTGCCGTGACCGTCTCATGAGTTGGGACGTAGGCTCATTTGTTGGGCTGTCGTGGAGTACGGGTAAAGTGTACATCCACTGCAGTGTGAGTGAATCAATCTATTCGAATAGCCGTGCTCGCGGATATCGAGCATCGTGATAAGACTTTCATCTGGCTAGATTTTTAAACTTAAAACTGTGGGGATGGGTTTGCATGATGATTTCATTCGCTGGTGGATCAACTTCTCGAGATGCGAGAAGGGGTAGATTCCCCAGAAAATCATGACGAATCGGAGGCGGGAAGCCATCCTTGGAATCACGATGGATGGTAGATAGAACCGTCGCCGGATTAATGAACTATGGAATTAAAACTTGTTTTGGCTAGTTGTTAGGCTTGTGAAAAGAATTGTGAAAATTGGCTTTATGCAAAGGAAACTTCAGCCATTCCTTGAATAACCTTATCATATGCATCAATTTCGTGTTGGCTTGCTGAGTATGGTCGGTACTCACCCTTGCTATACGCACAAACCTCAGCTAATGGAAATGAAGAGCCGGAGGACCCATACGCGTATTTCCAGGAGGGTGAAGGAACTGACGGCGCATACTAGATCTTAGCTCCGGTCGTTGCCTGTGGCGAATGACAAGCCGCTGCCTCTATTCCGCTGCCGTATCTAAATTCTATTTTTGTGTTGTATTCGGACCATAAGGTCCTGTGGGTTGAATATTGCCTTCGGGCCGATTGATGTAATAATGTTGATGTAAGAATATTCGTGCATGTGCACCTGATTATCCAGTACTATATTCGTGGGTACCAACTACTCGATCTAGGGAAATGGTACTATGAACACGAAAGATTTCCGTCTCAAAAACGGGGGTCCACAGAGCTGGTATCAGAGCCATGCGACCGTAGGCTAAGACCAAATGGCGCCCTACCCCTGACTAGTTGGTTAAAGGGAAATATCCCTACATAGGGTCATTTTCAAACTATTATTTCTGAAAATACAAATATACCTTTTCTACATCTGTATTTCCTTTTGTTTACCAAATGATTATAATAGCTCTCTCCCTCTAACCCTAAGTTGCCTTCAAGAGCGGATGTCGAACCATGACGGAGCTGGGAGGTCACTATCCCACGAGACGAGGGGTTTGTGGCACGGCTTCGAGTCCCTGCGTGGTGTTTGAGATACCGGAACCACCCACCTACCACATCAAAAGGCATGGCTCCGAAGGATATCCATCATGGGAGGCGGCCGTTTCCATAGAAGCCCGCATGGGAAGTGAAACATCTTTCTGCTTCCACACCCGCTATCACCGGGATTTAGCGGAAGTAGCCATCCAAGATGCGGCCCGCGAAGCATTTCTTCGCCTTAATGCGATACATCGTGCCGAACTCACGGTGACGAGTTCGTGCATCATCCCTATCGCGAAGAAGGCAACCCGGTTTGCACCGTGGAGGCCACCCCTGCTGCTACAACCCGATGGTCACACGTCTATCACGTTGGGCGGAGACGGCAGATGACTGCTACGAAGAAGCCTTGCTTGAGATCAACGACCAGCAGTCACACCTCAATGATCTGGTCGAGAGCCACCAAGGGTGGGGATCGATAAACATGCTTTGCAGACTCAGTGCAAGCCAATGGTGCCCAATATGAGCAACTCTCGGACCGCTACATGGCCCGTGGGGAAGCCATGGTAGAGCTGGAGGAGCAGCTCAGGAAGAGCAAGCAGCAAGTCGACCAGCTGGAGGAGCAGCTGCGCACTCGCCCTGTCCACGCTGCAGGTACTTCCACCGAGATTGTACCAACACCTCCTGCTCCTGTGCCCGACCACTATTACCTTATGACTCCAGCATGCTTGGATACCTTTCAAGCCATGATGGAGCAAGCTTTATGTTGAGCACGAGCTGCGCCGTACACGATAGACCCCACTCTTGCCACGTCCATGGGACCCACCTCGAGCTCCGTAGCGGTGCCATCCGAGCTGGATCGGGAGAGGAGAACCCCATTCGGATCCACACCGGCTCGGAGTCCGAGGCGAGAACCTATGGAGGTCAAATGGGAGTCCGGTGACACCGATCCAATGGAGGAGGAAGCTCCCACTCGTCGCGACTCACACCGGAGGCCCCTCACCCGCCGGACCGCTCGCAAGAGTACGCGGCCACCGAGCGGGAAGATTCGGCATGACTCGAGGCCACCACCTCCGAGCCATGGGGACTCCGGTTTGCTTCAGCGGCGGACCACCCACTTCCCGCACTGCTCTTGCGGATGGTTGGACGACTAGGCGGGAGGACCATCCCAGCCTGATCTCGTTCTGGACGACTCGGTAGCGCGGACCACACTCTATTTCCCCTTAATTAGTTAATGCGGTTAGACGATGTAGTTGTTGTTGTTATCATGGCATGAAGGATGTGCATGTACGGTCAGTGTACCCGTTGATGTAATATGATGAACGTAAGCATCGCTTTGTGGTATTTTAATTCTTGAGCTTACTATTATTTTACCATGCTTGTTGATTGAAGATCATTTAAAAACAACTTGAAGAAAAATCCCCTAGGAACCATGACCTTAACAGGTCCGATCTCTTAATTCATCTATCTTCTTCAGATGGCACATCGCCGCAGAGCAGCAGCAACCAACGAGAACCCGCCGGAACCCAACCCCCACTCAGGCGGAGGTTATGGCATTACGGACCCGGATACTCCAAGCGATTGCCAACAACCAAGGAAGTCGAGGAGGATCAAGTCTAGGAGAGTTCATGCGAGCTAAGCCACCAACCTTCTCCACGGCCGAAGAACCCATGGATGCTGAGGACTGGTTGAGGGTGATCGAGAAAAAGCTAACCCTTGTCCGAGTTCGAGAAGCGATAGAGTTGTCTTCGCCACTAACCGCTAGAAGGCCCCGCAAGTGACGGTGGGACACCTACAAGGAAACTCGAGCTGAAGATGCTGGAGAACCGACATGGGAAGAATTCACGGCTGCGTTACGCGAGAATTTTGTGCCAGCTGCGGTTATGAGGATGAAGAAAACGAGTTCCGCATGCTTGCGTCAAGGAAACACCTCGTACAAGAGTATCGAACAAGTTTACCCAGCTTGCCCGTTACGCCACAAGTGACCGACGACGAGGAAGAAAAGATGGATAAATTCATTGAGGGACTAAATGACGAGCGAGAGGACCGATGATCGGACGGGATCACACCGGTTTCCAAAGCCTCATCAACAAGGTCGTTCGGCTTGAACACGACCAAAAGATGGTAGAAAATAACCGCAAAGGAGGCTCGCTATGGCTCGCCCATTTCGGGAGCGCCACAACGCCCCAAGGGAGCCACCCGTGCGGATGGAAGCCAAACGTTCGGCGGCCGGTCGTTCCCCGCTCCCGACCATGTCGGCGGAGCCGGCTACACCTCGGTTCGTACACCCACACCAACCCTAGCCGCTCCGGGAAGAAGGAATGTGAGCCTCTTCAATTGTGGAGAATTCGGGCACTACTCCAATAGTTGCCCAAAACCACGCAACACTCCGTGCGCACCGGCGCCAATGCAACGCCCGTCCGAGGAACCCCCACCCTGCTGCGGGACGAGTCGCATTCGGGACCCCGCTACCCAACGAGGCTGCCACCGGGTTTCGACGTGGCCGGGTGAATCATGTGCGGGTGAAGAAGCTCGGGAGGACCGGCGTATTGATGGGTATGTTCTCTATCAACTCTACACCGTTAAAGTTTTATTCGATTCGGGAGCCTCGCATTCATTCATATCTTCCCAAGTAAGCAAACAACACCACCTACACCAAGTAGCACTTAAGAGGCCTATGTTGGTACACTCACCGGAGAGACATAACCGTACCCCATGCTTGCATCAATGTGCCCATACGGATTAGGAACGTGGTGTTTCTTTCAAACCTTATGGTGCTATCACCCCAAACCATTGATGTCATACTCGGGATGGATTGGTTGACCAAGAATAATGGAATTATAGACTGCAGTCGAAGGGAAATCACGGTATCCACCCCATGGGGATCACCGATGAGCATAACTATGGATCAGAATCCGAAGCTATGCGAACAAGCTGCAGGAATATTCACCATGCTACCTCTAGGCGGAATGCCCGTAGTACAAGAATACCCGGACGTATTTCTCGAGGAGTTGCCCGGAATGCCCCCGGATCGCGACATAGAGTTTATCATCGACCTAATGCCCGGTACTGCCCCCATATCCAAGAGGCCTTATCGAATGCCGGCCAACGAGTTAGAGGAACTCAAGAAGCAAATCCGAGAACTACAAGAGAAGGGATTTGTACGCCCCAGTTCTTCTCCCTGGGGAGCCCCAGTACTCTTCGTCAAGAAGAAGGATGGGAGTATGAGGATGTGTGTGGACTACCGATCGTTGAACGAAGTGACTATCAAAAACAAGTACCCACTACCTCGAATCGATGACCTATTCGATCAACTTAAGGGTGCGCAAGTGTTCTCAAAGATTGATCTTCGGTCAGGATATCATCAGTTGAAGATTAGAACTGGAGATATTCCTAAGACGGCGTTCTCTACACGTTACGGCTTATACGAGTTCACAGTAATGTCCTTTGGATTAACCAATGCCTCGGCATATTTTATGAATCTGATGAACAAGGTATTCATGGAATACCTGGACAAATTCGTAGTGGTGTTCATCGACGATATACTTATCTACTCCAAGAACGATGAGGAACATGCGGAGCATCTACGGCTGGTACTGGAAAAGCTACGAGAGCACCAGCTGTATGCAAAATTTAGCAAATGCAAGTTCTGGGTCAAGGAAGTCGCTTTTCTTGGCCACGTGGTTTTAGCCGGAGGAGTAGCGGTAGACCCCGCCAAGGTCGAAGCCGTCATGGAATGGAAGGCCCCCAAGTCAGTGACGGAAGTTCGGAGTTTCTTGGGCTTGGCCGGGTATTATCGACGATTCATCGAAGGGTTTTCCACCGTAGCCCGACCCATGACTCAACTTTTGAAGAAGGAAAAGAAGTTCGAGTGGAACGAGAAGTGTCAAAAAGCTTTCGACCAACTAAAAGAAAAGTTAACCACCGCCCCAATCTTAACCTTACCTGACAACCGGAAGGATTTCGTGATGTACTGTGATGCATCTCGGCAAGGACTAGGAGGCGTGTTAATGCAGGATGGGAAGGTCGTAGCGTATGCCTCGCGACAGTTACGACCCCACGAGGAGAATTACCCCACACACGACCTGGAATTAGCCGCGGTTGTTCACGCATTGAAGATCTGGAGACACTATCTGATCGGGAACCACTGTGATATGTATACCGATCACAAGAGCTTAAAATATTTCTTTACTCAGCCTGATCTCAACTGCGACGAGGCGATGGCTGGAGTTGATCAAGGATTACGATCTAGGAATCCATTACCATCCCGGCAAGGCAAATGTAGTGGCCGATGCGCGAGCCGCAAAGCCCAATGCAACCACATGGGATTGGGAGGTATGGCCAATGAGCTCCAAGAAGAAATGGCTCGACTTAATGCACCCGATTCCTCACGGAGAAGTGAACTCATGGAAATCCAACCCCTTTTGAGGACTCAAATAGAAAAAGCCCAAAAAGGGAATGAGGAAACCCAGGAAATCAAGGAACGCATGGCGCATGGACGCGCTAAGGAGTTTTCGTAGACGACAAGGGAATCACGGTACAAGAAAAGAATCATGTGCTGAACGAGGTGGTTTGAGAGGATTGATCTTAAAAGAAGCCCACGAATCGGCATATTCGTTACATCCCAGAAGCACGAAAATGTACCAGGATTTGAAGGAAGAATACTGGTGGCCCAATATGAAGAGGGATGTAGCCGAATATGTAGCCGTGTGCGATGTGTGCCAAAGGGTGAAAGCTGAGCATCAACGACCAACAGGCTTGCTGCAGCCGCTCAAGATTCCTGAGTGGAAATGGGACGAGATAGGCATGGATTTCATAGTGGGACTACCCAAAACTGCGACTGGTTACGATTCCATTTGGGTAATAGTAGATCGGCTCACCAAGACTGCGATTTATTCCCGTGAAAACTAACTACAACGGTGCCAAGCTAGCGGAACTATACATGAGTAGGATTGTGTGTCTCCATGGGGTGCGAAGAGGATTATATCGGATCGTGGTACCCAATTCACGTCTCATTTTTGGAGCAAAGTCCACGAGGCACTCGGAAGTCACCTCGCCTTCAGTACCGCTTATCACCCACAGACTGACGGACAGACTGAAAGGACGAATCAAGTACTAGAAGATATGCTGAGAGCCTGTGCGTTGGATTTCACCAAGGATTGGGAGAAATGTTTACCGTACGCTGAGTTCTCCTACAACAATAGCTATCAAGCCAGTCTGAAGATGGCACCAAACGAAGCTCTATTTGGTCGCCGATGCCGAACCCCGTTAATGTGGTCAGAAACCGGTGAACGAACCGTATTCGGGCCTGACATAATCAAAGAGGCCGAGGAAAAAGTTCGCCTAATCCGAGACCGATTACAAGCTGCTCAATCACGACAAAAGAGCTACGTGGACACCCGCCGAAGAGAATTGGAGTTTAAAGAAGGTGACTACGTGTATTTGAAGGTCTCACCACTACGGGGAACTCAGAGGTTCAAGGTCAAAGGGAAACTCGCACCAAGATACGTGGGCCCATTCCTGATAAACGCTAGGAGAGGTGAAGTGGCCTACCAGTTGGAACTGCCCGAGAACCTCTCCGATGTCCACCCAGTATTCCACGTGTCGCAGTTAAAGAAATGTTTGCGGGTACCAGATGAGCAAGCTCCTCTAGAAACCATCCATGTCCACAGTGATCTTACCTACCCGGAGCATCCAATCAGGATACTGGACGAAGCGGAAAAGAAGACACGGACCAAGTCATGGCGCATGTACAAAGTACAATGGAGCAATCACACGGAAGAAGAGGCTACCTGGGAGAGCGAGGAGTTCCTGAAGACAGAATACCCACACCTACTCAGCAACCGGTAAGAAATCTCGGGGACGAGATTTATTGTTAGGGGGGTAGGTTTGTAACATCCTGAAAATCGAAGAACGGAAAACGGAACGTAAAAATCGGAACTTTCAAAAACCTTCGCTTGTTGCTTCTTTCTCGGGTTGTTGCTTCTTATTTGCCAGCTCGGTTGCATAAATTTAGTCGTGGTCAATCCCCCTTTCGGTGTTTTTGGATGATTCGGAGTTATCGAAATGGAGGTGCGAAAGCCGCATCTGGGTTTTTAAAAAAAGAAATCGAGGAAAGCGCGGATTTATGAAAACGCGTTTTGGGCAATATAAAATAAATTTTTGGTTGGGAAAAGATAAATTAAAACACAAAATATATAATAAAATTCTCGGGAGTCGTACTCGAAATCCGGGAAAGTTTTGGGAAAAATAACGGGAGAATATTGAATTTTGAAATGAGGAACCGAAAATCGGAGAACGGAAAACGGAACGTAAAAATCGGAACTTTCAAAACCTTCGCTTGTTGCTTCTTTCTCGGGTTGTTGCTTCTTATTTGCCGGCTCGGTTGCATAAATTTAGTCGTGGTCAATCCCTCTTTCGGTGTTTTTGGATGATTCGGAGTTATCGAAATGGAGGTGCGAAAGCCGCATCGGTTTTTAAAAAAGAAATCGAGGAAAGCGCGGATTTATGAAAACGCGTTTTGGGCAATATAAAATAAAATTTTTGGTTGGGAAAAGATAAATTAAAACACAAAATATATAATAAAATTCTCGGGAGTCGTACTCGAAATCCGGGAAAGTTTTGGGAAAAATAACGGGAGAATATTGAATTTTGAAATGAGGAATTTTAAATAAATAAATATAAATATATATATATATATTGTGGGAAAATAAAAGTGGGGAAAAGTTGAAAATATTGTGTTAAAAATTATTTTTGAATTAGAGGAATTTATTTTGGAATTTTTAGAAGAAACGAAAATAGAAAATGGGAAATTAAAATAGAAAATCGGGAAAATAAGAATGTACACTATTCATTGCGCTAGAGGTGCTCGACGCCGTACGGCCCCGGCCGCGCGCCCGCCGCGCGTCGCCGGCCGTCCGCGGCCGCGCACGCGCACGCCACGCGTTGTGCCGCGCTCGCGCGCCCGGCCCTACCCCGCGCGCCACGCGCCGCGTGGGCACGCGCGCCGCGCCCGCGCGCCACGCGCCGCGCGTGCACCCGACCGCGCCGGACCCCGCGCCGCCGCGCCCGCCGCGCACGTCCGCCCGTCCCGCCCCCGCACCCGCGCACCGCGCTCGCCGCCACGCGCCGTGCCGCGCCTGGACCCCCACGCCGCGCGCGCCCGCGTGCGCCGGACCCGCTCGCGCCGCGCGTTTCGGCCGTCGCGTTGCGCCCGCCGTGCCCGGCCTCCCCCGTGCGCCGCCGCGTGTCTCCACCCCGCGCCGCGCCGCGCCGGCCCTCCTCCTTCCACCCCGTGCCCGCGCCGAGCGCGCCTCGGCCGCGCTATAAAAGGGGCGACGCCCCGCCCCTTTGTGCCGCACACCGCCGTTTCCGCCCCTCTCTCGACGCGCCGCCGCCGCCTAACCACCGGAGCCGTCGCCGCCGTGCGCAAACTCCCCTCCGTGCCCCACTGCTCCTCCCCGAGCCCGCCGTCGCCGGTAAGGCCCCTAGCGCCACCCGTTTTGTCGCGCTGCGCCGCTCTGTTTCGGCCGGTCACCGGTCGAGCGGTTGGCGGCGATGATGAAAGATGCGCCGTGAAAAAAAAAAAAAAAAAAAAAAAAGAAAAAAGAAAAATAGGGAAAAATTTGGAGAAAATTTTGGAAAATTTGGAAAATATTTTGGGATGACTTGAGTAAAATTTTGGGCAAAAATAAATTATTTTCCCGCATGTTTTCTCAGTGCAAAGTTTGAAAAAAATCGAAATCGGGCGTTTTCCGGAATTTCGTTTCGTGTCGTTTTTAAATCCGGACTCCGTTTAATTCTTTCTCGCCATTTAACTAGGCTTCTCTTTTGTGCTCAAACCTTTAAAACCTCGAGCGCAAATTCCTCCGCTGACATTTTCAAACCTAATTTCTCAAATAATTACGATCGTCGTCTTTGCGAAAACCCTAGGACATCAACTCGATTCCAAAACTCGGAATTTTCCTAACGACCCTTGTCCTAACTCAAGTAGGGTCTTAGGCAAAACATTTGGAGTCGTTTTCATGACCTTTATGGTTCTTTTCGATCTCTCGGTATTTTATTGAATTCTAATTGAATTCAATTGACCTTTCGCACGTACGGGTAGCACCCGAAGAAACCGGCATCGACTCCGCTGAAGATACCACCCCTCAAGTGTGCGAGCAAGGCAAGTCATCACACTCTTTGAACATATTGATCCTACTTTGTGAAATGATGTTGATTTCAAATTACAAATTGCATGCTTTACACAAACGGTACCTATGCTTAATATGCCCTGCTTTGATATTGATCACCATTAGAATTTATTTTTTATAACCTTCGATGTGATATGACCGGAAGCTAACTTCGGTGGAAATGCTTAGCCCTGCTTACACTAGATCCCTGCATATTCATGATTTTGCAAGAAAGCTTTGTGCTCGGGCAACTACCTTAGGAGAGGTAGTTGAAATATGGCCCGTGGAGACATGAGCGCCACATGGCCATGTTGAACTGAGTTTGATGAAAATTGAAAATGCTATACAAATGTTTTAGACTGGGGCGGCCGGATGATTTGGGTGGATTCCGAAAAAGGCAAGTGCCGACCCCGGTCAATTAAGGACCGAGCCATGAGATAGCCGGAAAACGAGCCGTACAACCTTACTTCTCGAATGGGTATAGACCTAGCGACTAGATAGCCGAGCGAGCGGTATCCTTGCATAGATGGTTCTCTATGATGTGGTTATGTGATGGAAATGAGGCTGCGGCCTTTGTTGTGAATGGTGGAATTAAAGCGATATTAATTAAACTTGAAGATTGAGTAAGTTTCCCTTACCCCGGGTGCGCCAGAACTCCTCTCACTGCTAGAAAAGGACGGCTAGAGTGCATGAGGGCTTAAGTTCATGGAGCGGGTACTGCCAAAGCAAGGTTATCGAAAGGCTTTGCCGTGACCGTCTCATGAGTTGGGACGTAGGCTCATTTGTTGGGCTGTCGCGGAGTACGGGTAAAGTGTACATCCACTGCAGTGTGAGTGAATCAATCTATTCGAATAGCCGTGCTCGCGGATATCGAGCATCGTGACAAGACTTTCGCCTGGCTAGATTTTTAAACTTAAAACTGTGGGGATGGGTTTGCATGATGATTTCATTCGCTGGTGGATCAACTTCTCGAGATGCGAGAAGGGGTAGATTCCCCAGAAAATCATGACGAATCGGAGGCGGGAAGCCATCCTTGGAATCACGATGGATGGTAGACAGAACCGTCGTCGGATTAATGAACTATGGAATTAAAACTTGTTTTGGCTAGTTGTTAGGCTTGTGAAAAGAATTGTGAAAATTGGCTTTATGCAAAGGAAACTTCAGCCATTCCTTGAATAACCTTATCATATGCATCAATTTCGTGTTGCCTTGCTGAGTACGGTCGGTACTCACCCTTGCTATACGCACAAACCTCAGCTAATGGAAATGAAGAGCCGAAGGACCCATACGCGTATTTCCAGGAGGGTGAAGGAACTGACGGCGCATACTAGATCTTAGCTCCGGTCGTTGCCTGTGGCGAATGACAAGCCGCTGCCTCTATTCCGCTGCCGTATCTAAATTCTATTTTTGTGTTGTATTCAGACCATAAGGTCCTATGGGTTGAACATTGCCTTCGGGCCGATTGATGTAATAATGTTGATGTAAGAATATTCGTGCATGTGCACCTGATTATCTAGTACTGTATTCGTGGGTACCAACTACTCGATCCAGGGAAATGGTACTATGAACACCAAAGATTCCCGTCTCAAAAACGGGGGTCCACACGGAGGCGGCTATGGCGGCGGCGGCTCGGGTCGCATGGCGGCAAGGCGCTCTGGCGACGATCCGAGCGAGGAGCGGTGGCCGGGTGCGGCGAGACGCGGGGAACGCGACGGCGGCCTTGGCGCTCAGCGGCGGGGCTCGCAACGGCGGTGGCGCTTAGCCGGAGGGCGACAGCGAGCGACGGGGAGAGAGGCAACGCGGGGAGAGGCGGTGAGAGCGCGGCGGGCTTGGGAAAATTGGGGAAAAAGGAGAGGGAGCTCGGCAGGGGCGTTTTATAGGCTCGGGGAGAGGCGGTGGTGACCGAGGGCGGCAGAAAATGCGGGGAGAGGCGGTGGCCGGCGGCGGAAATGGCGCGGGGGTTTAAATGGCGATTGAAGGCGCGAGATTTGGGGAAAAATAAAGGAGGAAGCCGGCGGCTTGATTGCACGGCTTTAGGGCGAGCGCAGGATAAGCGGGGCGGCGGAAATCGTGGCGGCAAGAGAGCGGGAGGTCGGCGGCAATGGCGGTGCGGCCGGAGGACGGGGATGATAGGTGGGCCCCACCTGTCATCGGCCGAGAGACTGAGGGAGGCCGGGTGGACTTGGCGCGCACGCGCGGAGACGGCCGCGGCCTGCGGGCCGGCTGGGGAAGGAGAGAGAAAAGGGTGCACGCGGCGGGAAGGTCAAACAGACTTTCAAAGGTTTGGGTCGAAACCGGCCCGGAACAGGAGAAGGATTTTTAATTTGTTTTTCATTTAAATTAATCGCATAAATGGTTTTAGAATTTTTATAAATACTTTCAATGCTCAAATAATTCCAAGAAAATTCTTGAAAATATAAGGACACTCAAAGTATTTAATAAAAATATATCCACACCATGTAGTGATCAATTTATTTATTAAATAATTACTGGAGTGCTCTTTGTAGCATTTTAAATTATTTTCTGGAGCTCCAAAATTTTAGAGAAAATTTCAGAGAATACTTTACGGCATGGAGAATATTTCAAAAATATTTCCAGCCATGATTTTTAAAGGAAATTTGAATTTCCTTAATGCTTTCACTTGATAACTTATTTTCCTTTTTATTTAATTTCTGAAAATGATTTACTTAATGATTTTTAATCCCGAACGAAAATCGGGCTGTGATGCATCGACATAGCCCGTTACAGTAACCATGCCTAAACGAGCCGAGGCCCCACCCGTGCTCGTGCGAGGCGGCCCATTTGGCCATCTATACCTACAACATGTAATCTAATTAGTGCGCATGCACGTCTTTTTTCTAACTAGCAACTCACTAAGAGCCGTCAGATGATGTCCGCTGTTATGGGAAATCACTTAACTAGTACACAATGCTAGTCCATCAAGCAAGTAAAAAAATTCTTACAAATAAAATTTTCTGTTAAATTACTTATTGAAAGTACATTTAGCCTCTCAAGTGGGTTTTGGTGGTTAAAGTGGTTAAAGGACTAATGCGTCTAATTGAGATAAGTGCAAGCGATTAGTTCGAAAATGCTTAGGTGTGCGAAATATGCTCAAAGAAAACCCTCCAATAACAATTGCAAAGTGGTGAGAAGATTTTTAAATTTCTTTTTTCCTTTAATCTTGAGTTTTAGGAAAACCGTACTATTAAGAGGTGTTTCAAATGATGACCTGAAATGATCTAAGTGTTTAAAGTCATAGTCTTGAGAAGTGAGATTTTTTTATATCCTTTTTCAGCTTTTCCCTTTTTCATGACAGAGTCCTGACCGGAAGTTCTGGGGTTCTTGACTGAAACTTTCGGACATCTTTGCCAGCTCGATTCCTAAGTATTGACCAAAAGTTTCGAGGGTCCAAGACTAGAACTTTTGAACACCTCTGCAGTTCAAAATGTGAGTAACGGCTAAGTGACGACAACACTAACTTATAAATATCTCACACCCTCTCCAGCTCACTTTTGGCAATCTAACTTTTGTTTTTCTGTCCCCTAGCCTCTCCCATATTATTCTAGACCACTCCAACTCAATTCTTTAGTCTAGGAAGCAAATTTATGAGAGAATTAAGTGATTTGAGGGGTTTTGTGAGAGTGAGAGAACTAGGATGACTTGAGCACTTGGTGATTCTTGCGGGGTTGTGGTTTGATACGATCTCCTAGACGGTTAGGCATCTCTCGTGAGTATCCGGTGATTTGTGAATTGACCCGGAAAGGTTTGTAAAGGTTTTCCTCACCTCCGCAAGGAAACGAGGTATAAATAGTGAAAATCCGAACTGAGCTTTAGGAGGTTGTCTTGGTAGAGCAATCCTTATTTGTGGTGCTTGCTAGAAAGTCAAGTTTAAGATCTATGTGATCACTTGATCTCTAGTGTTGAACCTAGAAACGTTGGGTTGGAAACCGAAGACTTCTTCTTAGGGCTTTGCTTGGTGAGACAAGGGGTTAATCGAGACCTAGCTCTTCAGAGTTCCTCAACGGAGAGTAGGATTCCTTGAATCCGAACTTTAGAAAAAAAATCATTGTCTCAATTGTGCATGTCCTTTACTTTCTGTTGAGTATTTCTGTTTCCAAGTTATTCATCCCTGTCACCTGTAATTAGACTAGTCTTGAAAGTCACTTAGGTTCGAGATCATAACCTCAAAGTCCCAGAACACCTGAAGTTTTGAATCGGAACACCAGAAGTTCCAGTCAGCCTGAGCTGACCAGAAGTTACGGAGTTCTAGCTCGGAAGTTTTGATGTCCTTTTGTTTTAACCGCCGCGATTTCTAAGTAACTTTTAAGAACGTCTATTCACCCCTCTCTAGGCGATATCTATGGGGCTTTGACGTATATGATCTACAATCAATTACACCGTTGTATTCATTGCAATGAAATCTTTATAATAATATCTCACTTCATTATATTTTGATGAAAGATTATAAATTGCTTTTATAATATATCTAAATTGCTTTTAGATTTCATTAAATTACTTAATAGACATGTAAAAGTAAATTCAATAAAGCCTAAAAGTAATTTACATAAAAGTAAATTCAAATAAAGTTTTCCAATTAACACCTCAATGATAAACAATGACAAATTGTTTGAGGAAGTGAAAGATAATAGTAATAAGTAAATTCTGATACTCCAATTCAAGTCCTACACATTTCGGAATGCTACTGCAAACAGGAAATACCATACAAACTGGCCAGGAAAATGCTTTGATCGGCATGAAAAGCCTCTATGCCGATCAACTATTCTGCTCTCTTTTTTTCTGAAGAAACATCTTGTTCTTTTCTGATGATATGGACAATCATGGTAACCTCCTCCTCATCCTTCTTCAGCTGGAAGAGGCATATATCACCTATCTCCAGTTTGTTGTCATGAGCAACTTGTTTCCAGACACGAATAAACCAATCTGTTCGTCTCTGGATCCGGTTCTTGATCTGGAATTCAGTTTCCCATGTGATGTTCCTCCCAGGCAGCTGAAGCCTTATTGTTTGGTCCTGCTGTGGGAGATACTTCTTGGCATACTCCCTGCTGAAGGCCTGATTGCATATGATACAAGGTTCATTCCCAGAAAAAAAAAACAAGTTGCAGGAATCAAAAGGAGAAATTTTTTTGTTCTGAAAGATTATGTGCTGTGACTTGATGATTAACAGGGAATGAACACTGAAGATTTTTGTGTCTCGGTTTTTCAGAACACTGAAGAGAACAATCAGAACTCACCATGAAGCATAATGTGGTGCGAACGTCGCGGCCTACGTTGCTATTCCCTATCCGAGCTGCGTAAATGGGGTTTCATACTTTATAACTTGCAGCGCGTCTTCGATTCTATTCCTCTGCTGATCAATCGCGATATGTATTTGATTCTATTTCTTCAAATGTTATTGGTTGGTCTCTGTGGCTAGCTTAGCTTATGTTTGACACTGTGAAAACACCTTATTATTTACAGATTATTTAAAAAACATATTAAACAAAACATTATGGTTTACTACTGAAAAAGAAGGATCGCAATGTTTATGACGACGAGTTGTACGGCTATTAAATTATCTGTGATAAAAGTGTTTGTTAATATTGGTTGACGACGGTTTAGTAATAGAATTGTTTTTTAATTGTGATCGGTGTGCTTTTTTATTGTCTTTCTGAAATTTTAAACTTATGATGTAATAATGAACAATCATATATATATATATATGGATACTAAAATTATAATATTAATATATTCTTAAAATGAATATACTGTGGTCACCAAACTTTTGAAGTCCGTCGATATGGTTCTTGGTGGAAACGGCACGTCCTGCGGAGAATGCAATTGAAAACAAGGTCATCGATGATTTTTTTCTAAAAAATCAGAATGTGCTCCAGAAAAATGAAAAAACTGAAGTGTAATACAATAAACCTGGTGTCGTGTGAAAGGGAGGAGAAACATATACTATATACTACTATAGAGAGAGAGCCTGGAGAGACGTGTGAAAGGGATAAGAAAGGAGAGGAAGAGGTGACTGGCTGAATGGGAAAGCAAACCAATCAATGCTGCGGCTGCTCTCTGCATGCATACTCCCTCGGTTCCCAAACCATTGATCAGTGCTATTTCAACATCGACCACTAATAATTTTACTTTTTTTGTCCGAAAATAAATAAATAACATAACCACTACTAACATAAAAGTCAAAAAAATTATTCACCATTTTATTGGATCATCTCGATATAATGTGATGGAGGGTTTGATGGTTAAGAATTTAAAACAACAAATTTGATGGTTTCTAACCCTCCACCTAACTAATTTTCATAGCTATTTGATAGCTTTTGAGTTGGAATTACCTTAAATTTGCTTTGTTTAAATCCTCTATCATTAAACTTCTTAATCACATTATCTGCATATATTGAAGGATTAAATTCTTACTTGATCTTTGAGTTAGTGATGGTTGTACCATATAGTTTGTGATGGAGAAAAAAATGAAGAGAAAATAACACAACCGTATCTTTTTATTACATATAGAAGGAATAAATACATCCCTAGAGAAAAGGAAAAAGAAAAAAGGAGACCAAAACTAAACAAGGAAGACTATACATAGGGGCTTATGAACTCGTGCAAGTGCTTAGCATCTGTCAGACCCCATCTGTCAGACCCTAAAGGCTAGCGTGTTCTTTGATTGTCGTTAGAAGATAGCTTATTGTTGCCTCTTTATGATCGAAGATTCTTCTATTTCTCTCCTTCCATAATTCTCACTCGACTAGTAGGATAAGGGATCGAAGCCCCTTCTTAGGGATGCCTAGGGTATTTGCTAGATTTTCTCACCACTGTTCTACCGATTGAGCATCCTTTCATTCGGTTGGCTGGAGTTGCTGGAACCCAACCCAGTTGGCCACCAGACTCCAAATCCTGGAAGAATATCCGCACGTGGCTACTAAATGTTACGCCGTCTCAGGTGAGCTACGACAGAGAGGACATTAGCCATTGTTTCTCCATCCCTTGGCTGCCAGCCGATCAGAGGTCCAAACCCTATTTTGGATTATTAGCCACGTGTGGTATTTACATTTTTCAGGCGCCCAGGCTTTCCAGATCAGATGTTTGTAGATTGTGTTGGGTGCGCCACAACATTGTGCTTTATAGGCTGAGGAGGCCTTGTAGCAACCGTGGTTGGAAAACTTCCAACTAATCTGATCTGTCTCCCCACTGGTCAGATGGACTCTTCGCACCGCTTCTCATAAGGTGACTAACTGGTCAATGAGGCTCACTGTCCACGAGGTACTTCCGTTGATGGTTAGATCATATAACCAAGCATCATTCTCTTTGCCTTGTCACAGGGACTTTTCTATCTTTCTGGAGATTTTGTAGACAAGCGGCATGAGGTCTCTTGGCCTTTGCCCATCCAGTTAAGCAGACTCCCAAAAGCAGGCTGTGTTGCCATCGCGGACCGTAATTTTTGTTGATGTGGTGAAGAGGTCCTTGTCCATCTTATCGCAAGGCGTTTACAAACCAACCCATGGCTTGGTTGGGTTCTTCCACTCATGCCACAGCCAGCGCAAACGTAAGACTCTTGAATTTTTTGAGGTCTAGTACTCCCAGCCTACCTGGCTGATTGACAAAACTGTTCTTGACCAGTTAATCTTGCATTTTCCTCCAGTTATTTCTCCCATACCCGCTCATAGAAATCTTCGTCGTTGTTTGTCAAGCTGGTCTAAAGATCCTTTCGTGACTGAGAGCTGTCAGCAGATATATAGGTTGTGCTGAGATTACATATTTTACCAAAGTGGATCTCCTGGCCAAACCCATGTTTTCCCCCTCCAGCTTACAACCTTGCCGGAAATTTTATCAAAGACCAGCTGTAAGTCCCTTCTGCGTAATCTTCCTAGCACAAGGAGGAGTCCCAGGTATTTTAATGGGAAGGTCGCCCTTACTGTCGGGACATCTTGTAATACCTCCTCCAAGTTGATGTTATCACATCTGATGGCCGCCACTTGAGACTTGAAGGTTGATGACAAGACCAGAAGCTGTGCCAAAACTGTTGAGAATGTTGGTGAAAGCTGTTACATCTTGGCGGGTGGGGTTAATGAAAATGGCAGTGTCGTCTGCATACATCGAGATTCGTAAGCTTGACATTCTGCCCCTCAACTTGGGAAGCACCCCAAGGTATGTTGCCTTGGAGAGTAACCACTGAAGCGAGTCTATTGCAAGGATAAAGAGAAGTGGCGAGAGAGGGTCTCCTTATCGAAGGCGTCTTCCATGGTAAATTTGCTACCTTGGGCAGTCATTAAGAAGGACTTGGGAGCTTGAAGTGGATAAGAGTGCTCCAAGCCAGTTTATCCATCTCATTGGGAAACCCCTGTGTTACAACAAGGCCGTTAAGTAGTCCCACCGAATAGAGTCGAATGCCTTTATGAAGTCCAGCTTGAACAACAGAACAGCTCACCTTAACCTGTGGTACCTTCTGACCATGTTTCTAACAAAGAGGAAGTTATCGTGTATGCTTCTCCCCTTTATGAAAGCACTTTGGTTGATGGACACCAAGGAAGGCATGAGCGGCCTCAAGCGTAGTGCCAACACTTTGGAGAAGAGCTTTGCAACACTATGAATTAGGCTTATTAGCCGAAATCGGCAACTCCCTCCGCTCCATTCTTTTTTGGGATGAGGACGATGTTTGTTGAATTGATCAGATTTAAGTGTGCACATCGATAGCTGAAGATAGCATCGAAGACCAAGAGGATGTCTGGCTTGATTATGTCCCAGCATTCTCTGAAGAAAGCGCAGTGAATCCATTCGGCCTCGAGGCTTTGTCAGATGACATTTCTTTGATTGCTGCAAAGATCTCTTGTTCAGAAAATGGTTCCTCCAAGCCATGTAGGTTAGAAGTTAGAATGTCGAGCGCCTCCCAATTTAGCTCGTTTGGCCTTGGCCCTGGTTTTCCCATAATTGAGACATAGTGGCTATAGATTGTTTCTTCCTTCTCTTTGTGTGTTATAGCCCATCCGCTCTCTTTTTGGAGTCGCAGAATAGTGTTCTTCCTTTTCCACGCATTTACTTTGCGGTGGAAGAACTTTGTGTTGGCATCCCCCTTCCTAATCTAAGCTATCTGCGAGGCTTGTTTCTTTCTTGCCCTTTCAAGGGATGCCAAGGCGAGAATTTTATGCTTGAGGCCTGCTCTTAGATGCATCTCTTGTGGGGTTAAGGCTCTGTGTTCTTGCGCCACCTCTAGTCTTTGGATTACGTCAAGCGCCATATGGAATTTCAACTTAGCCTATGAGAAGATGCCTCACGCCCAATCTCTCAAGGTTGCTGCAGTGTGCTGAAGCTTATGGCTCAGGCGATGCATGGGCTTGGTGTGCGGCGATGGCTGGCTCCAAGCACTATTGGAGAAACCATTTTCGGTTGAAGTGCAAAAATCCACAATAGTCCCGGTTTGAATATTACCCGGGACTAAAAAATATTTCTAGTCCCGGTTTAAAAAGTCTACGGATATCTAGGAATATTAGTCCGGGTTCGTGACACGAACGGGACTAAAGATCATATTTAATCCCAGTTCAAATATTGTCAGAGGTTGTCAGAGCGTCGGGCATCTTTAGTCCCGGTTGGTAACACCAACCGGGACTAAAGATGCTATTTTTTGTCCCGGTTGGTGTTACCAACCGGGACTAAAAATGCCCGGCGCTCTCACAGTCTTTGACAGCCTCTTTAATCCCGCTTTGTAGCACCAACCGGGACTAAAGATCTTACTTTTTTGTCTCGGTTTGTGTTACGAACCGAGACTAAAGATCATTTAGATCTTTAGTTCCGGTTTGTAACACAAACCGGGACTAAAGTGAATGTGTTTATTTTTTAAGTGAACCTAATAAAAATATACAATTTTTGCTACATGATTCAAATGGCTCGAAACTGATTTAAGAGGACCTCTAATTTCAAAGGGGTGGTGTTGTGTGGGGATGGGCGATTAAAGATAGAAGACAATTTTAATTTAATCATTACATGGTAATTATAGAGTAATTATATTGTTATTAACTAATGATTCTCAATATATAATTTTTTATGAAATTGTTTTGTTGATAATATATAAATCGAGGGATCTACAATATTGATAAGAACATTCAAACCATGGTCGTACATGTCTAGTTTATGCCCGTGTAACAAGTTTTACGCGCATTGTTCCCGTTTCGTCCTCTAACTCGGAGTCGCTTTTAAAACGGCTATAACTTCCATACGGACTCCGATCGAGACGTTCCATATATGAAAATCGATCGAAAAAATTTCGTATGTGTTCGTCGGCAGCTTTGCCGCATTCGACGATTTTATTTTTCACAAAGAAGCCTTAGAAGTTTGTCTTTTGAGCCCGAAGTTTTTCTCCGATTCCGAGCGTGTCTTTTGAATTTTCATAGGCCACGTCTTTTGCTTGTTTATACTCAAATTTTCTATGGTTACCTCTCGTGTACTCCTAAGTCCATAAAAAATATAAAAAATAGAACAAAAAAGTCAAATTTTTCCAAAAAACAACAACTTTAGATGAAAAGGAAAAATAGAGAGGGGCAAAAGAGGAACAATATCTAGAAGAGCACATTAATGTCTAGGATTATTTATGTTTGATTAAATTTTAATATTATTGTTTTAAACCTATATTTAATGAATTTAATTTCGCCTTATTTACTAATTATTTAATTGTTAACCCTAGCCGGACCAAATAAATTTGGAAAAATAGCGAAAAATTATCTTTAGTCCCGGTTGGTGGTACTAACCGGGACTAAAGATGAATTAGAAATAGCGAAAAATTATCTTTAGTTCCGGTTGGTGGCACCAACCGGGACTAAAGATGAATTAGAAATAGCGGAAAATTATCTTTAGTCCCGATTGGTGTCACCAACCGGGACTAAAGATGAAATAAAAATAGCGATAAATTATCTTTAGTCCCAGTTGGTGACACCAACTGGGACTAAAAATCCAGGGCTATATATATCCTAGGCACGGATCGTCTTCTTCACCGATCCAACAACACTTAGTTATTTTCTCCTCTCCTCTCTCATCTCTCTCTCCCTCAGCTCACTCTCCCTCTCTCGGCTTTCTCTCGCTCCGCCATCTTTAGTCCCGGTTGGTGGCTTCAACCGGAACTAAAGATTTTTTATTTTTTTATTTTTTTCACTTTTCTTTTTTTTATATATTTTTATGGACTTAGAAGCACACGAGAGGTAACCACATGAAATTTGAGTGTAAACAAGCAAAAACGTGGCCTATGAAAAATTCGGAAGATACGCTCAAAATCGGAGAAAAGCTTCCGGCTCAAAAAGGTAATCTTCTGAGGCTTCTTTGGGCAAAATAAAATCGTCTAACGCGGAAAAGCTACCGACGAACGCATCCAAAATTTTTTTCTCATCGATTTTCATATATGGAACGTCTCGATCGGAGTCCGTATGCGAAAGTTATGGCCGTTTTAAAAACCAACTTCGAGTTAGAGGACGAAACGGGAACAATGCACGTAAAACTTGTTAAACGCGCATAAACACATGACGGCCATGGTTTAAATATTTTTATCAATATTGTACAAAAGATTCGTATATTATCACCAAAATAATTTTACAAAAGATTTTGTATATTGAGAATCATTAGTTAATAACAATATGATGATATGTATTCCTTCTATCTTCAATCACCCACCTCCACACAACACCACACTCTTTGAAATTACAGATCCCCTTAAATTAATTTTTGATCATTTGAATCATGTAGCAAAATTTATATATTTTTATTAGGTTCAGTTAAAAAATAAGCACATTCACTTTTGTCCCGGTTGGTGTTACCAACCGGGACAAAAAATAACATCTCTAGTCTCGATTGGTGTTATTAACCAGGACTAAAGATAGTGTCAGAGGCTGTCAGAACCTGTCAGAGCGCCAGACATCTTTTGTCCCGGTTGGTAGCACCAACCGGGACTAAAGATAACATCTCTAGTCTCGGTTGGTGTTATCAACCGGGACTAAAGGTGTACGACGCTCTGACAGGCTCTGACAACATTTGAACCGAGACTAGAGATGATCCTTAGTCCCGGTTCGTAACACGAACCGGGACTAATGTTTCTAAAAATCTGTAGACTTTTAAACCGAGACTAGAGATGATCTCTAGTCCCGGGTATAACTCAAACTTTTAAACCGAGACTAGAGATGATCTCTAGTCCCGGGTATAACTCAAACCGAGACTACTGTGGTTTTTGTCACTTCAACCAATGATGGTTTCTCCAGTAACGTGACAACGGCGGCGACATCCACCTGTTGAGCTTCACCACCACGGTGCCGGGGTCGATGTCCTGCACGAGCATCACAACGGCGGCGGCGTCGACTTGCTTCACGACCTGTTCCATGGTGACGGCGTCGTCGACCTCCTACGCGGGCTGCACAATGATTAATGCCGGACAGCGTCGACATGCTCCACGGCGGCATCCTGCAAAGCCTGCTTTTTCATGGCTCTAGAAGCAATCGGCTGAAAGAATATTAAGCAAGAAAGCAAGGCAATGCAACGCTTGCAGTAAGTGCTCTTCGACTCTCCTCGGGAACTCAAGCACGTTGGACGCGGAGGCCAAAACATCGTGCTTTAGCATCCAATGGGTACTTACTTCAAAACGTCAATTAATTAGAAACCGGAAGGAGTATCAAAGAAACATCATGTAAAATCAGTGTGAACTATGTGAGTATGGAGTACATTTTGGAGCAAGCACTCTGAAAAATCAACCCGGTTTTAGTAGTACAAGATCTATATGATAATATATGAATGAGTACAAAATCAGTGTAAACTTATGGAAGATATGATGTAAGTAGGAAACGAAATTGTGACATCTTAAACCTGGTTCTAGTAGTAGTAGATCCATATTACATAACAAGAGAGTTTAGCCTCATGGCACATAGATCACCTGCATCATGCAAATGTGCCACTAGCTGCATCATACATAGATTTTACTGCTACATAAAACACACATGCTTGCACACGCCACATTTGCACATTACCTACTACCATAGTCATACATAATTAACAGAGGAGGATGCCTGGAACTTAGCCCAGTAGAACAAACCGGTTATCAGCCTTACCAATGACATGGACAGTCATGGTTGGTCGTCTTGCGCCTTTCATCAGCTCGAAGATGCAAACATGTCCCTCTCGCAGCCTGTTTTCGCGGATGAACTTGATCCATCGATGGCAATTGAAGCCCTTGGTAGTGTTTGCAAGGTAGTAGTATTTGACAGACCACTTCTCCTTTCTGTTTGGTCTGATCAGCAGGATGTCATGTGATTTTCTGCCAAGATGATCATCTGCAAATCTTTTTGTCCGGTCAGCCAAAAGAAAAAGGTCAACCAATTGCATTAAAAATAAAAGAGGGTGCTTATTGTTTCATTACAACGGCAATACGATGCCGTGGAGAAAGAATACATTTAACTCAGCAACTCAACAAGGAAAAACAGGGAAGCGCCACAGAAAAACACAGCGAAGAACACCCAACTCCGCAGCGACCCCAGCTGCACTATAGCTGGGCCGACAACCACTGAAAGCTAGGCTGCGCCGTCACCTAAAATCCCTGCCTCCCGCCAGACCTCCGCTTCTTCCTTGATGTCCGCCATCAGAACGACCACAGTTTTGCTTTTGTTCTCGAAGACACGAATATTTCTTTCAGTCCAAATTTTCCAGCAACACAGCATGAAGAGCATATCAAAATCCGTTCTGTAGCTTGCCCGACAAAGTCCTCTTGCGCATAACCACCAATCAGAAAGATCCGAGGCCATTTCTACCGGTGTTGGGAACTGAAATTCAACCAGCGACGCATTGAGCACCATACAGCCGTCGTAAAACTGCAGGACACATACAAAATGGTGCCCTGTTTCCAAGTCTTGCTGACACAGAGCACAAGAGCTCTCATGTGACCATCCTCTCTTCGCCAAATTTTCCACCGTCAGACATCTGTGTTTCAGCATCAACCACATGAAGAACTTGTGAGCAATCTTTTGTAATCCTGTGTTCCCGTTTGTTTCCTTGCATGGATGAGTCCGGCTTGGAAGGTTCTCCCGGACGCGTCATTTCGTGATTGCTTGCATTTGATTGGCATGCATGGCGGGTCGATGAGATTAGTTGCTTGCATTTGATTGGCATGCATGGCATGGATTGTCGTAGCAAGCCCAAAGGCGCATGTCGCCCAGGCTACAGAGGACTCGGAGCCCACGCTGCTAATGGCCCGAGCCACTCTCTTCTCCAACACGCCGCCACCACTACGTGTCGCCGCAGCTCCAACTCCGTCCGAGCGCCGTCCCCTGCGCGTCGTCGAGGGTAAAGTTTTTGCGCAGATCGATGACGAGACGGAGCGCGACGACAGCCTCTGGTACCTCACAGCGGGGCGACCAACCACATGTCGGGTTGCTGAGACGCCTTCATCGACATCGACACTGCGATCCGTGGCTCCGTCAAGTTCGGCGATGCTCGGAGGTCGTGATCGAGGGATCCGACACCGTGTTATTTGAGGGCAAGACCGGTGAGCACCTCCCGCTCATGGGGGTGTACTACATCCCGAGGCTGACCACCAACATTATCAGCCTTGGTCAGCTCGACGAGGGTGGCTGCGACGTCCACGCCAAGCATGGCATCCTTCGGGTCCGCGACGACAGAGACCGGCTGATCATGCGAGTCCAACGCTCGGTGAGTCGCCTATACCTGTTGCTCGTGAAAATTGGACAACCTCTCTGCCTGGCCGCGCGCGCAAGCAACAGAGACAATGCATGGTTGTGGCACGAGCGGTACGGGCATCTCCACTTCGACGCCTTGCTCAAGCTTGAGCAGCAGGGCATGGTGCATGGACTGCCCCATGTCGAGCATGTTCACCAACTCTGCACCAACTGCATCACCACCAAGCTGAAGAGGAGTCCGTTCCCGTCGCAGGCGAAGCGGTGGGCGGTAAGGGCTGCTGGACCTGGTCCATGGTGACCTGTGCGGCCCCATCACACCAGCGACACCCGGCGGTAAGCAGTACTTCCTTCTGCTGGTTGATGACCGGAGCAGGTACATGTGGGCGACGCTACTCGCTGCCAAGAGCGACACGCTCGCTGCCATCAAGAATTTTCAGGCAAAGGTGGAGGAGGAGACAGGACGACGACTGTGCGTACTAAGCACGGACAACGGGGGTGAATTCATCTCTGTTGCGTTCGAGGAGTACTGCACCGAGCACGGCGTCGAGCGGCAGCACACGGCGCCGTACACGCCGCAGCAAAATGCCATCGTCGAGCGGCGGAACCAGACTATCGTCACGATGGCACGTAGTCTGCTGAAGAGCCGGAACATGGCGGCGATGTTCTGGGGTGAGGTGGTCGCCAACGCCGTCTTCCTACTGAACCGGGCACCCACCAAGGCCATCGACGGCATGACACTGTATGAGGCCTGGCACGGATGCAGGCCGGATGTCCACTTCCTGCGTTGCGTGGCGTACGTCAAGGCCACGAAGCTGCATCTGAAGAAACTTGACGACCGCGGCACTCCGGTTGTCTTCCTTGGCTATGAGCCAGGCGCCAAGGCGTGGCACTTCTATGACCCGACGACGCGTCGTGCCGTGGTGTCCAGGGACGCCGTCTTCGACGAGCTGACTTCTTGGAGTTGGAAGGACGAGGATCTAGATGCCAGTACGGACCTCGTCGTGGAGTACCACGCGATGGAGGTCGGCGTCGGACGTGAAAACGTCGACACCACTGAGGAGTCACCAAACCCCCCAACGACACCAGCCTCTACAGTGAGCCCCGGCGCTCCTGTTGCAGCCTGCAGGCACATCTGTGGCGGGCACACCACTCACCAGTGATGTCGCCCGCTGCACCAAGTTCACCTGTGACTCCAACATCTCCACCAGCTCCACTGCCCCAGCCGGAGTTCGTCTTGCCACCTCCGAATGCGGAGGAGTACTGGGATGCCGACAACGATGACGTTGAGCCGAGGTACCGTATCATCGACAACATCCTTGGAGCGGCGTCACCTCCCGGCTTCGCTTCGCGTCAGGTAGCTGCTGAGCTCCATTTGTAGATCGAGGAGGAGCCAGCCACCTTCACTGAGGCCGAGAAGCATCAGTCCTGGCGTTGCGCCATGATGGAGGAGATGGACTCCATTGAGAGCAACCAGACCTGGCGTCTGGTGCCCCTTTCGCCCGGTCATTGACCCATCGGGTTTGAAGTGGGTGTGGGTGTACAAGGTGAAGAAGAACGCTGCCGGCGAAGTGATCAAACACAAGGCACGACTCGTGGCAAAGGGATACGTCCAGCAACAGGGCGTGGACTTCGATGAGGTCTTCGCACCCGTTGCCCGCATCGAGTCAGTGCGGCTGCTACTGGCACTCGCCGCCCAGGAGGGATGGCCAGTGCATCACATGGACATGAAGTCCGCGTTCCTCAACGGGGAGCTGGTCGAAGAGGTCTACGTCAGGCAACCTCCCGGCTTCACCGTCATCGGCCACGAGGACAAGGTGTTGCGCCTGGACAAGGCGCTATATGGACCGCGTCAAGCACCACGCGCATGGAACGCCAAGCTCGACAAGACACTGGTGGGTCTTGGCTTCAGCCACAGTGCCTCGAAGCACGCCGTCTATGCTCGCGGCAAGGGTTCATCTCGGCTACTGGTGGGGATCTATGTCGACGACCTCATCATCACCGGGAACGACGTAAATGAGATAGCCAAGTTCAAGCAGGAGATGAGCTCAAGGTTCAAGATGAGTGACCTTAGTTTGCTCTGTTTTTACTTAGGCATTGAGGTGGAACAGGGAGGCGACGACATCAAGCTGTCTCAGGCGACATACATGCGCAAGATTCTGGAGCACGCGGGCATGGGACCTGCAACCCGTGCCACACTCCCATGGAGGCGCGCTTGAACCTGTCGAAGATGAGCACAGCGGCACCGGTGGATGCCACTGAGTACCGGGGCCTCGTCAGTTGTCTCTGGTACTTGGTGCATACTAGGCCAGACATCGCTTTCGCCGTCGGCTATGTCATTCGATTCATGGAGAGCCCCACCTCCGAGCACCTCAATGCGGTGAAGCGGATCCTACGCTACATTGCCAGTACGATCGACTACGGCTGCCACTATAGGCGCACCGGGATGAAGCTGAAGCTGCTCGGGTTCAGTGATGTCGACATGGGGGACGACATTGATACAAGGAAAAGCACCACAGGCGTGCTGTTTTTTCTCGGCTCATGCCCGGTGTTCTGGCAGTCCTAGAAGTAGAAGGTCATCGCTCTCTCCTCCTGCGAAGCAGAGTACATCGCGGGGACGACGGCGACATGTCAAGGCATTTGGCTAGCGCAGCTCTTGGCAGACTTGCAGAACAAGGAGCGCGCCGCTTTCAAGTTGAAGATGGATAGCCAATCGGCTATTGCTCCCAGTAAGAATCTCGTTTCATGATCGAAGTAAGCACATAGACGTCAGATATCATTTCATACGAGAATGCATTGAAGACGGGAGGATGGATGTTGAGCACGTTTGTACTGAAGAGCAGCTCGCTGACATTTTGACAAAACCGCTGGCACGAGATCGCTTCTGTGAACTTCGTGTGCAGCTTGGTGTCGCCAAGGTCAGCAAGGAACATCATGCTTAGGGGGTGAAATGTGAGCAATCTTTTGTAATCCTGTTCCTGTTTGTTTCCTTGCATGGATGAGTGGGCTTGGAAGGTTCTCCCAGACGCGTCATTTCGTGATTGCTTGCATTTGATTGGCATGCATGGCGGGTCGGCGAGATTAGTTTCTTTCCTTTGTTTAGCTTTCTTTCCTTTGTTTAGCTTTCCATTTTCCCGAGTCAAGGTGTGTATAAATAGTTGCCTAAAAGCAGAATAGCTAAATAAATTACCAATAATTATATTTTGTCATTTCTAAAAATATAATTCCCAATACAGCATGTCTTATCCAACAGAATTCTTAAAATCTGATTTACTATAAATTCAAAATTACTTTGGGCTTGATTTCAGCGGCGTTGTAGGATGTGACGGCGGGAAGGGAAGAGAGGGGAGGAGCGCGGCGTCGGTACAAGGAGACGACGAGAAAAAGGCTGCGGCGGTGGAGGATGCGGCGGCCGTGTACGAGGAGGGGGTCGAGGAGGGACGGTGGTGGTAGAGGATGTGGGGGAGGATGCGGCGGCGGGGGACGAACAGGGCCAGGCGCGCAACACCAAAAACACGAGCGTAAAAAGAAGCGCAATGACGTAAAACTGATATCAGGCGTCAGACTCGGTTAGCTATTTGTGAAGAACGAAAATGATGAGAAAGAAAATCAAATTTTGTTGGAATAAGATAGACAATCTATTGGAAGATAAATTTTGTTTAAATTAGTAAAAATAAAGATTTTAGAGGATATTGGATAACAGTTGTATATGCTTAATGCAATGAGAAAATGTGCCCTGATTAAGCATCATATTCCTGTGTTTCGTTTTCTGTTTTCTCGTGAGCTTGTGCAGGAGAGAAATTTAGGCTGACAGAACTTGATCCTTGCTGGCGTTTTGTACCTGCATCAATCAGCTGCAAATCCAGTGGGGATGATCTGCATGGACAGCATTTACTGGGGTCAGCAGCTCAAAGAGAACTCATTTGTGAAACAGAGATTTTTTACATGAAAATTTCTGTGGTATATGACGATATAAGTTAATCCGCATAAAGTTGTATCTAAGATTTTTGTTTTGATCATAGGAGCTGAACAATTGGAGTGACCAGGATGTTCCTGCGACGAACATGAGCCGTCCGCAGAACAGCTACAAACACAGGATTGCCTGGTTGCAGTGATACCAAACTGAATATCTCATCTCGTTCCTCGCCAGTCAGGTAATTGGCAAACCTCGTGCAGTGGTAGTCAGCATGTTCATCATCATCACTATTCCTTTCCTCAATCACATGACAGCGGCTACAGTTTGGATCTTCAGGTTCCTTCCCTAAATGAATAAGTAGAACACATTCTAGGCTTCAGACTTGTTTCAAAACATAAAAAATTCAAAACCTCAAAAGAACATTCTAAGAACACTGCTTACTTGGATTAGTCTTAGTCTTGCCACTAAATTTCTTTGAAATAGAGGCGTTGTGAGGAGATCCAACTAGAACTGATGGTGTGCTAGCACCTTCAGAATCACTTAAAAGATTCTGCCCAGCATTCTCCTGCAATTAATGAGCCTTGGCAAACTCCTCCCATCCTGACATCAGGAGCAGCTCAGCAGCAACCTTTTCGACGCCGATGCGCCATGTTTCGCCGCTGGGTGCTTTCAGGTCGAACCCATTGGTGTGATCTGGACACTCAAAACCTCTGCAACCTTCTCAGGTATGCTCTGAAATGAAAATACAATTTCTTTTAAACTTTTTGGATGATACTGCAATATGATATTTTTTTTTAGTTGGCCGGATGAATGCCGTGTCTAATTATCAGGTACTGAAAGTCTGAAAATGGAATTACAGAAAACACATTCTTTCAGGATGATTATAATTTTCTGCAATGCCACTTTGACATACAAACACTACTCTAACATATATAGTAATATATGAAGCCCACACACCATATCCTACCAATACCATGGCTTACTTATATTCCTTTCAGTAATCACAAGTTTTAACAGCTTCAAATGACAAAAGCCTGAAGAAAAGATACTTACAATGCCATGAGCAAAATCCCCTGTCATGAGCCTGAAGAAACGAACCCTCTCACATCCATATGCTCCCTGTAGTAGTGCTCCTGCCACTTTCTGCAACTCTCACACCCCTTCTCACCCATCACCTACCTGCATCGCATTACATCTCAAATGATGCAAGGCATGAACACCTGAAGGAAGGGAGAAGACAAAGTTCTTGCCTTTGTTGACAACTTTTTTGGCAAGAAGACAATTACGATCCGGACACCTAAACGTCTCGTGGTGATATGGAGTCGCCAACCACCCCGATCTAGCCAAAGAACTAAATCAAGATGGGTTTTATAGATTAAACCGGCTAGCGAAGCCGATTTGAGTAGAACGATAAATAAATATCCGTCTCGTGGGCAAACGGAAGGTTTTCAGGACAAACCTACAAAAGATGTCATACTCTCGCAGCAACGGCGGACAATTTACAGCGCAAATCGAGAAAGATGGACGAACTACTTGGAACAAATATGAAAAAGTAAAAGAATGATTCAATTGGCTAAAACTTGAGAATAGATTGTGTGTTCTCCAATTGAACCGGCCTTGGCCCTTAAATAGGGGTTGGTCTTGCCTCCTACAAGTCCTCCTCCACGTCCAATTCGAGAATACACCTTAGAAAACTCGAAACATACCTTATGGAGCAAGAAAACTCAAGTGCCGACGAAAATCGACTCGGTCTCGGACTCTGCCGGTCAGACCGGCCACATGCCGCCGATCTGACCGGCCTTAGGCCCGGTCTGACCGACCCATACATGGCGGTCAGACCGGCCTCCTGGAGGAAACCGGCAGATTTTCCAAATATTGACAATTCCCCCTATTTCAACTCTAGATGCCAATTTTGAGTGTAAACACATGCCCCCTGCCTTTTATGATGAACATCGTGAATCTAAAAGCATAGAACATGTTTGTCTCAGGGCGATAATCCATATTACCGGCCATAATATTTCCTAAGCATCCTGCCAAACACTTGAAAAGTATTTCTTTAAGTATTTCCTGTTGATAGCTTGCTGAAAACGTTCTCCTTGAAGTGTCTCCAAAAAATACGCATTTCCTAGAATGATTCCGCATATTCGATAAAGCCCTTCCCAACTTGGCGAGCACTTACCGAACTCTTTAGATTGAGAACCCAAAGGCAAAATTGTCTTCCATACCAACACTTGGAATGTCTTTGCCTTCACCCTTTTGTTGTATGCTTTAGCCACTCTCTTCTTCTCTTTCTCTATTTCCTCCAAAGCCTTCAAACGCTTGTCGATCACTTCATCAAGATTATCTCCCATCAAGGTCTTGTAGTCTTCAACAGATAAATCATCTTGCTTTATATATCGAAGAGAGCGATTCACCTCAACCGGTAAAACGACTTGTTGTCCATAGACCAACTCAAAAAGGGTCACCTTGATGGCACCATGTTTAGATATCCTATGTGCCCTAATGCCTCAGAAAGCACCTCATGCCACCTCTTCGGATGTTCTTCAATCTTCTTCTTGACTAATTTTAACAAAGTTTTATTACTCGACTCGGCTTGTCCATTAGCCTCCGTATGAGTCATATTTTTGAGCGGCACGGCTTCGGCCCACTTGCTAAAGTAATCCGTTGCAACTAGCACGAACCGATGCCCTTTCGATGATGAAGGATGAATCTGACCGATGAAATCCAAAGCCCAACCTTGGAATGACCATGGTTTAATAATAGGATTTAACACCGCGGCTGGTGCCAATCATCGAAATTGACAATAATATGCAAACATTGATCAAGATACCTATTTAGTGATCCATCAAGGCATTTGTAAACTTTGACAATTTGTTGCACCGCCAACTCACGAATCACCAAATGCCTCCACGTGTGTAGCACCAATGATTTTCATCACTTGTAAGCCGAATAATAAAGCTTTATACTTGGCCTGATTGTTTGTACAAAAATATTCCAAATGAACCGATGCTTCAAAACATTGACCATTGAACGAAATTAAAACTACCCCTATACGTTGACCCTCCTTGCACGAAGAACCATCAAAATAAATCTTCCAAGGTGTAACACTAAGCAAGCAAACCTCATCTTCATAAGCAATATCCACATGATGATCTACTATAAAGTCTACTACAATTTGGTCTTTCATATATTTCAAAGGTTCATAAGCCAAATCATATTCAATCAATGCATACGCCCACTTGCCAATTCTCCCACTCAGAATTGGCCTTTGCAACATGTGTTTAATAACATCGGTCTGACAAGCAACTATGAAAGTACTAGATAACAAGTAATGACGCAACTTGGTATAAGCATAGTATAAGCAAAGACAAAGTCTCTCCACAAAAACATACCTCGTCTTGGCTTCCAAAAGATGGCGGCTCAAATACGTGATTATATATTCCTTGCCATCTTCCTCTTGTGTCAAAACGGCTCCAATGACTTTGTCTTCAGCAGCAATATATAACCGAAACGGAATTCCGGTTTTAGGCGCTCGCACCAAAGGTGGAGTAGATAAATACTTCTTCAATCCCTCAAACACCTCTTGTTGTGTTGCCTCCCAAGTAAAATCGGCTTCTCTTTTCAAACGTAAGATGGGAACGAAAGCATCGATTTTACCTGCCAGATTAGATATAAATCTTCTCAAGTAGTTTACTTTACCTAGTAACTTTTGAACTTCTTTCTTGCATGTCGGTGCCTTGAAATCTTGAATCTTCTCAACCTTCTTAGGATCAATCTCAATTCCTCTCTCATGCACCATGAATCTTAAGAACTTCCCCGCCGACACACCAAAGGCACACTTGAGTGAATTCATCTTTAAACCATACCGATGCATCCTGTTAAAAGCTAACCTCAAATCAGATATATGACCATCCATGCCATCCGATTTGACAACAATATCATCAATGTAGATTTCTAAGATAAAACCTAGCAAATCATGGAAAATCAAGTTCATTGCTCTTTGATATGTTACACCGGCATTATTCAATCCAAATGTCATGATAACCCACTCAAATAACCCAACAAATCCCGGACACCTAAAAGCCGTCTTGTACATGTTCTCTTCCGTCATAAAGATTTGATTGTAGCCGGCATTATCATCCAAAAAGCTAATCACTTTATGACTCAAAGAATCATTTATCAACATGTCGGCTACAGACATAGGATATTCATCTTTAGGAGTAGCTTTGTTCAAATCTCTAAAATCTATGCATACTCTAATCTTGCCACTCCCCTTTTTTTCACCGGAACTATGTTGGACACCCCCTCCGCATACCGGCATGGACTAATAAACCCCGCCTTTAATAATCAATCTATCTCTTCTTTGACACGATCATAAATAAGAGGATTGAAGCGACGAGGGGGTTGTTTATGAGGCCTAAACCCTGATTTTATAGGAAGCCGATGCTCAACAAGATCACGGCTAAGTCCCGGCATCTCATGGTATTCCCATGCAAAGCAATCAACATATTCCTTAAGCAACTCGATTATTTTAACCTTATAATTGGCTTTCATACTTTTGTTTACAAAAGTCGGCCTTGGAATACTTCCATCTCCTATGTCCATTTCTTCTAATGGATCGGCCGATGTAAACCCTTAACCAAGTTTCTCTACTTCATCAAAATCTTTAATAGTTTCTCCAATATCGTTCTTTGTAGATCAATATTCTTGCACCCTCCTTTGCAACCACTCTAAATTGGATTATTTACTCATCATATAAAGTAATATCACATAGCCGTGATAAGCTAGCCGGTTTTACAGAGATAGGTACAAAGCCATCTTTGCAAACACTAATAAAATCAAAGTTAGAGAGATCTAATCCTGATAAGCATTGAATATTCCCATGTTGCCACCCCATCGAAACATCGGCCATTGCAAGGTCGACCGATGCATCCGCTTGAATAACTTCAATATCATCGCCGTCCCATTGAATCAAGCATTGGTACAAAGTAGAAGGAACACAACAGTTGGCATGAATCCAACGTCTCAAAATAACACTATAGTTACCTTGCACATCGACGACGAAGAAAGCGGTAGGCAACGTCTTGTTTCCCACTGTAAGCTCCACGGATAAGATCTCCTTAGCCTCCGTTGATTCACTACTAAAGCCGTTGAGCATCATATTGGTTTTCTTCAATTCAGCTTCTTCACGACCCAACTTCCTAAATAGTGAATACGACATCAAGTTTACAACGACACCTTCATCCACTAGAATCATCGAGACCGGCTTCCTGTCAATATGGCCTTTGAGATAAAGAGGCTTCATATGATGGTTAGCTTCATCGGGCTTATCAAATTCCGCATCCCTTAGACCTAGCGAAAGCTGAGCAACCTCTACCTCCTCAATGGCACAGAACTCCATGGGCAACATGCACACCATGCTGATATCCATGCTTTCACTTGGTGATGACGCAATAGCCGGTTCATTTTCTCTCCTTTCCCCTCGAACAACTACCGGCTCCCCAACCTTCAATGGTTTGGGTTTCCATTCCTTCACTGGCGGCAGCCGCAATTCATCAAATCTTCTATCTCTCCACTCTTCGGCCTCCTTTTCTTTCAACTCACATGCCCGAAGACATTGCAACCTTCTCCTTTGTGTAGCCGTCAAATCTTCAGGCATCCACCTCGGCTTCGGCTGTGTTCCAGGAGGTATGTATTGTTCTCCATTATTCTTTCGCGAAGAAGAAGCAAACCTTGAACCACTTCTGGAAGACTGGCGGTCAGATCGGCGCTGGTAACTGGTCGGACCGTCCTTGTACCTGCGGTTAGACCGGCCAGAGGACTTGGTTAGACCGGCTGTAGGCTCTCGGTCTGACCAGCCTATAGGCCCGGTCAGACCGGCTGTGGGTCTTCGGTTAGACCGGCCAACAGGCTCGGTCTGACTGCTCCCTTGCGCAGAACATGTGTTGACTTCAGTTCGATCACTCAAAACTGTTTTAGCTTTATCCCCAGAAGGTATCGGCACATCATGAGACCCTATCTTGATAGTAACCACCTCCGAAGTCCTCTCCTCCGCCTTAGTGCGCTTATGCGCCCTCTTTTCTTCCTCGAACTGATTTCTTGATGCAAACCGGCCTTCATTTGACGAAGACATATGTTCATGTGCTGATGTCCTCTTCCTTCCCCATCCTTGACAAAATTGCATTGGAGGTATATGATCATACATTGGTGGTATTGCCCCCCATGGCATAAAATAAGGAAAAGGATATCCCGACGGCAGCATCGGACAAGGCCCCATGGCATGACTTGAGGATAATGTGGGAACGGTGAGACCAAATCGTTCCTTAGGAGGTGATCTTGGTCTCTTGCCCTTGTTACGCTCCTTCTCCATGCTTCTCTTTTCGTATTTGTTTAAGAGGATATCAAAAGTCACTTTTGGCATCCGGTGATTTCTTGAACTTGAAGCTTTATCTTCATTCTTCTTCCAAACACCAACCTCCAGATTCTAGGGCACACGCATCTTGGATCTAGCTTCTCCAATCACAACTCCCTTTCCCTTAGTAGATTCGGCTTGCTTCGGCCGAATCAACACTCTTTTGTCATTGAAATCAATAACATTAACAGGAAAAGGATCGCTGTCAAGCTTGATCTTAGAGCCCTCAGTAAATTTCAATCGTCCTTCCTCTATGGCTGATTGAACCTGTCGACGAAACACATTATACTCATTAGTAGAATGAGAATAAGAATCATGCCACTTGCAATAAGATTGACGCTTTAATTCTTCTAATGAGGGTATGACATGGCCTTTAGGTAACTTAATTTGCTTCTCTTGCAAGAGATAATCAAAAATTTTATCACACTTGGCCACATCAAAACTATACTTAACCTCACTTTGTCGATCCTTGTGAGGAGTCGGCATCAAGCTAGAATAAACAAAAGGCTTATTCTTGTTAGTCCAACATCATGATCGCCCTCATCACTATCAGAATCATTATCATTGGAGCAATCAACCATACTAACACGAGGCCCTTTGCCATTAGATCTAACAAACTTTTTACTATCCCTGACCCGGCTTTCTTGAGCCAGAGCCTTCTGCATGACTTGGCTAACATCAAAAAATTATTGGCCATCTAACCTTTCTTTAATAGGAGCAAGTAAACCACTAAAATCAAGGTCAGTCAAATCTCTCTCGGTTATATTCAGACTAAAACACCGGTTTCTAGCATCTCTAAATCTCTTAATATAATCAGTGATAGATTCATTATATTTTGCCTAACCGATGTTAAGTCACATAGCCTAAGCTCAGTTTCACCAGTATAGAAATAATCATGAAATTTCTGCTCTAATTGAGCCTAAGTATGAATAGAATTTGCCGGTAAAGAAGTAAACCATGTAAAAGCAGTACCGGACAAAGATAAAGAAAATAAGCGCAATTTAAAAGCATCGGAAGTACTAGCGTCACCACATTGTGCTAAAAATTGGCCTATGTGTTCCCATGTAGTTCTACTATCCTCACCACTAAATTTTGTGAACTCAGAAACTCTATAACCGTGAGGATATGGGATATTATCAAAATAATCGGGATACGGCTTTTGGTAAACCTTAGCCCAATTCATTGGCTCAATTCCAAATGACTCTCTAATGATGTTTCTAATCCGTTCCTCCATATTCTCAGGCCTTGGTAGATCGGGTAAGTTTGGCAGCCTAAAAAGCGGTTGTTGTGGCACAATATTGTCATATTGGCCATACCTAGTATCATGCGGATAACCTCTATTAGGATCATTTTATTGATTAGGTATATGTGAAGGAATTTGTGGAGGAACAGTAGCTACAGGAGGATCATGTACAGGAACGTGATATAAAACCAAATTACCCGTGATTGGGTCCATGTCCTGTACCGGCACCAATGCGTCGGTCTGACTAGCCCAGGGCCCGGTCTGACCAGCAATGTGGGGTGCGGTCTGACCGGCCATATAGCCGCCGATCAGACCGGTGAAGGGGGCAGTCGGACCGGCCTGTTGGCCGGTCTGACCGATATAGGGTGCGCAGGTCAGACCGACTATAAATCCGGTCAGACCAACATGAGCGGCTGAACTCTCTCCCCCGGCTTGTTGCATAATCGCCCCATCAGTTTTGCTGAATATTTGATGAACAGGGGCTTGGCTAGCACTTGCAGCAGAGATAGATGGTAAATCGGCCATGAGAGAGCCGAATTTAGAACTCATATAATCATTAATCATCTTATTAAAGCAAGACTCCATAGCAAGTTAAAACTTATTGTTGATAGCGACGGTAACGGATTCATCTATTGAACTTGCCACGAGCTTTTGAATAGGAAGTGCAATTTTCTCTGTACTTACCTCATCATGGACGACTTTGAGCGGACTCCTGGACTTGAGGACCACGCCTTGACGAGTTTTAATGCACGATTTGTCCAAAACCTCCTGCGTGATCACCTTGATCTGCTCCTCCATGATCTTACGCACTTTTTCGTCAAGATCATCCAATGAAACATGCATGACTTTGGATGGATCCACCTCTTGTGCAACTTGCTTCGACATCGCGGCGTCGAAATTGAGATGGCGCTGAACATATTTCCCCAACGGAGTCGCCAAAAATCATGTTGACAACTTTTTTCGCAAGAAGACAATCATGATCGGGACACCTAAACGCCTTGCGGTGATATGGAGTCGCCAACCACTCCAATCTAGCCAAAGAACTAAACCAAGATGAGTTTTGTAGATTAAACCGGCTAGCGAAGCCGATTTGAGTAGAACGATAGATAAATACCCGTCTCGTGGGCAAATGAAAGGTTTTCATGACAAACCTACAAAGAGATGTCGCAATCCTACTCTTTTCGGATGATATGGACCATCATGGTAATCTCCTCCTCGCCTATCAGCTGGAATAGGCATATATTGTATATGTCCAGTTTATTGTCAATACCAAATTGTTTCCAGCCATTCACAAGCCAATGTCTACGTTTCTTTATCTGAAATTAAGTTTCCCATGTCATGTTCTTCCCGGGCCTCTTGAGCCTTATGGTTTGGTCGAATCGTGGGAGATACTTCGCCGCATACTCCACACCGAAAGCCTGATTGCACATAGAAAAAAAATGTAAGGTTCAATTTCTCAGCAAAAGAAACAAGTTGCAGCGATCGAAAGGAGAACATTTCCGCTCTGGAAGTTTAATGTGCTGTAACTAGAAAATCAGCAGGGAATGAACTTCCATCGGATCATAAGCATTGTATTTTTTTTCTCAATGCTGAACAAAATAATCATAACTCACCATAATGCATAGAGTGGTGCCAACTCTGCGGCCAATGTTGCTATTCCCTCATGACGGCTACCTAAACCGGGATTTCGGACTGAATAGCTTGTAGTGTATGTATGATTTTTTTTTCTTCTCCTGATCAGTTAAGAGTGCTGGATCGTGATTTGAATACGATGTGGTCGCCAAGCTTTTCATAGCTCCAGGCATAGGTTTCTTGGTGGAAGGGGCACATACTGCAGAAAATGATATAATGGAAACATGGTCATCCAGTGATCAGAATGTGCTCCAAAGAAACGAAAAATCTAAAGGGTAATACAAAAACCTGCGCGATATTTTCCTTCAAAAGGATGAAAAGTTAATGTCACTCCTCTTTGGCTGTTTGATGTTTCAAATACACAGACATCACCCTCTTTCAACTTATTGTCCTGAATGAAGTCCAACCAGCCAATAGAAAGTGTTTTTTCTAGTGCATATGGACCATCAGTGTCGATGTCCATATTGATATCCCATATCTTGCTACCTCCATGCTGACAAAACCTTATGGTCTTATTTTTGTCAAGGTGGCATTTGACGGCATAATTCTTACACATTGCCTATACAAAAAAATAAATTATTTGTTATAGTTGAAGAAGCAATGTTTCAGAAAGTACATATCAACAAAACTTGCAGTACTGATACAGAGAAGAAATTTGAAGCATACCAGAGATCCATCTTGCTTTGTGCATAGCTGTGACGTAAAATGGAATCTGAGGTTGAAATTTCTCCACGAGGGCATCAACTTCAGCCTTCTGCTCACTGATCATTTGCGCACCATTGCCAAGTAGTAGAAAGGCTCGGTTGGCTTCTGAACTGGATTTTTTTATTTTTGGTCCCTTATAAAAACTTATTTTACAAACAGACACATGAAAAAACTTATTTTGGAAATGGACATTTTTCATGACACCAATGATATTGGAGCCGTCCCTCTAGTCTCTCCAGAGAAACTACATAACTTATATGAAGAGAAACAGAGCCAATGACATTGGTGTCAAAGACCTATTTGTATTTTTTTTTTGAAAAATGACTTATGTGTAATAAAAATATTTATAAATAGGTTCTCGGTGACACTAATAATAAGGACCTATTTGTAAATACTTTTTGTTACACATAGATCCTTTTTTATTATAAATAGGTTTTTTCAAATTTTGTTTACAAATAGGTTATCAACGTCAATAATATTGGCATCGTCCCCCCTTTATACAATTTTCTTACTTCTCCGAGAAGACTAGGGAGACGACGTCAACATCATTGGCGTCGTTATATTAAACCACGACACCAACAACGTTGACGCCACTAAAAGGATCCATTTCTAGGATAAGTTTTTAGGTCTATTTATAAAATAAATTTTCAAAAAGTCTAAAATATAAAAAACACTGCCTGAATTCACAGATCCCTCAATTTCTTCAGAAGACATCAAGATGGAAATGGTTAGGATACGGGTCAAACCTAAACTATTTTCAGTAAATTTGTTGATTTATGGTTCAATAGGATAAATCCATCACAAAGTCCACTATATTAATAGATTATTCATGGATATCCAAATGGATCAGATACATTACTATTAAACAAAAAACTCATATTATATATGTGTAAAACTCAGACTCAAAATTTTTAAATTTGCGTTCACATTATAAAAATTTATCAGATTTAGTTGAATTTTGTAGGGATGATTTATTATACAAAGAAGCAACTTTGTACAAATTTTGAGCCATTTATACATGTGGGGCCCACGATGCATTACTAAGACCAAAAAATATAGTTTAATATGTATAAAACTTGGATCCAAATTTTTAAACTCGTGTTCATACTATGAAAACTTGTTAAATTTAGTTAAATTTTATAGAAATAATTTAGTATATAGAGAAATAACTTTGTATAAATTTTAAAGATATTTATACATGTGAAGCCATTGTGGGTTGAACCCCTTAAACCTAGATCCTAATGGTTTGATCCGTTTGATCTATTTATATTTTTGGAGCGATCCTAATGATCCATTGGAGCAAATTTATAGATAGATTTAATTGATAAATGGATCGAACCTAACCATTCACATTCCAACATTCCATAGGAGATAGGACATTTTCAACTAACAATGACAACCATGTGGCTTTTAGTAAACACAACAACTGTTCCAAACATAAGTAACACGGTTCAAATACTTACTTGATTGCTGTGAAGGAGATCCAAATTGATCTATCTTCCGAGTTTTTCTGCTGTGGCTAAAATTACCGACACACCACTTCACCAACCCATAATTCTACCCAGTTTGAGTGATTATCTTGAGGTATGCTCTTTTTTAGGTCATGAGGAGAGTAGTTCATCATGAAACAGGATAGTTCTTTCTCACAACCAATTGGATCATTAATCCGAACTTTCAAATGATATATGAAGACCAAAATGTCGTCTTCTTCAAGTTCATAAGCACTGGCAAATTCTGCCCATTCAGACTGAAAGACAAAACTATATAGTTCCTTGACAACTTGAACATTATATGCGTTTCCGTTGCGGGTTTCTAGTTTGACTGTTTCAGACATCTGTCCTCTGAAATTGTGTGCAAACTTGTCTGATATGGTCTGCAGGAGTAAAGAAATTACATTTCTCATGCACATGATTACTTGGATAAAGCCACAGATAATTTACAGTGACATGGAAAATGTCATGGAATTGTTGTAATTTTCTTTTTAAAAAGTAATGCAACCACAGGCAGGAATAAGTAACACTACTAGTTCATATTGATTTCCAGACGTGTTCCCAAAGTGAAAAGCAAAACTGGATTTTGATATCTTATGGCAGTACTAAAATCAATAGATTATCTAATTGCTACTTAAGTTGACCACTTCCCCAAGATAACACATGCAAAAACTAGAGGAGATACATATTTACTATTTGTGCACAATTACAAGGTATTGGACAAGGCCTTACCACTGCATTTTTGAAATCACCAATCATAACCTTGGTGAAACTCTTTCCATGATCATCCATGTGGAGCCAATAATGATCTGCAACGCCATTCTTGCATACTGTGTATTCCATCCCGGGACTACTCCGATCATATTAATTGAGATGAACTTTTTAGAGAAAATTTTTAAAATAAATGCACTCACTTGCAAAGGCAACAACAAACAAATTTATATCATAACGATATAGGAGAATATTTGGGAAAGAACTCTGAAACTTTCCTAATTATATAGGGGAAAACATACTAAATTTCATAAAACTATATATATACTTTTGACGAAACTATCAGAAAACTACATAGAAAACTACATAGTGATCAGTCTCCCAATGTTATTTGTTTAACCACAAAAGGTATCTACTTGGACAGAATTGATACGACCCGAATTTATCTTATTTAAAAACACATCGATACATAGATTGAGTGTTATCTATCAACGAAAAAATAACTAACATCAGCCGAATTAAGATTTAGTGATGATGACATGGGTTCTACCAGTATATGCTAAAGGGTCAACTTGGCTAGTACCATCGCAACAATCAAGAAATTGAAAAAATGTCATTGACAAGTGGGTCCAAGCCAAGTTTAAGTGGGTCCACCCACAAACCCACCTGGTTATCCATTTATTTGACCTATCATTTATTTGACCTATGAGTGAATTCATATGTTGATCCGCTTGCTCCCTTAATCCCGTGCTGTTCTCACATGCGAAAGCATTTTGGAACCCACACTATATTTATGATGGTATTTTTCAAATTTTCTAAATGCTAAATGCTAAATGGTTGAACAAGCCTAGAAATATACCTTTTTCAGCCATTAAGACTTACATATATCAAAAAAGAATCCCAAGAACACGAAACGAGGCATTTATTTATATTATATAATATTTGACCATAAGAACAAAGCTAAAGATTCAAACATCAACGGTTCAACACATTAAGCTCACGATCAGCAAGAAAAAAAAAGAAAGAGTAAATTAATATCAAAGAAACCCCATGTACTGTGCTTAGGTTTAAAAACCACAATATCAAGTTAACAAGCCAAACCACCGAAAAACATTTTTTTTGTTTTCCCCAACTCAAGCAAAAACCCTAGAACACAATCATCCATCGGAACATGCAAGATCAATCAAACTATCTAGCAAAATTAATCAGGCTAAATCCAAGCCAGCTATGTTATCACAGACATGCTACACTAGACAAATTTTCTCCTCCAAATCAAAGAAACTCTAGTGCCATAGAACACAATCTCGAACAAAAAAGAAATGCCAAGAACTTGCCTTCCTCGCGCGACCGGCGCCTTTGAGCAGCGCAAGGAGCATACGAGAGAGAGGAGAGAAGGAGAGAGAAGGCCAGACTACTGGACTCATGTGAGAGTGGAAGAAAAGAGACAGAGAAAGAGGTGAATGGAAGACTCGTCTGGCTTCACGGGGAAGGAACAAAACAAAACCAATCGATGCTGCGCCTGCTCAATGTTACTCCGGCCTCCGTAGAAAAAGTAACCCCAAGTTAGAAGAAAATGTGACACGTTATGGTACAATGAATCGAGTGTCATGTCTCTTTCTAAATTGACTTTTTTTTAGCCGCTGTTCGCTTGTCTTGTCAACCGGTTTATTAGTCGTTTAAACAGTATTTTTCTTAAACCAACCGGCTTATCTTATCAGCTGGCTTATACGACTAGCCGAACACGCCGATGTCATATATTTTTATACATGGATTTTTAGGTTTGGCTATATTTGTTTTAAGGAGTCATCTATTTCAGAAGAGTAGCATAATATTTCAGACGAAGACACCCACTTTCATCATTTGATATGTATTTATTTCAACAAGGGGTACGAGAGGAACATACTTGAACGAACAAAACGGATGGTATAGTCCACTGGAGACACATACTTGAACGAACAAAACGGATTTTTCAGTGCATACTTCCTCCGTTCTAAAATTAACCAATTTAGATGACACATCCAACACAATGAATCTGAACAAAGATTATCTAAATTTAGTGTATTAGAATATGTCATATCATCTATAAAATTTGTTTATTTTGGAACATAGAAAGTATCTATTTGCTGTCAAAGTGAGCTGTCTAGTAGGATATACCGATCAGCTGATGAATACTAAAATAAACAAATTTATAATAAAATAAAACATTTTATAATACAATAAATTTAGATATGTCGTTGTACTATCTTGGTACTTAATTTACTCCGTATCTTTGGCAAGATCTTTCAGCATCTCTTTGTTGTCAGAGTTGTAAAAGGTCTAGGACATTACCAGCAAGAATCAAGTATGATGACCACGCCACTGCTAATCTGGTTCCAATAAAAATGGGGACTATATCCAATAATTTACCGCTTCATCTGTCCCATAATAAATCAAATTATGGCTATATCTATATCTATACTATATATAAAACAAGTAGTGTTTTCACCCAAATTTTGTTTTGCCTGACTATTTTGTAGAAAACCCCTTGAATTTTTTCAAAATTAACCCGCAGTCTAGCTGACTATTTTTCTAAAAAAACCCAATTCAAGAAGAAAAAGAGGTTATTTTACGAAAACCCCTTGATTATATATAAAATTAACCCGTAGTCCCAATGCTTGAAAAGAAGAGAGGGTTTGGACGAAAAAAAAGACCTCTTGCGTCTCTCTCTTCCGTCCTCATCCGCGTCGCGCCCGCGCCGCGCTGCGCGCCGCTCCCTCCGTCGTCGCTCGAGCTCCGCGCCGCCGCTGGACCTTCGCCCTTCGCCGCTTTCCTCCTGCGTTGTCGTCCCGTTGCAACGCACGGGTATTTTGCTAGTATTAGATTAAATCAACTTCCGTCCCATAACTTACTATATAGAAATTAGATTTTAAAAATCAATACTTTTAATATATCAAATTTTGATAAATGAAGATTGCAAAGCTATATTTGCATAATATAATATATTTTCAAATATTTAGCTGCTAAAATTATGACCGATTAACAAAATCACCATGCTTGGTTATGAGCAGAAGAAAATATATAATAATATGTCGTAGATAAAATATATTTTTTATCAAACATGCTACTATTTTTTTCTTATTTAATGAATATTGCATAATATTAGAGATTAATTTGTAAAAAGTGATACATGTGGCAGACAGTAGCCAGCGAAGGTGTGGGCATTGGGCTAGAAACATATATATCCAGGTAATATATAGGTTCATGAAAGTTCATCCTTCATAGCATTCAGGCTGGATAAACTAGCCACAGCTCACAAGCATTACCATTTATTACACAAAAGCATTGCCATTAACTAGAGCTGGGACTTGGGCCATGCTTTATTGGGCTGGCCCAAGACACGACGGCCCAGCACGATGAAAAGCACGGTCCGGCACGACACGTAAATGGGCCGGGCCGACACGACCCGTACATGGGCCGTGCTTGGGCCTGAACTTCGGACACGACGGGCGGCACGGCACGGTACGATCAGTGGGCCGTGCTTGGGCCGGCCCGGCACGTAAATGGCCCGGCACGATCAGAATGAACAATATAGCCATTTCTCTGCTCATATTAGGCAAGAAAATGCAATCCTTTCCTGACGCGTTCTACAAATGATGAATGGGATTCACAGATATTTTGCTTCCCGTCCTGCCTACTACTAATTCATCAACTAATTGGGGGTTGGCTTTCTTAATCTCCACACTTAATTCACCTGAAATTTAGTCCATTTTTTGTCCTGTCTTCACGAATCCCAAGACCCGAGAAGGATCCAAACTCTTTCGACAAACCAAGGAAGCAAGAAAAGCAGTGAACAGACTCATCGATCTGGACAAGAATGCGCGCAAGGCCAGCCAGGAAACCCCTCAAAACCCCAAGAGAGAAAAAAAGTCAAAATCTTACGCGAACGGCGACGGCTCGACGAAGAGCGCGACGCGGCGCGGGCACGCGGCCTCGTCGAGCAGCAGCGGCGGCGCCTCCTCCAGGTCGTCGTTCGGTGCTGGGACTGGGGCGTCGGTCGGCTGGCTCATGTCGAAGAAGCCCGGGTTCGCCAGCGACCTCGAGATGAACGAGGAGGTGGCCGTCCTCGGCCGCCAAAGCAGGGGCAGCTGGGGTTTCCCTAAGCCGCGCCGCGCGCCGTCCCACCAAGTCACCCTCTGTTGCCGTCCCACCAAACCCTAAGCCGTAACCCTGTCGACGATGGGCCGTGCTTGTGCCGGCCCGACATGAATAGGCCCATCGGATTATTGGGTCGTGCCTGGGCCGCGTCACTGAAGAGGCCGTGCTGGCACGGCACGGCACGACGAGTGGGCCGTGCTGAGCGGCACGGCCTATTTTGGCCCGAGCACGCCGGGTCGTGCCGTGCTAGCCGGCACGGCCAAGTCCCACTCTACCATTAACTATTACAAAAGGGCAACAACACCAAAAGCAAAAGGTGGATCAGCAGAATTCAGATTTTCGGATTGTCGTGATTTGGGGAAGCTTCTTGCAGGTAGGGTTGAAAACGAACGGAATTTTTCCCGCCCCGACCCGTTCGTTTTCTACATTTAACCCGACCGTTTCCGTATTTTCGAAAAATACGGAAACGAGACGGAAGTAGAAATGATATTTTTCCGTCGTTTTCGCGAATTCCGTATTTAATCCGAATATTTCCGGATTGTATCCGGATTTAACCCGAATTTTAGGCTCATGAATATTTGTGTCTCGAAGGCCCAGTCGTCTAGGCCTATCTAAACAAAACCTACCATATCATCCATCCATCGAGATCCTTTTGATTTGAAGTGAATAATTGTATGTCATCATAGACCGTTCATGTCAATTATCTTATAATTTTGACTGGTTGGTAGAATTATCTTAATATCTTATTAATTATCAAAAGAACGAACAAGACGTGGTTAGAAGATATGTAAATTCCGACTTAAGTTCCAGGTTCCGACCGTTTCCGTGCATCCGTATATTCCGATTCCGCTTCCGAACCCGTATTTTCCGAACCGGATCCCGTTTCCGCTAAATAATATAGAAACGGAAGTAGAAATGGGGTTTTTCCGTCCGTTTCCGTCCGTTTTCATCCCTACTCGCAGGCCATCTTCGCCTTGCCCTCACTCTCTCTATTTTATCTCTATAGTTTTACACATAGCCTCTTTTACATTTACCTATTTACACCAACACTCCTCCTTAAGATGGGCTAAAGATATCTATCATGCCCATCTTGTTACAACTCAACTCATTCTCACTAGGTCCTAAACCCTTTGTAAAACAGTCTGCTAGTTGACTACGTGATTTTACATACTCTAGCCTTAGAACCCCACTATCAAGCTTTTCCTTGATGAAGAATCTATCAATCTCAATATGCTTGGTGCGATCAAACTGGACCGGATTATTTGCAATATTGATTGTAGCTACATTGTCACAATGAAGCATCATGGTCTCATTTCTCAACACCCGCAACTCTTTCAACAAACCTTTTAACCACAACATCTTGCACAAGCTTAATGCCATTGCCCTATATTCGGCCTCTGCAGTAGACCGCGCCACAACCACTTGCTTCTTGCTGCGCCATGAGACAAGATTGTCTCCCACAAACAGACAATAACCAGATGTGGACCTTCTATCATCCCTGCTACTTGCCTAATCTGCATCACAATATCCTTCCAGATCTAAATGCATGTTCTTCTTGAACCATAACCCTCTTCCAGGTGTTCCTTTTAGATACCTCAAAATTCTGTAGACCAATTCCATATGTCTTGTTCTAGGATCATGCTGTGAAATCATTGTCATGATTAATATTTATGATGAATAATTGGTTGCACAAATAATTTATTTAATGAATTGGTTTGATAATATGTGTGGATTTTGGTGTGAGTGTGTGTGACTAATGTGGGTCAGGTTGTGATATCTGTGCCCAGAAACGGTTGTTTTGTCTGATGGTGTGCAGGATTCTTGGAGGCCAACTTCGGTCAACGGTGGGGATCGGGACTAGATTCAGGGAGGAGTTGAGGTCCAGACGATCAAGGATGTAGGGTGACGAAGTTGGATACAAGATGACACACAGTGGACGGACATCGTGTGGGAGAGATCTTTGCAACGGGCTTCACGAGGTGTGCGTGCAAGCGTCGGTGTTCACGAAGGAGATCGAAAAAATTGGATGGGAGTATATAGCACTACAGTATGGTGAGGTACTGTAGCATACATATATGTATGTCGATACATGTATTGTTGCATGCATATGTGTTGCTTGAATTAGGATTGGCTGGAGTGCTGGAAGAAGGTGCAAGCGGCATTGTAGCATGCAGCATGCAGCATGCAAGTGGCACTGTAGCATGCAGCATGCAGCATGCATGCATGTGGGCTATGGCTGTTGCTTGGCTGCACTCCGAGTCTGGCTAGGACAGTGCATGCATGCATGTGTGCTGTGCATGTGTGCTCGGTGATTGGCTGGCTGGGTAGGCAGGCTAGGCCGACTCGGAGACGGCACGCAGCAAGCAATGCAGAAACTGGACAGGACACGTGCCGATGGACGATTGACGCAAGAAGGAGTCTGATACTATGAGAGATTACAATTTAGGTAAATTGTAATTTGATTTAGAAAGAGAGTTATGGAGTCCTATTCTTAATAGGAGTTCTATACCTACTTTGAGTAGGAGATTTTGTGGTATAAATTGAGAGGGAGCGTGTGCCTCCTTGATATCGATTTTCAAGAGCGAAACTTGAGAGAATAGCTAGGGTTTTTGAGTTAGGTCGAGATTTTGGTGAGGAGTGCTGTTGTTGCACTTTATAAACACTTTTAGATGCAATAAAGTTGAAATAATTTGATCTACTTCTTCGAGAGTTCATCTTTTGGTGTTTTTTGGACCTCGACGGTCTGACCGCAGGTGTGTGCTCGGTCTGACTGGCGGGTTGTGGCGGCGGTCCAACCGGAGGCTAGGCGGCGGTCTGACCGGCCAGGAGGGGCGGTCTGACCGTCCTGGGCGGTCTGACCAGGGCAGGTAAGGCGGTGTGACCGGTGGCGGCTTCAACAGTTCCTGCTCATTGTCGCTTTTTAGACTGGTTTCATCGGTAAGAGGTAAATCTTTTAATTCCGCAAAAGATTTGGTTTTTTGGTTTCCCTACCATTCACCCCCTCTGGTAGGTTTGTTTGGTCTTGTTCGATCCTACAAGTGGTATCAGAGCCTCGTTCTTGATTCGCTTTTCTGATCTTTTTACAATGGCTGAAAAGTTTTCAAATAAACCTCATGTTTTCAATGGAATCGACTTTGACTATTGGAAGAAAAAATAGAATCTTATATCACATCTCAAGGTTATGATATTTGGCTAAAAGTTTCCCAATCTTATGACATCCCTGAACACATTGATACTCCTGCTCTCAAATTAGATTATGAAAATAATTGCAAAGCTCGGAACATCATTCTTAATGCAATTTCTCGTTCCGATTTTGATCGTGTTTCGCATCTTTCAACTGCTAATGAAATTTGGAAAGCTTTAAATGATTTTCATACTGGATCTTCAAACATTAAATAATTGCGAAAAGATGTTTTCAAAAAGGAATACATAAAATTTGAGATGACACATGGGGAGTCTTTGGATGACTATTTGGGCCGTTTTAACAAAATTTTGAGCAATTTTAGATCCGTTGATTCTTCTTACAATGCTAATTATTCTCAATCGAGGTTCCTCGTCATTTTTTGAATGGTCTTGGTATGAAAGTTTGGGAAGTTAAGGTTACCTCAATTCAAGAATCGGTCGATATGAATACCTTGACTTTGGATGTTCTTTATACTAAATTTAAAACCTATGAGATGAACATTCTTTCTAAAAGGACTGATTCGAAATCTTCTGCCTTGGTGTCTACTTCTGCATCTTCTGATTCTTCTTCACAGTCAATGTTTGCTTCTTTCTCTGCCATGTCCGATGATCAACTGGAAGAAATCAGTGAGGAGGACTTGGTATCGCTTGCTAATCGAATTTCTCGAGCTGTGAATAATATCAGGTCCAGGAGAAGAGGAGGACCAATTCGGTGTTTTGGTTGTGGTCAACCAGGACACATCCGCTCCCAATGTCCCAAGGCTGGAAAAGGTACACAGGAAGAAAAAGCTCAAGATGGATCTAAGGAAGCCAAGCAGAGCAAGAAGCAGGCCAAAAACATGAAGATGAGGAAGTACTACCAGAAGGCCTTGGATGAAGCCTTTGCAGCCGTACAGGGATCCAGCGATGTTGAGTACTTAGATGATGATGAGGAAGACAAAGGGAAGAGCATCGCTGGTGTTTGTCTCATGGCAAAGAGTACTGAAGATTCTGATGAAGAAAATGAGGTAATAAATGCTCCTAGTGTTGAATATCTTCAAGATGTGATTGCTAGACTTGGTTACAAGATTTCTAAATTTGAAAAGAAGATTAATCAACATGAAGCAGTTATTTGATTCTCTTAAAACTGAAAATAATAGACTAAAATCTCTTGCTTCTGATGATGATTGCAAATCATGTGAAGTTTTATTTGATGAGATTAATTCTATTAAAGAAGTCAATTTAACTACTTGCAAAAAGCTTGATGCTTGAATCTAAGAAATCTAGAAAGCTTGAATCTTGTATTGCTCTTAGCTTTGCCATGAATACTAGATTGACTGATGAGTTATTTTTAACAAAAGGAGCTTTAAAGAAATGTCAAATTGCCTTGTTTGTTAGCTCTATGTTTAATGCAATTAGTGCTAAAAAGTTAAAACAATCTAGTACAAAATCCTGCTCATCTTGTCTTGCTTATGATTTGAGATTAAAAGATGCCTTAGGTCGTGTTAGGCATATGGAAGAAACTGTTAAGCAAGATGAAGTGCTTCCTTGTCAAACTTGTAGAAAACAAAAAGGTCTTTTGGATGCTTGCAAAAATTGTGCTACCTTGACTCAAGAGATTTCTTACTTAAAAAGTTCTTTGCAACATTTTTCTGAGGGTAAAAAGAATCTCAACATGATTTTGGATCAATCAAAGGTTAGCACAGACAACCGTGGTTTAGGTTTTGATCCCTATACTCCCTTTTCTAAGCATCCTCCTCCTGTTTTGGGTATAACTGAGAAAGGTGAAATTTTGACTAAACCAGATTCAAAACCCATTGTTTCAAATCTGCTGGCATTATGACCTCTTTGAATGCTTCATGTTCTACCAAGCCTGTTGTTAGTACTAAACCTGTGTTTGTTGCAAAATCTGTTGTTAGTACTAAAAACACTATTAATACTAAGCCTGTTGTCTCAACATGTTCTTCAACTCATCGTGAAAAATATGTTTGTACTTTCTGTGGTAAACATGGACATCTTGTTGGTTTCTGTTTTAGACTTGCTAGAAAACAGAAAAAGGAACAGGAGGTAGCTTTTGCAAAACTAAAATGGCAAAAACCGGCTTTTCCCTCGAGGCAGGCGGTCAGACCGCAGATGGACCATCGGTCATACCGGAGCCACACACGTTCAGACCGGAGCTATATCCGGTCAGACCGACACTATACCTCTAGTCAGACCAGTGTGAAGCCTCCGGTCAGACCGCAGGTACAACGGCAGTCAGACTAGCCTCGGGCTAACTTTTCTAACGGGAAACGGGTTGAATTTTCTATTGGTTATATTCCTGTTGGTTCAGGTCATGTGTCTCGGTACTGGATTCTTAAATTTTTATTATCTAACCTCAGTATTGAGACTTCGACATTTGCTTGTGTATAGGCTCTTTTGACGAGGAAGGAGAACGTGTGGATCATTAATTCCGGTTGTTCGCGACACATGACTGGTGATAAAAGTTGGTTCTCCTCCCTCGTTAAGGCATCAAGGAAGGACTCAATCATCTTCGGCGATGCTTCTACCAGCACCATCACTGCAACTGGATCCGTCAAGGTAAGTGACAAGTTTACTTTGAACAATGTCGCTTTGGTTGAGAATTTGAAATACAACTTGCTCTCTGTCTCTCAAATTGTGGATGAGGATTTTGATGTGTTGTTTAAGAAAAGTGGAAGCAAAGTTTTTAATTCTTCTGGTGATGTTGTGCTTAATGTTTCCCGATACGGAAGAGTTTTTAAAGCGGATTTTGAAAACGAGTGTTTCCTCTGAAGTTACATGTCTTGTTGCAAAATTTTCAAAAGATGTGATGTTTTGGCATCGTAGACTAGGACATGTTGGCTTTGATCATCTCACTAGGATTAGTGGTTCGGATCTTATTCGAGGTTTGCCTAAACTTAAGAAAGATCTTGATTTGGTTTGTTCGTTATGTCGTCATGCTAAGATGGTTGCTTCTTCTCATACCCCGATATTTTCTGTGATAACGGATGCACCAGGACAGCTGTTACACATAGACACTGTTGGTCCAGCTAGAGTGCAATCCGTTGGAGGAAAGTGATATGTTTTGGTTACTGTTGACGATTTTTCTCGATATTCTTGGGTTTATTTTATGGCAACTAAGGATGAAGCTTTCGAACACTTCAAAACTTTATATCTTCGTTTGGCTCTTGAATTTCCACAAATTTTGAGAACTATTCGAAGTGACAATGGTGGTGAGTTCAAAAACGCTTCTTTTGAAAAGTTTTGTGCTGAAAAGGGTCTTGAACATCAATTTTCATCTCTTTGGGTTCCCCAACAAAATGGTGTTGTTGAAATAAAAAATCGTTCTTTGGTTGAAATGGCTAGGACTATGCTTGATGAATATTCTACTCCTAGAAAATTTTGGGCTGAAGCTATTAACACTTCTTGTTATATTTCGAATCGTGTTTTCTTGAGATCTAAACTTGAAAAAACTTCTTATGAGCTTCGCTTTGGACATTCACCAAAGATTTCTCACTTGCGTGTTTTTGGATGTAAATGTTTTGTGCTCAAATCTGGAAATTTGGACAAATTTGAATCTCGCTCTGTTGATGGACTTATGTTGGGATATTCTACGCATTCACGAGCTTACCGTGTACTTATTTTAGAGACTAACAAAATCGTTGAGACTTGCGAAGTCACTTTTGATGAGGCTAGTCCAGGGACTAGACCCGAAATTTCAGGTACCCTATCACATGTTCAAGGGAAGGATATTTTTGTGGAAAGCGATGACGAAGACGACGAGGATGCGTCGGCCAGTCAGACCGAGCATGGCGCCGGTCAGACTGGAGGCACATCGGCGGTCAGACCGCAGGTAGAGGAGCGGTCAGACCGACCGAGTGGTTCTTCGGGTGCCTCGGGTAATGATGCAAATAGACCTCCAAAAGCTTCAACTTCGTCGGAACAAGCTACAGAAGATGAACAAACTTCAGATATAAGTGCTCCACTTCATATTCAACGACGACATCCTCCGGAACAGATGATAGGTAACTTGAGCGAACGCACTACAAGATCGAAGGTAACAAATTGTGATTTTCATGCAAACTCTGCTTTTATTGCTAATTTTGAACCCAAAGATGTTACTCATGCACTAACTGATGAATCGTGGATTAACGCCATGCATGAAGAACTTGAGAATTTTGAAAGAAACAAAGTCTGGTTTTTAGTTGAACCTCCTGTTGGTCATAATATTATTGGAACTAAATGGGTTTTCAAAAATAAATAGAATGATGATGGTTTAATTGTCAGAAACAAAGCTAGGCTTGTTGCTCGGGGTTTTACTCAAATGGAAGGGTTGGATTATGATGAAACTTTTGCTCCTGTTGCTAGGATTGAAGCAATTAGACTTTTGTTGGCTTTTCTTTGCTTCAAAAGGTTTTAAGTTGTTTCAAATAGATGTTAAAAGTGCTTTTCTTAATGGTTACATACAGGAGGAAGTTTATGTAAAACAAACACCAGGTTTTAAAAATCCTGATTTTTCCAACCATGTTTTTCGTTTGTCAAAAGCTTTGTATGGTTTGAAACAAGCACCTAGAGCTTGGTATGATAGACTTAAAAACTTTTTACTTGCAAAGGGCTTTTCAATGGGAAAAATTGATAAAACTCTCTTTGTTCTTAAGCATGGTGATGATCTCTTGTTTGTTCGATTTATGTGGATGATATCATTTTTGGTAGTTCATCTCACACTTTGGTTGTAGAGTTTACTGAAACAATGCGCAGGAAATTTGAGATGAGCATGATGGGCGAATTGACTTACTTTTTGGGATTGCAAATTAAGCAAACACCTCAAGGTTCCTGATGAAGATGGTGAAGCTGTGAACCAAAAGAAATACAGGAGCATGATTGGTTCGTTGCTCTACCTCACGCTTCGAGGCCGGACATACGGTTCTTTGTGTGTTTGTGTGCTCGATTTCAAGCTTCTCCAAGGGCTTCGCATCGTCAAGTGTGAAACGCATCATGAGGTATTTGAAACATACTCTTGAATTTGGAATTTGGTATTCTACCACTTCTTCTATTTGCTTGAGTGGTTATTCTGATGCGGATTTTGGAGGTTGTAGAATTGATAGAAAGAGTACAAGTGGTACATGCCTTTTTATTGGTACTTTTTTGATTTCATGGTCTTCTCGAAAACAATCAAATGTTGCTCAATCAACTGCTGAGTCTGAATATGTTGCTGCTGCTAGTTGTTGTTCTCAGATTCTTTGGCTTATTTCCACTTTGAAAGATTATAGCCTTGTTTTTGATAAAGTTTCTCTCTTTTGTGACAATACAAGTGCTATCAATATTGCTAAAAATCCTGTACAACACTCACGCACTAAGCACATTAACATTCGCTTTCACTTTTTGAGAGATCATGTTGAAAAGGGGACATTGAATTGAAATTTGTGGATACAAAGTTACAACTTGCAGATATTTTCACCAAACCTTTGGATTCTTCTCGTTTTGCTTTTCTTAGGGGAGAATTAGGTGTTATTCATCCTTTTGGCATCAATTGAGGGGGAGAGTTGTTGGCTCTTTGTTGTATGTATATTTTTCTTCTTCTTTTGCATTCATTTTTTAATTCATGCATGGTGTGATAAAAAAGGGAGAAAAAGAAAAAGAAAATAAAAGGTGGATGAGCTATGTCTTATATCTTTAGTATATTCTAGTGCTAGCTAGCAATGCTTGTTAGATAAATTGATTACTATATTAGCTTGTGTGCATTTTAGTAATTACTTGAATTTTTGATATTGCTTTTAAGAGATATGATACATGACATATAATTCTTTTACTTGAATTAATAAAATATGCAATATTGAAGCAAGTGCTTAGGTTGAATGATTAATGCTTTTGTATATGCTTTATGAGTTGTTATTCCTCATATTAATCCTTTTGATCCAATCATCGCAAGAGTACATAAATGCTTATTTATATGAGAGAAAAAAAATGAATACCGAATCCTTGGAAACAGTCTTGACGACAAGGACATATTCACAGTGAGATAAAAAAAGATGTACCGAATCCTTGAAAACAGTCTTGACGACAAGGACGTACCCGTAATAATTGAGAGAAAAGTATAAAAAGGAAGATGTTCAAATAGAATGAGCTAAAAGTTCTCTCGGTTATTTTTGGAGAAGGCATTAATTTGAGAAAGAGTATCAATGTCATAAGTATATATACTTGAGTTTTTCTTTCAGTCTTTGCACTTGTGAATATGTTGCATTTTAAATCATTGAAATCATAAATCATTAATGTTGACTTGATCTTAATTGTAATATTTTAGATTCATGTCTTTACTCTAGTGTATGCTTGTTAATTAGCTAGTCACTTTTTCTACCTTGTTATTGCAAAACATGTACTTGAGATACTTTTGATATAATGCAAAGCTCTTCCATGCTTCTGATAATTGATGAACTCATTGTCAAAAGGAGGAGAACAAGGAAATTGTGCATCACATCATTTTCATATTGAATTTTTTTTCATATTCAAAGATGAATTTTTAAAGAATTTTCTTGCATTCGAAATGCTTTTTGGGTTGCTTCATAAAACATCAAACCAATTGATTTTGTTGAGTTAGGTCAAGATTTTGGTGAGAAGTGTTGTTGTTGCACTTTGTAAACACTTTTAGATGCAATAAAGTTGAAATAGTTTGATCTACTTCTTCGAGAGTTCATATTTCGGTGTTTTTTGGATCTCGACGGTCTGACCGCAGGTGTGCGCTCGGTCTGACCGGCGGGTTGTGGCGGCGGTCCAACCGGAGGCTAGGCGGCGGTCTGACCGGCTAGGAGGGGCGGTCTGACCGGGGCAGGTAAGGCGGTGTGACCGGCGGCGGCTTCAACAGTTCCTGTTCATTGTCGCTTTTTAGATTGGTTTCATCGGGAAGAGGCAAATCTTTTAATTCCGCAAAAGATTTGGTTTTTTGGTTTCCCTACCATTCACCCCCCCTCTGGTAGGTTTGTTTGGTCTTGTTCGATCCTACCCATGCATATACCTGCTTACCACACTCACTGCATAAGAAATATCAGGTCTTGTATGGCACAGGTATATCAATCTCCCAACTAGCCTTTGATATGTTTCTTTGTTAACAGAATCTCCAGACTCAGCACTAATTTGATGATTTTTATCAATAGGAGTACTGCACGGTCTACATCCTAGCATCCCAGTTTCTGTCAATAAATCAAGGACATATTTCCTCTGAGAGAGAACTATCCCCTTAGGTGACCTAGCAATTTCAATCCCAAGGAAATACCTGAGTGGTCCAAGATCCTTTACCTCGAAGGCTTTTCCCAAATTCTCCTTCAAGCATTTGATTTCCTCCACATCGTCTCCTGTAATCACAATATCATCCACATACACCGCCATAATAATGATAAATGTTCCCCTATGCTTATAGAAGACCGTATGATCACTATTGCATTGAGTGTAGCCCATACCACAAACTGCCCTCCTAAACCTGTCAAACCATGCCCGAGGTGATTGTTTTAGTCCATAGAGTGATTTTTTTAAGTCTGCACACCTTGCCAACAGTTTGACTATTAGCAAACCCTGGTGGTATTTCCATATAGACTTCTTCCTGTAAGTCACCATGAAGAAATGCATTCTTCACATCCATCTGATGTAGAGGCCAACCAAAATTAACTGCACAGGAGATTAGGGTCTTAACAGTACCCATCTTTGTCATAGGGGCAAAGGTCTCATCATAATCAATGCCATATGTTTGACTATACCCTTTTGCAACTAGCCTTGCCTTGTATCTGTTCACCTCTCCTTTTGGGTTTTGCTTCACAGTGAAGACCCACTTACATCCCACAGCTCTTTTCCCTTTTGGAAGTGGGATCAATTCCCATGTCTTGTTCTTTTGAAGAGCATGCATCTTTTTTTCCATTGCTGCCCTCCACTTAGGGTCCTGTTTTGCACACTTCCAGTCCCTCGGAATAGGCACTATTTGTAAAGATGCAACAAATGCTCTATATGCAGGTGAAAGACGAGAATATGAGAGGAAGTTGGCAATGTCATGATCTTTACTAGGATGCTCAAATCCATATCGAACAGGAGGTTTTCCAAAATTAGACCTAGTATTTCTACGTTGTGCAAGAGATAACTCTACATGCTCAGGAGTAGGAGAGACATTACCCGTCGACCCAGATTGGGTCAAGGAGCTCAGTGGAGAGAGGTCCGAGGAGAGATTTGGGACAGGTGAAACAGGCTGCTGTGGCTGTGGTGTACCAACTTGCTCCCCCTGACTCCTGAACCGCCTCCTTTGATACACAATTGGCTCCTTCTCAACTGTTTGCTCCCCCTGACTCTTAAACCGCCTCCTTTGATACACAATCGGCTCCTTTACAACTGTATCCCTGTTCTCTTCACTTCCTTCATCAATTGTCTCTACATTCCCATCGCTAACTACCTCATCACCAACTATTTCTTCGCCTTCACATTCACCATCCCTCACATCCACACCATTATCCTCCTGAGTTCCAGACCTATCCATTGGATATGGGATGGTACCAACAATCACCTCTTTTTGAGCATCGGCTCCGTCGGCTCCTTCATTCTCCCCTCTCTCTGTCACTCTCGGTGGTCAAGAGAATTCTTCCAAAACGGATCAAGATCCTATGGTTTTACATAGTATGGTTCAAACTCACGGAAAGTCACATCAATACTCACAAACAATTTTTTTGCAATAGGATCCCAACACTTGTAACCCTTTTGTGTAGAGAAATATCCAACAAAAACACACTTTACCGCTCGAGGGTCTAACTTGCCAACCGAAGGTCTATGGTCCTTAACAAAGCAAACACAACCAAATACCTTGGGGGTACCTTGAATTCCTGTTGTCCTAATAAAAGTTCAGCTGGGGATTTCATTCCAAGAATCCTAGATGGCATACGATTAATTAAGTATGCTGTTGTCAACACCGCCTCACTCCAGAGATACTTAGGCACATTCATTTGAAACATCAATGATCTTGCCACCTCCAACAAATGTCTATTTTTCCTTTCAGCCACACCATTTTGTGCTGGAGTATTAGGACATGTGGTTTGATGGAGAATACCATGACTCGATAGGTATGCTACAAAATCATTATTCACATATTCCTTTCCATTATCAGTGCGGATAATTCTGATCTTAGCATTAAACTGATTGACAACCAGATTATGGAAGTCTTGGAAGCATCAGAGAACTTCATGCTTACCCCTAAGCATGTAGATTCATGTCATACGAGTATGGCAGTCAATAAAAGTGACAAACCATTTAAACCCACTTAATGATGTAAGAGCGGGGACCCCAAACATCGAATGTATCATCATAAAAGGTTCACAACTATGAAGACCAATACTAGGATAGGTTGACCTTGTATGTTTCCCAAGTTCACATGCATCACACACAAGTTTGTTTCTGTCCACCCCCTTGAACATAGCAGGATAGAATTTATTTAAACTTTCAAAAGGCACATGTCCTAACCGACAATGAAGCAAGTAGATCTCCCGCTCGTGTGCTCCAACAAGCGATGCCAATGCGACTCCTCTGGTTGATAACCCGAACCCATTATGCCGATTCCAGTCCCAATCACTCTCCCGTCCTCTTCTCTGAAAAATACAAAGGTTTTCATCAAATGAACAATGCATTTGAATTGATCAACTAGTGAACTAACGAGAGAGGAGGTTGACTGGGAAAGAAGGAACATGCAAGACAGATGATAAGTAAAGGGATGGGGTACACTCTACAGATCCTACACCACGAATGGGTTGAGATGTGCCATCAGCAGTTTGAATAGTTTCAGAGTAACAATGTGGAGTGTAAGTTTTAAAAGAACTAGAGCCTGTGACATGCTTGGATGCTCCTGAATCAATAACCCATTCTATGTTATGTCTATATGTGGATGCAAGTGCCTGTGCCTGAGTACCTTTGCCCAAATGGGCATAGTTGGCAAAGTTATCAAAGTGACTGGTGGTGGCAATCACAGGACCATCTGAAGTGGTTTTGGAACTTTCAGATCCTTTCATCTTCTGCCATTGTTCCCACTGCTTGACTTGCTCCCCGATCAATGTGATAGATGGAAGATCCCCTGTGGTAACAGTAGTGACCTGAGAACCACTCTCCCAGGTAGCAACATTGGCATGAGAACCACCACGGCCTCTGCCACGTCCTCCTGCACGTCCTCCACCATGACCTCCTAGATCACCACGAGCACCACCACGACCTCCACGACTGCCACTTCTACCACCATAGCTCCTGGGATGGGGACAATTATAGCTCAAGTGTCCCTCTTCTCCACAATTGTAGCACTTTCTCTCCGCCACTGAGGTATAGGCTGACTTTATAGGATTGTTACCACTCATCATCCTCAGTCTGCTCTCCTCAATAACCATGGCTGACACAACCTCCTCCATGGTAGGGAGACTCTCCTGGTGGCAAAAGGCAGCCCTTCTGCTCTCAAACTCAGGATCTAAGTTCCTCAGAAAATGAGTCACCCTCCTGTCCTCAATCCACTTCTGAACATCATGGGCATCCTGTGGATCTCTCATGTTGAGTGGAGCATAGTGATCCAGCTCTCCCCACAAGTATTTAGCTCACTCGCATATTGCTCCATTGATCTTCCTGCTTGTTTCACTGCATCGGCCTTGTTCTGAATCTCCATCATCACCATTACATTCCCTTGCTTGGAATATCTGTTACTCAGAGTTTTCCATATTTGTGCTGCAGTATGCATAGCTTCCACCACTTTACTAACCGATGGTGACATGGATGACAGTAACCACGCCACAATAGTGGAGTTTGTTGTGTGCCAAGCTCTTCATTCAGAGCTAAACTTGTTGGCTGGCTCAACACAATCCTCCCTCAAATAATTCTCTACCCCCTTTCCTGCTAGTATCATTTGCACTCTTCTAGACCAACTCAAATAATTCTTACTCCCTTTCAGCTTCACATCATTTGGAATAAGTTCCAATTTAAGCTCACGCACCTCCCTAGGGACAATCAAATTCATCTCGATAAGCCCCTGAATCATGGACATCATTTCATTCTTCAACTCAGCCTTAGTAACCAGTGGATCACCTCCACTGACACCCTCGCCATCACCTGGCTCCCCTGTCTCTTTTCCTGTATCCATCTTCCTCCCCAAAGTAGCTACAAACACCTACAGAGCAGCAGTAGCCAATCCTCTTCTTCTCCCTCTGCACTAACCTCACCAGCAGTCCGACGCAGCAGCCAGAGGAGCAAAGAAATCTTCTCTCTCCGTTCAGCAGCAGCAGCAAATCAACGCAGTCTCCTCTCTCTGGCGCTGCTCCTGAGCCCCTCGTGCGCCGTGCACAGTGCCGCGGCCTGCTCCTTCTCCGCGAGCCGGCCTCCGCTCCGGCGCGCCTCACCGGTGGAGATCTCCTCGTCCCGGCGGCGATCTCCCGCGCCTGCCTCTCCGCCTCCGCCCGGCCTCCGGCCGCGCCGTCCGGTCTTCGCCGGCCCGCTTGAGCCCGTTGGCGAGCTCCGCCTTGGCGCGGCCCTCGGACTCCTCCAGCGCCGTGACGAGCTCCCTCTTCTCCGCCTCCAGGCCCTCGCTCCTCTCCCTGGCGCTAGTCCGCGCCGCCACCGGTCTGTACTCACACGACCTCGCCGCCGCCGCCGTTGCTCAAAACCCTAGCACTGGCTCTAATACCATGTCGTGATTTGGGGAAGCTTCTGGCAGGCCATCTTCGCCTTGCCCTCACTCTCTCTATTTTATCTCTATAGTTTTACACATAGCCCCCTTTTACATTTACCTATTTACACCAACACGGATGATATGGACCATCATCGTGAGCTTCTTCTTGTTTTTCATCAACGGAAGAGGCGGATATCACCTAGTTTTAATTTGTTGTCATCGACAAATTTCCCCATCCTCCACTAAGCTTATGAACTTTGTTGATCAGGAATGCAGTTTTCCACTTGTAGTTCTTCTTGGGTAGCCGAAGCCTCATAATTTTGTTCTTTCGTGGGAGATACTTCGTAGCATATTTTGCATTGAAGTGCTGTTTTTCTATATGGAAAACGTAAGTAATTATATAAGCAAAATAGTAACAGAGATTGCAATAGTGGAGCCAGCAGCATAGTTACAGCATAATTAAGCCCGGACGACAAAGAATGTTTACTAGCGATCGATAAATTTTTACATGTGTTATCGATAAAGGATAGTAGCAACATCGGCGGCGGAGCCCGGGCGGTCGCCCGACCTGCCCGGGAGGTAGCTCCGCCGCTGAGAGATTGCATCTGAAAAATGTAAGTGGTAGTAACAGAAACCCAATGAGAACTTTTTTATATCTATGATTTTTGAGTTCTGACTTCAAAATCAGCAGAGAATAAACTTTCCGTTTAACTTAATTTTTCTTTTTTACTTTGTAAAATAGCAACTCTAACTCACCAAATATCTTGTCCTGCCTTTAACGGAGCTTTCCCGCATGATAGCTACAAAAGTGGGGACTTCAGACTGAATATCTTGTACTTTGGCTTCCACTTTTATTTTAAGCTGATCAGATAGAGTGGTAAATCTTGACGCAATGTAGTTAGGCTTACTAACCCCATGCCTAGGAAACTTGGTGGAAGGAACATATCTGCAAAACAAAAAAAACATTCACAAATTGGTCATTAGTCAGAAACTCAGAATGTGCTCCAAAGATTAACTAAATATCGAAACATATAACCTGGCGGTTTTGGGTGATGGCTCTGCTTCAAAGGATGAAATATCAATGCAACTCCCCTCTTGTTTCTTGATGCTTCGAAAACGCAAATATCACCTTCTTGCAAAATGATTGTTGCGAATGAAGTACGACCAACCAGTTGAAAGGGCATAATGATCATCAGTTTCAATGTCCAAACTGATATCCCATGTCATGCTACGACCAGAATGACATAGTTTCATGGTCTCATTTTTGTCAAGAAGGTAACTGACAGCATAATCCTTCGAGATTGCTTATTCCAAATGATTCAAGACTATCATTTTCCAGGCCTCCATTAATCATTAGTACATATGAATAAGACTCAAGTTGCACTTCTCAAGTTAGATTTTGAGAAGACAAATGGTTGGGTAATGCCTTGTTAAGAGAACATCATCCGTGTCTCTATAACATAGTTAGGCATTAACAGTCGACCATAGCTCAGATATTCCAAAACAATACTTCGTGTTTTTCTTGGCGAAGGGATTTAATTAGGTCAAAACTAGCAATCGGCATAACTTATTGCCTCGATTAGCGGACTGGTCCTACTACGGGAGCAAGATGAGTTTCACTGGAATCTCACCTGAATGGGATCTTCTCGGTCAAATCTCATTATCTAACTCTAACACATACAGGGGGTTCCAAATATCAATAAACGGCTTTGGAAGTTGAAAGTTTCTTTAAAAGTTAACATTTTCCTTTGGTATTTATGCCGGGGCGTGATCCTAACTAAAGACAACCTTACTAAGAGGAACTGGCATGGAAGCAAGAAGTGTTGTTTTTGTCCTCACGAGGAAACCATTCAACATTTATTTTTTCACTGTTGTGTATCTCGTTTGGTTTGGTCTGCCATTTACTTGACCTTTAATTTAAAACTTCCTCGTAATATTTACCATATGTTTAGAAGTTCTATCATGTGTTTCCCTGGACATGAGAAACCTGCTTTTGATGGGTGCAACTGCTCTATATTGGTCCGTTTGACTAAGCAGAAATGAAACAATTTGCAGGTTATCTTTCTAGTTACCCGATGGCTCCGTACTTGGGCCATCCTCTACCAATCTAGACAAAGGAATACTATTTTAATGGTATCACGTCAGTTGGAACAGGTGGCGCAGGAGTTTTTTACCCAGGAGCATGGGTGGCAGTCTAGTCTTCGGATTGCTAGCCACTAAGATTGTGTTTGGTCTTCTTTTGTGTTAGAAAGTTGTGCTTAGTGTCTTTCTTTTTTCTTTTTCTTTTTTGGTTGTGTGCAGTCTTTGCAGAGGCCGAAGGTGACTAAGTGAATTGTATCACCTTGATGTAATTAACTGAGTCTAATAAAAACTTCCATTATCTTAAAAAAACAAGTCCTAATGAACAATAATGTTTTGGTAAATTCAGATCAAAAGTTCACCAGCTGAGTACACAACACAAATTTAAAACATACCAATGATCCACCATTCACATTTGCTTTGTCGATGACCGTGATGTAAAATGGAATTTGAGGTTGAATTTTCTGCTCGAGAGCATTAACTTCAGCCTTTTGTGCACTGGTCATATTGCACATCATTGATAAGGCAAAGAAAGACTTGGTTGGCTTCTGGATGCTGTCTGAATTCACGTGTTCATCAAGTTCTTCAGAAGATGGGACATTTTCAGCTACAAATATAATGCCAACAATGTGATTTTAGTACACAAGACTGCGTAATTAGTGTTAGAAATGTAAGTTACACAGTTGAAATATTTACTTGGTTCCAATGAAGCGGAGCTTGCTGGATTTGTCTCTGGAGTTTCCTTACTCTGGCTAGAGTAATCAACATATTGAGACTTTGCATTCTTTCGCAACTAAGTATGATTATCATGAAAAATGCTCCCTATCTTGGAAATGAGGAAACCGTTCCATTAAGACACAGGATGATTCTTTCTCACAAGCACTTGGATCATAAATCCAAACTTTGAAGTGGGAGTTTCCACTGTATATGAACACCAAAATATCACCCTTCTCAAGTTTGTTAGCACTGGCAAATCTTTCCCATCCAGATCGGAGGACAAGATTGTTTAGTTCCTTGACGACATGAACTTTATGTGTGTTACCATTGCGAGTTTCAAGTCTGACTGTTTCAGATATCTGTCCTCTGAAATTGCGTGCAAATTTCTTTGGTATGGTCTGCAGGAATAAACAAATTAATTTTTGTGTGGATAAGAAAGTAGTCATGCACATCATATATAAACCACAGATAATTTACCATAACATTAAGAATGAAAATTGCAGTAATTTATTTTCTTGAAAAAGTGATAAAACTACACAGGTACTGATAAGTAACAAGTAATGAAAAAAAATTGAGTTTTGAATTTGACTCCAGTATTCAGATCAGCATATTATTAAATTGGTAGCTCAAGTTGCTTCATCCCTAAAATAACAAATGCAAAAGCTATAGAGCATACTACATATTTGACTCTGTAAACAAGAACAGCATAATTGGCAAAGTCTTACCACTCCATTTTTGAAATCAGTAATCAAAACCTTGATGAAACTCTTTCCATGATCGTCCATGTGGAGCCAATAATGATCAACAACAAAACTCTTGCACACACTGTGAGATTTTTCCATCCTGTGACCACTCCAAAGCCCAACCTTGTAAATTGAAATGAACTTGTTAGAAAGTTTAAAAATCTGTGCACTTCCTCACCACAGATACCAACGGGCCATATTTCTTGCATAACGGTATTGTGTGAAACAACACTATAACTTTAGTAATTCACAAATCTATAACAGTTGGTATGTAACCAAGTATAGAGAACAAATATGACATAAGAACACTCCAAATGTTATTTGTTGGACCACAAAAGGTGTCTCATTTGACAGAGTTGGCACAAGCCGGCTTCATTAATTAAAAGTGCATCAACGCATAGTTTGGTTGTTCAATTATCAAAGAAAAATTTCATTTATGAATACATCATTATCTAAAATAAAATCATGAATATATATCTTGGATAGATGTTCATTTATCAATACATAGCTTGGCTGTATCAATACATAACTTGGTTGTATTTTTAAATTAAAAGAAGCCCCCTAAATAATTCACCAAGACAGCAGGATGTTAAGCACTTAAGGACTCCTGCATCTTTGGACAGTCCTCATTTGCATGATCCAAAGATTAAAAAAGATAAAAATGATAAAACGAGACATACCTTTGCCAATATGCTCTAAGAGCTAATTTTCCATGGTTCAGCTCTGCTGAAGCAGCCAGCCACAATGCAACTGTGTCCAAGCACCAGCCATAGATATAGGCATAACAGGACATGAACCAATCATGATGTGTTTTACCATTGTGACACTCTGACCAATGGCTGACAGCATATCCTTTGTTGAAAAAAGCCTGACCTGGAAATCCATTTTGGTAGTAGTAGATGCTAAGAAAAGCATAACACAATTACTACTGGGAACTTTTATCTTTTGAGCAGCAACTGCAAAGAATCTACTGACATGACTGGTAGTATCATTTCTTCTTTTTTTTTCGGCAAGTCTAAGGAGATAAGAAAGGGCAGCCAGCAATGTTTAAAGAATGTTTTAGTAGATTTTTGTCAATATCTTGTGGCACAGCTAACAACTGAATATTACATGTCAAGGCTTATTTTTGTCAGTTAAATCCATTGTGAAGCAAAGAGTAGAACTGATCAACAAGGGAAAGGAAAGCAACAGGTTTCAACACATACTGCACTGCATTGGTATCTGTTACAAAAGGACCATTATTTGGCCATTATTTGATCTCATCAATAATCATCAAATGGCAGTCATCATTGGAGATTTTGATTCAACATCAAAGACATCCATAAAGTGAATTTTTAATCCTTTGTAACAGCCATATTTATGGGCATAAATCATCCTTATTGCTAATTGATGCAATTCACTAAATGCCTAGAATCCTAGGCTTGTAATCTCCCTATGTAAAGGGTCATTGAGATCAATATATAATGAGCTAGATTCCACTTTTCACTATTCGTTTTCTCGCTTCACAACACGTTATCAGCACACTCTATCAAGCTAGAGTAGTGAAGAGACTCACCGGCACGTGATTATTCCGGGAATCAGTCTGATGGAAGAAGAGATGTGCCTCGTGGACAGTTGTACCACTAACACTATACTTAGGGAAGTCAAATTTTTCCAAACTCTCACAAAGAGGGAAGGACAAGTTTTTTGACCATCGCGGGACGCGATGCTATGATTGTCGGTTCCGGTAGGGCCATTATCATACTTCCAATGGGTACACAAATAAACATCGAGGAGGCATTATTGTATCCCGATTCAACACGTACCCTACTAAGTTATAAAGATATCCGGAAAAATGGTATTCATGTGGAAACATATGAAGAAAACAATGAGGAGTTTCTCCTCTTGACCAAAGATACTGGATATGGCAAGCAAACAATTGAAAAGGTGTCTTCTCTCCCGTCTGAATTGTACTACACATACATCAAACCTATACCATATGTTGCATACAAAGTGATTTTTCAAAATGTGGATGCATTTAAAACTTGGCATGATCGCCTTGGCCATCCCGGCATCGGAATGATGAGAAAAATCATGAGCAATTCAAGTGGACATGGTATGAGCAATAGAAAATTCCCAGAATCCTCAGATTTTATGTGCACCTCATGTGCAACTGGGAAATTAATTTTGAGACCCTCACATCTTAAAATAATGGCTGAACCACTAAAGTTTCTTGAGCGCATTCAAGGAGACATTTGTGGCCCTATTCAACCATTGTCTAGACCATTCAGGTATTTCATGGTTCTAATAGACGCATCCACAAGATGGTCCCATGTGTGTCTCTTATCGACACGGAACCATGCCTTTGCAAAATTGATTGCAAGTCATCAGACTTAGAGCAAGTCAACCTGAACACCAGATAAAATCAATCAGATTAGACAACGCTGCAGAATTTTCTTCCAAAGCTTTCAATCATTATTGTATGGCTTTAGGAATTGAAGTTCAACATTCTGTACTGTATGTTCACACACAGAATGGTTTAGCCGAATCTCTTATCAAGAGGATAAAACTCATAGCCAGACCATTATTGCAAAATTGTAACCTCCCAACCTCATGTTGGGGTCACGTAGTCCTACACGCTGATGACTTAGTAAAATTGCGCCCAACTGCATACCATACAACCTCCCCACTGCAATTGGTTCGTGGTGATCCTCCTAGTATTTCCCATCTATGGAAATTCGGTTGTGCTGTATACGTACCGATCTCACCACCAAAACGTATATCAATGGGCCCTCACAGGAAAATGGGGATCTACGTGGGATATTTATCTCCGTCGATTATTAAATACCTGGAGCCCCTTACAAGGGATTTACTCACGGCCCGGTACGCTGATTGTATCTTCAATGAAGAACATTTTCCGGCATTAGGGGGAGAATTTAAGTATCACACTAAATGCCCAGAAATAAATTGGGATGCCATAGACACCCTAAAGGAGGATCCTCGTACCACGAATCGACCTTTAGGTTAAAAGGATCATTGATTTGCGAGTTCTTGCAAACAATTTGCCGACTCATTTACGTGAGTAAAAGTGTCACAAAATCATACATTCCTGCAAGGAATGTGCCAGAAAGAATAGAGGTACCAAATAAAACTATTCAACTCCCTTCCTCGAAAGAAAGTGGGAGAAGTACGGCAAATCCTCGCAATCGCACGAGGAAACAGAGTAAAGAATCCTCTGACACAGTAAATGAAACTCAACCTCAAGTTGAGAGACACCAGGTGAATTCACCCAATTCACTTCTCACATCAACAGTGCACTCAATTTCTGATGATGGGGCATTGGAACGCCCCGACGCGGTCATATTGGGAAATACTAAGCCGTCAACTGGGGTAAATGAAATATCCGTAAACTATGTTGAGTCTGGAGAATCATTCAGCCGTAAGACTACAATTGTCGACATATACTTTGCCTCATCAGTTGCAGAAACCATCCAAAATGATCCATATCCAAAATCCATGGTAGAGTGCAAACAGCGCTCGGACTGGAACAAATGGAAGGAAGCAATTGAAGCAGAGTTAGCCTTCCTCAATAAAAGAGAGGTATTCTCACAAGTAATACCTACACCTCCAAAACCTTCCCGTGGGTTTTAAATGGGTTTTCATCCGGAGCGAAATGAGAAAAATGAGGTGGTGAGATATAAAGCGAGGCTTGTAGCACAAGGGTTCACGCAGACCCGGCATTGATTTCAATGAAACATATTCTCCGAGTCATGAGCGGAATTACGTTCCGATATTTGATATCACCGGCAATACAAAAGCGTCTATCTATGCAGTTGATGGATGTCGTGACAGCATATTTATATGGGTCACTAGATTAGGACATATATATGAAGGTCCCCGATGGGATCTCTATACAAAATGGAAGCGCAAATCGAAAAATGTATTGTGTAAAGCTAAAAAGATCACTCTATGGTCTCAAACAGTCAGGTAGAATGTGGTACAACCGACTGAGTGAGTACCTTCTACAGAAAGGTTACTCCAACAATGATGATTGCCCATGCATATTCATCAAAAGATCCTCCACAGGATTTTGCATTATATCAGTGTATGTAGATGATTTGAATATCATTGGCCACACACAAGATATTAATGAAGACCACCACCATCTTAAGGCGGAATTTGAGATGAAGTATTTGGGTAAAACCAGATTTTGCTTAGGTTTGCAAATCGAGCACCTTCATTTAGGAATTTTTGTGCATCAATCTGTCTATATTCAGAAATTATTGGAGAAATTCAATATGGACAAAGCACATCCAAATAAAACTCCCATGGTTGTTCGATCTCTCGATAAAGAAAAGGACATTTTCCGACCACGGGAGGAAGGAGAGGAGATATTAGGACCAGAATATCCCTATCTTAGTCTCATTGGAGCACTTATGTATCTTACAAATAGTACCAGGCCAGATATTGCATTTGCGGTAAATCTATTGGCAAGACATAGTGCTACCCCAACTAAGCATCATTGGACCGGAGGAAAACAAATCCTCAGGTACCTAAATGGCACTAAGGATCTTGGCTTGTTCTTTCAGAAAACTGCTGATCCTAGCTTGGTTGGGTACACTGATGCTAGCTATATGTCTGATCCCCACAACGCCAGATCACAAACAGGTTTGTATTCCTCCATGGAGGAACAGCCATATCGTGGAAGTCATCTAAACAAACATTAGTGGCTACCTCCACAAATCATTCTGAAATCATCGCACTATTTGATGCATCACGTGAATGTGTGTGGCTTCGCAGGATGATAAACCACATTGAACAATCTTGTGGTATTGGTTTCTCATAATCACCTACCATTACCTATGAAGATAATGCTGCTTGTATTACACAGATGCAAACAGGCTACATTAAGAGCAATATAACCAAGCATATTGCCCCTAAGTTGTTTTATCCCCATGAGCTTCAGCAAAATGGAGAAATAAACATCTTACCGACAAAGTCTTGCGATAATTTGGCAGATCTCTTCACAAAATCCCTACCTACTTCCTTATTCGAGAGATGTGTTAAGGGAATTGGTATGAGACTACTCAGAAACTTGCAAGCTTCAGGGGGAGACTCTCTGAATGATGGATCCTGTTAAAACGCTTCACATTGTACTCTTTTTCCTTTTGTGAGTTTTTATCATCCGGGTTTTCTCATATAAAGTTTTTAATGAGGCAATGATAGATGCAAGCTTATGCCTTATCTTATGTTTTCTTCCACAGGAGTTTTTCTAGAGATAAAACACGGCATGGGTTACTCCTTTAACCTTGCAGGTTGATGATAGAGCAATCAGTCATATTATTCCTATTTTTCCCACAGGGTTTTTCGAAGAAATTAAAGAACAAGTTGATCTCAATATGGACTCGATCAAAAGGGGGAGTGTTACAAAAGGGCCATTATTTGGCCATTATTTGATCTCATCAATAATCATCAAATGACAGCCATCATTGGGGATTTTGATTCAACATCAAAGGCATCTATAAAGTGGATTTTTAATCCCTTGTAACAGCCATGTTTATGGGCATAAATCATCCTTATTGCTAATTGATGTAATTCACTAAATGTCTAAAATCCTAGGCTTATAATCTCCCTATGTAAAGGGTCATTGAGATCAATATGTAATGAGCTAGAATTCACTTTTCACTATTCGTTTTCTCGCTTCACAACAGTATCCTTGACAAGATCTTTCTGCATCTCTGGTTGGTGAGAATCTGCCAGGAGCCCAGGACCTTTCTGCGACAGGCATCAAGTATGATTCTTGTCCAACAGAAGTAAACATTTTTAGATTGGAATATTTGAATAAGAAATATATTTGGAGTTTTGGATCAGTACAAACCCCTGTGTAACCAAAAGGTTGCATTATTCAGCTCAAATTTCTAGCTAGTTATCTTCATCTGATTCATCAAGTTTCCACAAGCATAATTGCATGGTGTTACATACTTTCTGTATCATTGATACCCAACATCATTACTGAAGAAACTTGTGTTATAGACCAATACTAGGGCAGATACAGATTTCAGGAGTACATCAAACAAAGACGAATAAATGTGCTCACAGAAATAGAAACAGTTTGATGATGCTTCTTCAGATCAAAGTTATTGAGGAACTCAATTTCCAGATCATAAACTTGAACATAAAAAGGGAACAGACGACAAGAAAGGTTAAGTTGCACAATACCAAATTGAGACTATAGACGACTATTGTCGACACAAGAGAAAAACAGATACTTGCTAAAATTTTAAATCCAACTGGACAGTTCTAGTTCTAAAAGACATAAACAGGTTGAACCAAATAGAATAAAATACCAGTTTTAAACGAAAAAATTGTAGATTTGACACTCCAAAGATTGACTCTTTGATTATGCTGACATTTGTGTGGATGACAAATGGGACCATCTATGTCTATGAATGTGGGTCCAATGTCAAATCTGTAAACGGCCAATGTTTTGAGTGTCAAATCTGTAAAAGGCTCGTTTTAAACTGCACAAAACCGCCTTTTCAGTCTAGCAACCTCAGCTGCAATAGTGAAGTTGCAAGCCCATTGATCAGGTATTATTACCTAAGAGTAATAAATAATAAGTTGTTCTGAACTTCACATACAATTCCTAAGTGCCATCTTTTGTGTTTCTTGAAATAGTTGGAATTCAGAATAAATTAAAGCGAATAAAATTCACACATCCAAACTGGCCAGGAAGCAACATCATAACCAGTTACTGTAAGTTCTTAAAACTAGAAGGTTCGGCACATTAATAGTTTGTTGCAGGTAATTCGAAAGAGAGGGAACACCAGTACCCTCTGATGAATCTGGATGGATAAGCTATCCCTATCCACAAGCATGGCGTTTATAGTACAAAAGCACCACCTTTATTACAAAAACACCCACAGCAGCAGCAACATATGGATCAACTGCACTCGCCTTTTCGAATGATATGGACGGTCATTGTAAGCTTTTTCTTGTTTTTCATCAGCTGGAAGAGGCAGATATCATGTACTTCTAATTTGTTATCGTTGACAAATTTCCCCCAGCCTTTGAGAAGTTTGTGAATATTGGTGCTTGTATCGACACGTAACGCAGTTTTGCACTTATATTTCGTCTCTGGCAGCCGCAGCCTCATATTTTGGTCTTCATGTGGGAGATACTTTGAAGCGTATTTCACGCTGAAGCACTGAATATATGGAAAATGTAAGTTTCCCTGATAATATAAGTAAACAAAAAGGTTGCCAACTTTCCTGCCCATTTCATGCATGATTTTAAATGTTCTAACTTGCAAATCAACAGGAATAAAATTCCAAACCAATTCAATGATGACTCACCAGAGAACCTTGACGGGTACAGTTGGAACTGCGCATGACAGACAAGAAAATGGGGATATCAGACTGTATAGATTGTATTTTGTTTTTGACCTTCCTCTCTTGCTGATCAGTTAGATTAGTGAGATTTGTTGCAAAATAGTCCCGCTTAGGAACTCTACATGTAGGACTCTTGGTGGAAAGGGTATATTCTGCAGAGAAGACCCAATCAAAAACACGGACGTCAGTCAGAAATGTGCTCTCAAAAGAAAAAAAAAGATGCGCTCATAGAAAATAAAATCTTAAAGGCTATTCCAAATGCTATATAGATAACCTGATGACTTTGGGCGATGGCTTTCTTTGAAAGGATGAAATGTTAATGCCACTCCTCTCTTGCTCTTTGAAGCTTCAAATACACAGATGTCACCTTCTTGCAACAGATTGCCGCGAAAGAAGTCCAACCAGCCAGTAGAGAGGGCATATAGATCATCAGTGTCCATGTCCAAACTGATGTCCCATGTCTTGCTACCACCAGACTGACATAGTTTGATGGTCCTATTTTGGTCAAGAAGGTATCTGACAGCATAATCCTTAGAGAAGACCTATACAAATGATCAGGAGTATATTATTTTACAAGCCTTCATTAGTATATTTGAAGGACTCAAGACTCAACTAACACTAATCAAGCAAGTCTTAAATGTAACACCTGAGTTTTTTTTTTCCTTGACTAGAGCAGAACACCAAAATTTAGCAAAGTCCAAGCTAACAAAAATTTGCACAATACCGATTATACAAAAGTTAAAAAACATACCAGTGATCCACTTGCCACACTTGTCTTGTCCATAGCCGTGATGTACAGTGGAATTTGAGGTTGAATTTTCTTCTCAAGAGCGAGAACTTCTTCCTCTTGCGCACTAGTCATATTGTTCAACATTGGTAAGACATAGTGAGACTTTTTTGACTTCTGGAGGCCACTTGAACTCATGGGATCCTTAATGTCTTCAGAAGATGGGACATATGCAGTACACCAACCATGTAAATTTTGGTACACAAAGGCAATGTTGCAAATATAGACTATACACTTCAAATGTTTACCTGGCCTCTGTGAAGTGTCTGCTGGATTCATCTTTGGTCGTTTCCTACTAGAGCAAAGACTATAATTCTTTCCCAAGATTTCACTCCTTGGTGATTGCAAATGATTATCAAGAGAAATGCTCCTCTCATGCACATGACTAGTGCTATCCGTCACAACACAGGAGAACTCTTTCTCGGTACAACTTGGATCAAATATTAGAACTTTGAAGTGGGAGTGCCCACTATATATGAACACCAAGAGATCACCATGTTTAAGTTGGTAAGCACTGGCAAAATGTGCCCATCCAGATCGAAGGACCAGCTCATCCTGTTCCTCAGTAACTTGAACATAATATATTTTACCATCTGACACTTCTAGTCTGACTTGTTCAGGTATCTTCCCTCTGACATTGGCTGCAAACTTTTTCGGTATAGCCTACGGGAATAAACAAGAGGGAGCTTTCAGGCAATCAATACTACTGTGCTTACTATCCTTCTTATTAAAAAGAAGGGGGCCATCATGGCTACAGTTTCACTAGAAAACCAAGAGCCTTCATGCTTTCTATTGTCAATTATTCAGACATGCTTTGTGCATTGATAAATTTATCAAGCATAGTTGTCAATAATCATAACCTACTGTCAAACTCCCAACTTAGGAATCAAGGTTGCCAAATTTCCCAACTTTTCAGAAATAAGCAATCTAATCTTATATATATATATATATATATATATATATATATATATATATATATATATATATATATCTGTGTGTGTGTGTGTGTGTGTTTTAGGAACAGAATAATTTTTTTTAGATAATGGAAGCTTTATTGAACTCAGCCAATAGACGTGATCTTACCAGTCCGTCCTTGATATCGCTCACACTCATCATAACCTTGAAGAAATACCTTTCCCTGTCATCCATGTGGAGCCAATAATGATTTGTAATGCAGTCCATGCATGTTGTGCAAGACTTGTTCATCCTGTGTCCACATTTACCATGCTCATTGTGATGAAATTCTTAGGGAACTCCAAATAAAATCCATAAGCATGCATGTGCGTGTCACCCTCACATAGTTAATGCATTTGGAAGCTTTTCTTTATAGAGAACAACACTCAGAAGTTCAAGATGAATAACCAAATTGTGATTATAGCAGAACCTAAACAAGTATGAGGCAAAGATAACACTACAAAAAAAATTCAGCAATAAAAATAAGAAATGATGAGCAGACAAAAATGTGCTTCTAAGAACGCACAATAGGTAACTAGAGCTACCACTTCAACATTTATACCAACCTTTCCCTTCTGGGTGATTGTCGATGGTTATCATCAAAGATGCTCCTGTTCATCACGACACAGGATAACTCTTTTTCACAGCAACTTGGATTGAATATCTGAACTTTGAAGTGGGAGTTCCTGCTGTACCCAAAAACCAAGATATCACCCTGTTCGAGCTCATAAGCACTGGCAAACACCTCCCATCCAGATCGAAATACTAGCTCATTATGTTCCTTAGCTATCTCAACATCATATGTTTTGCCATCTGGCACTTCTAGTATGGCTACTCCAGACATCTGGCCTTGGACATTCTTTGCAAACATTTTTGGTATGGTCTGCAAGAACAAAAGAAAAATGAACATTTTGTTTGAATAAGAATGCAAGACCTATAGATGCAATGAAGAATGCTGTACATACATAGTTTGTGGACAGGACTGAAGTCCATTTTATTCTTAGGAACAAATCAAGCCCCATGAAACCGAAAAAAGAAAAGGATTCTGCCTTCAAAGTCTCATTCTCTGCCTTAAAAATAAATATACACTGTTTGTCCTGTTTTATCTTTTTTTTCCTTTTTTTGTTTCAACCAGTATGTGCTGCTAATTTCAGTAACTAAGAGTTTACATGTCTTTGTTTCTTAGTCGACTTGTCAAATACTAAATGTTGATGGCTCAGTGAGGCTATGGCTAATGATGGCTTTGCAAGGCGCTATGGGCTTGTCCAGGAGCACCGGAGGCAGAACTGTTGCACGTTCGGAGGATCTGAAACTAGCAATCTACTGGAGTCTACTCCAGATAATTCTTGAAACAGACTGTGAGGTGGCAGCGAATATATTGAAGAGCAAGGGAAGGGACCGGTCATATCTATTGTTTCTGAATACTGAAACAGAACAATTGTTATCTGCAGGAACGGCAACTAAAATTCAGAGGATTAGTTGTGATCAAAATAGAGTTAGTCATGAACTTGCTAATGTGGGTCATGTGGGGGCTTTAGATGGCTTTTGGTTTGGTCAAGAGAGCATATGTGTATCCTACAGTCTATCAAGAATATATGGGTTCTGTTTCTGATTATTGCAATTCCTTCTTCCTAGCCAAAAAAAGGGGTTTTAAAACTCCCAACTACAGTATCGAGATTAGTAGATTACCAAATTGCTAGCCCAGTTTCTCAAATTCCCCAAAATGAATATCATAACAAGTATATAAGATATATCTTGGTGCTCATTAACAGCACAAATGAAAGGTCTAACCAGTGCATTTTGGAAATCACCCACATCCATCATAACAACAAAGAATCGCCTTTTATCCATGTTCTTCCAATAAGAACTTGCAGTACATTCCATGCATATTGTATGAGACACACTCCTGCTGTGAAAAAAACTATGTTAATTGAGATGAAATTTTTAAGAGAGACTCTAAATCAAATCCATCACAGGTGTGTGCACATAAATGCACATTTGGAAGGACATGATAAATAATGAAAATGTGGAGGCATGCTACTATGTGGCAAGTTGCACTTAAAAATAACATTTTTTTTGCTAATTTACAATTGTAGATGGTTGTATATGACAATGACAAAATGGAGTTCCACAGAATGTTGCTTCTTGGAAAACAAAAAGCATTTCACCACCTTTCACTTGGTGATTGCACATGGTTATCATGATGAGACATGCTCCCTTCATAGCCACAAGGAATGTTGTTCATCATGACACAGGATAGTTCTTTCTCACAACCACTTGGATTGAAGATTCGAACTTTGAAGTGAGAGCTCCCACTGTATGTGAACACTAATATATCGCACTGTTTGAGTTCATAATCTCTAGCAAATGCCCCCCATCCAGATCGAAGGACCAGCTCATTCTGTTCCTTGGCAACCTGAACGTCGTATGTTTTACCATTTGGCAACTCTAGCTTGACTACTTCAGATATCTGCCCTCTGATAATGTTTGCAAACTTTGTTGGTACAGCCTGCAGGAATAGCCAAACAAGACCCTATCTTCACTTAAGAAATACAGTTCCTTACTTCCTAAAAAGTAAAGACCAATATCCACTTTAGAATGCACCTCATAAAGGCCATTCAAGAAGGTATGATCATCCAAGTATCAAGAGAAAAACAGTTAAAATGTGCCACATAAATTTCAAGCATGTGACACAGAAGATGCAGGTAATTTATGCTAGTACAGAGTATGTCGTGAAATCTAGAGCTCACGTGCTACATCAAAATGAAAAAGAAAAATAGCAGTAATCACAAAGGTACTAATAACTAGTTTATCTTCATGCGCTCAATTATCGTAAGAAAACAATGTTATGCTGGTGACTTTTACCAGGAAAGAACATCCATGTTCTCAGCATTTCAAAAGAAAATGACTTATAAAATTGCAACTTCAGGATGTAGACTATCAAACTGCTGGCTAGACATTTCCATTCTCTGGGAAAATAACAACCTAAGAAAATTACTGATATGGTATCTTGATGCTTAAACACAGAATGACTAGGTCTTACCACAAAATTACCAATCATAACATTGATGAAGCTCCTTTTCTGATCACCCATGTGGTTCCAGTAATGGTAAAAAATACATTCATTGCATGTTGTGAAAGATTTTCTCATCTTGTGATTGTTCCTTCGATGTTTCATGAGATGAAATTGTTAGAGAAACTTTTAAATCAAATGATAACTCTTGTGTGCAAGCGACAGGCAGAAATAACAAAGATTGACATCTAATCCAAGATGTCAAGATGATGTATGACAAAATTTGTACTTTCATGTATAGTGGAAACGAATTTTCAGAAGTAATGATTGGATCTCCAAATTCGTAGCTAGGATAGCATTCCAAATGGAGGTAGTAGAATTTTTGCACTAGTTTCAAGAACTAAAGCGATTGCCATGAGCATGAACTTCATATCCCCTATCATTTGTAATGGTAGGTAGGCAGGTACTGTGTAGCACTATGGCACAATTAAATCTACAAAAAATTTCTAAGTTAATGCCAAACTCAAGTAGAAAGAAAGAAAAACTAACGCTACAAATGATCTTCCAACCTATCACATCCTCAACTTCTGTTATATGCATTTCAAATAAAGTTAAAACTTAAAAGTACTAATGTACAATCATTCAAATCATATGCTATCTCAGAAGAGAATGCATATTTCTAAGTTTGTACAAATCATGTATCGAGAAAACAGCAAGTTGTTCACTGGGATGCATGCATGCAAGGTAGTCCTCGTTGCATGATCTAAAGATCACTAAGACAACTAGACAAGAGATCTCTTACCTTCGGAAGTCCTGCAGCAAGCTAATGCTTCATGCTTCTGCAGGGAAGCAGCCTCAGTGCCGGTGACGTCCAAGCCCTCTAGGCACATATAAAGGGAAGGGCACACCAAAATACTTGTACTTGTGAGTCCTGTACTTGCATTTCTGTGTGTTACTATTTGACACATGAACCAGACTCCTGAGGGTGGCAGCTTATCTTTTCTTGAAAAAGAAACTTACATGAAACTCTGCTCAGCTAGATGTGGATAAAAACATGACATATTTAATATTGGGAATTTTTAATATTAAGCACCAAAGGCTGCAAGGAATCTGCTAAAGTAAAAGGAGATAAGAAAGAACAGAGCAATATTTAAAGAATGTTATACTAGATTTTGTCAGTATCTTGTACTGCAGCTGACACCTGGATAGGACAGTAACGGAGACCAGAACAAGACATTACCAGGATTTTCTCAAGAAAGTCAGTTGCCATAAGACCACTAACTCCAAAGCAATGTTTCAACATTTGTGGTGATTTCAGATATTAGGGTGGAAACCAAAAATTACAAGGTACCCACATAAAACTAAGATAAATATATCTTTAGGTGCACTATAACCCATTTTGAATATAAGAGTAGGACTAATTAAGGGAGAGGAAAACAATGACATGAACTGCACTCTGTGAGGCCTCCTAGTCCAGTGAAGACACAGACTCTGCTATGGTTTGGTATCGTTGGGAAGATTCTCCTGCATCCTCGATTCCTGGCTGTCAAATTGAGTGAAGATAATTGAGCATGACCAGTCACTGATCAGGCCAGAACCAGCCAGGCCAAATCAAGTAAGAATCAGCCAGGGCTTTCTGCCATAGATATCAAGTACGGTGGCCTTGTCTCTGGTTCCAACAAAAATAAACAATTCTAGATTCGGGATGCTGAATAAAATGTACATTTGAATCAGATAATGTTTGATACAAGAAATGCAAGTTAATGTGTGAAAAATGATAATAAACACAAAAGCAATGGTGTTTGCCATATCAAATACAATGATGAATGCTTTCTACATCACTTTTGAAATGGTGTACCAGAGTTGGATTTCACTGTATACCATATTTCAAAGATATGAGATGGCAACATTTTACCATTTCTACTTAAAAAGAGAAACTCATGAAGTCAAAATTAAGCACTAAAGTTTAACAAGACACAAGAGCGCATGACCAAATACTGTAGAAACTTGTACTGGAAATTGACAAGACACAACACAGATAGCATTGTGATTTATGATGAGTTCAAAATTTATCTTTACAAGCTAAGAGGGAAGTAACCATAACAGTGTTAACCTGAACCTTAAAACATATTTCACGAATTCATGGTTTTAGTTTACTAGTGACTGGGGACCATCAAAAGTCATATACAAAGTAAAATGGGATACCTGGACTGCAAAGAGACCACACACCAAGAAATTCAGTACCAGTTTCCTAATTTTGGTTCACTGACACGAAGGAGCATCTGTACAGGACATTCTCTATTTCTCCATGTGAAAGTTTCCATCTTGGACAAGATCACAAGATAGGAAAAACTTGTGTTATGGACCAATGACAGTACAGGCAAAGACTTTAGGACTACATGAAATGAATTAACAATAGGACACGGCAGCATAAATATCGGATTCATAATGATTCATCAGATCAAAGATAATGAAAACACTCAAATGTCATATTGTGATCCCAGAGATAGAAACTTAAAAGAATATTAAGAACAAGCAACAGTCACAGGTTTTCAAATTCAACTGGACGCCTACCTCTAAAGATAAAAACGGGCAGGACTGACTGAAACGAAATGCCAGAATAATTGGAGCATAAAATGTTATTCTACATCCTTCAGTTCTTAGTTCATGAACAGAAGAGAAGTATACAGCAACACTGATGGACTTTCAAGTATCTAAAAGTATAGTTGTAGCAAGAACTGCAAATGCGACCGTGTTAAGTGATGATATAAAACTGCATGATGAACACATGCCTAACCAAGTGTATTACAAAGCACTCAAACTATTTCATTTCGAGTGAGGCAGTGAGCTTCTTTACAAACATTGTTCAGTGGAAAGGAGCTCTACTGGTGATCTGCTGGTACATATTTGAGCAAACTCTACATGAAACAAAAAAGGTCACATGTCGAGGAACTAAGCAAAGAATAAACAAATCTGCTAAATCCACTACCAAATACTCCTCGAAGACATAAAGGAGAAAAATCACCTTCCTCTCCTTTGCCGAATGCAAATTACAGATAAAGCTCAAGTTTGTCCCTCTGAGTGGTCAGCAGCAATGGTGAGACGCTCACTTTCTAGAAATGAAGGATCCAGAAACTTGGCGACAAATGCCCACATATTGTACACGTCTTCAAAATTCGTAAGGAAGCCAAGGGAAGCAGTCACAACTTCAACTCTTATGGTCACCTTTTTACTGTCTCTACGGCCGTTCTTATAGAAGGAAGCCTCAGGTATATCGAATGCTCCATTTAACTGTTTGTGGTTCAGGTCTACCTTTATATGACTAAGAAAACCAATGCCAAGAGATATGCCATTCTTCTCCGCAATCTTCTGGACAACTTCAGCATTAACAAAAGTGCCATCACTTTGCTTCACATTGAAAGCAACAGCAGCTCCCCTTTCGTACTTAATCTTTGGGCCGTAAATGTGGACAAGAGGGTCTCCATCACCACCTTTCGAGCCTGGCAACCTCAGCTGCAACAGTGAAGTTACTAGCCAATTGATCAGGTATCTTAATCTAAGAGTAGTTCTGTTAAGCCCCATCATATCAACATGATCAATGTGCCTGCATATTATCTCTGGCTCTCTCCTGCCCCAGTCCTGAGCATCATCATACCCATCACTTACACAACCATCATCATCACGGAATGCATATCCAGAAGCTTCAGCAGCATCTGAGGCCCGATGTAGTCTATCCGCAATAATATTTGCTTCAGTGCTGAATGAAACCCTACGGCCCATGCTTAAACCTGCATCAATCTCTTCAACACCGAAGAGCCGGCCCCCAGCAAATCTGCTGTTTCCATCCCTCCCTCCCAAAAGCCGAAATTCACCTTCAGTCTCCCTTCTTATCGCACTTTCTTTGTGATCCCCACCGCCATTCATAGCATGTTGGCATGCAACTTCTTCAACCTCTGGCTCCTCTTGGATTTCACTAACTTGCCTGAAATGGTTCCGCCGACCATTCTCATAGATTTCTTCTTCAGGATCTTCCTTGAGGCAGTCCGCGTCATGTGAAACTGATAATACAGCTGCATCAAAAGATATCACCTGACCATCATAAAGAGGGCTTCTTGATATCCTGGATGTTAGGTTTGGTGACATCCTCTTGTTACTCTTTCTGCCAGCGAACCAAGAAGATGGTAATGGGGATCCAAGTTTCCCTTTCTTGAACTGACCACCCTTCTCCGACCCCAACGGGCTTTGGCCAACATCAACCCAGAAAGAATTCTCTGAAGAGCAGTCCTCGCTGAATGCTGGGCTCCTCATGACCTCACCAACTGAGATGCTCTCAGTTTCTTCAAAAATGGTGCTCGCCCCGTCCCTATCCGAGCTGCTGTCACGGCCAGGATCACTCTCAAATGCCTCTCTGACCTGAGCAGATGTGTACACACCTGAAAATGCCGGCAGCTGCGACCCATTACGGGCATCAGACGCTGGCTTCTCATCTTTGTGAACGCCAGAATCATCTTCAAGACCATCCATTGCATCAAATCCATCAACAGAATCACTCAGATATTGCGGAAACACTGGAACAATCCTCACCATCCCAGAAGCATTACACCCATTCCTCCCCTGCAAGCTCCCAATAACCGACTTCTTGATCAGAAGGCAACCAAACCCAGTTGGGTCTGCGCCAAAAACCCGGTAGAACGAGGTTATGATGAAATCCGGCCTGAACAGCGAGAGCCCCAGAGAATCCATGTCCTTGGGACCAAGTGCGCCTGCATCAAGCATCACATGCCAGCCATTCTGCTGTGCCAGCGCCATCCACTGGTAGGAGTATTTGGCACCGGTCACCCGAGATTGTGCAGGGAACACGAACAACCCGACAGCAGCATCTCGTCGCCGCCCTCTCCTCTTACCAACTATCTCCTTCCTCAGCTCTGTCGAGCAGAGCTTCAACGTCGGCCACCGGAACCACGCGGTGCGCGTCTTGGCACCCTTCGCCCGCGCACTCTGCGCCATCCAGCTCACGGACTGGCTCTCATGGTCGAACATGGTGAGCAGCCTCCGGTTGCTCTCGAACGGGTAGCACTCAGCAAGCAGCCGGAACGCCGAGCCCCGGCTCACGGTGAACACCAGCGCGTACTCGCTTGCCGGCACGTTCAGGTACTCCAGGATCCGCTCCTTGATGTCGTTCTCCACCGTGCCGGCCTCGGCGCCGCCGTAGAGCGCGTGGTTGCTCAGATTGGCATTGAGCTCGGACAATGTGAAGGACGATGACGACGAGTCCCAGCCGGAGTCGAAGAGGCCGAAGCCGCAGTAGTCGAGGCAGACCCTGCCGGCGCCGGGGGCGTCGAGGTGGGAGTAATGCTCGAGGCGGAGGCGGTCCACGTCGGATGTCGTGGCATAGTCGGGGTACATGGAGAGGAAGCTGGCGATGGCGTGGGGGAGGAGCGGGATGTCGGAGAGGGAGCGGAAGGGCCCCGCGGCAGCGGCGAGCGCGGTGGCACGGAGGAAGTCGCGCTGCGCGCGGAGCCGCGCGAGGGAGCGGGACCGCGACACCGCGGCGTCCGCGTCCGCGCCCGCGGCGGCGTCCGGCGGCGGGCACAGCGAGCCGTCCTCCGACGCGGCGTCGAGCGCGTCCCGCAGCTGGCGGAGGAACGACGCCGGGTCGTCACGGTGGCCATTGCTGCCGCCGTGTCCGCCGCCGCCGCCGCGGCGGCGCCGGTGGTTCTTGGCGAGGAGGACGGCGGCGCAGTGGGAGAGGGGCTTCCATAGGGAGAGATGCATAGAGATCGAGCAACCGGAGGAATCACAGCTCCTTCTTATTCTTCTTCGTGGCGATTTGGATCAACGAGTGGAGCGGGGCGGCATGGAAAAAATGCGAGATTTTCGTGGAGATTTCGGATCAGCAGCTGCGGAAAAAACTGCAGCTTTGGGTGGATGAAAAATTGGATCTTTGGAGAACTATGGATGAAGAACTCACAAGTGCATTTCTTTCTTGAATCAAGAACTGTTGCAGAGTGGCAATGGGGGTCTGGATTGAAGAAATCTGAGGGTTTCTTTGGTGGGGTGGGGGGGATGGATTTGGATGTGTGGAGAAGTGGAAGAAGATGCAGATTTTGTGGTAAAAATTGGAGCTTTTGCTTTGAAGGAGTTTGTAGGGGGAGGGTTTGAGTTGAGATGCAAGGACAGCCTTCACCTTTTCCTTTTGGACTCTCTCCTCTCCTCTCCTCTCCTCCTCAGCTAAAAGTGAGGGCTTTTGCTTTTGGCAGGATCAAGAACTCAAATTAAAGAAAAGAGCATCAAAGAGGAGGAAGCAAAAAAATATGTAAAGAAAAACTAAAGATTTGACTCCTCTTTTCTGCTTTGCAGCAAGCAAGAAACAATGCTCCAACAAACCAGTGATGAACTGGCCTGGCTAGCTCTCCAAATCTAAGGAGGAAGAAGAAGAAGCTTAGCTCAGATGCAGAACAAATCTCAGAGCCTCCATCCTCTCACCAAACTCTTGCAAGTGGTTTGAATGCCCTCACTAAATGCATTTGCATCATGAGAAGGGCGCTGCATTCATTTCCAAGAACTACTACTACTAGCAGCAAGCACCAACTTTTTTATTCGTTTTGGTTTTGTTCCTACACTTCACTTTGGAGCAAAGTACTGGCACTATTTTAGTGTGGCTCAGTGTGTGCCTGCTTTTTTAGTACTATCCACCAAGTAAAAACAAAGTGTTTGGTACTCTTATTATTGGCTTTTCTTATTATTATATTTTTCTCCTCCATGGGGCTCACATTGGGCTGTAAAGTAGTGTTGCAAGCAAGTATTTGGGCATTGACTTTTTTCACCATTTAAATGCTGTGTTATTGGGTGCTTTTGGTCATGATTTTTCTATGGGGGTTAAAGCAAAAGTTTTGTCTGAATGATTATCTTCTTGACTGATTTGTGGCATACTACTGGCATTGGCGCGCGCGCTCTCTCTCTACCCCCTCTCATGATAAGAAAACATGCTTATTCTTCAATAGCATTATAGTAGTAACTATTTAAGAAAATAAAACTCATTTTTTATGTTTATTCTAATCCTCATAGGCCCCAGTTGAAATAAGTTATTTCAGTTACAGTTGCAAAATAATTAATGCTGATCAATACTGACATTTAATACTGGTACTGAGCTCCTTAATGATAACTGTATGGCATTAACAGTTCGATAACAGTTTTGATATTCCTCTTCAATTTCCATATTTTTATATTCCAGTCCACCCAGTACCCATGCAGTGCATGATTTGCTATGGGCCAGTCTATGATTGTTGCTCTAATCTTTTTTCAAAGTAATCAAAGTTTTCTATTAACCTCAGACAATTTATATTAAGTTGATATAATCACACTAAAAACTTTCATCCTCTATCTAACTAAGATATATATAGCCACAAGCCCACAAACTCATACGCACTCTCAAAGGATAAATAACAAAGGATAACAAGGATAATTAATCTTTTTTTAATATTTGATCATCAGTTAATCAGGTGCACATTATTGGTGATGCACAGAGAATCCAGGCGTCTAGTGTGCATGGACAAGACAGGGTCAAATGGCCACATAAGCCTTGTGAAACTGTGAGCTGTCGCAGAAAAGTCTGAAAACCTTTTTTTTTAGGAGTTGTATTTCCCTATCCATCCATGCTGCACTGCAGCCGCAGCAGCAGCGCTGACTAGTGACCACTGTGAATGATGGCAACAGTTGTTGTGATCGGCCTCATCCGACGATCTGGTCTCACTCATCTTCTCCTGTCCATGACTTTCGTTTCAGACTAAGATACATATTTTACCTTAATTTTTATTAACATAGCTTTTAAATAGATAAACATTGTATTTTGTATAAAAAAATTTATATAAAAAATATTTTATAATATTAAATAAATTTATTTTTAAGTTAAAATAATTAAAATATAATTAATTATATATTAATTTTTTTTTTTTTACGGGGTTGTATTTAGTTTTTATCTTTATCACATTCAAACAGGTCAGTGTGGATATTTTGGTAAGAATTTTACCCTATTGAGATAAAAACACCCTCTTATCGTTTACCGTTTAGCTGGTAAATCAGAATTTAAATTTAAAAACTTAATTTTATTGTTGATTTTGAGGTTTTTTAGTGTTTTATTTTTTCTGTATTTGTTTTTAAATTACTAAGAGCATAACTATATATGTATATAAGTTTTATGCATAATTTTTTTATGTTGTTATGATTTCTATTTAGCATAAACGAAACAATAACTATGATAGCTACATATTCTGTAATTCTGTATAGATAAAAATGCATATGTTGTTAATTTTTATGTAATTTGCAATTGGTAGTAGCATCTTCATGAATTTGTGGTTTATAAAAATCGAGGAAGCAGACACATGGTTCTGAATGTATCTATTCTTTAGAAGTACTCAATATTCAGGGTAGATAGATCTTGTTTTTCCCAAGTATTTGGTGGGGTAAGAGTTTAAGACCCTGAATGTTCTTGCATAAGCTTTGAAATAAAATTCGTATTTTTCTTATGAGCTGCAGACCCCATTAATTTTTGTCTAATTATTGTGGTGACAAAAGCAGGACCACCCACTGCAAAGATGGGGCAAGGACAAGGGACTAAGATAAATACAGCAAAGGACAACGTTGCCGTAACTCCAATTATTCATGCTTTTATACTAGCTAGGTCATCAAATTGGTCCATTTGCATTTTCACCACTATGGTTCCGTGTAATTGTCAATCCGACGTCGCTTTTTAACTAAATGCCATAGGGTTATTGATTTCAATTACAAGTTGGAAACATCGGTGGACCTAGGATTTTAGGTTTGGGTGGACCGAGAATGATGATAGCGAGACGAGGGTCAGCGAGGATGGTTTGAGTCGAAAAAAATTAACATGTCACATGTATAATGGTCAATATATATGTATAAAATTTATTAAAATACACCAATAAATAGTATTTAAAACTAAATTTGATACAAAGAAACTAAATATAATAAAAAACTAACCTGATCTCATAACCATAAAAACATCTATTATATTCTTTTTATCTATTTTTTAAAAAATATTATGCACGATAAATGTGACTAGACAATCATCAATAAGATATCTTCCCTAGACGAAAATTGCATACGACGAAAGAGGAGATCCGGATGGGCCACGGCCCACCCAAACCACCCTGTAAGTCCGCCAATGGTTGGAAATGTGGCACACTCCATTTATATTGTCGAGTCAGCAACTAAATTATCCTATTGTTATTTGTTTTAATCACGAGTTGGAAATGTGCCACACTTCGTTTACACAATTACACTGTTGAGTCAAGTAGTCAACTAAGCCTGACCGTCTTTTGAACAAATTACCCTTTAAATCAGCACCTTATATCAGCAGTGTACATGTACAGAAGATCGCAAGAGAAAAAGATATTGCCTCCCTTTTTTAAGTATACAACACTGTTAACTTTTCTACATACGTTTAATTATTTGTTTTATCTAAAAATTTTTATACAAACATAAAAAGCATAAATTATATTTAAAAATCTTTAGTAATAAATTAAGTAAAAAAATAAATAATTATTATATATATTAAATGAGATGAATGGTTAAACGTATTAAAAATAAATGATGTCATATAGTAAAAGATGTATAGAGTATATATTTTCAAGATTTGAACTCATTGGCCACATCGTAGGCACACAAATTGACCCTATTACGCCTCCTCATCATGTGTTCTTTCGCTACATGGCTCCTTTCTCCACCAACTTATCAACAAGGCAAATTTGACTACCCTTCAGCACCATTAGTCTTGTTGTGATCAAGCATCTTGATCTACTGCAATGCTATAATATAATAGTTTGTTCTGTCTGGAAGCATAGCTGTTGATGTCCTCCACTTCTAATTCATCATTTGGGTGTTGCTAGCCCCTTTATCTCCTCACCCTATTGTTATTGGAGACCCACTGAAAACGATCATCAACACCGGGATAGGGTTGCAGCCATTGGCACACATTTGAAGGGGCGGTGTTAATGTTGTCACGCTTTAAAATTTTTAGAAATTAAATTAAAAATTCTAGAAGAAAAGAATTGTTTCCTCTTAATAAATCCCAACATATTTTGATAAAATTTTATTAAATATTTATCTTCTTAAATATTTTCTATATTTTTTTGGAATTATTTGAGCTAAAAAGTATTTTTAATAAATAAAATATAATTTCACTACTTAATAAAAATAAAAAGGTTTTAAAAGTTTGTTTTAGCCCCTGGGCCAAAACCAGCCGAGCCGACCCATTCCTGTGCAGCCCAGCCTAGATGTGCGCTCTCTCTCGCTCAGAGTTGCCGACATGTAGGACCCGCATGTCAGACTCGTCTTCAACCTTGCGCCATCGAGCTTTCCTTCGCCGACTCATCCTCTTTCCAATCCCGGCGTTTCTTTCCTTTCCTGGCCAAATCAATAGAGGGGAATTTCTCCTCTATCCTTTCTTCGTGATTTCTCTTTTGGGAAGTCTCGCGGATTTGTTTGGAAAGAGGAGGAAAAGTAAGATCGAATCAGATCCGAACCCCTAGAACTTTCCTTCATCGGTGATGTCCGATTTGGGCTCGGTCTTGCCCAATCTGCCGCTATAAATAGTGTTCCCGGCCGTCCTCTTGCTATCTCGACCCAAGCCCTAGCTTGTAGTAGTCTGTGGCACTGTCGCCGCCCAAGATCTTGAGCTCCGTCGCCGTCGATGTCTTCGGCCGTGCCGCCAGCCGCTGTCGGCCGTCGCCTTGGGTCGTTGCTGCTTTCGTTGGGATTAGAGATGGCAACGGGTACATACCCGATGGGTAGTGACCACCCATATCCGCACCCATCAGATTGAATTTTACCCGTCGGGTTACCCATACCCACACGCAGGTAAGAAAATACTCCCATACCCGTACCCACACTAGTAATTCTACCCGACGGGTTACCTACACCCGACAGCAGACCTAAGAACATGCACAAATAACATTGGCTCATTCTCATTCCCATTCCAAGCTTCACAGCATAGTTAACTCCTAAGTTCACATACCATAATAAAATATTATGAGTTTACATGGCTTCATCCACCATGAATTAAAAGAGAGACCACACAGGTTTATGCGGGTAAATGAGGGTGGCTGGTCTTCTTTATGTGGGTATTTCTTACCCGTGGGTAGACTGGTATGGGTATTACACACCCACACCCGTACTCGACATACCCGATGGGTACATGTTTTTGTCCAACAACGTATCAGTGGGTAAAAAATTCATCCCACACCCGTCTCTTTATCAGATAAAACTCGTCGGGTGCTCGGGTTTTGAGTACCCATTGCCATCTCTAGTTGGGACTGCGTGAAGGAGGAGAAGCTCGTACGCTACTTGGTTTCCGCTAGAGAGCGTCAGAGCACCGCCGTCGTCGACAACCTGAACACCTCAGCCGCTTCGAGCTCGTCGCCACTGTCGACCGTCATCGCTAAGCCCTTAGGTGAGCTCCTTGCTTCGAGCTGAACCAATAGTGCCTTTCGTTGTCGCTGTCGCGTAGTAGATCGCTGGCGACCATAGGGAGCAGAGCCGTTCGCCACTGGTAAGCCACGTCGATGCCACATCAAAGCCGCGTCAGCGCCGTCGTCCACTAGTGCTTGCGTGTCATCCGCGCAACTGATCCAATCGGATCAGATCCGATCTAATCTGAGCCGTCTAATCTAGATTAGATTAATCTCAGCCGTTCGTTTTCTGTAGACCCATAGACCTCTCGGTGGACTGAGTCTACGATGGACCGTTTTAGGGATGACGCAATAATCCCGACTTTCCTTTTAAAAATCATTGCTTATTGCATCATAAACCCTAAGATCTCACAAAATGATTTAAATCAGTTTAAACTTCTAAAATTTACTAATCCATCTTAGCTCAGTTTTAGATGGTTCAAATTTCTAAATATGTCTAAAATCAAGATCTACACATAAAAAATATCCACATGTAATGTTTATGTGTGTTTTTGTGCTGTTTTGTTGATTTAGTCCTTTTTGCCTTAGTTTTCGACGTTTCCGTAGAGGTCGTTTTTCCTATAGGTGGTTCGAAGATTTTGAAGCTCAAGAAGGCAAGCCACACGAGATCCCAAACACAATTCCTTTGATCATGTTGATCCCATTTTTAAATTCTCTATTTATTTCAAATGTGTATTTATTTTTGAATGTCATTGGGTGGTATTAACATATTCTTTAGTTATGACCAAATTAGCATTGAATCCCTTATTCCTTGATACCTTGGTTAAATTTTAACTAGTTAAACTTTATATAATGGTTTAACTAGATATTAGGAATAATTGCTTACCATGCTTATAAACTTTAGAATCATTTTATGTGGAAAAATAATGATTCACTTATATCCCTTTAATGGATGATTAATGGTAGCTCATGATGATGATCATGATTGACTAGTTAATGAATTAATGGTCAACTAAAATTTGATTAATGGTGGGTTATGAGCAAATGGTTTGGTGATTTTGATGGTCGTGCTCATGGCTATTAAGGACTGTTTCACGGGCTATTGTTGTGAAACATTAACCGTACTAACCACAAGCCAGCATGGACAACGACTAGATCTATAGTGTAGCATGTTTAACAGGAGACACCATGTTGGTTTGTTTTTATTGTTTAATCGTGGCAGAGAATTAAGTCCATAGGTGGCAGACAATTAAGTCCACATATGTTTTTTTGGCACTAAGTAGTTTTCCTGTTAGGTAAGTGGTCATTTCTTGTCGGAGAAAGATGCTTAGTGGGTGTCATTTCGTTGTATGTGTTATGTGAAGAGTCATGTTACAATTCTTTTTCGAGGTACGGTGGAGGTATTAAGGCGCATGGCAACATGTTGTGGGATTGTGTCTTGTAGGTAAATTTGTCCATATCTGATCAGAGTTAAAACTATTTGAATAGTCGTACCCACGGTTATATGTGAGCCTAACAATGTTTTTCGTGACTAGTCTCATAGTTCAATTATGATTAAGATAATTTGATAATAATTGTGGATTATGGAATGGTATAACCAGAGCTAGTTATTTTGAAGATAATTTGGGCCTCATCAGCATAGGGTTGATGTTCGGTGTTGTTTATTAATATTGATTAATTACTTTACTCTTTTATCAAGTTATTAAATTCTTGCTAAATGTTGCCTTTGCAAATGAAACCCTATTACTGGAGAAAATTGCATATTTAGGACTATAATCATTGCGTTTCTCACTTTTGCCATTCCTAACGTTTAATTTGCAAAAGTAGGTCTCAAAACCTTATGCACTTGTTTTTATGCCATTTAACATATTTCATGTAATTTTAATTCCAAATACACGTATTTCTCCCTGGAGTGACCGTTTTACCCTTCATTTGTTTGTTGTTTGCATGGCCGACGTTCTTTGATTTCCAGAGTTACGTCGCCATGGTCACTTGTTTTTCATGCCATTTAACATATTTCATGTAATTTTAATTCCAAATACATGTATTTCTCCCTGAAGTGACCGTTTTACCCTTCATTTGTTTGTTGTTTGCATGGCCGACGTTCTTGATTTCCAGAGTTACGTCGCCATGGATCACGCCGCTAGGGCTCCCTCTGCCCGGCCGTGCCGCCCTCCTTCTTGGCTGCGTCGCCCTGGCGGCCGATCACGGCGCCCTCCCTCCTGACCCCGCGCCGGCCACAGCGACGCCGCGCCCTACTGCGCTAACCCCGGCGACACCGCGCCCTGCTACGCCGCCCTTGCTCTCGACCCCGTGCCTGGTCGTGCCACCCTCGCTCTCGGCCACGGCGCCCTTACAGGCTCACAGGCGGCCGCGACGCCCTCACAGATGTCCACTGTCCAGGCGGCCAAGGAAAAAATACATGTATTTTAAATTAAAATTACATAAAATACGTTGAATGGCATGCAAAGCAAGACGTAATGTTTCGAGACCTATTTTTACAAATTAAACGTTAGGAATAGTAAAAGCGAGAAGCGCAATGATTACAATCCCTATACATTTTTCTCTAATTACTGCCATTATTTGTATCCCTGTGGAATTACATACTTACGGTGTGGAGTTGGACTTGCCAAAGCTAGTTTTTTTCGCTGCCTTAGAATTGTATTGATCGAGAGGAACTATCTACCTATGTAATAAACTTATTAATTCGATTAGTGATTTGTACTTTATTATTAATTTGTTATTGTGTGCCTCGGCGTATTTCTGGACTAGAGTTTATACATATGTAAGCGTTGAAATTTTGGATAAAGAATTTAGGCGTAACAAATGTCGCCTTGCCAGGATAGGGGATGTAAGAAGAGAAATGCAAAGTTGATATGCTCTATGCCAAACGGCATTAATTGAATGGAATTATAACTTTATAACAACTGGATAGGAAAAACCAAAATCCACCAAAATGCACAAGCAGGAGAGCCGTAACTCTTTTTATAGGGGCTAATTTTTCAATCAGACAATTTATAGTGGTAAATATACAAGTGTGTCAATTAAATTTGTACCATAATAACTTAAAAAGCTATAGATCAGAATAGACGGCATCTGGTCACTCGATCCGCAGACAAGACTCCCTAAGTCAGCTCACACGGTGCCATGGGCACAGATCTCATTTCCAGATACCCATGTAATGTCCCTAGCAATTCAGATTAAGATTCCATTCCCTTCCCTAGTACAAGATTAGCTGCAAATTTTATCCCCAATTGCCTCTACTCAATAACCTAATCATTGACAAACCGATCTGTAAACACACACCAATTATATCACCATGATCCAAACTCTGAACCCACCATGCTGAACAACATCTGCACAACCAATTTTCTAAGAAGCTGGAAAGCTCCAAGGAAAACCTACCCATCTTTTTTTAAAGATAGCTTTTTTTCTTAATTGGTAGCTAAGCTAGCATTAGTTGCTCCCTAAACTTGTACTAGATCATTTTTTTATTGCCCCCCTCCCCCACTTGCAAAGAAGACATAGGCAAGCAAAGCCACATAACACGTCAAAACAAAGCAAGCTGAACTAGTAGGGAACCCTAGCTTGGGGCAATCACCCTCTTGTCCTTTCCCATGTCACACAGCTCATCTCACAATGTCTCTCCAAACACCAAAAAGAGAGCCTTTTTGTAGTTTGGGTTGAAGAGAGCATGTCCGGAGAAGAGGCTGAATTTGGGGTGTTTTCTTCCCCTCTATGCTGCTGGCTCTTTAATTGCAGAGCCCTTCTGCATCTACAAAAACCTCTGTAGATGTGTAAATAAATGATTTTTTTTGCAGCAGACAACAACTTTACTCAATGGGAGTTGCAACTTTCAGAAGAATAGTATCTCTGATTCAGTCTGCCTGCATGTTGCTAGTTGCTAGTAGTTGCTACTTACAAGGGTTGTATTTGACTGGTGATTTCTGAATATTCTGAATACTTCTGATCCAATCGACTGCTGAATTCCTTTTTAAGCGTTGTACAGTAAACCTCTGTATATGTCTAAAAAATGATTCTTTTTTGCAGCAGACAACAACTTACTCGATATGCATTGCAACTTCAGAAGAATAGTATCTCTGATTGACTGATGAATTCTTTTTTAAGCCTTTTTTAGGAAAAAAATCTTTTTAAGCATTGTACAGTAAACCTCTGCATATGTATAAAAAATGATTCTTTTTGCTACAAACAACTAGAATACTTACATTTCAACTTCAGAAGCATAGCATTTCTCACTCACATTCTGCTTGCTTGCTATTTATTACAAGTTTGTACTTTGATTGGTGATTTCTGAATGTTCTGAATACTTCCTACCCATTATTCTACTGAATTCTTTTTCCCAGGGATGTGCAGTAAACCGTACTAATCTGCAGTGACAATAGCATTACACTCTTTGACCATGCCTAGTTGTACCACTAACCAGTCTGCTAATCTGCTCCCTTAATTTTTATTTTTGTTGCCCTGTGTCTGTGTTTGCTCATAGTCCGTGTCCACTCCACCATTGCCACTTTGCCAGCTCCTCTTTGTTTATTGCAGGGCTCGTTACTTGTCGTCTTGGAGAGGTAAAAAAAATTCATCAGATTCTTCAGCAGCTTGCAAACCATTGCATGCCTCGAGGTGTGGAGATGGCGTGAGCGTTTGGTTGCAAGCGTTGAAGAAACGAGAGGTTAGAGGAGGTAGAGTAGATTAGATTAGGTTTGAAACCTGTTTGTTTACTGCTGTTGCCATGTGGTGTAATGTGCAGCAGTAATTTTAGTCACCCAATGCTTGGCAAAGTTGCAATGGCCTGAATGGTTGGCTGGTCAGAACAGTGTTTTTTGGGTTAAGCACTTGACTGAAAAGCATCTTTTAGAATTTACTAGGGTAGTAGTTCATGTGCTAAATCTCATACTTGTGTCAGAGGAAAGTGAGATGACTTTTTGAGTTTTTTCTTGTTTTACCATGAGCCATGAGCAGCATGTGTTTCACTCTCTCCATTCCAATATATCTGCAACTTAATACATATATTACATATTACAAATTTATATAGTTGCTTCGGATTTGTAGAAAAACATGTCACGTCTGTAGTTTGTATTTATATTGGGATGAAGGGAGTAAGTTTTTGGAGCACCTCTGTAGGTTAGTTAGTTTTAATCAAAGTCACATCTGTAGCGGTATGTTGAGCAGAAACCAGACTGTAAGAAGAGAAAGGTTTGAGCTATGAACATCACTGTCACATCTGACAGTTTCAGCATGTACTCACTCAAATGTTGCTCTTTCCTGTTAGAGCATGAAGACATGTATACTAAGTATAGTAAGAATCATCGATCGCATGATTATCACGGCAGTAGGTAACTATTACGTATTCGTTAGTATTTGTTGTACTCTCTTGCAGAAGCAGCAAAAATCCATGGCGATTGACCAGCAATCGCAAGATGACAAGACCGATTCAACCATCATACAACGAAGAGAGCTTAGTAAGAGCAAACTGCTACTTTTTCTTGGTCTCAAAATATAAGGTCCGAGTGCATAGTATCAAATTTAGAAGTACAAGATAGCCACGTAGCACAAAGGGTATAATATCTATAATATCAATATGACGATATAGCCTCCAGTACATGGTATCAAAGACAATTAATTCAAGGCATCCTTTGTGCATTAATTACTAAATATGATACGATCAAGTATTTCACATAAACATGGTGGACTCTTGTACAAGGTTTTCTAGAAAGTCTCTATTGTTTGCACTATAAAAAACTATACAAGTAGCACAAAATAAAAAATAGAAATATATTACTTTTGCATTGATTATATATATTATGAAATTGATTACATTTCAAATATGTATATAAGAAATTACCATGGATTAACAGATTGGTGGTCATTAGCATGCTCCAGCATGCCCGGGCTTCCACTAAACGGTCTAGGCCACCAACCAACAACTTGAGCGGCAGCCGTACGTGGAGAACTGGTGGTCAAATCAACTACCGGCGAGGACGGGGCACCACATCAGCAACTTTCTTCTTCCGGATGTGAGATTTCTTCTTCACCTTGGAAGCCATTCTCTGCGGTCAACAGATTCGAGAAAGGTCAAATTTAAGTAAGGGACCGACAAATTCAAGAATGTATAGAAGGATTTGAGGACTGCTAGACCGATTCGAGGAAGGAGATGCCGGATTTGAGACACCTTCGATAGGGATGAACTATAGCAACTGACTTCTTTTAGGGAAAAAACTGCAGCAGCGAGGGGATTCGTACAGAAAATGGATGCGCCGGAGAGTAGCACGGGAGAAATGGATGCGCGGGAGAGCAGCGTGAGAGATGCGGCGCGCTCGCACAGGATCTGACCGAGGCTCGGTACGACTTTCGATGTCTTAGATATCGAGCTCAAGCGGTGTCATACGAATGATACCGCTTCTTTCTCTTTTCTCTTAAATCCCTTGTCATCTCATCATAAAATCTGATGTGACACTTATTTAATGTCTTTGATACCATTCGCTGGGAGCGTACTTATGCTATTAACATAATATGCATGCATATAAGATCAAAGAGACGGTTTTGGACATGCTTATGAGATAGTGTACGTGTGTGTTTATAGAGATGAGTTCGCGTCGTGTGAGGAGCGCATGTATTTATATTATGTTTTAGAAAAAAGAAAAAGAAATAAATGGCGGCAAGCTAGATGAGTGGGGCCCATTAGTCAGTGACTGTAGATGGCAAGCACTCACGCAGGTGTCCGGTTCTGCCCGGTGTCCCGTTCCATTAATTAGGAAATAATGATGAAAACGATTGGACAAGATCGAAAACAACAAACCGTATTTCTCTCGAAAAAGAGTCAAAAACAAAAACGACATTGAAAAATCGAAAAATTGAAAATGGAACACTATGAACGGAAGCATGTCGATGTTGGTACAAATTAGAACCGACAACAAATAAAAAACAATTAAACTATAAAAAATATATTTAATTTTGCATCACTATATAATATGTACAAATAAAGTTAAAATTATACTATATAGTTATAAATTAACTTTATTTTAGCCATACATGATTTGATTGAATAAGCAAGACATACCCTATAATTATCGACATATATAAAAATACAGTAATTATTATATTATAAAATGTAATTTTTTTAAAAAAGGTAATTACGAAAACGATCGAGCAAAATCATTTTCATTTTCATTTTCATATTTTTTATCATTTTTACTTTTTTTCGGTCGATTACATTTTCATATAGCTCGAACGCCGGTCGGCCTTAAATTTCCATTAGCGTTTCTACTACTTGGGGCCGCCTGCTGATAAATGGGCTGGGCCTGGTGATAAACCCGACATAAGCGAAGACCACCTGGCTGGGAGAGAGACAAAGCCCAGTAAGAGTTCTGGGCCTCATCTAGGCCCACCAACAGGGATGTACCCCAAGGCCTGACATGTATGCACAACACTGTACATGTACGAACTATATTTGGTCGCGTGTGACTGCGTTGCATTGCATACTACTCTTGCGTAGAGAGTATTTTGCATGAGCACATATTATACTTCTTCATCTTATAATATATAACTATCTATAAAGTAAGTAAGTAGTATTTTTACTCAAAATTTTATTCTGTCTGGCTATTTTGCAGAAAATCCTTTGAGTTTTTCAAAATTAACTCGTAGTCTCAATGCTAAAAAGAAAGGGAGGGTTTAAATGAAAAAAGACCTCATGCGTCTCTCCCTCCCTGCGCCCCTCCCTGTCGTCCCTATCCACGTCGCGTCCCGCGTCGCGCCTGCGCTCCTCCCTCCCATCGTTGCTCGGAGCTCCCGTGCCGCGCTTGCGCCCCTCCCTCCCGTCTCCATCCGCGTCGCGCCTCGACTTCACCCGTTGCAATGCATGAGCACAATTACTAGTATAAAACATATCCTAGTATTAAGATGTGTCTTATCCTGTACTAAGTCGTTATGTTATGTGACAACCTGTCTAGATTTATAATACTGGAACGTGTCTCACCCTTAATAGATTGTTATATTATGAAACGAAGATGATATATGATTTATGTACGTATATGGTGATGTTTGAAACTTAGGAAGATAAAAATTAAATTAACAACGAGAAAGCCATTAGCACATGATTATTTAATATTTAATTATTACAAATTTAATAAATTAATATATTTGATAATTTAAAGCAACTTATATATAGAAAGTTTTTTATGAAACATGTCATTTAGTAATTTAAAAGCATTCAAATGAAAACCAAGATAAAATCTAAATCTTAATGAGAATGTAAGAATTTTTGAGGTGGGCATAAGTATTAAGAAAATAGATAAAAACAATTGAAGAAAGGTTGTGATTTATTGAGAAGAGAAAGTAGATGAAGAAATTAAATAGAGAATGGTTGTGATTAGTTGAGAGAATAGGTAAATGGAGAAAATAGCTTAATTTTGGAACAAGACTACTCCCTCCATCCAAAAAAAGTTCAAGATATATTTCATTTTTTGGTTGTTTCAAAAGTTTAATGCATATTTGTAATCTTTATGTGCGATCAGAATCAAAAAAATCATCTTAGTATTTATTGGTCGTATGCATGCATATAGTTTATTAGTTTTATTATATGATAGATGAGTTAATTATTTCTTAATCTTCATGACAAAAGGCATCTTAGTACTTATTTGTCGTATGTATGTACTTTATTGGTTTTATTACATGATAAGTTAATTACTTTTAAATCTTCGCGACAAAAGGAAGAAATATTATGCTAGAAATAGCTATATTATAGGATGGAGGTATTACATGATAACGTGAATAATGAATGATCTATCCCTGTCACGTTACATACCACATCTTACTTCATTCGTACCCCCTTGTAGCTGCCTACAGTTGCAAGGACATACATGCCTTATTTGGTAAGGATTCTTATCAAACGGATTATTTTATAGCTGATTATGAGAAGAATTGATTTAGCAGTTTTATATAGGCAGTGAGAATCACCTGAAAACCAATTTCTCCCTAGAATTATCTGAAACCAGTTTCTCTCAAGAATCACCTAAAAATCTAATTATTACTTTGTTATATCAATTCTGATTTTTTTCTAGCATCTGATTCAGAATCAGAATGTAGAATCAGAGAATTATAGAATCAGGAGACCTACCCCACCAACTCGGGGTGGATATGCTCTACATCCGAGTGTAAATCTTAGAGTTCGTTTAGTTTAAAGCCAATTCTTCCATATCAAAATTTTTGGTGCCGCTAAAATATTTGTAAGTTTTGACGCAATAAAATTTAACAGTATAAAATTTGAAATAATTCGAATAAAAATTGGTTACAAACCAAACAAAGAAAGTAGGTGTAGCACTTTTATATATGTGTTATCATGGATTTATATAAAAGCCAATGCTAAAAAACAAACATGATGAGAAGTAACTCCAAAATCAAATTTAAATTTTAGCTATGGTCGATACACTACTAAGTAGGCGATATTGAGTTGTTTGCACGTGATTAATTAAGTATTAATTATTATAAATTTAAAAAATAAGTTTATTTGATTTTTTTTAAAAAAACTTCTATGTAGAAAGTTTTTTGAAAAACCACACACCATTTACCAATTTTAAAAGCACGTGAAAACGGAAAACAAAAATTCTAAACGCAGCCGAAGTCCGTATTTGTAGATAGAAGTCCTTTTTTATTTTGATAGAGCAGGTCTGTGTGAAGTGTGTACAGTATATTTAGATGGTTTTGTGATAATGTGTTTAAATTTGTAACGATAAAAAGGAAAAAAACAGTAAGTGACGCCTATTTCTGCGTCAGGGCAAGCAGAAGGATCAGTAGGACACGGTTGATGATCCAAGGGTAGTAGGGTCAGTCACAGCAACTATATACATGCCAGTATTGAGGCAGGTAGTGTAGAAATACATGTAGTACATAGGTCCCGGCCGGCCAGCAGGCACCAGGGCTAAGCCTCAAACTCAAACCACCCTCCTTCTGTGTAAAAAACAGTGTCCACTATTTTACATGTGCCACTACATCAAGCTACGGCTAGCTAGCTGACAGCCTCATTGTCTCTCCTATGTAAATTTAACCGCCGGCAAATATTTAAATTTTAAAGTTTAATAGAGGAGAGTTTATAGAATCGCCATGGTTACCACATAATCATGTTTACCGTGAGGTACGATAAAGATAAAATCATGGTAATTCCATTAAATTCAAACAAATTTAAAAATTAATTTGAATTTTTGATAAATTTTATATGGTCTGCACGGTTTTTCACGGTTACCGCGATTATCAACCATGTTTATCGCCAGTATGCACTAACCTTCTCTCTAACAAAAAGAAAACCTGTAATTCAGAGATGATTTTTTTATTATTTTAATGTAATTCCTTTTCCAACATTGGCTTTTAAGTGCTAAAGCCACATATATAAAAGTTTTATTCAGAAATTATTATTTTTCACTAATAGACCATTTGATATATAATTAGCTCATGACCAACCGATGGGACTCTGAGTAATAGAGTCAGGTTGGGTTATGGCAGTAGTAGGGGCACGATCAACTACTGGAGTAGTAGTACAAGTTTACCGATGTGCTCAAAATCTATCAAATGCGTAATAGAGGTGATTTCAATTAATTTTTTAGCATTAGATCTCTTACACAATTTGTGCTACTCATTAGTTCTTTCACTTCTCTATGGATGGACACACTCTGAAGGTAATGTGATGAGTAAGAAGACCAGGAAAGCGGGTGATGAATCTAGTGGCGCTATCATCATTGAAGATGGGTGAGGAGGGTGCGACGAGGGATTCATGCCGACAAGCTCTCTTCTTCTCGAGCGATGGCAAAGCAACCAAATTAGGGTATGGACATGGTGGCGTTGGAGGAGGAAAGGGTTAGGGGAAGTTAACAAAGGATAAAGGGCTAAAGGCCGAGACAACAATAGCTAGACGGTGGTGGCGAAAGAAGGAAAGAAAAAAATAATTACGAGACGATAATCATTAGTCAATATGACGAGGGCACATGGCTTGAATTTGTGGTGAGATGATGGCTATGCATGCGAAGATCAGGGAGGAGATATTGGTTCTGGATGAGTAAGGGATAGATAAGGTAATTCATGTAGGCAATCTGTCAAGTTTACTTCTTTTTCTTTCAAATACTTGTTACTGTTACTGTTACTGTTACTGTTACTGTTAATGCTCGTAAATTTTAGAACAGAGAGAGCACTACGAACCTTGTGTCAGTTTCTCCTTAGCAAAGTACCCACACTAATATACTAATATAAAATGGTTGCTCTATGGCTTCTTACTTTAAGCTCGTATGCAACCAATGGAGGATGCATTGGCTTGTATCGTGTGTTTTGACATTTCTTAGCGCTGATAGTTCTACTGTACGTTATACTTTTGTTGGTGCTCTAATCATCTATTTTGTTACTACTAACAAACAATTTTCTAAGTCTCCCAATATCTGCTTCTTGTGTTATGAGTTGCAACTAATATTTTAAGGTATTTTCATCATAGTTTGTTTTTAGTTTTGTTTTTAAATCATTAAGAACACTTATATAAAAAATTTGTCAATAAATATATTTTGCTGTTTAATTTATTTTTAGGCTTATTTGTACTACATTAAGAAAGGTAGTGATGGCTGCTACCATAGTAAACACTTTTAGTCAGGCTCGCACTTTTAGGGTCCAGACATTTATTTTCTATAATATTTTCTTAGAAAAATAGTATATGTAACCTTAAAAAAATAGTCCAAAATGATATAAATAGTGGACACTGTTTTGATCCATTGCATTATATTAAAAACGTGTGATTAATGGATGTATGTATAATAGAAAAATTGTTTGTTTCGATGTTTTATGCGTAATCGCACGGGCTATTTGCTAGTTAACCTTTGAAATCAAACAACGCAGAGGCAGCTTATAACCCTTGCATTGCATTGCATTTGCAAGAAGAATATCCATCTGCTAGGCTTGCATCTGATGGGCACATCCTAGCGCTAGCCAGCTACTAGGCTGCTGCTCCTACTACGGCAGTAATGAACTGTCCGTGTCCATGAACAGCAGTACAAATACGGTAACCGGTGCATCGATCCCACTTGTTTTGGACCGTCCGATCAACGGTCAAGCAACTGACAGGATCAGAGTGGATTACCATTGGCCCATCCAACAAAAAAACAAGAATATAATATGTGCTGCATATAAAAACATGTTACTCAATAATTCACATACCCGAATCTATTTACTACTCCTACACTAATATATATTTCTTTGTCTCAAAATAAACTAATACAGAATATGAAATATTTCATATTAGATTAATTTATTTTAGACGAAACAAGTAAAAAAAGAAGTATTTCGTTCACGGCCGTTTTAGTGGAAAACAAATTCAAGCACGTCCTTGGAATAGAATAATCAGATTCTATAAAAATTCTGCAATTTGTTTTGTGAAATTGAAACCTACGTTTCCAAAGTTGGGTCGATCCGTCAGGTCTTGTTTGTCTGTGCGTGGATGTAGCGGTGAGGGACAAAATTTCCACATGGTAAAAAACGCATGGAGCAGGGAGGCATATCATGGAGTAGGGTTGCTTGAGAAAGAGGGACAAGGCGATGCAGGTGATCACTGTTGGTTAGTCGCGTGTGATCACCACGGCGCCCAGCGAGCAAACCAAACCAAACCAAAGCAATGCAAACGAGAACTGCTGCTGCTGCTGCTGACCGAGGAATTCATAATCATATAACGTGATGCAAGCGATGCATGCGTCGTAATAACGACGAAAATGATGGAATTAATACGTGGACTAATGTTTATATAGAGATTAATTTTTTGAAAAATTATAAAAGCCTATCATATAAAAGTATAAAATGCATGTAAAACTTTAGTATCACATTGCCTACTCTATAATAAGACCTTATTAAAAGATGCATGTGCCCTAAAAGAATGGTCTTTTTAAAATATTCACGTACGCGACATGTGAGGGAATAATCATGTTTGCACAGACGTGGCTTCCTTTTAAATTTTCTTTTGCTGCAAAATTTAGTTTTGTTTTTAGAAACCTAGTTTTTAGAAACACACCAAATAATTTAGTGCGTGAAGCGGCGTGAAGTTCGGATAAGGGTCGCGCCCTGTTATGGTCTACTCCATCCCACTCGTCGACATACACTAGCGATCGGGAGAGTCTTCGGAACCTTCGTCTTCGATGTTTTGCATCGGGAGAAGACGACAATAAGGTTTTTGGGAAACGCTTCGCACGACTGCTTGCTTGTTGTTCGTCTATCACGGCTCGTCTTTCACATTGCTCGGCTGATGCACACTATCGTCAACGCCTGGTACCGTGAGTTGTTCTTGCTGTGTAGCCGAACTTACAGAACCCTTGGTACACATTCATAATGTTTCGCATATTCGACCTGTTCATGTTCTATTTTATAGTTTACATGTATAGATCGCTATGTGATTTTGCTAGCATACGTTCAATGTTGTGATTTATTTATGGAACAAATTAAATCTATATATGCTTATATTTTCATCAACCCAAAACCTTTATTATAGGCACTATGATTTTACTATGGCTGGTTTTGCTGATGCACTAAGGCTAGATAAATTCATCGGTGTGCACTTCAAGCGATGGCAGATCAGGGTCACTCTGTGGCTGACGGCTATGAAATGCTTCTGGGTTAGTAACAGCAAACCTGAAGGAGTTCTTAATGCTGATAAGCAGAAAAAATTCGAGGAGGCCACTATTCACTTTGTGGGATGCATTCTTAGCATTCTTGGTGATTGTCTGGTCGAGGTGTATATGCACATGACCGACGTTAAGGAGTTGTGGGATGCACAGAATACCATTTAGTGCAACTGATGCTAGTAATGATCTGTACGTCATGGAGCAGTTTCATGACTTTAGAATGGCTGATAACCATTCTGTAGTTGAATAGGCTCATGAAATACATACCATTGCTACAGAATTTGAACTCCTTAATTGTGTCTTACCCAACAAATTTGTGGTTACGTGCATTATATCGAAGCTACCTTCTTCATGAAGAAGTTTCGGTACTACACTCAAACACAAGAGATAGGAGTGCTCCGTTGAGGGGTTGATAGCATCTCTTGATGTTGAGGAGAAAGCTTGGGCAAAAGACGCTACGTATAAGGGTGATGGTGGCTAGTCTAGTGTCAATGTGGTACACAAGGCTCCAAACAAAAACAAAAGGAAAAATGTCAAAGCCCAGCAAACCACCAACTTCAAGAAGAAGAAGAACAACAACATCAGTCCAAACCAGGATGACAAAAATTGCTTTGCGTGTAGCGAGCCTGGTCATCTGGCTAGCAAGTGTCCACAACGCGAGGGGATGAAGGCACCTCCAGAGAAGACTTCTAAGTCCGCCAATGTGATCATTGGCAATATTGGAGAAGGAAGCGGATATGGTAATTTACCTATTGTTTTTCCAGCTAATCAGTCTACTAACTAGTGGGTTGATACAGGGGCCAATGTGCATGTTTGTGCTGACATCTCGTTGTTTTCTTCTTATCAGGTCGCATGGGATTCCTTTGTCTTAATGGGGAATGGGTCACATGCTTCTGTTTATGGTGTTGGTACGGTAGATCTAAAGTTTACTTCGAAAAAAATCGTGCAGATGAAGAACATGCGACATGTCTCTACTATCGACAATAATCTCGTTAGTGGCTCCCGTCTATGTAGAGACGGATTTATGTTGGTGTTTAAGTTTAATAAAGTAGTCATGTCTGGACATGGATATTTTATTGGTAAAGGCTATAAGCGCGGAGGCTTGTTCTTCCCTTTCTAATTTCTGCAATAAGTCCGTGAACCATATTTGTGACAGTGTGGATGATGAGACTAATGTTTGGCACTCATGTTTATGTCATATTAATTTTGGCTTGATATCTCAGCTTTCTAGTATATGTTTAATTCCGAAGTTTTTCATTGTCAAAGGTTCTAAGTGCCATAGTTGCGTGCAACCAAAGCAACATCGCAAGCCTCACAAGGCTGCCGAAGAGAGAAACTTGACACCTCTAGAACTCCTACATTCAGATCTTTATGAAATGAATGTGGTGTTGACGAAAGGTGAAAAACGATATTTCATGACGTTGATTGATCATGCTACTAGATTTTGCTATGTGTATTTTTTGAAAATGAAAGATGAGGCTCTAGACTTTTTAAAAATTTATAAGGCAGAAGTTGAAAACCAACTTGACAGAAAGATAAAAAGACTTATGTCAGATCGTGTTGGAGAATTTTTCTCAAATGAATTTGACTTATTCTGTGAGGAACATGGCATCATACTTGAGAGGATGCCTCCCTATTCTTCCGAGTTTAATGGGATTGCCGAAAGGAAGAACCACATGCTGACTAACTTGGTGAATGCCATATTAGATTCTGTGGGACTACCTAAGGCATGGTGGGGGGAGGCAATGTTGACCTCAAATCATGTGTTGAATAGAGTCCCTAACAAAAATAAGGACAAAACACCATACGAGGTATGGATTGGGAGAAAATCATTACTTTCTTACTTGCGCACATGGGGGTGCTTGGCGAAAGTCAATGTACCAGTAACAAAGAAGCGCAAGCTTGGACGTAAGACTGTGGCTGTGTCTTTTTGGGATATGCTCACCACAACATTGCCTATAGAATTTTAAAATCTGAGGCACCTGACATGCATTTGGTACAATTATGAAGTATGCTACTTTCTTTGAGAGCTTTTTTCCAATGAAGGATACAGATAGTACTTCTAGTCAACCTTCTGAAATAATTCCTAGCTCAATCACACCACCAAAACAAACGGAACATACACTTAAACATGTCACTAAGGAGGATGATAGTAAAGCTCCTAGGAGGAGCAAGAGACAAAGGACGGCAAAGTCTTTTGGTGATGATTGAGGAGCAAGAGACAAAGGACGACAAAGTCTTTTGGTGATGATTTCATTGTGTACCTTATGGACGACTCTCCTAAGTCAATTTCAGAAGCCTATGCATCTCCAGATGCAGACTACAGGAAGGAAGCTGTCCGTAGTGAAATGGACTCCATTCTCACTAACGGGATTTGGGAGGTGATAGAGCGACACTATGGTTGCAAACCTGTGGTTTGCAAGTAGGTGTTCAAGAAGAAGCTTAGACTTGATGATACTGTTGAAAAGTATAAGGCTTGGCTTGTTGCAAAGGGCTATACTCAGAAAGAAGGCAAAGACTCCTTTGACACTTACTCACCTGTTGCTAGACTGACCATAATTAGTTTGCTACTTTACCTGGCTGCCTCACATGGTTTTCTCGTTTATCAAATGGATGTTAAGACAACTTTTGTTAATGGAGAGCTGGATGAGAAAATCTATATGGATCAGCTTGATGGGTTTGTCGTAGAAGGTCAAGAAGGCAAGGTGTACAAATTGTTGAAGTCTTTGTATGATTTGAAACAAGCTCCTAAGCAGTGGTATGAGTGGAAAATTTGATAGAACATTAACATCTGCAGGCTTCGCGATCAATTAGGTAGATAAATATGTATACTATTGTCATGGTGGGGGTTAGGGAGTTATTCTGTGCCTACATGTTGATGATATACTTATCTTTGGAAAAAATCTTGAGGTGATTAATGAGGTTAAATTATTCTTGTCTCAAATTTTCAATATGAAGAATTTGGGAGTAACTGATGTTATCTTGAACAATAAGCTATAATTAGAGGTGAGGATGAGATTACACTCTTGCAGTCCCATTATATGGAGAGGATTTTGAGTCGCTTTGGCTACTTTGATAGCAAGCTTTCTCCAACACCTTATGATCCTAGCTTGTTGCTTCGCAAAAATAAGAGAAATTGCTAGGAATCAATTGAAGTACTCCCAAATCATTGGCTCACTTATGTACCTAGCTAGCGCAACTAGGCCTGACGTTTCCTTTGTTGTGAGCAAATTGAGTGGGTTTACCTCTAATTCGGGAGATGATCACTAGCATATGCTTGAGCGAGTGATGCGCTATCTAAAAGGTACTATGGACTTGAGGCTTCACTGTATCGGGTATCCTACGATACTGGAGGGATATAGCGATTATAATAGGATCTCTGATGTTGATAAGATCAAAGCCACTGGTAGATATGTCTTCACACTAGGTGGTGGTGTTGTGTCATGGAGATCTTGCAAACATACTATTTTGACGAGGTCAATTATGGAAGCAAAGCTTACGACACTAGATACTGTTACTGTTGAGGCATAATAGCGGCGTGATCTACTGATGGATCTGCCTATGTTTGAAAAATCAGTGTTGGCTATTCTTATGAACTATGACAATCAAACGGTAATTGTCAAGGCGAACAATTCTAAGGATAATATAAAATCATCTAGACATGTGAAAAGACGATTGAAGTCTGTCAGGAAATTGATAAACTCCGTGGTTATAACATTGGATTACATCCAAACAGCTAGAAACATGGGAGATCCCTTCACAAAGAGGCTATCACGGAATGTGATAGACAATGCATTGAAAGAGATGGGTATGAGAACCATGTGAGTTATATTATGGTGGTAACCCAACCTATGTGATCGAAGATCCCGTGAATAGGACCTAGGAAGAACAAGCCATTAGTTAATTGGAGGAGAGTACCTTTCAAAACTCTCTCTAAGTGAAGATGCATGTACTCTCATGAGCTGCAAGGCAGGTCGGCGATGCCTTAATGTGTTATGTTGACTTTAATTAGTGATGAAGATCTATCCTGCAAAGCATTCTTGAAAGAACGCACCTATACGAGCTTGATTGTTGGTTGTAGTATATGAAGATTTTGGGTGAATCTCCTAGAAAACTTACTAAGATACCAAATAGTATGACTTATACGCTCCATCCAAGGGGTAGTCTATTGACGACCTAGTACCAGATAAGACTCTGAATGAAACTTGCTTGCACAAAACATGCAATTTAAGGCATAGTCCATTGTTCAAGTTGTGAGTAAGTGTAGCTTGGAGTTTTAGGTGGATGTTCAACCTTAACCGGTCTCCATCGAACCACTGGTATATAAACAGTACATTGAAAAAAGGCAAAATCTCTGTTGGATTTTGAGATTTTTGCTTCATGAGAGACATACATGTGAACATTTACTACCACCTTGTCTATTCTAGAAGAGTGAGACCTCCTTAAAAGGGAGAGTGCGCTCTCTTAGCCACTTAAGACATGTGTGGTGGAGAGAACTAGAGAAACACATGCATGTGCTCGCTCGCCTTGCCTCACCTGGCCGGACTTGGCCACTGGCCGGGCGGCGTGCGTATGCAATATGCACGTGAATGGTCCATCAAAATGAGCTCCTCATGCTTGCTCAGAGGCGGCTTCTTTTTGCCGTTTTGTTTTGCTGCAAAATTCGGTTTTGTTTTTGGAAACCTAGTTTTTGAAAACACACGAATAATTCGTGCGACTACTTGTTGTTCGTCTACCACGGCTCATCTTCCACTTCGCTCAGGTGATGCGTGTCGTTGTCAACGTCCGGTACCGTTAGTTGTTCCTGCTATACAACCGAACTACTAGAACCCTCGGTACACATTCATAACGTTTCACATATTCGATCTATTCATGTTCTATTTCTAAGTTTACATGTGTAGATCGTATGATTTGATTGTGATAGCATACATGTTCAACGTTGTGATTTATTTATGAAATAAATTAAATCTGTATGTGCATATATTTTTATTAGAAAAATCATAATAACTCATACTTATCTTCTTCTCCTTTCCCTCCCGATCCATCCCTCACTCCACTCGAGCCTGTGCCATTGCTGTTGCCGCCACCGCCGCAGAACTCTTCCCAACCCCACACCATGCACTGCCCCTCGGCGGTGCCGGAAAACACTAACGGGTCACCAGCCTCCTCCCGTCTTCCCAAGCTGGACGATGCCCTCGGAGACGTCACCACACTACCCCTACCTCTTAACTGGTCGGGATCCCATGTGCCCCTGCTGCCAACACATTGTCGACCTTGCGGCTTTAGCAGCCCTGTTCGTCAAAGCCGGACAATGTAGCTGCCGGAGGTAGCGGATATTTGACGCGGATTCAATGGTGAAGAATCTACAAGAAATTCTTTGGCAAAATATGTAGAACGAAGAGGTTAGCAAAATCCGATTAACTTATTAACGGATTCTTGATGTTCCTGTACACTAACATTTAATTAATTGTAGAAATGGTCCATCTTTTTTCATTGAACACATACACACAGTACACACACCGTAACGTCCAAACACAAAAGAAACAGACGCCGCGACAAATCAAGAGACGATCACGATTTTGCAGTTGTCTCTAGCTCTATGGCGTGCACGTCATGGATGGACCGATGGATTATCGGTGGTGGCGTGCATGACAGATTCTGAGTAGGCGCAGGAGCATATTGCAGGGGAGGGATGCAGTTCCAAGTGCAACCATCCAAAGCTAGCTATTTCTTCCGGCCGGACCGGCGGGAGCTAGCCGCCGTGGACATGCATCGGCAATGGCGACGCCGTGGCGCCATGCGAGAGCGCGCAGCGAGAGAGGTGGAGAGCAACACGTCAGGGAGGTCAGGATACGGCCGAAGGTGGTGGTTCCCTCCGACGGCGACGGCCACCTGCCGCGCCTCGGTTCGTGGTCCGGCATAGCTTCTTCCATGCACACCATTTGTGTGTGGCTCCTGTTTAAGGGGCCGGGTATCATATCGGTTTGTTCGGTTAATTCTAATATATAGGGAAACTAAAAGAGATTGAGAGAGATTAATCACACATCGGTTTGTTCGGTTAGTTTATTTTTGGCTCTTGAATTTTGCTCGAATTAAGTTTATCTTTTACCCTAGGCCTCCTTTAATTTGTAGAAAAAAACATAGGAGATTCGAAGAACTTCAATCATATAAGAAAAATTCATAGGCATTTGAAACAAAGGATTAAATCCTACCATTTTCTTTGAAATTCATAGACGATGGATAGAGAATCCAGAACGTCTTATAATAACGTGCAATATAGTTTAGTTTTGTTCAAAATTTATTTCAAAAATATCTGGTCTTCTTTTTTATCAATCAATAACCGTGACGATGCATGCGTCAACACGTCACATCCATTCATAAGAAGAATAGATACTCCTCCAAGAATCAATTCCTCTCGTCCTTCTGCATACACCCTGCAAAAGAAAGCTACGTAACCTACACATAGACCGGCAGCCCAGCCCAACTCTCTCTCTCTCTCTCCTCTGTCTGCTCTGCTGCATCCTGTCACCTCCTTAACAATGGCGCATCCGCGGCTCCGACCAGTCCCTCTCCTCCCCACCTCGACAACCACTGCTTGCACCACCATGCTGCAGTTCAGTGCAGGGCACCACACCCCCTCCAATGGCCGCGCCGCCGTGCTATATATAAGTTATAACCAGGCCCCAACGATCACCAACCGCAATCCAGAGAAACACGCCAAGATCGAGCTAGCGATCGCCTGATCGAGCCATGGAGGCGCCGCTGCACCAGTCGCCTCTGCCGCTGCCGCCGCCGCTACCGCACGTCGTCGGCGTGCTGCAGCAGCAGCAGGGGGTGGTGGTGGCGCCGGCGATGGCGATGGTGGGGGCGGGGGGAAGGGAGCAGTGCCCGCGGTGCGCGTCGAGGGACACCAAGTTTTGCTACTACAACAACTACAACACGGCGCAGCCGCGGCACTTCTGCCGCGCCTGCCGCCGATACTGGACGCTCGGTGGATCGCTCCGGAACGTCCCCATCGGCGGGTCCACCCGCAAGCGGCCCCGCCCCGCCCGCCCCACCCGCGCCGCCGTCTCCGCCGCCATCGCCGCCGCAGCGAGCGCGAGCAGCTCCCAGGCCGCCCAGCAGCAGGCGGCGGGCGCGGCGCCGATAGTGAGCCAGCATGAGGCGGCGGCGGTGGCGTCGAGCGGCGGGGGTGGTAGCCTCCTCGTGTCGCTGCTCGGCGCGGCGCCGCTGCTGGAGGGGCGGCTCGGCGGCATCGGCTTCGACCTCGGCCTCGGGCAGCCCGCCGGCGAGGTTCAGGCACAGGGCGAGCAGCTCGGCTTCGGGGCGGGGGATAGGGTGATGGCGCCGGGGCCGGCGCCGCTGCTGTGGCCGGCGAGGATCCTGGAGGGAGACAAGTGGAAGTCGGCCGCGGCCGCCGGCGTGTACTCCCCGTTCCCGGCGGCGGCCGCACTGTGGCAGGAGCTCGCCGCGGCGGATCCGGTGGAGCTAGCCGGTGGGTTGCTACGCCACGATGGCGGCGGCCCGCAGCTGATGTGACACATGCAGCGATGCACGTCGTTGCACGCTCGCCGGCGGCGACCGGGCATTGGTCCGGGGAAGCAAGCACGCGTGGTGATGTATCGTGCCGTGTCGTTTTGCCATTGTTGGGTACGAGGAGGGCTGCATGCATGCATGATGACATGGCAGGGCAGGACATGCATGGCAGTGTGTACGTAGACAGGTGGTACTATGTGCACTGCTGGTGCTAGGAATATTATTATTACTGAGATGAGATGAGAGATGGTCTTGTTAATCCTGTTGAGAAAAATCATAATCTATATATTTAGTTTTTTATCTATATAGTTAAAATCTTTATCTATATTATTATACAAATTGATAGTGCATAGCTTGCATCATATATATCTCCGCTTCGTCAGTCGTTCACCACATCGTCTCCGGTTCCATTTCCTGTCCCGCGTAGATCAAGGCCGCTTGCGCCACCTCCATTTCTCTTCTGTTCTTGCTTCTGTTTCTTTGGAGGATTCCCGTCCAGCGCCTCTCCTGGATCGATCTAATTCCTTGATTTGTTCACGTTGTCTCCGTTACTACCAAAATGATTTTTCCGTACAAGAACACCTATAGTTTACAAACAGACAATAACTCATCGTGTCTAAAAAATCGCTCTACATTTTGCATACGGATCCTTAAAAGACCCGTATGCAATATTAATTTTCACGGACGAACCTCTTAATGCACCCGCATATAAAAATGAGTATATTTTTGTATGCAAACCTCTAAGTGACCGAATACGAAAATAAGTTTTCCCATGCGGCTACATACAGAGCACGGGGGTCCCACATTTTTTCCCGCACAATTTTTTCTACTCTTCCTCTTTCTCTCCACCACACCTTTTTCTCTATCTTCTCCTCTTCCCACTCCACGCTAACTCCTCTCCCTCTCCCCTCTTCCCATCTTTTCTCCTTCCCTCTCCCCTCTTAAGTGACTGGTCTGTTCTGAAGTAGACCGGTCATCTTCTCCAGTAAACTTGACAAAATCATGAATTCTAAACCCTCGAGGATATGGAACATTGTCATAGTGGTTAGGATTACGTTTTTTATATGTACGCTTTTAATCCTAGTATCTATGTCGAAAGCGTTTTTGAAAGCTTCGACAATCTCATCGCTAAGATTCTTGCATTCTGCTTGTGTGCCATAGACTACAGAATTCGGTAAGACTGTTGATTTGCCGAATTTTGAGGTGTTACAAAGGGAGAATTAGGGGCAAAAGCGGCAAAAGGTGTTAATGTTTGCTCTAGAACGTAACCGCTAGCTGTAGGATAAGTAGGAACGGCTGAAACAAGAGCCGATCCTACAAAAGGCGTTAGGAGCGGTCTGACCAATGGTGCCCCCCTCCCCCCTCCTGTTCGGACCGGCAGATACATTCGGTCGGATCGGTAGTAATACACCGGTTGATAGGTTGATGCATCCAGTCTGACCGTCTGATGCATCCGGTCAGACCAGCAGTAACACACCGGTTGGACCGATGTATGGTGACGTAAGGATGAATCTAGGATCTATTGTGCGAAGGAAATTGTAGGTATTATTCATCGGCCAATTCTGTTGTATAGGAAATTTTGGTACATGAAAATTTTCATTTGATGGAATATCATACATATGTTCGCTATTATATGAAGTAGATGTACCACCTAGAAACTGGATATTTAGTTGATTCTCTAACTCACTCGTGCAAGCATCTGGTTTTTTCAAAGGTAGTTCTAAAGGTTTTTTTCAAATGTAGTACTAAAAAAAGTAAATCCATTGTTTAAACTAGCAATAACAGCAGAATGCATTAAAGAAGTACCTGCACGTCGTCCCAAAGCACGTTGTGTGCCTCATCTCTGTGATGCTTGTTTTTAACTAGTTGTGTGCCTTCTCAAGTGAAGCTTGCATCCTTTTCAGCTTTATCTACAAAAAGCCCAATCATCGTTAAACACTTCAGAAGTTGCAGTTTCGGCTCTTGCATAAGTCTGTTGATTAAGGTTGGTGAAAGCACCATCACCTTGCATTCCATCTTTTAAGATTGTACTATATAAGAAACAACAAGATCAGCAGCTAGTTGAAATAAATGAATAATTGCATTGGGTTTCATTGTATATACATCATACAATTAGGCCAGCAGATACAACATCAGCAACGAATGGTTAATGTCCCTACTCGCAACAAAACTGTACGGCGCTAGATGCATAGGGCCAGGTAGGTAGGTGGTTAGCTGGGTAACTAACGAGTAACAAAATGATGTGACAACCAATATTATGTACAACACTTGCTTCGCTTCTATTTGAGTCAGCTGCATCATCGGAATGACGAAATGCTTGGTGATCTGCACACACTCGGTGATCTGGAGCGACCTGAGCTAAGAGAAAGATGACTCGCTCCGGAGCACCGATAAACGGGCCTTTTCATGCAGTAGTTTGCACTGCACGGAATGCAAAACTTAAGCATCAGTGAGATGAAGGCAGTATGTAACAGTAACTGAGTAAGAGTGGTTAGTGAAAAGAATGGTATTCATTTGTTCTGACCTTTAGTTTAAGATCCTCAACCTCACTCTCCATAAAAGCAATACGGAGTTGGATCTGATTTAAGGCTTCCAATGCTTTCAAAAGACTCGCATCAGATTCATGGTTTCTAACTCCAGCGACCTGCCAGTAGGAATGTAGGATCAAAGTTTCCTCGTGTAATCCTCATGTAATCTCGCAAACTTGCATCAGCCACAAGAAGGGTTGCTTGAGGGTAAACATAAACATACCTTCAGAACGGTGGAACACAGGCTCGACAGGTTTTCTGCAAGCTTGCTTCTATCTTGCTCGCTTTCCTGTTGACATGCAGACAGAATATTAGTACCTCTGAACCTGGCATATTTCTTTGTGAATCGAGAAACGGTAGACGCACTTCTAATCTATTTCTCAATAGCTCTTCCTCCTGCATCTGCTCATATGGGTCCTTCCCATCTGAAACCCTGTAGCGAGCAAGCTCTTCCTTTGTACGGGCAACAACTGCACCTAGCTTCTGCAGCTTTGCACTTAGCTCTTCATTCTGCTTTTTAAGTAAGTTATTCTCTTCCTATTATGTTGAGCAAAACACATGAAAGAAGATCAGACAGGAAAGCATAAGTTCAGAAACACTGAGAAAGTTTGCAGAATGATGCATGCCTTTGTTTTCACGTGATGATTAATCCGCAGTTGAAGATTCTGTTGTCTCGTAAGCTTTTTCACTTCATCTTCAAGATTAAAAATGATGGCTTTGCCATTTGCATTCTCAGCCTACAGTAGGCAACCAATTAATACGAAAAAACTTAGATTTAACTGCCAAAAAGGGAAAATAGACATGGCATACCTTCAGCAGCTCAATTTCAGCTACCATAAAGTGTTCCTTTTGTCTTAATTTTTCTATAGTAATGCGAGCTGCTCCAAGTTCGGATTGTCGCTGGTTTATTTCATCAAGCCAACTGTATCCAATAAAAAAGAACAAAATAAAACAGAGTCCATCAATCACTATAGTAGAGACTTTTTAGGTGGCTGTAGATGGAAAAGTACATACCTCTGTCTCTCTTCAATTAATTCATCTAGCTGGCTCTTCAGCTTCATCAACTCGTTGGACTGCTGAACAGTTATGTATCAAATAGATGCCAGAATGATAAGTTGAGCTGTTGCTTATATGGAGAAATTACCTCTCTAGATTCATGAGCTTGGGTAACAGCTGACTCTTGTGTGTCCATCTTTTGCTGGTTGTCAACCAGTGCCTGCAATCAATTAGTGGGCATAACATTGTTTAGAAAGAACAGGGATCTAAAAAAAAAAATGGAAGCACGTGATACAAGGGAAGTCCTACCGCCCAAGTCGACATGTTCATCTTAACCCCTAACATATCACGAATCACATCATGCGTCATACTCTCTGTTGTTGCTAATCTCGCATTCAACATGAATATCTTCAACCAGAGGAGAATGGATAGGTTAATAAGGCAAAAATCAACGGAAACGAGAATGATTCAGAGTCTATAAAACCGTACCTCCCTTTGCCGACTAGCTGCTATGCCCTCAAGTTCCAAAATACGTTGCTTTGCTGCACTAAGCTCTTCATCTTTCTCAGAATTCATTTGTTGAACAAAGCCCAGTCCAATACACTTGAATGGTGAGCCTGAACCCCGAGGTTTCAAACTAATCTTCTCCGGTCTCGTGGAACAAGCATTTGCAGATGTATTATCAATCTTAACCTGTTGTGCCATGGCTTCCAGCTCCATGAACTAGTCAGATCATACTTCATTAGTTTTTTTTCTTTTGAAAGCTGATCATACTTCATTGCTATTATTTAAAACTATCAATTTCAATTCTTAAAAAGAACTGCTTACCTTCTGCTTGTATTCTTGGGCTGCTGCCTCAGCATGTATGTTTAGCTCTGATATGTGTGCCTTGCACTGAGCAATCTATAAAGAAAAGACAGATATGCTGAAAAGAACAATATTTGGACGTTCTGTGGACGATATTCAGACAAATTCGAGCAATTGCATCTTAGGTGTCAAATGGTTAAAACATATATATTTTACCTCTGTTTCCTTTTCAGTGACATCCTTTTCAAGTATTCTTATACTCTCCTGTGCAGCCAGTAGCTCATTCTGTATCTCTCTGGAGTGCCTGTGAGACAAAATCAAAGTGCTTGATTGAGTATTACACCTAGACTTATGAATACAGTAGCTGGTATCAAAATTATAACAATGCAAACCTGGACGAGTAAGTAAAATCAACCATTCCACCTTCTAGGGAGCCCACCGCTTGCCCAGAGGAAGGAACAGCTAGCATTTGTTGCCTGACTTTCTGCAGCTCCAGTTCTAATTCTTCTCTCTGCATTCTTTGACGCTCTGCTTCTTCCTTAATGATGTCCACCTTAAGGGCAATAACCAATAAAATCGTTGAGAAGCACCAATAATCAATAACCAATGAAAAATAATAAACTTGCATTCAAATAGATAAAGAAGCACCACCACACCTTGTTTTCCAAAGCACAAACAGTACTCTCAAGCTCCTGAATTGACCTCTCCAATAGCTTGACTTCTTCATCCTTCTCTTCAGCATGCATCTTCCTTTCCTCGGCCATCTGTAAAGAATAGCAACGTTATACAGGAAAAACAACATAAGAAGTCATAAATAAAGGAACAACTATCATGTAGACCATCAGCAGTTCAGCACCTGTTTAGCTTCTGTAGCAATTGCTTCACTTTCTTCTGCCAATGCCTGAGCCATCTCCAGCTTCTCACTCAAGATAAGAACCTGAGTTTCACAGTATTTCTTTTCATCCAAAAGCTTAGAAAAGTCATTCTGCGAATTTTGAAGTAAGTCGCTCCTGACATCAAGTAAACTTCTCAACTCAATCAGCTCTTCTTCCAGCCTTTCAATGGCTTTACCTTTATCAGCCAACTCATCCTCCATAGTGTAACTGATCCCTTCAATGTGGTTCAGCTTAGACCTCAGTTCATCTTTTTCCACAGATACTTCCTTCAATTCATTTACCTTACTTGCCAGCTGCTCCTCTAAGGCAGAAACCTTTTGATTACTCTTCAAGATCTGAGCTTCTAGTAATTGTCTTCCAGAAATAGCATCATCAAGTTCATTTGATTTGGAATCAAGCTCCTGTTCTAATGACTCTATTGCTTCAGTTAACTGGATAAGTTCATCTGCTTGGTCTTTTGCAACAGATGCTGACTCCTGTAACAAGCTGAGATCAAATGACAAGCCCTTTGCCAATTCATCTTTCCGAATTAATTCAGACTGTAGGACACCATTGTGGGTAATCAGCTCTTCGATGGACATCTGGATGAAGTGTATCTCATTGGAGACCTTTGTCACCATGTTCAATTGGTCGCTAGTGTACATCTGTACTTGATCAGTAACTTGTTCCAAACAACCTTGAATAGTGACAAACAACTTTTCAGTATCAAGATTAGCAACCAATTCAGCCATCCTCTGCTCTTTGCACACAATATCTAGATATTCATGTTTCAACAAATCGTTTTCTGACCTCAAATCATTTTCCCTTGAGACACCAAGTTCAGTGGCCTTGGATTTCAACTTGAACTCTTCAAGTATGGTTGTATGGGAATATTGCAACTCCATCAGAGCTTTCGTTTTTCCATCAAGTTCTGTTTTCAAGGACTCGATACTTGATTCCAAAGAACCAACTACAGATCTAAGGTTTAGGTTTTCCTCACTCAGAGCATGTAACTTTTCCATTAGTTGGTCCTTGTTCTGCTTAAGGTTATCCAAATCAATCATTATCTTATTGCTATCATGAAGTAAAGAAAAAATTACAGCACTACCCAAATCCTGGTCAACTCTCGACAAAGTTGCTTCTGTTTTCAATCCATCAAGGGCACCAATAAACATGAGTTCTTGTTTTTGCAGTTGTCCTTTGTGTTCCACTAATTCTGAAGAAAGAACAAAAGACTCGATATCCTTTGCAATTATGTTGGTAGTAACCAATTCATTGTGATAATCTGCAAGCCAACTGCACAACTCAAATTCACTGCACCCTTTGATATAATTATTCACTTGAGTCAGATCCATGTCTTCCTGAATTATGTCTTTTAACATAGCATTGCAAAGCAACGCTTCATCTAATTGGTGGCGTAGCTCTTCCTTTTCCTTGGATTTAGTTGCCAAGGCACTCTTGTTCGTAGCATCAATCTCTTCCATCAATATGGAGAATTCATTATACATGGAATTTGACCGTGCCAACATTGCTTCCTCTTGAGCTTGTAAGTGCAGAATCTTCTTCTCAAAAGCATCTAATCTTGAGTTCAGTTCAGTTGCTTCTTGTTCCTTCTTTGCAATGCGACTGAAATTATGATTAATGTCAAGTAGCAACTTCCCTTTGAGAACACTACACATTTCCAGTTCATTCTTTGCTCTGTCATTGTGCTCACGCAGCTTGGATATCAAAGAATTGGATTCACACAACCCATGTTTAAGGAAACCATTTTCTGCATTAAGCCCAGTAATTCTCTCCAACAAAATCCCCATGTGACAGAGATGCAAAACAGAAACAGCACAGTCCTTTCCAATTATCTCTAACCAGTTCTCCTCTAACCAAGTCCTTGCCAACTCGGCAAACTGCTGAAGCTTTGATTTCATCCATTCAACATCAGAAGAAACGAATTCAAGCTTCTCCAATAGCAAATTCTGCAAATGTCTAATGCCATCTTCAAGTTCAAGTGCTAGGTCATTTGCTTCAAGCAGGCTTGCCGCAAATTTCTTTTCCATGACCTCATAAGTTTGGTCCTTCACGTCCAGCAGCATCTTCAAACTACTGATCTCAGTTAACAATCTCTCCTTTTCAGAAAGGAACAAAGCTTCATTTTCTTTGAAATTTTGTATTTGGAGTTTTGCATTTTCATTTGCTTCAACTAGTGCATTGACTGTAGTGTCAGCATCACTTATAGTTGCCTGTGCTTCTTCAAACTTGGATATAAGAGTAGAAGCCTCAAATGATTTCTGAACCGCAAGACTTTTTGCCTCTGAAACCTCAAGCTCAAGTACCTGAAAGATTAATGTTATTATAATTCTTGCCTCTAGACTTTGTAGCTAATGATCACAAATTAGGCGGTAAATAAAGATCAACAAATCAACCACATAAAGATGTCAAACTGTTTACTGATTTTATACGCACATTCAACGAAATTAATTCGCCCCACCATGACTTACATGTTAAAAGCATAACGCATAATGTCTATGACAATAAGATCCACATTAACATAATCCCCTTCCATCATTGGATAAAAAAACAATTAAAACTAAGCAATGCTGAAAGGCATGTTAATATGGATATGCTGATTGCAACCTTGGAAAGCTGTATAAAATGTCTTGGTCCAAAATATAAGCCATTTTTTGTAAAGATAGACAAGGCATGGATAAGCAACGTTGGTATTTTAGTACCATTTATAACAGCACCATGTGATGAAAGAAAACAAGCAGAATACTTGTATAACAACTTTAGCTATGAATCTGGACAGGCAGTTGTCTAGATTCATGGCTAGAAATGCTTATATTTTGGGACGGAAGGAGTATAACGCAGCAAAAATCATTCTAATACAAGCTAATCATTTCTTGCACATTATAAATAAAATCCTTTCGCACTGGGATGAGAAACAGATAACCTGTTGTTCAGAAAGTATGGACAAATCTATGGGGGCAAACAGTTAATGACCATGAAACATTACCTCTCTTTCTTTCTGCCATTTCATAAATGATTTTGCAGTGTCTTTCTCCTTTTCTTGCATCTTTATCTCCAACTCTTTTAGTCTAGCTTCATAGCATTTTTCCTTGTCAATTATCTCTGATTTCAGTTGAACGACCTCGGCACTTACATCTTTAATAGTTCTTTGAATTTGGAAATGACATTCTTTCGTGATTTCCTTTTCTTGAAGAAGATTGACCATTTGAGATTGCAGCATCTGCATTGTGTAAACTACACACTCCATTTCCTTATTAAGTTCGCAAAGGACATCACCATTGTGCTTCTCCCCAGCTTCGAAGGCTCCAGTTGGATCACAGCCAACCTAAAAACATGCAGTTAAATTATCGTCATGCCATGAGTGTGTAAAGGCTGCCACTCTTAACTGATGCAGGTTGATTAATGGGAGGAACTTACTGACATAAAGAGTGGACTGTAAGGTTCACCTTGATACCAAATAACAAGAGCATTAGCTTACCCGATCCTCCAAGTTCAAGTCTGAATTTTGGCAAATGACCTCTTCAGGATCCACAGAAAAGCTTGACTGCATTGCATTCAATCCAGTTTCAAACTCATGTATAATACCCTTTGCCTTTAGAACATCCGACAGCATTTTTAACAGAACAGTGTTTTCTTCATTTTTCAGCCTCTCAAAGGACTGCTCTTTGCCCTGGGTCTCACTCAATAATTGAGTCAAATCTCTCTTTGACTGGTCTAATTGTGACTCCAGCTGATGAATCTCTTCCTCGAACGCCCTTTGTAGAGAAATATAACTTTGTTCTATAACCTCCTTCTGCACGAAAGTTTCAATGGACTCATCCAACATAAGTTGTATCCTCTGAAGCTCTTGATGTTGCTGCTGATTCACATATCTTCCATTAGATAGCTGTGATCTTAAAAGAGACATAACATTTTCTTGATCATTCTTCTCTTGTTGATGTGTGTCATTTATAGCCTGCATTGCTCCTCTTAAGGACCTTAACTTCAAGTCCAGATCACATCTTATGTCATCTGCCTCTTTCAACCGACTTTGAAGCTCTTTGAGTAACTCATCTCTTTGGGATATTCCTCGACACATCTTCTGGACTTGATCCTCAATCCATTTCCTTTGAGAAATAGACTCGGAAATAAAGGCAACCTGGTCAGAAGCTTCGTCAAGAGCTGCATTTCCATCCAAAAGGAACTTTCCTATGTCAGAAGCTAATTTGTCCCAGTCATTGGTCAACATCCTAATTTTCTTGTCTTTCTCCTCAATTAGCACAGAAAAACATTCGTTCTCTTTCATCACCTCAAGCAGCCTATCATTCAACCGTTCTCTTTCCAGCCGAACCTCATCTATTCTTTGGTTGGCCAATAATTCGTTTTTGCTACTGGCATCTAGTTGCTGTTGGAGTGATACGAGCTCTTCCTGTAAGCACATAATAACCTCAGCCGTTTCAACCTCAACCTGTCTACTGACTTCATCCATTTCTTGCTGAGCAGAACTGTGAGATGCCTGATCTCTTTGGTACCTTGTATTTAATTTACGTGCCTTCTCAAGTGAAGCTTGCATTCTTTTCAGTTTTGTCTGCAAAGGTGAATCATCATTCTCAAAACACTTCAGAAGTTGCACTTTCGGCTCTTCCATAGCCAAGAATTCTTGCCTATGGTGCACATCAAACTCATTTTTTAACCTTGATATTTCCAGATCCCTCTTCTTTAGATGCTCTAAGCGTTGCTGATTGCTCTCCTTCAGCTCATCTAGTTCATTTATCAACATAATCTGCTGTGACTCAAGAGCTTCAATAACAGATCTTGCATCACTCAATTCACGTTGCATGGTCTCACTCTGCCTACAAATTTGGAGAATATGAATATTTGCTGCTTTTAGCTCATCACCTAAACAAGTAATTCTTTTCTCAACTTCTGCACGGGTTGTCCTCTCTTCAGCCAGTATTGTTTTAATTATGTCCAACTCCAGCTGCAGGTTTAGTATGTCATCCATGTTTATCATGAAACCCTCTTGAAAACACTGATCCTTCTTTTCAGGTGCATGAGAATCGTAGTGGTTCAAAGTTGATGAAAATTTCTGACCACAAAATGAAACACATTTAGTCAGCTTCTTTTCTTCACCACCTCCACAACAAGTGGCCATATCTGATTGGTATAGATTGTAGAAGATAAGAGCATAGATCAGTTCAGTAGAATGTGCATACCTCAACCACATTAGGATGGCCCTCTCTATTTGAGCTTTGTATATTACTTAATTCATTCTGTAGATCAGCTATTTCCCTGTGAAGTGATGTAATTGCTTCAATAACAGAGCAAATTGAAAGGGAAAAAAAGAACTCACCAATGTTTTTTTATGTATGTATGAAATTACCTTGCTAATTTTTTATTTGCCTCTAGGCAAGCTTGCAGATCGCCTCTACAGGTTTCCAACTCTTGAGAGGCCTGCTTCAACTGGAGACAGAGAGAGAAAGAGATCAGTTAACAACAACTGACGGCATGGTTGGCTGTTATTTCATCAAAATAACCACATGTAAAGTTTCAGCGTTAGTTGCTAAACTTGAGCAATGTTGTTCTTTATGCTGAAAATGTAGGAAATGATGAGCAAATTCATAGGGAAAATAAACGATGGAAATATATAACAGGAATAAACCTCAAAATTGGCTGGGAAATTATTTTTTTGCTCAGCTTCTGCACTCCTTTCAAGTATTTCCAAGACCTATTAACACAAGGAACGGTGCTTAAAAGGAAACCGGTAGACTGCCTTTTTAGAACTACAAAATGAAAGTTAATATAAACCTGATTCCGAAGGTTGGAAACTTCATTCAGCAAATGCTCCCTCTCCCCTTCATTATAGAATTGGTTGTAACTATAAAAACAATTTAATTTTAGCACAGTGTAACACATTGTGCATGTTGATGTATACTATTTATATACCTCTTGAGTTTGTTTGAGAGACGAATATTTTCTAGGGCAAAACGGGTTACTTCTGGATTTTTGTCAATTTTTGCACGAAGCAAATCAATCTCTTTCAATAATGTATTGTTTTCTTCAAGTAGATAAGATTCAGCTGGTAGTTTGTCACGAACAAGAGCCTCCATCTGGTGAATCTTATCTTCTCGAAACTTCAGTGTCATCTTAGCACTCCTTGTATCATTCTCTCTCTCATAAACCTGAGAATGCATATCAAACAACCATTGATGATGTCCTCTGAAAAAAAATCACAAAAGTTGTTTCTTGCCACCAGAAATTTACCAATCGGTTCAGCTGCTCAATTTCAGCTTCAAGTTGCTTTACGGTGGCTTCTGCCACTGATTCTCTCCGGAATGCTCCTGCTACTGTTTCTTCCAGTAACCTCAACTGCAAAATCATATGCAGATATACTATCTGTGAAGGGGTTCTTGTGCACTTAAGCACACAGCAGAGAAACAGTGAGAGAGAATCATTTAGTCTAATCCATAACAAACTTCTAATAAGACAACAAACCTTCCCTGAGATCTAAAAACAGTTTTAAAAAAGGCCATGCAGTTGAAGATATAAATTTCATGTTGATGGAATAAACTGTAAAACTGTGTAAAGGAGGCCCATGTGACCATACATGAATAACCATTTCCCCTCTCTAGATATAGCAAGCAGTCTTCACGTTTAAGAATAAAAATTGTTGCACTTGGAAAATAACAATAATGAAACAGTTCAAAAAACTAAATGGGTAAATTGGCAAGCAAAAAACATGTAGAACTAGAAGTTATGGCTACAATCAAAATAAATCACAAAGAAGGTTGCATACATGCTTATTTGAAATCCTTAAATCTTGCAGGGATCTTCTGTCATGGGCATCATTATCATTCTCCTCATCCATATTCATGCTTTCAGTTCCATCATCAACATCAACCCCGGACCTTTCAAAAATGTCAGAAGTGAATGACAAAGATCTAGGGACATGTTGACGCTTGAGGACAGCGAGCTCCTCCTGGTACAAGGAACTTACTGTAGGTTAGGATGATGTTATATAGAGCATAAACTACAACTAAAGTTATCCAGACATTACCTTTAGAAGGCGTATTTGATGCTGCAAAGCCAACACATCTCCTGAAGCATCTTCATTCACAACCGCCTTCATATTTGACAAAGCAAGTTATGTATTAGTAACCTAAGATAGTTTGGAAAGAAGAAACCTGACTTTTGAAGAAAATATTTACATTGTTCTGAATGAGCCTAGCACGCTGGGCAAACTTGAGGGTGCTGAGTGTTTCGCTAGCAGAACTGCATAACCACAAAGCAAGGACATATTAAAATATTAACAAGATTCGCGCTTTGCTGAAATAAAGTTCCAGAAAATCATTACCACACTGAAGGGCTGACATTTGCAATAATCATTGTTTTTGAATTCCCACCGAGAGAATCCTGAGGATAAAAAGGACATCAATGAATACAAACACATCAAAGAAGAATAACAAGTAAAAAGAACTCAATAATATTATATTTCTGGGTTGCTACCTGAAGGAGAAATGTCAATTTTGAGTCCCTATATGGGACATGCCTTTGCTTCCCATGTGCTTGATCAACTAAACTCATTATAACAAGGCTGTAATTCACAAGCATTCATGATTGAGCAAAACTGTGGAAAAGTCTCGTCATATAAAAGAATATCAGCGTCTAAAATATTCAGAGCGTTAAGCACGTACCCTAGTGTTGATAATGATTTGTTAATATTAGCAGCTTCTTTCAGCCGCTCACCTTCAGCACCAGATGTCCTCTGTCTGTGTTCAGGTGGATGTATCAAGGAATTGGGATTTTATTTAAGCATAATGTCCTGGGAGAGAAATCAATAAACTGTCTGTTTACCTTTCTGACCCAGCAAGGTCAACTAGATTCAGCCTTGCAAATCGTAAGTTAGACGCCGAATCTTTCTCCCACCGACTCTCAATGATGCATGTGAAAACACTGTGGGACCGACTACTCTCACGGTTCATATTCGTAGCTGCCACTTTCCTGTTCGCAGAACCCTGAAATAGGTTTTCAGCAAGCCCAATTGGTTAAAACACAATGACAGTCTGTCAGAAGATATTCGCAACACAAAAGAAACTAGAACAGATGTGTTTACCTGCATCAAAAGTTTTATGATGTCACTGACACAACCAACTTCTAGTTCAGTCAGATTTTCAACGTAAACACCGTTCCGTATATCTTCTCGCAGCTGCATGATAGTTGTTCAGGCAATCAGGCATATTTACAACAAAAAATGGTATTGCACTGGGAAGACATTTCACTTGAAGTAGCATTATTAAATCATACTGGAAGATTTGTGGATGAAGGATCAAGAAGGTCTGTGATTTGTTCATTGTAAATCTCCAGAAAAGAACACTTGCAATTGTACTTCAGCTTCTCATCCCTCCTGCTCTCTTCTTCCTGCAAGTTGGATAGCATATACAAAAGATTTAAGAATTGTGGGATTATGATGTACTTGATGGTCTAATACACAAAAACTAACAAGTAATGTGCAAAACCATGGATTGTAGGGCAATAGTTATGTTCTTTACCGCTCTGATTCTCGCAAACAAGAACTCAAAAATGCGAGGGGTCATCCCACGATCTGGACTAGGCCTCACTTCCAGCTCACTGATCTCGCCAAGCATTGTGTATGTCTTTCCACTTCCAGTCTGCAGACAATTAAAAAGAGAGTAAAAAAATGGCTTCATGATCAACAAATAAGAAAATGTGAAGTTGATTACAAATACCTGCCCATAAGCAAAGATACAACTATTGTACCCAGCCATGCAGTTCTCAACCATCGGTAAACCAGCAACACGGAAAAGCACTTCCTGCAAAATGTAAATTCAGCAATCAATCACAATCCAAGAATTAGAATCAGATTATAAATTCAAACTGTTTTTTTGCTGACCTGATTCACTGCTTCACAAGCAACATGGTCGAATGTAAAACGACTTTCTGGCTGCCCAATCCATGTGATGCTCTGTGCACTATCTTGTTTCAAACATCGACTATAGTTATGGAGGTTTTTTTCAGTGTTATTTAGAGGGCGCACACGGATAACAACCTGGAGAATAAAGCATAAATGTCAAGAATGTGCATGGCGAGGTTATTTCTCTGACATGTGTGTCAATTCAAAATTCAAAGCTCAGTACTTATAAATTGAAATGAAAGACGTGAAAGATAAATTCCGACCAACTCATGATTAGTCGATATACATAATCATTAATAGAGGGGCATTCCTTGCCATAATTATTGCTAATCAAGGAAAAATTAGCAAAAAAACCGTATTTTCCCCTCATTTGATACATTGATATTGATATTAAGGAAAGAGGAAGCAACACTTGTAATGATTTAAAAAATCAGCAGTAAATCAATTACACACCTGCACATTGTTCTCCATCCAGAACGAGGGATCCTCCCGGAGCTCGAAATGCGGCACCTCTGCGGTATTCACCACGGTTACCGGAGGAAAGGACACCGGCGTCCCCCTCGACGCCATCGAGAACCCCAACCCTGCCCCCCGCTGCCCACCGCTCATCGGCGGCCTCGACGCGCTCATCCCAAAGCTGTACGCGGGTTTCGTCACGCTCTTCGTCGGCGTGCTCTGCGTCGACCCACCACCACCCTCCGATGCCGCCGCCGACTTCCCCCGATGCCTCCCGGGAGTCGTCACCCCGCTGTACGGGGTCCCGCCCACCCGCGGCGGCGGCTCGTCGGCCCGCGGCGGAACCCACCCGAACCGACTCCGCGCCGCCGCCTTCTCCGGCGTCCGGAACGGGAGTTTCGAGGGCGTCGGCGCCGGGGACTCCGGCTTCCGCTTGAGCCCCGACTGCGGCGGCTGGATGGCGAGCAGCGGGGCCTCGCCGCCGCCGCCGCCGCCGCGTCGGGGTCCACCCCGGCGGCGACAATGGCGGCATCCGAGGCGTCCACCGGCGCGTTCTCGTCGTTACCGGCCTCCGAGGCGGAGGAGGAGGAAGCCCTCGCCGGCGTGCGGCGCAGCGCGGCGAGATCCCTCACCATTCTACACCAAACACCACCAAAAAAAAACCTCAATCCTCCGACCCCAACAAAACCTCCCAAAATCAATCCAACCTCCTCGGCAACTCCGGTAGCACCTGAGCGGGGCGGAGGTGGAAGCGGAGGTCGTGGCGGCGGTGAAGACGAGGATGGCTAGGCGGCGAATGGCGTGATACTTCCTCCGCTTCTAGAACATTCTTCTGCAACAAAGCAACATAGGTCCGCTTCAGAACATCAAAAAATTCAAAATCCTGGGGATGAAATTTCCGGCCAAAACCCCTCCATTCCGGCGCAGATCAGGGCCGCATTCGACTCACCTGGCAGGGGAGCAAGACGATCCCAAAGTTTCCAACCTAGTGTACCCGCCAAGCTCCTTGCGGCCGGCGGTAGTAATAGTTCTAGAAGGTTCTAGAACTCTCTCTCGGACACACACACACACTCTCTCTCTCTCCCCCCTTGAGGAGGAGGATGGGGGAGGACTGAACTGAACTAGTAAATGGCGGAGATTGGTGTGAATGGGGCCGTGGCGTCTTAACGGGATTTGATTTGAATCGGGGTGGAGGCATTCGAAACGGACGGCTGGGATTGGATCGGGAGTGGTGGCCGTGACTGACCCCCGCGAGGATGGTTCAAAATAAATTGGAGGGCATTCCGGGGAGGAAAATTTTTTTTAAGAATAATGGTGAATTTGGTATTAAAATACTACATGGCAAGTGATTGCAATTTGGAACCTACTCCATGTGTCCATGGATGTACTAGAACAATAAAAATTGGCATTTTGTAGCATTGTATACTATAGTTCATGTGGGACAAACATTGTAGCTACTGTGAGAGAACATTTGAAAATTTGGCATGAATTCGTTTTAGCCTAGCATAGGTAGCAGTAGATGCAATCGTTTATGTTGACGCAACGTCTATAGAGCTTGTTTTGTAACTACGGAGGATTTGTAAAATCTATGGGATTTATACTATACTAGCGTGTGCGAAATTCGTGCATTTTATATTGTTAATAACTTTCCATTTTGTCGTGATCCATGGTTTAGACCAGGATTTATCATATCGTGGAAATCGTCGTAGTTTTCGTGTTTTTCGGTCGTATCGTAGGGGTGCAATATGTATACATATGGTTTCGTTTGAATAATTTTGTGTGAATTTAAAAAAAATTAAAAATTATTTTATCATAAAAATATATTTATCGGTAATTTTAGTATATTTTCAAAATTTTTAACACGTCGAAAATAAATTTATCTCTGTCCGTCGCGAAAACCGCGGCATGTGACGTGGTTTTCTTGTGATTTGAGCAAAAACCGTGGCACGATATCGATTTAAATTTGGTTCAAATTTAAATTTCATCACTGGTCACTTCGTGGTTTTCGCGGTTTTCACACGAAAACCGCGCTACCGCCAGGGACGATACGGCACGCCTTCATGGTACAGTAAACCCTGGTTTAGACATCGTGATGAACAAGATCGACACCGTGTGCACTTTAATTATAGCCTTGAGTCTCAATATAATTTGAACACGAAAGGGTAAGGAGGGCTCATTTGTGACAGAAGTGTTGGAAGCAATGTATTTATAGTTTTGGAAATTAGTCCACAGTTTTTTACACGAATTACTCCACAATTTATTAGCTAACACTTCCAACATCACGTAAATTTAATAAGAAGGTAGAAAAACAAATGTATCATCAAATTCGATTTATATTGGCATGTCAAAAACATGATTTTCCTTACCACCGATAACCACACGCTTACCATGGGGGTACGATAAAGGTTATTTGACCGAATTCAAAATTTTGAAAAAAATCAAAAAAAATTATGGATGTAGTTCTTGAATTTTAGTGACAGATGGTGAAGAAATTTTTTGAAAAAAAATAAGATAAAAATTACTTATGAGGATAAAACTGAGAGTAGTTTATAAAATTGAAAAAAGAAATAAAATGATAGGTCTTAATTTGCACTGTTTTTCTAGCACATTAAAGTTCAAATGAAAAGAAAATATCTCAAACCGTGGTAACCGCATCTCATATCGCCGGTACCGCCGAAAACCACACGGTAACCATGACCAAACCGTGAAACCATCGACGATTCGAATTCAAATATTTGACTTTTTTTGGTAACCGTCAAACCAGGGGCGATAACCCCTCCCTAACGGTTTGGTAAACGCTCGACAAAAATATATCCTGATCAAAACACATTCATTCTAAAAATATTTGTGCTTGGCAAAAAAAGACTCAGAATGACTTCTAAAAATAAGTTATTTATTTCCAAGGGACGAACAATGTTTTTAATAATATGCCGTTAGAGTTAGTGACATCTATGCATATAAGGGACGAGGTAAATAATTTTAAATTTAAATTTAAGCCAATAGGAACTCTTTTTACTGTACCTTAGTAGAAATCAACCTTTGATAACCCAGAACCAGAACTCCAGAAGGCACAGCCAGCAGCAGAATCCCATCTTAGCGGCCATGTGGGTCCCACCAACTCCCCACAGACTCCGAGTTCCTACTGTCCACGTGGTTTTAAATGCGAGCGGTGCGAAGCCCAACGGCTACATGGATTTGAATTTTTGAGTCGCTTGGGCCTTCCTGGGGTGGCCCATATACCGTAGCCGTTCAAAAAACTCTTTTCTCCTCTATCAATTTTCCCTTCCTTTTTGGATTCCATTTGCTTTCAAGACAAAAACGAAACAAAAAAGATGATACATTTCTTCATCTTTCCTTAAATTCGGTCATACGGAGACACACTCGATCTATCGGGATGTTTTTCATATGATGTCGCACTCGAATTTGAATTTGGGAGCTTTGGATTTACTATTATCGTATCATTTGTTCCCCGTGAGCTCATTTATAAAACACAGCATCATCACAAGATTCTCTTATATACAAATCCTAACTACTCCATTCGTCCTAAAATATAAATATATAAATATTAAATAAAATACATCATACAACTATAAATGGTAGTATTAGAATGAAACTCGTTCAGTGGTTCCTAGAAAAAACTCTTTTCTCCTCTAGCAATTTCCCCTTCTTTTCAGATGGATTCCATTTGCTTTCAAGACAAAAACGAAACAAAAAGGGTGATCCATCTCTTCAAACACTTAAAACTAGTAGTAACAACTACTAGTACTACTACACATCATGCATGACTGGATTGACTATATGTGATGTGCAGTAGACTCGTATTTATTCTTTACACACGTCGTATTATCTTTGTTCCAAAATAAATTAATATGTATGGAATGTAACATTTTCTAGTACTATAAATTTACATAGGCACCTGTCTAGATTCGTATTATTAGAAAACGTCACATCTCACACTAGATTAATTTATTTTGGAACAAAGGTAGTATGATTTTAACCTTCCTTTACCACAACAATTATCGATGGTCACACATCCTCCATGAAGTATTTTCGAGACTCAAGCTTATCCTTTTCATCTGCGCTCTCCATCTCCACTCACACGATAAGCCCAGAAGGCGAATGGACTCCAACTGGTACTAAAGATTATTTTTTATATGCCTTCTTTCTTCTTCAACCCGAGCCATTGTTGTCAAGAGGAGAAGAAAGAGAGCTGCTGCCAAAATCTTTTGCGAAAGTATTTTGATGATATTACATAAAACAAAGGGATCTAAAAAGTCAACAGCTTCATTCTCTATTGATGTATGGTTAACATATTACATTTCTAGCTATGTTTCTATACGTCATTCTCTCTCAATAAGGTATATAAAAATGATGGCAGAGAATAAATTTTTAGAGAAAATAAGAGTACTCCATAATTTGAAAACATTGGATAAAAATGTTAAAAAAGGCATCAAAGAAAAATTATAGAAAATAAATAAAAAGAATAGAAAACTAAGTCCATTTAAAAATCATTAAAATAGTTACGAATAGGAAGAATACATTAAAAATAGGCTTAGAATTTTTAAAAAAACTTCTAAAAATAATTAAAAGAAAGATAACACATGAAAATATATTTACAATTTTTTAAACTTCTATAATTTATATATAATTAATCATGGCTCTTTAGCCTTACACTTCCCCGTAGAAATAAAGAAATGGTCATAGAGATTTGTCACCTCAAGAACAATTTTCTTATTAGGAGCGTGTATGGGCTTTCTATGTGTCAACCCAGTTTTAAGTTTAATTATGACGTTTTAAATTACTAAATGCTTATTTAAATATTTTTACTTTCATGGACTTCCTTTACACTATTTAATGTAGATGAATCGGTAATAGATATACAACACGGACCGATGGTCGAAGGAGTTTATTGATGGTGTGCATTATTTTTTGAGTGTGGCCGATGCCCACAAGTCTAAGGGTTTTATATGTTGTCCATGTAAAAAGTGCAAAAATCAGAAAGAGTATTCTACATCAAGAATTCTTCATGTCCACTTGTTACAGTCAGGATTCATCCCGAGCTATAATTGTTGGACCTCGCACAGAGAGTTAGGGATTGCAATGAAAGATGAAGAAAAAAAGACAATATTCCAGATTGGGCTCAATACGATGGATTTGTAGATAGTACAACAGGCGAGGCGGATGAAGCTATTGCAGAAAATGACAGTGTAGATGATCTTGATTAGATATTGCGCGACGCAAAGAAAGACTACGAAAGTAAAAAAGAGGTCTAAGAAATTAGAGTGTATGTTAGCGGACCACAAAATGTCCTTGTATCCAGATTGTGAATAGGGGCACAAAAAGTTGGGTACCACACTGAAATTCTTGCAATGGAAGGCAAAAATGGTGTGACTGACAAGACATTTGGCGAATTATTGAAACTTGTAAAAAATATTCTTCCGGAGAAAAACGAATTGCCCGAAACAACGTACGAAGCTAAAAAGTTAGTCTGCCCTTTAGGACTGGAAGTCCAGAAGATACACGCATGTTCGAATGATTGTATCCTCTATCATCGGTGAGGAGTACGAGAACCTGAAAGCATGCCCAATTTGTAAGGCATTACGATACAAGATTAGACGAGATGACCCCGGTGATGTTGATGGACAACGTTCAAAGAAGAGAGTTCCTGCTAAGGTAATGTGGTATTTCTCTATAATACCACATCTGAGGCATTTGTTCAGGAACAAAGCGCATGCTAGAATAATATGCTGGCATGCAGAAGAATGTAAACAAGATGGGATGTTGAGACACCCCGCCGATAGGTCGCGGTGACGAAATATCGACAGAATATTTGAAGACCTCAAAAAAGATACAAGGAGTAAGGTTTGGTTTAAGTACGGATGACATGAATCCATTTAGAGAGATGAGTATTATTATTTAAGGCCTAAAGTACACTGGTAACAACATTGATGTGTACCTAAGATTATTGGTTGAATTTAACCTATAAGCGTTGTTGTTCGTAACCATTAACAATTGGCTTGCACTTAGCAACCTATCGGGACAATCAAACAAGAGGTATAGGGCTTGCTCTCACTGTATGGATGAAACTGACAGTATGTATTTGAAACATTATAGGAAGGTTGTGTACATGGGTCATCGTTGATTTCTTGGTGCAAGCCACCCTGTACGAAAGAAAGGCAAACAAGCCTAAATATTGTAACGGAAAAACTATGTTTGCTTTGGTGAAAGATCTAAAAATAGTATTTGTAAAGAGACCTGGCAATCAACCTATAGCAAGTAAAAATGATCATCCAACGATATGGAAAAAAAAGTCTATTTTTTGGGAGTTACCTTATTGGGAAGTCTCAGAGATCCACCACACAATCGACGTGATGCACCTTACTAAGAACCTTTTACATCAACCTGCTAGGCTTCCTAGGTGTATATGAGAAGTTGAAAAATACACTTGAAGCACGTCATGATATAAAACATATGAAACAACGTGACGACCTTCATCCAGAATCGAAGGAGAAAGGAAGTCATTACTTACGTCCAGGCAACTACACTCTGAGCAAGCCAAAGAATAAAAGTATGTTTGAATGCTTGGACAACATCAAGGTACCGTGTGGATACTCGTCGAATATAAAAGTAATAATAAGCATGAAAGAGAAGAAGTTTACAAACCTAAAGTCTCATGACTGCCACGTATTGATGACACGGTTGCTTCATGTTATAATTCGAAGTATTCTTTCTGACAATGTCCGAACAACAATAACAAAACTCTGTATTTTCCTGAACGCAATTTCGTTGAAGGTCATCGATCCAGACAGATTAACAACCCTACAAAATAACATGGTGCATTGTCTTATCAGCTTTGAGATGACCTTTTCACCATCATTCTTTAATATAATGACGCATCTACAAAACATGGTCCCTTTCAAGAGATACATGAGCGTTCTAAAGAAGTATATTCTAACTGTTAATCATATATGATTTTTAGAATCTTATTACAATTTTAACATATTTTTAATATACTCTTATTATTTTTATTATTTTTATGAACTTTTATTATTTTTAATGCACTTAATCATGCCACTGTTAATTATTTATGATATTTTTAAACCTTATAACATTTTTAACCTATTTTTAATATATTCTCATTATTTTTATGAATTTTTATTAATGCACTTTATCGGACCATAGTTAATTATATATGATTTTTAAAATTTTAATAAAGTTTTTAACCTATTTTTAATGTATTCCATTTAATACATTCTCAGTAATAGTCCTGATTGTTATCCATACCCGGGAAAAAAATTAGAAATAGCAGAAAATCCTTTTTAGTCCCGGTTGGTAGGAACCGTTAGTTCCGGTTGTTTCTACCAATCGGGACTAAAAAGTGGGGTTTATATATAGGGGCATTTCGTCTTCTCGAGCGCCACCCATCAAGACTTAGTCATTTTTCTCTCTTGCCATCGTCGTAGTCGCCGAGCTCCATCTCGTCGTCATCATCTCCGGAACAACTCCTCCTCATCCGCCGCCGCCAAAACCCTCCTCCTCCGCCGCCGCCTCCGCCAGAACCATAATCTATGACAAAAATACCTATTTTTAGTATCAGATTGTATGTCATGGTTCCCAGCAGTGTCTGATTCATTCCTCCCAGCTCCTGCGATGTCGTGCGAGCTAGTGTATTCCTAGCGAAAATCCATTCCACATTTTTCATCCTAGATAATCTCCAATTTGGTCATCCATGCACTATAGTCTCTGTTCAACCAATTTCTCCGCTGAAATCAGCAATGCATTGCAGCCCAATTTTGCAAGTCACACAAAACAAATCAATCTTATCAAAATAAATGGCTTTTTTTTCTTTTTATGCTGGGTGGGGGTTTGGGGGGTGTGTGTGGAGGGACTAAGCAAAATGATGCAGAAGTCGAAATCAGATGTCTGCATTTGTCGAAATCCGGTGATCCAATTAGGTAGTGGGATTTTATAAGCCCATCGGGATTGTAAACCCATGGGCTAAAATCGCTAAAGCCCAATCATTACCCAAGAGAGGAATGGAGGCCCAATCCGGTGATGAGGCCGTTTGCTGGATTGAAGATTGCTTAATACCTTCAATGTCAAGCACATTTGTGAGAATCTGTCTTGCATCTGTGGGACATATATAATTTTTCGTTGTTTTAAGAATCTAACCTTCTAGTGCGTGCAAATTGTAGTGCCTTGCACTTTCGACGATACTTTTTTTTACTGGTCACGGAGGACAAAATACTATCCAAATATAATCTTACATAGAGCAGGCTTGCGCAAGTACAGAAATATGGAGGATAATATGAAAGAATATATGAGACATACAAAGAAGAGAATATAATTGCATCACAACCTTCTCATCAAGCACATAGAGGCATAAGAGATAAGAGACCAAGTAGCTTTAACGTTTGCCACCTGAAAAATCACCCAACCAAATTCCAAATCAAACTAATGTTAGAACACTTGCTCAATATCATCCATTTCACATGTAGACTTTGAAACATCAGGAATCAAAAGTGCCGGAGATCCTCTCTGCCATGTGCATGTCTATCAGCTCAATTCTCTGTAGTCAAAAGGTTGTGGTTGTGAAAGACCACCTACGCCGTCAGAAATACAACTTAGTCATGTTGTTGTTTGGATCAATACTCGTTGAAGTCCTTTGGAGCGTATTTTTTTTTTTTTTAAAAAAGTTTTTCACAAATACGTCCATGACAGTAGCAATTTCAAAAATAGATCTTAATATCAACGTCGTCTCTGTTAACGACAAGGTTACACTACTCGACGCCACCACAATTGGCGCTGAGCTCGGCGCGACACCTAAACTTTGTTGTTAGTATTTATGTATTTTTAGCTATTGACTTAGTTGGTTAGAGTGATGTTTTGCAATTTTTTACACTAAGCTTTTTTATTTCTTTTAGAATATATTCACAAAAAATAAAAAATGATATTTTCTTTTTCAATTATTTTTAGAATTTCCTTTTTAATTTTTTTGGTACGTCCTAATGTTTTATATTTTTCCAATTTTTTTACATCATAATGTTTTGCAATTTTTTGGTACATTCTAATTTTTTTTTTTTTGAATTTATTTCTTTTATATCCTAATGTTTTGCATTTTTTGAATTTCTCTTTTCAATTTTTTGGTACATCCTAATGTTTTGCCTTTTCCATTTTTTATTTATTTTTACATCCTAATGTTTTGCAAAATTTTTACATCAATTTTTTTCCTAAATTTTTTAGCATCTGTTATCATTTTCCTATATTTTTTATAGCAATTTTTATTTTTTGTGAATATATTCTAAAAGAAATAAAAAATAAAGTAAAAAATTGCAAAACATACGTCTTGCAAGAATAAAACCTGCTCCCTTTGGTCAGGAGCACAACGCTCTAACCAAACTTAGTTCTAGAAATACATAAATACTCAACAGAGTTTAGGTGCGGCGCCAAGTAGTGTAATATCGACGTCAATAGCGACGACGTCGAGGTTGAGATTCATTTTTGAAATTGATACTGTCATTCTTATATTTATAAAAAACTTTTAAAAAAACCAAAAAAATAAAAAAAACAGTCTTTTGGAGAAACAAAGTCCCAAAGCCACTGAAGGTTGAGGCCTCTGCATCAAATCATTTTCAATCGGGCTTTAAATTGCTGACCAGTTCAACGCCCTCCGACATCTTTTTGGAAGGAAGCCTCAAATGAGAAAAGACGAGACTTAATATTATGTGTATATATGCTGTACTTTTAGTGAAACTTATCGTATAATTTTGTTTCAGCACAAAAAAACTCTCAGCAATTTTGTTGACAACAAAGATAAAAAAGAGTAGGCTAAAATGTGAGCCTTGACGGAAGCAAAGCATCTCCCTGAGCTTATAGCCTAGTTACTTTTCTCCGTGTACAGTTTTTCTCTTTTATACTGTATAGTTCACTTTTTTTTCTATATTCAATAAAATTGGTATAACCGATGACGGTTAGTTAAAAAATGGTTCCGAATCCTTAAAGAAAATCTTAATACGTGCTTTACGGTAATTAAGGAAAGCAGGCACGTCCAAAATACATTGTGTTTTGCCTCGGCCCAATCTATTTTCGTTCGACAACCTTTTTTTTCTTTATTTGGGTTTGTTTTCAATTTATGTACAATACGGATCTTCCAGACAAAAGAATTAAGAAATATCGATTACAAACGTTGGATGATCAAGATGATTTAAAAGAGACTTCACCGAACAAACAAACTAATTTACACAATAATATACTTATTTAACAATTGCTCGAAGCTAGCACAGTAGTACGTTTTCCATACTGAAATACAATAATAATGTTCACATATCACACTTTCATATAAAGAAATATATTTTAGGGAGTACAAGTAATTTGATCCTAGTTGAAGCTTATTAGATGACAAAAGAAGCCGTTAGTGTCTTCTGTCGACTTCTTTAACCGCTCATTGTCTTTTATGACAGCTTTCAATTGTGCGTTTGTATGTTCGGTCTTTTTTCTCAAAACATCATGCTCTTATGGCTGTAATCAATTTCTTTCAGTAAAAAAAATTATCCGTAGTATTGTTGATACAGTAACAGACACTAACGTTTAGATCAGACTCATATTTTAGTCAGAGTATCTGCATTCCAATTTCTCTCTTCTTCCATGCATCTGCCCAAGCTTGACAGTCAAGCAGCCCGTGTAGATTTCTTCGCGTCACTCTTTTCACCTGGGTCTTTGTTTGGTCTGAACGGGCCTGTATATGGTTGGATGCTTGTCGACACGGCCTATGCAAAATTGAGACGTGTGGTTGTCAAATTCGAGTCCAATGGTGATGTCATTGCTACTTCCATCGCTGTGACTTCTCCATTATGTAAGGCGTTGTTTGTTTCAGCTTCTGTTTCTGTAGAAGCTAGTTTTTGGCTTTTGGCTTTTGATTGCTATCACCTACAGAAGCTGCAACTGCAGAAGCTATGTCTGTTTGGCAACTTGCTTCAGGATTAGCTTTGTGACTCGACAGAATTTAGAATGTTCAAAAACGATTCTGGTTTTTTTAATTCATGAGAAATCGGATTGAGATGACGATAGTGATAATAATTTAAAAAGTAGCGTCATACAATATTTTCGTGGCAAAATAAACAACTTTTTGTACATCATTCTCTCATCGCCATCAAAGCGTCAACAATGCTATTACGAAATGCATTCATGTCGACTTCACTCTCATCCTCATTCGGTTGGCTTTCATGAGCTGCCTCGGCTTCTTGAGCTGGTTGGTCATCGTCTTCTTCAAGTTCATCATTTGGATCATAATCTCCATCCTTGTCTCATCTGTCAAAAAACTGATCATCCAAAGTACTTTCTCTAATGAGGGGGCCGCAGAGCCAGACGAGGCTGGCGAAGGCGTGAGGGATGCCGAGCTCCTAGACGTAGGGGGTCAGCAGGGAGAGCTGCAGCGCCGCGAGAGAGCCGCGTGCGGGATGCGTGCGGGATGCCGAGCTCCTTGCGCACGGGGCCCCAGGCCCGGAAGCAGCGCCTCCGCGCTAGTCGCGCGACATCTTCTTCTTGTCTTTGCCTCCATCTTCTTCATGATGGGGCGGTGCGACGGCGTCCAAGCTAGCGAGGCGGCGCGGCATGATGGGGTGGGAACGAGAGGGAGCGGCGCATCGAGGGCCGGCGACGGAGAGGGTGCAGAGAGGACCACGGCGCGCCGCGGGGTCGGCGGCGGGGAGCGCGGCGAACCCTAGCGCCGTGAGCTCTCACAGGAAGGGGCGCGAGAGGAGAAAAGAACGGTCAACAGGCGAATCGGTATATGTAACCAGTGGCATGGTGGGTAATTTTCTTTCTCAGAAGCCAGAAAAGCTTATCTGGATGGGCTTTCAGCTTTTGGCTTCTCTAGTTCATAAAAGCCAAATGACTTTTGAGAAGATGAACATAAAAGCTACCTGTTTGTTTCAGCTTCTGTCTACTATAGGAGGAAAAGCTAAAAGCGTGGTAAACAAACAGGGCCTGAAGAAATTGCTGTGACTTCTGGGTCCGTCCGAAAAACATTTTTTACCGAATTGTTATCATGAATTATTTAGTACTTGATTGTAGGAACACATCAAATTTTAACACTTTGAGTTTCAGTACCCTCAACGACCTGCCCAAAAGATTAACTTGTTAGAATTGGGGTTCTCTTCTTAAAGTCTTGTCAAATGTTTTTGTGATAGTTGCAATCTAAAATTTTATTAAGGCAAATTTTGCTGTATAAAACATTACGACTTATGATTTTAGCTGACATGGTAAAAGTCAAAGTTTTACAGCAATACACCTTCAAAACGTAGATATTTGGGGCTGAAAAACAAAATATTAATTTTCTATTCAATAGAACAAAGTAATCGTATAAAATATCTAAAATACCCCTAACCCGACCTATCCTATACCCTTGTTCATCCTCTCCGATGTGCACGCGTTTAGAAGCAGAAGCTGCACGACCAAGTAATCCTAGCCCATGCCCTCCACATACATGATATATTGATAAAAATAGATTAGGAAGAATTGCGTTTATGCCCCAACTTTCAATCCTAACTGTGATTTTGGTCTTAATTTTCTGGGTTTGTGAATTTACTTCTGGTTTTTTTATATGAAGTCACCATTTACCCCTACCATGGATGATAGTTAGGTGGCTCATATAATACTGAGTTATATAAATAGAAATGAAAAGAAAAAAATGATTTAGGAATTTTGAGATTACCGTTGTACCCCTGATTCATCCCAAATAGTACTCGTGTTCGTTCTCCCGTATCGTTCCCATCCCCCCAAACACTAGAAAGGAGGGAGGAGATAGAGCAGGCGGCGGCTCCAGGTCCGGCGAACCAGCTGGGGCAAAGCGAGCAAGCGACGGCGTCGGCGCCACCGTGGTGAGCACCAAGCAGCAGCTCCTCAGCGCGGCGGCGGGAGCAACAGCAGCAGCTAGCAGGGTTCGATCCTCGCCGGCGTCGACCTGAGGAGCAGGCAGCGGCGGCGCTTCCTCGGTGGTGCACGGCACAAGGTGTAGTAGGCACAACCAGTGACCAAGGTGCCAAAACACTTGCGGTTTCTATGAAGGTGGAGTCGGGAAACTTTTGAGGGGACGTTATCTCGTTTACATGTTAGTTAAAATAGTTATAAATAAATTTTAAAAATATAATAATATGTGATGTATCATTTTACAAACATGTAATGATTTTAAGTTGTGTATTTATGGAGTGATATATCACATGTTAATATATTTTTAAAAAATTAATTTTAAAAAAATATTCGAATGAAATGCAAAATTTTTGAAAAATATTTGAATAAGCAACGAGAGCGTATTCTCTCTGGAGAGTTAAAATTCATTCCGAACAGTCGTCACGACGTACGACAACAAAGCTCATCGATGGGTACTTAAAGGTGATTAAAAGGTACCTGAGTAAAATTATAGTTAGTAGGTGTTTGGTTGGAATGATTGGTTGGGATGACTAAAACAATTAAAGCTGATATAAAATGTTCTCAGTATCCCTGACGCGATGCGGTTAAGAAGGATAAACAATATTAATTGAGGACAGGGGCGTAAAAATTCTTTTTAGTCAGTTTTAGGTGGGGGTAGGGTGACTAAAATTTTATTTTAGGAGGTGACTAAAACCAAATTGACTAAAATTAGTCATCCTGTTTGGATCTAAACTGATTATAATTTTAATCAATTTTACTTTAGTCATCTGTATCCCAACGAAGCCTAAGACGCTAGATATATGCACCCGTAAATACGCCTCCTTTTATGTTAGTTATACAGTAGACAACATGAGCTCACGAAATTCCTAGCAATGTACACACCGATTGATCGAGTTATGTATCTACGGCTAAACCATCGAGCTTTTCCGACTAATTACGTACTAATTATATATCTTGACGACGATATATAATAATCATGCGTTAACATTAGGCTAAACGTGTAACAATCGAGATGATGCAGAGGGTCAGTATTGCTCGTTGAGATGTAAATTCCACATTTTTTGGATTTATGTTTCAGCTAGCAGTGTTATATATACTAATATATTCGTGCTAACGTTATAATAATATAATATATTATTTTTTTAATCTAAGCATACATGCAAAATAAAAAAAAGCAAATCTCAAATAACTTTTTTACAATTAAATTCATACATGCATGCACACAATAAAAATAGAATATAATATAAAACTAACTCGATTTTTGTTTTTGTTTGTTGGATTACGAGTGAGTAAAAGAAAGAGTTATTAGATTTGAACGGTTGCTAAAATCTATATCTATAACTATACTATCTATAAAGTAAGTAGTGTTTCTATTCAAAATTTTCGTTCGTCTGACTATTTTGAATAAAACCCTTGAGTATTTATAAAATTAACTCATAGTCCTAATTCTGAAAAGAAATGAAGGGTTTAAATGAAAAAAAGACCTCTTATATTCCTCTCTCCCGTCCTTATTCGCGTCATGTCTCGACTTCACTCGTTACAACCTTTTGTAATATATAAACATAGTTGCTAGTACATTATAAATATATTATAAATGATAAAGATACAAAGAGAATAGTATAGAGAGAATCTTGATTGGGTGGTACCACTACCAATGTTGCGAAATGAAATGCAGATGATGGATATATATTCCAGGCTGATGGAGGAGTTGGGTTGGGGGTCACAGGACCGGCTGTCGTCGTCCCCGATCTCGAGGTTGACCAGACCCAGCGGTATTGTATGCATGCGCCCGGCCGGCAAGTGCACGGGTTCATAATGCTCGCCGCTCCAAGCAAGCAAGTGCATTCAGAAAGCCACTAAATGGCGACCGACCACATGTACATATTCATTTATATGAGCGTTTGATTTTACGGAGACCTAAATTAATTAACTATAAAAATAATTACAAAATTAAAAAATTATTAACGATATGAATTTATTAAATCTAATTAAGTTATAATTAACAAATCAAATTATAACGTATTTGGGTTTATTAGATTCGTTTCGTAAATAATTCATCGATTATAAATAAGTTTTATAAGTAAAATATTTAATATAATAGTATCTAAATATTAAAATATAACTCGGGCTAAACTTTAATCCGGATATCAAACACCCCTATATATCACCATTCCTCACCTACGTCTACGTGTCGTTTTGATGCTTATTCATCCATGCCGTTGCTATCTGTATTTGGCACGCAACCACGCATGCTTATTATCATCTTTTCTTACTCCCTCCCTCGGTTCTTAGAAAATAAAATAAATTATAAGATGTTCATAATTTTATGAATATCAACACCTACGATCTTTGACTAGTAATTGAATTAATTAACAACATAAGTGGTATAAGTGTTATGCATGCATGTTATACCATGAGGTTTGTATTTAAAAATATGAATGATATTTACTTACTTAATTTGCATCTAAGGACAATAAAAGAAATTAATAGTGCAAAGTTCTACGTCGAAGATCGCATAAAGAAGTTGACAACTTGTAATTTGGAACCAAAGGGAGTAGTATAGATTTCTCTTACATTGCTTCACTTATGGTTACAAAATCATAGTCATAAAAAAATATTGGAACATAAATCTGACATTATCATTTCTTGTATGAAAAAAGTTTTTATTGAACTCAACCAATTACATCAAGATATACAAAAGCACTGAGCATACTCCTAACCTCTGCATAAGAATACACACAACCAAATCACACACACCTAAAAGTTTATAAGAAAAGAAAGTATAAGAGTTTATAAGAAAAGAAAGTATAAGAGGTATTATGAGTCATCAATCCTAAGACTGATCATCACCCATGCATCATCGTCACCCATGCATCTATGTAAAAAATTCCCTGACCACTAGCTCTAAGCATAGGCACCCCGTAGTAACCAAATCTCCTGAACCCTGCTTTTGTAGTATAACCCATGTGCACAGCCAATGGATAATCAAATAAACAACCTGCACATGAGAAAAAAATAACTTTTCTATCAAAAACCGTGTCATTCATGTATAACCAAAGCAACCAAGAAATAGCAGCTGTCCCTAACAAAAATATGGTTGTAGATCTTTTTGAACTCTCCAAAGCCAACTAGCACACATCTGCGAAACACTATGTGGTGTGGTAATTCTCGACGCGACATATATGACAAACCAAATAAAGTTAGCAAAACGACATTCAAAAAGCAAGTGTTTAATTGTCTCCTTATTGCAGAAAAACAATAATTTTGGTTGCATTGTAAATTATGTTTAGCTAGATTGTCCTTGGTTAGAACTCCACGTCGAAGGTACCAAAGAAAAATCTTGACCTCCAGTGACACCTTTAGTTTTTAGAGGCGTTTGTTTATATTCGGGATATTGCCAAGTAGTGAGTTTCCATAGTAAACTGCCCACTAGGGGTCAAATTTCACTGAAACTCATCTTGCTCCTGGCTTAGTTCAAAATTAGCAATTCATGGTAATAAGTTATTCCAAGCTACTAATTTTGAACCAATTAAATCTCTTCTCCATGAAAAGATTGAAAAGCCAGTTTGAAAGACCTCTGCAATAGTAATCCATTTCTACCTAACAATATTGTAAAGGCAAGGGTACTATTCTCGAAGGGTTACATTTCCCAGCCATTTGTCTTTCCAGAATCTAATTTGGAAGCCATCCTTAATTATAAAGGATCTGAAACGGGAAAACTTGTTTCACCTTCATTAGGCTAGCCCAAAAATGTGTCCCCGGTTTTCCACTAAACTTGAGAAAGAGGTTGTGAACCCAAATGCTTATTTCGTATTAGATGTTGCCAAACTCCATCCGTAGTAAGCAACCTATAGAGCCACTTGCTAAGTAAAGCTATATTTTTAAATTTCCAGATCATGAATTCCTAAGCCCCCTTAATCTTTAGGGCGGCAAAGAATGTCCCATCTAGCGAGGAGGTACTTTTTTTGACCATCACTTTGTCAATAGAACCTAGAGTGATAATAGTCAAGCCTTTTGAGTACCCCTTTTGGTGTTGCAAAGAAAGACATTATATATATATTAGGAGGCTCCTAAGCATTGAGTTAATCAGAGTAAGTCGTCTCTCCTATAGATAAAAAATTCTTTTCCAACTACCAAGTGGCTTCTCAAATCGTTCCAACACGTCTTTCCACTCAGCATTTCTTAATTTCCTATAATGTATCAGGATACCCAAGTACCTAATGAGAAATTCACCTGTGGAGCAACCGAATAGTTTAGTATATTCTTTTTCAAAGCTTTAGCTTCACTAAAGCAATATAATTTACTTTTATGAAAGTTTATCTTAAGACTCAATAGTTGCTCAAAAGCATAAAGCAATAGTTTCATGTTACGTGCTTTCTCCAAGTCATGTTCCACAAAGAGAACAGTATTGTTGGAGAAATAGAAACTAGAGTATCCCTTTCTCCAGGTCTTAGGGTAACATTTGTCACGTCAATTATATTTCTGCCTTAAGCAGAATTTATTGCCAAGTCAGAAATAGGAACTTGATAGACTGGCAGAGCATGGGGGCTAGGGCCCATCTGATCGAGGCCTCGGGGCGCCCATGTCTTTTACAGTTACATACTCTTATGTTAAGAAGAATATGAAAACCTACAAGATTTATATTTATAAGATGCGTCCGGGACCCGCTTTAGCCGAGGCCCTCGGGCACCCATGCCCTTAATGGTTACACACTCTTATGTTAAGAAAAGCGTGAAAACCTATAAGATCTACATTTATAAGACATGTCTGGGACCCGCTCTGATCGAGGCCCTAGGGCACCCATTCCCTTTATGGTTGCACACTCTTATGTTAAGAAGAGTGTGAAAACCTACAAGATCCATATCTATAAGGTGTGATCGGGGCCCGCTCTGGCCGAGGCCTCGAGGCACCCATGCCATTGCTGGTTACACACTCTTATATCAAGAAGGGTGGGGAAACCAACAAGATTTATATTTTCAAGGTAGGTTCATCATGAACTCTTTCATCAAAGATATTTTTGAGAAGCTTGTCCAACATAATAAGAACTTCTATACAAGGCATGGGAGTATGCCCATGGCCCGGGCATGGCCAAGGGACCCGAGCACTATGTGTGCCCCGGGAACGGAACACAGCCTGGGGACACAACTGCCTGGGGGATTCACATTTCCTCAGGGTAGAAACAAATCATATAATAAATCTAACAAGGAGATCTCCGCCTAGGAGTTATTATCTCAAGGCAAAGGCTATGTGCGTCGCTGACAATCTGAGCAGGATGGTGGGCTCGGTGACCTGATCAAGGACAACATCATCATGCCAATGGCATTGCGACGCCCAGAAGATTATGGATCAAGATTATAGCTTGGTCGCATGCAACCAGGTGGTGGCGAGGTTTGAAGCCACCGGTGATGACGTGTCACTCAAAGCAACAGGGGCAAAGCGACGTGTTGCGCGTTGACAGGCGATCTACGACTTCACCGCCAAGTAAATAAAATCAGCGACGGCTCTATCGTGACTTGGCTTGGGCCCACCAAACTCGGTTTCGAACAGGTGGCGAGCGGAGGAAGGCACAGCTGTCCTGGGGCCTCATGCCCGAGTTCCCGGGCATGGTAAAAACAAGTCCGTCGTGGTAATCCTTTCATTAGGTCGAGGATGTTAGAAGGAACAATGACAAGACATAACATAGATATTCCTTAGGTGAAAACGGCGTTGTAAACCCCTCCTTGAACTATAAAGTAACATGTTATGCCACTTAGAAAGAAAGACCAGATATTTGAAAACCCTAGAAAGAAGAACCCTAGCACAGACTCATCTTGTAAGCTTGCATTGTACAACCTTGCATTCTCATAGTCCCAAACACAGAAGTAGGATATTATGCTTCCGAGCGGTCTAAACCTGTATATGTGTTATGTTCATACTCGTTAGTTTTACATATTGTCGCATACCACACACGTCACGAGCTTGATCCCTACTCGTCTCTGGCCGAATCTTCAAAGGAGGGTCTTCTCTTCCTCGTTGTGAGAGTATCACTCTCTAACACGTATCATTGCCATATTGTAGGACAGAGAGACCACCATTAATGAGATGTGGCACTACTCCTGTAATTTGCCCATCTACTTTGTTTCTTTCGATTAGAATTGTAAAACACAAATAGTGATCAAATTAATATAGTTGGTCAAAGAACAAAATTGGACCTTCAAAGTACACCTTAAGTTAGGGAGTATATTGCATAGTGCTATGAACTACGAAGATGCTAGGCACGCAATTAATGGCATCAAATTGGTTTGATGACAAATTAATCCAGTGAAATCATTTTTCATGCAACAAATTTATTTAGGTCAATCTTAATTTAAAATTTTATGTTCCAGTTTTCAAGACAATGAAACATGTTTTTCTCTCATCATTGTATAGTTTCATGGGTTATTTTAACTTTTTTTTGTCTCAACGGTCTCATAATTTTATGAAGCGACGAATAAGAAACAATTTATTAAACTAAGGAATGCTCTCAGTGCAGGTTTATTCAGTTTCCAACGTTTTGAAAACAACGCTATATAGTTTCGTCCCCATGAAACATTTTCCTTCTCTCCTTCTCGTCTTAGGTAAAAACTATAAATTTATTAATGTGGTATTTTATTTAATATGTATGAAACATCCTATGAAATTCTAGACTGATCTTAGCTCCTTTGTATAAGCTGAATTCTAGACTGATCTTAGCTCCTTTGTATAAGCTGACGCTCCACGTATTACAAAGTAACATCTATATAGAGGAAGGGAAGCACCTCTAATGTGACATTGAAGCTTGGAGGGTACATATATGGCTTCATAATACCAGGGTTTAACGTGCACATGTTTTTAATGGCAGAGTCAGCGGTGTCGTCGAGCCTAGACCACTAATAACATTTTTTGATGATCTTTTTATAGATATCGACTACTATTGATAGTGGAGATGGCAACGATGAAACCCGAGAAACCGCTCGACCTGCTCGGTAGTGAAGTGTTCCCTCCAGTTCTTAATAGACGACTTCATTGACAACGGTACAAATGTTTGACCTTTATCTTATTTTTTTTGTAAATATTAAAAATTTAAGTCATGTTTAATACTTTTAATATAAAACTGAGTTGCAACAAAATAAATAATAATAATTTTTTAATAAAAAAGTCAACGATATCATTAAGAAAATCAAAGATGTATGAATATTACCAGGAGCTTTGTATTAAAAATACACACTTATGAGTGCGTACTTTTATATATGTGCATCTTCTATATCATCGAACATATTAACACACAGAAGCACTACATCGCGACATACTTGTGCCTAGTTATTTTCCTCAACTCCAAACTATCACTTCCTCGTTTTTCATTAGCACATTTTTCAACATGTTTTTTCAAAAATATTTTACATAAAAATTTGTTTAAAATCAAATAAACCTATTTTAAAATTTATAATAATTAATACTCAATTATTTATGTACTAATGGCTTACCTTGTTTTTAAGTGCTGCTGAAAAGCTAAACAGGCCCCTTAGGGTTTATTCACTTGATTAAAAAAACTTATCGATGCTTGATAATGTCAAATTTTTGGCACTAATATTGATAAGGTAAGGTTAGGTGGTGTTTGGTTTAATATTTTTTTATATTTTTGTAGAAGTTTGGTGAGCAGAAAGTTTAGGAATTACGAAAATTTGATATGATTGTGTTGATAACTATGTTTATTTTGTTACATTGCAAAATATTAGTAATGTCAAAATTTAAAAATATGTAAAATAACAATAAAGTGAACATGCCCTTAATTACCTCACACATGCATGTGCTCTTCCTTTGCTTTTAGTAACCTTCTTAACTAATCACGCGCATCAATTGTTTTAACTTGCCCCCTGCAGGTGATATACGACTTTGTTGAGTATTTTGTCTTGTCTAGGTATAATGTAGTAACATAGACTAATCCAACTTTAATTATTGTTTTTTTCCTTCTGGCAATTGCTGTATGATGCTTGCTGCAATGCAGTTTAATGCAAACTCTACGGTCAGCTTAAGTGACACACTGACACCAATGTTATTGCTAGGTTGCCTTTTGAGTGGATTTGAGATTTGAAAATAATCAAATAGATATCAACGGGACGACTTTAATACGAAGGCCTAGAATTGGATTCATAAATCCAAAAAACAAGTGGATTACAAGCCATTGCCAATGAAAGCCCTGTTTGCGATACGGAAAATTTATTTTATTTTCTCCATTCTTAAGTGATTTTAATTTTTTCCAATGAAATTCCTATATTCCAAAATATGGAAAAAATGTTACTAAAACACTTCAGAAGCCTATTGAACAAAATACACATGAATCGGTCAAGATGAAAAAGTAAGTGAGCACAGATTACAAACCAGTTTAACTCAAGCTAAGGCAGTTAAGGTGAGATTGAGACCACACAGTAGAACAACTACCCCATCTCTGCAAATGCCAAACATACAATGCTACAAGACTAAAATTCCCCAGAGCCATATGGCACAGGGGACAGATCATCACATTCACCAGCAGAGAGCTCACATAAGAAACCAAAACAAGCAATAGAAAACAAAGCGATATGAGTGAGTTTCTTTGACCAGATCAGGAGATGTGTTGCTGCTACTGTGTGTTGTGTGATGCATGGGAAGATATCTTTGTGTTGGTTTCTTTGTCTTTGTGCAGGCAGGCCTCTGTTGTTTTGTAGTCTTTAGACCACACACATCCACTCCAAATACATGGTCTGCTTCTGCAGTAGAGTGCAGTGCAGTGTGATGCTTGTGATGCTAGCTAGTACTCCATCTAGCTAGGGCCACACTGGCCTGCCATTGATGCAAGCAGACCATCTTTGTTTCAGGCTTTCAGTTGAGGACTCACAGCTGTACACATTCCAACTGTCATTCCCCATCCTTCTACTTACACTTTGTAAAGCCTTGCTCTTCTTTTTTTTTTACATGTAACATTGATCAGTGGTTTTTGTACTAGTACATAGGCACATTGTGCCAAATGGTAATTAACAAAAATGCAAGAAATCTTAGGGCTCTGTCGGGATACAGGGTACATTTCGTTTACGATAAATTGCTCGTTTCCGTGAAGTTTTTATGGTTATTATAATCCTTGCTCTTGAGATAGAAAATTTGGTGCTCTGATAGGGCCAGGCAGCCGGCCAAGCCAGTGAGGTGCCACTCACTTCTAGGTGGTACTCCTTTGAACCAACAAAATTTTAACCAAGCTTTGTCTCCAAGCCTGTTTTTGACTGCATTGGTGACTGAGAAGCTATGCATGTTTTTTTTAACCTTTCTGGATTCTGATTTCTATTCACCCAACAACAACCATATGCATATCTACCTCTAGCAGTCATGAACAATCTAGATTCAGAAGGGGAGATGGTAATAGTATATTATCATGTAACACTTTAGATACAAGCTATCGGATGCATCGATTGGTTGAACCATGTATTATAGTTTATCTTTTGTTGGTCATCTGAACATTGTACAGTTGATTAGTTCAAGAAAATCTTCTAAACATGTTGATTTGATCTACTTCAGTTGGACTTGCAATTTTTTTCCTCCAGTCTTCCTGACCAGCTCGATCTGAGGTTTCATAAGATGGATAGATTGGAGAGGATGAAAACCAATGCATTTTTTCCTCTCTTTTGGTATCAAGGAATCAGGTCTTGATACGTGTGTAAAACTTTAGTAATAGCATAATTAACTACTGTCACATATGAAGGTTCTCTCATGGTCGTGATCTTAGGTTTTAATGACAATCTGGATCGGCATGTGTATCTATCTGGCCACAAAACTTGATTTTTGAGAATAATAAGGACCATATAGTGAAATTTATTTTAATTATGTGCTAATGGAAAATTCCTTTTGAAAATCTATTTGCTTGCAGAAAATAAGTACTGGGGACTAGGAAATGGCAAGGTAGTTTATATAAAATACAAATTTTGGCCTTTTTGAGATGGTACCAAATTAAAAATTTTGTCAATCGATGCCTCGATATTAAGTTTGACCAGACCTAAGACATGGACTCAAGATGTTGTAAACCCAATTCCTGTCGATCTTGGGACCCTCATGGCACAAACATGATACATTGACACTCTTATACATATCCAATTCGAAACAGCCAGACATGCCTAAAACCTCTCAATTTTTGTACTAATTTGAGTTCAGCCTTCCATGCACCTGCCAGCATTCTACCAACTACTCAACAGAGAAAAAAAGAACAGTGGTTGAGAACAGCATCAGCAGCAGCATTTGTGAGCATGCTTCAATGCAACTAAGCAAGGAATCCTTTTTCTCATTTATTAGCTAAGCAACATCTATCCATCGAAGCAAGAAAACTAAGCCACGAAGCCATGAGGCCACATGAATGAGAGAGAAAGATGAGCTGCTGCAAGCTAGCTAGCAAGCATGCATTGATCAGATTCAGAGATTCAGAAGATGGTGGTGGTGTGGCTTCAGAAAGTCACTCCATTGCCCATGGGGCATTTTCATTGCCTGAGTGCATGCAGCTGCAGTTTGCAGTGCAGCTGCAGGATGAGAAAAAAGAGAAAAGCTCTTTTTACCAGCTGTAAGGCAGTGTGCAGCAATGTAAGACCTGCATTAGTTAGTGGATGAACCCAGAAGACCAACTTTAGGGGTTAGGGCTTAAGGGCACCTGTCTGTGCATGTAAAAGATAATCATCATTATTGTATCCAAGAAAGTAATAATATTTCAGCATGTGTGTTGCTTCATCTTTTTCTGCTAGGGCATGTGGCACATTCCAAGCCTTCTAGTCTAATTTGCATTGTCATGAACTAAGAATGGTTTTATTAGTGTGTGTTTGTCAGAGTTGTCTTAATTGAAGAACAGGTAGTTATCTTATTGTGTTAACCATCTCATCCCAGAAACTCAAGTCCTTCAATGAAAAGTACTGTACTATACACATCTAAGTACTCTTATTTTAGTTAATTACTTCTTAGGAGGTTGTAATGGCATTAGCTTGGTTTCTAATTAACGCTTGCATGTTGTTGTCTCTTCAGTTGAACTCTCCTTTGTCCTGTGCTTCCACTAGAAATATCAAGCTCAAGTAGTTCCCAGACTAAATACAGTGGTTAGCAGTCACATCACCCAAAATGCTAATCTTTAGGCAATTATTGATGTAAAGTAATCTCCTGTATCTTGTACACTAATACCCTCATATGCAACCCTTGTCACCCCTTCCAACAACAGCACACACAGCTGATACACAATTATTACCAGAAGGAGACAGTGTACTTATCAATCGTGTTTGACAAAAGAGCTTTCTTTCTTTACAGATCATCTCTTCATTTAAATTATTGTGAAATGTTGCAATGAAAAACTATGCCATGTTCTTGTTTGAACATTCATAATGGAAGTACTGTAACAGTGGGGATTACCATGCCTTTGTGGAATCAAGCAAGTGCAAGCTGGTTGCAATGTAACAGGGAAAAGTTTGCATTGGATTCTCACTTCTGACAAGAAGATGGAGAGGAGAAAAACAGTGGACCAGAACTGAATGAATGAATGGCACTGGAAAATTTTCAGCTGCAGCAGAACAGAACTGATCAAGAAACCCACAGGGAGGTCACAAACATGCATATACACCAAATGAAATCAGATTTCATTTCTCAAGAACAGGAGAGGGTTACTGGTTACAGAAGCTTACAGTGACAACCAATCCATATGGCTAGCTTGTTACAAAACCAATGTGATGTAGTAACCCCATGCAAGTGCAGTGCAGCTGAGTGAAACCCCACACTCTTTCACACATCATCCACTTGCAAGAACAGAGAAAAAAAACAGAGAGGCTCTATAAACAATGCCCAACCTTTTCTGAACACTGCTGTTGGTTTTGCAACTTCTACATGAAACGGCATCTTCACCATATGCAGACATGCGGTGCAATGAAACATGCCATCCACAAACAATGGCATGTCAAAATGGTGCCATGCAGCTTTGGACTAGAGTTTTTCAGAGGAAATGTGCTCCATTTGGGCACTGGAATTCGGGGCTTCAAGTAACTCAAGCTCTCCTCTCCTTAGGAGAGCTCACTAAGCCCCTTTTTTTCTTTGTTCATTATCTCTTCTCCTTCTCACAAACCAAACCAATCCAATCCAACAACATTTGCCAAATGCCAACCATGGCAATGGCTCAAAGAACCTAATAAATATTTGGAAACTTATGTCAAAAAGAAAAAAAGAAAAAAGAAGAGGAAAAGGAGAAGATTCAAACCAAGCCCCCCTAGACATCTGACTAAAAATTGTGTGTCCCTGGTGGTGCTAGCTCTCTCAACGGATTCGCGGCGGCTCCAGCCTGAGCCGCTTATTCGTCGCCGTCGCAAAGCCGGCGGTGTCAGTAACATCATCCACAAGAACAGAATCATATGTACTAGTGGTGGTAATCTCATTGGAGTCTGAACATTGCAATGTTCTCTTGCTGCTCCTCCTGTTTTTGTTCATGTCCCCAACCATCATACTGTAGCAGGCATGTACATGCTCCTGATCAAAGAAACATAAACCACAAACATACCAAAGTCAATTACATCTAATTTTTCATGTTGCCGCATAAGAACATTTCCATAATCAAAAGTTGCTCAAGTTCTCCTAATCCAAATATGAGTAATTAGTTTCTTTTTTTTTGTTCTCTCTGAAAGTATTCAAGTGACTGACTGACCTTGTCAATAAGACAAGATGGAGAAATGTTGCTCATCTTGGACTCCAATGCTTCTTCTGTCAGTGGAGCTCCATAGGATGCAGCCAAGATTGCAGCTGCAGCAACAGTGGATGGCCTGTAATCTAGCACACTTCCAGCTGCATCAACACAAATCAAAATCAAATCAGAACAATGCAAGAAACAAAGAACACAAATCAATCGGAAGCCAGATAAAAGAAACAAAAAGAGGGAGAGAGAGAGAGAGAGAGAGAGAGAGAGAGAGAGAATATTCCGATTTGTGTGTGTACCTTCAGCTGTGGCAAAGATGAAGCCGATGGCGTTGAAGGCGACACGGGCGGCGGCGCCATGGCCGCCGCCGCCGCCGTGGCGGTGGAGGCGGGAGGAGAAGCAGGGGAGGAAGTCGAAGGGCGTGACGGCGCCCATGCGCCACCCGAGCGTGGACAGCACGAGCAGCTCCATCCGGCGGATGGAGTCCGAGCAGAACACGTGGCCGCCGCCGGCGTCGAACTCCGACAGCGCCGGAGACCGGTACTCCTCCATCTTTGCCGCTACGGACACGCACGCGATCGACAGCAGCCGCGCCGCCCACGGCATCACCTCCCTCTGAACCAACCAACACAACCACGTCACCGGCGAGCTCCCAAGAAACAAAAATGGCGGCGGCGGCGGCAGCGACGGGAGGGATGAATTAGCTAGATTACATCGACGCGTCGCCGGAGACAGAAGCGGTCGAAGTAGGCGATCGCCAGGTACGCCGTCCGGTGGCCGAACCCGAAGTATCCCCTCGTCTGCAACGCAACCAACCATGGCGTGTCAGGTGTTGGACCCGATCCTCGCATCAAGAAGAGCTAATCGAGCTAGCTAGCTAGTGGTATCGAGCTCACATCGAGGATCCACTTGACGGCGACGAGCCGGGCTTGCCGGAACCAGTCCTCCGACGCCAGCGACGGCAGGTACTCGCCGTCGCCGTCGCCGGCGGCGTCGAACAGTGAGGAGGAGGAGGAGGAGGAGCAGAAGCCGCCCTCCTTGGAGACCATCTGCTCCACATACTCCTCCTCCTCCTCATTATCGGCGGCATTGTAGATCAAGAATACGTCGCCGTCGTCGTCGACCACGCCGTCGTCAAGGTCGGCGCCGTCTTCTTGGCAGGTCAGCGAGAAGCCGCACGCCGCCGAGCACTCCTCCGCCTCCTCCATCGCCATCACCTACTAATATACAGTTATATATCACAAATCTCTACCAAAGCGTCAAGCAAGAACCATGCTACGGCCGGCGGCGAGCGGCGGCGGCAGCGGCGGTGGCCGGAGGAGGAGAGGGGGCAGTGAGAGTGAGAAGACAAGATAGGCTCCTCCCCTCTATTTAAGTGGGCTCTCGTTTCATCAACTTTTCTACTTTTTTACTGCTGTGTTTTTTTTTACCATTTGTGTTCTTCTTGACCATTGACAGTTCTGGTAAATTCAGGTTTGTACTAACAGTACGTCTCTGGGTAAATATGAAAGCACATCCGTGTAAATGTAATCATGCATCTGTTTAAGATCCAAAGAATTTAATGTGCAATTTACTTGGCAATGATAAGAGCTTAATCACATTAGTATCTCCTCAGAACTGTATTTAGACGGATATAAAACTTGGCATGTGGCTATAATAGTATGGTGAGAAATCTCAAACTAAATTGGTAAAGATTTGTGACTATGATATAAAAGAAAAAACATTGTTTTAAAGCAGCTCACGTTGGTCCCTTCAGCTGATAAGCCGTAAAAAAAACGAACCAACGATAAAATGACGTTAGTCTTTTATATTTCTACTTCTGTTGAATTTGTTTAAAAACATAGGCTGGAAAAATGCCTAGAATAATTTAAAATTAAGTTTGAACATTAAATTTTGGTTGTGACTCATAAGCCAACAAATATACAATGCGGCTTAAACCAACAAACTATAGTTAATAGCATGCATTATGCATCCAGCATCCATATTTTAGGGCCCTTTAAAATGGAGGATTAGCTAAGTAATTTTGGAGGATTCATTTTTCTAAGTATTTTTTCTACAGAGCCCTTTATTCATAGAAAGAGGACGGGAAAATTTCATAGGATTGCTTTCTTATGGTCAATTCCATAGGAAAATAAGCAAGATGTTAGATCTCTTGTGAAACTTTCCTTTTTCTTTTGTTGAGTGTTTTTTGTGGTGTAATCAAAAGGCTCCTCTTTCTCTTTCATGTGATATCAATTCATGTAGGATTAAAAAAAACTATTTTAATTCTTATGGTCTTTATGTTTATGTTTATGTGTTTTTGTATGGGGTTGTTTGAATGAAGGGACTAAACTTTAGCTCATGTCATATCGGATGTTTGGATTTCAATTTAAAGGACAAACGTGAACTAATTATAAAAGTAGTTGCAGAATCGGTGGTTAATTCACGAGACGAATCTATTAAGCCTAATTAATTCACGATTAGTAAATGTTTACTGTAGCATCATATTTTTAAATCATGACGTAATTAGACTCATTAGATTTATCTCACAATTAACCATCGATTATGAATAAGTTTTATAAATAGCCTACACTTAATACATCAAAATAACATCAAAACATTCGATATAACAGGGACTAACATCCCAACCAAACACCTCCTTTATTATACTCAACTGATAAGGCATGCTAGTTTGGTCCTAACATTTTCGCACAAAAGTATTACTATTTTAGTTTGTGGGCGAACCCTAGAATCTAGGAAAAATGGCTAATGATCTGAAAAAGGCAGGCTGCAGCCTCTGCAGGCTACATATAAAATAAGGATTTTGTTGAGAGTGTAATCTCAACTACCACCTAGCATCATCTTCTCCCCAAAATTCTAAATGCAGCCAAGAAAATGCCACATTTCCTCTGCAGAATGTACTCAGGGTGAGACAAAAACACTCGGTTTAATTTTGCCACTAATCCATGTGGACCCCACCCCATCAGGAAAACAACCAAATTCTGTGGGTGATAAGAGACATAATAAAGCCACACCATGGTATCTAATCAAGAATCATGCAGCTACTCTATAGCATCTTGCAACATTCATCCTACCTAGCTACTAACAAAATTTGACAGATTTGAACTTGACCAAAATTTTCACAGTTACTGTCTGGTTTCCATTTTTTCCCCTACCCAAATGTCCATGGAATTGGTCTATATATATAATATTATATATATTATATATAAAATATTATATATATATATATTACATTATATATATATATTACATTATATACAGGGTAGGGGTAAAATGCATCTAGGTGCATTTCAACCCTACGTTGCATAGGGACCGGGCGGACCAACCAGGTGCTAACACGCGCGCGCAGACCGAGTCGTGCCGCGGCACGGTGTGACACAGACCGAGTCTAAACCGAGACACAAACCCACATATCCTCGCCCAAACCTTATCTTCATGCGCGTGCTTAAACCAATCATACAAGCATCGGATCCCACTAGGCAGCGGATCTCATTAAAACTCTAAAGTTAAGCGTGCTTGGGTAAGAGTAGTATTAGGACGAGTGACCTTATGGAAAATCTAGTTGCAACTTTATTTACACACAAATTATAATTGTTGTTTGCTATTTTTAGAAAACTTACATTACACACCAATATCACCGATTACCCGCTCAGTTGCAACTCCATCTAAACACCAGTTGCAACTGACGTGTAGCTCTGGTAGTTGACCAGTGTCTAAATACCAGTTGCAACTGGCGTGCAGCTCTGGTAGTTGACCAGTTGCAACACACTTGGTATGTTGGTTGCAACATAATCTAAACATCAGTTGCAACTTCGCCGGAGGACTTTCTAGAAGGTCACCCATCCTAGTACTACTCTCATCCAAACACGCTTAACTTCAGAGTTCTAATAAATCTGTGCAGCTCTAGTAGTTGACCAGTTACAACACACTGGGTATGTTGGTTGCAACATAATCTAAATACCAGTTGCAACTTCGCTGGAGGACTTACCAGGAGGTCACCCACCCTGGGTGCACTCAGACGCAGTATAGACACTATATATATACTAGCAAAATGCCCGTGCGTTGCAACGGGACGACGACGCGGGGAGGGAAACAAGCGGAGGGCGAAGGTCCAGACGACAGCGAGGGAGCTCCGAGCGGCGATGGGAGGGAGGGGCGCATGCGTGACGTGGGGCGCGGCGCGGATGGGGACGGAAGAGAGGGACGCAGGAGGTCTTTTTTTTATCCAAGCCCTCCCTTCCTTTTCAGCATTGGGACTACGGGTTTAATTTTATAAACACTCAAGGGGTTTTCTGCAAAATAATCAGACAGACAAAATTTTTGGATAAAACACTACTTGCTTTATAGATAGTTATATATATACATATATATAACTTTGAAAGCAATGGTGTCTTTAACTTTGTATATCACTGGACCTTGATTAAAAATAGTATCAAATATGCATTAGTATCAGATAGGCATTTAGTCTAAGTTAATTTAATTTCATCAAATTAAGTCAAAAGTATAATGAAAATAGATATTGACTTACTGATACTTTAAATCGATTAGAAATTTGGTAAAAGTTTAAAATATTTACGACTCGGATATTATTAATTAGAAAAGTATATTGATGAATAGGATAAGTTGCATGTTATCATCAACAGACATGCAAACCCTTGTATCTCCTTATAATTTACTTACTCCAGTTGACTACGGTCAAACATCACAGCCAATGGGGCCTGATGTATATATAGTCGCCGAAAGCTATAGGATGTCGTCTTCCTCCCGTCCTCACATGAAAGGTGACAACGCTCGGCCATGCCTTCGGCCGTCGACGATAGGAGGACGTCAGGGAGGCATCCTGCCTCACGGCGGCGCTGGCTCACGCATGCAGCATATGCTCGGCCGCCAAGGCACGTGAGTCGGGCTCGTCTGCTGGAGGTGAGGAAAGCGAGGCAACAATGAAGTGAGAGGTTATACGGATCAAAAATTTTATAGATTTGGACGAAAAACGATTTGATGATCGAAAAGTTATAGATTTTTAAGTAGTTACGATAAGCTCTATCGTACGTATAACTGAGTTTTTTTAAAAATAGTCGGGCGGACTACGGGTTAATTTTGGAAAAACTCGAGGTTTTCTACAAAATAGCTAGGCAAAACAAAATTTAGGTGAAAACACTACTTGCTTTATAAATAGTTATATTATATAGTTATATATATATATATATATTCCTCGTGAACTAGGACAAGCTGAAATGTCACATTCTTGCTACATCCAGAGGTTAATTAATAGTGGGGCACGTCAAATTTACACGCACATATATATTTACATGAAATTTATATACACTTGAATATTTGGGCTCACATGACATGAGATGGTGCTGAAAATGTTGGAGATTGAACAAAAACCCAGGATTCAAGGGCCAATGTTTTGGAGTACCAAAACAGTGCCAATTCAACACGCATCGTCCCATGCCAAGATGCAATTTCAGTACCCCAGCCAGGTCCCCCAATTGCTTGCTGCCCATTTGAAAACAAGGGAAGATGCCAAGATTTGGCCTGAACTCACACTAAGATCAAGGAGAGCAATATGGACCACTCTTATCCTTGCAGCTCCTGCATTTGGTGATTCAGACAAGACGACGAGCAAACGGTCCGTATCTGAAATTAAAGGATGAATGAAGCACGAAATTTTATATAATCAGATATATTAATTTTTCAGATGTGTTTTAGATGATGTCGAACTTTCAGATGGAGTGAAAACAAATGGCAAGCTGAAAGTTTTATGTGGAACTTGAATTTGTTGACGTTCTTGTGATGGACCGACACGTAAAGAAATCTTTGAAAGCAATCAAATGTAACAGATTGTGGAGTTTGTACTTTGCAGAATTTGTACAATCGAATAACATAAAGAAACTCAAATTCAGAATTGTACTTTGCAAAGAGAGCTTCAGTACCTCTTATGGAGTTCTGCTGACACAGTGCTCTTCAAACAAACATCAGCATGAACATGCAATGATGATATTCATCTAGTAACATTGATCATCAGGGATCAACTTTCACCTGTAAGAACAAAACAAGAACCATGAACAATAACTTCCCAAGGAAATTATTAAAACGATTCACAGTTGGTCATGTTGAAATGTACTGTGACCGATGGATGTGGAAGGAGCCGGTATACTGCATTTAAGGTTGTGCAAGCCATTCTGTCCAACATTTTCTGCAATGGACAATCGTACACAGTAAAAAAACTGTCCTCCTACCTGAATTATAGGTTTCTTCGACATTCATTTATGGATTGCAAGCCAGCAGATGCGTGTCACAAATCAAACAACCCCAGGACACATCATATCATCAAGTTTGCTACAGGGCCCTGCATAAACCAGCCTTGAATTCAGGTTCCTCAGTCCCACATGAGAAAAAAATATAAAGAAAACAAGGTGAAGAAAGAGGAGGCCATATGTATAAGTATGTACCCTAGCCAGCATTGAAGTTGCAGCATTCAAGGATCAAGCCACAAGTATTGACTTAACACTCATCAGCATTTCAGATTAGTAGGCAAACCTAATGCACACAAGGCGATCAAAAATATATTCAGAGAAGCAACTAGCAAGTAAACAAGAGTAATCAGCATTAAGAACTAGAGTGTTCTTCCAAGCTGCCCCCACTTTGGTGAAGCAAGGTGTTCCAAGACTATAGTGATGCTATCTATTCTGTCACTTAAGACCACTCAGTGATGTCTTCTTTGACCAATGCTTCTACACATTCACAGAAGCAAGATGATAAATAAATGAAGCCTAGGTTTGGTCATGTCAATGTCTCAATGGGGCCCTTCACCATCTCTCCCTATTTCAATGAAAGCAGTGAACTGTGCCAATCACTAGGGGACACAATGGGCCTTTGCTTGTGAGATGAAGTAAGCAAAAAAAAGTGGGCATTAGGAGGAGGTCTTGTCCACTAATCCACTAAAGCCACACAGTGGCTAAACTCTACTAGCGCCAAACTTGGGCATGCTAGTTCTAGCACTAACTTAGCTTACCTTTTTTTGAGTCACCAAAACACCAATGATATAATATATAGAGAGTATGAAATGAACTTGGTTATGGAGCTAAGTAAAAAGGGGGCAAAAAAATCTTGTAGACCTATTTGTTTACCTTTTGTTTTCCAGGCCTATTTGGGGGTCAAGTCTTGCTGCCAAAGAACAAGCAATTTCTTCTGAACCAACCAAGGAAACAGCTTCTAGCAGTAGACATAGTACCATTGCAATGTAATGGACAACAATACCTCAAGGACAGGTTGGTTGATTGGATAGCTCAGGACAGATCTTGTGCCACTATGTTACAAACATTTTGAACAAGACCTTCAACAGGAATTTGAGTGCAATTGAAACTATTTGTAACTGCTAACTACATGTGATTTAATTCCCTCATAATTAAACATGTACTTTTCATTTACTCGAACCCCAACCTAACCGCAATTTATGGTTGATCACGAACAATATTCCTAGAATATTAATTAATAATCCCGCAATTTATCCTTATATAACTTTAACACAGGTTGTTTGAAATTTGATGATTTTGCCAAGTTTCTGTCAAAACCCATCCACATCAGTTGCTTGACACTTTGTCAGTAGACAGCATGGTATTTATAAAAAAATAAAATCTTGCTCCAACCATCTAAAATGAAAGCTGTGTAGGCCCTTGGGGGGCTTTAAGTCATGCACTTGTGTTGCCATCACTGATGAAAAGCTGGATAAGTCCTTGCACGTCGGCTAAGATTATCAGCCAGGCTTTATGCCAACCCAATCAGATTAAAGTGGCTAATCAAAAAGTCTAACCTTTTACAAGCTTTAACCAAACATTAAGACAGCTTCCCAATGTTTGACTGGTACAAGGGTTCAGTCAGCAACACCAAGAGGAGCACATGCAAGCACTCATGGGATGCACTTATCTTGAGTTTCACAAGAAAATGCTCTAACAGAAACAGTTGTAATATACTGGTTGGCAGATGAGACAATGAACCACAATGCAAAGGAAAAGACGGCCGACTACAATAGCACAAAAGGACTTACTATCTCAGAAATCATATATTGTAAAGAGTGACATGATAATGTAGCAAATACATGTAGATAAGATAGTTATACAAATGTTAAGTGGGAGGGACCACTGATTTGTAGTGGTCTCACCATTTTGTTGGCACCAATTACCTTGTAGGGTATCTGTGCATGTGATTTATTGTTTGTTATTTTGATTCTCATTTTACAGCCATAATAGAATGATCAATCCTTCAGTTATCCAATCTTACCAGGTAATTAAGAACAAATATGAAGAATTTATATGCAAAATTGATTCTAAAAGTTTCATTGAATGCATGATAAATGGGACGAACCAACAAGACGTTGGACTTGGTTGAAAACATAGTGTGTACAAATCTTGTATAGAGAAGCTTGTTCCAAAATCATTGAATAAATTCTTCAGGTTACAATCTTTTGCAGACAAAATAGTTGGTACAGGAGATGTGACCAATCAGAATACTGTAATCACATGGAAGTTTCTGTCCAATGTCTGTTGTCTTGAGATCGGTGGAAACTTGCTGGCAAAGTGATGGTTTGCCCCATCAGAGCATCACTATACGGATTTCATACAAGGTTTCAACTCTTAAGAGCAGGAAGGACATACAGAAACATCAGGAATTGAGTCAAGAATATAATGTATGAAAATTGTAAGTATGTGGCAGAATTCCGAATAAACCAATGCCATGCTAGATAGAAACACTAGTATCTGAAGCAAGTTTGGCTTATGCGCTCATGCCATGGTGGGAAGCCCATCTAGGCAGGAATCTCTGCTGTCTTTCTGGCACTACAAACAAAACAATGTGAAGAATATATCAGTAAATCAGTATAAGATAAACGATTACCATATCCCAAATGACTTTTACAGCGTTACCATATGCAGAGAAGATTTTTACAGCACAAAATAAAAGGATGAAGTCAAAGATTCTCTCTTACAATATATTCAGGCTTCACTGAAATATAAAGTTCAGTTTCCATCATCATTTTCTTCAAGCAGGCATTCTTCTATTTGATCTCTGAAAAAAATGTCGAACAATTAGCGATTCAGTGCATTGAAGGACTAAATAGGGCAGGAAATTAACAGATGAATGGGGCAACTGCACATACAGAAACACATGGTCGCGTTATATCAAACATTATCAGACAAACAAGCTCCGATATCCAAAGGTTCAATGTTTTCATTTGCTAAACTACCAATATGTTCACTGTTTATATCAAGAAAATGAATTGTTCCATAAAGAAACAGAAACCACAATCACCTTAGCAAGCTACGGCTGGCAGATACGGTGTCCACTCTCCCAGTCCATAATTTCGGTAGTAGTGAAAAAAAATGTTCGTTCAAGTTTTCACCGGTTGGTAGAATCTGGAAATAACAGCTTTGACAACAATGAGCAGTATAATGATCAATTTTCTTCTGAGCCTTGTGTTTTGTGCTTTCCAAATTCTGGAGTTCTGATTCACTGAATGGACTTCCACACATCAGACAGAGAATCTCAGAAAAAGTGGACTCATCACTATCAACCTTCTGGAATTTTGGACGTAGCCGCGATGGTAGGAAATCATGATAGCCATCTGCTGGGAATTTGTTAAAAGAGAAAGGCTTGAGCTTTTGCGCAGTTCTTACAATGGTATGCTCTCGAGAAGGGTTCTCTTCCTGCAGACGGTAATAATATCTGTGAAGATTACAACTTGCGTTGTCCTCCAAACAATTAACAAAAATAACTGCTGAGCAAGGATATATAGTTTGAGCTTTGAGCTTGAGTTCAACTCAGAATAGGTGAATTGTAATTTAACATGTAAATGTATTATAGGACTGAACTACTTACCCGTAGTCGTTCAATAAAAGATGCAACTAAATTGTTGATACCATTTGAAGGCCTATCAAGATTTTGCTGTGTTTTTAGACTAAACACAATCAGTTAGAATAAATGACATTTCAAGAAAAAAATTAATAAAAGAGGTTTTTCCCCTTCTCTTACCTGTATAGTTCACAGAGGAGAGTAAGCTCTTGGGCCAGGCAATCACGGAGAGGAAGAACAACTGGTACTTTCCACCGTGTATCAACATATTGGACATCAGCTGGTAAAGAATAACCTTGCCCCTGGATAAGGATATCAATTTCACAGTGCTCTATAATTTCCATCATGTTCTTTTCAAGAATTATGATAACAGAGACAGAGAAAGCAGTGTATGGTATACCTTCACGGTTGCAGACAGAACATGGCGTGCTATTGCAGAAGCACATGATCCCAGCATGATCTTGGTGTACCCGTTTTCCATAGCAATCTGATCGACACATCAACATGAAAGAATACATATTAACTCAGCCGCTGATCAAAAAAGCATCATATTCATATACAAAGAGCATGGACATTAATAGACCTTTTGCAAATTAAGCATGCGTAAGCACCGAAGAAAATCCCCCCTCCCAGTGTCATCACCAATCATATCTACCGCCTCCCTCAACCTGCCTTCCCCATCCTTCGATTCCATGGAGAACATATCCTCAAGAGGAGCAATGTGCATCGCTTTAACACCAGCCGACAAACTCGACATGATTGACTTGATATCTTCAATTGCCGTTTCAATCTCATGTTTCGGCTTTGAACACATAATACTTTCATCCACAAAAGCAACCCCAACACCGAATACCGGCAGGGCTTGCGAATTGCTCGCGTCCCAGCTCTCAATCGCCTTGCTCCGCATCTCGTGTATAAATTGCAGCCCCACCCTACAATTACAGCACGCACAATAACAACTCAACTCAAATAATCGTGAAAATTATTTTAAAGAAGTATATGGAAAGAAAGCAACTTCAAGCAGTGGAACAAAATTAAAATCAGGGGGGAAAAAAATGAGGGGAGCAAACCTGGAGGCGGGGCCGCCGGAGAAGGCAAGGAGGACGGAATCGGTGGGGCGCACCATGGCGTTGCTCGTGACAGCGAGCCTGAACTTCCCGAACAGGTGGGCCCGGAAGCACTCGCCGCACAGGCCGAGGCCTCCGGCGACAGTGACGGCGGCGGCGGCGGCGCACTTGCCGCACTCGCGGGAGAGAGACAGGCGGCCGAGACTCTCCACCGCAGCATCCTCCACCGCGGCGTTGGCGGCGGAGGAGGAGCAGTGGGGCCCGCAGCCGGCGCCGCCGCAGGAGGAGGAGGCGGCGGCGGTGGCCATGGTGGGGTACGCGAGGCAGGTAAGCACGCGAGCGCGTAGGTTTAGGGCTTTGGGATTCTATACTATTCCTCGAATTGGGCCTATCTAGGCCAACCCAATCATGTTTCAGTACAAGCCCAATGGGCTTCCACCTGGGCTGTTTTAGACCAATATGTTTTTTCTTTCCTTTAGATACTGCTTGTCAGTAAGGGTTCACAATCTCGACGAATTTCGGACATCTCGAGACGGCTTGAAATGTACATATCGAATGTTTGTGTTTGAACTTTTTTTAATTTCATTCAAATTTTGTCGAAACTCACTAAAAAAGATGGACGTCTCGATGGTGCTTGAATTTCTCTAGCCAGCCCAATCGAGATTGTGAACATTTGTTGTCAGTTCGATATGTTGGCAATTTATAAATTCATTTAATTCAAGTCAACTCCACGCATGGGCCAACATGAACAAGTAAATGAGAGGGAAATAAAATAATAATTCTCCGTGCGCTTTTAAGATCATGCTTCGAGGTGGAAACTGGAAAATGATATACAATGGGAGTTAAACAAATTGCTCCAAAAAGAACAAAGCTAGATTTTGCAGTTCTTACAAAGTCACAGCAAATATAGTATCTTAGTTTTACAAATCCTCTTCAAAAGTATATGTCTTTCATGAAGACAACAAAAAAAAATTGTCGCATGCAAATTTTGGGGGCAAATTAAACCGTCCCTTGATGCAAGTGTAGCAGTGCACAATTAGCCTTGATCCTCTTCAGTTCTTCAGAAGTTTCAGGACCTGTTCAGTTTGATACTGGTGTACCTATGATCCTTCAGTAACTGATGATGAACTGGAGCTGTATAAGTCCTCCCAGAATGGCTAATTGTGTTGAATACATCTCATGGTTAGTACAAACTCGTTGAGGTTAACATAAACTGAAGTGTCCACTTGAGACTACTGAATCATCTGTCAATGTTCAGATCGAGCCCAATGTTCATCCCGTTGTATGCAATTGGTGCATACATCCACATTTCATCGGAGCTCAGAAGCTGCAGGATTGAGCACAGTTGTCAGAGGACTACGGATGATCTGAACTGTTCTGAATTCTGAAGATGCTCACCTTGATCTGAAGCTGAAGGAACTTCACATAGTGGACCGCCTCTTCAAGCATGGTGCTGATGTCTACCTGCAAGATCAAGACGATCATTTCTGTTTTAGGCATTGGAGTTAAGAATTTCATGTCATGTAATTAGCATCAAATTATGTTCAGATGCATACTTTGGTACCATTGGGCACAAGGTTCTGCAGTGTTTTGAGCCTCTCGTTGATCCTTTCCCTCCTTTTCTGCATAAGCACAGAAACAGTGTTATCATTTTTCAGATTCAGTTGTGTAAAAGATTATGCTTTCAGTTACAAAACAAAGATGATCATTTTCTAGTACCCTTGCATAGAGGCTCTGGGGATCAGTTGCCGCTCCCCGGCCAGCCCGAGCTTTGCCTTTCGAAGTGGCACCAGCATCTGCAACCTCCTGAGATGAACTGGAGTCATTGTCAGAAGTGGAACAGCTCCCATTTGGGATGGTTACACTTGCATCCTTTTCCACACTGTGCTTGGCCTTCTTCGCTCGCTTCGGTTCAGCCTTTCTCACGCATTTTGAACCCTGCATTTTGATCCATTCCAACCAGTATTTACATTAGCACTCCAAACCTGAAAGATAACTAGTGCTGAAGAATGATGACTGATGAATTGATGATCAAGGACTTACTCTTGTTTGGCCATCAAATTTTTCTTCTGCTGAATGCTTCCTCTTGTTAGTACCACTAGACGAATCGAGATCGTCGCGGCTTGGCTCGCCGTTCCCAAATGAATCGAGGGAATTGTTTGGGATCACATTCAGAAATTCAGCTGCACCTTGCACCTGGACCATGCTCAGATCCTGGGGTGCAATGCTGGAACTAACAACCAGGGCCTCATTTGAGTCACTCAAACAGTATCCTTCATACTCAGATGGAGCAGGAATGCAACTAGCATTGCTGTTACTGTATGCAGTGCTGCTAGCATTACAGTTATAGTAGCATAGATTGGAAGATTGATCAAACCATGGAAGCTCTTGCTGGCCTCCCTCTTCACCATGGATAGGGCATGCACTGAGCAGCTGCGCCATCATCTCCGACTCATCGCCGTGCGATGGCAGGTCGAAGATGGTCCAGCTCATATCGGTGATCAGTCCTCCAGCCTCCATTCTGATGTGAATTCAGGACCTGGAGGCGATGCCTTGGAGTCTGCCTTGATTGTTTTGAGGTGCTTGCTGGATGATGACAAATGCACAACTGTTCAGGTGCTTATATACTGTTCAGAAACTAGAATTCAGAAATGCTGCAGGAGAAACATCGTTTGCAAAAATTAAAAAAATCGACCATGATTAAGAAAATGCCAGTCCACGGTTGGGCTTAAGTGTATGGTGAAGATTAAAACAAGATTAGAAAATTTCAACTGCTAGTTGGTAGACAAGGACAGTGACTTATCCAGGATTACAGTTATGTGGCATGTCCGTGAAGGCTGGTTCAATGATTGGAGACATTTTACTAATCATTGATTCATCAAGGACAGGCAAAGGAAGTCTATGATCTCTGAACTGGGGATAATAAGAGTTTACCTCAGCATATAAAATTGGATAAAATGCAGAGAGTTGTGTTGGTTAAGGAGATGGAATAAATAAATTTACGAGATGCAGAGTGAGGCCTGCACGAACATGGAGGGAATCTCAACATTCTTAACAACTCAATGAAGATATTACAGCGTCTCAGCGATATCAAGACATATCGCCTCCTTGGCTTGTCCTGTGGGCTGTTCATTCTGCCAGGCTCATTGATTCTGCAAACTTGCAAAGGATTCCATAGGCTGGTATTCACAAATATTTGTGTCATTGACATTTGAAACAACAAGACCAATCCAGTTTACTTTCTAAACTGAACCTGCGACAGAAACAAGCTTGTGAATACAGCCCAGACAATTGAAATCAATAATTTTTTTGAGAACCATTGAAATCAATATGGATACAAACAACAATGTACCTTGGGGAAATTCAACAGAATCCCTTCCATAGGTTATTATCAGATAGTCTGTTAATTGCCACCTCTATGAAGGTCAACCAGAGTAAGATTTACTACAAGATTACCAAAAGGACTGCATAAAACTCAATTAAGATCTTATATTCCCATAATGGCACGTTTTAGAAATAAATGAGCATGTGCATCCTCAAACAAAATGGAAAGCCACAATGTAGGTCTCCATTTAAGGTGTCAGGTTTGCGAAACACCCGACAAATCTGAGTCTGCTTGAGATCTGATGCTGATATTCCCCCAGCAGGAAACGATCTGCATATTATCCAGCAATTAAAGGCTGCACATGAGTCGGATCCACCATAGTGCACAAATCTGATGTATTTCTGTCATGTCCACAAAAGGTACTTCTTGCCTCTCCTTGGTAAACAAGAACAGCTAAGATGCTGGCAATGAAAGTGATCTAAAGGGAACAAGATAATATTTGTCTATGTCCTGTCATTCTTACCCTTTAGCTGTATGAAAGGAGCATGTAAGCATCTGATGTTATGAGGCCAATTGCATGTGTGTGTATTTTCAAATGTCTAAACACCCAACCAGATATCATTAGTCGCACAAACAATGAACACAATATAAGATATCATTAGCATTATAAACACTAATGTTTATTTTCTGACTTCGCAACATTCAACTTCATAGTCTGGGAAAGCCAAATTGCTTATGAGACTAGTCCCTTTGGGACATCCTAAGAGATATTCTCTTCTTAGGATTTTTTTAAAAAAAAACTTCTAAATTAAGCGCACAAACTTGCCATGATAAATTATGCTGAGGAATAGCTGCATTCTAATATAAGCATAATTGCTTGCATAGATAAACATACATCCACACTTCCATATCTATCATTGTTTCTGTCATGTATTTTTCTAACTACCCTCAAAGTAAATTAATATTTTTGGCATTATGAAGAAAATAAAGAAGGAATATGCTGGGAAGATAAATTTCAAAAACAATTAAAACACAGACATAACCAAACCATTCGAAATCGTTCATAGTTGTTGTTGGTTTGTTTCCCTGTTCCTTGAAGAAAATTGTAGCTAACAGATGAAGTAACCGAGGAAGGCATCAAGTGACTTAACATGACAATACTAAGTGCTCACAATCCACTGAATTCTAATAATACTGAATATATTACTATGCGTAAAACAAAAGGAAGACGACGAAATGTACTAGTTTTTTCTGTCACTTTCAGTTGACAATGCTAATGCAAATCTTTAGAATTTGCTTGACTTCTATTGATTAGCTTACGCCAAATGTCAATATAATAAACTAAATTCTTCAACGGTGTATCCAAGCAAATTATTGTCAAAAATAAATAAATATATTATGGCATTACACCCAAGTGTAATTAGCAACCAAAGCTCTGCCCTCATGGTCAAATAAACTAGTCAAATTAGATGCTGCTGCTACTGAACTTGTATGTAGTAGCTTTCAAATTTGCAGGCAGCATTGCAAAGATATTATCTGCGACTTGGATACATAGGCATCCATCTTCATCCAAGACACTCTACACCAAACAAAAAAGCAGCAGATGCCTCCCATCCCCCACTAACCACTATGAATGAGCATTGATCAGTTAGTGCAAGGGAAACAGGTCAAAGTAATAAGCAGATGAGACTTTCAAAAGAAGATGGAACAAATCAGAAATTCTCGCAGAAAAATAATGGCACAAACTAGAAGTCAGATTATACACAATAGCTGAAGGTCAAAAATAAAGAAATACGCAGCTATCCAACAAAAAAAAGGCAGATACAAAACAAACAAAACAATGCCATCAATCTAAAACGATGTTCAAGTCAAACAAGACTCAGGGCATTTTTCAATCAGAATATCAAAAGAAGAAAGCATCAATCAGGTATTGCACTTAAAATGCAGCTATAAAAGAACCCTTAAATTGACAATCTCCAGAATTCCAAGTTCGCATATATAGCTTGCTTGTTCAAACAATACATACTGAACACGAGGCATGGCACATAGAAATGAAGTTTTATCATGTCAGATTGCTCATTAAACCAAATCTTTCACCAAACTAATAAACAAGACTTAATCATGATGGTTGAAGTAAATACGGTTACTAAATACTCAAGAACGTTGTTGCCGGAGCAACTACTTTTGTCTTCAGAAATTCAATTCTGACTGAGCTCTGAAAGATTTTAAAGCCACCAACTGGTACAATCAACAATATAGCATGTTCACAGGCAATCTTTAGTTGCCAGATGCAAATGCATTGTGCTGATCTAACATATGATCAGTGGCCAAAGAAGATAAGATAAGGTCCATAAAGTGTTTTTTAAAAATAGTACCACAACGACTGGGCACCTTGAATTGCCAGCATCATAATCTCTACAAGTCAATGCAGAAGTCCATGATCACAAAATTGCCAGCGAAAGGTTATTCCAAAGCAGGAAAGTAATATTCATAGCAAGCAGCACAACAAACTCCAAAATAGGTGATCCTTATTTCACATGAATAATCGGCACTCCTGTAAAAAAAATATGCCGTGTTTTGATGTATTACAAGGATCATTCAAGTCTGAATTCTCAAATAACTCATGTGCCTACAAATTTAAAGATGAGACTTTTATTGCAGAGCTCTGGATAGAACAGGCTAATATTGTCACAACGGATATCTTAGTTGCTTCCAGAAGGACATTAATACCAATGGGGACAACTTGAGAGGCCCTCAATTGTTGTTTCATTCCGCTTAGTCTGCCTTCACAAGGACAAAAACTGGCTTGTTCCCCAGCTTGTCCCGACCCTGAAAAACATGGCATAGTTAGAGCATTGGATGTCATTTTAAGCCATGTTATATCTAACCAAAGTTTAGTCTTGGTCTAATTCCTGGCAGTGACAAATGCAAATATTCCCAAAGTTTTTTTTAAAAAAAAGAAGAGCTTTCAATCATGAAGAGCACATCCTTTTCATTATTCCAAAGTCTTTTCAACGAGTTTGTAGTCATTATTTGTTAATATTACCTTTCTTGTAGCTAATCTCAAATTATAAGGGTAATCTTTCTGTCTTGTAAGTTAAAAAGTCAGGTCATTGTGCAGGAGTATTACCCAAAAAAATGTACAGCCAAAAGGAAACTTCCTACAGTCTTACAACTATATTTATGTCGAGCACTACCATGAAAATTCTCCTTAGTCACATCTAACTAAAGCTTCTTATCTTTTCTTTGCTCGAGCATGCAGATCAATTATCCAACACATACCCACATGCTAACTGAATACACTGTTCTGTATAAGAGAATCAGAGAGATTGATGCGTCAAAACAAATTATACCTTCAATTCTGGTAGTTCAATGACACATGCGCACTCAACAACCTCTGCTCCAGCATGCTCTACAAAGTACCAAGGTTAATTGAGTTAAGTAAACCATCATATCACAAATCATAAGAATGAATTCCAAAAGTATATTCAGAATGTTAGAGCATAGTCCATTCAAATATTAAAAAAAATTGAATAGCATAGCTAAGCAAATAAAAGTCCTTCGAGACATTGAATCCCTAAACTCCATATATATGCACTACAACATATTTATCTCAAAATTTGGAAAAGAAGTATTGGAGTCATGTGGTTTTCAAACCTTAATGTATGAAAGTACAAATCGAATGGACCGAACATTTATATCTATGTTGTAGCCCAATAAAAGGGGGACTCGTTATGAATAGCATGCTTTATAAAATTTAAGTAGCTGAATTTAGGACATTATCTGCAGTCCTTGAACTACAAAAACAAAGCAAAAACAGGACCTTACCAATAAGTTTGATGGCTGCAGATAAGGTTCCACCTGTAGCGATTAGATCATCAACAACAACGGCCCGGTCATTTGGCTCCACAGCTCCTACATGCATTTCTATTTTATCTGTGCCATATTCCAAAGAATATTCTTCCGAGATCACCTCACCTAGTATAAACATGTAAGATTAGTCACCACATATCTTAGGCAAAGGCATAGTTGTTCAATAGCTTTAGGGAAACATTATAAATCTATACTGTTCTTAAAAGAGGGCAATGGTGGTGGCAGTGAATCTGCCACCACCTCACCAAGTATAGTATTTTTTTTATTTACCATCTACTCCATGTTTTCTACCAACTACCCCATGTACTTTTATGTTATAAAATAATCCCTCTACATATATGATTCTATCATATTTCACCTGTACAATATAACATCTACAGGTACAAAATTGTCCCAAAAACCTCACTATTAATTTGTTTTAATCCATAGCAAAGCATGGGTATTTAGCTAGTAACAAAGAATTTAGCAAAGATACATACCAGGTAACTTTTTTGGCTTCCTCAATGGAACAAATTTTGCACCTAGTGCCAAAGCAATTGGAGGTCCAAAAATGAATCCTCTAGCTTCAACACCTGATATTTCACAACGAGGGAAATTATGAAAAAATTGTAAAACAGAATATATATGCATCTCAGTTGCATCATTTCCGATTCGAACTTTTTAACCATAATGCATGTAACGACCCAAAACAAGTACTTAATTTTTACATTACCAGCAATTACACTGATCCCTTTGTCCTTGTATCGCTCAACAAAGAGATCGATCGTGTCACGAAACGCCTCGGGCTTGAGAAGCATCGTTGTGATATCTTGAAACATAATCCCTAAATAAAGAAACACAAACAAAAGTTTTTAACAATAAAAATGAAAATGTAGTGTTTCTTATATCTATAGCTATGTTGAAAAAAATGCACTTTAAAGCACTCTGGCAAATATAAGTAACATTAACCCGTGCTCCATACAACTCATTACCCACCATGGAGAAAATCAATGTATGGCCAGCTAGGAAAAAAAAGGGCACCACACAAAACTAAGTTCACTAGCAAACAAGCAGCAGGACAAAACATCCACTTGTATAAATAACGATCATAATCTAATAAACCAGGCAAATGTTAATTAATTGTTGATTAGCACTCACGAAACAACTACTGTTTCACCATCCAATCTAAGTACAATCACACAATCTGCGTGCTTAATCCGAGATGAATATTCACATCACCAAACTACCAAAGCAAAAGACGGTGGCACGAGCGAGCGAGCGGCATCACCGTCGGCCAGCAACGCCGCCGCCACTACGCATCGAACCGATGGACAAAGCAAGAGGGAGCGAGGAGTGAGGTGGGCGAGAGCGACCACCAAAGTGACCAACCTGGCTTGGGGAAGTCGGGAATGACGCGGATGGTGGACGCGATCTGCGCCACGCGTGCGTCGAAGTCTCCCCCTGCCGCCGCCGCCGCCGCCATCACCGCCACGCCGCGATGCTTCCGCCGCTGCTTCCCGCCAAGTAATCCGAACCGCACGCTCGCGCTCGCGCTCGCGCTCCCGCCGCCGCTCGACGCGGAGGCCAAGCAGAAGCAGCAGCAGCGCGTGGTCGGGAGGCGGCGGAGGAGGAGGAGGCGAGACGGCGGCGGCGAGGTCATCTGCTCCGCGCTCCGCTCGCCTCACCTTTTTATTGGCCGGAGAAAGCGGGATGCCCTGCAAAAGAAAACCATTTCTCACTGACGTGTGGGCCGCCCTCGCCAAGGGACCCATGTGCCAGTGGGTTGAGGTCGATGATGGCATGGTTGGTGGGGGGAGGCGATGGCGTCGGCACTCGGGGTTGGGCTGCGAGAGGGCGTGGTTCATGATGCCTCCACCAACCGGGGTGTTGAATTGGGCCGATGACATGTGGGCCCGGTGGGTTGTTTGTTGGTGGTGGTGACATATGGGGCCCAGGTGGTGGTGACAGAGACAGCTGTGGCGGCTCGATTCTTGCGTGGGCATCTTCCTGGGGCTGAAAGTGAGACTTGGATCATGTCCTCTCTTGGGTGCTTTGGTTCCTCAAATTTCAAGGGTTAAAAAATAAAGAAAAAGATAAAGAAATAGTTATAAAGATAAAGAAAAAGGAAAATACTTATAAAGGGTTAAAAATCAATGCACTTATAAATATTCGTGTGTATAGGCTTTATACATAGAAATATACCAACTTTGTTTATGTATATAGAAATATAATGTATAACAAAATGAATCCGAATCCAAATTTGAATCGAGTATATAAACTTTTGGTGTATAAATAAACTTAAAAAAACAAAACTCTTTACACACTACATATAATCTTTGCGTACATAAATTTGAAACAAATGTAGAACAATTTAAAATCCTAATATAAATTTGATTTGGTATATAAACTTTTGGCGTGTAAATTTTAAGTGCATAAACTTCGGTGTATGAATAGACTTACCAAAAACCAAACTTTATATTATACTACTTATAAACTTTACATATATAAATTGGAATCAAATTTGAAACAATTAAAAATATATATGTTTGCATGGGCTCTTAAAAAACGACCCACTTAAGTAGTACCAAATTAGCCTTCTTAAATTCGGTAAAAGGGCAAAAACACTTGAGTAGGGTGGAAATGGCAAAGGCCTGATCGCATGCACGCCCGGTCGTGAATTAGAGTTTTCGGAGGATTAATGCTTACAAAAAGAGGGAAGATCCCAGACAAGTTGGACGAGCTCTAAAATGTCGTATTGGTATGCATGCATTAGTTCAAAAGAAAAAGAGTACGAACTATTTGCGTTCGTTTGATTTACTCTTCTAAATTACAATACCAGACTTTTTAATTATGATCTTTTTAAATCGGATAAATTACTCCTCTAAACACTGTTTTGGACGGTTTTCATATATGTGACGCCAACTATGCAATCCAATCAGCAAAAATAATAACAACAATTTAATAGGGTCCACCTGTCATCTCCTTCTTCCTTCTTTGTTCCCTCTCTCTCCCTCGCTCTCCGCCGCCCGCCTCTCTCTCTCTCACCCGCGGTGTTGCTAAACCCCCTGTCACAAAGATCAGCTATGGTTGTTTGCTGCCGTGCTGCCCTCTCTGCACAGCCATGCTCCTCCTTCCTTCCCCTCCTCTCCCCTCTCCCCCTTTCTCTCTCTCTCTCAATCTCAATTAGGACCATCGATGTGCAACGAGGCTGATAGTTAAGGCAAGAGGCTGAGGGGGTGACGTGTAGGGAGAGAAGAGAGGGGAGGGCACCAACGTCGATGCATCAAGCGTCGGCACATCGGACCTCCCCATGACGCAATTATGAGACCGCTCCTCTAGCGACGACGACGGGGGGGCCTGATGATGGAGGAGGTAGCTGCTAGCCTAGACGAAGCCCGCCACCGCATGGCTGTCAAAGCCGAAACAGTCGCCGACTGTCCCTGCTCCTCCCTCCATTAGCGCCGACGTGGGCATAGATTTTTAGCCCAGGAGCGCTTCTACCCACCGGCCAAGCGAGTTGTTGGCCGGCCTTCCCGCTCATCAATATTCGAGGCCGTGTCATGGCCGAGAGAGAGATGCAGCAGAGGACGCCGCCTCCCGCCGGTATGCCGCCACCGCCGCCGCAATCCCCGAGGCCTGCAGCGGAGATGGGAAGATTTAGTCATGGCTCAGCAGCACATCGTCTTCCTCCGCCATCCCATGAAGGTCACCGTTGTCTTCCTTTGCCTCCTCCTAGATTGCGCTCGTCGTTTCCTCCCTGCTCCTTAGTGAGGAGAGAGAGAGATTGATGGGGAAGGAGGTGGAAGAAAGGAGAAAGAGGAGAAGATGCTGACAAGTGGGACCCATTATTTTTTGGGTTGATTGGACTATCACGTGTGTGCCACGTAGGACCAAAACCACTTTTAAGTTAACGGATAATCTGTACAGTTTGAAAAGTTTACAGGTTAAAAATGTCTGCTATTGTAATTTAGGGGATAAATTGGACGAGCATAATAGTTCAAGGGTTAATTCGTACTTTTGTTCCTTAGTTGAATAAATGAGATTTCTTATAGAGTTCAGACTCTGCAATTTTAACACACAGATATAGCAGATTGTAAAGTATAACTGAATTTGACAAACAACTCATAAAAGTTTTTAGTCCCTCGTGAGGACGATCCCTTGTTGTTAAAACACATAGAGATAGTCATAAAAAGATCTAAAACATGACAACAATCATACAACATAAATATACCACTCAACAACCTTAAGTCTAACCTTAACTCACACATTGAGAAATAAAATAAAAAAATGCATCTATGATCAATATTTACTACATGAATTCGTCTTTTCTATTTCTCGATGTGCATATCGAGTTTTCACATATATTATAGTTTTTATACAAATGATTACAAAATTATAGAATTGGATTTGCTATATAACTACTAGCTTTTGTTTCCATTGTACTGTTGTAATTTATATACATATTATATTTTAAAGTACAATTGGATTTAATATATAACTCCTCCTAAATAGTAAATTTCAATAAACCCTAGGTTTTGATGCACATGTAACACAAAACCCCATGTATTATGATTGGTTTGAAAGAATTTCAAGCTTTAAGGTAAAATGTTTTCAGAAATCATATGTTTATGTCAAATACTTATAATTCTATCATTATATATGATATTTTTAGTATATGTTCACATTAGTAGACTTTAAATACATATCACTCTCACGTACTTTATCTTTTTTCTTACTCTTGCATTGCATAATTCAAAAAACGAAACACAATAATGACACATTAACTAGTTACTTATGTAGATTAATCATACTATTAATAACAAATGTTGTTAAAACGATACTAACATGTTGTATATATACTCAGAAATATCTCATATTATTTTTTAAAAAAATTATTATGCATTAATATATTAAAAAAACAACAATATAATCTTAAACATTAAGGTTTCTTGAAACATTTTATTCCAAAACCTGATGGTTTCTTGAAACAAATCATAATATCTAGGGTTTTACGTTATGGGTTTCTTAAAACATGAGGTTTTATAAAATTTACTCTATCATGATGACGCTAGGTAATCTTGAATCCAGCCAATGGTCTGTTTAACTGAAGATTTTTGTTCCGGTCCAGCACTTGGTACCTCAAGGTACTAGTACCACCAAGTATGAGATGAAATCCGACCGTTCAATCAACTGGGGGTAAGATCGGGAAGGAAGTAAAGAGCGAGCGACGACACCATCTCCTCCTCATCCTCACCGGCATATCAGTCGACGCCTCCCCAAAGGCCCTAACGCAACTTCCTCCACGACAATGGCGGTGCGGTCGACGCCGCCGCAACATGTCCTGCCACCCCCCACGCCCAACACAATCTCCCCTGACGTGCCCGGCTACGTTGCCGCCGCCGCCGCCGCCGCAGTCTCCTCGCCGTACGCGGCTTGGAAACCGTGAGCTTGCTCTAGCATCGGGACACAGGAGTGGACCGTGCTTTTCGTTGCTCTGCATCGGAGGAGGTTGTTGTGGACTCTTTCGCATGAGTAGAATGAGTATTGATTTTCTGTATGTCTGACAGAATTTTTATATGGTAATATGGATGATGAATTGGTAGACAAATTTAGGACCATAAAGGACCAAGAATATATATGAGAGAGATATCAAGTGTTACTTTGGTGCTGGATGATGGATCTGGAACAGTGCCCTTAATTATCATGCTTGCTTTATCAAACTGTTAAACTATGTTGATGGTTGATGGGAGAGGCCGAGTTTGATTTCTGTCGTGTGTTAAAGTTCTGTGTTATGTAATTTATAGAACCTAGATCTCGGTGGCTGAACCTAGTCCCTGGTGATGGAATCTGTATTGAGATATTTGAATGTATATATGGAGTGTGGCTGATGTTTATCTGCTTGATGTGTCATGCGTGTAAAATAAGAGTAGTACACTTCTCTTCACATTGAATAGTGAGTGTAAAAAAATAGCGATGCGTCATGTGTGTAAAAGAATTTGTTGTGTTTATCTGCTTAATTGTCAGATTTAGTAACTTGCTATAGTGAAATAGAATAGTGAGTACACTTCTCTGCACATTGATCCTGTGCACTAGAATTTTGCACGTATTATAAAAACAGAATTTGATCGAAAAACATCCAAGATAGTTTCCATATCACTGCCCAATAACAAGTAATAAAATCAACATCAGCACTCATGGAGTCATGGTACATATTGTCACCTATGTTGACCAAAATGAACACAATAATAACAACTAGTGATCCCATAAACACAAACTTCTTGTGTCTTCGGTCTCTTTTTTCTGTTTCTCAATTTCTCCTCGCATGTAATTTCCATGGCAAAATCTGTTCAACCCAATCATCCGCGACGGCGCTGATCATCTCCCTCTCACCAACGGCGCGGCGCTCCGGCGAGCTTCATTTATCCGGCGGCTTCCTCTACGCAGGCGGAGGTCCGGCCCATCGTGCGCCTCTCCTGTGCATCGACGTCTGCACCCACGCCGTCTCCCCAATCCGCCGGACCAAGCAATTTCCCCGTCTTCTCCAGCCGATCCTCCTATTCTAATTCGCTTCATCTACAGGTGAGTCACCATTTCTAGGTTCTCATCCCAATTCTCCCTTCATCCACCCATTTTCATCAGGGATTCTAGTTGTGCTCTCTATTTCTAGGGCTTTCTAGGGTCGGGTTGAGATTTGGTGCATGTCAGTTGATTTTGAAGACGCAACTCCTGAAATTAGCAGGTTACTTTCACTCGCAGGCAAACTAATCCACATGCGCTCTCTGTTTGATACTTTTTTTTTGTCAAAATCAGTTGTTACTTAAGGCAAATCAATTGATAGCTACGGGAATTAGAATTTGTTGGCATACATACATTCATATTGATCACATTTGTATCGATACTAGTAGATCGAGTGAATTTTTGTGGGTTGCGAGTGGGAGGAACTGACTGCCATGCTTTTCTCTGAGCCACAGATTTGATATGGCTTCCGGTTCAAATGATTTAGACTTCATGTCCGTCGTACCTCTTGCTGTTAGATCCTCTTTTTTTTACGAAAGTGCAAAAGGATTGCACGTCAATATATTATAAGGGAAAGAGTTTTACTTACATCACGCAATCAGCCAGATCGGCCAATGGCAAAGAGAGAAGACAAAGGAAAAACCTGACACCCAAAAACTACTAGAGCTGAAAAACGCTACTCCGAAGAACGGGAAGGGGCCGAGCCACGCTAAACTCCCAAGAAGACCCCAAAAGTAACAGAACGCACTAAGAATCACAGCAAGCCCTCTGCATGGATAGAGACAAGAAGCATTGAGACCGATGATAGGACCGAGTCGAAAACCTTGGAATTAAGCTCCTTCCATAGCTTCTAAGAGACCAAGAGAACCAATGAGTTGAAGCCTGCGCGGAGGTGCTTCGGCAACTGGGCCCTACAGAATGGCCACCAGTCCTGGAGCCAGGTGCCACGCTAAATAAAGCTAAAATCATAACCTCATGGGGACAACATAATGTTGGCAAGGTGACAAAGAAAGTTGCTTCGAAAAGAGGCAGCGCGCACAATGTCCACTCTAACAAAGAAATTACATCAAAGGGCGAAACCAAGAAAAGGAAGAGGGCAGAATCTGAAACTAAGGTGTTGCATATGAACCTTTTTTTTTGTATTTTCTTTCTTTTTTGTTTTAATAAAAAGGCATAAAAATAGTTCCTTACTTTTCGTTCCAAAACATTTTTTGTGTTTTGGAGCAGGTTGTAGATTTTAGATGCATTCCAAGTGGCATGATCTCAGTTATAGCCAGCTTGTCAAATGATCAGAAGACTTTTGTTTGCAAAAGCTGGATTCAAACGCTTACTAACCATGCAGGCGTGCAATGTGTCCAAATGCATGACACTATGGCTTATCGACAAGGTCAGTTGTTCGCGCTGTACCTTGGAGATTGGTGGAAAATCAATAGAAATCAAGCCACTTGTAAGATAAATGATTGAAGCTCCAGACGGACATATCCCTGTTGAATCATCAAAAGAAATGGACACGAGGTTAAGTACAAGTTCAGTGAGGATGGCAGAGGACTGCGTGTATGTGAAGCCATCTCTCGGATGTTAAAGGAAGACACCCACATCAGTACCTGCATATTCTATCTCAAAACCATCTCCAGCATCAATTCGATCAATGTTCATGTCTGTCGGACCAAAAACAACTTCAATCAGTGTTGCCCTCAGCCCATCATCCTCTTCATTGGACACATCTTCCATTACTCTGTTAACAGAACCACTCTGGGAGTTCATCCTCAACCTCTGTATCAGCTGAAACCGCAAGCAAAACAAACCATAGTGGTTTCAGTCATTTTGTCGAGCACATCACAGGCAAGAGGAAAAACAAGCGAGGGATCTGAATGTAAAAGATGATTACCAGAACGGCGCCTGCGAGGTATCACGCGTGGAAACGACGGGTGCGGGGGAGGCACTCTTCCTCTTGTACTTGTCAAGGAGTATGTCGAAGGTCACCTTGGGCTTGTGGGGCTTCCTCGATGTGGATGTCTTGGCCTTATTCTTCTTGCATGTCCCAACCTCTGGGCTCTTTGGCACAAACATCTTGGGCCTAGGCTCCCCAATGACAACTTCCTTTCCTTTAGCCGATTCGGCTTGCTCCGGCCGAATCAACATCTTCTTACCATCAAAATCGATGGTATTCACTGGGAAAGGATCGCTGTCAAGGTTCATCTTTGGGCCCTCGGTGAATTTCAATCGTCCTTACTCTATGGCCGATTGAACCTGTCGACAAAAAACATTACACTTGTTAGTAGAATGCGAATAAGAATCATGCCATTTACAGTAAGAACGGCGCTTTAATTCTTCTAATGAGGGTATGATGTGGCCTTTAGGTAATTTAATCTGTTTTTCTTGCAAGAGATAGTCAAAGATCCTATCACACTTGGCCACATCGAAACTGTACTTAATCTCGCTCTGCCGATCCTTTCGAGGAGTCGCCGTCAAGCTAGAACAAACGAAGGGTTTGTTCTTGTTTGTCCAAGACCACTCAGTGACATACATGTCATGATCGTCCTCATCAGACTCAGAATCACTAGTAGGACAGTCGATCATGCTAACATGAGGCTTCTTATCGCTGGACCTAACAAACTTTTTAGCATCTCTGACTCGGCTTTCCTAAGCCAGAGCCTTCTGCATCACTTGGCTGACATCCAGAAATTGTTGACCATCTAACCTTTCTTTAATGGGAGCAAGCAATCCATTAAAGGCGAGGTCGGCCAAATCTCTCTCGGTTATGCTCAAGCTAAAACACAGGTTTCTAGCATCCCTAAATCTCTTAATGTAACCTGCAACAGATTCATTATACTTTTGCCTAACCGATGTCAAATCACAAAGTCTAAGCTCAGTCTCACCAGTATAAAAATAATCATAAAATTTTTGTTCTAGCTGAGCCCAAGTATGAATAGAGTTAGCCGGTAAAGATGTAAACCAAGTAAAAGCAGTACCGGATAGAGATAAAGAAAATAAGCGCAATTTAAAAGCATCCGAAGTGCTAGCCTCCCCACATTGCGTTAAGAATTGGCCGATATGTTTCCATGTGGTCCTATTATCATCTCCACTGAATTTGGTGAATTTAGGGACCCTATATCCACGAGGATATGGGATGTTATCGAAGTAGTCAAGATACAGCTTTTGGTAAACCTTAGCACGACTCCTAGGCTCAATTTCGAATGACTCTCTAATGATATTCCGGATTTGTTCCTCCATATTTTCAGGCCTTGGCGGGTCGGGCACGACCGGCGGCCTAAAAGGTGGCTGTTGTGGCGCAATATTGTCATATTGACCGTCTCTCGTGTCGTGCGGATATCCCCTATTAGGATCATTGTATTGATTGGGCACATGCGGGGGAGTTGGTGCACGGACAGTAGCCACAGGGGAGTCGTGTGCGGGAACGTGGTATAGAACCGATTTGCCCGTGATGGGATCTATCTCCTGTATCGGCACTAGGCGCCGTCGGCCTGGCCATGGGCTCCGGTCGACCGGCCGAGGTAGGCGCGGTCCGACCGGCCGATAGCCGCCGGTCGAGCCGGTGTAGTATGGGTGCGGGCCGGCCGATGGCGGCCCGATCGATGTAAGGTGAACCGGTCGGACCGACGTAAGGCAACCCGGCCGGAGCGCCATAGGAGGCGGGCCGGCCGTATTGTGTTAGGTCGAGCCAGACGGCCATCGGGCCGGTCGGGCCGAGATATGATGGGCGTCGGACCGGCGTAGGGCCGTCGGGCCGCGTAGTGAGCCGGTTAGGACCGAGCGGGCGCGAGAACTACTTTCGCCAGGGCCTTGGGCGATCGCCCCGTCGGTCTTACTGAATATGTGGTTCACAGGAGGACCGGATTTACCGCTCATGTGTGCTTTAAACAACCTATTAAAACAAGCCTCCATAGCGGATTCAATTTTATTGTTCACGGCGGCGGTAACGGACTCATCCACTGTACTAGCAACAAGTTCTTGAATAGGCATAGAGATGTGATCAGCGCTTACCTCGTCGTGAGTTACCTTGAGCGGGCCTCCAGGCTTGATGATGATGCCTTGTTGCGTTTTGGTGCAAGATTGATCTAGCACCTCCTGAGTGATCGCTCGAATGCGCTCCTCCATTATTTGGCGAGCCTACCCATCCAAGTCGTCCAACGAGATGTGGACAACGTTGGATGGCTCCACGTCTTGCGCCGCCTGCTTGGACATGACGGCGTCGAATCCAAGTTGGCGTCGTGTCTTCCCCAGCGGAGTCGCCAAAATTGTGTTGGCACCTTTTTTGGCAAAAGGCACGAGCACGATCGATTCACCTAAAGATTTGCGGTGGTTCTTGGTACAGAGTCGCCAACCACTTCAATCTAGCAAAAACTAGAACAAAGTAGGTTTTGTAGATCAAATCGGCTAGCGAAACCGATTTAGATGGATAGATTGATAACTACTCGTCTCGTGAGCAAACGGAAAGTTTTCAAGACAAACTTACGAAGAAGTGTCACACTCTCGCAGCGACGGCGGACGGTTTTCGGCGCAAACCGACAAAGATGGACTAAACTAGGGCAAAGTAGAAAATAAGGCTGAAAAATAGAGAAAACTATTCAAATAGACTGATTGTGTGTTGTGTGTTTCGCATTACAATTGAACCGGCCTTGGCCCTTATATAGGGGTTAGTCTTTCCCTCCACAGACCCTTCTCCACGTCCAATTCGGGATAAACATGTTTGGAAACCCGAGATACACCGTATGGAGAAAGGAAACCCGAATACCGACGAAGTCGTCTAGGTTTCTGGACTCTGCCGGCTCGACCGGCCACATGCCTCCTGGTCCGGTCGCCCACCGCCTGGCCCCCGACCGGCCTACATACGACGGTCGACCGGCCTCTCCGAAGAAACCGACAGATTTTTCAAATATTGGCAACTTTCTCTATTTCAATTCCTAGGTGCCAATTCTGGGTGTAAACACTAAAGTTTAGTTGTTTACTTGATTCTAATACCTCAAAGATGGAGAATATATATATATATATCAATCAAAATCAACTTTGAAGATATTTTTAGTGAAACCGAACGATCTTGTTGGCCGCCATCTATCTATCTCTCAATATCTATATCTGTATCTATAACTATCTATAAAGCAAGTAGTGTTTCCATTCAAAATTTTCGTCCACCTGACTATTTTGCAGAAAACCCATTAAGTGTTTATAAAATTAATCCGTAGAATGTTGAAAAAGTATTTCTACTCAAATTTTTTGTCTGTCTAGGCTATTTTGTAGAAACCCCTTGAGTGTTTTTAAAATTAACTCGCAGTCCCAATGTAATTTTTGTCCGCCTGGCTATTTTGCAGAAAACCCCTTGAGTGTTTATAAAATTAACCCACAGTTCTAATGCTAAAAAGAAAGGGACCGCTTAGATAGGAAAAAAGGCCTCCCGACCCTCCCCGCCTCGTGAAAATAATTAGAAAAAGAAAAGAATAATTAGATGTTACCGTAGATTTGGCCGAGCTCGTTGGATTTGTGGCAATGTTACGTGCAAAGTTAAAGTTAGTCACATTAGATTTTTTTTATATGATGTTGTTTACATACTAGCTTTAGTTTGTATTTTGCAATAGAAAAAAACAAACTCACCTTTGATATCCAAATTAAATTAAATTAAATCCAAATCACTCACGCAAGCATATTTCCCAAAATTATCGTCCACCTAGCTATTTTGCAGAAAACCCCTTGAGAACCCGGAATCTTGAAAAGAGTGTTTCTACCCAAAATTTTTGTCTGTCGGCTATTTTACGAAAATCCCTTGAGTGTTTATAAAATTAACCAGAGTCCTAATGCAATTTTCGTCCGCCTAGCTATTTTGCAGAAAATCCTTTGAGTGTTTATAAAATTAACTCGTAGTTCCAATGCTGAAAAGAAAGGGAGAACTTGGATGAAAAAAAGACCTCCTGTGTCCCTCCCTGCCTCGTGAAAATAACTAGCAAAAGAAAAAAAATAGTTAGATGTTACCGTAGATCTGGCCAAGCTCGTTGGGTTTGTGACGATGTTATATGCAAAGTTAGAGTTAGTCACATTAGATTTTTTATGTGATGTTATTCACATACTAGTTTTAATTTGTATTATAATAGAAAAAACAAACTCATCTTTGATATCCAAATTAAATTAAATTAAATCCAAATCACTCGTGCAAGCATGTTTAGTATTTCTAGTGTGTCGGACAATATGTCTCAGATAAATACATAAAGAAAAAATATAAATTAGAATTATATAAGACTTTAACTTTATAATAATTATAATAAGATAAAATGACGTCCGTTACCATCTATGTATATATTTACTATATATATTTACTAGTCAAGTAATAAGATCGTAAGTAGTATGTATTAGATCCCGTTAATTTTCGTTATGGATTCGTCATCGTTAACGGTTAATATTGTTGATTCAAGTCAAAATTGGCAACACGGTAGTTTGGGTCTAATACATTGCTAAGACAGACAATGTTAAGCCGATAATACGTTCACTGATTAAATTGGCCAATGCGGACTGTGTTCTTCTCTCATCTTTTTTAACTCACCTAAGGTTGGACAGTGTGTTTTTAAAAAATTTCTTGTACAAAAGTTATTTAAAAAATATTAATCCATTTTAAAAAAATAATTAATATTTAATTAATTATTTGTTAATGAGTCGTTATGTTTTTTTAAGATTTCAGGAACCGAACACAGCCTAATTAGCTTTGCTTTGTCCGGATTGTGTTTTCTTTGGTTAATTACGATCGGCTAGACAAGGTGGACGATGAGGGTGCTTGCAACAAACAATTAATAGGACATGTGCGCTTGGTTGATTATTACTGTAGGCATGGAGCTAGATTAATTTTGTCGGGAAGACCGAAGAGGCCAACCAAAAGAAAGAGAAGTGAAATATTTACAAAGTCTTAAGCTCCAGCTACTAACGACACAGGAAATGGGTATGGCACCAGTTTAGCCGGCAAGCTAAACCAGCATATGTAGCTCTGAAAAACTAAAAACTCTTTACACTAGCCACTCTATCACCGGGAAGGCAAACCTCCTCCCTCTGACAGCTATTGCTTAAGTTAAGTGTCACTATGTTGGAAAATTTGTGCTTCTCTCCAGATTCCGATTTCTTCGTCAATTCCTTCTGCTAATTCATCAACCGTTCTGCTCTTGAGCTGGAAGACACGATTATTTCTCTCTTTCCATAACTCCCAACTGATCAACATGAATAGGCAATCAAAATTGCTCCTGTTCATCGTCCGAAAACACCGTCACGTGTGGATCCACCAATCCCCCAGCCCAGCCCCAAATTCTGCCGGCATCGCAAAGGCAATGTTGCACTAGGATCTCACTCTCTGCCAGATTTTCATAGAAAAAACACATTCTACCAGCATATGTTGACAGGTTTCCAGTTCTCTCTAGCATAAGGGGCATGTGCTCGGGTGTGGCCAATTTCTTTTCAGCAAGTTGTCGGTCGTGAGGCATCGACCTTTTAGTGTCAGCCAAATGGAAAAACGAACCCTGGACGACGCCCTCGCTTTCCAGATGTACTTGCTGTAAGCACAACTTTCTGTTGTAAGGAAGAACAGACCATACACCGACGCGGTTATGAACTGACCGTCGACTGTTTGCTTCCAAAGAATCTTGTCTTGCCCCTGCTGTAGAGAGATCTCTCTAGTTTCATCCCAAAGCTGGAAGAATCCTGCCATTGCATCCTTGGATAACGCCCCACGCAATCGCCATACCCAGTTGTTTCCCTGTAGAGCTTTGTGGACAATCAAATTTGCTAAACCGACGAATGAAAACAGGGTAAGCCACTGCTAGGCCGGGCATCCCCGACTTGTCCAATTCTGTGTCCAAAATTGGGTATCCTCTCCATTCCCAATAGTGAACTCAGCCCCTGCTCGAAACAATTGTTCCACATCCTGGCCAAAATTGAATCCAACGCTTGCCCAAGGTCTGTCTTTTTGCTCAAGTGACGTCGTAGGCCAGCTGTTGATGAGAAATTTCTCTCACGCGCTAGCTTGGAAGATCTGCTTAGCTCCAGTGCAGGTCCTTCTCGGCTGCCTGTGCAGTACAGAGCGTGTCAGTTGGTTTGATCTGTTAACCAACAAGAAAATAAAGACATATGCGTTAAGGGTTAAGTTAGATCCTATTGGATCGGTTGAGGAAATCAATTTATATATATATGCTATCTCAAAGTGCATTTAAATTAAGTGATTAGGATAGATCAGCTACGCCGAGACAGTATTAACCACTTAATCCAAATATACAATAGGATAATAAATATATGTATTAAGAGCCTAGCCAATACCGTAAGGCTAACTGTGAATCGGCTAGTACTCTGACTCATCTTATGAAAAGATATTGATCTTGGTTAAATGCGCTAAACCTAGAACAGTCGGTTGTCGGCTGTAGCTGACAGGCTTAGGGCATTTAACTAGAGCAAGATTTTAATATAAGAGACGGCTTTAATAAATCTAATAGTAAACATACCAAAAGAATATTAAAACAGATAAGGCCGGCTGAAACCCCGGCACTGTCTCTAAGCATACACATCTAGCTGAATAGATCATAAGAGCTCTAAAAACGACTTAATAGGTCAAAAAGATGCAGTACTAAATATAAAAAGAGCAATTAGATCTATTATAGCTGATGTAAACCCATCGAGACGGTAGATATCACATATAATCTAGGCCAACCCTTAGATCTAGCTCTATCGGCTGTTGGTTCTTGACAGAAACAGGGTGGTATCAAGACAGATATAAACATCGTTCTAGATTATATGTGATATATGATAACTAGCGCACCATAAATCATTGAATCTAGAGTATCATAGCGATAGAAGCACTAAATTTGACAAGATACACCACTAATGACAAACATTTATCTTAATCGGGGATCGAAACGATGCAGCCCGAAGCCGGATCAAGTGTTCGTCTGAAGAAAAAAGGAGGCGATGCGCCAAAGTTGTATTGATTGTGTGTTATTTACAGGGATCTCGGGTCCTATTTATACCCAAAAATAAAATTACCCGTGCAAAACATGGTTTCTATCTAATCTACTATACATGGTACGACAATATCCCGAGACATAGTCCCATGCGGCATTACAATAGGAAATCTAAACAAATTCCTAATTTACAGATACAATTGCCGTTACAGGACCCTATCCATAGATGGCAATATCTTTTAACGCACAATTTGAGAACCGAATCTTCTATTTATCTTTAAGCACCTTCATCGAAAACGGTCCCATCTTCTTCTCTGACTCAACATCGGCTATCGGTTGTCCTTGTCCGACTCATCCTCAGCCGATTGGCCTTGTAGCCGATTGTATCACAGCCGACTCGACCTTTGTTCTTCTGATCCAATTCCGCTTCCATCTCGGCAGGGACTTAGGGATTTGGTTACCAAACTTAGCCGTTAACACCAACGCAGCCGGTGTGCTTGGCCAAAGCAATTGAGGTCTTTGATTCCGCCTTTCTCAACTGGGGAACAAATTTTGCGCTAGGACACAAGGCAGTGCCTGCCGAAACTTCTTCTTGCCCCTTCCATGAAAAACCTTGGCACTTTCGCTCAATTTCTCGCATCGCTCATCGGGGGAGTTGCAACACAGACATGTAGTGAACCAACAACGCCATGACTGTCGACTTGATTAAGGAGAGACGTCCGTCAATGGTGAGCAGCTTGGGCTTCCATCCAGCCATCTTCTTTACCAATTTGTCCATCATTGGCTGGAGCTCTGCTTCGATCGGCTTCCAAGGAGATAACGGCAGCCCGAGGTACGTGATCGGGAAGTCCTCTGTTTTGCAGCCCAGGATTTTCTCAATCGCCTACCGCTGCTGCTGTGAACACTGGATTGGCATCACCGCACTCTTGGAGAAGTTTGTTGTAAGGCCAGACACTTCTCCAAATAATTCTAAGATCCACTTGACCAGCCATGCTTCTTCCTCGGGCCTGAAAAAATTACCGCGTCGTCCGCATAGATTGAGATTGCTGGCAAGCATGGAGCTAGATTAATATGTGTGTTTTTTGCAAACATACGTGGAGCTAGATTAATGTGTGTTTGCAGAAGATGGTGCGTGCAGCTGTGCCTCCCTATACAGGAGTATATAGATGTATAAAAATCACGGGGCACGAAAGCACGTCACGAAGCCCGCAATTTAGGCCCGTCCCGAGCACGGCCCGGCCCGGTTCCCACCTTGCCCGGGCCAGCTCGACCCGATAGTTAGTGTCGTGCCTGGGCCGACCAGCAGGCATGCAGGCGGCACGGCCCGACCCAGCTGATGAAGGATGTCCCGCTAGCGGCCCATAGCCGTTGGGCGTCGCCATCGCGCGTTGGCAAATAAAGCCCCCCCGCATCCGCGTCGGTGAAACCCTAATCCCCTTCCCTCGGCTCCCCGCACCGCATCCGCATCTCTCCGCCTCGATGCCTCTGCTCCGCAGGACCGCAGTCGCTGCGCTGGTCAATCCTCCACCTCCGACGCCGTCGCGCCAGCAGGAGCTATGATCTCTCGCTCCTCCTCCTCCACGTCTCATCGCCTCAACCGACACCCTAATCCCCTTCTTCCCATCTTCTGTTCTTGTTTACGACTTCTCATCTTCCTGTGCCATAATCCTCTTTCCCTCCGGGCCCTCTGGCTTCGCTGCTCCGGCTTTGAGCTGCTTCGTCGGTCTGTCCATCGTGGTCCTTCTCCTTATCTGACCCATCGTCTTCTGTGGCTCTGGGCTCCAGTCGCGCGCGGCGCAGGTAGCAAGTACATCTCCTTTCTTTGAGTCTGACCCTAGATCCATAAATCCATTCATTTTTTGTTCTAACATTCTTGATTTAATTCTTGTATTGTAGCTACTCTGTCTAGTGCTTGTGCCCTATGCGCCATTGACGTACGGAGCCACCGAGAGCCAACGAGGTCGCGATGGAGGATAATGATGATGGCGGTGGCCCTGGCGCCTATCCGCGTACCATCAACGAAGAGCTCATCAAGCTCGGCATGACCCTGGATGACCAAGACGACGTAAGCGCTAACACTGCTTTATTTTTTGGTTCCAGTGTGGATCCAATCAATTTAGATGGCAGGGAAGGGGATGGAGGTGCTGGTGGCGGCGTTGATGGCACGGGGATGACAGTGAGCTCCAACAGCACCGTCGGCACAGACGTTGGTTCTTCTACCTATAAGCGAAACAGGTCTGGTGTCTGGGTTGACTTTGAGGAGATTTGCGAGATTATGTCAAATGGTAAAAAGATCTGAATTTCAGCCAGATGCAATCTATGTAAGCATGAACTCTCTGCTCGTTCTAATGCTGGTACTGGCCACTTGCTTAGGCATAGAAAATCATGTAAACAGAAGGCTGATCATGCTACTAGAGTTCAGTCTAGGATTGCATTTAATTCTGATGGTAGTTTTCATAATTGAGATTATAAGCCAGATGTTGCACATTCAAAGTTGTGTCGTTTAATTGCTAGACTACATTTGCCCTTAGGTATTGGTGAGACAGCTGCATTTGAGAAGTATATCCAGCGTGCTCATAATCCTTGTTTTTCTAAAGTCTCTAGGCAAACCACAACTAGAGACTTGTCCAAGTTGTTCTCTGAGCAACGTTGGAAGCTTAGGAAGTCTTTGTCTGATGCTTGTTCTGTTGCATTAACCTCTGATATTTGGTCTGGCAATGCAAAGGAAGATTATATAAGTGTGGTTGCTCATTTTATTACTAATGATTGGCAAATCCATAAGAGAGTGATAGACCTGGGGCTTATTCAGGTCTCACACTCTGGAGTTAATATTACTAAGCGTGTTGCTGCTGCAGTAGAAGAATATGGGTTGATTGACAAGGTTTTCTGTGTGACACTTAATAATGCTTCTTCTAATGCTTCTGCCATGAATACTTTGAGACCAATGTTTGCTGGTTACTTAGGTCCTGAGCATGTTCATGCTAATCCTCAAAGTCAGAGATCTCATAGGCCTAGTTTACTACATCAGCACTGTGCTTGCCATATAATTAACCTTATTGTAAAATTTGGTTTGAAGAGGCTAAAGCCTTGCACAGAGGCTTTTAGAACAGCTATTTCTTTCTTGAACTCCTATAATCAACGAATTGCTGCATATAAAACCTTTTGTGAAGCTAAAGGAGTACGTCCTAGAAAGTTTGGCTTGGATATGGATGTTAGATGGAACTCCACATATCTTATGCTTAAGCATCTCATATCATATAGAAGTACCTTTTTCTGTTTTCATTGCAACTCACTATGATTTGTAGGAAGGTCAGCCATTACTTTCTAATACTCACTGGTATGTTGCTGAAAAGATGACTCTACTGTTGCATTATCTGGTGTGTATTACCCAAATGCTCCTTTGATATTGCACTATATTCTTTAGATTGCTAGCCATTTGCATTCATTTGACAATGATACTAACCTGAGGAATGTTGTTATTCCTATGAAACAAAAATTTCTCAAGTACTGGCAGGATATACCTTTCTTATATTCATATTCATTCATTCTTGATCCTAGAGCTAAGATGAGAGGTTTTAATAATGTTTTGCAACTGCTTTCTGAAGCTATCGGTACTAATTACAATGCATATCTTGTGGAGGTTAGGATAGAACTGTATAAGTTGTTTACTAAATATGAAAATAAGTTTGGTTCAGCTAGGTTGGAGAGGGTATCGCCATCGACAGGAACTACAGGTAAGAAAAAAACAAGCATGGGGCATAATCTTTGGTGGTTCTGGATCAGGTGTAGTTGGTCCTTCACCTGTCTCAACCTCTTTCTCTATATCTGCAACTGCAACTCCATGTCTCTCTGAACTAATTGCATACCTAGATAGTGACACTATCACATGCTATGAGGATGATTCAACATCCTGAGTTGGTGATATGAGCACAAATTAACATATTCAATTCTATCTATGTTGGCTAAAGATATAATGGTTGTTTCTGTTTTAATTATATCCTCAGAATCATGCTTTAGTCTTACTGGCAGAGTGATAGAGGAATCGCGACGACGTTTGACACAAGACGCGGTGGAAATGCTGACATTGATCAAGGATTGAGAGTTAGCAGAAGCAAGAGCACAACATAATGTTGAGGACCATGAAGTTGAAGAATCTTTCAAGAATTTGTGGCTTGATGTTGATGAAGATGTTCCTGCTCCTGCTGCCTGATAGTGATCTGTGTATCTATGAGTTTGAGAGCTATGAGTTTGAGTTTAAGAGCTTGGTTTGTAAAACATCTAAATTGGACTGCTGCTGGACTGTTGAACTTTATCTTGAGTTGGGTTGTACTCTTTTTTCCTTTTTAGCGTTTTCTTACAAGGACGAGTTTTTTCCTAAAAAGATTTTTAATGAGGGAGCCATTGCACTTAACTCAATAATAATATTAGTATCGTGCTGACTTTGTTGTGTAAATTTGGAGTTTTGGACTGTGTTTTTCAGTTGAGAAAGATAAAATGATTTATAATGAAATCCCATGGCCTGCTAAAATCCCATGTTTTTTTGGGTCGGCCTCACACGACAGGCCGGCAGGCCGTGCTTGGGCCGAGGACAAAGCCTGTAGGCTTTTTGGCACGACATGGTGGCCCACGGGGCCATGCCTTGCTGTACAATCGGGGCCGTGCTTTTGCGGGCCCAAGTCAAGCCGGGCGGGCGGCTGAATGGCCATCTATATAGGAGTTTGTCGAGCATGCATGGAGAAGTGGGGCATTTTTAATAAACGTCATTAGGTAAACCTCTTCTAACACGCTTTTGATAAAAACGCCTTAAAAATATCAATCTTAATCTTTATTACCAATCTCTATCTATATCTCTTCTTTACTTTCTATTTATTATAAAAAATAAAATGGTCAAAATTTTAATACGTCATTCGTATTTAAATTGGTTTTCATCCAACTCATATCTCCGTGGGTGCGTTTCACCGGATCAAGTTCCTATTACGAACGAGGTAGCTTTCCTACTATGCTTCTACTTCCGACACCTGCACGTGTGCACATACGTAGAAGATCGAAATCTAGTCTATAACTTATTTATAAAGCATGTAGTGTTTTTACCCAAATTTTATTCTGCCTGACTATTTTGCAGAAAACCCCTTGAGTTTTTATAAAATTAACCTGCAGTCCGCCTGACTATTTTGCAGAAAACCACTTGAGTGTTTATAAAATTAACCCACAGTCCACCTGACTATTTTGGAGAAAACCCCTTGAGTGTTTATAAAATTAACCCGCAGTCCCAATACTGAAATAGGCCTCAGGTGAATACATAAAAAAAGTTAAAATTACATGAGACTTCAACTTTGAAATAATTATGATAAAATAAAATGATGTTCGTTGCAACGTACGAACATATTTATAATCCTAATATCCTAATAGGACTTTTGGGATGGCTTGAGCAGAGAACTGAAGCGGGCTCTTTCTTTTAATACTGGTTTGAGATATTTTTTTGACCTTCCATTGAGAAAAGGAAGATATATGCTGGGTCTAGGTTCGCCTCAATGCTCTTCTGCTAATAAGCTATTTATGTAGTCTGCTCGTCACCGTGGCTCCATATGCCTATGCATGTACATTCAATTCTTTTGGAGAAACTACTGTAGAAGAGCACATCCAATTAATCTCTCTGATGCAAATATGGACATGTTTTATGAGTACATGTCGGGATTGCTCCCTGCTATGATGCAAATATGTCTAAATTAAATTCCAATGATTTCATACATATTGAGAAAAATTCATAAAATATCATCATAAAAATAACTGAGTTATGAAATACTATCGAATACAAGAATGATGTGAGGGTCTGGATTGATATATCAATGACATATACGATGATATTTTTAAACTTCGTGATCTTCGCGACGGTACGAAACAAATTGACTATTTCGTGCACGGATAATTTTTCTACTGTATTATAAAAAGTAAGGATGATTACGTAATCACCTCCTCTTTCATCTGCCATCGCCCGACTTTGGAACAAGAATCCCGCACGGGAAGGGGATCGCTAATTAGCGGTCAATCGCGAGCGACGCAGCCCGTTATGCCGTTTTCGGCCCATGTGAATTTTTGTTAGCCCGTTTACCCTTTACTTTTTTTATATAAAATGTAGACTTGGTCCATTTCTATCATGTGGGCTTAGCCCGTTTAACCCTTCTCTCTTTTTTTTTTTGATAAAATACAGGCTTGGACCATTTCTTCATTTTTATCACGTGGGCTTGGCCCGTTTTAACACCATACGTATAAAAAGTCTGTATGTTTTCGTATAAATTTTATATTTATATATAAACTTTGTATTCATATGTATATTTTTCTCATAAAAAAATACATACATACACGTATAAAATTATACATATATGAATATTTCTAATATGAATATTTTATGTATATATACAAAAATTATACATATTATACTATATATACATACATACAAACTTTATAAACTTTGTACTCTCTATATACATATACATATAGTACTAATATATATTTATATATATACGCAGTACAAACTTTATATATGTGTCGGTGATATGGACCTGGGGGTATATCGAGAACGTGATGTCTGAAGAAGGAAGGCGCCTTCGTTTATCAGGGTGCCCCAAAGGCATGTCCTCCACGGCTCAAGTGGGTCCGGGCCACGGGCGGCAACGTGGCCGTCCCCAAGGAGACCTGACTCGGGGGCTATCCGGAGGCCTCCGCTCTCCCAGACGGCAGGGTCCGGGATCACCCGGACCTCCCCGTCCATCACCCCGCACCTCTCCGAGAGAGGGGCGAGATCAACTGCCAACCGTCAACCACCGCATTTAATGCCTAGAGAGAGGCCAGACGTCTGCCCCGTCACATTTATTGCGATGTAAGGCACGTCTGTCAGCCGCTCATCATTTGCCCGTCTCGAGGGAGAGAGAGTATAAAGTCTTTGACGGCGACCGCAGTATGGCCGCACAGTCATCCCATGCACGCCTTCCTCCACGCCCCGTCCAGTCGCATTAAATGCGACTGGGCGGCCGCGTGGGAGAGAGGATACGAGTGTTGGGGGTGTCGCGTCGACCCCTCTCTAGGCGGAGGGCCATCGATGGGCCCCGCTGGAGTAGGTAGATTGGCCCATCCCCGCGTCAGCAGCATGGCGGCCACGACGCCCGTTTCCTCCACCAACTCCTGTGACGCGGCAACAGGAATAATAATAGGGGTAGCTTCCCCGACAAGACAAGGCAAGAACCGCTCCATCACGTGAAGCGGTGTAGAGAAAGCTATGACTACTCTGGTGTCCCCTTGCACTATAAAAGGAGACCCAAGTCCATGATAGAGGGGGGCTGGACAACTGATCTAGGGTTTCGCCATTGTGGAGTCAAGTCCTCTTCTGCCCTGGGCTTTAAGCATCTCGCCTCAGTCATCGGCTCTAGCCTCCTCAAGGAAGAACTTCCACACCAACCCTTGTAATTCACCCCACATATAACATAAAGAACAGGAGTAGGGTATTACGCCTCTCAGGCGGCCTGAACCTGTATAGTTCTTTTGTGTTCATTACGATTGCGGCTTCCGTCATCTTCCTACCCTTTGATCTACCTCACCTCAAGTTTAAACCCTAATTCATCAATTCACTGTGCCGAACCGAAAAAGGGTCCCTCGGATTCCCGCGTGTCGATCACACGCATCGACAGCTGGTGCGCCAGGTAGGGAGAGCGCACTATATTTGGGTTTAAACTCCCATATTCCTTCCACCTACCGCCAAAACCCCCTCTCCCCGTCCTCGCCATGGTCCACGGCCACATCCTATGGTCCACATCAGGCTCACTCGCTACCCATGAGTGTGACCTGGCCAACAAGGTGGCCGAGGAGGTTGACACGGGCGGGCACAACCCTAACTTCCGACATCTCCGCTCGGATGAGGGAGGACCTTTGTCCCCCTCACCCCATCCGATGGCAGCGGCGATGGCCGGAGATGTACCACCTTCCCTGCCCCCCGCTGGGACAGCGGTTGTGGGCGGGGGAGGCCAGGCGTCTCGCAGAGTTGCCAACGCACCTGCAGGATCCGGGCTACGCCCGAGCGGACGTACCGGTGAACCGCGCCGGGGCGACATCCATCGTCGCCTGGAGTTTGGCATGCCTGAGGGCGCCCTTCAGGCGGCGGAGGCGCTCTTGCGCCACCCCTCAATAACACCGAGCGAGGGATCCAACGCCAAGCGTTGGTTTGACGACGTGGCGAAGCTGGTCGGCACGGCCCAGCGTCAGCTGGCCGCTGACCTCGCTTCCTCCAGTCACCAACCGCGCGCTCCACACACCGCGGTCAGCTCGTCCTCTCGACGACGAGCCCAAAAGGCAGCAGCTGCTGCGAGGGCAGAAGAGAGCCTCCTGGCTGCAGCCCAACCAGAGGCGCCCTGGGATCTGCTATACGCAGAACGGGACGCCCGTCTTCGTATTGAGCAACGTCGCGACGAGCGTCGCATGTGGCGAGCTCAGGACTGTGCTTCCTCGTCAGGAGGCGCAAGCGCTCGGTGAGCGGCCGCAGCGGCCCCGCCACAGGGAGAGCCCCTCAGGGGACGGCGAGCGGCTATGGTGGCCCAGCCGCGAGCAGGATACTCCGCGGCACCCAAGGGGGCCCCCCAGCCCTCATCGCCCCCTCCAGCCGGCAACGGCTGTCAGGCCTTCATCTCCAGCCTCCGCAATGTGCACTGGCCTAACAAGTTTAGGCCGGCCCTCACGGAGAAGTATGACGGCTCGGTGAATCCCACCGAGTTCCTTCAGATTTACACCACGACCATCGAGGCTGCTGGAGGTGACGAGCTCGTCATGGCCAACTTCTTCCCCCTAGCGCTCAAGGGCCAGGGCCGCTCCTGGCTAATGAACCTGCCGGCCCAGTCGGTCACCTCGTGGGACGACTTGTGTCGGCAGTTCACATCTAACTTCCAAGACACGTACCCGCGCCCGGGAGTGGAGGTTGACCTCCACATGGTCCGGCGAGGAGAGGACGAGTCCCTGCGCAAATACATCCAACGTTTTTGCCAGGTACGCAACACTATACCGTCCATCGCTGACCATGCAGTGATCTTCGCCTTCCGAAGTGGTGTATGCCACGACGTTATGTTGAAGAAGATCGAGTCCAAGGCCCCCCGGACCACCACCAAGCTTTTCGAGCTTGCTGATCGGGTGGCCCGCAAGGAAGAGGCTCGGGTTTGGAATCCTAGGAATCCTGTCCCAGCCTCCACCAACGCTGCCCCCTCCGCGTCCCGAGAGAAATGGCGCGAGCGGCGGCGGAAGTGCAAGCCATCGCGAGGTGGTGAGGAAGGCCACGTCCTCGCCGCCGATGGTGCCGAGAAGCCCTCGCGGAAGGGCAAGCCCGTGGGCAACCGCAGGCGCTCCCCGGACCCTCGCCCCCAGGGCTAGGACGGGGACAAGTGGTGCATGGTGCACCAAACCTCCCGCCATGACCTCTCCGAGTGCCACTCGGTCAAGAACTTTGCCGAGCGGGTACAAAAGTATGAGCAGGAGAGGAGGGAGAGGGAGAAAGAAGCCCGCCGCAAGGGTAAAGCCCCGGCGGAATGCTCGGACAACCGACAAGAGGAGGCCAAGAGTGCGACCCCCGTCGGGGACGAGGATGATGATCTGGGCTACCAGGACCCCCCCAAGCACGTCGTCGCCACCATCGACGGAGGGGCAGGCGCCCAGGTGTCCCGTCGGTGCCTCAAGACCATGAGGCGCGAGCTCCTCGCGGCTGTGCCGTCCCATGAGGCGGCGCGAAAGTCGCGCTGGACGGAGGTGCCAATCACCTTCGACCAGACAGATCACCCTGAGAGCATCACACGTAGTGACCACTTGGCCCTCATGACCTCCCCCACCATTTGCAACGTCAAGGTCGCCCGAGTCTTGATTGACGGGGGTGCGGCCCTCAACATACTATCCCCAAAGGCCTTTGATGCGATCAAGGCCCCGGGGATGATGCTCGGGCCATCCTATCCCATCATTGGGGTGACGCCCGGGAAGGTGTGGTCCCTCGGGCAGATCGCGCTGTCGGTCACCTTTCGGAGTCCCGCCAATTTCTGCACCGAGCGGATTGACTTCGATGTGGCGGACCTCAACCTGCCCTACAACGTCGTGCTCGGGAGGCCGGCGTTGGTGAAGTTCATGGCGGCTACCATTATGCCTACCGCCAGCTCAAGATGCCGGGCCCCGGAGGCCCCATCACCGTCCATGCCGACGTCAAAACCACGCTAGATTACGCGAAGGCACGCGTGGACGATATTGCGGCAGCCGACCGCGTTGAACCCAAAGGCCCTTAAGGGAAGGCCTTGTGTTCCCGGGCCCCCAAACAGCACATCACCTCGGCCGACGAGGTGGTAATCAAGTCCATCCAATTGGGCGACGACCCGTCCAAGACCGCCAAAATTAGTGGCAACTTGGACCCCAAATATCTGCTTGCAGTATGTTTTTCCCCCAATGTGCCGGAGCATGTACTGTGGATGCTGGTTTCCAGTGGTCTCATGACCCTGCCCGCCCTTGGTTGAGAGGCCCTAAGGGTGTCGAGGGTAGAGCGACGCTGCATACAAGTGTCCCGGGGCAGCCAATGCCTGGGGGCTCGGGTGCGTATTGTCACGCTGTCCCGAACCCCCGTTGCTGCTGCCCCCGGCCCTTTATGCCCTCGCTCCTACCGGAACCCAGAAAGGCACCCGGCCGGCCGATGCACACTGCCCGAACCCGGACCAGCTCTCGGTTACATGGGATGAACCATGGCGGAAACCATACTATCCATATTCCTACAATGGCTAGCTAACTAAAGAATGAACTACCATTGCAGGAAAACAAATAGGCAGGGGCTTTGGCCAACTAACCGCCACTGCGTGTGCGCCAAGTTGGCCGGGGGCTCCCAATATATATACATCTACATATGAGTCATTATGAATCATCGTCTGCTGAGTCAAAGAGACGAGTACATATACGAATCATTGTTTGAAGAGACAGGCCACGATGGGCTGCTACAATACGAGTCCAGTATGATAATGGCAAGTGCACCGATATTATAAACAATATTATAATATTTTTTACAAGTACGATAGAGGCAAAAAAAGAGGCGGGGAGTCCTAGGCGGCGGCGGGTCACGGGGCGTCCTCCGTGTCGTCCTCGTTCGGGGTCCTCGCGGTGGCGAGCGGAATGCTTGCCGGAGTGCCGTCAAAGCCGATCATAATGGAGTCGACGACATCCTTGACGTGGCGCCGAGCGGCCTCCTCGGTGCCCTCGGGAAAGTCCTCGGTGGGGATGTAGGGGTTGAAGCCGGGGTCGCGGGCTTGGTAGCTTGCCAAGATGAGCGTCGCGACCTGGCGGGACAAGTCGTACGACGACTCCTTCGCCACCTTGTCGACCTCCTCCGGCACCTTCTTGATTCCCTTGGCTAGCTCATCTATGTGCGTGGCCAATCCCCCCAAGGTAGGGACGACGGCACGGGGGCGAATGACCCCCACCTCACGGGCCGCCTCCCGAAGGCGCTCGACGGACGAGGCCACGGTACGGAGCCCTAAGCCCAGGGCGTGCTCCAGCTCCGCGATCCGGCGGCGCGCCTCCTCCAAGTCTGGCGCCGCGTCGCTGGAGCGAGGGGCCGGCTGGGGCTCCCGCACCCGCGCCTCCACGTCGCCAACCGCCTGCTCCCCACGTCGCCAATCGCCCACCACCCGCAGGGCATGCAGGATCTCCGGGCGCGCCGAATCCTGGCACAACGGCACCAGCCCCGGAGGGAGCTGCGTCAGATCCATCGCCGTGACGCCGAGGGTGCGGCGGACCAGGATCGCGAGGTCGTTCTCATCCATGTTGAAGGTAGCGCCAACATGGGTGCGCATGTCATCGTTGAAGCCCGTGTACATGTGGGCGGGGCGCGGCCTCTCCTCTAGCGGCGAGATGCGTCATGTCTGGAAGTCCCGGAAGACGACGTGGCTGGACAGGCCCCCCTCTAGAGGTAGCTGATCTGCTCCAACACTCCGTCCAGCTCCCTCCCGGCTCGCGGCCGCGCCCCCCAGTTCCTCTGGCTCACCGGGATTCCCGTCGGAATGGAAAGGCGGGGGTGGTCGCCCAAGCTGGTTTAGAACCAGTAGGCCCTTCAGTTCTCTCACCTGGAGTAGGGGTGGATGTCGATGAAGGGGGTGTCGACGGCCCTGTCGTTGCGCTGCTGGATCGCCACATACCCGACCGCGCCGGAGGAGCCCACCCGGCACATGCGGAAGAATTGCTGGAAGAGATGCAATGAGGGCATCACCCCCACGAACATCTCGCAGGTATAGCTGAAGATGGCGAGGGAGAAGACGGCGTTGGGGGTGAGGTGGTGCAGCTGAAGGTCGTAGAACTCCAGCACATCGAGGAAGAATCGAGAGAAGGGCGGCACCAGCCCGACCATGGCGAAAGAGGTGAAGAACACCATCTTCGTGGGGGGCCGCTCCTCTGGAATGTCGCCGCCGCTGCAAGTGCCGCACGGCAAGTACTTGTTGAAGAGGCTTCGAGCCTCCGTAGTGCGAACCAAGGACTTGGGGAGCACGCTTCCCGGCTCCAAGGGCGAGTCGCGAGCCATCTTCGAGGGAAGCGCTGGAATGCGAAAAGAAAAGACGGTGGCGGAGAGGAAGGAGACGAAAGGGCAAGGGCGTTGGAAGGGTGAGAGGCGATGGCTGTGGAAAGCATAGAAACTGATCCCCTCTCTCGCAGATCCGTTTTTATAGGCAACCATGGCCCCCTCGAATTCTACGGCATTAATTTCGCCCCACTACCGCGTGACGCGCCTCTTCGGCTCCGCGCCCCTTCGTTTTTTGCGTCTCTTTGGTTCCCGCGCCACTGGGGTTCCGCGCCGCCTGGGGTTTTGTGCCCGCCAAGCGCACTACACGGGACGGAGAGAGCTAGGCGGTTTGATGGGCCCCCAGTTGCGCGGCCCCAATAACGCGCCCCCGTCTGGAAAGGCTTAATCAAGTGCGACGTCAGTTACCGCGCGTCTATTTCTTGCTACGCTGTGGCACATCCAGTACCCGGGCCCACACACTCAAGAATATGGCGTTAACCGCGCCCGAACCCGACTTTGGTCCCGGTCAACACCGGAGGCTACTGTCGGTAATATGGGCCCAGGGGTATATCGAGAACGCGATGTCTAAAGAAGGAAGGCGCCTTCGCTTATCAGGGCGCCCCAAAGGCATGTCCTGCACGGCTCAAGTGGGTCTGGGCCACGGGCGGCCACGTGGCCGTCCCCAAGGGGACCTGGCTCTAGGGCTGCCCGGAGGCCTCCGCTCTCCCAGACGGCAGGGTCCGGGATCACCCGAACCCCCCATCCTTCACCCCGCACCTCTCCGAGAGAGGGGCGAGATCAACTGCCAACCGTCAACCACCGCTTTTAATGCCTAGAGAGAGGCCAGACGTCTGCCCCGTCGTATTTATTGCGATGTGAGACACGTCTGTCAGCCGCTCATCACTTGCCTGTCTCGAGAGAGAGAGGGTATAAAGTCTTTGACGGCGATCGCAGTATGGCCGCACAGTCATCCCACGCACGCCTTCCTCCACGCCCCGTCCAGTCGCATTAAATGCGAGTGGGCAGCCGCGTGGGAGAGAGGATACGAGTGTTGGGGGTGTCGCGTCGACCCCTCTCTAGGCGGAGGGCCACTGACCGATGGGCCCCGCTGGAGTAGGTAGGTTGGCCCATCCCCGCGTCAGCAGCATGGCAGCCACGACGCCCGTTTCCTCCACCAACTCCTGTGACACGGCAACAGGAATAATAATAGGGGTAGCTTCCCCGACAAGACAAGGCAAGAACCGCTCCATCACGTGAAGTGGTGTAGAGAAAGCTAGGACTACTGTGGTGTCCCCTTGCACTATAAAAGGAGACCCAAGTCCATGATAGAGGGGGGCTGGACAACTGATCTAGGGTTCCACCATTGTGGAGTTAAGTCATCTTCTGCCCTGGGCTTTAAGCATCTCGCCTCAGTCATCGGCTCTAGCCTCCCTAAGGAAGAACACCTACACCAACCCTTGTAATTCACCCCACATATAACATAAAGAACAGGAGTAGGGTATTACGCCTCCTAGACGGCCCGAACTTGTATAATTCTTTTGTGTCCTTTACGATTGCGGCTTCCCCCATCTTCCTACCCTTCAATCTACCTCACCTCGAGTTTAAACCCTAATTCATCGCTCCCCTGTGTCGAACCGAAAAAGGGGGTCCCTCGGATTCTCGCGTGTCGATCACACACAATATGTATATACAAATTTTGTATTTGGATCCATGCCATTATAAATGTCGTATTAGAAAAATATCATTACTATTCATGAAAACCAGTTGGATGCCATTGAAAATTAGCAAAATTTGAAACATGCCACTACCGTCGACTTTTCTGTCAACCTCCGTCAGCTCTCTCCCTCTTCATCTCTTACCGCGTACTAGTATCTTCTTTTCTCTTTGCTAGGCAGCAAGACGAGCTAGTGATCCTGCACCAATGAGCGGCGATGGGACCGGCGAGGGACGGCAAGACCTCAGTGCGCACGTTGTCCCATGCATCGGTGACCTTGACCACGTGCTTGTCGATGCGGTTGCAGAGAGGAGGGCATAGAGGAAGCGAGGCAGGTGGCCAAAGGAGGTGAGGAAGGCGATGACGAAAGAGTTTCCCTGTCATGGATCCTACCGGTGGTGCCACCTCGCCTGAGCTCCGCCTAGATCTGGCGAGAGAGAGGGCTATCGGCTTCGGTGGCGGCATGAAGAGGAGAAAAGTGGGAAGGGGAAAGACGAAGGTGAGGGCTTCACGGAGAATTGGGAGAGCTCTCCCTCACAGTTGCTCGCCTAGGCCAAGCTCGCCACCTCGGGCTGCTGTCATGTGACACCTGTGGCCGCCTCCCCTTCATGCAACAAAGCGGGGGGTGGGAGTGAGAGAGATGGCATCAGTGCCGGCCTCGTGGAAGCGATGGTGGCATCCTTGGCTTCCTCTACCATCGTTACTACTCGACCACCTTAGAGGAGACGATGACCAGTAGACCAGGTTATTACGTCCATCCATTGGAGAGAGGGTCGTCGGCTTCGTCGGCGACAGCACCAGCATCCAACACTAACGCCGTCGTGCCGCCTCTCCACCTCCTCTAGTGGCTGCGACGGAAGAGGTCCCGTCGCCGTGTTGCCTCTCCAAGCCGACGTGCCATCCAACCGAACCAGCCTCCTCACCGGCCGGTCTCCGTGTGGTCCACGGAGCTCTAGGACGACCGGCCTCATCCTGGAGCCGACGACTATGGATCGAGCTCCGGTCGGCAATGGATCGAGAGAAATCTAGTTGATCAAGCAAATATCTTTGCTTTTCTTTTTTCTACTATCTTTTCAACGGACAAAAAGATACGTAGTTGGAGTTAAACGAAGGTTGACAAAAAAGTAGTTGAAGTTAAACGAAGGTTGACAAAAAAGTTGGAGTTAAACGAAGGTTGACAAAAAAAATAGACGGTAGTGGCATGGTTGAAATTTCACAAAATTTCAGTGGTAACTTGCCGATCTCTCAAATAGTAATGAAATTTTTCTAATATGACATATTTGTAATTGCATGGATCCAGTTTGCCATGTATAATATTACTACTACATACGTACGGTAGGGGCTGAACTGACTGCGCGCTGAGTCGCCCATCGGGGGTTTTGGCGCGGAAACACCGTTATCCGACTCCAACACAACTGATTCGGATTATCCGCACGCTTGAGAGTACCAGACGATCGTACTCCTCCTAACTACTGACTGCATCTCCTCCTCGTCCTCAGCACCTGGTCTACATCTCCGCCTCTGCCTCCACCTCCACCCAATGATCGAGGAGAAACAACTTACAAGCAAATTACTCCCTCGATTCATGAGCCTTGCCGGTTCGTCTGAATAGCCGTTTTGGTCACAATACTGATCACACCCCGCGCTCGGTCGATCGCCTGCACATTCTTGGAATTTGTGGAATTTGTGGGCCGGTTTTGGCCGGTTTTGGCCAAAGATAAATGTGTATTGGGGCATTTTGGCTAAGATGAAAGAGAACCCTAACGGTGTAGGTGACTACTTCAATTTTAAAAGACAAAGTCAAATAAGAAAATTTGAAAAGATTAGGTCAGACTGATAGGTAGGTTTCGAAACAAAGTCAAATAAATAATTGTCCCATTTATTAACTTGCATGTGTTACCATTATATATATATATATATAATATGAATTATAATTTTGCTCTGTTATGTTTTTGTGACTTATCTTAGCATTTGTATGTCATTTAGCAGTACAGCTTAATTCTCGTAGAATAGATATCTATATGTAACAACAAAACTATATTTTATATCGACTACCATAGATATGTGAAAGCCTGAAAACTATTGGTCTATCAATATAGGTTGCGAAGTTGCGGATTGAATGTAGTGTATATTTCGAGGCTTGGTGCTTGATTGCATCACAAATACACAAGTTTTCTTCCATTTGCTGCACTGTTTGAACTTTCTTAGCAAAAATGACCATGCATTACAACAAACTATAATAATATTAATAACCAGCTAAAACAAATACGTTTATTATCAATGTTGTTAAAATTACTCTCCTAAATGGAGGTCGAGGTCACTACTCTGTATATAGGGAGGGTTGTAGTCTTTGGATCGTAAAATCATAAAATTGTACGGCAATAGAGACTTTGATAACATTTTATTATTGCAAACTTAGCAATCTATACAACATAATTTTATTTTAAATCGGTAATATTCTATGTAATCATACATGGGACTGGATTTAACATCTACAATTAAAATTGCTCTTGTCGTTTTTACCCATTACAATACACGAGCAATATGCTACTTAGACTAAAAAGTATAATATTGTTGAGCCATGTTTTTTGCGGAACAGGGAAGACACCCTACTCCATGTTTTATCATTTAGGGAATACGGAAAATAGTCTTACATCCAACATAAAATCATGGTTCAAATAGATAAGTAGCAAGCTAAGCTTAGCAAGTCGATAAACTAAATGAGGAACAGAGTAGCACGGGCTTTAAGAGTACTTGGGCAATACAAATTAATAGCACAAATAATCGCGCGAGAATTGAGAATTTAATTGAGTAACATGAGCACGGGGAGGAATTAGGTTCTTGCTTCTCATGCAGAGTCGTACCGGCCGATTGTCGAGATTCTTTACTGCAGTAGTTAAGAAACAATCGCCCTGTCCAAAAAGTTCAATAGCACACAGATATAAAACTTGAAGACAGGCAAATGCATGCATGCTTATGCAAGATCAAATTAAACTGTAAGTCCTATAAAATGGCATATTGGCACTCCATATATGGCATCAATCGAGCATGCAATTGGACATTTAAAAGGATATATATACACGCAGAACGAGTTCATCAAAAGAACAGCATAAACATTTCTTTTTTATCACCATGCCAATTAATTTCTTGAATAAGATTATCTAGCTAGTTATTAGGATATGGAATTATTATCGACCAACCAAAGAAAAATGTTTACTTAATTTCATGTTGATCTGTGCGCTACGCTCTCCTCTGTGTGTGTACAATTGTAAAGATGATTAGCTCCACATGAAATTAATCGCATTAATCGAATGATCCCATTAAGCCTATATCTCCTAAAATAAAACTCCAAGTCAAGTTATACCTAGCCAAGGTGATCTGCATTATCATCACATTAACCAAGGAGCATGCAGGCAAACGAGAAGAAAGATATTCACTCCAAATATGGTCCAGTGACAGTAAAAAAAATGTTCCCGGTCTAATTAAATGCTCCTATACCATTCTCGTGCACACACATATATATACAGATATATATAGATCTCCTCGACAGAAATTAAATCAGACCGACCAATTAAAATAGGGAGCAAGAAAGCTAGCAAGATCAGTCAGTTCATGTTTTAGTGCAACTTGAGAGAAGGCAGAGACACTTGCCTCAGTACATATGGGCGTGCTAGCTGTTTTACATGTACTCCAGTAACACATACTTATAGCTTGTGGACACTGATGAAATAGATGAAAAAAACAGTGTGGCTAAACACTATGCATGGGTCGTTGAAAACGACACCTGCATGCTACAGCATGGAATCTTATATAGAATTATATACATAGTATTTTGCAATCAGTAATCATTACTATATTAATTAGTAGAATGTCCTAAACAGCAAGCCAACATGGCTGTAGCTAGCCAGAAGTTCATGGACCATAGTAATTGAAAGGTAAAACTCCCTCAATTATGTTTATATAAGTAAATATGCATCCATTCAGTAAACATTGCCAAAAAAATTATCTAAAAATAACGATTTTAGAACATATAAATGTTGGATGTTAATCGTGGGCACACATGTTATTCGACAAATATGTGCTGAATCCACTAAAGAAACAAATATATGCTGAAAAATACAATACGTAGTATACTCGTAGATGATACGTACCCTATATATGTCCTCAAGCATGGAGCAAAAGCCAATAACCTACAAGTTATAACATGTCAGGACTTCAACTCATACGATTGGCTAAAAGATATTAGTAATAGTGCTACTACTAAGTACTAAGTTTAATTATATCATACTCCTGACTAATATCCACTCCCTCGTTGATTATGTTTGCAACAATCCAGAGAATAAAATCATCGAAGTGACAAGATATCAGAAGTTCAATTCCACTGTCATCTAGAAACATCTCAATATCAGTCTTTTTACCCTGCAAGAAAAGAGAAGCAAACAAACAACGTTAAATAAAGAAATAAATCTTAACCACTATCAAATTAAGACCCCTAATTAATTATTGGACAGTAGTAGTAAAGATTGCATTAGAGTTATGTATCGCTCAGAGTAGATAATTATATTATACACAGCAAATAAAACAGAAAGTTAGAAAGAGAATAAAAACACCAATCAATTGCACAGTAACAACTTATTTTGAAATCGATATTTTGGACCATGCATGACTGTATATCGACAAGCCTCAAGGCTTGAACCTTGTTGCTCCATGCGACGATCCCCTTTTTTCACCTCTACTAATAATCTTTTTGAAAACGATCATCCGAGACATAGTTGTGCGCCAATTATTTGAACAACCAGCTATTATCGCAGTCACTCATTTGGGTTTATAAAATTCATTGACACTTTCATATTTTCTAGCACTTGAAATCATGAAACAATGTGATTCGATGATTAATTTAGACCGATATGATATTCAATGATTAATTTAGACCGATATGATATTGTATTATAGATAATTTCTATATTTCTTAAAACATAAATAAAATTTCTAAAGTAGTATGGGTGCTTTGAGATTAATCGACTATCATCATTTTTAATTAATCTCAAAGCACTCACGCTACTTTCATTTATGTTTTGAGAAATATAGAAATTATCTATAATACAATATCACATCGATTTAAATTAATCATCGAATCACATTCTTTCATTATTTTCAAATGCTAAAAAATATGAGAGTGTCAACGAATTTAATAAACCCAAGTGGATGACTGCGATATAAACAGCTGGTTATTCAAGTAATTAGCGCAAAATTATGTCTCGAATGATCCTTTTCAAAAGAATTATTAGTAGAGGTGAAAAACTGGATCGCCACATGGAGCAACAAGGACTTGTCAGAAATACAACCACACATAGTCCAAAATATCGATTTGAAAAGTAAGTTGTTACTGTGCAATCGATAGGTGTTTTTATTTTCTTTCTAACTTTCTGTTTTATTTGCTATGTATAATATAATTATCTCCTCTAAACGATAGATAACTCTAATGCAATCTTTACTATTACTGATTAACAATTAATTAAAGGTCTCAATTTGATAGTGATTAAGATTTATTTCTTGCAGGATAAAAAGACTGATATTGAGATGTTTCCAGATGACACTGAAATTAAACTTCTGATACCTTGTCACTTCGATGATTTTATTTCCCGAATTGTTGCAAACATAATGAAGTGGACATCAATCAGAAGTATGATATAATTAAATTTAGTACTTAACAGTAGTACTACTACTATCTTTTAGCCAATCGTATTTTAGCCAATCGTCATATTTGAGAACATGTATATAGGTAGATATATAGGGTACGTTTCATCTACGAGTATACTATATATTGTATTTTTCAGCATATATTTTTTCAGTATATATTTGTTTCCTTAGTGGATTCAGAACATATTTGTCGAATAACATGTGTTATTTTTAGATAATTTTTTTGGCAATATTTACTGAATAAATACATATTACTTACATAAACACAATTAAGAGAGTTTCACCTCTTTCAATTACTATGATCCATGAACTTCTGGCTAGCTACACTCTTGTACTTTCTAGCATTTAAAATCATGAAAATTATGAAACAATTAGACCGATGTGATTTTATATTAAAGATAATTTCTATATATCTCAAAAGATAGATAAAATTTTTAAAAGAGTATGGATGGTTTGAGATTAATCGACTATCATCGTTTTTGAAGATACGCTCTATCTCTTCCACGAAGTTAGCTCACATCGCTCTCCATGTCCTTCCTGTGCCACTAGAATGTTTAGGTATCTTAATAATTTACATTTTTCTTAAAAAATAGGGATGAGGGATGAGCGTGAAAGCCGTTGCCAAATTAGCAGGCTGTAATTAGATATTTTATCATATTTTATCTTCATTTTAGAAAAATATAAATTATAAAGAAACCCAAACGCTCTATCGACGGGAAGATGTGAGCAGGTGTGAAAGAGATAAAACGTATCTTTTAAAGCGCGATGATAGTCGACTAATCTCAAAACACCCAGTATATTTCATAACTTCGAGTGGTAGAATATCATTCATAATTCAACTGTAAAAATATGAAAGTGTGAATGAATTTAATAAATCCAAAAATGTGAGTACAATACGCTAGTCGTTCAATTAATTGACGTATAACCGTGTCTCGATTGATCATTTTTAAAGAGATTATTGCTAAAAGTGAAAAAAATACCATATGGGATGACAAGGTTTCAAGCCTTCATGCTTGTTAGTCCTCCTTGTAGCTTGGGTTTCTTGATTCTCCGAATGTGGCCATCCACGATTTTGATATCATATAACGTAAAATCTCTCTTCTTGCTCATGCGACTTGAAAATGCATCCGTGAAACAACGGCCATATTGAAAGAAAGAGGCATCCCGAAGAGTGGTCATCTCTAGAGAATGTTGCTTATCAGTAAGAGAAACCACTTGTAACAAAATCCCCGTGCAACAACCAGGTATTGTTCTAAAGTAAAGATCCTGTAAAAATGTGAAAATAAAGTAAATAATAATGAAATGAAGATCGCAAAACCCAGCCACAGAAAGAAAGAAAGATAGAAAAATAAAAGCCCAAGATTGATCATACATATGTTTTCGTACTAGAACACGAGGGGATGAGTCAATGAAAAATATCACATCACACATAGAAAGACAGAGAAAACAATTAAAATGCTACTCTAGGTAGCACGTGAGTTTTGGAACGTTTCGATGGAGAGAGAAATCCAACATCTGGAGTTGCTAAGAAATACTACTACATATCCTATGCAAACTTACTGTGCTGCTGCCATGGCGATCGAACAGTCGTCGTACGTCTTCTCCGACGCCCTCGCCTCGCTTGCTCCGGTGCTCCTCGAGCCAGAGACGAGAAGGAAGCGGAGGTTTTTATCGGGAGGAGTACTACTGCCCATATTTATGTATGTGAGTGCCTGCCTGGTGCGTGCTGCTCCCATTGGTTTCTCCCTCCCCCTTGTGACCTTGTCCAGACCATGCTCTCTCATCCATTGCTTCTGCACTGCAGCTGAGTAGCTGGATTTTTCGCTTTGAGTCCTCTTGAAAAAATTATTCTATAAATAAACCACTAAAGGACTTATTTTAGAAATTTATTTTCTCGTGACGTCAACGTCAATCCATTTTTATTACATTCATAACTAAAATTTTTACCTATAAATAGTTTATAAATAGTTTATATTAGTGACTTAGCTTCTATAAAAAATGAATGGGATGATGTTAATGTTATTTGAGCCGTTACGTTGAACCACCCGGCCAATAACATTACGCTACATTATTTATGAAAAATTAGGTTTATTTATAGAATAAGTTTTCATAAATCTAGGCGGGAGTACTATGTTGTTGCAGAAGGATCAACATGTAAAAACAATAAAAAATAAAAGCTACAGCAGTAGCACTGTAGCACCAACCATGCAGTAAAAGCGACAGTAGTAGCAGCAGCAGCAAATGTAGCAAACCACTGTGTAGTAAGGCCAGCATCAATAAGATATCATCTAAGGTTTTCATACGTATTTAATAGGGTGACATATCACCATTTTGCTAAAACTAGAAGGAGAGAGAGGGCTATCGTTTCATCCACACGAAACTTATTAGCTTGGTTTTTAAAACGTTGGTATTCGCGTGAAACTTTCACTAAGAGATGTAGATGTGTTTCACGGACGCATGGGAAAGGGACTCGGGTGGCTGAGGCGTAGACAGCGGGGGCACGGACAGTGCAGAGGGATGCTGGCGCAAGCTGTCGCGGGCGGCCGGGACGCAGACGACGCGGGTGGCCGCCGGCGAGGACACAGGAGCACAGGGGCGTGGCGGGGGCACGAGCGCGAGCTGCCACGGACGGCTAGGCGCGGGCTCGACGCCGCGGGCCACCGCCAGCAGGGGCGCGGACGGTCGCAAGCTACCGCGGGCGCAAACGGCCGCGATGCCGAGGGCGGCCAGCCGACAGGGGCACGGGCGCACAGGGGAGGGACGTGGATGGCGCGGGCAGCGACAACAGCATGGACGGGCGCGGGCGCGAGCGCGAGCTGCTGCGTGCGGCCAGGGCTCGGACGGCCGCGACGCCACGGGCGGCCGCTGGTGGGGGTGTGGGCGCACAGGGAAGGGACGTGGACGGGCGTGGGTGCAGCCACGACGGCACAGGCAGGAGCGAGCTACCGCTGGCGGGAGGGAAGAATGAAAAATAATAAAATAATATATAAAACTATTCCATAAAGTTATATATTAAAAGAGTGACATATTTCACTTAGAAACTGGAAGATGAACATTGTATTGAGAGTAGCCTAAAGCGAGATGAAAAGGTGAGGTGAGTGAGTATTTAGTGCTGTTGCTGCTACTGGTATACGTAGGCGTACTAGGACTGTGGAGGAGGCGTGCCTAGCCAACGATACGTCAGATTCTTCCAGGGATGAGATACCACCCCTCCCCCTCCTCGGTTTCACAAACATTTAGCTTTGATAGTCATTCATCGTCAAGATTAAATCTAAATCATCAGATGATTATACCAGATGACATCGTTTCAGCTCATTAACACAATGAAGTCATGGACACACATGAACCTTTCTTCCTCTCCCAAGTTTCACTAATCTGATTTTGCGCTCCATTGATTGAGTAGATTTTGTGCGGATTTTCACCAGTGTCAAGAAATGTGAAAATCAGAAATACAGGCATCCAACCGTATTGTACGTACAAGAGCATGGACGGGGAGTACGGCTGGATGCTCCTCTCAAATCAAAGTATCAATCCATCGATCAAAACTACGACGAGAACGATGCAATGGAGATACAGATGCAGCAGAGAGGAGAAATCTTCCCGGTGCTCCTCTTTTTGCTGCCCCCTTCAGCAGCCCTGCCCCTGCACCCTCTCCTGCCATGACACCCTAGGCCTAGCTAGGCTAGCTCCCCTAGGTCTCTAGAACCCTAAGCCTAGCTATGAGCTATAGGCTATAGCTAGCTGCCCTACCCCCTACCCACCTACCCTTCCTGGCCACCTGCTTGGCCTCTTCTGCCATGCCTCTCCTTCTCACACTTTACTCCCACTCAACCACTATTCTGAACTGCTCTCATGGCAGCTAGCTCAAACTCAACTTCAGAAGAAAATGAATGCACTGTGTTGAGTGTTGGGTACTTTTACTTTACTGTACAGAACTACGGAGTACTGGAGTTGCGTCGTCTTGTGAAAAAGTTATGGCAAACTACACATATGATGATGCAACCGTCACAGGGCATGTAGCTTTCAGTGGGTCTGATTCGGCCCTTACACTTATTCATTCAAATTCTTCTATAATTTTTTAATTCGTTTGTAGTCTTAATTTTGCAAAATAAACCTATATTTTTTAAAAAAGATAAATATATAGAAGTTTATTTAATAAATAAAATAAATATATTTTTAAAAATTTTACAGGAGGCGTTGGGGTTTTGGTTGGGTATGTACCCACTACACTTGGGACGCTGCTGATTTCATGTGCGCTCTCACTCGCTCAATAGGTCGTGTTTAGATTCATCTTCAAAACTAATTTATATTCTGTCACATCGAAAGTAATTTATATTCTGTCACATCGAAAGTTTGGACACATAAATAAATACTAAAAAATAATAACTAATTGTATAGTTTTCATATAATTTACGAGACGAATCTTTTAAACCTAATTAGACTATGATTTGATAAAACTTGTGCGCTTACTAATCCAAATAATTATTTTTTATCTAAACTAACTTAAATAATTATTTATTTTTTAGCTCTTCTATTTGAATATTTTTAAATTAGTTTGGCTCAAACTACACCTCTAGTCCTTTGAATCCCAACGGGGCCAATGATGGAGTATGCGTTGCGCTTCGTTGCATGCGTTGAATACGCCTGTGGTTGGCTGCGAGTGCACGCGTGTCAGATGGGTAAAAGCACACGTTAATAGAGTACTACTATTATTTTCTTATTCTCTTTTTCTCCTCAAATCAAACACACCCGTAGTATTCGTATTGCCAACTAGCGTAGGACTGTAACTGCGTCAAGCCAACCACTAACCAACCATGTGTTGATGTGTCGAGGGCGTCATGTGTTAGTGTGTTCGAGCGTTTTTTTTAACTGTGCTTGAGGGTTGATGTTTCGACTCGAATTTAATTGGTTTCTTCTGTGTAACATTAGATATGTATAAACTTAATAGTTATATTAAGATGATAACTATGATTATGTTTGGTATGTTTGGTGATAAAATAGAAAAGAAATTATGAAAAAAATGAACAGTTCTTTTCATTCCCTTATTTAAAAATGAAAAAAATACTTCTATTGATATTCAAGAATCACCACCAACAAATAAGAGGCTCATGAGTTCTATAATGCATAACAAATAAACAATAATGAAGTTACAGTGTTGTCAAATCTGAATTAGACAAGTCCTTTTCGAAAGATAATGAAAAGAAAAGGATACAAAAGGATTCTGTATACGTAATTTGCATTAGTGTTCAGTGCACACACGATTAATTAAGGCAATTTAGAAAAGATAAGTTCTTCATGGGAGCTTTTTGTATTGGTGAAATTTTTTTCACGCTCTCTGATTAGGGACAGAGGGAGTAGAATCGTAGTATTTAAGTACTTAGCAGTACAAGACGGTCCTTGTGTACTGTTAATTGTAAAAGTGATAGGAGAGAAAGATTAGGCCGGTAATTGAGTCCTGGATCGACGAGATTTAGGCACTGTTTGGGTATGGTTTTTTAGCTTTTGGGTTAATTTGATGTTTAAAAATTAATTTTAATTTGGATTCATGGGTGTTAATTTATTTTTAATATATATTGTCTAATCATTCGTTTCAACTATATTATTTAATATAGGTAATAAAAAAAGAGGATCCTGATAATACATTAGGATCTGTTCCAAATATGCGAAGGATACAGGTCAACAAAACTGCTGATGATGTTTTTGGGATCAACAATATCTGACATAAAATTCTTTACTTAATTTTGGGTTGTACATGCATGCAGAAGAAAATGGGGGCAAAAGCAGGATTCACTGGCATTGTCCAATATCATGTTCTAATGGCATTATCACATTCTAATGTTGTCATGATGATCCAGCTGAAAAATAAAGTTTCTGGGAGCTCCCAAAACAGCTACAATGGATTTGAATTACCTCATTCAATCCATATTTTGGACAGAAGAAACGACTGAAAAAATCATAGCTAGATCCAACAGGAGCTGGCCCTGTAAGAGCAACCCCTCTTCCAGCACATTGGATTAATCCAGCAATGTTACGTTGGACATTAACAACTTCCTCACTTGAATTAAGCTCCACCAGAAAAATTAAGCCATGTTATTTGCTCCAAATCCTCCGTGCTACTATGGTTGGCAGATTGCTTCAGAAGGTTACAAGATAGGAAGAAAATGAGATGTTGATTATTGAGAAGTCTTTTTAAATAATTCAACAATAAAACAAAAATGCAATGTTCAAACATTGATCTTTAACTCCTAAATATCCTTTCGGGTAATACTGAATCATACCTCTGCCATATTTTAAGTTTTATTGTGTTTAGTGCTCATTTGATACAGTTTCGGATTCTCGAAAAACAGACAGAAACGTTTATAGTGATTCTCGAAGCATCGTTTCTTCCAGAAACCGATAAAACTACCTAAAAGTTTATTTCTAGTTAAAAAATGTTTCTGCTGATTCTCCAAAAACGTTTCTTGTTTTTAACCGTTTGGTATAGATTCTCGAAGAAACAGCCTGAATCGAAACCGATTTTTATAGCCAAATGAGCCCTTAGCATACTATAAAGCTCACACAGCTAAAACTCAAATGTAACAGGTTGCATTTCTATAGAAAGTATATGTGAGAGAAATTACAATGAGATCGTTGGCAGAATCAGAAAGAGTTTTCAGCACATTATTGACGGATGCACCATTTAAAGTTTTAGGAATAGATGGCATCTTCAAAGATGAGCATTTTACTACTGAAATGAGGGGGAAATCCAATTCAATTAAGTATCTCGAAGCAAACGAAGCCATGGGGAAAAAAGAATATCTCTCGCAAACATGAGATTGAAACGGACCTAAATCGAGCGGGGAGTCAGGCTCCATGGCGACAGCCACCACCGCCGCCGTCGCCGGCAAGGTCGGATCTGGTGGATCCCCTCACCAACAAGCTCCATCCTCCTCCGCAACCACCCTAAGAAACGCCGGAAAAGACAGTGAGCCACGCAATGCAGCTCCCATGACGACGGGATCGCGTGGCCCCGCAGCCATCGGAGCCCGCTGCGACCTGTCCGGATCTCGTCGTCGCTCGCCCCCGATTCCGATAAGCGTGCGCTTGCGCGAGGAGAGAGAGTGGGCTAGAGAGAGCGCAGGAAGAGTGGAAGACGGGAAGAGGATGGGCGTCTCGGCCGCGGCGGTGGCGACGGCGAAGAAGGGGAGGGGCGGCGGCGAGGAGGAGGAGGGAAGGGACAACGGCGAATGGACGTCAGCCGTGGCAGTGCCAGTGGAGGCGAGGGGGATGAGGGGAGGGACGACGGTTGCACGACGGCGGCCACAACGCGGATGGGGGCGACGGCGACGGATGGGCGGCGGATGGGGGCGACGGCGGGCAGGGGCGCGGATGAGGGCCGGCGACGCGGCTGGTGGCGGCGCACTAATGCGGGACGGGCGGCGACGCTCCGGCTTGATTCTCCATGCTCTCTTGGAAACACGTAAAATTGACGAAGTTCACGTCAAATTAGCTCAAATATGTTTTAAACATATTTGGAAGACTAAATTTTAAGAAAGTCAATTTATTTTAGCCTCTAAATTAGTTTTTCTGTTTAAATTTTTCAGGACTAATTAGGACTTAAAAATTAGCCCATACCTCAATCAGAGCCCCATTACTCTACAAGACAGGAGAAGCGGTTGTTGCAAGGCAATTTTACTCCTGTAGTTTACGCCGTACGTGGCAGAGCGACATCGAGCCGTCACGTACGTATAGACGTATAGTACGAGCTACTCCAGATAGGAGTAGAAGTAGACCCGTAGCCCGTGGCCAGTAAAGTCTGATAAGACGTATCACGTATGAAGGCATATGCATGCACGCTACAGTAGGCCGAACTGACTACATTGTAGCTAGTATTCATTTTTCATCTGACTTTACTGTATTTACTCCGGCCGCATGCATGCAGCTCACTAGCTTTACAGTAAAAAATCACTAGCTTTATTTTTACGGCATGGTTGCTGCTACAGTGCTGCTGCTACCGCTGTCGCTTTTATTGAGACATTGGCACGATTGATCGAGCTCGAGCTCTGTGATTGGTTGGCTAGGCTAGGCTTAGCTCGTTTGCGCAGGAAAAGATAATTAAGCAAGAAAAAAATTCATGCTATTTTTATTCGACATAATAAAATTGAAGCCTCAAGATTATAGCTCATTTGGACATAAAAGTACATAACCCTAATGTATATTCAATAATACTTAAATTGTGTAAGTAGGATCCAAGACATTATTTAGAGCTTAATTAGTAGCAAAATAACATAATTTCTACGAGCATGCTTCCAAAACTAGTAAATAGTTTATTTTTAAAAAAATCAATATATATGGTTATTTAATAAATAAAATAAATATGTTTTTAAAAATTTATAGTAGTTATTTCTTAATTAATCTAATCATGAGCTAATAATCTAGCTTGTTTCTTATGCGGTTGATTAGCCTAGCCTAGATGCTAAACCGAACACTGTCTTAAATCTTTCAAGTTACATTGAACCCATTAATTTCAGATGGAATAATTAATCTCAAAATCCTTAAAAAAGTTTAGTTCGAAAATCAAAATCCTAGTGTAAGTTGTCACATCCAAACAAATATTATGTGGACTAAGCATCATACAGTATTCAAAGATGATTTTCTCATGAAATTTTCCATTATCATATGGAAAAACATATCGAAAAGATGCTGGACACACTATTGGCCTTGCTCGAACACCACTGAACAGCATGCGGTATCACGAAATCCACATGTTGACTCTCTTTTGAAAGAAACACATGTTGACTCTCTTGCAGTGACCAAGGAAGCATGTAGTTTTATGATGTTTCAAAAGCCGAGGAGGAAGGAGGGGTGGTATCTCATCCCTGGAAGAATCTCACGTATCGCTGGCTACGCACGCCTACGTATACAACAATGTCATGTCAGCTAGCTCAAACTCAACCCCATAAGAAAATGAATGCACTGTGTTGAGTGTTGGGTACTACTACTTTACTGTACAGAACTACGGAGTACTGGATTAGTGTCGTCTTGTGAAAAGTTATGGCAAACTACACATATGATGCAACTCTCACAGTGCATTTATCTTTCAGTGGGTCTTTTGATTCAGCCCTTACACTTTTTCATTCAAATCCTTCTATAATTATCTAATTCGTTTATAGTCTTAATTTTGCAAAATAAACCTACCGCACGGTCCCACCTTAACCTCTCCCCCTAACCCCACTGGCGACCCACCTTCGTCCATCGGCAAGCATCACGCCACCGACGCTGCTGAAGACCTCTTTGCCTTCTTTCCTGCCCACTTCTTTCCCGTCGTGTCCAATTCAACCCTCTCCGGTACAAATAGGGGTGGCCTGTGACGAAGAGCTCCTCGATGGCGACAGATTGACGGTGATTCAAGCCGACAAGCTGGATCACCCTTCCCACCTTGTGTTGAGCTCTCCGCCCTTCCCCACCTAGATGACCGAAACTCGACGGTACGGAGGAGCTCGATCGCGGAGGTCACTTGGCGGCGGCGACGAGCGCATCTCGATGGCGATGCTAGTTTTAACGGCTACGGCTAAGGCAGCTCGACGTCGATAGCGAGCACAGCTCGATGCCCGATGGCGAAGAACGCTCGAGGGCGCGCAACGGCTCGTAGGCTCCTGGCCGGGTTGAGTAGGCTCCATGGGGCAACTTTCTTGACGAGTACTAACGAGGTCCATGCGTATGGAACGAGATCCTCTGACGTAGTCCTCTCTAACTTTGAGTGACTGATATGGATCCATATGTCTGCGACCCTACGTCAGAGAAATTACGTATTACGTTAGAGGAACCGTTTCCCATGTGCATCCTTGGAAGACCGGAGCAACCTCGTAGAGGCAGGCTCCATGCTGACGTGGATGGGAATCTTCGAGCTGGCGAGGTGAGGCCGAATGCTAACTCACCGTATTGTAAAAAGAGTGAATCCTTTCTTTCCGAGTAACAGTAGTATCGGTACTTCAAAATATACAACTGTGAGTGTGACCATTAGCGCATGATCAAGTGTGTTGATGTGGTGTAACACCTCAATTTCCATGTAATCGGTGAAAAATATTTTGAGAAAAAAATCCTATGTTCAAAAATTTGGTTCTTTAAGTGTATTTAGGTTTGGGTGTCAAAGATCTCAATTGACTCAATCCATGTGACCACAATATCTTGACCAAAATATTTTCTTCTAAATTGAATTTTCAGGATTCGAATTTTGAGGTTCGAGTCCCCTCCTAAACAGTTCCAAAAACTTGCTCAAAAATTCTTTTGTATCAAAATTCACTCAAATCAAGATATCCTTTGCACCTTGAAGATTGTCAAGATTTTTCAATATTAAATTAAACTCAAATATCCTTTCCTTTCTTACCTTTTTTTCAAATTTATTCAAATAAGTCCATATACCAAACCATCCTAAAAATTCCTTTGAAATTCTTCTATTTCATTCTCATCTAACCCCTTTCCTTAAATCTACTCAAAATACATTTCAAAAACCACAAAATCTCCTTGATCATCCTCCCTTAAAAATTAACAAAATTAATCCAAACAATCGCTAAATTTAGCTCAAGAAATCAAACGTCATGCAATTTCAGTAAAATATCTCCTCTAAATCCCTCCTATTTTTGTTTCCTTCAATTATACATATTTTTTTCAAATTTGTTCCAAATAAAATATCCTAACCTTTGCAAATAAATCCTTACTTGAATTCTTCAATATTATGAGCACAATTTGAACATAAAATTTGAATACAATTATACATGCAAATATTTCAATCCCTTTCAAATAATTCTCTGGAAAAAATATCAAAAGTTACTATTCATTTAATCCATTCTACTATTCAAATAGTTCTCCCTAGCCAACCCATTTTCCTCTCTCCCATGAGCCCATTTCGCCGAAAGTCCATTGTCCCTCCATTCCAACTCAGGTCGGCCGCACGCACATACCATGTGCTCGACGAAATGACGAGCGGCGTCGCGCCTACCAAACCAAAGGACGCACCGTCGTAGCTCTACCTCGCCGCGCCACCGATCCCCGTCGTCCGTACGCGCTCCCGTGGCCACCATCATCACCATCCCATGCCCGCGCCCACTCCCGTGACGCCGCCATGGACCCCACCTCGTCGCCCGAGTCCACGCGATACCCGCCAATCGCGTCGCCCATGCCGTCGCCCTAGAGGCCCCATTGTGCCGCCTAGTTGTCGCCCATGCCATCGTCCAAGCTCCGCCTCGCCGCGCCACACGACCCCGCGCCACTCTGCCCGTCGCCACGCCGCTGTGATTCCCGACCGCACGTCGCCACCCCTTGAAGACCGCCAGACAATGCCACCGCGACAGTCTTTGGACCACTCGCCCATACCTCACTCACATGGCCTTGTCACCTCGTCATCCCACGGTCCGACGTCATCCCTGTCTCACACCCACCGCGCCTTCACCTTCACCATTTCACCGCCATCACCTTCTCCAGCCGCGCCCCTCACCACCGCCGCCTCTCCCTTTCATATGAAGCTTTCATTATTCACATTTCCCAATGGCTTGCAGAGTACAAAAGTACTCACCCTCCTATTATTGTTGTTTTTCTTTCCCTTTCTAAGTTTAGGTTGATGAAGATGAAGGATAGGTTTCGTCCCTAGACCCAAGCCATTCGTTCTAGCTACGCTAAGGTTTCGCAACTGCTATTTTTAGATGAAGGTTGCTACTTACGAATTTCCCACGGTTGCAACATAAAGGTATAAATTTATTACATCCTTACAATGATTTATCATGTTACCACGGGTATCAACTCTTATTTCCTAGGACTGGTGCCGACAAATGCGATTTCGTAGGAAACAGTTCGCTGTTCTCTTGTGGCACACCCTCCTTGGCGTTGTCTGTATTACGATGCCAGGGCGAGGTATGACACGTGATCAGGAATTGCTTGTAGTTCCCGAACCCCAGGATGGTGATCTTGAGGCTCTATCGCCACAGCTCATCGTCCTCCCGCTCACCAACCTCCTCAAAACGGTTGTCCTGCATCAGCTTCTGTGGCACAGGCGTCATGGAGCCAAACCGACTAAGCAGCCATGTCACCAATTCTTGATTAGTTCTCTATCGATGCAATTTACTTGTTGTTTGGTACGGGGGAATGAGGATTGGTTGGTTCCGCTTAGAGATGGCAATGGGGCTCCATAACCCCAGACCCGATGGGTTTTTACATTATTAGAAGTCACATACGATCTAATTCTTTTGTACCCATGGCTTTACTAGCAGGCAAAAATCCTTACTCGTTGGGTAGGTGGGTATGGGTCTGCTCTTGAGCTACCTGTACCCACTTACCCATGGGTAAAAAACCCGTGTGGTTTGCTTACTTTCGTTATTGTATAGTTTAGTTCTAGTTTGTTTATTGTCATATATGGTTTAATTCTTACATAGTTTGTTTACATGCTTTTGAATGTTAATGTTACAAACAAAGTTACCTAATATGATGAGGTTGCCGTCGTAATCGTCTAATTATTGTGCAAAATTACAAGTGCTCTAAGTTAGTGTAGTAGGTATGGGTACCCATTACCCGTACGGGTGTGGGTATGGGGGAGAATCTTGCGCCTGCGAGCAGATGTGGGTGTTGAAGCGGGAACTTTTAATCATCACGGGTGTGGGTATGTGATAAGAAAACCCGATGGGTCTACACCCATTGCAAACTTTTAATCATCACGGGTGTGGATATGTGATAAGAAAACCCAATAGGTCTACACCCATTGCAATCTCTAGTTTCTCTTCTTGTGTTGATGATGGTCTTCCTCGAGCACGTGGCAGCGAAGTGGCTCCCTGCTCGATCAAACCTCTTTCTAGATCTATAGGGTAGAGGTGCTCGCTGGAGTCCCGCGGGTGCTCACTGGAGTCCCGCACCGCATAGAAGAGTTCGAGCCCACCAGTAGCTGCATCCCCATCGCCGAAAGGCCGCGACGCTACGAAAGCTCTTGCATGTTGCGGTAGACGAGAGCTGCTCGCCACGCCGTCCACAAGCTGGCCCTTGTCTCATCCATAGATCTCCTCCACCGCGCGTGCGAACACATTAAGACATCTAGGGCGCGCGTGCGAACACACCAGGGTTCAGCCAAACCACCCTTAGCTCCAATCACTCCCCACCTTTCACGTGGACGGTCCAGATGAAGCCTCAACGACGGTTATGGGGGTTTGACGGTTACCAACCAACATACAAACCGCCATACGGAGGTTATAAAAGGAGAGCTTCACCTCTCATCCAACACACACCACAAGTAGTTTCTTTGTACGACTTTGATCTTTATACTAAACATGGGGAATGTAGTTGACAATGAAGGCATTAGAATATCTTTAAAATGAAGAAAATAACCTCTTAGATAATCCCTCCAGTCCACCCTTCCGCATGAAGACATTAAACGATCTTCAATCCAGCAAGCGTCCTGCTCAAGTGAGCCTTCGTTTCTCTCTTTTGAGATTCCATCCCTTGTTTTGCCTTCTGCTTGAGTTTGTTTTGTCCAAAACTGCATAAAAAGAAGCTCAGTCAGAGGGGTATACAACCAACTCCCAGGTACAGGAAAAGAAGGAAACGAAGACAACTTATTCGATTCAGCCTCCGATCCATTCATTTGCATTGCCCTCTCTTGTTTTTCCTTCTGCATCATTTCTGTGTTGCAGACTGCATCGGAGTATTAAAAAGAAGCCAAGTCACGCAATGCAACTCACTCCAAGGCAGATGAAAAGAACCAAATGCTGATAACTTGTTCAATTGTGCTTACCTGGAGTCTTTTGCATTACGCTCCCTTGTTTCTTTTGCATTACCCTCTCTTGTTTTGCCTTCTGCATCATTTGACTCCGTAGCCGACTACACCAAAATAAATGGTAAAGCAGCAAAAACACAAGGTGATTAATGCAACTAGGTCCAGATTGTGATAAAATAAGCAAATGTACATAAGACACACTAGTTAAAGAAAAGAAAGCGCGAACTTGTTCAGTTGGCTGTGTTAATGCCCAGTATTAAATTTTGCTTTTCAGCAGCCCAGACGGTCATCAGATTGAGCTGTAGTTTTTGACACTGCAATCATGATTTTCTTTTATATCAAGCCGTGATGTTTATAATTGGTAATTGGTACCAAGACTAACTTAGGACCAAATTAATTAAGGTCATGTGCTGGCAAATCAGTACAACGTTCACGAAATGACAAGCTCTACTAGTTGAACTGTACAAGAAATAGAGAATGTAATGCAATTTACTGAAGAGGCAATGCCAACGTATTACAGAAGAGTACAAAAAGATAACACCAAGTTAGTTACTGCTTGAGTCACCGTTAACAGGAAAAGCATGGTGTTCAGACAAATATGTTCATGTCTCAACACAGCAAAGCAATCATCGAAGTATTAGTTAGTCATTTAGCTCATAAAGATATGCTATGTTTCAATATAGCCAATTTGCTAGCCATTTAACCATCGTGTTCCCTTCATGTTCGAAAGCAAACACAGTAACTAGTGCTAACCTCGAAAAATATATCCAAACAGAAGGGACACATATCTTACCTTTGGATGGGATTCTTTCTCAGATACGAGGTGAAGTGGCTGGGGAAGAAGTACTCGCCGTGAAAAACTCTCCTATAGGCCTTGCAATGGGAGGGTCCTTGTACCTCTTGCACTTTCTTTTTTTTCTTCTTCTTCTTCTTCGTCCAGCTGGATGTAGAGGGTGGGCAGTGACCTCAGCACCTTCTTTGTCATGTCCAACTCAATGATCCAGAACAAGAACTCATCGTCGATCTTTTCCATGAGCAGGAAGGAAATGACAACTGGATCAACCAAGCTCAGTTGAGGAAAAGTCGGCACAGCACGCGGAAGAGCACAGGTCTGGCCTACAGAAGCACAAAGATCCCAGAACTCATCGGCTTCCATTGTAAAATCCAGCTCCCAAGTCTTTTGGTCGATGCTGACCAGAGTCCATGCCGTGATGGTGAAACGAGGAGGATATACATTCTTGTCTGCGGCGGCAAGGGTGACGCAGACCAGCTTGATCAAGCCACTGTTATCAGTAACACAAACACAACGAACTGGGTCGGCGCAGTAACCGGTTTGGGGAGCGGGATGAAGCTGAACTGATGTGGTCCGTCGCCAGGGTTGAGCACGTCGATGAGCAGCATGCCCTGGTAGTAGTCGACCCAGCACAAGAGGCGGTCGTGCAGGGGGAGGACGGCGTCGGTCCTCCATTCGTTGATGTCGAGGCCTAACTTGTTCATGGCGCGACGGACACGCAGGGGAGTGATACTCCACTCCGTTTCCCCTGATTGCACAACACAGAGCTCCACCTCCTTGCTCCCACGGGACGTGAGGTCCGCCACAGTGAAGAGCAACCGGCCGTTGCCGTTGCCGTCGCCGTCGCCGTGGCGGTACAGGAGGCCGACGTCTCGCCTGCACATGAACCGCTGCCGCTGCTGGGTGTACGGCTCGAACATCTCATCCTCCTCAGGGCCGGTGAGGCCGCCGACGAAGCAAGGTGGAAGACGCGTGAGCAACGGCTGCGACGAGCGGGAGGCCGAGTAGACGAAGTAGTCGCGGGGGTAGTATCCACCCAAGTTGAAACGAGAATCCTCGAAGGGAACAGCCGCCTCGAAGAGGATGCAGCCGCGGTGGGCGGCGATGACATCGGGATACATCACCTCGGGTAGATTCGGCCAGTTGGGAGGGCAATGGAGGTAGAGGCGGGAGACGGCGGGCGGGTCGGTGACCCGGAGGGAGGCGCGGATGGGGAAGCGGGTGCAGGTCCGGGCGATCTTGGACGCCGTGATGTCCTCCTCCTCGTACTTGTGCCTCCTCCGGCGGCTGCAGCGGACGTAGGGGTCCAGAACTATCCAGTCCGGCGGCGGCTGCGGCGATCCCCGGCATTCTTCCATGTCACCGCAGTTCGGTGTTCGGATCGGATCTAGCTAGGGTTTTACTTTCAGATGTCGCCGCCGGCTGGGGCTGGAGAAAGCCCAGTGCATAACTGCATACCCTCCGCACGTCTACACATGTCAGGACCAAGTTTAGGGGGAAAAAAATCCACTTTACGTCCCTTAATTATGAGTTTAGTTTTAATCACAATTCCTCAAACACAAAACATGGTATAAGTCATATCCTGCCTTCTAAAATCGGTGCAAATTATATACCTTGATAGTATTATGAGCGATTTTAATTGACGTAAAGCCTATGTATTTTATTTGACTTGGTCATAAAAATTAAATAAAAAATGTCAATAGGACCCACGTCTCAGCGGGTGACTAGTTAGAAAAGATCAAACAAATACATATGGCCCAAATGTCATCACCCATCTTCCCCTCCCTTCTCTATCTTTCCCATCTTCTCTCCCAAGCTATCACGCTATCGATCGATTTTACATCAAGCTATTGGCTATCGGCTGACACATATCTCAGGCTCATCAGCCTTACATCTTGTCAGTTACAGAACAAAATTGACTGATACACTCACATCTCATTAATATTTTAGGACCTGCACAGGAGTTAAGCAGATCTCACAGGTCATTATGTGTATCAACATAGTTTGCGTCAACACAGACTTGCACCATTGCCCGGGCACGAATTTTTCGTCAACAACGGCGCAACTAGAGTTGGAGCACCATCACTGCCATCGCCCTGAGCTCCCATGTCCCCCATCTTCCCGCTGCCGCGACCACCTAGCTCTTCCTCCACGGCGCAGCCAGAGGTGCGTTGTTGGCTATGGCCATGCCTGGAACAAACTATGAGGAGGAGTATTTCCGCCATTGAGCTCCACATTGCGTCATTGACTTTCCCGTTTTCGTTGCCACAACCCAAGAAGACATGGACGTAGCTAGAGCACCATCAGCGCTGCTGCCCTGAGCTCCCGTTTCCTATATCTTCCGATGTCTTCCAGTGCCGTTGTGGCCTCTTTCTCCCTCCCTCCACTGTGTTGCCGCCACATCGACCTAGCCCTTGAAGCTAGCGGTCAACGGCTTCCGCCTAGTGATGGTGCTTGGGCGAAGAGGCGTCCAACGACAACGCTCCTCTCCCTATGCGTGCCACCGCCTTCCTCCCACCTTGCCACCACCGATCATCAATGAGGCGAGGTGGTGTACCCGGGGACGACGGAGGAGCGGTCAACACGAGCTTTCATGCGGAAGGTGCTCGGTGCAGAGGCGACTTGTTGCTTAATGGAGAAAGAGAAAGGCCGAAGGCGGGGTGGCCGAGACGTCGGCGAGGATCTCCATGACGATGGGAGGCAACGCCGAGGAAGGATTAGTGCCACCCGGCTGTTGACGCGAAAAACAAAAACACACGCTGCCCTGGGAGATCTGCTTAGCTCCAGTGCAGGTCCTAAAAATAAGAAGCGCGGGCGTACCGGTCGGTTGATCACGCCCGCGACAAGATATACAAAACGACATAATATAAAGCGTATCGGTGGTAGGCGATACCAAAACTAGGATCGGCGATAAGCCGATAGTGCAATTCCAGCCGATGCCGATGCCAGCCGATGGTGTTAGGGTTTGAATCCATCGGTTGTGTGTTGAACAAATACCTATATAAAGACGATCGGCTGACGATAACATGATGATATATAACATTGCATAAACCAATCACATGATAAAGTAGATACTGATTTAAAGACTATGATGATATATAACATTGCAATGTTATATATCATCATGTGATCGTCAACCGATCGCTTTTATGTAGGTATTTGTTCAGCACACAGCCGATAGATTTAAACCCTAACACCATCGGTTGGCATTGGCATCGGCTGAAATTGCACTATCGGCTTATCAGTCGATCAACTAGTTTTTGGATATCGGCCTACCAGCCGATACGCTTTATATTATGCTGCTTTGTATATTTTGTCAGTGGCAAGATCAAACTGATTGGCACGCCTGCGCTTCATTGTTTTTAGGACCTGTACTGGAGCTAAGCAGATCTCCTAGGCCAGCGTGTGTTTTTCGCGTCAACAGTGGCGATGCGTCGAATTTTATTGATCGAGAGATATCTTACATGAACCTTGAGCTTACATATTTATACCCACAAACTAACATAGATCCTAACAGATTACAATCCAAACTTTTCTAAAGATAAAAGGAAACAGATAGAGTCCTTATCGGACACTAAACACACTTTCCTAAAGATAAAATAGGAAACTAACAAACTTTTCCTAATTAATAGATACAATTTCCTTTTCTGGACTCTATCCAAATATGCCAATCCTCATGAAGCACTCCAACCGAGTCCGATGATGATTCTAACATTATCTTCCTGGAATCGGCTACATCAGAATCGATTTCATCAGCTTTTCTTGTCCGAGTCGGCATCAGCCGATGAACACCTTAGCCGATTCAAACTGTAACTTGGCATGTACCCTGTTTCTGATAATCACGGTTTCCTCCAAATCTGGCCTCAGCCTTAACCTCAAATCCGATGTATGAATTACCAAATTTGGTCGTCAACACCGACACGGCACGACGTGCTACGACACGAGCCGTTAGGCACGACTCCTGTAGCGGGCCATGCCAGCCGGCCCACGTGCCGACCCCCCAGCCCAAGCACGACCCATGGGGTGGCCGGGCCATGTCGACATGGGCACGCTGCAGGCCCACGTGCCACTCCGGTCTACAGGCCAAGGCCGACCCGGTCTGCATTGTGCGCCATTCGAAAATGCAAAAAATGACCGAAGTACTATTCCTTGTTCGAAAAAAGAAAAATTGAAAATAAAACTATTCTTCGTCCAAAAATTAAAAAAACTATTCCTCCTCCAAAATTCAAAACGAACTATTCCTCATCTTGAAAATATAAATTGTCGAATTAGAAAAAAGAAAACATTCACGCTTAGTAAAATATTTCAAAACAATATGTTCAAAAAAATAGTAGAAGCTATTGGATTTGGTCGTCATCTATGTAGAGGTTCTCGAATTGGGCGGTTAATTCTTGGTTGTCGGTAGTGTATTGGGCATGTTCTGTTGCTAGCTCCCAATGTTTAACGCTTAGTAGTATTTGGACGTGATCGCTACTAAGACTCGTCCTCCTGTCTTCGATGATTTTTCCGCACAGACTAACGGTCAATTTGGAGGACGTTGATATGAGCACAGTCAACACATCACGTGCTAGTTTTGAAAGCACGGGATATGTCATCTTGTGATCATTTCACCACCCGAGGACGTTAAAGTCTTGTGATTCATGCTCGATGATGTCGTTGTCCAAATAGTTGGACAACTCTTCTTGGCTGAACCTTGAGATCCAGCGTCTCCACTTGCCACTGACGAACTGTTATCACCATGGCTAGAAGATGAGCCACCCCAAATTCTGTCCCACTGTAGCTTTTTCTTACCTACTGTAGGGGCAAGTGAGGGTCTGTGCTTGCGAATTCCCTGAAATTTTAGTTCATACTTTACAAATACCTCATACAATTTAGATCTAACCTCACATAATAGGGACTATAATCAATCCCTACAGTATCTTCAATGAGTGATATAATATTGGAGAATCCACGTAATTTATCTCTAGGATCAAGTATAAATGCAAAAGCATACAACATAGGGATACTTTTCCAATATTTTAGATATTTTTGTTTCATGTTAAAGATAGCTTGCATTAAAATATCATCATTTTCATATTCTTTTAACAAAGTTGCAATTTCAATAATATTATGCAAAATTAAATCAGCAGTTGGATAATAAACTTGAGATAAAAGAAGTGTGCAGTTATAAAAGGTTTCAAAAAATTGATAAAACCTTCCAACAATGTGCCATGTTTGCTGAGTCATTATTGGCGCATCGTCATTGTTTCTTGGGCCATTACGTGACTGAAGGAAAACAGTTAGTAAATACTGATAAGGTAAAAACAACCTGCAACATCAAATAAGTAGCATTCCACCGATGTTTCATATCAGTTAAAAACTTACGTGCTTTCTTACCAGATGCATGGCAAAACCTCTTCCATGGAGCAATTTGTGGGTTTGAAGCAGTTAACCACGTGATTGCTTGACGAATGGCGTCGATGTGAGCATTCACCTTTTTTAACCTAGACTTAACAATTAAATTAATTATATGGCATGCACAATGCTGATGCAAAAGAAGTCCCAACTATGTACCGTACCATCAGGATTTAGAAGAAATTGTTGCTGCCATAGTTGGATTCCTTGCTTCCTCGCACAAGCCTCCGCATGGTGCTTCAAGTGTCCAGTACCATCAGATGATTTTGTAGATAATTTACTTCTACATATTCTACAACGCGCTACTGTTACCTCCATTCCGTCGAGGCTGTTCACGACCACCTCATCGAAATGTTGCCAAACACCGGAAGTTCTCGATCTTTTCGAGCCAGTGTTCGTCGAAGCACTCCTGCTCACAGTGCTGGATCCTTCTGAAGTCGCCGCCATTGCCTGAACTTAAGGGTGGCAATCCTACCCGCGGATATGGGTACCCGCGGGTTTCGTACCCAATGGACATGGCATGGATAATAAAATCTACCCATGGGTATGCCCGAACCCGAACCCAAAGTTCATGGGTGTGGGTTTGGGTTCTCTTTTTTACACATGGGTTTAACCGAACCCACGGGCATACTCGAACCCGCATCCAACCCGCCCGAATAATACCAAAAAACCCTAGGCGCCACCGATCGGGTTTGGATCCACCCAGTCACCCACTATTTCACTTCTTCAGTCTCCCACTCCACTCCACGGTGGCGGCGCAACACACCTCTAGTCCCTCGAGCACCGTGGACCTTGGCCCTCCTCCGCCGGCGCCCCTTGGCCCTCCTCGCCACCGACGCCCCTCGGCCCTTCGTGCCGCCGGCGCCCCCTCGGAGCCCTCCCAGCAGCTGCGCCCTCCAGGACGGCACCCTCCAGTCCGGCTCCCTCCGGCCCTCGGCGGCCCCTCGGCCCTTCTTGCCGCCGGTGCCCCTCGTCCCTCCCTGCGCCAACGCCCCTTGGAGTGGTAATCAACGGGGGTTAAGGGAGTGTCCAAGTTGAGTCTTGATAAAATGAGAAGATGTTATTTACTAGATTCTTCTCTAAATTGGGTTTCAACAGAACCTGAAAATAAACTCATTAGTAACTTAATCAAATGTCCTAGACTTTCAGTTATGTGTTGAGAGTGTTGTTTTTAGACTTTCAGTTATGCGTTGAGAGTGTTGTTTTTAGGAATTTAGGCTAAGATACCCATGTATACCCGAAACCCGATGGATACCTGTGGGTTTGGGTTTGGGTTTATATTTGCGCTTGTGGGTTTTTCGTGGGTGGGTTTTTCTCGGTTGATGGGTTTAGCCGTGGGTGGGTTTTCTTTGTATCCACACCCGAACCTGGTGGGTGTCATCCCTACCTAAACTGGTACCTCCTCCACAACTGGTGGTGTTTGAGTCGATCCGATGGCATCGTAATCACCAGTTGGGAATGACCTCGACATGTAATTAGGGTCAAAATCACCCAACGTGAACAACAGCGACTGATATGGATAGTTCAGATCCATTCTGAAATGTTGAAACGAAATAAACAAATTTCAGATTATTTATTCACTTCACATAAAAACACAAATAATACATACATATGAATATATTACTTACATACTTTCCTACCGTGTTGTCTTCACACCTCTACTTTGCACTATTTTCAACTCCAAAACTATTTTTTTATTTTGACAAAATTTGAGCAAATTTTGTCTAAATCAAAAAATCAAACTACTAGAGAGCACTTCAGAGCACAAGATGAGATGTTTGGGGTGAGGAGAAATGGCTGGGGTGGGTTCCCTATTTATAGGATAAAATTTCACATTTTTTGGAATTTTTCAGATTTTTTTGAATTTTTTTGAGCTGCAACGGCTACTTCGAAAAAGCTAGCCGTTATACTAGCCGTTAGCCATGTGTCGCCGTGTGATTGGCTCGGGCGCTAGTCGTTTGACGGCGTAGGACGGCCGTCCGCTCCCTCTCTACCACGCGTCGGCGCCGGACTGGTTGCACCCCCCACCCGTGCTATGCCGGCCCGTGAGCCGTGTCGTGCTCGGGCCGGCACGATACAGTAAGTCAATAACCGTGCCGTGCCGGGCAGGCACGATACAATAAACGTGTCGTGCCGTGTCGGTCCATGGGCTCGGGCAGCGGCCCAGGCACGACACGCCTTACCGGGTCATGCCGGCACGGCCCACCACCTCCCATGCCATGCCATGCCAGGCCGAGCTATAGTGCTCGTGTGCCTGGGCCGGCTAGGACGGCTCGGCCCATCTGGCCAGCACTAGGAAGGATGAAGGGAGCCAACGAGTTTGGGAGAGAAGATGGGTAAGAGAGAGAAGTGGATGGAGAAGACGGGAATTGACATGTGGGCCCTATTATTTGTTTTATTTTTATAATCATCGACCCAATGACATGTGGGTCCCACTTATGAAGGAGCATTAATTCATTGAGAATTCAGTGAACTTTGAGTTTAAGGCGTTCAATGGATTTAGGTTGAGCCGTGATACTTCCATACATGCTCCTCAACACAAATACGTAAGTATCTAACTTGCTTCAGTTTTATTTAATATGTGAATTGTTTTTATTATGCTTAAATAATCCTTGTCTTACTGTTGTTTGCTTACCCTCTAAGTATCAGTAGTAGTTTAGTTGCTCTTTTTTTGTTAGTTTAATATAAATATATGCTATATGCTTGGAATGAAAGATATAGCTTCAAAAAATCCTCGTTTCTGCTTGCTCTCTCACCCTCTACTCACCTCCTTTAGTTCATTCTGAACATCGTATAGGTATCACAGTGCTATTTATAATTTTCAAGACAAAGCATCGGTACCTTGGAAGGAAAATTTTTCAGATAATACAATAGAATTAATGACACATGCTTATCTGGGTAACTTGCTTCCTGAAATTATCAAGTGCTTTATTAAAAGTAAGGTGGACATCACCGAGGAGTAAGTATACTGAAGTTTTTTGTGAGCTTCTTTTACATAATAATTTAATTATAATCCTTATTTGTTGCTACTAATAGATTATCACAAAGTCAGACTCCATGCTGTACTATGTGCATCCTATTAAATCAGGTAATATTTACATCTTGTCTCATTTATCTTGATGTTGCACTCTTTGTAACTGTGTAATTGTTTTTGTATTAGATATGGGTGAATATCCACGACACAACAAACTACTGTGCAGGAGAAACAACCTATAATGAAAGGAGAATATGTTGGATCCTCCTCATCGGTGCAGCAAAATGTATGGAGGAAAAGCTGGTTAAGCGAACAAGCTGAAGCTTCACAACCACCACCACCGATCGAGCAGGAGCCGGATGAAGGGTGGAAGAGAGTAGGGAGGAAGGGGAAGATAAGATGAAGATTAGATAGGAAAAGTACATGTTAGCTGCCTCTTCCAGCTGATGAAAAACAAGAAAAGGCAATCAATGATCGTCCATATGATTTGAAAAGGGGAGTGCAATTGATCCATGTGTAACTTTTTGTGTGGGAGTTTTGTAATAGTAGTGCTTTTGTATTAGAAACACCGTGCTTGCAAATAGCTTAACCATCAAACTCAACAGAGGGTACTAATGTTCTCTCTCTTTCCAATCGCCTGCAACAGACTATTAATGTGATGAACCTTCAAGTTAAGAACAGACATTAACTAGATATGATGTTGCTTCCTGGCCAGTTTGGGTGTGAATTATAGTTGCTTTAGTTTGTTTTGAATTCTGACTATTTTCAAGAAAGACAAAAAGAAAAGGACATTTAGGTATTACTTTTGGAGTTCATAATCACCTATTATTTATTACTCTTAGGTTATGTGCCTAATCAATTCGCTTGTAACTTTGTTATGCAGCTGAGGTTGCTGGACTCAAAAGGTGCAATTTAATCTGGCACTTTACTCTAATCAGTTCAACTTGTTTATGTCTTTTAGAAGTAGAATGGCCAGTTGGATTTGAAGTTTTTCTTTTGCAATTATCATTATTTGTTTTTTTGTGTAAACACAATGTTGTTTAGTCTCGTGTGAGTGGTATTGTCGCCGAAAAATGAAATTTGTGTGCCTTCAATAACTTTGATGTGAAGAAGCATTACCACATTGTTTCTCCCGCTCGGACATCTTTATTTGTCTTCTTTTGATGTATTCCTTGAAATCTCTACCTGTCCTACCTTTTTTTAAGATAATGTATATGTCCTAACATTGGTCCGTAACACACTTTGTTGTGGTCTTTTCTGGATTGGAGGTTTTAACATGGATGTCCTGTTTTATTAAAAGTAAGGTGGACATCATAGAGGAGTAAGTATACTGAACTTTTTGTGAGCTTCTTTTACATAATAATTTAATTCTAATCCTTATTTGTTCCTACTAATAGATTATCACAAAGTCAAACTCCATAATGTACTATGTGCCATCCCTATTAAATCAGGTAATATTTACATCTTGTCTCATTTATCTTGATGTTGCACTCTTTGTAATTGTGTAATTGTTTTTGTATTAGATGTGGGTGAATATCCCACGACACAACAAACTACTGTGCAGGAGAAATAGCCTACAATGAAAGGAGAATATGTTGGATCCTCCTCATCGGTGCAACAAAATGTATGGAAGAAAAGCTGGTTAGGCGAACAAGCTAGAGCAGGAGCCGGATGAAGGATGGAAGAGAGTAGGGATGAAGGGGAAGATAAGATGAAGATTAGATAGGAAAAGTACATGTTAGCTGCCTCTTCCAACTGATGAAAAACAAGAAAAGCAATCAATGATCGTCCATATGATTTGAAAAGGGGAGTGCAGTCGATCCATGTGTAACTCTTTGTGCGGGAGTTTTGTAATAGTAGTGCTTTTATCTTAGAAACACCATACTTGCAAATAGCTTAACCGTCCAAACTCATCAGAGGGTACTAATGTTCTCTCTCTTTCCAATCGCCTGCAACAGACTATTAATGTGATGAATTATAGTTGCTTTAGTTTGTTTTGAATTCTGACTATTTTCAAGAAAGACAAAAAGAAAAGGACATTTAGGTATTACTTTTGGAGTTCATAATCACCTATTATTTATTACTCTTAGGTTATGTGCCTAATCAATTCGCTTGTAACTTTGTTATGCAGCTGAGGTTGCTGGACTCAAAAGGTGCAATTTAATCTGGCACTTTACTCTAATCAGTTCAACTTGTTTATGTCTTTTAGAAGTAGAATGGCCAATTGGATTTGAAGTTTTTCTTTTGCAATTATCATTGTTTGTTTTTTTGTGTAAACACAATGTTGTTTAGTCTCAGTGTGAGTGGTATTGTCGCCTGAAAAATGAAATTTGTGTGCCTTCAATAACTTTGATGTGAAGAAGCATTACCACATTGCTTCTCCTCCTCTGGACATCTTTATTTGTCTTCTTTTGATGTATTCCTTGAAATCTCTACCTGTCCTACCTTTTTTTAAGATAATGTACATGTCCTAACATTGGTCCGTAACACACTTTGTTGTGGTCTTTTCTGGATTGGAGGTTTTAACATGGATGTCCTGTTTAATTATTAGTGCTCCTTTGTTCCACTAAATCATAATTAGGGACCTAGCAATGATGTATTTGGTGCATGCCTTTTAGAGTCCACGTATCCTAATTTACTGTGTGTTATTTTTTATGTTCCCCAATCACTAATAGTGTAAATATAGGAAATCTCACTAATGGTGTAAATATAGGAAATCTGTGGCAGCGTTAAATACTTCATGCTTAAAATATAGGTCGTGCTTAAAACTTTTTTAATGATAAATCAAATCAAAATAAAATAAATTATAATTACATACTTTTTCAAGAATATGACGACATTTAGACGTGTCTTAAAAAGTCAATAACATTATATATTAAAACCAGATGAAGTACCATTTTTGTTCCAGGACGACACAGTGCCATGGCAACTTCCTATTTGTGCTGGTAAACTAAAATTACGAACTCAATTAGAAATCACAATCCTATATGTGGAATGTGTTCTCACTGTTTAGCAAAAGTTTCCTCAGTGATTCTTTAGTAACGATGCAGGGTATCAATGATACAGAAGGCATATAAAGTCATGCACTTATGTAACTTGATGAATGATATGAAGATAACTTACTAGTTTAAAATTTATTTAATAAATCATCTGAAAAAATAATTTAAAATTAACTTGGATATAATTAATAATTGTTAAAATGCAAATAATAAGTGGAAATGGCAATGGCATGGTGGAATTTTTCATGAGTTCTTCATGTCAAAATGCAATAACATGATTTTTAGTGGAATTTTCAAAGCAATAGAAATAACTTTTAACCAATTAAAATAAATTCTCTGAATTAATAAATCCCTGAAATCTCTTTTCTTTTTTTCCTTTTTCCTGCCCTTTTTCTCCTTTCTTGGGCGGACGACCCAAGAAAATCTGAAAAATTTTATCCTTTCTAATTAAAATCTGAAAATTTTTTAAATCTGCATCATTTTGGTCTTGATGTCATCATTGTCAAAGGGAGAGAAATGTCCAACAAAATGCAAATGCACTCATTGAAATTAATTATTGTTGACAGGGGGAGGTTTCTTGCATTTGCATTCTTTGTCTTCTTTGTCACTTGGTCTTGATTTTTCACTCTTCCAAATGACCAAGTTTGACTCTTGCAAAATTTTTGCTTTGTGGTTCAAAATCAAAATTTCAAAACTTTTGCTTGGTGTTGCCAATGTTTCCATCAAGGGGGAGATTGTGAAACCAAGAGTGGTTTTAATCTTAAGTGATGAAAAATTGGCAAGTGTTGGAAAGTTTAGAAAAATGTGCGTAAACTCATGCGGGTCAAGAGTGGTTTTAATCTTAAGTGATGAAAAATTGGCAAGTGTTGGAAAGTTTAGAAAATGTGCGTTAAACTCATGCGGGTCAGGTTGCAGTATCTATGCCCAAAGAACAGTTGTTCGTTTGTGTGTGCGCAAGTGTTTGAAGTCCAACTTGGTCAGCGACGGGATCGGGACTAAACTCAGGGAGGAGTTGAGGTCCTGAACGATCAAGAATGTCCAGTGACAAGGTTGGACACAGGGTGACATACGATGGATGAACACCGTGTAGAGAGATTATCGCAACAGGCTTTGCAAGAAAAAAGTGGAGAAGAAAAGGGAAAAAGGGAGGTGGTCTAGACTTGGAAAGATAGGAGGGATGTTTTCTAGACTTTTTCCTATCTTTTGTTACTGTTTCGACCGGCCCAACGCGGCCCAAATCCATAGTGTGCTCGCTGACAGGTGGGCCCAATGGCACACGCGAGAGGCAACGCGGGAGCCGTACAGATGCGGGTCCCACAGGCACGGACGCGGGAGATTGGCGCACGCGGATACATGGCGTCCCCTGATTCGCGTGTTCGAAGGTTTCGTGGCGCTCAAGAAAACAATAGTGCGCGCGTGGCACGGGGGAGCAGCATGGCAGCAACACACGGCTAGCGTTGAAAATGGATGGAAATGGGCGGAAAACCCCCATTTCTATTTCTGTTTCTATATTTTTTTTGGCAGAAATGGGATCGGGTTCGAAAAAAATGGGTTCGAAAATGGAATCAAAATATGCATGTGTACGGAAACGAACCAATATGGTTGAAAAGGTAACGAAACGGTCAAAAACCAGGAACCTGTTCCGGAATACCGCACATGTTTATACTTATAAATCATAATCACATAAACACAACTAACATTTTAAGTTACAAATGAAGTAAATGCTATAGATAGATAGCATTCAAAATCACACAATAGTTGATGAATAGTTCACACTTCAAAGCATTAAAAACATACAACAGTATATTTGTATTTGCTAGACCACATGACACATCTAAAAGATCATAGTTCAAAGCATTAAAAACACACAACGGTACATTTGACTTTGCTAGCACACATGACAGATGACACATACAGAAGTTCACACTCTTGAGTCTTGAATAGAGGATATTAATTAGGCGACTTGGCGTGGGCTGTGTGTTGCAAAATCGGAAAATTTCAGAAAAATACGGAAATATCCCGACCAAATACGGGATTTTAAAAATACGGACGGAAAAACGCCTCTCCCGTTTCCGTCCTGATTCCAGAAACCCTCATCCCTCATCCGGTCTTGTTTTTGGATTTTTCCAAAAATGCGAAAATGGTCGGGTAAAATGTGGAAAAACGGACGGTATGGGATGGGACTTTTTTCGTCCGTTTTCAACCCTACACATGGTGGAGTTAGATTGGTCGAGCGATCAGCGATGCGGATTGACGACGGGGAATCTCATGCGCTGATTGGTCGCGAGGGAGTGGACATGGATCGCGGGCGTGAAGATTGTTGGCAATCGTTGGATCTTCTGCATCAGCATGTGTATCCGTGTAGGCTTTCTTGTGGCTGCCACATGGCAATCATCCAGCAGGCTTCCTTCTCCTCTAAGGAACAACGGATGGCTGAGATCGCATCTGAGCTAGGGTTTCGCCCTAAGGGCAATTAGGACTTTGTCCTAAGGCTAATTCAGCCATCTTGGGCTATAAATAGAGCGGTAGATGCAAGTGTTTAGGTATCCCTTTAAGTGAACTTTGAGATCCATTTTGGAGAGATGGCCTTTAGGGCTTTTGTGAGTCTAGTTCAAAATTAGTGAAGGTGTCTATTTCTGTATTTTTATTCCATCTGTTTGTAATGGATATCTTACGATATTATGGAATTTATTTTCAGTTTTTTCTCCTTAGTTTTGTGTTAATTTAAATTCCTGAAATTTACTTTCATGCAATTTAAATTCCACTTTTTGGATCTACTTGCCATGATGGAAGAGACTGCCTCATATGCCTTCGGGTATTTGGAGAGGTTGAGTTCCTCGACCTAGCAAGTTTTTTTTGCAGCATTCTTCACTTCTCTTGTCTAGATCTAGCTTGACCTTTGGCTTAGATTTAAATTAGGATATTGTGAAACAGTTTTGAGAAGCATTTTAGGGGGAAAATCTGAAGTGTATATTCACCCCCTGTATCGATCCTTCATAGATCACTCGGAGGAATATTTGCACAAGCACAAGAATAGCCTTGTAAAAAAACTGCCTTGCATGATGAAAGATTCTTCTCAGAATTGATGCCTAGAAGCTGTATTCTTTTGAGAACATGGGTCCTATGTTTTACAAAGGCATTCGATGATAGGCATTGCTGGGAGCCCAATTGTGAACTCACTCATTTCAAGGTTATCAAGGGGCATGTCAAGGTTAGTACACCATAAAGAAAACCTCACAAGTCATTTTATGCATGAAAATTTAACTTGGCTAGAAAAGACTTTAAGGCTATTCTTCGAACAAGTGAAACAAATCTTGTCTCGGAATACCCATCGTACCTAGAATACTTTATGAAGTATATATCGAAAATAAAGCTACCATGTCTACCAAATGTGGAGAGACAGTTAATTGAAATGAATATATGTCTTATGGAATCTTACATGAGAGGAGTGCTGATCAATTCGCTTGTAACTTTGTTATGCAGCCGAGGTTGCTGGACTCAAAAGGTGCAATTTAATCTGGCACTTTACTCTAATCAGTTCAACATGTTTATATCTTTTAGAAGTAGAATGTCCAGTTGGATTTGAAGTTTTTTTTGTAATTATCATTGTTTGTTTCTTTTGTGTAAACATAATGTTGTTTAGTCTTAGTGTGAGTGGTATTTGTCTTTTTAGATGTATTCCTTGAAATCTCTACCTGTCCTACCTTTTTAAGATAATGTACATGTCCTAGCATTGGTCCATAACAAACTTTGTTGTGGTCTTTTCTAATTGGAGGTTTTAACATGAATGTCCTGTTTAATTATTAGTGCTCCTTTGTGCCACTAAATCATAATTAGGGACCTAGCAATGATTAATTTGGTGCATGCCTTTTAGAGTCCACGTATCCTAATTTACTGTGTGTATTTTTTATGTTCCCCAATTAGTTTACTAATAGTGTAAACATAGGAAATCATGGTAGCGTGAAATATTTCATCCGGTTTTTAATATATAACAACGTTGACTTTTACATATATATATAATCATTTATTTTATTCAATTTTTTCATACAAAATATAGGTCATGCTTAAAAATTTAATGATAAATTAAATCAAAATAAAATAAATTATAATTACATATTTTATATTTTTTCAATAATATGACGACGTTCAAACGGAGGGAGTACCATTTTTGGTCCAGGACAACACAGTGCCATGGCATCTTCCTATATGTGCTGGCAAACTAAAATTATGAACTCAATTAGAAATCAATCCTATCTGTGGAATGTGTTGTCACTGTTCAGCAAAAGTTTCCTTAGTGATTCTTCAGTAATGATGTAGGGTATCAATGATACAGAAGGCATATAAAGTCATGCACTTATGTAACTTGATGAATGATATGAAGATAACTGACTAGAGATTGAGCTGAATGAAGCAAACTTTTGGTTACACAAGGGTTTGTACTGATCCAAAATTTCAAACGTATTTCTTATTCAAATATTCCAATCTAGACTAGAATTGCTTACTTGTGTTGAAACCAGACAAGCAGTGACAACCGACAAGGTCATGATCAGATACTTGATGCCTATGGCAGAAAGGCCCTGGCTGATTCTCTTCTGACTAGGACAGGATGGTTCTGACCTAATTTGACAACCAGAGATAAACAATAACCTTGCCAAGGATACCAAAGCAAGGCAGCATCAGTACTTTGTTACCTACCAACTGTTATAAACTGGGGAATTTTCCTGTATATCATTATATTGGAAACATAGCTCTTTGTGTCTGTGTGAGCAAGTGCATATATGTTTTTCTCTTTAAATAAGTTCATCTCAATTTACATGGTCGTTGACAAATTTTCCCAACCTTTGACAAGCCTACGAAGCTAATTGGTGTTTCTGCTGATCTGGCCTGGAATGCAGCTTCATTTCCACTTATATTTCGTCGCAGCCTCATAAATTTGGACACCGGAGTCGCTCGATGGTCGCCGTGGAAAGAGCTCTGTTCCGACCTGATCGGCCTCGTGCAATGCCGCCGCTTCCATTGTTGCTGCTCCCAGCCCGCACGTCCTCCGAGACGGCGTTCAGGTCGTCGTCGTCGGCAACCTCTTCCTCCTCTCCTCGAGCATGAGCATGACCACGACGGTGGCGGTGGCGACGGCTGCTCTCTGATGAAACCTCTCTCCGGCGCTGGAAATCATCTGATATCTTCAATGCTATGCTGTTCTTGCCCCCATTTCGTCTAAAACTAAATCAGTTTGCAAACCTTTTTGAATTTTTCTTTTTCTTTTTTGTTTAAAGATCAATCTTCTTGATGCAATGAAGCCAATGGAACTGTCATTTCAATTGTAGGCCTGGCCATTGACTTGCCGGCTTTGAATTGATAAACCCAATTGGCTCACATTTTTCTGGTTTACCCTGCTATTAGTTCCCAATCGGACACAATAATGACTGCATGTACTGAACTACACAATAATGCTTACATTGGAGTAATGATATTGGGTGGAATTATTAGATATTAGTACATCTCAAAGATAGAGTAAAGACTCAAGTGACTAGGTTAATTGGCTGAGGTAGGCTTATGGAGACATTGTTTTAGCATCTTATTTCTAAATTTGCCAAACAGATCACACCATAGTTGCCTCATTCAGATCTCATACTATAAGACCACATAAATTTAGGCAGTACATATCAGACAAAATGGAAACACACTTGCCAGATTTGAGCCAATTATTCTTCACCAACTACTGACCTGAAGACATCATATTTTGCATAGCTTACAAAACAATGTTCAGCATTCCAAATTTTTAGCATAGCTTGGTTGTACTGACCGTTTCAACAGAACAGCACTAATAACAAGGTAAACGCATACGAACATACTGATGTTCCAACTTTTCAAGCTTAATCCAGTGACTTGCATGGCTGTAAATGTAATGGTCTACTAAGGCTTATGGAGACATTGTTTTAACATCTGCATCTTCTCCAAGACATGAGCAGAATTTGACAAACAGATTACACCATAGTTATCTCATTCAGATTTTAGAACAAACTACGTAACTTTAGCCTTTACATATCAAATTCACAGTATGTTTGGATGGGCCTGGATCCACGGCCTACTTGCGTAATTGGATGGGCTGGGCTAGGGAAAATTCACGGCCCAATCCACCCAGAAAATTCATTTTCTGCTCAGAAAATAATATATACTGATAAAAAAGGAAAATGTGCTCCTTTTTCTTTCTTTTCTAGCTTGTTAATTAGGTTCCATGTGTATATTCTTTTCCCAGCTTATAATAAGTGGTAAAAAATTAAACGGGTCAAACCGATCAGAATAAGAGTAAATTGTTAATAATATAAAGACATATTTTCTTAGTTTTTTAAGTAAAGACGTAAGATGTACCATAGTGTTTTTTCAATAAATAAACCAGCCGTTGTGTCAAATACATTTTTTTCTCGAAACATAAAAGAATTGTGTTTCATATCATTAATAAAAAAAATTCTTAAATTCTTAAATGGCTGGAGAAGAGTATCCTGTTGGAATTCAGGATATAATAATTTCATAGGTGCAAAAAATGGACAAATGGACGCCATAGCAAAGTGCAATGTGGTGTATCACTAACCACTGCTCAATGAACATAACAAAATCAAGGGCAAGGGGAAAGGGAAATAAAAGGAGAAATGTTTATGCTGCTGTTCATTAATCCACATAATTTTCTCGTCAGTGAATTCCAATCCAAACACCAACCTTGAAATCCTGCTACACAACTGAACCAGGAAAAGCGCCAAAACAAAATGCTTCTTACAATATGATGCGAAATATGTCACATTCATATGCTACAACAAACTTGTCAAGTGCAGCTATTGCCTATTTTCCACGCTTGCCCCGCATGCATTTCCAAAAGACTGCATGGAGAGTTCAGCTCCAAACAATATGGAATTTGGTCAGTATAGATACTGTCACTGCAGATATCGTCTTCACGACGAGCCAACGGGAAGAAGCTTGATAATGGCAGAGATGGGCATCCCAATGAGGCCAAGGAGAACACTGGCAATCCACTGCAGTCTGGTGAGGGGTATCGTATTCGCAAACTCGCCTAGGAATTGCACCATGATGAACTGGAAGACGACCGTGCTGGTGAGAACACCCATGAAAACGTAGTTCTTCAGTATGCCCCTCAGCACGTTGATCTTCTCCATCTCCCTGGAGCTTATCTCATTGAACACCTGAAGTAGCATATACCAGGTTAGTATCAGGTTGGCAGTGAAACAACTCTTATTATTTCAGACCTTAGACAAAGCTAGTCTTCTGTTGGACTACCCTCCTATACTTTCAACAAATTATGACAGATCTATTGCAAGAGAAACGGATCTTGAACAGAGAGCACAGAGAAGAGAGGGTTCATGTTGTCTTGGGACTCGGAAGACTGTTAATCCATTGCTTGAATTCCATGATAGGTATCCAAACCAATGTGGATGCTAACTGCAGAAAAGCAGGACGCTGCTTTTTAAAAATGCTAATCGACTAACAACGTGAAATTCCATTATTAGTGTTGAAACCTCTTCATGCATAGGCCAACTTCCACCACACCCTAACTCCTAGCCTAAGAAGAAAAAAAACATATTTGCAATGGTACACATACCTGGCAGAAGACAAATGAGTTGAAAATAATTGTATTTAGCACAACTTCAGCATCAGGGCCTTCAAGTCCAAACATGCTTTTCCCTTGTGTCTGGAGATACCACATAACAATAAATTGGTAGAAAGACTGCCCCAGAATGTTCCTCCACATAACATTTGTGATAAATTTCCCTGTTCTGCCCACTGGCTCTCTCTTCATTAAGTCATCGTTAGGCGGCTCGGTAGCTAATGCAAGGGCACCAAGGGTGTCCATGATCATGTTCACCCAAAGAAGTTGAACAGCTGTCAGTGGTGCATTTCCTGCGATTGCATAATGTAAAAGGTCAGACGAGGATATCTAAATTCTGAAGTTAACAAAATCATCAAGGATAGGAGGTATACCTGTAAAGCAAGCTGAGGAGAAGTTGACAAGCAAAGCCACAACATTAACAGTCAGCTGAAACTGCACAAACTTTTGAATGTTGACGTAAACAGAGCGTCCCCATTTGGCAACAGTTACGATTGTGGAAAAGTTGTCATCCAGAATGATGACATCGGCACTCTCTTTCGCCACCTGAATAAGCTAGCATTAGTTGTACTGGATGGCATAAATAAGGATATTTCAGATTACCAATATTCAGGTCCTGTCTGGGTGTATGGTGCTGGATAAATTGACTAAATGCATGAATTGCAGAAAAAATTATAAATCATGAAGTATCTGCTAGTTGGTTAATACCCTTTAGTCCATCCAGTCAAAAACAAATGATGTTTTCTAACCATATATTTCTAACATCTCTGAATGTTTATATTGGATTTACAAAAGAGATATGAATAAAAAATGCTTACATAATATTAATTATACCGAGTTCTATCAATATCACAATAAAAATTAGTGGTCAAAGTTGCATTTGCTACGCCATGTCAACATCCAAAATGACACAGTTGTGATCAGAGAGAATAGAACTCGAAGTTTTGATCTCTTCAAATGGATAAATAATCTAACCTCAGTTCCAGCAATGCCCATTGCAAGTCCAATATCTGCTTCATGAAGCGCAGGCGCATCATTTGTGCCATCACCAGTTACAGCAACAACTTCATTGAATGTTGTGCGCAAATGCTTTACAAGTGTGTGCTTGTCGAGTGGTGATGATCGGGCCATTACCTTCAATACACAGAATCACCAAGAATTATGTTTGTATATAGATGGTAAAAACTTAAGTCAATAAGGTAATATATGCATAGCAAACCTGAATTTTTGGAATCAACTTGAGGAGTTCATCAAGACTTTTCTCTCTGAACTCCGGTCCCTCAATGGCCAGGCCATCTTCAGTAAGTATGCCACATTCACGAGCGATCGCTTTTGCTGTATTTATGTTGTCACCAGTGACCATTCTCACCATAATTCCAGCAGATCGGCAAGTTGCAACAGACTCCCTCACGCCTGGGCGAACAGGATCTTTAATACCTACAATCCCAATGCATGTATACCCTTGCAGTGGTATTTGTTCTTCAACAGAAAAGCCTTCTTCCATTTCCCGATAACCAAGGCACAATGTCCTTAGAGCTTCATTAGCAAAACTTTCAATAATACCATTGAACTTGTCAGCAGTTGTTTTATCAAGGGAGACAACGGCACCTGTCTCGTCCATAAACTTATCACAGGCAGCCAACACTATTTCTGAAGCACCTTTACAATGTGCACGGCATCCTCCTCCAGGAAGCTCAAGAACAACACTCATCCTCTTTTTTGTTGAATTAAAGGGCTCCATTTTCACAATCTTAGTTTCATCGCGCTTTGCCTTAAAATTTCCACCAAGTGACAACGCAAATTCTAATAAAGCTGTCTCTGTTGGGGTACCTAGAATCTGGTATTTCCCATCTTGGTCTATTACAACCTCACCACCAGTATTGTTAAAAATGGACTCCATAAGAGTTTTCACCACATTTTCTGGAAGCTCAGAACACAAATCAGATGCATTCTTGGGACTGTTAACTTCCTTTATGTTTCCACAAATGCAGGCCTTGACAACAGTCATATGATTGGTCGTCAGTGTTCCTGTCTTGTCGCTGCAGATGGTCGTAGCTGAGCCCATTGTTTCACATGCGGCTAAGTGACGAACCAATGCCTTGTCATTCATCATTTTCTTCATTGCGAATGCCAGACTCAAAGTAACTGCTAAGGGTAACCCCTCAGGAACAGCAACAACAACAATGGTAACTGCAATAGCAAAATGCTCTAACATTTCCAGTGCATCATCTCCTGACCAGCTTAAAAGCAGCCCCTCATGGTACTTCTTGCTGATTAACCCTTGAGAAAGGACAATGAAAGTTATGACTGCGAAAAATAGACCAATCTTGCCTATAATAGTTGCAACACCGTTAAGCTTGACCTGTAGTGGGGTTTCATCATCGCCACCTTCACTGAGAGTAGCCATTAGTTTTCCCCACTGGGTTCGCATGCCAACTGTTGTAACCAGCATCTTGCAGGAACCATCTTGAACTTTGGTCCCCGACAAAAGAAAAGGATTATCTTCATTTACAACAACAGGTTCACTCTCACCAGTAAGACTGGACTCATTAATCAGTAGAGAAAACCCACAAATGAATAGCCCATCCGCAGGAACCTGATCACCAATTGCTAGATGGACAACATCTCCAGGAAGAAGATCATATATTGATAGCCTTTGTCTAAAACCGTTCCTTGTGACTTGCACTTGTATTTTCTTTTTCTCCTTGTCCAAGTCCTTGAATTGTAAGGATTGCCGATAGTCACTTGTTGCAGTAACGAACACGACCAAGAGGATACTTGCAACAATTCCCAGACCATCATGAGCACCTTTTGGCCATCCTTCCATGGCAATGCCAACAACCAACGATACAAAGGCACAGACAGCAAGAATTATAAGAGTTGTATCTTGAAGTGCTTCCCATACAAACACCCAAAAACTCCGGACCTCGCTTTCTGTGAATTTGTTTAGTCCATATACATCCTGCCTGCGCTTAATGCTTTCCTCAGCTGTACTTAATCCATCCGTTGGTGATGTTGCAAGCTTGTCTGCTATTCCAGTAACTCCACCGTGGGTGATCAACTTTTTACTATCATGACCCTCAACAATAGACCCCAGTTCATCGGCGCAAATCTGAAACCCTGCAGCCTTGACTTCTTCAGGGACAACATACTCACTTCGAAGTGAAAGACCTGAGTATTTGTATTTTCAATGACATGTTTATTAGGTACTAAAAATGGTCCGAAATATAAGAAATTACTAAAACAAGACACGTTCTGAAGTCACATTATGAAACAGCATCCAATCATTACACGATTACCATGTATAAACTGTAGCGCAGCCTTCGATACCAGCACCGCAACCCGCAGTTTCTCCTGTTAAAACCATCCACAGTACAAAATTCAGTAACCTCTTAAAATTAAGCGTGTAAAATAAGCTCATCACGTTGTAGCAAGAGCGCAGCAGCAACACAAGCATCCGAAACCTGCCAACTTTAACTTCTCGAAACTCCATTCGTGAGCACGAAGCTACATAGCTGCACTCTGGAGTTAATTAAGGAAAGGATAGTAGGCTCTGATCAACGGGTTTGCTACACAATGTTCATAAGAAAGCTCGTACTTGCAGATGCTCCGATTTTGCAAAATGGGTTTCCTAATTCCCAAACCATGGCGAGTACTAAAATCAACACAGCACAAGCATGTCAAAAGTGATCGAGCAACAAGGATCCCTCCTAGCTCAGCAACAGCCATCACTATCAGACTCCGAATTTTTTGCTACAACCGCCGCATCCATCCGGTACTCCCCCAAAACAAAATTGCTACCAGTTGCTACTTGCTAGCTCAAGATCCTCCTCCCACGCATACAGTGTGCAGCTACAAACGCTAGTAGTTGGTGGACATGAGATTACATCACACACACCAACTGCCCCAACTCCAGATCGCTCTGCAGGATAGATAAACCCTAGCGACCCCGGCGGCCAGGTCCAGATCCCAGAAGAAGCTGGAGGCGGCGAACGAGCGGGAGAGGAGGAGGAGGAGGAGGAAGAATTGGGGAGAGTACGTGGTTGGCGTGCTTGATGGCCTGGGCCTCGCCGCGCTTGTCGAGGTTGGCGGTGAAGCGGAAGCGGCGCTTGGGGTTCTTGACGACGCCGCAGAGCTTGCGCCACCGCCGGAGCGCCTCCTCCGACGAGTTCTTCGCCTTCACCCCGCCGAAGTTCTCCTCCAGGTAGCTCTCCATCGCCCCCCACCACCTTCCTCCTCCTCCTCCCACCTCAGTTCAGATCAAATCCGCAAGGAAAAAAGAACCCAAAAAAATCCCAGCTTGCGGCGCCCCCTCCGCCCGCACCCGCGGCACACAGTAGGTGGCTGGTTGCACCGAGCTCCCTCCCGGCGGCCTGGCCGCTCCGGCGAGGGGATGTGGAGGAGGAGGTGGAGATGAGATGAGCAATGGCGGGGTCGTTGGGTCAAAGAGACGACAAGAGGACGGCTTCCTCTACTGACCACACTATTCTCTCTACTGTAGCCAAGTCTTAGAGAAATATTCATACTTTGGAATATTACCTGGACATTTTTATCACATACTCTTGGATAATTTTTCTCTTCTTTACTTTGTGGATTCACCAATTCATATTCATAGTCATCTTTAGGTAGAGATTATGTATAAATTTTAATTTTTAAGATTCAACATTTATAAAATTGTTTCAACTCTTTAAAATATTAAAATATATCGATGAAGAAAACGATGATTGTCGTATTTGGATTTCTAGGACCGGTCTATGTTAAGCTAGCTAGGTTATGAGAGTTGTAAAAAGTTATCCGTCAAGTGATCATGGTCATAAAAATTAGTCTTATGTGTCCAATTCATCACATCTTTAATTTCCGTTGGTCAATACAAAGTCGCTTTCGAAAACAAAACCTGATAGACCGGTTACTTTTTAAAAAAAAACAATTCCTTTACCCGGCTATCGTCCACCAATTATGGAAAAGGCAAAAAAGAACCTAGAGATTCTATTCCTTTTCCTTTTCAACAAAAATCCACACAACTTTTTCCACAAAGTAAAAGGATAGGAAACTTCATCGAAAAAGAAAATACATCACATCCAAAAAAAACACACCGAAAATCAAACTTTTGGAATTGTTTTTTTACAAAAAGAAAAAAATATACGGAGCATGAACAGGCATGGAACGACAATTAAGAAAGAGCACATCACCTCAAGATCCGGATCGCTTTGCACTATAAAAAATAAATCAATCAATCCATGTCTTTGGTCGTGTGTGCGTCAGTCAGTCTCTTACGTCTTTTTTACTAGTAAAAAACTCATCGTGTCTTTGTTTTTGCAATTACAATTTACAATTTATACATAAATTAAACATGCTCACGCGTTTTCGGGCACATGACCGGTCGGCCCGGCCATGTGATGCTCGCCACCAATCATTGATGCCAAAATGCCAAACTTTCGTTGATTCACATCTCTGAATCATTATTGACCGTATCGTAGTTTAGTCACAGTTTAAATTTAGTGTTGTTATGGGTGACTGTAATAAGAGCAGCAGGCTATAAACTAACTAAACCAACTAGATGTTTATGTGGAGGAGAGAAGAAAGGAGAGAGAAGAGAAGCTGGCCAGCTGCAGATTAGAGTGTATATATAAAAGGTATGACTAGGTATTAGTTTAGTGACGTAACACATATCTATTGTATGAATTAGCTATTGATTTACTATAAAATTAGTAGTTTGAACTTGTTCTAATGGACTTGGTTAATCAACAAGATTTGTACAGATGCTTTGATGGAGAGGCATGAAAGATTTTGGATTAAGAGATGAAAGAAATGTTTCGGTCCAGGAAAATGATAGGAAGCCTTTTGACATGTTTAGTACGCATTCTGCTCCTTTAGAAAAAGGCGGAAATTTTAAGACTCTATTCAAATCTTATGGATAGATAAACACGTAAAAACTACGTGAATGATTGTTTACATGGAGCGAGAAAAATACATACATGAATCAGAAAAGAAAAGAGATAGGCATACACAAGATATTGGACATCATATTGGAAATCTTCCAAAAATCGTCTTTTTTTTCTAAAGGATTTTCCATAGGCGTACAATCGATCAAAATTCCTATAAAATTCTTTTGTTCCAAAAATCCTCCGTAGGATTTTTACAGGAAACAACTCAATTTATGCGAAATTCCTCCAAAATCCAATGTTCCAAAAGAGGCTAACATTTAGAGAAGAACTCCATAGGAATGGCAAAAATTTTCCATGTTCCTAATGTGGCTAAAACCAGATACATACCTCATATCGGTTTCTATGTTTGAAATCCAGGAATTTTAATTATTTTTAACAGAAATTGAGTGGTTTCATGTGAAACTATCACAGACCGACGGAATGTGACCTCACATCACAATGAAAATGGAACGGAAATTTAGCTGAGGCGTCGGTGCTGGACTTGACAGAAGCCAGAGCCCGGTTGATCTGGACATGACCTGAAACACCGCAGAATGTCACGGCAGCAGCATGTGGCATACACAGCCTACACTCGTGCTCAAATGCACATGCATAGAACAAAAAAAGAAGTCTACCATGCCATAGATTCAGATCTCTTATTCTTGATCTCACAACAGCCAGCCACATGAGCATGAATTTTCAGTACCTGAAAACCCTTTGAAAAAAAATCAGTATTACTACAATCCACATACATTGCAACAGATAGATCATGCTTGATTCTTGCAGTAAGATTTTCGAAGATGATCTAGTCAGAATCCGAAGTAAGATCCATTTCAGGGTGAAACGGGCGGAGCAACTTTGCTAGGTGCTCCGCCATGTCCTCCACCTCCTCCCTCCCAAAGCCCCAGTCGTGGAGGACCAGAGACCCGATGGCGCCTCTCGCGACACCGTGCTTCTGGAGGCTCCGCGATCGCCTCTCTATGAAAGGTAGGACAGCGCTGCTTGACCGTAATCGTGCCGCCATTGGTATCGATTCGATGTCGAGTGAGCCCTTTGGCTGGGATTCTTCTGCATGGTCACTAAGGATCTCCCCGTGCCGGCCAAAGTTGCCTCTGAAGATTGAGGGGAACGGAAGGGGGACAGGGAGGGGGCAAAGAGATGCCGAGAGATGGGAAAATTTTGGCTTTCTCTCTCTGGCTTCGTAGACTGAACATATTGAGTCCTTCACTTGTGATATGGAAGTCCTTTGCCCGCCTGTGCCAACAAATTTCAATTGTTAATTCTTTGCACTTCTACATGTATAACCAAAATTTAGCCATGCCTATAATGTTGTTAAATGTTCAATATTGTAAGTATTAATAACAGTAGAAAAATAAGTTCTGTGGGCATGACAAATAAATAGGAGTTAATCAGATCCTAAGGCAAAAGATAAGATGTGCAGACCTCTATCAAGAGCTCCATGAACAACCAGCGATTCAACTGAATAGGGATCCTCATCCTCATTGCTGATTTCAGGGGTCAAAGAGTGCAGCTTCATCTCTATGTTCCCCATAGCATCTCTATCTGCAAATTACAAGTATGCAATTAGCAAGCAAGATTAAATTTCCATCCAATGTTGGTATAACAGTAGGGCATATGTTATGTTGTGTACCTGTCAAAGAAGGGGCAGGCATCGCTACATCCAGAGCAGTAACCATGTTCTGCCGACCTTGATCAGATAAAATGTGCACAAGTTCGCCAATGTCAAGATCACCAGATGAATGTGCTAAGTCTGAACTCGGGCCCATTCGTTGCAATCTAAATGGAACAGTAATTGAATGTATTGCTGCAGCACAAACAGCACTAGCATGGAATGGTTTCTCATCTTGTATATAAAGGTACGGTGACATGTAACCTGATGAAACAGAGTGAAAGGAAATTTGTGAGAAAATCTCATTCAGAATAAGCTTTCCATACATTCATGAAAATATTTTTTAAGGGAATTCATGAAAGTAATTTTGTATGGAAATCAAATGTGAATATACAGCATGAACAAAAGGAGTTGATATTTAATGGAAACGCAATCAAGTGCAGTATCTTAAGGCACAAGATTAGTATACATGAAAGCAATCAAAGGCAAAACTAGGCTACCGGAAAGAAGTCCTATCAAATCACAGAATAACAATAGCATCGCAAGTTAGTATCCTCCTGTGTATTTAGCCAACTTACGAGAACTCCCCAGACCTAAAAGTGCTCGAATGGTAAGTTTTCAAAAAAGAATAAAAAATAAACTAAAAATGTGGAGTTCAGGCAAAGGATAGCATACTTCTACTTAATGAAGGCGGTCCTATGGGTACCATCAGGTTGCAAAAGGACGAAAGTTTTGAAAATGAAACAGCATCATGAAGAGCTCTCATAATGGACTCCCTTTGATTCCTCCTGGATGATCCAAGGGTCATTGGATCCCTCACACAGTAAAGCAATACAGGTGTATTTGTGTAATCATCAGCAATGTTCTCCAAAAACTGTGCAGCTACACTGGAAAAACCTCCTGAATCATCCACAATAAACTGGATGCCCTGTGGTAAATTATGAATCAATTAAGCTAAAAATATGCATGATGGCGAAAATGATGTGCATAAGTGAACATTAGCTTGTCGCAAAGCTATAAGTAGAGTTTGCTGATAATTTACTGGGGAAAAGGGTAGGGTAGGACCTGAATATGGTCGCATTCTTCCACAAAGAACCTTAGCCTCTCATTCATTTCCTCTATTTGCGACCAGTCTGAAACAACCTCTTGTGCGCTGCCATAGTTATCAAACTTGTCAAAGTCTGTCCATGACCCATGTAACTCATACAAACTCTGAGGATGATACTGAACTTTTGAATAATCCGTCCAAAAGTTGACGCCATTCTCTAGACAGTCGATCAGGTCCTTATCTTCAACACTTTTCTGGGAGTTGCTGGCACCATTGCTAGTGCTTGGACTCTGCCCTTCTTCAACTAAGCTTTGCAGAAACAAGTTCCGCCCATGAGGTTTTGAGACTGATCTTGTTACATTTCCAGACCTACATAAACCAGGAAAAAAATCATCATGGTAATCTATGAGCCCAACACATTATTCAACATATAGGTGCCCATACTACAGGTAGAGGAGATGGCTCTATTCTCGTCGATGATATTAGCATATAGTTACTGATAGCATGAATAGCAGTAGCGCATAACAAGCAACAGCAGGCCAAAAGATGAATGCAACTCTACGAAAATAATAGGCAGATGCAATGCATCACTTCCACAGCAGCTGGATTAGTATATGCATCATTACTACCAGTCCATTGCTCTCTTATTATCAGCCTAAGAATTGCTTCCTCAGGCTGCAGAAATTTCCTAGAGCTGTATCAATCAAACATTGATAGAGCAAAGCTGCTATATTTGCTATCTGCTTTCTTTGACAATAAAGACATGCTTCCTCCATTTGTCAGAATTATCCCCCAGTTGTAGATACCTAAGCTTATTTAACTGATCCTAGCACACCTGTAACCCATTTGCACAAGCAATCCAATATAAACTGAAACAACAGCCTTAACCTGCGTAGCTTGTATACACCAAATTACAGTGATTGTTTATGCACAGTGGGCACAAGCAGCAAAACCGAACATGGAAGCATATTCTGAAGAAGTGAGAACGCCACTTGCCATGTAGCAACACTGAGATGATCTGCAGCAGCGCTGGTCTGACCGAGATTACCGGATGAACTCAGAGAGCCAAGAGACCCTGCAAATGATACCACCGTGAATATCAGTAACAAAAATAACAGTTGTTAAACACTACAATACTCGGATCAAATTCAGAATCAAATTACCTCGAGAACCAACAGACACCAGGCGAGGGCAGTAGGTAGGAACACCCTGGTGAAATCAAGCATTGTATACTAGTAGTCAGTAAGAGATGAGCAGTAGCAGAAAAAAAAAGAAGTATTTTTTCCATGATAGCGACGAGCGGCTCTACCTGGTGCGTCTCGCCGGAGCGGTAGAGGACGTCCATGTCCAGCGCGGCGTTCTTGAAGACCGGGTCGGCGTCGGGGTCGTCGGCGAGCCCGAGCAACTCATCCTGGAGAAGACCCAAGAAGAACAAGAAGCGTCAGGTTCTTGCACCAGGTGGAGCACGAGTCGGGGGGATCTTGCCGGAGACGAGAGGGGGCTCACCTGGAAGTTCCAGAAGTGGGAGCCGACGTAGTTGGCGAAGCCGCCGACCTGCACCGTCACCGCCTCCCTCATCGCCGCCCCTCGCCGAGCCCGAGAAGCTCCTGAACCGCGAGCTCGCCGGCGGAGTCGACGAAGAGGTCCCCCTTGCAGCACAGAACCAGATAGCGACGGGGCGAGGTTGCCCCAGTGGGGAATAGCGCCGGCGGCGAGGTGCTCAGCCAAACGGCGGCGGCGCGAGAAATCGTGGAGGTTTCCCCACACTACCGCTGTGGACTGGGCAGCAAATTTTGTTTTATTTTTCTTTTGAGCAAAAAAGGCTGGAATTTTCAGCCCAATTCATTCGGCCCAATCAGAAAAGGGGTGGACTATTTTGGCCGATAAAATAAATGTACCTGTATTTTTCAGCCCAATTCAATTCAAACCCAATAAACTGGACAAAAATCCATACACTGTTTCTAATTCAACTCGTACTGTTTTGATTTTTTTTCTAAAAAAAACTAAATTCGTACAGTGAAGAGATGAAGCCTGGGAATCCGATTCCCGCCAAAGGATATAACCAGTACGAAATGCACGGCAAAGTCAAGATCCAAAGTTCATTATTACCATCATGCATGAAGTACCAACCACTTGATTAATTAAGCATTAATTATGAGTAGGTTAGAGTGAACAATTCTCTTGATGCTCACCAATGCACTTACCAAAAAAAGGGTTAAATGATCCTGATCCAGATTCATTGGCACAAGAGAACATCTCCAATCAAGATCCACTTCAAGATGCAAGCTACTAGTACAATGTTTCACTACTACAAATCACATTTTCTTTTTCTAGTGGCCAGGGTTGGGCACCTGCGACCATAGACCAGTAAAAATAGGCGATCTTCCCAACGGATAAAGTCCGCTAATTTTCGCAGGTGGCTACGTTATACGGACTGTCAGCAAAAAAAAATTGGCAAAAAAATTAATTTTCAGAAACTCTCAACCCAGATGAATTTGCCTCTATCCCACAATCACAAATCCACGAATCAAACATCACATCCCATAATCACAGATTCTACAAACTAGATGAATTTGTCTCTAATCCCACAATCACACAGATCCACAGATCAACACATCCTCCAATCCCACAGATTGAAAAATACAATCACAAAGAAATCACGAATCACAAACTGCAACGCACTCTTGCGTTGAGTTCCTCCTGCAGACGAAGAAGATTCGGGAGACCTTAGGTCTGGCCGGGAGAGAGAACCAGGGTACGAAAACCATGAAAACCGTTATGGTCTTGGTTTTCATGGTTTTTGATCATACTGCGGGGGTGTGGTGCGGGGGTGTGGTACGGCATCCCGTAGTTTCGTTTGGATAATTTCATACGAATTTAAAAAATTTTAAAATTTCATTTAAAAAATTTATTTATTTATTATTATAAAAAATAAAATTCGTATGGTTTGTCAAAAACCACGGTATGTGGCGCGGTTTGAGCGAAAACCGCGGTACGGCACTGATTCGAATTTGGTTCGCATTTAAATTACATTTTTCGTGGTTTTTACGGTTTTTGATATGGTTTTCGTGGTTTTCTCCGCGGTTTTCGCGTAGTAGGGACGAAAACCGTGGCACGTTCAAATTCAAAACGATACACTATTCATATCGCCATGGTTTTCGAGGTTTTCGCGTGAAAACTACGCTACCGCTGGGTCACGAAACGGTATGGTCACACGAAATATAAAACCCTGGAGAGAACAAAAGAGGTCATGGTAAACGTCACCGAGCCACTGTCCTCGTCGTCATTGACCTGCAGTCGCCACTGGATCCAACGTTTTCGAAGACCACTATCACTAGGTCTAGAGCTCCCGATGTCGGCCACCATCGGATCTGGAGCTTCTGATGCCCATCGACATTGGACGAGTGTGACATGGACGTTGACACGACGGCCCATCCCTTCATCGTCGTGGACAAGCGCACTGCCACCGGATCCTGTGGCCACCACCAAGCTCACCTTCGGTACCCTCCTCTATCGCCATAGCCACCCTCCCCTTTTGCCACCGTGGACGAGCCTGCCTCAAGTAGGGATTGATGGCAGAGGTGGCCCTCCCCTTCGCCGCCTTGGATAAGCATGCCGGCACCATATCCGGTGGCCATTGTCGTGGACGAGCTCCTCTCCGGTACCCTTCCTCTCCTCTGCCACCGCTGCTGCAGAGGTGAGAGGGTCCAGAGGAAATCAGGGTTTTCGATTTCGCATATGCATGCCGTATCGCCCCTCGCTATTTCGTGCGAAAACCGCGACAAAGTGAATAGTGACGAAATTTAAATTTGAACAAAATTTGTCACGGTTTTCGCTCAAACCGCGAGAAAACCGTGCCAGATACCGCGGTTTTCGTGGCGGACAGAGAGAAATTTATTTTGTGAATTACTGATAAATATATTTTTAATAAAATAATTTTTTAAAATTTTTTTGAATTTGCATGAAATTATTCAAACGAAACCGCATGGATACCGTATCGCACCCTCGTGATATGGCCGAAAACCACGAAAACTGCAGCGGTTTTCGCGAAATCGAAAACTCTGGAGGGAATTGTGTGCAGCGTGGCTGACTACGCGATTTAATATCATGCTATTTCTTTTTTTTAGGCAATGCTCTTTAGTCAATGCTCTTTAGAAAATCGATTTTCGTAACGGTTTGTGATCGAAATGTCTCCAATACATCTTTACAAACATGTTTTTTAATCTGCAAGTGAAAATAAAATGGTGGTGCCAGTCGTTTTTATAGTGATTTCGCTTTCATTTTGTTCTTAACTGAAGTTAATTTTTCAGTTTCATTTTTAATTATCACACAGCGAGTAGTATGCGTGAGGAAATTTTACAAACAAATTAACATTCCCATCGTTTTCCTTTTTCACTTATAACTTGTAGTCATATTTTAATTTCAAAACCTAACTTTAAAATCGTCGATTTTAGGGTTTTTCATCGTAGCGTACACTTCTTCGCATATATAAAAGCTTTCTTTGTAAAATATTTTTTTCTGATAAGCCATTATGACTTATAATCAACGCAAGCCAAAACATAAAATTGTATAACAGGAGGCATCAGGTGGATAATGATCTAGCAGTCTTCTCCTCACTTAAAAATAATTAATCTCGACATCACAATTTAGCCCGAAGATTATACAATGTGATGTAATTAACACCTCCCATATCCTCAAACCCTCTACTACAGCAACTCAAATTACTCACATGGGTAACTCCAGTACTTAATATCATCCTCCAAAAAAAGCTCTCAACCACTGTACAGAAAATAGGCCTCAGTTCTTCAGTCACTGTGCTGCTGTGCTGCACCTGGAGACAATTAATTAATGGTGCTCAAGATGATGATGATGCCCTTGCCCCATTCTGCATCTCCCAGCTGTAGCTCTCCGACTTGCCGTCCTCCTCCTCCCCCTCCTCCTCGTCGCCGCCGTCACAGCTGTCGCCGCCGGCGGTCACCGACATGGCGTGGCTCGACGACACGGTGAGCTGCAGGGGACCCTGCGGCGAGCCAGACTGCGACGTGCTGTGCTGCGAGGTGGCGTACTGCTCCGGTGGCAGCTGCCACAGACAGCCACCAGCCGTCTGATGGTCGCCGCCGCCGCCGTCGGATGCTCGCCGCGTGTGCAGCCGGTACTTCTGCACAATTTGCTTTAAGATTCGTGAGGTGTACCGAGTTGTTGCCACCGACATGGCAAAAAAAATTAGATTGTAACAGTAGGAGTTGAGACGGAACAAACCTGCAGGTGGCTTTTGACTTCATCATTAGTGAGGCCATCAACCTTCATCAGCTCCCTAATCTGCTTAGGAGTCGCAGCTGCATCAACAACAAAAAAAATTAAGCTAGTTTCAGCGCTCCACTAAAAAATTAATTAAAAAGATGTTAGGATCAATCAACAATGTGAAAACAAATTACCATTCAATCATCTAAATAGTTCAGAAAGAAAATACAATTATCTAAAAATTATCATTGGAAACTTTTTCTAAAAAAATGTCGCAATTTGTACAATTTGGGTTGATGAGATCATCCCCACCTTGTGGGCCGCCGAGGCGCTGGAGCGCGGCGACGAACCGGCGGTGGAGCTCCGGCGACCAGCACCGCCTGGCCTTCCGTTGCACCGCCTGCTGCTGCAGCTGCTGCTGCTGCCGCCGCTGTGCTCCGTCGACATCCGTGACGGCGCTGCTGGTGGCGCTCGGCGCCGCCGGACATGCCGGGGCGTCGGTCGTCGCCGCCGGGGAGGAGAGGGACAGGTCTGGCACGGCCGCCGGCAATGGTGTGGCGCCGGCGCCTCCTGTTTTCTCCGGTGATTTTACAAACGCCGGCAAGGTGGCCAGTGGCATGAACGCATTGGACACCTGATGATTTGAAATTGACAGAACTAGTTAGGAAAAAATATACTCTTTTCAGAAAAAGTTAGCGAAAATACAGACAAATATGCATGAGATTGACAACACAAGTTATGCATGGTTAACATGTGTTAATATTTTCTTGGGTGGAGTTAACAGAATTATAAAAGTGACAAAAAATCGACAAACTACAAGAAACTGAAGAAAATGTTTTTTAGGGAATACTACAGATGAGAAAAGGATTTGAGACAACATCCTTTTTGTGTGTGGTTTATGATGTAATTTCCATTTCTATTCTACATGGAGATCTGGGGAAAAAAATTCTCTTCTTTCTAGTAGAAACCAAAAAAAGGGGGCATTTTTCATTGAACAGCTGAATTGTAAAGATTCCCATTTTTTTAGTAGTACTAGACTACTAGTAGTAGTATCACATAAATTTGCAAAGTTTCTTCAAAAAATCAAGTAGGAGTAGCATTACTACTTATCTTCCCTTCCAAAACAATCTGCCTTCAAACTAGTACAAATTTGATTGTTTTAAAGAAAAAACTACGAAACTTAAACAAAAAAAATCATGTTTTTCCCATGTCTTCCCCTACCTTGTGCTGCTGCTGCTTCTTGACGCTGCCGCCATTGCTGGTGCTGGTGCTGGTGTGGCTCCCGCAGCTCCACAGCTGCGCCGAGCTCATCCAGCTCCGCTTGTCGTTAGCTTCCGCCTCCGCCTTCACGTCCTCCGCCGCCTTCCTCTTCGCCGTCGGCGGCGGCGCGAACATCTCCGGCGCCGCCGCCCGCCGCCGCAGTCTCTGCTGCTCCACCTCGTTCTTGAGCCATTCGATCACTGCACCCCAACAACAAAGAAAAACAATCAAACTCTCAATGAAACAAGCCAAGAAATCCAGAAGCAGATTGAGGGAGCGAGCGAGCAGCTAGAGCTAGAGCTCACCGTCGGCGATGAGGTGGACGCTGATGGGGAGCTCGCGGTGGAACACCTCCATCTTGGCCTTTTCGGCCTCGAGGCTCCGGATGCACTCCTCGAACCGCGCCGCCTTCTCCACCACCTCGCCGCCGGCACCGGCCGCCCTCGCCAGCGCGCCCGTGGCCGTCCTCGCCGCCAGCAGCCGCATGTCGACGCCGCCTAGGATGGCCGCCGCCTCCTCCCGCGCAGCCGCCGCCGAAGACCCCATCATCTACAACGCCTCGAGGTATCCAGAGCGGCGACACCTCGCCGGAATTCGGGAGAAGACGGTGGCGGTGGAAATGGTTGCGGCGCCGGGTTTGCGTCTCGCGCTCGCCGCGTTTATACCGGAGGAAGGTTGGGGTTCCGGTTCAGGCAGAATGGAGGGTAGGATGGTAATTTGAATGTGGAACAGTATAGAACCGCCCAGGGAAGATACCACCAGCTTCTGCTATTATCTGTACAACCACTGGTTCCTTCTTCTCTGCATGTAAAAATTACTAGTAGTAATTTTTTATGCTTTATTTTGCATAAACCTTTTGCAACTAAACTGTTATGAGTTGAAAAAAATATTTTCTGCCTAAGCTAATTTCCTTGTGATGGCGGTTTCTATACCTAAAAATCATCCCAAGTTTTCTACTACATCCATTTTTTAATATTTGATGTTGATTAATTTAAAATTAAAATATCAACGAAAAAATAGGATGGAGTGTTAACGAGACGTCTTTAGCTTCATAAATGTCTAAGTTGTAGCTGATGGTTGATTAACTTTTGTAGTACGAAATATTCACTCCATATTTTAAATTCAAGTATTAATGCATCTTAACTTAATATGTAAAGTCCATTTTTCTGCAAGATTCCAATAGTTGATTCAGACGTGTAGCCATGCCAAACTGGATTTTCGCTATTAACTTCCCATGAAAATTCAGTTTAGACTGGAACAAAGAACATCATGCAGAGTAGTACTCCCTCTATTTCTTTTATTTGACATTGGTTAGCTCTTAGAAACATTTATGAATGAAGGTAGTAGTATTATGCCATCCCAACCCAGAAACTAGTTTCTATAGTTATCATGTCATATAGATACTATACATAGAAACTATATATACAATAGATGATGTCTTCAAATTAAATTCTCTCCAATCACCTCTCTTCTCTCTTTTTATCCACCTATCTCCTTGTTTTTATTTTTTATTTTTAATTTTTGTGTAGACAAGGTGTCTTGCATGCAAAATAGTTTCTTCATCTTTTTACCTCTCATCTCATTAATTCTTTTGCCACATTAGATTTTTGTTTATGTGACATCATATTAAATGTTATGAATATCATCCTATTGAAGGGTTGGGACTGTTATTATAACATTAATGAATAGTTTCTTAGGAATATTAGAGAGAGAGGGAGAGAGAGCGCATGAACTAGTAAAATGAAGGGGAGAGGGTGCAAGGGTAGAATGGTAAATTGAGAGGGGAGGGGGGAGGTGGGAGTCGGAGAAAAGATGCCGCCCGTGGAATATGGATGGGATCAGAGGCGTTTCGTCGCGTAACACCCAACCATCACCAAACAGAGAGCAGTCAGGATACCGCCTCCCCACCCCAATCTTTTCCTCCTCAACCCCCTCACATTTCCCTCAATTTCATATGGATCCTTTTCATGTTTTCATTCAGGTCCCTGCACTTTCACTTGCCGGTGGCGTACCAATATTCTACTCCTAGCCCCTTCTCTTTCCATTCCTTTTTTTCTGCCTCAGCATCTAGATTGTTTCAACTAGAACCAAACTTAAGGTTGTGTTTGGCTCTCAACTTCGAGAACTAATCTCTCACACACGTAAAACAAAGCGATTCATTAGTGCATGGTTAATTATATATTAGCTTTAAAAAACTTAAAAAATTGATTAATATATATCGTTTAACAGTTTAAAAAAGATGCACGAAGAAAACGAAAGAAGTAGAGGTTGTGAAAGAGAGGCAACAAACACATCCTAATATTATTGAGATTTTTTAGGTAGAAAGATTGTAATCGCACGTCGCTGTGTGCTTGTAGAAGCTTTTTGTAAACGGCACTCCGTATTGTAAATGCCCTTATCAATAATTCTTCTTCTGCCTTACCATGATGGCATCTGTTGTCACTACAACGAAAACCTTCATCTGTGTCGGACAGCAACCCTTATCTATGTCGGGTATAGCGTCCGTCACGACGCAAAGGTTAATGATGTGAGAAGTCATCTGTGTCGGGCAAAGGCCTGTCACCGATGCACTTATCTTTGTCAAGCCTAAACTAAAGCCTGTCATGCATGAGTGTCATCTGTGACGGGCTTAAGTTTAGGCCCGTCACGGATGAGTGTCATATGTGACGGGCTTAAGTTTAAGTCCGTCACGGATGACTATTTTTCAAAAAAATATATATATTCCCGCTGAAAAATTATTTACATATATAATTATTCACATATATATATATATATATTCATGCTCCCAGTAGCCCCATTCATATAACAATTATTTACAGGAAACCCAATTCAGAACTCACATATGACATTCACATATTTCACACATCCATTCATATATACAATTTATTTTTGAAATAAAGGAGAATAAATATTTGAATTTATCTCAACCAAAACAAAAGTTACATGATCTCAGATCTATACATTGCACCTCTCTAGATATTGTTCCTCTTTTGACCCTCTTTTTTTTTCAATTTTTGGGTTGTTGTTTTTTTGGAAAATTTTGACTTTTTATTTTTTTTATTTTTTAATATTTTTTGACTTAGGAGCGCATGAGAGGTAAGCACGTAAAATCCGAGCTTAAACAAGCAAAAGACGTGGTGTCACATCCGGGTTTTTTCCTAATTCGTTTAAAATAATTTACCCGAAATAATCGAAATTTCGAAATTAACCTGAGTCAACCTATAATTTTAAAATGCAATTAATAAATGGAAATGACATGATAGGATTTTTCTTGAATTCTTCATGTCAAAATACGCTAACAGGATTTTTACTTGGAATTTTTAGAGCACTCTAAGTATTTTTAATCAATTAAATAAGAAAACAAGAATTTAATTAAGTCCCTTTTCCCTTTTCTCTTTTTCTTTTTCTTTTTCTTCCTTTTCCGTACGCCCGTACGGCCCCTTCCCGCCTCGCCGAACGGCCGACGGCCCACCGCCGCGCGCCTCCTCCGGACGGGGCCGAGGCCCACCGTCCCCGCCGCGCCCGCAAGTCCGGCGCTCCTCCTCGCGCCGGCCACCGACAGGGGCCCCACTGTCGGAGTCGCTCCTCGCGCCCGCCGCCCAGCCGCCGCCGCCATAGCCGCGCCACCTCGCCTCTTTCTGGCAAGCTCACGCGCCCGCGCCAAGGGGCCCACGCCGGCTCCGCCCGCGCCGCCGCACCCGTGCCCGCCTTCCCGCGCGCCGCAACAGCCCGCCGCCGCCCGAAACGGCCGCCGTATCTCTCTCTCTCTCGAGTCCGAAAACGCCGCGACCTTATCCCCGCCATATTCGTGCCCGTTTCTGCCTCCTCTCTTCCCTTTAAAACCCCTCGAGCTCCACCTCGTTTCCCTTTGTTCGCCGTTGTTTCTAGCCCGTGTCGCCGCCGTTTTCCGTCGCTTTCATCCGCCGCGAGCTCGCCGCCGTCCCCTGGCCTCTTTTGTGTTCGTTTGCTTCCTTTTCTTTCCGCGCGCGTGCCGCCGCTCGTCGAGTCGTTGCCGCCGTCCCGCCGCCGCTCGCCGGTTGTCGCCGCCGTCCCCCCGCCGCCACCACCACCCGTCAAACCCTAACCCTAACCCTAGCGCGCCCGTGCCGTCCGATCTTGCGGATCGGACGGATCTGCGCCATCCGATCGCGACGGATCCGCGCCGTCCGATCGCCGCCGTCCGGCCGCTCGATCGCGCCACGTCGCCGCCGATCCGGCCGCTCGGATCGCGCCACGTGGCGCGATCCGCCACCGCGCCCGTCTCCGCGCGCTCGCCTGTGCCGAGCGACGCACCTAGGCGACGCCACCTGTGTCACGCGTGGATGACGTCACCGGGGACTTAATTGCGCAATAAATAATATAATCTTTTCGTTTAGTTTAAAAATCGCAATTAAACTTCTAAAATTCATATCTTTTGAATCCGAGCTCCGTTTTTCAATTTTTGGGTTGTTTTTTTTGGAAAATTTTGACTTTTTATTTTTTTTATTTTTTAATATTTTTTGACTTAGGAGCGCATGAGAGGTAAGCACGTAAAATCGAGCTTAAACAAGCAAAAGACGTGGTGTCACATCCTGGGTTTTTTCCTAATTCGTTTAAAATAATTTACCCGAAATAATCGAAATTTCAAATTAACCTGAGTCAACCTATAATTTTAAAATGCAATTAATAAATGGAAATGACATGATAGGATTTTTCTTGAATTCTTCATGTCAAAATACGCTAATGGATTTTTACGGAATTTTTAGAGCACTCTAAGTATTTTTAATCAATTAAATAAGAAAACAGGAATTTAATTAAGTCCCTTTTCCTTTTCTCTTTTTCTTTTTCTTTTTCTTCCTTTTCCGTACGCCCGTACGCCCCTTTCCGCCCGTCGCCGTAACGGCCGACGGCCCACCCCGCGCGCGCCCTCCCTGGACGTGGGCCGAGGCCCACCGTCCCCGCCGCGCAAGTCCGGCGCTCCTCCTCGCGCGCGGGCCACCGACAGGGGGCCCACTGTCGAGTCGCTCTCCTCGCGCCCGGCCGCCGCCCCGCCGCCGCCATAGCGACGGATCTGCGCCATCCGATCGCGACGGATCCGCGCGTCCGATCGCCGCCGTCCGGCCGCTCGGATCGCGCCACGTCGCGCCGATCCGGCCGCTGGATCGCGCCACGTGGCGCGATCCGCCACCGCGCCCGTCTCCCCGCGCTCCAGCTCGGCGCGACGCCAGGCCCTGGGACGCCACCGTGCGCGCGTGGATGACGTCACCAGGACTTAATTGCGCAATAAATAATATAATCTTTTCGTTTAGTTTAAAAATCGCAATTAAACTTCTAAAATTCATATCTTTTGAATCCGAGCTCCGTTTTAGTCCATTCAAATTTCATTAAATCCAGAAAAATGTCAAGAATCCATTAAAAATACTTTTTAGTGCTGTTTCAGTAGACTTTTTAGGGTGTTTGTTGAGTGCTTTGTTTGTCGTGTAGATTCCGAGTCTTCCGGCGAGCCCGTTCTCTTCGAAGTAGTCGCCGAGGTTCCTCAGTCTCCAGAGCAAGGCAAGTCATACCTTACATTGACCATATTGTACCTATTTTATGTAAATACCTCTATTTCATTCAAATACTGCATATGTTTTAGAATGTCATTTCATGGGATGTTTATACCTATTGTACTCAACCATAGGATTGTTTACCTTATACCATTGGTAACCTGGGATCCAATGTGACTAGATGATAGTTTAAGGTTGCTTAGTCATGCTTAGCGCAACTAGCTCACTTATGGGAATCACACTAAGTTTAATGCTAAAGTTGACCTCCCGATGATATTAAGATATGATCTTGTTCTTAATAATATTGAATTATAAGAAAGGTGAGTCGTGAGCACATGGTTGGACTTTGGTTAGCGTGCTCATGACGATTAAGGACCGGTTCTCGGAAAACCCTGGAAGAAATGCCGTGCATACCACAAGCCAGCATGGGTAATGGCTGGGCCCGTAGCATAGCTGTCTCTAGTTAACGTATCCCAGAGAGGGTGAGCGTGATGGAGTTGGGTCGGCCTGGTTTTAAGGGTTGATCGCTTCCGGATTCATCGCGGCACTAGAGGGGGCGCCCATTGCCCGGTGGGAATGGGGCGAAACCTTGATGTGGTACGATTGATTAGAGGGGTTGTGTGAAGGGTCCGTCACAATTCTTTTCCGGGCACCGTGGTGGTGCACCGGCGCACTGCTAACGTGTTGTGGGATTGTGTCTTGTGGGTACGTTGTACACCTCGATCGAGTAAAAACTATTCGAATAGCCGTGCCCACTGTTACGGCGATCGACCGATTCACCTTGATTAGTCTCATTTACTTTATTCGAATGAAATGTTGGAATATGACTAGTGCGGTGGATGGATGGGCTGTTGCAACGTGGTTTGAGCGTTGGACGAGCGTTTATTTAATACCGCTTAAATATTACTACTTTTTCTTGTCTTCAAATCTTATTATTATATACCGCAAATGCTGTTTATGCAAATTGAGCCTCTTGACCCTTCCTTGTTATTTATCTCGCATCATGTACCCTTTTCCGGTGTGACTTGTTGAGTACGGTGGTTGTACTCGGTCTTGCTTCTTTTTCCCCTTCGGTGCGAGGTTGAGAGCGAGGACTCCGAGGAGGTGTAGGCTTGTTCTCGTCAAGGTTTAGCCGTGGAGTTGGTGTTCCGCTCGCTCGTGTCAAAGTTTAGCTTAAGTCGGTTTTATTTTCCTTTCCGCGCATTTGTGTAACTCTTTTATATTGTTTCTAAGACGAGGATTCGTATTATCAATAACGTCGATTTGTGTACCTCGGCGATTCCCGGACGAGGATGTAATGCACAAATTAGCCGAGAATTCTGGTGTGAATTTCGGCGTGACACGTGGCGTGTGAAAAATTCGAAAACGCGCTCGGAATTAAGAAAAGCTTTCGGGCTCAAAAGGCAATCTTCTGAGCCATTTTTGGGAAAAATAAATCGCCAAACATGGCAAAGTTGTGGACGAACGCATCCGAAATTTTTTTCTAATCGATTTTCATATATGAAATGTCTCAATCGGAGTCCGTATGTGAAAGTTATGGTCGTTTTAAAACGACTCCAAATTAGAGGACAAAGCAGGAACAATACGTACAAAAACTTGTTACACGCACACAAACTAGACATGATGGCTAGGGTTTGATAGAAACAAAGGGGGAAACAACGGATACATGACATGGCATTCATCTCAGATCTATACATTAGGAAGCACGATAGCACATGAGGGAGATGGTCTTACCTGGAGCATGGTGGCGCTCGGTGGCCGGGCTAGAGGACGGTGGTACTCGGGCTCGGGGACGACGGCACTCGGGCTCAGGGCCGACGGTGCTCGGGCTCGAGAATGGTGGTGCTCGGTGGCGGTGAGGGAGAGCAGCGGCGTCGGGCTCGGGAAGGCGCGAAGGACGGCGGCGGTGCTAGTGTTCGCAATGTGAAGACTTAAAAAATTTTCACGCTCATGTGTAGATCTGAATCAGCTCTCGGGCTAGGTTAAATGATTTTGAAGCATATCATGTGTTGGAGCCCGTCACAGATGACACTCATCGGTAATGGGCCTAGTTGTTATCTCGAGCCCGTCACCGATGACACTCATCAGTGACAAGCCTAATTGTTATCTTAATTGGGCCTCAGGTTGGTGCCCGTGTCATTAGTGACAAGCCTAATTGTTATTTTAAGCCGGCCTCAGGTTGGTGCCCGTCACCGATGAGTGTCATCGGTGACGGGCTTCTGTTGGAGCCTGACAAAGTTATCGTAGGTTATCTTTTACGAGCCATGATTTGAGCCCGTCACCGATATGTATCATCCGTGACGGGCTCGAGTTTTTTATATCTAATACGTCTGTGCGAGTACTTTTTGTCGACCTCTTTTTAGACCCGTTTGAGATGACTTCATTGTAACGGTCTGCAAAATCTAGGTATTTAAGAGCCTATCATAGATGAGAGGATCTGTACTAGGGTGCGTTCCAACTGAAACCGAACCAAGTTTCTTTAATTCGTTTTTTAATAAGAAAAAATATCCTTGCAAAGGAAAAAATAATACGGGGAATTAGTGTGTGTTTGCATGCGATGTGAATTAGTGAGAAAAAAGGGGGCTAAAATGGGAATCCATTGCTGGAAAGTTGATTCTTCCTCCCTTCCTATGTTGTCGTTAGCAATGAGGTTTTGTGCTATTCTCTCCTTGTTGATGCGAGATGCTTGAGATCAGGAGAGAAGAGTTGGTGAGGGGTAGGTTTCATCAAGGGCATACACAAGGATATATTCGTGTGTTCTTTGTTGCCTTTTTCTCGTCCCTCCTTCTTCTCTTCATTATCATCATCTTCTTAGAATTGATGATATTGTCTTTTTCTCTTTCGCTAAAAATGCTCGATGAGTTTAGATCCCACAATACTTTCCTTTTCACAAAATTTCTAAACTTAATTAATTGATGGCATTGTTCTTTTTTCTCTTTCACCATAAATGCTCGATGAGTTTAGATCCCATAATATTTTCCTTTCCACAAAATTTCTAAACTTAATTAGCTCTGCTGCTGCTGCTTTTTCTTCGTCATCTTTTTTCGAGCTGGTTAGATGCGACACCAACAAGCTTGAAACACACATGCTTGACGATTTTTCGGTGCCATCAGAAGTTTAGTTTTATGGAAGTTCTGTTTAGCTAATGGTCAAACCTGGATTTCTCTGAGAAAGAAATTAATGGATATGTTGCTTTGTGGTTTTCTTGGAATAAAATTGTGAGAGATTCTAAAATACAAGGAGGAAAATTCTCTAACCTTTCAAGCCCGCGATACATAAATGAGCAAGCTAACATGCCATCTTACTCAAATTATGGGCCTGTTTGGTTCCATTATTCATTGGGACTAATGAAATAGGGACTAAAAATGAATTTTTTATTAATCTCTATCATGTTTGGTTCCACAGACTAAAAGAGAAGCATTAAAACACATGTACAAATACTAAAGTGCCCCTCCACCCCTGCCCCTGTTTTGGCGCAACAAATTATCAGAGGGTCGGCGGAGCTTGAGAGGCGGCAGATCTGCGAGCAAATAGAAGGACACGTTGGGACCAGAGGGAAGGCTGCGCAAGGACCTGATAGCCGACGGTGAGAGGATCTGAGGGGCCGCAGTGCTTGGAGAAGGGCCGGCGGATCCTCAAGGCTGAGGAGACGCGGCGAAAGAGTAGAGACCAGGCGACGCTCGGAGCAAGGAAGGCCGACCCCACTTGAGGGGCGGTCGACCAGCGACCAGAGCTGCAGCGGAAGAAAAGATAGGAGAAAGGCAAATGCGGGGGGCAGGTGCTGGGGGGAAGGATACGCGGGGTAGGTGTGGGGCAGTAAAGGAGGGGTAGAGGTGGTCCAATAGTCCATTAATCCCTCATTAGTATCCTTTGAGAGACTATAGACTAATGATATTTTAGTCTCTTATTAGTCTCTTTATTTGGTTCTATAGTCCCATTATGAGACTAAAACTGCTTTTTTCTAGTATATTAGTTCCTAGGAACGAAACATGTCCTATATCTCCGGTTTACTTATTTTCTCTGACAATTTTATTGAGAATCACATTGTTAATATTCAGGAAAATCATCCTTAGTTAATTAGTCAAAGTACCCAATCTACCTACAACTGCCTCCATCCTAAAACGTAACTATTTCTAACATTATACCTTGTCTCAAAATAAAGCTATTTTTTCATCTATCCTATGCTCTCAACCAATCACAAACATTATCTATTTAATTTATTCATCTATTTTCTGCTCTCAATCAATCAAAACGTTCCTTTAATCATTCCCACATATTTTCTGAATACCTATGTCCACCTTAAAAATGCTTACATTTTGTGACCGAGAAAGTATAAAATTAATGTGATCTAGTAGGAGATAAATTTAATGAGGTTTCCATGACACCCATGACCAAAAAAGTGTGTTGGACTTTTGTTTACCTCATGCAGCACGCCTTCAGTGCTTATCGGTAGGAAGAGCATGTCAACGACATCATATAAATGCAAAATTGACATCAAATAAATGTGAAAACAAAAGACATCCTAATTCAGATTGAGTTTTTCTATATGTTAGTAATAGCTATCACTCTATATATATCACTATTTCATTTTTTTCACTCTTCCATGCATCCTGAAAGTCATTTTAGTACTAAATTATTTTAGGCAGGAGGGGGACCATAGAATTACCATGGTACTGTTTTCTCTATCTGCATATGGTAAATGTTTGTAGTACAATAGATTAATTAGTGATGTCTATCTTGATGGCATGATCCAGTGAGAGTGAGAGGTTCACTTTTCTATTATTTCCAACAAGTGTAGCTAATGCAATATACAAGCATCTGACCCTTGTCAAATCTGAAAAGGATATGTGCCTTGACACAGAAGTTACAATAACACATATACTGTGGTAGCGCACAAAGCTTAAAGTAATTAATTAATTGATTAGTCACTTTGTCCCAAAATATAACTACTTATAAGTGTTTCAATTATGTCTTAAAATATAGCTATTTTTTTCATATTCTCATTTCAACCAATCACAACATCTTTCATCTACTTTTTTTCACATATTCTCTCGTCTCTTGCCATCACAACTGTCCCTAATTTAATTTATCATCTCCTTAGTTTCTGTGAAAACTTCAGAACCGTTTATGTTTTGAGACAAGGGTAGCTTGGTACGACTAGTAGCCTAGTAGGCACAAAATTATCAGTACTCCTACCTTTTTCGCCATGGAAAATGACAAGTGTTTTTACTTTCACCAAATTAAAGTTAGTATCAGTTCCATCATCACATGTTCACAGCCATGATGCATGGTGCAACCCCGTTCGAGATGGGTCAAGATTAAGAATAAGGTAGGACACATAAAATAAAAAAATGATTAACATATGGTTAATTGAGTTTTAATCTTATAAACTTAAAAATAGATTTATTTGATATTTTAAATCAACTTATGTATAAAATATTTTTATACGAAACATACCGTTTATCATTTTAAAAAATGTGTTAACGAAAATCGAGTTAAAATCTACATCTTAATTAGAAAAAACCTAGAAAGACATGAACCACTTCTTCGTAAGGCCGTTCATCCACTGATGTAACCATGACTACTATGGATACAACCGTTGCTTAAATCATATATCAACACGAAGACATCAAGATTAAGTTGTCTAAGTTCTGCAATTTAAATCGGTCACCTATTATAGTAATGACTTTAAACGACCGCCAAATATACATATGAGCTTCATTTTGAGCCCATGAGTACTTGATGGAAAGCCTTCGGAGTCATGTTTCCAATAGATCCAGCCTCATCTTCAAATTCCATTTCAGTCAATCGCAATCACAGAGACAAAGTGTTACTTCATATATAATGAGGCATATGGGCTTGTAATTCATCTGATGCCTCACCCCAAGTGGGGCCCAAGTAGAATGCACCCCAACCTGGTGGAGCACGACCCTAGGACCCCTAGGTCGTCCTCTCACCTCCTTAAATAGTTAGCTACCTTCTCGGGGTTTTTTTGGGTTTTTTTTATTAAAGTTTAGTCATGGCTACTTTTACGGGTAAACCCGTGATCGGTCAGATTGTCATTTCCTCGTTACAGAACTTCAACTTATCATCTGTATTCAATTCCTATTTATAATTCACCTATTTATAATTCAGATTGTTTTTATCTTGTTATTGCTTGTAGAAATAAGGTTGATCTGTACCAGCAAGATCAACAGCTCACGGAGACGTGTATTAATCGCTAAGGCACAACAAAATAATGTCTCATACTGTTATAGTCAGGTCATCAGTGTTTCTCTTAAATCGTAGTTATCATAAACTCACCAAAAGATTGAGCCAATCAAAATTACGAGCTCACGGTTTATCATTCACCCAGCCAATGGCTGTCCTCCACGTGGCAGTTGGTTTGCGCATGGTGAAAATTGAGATTCCCTTATTTGGGATAGAGGTTTGGACTGTGGAGGGATTTTATTATTGGCAAATGGCAACAGCAATTGGGCAAGGGGATAAGGATTCCATGTTGAGTGGGCCATGAGAGAGAGAGAGAGAAAGAGAGATCTCCATGGGATTTTGCTGCCGCCATTGCTGAGATGACACGCCAAAGTAGAGAGAGAGAGAGAGAGAGATTCTCATCAAGGAGACAAAGGCAACGTCACCGTTCCCAAGCTGCAAAGATTCTTTTGGTTAGGGTGGAAGTGAACCGCCACAAAGATTCTACATATAGCACTGCGTACCAAATAATTCCTCCTTCATTTTCTACTCACTTCATAAAAAAATTATTCTATCTATTTTTTGAATAATAACCAGAAGTCAGTTTTTTTATGGAGGATGTACATATTTGTGAAATCGGAATACGATTAGTAAAAAGTGAAAGGGTGTATACTGATTGTACTAAATATCATTTTTCTTTCTGGAAGTAAGAAGCTCTTCATTTGTGGAAATGTAATCTAAAGTTGAATTGGCAAAAATTTGGAATCACGCAACCATTTTAATTTCAATATACCAAAAACATTAAGGCCCCATTTGAAATGTACAGCACAAATTTATATTGAGTTACCATGCTAACTACATACTCATATTTTTAATGAAATACTACAGTGTAAGCACAAAATGTCTTTTTATCTTACTAGCAGATGGGATGAGATGATTTAAAATTAAGAGCATATAACTTAGGCTGGGTTGGGCTATCTAAGAATTAAAATAATTTACATGATTGTTTAATTAAATATTAGCTAAAAAATTTAAAAATAAATTACTATAATTTTTAAAGAAACTTTTCTATAGAAAATATTTATAAAAGACATACCATTATCATTTCGCATTATTATTTCTCAGTTAAAAATTATGCGCGTAAAAAACTCGAGACTATGGATCGGAAAACTGAGAAACGAATACAACCTTAAGCTCCAGTTAGTTCAAGCTTCAATAAGCCGCATTTATTGCCAGACCAGAATTAAAACATTTGCTTATGCAATTAGTCCGAAATAAGATTATTCTTTTTGACCTCCCCTTTTGGTATCAAGGAGGTGCCTCCCAGATGTTGAAAGTTGAAACTCCACAAGCATAAAGCTGGGATTCCATGATTTGGCATCCTCCAATTTGTGCACCATTTTGTCAGAAGCACTCACTGTCAATGAAAAGAGGAAGAGAACATTGAACAGTACCCACCACTTAGTCCCTAACCACTATATCCATATTGAGAGCCAAAATTATGAATTTTCCCTAAAAAATCATCTTACCTTTTTTCTAAACAAAACACATATGCATTTTTTCTTGTCTTGTATATCTTTGTGCTACAACCGCTAGCTACCAATACACTTAGTGCGTTTGGTTCGGCAGGATGACTGAGTCTTTTCACTGCACTTAAAACGGGAAGAACCATTAATATATAATTATTTATTTATTAACTACTATAAATTTAAATATAAATTTATTTGAAAATAATTTTTATATAAAAAGTTTTCTTAGAAACATACTAGTTTACTGTTTAGAAAACGCATTTATGAAAAATGAGCTAGTAACCAAATCGAGAAACTGTTTCAAACTCGTCTTAACAAACATTCCACCGTGACGTTCTTAACGCACGCTCACATGTGTTTGGTGGGAAGGTCATCTATACCATTACTTTTGACATAAAATTTCCGAGTATACCAATTGAATTTGACCCAAATTTTGAAAAAAAATCTTCTTCTTTTTTCTTTCGTAGGACTTTTGGTCTCATCGAGAGGCCGGGCAGACAAAATTCAAAGGTCACCTATAGAAAAAGCAAAGTGATTTTTTTTTGGTATAGAAATACTGATACAGTACGTTTTTCACACGGCATGATTGGGTGTGGGGATCTGTGGAGATTCTGGCTGGTGGGGCCCACATGTGCCTTTGGACGCAAGGATGGGATCGACACAGAATAATTGCCATCGCATATCGTACGAATAATCGATCGGATTCTCACTCTCTCACTCTCTTCTCCATTGGATTCTTTGCTGCCTGTACTCTAAACTCGATCCCTCTTTTTCGTACCACCGCATGCATCTGGAGGGAAAGAGCATCCAGCTTTAATCCAAGCATATATGCATCCCCCCATGGCATCAATGAAACCACTGTAGAGAATCCATCCTAATTAATTAATTTCATTATGGGGGTTGCAATGGATTCCAAACAATATACTTATATACATTTTTGAACTTGAAATGGAAGTTAATATATTCCTTGTTTATAGAAATTGTAGATAAGTTAGAACGAATTATTGATCGGCAAATAATATTTTTAAAAGTCATATACTTTCACAAATATTTTTAGTGTTTAAAATTTATCCACAAATGTTAGCATTTCTCTTTGGCAATCAAACCACTAATGTTTCCTTACATTCGTTATATTGTTGCAGTTTTTGGTTGTGATATTTTTCGAACTAGCTTGTAAACTTGGAGCATCAAATTATTTTTACCTCAACCTTAATCCCTGCTAAAACTCTTAAAAATATTTATATCTGTGGATGGCACGAATAAACAAATGATATATCTGTTTATGGGAGATCTTTCATAAAATAGGCGTGTGCGGTGATGGGATGGCAAACACACCACTGTTAGATTAGATTCTCTTTTATACTGCACAGATATCAATCTTATGATTTTGTATATGGCTGGATACCGGAGGAGTTCACTCCTATAAACATCGTAGTAGTCTTGGTTAGTAACTCCTATTATCCCGATTTTTAATCAAAACTATAAATCCGAGACTAAAAATATCAATCTTTAATTCCGGATAAAATAATCATGACAAAAAATCTATTTTAATCCTAGTTCCTAGTATCAACCAGAACTAAAGATTAAAATATCACGTGACATATATTTTTTTTATTTTTTCTTTCATTTTTTGCTTGCATATTATTTTTTTGTTTCAAGACAAACCTCAAATACAACCAAAAAAATCTTCACACATCATAGATCAAAAAGAACGACAAAATCACGGATCAACATTACAACATCACAACATCGTAGATCAAAATAACAAACCATCAAATACAATATCACAGTCACAAATCAACAAATACAAAATCACAAAAAATCTAAAAAAATCTCAACGGCTCGACGAGCTGCGCGCCGCTGCCTGCCACCACGCTAAGGGAGAGGGGAGGAGAGGGGGAGCAGGCCTGGGGCCGATGCCGCACGACCGCGGCCGTCGCCTCCGCCGCGGTTGCCGCACGCTGCAGCTCGGCCGCCGCACCAATGCCAGGGAGAGGGGAGGAGAGGAGGAGCGAGCCGCGGCGCGCGCCTTCAGATCCCCGTCGCCGCACGCCCGCTCGGCATTGCCGCCTGCCAGTGCCAAGGGAGAGGAAGGAGAGGGGAGCGAGGCTCGCGGACGGCGCCTCCGCCCACGGCCGCCGCCGGATCCGGACGTCGCGCGCTCCGGCCGCCGCCCATCTGCGGCCGCCGCGCGCTCCAGGCCCGTCGTCGCCGCCACGGCCAGCGCCGCCCGTCCGTGGCGAGGAGAGGAGAGGATAGATGGGAGAGAGAGAGAAGAGGGATCAGATTTGAGAGAGGGAGAGAGGAGAGCTTGAGGAGATAAGGGAGAGGGGAGAGCTCGAGGAGATAAGGCAGAGAGGAGACAGGCGCGGCATACGAAAAGATAAGGAAGAGAGGAGACCGATTCTGACATCATCTATAGTACCAACCGGACTAAAAATAGCATCTTTAGTTCCGGTTGGTGTTAACAACCGGGACTAAAGACCCCCGGCGCTCTGACAACCTCTGACAATATTTGAACCGGGACTAAAGATTCTAAAAATTCGTTGTCTTTTTAAACCGAGATTAAAAATATTTTTTAGTTCAGGATACAACTCAAACCAGAACTATTGTGGATTTTAGCACTTTAACCGAAAATGATTTTTTCAGTAGTGATGATGAAATTGCTACATGCATCTAAATGAAGCATGGAAAGGTGGAAATTGAAATTTGTTGTTCACCTTCAAAGGTTGGGTGCTATACCCTTGGTTTGGCAAGGGTGGATGGTTTGGACCATAAATTCTTCCACTTCGAAATTCATGGGTTACATCACAACTTTTATGTGGTTTAAAAGCCGTGAGAAATAACGTACCACTGACGTAACAAGACTGAAGCCTTGGGAGTTCTAAATGTTAAATGTCTTGTATGCATATTTAAGCTTTTGTTTTGTATACATGTAATTTAAGCCTGTTTTGAATGAAGGAAAATTTTCCAGTATATACTTACTGGACTTAGAACTATTTTATGTGAAACTCCAAATGTACAAGGCGATAAAGAGGTTTAAATTAAGACATGAGCAGCTAATCGAACTGAAAATTGAATCGCTCATATATGAACATAAATAGAATATAGATTTTTCACACTACCGTGTTACACCATCGAAAATTACGTTGATATCTAGTCTATCTATCATTCTATCGTTATTATATATTTATTATGTACTAAAAATCTATTAAATTTTTTATAAACGCTCTTAGCATGTGTTTGTTTGAGCTTATATTTTTTAATTTTTCTGAAAAATTATCTTTCTAAAAAGCTAGCTTACGCTGATAATCTTTTATTACTTTTATAATAAATTTTTATTTTCTCGATATCAAAAACCAACAAAAACTTATTTTAGCGAGCTTTTTAGTTTTTCATTTATTTTTTTCAGCTTTTCAAAAGTTTACCTAGAAAGCTGAAACAAATAGTACTTAAGCTGTCATGTATTCTCTTATAAATAATACTCCCGAACCATCACGTGACGCTTTAATAAATTAGAAAAAAAATAAAACATCCAACCCTTGATTTTTACTTAATACAATGAATACATTATTAATTTCATATCGTTAGATCGACATTGACTTGTCTTTAAAAAAATCCCAAAATCCATCACCCGAACCCCTCTTGACATGTACGTACGCAGCAAATACCTCCACCCCGATTTCCCTCAAGGCCTCCTCTTCTCAGATACCACCGACGTATGTATCTAGCCCTCCTCTCGTACGTACGTACGTACGCGTCCCCCACCTCTACTATCGTATCTTCTCACCTTTCATGTGACAACCAACCTTTGAATGTCATTAAAACAATCATAGAAAATTATGAAAAATGGTAATATAATTTTTATCACTGTATATAACTGACATCCTATAAACGCTCTCGCGCCCATGTCACCACGTGTACAATTCCGATGAGAGAAAAAAGTAAACATCAAACCCTTAACTTTTACTTAAGTTTGAATAATTAGATCTAGAAAAATCCTCTCCTTTATCTCCGGTCTACATACGAAACAAATCTACTTACGCATTGTTCGGTGGCAAAAAATACTACGCACGATCGAGAAAAAAAACCAGTCCTCCTAATTCTTAAATTAAACTTTTGTTATGTTTGTATGCATGTACACCATATGCCTCCTCCTTTGAGACCTATTTTACTCCTATTATTTTATTTTTTAAGGTAGGTGACTATCTAAAATATAAGATCTATATATAACACTAAAAAAATAAAGTTCCATCAATTATACTTTAATTAAAAATTTCTCATTAAACCATATTTTTTACTTTCTCATCTAAATAGTCTTACACTTAGCCACTTTGTGTTTAAATAACTGACAATGGATTGATGACTTGTACCAAATACATCACAACACTTGACACTGCCATCTAGTAATTAGGTGTTGTTTGGTATTTTAGTCAAGAAAAATTTTAGTTCCATCCTTGTTTGGTTGTAGGGACTAAAAGGGACTAAAGCTCATTAATTATACTGTACGAAGACATATTACCCCTATTCATTTGCATCTCATTCGTGCTGCGGGAGAGAGAAGGACATTCATGGAAAAATAAAGTTTTAGTCCCAATTAGCTCCTCCAATAGAGACTAATGGACTAATGGTATTTTAGTCCCTTTTAGTCCCTCCTGTTTGAGAGTTTAGAGACTAAAAGGAACTAAAATAGAGGGACTAATACTTTTAGTCCCTCAACAAACAGCCCCCTAATATCATAATAATTTTTCAAAAGATTCACATGATGTCAAATACACTTGACATATACAACACGTTAATTTGTGTAAAAATGAAAAAAGAACTTAGCTGTGTTTTCAGGCAGATTCAATTAAATTAATTTGTGTGAGATTGGATTCTCAATGCTTTTTTAAAAGTTATCAAAACTATTTAGTTGGTATTTGACGAGTGACACAAAAAAATTTAGTCATTGATATTTCCATAATACAACCCAATGGTCATATATGTAGGTTTTTTCTTTGCCAAATATTTTTTTTTAAAATTTGGTAACATGCTGTTAACATCAAAATTTGATAAGATTCCTCGACGGTTTTGGTTAAGGAAAGATATCAACTACCTGATAGTATTCAAGTGTCAGAATCTACAGCCGATTGCTCAAACCCCTGTCGACATCGGCTAGTATTGTTATATCGGCTATCGGCCGACATCAATAAATATTGGATATCGGCTATCACACTATCGGTCAACTCTACATCAGGCTATCGGCTATTGATTGACATATAGCTTTTCCATCTCTCAGCAGGACCCATGCTTCATTTCATTGACATCAACCTGCTAGCCAATCAGCCTTACACCTTGTCGGTTGCAAGATCAAACTGACTGGTACGCTCGCATCTCATCAATATTTCAGGACCTGCACTGAAACTAAGCAGATCTCCCAGGCATTCTGTGTATCGATATAGTTCGCGTCAACACATGCATATTAAACTACTCATGTTGTATTTGTAATTCCCTATAGTTGATAAGAAGACCAATATGTCGGGTATAATTGATGTATCTATGTCATACACCGATTGACGAGACTGTAAGTGCACTCCAAACCTACTTATTTTCTAAAAAATAATATTATAGTTATACCATTGAAATTTAAACAGTATCAATTAAGATCGTAGACAAATTATGTCTACTCTATACAAGAAATCGACTCAAAATTGAAGAAAAAACTATTTTCATCACCTCTGTATTCTCTCTGTCCTTCCCTGAAGGGCACCAACCATGGACAAGAGAGCTTTATACGTTATTACAAGTACCACGAGGGCGTGCATATCGCTAAGGCTGCATCCGGGAGCTCAGTTGGGAACTTCTCCTCCGTGCATGCAAAACTTAAAAATGATTAATATGTTTTTAAAGCACCTTTCCTATAGAAAAGTGCGCGAAGGTATGCATATGTTTAAAAAACATATCATTTAGCAGTTCAAAGCGTAGAAAATGATATAGTAGAAGTTGGGAAGGGGAGAAACAAACACACCCTAAGTTGCCCAATGGGAGGCCACCATTGGCAACGTGGCTCAATTGGTCTACTTACTGATGTAATCTTCTACGGGTATGCCATATGTGAACTAGGATTAAAATTGTGCTCCAGCTTTATATTGAGGAGCACGGCTACATCAAAGCGAGACCCATGTTTTAAGGCATCCAAGAATAAAACATTGACACATAGGTATGAAGTATAGATGATTTTTTGTTTTGACGATATGTTATGATTATTTTGGTGGCATGGATGTAGTTACATCTATTAAAAAGGCTTCACTTTTAAAAAGGAAGAAGAGAAGATAATGATAATAAGAGTTTACATCTAAATGGACCAACAAAGTGGTTTTTTATCCAATCCAAAACATACTCTTAATATTTAATATGTGAATGTCAATGGTCTATTTTCTTTTATAGTTTTTTCTATTTTATTACGATTACGATGAATTTGATGAGATATGACTTCTTTTAGCATTTTTTATAAACAATAGATAAAATGCCCGCGCGTTGCTAGGGTCTCCTTCCTAGTTTGACAAAGAAGAGAAAGGCCCGCAAGCAATTTTCATCTTGTTGATTTCCAACCACACATATGATCAACCTAGCTATATCGAACGGCAGAGGATACGAGTCTCCACGTCCCCCTTCTCATTCCATCTCCATAAATGGTGACATGGTCCCTCTTGATGAATTGAGTGAATAATTAAGTGGTAATGGTGGTGGTGGAGGCCATTGTTGATGCATGGGCCATCACCAACACTGCACGCTGCCACCCTTTACATGAGCCATGCCTTTACATAGAAAGCCAGTAGATAGCGCACTTGCACAGTGAAAACATCACCTGCTGCCTCCTCCTCCTCATCCTGCCTGAATTGATGCTGTTTGTTGGTGATGGTGTAGCTAGTACTGGTGATAAGGAGATAAAATTGCATGAGAGCTAGAGATTCCTCCATTCACTTGGGGACCAAATCACCCAATCTAAGGGTGTCGTATAAATCTGATTATTTCTTGGAGAGATAGACAACGGTGAAAAAAAACGAGATTTGGAGGGAAAGACGAAAAATTACGAGACCTCAGGTTAAAACCACGCACCCTTACCACTGCACTATCAAGTGTACCTTTTGAAATAGACGACGATGACGGCAACAGCGACAATGACCACTATACTTATAATCCTCTAGAAGCTTAGGGCTCCTTCAGAACTAAGGAAATTAGTTATATATTCTCGATTTTGCAGTGCAGAATACATGTACACACTAGAGGAAAAGGAGATAGAATGCATGATCAATTGTACTAGGTTATCACCGCAGGACGACGTCCTGCGCCTATCGAAATCCTTATCGTATCTCCAGGTCAATTGTGGGTTTCATGCACATGCCACTACTAATCTAGATGACTTAGCTTTTAGTTTGTGCTACTTTTTTTTTTGGTGTGCTGATCTGGTAAGTTCCAAGTGCTCCTCAAACCGGATATGACGATTTTGGCTGTCCCCCTAAAGCCTGCCCATCTTACTGGTTGTCATAAGGCTGAGTAGGTAAAAAAAACAGCATAAAAAAAGCTGTTGTGCACTTGAATTTGTAAAGAGAATTTCCCTTGTATTAGTGCCTTTTTACAGTCCATGATAAGACAGACACCATAAGTTATATGTGTTTTAGAATGGTCTTTACTGTTAGTAGAATTAATATAGACAATTTATATTTTCTAAGATGATGAATCATATTTATTTTATACTATCATCTTAACTATAACTATTGATAAATTTTCCATCGGTAGTAGAACTTGTAAATCAAATGTTGATTTGCCAGTAAAATCGTTTTTGTAAGGCAGATTTATTGTGCTTGATATTTGGTCATGGTGTAGTGTGAGACCACTTCCACCGATGATAATAATAATAGTAGTAGAATACTTCTGTTCAGATCACTGCAAAGCAAGAAAATATGCATTACAAATCACGTATATAATGAAAACCTGAAAAATATAGTTGGATAAAAAAATAGACGTCTATGATTCGTCTAAGTCACCATGAGTAAAAATTTTTACTCTTACTGAGTAAATGTTTTACTCATGAGTAAATCTGTGAGTAAAATTTTTACTCGTAATGATGTAGACAAATCTTAAACTTTCATTTATGGATCCAATTACACTAGAAAAATGTAGCAGCTTAGCTCTCTTGTTACCGTTTTGTGGGCCATAATATGCTTCTGCCTGTACTTGGTAGTACAATATTAGCAACGTTAGTACACAATGGTAGCTCTGAAATATAAACTTACAGCATCGACAAACTTCTATAGAATTGACATCTTCATTAGATCTAATTAAGTTGTAGTACAATCACTATTCAGTTAATGACAATGACAATGACTAGGGTCCAAAGGGAAAGCATTCAAAGTCCAAGTAGCACATACAAGCTGGTATGAAAAATGTGGAGCAGGGATTGGTTGGCCAGTTGCCCCTGCCAGGGTTCCAAGAGCCACACTTTGACTTGGCTGCAAATCTCACATGAAAAACATCAACAGAAAGAGAGAAGAGTAGTAGTAGAAAAATAACCAATGAAGACCAATACAATTTGAAAGGCAGAAGAATCTCTGTGAGATCCCCCAGAGGTTATTCCAAAGACTTGCACAACTTGTCTTCTCTCTCTCTCTCTCTCTCTCTCTCTCTGTGTGTGTCTACATTGAAAGTATGCAGCAAATTAGTATCTTATCTTATCATGTCTTTAACCCTTGATGAATTATTAATTAGGGGGTGATGTGAGATCAAATCCTAATCCCTTCCTTGGAGATGCCAACCATATTCATCAGATATTCTCCTTTTTTGTGTGAAGGTCATGGGCAGGCAGGCAAGGCACACCTTCTTCTCAAGATTCTCACAAGATTGTGACAGGGCACCAGCTGACTCATCAGTCATTACTAATCAAGTGTGGGATGGGTTATGCTTAAGTCCATATCCTCATCTCCTTTTTCTTAATTGGCATGAAGAGTCTTAAAGAAACAGTACCAAACAAACGCCAAACTAACCGCAAAGTTGTAGCAGTTGCACTTGTCCCCTGACCGAATTTTTCCTCTCCTAAAAATTTTAAGCCAAAGCTTCCGATTATGATTTATATACGCAATATATATATATATATATAATATTTTCATAAATTTCAAAACTCACCGGTAACCAATGACTCTCACGAATCGCATCGAGCAAACCCACACTGTTTTTTGCAAAAAAAAAAATTCGTACGAATTTGATGAAATTCACTGGACATGCATGCAGCAATGCTGTCCTAAAAAGAAAAAAAGATGCAGGTGGGCTGTACTAACCAAAATTGTACATAAAGCAAAGTTAGCAAATAGCAGTAGCAGCAGCATATTAGGACATTAGTAGTAGATAAGAAGATTCTCTATGAATAAAAATGATTAATTAACTAATAATGTAGTTTGCAATTTTGCATTTCCCCCCTCCCCCCGAGAAAAATTTGGGGGAGAAAGATTCCTCTTCTGTGTGTGTGTAGAAAAGAAAGAGAAGAGGAAGGTAGGGAATCTCGCACCGCACGCTGCGTTTGTCGGTCTCTCCCTGGCAACGGTGCTGACGTGGCAGGCTGTCAGTGGCACAGGTTGGCATCGAATCGCCGCGTAGTGGGCCCCACCACATTCTGGCACAGAGAGAGAGAGAGAGAGAAGGGGGGATGTGTACACGTCAGCGTCTGGGAAATTTGCACTGAAATTTCCTGAAAGGTGAATGGTGTGGTGGTCTGGTTCTCTGATGCTGTCTGCAGTGACCTTTACAAACTGAATGTATTTTTAACTGAAACTCGAGTGAATTCCTAGCCAGTGCTTGCTTTGTTTAAAAATCTAGTATTCAGTTTCGTGGACAGAAAGGAGAGAAATTATTTCTCGTTTGGTGCTATCTGAGGCCTATATATAGAATTTTTTAACTGAAACTTGATTGAAATATCCTAAACATTAGCTATATTAGCTATGACGTGTTTTTTCTGATTAAGATGTAAATTTTATTTTAATTTTTATTAGTATAGTTTTTAATCCGTTAAACATTATATTTTGTGTAAAAAATGTATATAAAATTTGTTTTAAAATATTAGATGATTTTAAGTTTAAAATAATTAAAACTCAGCTAATTGCGCATTAATGAACTTCTCCATGTGTTTCAGCCACTAAATGAACTGATTATGACTGAAAATTTTCGTCCAACTTTCAAGACTAACCTAAAAAGTTATTATCACTTAAAATCAACCGTGACGAGGAGGTCAAAAGAGAAAAGAAAAAAAGAAGAGAAATTCTTTTATTTGTTTCTGATATGGTGACTTTATTTGCAATCTTGCTCGTGTGGTTGCAGAGAATATTCTGGCCACCATGGCTGATGGTGGCGCACACAGTTCAGCAATGGAAATGGACCTCTATACATACACACACAGATATGACTTTATTTGTCTTCTTTTTATCATCGTTCGTAGTATGATTATATTTCTTTTTTTCCTTTCCATGGATCTCGACTTTATGTGCGCTGTTCTCTTGTATGCTACTATCTGCTGGCCTTTTTCAGAATCAGAGAATTCAGAATGCCCCTCTCCCCAAGGCCCAAGTTCTCTCCTTGTGGACCAACTGACTTTATCTACTAGTGAAGAATCTCTCTCCATTACCTAACAAAAAAAAGGTACACATTAAAAGGTTTTGTTCTTTGTTTACTGTAACCATAATTACACTTCTCAACATGCTAACGGTATATTTTATAAAAAAATCTATATAAATTTCTTTATAAAATAAACAAATAAATCATGTTTATAATAGTTATTAATTAATTAATTATATGCTAATCACTTATCACATTTTCCGTGCAACTGAAGCTAATCTTAACGGCACGTGCAAACGGAGCCTAAGGGTTGGGTTTATTCTATACTCCTTCTCCTTTTGCTCAACTTTTACCCTCTCGTTTTTCACGTGTATATTTTTAACTACTAAACGATACATTTTTTAAAAAATATTTCATTGAAAAGTTGCTTTAAAAATTATATTAATCCTTTAAGTTTTTAGCTAATACTTACATGCAATTGGGGAAGGGTTCCCCACCCTTTTGACGAACACAACCTAATAATATTAGTAAAGAAAAGAGCAAAGCAACAACCATTTTTTTCTCAAGAATAAATTATGCTTTGGTTCGCTGAAAAAACCAGTAGAGAACGCCGTAAAGAAGCTAACTATAGATTCTCTCTCTTGAGAACAGTACATTAATAAGGTGATTTTTCTTTTTATATAAAAAAAGTTGTTTGTTTCAAGGGTGCTTGCTTGCTTGCTAGCTACACTTTTTCACAGTTTACGACGCCTAAAATTAGACAAGTTTGACCAATTTGTTACTTGTTTGGTTGTAGCCACAATTATGATAAAATTATTTTCCAACAAATTAGATCCTACATGGCAACGACTTAAAAGTGCACCCGTGATGTTGGTCGACTCAACTTAGATAAATCAAAAGTGTGGACGTTTTTTTGTCAAATGATATCAAAATATGGATGAAACCAAACATACCCTCTGAAATGTAACCGTGCAGCCTAGCTGATCTAACGTGCGAACCTACTTAGCATCTCACTTACATTTCGTCCTCGTTTCGTATAAAATAATTAAGCTAAAAATGATATAGTTAAAGTAACAATGCCTTATAAGTGTTCTTGCTTAACTAGCAATTTGATGTTAATCAAGTGTACACATTCCTACACACATAATAAGATGGTATAATCACACGAACATTTGTGGATCATACAGGCTATATCCTAATAGGATCAGGATGTCATACTCTTAATTTGAGTGTGAAGGTAGCTCATAAAATACAGCTTCAAAAAAAGCTTCTTGTTGAAGAAGAATCTCTACAAGTTCTCATTCGGCTCTTCTTTCAGAGGAAAATGACAGGAGGATGCATCGATCAGCAAAAGACGGAGATGATCCGATCTGGTGAGATACTGATATCTCCACTGGATAGCACTCAAGTGCTGCACCACCCATCCTTACCCGAATTCGATTTACCAATATTCATGATATAAAATCCCACTTATTTTTGTTCACCGGAAATAAGATCAGTCAAATTTGTAATCTTTCAATTTAAAAGCACACTAGGTAATCACCCGTTATGAATAACAACGAATCTATGAATTTTCTAGAACCTATAGCTATGTGTATTCGTAGTATAAAATATATAAGTTCTCATCGGTCGGTTTCGGCTAATAAGAAAAATAAACGAGGTGGCAGAAATTTAGAGTAGAACATCTATATTTCTACTCTCAATGGTCTAAAAGCCCAGAAAAAAGAAAACAACAAAATACCTCAAATAATTTAATATTAAAATTTAAAATTTAGCTACAGCTTATAAGCAAACAATCAAACAAGAATGGGGGGCTTCCTATCACGTGTGGGAAAACAGTAAGTAGCACACACTCTTTTCCCCACCCTCTCCACCTTATCTCTTCTTCTCCAGCTCTCCACCTCACAGCGTAGCGAGCAGAGTAGGCGAGGGCGAGGGCGAGGGCGAGGGCGAGGGCAACGGTGATGGTGATGACCCTTTGACGAGTCCCCTCCTTCTCCTTCCCGCAAACTCCTCCGACGAAAAAAACAGAGCAAGCGGCGATGCAACAAGAAACAGAGCGCCTTGCTCCCTCCTTTCGGCGAAGGGTTCCCTCTATCTTATCCTGATGACGCCAAGTCCAGGTTAGCTCTAGTTCCTCACCTCTTCTGCTTCCACCGCCACCACCGTGCTGCTTTTTGGCCTCATCGGTGCTGAAAGGCATCAATGTTTCTCCTTCCCTTTGTCTCGCTTTGCCCACGCCACCAGGGACGGATTTGCGCCCTGGGCTGCCCGGGCTGCAGCCCAAGGCGAGGCCTCCTTGCTGTTGAATCGCGTCGAGTTCGACACCCTGCCTGCGCCTGTCCCTGGTCGACGCCAAGCCCGCCGACGGCCGCCGCCGCCCGCACCGTGCTCTGCCCCCGACCGACGCCGCTCGCGCGTGCGCCCATCTCGACCGACGCCGCCTCAGCCGGCTCAATGGTTGTTGCTTCTTGGCGGCATATGTTTGTTCGTTGTTAGTTTTTTTTGTTAAATTAGGTGAAATGTTTCCTAGTTGCTACTGGAATGTGCATGATCCTGTCTCGAATGGATTAACAATGCTTTACTGCGGCATGCAATGTATAATTGTGAATTCTTCTATTGCCAGTTTTTGCAGAGGTCTGGTCATTGGGATTTTCCCTCACTGATTGGGATGAGATCATGAGAGTGTTGTAAATGTTCGTGATCTGTTTTTTTCTGGATTGGATTAGTATGTAGTACTGGAGTGTATTTTTTTCGTCATCGGCCAACGCCTACTTGCTGCCTGCGCCCGTCCGATGCCATGCCTCCAAGCCTGCGCCCCCTTTTGTCGGCAAGTGACAAAGGACATCAGGCATAGATTTTTTTAATTAAAGAAGGCTCTTTGTATTTGGTAATTTTCTATCCTTATCATAGTTTTATGTATCTTTGAGCACTTTGAATTAATATCAACCTTTGCTATATCTATTAGTAGTGTACTAGCGAGGAAAATATTTTTTTGCCCTTTGTTATACTTAGCCATCCCCTTGATCCATTTCTGAATCCACCACTGCATGCCACCAACATCGGCCCACCGCCCACTACCGACCCTATCGTCTTCGTTTTTGTCCGTCATCCACCGCCAATCCGTCGCCTCCTAGACCATCCCTCTAAGTCCGAACCTCCACTCCCCTCCCCCGACACTCCAACCCTAACCTCATCGCAAGCTTCTCGTCACGTGGTCAGAAAACACACATGAGTTTCTCCAGGCGCATGTGTACGAATCAGGATTCCTTGGGTGAGAGAGCAAAATCCCCAATTGTACGGGCCATCACTGGTCTCAGATTGTTCAATTACATGGGCCATCCGGTTAAGTAAAAAGGGCCCGAAAGCACTCTGATCCAGTATACTGGATTTTAGACTTTTGCCCCATCAGTACAAAACCTGGGAAAATATCTGGGCTTCTCAGTTGGGCCCATAATATGCTCATGTCCAACTGGGCTTAAAACCTACAGGCACCAGCCCAATTAAAGAGCAGTGGCAGAAGATGATGATATGACTGAAATGCCCTCGCTGTCCTTGTGGCCGCGTAGCCGCCAATCCAATCGAAACCGTCCAAGGAAATCACCCCCGTAACCAAAAGTCAACCCTTCTCAACGCGAGGGCACGATGGTAATTATCCACTCCCGCGCTTTTTGGCCCCACCGCGAGATATTTCCGCCCGCTTTTCCCACCTCACTTTGTCTGCGTCCCGTGCCCCACCCGCCACCGACCAATGGGCCCCATCCTCGCACGGGCCCACCTGTCAGGAACCCCCCCGGAGGATGCGGGTAGAATAGCATCCTTCCCAGCATCCCGGGATATTTTTCTCACCGAAGCGTCACGAGTGATCACAATGACATGCGGGCCCAGTGTCACGTGGACCTAGGTGTCATTGGTACGTTGGGGGAGAAATGGGGTGGGTGTAGGATACGCATGTGGATAACGTCCTTTGCTTCGTCTTCCCCCACTGTCTCCCGGCAATAAGAAAAGCGCGGGAGCAAAAAGAGAAAAAAAACAGAGAGAGAAAGAGAGAAAAATCAAGAACAAGAGCAAGCGAGAGGGGAGAGAGAGATCACGAGCTCGGTGGCGTCCTGAGCTGAGGAGGAGGAGGAAGAAGAAGAAGAAGAGGGGGAAAGGAGGTGGCGTGTTGAGTTGAATCGAGGGGAGGGAGAGAGGTTTGCGTCTGTGATTTGGTCGCCGGCCGGCGGCGATGGCGATGGGGAGGACGGCGGCGGGGGCGGCGGGGCCGCTGGGGATGGAGATGCCTATAATGCACGACGGTGACCGGTACGAGCTGGTGAAGGAGATCGGGTCCGGGAACTTCGGCGTCGCCCGCCTCATGCGCAACCGCGCCTCCGGCGAGCTCGTGGCCGTCAAGTACATCGACCGCGGCGAGAAGGTTAATCTCTTTCCTCTCTTTTCTTGCTGCGAGTTAGCTTAGAAAAATTGAAAAAAAATCAAGCTGGTTTGATCGATCGTGGAATTCGATTGCAGATTGACGAGAACGTGCAGAGGGAGATCATCAACCACAGGTCGCTGCGGCACCCCAACATCATCCGATTCAAGGAGGTGACCACCTCACCACGACGAGATTCTCCTCCGCTCTTCTTTGGAGATCGTGCTGACTGATCAATGATGTGAAAGTGAAAGGAGGACACTTGTTCAGTTGTTCTTGTTTGGTTTGCGAGTCGCGATTCTGACTCTGACGCTGCCGACGAATCTTTCAGGTTATTCTGACGCCGACGCATCTCGCGATCGTCATGGAGTACGCCTCCGGCGGCGAGCTCTTCGAGCGCATCTGCAGCGCCGGCCGCTTCAGCGAGGACGAGGTCTCTTTGATTGACACTGATCACATTCATTTCTCTTTCTTTTCTCATCAATAATTACTGTACTTTAGTCTACTGTTGGATTGGCTAACTCTGAATTTTTATGTTTATGTTCAGGCTCGTTTCTTCTTCCAGCAGCTGATATCTGGAGTTAGCTACTGCCATTCCATGGTATTATAATTTTGATTTCCCAAGTTACCGTGTGATTTTCTCCTGTCTATTTAGTTTTATACATAGAGCTAAAGTAATTCTTTTTTATGTCATTTTGCATTGTTAAGCAAGTGTGCCATCGTGACTTAAAGCTGGAGAATACTCTGCTGGATGGAAGTGCTGCTCCTCGCCTGAAGATATGCGACTTTGGTTACTCAAAGGTACTAATGTTTTATATTTTATTTTGTTATCATTTCAGTCTGGATTACCATGATCATTTGAGAATACTATGTTGTACTAATTTGATGGTCTGAAGGTAGATAATATCTAGAAGACATTTAGGGAACACAATGTGGCTTAAACTACTTTGTTCAGTAGCGAAAAGAAGAGAACTTTCGCTAGATTTTTCTCGATGTCATTGCTGCCTGGATAATATTGTACTGTTGCTTTTTGATTTTGCAGTCATCGGTTCTTCATTCACAACCAAAATCAACAGTTGGAACTCCAGCTTATATTGCTCCAGAAGTTTTGCTCGAGAAAGAATATGATGGAAAGGTATTATCTATCCCCTTTGTGCTTTAAAAGTTGCCCTCCTGCATGCAAAGATACAATGATACCAGCAGCTGCCCAACTTCTATGTCTTTTGCTCGACAATAGAAGCTGCCATTGTGTTGTAAAGGTGTTAATCCATGTTTCAATGGCATGGGTACTGTATGGTCTTGTGAAGTCAACCTTTTATATGATGCGTTAATTGGCTGAATCCCTAATAATTTGTCCTTGGATGGAGATTGCCGATGTTTGGTCATGCGGTGTGACGCTCTACGTGATGTTGGTTGGCGCATACCCTTTCGAGGATCCTGAAGATCCTAAGAACTTCAGAAAGACAATTCAGGTATCCTTGCCAACCATTCAGCTTTGTGGCACCAAAAGATACAGTCAAAATCAGCCAGCTAAATACTGATATCAATTTGCAGAAAATATTGGGTGTTCAGTACTCAATTCCAGACTATGTCCACATATCTCCGGAGTGTCGCGATCTCATTACAAGGATTTTTGTTGGCAACCCAGCTAGTGTGAGTCCCAATTTTATTCCTGTCACGCAGCGTCAATTATTCAGCTGTGATGTGAGATAACATATGCTAGTATTTGCTCTTGTAGAGGATCACCATGCCTGAGATAAAGAACCACCCATGGTTCATGAAGAACATCCCGGCTGACCTCATGGATGACGGCACGGTGAGCAATCAGTACGAGGAGCCTGACCAGCCGATGCAGAATATGAACGAAATCATGCAGATACTGGCAGAAGCAACAATTCCAGCGGTTGGTTCCCGCGGAATCAACCAGTTCTTGACTGATAGCCTTGACCTAGACGACGACATGGAGGATATGGACTCGGACCTTGACCTTGACATTGAGAGCAGCGGAGAGATCGTATATGCCATGTAATCATCTGAACATTTGCAATGAAACTGCACTGTAAACCAGCTTGTTTCAGAGCAGGTAGAGCTCCAGAAGATATTTGTGTTCAGGCTACTAGAAAGTAGGCTCTTCTGCCATTAGTTCTTAGTCTGAATTTCTGATGAGCCATATTGCAGCTGTGTTGCTGCAGATTGTGTAGTATGTTATTATGTATGTTGTGCCAACAATTTAGCACCGGATGATATCATGCAAGACTTCTTGGCAATACTGAGACAGAAGAGATGCATTGGTTAATATATTTTTATGTGTATGTAAATATGCTTTGTGCCAAGAAGAAAAATCTCTATTAATTCTATGGTTCTATTTTCTCAGCAAGCTTTGGCTGCTGCTGGAGTCAGTTGCATGAACACTGAACATGTCAAAATTGCAGTGGATTGTTCCTCCATCCTGTATTAGACAGGGAAAAATATACACATCATCTGTACAAGGTGAGTTTGGAGCCAAAAAGCATCCACGAACATCAGTCTACAAGCCAGTCCAGGTTATAACACTCTTCTGCTACCTGAACCCAGAGGTCTGGGATGACCTGCTCAGCTTCCCTCCACAGCAACGCCGTCTCCTCGTCGCACACGACGTGCCCCAGGGACTTAAGCGACGAGGACGACCTTGGCAGGCTCCTCAGTCGTGAGCATTCTCGCATGTCGATCTTCTCCAGGCTTGTCAGGTGACCAAGCTCCTCCGGGAGGTCCGTCAGGTTGATGCACTGCGAAATGTCGAGGTATTTCAGCCTCTTCAGGCTGCATACCGAAGGCGGGAGCCGCCACAGCGCCGGGCAAGCGTACACCCTTAGGATGCTCAGGCAATGCAGCTTGCCCAGCTCATATGGAAGCTCTGTGAGGTCATGGCAGTTTGAGATGGAGATGCTCTCCAGGGAGCTAATTTCACATATGCTAGATGGTAGCTCCTTCAGATCTATGCAGTGGTCAATGGTGAGGTTGGATAGGCGTGGGAATGTCATCGAGAGATCCACCTTGGATCCTCTTAGACTGTTGGTCAGCTCACAGAGGACAAGGGAGATCTTGCGCAAGTTCTTCAGTGGGATTGTGGTTTTTGGTAGTGGTGGAAGCGTGATCTTCTCAAGCCAGAGGCTCCTCAGGTCATTGAGCGTGGTGAAGGCGGATAGGTTATCAAGGGTTGCGCTGACAGTGCCATAGTTGATCAGCACCAGGGCTTTCAAGTTCTGCATGGTTGTGATGAATGGTGGGAGGTAGTATACACTTGATGTGAAGTTGAGGATAAGCACTTCGGCCTTGGGGAAGCTCATCTGGAACCAGTCAGATTCTTTCATCTCACCTGAAGATTGAAACCAGTTGGTCAGATCCTTTTGTCCAAAGGGGAAAAACAAATAATTGCAAGTAACAATACCATAGAACTTTAAATAAGGGAAATATTTCACAAGATCAGGTAATACTGATTTAAAATGGAACCTTATTGAACAACGTTGAAGGATTAAGCATCAGTTAAACAAAGTATATGACATTTTTTTTCTCATAGCAAGAAATAACAAAATATGAGAAGTGTAGTTAATGGCCAATAAATCACCTGTATGAATGGAAACTATCTGAGCTTCGAACGGAGTGTCCTTATTCCTCTGCCAATCCTTTGGTAGTGATTCTTCTCTTCTTGGCATCACCAGCCGTCTCCGGTTGTTCAGAGCATCACGACCACTCATGTGAAGCGCAAGATCCCTCAAGACATCATGTTGTGTAACCGAGAAGTCATGGTAGCTGCTGTACAGATCGCCGGCTTTGTTCCTGCATAGAGTAACCGAATGTCAAATCCATCCTTTTGTCGCATCCCAATAATTAAATGCTTTGAAAGGAAATATAGGGCAGCTGATACATACTGTGCATCATTAACTAGGGTGAGAAGATTCTTGTTTGATAGCTCAACTAAGATGGCGAAGGCGTCCGGCTCATCAAGATCGTGAATCTCCATCCATATATTGATCAACACGTCTAGTGGGATCTTCTTATCCTCCGGAAAGCAACCCAGATCAAGGAAACATTCTCTAACCTTCCCGGACAAGCACTCGATGCTTGCAGCCATCCTCTCCAGGAGTTTGGTCTCATGAGAGTCAGATATAGCCTCTCCACGCGACAACCGGTTCTTCGCACTCAACCATATCTTAGGAGGCTGATCCCGCAACGACGCACCGATAACCTTCAGTGCAAGAGGAAGTCCTCTGCACTCTGCAGCAATCTGCCGAACCAGTTTCTTGTCAGCGGTTCGAGGAACTGACTCCTGATCAAAGGCAGCACGGCAGAAGACAGAAAGAGCCGCCTCCTCATTGAGCAACTCCATTTCATACGTCCGGGTGACCAACGAGGGGAACTTGAACCTTGATACAACAAGAGTCTTGCACCCAGGGAACTTGAAGATGAGCTCCTCAAGCTGTGAGAGGGACCAAACATCATCAAGGATAACAAGGACAGGTCCTCTGTCCCTTGGACCTAACTTGAGTTGCCATTCCGGGATCTGGTTGTACGCGCCAAGCACAAGGTTTCCACTGATCTGCTCCCACAGCTTCATCTTGACAGTGTCCAGATTTGCAGACTGCGAGACCGTCTCAAAGAAGACCCTATCACTGAAGTAGCCTACAGAAACAAAAACAAAATATATTAGCACCATGAAAAACAAGAAAAGCATGCAAACTTTTTCAGAGAAATTAGCAAATTAGTTCACCAACATACTAATTATAACTCCCTTTGCACTTACAGATGATCACACGGGGTTTGTATTAGACCCATGTCAATGAACAATAAGGATATAATTTTGATCTGAATCTCGGCAAGAACATAGAGTTCAAGGCAAAAGTGCCATGGCCATGAACAACATGAACAGAAAACAAGTTGCTCAATTTGGACCATTTTTTTTCACAGCATCTCCCAAAGTTAGGCCGTGTGGCGTAATTGTGTGCTCCATCAGCAATCTAATCCCATTAGGATCGTACACATCACACTAAGCTGGTCAAAGCGCCATTTTGACCAAGCAAGCAGTAGTGAAGAACAAGACGGAAGTATCAACCTCAACTTTACCTAATTGCGCACAAAAAGCACACGATAATTTTGCAGGTTTTACACCTTAGCCGCCACAATAATTGAAGAAAAAGATGGGATTTTTTTCACACGAGGAATCGAATAATTTTGCAGAAAGATGCAAAATTTGGGGGAAAAAGATCCCTTAAAGAATCGCGAGAGACAAGATGGTTAGATTTGATGATTTGTTGCTTACCTCGGACTTTGTGATCCTTGAAGATCTCCATGGCGAGCGTGGTCTTGCCGCTGCCGCCCATGCCGCAGATTCCTACGGCCTCCCACCCACCGCCGCCGCTCATCACCATCTCCTTCACCTTCTCTTTCCCCACCCTGACGCCGCTGCCCACCACGCCGTCGTCCTCTTCTGCATCTTCCGGGAACTCCACCTCCATCCCCACCGCCATGCCCTTGGATGGTGGCGCTTCAATCCCCATCGACATGGCCTTGGGCGGCGTGTCCATGGCCATCATCGCCATGGCCTTGGGCGGCGGCGTCGGCAGCGCGAAGGGGACGGACATGGCGGGCGGCTGAAGGGACGCCTGCGCCGTCGCCGCCGCGGCGACCTCCTCGACGCGGCGCTCGAGGCGGCCGATGCGTGCGTCGGCCTCGTCGCGGAGCCGGCGCACCCCGTCGAGCACGTGGGCGGGCGCGTGGCGCGACAGCCACCGCGCGATGGCGGTGTCGGCTGCCTCCATCCGCCGCGCCAGCTGCGCGGTGCGGTACACGTTCCACCGCGGCGCGGACGCGGCGCGCCGCGCCAGCTCCAGCGCCTCCCTCAGCTGCGCCGCCAGCTCCGCCAGCTCGCCGGCGCTCCGGCCGTGCCCCCACCCTCCTCCTCCTCCTCCCCCTTGTTGAGGCTGCACCAGAGGCAGCAGCGGCTCCACGTTCCGCCGCAGCCGCTCCGCCGTCGACCTGCAGAAGAACGTGCCCCGCACCGCACGCAGCAGCTCCTTCACCGCCTCTCCGGCGAGCTCCTCGAACAGCCTCTCCATGGCCACACACACCACACCGCTTCTTGAATCTTGGATGATGAAATCAATTGAACTTGTTTCTCTCCCTCGTCTTCTTGGGCTGGCTCAGCCGGGTAAGTGGGTGGTCGCCATCGCCATGGAAGAGGAGGAGGAAGGAGAAGAGTGGAAAGAAGAATAAATATAGGAGGGGAGAGAGAGGGTGGGAGACGGCGGGTTGGGGGGGTCAACCGCCGCGGCTACGGGTCACTGACACTGCCAGTTACCGCGTGGGGCCCTCTGCTCAGTCTACTACTACTGTATCATTTTTTTTGAAACTTACTACTGTAGCACTGCACATCGAATTAGTTTCGTTTCATAATTCTTCCAAGTCTAGTATTGACAAAACTTTTATAATTTTAACTATCTCAACCAATAACTTTAAAAAGTATTTAGTTTTAAAAGAATATAAATATATATAAATTGTCTTTCAAAATATTCAAAATACTATAATAAAAATAAATATTTATTTATTTATTGTATATATTATAATAAAAAATAAGAACAAAATATATTTTGAATATCATGTCATCGTTTAAAATATTAACAATTATGAGATCAAAGTAAACATTGTGTTAGTACAACACTGTTTAAGGTTTAATTAGGCTGGTAGATGATCACTTAAAGTATAGGAGCTGACCTAAAGACTATCTGAGAGCATCTTTGATCTAGGTTTGAGTCAAGGAGCAGTAGGTAGGTGTAGGGTAGTGCATTAGAATGGTTCAACATGTAACTTATGGCGTGGTAATGATTTGGATAGGTTATGGACAGATTAAAAAATGTTTATATCGATAAATTAAATATTATGAAGCTAACAAATAACTTTAAAAAATTATCTAAATAATACAGAGGTAAAATGTTTTTGAAAAAAAAGTACTTTTAGAAGCGTGGGAATCTCCACACTAGCTATTTTAGAACACACCCTTAAAATTTAAATATATTTATGATAACATATAAATGAACATAGTATTACACCACATGTAGTATAGCTTACTGGACATATGGGCGTAAGGCGCAAGGGTCTAGAGGACCCACGTGCCAGTGAGTGCTCCCTCATCTTGGGCACGTGAGGTTTCGATCAGGGCGATACAAGGAGGATAACCGGGCAGATTATCTTGCACCCTGCAACTGAAAATGGGCAAATGGTGTCAATGGATTTTAGATTGGAGTTGGATTCCTTCTAGAGAATTTGTTATAGGTCGGATGAATGTAGACTAACAGGTTAACAGGGGGACGCAATGGTGAAGGTAGTACGTGAGTAGTCGACATGCTTAGGGTGAAGGAGGAGATCGATGCGTCGTCGAACGCACCATAAAGAGCACCTCCAATGATTTTTTAATTCCCTATTTTATTCAAATTTTAAGAGTTTTAAACTAAAATTCAACTCTCAATGGATGTCATATCACATTTTCTAAAAATTTTCATCCCCTATTCTTTCCTTCTCATTCCCCAGTTATGAGAAATGAGATTTCATCCCTATCCACTCTCCCGCGCGTGGATTGGCGGCGAAATGACCGTTTATTTATTTTTTAAAAAATATATACATATACTTAAAAAATATTTTATATTAATGAAATGAAAGTGTTTTTTTTCCTAAAATGTAAAGTTAGATACTACAAATCTAAACTTTATTCTAAATTGTTATGTTTTGAAACGAATAGACTACATGTATCTAAACTTTATTCTAAATTGTTATACTTGATTAAAATCAGTATTTTCAGGTATATGGGCCTAAAGTATAAAATTAAAATCAGTATTTGAGCCAAAAAATAGGGTCCAAAATATTTTCAGATGGTTCAGTCCACGAATTTAAATTTATTGGAAAACTTTTTTGGGTTCCATTGGATAAGAGAGTAGGTTGAAGGATATATTTTAAACATGCATACCAAAACTGTATTATAGGGTATCATTTTATAGGAAAGCCATTGAAGATGCTCTAATAGTGGAAAAAAATATGGATTCCCAATAGCAATACAAGGAACCTAGGGAATGAGGAGGTCGTCTTCAATGGCAGAATTTCATGTACGAGCATGTTAACATAAGTAGTGTTGAATTGGTGGTGCGGTTACGGTGACTTTTGCTATATGGTGGTATTTTATGTGAGCAGTGATGATGATGATGATCCTGATTGGCACTACATGCTAGAGGAAAAGCCGAAACCACATCCGATGAGTTGAAATAAGACGCGTGTGACGAAAGATATAGTTTGTCATGCACCTTGCTTGGAAGTTGATGTGCATCCTCGTCCGTATGATCCGACTGCAAAAATTTGTATCTATATATGCGTGCATATGTGTCTGTATGTGCGCAATATACATTACCTAAAAAAAAGAAGAACAAGATGATCCCTAGCCTTCGCCGTATGGCTATCCATCAAGCCATATTGTCGAAGAAAGTCATTGCCTACGTCTCTTTGCCTTTGATTTTCTTTTTCCCTGCGTCCACCTCTCTTGACTCTGTTTGCTACTACTGGAAAGAAGAGAAGATCAGGATCAGGGTTTTATATTTCATATGACTATACCGTTTCGTGACCCGGCGATAGCACGGTTTTCACGCAAAAATTATAAAAACCGTAACGATATGAACGGTGGTGTATCGTTTTGAATTTGAACATGCCGCGATTTTCATCCCTACCACGGAGAAAACCACGAAAACCGTGTCAAAAACAGCGAAAAACATAATTTAAATTTGAACCAAATTTAAATCCGTACCATGTCACGGTTTTCGCTCAAACCAAAAAAAAACTATGCCACGTACCGTGGTTTTCACGACAAGCCGCACAAATTTTTCTATAAAAAATAAATATATTTTTAAAATAAAATATTTTTTTAAAATTTTAAATTTACACAAAATGATTCGAACCGTGGCGGTATTCGTGATTTTCAGTACCCTGATCAGGATCTATACATAGCAGGGCCATGACATAGCAGCATGGGGACTTTCATGTGCAGTACTTGAGCAATTAAATGAGCATCAACTAACTTTCTATGGGCTATATGACCAAGCAATCCAATCCACCAAAGGACACTGCCTCTTATATTATTGTTTTGTGAGATGTCCAAAGAAGGAGTCAATGTCCTTTTGTTTCCTAATCCAATCAAAATTTCTCTGTTCTTGTTCTACATCAATGGTGGTACAAACGAATTAGAATGTTGTTGAATTTACGAGAGTTTATCACGACGCTACTGCGGTCTCCAATCCTTGTTAAACATCTCCTTTGGTAACACCAATTTATGATGTACCACTCATATACCATCCAAATTAAAAGGCACAACATAAATAGAAGCACACTAAGGTCCTGTTTAGGACTGCTCCACGAGCTCTGTGCAAACTCCATCGTGGAGTAGCTCTAAAAAAAACTGAAGTTTATGAAGTATCTCTTTAGGTGCTCTCACAACTCTATTTTTTTCTAAAGCTACATGTGTGAAGTTGAATCCATTTAGCTTAAAAAAACATAAAACAGAACTAAAAACAAACATAGAGTAGAGAGTTCCAAACATCCCCTAACACTCCGAAGTATGGAGGGATCTTGAAAGTACTCTTCCAGGATTCGTCATGTATCATTCCAAACAACGATCCAAAACCAGTCCTGATGGCCGTTACGAACAGACACTAATAAGGTGAAGCACTGTCAATTTCTATAGATGAGTGGATCTCGAAAGAAATGAACGTACTGGCCGTTTCTAGGATTCATCTTGTACCATTCCAAACGACGACAGCCGGTTCTAAAACCAGCCTCGATAACCGTTACGAATTAGCACTAATAAGGTGAAGCACCATTAATCCTATATATGAGCGGATCTCGAAAGAAAGAAAGAAACGCGGTCAAGGACCTTCATCATGTACCATCCCTAATGACGATAACCTTGATCATCAGTCATCACAGTAGGTCAGCATGGCTGCTATGCCTCAAGCCGTACATGACAAGTGATGATGGTAACGAAACAGAGAAGAAGTCAGCTAAATGGCCTGATATCCGGCCATAACTGTAGCATAACTTACAATGCATTTGCATGCCTTCATAGATAATAAAAGTTTTACTGAGACTCAATCAATTACATTAAGACGATCCAAGCCAACCTTCAGCCTCTGTATATAATAAAAAAAGAAACACACCAAACACACAAATTTAACATAAACCATTAAAAATTAAAATTAGTGGCTAACAATTCATAGTTGTCTGAATTCTTCAATATCCTATCTGAACTCTTCTCACTACAAGCACGTGTGATGTCCATCAGCCAATAAATTATTTAAAAGTATGGTTTATCTTTTATCCTTCTAGGTGTGAATCAAACGAGCTTTAATTTTATATGATGAAAGAGTATCTAATAATTTGGACTTTGCTTAAGTATTTCTGAATTCGCAAAACCCATAATTTTCCTCAGAGTGGTTATATAATATGATGTGCCATAATAAAATAGCAAGTGAAAGTCTTTTCTGAATTGATTCTCTGGTCATAAAATTTCGACCACCATGCATGTCAATTATAATATTTTGTGTCGCTAGATTATTCATCGTGGCATGCACTAACAATTTTACATTCCTAACACTGTTATGGTAGGAACAAATCAATCAATATTCATCCAACATATTGCAATAGATGTAGCCATCCAGTATCTTCAGGATGATCACACAGAAGTTTTTAATTATTATGAAAAACTGACCAATGCCATGGAGATGCCAAAGCACTGAAAGCAGTAGAGTTATTGGCTAGATATATAGAAGCTAATGAGCACATGCTAAATATGTGAGTTGTTGTCACCTTGCAATTAGAATATGCCATCCAGCTGCAACATCCAATCCAACCGTCCCTTTCCCAAATGGTTTTTTATCATTAAAATTATCAGCTTAATTATAATTCCTTAAGTTTCGATTCCCTTCAATGAACCTGGTCAAAGTTTTGGACCATAGACCAGCAGGCCATGGACCTTGACTATAAAATCCGTCTACTACCTCACAAGAATAAATTGAAGTGGCATTTTTTATTGCTGAAAATTGCGGCCATGTCACATATATCGGAGCTAGACGTGAAATTATTTTTGAAACCACATGCGTGATAGACGAATACACGCATACAAATTTAGATCTTCCATCATTTGCTATTCAGCTTATCAGCCGCAACAAAAATTTAAGTTTTAAAACTTAATTTTAATGTTGATTTTTGTGTTTTATTGTAGTTTATTTTTTAATATTGGCTTTTAAGTCACTAAGAACGTGTATATAAAAGTTTTATTCATAAATTATTTTTTCGTCACTAGTAATCTTTACACTTTATAATTTCATTTGAAAATAAGATATGTGACGCTTCATAATGATAGAGCAGAAAAAAATTACAAGTCTACTTCCCCGGGAGGCTATAGCCAGAAAAGAAAAAAAGATCACCACACCACATGCCTACAATCATAACCCGCTACTGAACACACAAGAACACAAGAACATGGCATCCTTAAGGGAAAGGCTCTTCTAAACGGCGTCTTCAGGAAGGATATGACACCGAGAATGCCACCGTCACCCGTCCTGGGAATCCAGGCCGTGGTTTTCACCTGAAGAAAACTAACGGGAAGGACACAGGAAAGATCACACAACAACGCCCCAAAGGGAAAGTGGCGCCCGCAGGTGTCGCTGTTGCACGCCCGGAGGGCTAGGCTTTCGCCCGTGGTCTTTCTGCCCTTCTGTGCCAAGGTTGCCTGCTGGAAACAAAAGCCATCACCAACTACACACCTTCGACACGTAGCCAGTACACCAATGCCTCGTCGTCGGCCGGCCATATCAAGCAGGAGATCATGACATCCGACGTGCTCCGAATCCATCCATGCAGTTGGGTTGGAGAGGGAGAGCATAAGAGAGAAGAATGGATCCCTCTCCCCCGCACTAGCCCGCCAACATGGCCATCTTTGTGGTGGCAAGGTGCCGGCGCAAGAGGACTAGCGTCTGGATCAGAGCCCGTTGTAGGCCTTCACGCCTACCTCACGGTGCCATCGTCGTCGCTGCCTCGGTCGGTGCCTACAACTCCGGCTGCCCGTCCTCATCGTTGTCGCCACGTCCCGTTGCCCCCTGTTGGACGGAGCGACATGCGTGCCAAACCAGCCTCCTGCGGCCCAACCTACGCCTCGCCGGCTCTGCCTACCATCGACTGTGGCCTCCCCTCACCCCGCGCTGTCCTCGTCACTATTAGCAAGACATGGAAGCATGGGGGTGGGGCACTGCCACCTCGCCGCCACACCTGGCCGACAATAGCCGTTGCCCACCCCTCCTCCACCGTCGATCGTGGCCGAGAGCCACTCGTTGGGGGACGCTGGATCTGGACGGGCAGCCACCACCTCGCAGGTCACCACGCCACACCCACATGCTGGCCATGCTGCATCACTTTCACGACATCCTATGCCGTACCACACCGCGTTAGCCTCCCACATGTAGTTGCCCGCTCCTCTGCAACCCCAACGGGGGCCACTGCTAGGGCACTGGATCCGGGATCCGGCTACGAGGGCGACGGATCCGGCCGTGCTGACCGGATCTTGTCGCCGACCGCTCTCCTCACGCCGTCGAATGGCTACCTCGCGCCACCGCGCTTCCTCCATGCTAGCGCCACCACGGTCACCTCGCCGCCTCTCCTGCGTGAGAGACAGCTCATCGCTTGGGAGAAAGCCCCACCGTTGCCCTCACAGCTCACCGTGCGGTTTGCTGGCGGCTTGTTCTGGTGGAGGCGAGGTGAGGTGGGGGACTTGGGAAGGTGGGACACGGCGACTAGGGTTTCTGCCCCAAACCGCCCGCACGGGGGCGACGTGGGGGGAGAGTTTCAAGTTGTGAAAAAGATTACGGTTTATAATCAACTATAGGTGAAACTATGTGACTTGCCACAAGGCGTATCACCATACTTTCGAGTCTTAATTTGGGCTGTAGTACGAAACTTTCCACCTAGTGTTAAATCATTTTTGGTTTTCATCTACATCGTAGCTTGTTTTCGATTGAAGTTTGAAGGCGATGATCGCAATCGAAACGGAAAGCGAATTCAAAAGAGGGGAGGTCAAAAAGGAGGAATTGTTGCTTTGCAGCAATCAACCTATTACAAGATGGATGGATGTGATCTCACTTCGTTGCCTTTTGCAGCAATCAACCTATTACAGTGCCAAGTGTTTTTGTGTCCTGGCATGAGGCAGCAGATGCTACACGGCAGTGAACACGAAAACGATTCTTTCTGCTGCATTTACCAGGGAATAGGACGCAGCAGCAGCAGCAGCTGCAGATGGCAATTGCAATTGGGATTCTATCTTAGTGAACCCATCGCTTTTCTTAGCCGAATGATTGTCTTCTTAATTAATAAGACCTTGTGTGACATAGGAGATAAAAGAGCTCTTCAGGTCATGTTCATGGTATCGATCATCATCGTCGGTTAGAGCGTGTTTGGTTGCTCGCATGATCCCGACCCAATATTACACGATGAGCGTCTGACGATTGCTTTGCACCATTTTTCAAGTGACGTCGAGATCACTGCACTACCGATAGATTTAGTGGGAGAAATTACCTTACTTAAAAGTTACAGCCTTATTGTGGAGCATATATAGTGGGAATATTGCAGGCTTGAATCTAACTGGTGAGGTGATGAATAGTGATAATGGAGGATGAATGGCTTAGTGTGAGGGGCAACTTTGTGTGGTGGTTTCAGCAAGAGGATGTCACCTTCAGGCTCCATGTCAATTACCCCTACCTTGAAGGCTATTTTGTCTTTCAAGTCAATCACTTGATGCTTCACCACTAACCACTGACATCGTCCTCAACATTTCAACTGATTTCAGAGGACATATATAAGTTATCCTCATGTCCAATTCAGGGTGATTAAATCAAGCTAATCAGTTACTAGGAACTTAATTAGTACTGAAACAGTCTTCATACTTTGGAAGATCAAGGATCCCTTTTGTCCTTTTATGATTAATTTACAGAAGTGGTGTCTCTTTGTGTTCTTTAGCTTTGCACCATTTAACTCAAAACATGTCCTACTTGTTACTGTTGACACTCAAATTTACAGTTAGCTGCAACTTCTACCATCACTCTTTCAAGCGGCCTAGATTCTAAGAACATGTAGTTGTAAAATTTAGAAAATGAACTAAAAGCTAAAAGTTAAAAAATCCAGCCTTTTCAGTTTCTCATTGTTTTCAGACTCTCGAGCAGCTTCGAACATGGCCTAAATATGTTCCGCAAACAAATTTTGTGTACCAGTATGGCAACTATTGTTGGGGATGATGCAGTAGTCTGAAGGCTATGACCAACATGGTCTTTCTGACGCCACAAGTGAACTGTGTTGAAACCGGAGTAAAAATGCACATGAGCGGTTAGAGAGATTAGTGGAGATACATAAGCTTTGCATTACCATGAGCAAGAATTTCAAAGATAACTGAAAGAATGTGCCTCCACTATCTGAAAGTGTTCTTCATAGTCCTCTCCCTCCTGCAAGTCTGAACCTTGAAAGATGATAAGCTTTGACCCCTGAAAAAAAAGAAGAAATTAGAAAAGCCTCGTGCTGGATCTAGTTGCAGTTGAACCAGTACATGCTCATTACTCACATGCATGATGCATCTCTAACAATCTATCTGACAGGTGTTGTCTATAGTACTAAAAACACATGGTTCATTGTATCTGATTCTGATCTCACTTCTGCGGAAGACGCTTATTACTTATATATCTCTTTATTTTTGCAGGTAGGAAGAGATATATACTGATCCCTCTGTTTTTTTAATACGAGTTATATACCTGTGTGTTATAACGAGAGAAGATAGAAATTAATTTTATCTATGCCGGTTTTTCCAAAATGGGTTGTTTTTTTCTTTTTGGAATGGGTTTTCCTAGAAAGAAAATGGTTTTTTGGGAGGAAGGAGGAGAAGGATTGTGCTTTTAAAATAGTTAAGATATAAATTTATCTTACTACAAAAGTTATATAATTGACACATATATTTTTTATATATTTGCATATTTTTTAAATAGGGTGAATAAAAGTGAAATGCATTTTATATTAAAAACAAAAAAGTAACTATGTCCACGAAATAAAAAATGGTTAGGATGTCATGCAACCAATCAGATGAGAAAGCTCATCCTGCAATCATGTGGTCTTGAGAAGGCCTAATCTGTGAAGCAACATCTAGAAGCTCACGTGGTGAATTTATTCTTGAAAAGAAGAGGATCATCACCAAAAGGGTGGCCACTAGCAACCAATTGATTCTTCGCAACGACATCAACCACAACCACTTTCGCTACCTTTAAGGTCAGCAATTGCGACTGGCATCAAGCGAAAATATCCGGTTGCAATTCAGGGTTAGCTATAGCATACCACTTTTTTTTACACAAGCATGCAAGAGAGGCCTGTAGGATTACGTATAAGCTATAATAATATAAATTAAAAATTTCTATCGTGTAAACCAACAACCATGCAAGTATGAGATTATATATCATTACCACTTGACGTGCTATGCAGCGAAAATAAATGCTAAAAAAGCAGAAATTGGCGACATAACGCGCGTCGATGTAGAGGAAGTAGTCGATCACAGCAGCCCGGCCTTCTCCTTCTCGTGTGTACGCCTCACCATGCTCTCACGCAGATCAGCACCACAAACCAGCGGTGTCTCTACCGGTATCCACACGTCTCAAGGATGAAACATGTCGCACGGACGTGCTAGCGCTCGCGCGCGGCTAGGGTTTTGCTCGGGAGGAGAGTGACGACTAGGGTTTCTCACTCACCACCAGCCTCATCACCCGAAGAAAATATAGGATCCAGAATTGGGCCTCCGAGGTCCATAGGAGTCCTACTCGGATCTCTATCCAAATTGAGATATATTGGATCTCCATCCAATCCCTTTAGTCTGGCCTGTTAAGTGTGCAATCCTATAGGTTCATGTACACTCGGCTACAACCCGAAAACTTCTTTTTTTGTCCACATGTCAACGGTGGCCTCTAGCAGAATATATTGACCCACCAGACATACATAAAGATCATATCGACTAAACTCTAGTGTATATTTGCATGAACCTCTTTGCCTCAAGATATCGATTAAGCTCAAGACTAGACATGCGCCATCCTTTAATAGCTCAATCATTCACTCGATCCTGTAATAGATTATTTAACCTGCGATTGACTCCTTAATCATTTTTTGACATGGCCATGCACTTCCATAATCAATAACATCGAGAGACCCAGAGATATGCATGCCAAAAAACTACTTTTATAACTACCCAGTTATGGAGTAGTGCTTGACAACCTCTAAGCAAATTATTATACATGTCGGGAACCATGATAATTTATGTCTAAGGATTCTACACCAACACTAATATGAGATCACTGATGGCACATCAGATATAGCTCTCGCAGTGTTTCATATTGTGTCTATCCAACAACATGTTCCCCAACATCTATCCACATTATTAATTTAGTATCTCCACATTATGATCCATGAGACATGATCGTCAATCAATATATCTGTTGATCATTAAACCATATTTGTTTCATATATGATATGTGATCAGGTATTCTTTAGAAATAGTAACATACAACATAAATAGTCTTATGAACGAATCACATATTCATTAACCAATAATAAGCTATAAATAATATATAATAAATATATAAAAATAGTATGTGATATAATCATCTCTATAATTGTCTATGCGACTGGCGTCAAGCGAAAATATCCGATTACAATTCAGGGTTAGCCATAGCATACCACTGTTTTTTACACAAGCATGCAAGAGAGGCCTTCCTTTCAGACATCTCTTTGACAGGTGGTCCAATATATATGCTAATTACAAGCAGTAAGAACTTTCACGATGGTCACTGACAAGTGGGTCCGCGTGCCAATTCGACGTTATAATGGTTTATCTCAGGAAGTGGGTCTCGAATAATCAATGCTAGTGTTGTACTCATCGGACCCTCCTGTCGGTTAGTATACATGGATTTTTTTGCGAAGAAGATGGTACTCTTCAAAAGGAATGAATTCTTGGTGTCCAATTTACAACGGTTAATTATATTGCTGTCTACCCTCACAAAAAAAAGTTATGTTGCTGTCACGCCCATTTGGGCAAATCAGGAAGACCAGTAAATTGTTTCTTGCACTCATGATGCTGATGGCCACACACATATGACACTCTTGATCTCCAATAATGGATGAAGAAGTGAGAAAGGTCGCCAAACACCTTATCAGATCTAGGACTTAATTAGGGCTCTGAATCTCTGGATCAAAACCTGTCGAAACAAGGGTTGTACCACATGTATATGAGATGTGCATGTGAATTGTGTGCGTGCAGCCGTGCATGCATACATACAATGTTCGTTTCCTTTTGTCAATTTTTGTACGCCAAACTTTAAAGTTAGCAGTTGAAAAACTTATGGAGCTTTAGAAAATCAGGGAAAGAAGGTTCTAAAAATTACTAGGACAAGAGAATTAGTGTTGGGTTAGCATAACATACTTATTAGACAATTTCAATGTACATCCCTGTATGATTGGTGAGAAAATCAAATACATGAAATTTCAATATTATTTAAATCAAAGATAACCTACTTGTACGTCTTGCTTCAAACTATAAAATCAGTGGTTGGATGGAACTTACAAGAATTTTTTTTAACATTAGTTATAGGATAAACATCGCTTTTCAGAAGCATATGACAAACATTTACATTTTCTACTCATTGTATGTTTCTGAGTAATGAAATGGGAGGAGAATATCCAAGACAATGGGGTGTTCGGCTGGTCGTATAAGCTAGCTGATAAGACAAGCCGGCTGATTTGTTGTGAGAGAAAAATACTGTTTGAATGGCTGATAAGCCCGGCTGAAGCGAACAAGCGAACATGGCCTTGCTGCCATCTCGACTCGAACTGACCGTACCAGAGATGAGTGCTGATTGACCATCCAAGGTACAGTATCTAAACTACATAAGACTGCAAATTCGAGCTATCGAACCCAAAAGCTTGGACAATAACGAACCCATAAACATGAGAATTTCTAAAGCCTCCCAAACCCATAGTTGCAAAGCCACTAGCTAGATCGGGCACCATGAACGGTTCATTTCACTAGCTCAGCTTGAATCTCTCTATTTCTGAATCTTCCCCTGCTCTTTTTATGGGACAAACTGTGATAGGAGATCACGAGATATTGTGTAAGATATACTGCTTGGTTTCGCGCAATTATTCAACACCTGATATTTGAAGCTCGGTTCACTCTGAGCCAACCATTGCAGCATTGCTTGGATGTGTGTATAAGTCTGCATTCAATCGTAGCCCGTAAATGGTTAGTCAGCTGCTCAGCTCAACATAAAGTTAAAGTAAATGGATTTTTTACTGTACTCCAAAATTTTTTGGGCCATCCATTTTATGTAGGTCCATTGGTTGATATTCTTATCGAAGTTAAAGTAATCTTACATCTCTAGAAGTAATTTTTAGTAACCCTTGTTAAAAAACTAGCATATTATACGTGCATTGCAACGGGATTTAAAGTAATAAAAATGATCATTAACCTGCTATGACCGTTATTTTTGTTGGTATATATATGTATGTGTAATATAGGGTTAGTAGAGGGAGTAAAATGTAAAGGTGTGCAAAATAGATATGGGCTAGGAGAAGAACTCTGTGTAGAAGCATCAATTATTATTGACCAAAATTACAACATGGTATCAGAGCCTAGGTTAGGAGAGGCGACGACGACAGTGAAACCCTAGCTAGGTCCGGCGTCATCTGTACCTGGATCTAGTGGTGGCAGGTTGCTCTGGAGGAAGATCGAGGCTTGCATCGGAAGTGTGCGAGTGGCAGTTGTCGGTGGCGGCTCGTCCCTGTTGTAGTCGGAGCAGGGGCGATAGAGGTAGCAGCGTCGGTGTTGCTGTGTACTGCGAGAGGGAGAGCAACAACATCCGCAACGGCGTCGCGTGGAGGGAGCAGAGGCAGCGACAGTGCCGACGGCGGAGCACAGTAGGTGGTGCTTGGAGGCGGCTAGGGTTGACGGCCAGAAGGCGAAGGAAGGAAGGGGAAAAAGGAGAGGAGGTAGTGAGAGGCAAATGAGAGGAGCATAAACCTGGCTCTTGTCCAGTGGTGGTATTTCTCTTTGGGCTTTGTTGGATTTGTTGCCTTCCTCTGATTGCAATTGCAGGAAAGAAAAGAGAAGGATTTAAATTGTTCACAGATGGCTGAGAATCAAGGGATTGAGCAAATTTTGGGTGATTTGCTCACTGCAAAGAAAGATGAGATCCCATCCTCGAGTAAAGAAACTTAGCCGCAAGTGGATATGGTTCAGAAACTAGAATTGATGCCTATTGACATTAAATTGGAGGGCATCAAAAATTATTTGGCATGGTCTAGGAGGGCAGTGTTATTACTGAGATCAAGAAAGCTTGAAGGCTTTATAAATGGAGAGACAACTGAACCTAAAGATGAGTCGAGCTCTAAGTGAAAGAACTGGAGTGCAACCAACGCCCTGGTGGCAACTTGGCTATTAAATTCTGTGAGTCCAACAATTGCTAGTTTTGTTGACACTATTAATGTGCTTCATAGATATGGAAGGCTTTGGCAGATATGCACTTAGGCGTTGGGAATTTGATGTTGTTGGATGATACAGAAGATAGGATCCATTATCTGAAACAGGGAGAGCAACCTCTAATGAATTATGTTGCAGAATTAAAGCGACTATGGGTTGACCTAGATCATTATGATCCTATTAAGTTATCTCATCCTAAAAGCATGACTTGGGTGAAAAAGTGGGTGGAGAAGAAGAGGGTTCTTCGTTTTTTGAGAGGCATGAATCCAGAATTTGAAGGAAGGTGTGCTGCTATATTTCATCAAGCAACTCTTCCTAGTTTTGAAGAAGCGGTTGCAACCATGGCACAAGAAGAAACAAGGCTTAAAGCAATAAAGGGCAACACTCTACATTCACCAAGTTCTGCTTTTGTGGTGACGGTTGCTCAAGAAACCATAATTTGCTTTAACTGTGGTGAAAAGGGTCATTTGATTCGTGATTGCAATCAACCACTTAAATCAAATCGTGGTAGAGGTAGAGGCAGAAGCAATTACAGAGGTGGTGCTAGTTGGGGAGGTGCTAGTCGTGGAGGGCTAGCCGTGGAGGTGCTAGTCGTGGAGGAAAAATGAGTTATCAAGCCAACCTTGCATCAACAGATGAGTGTGCATAAGAAACAACCATGGTTCCACCTAGTGAGCTTGAAGAATTCAGGAAATGGAGGAAAGCTGAAAAGGATTCTAAACAGGGGAATTAAGAGATGATATTCTCAGTTGACAGTGGTGCTGATGTAATCCACCCTGACTCAGGTATATTAAATCGAACTCTTGTATCTAATTGGATATTGGACTCAGGTGCATCAAGGCATGTCACGGGTGAAACTAATGAATTTACATCTTATACACCATACTCAAATTTTCATAAGGAGACAATGCAAACTGCAGATGGAACAACTTGTTCTATTAGAGGTGTGGGTATAGTACAATGCACACCAACTATTGTGCTATCATCAGTATTACATGTTCCATCTTTCCCTTGAATCTTATTTCAATAAGCTCTTTGCTGGATCAAATGGATTGTCGGGTTTTACTTGATCGTGAGAAATGCTTGATTCAGGAGAGAAGAACTGGAAGAAATCTTGGGATTGGAGTTCGGCATAATGGGCTTTGGTATCTTGATAGGAGCAAGACAAGGGAAGAAATATATTTTGCTTTATTAGCTAATGAAGATACTGCTAAGGTGATGCTTTTACATTGTCGGTTGGGGCATATATCCTTTGATGTTATGAGAAAAATGTTTCCTCATGAGATGTCTAAGGTGAACAGAAGTACCTTAATCTGTGATGCTTGTGAGTATGGAAAACATACTAGGAGCTCATATGTGAGCAGGGGCTTAAGAAGTATATCGCCTTTTATATTGATTCATTCTGATGTGTGGACTTTCCTTGTTGTTTTCATAAGTGGAGCAAAATACTTTGTTACCTTTATTGACTGTTATTCTCGTATGACATGGGTATATCTCATGAAGCACAAGAGTGAGGTACTTGAATGTTTCAAAGTATTTTATGCATATGTTAAAAATCAATTTGGCATCTCTATTCAAATTATCAGAAGTGATAAATATAACTGAATATGTGAATAAAGAATTTCAAAGTCTGCTTTTAAAGGAAGGAATTCTACATCAGACTTCATGTCCTGATACCTTACCACGGAATGGAGTGGCTGAAACAAAGAATCGACATCTTTTGAAGGTAACTCGCTCACTTACGTATACAATGAATGTGCCTAAGTTTCTTTGGAGTGAGTCTACACAGTTGATCAATCATATGCCATCAAGAGTACTTGGGATGAAATATCCATGTGAGATGCTATTTGGTAAAAATGAATTTGTGGTTTCACTCAAAGTATTGGATGTACATGTTTTGTTAGAGACCATAGACCAAGTGTTGGAAAGTTAGACTCTTAAGCTATCAAGTGTCTTTGTTGGATATTCATCTGGACAAAAAGGATATAAGTGTTGGAGTTCATCAGAACACCGTATGTTTGTAAGCATAGATGTAACCTTTAAAGAGTCAATTCCTTTCTATGGTGAGAAAACAGACTTAAGTTCTCTATTTGTTGATCTAGATTCTGAGACTAAATTAGAAGATGGTGAGCAAGTGGAATCTAGAAGTGAAATTTAGACAAAGGAAAAAAGAAGGCTGTGGTTGGTTTAATCCCAAATTCAGCATCAGTAGATGATACTACACAGGAAGGAGAACAAGAAGCTCCTCCAGAGAAAAATATATGTGTATACAAGAAGAAGGAGGAAAAAATACTACACAACCCCTCACTATTATTGATGAAGTTGGAAGTGATCAAGTGGACCAGGCTCACTTGAGTGGTAATGAGAGTGATCAGTTGCTTGAAACAGGGGGAGAGATAATTCACCATTTTAATGACTTACCTATTGCTCTAAGGAGAGAAATAAGGAGCACAGCAGGTAAGCCTCCAGTGAGATATGGATTTGAGAATGAATGTGAAGAAAGACATGACAATGAGATGGGTAACTATGTATCATATAGATCACTTTCATCTGAGTATCAAGCCTTTGTGACAATACTACAATCAATGCAAATTCCAAAGAATTGGAAAGAAGCTAAGCAAGATTCAAGATGGAAAGAGACAATGTTTGAAGAGTTGACAACACTTGAGAAGAATGACACATGGGAACTTGTGTCTTTACCTCTCGGGAAGAAGATGGTTGATTATAAATGGGTGTATGCTGTGAAACAAAATTCTGAAGGAAAGGTGAAAAGATATAAGGCAAGGTTGGTGGCAAAAGGATACAGTCAGACATATGGAATTGATTATAATGAAATGTTTGCACCGGTTGCAAAGATGAGCACCGTGAGGACCTTAATCTCTTGTGCTGCTAACCTTGATTGGCCTTTATATCAACTGGATGTTAAGAATGCATTCCTACATGGTGATCTTAAGGAGGAAGTTTATATGGAGATCTTACCTGGTTTTGCTACTACTGAAACTAAGGAAAATGTTCTAAGATTGAAGAAATCTCTATATGGGTTGAAGCACTCACCAAGAGCATGGTTTGATAGGTTTAAATGTGCAATGCACGCTATGGGATACAAGCAGTGCAATGGAGATCATACCTTGTTTTATCTACATTCTAAGGGACACATCACTATTTGACAGTTTATGTTGATGACATCATTATCACTGGAGATGACACCTCGGAGGTGATTCGATTGAAGGAGAATTTGAAGGAGTTTGAAATTAAGGATTTGGGACAACTCAGATACTTTCTAGGTATTGAGATAGCAAGATCTCCTAGAGGGATTATTCTCTCACAGCGTAAGTATGTGTTGGATCTACTGAATGAAACATGTATGCTTGAGTTGGACTCACTATACGGTCAGCCACTGAGTTAATTCTGTTAGTGGCCACCTTAGTGAAAATTTTGAAGCTGACATTTAGGAGGCAAATGGGTCTGTATCATTGGATACAGTTAGCTTCCTTGACTTGGGGTATCAAAGTGATCACCCCTAAGTTGAGGCTGAAGATTGGCAACTCCCTAGCATGAAATTCATTGAACATGGTCAGTAAAATCGTGCTTGATGACTTGCCAAAACTTCTGATAAAATTTAGTTGGAATGCCATGAGTACTTGATGCATTATTTGTCTTCATGCCAAAGATTGTCTCCCGCACCTCCTCATCCAAGAAAGGGGCAATGAGGTGATCATTTTCAGCCTCTGTTACTTGGGGGCTATCATCGATTCTATTTGCATCAAAAGATAGAGTACTTGCATCTGGTAGTCCAAAGAGTTTCTTATAAAACTCAGTGATATAATTCTTTAGAGCTTCGTTCTCCTCAATCTTACCTTCCTCTTGATCTGATTGAAAATACGGTTCTTCCGATGTTTGCCATTTGCAATCAGATATATTTTGCATTATTATCTCCTAGATGAACATCATCAGTCTTCGCTCTTGGATACAACTTGATTTCTTATTCCCAAAAGAGTTGTGCTAATCGATCCCGAGATTGAGCTAGTAGTGCCCTTTCCGGTTCTGATAGCAAACACTCCTTAGAAGTGACATCAAGTGTATCTATGTATGTTTGCAACTTTTCTTTCTCAAGACGATACAAACAGGCGGTATGCGCTGCCCACCTCCTAAGGTATCATCGTAAAGCACTTATTTTATTATTCCATAATAAAATAAGTGCTTTGTAACAACCTGAGATGTTTTCCCCTTTTAAAAATCTAAAAGAAAAATCGTAAAAGAAAATTGTTGGAATTAACTAGAGAGAATAAATAATTTTAAAAAGCCAAATGCTAAATGGAAATGGCATGGTGGAATTTTTCTTAAATTCTACATGTCAAAATACACTAACAACATTTTTAGTGGAATTTTCAGAGCACTGGAAATAATTTTTAACCAATTAAAACCAAAATCGGAATTAATAAATCTTGGAAAAATCAGTTCTCTCTCCTTCGTCCTTTCCCGCTCTTTTTCCGGCCGTGGGCCGCCGCCCGAGCCGACGGCCCATCCTCTCCTCCGCACACGATTGACATGCGCCTCGATCAAGCCAACGACCTAGCCGATCCCGCCCGCGTGCCGTTCTCTCTCCTCTCTCACGGGCCAGCCGAAGGCCGCGGCCCGTTTATCCCTCGCGCCCGCGAACAAGTCTAGTTCGCCTCCCTTTTACCCCGGGACGCCAACAAGTGGGGCCCGTCTGTCAGGCCGTCGTCCCTGACCCCGGTCGCCCCGACGCCATTTTCGGCCGCCGCACCCGCGCGGATCTCGCGCCATCGGCCACCCCGCGCCCCCAAACCGCGTCGCCTTTACTCCCCTCTTCCCCGGCCAGTCAATGACGCCCCTGGCCACCTCCTCCGCACCCTTTAATGGCCGGATTTAACCACCCGCCATTATTTCCCCAAAAATTGTTCCGGCGATCAATTCTACCTTATCCCGGCCACCACCGACCTCCTCGTCCCCTTTAAAAGCCGGCCCCCATCCTCCCCAAGCTCCCCACGCTCTCACCCAAGACTCTCTCGCACCCGTTTGCTCCCGCACCGTGCGTCTTCGCTTCGGACCTCATCGCCGAGCTTTGGTCGTGTTTTCCCACTGCTTCGAGACGTTCCGAGCTCCGTCGACTCCTCCCTCCTCGTCGCCGGTGCCCGCGCCACTTCGGCCACCCCTCCCCTAGTGTTTCCGCGGTCTCCCTCACTGTCCGTGCTGTCGTCACCTCCATCTCCGGCGACCCGCGGTGAGCGCCCCTCCCTTTTCCCCTCTAAGCCGAACGTGTGCCACCACTCCCGAGTGTGCACGGCTCGCCCACATGTGAGCCGCGGCATTCCGCTGCCCCGCCGCCGCCGAATGGCACCGGTCGGTCTCGGCCGCCGTGCACCATCGTGGCCGATCACGCCGCCCGCACCCTCTCGGCCGTTTGATCGCCTCGCAGATCGGGGCCGTCGCCCCGCTTGCCCGCATGGCACGCCGCGTGGCCGCCGCGTCGGCGTCACGTGTGCGCCACGTGGTGCACCGCTCTCTCTCGGCCCGTGGACCCGGTCCACCATGGACCGGTGCTCCCGCGGCCAGTGACGCCATCGCTGACATCAGCCCTAGCCGCTGACGCCTCCTCCGGGATTTATTGCGTAATAAATTATTAAGGATTTTTCTGTTTTAGTAAAAACACAGATAATCTTCTAAAAATCATATCTTTTCAATCCGACCTCCGTTTTAGCCCATTCAAATTTCATTCAATTCATAAAAATGCCAAGAATCCATTAAAAATGGTTTTGTTCCCTGTTTTAGTAGATTTTTAGCTTGTTTTGTTGAAATGCTTGTTTGCCGTGTAGATCCCGGTAGTCCCTCCATCCCGGTTTACTTTTAAGTCGTCGCGGAAGTCCCCCAAGCCGAAGAGCAAGGCAAGTCATACCATGTTATTGATCATATTGCTCCCATTTTGCTAAAACACCTATTTTATTCTATGAAATTGCATGTATTTTATATTGTCATTTCATGGGAAATAGTACACCTTATGCTTAGTTTATTCCTTAGGTTTGTCACCCCAAACCCTTTGATTAAACTTGGGAAAATAACATGATTAGACTCATGACTAGGTTATGCTTTGCCTGGCTTAGACTCACTAGCTCACTAAATGGGTCTTTTTCTCACTTAATATGTCTCTCTTGGACATCTGTTCGGAGGATTAATAATTAGCTTTAAGTGAACCAGACTAATAACTAAAATATGACAAATGGTGGGCTGTGGGCACCATGGTTTTGGTTAGGAGCGCTCATGGTAATTAAGGACCGGTTCACGGGACCCCTCGGGAGAATGACCGTGCAAACCACAAGCCGAAATGGGTAAGGTAGGTCCCGTAGTGTAGCCTCTCCTAGCTGACAAACCCATCGGCAAGGGTGAGCAGGATGGAGTTTCAGTCGGCCTCGGTATAAGGGTTGCTGGGCTACCGGATTCACCGAGGCACTCGGGGGGGCTGCCCACTCCCAGGGTTCGGGAGTGGGGGTGAAACCTTGGTGGGGTTCGCTTGGTTAGAGGGGGATTATACGAAAGGTCCTATCACAGTTCCCTTTTCGGGGTGCCGCGGTGGTATTCCGACGCACGGGAGACCGTGTTGTGGGGCTGTGTCTTGTGGGTACAGTTGTACACCTCTGATCAAAGTAAATCTATTCGAATAGCCGTGCCCGCGGTAGTGGGGCGATCGACCGAGCTCTCCGTGATTAGTCTCACACTTTTACACCCTAATTTATTGGATCATGACTAGAATAGGTGGATGGTTTGGGCCTGTTCAACGTGGGGATAACGTTGGACAGTGTTGGTTTCAAAATGCCTTATTTACTAAAATTATTATTGTGTTGTTTGTGTTCAAATTTCCTTTTGATTGGAAAACCCCTGTTGTTTGCGCTAAAGCAAGCCCTAGCCAAACCCTTGTCTTCCTTGCATTCATTTCTCTTCCCCTTCCGGCGTGACTTGCTGAGTACGTGGAAGTACTCATCCTTGCTCCTTCACCAGAACCCGAGGCAGAGCTTGAAGACGAAGACGAAGTGGAGTAGGCTTTGTCCTATACTCTGGAAGCTGCCTGTGGAATGGTCAAAGCCCGTGGCCAGCGTCAAGCTTAGGCTTAGGCCCTTTTTCTTTTTTCCGCTGCTCTTTTGTAATCTTTTTGTATTGTTTCTAAGACGTGGAACTTTAATATCAACAATTGTCGTATGTGTACCCTCGCTGGTCCTGGACAGGGATTTTATTACACATATAGCTTCGAAAATTCGGATCTGAATTTCTGGGCGTGACAAGTTGGTATCAGAGTCAATTTCCAGACCGTAGGAAAAGCCAAAAAGAAAAAACCTAGGAGCCCTCTGAACCTTTTGATATGCATAAGCCCTGGCTTTGAAAATGGTTTCGGGAAAATGGGTCTTGTTTCCTCGGGATTGGGAAAAATTTTAAGTCTCTCTCAAAACATTTTGAAAACCCGGTCAAGTCTAAGTGATAGGATTTTAGAGTTAAAACTTGAAAAAAATCATTTGATCTCTTATTCGGCCGCCAAGATGGGATTTTCTAAGGGGTCAAAGTCCTAAGTCGAGATAGGAGGGAATGGTCGCCAATTTTATATTATAACTAAGCATCTATTTTCAGCATCATCTAGGGGATGTCCTTAGAAGTTTTACTTAGCCTCATAAAAATATTTCTCAAAACCCTTTTTTTCTCGTTTACTTTACTTGAGTCCTTTATCATTTATCTAACTTGGGTTTGAGCATGCATTGATCCCCTACCTTGTCTTCTCTAGATGGCAGGCCGTCCAGTCACCCACAACGGTCAGGGATTGAAGGGTTTCGTCGCGGAGTTGGCAAGGATGGCCTTGGCAGTGGGTTATCCGGATGCACCTGAGTACACTGTCGTCTCACTGTTTGGCTGTGAGTTGCTTCACCAAGTCCGCCTGGAGGTGCACGGGTTCGTCGGCACCAACATCCCAAACATGGTGGTCACTGCATCGGGAGGAACAAATGAGCATGCATGCCAAGAGGCGGCTTATCTAATGCTGGCTCAGATGAGGGAAATGCATGACTACCATCTCCGCCACTCTGCCTACCGGTACCATCCTCGGCGGGGAACTTCGTCAGCAGCCACACCTTCTAGTTTGCTGAAGGGGAGAACGACACCACCTTCTCCCACATGAGGACGATGATCGAAGGGCTGGATAAGATGCATGCAGATCTTCACATGGCGGCAAAAGCTCTAAATGACCAAAAGATCTTAAGGATCAAGAGTTTGAAGGATGAGGTGGATCGACTCAAGAGAGAGATCGCCAGTCTGAAGGGTCTTCCACCTCCCAACATCCTTCGGATCAGGATCACGCCGCGAAAGAACACCAAGGCTCCGGTGCGGATGCAGCTAGCACCCAGGGTTCCACCTCCTGCACCACCACCTTCCCTGGTCCTCGCCCCAGTGCCAGATCCTGCTCTTGCTCTGGTCCCTGCCCCAAGCGGAGGAGGAGGATGGATCTCGGTGTCCAGTAGCAGCAAGGGCAGTAGCAGCGGCAGCTCCAAGAGCCCTGGGCGAAAAGAAGGGTTAGCAAGCTCTCAAAGCCGCTCGAAGGAAAAGGAAGACATGAACTCTCTTGGGAGTGGTTTTGACTCCTCCGACCGCGGAAGCCGTTCCGACCCTTAAAGCGTCGCCACCCTTAGTTTACCGTTTTCCTAGTTTTTTCTGTTTGCTTAGTTGCTGTGTGTTAGGAGTGCTGTGTGTGGGTAGTGGTCAACCTGTATCAAGTGTGGGTATGGGTTGTCCAATTAAGGTTGTTGGGTGTGTTTTAAGTGTTTTAAGTAAAGAACAGATCAAAACAAGTAATAAAGATCAACTTCTCTGTCCAATCTGTTTTACTCCTTTTCCCCATCTTGTTGTTCCGCTTCTTCATATGGTGAACACCAGGAATGGCAGCAACAACACTGATTCAGCTGAGAACAACACCCGTGCTAATGCCAACAACCCACCTCCTCCACCTGAGAACATCACTTTGGCACAAGTCCTAGCCAACCAGACCCAGATGATGGCTGCAATGATGCGAGATGCAACAACAAAGATCGCGGATGCGCTTGCAAATGATGCAATAGTTTCAAGACAGAACCAGACATCGCACGACCATTTTGCACCACCACCTCCCCCAAACAAACTGTCAGAATTCCTTCGAGTCCGACCCCCAACTTTCTCCAGCACCACCAACCCCATGGAGGCTAATGACTAGATCATCACCATAGAAAAGAAGTTGGACCTTTTGCAGTGCACAGATCAGGAGAGGGTGTCATTCGCCACCCACCAACTCCAAGGCCCCGCCTCAGCCTGGTGGGACAACTTCTTGGTTACCCGTCGAGCGGACGCACCCGCAGTTACTTGGGCAGAATTTTGCCACCAATTCCGGAAGGCTCACATCCTCGGAGGGATAGTAGCCCAGAAAAAGAGGGAGTTCAGATCCTTGGAGCAAGGCACTCGAACCGTCACCGAGTATCTGCACGAGTTTAATCGCTTAGCGTGATATGCTCCAGAGGACGTACGTACTAACGCCGAGCGTCAAGAGAAGTTCTTGGCCGGGCTGGACGATGAGTTAACAGATAAACTCATCTCTGGTGAATACACTGACTTCGAGAAGTTGGTCGACAAAGCCATCCGTCAAGAAGACCAACACAATAAAATGCTCAGAAAACGAAAGGCTACCCAATTTAGGCCACAACCTCAACAAGGGAATCCCAGTGGCCGCGTTTCACTCTGGGTGGTCAGAGTGGACCTACCACTATGATCGTTCGTCAACATCGCCCGTACCATCCTGGGAATTTCCAACCCAGCGGAAGCCGTCCCGGACAGCCGCAGCGGAATTCGGCCCCACGTCCGCCAACAGCGTAGCTGCCACTGCAGTCCAAGCCAATGCCACCAAAGAAGGTCTTGGGATTCAAACCCGGAAACTGTTTCAACTGTGGAGAACCTGGATATTTCGCAGACAAGTGTCCAAGACCAAAACACGCGCCTAGATTTATCCAAGCAAGAGTGAATCATGCTTCAGCAGAGGAGGCACAGGACGCACCGGATGTCATACTGGGTATGTTCTCTGTGAACTCCTTTAATGCATCAGTCCTGTTTGATTCAGGTGCAACACATTCTTTCATATCAAAAGCATTTGTGGGAAAGAATGGGTTGTCGGTGTTAAAACTTAAGATACCCATGCCGGTCCAAACTCCCGGGGATCATTTGAACACTGCCCACTTTTGCCCTTTAGTGGCAATAAAAATCCAAGGATTCCCCTTTCTAGCCAATCTTATCCTTCTAGAATCAAAAGGCCTGGATGTCATCCTTGGGATGGACTGGTTGACCCGTCATGAAGGTCTGATCGATTGCGCAAGCCGCACGATCTCTTTGACCAATGACGAAGGGAAGAAAGTGATTTACCGCTCCCCTAAACCACTAAGGGTAGTGGCAAGCCTGAATCGGATCTCGGCTAAGGAGAAGCCCGAAGAGAAAGGAAAGGATCAGGCGAAGTTAGAAAATATTCCTGTGGTTTGTGAGTACCCGGAAGTCTTCCCAGAAGATCTAACCACAATGCCACCTGAAAGAGAAATAGAGTTTCGGATTGACCTAGTCCCTGGCACTGCTCCGATCTATAAGAGACCCTATAGGATGGGAGCCAATGAGTTGGCAGAAGTCAAGAAACAAGTAGATGAACAGCTACAGAAAGGTTATAACCTCCCCAGTACATCGCCCTGGGGTGCACCAGTCATTTTTGTGGAAAAAAAGGATAGGACCAAAAGGATGTGCATCGATTATCACGCACTAAACGAGGTCACTATTAAGAATAAATACACTCTTCCTAGGATTGACGACCTGTTCGATCAATTAAAAGGAGCAAAAGTGTTCTCAAAGATAGACCTGTGGTCAGGCTATCACCAGCTAAGAATTCGAGAAGAAGATATTCCCAAGACCGCCTTCATCACTCGGTACGGTCTGTATGAGTGCACGGTCATGTCCTTCGGACTTACAAATGCCCCAGCCTTTTTCATGAATTTGATGAACAAAGTGTTCATGGAATTCCTAGACAAGTTCGTCGTGGTGTTCATCGACGACATCCTGATCTATTCGCAGTCGGAAGAGGAACATGACCACCATCTTCGATTGGTACTTAAAAAGTTAAGAGACCACCAACTCTATGCTAAGTTTAGCAAATGTGCTTTTTGGTTGAAGGAAGGGCAATTCCTCGGCCATAGCGTGAATGCCCAAGGAGTCACAGTGGACCCTTCCAATGTGGAGGCAGTAACCAAATGGCTCCACCCAAAACCGTCATCCAGGTCAGAAGTTTTCTAGGACTTGCGGGGTATTACCGTCGGTTCATCGAAAACTTCTCAAGGATTGCCAAGCCATTGACGCAGTTGTTAAAGAAGGATGAAAAGTTTATATGGACTGCCGAGTGCAACCAGAGTTTTGAAACACTCAAGAGTAAACTGGTTTCCGCGCCCGTATTGATATTGCCAGATCAAACCAAGGATTTCCAAGTTTATTGCGACGCATCTCACCAAGGGTTAGGCTGTGTGTTGATGCAAGAGGAAAAAGTGGTCGCTTATGCTTCCCGCCAGTTGAGACCTCATGAGTCTAATTACCCAACACATGACTTGGAACTAGCAGCAGTAGTTCATGCTTTGAAAATATGGCGACATTACCTCGTCGGTAATCGCTGTGAAATATATACAGATCATAAGAGACTAAAATACATCTTCACCCAACCAGATTTGAACCTCCGTCAGCGACGATGGTTGGAGTTGATCAAGGATTATCATCTCAGTATACACTACCACCCTGGCCAAGCTAACGTGGTAGCTGATGCCTTGAGCCGAAAGAGTTATTGCAACTCTATTCACATAGAAGGGAGATGTGAACAGTTACTATAAGATCTAAAGCGCCTAAACCTGGGAATGGTTGAACCAGGATTTGTGGCCGCTCTTGAGACCCAACCCACACTCTTAGATCAAATTCGCATAGCTTAGGCCTCGGATCCGGACATAGCTGAGCTTAAGAAGAATATGAGAGTGGGAAAAGCTCGTGACTTCACGGAAGACGAGCATGGAACCATATGGATGGGCAACAGGATATGTGTGCCAGAAGATAAGGAATTGAGAAAGTTAATCCTTACTGAAGCACATCAGAGTCAGTACTCTATCCATCCGGGAAGTACCAAAATGTACCAGGATCTTAAGGAGAAGTTCTGGTGGGTTAGCATGAAAAGAGAAATAGCAGAGTTCGTGGTACTATGCGACGTATGCCAGCGAGTAAAGGCAGAACATCAGAGGCCTGCTGGATTATTACAGCCACTTCAAATCGCGGAATGGAAGTGGGAGGAAATCGGGATGGATTTCATCACCGGTTTACCCCGGACATCATCAGGACACGATTCTATCTGGGTTATAATCGACCGCCTCACTAAAGTGGCTCATTTTATCCCAGTGCTTACCACCTATACGGGCAGAAGGTTGGCAGAATTGTACCTTGCAAGGATTGTGTGTCTTCATGGTGTACCCAAGAAGATAGTATCCGATCGTGGAAGTCAGTTCACCTCCAAGTTTTGGCAAAAACTACAAGAGGAACTTGGCACCCGGTTGAATTTTAGCACGGCCTATCACCCGCAAACCGATGGTCAGACGGAGCGTGTAAACCAGGTTTGGGAAGACATGCTGCGAGCTTGTGCTCTGGATTTCGGAGGAGCTTGGGACAAGAGCTTGCCCTATGCAGAGTTCTCTTATAACAACAGTTATCAGGCCAGTTTACAGATGGCACCTTTCGAAGCACTTTATGGACGAAAGTGTCGAACCCCGCTTTTCTGGGATCAGACCGGCGAACGTCAGTTGTTCGGGACTGAAGTGTTAAGTGACGCCGAAGAGAAAGTCAGAATCATAAGAGAAAGGTTGAAAGTTGCACAGTCTCGTCAAAAGAGTTATGCAGACAACCGTCGCAGAGAGCTAGTTTTCAAAGTCGGAGACTGTATATCTTCGTGTCACCCCACTTCGTGGAGTGCACCGATTCCAAGCCAAAGGCAAGTTGGCACCACGCTATGTGGGACCATATCGGATACAAGAACGACGAGGTGAAGTGGCATACCAACTTGAACCGCCACCCACCATGGCGGGAATCCACGACGTTTTCCACGTCTCCCAACTCAAGAAGTGTTTGAGAGTTCCAGAAGAACAAGCCAGTCTAGATCAGATCGAAATCCAGGAAGATCTGACTTACGTGGAGAAATCAGCACGAATACTCGAAACCAGTGAACGGAGGACCCGAAACAAGGTTATCAGGTTCTGTCGAGTTCAATGGACTTATCACTCCGAAGAAGAAGCAACCGGGGAGAGGGAAGATGAGCTAAAGGCCGCTCATCCCTATCTGTTCGCCAGTACCTCCGAATCTCGGGGTCGGGATTCCGTTTAAGGGGGTAGGTTTGTAAAACCCTGAGGTGTTTTCCCCTTTTAAAGATCCAAAAGAAAAATCATAAAAGAAAATTATTAAAATTAACTGGAGAGAATAAATAATTTTAAAAGCCAAATGCTAAATAGAAATGACATGGTGAGATTTTTCTTAAATTCTACATGTCAAAATACACTAACAGGATTTTTAGTGGAATTTTCAGAGCACTAGAAATAATTTTTAACCAATTAAAACCAAATCAGAATTAATAAATCCGGAAAATCAGTTTTCTCTCTCCTTCGTCCTTTCCCGCTCTTTTTCTGGCCGTGGGCCGCCGCCCGAGCCGACGGCCAATCCTCTCCCGCGCGCTAGCCGATCGGCCTAGCCGATCAGGCCAACGACCCAGCCGATCCCACCCGCGCGCCGTTCTCTCTCCTCTCTCGCGGGCCGGCCGAAGGCCGCGGCCCGTTTATCCCTCGCGCCCGCGAACAAGTCCAGTTCGCCTCCCTTTTACCCCGGGGCGCCAACAGGTGGGGCCCATCTATTAGGCCGTCGTCCCGACGCCACGCCGCCCCGGCGTCATTTCCGGCCGCCGCGCCGCGCAGATCTCGCGCCATCGGCCACCCCGCGCCCCCAATCCGCGTCGCCTTTACTCCCCTCTACCCCCGCCAATCAATGACGCCCCTGGCCGCCTCCTCCGTGCCCTTTAATGGCCGGATTTAACCGCCGGCCATTATTTTCCCAAATATTGCTCCGGCGATCAATTCTCCCTTATCCCGGCCACCACCGATCTCCTCGTCCCCTTTAAAAGCCACCCCCCATCCTCCCCGAGCTCCCCAAGCTCTCACCCAAGACTCTCTCACACCCGTTTGCCCCTACACCGTGCGCCTTCGCTTCGGACCTCATCGCCGAGCTTTGGCCGTGTTTTCCCACTGCTCTGAGACATTCCGAGCTCCACCGACTCCTCCCTCCTCGTCGCCGGTGCCCGCGCCACTTCGGCCACCCCTCCCCGAGTGTTTCCGCCGTCTCCCTCACCATCCGTGTCGTCGTCCCCTCCATCTCCGGCGGCCCGCGGTGAGCGCCCCTCCCTTTTTCCCTCTCGGCCGAACGCGTGCCACCACTCCCGAGTGTGCACGGCTCCGCCCACGCGTGAGCCGCGACATTCCGCCGCCCCCGCCGCCGCCAGAATGGAGCTGGCCCTGTACTATACTCTGGAAGCTGCCTGTGGAATGGTCAAAGCCCGTGGCCAGCGTCAAGCTTAGGCTTAGGCCCTTTTTCTTTTTTCCGCTGCTCTTTTGTAATCTTTTTGTATTGTTTCTAAGACGTGAAACTGTAATATCAACAATTATCTTATGTGTACCCTGGCTGGTCCTGGACAGGGATTTTATTACACATATAGCTTCGAAAATTCGGGTCTGAATTTCTGGGCGTGACATGCTTTCACTAGCTTATTCCATAATTTCTCCACTAAATCATGGAAATCTTCAAGAAGGAACCAACCCAGTTCCAATTTAAACTGTTTGGTGCTCGTCGTAAAAGCTGATGCACCAGTATCCAGTAAGAGAGGGGTGTGATTGGATAAACCTCTATCCAAAGCGTGGACCGACACCAGCGGATACTTGGATTCCCATTCCGTTGTCATCAGAACTCTATCCAACTTTTCAAAAGTTGGAGTTGACAAGGAATTAGCCCAAGTAAATTGTCAGTCCGTTAGAATTTCTCTCAAATCAATGCTATTAATGACAACATTGAAAAGAAAAGGCCAACGATTATTGAAACGATCATTGCTTTTTTCTGTACTACTCCTTAGGATGTTAAAATCTTCCCCTATCAAAGTCGGTAGATGATTTTGCTGGCAGGTACACACCATTTCAGCTAGGAAACCCTCCTTGGCTTCATCCTGTGCTGGTCCATATACTGCCATCAAGATCCAATGAAACTTATCCTCTTTGTTATTAAGGTGAAATTTCACATAAAATTCACCTTCTGCAATGAGAGATAAATCCAAATTAGACGCATTTATTCCCAGGAGAATACCTCTAGATTGACCCCGAGGTGGAAGACAATGCCATACAAGATCTGCAACCCCGACTAGACGATCAAGATTTGTTTGAGACTAGTCTTTCTTTCTCGTCTGGGAAATTGCCACAAAATCCAATTTGTGTTCACTAATGCATTCAGCCACATACTAATGTTTAGCCAAGTCTGATAGACCTATGCTATTCCAGAATATGCCTTTCATCTAGTAACACTCTTGGATTTTTATTATTCACCTTTTCACTTTTCTTTTTTGCCACTGATTTGGATTTACGGGCAGAGACCATCAAGTCACAACACTTTGTGCTTTGGTCTGTCCCATCCAAATTGACCTCAGACACATCTTTGACACTATCATTGTCATCGTCCTCGTCATCACTAGTCAAAAATGGGTCTGACTCTTCATAAAGAGAACTATCCTTTGAAGAAAATGAAGAGTTTGCCTTAGGGATTACTTTCAATCCTTTGATGTGTTTAAGGGCTTTAATAGAAAAATCAACCTCAACGGAATTATTTTTGAAAGAGACCCCAATACGATTTAAAGCCGAACAAAAACTAAGTTGAGAAGTGGAAGAAGAACTTGAAGTAAAAGGATTTGTAGGTGTACCTTGAGGGAAGCCAACAAGGCCGACCTTGCCCCATGAGGCAAATTGATCATCCAGATTGATGGCTGCTTTCCTCTTTATCGCTTTCAAAAAAGAGTCATCATCAGCCGAAGCGACGCCAAGGGCCGTCTCAGAGTTGGAACAACTGCTGCAGCGAGTTGGTGCCGGCCACTGGACACTTCAAGTAACAAGAGAACACCTGATGCCTCCCATGCCTAGCATAGCACAAATTCTCAGTCTCTGAGAGTATATTCAGCTTTTTATTTAGAATTTTTCCTTGATAAACCCCAGATGGATCGGGGCCTTGACGAACTGTTCATCTCTTAGTTTGTCACACTTCTTCTGAAGTTCAGCTCCCTTCTCCTTATTCATTGATCAAGGAGACATTTGAATATCACATAAGACTGAGATATTAATTAAAGTTACACTGTAGGTACACCGGCGCACACATCGGGTGGCTCGCTCATGGACTCATGTTACCATTAACTATATGCTAGTCCTATACAGACAGAGTAGGCTCAATCTAAAATGCAAAGAAGGTACTTGGACATCCAGAATAAAATACAGGGAAGTTCAGAATTATTTCGATAGCAGCGTGCTTCCATTTACTATTGTAGCACCGAACAACAATAACCAAGTCAACTAGAGGGAGGAGAATGGTTGTAGTACCAAAAACGAAACTTTTAGCAGAATTAAAGTTACCCTCGAATCAATGAACTCGGTCTGACCGAAGTTAATGTGCCGGTCTGACCGCCCGTAGACCTTCGGTCTGACCGGTGCTGTAGCTCCGGTCCAACCGTCCTTTGTGTTGTCTCTTCCTGTTGTTGCCACCGTTGGTCTAACTCCCTCTAAGTCACTGGTCTGACCGGTATGAAGTCACCGGTCTTACCACCAGTGTCTCATCGATGCTACCACAAAAAACCCGAGCAAATACAAATCGAAGATCTCTCAAAGTAGATTGAACTTTATTGCTTCTATTCATGTTTATAGAGTGCAGTAACAACAATTCTCCCAAAAATCCCGACTACACTCGGAACCCTAACTTTCTCTCAACTCAACTCTAATAAAATCAATACCGAGAGGCCTCAACCTCCAACACTATTTATACCCATAGATAGACAACCTAAAGCCACAAATCCAACTTGTATATGAAGTCCTAATTCTCTAGGAAACCTTTTCATAAAACAAACAAACTTTACAAAGTCCAATTATATCAAATTTGGACTTCTTTCAAATTTAACTCCGCATCCCATACGCACACAATATCTCCATTGTATGCCATATAAAATCTTCACCAACCACGTGCATTGTTCTTTAGCCTAAGCATCTCACATAATATCTTGATCGTCCGGACGTCATCTTCTCCAAGTTGACTCCTGATACATCACCGACAAACTCTCCCGAGGCATCAAGACACACCTACACATGAATCAGACAAGAAACCATATCCGAGCATAAGTTCTCACTAACTTAACTCAACATTAGCACACAACAGTTTTACATACGCATAGTATCCATCTAAAAGTCACAAATATAGATTAATCACGAGTATCCAAAGAAATAACCTGAAACCGAAACCGATACAGAATTGGCTGTTCAAACCGTTGGGTTGACCGTTCTGACCGTGCAAAACACACTGGTCTGACTGGCAGTACTTGCCCGGTCTGACCGGATCCAAACCAACAAAACCACTTTTTATCGTCTGAAAACTATTAATCATCCGAAAATCTCCAAATTCACTTCATAAAATACTTCCAAATATCAAAACCTATTATCTCTTCAAAAACCAATTATTCATCACAACATAAATAATCAACCACTTTGATTTTACAATTATTGTCACTCCCTCGTTTAAATATAGTTGCCTGCTTATATTGAGGTTATCTAAACTAGGCGAGCTCTCAAAATGTTGAAACCATCTCATGCTTGGCAGTTTTGGGTGGAGAACAGGAGGTCTCTGCAGGTGATAGACAATCACTCCGGCACCTTAGTACGCAATGTAGCATATAAATTTTTAACACACGGTTGGAAAACATGACTGGTTTTTAACCAAAAATATTGCTGTACATATATATAAGATTTTTGCTATACATCACTAGCGTGTTTTTTTGTTTGAATCACACTCAAATTCTCATTTGTCTGATCAAAGCTTTCCCCCCAAAAGAAAAAGTCAAGATATAGTAACCAAATCCTTTATCTGCTAGTCCAAAACTGAACCCCCAACAATTATTCACATGCGAACTTCTTCACCGCGATCTACTTCGTGCATCCGTCACCTCCGCGACCACAGTGAGCTTCACTGCAGTGCCATGAGTTCTTTGAGTTCTATGATGGAACTGTAGCGGTCTTTGTGAATTCATCACATGATTGCCACTGTCCCAACACCTTGGACCATAAACCACTTTACATGGAGCATCGACATCGGTAATCAGTCAGTCTGGTTCTATAAACAAGAGGACTGAGATAGCTGTACCCGAGAGAACGTAGCAGCTCCAACATTCTCTTTTTGAATGGAAACTGTTCATAATTCCGACGAACCGCTGTACTCAAACATTTCTCTGCCAACCCTTGCTCGCACATCCTGTATGCAGGATGCAATTAACAGTTATTAATTTGCAGCAAAACACAAATGCAATTTTAATTTAAGCATATATGTTAATGGTACAACCAACTGTCGACAGTAGGAAGCTAAGGTAAAATTAATTAGTAGTGAATATGTAGGAACTATTACTGAATATGAACTTTGTGGCATGGCAACTCCTGATGCATCCTATTCCGACGAAAGCAACGAAAAATGTCCATCTATCCTCTTTTAGCTTGAGCATTGCTGCAGCTCCTTCGTCGATTGTCTACTCTTCCACATAAATATAGAGCTAGAGGAACCAATGACCATAGCAATGTCGTCACGTTTCTATGTCGTCACATTTCTGTTTCAAATGCAGCACCTAGGTCTCGACCAGTAGACCGTTTCTTTTTTTTCTCATGTAATGAATCATATCTATTTATACTACTACATTAACTACAGGTAATAGAATTGTTAGAGTTATAAGTTTTTCAAGTGGTAGCATAACTCATAAATTACCGATTACTGGTTGGGATCACTTCTACTACAATAACACCGGTAAAAAAATACTAATAGTAGAGATCACCGTAGAGATACTCCACGTACAATACCATACATAATAGGAGCTGGAGGTACCATTTTATTGTCATTAACAGAAATAAAATACAATTCACTGTCACAAATTATATTTCTACCAGTGGAGCATCATAAATATACGCCAGGAAAAAAGATAACGGAAAAATTCATTATGCAGCGGTATACCGATAGAAAAAAAAAAGTCGGACAGCTATTGCCCTGCACAGAAAATATCCACTGGCGTCAGATCGATCTGTGAAATTAATATGACTCTGGACGTGTAACTGTCAGTAAAAACCATCGCTATTATTTTTCTGACGATAATGGCACCGTCAGAAAAAAAATGCTGTTCATCAGCTAGGTTCAGAGTTCAGACGAGCTGCAGTTCATCATTTCAGACCAGCAAGTCAATGGTGAGGCCCTTATGTGCATATAGGGCTATTTCGATCAGATGGGAACGAAATTGGGCAGTAGCTATCTCTGAACACAACCAATGAAATTTGAGTAGATTTCTGCATTCAGTTTTTAGAAATTGTCGTAGTGGCAATCACTGAAATCACAGCAGCACATAGAGCAAACAAAATTCCATTCTTTGTGGCAGCAACAGACCAACAATAATTAACGATAGAACATATATAGGAAAGTGGATTCATGATAATTGGTAACACGGAAACGGCCCAAAGAAAGAGTGTCCAGTGCGTAGGTAAATACAGTAAATTCCATCTGCCTGGCTACTTGTTACTATCATATAAAATTAAACACATCGTAATACTATACATCGGACTCTCTATCTAGATTTGTAGCTAATTCAATTTTAGGTTGCTGTGTTTTGAGAGAAAAAATTATAATTATAGGACTCCAAACAATATGCTTCGTAATTGTAGAACTTCAAACATCGAATTTGCTAAAACGACATTTGAAACGTTGGCTTCTTGTTATACATGATATTTAGAGTTTTTAATCTCTTTTATCATAACAAATATATATTTGTTACAAAGTGACCCTTTACCCTTTCAAATGCCCGACTATTCATCTGTCGATTCCTACGCCGGCGATTCATCTGCCGATTCTGCGCCGTCGGCAGAGGATGATATGCCAGCAAATCATTGTCAAATATGTCTCAATTTCATATTCACTACTTTGCCATTCTGAAACTTGTGGTTTGCTAATTGGTTCCAACTTCAACGAGACCAAGCATCCAAGGCTCCAAGCTCCTAATAGATTTTCGCCTATATGAACAACTGCACTGCTGCTCACTGAACTTAGTTTGCCTATTTTGATATCAAAGTTAAATTTTGCCATGCATAACATGTCGACCATTTCGGTTACATATCTGTTAATCTGTATAAGCTTTAACGTTTGGTTTTCAGAATTCGGTAATTTGCCTTAGTACCTGATTTTTTTCCATAGATATCACTATATGAGAATTTAGAAATAAGCACATAGAGTGTTTGCGAGTAGCAGATATTGAAGTCATATGGGCTTGCAAAACTTCGTATGACTGCAGATAGTCTCTCCCAAGCAGCGAACGAACGGTGGCAGTGTGGCCCGGAAGGTTCACTAACCTACTAGCATCAGTTGTAATCCTACCCTGCATGATCTTTGTCATTTTCATTTTAAGGCCTGAGGGCAAAATGATTAGTTTATGGCAAAATACATGTATTTGTGATGAGAAAAGAGATTAAAAACTTCAAATGTCATGTATAACCAGAAGCCAACGTTTCAAGTGTCATTTTAGCGAATTCGATGTTTGAAGTTCTATAATTATGAAATGTATTGTTTGAACTTCTATAATTATAATTTTTTTTTGTTTTGAGACGAAGGTAGTATTATATCTCGATACCTCTTTGCCTCAAGTCATGGACCATCGTGACTCAGCAAAGACAGGCAAAAGGATTTTTATGAGGAGGTTTTTACTGTTTTTGAGGAGGTACCACTTACATCTCGCTGTTAATTTGAAGGAATAAGTCCATATTTAACCATCCAACTATTGTCGAAGTTTAATTTTGGCCATCCAATTACAAAACCGGGTATCGGATACCCTGAACTACTCAAACCGTTTACTTTCGGATAGTCCAGGCGGTTTTGACTGTTTCCTTTGTCACGTGGCACCTAAAGCTGAGTCAGCCCGTGCTCACTCAGCAGTTGCCTCATTCCATCATTTCTCCCAAACCAAACCACGCTACTCCCCTCGCCGCTCGCGCGCCAACCCGCTCGCCGTTTCCCTCGCCGCTCACCGCTCGCCGCCGGTTTCCCCGAAACGCGCCCGAGGCGGCGGCTGGGGCGGGCAGAGGAGGAGGAGGCGACCTCTGACCAGAGCGCCGCGGCCATCGCGACGCGGATCAGGACGCGCGAGGCTTCCACGCCACGGCCCATCGCAGGAGCGCCGCCGCCGCGGGCCGCTCGCGCGCGCCGCGGCGACGACAACCCCATCTCGCCGCCCACCCTCCGAACCGCCCGCGCGCGGCTCGGCGCCCCTCCTCCTAACGTCCTCGCTCTCCGCCACCGCCACCGCCGTGGATGACGTGGAGTCCGCGGTCGACACGCACGAGCTCAAGCATTGGAGCTCAGCATTGGAGCTCAAGCCGTTCGCCTTCGGAGACCAGCGGCTCACCTCCTCGCTAGATGGAGGTAGCTAGCGGCGACGGCGAGGAGAACCTGAAGCAGGGGCTGAAGGGGGAGGAGCAGTGATACAGGGCGTCGTCGATAGAAATTTATTTAGTTCAAAAACAAATCATGACAGCTTAATTTATCTCTTAATTGTGTATGGTTTAGTAATTTTCTTTTTATCTTTAAAAAATGTGTTTAGTGTCCGATTAGTACTTTATGTTTTTATTTTATCTTTAGAAAACTTTTTATCGTGTCTAATTAGGACTCATATCAGCATGTGGGTATAATATGTACACCCGAGGTCATTGTAAATCTTCTTCACAAATCACTATACATCTACTTTCGACACATCGTCACCCTCTTATTAGGTTTTATTTCGATGAGTTCTTGTTTTGCTTTGGGGTTTTAGCCGATCTTACTTGGTATAATTTGTTTTGCTTTTAAATCATATAATTTACTTTGCTTAACTAGTTATATATCATCTTATTTAGGTTTATCAACCCTTTAAATATACTAAGTTTGTTATCAACCTCGCACTGTCTCGGTTAGGTCCAATATGTTGAGGTTATAACCCAATTAGTAGATTTAATCTAAGTTAATAATCTTACATAAGGCTATATCGGAGTTTTATGTGATATGTTATCTAATCGCCCAAGCTCTTTCATCGGTTATGATCTAAGTCCATATAATTGTTAACTTTTTAATCTTGGTTATAAGCACTTAATACTGTCTCGGTTAGGCCTGATCTATCATAATTGCTTGTATCTAAAAGAAAGATTAAATTAATAATTACATGTTATTTGAATCTATAGCCGATCATGATTGTTTTGTATCTAATCTTCAACATCTGTCCATTTGCTAGTTATTTAGATCCTATAATTATATAACAATTGACTTTAATAATCTCAATTTTATGTTGTATCGATTGGGATCCATCTATATGATTGATTTTGTTAAGGAAAAGTTTTTTATGTTTATATCTGATTTAAATCTAGTTCACGAACAATATTTTTTACCTTACAGCCGATTCAACTCGACCACATCAGCTAGGTATCATGATACGTCATCGGCCTATCGGCCGATCGCCTATCGTTTTCTAACATTTAACATGTCTTGTTGATTGTAGGGTCAAACCAACTGGCACACCCATGTTCTTTTCACTCGTGTTCTTTTTCACTAGTGTTTTTGACCTGCACTGGAGCACTCTCGGGCTGCCCTTTTTACGCATTGACAATGGCGGAGCACCAGTACCACGCTAAACAGGAGGATGAATTCCGTAAGATTATGGATGGTCCTCCAACCGCACGGCATCGTCCTTTGTCCGGAGGAAGAGGAAGCACCACGTGCGCCATCCTCTATCGATCCGAGTCTCCTCATCGCTGTCGTGGTGGGTGGGGGTAGCACTGGGAGAAGAACGGAAGAGGACGGAGCCAAGGCCTCAAGTTTGGGATTACTGCAAGAGCTAAACACAAAAATATGGCTTCACCCTTCTCATGGGTCAGTACCATGCGAACTGAGTGCCGGTACCAACAGGTACCGATTCTTCCTAGCCATCCGATCATCACAGAACAATGGCTCAGATTTGGTACCTCTTGACCTCCTGGTACCTGATGCCTCCTTAAGGATGATAACATTCCTCAATAGGCAATTGTCCAACTCCCAATGCTTCCCATGCTGACTAGGCAGGTCACTGTTCACTGTGTGTAGAGTTCACAACATCCCTACAGATTACAAACGTGCACTCACCAGTTCCATTGTTAGGGCTCGTCTCAACTCTTTTATGGACCAGAAAGGATATTTTTGATGATCCTCTGTGGTGTCTGGGATAGGTAAATAGGAAATAGAGAAAAGAAGAACCAATTTATGTATAATTTGTAATGTAGTTCAATGTGCACCAACAATTGAATGTTTGATTAACTTAAAAAATCAGTTGTAAGATGGTGAGACCTTTCAGTGCCTTCTGGGATCACACTACAATGGGAACCCTCATCTTAATCGGACGGCAATCCTCATCTTTGTCGGGTATGACATCCGTCACGACGTAAAGGTCAGTGATGTGAGAAGTTATCTCTATCGGGTAAAAGCCCGTCACCAATGTATCTATCTCTGTCGGGCCTAAACTAAAGCCTGTCACCGATAGGTTTGACCAGAAGCCCAATCAATTAAGGGCCCGTCACAGATAAAATAATCTCAGACAAGCCCCAATTAATGCCCATCATGAATGACTAACATCGGTGACGATGTTATCGGTGACGGGCTTAAGTTAAAGCTCGACACCGATGAGTGTTTCCCAAACAAAAAAATAAATTCTATTTTTTGGCTAGCCTCAGGCATTTGCTAGCTATGTCCGTCGAAAAAGTAGAGAAATAAAGATATATATTCTTATCCCCAACATCCTCATTCATATATACAATTATTTACAACAAACCTAATTTAGAACTTACATATGACATTCACATATTTCACACATCCATTCATATATACAATTTATTTTTGAAATGGAGGAGAATGAATGTTTGAATTTGTTTTTGAAAGGGAGGAGAATGAATCTTCGAATTTATTTTTGAATCTTTGAATCAACACTATTTTTTCGACAAAACACAACATGAATTATTCACCGCAACAGCACAATATCATGAAAATAAAATTGTATTTCTTGCAGCTATCACTTTTAGTTTCTAAGTAAACATGAGTAAAATGTACCCTTATATATTCTGCATATGTACCCCTTTAGAGTTGCCTATTGCATATTCTGCATATTCTGAGTAAATGAACCTATTGCCTCACTCATTGTATGAACACCACAGGAAAATATAACAGTCCCATTATACTTAATAGCAGTCCCATTATACAACCAAAACGAAAGTGAAGTTATCTCAGATCTATACATGTCCCATTAAATAACCAAAACAAAAATGACATTATCTCAGATCTATACATGTCCCATTAACAATGACCAATATACAACCAATACATGGCATGACATTCGTCTCAGATTCAATACATGGCATGGCATTCATCTCAGATGTATACATGAGGGAGCACGACATCACATAAGGGAGATGGACTTACCTGAAGCACGGTGGCACTCGGTGGCCGGGCTCGGGGACGGCAACACTCGGGCTCGGGGACGACGGCGCTCGGTGGCGGTGAGGAAGAACGACGACGCTGGGCTCGGAGGACGTGAGGGACAACGGCGACGGGCTCCGAGAGACAGCGATGACGCTAGGGTTTGCAATGAGAGGACATAAAAAATTTTCGTGCTCATGTGTAGATCTATATCGGCGCTGGGGCTAGGTTAAAGATTTCGAAGCATATCCATTACGAGCTTAAGTTTAAGCTCGATAGAGATGACATCAACTCAATCGGGCCTAAGTAAAATCCCATCATCAATGACACTCATGGTTGATAGGCCTAATTGTTATCTTAATCGGGTCTCAGGTTGAAGCCCATCACCGATCACACTTATCGGTGACGGGCCTAATTGTTATTTCAATCGTGTCTCAGGTTGGAGCCCATCACCGATGACACTCATCGGTGGCGGGCCTAATTGTTATCTCGATCGAGCCTCAGGTTGGTATCCGTCACCAATAAGTGTCATTGGTAACGGACTTCTGTTGGGGCCCAACAAAGATATCGCATGTTATCTTTGTCAGACCGTGATTTGAGCCTATCATCGATAGATATCATCCATGACGGCTCGAGTTTTATGCACATTTAACATGTTTGTGCGAGTATATCTTTGTCGGTCCTTTTTTAGGCTCGTTTGAGATGACTTCGTTGTGACGGCCCACAAAACCCAGGCATGTGAGAGACCGTCATAGATGAGAGGATCTGTACTAGTGTCAGGATCATCCAATTGAGAATTAAAAAGGCTGAGATGAAATTAGGTGAGATAAAATAAAACGAAATGTACTGAATAACATCGATTTGGATATAAGGATGGTTCATATCGTCAATAATTCGTGGATGACTATATTTAACGGAAGTTCAGAAACTATGAAAATTGTTGTTGCCAATAGGAACAAAAACATGGGAGCTCAACTCTCAGAACATGCCAGATTCAGAATCCTATCTAGATTATAAAACCCATGAAAAAGGACTATGATTGTTGAAGATGCTACAATCGGTTAAGGCCACCGGCATTCCAATTGCAATCATGTTTAAGTCAACTATATGGACTCAAGATCTCCAGTGCAAAATGGAGAGGCAATAACCTACACCATATGTTCTCAATCAACTACCAGTTGTACCCCTGTTCCTTGTAGGCAAGTTGTTGGCCATCGCAAGAACCTGAATCTGTCAACAATGGTCACAACATGCTCCCATGAGATCACATACCCAACGTTTGTTTTGAACTGAAACAAGCCAATTCATCAGTTCAAATTTGAGGTCTTCACTTTAACAACCATGCATTTTGGTAGAATCGAAGCTTGACAAAATTAGCACAAGAGTTCCAAATGCCTCCTAGGCCTACCACAGCAAAAGCCATAGGAGCTAGCTGACTCCATGGGCTAATGGATGGCTTTCCTCTCATTGCTTGCAGTAATTTGTGTGCTTCTTCGCACTGCATAACCTTTTATGGACCAAAACAGATCATCATGCATGCATATCGCACAAGGATGAACGATGTACCTTTTGATTCCATGCAGTTATTCAATGCCAAAGGGCATGTGCTCATGTTCTGACATTCAGTTTATCACCTTTTTATCACATGTTTTTTTTTACCGAAATAGACTATAGGGAAGATCACATGTTTTTTTAATCACATGTTCACGGTGAAAATATAGTTTACTGCGTGTGTTAACCAGGCAAGGCATGGAACGGCCGTCATCATTATGCAGTCATTTGTTGTTTGTTGTAGACGGCACTTCCCTTGCCTGAACCAACAGGAGAAAAGAATGGAGTATAATATATGATTACTCTTATTCTACATATGTATTGATGTGTTTATCCATATTTTTCTTCAGATTTTTTCTATGAATTGATGGCATATACTGATATACAGTACATTATAAGAGCTCAAGGGCTCGAGGGTCATGATATTTTATTAACTACTTATTTCTTTGGATTTTTAGTGCCCTATTATAATACCATGGCAAACAATACTTAACACGTTCAGGGAGTTAGTGACAATGCTGTTTGGTAAAATCATAGGTTGCCCAACCTAACACAAAGAGCTCCTTGTGCCTCCTAATTAAGCCTAACAAGGAAAAGCCACAGAATCTCGCAACCTCCATGAACAGAACTAGCTAGCTCTAATTGCTCTCTCAGCACTTGTGCTTATTCATCACCAGCTCTTTTATAGACAAAAGAGAGATAAACATATCGCACAAGGATGTATTGCTGTTTGATTACAGGTTGTTAGTTATTCCATGCCTACATGTTGTTAGTTAATCTAGCTTAGCTTTTTTTGACGTCGAATTTTGTTGGCGAAAAGATATATAGTCGAGCTGAACTCAGGAACGTAGAACCTTCGAAGAGCTACCCTATGTGTGTGTTTTTACAAGGCAAGGCTCCATGTAACAAAAGTAAAAGGCAAAGATAAGACCTGACAAATTTAACATGCACAAGATGTGCATCAGAGTGATCAGACACGAAGACGTTTCTTTAATTGTTAGAATGATAAATAAAAATTCAATGGTCTATTCTCTGTTCATGAAGTGTGCTCGAGTAAGTGAAACAAAATCAGTTGTCTTTGGTCACAAGTCTTGAAAAACTCTTCCTTTCAGAAACATAGTATAGAGTGTTATGTGTGCAGTTAAGAAAAATCCAGAAATTCACACTGATGCATCATTTCATTCAGCAAATTCTCGGTAGTTGCCTCATGCAAGTTAAACATTGGAACTCTTCCTTAAACTAACTGTCTGTTTTACACATCAACACTAGTGCAAAAATAACTATAGGTGCCGGTTCAAAACCTCCAATAGGTATCGGTTTTTAACCCGACACCTATTGATCGATGCTAATATCAAAAGTTTTTGTTCGTGTATAAAACCAACACCTATTAGAGGTTATGGGTGCCGGTTAGCACCCATTATACGGACTGAACCGCATTCAACGAGGCACGCCCAATCTCTTCTTATAGGTCCACTCCTTTAACCAAACCCCATCATATTTTTTCACGCAACTACATACCTTGATGGCAGGCCCTCTTTAGCCTCCGTGAGCTGGAGTTACAGGCACGAGCAACTGAGTCTGGCTAGCTATACGCATGGGAGATGCATATTTAAGCTGGTGCTGATCTCGTTCGGCAAGCAGTATGGTACTAATTGAGGGAATAATGTTTGTGAAGTAGCTGCCGTGTTGCCTCGGAAAGAATAGGTGACGGTTCGTAATAAGAACCGTCACCTATAGTATAGGTGGCGGTTCGTAATAAGAACCGGCACCTATAGTATAGGTGCCGGTTCTACTATTCATCCAATACCTATTCGGGAAAAATAGGTGACGGTTCGTAATAAGAACCGACACGTATAGTATAGATGTCGGTTCTACTATTCATCCGACACCTATTCGGGAAGAATAGGTGGCGGTTCGTAATAAGAACTGACATCTATAGTATAGGTGCTGGTTCTACTATTCATCCGACACCTATTCGAGCAAATAGGTGTCGATTCTTAACAAGAACCGGCACCTATTTATTACCCGGCACCTATAGATATAATAGGTGCCGGATTTAATTGAACCGGCACATTTTGGGCCGATACCTATGCGTTTTTTGTAGTAGTGCGAGCTTGTGCGCTTTAAGTTTATGAAGACCTGCAAGAGAGAGTAGTTAGTCTTCTGTGTTGCTCATGTAGATCGAACAACAAAAACTAAGCCAACCAGAGAGAAGGTGAATGGTTGTATCACCAAAAACCAAAACTTAAAACGAAATTAAAAGACCTCTGGTCTGACCGCTCGAAGACCTTTGATCTGACCGATGTTGTACCTCCGGTCTGACCGCGCTAATGCATTGCTGTCGCCCGTCGCTACCATCAGTCTGACCGCCTTAGAGCCATTGGTCTGACCGATGCGATGCCGTCGGTCTGACCATCGGTGCCCCACCGGTTGGACCGTCGAACCCGAGCAAACATAAATTGAAGATCTCTCAAACTAGATTGAACTTTATTGCTTTTGTTCGCATTTACAAAGTCAATAACAACACTCCTCTCATAAATTTTGACTAAACTCAAAACCCTAACTTTTCTAAACTCAATTCTCACAAAATCGATACCAAGAGGCCTTAATCCCTCTTCCATTTATACCCATACGTAAGCAGCCTAAAACCACGAACCAAACTTGTACAAGAAGTCCCAATCCCCTAGGAAACCTTTCCATACAAGAAACAAACTTTATAAACTCTACTCATACCAAATTTGGACTCCTTCCAAATTCGATTTCGCATCCCATACGTACACAATATCTTCATCGTATGTCATCTAGAATCTTCATCAACCATGTGCGTTGATCTTTAGCCGAAGCATCCCGCATGACATCTTGATTGTCCAGACGTCATCTTCTCTCAAGTTGACTGCCGATCCATCACCAACAACGCTCTCCCGAGGCATCAAGACACTCCTACACATTAATCAAACAAGAAACCATATCCGAGCACAAGTCCTCTCCAAGCAGACTCAACATTAGCACACAAGAGTATTACATACACATAGTATCCATCTAGAATTTATAAACATGTATTAATCGCAAATATCCAAAAAACAACCCAAAATTGAAACTGGCACAGAGTCGGCCGGTCTGACCGGCCTAGTCCATCCGGTTTGACCAGACCATCAGCAAAACAAATCCTTGTTCATCATCCAAAAATCAAATATCTCCAAAACCACTTTGTCAAATATCTCCAAATATCAAAACCAATTATCTCAAATATCAATTGTTCATCAAAAAATAACAATTAAACACTTTGATTTTACACCTCAATGCCATAGCAAGGATTTTATCCACTACCTCAACCTCCCGTTATCGGTGGAAAGCTCTTGGTGCCTCCTAGGCCTACTTCCATCCATGTGAACCAGCACTGGTCTCATGGAGGACTCTTTGTCTCTCTCAGCTTAGAGATCTTGCTTGCTTATTTATATCTCATATGGGGTTTGTGTGCTGAATGTTTAAATGTAGTAATGTACTCTATCACCGAGAAGAGGAAAAAGCCATTAAAAAAGAAATAGATTTGATTATACAATCTTGTCTTGTGTAAACATTCACTTACAATTTGATGGTATTTGTGATCATATTCTTTTTTGCGAAACACGGTCGCTCATATAACAAGAAGGATGGGCCACCTGCTGACTTGCATCATCTCTATCAAACCCGCCTGTTCTGTACTTCTGCCTCTTTCTGTACTTCTCAGAATTCAAAATGTGTGACATAAGACCCATGTTCTCAAAAGAAAACAACTTCTAGGCGTTAATTCTGGGAAGAATCTTCCATCATGTAAGGCGGTTTTTTTCGCAAGACTATTCTTGTGCTTCTGCAAATATTCCTCCAGTGATCTACTAGAACCCCCAGAATTCTACTGCAATACTGTCTTTCTCTACACCATATGACTTTAGGCTGTGGTTTAAATAGAGCCTCTTCTCTCTGTATACGAAATAGATATTTCTGCTGCTGATTCCAGTTCTCTTTTGATATATCATCAGCATGTATTCGATGTTGTTCTTGACATCGACCTCTAGTGACAAATGCGCACTACCATTGCCCTTGAAAATCTGCACACCAAGTCCAGATTCAAGGAAATCAGTCTTTCTCGTAGGATCAGAACCAATCTTCTGAGGAAGAGTTGCTGTACGTTCAGGATCAATTCGATCAGGTGTTCTTGTAGGTACAGGCTCAATTGCATCAAGCTTTATTGTAGATATAAGCTCAATTGAAGCGTACAATTGGCTACCATTATCAGTGGAAGCACTATCTGTAAAATCAAAGTGTGTTGATTCTTCATTGGATGATGAACAATTGGTTGCTTGGTTATTGGTTTGTGTGTTTTGATCTTTAGAGATTATTGACAATTTGGTTTTTTGAGATAATTGAATTTTCGAACGATGAAAGTGTTGATGGCCACCCGGTCGACCGGTGTATACTGCCGGTCGACCGAGGTGTTTCGGCGGTCGACCAACAGCTTGCTGCGGTCACACCGACCGAGCCAGTCTGACTGGTTGCCGATTTCATTTCGGTTTGTTTCCTTACACATACATGGAAGTTTTATGTTTCTATGCACGTGTCTGGTTGTTTATGCTAACAATGAGTCAAGTTTGGATAGCTTGTGCTCGGATATGGTATTCTTTATTTAATTGTGTGCAGGTATTCTTTATGTCTCGGGAAAGTGTTGCCGGTGATCGAGTCGGAGTCAACTTGGAGATAAGGTGACGTCCGAGATGGGGATTATGCGGGATGCTGAAGGGTGGAGATTAGTGCACATGATTGGAAAGTTTCCATTTGGCATACAATGGAGATATTGTTGCGTATGGAAAGTGGAATTTCGGTTTTAGGAAAACCGAGTTTGTTATGGTTGGTCTATGTATAGTTCGTTTCTTATACGGGAAGGTTTCCTAGAGGATTAGGGCTTCTTGTATGAGTAGGATTCATGGCTCTTGGCTGCGGATCTTGGATATAAATAGTGAGGGGAGGAGTGGCCTCTCGGTATCGCTTTTTGAGTTCTAGTTTAGAGTTTCGCAAGTTAGGGTTTCAAGTTTGGCTTGAGATTTTGTGAGGAGTGCTTTGCATGCACTTTGTAAACACAGAGAGTTTCAATAAAAATCAATCTTCTTGACAATTCTTTGTGTCTACTTCTTCTTCGGTGCGGCGGCGTAATTATCGGTTCAATCGGATCTGCTAACCGGTCAGACCGCAGATACTACGACGGTCAGACCGCGCTTTCTTCTCGGTTAGACCACAAGTACATTGGCGGTCAGACCGATAGGCATCGGACTTCATCGGCGTCGGCTACATCAACAATCGGCTGAGGCGATCGGATACGGGCGGTCAGACTAAAGGTCATCAGGCGGTTAGACCGACGAAGCTATTCGGTCAGACCGGCCCAACACCTGCGGTCAGACCGAATTCAGAAAACAGAGGTAAAGTTTTATTTCCGCTAAAACTTTGTTTTTGGGGTACTCAACCATTCACCCCCCTCTGCTTGGCTTTTCTTTGGGCGTTCGGTCCTACAAGTGGTATCAGAGCCACGTTTTTCTGCTTTGGATTTTCTTCGATCTAAAGTTTTTCATCATGTCGGATAAATTTTTAACAAAACCGCATGTTTTTGATGGCACCGATTTTGCGTATTGGTGTAGTAAGATGCAATCTTACATCATGGCTTAAGACTATGATGTGTGGCAAAAGGTTGCGCTTCCCTTCACCATACCCGATGTCATTAATACTGATGCTTTGAAAACTGAGTTTAATAACAATTGCAAAGATCGAAACATTTTGTTAAATGGAATTTTGCGTTCTGATTTTGATCGTGTTTCGCATCTTCAAACCACAAATGAAATTTGGAACGCTTTGAAAAACTTTCATCAAGGAACTACAAACATAAAAGAACTTCATCGAGATCTTTTTAAAAAGGAATATATAAAATTTGAGATGAAACCTGCTGAAGCTTTGGATGACTATCTTGGTAGGTTTAATAAAATCTTGAGCAATCTTAGATCTGTTGATTCTTCTTATGACACTAATTATCCACAGTCTCAGATTTCTCGCCACTTTTTAAATGGTCTTGACATGTCTGTTTGGGAGATGAAAGTAACTTCTATTCAAGAATCTGTTAACATGGCAAATTTGACTTTGGATTCGCTTTATACAAAACTCAAAACTTATGAGATGAATATTCTTTCTCGAAAAACGGATTCTAAGTCAAGTGCTTTGATTTCTCCTTCGACTTCTTCAGATGTTGCTTCTTTATCATCTCCAAATGCTCTTGCTTTAATTAACGCTATGTCCGATGAACAACTCGAGCAATTCGAGGAGGAGGACTTGGCTCTAGCTACTAACAAACTTTCCAGAGCTATAAACAGAGTTAGGTTCAGAAAGAAAGGAGGACCAATGCGTTGCTTTGAGTGCGGCGCCTTGGATCACATCCGCTCCAACTGCCCTAAGCTTGGGAGGAGCAAGAAGGAGGACAAGAGCGCCGAAAAGACAAAAGATGACAAGCCCAAGGGTAGGCGCTCCAAGGAGATGATCAAGAAAGTGCTTGAGTCAAGTCTATGCCGCTTTTGAGCCACTCGGCGACATAGACTCGACAGGAGGAGGAGAAGGGCAAGAACATCTCCGGCGTTTGTCTCATGACGCATGGAGATGAAGATTCTTCGATGAAGAAAATGAGGTAAGCTCACTTGAGGATGCAATTCTTGTTTTAAGTGCTAAGAATAAAAAATGTGAGAAAATGTTTAAAAACAAGAATTTGTAATTGAATCTTTAAATGCTGAAATTGCTAGATTGAAATCTCTTATTCCCAATGATGATAATTGCAAAAATTATGAGGTTTTAATGCTGAAAATTTCAAAGATTAGAGATGTTAATAATTCTTAAGTTTTGGCTTCTAAATCTTGTTTAACTTGTGATGCTAATGAATTGAAACTAAAAGATGCTTTAGCTCGTGTTAAGCACATGGAAGAAATAGTTAAACAAGATGAGGTAGCTTCTTGCTCTAGATGTCGCAAAGGCAAAGATGTTATAATTGATTGTGAAAATTGTGTTAATCTTGGAAAATAAGTTTCTTACTTGAAAAGTTCTTTGCAAAAATTTTCTGATGGTAAGAAACAACTTAACATGATTTTGGACAAATCAAAAGTGTGTAGCGACAATAAGGGAATATGTTTTGATGCTCATGATTATTTCACCAAAAATCCTCCAAATGTTTTAGGAATAACTGAAAATGGTGAAATCTTGACAAAACCTAACACCATGAAAACAATTTTCAAGTCTGCTGAAAATTTGTCATCTCTTTCTGTTTATCTAAAAAAAACTAAACCTAATTCTTCAAAACCATTTGTTACTAAAAAAAGTTTTCTTGCTCTTTTTTGTGGTAAAGATGGTCATCTTACTGGTTTTTGTTTCGATTAGCACGAAAAAAGAAAAAAGGAAAGAGAAAATATTTTTGCAAAATCAAAGTGGCAAAAATCGGTTTTCCTCGGGAAGGCCGGTCGACCGCAGCTTGGTCCACCGGCCGACCGGCCCGCACCGGTCGGCGACCGACGCACTTGCTTCGGTCGACGGCGTTGGTGCCTGGCCGACCGCGGACCCGGCCGTCGACCGGCCCCGAAGGAATTTTTCTAAAAATTCCAAAACTGTTTTCTCTCGTGGTTTTGTGCCTATTGGATCTACTAGTCGTGTGTCTCAGTACTGGATTCCTAAATTTCTTTTAACTAACCCCAGTACTGAGGCCTCGACATCTCTTATTTTGTAGGCTTTCGTGGCGAGGAAGGAGAACATGTGGATCATGGACTCCGGTTGTTCGCGGCATATGACCGGAGATAAGAAGTGGTTCTCCTCCCTCAAGATGGCATCCAAGACGGAATCGATAATCTTTGGGGATGCTTCAACAAGTGTTGTTCTCGCTACGATCTGTCAAGGTAAGTGACAAGTTCGAATTGAAAGAGGTAGCTTTGGTAGAGGATTTAAAATACAATTTACTTTCGCCCACAAATTGTTGATGAAAACTTTGAAGTTCATTTCAAGAAAACTAGAAGTAAAATTTTTGATTCTTGTGGTGATTCTGTTTTGAATATTTCTCATTATGGGAGAGTTTTTAAAGCTGATTTTGAAAACCCTGTTTCTCCGTTGTTACTTGTTTAGTTGCTAAATTCAACAAAGATTTGATGTTCGCATCGTAGACTTGGTTATGTTGGATTTGATCATTTGACTCATTTAAGTGGTTTGGATCTTGTTCGTGGTTTGCCAAAACTCAAAAAGGATCTTGATTTGGTTTGTGCACCATGTCGTCATGGTAAAATGGTTGCTTCTTCCCACACACCAATTCTTTCTGTGATAACGGATGCACCGGGACAGCTTTTACACATGGACACTGTTGGTCCAGCTAGAGTGCAATCTGTTGGAGGAAAATGGTATGTGTTAGTTATTGTTGACGATTTTTCTCGATATTCTTGGGTTTTCTTCATGGCAACTAAGGACAAGGCCTTTGGACACTTTCGAAGTCTTTTTCTTCACTTAAATTGTGAAATTCCCAACTCTTTGAAAGCAATTAGAAGTGATAATGGTGGTGAATTTAAAAATGCCTCTTTTGAACATTTTTGTGTTGAAAAAGGATTTGAACATTAGTTTTCTTCTCCTCGTGTTCCTCAACAAAATGATGTTGTCGAAAGAAAAAATCGTTCTTTGGTTGAAATGGCTAGGACAATGCTAGATGAATATCACACACCTAGAAAATTTTGGGCCGAAGCTATTAACACTGCTTGCTATGTTTCTAATCGCATTTTCTTGCGTTCTAAACTTGGCAAAACTCCTCTTCGTTTTGGTTGTCAGCCCAAAGTTTCACATTTGCGTGTTTTTGGTTGCAAGTGCTTTGTGTTAAAATCTAGAAATTTGGACAAGTTTGAATCACGTTCAATTTATGGTTTATTTCTTGGTTACCCCACACACACTCGTGGCTATCGTGTACTTGTTTTAGAGACTAACAAAATTGTCGAGACTTACGAAGTCACTTTTGATGAGGCTAGTCCCGTACTAGACCAGATTATTCAGGTACACTGCCATAGGATCAGGGGGAGTTTGGTCGAATCTTTGAAGACGAAAGCGACGACGACGACAAGGTCGACCTACCCGGTCAGACCGGCTAGGTGTCGTCGGTCAGACCGACCAGATACCCGGTCAGACCGGGAGGGGCCGACTGCTTCGGACTCCGTCAATTCCAATCAAGAGGATTCTTCAGGGACCACAACCAGTACTGAACCAAAACGTGAATCAACTTCTGAGATCACTGCACCCTTGCACATTCAGCGACGACATCCGTCGATACAAATAATAGGTAATTTAAATGAGCGGACGACGAGATCTAAGGTAAATCACATGATTTAGCGAATTCTGCTTTTGTTGCTTCTTTTGAACCCAAAGATGTTACTCATGCATTAACTGATGAATCGTGGATTAACGCCATGCATGAAGAACTTGAAAATTTTGAAAGAAACAAAGTTTGGTCTTTAGTTGAACCTCCTTCTGGACATAATATTATTGGAACCAAGTGGGTTTTCAAAAATAAACAAAATGAGGATGGTTTGATTGTTCGCAATAAAGCTAGACTAGTTGCTCAGGGTTATACTCAGGTGGAGGGTTTGGATTTTGATGAAACCTTTGCTCCTGTTGCTAGGATTGAGGCAATTAGGCTTTTGTTGCTTCCAAAGGTTTTAAATTGTTTCAAATGGATGTTAAAAGTGCTTTTCTTAATGGTTTTATAGAGGAGGAAGTTTATGTTAAACAACCACCGGTTTTGAAAATCCCGATTTTCCCAATCATGTTTTTAAACTTTCAAAAGCTTTATATGGTTTGAAACAAGCACCTAGAGCATGGTATGACAGACTTAAGAACTTTTTGCTCAAAAAAGGTTTTCAATTGAGAAAAATTGACAAAACACTTTTTGTTCTTAAGCATGGTGAAAATCAACTTTTTGTTCAGATATATGTTAATGATATCATCTTTGGTTGTTCAACTCACTCTTTGATTGTAGAATTTGCTGAGACTATGCGTAGGGAGTTTGAGATGAGTATGATGGGTGAGCTGTCGTACTTCTTGGGATTACAAATCAAGCAAACACCTCAAGGTACGTTTATCCATCAAACAAAGTACACCAAAGATCTTTTGCGCAGGTTCAAGATGGAGAGTTGCAGCTAATTTCTACACCCATTGGATCTACTGCTGTTCTTGATCCCGATGAAGATGGTGAAGCTGTGGATAAAAAAGAGTATAGAAGCATGATTGGATCCTTGTTGTATCTAACTGCTTCTAGACCAGACATACGGTTTGCTGTGTGTTTGTGTGCGCGCTTTCAAGCTTCTCCACGTGCTTCACATCGTCAAGCGGTCAAGCGCATCATGAGGTATTTGAGTCATACACTTGAGTTTGGTATTTGGTATTCAACTTCATCTTCTCTTTGCTTAAGTGGTTATTCAGATGCTGATTTTGTGGGTTGTAGAATAGATAGAAAAAGTACTAGTGGAACATGTTATTTTCTTAGAACTTCATTGATTGCATAGTCTTCTAGGAAACAATCTAGTGTAGCTCAATCCACTGCTGAATCTGAATATGTTGTTGTTGCAAGTTGTTGTTCACAGATTCTTTGGCTAATTTCTACTTTAAAAGATTATGGACTTGTTTTTGAAAATGCGCCTCTTTATTGTGATAATACAAGTGCCATTAACATTGCTAAGAATCATGTTCAACACTCACGTACTAAACACATTGATATTCGTTTTCACTTCTTGCGAGATCATGTTGAGAAGAAAGATGTTGAATTGAAATTTTTGGACACAAAATTGCAACTTGCTGATATTTTTACAAAACCATTGGATTCTTCTCGCTTTGCTTTTCTTCGAGGGAAATTGGGAATTATTCATCCTTTTGGCATGTTTTGAGGAGGAGTTTTTGTGATCTTTGTTTTATCAAGCTACATGATTAAAATAAATTGAAAAAGAGAGCTTTATCCATACATATTGTGTTCATGTGCATGCTAGCAATATTATGAAGGTTTATTTGTCACTAGCATAGCTTGTATGTATTCTAGTATTTTTATGTGATCTAGATTTTATTTTTAAAAGAAATAATGCATGACACTTTAATTTTACACTTGAATTAAAGAAATATGCAATATTGATACTCGTACTTGTGTTGGATTTTAAATGCTTATATATATATTATGTTGCTTTAATATTCCTCAAATTACTTTAAAATTTCTCATTGTGAAAAAAAGAATAAAAGATTATTTATGAGAGAAAAAAAATGAATACCGAATCCTTGGAAACAGTCTTGACGAAAAGGACGTATTCGATGTGAGCAAAAATAATGAGTACCGAATCCTTGGAAACATCTTGACGACAATGACATACTCGGAATAATTGAGAGAAAAATGAGCAACAAATATGGCTCAAATCAATACAAAAAGTTCTCTTGAATTATATGTGCAAAAAGGTATATTTGAGAAAGAATAAAGATTGCAATAGGTATATATATTTGGGTTTATCTTTCAACCTATGTGCTTGTAAAGATGTTGCATTATAAATCATTGAAATCCATGATTTTTATTGTGTTATTGCTCTTAATTATAAACTATTTGATTCATGATTATACTTTAATGCATATTTGCTATCTAATTGATAAATTTATCTTCTTATTATTGCAACACATGACTTGACTTGCTTTATGTATGGTGCTAAGCTCTTAAACATTCATAAACATATTTTCTATGCTTGATGAATTCATTGTCAAAAGGGGGAGAAAATAATGTTGTTTGGGAGAACATTTGCATGGAGAACAAAAGTGCAAGTTTAAAGGAATTTTCTTTCTTTTCAAAAGGAGGAGAAATTTTCTTTGATTTTTGAGCACTCAAATACTTTTTACCATTTTTGTTTTTAACTTTTCAAACACCAAAACAACACTTTTTATTTGTTTGCCAATGTGTTCATCAAGGGGAAGATTGTAAAATCAAAGTGTGTTTGATTCTTCATTGGATGATGAACAATTGGTTGCTTGGTTATTGGTTTGTGTGTTTTGATCTTTGGAGATTATTGACAATTTGGTTTTTGAGATAATTGAATTTTCGGACGATGAACGGTGTTCGATCAGGCCGCCACTGGCTTGGCGATCGGGTGTATACTTGCCGGTCGACCGGAGGTTTTTCGGCGGTCGACCGGGCAAGCTGTTACTGCGGTCGACCGGCCGAGCGATCCGACCGGTTGCCGATTTCGTTTCGGTTTTGGTTTTGGTTTGTTTTCTTACACATACATGGAAGTTTTGTGTTCCTATGAACGTGTCTGGTTGTTTATGCTAACAATGAGTCAAGTTTGGATAGCTTGTGCTCGGATATGGTATTCTTTATTTAATTGTGTGCAGGTATTCTTTATGCCTCGGGAAAGTGTTGTCGGTGATCGAGTCGGAGTCAACTTGGAGATAAGGTGACGTCCGAGATAGGGATCATGCAGGATGCTGAAGGGTAGAGATTAGTGCACATGATTGGAAAGTTTTCATTTGGCATACAATGGAGATATTGTTGCGTATGGAAAGTGGAATTTCGGTTTTAGGAAAACCGAGTTTGTTATGGTTGGTCTATGTATAGTTCGTTTCTTATACGAGAAGGTTTCCTAGAGGATTAGGGCTTCTTGTATGAGTAGGATTCGTGGCTCTTTTCTGCGGATCTTGGGTATAAATAGTGAGGGGAGGCGTGGCCTCTCGGTATCGATTTTTGAGTTCTAGTTTAGAGTTTCTCAAGTTAGGGTTTCAAGTTTGGCTTGAGATTTTGTGAGGAGTGCTTTGCATGCACTTTGTAAACACAGAGAGTTTCAATAAAAATCAATCTTCTTGATAATTCTTTGTGTCTACTTCTTCTTCGGTGCGGCGGCGTAATTGTCGGTTCAATCGGATTTGCTAACCGGTTAGATCGAAGATACTACGACGGTCAGACCGCGCTTTCTTCTCGGTTAGACCGCAAGTACATTGGCGGTCAGACCAACAGGGATCGGACTTCATCGGCGTCGGCTACATCAACAATCGGCGAGGCGATCGGCTACGGGCGGTCGGGCGAAGGTCATCGGGCGGTCGACCGGAAGCTATTCGGTCGAGCCGGGCCAACACCTGCGGTCATACCGGATTCGAAAAGAGAGGTAAAGTTTTATTTCCGCTAAAACTTTGTTTTTGGGGTACTCAACCATTCACCCCCCTCTGGTTGGCTTTTCTTTGGGCATTCGATCCTACACTATCCTGCTGGCTCTGCACATTGCTCTCGCGAACTTCGGCAGGGAAAAGCATGTTTGGACTTGAAGGCCCTGATGCTGAAGTTGTGCTAAATACAATTATTATCAACTCATTTGTCTTCTGCCAGGTATGTGTACCATTGCAAATATGTTTTTTTCTTCTTCAGCTAGGAGTTAGGATGTGGTGGAAGTTGGCCTATGCATGAAGAGGCTTCAACACTAATAATGGAATTTCACATTGTTAGTTGATTAGCATTTTTAAAAAGCAGTGTCCTGTTTTTTTGCAGTTAGCATCCACATTGGTTTAGATACCTATCATGGAATTCAAGCAAATAGATTAACAGCCTTCCTAGTCCCAAGATAACATGAACCCTCTCTTCTCTGTGCTAGCTGTTCAAGATCCGTTTCTTTTGCAATAGATCTGTCATAATTTGTTGAAAGTATAGGAGGATAGTCCAACAGAAGACTAGCTTTGTCTAAGGTCTGAAATAATAAGAGTTGTTTGACTGCCAACCTAATACTAACCTGGTATATGCTACTTCAGGTGTTCGATGAGATAAGCTCCAAGGAGATGGAGAAGATCAACGTGTTGAAGGGGCATACTGAAGAACTACGTTTACATGGGTGTTCTCACCATCACAGTCATCTTCCAGTTCATCCTGGTGCAATTCCTCGGCGAGTTTGCGAATACGACACCCCTCACCCCTTTTTAGAAAAGGGGATATATTAATTTATTAGCTTCTGCATCGATTGATGCATGTAGCCGTTCATTATTTCAGTCTCATACTTCAAGTTCAGAAACCATTTAGGAAAGACAATAAAAGCACACAGCAGACACAATTAATAAGCAATTCTACTACTAAACTTCCAACCAAAACTAGAAAACACTTCCATCACAGCCGACTCAATAGCTCTACAACCCTTCTTCATGAGCAGACGATCCTCCTCCTTCTGTAGTAGAGCCCAATGTCTTGCCCAATATGTTCCTCTGAAGATAACTTGTAAATAGGAAGGTGTCTTCATATTATCAAACACAATTTCATTCCTAGCTAGCCACACAGACCAACAAATAGCACTTGCCCCCACAAAAATTTGCAACCTCATTTTCTTATTTAAACCCTGTAGCCAACTTATGAACAAATTGTGAATGCTAGTTGGAGGTTTCACATTTAGCGTACTATGGATCACCCTTCAAACAAATTTAGCAAAATGACAATAAAAAAATAAGTGTTATATAGATTCTTGGGTAGAACAAAAAGAACACCTCCTATCACCCTGCCACTGTCTCCTGGCTAGATTATCCTTGGTCAAGACTACACCCTTATACAAATACCATATGAAAACTTTAATCTTTAGCGGGATTTTAACTTTTCTAATTAGGCTATTACAAGGCAGGGCTATGATATCCCTTAATGCTTTGTACATCTAACTTACTGAAAACAAACCATTTTGATGTAGCCCCCACACAAAGCGATCACTTTGGTTATTAAGGCGAACATTAGCAACCATGGCTACAATATTGTACCAAGCTTATAAATTTGCCCCAGACAAAGATCTCCTGAAAGTAACATTTAACGACGTTGTAGACAATACCGTTATGAAAGTTGCACTTGACAAGTTGTTGTAGCATATGAATGTGTCATATTTCGCATCATATTGTAAGAAGCATTTTGTTTTGGCGCTTTTGCTGGTTCAGTTGTGTAGCAGGATTTCAAGGTTGGTGTTTGGATTGGAATTCAGTGACGAGAAAATTATGTGGATTAATAAACAGCAGCATAAACATTTTTCCTTTTATATTCCCTTTCCCCTTGCCCTTGATTTTGTTATGTTCATTGAGCAGTGGTTAGTGATACACCACATTGCACTTTGCCATGGCGTCCATTTTTCCATTTTTTTTCACCTATGAAATTATTATATCCTGAATTCCAATAGGATACTCTTTCTCCAGCCATTTAAGATTTTAAGAATTTTTTTTATTAATGATATGAAACACAATTCTTTTACGTTTTTTCAGAAAAAATGTTTTTGACACAACGGCTGGTTTATCTATTAAAAAACACTATGGTACATCTTACTAAGAATGATAAGTATTTACTAAAAAACTTAGAAAATAATTCTTTATATTATTAATAATTTACTCTTATTCTGATGGTTTGACCCGTTTAATTTTTTACCACTTATTATAAGCTGAGAAAAGAATATACACATGGAACCTAATTAAAAAGCTAGAAAGAAAAAAGAGCAGATTTTCCTTTTTTATCGGTATATATTATTTTCTGAGCAGAAAATGAATTTTCTGGGTGGATTGGGCCGTGAATTTTCCCTACCCCGGCCCATCCAATTACGCAAGTAGGCCGTGGATCCAGGCCCATCCAAACATACTGTAATCTGATACTGTAATCTGGCAAGTGTGTTTCCATTTGTTTGATATGTACTGCATAAATTTATGTGGTCTTATAGTATGAGATCTGAATGAGGCAACTATGGTGTGATCTGTTTGGCAAATTTAGAAATAAGATGCTAAAACAATGTCTCCATAAGCCTACCTCAGCCAATTAACCTAGTCACTTGAGTCTTTACTCTATCTTTGAGATGTACTAATATCTAATAATTCCACCCAATATCATTACTCCAATGTGTGAGCATTATTGTGTAGTTCAGTACATGCAGTCATTATTGTGTCCGATTGGGAATAGCAGGGTAAACAGAAAAATGTGAGCCAATTAGGTTTATCAATTCAAAGCCGGCAAGTCAATGGCCAGGCCTACAATTGAAATGGCAGTTGCATTGGCTTCATTGCATCAAGAAGATTGATCTTTAAAAAAAAAAGAAAAAGAAAAATTCAAAAAGGTTTGCAAACTGATTTAGTTTCAGGCGAAATGAGGGCAAGAACAGCATAGCATTGAAGATATCAGATGATTTCCAACACCGGAGAGAGTGTTCATCAGAGAGCAGCCGTCACCGCCACCGCCGTCGTGGCCATGCCCATGCTCGAGGAGAGGAGGAACAGGTTGCTACATGACCTGAACACTGTCTCGGAGGACGTGCGGGCTAGGAGCAGCAACAATGGCGGCAGCGGCGGCATCTGTCACGCCCAGAAATTTCAACCCGGAATTTTCGAAGCTGAATGTGTATTAAAAATCAATGTTTAGGACCAACCAGGGTACACAAACAACAATGTTAACATATAGAATTCATGTCTTAAAAACATTATAAAAGATTACACAAATGCAGCGAAAAAAAGTAAAATGAGCTAAACACTAATGTCTTGACGCTCGCAGCGTGGCAACTCCACTCCACAGGCATACTTGACGGCGAACGAAGCCTACTCCTCCGAATAGCCTCCATCTAACTTGTACTCCAACTCTGATGTGGGGGAGACAGAGCAAGACTGAGTACTACCCACTGTACTCAGCAATTCATACCAAAAAAGAGAGTATGATGCAATATACTTCAAAGGAAGGCTAGGGTTTTATTTGCATAAAGTAAGCATTTCACAACATGAGTTGAAAGCAGTAAAACAGTTGTAGCAATTAATCAGTATTAAACCAATCTCTGCCCAATGCTACACCACGTTGCGACAGGCCCAAACCATCCATCTAATCTAACCCTTCCATTTAATAAAATTATTTAAGTGGTGAGAGTAATCACAGTGAATCTGGTTGATCGCCCATAACCGCGGACATGACTATTCAAATAATTCTACTCTGATCCGAGGTGTACATCTGTACCCACAAGACACAGCCCCACGACACGTTTCCGTGTGCTGGTATACCACCACGGTACACCGGAAAGGGACTGTCATAGGGCCTTTCGCATAACCCCCTCTAACCAATCGCACCATACCTCGGGTTTCGCCCCCACTCCTCTACAGGCAGTGGGGCAGCCCTCCTCGTGCCTTGGTGAATCCGGCAACCGATCAACTGGACACCTCGATCGACCCAACTCCATCACCCCACCCTAACCTAGGTACGTCGGCTAAAGGAAAGCTACACTACAAGCCCAGCTGTTGCCCACGCTGGCTTGTGGTACGCACGGTATTTCTCCAAGGGTTTCCCGCGAACCGGTCCTTAATTGCCATGGGTGCCATTTTTTGTTATGTCGTGGTTTGTTCACTCACATCTAATACAAAAAATTACACAGTTACAAAGATTGCAACATCAAGATAAATGAGACAAGATGTAAATATTACCTAATTTAATACGATGGCACATAATACAGTATGGAGTCTGACTTTGTCATAATCTATTAGCAACAAATAAGGATTAGAATTAAATTATTATGTAAAAGAAGCTCACAAAAAGTTCAGTATACTTACTCCTCTGTGATGTCCACCTTACTTAGAATAAAGCACTCGATAATTTCAGGAAGCAAGTTACCCAGATAAGCAGGTGTCATGAATTCTATTGTATTATCTGGAAAATTTTCCTTCCAAGGCACCGGTGCTTTGTCCTGAAAATTATAAATAGCACTGTGATACCTATACGATGTTGAGAATGAACTGAAGGAGGTGAGTAGAGGATGAGAGAGCAAGCAGAAACGAGGATTGTTTTTTTTCGAAGCTATATCTTTCATTCCAAGCATATGGCACATATTTATATTAAACTAACAAGAAAAGAGCAACTAAACTACTATTGATCCTTAATGGATAAGGAAACAAGAGTAATAAGACGAGGATTATATTAAGCATAATAAAAACAATTCACAGATTAAATAAAACTGAAGGAAGTTAGATACTTACATATTTGTGTTGAGGAGCATGTATGGAAGTATCATGGCTCAACCTAAATCCATTGAATGCCTTAAACTCGAAGTTCACTGAATTCTCAGTGAAGTAAGGCTCTCCTTCATCCTTTTGCTTTTTTGATGGTTCTATCAAATATAGGAATTGTAGAAAGGTTTGGAATTCGATCTGTATCCCATATAATATCATCAATGTTGTCTTTCAAAATGCCTCTTTGTTTTGCTGGTAGGCTATCTAATATTTCCTTCAGTCTCACTGTCAGCACTCCTCTCATGTAAGATTCCATAAGACATAGATTCATTTCAATTAACTGTCTCTCCATATTTGGTAGGCATGGTAGCTTTATTTTCGATATATACTTCATAAAGTATTCTAGGTACGATGGGTATTCCGAGACAAGATTTGTTCCACTTGTTCTGAAGAATAGCCTTAAAGTCTTTTCTAGCCAAGTTAAATTTTCATGCATAAAATGACTTGTGAGGTTTTCTTTAGCTGGTGTACTAACCTTGACATGCCCCTTGATAACCTTGAAATGAGTGAGTTCACAATTGGGCTCCCAACAATGCCTATCATCGAATGCCAAGGACCCATGTTCTCAAAAGAATACAGCTTCTAGGCGTCAATTCTGGGAAGAATCTTCCATCATGCAAGGAGGTTTTTTTCACAAGACTATTCTTGTGCTTGTGCAAATATTCCTCCAGTGATCTATGAAGGATCGATACAGGGGGTGAATATAGCACTTGAGATTTTCCCCCTAAAATACTTCTCAAAACTGTTTCACAATATCCTAATTTAAATCTAGGCCAAAGGTCAAGCTAGATCTAGACAGGAGAAGTGAAGAATGCTGCAAAAAAAACTTGCTAGGTCGAGGAACTCAACCTCTCCAAATACCCGAAGGCATATGAGACAGTCTCTTCCATCATGGCAAGTAGATCCAAAAAGTGGAATTTAAATTGCATGAAAGTAAATTTCAGGAATTTAAATTAACACAAAACTAGGGAGAAAAAACTAAAAATAAATTCCATAATATCATAAGATATCCATTACAAACAGATGGAATAAAAATACAGAAATAAACACCTTCACTAATTTTGAACTAGACTCACAAAAGCCCTAAAGGCCATCTCTCCAAAATGGATCTCAAAGTTCACTTAAAGGGATACCTAAACACTTGCATCTACCCCTCTATTTATAGCCTAAGATGGCTGAATTAGCCTTAGGACAAAGTCCTAATTGCCCTTAGGGCGAAACCCTAGCTCAGATGCGATCTCAGCCATCCGTTGTTCCTTAGAGGAGAAGGAAGCCTGCTGGATGATTGCCATGTGGCAGCCACAGGAAAGCCTACACGGATACACATGCTGATGCAGAAGATCCAACGATTGCCAACAATCTTCAAGCCCGCGATCCACGTCCACTCCCTCGCGACCAATCAGCGCGTGAGATTCCCCGTCGTCGATCCGCATCGCTGATTGCTCGACCAATCTAACTCCACCATGTGTAGGGTTGAAAACGGACGGAAAAAATCCCGTCCCATACTGTCCGTTTTTCCACATTTTACCCGACCATTTTCGCATTTTTGGAAAAATCCGGAAACAAGACCGGATGAGGGATGAGGGTTTCTGGAATCAGGACGGAAACGGGAGAGGCGTTTTTCCGTCCGTATTTTTAAAATCCTGTATTTGGTCGGGATATTTCCGTATTTTTCCAAAATTGTCCGATTTTGCAACACACAGCCCACGCCAAGTCGCCTAATTAATATCCTCTATTCAAGACTCAAGAGTGTGAACTTCTGTATGTGTCATCTGTCATGTGTGCTAGCAAAGTCAAATGTACTGTTGTGTGTTTTTGATGCTTTGAACTATGATCTTTTAGATGTGTCATGTGGTCTAGCAAAGACAAATATACTGTTGTATGTTTTTAATGCTTTGAAGTTTGAACTATTCATCAACTATTGTGTGATTTTGAATGCTATCTATCTATAGCATTTACTTCATTTGTAACTTAAAATGTTAGTTGTGTTTATGTGATTATGATTTATAAGTATAAACATGTGCGGTATTTCGGGACAGGTTCTCGGTTTTTGACTGTTTCGTTACCTTTTCAACCATATTGGTTTGTTTCCGTACACACGCATATTTTGATTCCATTTTCGAACCCGTTTTTTTCCGAACCTGATCCCATTTCTGCCAAAAAAATATAGAAACGGAAATAGAAATGGGGTTTTTCCACCCATTTCCATCCATTTTCAACGCTAGCCGTGTGTTGCTGCCACGATGCTCCCCCGTGCTGCGCGCGCACTGTTGTTTTCTTGAGCGCCACGAAACCTTCGAACACGCGCATCAGGGGACGCCATGTATCCGTGTGCGCCAATCTCCCGCGTCCGTGCCTGTGGGACCCGCATCCGTACGGCTCCCGCGTTGCCTCTCGCGTGTGCCATTGGGCCCACCTTTCAGCAAGCACACTTTGGATTTGGGCCACGTTGGGCCAGCCAAAACAGTAACAAAAGATAGGAAAAAGTCTAGAAAACATCCCTCCTATCTTTCCAAGTCTAGACCACCTCCCTTTTTCCCTTTTCTTCTCCACTTTTTTCTTGCAAAGCCTGTTGCAATAATCTCTCCACACGGTGTTCATCCATCGTATGTCACCTTGTGTCCAACCTTGTCACTGGACATTCTTGATCGTTCAGGACCTCAACTCCTCCCTGAGTTTAGTCCCGATCCCGTCGCTGACCAAGTTGGACTTCAAACACTTGCGCACACACAAACGAACAACTGTTCTTTGGGCACAGATACTACAACCTGACCCGCATGAGTTTAACACACATTTTTCTAAACTTTCCAACACTTGCCAATTTTTCATCACTTAAGATTAGAACCACTCTTGACCCACATGAGTTTAACGCACATTTTTCTAAACTTTCCAACACTTGCCAATTTTTCATCACTTAAGATTAAAACCACTCTTGGTTTCACAATCTCCCCTTGATGGAAACATTGGCAACGCTAAGCAAAAGTTTTGAAATTTTGATTTTGAACCAAAAAGCAAAAATTTTGCAAGAGTCAAACTTGGTCATTTGAAAGAGTGAAAAATCAAGACCAAGTGACAAAGAAGACAAAGAATGCAAATGCAAGAAACCTCTCCCTGTCAACAATAATTAATTTCAATGAGTGCATTTGCATTTTGTTGGACTTTTCTCTCCCTTTGACAATGATGACATCAAGACCAAAATGATGCAGACTTGAAATTTTTTCAGATTTTTAATTAGAAAGGAGAAAATTTTTCAGATTTTCTTGGGTCGTGCGCCCTAGAAAGGAGAAAAAGGAAAAAAAGAAAAAGAGATTTCCAGGGATTTATTAATTCAGAGAATTTATTTTAATTGGTTAAAAATTATTTCTATTGCTCTGAAAATTCCACTAAAAATCATGTTATTGCATTTTGACATGAAGAACTCATGAAAAATTCCACCATGCCATTGCCATTTCCACTTATTATTTGCATTTTAACAATTATTAATTATCTCCAAGTTAATTTCAAATTATTTTTTCAGATGATTTATTAAATAAATTTTAAACTAGTAAGTTATCTTCATATCATTCATCAAGTTACATAAGTGCATGACTTTATATGCGTTCTGTATCATTGATACCCTGCATCATTACTGAAGAATCACTGAGGAAACTTTTGCTGAACAGTGACAACACATTCCACATATAGGATTGTGATTTCTAATTGAGTTCGTAATTTTAGTTTACCAGCACAAATAGGAAGTTGCCATGGCACTATGTCGTCCTGGAACAAAAATGGTACTTCATCTGGTTTTAATATATAATGTTATTGACTTTTTAAGACACGTCTAAATGTCGTCATATTCTTTAAAAAGTATGTAATTATAATTTATTTTATTTTATATTGATTTGATTTATCATTAAAAAAGTTTTAAGCACAACCTATATTTTAAGCATGAAGTATTTAACGCTGCCACGGATTTCCTATATTTACACTATTAGTGATTGGGGAACATAAAAAATACACACAGTAAATTAGGATACGTGGACTCTAAAAGGCATGCACCAAATACATCATTGCTAGGTCCCTAATTATGATTTAGTGGCACAAAGGAGCACTAATAATTAAACAGGACATCCATGTTAAAACCTCCAATCCAGAAAAGACCACAACAAAGTTTGTTACGGACCAATGTTAGGACATGTACATTATCTTAAAAAAAGGTAGGACAGGTAGAGATTTCAAGGAATACATCAAAATAAGACAAATAAAGATGTCCAGAGCCGGAGAAACAATGTGGTAATGCTTCTTCACATCAAAGTTATTGAAGGCACACAAATTTCATTTTTCAGGCGACAATACCACTCACACTGAGACTAAACAACATTGTGTTTACACAAAAAAAACAATGATAATTGCAAAAGAAAAACTTCAAATCCAACTGGCCATTCTACTTCTAAAAGACATAAACAAGTTGAACTGATTAGAGTAAAGTGCCAGATTAAATTGCACCTTTTGAGTCCAGCAACCTCAGCTACATAACAAAGTTACAAGCGAATTGATTAGGCACATAACCTAAGAGTAATAAATAATAGGTGATTATGAACTCCAAAAGTAATACCTAAATGTCCTTTTCTTTTTGTCTTTCTTGAAAATAGTCAGAATTCAAAACAAACTAAAGCAACTATAATTCATCACATTAATAGTCTGTTGCAGGCGATTGGAAAGAGAGAGAACATTAGTACCCTCTGACGAGTTTGGATGGTTAAGCTATTTGGAAGTATGGTGTTTCTAATACAAAAGCACTACTATTACAAAACTCCCGCACAAAGAGTTACACATGGATCGACTGCACTCCCCTTTTCAAATCATATGGACGATCATTGATTGTTTTTTCTTGTTTTTCGTTAGCTGGAAGAGGCAGCTAACATGTACTTTTCCTATCTAATCTTCATCTTATCTTCCCCTTCCTCCCTACTCTCTTCCATCCTTCACCCGGCTCATGCTCTAGCTTGTTCGCCTAACCAGCTTTTCTTTCATACATTTTGTTGCACCGATGAGGAGGATCCAACATATTCTCCTTTCATTGTAGGCTATTTCTCCTGCACAGTAGTTTGTTGTGTCGTGGGATATTCACCCACATCTAATACAAAAACAATTACACAGTTACAAAGAGTGCAACATCAAGATAAATGAGACAAGATGTAAATATTACCTGATTTAATAGGGATGGCACATAGTACATTATGGAGTCTGACTTTGTGATAATCTATTAGTAGGAACAAATAAGGATTAGAATTAAATTATTATGAAAAGAAGCTCACAAAAAGTTCAGTATACTTACTCCTCTATGATGTCCACCTTACTTTTAATAAAGCACTTGATAATTTCAGAAGGCAAGTTACCCAGATAAGCATGTGTCATTAATTCTATTGTATTATCTGGAAAATTTTCCTTCCAAGGCACAAATGCTTTGTCCTGAAAATTATAAGTAGCACTGTGATACCTATACGATGTTGAGAATGAACTAAAGGTGGTGAGTAGAGGGTGAGAGAGCAAGCAGAAACGAGGATTTTTTTTAAGTTGTATCTTTCATTCCAAGCGTATGACATATATTTGTATTAAACTAACAAGAAAAGAGCAACTAAACTACTACTGATACTTTGTGGATAAGCAAACAAGAGTAATAAGACGAGGATTATATTAAGCCTAATAAATACAATTGATAGATTAAATAAAACAGAATGGCTCTTTGTTATCCCATATAATATCATCAATATTGTCTCCCAGAATTGCTCTTTGTTTTGGTGGTAGGCCATCTAATTTTTGCTTCAACCTCACTGTCAACACTCCTCTCATGTAAGATTCCATAAAACATAGATTCATTTGAATTAACTATTTGTCCAAATTTTGTAGGCATGATAGCTTTATTTTTGATATATACTTTATAAAGTATTCTAGGTACGGTGGGTATTCCGAGACAAGATTTGTTCCATTTGTTCCGAAGAATAGCCTTAAATTCTTTTCCAGCAAAGTTACATTTTCATGCATAAAATAACTTGTGAGGTTTCCTTTAGCTGGTGTACTAACCTTGACATGCCCCTTGATAACCTTAAAATGAGTGAGTTCACAATTGGGCTTCCAGCAATGCATATCATCGAATGACTTTGTAAAACATAAGACCCATGTTCTCAAAAGAAAACAATTGCTTCTAGGCGTCAATTCTGAGAAGAATCTTCCATCATGCAAGATGGTTTTTTTGACAATATTATTCTTGTGCTTGTGCAAATATTTCTCCAGTGATTTACTAGAACCCCTAGAATTCTTTAAAACCATGCCATTTTTTGGAACCTGACAAAGGTAGCACAAGAGCTCCCGATGCCTCCTAAGCCTACCACAACAAAAGCCACATGAGCAGATTCTATGGACTAATTATCTTTCTTGTTATTACTAGCAGCATTTCTGCGTGCTTCACTTGCATGCTTTTTTATGGACCTAAAGATATCAACATATACACAAGGATGTAGTATTGTTTGGATTCCATGCACTTATTCTTATTCAGTACCTGAAGCTTGCTAATTGTATGCATGTATGAATTAATTAATGTCCAGATGTGCAGTTATTTTCCTTTCCTATTGCATCTTGCATGTCCCTATAAATCTGCTCTTCTATGTTTTGTATGTCTTTTTTATAAGGACATGTATAAAGATAGAGTCTAACATGAGTTTTCTATTAATTCATATCGTTAGAGACTATTCATTTTACAACAGTAAAAACAATAAGATCTCTTAATTAACCATTAATGCACTAAATAATTTTTTATTATCCTTCTTTTCTTTTTCTATGCAACAAACTTTCTGTTAATAAATGCTAAGGGTCGACTTCGAGTCGTTGTCATGCGTAGCAACTATTTTTTTTTGTCCTTCCTCTCTTTCTTTCACGATCAATCTGGCTCTGAAGAACTGGAGATGTATGTTTAGCTCACTCGAAGTTCAGACAAGGAAACTAAATTTGATATGTCTGCACCTTTCATTTGGTACCTGAATATGCGAATAGGACATGATGATGATATAAACTTTTATCTCTGATAAATCTAAACATTCTATTTTGCGTGGTGCAGGTGACTGAAAATACACCGTCCAAATTTATTAACATAACAGTGAGAAGATAGACGAAAATCGTCTGTAGGTCCCTTCACACTGATTTGGCCTTCTCCAGGACTGAACTGATGAGGATACGTCATACTAAACTGTGAGTTCATGAAGCCACAAGATACAACAATATTGTGCGTTCCAAGCATTAAATTGCATGCATGCAATGAAGCTAAACCCCTTATGAATGTGTCCAACATTAGTATTTCTCCTGTGAATATTGTCTACAATTAAAATGGAACAATAGGCTCAAACATTCACTTGCCAAAATCCACAATAGTTCTGGTTTTAATAGGAACCGAGACTAAAAAAATATTTTTTGCCCGGTTAAAAAAAACAACGGCTCTCTAGAATCTTTAGTCCCAGTTAGATTCCTGTCAAAATCTGTCAAGGCATCAGGGATCTTTAGATGATATCTTTTATCTCGGTTGGTGTTACTAACTGATCTTTAGTCCGTGTTGGTAACATCAACCGGGACTAAAGATCTTCACTCACTTTGTATCGATAAATTGTATTCACTTTATATGGTGTTCAGTATGTATCTTTACTTTACAAAACATGAATTAAAATAAATTTCACTTTATGCTAGATAGTGCCATATTATTGAGAAAAAATAATAAAAAATCTAAGTAAAACTTATGATACTTAGGTTGTGTTTGGGAGGAGGGGTTGGGAACCCCTCCTCTTCGGCAAGTAAAATGAAGCATATATTAACGCATGATTAATTAAGTATTAGCTAAATTTTTTAAAAAAATGATTAATATGTTTTTCAAAGCAACTTTCTATAGAATTTTTTTCAAGAATACACATTGTTTATCAGTTTGTAAAGCGTGCGCGCAAAAAACAAGAAATGCGAAGGTTTGCAGGAAGGAGGGAGCATTAGCCTTCTTGGCAAGGTCAACTGAGTCTATGTCTCGGTTGATAACCAGAGGAGTTGTAGTGCTAAGATTGCAGGGATCGGTGTCACTCTCCGCCACATTTTTTCCTGTCCTAGAACCTATAGCCTTTGCATATTTACGTTTCATAGTTCGTCGTGTTGAGTTTATGTCCTGGTCGAGGTCTTGTTGCTGGTTAGATCATGTTAGAATCTAGTTTGTGTGTTTTCCCTCTTTTTTTTGTTTCCATCAAACCCTAGCCGTCGCGTTAGTTTCTACGGGTGTAACAAGTTTTTGCATGCACTGTTCCAGGTTTGTCCTCTAATTTGGAGTCGGTTTTTAAAACAGCCATAACTTTCGCATATGGACTCTGATTGAGACGTTCCATATATGAAAATCGATTAGAAAAAAATTTGGATCCGTTCGCCCCCCGCTTCGCCGGGTTCGGTGATTATTTTCCCCAAAAATAGGTCGCAAGGTTATCTTTTGAGCCCGGAAGCTTTTTGTCAATTTTGAGCATGTCTTCTAATTTTTTTCACCGGCCATGTCTTTAGGCTCAAATTTTCTGTGATTACCTCTCGTGTGCTCCTAAGTCAAGAAAAAATATAAAAAATAAAAACAAAAGGTCGAAATTTTCAAAAAAAAGGACAACAACCCAAAAAAAGAAAAAAAAAGAGGGACAAAAGAGGAACAATGTCTACGATTACCTATATTTGATTAAATTTTAATGTATTACTTATTATTATTTTAAACCTATATTTAATGAAATTAATTTGGTCCTATTTAATTGATTATTTAATTTTTAGTCTTGGTTGTTAACTCTAGCCAAGACAAAAAATATTTTGGAAATAGCATGAAATTATTTTTGTCCCGGTTGGTGGCTACAACTGGGACTAAAAATTGGATCTTTAGTCCCAGTTGTTGCCACCAACCGGGACTAATAGATTTTTAGTCCCGGTTGGTGGCACCAATCGGGACTATAGATCCAAGGGTATATATATCCTAGCGTGCATCGTCTTCTCCACCGATCCAACACTTAGCTGTTTTTTCAGATCTCTCTCTCCCTCTCCTCTAAGCTCTCGCGATGGCATGGGAAGGAGATGACGGCGACGGGGCGCCATCTCCTCAACGGTAGCGGCGAGCGGGAGCCGGTGAAAGGCATTAGGCGGCGAGCGGGAGCGGGAGCGACGGGCGGAGCCGGTGGTGCGCGAGGAGGAATTCGGTGGCGGTGGTGATGCGGCCGCCAGCCGCATGTTGATGCCAAATCCGTGCGTGCTAAAAGATGTGTTGATGCCAAACACACGCTGGCATGGGAGATCCGCTTAGCTCCAGTGCAGGTCCTAGAATCGATGAAGCGCGGGCGTGCCAGTCAGTTTGATCCTGCCACGACAAGATATACAAAGCAGCAAAGCGTAAAGCATATCAGCCGACAGGCCAATAACCAAAACAGCCGATCAGCTAAAACAACCGATAGCCAAAATAACCGATCGGCCGATGGCGCGATTCCAGCCGATGCCGATGGCGACTGATGCACTTAGGGTTTTAATACATTGGTTGTGTGCCAAAAGCATGTTGATGAGCAAATATCTATATAAAGGCGATCGGCCGATGATAACATGATGATATAGTAATGTAACATAGCATAATCCATTCACATGATGAAATAGACATTGATCTGAAGATTAAAGCACACATCGGCTAGGGTTCGATGGCATTAGATCGAAGTGATTAGAAACCTTTGCTGCAATCGGCTCAGTCCAACTTGTATGTAATCCTTGTAAGCCGGTGCAATGTCTAGATAACTCATCGGCTGAAACCCCGATGTTAAAATGATTGATGCCTACTGACTTGTATAAATCTAGCTTACAACCACACCCACATAGGTCGGGTCTAACCGATGCAGCATAAGGTTGATGATTGCCAGGTAGATTTAAGCAAGCCGACACGACACATCAGATAGGAAATTCAACACATCAGATAGGATCGGCTAACCCTCCGATGAAACATTAGCATAAATCTATCGGCTTAACAAGACTTAGATTATCAACAATAATCCAGTAGGTCGGACCTAACCAATGTAACACGAGATTGTATATGATAATGTAATACTCAATGAGCCGATAGATCTGTCTAATGTGATGGATATATCAAATCTATCTAAAGCAACATCATGTTTAGAGAAACATCAACTCGATCAGAATATCGGACCTAACCGAGAAAGTCCTAACTAAGCCGATGTGACTATAAACAGTAATGGAACTAAAGATAGAGACGATATACCAGATCGGCAACACTTGGACTTACCTCTTCGTCGGAGATCGAACCGAACCGATGTAGCCCCGCGTCGGGTGCCAAGTCTTGTTGGATGATGAACAAAGTGAAAAAGGTAAAAGGTGACGATACGCCGAATTGTATTGATCGTAGATTGATAGTTACATGGACCGCGGTCTTACATATTTATACCCGTAGGCTAACAAAGATTCTAACATATTATGATTCAAACTTCTCTAAAGATAAAAGGAAACACCGCAGCAGACACACGACAGCGGGCGGCGGCAGCGGCGGGCGACAACGGCGGGTTCTTCAGATGTGAACTGTGTTTCTTTAGATGTGAACTGCTCCCCTCTTGCTTTTGTCCTCCTCCTCCCCTCATGTTGTATCCTACATTTTTTTATCAATGTCTCGAATTTATGAATGAATTTGTGAAGGATTTTATTGTAGATTTTTTAGATGTTTTTTGTGAATTTATGGATGATTTTGTTGTTGCATTGTTGGAAAAAAAGATATGCGAGCAAAATACCAAGCAGCAAGCAGATTACCACGTGGCGCTTTACATATATATATATATTACATTATATATATTATACATGATATATAAACAAGCAACAAGCAGCAGGAGCAAAATTTAAAAAAGAAAAAACCTTTAGTCCCGGTTGGTAACACCAACCGAAACTAAAAATAAAGCTTTAGTCCTGGTTATTTTAACCAGGACTAGAGAATGACATCTTTCCATTTTCATAGTTTCGATTTGCAACCCAAGACTAAAGGGTTGCAAACCGGGACTAGTTTCCATTTTGTCGACGTTGTTGAGATATGGCAGGAACTACAGTACACATGCAAGCAATGTACAATTAGTTACTATATAGGACATGATTATGCTATTATCAAAAGTATTTCGTTCAAATGTCAATAAAAAAGATTGGATAAAATTCCACTTTTAACCCGTGACAATATGCTAGAATACTATCGGGTACTAATTAATTGTCCTCTGCTAAGAGGTGAAGCCACCGAAATAGCCGGAGTGGGCTTGGCACCCCCATCGGCAAACAAAACAACCCCTCATTCCCATCTAATCAGTAAATTTAGTTTACTAATTGAGTCATTAGCTAACTTGGTTAATTATAAGCAACGAGGTTACATACTCCATACTCCCTTCAGGTAGAAAGATGAATGGACAATATACGTTGTGTCGTCCATATATTTAATGAATCAATTTTTAATTGGTGCTAATGACCTGTTTTTTAAATGGTGTCTTTTATATTATATTAGTGTATATACAAACATATATAAACAATAGATTATGTGGAAATACTTCAAAATCATATTAAAAATAAAATTATGTTATATTAATGTGAATGATAAATTATCATATAATATAATTCTAATAAATATACGAGGGTGACTAGACTGTTTGAGGCTAGTTATTTTTTTAACGGAAAAATGACACGATCGTGCTTTTTCATGAATAGAGGTGAAGAAAAACAGCTCTAAGGCAAAGAAAGAAAAAGAAACATCAAAGACTACAATAGACTATACAGAATTAAATAAGAGCTCGTCCAAGCGCTTAGCCCCTGCTAGGACTCACAGCTTAGCCTCGTCCTTGATTTTTTCTAGGAGAAAACCCACCGTAGCCTCTTTGTGATCGAATATTCTTCTATTTTTTTCTTCCATGTTTCCCAAACCACCAGCAAAATAAGGGATCTAAAGCCTTTTTTGGCACATCTGCTGTGTTGGCCCTACTCTCCCACCAATGTTGCACTAAGGTTACTTGATTCCATTGGGCCGGGTCTGTTTGAGGATAGTTATGATATATACGTAAGTTCTAGTTCTTTGCTCTTATAGCTAATTTTCATGACATGACATCAATCGCACATCCATATCATCGTTCATTAAGTCACGATGAGTTCTCATTAATATGAGTATGACATCCCTAGTTCTCAAATCTTAGCTTCGCTGCTGCCTCCACTCTTCGTCATCCTTCCTCCAACGCGCAACGCCATCAGCTCGCGCCATCGCGTACGTCCTAGATCGACATGGCGTCCCAAGCATTGAATTACATGCATGCCATCAAGCTGCACCGTACAACCTTGCGAATGAATCCAACCTTCATATTTCGACAGTGAATTGTCTACAATTCCAATGGACAAAATGTGCTCAAACATTTCGCCGGCGCCTGGATCTGGCAGGAACTGGCAATACACAAGCAATGCATGGTTAATTACTGTAGGACATTCATATAGTCGATCTAATTAGAGCATGCATGTAAGGCATTTTTCTGATTGAGAAAAAAGAGAGATGATGACGCGAAAACTTACAGTATTGTCGCCTGGGACGCGAAAACTTACCCATTGAACGCGAAAAAAAGAGAGAACTTTTGCACTGTGCGTAGGCGCGGGCATGGTAGCAGTGCGCCGACACCAACGGCCTAGTCGACAGATTGCAGCAGCAGCTGCTGCTTGCTGCTAGCGGCTCGTTTGGTGTCATGCTTGATATGTATTGCAATTGCAATATATTCTGAGATTCAGTTGCATAAGAATTTTGGGACCTACTGAAATGAATGAAAATAAAAAATTCAGACAAATTTTAACCAAATTTTATCAAACATCATAAACTACGTGTGAAATGGGAGGTCAATGTCTTGGGCCTCACCGAAATAGACGAATTTCAAAGCATTCGGTCTGAATGAGAACCTTATATGGTATGTGTTGCATTTGACAGTTTTTATAGAGTATTTTTATCTCATCTATATTTTAGAACTATGTCCGCCACCAAATATCACCTTGTAGGGTGAGAACTCCTGATGCCTAACTCACTGCATTAGCAAAGTGTCCTCATTGTCTGTGTGAAACAAGAAAGGTTCATCACATGCTATTCTAGCATAGAACATTTCTGCTCCTTCGTATCCTCAATGTATGAACTATCAGGACCAAACCAAGGGTTGTATATATATTTGACTTGATGCAATCATTCAGTACTGTCAGACTAATTCGTTGCAGCACATACACTCTACACTCTGTTTGGTGAATTATTGGAGGTGGCATGCGCAACTCACTTGGAAGGAGTTGGAACAGAATACAACAAGGATCAAGCACAATCAAGGATAAATATATGTCTTCCCTGTTCAATCTGTCCCCTTTCAGGGGGCGAGTTACACTTATATAGTCCTATGGACGATATAGGAATTTGCATGGGTGCCCCCCAACCTTGGCAGACTACTTAGACAAGGCCCTAACCCACGAGCAAAAATGTAAAATCCTGAGAGAGTAGATGGGACTGCCCTCATTAAACCGTATCCACAGGCTATCCTGCGAATCTTGGAATAGACGGCCCGATGCCAAGGCATGACGTGCCTCGGCATTCACTCCACCTGCTCCCGCCGCGCATGCACATGCGCCTGCAGGGTGGTTGGGGGAATTGAATGCAACATCAATAACCCGTCCTCTCTCGAGCTTGGTGCCAGGGGCCCATTTTGGGCCTCCTCCGGAGCCTGATGAAGTCCCCCTTCGAGGAGAATTTGCTTGGGGCTTGTATTTTCCTCGGAGGCTAGGCCGGGGCCATTTAGAGGCCCATGTCGGAGGCCTCCTGTGGGTTCCTCCTAAGCTTGATTTGGAGGTTGTCGGCGAGGTCTTGGTGATGGAGTCCTTGTTGGAATTTGTTTCAATAGAAGGTTTGACAATGAAATTAAATGTTATGGTCTAGTCCATATCTTTTGGTACCTTATTAGGTATTAGCCATCCTAGATACCATGATCATGACATGAACCATGGTGAATCCAAACATTTGTTTTCTGAAGGGCCATTGCAAGTACGCTGAACAGATTTATTAAGATAAGAGTGAAAATGTACAGACACACAATCAACAATAGGATCGAACCCCACAAAGTGAAATTAGGCAAGAATGAATGAAACAAATGGTAGGGGACGCTGAGAGCACTATCAACACACTGCTATAGAAAACTAAATAGGTGTCGGTTGGGAACTCCACATAGGTGTTGGTTTTCTCAGCCGACATCTGGCAGGCGACGCTGATGAGAAAAATTAAAGATGTCGGTTTTAGAACCGACACCTTTGAGGTCCCAAGAATAAAAAAAGCGGCTCGATGCATCGGCTCGATTCAAGCCGATGCTTCGAGTAGGGAAATTTCATACAAAAACTAAATCATAAAATTACAAATACAACGACAATGAATCAAATCATCCTAGAACATTCATCACAAAACTAAATCACAAATCAAACATTATCGCCTCCACCACCCAAGCCGAGGCCACCGCCAGCGCCACTACTCACCGGAGGCCTATCTGGCCACCTTGAGGTTGGAGAAGGGGAGCACCACCACCAATAGAAAGGCGCCGCTGCCAACGGGAGGGCGCGTCGTGGCCGCCGTGTGCCATGGGGAGGAGGCCACCACTGATGGGATGGCGCTGTTGCCGTGTGCTGTGAGGAGGGCGCCACCAGTGGTCACCTCCTCCCTACCGTCGCCATCAACATAGAGGTTGCCTAACCTTGCCATAGCTCCCTTCTGATGTCGTGTGCGTGTGAGAGAAATAGGGGGAGGAGAGGATAAGGAGGACGGAGAGCGCTGCCGCTATGGTCCCCCTCCCACCGTCGCGATGTGAGAGAGAGAGAGCAGGGGGCAGAAGAAGAAGATAAGGTTGGGAAGGAGGAGGAGCAGAAAGAGAAATAGAGAGAAAGGGCATGCGTGGTGAACAGATAAGAACTTACCTGGCCAAATGGGTGGCCCAGCCCAGCATGGCACCGTCACGCCGGCGGCATGACCCGTTAGGTACGGCTCCTGTAGCGGACCATGTTGTGCCAGCCCACATGCCGTCCCCCCAGCCCAAGCACGGCCCAAGGGGAGGTCGTGCTGTGCTATGCCGGCACGGGCGCCCATCAATGGTCCATGGGCCGAGGACGGCCCGTTTGGCACGGCGCCGCTACCCTCCTTCCTCCCACCCTCGCGGCACCGCTCGAAAGGGGATCGGTAGACAAGAGAAGTGACAGATCGGGAGGTAATTGAGCTAGAGGAGAGGTGGGAAAAGATGGATTTAAAGAAAAAGGAGGAAAGTAAGGGAGGGAGAGAAAGGCAAGCCCTTCTTGAAATCAACGGGGAGGCAAGGAAGTAGATGCAGTCGGCGGCGGCGGCGGACTTCTTCCTCGTTGACAGGCGGGGACGGTGGTCGCATGGCGCCACGACGGAGTCCATGGGAGCAACGACGACGCCAAGAGGAAACTCAATGTTGGATGAGGGATGGATTCAGCTTTGCTTTCTTCTTATTTTTTTGTTCTTTTGGTGTTTGGTTCTATAGTGGACGGACCTGGTGGTCTTGCGGTCTTGCCTCCCTCCCGATCTCGACTCGGCGTTGTACGATGCAGCAGCAGTGCCGCCCCGAGCCGTGCCGTGCTGGCCCGTGTGCCGTGTCGACACGCACAAGAGTCATGTTGTGCCGTGCCAACCCACAGGCTCGGGCGTCGGCCCTGGCACTCCTTCCCGTACTGTGCCGTGTCGGGCCGTGCTACAGTGTGTGCGTGCCCAGGCCGGCACGGGAAGGCCCGGCCCATCTGGCCAGCTATAGATAATAACTGCTATAAATATCTTTCCCTTCCTCGTGCGGCTTGGCTTATAGGGTGCCGATTTTTTAAAAAGGATACTCCGTCACATGTTTTCTTGAGAAAATGGTAGCACAATAAATTTAATATGGTTGATTCCATATAACTATTGAAGGCCTTTATTTACGAAACCATTATTTAAGGCCTGTTAGAGCATCTCCAAAGACTGTTGTATAAAAATTATGTATAATCCCTATTTGAAGAGCCTATGTAAAAGTTAGTTTTCTATTTGTGTTGACATCCTTCAATAGATTCACAAAAATAGTGGCTGTGTGCGCTTGGCTATAAGAAGCCAGCGAGAAACTCGGAATGAAGGGTTAGCAAAAATAAAAAGGCCTATACAAGATTTGTTGAAGACTAATTTTTATGTAAAATTATGTATTATTAGGATTAATAGAGATATAGATACTCTTATACTTTATTTGAATTCGTTGCGTGAGTGCTTGCTCCATCAACTGCTCATTTGATGCAGCCGATGGTGAGAAAAAAGAATTGTTGTTTGATACTTTTTTTTCTGTTTCATATTATTCAAACATTTTGGATTTTAAATGAATTCATGCCTATATTCTTATATCTATAATAACTACCTATAAAGCAAGTAGTGTTTTCACCCAAATTTTGTTTTGCCTGTCTATTTTGCAAAAACCCCATGAGTTTTTTCGAAATTAACCCGCAATTCACCTGGCTATTTTCTAAAATAACCAGTTATACATACGATAGAGCTTATCTTAACTACTTAAAAAATCTATAACTTTTCGATCATCAAATCGTTTTTTCGTTCAAATCTATAAAATTTTCGAACCGTATAACCTCTCGCTCCATTGTTGCCTCACTTTTCTCACCTCCAGCAAGCGAACCCGACTTATGCGCCTCTTGCGTTGCCGTGCATTGCCCTGAGCGGCGGCCGAGCACACGCTGCACGCGTGAGCTAGCGCGCCGTCGTACTTTTCTAACTAATAATATCCGAATCATAAATATTTTAAACTTTTATCAAATTTCTAATCAGTTTAAAGTATCAGTAAGTCAATATCTATTTTTATTATATTTTTGACTTAATTTGGTAAAATTAAATTAACTTACACTAAATGTCTATCTGATACTATTTCTTAATCAAGGTCCAGTGGTATATAAAGTTGAAGATACCCTTACTTTCAAAGTTATATATATAACTATCTATAAAGTAAGTAGTGTTTCTATCCAAAATTTTCGTCCGTCTCTGGTTATTTTGTAGAAAACCTCTTGAGTGTTTATAAAATTAGCCCGCAATCCCAATGCTGAAAAGAAAGGGAGGGCTTGGATGAAAAAAAACCTTTCCTACGTCCTCTCTTCCGTCCCCATCCGCGCCGCGCCTGCGCCCCTCCCCCCGTCGTCGCTCGGAGCTCCCGCGCCGCCACCTGGACCTTCGCCCTCCGTCTGCTTCCCTCCCTACGTCGTCGTTTCGTTGCAACATACGGGCATTTTGCTAGTGTGATATATATATATATATATATATTGAATCTTGAAAAGTGATATATGTGAAAACGTTTTATGACGTGAAATGGAGGAAGTACCATTGTAGCTTTTTTTTCTTAATTGGGCCAAACAGTACACTCTACTTTCCTCTGGGCTTGAAATGGGCTTTTAGTGTGGCCCATATAACTAGTCCAGCCGAGAACACTGACACACCATTCCTCTCTCCCAAACACCTCCTCCGCCGCCGACGACGACGAAGCAGAGGATGGCGGCGGCGCAGCCATCGCCGTGGCGGGATCTCCCGGATGACCTGCTGGGCCTCGTGCTCCTGTGCCTCCCGTCCCTCGCCGACCGTGTCCGCCTCCGCGCCGTCTGCCGCACCTGGCGCGCGGGCGCCGCGCGGGGTCGGCACCCGCAGCTGCCGCCGCCGCTGCCGTGGCTCGCCCTCCACGACGGGAGCCTCGTCGACCTCGACGGCGAACCCATCCACTCCCCTACTCCCATCCTCCGCCGAGGCGTCGACGTCAGCTACCTCGCCGTCGACAACCTGGCCTTCCTGATACACCGCGACGGCGGCTACTCCCTGCTGAACCCGCTCTCCCCGTCGCCGGCGGCGGCGAAGACCACGCCTCTCCCAGGGCTGAACTCCGCCGCCGTAAAACGAGCGATCGGCGAGCCCGAGTTATTCATCCGGGCCTCCCTCCACAACTACAAGGCGTACTCCAAATCGGTTCTCTCCTCGCCGCTTGATTCGTCGCCGGATCCCCTCGTCGCCGTCGTTACAACGGACGGGAGCCACGTCGCTGTCTCCCCTTGCAAGCAGCAAGGCGTGGTCACCATCATCTCCTGCCCAGAGCCGGGCATGACCCAGATTCCTGGACTGAATTTTACTCGGTTCTCCGACATTGCGTTCTTTGGAGGGAAGCTATACACACTAACCAATGCAGAAGGGCTCCATGTTCTTGATTTCGACAACAATGGCGTCGACAATCCGCCGAATGCGTCGTCACGGTTTCGTCGGTGCATCGCCGATGACCCCAACCAGCATGAATATTACATGGACGGGACTAACAATAAGTCCTTGGTCCTGCGATACCTAGTGGCTTCCAATGGCAGGCTGTTGATGGTGAGGAGGTGGATGAACTGTCGACAGCAGTATTATGTGGGTGACATGGACAAGACATGGGGATTCGAGGTCTTTGCGGCCGACCTCGCTGATGGCCATGGCCAGTGGATGAAGGTGGACAGCTTGGGTGACCAGGCAATTTTCCTTAGTTCAGAGTGCTCCAAGTCTGTCACTGCTAGCCAATGTGCAGATGGAATTCAGCAAGATTGTATCTACTTCATGCATAGGGTTTATGACAATCCGTCCAAAGAGTACCACGGTCCATGTGTTGATCCTCTTGGCGACTCTGGCGTGTACAACATGAGAGATGGGAGAATCAGCCTTTTGCGGCCCAGGGCGGTGATGTCAGAGCTGCGGTGGAAACGCCAGTTCCTGACTTGGTTCTTCCCTTCTGATGAGTAACGGTAACTCTTTTCTTAGCTGAACATGTTGCTCTGGGTCTGGAATATTAGTATGGTTGATATGTAGGCAGCTATGAAAATTTTAGATTCCTTCTGATGGCTGAACAAAGACTGCAAGCTGTGCGAAATTTAGAATCACTTGATGGCTATACATTTTCTTTGCAAGCTATGAAAAATAGGTTGCCTTCAGGTGGTCAGGTTAATATTTGGTGTGCAAGAAATGGCTAGGATTTGATAAGTGTGCTTTAATTTTGTTTGATTATGTCCTGGACAAGTTCAAGTATGTCTTAGTCTGAAGGAAAATGCATTGAACGCCCTGCTGAAATACTGATATTTTTGGATGGCTTAACAGCACTGATAGGATCTGCGTCTGTCCATGTGTTTGACATTGCCTAAAACATTTTTCTTCCTGCAATAAGTGCAACGATGAAAATCATGATCAAATCATAGCCCTGTACCTTCACTCCCCTGTAGTTTCTTCTGAACTGTTGTTCAACTGGAGGGCCAGAAGGCTTCCATGGACCAAAAGAGAACGCATATCTGCAAATAATATCTTTACCACTATACGATTCCATGCAATTACTAGTTCAGAAAATACATGCAGTACTGCTCAATTGAAATTGAGTAATATTATATCAAAAAATCTTGATCGGCAAACCAAATTCCTGAAAGGATTTTCAAACATCATTTTAGCCCCTAGGCAAAAATACTGAGCTCCTTTAACCAAAAATCATTCTTATTTTTTTCCGAATGAATTCAGCAACCTCTATTAACTGGAAACCCCTAAAAGAGGACTTCTGGATGTTGATGTCCATGTGGACATAGCAGAATGAGCTGAAGCGTGAGCGTCCACTAAGGCCAGTACTTCTGAGAACGCTCATAGCCAGCTCCATGTATGGAACATTAGATCTCTCAGCCAGATCTTTGACCACTAAGTGGCCATATCAGCACTGCCATTGCCGTTCAGTGCAATACCTGCCACAGTCATATTCTTCCCTCGTAACAGAAGAACTCCTGATGTCTCCTATGCGTACCATAGCAACCCAATGGCCTAGCATCATGAGATTTTCATTTATCTCTCTCTTGTTGTCAGCTTGTAGCATTTGTGCTCGTTTGTCTATTCTTATATGCAGCAAAAAGGTGAGCAGGATATCATGTATGAATGCACAATCTAATTCCCATGCAGTTATTCATGTTTGAAGTTGAGTTCAGTGTGCATCTAGAGTTGCAAGCTTAACCCTTTTGATGGTTATACATTTTCTTTGCAAGATACGCAAAAGATAACTTGCTATCTACTATATGTAATGTTCAAATGGAAATTGTCAGATTTAGTAACTTGCTATCAACCAGTGAAATATAATGGTGAGTACACTTCTCTGCATCATGACCCGAGGCACCAGAATTCTATCATTACAACATAGCTGCAGTCTGCCTTCTAGAATGAGTTCATAAATTAAGTTACTCTCAAGATAAACTGAGTACTTAACATCCGATATTGTTTTCATAACAGTGCCCACTAGAATAAAATCAGCATCGGCACTCATAGACATATTGTCACCTTTCTTGACCAAAAGAAACACAACAACAACTAGGTGATCCTACAAACGAACTTCTTATATCTCTGATCTGTTTGTTTTTCTGCTTCTCAGTTTATTCTTGCATGCATCTTGGTGAAGCCGTTCAACCAAATCAACCTGAAGTGGCGTCGTGGCTGCCGATGACCCATGGAGTGCTGTTGGCGCCGCTGCTGACCACACACAACTCCTTGAGCATCGCTACCGCTGCCGAAGACACTAGTGGAGCGATGCCGCGACAGTTGCAGATGATTCCTGTAGCACCACCATCGCTGTTGATAGCTCCTGGAACGCCGCCGCCGCCGTCGCCGAAGACTAGTGGAGCGCTGCCGCTGCCGTTACAATTTCTGAAGCGCCTCCGCTACTGCTGCAGAGAAGTACTATGGTTTTCCTTTGCAAAGCCTCATCCAAACACATGGATCGAACACATGGATCAAATCGACTCAGACTCGGACCCAGCACGGCACGGGCATGTCCGTGGCATGGCCCGCTAGGGCACAGCTTGTTAGGCATGGCTTCAGTAATGTGCCGTGCCGTGCCGTGCCGTCCTTCTGGTCCAAGCACAGTTTAAAGGGAGATCGTGTTGTGTCATGCCGGTACGGGCCCATCAATGACCCATGGGCTGAATTTGAATTCGGTTCGTTTGGGACGGTCGGCCCGTTTGGCACTGTTTGGGATTAAAAAAAATTGAATAGGAAGGTCCGAATAAAAAAGAAAATATTAGACTTAAAAAATATGAAAAAAATATGAAAAAGGTAATTACCTTTATTGATGTTTACATGATACATACTGCCTCGTTAAAAATTGTCATGTAAAAACTCATATTTGAGAAAACCATAACCTACGGGTCAATACTTACAAAAGAGACAGTAGCTATTCGTTTTGGTCGTCATCTAAATAAAGGTTTTCGTTTCGATTTTTTTCGCGCTGCAATGACTACTTTTCAAAAATAATCGTTACACTAGCTGTTACGTGACACGTGGCGCTCTTCGATTGGTCCGTGCCTGGCCTCGCCTCGCCCACGCACCACGCGGCACGCTCGCATGCCCCCGCCGCCCCGCCATGTCGTGGCTTGTGCCTATGGGCCATTGTCACGCCCAGAAATTCACACCAGAATTTCTGCAGCTAATTTGTGCATTGCATCCTCGTCCGTGAATCCCGAGGTACACAAATCGACGTTATTGATAATACGTAATCCTCGTCTTAGAAACAAGATAAAAAAGTTACACAAATGCAACGGAAAGGAAAAAACGACTTAAGCTAAACTTTGACACGAGCGAGCGGAACACCAACTCCACGGCTAAAACCTTGACGAGAACAAGCCTACACCTCCTGGAGACCTCGCTCTCAACCTCGGCACGAAGGGGAAAAGAAGCAAGACCGAGTACAACCACCGTACTCAACAAGTCACACCGGAAAAAGGGGTACATGATGCAAGATAAATAACAAGGAAAGGTCAAGGGGCTCGATTTGCATAAACAACATTTGCGATATAATAATAATATTTGAAGACAAGAAAAAAAGAGTAATGATTAAGCAATATTAAACAAACACTGTTCAACGCTCAAACCACGTTGCAACAGCCCATCCATCCACCGCACTAGTCATAATCCAACATTTCATTCGAATAAAGTAAATGAGACTAATCAAGGTGAATCGGTCGATCGCCCGTAACCGTGGGCACGGCTATTCGAATAGTTTTTACTCGATCGAGGTGTACAATCGTACCCACAAGACACAATCCCACAACACGTTACCGTGCGCCGGTGCACCACCACGGTGCCGGAAAGGAATTGTGACAGACCCTTCACATAACCCCTCTAATCAATCGTACCACACCAAGGTTTCGCCCCATTCCCATCGGGCAATGGGCAGCCCCTCTAGTGCCGCGGTGAATCCGGAAGCCGATCAACCCTTAAACCGGGCCGACCCAACTCCATCACGCCCACCCTCTCCGGGATACGTCGACTAGAGACGGCTACGCTGACGACCCGCCATTACCCATGCGGCTTGTGGTATGCACGGCATTTCTTCCGGGGTTTCCGAGAACCGGTCCTTAATCGTCATGAGCACGCTAACCACAATCCAACCATGTGCTCACGACCCACCTTTTCATAATTCAAATTATTAGAAACAGGATCATAACTTAACATCATCGGGAGTTAACTTCCAAGAATGAAACTTAATTAGTGTGATTCCCTTAAGTGAGCTAGTTGCGCTAAGCATAACTAAGCAAACCTTAAGCTATCATCTAGTCATATTGAACCCCAAGTTATCAATGGTATAAGGTAAACAATCCTATGGTTGAGTACAATAGGTATAAAACATCCCATGAAATGACATTCTAAAACATATGCGGTATTTGAATGAAAAGAGGTATTTACATAAAATAGGTACAATATGGTCAATGTAAGGTATGACTTGCCTTGCTCGAGACGAGGAACCTCGGCGACTACTTGAAAAGAACGGGCTCGCGAAAACTCGGGATCTACACGACAAACAAAGCACTCAACAAACACCCTAAAAAGTCTACTGAAACAACACTGAAAAGTATTTTTAATGGATTCTTGATATTTTTCTGGATTTAATGAAATTTGAATGGACTAAAACGGAGCTCGGATTCAAAAGATATGAATTTTAGAAGTTTAATTGCGATTTTTAAACTAAACGAAAAAGATTAAATTATTTATTACGCAATTAAGTCCCTGGTGATGTCACCCTTGCGCGGCACACGGCGTCGGCATGACGTCGGCCGGGCGTCGGCCCTAGGGCCGACGGCCGCACGCTGCAGCGCGGGAGACGGGCGCGGCGGCCGGATTGCCGCCACGTGGCGCAATCCGAGCGGCCGGATTAGCGGCGACGCGGCGCGATCGGCGGCCGGATGGCGACGATCGGACGGCGCAGATCCGTCGCGATCGGACGGCGCAGATCCGTCCGATCCGCAAGATCGGACGGCACGGGGCGGCGCTAGGTTAGGGTTAGGGTTTGGGCGCGGCGGCGGCTCAAGCTTGCTCGCCGGCCATGGCCGCGGCGGCGGCCGGACTTCGCAGGGAACAACGACGGCGGGCGGCGCGATGCACGGAAACGACGGCGGAGAGCGCCGCGGCTCGGAACAACGGCTCGGGCAACGGCAACACGGGAAACCGAAGGGAAACGCGGCGGCGCACTCACGGAGATGGGGAAGACGACGACGGCGGTGACGATTTTGGGGCTAGATTGAACGGGAAACAAAGGGAAACGCGGAGGCGCACGAGGGGACTTTATAGGGGCGGAAAGAGGCGGATTGCGCACGAGTTGAGCGCGAATCCTCGCCGTCGGTTTCGGACTCGGAGAGAGATAAACGGCGACCGTTTCGGGCGGCGCGGCGTTGCGGCGCGCGGAAGTGCGGGCACGAGTGTGGCGGCACGGGCGGAGCCGGCGTGGGGCCCACGCGGCGAGAGGCGCGCGGAAACGGCCGGTAAGAGGCGGGCGGCGCGGCTATGGCGGCGGCGTGGGCCGGCCGGGCGCGGGGAGGCGGCTCCGACAGCGGGGCCCACTGTCGGTGGCCCCGGCGCGAGGGCGCGCTGACTTGCGGGGCGGGGGACCGTGGCTTCGGCCACGTCAGGAGAGGGCGCGCGCGGATCGGCCGACGGCCCGCTACGGCGACAGCGGGAAAAGAGCCGTACGGACGTACGGAAAATGGAAGAAAAAAGAAAAAGAAAAGAAAAAGGGAAAAGGGACTTAATTAAATTCCTTTGCTTATTTAATTGATTAAAAATACTTAGAGTGCTCTAAAAATTCCAAGAAAAATCTCGTTAGCGTATTTTGACATGAAGAATTCAAGAAAAATCCTATCATGTCATGTCCATTTATTAATTGCATTTTAAAATTATAGGTTGACTCGGGTTAATTTCGAAATTCCGATTATTTCCGGGTAAATTATTTTAAATGAATTTAGGGAAAAACTCAGGATGTGACAACCTACCCCCCTTAAACGGAATCTCGACCCCGAGATTCGGAGGTACTGGCGAAGAGGTGCGGGTGCGGCCTTTAGCTCATCTTCTCGTTCCCAAGTAGCCTCTTCCTGAGTGATGAGTCCATTAAACCTTGCAAAACCGATAACTTTGTTCCGAGTCCTTCTCTCACCGACCTCAAGAATACGTGGTCTCTCTACATAGGTTAAGTCCTCTTGGATTTCAATCTGTCCGGACTCGCTGTTCTTCGGTACCCTTAAACACTTCTTCAACTGGGACACATGAAATACGTCGTGAATACCACCATGTTGGAGGGAAGCTCCACGATAGGCCACTTCTCCTCGACGTTCCCGAATCCTGTATGGTCCCACGAAACGTGGTGCCAACTTACCTTTGGTTTGGAAACGGTGTACTCCCGGAGTGGTGTGACGCGAAGATACACAAATTCCCCGCTTCAAAAGCGAGATCTCTTCGACGATTATCGGCATAGCTCTTTTGTCGGGATCGCGCAATCTTCAACCTTTCCCGAATCACTCGGACCTTTTCCTCTGCTTCGCTTATTACTTCCGTGCCAAACAACGGCGCTCACCCGTCCGGTCCTGAACGGGGTGTGCGGCATTTCCGTCCATACAAGGTGCTTCATACGTGCCATTTGAATACGCGCTCGTACGTTGTTGTAAGAGAATTCGGCATAGGGCAAGCTTTTGTCCCACGCTTTTCCAAAATCGAGCGCGCATGCTCTTAGCATATCTTCCAAAATCTGATTCACTCTCTCGTTGGCCGTCTTTGCGGATGATAGGCCGTGCTGAAATTCAAACGGTACGAGTTCTTCTTGCACTTCTTCCGTAACTTGGAAGTAAACGACTTCCCTATCTGACACGATCTTCTTAGGCACGCCATGCAAACACACGATCCTTGCGAGATAAAGCTCGCCAACTTCTTCCCGAGTAGGTAGTATGTACCGGTATGAAATGGGCCACCTTGGTGAGTCGGTCCACCACGACCCAAATCGAGTCATATCCTCGACGTTGTGGGGGTAAACCCGTGATGAAATCCATCCCAATTTCTTCCCATTTCCACTGAATCAAGTGGTTGCAACATCCCGGGGCCGTTGATGTTCGCCTTCACTCGCCGACAAACATCACAAAGTGCAACAAACTCGGCTATCTCTCTTCTCATGCCGACCCACCAAAACTTTTCTTTAAGGTCTTGATACATCTTTGTACTGCCGGTGAATTGAGTATTGAGTTTGGTGAACTTCCGTAAGGATCGCCTTTTCAAATCCTTGTCTTCCGCACACACACCTCTTTCCCATCCAGATTGTGCCATGTTCGTCTTCCGAAAACCACGAGCTTTTCCGACTCTCATGTTCTTCTTGAGTTCGGCCATTTCGGGATCGACGCCCTGAGCACCCGAATTTGATCAATGAGAGTGGGTTGGGCTTCTAGAGCAGCCACAAAACCAAAATCCACCACTCGTAGATTTAGATTCTCGAATTCTCCGAACGGTCACACATTCCTTCGACACCGAGGGTGGTGCAAGAACTCTTTCGCTTAGTGCATCCGCAACCACATTAGCTTTGCCGGATGGTAATGTATCCCTAAGTCATAATCTTTGATCGGTTCCAACCATCTTCTCTGCCGGAGGTTTAAATCGGTTGGGTGAAAATGTACTTAAGACTTTTGTGATCCGTATACACTTCACAACGATTACCAATTAGGTAGTGTCGCCGGATCTTCAATGCATGAACCACTCGGATAACTCCGCATCATGAGTGGGGTAGTTGTTTTCATGTGGGCGCAATTGACGAGATGCATATGCGACCACTTTGCCTTCTTGCATCAACACACATCCTAACCCTTGGCGAGATGCATCACAATAAACTTGGAAGTCCTTTGCTGGGTCGGGCAAGATCAACACCGGTGCGTACACCAACTTCCTCTTGAGCTCTTCAAAACTCCTATTGCATTCTCGCCAACCACTTAAACTTCTCATCTTTCTTCAACGGTTGAGTCATTGGCTTGGCGATTTTGGAGAAGTTCTCAATGAAGCGGCGGTAGTAACCCGCAAGTCCAAGGAAACTTCTGGATCTGCGTGGACTGTTTTAGGTGAGGTCCACTTGGTAACCGATTCCACATTTGCTGGATCCACGGCTACTCCTTGGGCATTCACAATGTGGCCGAGGAACTGTACCTCCTTTAACCGTAAAGCACACTTGCTAAACTTGGCGTAGAGTTGATGGTCTCTCAACTTTTCGAGTACTGTCCGAAGATGTTGCTCATGATCCTCCTCGACTTAGAGTAGACCAAAATGTCGTCAATGAACATCACCACGAATTTATCCAAGAACTCCATAAACACCTTGTTCATCGATTCATAAAGAAAGCGGGTGCATTGGTTAAACCAAAAGACATGACCGTACACTCGTACGTCGTACTGTGGTGAAGGCGGTCTTCTAATGTCCTCTTCCCGAATCCTCAATCGATGATAGCCCGATCGCGGATCTATCTTGGAAAATACCTTGGCCCCTTTGAGTTGATCGAATAAGTCATCAATCCGTGGTAGGGGATACTTGTTCTTGATAGTAACCTCATTGAGGGCTCGATAATCCACACACATTCTCTTGGTCTTGTCTTTCTTTTCCACAAAATCACCGGAGCACCCCAAGGCGATGTGCTCGGCGAATATACCCTTTTGCAACTGTTCATCCACTTGCTTCTTTACTTCGGCCAACTCGTTGGCTCCCATCCTATATGGCCTCTTGTGTATTGGGGCATCCGGGTACTAGGTCAATCCGAATTCAATTTCCTTTTGGCGGCATCCGAGTTAAATCCTCGGGGAAAACTTCAGGGTATTCTCTGACGATGGGGATATCCTCTAACTTCACAGGGGTCTTGGCCGCCATTTCGGACGATTCCCCGGTGGAAACATGATTCAAACTTGCTACGGGCTTGACTTGCATGGGAGAGCGAAAAACAACTCTTTCTCCTTTCGTATTAATTAGAGTAATGGTGCGACTAGCGCAGTCAATTACTCCCTTATGATCGGACAACCAATCCATCCCAAGAATGACATCTATGCCTTTGGACTGAAGGAGGATAAGGTTGGCTAGAAACATAGATCCTTGGATTTCTATGGCTACCGAGGGACAATCGAGTGGTCTCCAAGTGGTTTCCGGGGGTTTGAACCCGCATAGGTATCTTAAGTCCCACTACTGACAACCCATGTGCCCCAACAAATTGTTTTGAGATAAAAGAATGCGTGGCGCCAGAATCAAATAATACGGTGGCGGGAGTATAGTTTACGAAACATACCGTATAACTTCGGGAGCGGTCGTGCTTCCTCGGCGGACGCATGATTGACTCGTGCTGGATGAACCTTGGCCCAGCGCGTCGGGCTTGACACTTGTCCGCAAAATGCCCCGGTCACCACAGTTGAAACAGACTCCGGCTTTCCTCCCGAGTCCTTCCTTGGAGGTGGTGGCGTGGATCGTTGCTGGGATGGCGCCGTTGGAGGGCGCGGGCGGAGTACGCGTTGCCGACCACCGCCACTACCGCGCTTGGAAATTCCCGGGTGATAAGGTCGATGCCGACGAACAATCATGGTGGTAGGTCCACTCGACTTCCGCATGAAACGCGCCTCTGCGATTTCCCTGCGTTGAGGAGGTCGTGTCGGAATACTTTTCTCTTCTTGATCATCTTGTTGCGCCGATCTTCCGTCGAATGGCCTTATCGACCACTTCTCAAAGTTAGCATACTCTCCGGAGATAAGCTTGTCCGTGAGTTCATCATCCAAACCACCAAAACTTTTCCCGCCTTTCGCATCGGTGCGCACATCTTCCGGGGCATAACGGGCAAGACGATTGAACTCGTGCGGATACTCGAACGATTCCGTTACCCCGCTCAAGAGAAGGGAACTCACGCTTTTCTCGTGCAACTATTCCCGCAGAATATGTGCGGTCCTGCGACGAAACTCTTCCTGTAACCACGCTCCGGGGCGAGTAACCAAATAGTTGTCCCACCAAGTCGAAGCAGGACCGTAATCGATGAGTGGCAAAAGAGACTTTCTCTTGATCCGTGCACCGCAGCAGATCCAACTTCTTCTCTATGGCATGAAGCCAACATTAGCCTCCATGGGATTAGTGGTGCTGGAGAAAGTCGGCGGTCGGACACGAAGGAACTCGCAACTTGACTGGGGTGGTGGGGCGGCAACCGATTATTCTCGTCGTTGCTGCATTTGCCGAGAATCGCCGTTGCATCCGGTGGTGTTGTTGTTGCATTTGCTGCATCATTGCAGCCATCATCGTGTCCGTGAAGCGAGCACTTGAGCAATGGTGGGATTCTCGGGTGGCGGTGGAGGAGCATTGCCATTGGCGCGTGAGCCTCGTTGTTGTGGGCACTGATCGCCCATTGTTGTCGTTCGCCTCGCTGGTCCCGGTGTTCACCATCCGAAGGAGACGACCACCGAGAGAGAAAAGAAGGAAAACAGACATACTTAGCACTAATCTTTATTATTTGAATTCAAATGCATTGTTCGATCTTGACTAGAAACAAGGAAAAGCACCAAACATCCTTAATTGGTCGGTCATATCACACTTGATATCGATGCCGCCTATCCCACACACAAAGCCTAACACACAAAGAACTACCAAGAAGACAAACTAAGATAAACGGTAAAACTAAGGAGGACAACTAGAACGATCCACGAGACGAGGAGTCGAAATCGCTTTCCTTCGTAAGATCCCCATTCTTCCGAACGGCTCCTGGAGTCCTCGGGCGTCACCTCAGACTTGGAATCTTCTGAGTCGGTTGCCGTAGCCCAACCGATCCTGCCTCTTCCCTCCGAGGAATCTTGAGTCTCTTCGGAGTCCATGTCTTCAGCCGAATTCTCTGAGCTTGAGTCACTGGAGACGGAGATCCAACCATTACTGCCACCTCCGCCTGGATTTGCCGAAGCTGGAGCAAAGGTGAGGCGCGAGCCTGCAGCAGAGGAACTGAACCGGCGTTGGAACGGGAGCGGGTGGAGCCGGAGAGGGCGGTGGAATCCGAGGTGCCACCGGATGCGGACAGCGCGGTGGTGGTCTTCCGGGCGTAGTGCGGAGTCTAACCCCAACCGGTGGCGGGAGTCCCTTCAACTCAGCTACCTCCTTCTTCAGACGAACCACTTCGTCCTGCAGTCGCGCGATCCTCAGCATCTTCTTGTCGTTCAGCTCCTTGGTCGCCTTGTGTAGGTCGAGTGCATCCGATCCAGCCTTTGAGCACGGTGCACATGTGACCGAAGGTAGAGTCATTCTCCTCTCGCCGCAGACTTGAATGCACCGACCTCCGAGGAACTACCTCGACGGGGATGGTAGCGGTAGGAGGAGGTGCGAAGGTCAGCATCATGCAGCTCCCTCATCCTGGCCAACATCAGGTAGGCGGCTTCTTGACAAGCGTGATCTGACGTGCCTCCGGAAGCTGTGACCTCCATGTTGGGAAGACACGTTCCCACAAACCCGTGAACCTCCAACCGAACACGGTAGGGCAACTCGCCACCGAGAGGCGCAACGCCGTATACTCCGGTGCTCCGGATATCCAACCGCAAGGGCCATACGCGCCGGCCTCGCAACGAAGCTCGTCATCCCTTTTCGCAGTGCGTCTGGGGAACCCGCCATCTATAGAAACAAAGGAGTGGGAAAATCAAAACATGCTCCAAACCCACGACCACATCCCATTTTCGCAATTCCTAAACCCTAGACCGACTCCACTTTTCAAAACACCCCTTTTTCTTTCAAAACATATGCACATGAAAAGAATTAGAGGGCTCTTAAGGTTTCCAGCTGGCTTGTCCTACGGTCATAGGAAGGCTCGATACCAACTTGTCACGCCCAAAAATTCACACCGAATTTCGCACTAATTTGTGCATTGCATCCTCGTCCGTGAATCACCGAGGTACACAAATCGACGTTATTGATAATACGTAATCCTCGTCTTAGAAACAATATAAAAAGTTACACAAATGCAATGGAAAGGAAAAAACTGACTTAAGCTAAACTTTGACACGAGCGAAGCGGAACACCAACTCCACGGCCTAAAACCTTGACGAGAACAAGCCTACACCTCCTCGAGACCTCGCTCTCAACCTTTGGCACCAAGGGGAAAAGAAGCAAGACTCGAGTACAACCACCGTACTCAACAAGTCACACCGGAAAAAGGGGGTACATGATGCAAGATAAATAACAAGGAAAGGTCAAGGGGCTCGATTTGCATAAACAGCATTTGCAGTATATAATAATAATATTTGAAGACAGTAAAACAGTAGTAATGATTAAGCAATATTAAACAAACACTGTTCAACGCTCAAACCACGTTGCAACAGCCCATCCATCCACCCGCACTAGTCATAATCCAACATTTCATTCGAATAAAGTAAATGAGACTAATCAAGGTGAATCGGTCGATCGCCCGTAACCGTGGGCACGGCTATTCGAATAGTTTTTACTCTGATCAGAGGTGTACAACTGTACCCACAAGACACAATCCCACAACACGTTACCGTGCGCCGGTGCACCACCACGGTGCCCCGGAAAGGAATTGTGACAGGACCCTTCACATAACCCCCTCTAATCAATCGTACCACACCAAGGTTTCGCCCCCATTCCCATCGGGCAATGGGCAGCCCCCTCTAGTGCCGCGGTGAATCCGGAAGCCGATCAACCCTTAAAACCGGGCCGACCCAACTCCATCACGCCCACCCTCTCGGGATACGTCGACTAGAGACGGCTACGCTGCGCACCACCATTACCCATGCGGCTTGTGGTATGCACGGCATTTCTTCCGGGGTTTCCCGAGAACCGGTCCTTAATCGTCATGAGCACGCTAACCACAATCCAACCATGTGCTCACGACCCACCTTTTCATAATTCAGTATTATTAGAAACAGGATCATAACTTAACATCATCTGGGAGTTAACTTCCAGTAATGAAACTTAATTAGTGTGATTCCCTTAAGTGAGCTAGTTGCGCTAAGCATAACTAAGCAAACCTTAAGCTATCATCTAGTCATATTGAACCCCAAGTTATCAATGGTATAAGGTAAACAATTCTATGGTTGAGTACAATAGGTATAAAACATCCCATGAAATGACATTCTAAAACATATGCAGTATTTGAATGAAAAAGAGGTATTTACATAAAATAGGTACAATATGGTCAATGTAAGGTATGACTTGCCTTGCTCTGGAGACTGAGGAACCTCGGCGACTACTTCGAAAAGAACGGGCTCGCCGGAAAACTCGGGATCTACACGACAAACAAAGCACTCAACAAACACCCTAAAAAGTCTATTGAAACAGCACTGAAAAGTATTTTTAATGGATTCTTGACATTTTTCTGGATTTAATGAAATTTGAATGGACTAAAACGGAGCTCGGATTCAAAAGATATGAATTTTAGAAGTTTAATTGCGATTTTTAAACTAAATAGAAAAGATTAAATTATTTATTGCGCAATTAAGTCCCCTGGTGACGTCACCCTTGCGCGGCACAGGGCGGGCGCGCATGACGTCGGCCGGCGCGCCCCTAGGGGGCGTCGGCGCACGCTGCAGCCGCGAGGAGACGGGCGCGCGGCGGATTGCGCCACGTGGCGCAATCCGAGCGGCCGGATTAGCGGCGACGCGGCGCGATCGGGCGGCCGGATGGCGGCGATCGGACGGCGCGCAGATCCGTCGCGATCGGACGGCGCAGATCCGTCCGATCCGCAAGACGGACGGCACGGGCGGCGCTAGGGTTAGGGTTAGGGTTTGGGCGCGGCGGCGCGGCTCAAGCTTGCTCGCCGCACGGAACAACGACGGCGGCAGCGATGCACGGAAACGACGGCGGAGAGCGCGCGGCTCGGAACAACGGCTCGGGGCAACGGCAACACGGGAAACCGAAGGGAAACGCGGCGGCGCACTCACCTGGAGATGGGGAAGACGACGACGGCGGTGATGATTTTGGGGCTAGATTGAACGGAAACAAAGGGAAACGCGGAGGCGCACGAGGGGACTTTATAGGGGCGGAAAGAGGCGGATTGCGCACGGGTTGAGCGCGAATCCCTCGCCGTCGGTTTCGGACTCGGAGAGAGAGAGATAAACGGACCGTTTGGCGGCGGCGGCCGTTGCGCGCGCGGAAGTGCGGGCACGAGTGCGGCGGCACGGGCGGAGCCGGCGTGGGGCCCACGCGGCGAGAGGCGCGCGGAAACGGCCGGGTAAGAGGTGGGCGCGCGGCTATGGCGCGGCGGTTGGGCGGCCGGGCGCGGGGAGGCGGCTCGACAGGTGGGGCCCACTGTCGGTGGCGCGGCGCGAGGCGCGCCGGACTTGCGCTGGCGGCGGGACCGTGGCTTCGGCCCACGTCCGGAGGGGCGCGCGCGGACGGCCGACGGCCCGCTGCGGCGAGGCGGGGAAAAGAGCCGTACGGACGTACGGAAAATGGAAGAAAAAAGAAAAAGAAAAAGAAAAAGGAAAAGGGACTTAATTAAATTCCTGTTTGCTTATTTAATTGATTAAAAATACTTAGAGTGCTCTAAAAATTCCAAGAAAATCCTTTAGCGTATTTTGACATGAAGAATTCAAGAAAAATCCTATCATGTCATGTCCATTTATTAATTGCATTTTAAAATTATAGGTTGACTCGGTTAATTTAAATTCGATTATTTCCTAAATTATTTTAAATGAATTTAGGGAAAAACTCGGATGTGACAGCCATGCCGTGCCGTGTCGACCCGCTACGAAAAGGGCGTGCCGTGTCGCCCACGGCCGAGGTGCGCCGGCATGGCACGAGCAAATGGACCATGCCGGCATGGCCTACAGGCCGACGTGCCATCCGTGTCGGGCCTTGCTGCAGTCGTGCTTGGGCCAGCCCGGCTTGGCACGGCTCGTTTGGCCACGTATAGACTCCTTTCCAACGCGAAAAATCTAGTTTTACCCCTCCACCTCACTCACATTGGCTAGTACCACCTTAGAGCATCTCCAACAGTCTCTCCATCATACTCTCCAAGTTAAAATTCAGCAACTTTAAACAAAAACACACTCCAACTACCTCTTCATCCTACTCTCCAAGCCATCCGGATGTCCAAATTTCTTCCCTCACTAGCAAAACTTGGCTAGCCTACTTCACTTGCCATCCATGGATCCCACCACCACCTGTTCACTTTTCCTTCGTTCGGGAGCAACATGCGGATTTGAACTCGTCATCGTTGTATAGCGATTTGCATGATTAATTAATTAACTAGCGTCGATCAACAATTAATTAATTACTTTAATTAGCTTTACTTGCAACTAATTAACAACAAATCATGATGATTAATTGCATCATCAGCATCATTCCGACTGGTTCGCTTAGCAAACCAGCCACCTCGCGTGTTTTTAGCAAAAGTTGTTTTACAAGTTTGTATTGATTGGTTGAAAGGCCAAAAGATTTAGTCTTCGATTTATATTTCGTCTACCGATCCTTCATAATTCATATTGTTAAAAGAACTTTTTTAATTTCTCACATTTTCATTCTATTCCGTTTTGTAATACCTAATAAAATATAGCTTCGGATGTAATCTTTCTTTTTTTAATTTTAAATTTTAGTTATTCTAAATCATATTTCTATATAGCCCGTAAACTATATTTTTTTAAATTTTGACTTTTATTTACTTATAAATTCCTATATGGACTACATGCTCTTCTTCCAATATTCTTATTTTTATAATTTCGAATTTTTGTTATTTCTAATTATATTTTCATAGATGGCCAGATGGGTCGGGCCGTCGTGGGCCGGGGACGCGGCACGTGGGCCGGCACGACACAGCCCGTAACAGTGGTCGTGCCTAGACGGGTCGTGCCTCACCCGTGCGGGGCCGTGCCGTGCGGCGACACCTATATATATTTCTATATGTATTCTAAAATCGTCTTTCAAAATTTCTTTTTAATTTTTAATTTTAGTTTTTTAAAATTATATTTTTATATGGACTCTAGCCTCTCTTGTTGTAAATGGAGAGACTATTGGAGCAGAGTAAGCAATGCTTGTCAAATCTTGTTAAATCAATTAAAAAGTCAGCTATTGAAATGTTTGGATAGTCTGATTTTGAAGTTGCTCTTAGGGAGTAAAAGGTACTGATCGACAACAGCCATCTGATCGTACCTGTTCAACGGCGCATATTTGGTACCTGGCTAGCCTGCTGGACAATAAAAGAACTCCTAACATTAATGCAACTGAGCCAGTTTACCTTCCATCTGGAAAATTCAGTACTGGATCGAGGCATCTCGAAGATAGTACATCTCTGGAGATGATGAAACTGGTTGCTAGCATCAAAACTAAACAATAATATTGTCCACTGAAACATACGAGGAAAATGAAAAATGCTCCTGACGTCTACCAGGCCTACTACACTACTGGATCTCTCTGCTTGTCGAAAGAATAAGGATATTTTGTTCTCATAATTCGCAGTGCCCTTCCTCTTCTCTTTCATGGAGCAAAGAAAGACATGCTTGCAGTCACGCAGAGATCAGAAGATGTTGTAAAGCCATCAGATGGAGCCAAAGAATGCTTAGAACTTACGATGGCGAAATCAAAGTAACAAGTCAAATTTCGACAACTAGAAAGGCTACCATAGCTTTTTCTTGAAAAGAAGGGCAAAAGCTTTGTCTCGTATGTATTAATAGAGTAAAGTAAACAATGAAAATATATTTACAAGGCCTTTACAAAGGCAAAAGCCGGCAAAAAAAGTCTAGTTAGTACATGTCCCGTGGAGATGTGAAGTCTGCCAAAGGGGTTGCCCCCGCCCTCACCCATGTGGCCGCTTCCTCTTTGATCTTCGCAACTATCGTTGGTGGGGTGGTGCCAATGTGATGGAAAATTCTTGCATTACACTCGCATCACAACTCCAAAACAACGAGGATGATTAGTGACTCCAGCGTCTGAGTTGGCCTGGGTGATGTCAGCAGTTAGATGATACCACCAATCCTCCATGGGCCTGCAATCGTCCCAGTTCTGCATATTGAAATCTAGACCCATCCAGCGCTGAATCTCCTGCCATATTTTCTTGGAGAGTCTGCAGTGTGCGAGAAGGTGTCGCCGTTTCTTGAGTAATGTAACAAAGTGGACATATATGCTGATTCGTCCAGCCCCTTTTTTGTAGCCGATCCACTGTCCACACCCTATTATGTATCACCAACGAGGTGAAGAATTTGCATTTAGGCGGTGCCCATTTCTAGATTGTCTCATCGAAGATTGCTCGTGCCGTACCAAGGAATTGAAGCTGGTATGCCGATTTCGCGGTGTACTCCCCACTTAGAGTTAGCTTCCAGACAATGGTTTCCTGGTTTGAATTGAAGTTCCAAACGCCTTTGGGTACTGGATTGTTTCTCAGACAAAGGCTTGCAAGTGGTGGCCTCCAGTTGCAAAGACTTGCAAGAACTCAGGGTAGTTCCATCAAATTTCTATGTTGCTGGTTTTTCTGTAGTGACAGAAGAGGGACTTGTTGCAGTGTCCTTGTGTTGTCTGAACTCACAGCTGTACTTCTGTTCCCAAATGACTAATTCTGCACTAATTACTGTTGCTAAGAACTGCCCAAATTTGACAAGGTTCAGACTATGTATCCTTGAGCCAGGGAAGCCTGATGTTGTGACAAGCCAACCATTAGATGAAGGCTTTGGAGCTATTGTTCGTGAGTGCAAGGGACTACAACGGTTGTCAATATCTGGTCTTCTCACGGACAAAGTTTTCATGTATATTGGTAAATATGCCAAACAACTTGAGATGCTTTCTATAGCATTTGCTGGCGACAGTGATATATAAGGGCATGATGCATGTTATGAATGGGTGCAAGAATCTAAGGAAACTGGAGATAAGAGATAGCCCGTTTGGTGATGCTGCACTCTTGGGAAATTTTGCCAGGTAGAGACAAATGCGATCCCTTTGGATGCCATCTTGCAATGTCACATTAAGGAGGGTGCCACAAGTCCTTGCATCAAAGGATGCCGATGCTCAATGTTGAGGTCATAAATGAACGGGAAGGTAGCAATGAAATGGAGGAAAACCATGGAGAACTGCCTAAAGTGGAGAAATTATATGTGTACCAAACAACTGCTGGAGCGAGGGATGATGCACAAAATTTTGTTCGAATCCTATAGAGCAAGCTGAGAGTAGCACGGTATCCTCTTATTCCATAAGATGGTCAGCTGGATCCGGGAGGAGGCCAGGGCCGCGGCAACAGTGGTAAGCTCTTCAAGTGTCTCCTCTCCTCTCCTACTCCTTTGCAGGCCCTTATCTTGGAGCATCTGGCCTGGATCATCGTCCATCATCGCCCTTGTACCACGCATCTCGCCTTTTAGCCCCTTTGGTCATACCAACGAGGCCCTTATCCTTGTGCACTTCTGAGAAAGTTCAGGACCACCAATCCATCATTAGCTCGACCTTTTTGTTCTTCTTCCTTTTCCTTTTACTTTGTGTAATATGTAAAGGCTAACCATAGCTGATAGCCATGTAACCAAGTTACTCAACTTTTTAGCATCCATATGAAATTTGCCTAAGCTTAGCTACTGAAACTACTGCAGAAACAATTTTTTATACGAGGACTCCTATAGATTACAAACGGATCGTAATTGATCGCGTTTGTAATAACCGATCTCCATTTTCGCATATGGCTCCTTTAAGAGGCCTGTCTACGAAAATCGGGCCGCATGCAAAAATGAATCTATTTTCGCATGCGGTCGGGCCTCTTAAGTGGTCCACATACAAAAATTCCTCCTCTACTTCGCATATTTTTTTCCTCCATCTTCTCCCTTTTCCCTCTCAACCACTTTAAACATTTTCATATCCTCTCCTCTCTCTCTTCCTCTCATCTCCTATCTAGATATTTTCACCTCCTCCTCCCTTCTCTTTTTCTCTCCTCTCCTCTCCTCTCCTCTCTCTCTTTCTCTCCTCTCTCCTCCTTCGAGTGGCCGGAAGCAGGTGGCAGCAGGTGGCTGGGCGACCTCAGGTGATGCTGCCGCTGCCGAGGAGGCGTCTGGGAGTGGTTACAGTGACCACGACGATGGGATGCTCCTCGGCTCCTCCTCCTCTATAGTCGAGCGAGAGCGCGGTCCGTACAAGCACGGCGGGCGGGAGGCATGGCGCCGATGATTCCGACATCCCCTCTCCATCCCGCACGGATACGACCGCTCCTTCGTCCCCCACGCGCGCGGATCCGGCGATGGCAGGGCGGATCTGGTGCTGGTGATGTCAGGAGTGGCGGTAGTAGCTACGGCGACCTTGGAGGTGGCGGGAGTGACGATAGTGGCTGTGGCGACCTCGGTTGCGACGGGTAATGGCGGGAGCAGCGGCGGCAGTTGCGATGACCTAGGTAGCGGCGGGAGCGGTGGTGGTGGCTGCGGCGACCTTGGCGACGATGTGCTCGGCCTCAGACGCCCGGTAGGCATGGGGCCGCCACCGGCGGGCTAGGACTTTTTTTGGAATTTTATTTTTTTCGTGATTTTTTGTTTTTGCATGTTGTCGGCTCAATTTTTATGACTCCCGAAGTTTACTTTCAGAAAGATTTTTTGAAGTGATAGACAAGTAATGCAATCTATTCCTGTAACACCCTGAAAATCAGAGATTTAAAAATCAAAATCTAAAACTTAGAAGTTACAAAAACTTTTGAATTGTTGCATCTTGTCGTGCTATTTGGCTCTTATTTGCAAGTTTTAATGTGTGTTATAAACAAAGAAATATTTATTTGAAACTCAAAGGAATATTTATTTGAAACTCGATAAAGTCAGAAAAAGTTTTAGAAACCTAAAAGAAAAATAAAAGGAAATGACAAAATAAATAATAAAAATAAAAATTATAAAAAATATATAATTGGAAAAGCTGGGGTTGATAAGAGTTTATTTTGGGATCAAAATTTTATTTTTGCGAAAATATAAAACAATTATTTAATTATAAATAAAGAAAAAAATAAATATGTATATACAAATAATAATTATAACGTTGGATAAAAGATTAAAAATTTAAAATTTAATTAAATTTAAGATTGGGCCAAAGTTATATTTTTAATTTTTGGGTGAAATGCAAAAAGAACAAAAATAAATAAATAAAAAAATAAAAGAAGAAAAATAAAAAAGGGAAAGTCTATGTTCATCGGGCGCCAGTGTTCAACCCGCACCTCGGCCCCGTCCCCTGCCGCGCGCGCGCAGCGTGCGCCCCCCCACTCGCGCGCGTACGCCCGTGCCGTCCGCGCCCGCACCACGCTACCCGCGCCGGCCCCTCTCTCCTCGCCGCCACGTCACACCCGCCGCCGCATTGCCCACGTGCCGCGCGCGTCATCACGCTGCGTCGCATCGCCCGCGCCGCGCCGTCGCGTCCACCACGCCGACGTTGCATCGCCCACGCCTTGCCCACGCCGCGCCTGCGCACCGCGCCCGGCCCCCTGCGCATGTCCGCGTCGCCCGCCGCGTGTCGTCGCTCGCTCCGTCCCATCCCCGACCCCATTCCTCGCTTCTCTCCGGCCACCCTATAAAAGGGAGCCGAGCTCCTCCCCTACCTCGCCATCCCTCTCTTTCCCCCGGTTCTCACTCTCTTTTCCTCTTTTTGTCCCGTGTCGTCGCCGCCCCGTTCCCACAATCCGCCGCCGTCGCCGCCTCTTTGCGCCGCCGTCGCCGCGCCGGGTAAGCCGCCCTTTCCCCATAGCCGCGCCTCGCGTGCCTGTGGGCCGGTCGGCCAAGAGAGAGTGAGGGAGAGGGTGAGCAAAGAGAGAAGAGAGGAGGAGGAAGAAGAAGCAGGGGAGGCAGGAGGGAAAGGAAGAAGGAGGGAGGGGAGAAAAAAAGGAGAAAGAAGGAGGGGAAAGAAAAAAGAAAGAAAAAGAAAAAGAAAATATAAAAATATTTTGGGAATTATTCAGGAAATTTTGAAGCAAAAATATTTTTTTCTAAAATAAAATTAGGGTTAATTAAAGGCTAAAAATTCAATATTAGAAGAGAGTAATTATCGCATTAATTGAATTAGAAATTACTATAGTCTAATCTGTGAATAAAATTTAATTTTATTATACGAATTTCTTTCTAAAATTTAAACTTTAAATTACTATAACTCGCTCGTTTTAACTCGAATTTCGTCGAAACTCGAACCTAAATTCGTCTAAAATTGTAGACTAGTTTTAGGAGCCGTTTTTGCTATTTATTTGGCTTTGGTGATTTTTATTTGAATTCTAATCGAATTTAATTGGATTTCCCGCACGTATGTATAGAGTCCGAGGGAGTCGTTGAGTGTGCCGAAGATCCCGGTCAACAAGGTTGCGAGCAAGGCAAGTCATCACTGCCCTTGAGCATGTTGAACATTTTTGCGAACTTATGTTTGTTTAAAATCAAAAGTGCATGCTATACACATATGAACTCCCCTACTTGCTACATGCCATGCCTTGACATTGATCACCTATATATATATATATATTCTTTGTAACCTACGACATGACGTGTCCGAAGGAAATCCTCGGTATTGCTTAGCCATGCTAAATTAGATTCTTGCATATTCATATTTATCAAAAGCTATATACTTGGGCAACTACCTTGGGGAAGGTGGTTGATATTCGGCATGTGGATACATAAGCGCCACTTTGCCTTGACAATGATGACATGAATCTTTGATGGAAAGTAAAAAAAAACAATAAACAAATGTTTTAGATTGGGGCGGCTGGATGATTTGGGTGGATTCCAGAAAAGGCAAGTGCCGACCCTGGTCAATTAAGGACCGAGCCATGAGATAGCCGGGAAACGAGCCAGTACAATCGTACTTCTCGAATGGGTATAGACCTAGCGAAGTAGATAGCCGAGCGGAGGCGGTACCCCTGCATAGTGGTTCTTATGTATGAGATGAGGCTGAGAATGGATGAATGAAAATCGAAATTAATTACAACTTAAAGAATGAAGTTTTCCCTTACCCAGGGAGCGCCAGAACTCCTCACACTGCTAGAAAATGACGGCTAGAGGGCAAGAGGATTTAAGTTCATGGAGCGGGTACTGCAAAAGTGAGGTTATTGAAAGGCTTTATCGTGACCGTCTCATGTGTTGGGACGTAGGCTTATTTGTTGGGCAGTCACGGAGACGGGTAAAGTGTACATCCACTACAGTGTGAATGAATCAATCTATTCGAATAGCCATGCTCGCGGATATGGAGCATCGTGCCAATACTTTCGCTTGGCTAGACTCTAAATTTTAAAATCATCGTGCCAACACATGATCAACTTCTCGAAATGCGAGAAGGGGTAGACTCCCTAGAAAATCATGACGATCCGGTGGCGGGAAGCTATCCTTGGAATCACAATAGATGGTGGACAGAACCGTCGCCGATTTAATGAACTACGGAAATAAAACTTGATCAGGCTTAGGTCTTAGGTTTGTGAAAAGAATTGCAAAACTGGCTTTATACAAAAGAACCACAACCATTCTTTGGTTAACCCCTATCATATGCATCCTTGTTATGGTGACTTGCTGAGTACGGTTGGTACTCACCCTTGCTATATGCACAAAGATTCAGATGTGGATAATGAAGACCTTGAAGACCCGTACGCATACAACCAGGAGGGTGTGGAGGGTGATGGCGTCCAGTAGGTCTTAGCTCTGGTGTTTGCCTGTGGCAATAGCGCGCTGCTGCCTTCTTTCCGCTGCCTTATCTAAACTCTGTTTTGGATTGTATTCCGGACCGTTGGGTCCTATGTTCTAGATATTACCTTCAGGCGCTATATTGTAGTATTTTGTGTAAGTCGATGGTTGTATCGTGCACTGTATGATTCAGCAATGTATTCATGGGTACTAAAGTACTCGATCCAGGGAAATGGTACTATGAACACGATTGATTCCCGTTATAAAAACAGGGGTCTACAATTCCACTATCATTATGAATGTTGCTATTGCTACTATGTGGATCTCGGATAATTAATCATAGCTTGCAACTGTACATAGAGCATGTGCACGGTTCTGTACATTGGTCTGCTGGACTTGGAAAGAAAAACTTGTTGTGAGGACGAAATTTCCAGTGAGTACATGCTCCAAAATTATATCGAATCATTAATTTATTCTAAAATAGAAATGTATATTAATTCCCTTGTCATTTCTCCTTTAGTGTTCAAAACAGAGCAGGGGACGAACTTATGCGGCTACTACGTCTACGAGTATACTCACCGCCTAGTACACCAAATCAACATTGACAAGGATCTGCATGTACGTAAAAATCATTCATACATTATATCTCAATTTCTTATTAATTTCATATATTTATATCTTATTTTTTTCAAATGGTAGATTATTTACATGAGAGAGAGACTCTTCCACGATGATTTTATAAAGGCTATTCAAGAACAATTGATGAGATTTATCAATAATCGATTATTGATTCCTCAGAAGAATTTCACTACGATGGAAAGCCAATTCGTCAACCCCACCCCCACAGCTTAGATTTTGTAATATGTGATATAGAATATTATAATATATGATTATAATATATGTGTGTATTTTGGTAAAATATGTATTTATACATATATATACATATTATATATATACATATATATGCATAATATATAAACAAGAAGCAAGAGGAAAATTAAAAAAAGAAAAAATCTCTAGTCTTGGTTGGCGATTATTCCTACCGAAACTAAAGATCGACATCTTTAGTCCCGCTTTCATGGTCCTGGTTTGCAACCCAGGACTAAAGGGGGTTGCAAACCGGGACTATAAAGGTTTCCCCAACAATGACCATATGATATTCGGTCCAGAGTGGATCGAGGTCGGTTGGACCAGGCTAACAAGGTGGTTGAATCGATGGACTTGTTAGACTATGGAATTTGGACGGTTAGACCGGGTTCAATGGATAGATGGTTCGTTGTACGAACTTGTAAACGAATCCAAAAGAAGGAGATGGAGGGTGGGTAGACTAGCGATGACAGGTTAGTCAGGTCACATATGGAATTATCTGGTGGAAACAGGATATATCTGGGACTCGACGAAAGGTTAAGATATATAGAGTTAGTCCATAACTGAAGAAAAGATCCGGACAACAACGGTTCAAATATCATTGATGGGGTCAACGATATGGTTTGACGGTATATAATATATCTAGGATATGTGGATTGGCATGATGGGGATATATGAAAATCTGTGTCACTGAATAGGAGGCAAGGGTTATCATGGTAACATCTTCGGACAATTCAAGGCAACAAATGAATTTTCTTGAAGTGTCATGGATTCAGTCTATAGATGCGAAAAACGTGGACGTTGGATTTGTTAGCTCTGTTCATAAGATTACAAGGAAAAATGGTTCTTCATCAGTATGGTGAGTTTGATTTGTCTATTTGGTGAGGACATGGATCATCTAGCTTTGAAGTAGATAAAATCAAATTTAAGACGTAAGATGAAAGTGAACATGGTCTTCAGGGAGTCTAAGATGTGCCAACTAAGGTGAAGTCCATTTTCTCTTGGCAAGACAACTGTGATGGTAAAAGAGAAGGTTGAGCACTATTATCGGTGGATTCCGAAGGAAGAAGTTACAAGGATATTGGAGTTTATTGAAGGCGACGAGTCTGGCACAGGCTCATTGGGCGGCTCGTGGTGAAGCTGCGAAAAGAAAACAAAAGTATGAAAGACCTATGGATCGGCATGGTGATCTATTGCTTCTAGGTAGTGTATATTAGTCAAGGTGAAGTTTGTTAGAATATATGTCAAATATACTAGTCCTATTAGGAGTTGGACTTGAAGTTAGAATAGGTGTAGGATAGAGTTAGAGTCGAACTCTGTCATAGGCTCTCTCTCAAATAGAGAGAAGGACATCACAATATAACCAGGACGACTACAATGTAGTGTAGACATCCATGGAGATGATGATGGTGAGACCATAGACTCGTAGCAGTTAGATGCTATGTTGATTGGGGAGAAGCACTCATAATCAGAGCCTCGAGGATTATGCTTCGGCTAAACCTCGTTAACAAATATCGTGTATTCTTGTGTCACGTCACCTGACATGTTTTGGATGATCAATGACTATCCTTTTGATACTAGAAGGTATCAAATTTATACTAAAAAACTTGCTACCTCTTGATATATCTCAAGGACTATAGAATTTCTTCTTCTAAAAAGTTCCATTCTTTTGCTAGAGCAGCTAGCTAGCGGATGGTGGAAAGGAAATGACGTCTGTTACTTGCTGCGGGTCGCCATGATAAGGATCTTGGTGACCGGCGCGACGTGGCATGGCAACTCCTGATGCCTCCCAAGACCAGCAACCGGCACTATAGCTGGCTTGAGTGGTCACTGTTCCACGTTCCTCGAAATGTTACTCATCTTACAAATGTTTCTGGCAGAACTTGTTGCAAGACTTGACGATGACTTCCATGTGATGAACTTCTGTTCATCTCTCCTAACAGAGAAAGACTAGAGTTTCTCCACTCTCAGGATCTCAGCGTGTATAACTTTCTCCACTTCATCTGCTCTTTTTATGGAGCAGCAAAGATATATAGCATGATATCGTGCACATGAATTTAATATCTGATATCTGATCACAACTACAAGCAGTCTGATTTTTATTGTTTCCGGATCAAATGCAGAGAAAAGAAGGCCTGTAGGTGTAAAGTTATGGTAATCAGTTCGCCTCACTTCAATTCTTCAGCTCAAATTAAGCAGCAAATCAAATGCCCAGGGCTGCACCTGCCACTGGATTGTTGGTATCCCGATGTTAAATTACTGAATGTTGATCTCTCTTGAGTAGCATTTCTGTTTTGGTACGTCCACCTTCGTTTTCTCATCGATCTATGTAGGGATATGTATGATATAATAATTTACATAAGGCAATCATTTGAACTGCCCATCCACTTCAGTAGTTCAGAGCAACAGCTAAGTGAAATACATTTAAAGGTTTTTCTCTATTGGTGCCAACAATGCAACCAAGCAAGTTCATCTTTCACATAGAGAGATTTTTTTAAAGAAAAAAACAGCACGAGACTGTGGTTTGTCATTAGATATAGCAGAAAAACATACAGTCCCTAAGGGCAGAAAGAAAAAGAAACAAAGGTAGAGCAGGGAGCACTAAACAGTTATACGACTATATTGCCGGCGGTAACAGATCGCACAAACGCCTAGCGTTAGCTAGTATCCACATTCTCGCCTCTTTCTTGATTTGGGCTATGAGAGCTGCCATAGTGAATTCTTTGTGGTCGAAGATCCGACGATTTCTCACATAAAGAGAAATACAGAATGCTCAAATGGTCAGTACAGGATGTGCCGGTTTCAAAGGCAATTACATCTATGGATGTGCATAATCCGGTTGTTAGCATCAGAACCGGAACAGTAATCAAGTCCGCTCAAACTCTGAAGAAACATAAAACATAAGAGCGGAGTGGTTGTCATCTCTCTGGTGCCCCGTGACGCTTCAGTTCTAGCAAACAAAAAATGCATCACATGTATATCAGTCTATGTGGGAGTGATATGTTTAGTGATAGCAAAACAAAATGGATTGATATTCTTGTTCCTCTTTTGATGTGATGAATAGAAGCTGATGAATGTGTCTTCAAAGTAAATTCCGATCTTGGCTGATGGGTTGCTTTAGTGGCAGGTGAAAAGGTGTGAATTTGGTGATTATTTGGACAAAAAAAGTGTTGATGTGAACCAGCTAGGGTTTAGTCTCGATCTTTCGATGAGAGGTGGAGGATAACTCGACTGAGGGGAAGAAGGCGACGTTCACGGCCTGACTACAACCGTCCAAGGACGATGCGCCTTAGCAACCGATACACCGTCTCCGATGATCGACGCGAACTTGCAGTGCGCGACAACCCAGCCACTAGGACACTTGTCCTACAAGCAATCGAAGAACAAGTAAAACAAGCACTGAAATTGCTAGATATTGATATGAAAGATTCACTCTGAATTCACAATATGGCGGGGTTTCAAAGACAAACAGACGGGTGGTCTAGCCGACACGCGCGCTGTGTGCAAGTAGCAAGACGCTAACTCTAATCAACAAAATCCATCGTTCTTGGCGGCAGCTGAAGGTTTAAGAAGAGGGGGAGACGACCACAGGGGTGCTGGGGTCGTGCTCAACCCTAGGACGCGCCCCTAATGGGCCCAACTTGATACACGGCCCATTGGGCCAAAAGAGGTGACGCAACACCGTGGACAGAAAAATACTCAGTAGAAAAATGACAATTACGGCCGCTCTAGGACAGATATTGATATTGACATAGGGCCGGATCCATTTGAAAGTAGACTTGATAACCTTTCCATCAAGTATTTGCACGTCCAAATTGGAGTTCGCATGAAGTCGTGGCGGAGTAGACTTGATAACCTTTCCATCAAGTACTTGCACGTCCAAATTGGAGTTCGCATGAAGTTGTGGCGGCCGTCAGAACTTGGCATTGTTCTGCAGTCCGAATCCACCCCGCGCTAATCCTCTCTCCGTTGGATCCTCTCCATCGTTACTGAGTAAAACAAGAATGTGTCTCCAGGGTATAAAGAAAAGAAACATAAACTCAAGAATAAACTCACCTGATGGTTGAGTTGATGTGCACGAGCGCGGGTTATTAGACCATGAAGTTATACGTGTAGAGACGTAGATATATCGATAGTGTTGATGTCCTCATCAAGTGTATTCATGCAGTTCAGTACTCTGGAGTCTGGAACTGAGAAAACATTTGCACTGAAAAGGAATGAGTGATTAATTGAATTCTGTTCTCTCATTGTTCTTCATTGAGTACTACAACTTACTCACATTCATTAATATGTGGAGTACACATTCTCACGGTGACACACTTAGCATGATTGCATGAGTGATTTCTTTTACATCATCAATCTGGACTGTTCATATGACTTCACCATAACAATTATGCATCATCAGCACATCTGGCTTTGTAAAAAAATTCATGTTTTCTCATATCATATAGTTGGACTTCCAAGTAGAGTGATACTGAACTTGGAGATCCTTAGGGATACAATGTGCTTGTTTCCTTCAATGTTTTTTCTGAAGAAGAAACTCGATTAGCGAGCAACATTGATTAGGGAAGAATCTGACTGGCCAGTGTTGCTGAAAGTAAATCAGACAGCTTGGTGAGAACCCTAGAGATAAGTTACTAGCTATTGTAAAAATTTGCAAATCAATATTGTGCAATGAAATTCGCAAGATGTTGGATGGTAAAAAGCCATAATTACCTTCCGTTTTACCTGTGACACCTGAGGTCCTGATGTTTCCAAGGCCTACAACAGCAATTCCCTTTGCCTCACCTGGAGAATCTCTCTCTCACACAGACCTGGTAGCACTTGTGCTACTTCATCTCATCATTTTCCTTTTAGTTTTGTATAATCTTCACCTTACCCTCTATATATCAATATAGATATCTATACTCTTTTTTATAATAAAAAAAGTAGTGGTGGTGATTGTTCTGTCACCACCCCACCGTCAACTCTCAATTTTTTTGAGAACAAATAACATGTGGGACTAGAGGACTCACATGTCAACCACTTCCACGAGCTTCTATTTTTTATAGGAAGGAAAAAATAGTGTGGGACCAAAAGGTTCATATGTTAGTAACAAATATATACAACAATTAAGAGATGGAAACATGTTATTGGTAATTTTATTTAATTAATTAAAATCCTGTTGTAACGCACGGGCAAAATGCTAATAGCAGCAAAAACATATAGCTTTGAAAAATGGTTTTGATTTATATATTTTATGATGAACACCTGCCATGATAAATAATTGGTTTTGATATTTAGTGGATAATTGGCGAAGTAGTTTTTACTCTGTATGGAGCCGGTCGAGCAGGCGGTGGTGGCAGGTCCGGACTAAAGGTGTTGCAGCGGTCAAACCGACTAGCCGTACGGTCTGACAGGCTAGTTCTTGATTGGAGTCGGTTTCGAGTTGTTTATTTGGATACTCATGATTATGACTTATGATTTCTATACATGTGTAATACTGTTGTGTGCTAATGTTGAATCAAATTAGGAAAGAATTTGTGCTCGGATATGGTTTTTTGTTTGATTTTATATGAGGTGTGTATTGATGTCTCGGGAGAACGTTGCCGGTGATGGATCAGGATATCATGTGAGATGCTTAGGCTAAAGTAACAATGCACGTGGTTGGTGAAGATTCCATGCGACATACGATGGAAGATTGTGTGCGTTTGAAAAGTGGAGTCATGGAAGGAGTCCAAATTTGAGAAGATTGGAGGTTCAATTGTAAAGGGATAAGTTGGATACTTGTATTGGAAGGTTTTCTAGTGGATTAGGATGACTTGTACAAAAAGTTCTAATCCACTAGAAAATCTTTAAGAAACAAACTTATCTCTTATAATTTAAACTCCAATCTTTCATCAACCACGTGCATTATTTTTTAGCCTAAGCATCCTGTGTGATATCCTGATTGTCCGGACGTCATCTTCTCCCAAGTTGACTCCCGATCCATCATCGACAACGCTCTCCTGAGGCATCAAGACACACATACACATGAATCAAACAAGAAATCATATCCGAGCATAAGTTCTTTTCCAACTTGATTAAACATTAGCACACAACAGTATTAGACATATATAGAAATCATCTAGAAGTTATTATCACAAGATTATCATGAGCATCCAAATAAACAACATGAAATCGACACTGACACATAGTCGGCCAGTCAGATCGTTAGGCTAGCTAGTCTAACCATCACACCCAAGCTGGTCTGACCGGTCCCATACAAACAGTAAAACCACTTCGCCAATCATCACGAAACATCAAAATCAATTATCTCATATGTCAATTGTTTATCACAAAATAATAATCAAAATACACTTTGATTTCACATTATTATCTTTTTTAGATAATGGAAGTTTTATCGAGACTCAATCAATTATACCAAGATAGTACAATCCAACTGAGCTCATCCTCAGCTTCTATATAAAATGCACACAACCAAAAAAGAACCAACTAAAACCCTATTCTAAGCACAAAAGTTTGACCGAAACATAAAGATTAGTGGCTATCAATCCGTAGACTAGACCCTCATCTATGCTTTTGGGTAAAAAAACTCATGTGTCACCTTGTCCAACCGTCATGATACCACCTCCATAGTATCCTGAAGTCTCGGTTTATGAAGGATGGCCCAGATACGTAGCCACTGAGTAACTAAAGTAATAACCTACAAATTGCAGAAGACACCATTTTGTTATAAAAACAACTTATTCCTGCTTAACCAAATGGACCAATGAATAGTTGTTGCACCCATCGAAAACAGATTATCATGTTCGATTGGGCAACTAGCAGGCTAGAACTGATATCCGTCCATCTTGTTCATAAATTCCAACCAGCAAGTCAATGTTCAGGTCCACAGCTGAAGTGGTCGTTGTATTGTTAATTGTTGCATTGCATAAAGAACATTGATTTCTGAACCAAAATTTCAAACAGATTGTCATGCAACAGTTAGCATCAGATCAAACTGAGGTTTCATCAATCACATTATGCCAAACTGAAGGAGAACTCGAGCTACATGGAGGAGCAGCTTGAATGCAACATGCTGAGTAGATCAGCTGGGGGCTTTTATCACTAGCAGTCATGCGTCTCTCATTGTCACCCACTTGACGGATCCATCTCAATAGGGATTCTCTCGCGCTCGTTTTCCGTAATTTTGCAGCCACTGAAGGTCGCAACTGTAACTGCCCATTGCACATCCACCATATCTGAACCAATTTAGGCTTGATTTAGTTTGAGGTGAAATGGTGAAGCAACAGCAGCATAGCTTTTGAAGAAATCAAATGATTTCTCACTCCGATGCCTCCTATTTCAACTATTCTGCTGGTAGCATCAGGTAATAGCAGCCAAATTGTTGGAAAGGAGGCATTTCCAACAGGTTGGCATGCAGCATTCAGCATATGATCTACTAGTTCCAAAGACAAACTGGAAACCAAGACAGTAATCGTGTCCACTGTAATTCTGAAGGGAAAATGATAACAGCTCTCAGTGCCTCCCAGGCCTACCACACACACGGTAAGCACTCACTTCATTCCGTCTATGATTATACGCTTCGATCTCTCTGCTTGTCAAATGAGAAAAATAAATTGCTCTCTCTTCAGGAATTGTACATGGCAAACACCTGTTGCTGCTGCTGGTCTGACGATAAGAACAAGAAAACATGAAGTAGAAGCAAGCAATGGGGCTTGGACTTTAAAACTCCGACCTCCTTGACCTTGGCAACTTTGTCACCTCCATGCCATCGACCTGCAGATGGATCCAATTCAAAAGGGATTCTGATGTGCTAGATGTCTGAGATTTGAAGGCAGCCACTGCTTAAGCCAGATGTTGGCTGAAACTAATGCAAATTGTTGATGCAACACCTTACCTCTGAAGAAACCATACGATTCCCGATGCCTCCTAGGCCAATCTTAGCAATTCTGACTCCCTGAAGAATCATTCATCTTGATCTCTCTTCTGAAGTATGTTGCATTATTTTGTGCTCCTTTGTTTGCCCATTTATCAAATTATATATTATAGACTATAAGTACAGCGTACTTCGCTCTTTAGTACAGGATCTGCTGATCTTAAAGACTGTTACATTACATCTCTGGAGAAGAAGAAACTGGTCGGTAGCATTATAACAAGAACAATAATATTGTCACTGAGACATTGGAGGAAAATGAAAAATGCCTCCTGGCGCCTTTAAGTCTCAATTCAACTATACATGAGCAATCCAGATTGATCTTCGTCCCCCTGAATGCATGATGGTGTCTGTCTAGTGCAAAAGCTGCTAATCAGCTGGTAACCATTTTCGTAATCATTAGCTTCATAATCACCACATGTCAATTGGGTGAAACCAATAAAGCATACCAAGCTTAGGCCCTGTTTACTTTCATATTTTGGTGTAAACTTTACACCCTAAAAGTTTTGAGTGTAAACTTTACATCCTAAAAGTTTTGGATGTAAACTTTACATAAGAGAAGGTGTTTACTTCCCCTTGTAAAATTTTTGGGCTGTTGTAATAAAGACAGATTTGCCCCTATTAAATGATTGATTTGATTCATTTATTATGTACTAGTTGGGCTGTTATACTAAGACTTTTGTTTGGCATCACAGCAGCAAGCTACTGTATCAGGTCGCATATTACAACAAATAGCTTGTTTTCTGATTGTATATGATACTGTATCAGGTCGCAAGCTACTGTAACAGGCAGCAAGCTACTGTTGTACTAAGATTTGCCCCTATTATTGCTTGTTTTACTGTATCAAGTCGCATATTCATACAAATTGTTTGTTTTCTGATTTACAACAAAGAGTTTGTGACTTGAAATATATTACAATATTGTTCAGCACACAAGTTGCTTAGAATTGCAAATAAATCAGAAACAAGCACACACATTGTTCAGCATATTACAACACAAATTGTCATTGTCGTAGCTAGACATCCTCTACCCGAACTGGAGATGAATCTGTAAAATAAAGGGTTAACAACATAATAATACGCCGTCACAAGAAGTATATTGATCGCATCACAGGAAGTGGTCCAACATAAAAAAGTATGGCAATTAGAACCTACAGTAGATAATTAACACAGTGTTCACATGGTCACTCAAAAGAAGCGCAAGGAGCATCCGGTGATTGGTACCATTGGACAAACTAAGTCTTAACAAAGATCAAAGCCATGAGAGTAATATCATACTTTTTATATATCATTGTCTCGACCAGTGATCTTTAGGACAAATCTTGAGAAGCAGATAATATATAGATCAAGGCAATGTTGCATATTCCAAGCATAGGTGATTAACCTAATAGATGAGATAAAAAGCTTAGATAACTACTTAGATATAACAATATTATCTTCCTCCCGGAGCAATTGACGTTACTGACTCGGGAAGGGTCACAAGAGCATAGTTTAAGCTCTTTTAAGTCTTGATGGGAATATAATTTGGTTAGAGCCTACTCTTTTTATCCCTTTTCTTTTCCTAATGAACAAACAAGCTAATCAGAAGCATTGTTCTCAGAGCAATGAGAGAGCAACCGGATTGCTTCCCTTTCAAAACTAGCTACATGCATTTTTTCCCTGCGAAAACCACTTCTTATCCTGCTCATCTAAATAATGGTTCATCTAAATAATGGTTCATCTACAGTTCATCTACGATAATCAATACCACATAATCCAAACCGCGAAGTGCCAAATCGATTCGATTTGATTTGTTCAGAGAAAAGAAATCTAGAGCGAGAGAGAGTTCACACTACGAAGAGAGGACGAGCAAAGAGAGAGAGAGAGATGAACTTACAAGGAGGAGGAGAGGATGCAGACGCTGGCGGGGAGGATGAGAGGACGACGCCGCCGTCGCCGATGCCGCGGACGCCGCCACTGCCGCCACCACCGACGTCGCCGCCTGGATCCGCCTGAGCCGCGCGTCTTCCTCTGGAGAAGAAGGGGAACGGGATCTGCAGAACGCGCAGCGCGGTGAGATAAATGCGGGTGCGGTGCGACCAAAAAAAGGCATGCGCGCGGGGGGTAGGGGAGTCCAGCACGTTCCTCAAAAAAATTTTGTACTTTTTGGCTCCCAAACCTCCCAAATCCAAAATTTTTACAACCTAACTTACACCTACATGTTTACTTCCAAAATGCCAAAAAGTGACCAAAATCCCAAATTTTTACAAAAGTTTACAGGAAGTAAACATGGCCTTAGTCTAGAAGGGCAAAACAAAAAGAGGACTAAAGTAGGAGACATTGCAATCAGCTGGTCACCATTTTCGTAGTATCTAGGAGAACCAATCTAAACAAAGTTGGCAACAACTCTATTTGATGGTTAAACTTGCTCCTAACAATAGGATGAAGAAAATACACAAGGATGAAGGAGATCCTTACTTTGGGGGTGTTTGGCAGGGCTCCAGATCCTGAATTTCTCCTAACAATGTATGCACACTACTGGAGAAGTGATCTTTGATCCATCTACCAAAATCCATAATAGTCCCTGTTCTAATAAGAACCAAGACTAAAAACATCTTTAGTCCCAGTTATAAAGTACAATGGAACCCTATAATTTTTAGTTCTAGTTGGTAACACCAGCCGGGACAAAAGATCATTTTCAGTCCCGGTTCGAAAAATTTTCAACCCTTTAATCACGGTTGTTTATATCAATCAGGATGAAAAATCAAAAAAAAATCCAGAACAGTGTCGAGCCACACAGTCCTTTATCTTCTCGTTTGCACGCTAGTACTTATCCAAATCCTCCTCTCTTCTTCTTCTAGTCCTTATCCCCCAGATTCCCCTTCCTCAAACCCCTTCCTCCCCCTTCCTTGCTAGCTTCGAGTTGGCAGATGGCAGCAACGGGCCGGTGGGCGGTGTGCCGTGGCAGGGAGGAGGGGCAGCGTGCCGTGGAGGGACGGCGGGCGACGTGCAGTGGCGGGGAGCCGCGCGGTGGCCGATAGCGGCGGGCGGCGAGTGCGCAGCGGCCGACGGTGACGGGTGGCGAGCACGTGGTGGCTGACGGTGGCGGGCGATGAGGGCGAGGCGGGAAAGAGGGGCGGCGACCGGCGAGCGTGTGATGGGGAGGAGGGGCGGCGGCCGACAGGCATGTGACGGGGAGGAGGGCCGGCGGCCGACGGGCGCACCGTGGGGAGGAGGGGTGGCGGTCGACGGGCAGCGGGCCGAGGGTCGTCAGCTCGAGGGGCGGTGGCGGTGGCCCGTGGGCCGAGGGACGGCGGCAGCGGGCAGTGCATGGTCCTCCTCCTCCAAGCGCACGGCAGACGACGACATCGGGCAGATATATGAATTTGTGGATTTGTAAAGAAGCAAAGAGATTTGTGATTATTTTTAAGTGTTATCCTAAACGGAATTAAACAGCTGTCTAAACGGAATTAAATGGTAAACGGAGGATACATGCCCTATTTTGCACCTAATCGATGTCCTAGACGGTTGACCCATCTAATCGGTCTTGGACGGCCAAAAAACAATCTACAAAACCTAAACAAGATGGTTTTTAGCCGGTTTGAACCGATTTAGTGCATCATTTAGGAGATAGTGGACATTGGATAGCGCGGGGAAAGAGAAAAATTGGACCCGACGGGTGGGAAATCGGGCGCGCTCGTGCCTTTTGCCACCGCTACCAGATACTTGATTTCGGGGAAAGATAATTGAGCAGGCTTGATTTAGTCACCAATTCACCATAATATATTGCTTTGTATTACTATGAACTCAGTTGTTTGTATGAACTTATGTGTGTTTAATTTTACTGTCTTAGTGTCTTCGTTGATTGTAAGAACCAGAACTGTTTTATGTGTATGTTTAATTATGTCACTATGAATGTTTGAATGCTTACTAGCTGCTGGAATATTTGTTATTGAAGTTTGAACACATAAAGAATTGTTCAAATTTGTATGGTATGAGCTCGCATCAACAATCAGAAATTCAATTTTGTTATTTATACATATAAAATCATGCTATAGTAGCAAACCGTTTAGCCCGTCTAAACACCATCAAAATTCGTATAGACCGTTTAAACGCTAAACTCTAGGACATGACTGTTTAGCAAAACCTGTTTAGAAAAACACTATTATTTTTGGATGTTTTTTGAATTTGTGGATAATTTTGTTGTTGTATTTGATCTGTGATATTAATTTTGATATTGTTGCGTTCGATCTGTGGCAATGGAAAAGATAATCCTGATGTTGTTGCATATGTACATTCGTAAAAATATCATTGCATTTGATCTGTCGATCTATCACGTTAAAAAAATAGTATGTAAGCAGAAAAACAATGAAAAAAAAGCTTTAGTCCCATTTTTAATTTTAGTCTTGATTGTTGGTACCAACTGAGATTAAAGATTTATTTTTAGTCCTAATTATTTCACCCAAAAACATCTTTAGTCTCACTTTTGTTGTCTCGGTTTACAACCGAGACTTAAAAAAGTTGTAAACCTGGACTAAGAGCGGTTTTTTCCAACAGTGACAGATCAGGTGGCCGGCCTGCAGCTCAACAAATTGATGACGAAGTACCCATCAGGATCTGTCAACTTTGCTCTGATTTCGCCTGACTATGCGGGTGATCAAAAAGCAAATGACATAGAACTCCTATCTTCCAATGGTTCAGAACATCTCTATTAACATGCTGCCAGTGTGCAGTTGAAGGTGCAGAAGGACACCATCAAATGAAAGGTGATGGCCATTTACATGTTCCCGCAGTTCATGGGCTCATGACATGACAACTCATTAATACTGTGACCTTTGCCTCCATGAAAGGCTTATCTCACTCTCTATTATGGAGTTTTATGGAGTGTTTGGAAGGGTTAATAGATCCTAGATTTTGGTAAAGTAGAGCTATAGCCCTGTCAAATAGACCAGTTTTACAAAGATTTTTCTCAGATCTGTTTGGAAAGCTCTAAGAAATCTAGGATCTGAAGCTCTGCCAAATACCCCCGAAGCAAGATCTCCTTCATCCTTTGCTTTTTTGATGGTTCTATCAAGCACAGGAATTGTAGAAAGGTTTGGAATTTGATTTGTATCGCATATAATATCATCAATATTGTATCTCAGAATGGCTCTTTGTTTTGGTGGTAGGCCATCTAATTTTTGCTTCAATCTCACAGTCAACATCCCTCTCATGTAAGATTCCATAAAACATAGATTCATTTCAATTAACTGTTTCTTCACAATTGGTATGCATGATAGTCTTATTTTCGATATATACTTCATAAAGTATTCTAGGTAGACAAGATTTGTTCCACTTGTTCCGAAGAATAGCCTTAAATTCTTTTCTAGCCAAGTTAAATTTTCATGCATAAAATGATTTGTGAGGTTTCTTTTAGCTGGTGTAATAACCTTGACATGCCCCTTGATAACCTTGAAATGAGTGAGTTCACAATTGGGCTCCCAGCAATGCCTATCATCGAATGCCTTTGTAAAACACTGTACTCTACATTTGTACTAAATTGACCCATAGAATGTATTGGTTAATATCTGAGGTCTTCGCTTTGGCAACCATGCCATTTTTTAGAACCAAAGCTTGACAAAGGTAGCACAAGAGCTACCGATGCCTCCTAAGCCTACCACAACAAAAGCCACATGAGCAGACTCCATGGACTAGTTATCTTTCCCTGTCATTGCTAGCAGCAGAAGCTTCACTTGCTTGCTCTTTTATAGACCTAAAGATATCGACATATGTAGTATTGTTTGATTCCATGCACTTATTCTTATTCAGTACCCGAAGCTTGCTAATTGTATGCATGTACGAATTAATTAATGTCCACATGTGCAGTTATTTTTCTTTCCTATTGCATCTTCACTGCTACGAAAGCCGTCGTGGTTTACCATTCTTTTTAGTCTCGGGTTATAAATTGGGTCAATAAAAGCAAGACTAAATATGTTTATTTTTAGTCTCGGGTATTTCTAGTCTCAGTTGGTGTACCAACCGCGACTAAAGATATAAGCGCACTCCCAACATCTCAAATGTTTTTTTTGTTTTTTCATTGTTTTTTCTGCCCAAATCAAATTCATATATCAAATGTCCCCAAATCTCCTCCACATCACAAATTCACATCACAGAACATCACAAAATTCACATATACATCACAAAATTCATAAACATCACAGTTTTACATATATCACAAAGAGTAATGAACATTACAATTTTTTTAAAAAAAATTCACAACGCTGGATTCGGTGGAGGGGAGGCTGGATCCGGCGGAGGGGAGGCCAAATCTGACGGAGGGGAGCACCGAGACCGTCGCCACCATGGAGGGGACGCCAGCCGAGGAGAGGCTGCCACCCGCCACCACCCATCCCACACCAGATCTGGTGGAGGAGAGGCCGGATCCTGCCGCCACCCGCCCATACGCCGGCCGCCCCGCCACCCGACGCCGCTTGCCGCCGCCCGCACCGCCCCGTCGCCTGCCCCGCACTAGATTCGGCGGAGAAGAGGCCGGATCCGGCCGTCATCGGCCCACACGTCGCTCACCTCGCTGCCTGCACCAGATCCGATGAAGGAGAGGCCGGATCCGGCCGCCACTCGCCCGCACGCCGCCCGCACCGACCCGCCCGCACAGCCTCGCCGCTCGTCGCCGCCCGCCTCGCCCCGCCACCTGCCACGGCCCGCCATCTCGTCGCGAGTGAGAGAGGGAGAGAGGGAGGAGGAAAGATCGGCTGAGAGAGGGAGATGGAGAGATCGGCTGAGGGAGAGAGAGGGAGAAGGAGGGACTCGATCTGCGCAGAGGGAGAGGGAGAGAAATATTAAGGCTGAGCACTGTTCGCACGTGGGAGACGAGGAGATAAGGCTAAGCACCATTTATGTGATCTTATTTTTAGTCCCGGTTGATAAAAAACCGGGACAAATGTCCCGGTTGATATAAAAAACCGGGACAAATATTGATTTTTAATCCTAGTTAGTAAAAATAATGGGGGTCTGGCACAGGCATGTATATTTTTTAAAACCGGGACTAAAAATAAACTTTTGTCCCGGTTGATGTTACCAACCGGGATTAAAGATTTAACCGGGATAAAAAAAATATTTTTTGTCTCGGTTCCTGTTGTAACCGAGACTATTGTGGATTTTGACAGATGATCCAAAATTATTTTGACAGATGATCCAAAATTATTTCTTCAGTAGTGCTTGTATGTCCCTAAATCCGCTCTTCTATGTCTTTGTGTATCTTTTTTAATAAGGATATGTATAAAGATAGAGTTTAACATGAGTTTTTAGCTAGAGACTATCATTCCATAATACATAATAGTAGAGACAATAAGCTCTTTTAAAGGAATCTTTGCTCTTCTTTATCTACCTGTAGTAGAATAATTTTTTTCTAATGATGGATGTATGAAAAAACTCTAATGGGCGAGCTCTCCCGTCGCTCGTTATGCACGATCAGTTTACTCCGACAGATTCGATGTCACGTGAAGCGTGATTTCCTCGTTAGGCCTAATACGTATCTGGCTCTTTTTTTTTTAAGTCCAATTCTCCTTTTCTGTTTGGGCTTTACTCTTTCCCATTTTCTTCTCGTGGACCAAGCCGAGACCAACCACTTGGGCTTCACAACCCATAATGTATGATTTTCTTTTTTCTCTTCGAATTCGTTTTTACATTTATATGTATGATACAAAATTTATATGTATAAATTTATACGTACAAAGTTTATAAACTTGTGTTACATATATAAAATTTTTCGGGCCAGGGTAACTGTTCAATTCGGTTGAAATTTATATTTATAAAATTTAACATGTACAAAGTTTTTTTATATAAAAGTTATTTATACGCATAAAGTCTATATATAAATATATCTTTTTAGCCATGTTTTTCTTCTTGGACTGAATCCTGAAAAAGAAAAAAAATGCACGGGAAGCCTATGAGCATGAAAACTATATCGGTAAATCCGAATCGTCACGCCTTAAGTGATCCTGAGGCACGCACGCGCACACATATATCTATAACTATCCGTAAAGCTTTTCCATCCAAAATTTTTTGTTCGCCTGGCTATTTTGTAGAAAACCCCTTGAGTGTTTATAAAATTAACACGTAGTCCCAATGTTGAAAAGAAAGGGAGAGCTTGGATGGAAAAAAATCTCCTGCGCTCCTCCCTCCCGTCCCCATCTGCGCCGTGCCACGCGCCGCGCCTGCACCCCTCCCTCCCGCTCTCGCGCTGCGCTTGCGCCCCTCCCTCCCGTCCCCATCCGCGCTACGCCCCGACTTCACCCGTTGCAACACACGGACACAGTTGCTAGTATATATATATAGTTGGGCTGCTGTGTGGCACGCCGCGCAGCCCCATCCCGTGTGACATGGTCAAATCTCTAATTTAAAAACTCAAATTGAAAATTCGAACCGTTCAAATTGTTCTACATATTAATATCGCCTTGTATACCAAATTTTATATTTTTTAAATTTTTTTACTATTTTATTAGATAAGTCAAAGATGCATTAATCCAATGATTTCTGGAGTATTTATTTTATTATATCTTTGACCTGTCTGATAAAATAGTAAAAAAATTTAAAAAAAATATAAAATTTGGTATACAAGGCGATATTAATATGTAGAACAATTTGAACGGTTCAAATTTTTTAATTTGAGTTTTCAAATTAGAGATTCGGCCATGCCACACGGGATGGGGCTGTGCGGCACGCCACGCAGTAGCCCATATATATATATTACAATTTGCTCGAATCTGACAAGCGGGCTTTCATTATTGTTTGATATGAACTGGTTGAATTTTGTACGGTTTGGTGTGAAATCTGAATGAGGCAACCACGGTGTGATCTATTTGTCAAATTCAGAAATAAGATGGCCGGAATGGAATTGAACTGAACACCCTGCTGATGCATGTCTTGGAGATGCAGATTGTTAAACAAAATGTCTCTTTAAGCCTAGTACAACCATCCAATCACTGAAAGTTTTAGTTTGTGATCTGTAGAACGAGAGAACTCGAGAGAGAGAATTGATCAACCACACATTCTATTGATCTGTTATGCAATACATATACATATACAATAACAAACTTTAGTGTCTACAGACGAGGTTAGTGACGATCGTGAGCCACGAGCGCGAGCCGTGCGGAGATTGTTGAAGCGCGGGTCGTACGGGGAATTCAGTTCCAACATGATCAAATGTACTACTAATATCTAAATCCAAGCAATTTATTAGTTCAGTACGAGAAGTCATTCTTGTGTTCAGTTGGGAACTAGTAGCGGGCTGCAACTGCAACTGATGTGAGCCAAGTTGGTTCAGCCAGGTCCCTAATTTGTTTATCAATTCAAACTAGCAAGGCAATGACCAGGCACACAATTGAATCTAAGTTTTTATTAATATTGTTGCACTTGTAGGATCGAATGCCCAATTAAAAGCCAACCAGAGGGGGATGAATGGTTGAGTACCCCAAAAACAAAGTTTTAGCGGAAATAAAACTTTACCTCGTTTTCGACGCCGGTCGACCGCAGTGTCGCGGTCGGTCCGCGCAGCGTCGCGCCGGTCGACCGGTGTCGCACCGTCGACCGTGCTGACCGGTCGACCGCCCGATGACCTTCGGTCTGACCGCCCGTAGCCGATCGCCTCAGCCGATTTGCCTGTAGTAGCCGATGCCGATGAAGAGCCGACGATGTCCGGTCTGACCGCCAACGTACTTGCGGTCTAACCGGGAAGAAGGCGCGGTCTGACCACCGTAGTGTCTGCGGTCTGACCGGTTAGTAGATCCAAATTACGTCGCCGCACCGAGGAAGAAGTAGACACAAAGAACTATCAAGAAAATTGATCTTTATTGAAACTCTCTGTGTTTACAAAGTGCATGCAAAGCACTCCTCACAAATCTCAATCTAAACTCTAACTCGAAACCCTAAAAACTTGAACTCCAAGCAATAGAAGCGATACTGAGAGGCCACGCCTCCCCTCACTATTTATACACAAAATTCGCAGCCAAGAGCCACGAATCCTACTCATACAAGAAGCCCTAATCCACTAGGAAACGTTCCCGTACAAGAAACAAACTATACATTAACCAACCGTAACAATCTCGATTTTCCTAAAACCAAAATTTCGCTTTCCATACGCAACAATATCTCCATTGTATGCCATATGGAAACTTTCCAATCATGTGCACTAATCTCTACCCTTCAGCATCCCGCATGATCCCCATCTCGGACGTCACCTTATCTCCAAGTTGACTCCGACTCGATCACCGGCAACACTTTCCCGAGGCGTAAAGAATACCTGCACACAATTAAATAAAGAATACCATATCCGAGCACAAGCTATCCAAACTTGACTCATTGTTAGCATAAACAACCAGACACGTGCATAGGAACACGAAACTTCGATGTATGTATAAGGAAACAAACCGAAACCAAAACCGAAACGAAATGCGGCAACCAAGTCGGGGCAAGCTCGGCCGGTCGACCAGTAACTCGCCCGATCGCCGAAACACCTCGGTCAGACCGGCTGTAGCACGCCGGTCGACCGGGCCGTGGCAAACCGATCGAACACCGTTCATCGGTTCGAAAATTCAACTCTTTCAAAATCAAAACACTCAAATAAATAAATCCCAAATACCAATTGTTCATCATTAAATAAAGAATCAAACACACTTTGATTTTACAGCACTGCATCAAGAACATTGATCTTCAAACCAAACTCCCACAAACAACACATTTAGCACTAAATTGGACCCAAGTTGCGGCCAATTCGGGGCGTGCGCCCACAGAACCAGAAGGGGCAAACTACAAGAAGGAGCGTGCGCATCGTCAGGCAAACGGGTGGGCCAACGATGGAGAGGTGCTGCCGCGTCCTCCTGAAGCGCTTGGGGATGCTGCGGGATGGCGGTGAGCCAATTGAACAAGTTCTACACCAGTACGTCCCGATGTACAATGGGCCTTTGCCGCAACATGTCATCGCTGCCCTGACGGCGATCTTCAACCTCAACAATGATGAACACGATGCAATGGAGGCGTCGATGTTACCTCTGCTTGGCGAAGGGGTGATGGAGGCGGCCGACGCCGTGGAGGAGGAGCCAATTGAGCCAATTGAAGGGTTGATAGCTCGGTGAAAGGCACCCTCCCAATAACTAGCTTGCTGGCCGAGGTTTTTATACCTGAACTAAACAAGCACGTTGGACCAGAGACGTTGTTTAGCCTTGGCAGGTGGCCAACACAAGTGATCATCAATTGCCCTTATGTCGAATAACCTAAGTTTGATAAGCTGGAATGTGAGAGGCCTTAATTTGCCGGCACTGTGCAACGTTGTCCATGAGATGATGATCGGCACCAAGTGCAACCTTCTGTGCCTCCAAGAAACAAAGCTGCGGAATATAGATGATGACTTAGGCCCTGTTTCTTTACATCAGCTTCTAGCTTTTCAGCCTACAGTAGACAAAAAGTGAAAGAAAAAGCTATCTTATATGTTTAGCTTCTCAAAAGTTATTTGGCTTTTCTGAACTATAAAAGCTAGAAGCTAGAAGCTCATCAGGGTGAGCTTTTCTGGCTTCTGAGGAGAAAAATTACCCACCTGCCGCTGTAATGCACCAGCTTGTCTGGCTTCCACCGCCGAATATTTTGAACTCCGTTTGGTCCAAAAGCTAATCCTGAAAAAAGTTGTGAAACAGGCTCAGCTTTTGTAGTTTCAGCTTCTGGAGGTAATAGTAACCAGAAGCCAGAAGCCAGAATCTTGCTTCTACAGAAGCAGAAGCTGAAAGAAACCGGGCCTTAGCCCGGTTTCTAGGCGGTTACAGAACAGATAAGTTCGCCCTCAAACAAGGGGCACAAGAGGAGGGATTCTTATCCTTTGGAACAGCAGTGTACTTGACCTTCAAGACATCCGCATTGGACGATTTTCGATTACGGTGAAAGTAACGATTGTTCACTCAGGGGCCAACTTTCATATTACCAGCATATGTGGGCCAACTAGGCACCGTTTAAAGGAGGACTTCCTCAGACACATCCGCCGACTTAAGCCCCCGCAAGGGGAAGGCTGGTTAATCTTTGGGGACTTCAATATGATCTACCGTGCACAGGACAAAAATAATAGCAGAATTAATCGTGCAAGTATGAGGCGCTTCCGAGCGGCCATCGATCACTGTGAACTACATGAAACCCCCTAATGAACAGGAAATTCACTTGGAGTAACGAGAGGCAAAGACCGACTTTGGTTAAACTTGACCGTTGCTTTTGCAACGACACTTCGAACATCGATTTCAATGACCATACCCTGCACGCCTTACCAACAGGAATATCAGATCATTGCCCCCTCGTCCTTGCAAATCCTCTATGCCCACCTAGGCCGCGAACCTTTAGGTTTGAAAACTACTGGTTGATGCTCCCAGGATTTAAGGAAATGATGAAGGCGTCATGGATCCAGCCATTGCCGCACATTGAACCTTTTCATCGCCTTACTCACATGATGCAACGTACGGCAATCGACCTAAAGAATTGGGCAACAGCCTTCTGCACTAAAGCAAAAATTCAATTCCACATGGCTCTTGATGTTATTCAGAGATTGGAGATAGGGCAAGAGCATAGGGAATTGTCTATGCAGGAGAATACCTTGAAAGCAGGTCTAAAGCGCAAAATCATCGCGTTGGCAGCAATCGAGCGTGCAAGGAAGAGGCAGGCCTCTAGAGTAACTTTTCTCAGGGAAGGTGATGCTAACACCAAATATTTTCATCTCAGAGCAAATGCTAGAAGAAGAAAAAATTGCATCCAGAGGCTGCGCAATGAGGGCGGCTGGGCCATCCAGCATGACGAAAAGGAAACTGTTATTTTTAATCACTTTCAACGAGTTATGCGGCAACCAGGGCTAAGACCTAATGAGTTGAATTGAGAGGCCTTGGGTATCGAGGCTCTTAATCTAGCATCGCTAGTGGAACCTTTCATTGAGGAGGAAATCTTCAAGGCTATCAAAGAAATGCCATCAGATAAAGCGCCGGGGCCAGATGGATAAAACGGGGCTTTCTTCAAGTCGTGCTGGGACATCGTGAAAACCGACATCATTCCAGTGTTTGAATCAATCAGTAATCTGAGATGCGCTAATCTGGGATTGATTAACTCAGCAAACATCATCCTAATCCCTACAAAGGATGGTGCAGAGGAAGTCGCGGACTTCCAACCAATCAGTCTGATTCATAGCATAGCTAAGATTTTTTCAAAGATTTTGGCCCTGCGCCTAAGACCTCTCATGCACTCCCTCATCTCCAGTAACCAAAGCGCCTTTATCAAAGGGAGAAGTATTCATGATAATCTCCTGTATGTCAGAAATGCTACAAGAAAATTTCATCGTACAAGGCGGCCTATGCTACTTTTTAAGCTGGACATCACAAAAGCTTTCGATTCAGTGCGCTGGGACTACCTCATGGCCCTGTTACAAAGGAGGGGCTTCCCTGCAAAATGGACTGACTGGATTTGGTCCATCCTATCCTCCTCCACGTCTCAAGTACTCCTTAATGGTATCCCTGGGCAGAGAATTCATCATGGGAGAGGACTGCGACAGGGGGACCCCCTCTCACCGCTCCTCTTCGTTTTGGAATAGATCCCATCCAGAGGATCATGGGCAAAACAATAGAAAGGGGAGCAATCTCAAAAATTAGGGGAAGAGCGAGTCAGATTAGAATCTCCATGTATGCAGATGATGCTGTATTTTTCATCAACCCTGTAAGGGAGGATGTCAGAGCGTTCACCGACATTCTGAAGTGCTTTGGTACGGCAACAGGACTAGTCACCAACCTCCAGAAATCCCAAGTGGCAGCGATCAGGTGTGAAAACATAGATCTGGAAGAAGTATTGGAAGGAGTGTCGGTGATACGTTCCCAATTCCCGCTGAAATACTTAGGGCTTCCCCTCCTACTCCGAAGAATGCATACCTCAGATCTGCAGCCGGTCTTCGACAAAATTTCAGCACAGGTGGGAGGTTGCAGAGGAAAAAATTTGGGCCTGGCAGGGCGAACAACTTTCGTCAAGTCGGTTGTAACGGGGGCAGCCCATTTACATGTTAACGGCGTTGAAAGTAACAAAGAGTGCCCTGGAGCAGTTGGAAAAGCAACGGAGGCGCTTCCTTTGGGCGGGTATGGGAGATATTATTGGAGGCAAATGCAAGATGAACTGGGCAAGGACATGTAGGCCGACTAAACAAGGAGGCCTTGGAGTGCTTGTAACACCCTAAAAATCAAAGAATTTAAAATCGAGAATTTAAAAATCGGAACTTACAAAAACCTTTTGAATTCATTGCTTCTTATCGTGGTTATCCATCACGTCTGTATAGATCTATCGGTTTATCTAGTTTAGTTTATCACACGCAATCTCATACTATCTCGATTAGGTCTGATCTTCTAGATTGCTACTGATAATCTAAGTCTTGCTGAGCCGATAAGTTTTAATGCAACGTTCATCGAAGTGCAAGCCAATGTTCTCATTATTTTAGGTTTCAGCTATTAGATATATCGGTTAGTTAGCTGATATACACTTTAATTTACTTATAACGGATCTACAACTGATATATGTTTTGACCATAAGATTTACAATTATCACACTATAGCAGTTTTGGCCGATTGGTTCATATTATATTATCTTGTTGTATGTTTTGAGCTACATCGGGTTATACTCAAACTTTTATAATCTTTAATCAAGTCTATGTGTATCAACTTCAATCTTATACTGTCTCGAATAGGTCCGATCTATCTAGATTGCTTATGATAAAGAATGGTTTAGTGATGATTATGCATAGTTTTGATCCAGCCGATGATAACATAAATCTCATAGTTTATTTGATTATTTGAATTTACATTGAGTCTATAGCCAATTGATTAAAACCCTATTGGCATCGGCCGACATCGCTACATCGGCCTATTGGCAGATCGGCTCTTTGGTCATGAACATATTTTTATCTAATCAATTGCATAATCAAACTGATTGGTATGTCCGCATCCTATCAAAATATAGGACCTACACTGAAGTTAAGCAGATATCATAAGCCATCATGTGCCACATGCAGGATCTATGTCAATACATCTTTTGACACATATGACGGGACAGATTTTGCATCAACATCGCCATCGCCATGTTGTCGCTGAGTCCCCACCCTCCCACTCACACGCTCGTGGTCAAACCATGTGGACGCGGTCACCATCCACTCCTTCACCTCCCCCCACTTTTACCTAAAAATCCAGCACGGATTCGGCGCCGCATCGCTGCACATTGTTGCCCCTCTCCCACCGTCCATCCCCATCGCCCCAACCACGATCTTGACCTCCAAAGGCTATAAAAAGGATCCCCATGCCACACATGCTCTTTTTCCCTCCACTCCTAAGCTCGTCGCCCTCGCAAACTCCCTTCCCATGTGGCTCTCTCTATCCGCCGCTCGCCGCCACACGGGCCACTTGCCACCTCCTGGTCGATCGACCAGCGGGTGCCGCCTCCCCTGCCCATGGCCGCCCGATTCCCTTTGGGGTGATCTAGGTCGTTGGTTGTGGACCACAATGGTCTTGGTCCACAGTGCAACCAATCGTCACGGTGGACTCGGTCCATCATGGGCCAACCCCTTTGACCCGCTGACCTGTGGGCCTTGCTTGTCGATGCCAGCGACCCTTTGCTAACGTCAGCGTCCTCCTTTTCCTTTGAGAAACTAAATGTTAATTGCTTCATAAATCGGTTTAATTTCATAAATTTATTTACTTGGCTCAAAACTTCTAAAATTCATAACTAATTCATGCGAACTCCAAATTGAGCCATTCAACTTGCAAAATTTATCTAAAATTGCGCTCTACATGTTTGTTTACTTTTTATGTACTGTTTATTCGGCTTTTATTAGAGTTTTCCTTGTTTTTGTTCCAGCGTGTAGAGTCCGTCGTTTTGGAAGATCGTGTTTGCGAGGAAAAGTGTTCGGAAGATTAATCGAAGAAACAAGGCAAGTCACACATTCCCCCTTGAGCATGTTGAACCTAATTTATATAATATGTTATTGTTTGCAAATAAATTACACGTTTTGCTAATTACATGAAATATGGTTTACCTATCTGCTTGCTTCTGCCTGTTTACTTGACATCCGTCCTTTGTTAAACTTGGGTGATAACTTGACTAGCTTGTTTTCCTTATGTGACCTAGTTAGAATAATGATATGTTTAGCCATACTTAATTACCACTAGCTTACTTAATGGGATAACCATACTTTCTATATTTAGTATATTGATGAGCTATGAGTTTGAGACACCCGGTCATGTTTTATTGGTCATAACTATACATCTAAAATATGGCTTGTCGTACCCATGGTAATTAAGGACTGGTTCGTGAAAAACCCTGAAAGACTTATTGTACTTATCACAAGTAAGAATGGGCAACTGTTGGATTTGTAGTATAACTCTTCTCTTTTTGACATACCCAGGCAAGGGTGGGCGTGATGGAGTTCAGATGGATCCTGTGACGGTCTATGCGGCTGTCAAATTCATCATGGCACAAGGGGGAACTGCCCACACTGGCTTAGAGGTAGGGGTGAAATCTGCAGTGTGGTGTGATTGGTTAGGGGAGTTATCTGAAGGGTCTTGTCAACTCGTATGGTGATGTGTCTGGCCGAGCACAGTGACATACGATGAATTATGTCTTGTGGGTATTGTTATACACATCTAGCCAGAGTAAAATTACTCGAATAGCCATACTCGCGGTTATGGACGATCGACCAGCTTCACCGTGATTAGTTCCACTTTATTAATTAACATAACTTAATGAAATGGTGTAGTTCAGGTGGATTTATTTGGCCTGTTCAACGTGGCTTAGCATTGTTTAGTGAATGTTTAATCTTGACTTAATTAATCAACTATTTTAACTATAAATGTTTATAAATGCCTTCATGCAAATAGTCACAAACATCCGTTTGTCTTCCTTTGCACATATGCACGTATGTATTATTGGTGTGGTAATATGTTGGTATTGCAGAGAGAATAGAATTGACCAAGGTTAATCTCCCTTATAAGGCCAGTATCAATGGGGTTTTATCCAGAGTTTCATGCACATTTAATAGGGCACCACATCAGCTTTTTGCATGAAACTAGGAGGAGAGAGGAGTATCGTTTCATCCCCATGAAACGAATCATCCCGGTTTCCAAAACTTCGGTATTCGCGTGAAACTCCCACTGAGGGGCGCAGGGCGGGAGGAAGCCCGCGGGCGGGCGCGCGTGCGGCGCGGAGGGACGTGGGCGGGCGCGGAGGGCGCGACGGCGACGACGCGGAGGGGCACGGCGTCCGCAGCTCCCGCAGCGGGCCGCGGCGGCGCGGGCCAGCAAGGATGGCGTGGACGGCCGGGAGGGACGCGGACGGCCGGGAGGCGCGAGGGCGCAGACGGCCGGGAGGGCGCGACGGCGCGGACGGCCGGGAGGCGTGGACGGCTGGGAGGGCGCGACGACGCGGATAGCCGGGAGGCGCGTGGGCGCATCGGGCGTGGACGGTGTGGGCGCCGCGAGGAAGAAAGGATAGAGAGAGAAAAGAGAGATTGGTGGGATCCATAAAAATAATAAAATATTTTATGAAACTGTACATCATGAAACTCTATATTGAGAAAGAGATTTTTTCATCACATCTTGAAAACCGAGAGATGAAACTATACATTGAGACTGACCTAAGATATAACTTGCAGTGAGCCGGCATTTTACCCATTGAACAAACCAGCAAGCCCGACAATAACTGAACCTAAAACACCGTAAATTTCTCCGAGGCCGTGTTTAGATCCGAAAAATTTTTTGTCAAAATGTCACATCAATGCTTTGGACACACATTTGAAGTATTAACTATAGACTAATAAAAAAACAAATTACAGAATCCGTCTGTAAACGACGAGACAAATTTATTAAGCCTAATTAATTTATCATTAGCACAAGTTTACTGTAGCACTTTATTTTCAAATCATAGTTTAATTAGGCTTAAAAGATTCGTCTCGTAAATTACATGTAAACTGTGTAATTAGTTATTTTTTAGTCTATATTTAATACTTCATTTATGTGTCCAAACTTTCGATGTGATAGGGTGTAAAGTTTTGGGTGGATCTAATCAGGGTCTGATTCTGAAAGGCTGGAGAAATTTCCACGCGAAATAATAACCCCACTCCGTAGGTGATGGGCAATTTATGAACAAATAAGACAGTTCATATTCTTTAATGACCAGGGCCTAAACTTTTCGGGGCCTAGGGCGAAAGAAAATAAGAGGCCTTTTAACTTGGGACAGTTTTGTTTTGAGTCTTTATTTGAATGTAGTCAATATTAATAATATTCTTTAAATTGTAAATATATACATCATGTTTGGATTGCAGACCATGAAACTACTACTTGTTGACTAATGAACACTAATAGGGAGCAGAATCACCTTGATTTTGATGATCTTTTAGAAACCGAAATACCATAGAAAACTTATAGAAGCCAATCTTCTCAATGGTGCAATCTGCGAGAGGACTCCTAAAAATGAAAAACATACATCTCACCTATAAGAAATCAATGCAAACAAGAACCAGCCACTACTCAACTCGATCAAGGAGATCTTGCTCACTAGCTAGAGACACTAATTACGTACCATGAACAGCTTGCAGGAAGTCGTAACCACCAGTTTCTAAGAACCAAAACAAATCAAAGTTCCATCTGATTTTTTTTTTGTACGATCTTGCTTCAGAGTGTCATTCAACCATGAAACGAAGGGGTGAGATCTAAAAGACTTAAGTACTGCGGCGTATGCAGCGGCCGAATGACGGGATTACATGCAAGCAAATTAATGGTGCACTTAGGATTTAGGCCTTTCAGCCACATCGAGTATTATATAAAATGTTATATTAGGTATTCGGATACTAATAAAAAACAAATTATATAATCTGTCGGACAAATTTATTACACTTAATTAATTTATTATTAGTGTTATATAAAATGTTATATAAGATATTCAAAAATATAAAAAATAAATTACATAATCCGTCGGACAAATTTATTAAGCCTAATTAATTTGTCATTATCATAAGTATTATTGTAGCATTTTATTATTAAATCATAGATTAATTAACCTTAAAAGATTCGTTTCGTAAATTACCTGCAATCTGTGTAAATAATTATTTTTAGTTTATATTTTATATTTTATATATATGTCTAAACTTTTTTGATATGCTGATGAGAAAATTATGCAAGATGAGCAGGCGTTATTTTGGCCTTTTTGGGGAGTATAGAGAAGGGTCTAGGAAACGAGATATGGACGCTTATTGACTTGCGCAGACTGACATGTTAGCAAGGTTTGGGTTTCCCAGACACACATGCGTACGTGCTGTGGGGCCCCTGAGGTTCGGAGGCCCAGGTCGGTCGCCCTGACTCACCTACCTTAGGGCCGGCCCTGTTAATGACCCTTCTCAAAGTCACTGAACTTTGAGTTTGGCATCTGTCATAAGAACATGAATGCAACATGAATATCAGATAGGGTTTATTTGGTTTCAAGGGAGTAATGAATTAAGGACTAAAAACACTTTTAATTTTATAATAAGATTAGAGAATCAAATAAGAGACTAAAATCTCATTAGTCAGAGATGCTAATGAGACTAATAGACTAATTAACCACTTCTACTCTTTCTTTTTACCTGCGGGCTAAAATAAGGATAAAAGTAGAGGGGTATTTTAGTTTTTCATAAGTATTTTAATGCTTATTAGTTTATTTTAGTTTGTGAAACCAAACAAATAAAAATTTCATTTTTAGTCTCTAGTCCATTAGTCCTAGAAAATAATGGAATCAAATAGGCGCTTAGGCCAACTATTGGATCTGCTCGTGACTTCAATTCTTCAGTACAACAAGGTGCAGATGATCATGAATGCTGAACCAAACACCAAAAAAGAGTTTTAGTAGTGTCTTTGGCATATAATTGCTCTGCTTCTACATGTATCTACTGAACTGATATCCATATTTTTTAATCAACTTGCGTAAATAAATGGTAAATTATAAGGTCGATTTAGAAAATAATACTTTGGATTTTAATTTGTTAATGAAAAATGCAACCATTGTGCATGCTTGCAATTTACGCATAGGAGGCCTGGCCCCTCCAACAATAATATTTTTATGTAGAATCATCTAATTAATTAGATAATTAAGCTAAGTAATAATATATTAGACTCCCTCCAAAACTCTTGGGCCCCTCCCATGTCTAAATGCTTGATCCGCCGGTGTACCCACAAAATCACATTTTGAGCATCTTTACCATGGTTTTAAGTAAGATGGCAACCGTAACACAAGAGCTCATCTTAGTTAATCAGCCTGCACATCAAGCAACGATTGAAAGAGAGCGGATCTAAGCTAGACTAAAGTGTTAATTAAGCTGGCAACTCTGTTAAATCCTCCGGGCAAAACGAGAAGCTTGCTACCAAGTCAATGGAGTGCAAAGGATTTTATTACAAGGACGGCTGTAAGCATAGCACCAAATAATTAATAATTAATCTACCCTAAAGCTTAGGTCACAACCGAAACACATACATCTTCAAGCTGGTTAGACCAGACAAAAAGAATGTTACAATATCCAGACTTCTTAGGCATGGAGTCCAGGGTATCAACCAAACATGTCCCTGGCCCTCGATAGACATTGTTTGTCTTTGTCCCTAGTAGAAAATGTCCTAATGCTTCCCATACCTTCGTAACATACCATATAGTACTCAACATGGCCGGCCCCTCCATATATCGTGCTACCAAATGAGAAGTATGTTGTCTTCCTTTCATGGAAAAGAAAAAGAGAAAAGAAGAAAAAACAAACGGTGCAATATATAATCTGAGTGCATTTAGCATGCTCAACATTGAACTTCGCTTTATGATCAGAAAGAGCAAATGATCAAGCATGAATGCTGAATGTACGAACACAAAAAGTTCATTAATTAGCATATATATATAATACTATTATCTAAAAAGAATATATATGATTACTCTTCTACATATATACTGATCTGGTATCCATATTTTTCATCAACTTATGTATAAATATATGGGACATTGTCAGGACAAAGGCTCAGGATTGATTTTTGACAATTCATTCAATTTTTTTCAATAATAGATTACAAAAATAGTGCATGTTTGCAATTACCAGCTCTTACAGAAGAACCCCAAAAGTTGTGTATTGAGCATCTTTACACCATATATTCCGTCAGATTTTTTTTATTTTATGAACACGCAAATTAGATCTTACTTATACTAGAGAAAAACAGAGTTGTTTACAACCAGCAACCCACATAAAAAGCGGGAATTGACAGAACTAGCTCAGCTAAGTTCATGCTAGTCGAAAGGAAACTAAGGAGCCAACCAGAGAACAACAAGAAGAAACAAGAGATCAAACAGGGAGGACTATCCTAAGAAGAACTCCAACAGAGCTATGCCCTGGCTTCGATCCAAAGACGGGCTTCTAGAAGACGAGACCAAGCAAAGCCTAAATTGAAGACATGGTCTTGTCGAACACGTGGGCATTCCGCTCCTTCTAGAGGTGCCATGAGACAAGAATCACGAGGGAATTGAACCCCTGCCTCAAAAGGTTCCGTAGCTTGTTTCTTGTATGTTCAGCCAGTTTATCGGTCATGCCCATGCTGACAAGCTGTTTGGTAACATTCCAATTGTACCAATCATAACACAAGAGCTCCCGATATCTCTTAGTTCTTCTATAGCAAATGCCATTGGAACAACCTCCCTAAACTAAGGGTTCCTGTCTCACACTCTCACTAGCAGCTTGCAACACTTGTATGCTTCTTTGCCTTCTCTTTTATGGACCATAACTGACCATTGCATCATATAAGGATGCACTGCTTGATTCAATATTGTTAACTATGCTAGTGTCTTCAAACATTCATGTTCGTTGTGTTTGTGCACATGCCATTAGGGCCTAAGGACCTTACTATCTTAAAAAAAAGAGTCAGTATGAAGCCCTAAGGCCTCTTTACATTAACTTCAGTTGTTGATGACCCGATGGTTGGAGGAATTTTGCAAAAGACATCTTATACCTATGAGGTTTGGACCATTGGATATAATCACGTATGAGTGATCCAGACTCAAATCATCAGGTTTACTACTCTGATAACAACCCATCTACCTCAACCCCATCCACAGGATTCCGTCGCGGCCATCTAAAAGCTTTACATCGATGATCGCTAATCTCTAAGTGACACCAGTTTTTGAGATGAGTAGCAAGAGAACTCCCAATGCCTCCTAAGCCTATATATCATAGCAACCCACTGGCCTAGTGAAGTTTGCTGGAAGCTTCTTCACCTACTATATTGCCTTTTCAGCTATACATATACAAGAGACATATATGGACCCTTTTGGGCCTAGAATCACACATACATACATAGTCCAACACTCCCAATCAAGATGGGCGATAAATATCTATCATGCCCATCTTGCTACATGACGATGTACACTCTTTAACACCTAAAGCCTTTGTTCAACAATCAGCCACTTGTTCTCTTGAATTTACAAAGTTTAACTTTAAGGTTCCCTCATCTATCCCTTGTTTAATAAAGAAGAGATCTCCACATGTTTGTTTCAATCATGTTGGATTGGATTGTTAGCAATGTTAATGGCTAATTTGTTGGCGCACCATAACTTCATGAGAGTGTTTATCATCAACTTCAATTCAGTTAGAAGATTTCTTACCCATAACAACTCACTCAAACTCATTGACATTGACCTATATTCTGCCTCAGCGGTTGAATGAGACACCATTGATTGGTGCTTGCTCCTCCAGGATACTAAATTACCACCAACAAATACACAATAGCTTGATATTGACCTTCTATCTTGATGCCCCAATCTGCAGCACAGTATCCCTCCACATCAAGATGTCCATTTCTCTTGAACCATAAGCCATTCCCTCAGCTTCCCTTCAAATATCTCAAAATTCTATACACAACATCCATGTGACTACTTCTAGGCTCATGCATATATTGACTTACCACACTTATAGCATGGTTTTAACAGCAAAATTTGGCATACTCCGTTAAATAAGGAACAAGTGCGGAATGGGATTGACGGCGTTATTTTGGTTGCCAAAAACAGGGAATTGCATCGGCTAAAGGCGTATTTGCAGGAAGTATCAGCAAAGTGATATCGGCTGGTAGTTGCCAATAAGTGCTAGAAGTTAGAGTTCTTGTCGAATTCGACTGAAGAGACTGGGAATATTACCAAAAAAGGAACCAGATTCGAGAAGAAAGCAACATGGGATTTATCTATTAATTAGGTAGGTTTAATTATTTTTCTTTCGTAATTTTAGGAAAGACTGAGTAGAGTCCGGTTTGGACTTGTAATTTTTGTTTTATCTCTAGAAAAAGGTCTGTTTCGTGTCCGATATGAACTCGTTTATGCTCATTGGTATAAACCCAGGGTCTTGTAAAAACAACAACAGTTCAATAAACACTTTTGGTGCATCACTACCCTAGTCTTCTAGGTTTTCATCTCGACGAGTTCTTGTTACGAGTTGGGATGGATTGGTTAGGTTCGATCTCCAGCAAGAGGTGAGTTCCATCTAAAGTTGCTCGTATCGGCGGGGCTAGGGCTTCCATCGGTTGAGTTCGACAATATACCGATCAATACAAGCGCTAAGTTATTATATACATTATCTAATATAAGTTGTTAGTACTATTTACTTGTATCGGCTGATTCACTTAGGGTTTGCTGATATCAGCTAAAGTGTTCTTGATTACTTAGATTGTTTGGTGTATCTATCACCCTGAACAATCAAAGGCCTATTTAGATCTTATCCTTTCTTTCATACTTAGTGTTGCATCAATTGAGTTTGACCTACTAAGTCATGATTGAAGTTGTAAGAACTAACATTCTCTTGGGTTGCTAATAAGGGTAGTATCGAGGTTTCAGCCGATCTTACCTGGTTTTTCTTTAAGTTACATGTTTTCTTTTGCTTAATATGTTATGTCTATCATTTTATACAAGTTTATCAATCATTTAAATCTATTAAGCTTGTTGTTAGCCTCGCACTATCTCGGTTAGGTCTGATCTGTTGAGGTTATAACTTGTTTAGTAGATTTAATTAAGGTTGATAGTCTTATATAAGGCTATATCGGAGTTTAAGCCAGTATGTTGTCTAAAAGCACATAAGCTATTTCATCGGCTAGGATATAAGTCCATATAATTATTAATTTATCTAATCTTGATTATAAGCAATTAATATTGTCTCGGTTTGGTCCGATCTATCGTAATTGCTTGTAGCTAAGAAAGAGATTAAATTAGTAATTACATGTTATTTACATCTATAGCCGATCGTGATTGTTTTGGGTCAAATCTTCAATATTTGTCCATTGGCTAGCTATTTAGATCATATAATCATATAACAATTGACTTTAATAATCTCAATCTTATGTTGCATCGATTGGGTTTGACCTACAGGATTGGTTCTATTAAAGAAAGGTTGTTTATGATTATATCTAATCCAAATTTAGTTCATGAGCGGCATCTTCTACCTTACAGCCGATTCGACTTGTTCACATCGGCTAGGTCATCACGATACGACATCGGCCTATCGACCAATTGGCTATCGTCTTCTAAAGTTTACCATATCTTGTTGGTTGCAGAATCAAACCAACTGGCATGCCCTTGAACCCGAAGTTCTGGACCTGCACTGAAGCTAAGCAAAACTTCTAGGGCGCTGTGTTTTCGCATCAACACATGGGTTATATCAGGTCTTGTGTGACACAAGTATATCAACTGTTCCATAATTCTTTGATATCTCTCTTTGTTCACTGGGTCTCCTGATTTAGCACGCAACTTATGATTTTGTTCAATTGGTGTAGAGGTTGGCCGACAACCAAGCATACCTGTGTCACTGAGCAGATCCAATGCATACTTTCATTGTGAAAGTACTATCCCTCTAGGGGATCTTGCAATCTCGATACCTAAGAAGTATTTCAGCTTACCCAAATCCTTAACTTCAAATTCCCAAATCCTTAACTTCAAATTCCTTACTTATATTTTCTTTTAATCTTGCTATCTCTATAGAATCATCCCTTGTGATAATCATGTCATCCACATACACAGTAAAGATAGTAGTGTGACACCCCTTATGGCAGTAGAATATTGTATGATCCCCATTACATTGCTTATAGCCCATACCACAGATTGCATGTCTAAAACGATCAAACCATGCTCTTGATGACTGTTTGAGACCATATAAAGATTTCTTCAATCTCAACACTTTTCCTTCAGTTTGTGAAGTAGCAAATCTAGGTGGGATATCCATATACACCTATTCCTAAAGGTGTCCATGTAAAAAAGCATTCTTGACATCTAACCGATGCAATGGCCAGTCAAAATTAGTTGCACAAGAGGTAAGAGTTCTTACCGTGCTCATCTTTGCTACTTGTGCAAAAATTTCATCATAATCAATTCCATATGTTTGACTATATCCCTTAGCCACAAGCCTTACTTTGTATCTTTCCACCTTTCCATCGGGGTTTTTTTACTGTATATACCCTCTTATAGTTGACAACTTTCTTCCCTACAAGAAATGGTAGAACATCCCATGTTTTGTTCTTTTCAAGAGCTTCTAGCTTATCTAGCATAGCTTGATGTCACCTTGGATCTTGCTTTGCTTCTCTCCAATCCTTTGGAATTTGCATTGAATCTAGTGATGCTACAAAGGCCTTATATGTAGATGACAAAGAGTCATAAGAAACATAGTTGGATATGTTATTCTCCTCATCACCCTCATCTTGAGCTTTAAAACTATACCTTAGTGAAGGTTTACCTGCATTGCTCCTTACACCCTTTTTAACCGCAATGGAAGTCAGATTCTTCTTCTCTAACTTCTTCCTCTTCTCCCTCTGACTCCAAAGACACTTGCACATGACTTACATCTTCCAATACTTAATTATCCACTTCAACTTGTTGTATTACTAGAAATCTTGTTCTCCTTGTGTAAACTTGAAGATTTTCCTCTTCAACTTGAAGATTGTTCATCTTCCATTCTTGCTCTTGTATAGGATCATTCATATCAACTGGAATTTGACCCGTTGTCCACAATTAGTTTCTGCTGCTAAGAATTGGCTAGGATCTAGCAAGTTAGAATGCTTTCATTTTGTTGATATGTACTAGCAAAATTTTAACTTATGTGTTAATTTAGTATGAAATCTGAATGAGTCATTGAGGTAGGTTGGTATCACAGTCAACTTTAAGGACTTGTTCAGTAGTTTTTTTACTGACAACTATGGCATAGTGTATTTGACACAATTCATTAATTAAATAAGGTGGCCTCAGAAGAACAATGGAGTGAACATCCTGCTGGAGTTTGAGCCTGTGACTAGAAGTAGTACTATATGATGCTAAGCAGTTATTAGTTCAGTACATGCAGACCATAATTATCATGTTCAATTGGGCATTTGGGCAACTAACAGGCTACAAACTGAATGTAAGCTATATACGGAAGGTTCAGCCAGGTCATGAACTTGTTCATTAGTTCAAACCAGCTAGCAAATCAGTGATTGAATGAGGGTTGTATTGATTGTTGTTACGTTGGATCAACAACATTGATCTTTAATCCAAATGTAGCAACAGATTCATAAAAATATCTAATGTGCATCGATAAGTACATCACTCATCATCATTTTTACAGATTCTTCTGTAAGTGAGTCCATCACAAAGGGGAAATATGCCAAGCTGGAATGTGAATCTATCAGGATCAAGGAAAAGAACTTTTTCTAAAGAGGATTTGAGCAGCTGAACCAAGCCAGGAGACCACCATTGATAGTTGGCAGTGCCACCCATCCTTGTTGCATGAGGTTCACCATTGACGAGCTCCGAGCTCGATGGTGTCCTCCATGATTCCAGTGCCATCAACTCGGCGAATCCAACTCAACAGGTAGTCTCTTGTGCTTGTTTTCTAAAATTTGCAGCCACTGCAGTATGCAACTGTTAGTGACCATCACACGTATGTCCACCATGTTTAACCAATTTTAGCCAGATTTTGGCTGAAACTAAGGCGAAAATGATAAGGTGACATTATCTTACCTTTGGATAGTTTTTTATGCTCGTTTGTTCACTCATTGATTTGTCTCTCTCTTTATATATATAGAGAGAGACTAGAAGACAAACAATGATGTTATTGTTGACATAAAGCAATCATTAAACACTGCCAGTCCAAGTGAAGGGCAGTGAACTGTTATTTTCTCTTTCTGTGTCAGGCTGTTAGTCAGCAATGCAACTAAGTAAGTTCACCTTCTCTTTTTGTGTTCGGCTGGTCTATAAGCCGGCTGATAAGACAAGTCGGCTGGTTTGCTGTGAGAGAAAATATTGTTTGAATGGCTGATAAGCCCGGCTGAAACGAATAAGCGAACAGGGTCTAGATAAGTACATCGTACTCTATTGTTTAGAAACTGATTACGTCATAGAATCAAAACCAAAATAGTAATAGTCTCCACTGAGTGCTAAAACATTTGAGGAAAATGAAACATCATAGCTCCCGGCGCCTCCCTGGCTAACCGGGCAAACCCATTGTGAGTAGACATTGAATTTGCCTTTCATCTATGGTTATTCTCACTAATCTCCATGCTTGTGAAACGAAAAAATAAAATGTTCTAGCAACTCATATCTCTCGTGGTAGTATGCTATTTTCTCTGCTCTGTCGTGGAGCAAGAGAATGATAGGCCTGCAGTTATTCTACTGAGAGATCTCAAGATGCAGCAGAGCCGTCCGACAAAGATAGTCAAACAGTCAAACAAAGCGCAGATCAAATTAGGTGACAGTTCTGAAAACATGGTAAGATCAAACTTAGAGAGGCAAGAACTTACATTCGTGGACTGGACTAGCAAGTGAAATCTCGACGCCTCCTAAGTCCCAAGCCTACCACAGCTGCGCAACCAACAAGCTGAATTTCGAGTTTGGCATCCATCAAAAGTTCAAAACCTGAATTCCCCGTGGTTGATTCTCCTGAATTTCGAGCCACACATGCCCATTGCTACGTCAAGAAATGGTGCCACCATTGCTGGCAGTGAGGCCTATATTATCGCTGGCATTGTCGAGATGGAACAGAGGTGAAATGATAGACTGCGACTATGGCACCCTTGCATTCTTCGCGTCACCATGGCGAGGCTCTTGGTGATGCCATCGCCGGCTCGATGCACCTGTGACATGACAACTCCTGATGCCTCCCAGTTCAACAGCCATAGCAACCCAGCATCATGGCTGGTTGGATTGGTCACTGGCTCACTGCTCCATGTTGTTCGAAAAGCTACTCATCTCAGAAACATTAGCTGGCTTGATGCTGCAAGCCACAACTTGTAAGAACTTGATGGTGACTTCCATGAATTCTTGTTCATGATATGATCGATCGGTGTCACCGCTGCTTGACTTTATTACCTATTGTTGGCACCTTTTTTGACAAAGGTACGAACACGATCGATTCACCTAAAGATTTGCGGTGGTTCTTGGTACAGAGTCGCCAACCACTTCAATCTAGCAAGAACTAGAACAAAGTGGGTTTTGTAGATCAAATCGGCTAGCGGAACCGATTTAGATGGATAGATTGATAACTATTTGTCTCGTGAGTAAACGGAAAGTTTTCAAGACAAACTTACAAAGAGATGTCGCACTCTCGCAGCAGCGGCGGACGATTTACGGCGCAAATCGACAAAGATGGACTAAACTAGGGCAAAGTAGAAAAATATGGCTGAAAAGTAAAGAATATTGAAAAAACAATTCTAGATTGTATTGTTGGTTTTTTTACAATTGAACCGGCCTTGGCCCTTATATAGGGGTTGGTCTTTCCCTCCACAGGCCCTTCTCCACGTCCAATTCAGGATAAACATGTTTGGAAACCCGAGATATACCGTATGGAAGAAGGAAACCCGAGTACCGACGAAATCGTCTAGTTTTCGGACTCTGCCGGTCAGACCGACCACATGCCGCCGGTCTGACCGGCCCATACATGGCAGTCAGACCGGCCCTCTGGAGGAAACCGGCAAACTTTCCAAATCTTGGCAATTTTCCCTATTTTAACTCTAGGTGCCAAATTTGGGTATAAACACATGCCCCCCTGCCTTTTATGATGAACATCGTGAATCTAAAAGCATAGAACATGTTGCCTTAGGACGATAACCAACATTACCGGCCATAGTACCTCCTAAGCATTTTGCCAAACACTTGGGAAGTATCTCTTCAAGTATCTTGCTTTCACCCTTTTATTGTAAGCCTTATCCACCCTCTTCTTCTCTTTCTTCCAAAGCCTTCAAACACTTGTCGATCACCTCATCAAGATCTTGTAGTCTTCAATCAACAAATCATCTCGCTTTATATATCGAAGAGAGCCAAGATTCACCTCTACCGGCGAAATGGCTTCTTGTGCATAGACCTACTCAAAAGGAATAACCTTGGTAGCACTATGTTTAGATATCCCGTGAACCCATAACGCTTTAGAAAGCGCCTCATGTCATAGCAACTTTAAATTGATCATTATCTCGAACACTTTAATAGCACTACATCCATATTTCGGTGATATAAGTCTCCATCAAGCAAACTGTATTTGAATACTTGCCGCCGGATTTTTCGATCGAACTTAAGACTAGGATCTTTCACATATTGAATCAAAGGAAATCTCTAGTCTTCTTCTGTCTCCTGGGCACAAATGTCCGAATTTACAATTAATTCAGCCTCTGAATCAAGTGTATCGTGCCCCCCAGCTCCTTGTTCAAACCCGGTCTGACCAGCCATACAATGCCGGTCAGACTGCCACCTCTCATCGGTCAAACCGGTCATACAAAATCTGTCAGACCGCCGGCCACCTGCGGTCAGATCGGCAATGATGCGCCGGTCAGACCGCCCGCAGTATGTGACTTCGCCAATTTTGCTCAAAGAATTAAAATCAAGCACCGACTTTTTCAGTATTAAAAATACTTCCTTTTTAATATCATAGCCAAATGCTTGTTACATCAAATTATTGGACCAAAATCCACTCTTTCTTGCCTTAGCATTCAACAAACGGCGGCCCAAAGATATGATGTCGTATCCATCACCGTTCATCTTCCTCGACTTCTTCATGAGCATATAATTGTCTTGCCCCCCGAGTAAAATCGGCTTTCTTGATTGCACGATTTCGAAGGCAAGATAAACACCATAGTAACATCCATAGTAATATGTGAAGGAGACTTACCTCTAATGACCGATAATTCTTCTCTCATCGAATTTGATTTATTACTACTCTGGGAAATCACCGGTCTCTTAAAATTTTCTTCCTTGGGTCTCCACACTTGCTTGTATATCGTTCGAGGCTTCAAATTATCATATGTTTTGTTCTCCACATCTTCGGCCTTCTTTTCTTTTTGATCGATGGCTCGAAGACGTTGTAGCCTCCTCTTTTGAGAGCGAGATAAGCCGAAAGGTATCCACTTCGGCTGTGGTTGTTTTATAGGAGCCAAGCAATGATTTTTTTGATATTTGTGGTCGAAGTAGAAGCTCCTGTGTTGCCCTCAATTTTCTTATTCATCTCAAATGCCCCCCGGTCAGACTGGCCTCTGGGCCCGGTCAGACCGGCTGTGAATCGTCGGTCAGACCGGCCTGATGGCTCGGTCAGACCGGTCCTAGGCTGGCGGTTAGACCGCTCAACTGCCCCGGTCAGACCACCATTGTTGGCAGTCACGATGTCGGCTTCGGTCTTCTTTGCTTGTAGCTCCTTTGTCACATCTCTGGTAGGTACTTGAACATCTTGAAATTCCTCCTTAATGGTACTAACCTCCAGAGCTTTGACTTCTTTTCTCACCCACACCTTCTTCATCTCGTTTGCCTTTGATCTACCGGACCGATTCTTTTGTGAGGAACAGTCTTGTTTTGAGTTGTATGAAAGTCTTGGTACTGACCTAGGTGATCTTTTCCATTCTCGATGAGACGGCATAGGTGGTTGAGGTATCTATGGCATATAATACATAAAAGGATAACCGTATAGTGATATTGTATATGAATACCATGGCACCACAACCGGAGGTTTGTATAGAGTTGACATTGTTGACGGTTCCGATTGCTTTGGCGTTTGACCAAATCTCTTTCTAGCAAGCGATCTCGGTCTTTTTGCATTACTAGTACGATTATGAAGTCGTTGACCAGCTAATCCCTTCTTGTATTTAGCCATAAGCATCTCAAAAGTGAGCTTCGGCTTTTTAGTCTTTACAAAACTAGATGACTCATCTTTTGTAACTTCACGATCTTCGGCCTTAGCATTATTGATCCTAATTATCCCGGGCCGAGGATCCCTAATAATCACACTTTCCCCTTTTGTATATTCGGCTTGGCTAGACCGAATCAACACTTTCTTGTCATCAAAATCAATAGAAACAGTAGGAAGAGAATCATGAATAATTCCGGTCTTAGCAATAGATGTAACCGAAATATTATCACAATTGACCGATGAATTATCAATCGGTCTTTGCTCCATTAAGCTTGCATCCTTAAAATAATCATGAAACTCATGTTCCATTTGTGACCATGTAGAAATTGAATTAGGAGCAAGTAAACTAAACCATATAGATGCATAGTTCGACAAAGAAAGAGGGAACAATTTTAACTTAAGCAAATCATCAACACCGGCCTTACCACATTGATCAATAAATTGACCGATATGCTCCTTTGTTGTTCTAGCATCCTCACCGTGAATTTTGTGAAGTTGGGCACCTCAAATCCTTGTGGGTATGGAACCGAATCTATATGTTCAGGATACGGCCCTTCACATGTATACAATGTTGCTTTAAACTCTATTCCATCACCATCCTACAAGACACTGTCACCATTCTTTTCAACATTCACATGACCGATCTGTGACTCGGTCTTAGGTGACAATACTATCTCACTATCGCCTATGATACAATCCGAACCGTCATTTAGTTCGGCTATATTTTCAATGATGCTTTATCTAAGATAGCAAAACAATCGAACCAATACTTGATTCAGCTATACATGCATCGTTATCCAAACTAGTGACACAATCCAAACCATCACTTGGTTCGGTTATGCATGTTATTTCATCATCGATCAAAATAGAAACACAATCTGAACCAACGCTTGGCTCGGCTATATTGGTTATTACATTATCATCCAAACTAGCATTTAAGCTATTATCATCCACTCGGCTCTCGTGAGCCAGAGCTTCATTCAACACATGATCAATATCAAGAAATATTTGGCCATTCAATTTCTCCTTAATAGAATCAAGTAATCCATTATATGCAATGTTGGCCAAATCTTTCGAGTTATGTTCGAATTAAAACATCGGTTTCTAGCATCCCTAAACCTTTTGATATAATCAATGACCAACTCATCATGATTTTGCCTAACCGATGTTAAATCGACAACTTAAACTCGGTTTCACGATATAAAAGTGATCATGAAATTGTTGCTCTAATTGATCCCAAGTATGAATAGAATTTATCGGTAAAGAAGTAAACCATGTAAAAGCAAGACCGGACAAAGACAAAGAAAACAAACGCAATTTGAGAACATCATTAGTACTAGCTTCATCACATTGTGCAAGAAATTGGCCTATGTGTTCCCATGTATCCCTATCATCCTCACCACTAAATTTAGTGAACTCGGGAACTCTATAACCCCGAGGATATGGGATATTATCAAAATATTTAGGATACGGCTTTTGGTAAACCTCAGCACGATTCCTTGGCTCAATTCCAAATGATTCTCTAATGATGTTCCTAAATTGCTCTCCCATATTCTCGGCCTTGGTTGTGGATTTGGCGGCCTAAGAATAGATGGTTGTTGCGGCACAATATGATTATACTGGCCATAATGCGTGTTTTGTGCCAATCCATTTATTTGATGATTTTGCACTGGCTCATAGCAACTGTTGGCACAAATAGCACGGGTATGTGGAATAACATGATTAACAGTATTAACAGGTGATGAATAATACTTAAAATCGTCTTGCCGTCGTGGTATGGAAACGACAAAATTTCCGGGGAGCCGGTCGGCGGCTATAGATAGCCGGTGTGACCAGGCCAAGCACTCGGTCGGCCAGGCCAAGCACCGTCGACCGGTGGTCGAGGTGCGGTCGAGACCGTGCCGAGGAGGCATGATCGGCCTATATAAGGCACGGTCGACCTGCTATGGTAGGCACGGTCTGACCGGCAAAGCACCCGGTCTGACCGGCCCATAACCCGGTCTGACCGGTGGTCAGTGGTGCGGTCAGACCGGCTGCAGGAGGCACGATCTGGCCTATATAAGGCACGGTCTGACCGGCTATGGTAGGCACGGTCTGACCGGCAAAGCACCCGGTCTGACCGGCCCATAACCCGGTCTGACCGGTGGTCAGTGGTGCGGTCAGACCGGCCATAGGAGGCACGATCTGGCCGAAATAGGGCGCGGTCTGACCGGCTATGGTAGGCATGGTCTGACCGGCATAGAGTGCGGTCCGACCGATGTCATGCGTGGTCTGACCGTTGGTTAAATCTTTTGTATAACTGATTCCTGGGAAGTCGGCTGTGTAAATGTCCGTGGATCTATCTATAGCATTATAGGTATGTTGTATAGATGCAAAACTAGAAGTAGCATTGTACTGTTGATAACTGGCTATTTTAGAGCCAACTTTCTCAACAGCCTTATCAAAATTAGTTCTAAAAGCATTTTCTATCATATCATAATTTTTATCAATATAAGCGCTCAAAGATGCATCTATACATTAATCAATATGTTTTCGAATAGCAATAGATGGATCGAGCGGATTGGAGGTTACCTCAAATTTAGGAAGAGACCCAGTCTCAAGAACCTCACCTTGATTGGTCTTGATTAGTGATCTTGCCAACATCTCCTCTGATGCAATTTCGTTGACCTCGTTTCCGCTCGCCATGGTTGATGAAGAAATTCTTTGATTAATTTCAGCCATAGAGCTCGTAGCCGAAAATTGACCGAATAAATTAATATACGGTCTTGAAATATCTTATTGTGCTTAGCCAATTTTGTCAAAAACCAGCCTTTGTTAATTTCCTATTCTTCTCGGTAACCGTGTGTGCCAATAAAAAGAAACAATATTGCTGCTGCTTCCTTAATCGTCGTATGCAGCAAAGAGATGTATCTATATATGGCTGACCGTGTTGTTGCTTGCCTGATCAACGTTGATGCATGCGCGTGGCAGCAGGGCCCAAACAGTGCAGGACAAAACGGCAAGAGTCCATGACACGCGATCGGCCAACTGCTGATTGTTTGCCTCAGTGCACGGTAGCACAAACTACTTGCTGCTGATCGTCTTTGCTGCACGCGTGGATACAACAAGCCTTTGTTTGTAGTCTGCGGCTGCAGTCCTGTAGATGGAAGAAATTTGATGATATCCGACCTAGCCGAATACTAAACCAATTCGGCCACAAATATATCAGCAGCAATGATGGCTTAATTCCTGTGACAATGGTGACGGTATAAATTAATTTCAGTCATTTGTCCGAAACTTTTGATTTGGCGAAACAATAGATGATTAGATTAAACCAAATTCGTCTACAAAAAAGCCGAATAGATCGCTCCCCAGCGGAGTCGCCAAAAATCGTGTTCGCACCTTTTTTGACAAAGGCACGAACACGATCGATTCACCTAAAGATTTGCGGTGGTTCTTGGTACAGAGTCGCCAACCACTTTAATCTAGCAAGAACTAGAACAAAATGGGTTTTGTAGATCAAATCGGCTAGCGGAACCGATTTAGATGGATAGATTGATAACTACTCGTCTCGTGAGTAAACGGAAAGTTTTCAAGACAAACTTACAAAGAGATGTCGCACTCTCGCAGCGGCGACGGACGATTTACGGCGCAAATCGACAAAGATGGACTAAACTAGGGCAAAGTAGAAAAATATGGCTGAAAAGTAAAGAATATTGAAAAAACGATTCTAGATTGTATTGTATGTTGTGTGTTGGTTTTTTACAATTGAACCGGCCTTGACCCTTATATAGGGGTTGGTCTTGCCCTCCACAGGCCCTTCTCCACGTCCAATTCGGGATAAACATGTTTGAAAACCCGAGATATACCGTATGGAAGAAGGAAACCCGAGTACCGACGAAATCGTCTAGGTTTCGAACTCTGTCGGTCAGACCGACCACATGCCGCCGATCTGACCGACCCATGGGCCCGGTCTGACCGACCCATACATGGCAGTCAGACCGGCCCTCTGGAGGAAACTGGCAAACTTTCCAAATCTTGGCAATTTTCCCTATTTTAACTCTAGGTGTCAAATTTGGGTGTAAACACCTATCATGCCTATATTAATTGAATGGCTGGATATAATTTTGTACCTTGTGGTAAACGGGAGCAAAACTATTATTACTATCTGACTATCTGATTACATGCAGTGTGGTTGTGATCGTTTTTTTGGGATCAAATGCAGGGGAAAAAGAAGGGTATTGATAGAAATTTATGATGAATCAATGCATTTAATTGGAGCTCATCCATATCACTGCATTTGCTTAGGTACAATAAGTTGATAAGTTCATAGCAATAAGTCAATATGCCTAGGCCTATCACCGGATTGGATCATTGGAGGAATCCCAACCAGATGTTAACTTGCAGAATTTTGATCTCTCTCGTGTAGTAACTTATTTGTGCTCCGTTTGGTCAAGGTATATAGAATAGAAGGGAATATGTATGATTGTGATAATTGAGAGAAGAAAATCATTTAACACTGTCAGTCCACCTCACTTCACTGTGGCACAAGTTCCCATTTCCGATAAAACTCTGTGATGCCTCAGCGATACATGTGGCATCTTGCTCAATATGAAGACCAAGAAAATATATCCAGCCGATATTATCGAATTCCATATCGGTCACCGCATGCTGGGCTCCTGCGAATGTGCCGCCGCATGCTTCCGCTCGCCTTGGATTGCTTCATGGTGACGCTAGCTTAGCAGTTAGCACCTACGCGACTACATCCTCTGACATGACAAGTCCTGATGCCTTCTAGGCCAAACGCCACATTGAAAATCTTGAAGACAATATCTCGTGTAGAATACTTGTGAAATTGCCGATGAGGAACTGCAAGGAGTTGATCTTTTAACGAGAATCTGCAGTGATCTCCATAGACTCTTCATCCTTTCTCATGCTATTTTCCTTTGTGGCTTCGTCTCGTATTCTGTATGTGGAGCAGAAGGGATAGGATCGCTACCATCAGAAGTGATATATATAAATGCATTGTCTGATGGTAGCAATTAAGCTGCGGGATGGACAATTCTGAAAATATATGTGAAATATCCGTGTCAAATTTTAACCTCATAGCTTGATTATAGTCCTGATTTATAATCTTTTTAGTCTTGGTTGCAAACCGAGACAACAAAACGAAACTAAACATCTCTATCGTTAGTCTCGGATGAAATAACTGCGACTATAAAAAAATTTTTAGTCCCGGTTGATAATACCAACCGAGATTAAATATATAGGCGCCAGTAAAATATTCTTTTTTCCATTGTTTTTTCATTGTTTTTCATTGTTTTTTTGCTATCACTGCTCCAACCAAATTCCAAATAACATCCCGCTTTTCAAATAACAGAGCATCATAAATTGACATCCCAAATAACATCTAAAGATCACAAATTCGTATATCACAAATTCACATATCAAATTCACTCACATATCAAATTCATAGAGTTCTTGAAAAAATAAGAATGAACATCTCTTAAAAAGAGAATGAACAGCGGGCCCCCGAGGGCCGCCGCTGTGCCGCCGGGCCGTTGTCGAGCTGCTGCGCTGCCAGGCTGCCAGGCCGCCGCCCTACCCCGCCGTCCGCCACCGCCCGCACCGCCACCCACACCGCTCCACGCATCTTCATGCATATCTGTCGCAAGTGAGAGAGACAGAGTAGATAAGGCCCGGATGAGGGAGGAGACCGTGCGGGAGACGAGAATATAAGGCCGATGATTTTTTCTCTGGTCCGGATTGATATAAAAACTAAGACAAATGTTCATCTTTAGTCCTGGTTGGTATCAGGATTAAAAATAATGGGGTCTGACAACAACGTGTATAGAAATAATAGGGTCACTGTTATACTTTTTAACCAGGACTATAAATATTTTTAGTCTTGATTTCTGTTGGCTCCAAAACTATTATAGATTTTGATAAATGGATCAAAGACCATTCATTAGTGAGTTTCTCTCTTCAATTCTTCAGTTCAAAGCAGCGGGCATTACCACTTGACTTGGCGAGTTAATTTCGAACATATAGCTTGGCAAAGAATAATTAAGACCGGTACTGTGGTTTGCAATTTCGACAATAATTATTAGGAGTAGCTCATATCAAGTTCATAACTGCTTACAGGTTTTGTCTGGGGAGTGAAATACTCCTATAACACCTATAAGTGAAAATGTATTGTCACTTCAATTCTTCAATTCAAAGCAGCAAAGTCTCAATGGCCACGCGAATCACTCATGTTTTTAAATTGCAGAATTTCGGTACATCATTTCAGAAAAAAACAATAATCGGAATACATAAGTTCATTATTAGTTGGCTGATTCATATCACACAAAGGCGGTGCGGATTGATCAAATGGGTATATGACTGGAGCAACGCATCTTGTATCCGTTTCACCCACCGAGAATTGTATCGCTATTATTGATTGCAATCCTACCGTACCTGCACTGCTGGATTAGGATTTCAAGTCTAGGTAATTCACGGAGGCTGTTACGGATTGAATGTCTGATTTAGTACAAATTATTAAACGATGTTGCACTGTGAGAAATGTTTCATCTCTTACCTATTGTTTCAACGAAAATGTTTCAGATATTTCATTTATGAGAGAAAAAAATATTTCAGTAAAAAAATCATTGGTGTGATCTTGTTATAAAGATTTAATTATAATAAATCGAATAGTATAATTAGTTTGTAATTCGAATAAATAATTGAAGAGAAAAAGTCGTATCAATTTTAAATCTCCTCATATATATTTTTATTGTATGCCTCTGTGCTACTACATGCATTTGTCTAATTTTTTTTGGCCAAACGTCCGATAAAAAGCATGTAATTCACTCAATAATTAATTACAAAGATAAAATTCATCACAGGAATACAAGATAATGTCAGTAAGTGAACCTCTCAACTAACTATGAATTCCTGGAATACAAGAACGGGGAAATTATTGAGCACCATCAAAGAGGAACAGGGGACGAGAGAAAATGAAGGAGGCATCCTATCTCTGGTGTTTGGCGGGTTAAGGTTAGGGGATCTGAGATAGTTGGCTATTAGGTTGGAAGTGATGCAAGTCAGAAGCCTATAATGACTTTGTTGAGAAAAATAGGCCGATAATGAGGCCTATAATGAGTGGTCTTTTGAGAAAAAAAATAGGTCGATAATGAAGTATCATGTCGACGATGATGCGTGTAGTATACCTCCATAGATCGAATTATTTTAGAAATAATTCCATCAAGTGTATAATTCGGATACATCTAGACCTTAATTTTCACTTACATTCATTATTTTTGTATCATTAGATTGAATGATTAATTATGTTAAAAATGTTAATCCTCTCTCCTTTTGTCTCCGGTGTACACATAAAAAAATACGTGCATCTCCTGTCTAAACGTACATACATCTCTACATGAGATAAACGCGAAAGCAAATTGTTTGCTGGAGAAAAGGTAAAGTAAAACATGTAAAATAAGCACACGCTATTTGGTGGAAAAAAACAAAGAAAACGTACATACGTATCATCGAGAGAAAAAAAATCAATCCTTCACTCGATCAATTCTTAAATTAAAATATTGTTTTTTGAGAAATTTAAATGTTGTGATGTTTGTATATATGTACACTATCTAACTCCTTCTCTGTGGCTGCTTTTACTCCCATTTATTTTATTTTAAACTGTAGATAACTATTTAAAACATAAGGTCTACTATAAAACGAGGAAGAAAAATATATTTCCCTTTTAAAAAAATATAACAAGGAAGAAAAAATTAAATTCCATCAACTATTCTTTCTCATCTATGCCTGCCAACATATTGATGGCTCATGGTGGCTATATTATACTGCTAAATATATCACGACTCATGGCACTAATATCTATAAGTTCAATCTTCTAATCAATGGTGGGTAAATAATAATTTTTTCATATTTAATAAGCTGTTAAATATATCACGACTCATGGCACTAATATCTATAAGTTCAATCTTCTAATCAATGGTGGGTAAATAATAACTTTTTCATATTTAATAAGATGCTTGGCCTGATTTCAAAATTGTTCAGAGTTTTCTTATGTAGTTTTCATTACAAAATGTTGAATCCTTTTGCGTAACAATCCAATTGTGAGTACGAGAATGAAAAGAAATGAAAACTCTCAATTCTCTCTGAGGTCTATGTTATAATAATTAATGTTATAATTTTTTCAAATATTTTCACAACATACTTCAAGGTGCCAAATACACTTGACAAACATGACACGTTAATTTGTGTAAAAATAAAAACAACAATTTATCTGTGTTTTCTAATTAGATTCAATTAAATTAATTTGTGTGAGATTAGATTTAAATAGAAAGTTTTAAGAACTATTTGATTGGTATTTGGTACATGTAAGTTTTCTCCTTGTCAAATGTTTTTTTAACAATTGAACTATCCGGTAGTATAAACTACTCACATTGTATTTTTATATAGTTAATAAAAATTCTAATATGTCAGTATAATTATGATCTATGTCATATATCGAAGTGATAAGACTATGCACTTCAACCCAGCTTATGACATTTGAAGTAATAAGAGAATATTCTAGCTATACTATTGACATTTGAATAGTATCGATTAGGATCATAAATAAATTGTGTTCACAAATCAACTCAAAATTAAAAAAAAACTATTTTCATAACCTCCATCTACCCTCTATCCTTCCCTAAAGGGCGCCTATGCTAAGTACGGGGGTAAAGGTGGCTCAGTTATAAAAACCTTATATTCAAAATCAACGCAGCCCAGCCTATCTAATGGATGGGCCCACTTACACATATTACCCCATTTATATTTTCGTCTTTGCTTTGTATTGAAGGGTTAACCCGAGAGTGATATGGTTGAAGAGATAAACCCTTATAAGTTAGTTTCACAGTTGCTAAACTAGCAAGATGATACTAAACATGCGCACACAACTTTTACGAACCATATAGGTCAAATCTTAATTGGGCCAAGATGTCACACAGGTGGGAGGCCACAATTGGCAATATGGCTCAACCGATTTACTTACCAATGTAATCTTCTATGAGTGTACCAATTATAAATTAGACATTAAAATTATGTCCCACATTGGTATTGAGGACTAAAGCTACATGGAAGCATATCCCACACTGATATTGAGGACTAAAGCTACATGGAAGCAGGACCCATGTTTCGAGGCGTCATAGAAGAAAACTTTGGCCCCTACGGTTAGTTTCAACCATTAACGGATGCTCATATATAATTATATGATTTTAACTGTATTACATATTAATAGACAGAAGTGATACTTTTTACAAATGATTTGGATATAACTGATATATGAGAAACTAAGGTATATGAAGTAGAGATATTTTTTTGTCTTGGTGATATGTTATGCTTATTTTGGTGGTACATATATATAGTTATATCTATTAAAAAGGGTTTAAAAAGTCTAGATTTTAGAACAATGATAAGTAATGAAGACAAGCGAGATTACATCTAACTGGGACAAAGTGACTTTTTATCAAATGCGAGCGATATTTTTTATCATTTAGTATATGAAAGTCTATAGTCTATTTTACTTTACGCTATATATTTTTTTATTATAATTACAGTGAATATTGTGAGATATGACTTTTTAACTTTCCTTTTATTTTAAATAATATATAAATCAGATGTCTGCGTATTGTGCGGGTTTTTTCCTAGTTCACATGAATACCCAATAATCCCCTGAGTCCACCCTTGATTCACCCCATTGTGCTTGCTCTGTAGGATCGAATGCCCAATGAAAAGCCAACCAGAGGGAGGTAAATGGTTGAGTACCCCAAAAAACAAAGTTTTAGCAGAAATAAAACTTTACCTCTGTTTTCTAACGTCGGTCTGACCGCAGGTACCGCGCCGGTCTGACCGTGCTGTTCAGCCGGTCTGACCGCCTGATGACCTTCGGTTTCCGTAGCCGATCGCCTCAGCCGATTGTCGATGTAGCCAACCCTGATGAAGTCCAATGCCCGCCGGTCTGACCGCCAATGTACTTGCGGTCTAACCGGGAAGAAGGCGCGGTGTGACCGCTGTAGTAGATCCGGTTGAACCGACAATTTTGCCGCCATACCGAAGAAGAAGTAGACACAAAGAACTATCAAGAAAATTGATCTTTATTGAAACTCTCTGTGTTTACAAAGTACATGCAAAGCACTCCTAACAAAATCTTAAGCTAAACTCTAACTCGAAACCCTAAAAACTTAAACTCCAAGCAATAGAAGTGATACAAGCGATACCGAGAGGTCACGCCTCCCCTTACTATTTATACCCAAAATTCACAGCCAAGAGCCACGAATCCTACTCATACAAGAAGCCCTAATCCACTAGGAAACCTTCCCGTACAAGAAACAAACTATACATAAACCAACCGTAACAATCTCGGTTTTTCTGAAACCAAAATTCCGCTTTCCATACGCAACAATATCTCTATTGTATGCCATATGGAAACTTTCCAATCATGTGCACTAATCTCTACCCTTCAGCATCCCGCATGATCCCCATCTCGGACGTCACCTTATCTCCAAGTTGACTCCGACTCGATCACCGGCAACACTTTTCCGAGGCATAAAGAATACCTGCACACAATTAAATAAAGAATACCATATCCGAGCACAAGCTATCCAAACTTGACTCATTGTTAGCATAAACAACCAGACACGTGCATAGGAACACGAAACTTCCATGTATGTATAAGGAAACAAACCAAAACCAAAACCGAAACGAAATCGGCAACCAGTCGGACTGGCTTGACCGGTCTGACCGCAGGCAACTGCCCGGTCTGACCACCGAAACACCTCCGGTCCGACCGGTAGAACACGCCCGGTCAGACCGGCTGTGGCAGCCGACTGAACACTGTTCATCGTCTGAAAATTTAACTCTTTCAAAATCAAAACACTCAAATCAATAAATGCCAAATACCAATTGTTCATCATTAAATAAAGAATCAAACACACTTTGATTTTACAATCTCCCCCTTGATGAACACATTGGCAAACAAAATAAAAGAGTTGTTTTGGTGTTTGAAAAGTTAAAAGCAAAAATGGTAAAAAGCATTGAAGAGCTCACGAATCAAAGAAAATCTCTCCCCCTTTTGAAAAGAAAAGAAAATCATTTGACCCCAAAAAAACTTGCACTTTAGTCTTACACTTTTGTTTGCACTTTTGTTCTCCCATACAATTGCTCTCTCAAACAACATTATTTTCTCCCCCTTTTGACAATGAATTCATCAAGCATAGGAATTATGTTTATAAATGTTTAAGAGCTGAGCACCATACATAAAGCAAGTCAAGTCATGCGTTGCAACAATAAGAAGATAAATTTATCAATGAGATAGCAAATATGCATTAAAGTATAATCATGAATCAAATATTTTACAGTTAAGAGCAATAACACAGTAAAAATTCATGAATTGCAATGATTTATAATGCAACATCTTTACAAGCACATAGGTTGAAAGATAAACCCAAATATATATACTTATTGCAATCTTTATTCTTTCCCAAATATACCTTTTTGCACATATAATTCAAGAGAAAAACTTTTTTATTTTGATTTGAGCCATATTTGTTGCTCTTTTTTCTCTCAATTATTTCGAGTACGTCCTTGTCATCAAGACTGTTTCCAAGGATTCGGTACTCATTATTTTTCTCACATCGAATACGTCCTCGTCGTCAAGACTGTTTCCAAGGATTCGGTATTCATTTTTTTCTCTCATAGATAATATTTTATTCTCTTTTCACAATGAGCAATTTGAAAGTAATTTGAGGAATATTAATGTAATATAATATATATAAAAGCATTTCAAATCCAACACAAGTACTAGTATCAACATTGCATATTTCTTTAATTCAAGTGTAATATTAAAGTGTCATGCATTATTCTCTTAAATATAAAATCTAGATCTCATAAAAATACTAGAATATATATAAGCTATGCTAGTGATAAATAAACCTTCATAATATTGCTAGCATGCACATGATCAACAATATGTATGGATAAAGCTCTCCTTTTTAATTTATTTCAATCATGTAGCTTGATAAATCAAAGAGCACAAAAACTCCCCCTCAAAACATGCCAAAAGAATGAATGATTCCCAATTCCCCTCGAAGAAAAGCAAAGCGAGAAGAATCAAACACACAAAAACATAAACTCCCCCTAAAATTAACCTCCAATTTTCTCAAGGAAAAACAAAAAAGAAATTAAAGATCTTTAAAAAAGACATCCAATTGCAAATGATATCACCAAGGTTCTCATAAAATGACATATATCCACTTCTTGATGTCATCATGAAAAACAATCGTTGTCTTCACATTACACACATATGGAGAGTATGCCATCAAAATATCTACAAACAAGAAGATGTCGAGGCCTCCATGTTGGGGTTAGAAATAAGAAATTTTGGAACCCAACACTGAGTCACACGACGAGTAGAACTAGTAGGTACGTATGCGCAAACAAAATCGAACCAAACTTACCGAAACATTACCTTGTTGCTTTACAAAAGTCTGATTTGAATTATGCACAAAACTGCCCTGAGGTCGGTCTGACCGCCGCTATACCTGCGGTCTGACCGAGCCTGGCTGCCGGTCCGATCGCCTGTTCAACTGCGGTCTGACCGCTGGTCGTGGCCGGTATGACCGACTAGTCAGTGTCGGTCTAACTGAGCTCCTCGAACCAAAACCCGATTTTTGCCATCGTTGCTTTGCAAAAGCAATTTCTCTTTTCTTTTTCACGTTTTACGGGCAAGTCTAAAACAAAATCCAACCAAATGTCCATCTTTTCCACAATACGAACAATTATATCTCTTATGATAATTAGGAGCACAAGTAGAAACAGATGGTTTTGAAATTTTGGTTTTAGTTTCTTTTAAACAAACAGAAAGAGAAGGCAAATTTCCAGCAGATTTGAAAATTGTTTTCAAGGCATTAGGTTTTGTTAAGATTTCACCACTTTCAGTCAAATTCAAAACACCTTTGGTGAAATAATCATGAGCATCAAAACCTATTCCCTTGTTGTCGCAACACACTTTAGATTTGTCCAAAATCATGTTAAGTTGTTTCTTACCATCGAAAATTTTTGCAAAGAACTTTTCAAGTAAGAAACTTCTTTTCCAAGATTAACACAATTTTCACAATCAATTAAAACATCTTTGCCTTTGCGACATCTAGAGCAAGAAGCTACCTCATCTTGTTTAACTATTTCTTCCATGTGCTTAACACGAGCTAAATCATCTTTTAGTTTCAATTCATTAGTATTACAAGTTAAACAAGATTTAGAAGCCAAAACTTGAGAATTATTGACATCTCTAATCTTTGAAATTTCCAGCATTAAAACCTCACAATTTTTGCAATTATCATTATTGGGAATAAGAGATTTCAATCTAGCAATTTCAACATTTAAAGATTCAATTCCAAATTCTTGTTTTTTAAATATTTTCTCACATTTTTTATTCTTAGCACTTAAAACAAGAATTGCATCCTCAAGTGAGCTTACCTCATTTTCTTCATCTGAAGAATCTTCATCTCCACGCGTCATGAGACAAACGCCGGAGATGTTCTTGCCCTTCTCCTCCTCACTGTCAGAGTCTATGTCGCTGAGTGGCTCAAAAGCGGCATAGACTTGACTCAGCACTTTCTTGATCATCTCCTTGGAGCGCCTACCCTTGGGCTTGTCATCCTTTGTCTTTTCGACGCTCTTATCCTCCTTCTTGCTCCTCCCGAGCTTGGGACACAGTTGGAGCGGATGTGATCCAAGGCGCCGCACTCAAAACAACGCGTTGGTCCTCCTTTCTTCCTGAACCTAACTGTGTTCATAGCTCTGGAAAGTTTGTTAGTAGCAAGAGCCAAGTCCTTCTCCTTGAATTGCTCGAGTTGTTCATCGGATATGGCGTTAATCAAAGCAAGAGCATTTGGAGATGACGAAGAAGCAACATCTGAAGAAGTCGAAGGAGAAATCAAAGCACTTGACTTAGAATCCGTTTTTCGAGAAAGAATATTCATCTCATGAGTTTTGAGTTTTGTATAAAGCGAATCCAAAGTCAAATTTGCCATGTTAACAGATTCTTGAATAGAAGTTACTTTCATCTCCCAAACAGACATATCAAGACCATTTAAAAAGTGGCGAGAAATCTCAGACTGTGGATAATTAGTGTCATAAGAAGAATCAACAGATCTAAGATTGCTCAAGATTTTATTAAACCTACCAAGATAGTCATCTAAAGCTTCAGCAGGTTTCATCTCAAATTTTATATATTCCTTTTTAAAAAGATCTCGACGAAGTTCTTTTATGTTTGTAGTTTCTTGATGAAAGTTTTTCAAAGCGTTCCAAATTTCATTAGCGGTTTGAAGATGAGAAACAAGATCAAAATCAGAACGCGAAATTCCATTCAACAAAATGTTTCGAGCTATGCAATTGTTATTAAACTCAGTTTTCAAAGCGTCAGTATTAATGGCATCGGGTATGGTGTAGGGAAGCGCAACCTTTTGCCACACATCATAGTCTTGAGTTATGATGTAAGATTGCATCTTACTACACCAATAAGCAAAATCGGTGCCATCAAAAACATGCGGTTTTGTTGAAAATTTATCCGACATGATGGAAAAAACTTTAGATCAAAGAAAATCCAAAGCGTAAGAACGTGGCTCGATACCACTTGTAGGATCGAATGCCCAATGAAAAGCCAACCAGAGGGGGGGTGAATGGTTGAGTACCCCAAAAAACAAAGTTTTAGCAGAAATAAAACTTTACCTCTGTTTTCTGACGCCGGTCTGACCGCAGGTACTGCGCCGGTCTGACCGTGCTGTTCAACCGGTCTGACCGCCTGATGACCTTTGGTCTGACCGCCCGTAGCCGATCGCCTCAGCCGATTGTCGATGTAGCCGACCCTGATGAAGTCCAATGCCCGCCGATCTGACCACCAATGTACCTGCGGTCTAACCGGGAAGAAGGCGCGGTCTGACCGCTGTAGTAGATCCGGTTGAACCGACAATTTCGCCGCCACACCGAAGAAGAAGTAGACACAAAGAACTATCAAGAAAATTGATCTTTATTGAAACTCTCTGTGTTTACAAAGTACATGCAAAGCACTCCTAACAAAATCTCAAGCTAAACTCTAACTCGAAACCCTAAAAACTTGAACTCCAAGCAATAGAAGCGATACAAGCGATACCGAGAGGCCACGCCTCCCCTTACTATTTATACCCAAAATCCACAGCCAAGAGCCACGAATCCTACTTATACAAGAAGCCCTAATTCACTAGGAAACCTTCCCGTACAAGAAACAAACTATACATAAACCAACCGTAACAATCTCGATTTTTCTAAAACCGAAATTTCGCTTTCCATACGCAGCAATATCTCCATTGTATGCCATATGGAAACTTTCCAATCATGTGCACTAATCTCTACCCTTCAGATCCCGCATGATCCCCATCTCGGACGTCACCTTATCTTCAAGTTGACTCCGACTCGATCACCGGCAACACTTTCCCGAGGCGTAAAGAATACCTGCACACAATTAAATAAATAATACCATATCCGAGCACAAGCTATCCAAATTTGACTCATTGTTAGCATAAACAACCAGACACGTGCATAGGAACACGAAACTTCCATGTATGTATAAGGAAACAAACCGAAACCAAAACCGAAACGAAATCGGCAACCAGTCGGACTGGCTCGACCGGTCTGACCGCAGGCAACTGCCCGGTCTGACCGTCGAAACACCTCCGGTCAGACCGGTAGAACACACCCGGTCAGACCGGCTGTGGCAGCCGACTGAACACTGTTCATCGTCCAAAAATTTAACTCTTTCAAAATCAAAACACTCAAATCAATAAATGCCAAAATACCAATTGTTCATCATTAAATAAAGAATCAAACACACTTTGATTTTACATGCTGGACCGATGCAAATGGCTTTCCTGGAACGAATGACCGTGTTGTATTCTCCATCATTTCACTAGGATCTCCGTCCTCAAGACATCATCCTTCAGTTGCAATGGCTGAACCGGCTAGAGATCGTAAGGAAACTCTTCCTTTTCTCCAAATTTGAGCAAAATTGCAATGGATTCAAAACAACCAGAGGATTCTCGTGGCTATGGTCTTAGCGACACCGACCTGAATTCTTAGGCAAAGTGACATGAGAACTCCTAATGCCTCCTAGACCAACAATTAGGCATAGCAACACATCGGCTGTTGTGGAGACCTGGAGTTTACTCTACCTCCATCTCCATGCAATACGTGTTAATCTCTCTCTATGCTTGTACACATTGGTGTGCTATTGGGTCTATGTAATATTTGATTTGATGCAATCATTTAATATAAGTAAATTTCAATTCGATGCAAACTAACTTCTGAAAGCCTGGAGATATATGTCATGTTCATCCTAATAAAATTCAGAAAAACACACAGAGTGGGCTACCAAATATTCTTAGTAATTGAATCTTGATGAATGAGATTTATGGGTTTTTCCTTTCGGAAAACAAGAAAATTTCGGTGGGCACCAAAATTTCAGAAATTTTCGCATATTTGTAATGATTTTTTTTGAAACTTTAACATATTTTTACTGAATTTGAATAAATTATGGACAAATTCATAAATATTTGAAATAATTCGAAAATTTCGCTCGAAATATTTGTTTGCCGGAGGGGGAGCAAAATTTCCGAAATTTCGAAACGAAATTTTCATCCCTCACATCATTTATGTCAGACTGATTGAATAGCAGAAACACAAATCAGTGACTGTGCACATGTCAGCGAGATGTACCTCCTACGTGGTTCTTTTCATGTGCATCGCTACGTCGGTTATGATCCTACATGACTGACCCTCATTTGATCAAAGTATGAACATTGTAGCATTTTGCAGAGGAATCATCTTTGACTTGGAATTAGTATCCATTAGCCTCCATCTCCCCTGTGCAGATTGGATGACAAGTCAGCCCTTGTGAAACAAAAGGGCGGCAATTTTCTCATAGGTTACAATTTTTAAGTGGTCATTGTTGATAGTAGAATTAATCTAGACCTTTCATTTTTTTTCTCATCCATTAATTTATATCTATTTATATTGCTACCCAACTACTGATAGTAAAATATATTTTTCTGTTGATAGGAGAACTGATAAATCAAATTTCTTAATCACTTCTACTCGTGATACTATTGATAATAAAATACTACCACCAAACCATCGAGAAAACATACGCCACAAGAATGCCACTGCCGTTATTACAAGCAATGCTGTGTTCGTTGTGCCATACTGCCATGCTTCCTGCACGAGGCTGACATTGATGATCACTAGCAGGAGAGGAGCGTAAAGTAGAGTAGAACTGATAGTCATAGTATCATGTTTTATAATTTTTAAAAAAATTATATTTTTATCAATTTAAATTTAGCTCTACGACTAACAACAAGGTAATAAACTTTAATAATTTCATTGGTACTAATTGGTGCAGCCAATTCTTTTTAATATAAATTATCAACCAATCTCACAAAAATCCATTTTCTATTGTACATCTAAGACGTATCTTGGTAAGTTTTATAGCTAAATAACATTTTTCGGTGGTTACAGTTAATACCAAAAAAGTTAATATTAATCTTAACAATCTGTGTCCATTATAAGATAATATTAATATTTACATTGTTAATAAGCATTAATTAAATTAATTAGTTAATGAAGTACTAATTTAAATATAATTAATAGAAATAGTTAATTAGGGTGGGGGTGCCAGGCCCCTTCAGCCCTCCTTCCCTCCGCCACTGATCACTGGAATCTATGGCGAACTCTCCACCGCCATTGTCACCAGGCTGGGGCCTCCTTATGATCTCACTGTTTCAGCCTTTATATTCTGACTCCGGACTAGCCAGTTCAATGGCAGTAAGGATCAAATACAGTGCAGCCAGACATAGATATATGGTGACCAGGGTTTGCCTTACTACGGTTACCATGGTAACCGCATTGTCGTCGGGGTACGGTAAAGGTTATCAACGGTAAGGTTTGACCAAATTTCATCGAATTCAAAAATTTAAAAGATCAAAAAAAATATGAAGGTAGTTCTTGAATTATAGTTCGTGAAAATTTTTGAAAACGAACAAAATAAAATTACTTTTTAGATTTAAACAAGATTAGGTTAGAAAATTAAAAAAATTACAGCTGGCTAGACCCAAATAGACATAGTTCATGATGCCTAATTCGACCCAACTTTGAAACCGCCGCTGAAACTGTGGTTACCGCATAAAACCATGCGATTTCAATTTCAAATTTTGCCGACAAAATTCGTATAGTTTTGAACAGTTACAGTGAGAACCGTCTTACCATGAGGAGCGGTACCCCACCCCCACCCTCCACTGACGGTAAGTCAAAACCTGATTGTGAAATGAAAGCTCCTGATGCCTCATAGGCCAACAGCTCGCATACCAACACACTGGCTGGACCTGCTTTGACATTTGTTGTATGCTTTTCTGTTCTTAATAAAATTTGGGTAGGCGGCTTAAACCGAAAACTTTTCTCAAGTTGTCTGAAACGTTCATCTCTCCCTCATCAGCATGTGACATTTCGTACTCCTTTATATATGCTATTTGGTCAATATATCATCTGGTTTGGTGCGATGTAATTTAATACAGGTAAATTCAAGTTCAATGCTGCTGTTACCTGTAAAAAAAAACTGGAGACAAGTCATGTTCATACCTTCCAGGGAGTGAACTGCCTAACATTTTGACACATCAACTGATCGAAGTGTATGATTTAAGCCTCAATGAATTTGTCTTGAATTGTTCTTATTCTATCCACTTTTGCTGTCAAGAATGGAACTTCACCAGTGGAACTATAACCACACCGAGAAACAAGAGCAGTATAACATCTCATACTTCAAGTTTTGGTGGTCTAAGCGAAAAGTGACAAATACATGACTCGGACAAACAGAACTTGTGCAGTTTACTCTGAAGAATAACGGGCATGTTTGGGGAGTTTTAAGATTCTAAAAACAGCTAGCTAGTTGATAGCCAGTTTTCGAGAATGTGAAAAAGCTAGGGTTTCTTAGCTTTTGGTTTCTAATTTATTTTCTAATTCTAGAATTACAACTTCTCAGAATCTGAATAAAAAACCAAACTATTTGAGAAAGCTTCTGATTCTGAGAAAAGTTGCCGCTGTCAGAATCTCTTCAAACAAGCCTTGTGTTTCTTTCGCTGTTAACCGAAGAGCAATAGTAGTTCGAACAATGGACTTGATTGCGACGTTGAGCCTAATAGACCTGAGAGATGTAGTAACCCATTTGTGTATCGATTTCTCTAAAAGCATTTACATCCTTTTGGAAGTAATTAAAATGGTGAGGCAGGACATGGTGCAAGGTGGCCGCAGTGCAAAGATGCATCAATGCTGGTTCCTTGAGGATACTATCATTGAATTATTTCCGAAATTCAATAGATTTTTTGAAATTTCTGGTTTGCCAATTAATGGGTCCTGGCAAGATATTCTGTTCAACCAAAATTCCAATTTCTATTGACTTAGCAACAAGAAAAGGTATCAAATTTAGCAAAATATGTCCAAATTTTGATTTTTTTTCTGCTGAAATTTCCAAAATTTTGGAATTTTGATGACCCTGGTATGATTTTGCATTCGAAATAATGAACTCTGGCTGTAGTTGTAGACCTTGAGTCTCCTCTGTTACCTCCATGAAACGTTCATCGCTAGATCTGTCTGCATGTAGCGTTTCTTATTCACTGTTGTGATATTGGGCCTATATATAGCTCCGTATTTATTCATTTTGATGCAATCATTTAGGCTGCTTTTACCTTTTTCAACTCAGGTTTTTCACACGCATAATTTTATAAACTGCTAAAGGATAGGTTTATTAAAAAATTTTATATGAGAGTTGTCAAAAAATCATATTAATTTATTTTTTAAAAAATAGTGCGAGTCATTTTGTTTTTCGTGTATGGAAGATTAGTTTCTAACCTTATACCACGAACGCATACCACGAACGCAGCCTTAATGTACAGGTAAATTCTAATTCAATGCATCACCAATAGCTGAAATAAAAAAACTGGACATATGTCATGTTCAATTATTTATGCACGTTATTCTTAGTAACTGCATCCAAAAGAGATAAGACTTATGCCAAACTGACGCATACTGCTCATTAACACTAGTGAGTTAGCTAGCTTAATTCGATTTGGATAGGTTACAACATGAGTTCTTTTACAGTATAGTGGGAAAGGAGATGGACAGCAGTAAGAAGAGGCTGAACTCTAGTTGCTGATCAATGCCCTTCTCCGATTTGCTGCGCCCACCCTGGCATCCTTGATCGAGAGATAGCAAGGGGCAGACATAGAGACTTATGATTGAATAACAAGAACTAAACCCTATGAGAGAGAGGGGTCAAGATAAGAACACCAAAAAATTATTTTCTTTTGAAATTAAAAAACCAGTCAGACCGCGTGTCATGTCGCCGCTGATCATACTACTGCCCTGCTCCCAGTCAGACTGCCTGTCGGTCTTCTTGCCTGCTTTGCTACCGCCACCAATCTAACCACCCGATGTACTAGTCAGATTGTCAAGATCTAGCAAAACTCGAACCGACGAAACTTTTGAAAGTAGATCAATTTTATTGCATCAATATGTGTTTACAAAATACATCTAAAGCACTACTATCTCAATTCACGAACTAGAATTGAAGCCTCAAAGCAAACCCAAACTTTTCTCTTCTAAAAAGTTGATATCCTTCTAGCCTCAATCTCTTTTCTATTTATACCCAAAACATGGTTGTACCTAGTCACGAATCCAACTAGAACTATTATTTAATCATATAGGAAACCTACCAAACTAGAAAAACAACATCCCCATACAACTTGTACTACAATCCAAATTCGGCTCCTCTTTCCATACACACACAACATCACATGTATGCCATATGAAAATCTTCACTTTCTACATGCATTGTTCTCTAGCCTTATAAGTGATATGATTGGAAACAAGCCCTTATAAGTTGGTTTCACACTTACTAAACTAGCAAGGTGGTACTAAACATATGCACATAACTCTCACAGTCCATAAAAGCTAAATCTTAATTAGGCCAGGATGTCACACCAGTGGGAGGCCACAATTGGTAATATAGCTCAATCGGTCTACTTACCAATGTAATCTTCTATGAACAACGTATCAGGTGAAAACCAGACTATTGATGCAACCTTAGAAACTCCCTATCAGAATCACACGATCGTCATCCAATGGCCGAAAATGAAGATAGGCTTTTTTGCACTTTAGCGCCCGCCGGCCACCCTTCCCACGTGACAATTTTACGAAAAACCCCCTCAGTCCAAATGAGTCGAAGTCTCTCCGTCTCCTTGCGTGCATCCAGGAACCAAAGGCGTGATCATGGCAAGCGTGTGTGCAGGCGCCGACGCCCTCTGTGATCCCCCCTGCCGACGCGTGCCTAGCCGCCACCAGTGATCTCCCCCGCCGACGCGTGCCAAACCGTCGCCAGTGATATCCCCCTCCATCACAGCAATGAGTGATCTCTCCCCCTGCCGACGCATGCCCGGCCGCCACCGGCGTCACGATTCCTGCCCGGCCGCCGTCGGCCTCCGCGATTCTTGCCCTAGCCGCCGTAGCTCCCGCCCGATCGCCGCAACCGTCAGCGATATCCGGCCCAGCCGACAAGTGCCCAGCCATCGCCGCCAATGAGGAGTAGTCGGCTGATGGCATCGTCCAACATAAATCGAAGGGGCCAAGTGGTGGTGTCGCCGGAGGGGCACAGGAGGAGGGTCGGTCATCGGTGAATCTGGCGGAGGGTCTGCGTGGAAGCTGCGTCTCGGCAAATCGGGTGAATCACACCTTTGGTTCCTGGATGCGCGCAGGGAGACAAAGGGACTTCGGCTGATTTGGAATGAGGGGGGTTTTCGCAAAATTGTCACGTGAGAAGGGTGGCCGGCGGGCGTTAAAGTGCAAAAAAGCCAATCTCCATTTTTGGCCGTTGGATGACGATCATGTGGCTCTGATGAGGAGTTTTTAAGGTTGTATCAATAGCCTGGTTTCCACCTGATATGTTGCCTCTTCTATGATTGTGCCAATTCTGAATTAGGTATTAAATTTATGCCCCACCCTGGTATTGAGGACCAGAGCTATATGGAAGTAGAACCCATGTTTCAAGGCGTTAGAGAAGAAAACTTTGACACCTAACGTTAGTTTCAACCATTAGAGGGACATTCGTATCTAATTTTAACTGTATTATCCTATTAATAGATTTTACAAAGATTTAGATATAACTGAGATATGAGACATTAAGGTGTGAAGTAGAGATATTTTTTGGTATTGGTGATATGTTATACTTATTTTGGTGGTACATATATAGTTATATTTATTAAAAAGGGTTAAAGGGGACTAGATTTTAGAACAATGACAAGTAATGAAGATAAGTAATGAAGATAAGCAAGATCACATCTAAGTGGGACAAAGTGACTTTTTTAAAAAAAATAGGAGCGATATTTTTATCATTTATATCATTTAGTAAAAGTCCTATAGTCTATTTTATGATATAGATTTTTTTATTACAATATAGTGAGATGTGACTTCTTTGGCATTCTTTTTTCTTCGTAGTTATTCTTAATAACTGCATCCAAAAGAGATGAGACTTATGCCAAACTGATTTATTTCTGGATGCAGTTATTCTTAGTAAAACCAAGTCATTTATTTCTTGATTGCATTTCGTAATTCGTATCATCAACGAGACTCAGACAATTCCATTATTGCCCTCTCACAGTCACTGGACCAGATACCGCATGGCCATACAGCCTTGAGCCTTGCTAAGTCAGGAAGTAGTGGAGAGGATCCTACTGATCAGTGAGAGGCAGCGGCTAATCGTGAAACACAACAGCACTGGCTTAATTCAATTTGGATAGGTTACACGATGAATTCCAGGACGAATTCCTCTACAGTTCAGTGGGAAAGGAGATAAAGAACAGCAGCGAAGGTTGAAACTCCAGTTGCTGATCGATCAATATTCTTCTCCGATCTGCTGCGACCACCTTACATCCTTGATCGAGAGATAGCAAGGGGCAGGCTCAAGAGTCTCTGGTGAGATGCAGCTCGGGGCCATGGTCTTTGATAGCTGCCGTTGCCAGTGCTTCAGCCGGAGCCAAGCGCTAGAACTTCGTGGTTCAGATGATGGAGGACGTTATTGACTGCTCCAGGAAGGGACTTGTCCAGTTGCTTGATCAACAAAAGATTACATGCAATCAAGCGAAAGAGGGTTGCAAGGTGACATGAGAACTCCTGATACCTCCCAGGCCAACAGCTAGCAGTACATGCCAACACACTGCCCTGAACTTCTCTTTGGTTTGCCGTTCTTGCAAATTTTCATGCAGAAGGAAACTTTAATCTGGTTCCATGAAACGCTAGCTGTTCATGTCTCATCTCTCAGCTTGTGGCGGTATTTCTTACCCAAGATACGTACGTTATTGGGTCTATATAGCATCTGATTTGACGTGATCATTTGAAGTAAGTTCCAGTTATTTCTTTGGAGAGGGTAAATTCCAGTTCAATGCAGCACTTACCTCTGAAAAGTTCCGGAGATAAGTCATCTTAACATTCTGACGGATCAATGTCCTCTCGAAATCACAGTATATTACAGGCCATACATGATGATCATCTATGTGGGTCCAAGTCACGTTAGAGATGACTCATTTTTAACGGATCCAAAAATATCCCGTTTAAGGTATATCTACTGGAAAGGACCCCTCACAGATATCAGATCATCTATAACGGGTCGTAGTTGTAATTCATCACAGAAGATGTGACCGGCCACAAACATTACTCTTCATAGATGATATGCTATATGTGACAAGTGCAATGTTATGAACCATCATAGATGAGATTCCTCATCTCTGATGGCTCTTAACTAACACATGTCATATAACGTTATCGTTGACGAGGGATAGTTATGACCCATTACCGATAAATAAAAATTTAATTTTTTGAATTTTGCAAAAAATTCTCGGATGGAGATATGCCCTATAGAAAATTGTAGATATCAACGATATCTACAATTTTATAACTGACAACATTTTTACTAAAGATCGTTTACATCCCCTAATATGCATTACAAGTGATAAGATCTATTTTTAAAAATAAATTTTTGAAACTTTCAAATGACCTCGGATGAAAACATGCCCTATATCAAAGTCGAAGAGCTCAATCAGATCTACAACATTATAATTAACAATATTTTCATTTTTTAATGATCCACACCAAACGGTGTGATGATTCATTGAATAGAGTATAAAAGAATTACAATGCTAGCATCCTTGAAGGGAGTAGCCAAAAAAAGGGAAAAAAACCACCACCTCACACCGACAACACCTACACAAGGCCCCGGAGAAGACTAGCACCGTATGGCCGTCACTAGACCAATAAAGAAGCTACAGCCGAACTGTCCAAAACCAAACCCAAACGGCCAAACACCGCACTCAGCTATATCCATGTCTTTGGGATTGGAGAGGAGAGTGTAAGAGAGAAGGATAGAACCCCTCTCCCCCTCAAGGTCCATCAACATGGACAACTTGCATTAACTAGAGCGTTACCACAAGAGAACAAACATCTAGAGAGAGCACGTGCAAGCTGTTTTAGGGAAGCTTTGACAAGGGGGCTTTCTAGACGACGTCTCCAGGGAAAAAAGCAACGATGAGCACCGCCGCCGCTGTCCGTCAAGGTCTCGAGAAGAGCCAAGATAGGGTTTTCACCCGACAACCTCACAAGAGGGAGAGGGATGGCTCGACCTCACCCTAAGAGGGAAAACGATGCTCGAAGCGCCGTCGATGTCGGCCCGGCAAACACCGAGCTAGGATTTGCACCTGTCGCCGGCCCCTTGTTGATCCGCAACTATTGCTCCATTGCTCCACCAGAGGCCATTCGCCATAAGCGTGACGACACCGCTAACCCAACGCTCCCCATCGGTCAGCAGCCTCATGCCTCTATGGTACACCCGCCACGCCGGCCTCCTTGCTGTCGTTGCGTCCTCTCTTGCCATCGCCTGGGCCGGCCACCCTGTCGTCACATGCATCGACCTCCCACGTCAGCCTCCTACTGTTGGAGGCTATGCCTCCACGCCACGCCGACCTCCTACATGCATCCTTGCGCCGCGTCGACCTCCCGCTGCCGATCACACATCTCACACCGCGCCAGTCTCCGCCTTCGCCAAGCCACACAGCTCGTGTTGTGTCGGCCTCCCGTCGCCGTCAGCCGCACATCTCACATGGTGTCAGCCTCCCACCGCTGCCGGCCACGCATCTTGCGCCGTGGCATCCTACCACCATCGCCGGCCATGCCTCCTCGCGCCTAACGCTGGCCTATCGCCGCTGTCTGCCTTCCTGCCGTGCTGGCTATCGCCGTCGTCGGCCTCCTTGCCGCTCCATAGGATGCGCCGTTTGCCACCGCCTTGCCTTTCCTCGAACGTCCCCACCTCCATGGCCTCCTCACCACCTCGCCCTTCTCAGAGGCGTTGGATCTGCCCGAACCGTGCCTCCTCCATGCAAGCATGCCTTGGCCTCTTCCATCGATGTTGCGACCTCCTCGTCCTCAATGCAGTGCCACCGGTGCCGCTCCCTCCTGATCTGGTCCTGAGGGGGCTAGATTTTGCCTTTGGCGGCACCGGATCCGCCGCGACCAGCCCCCGTGGTGCCAGAACCCGTTGTCGACACTCCGTCGCCCCTCCACCCATTTCCCGTCGACGCCTCAGCCGCTGAGTCTTGTAGCGAAGGTAGAAGTCCTCGTTGTCACCGTCCTTGCCGTCGCCTGGCTTTTCTGGCGACGGCCGAGCGGTGGTGAGGTAGAGGAGAGGACGGAGGGGAGGGTGGCAGCGGGGCTTGCGAGTCACCGCCCGTGTCACCCTGGAGCGGAGATACGAATATCTCCATCGTATTAATTAATAAGTCCAAATTCGACTCCGTATCTCATAGACATACAATATCTCCATCTTATGCCATATAGAATCTTCATCAACCACGGGCATTGTTCTTTAGCCTAAGGATTCCACATGATATCTTGATTGTCCAGACGTCATATTCTCCCAAGTTGACTCCCGATCTATCATCGGCAACATTCTCCCGAGGCATCAAAACACACCTACACATGAATCGAACAAAAACCATATCTGAGCAGAAGTTCTCTCTAACTTGACTCAACATTAGCACACAACAATATTACATACACATAGCATCCTTCTAGAAGTCATAAACATAGATTAATCACGAGTATCCAAAGAAACAAACCAAAATCAAAACCGACATAGAGTCAGCCGGTCGGCTGTTCTGATCACGCAACACACGCTGGTCTGACCGGACCAAACGTGACAAAACCCTATCATTCATCTGAAAACACTGTTTATCGTCCAAAAGTCAAATATCTTCAAAACCAGTTCACCAAATTCTTCCAATATCAAAACCAATTATCTCAAATACCAATTATTCATCACAAATTAATAATCAAACATACTTTTATTTTACGCAACACAGGAAATCTGGAATGGAACTCAGATTGTTCATCTCTAGTATAGTATTGATTTGATGTGATTATTTAATACAGTAAAGTCCAACCAGTTCAATTAACTCTGAAATAACTGAAGATGTTATGTTGTGCTCATCCTTTCATAGGGGTGGGCTACCTATCATTTCTGACCGACCAATGTGCACTACACACACTCTTAGTACCTGAATGCAAGTAAAACTATACTCCTATTTATGTAAAAACTCCATTATTGGCCGCACTACCTGCCATCTGCTCGGGTTCCAGACACCAAAGGTGCACTGCCTTGCTACAACGTCAATAGGCGGCATGAAAGTATCAACAGACCAAGGCTGACGGGTGCTGACACCACCATCTTCGACTGCTGTCAAGGAAACCACCTTAATTGTAATGGGCCATATGCCAGTGAAAAAAAGCGATTAAAGTGAGTTACGTTTTTCAAATCGAATCCTGCTTTTTGAAGAATTATTAATTATTACGGCAGTGGACAAGATCAGAGCTTAATTATTACGGCAGTGGACAAGATCAGAGCTTTCCAAACAACACGTGTTTCTTCATATTATTTTTCTATTGCCATCACCAGAAAGCCCCTCACCACCGTTGTTGAGGTGTTCACCATGTCATGCTAGCTGTATGAGGCACAATCACCGAAATCTAAGTGACCTCAGGCGCCGATGTATCATGTCTCCCTACCAAACGAGATCAGCTCTCTGACTCTAAGGAGCTGACATGTGGGTTTTACAGCTCATAAGTCTATATGTCAGCGAAACATTACATTAGAGAAGTCGTTTCCGTCTTCCTACTATCTCTCAGTTTTATCCATGGTGCTCGTATCTGACTTGTTCAGTGGCTGCACTGGCAAGCGACTCCTGGGAGACGAGAAATAGCGAGACAATAGGTGACATTGAAACTCCTGATAACTCCTATGCCGAATTGCCAACAAGAAGTCTACTATCCTGCATACCAACAAAATGGCTGGACTTCTATCTGGTTTGCCGTTCTTGATAAAATTTCAGCAGGCCTGGGGAAAAAGAAGAACTTTATATGAAACGCTGTTCATGTCTATTTCTCAGCATTTGGCATTCCTTAGTTGTTGGTATACATGGTTGGGTATATATATATATATATATATATATATATATATATATATATATATATATATATATATATATATATATATATATATATATATATATATATATATATATAAAAGATGGTCTTGTGGGCCCGCACGCCCATCCTGTGTGGCGTGGCCGAATCTCTAATTTGAAAACTCAAATTGAAAATCGAACCGTTCAAATTATTCTATATATTAATATTGCCTTGTATACCAAATTTTACATTTTTTAAATTTTTTACTATTTTATCAGATAGGTCAAAAATGTAATAAAATAGATACTCCGAAATCGTTGGATTATTGCATTTTTGACCTATCGATAAAATAGTAAAAAATTTAAAAAATATAAAATTTGGTATACAAGAAAATATTAATATGTAGAACAATTTGAACGGTTCGATTTTCAATTTGAGTTTTCAAATTAAAGATTCGGCCACGCCACCGGGATGGGGTGGCGACGCGCCACACAGATATATATATATATATATATATATATATATATATATATATATATATATATATATATATATATATATATATATATATATATATATATATATATATGAGGTACAGTCCACCCGATCATTTAACAGGTAAATTCCAGTGAAATGCAGCTAGCACTTGCCTCTAAAAATAATGGAGATATACCATTTTCATCCTTGGTACGTTGAGAGCACCGAATGACGTCTTAAGCAGCAATTTCTCTTTTAAGCAGCAATGAATTATATATATATATATATATGGGCTCGTGTGGCGCGTCGCAGCCCCATCCTCATGTGGCGTGGCCGAATCTCTAATTTAAAAACTCAAATTAAAAATCCGAACCGTTCAAATTCTTCTACATATTAATATCTCCTTGTATACCAAATTTTATATTTTTTTTAAATTTTTTTACTATTTTATCAGATAGGTCAAAAATGCAATAAAATAGATACTCCAGGAATCGTTGGATTATTGCATTTTTGACCTATCTCGATAAAATACTAAAAAATTCAAAATATAAAATTTGATATACAAGGCGATATCAATATGTAGAAGAATTTGAACGGTTCGGATTTTTAATTTGTGTTTTCAAATTAGAGATTCGGCCACGCCACACGCGATGAGGCTGTGCGGCGCGCCACACAGTAGCCCATCTCTCTCTCTATATATATATAGAACCAGGCGGAGGACCTGTAAAATTGGACTTCAGACGAAGTGCCAACAAAGTATAAGTACGACAAGCCGTTTCTGCCGTGGCACGTCATGGAAGACATGCCCTGGGAAATCGGGCTAATGCACGACTCGTACCTAAAGACGTTCGGATTGGGGCTCAGCATGCTTACCGTGAAGGTCCCGGATAATGCTTTCACCAGTGCCAAATGGGATACTGGTCATCGATTTCAATGACCTTCACGCATTATTCAAGATGGAAAAAAATGAATATAAATCTCGTTGCTGCGTTTTGCCTGTAAGTATCAACCTAACTTAATATCATTAATAAATTCATTTGCAAACTAACTTGTGAATAATTAATTACTCGCTGCATTACTTAGGATGCAATACACAAACGCGAAAAAGACCAATTATCCAGCTGCATACATTAACCTAACAAGGATATGCTGGACGGAACACGAGGTTCATGTTCGTGAAGATTCCGATGAGCTCAAAGGCAAAACAAAGAAACAAAAAGCTGCAATCATCAAACAAATGCACAAGGATAAGATGATCACGTTATCATTCTACTTGGGCAAGGCTATGTTGGAGCATAGAGAGAAAAAATGTCCTCATGGTCCCTTATGCGTTGCGGTACGTAATATTCGTCCGTAAAACCGATATTTTACTATGATATCACCTACAATTAACATATCTCTTCTTTCACAGCGATCACTACATACTATTTCTGGTCTATCCGCGGGACCACGTGGTCGTAGTGCTTGGTCCGGCACACTACAGCCAGGAAACATTCAAAGAGTTCCTCGTCATTTTAATTTGTAAGTAATATCATGCACCATTTAATACGTTTTGTCTACTTTTACTATCGAATAAACAATTGATCAGTGAAACATGCAATTATTTTGTCTACAGAGCACACCATCATTATGTAAGAAACATTGGACCGGTGAATGATCCACAAAAGAAGAAGCTTCTTATGAGGATAAATTTTCCGGTAATTATATGCTCGCTATATGACGACATTTTATACTGTGTTTAATTTCAAATTATTGACGCACATAATAAATTTTATTCAACACAGTGTTATAAGCAACCACCAGGCACTAACCTTTGCGGCTACTACGTGTGCGAGATGCTCAGAATCTACGAGAGATACTTTACTAAGTTAGAACAAGTAAGTTCAGAGAAAATATATCTTTCTACACGTTATCGATCTTGTATAATTTTCCTAATCGTATGTATGTGTACTATTCTTCCTTAAACAGATCATGGAAGTTCCAGTTGTAGCGAACCAGTTCGACAATCGAACCATGCTTAGCTTGGTTGCAGATCTTTGCCGCTTCATCCGTCACGATGTCTGCAACCATTTGGGCGATTTCTACGATCCGGAGAGTGAGCTGGCGATGGACGATAAATTCAAACGACTTAGGGAGTGGGAAAAAGAGCACCGCCATTAATGAATGATTTGTAAATTGTTGCTAGACTTCTATAATTTGCGCGAGACAAAACTTGATATATATATATAAACATGCATGCATGATCTGTGTACGTACATTTATATCTTTTATAAGAAAATAATATAATTAAATGCATTTTTTCTCGTGCGAATATATATATATATATATATGCATCTTATCAATCGACCCATACATTTAATATTACTGAAAGAGAGAGGGGAGGAGAGAGAGGACAGAGAGGAGAGGAGAGGAGAGAGAGAGGACAATAGCTAATGTACATAAAATAATGGGCGGACGAGACACCATCTTCCCGTGCGGTCGACTTAACGGACCGCAAGGGAAGATCCATTATCCCGTGCGGTCGGGTAAAGTGGCCCGTACGTGATAATCGATCTTCCCGTGCGGGCCTCTTAAGCCAACCACACGGGATAATAGATCTTCCCATGTGGTTGGGCCACCCGCACGTGAAAATGGTCTTTTCCCGACCTTTTCGCGCATGTGGACATACCTTCCGCACGGGAAGATGCCTTTCGGCCCGCATAAAAAAATAGTTTCTCCAGTAGTGATAAATAAAGATATCAAGTAGAAATACAATTTAAAAATAACTAAAATTTAAAATTAAACATAAGCAATATTAGAATAAAAGTTCATATATAACCTAATATGAGATTAATTAAAATTTATAATAAAAAATAAAATAATTCTGAAATTAGAAAAATAAAAAGATAGTTCAAGTAGGAATACAAATTTTAAATAACAAAAATTTAAAATAAAAAATCTTGAAAGAAGACTCCATCTAGAACACAATACGAGTTTAATTAAAATTTAAAATAAAAATTAAAATAATCCTAAAATTAGAAAATGAGAGTTCAAGTAGGTTACAGTTTAGAAGTAACTAAAATTTGGAATTGAAAATAAGAAATATTAGAATAATAGTACATGTAAATCCAAATATGAGATTAATTAAAATTTGAAATAAAAACAAAATAAATTCTAAAATTAGAAATTGAAAAAAGAGTTTAAGTACGAATATAATTTAGAAATAACTAAAATTCGAAATAAAAAAATAAAAATAAAGAGTATTGAAAAATAGGCCATTTTATAACACAACACAAGTTTAATTAAAATAAAAAAACAAAAATAAACTGCAAAATTAGAATAATAAAATTAGGAGTGTAGTAGGAATAGAATTTACAACAACTAAAATTTTGGAATAAAAGGGAATATTAAAAGGTTAATTAAATTTGAAATAGAAAATAAAATAAATTGAGGAATAAGAAAAATAAATTCAGTGTTCAAGTAGGAATATCATTTAGAAATAATTAAAATTTAAAATAAAAAATAAGGAATATTGAGAAGATCGTTCATGTAGATCACAACACAAGATTAATTAAAATTTAAAATAAAAATAAAATAAGTTCTACAATAAAAAATTGAGAATTTAAGTAGAAATAAATTCTGGAAATAACAAAAAATTAGAATAAAAACAAGAAATATTAAAAAGAGTTCATCTAGAACACAACGGTGGCAATTGCGAGAAAAAAGTAGTAACAGCGAGCATGACAATTGATGGAACATCTAAAAACTATAAATAAAACCTTCAATGATGATTAAGAGAAAAGACGGTGAACATGTCGTCAAGCAGTAGGGTTATGATGGTTCACATGACTTCCAGAAAGTAAAAAAAAACAATGATACGTTTGACAAGACTTCCGATGAGACTATGAACTCTAAAAGCTATAAAGTATAATGTTAAATGTCTCAAGAAAAATGAATAAAAGCCGTGACAAGCCGGACAAGTAAATAAAGAGGCGATAAAGCATAAAGCAGTAAAAGGTTGTGATTGGTGTGACTTCTTACAACTATAAAATTAAAATCTGATATTCAATTTTTTAATATGCTAAGACAAATGAGATGGCTATTTAACAAATTTTGAGAAAATCATGTGTAAAAAACTTAGGTAATTTTATATGGGTGCTAGCCGTATGATTGCGTGGGCTACCTACTAGTTTTATTTTATTTTACTGCTAGTAAGTGGGTGGTTTATTAATTAACTAAAAGTTTACAACCAGGAAGTGATTACAAGTTGGAATTTTAATCTCCAAACTGCACAATGCCAAATTCTTCAAGCAAATTGAACGATCTCATCCCTTGACATGAGAACTCTTGATGCCTCGTACGACGAGAGCCATGGCGACCAACCAGTTCAGCTCCATTCCTAAAATGGTAGAAACATAAAAATATCAAAAACTTTTGGCGGAATTAAAGGTTATCCTCGAAATTTGATGGAGATCGATCTGACCGGTATAGATGCGCCGGTCGACCGCCTAGATACCATCGATCCGACCTACGGTGTAACTCAGGTCTAACCTTCTTGCCTCTGCTGCCGTTGCCTGATGTCACCGGTGACACCGCTTGGAAGCCACTAGTCTGATCATCGAGTTGCCGCTGGTTTGACCGCCATGCACTCGCTAGTGTAACCGCCAAACCCGAGCAAAACACAAATCAAAGACTCTTTAAGTAGATCAAATTTTATTAGTTATATTTATGTTTAAAAATTGCAACAACAACATTCCTCTCTTAAAATTCGACTAAACTCGAAACCCTAACTTTTCTCTCAACTCAAACTCTCACAAAATCGATATCAAGAGGCCTCAACCCCTCTTTTATTTATACCTAGAGGTGGTTTCCAAAAAAGCCATAGATTAAACTTGTACGAGTAGTCCAAATCAAATAGGAAACCTTTCGATACAAGTACCAACTTATCTCATTACAATTCAAACTCCAATTTTTCAAATTTGGACTCCTTCCAAATTCGATTTGCTTTTCATATGCACACAATCTCCTATCGTATGCGGCATGGAATTTTCACCAACCAATCTTTAACCTAAGTATCCAACATGATATTTGGATCATCTGGACACCATCTTCTCCCAAGTAGAGTCCCGATCCATCATTGGTAACGTTCTTCCGAAGCATCAAGACACACCTACACATAAATCAAACAAGAAACCATATCCAAGCACATGTTATTTCTCAACTTGACTCAACATTAGCACATAACAAGATACATATAAAAATCATCTATAAATCTTAAACATAAGATAATCATAAGTATTCAAACAAACATCCCAAAACTGACTCCAAATAAAAATTAGTCAGTCGTACAGTCGGGTTGGTTGGTCTAACCGTATGTATCATGCCAGTCTAATCGGCCTACACCACCCAGTCTGACCGGTCCCACACAGACAACACTACTTCTTCAATTAGTCACCAAATATCAAAATCAATTATCTCATATATTAATTATTCATCACAAAATATATAAATCAAAACCATTGATTTCACACATCAAAAGGTTGCTGTGGAGATCCTACTGCCTCCCAGGCCTACCATGGCCAGCTACTTGGAGTTGATCTCCGTCGGCTCTTCATCGCTTTCTCAGCTTGTCACTCCATCACATGTGAATACACTGTCCGGTGGTAGCAGGCTAGCAGCAAACAGAATGGTCAAGTAGATAAATGAGGAATTCCCGTCCCAAATATTAGTCCCTTGATTTGATTATTGAGCATTTTTGAACACATTGTTACAAAGTTACAATGAATCAAATTAAGTACAACAGGTAGTTCAAAAGTTAAATTCTCCTTCATTTAATATTAATCCTTCTGCATCCTTAGTTGGTCTAGAGGCCAGAAGTCACTACATCCATTATCTAAAATTTAGTTATCACTCAAATTCCCCAAAGTAACCACCACAGTGTCAGTTTAGAATGATCTAGAAGAACCTGCAGTCACCATGGCTCTTTCCTGCCTCAATCTGCTTGTATGTCATGAAGGAGAGTGTGACGACCCCATTGCTACGTCAACAAACCATTGGCTGAATAAACTGAATGGATCACTTATATGTACATCACCAGAATCAGCACTCAAAGTCCACCGCAGAGTCATCAGCGATGTGACCCAAAGGCCAAGAAAGAAGTTGCCTCTCATGTATGTTACCAATAGATGAGGTGGATGGTACTGTGTCCTTTTATTCATCCTACAATCATCATTCATCCAGTCATACATCATGTAACTAAACAATCGAATCATTAGAGGTGTAGAAGGTACAGTGGAGCACTGGAGCAGATGAAAAACATATAAGTTCTATGACGAAATGCAAGCTTGAGCAAAACAGGAGCAAGAGGAATGGCAAATCTGTTACTGTGATGAATCCATTAGTAGAAGAGAACTTTGACGTTGCTCGAAGTATGTTTTATTTATTTTTATCTTTTTCATTTTCGCTCTAATCTAATCTATATGTAGGATTGAACATGAGTAATCAAGCTTATATGTCGGAGAGCTATACTTTCACAATGGAAAAGAGAAGACCCTCCTTTTGAAGATTCAGCTAGGGGACGAGTAGGAATCAAACTCATGTCATGTGTGCGTGAAAGTAACACTATGTGAACGTAAAAAAGATGAACATAACACGTATACAGATTCAGTCTGCTCGGAAGCATAATATGTGTTTAGGACTATGAGGATGCAAGCGTGCGTGATACAAGCTTACCAAATGAGACTATGCTAGGGTTTCTCTTTCTAGGGTTTTCAAAACTCTAGTTTTTCTCCCTTTCTAGGTGGCATCACCTCTTCCTCTTATAGCCCAAGGAGGGGTTTACAGTGTCGTTATCATCTAGTGAATGTTTATGCTACATCTTGTCATTGTCTCTTGTGACATTCTTGACTTAATGGTGGGATTACCGCCACGGCCTTGTTTTTACTATGCCCCAGGCACTCTACCGGAGGTCCCGAGACAGCTGTGTCTTGCTCCTCTTCCCACCTATTCAAAACCGGGCTTGGAGGGCCCAAGCCAAGTCACAATAGAACCCTCGACTATCTCCTTGCTTGGCAGCAATGTTACGAATCACTTGCCAGCAAACAACACGCCGCTCCGCCCCTGTTGCTTTGAGTGACGCCACGTCATCGATGGCTTCGAACCTCGCCACCACCTAGTTGCATGTGACTGCGCTGCAATCTTGATTCGTAATCTTCTGGACGCTGCACTGCAATCGGCATGATGATGTTGCCCTCGATCTGGTCATTGGGCCGATCATCCTGCTTAGCCTGCTGGTGGCGCACATAGTCTTTGCCTTGAAAAAATAACACCCAGGCAAAGATCTCCGTGAAGAGCCAGGGGCAACCAATACCAACGGGCTCCTCATTAGAGTTATCATATGATTTGTTTCTACCCTGAGTTAATGTCCATCTCCAGGCTGTTGTGTTCTCGGGCTGTGTTACGCTCCCGGGGCACATACAGTGTCCGGGTCCCCTGGCCATGCTCGGGCCCCAGGCACACTCCCGTGCCTTGTAATAGAAGTTCTTGTTATGTTGGATGAGCTTCTCAAAGATGTCATTGATGAAGAAGTTTATGATGGACAGAACTCTATGAGTTTATTTCAATATGCAGATATATCTATATGTTTCTTAAAGATTTAAATCTTGATGGAAGCCGAGGTCCCGGAAATCGAGGGCCTCGGTTCCAGTTGTATACCAGCTGTTAGTCCCCACGTGGGTAGGTTCTGACCTAACAATGAATTCTAAATATGACAAAAAGTAATAATGTGGCCTATGGCATTTCAGGATCCTCAAGAAAGGATGACTCAAAGGTGCCGCCTACGGGTGCCGGTTGAAAAATCCGTTATCAATCGCTTTTTATGTAGTAGTGATTTTACATGTCTTCTTCATTCTATCTGTAGGACCAAAACACGGCAAATCAGACCTACCAAAGGGGATGAAAGGTATTGGCAGTCAGTGGAAGCCAAAATTCAAACGTTAAAGTATCAAAGATCAAGGGCATTTGCCTTTACCTTAGAAACATTCCAATCACCTCAATTATCCGGCTTTCATTTGTATAGCAAGGATAGTCAAGGAATTCATCTCTACTATCATGATAGAGCATTCGCCTAACGCTGAGGAGCATCAGTTCACCTGTTGCTAGATGCAGTAGACATGGTGAGATTGCTAGAGACAACGCGGCAGGACAATTTCATCCCAATATGCCATGACATGAGAACTCGCAATGTCTCATATGACATGGACTATGACAACCAATGCGCTCCATGGCTGAAGTGACCTCTAGCTATCCAAGACAATCTGGTTAGGATAGATGCTCCGATGTCTCCCAAGCCTACCATGACAAAGCTATTAGAGTACATATATATGTCATCGCGTATGAGAATGAGATGAGCGAACTTGTTAAGGATGTTGCCATGTCTATAAGTGATTTGGACGGTATCGTCAGGACGTAAAGCGAAGAGGCGGATGGAAAGCGCGAAGCGCCGACTTCGCCGGCTACGCCTCCGCAAAAACAACCACTTCGCATTGCGGTCATCACCGTCATCGCCGCTTTTGCAGCCTCGCCGCACGATTTGTTCGCCGTTTCTGTCAACGCTTTTTGAAATTGCGACACGAGTTCGCTTTACCCCTCATGAGGACAGGCTATTCTTGTAAAAACTTTTACATTTATTATATTTATTTCTGAGAAAAAAATTGAATAGTATATTTTCAAAAAAAATTCTGTTGCAGCAAGGTTTGACAGCTCTACGATTCGCCCAAGCTATTCATACGAATATTGGTCCTTCAGGGTCTTTGGTACTCCATGCATTGCAAATTCAGTGCAAACTGAAATAATAAAACCATGTACAAAGTATTTTTTTCAAAGCAAAGTGACTGAAACTGAAACCTATGTTATCAAGGTATATATTCAGAGCTAACATAAAGTCAGTATAAAATACACATCTAAAATTAGGCATCTGAAACTATGGTGTAACTTCAGAGCAAGAGCAAGTAACTCATTGAAAGCTAATATTATTATTACATACAACTAAGTTAACAAAATTATCAGTCACAACTAAGTAATTGATATATAGAAGATTATCTCATAACCGAGTAAAGCAATTGCCTTCAATCAGTTCCGATCAAGATTAACATGTAACAAATACAGCTTTAAGGTTTCACTTGACGCAATTTCAGTGCAATGTATTGAGCACCAACCAATAAATAATCGGAGTTATATTTTACTACTTTATATTTTATATTTGCAATTAATATGTGTCCTACCCAGCTAGGGATTCCTTTTACCACAATTCCTAAACTTGCCGACCACAGGAGATTTGACCAAATTTACATAACCAAAATAAAAATAAAGAGAGGATAAAAAATATTCTTCAGTGGCAGAAATCATGGGAAATGACAGCCCACTTCTGATATTTAAACCAGTGAGCCCCCAATAGCCGTGCACAGGTTAGACAGAGATGTTGGGTCAGCCAAGGTCAGGATTTCCCAAATCATTTTTGTTTACCGTGCCCCACCGCGGTAAGGCGGTTATCATGGTAATCGCACGGTTATCACGATGTATACCGTGGTCTCAAATTGAAAAACGATAACCGGCGCGTGGTAACCGTCATAACCGCGCGGTAACCGTGCAGTTTAGAAAACCCTAGCCAAGGATGGTGATTGAGGAATTACTAAACTACCTATGCTAATATTAGTTCATATTCCTAATTTACCCTTTAGGAATCAACGGTGGATACTAATTGATTTAGGATGTACCTATGGTACCCTCCAAGCACCTAAAAGATCTCCAAAAATATATACCACAAAAACCTACCAAGGGGGCTGAAAGGTAGTGGAAGTAAGTGGAATCCAAAAATTAAAACATTGAAGTAAAGTTCTAGGGCATTTTTAGTTTACCCCAAAAAACATTAATTGCAATCGCCTCAACTATATCCAGCTTTCATTTGTATAGCAAGCTAGGATAGTCACAGAATTCATCTCTTCTGTCGTGAGAGAGCATCTGCCCCATGGTCAAAATAGCTCGCCGCTGCTGCATGCATGGTTCGACTTGCTGGGGTTTACTGAAGACAACGCGGCAGGACAATTTCATCCCAATATGCCATGACACGAGAACTCGCAATGTCTCATATGACAAAAGCATATCCATGACAACCAGGTTGCTATAGAGATTCCGATGCCTCCCAGGCCTACCATGGGAAGCTACTGGAATACATATCTCCACGGCTCCATGGGCTTTTAATCTCATCCAAATGCATTTGTATGATGGTAGGAGCAAAACATTGTGGTCAAATTAATCTGAAATACGAGAGAAATTTCTTTGTGAAAGGTTCCTCCAACTTGTTCTTAAGCATCTTTTGTACACACACTCTAGTTCCAGCATCACCAATCAGTATAGGTTCGAAGTTACAATGAATAATCGATCAAACCATGTACTACTAGAGGTAAATGAGAGATGAAATTCTCATTTATTTAAATACCGTTTCCAATTTAATTTCCCAAAATCTCTCAAGCTTCAATTCAATTTGGCACATAGAGCAAGAAGAAAAAGTTATGACCAACATCGCTTACCTCGATCATCTTCCATGCAATACACAGGAGAGCGATGTTGAAAATCTATTTTATTGTATTATGATATGCTAGCAAATGTGCCCGTGCGTTGCAACGGGTGAAGTCGAGGCGCGGCGCGGATGGGGACGGGAGGGAGGAACGTAGGCGCGGCGCAAGAGCTCCGAGCAGTGATGGGAGGGAGGAGCGCAGACGCAGCGCGGGTGCAGCGCGGATGGGGACAGGAGGGAGGGGCGCAGGGAGGAAGGGACGCAGGAGGTCTTTTTTTCATCCAAGTCCTCCCTTTCTTTTCAGCATTGGGACTGCGGGTAATTTCGAAAAAACTCAAGGGGTTTTCTGCAAAATAGTCAGGCAAAACAAAATTTTGGATAGAAACACTACTTGCTCTATAGATAGTTATAGATTACATTGACTCTCTCATGGGGTATATATAGAAGTACATATGAGGTAGAGACTTGGAGTACAAGACACGTTAAGATGAATTTATCTCTAGGATTATATCTCTAGAACTCTATCTTATCTCTAGGATTCTATCTCTAGGACTTTATCTCACCTCTATAATTTATATTTGACTCTTATCTCCAACCATACATATCTGTACTTTTAACATTCCCCCTCAGTCGTAACGGGAGTGAAGCGAACGATTGCGACTGAATTTGAAATCTTCTGTTATCTTCTTCGACTCACCATCATCAGTTGCATCTCTGATGAACGGTCCTCCACCTGGTGCCTGTGTCCCCTTCGGTGTCGTCCCTTGACTCTCCTCTATTCCTCCCGCATTTATAGCGAGAGTGTGATGGACGATAGCATGACACGGACGCTTTGACTGGAGTTGATGTAGATGACTTTTGTTGTAGACGTTTGTCGATGTAGCCGATCATATAGTAGTAGTGGTCATGATAGTTATGGTAGTTGATGTAGCCGCATATAGCCAAAGGCGAAAAAATAATTACGCCATGGTGTGAAAACGAAATTACAATTGTTAGCATCTTGCACCTTGTAGGTGTCAGAGGATGTTGTTGAGGACGTCTTGTGAATCTCAGAGGACGTCGTTGGTGATGAGGCCACCACTTTGGTTGGTCCTTTTGTGTCGTGTAAGAGGTCATCACAGTAGTGATGCCGGGTTGATGCAGTCGTTGCCGTCGTAGTTGACGTGGTCAATATCGTTGATGAAGCATCTTGTAGATGTATCTGTCAGAGGATGTGTGATATCCATCATTGTGGATGATGCGTTGGCGGTGGTATGTACCATGTTGACGAAGACCATCGACGAGATGTGTTGCTGGTGATGACGAATTGTTGTTGATGTAGTCACAGGGGTTGATGTAGGGATGTGATTTTTTTCCTATGTATTTCCTTGCGCATGGCCAGCCTGTGGATGGATTGTGATGACAACATGTTGATGTCACGATAATGCACTTGCGACATCGTGGCTGGAATTTACGTGCCGCTAATATCATCATGTAACCTTCCCAAGCGTGGAACCTGGTGGAGTAGCTGGCGCAGATTGTATCGCCTCTGTCTTCTGCTTGATGGAGATCGGAGGTTGTTTCGGCTCCAATATTTGGTACGTTGCCGGCGCATCATTGAAGCTGAAGCACATGCATGCTTGAAGTAGTGCATGGTGCTTGTGTAGATCGATCTCCTCTAATCATGTCCACCGTGCCGTCGATCTCCATCCTACGCGCTCTTGAAGATTGATAGAGTTTTAGGTGGCTAGTAGGAATAATTGTGATCTAATGCTAATTATTGAGAAACATATATAATGATCTGTGGATAATCTAATCTTAGATGATAGAAGAGGCTACCTAGCTAATGCGTTGCCTCAGGGAGAGCCTACAGATTCATCTCATCTCCCTGGGACAGCGCGAACAAAAGATGGGTCGGACCTAGGATCGATCGACATTGGTCTATAGCTCTGATACCATGTTGAAAATCTATTTTATTGTATTCTGATATATTACATTGTCCCTCTCATAGGTATATATAGAAGTACATATGAGGTAGAGACTTGAAGTACAAAACAAGTTAAGATAGATTTATCTCTAGGATCATATCTCTATGACTTTATCTTATCTCTAGGATTTTATCTCATCTCTATTATTTATATTTGACTCTTATCTCTAACCATACATATCTGTACTTCTAACAAGTGAGACGACACCGTTGCTGCATCAGCAAGTGAGCAAGAGGATTCTCAAGCCTACATGGCTGCAAGCTGCTGCGAGGGTGGAAAACGGAGGAGACCGGTGGCTGTGGATGGAACTGGCGGTGTGATTGCCCACGTATCAGTGTGTTAACGACCAAATTTGGTAACCAAATCCCTAAGTTCAAGGTTGAAATTGAAGTGGAATCGGATCGGAAAAGTGATCTGCGGAGAAACAGAGGTTGAATCGGCCATGATTAAATCGGCTGGGAGACCAGTCGGCTGAGGCCGAATCGGATAGGAACAGCCGATAGCCGATTCCGATTCAGAGAAGAAGATGAAACCATTTCCGATAAAGAAGCTTGAAGATAAAAGGAAGATTCGGTTCCCAAATGTTCGTTAAGATATTGCCATCTATGGATAGAGTGCTGTAACGACAATTGTATCTATAAAATAGGGATTTGTATAGTTTTCCCTTTTGTAACGCGGCATAGGATTACTTCCCGGAATATTGTCGTACCGTGTATAGTAGATAGATAGAAACCGTGTTCTACACGGACTTTGTTGTACTTGGGTATAAATAGGACCCGAGACCCCTTGTAAATATATACATACACATCAATACAAACTCGACGCATTGCCAAACCTTTTTCTTCAGACGAGTTCTTGATCCTGCTTCGGGCTGCATCGATTTCGACCTCGAATAAGGTAAACACTTATCATTAGTAGTTTGTATCGTCGAATCTATTGCTTACATCGTCATGATACTCTAGATTTAATGTTATAGACTGCGCAATTTATCATATACGATGTATAATCTAGGGTAATATCTAGATCTATCTTGCCATCGGCTCGTTTCTCTCAGGAGACAGTAGTCGATAAAGATATATCTAGATGTTGAACTAGTTTATATGTTGTATCCACCGTCTCGAGGGGTTTACATCGGTTCATATAGATCTAATACTTCTTTTTGTACTTAATGCTGCATCATTATGACCTATTAAGTCGTTCTTAGAATTATTAAGATCTATTCGGCTAGATGTTTACCATTAAAGACAGTGTTGGGGTTTCAACCAGCCTTATCTGTTTTAATTGTCTTTTAGCATCATTTACTATTTAGATATATTAAAGTTGCCTCTTATATTAAGATCTCAATCTGGTTAAATGCCTTAAGCCAGTATCAATCTGTTGGAATCAACCGACAGCCGATTGATCTAGGTTTAATGCATTTAGGTTAGATTAATATCTTTTCATAAGATGTGTCGGAGTAATAGCCGATCCACGTTAGATTTGTAGCATCAGCTAGGTTATAAATGCATATATTTGTTATCCTGATGTATATTTAGATTAAGTGGTTTATATTGTCTCGACATAGCCGATCTATCCCAATCACTTAGTTTAAATGTGCTTTGGGATAGCTGTTATATGTAAATTGATTCCCTGAGCCGATCTGGTAGGATCTAACCTTAACTTTAACGCATGTATCTGTTTATTTCTTGTTGGTTAGCAGATCAAACCAACTGGCACGCCTAATTCATCAAAGGTAGCCAAGGACGGACTTGCACTGGAGTTAAGCAGATCTCCCAGGCCAGCGCGTGGGAAAGATTTCTCATCAACACAGTGAGAAGAAACGTGGCAACTAGTCTCAACGCTCGGGGTTGGCTTGGAAGGAAAGTGATATGCATGAGAGCTCCTGATGTCTCCCAAGCCAACCATCCTGCACGTAGAACCGCACGGTGTCTCAGTGACGTATCTAGGAATGTTATATGGATGGTTTACCCTTTTTTGAAAAAATTCTACATATAACAAGGTTAGAAGTATAAATTGATCAAATGTGCATCATCTATACTAATATAAAATGTACCAGTTTCATCACATAATTCTTTTTTAGCTCCTTAGATCTTCTCATCCAATGGCTTATATCGTGAGTTGAATCCCTCTGCAATTAGCGATCTCCCGCTCCGCATAAACAGCGATTACAAAAATTAGCGATCGGTCAAAACAAAAAGAAAAAAGAAATTATTTCCCCTGCTCACCCTACCCCTTGCGCCTGCTTCGCTGGACCGCCATTGTAGGCACCAGGCACCGCCCCCGCGGCCGCCACCTTCACCGCTCGCCCCACCCTGTTGTCGCCGCCTCCTCATGCATGCCCGCTGAAGAGCCGGTGTTGAGAGGACGGAGAGCTGGGGTCGCCGTCGGCCACCGTCGTCTCCACGCACGCCCGCACTACTCCACGGTGCTCGGGATTGAGGCCGCTGTGCTCCTCTCCTTACGCGACATCCTCGCGAGACATATCATATATGAATTATAGCCTTGAACTTTGCCTTGAAAGGTAGTTTTCATAATCTTCCATTGTAGATGAGCCAACATCTAAGCTGGATTCAACAACAGCTCTCATGATAATTCAGCTTCTACATCATATGGCTTAGGTAATGTGCAAGTATTTTATATTAGCTGGCAATTAGTTTAGTTCATCTTTAAATTTATATATTACCTGGAAATTAGAAATCTGTGACTCAGGAAGTAATATGCAGGGATTAGGAACTGGAAATTGGAGCTACCCTCTTGGACATAAAAAAGGCAAAAATTGTATCTTCAGTTACAGTCATGAGTCATGACATTCATGCTAGCAGGAGGATTCTTTTGTAAAGGTAAGAGAAATATTACGGGCCCAATATTTGTTCAAAATAGATTGTGATATAGATATTTTGCACTCCAAAATATATGAGTTTGTGGCTTTCTATAGTGTAGATGGAAGTTTTTCTAAAAAATTCAGTTGTAGGGGATGTCGAATTTGCACCTTGTACTGTTTGCAGGGGACTTTCACCCTTCTACTTATACTAAGGTAAACCTTCCAAGCATGGTTTTTCAGTTTTTCTGCCATCATGATGAATTAAGATTTACATTACTTGATGTTAGCATTATAGATTTGTGTATTTTTTTCCTAATTCATATAATTGGTTTTTCGTGACTGCAAATCACAGTTCAGGCTATTTTGTACCTCATGTTGTGATTTAATGTTCAGAAGACTATTATGGCTTATGGGTACTTGCTCTAATATAAATTTTGTCAAATTATACGTTGAAATTACACAATATTGCAGATTACTCTTTTATCTAATCCTGAATTTTGAATTGGTGCATAGTGATTAGTTAGGTTATTTTCTGACAATGCTGCTCTTTTATGAAATGAACAGTTCATATTATTGTAGCCTGGAATGATCCAAATAGTTTGAGTCAATACAAGCACAAATTTATTTGCGAAGTGGCCGATTTCTAGATAGGTTTGCATATTTCTTTTCAATATTTTGCTAGTATACCTGAATGAAATGGTTCATTGTGCACAAAAATACGTTCATTGGTGCTGACATGGTTAATAAGTTCTCATATCCCCTGTAGATAAACTTGTGAACATGAATGTGTCATAATAGCTATGACACTGACAGGTCACTCAATCATCGTGTTTAAAGTACTTTTCTTTACAATGTGTCAATAGCAATATCTATGAACTGAGGGAAGATCAAATATAACGGCGAATCAAATGAGTCACAAGCCACATAGATAAGATCAATAACACCAACTAGAGCTGCTCTTTTTTTTTGTCGGGAAGGCTCAAAGACGGCGGCCATCCAATTTCATTAAGTATGGGAGAAAAAACTTAAAATGTTTTGGTACAACGGCATTACGATGTCGGCCCTAGCACCACAAATTGGTAGCTAGGCCAAAACTGAAAAAGGAATTCAAAGAAAAAGGGAAAAGAAAAACAGCATGGGGAGTCAAAACCCCTGCTTTCAGCTCGCTAGGAAACACTCTCCTTGAAAATTCCAGCCGACTTCCATATCTCAATTTCCTCGATTATGCCTTCTACAACTGCGCATGGGGTTTTAGTCTTGTGCTCAAATATTCTTGCATTCCTTTCATTCCATAGTTTCCGGCACACAAGGAAGAACACATTGTCAAACGCTTTTCTGTAGCTTGTCCGAAAAAAGCCCCGCGCTTGTAACCAGCATTCAGCTAGCATCAGGTTTAGCTCAAATGGTGTTGGGAAATATATCCCTATCCAATTTGTCATCCTTTGCCATACTTCTACAGAGAAAGAGCAAGAAGCCAGGAGATGTGTGCCATCTTCCAAACCAGTGCTGCAGAGAACACAGTTGGGCTCGTGCGGCCAATTTCTCTTTGCCAAATTATCGGCGGTTAAACAGCGATTTTTGAAAGCAAGCCACATGAAGAACTTTACTCTTGCTGGTGCTGTAGAATTCCAAAGTAATTCCCCATGGTCACAATCTTCCCTAGATTGGAAAAACATAGTATAGATACTTGCCACCGAAAATCTTCCATCGAGAGAAAGTTCCATTTGATGACATCGGGACTTTCTGAGATGGTAAGCTGTTGAACTACATCCCACAATTGGAGGAATTGGCCTAAAGCTTCATTGGAAAGGGACCCTTGGATGTTGCGGATCCAGCGGTTATTTACCAGAGCTTGCGCAATGGATATCTTTGAAGGATGTACATAGCTGCTGAGACATGGCCATTTGTTACAAATACTCCCTTCACTAGACCAGTTGGAGGTCCAGAAAGGTGTGTGAATTCCATTTCCCACCACAAACTAAGCAACCGATAATAGTACTTTGCTGGTATCTTCATCAAACCCGTATTCCACTTTTGTCCAGGGCCAGTCCCTATGCTCAATTTTGCATGCCAAACATTTTAGGCGAAGCGCCAACCCGAAGAGGTACAAGTCCTTTATCCCTAGCCCTCCCTTTTGAACTGGTGCACACACGTTTGTCCAAGCTACTAGGCAGTGGCCGCCATTAGTATTTTCGGTTCCTTTCCACAAGAATCCTCGACACTTACAATTGATTTTCTTGATTGCCCACTTTGGTAGCTATAGTACTGAAATATAGTGTATTGTGACCACCGTTAGAACTAATTTTACAAGACAGAGGCGGCCGTCAATCGGTAGGAGCTTCGGCTTCCATCCTGCAACCTTTCTTGAGAGCTTGTCCAAGAGTTGCTGAAGTTTTGCTTTCGTCGGTTTTCCTTGAGAGAGTGGTAAACCCAAATAGATTATTGGGAATTGTTGCACTGCACAGCCTAAGATAAACTTAATCAAATCTGTAACTTCCTGTGAATAGTGGATAGGCGTCAAGGAGCTATTCAAGTAGTTTGTTTGCAACCCTGTCGCTTCACCAAAAAGGTTTAGTAGTGCTTTCATTGCCTCTGCTTCATGAGCTATTGGCTTGAAGAGTATCACTGCATCATCAGCATAGATAGAGATGTTTGGCGTGTAGCTGAGTTGCTCAAAGGTGCCAATAATCCACTGATCCCAGCTTGCTTTACCATTGCTGATTATCCAGCTGATATTGACATATGCTTCTTCTTTGCTAGGAGAGTGGCCAATGATGATTGATGGTGCTTTTGATTTTGTTTCTTAGACTTGTTCTTTTTTCCTTGACTAACACTTATCTATGTTCTGTATCACTATTTTGTGGTCCGAATGATGGTATACACTTCTCCTGGAAACCTGAGGCCGCTTCTGAATTTTATTAATGCTTGGAAATATGGGATGACCAGATATACACAAGGCAGAAAGGCATCATACAAATACAATTTTCAAGTTTTGATTTTATTCTTTTTTATCTTTAATCTTCTTAATATTTTTGATCTATATGGAGGAACAAATAGATTTTGTCATCATAGGGTAAGAAAGCAGAGGTATCAAGCAGAAAGAAGAATCAAATCGAAGTATAGTTAAGCTTGTCGATGAATGTCAATTTTTTTACTTGTATGCCCTTCATGACCTGCTCTATAGAGATGGGATAAACTCATGTTTGTATATGTTCTATTGAATAATAATTATATGGTCTATATGTATATTTACGATTAAAGTATTCTTATTTTTCTTTCGAACAATATCTAATCAATGATTGTTGTATAAATGTTGTGTGGTGCACATTATGTGTATCTTGTAAAAAATCTTAGGAATATCCGTATTGTTTCAAATTTTGACTGTATTATGTTGTTTTCCTTTTCTTTAAGTACATTTTGACCTTTAGTTGTCAGCGTATACAAACAGCTAGTCTTGCTTTAATGCATATGTACTTCAATTGATATATATAATTTGTTCTTATAATAAAAAGGGATATTGCATATTAAATAAAGCATCTTATCCGATAATTTTTGGGCTTCTATTTTTGACCTTTTGAATACATAATAACATGGTATTAGGATCTTGGAAACATGATTTTTTTTACATTTATCACCATGTGTTCTTATGAAAAGTCGTCATAGCATTGGTGGACTGCGATGATGGTGCCAGCAAATGCTTCGTTTCCCCGTGGTTAGTCATATTCCTCCCCTGACATGAACATCTTCTGATGTCTTCTAGGCCAATAGACATAGCAACAACCAACACAGTGTTTCCGGCTTGAGTGGCCACTGCTCCATGTTGCTTCCATAACTTGCAAGAATTTGATGACGACTTCCATGGACTATTGTTTGATCTATCCTAACACGAAGCGAGAAAGACAAGGTTTTGCCCATTCTTAGCATATATCACTTTTGTCGGCAATGCCACCTGACATGCCCTCCTTATGGATCATAAATGATATCGTGGTATCATGCATGAATTTACTATCTGAATATCTTAGTACAAGCAGTCTGATTTTGATTGTTTCCTAATCTAATGGGGCGCAGTGTACTTGTACCAAATTTTATCCTTTAAAATATGGTACTGGCCTCTTGGTTTCTACTCAAGGATCGTAAAATTTCTCTTAAGTATAGGATCGACCAGTTTGTCATTTTCAGTTCTTCAGTTCAAGAAAGTAAGTCAATGCTCGAGGCTACCATTGGATTGGAGGTATCCTGATGTCAAATCACAGAATTTCGATCTCTCTTGTATAGCATTTCTTTTTTTGTGCGCCTTTGCATTGCTCATGGATCTATGTATGCACAAACTAGAGGGACATGCATGATGTGATAATTTACATTAGGCAATCATTTGACCATCTCAATCCTCTTCAGTTCAGTGAAACACAGGTTTTCGATGCCCGGCTGGTCGTACTAGCGTATCGTACTGATCGATCAAGTACATATAGATTTAGTATTTTTTAGACTTGTCAAAATTTCTTCTTTGTTTTTTCTCAGATGAAACCGAACACAATTCTGCTCGATCCAATGTAGTCAAATGCATCAACAGAAACGAACCATTGTAGTGCCAGATCAGCTGTCAGACAGTAGACACCAGCGAATACATCACCGCATGATTCCAGTTGCCATGCTGAGGATCTTGGCGAAAAAGGGCTGATGATTTTATGAGGTGACAAGAGCGCTCCTGATGCCTCCTACGCCAGCAACCATCGCAACCAGCTCCATGGCTGGAGTGGCTTCTGCTCCATGAAACATTGTTCATCAAGAAACGATCTGAAACTTGCACGGACATATATCATGTATCCATTGAAATCTTGAGAAATGGTCAGTAAAATTCTTCCTGGGAGATGAATCAGGTGATCCCCCTTAGTCATTTTGGCCACCTCGGTTGCTCTTTTTATGGAGCAAAGAAGATTGCACGGTGCCGTACACGAATTTATTGTTTGATTACAATCTCATCTTGATTTTTGATTACAATCTCATCTTGATTTTTTTCCTGATCAAATCCAGTGGTAAAATGGTGTAGGTACAAGGAAAATAAGGTGCAGGTACAGAGCTGCTATTTATCTTAGCAATGGATGCCCTACAGGCCTTGGTGACGCAGGCCGGCAGAGCGCGGCCCCTGACGCCCTTAAACGCGCGGCGGAGCTTGCCTGCGATATCGACTTATGCAGACGACGCGGTCTTGTTCTTCAGGCCGACCCAGGAGGAAGCTTCGGTAATTTGAGAAATCTTGAAGGTGTTTGGTGAAGCTACGGTACTCAAAACAAATTTTGCGAAGAGTTTGATCACTCCGATAGGTTGCTCAGAGCAGCAGCAATTGCTTATGGAACAAACTCTGTCCTGCAATACAGAGCACCTACCTATCTTCTACCTCGGCCTTCCACTCTCAACCAAAAAGCCGACGAAAGCCGAGCTGCAGTCAATTATAGATAAATTAGCAAAGAAGATGGCGGGATGGAAGCCTAAACTCCTCAACATAGATGGCCGCTTGAGCTTGATCAAGTCGACACTCATGGCAATTCTAGTGCACTTCATGACCATCCTTCAGCTTTCACGTTGGGCAGTCAAAGAGATCGATAGGAAATGTCATGGATTCCTGTGGAAAGGCCAGGACGACGTTAGTGGTGGGCATTGTCTTGTTTCTTGGAAGAAAGTTTGCTCCCCAATTGATAATGGCGGATTAGGGGTGAAAAATTTGTCCTTCTTCGGGGATGCTCTGAGGACACAATGGTAGGCAAAAGGGCAAACTCAACACGATAGGCCTTGGACCTTGATTGAACTCAATTCTGATCAACAAACTCAGGAGATTTTCAGGGCGGGGATGGAAATTATAATCGGAAATGGTGAAAGAACCCTCTTTTGGGCTGATAACTGGAAGGGAGGAAGCAACTTTTCTCTCAAGTGGCCGACCTTGTTTACTTATGCGGGAGGGAGAAAGATGACAGTAGTGAAAACGCTTCAATCAGACAACTAGGTCAGAAGATTACAGGGATCACTCTCAAATGAAGCAATGAGGGAATTCTTCCAAGTCTGGGACGAGACCAGGGAAATTCTGTTGCTACCGCATGAAGACCAGTTCAAGTGGAGAAGGACAGCTAACGCAGAATTTTTTGTTCGGTCCGCTTATGAGATGTTCTTTATGGGAACAGAGAAATGTGAATATGGCAAACTAATCTGGAAATGTAGAGCGCCGTCACGAGTGCGTTTTTTCATGTAGTTGGTGCTAAAGGGAAGGTGCCTGACGGTGGACAACTTAGAAAGGAGGGGATGGCCGCACCAAAATTCCTGCCCTCTCTGTCAGCAGCAGCCAGAAACATGTTGTCATCTCCTTGCAGAGTGTGTATATGCTTCACAGGTGTGGAAGAAGATTCTCTCTTGGTGCAACATTGACCTTCCAACGCCGGTGGAATCTGGAATGGGACTGGCGGAGTGGTGGCTCTTTGCATGACGACGTTTTCGGACGGGCTACAGTAAAAATTTCGATGCTCTCTTCATGCTAGTTAGTTGGTTGTTGTGGAAAGAAAGAATTGGAAGAGTTTTCCAGCAAATCTATCGAACGGTGGATGAACTGACAGAAGCTACGAACGAAGAAATCGGGGTCTAGCTGAAATATTTCATAAGCAAGAAAGGCTTTTGGCAGCTCATACTGCGAGACAGTTCTGAAGACAAGTGGCTGGACAGAGAAAGCTGAGCTCTGCTTCGGCGTTTTAGGAGTTCAAAAGTTTTTTCCTGCCCTGTTTTAGCCTGAATGGTTTGAGTTTAGAGGCAGTTTCTTCTTGTTTTTGTTTTTAAAACTTTGCTGATTTTTCAGCGCCGCAGTTTGGTGTCGTTTAAAGCTTCTGTATTGCTTTTTTCCCCACCCCCCTTAATAATATTTGGTTGGCCTGCTTGGGCCTCCCCGGCTAAAAAAGAGTTAAAGAACTTAAAATAAAACACTGCATTTACTGGGGAGCTCATCCACATCACTGACAGACTGACTGAGCAATCGACAAATTAGCTGATTTTCTTTAACATCCTTTCCATAGTTATTGAACTTTGAGTTTGGAATAATCCAAAAGAATCCGATGTGAAGTCACCATCGCCTACTGTCAACTTGTCCAGCAGCAAAACATAGAGATTTTCATTTCTACAATCAAATGTGGAACTAATCTGACTCAATTCAGCATATGCAGCTAGTCATGTTCAACTATCTCTTTAGATAATGCATGTTAATTCACATCATAATTACCACCAAACTGTACTCTTTTCCCCGGCGCATCCAACATGCCGGCCGCTGGCGAAGGTGACACAAGTGTATCCACCTTGCCGTGTCAGGGAATGGCCATATCTCTTCAACGCCATGGAAAGCATGATGCAATCAAGTAGATATGTAACATGTACTAATTCAGTATATTCAGTTTGATGCGATCATTTCACTTATCCTACATTCGCTGTCGCATACAAAAAAAAAACGATCCGCCATTGTTGCACCAGAGCAGCCTCGATGTTCTGGGCTGCGGCGAATGCACGCAATGGATTGCCTTCGGTAACACCAGCTTTACAGTTAGCACCTATGACTACAACAGGTGATATGAGAAGTCCTGATGCCTCCTAGGCCAACAGCCACATTGAAATTCTTGAAAAACCGTGCCCAAATCCTCTAGAATTCTTGTGAAATTTTCAGCTAAGAACTGCCAGGAATTTGATCTTTTAGTGAGTATCTGGAGTGATCTCTTACTCAGGTTGTCAGGTTATGTTAGATCTTTGTCTCATCTTTCAAAAACCAGATAGGGATTTAAAAAAAATTTGGCTAGGGCAGCGAGAATTCACTGTCCTGATTATATTAAGCATTATTGGAGAAAAGTGCAAACGAATCAACTCCAGACAAGTTGATTAAAATAAGGTGAGGCCATCGCTGAATGAGTTTCGGAAGAGACTCTGCCTCGCTTCAGATCAGCATGGCTCGAAGCAGAAAAAAAGAAGACTGTACAAAAACCGACAAATTCTAGCGCCTCACAGAACTGAACTTCCTGCTACTCATCTGCTTAGACAGCTTCAGTTACAGTGGGTCTAGAAAGACACACGTTGCTTTCCACACTGCGATATCTTCGTTAATGTCCTCGGCTATTTGGCGCACAGTTCTAGCCTCATTTTGAAACACTCTAGCATTTCTTTCCTTCCAAACTCTCCAAGTAATTTGAAAGAATAAGCTGTCAAAGTTTGGAATGTCCCTTTTCTGCAGCCTTGCTCTGACCAAGAGCCACCAATCAGCAAGACTAATATCATGCTCCGCTGGGATTGGAAACTGCAAACTGCACCAGGATCTCACTTGCCTCCATACATCTACCGTGAAAATGCAGGTCGAGAACAGGTGGTGGCACGTCTCCTCGGCATTCAGGCATAACCTACACAGAGGGTCATGCGGCCAATGTCGTTTTGCCAGATTGTCGGAAGATAGACACTTCCCTTGCAGCGCGAGCCACATAAAGAAGCGAATTCATGAAGGGGCACTACACTTTCACAGGATTTCTCCGAAACCACAGTCTTCCATGGCTATAAAAAAACATATGATAAGCCGACGCTGTAGAGAAACGACCATTCGCAGTCAGCTTCCATCTGACTTCATCATCGTTTTGGTGCAGGGAACACGGTTGTAATTCCTCCTAGAGGTGAAGAAATTCCCCAATTGCTTCATTGGATAAGGTACCCTGTAGCTTACGAACCCAATTGTTATTTTGCAAAGCAACTGCTACTGTCATCTTTCTCCTTCCGACGTAAGTGTAAAGTATCGACAGCCTTGATGCAAAGCACGAGCCTCCAAGCCAGCAATACGTCCAGAACTACGTGTGCATTCCATTTCCCACTTTGATCTCAGCGGCCGATTGGAACAAAGATTCGACATCAGCCCCCGCGTTGAATCCAATTGCCATTCACGGCCTGTCTTGCTGCTCCATCTCGTTCACTCTCCACTTCAATCGCAAGGCTTGGCCAACCAATCTTAGATCTTTAATTCCCAGTCCTCCTTTATCGACTGGTGCTGCCACTTTGCACCAAGCGACCAAACAATTGGCACGGATATATGATAAAACAATTTGGTGGGGGCTAAAAACAATACTGAGTTCTTCAGGTTCAAGCATAAGAAGGAATAACTCATATCACAAGTTCACAATTATTGACAGGTTTTATCTAGTGAGAAAAAGAACGCCAAACAGAAATTTGTGCAGGACACAGTAGCAGAAAGGAATCGAATCAAGACCACAATTTTTCGATGTGTATTCGTGGCATAAAGGAGACTGAGATGATCGCGTTTCTTTCTCTCATTGAAGCAGAGTACTCCAAGAACGTGTACCACAGTAGCAGATAGTCCTCGACTATCCTGTCATTGCCATGCTGGAACAACCGCTGGATGGTGGGCAGCCGGATTCGGTGGCTATGGCGAGGAGGCCCCCAGCGACGAGCGATGCTCTATGTGATGTAGTATTATATTATCATTAAAAATAATATTATAAATGATTTAAATCATTCATTATCAAGGATAAATCAATAATTTATCAATACCATGATTAAAAATAACTTTATCTTTTTTTCCTGACTAGATCGATATATGATCATTCATTCAGTTGGCATCACTTATATTTCATCACAAAAGCCAACAAAAGGAAAAAGAGGTTTAGTCTATGTTAAATGACGATTATATCCCTTTATATTTATTTTTTTATAATAATGTATTTTCATGTTTCTACTACCGTTAACTAGGATGATACTATAAATAGATCTGAATCATTCGATCAAATAAGGTCAACAGTTTTTTACTACTTAGTAAAGAGCACCGTAGTAAGACTCCCCAGCGACATGAGAACACTGCATGCATGAGAGTGTTCACAATCGGAATGGCCTCTGTTCAATCTTCCATGAAATGTGTTGATCTTTTCAGATAGGTTTCTACGAAAATTTGCCGGGACTACCTTGGAACAATCTTATAATAGGAAACCTCCCAGTGCCTCTCAGGGGCTACAGTGCAACAGGCCATTGCAGTGATCTCCATCAACTCTCACTTCGTCAAAATGACATGCCTGCATTGTCTCGTTGCTCGGATACCTCTCCTTCGTCCCCTTTTGTAGGCTAAACTAAAGGAGATAGCATATACCTGAACTGAAATATAGTCTCCTCTTTTGTTCAAACGAGACCAAACGCACACTTATTCCCATCCTTGCACGAGTGGTCAGCACTTGTTCGATAACCACACTGTAGTAATCATCAAGAATTAACGGATGAATCCATCGTGTCCAACTCAGGATGTCAAATTTGCTTCATTGTTTTCTCATGGATGAATTTCGACAAACGACTCTCTCGGATGAATGGCATCGAGGGAATCATGATAAAAGTATACATGTAACAGTTAATCCCTTAATTAATTTGATGACACTATATATAATGATTATTCAAATGGTATTAATCTGTTGTCACATTTTCCATTGCATGTACAGATCTGCATCAATGTGCATGAAACTACAGAAACTCTATCATGCATCAGCGATGCGTGCCATCCTATGACGTGTACAACGAAATTCTTGAAACCGTCACACCCGTCCAATGTAGAAGTGCGACCTCTGCCTGGTGGATGGCGGCCATGGCCCTTTGACATCCTTATGGTCGTCTTGGTAAGGCTCTTGGAGACGCCAGCTAGTCCCATTTCATCAGGTGGCATGAGAAGCTCCTGATGCCTCTCAGGCCAACAGCCATAGAGCGTCATCTACTCCATAAAATGTTGCTAACATCTAAATGTTATATTGCTACCGAAACTTGCATGCCAGTTGTAAATTAATCGTCAGCAAAGAGAATAATTTCTGGGAAGATAGAAGTGATCGTCACCGACTTAATTAGTGATTTCTTTATTGAAGCAAATGTTGTAGTATCTATAATTAATGCACATTCTGGTGGTAGGCTGATAGCAAAAATTAAAGAGCAGTCAATTCTGGAAATGTGTGAGAAATTAATTTCCACGGCAAATATTAACACCTGATGTATTAGCAAACGAGGTGTTTGATGTTATTTAACAATTCTTCCCAAAGTAACTTAACTTTTAGTGAGTGTGGGATGATAGAGTTTCTATCAGATGGAATTGAACACAGTTCTGATGGGATATCCAACAAAATGGAAATTTCAGCGTGGTCGAAATGCCTCAATCACGATGGAGTAAAGATGCAACAGTCACTAGTTTATTTGATGTGATCATTTCACACTTTCTTGTTGCCTTCGGAGCTGCAGTTTACTATTGTGCGCGCTTGACCAGATTATCCAACAATCCTAACTCGGTGCCCTCAAATATACAACTGACAAACTTCTTGACTGAAAACTATCTACTATCCCACTAGATAAAGTGTGCCCAAAATTGGACAGCAGCGATGGCAACGTCGCATGTTTGTGGTCACCATGCTGGAGCTCATGGTGACTCCGGATTTACACTTTCTTGCTGTGACATGACAACTTCTGATGTCTTTCACTACCATGCCAACAGGCATAGCAAACCGACTCCATGAATGACATCTCTCTCTCTCTCTCTCTCTCTCTCCCTCTCTCTCTCTCTCTCTCTCAATTTTAATGGGTCCAGGACGAACAGCTGACGGTCGTGGCTACAATCTTAGCGACGCTGGCTCAGTTTCAAGGGAAAATGACAAAGATAACTCCTGATGCTACCCAAGAGCCAACAGTTATGCCTATAACATATAGCAAACACGCTGGCTACAGAGACCTGGAGCTTCCTCTGTCTCCATGACATACATACAGTCTGTTTCTATATCTCTGGTGTGCATGTAGCATTTCCAGCTCCTTTATGCTCTATTTGACCTACAAATATATGACATCACATTTGATTTGATACGATGATTTAATACCCTTTGGCTCATTTAGGAGACTGTTATGGATGAGATGTCTATTTTTTTAAATCGTGTTGCACCGTGTTACTGAAAAATATTTTACATATTTCACCTCTCGATAAAAAATATTTTAACAAAAATGTTCCAGATATTTCATTATAAGAAAAAAATGGTTCAACGCTTGAGCATAATTGTTTCAACTAAATACACCATTCAAACATACCGATTGCAACACAAATCAATATATGCAACATCAAATCAAAATAGAATGAAACATCTTAATACAATAATGTATTAAAGTGCAACAAAAAATATAAATAAGCTGCAACATCACTAAAATTCCCAAACCCACCTATGACTTCTTCTATTCCGGCCACCGGAACCAAGCTACCGGCACAGGGAGACAAGCGAGATGATGGCATAGACGAGGATGAGGGCAAGCAGCGACTTCAGGTGGGCGACCCCCCGGCAGGGCCAGCCATGTCAGCATCCAGTCCAGTGCCTCCTTCCGTCGTGCTGCTTCGCCGCCGGGCAGAAGTCTAGCGCCTCATCCGGTCCCTTTCGCCTCGGCCTGCCCCACCGCCACCTGTGGTCGCCGGCGTCCTCCCCCCTCTTCGTGTAGTGCTGCCCCATCGCCACCCGCATGGCCACTGGCGACCTCCTCCCTCTTCATGTCCGGTGAGTGCTGGCGACGACGGCGATGCCATCCTATGCAACAATCGAACGCTCGGGGATATAAGCATTTCCGTCTTTTTTTATGAGCCAAACCAGGAGAGTTTGCATGCTTGATTTTATTGATTAGTTCAGCGCATGCATCTAGAGCACTGGTGCATCGGAATTCGGAGCCGTATAGGTCTGATCAAACAGTTTGCCACTCGGATTGTTATATTGGATCGAAGCCTCATCACCCTGCTTTTTATGGGTTGCAAGCTTTACAAATTACAAATCCAGACCTACCTCTACACTACCAACACACACACCGCTTCGATTGTTCATCAATTCTTACATAGCACCTGTTCAATGAGTAGTAACTCGGAGTATCAGACCAACTAAAAGAAGAGAAAGACCAAGGACTGGCCATTAAACCCTGGACTGCTGCTGAGGTGAGACACCATCAAATCGTTGGGCTACCTCTCAACTTGTTGCATGGTATAGCCCACCCAACTTGTTAAAGCATATAATTTCAGCGTGGCGCTTACCTGCTGCTGTCATGGAGTTGTAGCCACCATGGCGAAATACATAGCACCAAACAAAATGGCGTTGAGATTTTGGACCTCAGCAGTCAGCATCTTTGGCTATGGCACTACGTCAGGGTCAAATTTGTTGTTACGGTTTATTTCTAAAATAAGTTTTGTAAAAAGGTAAGTACGGAAATTCCAGTAACTCATAGATGGTGGTTGGTTCCTCGGGAATTGAAACATGATTATCTTACAATGTCTGTGTTGTCAAACACATTCATCTTGTCCCGCTTGCTATGCCATATCTCTCCCTTACCGTCATTGCCGAGCTGCCAGCATACCACCCTCGTCATCCGTCATTATCCGTCCGCTTTCTCGCTAAAATCCCACCGCCCTCAGCCGTCAGACTCGGATTACACTTTTTTGATCGCTGCAGTTGCTAACGATTGCTGATGGAGAGCCTAAAAATCTTTGCTTCTCGGCAGAATCGAAGTGGAACCAAGCCAAAACAACTCTGCACGACAAGACAGATTAGAGGGAAGAAGTGGCGACGGTCTTGACGACACCGGCAAGAAGTGGCGAAGGTCTTGGTGAAACCAGTTCAGTTTCGAGGAACAGTGAAATGAGAGGTTCTGATGCCTCCCAGGCCAACAGCTATGCAAAGAAATTAGCAACATGCCGAGTAGAAACCTGGAGTTTCCTCTGCCTCCATGAAATGGGTCTAAGCGTTTAGCATTCCTTACTTGATCCTTAGTGTATACTATTGGGTCGAATATATAGTGTTTGATGTCATGTGATCATTTAATACAAGTAACATCCAGTTCAATGGATCACCTTTATCTTTTTTACATATATGTAGTTCAATGCAGCACTTGCCACCTCTGAAAAAACGGGACATATATATGTCATGTTCATTGTTCCATGAGAGTGGACTTCCTCAATGTGCAGTAAGGTGTGGGAGTGATCGCTATGCAAGATTTAAGTAGCAACGGTTATTGAATTGTTCTTATGCTACTTTTTCTGTTAAGAATGCTTGTTTCACTACCTTCACAAACTAAGAGGAAATGAGAACAACTAGAATATCCAGTTTTGTGGTCTTATCGCGTATGGTGAAAAATGCTTAAATTTGTTAATTGGACGAACAGAAGAATGCTCGTGAAGTTTACTCTAAACTTGTGACTGAATTTGGTTACTCTCTGAACTTGTAAATGCACTGTATATTGGTTGTTGGCAGCAAATAGAGTGGCGAATTCCAAAATATCAGGAATTTCTGTGCCTACGCACAAAATATATATTAGTCCCTTACTTGATTCTTGGTCATCTTTTGAACACGCACCCATTCAGTGTAGCTACAAAGTTACAGTGAATCAAAGTGCATTAGAGGTAGCAGCTGAGAGTTGAGATTCTCATCCATGTAAGTGTGACGATCCTTGCTGCAGTTTGCGGAAGTCACTGAAGTTTTCAGTTCAGCATCCAGAAGAACCTTCAGAAACACTCACTGTACCACCCGTCTCATCAGACCGAGACGATTCAATTGCAATGCTCGGAAGCAGCACCGGTGAAGACCCACGGGTGCTCTCGGAACAGCCGATGTGATGACCCATATACCTAAGAGAAAAATATTGGCTGGCAACTGATCCGGCTTGGTTTGGAGGGAAGGTGACATACATGGGATCTCCTGATACCTCCTAGGCCAACTACCACCCGCGTTGAATGCGTGGCAAAGTTTCCTCTGGCTGCATGAAACAGTTTTCATTTATCTCTCGGCATGTGGTGTTGGGTCTATATTGAATTTGATTTGATCCGATCATTTAATACAAGTAAATTTCATGCAGTTCAATCACTACTGGAAAAAGCCACATTAGTCCCGGTTGGTAACCCTCAATAGTCCCGGTTGTCAAACCAGGACTACGAATCCGGGACTAGAGATGGGCAACCTCTAGTCCCGGTTAAATAACCAGGACTAGAGATGCATCTTTAGTCCCGGTTGAAGCCACCAACCGAGACTAATGATGACGGAGCCACGTGGCCGGCTCCGTCATCTTTAGTCCCGATTGGTGGCTCCAACCGGGACTAAAGCATTTTTCTTCCTCCTGTTGCTTGTTTATATGTGCTTTTTGTTGTTTTTTCGTTGTTTTTTTTTGCCGAAATCAAATTCACATATCAAATTAACATCCTCAAATCACATCACAAATTCGCATCACAAATTCGCATCACAAATTTTTTCACAAATTCGCATCACAAATCCACAACACAAATCTACAACACAAATCCACATCACAAATCCACAACACAAATCCACATCACAGATTCACATCACAGATTCACATCACAAATCGAGTAATGAACATCATAGATACACACATATATATCAAATTTAGAACATCACAAAAATCTCTAAAGATCTCCGGATCCGTCGCTCCCGGAGAGGACGAGGAAGAGGAGGAAATGGAGGAGGCACCGACACCACCACCCGAGCCGCCGTGTCGTAGCCACCTCCGAGCCGCCGGGCCACCGCCATCTTCGAGCCGCTACCACATCCCCTCCCACCTCCTCACGTCCCACCGCCGTCGCCGGAGCGAGAGAGAGCTGAGAGAGGGAGAGAGAGCTGAGGGAGAGAGAGAGCTGAGAGAGGAGAGAAGAAAACAACTAAGTGTTGGATCGGTGAAGAAGACGATGCGCGCCTGGGATATATATAGCCTTGGATTTTTAGTCCCGGTTGGTGTCACCAACCGGGACTAAAAATGATTTTCCTCTATTTTCAATTCATCTTTAGTCCCGGTTGGTGGTACCAACCGGGACTAAAGATAATTTCCCGCTATTTCTAATTCATCTTTAGTCCCGGTTGATGGCACCAACCGGAACTAAAGATAATTTTCCGCTATTTCTAATTCATCTTTAGTCCGGTTGGTGCCACCAACCGGACTAAAGATATTTTCCAACTATTTTTTCAATTTTATTTGGTCCTGGCTAGGGTTAACAATTAAATAATTAGTAAATAGGGCCAAATTAAATTCATTAAATATAGGTTTAAAACAATAATATTAAAATTTAATCAAACATATATAATCCTAGACATTAATGTGCCTTCTAGATAGTGTTCCTCTTTTGCCCCTCTCTATTTTTCATATTCATCGAAGTTGTTGTTTTTGGAAAAATTTGACTTTTTGTTTTATTTTTTTATTTTTTATGGACTTAGGAGCACACGAGAGGTAACCACATAAAATTTGAGCATAAACAAGCAAAAGACGTGGCTGTGGAAAATTCGGAAGACACGCTCAGAGTCGGAAAAAAGCTTTCGGGCTCGAAAAGGCAATCTTTTGAGGCTTTTTTGGGGAAAATAAAATCACTGAACACGGTGAAGCGGCGAAACGAACGCATCCAAAAATTTTTCTGATCGATTTTAATATATGGAACGTCTCGATCGGAGTCCGTATGTGAAAGTTATGGCCGTTTTAAAAACCGACTCCGAGTTAGAGGGTGAAACAGGAACAATGCGCGTAAAACTTGTTAAATGCGCATAAACTAGATGTGACGGCTAGGTTTAAATGTTCTTATCAATATTGTACATCCCTTCGATTCATATATTATCACCAAAATAATTTTACAAAAGATTTTGTATATTGAGAATCATTAGTTAATAACAATATGATGATATGTAATTACAATGTAATGATTAAATTAAAGCTTCCTTCTATCTTCAATCACCTACTCTCACACAACACCACACTCTTTAAAATTACAAATCCCCTCAAATTAATTTTATATATTTGTATATTTTTATTAGGTTCGATTAAAAAAATAAATACATTCATGGTGTTACCAACCAGCACTAAATATCAAAATTATCTTTAGTCTCGGTTGGTAACACCAAACGGAACAATAAATAGCATCTTTAGTCCCGGTTAGTGTTACCAACCGGGACTCAAGATGGTGTCAGAGGCTGTCAGAGGTTGTCAGAGCGCTGGACATCTTTAATCACGGTTGGTAACACCAACCGGGACAAAATATGACATCTTTAGTCCCGGTTGGTGTTATCAACGGGACTAAAGATGCCCAGGCTCGACAACCTCTCGACAATATTTGAACCGGGACTAAAGATGATCTTTAGTCCCGGTTCGTGTCACAACCGAGACTAATGCTTCTAGAAATCCGTAGACTTTTTAAATCGGGACTAGAGATCATCTCTAGTCCCGGGTGCAACTCAAACCGGGACTAATGTGGTTTTTGTTACTTCAACCAATGATGGTTTCTCCAGTAGTGAATGCAGCAATATTACATGACAAAAGCTTGACATATGTCACGTACATCCTTTCTTGGGAATGGACTGCCTAACACATCGTAGGAGTAATCGATGTGTAATATTTATGTTATCAAATTGTTATTATTCGATTCATCATCTTTTGTTGTGTCGAGAATCGATGAGTTTTTGTTGTGTCGAGAATCGATGAGGTCATCACTAACTCGGATATAACCATGCTTATGTTACACATCAACAAAACTAAAAAGGTGCATAATTTTTATATTAGGCTTACTTATTATATGTTTGAACAAACGTTATCACACCATGAGTTTTGTATCTTCTCGTTTGCAGAAATATTTGTGTGGGTAAAGAAAAGGAAAGTGGGCTCACGAAGTGCTCGGATGGTCAAAGAAGTTGATTAGGGACTAAACCAAGAGCTTTCCTAAGTCTATTCCTATATCACCATGTCACTTTTGGTCAATAGAAGGCAAGAGATAAATAAAGTTCTACATGTTTTAGATTTGAATTTGGACCTCCTACAGCATCAACTTGCGTAGACGAAGGAAAGGAAAGGAAAGCAAGCTTACGAAGTGCTTTGATGATCAAAAAAGATGAATGGGAACCAAACCAAGATCTTCTTTAAGTCTACTTCTATATCACCACATCATTTTTTGTCCATAAAAGGCAAGAGATGAATTTCTATACATTTTGGCTTTGAATTTAGATTCGGGCCTCCTGACAGCACCAACTTCAAACGGATCTAGCCGCTGACCTAGAAGGAATCTTGAGGCTCAGATGGTTTTAGTCCCACATCAAAATTCTTGCTGAGCTGTCGGGAATCTACAAAACAAGCCACGTACCTTATCCAGTCCAAGTCTGATTTGAGACTTGGCCCTTGTAATTGTGTCATGGACTGAACCCAAGAGGGTGCCGTCCTAGGGCTAACCCTATGATGTTTCTAATCATATTTATTCAGTAGTGGTCACCATTTAGAGTCGGGTTTTGCTTAAATTATTTATGTCATTACAGTTTCATTGCTAATTTGGTTTGTGGAACCCCAACTTTAAGATCTTAATCATTCATCTGCAAAATTGAGTTGTAATCTACCTTATTCTTGCTTGTGTTCTTCGATTCGTATGTAGGGATTAGCCTTCTCGACGAGGTCAATAGGGTAGTGCACGGTTGATAACCAGAGCAGATGTGGTGTTGCGATTGCAGAGTTTGAATCGTGTTGATCGGAAGTCGGATCGTGTGTGTCAAGTTTTCACCAAATCGAGAGTTATCGCTACCTATCGAAAGATCAGGACCTAGTTTTCATCAAGAATGGAAGTTCATCAATGCCACTTCACAAACTAAGATTAAATGAGAGTGTTGAATGAACTCTAGCCGACAAGTTTGGTGGTTAAGGTGAAAATGTAAGAATTTATGTACTTATTTGGATGACAATAAGTGTATATAATCATCAAGTTTAATTACTCTTGTCGTCTCCTTTTTGCTTATAAACCAAAAAATGAATTTTGAAATTTAATTTTAAAGTTGATTTTGGTTTTATTTTTTTTATTGTAGTGTATTTTTCATCATTGGCTTTTAAACCATGAATAATACTATTGACAACTTTTTGGTAAGAAGACAATCACGATCGGGACACCTAAATGTCTTACGATGATATGGAGTCGTCAACCACCTCGATCTAGCAAAAACTAAATCAATATGGGTTTTGTAAGACTAAACCGGCTAGTGAAGCCAATTTAGATGAAACAAGGATAAACACCTTTCTCATGGGTGAACAGAAGGTTTACGGGACAAAGCTACAAAGGGATTTCACACTCTTGTAGTGAAGGCGGACGATTAATGGCGCAAATCGACAAAGATCGACGAAACTAGGCTAGAACTAGGCAAAAAAATAGATGCAATATTGAAAAAGTGATTCAATGGCTAATTGTGTTGAAAGTAGATTGCGTGTATAATTGAACCGGCATCGGCCCTTATAAAGGGGTTGTTCTTGCCTCCTACTAGACCTCCTCCACATCAAACTCAGGGTAGAGACTAATTAAAACTCGAAAAATACCTCCTCACGCAAGCAAACCCAAGACCTGATAAAATTCGCTTTGAACTCGAACTCAGCCGGTCTGAACCAGTCACGTACCATTGGTCACACCGGCCCTACACCGCTGGTCAGATTGGCCTATGAGCGATGGTTAGACCGACCCTGTGAAGAAAACTCAATGCGTTGACCAATCACTCTGGCCTTCCCTAGCTTCACCGTCATTTCCTGGGCGACGCCTTGCCAGAATCTCGCTACTTCAGCTTCCGCCTTGTCATCGCATTTACACGATGGGTGCAGCTAGAGGCTAATGATCGCCAACAAAGAGCCAAAAAATCTTTGCTTCTTGGCAAAAATGCTATGGATCCAAGCCAAACATCTATGTTCCGCAAAACTGATCGGACGGCGGAAGTGGTGATGGACTCGGGGAAGCCGGCTCAATTCGAAAGCAAACCGAAACAAGAGGTTCTCACTAGTACAGAATATCACAAAAGAAATAATATTATAGGAGTCAAAAATACTAAAATCGATATCTATATACTTTTTTTTATCTTCACGGGATAAAAAAATATAGAGTTCTTAAAAAACCAGCACCTTTCAATCCAACATTGTTGCACCTGGAGCCATAACTGTAGCAGTTCAGCATTGTTGATAGCAAGGAAGGCATTCCCTCATGCTCCTCTAGGGTATGTGATACTGGCGGAATAATTTCATTTCATCACAAGAGAACTCATGTCTCCTAGGCCAACAGCCATAGCTGTAGCAAAGTTTTGAGATGACCAGTATATCCAAGTACGGGCCTCATGTCAACATAAATTCGTCAGCAAAAACTAATTTCTTGGGAAGTGATCTCCATTGACTCTTCATTTTCTTTCTCAGCTTGTGTTGTGTCCCTTCATCTCATTTTTATGGAGCAAACTTTGTACTAATAATGAATGCACTTTCTGGTGGAAGCAACCAGAGTATTCAATTCTGAAAACGTAGATTAATTTTAATGGCATTTTTTTTTACAATGGAAGTATAACTTCTAGTCTCTACCAAACTAAAGATGCACATAGCCTTAACGCATTGAACTTTGTGTTTGCAGTCTTCAAACAAAAAAAAAGAAGAAATCTGTGTTTGCAATCATGAGAACAATGAATTTCAACTAGATGCCTATTTGATCAGTTTGTTACTCATTTCTTGTATTCAAAGCAGCAAGTCAATAGCCAGGCCTACTACTGTGTTGGAGGTATCCTAATGATAAATGGCAGAATTTCTAACCGGTTAGCCTGGTAAAGAAAAATGGAAAGCATACAAGTTCTGCAGCTTCGAGCATAAGGGTACCTCATATCATAAGTTCAAAATTATAGACAGGTTTTTTCTGGGGAGAAAATATTGTGTAGGACGCACTAGCTGAAAGAAATCGTAATGAAGACACCGATTTTTTTCAGTGTGCATTCGTGGCAGCAAGGAGGCCGAGAGATGATAGATCGTATTGCTTTCTCGCATTCACATGAGTATAGTACCTCAAGAACGTGTACCAGAGAGTGGGAAAAACCGCTGGATGGTGGGCAGAAGCTATGGATTTGGTAGCTATGATGAGGAGTCCCCAGCGACATGAAAACACTGGATGCATCCAGGACACAACAACAGCCAGAGTATTCACAGTTGGAGTGGCCTCTATTCAATCTTCCAGGAATCAGAAAGGTTGCTACGAAAACTAGCAGGAACACAATATCCATCGACAACCATGGAAAAATCCTATAAATAGCAATTCTCCTAGTGCTTCCCAGGCCTGGTATGGCAATAGGCAATTGTAATGATCATCATAAACTCTTGATCTCTTTATCAACTTATGCTCCTTTGTTATGACAACATGCCTACATTGTCTCGCTCCTCGGATACTCTCTCCTCAGTCTTTTTTTTATAGAGTAAACCAAAAGAGTACTTTCTCTCTATTTTAAAATATTTGACACCGTTAACTTTTTATAACATTTGACCATTTATCTTATTTAAAAATTATATAAATATCATGTTGTGACTTGTTTTATCATTAAATAAAATATAATCTTAACTTACACTTTTATATATTTATATTAAATTTTTGAATAATAGAAATGATAAAACATTATGTAAAAAGTCAACAGTGTCATATATTTTTAAAAGGAGAGTAGAAATTAGTGTGTATTTTCTCATGGATAAATTTTTTACACAAATCTCTTGGACGAAAGGAGTTGAGGTTATCATAGTGGAAATAAATAGTAGTAGTAACACTTAATACCTTAATTTGATGCAAATATTTATGATTATTCAACCTTTTTATAGTATCCGTCCAGTGGCACATTTTCCATGGCACGGATGTGTATCAAACTACACAAACTCTATCATGCACTAGCAATGCGTGTGCCATTTCCATGACTCCCTCTACAGAATGCACCAATAGAAAATTAGAAATTGCCGCACGGTGGATGGTGGCGAAGGCTCTCCCACATCTTTCAACTCGTCTTGGTGAACCTCTTGGTTGACCCGGCTAATCCATTTACCTGGTGCCATGAGAGATCCTGGTTCCTCCTAAGCCAACAGACATGGAGCAGGAACACCATATCAAAATGGTGTTGAGGGAATCATCTCCTCCATCAAATGGTTGCTCATATCAAACTATCACTACAAAAACTTACGCCACCACAATGCCAGTTGTTGTTATAATTTTTGGATGATTTGGACCTTAGGAGATTAGGGATTTGGGGGATTAGGGAGTAGACAATGGGGAAATTTCGGTGGCCTTCTACACCGACCTGGTGCCCCCTTTTCTTTTTATATGCAATGGTCTTCTTTATACTTTAGTCCCTCAACATATATATACTCACGAAGACACATAACTCAACACTCACTCTTAAGATGGGTCAAATGCATCATGTAACCCCATCTTGCTACAGAAAGGAAAACAACTTCTCTGACAAGCCCTTAGTAAGAATATCTGCCAACTGATTTGATGAACTCACATAAGGCATGCATATAATTCCTAGATCTAGCTTCTCTTTGATGAAATGGCGATCTATCTCGATGTGCTTTGTTCGATCATGATGCATAGGATTGTTTGCAATGTCAATCGCCGTCTTATTATTGCAATACAACATTGTAACGCCTCGATTTTCATGTGGCGTTAAAAAACTAATTTAATAAAATCCTATATGCGAAAAAAATTTCTTCGAGTATTGTGTCTAAGTTGTGTCGTAGATCTCAATTTAAATCTCTCCTTTGCTCTCTGTTTATGGTGTCAAACATCAACCAGTAAAATTTCTCATTCCAAATAATCTTGAAAGTTTGAATTTTCGTATTCAAATTTCTTACCTAAAACCCTGTCCACAAATTCCGTGAATTTTTTAATTCGATTCTATCCAAGTATTCGCCTCCTAAGTCCTAAACTCTTTCCTTGTTCACCAAAAACGTTTCTCGAATTTGAATCTCTGCAACCGAATCTCTCTCCTAAGTCTCTATCGACCAATTTCCCATGAATACGTCAAATTCCAGTCTTTTCGAAGATCTGAATCGATGCTCAAACCTTACCCATTTTCTCCCTGCAAGGATCCGGAGATTTCAAGTCTTAAATTTGAAATCCGTATCTCTATTCAAGCCTCTATTTGTAATCTCTCTCTCCCTCTCTCTATTCGTACCACTATCTCCCATTGTTTCATTCCCCAATACTGATTTTCCCCCTTTTAATCCCTTCCCAATTATTGTTCCAACTCCAAGAGATAAACCCAAATTCAATTCCTTTATTTGAACCCCAATTTCTAAGATTTTTCTTCTTTTTCCTTGAATCCCTCCCAAATAATCCTTCAAGCCCCAAATACAATTCTATTCCAAAAATATTCAATTCCCAATTTTTCTAAGTTCCTTGTCTCCTCCTTATTCTATGAGTTCAAATATGAAATTTGAATTCAAATCCAACATAAAATATGCCACAATTTCCTTAAAGAAATTTCCTGAAAATAGTCTAGTTGGCCTCCCTCATTCTTGGGTTGTTTTCCTCGGTATATGTCCGCCGTGGGCCCACACCCTGGTCATGTGTGCTGCACGTGTAGGCCTCCTCATGGAATGGCCTGCCAAACCAACCCACCCCATTTTCTCTCCTCCAAAATCCAAACCAACCCACCCTTCATCAGATTTCAATCCAACCCACCCCAAACCATTACACTAAAATGGGTTCAGTCCACTCCACTGGAATGGACTCGATCCATGGATCCCAGCTACAGTATAGAGAGCTTGGAGCCCAGGAGGCCTTGTTAGCCATGTGCAGACATGCAGAATGTATGTTTATGAGCAGACATAGCTAGACATAGCTTAAGCTATCAGCTATGTATATTTGCAACAGTGTAGACAGACAATTAATTCAAAACAGAAATATTAAAATAAATCCCAGAAGACTAATCATAAGCATAGCAGTGTTTGTTTGCTGATCCAGCACTGAAATAAATCCCAGAAGACTAATGATCTCATATAATTACAATTAAGTCAACTGCTCACTACATCTCTAGAGCAATTATAAGGGCCATAATAAGGTTTATATCTTCAACAAAAGCTACCAAAGCATCATCTATGCCTTGATCCATATGCAGATGTAGATAATCTGAAAAAGATAGAAGCCATCAGAAAATTATATTTCAGAAAAAAACTACAAAATTGGTTGCCTAAAGAAAGCAAATGTACAAAATAACATTGAAAGATTGAATGCTTAATATTATTTCTAAAAGACATGACTAGTATGAGTTAGTGGACACACTAGTAAGAATCAAGCCTTTTCTTCTCTTTTTTCATATCTGGTATGGAGATCCCAAAATTCTAGATTCATAACAAATCATTCCATGTAATTTGATCAAAAGTAGTTACATCAAAAAAATACCTTTAATTGAATTGATTCTTGGGTTTAAATAACCAATCTTTCGCACAAACAAGTGCCTCAAGCATATCCAATGTCAAAGAGCTTCTTGTGTCTCCAAGTATCTTTCCTCCACAACTGAAAGCAGATTCTGAGGGCACGGCGCTAAGTGGAATTGCAAGAAAGTCCTGCACCATAATTTCTAATACAGGGAACCTTTTGGTATTTCTCTTCCACCAAGCGAAAACATCAAAATCCTCACTATCATCCTCACACACTTCTTCTAAATATGTCTCAATCTTTGAATTATGTATACGTGTCTAGTTTGACTTGAAAATGGCAAACTCATTGTCAAGCTTTCTTTTGCCTAGAACTGGTGAGCCTGCACCACTAGCTTCTCCTTGCCCAGAGTGTCACAGGGAGGATACACCCCTTCTCCTTGCAATTCCTTCATATACTCTAAAGTATGACTTCATCCACTCTATAACAGAATCCACCTCAGTTTCAGCCTCATTAATATTGGGAGACACCTTGGCATAAAAGAATTCCAAATTATCCCTTTTCTTTCTCGGATCTAAGACAATGTTAATGACAAGTGCGAAATTAAAATTGTTTGGCAATTTCATCCCAATACTTAGCAAACTTCATATGCATAGCACTAGCCAATTGCATCAAAACACTAGTTGTTTGCCAATCAAAATCACTTAAAGCATGGTGAATGCAAAGAACCAAGTGCAAGAATGAGTGTGCAGTTGGTTTCCTATCAGCTGACATAAGTCTGGTAGCCTCTTCAAAGGCTTTAAGAAATTCACAAATTGATTCAGCAGTTAGCCACTCTTGGTCACATGGTGCAACTTCACCATTTTCAGTGGCATAGCCATTAAGGGCAGCTCTGTATACCAATGCTTCAAAAATCATTTTAAAAGTTGTGTTCAAATGGTTAGGTACATCAAAAGTTAAACCAAATTTTGAAGGAAGTCATGAACTGTTAGCAATTGAATTGAACGCTTGGATACATGAGGCCGAATTTTCTATGTATTTCAAGAGCTCACATATCTTATGTATTGCCCCATGAATTAACTTCATTCCATCTTGAACCAATAAATTGAGGATGTGTGCGCCGCACCTAACATGAAAATGTCTACCTTCAAATAATAACTCATGCTTATGATTTTTCACTAGTTCCTCAAAAGCAGCTGTGTTATTACTATCATTATGCAAAGTTAAAGTAAATAGTTTGCCCCTAAACACCTTATCATGGCTTCTTCTATAGCAAAGCTAGTATGTGGATACTTCAAAGGCTTCAGGCTTATGATTTTCTTTTTCAGATTGAATTCAACATCAATGTAATGTGTCATGACAACCATATATCCAGTTTTGATTTGAGGTCCACATATCCAATGTTAGGCACACATGTGAATCAATATTTTGTAATTCATCATGCAGTTCTTGATTCATCCTATTGTAACAGTTGTAAATCTTATCGCGAATTGCTTGACGGCCAACAACTTTAAAGGTTGGTTGCATGGACTCACATCCGTTAGCAAAGTAAGGATCTTCGATCTTTCGAAATGCTATATCAGCATGGATGAAATATTTGATCATCAACTCTTCACTCCTTTTAGGATCATATACAAAATTTTTCATGGGTTGTTTCCGAGCAATTGCTATGAACCTATTTCTAACTTCAACTTCAACTAGTGGACAAGAGTAAACATGGCTTATGAGATGACTGGTTCCTGATTTTCTAGTTGATGCCACATCAACCGACAATATTTGCACTGCGCTTTGGGGACACAATCTACCACAAACAAGTTCCTGTTCAAAATGTTCCCACACCTTTGCTCTTATACGTGTTTGTGAAGACAATTCAAGTCTAGAACTATTGCCAGTTGAACTTTCTGAATTGTGTGTAGACATGTTTAAAAGCCTGATTGTGACAAGATTAGAAAATTACCATTCAATCTGTTGCAACATCTAAATTAATATGAAAGTAATTCAACCCATATTTGTAATCTTGTAGAATCCACTAGCAATCCGAGGTATTTCTGAATTAGTATTACTAGGCATAAACCATGAATAGAAATATTTTATATATACAGAATATTTTTATATAGAAATATTTAATTAAGCCAATATGCTTAATTAAGTTCCTAGCTGATTAACTAATGTAGCACATATATATAATCTTGATTAATTGATAGTGTGCAACAATGTGGGCGAGTACCTGCACAGTAGGTGCACATTAAAGTTTGTGGGTGAATCAAAAGGGTTGACATGCTTTCAGTTAGTTGCTAAAAAAATTCTGACTTATGAGCTAGCAACTGCAGAATAGCATTATAGTAATCATAGCATAGTCTAAAGAATCAAATGTACTACATGAACGATCAGATTCACGACAAGAAAAACTTATGTGTCCGCATTAAAAAAAGATCACGGATATAAAAACGGTCTCCACCCTGGGATAACTAATACAAGGCTAAAATAATTCATTTTGAGCTAACTAATACATGGCTAAAATAATTCATTATATGAGACAACAAAATAAAAAAGAGGCTTACATGACAAAAGAAATAGATCACCCACATATGACTTCAACTCATCAATTGGTTTCCTATTCCATGGATCTTTAACAATCTCTCTCAAATCAAGTTCAATCCACGGTCTTTTTTTTGCTCAACCCGACTCTCTTTAGTTCTGGTAGTATTACTACCGAATGCATCATTCTTTGCAAAATATCTCTCCATTCTATCTGAATCACCCAAAAAAAGGAGCACAGACTGTTTACTAAAATGAGTGAAAATATGAAATTAATGAAAAAAATATAGAGGGTTGAAGTCTTTACTGTGCTAAAAATCGAAGTTGGCGCGGGGGCGCGGGGGCTCGAGGCACGACGAGCGGCGGCGTGGAGGCGCGGCGCGAGAGCTCAGGGCGCGACGTGCGGTGGTGCTAAGGATGGCGCGGAGCACGGCACACAGGGGATGGTGGCTGGCGCTATGCTGGGATGGCGGCGGCGGCGGCGGCTGGCACTGCGCTGGGATGGCGACGGCTGGTGCTGGGGTGGGGAGTGGGGAAGCCGACTCCTAGGATAGAGGAGAATAGGGTTTGTGCTTGTTGGGCTAATGGGCTAAAAACATATGTTGGGCTATTGAACCATATATGTACTTCTTAGGGGGTATTGGGCTATATATCTATTTCTTATCATTTTTATACAGCAATTGGGCCTCGCCCTGGGCTACAGCCCGGGTAGCCCGGGGCCCAGATCCGTCCTGAACTTGCAAACACAACTCGAACCGAGAGGTGGAGGGATCAGCATGGGGCGCACCTGCAACTCGATGAAGATCCAGAAGGCGGTGAGCCCTTCTTGGTGTCGACGGTGAGTAGCAAAGGAGGTCGAACATGGCAACCTGGCAAAGCGAGGCTGAGAGAGGTCAACGGAGCGGGCGAACGGGAGCCGGTGGAGCCACGGCCGCTACAACGAGGGTCTTAGTGTGCGAGCAGCGGCGGCGGGCGACGCCCACCACCGTTGACGCCCCGCGCCCGATGGCTGCGACGGTGGCGATGGCGCCGGAGCAAACGAACGACTGCCTCAACCCTAGCAACTGCAGCTTTGTTACTTCAGTTTGGGGGCAAATCCATTTCTCAACCCATTGATTTAGTCCATGGATCAACTCATTTAGTCAGCTTGCATCCACTCAATCCAGATTGTCAGCCCAGTCCAGTCCAATCCAACAAGGTGTTTTATCAGGAAATCATCCTTTACGTCAAAAAAATTAGCCCATTCGATAAATCAGGTCATATCCAACCATTCGGTCTTTATAAAGCAGATATCAGGTAGCTTTGTGGAAACCACGAATTGTTATTTCTTTTCATGAAACCTTGCTTTTGTCCATATCTTTTTTCAATAAACCTTCCCTTTTTTTGAAGCCACGAATTGTTATTCCAACCACAGTCATGAAGTGTACAGGCAGGCAACTTCATCGATGGGCTTCTAGGCGACGACCAACATAAGAGGCCTGAGAGATGCAGTAACTCATTTTATAGATGTTTCTAAAAAAACTTTCAAGGTAAAATGTTGATGAGGAGAACTTATGCGAGCTGACCTGGGGTCGTACAAAGATCACATGTTACTACATACTAGAAGCGCCTAGTTAATCATGTCTAGTTATCCGATAAATGATGAGGTAAAGAAGTTACAGGAAGAGATTATTTCGTAGTAGGAATAAAGGTCCCGGTGTCTCCTAGGCCTAACTATTGACAAGCACTGCAGTGGCCCATCAATTCTTCATCTCTTTCTTAACCTGGGGTCTTGCGTCCTGTCTTTTATAATGTCGGAAGAAAGGATAATCATGCACGTAATAAGTGATCATGACTTTGTGAGATTGTCGGATGCAACAATTGGGATATTATTATTACATTATCTTAGAAATATGTACGATCATGTTTGAAAGATGCAGTGTTTTGTTTCATACAGTTGTTTCAATGCAGCGAGACAACACTGACGCAGGAAAGAGCTGCAGACAAAATCAATGAGGAGAGGATTTGGATGGGTGCATCATCGATTAATCCAATGGAATACACTAGTAGCTCTAGATGATCCAGCAATAATCAAGAGTGATCCAAACTAAAGAGTTGAATGTTTTTCTTTCGCGTATGAGGTCCCTTTTTTCAGTAAAAATATCATTTAGCTCCCTCAAGAATTACATTGCTTACTATACCAGAGTCAACTACAAACCGTTTGTAGAATCAAATGTGTTTGATTTGTATTTTGTGTGATGAAACATTGATGGTGATTTGCGATTCTTAATATGTGAAATATTGGTTTATGGTGATGATGTTTGGATTTGTGAAGTTGTGCACGTTTCTGACCTGACGGTCAGACCGGCGGTGCGACCGGTCAGACCGGCCGACTTCGACTCGGTTTTGGATTCGATTTATCTTTTCGGTTTCGGATTGTTTCTTTGTGGATTTGACTTCTAGATGGTTCCTATGCGTATGGTTATTGTTGTTATGCTAATGTGAGTCAAGTTTGGACAAACTTGTGCTCGGAGTATGGTTTCTTTGTCATATATGTGTAGGTATCGCTTGAGACCTCGGGATAGTGTTGTCAGTGATAGATCAGAGTCGACTTGGGAGAAGTGAACGTCCAGAGATCAAGATCACGAGGATACTAAAAGGCTAGAGGATAATGCACGTGGGAGATGGAGAATCCGTATAGTATACGAGAGGAATCATGTACGTATGAAAAGAGGAGTCGAATTTGGAAAGGAGTCTGAATTCGGGAAGATTAATTGAGATAAGGAAAGAGATCAGTTTGTAGCATGCAAGAAAGGGTTTCCTATGCTGATTAGGAGTCCTAATTCGTGTAGAATTCGTGGGTTACTTCATGTATAAAGAGAGAGGGAGGGTGTGCCTCCTTGATATCGATTTTGCAAGAGAGAAATTTGAGAGAAAGTTAGGGTTTCAAGTCTCGTTCGAGATTTTGGTGAGGAGTGCTAGTGTTGCACTTTGTAAACACTTTTAGATGCAATAAAATCGAAATAGTTTGATCTACTTCTTCGAGAATTCATCTACCAGTGTTTTATGGGTCTCGACGGTCTGACCACAGGTGTGCGAGCGATCTGACTTGCGGTTACGGCGGCGGTCCAACCGGAGTTGTGGCGGCGGTCTGACCGGCCAGTATACAGCGGTGTGACCGACGGCGACATCAACAGCTACGGTTTGATTTCTTTTTCTTGATTGGTTTCATTGGTGAAAGGTAATCTTTTAATTCCGCAAAATATTGTTGGTTTGGTTTTTTCCTACCATTCACCTCCCCTCTGGTAAGTTTGTTTACTCTGTTTTGATCCTACAAGTGGTATCAGAGCCTCGTTCTTGATTCAATATTTGTTGCTTTTCGATCTATTTGCCATGGCTGAAAAGTTTTCAAACAAACCTCATATTTTCAATGGAACTGATTTTGATTATTGGAAGAAAAAGATGGAATCTTACATAACGTCTCAAGGATATGATATTTGGCTAAAAGTTGCACAACCTTATGAAATTCCTGAACACATTGATACTCCTGCTCTCAAGTTAGATTTTGAAAATAATTGCAAAGCTCGCAATATTATTCTTAATGCAATTTCTTGCTCCGACTTTGATTGTGTTTCACATCTTGCTACTGCTAATGAGATTTGAAAGGCCTTGAATGATTTTCATACTGGATCTTCAAACATTAAAGAATTGCGAAAAGACGTTTTCAAAAAGAAGTACATCAAATTTGAGATGACACATGGGAGTCTTTGGATGACTATTTGAGCCGTTTTAACAAAATTTTGAGTAATCTTAGATCTGTTGATGCTTCTTATGAGTGTAACTATTCTCAATCTGAGGTTGTTCGTCACTTCATGAATGGTCTTGATATAAAAATTTAGGATGTTAAAGTGACTTCTATTCAGGAATCGGTTGACATGAACACTTTGATTTTGGATATTCTTTACACCAAATTAAAAACCTATGAGATGAACATTCTTTCTAAAAGGAATGATTTGAACTCTTCTGCTTTGGTGTCTTGTTCTGCATCTTCTGATTCTACTTCACAGTCAATGTTTGCTGCTTTCTCTGCCATGTTCGATGATCAACTCGAGAAAATCAGTGAGGAGGACTTGGTATCGCTTGCTAATAGAATTTCTCGAGCTGTGAATAATATCAGGTCCAGGAGGAGAGGAGGACCAATCCGTTGTTTTGGGTGTGGACAACCAGGACACATTCGCTCTCAGTGTCCCAAGGATGGAAAAGGTACACTGGAGGAGGTAAAAGCCTCAAGATGGATCCAAGGACGCTAAGCAAAACAAAAAGCAGACGAAAAATATGAAGATGAAGAAGTTCTACCAAAAGGCAATTGATGCAGCATATGAAGCGGTTCGAGAATCAAGTGATGTTGATTTTGAGAGTGATGAAGATGATGACAAGAAGAAGAACATTGCTGGGGTTTGTTTCATGGCTAGTAGCATTGATGATAATGAGGTAACTCTTGCTCTTAGTGTTGAATATCTTCAAGATGTTATTGCTAGACTTGGTTACAAGATTCTAAATTTGAAAAGAAGATTAACCAACATGAAGTAGTTATTGATTCTCTTAAAGCTGAAAATAATAGATTAAGATCTCTTGTTTCTGATAATGATGACTACAAATCTTGTGAGGTTTTATTTGATGAAATTAAATCAATTAGAGATGTTTATGCCAAAAACTTGATATTGAATCTAAAAAAACTCGAAAATTTGAATCTTGTCTTGCTCTTAGCTTTGCCATGAACACTAGATTGGTGATAAATTGTTTTTAACAAAAAGAGGTTTAATGTCGAGTTGCCTTGTTTGCTAGCTCTATATTGAATGCAATTAGCTCTAAAAGGTTGAAACAATCTAGTGCAAAACCTTGCTTATCATGTCTTGCTAATGAATTGAAATTAAAAGATGCCTTAGGTCATGTTAGGCATATGGAGAAAACAGTTAAGCAAGACGAAGTGTTTTCTTGTCAAACCTATAGAAAACAGAAAGATCTTTTGGATGCTTGCAAAAATTATGCTACTTTGACTCAAGAGATTTTTTACTTAAAAAGTTCTTTGCAACATTTTTTTGATGGAAAAAAGAATCTGAACATGATTTTGGATCAATCAGAGGTTAGCACAGACAACCGTGGTTTAGGTTTTGATCCCTATGTTCATTTTTCTAGGCATCCCCCTGCTGTTTTGAGTATAACTAAGAGGTGAAATTTTGACTAAATTAGATCCTAAACCCATTATGTTTAAATCTGCTAGCATCATGACTTCTTTGAATGCATCATTCTTCAAAACCAATGTTGTGATTGCAAAACCTTTTGTTGCTACTTCTATTACTAAACCATATGTTTCTCCTTGTGCTTCTAATCATCGTGAGAAATACACTTGTTCGTTTTGTTGAAAAGATGGACATTTGGTTGGATTTTTAGACTTGCCCGTAAATAGAAAAAAGAAAGAAAAATTGTTTTTGCGAAACGACGATGAAAAAATCGGGTTTTAGTTCAAGGCGAACGGAGACCGACACGACTAGTCGGTCGGGCCGGCAAGCGGTCGACCGCAGTGATCGCGCATCGACCGGGACCCGGACTCGGTCGAGACCATAGGTACAACGACGGTCGAGGCGGCCTCGGAGCGATTTTGTGCATAATTCAAATCAGACTTTTGTGAAGCGACAAGGTAAGGTTTCAGGTAAGTGTGGTTCTGATTTTGTTTGTGCATATGTACCTACTGGTTCTACTGATCGTGTGATTCAGTGTTGGATTCCAAAATTTCTTATTTTTAATCCCAACACGGAGGCCTCGACATTTTCTTGTTCGTAGGTATTTTGATGGCATACTTCCCATTGTGTGTGCAATGTGGAGACAACGATTGCTTTTCACGGTAACATCAAGGTAATTTTAGATTGACATAATTTTGTTCTACTCTCTTGATTATTAGCTTTTCATATGCTAGTGTTTGAGGTAGTAGTTTTTGTTAGTACTAGTGAATATATGTCATTTTATGAGAACCTTGGTGATATCATTGGCAATTAGATGTCTTCTGAAAAAATCTTTGATTTCTTCTTGATTTTTCTTTGGGGAGAATTGGAGGTTAATTTGAGGGGGAGTTTATGTATTTTCATGCATTCATGTTGAAAAACGAGTTGTTGAATTGAAATTTGTGGATACGAAGTTATAACTTGCAGATATTTTCACCAAACCGTTGGATTCTTCTCGCTTTGCTTAGGGGAGAATTGGGTGATATTCATCCTTCTGCCATTAATTGTGGAGGAGAGTTGTTGGCTCTTTGTTGTATGAATATTTCTTTCTTCTTTTGCCTTTTTTTGCATTCATGTTTTTAATTCATGCATGGTGTGATAAAAAACAAAAAAAGAAAAGGAAAAGAAAATAAAAGGTGGAAGAGGTGTGTTTTATATCTTTATTATATTCTAGTGCTTGCTAGAAATGCTCGTTAGATAATTTGATTAATATATTAGCTTGTATGCATTTTAGTAATTATATAAGCTTTTGGTATTGCTTTTAAATGATATGATACATGACACATAATTCTTTTACTTGAATAAATAAAATATGCAATATTGAAGCAAGTGCTTAGTTTGAATGATTAATGCTTTTATATATGTTTTATGAGTTGTTATTCCTCATATTAATCCTTACATTCCAATCACCACAAGAGTACATAAATGCTTATTTATATGAGAGAAAAAATGAATATCGAATCCTTAGAAAGAGTATTGACGACAAGGACGTACCCGCAATAATTGAGAGAAAAGTAAAAAAAAGTTCAAAAATAAAGAGCTAAAAGTTCTCTTGGTTATTTTTGGAGAAGGTAATAATTTGAGAAAGAGTATCAATGTCATAAGTATATATACTTGGGTTTTTTTTTCACCCTTTGCACTTATGAATATGTTTCATTTAAAATCATTGAAATCATGAATCATTAATATTGAATTGATCTTAATTGTAATATTATATGTTCATGTTTTTACTCTAGTGTATGTTTGTTAATTAGCTAGTCACTTTTTCTATCTTGTTATTACAAAACATGTAATTGAATTACTTTAGATATACTGCAATGCTGCTTCAGGTACATTGATAAACTCATTGTCAAAAGGGGAGAACAAGAAAACAAAATTTGTACATCAAAATTGTGCATCATTTTCACTCTCAAAGAATTTTCTCTCTTTTCAAAAGTGAGAGATTTTTTTCTTTGAAATTTTTTAGAAATTTTCTGGCATTCGAAATGCTTTTTGGGTTGTTTCACAAAACATCACAAACCAATTTAATTTTGTTGGGTTCGCCAATGGTTTTATCAAGGGGAAGATTGTAGAATCAAATGTGTTTGACTTGTATTTTGTGTAATGAAATATTGGTGATGATTTGTGATTCTTGATATGTAAAATATTAGTTTATGGTGATGATGTTTGGATTTGTGAAGTTGTGCACGTTTCACTGAATTGTTGTTTTTTCACTCCTGCTGTCAATATATTGTTCACTGATGCCACTTCCCAAACTATATAGAAAGATATCACTGAATAAAGACAGCCACAGAAGTGCTTCCCTCTGTTGGTTGCCGGTTGAGGAACAGAAGTGCCGGACGGTATACAGTTCTCTCGCTGTGAGTAGCTAGTGGAGATGAAGCCCTGTGTCCGTTTCCTTGTTTGCTGTTTTTTTTCGGTTGTTTAGTTGCTGGTGCCGTTTTTTCTCCGGTTCTTTGTAATCGGAGCGGCTCGACTTGTATAGAGTCGATTTCCATTTGTATTTTTCTCCAATCAATCTTAATATAATCTGAACGGTGAGCCTTTCTGTCGCCCCAGCCAAAAAAATAAAGACGGCCACAGTTTGGTGGTCATATATGGAAAGGTGAAAAATGCATTTAATTGGTTAGTAATTTGGACGAACAGAAGCACGCTAATGCGACAAGGAGAGATACATCGGCAGATGCATGGTGACCTGTTACATGTAATGTAATGTATTGTAGTCTGATTCCTTAGTGCATCTGCAACATGTGGTTCATCGTGTATAGTCATGATTCTTTAGAGGCTTAGCAAAGAACACGCCAGGCATTGACAGGAGATCTCCCGGTGCTTCCCATGCCTAACTATCATATATATGCATGGTATGTTACAGGCCTGTCTGATTCCCATCTGAACCTGAGTTCAATGTGCACCTTCTGGCTTAATTCTGTCATTTCTTTCAAATGCAGTGAAAGATGGGTGAATTAAGTTACATAGTACACGATGAATAAATGCTTGTACATTTTCAAAAAAAAATAGAGAGAGAGAATTCTGTTTTTCAGAAATTAAAGCGTACGTCATTTCAACTACAATCCAATTCATGAAGTGTATGATAGCGAACTTCATCGATGGGCTTCCAGCCTTCCAGGTGACGATGAACCAAGGAGGCCTGAGAGATGAACTCATTTTTATAGATGTTTCATAATAGAAAAAAATGAAATGGTGAGGGAAGAACTCACATGAGGTGACCATTAGCAATTGGCTTTCCTGAAGTGCTTCAATCCGTTTATTCATTTTTGTTTCGCTCTAATGGTCAGTGTCTTCTGTACTATATACCATGTTCTATAGACATATAATGTTCATGCTTTCCTGAGATTGAACTACCTAGACATTCTGACAGATTAATGTCCTCAAACAAGTACATATAGTGGTAGTGATCGATAAAATGATGAAAAATCAATGAATCGCTTGATTGTTTTTCTTCATCTCCTACTGTCAATAGTGAATGTTCACTAATGGCACTCCCCACACTAAGGAACGCGAGCACAGAATAGAGACGACCGGTTTGGTGGTCATAGAGAGAGGTGAAAATGCATCAAATTGCTAGTAGTTATTTGTACGAAACAAAAGCATGCTCATGCATTCTACTCTGAACTTGTGAGGACAATTTTAAAAAACAAACAGATGGAGTAGGTGTGGGATTCTGTTTTTCAGAAGTTCAGATAGGTTCATCTAAGAATATATAGTAGTGAAGTGTCATTTTAAATTGGAATCCTAACTTTTTTCTTATAGGAGACCTTACATTTTTCCATTGTCATCACAAGAATGTCGCTCACCCTTGTCATGGCGGTCACTCTGTTGAAATCAATCGCTATGTTGTTCTTGCTCAGCAAGGATGATGTTGCCTATCGCAGTCCATGATGCGAATCCCTCCTCACATACTACATTGTGTTTTTTTATAGTGTTGTTCAATATGGCTGCACCAGCAATCTATCGTATATAGTCTAGGGCATATAGAGAGATAAGTAACATGAAAACTCTTGATACCTCCTACGCCAACAACCCTGCATACCAACATTGTGTTGGGAATCTCTCTAATTTGCCGTTCTTAATAAACTTTTGGCAATCTCGCCTGAAAAAACAAAACTTTTATCTGGCTCTATGAAACAGTGACATATGTGGATTCTCTTAAATAAGTCCTTGGTATGTCATTGGGTCTATATAGCATCTGATTGAAGTGATCATTTAATACAGCTATATTCCAGTTCAATGCAGCGCTTAACTTCTTTTACTGGTGGCTAAAATTTTAATTTTCAGGTGAAAAAAGGTAAAGAAATTTTGTATTTTAGTATGTACCTATACACGATCGCAATTTGTCATAGCTATACAAAATAAATACAGCTGGATTGGTGGTTATAGAGGGTAAGGTGAATATGCATGAAACTGGTAATTATGTGGACGAACAGAAGCATATGCTCATGCAATTTACTCTGAACCTATGAGGACATTTACAAAAACAAAATGAACAGAGGGACTGTGAATTTTGTTTTTCAGAAGTTCAGCGAAGCGTTTTCCAACTACAGTGCAATTCATGACATTCCTGACTTCCTCATGCAATTTACTCCGAACTTGTGACATTTCAGAAAAAAGAACAAAAAGACTAGATTCTGTTTTTCAGAAGTGCATTCTGTGAAATACAATTCAAATACAGTGCATTTCATGACATTGCTTACTTCTTCTATGAGCTTCCCGCTGATGATGGACCTAGCACTAGCAGGACTAAACGATGCTGCAACCCATTTGTAACTATCAATGTTTCTATAAATAAGAAAAAGAAGATACTAGAGGTAAAATGGTGAGATTAAGAACTTAAATGAGCCTATAGTGAGAGAAAGATCTATATATGCAAGGTGACTAGTCACATGTAAAATGTAATATGATTCCTTGATAGACCTTTAATGTGTGGTTGGTATTTTGAAAATTCCGAAGACAGTTAGCAAAGAACACACTGGGAATTGACTCATTGACATGAGATTTCTCGGTGCCCCAGGCCTAACTATACCACCCATCTCCATCTTCATCGTCTCTCTCTTGGTAGCTTTGTGTGCTGTTTAAAAGATGCACTGTGCATCTCTTGCTAGCTTCTTGTAGTTATTCAAGACCTGCAACTGATGAGGTTGATCATGAGATGATTCATCGAAGAGGAGGGATGTTTTTCATAGAACACCTGCAGCTTTCTTCAATGTGCAGTTGGTTTGATTATGATGTTTGCTCATCAAAAGCAGGGGGGAAAAGGTGCAGTTACAGAGTTACGACTTACAATGAATCAATGGATGTACTGAAATCTCATCCACATCACTGACAGAGCAATCAACAAATAATTCACCCAGTCATAGAACTCTACACCATCATGTCATTATGTGACGAAACAATCAAATCTTTAGAGGTGTAGAAGCTATGTGGGGAGCAGGTGATAAACAAATTCTATAATGAAAGGCAAGATTGGAGCAAAGCAGGAGCAAAGGAATATGAAATCTGTTACCATGAGTTAATCCATTAGCAGCTAGTACTTAGCAGATATGGCAGTTTGAATTTGCTCAAAGATTTTTTTATTTGTGTGTTTATTTTGTTTCGCTCTAATCTGAACTTTACTGTACATTTCTTCTATTAGTATAGCATGCACCAATGACTCGAGCACCAACTTATCTCATAGTTACTCATGTCTCTCAAACCTAACATTTCGTTGCACTAGCATAGTTCCTGATGCCTTCCAAGCCTACCATTCCGTAGCGCTAGGAAGCCAGCCATTGAGCTGTTTGACCTCCATGAATTTTTCTCGATCATCTCTCTGAACTTCAGGCAAGTAAAACAAGTTGCTGCACCTGCCCTTTTTATACGGTAAAGAAGATATAGCATAATGGCATCCTATGGAATTTATTGGCTGCTTATTTATATGAAGTCATTCAAAGACCTGCCTCTGAGTGCACCTGGTCTGATTCTGAAGTTTCCTCATCAACTGCAAAGAAAGTTACAGAATTATGATGAATCAATGCATGTACTGGAAGCATGTCTACATCACCGACTGAGCAATCAACAAATGTGGTGACTGATGATTCTTTAAAGATCCATCCCGAAATCATTTAACCAACTCTACATCATCATATTATAACCAAACGGTTGCCCAAAGGGAGAAAATAGAAAAGAAAACCAAATGCCCTAACCATTTGTACCATATCCCCACCAAGTTGAGATTTTTAATCTTGGCGGTGCCAATGGATCATAGGAGTACGGAGGGTTAACAAGAACAAAGAACAAGAAAACATGCACAGAAGCACAAGTAATGGGTGCTCTTCTCGCGCATCAAAGAAATCAGCACAAGATGATGTCATGACACTGATTGGAAAAGTTGTAGAATTCCGACGGTGTAGGAATGTATTCGATGGGATGAAAACAAGCTACACAATCGAGATAGGACGGCACCACGTAGTGGATGGGCAAACAATAGAGGGAGACATCCTCCACGCATTGCCAGCCATGAAATCACCCCAATGGCAGATGTAGCCGGCTAGCCGCAGCAAATTTTGAATCCGCAGATGCCTACTCCCATCACCGATGAGCCACCTCCAAATAGTCCAATTTGAAACTTTACCCTCACATATCTTCAATTCTTTGGACAACTATCTCCCTCCTTAATCTACTTTCAAAATCTAACGAGACGGAGAAGACGGAAGCAAAATGAATCAGAAGAAAAGTAAAGATTTTAGTCACCACCAATATGACATTCCAGCATCTCCAGCAGTTCGGCAGTGTATCAAGGTGACATGAGAACTCTTGATGCCTCCTAAACCAACAACCATGAAAACCAAATAACCAACACATGTTTCTGGCTCCATGAACAATGTTCATCTCTCTCTCTCTCATTTATTACTACTTGGTGTGTCAATTGACATATATATCATCTGATCTAATGCCATCATTTTAATGCATAACTTATTAGCTCTGGAAAACCTAGAGACGTGTAATTAAAGCTAATGCTTTCCTGAGAGTGGACGTCCCCATACATATATATAGTGGTAGTGATCGATGAGATTATGACAGACCAATGAATCATTGAATTGTTCTTATTTATCTCCTGCTTTCAATTATGAATGTTCACCAATGCCACTTTACCAAACTAAGAAATTAATTTTATGGTTCTTAAGGAGAGTACTAGGAGCTATCATATTTTCCACTGTAAAATATAAATTTGATATTGCATAGGGTGTACGTGAATGGAGAATGATTTTGGGGACCTCTTAGTACCTCATGTATTAGGGAGGTACGATATTTTTCACTAAAATTTCTCAAGTAAGAAATAAGAGCATTGTATAAAGATATTTGGTTATGTGGTCATGGAGAAAGGTGAAAAATGCATGAAATCAGTAATTATTTTTTGACATTAAATTGATAATTATTTGGAAGAATATAGAAGCATGCTCCTTCAGTTTACTCTGAACTTATAAGGACATTTCGAAAAAAAACGAACAGAGGGATTGAATTATGTTTTTTTCATAAGTTCAGCTAAGTGCTTATTCCAACTACAGTCCAAATCATGATGTTTAGACATCCGCGTGTTGTTCCTCGATGGGCTTCCAGTTGATGATGGACATAGCAGGCCAGATTAATGCATCAACCCATTTGTATCAATGTTTCTAGGAAAAAACTTAAACAAAATACAGATGTATAAAATGGTGAGGTTAAGAACATATGCGAGGTGACAATGAGAGAAAGATAGACACATACATGATGATCAGTTACATATAGAATTTAATCTGATTCCCTGGTGTATCTGCAACATTTGGTTCATTGTGTGTATACTGAAAATTCTAAACACATTCTGCAAAAAAAAAACAGCAGGAAGTGACCCATTGACAGCAGATATCTCTCAATGCCTCCTATGCCTAACTACCATATGGTTAATTACAAAAGGCACATAACGGAGTCTTTATCCTCTTTTTTTCAGCAGCATGGTATGCTGTTTATGAACATGCACTACCTCGTCTCTTAGTGTGCTGTAAGCCTATAACTATTATTCATCATGACCTGCAGCTAGCTGATAAGATGATCTATATGCAATTAATCTCGAATGTACTTTATTTTCCTTAATTTTGTTTATTTAGGACCATGGAGATCTCTTAAACAGTACCGTATGGGATCTCTTAAATAAGTCCTTGGTATGTTGTTGGGTTTATATAGCATCTGATTGAAGTGATCATTTAATACAGCTATATTCCAGTTCAATGAGTGCTTAACTTCTTTTGTACTGGTGGCTAAAATGGGTTTGCACAGGCGGTTGGCTCAACTGCCTTTAATATGGAAATGTTATATTTCCATAGGCGGGGAAGCAACCGTATGTGGAAATGCATTTTCCACATTTTAATTTTCAGGTGAAAAAAGGTAAAGAAATTTAGTATTTTAGTATGTATCTATACATGATTGTAATTTGTCATAGCTATACAAAATAAATACGGCTGGTTTGGTGGTTATAGAGGGTAAGGTGAAAATGCATGAAACTGGTAATTGTGTGGACGAACAGAAGCATTCTCATGCAATTTACTCTGAACTTCTGAGGACATTTCAAAAAAAAAGAACAAAAAGACTGAATTCTGTTTTTTTAGAAGTGCGTTCAGCGAAATGCAATTCAAATACAGTGCAATTCATGACATTGCTTACTTCCTCTATGAGCTTCCAGATGATAATGGACCTAGCACTAGTGGGACAGAGCGATGCAGCAACCCTTTTGTAACTATCAATGTTTCTATAAAGAAGAAAAAAGATACTAAGGTAAAATGGTGAGGTGAAGAACTTAAATGAGCCTATAGTGAGAGAAAGATCTATGCAAGGTGACTAGTCACATATAGAATGTAATATGATTCCTTGATGCATCTCCAATGTGTGGTTGGTATACTTAAAATTCTCAAGGCAGTCAGCAAAGAACACACTAGGAATTGACCCGTTGACATGAGATTTCCTTATGGCTCCTAGGCCTAACTATATCACCCATCTCCATTTTCATCGTTTCTCGCTCGGCAGCTTTGTGTGTTGTTTAAAAAAGATGCACTGTGCATCTCTTGCTAGCTCTTTGTAGTTATTTAATGTAGTTATTTAAGACCTGCAACTGATGAGGTTGATCATGAGATAATTCATTAGTAGTGACCCCATCGGGAAGAAGAGGAGGGATATTTTTCATAAAACACCTTCCTATTATCCTTATTTTTGTTACCAAGTGATCTGCACCACCGGTGCTATGGAGCAATGAAGATGATATATGCCCTTAAATATGGTTGTTACAAAACATTTCAAAATACTCTTGATGGCTGCCTTTGATGTTATTGATGAGATCAAATAATGGCCAAATAATGGCCTTTTGTAACACTCTCACTTTTAATCGAGTCCATTTTGAGATCAACATGTTCTTTAATTCCTTCGAAAAACTCTATGGAAAAAAGGAATAATATAACTGGTGATTGCTCTATCATCAACTTGCAAGGTTAAAGAAGTAATCCATACCGTGTTTTATCTCTAGAAAAACTCTTGTGGGAAAAAACATGAGATAAGACATAAGCTTGCATTTATCATTGTCTCATTAAAAACTTTATATGAGAAAGACCTGGATGTTAAAAAACTCACAAAAGGAAAAAGAGTACAATGTGAAGTGTTTTAACAGGGTTCATCATTCAGAGAGTCTCCCCCTAAAGCTCAAAAGATCACTCTATGATCTCAAACAGTTGGGTAGAATGTGGTACAACCGACTAAGTGAGTACCTTCTGCAGAAAGGTTACTCCAACAATGATGATTGTCCATGCATATTCATCAAAAGATCCTTCACAGGATTTTGCATTATATTAGTGTATGTAGATGATTTGAATATCATTGGCCACACACAAGATATTAATGAAGCCCGTCACCATCTTAAGGCGGAATTTAAGATGAAGAATTTGGGTAAAACCAGATTTTGCTTAGGTTTGTAAATCGAGCACCTTCATTTAGGAATTTTAGTGCATCAATCTGTCTATATTCAAAAATTATTGGAGAAATTCAATATGGACAAAGCACATCCAAATAATTCTTGCTTGGTAGAGCGTGCTGATAACGTGTTGTAAAACGAAAGGATGAACAATGAAATATGAAATTCTCTATCATCTCAAATTGATCTCAATGACCCTTTATATAGGGAGATTACAAACATTGGATTCTAGGCATTAGTGAATTACATTAATATAGCAATGAAGATGATTTATGTCCTTAAATATAGATGTTACAAAATATTTTAAAATACTCTTGATGGCTGTCTTTGATGCTATTGACGAGATCAAATAATGACCTTTTGTAACATCCTCATCTGCTCGCCGCATTGGCCTCTCCGTCTCTAGCGGCAGGCGGCGCAACCAAAACCCACCGAATCCACCCCTGCCGCCGCCACCACCGTGGTGACGCTCGGCGCTCACTCTCACGCCACCACCTCGGCTAGTGGAGGTGGCACAGAGGGCGGCGGAAATGACGGGGCAGGTGTTCAGGAAGTACTTCCGGCAGCACGTCGAGATCATCGACAAGGAGGATCAAAGTGCGTGATATCCTTGGATTGTTATAAAACTGAATATTGTCATTTGAGCTTGAAAGCTGAATATATTGTATAAAACTAAGTTACTGAAAAGATGAATGCTTGCTTATATTTTTGTACTAAGCTGGATGCGGCAATGTTTACTGAAGTTTCTGACAAGCTGAACATTCGGGTTGTTTGTGCTTGCTAACTGAATTGACTGAATTTTGTCCAGGTCCTGTAACTATTGCAGATAAGAGAAGCAGAAGAAGCAATGGTGTCAGCTTTCCTTCCCATGCTGTGTGAGATTGCTTGGCATGATTTTTCAAGGCGTTTGTTCACTTCTGAATCCCCGTCGTTCTCCCTGAGGATTCCCTATGTAGCCCTCCGATGGAGGTATGCTGGCTGCCATGGTCCAATTCTCCGATTCTCGCCGCTTGTCGGCGCGCTAGAGAGAGGAAGAGCATGCGAAGAGAAGGGAAGGGAGACCAATGACGGATTCAGAAAATTTTATAGGCCTGAGCAAGTCTAATAATAGATGATAAAAACATACAAACAAATTGACACTACATAGTTATTATTTTGGAGAGAAAAACTAATACAAAATTTGAATTTTAATTGCTTTACTAATTTGTCTACTAATTTGTCTGGTTAATCTTTCTTTTATTACAACTAACGTACGTAGTAGTGCATGAGATGGAGCCCGAGCAACAGCCCAGACTGGCCGAGCCCTGGTTTCGCTATTGAGAGAGACGATGAGTTCTGAAGAGAGAGTTAGAGACTAAGTTCGTCGAAAATATCTTCTACTATAACTTTTTACAAATAAGACACTGATAAATAAGAAAAATATGAGATATAATCTGAAGGCAAAAAAAACTGGACCTTATCCTCTCACGTGAAGATAGGGGTAGGGAAATTATTTTTTACTAGGCGATGAGAAAGTGGTATTTTTAATTTAGGATGGTTCACAATGGATTCTACCGGTGACGTATAAATGTATTGATTATGTTGGATCTCTAAAAAATTATGTTTTTATTGTGTCAATTTTCTTTCACGTAATGACAAAGTAACATGTAATCCCAAATGTATAAATGTTTTTAAAGTATTATATGTATAATGAACAATTTTTTTGTCGGGACGACGAAAACAGCCGACCGATATTTTAAGATTATCCTATATACATAATGAGCAACTTACTATAGTAAAAACAGAGCCTATAAAAAAATTATCATGCCTGGGCCCTTTGCTAATCTAAATAGAAATATCTTTTAGCGGTTTAGCCCCCCCTCAAGCATTGGAGTGCTACCCTGGTCATCTTAAGCCATTAGATCACGATCAATATGACCATAATAACAGATCAGAGGATGGAAATAGTGCCTCTGTTTTCTATTAGAGATGATAGGGATCAAAGGACAACGCTGTGAAAGATGATGGATGAGCTGCGTTACATACGTGCACATTACAAGAATCAGCAGTTGAAGTTCACTGGCATCTTGTACTCCACAAATGACAACAACGATGAAACAAGCTGTCTTTCGAGTCTTCGACGACATTGAATTGATCAGATTTGCTCGTCCAACCATGATATACCTATCCTGAAGAACCCACAAGATGCATAAACTTTGCACGTATGTTAAACATGTCCACTACTGAAGTCTCCAAATCTAAAATTTGCATCAACTTGCTGCTTGCTAGAAACGGATCAGCACTAGAGAGGCAGAATGATATGGCAACAGCTTACCACCGGTTTATCTCACAACTCCTAACGCCTCCTAGGCCTAAGATATTAGATACGCAGCAAACCAGTTCCCAGGCTGCTGAACTCCATGAGCTCCACTTGTTCATACTCTCTGAACATATCAGTCAAGGAAAACAAGTTGCTGCTACTTCATTTCATATGCTCTTTTATGGATCAAGGAAGATAGCATGATATCGTACACGAAGTTACTGTCTGATAAACATTCAGTCATTCAAAGAGCTGCAGCTCGAGTTCAATGTGCACCTGGTTCGATTTTGCTCATTTTTTTATGACCAATATTGTAAAGAAGTGTGCATCTTATTACTTAAGAGTAGCTGGGATTTTGTCCCATCGCTCTTTTACTTCATTAAATTATTGGTTGTATGTCTTACAACAGAGGTCGGGTAAAACATTTTTACTATTTAAAAAAAGGTGCATTTATAGAGCTAAGATGAATCATGAAACGATTCATCTACTGGATGCTCATCCACCTCACTGACCACAGAGCAATCAACAAGTGAGGTGGTTGGTATTCTTTAATAATCCATCCCAAAAATCATTACTCGGTCAGGTGACCTTTTACCCTTAGGCCTTGTTTGGTTAGTCGACAAGAGGAGGATTAGAGGGAATTAAAGTGGAATAATTTTATATTACAATAGACGTGTAATAAATCTTTTTAATTTTAAAGTGAGAGATTAACCGAACAAAATCTTAAGGGGATATCTGCTCATTCTTTTCCTACCATTTAGAAGAACACATGAACAAGAAGAAAATTGGTTAAGATGAGAGAGAGAGCATTTCTTATTGCGTTGTTCGGCACAGGAGGCATTAGGAGTTGCCATGCTACAGGCTTGGGGACCAGTGCAACACTGGGTTACCTTCTAACGAAGATCAAAGATCAAAGAGAAGGCTCATATTTGAGCTTTAGCAGAAGCGAAACACTTATGTACATTGTTACCAACATCTGTATAGTTTTTATAGCATGGACAGTATAATTTTTTTTCTCTTTTACCCGAGGGTTGTATTTACTTCACCTTTATTTAATTTCAAAAAATCTCTTCCCTTAATTATCACCATTTAGCTTCAGTTTCAGTCAAGAGTACGTTTGCTCTGCATGCTTAAACTGAACTTAGAGAACTTGTTACAAACAATATCAAACTAATGACTACTATGTGCTACATGCAGTAGCAGCGTGGCGCAGCGGTCACCGAAATGTGGAGCACATTGGTTATCAGCAGGGTTAGCGATTTCGGAAGGATGATTTATACCGGAGGACCGAAATTACCAAAATTTCGGAACCTTTTTGGCCGAAATTTTTTGAAAATTTAACGAACTTGTAATAAATTTAAATAAAATTTGACCAAACCAACAAAGATTTGGGTAAAACCAAAAATTTTGAGCGAGATATGTGCTTACCGGGGAAGACCAAAATTTCAGGAATTTCATTCCGAAATTGCAAACCCTGGTTATCAGAGCTGCAGACCATGTCCTCTCAGAAGAAGAATCATGGACAATTCACGCCAGAAACACAACGAACAGGACCTGATGAAGCCATAAAGCCGGTGCTCGATAGAAGCTGCCTGGTACATAACTACAAACCCATCTTCCAAAAGCACACAATCTTCAGTCCTGTCTGGTCCTGTTTGTCACAATTTTTCCTTCCTTTTGTACTCGCACAAAAATGTGTGAGGTTCCTTTTGTATTTCAGTCCACATGTCAGTAACTGCCGGTGCTAAATTCAATATAACCCTGGCAGACACTACCTGATAATCTGAATTGGTGAATTGAAGCTTTAGGTGTTTAGTCCCTGAGGAGGTGTCACAAGATATCGCAATTTTGAGTGTTAATATATGATATCTTCTGGTACCTTCTATAAATTAACACTAGAAAGAAAGAGTGGACTCTCACATTACCTCCTCAAGGATTGAAGTTAAAGACTAAAGAGTACTGAACCTACACAACTCACTTTCAGTGGTAGCCCTGTAGGTTTGTGCTAATTGAACACAATTGCATATTGATGGTGAGTATGGATGCCATACTCAAAATCCAGATATCACTATATATCTAGGCTTGGGAGACATTGAGAGATTTTAGTGGTTACAAAAAGACCTCATCATGTTCGTGAAGACGTGAATCTCTATTCTGCCTCTTGGACCAGTTCAACTTCAAGACTTCGGCAGAAACACCACCCGGATTGAGAATTCCAGATCGATGAATATCAGCACTCCACCTCAAGTATAGCAGCCACTTTTTCGTCCCCTTTGAATTTGTTGAGGTTGCGATCGTTCGCAATCTCATATATCGATCGACAAATTACAGCAGATATATATGAAGCACACCCCCTAGAATTATGCGAGTTGGTTGAACAAAGCCTGCATCAACATGCCCAGAGAGAGAGATGAAAAGGGATCTTGTGGTCTACACCTGTTTTAATTTTGTAGCACATCGACCATTGCGCTGTGTGTCATGGTGATCTCACTTTGATCCATCTTTTTATTCTACACAAGAGCAAAGAGCAGAGCAAGATGAGAACATATAAGTGCAGAACAGAAGAGCAACAAGCATTTTTATATTTTTCGGTGTACGAACTGATTGAGCCGACCGAGCAAGAAGTCCATATTTTCATATACACAGGGCAATATATTTCGGCCTATATTTTGCCGTCAGTTCTATAGACCCACAAAAGGGGTGTGCCAAGTTAACTGGCTCATACGGTGATGGCTCATTAGGTGAAGGAATAATTGATATAGTAAGGGGATGTTTGGTAGGGCTCCAACTATAACCTCTAACTTCAGTTGGAGCTAGATCTGGAGCTGATAAAAGGTAGCTTCATTTTGTTAGTTTATTTTACTGGAGTGCTTTATTCGATCTGTTTGAAGCAAGAGCGTTTGGCAGGACTCAAGCTCCACTCTATCAGAATCCAGGACCTACCATTGGGCTGGCTCAACTCCATGAGCTCCCATTGTTCATCTCTCCAAACATTGAGCTGCAAAAACAAGTTGCTTCTACTTCATTTCATTTGCGCTTTTATGGAGCAATGGAGATAGAATAGCATCATACATGAATTTACTGCCTGATTTTATTCGGTCGTTCGAGGACCTACAGCTTTCTTCAATGTGCATATAGTTGGTTTGATTCTGATGTTTTCTCATCAAATGTAGGGAAAAGAAGGGTGCAGTTACAGAGTTACGATGAATCAATGCATGTACTGAAAGCTCATCCACATCACTGACAGCAATCAACAAATAATTCACCCAGTCGTACAACTCTACACCTAAATTATGAGTCCACAATTAATGTTAAGGGATTAATATCATCTTATAAACCAACGAGAAGAGATTTCGATATGAATAGACTGCTAATTGAGAGCATCTGTTGAGCAGTTGAGGTAGTGGTGGGACTGCCACACACGCGCACATCGAGCCAAGCCGAGCGAGCGTGCGACGAGACTGGCTGCTTGTCTTCCTACTGTTTTATTTATATGAGCAAAGGCGTAACCGACGGATGAGACCTCAATGCGCAATGAATCTCGTAACGTTCCTCTCACATGCAATGTTCCTCTCACATGCAATGTTATCTCCTTCTCCGGGATAGACAGATGGGACTGGTTGCTTGTCTTCCTACCGTTTTGTTTTTACAAGCAAAGGCATAACCGACGAACCAGACCTCAATACACAATAAATCTCGTAACGTTCCTCTCACGTGCAACGTTATCTCCACCTCTAGGATAGATAGAGGGAATTTTCTGTTCATCTTCCTAACTCTCACCATGGTTCTTCCTCGGCACACCTTTTTGTTCCTATTGCAGCCTTGGCCCTCCCCGGTTCTGAACACCTACGCACACGAGTGTTTAGGACAAGTAGGCCTCTGGAACTCTGTCCATGTGAGTATCTACACGAGCAGGCAAGTAATTATATGAACTACTAAGAGTTACACTATATTAGCTAGGCAGTACTGAAACAAACAGAAAACTGAGACCAAACTAACAAGGTGATGATTCTGATTGGTGACATTTATTTTGTGATTAGAGATTAGGCACCAATTTTCTTAGATACGAGGCATCAATAAAGCTGATCAGATGATGTCCAATAATAATATTTATGCCTCCAGAGGATGGAGATCCTTTGCAGTATTAGTGATGTAGTAGCAGTAGTTGACATGTTAGTTTCGAACTTATACGTCAGTGTCTGTTATTGTATCAATAGTACTGCAGACAATCTTTATTGCTCCAACTGAGAGTCTCTCAGAGCCAGTCACTGAATTTCTGCTGGGTTCAATTCATAATGCGCACTTTGTTCTATTTTGTTTGTTTAATTTCTGACAAAATGCTGGGGAAAAGAAGGTTGCAGGTACAGAGTTATGCCGAATGAGCGCACGTACTAGCTAGGAGTTCATTCACATCGTCCTTGACAAAACAATCAACAAATGAGGTGTTTGGTATTTTATTTATTCTTCAGTGATCCATCCCAACCCATTTGATCTGCCGTAATTTCCCAGACGAAGCATACCCAACCCCCTAAATAAGCAGGATTGATGGATGCATGGCTGCAAGACCAGAGCATAGCTGTCGTGGCTAATGATCATAATGTAACTCGCCGGAGACGGAAGGGAGGACGGACGGGGTGTGCCAACTCTCCTAGCATTTTTATTTTTATAGAAGTACTCGTATTTTGATTTTTATAAAATTTCTTTAAATTTGATTAATTTTATAAAAACTATTTAGCAATATTTACAATATCAAATTTATTTAGTTAAAACTATTATTTAATATATTTTAATTGTATATTTGTTTGGTATTGAAAATATTTATTATATTTTTTTTGTAAATTTGAAAAACTTAAAAGAAGAAAAAAAAATCAAAGCTATTTATAATACGAAACGGGATAATATATATATATCATGAAAATAGTCAAATTCTGTTGTACAACTCTACTAGCAAGCTGCAATATTTAGCGCGTAGTGAATGGGCAAACAAGAAAGGGATACGTGCACCACGCATTGCCAGCCACGACATCATCCCAATGACACAGGTGGCCTCGTGGCTTAAGAAATAATTTTTTTATTTTTATTAGCATGTTTTTTAAACTGCATAGTGTGTGCATAGTGTGTTCGGTACGAAAATTCTATATATGAATAAATTTAATTTTTAAGTTTGTAATAATTAAAAATTAATTAATCATGTGTTAATGTTATCTTAGCTTTGTGTGAAAAGCTCAATCTCCATCTTAATCCATCCCAGCTGCAGCCCCAATTTCGGATCCACAGTTGTCCACCCTCACCACCGATGAACCACCTTCAAATAGTCTTCTTCAATTCTTTGAACAATTATGTCCCTCCTTGTTTAATTTCAAAATCTAAAGAGATGATGAAGAGGGAAGCAAAAGGAATCAGAAGAAAAGTAAAAATTTCAGTCACCACCAATATGGCATTCTTGCATCAAGCAGCTCGGCAGCGTATCAAGGTGACATGACAACTCCTGATATCTCATGGGCCAACAAACATGAAAACCAAGTGACCAACACATGTTTCTGGCTCCATAAACAATGTTCTCTCTCTTTCTCTCTCTATATATATATTCTATATATATATATATATAGCATTTCTTACTCCTTGGTGTGTCAATTGATCTATATATCATCTGATCTAATGCCATCATTTAAATGCACAACTTAGCTCTGGAAAAACTGGAGACATGTAACTGATGCTAATACTTTCGTGAGAGTGAACTATCTAACATTGTGATAGATCAATGTCCTCATACATATATAGCGGTAGTGATTGATAAGATTATGTCAGACCAATCAATCATCGAATTGTTCTTTCTCCTCTTCCGCTTTCAATAATTAATGTTCGCCAATGCTACTTCACCAAACTAAGAAATTTTATTTTAAGGTTCCTAAGGAGGGTACTGTGAGGTACCACACTTACTTTTACTTTAGAATTTAATTAATACGTTCTAATACCTCATATATTATAAGGTATTAAATTTTATATTAAAAATTTTTGGTACCTCTTGATATCTCTTTTAAGTATAAGAACTTTTACCGTCCAATAGATGGTACCAAATTCTATTGGTTGGACTAGATCCAACGGCTGGTAGAGCTCAGTACCGCAAGGTACCATTTTGGTCTTTGGGAGGCACTGCTCATGAGAGACTCGTTTGGTAGGGTTTCTGATTTTGTGATTTTTTGATTTTAAATTTTGATTCTTCGAGAGAATCAGAATCGATACAATAAAGTAAAAAAATTAAAACAATAGTTTATCGATTTTCGGTGATTCTTGGGAAAACTGATTTCGGTGATTACGGGAGAAACTGATTTTTAGGTGATTCTTACTCCTTATATAAAATTGTTGAATCACTTGAAGTGATTCTTAATCGGTTGCAAAATAAAAGCATATGCAACAGCTGTCCAATATCCTCTAAAATCCCTATTTTAACTAATTTGAACGAAATTTATCTTCTAATAGATTGCCTATCTCATTCAAAAAAATTTAGTTTCCTTTCCCATCATTTTTGTTCTTCACAAATAGCTAACCGAGTCTGGCGCCAATATCAGTTTCGCGCCATTATGTTTCTTTCCACGCGCGCGTTTTTGGTGTCGCGTGCCTGGCCTGCTCGTCCTCCGCCGCCGCATCCTCCCATGCTTCCTCTACCACCGCCGCCCCTCCTCGACCCCTCCTTGTACACAGCCGCCGCATCCTCCACCGCCACAACTTTTTCCCGTCGCCTCCTCGTACCTACGCCACCGCGCTCCTCCCCCTCCCTTCCCTTCCTGCGCCGCATCCTACAACATCGTCGAAATCGGGCCCAAAGCAATTTTGAATTTATAGAAAACTAGATTTTAAGAATTCTGTTGGATAAGAGATGTTGTATTGAGAATTAATTTTTTAGAAATGACCAAAAACATAATTTTTGAAAATTTATTTAGCCATTCTATTGCATGTGCTCTAACCCATGGATTCTACTGATTCTGTTGAGAATCAGGGAAGAGAGTCTCTACCAAACGGGGCCGAAATATAAGTGGAAGGGGATTGTATTTTCGTAGTGCAAAAATTTTCCTGATCTCTGCATCGTCGTTCCCCATCCCCTTCAACACCCTCCTTGGCTATTCGCACCACGAATGTGTCACCGGCATCAACGCCGCCGCGATCTCGTCCCTACCATGGCTCAATCGATTTAACAACATCGGCATGGTCACCCGTGCAGAGGGGGAGAGGCGGCGGCAGCAAGAGAGGGTGAAGACGCTATAGGCGCGAAGAAAGTAGCCGGCGCCGCAACGCATGGAGGAATGGCACTTCGGTGAGGAGGCGACAAAGGCTTGTGCTTGGGGAAGGAGAAATGCAGCGGCATCAACTCAGACGTGGAGGATAGGCAAGAGATTGTGTCTTCATTGTCAATCAAATAGCTGCAAGTTGGGGAGATGTCATGGGGAGTAGCTAGTCACAATCTACATGGAGCACCTCTTGCTAGTTTTTGCCATGGATGTGGCCAGTGAGGGCTCGCTGCTGTTAGTGCTCCGGTAGCTAGGGCACGTCGGAATAGTTAGCGAAGGCCCAAAGGGGAACTCGTCGGTCCTCCAGCAGCGGTGGCTAGTATCGGTGGTGTCGAATGGGGAGGAGGAGACGGTGACGACGAGGCGAGGGAGTAAGGTGGCAGCGGCGATGAGCGCCATGGAATTGGTGTCCATCGGTGATGCGGATGCGCGGCTGAAAAGAGAAGAAGGGGAGGAATGCAGCTGCAGGGTCGATGTTCCAGACTTCCAAGAACTCATTTTACTTTTTTTTCTGATCGTAACCTTTGTGATTGAACGGTTAATTTTATTTTGATACCTGATGATACAGTACCCACGGTACCAAGTGCTAACTGTAACAACGCCTCTTTGTAGTAGTATAAAATTTCTCAAGTAAGAAATGAAAGCTCTGAATAAAGACATTTGGATCTGCCCAGAAATATTAAAGACGTTTGGTTTGTCTGTCATGGAGAAAAGTGAACAGTGCATGAAATTAGTAAAAAAAAATTGACGTATAATTGATAATTATTTGGATGTGGGGTCTTCTCCAAAGAGGTCAACTCTTACAATACCACATAACCTCCCAAGAGTCCGGTCAAACTATACAATACAAGAAAGCCGCAACACTTTCACAGGGATAGCTCGAGTGTGAAGTCGACCTAGAGTTCGTGTTCTTCCTTGGCTTCGAGATTTCCTGAAGTTATTATGTGCAAAAGTGAGTACCAATGATACTTAGCAAGCCAAACTGGATATAACTATTTATATAGATATGCATGCTATATTGACAAGAGAAGTAAGTTGTAAATATATTCCTAGCATGATAATATAACCTATTCTTTTATAAAATATCTTATATGGACATTAAGTATATGAAATATAAATCTACTCTATATTCTATCCCATCCTAAAATTATTTAAATGTGAATTATAAAGATACTCCTAACATGGTGGTATAACCTATTCTTTTGTAAAATAATTTATATAAATTTGATAATATAAAACATGAATTAAATTATATAGCCCATTCCGTCCTAAATGCACTTAAGTATGAGTATTCAAATTTTATAATAGTATTTAAGAAAAATACTCATGCCATTGTACTGGATTACCCATAGACATAACTCAATTAACCAGGAGTACAGCGTATTCGAATATAATCAACCCTACAGTGTTTGCTCAGCTTTATCCAAGGATTAACCTTAGGTTGCAAGGCTAAATATAACATAGCTTTTGTATAGTTCTAACCTTTTCTGATATGTGAACGAGAGCGGCGAGCTATCTTAATAGGGTCACCAATTCTAACCAGTAATTGCTGTCTCGACCCCTATTTAATAGTTGTTTGTCACACACTTGCCCCGGCCTGGTGAAACCTGCGGTGCTATCTTAACAGACGATACCGATCTGGTTAGTATCGACGTTGTTATCCGTTGTTTACATAGTTGTCCACCAATGAGACTTTATCAACACTATAATCTCCAATGTTGTTATGCGCATTACAAATCTCCTGAGTCCCCATGAAGATCGGAGAGAAATATATAAATGTTATGCCGGTATAATCAGTCTATCAGATGAGCGAAACTATGTCTTTATTCTGGCACAAGAGTTTTTATGTTTTCTGGCATACAGCCAAAACCATTCTCATATCACATGAGATGATAGGAATTATATTTGCCTATCTCATAAAATAATATATCACTTTTCTATTTTGTCACATGAAATAACTTCTTATGAGCATAAATGAAAATGCATGTGATAATGCTTATTCTATCATAGTGATAGTTTTATACCTAGTCCAAGTTATCAAAGTATTTTCTAAGGAGAAGGAGAATATATCTATTCACATAAAATAATAATCTTCTCCTTTCCTATATATGTAAGGAGTCTTTAATGCATGAAATAATAAGATGTTTCTTATGCACAAAATAATAACCTATATGAACTAAAAGATTCCTTTGATTTACATGAAATAATGATGTATAAATCTATAGAATATCTAACATTTTATTAAGTAACAAGTTATGTCTATCTAACCCATCCCGCGAAGTATTTTTATCCATGTTATTTAAAACATAACAATTTATCACTTTTTGAACTAAACGATCAAGAACAATTCGACTTGCCTTTAGGACCAACGGTCTCAACTCTTTCTTCTCCTTGAATAATAGTGAGGATGTTTATGTCGATGATATGGTTGGGCTTGGTTTCCTTTACGAACTCGATGTCGCAATTTATCGGTATTTGATAAAATAGATCAAACGGACAATTCCAGATAAACACCAAATAAATATAGAATTTCAAAAGAGTTTAGAAAAAGTAATTTTTGAAGTTTTAAAGGGAAAGTTATTTGTTAGATCCTAAAACTTAACTTTTTGGGCTTATGGAAAAAAAGAAGAATATTTAAAATATTTTAGAGAGGAAGAAGAGATAGTTTTTCAAGTTTTAAGTAGGAAGATTATTTGCTAAATTTTTAAAGTTTGAAACTTAAGCTTAAATAAAGATAAAAGAGTTGAAGAAAATATTTCAAATATTTAAAAAGTAGAAAACATAAGTTTAAGAAAAGGAAGTTTTTTAACATAGGATTTGGGAAAAGTTAAGGAAGTTGAATTATTTTTCTAGGGTCATTTGTCGGTTTTAAAATTTAAAATTTAGCCTTGACTTAATATAAAATAATTTATAAAAATTTGAGGTTAAAAGTATTTCTAAAAAGAATGTAGATAAATTTAAAGAAACTATAAGAAATTTGAAAGGTTTAAAGGACTTATCTTTAATTTTGAGGATTTAGGTTTGAATAAATTTAAATATAAAAGAATTTTTAAAAGATTTTAAACTTTGGTTTTAAAAATTTAGGTTTGACTAAATGTAACTACAAAAGAGTTTTAAAACGAATATTTTTGGAAGGTTTAAAATAGTAAATAGATTAGTTTAAAAGAACATAAGGATTTGAAAGGAAGACTTTGAAAAAGATTGAAAAGGTCAAATTATTTCCCTAGGGTTTTCTTATACTTTTCCCTTTCTTTTCTATCTCTTTTAGAAATGAAATAAAAATAAATTAAAAAAATGCCTAGGGCTGAAGTCAAACCTAAGACCTGCCACTCTTCTCTCAATCCCTCTTGCACCATTACTTCCTTCTCTCTATCTCTTTCCTTTTCTTTCTTTTCTTCTATCTTTTCTCTCTCTCCCCCTACTGTTCCTCTTCTTCTTCTCTTCTCTGTTTCTGTGTGTTAGCGCCGGCGCTGGGGAAAAGAGTGGTGCGCACAGCGAGGGGTGGTTGAATTTGAGAAATTTACTAGTTTTACACCATCTACAACTTACGGAGATCTCATTTGAAAGTTTGGCCGGGTCAGAGCGGTGGCGGAAAAGGCCGGTGATGGCGAGGTGGCCATAACGGCAGCGGCGCTCGTCGCAGAGGTTCTATAGTGACAATATGGCCAAACAAAAGAGCTTGAGAGCATCTATAGGCCAAGGGGAAGCTAACTGTGGCATTGGTTTGATTGGAAAAGCACTAGAGTAGTCTGGCGATGTGCACACGCGACGACCGAACAGAGTGGGCATGGCGGTGCTCGCCGACGGTGGGTCTTTGGTGATTATTTAATTTCGCAAAGTTAGGGGAATTGAAGTTCTTGATGGGAGGAACACAATGGTACCTTTTATTCGAAGAAATATCGACTGAAGCCGACGAATTTTAGATTTTGCTTCGGACAGCTTAATTAGGGTTCTTCCAATGTTCTTCAAAATTCGGATGGCTCACTGCATGGAGTTTGGGGAAATTTGGTAGGGATGTAGAAGAAAGGATAAGGAACACATTTTGTATTCAAGGTTTTAGCCGAGGTGCCTTTTTTATAGGCATCGAAGTCAGTTTGATGCTCACGGGATGAAGCCGGCAATGGCGGCGCGACAAAGTCGGTTTGCCGGAGATTATGACGTCGACGTAGCTTGTCCAATTGACGTTGACGGCAATTAATGTTTGATTTTTAAATTAAAATTAGAGAAAGTTTAGGAATAATCTAATTTAGAGTTTGAAACTAATTTAAATTTAATTTTTGGGAATTTATTTTCAAAAAAGGCAAGAATTTATAAATTTGGTGTTTTTAAAATTAAAATGGAAAAAATAAAAAATAAACAAAGAATGCAAATAATTTTTTTGAATGTTTTAAAATAGAATACTTCGTAAAAATTTTTTACGTTAGTTTGAGTATTTTTAAAAGATGAATTTTTGAGATGTTACATTGGACAAATAGAAGCATTGCTCCTGCAGTTTACTCTGAACTTGTAATGACATTCCAAAAAAAAAATAAACGCACAGAGAGATTGAATTATGTTTTTTCCAGAAGTTCTGCATATTCCAACTACAGTTCAATCCATCACATTTAGACATTCGCGTGTTGTTGCTCGATGGGCTTCTAGTCGACGTGGGACATAACAGGCCATATTGATATGCATCAACTGATTTGTATCAATGTTTCTAGGAAACAAAATAAAATAAAATCTAAAAGTATAAAATGGTGAGGTTAAGAACATGCACCAGGTGACAAGAAAGATAGACACAAACATAATGACCAGTACAGAATGTAATCTAATTCCTTGGTACATCTGCAACATTTGGTTCATTGTGTATACTGAAAATTCTGAACACGCTCTGCAGAAGAAACACAGCAATCTTGAAGTGACCCATTGACAGGATATCTCTCTGTGCCTCGCATGCCTAAAACTACTATATCGTTAATTACAAAAGGCACGTAACAGAATCTCCATCGTCCTCTTTTTCTCAGCAGCGTGGTGTGCAGTTTATGAATACTCGCACTATCTCGTCTCTTGGTGTGCTTGGTGTGCCGTAAGCCTTTATATTGTATATGCAATTTGTTTATGATCAGTTTTCAGTCATTTAAGAGGTCTGTTTATAAAAATAAAATGTCGATTTTCGTTGGCGGTTGCTAAGAGCATCGACTAAAAAAGCATTGAGCGAACAACGCCCCCTCCCCCAACCCCTGCCTCCATCCTCTCCTCTCCCTACCTCATGCTCTCTACGACGGACACTACGGCAGCGGCTATGAAAGCAACAGGAAGGGCGTGTGTGGTGGATCCAGCCATGGTGCGGCCTGCTGGTGGCATCCACCGCCGTCGACAGGCTCTCCTAGTGACATGTGGAGGAAGAAGAGGACATGTGGGGCCCACATGGACCTCATCATTTTTTTAATTAATTTTTTGGTGTAACTGACATGTGAACCCATAATTTTTATTATTTTTTAAATAAAATTGTCACGTAAGCGCTACATCATATGAAGACCAAGTTAAAGCAGTCATGTAAGCGCCACGTCAGCCAAAACCGCCTTCCAAACCGTCGAGGGACCTATATTACACCGGTTTTGACAGTTCAGAAACCCGTTGTATTATGTTTTGGACTATAAGGACGAAAATCGGATTCAATGTAAATTTAAGGGACCTCAGATGAACTTATCCCATATCAAAATCTTCAGCATAAATTTCAGCAAGTCTCACAAGTTTGTCCACATCAAAACAAGAGAAGTAGTTCCATGGGTTAAGAAAAGTCATGCAATCGAGTAGCTCTGAACTAATTTCACCAAACTGATGATTCATCTTCAACAAAAGGGCATCGATAACAGCGATAAAAATCTCAAAATGGTATAAATGCATGTTTGTTACCTTTTGCTTTCTTCGTACAGATGTTTCATGGGCATTTACTACCTTGTCCATATCTGTCACTTCTATCTCATTCTTATTGCAAAATTGTTTTACTCTCCGGAATAATGTTTCCCATCTATTTTCTCTCATCCCGTAAGTTATATTTCACACCCATGATCAAATAAATTGCTTCAACAATATTTTGATCCTTCCTTTGCAAAGCACGTGATAAACCATCCGTGAGGCTCAAAATTCTATGATTAAGTGTATGATAAACACAAAATAAAAGTTCTCCATTTTACCGATCAAATCAAAAGCTCCACCATTAGATGTTGTTTTAACATAATCTTTTTACTATCTCAAGGACATCAATGATAGCCTCCCACATAACTGAAATCTGAAGCAAAGTTTTAGATGAAAACCCCATCTAATATCCTCGGGCCTAACTATGCTACTTTCTTGGTTTAAACCTCTTTCAGTAAGAATCTCACCATTCTCGTCTTTTCTAACAACTCATCATAATGTTTTGCAAGTAAGGCATCCTTTCTCATACAAAAAGCGCCCACAGTGTTGACTATCAAAGGAACATAGTTAAAGAAATCTGCAATGGCTAGAGTATTTGAAATGGCAACAACTACTAATTGCAACTGGTGAGCAAAACAATGGACATAGAAAGCATGGGAATTTTTATCCCGAATCGATTTTTGCACGCCATTAAATTCACCTCTCATGTTGGAAGCACCATCGTAACCTTACCCACGAAACATAGAGATGCTTAAATTGTGGCTACCAAGCATTTCAAGCAAAGCTTCTTTCAGAGCAGCAGCTATACATCTCTGAATATGTCAAAGTCCAACAAACCTCTCCAACACCATTTCTTCATCATTCACAAATCAAAGTTTGTTCTATATTAGTACATAACTTCAAATTATACAATTAATGGAAAAAAGTAATGGGTACTAACCTCATAATCACAACCATTTGCTCCTTTATAGAAACATCTCGAGACTCATCAATAAGCACGGAGAAGTTCCTGCCACGAATCTCATTCATAATAACTGCATCACTTCCTCTGCACATGCCTTTGCAAGATCCTTTTGTATACTAGGAGATAACATCTGACAATTTCTAGAACCTTTATCATATGCATCCTTCACTATCTCAACCTTCTCTTTGTACCAATCAACCATCTTCCTAAATGTACTCTTATTGAGAGAAGTAGAGGACTCATCATGTCCATGGAAAAGCATCACCTTGCATTATAAGAAATCTTGTAACATCTAAAGAAGATGTCAAGTGAATCTTATATCGTTTTTCTTCCTCCTTGCTAATTTTATCAATTTTTCTAGCTACACTTGTTCTTTGGTTCATAAAGTCAACACAGCTTAATCTAGCATCTGTGTGAGTCTTGCAACTAGTGTGTTTACAAAATACATCCACAGCTTTCCTCCAATTTATAAAACCTTGCTTCGCAAAGACAGAACTCCCAAATTTTTCAGACTTTCCGGGGGCAAAGAAAAGATAACTATATAGGCAACAAGATGCATCCTTTGAAATGCTATACTCTAGCCAATCAAATTCAACAAACCAAGATTGTTGAAATGATCTCCATCGACCATTTTGCCATTTAGAAGGAAAAGTATAATTAACAGGTTGGGTTGGACCATTAAAGCATATGCCCTTCTTACTTGATCTCTAATTTCAGATGGATACTCTTCTATTAGCTTGCGTTTTGTTGGATCGCCAACTATATATGAGGATGTAAACTCTGTTCTAGGCTTTTCACTTGACTTGTGCTCTCATTAGTGCCTCCTGTTGGAGTACTACAACCACTAGCATTGCTTGAATTTGAAAAATATGTAAGCAATGTTCTTTTTGACATTTTGTTGACTTAACCTGTAATTAAATCATACATTTATAGGCATTATAATTATAAACTATGTTTTGAAAAATAACGAAAAAAGAAAATTTTACCTGCCCTACCGACCTGCCCTGCCGAGCCGTCTGCGCTGCCGAGCTGCGCCACCGAGCCGCCTACGCCGACCGCCTGCGTCGAGCCGCCCGCACCGCCAAGTCGCCTACGCCGCGGCCACCCGCGCGCCGCGGCCATCCTCTGCGTCGTGGCCACCCACCTGCGCATGGCCGCGGCCGAGCTGCCTGCGCTGCCGACCACCTGTTGCATCGAGCTGCCTGCGACTGCGAGGTTAGGGTTCGGCCGCCGCGGTGAGTTAGGGTTCGTCTGCCCATTTTTTTATTTTGCACCAGTTATGTTGATCTCTGATGGGTTGTCGTGGTGGCGCCCGAGTGAACCGACGCGGCCTGCGGCCCAAGTCGCTCCCCAAATGATCTAAGTCTACTTTCAACCCCTCCTTGCGATATATATAGACCTAAAAATTGTTGGGGGCTAGGAGGTTCCACTACTCCGACGGGGGTAGGGGGCTAAAGCCCTCCCAGCCCCCCTGTCAGATCCGTCCCTGACCACCAGCTAATATGAGAGCTCCTGATGCCTCTCAGGCCTACCAACTCCATGAGCTCCCCTTGATCATCTCTCTAAATATCAAGGTACAAAAATAAGTTCCTGCTACTTCATTTCACTTGCAGCGTGTTTCAATGTGCAATTGGTTTGATTATGTTGTTTTCTCATCAAATGAAAGGTAAAAGAAAGGTGCAGTCATAGAGTTACGATGAATCAATGGATGTACCGGAATGGCCATTTTTTTGTTAGCTCTATATGTACTGCCACTATGAACTCTAATATTAGAATCCGCAAGAGAATTCTATGGGATTTAAAGGTTTCATTAAAAATCAAAGTTTTTATATGGTTTCTTCATAACAAAGTAATCCTAACAAAGAATAACCGGGCTAAAACAAAATGGAGGAAGATAAATATTGTTGTTTCTGTTATGCAAAAGAGACAATCCAATATCTTTTCCTTAATGTCATATTGCTCGAGTTGTTTGGAGATGTGTGTTATTTGCTTTTAATATCTCTTTACCTTGTAATGACAAAAATATTTTTGATAATTGGCTTAGAGGAATACATAGGTCCATGAAAAAGATGATATTAATTGAAGCTTGTGTTTTATGTTGGTTAATTTGGTGTTGCCGCAATGACAAAGTTTTTAATGGTAAACAATTATCTAACCCGATGTAATTTATCGTCATGTCTTCCTATTGGCTTCACTTTTGATCCACAATGCTACAATAAGAGGTGCAAGATTCTATGCGCAATGATGTTATACTTTTGAAATCGATGGTGAAGGGTTTCTTATTTCACTATGGTTGGCATATGTAAAATCAAAGTGTGTTTGATTATTATTTTATGATGAGCAATTGGTTTGAGAGAAAATTGATTTTGATATTTGGAGATTATTGGTGAAGTGGCTTAGCAGCCGGTCGGACCGAGGGATGTGTACTGGTCAGATCGGGGTTACAATGAACAGTGTTTCCAGATGATGAACAGGTATGTGCCAGGTTGGGTCTGGTCAGACCGGGATGTGGCCGCCGGTCAGACCGGCATGTGTTGCATGGTCTGACCGGCTAGCCCAACGGTCTGACTGGTTGGTTTTGTGTCGGTTTCGGTTTCATGTTATTTATTTGGATACTCATGGTTAATCCATGTTGAGTCAAGTTGGAGAGAACTTGTGCTCGGATATGATTTCTTGTTTGATTCATGTGTAGGTATGTCTTGATACCTTGGAAGAGTGTTGTCAGTGATGGATTGAAAGTCAACTTGGGAGAAGATGAATCCGGACGATCAAGATATCATGCGGATGCTTAGGCTAAAGATCAATGCGCGTGGTTGGTGAAGATTTTATGTGGCATACGATAGAGATATTGTGTGTATGGGATGCGGAGTCAAATTTGGAAGGAGTCCAAATTAGGTACGATTGGAGTTTGTAAAGTTTGTGTCTTGTATGGGAAGGTTTTTTAGGAGATTAGAACTTCTAGTATAAGTTATATTCGTGGCTTTATGCTGTCTATCTATGGGTATAAATAGTAGAGGTATTGAGGCATCTAGATATGGATTTTGTGAGAGTTGAGTTTAGAGAAAAGTTAGGATTTCGAGTTTAATCAAGATTTCTGAGAGGAGTGTTATTGTTGCACTTTGTAAACATGAATAGAAGCAATAAAGTTCAATCTAATTTTGAGAGATCTTCGATTTGTGTTTGCTCGGGTTCGGTGGTCGCACCGACGTCTACCCATTCAGACCGACGGGCTTACAGCGGTTAAACCGAAGGCGGTGACAGACGACAACAGGCGGTCAGACCGAAGCTTCAACACCGGTTAGATCGAAGGCATCAGGGCGGTCATACCGATCGTCATCAAGATTCGAGGGTAACTTTTATATTCCACAAAAAGTTTGGTTTTTTGGTGATTCCTCCTCTAGTACAGCGTAGTTTCATTAGAATTGCCGATTAAATCTATGTGATTTATTGCTAGTTAATAATAAGAGGGAGTTGGGTTTGTGCCATCACCTTACATCTCTTTTTTACGTCTCTTTTTTATTTGTTGAACAAACTTGCCATTATGTGCCTTATGATAGAAACCGGAGATGAAAATCATTTTATTATCTAAAAAATCCACATCATTGACAGAGAAATCAAAAAAATAATTCCCCAACTCTACACCATCATTTCATCATGTGACAACCAATCAAAATAAATAATATGATTCTTTAAAGCAACTCTTTTATAAAAAATTTTGTAAAAAACATACCATTTAATAATTTGAAGAACCCTGAGTAAAATCTACGGGTGAGCAGGTGATAAACACGTTCCATAACAAAATGCAAGATTGGAGCAAAGCAGGAGCAGAGGAATAGGAAATCTGTTACCATGAGATAATCCATTAGCAGTTTGTACTTAGCAGGATAGTAGTTTGACTCTACTCAAAGTGTTTTATTTTTTTTGTTCATTTTGTTTCGCTCTAATTTGATCTATACTATTCATTGAAAAATTGAGGGTTTTCTACTTTTCTCAAGGACATTGTCATATCTGAAAATTGAGTGTTTACTTTCAGCTGTGTTTACTTTCAGTACAGCTGAGTTCAATATGCTTAATAAAGTACTAACAGTCGCTACTACAGAAAACTGAGACCATGAAGACGATTCTGACTGGTGACAGATTTATTTTGTGATTGGAGATTAGGCACCAATTTGTCACATTTAACACCAGTTTAGCAGATACAAGGTATCAGTCAAGCCAACGTGCGACAATGTCATTAGAAACTGGTTTCTAGCATCATATCAGCACTTGATAAGAGGATTCATCAGGCAACAGCTTACCACCAACTTGTCTCACAGTTCCTGACGCCTCCAAGGCCTAACCTTTACCATAGCAAGCTGGACACAGGGCTCACTCAACTCCATAAACTCTTCTTGGTCATCTCTCTCAACTTCAGGGAAGAAAAACAAGCTTGCTGATACATAATGTGCTCATTTTATAGGGTAAAGAAGATGGCATGGCATCATGCTGGAATTTACTGCATGATTATATGCAGTCATCCAAAGACCTGTCACCTGTGCCTCTGAGTTCAATGTGCATCAGGTCTGATTCTGAAGTTTTCTCATCAAATGCTGAGAAAAGGAGGTGTGGTTACAGAGTTGTGATGAATCAATGCATGTCCTGAAAGCACATCTACATCACTGGCTGAGCAATCAACAAATGAGGTGGCTGATATTCTTTAAAGATCCATCCCAAAATCATTTAACCAACTCTACATCATCATGTAACCAAATGGTTGGCCAAAATGGAGGAAAAGAAAAGAAAACCAAAAGTCCTAACCATTTGTACCATATCCCCGCTCAGTTGAGACTTATAAATCTTGGCGGTGCCAATTGCTACAGGTCACAGGAGTAAGGAGGGCTAACAAGAACAAGAGATTTACATGCATGGAAGCATAGGTAACGGGCCCTACCCTCGCGCATCAAAGGAATCGGCTGGGGATGACGTCATGGACCCTGATTGGGAAGCTGTAGAACTCATCGTTTCTAGGATCCGAGTAACCTTTCCGACGGTGCAGGAACGGCATGAACCATGGAAGCCCTCGGTCGTTTTCGTAGCCTCTAAACTCCAGCGTGTTGTCTAGGACCGATGCGACAATCAGCGACACTGTCGGGCCAGATGCGAAGACTGTGTTTATGATGTCATTGAACTGCAATAATGAAACAAAAAAGATCGGTTTAGAAAACAGAACTCATGTACCAAGAGTTCAAGACACAGACCTAAGACAATTAAAGCCTAAAGGTGTCTAATGCTGTATAAACTTTTTTAAAGAGTGCAGGAACAAGACCAAAAATATAATTCCAGAATGTATCACCAGAGTCAGATCACAGATGGTCTGAACATAATGCTGTGTAATAGCATGCGAAAGGGGTGAGGAATATACCCATCCAGCATTCGTTCGGGCAGGTCCAGTGCCAGCAGAAGCAGTATACTCATTGAAGTATTGAGGAACCGAGATGCCTAGGAACAGCGAGAGTCCAATGATGTATATGTTCCTCATCGAATTTTTGTTTGCAAATTGCATGTATGAGACTCCAACCGCAGCTGATATGCCCAAAAAAACAGATTAGGACATAAAATAAAAATCATGTTGTGGCCATATATTCATCGATGCAAGGACTCTAAGAAAGAAAATTCTGACTCACCAACAATACCAAATAAGATACAGAAAATTGCTGCGAAGATTGGCAATGGAATAGATGCAAAGAAGGCACCAAACTTCCCTGCATGAATAGAAGTTCACAAAATTCAGACATAAAACTCTCTCTTTCCCCTTAGGCAACTGAGGATGAGACCAAAAGACTACCAAATATGGAGAAGAAAATCATAAATCCAGTTGATATCTGGATCACTCTCCTGCTTCCAACTTTTGTTAGTCCAAGAAGCCCAATGTTTTCACTGCATTATATTAAAGGCAAGGGGTCCTTTCAGTTCACAAATCCACACAAATATAAAGAAATTAAATCTTATTCTCATGCAATGTGATCAAAGTCCACCAGTATAGTATTCCACTATTCCTAACCACGAAAGGGTTCGCAAAGCAAGTATCCTTAAGTGTGTAAGCAGGGACTGTCAAGCTGGCTATGGCTAGTTGTACAGAATAATTTCATACAGGGTCTACCCATAAAATATATGTGAATTTTACATTTCATCATGTGTACTATGGTTCCTAATCAGCTCCTACCCCAGAGTAATAAACTGAATACCACAAAAAAACTTTACCTAACCAGAACGATGTACAACTATAGCTAGAATGTCGTCAGACTAGATACTCTGTTAACACCAATACTACATCTGATTTTGATCGTTTATTGTTTTGAGGCATATATATTTAACATCTAATTCCATGGAACTGTTCTAGTCTTCTAGAATAATAGACTCGTAGAAAGGGCACAAAAGTCGAGATCCCCTTACACTGATACAGATGAACCAGCTGGAGCGCCAAAGATACCTTCTAAGAACATTCCAATGCCCTGCATTTCACATGAGTAAAATTGTTAAGTCGTCAAGGATGGCACGAGAAAATTTCATGAGTAAAAGCAAGGATGGCAAAATAAATAATAGGTAATAGCATTAGTTATTATCAAGGACTTGAACTAAGAGCTCTCCCACAGATCCATCCGAACAAATCAATTTGTTTGGCAACAAAGGTAAGTCGTGCATAGCATGTACAAACAACCATATTTGATGTCTTGCTATTACTTGTTAGAGATTCTTTCTTGGTTCATTCCAAAAGACTGCGATGCCTCTCCTTATATAGAGCCTGCTCCTAACAAACCTCCTAATAACCTTATCTAATAAAGCCTAACAAACTAACTGAATGCATGAGAGGGGCTGAGCTCTGGGGCGGTGAGGCTGCAGCAGCCTCACCCTCCTGTCGAGCACCCAATCTATCTACACACATAACAATGAGCAAGGGAGTTGTTTTCAAATGCAAGTTAGATACAGACAAGACATTTTATTAGTGATGGTAATGTAGACTGAGATGTGGTGTAAGAACACAAAACCTTATATTGAACAAAACTCACCTGCAAACCAACACTCCTACTAAGGACACTAGCTGGAGGTGGTGTCGCACCAGCTAGACGTGCAGTTGCAAAGTGTGCACCAGTCGACTACATGAGATAACACAAATTAGAAACAACGGAAGATATAACAAAACAAAAGAGATCAGATTACATTTTTGGGCCTTGGTCTTAACCTCAAAAGCAGAAACAAGTACAGCACCCATCATTCCAAATGAATGACCTGCAGTGAAGATTGGTGTACCCCATTGGAAGGGGTATGGAATTTTGATCCTAAAAGTGAATGTATGCAAAAGGTTGATTAGCATTGGCTATTTGAAAAACTTACGGCCTCTTAAAATCAGTTCATAATCAATATACTTGAGAACCATACCATGGTGCCGACGATATGAGATAAGACTTGTCAGTGCGGCAGTGCTGCTGGGTCTTGAGTGAAACATGGTTGTATGCACCAGCAGCAGTAAGGATAGCTGCGAAGGCCCACACAATCCCAATACAAAGAAGCAACGAATACCTCTCAAACAAGAAGGTGATTCGCTCATGGTAATGATGGAAGTAATATGGCACATACTGCATACAGCATAGTAACTAGTAAGTATCGTAGCTAGCTTTGTAGTATATCACCAGTTAAGAGTGTTATTCATTACCTATAAGGAGATTAATTCATTACCTGTTGCACAACAACTGCAAGGATTAGCATTGGTAGCCCGATCTCCACACACTTTCCAACCTACCATGTCAAACCAAAGAGAACATGTTTCTTTATTCGTGAACTGTTTGATTTTGCTGTGAAAATATAGAGATGGTACCTGAGGAAAGCCAAGTGCAAATAGCCCAAGACCAACAACACAAACAACCGGGGTCATTATTACAGGACTGAATTTCCTGGAAAGAAATCATTCATATAAAATACCTTGAAAAAATCTAGCACAAAATGACTATTGTAGCTAAGAACAAGTATCTAAGTTATGTACCTGGCGTATGCCCCCCAAATTGTGCTGAACCCAAGAATCATGTTGAGGATAGATGCAACAATCAGAGCCCCTTGAGTTGCTCTCATTGTGTGAGTAAATCTCTGCAAAATCCCTAATAGGTTATAAGCAATCAATAATAATTTGATAAAATCAATGCAAATAAATTAATCATGCTCCGAACATTTTTTTAGAAAACCCTGACTTTCCAATAAAACAAAATGGTTCTATAATTGAACAAATATAATCGGTACTCTACCTGGTGACCGCTTGTATAGTTATTTCGTTCAAAGTCTCTGGCTATTGACAGTACTGGGACGACAAATGCAAAGGAAGCATTCATAACTGTAGGGAGTCGCGTTCCAATAAGTGTTTGGAGGAGTGTATTAATGCCGCTCATAAATAGGAATGATTGAATAACACGAGCCTTATCCCCCTATTAGCAAAAAGCGGGAAAAAGTCAATACTAAATTTTTAGAAGAGAACTATAATGGCATGTGATAAACTCTTTGTAACAGAATAAACAATGTACTTACCGGGGTACCACCCATCGCAGGAACAATAGTTGATGCAAGCATGACAGTAGAACCCAGCATCACAAGATAATGAAGGAATGCAAGTGCGGCCACCTGAACTGAAGATAACATCAACAATAGTAATTTAGTGAGCACAAGCTTTATATGTCTTAATCATGTCTGGAATCGACATAAGTTGTTCAATTTCCAGAAGTACTTTAGTAATCAAAAGAATCAAGATAGCACTTCATAGAATGGTTCAAATCACGCAGTTTCACATTTAACTGAACATCCTTCTACTCTTTTCAGAGTATTTTTGACAGAACTAGCACTTTTGCCTGTGCATGGCAAGAGATCTCTAATGAACATGTCAAAAGTTCCATGCTTACCCAAATGCAATAATAATTACCCTAGAATTAAAATATTCACACTAGGTCAACCGGCAACTGCACATACATATGTACTACAAAGAATTCAAAATCTACATAAGCATGTAGTACAAACAATAGATATGTGTCTACATAGATCCATTCCCTAAAGATCTGATAAAGTAGTGGGGTGTAAAGCAAATCATTACCACCACCAATTCCTTCTTTTACTAGTCTAAAAATAATAATAATAATAGCTACAACTCTCTGGAAAACATCAATAGTGTGCACCAGTAGACACCATAATCTCTTCAAATACAGCAGGGGAGTGAAACAGGAGTTGTGCTAAAAAGGACATCTCCAAATCAAAACACATACTCCAATTCAAGAATAATACAAACACAGCACGACAGAAGCTCCCACTCCAAATCCACTCAACACACCAAAGGCAAAAATATCTTGAGTAAAAAAAAAACCCCAACCAGCAGATACTCCTAAAAATCAAATCTTCCCCACCTGAAAACTCCAAACTTTTTAGGGATGAATTCAGGATTATTCATCCAACACCAGTCACCAAATACCACACAAAAACACAGGAAAGATAAAGAGGAGACTGGAGACGGGTTGGGTTCCTTACCCCAGGAAGGGTTGGAGTGGACGCAGTAGGCGAGATGGTGGAACTGCTCGTGCGGCGGGAAGACGGCGCCGGTGCCGACGGGCGGATGTATGATGGGCTGCATCACCATCGGTGGCGGCACGGCCACCGGCGGCGGCGGCGGCTGGTTCATCTCCCCCATTAGACCAACCGCTGCACACAAGAAAGAAACAACTTTTAGGAGTAGAAACCTAAAGACTCCACCTTTATTTCCCCCTTTTTATGCTCATGCCAGTGAAAGCCTCACATTGATTGCAAGAGATTGGATGCGTTTCACATCAACAGGAAACAAGATACAATTTAATGAGCTTCTGTTATTAATCAGAAGAGAACAAGCAGAGAAACCACTGGTGAGAGCAACACTCCAAGATTGCAAGCTTTTTCTTGTTCAGACAGAGAAAAAAATGACGACTTTTTCAGAAGAAATCGCAGAGAAAAGAACACAAGACTTCACCTTTACTGTTTCTTGTACTGTTTTGTATCTTATCCTAGTTTGCAAGAGAAGACCTAGAAAAAGGAAGAGATACAGATTTCTTGGAAGATTCATGTGGGAAGATGCAAATCCTGAGGAATAAAAGACTAGACCCATGTCGATTCCTCTTAGTTATTCCACAATTGGGGAGAAAGCGACAAGCAGAGAAACACTAAGAAACCGGTGGTTGAGAGCTTCACTTCAGTCTTCAGAGATTTCTGCATGCTTGTTCAAAGAACAAATCTGTAAACAAATGCAAGCGAAAAGGATGCGAGAGATAGAAAACCCAAGACCTCACATCAAAACAATTAAATAAGGGGAAATTAGTCACCACCATTAGAGAAATGAAACCAATTGGTAGCCCAAAATTAGAGCAAAATAAACTTACAAATTCAGAAAGCTCAAGCTCCAAGCTGCTGCTTCTTCTTCCTCCCCCCAACCTCCACAAAGCACAGAATTTTCTTTCCAGAGAGCGCAGATGGAGGAGAAAAAATTGTGTATATGTGCAAAATATCAGCAGAAAGTCTTCAACTTTTATTTCTCCCTTTTCTTCCTTTCTTCTTATCTCCTTTCTATATGGCCTTCTCTGGTAGAGTCTATCACCAGCGGCAGTGGCAACAAGACAAACACAAGATTTGTAATCTTGTGGGAGCAAGGGAGAAGATTGCAAACTTGAAGACTTCACCTTTATTGCCACACACACACACACTTATCTCTCCACTTGTTTCCCTTTCCCCACTATTTCTTCGTGATTACTCCACTAATCACACAAGCAAGCAAAACACATGTGAGGGAGGAAGAGGAGTACTAATATTAATGCACTCTGAAAATGAAAGGAGTTCACTTCAGCTGCTGGGAGGTGGGAGCCAAACAGTGTTTTTGGAGCCTTGGATGGATCTAGCTAGGAGCCTAGGACTGCATTAAATCTTTTTTTTTTAGTTTTTTGATAGCTGTATTGAATGCAACAGATTCCAAGGATGGGGAGAGTGTCCTAGCATTAAAACACCGGGGAGGAGCCCTATGTATGCATCTGTGAGCAGGGTGGTGTGGTTCTTCTGCAACATCTCCTTTCCTGGCTGGTTCCTCCTCAGTCATTGGTGTTCATTGTATTGGAATGCATTGGTGTCAACTGTCAAAGCATTTTTACAAGAATAACCAATTTTATAACCCTACTGTTTACCTGGATAGAACATCACTTATATCTTATATTTAGAGTTAGATAGTCTGTTTATTAACATATCAGGCACAAGATTTAGAGTTAATTTTAAGGTTCATCGTAGTATATTTTTTAACATTATTTTTACAACGGCTAATAACATAAGTAAATTTAAAAATTTTATCTATAAATTATTTTTTAGTTATTTCGTTCATTGTACACAGCTTATCAACCATAGCTCGAATAGTTATTAGATAAAATTTTATCACGGAATATCACAAAATATGATATACAATACATTGAAGAAGATAGGTATGAGGCCCATGTGTGAGATACTATGATGATAACTCAATCTATGTAATGGAAAATCTTATAAACTAGGACTTGAAAATTATTATTATTATTATACCATAAAAGATATCAGTATCAATACAATACGCAGCTAAAGGTAAACTACTTTGTGTGTGAAGGTTTGTTGCTTGAAAGGTGAAAATATATCATCTTTTTTGTGAAACTTGTAATGTAGTGCAGAACACTACTACTCCAATCTTTTCAAAGATCATCATATCATCATGCAGAAAAAACTTTTTGTAGTAGAAGGATAGTCACATGGGGAGTGCTGTTTACTATTCTTCCCTGACATCTTAAGCATGAGCTTTCAGGTACTACTACTACTAGTACTATAATCCGTTGACGACTTGCTGCATGCTTTACTGTTCAGAGAAAAGGTTTTTGATTGATTGACACACAAAGAATAATGACACAGTTATACTGATGAAAAAAAACTTTGTTGTCAGGATCCCATGATCCTGGCACTACACTTGCTCACAAATCACTTGATTATGAACTGGCTCTTTAATTAATGTCACACTTTGGTTAATGATTAGGGAGACCTAACCTTGTGGTGGACAGATCATATGAGTTGTGAAAATTTGGCCTATATGTTATGGAATGAAGCAGATGAAGAGGCAAAAAGTACCGCTGCTAGCACAGCAGACAGACCATGGCATGTTCCTTTCTTAGCATGATTCAATTCTGAAATAGTACATTTTCTGCCTCAGAAAATATTTTTTTCTGTGGCAACTGAACAATTATTAATATGCAGAAAAGCATATACTAACAAAAATAGTACTAAATTCTAGTAATAAAATACTGATACAATTTGCAGGATGGCAAAGTCGGCACCGACCTGGTACTGGGAGTGATATGGAACTGTGCATATCGGACTCCGGGCAAGTAATTAATCCAGTGTTGTTTATTACACGGAGAAGAGCAATTAGTACTAATCCAATATTCGTTTATTACACTCTTTACCAGATTATTGGACTGACTTTCATTTATTAATTAATGGCACAAATGTACAGCACCAGAGCACATCAACCTGAAAGAACTCTTTTGATGCAAATGTACGTATATGGACCATTTGATGGCGACTTCATAAGAAAGATTAAGAAAATAAATACATGCGATTAATTAAGCATATCTATATAGTATCGTCACCAAACAGCACTACAGCTACTGTGCAAATCATTGGTGACTCATCAGAGAAGAATTAAGAAGGTGATTATGATGTGGATGATGATGATGACTCTTGTCTTGGACAAGGTAGGGGTGTGTGTGTGTGTGTGTGAATGTGTGATGGATAAGGTCTAAACAAAAGCTGAGTGAAGAAGCATCGATTGAGACAATTGGGGAATCGTCACTACCTTGTGACAGAGAGTAGTGATGGTCATGGACGAAACTTTAATTTCAGTGATCCAATCAGCATCACCTTTTAAATTTTTCTTTCTAGGGTTGATGTTAGCAAATCGCAAAATGTCATTTTCGTACCTTGGAAACTAATAGTAAGGCCTAATCTGCCTTTTTCTCTTTGTTTTATTTGTTTTAGAAATGTTCCCTCCAATTAAAGCCTGAATTTTAGTGGAGTGGATTTATTTGATGATTAGCATTTTGATTTTGGGCCTGATTTAAGCAGCTAGTGAAATTGATTGAGCCCAAAAGTTTAGGCTGGGTTGATGGGCCGTAATCTAGTGAAGGCCTAATTAGTATCTGATCCGGCCTATTGGGCTTTGTCTAACTATTTGGGCTTGTGGAGTTCGTTCATTTACAATCTGTTTCTGGTTCACAGTTTTCTTTTCCTTTTTAGAAATGGGTCACGGACCCACGGTTACATTTTGCACTTGGCTACCGAGGTAACAACTGACGCTGATTCAGCTAGTACAAAATACAGCTTTGTCCTTGAAACACGGCACAATCTACTCATATACACACGTTCTACTCGTAAACATCTCCGAAAAAATTAGCCTACATGTCTTGACAAGATATTACATAGATATCTTATTCTCAATGGATATGTTGCGTATGCTAAAAGAATAATTACTTGTAAAACGAATAACCGTGTACTTAGATTTCGATGGATGAGCTCTATCACAATAAACCTAACAGCTGGATAGGTTTAGTTCGCACATCTTTTTAACAAAGCAAATATACAAACACAATGATATCATTTTAGACCCTATTGTATGAAATCATATATGTACAACTTGCTGCATTCTGAATTCTAGTACAATACACTTAATTAGAACTGAATAGTTAGGTAGTAATAATTATTATAAATTTTAAAAATAGATTTATTTAATTTTTTAAGAAAATTTTAAATAGAAATTCTAAAAAAATCAGACCATTTAGCGGCTTAGTAAGCGTGCCTACGATAATCTAACATTTCATCTTGATTTTGATTGGATACGATCCATTGTATTCCTATAAATCTGACTACGAATATAAAATATATTTTATCGAATCTAGCTAAATAGAAAAAAAACACTAAACCTAAAACGAATACACCAATGATATGTTAAAGATTAATCTTTGCCACTTTTCATTGACAACTAAACAGGCGCTTATAAATGTGGACAATTCTAGATAGAGAGCCTCATGTCTACTCAATTGCTTAGCCGCGGAGAATAACTTGCATGTACGCGGATACGTGTGGACATATATACACGCACGCACATATCAGCAGCTACCCCTTAGTTTTCTCTCTTTTTCCTTTTTTTTCCTTTTTAATTTTTTTGCCGTGTGGAGCATTAGAGAGATGCAAATTAAATCGCGTGCGCATGTGGTTATATCACGGATCATTCATCTTATTCTAACAATACCACACATCGATCAGATGAATTAAGTGAAAATAATTAAATGGCTTGATCAACCGATGGAGCAGTATAATAGCAGGCTCCAAGCACATACAGAGAAGAGAAAAAAAAACCTTATACAAAAGTTAGATTTGTATGCGTACTCTAAAATAAATACAGTAAATACATAATACACTAAATACATAGGTTAGAGAATGAGAGAGAGAGGAGAAAAAAAATAAAGAAACTAATATATTAAACATGTTACTCTCTTTTCATTTTACATTATTTGTCCTTTTAGGTAACCTTTGACTATCGATTTCCATAAACTCTTATAATTAAACTTAGTAGAATTTATATTTTTATTCACCATAACAAATATTTTTATAATATATAATTTATTTGTTATTAAATTGCACGTGTATTTAGAAATTAGTAGTTAAATATAGACATAAGTGATTTTGATAAATCTAAAACTACTTAATTTGAAACGAATGAAGTAGGCTCTTATATATAGCTAGTAAGAGGTTTTACCCTACACTGTCTATATTTTATATATTTCAAAATATATAAAGCTATTGATTTTTATATAATGTTTACTCATTTGTCGTTTTATTTAAGTAAGAAGTATAAGTAAAGATTATAATTTTTTAATAACAAATAAATAAAAACCAAATAAATAATATTTATATAATTTGTTTAAATAAAACCTATGATTAAATATTATAAAATAAATCAACAACGTCAGTGAATTTTGGAATGGAAGGCCAGGAACGCTGAGGTGGTTGGCACACGTTGATTCCAGGTCCAGCCACTTCCTGACCTGTGGTTAGGTGGCGGCTTGGCGAGCTTGTTTTGGCCACACGTGGAGACCGGACAAGGCGCCAGCTGCCCACTTTGCTGACGTCAGCTGTTGGTTCTGAGCCGTCCACTTTGCTGACGTCAGCTCTTTGTGTATGAGATCGAGTTGCATGCGGCCATGGCGCCTTGGCCTATAGATCGTTACCCTCCACGTGGACGTTATGAGCGTGTATCAAGATATATTTAAGATGAACTTTTAAATAGCTATAGCTTTTTTAAAAAATAAAAAAACGTTCAAATAGTCGAGTTTTTTTATTCAGATTTAAAAAACTATAATTATAAAATTTGGAAAATAAAATAAAAAGCTAAAAGCTGGTTTTTCGGTTTCTCTAGATTTTTAAAACTAGCTACCTACCAGTTTCTTATCAAAATATTAAGATCTCTAAATAGGACCTAGCTATACTAATTGATGTAATAATCTTCATTTAATTTGAGAGAGTAATCACCTAAATGTAACACACATGAACACTGCAGACAGGCACGCAAAATTAACGTTTATCAATTATGGCTTCTGAATCCAGATGTTTCAGATAGATCAGCAAGCACGTAGTGTACACGTCACTCCAGCCTCACAGCCATATCCATTTGGAAGCTACGAAGTACTCCCTCTTTTCGTCTCACTGAATAGCACGATCAAACTTTGACACGGTTTCAAAAAACTTTCAATTTATTATACACTATAATATTGATTATAGCAACAAAATCATAATACATAAAAATAAATTTAAAGATCAATTCAATGATCTATTTTTATCAAATAAAATTTATTTCATAATATACTTAATTGTTGGTTAAATATTTAAAAAGTTGAATATTAAAAAATACGTGTAATACCACATCACACTGGTACATTAGTAATTAGACAGTTTGGCAGTTGGCACCGGCCGCCGCCTCTGTTGTCCATACCATTCCATTGATTATTCCATGCTTAATTTTCCATCTTGTGGACTAGCTCAATTAGCTGCTCTAGACCAACACAATTAATTAACTAATACTAGTAGTATCAACTAATTTGCATTCCCTAATCACTATGCATTACTATACCACTCTCTTCTCTTCTAGAATACTCCTAACCATGCACTTAGGCTAGGGAGTAATAATAAACTTGCTAGCTAGTAGATATAATCAATCAATCCCAACCATGCACTTAGGCTAAGCAAGCTATTCCAGCTAGTTCCTTCATAAGTAGGGTACTATTACCAACATAATCCACAGATTTAGTTGTCTAATCCACATGCATGTTGATCCATATATTTTCAGTGTTTGACCCCAAGACTCCACTCCACATTTGAGTACTTGTTCTTGATATAAAGCCACACTCTTCTCCTACTCTTCTACTCACCACTATACTCTTCTCTTCTACAAATATTCTCCTCTCCTTCATTTTCTTGTGAGCTTCTCTTCCCTTGAAAGCTCAAGAAACCCAAGAGATCGATCGAGTTGTGATCATTTACAAGCTAATAAGCTAGCTAGTGGCCATGGCGGTGGAGGCGGTTCTTGAGGCGGCAGCGGTGGTGGTGGGGAGTAGTAGTAGTAGTAGTAGTGAGGAGGAGGCGGCGTTGCATGGCGGCGGCGGACAGGTGGAGGGGTGGGGGAAGCGGAAGAGGTCGAGGCGGCGGCGTGGGCAGCAGCAGCTGCCGCCCACCGAGGAGGAGTACCTCGCGCTCTGCCTCCTCATGCTGGCGCGGGGACGACGCGACGGCGAAGCGTCGGCGGTGGAGCACCGGTGCTCCGTCTGCGGCAAGGCGTTCGCGTCCTACCAGGCGCTCGGCGGCCACAAGGCCAGCCACCGGAAGCCGCCGTCTCAGCCGCCGGCGGCCATGGTGGACGAGGAGGTGGAGATGAAACCAGCTATTGCGACGGTGGCGGCGGTGACGCCGTCCTCGTCGGCGTCGGGCGGCGAGGCGGGCGTCTCCGGCGGCGGCGGCAGGGCGCATGAGTGCAACGTGTGCGGGAAGGCGTTCCCGACGGGGCAGGCGCTGGGCGGCCACAAGCGATGCCATTACGACGGCACCATCGGCAGCGCCGCCGCCGGCGCGTCCAAGCCGGCGGCGAAGACCGTCGCGGCGAGCCGGGGCTTCGACCTCAACCTGCCGGCGCTGCCGGACGTCGGCGACCAGCGGTGCACCGCGGTGGCGGTGGAGGACGACGAGGTGCTCAGCCCTCTCGCCTTCAAGAAGCCCAGGCTCATGATCCCGGCATAGCCAAACCTCAAGATTGATTAATTAGCCAAAAAAATTTCATTAAACCAGTAGTTTTTCCGTTAATTACTTTCTTAATTTGGTGATTAGTTCATTTGTACCTAGCTAGTTATAGCTAGACAGTCTTAGGGATGATGATTAGTTTGTGTACATTAGCCATTGTATGTTCATCATTGTATCTTGTATATATTCCCCTCTTAGATTTGGTCTAATTAGATATAGGAATTAAAGATCAATTCTTTCATTGGGTGAATAGGTTTAATTTATGTATATACAATATGTAAAATACATTTATAAAAAATAAGCATATGTATTTAATTTTTTTGTTAATTAATTATTGGTTGCTCAGCTATAGCTAATAGCTATAGTTGATTTTGTGACAGGTAGTAGTTGGAGTTAGAGATCAGATGATTGTTGCTTGCCGTGTGATCCTACTACCAATCAGTGATCACTTAGCTAGCTTGTGTGCACATCTTATCTATCTAAGACTGACCAAATTATTTTTAGCAGTGTATTTTGTATGAAATATACAAAGTGTCTTGATAAATGATAATACTAGTCATTATAGGTTAACTGGTTTTGTAGCTTATTTACCTACCTACAACCTCTTGAGATAACTTGGAAGGAAACGATTAATAGCTGGTTAGCAGCTAGCTAGCTTGCTTTTGCTTGCTCTAGCTGATTCAGAGACCGTGTACGTGTCAGTACAGCAACAGATCAATTATGATATTTGTTCTAAGGCGGCGTTTGTTTCTATTTAATACGAGAGACGAAGTTAGGACATAAAAAAATTATAAACCATTAACATATAATTAATTAAATTTTAATTATTATAAATTTAAAAATAGATTTATTTGATATTTTAAAGTAACTTATAGGAAGTTTTTATATGGATTGTACGTTTGAAAACATGCTAATATAAATTAAAAATATACATCTTAATAGAAAAGACCATCGATCAATTAATTACTGTAATTAATACTGTTGTCACATACTAATTGTTGTACAGTGGAGTGTGCACGTTTTTATCACCTAGAATAAAATTATATATATTTAGCGGGATAATGCATGTTATGTACCTGTGTTTTATACTTTTATCATGTAGAATTTGGGTGACGTGGAGGAGAATTGAAGTGAAGACGGAAATTAAAAAGGCAAAGGAGATTTGAAAGGTGTGGTTGTTATTTGACCAAACTGTTGGCTATGCATGTGTACGTACGTAGTATCCTCGATGTTGCAAGAAAACTCTAGGTAACTAACAACTGTCACGAGTTGAAAAAAACACACACACATATATATATATATATGTGTATATATATATATATATATAAACATGCTTGGTTAGTAAGTCATGGCACTAATTAATTAAAGTACTCCTAAGTAACGTGGTCAACACCTGAATTAACTGAACAACAAATTGCATATATATTTGCATAGTCACAAGGAACACACTACGAAGCTTGCTAGCTTTTTGCCATGGCTCTCAACTTGTCAAGAGATTAGTAATAGTAAAAAGCTAGCTAGCTAGTTAGCTGTGGGCTTGCTCAACTGTGGATCGGTGGCGAGTCATAACATGTAATCAAATTAGCAGTAATCGGTCTAGAATTAGGGTCAAAATTTAATCCACTCAAAATTTGAACACAGTCACAAGGAACACTCTGCGAAGCTTCTTACTACATGCATATGCTAATTAAAAGGCTCTTCATGAAACGAGTTTTTTTAATATATTAATATTTCAGCTTTTATATCGATTAATGTATATATGTTTTGTTATTATTATAATCTCATACAAAATTTATAAAGTAAGTAATGTTTTCACCTAAATTTTGTTTTATCTGGTTATTTTGCAGAAAACCTCTTAAGTTTTTTCAAAATTACCCTGTAGTCCGCCTGGCTATTAAAAAGACCCAATTAAAGAAAAGTGATTATTTTGCAGAAAACTCTTTGAATATTTATAAAATTAACCTGCAGTCCCAATGCTAAAAAGAAAGGGAGGGCTTAGATGAAAAAGGGACCTCATGCGCCCCTCTTTTTCGGCCTCATTTGCGTCGCGCCCTGCGCCGCGCCGACGTCTCTCCCTCCTGTCGCTGCTCGGAGCTTCCGCGCCGCCGCTTGGACCTTCGTCCTTCGCCTATTTTTCTTCCTGTATCGTCGTCCCGTTGCAACGCACGAGTCATACAAAATGCATATAAGCTGAATTGGGGGAAGTTATGACACGTAATTAGATTAGCACTCTAGTTAATCGGTCTAAAATTAAGGTCAAAATCCACTCAAATATAGAAAGCTAATTCATGGAAGTCTCCCGTACCGTGTATGCACGCGTGGCTTCACTCCTGTTCACACGTCCAAACGTGTATATATGAAACCTGATATATATATTTGCTCATCAGTTGCTCTGATCCTTCTAGCTGAATTAAGCTTAGCTTGGTCAAGCATGGACACGTTTTTTCTCTTTCAGGAAGTTTCTTCTATGTTTCTCAACTCGATCACCATATATTGATCCATCTAGAAGATATGCACGTACACATGGTACTGATCAGTACGTATCTGCTGCCACATGAGCTGCAAGCCGGCAACTCACTCTAGCTACTGTTATCTAGGTAGATTTATTGACACTACTTGATAAATTATTTTTGTTAAAATGTTAAAATCTATAATAGTTTCGGTTGAAATTGTACCAGGGACTAAAAATATTTTTAGTCTTGGTTTAAAAAGACAATGGTTTTTTAGACCTTTAGTCCCGGTTCATGTCACAAACCGGGACTAAAGATCATCTTTAGTATCGGTTCAAATCTTGTCAAAACCTGTTAGAGCGTTGGGATTAAAGATGCTATTTGTTGTCTCGGTTGGTGTTACCAACCGAGACTAAAGATAATTTTAATCTTTAGTGCCGGTTGGTAACAACAAACGGGACTATAGATGAGGTTCCTTTTATACTTCTTCTTTCTCTTTCGTCGAGTCGCTCCACTTGTCTTCAAACTTTTGCTCTAGCTAGAGGGGAGGTGCTGCCAAAATTTTTATAATTTTGTTTTAGTAATAATACACAAATATTTGCTATCTACAAGGTTAGCAACTTCTTTCTCTTATGATCTATGCTTAGCACTTTGTTTTTTACGGTTGTTTCTATATATTTTTATCTCTAGATTTTATGTAAACATGAAGAGAAAGAAAATTTGTTTGGACTATTTATTTTACTAAGCACATTACATTGTGTTGACAAAAATGTCAGGAAAATAAAGTGGAAGAAAGTATGCCTAGCACGTTACATTTGTAGGAATTTATTACGTACAATTTTATCTCAAAAAATGTTTATGAAAAATGATAAGAGAGAATCTTTTGGACAAAAAGGTTATAAAATAGATGACAAAGAAAAATATAAAAAATTTAATAGTAGATTAGAAAAGTAAGGTAATTTTAAGATAGTTAAAATAGTTAGAAATATGTACACTATGTACATTAAAAAGAACTTTTAAAATAATTAATTAATTTTATGTTTACCACTTTAAAAGACCGGTTAGGTCAAGTCTAAGACCAAGCGATGAGACGAGAGGTACGCTGTGTAGTAGGACATCTTGATATACTCTCCATTGGTTGAAGAAGGCGTGCCGCTACGCTATGAGATATATTCCACGCAGCCCACACGTTCCTCTCAATTTCTCCTATTCTCCACAACACACATGTCCCGTCTCCATCTACCCGCCACTTCTTCTTCTCCTCCATAGCTTCCCACTGTTGTTGTTTTTGGCCTCCGGAGCTGCAAGCCGCACCTATTTGTGACGGAGAAAAACCGTATTTTGAGGTAAGCGAATCACCTCAGGTTCCTCTAGTTTGCGTTCTGTTGTTGTGTGACCTGTTCTTTCCTACAAGTAGCAGTATCTACACTTGCTCGATGGTGCGTGTCAGTGGTATTATTGCGTATGTGTTATTTTGATCTTTAGTGCCGGTTGATAACACCAATCGGGACTAAAGATAGGGTTCCTTTTTCTACTCCTTCTTCCTCTTCCAGTATATAATTATTATATATAATTATTGTAATAATATTTAAATGGTTTGAATTTCGTGGATTTTTCTTACGATTTTTGAGCATTCTAGATTGATCGGCAATGGATGTACAACGCGGATCAACAGTCGACAGAGTTTATTTAAGGCGTGCATTATTTTTTGAGTGTGGCCGATGCTAATAAGCAGAAGGGTTTCATACGTTGTCCATGTAAAAAATGCAAAAACGAGAAGGAGTATTCTACATCAAGAATTATTCATGCCCACTTATTTCAGTCGGGATTCATGCCTCACTACAATTGCTGGACATCATACGGAGAGGTGGGGGTTGCAACGGAAGAAGATGAAGAAGACAACAACAACATTCCGGACTGCAATATGGTGGGTTTGAAGAGAACACAGCAGGCGAGGCGGGCGGGGATGCTGAAGAAAACGACGGGTCTGATGACCTTGGTCAGATGTTGAGCGACGTACAGGGGGACTGCGAAGGTGAAAAGGAGGTGCAAAAATTGGAGCGTATGTTAGCGGACCACAAAACGTCCTTGTACCCAGGCTGTGAACAGGGGCACAAAAAGTTAGGTACCATACTGAAATTCTTGCAATGGAAGGTCAAAAATTGTGTCAGTGACAAGTCATTTGGCGAGTTACTAAAACTCATGAAGAACATTCTTCTAGAGGGAAACGAATTGCCGGAATCAAGGTACGAGGCTAAGAAGTTAATCTGCCCTCTAGGACTGGAGGTACAGAAGATACACGCATGTCCTAATGTATCCTCTACCGTGGTGAGGAGTACAAGAACCTAGAAGCATGTCCAGTTTGTAAAGCACTTCGATACAAGATCAGACGAGATGATCTAGGCGAAGTTGACGGACGGCCTTCGAATAAAAGGGTTCCTGCTAAGGTGATGTGGTATTTTCCTATAATACCACGACTGAAGCGTCTGTTCAGAAACAAGGAGCATGCAAGGATGACACGTTGGCACGCGGAAGAATGTCTACAAGACCAAGGAAAATACACCAGGAGACCAAGGACTTCTTCAAGAAGACGTACCTAATGCCACAGCCTAAACCGTAACCTCAACCGCAGTCCGATTACGACAGGACTATTCGGAAGGCTGCTGGCAAGACAAAGAGAACGGGCAAAGATGTACCTCAGCTCGGCATGCAGCCTCAAAAACCTCTGAAGTTCAGCACAGTTCCAAATGTTAGAATAGAGTTAAGACAATTTATGGAATCTGCTGGAATTTTAATGGATCAATTACACGGTCGTGCTCCCTAGCGAAGGCTCCACTGAAATACAAGTTCAAACTTGGAAAGCCTCTTGTAAAGCCGGATCAAGTGAAAAAGCTGCCTACACAAATATATCGCTTCTACAAGTGGTACATGCAAGAATCTAGCAAGGGTGGAGAGATGGTAACGGGCAGATATTCACTGCACTATTTCTTTGATGGAGGTGACCACTTCTATATCCGATTCGAAGACATATTTGACATGTACCAGCTTGATGCCCTCGACGTCTCACTTCTAGCCATGTGGGTTACGTAAGTATCGTTACGTTACTTCGATTCTTACATCCTTGTATTTAGTGACTAAAATTCTTTTTAACTAGTCACGGCCAAACGGGCGGCCCGGCCCGGCACGGCACGGGCCGTGTCGGCACGGCCCGTTGGCCCGCTTGATGAAACGGGCCGTGCCGTGCGGCCACGGGCCTAGGCTCGGCCCAAGCACGGCACGTGGGGAGCGGGCGGGCCGTGCCGCGGCTGCGCCGTGGCCCACGGCCCGGGCGAGCCCACGGGCCCTTTTTTTCCAATTTTTTAATAAAAAAATAAAAATAAAAAATAAAGTTTTAAAAAATAATGACTTAGTAATGTTAAAAATAAATCCACGATTCGAAAATATTGAAACAAAATTTGTTAAAAATAGTAATGACCTTTATTAATGTTTATATCATTATAGGATACAATGATACATCTTTGCCTCGTTAAAAACTTTGTCATGTAAAAACTCGTAGAGAAAACCGAGAAAACCATGACAAAGAAAAGAGTACAACTCAAAGGTCGAACTACGTCTAACAAAATTCTACTGGGGGTTGGTCGGATCCGGTAGAGTGCTCGAACCGGGCGGCCAATTCTTGGTTGTCCGTAGTATATTGGGCATGTTGTCGAGCAAGCTCCCGAGTCTTTAACGCTTAGTAGCATTTCGACGTGGTCACTTTGCTCGGATTCGTCCTTCGGTCTTCGATGATACGGCCGCATATACGAAAGCCGATTCGGATGACACCGTTGAGACGGCACCGTCAACACATCCCGTGCTAGTTTTGAAAGAACGGGATATGCTAACTTGTGGTCATTCCACCACCCGAGAACGTTGAAGTCTTGTGCTTCGTGGTGGATGGCGTCGCTGTCCAAATAACCGGACAACTCTTCGGCCACGGCATGCGAAGAGCCGTCTCCACTTGTAGTTGACGAACGCCACCACCTTGGCTTGAAGAAGATCCACCCCAAATACGACCCCACCGTATCTTCTTCTTACCTGTAGTGGGGATAGGAGGGGGTCTCTCTTGTCGAACTCCCGAAACTTTAGTTCATATCTTCCAAAAACTTCATATAATTTACTTCTAACCTCGGTATAGAAAGAATTATAATCTATACCTAAAGTATCACCAAGAAGTGATAAAATAGCGACAATCCTCTTAATTTACACCTAGGATCCAAAGCAAAAGCAAACGCATACAACATAGGTATATTTTTCCAATATTTAAAATATTTTTGTTTCATGTGAAAGACGGTTCAGTTAGAACATCATCATTTTCATATTCTTTAAATAGAGAAGCAATTTCAAGAATATTGTGCAAAATTATATTAGAAGTTGGATAATAAATTTGTGACAGAGTAAGAGTACAATCATAAAAAGTTTCTAAAAATTGATTATATTTTTGGACAATTGCCCAAACATGCTCATTCGTATTGGCGACCCGTCATTGTTTCGTGGGCCACCACGTGATTGAACAAAATCCGTAAGTAATTCACTGTAAGGTAAAACAACTTTTAACATTAAATATGTTGAATTCCACCGATGCTCGGCATCGGTGGCAAACTTACGAGCTCTCTTACCGGCCGCATGACAAAACCTCTTCCACACACCAATCCGTGGGTTCGAAGCGATTAACCACGCGATTGCTTGACGAACAAGATCAATATGGTTATGAACCCTTTTCATGCCGTCTTAACAATCAAATTAATTATATGGCATGCACAACGCCGATGTAGTAGAAACGATTGAGCATAAACACAAAATAAAGGTTGCAATATTTCCATAGCACGAGAATTAGCGATGCATTATCTAGGGTGATAATGCAAATATCTTATCACAAGATTAAATTCATTAATTACTTCCCTAATTCTTTCATATGTTTTCTCTCGTATGTGAGCCATCTATTAACCTAAGCCCTAAAACTCTCTTTTGCAACGCCAATCATCATCAATAAAGTGAACAACAACGCTAAGATAATCCGCCTAGCTCTACTACTCCATATATCGAAGTTACACTAACGAGAGAAAGTACATGTACTAAAAAGTTCTTTCGTGCATTTGAATCCTTCGATAAACATTCTTTAAATCTCTAGTTGTCGTTTGTCTACTTACGATTTAAACCTAGGGTTATGAGATTGCTGAATGTATTGTTCAAAATCAGGAGTCTCTCCAATGTTCAGGGTAAATCTTGCTTGGCGATTAACCGGACAAGAGATTCCCGAGCAACCATGGGATCGTACTCCCAACTACGTACCGTACCATCCGGGTTTAGCATAAGTTGTTGTTGTCGGAGTTGTATTCCTTGCTTTTTGGCACACGACTCCGCATGGCGCTTGAGATGACTGCACCGCAGAACCACGAGCGAGATAACATTTGCCTACATATTCTACAACGAGCTTTTGATACCTCCCTTCCATCCGGTGTTTCCTTTATCTCGTCGAAGTGTTGCCATACAGGAAGTTCTCGATCTTTTGGACCGGTGCGTGTTGAAACACTTCCGCTCACGGATCCGGAAGATAATCCTTCCAAGCCACCGCAGCCGTCGAACCGGTACCTCCTCCACGAGATGCTTGGAGTTGGAGCCGATCCGGAGGCATCTTCAAACCCCGGCATGTAGTTGGGGTCGAAATCACCCAAAGTGAAAGACGACGACGGTATAGATAGTTCGGATCCATTCGAAATTTTAAACCGACATAAACAAATTGTAAAATATTTATTGAATTCATAAACACAATACAAATAATACACAAATTTGAATATTACTTACATCTTTCCAACTGCACGAACTTCAAACTTCTGCGATCAAACTATTGAACTACGAAACTAATTTTGATTTTTAACAAAATTTGAGCAAATTTTGTCAAAATCAAAAAAACGGACACTTGAGAGGAAAGAGAGCACTTGAGAGCACTTGAGAGCACAAAATGAGAAGTGAGGGGTGAGGAGAAATGGGTGGGGTTGATGCCCTATTTATAGGGCGAAATTTCTGATTTTTTACAATTTTTTTGAATTTTTATGATTTTTTGGGCTCCAACGGCTAATTTGAAATTTGAACAGCCATAGAGCCGTTGGTGACACGTGGCGCGCTCCCATTGGACCGCCAAAGAGCCGTTGCGCAGCTTTCTCCCCGGCCTGCCACGTGTCGCGCCACTATTCGACCGCACGCGAAACGGGCCGTGCCGTGCCGCGGGCCGTGCCGGGCCGTGCCGTGCCGCTACAGGACACGTGCCGTGCCGTGCCGGCCCGCGGGTTCATGGCGTGCTCGGGCCGGCCCGTGGGAGCACGGCCCATTTGGCCGTGTCTATTTTTAACCGTTGTAGAATGACGATCCAATACTGCAACAAGCACGACTGTACTAAACATGGATTCATGGATCCACGCAAAATCAACAGCGTATTGGTTGATCAATTTCCTGATCTAACAGTGGACAACATATACAATGCGCTGGTGCAGAACCACTTCCGGTCTTTATCCTTCTGCTCTACAACACTGCGTAAGTTTTTTCTTCCTTCCGTACCGATTTCAATCCCGTGCATACATAAAGTTTCATATGTGTCATCTAAACCAATTTGCAGATTCCACTGGGTTCTGTTAGTAATTGACATGGATCACTTGTGGATCCATGTCTTTGACTTAATGGATAAACCAGAGTCCACATACTCAAAGATATTTGAACTGTTTAACAGGTAATGCCATCTTACTTGCTATTGCATATGCGGTTCTCGGATAATTACTAGCTAACTTTCAACTACACGTAGGGCATGGGAACGGCTTCGGGTGAATGTTCGCGAAAATTGGAAAGATAAGCTCTCTATGAGGATGAACTTTCCATGAGTAATATGCTCCAAAGTTATTTTGAATCATTACTTTGTTCTAAAATATGAAATGTATATTAAATTTATCGTCGTTTCTCCTTTAGTGTGCAAAACAGCCGCAGGACATCAACTTATACGGATACTATGTCTGTGACTACATTCATCGCTTTGTGACCGATGTCACAACTATCGATGATATAGATGTACGTATAACAACCATTCATACATTACGTCTCGATTTCTTATTCACTTCATATATTTATTTCTCATTTATTCGAATTAATGATAGCTTATGCGAGTAAGAGACAACCTCTCTCACGAGACTTTTATACAAGCTGCTCAGGAAGAATTGATGGGATTTATAAACGAGCGGATCATTGATCCCGCGGGGGAGTTTTACATAAGTTTTAGTAACTTTAGCACTCAATCCATAAAGTATATTAGAGACAATTTTTTGTAAGCTACGAAACATATATGGATATTGTATGTGTGTATATATTTTAGTAATATATATATATATATATATATATATCTTTCTTAAGTTCATTTATATGTGTAAATTATATTATATATATATATATGCATGTTACATATATATATATATATGTATAAATATATGTGTGTAAAATATGTATGCACAATATAATATATACAAGTGTTGTAATATATAGGAGCAAAGTAAAAAAATAAAAAACTTTAGTCTCGGCTGGTAACACCAACCGGGACTAAAGATGGCGAAGCCAGCCACGTGGCGTCGTCATCTTTAATCTCGATTGGTGTTACCAACCGAAACTAAATATATATTTTTAGGCCCGGTTATTTTAACCAGGACTTAAAATGACAATCTTTAGTCCCGGATTCGTAGTCCCGGTTTTATAATCGGAACTACAGGGTTACCAAGCGGGACTAATGTGGTTTTCTTCGGTAATGACAATTATGTCTTCAAAATGCTCTTTGCAAGATTGTGAACATTTTATATATTTGACACCCTCTCTTATCTTCTGCACTGTGGCACCAAGTTTCTTCATCCAACTTGCACAATAATATTTATAAAATGTGCTGCGCAAGGCACATGAAATAGCTTACCCGTGCAAGGAAGAACTTTTGCGTAGCAAATTACCTTTCAACATTTCAATCATAGAAGTGTTAATTGCAGCATTGTCCAATGTTACACTACATAATTTTGTCTTCGATGTTCCTTTTCTGGATGCACACTTCAGCATAACATTAAACATACACTGTGAAGTATGGGGTGATTCCATCATAAAAAACCTAATAATTATTTTCTCAATTTTCCACTCCCTATTGATGTAATGGCATGTTACACGTAAGTATCCCATCGTTTGATTCGATGTACACATGTCAGCAGTCAATGAAACTCTAGAGCTGCAATTCTTTAAAATCTCTGGCAAGGCTAATTTTGATTCCTCAAAGGTTTTCATACAGTTACATCTAATAGTTGTTCTAGAAACCATCTTAAACAGAGGATTCAGACTGTAAACAAATTCTCTAAATCCAACATAATCCACAAGGGAAAATGAAAGTTCATGGTAGACGATCATGCGAAGCAACTTCTGACGAGAGAGCTCAGGATCAAAGTCCCAGTCTTGCAAGGTAGGTGCATCAGGAAATTCACGAGACTTACGCAACTTATCTACCATGCCCTTGGATCTGGCTCTTGCTGAACATCTCTTCAAATGCCTTCTAAGGTGACTTGTGCCTATATGATGCAACTGTGTAGTGATGACCTAGCAAGATGGGTCGACCCATGATGACCCATGAAATTTCAGGGGTAAGCCCACGAGGTTTTGACCCCATGTTTCGTGGGCTGGGTCATTGGGTAGATGGGTTGACCCAGCCCACGTGCATCTTTAGTAAGCTCGTGTAATTAATTAACAACACAAAATCAATTTCTTAAATTGGAGTATGTGGGACGGAGGGACAAAACGATTTTTCTAAACGAGTATCTCCATAGATTACAGACGAACCATAACTAGTCGTGTCTATAAAAATCGACATCTATTTTCGCATACAACTCCCTAAAAGGCTCATATGCAAAAATCTATTTTCGCACGCAGGCCTCTTGAAGGGCTGCATGCAAAAAATAAGTTTATTTTTACATATGATCCTCTTAAAGGGCCACATATGAAAATAGATTTTTACATGTGGATCTCTTAAGTAGTCCGCATGAAAAAAAAATATTTTTTCTCCATAGATTTATTTCTCTCCTACTCTCTCTTCTCTCTCTTAGTGCTTCAAATTATTTTTCACCTTCTCTCCTCTCCTCTCTCTTCCTCTTCCCTCATGTCACCTCTTTCTTCCTCTATTTCTCTCCTCTCCTCCTCTCCTCTCTCTCTTCCTCCCCTCCATAGAGAAGGGCAGCCCCTCCATAGAGAAGGCCGGCTGCTGACGGCGGGCGACGCCGAGCTCGGTGGCATGCCGTCGCAGTTACGGGAGGAGGAGAAGGACGGTAGTGGGCGGACTGTCGTCGTCGACGGGAGAATGAGGAGCAAGGTGGGAGATGGCTCGGCAGGTGGCAGGATCCGATAGTCCCGCGACGGCTGGATCAGTCGCCGACGTCCCCACGATGGCAGGATCCGTGCCACCGTCGCCGCCGACGGGAGGAGGAGGTGCAGGACGGGAGACGGGCGGCGGGATTCGACGGCCCTGCGCCAGCTGGATCCGCCGCCACCGGCCCCACGATGGTTGGATCTACGCTGTCGTCGCCGACAACGAGAGCGGGCAGGCTCGACAGGTGGTGGGTGGGCTGCCAACAACGACGGGAGGAGGAGGAGAAGGGCGGGAATGGCCAGGCTCGGCGGGTGGCGGGCGGCACCGGGCTAGCTAGGGTTTTGGTTTTTGAATTTTTGAGATTTTTTTCATATTTTATTTACATGCGATCGACGTAAGCACTCGCATGAAAAATCGCTTTTCGCAGACCTTTTCGAGTAGACGAGCATCTCAACCACATTAAATAATAGATTTTGGCCATAGAAAAAAATGTTTTTAAGTAATGGGAGTATATATTTGGATTGGATTAATTGGTCATCATTTGGAATGATTGAGCTGGTCGGTCACCTGTTGCACTGCCTAATTAAGAACAGCGTACAGAAATGCATTGGCCTGCGTTTCTTGGCCGGCCTAATTAATTAACTAACTAACTAATATATAAACTAATCTAGCTAACTAATCAGTCTAGCCTTGCACTTGCATCAAATTAATCATAATTCATTCTACATATCTCCAACCTGAACATGTACTGTACATTCACTAATAGGTGCCGATTCGAAACCACCCAACATTTATTGGTGCTGACCAAAGACTTTCACAATCGACAACTATTCAGCCTAATAGGTGCCGGTTTTAATAGGAACCGACACCTATTTGGCTTAATAGGTGTCGGTTTTTAATAGGAACCGACACATATTATGCCAAATAGGTGTCGGTTCCTATTAAAAACCGGTACCTATTAGACCGAATAGGTGTCAGTTTCTATTAAAAACCGACACCTATTCCCTATAAACACGAAAAAAATATTTAGCTAATTTTTGTAATATTAGGCATGTCCCTCCCAAACAACATGCAATTTCACTTGCTATTAAGTACACCTAGGTTGCCTGCCTCAGGATACAAATTTCACATGCAATTTCACTTGCCATTAAGTACATTGTTCAATTTGTGCCTCAGAATACAAAAGAACTGAGTCAGGATCAATATTAATTCAATAGTTACACAAACCATTCTAACACTCAGCAAAGTTAAATATATTTATTTTGTATGCTACAAGCACCTGTCAAAAATTCTATTTATGCAGACATGTTCAAGAATCATGCATACCCACTGTCAACTGTCAAGATCATCATAATTAAGAGACTCAAGGTCAAGCATATCTTCACAGCCATCCTCATCCATACCCACTGCCGCAGCATTTTTTTCTTCCTGAAAATTTTCACGATAAATGAACAAATCTAGTTGCATGAGTGCATAACCAATTGCAGCAGAACCCAATTAGATAAGATGCCAGTTTATTATATGCAAAAAAAGAAGATATGCCACTGGAAAGTTCATGGACCCTTAAATTGACACAGCAAAATGCCAAAACTGATACTTACTACATATACCACAGCTTTTCGAAAAATCAAAATCTTACCCTTTTATCTACTTACTACTATTGTAAATTCCATTTGATTACTGATGTAAGGGGAATGTTGTCCATGTATTCTTCCTCAAAATTAGCAAGAAAATCTTCTTTCTAAAGTCAACTAGCCCAAACAGCCAACCCTGGTCCAGTTTATCAGAGAGCATGGTATCATAAATCAGTTCATTCACATGTAAACTTGTTATTTTTTCTGTTTTGCAGCCACCTTAGAATCCACTAGATTAAGGGCACGACACATTATCCCTGAGCCAACAATGATAAAACTGAACCCTCCCCACCATCCCCCATCCACCCCACACACACAAAAGGAAAAGAAAAGAAACCCGAAATTTAAGAACTCATCATCTACCACAATGACAGGATGAACTAATGCCCTTCATTGGAGAGGAAGAAGAAAGATATAGGACATAATATCATGTGCGACTGGCCCAAATAAAAAAGAGGGTAAATAGTATAGTCAGGACAAAATGATCTTTGCACAGCTCCAGCACTGCTTGACTAGCAGAAATTGGGAAATAATAACAAATAAGGTAAAGGTTTTTAATAAAAAAGAAGGTAAAATTTTGATAGTCAGAGCAAAATGATCTTTAAATGACAAACAGAAATCGAGAAATAGTAGAGAAAAATTATAAAATCAAAGTGCGTTTGATTCTTCATTGGATGATGAACAATTGGTCGCTGTGGTTATTGGTTTGTGTGTTTTGATCTTTGAAGATTATTGACAGTTTGGTTTTGGAGATAGTTGAATTTTGGATAATGAACGGTGTTCGATCGGGGCACGCCACGAGCCGCCTGACCGGGCTTATCTTGCCGGTCGGACCGGAGGTGTCTGGGCGGTCAGACCGGGCGATTGCTGCGGTCGAACCGGCGGCACAGTCCGACTGGTTGCCGATTTTGATTCGGTTTCGGTTTCGGTTTGTTTCCTTGCACATACATAGAAGTTTCGTGTTCCTATGCACGTGTCTGGTTGTTTATGCTAACAATGAGTCAAGTTTGGATAACTTGTGCTCGGATATGGTATTCTTTGTTTAATTGTGTGCAGGTACTCTTTACGCCTCGGGAAAGTGTTACCGGTGATGGAGATGGAGTCAACTTGGAGATAAGGTGAAGTCCAAGATGGAGATCATGCGAGATGCTGAAGGGTAGAGATTGGTGCACATAATTGGTGAAGTTTTCATATAGCATACAATGGAGATATTGTTGCCTATGGAAAGCGAAATTTCGGTTTTAGGAAAACCGAGTTTGTTATGGTTGGTTTATGTATAGTTTGTTTCTTGTACGGGAAGGTTTCCTAGTGGATTAGGGCTTCTTGTATGAGTAGGATTTGTGGCTCTTGGCTGCGGATCTTGGGTATAAATAGTGAGGGTAGGTGTGGCCTCTCGGTATCGCTTCTATCGCTTTTGAGTTCAAGTTTTTAGAGTTTCGAGTTAGGGTTTCAAGTTTAGCTTGAGATTTTGTGAGGAGTGCTTTGTTTGCACTTTGTAAACACAGAGAGTTTCAATAAAGATCAATCTTCTTAAGAATTATTTGTGTCTTCTTCTTCCTCGGTACGGCGGCGTAATTGTCGGTTTAACCGGATCTACTAACCGGTCAGACCGCAGATACTACGGCGGTCAGACCACGCCTTCTTCCCGGTTAGACCGCAAGCACATCGGCGGTCGGACCGGCGGGCATCGGACTTCATCGGCATCGGCTACATCGAGCAATCGGCTGAGGCGATCGGCTACGGGCGGTCAGACCAAAGGTCATCAGGCGGTCAGACCGGCGAGGTTACTCGGTCAGACCGGCGTGACACCTGCGGTCAGACCGGCTTCAGAAAACAGAGGTAAAATTTTATTTCCGCTAAAACTTTGTTTTTGGGGTACTCAACCATTCACCCTCTCTCTGGTTGGCTTTTCTTTGGGCATTCGATCCTACAAGTGGTATCAGAGCCAGGTTTTTCTGCTTTGGATTTTTATTGATCTAAATACTGTTGCTGATTCTACAACGGAGGCCGAGTACATTGCTTCTTCGAAAGCTACAAAGGAGGCTGTTTGGATCAAGAAATTCGTTTCTGAGCTTGGTGTGATGACTAGTGCGACTGGTCCAATGTCTCTTTATTGTGATAATAGTGGAGCCATTGCGCAAGCCAAGGAGCCAAGGTCACATCAGAAGTCCAAACACATGCTTCAGCGATATCATCTCATCCGTGAGATAGTGGACAGAGGTGATGTCAAGATATGCAAAGTGCACACGGATCTCAACATAGCCGATCCGCTGACAAAACCTCTCCCTCAGCCGAAACATGAGGCGCACACAAGAGAAATGGGTATTAGATACTTACATGATTGACTCTAGTGCAAGTGGGAGATTGTTAGTGATATGCCCTAGAGGCAACATGGAGATGTTGGATATCACGTCAATGTTTATGTATAAATGAATAAAGTATTATTCAGTTCCATGAAATAGACATCTTGTATTGAGCAATAAGTACGTGACTTATTTATGAGACTCTTTATGTATGAATCTATTTCTAAACGATCCTCGATCATATATCATATTGTTGGAACAAATATGATTCTAAGATCGGCATGTTTATTGATTGATGATCATGTCTCATAGATCATGGGTATGGAGATACCAAATCAATAAACATGGACATATGTGTTAGAGAACACATTGTTGGATAGACCCACCATGAGACACTACAGGAATTAATGTGCCATTAGTTGGTCTCGGGTAGTGTTGGTACAAAGTCCTTAGACCGAGATCACTATGGATTCCAACATGTGCGGTAGCCTACTTTGGGACTACCAAACGCTATTCTAATGCTGGGTAGTTATAAAGGTAGTTTTCGGGTTTGCTATGAAACATGGAGTGGGATGTGAGTGATCAAGATGGAATTTGCCCCTCCTTTGGAGAGATATCTCGGGCCCCTCGAGGTACTTGGATTATGGAAATGCATGGCCATTACGAGTTGATTGAGGAGTCAATCAACGGACGGATAATCCAATACGGTTCGAGTGAAAGGTTAAGCTATTGAAGGGATGGCACACATCTTGCCTATAGCTTAACCGGTATCGTGAGGCAAAGGGATTTGTGTACACATTACGAGTTCGAGCCGATATTATTCTTGTATACTATGGTGTCAATATATCTTGCTAGGCGCCGCTGTTGTGACGTCGGTGAGTTGGACTCGAGCCGACGATCGGCTAAGCTAGACTATAGCCGAAAGTATACCCGAACCTACGGGGTCGCACGCTTAAGGGGATAAGAACAGGCATTCGAGTTGGACTTGAATACGGCTCAATCGGATAGGGATCGATCGGATAGAGTCCTATGGGCTTACGACGTATGGGCGGCCAACTCTATGAGATTCGGATGGGATCCGATTCAAAATAGAGTCCCGATCGGTCACGAGTCCCGCGGCCAACTCTATATAAAGGGGTGAGGGTGGAGAGCTGCGGAGGAAATCAAGTCAATTGATTGCGCCGAAATCAATCCGATCACACGCGGCTTTAGAAGTCGTCGAGATCAATCTCCACGAAACCCTCCCCACCTTCGAGCCTAGCCTTGCATCGCGTGCTAGCACACGGGTGTTCGGCGTTCGTCCCCGGACGTGTGGATACCGGTAGAGGCGCTGCTACGTTGCGCGCGTTGATCGGTTTCGGATCGGCTGCAATCGGAGTGATTGGCTGATTGGCGAATCGGCTGTCCCCGGGTATCGCCTGTTGGCTTGCGGGAATCGGCAGCACAGTTCCAGATCGGATAGCCCTGATTGGCTATTTCCGCTGCACACTCCAATCGGTAACGATCTATCGGCCCTTACTTGCAAGTGTTCCTGGTTTGCGCGGTAAAAAGTTTTTGTTTTCGGCTAGCGTAGCCTCCGCGTAACCCTTCAAACTCATGAGATGAACATTATTTCTCGGAAAATTGATTCCAAGTCAAGTGCTTTGGTTACTTCCTCTTCTGTTGTTGCTTCTTCACTGGCTGCTTCTTCATCAGCTATTTCTTCATCGGCTCCCACTGTTCTTGCTTTAATTAATGCCATGTCCGATGAACAACTCAAGCAATTCGAGGAGGAGGACTTGGTTCTTGCCGCTAACAAACTCTCTCGAGCTGTGAACAAAGTCAGGTTCAGGAAAAGAGAAGGACCAGCTCGGTGTTTTGAGTGCGGTGCTTTGGATCACATTCGCTCCAACTGCCCCAAACTTGGGAGAAGCAAGAAGGAGGATAAGAGCGCGGAGAAAACAGAGGAGGATAAGAGCGCGGAGAAAACGAAGGATGACAAGCCCAAAGTGAAGCGCTCAAAGAAGATAATCAAGAAAGTGCTAAGTCAAGTCTATGCCGCTTTTGAGCCACTTAGCAACATAGATTCTGATAGCGAGGAAGAGAAGGGGAAGAACATCTCCGGCGTTTGTCTCATGACGCGTGGAGATGAAGACTCTGAAGATGAGGACAATGAGGTAAGCTCACTTGAGGATGCAATTCTTGTTTTAAGTGCTAAGAATAAAAAATGTGAGAAAATGTTTAAAAAATAAGAATTTGTGATTGAATCTTTAAATGCTGAAATTGCTAGATTGAAATCTCTTATTCCCAATGATGATAATTGCAAAAATTGTGAGGTTTTAATGCTTGAAATTTCAAATATTAGAGGTATCAACGATTCTCAAGTTTTGGCTACTAAACCTTGTTTAACTTGCGATGCTAATGAATTGAAATTAAAATATGCTTTAGCTCGTGTTAAGCACATGGAAGATATAGTTAAACAAGATGAGATAGCTTCTTGCTCTAGATGTCGCAAAGGTAAAGATGTCATGATTGGTTGTGAAAATTGTGTTAATCTTGAAAAAAGAAGTTTCTTACTTAAAAAGTTCTTTGCAAAAATTTTCTGACGGTAAGAAACAACTTAACATGATTTTGGACAAATCTAAGGTGTGTTGCGACAACAAGGGAATAGGTTTTGATGCTCATGGTTATTTCACCAAAGGTGTTTTGAATTTAACTAAAAATGTTGAAATCTTAACAAAACCTAATGCTTTGAAAACAATTTTCAAATCTGCTGGAAATTTGCCATCTCTTTCTGTTTGCTTAAAAGAAACTAAAACTAATATTTCAAAACCATCTATTTCTACTTGTGCTTCTAATCAACATGAGAGATATACTTTCGTTTTGTGGAAAAGATGGACATTTGGTTGGATTTTGTTTTAGACTTGCCCGTAAACAGAAAAAGGAAAGAGAAATTGCTTTTGCGAAACAACGATGGCAAAAATCGGGTTTTGGTTTGAGGAGCTCAGTCAGACTGACACTGACTAGTCGGTTAGACCGGCCACGACCCGCCTGATCAGACCGCGATTGAACAGCGGTCGGAGCCGGCAGCTAGGCTCGGTCGGACCGCAGTGCAGCGGTCGGGGTCGACGGCCTCGGCACGCTTTTGTGCATAGTTCAAATCAGACTTTTGTGAAGCGACAAGGTAATGTTTCAGGTAAGTCTGGTTCTGATTTTGTTTGCGCATATGTACCTACTAGTTCTACTGGTCGTGTGACTCAGTGTTGGGTTCCAAAATTTCTTATTTTTAACCCCAACACGGAGGCCTCGACATCTTCTTATTTGTAGGTATTTTGATGGCATACTCACCATATGTGTGTAATGTGGAGACAATGATTGCTTTTCACGATGACATCAAGGTAATTTTGGATTGACATAATTACTCTCTTGATTATTAGTTTTTATATGCTAGTATTTGAGGTAGTAGTTGTGTTAGTATAAGTGAATATGTGTCATTTTATGAGAACCTTGGTGATATCATTTGCAATTGGATGTCCTCTTCACATATCTTTAATTTTTTCTTTATTTTTCCTTGGGAAAATTGGAGGTTAATTTGAGGGGGAGTTTATGTTTTTGTTTGTGCATTCGTGTTTGATTCTTCTCGCTTTGCTTTTCTTCGAGGGGAATTGGGAATCATTCATCCTTTTAGCATGTTTTGAGAGGGAGTTTTTGTGCTCTTTGTTTTATCAAGCTACATGATTAAAATAATGTGAAAAAGAGAGTTTTATCTATACATTTTGTTGTTCATGTGCATTCTAGCAATATTATGAAGATTTATTTGTCACTAGCATAGCTTGTATGTATTCTAGTATTTTTATGTGATCTACATTTTATATTTAAGTAAGATAATGCATGACACTTTTAAATCATACTTGAATTAAAGAAATATGCAATGTTGATACTAGTACTTGTGTTGGATTTTAAATGCTTATGTATATATTATGTTGCATTAATATTCCTCAAATTACTTTAAAATTGCTCATTGTGAAAAGAGAATAAAATATTGTCTATAAGAGAAAAAAAATGAATACCGAATCCTTGGAAACAGTCTTGACGACAGGGACGTATTCGATGTGAGCAAAAATAATGAGTACCGAATCCTTAGAAACAGTCTTGACGACAAGGACATACTCGGAGTAATTGAGAGAAAAAAATGAGCAATAAATATGGCTCAAATCAATATGAAAATTTTTGTCTTGAATTATATGTGCAAAAAGGTAAATTTGAGAAAGAATAAAGATTGCAATAGGTATATATATTTGGGTTTATTTTTCAACCTATGTGCTTGTAAAGATATTGCATTATAAATCGTTTGAATCCATAAATTTTTATTGTGTTGTTGATCTTACTTATAAAATCTTTGATTCATGATTATACTCTAGTGCATATTTGCTATATAATTGATAAATCCATCTTCTTATTATTGCAACACATGACATGACTTGCTTTATGTATGGTGCTAAGCTCTTGAACATTCATAACCATAATTCCTATGCTTGATGAATTCATTGTCAAAAGGGGAAGAAAATAATGTTGTTTGGGAAACATTTGCATAAGAGAACAAATAGGAGAACAGAAGTGCAAGTTTTTTGGGTCAAAGTATTTTTTTTCTTTTCAAAAAGGAGAGAAATTTTCTTTGATCTTTGAGCACTCAAATGCTTTTTATCATTTTTTGTTTTTGATTTTCAAAACACCAAAATAACACTTTTTATTTGTTTGCTAATGTGTTCATCAAGGGGGAGATTGTAAAATCAAAGTGTGTTTGATTCTTCATTGGATGATGAACAATTGGTCGCTATGGTTATTGGTTTGTGTGTTTTGATCTTTGAAGATTATTGACAGTTTGGTTTTGGAGATAGTTGAATTTTCGGATAATGAACAGTGTTCGATCATTGCCAGTGGCCAGTCGGCAGGCTTGTCTTGCCGGTCTGACCGGAGGTGTCAGGCGATCAGGCCGGCGGTTACTGCGGTCGAGCCAAACGGGCGGCTGATCCGGCCCAGTTGCCGATTTTGATTCGGTTTCGGTTTCGGTTTGTTTCCTTGCACATACATGGAAGTTTCGTGTTCCTATGCACGTGTCTGGTTGTTTATGCTAACAATGAGTCAAGTTTGGATAGCTTGTGCTCGGATATGGTATTCTTTGTTTAGTTGTGTGTAGGTACTCTTTACGCCTCGGGAAAGTGTTGCCGGTGATGGAGATCGAATCAACTTGAAGATAAGGTGACGTCCAAGATGGAGATCATGCGAGATGCTGAAGGGTAGAGATTGGTGCACATAATTGGTGAAGTTTTCATATGGCATACAATGGAGATATTGTTGCGTATGGAAAGCAAAATTTCGGTTTTAGGAAAACCGAGTTTGTTATGGTTGGTTTATGTATAGTTTGTTTCTTGTACGGGAAGGTTTTCTAGTGGATTAGGGCTTCTTGTATGAGTAGGATTTGTGGCTCTTGGCTGCGGATCTTGGGTATAAATAGTGAGGGTAGGTGTGGCCTCTCGGTATCGCTTCTATCGCTTTTGAGTTCAAGTTTTTAGAGTTTCGAGTTAGGTTTCAAGTTTAGCTTGAGATTTTGTGAGGAGTGCTTTGTTTGCACTTTGTAAACACAGAGAGTTTTAATAAAGATCAATCTTATTAAGAATTATTTGTGTCTTCTTCTTCCTCGGTGCGGCGGCGTAATTGTCGGTTCAGCCGGATCGCTGCTAACCGGTCGACCGCGAGATACTACGGCGGTCGGACCGCGAATACTACGGCGGTCGACCGCGCCTTCTTCCCGGTTAGACCGCAAGCACATCGGCGGTCGGACCGGCGGGCATCGGACTTCATCGGCATCGGCTACATCGAGCAATTGGCTGAGGCGATCGGCTACGGGCGGTCGACCGAAGGTCATCGGGCGGTCGGACCGGTGAGGTTACTCGGTCGGGCGGCGCGACACTGCGGTCGAGCCGGCTTCGGAAACGAGAGGTAAAGTTTTATTTCCGCTAAAACTTTGTTTTTGGGTACTCAACCATTCACCCTCCTCTGGTTGGCTTTTCTTTGGGCATTCGATTCTACAGAATTCACTAGATTAAGGGCACGACACATTATCCCTTAGCCAACAATGATAAAACTGAAGAAACCCGAAATTCAAGAACTCATCATCTACCACAATGACAGGATGAACTAATGCCCTTCATTGGAGAGGAAGAAGAAAGATATAGGACATAATATCATGTGCGGCTGGCCCAAATAAAAAAGAGGATAAATAGTATAGTCAGGACAAAATGATCTTTGCACAGCTCCAGCACTGCTTGAGTAATAGAAATTGGGAAATAATGACAAATAAGGTAAAGGTTTTTAATAAAAAAGAAGGTAAAATTTTGACAGTCAGAGCAAAATGATCTTTAAATGACAAACAGAAATCGAGAAATAGTAGCGAAAATGGTAAAGGTTTTAAAAAAACATTAGCATTTAAGAGTAGATAAATTTTATAGTGTTATCATCAAGAATCCAAAACTTTTCATCAAATATATCTGCAAGGCTACGTTACAACATCCTTAAAATGAAGTTAGTCAATTTCTTTCTATTAACACAAAGAGCAGAAGGCATAAGTTTGTACAATAAGAGGTTGAGAGCACACACCTGCTCTTATGGAGCCTCCAGGTGAGTTAATAAACAATTTGATGTCCTTGGTTTGATCCTCAGCATCCAGCAGCAAGAGTTTGCTGATGATAAGATCAGCACTCATATCATCCACCTAGTCAGCACAAGGCATTGAAAACAATAGATACATAGCTGCTCACCCACCTAGCATAAGCAAGATAGAACCATACTTTCGTCTACGCTGGAGGACAGGGACGGAGAGGAGGACGACGACGACGGCCAACGGGCGGAGAAGGCGGGCTGACGGGCGATGGCGGGAGGCGGCGCTGTGGACGGCGGCGCTGGAGGAGGGGGACAGAGAGGAGGATGCTGGAGAGGCAGAGGGGATGCGCTCGGGCTGGAGAGGCAGAGGGGATGCTCCACCGTCATCGTCGCCTCCCTCGCCAGATCCAACGGAGGGAGGGCTCCTCCACCGCCGCCGCCGCCTCCCCTCGTCGCCTGTCGTCGCCCCTCGTCCCGCCGCCTCCTACCCCGACGACCGCGAGCCCCGCCGCCCCCTCCTCCCGTTGCCGTCCTCGCCGCCTCACCTCCCGTCGCGTGAGGAAGAGTGATGGAGAGGAGAAGAGATAAGGAGAGCCGCTGAGAAGAGATAAGGAGAGAGAAGAGGGAATATAAAATACGTCGGCTCAGCTCACCCGGCCTGGTTCGGTTGTTGGGTGTCGATTTTATTAAAAAACCAACACCTATACTATATTATAGGTGTTGATTTTTAAAAATACAGGTATTAATAGTATAGGTGTTTGTTTTTCATTAGACCCGTCGGTTTTTAAAAAACCGGCACCTATAATATACGTGACGGTTTTTCTTTAGAGCCGGTACCTATTATTTTAATAAGTATCAGTTTTTTGTTGAACCGACACCTATTGGGCTTGTTTTGTAGTAGTGATTCTCAATACACGTAAAATTATTTTCCCATTTCCCCTTGAATTTGCATTGCTATAATTAATACTGACTACTCTTTTGTGATTTTAAACGGAGTAAAAAATGTTTTTTTTCTTTTCGTTTCTACTCATTCTGAGTTTCTGACCCGCAAAAAACAAGGGCGTTAACTGAGGTGAGATATCCGATCAAGTAATGTTGTAGTAGGATTCACGGGCCGGGCCAAATTCGTGGATCCTATATACGTGCTCTGATTTTCTAGTGTCCTGGCCCATATTCCGATGGGGGCTTGTTCTGCTGGTCTCGTCTGAAATGGGCCTTTTGCATGATATATGGGCCTTCATGTGTTACTGGCTTCTTACTTTCGAGTTACTCCATCGGTTTTAAAATAAAAATATAAGTATTTCTTAAAAATCTCAACTGTATGTTTAAATTTATTATAAAAATTATTATATTTACTATTTTGATTTGCTATGATGAACGCACACCATGATCATCCAAACTTGCCAAAAAAATGTCTTTTTCATTTGGTATGCTTGTACTCAATTTAATTAGATAGATTTTTTTCTTGAACCGATGACAAAATGCCGCTCAAATTTATTGAGATCAAAAAGAGGGAAAACAATTACGACAATGATGACGATGATTAGGAATGTCTCCTTGAGGTGGCTACCTTCACTATACCACACAACACCTAGAGCAGGGACGACCATGGTTAAGATTAACACAAACCCATTATATGTAGTCTTTAAAAGGTTAACTATATACACAAGTCAAACTTTGACTTAACATGAATATGACTCCTCTTCCTTATAATGTTGAAGGCATCATCTAATCGATGAAGCTTGTAACAAATAAGAAAGATACCAAAGTTGCACTAGGATAATCCCTCCATGTTTTCCTCCCTCAAACTCCACCCTCAATCTGCAGGTTTTTTTTTATATTTTCAATATTATATTCTATTTATAATAGTATAGTTTCTTGTGGTGCATGTGACATATCTTCAGTTTCTACTTTCTCTATTTTATTATGGTTCGATGATGAAACATGATACGTGGATTAAGATATTACTAACATGACTTAATTATTCCATCTTCTAAAAACATAAAACCCTAGAAAACCATAATGGTGGTCTGCATGAGACGCAGTGCACCAGCATGCACGTTCCATGGGTCACCTTTACCAACGGCCTTGTTGCATGCCACTACTTAACAACTTAACAGGGAGCAAACCCTCATTAGTTTAATTAATCAACTTCACATCAACTACATATTATACACTTGAATAGTACACCACAATGCCTCCTATCACATGATGTCAACTAAGCCTAAACTAAACCCATCTCCCCTGATGGTCATGTTAACTATCAATTATAATTATGGAATCCCAAGCAAAGAGATGGCTTTTTGTTGGTCTTAAATGTGATTAATTTTGTAATTAGTTGCATAGTGGCACTGGCATTGGATCCTATGAGGAATTATTTCAAAGGAGTGATCTTGGGTGCTCTTTGGATGCTCCTCCTTTTGGCTATGAAAAGGTAGTTATGAGTAACAGGTACTTTATTAACTGTCTGGTCAGCAAATTAATTAACAAAACAAAACATTCTCTCTTCTTTTACAAATAGAAGGAGCGCTGCTAAACAATTTTACTTTGCAAAAAAAAACACAAAACGAAACAACATGCCAGTTTGCCAATGGTTTCTTTTTCAGCAAACATTGCTTTTCTGAGGAACTAAAAATGTTTTCTTTTGACCATATTTAATTTCAAAAACAAAAAAGATGCGGTTAAGAAAATATTAATAAAGAATATTATAATAGTGTACATAGGCACGTGGTTTGCAGGGGAATATAACTAGACAAATCACACCACATGTAAAACTTGGTAGACACTATAGTCTTTGGTTGATATTGCAACATAATGGACAGTAGTTAATTACTTACAAATATTAAGATTTGAAAAACTCAACCAATCAAAGAATCACATTATGTCAAATATTTGCAAATTAAATTATCTAACAGGGTCTAACACTTGCTTTTGACCTGATGCTTAACCTGTCGGTTAACATGTCAGATTAGTTTAGAAAACTTTAAATATATATGATATATATGGACCACATATATAGTACATGACTACTATTTGGACTGGATCAGTGAAAGCAATAGTTGCATCAAAAGAGGGTCACCACATTGATAATAATCTCTCCATATCTATCCATTCATAAATCCATTTTCTTTATTCTCTCCAATTAAAATCCTTTAAATGAACTCTTCAACATATCCGGAAAATTAAGTAGTGTGACAACCGAAATTAAATTAAAGAGAATGAAAGGGAAAGAAAAACAAAGTAGCTGATGGTTCATGGGCAATAAAGTAAAAAAGGTTGTGGAATCATCCAGTAATCTTAGTTTGAGATGCACATGAAGAAATGGGCCTAATCTCTTGTTAGAATCTGAAATGCATGTGGATTGGTTAGCTGAAAAAGATAAAAGAGGAGGGGAATAAGTGTTGGATGTGTGACATGATCGATGTTCACCTCTCTCTATGTAGGGCCAATGACCAATTCAGCCACACATGCATGCATGTATCTAGATTCTAGCTAAGATCAAAGTTTTTTTTCCTTCGGGAATACTAATCAAATCTGGATTAATTAATTGCTTCAAGGAGAGCCCTAGCAAAATCCAATCTGGGTACTGTTCTCACTGGACTTTTTCCAAAGCAATCCATTAACATGCTTGAACAGTAGTGTGCCTGTTCAGACTCAGCAGAGTAGGGGCCAGGTGAAGGCAAATGAAACACCAGACACCTTGCAATTGCAGGAGGAGATATCATGAATTCGTGATGGAAATTTTGATGTGAATCTTTCCTAATGTCCCTAGGCTAGATGCCATGTGGTGTTCATTACTACATAGATCAAAGTTATTGCATAAGCTCTGCTGTAACATTACTTGTTGGTATATTAGGTTCATGCTCTGAGTAATTAGGTAACCATGAACTTAATTAGTGCCATGCATCTTTGAATGGGTTGACAAGAAAATATGAGAGAATCAGATCATAATATTTTTTTCTCACTTCTCAAGAGAGCTCAATGCATGCTTATATGGTTGTGGATGCTGAATTACTGATGAAAATGATTACATCCATGCCCATGCATGAACCTAGCAAGCATGGAGGAGAGAAAGAATATACAACACATGCCAACTTGGCAAGTCATGGGCATGGTGATCAGCTCAGTTGATTGTTCTCTCTGAGTTCTATTTTGCAAGCATCAGGCATATGGGCATGTGAACCTGTGACAACTAGATAGTACTCCTATTCAACAAAAAAAATGATTTCAGAAAAGTTTTCTTTAGAGGATTTCAGAAAGAGTTTGCACAGCCAAGTTTGCATCTGACTGCAAACAACCACAAAAGAGTTAATCAGTGATGATGCTACTGGTAGGGTATTTTGCCAAGTCATCATGTTCTTGGCCAAACAAGAGCATGCACAAAGCACAATCACAGCTTTATTAGTTGCCTAACACAAAGGGTCCCAATGAAACACAATGACACAGAGGGATCCAAATCTCACTTTGACTTAAAAAGCTGCCAATTCATGCATGCCAATGTCCTGTCACCTAACCACACACTCTTATGTACTGTACTGCTACTAAGATCATCGGTTCTCCGGTCTCTTTCTTTGCAGAACTGGATTTTCATCCTTTTAGGGCCCCTCGTTTATCTAAATAATTATTAAAAAAAATTAATAACATAGTAAACATTTACAAACGTGCAAGGCTAAATTTAACTTCTACAAATTTTAAAAATAAACTAAAAATAGTTAACGTACATTCACAATCAATTTTGTTACAACATCTAAGTTTGTAAAACGATATATTTCATGTTAATTTATCTTATAAAAAATTTTAAACTTTTTTAATGATTATCCAGATGGCATGCAAGAAACCAGAAAACACTCTCTTTTCTTGCCATCATCTCAGTCTCTCTCTCTGATGGAGTCATTAATTGACAGAGGGATGGTTTCTGTGTTAACCAGATTTTGCTTAGATGATATCAGTCTTTCTTTTGGAGGACAAACTTAATCGTTGGATGGACATAAGAAAGTGGGTAGGGAATGGTTGCCATGCTGAACATGGACACATCCTCTGTGCAGCACTATGAAGTGTTAGGGTGGTAAATCAGCTCACATCAGTAGTCAGTGGCAGTGTAGGCCATAGCTTATGTCTTCTCCCTCATAGGATCATAGGACACCCACTTTTGCTGGAGATTCATGTCCTCTAGAAGTAGATTACAACTGATGAGGCAGAGATTGAGAATTCATGAAGCTGACTGAAATGTATACATATACTCTCTGAAGATGTTACTCTTGGTCATATGGTTTGTTTACTTGTTTATTTTGAAGATAGCTTTGCCAAGCTAAACAATTTCTTGATCACTAAAATTTGTTGCCACAAAAGTTATCAAGCCACATTTGTCATGGAACAATTTTGCTGTTGTAACTCATGATATCCTTCAAGGACAAAACAAAAACGGTAGTAAACATTTTTTTCGTTTTGCTCTCTTGAACAAAATTGTGGTTATGTGCCTTATGTCAGAAGTCAGAGGTGTAAACCATTTTCATTATTAAAAGATGTTTTTTCCCTCGTCATACAAATTATGTGCACGAGCAAACAGTTATGTAATTGAGATGTTGAACTGGAATTATTAATAGCAACAGTGTCTAAAAGGGAGCAAATGTTTGGAGTAATGACAGGGGATGTGAATCACTTGCTTTGGTCGGTAGGGGATGCAATGCAGGCCAGCTAACCTGCAAAAAAAATATGCTGATGGATCTTCAGATCTATGAGCTGATATGTAGGGCAGACAAAATATTGGCCATTGGGACTTGTGAGCCAATCCAAATCCCATGCCAGGATCCTAGATCACAGCACTATTACACCAATGCAATGGACTTAACTATTAATGATCCCCCAAATCTTGCAAAAAAACATAGTGAAGAGAGAGAGAGATAGGGGGCAAATGTGTAAGAGAAAGGAAGGGCAGTACAGGCATGCCCTCATAACAATGAGCAGATTCCTGATCACAATGTGGGGAGTCAGCACCATGTGTCAAGGCTCACCAGTGTGACAGATAAAAAGTTTGAAGCCTAACATAAATAGTATAAAGAGAAAGAGCAAAGCTTGTACTCTGTGTTTTGTTCCATTTCACCATAGCCACTTCAAGTTTTCACTATTTCTATTTGCCACTGCACCATGTAGTTCAGGCCTCAGTGTGCATAGTTGCCAGTACATTTTCAAGGTGATGTGGAGTATAATTTGTCGGAAATATCCAAATATAAACAGTTTCCCAATGCAGTAGAAATTTCCTAAATTTTTTTTGTTAGAGAATGGATTAAAACCCGACCTCTGCATCCAAACCGGACTTACACAACCAAAATTTCCAAACCATTTCAATGTCCAAATTATCAAGTAAAAAAGAACTACAGAGGTAGTAAACAAATTTCTAATGTAGTAGGAGCCCCTAATATTGTTAAAGAAAAAAAATCCTACATTACAGACATGGACTAAAATAAATTGTAAGTGCTGATTTCCAACGTATCATGTATGTCACCTCTCATTTGTAAGCTACTATTGTAAAACTTCAGGTGCAACAATGCAAATGACTTGAAAACTAATCATGCAAAGAAAGCAAGAGAGAAAAGTATATTAGATTTTGGGGAGGGGACCAAGAAAGATGAAGTGAGATTAGCTTGCCTTCAGGCAAGAGTAGACCACAAGTGTTGTTAATGTACTTTGAAAAGGGGTGCACCATCATTGGGAAACGTTTTAAGGAGACGATGGATATGATGAGATCTCCTTAAGCACAGTTGGGGCTATTTTTCATCTATATTTCTGAGGTCAAGTAGTGATTCTACCTGACATCACAATTAAGGACCATCCATGATGCTGGGATGCTAATATAAGTATATACATTCTGGTTATTTATATATTTTCATGCACTCTGTTTATATTAGATTTTGCTTAATACTATTACTTCAGAAGTTTAAGTTAGTGAAATTTCTAGTCAAACCTGCACACTGACACAAATTTGGGTCAAAAGAAGGAAAGGCCGGTGCTTCAGATGGCTATGGAGAAGACCAAAGCAACGTACTGAAGATGCAAACAGATGAAGTTTGGTCAAAAGAGAGAACAGAACTGACCCAACATGATCTTTTGAAAGAAATTTCTTAAACATTACATCAGGTACTTTGACTGATACTCTATACTTCACTTCCACTGCTAGTCCCCCCTCCCTCTCTCTGAAATCAAAATACTCCATCCATATTAAAATATAGCTACTTTTAAAGTTTTTCATGGAAATTAAAAAGAGAGGTAAAATATTAGATTGCCCTTCACTGAATTGATGGCTTTAAGTAGTTATATTTTAGAAAAAAAGTAAACACTGAAGTAGCCATATTTTAAGAGGCGAGGGAGTATGTGTTTGGATTTCATATCAAGATCTCCATAATTGCACAGGTTGATGATGATCAGCATGCGTGTACCAAACTGGCCTAATTTGGGGTCCCAAAATTGATAATTAGAGGGACCATACAATGCTGTCACTCTTGGCCATTAACTGCTGACAGAGAATGGACGGCTTTCATTATACTACACTGTGGAATATAATCTCACATCTCTCATGCAAAATACACAATTATGGATGCAATGTCACGGCTCCTCACCTTCACTGTCAATTGAAGGTGAGAGATGCTGCTCATCCCCGACATGGAACTTCAGAGGTCACAGCATGGGCCTTGATTTTGTCTGAAAGGAACTGATGCGATGTGCGTGTATATTTTGCTACATTTTTCCCTCTCTCATTGTCTCAGACTTTATAGATATTTATTCTCGTTTTCTTCCTTTCTTAAGAGAACAATAATTTATTTATTATCTGGGAAGCATCGGTAATATGATGTGCAGTATTTATGGATTTTCATGGAAAATCTAGTGAAATTAAAGATTTTGTCTACTTGAACATATGTTATAGAAGACGTTGCAAGTATGCTTAGGTGTGTCTCTTTAACGTAGGTTAGAAGACGTATTCTAGGATATGTGCCTGGTTATACATGTATGATTGTCTATCCACATATGGGTCTTCTATCCAACAAAAATTATTTTTGTCAATCTTTTTAAGAAAGAAGGTAAAGAGGGAAAAAAATATGAGAGAGATTTTATATGTGAGGACAGAGAAGTCCATTCACTTGGCCCCCACCCTACGGACACACTAGCTTTTAAGCCAAACTAACTCCATTACCACCTCCCTCTCCCTCCTTGCATTGGAGTAGCAGCAAAGCAAGCTGAAGCTGTCCCGGGAAAACACACACACACACAGGAGCTGAGGCGCAAAGATGTCTGCTTGATTGCCTCCTGCTTCACTTCATTGCTTCTTCCTTCTCCCTCTCCTCTCCGATCTTCTTGCGCTCTTCTCCCTAACTTTCCTGCAGCATCAGTTCTTGCCTGTGGCTGGGGATCTTTGATCTTCAAAGGGAGAAAAGGATCTTGCCTGAGCTTCAGTTTCTTGTAAGTTCATCTTTTCTTTTTGTTTCTCTGTTAGGTTGTGTTGAAGTTGTTGAGACCTCGTCTCATGGAGTTGTTCTTCCATTGGAAATGTGAGTCAATTGGAGCAGTGTGGGATTGGTGTTTAGGGATTCGTCAGTCTGTCCAATTTAGTTTGGTCTGTTCACTCCTTTTCTTGAGAGGGAAAAAAATCTTACCTTTCTACTCGATTTTTTCTTGGATTGATGGAATGATGGTTCTGTACAGCCATTTCCAGGTTTTGAAATCTAGATTTGAGCCAGCTATCTTCCTTTCTGATACACGTTCTGTTCCAAATTCTGCTCTAGTTCTATTCCTTTTCTTGAATTAGGGTCTTAGGGGTAAAAACTCCTCTTTTTCTCCACTAAAAAATCTGGTTGGAAATCAATTAATCAGAGCCACCTCCTTTTTTCAGTACACTCCAATCTCATCTTGGTCCAAGGAAAGCAACTGTTTGCTCAAACCTGTGGTCTGCAGCATGCAGTTCTTTGTTTACTCACTGTTTGACTGCCTTACATGTGCAAATTCCTTAAAAAAAGAGCTCAAGATTGGATTTTTATTTGCCCCATTCATGTGATTTTTTCTCCCCACTGCAACCTGATAAGATTCCAGCCTCACTAGTGCTTGTACCCATGGTCTCCCTACAACCCATCCCCCGTTGTCTCACCAATTATTCCCACTGTCTCCTCACCCCAAGATGCTGCTCTTGTGCTTTGCAGGTGCTGCCTCCTCTCCTCTCTGTGTTTGTGTGATTCAATTCCAACCTGGAGGAGTTCTTGGTTTCCTGGCATTGTGCTTTCTTGGACCCAGAGCTTGACAAGATTGGCTCAATAGTTTGCCAATCTAGAGAGAGAGAATACTTGGTTTCTTGGCAAGGGGAACACCAGGGCATAGATCTTTGCAGCTAATAGTTGCTCTTGCCTTCTGGACTGAGGAGTAAATAGTTGTGTGCCAGTTGTCTCTTGCTTCATCTTGGTCTTGTGGTTCTGATTTTGTGGTGATTGTTGGTGGAGCAAAGTAAAGGGTGAAAAAAAAGAAGGGAAAGAAGAAAAAAAGGTGACAGATTGAGATTGTTCTTAGTGTGTCAACATGAAGTACATGAAGCTTGGATCAAAGCCAGATGTGTTTCAGACAGAGGGAAACAATATCAGGTGAGATAATCCTTAACTAGTTTTGTCCATAATTTTTCAGGTTATAAAGATGCAGTATTTTTTTTTCACTTCACAGTTAGTACCTTTTGACTTTGAATTGATACACTTGAGGTCTACCTTTTATTTTTTGGATCAATAGTTCATTAATGGCAGTGATGTTAAATTTTAGATATTGGAATAAAAATTCACACCGCTGCATCTAACTATGCGATGATCTTAAGTAGGGATGACCTGATGTCCTGATCCATTTTGTGTATTGTAGGAGTGGATGCATGCCTTTTTATGTGAATCTCAGTTCTCTTTCTGGCCAAAGGATCTATACTTATCATTGCGCCATGAGCTAAAACTAAATTAATGTAGTCAGCAGGTTTGGGGGGGCGCAACCGTATCGTTAGCTGGTCACATGGAAGCATGGCCTTTGGCTATGTGGGCGCAAAGTGATGCCTAACTGTGCAGTTATGTTAGTGTAGTAAAATAAGTGAAGGTACTGAATTCATGTTGTTTCCCAGTAATCTTGAGTAGGGGATGCTTGTGATCTTTTTAAATGATCTACTGAAAGATAGACTGTTATGTTTGTCTCCCAAAAAACTATGATTCTGATTTTTGTTTAGGAGGGTTTTTGCACAATTTATATAAGAGAAATTTGAATGAATGTGACCTTATTAAAAGCTAGACTGTAACACCCTCTTTTGTAGTTTCTGGTGATGGTATATCTAGTAACTAGGCTGAATCTAAAAAAGAAAATTGTAGTGAAGTTCACATTATTTTTTTTTTCATTTGACAATGATTGGCACCCAAAAGACCTTTGTGAAAGTGAGTACTTGTGGTTTTAAGCAGCGGTTCTCATGATAGCTTGCAAAAGGCTATCTATACAATTGATCATCTTTATAGGATGCATCATCGTTGATTCTTTGCCAATGGCATCTCTTCTTGAGCGATCTGCGTGCTTTGGAGCATGTGCAATTTTCATTGCATCTTTTCCACTGGCCTGTTTAATGTTCATCTAGCTGATATAGGGGTTGGTAGGTGGAGCTGTGGTCCATTTTGAAAATGAAACTTCTACAATTCCCTAACCTTTTGTACAATGAATTTGTTGTCATATCATTTTCCTTGGACCACATAGCAGTTTGATTAGTTATATCTGTCATACATAGAGTTACTTTCTATGAATTTGCTGGTTTCTTTGCTTTATCATTTTGCCCATGGCACTTTTTCTAGGCTAACACTCTGTCTCTCCTTTTGTTACACTTAGCGGTTTCAGTGGGGGTGCAGATTTGATTTCATATGTCATTTCATCTTTATCATGCACATGCATTATTGGATTGTTTAGATTCCAGGGATCTTTTGTTTCAATGTTCTTTTTTTTCCAAGACAACCTTTTCACCATCCACTGTTGTGTGACCATTTGCCCCTGCAATCATTGTAGTCATAGTCATATACATAAAAGCACACAATTTATGAGCTATTCTCTATTATTTCCTCCATTGCCATTTCTGATGTAGTTTTGTGTCAGTCCTCATTGTGCAACATGATTAATAGTCTCTCAGTTACTCCACAAAATAATCACCAGCCATTTCTCTCTCAAAAATGATCTTCAAGACATTCATATATAGCAACTAAGCAGCTGTGAAACCGCAAGCTTGCCCTTAAAAACATAACAAAACAATCTACAGAAGATCAATGCTTTAACTATTGATCACTTCTTTTTTTAAAAGAATATGATACTTATTTGCTTATCTTTGATGCTTTACACCTATGTATTTTGTCCTAACTCTTCCTGTAATACATCTCTGTGATACAAATTTTGAATGTGTCCTTGATGAAAATGTATTTTCAGGTTTGTTGCAACTGAGTTGGCAACGGACATCGTAATCATTGTAGGGGAAGTGAAGTTTTATCTTCACAAGGTACACGCCAACTCTTCTATCTGTACAGTTTTACTGTCTTAAGTCTTAACACAGTGTGTTTTGGCAAATGGCCAAATCCAGCCTTGAACTGTTGAGCATACATGATTTTTCATTTATCTGAACTCAAGTCCCTTTGACTTAATATTTTATTACTAGTCTTTTAAGTCGTAACTCTTAACACAGATAAAATGCAACTTGTAGTTTGAAGTGATTCAAAACTTCTGTATCTCTGGTACTATTTTCTTTTATCATGCTTGATGCCATAACATTCTATTAAAAATAAAATATTTTGTTTCAGTCCTCTTTTGGCATTTGGTTAATAGAGTTAGTGATAGCCGATCCATATTCAATGCAGTTCTTCCCATAACTAAATATATTTAATTTAGCTTGTTAGCTGTTTTCTTGTGACTAATAAAAGGATTACTCATACTCTTGCTGAAATCAAATGCAGTTCCCTCTTTTGTCGAAGAGTTCGCGATTACAAACATTGGTGGCATCGACAAATGAGGAAAGCAATGACAAAATAGACATTTCCGACATCCCCGGTGGACCTGCAGCATTTGAAATCTGTGCCAAGTTCTGCTATGGCATGATTGTCACCCTCAACGCGTACAACGTCCTCGCAGCCCGCTGCGCGGCCGAGTATCTGGAAATGTTCGAGACAATCGACAAAGGGAACCTCATCTACAAGATCGATGTGTTCCTGTCCTCCAGCATATTCAGAACCTGGAAGGACTCCATCATCGTTCTTCAGACGACAAAGTCGCTGCTGCCATGGTCGGAGAACCTGAAGGTGATCAACCACTGCGTTGATTCCATTGCGACGAAGGCTTCCATTGATCCGTCAGAGGTTGAGTGGTCATACACCTACAACAGGAGGAAGCTACCGTCGGAGAATGGCCTTGACTCGCATTGGAACGGCGTGAGGAAGCAGCAGATGGTGCCCAGAGATTGGTGGGTTGAGGATCTCTGTGATCTTGAGATGTGCTTGTACAAGAAGGTCATCATGGCCATCAAGGCCAAGGGGAGAATCAGCAGTGAGGTGATTGGTGAAGCACTGAGAGCTTATGCTCACAGGAGGCTCTTCAGCTCACTTGACAGTGCTGTCAGCAATGGGCTTGACTGCACAAGGCACTCTACAGCTCTTGAAACCATCATCACTCTGCTGCCATCTGAGGATGGTTCAGTTCCATGCTCTTTCCTTCTTAAGCTTCTCAGAGCTTCATGCTTGTTGGGATCAGATGAGGCGTGCTGCGACAATCTTACAAAGAGGATTGGCGCAAAGCTGGATGAAGCTTCAGTCTCAGACCTTCTTATACCTGCTAACTCCGACGAAACCGCGATGTACAATGTGGACATGATCTCGGCAATGCTGGAGGAGTTCATGGTGCAGCACCGCGACAACGATGATGGTGCGAAGCTACAAGAGGATGATGATCAGGAAGCCATGGATGGTGATGACAACCTGAATAGTGTCTCCGGCAGCTCAAAGCTCACGATCACGAAGCTGGTTGATGGATATCTGGCTGAGATTGCGAAGGACCCCAACCTCCCCCTCTCGAAGTTCGTCGCCCTCGCTGAAATGGTTCCCCTCGCTTCTCGGCCTGTGCACGACGGGCTCTACCGTGCCATTGACATGTATCTCAAGGTATGTCACACTGCATCACCTTGCACATTTTCATCTGCCGCGCCATTGGCGACATGGCACATGATCCAAGAAGCTGGAAACCTTTGAACTACTACTCTGGTTATAGATATTTGACGTTTAGAACAAGATTCGGCCAAACTTCCATAACTTTTAAATTTGACCAAATCTTGTCATGAACGCCAAATATTTATGATCAGACAGAGTAATTGTCAGTTAAAACTTTTGTTTTAATTGTCAGTTTGTGATATTTTTCAGGAGCATCCGGGGTTATCGAAGGGTGAGAAGAAGAGGCTGTGCGGCCTGATGGACTGCAAGAAGCTGTCGCCGGAGGCGAGCATGCACGCCGTGCAGAATGAGCGCCTCCCGCTGCGCGTGGTGGTGCAGGTCCTCTTCTTCGAGCAGGTCCGGGCGTCGGCGGCGGCCGCTGCCACCGGCCACATGCCGGCGCGTTCGCTGCTTCCCAGGGAGGACGGCAACTCATACGGCAGCTCGAGGTCGGCGGCGACCACGGCGACCGAGGACGACCAGTGGGCACCGTGCGGCGTGCCGCCGACGTCCAGCGTCGACGTCAGCTCCTTCCGGTCGATGAGCCTCGCCAACAAGAGCGGCGGCTGCAGCGGGAGGAGCAGCGGCGGCGGCGACACCGGCAGCAACACGGCGTCTCCGGCTGCGATCAGGCCTGCAAGAAGCCGCCGTCGTCGGCGAAGGTGGGCGGCGGCGGCGGGCTGATGCCGAAGAAGATATTGAGCAAGCTGTGGTCCGGCAAGGCGAGCAGCGGCGAGAACAGCAGCTCCGACACGTCGGAGAGCCCCGGCTCCGTCAACAACATGGAGGAGACGAGGTCGACGCCGTCGCGGAACACGAGGCATTCTGTGTCATAGTGGACATGTTTCCATCTTCTTCTTCCTCCTCTCGCTCTTGGAGAAGTAGACTGTACACGACGCCATGGATATGGTCTAGTTACTGGCAAAAACATCATCTCTGGTTAATATTGAGCCCTAACAGTTGATCTACTTAGTGTGATGCTTGGTCATTAGACATAGATTTTGTAAAATTTTTGGTGGCAATATAAAGAAGAATTAATGTTTCAAATGTGAAAATTTAAAGTAGGTTTCATCCGACAAAATGTGTACACATAACACACTTGCATTTGCCTTGTACAGTAGTATGTAGATCATTGTTATATGTTTCCTCTACAACCAATTATTCTACAGCAAAAGAAAAAATTCTGAGAGTTTCTTGTGTAGATGAAATTTCTTGTATTTCATTTTCCTTATTTACCGAATTATTCCAAATTATTATTTGTTCCACTTGTTAAAATGCAATTCTCAAATAACATTCTCCTACCTATACAATTTCCAAGTCATCCTACCGGGAAGAAAAAAAAACCCTAAATAAAATTTAAATTTGAACAACAAAATCGGGGTACGAGCATATCCAGAAGTGTTGTCCTGTTCATAAATGAAATTGATCACTTATGCCAACTTCATCAAATACAGCTATTTGAGCGGCCTACTCACTTATTTAGGGTGTGTTTGATAATAGTGCTCGGGAACACTCCTCCCTTGTAGGTTAGAAAAGAGCGGTTGACTAACACATGATCGATTAAGTATTAAGTATTAGCTTAAAAAAATTAAAAATTAAACTAATATGATTTTTAAAGCAATTTTTTATAATTTTTTTATAAAAGACATATCGTCTAACATATCACGAAACGTGTACGTAGAAAATAAAGGTGAAGTAGAGAATGAGAAGAGGTAGTATAGAACATGCCTGGAGTTTTGGAGCTGGTATCCAGGCAATCCATTTGTTTGGTCTTTGGGGGCCTGAAGGATATGGAGGTAGGACTAAATATCTACCAAACAGAAACTTAATCGGCAGCTACCTAGGGTGTGCTCCTCCCTAGCATGTAAAATGAACCACCCTTTAGTACATGTTTTTTTTAAAAAATAAATTAATATAAACAACTTCTTTTATAGAAATGTAAAAAAAAATACACTGGTTAGCGGTTTGGAAAAATTGCACGTAAAAAACGAAGACGAAACAATTAAAGTTGAGAGCTAACACAAACGAACTCAGGCCTAGAGACGGATCGGGCCTAGATTTTGAGTTAATTTGGTGAAGTGGTTCATTGTATTCGGTTACTCGGGAGATATTGAGGTGAAGCATTTTGATTACTCTCAGTACCTTACGATTAACAGAGATATATCTACCTCGCAAATCGCGATATCTCCTTGGATCACAAAAACACTCAAAGATGTATCATGGAAAAGGGCACACATAAGAAAATGTTTCATTCATTCCATGCTACCAATTGGTTGGACAGGTCATCCAGTTCAGCTACATATTTGAAGACAAAAATGTCCCCAAATTTAGCCACAATATAAATGGATTGGCTCAACATTTTTAAATTTGGGATTCTGCAGTCTACTTACTATTCCGAAGGCGCTGATGGCTTACTCCGCTTTGCTGCCTATTTAAACATCCACTAAGTTGCAGTTTCACCTTGCACAAACCCTTGCTCATTCAAGTTTTCCACCGCATGCTCATTATTGTTCAGTGAGGATATTTCAATCTGCAAATTCAGTGAGTACTCAATTAGTTCACAATAATGGAAGCTTTAGAAAAATTTATAGTCATATAGTTCACATATAGAGGCTCAAGAAAAATTAGTAGTCATTAAGATCACATATGGAAGCAGTCATAACCAATTTTTATAGTTGAATCTTGTGTGCAAAATTTTGTGGCAATAATTTAGAACATACTATGCAACTCTATTAAATTACACATATGAGGAGTTTGTATATTAACATATAAAATTGAGTGTACCAGAACATAATCACATCTATGTTTGTAAAGGAGAATTTACAAAAAGATTTGTTACTCAGCAAACCAAACTCATAAAAAGGTACAAGTTCTAGGAAGTCTCTACTTCTGATTCATCATTAATAGCTTCCTTTTCCACATTGCCAGCGACGCGCTTCAACCGGGAGGCAGCTTTGTCAATTGCCAAGTTTAGTTGGCTTATCTTGTCGCCCAGAGTTTGACGGGTTTTCTGGATCCAATTCATAGTTTTAGTTTCCAAAAAACATGTTACAAGTAGAATAGTCCATCGATATTTTTGATTTCTTACCTCTAAACCTTCATCATAATATCGACCATACCGTGGCTTTACAAGGCCATGTTCATCAGATTCACTGGCTTGTCCATTTTCATCTAATAAAGAATCTAGCGTCTTGCTGATCTGCTCAAGAATGTTATGTTGTTAACAACCAATTCCAAATTAATAATCTTAGCAAATCAGATAACAATAGTGCCAAGAGTGTGATAATAGAAGATTAACACAAAGCATTGCTTTATGAATAATATTATTATCAATGAATACTGGATCAGATCAGATGCATAACTTTTAGTTAGCACTCCACCTAGTCAACTCGAGCATGGATATGTTAGGTTGTTAAAATCAGAAATTTATAATCTCCTTAATTGCTCATCAAGACATTTGGCTATCCGCTACAGTACTAGACAGCGAGGCAGTGCATTGTAAAAGAAACATGACGAATCAACATTTATTATGAGGGGTTTCTTTTTCTACTTCACATGTGCCAATGCCATGCATAAAGATTTTAAAGGTTTGACAATACCTGAGGAGCAAAGACATATCCCAATGTTCCAAAGATTGCGCCTCCTATAAGAAATCCGGTCAAGAATCCTCCCCCACCTTTAGAATCTTCACTGTACAAGCAAATCATACCGTCACAGGACATTCTGACAAATATTATAAGCATGCATCTGAAAACATATCACAGAGCAATATTGGTTACAAGATTGTCCAAATGTAACAAGACCTATCCAAAGAAGTGCATGAAGGAGAACACGTCATTAAATGAAGCTGCTCCCCAAACTCCACTAGTTAGAAGTTACAAAGTAATCAAGTAACCAATCAGCCTACTTGCAATGGTAGAATTGCAACAATCATTTTGTATTGAAGAATATGATACATCAAACCAAAGGCTATATCTATCTTCTATACAGATCACTGTAATTCCGTTTCTGTGCCGGTGTTTGACTCAAGTGTGATTAGAATAGGACATGGGGATATAGAATCACAAGTATATGACTCCCAAGTCAACTATTCTGAAAATCCTCTTAGATAACAGGGCACTCCTCTGACCATCATTCTCTAGTCTCTACCATGAAATGTTGAGTTAGAGACTCAAATTACTTTGTCCTCACAGCTGCCATTCATTGCATCTGGAGAATACAACATCAGAAATCATTAGAAGTATGACCTTTCTGCTCTGCAGATAGCGAGCTTTCCACAGTGGTTCGCATTCTTTGAAGTGGAGGGAATTTCCAACCGCAAACGATTCCTGTTTAGCTTAAGCTTGTCGATGTTGCAGCTAAATCCATGCTTCGTGCCTTCGATTACCACAAGTTCATGAGTTCGTAGCTAAAGCCCGAATAAAGCTATAACGGGATACGAAGAGAGGGGGAGCGGAGGGGAAGGGACGTACGAGGTGCGAGCCCGCCCCGCTTGCTCGTCGGCGCGGCGGCGCCGGAGACACGGCACCGCGGCTGCGCGGCCGCGTGCCAGCGCGTCGTTCCCAGCATGTGCGTCGTCGCCGGCCCGTCCTCGTGCGGAGCCCTGCGACGGACGGCGACGGGGTGCTAGCAGCAGCTAGCGACTGGGCGGGCGGCGCGGGCGGCGGCGGCGGCGAGGAGGTGGAGAAGGGTGGGTTAGCGAGGTGGGGGGGAGGGGAGCCGATTCCACTGGCCACCATTGGAGGGGACGGGGATAAGGGGCAGAGACAGAGACGACAACTAGTGCGGACGGCCTACGGCCCACCATAAACAGAAGTGAGGCCCATACAGGTCACAGGCGGCCCAGAAGGTACAGCCCATGGAAATTATCTCCTGTAAAGAAATTGCCCATAAAACATGGCTACTTCTTTCCGAGTTTGAATTACGTCCTCAACATGTGGGGAACGGAGGTGGATAGGGTGGTTTTACGCGCAACGTGAGGGAGAGGGAGGAGAACGACTGTGCTTTTATAGCGGTAGAGACAAAACGCACATGTACGTATTTGAGTAGGAATGTGTTTTCTTGATACATGTTTATAGAGACTGATGCGAAAGAGTAAAAATCAATGAATAATAAACTCACTAGATTCTTATGGTTGGAGGAGGGGGAGAAGAGAGGATCATGGGATGGTTGTAACCAGTGTTTTAAAAATCGGGATTAGTCAGCCGACTAGTCGGAAATAGTCGGAGTCGACACTGTTCCGATGCGATTTGGGCCAAGTCGGACCCCTAGTCAGCTGGGCCGACTAGGCGGTCCAAATCGGTCAACAACGCCAGTTAATCGCTCGGTTTTTTTGACTAACCCAACGATTTGGTCTGGTCTATGCGGCGCGTCGGCTTAGGGTTTCTTGCGTGGTTGGCTGATTCAATCTAATCGTGATTCACCCTCAGCCTTGGCGCACTATGACTGCTCCTCTCCCTCTCCCTCGTGTCTCCCGCGCCGCCTCACTCCGCGCACGCATCGCCGCCAGTCCACCGACGCGCGCCGCCACCACCTCCGTCTAAAGTGCGGGAGCCGCCGTCTGCCAAGCCGCCGACGCCCTCTGCCACGCCGATGCGCATCTGCCAGCCACGCCGCCGACACCCTCTACCACACCGCCACGCCGCCGCTAGCTGCTGGACCTCGATCTCGGTCCGTAAGTTGCATTGCATTGCTAGGCTCTATACTTAAGATAGTTGCTTCTCGGCTTTATTTATCCACCCACAAAATTAATCACTAAGTTGCATTGCATTGCTGGACCATCTCGATCTTGATCTCGATTTTGATTTGAACCTGTATCGTATGTAGGCCAACAATTTATCAGCACATATGTACTCGTCCAATTTTTCAAATATTAATTCTGAACTCGCGTTTTCTGGTGTGTTTGAACAATAGTAGATGAGCAGTGAGTCATGAGTTCACTGTTTATTGTTGTCAGGATGATCTGTTGAATTCTAGGCTTAAGATAGCTGCTTTTCGGCTTTATTTATCCATCCACAAAATGAATCACTAAGTTGCATTGCAAGTGAGTCATGAGTTCACTGTTTATTGTTGTCAGGATGATCTGTTGAATTCTAGGCTTAAGATAGCTGCTTTTCGGCTTTATTTATCCATCCATAAAATGAATCACTAAGTTGCATTGCATTGTTGGATCATCTCGTTCTCGATCTCGATTTTGATTTGAACATGTGACTATCTTATAAAACCAGATGCATCCATAGCTAGCTAGATTTGTATATCTAAACCATGCATAGATATTAGACCTAGGGAGGGAATTAGAGTATTCAAAAAGATACATCAAGAAAAAAAATGTTGTGCAACATTACTTTTGATTTCTGAACTCATAAAAAATGTTGCCGCCGATTTGATTCTCGCCGGCATGGATGATAACCTGCCTATATAATTTGTTATTTTCAACAAGTTCAACCTTGAAATTGCAAAACAGCAAGATACAAAGTAGGCTCGTGTACAAATTCTACTATTTCAAACAGTAGTAGGTCAGGTGACAAATGTGTTAATGTATACACTAATTAATAATATAGATTGATGTTTTCTTGCTATGTTATTTTTATTTCTCTTTAGTGAAATATTGTTCTTATTGATCTTAATTGTGTGGCAAAGTGTTCATACTAAATTTATACTAAATTTATAGTAGACTAGCTTGAACACTTTTATTCGGCCTTCCGACTAGTCGGTTGTAACATCATAAAAATTTATATTTACAAAATACTCAAATTAACATAAAATTTTTTGCAAATAAAATGTATAAGGTATTCTATTTCAAAACATCTTAAGTCTTTTAAAATTCATTTGTATTCCTTATTTATTCCTCTTATCTTAATTTAAAAATCTCAAATTAATAAATTTTTGCTTTTTATCTTTGAAAAATATCAATTCAATTTCTAAGTCAAGAAAATTCCTAAAATCAAATTTAAAATAATTTTAAAAACCCTAAATTGAATTTTTTTCTAAATTTTCTCTAATCTTAATTTAAAAATCAAACATTATTCAAAATCTTATTTTCTATTTCTTTAAACAATCCCAATTTGACTTTTAATTGTAGAAAATTTCTAAAAAAATTGAGTTTAATACTTTTCAAATTCTAAATCAAATCCTCTCTAAAAGTTTTCCTAAATTTTCTTTTTCTCTTATTTTCTTTTTCTTTCTTTTTCCCATCTCTTCTCCTTTTCCTTTTTCCTCTTTCTTCCCTTCCTTTCTTTCCTATCTTCGTTCAAGCCGACAGCGACGCCACCTGCTTCCTCTCTTCAAGCCATGGGCGCTAACTTTAAATCCTTTACCCATTGGAGCCACAACCGGCTGCAAGGCATCATCATCCTCCTACACAAGTGGCCATACACGATTGGGGCAAGGAAATCATCAAGTTTATCCACAAGGAACCGACTTTTGCCGCGCCACCATTGTCATCTTTATCCTGTCAAACACAAACCGGCTTCGGTTGCCTATAAATGGGACACCTTGGCCAAAACTTTGAACACAAAATTTTTTCATTATCTCCTTATTTATCTTCCTCCCAAGTTTCCCTAAAAATCATATTGTGTACTGGCCGAATTTTGAAGAAAATTGAAGAACCCTAGTTTCGGCCGCCTCAGGCAAGTTTCCAAAATTTGCCACATCCACTCGGTCTTTCTTCGAATTAAATGTACTATTGTGATTATTATAGCTAGAAATTTCTTTCCCCTAACTTTCTCGAGCCAAAAAGCTACCGGAACACCCTCGCCGACGAGCTTGCCGGACAAGCTCTGTTCGGCTGCCGCCACATCTACGTTGCCAAGCCATTCTAGTGCATTCCCCATCAAACTAAGGCCATATCTAGTTTCCTCGTAGCACGTAGATACTATTGGACCCCTCTAGTTCACCTGTTCCTTTGCCGGAGTACCATATCGGCGAGCATCACCGCCGCCGCCATGAACCCACCGTCGCCAGGCTGCGTCCCCATACCTCCTATTCAACTAAGTCCAAAAACGGATTTCCCGTGTTGTATAGATGGGGATAAACTCCCTAATCCCTAAAGATCCGCCGCTGCTATCACCATTCACCATCTGCCCTTGCCAGCGCCAACTCTGTAGAGAGGAAACGAAGAAAGAAGAAGAACAGTAGCTAGGAGAGAGACAAAGGAGGAAGGAAAAGAAAAAATAGGGAATAGTAAGAAGAGAGAGAGGAGTAGCCCAGTGGCTATTAGGCTGTGGAGTGAAAGAATGATCTCGGGTTCGAACCGGCCTTAGGCCAAATTTTTCTCTTTTTTTCTATTTCATTTTTAGAGATAGAAAAGGCATAGGAAAAATTTTTCATTTTTAGAGATAGAAAAGGCATAGGAAAAATTTTTCATTTTTAGAGATAGAAAAGGCATAGGAAAAATTTTAGAGGAATAGGTTGATCTCCTTGGTCCCTTCAAAATCTTATTTTTAAATTTTTGCATATTTTCAAACTTATTTAACTACTACTTTAATCTTTCAAAAATATTTATTTTAAAATTCTTTTATATTTATATTTATTCAAACTTAAAACCCTAAAACTAAGAATAGATTCTTTTAAGCTTTTCAAATTCAAATTTCTCCAAGTCACTTTAAACTCATCTATATTTTTTAATATATTATTAACTTTAAATTTTTATAAATTATTTTATATTAAGTCAAACCTAAATTTTAAAATTTAACAAATAACCCTATAAGAATCGTTTAACCCTTTTTGACTCCCCAAAAATTATTTTACATCCCTTCCATTCTTCTTGAAAACTTATTCATTCACTTTTAAATATTTAAAATATGTCATTCAATTCTTTTTATTCCAATTTAAACTCAAACTCTCAAATCTTAGAATCTAGCAAATAATATTCCTCTAAAAATTTTCCTTTTACCTCTTAAAAATATTTTAAATACTCTTTTTCTATTATATTCAAGCATAAATTTTAGGTTCTAGGGTCTAACAAATAACCTCCCTTTAAAACTTCAAGAATCACCTTTTGAACAATTTCTATATTTATTTGGTATTTCTTTGAAGTCGTTCATTTGATTTATTTTATCATTTACCGATAGATCGTGACGTCGAGTTCATAAAGAAAATCGAGCTCGACTTTATCGTCAAAACAAACACCTCCACTACTATTCAAAGAGAAGAAGAATTTGAGACCATTGGTCCTAAAGCCAAGTCAAACTGTTCTTGATCATTTAGTTAAAAAATAATAAATTGTTAATAATAATATATTTAATTAGAAAATATTTTATGGGATGGGTGAGATAGTCATAGTTTTATTATTTTCCACATATTCTTTAAATTTCATATGTTTCATGTATTTTAGTACATATAGAAGATCATTTTATGCATTAGAAATATTTAATTTTTCATGCATTAAGGACATCCTATATGTAATAAAGAAGGAATTTGTTATTTTATATATTCAGATATAGTCTCTTTCTTCTTAGAAAACATATTAATAACCTAGACGAAATGCTAAAGATAAGCATCATCGCATGCATTAAAACTTCATGTTTTGGTTTCATATCTTGGAATTAAATGGCCATTATTTTATATATGATAGGTAAATGAAATTCCTATCGATTTGTAAGATATGAATAATTTTGGATGTATGCCAGAAAACTATAAAAACTCTTATGCCAGAATAAGGACATAGTTTCGCCCATCCGATGGACCGGTTAAACCGGCATAACATTTATATATTTTTCTCTGATCTCCCTGTAGACTTAGAAGTTTTATTCATGCGACTCTATGCATGGGAATTTGTAGTGTTGTTGTTGAAGTCTCAATGATGGACAACTATGTAAACAGCGGATAACAACGCGATACTAACCAGATCGGTGTTGTTTGTTAAGATAAAATCCAGGTTCCACCAAGCCGGGGCAAATGTGTGTAACGAACAGCTATTAAATGGGGGATGAGATGAATCCACCAATTACTGGTTAGAATTCGGTGCCCCTATTAAGATAGCCCACAGGTCTCGTTCACACATCAGAAAAGGTTAGAACTATATAAATGTTATGTTACCCTTTAGTCTGGCTAACTAAGGTTAATCCTTGGGTAAAGCTGGGCAGACGCTGCAGAGTCGATTTTTATTCGAATACGTCGTACTTTCGATTAATGGAGTTATGTCTATGGGTGAATCCAGTATAATGGCATGAGTAACTTTTTAAAATGCCATCCCTAAAATTTGATATTCATATATAAGAAGGATAGGACCTAGATTCATGTTTAAGTTAGGCTTAGTTTATCTCCATTTAGGACATCATGTATATTTATTTATGATTAATATGGAATCATATTAAGATTAGGCTTATATTATATCATACATATCTATATCACATAAGATCATACTAAGGCTAGACTTAGATTATTATTTTTAAAATATCTTGCATATTTATAGGAAAGGGTAAAGCATAGGATTAAGTTAAAGTTAAGTTTATAATCTATGTCCTTAAATGTTCACATAGAATATATCTTAAAAAAGAATAAAATATATCTTCATGTTAAGAACATATTTATAATTTGTTTCTCTTATTGATATAGCATGCATACTTAAATAGAATTGCATTTAGTTTGACTTGCTAAGTATCATTGGTGCTCACCTTTGCATATAACATCTTCAGGAAACACCGAAGCTAAGGAAGAATATGAAATCTAGGTCGACTCTACACTCGGGCTATCCCTGTGGAAGTGTCGCGTCTTTTTGTATTGTATAACTTGTACTTGTACATTATTAATTTGTAATAATAAATGAAGTTTCTGTATCTATATTATCTCATGTATAACCGAACTTCTGGGAGGTTATGTGGTATTATGGAGTTGACTTCTCCGAAGAAAACCCCACATCAGTCTAGTCGCTAGTCGGCATCTAGCCGACCGATTAGCGATTGGTTGTAATATGTGGGTTTTATTGGTGTTTTTGTTTTCTTATTTTTGTTAATGATGCTAGGTAAGCATTACATATGTGTCTCATTCACCGAGATAAAGACCAAATCATCAAGTTATATATATATATATACATATATATATATATGTATGTATGTATGTATGTATGTATGTGTGTGTGATCAGCTAAAACCGTTCTTAATATTTTCGAATGACTCGATTTACAATTGTTTTAATAAATGAATAGGGGAAATTTGGTTTTACGGCATAAAATGGATTTTGTTTTATTAAAATCAGCTCCCGTAAGAAACAGTCCATCAAACATGGCCCACATACATGAGGCACATGCATACATTACAGTATAAGTGTGTACACATGTTTGGAGAGATAGATATCAATATTAATTACGATACTTGATATAAGTTACTTGTAAATAAATATAGAGTGAACTGCATTGGTGGTATCATAGATATAATTTAATCAATCATCTTGTAAAATACTAAAATGAATCATTTATCTTTGTTTCGATGATATAAATCTTATCAAATACATGTCACATGGATTCTTTATTTTCAAATCAATAGTCGTGCCAATCCAACATAATTTTTTAGCCATGTGGACAGGACGAACAATAAAATTACAAATTAACACTCATATTTTTCATTTTTCACGTATGTGGTACTACTCTTTCAATGAACACGGCCATAGTGCTTGACAATCAATAACAAAATTCATCTTCAATTGAATTTTATTACCGGTAATATTACATGTTGGTTTATTTATGGATCATGTGTGATCATGTTTGTAAAAAAATCCATCCAACTTCATTACAAATACCCTACATAACACATGTTTTTTACTACTTGGAGAAACCATCATTTGTTTAAGTAGCAAAAACCACATTAGTCCGGTTTAAAAGTCTATGGATTTAGAAACATTAGTCTCGGTTCGTGACACGAACCGGACTAAAGATCATCTTTAGTCCGGTTCAAATATTGCCAGAGGTTGTCAAAGTCTTTGGGCATCTTTAGTCAGTTGGTAACACCAACCGGGACAAAAAATAGCATCTTTAGTCCGGTTGTGTTACAAGGACTAAAGATGCCCACTCCCGACAACCTCCCATGCCTCCGACACCATCTTTAGTCGGTTGGTGTTACCAACGAGACTAAAGATAATTTTGATATTTAGTCTTGGTTGGTAACACCATGAATGTGTTTATTTTTTTAACTGAACCTAATAAAAATATACAAATATATAAAATTAATTTGCGGGGATTTTTAATTTTAAAGAGTGTGGTGTACAATATTGATAAGAACATTTAAATCCTGGTCGTCACATCTAGTTTATGCGCATTTAACAAGTTTTACGCGCATTGTTCCCGTTTCGCCCTCTAACTTGGAGTCGGTTTTTAAAACGGTCATAACTTTCACATATGGACTCCGATCGAGACGTTCCATATATGAAAATCGATCAGAAAAAAATTTTGGATGCATTCGTCCGTCGGGATATTTCTAATTCATCTTTAGTCGGTTGGTACCACCAACCGAGACTAAAGATGAATTGAAAATAGAGGAAAATCATCTTTAGTCCGGTTGGTGACACCAACCGGGACTAAAATCCAGCGCTATATATATCCCGGCGCGAATCGTCTTCTCCACCGATCCAACACTTAGTTGTTTTCTTCTCTCCTCTCTCGGCTCTCTCCCTCGGCTCTCTCTCTCTCTCGGCTCTCTCTCGGCGACGGCGGTGGGACGTGAGGAGGTGGGAGGGATGTGGTGCGGCTCGAAGATGACGGTGGCTGGCGGCTCGGAGGTGGCTGCGACGCGGCGGCTCGGGTGGTGGTGTCGGTGCCTCCTCCATTTCCTCCTCTTCCTCGTCCTCTCCAGGAGCGACGGATCTGAAGATTTTTAGAGATTTTTGTGATGTTCTAAATTTGATATATATGTGTATATCTGTGATGTTCATTACTCGATTTGTTATGTGAATCTGTGATGTGAATCTATGATGTGGATTTGTGTTGTGGATTTGTGATGTAGATTTGTGTTGTGGATTTGTGATGTGGATTTGTGTTGTGGACTTGTGTTGTGGATTTGTAATGCAAATTTGTGAAAAAATTTGTGATGCGAATTTGTGATGTGATTTGAGGATGTTAATTTGATATGTGAATTTGATTTCGGCAACAAAAAACAACGAAAAAACAACAAAAAGCACATATAAAGAAGCAACAGGAGGAAAAATAAAAAAAATTAAAAAAATGTTTTAGTCGGTTGGAGCCACTACGGACTAAAGATGACGGAGCCGGCCACGTGGCTCCGCCATCTTTAATCTCGATTGATGGCTTCAACCGGACTAAAGATGCATCTCTAGTCCGGTTAACAGGACTGAGAGGTCGCCCATCTCTGGTCCCGGATTCGTAGTCTGGTTTGACAACGAGACTATTGACGATTATCGAGGGACTAATGTGGCTTTTTGTAGTAGTGTTTATTGATTTGCATCTCTGAAACAAAATGAGTAACTATTTTATAAGATGAGTAACTACATCTACTAGTTCGTTAAGTTATGATTCTATCAGTGTATTTTACTTATAATCATATCAGGACGAAGTAAAGTTGTACGGTTTTATTTATGACCCCACGTACTTCCATATTACTAAGGTGGCGAGAGTGGCTTAGATCAGAGCGCGCTGCAGTCGGCAGCCTGGAAGGAGAACTCGCCATTGGCGAGGTCGTAGAGCACCTGCATGTTCTGCTGCTGGAAGTTGCCGATCACGCTTCCCCTCCCGTAAGGCCCCCCGCTGGCGATCACCATGCACGCCGTCGCCTTGTCCACCGGCGCCCAGTAGTTCTCCGGCGGCACCGCCATGTCCGCGCCGCCGCGGAAGTGGAACACCAGCGCCGGCACCACCCTGCCCACGTCGCGTCGCGCCACGCACAGCGCGTCGCTGTCGTCCCCGGCCGGCGGCGGCACGAGGCTGCGGTTCAGCTGCGCCATCAGCTCGGCCGCCAGCGCGTCGTACGCGTCGTGGACCAGCGACGTGAACGGGGAGCCGGAGTCGATGATGACGCCGCCGACCATGAACCCCGGGGCGATCTCCCGGAGGTCGAACACCGTGCTCGGGATCGACAGTCTCGTCTTCCCGACGGTTAGCCCGACGAGGGGGAGGTAGTAGAAGGGGTAGCCCTTGGGGCCTTTCACGAACGGCGTGGTCATCACGTCGCCATGGCCACCGGCGCCGCCCAAGCTCGCCGAGGCGCCGACGAACAGGTGGCCGGAGGCGCCGTTGTTGTGGAAGTAACGGGTGAGGCAGTAGGAAAACTTTTTGGCACCGGTCTGCGACACCAGGGAGAGGCGGCCGCGGCCGAGCCCGATGAGGCCGGACGCGCCTTGGAGCGCGCCCGGGATGATCCTCGTGAAGGTCACGCACCCGAAGGCGAGCTCCGCCGTGCCGGACTGGAAAGCGAAGGCCTCGCTGCCGAGTGAGCCGACGATGACGCCGGCGCCGTAGCTGGCGATGACCGAGCAGCCGCCGTCGAGGTCGCAGAAGTGCAGGTCATTGGCGGCGCAGATCTTCGCTGTGCACGGCACCGGCGCGAAGCTGCTCGACGCCGAGGAGTTGTAGTACGGCAGGGTCTGCTTGGCGCAGACCTTGCGGAGGCAGGTCGAGCACTGCGTCCAGATGAGGTCGCTGCCGGTGTCGATGAGCGCCTCCGCGCGCTGCGGCGGGTCGCCTATGAGGTACTCGGCGACGTACTGCAACGTCGCCCAGTGAACGGGCACGCCCACGCCGCCGCCACCACCGGCGGCCATCGCAGCATCTAGGAACGCCAGCCGCTGCTTGCCAGCGGCAACGGCGCGCCGCACGAGCTCCTCCGCGGTGTAGTTCCCCTTGGCGTCGACGTGTGTGAGCTTCATGTGGAGGCCTGCGCCGCCGCCGCCGCCGCCATTGGTGCAAGTAATTATGGCGGTGGTCGAGCACAGTAGCACGAGAAACAACAGCTTTCGCGCCATTTTTAACTTGATTAATTAACCGTTTTGTGTTTTATACACGTGAAAGCTAAAGCTATACTTCATCTTCCTACACACACACATATATTTATACTGTATGTGTGATTGACTGTATAAGAAAACCTCAAACCCTCATGGTCGATTTTTTTCTCTATCCAATTGAGATCCTTAAAGGTTCAGATGAACTCTCACCAATATCTACGAAATCCATTGGGGTAAGGAATGAGTGGCAACGGACGAAGAGTTGACGCCAAGTAGACTTGTAGAGTTACTATCAAAGATGTTGCCTCTTGGCCTGACTACTCTAGAGAAACGCCCCAACTGGCTTGCACAAGGCAAGAAATGAAAATGGCACGTTGCTACTATTGTACAATGCAGGTTATCCATTGTTTCAGCCGAACACGATGAAATTCAAAGAGTTAATTACGTGGCAATGCATTGTTTCAAATCAATGTTTATAGTATATGTAATGATGCTGACCCCGATGATATTTTTGGAAAAATGTTTTTATCTTTCGAGAAGATATCTCATAGTTTTGTGCATCAATAAAATTGAAAAGAATGATAACATAAATTAATATGAAATATATCAGTCTACAAACACGCAAGTTAAAATTCAACTTTTATAAATATAATAAAATTAATAAATATAACTGCAAATGTATAATAATTATTTTCAGTTTAATTTGTTTATTTTTTAACTTATAAAAGTCGAATTTGGCCTTTCATTTTTATGAAATAATATATTTCATATTAATCTATATATTTAATTTTTATACTATTTAAATGACATAAAGCAATGAGAAAATATCCCCTCGAAAAATGAAAATCCATATCCTATCCAATATTCAGTTGGCTTCCCATGTGCCTTTACAAAAAGATGCATAGAAGCATCTTCCTGTGTTTTTCTATTCCTAAAAGAAAAGGCTACTTTCTCTGACCATGAAAAACCTACCATTTTGGATATTTTACAGTGCTAAAATTGTAACTTTCAGCAATATTTTTTTAAAAAAAACTATATAATAACTTCATAACATTGTGAAGTGCTTGGCTGAGATCTATTCAAGCTGCGGCATATAAACTACCGAAGGCCGACGGAACGAAAAACCAATAAGTTTGATTTGAAACACATCCAGAAGGACATATTTTCGTGACCAGAGGAAATAATAGACACTGACTTGCCAACTAGACTTCATATCTCAAGTTTAATTTGATTTGATTTTGCAGGGTTGCAAACAACGTCCGCACGTACTACAAAAATATATATCCAGCAGGTGCTTTTGGTGAATTTTTTACGTCCTACCGTATTTGATTTGTGATAATGTTGTCTATATGTGTCCAATTCGGCAACATCTATATATGTTAACATTTTTTTTGAAAGTTTCCTTGATGGCAACTTTGAAAGTCTATCCTTAGTCAATTGTCGTTCGTTGCAACTTTGAATTTACCAATGAATGGCAATGGGGATTAAAATTTTTCATGGACCATACGACTGAGAATGGACCGGTGTGATGTGGATTGAGCAACAAGTACCGGATCCAACCCTTTTTTTTCGTTAATTGCTCCTTTTCCCCATTAGGCTTCGTTTGGCTAACATGAAAAAGGCTGGGATATCCCGATCTATTTCTCGGTCCCAAAGAGGAAGCCCACCACGAGAGGAAGAAATCCATGAGTTGCTCAAAGTTCATTTGGATCGACCCAGAAAAGTGGGTTTACCGGCCCATTACCCTCCAAAACCTAGGGAAATCCGTCCACTGCCCTACTTCGTGGAACTTCACCACGCAACCTGCAACAACAAGATATGTATTTGTCACTCTTATAAGTAGTAATTAATAAAATAATTTGTCATTGTACTTATATTATATATATACTAGCAAAATGTCCGTACGTATAACGGAACGACGACGCAGGGAGGGAAGCAGGTGGAGGGCGAAGGTCCGGGCGGCGCGCGGGAGCTCCGGCGACGACGGGGGAGGGCGCGGGCGCGGTGCGGGCGCGGCGTGGATGGGGATGAAAGAGAGGTACATAGGAGGTCTTTTTTCATCCAAACCCTCCCTTTCTTTTTAGCATTGGGATTGCGGGTTAATTTTATAAACACTCAAGAAATTTTCTGTAAAATAATCAGACGGACGAAAATTTTGGATAGAAAAACTACTTACTTTATATAGTTATATATATATCACTTTGAAAGTAAGGATATCTTCAACTTTATGTACCACTGGACCTTGATTAAAAAATAGTACCAGATAGACATTTAGTCTAAGTTAATTTAATTTCACCAAATTAAGTCAAAATATAATGGAAATAGATATTGACTCACTGATACTTTAAACCGATTAGAAATTTGGTAAAAGTTTAAAATATTTAGGACTTGGATATTATTAATTAGAAAAGTATATTGATGAATAGGATAAGTTGCATGTATATCGACGGCGGCGCGCTAGCTCACGTGTGTAGCGTGTGCTCGGCCGCCGCTCAGGGCAATGCACGGCGACGCAGGAGGCGCGTGTGTCGGGCTCGCCTGTTGGAGGTGAGGAAAGTAAGGCAACAATGGAGCGAGAGGTTATACGGATCGGAAATTTTATAGATTTGGATGAAAAAAAGATTTGATGATCGAAAAGTTATAGATTTTTTAAATAGTTGAGGTAAGCTATATCGTATGTATAACTGAATTTTTTTAAAAATAGTCAGGTGGATTGCGGGTTAATTTCGAAAAAACTAAAGGGGTTTTCTGTAAAATAACCAGGCAAAACAAAATTTGGGTGAAAACACTACATGCTTTATTGATAGTTATAGATTATAGATTATAGATATAGACACATGATGACATATCATAATGTCATAGATCATGAGTGACAAATTTTTAGTTGCCACGTCTTAAAACTAACAAAAAGTTAAATGCCCCACTCGCAGCCCCGCCTTCTCTCGCCCCAAATGCCGGCGTCGGCGCCTCTCATGGTGGTCGCCGCCACAGCAACAGCCGAGCAGTAGCTGCAGTGGGTGACGAGCCTTCTTCCCCCACCTCCTCGAAGGTATACTTATCGGCCTCGAAGTTGTCCTCCTCCGCGGTACTGAACTGGGTAGAGTAGGGGATCCACCCAATCATGGCTTGATTTCTTTGATTTTGATGGTGATGAGCCCTAACTTGTTTGAATTCTGATATTGATCCGAGATGGATGTAGTGGCCGCAGATGTGGCACTAGTTCTACCACCAGCATTAGTAGTAATTAAGCTCGATTCTTTGGCATGGCTTTGCCCCCAAGGGATTTTGATATGTTAAAATTGTGATCAAACGAGTCCCTGTTATTGGAGTTTTCATTCCTGCTCAGTTGCTCTGTGCGCAGATAATTTCTGTGCATCTTTTATGTTATAAATAGATCAAACACGAGAGACAGAATTTTACGTGGAAAACCCTTGCGGGAAAAAACCACGGACGCCACACGGCAAATCTTCACTATATGAGGAGAGTTTACAGAATTGTAGGGGAATCACATATAAGAGGTTGAAACCCTCTACGGCATACAAGAGATATATATAGGGTGGACTAAACGGGCCAAGGCGTCCCAAAGCCCAATCCGAATTTGGATCATAAACTAACAAACTCCACCTTGAGACAAATTCTCTCTTGTAGCAAATAGATAACTGTCAATCATCTCCTTTCAATAATGAATATTACCGACGTCAAAAATCTCTAGGATTTAAGTTGTAACACCAACCAAGCTTGAGCATAGCTCAAACTTAGTTATAGGAATTGACTTGGTTAACATATCGCGGGATTATCATGAGTGCTGATTTTGCAAACTTTAACATCACCTTGAGCAATGACATCTCGAATATAGTGATATCTCACATCAATATGCTTCGTTCTTTCATGAAACATTTGATCTTTTGTAAGGCAAATAGCACTCGACTATCACGAATATAGGAATGCAAGAAGTAATCCCGCAAAGCTCGGCATACAAACCTCTTAACCAAGTAGCTTCTTTACATGCTTCGAAATAGCCATATATTCAGCTTGTAGTAGACAATGCCACGGTAGCTTGCAAACTTGCTTTCCACTAACGACACAACCACCAATGGTAAAGACATAACTGTAAGAGATCTCCTTTTATCCAAATCACCGGCATAATCGAGTCAACATAACCAACAAGTCCTTCTCCGTTTTCCAAGCGTAAACAAGCACCGAAGTACCACACGGATATCGAAAATCCACCGAACGACTTTCCAATGCTCTTTACCGGGATTAGCCATGTATCTACTAACGACACTTAATGCATGAGATAAATCGGGACGTGTGCGAGACCATAGCATATATTAGTGAACCAATTGCACCTTGAGTATGGAATTCTTGACATATAATCAATATCATCACTTGACTCGGGCATAAAGTGAAGATAATTTAAAATGTGAAGCTAGAGGAGTACTCACGGGCTTTGCATTTTGCATGTTGAAACGACGTAGGACCTTTTCAATGTAACCTCGTTGATCGAGGTATAATTTATCGATTTTCTATCTCGATAATTTCCATACCAAGAATTTTCTTAGCTGGTCCTAGGTCTTTCATCTCAAATTCATCACTTAACGTGCTTTTAACTTAGCCACTTCGACTTATCTTTTGCAGCAATTAACATATCATCCACATAAAGCAAAAGAAAGATAAACGAGTTACCAATTGGCTTCAAATAAACACAGCTATCATAACTTGACCGCTTAAAGCCATGAGAGAGCATAAAAGAATCAAATCTTTTGTACCATTGTGCGGGAGATTGTTTTAGGCCATAAAGAGACTTCTTTAACTTACATACTAAATATTCTTTTCCGGAGAAATAAAACCTTCAGGTGATCCATGTAAATGTCCTCTTCTAATTCCCCATGTAAAAAGGCTGTTTTAACATCTAATTGCTCAAGTTCATAATCATGCATAGCAACAATGCTTGAGTAGAATGCGAATTGAGCTATGCTTTACAACAGGGGAAAAGATATCATTATAATCAATACCGGAATTTGGTTGTAACCTTTAGCAACCAATCTTGCCTTATATCTTGCTTTGGTTCATTGGGGCTAATGGCTTCTTTTCTTTTGAAAATCCATTTACAATGGACAGTCTTTTCTCTTTAGGCAATTTTACTAAATCCCAAGTACCATTCCTTTTAAGTGACTCCATCTCATCTTGCATCGCGATCATCCAATTCTTATGATCGGCGAAATAATAGCCTCGGAATAGTTGAAAGGTTCGCATTACCTTCAATTTCCTCTGCAACATTCAAGGCATAAGAAACAACATCACATTCTTCAATGAATCTTTTAGGTGGATTAATAGTTCTTCGAGGTCTGTCAATGGCAATAGATTATTGTGGTGGCGAACAACGGAAGAAGAATCATCCACAATTGGTGCATCTTGAATATCAATATCGGTGTATCTTCTACATCAACAAGGTGCTCCACTGCACACTTGTTTTCTCTTGTGCCTCAATGGAAACAGCAGGAGGAGGATTATCATAGAACATGACAGATTCATTAAAGATAACATTCCTACTGATAATGACCTTTGAAGTCTGAGGATTCCATAATTTATAACCTTTAACACCAGATTTATATCCAAGAAAGATGCATTTAACAGCTCTAGGCTCTAATTTACCATTATCAACATGAGCATATGCAGTGCAACCAAAAACTCTCAATTGCGAATAATCAGCAGTGGAACCAGACCATACCTCAATTGGAGTTTTCTTATCAATAGCAATAGAGGGAGATCGATTAATAAGATAACAAGCAGTGGAAGCGGCTTCAGCCCAAAAACACTTATTCAACTTTGCATGAGACAACATGCAACGGGCCTTTGAGATGATAGTTCTGTTCATACGCTCAGCTACACCATTTTGTTGAGGTGTGCCAGGAATGGTGTAATGTCTAATAATGCCTTCAGACTTACAATACTTATTAAATTCATTAGAACAGAATTCCATCCCATTATCAGTACGTAGTACTTTTACCTTCTTTTCAGTTTGTCGTTCAATCATAATCTTCCACTCCTTGAATGCTGAAAAAGCAGCCCATTTATGCTTCAAGAAATATGCCCACACCTTTCTTGAATAATCATCAATAATTGTTAGCATATAACGAGCACCTCCTAAAGACCTCTTACGAGCTGGTCCCCATAAATCAGAATGTACATAATCAAGAATACCTTCTGTAGTATGGACAGAAGTATTGAATTTCACCCTCTTATGCTTACCAAATATGCAATGCTCACAAAAGTCTAATTTTTCACCTTTATATCCATGAAGGAGTTCTCTTTTGCTTAATTCTGCCAAACCTTGTTCACTCATATGACCAAGACGCTTGTGCCAAAGATTTGAAGCGTCGATGACTTTAATGTCACATAAGCATCACCGTAACAGTAGTGCCTCGAAGCGGATATAGGTTTGCGATTTCAAATCTCCTTTCATCACAATAAGAGAACCTTTTGATACTTTTAAAATTGCATTGCCACCGAATATTTGTATCCTTTTGAATCAAGATAACTCAACGAAATGAGATTCCTTGTCATACCGGAACATACCTCACCTCGTTAAGGTCCTAATCACACCATCAAACATTTTAATTTGCACGGATCCAATTCCAACAATAGGGCGTGGAGTATTATCTCCCATCCTAACATAACCAGCACCTTGAACAGACTCATAAGTGATGAACCAATTTTTATTAGTGCATATATGAAAAGATGCGGCGGTATCAATAATCCATTCATCACTGCTGCTAACACATCCAGCCAAAACAACAAGGATATCAGCATTATCTGAGTTATTAGCACCAGAAGCAACAGACGCTTTACCTTCGTCATCAAATTTACCTTTTGATTTGTTTGTGCCATACCTTTTCTCCTTATTTTTCAACTTGTAACATTCGAAATAACATGGTTGTTTTTCTTGCAATACCAGAGAATTTTTCACCACTTGGATTTTGACCGTCCCCTAGGACGACTTGAACTTCTGCTATTAGAACCATTGTTCGATTTTCTTTCATTTGACCTTCCTCGAACAGACAAAGCATCACCATGTGACTTAGAATTTTCAGGAGATACCATCAATTTCATCTTTTCCTTTGCATGCAAAGCTTCATAAACTTCAAGTTAGTGTATCACGACTATATAAGATGGTGTCTCGAAATTTGAAAATGACGGTGGAAGGGAACATAGGAGAATAAGAGCCAAATCCTCATCTTCAAACTTTACCTCCATAGACTCAAGGTCGATACAATTTCCTTGAAATTTGATAAATGATCCAATACGGATCCATCATCTTGCAACTTGTGCGAAAATAATTTCATCTTCATGTGCATCTTGCTTGGTAAGATCCTTTGACATGCATATCGATTCCGCTTTAACCATAAGGCGGCGGTTTTCTCTGCAACACCTCTTGCAAAATATTATTTGATAAATGAAGATGAATTTGAGATAAAGCCTTACGATCTTGCCTCTTTTCTCTATCGGTCCAAGCATTTTGTTGTTTGTTCCCAAATTTATCAAGTGCATCATCTAAATCACTTTGTGAAAGTATAGCACGCATCTTTACTTGCCATAGTGAGAATCTTGTATCACGATCCAAGATGAATATCATATTTCATAGAAGTCATTGAGAAGAAATAACCAACGAAAAATAATATGCGGTAATAATCTAGGTGTGTTCTTGTGTGACCCTAAATCTTCGTGTGGCCGTAGCAAAAAGCAACCAAAAAATCAATTCCGGATGCACGAACGAGCGATTGATTTGACCGTGCAGAATTGATTTGTTTTTGCCGATGGTATGTCTTTGCACTCACCTGTTTGTATGCGCGTGACACGGATCCGTTTTGATGGACTAACACGCCGGCGAAAAAACAATCTCACCGTCGGATGGGTCGATTGACAAGACGAAAACAGCAGCAAAACACACGAATCAACAAGGTGAATCCAAACTGACCAGAGAGGATGCGAACTGCTGCCACGAGGACGTAGATCGGCGACTCGTCGGTGACGGTAATTTTTTTTCTCTCTCGCGAACAGATCTAATCTAGCTCTGATACCACTTGTTATAAATAGATCAAACACGAGAGACAGAATTTTACGTGAAAAACCCTTACGGGAAAAAACCACGGACGCCACACGGCAAATCTTCACTATATGAGGAGAGTTTACAGAATTGTAGGGGAATCACATATAAGAGGTTGAAACCCTCTACGGCATACAAGAGATATATATAGGGTGGACTAAACGGGCCAAGGCGTCCCAAAGCCCAATCCGAATTTGGATCATAAACTAACATTTTATGCACGAAGATAGAAATGGATCTATAGTTGTGTTCAGTAAAATTGAGTGATTGATAAAATACTGGAGTGTTGGTTTATCATTTGTATGATCTAGATTTAGTGTAACGTAAGAAAAAAAATTGGAGACCAATCAGTAGGTTCTGTAAGATTTTGAAATAAACCAAGAAAATCCTAGTAAAGTGAAATTGTTCCTTTCACACACATATATATATATATAAAATAAATGTTTTACAATCTGTAGGTCTAAACGTAAATATTGGTTTGAGAAAAAGAGCTTGATAGTACAGGAATACCTACACGGCAAAGATGTCGCTGTTTTCTGTCTTTCTTTATATATATATATATATATATTATCAATTATGCCCGTGTATTGCAACACGGATGGGGACGGTACAGAGGGACGCGGGAGCTTCGAGCAGCGATGGGAGGGAGGAGCGCAGTCGCGACAATGGGCACGGCGCAGATGGGGACGGGAGGGAGGGGCGTAGGGAGGGAGGAGCAAAGGGTGTCTTTTTTTTAATCCAAGCCCTCCTTTTCTTTTCAGCATTAGGATTGCGGGTAGGGCTGACGAAATACTCGTGGCTCGCTAGCTCGTTCGGCTCGTGGTTGGCTCGGCTCAGCTCGTTGAGAAATGCTAACGAGCTGCGCTAAGGGTTTAGCTCGTTAGCTATAACGAGCCCGCTCGAGTCAGCTCGCGAGCTGCTCGTGAGCTCAACGAGCCAGATGCAATGTACAAAGCAGGACCTAATGTTTTGCTTGTTTTGCTATTCTTTTGCTTGTTTTGTTGTTGATGTCACAATAAATCAATAATTTTTATAATTTTGTGATGGTCAATATGGATCTAATGTTTTAGATTATAATTGTCGATATCGGAGATCGACACGCGGGAATCCGAGGGACCCCTTTTTTGGTTCGGCACGGGGAGCGGTGAATCCTGGTTTAAACTCGCGGTGAGGATAAGATGATGCAGATGAGACGGAGAAATCAAGACTGCAGAGACGCGGGGGTTTATACAGGTTCGGGCCACCTATCAGGTGTAATACCCTACTCCTGTCCAGTATGTAGTATGAGGGATGAATTAAAGGGAGCGATGGGGTGTTCTTTCTAGGAGTCAGGGGTGGACGAGGAGTTGTCAAGGACTAGCCGTCGCTCAGGGGACTGGTGAACCGAGTCGAGGGGGGAACCCCCTTTATGATGGACTTGGGCCTCCTTTTATAGTACAAGGGAACACCACAGTAGTCCCGATTTTATTTACCTCGCTCCACGTGATGGAGCGGCTCTTGTCTTGTTTTGTCGGAGAAGCCACTCTATCTCTGTTCTTGTTTGTTGCGTCATGGGGGTAGGCGGAAAAAGGTGGTCGCCGTGGTGGCCATGCCGCTGACGCGGTGATGGCCTGCCTACCTACTCCGATGGAACCCACTGGTCAACGGCCCATCTTGCGAGTGGGTACTGGCATAGCGTCTCCTGCGCTCGGACACTCTCTTCCACGCGGCCGCCCAATGCATTAAACGCGACTAGACGGGCGTGAGGGAGGCGTGCGCGAAGTGAGTGCGCGGCAATACCGCGGTCACAGTCAAAGACTTTAGGCCTCCTTTGCTTCATGACAGGCAAAAAGGGGTGATGATGAGAGCAACTGACAGGCGCGCCTCCCATCGCATTAAATGCGACGGGACGGGCGCTCAGCCTCCCTCTTTTTGGGCATTAAATGGGTTAGTTGGCAGTTGGACTCGTCCCTCTCTCAGAGAGGTGCGGGGTGAGGATGGGGGTCGGGTAACCACTGGACCCTACTGCCGGGGTCAGGGTGATCCGGACCTGCAGCTTGGGAGCACGGCGGCCTCGGGCAGCCTTCGGGCCGGGCCTCTTGGGCGGCCACGTGGCCGTCCGTGGCCGGGACTCACTTGGGCCATTCAGGACACATCTTTGACGCGTCTTGATGGGCAAGGACGCATTTTTTTTCTCAGATATCATACCTTTGACATACCCCCGGACCCATATCACCGACAATAATAGTAATAATATCTAATATAGTCACATCATTACATTTGCATGGATAATTATCGATGGACAAGTGTTATTACGTTAATTATGAACTTAATATATCACTTTTTATTTTTTCAATTATATATTTGTATGTTTAATATACTAAAAATAAAATGTAATTTGTACATAAATTGCCTTTGTATTAAAGTGGCTCACGAGCTAAACGAGCGGCTCGAGCCGGCTCATGAGTCGAGCCGAGCCGAGCCTCCTGGCTCGACTTTCTACCGAGCCGAGCCGAGCCGAGCCGAGCCGCCCCACCTCTAACTGCGGGTTAATTTTGGAAAAAAATCAAGGAGTTTTATGCAAAATAGCCAGGGAACAAATTTTGGGTAGAAACACTACTTGTTTTATAGATAATTATAGATATAAATGTTTCACAACATGTTACTTTACTATATTCTTCTTTTGAAAGTAATCACAAGGCAAATCCTTCCTTTATAATCAGTATCTTTAGTTAATTACAACTGTGCTACCATGTTGTTTATGCATTTAGAGGATGTTTGGATTCAGGGATTAAACTTTAGTCCATGTCATATTGAATGTTTGCACATCAATTTGAAAGACTAAGCGAGAATAATTTGCAAGACGAATCTATTAAGACTAATTGATCCATGATTAGCAAATGTTTACTGTAACATCACATTGTCAAATCATGATGTAATTAGGCTCATTAGATTCATTATTCACCGATTATGAATGAGTTTTTTTAAATAGTTCATATTTAATACTTTAAAATAATATTTGGTTAGCCCCTGTTGTGTACATCAAGCACCTATAATCCAAAATTGAGTCAAGATGTCATTTTTTATAGTTTGCGCAGGCAAGCAGATAAAATTAGATGTTCTTGATTTTCAATAAAGTGAGGTCAATATTTCTAAGTCATGAATAGCAATATAATTATTCCTCTTTTGGGGGGTGTGGCTAGCAGAGAAAACGCCTAAGTTCATAACAGTACGTTTAAGTGCCACTTCATTTTCAATCGGTTGCATATGCGTTCAACTATGCTGCTCCTTTATTTTTAATTCTAGTTAAGATTTAATCATGTACTGATATTTATGTTACTACATTATTTTTCAACTAGCAGTGACAAAGGTGCTAATTAGGTGAAGATGGAAAGACAGGAATTTCTTAACTCCGAGAGGAACTAGATTTGTATGACCATTATTTTAATAGAGCAATGTTTATATGCAAGTTTGTATGTACCTAGTGTTTGATGTAATTCTACATATTCCACCTGATTGATATGATGGACCAAAGGTTGTGCACTTGTTCTGTTAAACTGAGGAAAATCAAGTGTGGTGGACAGCATGCACAATTTATTTCTTTTATTTCCTCTAGAAATTTTGGATTTTACTTACAATATTTCGAATTTTGGATGAAGTTATATTTTAACTTCGAGACTGCTAGTTTCTGATATTCTTTTTCTGGTTTCTTGGTCTTTTCTATGATCTAAAATTTAAATAGCAGTGCTAAATTTTATTTGATGTGGAGTTTGTCTAAACATCAATCCAAATGCAATCCAAATGGCCAAAGGGATTGAACCCCTCCGGGATGGAAGGGACGACGGGTTTGGGTGGTGGAAGGGGATCCACCCAATCCCTCCCTGGTGTTGTTTTCCCTAGGAAATTTATCCCCCACTAGCCAAACTTAAGCCTTAACTTTTTTGTTGAGGGGTGGAGGTGAGGGTTTGGCAAAGGGGTTTTTGAAAGTCTTTCGAAGGTATTTAAACCCTCTTTGTTTATAGGCTTATATAAACTAGCTTATGAGCTAAAAAATTAAGCCTAAATAAACAAATACTAGTAGTTTTTTCTTTTGGTATTTTTAAAGTCATAAATCACTCTTACACTTTTAAGCCAAAATCTATATTAGAGAAGCTTTTTTTATGTGTGCTGGAGTTACTCCATCATTAAAACTTATTAGGGCCTTATTAGGACTTTAAATCCATCGGCTTATAAAATATGTAAGAGAAAAATGTCTAAAAAGTTTAACCTAAAAAAATAAAATGTTGAAAAGAGACATAACGAACAAGTTCATTGGTTCAGATACACAAAACTACCAAAACCACCTATGTTCATCGGGCACAGAAACTCACCATTTTATATAGGAAAAGTTTGAATTGCCCCTTAATTATTGCGACAGTACAAATTACCCTAAACCATAAAACCAGACATTCTTTACCTTAACTTTTCATATGGGATGAATTATCCTCCCTCCCGACTTAGCACTGGAGCCGTTTTGGTTCGTGATACACACATGACAGTACAGTCAACATAAAAAAATTTAAAAAGCGACGAGGCTAGGCTCTCATGTCAGTTCTGCTTCTTCTTCTTTCCTGACTCATCTCGGTTGTCATCGTCGATCTCTACCCGTCGCTCACGAACCAAAAGGTAAAGGGAGAGAGGGGCGAGCTAGAGCGCATCACGATCTCTTCCCTTACCGCTCGTTGCCGATGTCAAGAGCCGCCACACCCAAGGCCAGGGCTCGCTGGGAGATGCCCATGGCGACGGGGAGCTAGTGCTCTCAGGAAGGCGCCCGAGGTGGGAGATCCGAGGCACTCGAAGGCGTCCATTGCAACGGGGGAGCTGGAGCTCGCACGAAACTTCATATCCCGACATCAGCGTCGATGTCCACGATAACGACACCATTCCTGGCGTTGGCGTCCATGATGGAGGTGCCATTCCCGGCATCGACATTGGCTCCCTTAGCTGTCTCCATCCCCGCCTGCTACCCCCAGCTGCCTCTGCCCCAAATAGATCGTGCATCGGTGTCGTGTGTTGCCATCCTCGAAATCTAGCTACCTCCACCACCGTCCGTCCCCGCCCGCCATCCCCAGCCATAGCTGTCCTAGATCGGCGCTGGCGTAGGTGCACCGCCATCCTTGGCTCCCCATCCGCCACCCCCAGCTGCCTCCGCTCCCGCCTACTGCCATCCTTGGTTCCCCCTTCGCCGTTGCCTCTCGGTGATAGAGAGATGGAGGTGAGGGGAGGGAGAAGAGAAAGATGGAGGATTCGGGAAAGATATAGAAAGAGATAGAGAGGTGAGGGAAAAGAGATAGAGAGAGTGAGAAACTAACAAGTAGGGCCCACCAATTTTAAAAAAATTGCTGACTGCACTGCCACGTAGAATCAAAACCATCCCGGATTGAACCGAAGGGGTTATTTGTCCGATTTGCATAGTTATGGGTGAAAAATATCCGGTATTTGAGTTTATGGGGTAATTCGATTGACCGCAATATTTGGTGGTAATTCAGACATTCTCTTTTTTAGGTTTGTATAATGCCCATCAGCTTGAAATTCTCCAACTTTGGATTAATTTGATCCGACACACCAGCTGCTCAAACCAGTATGCGTACACCAATATCCAGTTGCAATGTTTCTTGCTACAAAGTTCTTCAAATTTTGGTTGCTCTTGCAGTAATTAATTAAGCACCATCAAAGCACAAAGCTTCCACAAAAACCCAAAGCTGCGGCGCTTGACGAGAGCCTGGATCTCACATCCGTTGATCTTCCTCTGTGCAATGAGTTAGTGACATAGTGATCTTTCTTCTCATGAGAAATGTCAGAATTCATACCAAAAAACTCTCTGAAGAGAACTCCTGTTGCTTTAGGCAAAAAGTCTGTTGCACTATTAAAACTGTTAGACTGCATAACTGAGCCACACCATCCAGTTCGAGCCCACAATTGCAACATGAATCTTAGCAATTAACAGTAGTAACAATTTTCTCTTCTCAATTAATCATAACCTTCAATTATTTAATTTCATCTATTTTTTTAATTTTCATGAAACCTCTATAAATGTTTATAGTTTAGTATGAATGGAATACATAACTAACTTCTTATTTAACAAGGTTCTAACTTCTAAAATTTAACTTTTAAGGGTTGGATTTGAAGTATAGTTGTAGGGCAGTCTAAACCCCGCTCCATTTTGTAAGAACACTATGATCTGCTCCACTTCCTTTTTTTTAATGAATTTAAAACTTAAAAAAGATAAAGCTAAAGCTCTACCAAATATACCCTAAACAACCTACATTTCTGAACTCAGCAATCCCAAACAGAAGGCCCAGTAACTTAGGCCTATGGGTGAAAATGATCACGGAAATTTCCGATCAACCAACCGTCGTTTTCGTATTTGACCGTTAGTGTTTTTTATATACAAAATTTGTTTTTCATCGTATTGATGTCGACATTAAATAGTTGAAATGATAAATATGTTCAATTACCAGTCGACCCAGCGTCGTTTCCGAAGAGATGCTACCAATTCCGACCGTTTTCACCCTGGCCTAGGCCCATAACTCGGCCCATGGGCCGAACCAGTCACTCCCGAGTCCCGCACCCAAAAACCCAAACCCACCACCTGCGTCGAATCCATGGCTTTCCTCGCCGGCCTCGTCGCCCTCCTCTTCGCCGTCTTCCACCGCATCCGCCGCCGCCACCACCACCCTGCGCCCGCCGCGGGGTTCTTCCACCCCTACACCAACGACGGCGGCGGCGGGGAGCGCGTGCTCTGGTGCGCGGTGCGCGCCGTGCAGGAGCTCCGCCCGGGGCTCCCCTGCGCCATCTTCACCGGCGACGCCGACGCGTCCCCCGATGGCCTCGCCGCCCGAGCGCTCGACCGGTTTGGGGTCCGCCTCCTCCGCCCGCCGCAGGTTAGGGTTCCTTCCTTCATTCGTCCCCGATCGATCGGGCCTGCAAAAAGATGTGTTTTTTTCCCTTATGAAAACTGGATCTCAGTCCTAGCTGCTCGGCTTGCTGCAAATTAGTTTTTTTAAACTCAAATGATGGATATTCTGAGAAGTTTATCAGTTGTTTCTTGTAAATAATTAGTCTGATCTAGTTTGTCTAAGTTCGTGTGAAGCTGGGTAAGATCTGACTAGTTACTGGTTGATGGAATTGCTTGATGATCTCAGAAACATAATCTTAGAGATGCCCTGGTTTGCTACTTTTGGTAGCTTATCCTGTCTCCATATACGAAAGAGATAATGTCATTGCATAATTTTGTTGATTTTATATAATTCAGTGGTAATAGGAGAGTATGATTGTCTTCCTAGTTAGAGCTTTCATTGTGTATAAGAAATATGATTGTTAAGCTAAAAAACATTTAAAGGGAGCAAAAGTAATGACGAATTTTAATTTTAAAGGTCATTATCTGATCTATATTTGGAGATCAAAGTTGACTACTATCTTATATAGATAAAATAACGCATTTTCTGGTGTTTCTTTTAGCTTAAACAGGCATAAAAAATGTTTGGGCTTCACTTTCAGGTTGTTCACTTGAATAGGAGAAAGTGGATTGAAGCAAGCACATATCCCCACTTCACGATGATTGGGCAAAGCCTTGGCTCAGTTTATCTTGCGTGGGAAGCTCTTAATAAATTCACCCCACAGTTTTATTTTGATACAAGTGGCTACGCGTTTACATATCCGCTGGCTCGGCTATTTGACTGTAAGGTCATCTGCTACACTCATTATCCAACAATCAGTTCTGACATGGTTGAACGTGTTAAGCAACGCAGTTCTATGTACAATAACGACTCTCGTATTGCTGGAAGGTGTGCACTTCTCAGATTAACTCTAATTCTTCTTATTGGTGAATCAATATGTTTAATTCTTGGGTGCTTTCTTGTTTCTTAGGGATCAGAATCATATAGGTCATAGTCATCCCTTTTTCTCATTCTTCATCTATCATTTATGTTTTTAACATATGACTTGTTCAGTCCTCTCTTATTAGATATATCAAGATGAACATGATCATGCATTAACAGATTATAGATTTATGTAAACTTCTCGCTTTGTACCTAATCATTGGTCAACCCAACTTGATCATGGCAACCTAAAAGTGCTTTTCATATGCCATATGTTCTCTTTTCTTTGTGCCTTACATATGATCTATTAATATTGAATGGGAGACTATGTTTATTGTATACAATGGTCTCAGCTGCAAAGAATAACTGAGAATTCTTTTGGATGCAGCATATGGTTGTCCCGATGCAAAATCCTCTACTATAGCATATTCAGTTGGTTATATGGTCTGGTCGGTTCATGTGCACATCTTGTGATGGTAAATTCATCATGGACAAGATCCCATATTGAAAATATTTGGAGGATACCAGAGCGTACTAGGAGGGTATACCCTCCATGTGATACTTCTGCCCTGCAGGTATATCCAGACTCTAGCCATCTATGTCTCTAAACTTTTGGTTGTCAATCCTAATTAGCTCTATCTCATAGCCATGTGGACACACTAAGCAAGCAAGCATTGATATAAATTACTTCTACATTATTCTTTAATCAAATGAAGATGATTAAATTGGTACTCATCAGAAACACTAGTTGCATAAAACAGATGCTTCCACTGGAAAGATCAACTACACCTCCTATTCTTATATCAGTTGCACAGTTTCGGCCAGAAAAGGTATGCCAACTTACTACTGGATCAAATTCTTAGCGCAAGAGCTTACTCTTCACTCATTCCAGAATAATTATGTGTACCCATTTATTTCTCCCAGGCCCATGGACTTCAGCTTGAGGCATTTGCAATTGCTCTTGAAAAGCTAAGCCCAGAATTTCCTAAGCCGAAGCTTCAATTTGTTGGGAGCTGTCGGAATAAAGAGGATCTGGAAAGATTGCAAAAGCTTAAGGACAGATCCACTGAACTACACATAGATGAGCTTGTGGAGTTCCACAAGGATATCTCTTACAGGTAGTGTGGTCAACCTAGCACTAAGAAATTCTCACCATGCAGGTTCTTTTAGTAATCTTACAGGATATTCATATGGATATATCAGGGACTTGGTACAGCTTCTGGGCGGTGCTGTTGCTGGGCTCCATTCAATGACAGATGAGCATTTTGGGATAAGTGTTGTTGAATACATGGCCGCTGGTGCTATTCCAATTGGTAAGTAACTGCCAGATTGCCCTATCCATCTTTTCAGTTCATGGCACTTCATTTTCGTCAAGGCTGCTCAGAATGGTCTATCTGGGCCTATTGACTTGGTAAAATTTGGATTAATACCATTTTCCAAGACTGCTTATGATATACACATAGCAGTTGTTTGAATAAATCCAAATATGACTGCATTCCTATTACACATTACTATTATTACTATTATTATTGTTACTATTACTATTATTACTATTATTATTATTATTATTATTATTATTATTATTATTATTATTATTATTTTTGTGGGGGTAGGGGTCAGAGGGGTTCAATACCAAGGGCAGGATGAATTTCTTAAGCCATGAAGCAAACACCACTGAAATACATAAGTAGAAGTTGAATTTTCTGAGGCCACCAACCAAAATGCCTGGGTCATAAGTCATAGCGTTGATGTGTACACAAAGCCATAATGTTCCATACTTTCTGCAGCCCATAAATCGGCAGGACCAATGATGGACATTGTGCTAGATGAAGATGGGCAACAGACAGGATTTCTAGCCTCTGAGAAGGAAGAATATGCCGAGGCAATTGTCAAGGTCTTGCGGATGCCGGAGGCAGAGAGGCATGAGATGGCAGCAGCAGCACGAAAACGTGCCCAAAAGTTTTCCGAGCAGAGGTTCCATGAAGATTTTACCGACGCAGTTCGCTCAATTTTGTCAGCAACATGAACTTGACAAGCCAAGGAGTTTCCTCTTAACTGTCTGAAACACTAACAAGTTTCACATGATATGGTGACTATGAAGCTAACTGGCCATGTACTGGGTCTTGCATGTGGCATCTGTTTAAAGTGTGAGTTTTGCTTGAGTTTCCTTTTCTCTGAATTACTTCATAGAGGTGTGCATCATGTACATTACAGGTAACCAACCACAGAAATGATAGATTGGTGACTTTGTTTGGTTTTATCTACCGTTTGGATTCGCTTAATTGGCCTGTCAATGTTTCAGATTCTTATGCCTCATGTTTTTTAAATGCATTCTTTTTTCTTTTCAAACGAAGGCCTGTGCTATACTTGGAATTTAAACTGATCAGAAATATCACCTAATATTGGTCAGCTCTTCTCATGAAGTCATGTGGACTAATTAAGGAGTTCCCTGGCTCCACTTTATCAGTGGATCATCTACTGTCATGAATGCAAAGAATATCACAATTCATATCTAATACTACTTCCGGTTTTTTATACAATGCCCTTTTTATATATATAACACCATTGATTTTTTCACATTACGTATGAACATTTGCCTTATTCAAAAATTTAGTGTAAATATATAAAATATAAGTTAAGGCTAGAGTTTATTTGATAATAAAATAAATCACAACAAAACAATAACATGCATTTATATTTTTTTTAAATAAGATGAATAGGCAAAAGTCAATAGCGTCGTATTTAGGCAAAAGTCAATAGCGTCGTATATTAAAAAAAGAAGGTTAAAAAACGAAGGGGCACTGTTATATTTCACACCTATTCAGCTGAATACAAAATTGTAAAAGAAAAAATAACATGAAAAATTGTAAAAGAAAAAAACATCTGACATCTGAAATCATGAACAAACACATCAAACATTTCATCGTACATAATTTGTGGTTTATATGAGACGATCAGATTGGATAGCTGAACTTTATTTTTGCTGTTGAACAAAACAATTGGTAAGCTAAGCAAAGCTTATGGCCATGGCTTCTCATCTGAGCCATCTGCCATGCATGTCATCACCAAGAAATTCCACAGCCTAAGTATGGTGTTACTATATAGCTATGCCATGTGGCAGATGGGTGCCAAGTCCAGTAAGCTCCAGATCAGCACGTCGCCGTCGCCGCTGCTCGCGGTCTCTTGACCTGCCTTGACATCCTCTGCTGCTGCTGCTTCTATGGGAGGAGGAGATGGTTCTTGCTGCGCCGCCGCCGCCGCCGCCGCGGCGTCTTTCTGCTTCTTCCGGCAAGCCTCCCTTAGGCCGCTGAGGTGGTCCCGCGTGGCGGCGGCGGCGGCGCCGGCGCGGATCCTGAGGCACTCAGAGACGCCGCTGAGCGCGTAGAGCGACGCGGAGATTTTTCTCTCGTAGTCCATCTGCCTCATCGCGTCGTGCGCGGCCGCCGCCTCCACCGCGCCGCCGAGCTCCGCGGCGACCATCTCGAACGGCGAGCACAGCACGCCCTCGCCGCCTAGCCCCGTCGGCTCCGACGAGGCGGGCACGTCCATGAACTGGAAGTCGAGCTCGTCGTCTTCTAGCTCTACCTCCTCCTCCTCGTCGTCGTCCAGTTCTTGCGAGCTGTTGCCGGAGTGCTCGTTGCTGCACTCGTCGCTCAGGAACTCGTCGACGTGGAAGGTGTACTCCTCGTCATGGCCATGAACGAACACCTCTTGATATGACGGCGACGTTTGCTGCAACTGCAACAGAGCGGCTTCTTGCGGCGCCGCGGCGACGATGGCGGGGGCGGCGTTGATGAGCTGCTGGTTGCGAGCCTTGAGGCGGAGGAGGAGCAGGTTGGTGACCTTGGACGGCAGCGCCGGTACCGCCGTTGGCGCCGTCGGCTCCGGCTGAGGCACGGCGACGACGGCGGCGGCGGCGGCGGCGGCTGGCGGCGAGGGGCGCGGCCAGAAGTTGGTGCGCGTGTTGGCTCCGCGGAGGAGGCAGGCGGCCTCGTCGTAGGCGCGGGCGGCCTCCTCGGCGGTGTCGAAGGTGCCGAGCCACACGCGGATCTTCTGGATGGTGTCCTTGATCTCAGCCACCCACCGCCCCGACGGCCGCTGCCGCACGCCGACGAACCGCTTCCTCCCCCTCGGCGCCGCCGCGAACGACGGCGAGGTGAGAGCGACGACGTCGTAGGCGGCGTCTATGTCCTCGCTGGCCTTGCGCTTCCTCTCCGTGGACGGTGACGCCACCCTCGCCGTCGCCATGGATGGAGGCATTGAGGTCGATTGCTTGGCGTGAGTGAGAGTGAGCTTGGAGGTAGAAGGCCATGGCGATCATCGAGGAGTATATATAAAGGTGGAGATGGAGATGGAGATATGTTGTGCTAGCTAGCTAATGACTATTTGTGTATATTACCTTTGTTCCTTTTTTACTCTGAACCCACCTATATACGTCTACACACTATGCTTATACGCATGAATACGTCTCGTCAGAAGTGAATTCTAATCTCTCGAGTGGATTTCTCCCTGTTTATTTTTCTAAATTTGATATAAATAGTTTTAAAAGACTTTTAAAATTCGGTTCACTAAAAATCAAGTTCAAATTCAGCCTACATATAGAGAAAAAATAAATTAGATGTGAGCAATATGTTACTATTCATACGTTGAATTTGTCTTTTTATATCTCGATGTGTGGATTGAGTTTAGATATAAAATTTTATGAAGTTATATATATATATATATATGTTGTATGAGTGTTGCCAAATTTTTTCAGAATTTTTCATATCCGTTTGAATGGTTTTTAAGCAAACAAGAGGACATCCCCTGAAGGGATCAAAATAGTTTGTAACACACTCAATACGATAGAGTCCAATGATAAATCCCTAATTTTAAATAAAATTTTATTAAAAGTACACCTACATATATGCGTAAGTTTCAATTATGTTTTAACATTTTGTGGTCAGTGAGATGACCCTTAGACTAACACTTTTAACTTTTATATTAGAATGAAGTGATAAGATCATGCTATTATACAAGTATTTTTATGATGGACACATCTATTAATATAGTTTTTATAAAAGAATTTTTTAATAGTTGCTAACGTGGTAACGTATTAGGAGTTAAACTCTATAAAAGTTTGACGGCGGAAATTTTAGGGCATCAAATAAAGAACGGAGGTAGTATTATAATTAGACCGAATTATTAGTACTGTTTTGAAAAAACATTGTATGCATGTACACATATAATCAATTGTGCTTATGTTGTTAATGATGGATTGATGTGGTTTAAGTTGTGCTGAACATTATATGGATTGTAGAGGGGGACAAGATAATCTAGTGAGAGAGATTGATGTTTAGTTAATTCAGCTAATGTTGTTGCTTAGCTAAGGATATGAGTGCAAGGTTGTGTAGGTCTAGTCATTGACAGGTGGACATGACATTGAGATTGCAGTAGTGCAGACATTGTTGCCTCATTGTATTAATATGCTAAGACTTTTGTGATTTTCATACATACATGTATGGTTAGGCAAGAGAGCACGATCAATTTGTGACAGCTCACGCTCTATGTTCCTCATTTGTGTAATTAATGAATTTTCAATTTTTTGTTTTTTTTTCTCAAGAAAATTGTTGGTATTATCACATCATACTAGAGAATATATGTTGGTTTAAACATGTTGATGTAAAATTCGTCGTAACACGCCTAATAAATTTGTTTAGCTTCAGTGTGGTCCTATCAATCAAGTTCATGACGTATATGTCAGTTTGATCCTGCAACTAACAAGATAAAAATAGATTGATGATCAAGAAGCTGATCAGCCAAATAGGTCGGTGTGGTGTAGCAAAGCCAACCGATGTCGATAGGGTTTATTCAATTGACTATAAATTCAATGCAGATTAAAATAATCAAATAAACAATAAGATTTATGCTATTATTGGTTAAAATCAAATTATATAAAATCATCAATAAACCATTCTTTATCAAGGACAGTCTCGATACATCACAGACCGAACCGAGACAATATAAGATTGAAATTGATAAAAATAAATTTAACTAGTGAATATACTAATCTTAATATAAGCTGATACAACACTTAGAAATAGTAACAATATAACTCATCGGCTAGAACTTCAATAAAATATTACATAAAAACCTATTGACTTAGTAGAAATAAATTTATTAATAAATAAATTTATTAATAACAATTTGATAGATCTGACCTAACCAAGATAATATAAGATTGGAGATAATAAGAAAAATCTATTTAGCCGATAGGTTTATACAAACATGATAGATATAACAAATCTATCTAAAACAACAATATGATTAAAGAAACATCAACTTAGTCAGAATATCAGACCTAACCGAGAAAATCCTAACTAATCCGATGCGACTCTAAACAGTGATGCAGTTAAAGATAGAGTTAATATATTAGATAGACAACACTTGCGTCAACCTGAATAGAATATCGGACTTAACCGAGAAAGTTCTAGCCACATCGATACAAACAAAGTTGACAGAACTTACTTTTTTGTCAGAGATCAAAACTGATGCAACTCAACTCAAAACTAAGAACTCGCCAGAATAAAGTGACGGCGATGCGCTAAAAGTAATTGTATTGACGATAGGTTACAAAGACCTCAGGTGTATATATTTATATCCTTGAGTTGATATACTCCTGATTGACACGAGATAAAACTTCATAACAAGAAAAGGAAACTAACTAAACCTGCCTATTTAAGAGATATACTAAAACATGAAACTACTTTGTCATGGTTTTCACGATTTCTCTTTGAACTCAGCTTGATCCGGATAAACTTTTAATTGATTTCTTTCTTTAACCGAATCCACTAAAACACTGTATCAAATTTTAGTATTAACAATATGTTACATAAACTTCATATGGATTTCATGATATGGCAACGGTAGGGTGGTTTTAGGAGCGGAGTGTCCATAGGGCTAGAATGGCTTGTGCGATATTTTTTTAAATAGTTTTTTATTATATAACTCTTAAGTCATACTACCTTTTTATATACCTTTCATAAGCCACATAGGAAGAGTTGTTGCCTTATTATAATTTCCTTGCTTTTGTAAGCTCTCCGCATGTAATGATTGGTAAATGTTTGTGGTTCTCTCTTGCAATGGCTTTTCCATGTTAGAAATTATGTTTTCTTGTTATTGATCATTACCCTGTCAGATTTCTAACATGCAAATTAGAACCACTACACCAAGATTTTCGTGGTCCTATAACCAATGAATTGATATATGTTACATGGTACGTGATTTTTACAACTGGGTATATAGTTCAGCTATAGGTTTCTCACATAGGACGCGGAAAACTCAATTTAGATAGTATCTGTGTATGTGCACCTACATCTCCCTAACATCTGATTTGCTTTGAGATTAGTGCATATGGCACAATTTAATAAAGTACTTTTCTTTTCAGTACAACACAGATCTCAATAAAACATCCAATAGCATAGTATATATGTACTGGTGCACGTATACTTGCCTTGTAAAAAAAAAAATCATCTTTCCATATGACACAGATACTAGACACATGGACCCACATAAACTACAAATAAATATATATAGTCCAAGGCATACGTTAACAAATTATATAGTGTGTATGACGTATATCATGTTCCTACATTAATTTGGTAGTCGTCACTCTCATAGAAGTAAGACAAAGAACAAAGGGCAGAAAAAAAACATGAAAAGGACCTTGCCCAGTTCATACTTACAATGCCTTTGACTAGGTCTGGGACATCCAGATATCACCTTTTGGCGATTAGCTCATGGATTGCGTGCTAAATCAAGAGCCTTTTTAGAGTGATGTAAGCTTAGCTTATATTTTATGTGGTGAATTATGGGCTTGAATTGATCAACGATAGCTGCATAGCTAGTACTAGTATGTTGTCATTGTATATTCTATACAACTTGCACCCTCAATTTTATTACTGGCAATGCACACAACTTGGATTATAACGTCCAAGGACAACCAAAAAGCTAGGGGAGTTAATTAGTGATCCAGCTTAGTTTTGTTAATGCAAAGTTCTTTGAAATTAAGGTCTCATACTAGAATAGCATGAGAGCAAGTATCAAAGATATCGATCTAGTTAGCAGGTGAGATTATAATTATGAATAAAATTTAACTAGCATAAAGCATTTGATCAGCATAGTAAATCGAGATTAACTATGGTTAATTACTCCATTTTTTGCCAAGCTAAGGGTTCAGTTTCACCAAATACACCATAATAACTATGCCCCTGCACTCTTTAAAAATCACGAATTAAACAAATTCATCAGATTCATACTTTATGTTTTGTAAATGTTAGTTTGTCCTGTAAGCTGTACGGTATACACGACAAAGTCATATACGAATAATATATTCATGTACTAACAAATACGCACATATTGCCAAATTATATATCACGATTCTCAAGGCAAAGGTGTAGAGTAAATTGTGTATGATATTTGCTTGTTGGAAGTAACTGCGACGAGTGTGGTTAACTCTATGCTTTCTTACTTCATCCCCAGCTGAACTGAGTAATCAAAACATTGTTTTTCTTGTTACCTCTTTGTGTTTGTCATGGATGACGATGACGGTCTCTACAATGTCCCTTTACACGCACTTTCTTCAGCCAATGATTGTAACTCTTATCACTGGTTTCTTATGGAAAAAAAATCTTGCAAACTAAAGTACGTGGTAGAATATACCATTCACATTCCTACCATATATATATGTTATATGTTATGTATCCATCTGCTATCAGCTTTTACAGGATAGTTTATTTATAGCGGCGAATTCAGAATAAAAATTATTGACGTATAAAAATGATCAGAAATGCTACACGTATGAAGCGCATATAATGTTCTTATTATGAAACAATATTACTCCTAAAACATGCGAGGCGCCCGATCGCCTGTAAAAACGTCTTCTGCTCACCTGCAAAAACGTGTTTCATAGTAGTGGATGTTTTGTAAATTTTAGTTTGTAATTTTTCTTTTGGTAAAACCTTGATGAGGATTGAGTAGCATGCATGGTTCGAGTTTTACTGACAATACATTTTTATTTTTTTTCGCATGTAATATTCTGTGTAAATACATGCTTCAGTCAATAACTCTTCCTTTTCATGGTTGTGAGATCAAACATGACGTGCTTATATTGCTGTTAATTGACTGCTTGACCTAGCCTCTCATCATCATCTCCTTCAGTCTCTTGGTCAAGTCTAGCTTATGGTCTTACATAGGGTGTATGAAAAGGTCAAGGCTGCAATCAGTTGCAAATTAGAGTTCCATGGGTCTTGGCTGAGAACATACAAATTAGAAAAGGACCTCTAACATTATACCCTACATTCCATTTACATATCATTATGTTCACATCACAATGCCTTTTCATGCTTTGTGACCAAGAATCCAGCAGATGTCCACAAGTTGTAAGGCACAAATGACAGAGATTTTATGACAAAGCAAAAGGATTAAACTACTAACAGGGATACCAACTTGGTATGAGTGTGATATCATTTGTCCATGCAACTTGCCAGTAGGAAAATATCATCAGCATCATAACATGTTTCTACATAAGATTTCCTTTGAACAAGGAAGACAAATGGCACGACAATGTTGCTATGGCTTAATTATTTTTTTAAGGCCTATGGATTACATTGAAATAGCCTTTTACTTTGCCACATTAGGATTCATCAGCATCCAACAATCTACTACAACAGACAATATGGGTGCCAAATGGAACAGTAATCACATAATCTTTGTTAATGGTGACTTAAGCCTCAGTATAACGAGTACTAATTGCCACAACATATGCCTCTGTTCTCTCCAAGTGGCAGGCAATCACATGACCATTTCCTTTTCATGCAAGCCAAATAATAGAACAATCGATTAGGAATACGGCAATATTGCTGATCTTTGATTGACTGATTTTTTTTTTGCCCATTTTCACATTGTTTGTGATCATGTATATATATGCTCAATCTGATGCCAACAAATCTTTGTTGGAGTAGCATTTTGAGAATCGTACAGAAAGAGGGACAAAAGAAAATGGATGCCTGTTTATATATTAGAACAGGATACTCCAAATCCAAGGATAGCATGACATTTTCAAAGCCACAGTGACTGTAGAGTATGAACTTGTCAAATGATCTCAGCATATAATTAATTGGGTGGTAGCAAACTATAGTTCTGCTCAACACGGTTTGAAACCCTTTATATTTAGAAAACTGAATTTTGACATCAAAATTTATATGATAGTAGTCTCAGAGAGGCAAAAAAGAAAGGGACAAGTATAACTCAAACAAACAGTTAACAAAGTCAGTACTTTCCAACTGCCAAATAATCTCATTACTGAATAAGTTGAAGCAAAAGAACACCCATATGCACAAAATTTGAAGGGAAAATTTAAAGGTGATTGATATCTCTAGAAGTACAATATACACAGGTTTGCATTGGCAGCACTTCATTAAGGAGCAATGCTTATTCATCTCTACGCAGTAAGCACGAATTAACATTTACAATCAAATACACACAACAACAACACGGTCAAGTCCACAGTACTGCTTTACAAGCTTAAAGGAAGAAGCACGAATGTACTGTTGTGTACCTGATTATCGGTGTCAAACCAAAATTCACGCCATGACAGTCAGGCCGCAAGCTATTACTTATCTGGATCTAAGACAATAGAGGTGTAGTATGATCATCTGAATTCGAGGAGCGTTGGATAGGTTTCATCACCGGATCACAGTATGCATTTACAAGATTGCTGAAGAATTCTGCCATTTCTGGTTTGCTCTGTTCTTCTCTGTCTTTCTTTATCAAGGACTGCAATCACAAAAGATAGAACGTGAAGACACATTTTATGTAATCGAACTATCGAAGTGATAAGCTAAAGGACCAGAATGGCGTGCCATTCATTGTACACTTGGACAAAATGGAAAACACAATATAGTACCTCAGTAGAATATGCTTCGAAGATCGGTAAAAATCTGTTCCGGCAGTATTCATTGAACAGAAGAGTCAGCACTGGAAGAGGTACCAGCAAACTTGATGCAAGAGGAAGTTTCTTCAATCCAAATACTCCAATTGCAATTACATGCATCAGCACCAGAGAAAATATTGTTCCGTTGTGCACAATGGGCCAGAATCTTCCACCAGTGTCATACTTGGGTGAATATACATTAAAAAGCTGCATTTGTACTATGCAAAGTTAAGAAATGTACATGGATAAACTAATGCATTTTTCCCTCCAGTTCCGTAATTCTTACGTTTTGGACAAGGTTGAGGTCAAACTTTTGTAACTTTGGCTATCAAAACTTTAAAAATATTTAGTTTAAAGAAACTAAAACAACAAATATAGATTTTTCTTTTAAAGTACTATAATAAAAGTAAACATGCGTTTATGCATTTATTTATTGTATATATTATAATAGAAAAACAAGATCAAAAATATATTTTGTAGACCATGTTATTGTCCAAAACGTTAAAAATTATAAAACCGAAGGGAGTACAGAGTTAAACACGTGCAAATTTCCAGATTGGGCGGACTAAAGGGGCCTAAAGTATTACTATGGTGCACTGTAGAATTATCAGTACCTTATTAACTACTATAGAAAAGTATCACTTTCACCGTGTCATGGTTCTCTGGTATGGCGCATTTATCCAGCAAAACGATCCATTTTTAGAATGCATGGTGTTGATTTGGCAATTTTCATATTACGAATAATACATTGTTTAATCTTTGCAGGACGAGTGTAACCTGAATACTGATATCAGCTTCCCAATGTATGGTAAATAGGACAATTGAACTATTTACAATACCTATTATAAACGATTTGAACGTTGTAAACGCTTGAAATCAACTTGTGAAGTTCTCAAAATTCTTAAGAACATTTAAAGGGGAGTCTTTGTTCTAATATATCTCGCCAACATTTACAAAATCAAACTCAATCTTATTTGCAAGATGTGAAAAAAGACAGATAATTGCGGGAAAGCAATTTTTACTCTTTTACCAAGAAATTGGATGTCTTTCAGACAGTGTGTGACAAACTACATCACTAGATTACCTAGATCATCTTTCGGGAAACAACACTACAATTATGTGCTAAACATCCTAAGAAAAAGTTATTTATAGTTCGACCCACGTCATCATGATTTCATCTATACCTTGTGTAAGTGAATTTTAAGTATTAACTCTGGCAAAACCAAATCCAGTGAATTACTATGTGAAAGTCAAACAAATTGGTTAGTCGCTATCCAAATTGTTAACAGGTTTTGGTACCAATATTTCTTTCCAAATTCCATCAAGTATATTACAGCATAAAGACTCCATGAGTAGAAGAACAGAAACTTACTAAGTACTGATAAATGGACTGCAATATTCTCACCTGATTACGATATATAAAGTAGCCAAGGCAGAAGTAAACCAGTACAAATGGGAGGATAAGTGGGGATACAATGAAGTATGTGAGCCCAAGAAGTCCAAACAGGAGAACCCGAGGAATTTCACTATGGTAATGCATTGATGGAGGTTTGGACTCATCCCTCTTGCAGCATTTTGCACAGCTACCCCACAAATGGTATAAAAGGGCAGCGGTTTGAGTAAGTTCTGATGCTATACTTGTCCAAGATGTTACAACGTATGTAATAAAGAAAGAGGCCTGTAGAGAAAACATAAAGCAAGCACAGTTTAGCTTGTGGTAGAGATGAATACCATACCACACAAGAGGTGATTATTCAAGGCAGCAGTTTTTACATTGAAATACCCAAAGCAAAAGATGTCTACAAAACAGAGAGCCTATTCGCTAACTAAGCTAATAAATTGTTGTTAATATTCTTTAACTAAAGATATGAATAATAAATTTATCAGTGTATGCATATCATGCCCGTAAGAAAAATAAAAACTGTCAATGTCATATGAAGCTTAGAAGGCAGAACCAGTTCCCAAAACTTGTTATAACTTTTTTTCCAGAAGACTTCAAAAGATGGGACCAAACTTTTCATGGACATATTATTCTTGTCATGATTCGTGAAGGCAATGATAAACACATGCTGTACCTGTGCTGGTACAACAACTGCAAGCCTTTTAGGGATTTCCTTTGGATCAAGGAATATCTCGAGTTGGCCAAGTACTGAGCCAGTAAGAACATTTGCAAAGAACACACTCCATATTGTAAACCGAAGCATTTTGTTGCAAGCACTTCTCTCAATCCCACTAACAGAAATGAATCCTTGCATAGTTGAAAACAGCTTCATTATAGAGGGCACATAAGAGGAAAGAAAGTGAAGAATGACACTGGGAAGATATCCTGTAACCAACTGACTGACAACAGCTCTGCAACAACAAAATAAATTTAAGCTCAGTTAATGATGTCCTCATATCAGTGATACATTAGAAAAAGTGAAACCAACATGGTAAAATTGGCAAACATTAGTATCACAAATTAAGCATCTGAACAGATGCATGATAATTGTGACCAAGAAACTTTTAAGAAATGCTGATTCCTTTTTGAAATAACAAAAGATGAGATTTGGTGAAAAAGAAACGATGGATAAAACTAACATTTTCAGTATGGTCTTCAGGAAAGGCAACCATGTCTCTAGCTGTTCCATATAGGTGAGTCCTTGAACAAATGCCGAAACTAGAAGAAAGACGAGTATCAGGAGAATAGAAGCTACAAAGACTACAAACTTCAATATCCATCTTTCCATGAATGATGTAGAAAAGTAAGGCCAATAAACATCATGAGGATCAGGAGCATGCTCAGTCTGCCACTTAGTAGGGTTGTCTGACTGTCTGATGTAAATAGCATTTGCAGCACCATATCGAGATCTGAATGACACAAAAGCGGCGGAAACTTCCTGAGGAGATGTAAAAAAAATGAGAACATATGAAAGAATATTGAAACGTCTATATATGCATTTTATGACATTGAAACGAGTCCCAGAGCCAAAACTAACTCAAGACAGGATAACAAATAGATAGGTGATATAAATACATATGGTTTGCGCAAGACCAAAAAAGGTAGAAATATCCACCTGTCTGCTCCTAGTAGTATCTGATTGTTCCATTCTGACATTTTCTTCTAGGTCCTCCAGCCTTTTCTGATATTTCTCAACAAGATCGTTTCTGCCAAATATTCCAAAAAACTTTCTTGGAGGTTCTCCAGAAGGATGCCGTATGGACTTTAAGTTGGCAAGCTTTGTGTAGATATTCTCAGCATCATTCTGAACAGAAATGAATCAACTATCAAAATGTAACCGGAGATTAAGCAATTCAAGATGAAGACATTGTGAAGTTGATCTTAATGTAGAGATGGAATTATTACGTTTTCCAGATTATGAAAAGATGTGCTAGTGTACCAATACTTCAGGTACATTTGGGACAACAAAATTCTTCACATAACAAAAAAATGTTGAAAGTTAAAATAAGACTTCAAATGAGGATCACATAGAGAACATATCCTATACACACAAGCCTTCTCGTCTACATACCGTACACACCAACTAAAAAATATCACCAAAAATTCTATAAAAAATTATACATGTACTTTTAGTAGTATTACATCTGTATATAGTCTCATTTTCAAATTCATTATATATAGAGAGCAACAAAAAAGACAAAATTGTGGCAGATCGATACTCTCAAAACTATCAGAATTTTTATATTTTTTGTTATGGCTAAAATATAATAAATTTGAGGTTAAGACTTTACACATAAGTGTAATACTATTGGAAGTACTTGTACAATTTTTTCTAGATTTTTTAATAAAATTTGTTAGTTGGTGTGTATGGTGTGTACATGAGAAGGCTTGTGTGCATAGGATATGTTCTCCACAATTTATGTATAAATATTCCGCCCTTGACCCTTGGCATGTCTACATAGAAACATATTAAATACTTTATGTATTTCTTTAATAACCAATCGAGAAAGACCTATACTGCCAATCTGCCATGTTGCAAACAAAATAACATCCAATATGGTGAGTTGCTATAGTTACAAGAAATTAGGAAATGGACGAATAAGTTGAGTCAAAAGGTATTGATTATAACTGAAACAAAATGCAAAGCCTTGTGAACTGAAACTGGACACTACGGTTTATTTCCAAGACAACAACTGTAACCTAATATGCAATAAGTCAATCCATAGACACCCAATATAGTACGTATTTTTAAAAGAATTGATGAAATATATGATGTTAGCCATAATGAAGCAACACAAAGTAGCAAAAAAAAAACTTACAAGAAGGCGGCGGAGTTTGCCAGTTTGATGAACAACAGTGTGTGACAAGTAGGTAGATGGATGATACTCTTTGAAGAACTTATCAACAGCATCACTCACAGAGCCACCATCAGTTACAGGGATAGCTCGAACTAGAACCGTGAAATGCTGAGGCAGTGGTTTTGATGTCATGAAATATTCGAGCCTCTTGCCAGAAATATATTTGTATTCCTGCAAAGAGCTAACATAAACCATTGTGTACAGAAAGATGTGAAAACAGTAAAGCAACAAAGGGGACTTAAAAAAAAAAGAATGTGATAAATTCATGCCAGATCTGGCAAGCATGCATTAGTATGGTAACTGAAATATCAAATAACTTTAACTGATACTCTAGTAGGTAATGAGTTCAACTGAAATATCAAACGATTCAATTAATTTAAAAACAGTAAATAGGTAACCAAAAGGAAGCAAAAATATTTAATTACTTACATAATAAAGGAGGTAGCATGCAATTCCAGTTATGATGTACGCAGCAGAAAAGTGGAGCCACAATCTGTTGACCACATTACCACCGGTAATGAGTATGCTGTGCATTTCTAGCCCAATAATGAAGATAATTCCCAATAAAGATATCAAATTATACTCTAGCAAGATGGTGGCATCAGCATGGAGCCATGGAGAATGCTTAAGCACGCAGGCCCCATGTTTGAAACCGTTGGATCTCGAATGATCGAATATCAAATTCTAAATACTTCTAAAAGGTCTCGTTTTCTTTTACAAGAGACCTGCAAGATATTTTCTCAAATGTATATGTTAAAATCTTGTTATAAGATAGCATCAAATAGATGAATTAATACATTTCTGTTTTTTTATGCAATTAGCCCATCTGAAGCAAGGACAACACATTAAAATTTCAGAAAATAAGGAGCCATTCAGAAACAATCATGCTTTATAAACAGATGTGTGTTCAAGAAAAAAATAAACTTATCATTAAATTGAGGATCCTAAGTAAAAAATAAGGTGAGAAGAAGCATATTCTGCAATATCAATAGCCACTGCCCAATAGCAGAACAAAACACTCCACCTCATCAAACTAAGCACCACAGAATCTAATCTAAGAGAATCATCCGCCTACGACTAAACTGAGAATTGAATCTATAACAGGCAGGTAGGTAATCATTAACCAGCTGTATCCACCTTTCAACCATTTATAATCACACAAAACCCACTAAAACCCGTAAAATTCGCATCAAATTAAGCATCATGGTGCTCAAATTGCTCACTTGTTGGAGCCGTCCTGCACGTTGGAGACGCTAAAGAGATCGACGGACTTATTGGGCAGATCGGAGAAGTCTATCTGCCGCAGCTGGTCCCCCAGGAAGTTCACCGGCATCAGCACTCCTACGCCCAGCACCGCCGCCGCCGCGAACACCCTAATGCTGCACAAGAGCAAAACCCCACCTCGTCAATCTTCCATCCCCATCTCCACTTCCACCACCAGAGTAAGAAGAGAGGAAGGAAACGGACGCAAAATTGGAGAAGCGAAGGGAAGGGGAGGAGGACCTGAAGACGAAGATGCGGACGAAGACGACGCCGTCGAGCCCCGCGGCGGCGTGGATGTCGTCCTCGGTGCGGCGCCACGCCGCGGGCAGCCACGGCTCCGGTGGCGCGTAGGGCCGCCGCGCGGAGTACACGGCGACGTACGGCGGCCGGCTGCGGAGCAGCGTGTACACCGCCGCAAGGAGCACCGTCAGCCCCAGGTTGATCCCCACCGACGTCGCGAGCGCCGACAGAATCATCTCCGCCGCCTCCCGAACCTTCCGGAACGTTCCAGAACCTTCCTTCCGCGGCGCCGAGGGTGGGGCCCACCGGTCAGTGCCACAGGAGGGTGGCCGAGAGTTCACTTCTCCTCCTATGCGTTTTACTACCACGCAGCACACCGCCGCGAAGCCTCGAATAGGGAACAGGTGGTTACTCGTGGGGCCGACCTGTCAGTGATAGTGGAGGGGCCCACGGGTGACGTAGGGTCGGCGTGAATCTATCCGGAAGCGGGGCACACGTGTCCCTGGACCCCCGGTTTGCGCTGACGTGGTGCGGTCGCGGGAAACACGGCGCGGTTTTCGGAGTTAGAATACGTATTCCCGTGGGTGGGAAGTGGGAGTACGTTTTCCCTAGTGGGAATGTGGGGTTATTGTTATTTGGTCTTGGATTGCATCTAGGGGCGCACCTGTCAGTGAGTCAGCTGCGCAAGTGTGTGATGTTGTTTAAAAGTGACAAAAGACTTTAGGTGGATCAGCAACGTGAGACATGCGTGTGGTTTTTTTGGTTGCACGGAGTACAAAAATAAATTACTGTGCGTTTTATAGGACAGTTGTTTTTTACCTGTACAAGTAGAACCACAATAGAAAGATCCAAAGTAAATGCAACCTGACCAAACTATCAGTTGTCGTCATTTTTAATTTTATTAAAATTTAATATTATCAAATTTTGATAGTATAGATTTTGTTTTCTTTGTTGCATTTGTTAATATTTGGAGTAATGATTGGAGTGTGTTTAGTTTATTCATAAACACAATTCAACCATTACTTCATACATTAACAAATAAAAAATACAAAATCAATACTATTAAAATTTGATAATGTTAAAATATGTCAAATTTTGATATTACTAAATTTGTATGGTTGATTTGAGTAATCAAGTGAACAAGCACAACATCTTGTGTTCATCCTTGCAAATAAAAGAAGGCCATGAGCCATGATATTATAGATTACTTCCTCTTTAAAAAAACTTGACTTAGACAGAAACATGACCTCTTTTAATACAATGAATTTGGTTAACAGGATATGAGATGTGGGATACGATGGGATTTGGAAATCAATCAAGGTTAGCATCAAAAGGGCCCATTTGGATAACATCGTTGATTTTTAGCCAGACATTTAACCAGCTATCTTATTAAATAATTATATAAATATTATATATTATTTATTTTATTATGATTTATTTCATCATCAACGAAACTACTTTAGCTTAACTTATATTTTACATATGTAAATTTTGAATAAGACTCAAATATAAATATTCAACATCATCACATAAAAAAGATAGTATGTGTTAGGATTAAAAAGTTACCGATAGGTGGGAAATTATTTCATTTCTCATTATCCAATCCAGCCAAAAATGTACCACGTGCCTTATTGGCATAGATCCAGGTCTACCCTGTGTTTGCATAGGAGTACTTACGTAACTCGAAAATCCTCTCATGAAAAAGTAATTTAATAATATGTGAGAACAGCTACACTCTTCCTTCCGCTTATGTTTATCCATACGGCTTATTAACAATGATAATAATAATTTATAAAAATAATATTTATTGATAAAAAATTTATATTCGTGTCCTTAGCGATAAAAAATGTTATAAAATAAATTATGATAAAACCATAAAATCAACTCTAAATTTAAATTTTAAAAGTTGAATTTTGGCTTCTAAAATTTGCACTTTTGATTTATTTGTACTTTTTTTCATATTATAAAGTTACTTTGACTTTTGACTTTTTACTTTTTAGGTTTTCTTTATCAGTTTGATTAAATTTATAAAGAAATAATCAAGTTTTATAATATCAAATTAATTTCATTAAACCCAACATTGAATATTAAATATATTTTGATAGTATATTTGTTTGATGCTAAATATTTTTTATAAATTTGATCGAACCTAAACAAATTTGAGTAAGAAAAAAATTGAAACATTTTATAATATAAAATAAAGGAAGTATAATTTAACACAAGTTGCTTACCATAGCAACACACAATCTCTATGACTACACTTTGACTAGTAGTTCCATACTACACTTTGACTAGTAGTTCCATAAAACAATTTTTTTTTACCGAAAGTTATAGCAAGAGAGCTTCCAGTATTTCATTGAACATCAAGAATAAAAAAATATTTACAAAGTGCTTCTCTTTCAGGAGAAGCAAAGGGAAACAATAAAAGGCCAAAAATGAAACAAATGCAATGTACACTGTGCTAAACACGACACTATAATTAAGGTGGATGCAAATTTGGCAATGTACGTTCATCTTTGAGAAGCAGAGATTAATTGATTACAGTTTGAGCCGGCCAGCGTTCAGGCACGCTTTTTTCTATCGTCCAATCGGATGGATGGATCTAGTCAAGTTGAGACCCAAAGTCCGTCTCTTTGCAGTGGGCACTGTACCAACATAGTATAGCTGTTTCAAGGTTCCCGTCATAGTTGCCAAAATAGTTACCACTCTCCTGTCTACATATACAGTGTTTTTCCCTCTATTCATCTGTTTATAAATACAAAGTATTTTGGAGTAATATTTACCTCATCAATCACCTCTTTGTCAATTTTCTTCTCATCTATTCCCATCAACTCTCACACTCAATTGTCTATGATCGAAAGCCCATGGGGTTGGACAATTATTTACCATGATGAACCAAGCTCACAATAAAACCACATAGGTATCTCAGGGCTTAGTGACGTTAAGTTGGTTTCTATACGATATGTTGTCGGTATATCAGTCATCAATCATCGATGTCAATGTAGAAAATGATTACACAGACTAACCACGTAAAAATTTACTATCTAGACTATTTGCAAAATTTGAGAAGTAAAATGTAATGAGAGTGCATAGTTGTTTTTCATATTTTGTATTACATCCATCTTAAGATATAATATTTTTTTTTCGAATAAACAATCATCTAAATTCATAGCTAGAAATACATAGAATAAAAAATTTCTGAATATTAATAAGATAAGCGTCACCCAACACCAAATAATGTGGAAGGCAATGGTAAGTGGACGTCGGCACTCAACAACAGTACGCATGTCAATGTTCAACTTCGGCATGTACACGTCATCTCGCCGACTGATCATCATCAGAATCAGATAGATCCGAATCAAAACCAGCTGATCCATGCACGCATCACAACGGGGCCCTGAACGCTAAAGCATATCTGCTCCATGATGGACATGCATGCATGCCTCTCGATCTCTCAAAAAACGTGTGATTTTTCACTGATGAAAAACGTGTGATTTATGCTACCCTAATGTCAGCATTTCCCACATGCACGATTGGAAACATTCATGGATATTGCAGAGAATCATCCATTTCTTGCTAGGATAATTTGTTTTGTACGTCAGATTATTTTTTAAAAGGAAAATCTCTTCTCAAATTAAAGCTAAGGCTGAGTTCATTTCATCGTGTAGATTGAGATTTTTAGAAAAGAGACAAAGTCATTAACACATGATTAATTAAATTAATTATTATAAATTAAAAACTAGATTTATTTTATTTTCACATAAAACTTTATAAAGTTCTTTTATAAACTGAAAATTCTATATAGAAATTTTTTCATCAAACAGTTTGGAAAGCGTGTTCATGGAGAATAAGGAAGTTGTTGGGAAAAGCTGTATGTATTTGTAATAAGTATTTGTATCATTATGGCATAGTTTTAGGGTTTTTTAATCTATCTTTTTAGGATGGATAGGCAAGTGAGCTGTATGTTCTAAGCTCCTGATGGCTTTTTTAAGATAATGGAAATATTTCTGGCCTGATCATCTTATATATAATGCATAGAACCTACAATATAACAAATTTGATCTTCTACGTACAAGAATACCAAGGTTTAAAGGAAAATCAAATTTAATAACGAGAATGCTTATGCAACTAATAAGAGTTGCTTCTTAAATAATCCCAATCAAGAATTCATCGTATCTCAAATGGTTATTCAATGATTATTATACAATTAGAATCTCTGTCTCATTGCACTAATTGTTTGGTAGACACAGATCCCATCTGTTAAAGTCAACATGATCAGAGATCCAAGCATCATGCGTGATTCAACAATCACAAGATAATACAAAATAAAACACCAGATTTTTTTAAGATAAGAAAAGAGTATTACAACCCCTTATTTGTGCATATAACACACACATCCAACAAATATCATACGTGTAAAGATTTAAAAAAATGATGAGATAACAACGGAATTGCTGAAAGTCAACGAAATTGAGGGATTTTCTATCCGAAGTTTTATATCTAATGATTTACTCCTTTACTATATAGTTGGAAGGCCCCATTCCTTTTCCCACCAGCCATATGTTCCCTTTGTTTTACGGTTTATTTTGTTTCATTAGGATTAGGATAAGACTTTGATCAATAATTGCTCGATTAGAATATTATGTGATACAAATTTATAATAATTTTTACATATAAACCTAACAAAATTAATTTTGTCTCACAAAAATTATACCATCTAATAGAGTAATCGTTGGTCAAAATTATCTCCTAACAAAATAAAACATATCTTATATTTTAAAATGGAGGAAGTATCAAACAAAACCATAATCAGAGTTAGCCAATCATAATGAATAAAGCAAACCTGATGGTAAACATAAGCTCAAGTAATAAATATATAGCTCCAATCATAAATTGTTTCGATTTTTAGATACTCTTGGCACCACATTAAATTAAATACCAATAGTACCTTACTACATCTACTACATAAACACTTGTGATTTGTGAGCTCCATGGCATGAAGAGCATCATTAATTCACCTTGTCCATGGAGATCTCACAAGCTTTCGTCTTGGCCTCTCTCCTCCTCCTCTTCACATGGCTAATCTTCCACTTGCTCTCCTACCAAGCTCCACCACCCAAGAGCGCCAATGGCGGCGGTGGCAGTGGCCACCGGCGAATCCCGAGCCCGCCGGCTCTCCCCGTCGTCGGCCACCTCCACCTCCTCAAGAAGCCGCTGCACCGCTCCTCGCCGCGCTAGCGGCGCGCTACGGCGAAGGCTCCGGGCTCCTCCTGCTCCGGTTCGGCGCCAGGCCGGTGCTCTTCGTCTCCTCTCAGGCCGTCGCCGACGAGTGCTTCACGGAGCACGACGTCGCGCTCGCCGACCGCCCGGGGCTCGCATCACGGCGGCTGCTCACCGACGACTGCCCCACTATCGCCACGGCAACGTACGGCCCGCGGTGGCGCCACCTCCGCCGCCTCGCCACCGTACACGCCCTCTGCGCGCACCGCCTCGCTGCCACCTCCGCCGCGCGCGACGCCGAGGCCCGCGTCATGGCGGCGAGGCTCTACTCGTCGGCGCCCGGCAAAGCGGTGGCGGTCAGCGTGAAGTCGGCGGCGTATCACTTCGTGGCGAACGTGATCATGTCCATGGTCGCCGGCGAGCGCATGGCGGAGGAGGACGTGCTCCGGTTCAAAGCGCTCACGGAGGCGGCGCTCGCAGCGGCGGGGGCGGCGAACCGGCAAGACTTCCTCCCATTCCTCCGGCTGCTGGACTTCGGGAGACTCCATCGGAGGCTCGCCGGCATCGCCAAGGAGCGCCACGACTTCGGCCAGCGCATCGTCGACGAGTACAGGCGCCGCTGCCGCCTCGCCGCCGCCGCCGACTCCTCGGCGCCGCCGCGGAGGACGGTCATCGGCGACCTCCTCCGGCAGCAGGAGAGCTCGCCGGAGTCGTACGCCGACGACGTCATCCGCACAGTCTGCTTGGTACGTAACAATAGTATTATCCACCTCGCACTTCACATACATCGTGTCAGTGTGACGTCACGCCCCAAATGGGAGAGTACTCCTAGCCGTCGATTTTTGATCGGACGGCAAAATAAATTGTCCATCTCATCACCGCGGAATGAGGCCGACGTGTACTGCACTGCGAATTAGCTGATTAATTAGTGCCAATAATTCAGTTTTTTATAAGTAAGGTGATACTAGTATCTTTATAATTAGTTTGAAAATGAACTGAGTTAGTTCCACTGTTTCTAGTACTTGAATGAATGATAATTTAACCAAAAAAAAGCTATCATATATGGCATTAGTCGTCAGTGATGATGTATCACACTAGCCATTTTGTTAATGTCAACATTCTGATGTGTAGTACAAACTGAGTGTTTAATTTATTTACTAGTCACAATGATTCAGCATTTATTAGCTAGGTTAATGGTTTTGGTAATGATCTAGTTGCAGCTTCTGATGAATGCTTACAAATTTAATATTTTTCAACAATGTGCATATATAAATGTACAGAGTTTGCTACAAGCCGGAACGGACACGTCAGCAAGCACGATCGAGTGGGCGATGGCTCTCCTCCTCAACAATCCAGACGTGCTCAAGAAATCAACGGCCGAGATTGACTCTGTCGTTGGCACGTCTCGCCTCCTACAGGAATCCGACCTTGCCGCCCTTCCCTACCTCCGGTGCATCATCATGGAGACGCTTCGGCTCTACCCCCTCGCCCCGCACCTCATCCCGCATGAGGCATCACGTGACTGCATGGTCGCTGGCCATGCGGTCACACGTGGAACAATGGTATTGGTTGACGTGTACTCTATCCAGCGAAACCCCTATCTTTGGGAGGACCCGAACAAGTTCATGCCGGAAAGGTTCAAGGGTTTTAAGCTCGATGGAAACGGGTGGATGATACCCTTTGGTATGGGTAGACGGAAATGCCCCGGCGAAGGTCTTGCCCTCAAGACGGTGGGGATGACGCTAGGGGTTATGATGCAGTGTTTTCAGTGGGAGCGAATTGGAAACAAAAAGGTTGATATGAGCGAAGGTTCTGGGCTCACCATGCCTATGGCCGTGCCTCTCACGGCCATGTGCCTACCACGTGTGGAGATGGAGTCTGTACTCAAAACTCTCTAAAAATCTATTTCTTTCTCCAAAACATTATAGGATTTGTCAAGCCAAATAATTATTTTACTTAATTGATTTTAACCAAATAGTCAAACATTCGGTTGTTACCTCTTGCGTTCATAGGTTAATTTATACCATTTTACAATACATGCACTTCAAATTAAAGAACAGGAGCTCAAAATCACAGGGATAAGCTATAACTATCTATAAAGTAAGTAATGTTTCTATCCAAATTTCTGTTTTGCCTGGCTATTTTGCATAAAACCCCTTAAGTTTATGAGGACCGTGGCCCAAGCAACGATCCACCTCGGATTTGATCCAATTCCGAGGCCATCTCACGCTCAACACGAACCAGCCCGAAATCCCTAATGGATGACCAAGCGCACGATCCACTATGCGTGCGACCACTTTCGTTTTTGGCTCATTGGTTGTTTTGAGAATTTTCTTTTTTGGCCCAGCATGTGCGATCAATTCGACCCATTACCAAATTTGGCTGCACGTTTTCAGACTCTATTTTGTAATTTTTTATGGCCTTCATTATTTAGCAGGTCGATTCAATTCGTTCACCATATCTATAAGTATCTATAAAACAAGTAGTGTTTTCACCCAAATTTTTTGTTCGCCTAGCTATTTTGCAGAAAACTCCTTGAGTGTTTATAAAATTAACCTGCAAAGTGTTTATAAAATTAACCTGCAGTCCCAATGCTGAAAAGAAAGGGAAGGTTTGAATGGAAAAAAGACCTCATGCGCCCTTCCTCCCTACATCCCTCCCTCCCGTCCCCATCCACGCCCCGCGCCACGCCTGCGCCCTCCTCCCGTCCCTATCCGTGCCGCGTCCCTCCTCCCGTCGTCGCCGGAGCTCCCGCACCATCGCCCGGACTTTCGCCCTCCGCCTCGCTTTCCTCCCTACGTCGTCGTCCATGCTGTCGGCTCGCTGCTCGGTCAACCTGAGACGGACGTCCGGGGCCGGTAAAGACATAAAGAAAAATATAAATTAAAATTACATGAGACTTCAACTTTAAAATAATTATGATAAAATAAAATGACGTCCGTTACAACGTACGAACATTAGTAATTATAAATAAAGCAATCCACAAACCGATGAACCTATGGTAGTAGTACTATTTTAGGGAATTAATGCTCGATTTATGGTAGAAGAATGATAAGTAAGAAGGCATAGTTCACCTAGGAGAAAAACAAGCCTCACTCGAGAGCTCAGTTCATTTTGGGTCAAGATTTCCTCCTTTGGGCCCCAAAACTGCAATCACGCCTCTCTTTTCAGGCCTATAGGAATGGTCTCTACTCTACTTTTTGTTTAGGCCCAAAATACCTTTTTTTCTCATCTAGCCCAAAATACTTGCCCATGCTCTTAGGAATTTTTGCATTTTTCATTTTATTTTTTAAAGATTTACAAAATAATTTTTGGTTTGAAAATATTGCAAAACTAGTCATCTCTCGCCCTTCGGGAGGACAAGATTTAAAAACCGTCCTCTCAGAGGGCGTTTTTGTTGACGTGGCGAATGACCGTCGGCCGCCATCCGCCACGCACGTGTAATTTTGTATTTTGCCCTTATCGCCTTTACAAAGGACGTTTTTTACTGTACAAGGTACAGTGAACAGTGCAGTGAACAGTGATGAAATAGTCAATGAACAGTGAAAAATCGTCCTTTGTAAGGGTGGTAAGGGGGCAAAATACAAAATTACACATGCGCGGCAGACGACGGCCAACGACCCTCCGCCACGTCGCAAAAACACCTCGGGAGGACAATTTTAAATCTCGCCCTCCCGAAGACGAGAGACGACTAGTTTTACAATATTTTCAAACCAAAAATTATTTTTGCAAATCTTTTAAAAATAAAATTAAAACTGCTAAAAATTCTGCTCTTAGCGTCATGTCAAGTAGTTGAAAGCTTGAAACAACGGATATCCTCTGTGATAAGCTTGCCGTGCCGTCCTAAATTATCTATCGTCATTTGAACCGGTCATACATCCGTCTTAATTGTGTAATTTCGTAACGTAATTTTAGAAACTACGAAAAAATCTTTAAAACACGTTTGAAACACATGAACTTGTACAACATTTTCAAAAGAAATTAGTTTGATTCCTCTGAAATTCCACCAAAAAGTCCTCCATTATAAGTGCATATACTGTAACGCTCGCATCATGTGTTACCCTAAAAATATCACATAAAATTAGATGATAATATAAAAAGAAAAAAGTGAAAAAAATATGAGCCACGTCTCATTCTCATACAAGAAGCAACCTATATACAATTTTTAAAAATGCAAAAAGAAAATGAAATAGTGAGAGTGAATCATTTGTAGAAAATTTTAAAATTTATGTACTATCTGTTGACTTTTAATTAATTTATAAATGATATCTAATTAGTCGTATGTCTATCCATACCTTTATAGATAAGGGCAGCTGTAATCCTGAGTTTGAGTTCATCTTATACTGTTCAAAAGGCGAACTTTACTTTGGTCCGGTAAATGCAGCATGAACATTCGATTTGTGGGACTCACATAAAAAAAATCTCAAAAATCACCTCTGTTGCTCTCCCTGATGTGTACTAACGAAGAAATAGCAGCCGCGTGCAATTAATAATTTTTTAATCGGCTAATATCGACTCCTCGTTGAGGTCGATTTTTCCTAAAAAAATTCCATGCACCCGATGGTCGATTTTTCAGAAAAAAACTATGTGCACCCGGTTGTAAACCCCATCGGGTACAATCCTTTCTCTTTGGGCGCCACGTGGATCGGCGACCAAATCCGATGGCAGCCTCGCGCGTGGCTCTTGTCGCCCGTGCGTGCGTCGCTTTTTTCCTCGAATTGGCTCAGATGGAATCCTACTGCTGTTGCTGGCCTCCTCGGCGCCACCTCGCCCCTTCCCGCCGCCGGCGCATCCCTCTCCGTCGCCGTCATACTCATCGCTGCCCTCCTCGCCCCATCGTTGCTACCCTCTCGGCACCACCTCGCCCCTCCCCATCATCGGCACACCCCTCCCCGCCGCCGTCCTACTGCTGCTGCCCTCCCGACGCCACCTCGCCCCTTCCCGCCGATGCCGTCACATCCTCCTCTAGGCGGCGTCCTCTGCCCCCCGCCGCCGCCGCCACCTTGGCCTCCTCGCCCTTCCCGTTGCCACCTCCCCCCCCGCCCTCCTCGTCGCTACGGCCACCTCGGTCCCGTCCGTCCTCCCCGCCACCACCTCAGCCCCCTCTGCCCATCCTGTCGCCGCAGCCACCTCGGCCCCGTCCGTCCTCCCCTCTGTTAGACTTAATCTTGTTGTATGCGTGTGTGAATGTTCGGTAGTGTTTGTGTTAGCATTCCGTGTGTGTGTGTATGTGTGCGTGACCAAGTGTTTGGTCGTGTGGTGGCGTGAGTTCGGGAGGAGAATAGGTCGAGTAAGCATGAGGTGATTAGTGGCCGGTAATTGGTGGTGGCCGGGTCATTAGGGATTGTGCATGCATTGGTCGATCTCCGGGAGCGAACGTTGAGCCGTGGTGTTAGTGGTGCTCGGCATGCGGTAGTGGTGGCTTGCATGTAGGGAAGTGGATTAGTGGTTAAGCCGTCTGCTGAGATGAGCGGCTGGGGCAGTGCATGAGTGTCTATTTAAGTGATTGTAATCACCGTGTTCAGGTGCCGAAAGTGAGGTGCTGAGGAATGAATACAAGTGCTAGTGTGGGTGTTGGTGTGCAGCACCGAAGTAAAATTCGTGTGTTAGTTCTTCTTCTCGTGTGTCATCTACAACAAGCCGAGTGTGTGTTGTGAGTGATAGCAATGAGGGTGTGAGCGCCGGCCATCCCGATCTCTTTTCTTACAATTGGTATCGAGCCTCGTTTGAGAGATGGCGAAGATCGGCGACAAGCAGGGGTGTTGCCGGTGACGGCGACGACGACAACAAGCTAGTGGTGCAGCAAGTGAAGGAGGCAGGGGTGACACTGCGTTACCCCATGCTCGCGGAGAACAACTACGGTGTGTGGGCTGTCAAGATGAAGATCTTCATGCGCGCGCAAGGTGTGTGGGCAGCCGTGGTGAGCAAGGGAGATGTTGATGAGAAGATGGACCAAATGGCTCTCGCCGCCATTGTCCAAGCCGTGCCGAGGCCATGGTGCTGGCCATTTCCGAGGAGGAGACGGCAAAGAAGGCGTGGAAGGCTCTCGAGGAGATGCACGCCGGTGAAGAGCGTGTCAAGAAGGCGCGAGTACAAACCCTCAAGAGGAGGCTTGATGGTATGTACATGAGTGAGTCCGAAAGTATTAGTGATTTTGCTTTGAAGGTTACCACTATGGTGAACGAGATTCGCTCTCTGGCACCAAAGTGGAAGAGATTGCGCTTGTGGAGAAGCTCCCGCATTCCGTCACCGACAAGTTTGGACCCTCATCGCACCATTGAGCAATGGGGAATGTGGAGGAGATGTCGGTGACAGAGACGATCGGACGCTTGAGGGCATTCGAGGAGTCGTCAAAGGGGCGGTCTCGTGAGAAGGAGATGGTGCCGCAGCCTACGGTTGCAAGTGCGAGAAGCGGTTCACACGGGCCGAGTGGGAGGACATCGTCGCGAAGAGAAGCGCAACGGCAACGGCTCCAAGAGCGAAGCAACGATGGTGGCAAGAAGAAGTACCGCGGCAGGTTCGACAAGTCTAAGATCGATTGCCGCAAGTGTGGTGAGCTTGGGCATTTCGCCGACGAGTGTGAGGCAGTGAAGGCAGCCAAGGGAGTGGCGCATCTTGCCATTGCCGATGAAGAAATGACGCTCGCGTGAAGCTTGTGGGGTGGGGAATAAAGCCAACAAGATTAGGGGTGATTGTTAGACTTAATCTTGTTGTATGCGTGTGTGAATGTTCGGTAGTGTTTGTGTTAGCATTCCAGTGTGTGTGTATGTGTGCGTGACCAAGTGTTTGGTCGTGGTGGCGTGAGTTCAGGAGGAGAATAGGTCAGTAGTAAGCATGAGGTGATTAGTGGCCAGGTAATTGGTGGTGGCCGGGTCATTAGGGGATTGTGCATGCATTGGTCGATCTCCAGGGAGCTGAACGTTGAGCCAGTGGTGTTAGTGGTGCTCGGCATGCAGGTAGTGGTGGCTTGCATGTAGGGAAGTGGATTAGTGGTTAAGCCGTCTGCTGAGATGAGCGGCTGGGGCAGTGCATGAGTGTCTATTTAAGTGATTGTAATCACCGTGTTCAGGTGCCGAAAGTGAGGTGCTGAGGAGTGAATACAAGTGCTAGTGTGGGTGCTGGTGTGCAGCACCGAAGTAAAATTCTGTGTGTTAGTTCTTCTTCTCTGTGTGTCATCTACAACAAGCCGAGTGTGTGTTGTGAGTGATAGCAGTGAGGGTGTGAGCGCCGGCCATCCCGATCTCTTTTCTTACACCCTCCGCTGCCGCCGCCCACCTCGTCCCTCTCCGCCCTTCCCGCCGTCGGCGTCGTCGCATCCTTCTCTGGCTGCCATCGCCAAGGCCGTTGAGTTGCGAGTGTGGACGTTGCTGCAGCGTGGCGATGGGAAGGGAAAGGGAGGGGGCTGGCGCCAGCGCCAGTCGTAGCCCGACCGGCCGCGTCCCCCGCGCTCTCCAAGATGGTGACAGCAACCACCATGGAGGATGCTGGTGCTGCTCTCATAGCGGTGGCTTTGTCTCCGACGACGTCCCATGCAGTCGAGCCGGCTCTAGGAGATGAGTGGACACTGCACATGAGCCGAGCCACATAGCGACACATGCACGAGTGACAGAAGCCACGCGCGGGGCTGCCATTGAATTTGGTCACCGGTCCATGCAACGTCCAAAGAGGAGGGGTTGCATCGAATGGGATTTACAACCCGGTGCACATAATTTTTTTTCCGATTTTTCTCTCCCATGGTGTGTCTCGTTTGTTTTTTTCTTGACGCACACGTTTGATTTAACCTCTCTAAGTATGATATCCGTCCTGAAATCCCATCCTTCACGCCATTTTAAGGCTGATTCTTTTTGTCAGTTTAAGTTTTCTTTAAATGGAAAAAATTACTGAACTTTTACAGTAATCGTCTAACCAGTATATTTTCCCTGAAATTTCTCCAAAATTCATTCAACTCTATGTTCCAAGGATACCTTCAAATGTTACCTTAAATATGATATTGGCTCACATAAATCAAGACGAAACCACTATAATTAATTAAATATTAATCATTATAAATTTAAGAAATTGATTTGTTTGACTTAGTGAAGTATTGAAAAGTTTTTTTTAAAATACGTATATGAAAAACGTGTGCTTAGTAAGTAGCTACACGGTTAAGCTGAATAAAACATGGCCCCTTGGATGGAGGGTGTCCTTTAGCATTTAATGGCGACGTGCCAGCCACACAGTTTCAGTGACAGTGACCTCAGCTCAGCCATGGCGGCCAGCCGCCGGCATGGATGATTTTAAGTTGGGTGATGGGCTCTTTCTCTTCTTGTCTTGTTCTTCCTCCTCGAGGAATCGCTTCCGGCTCTGGTAGTTATTGCCTTCACTCTCGGCGGCCTTGCCTGAGAGTTCTTGCCGTTGCCGAAGCTAGCCGTGGATGATGGCTGGTCTCGACGTTGCCATGGGCGTTGCGACGGCGGTGACCAGCGGTGCCGCTGCCGTGAGCATCGTCATTGCCGTTCTGTTGATCTTGGTGGTTGTCGTTTCGAGTTCGAGGTCGAGGTGGCGTGGCGATGGTGTGCCACCGAGCCGCCGGCGCTGCCGTTGCTCGGCCACCTGCACCTGCTGAAGAAGCCGCTGCACCGCTCGCTGGCGCCGGTCGCTGCCCGGGTGGGGGCGCCGGTGGTGTCGCTGCGGCTGGGCGCGCGGCGGGCGCTGCTCGTGTCGACGCACGCCGCGGCGGAAGAATGCTTCACGGCGTGCGACGCCGCGCTGGCGGGGAGGCCGCGGCTGCTCGCCGGGGAGGTCCTTGGGTACGGCTACACCACCGTCGTGTGGGCCTCCCACGGCGACCACTGGCGCGCTCTCCGCCGCCTCCTCGGCGTCGAGCTCTTCTCGACGGCGCGCGTCGCCGCGCTCGCCGCCGACCGCCGCGCCGAGGTCGCGTCCCTCGTCGATGGCATCCTCCGCGACGCCACCGCCGCCGGCGGTGGTGGCGGTGGCGGTGGCGGAGGAGGCACGGTGACGCTCCGGCCCAGGCTGTTCGAGCTGGTGCTCAACGTGATGCTGCGCGCGGTGACGGCGCGCCGCCACGCCGGCGACGCGCGCAGCTTCCAGGAGATCGTCGAGGAGACATTCTCCGTGAGCGCCGCGCTGAGCATAAGTGACTTATTTCCGGCGCTCCGGTGGGTCGACCGTCTCCGCGGCGTCGAGGCCACCCTACAAAGGCTTCAAAAAAGGCGCGACGCGTTCGTTGCCGGCCTCGTCGACGACCACCGGCGAAGACGCCGCGCTGCCGACAACCAAGACAACGATAAGAACAGCATCATCGATGCCCTCCTCGAGCTGCAAGAAACGGATCCCGACCACTACACCAAACAATGTCGTCAAAGGCATCGTCTTGGTGAGTAGCCATTAGCCGATCAATGGCAGCATGCCGGTTGCCAACACGCTGACAATGGTTATGCAGGTGCTGCTCACCGCCGGCACCGACACATCGGCGTTGACAATCGAGTGGGCAATGGCCCAGCTGCTGACGCACCCGGAGGCGATGAAGAAGGCGAGGGCCGAGATAGACGCCAACGTCGGCACGGCGCGGCTGGTGGAGGAGACCGACATGGCGAGCCTCCCCTACCTTCAGTGTGTTGTCAAGGAGACCCTCCGGCTCCGGCCCATCGGCCCGGTCATCCCGCACGAGGCCATGGAAGACTCCACGGTAGGCGGCTTCCATGTCCCGTGTGGCACGATGCTCTTCGTGAACGCGTGGGCAATCCACCGTGATGGCAATGTCTGGGACGCGCCGGAGGAGTTCAGGCCAGAGCGGTTCATGGACGACGGCGGCGTGGTGACCGCGGTCACCGCGCCCATGTTGCCATTCGGGCTCGGGCGGAGGCGGTGCCCCGGGGAGGGGCTCGCCATGCGCATTGTCAGCCTGACGCTGGCGGCGCTCATCCAATGCTTCGAGTGGGATGTTGGTGAAGTTGATGCCGTCGACATGGCCGAAGGCGGCGGGTTGACAATGCCAATGGTGACACCGTTGGCGGCTGTCTGCTGGCCCCGAGAGTTTGTAAAGAGTGTGGTGTCTGCTTGTATCTGAATATATGATGTTTCGGAGTTGTTGTTGTCTGAAGAAAATACTAAATCCAAAATGAGATTTGGATTGTTTAGTGATTATGATGTTTAGAGGGGTCTCGAAATTCAAAATTTAGAAATATAGAATAAATATTTGCCAAGTAAATGGTTATAAAAGTTTATTAATTAATGAAGAGGGGTCTGGTAGAGCCTCTTTAGGAAAAAGTACTTTATGAAAGTTTGGCCAAGAAGACAATTAGCCTAATTGAGAAACAATCCGGAGATTCACATTTTTGGTAAGGGCTCAGGTCAGTCGTAATATAATGTTTCATGTGGCTATTTCTAACACTAATTATTTTGAAATCTGAAACATGAAATAACCTTTTTACAGATTTATAGACTTTGTAGCATTTATTGTTGGAATCAAATGTGCTGCTGGGATCAAACTCTATCGCATACGCTACATGCTAGGGACCATATATACGTACATGCATACATGCATACATACATCCATACATACATCCATACATACATAAATACATACATACATAAATAAATAAATAAATACATACATACATACATACATACATACATACATTGCACATATATAAAACAATTACATATATTCTATCTCAAACTCTAGATATATGTGTACGACCACCAAATTATTCCAAATATGTTCCACCAAATCCTTCTTAAGTCGGAAATGAGCCGATCAATCTCAAATATCAGTATCTTTTTCTAACTCTCTCGAACGGAACATATTGATCAGAGAGATTTCCGGTTCTTGAACAGTTGCTGAACTAAGAGCCACATTCAGATCAAGATTTTCTTCAATTCCCTCTTCCTTATTCTCATCCTCAACTATCATATTGTGAAGTATGATACAAGCTTTGACAACATCATGGAGTTGATCTCGGTCATATATACAAGTTGGTCATTTTAAAATGGAAAATCGATGACGTAATACACCAAAGGCTCTTTCAATATCCTTTCTTGCCCCCTCTTGTTCCTGTGCATACAACTTGTCCCTGTCAGTGATCTTTTAGTATCTTCCACCAATGCACCAACGAGAAACGCTTTTCAAATTTGTTTGCATACATCCTCTGTGACTCCTCCTCCAGCATGTCATCGGAGTATCCGCTTGTATTTACTTGAGTCACCTTAGTCCAGTAGCCATTGAAATCATTGATCGATGACTTCAGGCGTGACTAGTGAATCTTCAATTGGTTCATTCCCTTGTACGCTTTCCATTCCTTTTCTTGTTAAACTCACATCGTGACTTCCTTCCGAATGTATCACCTTTCTTGTCATTTTTCTTAACTGGGACTTTAGAAGCATTCAACCAAGCACCGGCCTACGAAATACAAAAAAGAAAATATTAACAAATCAAGTATTGTACCAACCATTGACCAACAAAATGTCAAACTAATTAGTGATTACTAGTCTCTCTTCCTCTTATGATCCAATATCTTTTCGTTGCTGCCTATTTGCATCATTGTTGTCATCTTCATCGATTTCAATGTTCACCGTCTTGTTAATTTAAGTTTCTTGTTTTGTAGTTGGGGGTGTTGCTGTTCCATAGGCACTTGGTGGTGGTGGAGATATCGGGTTGAAGGTCGTAGTTTGATCAACCAAATGAAAATTTTCACCTTGTAGTTGTGCCTGCGGCGGATAGTGTGGTCGTTGAATAATATTTTTTAAACCACCTCGTGGATAGAGCCTGAAATTTTCACACAATCAAGATGCGTGGATAGAGCCTGAAATTTTCACACAATCAATATGCATCAAAATTAAGATGTCATCTACTAAACTATTTTCTTGGCTGCTATCTGCATCAAGTTGTACAGATGGAATTCAACAAAACTATTTTCACTTGCAAGATTCAAAATCAACAAAACAGTTTGCAACTATCTGTACAAATCACTTGAACTACTAAACCAACTGTACAGATCACTTGTGAACTACTTGTAGGCAATTTGTAGGCATCTGTACAAATCAACTGAGCATATTGCAGGCATCAATTTATAGGAGTCAAAATCATTTGTAAACCATCTGTTACTTGCAGGCATCAATTGAGCACACTTGAACTACTTGCAGCCATGGAACTCAACTACTTGCACAGATCGAAATCAAATGCTTACCATGAATTTGGGCCTTGTGGTTTTCCAGGAAGAGATGCAAAATTTCGGGGTATGGCGCCCCATCCTGCTCCTTGCGGTAGCTGTGGCGGCACATTCGATGTCGGTGAGGGGTGGGAGTTGACGCATCAAGGGTGGTAGTTGGGGCAGCAGGGACGAAAATCGGCGGCGACGGAGGAACTAGTGGCGGCGCTGCTGAGGAACCTGGAGGCGATGATGTCGTAGTCACAGACGTCCTCTTCAGTCCCAGCCGGCTGCGTGCATTCCCTCCTCCGCTTGGTGCGCGTCGCCTGGAATCCTTGGCCGGCGGTGGATCCATGGCAGCTGGACCTTGCTTCATGCCGTACCTACTCAGCGTTGGTACAGGTGGACAGGATAGGATGGCGGACAGAGTGAGATGGCCGACGAAGGGGGCGGGATGATATGGGTGAAGGCGCAAGAGGATTAGAGTGCGGCGCGGGAAAGATGGTGATGGGGACGGGATAGTTGGGGTGGAGGCGTGCGCACAGAATCAAGAACAATAAAATGTTTCCTCTCAACGTGTGTTTCATGATGTTTCTAAGTCGTTGGAAACACCGCTAGCTCGTTCCACCGGGATGAAACGTTTCTCTTCTCTCTCCTCTCAGTTTTATGTAGAAAGCTGATGTGACACTGTATTTAATGTGCATAAAACCCTCATGAAACTCCATTGAGACTGACCTTATGGAGTTAAGGATGCTTTCTTTGTGTGTGGTTCTTTTGAGGTTCGTAATGGCCAACGGTTGAGATTTTGGGAGGATTGTGCGATGGGAAATACTTATTTTGACAAGATTTATCCCTCATTATATTATATAACTAGGAAAATAAAAGCTAAAATGACAAATGTTTTAAGAAGGATGCCTTAAATGTCTTCGTTAGACGGGCTTTTGCAGTGGAGAAGATTCTAATCCCTTGAGGGGATATCTCCTCGTATACCTTTTTCTTACAAATTTGATACAAATAGTTAGGAAAAATTCCAAAAAAAATACAATATGAAGTATAGTGATATCTATAGGTACACCAAAAATTAAGTTCAAATTCGACGTACACATCGAGAAACAAAAGACAAATTCATATGTGAACAATACTCTAATATTTATACACTGAATTTGTCTTTTTTATATCTCGACGTGTGAATTGAGTTTGGAACCAAGATTTTATGAAGTTGTATAGATATGTTACGATCGCTGTCAAATTTTTCAGAATTTTTCACAACCGTTTGGATGGTTTTTAAGCAAACGATGAGATATCCCCTCGAAGGATCCGAATATATTCTCCTTTTGCGGTAAATAATCTAATAGCTTGGTACAACCTACTATCAAAAGTGGCCTTTGCTATACTGTCTGAACAAGTTTACGATCTTATTTGGGAAGTACAAGAAAAGGAGTCTTTTCTATTAACTCTAGGTACCAAGCTCTCATGTATGGGGTTGCGGTACTAAAGGAAATCGTTTATTTAGAAACTTAAAGTTCCTTTCAAAATTAAGATGTTCATGTGGTATCTAAAAAGAGGGGCCATCTTGACAAAATACAATTTGGTGAAGAGGAAGGTAGTACTAAGTATTGCTTTTGTAACTTTAATGAAACGATACAATTTTTTCTTGGATTGCCAAACTTCTAGATTTATATGGATATCTTTATAACCTTTGGGATTCAACTGACTGGTGTTGCTGATTTTTTTTAGTTGGCTACATGCCTTATAACTAAGGCTAAAATATTAAATCTTTGTAGACGTAACAGCTTTGTGTCGGAAGGCATGGCTATGTAAAAATAATACAATAGCTCCAAAACTAACTCCTTTTTATAACTATGGTCTTTCTTGCTTCAAGAGGGTGATAGCAACAAGAAGGAATGTTGCATGCTGTTTGAAGCTACGATCATGGTTTTTTCTCGATGGTTGGGTGAAACATGAGGAGAAGATTGGAAGCATAGGCATCTTATCTCGCTTTGGCTAGCTGTCCTTTTGTGTTGCTTGGTTGGTGAATTGGTTGTAATGTTTCTCTTGTGGGGAGGCTGAGCCTAAGTGCTCTTTTATCGTTGTTAGTTTGAGATTTTTTTTATAAGGTGTCGAGGCTATGCACTGTTATACTATGTTGGATGTAGAGGCACACTTTTAATCTATTTTCTTAAAAAGTGACAATGATGATGTAATTGTACCGATGGTCGTTGAGAAGGAATACCAATGACAAGATATACTGTATAATAGTAATTCACTGTTAAAGCGGACACAATAGTACTATATCAGTAGGCTTTATATATGCCATATCAAACTTTTGAGCGAACTGGAACAGAGAGAAGAGAAAAGAAAGCACAGGTCGGCGACTAATTTTGCGTGGACAACAGTAGGCGTGTGCTCCAAAGTAGGGTGGACATACCTTGGTCCTTGTCCAATCGTTACGTGCAATAGGAAGATGGTAGGCCTGGCCAGATGTGGATTAGAGCTAATTTATTGTATAAGCTACCTCCTAGATGTTCTATAAAATTAGAGCTAGCAATTGGTTTTCTTATTAAACCTACTCTTAAAAATCCCATCTTAATTGGTCTTCTTATCGGTCTTTGTTACACTGGAATCTATCTTCGCTGAGGGTCAGTTGTGATCGTTAACCAGCCTCTTCAATTTTGGAGTTTTCTTGGGTCTGTAGCAGCTTGACCTAGGCTCTTCCATTCTCTCCGTTCTTCTGAAGTCAACTAGCTCGTCGTAGTACCTCTTTTTTTCTTTTGTGTGTTTTTCGTCGGGCTCTAGCTGGCCAGCTCGGTAGGTTTTGGTTGTAAAACTTTTCTCCCCTAATATATTGACGTGTAATCTTTTTTTGCGTTCGTGAAAAAATAAATCCCATCTCAATAAAAAATAAATCCCATCTCAATAATAAGGAGGTTTTTAACACTACACCAAAACATTTGTTAACCATTCATTGTACATTGATCTAAGGGCTAATGTTCTACTTACCTCTCGGGTTGTAAGATCTCATTTATTACTTTTTAAAGGTTATCACTATTAATTACTAATTGAAATAGGAAAGAAACAATGTGTCCTTGCATGTATAGAAATTCATAATTAATACATTGAATGAATGTGCTGAATATATTCAAAATCCAAACGAAAATTGAACAATCAGTTTAGTCAAATGCTATTTCACATCTTGCTTTGAGTTTCTAATCAAGAAATCACTTTAAATTTTGAGTTAAAATTTTACACAAAACAATTAATACATGGCGGCTCAGAATTAGTCATTTTTAAAAATTTAAAGTTTTCTAGTGCAAACAATATGGTACACATAACATTTACTTTGAATATTACAAACTTTTTAGAAAATTGTAATGTAAAAGGTCATGCGGCTGGTTACATGCATAGATTGCATGCATGCATGCATGTTAACTTCCAAATGATAATTATTTGTCGCTATACTTTCCTTGTTTCATAAATGAATTTGTAGGAGGAGCCAATGTGCTTCTTTTTTTTCTTTGCTTTACTAATAAATCATAAAACAATCAACGGCTAGGAGGATATTATGATAACTCACCTAAAAAGGGTAATAATTAATTATACAAAGCATTACTCCAGTAAAACTATATCCTTGCATACGACTAAGACACCTCTGATATACGTCAAATTAAGGATTCACTTCCCTCTTACGTGTCAGTATATATGCTCTCTTGGTTGATTGATGGGTGAAGATGACCCTTGCTTGGTGGTCGTACTCGTACGTGCTTCTTGACCGATCAATGAACATCTGTATTTTTAATATAAATAAAAGGGTTAATTAGATACGTGCCATTATAAATTAGCGTGGTTGGAAAAATACCATTACTATTTAACAAATCGTAAATATGCCACAAGTTCTTGGGTGAAACTCTCTTCACGCCACTCTGTATGCATGAATCGTCGTCGGCGTTGTTTGTAGCGTACGGTATTTATGTATGTACTGAAATACCCCAGGTGTGGACTAAGAAGGAACGGTTAGAGGGATCTGGAGGAACTGAAGCAAGCTCTACACCACAGGCGGCGGCGGTGGCGACGAGGCACTTCACATCCCACACCACGGGCGGCGGCGACGACGAGGATAGAGGGATCTGGAAGCTCGAGTGGCTCTAGCCTTCATCTTTCCCAGCAAGCTTCCTCCATCCCGAGGTTGAGGTGTGCTTGCAAAAAACGTGCAGTGATACTGACATCATACATCCCTAGAAATTCTAGGCGGCGGTGGATTCAGTGCTATCAAGATGTAAGTCTCACTATTTCATTTTTTTAAGATTGTTCATCTTGGCTTTTTGATTCAGTTGAGTCAGCTCGTGTTACATTTGCAGCCTCCCGCTTGCGCTTTATGGATCTGGGAGGATGTCCTTAATCGATATGTTGAGGAAATGGTGGCATTCTGTCAGAAAGGAGACAAGGGAGAGCTAGAGGCAATGCGGCATCATCGTGGCAAGAAGGAGCAAGAGAATAGCAGGCTGCAGGGTTTGGTTGATGAAAGTAAATGTGAACTGGAGACATTGAATGAAGAAGTTGGGAAATGGAAGAAGCACTGTGAAGAGCTGAAGAAGGAGCTTGTAGCAGTGAAGTGTAGTCGTAGTAGACTGATTTGGATTGTTTGGTTCTTGATGGTCATTGTGATCTGGCGTATTTTAGCTTGAAATGTATGGTTGTAACTGGCTTGAAATGTAAGGTTTGCTTGAAATGTTCAATGAATCATCAAGGCAGTGTATGTAAGAATTAAGATTGAGCTCTTAAAATCACTCATGAATTCAGCTTGTTAAACACATTTGGTCACAACATATGATAGCAAGACATATTTATGTAGTGGTAGGTTCATTACATCCAGCTTGTTGTGATAACTTCCATCTGATTACAAGTACGGTCACTTCCATGAATTCATCTTGTTAAACATATTTGATCACAACATATGATAGCAAGACATATTTATGCAGTGGTAGGTTCATTACATAAATAGCAAGACATATTTATGTAGTGGTAGCAAGACTTTCATTTGGCAAGGTACTGGGACAAGCTTCTAACAACCTTGGCAGGGCCTTCTGAGGCAGCTCTAGCTTCTTTCTTCTTTTTGGGTGTCCTTTTCTTGTTAGGTGTCTTCTTCTTGGGTGTCTTTTTCTTCTTAGCAGGTTGGCTAGATGAAGCTTCATCTGTATTTTTTTCCTGAAAGATAGACATGCAAATGTTAGTATTGAAGACAACTGAGATATGTAAAATACAAGTAATGTATAGAGTACCTCTTCCTTGGAGTCGAGGTAGCTTTCTCAGTAACCTCATCTGTTACTTCAGCCAGCTTGCAAGTCTTCTCAAAGTGGCCAAAACCTTGACATCTCTTGCACCTAACCCTTCCGGCACCCGGTTCAAGTGCACCTCTTATCCTCTCGAACTCTAGGTCTTCCCGCACCCTCCTTAGCTTAGGTGGCCATACTTTGAACCCTAGGTCCTGAACAGGCCATTGTGATCTGTCTGGCATGGTTGGCATTCTTTCTGCATATGCGTTTTGAACTTGCCCACGAGTAGTACTCGATACAAAATCCTTGATCTCCACTCCTCTGTTGGAACAGATCCATGCCAATGCATGGTTGCAAGGCTTCCCGAAACCCGCCACTTCCTACTGCAAGTTTGGTTGGTCGTGCACCGTATGCCTCTTAGTGTTGTTGTCACTCTCTACCAATGTAATTTCGGCCATGTCATCATCACTTCTTGCAACTTTCACAACTTTCAGCTTACTGCTTGCTGCATTTAGCTCTTTCAACACATTGGGAAGGATTCCATCATTGAACTTGTCACCAACTGCTGTCCTTAAGAACATCTTCTCCATGAATAGTTCTCTCAAGGAATCAGCTAGCTCATAGAGGTGTAGTCCCTTCAAAGCTTTAATTTGGTTATTGAAACTTTCAAAAACATTGTTGGTCAAGTAGTCACACTTGCATGTTTCTGTGAACCCACACCTGTACCAGGTCCTTGAATGGTGCTGCTCTAGATATTTGATGGCTTTAGGGCAGTAATCCCAAATTTGCTGCATGTGATATCTAAAACCATCCTCTGTGAAGCTTCTGGCAGCTGGGTACAAGTGGGTTCTGAATATAGGGCCCTTGAATTTCTTCATGAAATTACCATAAAGACGTCTCATGCACTCCCTATGTTCAGCCTTGTCAAATACAGCACCTACAGTTTTTTCTAGCCCTTTACATGCATCTGTTGAAATGACTAAGCCATTTGGAGCACCTATAGCTCCATGCAACTGTTGCATGAACCACAACCAGTTATCATCTGCCTCTGAATCAAATATTGCAAAGGCCACATAAAACAACCAGTTGTGTCCATCAACAGAGGTGGCTGAGGCTAGTTGTATTTACCAGTTAATCTAGTTGCATCTACACCTATATATGGCCTACAACCATTTATAAATCCATCTACACATGGTTTGAAAGCAACAAACATTCTATTGAAGCACATTTTTTCCCTAACTTCTGTAAATCAATGGTAACAATTATACCTAGTGATCTCTTCTCAATTTCTGCCTTCCAATTGAATAGTAGCTGAAAGCTCTCTTCATACTTTCCATGAATCTTGTTCTCTGCAACTCTCTTCCCTGCCCAAATCTTGGAGTACTTTAGCTTAATCTCATATTGCTCTTCCAGCTTTTCCTTTGCTGCCTTAGCCCCTTTGTCGGGATTGTTCTTGAGCCGTCTTTCACCTATCAACAATCCAGTCTTGAGTGACCATCTTCCCTTCCATAAGCTTGGTAGTGGGACATTCATGTGCAAATGGTAGCTTCTTTTTCTGTCACCACCAAAAAAAATCTTTACAATTACATCATCAAAATAAAATTTGCAATGAACAAATTGACCTACATACCTGAATTATTTTGTCATCAGACAACCTTGAAGCATGGATACACCATTTACACCCCTCATGCTTGCAACGAGCAATGAATCTTGTTGTATCTGTTTGAATTTTAGTTAGCTCAAATCCTTTCATTACAGCAAAGTGCCTAATTGCTTTTCTGAATGTTATCATGTCAGGAAAAACAACATCCACTTCAATCACTGCATCTCAGGGTTATGCAACACATCAAACTCATTTGGGTAAGCATCATCAATGACTTCAGCCTCTCCATGAACCTCAGCATGGTTTTCAACTTTTTCAGTAGATGGTGCAGTAGAGGTTTCAGCAGCATCAGCAGGTGAAATAGGTTCAATAGGTTGAAAAGGTGGAATATAAAGCCCCTCATCATTAACACCTACATATTCCTCCTCAGTGTCAAACATATTAGGCAATGTTCCATCTGCTTCCTTGGTTGCAGGTTCATTAGAATCTGTCGCTTTAGATGCAGATGCTCCCTGCCCTGTCTGAATAGGTGGAACAACACTCAATGGCTCTATGTTATAACCACTATCATCATAGAGTGCACTGTCAACAATTATAACCATTACTTCAACATGCATTTCTGACTTATACATTTCAAACATATCAATCAATTGGGATTCCTGGACAATTCTAACATCCTCATTACAGCCCTTATCCAAGAACCATATGGTTGCAGTTTGCTCCTGACCCCATCTCACCGCTGAACTCAAGCTTTCCATCAACAGATCCAGTGAGAAACTACCATACTTAATATCCCATTTAAGCACACAACCCTTACTATACGTTCGCTTACCATCCGAATCTATTCGTCGCAAAACCTTCAACCTTTAACTCTAGCGAGAACAACGGTTTACTGACATAGGGATGAAATCAACTCAAAAACTAATGAAATACATAAATAAAACCTACCGAATCAACTTAAAACACATCAAATCTAACAAAAATTATCTGGTTTCAACTTGCTTACCTTGTTCCAGCTACATCCATCATACAACTTGGGGGTGCCACCTGCGCTACCCCTCCATCAGCGCCACACTCATCCGCGACACTCTAGCCCGTGCCGCACGCCGTCGCCGTCGTCGTCGCCGTCCCCACAGCTAGGGTTAGGGTTTCAACGACAAAGAGAGGAATGGACTGTGTGGTCTGGCTGCAACAGCTCGACCGAAGGGCATTTAGGTCAATACGAGAAGGTTTCTGTCAACCGTGGTCAACGACGATGATTCGTGCGTACAGAGTGGCGTGGAGAGAGTTTCGCCCAAGAACCAGTGGCATATTTTGCGATTTGTTGAATAGTAATGACATTTTTTCAACATTATAATGACACGTATCTAATTAACCCTAAATAAAAAGGAGGAGTTATACTATTTTCTAGATAAAAAAACACACACATAATTGCCCCAACCATTCCATTCCGCGACCTTAAATTTATTCATCCAACAGCTGTTGATAGAGGTGACGTGCTCTATCTTTGGATGTGAGGTGAACTCACTGAACACCGACCCATCGCGTGGCTTTGCCGGAACCAGATCGTCTGACTTCATGGGAAATGATGGTAGAGAGCAGTCACGCGAATCCCATCGTCCATCGGCAATCAAACGATGGATCTAACGCTGCTCCTCTCAGACACTGGGCCTCGGTGGCTGGGCCCAACAAGTGCTTGGCCCCCTAAACAATCTATTATATTTCATAATGCAGCAACTGTCCATACTACTAGAAATCAGCCAAAACAACATCTGTGATTGGCCCCTGTAAAATAAAAGGTTCAGAAAAATAATTGAGAGAATGTATTGATGGCCATCCATCTATGGTATAGAAAAATATAGTATTAGTTTGAAATATTACCGTCAATATCTGAGAGAAGGTATTGATGGCCATGGTTCAGACAATTCTTCCATGGGCAAAGAAGTATTAGGATAAATATTTTGCACTGCTGCACTGTCTTGTACTGTTGCTTCTTTTTTTTTTTTACCTCCCTTCTTTGCGCTCCTTGTTCCTTCAAAAAATAAAATAAAACTGAACATTTCCCACGACCACGTAAAAGAGAATCAAATACATTTTGCGTTATCACATACCTTTGATCCATTTTCCTTTTTCTTACCTCCCTTCTTACCTCCCTTCTTACTTCCTTTCTCTGTGGACTTGTGCATCTTATCAAGCCAATTTATTTTTTGCTTTGAGCTTTTTGTTTGCACCTCCTTTTTCTTTAGGCATGCTTTGTACTCACCAAATCAATTGGAGGAGTAACATTTGTGGGAGCAAAGGCGGAACCATAGTACATGCATTGATTTCTTCTTCAACTTGCTTGCTAAGGACGTCCAGTGTGTTGTTTACTAATAAGGTAGACTCAAGATGGCTGGCAGCTCTAAGTGCCAAATTGAGAAATTTGTGGGTCATATCTTTGTAGCGAAGCATCTCATTTAATCTTGGGTTCTCTATTATATTTCGCCCATGGTTGTCTTGTACTGTCCCACCACGTGCTCCACGTGTCCATCGCTTCAGTACATATTGTGTTGGGAGAGATTTGATATTCATCGATCAAGGACTTTTAAAGCATGGTTGCACAATATTCAGTTCTCTGAACATCCCACACCGCATGTACTAGTTTGATCTAAAGGATCACCAAAAACTTTGTACTCCTTCTCAAAGGTACAATTTTCATCAAGACGCCAATTGCCACAAGATAGCAATTTTCTTCTTCCAATGCTTGCTACATGCTACCATGGACCTTTCATACTCACCTTGAAAAGCTTCGAATATAATTGGTGTGTACAGCTTGCTAGCTTGGATTAGTATAGGTGTCCTCATTTTGATTCTAGGTATTTTCTTCCTTGATTCAAATTCAGCATTTAGCTCATTTTTCCTCTTATCTTCCACCAATCTTTCAAAATGCTTAAGAAATCGAATGATATCAAAATCAGATTTGAAATGCCTCTTCAGTTCACTGTTTAGACTCTCACTCAATTGTGTGCTTCTCATACCTAATGCAAACACATCCTTCATGTAACCTTCAGCCCATTTTTCTTTAACCTTGTATATACTATCCAACCAACTTTGCTTGCTCGCCTTTGCCCTTATGGTGTTAAATGCTTGTTCAAATGTTTCCTCATCTTCGTACTCAAACATGCATGCACTAAAATCTGCGAGAATACTTGGTTCTTTCTCATTGTCTTCGGCTGTCTGTTCGGGAGAAGTACTGGATTCTTCTTCATTGTCGACTTCACTAGATGCTTGGCAGCATTCTCGCATAATATGGAAAGTGCACAAACCATGCCATACTTCGAAAATACTTCCTTAACTCGCTTTTCCCATTGCAAAATCTTGATCGGTATAGATTGTTTTAGGTTGCTTGCCATTATGTGCTTTTAGAAAGGTCTCAAATAACCACTTGAAGGACTCATATGTCTCATCATACATGAGGACAGCACCAAAAACCACTGTTTCCCTAAACTGATTGAACCCAACAAATACACCAAAAGGCCTACTTTCCTTGTTTGTTCCAAAAGTAGTATCAAAACTAACAACATCACCAAAATATGCATAGTCAGTGAGCATTTTAGCATCAACCCAAAATATGTTTGCTATTTGTTCCTCCCGATCCATTTGCAATGCATATTGGAACGACGGGTTCTCTGCAATTTTGTCTTGAAAATACATGAGCATGCTTCCTGCTTGACCATATGCCATCTCTCGTTGGCGCTTGCCTCGTAAATAATTCTTGTGGTCACGAAGAGTGTAACTGAGATTAAGTGAGCCACCAACTTGGATACTAGCCAACTCATGTGCTGCTTTGGGCCCAATTCCCGCATCGTCGGCTGTCTCAATTTCAAAACCTTGTAACTCTGAAATTTTTCTTTGAGACACCATCAAGTGCGAGGTTTCTGGTAACTGAAGGATGTGATTGTGTTCCAAAACAAGATCAACCACTTTATAATTCCCCTTGTCTCGATCTAGTACAACACCCATGCGAACTTGACAATCGGATCTAGTTTCAGCTCGAGGACACTTTGTTAGATGATCCCTTTTATCTTCCCTTCTATGGCCTTCATTTGCACAAATATATCTGCAGGACCTAACCTTCCCATCTGATTTTCTTTTATTTGTGTACCGTTTTCTCACCTCAAACCCTTTCGACCTCCATAGCTAATCCAAAACATCCAAGCCTCATCTCGTACTGTTGAATTCCATGCCAACTTGAGGTAACAAATTAGGGGAAAACCCATCCCTACAGCAAACAAAATATTTAATTTGATGGTGGTATGATAAGCAACTAAAATATATATGTACGCATTGGGAGAAAGAAACAAGCATGGGTTACACACCTCTTTTCTTCCATGTCATATATCCTACTTCTATTTTTGATGAATCGTAAGTTGATGTTTCGTTAAACTATTTCCACACGGCCTAACATAGGAGAGGATGTCAAACAAATTAGAAGAAGATTGATGTAATCTAAACACACACGCATGGAGACTGTGCAAACCTGCGAGCATGATCTTGCTTTCCCTGTTTTTACTGCAGCCAATCGTCTCACCCTCGTGCTCCACGTAGAAGTCGATCATCGTCGCCAATGCCGACGCCTCACGTTCGCTCGCGGGAAAAGCAGACGGGATTCGCGCCAAAAAGGAAAAGCAGACGGGATTCGCGCCAAGAAGGGGAGCAACGGGCTGACGATGGTGGCGTTTGTTGGGCCTAGGCCCAGATAACAGAGGAGCAAAGCAGCCGGACCTGCAGCTCCACGCAAAGACGTTCGATCCTGAGCTGACGGATGGATTCGCGTGACTGCTCTCTACCATCATTTCCCGTGAAGTCAGACGATCTGATTCCGGCTTTGCCACCCCACCGCGCTATCCTCAGCCCCCATCGTTTGATCAAATATAGATTTATATTTGATTAGTAAAATAATAACAAATTATACATAAAATAAATCGTGAGCAGTAGTTGCATGGATGGCCACATGCATGCTTGATCTGTCCTTTCATCGTGAAACGGAATGCGCCAAACTGCAATTACAGTGGCAACGAACTTGGTCCATGATGAACAGCAGCCGACATGGGGTGATTCGATGACGGTCTCTTCAGATGAAATGATCAGAAAAAATGCTCAAACCATTAATGTTATCATATTTTGTTTTATTTGAAATCTAATCAAATGCTCAAACCCAGTGGCGGAGGTGGAATTTTCTTAAGACTAGGGCTAAACTAGTTGTAAACTAGCTGTGGAGATTATGAGTATCATATATCTACATGACCAGACTATCTGACTAGATATAAGGGATAGATTATGTATAAGAAATATATGTAACGGAACATGGTTTGGGTATTACGTTTTTTTGGTTGTTAAAGAACAACCCAAAATCTTGGTTCGACAATATTGAAGACTAGACTTAGAGAACCGATATCATGTTTGGTTAAGTTTATATTTGTGTAATTCTGTCCCCCCAATCTATATAAGGAGGGCATGAGGCCCTCCAAGGATATAGAATCAGAGATAGCGATATAGATTCACAACTTGATCATCTGGTGGCGTAGTCAGGATTTATAGCTATGGTGGTCCATTATCTAAAAAAAATTTAACCGTAATAAAGTAACATGTCGTACACAAGTTTATGAATTATAAAACATAATTAAGATAAAAGAACATACATATATTCATAAAATAAATAAATGAGTCTAATTTCTTAACATAGAGTTTAAATATTACGTACCCATAAGTTAAAAAAGAGAGGCAATATCACCACTCCTCTTCATTTTTAACAAATCGCATATAAAATTATAAGATGTTATATCTATACTGTACTGAACTAAATACATATACTATACTGAACGGAAAAAACAAAACCAGTACTTATAATGGACAAAAACTGAATACATATGTTCATATCGAGTCCTAGCTAAATAGAATACATAGGAACATGCACTGTAGCATTGAATAATACTTAAAATCATACACTGTATCAAGCTCATGGAAAACAAAAGCAGTTTGTCTAATACTTTGAGTTGTCACTGTAACTGTAACATTCATTTAATAATACATTAATACATTATACATATGATCATACATGATACACTGTTTTATTTAGTACCTTGCCGCCTCGGTCGGTCCTGGATGGATGGAAGAATGATCAATGATCAATGGATCGGCGCCGTGGCGGCTGCCCGCGCTGCACCGCACCGCAGCTGATCGCCCTAGATGGACAGCAAAGACAGCCATAGCAACGTGGCACGCGCCGGTGCATTGCCAAGAACGACAACAATCAGCAAACAATTATCGATCGGGTAGGTTCTACTAACTTCTACTGACGCGATAAAAGAAGCATGCATGATTCATTGCAACATCATCAACATCGAATTACCGAGTAGTTTGAGTCTTCCTCCTCTCCTCATGCAGTCACGGAACTTGATGACCAGCCAGGGCGCAAGCGACCAGTGGGAACTTGATGGTCTCGCATTTGGCGGCGGTGAGCCGACGACGTTGAAGAGTAAAGACGCCGGCACGCCGGCGCAGCCGATACCCAGCGAGGGATGACGCACTAGTCTAGCCGTCTAGGTCTAGGCTTTGGCACGGTGCGGCGGCGTCGACGACCGCCGCCTGGACTCCAGTCTCTAGCTGCTGGTCGCGCTGCCCTCTTTGTCCTTCGCAATGGCGTCCATGCTCCCGGCCGGCTGTCGGCTCCCGTCTTCGTCCAATGTTCGCGCAGCGGCGACGGTGGTGTCTCGGCGAGATTGGCGATTGGCGTTGCGTTGGCGAACCGAACCGTCATCCCATGCGCACATGCGATGTATTGTTTTCTGGCGCGGTGGATTGGGCTATGACAGGGGTACTATTGGGCTGAGCGCAGGATGGTCCGCGGCCCACAGGGACCACCCTGTAGCTCCGTCCCTGTGATCATCAAATCAATACAACACCCGACGGATTCCAATCCCCAAACAGGAGTAGGGTATTACCTCTCGTCGGGAGAGCCTGAACCTGTCTAAACCCTTGTTTCATAACCTATCTACTTTAGCTCTCATGCGTTACCCCCTTTTCTCTTTGTCGGTTTCTACAATCGATAGTTGGCGTGCCAGGTAGGGGTTACGTCGAGTTTTCCGCCGACAAGTATGATGGGATCGCTTCAGAGTCGACACTTTGCCTTCCCACTGTGGGCAGGCTACCGTTTCAGCCTCGAATTCATCATCGACGACTTTGGCAAGATCTCTCCTTGACCCGGATTCAAACCGGTCGGGGAGGGACTACATCCACTCGGCCCCATTTGGTTTGCCGACGCCACCGAGATCTATCCCAAGGTTTCAAACCATTTGAAGGAAACATCAACATCAGCTTGCCTTAATGGCCTCCCAATAAGGCAAAGGCATATCCTCATGTCGCCATGCATCGGCTAGGTTATGAACACATATGTTTATTATCCTGGAGTATATTTAGATTAAATGATTCATATTGTCTCGGCATAGCCGATCTATCCCAGTCACTTAGTTTAAATATACTTCGAGAAAACAATTATATGCAAGTTGGTTTCCTGAGCCGATCCGGTAGGATCTAACTTTAACCTTAACGCATGTATCCGTTTATTCTTTTTGTTGGTTAGCAGATCAAACCAATTGACACGCCTAGATCATCACAGGTAGCCAAGGACGGACCTGCACTGGAGCTAAGCAGATCTCCTAGGCCAGCGCATGAGAGAATTTTCTCATCAACACGCTTCTTGGCATGCCCAGTGGGACCATCACCAGATCATCAAGCATCGGGCGTGATGGTTAACATCAAGAACTCAGAGATCACTGAAGAGAACGTGACTCTAATCACGATGGAGCAACTGTCGACTAAACACCAAGCCGACTACAAGAAGATGGTAGAAGAACTGCAGGCCAACTACCTACGCTCGTTCGCCTAGACCCGATCTGGATCTGTCCTCCAGAAATACAAGTTCAGCATGGACGATTTCAAGGCATCCTCCTCTAGCGACACGAAGGGCAAACACAATATGGAGGAGCCAAAACAGGAGCAAGATGATTCGGAGCTGCACACCTTGCAGGACCGGATCGATTCAGCTGTACATCACGCACTCGTCAATCAAAGTGGAATCTTGGTCAACACTCTGAATAGCATAATTACCACTGTGGTCGATTTCAAAATTGTCGATCAGCTGCAGCAGGGGCCAACCTACTTCACGGACAGCCAGTTTCCCAACTACAGGGTCTTGGCGACCCAGAACTGGCCGATCCCGCCTCCGATACAGCCAGGACCGCCAGGAGGAGTCAATCAGCCAACTACATCTCGCATCGGCTTCAAGGCCATCACCCGTAATTCGAACCAAGAACATCTTCCCTAGGAGCAACTAGCCGGTATGTTCAATCTCAATTGGCGGAAGAGCTGATTGCTAATCCCATTCCAGGAGCTCAATACAACGCCGGTGGCTGACAACTCTTTCCAGAACCACAGACACCCCCGGCGAATCGGCCGCTTCCCACTGGCAACCCACTCTAGTATCAGTACCAGGGAGGTCACCAAGATCGGCATTATCGGCCTCAAACGCCGCCTCAGTATCGGCAAGCACATATGCACTATGATCCATACGAGCCGATACAACCGGTTCAAGACAACAAGACTTGGGCCGATTTGATTGCCCATGCACGATCAATTCGGCCTTAAGCCAAAGGATTCTAGGAATATGTATCGGTATCCATACCCAGAGCACTTTGAGAGGGTGTCGTTGCCCAACCGATACAAGGTCCCGGACTTCTCCAATTGTCGGGGCAGGACAACACTTCAACATTTGAGCACGCCACCCGATTCTTAGCCCAAAGGTGGAGAGGCATCGGCTACGTACGCCCGAGAGTTCGTCTATTCCCACTCTCACTATCAGGATCGGCCTTCACATGGTTTTCTTCGTTGCCCTACAACTCTATCCAGAGTTGGGCCGATCTCGAGAAGCAATTCCATAGCTATTTTTACACCGACAATCACGAGATGAAATTGTCGGACCTGACAAGCATCAGGCAGAAGCACGAAGAACCGGTTCAGGACTACATCTAGAGGTTTAGGGAGATGAGAAACCGGTGCTACGACCGGTGCCGTCCGATTCCCAGCTAGCCGACTTGGCTTTCCACGGATCGTTGTCGCCGATCCGTGAAAGGTTCTCGGCTCAAGATTTCGACAGCCTAGCCCACTTGGCACAGAAGGTGACGGCCCACGAGCAGCGATTTCAGGAATCAAGGAAGGCCGTCAAGAAGGTTGCCCACGTCATCGTCGAGTCCGACTCAGCAACAAGCGACGATGATGCAGAGGTCGCGTAGCCGAATGGACCAAGAATAAAAAGGCCATCGTTTGTCAATGGCGCTGAAAACGGTCAAGGAAGAGAAATATGATTTTGGCATCATCAAGACCGATTAGATATTCGATCTATTGCTGAAGGAGAAGCAGATCCATCTTCCTAAAAATCATGTGATCCCATCGGCTGATGAACTCAAGAGGAAGAAATACTGTAAGTGGCATAACTCTACCTCCCATGCCACTAATGATTGTAAAGTTTTCAGGCAGCAAACCCAGTCGACGATTGAGGCTAGGAAGCTCAAATTCGCCGATTCATCTCGACCAATGAAGGTAGACGGAAATCCTTTCCCTGTCAACATGGTTCAAGCCGGCCCCGGGCAAGCTGATCAACAGGACAGAATGCCGAACAGCTTAGCCGAAACTCTCAAAGGGGTTAAGGCAGAGAAGAAGCCGACTGGAGACCAAGCCGCACCAATCAATATGATGTGTCCCGCCGGCCAATCGGCTGATCAACAGCCGATCCGCATGGACAGTCGATGCCGCTTTCAATAGCGGTTTTGGCGGGAACAAGAAGCTCGGCGCGGCAGGCCTTATCTGAGGGAGCCAGAGGCTGCAGGTCCCCGCTTCATTAGGCATCACAGCGACTGCGACCCGCACTGGCAATTCGAGTTTTTCTGATTTTGTTGGGAATCGGGGATGAGGCTGCCGACAATTGAAAATTGCCCGCCGTAGTGAGCACCGCGAGGACAAGTACAGGGACCCACCGATCCGAAGCCCAACTCGATTCGTCCCCTGTGGCCGTGTGACCGAACCAGACGCGCAACCGTCCATGATCGGCTTGGGTCGATCCATCAAGACTTCTTCGAGGAAGATGAGAATGATGATTACTACAACGAAGAAGCGGTCGATGACGATCAATCGGCTAACCCCCAATGGTGCCCTTCTGACCTGTTCACTAAAACTCAAAAAAGAAGAATCGAGAGGTTGAAACGCCGGGGACAGAAGAAGAAGTTCGGCAGATGATTCGGGAGCAAGATCGTCGTGGGCAAGAAACAAGTGGAGGCCCAAGAAGGACAAGCTATAGCCAATTTTATTGTGGAACACAGAGATGACTCAATCGGCTCAGTCGAGATCATGCCTTGGACATTAACGTTTGATGGCTCGGTATGCACAAGCGGATGCGGCATCGGCTTAGTAATTATCTCACCAAGGTGGGCAAGTTTTGAATTCGCCTTCTCAATCGATCTCCACGCTACAAACAATCAAGCCGAATACGAAGCAGTACTCAAGGGATTGCATCTTCTCAAAGAAGTTGAAGCCGACGCCATCGAAATAATGGGAGATTCACTGTTGCTCATCAACCAGTTGTTAGGAGAGTATGAATGCAGGAACGATGCGCTGATGGTCTACTATCAACAATGCCGAGAATTGATGGACAGCTTTCGGCTAGTCACACTGAAACACATCCCTAGAGAGCAAAATACAGAAGCCAATGATTTAGCTCAAGGGGCATCAGGCTACAGGCCGATGATAAAAGAAGTTGAGATAGAAGTTGCTGCCATGACAGCCGACGATTGGAGGTTTGAGGTCTACAGCTATTTACAGAATCCTTCTCAATCGGCTTCAAGAAAATTGCGATACAAGGCTTTAAGATATGTTTTGCTCGATGAAGATCTCTATTATCGAACGATTGATGATGTGTTGCTCAAGTGTCTTTGTGCCGATCAAGCCAAGGTGGCTATCGGAGAAGTACATGAAGGAATATATGGCACGCATTAATTGGCTCACAAGATGAAGTGGTTGCTTCGAAGAGCAGGGTATTTTTGGCCGACGATGCTGGAGGACTGTTTCAAATATTACAAAGGTTGCCAGGATTGTCAGAAATTCAGAGCCATACAAAGAACACCAACATCGGCTATAAACCCAATCATAAAGCCTTGGTCGTTCCGAGGATAGGGCATCGACATGATCGGCCAGATTAATCCACCCTCAAGCAAAGGACATAAATTTATTCTGATAACAATAGATTATTTTACAAAATGGGTGGAGGCAATTCCTTTGAAAAAGGTTGATTCTAGAGACGCGATCGAGTTTGTTAAAGAGCATATCATCTACCGATTTGGCGTCCCACAAACAATAACAACAGACCAGGGATCTATCTTCATATCAGACGAATTTGTTTAGTTTGCCGACGGCATGGGGATCAAGTTACTTAGTTGTTCACCATATTATGCACAGGCCAACGGGCAAGAAGAGGCTTCAAATAAAAGTTTGATCGAACTGATAAAGAGGAAGATTTCTGAGTACTCCAAGCAATAGCACAGCCGATTAGCCGAATCACTGTGGGCCTATCGGATGACATGTCATGAATCTATGCAAGTCCCTTCATACAAATTGGTCTATGGGCACGAAGAAGTCCTGCCATGGAAAAACATCATCGGCTCAAGACGGATTTAATTACAAGACCAGCTCACAGCCGATGATTGTTATAGCTTGATGATAGATGAATTAGAAGACATAGTTTTATCAAGGATGAGGGCGTTGGAGAAAGTAACAAGGGATAAGGAACGAGTAGCCCGTCATTATAACAAGAAAGTCGTGCCTAAATCTTTTGAAGAGGGTGAACTCGTTTGGAAATTGATACTACCGATTGGATCAAGAGATAATAAATTCGGCAAGTGGTCACCTAATTGGGAAGGGCCTTTCAAGATCCACAAATGCGTCTCTAAGGGGGCCTACATGTTAGAAGGATTGGATGAAGAAGTATTTGGGAGCGCTCTAAACGGAAAATATTTGAAGAAATACTACCCAAGCATTTGGATCAATGCATGATTCGGCTGCGTTCTTGCCGGTGTCAATTTATAGAGACAGTGCCGGGGTTTCAGCCGGCCTATCTATTTTAATATTTCTTTTGGTATTATTTGCTATTAGATCTATTAGAGCCGTCTCTTATATTAAAATATCGATCTAGTTAATTGCCTTAAGCCAGTATCAGTTCGTTGGCGTCAGCCGACAGCCGATTGATTTAGGTTTAACGCATTTAGGTCATATCGATATCTTTTTTATAAGATATATCAGAGTATTAGCCGATTTAAGTTAGACCTACAAGATCGGCTAGGTTATGAACGCATATATTTATTATCCTGGAGTATATTTAGATTAAGTGATTCATACCGTCTCGGCATAGCCGATCTATCCCAATCACTTAGGTTAAATATGCTTCGAGAAAACAATTATATGCGGTTGGTTTCCGAGCCGATCCGGTAGGATCTAACTTTAACCTTAACGCATGTATCTGTTTATTCTTTCTTATTGGTTAGCAGATCAAACCAATTGGCACGCTTAGATCATCATAGGTAGCTAAGGACGGACCTGCAATGGAGCTAAGCAGATCTTCCAGGCCAGCGCGTGAGAGAATTTTCTCATCAACAGATCCCTGATATCATCGACGACATCATCATCGCGGTTTTCGAAGGGATTCGCGACGAGCCGTTGATCGGAAAGTTTGAGCATAAACCCCAGAGGACAGTCAAGAAGTTATTTGTGATGGCGAATTTTTATGCCAAATCGACGATGTCATCAAAGCATCACGCCAAGAAAAGCAGTCTGGAATCAGCTGGCGCCCCAAGAAGGACAATGGCGACAACAACCAAAAAGATTGCAAGCGTAAGCCCAGGATCTAGTAGCCACAACTTCAAATTATCAGCAATAACGTCCATGCGTTAGCACCTATGACAAGATCATGAATGGCCCTTGCCAGCATCATCCCAACTCCAAACACGCGGCCAAAGATTGTTTCATCTACAAGAAGTTTACTAAAGAATATGAGGTCTAGCTCAAGACCGCTACAGGCGAAGGGACTTCTGGGCAAAAGAAGGATGATGGCGATACTGACGCAGTTTTTTTTCAGGACCATCGAGCCGAGTTAAACCACATTTTCTGAGGACCGCTTCCATACGAGTCCAAGAGAAAACAAAAGCTTACTGACTGGGAGATCAACGTGATTCAACCGAAAGTTCCACAATACCTATGATGGTCTAAGGTAGCAATTATGTTCGATTGCTTGGATCATCCTGACCGAGTGGCTCACCCAGGCGGTACCCCTGGTGCTAGACCCAATTGTATGCAACATCAAGTTGAAGTGTGTCCTCATTGATGACGGTAGCACGCTCAATATCCTCTTCGCCAAGACACTGGATTAGATGCAAATTCCAAGATCCGAGTTGAAGCCGAGTTCCGCTCCGTTTCACGGGGTAATCCTTAGGTTATCTTCAACACCACTTGGGCAGATTACTGTTCTAGTCACCTTTGGCTCTCCGGATAGTTTTTAGACCAAAAAAGTTTGCTTCGAGGTTGCTAACTTCGAGGCAACTTACCGCGCCATACTAGGACGGCCGGCTCTTGCAAAGTTCATGGTTGTTCCCCATTTTCACCTACCTGATGATGAAGATACCTAGTCCACAAGGAGTAATTTCTCTGCGTAGTGACGTTAGATAAGCCTTTACTTGCAACAAGGAGAGCTGCAAGATGGCCCAATCTCGTGAGAGAGCACTCGGCCGACAAAAGATCTAACTGGCCGCATCGACATCACAGGAAGAAGAAATCCCTGCCAAGAAAATCCCTAAGACAATAGAAGGCGACACCAAGACCAAGAAGATTCCGTTGGATCTGACTGATTCTTCTAAGGTCGTCGTTATCGGCGTTGAGTTAGATTGTAAATAGGAAAACATGCTCATCACCTTTCTTCAAGCTAAAAAGACATACTTACATGGAAACCTTCGATATGCATGGTATTCATAAAGAGGTGATCGAACACTCCTTAAACGTAAAGCCTAACGCTAAACCTATCAAACAACAGCTCCGTCGATTCGCTCAAGACCATAGGGATGCTATCAAGGAAGAATTGACTAAACTCTTAGTGACTGGATTTATCAAAGAAGTGTATCATCCCGACTAGCTGGTGTCAATGCAAAAACACGATAGCCTGAGAGTTCTGCATAGCTCTAATGCAGGTCCAAGACGTCGATGGAATGTGGGCATGCCAATTAGTTTGATCCTACAGCCAACAAGACATGATAAACGTTAGCAGACGATAATCGATCGGCTGATAGGCCAATGTCGTATCATGATGACCTAGCCGATACGAACGAGTCGAATCGGTTGTAAGGTGAAAGGTTTTGTTCATGAACTAGATTTGGATTAAATATAACCATAAACAACTTTTTCTTAATAGAATCAATCCTATAGGTCAAATCAAATCGATGCAACATAAAACTAAGATTATTAAAGTCAATTGTTATACAATTATATGAGCTAAATAACTAGCCAATGGATAGATATTGAAACTCATATCCAAAACAATCATGATCGACTGTAGATTCTCTTAGTTTCAAGCAATTACGATAGATCAGATCTAACCAAAACAGTATTAATTACTTATAACCAAAATTAGATAAATTAAAGATTATATGGGCTCATATCATAGCAGATGGAATAACTTGGACGATTAGATAACATATCGGCTAAAACTCCGATATACCTTATATAAGACTATCAACCTGAATTAAATCCACTAAACAGACTAACCGAGAAAGTGTGAGGTTAATAATAAGCTTAATCGATTTAAAGGATTGATAAACTTAAATAAGATGATAGATATAACCAGTTAAGCAAAATAAAGCATAAAAATTAATGCAAAACAGTTATGTCAGGTAAGATCGGCTGAAACTCTGATACACTCTTATTGATAATCCAAGAACAAGTTAGTTCTTATAATTTCAACCAGACTTAGTAGGTCAAACTCAACTGATGTAGCACAAAGTATAAAAGAAACGGTAAGTTCTAATCAAGCATTTAATTGATTTTCAGGGTGGTAGATACACTAAGCAATATAAAACGTCGAGAACAGTTTGGCCGATATCAGTAAACCCTAAATGAATCAATCGATTCAGGTAAACGATACTAACAACTTAAATTAGATAATGTATATGATAGCTTAACGCTTGTATTGACCGAAATAAAGTGTCGAACTCAACCGATGGAAACCCTAGCCTCGCCGATACATGCAACTATAGTCGAAACTCATCTCTTACTGGAGATCGAAATGAATTGTTGTTTTTACAAGACCCCAGATGTTCATATTTATACCATCAGCCCGATCATCGTGGTGAACGAGGCCATGGAGGACTGCAAGGTGAGTGGCTACCATGTCCGGCGTGGCACGATGATCCTTGTCAATGCATGAGTGATCCATCGCGACGGTAATGTTTGGGAAGCACCGGAGAAGTTCATGCCGGAGCGGTTCTTGGATGCCGACGTGGTGACCATGGTCACCACGCTCATGATATCATTCGGGCTTGGCCGGCGGTAGTGCCCCGGGGAGGGGCTCGCCATACGCATTGTCGGCCTAACAGTGGCAGCGCTCGTGCAGTGCTTCGAATGGGACGTCGTGGAAGCCAGTGCCATCGACATGGCGGAAGGCTGCTGGCCATCGATGCCGATGGCGACGCCGCTGGTGGCTGTCTACCGGCCCAGGGAGTTCGTCAGGAGTGTGGTCTCTGCTTCTATCTGAATGCCTCATGGTTTGGACGCAAATCTCTGAAGAAAATCCAAAACCAAAACTTGATTTGTATTTGCATAGTGATGATGCAATCGTGCACAATGATTGTTAAGAAGAACACTTGAAGCAAGATACCTTTTGGATGACGATAGAGATATACTGCATGATCATAATGTACTGTATAAAATCCACCTCAATGATGAAGAGAACAGTTGATAGGACACCGAGAGTTTTTGTTGCTTACTGAACTATCTTATCTCCCCTGAATTTTTTTCCCTATCCAGCGTGATCAAATTGTCAATCGAACACTCCATTTGCTGAATGTCAGAAAAGGGCCAGTGGAATCAGCAACCAAATTTTTGCAAGAATGATGAACTTCTGTACAACACAGGCATGCATGCTCCGATGATCAATAAGACTAGGCAGCAGCATAAACTCCAAGTTCATAGGTTGAGAGATGCTTTATGTCAATCATAACCCTTGAGGACAGACTGTTTCTCTATGGTAGTTCAAGAAGTATTCAAAAATTCCAGATGAATATATTAGCTCACCAGTGCCAAACTTCAAAGCATAAGCCATTGGATCTGCCACCAACTCGATTACTAAACTCCTTGAATCAGCTGCCAAATACCAAAGTTCATTCGAATCATCCATCTCCTAATTTGTATATATACTGGCCATTTAACTCCAAAGTATGCTATCATCAAGTTCTGAAGCTTCAAAGTTCTGCCTAACGGCCCAGCAAACAAACCTAATTTTGCATCTTCTTAGATTTACAGGCTTTGAGCCTTATGAGCTTCTTATTAGATAGAGCTATGGGCTTTGAGCCCAAAAGAGCTTCTGAGAGCTCATGAGCTAGCTAGAGCTCGGCTTGTTAAGAAGACACCGACTCGTTTAATTAATTTTACGAGTCGAGCTGAGCCCATAATAAGAAGATGAGAACAAGCTGAAGCTTTTACTGTGGTCTGTAAGTTTGTAACTGCTGCATGTTCTTGTTAAAATAGTTTATAAGTTGCCGTGTTTAGTAACAGGACTAATCTAGAATGCATACTAATGATACCTGTAAATATTATTCAGTACGTAAGTTTTTTCAAGGCAATCATCAGTATGTAAGTTTCTTTTTCTTGAGATGTATGATAAAGTGGTTATGAAGAACTTTAGAACATAAAAGGAGTAAAAGAAAGTTGTGCAGGCTCATAGAAAAAAGGACAGATTTTTCAAAGAACCTTTTCTCTGAAGCATACTTTGTCGGTCTTCATCTCCATGCTCAGTTACTTGAGCAACCTGCTAACCTCGTCAGCATGCAGAGATCCAGAGTTTAGATAAGCCAAGAAATCTGCACAAGAAAAAGGCATCACAATTTTTTTTTCATTTGCATGAGAAAAAGGCCAAGAGAACTTCCCAGTTTGGTGACAACACCTGTAAGCCTGTAACTGCTACTGAAAATTACTGTCCAACGTTTTTCAGATCCTTGAGAATCCCAACAACTGCACCTTCGAAGAGAGGTCAGTGTCACGAAAAGGCAGGCGGCCAATATGGACATAAGATTGAGTTAGGGATGATTGTGGAGGCAGGCCTGATCGAGTCCAAAATTTTATTGCACTCTTGTCAACCACTCTGTACTTCGTCAGCACTAAGCATGCACGTCGCCAAAAGATGTCACCTTTTCTCCCTCTAGACAATACAAAAGATGTATCATTTAGGATCCTATAGGTGCTATTGTGGCCAAACATGATCCAAAGATCAAGCTCCTTTTTATATGACTATCTGCAATCAGTTATCATCAATGCAATGTCCGATGAGTCACCAATCCAGTAATATGAAATGGCAGACAACAGTGATCATCACAGGAAAAAATCCCAGAGAAGAAATTTATTTACCTTTTGGGCAAGGGGATATGTATGACTAATCCTCCTCATGTGCTTACTGTTGTGAAAAAGGTTTGCTCATTTATCACATGAGATGGATTCCAGTACATGTCTAATCAGTTTGGGAGAACTAAATGCAGTTGCCCTCCCTCTGAAGAAAGGTACATCTGAACAAATAGGAATTTCCCACTTTCACATTCAGATTACTGGACTCTCAACTGCGAGCCAATGAATGCGGGATCTGAATTTGACCTCATCTTGCAACAAGATTTACATTATTGGGGGCTAGTTGGTACCTGAAGTGGCATCAGCATAGCACTTGTAACAGGGCAAACAATTGATGTGTTCCTGTTTAGGCCAGAGAAAAGCAGTGATCAGAAGCAAAGACAAAGACCTCCCCCTAGTAATGATCAAATATGAACAGAAAGAGGTTGCACAAAAACTAAAAGAACTAGATACCAATGGGTCCCTGAGAAATTGTGCTTGAAAACTGCACATAGATCTGCATATCTCGCTGAAAGCGACGCATGTTGGGTACTGCCCCCTGCAGATATGGTTAATTATGTGGAAGGAAGCTAGGTGCCTCTCCTTTTCTATCTTGATCAAGTTGACTAGTATCAAATGTAAGCTCTATCCATCCCCAATAAAAGCATCCATCCCCAATGCTAACATCATCATCACACTTGCACAAAACAAAGGAAAGCAAGATGGCAAGAACTCAGCTTCCATCTTCCAGCAAAAGACTACCTAAAAAGTACAGGGCGGTCCTCCTCCAGTACGCTTGTGACAGCAACAGTCTCCCACTAAAGCAAAAAGAAAAAAATTGATGCCTAACAAGTTAACAGCAGATGGCCACAATATATCTGCAGTATTATAACTCCATTATTGGCTCTTGAAAGGATAACACGACCATAAAACAATTCTATTCGCCTCACCGCTCCACTTTAGTTGTTAGTTCTCACTTGTCACTTCTCAGATCGGATTGTTATAATATCAATAGAAGTAACAAGAAGGATGCATGTTTCTTTTTTCCAACACTATCTTTGAATAATAATACTCCATAAAGAACAGTGATGTAATTAACTAATTACTACTACTGCTTGCGCCTATATGTGCTGCTTATTGTGAATCCTGACCTAACCATCATGCTTTGTGCAAGTAAATTTCAGAAAAGGTGAACTATGGTATATGGTACATGGCAAAAAAAAAACTGAATATTTTATATAGCTAGCATTACAGTAGCATCTATCCCCAGGATGTTCAACAGGAGTACATATAAAGACAGTATTATAGGATTGCTTCTTATGGCCTAACCTAACCATCATTCTAGAGCCTGAAGCTGTGGGCTTGCCTGATTAGACTAGACCAAAAATCCTAACAAGATTCATGACTTGCTAATGGGAAATCGCTTTCATCAAACCCCCTGACGAATAGTCAAACGGCGCCTGTATGAGGCATACCAGCCAATGGAAGAAAGCTTGTCATGGAAATTTCATGCCTTGTATTATGATTCTTGTTTTCTTTTAGGAAAAAGAGCAGGAGTACGCACATCAACAAGTGAGATGTGTACAGGAAAAGATGACAGAAGCATGCATTGCCTTGCCCCTGGCATATGTACCAGCGTAGCATAGCATAGCACCACTACAATATATGCAAGGGCCAGGCAAGAAAGGAAGAAGAGATAAGCAACTAAAAGAGAGATCCACTCACTCCAGACAAAGCTCTTTACCTCCTGATTCCTCACAAAGACCCTCCACAAGCCTCAATTATTACCTCCGAAAAAATTCCCTCCGCCTTCCTACCTCGTCATCCTTTATAAAGCCATCTGAAAACTGAAAGAAGATGCACCATACATGAGTTGCAAACCTAGAGCCAGAAGCCTGAACCACTTACATGGTAAGAGATGGAGCAGGCAGACGAGTCGTCGGTGAACAAGGAGAGCTCAGAACAGCAGCTTACCAGCGAGCAAGATGACGGCGCGACATGGCTGAGCCTCACTCTTGGCACAAAGGGATCACCAGAAGAAGCCACGGCTGAGGCAGAAGAAGCAGAAGCAGAAGCAACAAACTGCTCGGAGTCTGAGCCTCCTAAGCCTTCTGCCCCACACAAGGTGTTCTCATGTAACTTCTGCATGAGGAAGTTCTTCAGCTCGCAGGCTCTGGGCGGCCATCAGAACGCTCACAAGCGAGAGCGAAGTGCCGCCAAGCGCTCCTACCATGCGCAGAGGATGATGATGGGGCTGCCCCTTGAGGCACATGCTGCCTTTGTGCACTCCCTGAGAGTAAACCAGAGCTCGGTGATTCAGAAGGCAAGTCAGCAAGCACAGATGAGGACAGCACCAAGATTTCATGAAGGTAGCATCAGCTGGCCACCGATTGCTTACGAGGAGTTGCCGAATTCGACATGGCCAGGGAGCTTCAGATTGAGATCACAACCTCCAGACCAACCATCAGAACAGAGTAAGATAGACTTAAATCTCAGGCTTTGATAGGTTGATGTACAACTCTGACCAGTACATAAGTCCCTCCTCAAGCTTGTCCTTCTGAATAAATGAGTTTGAAGTAATCAATAGGTTCAGCTCACCATCAGATGAAAATCATATGGTGGTACTGAACTTCGAAGGTATTGTTGTTCATTTGGAATTCTTGGCCGAATTATTGGAAAAAATTTCAGAGACAAATTACTGCACTAATGCTGTAGCTAGAAACTTATTAGCATGATCTTAGTTAATTTTACTGTGAAGAAAGACATGCATTCCACCGCACTTCTTACACGAAGAATCTATATCTTGTCTTTATCAGTAATTCAGTTATATTGCAAGTGTCCTCAAATTTTATTTTCCAACATGTAGCTAAAGTTCCACGAAAACAATGTCTGGAACAGTGGCAACATTTTCCAATTCCTACAGGAAATGAATTGACTAATTTCAAAAATTCCAGCAAAGTCCTATGAAATTCCAACGTACCAAAAGCTAAGAGGAAGATAATTTAAGGTCAGAAAGGGCAATACGGTTTTTTTAATTGAATTGGTAGTGAAGTAGAAAGATTATCAATTCTCACTCATATGAAACACATCGCTAAGAAAAGTTTTGGAAAAGAAAAGGTAATGCAGCCTATGTAGAAAAACTTCATGATGGAAAGTGTGGGGCAAAAGGAGAACTTTATGTACCTTTCAAGTTTCAAGTTGCACATATTTTATCAGTAGAAAATTATAAATGGCATCTGAACTACTCTAGGCTACTGTATTGCACATAACACAAATGTAGGCAGCACTTACAAGACAGAAACAACGGTAGGAGGTTATGTCTGCTGCATTAGTTGCCATGAAAGAAAATCGAGTTTGTGAATACACCACAGTACCACACCAAGTCCCTCAACACACCACATCAAATATTTCTTGATGATTCATTACCAAAGGCATACATCTATAAGTTAGATTGAACAAAATATGTTGATACAAAATTGTCACGGTAAATAGCACATGAGGTATCAACTTGTCAAGCATAACTGTTCAAGTCACCAGTGTTATTCTACCCTTAAATAGGGAGAGGGGGGGGGAGGTACTGAAACTGTAACCGACAATTTCATAAAAAGATTAACAAAGGGAATGGACCAGCATATCAAACATTACAAGTTTTTCTCCCAACAAACCAAGGCACCATGTTGTAAGTTATAATACAGAATACAATTTTACAAAAACAGGAGAATGCCTGTTAGCATGCTAGCAATTCAGTGACTCCTAAATAGACTCTGAAATCTGCCCCTAAGGCTTAGGCTGTGTAACCGTTCAGCATCTAAATGCTTACAGCACCCTAATTTAGCTGAGAAGCTGCCCTGCAACTGTAATTCTTCCTTTATCTCCAGGAGCTCAAGACAAGCTCAGACTGTTAACCTCACAATGTTGCAGACCAAAAACAACTACTCTGTTAAATCTTGGAGGTACGACGCAGGGATATCAACAGGGGGAAGCAATGTTGATACACACTTGAACTGTTCCAAATAATTGCAGAATTAGACCAACGCTACAATTATGACAATAATCTGATTAAGACTACATGATGCAGGACGTGCACATACCTTGTGTTGCTTGTACTTGTCACGAATTGCAGTTAAGGATGAACATTTTCTTCTGAGCTGCAAATCATGAATGACCGAGATGCAATCCTTCAGTTCAGACACCTTGTATCCTGTCAACTTCTGCATCTTCTTGCTCTAGAACCACATGCAGGAGAGTTTTTAGCCCTCGGATATAAATCCACAGCAGCATTGTGTACAGTGGAATAGTTTTTAGTTCTTACCCAAGGATTGGTGTATGGATCAATGGTAAGTTTAGCAACAAACACCACTGAGGCAGCAACCACCGATGGCAAGAACCGGAGACAGCCATAGTCAAGTAGACTAAGCTCAGCAAGATAACTCCCCATGAACTCCAATAGCAAGCTGGAGCGCTGCAATGAGTATACAAGAATACGTCAGAGACGCCAATTTATGAACCCTCAGAAGCAATAGGGCAAGAATTAAATGGCCGAAATGAGATGAATCACAAGGATTGACTGGTCACCTTTTTGTCTTCCTGGCAAGATCTCGTGAACCGCCTGAAATTCAGTGAAACAAAGGGGAAATGGACAAAAGAATGATTTAGCCACAAATTCAGATTGGAAGCAAGCAAATGCAGAAGATTATGAGCTTTGGGGGGTCAGTGTGCCCACCTGAGGAATGTCTTGATGGTAGGATTGCCCATCTCGAACTTGAGAAGTTTGAGTATGTCGCTCTCCATCTTGACAACCTCCTGCCTAGTGTACGTATTATCGGTGATGTAGCAAAAATCCTCCACATGAGGAGGGCTAATCTCCTCGTACTTCCTGCAACCCCCACCATCCAAAACCAACTCAATCCCCAATCTCTGATGCAATGGGAGGAGAGGAAGAAATGGGGGAGGGATCACGGAACGCTTACGCAGCGATGAGCATGGCAGCGACGCCGAGGAGCTGCAGCCTGTTGCGCCTGAGCGGGTGGGCGGAGAGGTAGCGATCGAGGTAGGAGACGGCGAGGTAGAGCGTGTCGGCGACGAGCTTGTACTCCTCGGCGACCTCCACCAGCCAGTCCACGAGGATGGCCCGCATGTTGGCCGTCACGTCCACCTGCACCGCCTCGATGTAGTCCGCCGTCGCCTGCCTCCGCGCCTCCACCTGCGCCACCACCACCCCATCGTCGTCAGATCCCCTCTTCCCAAACCAACCTATTCATTCGAATGCGGGGGGGCAGATCGAAGCGTGTACCTCCATGGATCGGAGGTAGGTGTAGATGTCGGAGGCGTACTGGGGGTCCCCACCGGAGGGTGACGTCGTCGACGTCGACGCGGATGACGCGGGGGAGCCGCCGTCGCTGGGCACCTCCGCAGCAGGCGCCGCCGGCGCGGGCTCACGGGCCTCCACCACCACCTCCGCGGCGGGCTCGGCCTGCTTGGACGACGGCTTGACGACGGGGTGGTGCGACGAGGGCTGGCGGGGGACGACGGCGTTGGAGAGCGTCGGCAGGTCGCTGAGCGCGACCCGCTTCCTCTTCGCCGGCGCACCACCATCGGCGGCGGCCGCGGCGGCGGAACGCTTGGCCGCCGCCGCCGCGCGGGTGAGCCGCGCCGCGGAGGCCGGGGTGGCGTTCTCCTTGTCGGCCATCGCCTCCTCCTCCGGTGGCGGCGGGGGGGTTAGGGTTTATGGATTTGGATGCGGGGGGAGCAGCACGGCGAGGCGGCGGCGGAGGGGGAGGCGGTTAAGTAGATTTGGGGGAATGGGAGCTGTGGGAGGGAAGAACTAAGAAGAGCGCCAAATCGAGAATTCGAATGGATGGGGACGCGCCTCCGGCCTCCGGGCTGAATCGAATCCGATCTCACGAGGAGGAGGAGGAGGGTTTCGTGGAATCGTGTTTCGCTTTTTTGGTTTTTGGGGGAATCTGGAGGCTCGTGGGCGGGATCTGCTCGATGAGGTATAGGGTTTAAAAATCAAATTACCCATGACTCGGCGCCAAATGGACGGTAAAACCTTTTTTACAGAGCCAGTAGTAAATGGTTTTGCAGATTATGGCCCGTTTAGTTTCATTTGCAACGTCAAATTTTTACATCTCAAAACTTCTAACCATAAACTTAAAAAAATAGATGTTTAGATATATGTATAATTTTTTTATCATTCATGCAAATACATGTATTTTTGATGTTTAGATATATGTATAATTTTTTTACCATTCATGCAAATACATGTATTTTTGCATGCTGGATAAATAGTGCAACTCATCTCCCAGGATAACTTTTACACAATTTTAGGTTTCAATCCTCTTAAAACCCAAAAATTTAACAAACAAGTTTACACATGGCTATTTTTCTAAAATTCATAAGAATATCTAAAATTCAAAATTTTACATAATTTTGAAGAAACTAAACATGGCCTAGGCCTATATTACTGTATTAAATTCCAGAAGAGACCAGCTTTTACAAAGGAAAAAATTGACTTTTTATACAAAGGGGAAAAAAGTTATGCATATGCATATATACATTATGCAACACCAAGGTTTGCTACAACCAAAATACCAGTACTACCAGAAACATCGGTGATGAAATAGTACTAACTCTAAGATTTGTAAGCATAGCACAAGCACAACACGAACTACAAGAAGAAGGTGAAAAGCACAGCACAAACACCATGATGAAATGGTTACTCCTATACGGAAATCTGACGCTCCTGGGCAACCCAACCCAGCTCCCAGCCTGGTTCAAGCTGCTGCAGGGACCATGACCTGACCTCTACCTTGGCCATCCCATCCATCGATGGGTTTGCTCCTTTTCTCCCTCTCCTATGTATCCCATACTAATGTTGCTGCATCGAAATTGGATCGGTTCGGATGATGTTTGAGCGTTTCCGGTTTCCGTCTTTCTCATGCAGAAGTAGTTCAGTCAACTGACAGAAGTTTTACAGAGCATTGCTGTGGCTACCAGGGAAAATCATGAGCGTGCATCACTGGAGACTGCAAGGAGCTGCATCAGCTCAAGCCGGCACTCCTGACCTCGGATGTAATGGCCCAGCATCATGCACCTGAACAGCCATTGCAAAATCACAAGGTCAAAACGTTGTCAAGTATCAGTAGGCAGCACAAGGAAGGAACTGCTAGGATTACCAGAATAAGAGACGGGCAAGACGGTCGCGAGGAATAGATATCAGGGGCTGAAATGGGAGGGACACATCCTCCACGAGCTCAGCAAATTCATCATCCTCCATCCCAAAATTTACAGCTCCACCCGCCATGTTCTCTGAGGTCGGAGGGCGATTCGTATGCATTTTGGGGGAGAGCGTTGCTAGCAGACCATGTACCACTGAGTAAACAGCTTCTTCCACACCAGGGCAGGAAGACTCCGAGAGTTCAACAACCTGTTCAAAATGGTTATTAGCTCAAATTAAAACAAAAGGGTGCTCAGGAAAATGGAAAACTTCATCTAGCTTTGATTGGTATTGTTTTTTTTTTGTTCACATGGTATAAAACAAGAGGAAATATATTAGTTGTGGAACTCAAAAGGCCAGAAACAGAACAACCTTCTCAGGTGACAGCGATCTCAAGTAATACAGCAACTCATTTTTCTCTTCTCCGGCAAATTGCTGCATTTGCTGGGAAGAATTTTTCTTCTTAAGTTCATGTAGCTCCTGCAGGGTTAAAAATAATATAAGAATACAATCAAATTCTGCATTGGTTGTTTTCAAGTGAAATCTTAAACCTGCAAAGATGTTAAAGAATACCAATGGGATTAACCTACAGTTCGAAGGGAAGGTGAAGTTGACCTCTAATATTACACTAGCCGAGCTTGCACTAAGCAGACATTCTTCATACAGAAAGAAGTGTGCAATTAACGAGCCATGAAATTTCCACTGTGCTAATAGGTATGCCAAGATTGGCAGATGTATGCAGTGCAGTCATTACACATAGAATGGACATAACTACCAATCATCTATGATCATCCAATCAGGTAAGAGATGGCTATTACCTTTTCCATGGAATCCAAGCGAGATTGCATACTGAGAATGAGTTCTTTTGCTTCAATACTTAAGCTACCTAGTCCATCCACATTTCCACATAATTTTTCCTCTGCCATTTCTGATTCAAGTGTCAAGCCTACATCTTCCGGTAAGCTGAGAAACATGGCAGGCCTCCCAACACTCTGAATTTCTTCACTGTTATCTCTTTTCTTGCATTCAGTTTCTTCTTCATAAAACTCTAGCATTCTTTCAAGGGAGAGTCTGTACTGAGCATTGAATAAAGTATACCTGAAATAGAGGCAAAGTGACATTAGAAACTAATTTTCCCTCGCACATGCAAATGACTTCATCATGTGTTTGTGCCAAATGAGCACAAGGAAAATAAAATACTTTTATGTAAATGGTCTAGCCTTTCTTCTAAGACTTGAGTCAAGTGATAAAGCATTCTATTTCACCATACCAACAATTACGGGTGAAAATAAGTTTGATGCCATCAAAAAGGTTAATATTTCTCTCTTCTTCCTTTTTTATGAGGAAGAAGGTTAGTAATTCAATCTGAAATTTAGAGGGATCAAGTTTAATTTAAATGAAAGCCAAGCTGATACCAAGCGACTTATATTCGTCATCTCCTTCATGAAATTATGAAAAGGAATGCACCATTTAACAGCAATTAATAGAGGTGAAAGAATAGCTAGTTCCAAAGGAGAATGGGAGGTGAGTGCTGAAGCAATAGTAGTAGATTGTATGGGTAACAATTTCCAGGTAGACTGGACAAGGGTGTACACCTGTACTATATGCCCAACGAAAACAATACTGCTAGACTCTGTACACTAGAATCTCATCGGAAGAAAAGCTATGGGAAAAGGTTTGGAGTTCGCAATTCACACCCTCAAGACATGCTTTGACATACTGCATACATAAACGAAGTGCTGCGATTGTCCTGACAAACTCAGCATAGGGAAATAGCATTTACATTTCATGCATATAGATGATAGACAAGAGCTATGCTACAGCTGGCCACCAATAGTGGTGAGCTCCAGTCCATGCTACATAATTATTTATCTTAATGCATTGACCTAAAACTACACGTGAAGTCCTTGCTACTATCATGTGCACATTTCAAAAGGTGATCATGCTTAAATCTGACTTCTTTTGACCAACTAGATTGAACTATAATCAATACAGTGGATGAGCATGAAAGCTAAGTTTCGGGCAGAAAAGCATACCCTGTCATTATTGAAGATGTCAGCAGCTTGAAAAAAGGATTCCAAAGGGACTCTATGACCACATGGAACTGATCGGATGGAAGAAGGCCCAACATGCCTGAAACAGTCCTCTTCATTGCATCCACAGTTTCAGAAGAGACATCTTTTTGGATTATGCTTAGATCCAAAGGTTCTATGTCTTTTATCAAGTTCCAAAGCGCAGATCTCTACAAGCAACACAGGAGCATCACGATAATGAACAGTGACAATACAGAAACTCAATAGGACCAAAAGATGCTAATGCTCTCATCTAGATAGGTTTGACAGTGGGGGATGACAAGCATATATTCTTTGTTGGTGAAAGCTAAATAACATCCTCACACTTGTATGGAGACATTCTAACTTTTGTTGTTGCTCGAGCATGCTGAATTACTTCTCCATCACTGTCATCCAACCGCGAGAGGCTAAATAATGTGTATGCATACTCAAAAAGTTAACCATATTATCACTCGGATGCACTTTTAGTAAGCTTTATACTGCTCAAGGGTTAAGACAAATTGTGTACCAAGATTAGTAAGCAGCACGACAAACTATCCAATGAGAAAGATACAGTGGTGGCTTTGCGCATCGATGCTATCATTTACTTTTGTGTTGCCAACTCTTGGAACATTTACATCTCTAAATGAACAGATCTACGGTACAAATCCTTTCAATCCCCCATCACTTGGCCCAATCCAAATCCTACGCCAATTAACGCATCATACCACCTACTGCTGCTCGATTGAGTATTGCAAAGCCTGAAAGCTATCGTTTCATAATTTCACCTCGATTCTTCTGTTTCGAATAACTTAGTTGTTAGCATATGGAGGAACAGGGAGTTAGCCACTCGGCCGGGCTCGGGCGCTCACCTCCTCGTAGGCGCCGCCGCGAAGGGGCCTCCCACGCGCGTGCAGCTCGTCGGGCGATGCCGCCGCCACCACCCCGACCCCGGCAAGCCTCCTTCCCCGCACCCCGCCTCCCCACGCCGCCACGGACGCCGGGGGAGCACGAACCCCGAGGAGGAGTTTCCTCCCCACCGCAGAGGACGACGCCCCCGCGCCGGCGCGAGTATGCCGGAGGATATCGGCATGTGGACGGCCCGCCGTCGCGTCGCCGGCGGCGAGGGAGGCTTCTCCTCGCGGGGTTGGGTGGGTGTGTGGGTTGGTGGTTGGTGGTGGTGGGCGCCTCGCTGGCAAGGTGAGGCGATGCGCGTGACTGCTTAGCTGGACCCACGCTCTCTCTCTCTCTCTCTCCCCCTCTCTCTCACTCTCGCACTCTTCCAGGTGGGCCCCACGGGCGCGTGACTGCTCAGCTGGACCCACGCTGTCTCTCGTTTCCATGTGGGCCAAGGGTTCATATGGCCTCGAGTACACGTGTGACATCGTACGCCCGTTGAAATTTGGGCAAACTGTAGCGAATTTGTTTGGGTTCGTTTTAAAAACCGTATCTGTTCGTCACAGATTGCGACAAGAATACCCGTGATAATTTTTTTTAGCGATGAGACTTGTTCAGCTGCAAGTAATCTGGCCGCGATCTCTCACGGGAAACGGTCATCATCAGGAACTCGTTTTGTCCAAGGAAAATATGTGACTTTATTTATTTATTTATTGGTGTACCAGGTTTAGCACGTTTTGTGGAATTTTAGTTGATTTCCAGTGTTAAATTTGGTTAATTTTGTTGATTAATCATGGAAGTAAGAACATTGTTTTCTCATGCCAGCTGGTTGCCATGGACAATGGTCAATGGCTGCCTTTCTCCGTAAATCTCTTCTAAGCTAAAAGAAAATTATACACCCAAAGTTCCATGAAAAAACTTTCCAGTCCACGCAATTAATTTAATAATCAGATGAGATTGCTTCAGCCTTTTTTTTAACTACATGGATAAGAAAAAAGATTTACGACATATGATATATAGTTAATTTTGGTATCATATATATTGATAGATCACATCTTCCTTGCTACAAAACTCGACGTTGTTATACTTCTCGTATTCCTTCGTCAAGTACAGTAACCCTGTAACCGTTTAGGTAGCTCGGATCACATGAGAGATATAATAAAAATATAGTTATACAATCAAACCAATATAAATAAATCATATCTCAATTTTCTGTTATCTTAGATGTTTATGGTTATCTATTTATTTATTATATTACAACTGAAAAGGAGCCACAATATGGGTTGTGAAGACTTAAAAATTTTCACATTAATTAAAAAATATATATATCGTTAGATCATAGTATAGTTAGATCATAGTGGGTTCAGATTATATCGATATAAATTGATCAATGGATATATAAAAATATTATTGTTTTTCTACAAATGGATAAAGACTTAGAAAAGGAATCATATAGCAAATAGCCGCAACATGATTTAGGCTGAAGAAAGAATCGGATTTAGTTTGTAGCCACTATCAAAACAAGCCGAAGCAGAGTTGGATTGCATATATGTTTGCAGATAGTTGTTTTTCTTTTGCTAAACGAGCACCGTCCAAGTGTCTATGAAGTAGCATCTGTCTTGTCATTCTAATAGCAAATTATTTTTTTTTCATTTTTTTGGCAAGCACAGGATGCTCACTGTGCTCCTCCGGTTCACCTCAACCGTCCAATCGTCCATCCCTGATTCCAGAAGGACAATCAAACATAAACAGATAAGATGGCTGCTTGTTTGTTCAACAACTGGACATGGCTAGAGACGGCCAACTGGGCCGAACCACAGTGGGTCAGTCTGGGCACGGCCTTTTCTGTAACAGACATGATACGAGCATGGCACGGGTTGTAAACGGCCGGACCGGCACGGCACGAGTGGTCGTATCGTGCTTGGGCTGCTGGGCGAACCCGTGGGTCGGCACGACATGGCCCATTCACTTTAGCAAAACATTGTAGCAGGTACTATGGCAAATATTATGGCAATGTTAATGTAGCCCGTGGGTCTTTAATGGACCAAAACAGTGCGAAACAGTGAAAAACAGTGCCGCGGGACGACCTTGGCCCATGGGCCCTTAACGGACCCGTGCTGGCACAGCACGGCCCGAGCACCCTGTGAGTCATGCTTGGGCCGGGAGCTCAGCACGTTAGCCGGCACAGCACGGCCCATTTCACGAGTCGTGCCTAACGGGCCGTGTTGAAACAGGTCGTGTCGCACCCGTGCCCGTGTCGTGCCAGGCCGAGTCGCCCGTTTGGCCACCTATAGACATGGCTGCCTTTAGGTTATCTCCAAGAACGGAAGCTTATCATTGGTGATGATGGCGATGGATTTACATGATACATCATGTATCCTAGAAGTGAAGAGAAACATCACTTTACATACATCCATTTCAAAATATTTATATACATCCATTTTAAAATACGACGTCGTTGACTTTTTACATGGCGTTTGATTATTTATTTTATTAAAATATTATATGAATATTATTTATTTTGTTGTGACTTGTTTATCGCAAATAAAATATTATCGTAATGTTTATTTTTATATATTTATATAAAAATTATGAAAAAGATGAATGATCAAACGCGTAAAAATCAATGGTATCATATATTTTAAAAATATATAGTAAGTTGTTTCGTTGTTCGCATAGTTGAAATTGTGATAAATACAGTTTTAAACATGTAATATGCTTCAACCTTGATTAATTACTTGCGTGATAAAGCTTAAATTTATAAGAAAGCGTGAACCAAACTTGGCTCATTCATCACCACATTAGTACAGATCCTCTCATCTATAACGGGCTCTCACATGTCTAGGTTTTGCGAACCGTCACAACGAAATCATCTCAAACAGGCCTAAAAAGAGGCCGGAAAAGAATTACTCACACAAACATGTTAGATGTGAAAAAAAACACAAGCCCGTCACGAATAATACTATCAGTGACAGGCTCAAATCACGACCCGACAAAGATAACCTACGATATCTTTGTCGGGCCCAACAAAAGTTCGTCACCTATGGCACTCATCGGTAACGGGCAGCAACCTGAGACCCAATTGAGATAACAATTAGGCCCGTCACCGATGAGTGTCATTGGTGACGGGCTCCAATACATGATATGCTTTAAAATCATTTAACCTAGCCCGAGTATCGATTCAGATCTACACATGAACGCAAAAAATTTCTAAGTCCTCATGTTACGAACCCTAGCGCCATCGCCGTTTCTCGGAGCCGGTCGTCACCGTCCCTCGCGCCCTCCCGAGCCTGGCGCTGTCGTTCTCCCTCACCGCCACCGAGCACTGCCATCCCCAAGCCCGAGCGCCGCCATCCCTGAGCCCGGCCACCGAGTGTCACCATGCTCCAGGTAAGTTCGTCTCCCTCATGTGCTACCGTGCTTCCTAATGTATACATCTGAAATGAATGTCATGCCATGTATCCGCCGTTTTCCTCCTTTGTTTCCATCAAACTCTAGCCGTCGCGTCTAGTTTATGTGCGTATAACAAGTTTTTGCGCGCATTGTTCCCATTTCGTCCTCTAATTCGGAATCGGTTTTTAAAACGGGCATAACTTTCGCATACAGACTCCGATTGAGACGTTCCATATATGAAAATCGATTAGAAAAAAATTTCGGATGCCTCATCCGCTGCTTCGCCGCTTTCGGTGATTTTATTTTCCCAAAAAACGCCTCAGAAGATTGCTTTTTGGGCCCGAAAGCTTTTTTTCATTTTTCGAGCGTGTCTTCTGAATTTTTCACCGGCCACGTCTTTCTCAAATTTTCGGTGGTTACCTCTCGTGTGCTTCTAAGTCAAGAAACAATATAAAAGAATAAAAATAAAAAGTCAAATTTTTTATGTCTTGGTCAATAGCAGATAAAAAGAAAAATAGAGAGGAGCAAAAGAGGAAAATATCTAGAGAAGCACATAAAGAGATGCAATGTATAGATCTGAGATGATGTCATTTTTGTTTTGGTTGTATAATGAGACATGTTTTGTGATAAATTCAAATATTCATTCTCCTCCATTTTAAAAATAAATTGTATATATGAATAGATGCTTGAAATATGTAAATGTCATGAATTGGGTTTCCTGTGAATAATTGTATATATGAATAGGGATGCTGGAATAGAAATATAATTGTATATGTGAATAGTTTTTCAGCGGGCATGGCTAACAAAGACCTGAGGCTAGCTAAAAAATATTTTTTGTTTGAGAAATACTCATCGGTGACGGGCCTAACTAAAGCCCATCACACATGAGTATCATCCGTGACGGGCTTAAGTTAAAGCCCGTCACAGATGAGTGTCATTCATGATGGGCTTTAGTTTAGGCCCGACAAACATAAATACATTGGTGATAGGATTTTGTCCGATACAGATGACTTCTTATGTCACTGATCTTGCATTGTGACGGATGCTGTACCCGACACAGATGAGGGTTGTAGTCCGACATAGATGCAGGTTATCGTTGTATTGCCACTTCGCCAGATTATCATGGCACACATTCCAAGTTTCTAAGCAACATGATTTATCAAATCAAAGAACTTTATTTACCAGTTCTATTTCTTTTAAAAAAATTAAATCAATTTACTAACTTTCTGATATTTAATTAATCTATTCGTCAAATAATCGTCATAAACTCAAATTCATGTGTCATTCATCAACACTTTCAAACGGACCCAATCCACCGTCTAAGACTGATGTTATGGGGAGGGCAATTTTTAGACATTTCATTAATTAAGACTGAATACCATGTCATGACAAATCAAATTGTAAATGATTATATTTTCATGAGATATCCTTAGTACGAATCTTAATCTCTGTGGCTTTATTCCAAACTCCCTCTCTCCCATCTAATATGACCTTTTGACATATGTTTTTTTCAAAAGCGATGGGTAATTAATATAAAATGGCAATAGAAAATATCGTTCCATACTTTTTCCTACAAAGCATCCACAAAAGCTTCAGCCCAAGTGGTGATACTCTCTGTTAGTCTAATTCCATCCGCCACTACCATTCTTTTTTCTTCCCTATTCGTCGCTATTCGCACGCTTAGTCATATCTCAGCAGTCATTTTCAGTATTATCACCATCAATTTCGCTACGACAACTTTATCCTTAGATCCACGAACATATCGATCAAAACAACTTGGAATTAACAAAAATTCATTAAACCATACAGATCATAAAAGTACAAGGTATAAATTGAGATCAGACAACAATCCAGTACGTTGGTACTATTACGAAATATAAAAAAAGACAGAATAAATATTTAAAAACCCTATGAGCTATAGATTGAAACCAATGAAAGAAACTGAGTATAAACCTCAAGGAGTTGAGTGATAGCCACCGTACTCTCTTCTCATAATATAAATGATCTTTTTCTTCAAAATTATACCAAATATAAAAGGTTTTATGATAAGACAGTGCTATATTTTCACCTATCAATTTTTATATTAGTTTATTACTCATCATTTATTTTTTAATAGTTTATTCTTCCACCTTCTAACTTTTATACTACTTTATTCTTTCACACATCACCTTTTATCTCATCATATGTCATTCTGCTATTTCCTTAACTTTTAGGAGAACCAAAATATAGATATAAGAGGTTAAGTCTCTAAAGTGGGCCGTATACATTATACGAGAGTACTTTATATAGGAGACATTTAGTTGAGCTAGCCATATGTATAAAGACAACGCATAAAAAATAAAAAATATATCACTCTTCCATGTGTATAAAGAGGACGCATAAAAAATAAAAAAAATATCACTCTTTCCTTGTCACAGCCCGATTTTCGTTCGGGATTAAAAATCATTAAATAAATTATTTTCTAAAAATTGAATAAAAAAGCAAAGTAATCGAGTGAATTAAATAGGGAAATTAAATTTTACTTTAAAAATCATGGCTCGAAATATTTTTGAAATATTCTCCACGCCCTAAAATACTCTCGAAATTTTTCGTGAAATTTTGAAGCTCCGAAATAATTTTAATAATATAAAGAACACTTTAATAATTATTTAAATAAGTAAAATTAATCATTAAATGAGCTAGAGTAATTTTTATTAAATACTTTGGATGTTTTTATATTTTCAGAAATTTTCTTGAAATTATTTGAGTACTAGAAGTATTTATAGAAATAAAAAACCATTTAATAGATTAATTTAAATAAAAACCAATTAAAAACCCTTCTTTTGTTCTCGACCGGAGACGACCCAAAAAGTCCGCCTTTGCCCCTTGCCCCCCGCCGACGCCGCCTCCTTTCCTCTCTCCTCCCGCCTAGCTCGAGTCGGTCCGTTTCTCCGACGCGCACCAAAGTCCGCTTTACCTTCCTCCTCTCCGAGCCGCCGACGCGTTGGCCCCGCCCATCGCTCTCCTCTCACCCGAACCACCGATAGGTGGGCCCCACCTGTCGGGTTGTCCCCAACCTCCCGCGCCTTTGCTTCCGCCGATCTCGCGCCCACGCCGCCGCTTCCGCCGCTCCCTGCCGCCCCAAGCCACGCAACTGTCGCTCGCTTTTCCCCTCAATCCGCGCGCACTCCCGCTCATCGCCCGTGTGCGCAAATCGGCCGAACGATCGATTCGATTTTCCCGGCCGCCGGCGTAACCACTCCGCCGCTTTTCCCACAGCATCCCGGCCAGATCCCGGCGCCCCGAGGCTATAAAAACCCCGCCCGAGCTCTCCTCTCTGTTTCCCCTCCGCCGCCCAAGCTCCTCGTGAATCCTAGCGCACTTCCGCGCTCCTCCCTCCTCGTCGCTCGCCGCCAAACTGCGGTCACGCGTCGGCACCGCTCCAAGCGCCGCCGTCGCACACCGAGGCCACCGCCGCACTCCCCGTGCCACCCCGAACCCCGGCCGCCGCCTCCCGCCTTCGGGTCATAGCCAGAACCCCCTCCCCGCTGTGTTTCCCGAGCCACCGCTACCCCGCTCGCCTCCGACCGTCGTTTTCCGTCGTTGCACCGCTTCCCAAGCATCGTCGGTTTGCCCTTCGGCTTTGTTGCGCCTCACCGTCCTCGGCATCCACTCCCCGCCTCGGACGCGCCATGAAGACCCTATCGCCGAGCGCCCGAACGCCGGCAGCCCTCTTCGCCGCCGCCGCTCGTCGTACCGCCCCTTCCCACCTTTATGCGCTCGGTAATACCCCTACCTCTTTACTCGCTCCTCCACCGCTCTGGCCGCTCGCCGCCGCGCCGATGGCCGCCGCCGGTGACCATCATGGCGCACGCACCACCGCCGCGTTGCCCGGCCAGCCTCCGCCGGTTGCCACCGCCCGCGAGCCACCCCTGCTGTCTGAACTACCTCTCGGTAGATCGGGGCCATCGGTCCCCGTGGCCGTCCGATCCCCTTCGGGGTGATCCGGGCCGTCCACGTGGTGAACCCGTGGACCAGTCCCTGTGGACCGAGTCCACCGTGGACCTCCCCCGTGCGTCGCCGCTGCCTCTGGCCGACGCGCCCTGGGTCCGCCGACGTCGCCCCGCCTATTGACGCGCATTCAGCCTTGCCGACGTCACCCCGTGTCAGCCACGACGTCGCCCTTGTTTTGCTGACGTCATCCCAAGCCTTTTCCTTTGTAAAAATAGTTACAAATTGTGCAATAAATCGTTTTAATTTCCAGAATTCATTTAAATGGTCCAAAACTTCTAAAATTCATATCTAATTCATACGAACTCCAAATTGGCCATTTAAATTACAAAATTCATCTAAAATTGAGCTCTACATGTTTGTTTACTTTTCATGTACTGTTATTTGGTTTTTATTAGTTTTTTCCTCGTTTTACATGCCAACGTGTAGGTTCCGCCGTTTTCGGAGTTCGCACTCTCGAGGAAAAGAGTCCAGAAGTTTGGTTGAAGATGCAAGGCAAGTCACACTTTCCTTGAAGCATATTGATCATAGTTTTATAAATATTTTATGTTTGCAAATAAAATTGAATTGCTTTGCTAATTACATGCAATGATGAAATACCTATCTGCTTGTTTGAGCCCTGTTTACTTGTTATCCGACCTTTGTTAACCTTGGGTGTTAATTTGACTAGCTTTAGTCACCGATGTTGATTTTAGCTAGAATTATATGCTTAGCCATGCTTAATTACCACTAGCTCACTAAATGAGATAATTACACTATCTATTCTAGTCTCTGATGAGCTGCAAGCTCGATACACCTGACCATGTCTTATTGGTCATAATTATCTCAACTAAAATATGACTTAATGATGGGCTGTGGGTGCATGGTTTTAATGGTCGCACCAATGGCAATTAAGGACCGCTTCATGGGAAACCCTAGAAGAATTACAACGCTTACCACAAGCAAAAATTGGCAACTGCTTGACTTGTAGTATAGCTTTCTTCTGGCCAACGTTTCCTAGTGAGGGTGGGCGTGATGGAGTTGAGTCGGCCCCGGTTTACGGGTTGATCGGCTACCGGATTCACTGCGGCACGAGAAGGGGTTGCCCGCTGCCCTGCGGGGAGTGGGGGCGAAACCTTGGTGTGGTATCGCTTGGTTAGGGAGAGTTATGCGAAAGGTCTTGTCACGATTCCCCCTTTGAAGTATCATGGTGGCACTTCGGGGCATGGTAACATGTGTGGAATTGTGTCTTGTGGGTAAAGTTGTGCACCTCTGATCAGAGTAAAACTATTCGAATAGCCCTGCCCGCGGTTATGGGCAATCGACCAGATTCACTATGATTAGTCTCACTACTGAATAATTTGATTTAATGGAACTGGTTTAGTTCATATGGAATGATTGGGCACATTCAACGTGGGGATAACATTGTTCGGTGGAAGGTTAATATTACCTTAATTACTCAACTATTTTACTATTTTTAAACATTAAATGTTTGTAAACCGTATTTATGCAAAATAACCCAAGCCACTTTTGTCTACCCTTGCACGCCTGCATTTCTCGGTGTGGCTTGTTGAGAACGATGGTTGTACTCAGCCTTACGATTTTTCCCCCTTTCAGAAGTGTAGTGCTTCTGAGTTGAAGATGGAGTTAGAAGACCAAAGCTCAGACCCTAGTTGAGTTTGTCTGTGGAGTGGAGGTGAAGCCCCGCTAGTGTTGTCTTTCTTTTTCGCTGCAGTTTTTGGGTGTGAGGACTAAGAGCCTCTTCAATAAGTATTTTTATTTTACGCTTTGTTTTTACATTTGGATCTGTATATTAATTTATCATTTTATGTACCTTGGTTAATTCCTGAACAGGGATTTAATATATAAAATAGTCAGAAAATTTGGCTAAATTTCCGGGCGTGACATCCCTCTCCCATGGTGTTACTACTCTCTCCCTCTCTCAAGTCTCAATGGCTAGTATTGGATTTGTGGGGTCCACCTTAATACTCTTTTTTGTCATATATATTATACCTGTGGCACCCAGTATAATAACGAGATAGTATATATATACATTGAGCATACCAAATCTTATACATAATGACTCGTATATGTTAGTGTTATAGATAAGTCATATCTAATATTTTTGTCTTAAGCTCGGTGAGGGCAGGTTTGACTTATCGTCGGTAACCGTCCTTACCGTCGGGTACAGTAAGGGTTACCGGTGATAAGGTTTGGGCAAATTTCATCTGAATTCAAAGTTTTTAAAAAGAATAAAAAAAATCATGAAAGTATTTCTTGAATTGTAGTGCCAGATGGTAAAGATTTTTTTTGAAAACAAACGAGATAAAATCACTTTTTAGTTTTAAACCGATATTAGGTCAGAAAATTGAAAAAAAGCTTGATGGGCCCAAAGCAACACTCTTCATAAGGCTCAATATGGCCAAACCACGGTTACCACGCCAAACCATGCCAAACCGCGGTTTTCGCGTCAAACCGTGTAGTAACTGCGACAAACCGTGCATTTTCGATTTGAAATTTCGACGACGAAATTCGTGCAGTTTGGACGCGGTAACTGCCTTACCGCGAGGGCGATAATCTCCCAAAACGGTAAGTCAAACCCTAGGTGAGGCTTATCATATACTAAGTCTTATATGGAATCGAGCCTCAGAATGTGTTTCGGATAAGAAAAGAGAAACAGAGTCCTACTTAAACACTACAAGGACTACTTGATTGTATCTATACTTGACTTCCTAATTCTAGTTGAACAAGAAAACATCTGACGGTATAAATATAAGACCCAAAAAGAAAGACGAAGACGAAATACAAACCAATACATATATAGACAAACCCAATATAAAAGCCACAGAGGTCGACATGAGAGATCCAAAGACATCTCTAATCTCGTCGACTTCATATGTGAAAAAGCCAACTACGTTAGGTGTTGCCTACAGGTGAGAGCTATATGTTGCTAAGCCAACAAAGACCATATTAGGTCATCCAAAATATTATATTCGTGAGATATTGATATATAAAAACAACACTGTCTTCGTGTAATAGGAGTAGGGCTATTACTCATCAGTTAAGGGTCCAAACCTAGATAAAAATATGTGTCTCTCGTCTCTTCTATATCAATCTCACGTATATCTTGGTAATTTATTTTTCACCTATCCCATACGTACCAATACAAAACCAAAAGACTATAATACTCATACTTTATTAAATCCCAATATAAATATTTTTCACTTTATCCACTTTCACTATAATTATTTACTACTTTCACATACTCTAAAATTAAATTTATTTTAAAATAAAAAGGGTTAAAAATGAATTTATTATGAAACAGGACGGAATGGGTAGTACGGTGGATACCAAAGGGGCTGTATGGTTACAGGGACTAAATTTTAGTCCATGTCACATCGAATATTTAGATACTATTTTAAAATATTAAATGTAGATTATTTACAAAACCCATTCATAATCGGAGGCTAATTCGCGAGATGAATCTAACGAGCCTAATTACGTCGTGATTTGACGATGTAATGCTACAGTAAACATTTACTAATTATAGATTAATTAGGCTTAATAGATTCGTCTAATTCATAGTTTTGATTCTGTAATTATTTTTATAATTAATTTACGATTAATCAAAATTAATGCCCAAATATCAGATGTGACGTGGACTCCCTCCAACCAAACACCCCCAAATCAACTCCAGTCCAACCCACGTATAAAAGGCCGTAAAAGACTAAGAGACAAGGAGAGTGTTGCGCGTGACAGCCACTGCCCATCCACGGTCCGGAGACGAGGCGGTGTGGCACGGCACGTGCCCACCCCACCACCCGCCTCGTGACGGCCGCACCGCACCGCACCTCACCCATCTCGAATCCATCCATGGCCCCCTCCCCGCCACCGCCGGTGGTGGCGGCGGCGGCGAGGCCACCGCCACCCCCGCGGCGGCCATCCCCAGGGCCGCCGACGACGAGGCCCGTGCCCTCCTCCCTCCCACCACCACCCCTCCGACGACGGCGACGACGACGACCTCGAGGAGCGCGCCTACGAGGCGACGGAGAAGGTCATCGTCTCAATCTCGGACTTCCCCGACGCCGACGACCTGGAGGAATCGGGGTTCGCCTTGTCCTCGGGGATCCCGCCCTTCTCGTGGAGGAAGCTGTGGCTGTTCACGGGGCCAGGGTTCCTGATGAGCATCGCGTTCCTCGACCCGGGCAACCTCGAGGGGGACCTGCAGGCGGGGGCGGTCGCCGGGGACACGCTGCTCTGGCTGCTCCTGTGGGCCACCTCCATGGGCCTCCTCGTTCAGCTGCTCGCCGCCAGGGTCGGCGTCGCTACGGGGAAGCACCTCGCCGAGCTCTGCCGCGACGAGTACCCGGACTGGGCGCGACGCGCGCTGTGGCTCATGGCCGAGGTCGCCATGGTCGGGGCCGACATCCAGGAGGTGATCGGCAGCGCCATCGCCATCAAGATCCTCAGCCGAGGGTTCCTCCCGCTCTGGGCCGGCGTCGTCATCACCGCCTTGGATTGGTCAGTTTTTTTTTGCAAAAAAGTTCTGTTTGTCGATCTCGACTCCTCATTGGTTGAATCCGCCTCATGGCTTTGGTGATTGTGATTGACGTGGTCTCGATCACACCATAGTTCCAAAAGATTAGAGCTTTTTTTCCCTATCACCAACTGAGATGTTTCCAAAAGGGAAAAAATGCTGCTGCTTTAAGCCTAGTTCTTGATACTTATTTTCAAAAGAGAAAAATGAAATGTGGTTGTTGCTACTAACGAGTTTGAGTGTGATGTTAGATTACTAAGTTGTTGTTTTCGTCTAATTTGTAGCTTCACAATAGTCACAAATCCCAAGCATTTTTTGGCGTTGCTTCAGTTCTTCTCATTTTGTTGTAAACCACAATAATTCCTTTCTTAATTTCACAATTTTGAGGATTGTTCACTTTTTCTAAAAAAAATTGGCGTTGTACTATCACTGTGTTGGAGGTCATTGTGCTCTGTATTGATAAACTTCATTCATATTCATGGTACCCTACGAGGATGGTTGAATGCATGAGGAATTTTAGCTTTCGCCCCAATTTAATTTTTACTCAGATTTGTTTTGGCTGCGAATTCATGAGAATGAAAAATTAATGCCCAGCTTCCAAATATGGATAATCACGGAGCCTGTTCCTCCAAAGTGTCAGTTTTCACAATTTCCAGCTGCAGATTACTCAATGATGCGATGTTTTTGGTCAATTTAACTTAATTTTGTCATGTTAGATTCCGAAAAAACTGTCAGGAGAGGCTTATGATATTTTTTGGTTTGTCCTGAAGGAATATAAAATACCAAGTTATGTGCTGACCTTTTCATGATGGATTGATGCTGCTGACAGCTATAGACTGTATTTTAATTTCACTGGAGTTGGACGGAAGCTCTCTGGTGTCCACATGCATAGTCCGTACTCACTGCTTGTGCTTATGCAATTCTTTGACGGGACTTTTGGTTCTGATAAAAGTAGGACATGTTCTGTTGTTCTCCATCAAGAGTTATTTTATATATCTCGTTCTAGATCCTTGCTTTGATTAATGATATGATACAGAAGTCTGTCCAAGTGCTCACATGTTCACTACCACTAAAAACTACTAATTGGATTAGAATATTAGTCATTTGCTAGCTTCTGTGATGATTTCTGCCTTGTGCTTTGCACGGTGCTAAGTTAGGTCTGTTTCAAAATTAGTATTCAAAGTCATGAAAATTGTGGAACTATCATTGTTTGGATCGTCACTTACGAGATGTTTCTTTTTTTCAGTTTCATTTTTCTGTCTCTTGAAAACTATGGGGTGAGGAAATTAGAAGCTGTATTTGCGATTCTAATTGCGACTATGGCTGTCTCCTTTGCATGGATGTTTACTGATACCAAGCCAAACATGAAGGACCTGTTCGTAGGTAAAGATCCTACTGATCGGCAGCTTTTGGCACTGCAAGTTGTCCCACACTCTGATCCATTGATTACACATAATTTTATCTGCAGGTATTTTGGTCCCAAAATTGAGCTCCAGGACAATAAGACAAGCAGTTGGGGTTGTTGGATGTGTTATCATGCCACACAATGTGTTTCTCCATTCAGCGCTTGTGCAGTCGAGAAAAATAGACCCAAACAAGGAGCACCAAGTCCGTGAAGCGTTGAGATACTATTCAATAGAGTCGACTATCGCCTTGGCTGTGTCCTTCATGATAAATCTCTTTGTCACAACTGTTTTTGCGAAAGGATTTTATGGCACTAAAGAAGCTGGCAATATTGGCCTTGAAAATGCTGCACAGTATCTACAAGAGAAGTTTGGTGGAGGGTTTTTCCCTATCCTCTACATTTGGGGAATTGGACTATTAGCTGCGGGGCAGAGTAGTACCATAACAGGAACATATGCTGGACAGTTTATAATGGGTGGATTTCTGAACTTGAAGTTGAAAAAATGGATCAGGTCACTCATCACCCGAAGCTTCGCGATTGTGCCAACGATAATTGTCGCACTCTTCTTTGATAAATCGGACTCACTGGATGTTCTAAACGAGTGGTTAAATGTGCTTCAATCAATTCAGATCCCTTTTGCCCTGATTCCGCTGATAACTCTGGTTTCCAAGGAGCAAGTTATGGGGGTATTCAAAATAGGTAGAAACACTCAAGTAAGTGATAATTGATCTCAGATGTAATTCCTGCCTGTTTTTAAGCATTTTCCACCCTTCTTTTCATGAGATGGCTATATGCTCAGCATAATCCAGCCATAAGGAATTGCGGTGGTCGATTAAGTTAGTGTTCTATTACGGAAAGTATAGATCCTACTTGTGTTTCTGCCTGTTCATGATTACACACTTGCTGCGTGATGCCACTGCCTCTGCAATCCTTGAGAAAAAGCCATCCACACTCTTAGGATTTGCATTGAACATGATAGATACTAAACCAGCAATGCTGTAGGACATATCCCAGATTCCCACCTGTATCTGTCTGGGTTCTTTTAGGATTTGCATTAAACATTTTATATCTGCAAACCGGCATGCCTACGAACTATCTGACTGACTAGTTAAATGATGGTGTATTACTGCTCTAGTGACATTCTTGCTTTGACTTGCCAATGTTGAAGTGTAAAGCCGATGATGTTCTGTTCTCACTGAGTTCTGTCAAATTTATGCAGGCTGTGACCTGGACAGTGGCGACACTATTGATTACGATCAATGGCTATCTCTTGCTGGATTTCTTCTCTTCAGAAATAAGAGGCCTATTGTCTGGCTCAATTCTCTGCCTGGCAGTACTTGCTTATGCTTCGTTTGTACTGTACCTCATCCTACGGGGTACTGAGCTGCCCAACCAGATTATCACAACTATACGCAAGAGTTTTTCATGACAAAGATAACCAAATTTTTGCCGTTTTAAACACCATCATAACATCTCAAAACGTATAGAGAAATATGGACTTGGGGATTGGAGGAGATACTCACTGTACAGTGACTTTCAAAAGGGTTAGCTGTTGAGAAGAAGTGCAACTGATGTAGCCTTCATTTCATTTGTTGTAACACCCTGACTTTGTCGTCCTGAAGCAAAAGAAAATGCAAAGAGAGGTTAATGAATTGCTGATCAATGTCGTTGGCAAACTTTACTCTCTTTTCTTCTGTTTTTTGGTTACTTTGATTGTGTCAATAGTCCAAACAAATAGAAAGGATACAGCAGAGTAGAACAAAAGCGACATCTTTTATTTGAACGTGAAAATTTGAAATTTGCACATTGTAAATTTGTGATGCATAGGCTTGACCAACATGCGTTCACCCCAAATTTGCTTTTGTATCGGTCTGTCGGTAACCGGAGATTTGATCATCTCCTCTACAAATATCATCAGAGCCCAACAATAACAGTGGGCCTCTCGTACCCTGTAACTAATGCAAATGGGCCGAACAATTAAAGGTGGACGGCCCATGCTTCAATCTGGGCCGAACTCCCATCGTCTCGCGGATATCAGGTGGGCCGCGACTTGGAAATATGCAAACGCGTCCCTCATTCGGATCGCTAGCATTGGCAGCGACTCAGATAATTTGCAAAAAGAAAGCCCCACCTGGATTGGATTTACTATATGGGAGTTGCTTCTTCTCCAACTCTAACGACCTTGATGAACTCTGAACCCCGATAAAGTTTGAGATGAGATAAGGTTAGAAGGAGAAGGGAAGAAATTCATTGGTGTGATAGGGCGGTGATGTGACATAGAGTGGTTAGAAGGAGAGGATGACACAAAGAAGATAGTAGGAAGACTCCGGTTTGAGGAGGAGAGGCAGCCTGGCCTCGTCAGCGGCAAGCCGACGACACGGTGAGATGGTGGCGACGGAGGATCGATGGAGCACTTGACAATGGTGACGAGGTCTTGATGTTTTGTATCGGCGATAATAAAAAGGGGTAGCACGATCCAGTGTTGTTCCTTTACTCAGTATTCACAAGGGCTCTTGCAAATGACTCTCGCGTCACCCTCTCCCGAGGACAGCTCGGGAGGCGACGGCCCGGCCGCCCCCTTTCCCCCTCCTTCCTCCGCCTCATTGTCGTCCGAGCGGTCGCCGGCAAAGCCACACGACCACAAGGACGGCGGCGGCGGGGCTTCTCGCCGACTGCGAGCTCGGGTGGCCGGGGAGTTGCCCAGGGCGGTGGCGGTGACTATCAGATCTGTGTCGCTCTCGTTGGATCTGGCAGTGGGGACAACGATTGGTGGTGTCTAGGGGTGGGCATTCGGTCTAACCGAATCGATCGGTCTTTCGGTTAGTTCGGTCTTCAGAAAGTCAGGACTGAACTCGGTGTTTAAAAAGTTAGGACCGAGCATTTCGGTATTCGGTTAGTTCAGTTCGGTCTTTGGTCAGGACCGGAATTTTCAGGACATGTCACATTTCAAAAAAATTAGCTAGTTCATTAAACAACATGATGTCATTTTGCAATATAAAGATGGTTGCAAGCAACAATTAAACAAGTTCAAACAAACATACAACTTACAAGTGCCAACAATTAAAAGTTTCAAATAATAATTGACAAACAACAAATGAGCAAACAGCAGGTCAACAGACGGTCAGCAAACTGCTTCGCCTTTGTGTTGGACTGTCTCGGTGCGGAGCGACGGTAGGCTCGGCGGTCTAGTGCTCTGCTCGCATCTGTTCCCTGATCCGTGCCTCCACTTGGCCCAGCTTCCCATCAAATTCAGATCTTAACTTGGCTCTGACTTGCTTTCGGATCCTCTCAGCCAGGCATGCATCTTTCTCCAACTTCGAGAGGGCCCGCTTCTTATACTGCCCCGCGTATTCTGGAAATCCATATTCCCAGGGGACGATAGTGCCAACGCCCCTAGTCCGTCCACGATGTTCGTTGGTGCCCAACGCTTGAGTGAGGATGTCATCCTCGCGTCTAGAAGAGCAGGCCTCTTGGGAAGACTGTCTTACCAATCAACTATTTCAGTAGTGCAAGTGAGATCGGTATAAATCGAGAGTATGATCTGTGTAAAGAAAATAAACATATTAAGGTGAGACACTTACAATATTTTCGTATACTTGTTGATCTTGGGCATTTAGCAAGGTGATTGTTCCATCATTGTTCTTCACAGCCCTTGCCCTTACCCAGCTCCTTGTCCTTGGGTGCGGGATATCGGCAAATGGCGGGGGCGCGTTCGATGCCTCTATCGCTTCATCCTCTTTTTGTCATTGGTCGATCTTCCTGGCATATCTTCCGGTGCTCGGCCGGTGCGGGTGCAAGTTCCGAGCCTAGAGTGCCCGATAAACCTCACTTCTGGCTCGGGATTCGTCATTTGATATCTTTTCGAAGAACTCTTCCCAGATGGCATGTGTGATGTAGGGGTAGTTCCCGAAAGGCTCTCCTCTGCTGGAGTTGAGGACGTACTTGTTGACCAGCTTGGATTTAAAGTTCTTCCAAGCGTGTCCCATCGTCTTGAAAGCCATCCGCTTGAGCCTGTCCTCGTCGGTTGATGTATATTCGAAGCTCTCCTTGAACTTCGGCCAAGCAGTTTCTTTCTCGACGTCCGGCACATCCTTGATGTTATCATTCAAAATGTTGAAGGTCTACCTCCCTATCACCTCGCAGATCTACCTGAATTTCTTGATCACATTCCGGGGAGCGAATGGTACTCCTAGGAGGTACATCTCTATTATGGTGTAGCGTTCCTTTGGGATCTTATTTTCACTTCTAGGGGTCCTTGTCCTTGTGGACCCACTAGTAGTCGCCGACATTGGTTTGTTGTGGTGAAACATCGTCTAAATAGCTTACAACCTCACAAAATAAAAAAATAATTAAATCAAGAAGAAGATGGATTGGAAAGAAAGAAAGAGGAAGAGGAGAGGAAGAAATTCAATAACTTGTAACACTAGATGTTAAAAAAATTATTGTGCTTCAATAAAAAGAGAAGAAATAGAGAGAAAGAAAGAGATGAGAATGAAGAAAGAAAGTGAATCAGGATATTGGGTGAAAACAACTCCAAAACAAATTTTATCTTGATTCCTATGCATTTGAGTGAAGACAAGATTTTGTTTTGATTAAAAACAAAATATTGTCTTTACTTCCAATGCATAGGAGTCAAAACCAAATTTATTTTTGGAATTTTGTTTTCAGCCAATATCCTCAGTCACGAGTCACTATCGTGAGTGAAGACAAAATTTTGAATAAATCTTTGAATTCATTTTTTAATCTTTGAATTTATTTTTGTCATATAGTCTCACACAAGGCATTTGTTTTTAATCTTTGAATTTATTTTTGAAAGGGAGGAGAAAGGAAAGAGAAAGAGAGGAATCTTTGAATTTATTTTTGAAATGGAATAGAAATAGAGAATGAATCTTTGATTTTATTTTTGAATTTATCTTTGAATCTTTGAACACATAAGCTTTTTATACACAAATCAACATATTGGTGCCATTATACAATAATATATAAAAACAAAGCTAGATTCATCTTAGATTGGTGCCATTGAACACACAAGCTTTTTTATACACAAATCAACATATTAGCATTTTACTTTATAACAACATAAAAATATATAAAACCAAAGCTAGATTCATCTCAGATTCCATTATATATAAACATTCATCTCAGATTCCATTATATATAAACAATTCGGTTTTGGTCTTGATCAATTCGGTTCGGTTCATCTGATCGGTTATTTTTGCCCACCCCTAGCGGTGTCGGCGACGGTGGATCCTGCAGCGGCGTAGGCATGGGTGCAACAGCACGTCCGGTCGTACCTCCCGAGCGCGCGCATCACTTGCAACACCGTCGGGAACGAGGTGTTGAAGGGCGGCGGGGACGGCGCCCGGAGTGGCGACGGGCGGCCGGAGTGGCGGCGGGGCCAGCGGCCGGATCTGACAGTGGGGACGACGGCCGGAACGGCGACGGCGATAGCGGGCCGCGCTGCGGGTGCTCCGGCGTGAGCCGCTAGCGCGCCGGCCTCTCTTGGAGTGGCTCCACACTGGCCTTCATTGCGGCGCACACAGCAGCCAGCTCGGCGCCGCCTCCCGTACCTTGCGCTCGCGGAGAACGAGATGGAGGCTGCGTCAATCGCCTCAGCGAGCCGCTGCGTGCATTACTCAAGCCTATCCTTTCTCTTTTCCTCCTCGATGAGGCGCTGTGAGGAGCAGCGGCGCCCATGAGAATGCCGCGCGGTGGGGAGGTGGTGCGCCTGGACTGGAGTGCAGCGGCGTGGTCCGGGCAGGGATAGCAGCAGCAACACGCGCGAGAGTCTCGGGACGAGGTTGAGCAGCTTGCGCGCGAGCGCGTCGGCGAAGACGGTGGCGAGGCGCTGGAGCGTGTGCAGCGCGTCCAAGGACGCGAGCTGCGTGATGTGCTCGAGGCAGAGGTTAGCGCGGTCAAAGGAGCCGGCTGACACCTCGGCGGCGCACTGGTACAGCAGGCCGATCAGCCACACGCTCTGCTGGTCATGGCTCAACTCCTGCACCCATGACCCGTTCGACGGCGGCGGCGACGGCGAGTACACCGATGACGCCGGTGATGATGTCGCCGACGACAGCATGTCGTCCTGGAACATGCCCCTGTTCGTGCAGCACAACCTCAATGGCTACCAATTTTTAGAGCTGTGAAGCTTATCAAGCAATGGCATCATTGGCATGTCGCCATTGTTGGGTTGAGACAAATGTTGCAATGTCAGGTGTTCCTGTGCGACGAGGTTGTCATGGGACGACGACGAAGGTACAAAGAAGAAATGGATGCATCTTCGGACAGAGCTAAGACGAGTGCCCATGCCACAAGGATGAGCGGCTCGACCTCTCCGCGCGGTTGCAAAGACGGCGACGGCGGGGCTTCTCGGCCGGGCTATCGCTCGGGCGGCCATGGAAGCTGCCCATGGCAGCGGCGGCGGCGGTGACCACCATATCTGCGCCACCTTGGCTAGATCTGGCAGATTCACGCCCCTACCGCCTTCATCGTCGGCGACACCACGCCCATCACGACGGTGGAGGGCTAATGTTTAGGATGTGGATGCTAGGGACAGCGTCGTGCGCGGTGCTCTCCTTCCTCAAGCAGTTCGTCATGATGGCGATGGCTGATGGCGACAGGGATGGTGACGGCACTGCGGCGACGGTGACAGAGACCGCGGGAAAAAGAAAAAATAAAGAGAGAAAAAGAAAGGAAAAGGAAAAAAAGAAAGGAAAAGAAAAAAGAAAAAAAGAAAAAGAAGAAAAAGAGAAAAGAAGAAAAGAAGAAGCGCGTGCGGATCCGGGCACGTGCTTAGATCTCGATGCCCACGAGGCCGAAGGCGACGCGTCTGTGTCAACGCTAAAGAGGGCGGAGTCCGAATGCTACAACATGAAGAGGATACTGGAAGGGTGTGCGGTGCGAAGACGTGGCCGGCGAGGTACGGCCTATGTAAATGCCGACATGACGCGGCGAGGCGCATCCGGCTCACGGTCGCAGCACAAGGTGGCACAGAGAGACTCGGCCGTCGGTGGTGAAGGCCGATGGCTGGAGTGTCGCAAGAAAGTGCGGCCGTCGGAGGCGGAGGCCGGTGCGGCACGACAAAGCGCGCCGGTGGCGGCACGTGAAGGCTAGCCGACGGGGGCACCGGTGCGGTCGTGGGTGGTGATAGTCTCGAAGGCGCGGGTGTGGCGGCATGGCGAGGGAAGGCGCAACGGCGGACCAGGGTCTGGGGAAGCCTCAACCGATGGCAACCTCTCTGTTGTGTGGAGATCTTAATGGGGGTTGATGAGCTCTTGTGCAGGCTTTCAAAGTTATAGTGGTAGCCAGGGGTTGTTTGCATAGTTGTTGATTTCTAGCGATTTGCAACGGACCGCGGTGGCTGACGTGCTTGGCAATAGTCAGTGCGGTGTGGAACTGCATCAGTAGATGACGCTTGCAACGACGACTAGGCTTGAAGCGGATCGTGGACGCATTGTTCAGCCTTGGGGTATCTGAGTGCGGTGCATCGTCGCAAGACGGTGCAAGTGACTTCTTTGGTTTGCTGTCTTGGGGGAGAAGGCTAAACGTGAGGGTGAGGCAACGAGGCCACGTCAACTCTCTGCGACGGCTTAGCTGTTCGATAGAGATAGGAGGGAGAGGGAAACTTCTCTCTCATTATGACAGCGACAAAAGAAAAATATCCGTGAGGAGTGCAGTAGCGGGCGTGGCATGGCCCTCGCGAGCAGCGAGGTGGTGTCCAATGGTGGATGTGGCGAGACTCCCGCGTGTTGAGTCCTACGAGAGATCCGGATTTTGTGATTTTCACCCTGCCGGGTGGGGTTTACCGTTGCAGCGGCACAGCGGTGATGGGTACCGTGTGACGGGGACCCTTTCGGTGCAGTGCGGTCTGTCTTTTCCTAATGTCCAGTTGACTTGGAGCTCTGCTGTAAGGTATCGACGGCTAGTTGTGTGTAGGTTTGGTGGGTGCCGCCGCATAAGGCTTCGATCTGTCGGCTATGGGGTGTGAGTTGGTTTCGATATGGGTTGTTGTGGAGGCTCGAGCTGAGCGTTTGCCCGTGTTGATGTCCCAATCCAACCAGACAAGTTTCTTCTTTTTTATTTTTCCTACCTATACCCCTGTAGGGGTGAAAACGGATCGGAAACGGTCGAAACTACGTGCGCCATATTTGTTTTCATATTTTTTTCAGAATCGGATTCAAAATCGGAAATCTTGGATACGAAACGGAATCGAATACTATCGAAAATAAATACGGAGCAAATACGAATCGAACGAAAACGGTAACAAAAATTAATCAAAACATAAAAACTCCTCAAACTAAACTTTACAAAACAATGAATTAATATTTTCTCAAAATATATTAACATTTTGAATTTTTGGGTAAACAATACATGCAATAAATTTCATACATCCATATAAATTTTACTCTCTTTTTTCAGCCAACAGTACAATCAAATTCTACTTAAAGTTTAATACTAAATCCCAAAGAAAATCATAGCAGCAGGGCGGCGCGGACGTCGGGCGGCGGGACGGCGCGGCGACGGGGTGGCAAGGTGGCGGGGCGGCGGGACGGCGGGCGGTTGGCGGCTATGGCCAAGGAGTCGGGATTATGCGCTGCGGCTATGGTTAGGTCATTCTCAGTCTCAACTCGTGGGCTTGTGATTATGGGCTACTAGCCGCGAGATATTCGGTAATTTTTATGGATATTTTTTCGACCAATTCCGAAATTTATCGGATAATTTCTTCATCACATTCATTTTTGTTTTCGAAAATAGTTATTCGTTTCCGTTTTTATCCGATATATTCAAAAATTATCCGACCGACATATTCTGAATCCGAATTTTCGGACGAAACCAAAAAATATTCGATCTGTTTTCACCCCTACTCTTAGGGTTATAGTATTGTATTTTTTACTATATCAATGAAAACACGCGTGTTATCTTATATGTTTTGTTAAAAAAAAGGTAGCACATTAGATCGAGATCAGGAGAGATGTATATCATGTACATATTTCAACACGATCCGATAGTCCGGAATAATCGTAGAGGTTTTTCAGTGAAACGATAGGTAGCTTAGCCAGTCCCGTATTTTATTAGCGCAACCTAAGCCGACGACCTGACCACTGCATATTTTACTAGCTCCGTGGCTAATCACGCGGTGGCCGGCCGCCGGCGTACGTACACCACGGCGCAGCATGCCGGCATCCACCACCGCCGCCGCCATGTCCCTGCGGCTCCGTCTCCACCACCTCGTCCTCTCCATCCTCTCCGCTCTCCCAACTTGCCCTCTTCACTCCATCCCCACGGACGCCACCTCCACCGCCGCCGCAACGGCGAACCACCACCACCACCACCACCACGTCGTCACCATCCTCCCGGGCTACGACGACGGCGAGCTCCCGTTCCGCCTCGAGACAGGCTACGTCGCCGTCGACGAGGAGCACGGGACGGAGCTCTTCTACTACTTCTTCGAATCCGAGGCCGACCCGCGCCGCGACCCGCTCCTCCTCTGGCTCACCGGCGGCTCCCGCTGCAGCGTGCTCAATGGCGTCTTCTTCGAGGTCGGCTCGGTGAGGCTGGACCTCGAGCCCTACCACCCTTACGACGCCGGCGAGCTCCCGAGGCTGAGGTACCAACCCCACGGCTGGACCAAGGCGGCGAGCGTCCTCTTCGTCGACTCGCCGGTCGGCGCCGGCTTCTCCTTCTCTCGCCACCCCTCCGGCTACCTCGTCGGCGACGTCTCCGCCTCGCTGCAGCTCAAGCGCTTCCTCGCAAAGGTAATCTATACGTATATACTATATGCAGCATGTGATATCATATATATCATAGCAGCTATGGCTAATTAATTAGTAATTAATTTTGGTTTAATCAATCGAGTTGCTTAATTTGTGTGATTAATTAGTGGATTAGTGATCATCCGGATTATCTCGCAAATCATTTCTACATTGGAGGTGACTCCTACGCAGGGAAGATCGTCCCATTTCTTGCACAGAAGATCTCTGAAGGTCAACTAATATTTACTTAATTCTATCGTTAATTACGTTTAACTAGGAGATCTTTGTTAGTTTAGTGCAAAATTAAGCTTAATTAATCTGCGCGCTTACGCTTTTTCTGACACGATCATGTGCTATGCGTATTCATATTCAGATATTGAAGCTGGGGTGAGGCCAATGGTTTAATCTCAAGGTACGTACAGTACTAATCTTAATCTTCACTACACTATCCTAAATTTGTTTAAAGTACAGTAATTGTCTGTTCTCTCTATGTATGTATGATTGTATGTATATGTATATGTGTCGTTGTTGGCTTGCTGCCGATAGCTATACAGTTTTCTTTTTGTCAAATGATGCTAGTGGCCATATAATCACTACTATTTTCATATTTTATTCAAATATATAACTTTATTGATAATTATGGCCATCGTCTTAATAAAAAAAGTTCTTGCAAAATAAGAAAAAACTCATGCCAATGTGGTGGCAGCCTTGTGTCCTGGTCCTCCAAACGGCAGCCTACTGATTATTATTTACTATATAGTGTGGCTCTTTCTGATAAAAAATGTACATATATGGTCGTCATTTTGTATTTGTGATACCAGGGCTATCTAGTAGGCAACCCGATTACAGGTGAAAGCATTGACTTTGATTCGCGAGTGCCGTATGCTCATGGAGTTGGGATCATTTCAGATCAATTGTACGAGGTAATCAATTCATTACACGCTATTCCAATCAATGTCTGAATCTCACACTAATTAATCAAATTAAGATGACCTCATTAGAAGTTACCTGCTGTCTCCATGTGCCTGCATGTGATTGATCTTAATTAAGACGATAATGGACCACTGCCAAGGAGAGGATTATAGCAACCCCAAGAATGCTATTTGCGGTCAAGCTTTGGATAGGTTTAACGAAGTATGTTTCAGTTCTTTCTATAATGCATATATCAAAAATATTTTGAATATATATAGCCCTTAGTAAATTGATGTTACTCTGCAGCTGCTTGGTGAAAGTTCTATCGGACAGATCTTGTACAACTATTGTATTTACGATAATGATATTGATGGATCGATCCAGGAAAAACCAAAAATTCCACCATTTCCTCCAAGAGAATGTATTGTAAGTCAGCCTTATATATTGGCTTCATTCAGATCACTGCAAGTGGCTACCTAGATAATTGTTAAGATTGCACTGTTAACTTATCAAACATCCCTTTAATTTATGAACCACAATCTGAGGCAAAAGAACATGGGGATATAAGGGCAAAGAGAAGGTGGCAATGCAGATTTTCTAAAATATGTCCATCCTATGTATGGAATTCTTAGGAACAAGGTACAGAATATATATGGTGAATAGCTACACAACATGATCTAAAATTTGAGAAGATGTATATGCATATAGATTACTATCTTATGTTTTGAAACATGATTATAAGAACAGTCCCAATGCTTTATAGTTTATAACATTAATTATCATGTCATGTAAGATAAAAAACTGACATAGCATGGGAGTTTACGGGAAAGAGAGGCAAAATCTAGGTATTTCATGAGAGCCAAGCTCAATGCGAAATTCAACACACGAAGACTTAAAAAAATGTTATGGGTCATGGATATAGAGTCTAAGCATTAATTGAAATGAAAGAGATATTTGAAAAAGGGTGAAATTACATTATTTGAACAATTTTAAACATTGTGCATTGGGTGAGCTAAGTCATGTAATATTTCCTCCTTTTCATAGTCATTTTGACTTTTTAAGTCAATTTTTTATGTTTGACCAAATTTATAGAAATTTTAGCAACATTTATAACATCAAATTAGTTTAGTTAAATTTAAAAATATTACTATATTTTTATACAAACTTAATCAAACTTAAAAAATTATGACAAAAAGTCAATATGCATGATTTTATTATATGAAACGGACGGAGGATTAATACCATTATCTAGGTGATCCAGATATTATAAACACCACGAGTAGAGTCCCTGGCATTGGGACTGCTCGAACATCGCATGGGCGCCCTTGTTTTCCGAAATACATAAATCCTTATATATCAGCTTATTGCCATTTTGTATTTATGTGCCACTGCCACCAAAAGTTGTACCTGAATCCATTCCTAATTTCTTCCAGCAACAGACATATGGCAATTATTTGATATATTTTTGGGCTAACAACAACATCACACGAGAAGCTCTTGGGATAAAGAAGGTAAAATTTTATAAAGCTTACTATTTGCCAGGATACATTCTACAGTAAAATGTTAATTCAACCTACTTATTTTATCTCTTTGTGCAAGCAAATAATTAGGGAAGTGTCGACGAGTGGTTAAGGTGTCACAATGGAGATCTGCCTTACTCCATGGACATAAAAAGCAACATGAAGTTTCATCGTAATGTTACAATGAAAGGTTACCTTGCCTTAGTATACAGGTATTATTGCGTACTTTGTAATACATATTTTAATTTTGTATATATACGAAATTGTGTTGTTACATTATACCGATCAGTCAAAAACTATTTAATAGAGTTTTGTTAATTACAATATATGGCAAAAGGTACAAATGTGCCAAACACAAAGGATAGTTGGGAAAATAAAAATAAATTAATAATAGCTTATAAAGCAAATCATATTTTTATACGTACTATAAATATTCAAAACAATATTAGCTGCACTTTCAATATGTTCAAAAGATAAACTCTGCCTAATTATCTTTTTTTTTCACTCCCCTGCTTCCCTCTCTACCCCCACCCCCTTTCAAAAAGAAAAAGAACGTGCGCAAAAAAAAAACTTTGTCAAGGTGGTTCTTTGCAAAAATCAGATAAATATGCCTGCTCTCTAATTTACCTGTGTACTTTTCATATGGTTAGGGTGATTCTACTGTTAATTTATACTGTGGTTGAATGTTCAGTTCTCTATAACCTTTCGTATTTTCGTATAATGTTTATGTAAACAGTGGTGACCATGATGCAATGGTACCATTTTTGGGCACACAAGCCTGGGTGAGATCACTCAACTTCTCTGTTGTAGATGACTGGAGGGCTTGGCACGTCGATGGCCAGTCAGCAGGGTAATTAAGATTCATTACATGTATATAGCACAACAGTTTGTTCGAAATTAATTAGTTGTTCATGTCTTAATTATATTGAGCTTGGCCAGTTCCTTCAATTAATGATCCTTCACTACTTAATATTTGGAAATATATATAATTATTGCAGGTTCACTATAACATATATGAACAACATGACTTTCGCTACTGTAAAGGTAACAATGCATCTACATATCTATTTAATTTACCTCTTTTGATTTGGTTCATAACTATACTACTTAAAATATTGCATTGATGTTTATCTTCATATCATCTCGATGTGGGCTCTACACTATTATATTATTTTCAATTAGTTTTCTCCTGTTTTATTATTGGCTTTTTTTAAAATTTAAAAACATCTATTTGTTCAATTAAAAAATTATAGCATTATATTAATTGATTAAATAAATGTTTATTAATTAATTTAATAATGTTAAATCTTAATTAGTTTTATGTTGTAACGTATGGGCTCTATGCCAGTATATTTTGCAACATCGGATTCTAAATGATTGTTTGCATATAATACTTGTGATGCTCTAAGGGTTTGGAGATATCTTGGATTACTAATTTAAATAGGAAAGCCGCTCCAAAATTTTATCTCTAAATTGATCAATAAATTTTATATAATGCCTTATAGATATTTCAAATATCATCATATGTTGTTCAATTTAATCACAGGGCGGTAGCCACACGGCACCAGAGTTTGAATCGGAGAGATGCCTCGCCATGTTCAAGCGTTGGATTTCGAACAAACCGCTTTTATGAGTAATGACTACGATCGACGTTTCCCCATATATAACAATATTATAAAAGTTTTCCTCGTGATGGCATTGATAAATCTTAAATGTCTATTTACTCATCATACGATAATTTTTTATCATTAGGTTTTTCTATGTCCGCTACAAAAATAAAATAAATATAGATATATTCTCTTTCACATATCTCACATTCACATACATATGATATTTTCATATATCTATTCACATCCACATTCATTATTCATATATTTCACATTGCAAGTATATACATAAACATATTTGATAAAATTATAATTTAACAATATCATAAGTGTCATAAATGTATTACATGTCTTTGACATTAATTTTGAAATGTTTAAAAATGTTCATCATGTCACAGACTTTAACCTCGTATTCTAAAAATTCCTTTGGGATGCACTATATCACGGACAATAAAACCCGCTATCTCCTCTCTAATCCCCTAAAAGCGATAGCCGCAGACTTCGATATATTTTTCTATATGTAAATAGTTTGAAATTAGTCGATATATATATGTATGTATATATATAATTTAAAGTACTTAGTATATATCATAATTGAGATCACAAACCTCAAATTCGGCCATAGTCTTGAACTTGTTGTTGTACAGAATTCATATGTTGTGGCACATATGAAATACGCACTGGTCACCAATTTGTTATTTGATGAGGAAGTCAATTTTATGGATGAGGAATTTTTGTCCTTCGTTATACCGGCCTCCTTTCTCCGTATATGGTCCCCACGCTTCATTCATTGCTTCTTGGATCGGGGTCCAGTCATACGCCTTAGTGACTTTGGAGTTTATGTAGTGACATGTACTCCACTTTGACATAATGACGAAGGATCCAATGGACACTGCGACATTAATATAGTGAAAGTTAAATATTAAAGCAATACGTGTTATGCAATTGCATATATTTAGGGTACACACTTACTATTGATTATAGGCGCACATAAAGTACTCCTTGTCTTGGTGGGCCAACAAGGTCTTAAAATATGTAGTCTATCATGGCCTTTTGGTCGATTTGAAGATTGACGACCGTGACTATTTGTGGATCCAGGAAGGCCACTTCCGGTTATTTCTCTAACATCACTTCCAACTATACCTACACACAAGACAAACACTCTTATAAGTGTGTTATAAGGATTGTTGTTACCAAAATTGAGAAACACAAGAATACTTATAAGGAGTAGCACTTAAGTAGACTTGTGTCCATCGCTCGTAGTCTGAAGAGGTCGAACAGATCCTTGAAGTCTATTACAATATAGTTTTCTGGCCTAATAAATGGTTGTCTACCGTGATGGCCTATGATGTCACTATCTTTGTTCGTCCTCCTGGAGTTTGATTTCTCCATGTAGTAGCGACGGAGCTCCTTGCAAGCATCGCCATCGTTCCTAGGGCTTCGTCTCCAACCAACGACATGCCTAGTTGGAACAACGCCAGAGGAATGCTCTTTCCCATGTCTAGATTCTTCGGAGCTAGATGCGAGGGCTACACCTTGTCTTTCACTCTTCCTCTCCCTCGTGTCGCATGTTTTTCGATAGTTATCTATGGAGGAGAGGAACACGTCTTCCTTGATTTGTTCAGCGGTGGGGGATCAATGACCGTGCTGTTGGCCTCCATGTCAACTTGTGGAACAGCTGGAGCTGGAGGGGTTGAAGAAGTAGGTGCCGGTTGGGGCGGTGGCCGAGTGCTCGGTGCAGTGGCTGACCTCAGAGTCAACTTGATTTCAATGAGCTCCTTGGGCCATTGGATAAAACTTCCATGTGTAGCTCCTAGGGTTAGGATCTTGTCGTTTGGTGGATGCTGTAGTGGCAAATGGGCCCATTCATTCTTCACCGTGTCAACTTACACTTTCGCCTGGCTGGCCATCAGATGCGCCTCATGCACTCTTGTATCTAGGGTCGGCTTAAAGGCAAGTCCCTCGGCCATCGGAACTGTGAATATCAGCATCACCTTAACTATTATGACACAGTTAGTCGGTTCCAGCGATAGATTCATCCATATTTTTAGAATATTATATTATAAGGATTTGTTAAGATTGTTATGCATTGTGGCTGAGAGTTTTACTGTTATATGATCGACAGCGGCTGGGACTGGTTGTGGATTTTCCACCACTTCAGTTGACGCGCAACTGCTTTGCCTTTGTGTTGGACTGTCTCGGTGCGAAGCGACGGTAGGCTCGGTGGTCTAGTGCTCTGCTCGCATCTGTTCCCTGATCCGTGCATCCACTTGGCCCAGCTTCTCGTCAAATTCAGAGCTTAACTCGGCTCTGACTTGCTTCCGGATCCTCTCAGCCAGGCGTGCATCTTTCTCCAACTTCGAGAGGGCCCGCTTCTTATACTGCCCCCCGTATTCTGGAAATCCATATTCCCAGGGGACGGTAGTTCCAACGCCCCTAGTCCATCCACGATGTTCGTTGGTGCCCAACGCTTGAGTGAGGATGTCATCCCCGCGTCTAGAAGAGTAGGCCTCTTGGGAAGACTGTCTCACGGCAACCAATTCTTTCTGTAGTGCAAGTGAGATCGGTATAAATCGAGAGTACGATCTGTGTAAAGAAAATAAACATATTAAGGTGAGACACTTACAATATTTTCGTATACTTGTTGATCTTGGGCATTTAGCAAGGTGATTGTTCCATCATTGTTCTTCACAGCCCTTGCCCTTGCCCAGCTCCTTGTCCTTGGGTGCGGGATATCGGCAAATGGCGGCGGCGCATTCGATGCCTCTATTGCTTCATCCTCTTTTTTTCATTGGTCGATCTTCCTGGCATATCTTCCGGTGCCTGACCGGTGCGGGTGCAAGTTCCGAGCCTAGAGTGCTTGATAAGCCTCACTTTTGGCTCGGGATTCGTCATTTGATATCTTTTCGAAGAACTCCTCCCAGACGGCTTGTGTGATGTAGGGGTAGTTCCCGAAAGGCTCCCCTCTGCTGGGGTTGAGGACGTACTTGTTGACCAGCTTGGATTTAAAGTTCTTCCAAGCGTGTCCCATCGTCTTGAAAGCCATCTGCTTGAGCCTATCCTCGTCGGTTGAAGTATATCGAAGCTCTCCTTGAAATTCGGCCAAGCAGTTTCTTTCTTGACGTCCGACACATCCTTGATGTTATCATTCATAATGTTGAAGGTCTACCTCCCTATCACCTCACAGATCTACCTGAATTTCTTGATCACATTCCGGGGAGCGAATGGTACTCCTAGGAGGTACACCTCTATTATGGTGTACCGTTCCTTTGGGATCTTATTTTCACTCCTAGAGGCCCTTGTCCTTGTGGACCCACTAGTAGTCGCCGATATTGGTTTGTCATGCTAAAACATCGTCTAAATAGCTTACAAACTCACAAAATAAAAAAAATAAATCAAGAAGAAGATGGATTGGAAAGAAAGAAAGAGGAAGAGGAGAGGAAGAAATTCAATAACTTGTAACAGTAGATGTTAAAAAAATTATTGTGCTTCAATAAAGAGAGAAGAAATAGAGAGAAAGAAAGAGGTGAGAATGAAGAAAGATAGTGAATCAGGATATTGGGTGAAAACAACTCCAAAACAAATTTTATCTTGATTCCTATGCATAGGAGTGAAGACAAGATTTTGTTTTGATTCCCAATGCATAGGATTCAAAACAAAATCTTGTCTTTACTTCCAATGCATAGGAGTCAAAACCAAATTTATTTTTGGAATTTTGTTTTCAGCCAATATCCTGAGTCACTGTCATGAGTGAAGACAAAATTTTGAATAAATCTTTGAATTTATTTTTTAATCTTTGAATTTATTTTTGTCATATAGTCTCAAACTAGGCATTTGTTTTTAGTCTTTGAATTTATTTTTGAAAGGGAGGAGAAAGGGAAGAGAAAGAGAGGAATCTTTAAATTTATTTTTGAAAGGGAATAGAAATAGAGAATGAATCTTTGATTTTATTTTTGAATTTATCTTTGAATCTTTGAACACGTAAGCTTTTATACACAAATCAACATATTGGTGCCATTATACAAAAATATATAAAAACAAAGCTAGATTCATCTTAGATTGGTGCCATTGAAGACACAAGCTTTTTTTATACACAAATCAACATATTGGCATTTTACTTTATAACAACACAAAAATATATAAAACCAAAGCTAGATTCATCTCAGATTCCATTATAAATAAACAAAGCTAGATTCATCTCAGATTCCATTATACAAAAATATATAAAAACAAAGCATACTAAAAATAATAACAACACCATTATACGACCAATATTGGTGCCACGGATGCTCAGATTCATCACAGACTACACAACCATCATACATGTCTCATTATACGGATACATCAAAAATACAACAGTCCCTATTAACCAACATATAAGATTCATCTCAGATTTAATACATGGCATCTCAGATTCAACCCCATTAACTAACATCACCTTAGATTCAATACATGGCATTCATCTCAGATGTATGTATACATGAGAGGGCACGACAACACAGGGACTAACCTGGATCACAGGGAGAGGGCGGCGACGCTCGTGGTGGCGAGGAGGATGGCATGCGCGCCGGCTCGGGACGGCGGCGCTCGGTGGCGTGAGGAAGGACGACGACGCCGGCTCGGGAGGGCGCGACGGACGGCGGCGACGGGCTTTGAGAGATGGTGGTGTGTTAACACCGAAATTTGGTCATTGAATCCCTAAGTCCTGACAAAGGTGAAGCAGACTCGGATCGGCTGGTTTGGCGAAACAGAGGCCGTATCGGCTAAGAAGCGATCGGCTGTGAGGCCAATCGGCTAAAGTTGGATCGGACAAGGGCGGCCGATAGCCGATTCTAAGATCGAAGAAGATAAAGCCGTTTCTGGTGTAGCAGTTTGAAGATAAATAGAAGATTCAGTTATTAGATTGCGCGTTAAACGATATTGCCATCTATGGATAGAGTCCTGTAACGGCAATTGTATCTGTAATTTAGGAGTTTGTTTAAACTGTTCATTGTAATGCGGCGTGGGTCCTTCTCGGGATAACGTCGTGTTTTAGATAGTAGTTTAGATAGAGTCCAGGGTTTGCACAGATAATTTTATCTTGGGTATAAATAGGACCCGAGGCCCCCTGTAATTAAAAAAACACAATCACAATCAATCAAACCTTCGGTGCATCGCCACCCTTTTTGTTCAGACGAGCAATTTGTTTGGCTACGGGCTGCATCGTTTCGATCCCCAAACCTAGGTAAATGCTTGTCATTAGTGGTATGATTTACTCTTTCTAGTGCTTCCATCGTAATGACACATTAGATTCAGGAGTTCATACTGCGCCATTTATCATATAGCACATATAAACTAGATCAATGTTTAGATCTATCCTGTCATTGGCTAGTTCTATCAAGAACTCACAGCCAATAAGGCTAGATCCAAAGGTTGGCTGGTTTATATGCGGTATCCACCGTCTCGAGAAATATAAATCGGTTACAACAGATCGGGTTGTTCTTTTTATACTTAATGCTGCATCAACGTTGAACTATTAAGTCGTTTTTAGAACTTTCAATGATCTGTTCGACTAGATTTATATTGTTTAGAGACAGTGTCGGGGTTTCAGCCGGCCTTATCTGCCCTAATTTATTTATTTTAATATATTTATTATTAGATTTATATTAGGACTGCCTCTTATGTTAAGATCTTGTTCTTGTCGGACCTCGTGAGCCGAAATCGGCTGGCCATAGACAGCCGACAGCCGATTTCTGAACTAAGCCTCTGGTTCAAGGATGATATCTTTTCATTAGAACCATCGGAGTACTAGCCGATTTATTGTTAGCTTTTCGGTATCGACTAGGTTATCAATACATATATCTATTATCCTTTACTGTATTTAGTTTAAATGGCTAATGTTGTCTCGGTATCGCCGATCCATTCTAATCGCTTGGCTTAAATATATTTTAGGATATCAGATATATGCTCATGGATTCCCTTAGCCGATTCAGTGGGGATCTAACCTAACACTCAACTTTTTATCTTTGGTTCACAGATCAAACCAACTGGCATGCCCTGCACCGCATAGGTAGCCGAGAAGGACCTGCACTGGAGTCAAGCAGATCTCCCAGGCCAGGGCGTGAGAGAAATTTCTCATCAACACGCTTCTTGGCACGCCCGGTGGGACTTTCTCTGTCGGCTCGACTCGGACGCATAGACTCAGCCGACAAGATGGTCGACTCCAAGAGCCCCAATGTTTCCCAGGACAATATCGTGCCTGTGAAGATGGAGCAGTTATCGGCTGAGCAACAAGCCGATAAAAAAGATGGTGGAAGAGCTCCAAGCCAACTACTTGCAATCTTTCACCCAAACAAGATCCGGGGCCGTGCATCAGAAGTATAAATTCAGCATGGACGATCTCAAGGCATCCTCCTCTGGTGAGACAAAAGGCAAATAGAAGGTGAAGGAGCCGATCCAGGAACAGGACGATTCGGCTCTATATTCCCTACAAGACCGGATCGACTCGGCCGTCCATCACGTGCTAGTAAACCAAAGTAGCATCCTGGTCAATACTCTCAACAACATGATCGCTACCGTGGTCGACGCCAAGATAGCCGACCAGCTGCAGCGGGGGCCGACCTACTTCACAGACGCCCAATTTCCTAGTTACAGGACGTTGGTCACGCAGAATCGGCCGATCCCACCACTAGCACAACCAGGGCCGCCGAGGGATCCTCACCACCAAATCCAACTAAGTCGGCTACAAAACCATTGATTACCATGCTGAACCGACGAACCGCTGCCCGGATCGATTGCTAACATGTTCAACGACAATCGACAGTCAGAGCCGATTCCCCAGATTGACCTGGATAGGCGGTACAACGCCGGTGGCCGACAGCTGTTCCCAGGACCACCAACGCCATCACCGGCGCATCGGCCACCTCCCGCTGATCATCACTACCAGTACCAAGGAGGCCGTCAAGATCATCACTACAGGCCTCAGATGGCACCACTGCTGTATCGACAAGCACCCGCACCGTACGAACCATACGAGCCGATACAGCAGGACAACCAGACCTGGGCTGATCTGATTGCAGATGTCATGCGCGATCAATTCGGCCTCAAGCCGAAAGACTCAACAAACATGTATCGGTATCCCTATCCAGAGCACTTCGAGCGGATTCCATTGCCAACCGATACAAGATCCCAGATTTTTCAAAGTTCTCAGGGCAAGACAACATTTCAACTTACGAGCATGTTAGCCGATTCTCGACACAGTGCGGCGAAGCATCGGCTACAGACGCCTTGAGAGTCCGATTGTTCCCTCTTTCTCTTTCGATCGACTTTTACCTGGTCCTCCTCATTGCCCTACAACTCAATTCAGAGCTGGGCCGATCTTGAAAAATAATTCCACTGCTACTTTTACTCCGACAACCATGAGATGAAGTTGTCGGACCTCACCAGCGTCAGGCAAAAACACAACGAATCGGTTCAAGAATACATCCAATGCTTCAGGGAGATGAGGAACCGATGCTACAGCCTGGTGCTATCGGATGCCCAACTGGCCGATTTGGCCTTTCATGGTTTGATCGCGCTGATCCGAGAGCGATTCTCTACGCAGAACTTCGACAGCCTAGCCCACTTGGCGTAGAAGGTGACGGCCCACGAGCAGCGATTCCAAGACACCGGAAAGCCGTCAAAAACATAACTCAGTCGTCGTCGAATCGACGGCGAGTCCGATGATGATGGCGCAGAAGTGGCAGCAGCCGAATGGGCCAAGAACAAAAGGCCATCGTCTGCCAATGGCTGCTGAAGACGGCCAAAAAAGAACGATATGACTTTGACATCACCAAGGCCGACAGGATTTTCGACTTGCTGCTCAAGGAGAAGCAGATTCAGCTGCCTGAAAATCACGTGATCCCGTCGGCCAAGGAATTAAAGAAGAAGAAATATTTCAAGTGGCACAGCTCCACATCCCATGCCACCAACGACTGCAAAGTCTTTAGGCAGCAAATCCAGTTGGCAATCGAGGCCGGGAAGCTGAAGTTCGCCGATTCAAATCGGCCGATGAAGGTACACGGCAACCCTTTCCCGGTCAACACAGTCCAAGCCGGCCCCAGGCAAGCTGATCGATAGAACAGAATGCCGCACGGCTTAGTCAATACATCGATCGGGGCCAAGACAGAAGACGAGCCGATTGGGTATCACGCCGCGCCAATTAATATGATGCACCCAATTATCAGATTGGCTGACCGACGGCCAATCCATGAAGATAGCCGACACCGTCCTCGCATCGGTCTCGGCAGGGAGAAGCTTGCAATGAAGCACCTCGTTGGCGCGAGCCGAAGATCCAAAGCCGCCGATACAAGTTAAACCGCAAGTGCCGATCCGCATTGGCATTGCGATTTTTTCAGGTACTGCTGGGAATCCGGCATGAGACTGCCAACACTGGACGATTGCCCAGCATGCAACAATCGCCGCGATGACGAGCGTAGGAGCTCATCGGCTGCAAGCCCAGCCTGGTTTGTCCCTAGAGCCGTTCAGCTAAACCAAAGGCGGCGGTCCGTCCATGATCGGCTCGGCCCAATCCACCAAGACTTCTTCGTCGACGAAGACCGCAATAATAATAACCGCGACGATGAAGAGGCCGATGACGAGGAATCGACCAATCCCCAATGGTGCCCATCCCATCTCTTCATGAAGATGCAGAAAATAAGAATTCAACGACTTAAGCGTGAAGGGAGAGAAGACAAAGTTCGGCAAATGATCCACGAATAGCGCCGTCGGCTGGGTAAGATCAAAAGACGATGGGTTCCCAAAGAGAAAACTGCCACAGCCGACGAAGAGCAAGCCGAGGAGAGCCCCACCGATCAAGCCGGAGGGCAGCCAAAGGGAAAGGCAAAGTTTCGCATCGGTTAACATGATGTTCGTACTACGCCCCGAGTTCGGTGCTCGAAGCCGATGCGACACCATCGAGGACGACCTAGTGAAGCTAGCAATTTCACCGGACCAGACTATCTTCGACAAACCCGAGGGGACCGAAAATCGGCACTTGAAGCCGTTGTACGTTAAAGGATTCGTCAACGGCAAGCCGATTTCCAAGATGCTAGTTGATGGGGAGATGCAGTCAACCTCATGCCTTACGCAACATTCAAAAAACTAGGCAAGGGGGCCGAAGACCTGATAAAGACCAATATGGTGCTCAAAGACTTCGGCGGCAACCCATCAGAAACCAAGGGCGTCCACAACGTCAAACTGACCATCGGCAATAAGACCGTGCCCACAACATTCTTTGTCATCGACGGGAAGGGGTCTTACAGCCTGCTGCTCGTAAGGGACTGGATACACGCTAACTGCTGCATTCCTTCTACGATGCATCAGAGCCTGATCCAATGGGACGGCGACAAGATTGAGATCGTGCCAGCCACAGGTCAGTTAGTGTCGTCAGTGCCGATTTGCCGCTTTGGGAAATCGAAGGCATCGATTGTTTGTTCGGGAAAATCGGGCAAGCCGATTTTCTAAATGTGTCCAATTCCACAATACAGCCGATTGGAGATGACGAGCCATAGCTGCTGCTTTGAACAAAACATGGTGGAGGGCTCAAGCGTCTTCGGCATGGACACCGCGGATGAAGACGATGGCAAGATCGGGCAAGGTTTTACGTCGACCGACGAATTAGAGGAAATTGACATCGGCTATGGTGACAAGCCGAGGCCGACGTACATTAGCAAAAATTTGTCTCCACATTGTAGATCCCAGCTTATTGATTTATTAAAAAAATATAAAGATTGTTTTGCTTAGGAGTACTTCGAGATGCCCGGCCTCAGCCGATCAATAGTGGTCCATCAACTACCGATTAAGGCATGCTATCGGCCGTTCAAACAGCCTCCCAGGACGTTTAAGGCCGATATGTACGATGCAATTAAAGCCGAAATCACTCGGCTATACGATGCAGGATTCATTCGGCCTTGCCGATACGCCGAGTGAGTCTCAAACATTGTCCCAGTGTTGAAGAAAAACGGTAAACTTAGGGTATGCATCGATTTCAGAGATCTAAACAAGGGAACCCCTAAGGACGAATACCCAATGCCGATAGCCGATTTGCTTGTCGATGATGCGTCGGGCCACAAAATTATCAGTTTCATGGACGGTAATGCAGGGTATAATCAAATATTTATGGCCGACGAGAACATCCACAAGACCGCTTTTCCGTGTCCCGGCGCAATCGGCTTGTACGAATGGGTAGTAATGACATTCGGCTTGAAGAATGCTAGGGCAACATATCAACGGGCCATGAACTATATTTTTCACGACATGATCGGCTCACTAGTAGAGATATACATTGACGACGCAGCTTGTCAAGTCCAGGAGATAGAGGGTCACATAGCCGATCTGAGACAAGTGTTAGAACGGACGAGGAAGTATGGCCTGAAGATGAATCCGCTTAAGTGCGCGTTCGGCGTATCGGCTGGGCAGTTCCTAGGATTTCTTGTTCGTGAAAGAGGAATTGAGGTTACACCAAGAAGCATAAATGCTATCAAGACAATTCAGCCTCCGAAGGACAAGAAACAACTCCAGTCATTGATCGGCAAAATAAATTTCATCAGGCGGTTCATAGCCAATCTCTCAGAAAAGATGGATCCGTTCACACCATTGCTTCGGCTAAAAGCCGATCAACCATTCGCATGGGGGGCAGACCAGCAAAAGGCGTTAGACAACATAATAGATTATCTGAGTTCCCCTCCAGTTTTAATGCCTCCACAAAAAGGAATACCGTTTAAGCTGTACCTATCAGCTGATGACAAGTCAATCGGCTTCGTTTTAATCCGAGAGGTTGAGGGTAAAGAAGAAGTCATCTTCTATCTCAGCTGACGGTTGCTAGACGCGGAAACAAGGTATTCACCTGTGGAGAAGCTATGCCTATGCCTTTATTTTTCATGTACGAAGTTAAAGCATTATCTGCTATCCAACGAGTGCACAGTAATCTGCAAAGCCGATGTAATTAAGTACATGCTATCGGCTCCAATGCTGAAAGAAAGAATTGGGAAGTGGATTTTTGCGCCGATGAATTTGATCTAAGGTATCGTGCACCAAGGGCATGTCAAGGGACAAGCCATAGCCGATTTCTTCGTAGAGCATAGAAATGACTCGATCGACTCAGTGGAGATTATGCCTTGGACTTTAACGTTTGACGGCTCGGTTTGCACCAACGGCTGCGGCATCGGCTTGGTCATTATTTCACCTAGGGGGCAAGCTTCGAGTTTGCTTTTGCTATCAACCCCCACGCTACAAACAACCAAGCTGAATACGAAGCCGTCCTTAATGGATTACATCTACTCAAGAAAGTTGAAGCCGACGCCATCAAAATAATGGGAGATTCATTGTTGGTCATCAGCCAATTATCAGGAGAATACGAATGCAAAAACGATGCGTTGATGGTCTATTATCAACAATGCCGGGAATTAATGGACGATTTTCAGCTAGTTACGTTGAAACACATCCCCAGATAGCAGAACACAAAAGCTAACGATTTAGCTCAAGGGACATCGGGCTATCGGCCGATGTTGAAACAAATTGACATAGAGGTTGCTGCCATTACAGCCAATGACTGGAGGTTTGAAGTCTACAGCTATCTCAAAAACCCCTCTCAATCGGCTACAACGAAGCTACGATACAAGGCGTTAAGATATGTTTTGCTCGATGAAGATCTGTACTATCGGACGATTGATGGTGTGCTACTCAAATGTTTGGGAGTCGATCAGGCCAAAGTGGCCATTGGAGAAGTGCATGAAGGGATCTGTGGCACGCATCAATCGGCCCACAAAATGAAGTGACTGCTTCGCCGAGCAGGGTATTTCTGGTCGACGATGCTGGAGGATTGTTTCAAGTATTACAAGGGCTGCCAGGATTGTCAGAAGTTTGGCGCCATACAACGAGCACCAGCGTCGGCTATGAACCCAATTATTAAGCCTTGGCCGTTCAGAGGATGGGGCATTGATATGATCGGCCAGATCAATCCACCCTCAAGCAAAGGGCATAAATTTATTCTGGTGGCGACAGATTACTTCATAAAGTGCGTGGAGACGATTACTTCACAAAGTGGGTGGCGACAGATTACTTCACAAAGTGGGTGGAGACGATTCCCCTGAGGAAAGTGGATTCTAAGGACACAATCAAGTTTGTCAAAGAACATATTATCTACCGATTTGGCGTTCCACAAACAATAACAACAGACCAGAGATCTATCTTCGTATCGGACAATTTTGTTCAGTTTGCCAACGGCATGGGGATCAAGCTGCTTAATTCTTCGCCGTAATACGCACAGGCCAACGGACAAGCCGAGGCCTCAAATAAAAGTCTGATTAAGTTGATTAAAAGAAAGATCTCGAGTACCTAAACAGTGGCACACCCGATTAGCCGAATCACTGTGGGCGTATCGGATGGCATGCCACGGGTCAATTCAAGTCCCTCCGTACAAGCGGTCTACGGACATGAGGCGGTGCTACCATGGGAGAGCGTTGTCGGCTCAAGGCGCATTCAGCTACAGGATCAACTTACAGCCGACGATTATTATCACCTAATGGTGGATGAATCAGAAGACTTAGTTTTATCTAGGATGAGGGCCTTGGAAAAAGTTACAAAGGATAAGGAACGAGTAGCCATATATTGTAATAAAAAAGTGGTGCCTAAATCTTTCGAGGAAGGCAAACTCGTTTGGAAATTGATACTGCCGATTGGATCTAGAGATAACAAATTCGGCAAGTGGTCACCAAATTGGGAAGGGCCTTTCAAGATCCACAAATGCGTCTCTAAAGGAGCTTACATGCTAGAAGGGCTGGACGGAGAAGTATTTGGAAGGGCTCTTAATGGAAAATACCCGAAGAAATACTACCTAAGCGTATGGATCAACTCGTGATTCGACTCTGGTTGCTTAGCCGATTTACGACAGCCGATGTCTTGCTTCAATAAGGCATCGCCTTTAGGCATTTTTATGCAACATTTTTTTCTTAAGTCTTCCATGATCGGCTAATAATTGGCGATAGCGACGGTAATGATGCGCGAATCGCTCGAATTCACAATTTTGTCAACACCGAAGCTATCAACAAAACTTGGGGGCATACACATACACAAGCCGATTACAAAATTGGGCGTCAGGAATTTTTAAACTTTTAAACTTCGTAATCGGCAGTCCAAATAAAAGCGTTGGAAGTGATTTGGATCGACGACCGTGATTCAAGTGTTAACATCGACGGTTGTGGTGTGGTCTCGGAATCGGCGAATGTGACGCGATACGGACGGCTAGGGCCGATTTCAGCATAAGCAATTCAAGATACTACGTGCGGCTGAAGCCGATCTCATCCACGAGCACAGCTGCAAAAGATTGATAGACTATACTACACAAAAGTTAAAGCCGATTACAAAGTTCGAGCACGTTAATCAAAGTTCAAGCCCATTACAAAAGTTTGACAAATATATTACAGGAGACAGTAGCTGATTTCAGAATGTTAAAATGTTACAAGCTCATTGTTTCAAGAAATCGGCTATGGCCGACAACGCCGTCCGCCTGATCTGGTCTATCTCTTCAATGGCCCTGACATCGTCGGCCTCAGACCCAGCCACTGGCCGGATGCCCTTCACCAGGTCCCGTAGATGTGCCACAATCGCCTTGATACTTTGGCGTTGAGCTTCAATTTTGGCTGGCAAGCTGGCCATGTACTCCTTGTGGACATCGATCTCGTTCGTGACTTGAACGAGATTGGCCATCACCGATCTTGGCGTGCGAGGAGTTGCTCAAGCTTCGCCGCCGCTCGCTTTAGGCGGTCAAAGGCGGCTTTCCGCTCTCAATGGCATCCTTGGTCGACGGAGGGTGGCCGATCGCGCCCGGTTCTCGCGACGATTGGCTATCCGCCGCCGTGCTCGTTCATACTTTAGTTGATGGGCTTCCATGAAGGTGGCCGGCACAATGGCGTCGGCTAGAGCTTTCGGCATGGGCCTTGGATTTCCTTGAAGCGCGTGCGTATTGAACCGCTGTCGACCACCAGCGCATCCTGCGAGGCCTCCAGCCGGTTGCCGATGTCGGCTAGGGTGGCCCTCAGTCCTCTGGCCGGCGTCACCAACGCCTCCGATGTCGCGGACTCCTCGAACTCCGACAAGTCAAAGTTGAGGAGGTCGGCTATGTTCGTAAAGAGGAAGATGATCGAAAATATTGAGCCGGCGAGCCGATCATCAAATTCGCCGCTTACCGTGGCACCGGGTCGGAGCGATCGGCTCGGCTGGTTCGCCGCCCGCAGCCGTCGGGGCCTCTTCGTCGGCATCGTTGCCGCCACTCGCGACGGCCACAACGTGCTCGCCGCACGCTGGGGCAACGGAGATCGTGGGGGCAAAAGAAGAGTTAGTGGTCAAGTCGCTAATTTCTACAAATCAAGTTGCAAGAGACGATTACCGATGGCACGTGACGTAGAGTGTGGCCGGCCAATTTCATGACCCGAGAAGAATCGTTTGATCGATGCAAGTGATATCATCATAAAATCGAATTTGATGAAGTGAGGGCTTACCGGCCGATTTTTCGCTGGGGGACTTGGGACCGGTGGGACGTCGGCTGGAGCGTTGACAGACTCGTGGCTCGAGCTCCCGGGTTCGGCCGCCGCTCCAACAGCCGCCGACATCTCCTCGCTAGCGACGGCATCGAGGAACTGCGCGACGGTCGGGTTCAAGGGGGAGGCTATCGGCTGGCACTGCCGGTTTCCTCTCTTTCAGCTTCTTGGGGGTAGGCGCGGCCGACGGCTGTATGAGTGGTGCAGTCCTTTTCTTCTGGGCAATTGGCTCACGCACTTGCCCTCGCAGCAACGACGCCGGCCTTCGGCGCTCCCCCCGATCGCCGATGGAGCGAGGCCACCCCGTCCGTAACACCTAGACGGTATTCGATGGGGCGCCGGAGTCGCTCACCGACGGCCGCTCCGTCTCCGTCTCCTGCAAACCGAAGGGCGAATGTTAATCGGCTATATCAGTCGATGATAAGAAGAAGAAAATCGTTTGGGACTTAAAGCTTATCATGGGGATCTCTTCGGGCAAGAGCAGATTGACGTAACAAGACGACCGCTGGTGGAAGATATGGCGCTTGATTTTTGTCCACCATTGGTCGTAGGCGGCGCTTTTCCTCAGCGCCAGTGTCATATCGCCGATGTTACCGAGGGGAGGGCCGGCTATACTCAGCAGCCGATGCATTATATGGTCTTGGCTCACCACTCCCCTCATTTCTATCTTATCGGCATAGTAAAAGCCGATGGGTAATTGCCCAAAACCAAACTGCCTCGTCGTCGACACCGGGTAGTAAAATTCATAGCTCTTGGCCACTCATCGGCCCTGGTGGATCCCGGTCGGCAAGATGCAAGGGGACAGAGCGGCGACGAACAGCTCCCTGCACCTTAGGTTGTTGGCTGAGTTGATGTCTTCCCAATTGAAGTCGGCCGGCAACTCGAACAGTCCCAGGTCCCGATAAAAGTACCGGTGTGGTTCTCGCGAGACACCCCATCGTAGAGGGCAATGAACCATTTGGCCGCAGGTCGGCCGATTGCCTTGAGCCCGCATGAGCAGCCGTTGCTTCTCCGTAGCTCATGCATCTCGTGGTGGTGATCTGGTTGCCATCTTCATCCTCGATCGGCTCCACTTTGGGAAAACAACCTCTGTTAGGAGGGAGCCGAACGGCTATTTTTTGGGTCGCCAGGACGAACCAGATCTGCAAGAACCACCAGGGGCCGCCGGTGTTGATTGGGGCATTGGCGGCTATCTTTGCGGCGGCTTGGTGCAGCATCTGATACAAGTAGCCGAGGAGGTATTTCCCTAGCGCAAGTTTGCCCCCATCGGCCAGGATTTCGGCTACGACTTACCAGTTGGCGGTCGGCTCGCAGCTCGATCCACAGAATAAAAATTTTTCAAGCCACATCATCAGAAATGCGGTGTGCTCCCTGTGGCCGACGGATCCGTCTTTCATGTTTTGGGCGACGAAGCCGCTCCACTCACCGATGGCCTTGGTTTTGAACTAATGCTGCCCCTTTCGGCTCAAGTTGCTGGGGTTAGCCGACGCCTGGATGTCCAACCCAGTCGTCATGTACACGTCGGCCAGCGTGACTGTCATCGGCCCTTGCCGGAAGATGAAGACGTTGAAGCTGTCATTCCAGAAATATGTTGCAGCCGACAGAAGCGGCTTGTCCTTTTCCATGCTGGCGACGGATAGGGCCAAGCACCGGGCGATCCCGCCTCCTCCCACCGTGTGTATTTGGCCGATCGCACCCTTTTGTACCACTCAACCCAGTGCGTCGGTGGTCGGCCATGACTTGAAGGTCCCGTTCCAGTGGGCGAGGGATGACTTGTTGGTGTTGTAAGGGACCCTATTGGTCTCGGCCATGATGACATCGGCTGGATCGGTGTTGCCGATGGGGCCGAGGAAGTATCGCCTTTCTTGGGTCAAACTGGGAAAGACCACTTGATGCGACAGGTGCTACAGTGTGAAGGGAAGAAAGTCTAATCAGGAATGGCTAAACGCTATAGTTTGAAAGGGGAGAAAAGTGCTAATCGAAAACGGCTAGAAGCAGGATGAATGCAACAAGGCTGAAAACATAACTCGAGAAATAAATCTGAAGAAAAAGAGTTCTGGACCGATGAGTGTACCTCGTGGAACTCGATGAGGCGGTGGTCGTGCGGCGCGAAGCCGGTGATGACAGTGAGCCGGAGCGGCGGCGGCCGGTGTGGCGGAGGCCCCGACGCGGCGGCGGTGTTGGAAGCCATCTAAGTTGTTGGAGATGAAGCCGGGTTCTGATTTGTGGAGTGCGCCAAAATCTGGCGAAGGATGCCGGTGAATTGTCGGAGAGGAGAGAGAGGAGGCTTGTTTGCGAAGTGTTTTGAGTGGGTTTTGAAAGCGTGATCGTTTCGGTTGAAGCGAAGGGCTATTTAAAGGGCACTCAGGGCAGCCGAAGCGGTTTAGGTCAAGAAAAGAGCGAGAATTTGAACATGCGAGCAAATCCATAACACTTCGTATCACGGACTTGGGGGCATGTGTTAACACCAAAATTTGGTAATTGAATCCCTAAGTCCCGACAAAGGTGAAGCGAATCGATCGGCGGTTTGGCGGAGAAACAGAGGCCGCATCGGCTGAGAAACGATTGGCTGTGAGGCCAATCGGCTAAAGTTGGATCGGACAAGGGCGGCCGATAGCCGATTCAAAGACCGGAGAGGATAAAGCCGTTTCTGATGCAGCAGTTTGAAGATAAATAGAAGATTTAGTTATTAGATTGCGCGTTAAACGATATTGTCATCTATGGATAGAGTCCTATAACGGCAATTGTATCTGTAATTTAGGAGTTTGTTTAAACTGTTCATTGTAATGCGGCGTGGGTTTTTCCCGGGATAACGTCGTGTTTTAAATAGTAGTTTAGATAGAGTCTAGGGTTTGTATAGATAATTTTATCTTGGGTATAAATAGGACCCAAGGCCCCCTGTAATTAAAAAAACACAATCACAATCAATCAAACCTTCGGCGCATCGCCACCCTTTTTCTTCAGACGAGCAATTTGTTTGGTTACGGGTTGCATCGTTTCGATCCCCAAACCTAGGTAAATGCTTGTCATTAGTGGTATGAGTTGCTGTTTCTAGTGCTTCCATCGTAATGACACATTAGATTCAGGAGTTCATACTGCGCCATTTATCATATAGCGCATATAAACTAGATCAATGTTTAGATCTATCCTGTCATTGGCTAGTTCTATCAAGAACTGACAGCCAATAAGGCTAGATCCAAAGGTTGGCTGGTTTATATGCGGTATCCACCGTCTCGAGAAATATAAATCGGTTACAACAGATCGGGTTGTTGTTTTTATACTTAATGCTGCATCAACGTTGAACTATTAAGTCGTTTTTAGAACTTTCAATGATCTGTTCGACTAGATTTATATTGTTTAGAGACAGTGTCGGGGTTTCAGCCGGCCTTATCTCGCCTAATATATTTCTTTTAATATATTTATTATTAGATTTATATTAGGAATGCCTCTTATGTTAAAATCTTGTTCTTGTCGGACCTCGTGAGCCAAAATCGGCGGCCATAGAAAACTGACACCGATTTCGAGCTAAGCCTCTAGTTCAAGGATGATATCTTTTCATAAGAACCATCGGAGTACTAGCCGATTTATTGTTAGCTTTCCGTATCGTCTAGGTTATCAATACATATATCTATTATCTTTTACTGTATTTAGGTTAAACGGCTAATGTTGTCTCGGTATCGCTGATCCATTCTAGTCGCTTGGCTTAAATATATTTTAGGATAGCGATATATACTCATGGATTCCCTTAGCCGATTCAAGGTGGGATCTATTATTGCCTCTGTAATTATTGCCCGTCACCGATGATCTCGTCCGTTACGGACTTGACTTAATGCCCGTCACCGATATAATTTTTCCATTTATATGTGTTTTCTCTTTCTTATTTTACCATTGTTGAGCTATAGTATAAATAATTTAGTACAATATAATAAATCATTAAATAATTCAGTGAAGTTCAATAATTCACTAAATTTATTTATTTCACTAAATAATTTAGTAAATAATTCAAGAATGTTCAATAATCTATTTAATTCACTAAATAATTCTCCAAATTAACTAAATTCACTATATAAACTACTATTTTTATATAATTCACTAAATAATTTACACAAAAGGCTTGTTAATACAAAATACTTCATTCATTACAAGAAATAGCAAAACAAATAAGTACAAAGACATCATCAAAAGGTTATGTCTTCCGTATGATCTGAACGAGCATATGCCACATCCTCTTGGGGATCATTGTCAAGGTCGATCTGAGGTCTTATATGAAGATTCTGGTTGTATTCTTCTTCGTCGATGACGTTGTCAACCCCGACAATTTGAAGGTTGCCATCCCTGACGATGTGCATCTTCTTGTTTGCATGGTCTTTTATGTAGAACATCTGGTCGACCTGTTTTGCAAGCACGAATGGTTCATCGGCGTATCCAACCTTGGATAGATCTATTAAAGTGAAACCTTCCTTGTCAACTTTGACACCGGTGCGTATATTCACCCAACGGCATCGACACAAAGGGACTTTGAATCTCACGTAGTTTAGCTCCCATATCTGTTCAATACGGCCGTAGTATATGTTTGACCCAACTTGATCCTGGAATGCATCTATACAGATTCTATGTTTTTCACTATGCTTTTGTCGTTTTGTTTTACGGTGTAAAGCATGTAACCGTTAATATTGTATCCTTGTCATGTGTCTATCTTCGAATACAGTCCCATCGTCAACAACCATACTGTCTCATTTGAAACATCCATCGACATTGTAATACGATTCTTGAACCAGAGTTTCTCTATTAATCCACATATTTGATCGCCCTAAGTTCTCCTGTCGGATTTTCGCTAAATGCTCCTCAAAGTATGGGGCAACTTCTGCCATATGTTGGAGCACAACGAAATGAGCCTGCCAATAGGAGGCTCGATCGGGCACAATTCTTTTCCTGCCTATTGTGCCACCGCCTGACAACCTTTATTCGTGACAAGACGCTGGTACTCTGATAGGATCGATCTTGGCCATATAATCAATGCTAAACTCAATAACCTCCTCGATCATGTAACCTTCAATGATCCTCCCCTCCGGTTTTGCTCTGTTTCTCACGTAAGACTTTAGAACTCTCATGTACCTCTCGAACGGATACATTTCTCTTAGAAAAGCTAGGCCACATAGTTTTGTTTGCTTCACAAAATGAACAGGGAGATAAATCATGATATCAAAGAAAGATAGAGGAAGAAACATCTCCATGTGACAGATAGTATTGACAATATCGGTCGCAATCCATCTAAATCTTCGGGATCTATAACCTTCTGGCCGATTGCATTGAAGAAGGCACACAGATGTTGGATCGTGTAACAAACTTTGGGTGGTAGTATGTCTGTGATAGCAATTGGCAAGATCTGTGTCATGAGCACGTGACAATCGTGAGACTTCATTTCAACCAGTTTTAAGTCATCCAATTTGACGTATTTACTTATCCTCGCTGAATAGCCCGATGAAACTTTGATATCTTTGAGGCATGATAACATTGCGATCTTCTCATCCTTCGACAAGGTGTGGCAAGCTGGAGGAAGGTACACTCTCCTTGTCTTTATATCTGTTACAGGCAGGAGTTCACTGTGAATATTCATCTCCTATAGATCAAGGCGAGCGTTCAACCCGTTCTTTGTCTTCCCGGGAATATTCAGCACTAGCCCTACCAAGTCTCACACACATTCTTTTCTACGTGCATCAGATCAATGCAATGACAGACCTTAATATCTTTTCAATAAGGTAGTTACCGAAATATGGATTTTTTTTCTTCCACATACCATTGTCCATTGCCTTACTTCGTTTTCTTTACTTCCCAAACTCATTAGTTAGGTCCTTGACCATGTTGTGGACCTCATCTCCAAACAAATCCTTGGGTATAGTTTGAAGTTCTCTCTTACCGTTGAAAAGTTTCTTTTTTCTTTTAAATGCGTGATGGGGCGGGGGCCATCGCTTATGACCCATGTAAACCATCTTTCTTGATTTCGTCAGCCACCTACTGCGTGTATATTCCATACAGTCGGAACATGCCTTCTTTTCTTTCACGTTTTGTCCAGAAAAGTTGCCATGTGCGGGATAGTCATTAATGGTGCAGAACAATAGAACACGTAGTTTGAAGTTCTCGTGACCGTACGCATCCCAAGTTTCCACATCTTCTTTCCAGAGAATCTCAAGGTCATCGATAACGGCTCCAAGAACACATCAATATCATTGTCGGGTTGTTTCAGTCCTTGAATTAACAAGCACAACATAATGTATTTTCTTTTGAAGCACAACCATGGCGGTAGGTTATAGTTTGCAATCAAAACTGACCAAGTGCTATAAGAACTGCTCATGTCTCCGAAAGGATTCATGCCATCAGTACACAAACATATTATCATGTTTCTAGGGTCGGCTATGAATTCTAGGTGTCTTCGATCGATATTTCTTCATTGAATCGAATCAGCAGTATGTCTTATCATACCATCTTTCCTTCTCTCTGAGACATGTCAGCGTACTAACTCTGTTTCCTTGGGGTTGGCAAAGATTCTCTTGAAACGATCAATGATAGGTAGGTACCACACAACCTTCGCTGGACCACCCCGCTTTGACTTCTTTCCTTCGTCAGTATTTTTTCATTCTCTTGTATCGAGAAGCCTTACAGACAGGACAAGCATCTAAGTCCGAATATTGCTTCTGATACAATATGTAGTCATTTGGACAAGCATGAATTCTATGGACCTCTAACCCTAGGGGACACAAAACCTGCTTTGCTTCATATATCGACTCGGCCAATGTATTCTCATCAGGAAGCATGGTCTTCAAAATTCTCAAAAGCTATGTTGTTTGTCCATCCACTACTTGCCTTTAACTTCATTAGCTCCAAGATAGCTAATAATTTGGTGTGTTTTGCTTTGCATCAGGTGTATAGAGTCTTCTTTGAGTCACTGACCAACCTGCTGAACTTCATGGAATCTCTCTCGTTGTAGACTGAGTCATAAACGTCATGAACATGTCTTGCTGCAGATCGTGATCCACATCAACCATTTCACCGCCCAATGGAGAAGATACAAACATGTCATATTCATCTTTATCTTCCTGATTTTGTGCACCACTTATGTATGCAGCTACACCACCATCTGATTCTTGCTCTCCATGTTTCACCCAACATGTATACGTCTACTCTACTACCAAACATATTCTCATTTTTGTAATCTGCATATGGACAACATATGTAATCACTCTTTCTTCTTTTCCTATCCTACCCCGCGGCGTTTATAAAATTTAAGATGTCATTTTGATACTCTTCGCTATAACGTCGCACAATTTTCCCATACATCCAACTTCGATCCATCGCTGAGCTGAAAAAGATGGAAAGATATTATATAAACATTTTGTAGGTAAGTATTTACTAGGTTTATGAGAAATGACTACTATTTTTCAATTACTTTTGCACTTTCGATTTTCTCGGGAAAAGAGACAAAAATTGCCCCCTCCTCCTCCCACCAAAAAACACAAGTAGTGTTTTCACCTAAAATTTTCGTCCGCTTGGCTATTTTGCAGAAAACTATTTAGGTGTTTATAAAATTAACCCGCAGTCCCAATGCTGAAAAGAGTGTTTCTACCCAAAATTTTCGCGCGCACGCCTACGCCCCTCCCTCCCGTCCCCATCAGCAAGTAGTGTTTCTACCCAAAATTTTTGTCCATCTATCTATTTCGCAGAAAACCCTTTAAGTGTTTATAAAATTAACCCACAGTCCCAATGCTGAAAAGAGTGTTTCTACTCGAAATTTTCACGCCGCGCCTGCACCCTCTCCCTCTCATCCCCATCTGCGTCGCGCCCTATGTCGTGCCTCCGCCCCTCTCTTCCTCGTCCCCCATCCGCGCCCGCGCCATGCAATTATAGATTATAGATATAGAACAAAAAAACTCACCTTTGATATCCAAATTAAATTAAATTAAATCCAAATCACTCGCGCAAAAAAGATTAATATTCCAAGTGTGTCGAACAATAGACCTCAGGTGAAGACATAAAGAAAAAATATAAATTAGAATTACATGAGACTTCAACTTTGGAATAATTATGATAAAATAAAATGATGCTCGTTGCAACGCACGGGAATACTATGTACATATCTATAATCTATAACTATCTATAAAGCAAGTAGTGTTTATACCAAAAATTTTTGTCTGTCTGGCTATTTCGTAGAAAACCCCTTGAGTGTTTATAAAATTAACCCGTAGTCTGCCTGGCTATTTTGCAGAAAACTCCTTGAGTGTTTATAAAATTAACCTATAGTCCCAATGCTGAAAAGAAAGGGAGGGCTTGGATGGAAATAAAGACCTCATGCGCCCCTCCCTCCCTGCGTCCCTCCTTCCTGTCCCTATCCGCGCCGCGCCCACAACGCACCACGCCTGCGCCCTCCCCTCCCGTCGCTGCTCGGAGCTCCCGCATCACGCCCCGCGCCGCACCTGCGCCCCTCCCTCCCGTCGTCACTCGAAGCTCCCGCGACGTCGCTCGGACCTTCGCCCTCCATCTGCTTTTCTCCTTGCATCATCGTCCCTGCGTCGGCCGCCGCTCGGTCGACCCAAAGGAGGACGCCGAGGCTGTAAAGACATAAAGAAAAATATAAATTGGAATTATACGAGACTTCAGCTTTAGAATAATTATGATAAAATAAAATGACGCCCGTTACAATGTACGGGCATATTTGCTATATATGTATATGCATATACACATATATAAATATACAAATATATGTATATATATACATACATATATACATATATATACGTACATATATATAACTATCTATAAAGTAAGTAGTATTTCTATCCAAATTTTTTGTCTGTTTGTTTATTTTGCAGAAAATCTCTTGAGTGTTTATAAAATTAACCCATAGTCCCAATGCTAAAAAGAAAGGGAGGGCTTAGATGAAAAAAAAGACCTCCTGCGCCCTTTCCTCCCATCCCCATCCACGCCGCGCCTGCGTCTCTCCCTCTCGTCGCTGCTGGGAGCTCCCGCGCCACGCCCTACGCTGCACCTGCGTCCCTTCCTCCCATTCCCATCCGCGTCATGCCCCGACTTTACCCGTTGCAACACACGGACACATGTTGATGAGAAATTTCTCTCACACGGTGGCCTGGGAGATCTGTTTAACTCCAGTGTAGATCCTTCTTTGCTACCTGTGCTGTACAAGGCGTGCCAGTTGGTTTGATCTGTTAACCAACAAGAAAAATAGAAATATATGCGTTAAGGGTTAAGTTAGATTCTACTGGATCGGTTGTGAGAGTCAATTTACATATATATGCTATCCCGAAGTGTATTTAAACTAAGTGACTAGAATAGATCGGCCGTGCCGAGACAGTATTAACCACTTAATCCAAATATACAATAGGATAATAAATATATGATTTAACAGTCTAGCCGATACCGTAAGTCCAACTGTGAATCGGCTAGTACTCCGATACATCTTATGAAAGATATTGATCTAAGCTACATACGCTAAACCTAGCTCAATCGGTTGTCGGCTATGGATGACAAACTGATTCTAGCTTAGGGCATTTAACTAGAGCAAGATCTTAATATAAGAGGCGGTTTTAATAAACCTGATAGCAAATATATCAAAAGAATATTAAAACAGATAAGGCCGGCTGAAACCCCGGCACTGTCTCTAAACATATACATCTAGCCGAATAGATCATAAAAGCTCTAAAAACGACTTAATAAATCAATACTGATGCAGCATTAAGTATAAAAAGAACAACCAGATCTACTATAGCTGATGTAAATCCCTCGAGACGGTGGATATCACATATAATCTAGGCCAACCCCTAGATCTAGCTCTATCGGTTACTGATTCTTGACAGAAACAAGCCGATGTCAAGACAGATCTAAGCATTGTTCTAGATTACATGTGATATATGATAACTGGCGCAGCATAAATCATCGAATTTAGAGTGTCATAGCGATGGAAGCACTAAATTCGACGAAATACACCACTAATGACAAACATTTATCTTAAATCGGAGATCGAAACAATGCAGCCCAAAGCCGGATCAAGTGTTCTGCTCCGAAAGTTGTATCGATTGTGTGTGTTCTTATTTACAGGGATCTCGGGTCCTATTTATACCCAAAAATAACATTATCCATGTGAACCACAGTCTCTATCTAATCTACTATTTAAAATACGATAATATCCAGGATATAGTCCATTGCGCATTACAATAAACAATCTAAACAAATTTCTAAGATACAATTGCCGTTACAGGACCCTATCCATGGATGACAACATCTTTTAACGCGCAATTTGAGAACTGAATCTTCTATTTATCTTTAAGCACTTTCTTCGGAAACGGTCATATCTCGCTTTTCGACTCAAGATCGACTATTGGCTATCCTCATCCGACTCAACCTCAGCCGATTAACCTTGTAGCCGATCGTATCACAGCCGACTTGACCTCTGTTCTTCCGATCCGATTTCCACTTCTATCTCGACAGGGACTTAGGGATTTGGTTATCAAATTTAGCTGCTAACAACACAGTTGCAATATAACTACTTACAAAATCAGTAATTTTCCGATCGTCAGGCGCGCTTCGTCCGTCGTTGCACGATGCATGACGTGCGCATCGATCGCCAGAGTCCTTATTTGTTTCAGATCGTATCTTGTTTGTGGCTATATGGAATCTGCTCCTTCTGTTTTCATCTAGCATTCCCGTGAAAGGGAAGGATTCTAATGTCGACTAAATAGTTATAATTTTTTAAAAAAATAGTAAGATAGATTAACATAAATTACTCAACAAATATACAAAATCAATTCAATTTCGACTTATGTAAGTTATAAAAAAAATAATAAATTTAATTTAATTGTAAAGATTATAGTTTAATTTGTTATTTTATCGTAATTTATAGAAGTAAAATTCAAACTTACATATTTGTAAATGGTTTATTAAATATTAATCTATCTCGTTAATTTTTTAAAATTTTTTATAACATATGTAATAAATGGATGGATATTCATCTAGATGAGTAAAATAGTTTAACCATGGGCAGGTAGCTAGCTAGCGCCTCCAACATCCTTCAGGCATGGCGTTGCCGAACCTTGCGTCCCCGGTGGCGTAGCCGAAGCTGATGGGCCATTGCCGCCATTCCGATGACATCGGACACGCCGGACAAGTCCCTGTTGGTTGCATCGCTGCAGCTGTTCGAACATCTTGAACATGCATGCATTAACAAAACTGAAAGTGGCCGCAGAAGATGAAAACTTCAGGAATCTGATTGATCAACGAATTCTAGAAGATAAGGAGATGCAGACTTGCAGAGATCGAGGCTTAACCTTTTTTTCCTTGCTGGCTACTAATACTGCAGCTTTCCAGCACGTGAGATGTTGCAAATAGAATTATTCAAGTGCTATTTTCCCCTTTTGAGGATGGTAGGCTCAATAATTACATATATATGGCTGAAGTTTTTTAATATGTTATCCATATTTCTTATAAAAAAAAGTAATGGTGCTCCACTACCCACTCCTAACATTTTTATAAAAATAATATATGAGGCTAAAAGTTTTACATGTTATCGACAAATATAATAATTAAGAAATGTTAATAACATATTAATGGTAATTTTTAAATTAAAATTTTGTTGCAACGCACGGGTAATATGCTAATATACGCGCGCACACACGTGTGTATATACATACTCTCTCACGTTGTTTCAGTAGATCTGCAGTCAAAGATAACCATTATGTTTTTCATGACATAACACAGGAGACTTGGGTGCACTATATTTCACCTTTTCTTTTGCAAGACTTTACAATCTTCAATTCATTTAAATGGTAGTCTATATTTCAGCTCTTTAATTTTGGTTGACTATTATGTGCTGTCTTAGAAAATGGCATTTTAAAACAGTTTTGAAACATTGACCCTTGGATATACGGAACCGAACAATTGGTTGTGACAATTAGAAACAGTAACTAAATATCGATGATGATTGTTTTAGTGACCAAAGATCTTTTTCTTTACTATGCTTTTCATTGATAACTATACTCCCAGTACCACAATCTACAAGACCTAGATTTTGTTTTTACTCAAATAATTACTTTCATCCATTACAACACATGGACATATTGTTAGTCTTTTATAAAAGAAAAATAATTATTAAAATGCTACGGAGCAATAATTTGGCAAGCAGTAACGTATCATTGAATTCCAAGCATATGAACTTCAGTTTTTTTTTCTTTTTTGCGAGAAAATATGAAGTCCAGTGCTTGTGGAGCTCATAGCACTTGTGGGCTAGCTCCAGGTAATCTGGAGCCCATCTGCGCTGTTATCTGGGCCAGAATCCCAGAGCGCGCCGTTTGGGCTAGATTCGGCCCACTTATTTGGGCTGGGTTTCTGCTCGGTGATTTAACTAATGGGCTTAATTAATTTCCTGTTTGGATTCCAAAGAGTACTGGGCCATGAGTCGATTGAGGAATTGGAGGGTCCAGTTTACGTATGGTGCGATGGAAAATAAAAAATAAAAGAAGACATGGCACAGGGCACACGTGGCAGCATGTGACGATGCTAAACAACGTCATTTCTTGTCCAGCTCGGCAGCTCCTCACCTCTTATCTGAGGCCCACATCGGTTCTCAACGACTAATTATAAATCATAACGATTTATTAATGATTAAAAATAATTTTATTAATAATATATATATATATATATATATTCTGAGCGACTTAAGTTTTAGAATTTAAATTTTGGTAATGGCTTATAGGTTGCAAACGTTGAGGGTGGCAAAATCCTACTGTAGTTTTTGGAAGAGTACGCTAAGTGCTGAGCTCGATATGTAGATGTAGGCACTGTTCATACACTATGTAAAAAAATGCAACTTATACTGTAATTCATAGCGATCATTCAGGCCATATTTCTAGTTTTTTTAACTTATGGAAAAATCCAAAAAAGTTTCAGAGTTTAGGTAAATTAAATCTTATTATATCAAGTGTTTGAGATGAATATTTTTATTAATTCATAAAAACCAAATTTTGTTGTGCGTCCATCCAATGAATCTGGATAACCATCTAGGGTACGCATTGTATCTGTTGCTGGGAGAAGTTGAGGAGACACGAGAGAGACGAGTTCTCATACAACAACAATCTCTATATATATACACAAATGCTTCGAGAGGAAGAAAGAGTAGCCGAATAATTGAGAGAGAAAAGGAGAGAGGACGGCAAAATTGAGCCATTTATTTTAAGTAAAACCTCTCAAATAACCCACTATATTGCAACACTCGCCCTTATGATTTATCTATAATAGCTACATGATAAATAATAACTTATGTTGTGTTTGGCAGCAAGATAAAGAGAGGAAACTTTTATCTTTTTTCTTAATACACTTTCCAAATTAATAAATGATACTTTTTATTAAAAAATTTATTAAAAAATAATTTAAAATCATCTTAATTTATTTTTTAAATATAAAATATTTAATACTCACTTAATAATCATTTAATAATGTGTTAATGACTTATATATCTTTTTAATCTTTTGTTCAGACACACCCTTACACACGTCCTAGTGGCGCCACTATATTATTATTGAAGATGTTGTCGTGCATCGTACACGCGTCTGCAAATTAAATTACCCTGCATTCATCATATGCACGTACGGCACTACACATATACTCCTAGCAAACAGAACCGGCCATTACTCCCTGCCATAAATTAACCCCAGCAAGTTTTGCAAGTTAACCTTGCAAGTACATCAGTACAATCACTAGCTTTGTTTGCTGAGCGTGCATGAAACTAGTAGTATACAACAAGTACCTAGTACGACTGACCGATCGAGAGATAAGATGATGCATGCTGATGCGTGATCGATCGAGCAACTGATGAAAAAAGTGATCATGCAAAAAGCTCATCTATGTCGATATATATCGACCAACCAAAGTTGTCCAAAGCTACGTCATGTCACCATGCGATGCATATCATATGCTCGATATCCTTTTCTGCATTTTTCAGGGACATGATCTTGTTGGAGAGATGTGCTGCTAGTACTATATATATGTGCATACAGGTAGTAGTATTACATTGATGATCATATAGAGATGAGATCTCCCTTTTTTTTTCTTTCTTTCTTTCTTTAACTTGGCTTGCTTCCACTCCAAGCATGTGTGTACCATGCAACATGCATCCAAAGTGTCATTTCATGATCCATGATGGAGGAAAAGCTAGCTAGCCAACGATTGAGAACGCATAACATGTTTTTTATATTTATAAAAAAGCATAACGCTGTGTAACATGATATATGGTAACTATAAATTGTGCCACTTAATTGTTGTCTAAAAAATAGTTTTATATGAATTTTACCAACAACTAATTAGCTGTGGCACAATATGTGGTTACCATGTACCTTGTTATAGTGTGTTGTGCTTTTTTTTAAGTTGACGTAAATAATTGTTGCAATCTGTTTCGTAGAAATTGTAGTTAGCAGAAATATGTTATCAAGACGTATCGTTCATTCTCTCTATATATTAATTATAGAATTATCGTTTGCAATATCTTCCGAGAACGGAGCCAAACAAGATTTACATTGGCCGTCACATTGCACCCAACAAGATTTACCATAGAACATATTGTAATACGTACCAGAGCGACATTCAATCTACAAAGATCAACGCTGATTTTAGAGATTCTGCTTTTCTAATTTTAGATAGAAATATCTGTCTTTAAGGGAATGAATTCCATTATAACAAATGGAGACAAATAAACAGAAAAGATGAAACATGTGTCAAAATGTTACGCACATGTATAGTGAGATGTGCCGTTGATCTTCGTCTTTTTAAGCTTATGTTAGGAGACACAACCTTGCTTTGTGTGTGCGTACCTCATATAATAAAAAAATAATAACAATAATCGGAAAAGATAAGCTGTACCTATGTACGTATGTACTTGCATGTATGCGAACACCCCATACGTTCATGCATGATATTAAATTACCAACAGGAGTACGATTCTACATGGATACATATGTACTCATGCACACGGTACCACGTACCTTAGCTATTTTTCACACACAATGCTAGCTCACTCTGATGATCGATCAGCTGGCTCCTACAATTATTATATATAACTACTTAATAACAAGAGAGATCGATCGATTGATCTACCATAATAGTTATAATTAACAACAAGAGAAATCGATCGATCGATCTAAAGCTTGACATAGCAGCACATGATCATCAGTGGTAGAGTCTAGCTAGTACACGAGCACTGTTGATCGATCTAAATATGCATTGCGTGAATTAATTGATTTATTGATTGATTTCATGTACTATATCAATTTTTGGAGTATAGCTAAAGCCAGTACTGATAATATATGTACGAATGTACAAACACAAGAACAGAGCTGGCAGCATCTAGAGGACTGCACATGCATCCTTTTCTTGCCATTTTGTACGGCAAATTTCATGGTTGTGTGAGGATGCAGTGGTGAAGCCAATAGATCATCGAAATTAAGCTGGCCTAGCTAGGAGGCCATGAGATGGGTTCTAATCTGACAAGGTACACGGATTTTTGTCTCAAATATAGGAGACACATCTGAAAAATGCCACCGAGATCACTGTTCAGATGCATATATATATATATATATATATATATATATATATATATATATATATATATATATATATATATATATATATATATATATATATTCTATTGTGCGCGCGCAGTGCCATCCGTGTGGCGTGGCGAATCTCAATTTGAAAACTCAATTGAAAATCGACCGTTCAAATGGTTCTACATATTAATATTGCCTTATATACCAAATTTTATATTTTTTTGAATTTTTTACTATTTTATCAGATAGGTCAAAAATGCAATAATCCAACGATTTCGAGTATCTATTTTATTGCATTTTTGACCTATCTGATAAAATAGTAAAAAATTCAAAAATGTAAAATTTGGTATACAAGGCAATATTAATATATAGAACAATTTGAACGGTTCGGATTTTCAATTTGAGTTTTCAAATTAGAGATTGCCACGCCACACGGATGGGACGTGCGCGCGCCACCAAAGCCCATCTATATATATATATATATATATATATATATATATATATATATATATATATATATATATATATATATATATATATATACACACAAGATACCTTACTTGCGTTTTAATTTTGACGTCGATACAGTCTCCAATATACATGTTTTATCTTTTTTTCTAACCATATATTTATAAATATTATTGAGAATATAAGTAATATAAAAGTATTTTAATAGAAAATATAATTCCATTTTCACATATATAGTAAAATGCTACTAATATTTTTATACTTCCTTCCTTTCAGTTTACTATTTGTCATTCTAGCAAATTCACTCCAAACAAGTAGGTGTAGCAAATTACTCTTACCCTCATTAATTACATCGCGATCGATTTTTCCAAAGCAGCCATTAGAAGCTCTTTTTGAAGTATTGGTACTATTTGCCTGTATTGATAGAGGGTAGACACTAAAAGTCACCTCTAAAAAAACTTTAGAATGTGAGGGAATGACAAGTATTGTGATAAAAATAATTAAATGCTAGAATACCCATGTAAATTGAAATGGAGGTAGTACCTGTTAATGATTTAAGATTTTTAACTACGAAGGTAACCGGGCGTATTCGTACGGACATGTATTATAAATTACGTTTAAAAAACTTTTATAGGTGGAATATCAAAACTTTTATAGGTGGAATATCAACTGGATGACACATGCTATGTTTCAAAAGTACTATTTCTCCATAAATTTTTTTTCATCCGCATTGCTTACATAATTTTTCCAAACTATTCGTTAGATTTTAAAATATATAATATTTAATACATCCCTATAAACAATTATCTATGATCTTTTCATTATGGAGTTAGATTTTTGTTTGAAAAACATTTATAATAAATTAAGTATAAATTAAAAGTAAGACATTTTGTCTTGTTTAATTGAATGTGTAATGACTTTTTAACAAATCCTAAAGAACTATTATTATTAATAAATATTTTTATTTGTACCATCAAGTTGTCCTCCTTCTAGTTCTACTTGGTTCATATTGATGCAAGTTGTTATATACTTACATATGAACTAACAAAGGCATATAAAAAACATCACTTCCTTCCTTGTGATATGCATGATGTTGAGTCAGATGAGTTTGATTTATATTTTATGTGATGAACATTGGATTTGTGCTTTGATTTGAATGTGTGATATTTTGTGTGGCGGTTAGACCGCCGGACATGACCGGTCAGATTGGTGTATGCACACGGTCTGACTGGAGGTGTGTGTGCGGTCTGACCGGCGAGTCCGACTCACAGTCGGTCAGACCGACTTCGACTCGCGGTCGGACTCCGACTCACAGTCAGTCAGACCGGCGCGGTCTGACCGGCCGACTTTGATTTCGGTTTAATTTCTCGGTTTTGGATTGTTTCTTTGTGGTTGATTTTTAGATGATTCATATGCGTATGGTTACTGTTGACAAGCTAATGTGAGTCAAGTTTGGATAAACTTATGCTCGGTATATCGTTTCTTTATCATATATGTGCAGGTATTGCTTGAGGCCTCGGATAGTATTGCCGGTGTCGGATCGGAGTCGACTTGGGAGAAGTAGACGTCTAGCACACGGGATACTAAAAGGCTAGAGGATAATGTACATGGAAGATGGAGAATCTATATGGCATACGAGAGGGATCGTATGTGGAGTCGAATTCGAAAGAGAGTACAAATTCGGAAAGTTAGATTGAATGAGTCCTATTGGGAATAGGAGTTATACTTCTACTATGAGTAGGAAGTTGAGTCCTATTATGAATAGGAGTTCTACACCCACTTTGAGTAGGAGGATTTTGTGGTATAAATTGAGGGAGGGTGTGCCTCCTAGATATCGATTTCAAGAGAGAAATTTGTGAGAATAGCTAGGGTTTCGAGTTAGGCCGAGATTTTGGTGAGGAGTGCTATTTGTTGCACTTTTTAAACACTTTTAGATGCAATAAAGTTGAATTAGTTTGATCTACTTCTTCGAGAGTTTATCTACCGGTGTTTTCTGGATCCTGACGATCTGACCGCAGGTGTGCGCGCGGTCTGATCGGAGGGTTGTGGCGGCGGTCCAACCGGAGGCTAGTTGGTGGTGTGACCGGCCGGAGGGCGGTCGACCGGCCGATATATCGCGGTGTGACCGGCGGCGGTTTCAACAGTTCGGTTTTTGTTTTGTAGATCGATTTCATTGGTATCTTTAATTCTGCAAAAAGATTTGGATTTTTGGTTTTCCCTACCATTCACCCCCTCTGGTAGGTTTGTTTGGTCTTGTTCGATCCTACACATGATCCATAGTATCTTATCGACATGAGTCCAAAAATTTAAATTTAATAGTAACAAATAGAGCTTTTAAACCAGCTACCTTAGTTTGGCTTATATATCCAATAATATATAAAGAAACTTATAATGCTATAGTATAGGATACATGTAAGGCTATTAATATCTGAGAATTTAAAAGTTATTATGAAAATGGAACATGAAATAGTTGATCAAATTTTAACGAAAAGAAGAACCAATTTTTTTACAAACTTATTAGATTTTGTCCAAATAGTTCAATTTAGTCTCTATTCACATTTTTCCTATTTTATTTTACACCAGTTCAAAATATAGATGTTATGGATCTTTAAATTGTTGGTTTAATTATGAATACAACAGTAATTAGATTAGAAATCAGATGTATAGCTTAAAATTATGCATGTTTTAATATTATTGATTATTTCTTGCTATAAAAAATAGGGAGGGTGGAGTGGAGAGTAGAGAGCTCAAGCCGAGAGGTGAGGGTACGGGTAGTACTGTGTTGTGTGCACGTGAGGGGAGGACAAAGTGGAGGAGTGTTTTTTTTCTATTATTTTCTAAATGATTTAAGTGAAAATCAATGATCCAATTTTCTCAAAATTTCTAGTATCTTTTTATAATATAAGACATAACACATGACAGTTAAGACTTTTCTAAAAGTATATCTATTAAAAGTATATCTATTAGTTAAACCGATGATCGGATGGATTTTTTTATAATTTCTAGGTTTTATTTTTTATTATGATGTAACACATGACGTCTTAAGTACACTAGAAGGTGATATAATACTTATTTTCTTTTTATAATGTTTTGTTCTTTTCTATATTTGGTTACCATGCAAAGGATAGGTGTCTATGTTTAAATGGCATATTTTATTTTTATATAGTGAAATATGAGTAATATGGATCTTGAATTTATTTAATTATAAATAAAGCAACCTTTGAAGTAAAGTAAAGATCACCTAAGAATTATAATTATTTAGCTTTCTAATTATTGATTGTTTTTATATTAAATTATTAATTAGTTAAAAATTAGAAGACAAATAAACTAAATGAGAGAGGAGAAGAAGAGAGAGTCGAAGCGAAGATAGTCCACGTGCATATAGTTATAATATATTTTTATATATTATAGTGTTTTAGTTACTATTATTTTATTAACTAAAAATAGAATAAAAACTTTATTGTTTGATTAAGATCAATTTTTTACTTGTCTTTTCCTAGAGTATATTATTTATGAACACTACAAATCTAATAATGTTATTTTAACTTTTTATAATGACAAAATTGGGGGAGTAATTTTTTGGAACATTGCTCAAAGTTAGGTTCATTTTAATTTTATCATTATAGATCAATTTAATTACTATGAAGTTATATATGATGGTAAATATATATCATTATTTATTTAAATAATTTTATAATTGTTTGAATGTCAACAAAATCAAAAAAATATAACTCCCAGTGACATATTTATTTTCAAAGTTGATTTATAGTGAATATGGATCTTTAAATGTAAAATAATCTAAAGAAATAAGCGGATCAATATTGGTTGTAAGATTGAGATGTTATAGTTGCTTAACTTTTGCTTTCTAACTAATATATTTTGGAAACATTACTTATAATTATGTTTACTTTTATGATTGTAGATCTAATTTAATTATTTTGAAGTTATGTATGATCATAAAATCTATAAAAATATTATTTCATATTTTTTATAATTGCTTGAATGACACGCAAAAGTTAGAAAATATAACCCAAAATGACATTTCTTTTCAAAGTTGAGTTATATTGGAATGTAGGCTTTAGCTATAATTTAGTCATAAATAATTAAAAGATATAAGCGCATCAAAAGTTAGTTGTATGATCTATGTTATGCTTAATTATTTAACACGATTTTTTTCTAACAAATAAAATATAAAACTAGGAGAAGAAATATGTGGAAAAAGAAAATAATTAAGTGAGGGCTACGTTAGTCACAATGTACGTACGTTCCTACTAGCCTAGGTGGGCCCTGGTTTGGAAGTTGAATATTTTTTAACATAAATAAATAATGAGTTTATCAAATTTAAAGAAAATTAATGATTAGATGTTTTAGATTTTTAGGAGTATTCGTAGGATGTTAGGTGATAGTTTAAGAATGTTTGTATAATAAGTTTTAATGAATTTTTAGTATATAAGCAGATATATAGATAGATGTTTTAATAGCTAATTGTGTGGGTGATTTATTGGCTCCTAAGCATATTTAATTGTCATGGGATTAGGCACTGGGATGCGGTGGTAGACAACTAGACATAGGGCAAATCAAGTAGTAGTACACTAGTACCCTCCCATCAACAATATTTGACACCGTACGACAGAGTACGTAATAGTAATTTAATTAGGTTCTGTTTTGGAGAGTTTATATATATGGGCTACAGTTTTCTTCTAGAATCTATAATTTCATAAACAATCTAGATTTTCTCATTTTAGATTTTAAAATTTTGTAGTTATAAAATATATAAAAATGAAACCAAGAAACCCAACAATTTTAGAGATTTTCACCATCCAGCTATGTACCCATCTGCTGTTTTTTAAATGTAAAGCTTCCTAGATACGGCAGTAGTATAACTTTCGGACATGGATATAGCTCTAAATTACTTATCTCGTTCGAAAGTTTATTTTCACACATCCCACATATATCAATACAAAATATTATAATATTTTTATTTTATCAAATCTCAATATAACTATTTTATATTTTATCTATTTCATATTTTATCTATTTATTTTTAGTTTCACAAACTCCAAATAAATTTCTTTTGAGATAAATGAAAAAAAAGCTAAAAGATGAAAGAAGTAATTAGCAATACACATCGATCGCATCATTAATTCAACCACAGTACTTTACCTGCAGCTATAGTACAGAATAATTAAGCCACCGGTGCTGTCGTTCATCAAGAAATGCATGCTATCTGCCTGGCTCACATATCCCTCGATCGAGTATGGATTAATGGGATTAAGTCCAATTGAATCGATTGGTAATTATACTGATCTTCCTGTGGTAATTTTATGGCCGGGGGAGAGAGAAGTAAACGATTGACATTAATTTGTACCCTAGGATCAATCGAGTCGAGGTCGAGGGATGGTAGAGTGGACCGGTCTCCGGTGGCCGCTGGTTAATTAATTGATCGTGTCCAAGCTCATTGATTAATTGATTTTTCAGACCGACACGATTTCAATTAGTTTACTCTGTAGCTAGGAAATGCCTGTGCTGCGATGGAGTAGCAGCTATCGGTACAACTGAGACTCTGAGAGCAAGTTTTATAACTGAGGTAGCTCGCTAATTTTACTCGTATCATCTGTCTCTAAAATTATAAAAAGATAATATATACGATAGGTTATATCTGATACATAAATCTTAATAACTCTTATAATAGAGATAACTACTACATCTAATTTTATCCATGTCATTCGCTAATAAATTAAAAAATCACATATAAAATATGTCACCATTAATATACAAATATCAATACCTATAATATTCTCAGATCTTCTGAAAATCGTCTCTTACATGAGAGATAGATATAGCTTATTATCTTTTTCCTAACTTCTCTCTTTCATCTTATTATCCAATCCTATATGATGCTCTTAAGGGCAACACATCAAACATTATAGTTAGCATTATAGTTCTTGCTTTAAATTTTTTTTGAAAATTTTATAGAAGTTGTCCCTTGCATAAGTGATGATTTCTTTTTTCTCTTTTCTATCTCATCAAATGAGTCTACATGATATCTTAAGATAAGTACCTAGTATATATTACTTGCTCTGATCTAAAGAAGTGAGTTTAATAATGTGGTATATATCACCATATAATTGGACTTGGCTTGGACATCTAGCCACTTTGATCTTCGTTGTTGTTTTTCATTTGACTACAAATCCTCCTAGCTAATATAGAACAAAATTGAAAACTTAATGGGAAAAAATAATCATGTTTCGATTCGAATGTTTTTTTAATTAAAACTCCTTCTCTATTTTACGAGCGTTCATTGTAGATTGATCTAGTGAACGCTCTATATATGCTATTATGCTCTTTTATTCTTCTCGTTCCAACTTCCTTGTAACACGTGATTTCTCTTCATCTTCCTCCTTTGTTCCAAATTGTTATTGCTTGCATATAATAATAAAGGAATGAAAAAACAAAAATTAGGCATGTGAAAACGTTGGTGGGCAATGCACACACTTATTAGCATGCACTAGTACAAAATGGACTTCTGTGCTGGTTATGAATCGATCATAGGTGCCTGACTTTCTAACCGACACCTAGCAGGCGGCACCTTTAGATCTCCTCAAAGGTGTAAAAGTGCATCTAGGTCCTAAGTTATTTTGATGTTTAATGACAATCCGATTAACAAGGACTAATGTTTGCATTCGAGAATGTGTGAAGAAATATTAGTCCGTGGTGAGATGATGTTCGATGCAATACCCTTAAGTATGGAGTTTTGATAAAAAAAATGATGAAGAACCTATTGGTAATTTGTCATTTTCTCTTGCTTGAGTCAATAGGAAACCCGTACTATTAAGGGGATGATGCATTGGTGTCTAAGAAATGAGGTGGGTGCTCAAAAATCCTTTTAGAAGTGGTTCTCATTCCGAGTTTTCTCTTCTTAAGTTTTTTTGAACTTGTCCAAAAGTCTTTTTCGGAATTTCAAAAAATACCATGGAGCTGAGTTTTGGTTCCGGTCATTTTCGGACTTGTCCGAAAATCATTTTCAGAATTTTCGAAAATAGTTGAGTTGCCAAACTTGGTTCTGGAGATTTTCAAACATGGCCGGAAGTCACTTTCGGAATTTCCAAAAATGTATGTGTTGTGAAATATGGTTCTTGACATTTTCGGACTTGTCCGAAAATGCATTTCGGAATTTCCAAATATATATGCGTAGCACATTTCAGCACTGGACATTTTCATATTTGTCCAAAAATTGATTTTTAGAATTTTTGAAAATTAGTATTTACTCTGTTCTTTCTCGGATTTGTCCGATGTGGCGCATTGTGAAAAATGGTTTTGTTGTTTTTTGGATTTGTCCGATTTAGAATTTCCGAAAAACAGAATCTTTGTCTCTAATGGGCAGATCTGAGGCTATGGCTATAAATAGCCGCTTCCCCTTCAAGTCAAAACTGCTGCTCTCATTGAACATTTGGTGTCCTTGGCTCGCTATCTTGAGATCCACTTTTGAGCTTTACTTGTTTGATCCCCTCTCCACCGATCTACTTGTGGTTCGCTGGAAGAAGTTTATGAAGGTCGGATCTCACCTCTGAAAGGAAAGAGATACCACTAATGAAAGTAGGAGTGCTTTGTGCAACCTCTAGATGAAAGGGTTAGCAAATACCCGGCTCTTGTGAGCTCCTCAATGGAGACTAGAATCCTCTCAAGAATTCAAACTTCGGAAACACTTCATTTTGCAAGAACCTCGGTGATATTCCTCTCTCCCTCCTCTAGATTTGCTTACTTGTGCTCATCTACTTGTGCTCATCTAGATCTAGTTTTTGTTCAGCTTTTCGCTTGCTTTGTGATTCTTGGAATTTCTGAAAAATCATTTATGGAATTTCTGAAAATCATTGCTTTCGCATTTACTTAGTTTTGAATTAGTCTATTCACCACCTCTAGGCCTAAGTGACCTTTTCAAGGTGTCGGTTTAGGAACCGACACATTTAAGGTTCTGGAGATGCAAAAAAAGCCACCTCGATGCATCGAGCGCATCCACCCCGCGTCGTCCCCAAAATCAGCTACGCTTTCCCCCGAAATCAATCACGCTTTCCCCCCGAAATCAGTCCACATTAAAGATCACAAGTCATAGAATCGACAGAACAACAACAACAACAATCAACAATCAACACTATCGCCATCATAGATCACAAGTCATAGAATCGATAAAACAACAACAACATCTAAAAACAAAGACAAAAGGAGAACAACAACATCATCGTCGAAGAACATCCAAGAACTTCTCCCGTTGTCGGATCCGCCCGTCGCTGCTAGATTCAACCGCGGGAGCTACCCCCACTGCTGTCACTGGATCCGCCCATGGGAGTCGCTGCCGCCGGATCCATCGCGGGAGAAGCTGCCACCATCGGATCCACTGCGGGAGAAGTCGCCACCATTGGATACACCGCCGTGGGAAAAGCCGTCGCCGCCACCGCGGGAGAAGCTTGGTTAGGAGGGAGAGGGAGAGGGAGATGTGGGAAGAGGACCACTAGATTCTATCACCGTAGCCACGGTGGGTACGTTGCGGGCGAGGGAAGCGAGAGGGTGCATGGGCGACGAGGAGGAGAAGTGGTGGGGAAAGAGAAAAGAAGTGGACGACGAGGAGGGATGCGAGAGGGGGCACAGGGAGATAGGGAAGGGGGCAGGGGAGAGCGAAAGCAAGCGAGAGAGAGAGAGGAGGGGTGCACGCGGGTAGGGATAAGGACACGAGTGGATATGGGTCTTGGTCGATCGGCTCGGCTCGTTTTTTTGTTGGTTTTACACCTATGATATATTGTAGGTGTCGGTTTTTTAATTAACTGATACCTATAATACATTATAGGTGTCGGTTCTTTTAAAAATCAACACTTATAATATTGCTATTGTTTTTTCTTTAGAACATATGCATCTATAGTTGTTGAAAGGTGTCGGTTCTATAGTTTTTCACCCTGCAGAGGTGGGAAAAGGGCTATAGGTGTCGGTTTTAGCTGTTCCGGTACCTGTAGTGCCATCTTCTTTGTGAGTTTCTATAGTAGCGATCTCCTTACATAGATATATAATACAATTTTCTAGTGTACTTACGAAAAATATCAGATCTATTCTAAAACTCAAGAGGAGGTTAATTAAGAAACCTAATTGAAAGTGCATTATCATAAGTTCAATATCTCTGCTACCTTAAAAGCAAAGTCGTACTCCTTGCGTGCAGCCCATACATACTCTTTGCGTGTTTTATTCTCAATCATTCGTCTAGCACATCCCTTGTATTGACCTGACCAAGTTACAATGTACGAACAATTAAGTTTAAAAAGAGAGATATATTGAAAGTGATACATGATCTATTGTTCCCATTGTTGCATTCTATATCATACATAAACAAAACTTGCACATTTGTACGCACTACTTTCGTCTCATTTAATTATATTTCTACCCTTCAACTTTTATCTAAAACAATTGTCCTTCAATTTTTATCTAAAACAATTGTATTTCTGTTGACGTGAGACCCTATAAATAAATTATATCAAAATATGTTGTCTTATAATCTTCCTTCCTTACATCATCTCACCTGTTACTTCATCCTCTCTCCCATTCACTTAACCTTTCTTTTAATCAAATTTATATATAAGAAGATGTACATGTAATGTGTTCATTAAATAGGCTATTGTGGTTATTTGTATATGCTCCTAATTTGTTTTAAATTTTTTAAAAATATAATTAATCTGAGATGGAGGCAACATACATACGACAAATGGTTCGTAGGTATACATTCGCAACCATGCATGCATACATCACATGCACACGTAAATACGTACTACCAATCGAATGGTTCGATCGATCGGGTCGATAGCTTGATATGTCCTTGTCCTGCATGAACATATATGTGCAGACATGTACACATGTACATACAGATCATGATCGATCTAATTAATTTCATCGGCTTTACATTGCAACGTCGTACATTACATGATACATCTGCTTTGCTATGCATGTGATATGATCCTCTCGATCTCGAGGGTACGTGTAGCAATCTTATTCATGAAGCCCAACACATTTTTGAACTATATATTCAGCCGGACGTAGGGGCGGTTGCTAGAGTGAAAGAGAGAGACGAAGCGGTTGGAGAGTGAAAGAGAGAGACGAATTTTGGATGGTCCTTCTCCTGCATGTATATATTATCTATATGTTAAGGAATTAATCGGACTCTTTGTATATATAAAAATAATGTTGGTATATATATACTAGTAAATATGTTCGTGCGTTGCAACGGATGTCATTTTATTTTATCGTAATTATTTCAAAGTTGAAATCTCATATAATTTCAATTTATATTTTTTACTAAACATGTTTGCGCGAGTGATTTAATTTAATTTAATTTAATTTAATTTAAATATCAAAAGTGAGTTTGTTTTTTCTATTACAAAATACAAACTAAAGCTAACATCAAAATATAAACACTCAAGGGGTTTTCTGCAAAATAGCCAGACGAACGACAGGTTAATTTTATAAACACTAGCCAAACGAATAAAAATTTTGAGTAAAAACATTACTTGCTTTATAGATAGATATATATAAACTAAATATCATATATAAGTGTCATGTGTGTGTATATATGCACACTTACAGAGTGCATGCAGGTGGCCATGCATGAGGCTCTAAATCCGCAATTGAGCTAGCTTTTTTGGATGCGGGATATGTAATTTTGATTTGATCAATAGCAAAAATCAACGAATTTAAATATATACATGTGTAATGAGTATATATAGCCTCCAATAGACATCAGAGAGGAGATCTGGACCATTTGATTGAAAAGCAATTAACATAAAATAAATCATACATTTTGGTTGAAACCCCCCAAAAAAAAAAGCTAATGTTGCTGTTAAAATTATTTTTCAGGTCTCTGCCACCTTATCTCTTGCACGTACGTGTACATTTGCGTCGCTGTTTTCTGACTAAAATGCTGAGAGATAGTAGTGGATGATTAATTAACTGTGCAAATTGATTGACTATAGAACCAGATTTTACTTTTCTGCACCGACCATTGCTGTGCTGGTGCTGCAGACTCTTTGACCAACCAGAAGAGCAAGCGCATTTAAAGTAAGGATCACGCACGCATTAATTAATTGAGTTAATCTAAACAAATACTCCAACTGTTGTGGTGCTAACTGCATGTGTCAGATCTGAAAAATTAATTTTCTGGTAATTTTAAACGTGGCACGTTTATTTAATCATTTAAGTGAAATTTTTCTGAAGTAGTACTATGCCAATACTACTAACAGCCTATTAAAGGATCCTGTGTAATTTGAAGTTATTATTTTACGGCCTTCTAGTTCATTTCTTACAAATCACATTTTTTTGTTGCATCAGTTTCTAAATATACATTTGTAGGATTTGAATTTTATACATAAATATAAGAAGCATTTCTAGAGTACTAGTTTATTTCTTCGCGAACGCGTAAAAGGATTGCACGTCAATTATATCAGGGGGCAAACAAAGTTTTAGTACAAGACGCCATCCGCCAAGAGGAAAGGGGAAGGATGGGCAGCGCCACCCTAAACTACCAGGAAGACTCCAAAAGAAGCGGCACCTGCTAAGGACCACAACAAACCCTCCGCTTTGATAGAAGCAACGACAGCCGAGACTGAGGAAAGGGCAGACTCAAAAATTCTAGAGTTGCGCTCCTTCCACAACATCCAAGCAACCAAGAGAACCAAGGAATCGAAGAAAGGACGAAGATGAGCTAGAAACCTATCCCTGGAGGATGACCACCAGTCCTGAAGCCAGCTGCCAAGTGTCGAGGAAAGGCCATCCCAACCTGAAGGAGAAAGCACCCGGAACCAGACTTGACGAGCGAAGACACAGTCAAGAAGAATGTGATTCGCCGACTCGAGCTCCTGCGCGCAGAAGGGGCATGTCGATTGATTGTCGATCCCACGCTTAAGCAGGAGATCAGCCGTCCAGCAGTGCTGCTAAAAGGCAAACCACATAAGAAACTTGCATTTAGGCGGCCCCTTCGCACGCCAGAGGAGAGAAGCCCTAGCCAGGGGGAGCTGGCCAAGAAAGAGAGCCTGGTAAGCCGAGCACATCGAGTAGCGGCCGTCACCGGACAAACACCACACAAGATGATCCTCCGAGCCATGCGAGAACTGAATACTGTGCACAACATCCCAGAGAAGCAGAAACTGGGCGATGACAGGGACCGTGAGGGCACCGTGAATGTCCGCAACCCAGGCATTCTGCGCCAACCTGGAAGCAACCGAGCACGAACGCTTGACACGCCGGGGCATAGTGGAGAGAAGGTCAGGAGCAAAGGAGGCGATAGAGCGGCCGTCGATCCAACGGTCAGACCAGAAAAGCAAGGACTCCCCATCGCCAGGCACGAAGAAAGATGTCACCGCAAACAGATCAGCAACGGCCTGCTCAACCGGAGCCTTCAACCCCCCCAAACATGGGTGCCCAGAGCGTTGGAGCCAAAGCCAGCGACACGCAGAGCAAAACCTGTAATCCTGAAATCAGAGATACCCAAGCCACCCAGCTCTTTAGGACGACAGACCTTGGACCAAGCTACCCGGCATTGGCCACCATGGACCAAGTCCGCACCCGCCCACATGAAAGCCCGACGCTTCTTATCGATGACTTTGATCACCCAGGCCGGCAGACCTAGCGCCAAGGAAACGTGAACCAGGATAGAAGAGAGGACCGATCGAACCAGAACAGCACGGCCGGGCAGAGTAAGGAGATGGCCCTGTCAAGGCGGAAGGCGGCAGGAGACTTCGTCCACAAGTGGCTGCAGAGCTGCCTTTGGCAACTTGTGAACCAAAAGAAGGATGCCGAGGTAGGTGCAGGGGAAGTCAGAGACTGCACAGGGGAAGCTGGACTGCACCAGAGTGAGATTCCTCCGTGCGACGAATCGGGGTGATCGAGCACTTGGCAAAGTTGGTGCGCAGACCAGAGGCCGCGCCAAAGACTGAGAGGATGCCATGGATAAGCTTCAGATCTTGACGGACAGGCGAGAGGAAGAGAACCAGATCATCAGCATACAGGGAGGCGCGATGCTACAAGGCGCGATTGTCAAGCGGTAGGAACGTGCCAAAGTCCGAGGCTTGGCATAGCATCGCGTTAAGCACTTCCATAACCAGAATGAAGAGCATAGGAGAAAGAGGATCCCCCTGCCTCAACCCTTGCCTATGGGGAAAGCGGGGGTCGGCCACTCCGTTGATCAAGACTCGGGAAGAAGAAGCCGCCAGAATTAAAGAGATCCAATCACGCCAGCGCTGGCTGAACCCCAGATGAGCGAGCACTTCCAACAGGAAAGGCCAGCTGACCGTGTCGAAAGCGTTCGCAATATCCACTTTGAGGAGGATTCGAGGAGTGCGCTAAGCATGAAGAGCCCGAGTCGCGAGCTGGACAAAGCGAAAGTTGTCGTGAAGAGATCTGCCTTTGACGAAGGCACTCTGATTGGCCGCCACAAGTCCGCCGAGGTGGAGGGAAAGACGGGAGGCCAGGAGTTTAGAGAACAGCTTGCCGAAGCTGTGGATGAGGCTGATCGATCGAAAATCCCTTACATCGACGACCTCATCTTTTTTAGGAAGAAGAGAAATTAGGCCACCGTTAAGGGCAGAGAACCCCCAACCGTTGGACTGAAAGAGAGAGTCCATGACCGCCAGGATCACCTCCTTGATGACGGGCCAGCAGACTTTATAGAACCGTCCCATAAAGCCATCCGACCCCGGGGCTTTGTCAGAAGGCAGCGACCTGATGGCCGCCCACACCTCCTCCTCCGAGAAGGGGGCATCCAGCCCCTCAAGACGTGCTGGGGAGAGACCGAGGGAGTGAAGATCAAGAGCCAGGTCGCGTTGTACAGCCGTCCCCAGGACGGCACGGAAGTAAGAGAAGGCGACCTCTTGGAGTTCATCGTGAGAGGCCGCGAGCTGGTCCCCGTCCTTAAGACGCGTGATGAAGTTCTTCCTTCGCCGGCCTCTAGCGTGCAAGTGGAAGAGCTTTGAACTAGCACCGTCCTCCTTGAGCCAGGTCAGGCGCAAACGCTGGCGCGCAACGGTACGCTCAAGTGAAGCTTGCCCTAGGCACTTGAGCTTCAGGTCCCGCCTAAACCAGGCCTTCAGGGGGAAAGAGAGCGAGTCTCCTGCGCGACATCAAAATGAAGGATTAGTTCTTTCGCCATTTGCAGTTGGAGGCGGATACTATCAACGTGGCGGTCGCTCCAGCTCTGCAGGCGCTTGGTCGTGTTCGTGAGACACCAGGCAAGCACTAGTGAGGCAGATCATGAGGAGTAGTAGCTCTGTCTGTGGCCCCTTTGTAAGTTGTAAAGTTGTAAATTAACCCAGAGTTGTGCATGCTGTACAGAGTTAGTTAACAGTACAGCCAGCAGGCACCTTAAAACCTAAGCGTCCGTAACCCCGTACCAAGGCTGATAATGGTGGTTGGATTTTGTAGAAATTAGGGTACAAGTTCAATTAATTAAGCTGTTCCTTTCTTGAACAGTGACATGCATCATATGCTGTCATCTTGTACGTGCTCACCTGCAATGTTTCATTAATAATTTGCTAATAAAACCTGCACCCCGTACGCATATATGCCTACAGCCTAACTCCTACTAGCTAGTATGCTTATGGAGTACTATATATGTAACTTGAAATTTTTAGAATAATTTATACATGTGGATTAATTAGTGATGGATATGTATACCTGCTTTTTCAACAACCTGATTAAATTTGTTTGCAGTGATGCAGTTTGTTGCGCAAATATATATCCCAAATTAAATGTTTATATAATTAGGCCTTCGTCCAAGACCAAATAATAATCCTCATATATGAAGGTACATATTTACTGGAAATTATAATTCCATAGCCATGGCAATCTTGAAAAGCCAGCACTATTTGGTGTATATATATAGATGTAGATGATTAACTTGAAAACTATTTTTATTTTGATTCCTCAAGAAAATATCCCTCATATGTTCAAAAATCATCCAAACGGTTATGAAAAATTCTAAAAATTTCGACAACATTCATATACGACATATTTATACAGCTTCACAAAATATTAGGTTCAAACTCAACTCATACATCGAGATATAAAAATAAAAAATTCACCATAAGAATAGTGGTGTGTACTATTTACATCCAAATTTATCTTTTGTTCTCAATATGTAGATTGAATTTGACCTTGACTTTTGGTGGATCAATAGATTTCAATATACTCTATATCGTCAATTTTCCAGAATTTTCATAACCATTTGTATGAATTCAAAAGAAAAAATTAAAAAGGGAACATCCTCTCGAGGGATTAGAATCTTATTCTTCTGTATGAATAGATTGTATAAATAAGGTGTTTAGCTTGCTTGCACGCATGTGCCCACAAATTAATGGGCGCTATATATAGTAGGGTTTATATATACTCCCTCTGTCCATAATATTAATATTTTTAGCTTTTCCATTTGTCTCAAAATATGTTTATTTTTAGAGTAATTATTGTAAAAATAGAAAATAATTGTATTGAGATAAGATAAAGTGAGAAATAGTTACATTGTGATTTGATAAAGTAGATATATTTTATATTTTTTGTTTTTGTTGATATGTATAAAATAGATAAAAATAAACTTATTTTGAGATGAAGCTTGTATACGTTAACAATAACACGCAGGCCAGCCACGCATGGTCCAGCAATCAGCATTCATGAAGACATATATGGTTTGGTATACAACTTTTTGTTGTTATTAATATACCAATTATTTTTGGAGGCCACACACAAATTTGTGTGTGCACTGAGGTTAATGGAGCTAGCTAGCTGTCACGGCGGCAAGTTAACCATTGTTTGTGCCGGCCGAGTCTCCAACTGCAAGCTTAGCTTACCTAGCTTCAAGTGGCCTCCCTCCCAACACTCCACTTGAGCATCACTGCTGCTGCTAAATAATATATGCTCAGTGTCATTGTTGGTAATCAATGGTGTGAGAGCGACCAAAATCTATACATACACAATACCAGCTGGGGATGAAAGAAAGCTAATTAAGCAAGCTATGACGATTATGATATATCGCAGGTGCTATATATATACACTATGCCAAATGGATGGTTATTAATTGTTTCTCATGTCACCGTTGATGTCAATTTTCGTGTGAATTCACGCAATTGTAGTGCCCACACAATTGTATGGGTGAACATTAATAGAACATACCCGTCAGATGGCGCTAGGTGGTTTCCATCACAATTTTAACCTTTTATAGCAAAGCACGTGTGTATTTAACTAGTGAATCAAAGAAGCCAAAAGGGAATTGAGGAAGACATAAAATAATGCAGCAGAATAAACATTAATTGGCATAAGAGTAATTGATTATTTGGAATTGATATGGAAATTAATTATACGATACAACAATAAATACTAGTATAATATTTGGATAAAATGTATGCTTAAATATCTTAGGATGTGTTCTTTAGCCCAAATTTTCAACTCATTTCTCTCGTTTTCTACGTGCACGCTTTTTAAACTTGATATGTTAAACGGTGTGATTTTGTAGAAGTTTTTATAAGAAAGTTGTTTTGAAAATCATATTAATCTATTTTTTAAAAAATTAAGCTAATACTTATGTTAATTTATCGTTCCAGTTTACCTGTTGAGAGAAAAAGGGACCCAATCTAAAAAAAAAGCCATAGTGGGTGGGCGCCGCGGCACCTCTCATGTTCTTGTTACAGTAACCCATCAATTAATTAATTAATGCAGCATCTTTTTCAGCAATAAACATGATAACTGTTCTCTCTAAGGTATATTAATTAGTATATTCTGCTGCATATGGCACGGCTTGGCTAATTTCTTATAACGTATATAACGTTGTCTTCAGTTCCAGAAGTAAATAAACACACGAGAAAAACACTGCCCAATACTTTAATTATTTCTCAGACAGCATCCAACTTAATATTTCCGAAGGGTCAACCTTACTGCATTAGGTTAATTACTTAATTAGCCGATCATATTTAGAGATCGTGCACAGTAATGCTTGTCTCTTTCTAGTCGAAGTCCACCCCAAATTAATTAATTTGCCCCCAAAAAATTGCCTACATCCTGCTGCTAATATATAACATAATCAATTCGATCTAACTATATGTCTAGCTAACAGATTAAACTAGCTTATAGAGATCCAAAAAACTGACCAACTCGTGCATGCTGCTTAATTATCTTGTGACCCTACTAACACACTCTCTTATGATCATGGTCTTGAGCGTGCAGTGATGATCAATTAGCATCACCAACCAAACCAAGTACTAATTAACCAACCTTGCACGCACGCCAAGTACCCCTCCTTGATGGAGATCATTTCATTGGCTAAGTAATGACTCATGAAATAATTAACCACCAAATAGGCAAATACATAACTAAAACCCCACGCTAGAGACCACGAGTAGCATCAAATATATACTAAATCTACACAATATTTTCGTGCTAGTGGGTATGAACAAAATCCTACAAAATTATTAGAATTTTTGTTGGTTGGCGAGTTTCTTATCTGAGTTTCATCGTGCACAGCCTCGTAACGTTGATAAAATTTAGTTATATTTGTGCACATTTCGAAGAAAATATTAAAATATTGTTGGTGTCCTCCAACGGTCGGGAGTGAAATCCTAGCTTCTAAGAAGCATACCTATGATTTTCTATACGTACGCACGTTATTCATCGTTATGTCGCATATATAATTAGCAATCATCTTGTGAGTGTTAGGTACGGTAGATTCTCGTTTAACTTGACTTTGCCTCTTCATTGACAGACTAGTTTGGTGATTTCTTTTTCTCGATAATTTGCAAGGAAAACCGAATGACATCTTCACACTATAAATCTGAAAATATATGCTTCATGAAACACCATAATTAGTGGAAGAGGTAAAGAAGACGAGGATGTGGCCTCTTTTTAGCTTTGAGTGATCAAAGCTAAGCAAAGCTAATTAGACGCACTTATGAAAGCTAATTAAAGTGCTTCGAATCTAATCTAATCTAATCTAATCCAAGTACTGATTTTACAAGTGGAAGCTGGTAACAGGGAGCAAAAGATCCTGTCCGTCCAGGTGAGCCCTGCGTGCGTGTCACGTGCTGCCGCTAAACTAACGGCGTTTGGTGGCTTTTCCGTCACCTAGCATCAGAAGCTTCGCTAACGGCGCCGTCATGGGACGGCGAGCCCAGTGTGGGGCCCACGGTGGCAGGGCTGGCTAGTGGCTATGTTCACCACACTAGGGTGATGGGTAGGTTTTGGCTCCTTCACCTTGTCATTTTCTTTTACTTTCCGTTTTACAATTCATATATTGGAAGATTCTAAGCCGCCATTACATCACTATCTATAGTAGTATGTGTTTTTTAAAAAATAAAAATATATATTTTTTCATGTGAGGATTGATTATAAAAATTGTTCCAACATAAAGGTTAATTGGTTTAGTTTTGCTTTTTAAGAGTAGGTTAATTAAGTTCTATTATAGTATTATCTACAACAATGTCATATCTACATTGTCATTGTTTTGGTTTTATCCAAAGCATAATTAGGACAATAAAACACTATGACAAGCTAATTAGATGTTACTTTTCGTTTTACAATTCATATTTTGGAAAATTCTAAACCGCCCTTACATCATTGTCTACATTGTTAGGTGTTAAAAAATATGGTTGTTTTCATATGAGGATCATTATAAAAATAAAATGTGTCTCAGCACAAAGATTAATAGGTTTAGTTTTGCTTTTAGAAGTAGGTTGGGTTCCTCATTTTAATATGTATACTAATGTCATTTATACATTGTCATCCTTTTGGTTTTATCCAAAAAATAATTTATACAGCAAAACATAATGACATGACACTAGTTGCCTTACAGATATGATAACAAGATCTTGTTTTTGTTGTGTGTCTTATTATCCAATTGAAGAAGTGTGTTTTGGAGCTTGAGCAAACCATATCTCATATGTACGGCTGCCTGTCTAAAATCCTCATAATTCAAGATTTAACCCCAGAATCCATTTGTGCATTCGATAGTAGTCAAACTAAACACAACCATTCCAAACAATAGCCTATCTAAACCAGAATCATGGGAAACGGTTGGTGCGACCGTTAATACAGATATGATGAGTAGCCCGTTGTGTATTGTTGATATCGCTTATATTATTTGTTCCCAACCATAAATTTCGCTATTAGCGATTAGTCGACATTGGCTGTTTTTCACACACAACAAATTGCAAGGCAAAATGTCAAATACTGATATGGTCACTAACATGTAGTGGCGGATTCAGCGGGGGGTTGGGGGGCTTCAACCCTCCTACCTCGCGAGACTACTATAGCTCCTTTAATCCTCCCTCGATTTTTAGTTCATAAATATTACAAGAAGATGTTAGAAGATAGATTTCAGACCCTCCTATAAAATATTTTTAAGTAGATTTGTCACTGCTGACATGGGACCCCAAGGATCCATTTCTCGGTGACCATACCATTTGAAGGGAGGTGAGTTTACCAAGGGTGGTAACCAGAATCACTGCTGCAGCAGCAGCAGCACACTGGCAACCGTATAAGCCCACCGCAGTCTCGCCCAGTAGCTCGCTCACACACTCCGCGCTCCCTGCTATTTCCCGCGCAGCCCCCTCGGCTTCGCTCGTATTTACATCCCACTCCTCCAACCCTCTCAGTTCTCACGCGCGCGAGGCCCTTCGGTTTTCTCATATTTACAAACAGGTCCTTCCCATGGACAAGAAGCAGGGCTTCTTCTCGGCGCTGCGGGAGGAGGTTGCCCGCGGCCTCTCCCCGGCCCGCGCCCGCCGCAGGTCGCAGGCCGCCGCCGAGGTGGCCGCGGCTCTGCGGTACGCGGGTGGTGGTGGTGGTGGTGGCGGGGAGATGCTCGCGCCGCTCATGGAGGGCCCGGATCCGGAGTCCGGCGACGGCGGGAGGGCGGCAGCGAGGAGGGAGGGGTGGGGGCGGTGGGTTCGCGGGCATCTTGCGCGCGCTCCGTCGACGGCCGGCGCGGCGGTGGTCGCGGCCGGCGGTGGCGGCGGAGCGGCGCGGCGGAACGACCTGAGGCTGCTGCTCGGGGTCATGGGCGCGCCGCTCGCGCCGGTGCACGTCTCCGCCGGCGAGCCGCTCCCGCACCTCAGCATCAAGGACACCCCCATTGTAAGAGTTCTAGGTCTCAGCTGAGCTCAGTCGAGTGATTTTGCTTCGGGTGAAAATTTTGGTGATTTTTGGTGGTAGTGATGGTGTGTGGATTTGAGTTCTTTGATTAATAAATTTCTCAAGGCGCCACCTTTTAAGCTGGTGGTCTCGAATTATTTCGTCTTCTAGAAAAAATGCTGGTTCGTTAGTGAGAAACAATATGAAAAAAAAGGGTTCTTGATGTGATGTTTGGATGGGATATATTTTCTCAAACACATTAGTACATGGCCACTGTACTCACGGCTTTCCTCATGTAGTGTTCTACCATTTCATTGTCAGCTGCCCATTTACTGAAAAAAATTAGGAACTCGTTGATGTAGTTGTAAAAAGGATTTTGTTTTTTGCAAAACAAAGATTTAACCATAAAGCATGCGTGATAATTGGTAAATGAGCTGTTGTGCTGTAAATTTTCGTTAACATTATGAAGTAAGTAGTAGCTGTTTAACAGTGAGGTCTTGATGTGTTCTTGCAGGAGACCTCGTCGGCGCAGTACATTCTGCAGCAATACCTGGCTGCCTCCGGCGGGCAGAAGCTCCTGTCGTCCGTGAGGAACTCCTACGCCATGGGCAAGGTGCGCATGGTGGCGACGGAGTTCGAGACGGGCGGCCGTGTCGTGAGGAACCGCATGGCGGCGCGCGCCGCGGAATCCGGCCGGTTCGTTCTGTGGCAGATGGCCCCAGAGATGTGGTACATTGAGCTGGCCGTTGGTGGGAGCAAGGTGCACGCCGGCTGCAATGGCAAGCTCGTGTGGCGCCACACCCCGTGGCTTGGCGCGCATTCCGCCAAGGGCCCTGTCCGCCCTCTCCGCCGCGCACTCCAGGTACAACGGGAAGCACTGGTGGTTTTTCGCCGCCATGTCTGTAGTTGCTGTTGTCTAAACGCGCCTTCTATGGCGCAAGTAGGTGATAGTGTGACTAAAAAAGTAAAAATCATGTTGTTCCTTGTATCTCCAGGGCTTGGATCCTCTGACCGCGGCGAGCATGTTTGCCGGTGCGCGATGCATTGGGGAGAGGAAGGTGAATGGGGAGGATTGCTTCATCCTGAAGCTGTGTGCGGATCCTGAGACGCTAAGGGCGCGCAGCGAGGGGCTTGCGGAGATCATCCGGCACGTTCTCTTTGGGTATTTCAGCCAAAAGACTGGCCTCCTTGTGCATCTTGAGGATTCACACCTCACCAGGATTCAGTCCACAACCGGAGGAGATGCGGTTTACTGGGAGACCACCATCAATTCGTTCATCGAGGACTACCGCCCGGTGGAGGGTATAATGGTTGCACACGCTGGGCGCTCGGCTGTGACCCTCTTCCGTTTCGGAGAGGTTGCCATGAGCCACACCAAGACTCGCATGGAGGAGGCATGGAGCATCGAGGAGGTCGCGTTCAATGTCCCTGGCCTGTCCATGGATTGCTTCATCCCGCCCACTGATATCAAGTCTGGATCCATCAGTGAGACCGTTGAGCTTCCTCATGGCGACAAGAGCAAGGTTGGTCTTCTCCAATGCCATAGCGCTAAGGTCGCCGCATTGGAGAAGGCAGACGACAATGTCGCGTGGAGCGGAGCGCTGCAGCGGGATTTCAAGTGATATGCTGTCTGTTCATAGTTGCTTCTTGCAGTGCTACTGACTCATTTTGATGGTTGTAGGGTAGCAAGAAAGAGCTTAAGGGAGGAGGATTTGGAGCTTTGCAATTCCAAATGTCCTCTGTAAATAGGAAGCTTAAGGAATTCACATGGTCTTCCATATCCCTGAGGAGGCCTATTGTGAAGAACCCTTACCTATCTTATTCAGATATATGGTAGTAGGTAGTTGTTAGTAACTTCTGGCGTTTTTTTTTGTCGGTGCCTTATGGAAGAACCAGGGGGGGTGTTCCTCATCCTGCACCCAACCACATGGTAAGGGATCATGGTGGTGGTGCTGTTCTTTCTCTTATAGCGATACTAATTATCGGAGCCCAGCGAGGAAGAAGGGTTTCTTTGCTGGCAATTGAGAGTGATTTCCTTCTGATTTTAGCAGTCCAGTGTGCTTTGGTTGGTGATAGTCTCTGGTCAAAACTAACTTTAGGTGAAAGATTAAGAGTTCTGAATTGCTGTTGCTCTTTGTTTAGGGTTATCATGATGGGTCTGGTTGTTTTTTTTCCTCTGTCCTTCCTTCACATCTCTCTTTATTTAGTATGAGATGGTGGTTGTATTCTACAGAAGTTGATGTAAGCCAGAACTTCTAATGAATATCATGGAATGAATTGTCTCTTTTTTGGTTTATGGACTCAATTTGCCCCCACACTCCTGCATGCTAAAGCAAATGATGTTAGCTTTTGAATGGTAAGATTGTTAGTTGTATAATGCAACATCAATGTTAGCTTTTGCCACTGCTTGCATTCAGCTTTAGTATGCTGTATATGCTGGGGAGTATGATTCATTAATATGATGGCATGGTCCCCATGTGCTTCAATCTCAGGTGCTGTGATGAATACATGTATTTTTCTTCTTTCTTATGAGGTGTAATTAGCTTTGCCACTATGATACTATCTTTTTGTGCTCCATTCCCTGAGAAGCTCTCAGACTTCATCAGCACCATGGGCGCCACCACTCTGATGCCATTAGCATTGAATCCGTTGATGGTCTTTGGAACACTCTCTTTCCTCCTGTGAGATGGAATAGTTTTATTCTTAGGGCTGTGTGTTCTTCTTGGGAAGAAGAGATCAATGTCTCTAGTTTAAAAAAATTATCACTACCCTGCCTCAGTCTGAACCTTCTCAGACCCTTCTGACCTGTCCTCTCTGGTCAAATTCTTGTAGATTGGAGCTTTGCATAAGTTTGTAGTACTTGTTGGAGTTTTGAACCATTCAAGGCCCCGTTGATTCGTAGGGAAATCATAGGAACTAGCTGAATGCTAGTGCTTTACTGTCGATAAAGAATATATTATAACATTAACAAGGATCAAAAATAACTTGTGCTTTGTCATGAAATATCACTACTACAAAAAGGCTCATTGGTGTCGTCCCAAAAGGTGCCGGTCAAACCAAATCCGGTACCTATAATGTATATAGGTGGCGGCAAAAGAATAGGTGACGGTTCGTGTTAAGTACCGCCACCTATAGTCTCAAATAGATGCAGGGTGAATAGTAAAACCACCACCTATAGTATAGGTGGCGGTTTTACTGTTCACCCGGCACCTATTCTTCGTGAATAGGTGGCGGTTCTTGTTACGAATCGCCACCTATAGTATAGGTGGCGGTTTTACTGTTCACCTGACATCTATTTGAGACTATAGGTGGCGGTTTTACTGTTCACCCGGCACCTATTCTCAAAAAACACTATTCCCTCGATTAGTACCATACCGCTCGCCGAACCAGAGCAACACCAGCTTAAATAGGTTCGTGTCTCGCTCGCTCATCGTGTCGAACCGCTCGCTCGTGCCTGTAGCTCTATCTCGCGGGCCCACGCCCGCGTGGAAAAATATGGTGGGTCCGATAAAGGAGTGGACCCATAAGAAAAGATTGGGAGCACCTCATTGTATAGGTGTCCGATAAATAGGTGTCGGTTCTACACGAACCGACACTTATTTGCTCGAATATGTGCCGGTCGAAGAACCGACACCAATGACCAAAGTCATTGGTGCCGACCAATAGGTGCCAAACCGACACCTAAGGAGGTTTCCCAACCGGCACCTATGAGGCATTCTGTACTAGTGTATGTTACCTATCATCCCAACCGGCATCTAAGGAGGTTTCCCAACCGGCACCTATGAGACATTCTGTACTAGTTTATGTTACCTATCATTTTGCTATAATGAATATTTATCTTTATTTGACTTTATACGCGGCTATCAATTTAGATTCGATTGATTTTTAATACTCAGAAGTTAATGGGGTAATTTGTAAAACTGATGTGGTGGCACATTCACTACACCACTAGTATCTACTTTCTTCTTTTAAAGTTGTATAGATTTGCCTTTTGAAGTTGTATAGATTTGTAGGATATGAATTCGATAGGAAAATTTACTATTTGGTTCCTTGAGACAAAAATATTGGGATTTCAACAATCCTATGAAATTCCTGTAAAGTGACACAAGACAACATGATTTTAGAGATTTCGAGGAAACTTAGCATGAAGACTAACCTCATGAAAACTTACATTTTGTTTTACCTCTCCCCTAATTTCTATGTTTTTCTTACGAACTGTTCAAATGGTCCTTCATGTATTTCTTTTCTTGTAAATATTTGTTTTACACTTGTGTTTCTGTCAAAATCCAAAGGGGGCCTAGAAAAGGTCATACTACCATACTAGAATGGAACAAAGCAAACTGAACATGCCCCTCAAGCATCACAGCTTAGCCTAGTTTGACAATGAAGCAGCCTCCTACACACAAAAGGCTACACAAGAAAAGCAAGGAAGAACAAGCTCAACCTCCACTCAGCTATCCAGCAGAACAAAATCATTGCACGCCGTTTAATTGATCCTTCATTTCCACACACGGTTCCAACCGGACCTACATCTCCAGAAACCGAAGAAAAATTGCGCAAAAGATCCCCCAATGCATTGCTGAAATCAATCAAACACACATGAATCCCAGCGAGTTTCTGCAGCTTTTTTTTCTTCTGAAAACCGTTTGCTGCATTTGTGTTTTTAAAAGTGCGGAGATCGATCAGGACCACACACACACACACTGCTGTCACTGGAGCACTCCAAGGTTGTTAAGAGCAGAGAGCACTTTTAGACTTGGACTTTGAACAGCAAAACACACGATCAATTATGGAGGAGGAGAGGTGTGTGTAGGGCATTGCATATTGCTCTCTCTTTTGACTTGGGTGAGCTAAAGGTGAAGTCTTGATCAAAAAGTTCAGTGGAAAAAGTTGCCCTCACAAGAAAAAGAAAAGTTGTCACCTTTACTCCTCTAGTGCAATTGCAAGGTACTTTGTTTGATCAGCAACACATGATATTCCATTCCATGTCATGGCATGGCATGGCATCTCAAAGGCTGAGAGTCCAACTGAAGTGGCTTGATGCATGCTGCTGACAAGAGAAAGAAATTTTTACTTGTTCGGAAATGATCTGGGATTACTGTGCCAGGAACAGTCGGTCAGAGCTCCCATCGAATCAAGAAATGCTGTAGGGTAAGAAGGAATAAAGATGGTAAGTGAGTGAGAGTGCAGCTGAGATTCTGCAGTCACTTGGTGTAAAGTGTAGGTCAGTTTTTATGCAGAAAGGTTGGTGTTTACAGAGTGCAGGAATGTCTCAGAAGGTGTTATTATGGTGGACGTGCGAGAAGATTCAGAGGATTATCATGGCGTCCTGCAATTTCAGCTTCACCAGGCGCTAGAAAAGAAGCTCAAAATCTATATACCTTATCTGAAAAATGGTCGATAACATCTGCTTTCGGATAACGAGTCTATTGACCAATAAAAACTTAACATAGTATCAAAGCCGACGTCTATAGACAATTAAACATAACATGGTACCAGAGCTGACATCTATGAACCAACAAAACCTAACATGGTATCAGAGCCCATATCCTAGTTCTAACCTATAGTCGAGCCTCGACGTGAGGGGAGTTGACAAGTGGAAGGGCTGCAAAATGGAAGGCATTTTAGACAAAAAAATTGGTGATGCTGTAAACTGAACAAAGAACAAAACGGATCAAATACTGAGGAATTTGGCGGTAGGAGGAGGAAGAACAGATTCTTGTGCAACTGGATAGCACTAGAGTTGTAGCAGTACCCTATGTAGCAAGTGCTACTACTATAGTCCACTACTGCCATGGAAAAAAGATGGCTCTACCTACTGTTCTTGCAGATGAAGCCATGCACTGATAGAGTGATAGCTGGAGGCCATCTTGGACAAATGTTTGGGAATTGGTGGATCCTATGAGTGACAATCCTATCCGGTCCAATGTTTTTGTGATGAGCTGTACTGCTTCAGTGTTCAGATTCCACTGAAGGAAACATCACCGGGAAGATAGTGAAAATGGAGAAAAAAATGCAGTTTCTTCAGAAAAAAAAATGGTTTTTGGAAAGTTCACTTCAGAAAAAAGGATGAATCTTGTTTGTTCGTCTTCAACAAACACTTTGTTTCATTTGTGCCTTGAGCATCTTCCATTGAGCTTCCAGCAGAGTGGATAAAAACAACCAAAAACATAGGCAAAAATATTTGAACGGAATCAAAACACAAAGGAAATCTGAAGATTCTTCTGCACTGGACTTCCAAAGGCCTTCCTATATGGGCCTTCATAAAGCAATTTGCACTGTTTATTGGGCCAATCTACCTTTTGTCCTTTGCACCGACCCTGCCTCTCCTCCAACATTCCTTGCCTCCTCGGCACTTAAGTGTTACTATCAACTCAACAAAAACAAAACGAGTAACTAAAGGAGAAAGGTTAAAGCCAAAGCAAGCCGTTAATAGCATCATCATCTCATTTCCCCATTTTGCGAGCGAGAAAATCACTGTGCTGTCAAGCTAGTGCTAATTAATCTAGGGGGTAGTAGGGTTCACCTTTTTCGGTTGAGCGCTGGATTCCAACCCCAATGGTACAACATTTTTCCACCAATTTCTGATCAAAATTTACTGTCTCAAATTTGAATTCTCAAAAATCATTTGAGATTTTACTCGGGATCTAATTTCGTCCCACATCAAAATCTCGAAATTTCACGGTTTCCATCGGTTTTCGTCCAAAACGTAAAACCCTGGATCAACCTTCGTCACAATAAAATCTCCCTTCTCCTCTCCTGCATTATTTTCTAGCAGAAGAAAAATTAATTTCAGCAGACAATGAACTGCAAAGCCACTGTAAAAAAATGGAAGAGAGGCTCAGCCTTGGTGTGGCCCACACACAGTGGCGCAGCGAGTGAGTGACACAGAGGCTAGCTGCTGCCTGTGGGTCCCACTGCTCAGTTGCTCCACCACTCATCACTCATCAGTGCTGGTCACTAGCCATTGTTGCCCTCGTTTTTATTGCTCTCCTTTCACTTCTCCACTCCTCCTTGTGACCAGCTCAGCTCAGCTCAGCTCAGCTTGCTCTCTCCTTCACTCTCATTGCCATTGCCATGGCTCGCCTCCTCCTCCCGGTGCTCCTCCTCCTCCTCGCCGCCGCATCCGCGGTGACCTCCCAGTCTCCGGCCGCAGCGCCCAACTCCGGCGCCGCCCACTCACCGGCTGCCTCCGCCTCCGCCCCTTCGTCTTCTTCCAAGAACCACCACCACCGTATCTCCACCTCCCCGCAGCGTCTCCGTCCCACTCTGGCACCAAGCTCACCTCCCCGGTGGCCTCCCCGGTCACCCACCCATCTTCCCCGGCGCCGATGACATCGCCTCCTCCCACCCCCTCCCCCGCCGCCGCCACCTCCCCGTCACCCGCATTGCCGCCTCCAGCCACCGCGCCGACGGTGTCACCACCGGCTCCGGCCCCAGTCAACTCCCCACCTCCCACATTGCCCCCACCGGTGGCCGCGCCGGTAGCGCTTGCTCCGGCGCCGGCATTGTCGTCGCCGCCACCGGCACTCGCGCCGGCGCCCGTCATCACCGCGGCCCCCGCGCCGTCCGCCACCGAAACCGACGTCCCGGCGCCCGCGCCGACCAAGAAGCCTAGGAAGAAGCCCCTCTCCCCGGCCGGTTCCCCCTCGCCGCCGCGTCGCCGGCCACCACCGCCGCCTCCGCCCCCGGCCCCGGCCCCTCCGCCGCCGACATGTCGGTACGTATCCCCCACGCCATTTTATTACGGATGCTAGTACGGCACCAAGAGTCAATCTGGACCGATGGTACGAGACCCCGAGTCGATCCGGGCCGTCGGATTCCAAACCCGGCGCGGTAAACCGGATTTGATGGCGGCCACCCTCGCGTCCGCACGAGCATCAAAGCGCGGGGGTGGGGCGGGTCCCACGTGTCAGCGAGGTCGCGTCCGGTCAAAAGCGACCGTGGGACCCACTTGACCCCGCGGCCCGTGCGACACGCACCCTCTCGATGGTTCGCGGGCCCCACGGGGAGTAATGCCGGGGATGGGCCCACCCGAATACCGCGTTACGATGACACGTGGAGCCCACCCAGAGGCCAAATAAATTGTCTCGGGTTCATTTATACTGTACTTTTTATTTTACGCGGCTGATTTAGTATTGAGGTAATTTTTATGAGACGGATTTATTGCAGTACTAGTAATAATAATTGCTTGCGCTCTCTCCTGACTGACTGAAACGTGGGGCCCCCTTTCGCAGAGCGACGCTGCGCGAGGGTACAGCGGGATGGGAGGAGGCGCGGCGCTGCTGCTGCTGCTGCTGTCTCTGACGGTGGGCCCGGCCTTCTTCTGAGCAGGTGGGGCCACCTGTCAGAGAGCCACTGCCACTGTTACTATCACAGTATTCACTACCGACCATTTGCTGCTGCTGTAGAGAGAGAGCGCTGTAGAGTTTGAGATATGCAAGTGGCTTTGAGCTCTGTAAGCTGGAGTAGTACTTAGTATTAATACTTGCTACAGTATTGTGTTTTGGAGTAGTATTATCTGCATTGATCTGCACCACATTGTTACTTGGAGGACTACTACTATGTATCCATACGATGATTACTAGTAGTACCACCTGTTGCTTCTCAATAATCACATTCTGCGTTGCCGTGAACACTTCTTCTTATGGGGGTGTCACTGACAAATGGGGCCCACTCAGGTAACAGTAACTGTCGGTGACCTCTGCTTGACTTCTAGTACTACATGTGAATGTTCAGGGGTGATGATCTCTCATTCTTTGCTTCTCATTTTGATAAAACGGACTGAACACTGCCCGAGACATTAATTTATGCAGAGATTAGGTACAAATTTAACGTAACTTTTGTTCCAATGAAGAACAAGTGAGTACAGTAGCCTATGGATTTGCACTTGCAGACAGGGGTATTCAATTTCTTCTGTTTACAACTCCGAATTTTCAAACTCAATTTTGAAATTGATTTTGAAGTTTTTTTCAGCATTGTCATTTAAGTCGCTAAAAATATATATATACATTTATATATATATAAGTTTTACCTATAAATTATTATTATTTTGTTAATATGAGACTATTATTTGTATTTGGCTAAATGACGAGGGCTTTGTTTTCTTGCGGTGTGTGTGCTCGCTATGCTAGCAGCTGCTGGTGTAGCATCTCTGTACGACTGGACCATGAAAAGTTGAAAACTACTACACACATGATATACAATGACTATGTGAGATTGTTCCTGTTGGAATGTTTGGAAGGAATTTCTACATGATAATTGTATGAGGATCTGTAGGATGCTGACAATACTGGAAGCAGATAATGACACTCCCATGTCTCAATCACCTCTGCTTGGCTCCTGATTGTGGTTAGTGGTGACCACTGACCTGTCCTATTACGTGGAAATTGGCAAAATAGAAACATTCTGATAAACCTGTTATTCTAATATTTTTGAGCTAGTATATGCATATGTTTGCATGGAACATGAGAACCTGAGTACTAATGATCTTCAGAAAATGTTGCTCTTGTCCGATCATGTCTAGATACAACCGTTGGGTCTTGGAACTTCACAGAAAATAATAATATCAGCAGTGCTCTCTTCTCTAGTCTAGCAATATAGGAATAGCTGCCTAGCAAGCAGTGAAACAAGAAGAAAACACCAAGCCTGATAAAGAGAAAGCCACAAAGGCTGGAAAGCACTTCTTTTGGTGACAACTGACAAGCCCCATGCAGCCATGCTACTGCGCGCGCGCGCACACACACACACTTATTAAATTAATTAATAAACACTTATTTAGTGTAATTAATACTATGTTTTTTATTAAATAAGAAGGTGATTTTAAAATTTGGAGAAAATCAATAATGAAATGGAAAATACATCAAGATAATATAATAATATAATAGTATAGATTGTGAGTCTTAAATGTTAGTGTTAGTGATAGTGATAGAAGTGATGTGCCAATTGACACCATCATCACTGTAATGTAACTTTTAAGTAGTATAGATTTGTTTGGAATCTTGAATCCATTCACACAGTGTTCAACACATCTTCAGGATAGAAGAAAAACAACTCTTAGCTTGTTAGATATGCAAAGGATCATGAGGATTGAGGAACAATCTTTAGATTTTTTTCCCTTTTCTGTTTTGAGGATCAGTCTTTGATGATAGATTCCCTACAATATCTCCAAAAGAAATGAGACTCTTCTCCAGGAACATCAACTTACTTGGAGATGAGACATTAGTTTAGAGTCTAGGACAACTTTATACAAACCCACTATGTACAAAATGAAAAGCAAAACCTCAAACCTCTAAATGCATCCCATATTTTGATATCTTGGTGAAAGATGTGTTTGGCTCAATCTGTGTGACAGAAAAGAGAATTCATCCTTTTCTGTTACTTTTCTTTTGACTATATTTGTTTTTTTTTGTCTGAAAACACAAACCTAACCAACAGCACCATTCATTGCAAGATTCAGCCTGAGAGGGTGGTGATCCACCTCATCTGAGTTGCCGGAGAAGATGTCCACCGGCGCATTGGTGAACCTGAAACTGTTTCTGTTACCCAAATTAGGTCGAAAACCATGCTTGTGATGGTCAAGATAGACCACAACGACTGTGATGCGTCGTGGAAATTCCGCCTGCTGCCTCTCTCTATATATTTGATGTCAGTGTATCTCATCTCTCGTTTCCTTGCCGCTTCAGTCAGCGCTGCTCGCACCAATCGCTTCGCTATCCCCTATCAAACAAAGGTTCACACAATTCATCAGATTTTGCATTGTACAGTTACTCATGAGATTTAAAGTAAACTGTAGCTTACTGCTCTGGGATTCTTGAAGACAATATCAACCGCTGCTTTATCAGTTAGCTGCTCCCACAGACCATCCGATGCAAATATCAAGAATAAGTCTTGCTGCCTCAACTGATGTTCTTTGATCGATGGTTCAGCCGTCATGACAGGACGCTTCAACGGAATGGGGCAAACACATTGCCGGAATATAGGGTCTCTAGCAAATTCAGGCTTCTTCAGGTAAACATCTCCAATTGATCTGGAAACCTGAAAGATTGAAACAAACAATGTCCATATGTTAAAGAGCATCTCACATCTCAGATGCAAGAAAGCAGATAGAAGGCATTACTAGTTGAAAGTTTTTGGGAAACGTGGTAAAGCATATACTGATGATTATGGATGGAAGCAACCGGTGTCATTCTTTTTGTGTAATCTAATATTCCACTAGATCGATCACTGTGAGGCTTAAGAAAATACAAAAAGGAGAAACTTTAAACAAGCATGGCTTTAGCATAAGGGTTAGCCACACTGCACAAGTAATGCTTGGTGGCTTTTTAGAACAGGATATATTCCTATGTTTGTATCGGATGCAAGAAGTGCTTTACAAAAGAATACTGAAATCTATGTCATGATTTCGAGAACAGATGCATCAATGTACATTGGACATGAAATGAAAGCGACATCGGAATTTTACCTAGGGAAGAGGAATATTGCCTTTATCTGAGTAATAAATTGAGCGCATTATGGCATAAAGCTAGCACATGAGATGCAAAGACATAAATATGAAACTTCGCTAGAACCTTGGATTGCCCATCAATTTCAAGTGAGTTTTAAAGCAGCTATTATGAGTTGCGATGATAAACAGCTAAATCAAATTTCATCAGGTGATGGCGGTTGTGAACATTCCCTTAACATTAGTATCAGGTCTCACTTATGTTTGCAATATTTCATTTATTCGCATTAAGAACATGTATTGCTTTTCATAACATCTGAAATAACAGGAGGCAAATTTGAATAACTAATTTACTATGTTTCTGAAACTCAACATCAGAAACCTGCAACATGTTTGTTGCACCTTAGCTTTATAGTACAATCCAGATCACTTGGAGGTGCTACACATGACTGCGAATAGTATGCCACTTACTACGAAGATACCGATTAACAGGGTTGAACGGTACATACCTGAATGATGCCCTTAATCCTCCAAACTCCTCGGGTATAGACGACTATATGTGAATCATCAGGATGCTGCTCGGTGAGCTCCTTTCTGACCTCCTCCTCTGCAACATTGTGGTCATTGGATAGTCTCTCGGCCACTACCTCCCTGCCATCAGGGCCCCTACGGCCGAGGACCACTCTCGAGTCCCCTAGATTGGCGACATATAGAACGTTGTCGGTAATTGCTCCGACGAGGCAGCATGAACCAACTGAGGCAATCTGTGGCTGCTTGAGCCAAGATCCCTTGACCATGTGCAAGAACTCCTCCTCAGTGGCATGAAATGCTCTCTTGATTGCATCAGTGGACATGCCACCTTGCTCAGATGCAAACCCTGATCCAATTCACAGCATAGTATCGTTAATACATCTTAATGGTGAGAATATAACTTGACTGAATTATGATGACATCTTTGGTCAAAATAAGTAAACCACAATATTCATCTCGTCAATAATAGAGAACACAGTCTAAAGTCTACCAAGTACCAGTTGGAGCTATCAAAAGATAAGGCATATGCAAAGTTCTAAATGAGCAAGTGGCTTATCAAGAAAAATGAATAATCATCGTAACAGAACACGTACTATCCAGGTGTCGACAGGACTGGACCAAACAAAACCTTGTTACTTTGACAAACAAGTTAAATGCCAACTATACAAAGAGGAGTAAAAACTACATAAGTAATCAAATCCACCGAATTCTACGCTAAACCTGACTAGAAAGACGCAGAAAATTGAACGGTCAAGTTAAGCAAACTCATTTAAGAAAAATATTAAGCCAAATAAAAAGAAAGCATTATTTTTTTCTGAACATCACCAGTCAGAAATGAAAATCTTAAACCTACCAAGACATTACGACCTGATTGGTTCTAAAGCAAATTCACACACTAACAACGCAAAGAATATTGTTATTGAGGCGAGAGCGAGAAAAGTGGGAGTTGATTCAGGCAAGCCGCGGCACTAACTGTGGAGGTGCGGGAAGAGGCGGGAGGAGAGGAACCGGGACGCCTCCGGGCCGCCGTGCCCGTCGTACACGCCGACGAAGGTCGCCGCCGGCGAGGTTACCACCTGCCCCTGGTCCTCCAGCTTCGCGTTCGCCTGCGCCACCGCGATGGAGTACTCCCCGCTCGCGTGCGGCTTCAGCTCCGCGTGCCACAGCAACCCATCCCCTCCTCCTCCGCCGCCACCGCCGCCCCGCCCCAGGCACCTCTCCGCCGGCCGCGCCAGCCACCGCAGCATCGCCCACTTCCCCCTCTCAAAATTCCTCGCAAATATCGCAACTTTCCTCCTCCCCCTACAAAATCCCACCAAATTTTCTCTGAAATTCCCCCAAACAGCGCGGATTCGCTCTCCTCCTCGCCCAAAACGACCCAACCCGATCGATCAACTCGCTGTCTTCCTCCTATTGTTAGGAGCTCCAAAGCTTCGCCCTTTTTTTTATTGTTTCTCTCTTCTTTTCCAAATGCTTCTCTTGGCCCGGCAGTTGGCAGTTTGGTGAGGCCCCCATTAAGAGGCAGGGACGACGACCGGCCGTCCGATTGGCTCTCGCGAGGACACGTGGACGGCCACTTCGTCGTATCACGACCGTGTGGCAGGTGGGCCCCTTGAGACCGGCCGGTCAACGCACCCCCTCGGGTGGTGGCGGGGCCCACGTGGAGTGGAGACAGGTTGACCGGCCACGTCGCTGCCGGTCAAGCAAGCAAGCGAGTGTACCTCTCTACGCCTGTATAAATACTGTACTCTACGTGTATAGGCCTATACGGTCTTGTATGTATTTGTGTATTTATACTTATCTACAGAATCCGAAGATAAGTACAGGTGATAGAGATGTTGAATACTACAGGCAGTTTGTTGAGAAGGCGACTCTTGGAGCAGGACAAGAGATCTTTGCTCACTGAATTCGTCAGGTATCGATGCTGTCTGAATTCTAATTTTCCAGGTGATGAAGAAACTTAGAGAAGGGACCAAAAACAATGATGCAACACATAACAAACTGCAATGTGTAGCTAAAATTGGCACCAGCAAACCTAGATCAGTCACACACTTCAGATTGCAGAACATGAAAGAGCAAGCAAAAGCTTCCATGGGAAACAGGTAGCAGCTCTCATTCTATATGCATGGAGAGAGCAGGATCCAGTTGCAAACAACCCAGTCAGGTAAAGACAGGGGGTACAGTAGTAAGATGCTAATTTCTGAAGCCTCACACAGTTACAAAAGCATCACAGATTCACAGCCTCATCGGCAAAGGGAAAAACTTAGTACTGGAAGAAGAAAGCTGGGTTTTAAGAGAGGTTCTACAGAGTTGGGTTTCAAGGTTTAGTATCATTCTCAATTTTCTCATCCTTCTGATGTTAGAAGCACGCTGGCCCTGCAGTAGGGGCAGTCGCTGCGAGACCGCAGCCATCGCTCAAGGCAGGCCGAGTGGAAGATGTGCTTGCACCGCAGCTCGAGGAGCCCATCTGCGTTCCTGCATCTCTCCAGGCATATAGAGCACTCCACTGAAGGTCCCGCGAGTTCGTCATCATATGTTCCTCCGCAGCTTGGTACTTCTTGTGTAGGAGCCAGTTCAGAACAATGCATGAAAAGCGTATGCTTATCTGCGATGTTGAAGGTTTCAGCTGTGCTTTCTTGGAGTTTGCAGGGAGCGATCGATACGTCAGTGTGGAAGCAACTGGTTAGACTGCCGAATATGCTATCTGCGGTGGTGGAGATGACCGGGGATACTCCAGCGTGAATGGTTTCTGATGATAATGATGTATTTTGCCTGCAACAATGGGATAGAATTTGTAAATGTAGATTCTGTGTAGCTTAAGTTCTAAGCTAGAGAAGGAAGTATGAAAAAGTTGATGCAGACCTTCTTCCCGATAAGTCCACGCTGTTAAGCCTCTGAAGTAGCCTTTCCCTAGCCTGCTGAACAGAATCAGGAAGCCGGCCATGATCTGATACACTGCGGTTTAACCTTGAGCTGGAGCCCGTGCTGCCTGCTTGTTCTGTTGTGTTTCCAGCAGATGCTACACACTTTGCGGTATCCCTTTTGCTTCCTGGAACATGTTCCTGGCCCTAGTATTATCAATAATAAATGTTAGAAACAGTGAATAGGTACTGAAGAAGGTTTCATGACAATCATCAATACATGAAGAAACATGGAAAACCATCCTGATTTCTTCCGTGAAAATGACATTGTTGCATACTAAGAAAGATTGCAGATAGGCAAGGGTACTTGAAAGCAATAATCTTCAGTAATAAGAGATAGTGTCCATATGATTATTTGGTGATTGAGTACAATCCACAGATGTCTGCACACTACCAAACTAGCATAATGCAATAGCAAATGCAAAACAACTGGTTCAGCAGGCTACTATAAGGGCTGACACACTAAATCTGATAAAACACTAGAGCCATGTTCGAATTAACCGTATGTGTTTAATCATGGGAAATCAAATCAGCAATTTGGGGGGGAAATGGAACAAGACAAGCAATAGCCAGAAATGATTGCCACTAAGAAAATGGGAACTTCCATAAGAGGTTTTGAAATAGCAATTTTCCAGTAACATCTAAATTAGTATGAACACAAAGTATTACAGGCTTAATTAGGCTACTAAATTTGAGCTACAAGTCCAAAGAACTGTCATTGTCATGCAACCATAAATCTACCTTCAAATTAATTGAACCTCCTTTCTGAAAAATATTCTGGTATATGCTACTAGTACCTTCTTAGTCATAGTATGGTTCTAGACTTATAGTAAACAACCTTTCGCTAGTTACAGCACATACTCTAGCTAGTTTGAAAAGGATTGTGAAACTAACTTTCTAGTACCAGCTGAGTTCCACAGAACACCAGCAAAGACATTCATGTTTCTTGAATAACAGAAGATATGCAGAGGCCGGAGGTGACTCAGTTGGATTGTATCACCTTGATGGAATTAACTGAGTCTAAATAAAACTTTCATTTTCTAAAAATATAACAGAAGATAACTGGACCCATCATTAAACTCATATCACAGATCTCATCAACGACCAAATTTACTCACACACAACTTAGATTTTGTGAGAATCAGACTTGACATTTTTTTGTCTGAGAGGCAGACATTTGGTTGCCAGGGATCTGACAAGGGCATGCATATGAAAGTGCAGGCGATCTAATTCACTGATGCCCATCTCGGTTCATCTCAACTGACTATAACTAATCACACTACAAGCTTCAACACAAATCTTCACCGGGGTGAGCCCTACAAAACAAAAGATAAAATTCTCCACTTCTTACAAGCTGATTGCTGGTTCAAGTACCAAATTGGAATTACCCTGGCTCCCTTGCTGTCTCCTTCCTAGTCAAATCGCTAAACGCCTAAACCATCCATTTCCCCTTCCAAATCTGCAATCAAATCTCCGTCTAAACCCTCCCTTCTCCCTGTCAAAATCGTTTCCTTGGAACTCACCCAAATCGCCGGCACTTCGCCAAAACGCCCAAAACCATAAACCACACCATGATTCTCACTAATCCTAAGCTGAAATCCAACTAAACACTGGAGAATCCTCCTCCGAAATTTCTCCCCACTCGAGAAGACGTAAAAAAAAGCTCGCAGCTTTAGCCAAGAAAACGGCAGAAGCTCACCGGCTTGTGGTGGTAGGAGAGGGAGCTACGGCCGTGGGGCGGAAGCTCCACCACGGCAGGGCCTGCGGCGCGGGTCGGGAAGCTCCGGCTCCGGCTCCGGCGGCGCCGGCGAGGGGCGGCGGCGCTGGAAGTAGACGAGCTTGGAGGCGATCGGCATGAAGAAGAAGAGGAGAAGATGTGGCGAAGTATTACAGCTTCAGCTGTTCCTCTCCCACTTTTATAGCGGCTGCTTCTTTTTCTCTTGCACTTTTCTTCAGATATTACTACTACTCCCTCTTGAAAGTTGAAATCTTTTTTTCCTCTGAAAGTTTCTGAATTTTTCTCGCTCACGTCAACGTTGCTTTTGTTTTGATTCTTCGCAAAATCCTCGAAAAGATGATTTGTTGTGTTGTGTGGCATCACACTTGAGGGTTTGGACGGCTTAAATGAAGCTAGAAGCGTGATAAACTGCTTACGAAAACGACATAATATCAAGGGGATAGAACAAGGGGGGATGCAATCTTTTCACACTACTTAAATGAAGAAACGGTTTTTGAGACATAATGTCTGACATGTCTCTGTATTTAGCTATGTTAAACATACTTAAACACTAAATCTGAATCAAAATGATTGAAATGTGGAACATTTTTATTCTGAGTGGACTATATATGTGGGGCATAATGATGGCCATCTTCATGTTGATTACTCTTTAGACAAGGGATGAATTAGTGCGCCTTTTGGTGAGCCTGTAAGGTCATTAATCTGGAACCAACTCTGGCGTCTGGATGACCAAACTAAACTGTGCCAGATGTATTAGCTAAGCACATCCCAAACTTTGAGTAGCAATCAAGTGAGATTACAGCATCGTAGCATAATCCGAGTAGCATATATATAACAACTAATTAGCCGTTCCATATGTGAAACTGACATCCACAGTTTACTGTCGAGGTGAATTCTAAACTCTCCAGGGTCGGAACCATCATATGCTGATTATAAAAATAAAAAAATCAATAAAATAAATTAATATATGATAAAAAAATTTATAAAACATATAAATTAAAATTCAACTTCCTATAAGTTGTAACCAAAAAAATTAAAATACAACTAGTTTCGTGGTCAAATTTATTTTACTCGTTGTATTGTAAGTTTAGTTTGACTTTGTATGTTTTATATGTTTATAAAATGATTTGTCACATATTAATTTATTTTATTAATTTTTTTAAAAAAGTTTATAATTATTTGGATGAATGTTCATTTGAAAGTTTTAGAATAGTTTTTCGTTTATTGTCAGTCTATCCGTTGTTAAAAAAATCGACACTAGAGACGCGTGAATGCAAAGTACGCTAACCGTCCAAGGATTTGACGTTATCTATTACAAAAACAAGGAGTTAATTAGCACAGTTGAACAAGTGTCAGAATGGCTCTATCGGTGAGGCACTAATAATCAAAGGCGGCGATGGACTAGTGTCACGCTACCACCGCGGTTGGGCCCATTTGTCAGTGGCACGTGCCGCTACGTCGTCGTACACGTGGCGTTTGTGGCAACTGATTTTGTCCGGATCACCTAGGGCACCGGCACACGTGGCAGTGGCGCCTGTACTGCACTGCAGTATTTTTTTTCATGCTTCTCTCGAGTCAGCAATGGCAACAACATTGTTGATAGCCTGACATTTTGATAGCATTTATCTTTTCATAAATAGAACTCCAGCGACTCGGTTTTGTGTTCGAACCAAAATATATTAATTAATAGGTTTATTAGTCAAAGACTCAAAGTAGCTTGAGTAGTTGAGTTTGCATATCCCACACTGATATATGATAAGCAAGCATGCTATGGCTGTCTTCTTTTGGTGCAGGTTATCAACTTTAGTTCCTTCTTTTTTATGCACGTTACACGGTGTATTTTTAAAAAATTTAAAATTTTTCAAAAAAATTATATTTTTATGAGTTTTTTAAGTTAATACCAATATAATATATTGTTTTGTTTTACTTGCAATGAAAACAGTCGTTATGTTTTACGTGTTTTACGTGTTAAGAGGGAGAGGTTTTTCAACCTCCACAATCGAGTTCAGGCTAAGGTCGCATACTTCTTTTTATTTAAGACCATATGCTCTAGAATTTAGAGGAACATAGTCACCTTCTATCTCCATGACCATTATCTTGGAGGATGTGTCAGTGTGATAACGATGATACCATGTCGTTGCCTGTATATATGGGAACTTTTTTTATCTTGCTAATCTTGATGCTGTAGCTAGGAAGTGAGTTTTCTGTGTTCGAGGTCCGGCTGTTTGCCTCCTTGACTGCCTGGCTTTTTCTTAAAATAAGAATTTTTTTTACTATCTCTGTTTTAAAAAAATTAGTCAGTAAACATATAACTAAAATCTCCGATATCTTTTACCATGAACTTTATAAAAAGTAAATTAATGGAAAAAGGTGGGTAAAAACATGGTCTATAATTTCCACGAGAATATTCAGCTTTTAACCTCTCCCACTCTCTTGTGTCGTTCACACCACTCTAGTCCGACCCGAACCCGAATTAACGGAGTTCTTAATTAGTGGAAGGCAGAAAGAAAAAAATTTGGGAGGTGAGGTAAGTGAGACGTGACGTCATGCTCACGTCGTGTTGCGAACACGACCATTTGGGCTTTTCCTGTTTGTGTCTGTCATGGGCTAGGCCAGGCAATTAGTGCGGCCCATGGGCTACAATTCCTCGCCGTAGCATGTAGTTGGGCTAGGCCTTGGGTAAATCTGAATACTGCAGAATGAAATTATAGATTTGTTTTTTTTTGGGGCAATACATCTTCTTGATTTTTATCTGAAAAAACAAATACACCTTCTTAGATTGTTCCATCTGGTTGGTATCAAAGTGTATAGCCGTTGATTGATACCAAAATATGTCTTACCAATTAGTAGTAGTATTTGGCAACTAAACTATTATTAGTGTGACTGGTTTGGATTGGAGCCAAATCATTTGTAATGCCAGTGCTCAATTTCGCAACTCTGAAACTTTCTTCACCATATCAAGCATACTGGTAGCGAACCAAACATATATCAAATGAACTCTATCTTACTAAAGAAAGTAATAATATCAAAAAAAATTCTAGATTTTGGCACCCTATAAAAATGGCCCTATATCACATCGCACATTGCACAGTCCATAAAATTCACAAAGAATTGGCTTTGCCTCTCTTGAGGTAGCATGTTCTGGAAGATGTAGGTATGGTTTAGTTCTGTGTTCAATTCTTTATATGTTTATAATTTTTTTTAAAAAAATGTTTGGAGGGACACATGAACAGAACAGTGCCAACACAGTTCCTGCTTGTGCTCTGGTTGATCAGACAATGAGCATACTGTATAAAGCTACATACCCAGGAGTACATGTCATACATCGGATAAATCAAGATAACTTATAGCTCTTCCAGCCGCTATAAATTATAGTAATGGAGAAAATAGCACCAACACTACTGTTTAGTTTTGTTTTCTTTTTAATGCATCGAACTCAGAACAAACTGAGAGAGAGAGAAAGACAGAAAGACATGTACTGGGTAGCAGCTACTGATGCTTGAAGTACGATATTTTGTTCCATTCCATGGCCATTCATTTCCATTATTTTCATAGAGATCGAGATCTATATATCGCTCTCGATCGCCATCGATCTATCGGTAGCTAGCTGTTGCTGTCACGGTTTTCTTATTGGGATGCAGCCGGGAATCATGCCGGGAATTTTCACATACGTACTGCACAACATTGTCTTCTGGTGCCCCTCTGTCAGATTCAGGATTTCGGTACAAGGAATCGTTGATTATATATATACTCTTTGTTTAAATTTGGTTTGTGTTCGATTCAAGATAACGATGGATCACCTGCTAGTTCTAGTTGCACACTTGCACTTGTCTGTATGAATTACTTGAGATTTCTTCAGGTAGTGGTTGCCTGCTCCTTACTACTCTCTTTTGAAACTTCTTTGCAAATGCTTCAATAATTTCTGAACATTGCTTGCAATTTCTCCCTTTAAAGAATTCTTTTGTTTGCCTCTGATGACTTGTTTTTGCAAAAGATAGATGAATCTATCCCATAAAGAAAGACAAATGGATCCAGATATGTATCCAATACAGGTCAGCTTTTTTAATTTTATCCTCTTGTCCACAGCTTCCAAAGATATCTTGGTCTTGAATTACTGATGCCAAAGCAACAACATATATCCATTTGACAACAGCTTCCAACTATTTTATCCATTTGCATCTTCTGAAACTTCTTTTTGGGTGTTATTTTTAAATTGCAATGATCCCTTTTTCTTGCCTGAAACTCTATCTTGTTGGCATGCAGAATGTTCCCTTCAAGAGTCAATCATCATAGATAAAGAAAAGGACTATATTTTTTTCCTAATGGTGCCATTTGTTCTAATTATCTTAATTATTCTTTTAAAAAATCATTGAGGTTTAAATTCTGAACTGATCTGAACTTCTGGAGACAGCATGCCTACTGGCCATCAGCTGCAACCTTTTGCACTGCAAAGAATGGAACCTCTTTTCACTTTAATTTCCATGTAGTAGCTAGCTATGCTTTCTTTCTACTACTCCCTCAGTTTCACTGCCTGATTATTTACCTTTTCACTGCAACTTCCTTTTTCTAGGTTACCTTTGCATCCATGCATGCATGCAACTGTGCAATCAATAATGCTCCAATATGCCATTGCAAATCATAAACATGCCAAGATCTAGAGTACTTAGCTAATTAGTAGGAATAGACACAAATCAATCAGCATGCACTCATTAATTAGCCAAGATCAAATGATGATCAATGGACAATTTGGGATCAGGAATTCAGGATTAGGACTTAACCCCCCTTGCGCAAACTGCATTGATCACCTAGCTAGAACAATTAATTGATTAATTAACAGTGGGAGACGAAATGATTAAGCTAGTGGCTAGCTTCTTCTTCTTCTTCTTCTACAAACACAAGCTAATTAAGCTAGTAGGAGCAGCAGCAGTAGTAGTACAGTGTGATCATGGACAGCTTGAGCTTGATCTTGTTGTTCATGTCATCCTGAGGCTGAGATACTGGCACTGCACCAGCCATGGCGACTGCTGCTGCTTCATGGCGTCGCCCATGCCGAGGTCGAACGCCATCGCTCGCTGGCACGGCGGCGGCGGCATGGACGGCGTGTGGAGGAACATGGCGGCGCCGTCGGAGTACTCGGCCGACGAAGGCGACGAGAGGCCGCCGCCCGTGCTGCCGGAGCAGTCGGAGGCGAATGGGGAGGAGCCGTCGGCGCCGGCAATGGCAGTGTTGCACTTGCGGGAGCTGCCGCCGACGGCGAGGGTGAGGTCCAGCTCGTTGTCGCCGTCGTCGCCGGCGTCGGCGCTGACGATGTATTCGTCGGCGGGGAGCTGCAGGTTCAGCGCGCGGCGAGGTTGCTTGCTGCTCCGGCGAGGCTGCCGGCGGCGGCCGGAGCTCAGCTCGGCCATGGTCAGGTCGCTCATCAGCTGCCTCTGAATTCGGTACAGGCGATGCAGCTCATGAACCTGATTAATCAAAATTTAATCAGACGCAGTTCAAGAAATTTGCAAATGGTCAGTGATTAATTAACAAATAGTCGATAGGATTAATTGCAGGGAGATAATCAAGCTAGTTAGCTACCTGCTGCCTGAAGGTCTCCTCATGCTTGAGCATGGCCATCTTCATCACCTCCATGTCACATTGCCTCACAAGCTTGTCCATCCTCATCATCTGCTTCAGCTAACCCTCTTGGATTGATTGATTGATTGATCCTAGTAATCTTGATTCAGGATTCAGATCATCAATTCTAGCAACCTGCTGAAATGTGAAGCAAAGATACATTAAGCACTTCTGGAAAAGAAAAACTCCTTTTTCATTTTTCCTAATGGTTCAGACTTCATAAATGATAAGTGCGTCAACCATCTATCAGCAACTAGCAACCAAGAGAGCAAATAGCAAGATGATCCACGTATTGACAAATACAAAGAGAGGGTAAAAAACTGAACTTTGAGAACAGAAGCTCAGATCAAGAAACATGATGATGTCATCAGAACAATCTCTGAGAGACACAAACACCATTTCAGACAAGGATGCTAATGCTACCACAAACAACAAGTAACCAACTAACTAACCTTGTATATGTATCCAAAACAATCACCAAGATGCTTGCTTTGTGTGTGTGTGTTGTCTGTTCCCCTCTACTCTCTACTCAACTTGCAGAGGACAAACAAGATAGGTTCAGAAGAAGCTGTGAGTGAGTGAGGCTGGTGAATGTGTGAAGCTGGAAATGGGAGTGATAGGGGAGGTGGTAATTTATAAACACTGGCAATGGCTCTCACTAGACACTAGGTAGAGGGTATATTTTTACCTTGGACCCTCCTCCTTTTTGGCATGCCAAGCAAGAGGCCCAGAGGCCTGGGGCAATGGCACTAGTCAGTTTGCATGAGGTGCTCCTCCCAGAGCAGACAACCCTGCAGGACTCTAGTTTAATCTTCTACTCTATTCTCTCTTGTGTGGGCCCCCACAAGGAGGAGTAGCACTAGTACATTTCAAAAAAAATTAGTACATTTCAAAGTTGAAGCAGTGGCACTTTGTGTGTGATGGATGCAATGCTTAACACACTTAACAAGTTAGCATGCATGATCATTGCACAAATGCAGGCAAATGCATTGCACACATGTACCATCTACCAATGCCTTGTGCAGTTGTGCAATTCTTTACTGAATGAATCAGTTTAGTTCCTTTTTTTTCCTGAATGTATGTGCAAGTCAGGTTGCAACTAACTGGAGTAGTAGTACCTAGTAAGAGGGAGCTGTCAGTTTTGTCACTGAAAACAAGCAAAGGTGCATTTCCATGTGTGAAATGTACCTGATGATGATGATGATGATGATGAGTGAGATGAGATGACTCTCCTGTACAATGAATTATTGCCACAGCATTGCAACATATGATAATTTCCCTTTGCAGTGCCTGCATATATACATATGCATGCAGGGATCTAATATCTATCCAAATGGATGCATCCAAGAACACATATCTTTGAGGAGGAGATAAGAAGGGCAGGTTCTTGTCTCACTGTTGGCCAATCCTGACAAATCAGAGCACTGTTGTTTGTTGTTAACAACAGTTGCTGTGGTATATGTTTGCATTGCAGGAAAACCAAGCAAGCATAGAAAAGAGGAGAAGCAAAGGCTGATGATGCAGACACATCCCTTTGAGAGGAAGCATCAGTTAAGCATCCATGTCTGAACTCTGATCCTGACACAAGCACAAACTATATGGGGTCTGGCGGTCTGCATAGTTTAATCACCAGTGCTTAATTAATTTTGCTTCACTGACCAAACTACTCAACACTGATGCTACTAGTGTGCCATTGCAGCAAACAAGACGTAATACTTATTAGCGACAAAAACTTATGTTCTTAAAAACTTAAAAACCGATGAAAAATAAAATATAATAAAAATGATATCAAAATCACCTCTAAATTAAGTTTTTAAATTTAAATTTTGGTTGCCATCGATAAGCTGGAAAGCAAACGGTGAAGTAAGTCTGCAGCTTCAGAGTTCAGAGAGGGAGAGGGGTGCAATGTGCAGGGATGACTTGCTTACAATAACAGAGACTGAAATATATTTAAAAAAGCACATTTTTAAGTGATTAGTAAACTAATAAGAAAGCCTAAGCAAAGGGTGATGGATGATGATAGTCCAAGGGACAAGACAATGGCGCACGCTTTGCCGGCGCAGGGAGGCGCATCCGTACGGCATGGCGGGCCCCACTTCGAGAGAGAGAGAGAAGCACTCCTGCTTTCTCGGCTTTCTTTCTTTCTTTCTTTCTTTCTCATCAGTCTTCTTCCTACTGCAATGGCTTTTTGCAAGTATTATTATTATTAATCTATTATCATCACTATTTTACCATTAACAATTACTACTCTACTCACTATTGTTATGATTTTTACTACTGCCTTTACAATTAACAAGTACACTCACTCACTGATTAGTAGCTCAATGCACCCTACAATTTAGCAGCAGTAATAGTAATAGTAATATAGTATGCATCTTTTGGAGATAAAAGATTAGTAAAAGGTGATTAATTGGAATAGTGGAAGCTTTGTAGGTAGAGGAGAAAGTGCTAAAGAGAGAGGGAGCAAGCTCTCACCCATGGTGAGAAAAGACACTTTTGTCAGGAGGTTTTTAGCCCTCTATTCTCCCAATTACTCCATGATTTTCAGGACAGCGCATTGATTATTTCTTCAGAAAAAGCAATTTGATCTGTGGTGGTGACATACACACATAAGATGCAGTATAGTCAGTAGTCAGAGCAGCAGAGCGTGTTCATGTGCATCTCAAAAGCATATATAGCTAGCACAGCATTTCTGTACTGAAAAAAGTAGAGGGTTCTGTTGATCTGTTCTATTCTGTTTTTAGCTTCATGGTTAAAACTAGATTATTCTTGTTCAGAAAAGTTTCAAGTTTGCAACCTGGTTTTATCCATTTCAAGGTCTCATCCGAATTTGTTCAGGATTATATTATGCTTGCTGTTAATGAGTGATAGTAACAGATAGCAATTGTCATCTCTGATGGCAATCTGACAAAACCTGTTCTTGCTGTTACTCTAAAGTTGATGCCATTTTGGCCTGAATGATTTGTCAGGGTAGCTCTCAAATTTTAACCAACAGCAGCATGCAGCATGCAGAAGCATCCACTGATCAGTAAAGTAAAAAAAAAAAGCTACTTACTAGCACCAAGCACCGAGCAGATAAACAAACACAAGAATTAACCTGATGGCTATTGCAATGATAAAGTAATCAGGGAAGCAAGCAAAGCATGCAGATGAACTCGCACGGGGCTAGCTAAAATTCAGTGCTGAACTTTTCAGAGGGGGAAGGAAAAGTACATTACATCGGTGTCTGTAAAAATTCAGGCCGCAGCCTCCATTCTGTCTCCCAACACACACTGCACCCTCAAAGTTGCAGCCTTGCTCATCATTTCGGCTGCTGGAACCCTGTGCAGTGCAGCTCTAACAGCTAGTTAATTCTAGGGCTGTAAAAGAAATTGGAGGAGGAACAGAAGAATGTCCACTAACCTGAAAGAAAAATTCAGAAAAAGAGAGCTTTGCTGATGCCACCACCACCATCATCATGATGATCACATAAGGGTGGTCACTGGTCAGTGTGAGCCCTCACCTATTTGTCAACACCTAAAAGAAGATGATGAACAATGCACTGATCTAGTCTAGTCCACTACAAAGTGAAGTAAGTTTTGTGGATGGTGATGATGAGTGTTGTGTGAGCTTTTTCCCTCTGAACAAGATGGTGTGTCCATAACCATGAGTTTGTTCTGCTTAAAATGGTTTTGTTATGCCTGTTTGACCTTTTATGCGTATATACAACTTGACCAATTAACATCATGCTAATTTCATAAACTACATATTTAATCAGCTGCAGACCAAACTGAACATAGAACGGACAAACTGAACAAGACGGTGTATCTGTGTGTGTGGGAGTTCGTTCTGAAAATGGTTTTTGTTATGCCTGTGGACCTTCTCTGCGAATACAACCCGACTAATTAATCAGCTGCATACCAAACTGAATAATTAACTGAACAAGATGATGTGTGCATGTCCATTATAAAAAAAAATGATGTGTGCATGAGTTTGTTCTGCTTAAAATATTTCTGTTATGCCATGTTGACCTTCTCTGCATATACATCTTAACAACATAGTAATCCATAAACCATAATTAATCAGCTGCATACATCACAGGAGCAATGACTAATTAACATCAAACTGAAACCATGAAAAGCTCATGCCATCACTAATCAAAACTGCAGAACAGAATTATTAGATAATGAGACTAGGACCTGAACTTTTGTGCTCGGCTTCCTCGAGGCCGGAGCCGACAGCGCCCCGCCATGCACGCTCGCCTCCTGCGCCGGCCGGCCGTTGCATGCCGGCCGGCGAGCCGAGACGAGCACCGAAAGGAGAAAGGGGAGCATCAGAGATCAGTGTGGACAGTGGCTGCTCCTGCTTCTTCTTCTCCTCCGGCCGGTTCATCCTTTCCGCGGCAAAAGGGGTGGATTGGTCTCCTCAAAAGGCGAGGCGCGGTGATGAGCTCACGCACATTAACCCTAGCTTCTGTAGCTTCGAAGCATGCGCCTCCTCCAGGCCTCTTGTTCTTGCTTGTTCGCTTGCTAGTTGCTACCCTCCTCTACTTCTTGGGGAGAAAGAGAGACATTTTTTCCTTGTCTGAGTTTTTGTTACCATTCTGAATTTATCAGAGCCTCTGGATATGAGGTTTTGTTTAAAGAAAGGAAATGTCTTCTGAATCCGAGTTTTGTTTGAAGAAAAGCATCAGAGCCTCTGAATTTTTCTTACCGTTCTGAATCATCAGAGCTTCTCAATCTGAGTTCTTTTAAGAAGAAAATGCATATGAAGCCAGGTTTTCTTTTAGGGAAATTTTGCGCCTCTGAATTTTTTTTAGTGAAAAAAAATGCTACTGAATCTTTTTTCCCCTTGCCGTTAGAGCCTCTGAATCTTGAGTTTTTCTGACAGAAATGCATATGAATCTCAGTTTTCTTCTTAAGAAAAATATGTGCCTCTGAATCTGATTCTCGTAAGTTGCAAGCAAAAAGATTGCCTCTGAGTCGTGAGTTTTTCTTCAGAGGAAAATTTCGATTTTGAATCTTAGCTGAACTTCAGTTTTTGGATGTGAATGGAAGCATGGAGGTCTTTGCGTGCGAGATGGACGTACGTGTAATAAAGTGCTTTGTTTCATTGCAGTAATTTTTGCAACAACAAGTACACTTCGCAGCTTTGTCATCGTTGTTTCTTTCAGGGCCTAGTATTTATCATGTCTTTTCATGGGTTGAATAAAAGCGCTTTAACTGAAAAAAAAAGTTGGCTGCCCTGCTCATTGTTGATGTAAGAAATGCGTGTAAGTTTGAAAAAGAAAGACTGATACTATACTCCTGTTGGTACTACATGTCGTTTGGACATGATTGCCTGTGAACAAACAAACAGCTCAGGTCAAATTCATATCGAGAAGAACTGATGAATTGTTGACTGAAAGAAAAAAAAGGATTTATACCAGGTTGTTTCTCCAAATTTTTCCTCAAAGAGTTTCATTCCACGTCACAATCTTTCAGGGTTTTGACTTTGCATTTCAGTTTTGCATACAACAAACCCAGCATGGATTGTGAATTTGTGATCGACAGAAAGTGAACACGGCAAGTGAGAGTACAAACAAAATCCATTTCAACATCATATCAGATAAGATGCATGTATGACAGTATGAGATCATATAATATAATCCTCCAATTGTTCAGAGGTTTCTGAATCTCAGCAGTCCGTATCGACCTTACCAGCGAAAATTTTCAGAAATTCTTCTTTGTCCTGAGGAGAAGGCCAAAAAAATCAGTCTTGATGATGCTTGAACTCTGATGATCTACCCCATTCTAGATAAGAGGGATAACTGATTGCATCAGGTAATATGTGCTGTTGTAGTAAATCAGGCAGCACCAGAATACATATATTCAGAAGAACACAGAAGGATCTGCATAAAAAATGTGAATCCTCATGGAGGCATATAGAGATGTCAGACACTGAAGATGCCGCGCAGCAAATCTTGTTGACAGATATGCTGGTTGCTGGTGGATAGATCATGAAAAAGTTCAGATACCAGACCAAACTCCGAAGAAGGATCAACACAATAAACCAGGAACAAGAACGATGCTCTGCGAGCAGAGCAGTAAGAAATCAAAGATTATGGAAACACATGATAAAACAGTTGAGAAGAAATATGCCTCGGTAGAGGAAAGGTAACAAATCCAAATTGTCGATCGACAACATATCCAGGCAACAAAACCGAATTCTGCATACAGGTAGAGGTAAACTGTAACATTGACCAGTCGAATCCAGGCAACAAAACCAAATTCTCCATACAGGTAAAGGTAAACTGTAACATTGACCTGTAAGCGACGGACAGGGTCAAAGACATTGCCAGAATTTTCTTTATTGTTGTGATTAATCACAAGTAATGGAAGTTCACTATCATGTACCCTAAGATGTATCATCCTGACCACCAAAAGCCATGGGTGTACCACCCAGCCCTATGACACTAACTCTCCTTCCGCCAGAACCTAACTAACTGTAGCTTTCTACAGCAGAATGAATGGTAATGCAACTCTGCGACAGGTTACCTACACTGGTCAACATAAGATTCACTAAAAGAATCTGAGGAAACTAGCCACCCTCACTCACCCATTTAACAGATGAGCAGAAATCTTCTCACGTGCCCGAGAGGAGGCACCTCCCAGTAACTGGGGATTACACAGTACAGCTGTCTCAAGATCTAGCAATGAAGCTTGGTAGGAATAGTCAGCTGAACCTGAAGAACGTTGATACTGCACACCGTTTACAACAGCAACAGTAGTCACATTTGGATAGCTCATCCTCACTGTCTTTCCCCTTGATTTCGCCACACCCATACAAGACTTCAGCAGCCGACTTATGTATGCATTCAGCCCAGAGTTCAGCACATCAGCACACTCCCGAGTCAAGCTAAGACCTTCAGCTTGCACCTTATTCTCAAGTAGCTTCAACAAGCACTGAGCTTCTGGCAATTCACCATTATTGTAGCATATCAACGAAGGATGAGGCATCAAAGGCTGAGAATTCTGAGCCTTCGGATCTCCCAATGGAATTCCCAGCGGAGCCCTAATCGGGCTTCTGCTCTGCGCATACACTGGACTGCCCCCGGCTTGGTTAACCTCCTCGCCGTCCTCCACAGACACAACCTCCAACGGCGCCTTGCTCCCAGCCGACACAAACTCCCCGGTGCCCTGATGACCAAGCGGCGACTTCCCAAGCGGGCTTGGCCTTTCAAACCTCGTCTCCCGGGTTGCCATCACCGGCCCTCTCCCCACAGCCGCCATCATGCCATGATTAGTCACTGCCCCATTGGACACAGACACAGTACTAGTCTGCGAGTTCCCGGTGGTCGCCTGCCTGCTCGGCAGCGGTGGCGGCACGGTCGCCGAGTAAGCATTGCTGAGGATCGACCGGATGAGCAAGTTGTGATGCTTGATGTTCTCCCTCCCCAATGTAGCCACACAGATCTTGTCGAAATCCTCCTTCCCAAGCTGCCCACCCAGGAACTTCTTCAGGCTATGGAAGTAGTGCTCGGAGCGCTCGGGTCCCAGCTTCTTCGCTATCTGCGACTTGATCTCCATCGTGTCGACGCGAGCGACCTTCTTCGCCGGCGGCTGCATCTTGGAAACCCCGACCAAATGCAGCAGCTCACCGGCGAGCAAACCCTAGACGCCGACGCCGGCCGAGCACCACCCCACGGCGGCGCCGCCAAGCGAGATTCGAAGCGCCAACCTGCGGAAACCAGATCAAAAAAAGCAATCTTTAGCAGGGAGAAAAACCTCACCCCCCCCCCAAATCAAGAACTCCACAATCCAGCACAAGAACACCCCCCATGCTGATCCAGGAGCTCACCAATAGTTCAACAAATCTACCCTAACCCCCATCTCTGAAGCAGACCTAAACAGTAACCAAATCGGAAATCGGAAGCAAACCAAGCTCGAATTATGGACAAACCCCAACCAAATCCGGGAAGAACAGCACCAAAAAAAAGGTCCCGAATTTCACGGGGTAAAGAACTAGACGGACATGGAATGGATTGGGGGAAGAAGAAGAAGAACAGCAGGAGACTAACCTCGATTGGGAAGAGATACGAAATTCCCCCGAGTCGAAAAAAACTCAGAATTAGGGTAAACCAGTAAAAAAAAAACTGGATCTTTTTCGGACTGCGGCCGCCGCAATCGGAGTTTATATTTCCCCCAATTATGTTTTGCTGGGCGGAGGACGAACTCATCAGTGTTGTCACGGTGGCTCGTGCGCAATTACACCGAACAGCGCACTGCCACGCGACGCTAATGTCTCGCTGACAGGTCGGGCCCACGCACACGCGTCAGGTGTATAGAAGCGTGTGAGCGTGAGTGTGAGTGTGAGTGCGAGACAGAGACAGGTGCCTCTGCCCCGACACGCACGTGCCAAAATACAAATTGACTTACCCTAATGATGAGTAGAGGAGTAGTGTCGTCTACACACAAGTGTAGTGAAGTGTGATCTCTCCAATTTATTTGAGTATAAAAGATTGTGAAATGAAGAACTAAGATATGATGATAGATTTGGCTCTTTATTCTCTACAAGTGTAAGTGTGATCTCCTTTATTTGAGTTGAAGATAGTAAAATGAACATGATCTACAAAATAGGTTGATTCTTTACTATACTAAAGAGATGGAGAGAGGAAGATATAAAATATCGATTGAACAAAGTTTAGTTATTTGTAGAGCAAAATAAAAAAATCATATTTTATGATCATCGCGAGATGATAAGATTGTACAGTAAGATTACACGTGTAATGTGGTTCGGAAACATTGGGATACTTTTTGTTGGTCCCAAATCATTAGTTTCACACGAAAAATGCAATTGATTAATTCATGGCTTTCCTATAATGAATTAACGAGCAACTTCCCGCATAAAAATAAGCTAACATGTAGCTCCCCGCTTAAAAATAAGTACACGTGTGGCTTCCCATGTAAAAGTACCTAGCATGCAGCTTCCCGCGTGAAAATAAGTTAACGTGTAGCTTCCCATGCAAAAATAAATTAAAACGTAGTTTAAGGTGTGTTTACGCTAGACCTGTAAGACAGTGTCAATGAAAATGCAATCAGCTAGGCTACAAGCATGGCACATGGCACTATATGACAAAAAGAGAGTTGGCTGCAATAAAAAGAAAGTTGGCTGCAATCAACAAACAAACAAAGAGAAGAGTCCAAGAAATAAAAATATCATTCAAGCCTAGACAATCAAGGCTTGATTGTGCAAAGTTTTAGGCTGATTGTACAAAGTACTGGCACCGCATTGCAAAATTGCTCCATGCGCTTTGCCTATATGTGGCGTATGTCTATCTCGTGAACTAAATAAAGCGGTGGAGGACTCCTCGCGCAGCTATAAAAGGACACTGCTTCGCATACTGGAGGACACAAAGAAGCACTCTAGCAGAGTTCCCAGAGCCCTCTCCCACTATTTTAGTACTACTACCAAAAACCACCGTAATATAGCATCCGTAAATAAATCCGCCTCTGTTCTCGCTTGAAGGTAATACTTCAAACTCTTTGTAACTCTCGGGGTTCCCGAAAGGAAAACCATATGTAAACTTATTCCAGCTTTATGAAGTAATTTCTTTATACACCTAAGATTATTGGTTCAAATTGAGTGTTTATGCAAGGGACCCTATAGGAGAAAACTCGCGGTAGTTCTCATCTTTAGCCTCGCATCTTGCTTAGACATCCGGAGAACCGTTGTCCGTAGAGAAGTGTTCCCTTTGGGTGGAACCGCCTGGGAAGACGATAAGCGTTCAGCTAGAACGAATATTCTAGGTGATATCAAGAGAAGTTGCTTCCAAAACGCGAATAAGTTATGCATATGGTGAGTACCGAGTACAATTTTACAAACAATTGTCTACAACAAGCCGGCTGATCCCTTAGGTCTCGCCAACCAGAAAGATCCTGTAAAATTAACACAAACAAGCAATCCATAAGTACGTACAAATATAGATTAATTTAATTTATTTGTATGAGTGTTAAAGTACGAGTACGTGTGTGTGTTTGAATATTTTTGAATATTTTCGTGTGAATAATTTTGGTATCGAGCCTGGACAAAATTGAACGGTTAAAATATTTAGATTTAGAAGTAAACACCGGAAAGTTAATTAGTACTAAAGATAATATCAATATAAGGTGTCGGTTAAATCCCTCTGAATCACACAATTGGCATACGTCTCATAGCCAGCTCAATACACTAGTAGACCTTATATACAATTTCTATATAACTTGGGGAAAAAGACAAGATGATTTAGAACAAAAATTTGAAAAATTAAATAAAGTTCACCAAAATCTAGTAGAACAATACTTGGTCATAAACAATAAAATTAACCTAACACTACAATTTATTGACGAAATTAAGACCTTCTATTGCGAATCTCTAAAAACAACGATTATATTAAAGAAGAAATTTTCCTATCAAGTAAAAAAGCTAGATCGTATTTTTAACAAAATAGCCGCAGTGGATCGAAGGGTTCATAGCATCCGAAAAGAATTAGGTACTATTAAAAGTTTGTTAGAGGAAGTGAAAACTTTGGTTCATTCCTAAGGTATATGTCTGAATATAATCAGGCCCTAAAAGAAACTGAAAAGTATTTGCAGCAACCTATTGGGTTTTCTAATTACGACTCACCTAAAGAAGATTCTAAAATACTAATCAGGCAAAATAATACAATTTTGCAGTTGTTAGTACAAATATTAGACAAGATTAATAGTGCGAAAGGAAACAAGGACATAATATTAGCTTCATCAGGAATTGTGTCATCAGCTAGAACTATAAATTCAGAAAAATGGATTTATTTAAAAGCTCCAGCAGAAGAGACAAATCCATTCAATTAGTACGACAAGATTCAAAACCATTATCTTTGATGAATAAGATGAAGTGTAAGCAAGACGATATAGATAATTTAGAAGAAGTTATAGATGTCGACAGAGATCTTGAAAGATATCAGAAAGATACCTTAAGGAAAGTAAAACCACAACAAATATACCACATGGGTTTCTTTGACAATAGACATGGGCTATATAGAATATCAAGGGAGGTAGAATTAAGTGTTTTAACTCATCTAGTGGAATTAAGGATTGTAAGTAAGCAAATTGAGGATGGGCTGAAATATTCAGGTTATAAATACATACATCAAGGAATGTATATTATAGAAATTAAAGGGATGACACGAAAGAAATTAGGAACAAAGGTTTTAATAACATTATTAGATAAAAGATGGGATAGTATAAATAAAGCAGCACTAGGTTTTATAGAAGGAGATATGAATGAAAATAGGTTAATAACTTATATTGCTCCTGATTTAATGGTGCCCATAAAAGAATTCATAAATAAAATGAGTTTTGGGTTTCAGACAAAAGGATATGAAGATTTTATAGGAACAAATCTTTTAGTAAGCATAGAATTCCTAGGAAGATTAACTAATAATAGTAGTTCAAAATATAGGTAAATGTAAATAATGTGATTGAAAGTATGCAATCAAAGGGTATCCAATTTATGATATCTCTAAATATAAGCTCTAAAGAACGGGCAGGAGAAGAATGGAATATAAGTAATTTAATAGAAAGTAAAGAATTAACGCAACCTAACGATTATATAAGCTACCGAAATCATGAAGGTAGTACCAACATTAGATTTACAAATTACAAGTCGTCATGAATAGATGATGTGAATCGCACTTTAACCCGAATGTAGTAGGCGTCATAGTGTTTCTGAACTAATGGAAGGACCTGATCTAGATAAAGAAATCTTATATTATGAAGAAAAATTAAAGGGAATAGAACACGAATATAATAATAACATGACAGATAAATGGCCAATGATAAGAGAGAGGGAACTTTTTTTATTAGACAATTAGCTAGGTTAAAAAGGATAAAAAAGGAAAAATTGGCACATAAAGGATCACCTAAAAATATAGTAATAAAGGAAGAGAATAAAATCAAGACATTACAAGCTGAAAGGGAAAGTGATATAGATATCACTAAGAACAACAATGGGATATAAATAATACATTTTTATTAGAAAGCTACGAAGAAGAAGAAGAACTAGTTAATAAAGAAAAGTTTGATATTGATGGTTCGAACAATATTATGATTTTATTCAAACCTTAGATGAAGAAAGCTTGAATAATTTAGAGAATTCAATGGAAGCCATGGAAGTAGACATAGGAAAAGGAAAAAGAAGAAAATATGGAGAAAGCTCCGTTAAAAATGAAGGAGAAAATGAAAGACAACATAGGACAATCAAGTTGGCCTCCCGAGAAAGACGATAACCCATATGCATACATCCTAGGGCAATATAAATATATGGGAAATAAAAGAAGAGATTTTGAAAAATCGTGAAATTTCAAAACTACAAGGGAGACAGAGCGATATTAAATTTAGCCGCACATGACCCGATTGATCGGCCAAACATTATAAGCGTATGGAAAGGGTTGGTAGTGCAAAAATACATACAAAATCAACATAATATAGGAAACAAAGTAGAAGATATGATAACATATTTAGAAACTTTTCTTGGTGAATCTATAAAGGTACTTTGGGAGCAATGGGTAGAAGCTTATCCTAATCAATATGAAGAATTAAAAAGGGCCGAAATAATCCTAATAATTTTGTTAATGTAATATCCAATATAGTTATTGCGTAAGATCCAATTAGGATATACAACTCGCAAAATGAAAGGCTAAGGGAAATTGAGAAGCTAACTCGTCTAGCTGGAAAGGAATAAAAGAATTTTCTTAACATTTTCTATACAATGCTACTACGCTAAGCAAGGATATAATAAAGGGGTAATAGAAAGGTATTTTAACAAATTACCTGATCCTTTAGGATCGATAATATTTGAAGAATATAAAAAGGAAACTGAAGGAACAGTCGTTAATATCTCTCAAGCGATAACATAACATTTGTTTTTAAACAATTGAAAAAGATTTGCACAAATATACAAGCCAAAAGGTCCATGAAACAGTCAGACTATAATTTTTGTAATAACATTATTCAAATACCTTTGTCATATGGAGAAGATAGATATAGAAACAATAAGTACCGTAGACCTCATAAGAAATGTAACAATAATTTTAGAACAAGAAGAAGATATTTTCTTAGGAGATCAGGTAATAAAGCTCCATATTTACATAAGAAAAATGTAAGAAGATATAACCCTAGGAAAAATTATGATAAAACATGTAGATGCTTTATATGCAATTCACCTGATCATTTAAGCAAAACTTGTCTAAATAAAGACCAAAAAATGTACTCTAGTAAATACGAGGAACAAGAAAGAGTTTTAATTGTAGACAGCGTAAATAAAAATATATTAGTTTGTGATGATGAAATTAAAGATGATGAATCAATATATTCAATCATAGAGACAGATGAAATAGAAAACGAGTATGAAGAATATGACTCAAACATAGAAGAAATTGATTTAATAAATGAATTGTCAGGTTTAAAAATTAAAATGATGAACCAACTTTGTGAACATGATTGGGTAAAAGGAAAAGGTGATTATAATATAAAGTGTGCTTTTTGTATATATTATCCAAGTCAAGACAATAGAGCCACTTGTAGTATATGCTTAATACAAGTATGTACGGAATGCTTAAAAACAAAAAACCAAAGTTGGAGAAGAGAAATAGAATTAGAACCATATGATATAATTTTATCTAGTAGAGTTAGGACTCTCGAAAATAGGATAAACAAATTAGAGGTAGAAATTGAAGAATTAAAAATTAAGTTAGACCGAATATCTAACACTAAGCAAGAAGATAAGGCCATAGGAAATATTGAATGCCAAGAGCAAAGCGTTATAATAAAAAATAAAAAAGGCAGCAAAATAATTCAATTAAAAGATGCTATAACAAGTTCTGGAAATAAGTATATAGTTAAGTTACCATTTAAAGAGATATCTGGTATAAGGATTCCCATAAAGCTAAAGTTAAAACAAAATATTACATACAAAGTTTTAGCATTAGTAGACACTGGATGCACAAAAAATATTATTCATGATAAGTATTTTGTGAAATGCCCGACTTAGTGCATATGTTAGATAACGACAAAGCGTAAATATCTACGTACATGTCCGGATCAAGAAAATTCACAATCGGTTAGCATATAACATTGAGACATATATAAATGGTACCAAATATGTTATAGATGAGATCACAATTAGAGACTTATCGAATCAATGATGACATGATAATTGGATTAAGGTTTTTCAGTTCTCTTTACAAGCCGCAATTATACATGAACAGGGAGTTACATTAATCCCAACTCAAGATAATATTCCATATATATATATATATATCGAAGTTCTAAAACAAGGACACACACAAAAACTTTCCAAAATCTCTAATCTTGAGCCTGAAGATAGCCAGGTAAGTGAGCTTCCTGAAATAAACGAAAATCAAGATTTTAGTACAAATATAGAAGTATACTATGCCCGTGCGTTGCAACGGATGAAGTCGGGACGCGCGCGGATGGGGACGGAGGAGGGCGGAGGCGCGGCGCGGCGTGACGCGGAGCTTTGAGCAAGACGGAGAAAGGGGCGCAAGCGCGGCACGGGACACGATGCGGATTGGGACGGGAGGAGGGGCGCGGGAGGTCTTTTTTCCATTCAAGCCCTCTTTTCTTTTTAACATTGGGACTACGGGTTAATTTTGAAAAAACTCAAGGGGTTTTGTGCAAAATAGCCAAGCAAAACAAAATTTTGGGTGGAAATACTACTTGCTTTATAAATATAGCAAAATACCCGTGCGTTGTAACGGGATGAAGAAGCAGGCGGAAGGTGAAGGTCCAGGCGATGATGCGGGAGCTCCGAGCAGTGACGGGAGGGAGGGGCGCAGGCGTGGCACGGATGGGACGGAAGAGAGGGACGCAGGAGGTCTCTTTTTCATCCAAGTCTTCCTTTTCTTTTTAGCATTGGGACTGCGGGTTAACTTTATAAACACTCAAGAGGTTTTCTGTAAAATAACCTATTTTTGTTCTTTAACTGCTTTTTTAAATAGCCAGACGGACTGTGGGTTAATTTCAGAAAAACTCAAGGGGTTTTCTGCAAAATAGCCAGGCAAAACAAAATTTGGGTGGAAACACTACTTGCTTTATAAATAGGTATAGATATTATGCAAAAAATACTAACATAGATTGTATAGGATTACAATCTTTCTCACCTAATTGGTATAGAGATATAAAGTCTAAAAAAGATATTGAAAGGGTTGTACAAAGGTTAGAAGACATTCAAATTATAGGAGAAATACCTATGAAACATTGGGATAAAAATTCTATTGTATACAAATTAAACATAATAAACCCCAATTATATTATAAAAACTTGTCCTATAGAAGCTACACCAAAAGATATAGAAGAATTCAAATTGCATATTGAAGAATTATTAAAGTTAAAAGCCATAAGAGAAAGCAGAAGTCCTCATAGATCTACAGCGTTCATAGTAAGCAACCACGCTAAAATAGTTAGAGGAAAATCTAGAATGGTTATCAACTACGAAAGGCTTAATGATAATGCTATAGATGATGCATATAATATACCAAACAAACAAGAATGGATTAATAGAATACAAGGTAGTAGATATTTTTCAAAATTCGATTTAAAAGCAGGATTTTGGCAAGTAAAAATGGCAGAAGAATCTATTCCTTGGACTGCATTCACATGTCCCCAAGGACATTTTGAATGGTTAGTTATGCCACTAGGATTAAAAAATGCACCTACACTATTTCAGAGAAAAATACAAAATATATTTAATGAAAATCAAGAGTTCATCCTAGTATATATCGATGATTTATTAATATTTTCAAAAACATATAAAGAGCATATAACTCATCTTGAACTGTTCTTCAGGAAAGTTGAACAAAATGGTTTAATTTTATCCAAAAAAGAAAATGAAAATATGCAAAGAAAAGGTTAATTTTTTAGGTCATGAAATAGGAGATGGAAAAATATATTTACAAGACCACATAGCAAAGAAAATACTAAATTTTCCTCATAACATGAAGGATAAAAAGGTTTTGCAACAATTTTTAGGAATAGTAAATTATGCTAGAAACTATATAGATAATCTAGCAAAGATTGCTGGTCCTTTATATGCTAAACTAAGAAAAAATGGCCAAAAATATTTTAATTCTGAAGATATAAAATTAGTAAGAAGCATAAAAGAAAAACTGAAAAATTTAAAACCTTTAGAATTGCCTGTGGATAATAATTATTTTATCATTGAAACAGACGCATCTATTTTAGGATGGGAAAGTATATTAAAGCAAAAACCCAATAAATACTCTGCAAAATCAGAAGAAAAAATATACAGATATGCCTCTGGGAATTATAAATTAAAAGCTGCAAATAATACAGATAGAGAAATTTTGACAATAGTATATGCGATAAATGCTTTTAGATTGTATTTAGGATTCAAAGAATTTACAGTTAGAAGAGACTGTGAAGCTATTGTTAGATATCATAATCAATTTAATAGCAAAAAGAGCTCAACTAGAAGATGGGTTCTATTCGAAGATACTATCACCGGCAAGTGGATATAAAGTAATTTTGAACATATAAAGGGTAAAGAAAATAATATTCCTGATCTATTTTCTCGTTCTGTTATTTTGCAGAAATGAAGAGATCAATGGGCTTCAGTGATGTGGAATCATTCAGCCTTGGAACTGAAAATAGACTCAGAATATTTCCAACCAACACATATAAATTCAAGCCAAAAGATCATATATTAATAGATGAAGTTCAAGAATGTCTTTTAGATAATTTTTGGTATCAATATAACAATAAAAAGGAAGATAGAGGTTATGTGCTATCAATTTTGAATAGTTTGGCTGAATATTTTAATATGATAAATCAATTAATGCCTACTTCAGAATATGCAGAAGAAATAGAAGAGAAGCCAATTTATGTAGTATATGAAGGGAAAGCTCCGGGAATATACATATCATTTGAAGAAGTAATATGCCGAAGAAAGAAGCAATTTATCGAGGAATATCCTGGGAAAATATACCAAGATTAAAGATGCATTGGGCCAAGCCGAAAAATTTTAGGTTTAAATTATTACATTGAGCCGCTTGCAAAAGAATATATTACAAAGCATAAAAGAATACGTAAACAAGAAAAATCCAATGAAACCAATAAATCCAGTTGAAATACCGCCTATGAATCCAGTAGGGATGTCATTTACAAATATAAAAGAACAAGGTTAGGCCAGAAACAAACATATAAAGAATGTCTAAGGAGTAGATCCGTTAGATGGATCCTATATTGAATAGGTCATGTGAAAGTAAAATTGCTGAAATAACACCAAAATTAAAAACGAAAATAAAAGAAGAAGTTCTTATCGATATCAAAAAAGAAATAGATGATAAATTCGAAGAATTCAAAAAGTTATATGATGAGAAATTAGACATACCACTGTCAGATATGGATGGTTTGGATTTTGGTGGTCAAAACCAAAATTCAATCTCAGAATAAAAACACAAACCTGCAACAAAAATATATAGAAATTGGTATACTTGTGATACCAAAATTATTCACACGAAAATATTCAAAAATATTTAAACATACACACGTACTCGTACTTTAACACTCGTACGAATAAATTAAATTAATCTATATTTGTACGTACTTATGGATTGCTTGTTTGTGTTAATTTTACAGGATCGTTCTGGTTGGCGAGACCTAAGGGATCAGCCGGCTTGTTGTAGACAATTGTTTGTAAAATCGTACTCGGTACTCACCATATGCATAACTTATTCGCGTTTTGGAAGCAACTTCTCTTGATATCACCTAGAATATTCGTTCTAGCTGAACGCTTATCATCTTCCCCAGGCAGTTCCACCCGAAGGGAACACTTCTCTACGGACAACGGTTCTCCAGATGCCTAAGCAAGATGCAGGCTAAAGATGAGAACTACCGCAGAGTTTTCTCCTATAGGGTCCCTTGCATAAACACTCAGCTAAACCAATAATCTTAGGTGTATAAAGAAATTACTTCGTAAAACTGAAACAAGTTTACATATGGTTTTCCCTTTTGGGAACCCTGAGAGTTACAAAGAATGCTGAAGTATTACCTTCAAGCGAAAACAGAGGCGGATTTATTTACAGATGCTATATTACAGGTGGTTTTTGATAGTAGTACTAAAAGAGTGGGAGATGACTCTGGGAACTCTTTTTTATTAGAAAATAGATCAGGAATATTATTTTCTACAAATATAGAAAATGTTGAGAAAATATATACTGCTGTTTCTGTATTTAAAGGTTATACAAGGAAAAAAAGTGGTATATACTTACACGAGTATAAACTTTATCATATATGACCGTGCTTCAGCTCTTGGTGCATCTAGGATGACGTGGTGTTCTAGATATCTTTTCTTCAAGCCAATCATCGTTTTGGATGCACTACTTATACAAATATGATATACATAAAACATCATTTTATCGTCTCTAAAAATTTCGATGTAATAATATTTATAACAACATCCAATATAATGAATTTGTGAAAAAATAATACAAAAGGAACTGAGTCTAACTCGGTAAGAGACGTCGATGTACATCCCTGCTATCCAAAATCAAACCTTCGTGGACTTATTTATATATGTACGAAACAAAGACTCAACCTTCACAAAAGTTGCAAGGTAACACCATTTTCAGTTATTGGGGGAGTGATTAGGTTGAAAAACAAAATCAAAATGCAATATTGTGCAAACCAAGGGACCAAATAAGCTAATATGCTCGAGCCTTTCTTTTTGGGCATAGATTGCATCCTTCTTTAGTTTAATCACTTCAAGCAATTTATCAAATAATTAAACTAAGTACACAATCTCTTTACAGTAACAGCAACGGAGACCAAGTTGGAGGCTCCATCTTACACATTTCCGCCGGCGTTTACTTCCCAAATCCAAAAGTGATTTTGTCTGTCTCGCAATTCGGCAACATCATTTTTCAGATGCACCAATATAAGTGGCAGATGACACTTTTCTGTATATCACGTCTTACTGATTGAGTAGACAATGAACTTTCAGACCACGTTTGATACAGCTTCATTTCAATATTCTCGTCTCGTAGAGTTGAAGTTGTACCAAACACTTCTAAGATAATAGGTAATATAGAGTGAAGTTATCGCTTCACTTTCAAAAATTACTTCGAGGATGAAATGGCATTCCGGCTGATTCTCAACTCTGCTCTATCCTCGGAGTTGTACCAAACGGTCCCTTCTCGTCTCATCACCAGATGTATTTCGCATCATTCAGCTATGAAACCTAAGTCCCCCTTTTTTTTTAAGTAGCTAATGTTCACCTTCGAGGTAGAAATCACAGGTCAGGAAACAGATGCGGCGAATTTGGCGGCAATAAGGAGAGCAATCTGATTGAACAGTAGAGTGGTATCACTGTTCTTTCAGAGTTGTTTGACTTTACTAAAAATGAAGGTTGGCTGCAAAATCTGCAACAAAAATGATGTTTTCTTCTTCTTCTTCTTCTTTTTTTGCTGCAGTGGCCATATCATGCATCTGCTTCTTGCTAATTCATTTCTGATTGCGTCTGCTGGTCTGCATCGCAAGAGGAATCTTGCATTGTTTATGTACTTTACTAACTAGGTTTCACTTTGGTGAATTTAAGCTGTCAAAAGATAAGGTGTATATGCTCCCATATATCAGGGTTTAGATAGATAACGATAATCTAGTACTGATTAGAACACATGAGTAGTAGTTCAGAGAACTGACAGCATATTGACTGAAACCTCTGCACAACAAATGCAAATCACTGTGCACTTTGCATAATGAATTGCACTGGAAGTTTTGATGGGGCCTACAGAGAAGGATGAATTGTTGCAGCAGGAGCACATGTTGAGATAATACTTCACAAGCTGAAGGTGAAGGCCTCTTAATCTGCAGATGATGAAATTAATGAAGTGGGCCAAGTGGCAGCACATCACAAATGTGCACAATAATCTGATGAAACAGTAGAGAGTTACCACTCTCGAGCCTTTCAGAGTTCTTACACTTCACTGTTATATCTGCAACAAAATTGATGTTCTTTGCTGAACTGCCACGAGTTCATCTCAACTAATTTCTGCTTGATTTGCTAGTATGCATCACACAAAGAGGAATATCTCTGTATTTAATTAAACTAAAGTGTAGAAGTATTTCAATTTGGGGCCAAACTATGATTTTTTGACATGTGCAAGATCACAACAATCTCCTGATAAGACCACATGGATCATCAGGAGTTCAGAAAACTCACTGTACTCTTCTGCATTTTCTGTAGATATTTACTGAACTGAAGAGAAGCCACTACAATCAATGCCAATCTCTGTACACTAATTCTCCTTGCTGACACTGACACCTTCTCCGACGCTCTCGCCGGCGGCGGCGGCGAGGAGGAGGGCGCGGACGTCCTCGACGTCGTCGCCGTCGTCTGCCGCAGAGGAGGATGATGATCCATGGAGGCTGTCAGGTGGCACCGGCGCGAGGAATTCTACGCAGCCGGTGGACTTCATGCGCTCGACGCCGTAGTACATGGCGACGCTGGCGGCGGCCACGGCGGCGCTGACGACGAGCGTCCTGGCGGAGGCGAGGCACATGACGGTGGTGATGAGCGCGACGGGCGGGACGCACATGACGGCGGCGCCCGTGGCGCCGACAGGGATTCTGTACGGGCGGGGGAGGTCGGGGTCCTTGACGCGGAGCTTGACGAAGGCGGCGAACACGGCGAGCATCCCGAGGCCGTAGAGGAAGTTGAGGAACTCGATGATCTCCTGGAAGCTCATGAAGGAGAGGATCACCACCCCGGTGGCCGAGCAGAGGATGCTGTACGTCGGCGTCCCGTGCCGCGACCTGCGCGCGAAGATCGCCGGGATCATGCCCATCTCCGCCATGCCGAGGAGCTGGAACGAGTCGCTGCTCATCTCGGCCTCGAAGAGCCCCATGTTGGACATGGCCGCGGCGGCCTGGATCCACACGCGCAGCCACGGCCCGCCGATCCGGTCCCCGACCACGGAGAAGAACCCGTCCGTCCACTCCGCCGCCGTCTCCGACGGCAGCGCGCCCGTGCCGGCGAGGAGTGGGATGAGGTACGCGCCGACGACCAGCCCCACGGCGCCGAACACCGCCTTCGGGAACGTCTTCCTCGGCTCCTCCACCTCGCCGGCGAGCGTGCTGGCCTTGTCCCAGTAGTTGAGATTCCAGAACATGGAGTTGAAGTAGGCGCGTGGCTCGATGGCGCCGACGTTGACGGCGAGCCACCGGGACGGACGGATCTTGGGGACGGCGAGCACGGCGAGAGCCACGAACGGGGAGAGCGAGAACGCGGTGAGCGCCAGAGCGGAGAGGCCGACGAGGTGGAGCCCCCGGAAGTTGAGGTAGGTGAGCGCCGCGGTGAGCGCGAACACGGCCAGCGACCGGACCGGCGGGGACAGGACCAGGCCGCCGCCGGAGCGGAGGTAGTCGAGGAAGAGCACCGGGTAGAGCGCGTTGTCGAGCGTCCCCGACGCCCACTTGGAGAACCCGACGAGGAACGCCGCGACGGGGCCGAACGCGGCGGAGACCCAGGCGACGTAGCCGGCGTTGGTGGGGAACGCGGAGGCGAGCTCGGCCGTGACGAGCGCCTCTGGGAGGGACCAGAGCACGGGGAGGACGAGGAATCCCAGGATGGGGAGCAGCGCGCCGCCGCCGGCGCGGACCGAGTCCTCGATGCCGAAGGGTCCCCCAGACACGTCGTAGAAGATGAGCGCGATGAGGGGGAGCACCGTGAGCCGACGCCGCATCGGCGCCGACTCGCCGGCTCCGGTCATCGGGGTCAACGGCCGCGCCGCCGACGAGGCGGGGGTTGGGTTGGGTTGGTGGGCGCCGGCGGCGACGACGACGACTAGGTGCTCGGCGATGTCGCGTGGCGTGGGTGAGGGGAAGATATTGTGGGGGTGAGTGAGTGGATGACAGGTGGGGCCCGGAGGTTCCGGTCCCGCGGGAATGGGAGGAGGATTCCGCCGTTGGGGCTCGCGCGTCGGGTCGGTGGGCCCACGTGCCAGTGTCGGATGCTTACGCTTCCAAATTATTTTTTATGGTTGATAAATTGAACTTTTTATGGTTGACAAAAGGCAGCACATGACGCAGCTCTCTCGCTGGTTGCACACTTGCAGTAGAATTGTACCCTCCTCTCCACGAAAAAAATAACAATTTTTGAATCTATATCTAAGATAAATATCTGAATGTCTAAATACATAATTAAAAGTTACTATATTAAAAAATGAAGGCCATATTAATTTTCCGATCATAAGCAATATTTAAAATTTAACCAAAAGTCAATTTATTTTATTTTGTAACGGATGACGTAACTAGGGCTAGTTATTAAATGTTGGTTTTATATTGATGCAAACCAACAAGAGCTTTCTAACTTTGCACTGCCAATAAATTTTATATTTTAGCACTACCAATGAATTACCAATGAATTGATAGGACAGAGAATCCAATAAGCCTACAAATCGGAGTAAAAATTGGTCAATGGTAATCCCACGTCATATCATATCCACCCTTTGCGATATTGTACACCTCACGTTTGTCACGTTGTTGGTTGGAAGAACACACAAGATCCATTCAGACGCACGAGACCAGAAATTTCTGAAACCCAACACAACAATTTTGCCGCTGAAATCCACGGACGGTGTCACATTTGGCATTCAGCATCAGCGTCAGAGAGACATTTTTTTTCTTTTGCTTGATTGGATTGGTGATTCTTTTGGGTTGTTTGCATCTGAAGCACGCTATAGTATTAGCATAATCAAGTGCATTAACGATTCTTTTAAAGCAAAAATGGATCAAACATGCTTGAAACTCCATCCATGGTGATTTTATGAGAAATAACCAAGAATGAGTTTTGTAAATAATCTTTGTTTCGAAAAGCCATCACAATCACAGGTAAAGAGCTCCACTACCCAACAGTCCATGTTATTCGACCACAAACGCTACGCATCCACAGTCCATGTTTAACATTCTGTCTGTCTGTTAACAAGTTAGTAAAGTTTAGCAGCAGTTCTATTTTTGGAAGAGAAGGGGAAAAAAATCGGCAAGGGCTAAAAACGTACGAAAACTCCATCAGGTCAGTTTGGCTGAACTCCATCTTCATGCCACAAGAGACTACAAACAACATAATACTTTCACTCACTCACCCAGCTACAAGACTACAGTGCTTATCCATCCAGGGGCTCACATAAATTACAAGATGCTGTACGCCCCTCCAGGCTACTATATGTACAGATTAGAATTAGCAGTCACAAGGCAGCAAAATCCTCAAGGAAGCTTGTAGTTGTGACCTCCATAAGTTATCTGCAAATTTTATGGCGCAAGAAAACATTGTTATTTAAAATTCTCCTAATAAATTGGAAGTAAACTGTAGCCGAACACAGTCAAGTAGGCAAGGGCAGCCATTAGACTAGTAATATTGCAATTTATTGTAACATGCTCAAGGTCCACTACCTCGTATAACAAAAGACATAAGTTGTAATTATCAACTTTATAATTCCTAGTTCATATTTTTATTGTTCCAAACTTCTGGTGTTTCTACCACACTGCATACCTAAACAACAAATATAAAGACATACCATTGCTGGACTTTTCTGAACTCTGTTAGCACAGGGTATATGTTCTCAAAGGCGGTATATGTCTCATCCCTCACCTATAAAGACAAGTACATTGATACATACAAAAAGAAATAGACAATCAAGGGTATACAAAAGGAAAGACTGCTAACCTTGGCTCCTGTCAAAACAATCTTGCCTGAAACAAAAATCAGAAGAACAATCTTCGGTTGCTTCATCCGATATATCAGACCAGGAAAGAGTTCTGGCTCATACTGTAAGACAAAAGGCACAATACATGAGAAGAGCATAACATCTGTGAAAGAAAGATCCTAAAAAGACATGCAAGGATTCAACTTACACTTGAGAAAGCACCATGAGAATATGCAAGTCCCTCCAGCCTGATTGGAAATTTAACATCACAAGAACCAACAATGTTCTGAATCTTGAAGTCCTGGTATAGTGCAATGAGTTAAACAGTTAGGTACAATCTTACAGAACAAAAATGGTAGGCACATGCACAAATGAAAATTAAGCAAGCGTGAAATAGTTACCTTAAACTTAGCAGGAAAGCCAAGCTTCTGGATAATACGAGCATACTGGCAAGAAAAAATAGTGTTAGACTTGACATAGTGAAATAAAATAAAATAAAATAAATACTCCCCATACCTTTCTTGCTGCAAGCTTTGATTGTTGTTCGCTCTTTGCCCCAGTACAGACCTGGTATAGGACACCAAAAGATTTATAAACAAGCTTTTAATTCCACCACAGATGCTAGCAGGTCACGGTGGCCACAGAGAAATTTTGGTTAACAAGAAAATTTGATTTTTATAAAAGAGAAGAAGCAAAGATGCAACAAATTGGAGCATCAAACCCATGACAACCCCTTCTTAAGTCCACTGCCTAATAGTCAGGCCCCATACGACATACTAGTAAGCCTAAGGCTCTGAACTCCTTTATTATCATGCTTAAAATGTGAATTTCTTATCTGTAAAATGCATTACTGTAAGCCTGTAACACGGAAATAATCCCTTGTGATGAGTACCAGTAAAGCAATTTTTAATGAAGATTTTATCCCAAAAATGTTGATCACCAATTATCCTTCAACAAGCTTATTCAGATGAAGATATTGTGATGTGTCGTTGCTGATTATCCATCAACAAATAATTATGACAGGTTCAATTTATTGTCAATTCCAAATTTCCAATTATTCTTTGAGACAATGAAAAAGTTAACAAGGACAAACTTTACATTCACAGAAAGAACACTACTTATCTGTTATCATATAACAGCAATGCAACAGCAAACATGTCAGAAAATCAGAACAAACTTAAATTTACAGATTCAACATTGAAATACATGCTGCATGGATCAGGTATGGATGTGATAGCTGTTAAAAAGCAAAGAAAAACTAAAAAGACAGTAGGCTAATAGAAAGCAGTTGCAAAAATAGTTAATGAATCAATATGTGTTATAATAGCTATAAAAGCAACAAAGACAGGTGATAAAACGATTCACAAGTCAATAAGCAGATGAACAAACAGAACATTTGCAGTCTTAGCTGTACAAGAAGTTCAACCATACCATTTTACCCGATGCAAATATCAGAGCTGTAGTTTTTGGTTCTCTTATCCTCATGATAACTGCAGCAAAACGCTGTTTGTGAAAAGAGGAGTTAGCAAACTAAAACATAAATTACAGTGCTTATATTTTGGAACGGATGGAATAGATAGAGATGTTATAACCTCAGTGTAACCTCAGTGTACAGTTATCTCTGTTTCTTTCAAAATGTGTCCTTTATTAAAGCAAACATAATAGCCTAGATTTAGCTTACAATATTACATATAGTTACAAAATCTCCCAATACATCATGCTGTATCTGGTACATGCAGCACAGATTAGAAAGTCCATAAGCACTAAATAGAGCAATTTTAGAATCTTATTTGTAAAGCAATCTGTTTATCCATGGGACAAGCTGAGCGTGATGAATATCTTCACTATCTTAAAAATCAGATTTACCATATAAAACTGGACAGCCAGCTGTGTATTTATCCATACCAACATCTAAAATTGCACTCACACTTGCGTTACACACAAAGGAAGTATCATCCTAGGAACAGACCATAGGAATGTATGGACTTGTCCACATAATAAATGCAAAATAGGTATCATTTTCGCATGCAATTAAGATATCCTTTCGAGCAAAAGCAGAGTCACAAGAACACACCAAAGCCATAATAATACCTTTGGATTATATTCTGCATTGCGTGCTTGCAAAGCTATAGCTTTGAGGTCTAATTTGCAGTCCAAATTGACAGTCGATACGATGTTTCTGCCATCAAAAATAGATGAGAATGCATAATGAGGACTTCAATTTCTTTGCTGAGTATCCAACGGAAGCATCATAAGCAAAAACAGAGTGGAACACACGCAGTCTAGCAGCTATGATCCCAACACTGCAACATAAACAACCCAGAAAGGCAGCAAGACAGGCATGCGCACTTGTGAGAGTGCATTGCCACAGCAAGTACACCATGACAAGCCGCAATATAGGCATGCCCAATTTTTTTGCAAAGCACACCAGCATGCGAAATATATGTGCCTGCCCTGGTAGCAATGTAGGCAAGCCCCACGTTTTGATGCACCCCGGCAAATACAGCATGCTAATAAAAGGCCAGGGTTTGCGCATATTGGCCCGTACAAATATAAAACCTTAGTAGGTCTATACATGGATCAAGCATAACATAATATGTTGTTCAGAACTTGAGGCTGTCTAACAACATGCAGTAACTCAACTGTATCCAATTAGCACCATGAACTCTCCACAGATATGATCCCTCTAATGTTGAAAATCCGTGAGGGAAAAGAATCAAATCCTTCAATCAGACGCATCATGCATTACTGATTGATTATAAATATGATTTTCAAAAACAAAAAGAAACAGCTGACCAGCTGATTCTCCAACCGTGTATCATCCATGATAATAACCTATGGCCAGAGTTGTTATGGAGACTGGACTATGGATCTGTCACAGCACAGACCGGATTCCAAGATCTTAGATCCCCTTTTCAACCAAGCAAAGGCTATCAAAACCTGAAACATCCAATCCAAGTAACCAACCCAAGCTGAGCTAAGCTAAGCTACCACCTTTCACATGATTTGCAACAGATACCCCCCAAAAAAACAAAACCAACAGATTAACCGTTCTACCTCAACACCCAACCAGCTCAACGGAATCTTTCTGAACCCGCACAGATCCGGGGGACTTACTGAAGCGTGGGGATGATGCCGGAGGGGTGCTTGACCAGGTCCACGGGCTCGCTCCCCTCCAGCGCCGCCGCCGCCTCCGCCGCCATACACCCGAAACCGGATCCGACCGCTCCGCACCCCCACCCCACGAATCAATCCCACCGGTGAAAAAGAAAAAAAAGCGGGAAGAGAGAGAGAGCGCGCGCGCGGTGTGGGTGCTGGAAGTTGGCGGAAAAATTTCGAAATCCCGGGTCTTTTATATAGCGATCGGAACTCGGAAGCAGGAGAGGGGGAGAGGAGAGCGGGGAAAAGAAAGCTAGGGTTATCGCGACGAGAGGAGGAAGGGAGAGGCGGCGGCGTCTGCGGGAGGGCGATATGTGGATGCGGATGGGTGGGGTGGGGTGGGGCTCACCGGATTGGAGGGGTGGGGTCCAGCCGGTCGGTGGTCTAGGCCTGCTGCAGCCGGTGGCCGTGTGGCTGTGACTGTGGCATTGTTTTTTTCCTTTTTTAAAAAAATCTTTTGAAACTGAAAAATTTAAGCTTTTAGTATTATCTAAAATCGGGGTGGCAAAGGGTATCTATTGTGTTGTGGAGTCGGTAATTAGCATTAAATACATCGTGTAAATGGTAAAACAAGTAAGTAACTACTCGAAGTGTTTGAACGAGCAAAAAAATAATATCATTGGCGAGGAAATGATTCAAAGAAAAAAGAAATAATCTAGTAGCTTGGTCAACGATACATCAACCCAAAATAAAAGTAGGCCTAGTAGTTCTGAACCTCAGGCTACAAAACGATACGCTCCTTCTCAAGCAGCTAAGCAAATTTAATTTTATAATTAGAAAGATGTGTCTTGGGTGAAAATCATCTGATACAGATACTACTCAAACAAAGTTCCTCATGTTGCCAGAGAAACTGGATCCTTCTGGTGGAAAGATGTCCTTCGATTAAATGATATCTTTAGAACAATCTGTAGATGTGAGTTAGGCAGTGGACATACAGTTTGTTTTTGGGACGATCACTGGATGAACACTGCTATATTTGAGACGCGTCCACGACTGACATCCTTTGTCAAGAACAGAAATGCATATGTGGCAGAGATCATACAAGCGGAAGATCTTGATAGTCTTCTTTACCTCCATTTGTCACAACAAGCACTACATGAGTTGGAAGATCTCCAGGTACAACTACAAAACCTGCCATATGATGAAAACACAAAGGATTGATGGACACCAGTTTGAAAAAACAAATATACCTCTTGCAGATTTTACTCCTATGTATTCAGCAGTATTGAACCTCACCCTTCTTTGAAGATGATCTAGCTATCCCACTGCACCCCTCGTGTCAAATTTTTTATCTGGTTGCTCCTAGTAGACAGACCTAATACCAAATCCATGCTCTAGCGAAGACATCTCAATGTCCAAGATAATATACTATGCGTCATGTGTGACAGGGGGACGAAGAGACTATTGATCATCTTTTTTCCAATGTCCCTCTGCCTGTAAGTGTTGGGCAGCTATCCAATTCCAATGGAATAATACTCTGCAATGCGCCGAAAGGCTCATGCATGCAAAAACATCAAATCCTCTCCCCTTCTTCACAGAAGTCTGCCTGATAGTAGCTTGGGAGATGTGGAAGCTACGGAATGACAAAGTTTTTCACCGAAGAAGTCCAAACCATACCCTGTGGAAGTCTAATTTCAAAACCAATGTTATATTCAATATGTTAGATTTAAGGATGATCTTAGATCAACCTTTCATGCCTGGTTAGATGCTTTCAGTTGCGTTCATCGTCGAGTGAGTGTAAGTGAGTAAATAAGTTGCGTAAGTCTAATGGCCTGTAAGTTACTAAGCTTGTATTCTCCTCCCGCTTTAATACAAAATTTGGTTGTTATTATGGGGATCTCTCCATAGTCTTTTTGGTTGAAAAAAAAGTAAACAACTACTTCCGAGCATGGATTTATTGCCAACAATAATGAAATAAACTAATATTACGGTGGGTTCCAATTTTTTTATATAAATTGTTCACGTCAGGCAGCTATTGGACTTTTCAGTTCAAAAATGAAATATTAGATTGATGGTAGTCCAAAGTAAAATTTTCACAATAAAAAGATAGCCAAAGTGTAATTCGCTCTTTGTAAAATTTATAGTAAGCATAGGCACTAACTTTTCTAAAAGGAGTACAGATTTGGAGTATTGAGTATTACTACATGTAAGTATGATCTTGCCTTGTCCTCAACAAAATTTGCTACAAGATATCATGATTTATTATTTTAGCTTTGGATACCATAAAAGTCAACCTTTTCGGATAAAACTTTTCATTTGTGGTTTTCTTTACTAGATCTCGCATTCGGCATTTATTAGAATATTTATTTCGGTTGAATATGAGAGGTACATAATATGAAATATTAAAAAATTCCTCCGCTCCAGATACGGATCATTCCATGCCTACGTGTGTTTTAACGCCTAAAGTTGATTTTGATCATGATAAGGTGAGCTCGTTTTTAATGTCACATTGTTTTAATAAATATATATCGCTACTTAAACTTGTCCCATCAATAATTTCAGGAGTGAGAAGAAAAATACATATGGTGTTAAGGGAGAGACAATGACGCTAACGGTGCATCTATAGAGATATTTAGAAATATTATTATTTTAACAAAAAATCACAAAAACAGTGGCACTCCGATTTATTCCCAAAATACGAGGAACTATCGCAGTTCGATAGGACTATATCGAACGACCGACGAATGAGTGGCAGACTGATTGAACGGTTGGTGTTCGATTGGGTCCTGTCGAACAACTGGCAGTTCGACAGGGCCTGTCGAATGGGCCTGTCGGATGTCGGCTGTTCGATAGGTCCAGCAACACACCAAAATAAGTTTATTTTTAAATATTTGGTTGTCTTGTTAATTTTGTTAGTAATTTTTAAACTTGTTAATTTTTGTTCATTTTTGTTCAGTATAAAATACATTGCATTTCTAAATGATAAATTTATTTATTTATAGATTCTTGGTGCAAATTAACAAGACCAACATACATTGCAGCGGTAGCAGAAATAAACTTTATCGATGAAAAAAGAAATTAACCATTAATTTTCGATTCGTGATGCACAGACCAACAGAACCCATTCGTGACATATACACCAATATAAGAGAGTTAAAAAATTGCATAGATGATCTATAATAAATTGCAGGTCATGATGAATCGGGCTTAAGCTTTTCTCCGGCCCTTTCTACTTCATTCAACGCATACTGCAACTTCGTGTTCCTTCATTCATATATATATTCTGTTTGTGTTTCAGCTTTAGTTACTCTTTCGCCATCATATGTTGGGCTGACCATGTTGACCCATAAAGTGAATCCACCAATCTTTGGATTGTCCTGAGGAATAAATCTAATTAGCATAAATCTAATTAGCGAATGGGGTCGGTATATTATGGAATCACAAACAAAAAAATAAGTAATTAAGCATGTGACATACAACGAAATCATTTTTGCCTATGTTGGGACAGATGAAATATCGCCTTTCAAATGTCTATTGTGGAAAGGGTGTAGCCATCTGGAGCGATCTCTACAAACGTATTTTGGTCGCTTAGATCATTCAAGTAGACCTAATTGATTGTTTCTCCAATGTAAGCTAGCAGAGTGTGCAAAGATAAGAAATTAGCTTCAAACAATTGATGATATTTTACTCCCAAGCCAAGCAATTGTGTAAGTAATTTATGTGCTAACAAACCTAAAACCTTTAAAATTCTTTAAAACCATGAAGAAAGATATGAAATTGTTGAACTTCTGCAACTGAAAAAAATCCAACCATTAATCTACCGTTAATTTAGTTGTCACCCCATCACGAGTCTTCATGAAACAATTCGATTACAAGAACTTTAAGTTCCTTGCTCTTAGCAATTTTCACTTTTAGCCATATCACAAGGTGTATATACAGATGGCATGCAAGATAATTAGCTAGCACTAGTTTATTTTTTACTTGATGCAAAAGCAATTCAAAAGATGTATGAAATTAGTCTATCTTTTATTCAAAAGTAGATGATATTTTAATATGTTAAGAAACAATAGAACCCATGATCATTTAAAAAAAGACTAGAAAACGTTTTTAGTCCCGGTTTTTATCAATTTTTTGTCAGATTTCTGAGTAAAAACAGATTTTTGTCAGAATCTATCAGATTTAAAACTATTTTAAACCATAAACCCTAAACCCTAAACCTAAACCCTTTTACAATTAACCCTTAACCTAAACCCTAAACCCTATTTTAAACCCTAAACCCTAAACCCTAAACCCTCGTGCGGCCTGCGTGATTGGCATGTAGAAGTACTGCGATACGAGTTGGAACGTCAATACCTTCTTCTCTGATCTAACATCGTCTCTCATGCTCTTCGAGGCTGCTCCGTTCTCATCATTGTAATAGAGCTTTCACGTAAGATTTGCGGTTGTTTTCTAACGTTCACGTTGGAGGAAATCTATAAGAGGAAGAAGTTCATAAAACGTGAACAGTCCCTCGAACAGTGAACAAGGGGAACCATGTTGGAGGAGGCATCAACACCATCCACTGACTTCATACTCAATTCCCCTTGTTTATATTACATTTGCAAGGAGCTATGAATACAAAGGTAAAAGGGTAAGACCGAGGTCGACGAAAAACTCCTCAGGGATGATAGACAAGCGGAGGAGGAGGGCGGCCGTCGACATGCTCCATACTCACAGAAGATCCTAACTTGTGGTCAGGACAATAATGCTCTAACAGCTAATGTTTATGTGGCAATTCACGAGAATAAGACAGAAGATATTATCAACGAGAACTTGAACATTGCCGCTGAAACACAGAGAAAGCACACCTCTAAATTAGGGAGACCGGCGACAGCGGTGGCGGTGGGAGCAAAGACTGCGGCGGTGGCGGCGGTAGTACTGCTCGATCACGGCGGACGGATAGAGGTAGTCCGCCGTCGTGCGCCACCGGCGGCTTTCATGGTGCCGCCGAGGCATTGAGACGGGAACGGGGGAGGCAAGCCATCATTGCCATATATAGCCGTACTATCTAATCATTGCCATATCTCTCGCTATTCAAAGTTTGATGGAGATACACGAGTACTGCTACGCCGTACTCGAAGAAAGAGCAAGACGGAAAGATTATGAAGCAAAGGGAGAAAAGCAAGAAAAAAAAACGTGATCCGGATCATGACATGTTGAAGAGACCAAGATCGGTGAAGAAGGCTACTACGATGAATCATGACATGTTGAAGAGACCAAGATCGGTGAAGAAGGTAGGAAGAAAACGTCGGGGCCTCTCCACAGATCATCAGGAGCAGCTGGATGCAGATACGCTAAGATAAACTATTTCATTGATCCCAACTCATTGGAGTGTGAGATTTGCTTCATGTCTCTCGAAATAATGGAGCCCAACCAAAAACATAGGTAAATGCAGTTTTGTCTTGCATCATGCATATGGTTAACCATGCTCATCGCTGAGAAAATTTTATAGCAGTAGCTTCTTTTGGCTCCAAGACTGTCTTTGTTTATCTGTTTATCTGTTATTGATCTAACCTTTTTTCATGAACTAGTTGGTGGCCTTATTGCATTAGCCTTTGGTCTGATAATTACCTGCTTGAGGAGGAAGCTCTCTTCTCCAGTATCTCCTTCCCGAGCTTCCATCCCCAGCCATTCTGCTCTACTGTCATGCAAAACAACGTTTTACAAGGTATGATTCTTTTCTTTCTACTCGGATCAATGCAAGAATGATGCTCTCTTTTTTCTAATCGAAAAGGAATGGTGCTTTCTGGATTTGTGTTGCTTAGACACTTGTTTCTTGCCATGCAGACGAGCTTGGTGTCATCTTTGAAGATGATGTGCTAAATTATTGGGATGAGATGGAGCAATCGAAGAACAAGGTAGAACAAAGTGAGAAGAGATTGCCATTGCTCTATTACAGTGATGAGAACGGAGCAGCCTCCAAGAGCATGAGAGACGATGTTAGATCAGAGGAGAAGGCATTGACGTTCCAGCTCGTGTCGCAGTACTTCTACATGCCAATCACGCAGGCCGCACGAGAGATTAGGGTTTAGGGTTTAGTGTTTAAAATAGGGTTTAGGGTTTAGGTTAAGGGTTAAATGTAAAAGGGTTTAGGTTTAAGGTTTAGGGTTTAGGGTTTATGGTTTAAAATAGTTTTAAATACGACAAATATTAATTATATGTTATTATTTCAATTTAAATTTTTTTAAAATAGGCCATATGTTAGATATATATTATTATTTAAATTTTAGATAGTTTAAAATATGACAAATGTTAATTATATGTTATTATTTTAATTTATAATATTTTTTGTTAATTATATGAACATATGTTAATTATATATATGAATATATGAACATATGTTAATTATAATTATATATGAATATAACACAATATGATAGGGCACTGTAATAATTAGTCCCGGTTCTTAAAAAAACTGGGACTAGAGGTGAATTTCAGTGGACGGGAAAATATCTCCTCATGTTTGCATACAAATCTAGAGATGAAAATGTATGTAAAACAACCGTAAAATGCGAAGCGCTAAGATTGTAGATAGCACATGACATGTAGATAGCAAAATATATAGAAAACAACCGCAAATCAATAAGAGGAAGAAGTTGCTAACCTTATAGATAACAAATATTTGTGTATTATCACCAAAGAAGTTGCTAACCTTGGCAGCACCGAACCTCTAGCTGAGAAAAATTTTGAAGATGTACAAGTGTGGCTGGCTCGGGATGGAGGAGGAAGAAGGAGTATATAAAGCAAAATCTCTAGTCCTGGTTGGTAACACCAACCGGGTCTAGAGATGGCATCTCTAGTCCCGAGGCAATGATTTAAAAATTTCAACGGCTCTCTAGGACTTCTAATCCCGGTTCGTGTCAAGAACCGGGACTAAAGGTGACGGTTCAAATGTTGTCAGAGCGTCGGGCATCTTTAGTTACATCAACCGGGACTAGAGATGTTACCTCTAGTCCTGGTTGGTGTTATCAACCGGGACTAAAGGTGCTCGACGCTCTGACATGCTCTGACAACAGTTGAACCGGGACTAGAGGTGATCTTTAGTCCCAGTTCGTGACATGAACTGGGACTAAAGTTTTTATAGAGCAGTTAAATTTTTAAACCGGGACTAGAGATCATGTCTAGTCTTGGGTGCAACTTAAACCAGAATTACTGTGGTTTTTCAACTTCAACCAATGATGGTTTCTCCAGTAGTAAGAGAGTAGTATATATATAAACCAAAATACTTCGGGGGTTAAGACGGAATAGCTAGTTTGAGGGAGTAAATAAACTTGTCCCGGCTGATTAATTTGTTTCTGAGTTGTGACGGCTGCCACGCACGTACGTACGTGCAGAGGAAAATACACCTGGCACATGATGGCATGGCATATCGTGGTGTTATTAGTAACTGCTTTGCATTATACACAGGCTTGACACAGGAGGGATCAACCCGGGACAGCTTCAAGAACCTAGATCTGTTTGCTGTTGTTGCGACACAAGCTGATGCTGGGGATCAGCCGAGTTTCAGTTGCCCAGCAGCTAATTCAGTACAATTTCTGCGTCCAGCTAGTAATTCTGTACAAGTTCTGCATCCCACGGACCCTAACCTCAACCTCACATGTAGACAATTTAAGAGTAAATTGCACCAGCCTTTTAAACTAGGTCCACGAACTTACAAAACAGACATCAAAATCTCTAAGTTTGATTTATTATATCATCTTGATTCAAAGCCTCATGGTCTTGTATAATTGGCATAAGCCATATGTATAATAACATGTCATATTTTTATTATTTATTTATTTCTTTTTTTTTTTTTCTTCTTCCTTTCTTCTTCTTTCATTTATCTCTCCTTAATTCAACCTCTTCCTCTCTCACCTTCTGGCCGCCGTCTACTACTGCTTCGACGCTGTCGCCGCAGCCTCCTCTCCCTCGCTGCCGCAACCGATGTTTTCTACTTTAATTATACGATTTCAAAATGCATATGCACGCATTCCAACATATGGCCACTGCTATTTGCAATTAATTTTTTGCGTTAAGACACATATATTAGCTATTAACAAACTTTAAAAAAATTGGGGCTTGCTCGCTGAGTCCAACTCACCCTTTGACTGCTACACTTGTTCATCGGCTGGCTCACACAGTCGTAGTTCTATATTAACATGCATGTAAATGTATGTCAGTAAAGTACACAGTAGAGCGTGGCTAACATCCATTTCCCCCTCCATGATTCCATGTGATCCATGTATTATTAGCTGTGCTGGAGGATGAAGAAGGCTCAAGGAGGCGCAGAAATCGGCCAAAGCTGGGATCTGGAGCTCATCATTTGGGAAAGGAAAACATGCCAATTGGCCAAGGAAATCCGTCAAAATTGAGGAAGTCATCACTCGTATGGGAACATATGAAGATAAATCAACCATCCAAAGACATGGCAACATGCATCCACTGCTCCTCTCTATTCTTGTGCGTGAGTGTGCTTGTTGCACTATTTGTGCTTGCGATGCTGAGAGGAAGTTTAATAACATTATTGTTGGTTTTATCTTTAATTTTATCCTGGGCCGTCGATGACGGTGTTCAAGCTGGGTGACCGATCGAATAGAGCCCCAAAAATTAAGACCCCAAAATTTTCATATTTAATCTATTATAATTTGTTTCAGTATATTTAAAGACCTATCGTTTCATTTTTAAAAAGTTCCACTCTTTATCCTTTGCTCCCTCAGCCGGTTCTCTTTCAATGGACATTTTCCAGAAATTAATTAGGACTCCTTGTTCGTGGCCATAAAAAACATGTTATTGGCTTTTCAACCACGAAATTTACATAATTTTTTTGAGCTATTGATTGCTTATTTGTTTGGCCATGACAATATGTCATTGCTTTCTTACGTGCTTTTGAGTTGAACTTGGAAGCAGCCCACGTTGGATTTGATATATGAACTCTGAACCACCCCATATTGGATTTGACTTGAACTTGGAGCCTGTAGACGATGAGAATGTTGTCCAAAGGTGCCCAAGACGGGATCGCAATGAACATATATGCAACAACCTGTCAAAGCTGCTGCCAATAATAATGTTGTCCAAGGTAGAAGATGACATGAATCTTTGGTTTAGTACTATTTTTTTGTTGAGTTGTGATTCAAATTTGGTTACCCAAATATATAGCCACTTCGGACGAAGCGAAGTGATATGGATGTTAGATCAAAGTATTTGATCTAATCTTAACTTACATAAAACTAACCAGAATCATCTAGTCTAAATACATCTACTAATGCGGAAAAGATTAACAGTTCGGTGAATACCGGCGGCCGTGGCGTCCATGGTCGTCGGTGATCCCGTAACGAAGTTGATTGCTTGATCTGCATCAGGAAAGTAGTGCAGACGTTCCTTGAGGGTGCGCTCGGGGTAGCGGCGTCCTTCGGGCGCCACCTACGGTGTCTGGGCGAGGAACTCGAACTTCCGAGCCTTCCAAAGGTGCGCTAATAGATCGGAGGGTGGATTAGGGTTTGGAAAACACGGACTCGTGATTTTCGCGTTAGGGTTTAACTCGGGGTTAATCCCTTCTTATAGGTCACACTGTAGGCAAGGGGCCGAGCCCATAAGGCTAAGAATCGCCAACCGATCACGACGAAATCGGACTCGGGATAAGTTTCCTAGTCCAGGTAAGATATGTATCCATATCTTCCTTATACGAGTTGGTTAACCTAACTTAAATAAAATATCCAACATTCTCCCCTTGACCGAAGGTCAATAACTTAACTCAAACTAACGACTATTCGATCACCGACTTAAACTAAACTAAACTTAAGTTCCTCCTTAGTCAAACAAAAGTACCGCATCAATGCGTCATCGGCAGCATAGCAAAGATACTTGGGACAACATTACCCATAGTCTCACCGAGAAACCTTGTAAGAACTCTTACTCTTATTTGGGGAAATTAATGGCCCTAAACCGAACTTGATCCAGACTACTCACCGGACCCATTCCTAGGACATGCTTCGAAAAGATGAGGTGGTAGACCTTTTGTGAGCGGATCCGCGATATTCTCCTTAGTGCTTATATGCTTAATCTTGAGTGTATTGTCCTGGTTTCTTTCTTTTACGATGCGATACTTAAGGTCTATATGCTTAGACGCACCACTTAGTTTATCGTTTCCGCAAAAGAAAACTGCAGATTGGTTATCGCAGTATATTGTGATAGGTCTCGAGATACTATCCACAATTCTTAACGCCGGTATAAAACTCTTAAGCCACACTTTGCTGTCCCGTGGCATGGTAACATGCCACAAACTCGCTTGCATCGTGGATGCGGCCGTTACCCTTTGCTTATCGCTTCTCCACGATATCGCTCCCGCCAATGTGAAAATATAACCGGAAGTAGACTTCCGGTCATCTTCATCACCAGCAAAGTCAGCGTCAGTGTAACATTCAATCTCAAGCTTATCTGACCTTTTATATGTGAGCATGTAATGCTTGGTGCCTTGGCAATATCTTAATGCTTTCTTGACACCTACCCAGTGAGCCCATACTGGATTAGACTGAAATCTACTAAGTACTCCGGCTGTAAATGCCAAGTCTGGACGCGTGCAGACTTATGCGAAACATTATCGACATTCATTACAGAATCATGAGAGAGCATATAAAGCTTGCCTTGCCTGACGGCAAGACCTATATTAATAGAATTGTACTTAATCTCACATCTATTGTTGCCAAAACCACAATAATATCCTGAATCATCTAAAGCTGAAACTGATATAAGGTTTCTCTTTAAACTAGGGGCATAAAGAACATCATCTAACTTAAGTTGGAAGCCACTTGGCAACTCTAACTCGAAGCTTCCAACGCCTTCGACTTCAACAGATGTCCATTAGCCACTCTTAGGTTTCGCTCCCCCTTCTTATAGTTCGGATCGAACGGAATGCCCGTAATGATTTAGAAATGTGCACGTGGCACTGAGTCAATCCACCAAGTATCGGGGAAAATTCGCTAAGAATAACTCATCTATGAATGAAACAACATCATACTTACCATTTTCCTTCACCATTCCTTAAACCCGGGCAAGCCTTCGAAGATGCTTGGGTGAATCGCGAAGGAGCACAACATCTTGCCACCCTTAGTCCGGTGGCGCTTGAACTTGTTGTTGTTGTTCCCGGGACCAAATTTCTTGTTCCCATTTCTCTTGTTCTTCTTAAGGCCTTTCTTACGCTACCGATTCATTCGATTCTTAGGAGTGCCGAAATGTTGAGGTTGCCAACCATGTTCACAACATCCTTCATCTTCTCAGTTTTGAGCCTTTCTTCTTCTTCAACACAGTAGCTGATCAACTCACTGATGGACCAAATGGTCTTGTTGGTGTTATAGTTGATCTTAAAGGCAGCATACTATGGTGGCAATGATGTCATGTTGAAATGCACAAGGAAACCTTTAGAGATCTCCATCTGCATCTCCTTAAGTCTCATTGGCCATGTCACACATGTTGAGAATGTGCTCCCTTATGCCGTTGAGGCCATTATACCGAGAACCCACCAATTTCATGATGAGTGTACTGGCATAGGTTTTGGATGAGCTCTTAAAATTCTCCTCAATCTTGGCCAGGTACTCCTTGGCATTTAGGTCCACCCCTTGAGCATTTTTAGTGGGGATGGCACCCTTGATGCCAGCACTAATAGTCTGCTTCATGACCATGAGAGCCATGCGGTCGACCTTTCCCATTTCGATTGGGAGCCGAACTTACTCCAGCAGCGGGTTCGCAGGCTTATTTTCCCTTAGTGCGACGTCAAGGTCATTCCATGCGAGGCACGTGATGACCTTGCCCTTCCACTCATGGAAGTTCGCTCCATTGAGCGGCTCAATATTGTTCGTAGGAGGCCACGATTGACATTAGTTGCTGAAAATAAATTAAACTAAAATTAAAAGACTTAACTTAATAAGCATATACAATGAAATGCAAATTATAGCATGATAATAACCCTACGGTGGTCTGATTAAAATCACACAATTAAATTTCAAATTGCATCACCGGTGGGGAAAACAATCGAAATCCGTCTTAATACTCATGATTAAACAACGGTGGTCGAATAATCACAAGTTTTCTCTAAATAAACTTCTCGATGGTTTCATTTATTTAGAGGCATCTCAAAGTATAGTGGTGGATTAAAAACAACACCAACAATATAGTAAATAAAATTGCTCAAAACTTAAAAAAATAATAAACTTACTAAAATACTTAATAAATTACTCTAAAACTTATCTTAAACTTAAAACCTAATGAAAATAATTAAACTTAATTTAAACTGGGCTTAAACTTAACAATAATAATAAAATTAGACTAACTTAAATTAATTGAACGCTTAAAACTTAATAAATCAAAGAAGAGTTTTTTAAGAGCTAAACGGTCAAAAACGCGCAAGATGGGGCCCGCCATCGCCACGCGTCGGCATGAGGCCATGCGGGCGCCGGCCTCGCCGCACGCTGCGTTGGCTCCGCGCGCACCGCGCAGCTCCCGCACGCGCTCGCGCGCAGCGCCTCGATAGCCAACCGCGCGCGCCACGTGAGCGAGAGGTGTGCGGGACCGCTCGGCTGCTGTGCATGCGCGCGCACTCAGTCTCTTTTTTTTTGTGTCGCCCGCATATTACTGTGCCATGCGTCACTTGCTTATGCGACCATTGCGCCGAACGAATTAATTCCCGCGTGCACCGCGTCGGCCGTCGCGCGCGCCCGCGTCGGGTCGCGCGCGCCCGCGTCGGCTGCCGATTTCTATTGCGCCACTATGCACTTGGCGACTCGCTCCGCGCACGCGCTTTGCCGATTCTGCTTCCCGCGCGCATGCGCCCGCGCCGCTCGGTTTCCACGCGCCACGCGTCGACTTATCGGTCTCATTTGGGTCACCGCGCCTTTGGCGCCTGTTCGGCTTTTGCACTGGCACGATTGCATGCGCCGCCCGGTTGATCCCGCGCGCACGCGTTCGTTCCACGCGCCGCACCGTGTGACTGCCTAACCTCCGCATGCCACGCGTCAGCCGATGCTCGGTTCTCGTGCGCGTCGGCTCGGCTGTTGTGCTAAACGGGCCGCCAAATTTGGCCCATTCACATGCGCCAGTTCTGAGCTGAGTAGATCAGCCGGATCGCAGCCGTCCGTCCTAATCCACTAGCCGAAGCTTGATCCTGCCGCACTTATAAAAAGCGAAAAACCTGGTGAACCCTAACCCTAATCCCCATTCTTCTCTTCCTCAGCTCCGGCCTTTTCTCCTATTTCCTTTCTTTCTTAGCTCAACGAGAGAGAAGAGAAATCCGAGCCAAGCTCGGGCTTATGCCGATGCCATGGCTAGAGAGTGGCAGGACTGTCGCGGATGCTCTCGCCGGCGCGCGCGCGCTTTCCTTGCGGTGAGCGCGCGGCCGTCGAGGGTGTCCACGTCGGCCCGCGAGGCTCTCTCTGAATGGCGACGAAACTGAGCGGCGCACGCGCGAGTGCCGGCCGATCTAATGGCCGGATTAACTCGCGCGCGGCCGTGCCGGCCGAATCGGTCGGCGGCACAACCCCGTGTTAGGGTTTCGAACTAGGGTTTGTGACTTAGGGTTCGGGTTTTGCTTAATTTTGTGATTTTGGATTCCTTTTTCTTACCTCTCGTCTCTTTTCTTAATCCGAATCCTAAACTCGTAGATCTAAAAGTGGAAACTTAATCCAAGCTTAAGAACTTAAATTAAAATGTGCGGATCTAGTAAACAAAAACTTACTGAATTAAACTTGACTGAAATATTTACTAGATCTAGGCAAAAGGTTCGGGATTTCATATACCGAACTAAAGCAAATGTAATAGACTAGATCTATTGGCTCTGATACCAAATGTTAGATCAAAGTATTTGATCTAATCTTAACTTACATAAAACTAACCAGAATCATCTAGTCTAAATACATCTACTAATGCGGAAAAGATTAACAGTTCGGTGAATACCGGCGGCCGTGGCGTCCATGGTCGTCGGTGATCCCGTAACGAAGTTGATTGCTTGATCTGCGTCAGGAAAGTAGCGCAGACGTTCCTTGAGGGTGCGCTCGGGGTAGCGGCGTCCTTCGGGGCGCCACCTACACTGTCCTGGGCGAGGAACTCGAACTTCCGAGCCTTCCAGTGCGCTAATAGATCGGAGGGTGGATTAGGGTTTGGAAAAACACGGGACTCGTGATTTTCGCGTTAGGGTTTAACTCGGGGTTAATCCCTTCTTATAGGGTCACACTGTAGGTAAGAGGCCGAGCCCATAAGGCTAAGAATCGCCAACCGATCACGGCGAAATCGGACTCGGGATAAGTTTCCTAGTCCGGTAAGATATGTATCCATATCTTCCTTATACGAGTTGGTTAACCTAACTTAAATAAAATATCCAACAACGGATTCATGTATTTCGTCGTTCGGGATATGAGATTGAGATTGTAAATCTCCGATATTTTGTAACCTTATCCGATATAGTGATGTTTCGCTGGCTGGCGCCTGTGGTTTTTTCTCTCCTATGTTAGAAGGGTTTTTCACGTTAAAATCTCATGTCCTCTGTGATTAATCTGTGTTCTTTATCGTTTATTTGCCTATCTTTTCTAACACTTTTTAGGTGGGAAAGATACACCCAATGATTTAAGAAATCACATATATCAAGTTTTGTTGATAAAAAGCACAAATGGGAAACCAAAGAGGCATGCTACCAAAGAAGTCGCGGAACAATTCGGAGTCCGTCTTCGCCTTCGCACCGGCCGTTCGGCGTTTATGGCAGCAAGGTAAAAGCGCTCTTGATCAAGGCATTTCGGTTGATATTTCTAGTAGTAAGCGAGTTTCATTGGATTTGGAACCATTACACTATGTTCCTTTTAATAATTAATATAACAATAACACTAGAAGATGTACGTAGTGCATCGACATCCATGACGCCAACGTCATGCAGCTTCTTTGCTTGAGCCAGCAACCTCGAATGAGAGAGTACGTACGACGACATCACACGTACAGCTTCTTGGCGGCATCCATGGCACCAACGGTCACCTCATCTTCATGCATGACAGTGACGTGCATGCCGCTTCTTGGGCATCCATGGCGCTAGGGCGTGACGAGAGCGATATATGGTGGCAAGAGAGGCGAGCGACAACGTGATCTCAACGGCCAGAGACGAGTTATGTGTGTTAGCTGTAGCAGCACACGTGTGGTTTAAATGTTTGCCTCCGGAGGGCTACGTGTGCGACGGAGACGTACGTAGCAACACGTTTTTTTTAGAGTTGACATGCTCTAGAGCGACCTCTCTAAAGCCAAAACATTTGACTATTTATATCCAAAAAGATCTTACGTCAATTAAAACAGAATCGGATGAAGTCCTGCTTTGGCTAGAACAAATTTTCTTTTCTTCAGCTTTGCTAGATGTTCATATGATAATTATGAACACCTTATAAAGCTATGTGGCTAATGACAACGATGTGAATGTGCGTTATATGTATTAGAAAATTCGATTTTTCCCGTTTAATAAAAAATAAATCACCACATCAGGACACAATTTCTCATGGCGTTAAGTAAAAAGGTGAGTCTTGTTTGGTCTGTTGTGCAATTTTGATGAATATATATATATATATATATATATATATACTAACTCGAAGTAAATTTTACTCTTTTCTTTCTTGGTATTTTCTAACTTTAGAGCCTTTTTGTTTCTTGGCATTTTCTAACTATAGAGCCTTGTTTTGGTATTTTGCACTGGAGCCTCACACTACTGGGAAAAGCAACATTAGTCCCGTTCGTAACCCTCGGTCAAACCGGACTACGAATCCAGGACTAGAGATGAGTGATCTCTAGTTCCGGTTAAATAACCGGACTAGATATGCATCTTTAGTCTCGGTTGAAGCCACCAACGGGACTAAAGATGGTGGCGCCACGTGGCTGGCTCCGCCATCTTTAGCCCGGTTGGTGGCTTCAACCGGGACTAAAGATTTTTTTATTTTTTTAAATTCCTCCTCTTGTTCTTAGCTTGCCTATTTACACACACACACACATATATACATATATAGATTTGCATATATATATATATATATATATGTCTAAATACATAACACACATATATAACACATACATAACATATATATATATATATATATATATATGCAAACAACATCGAAATCGAATACAATAAAATGTAACAACAAAATTTAAACATGTATAGAACAAATTGTCCACAAATTTGTTCACACATATATATACAACAAAATCCATTATATATAATAAAATACAACAACATCAATTTTCCGCTCGGCTCGCCGCTACCGCCGGCTCCCGCTCGCCGCCGCCGCCGGCTCCCGCTCGCCATCGCCGCCGGCTCCCACTCCCACTCGCCGTCGGCTCTCGCTCCCGCTCGCCGTCGGCTCCCGCTCGCCGCTGGTGAGAAGATGGCGCCCCGCTGCCGCCACCTCCTCCCCCGCCGCCGCCATTTCCTCCCCTTCCCTTGCTTGTCGAGGGGAGAGGGAGAGGGAGAGGGAGAGAGAGAGAGCTAGGGAGAGGGAGAGAGATCTGAAAAATATGCTAAGTGTTGGATCCTTGGAGAAGACAATGCGAGCCAGGGATATATATATAGCCAATTCATCTTTAGTCCCGGTTGGTGTCACCAACCGGGACTAAAGATAATTTCTCGCTATTTTCAATTCATCTTTTGTCCCGGTTGGTGTCACCAACCGTGACTAAAGATAATTTCCTGTTATTTTTAATTCATCTTTAGTCCCGGTTGGTGCCACCAACGGGACTAAAGATAGCATCTCTAGTCCTTGTTGGTAACACCAACCAGGACTAAAGGTGCTCGGCACTCTAACAGGCTCTGACAACATTTGAATCAGGACTAAAGGTGATCTTTAGTCCCGGTTCGTGACACGAACCGGGACTAATGTTCCTAGAAATCCATAGACTTTTTAAACCGGGACTAGAGATCATCTCTATTCCTGGGTGCAACTCAAACTAAGACTACTGTGGTTTTTGCCACTTTAACCAACGATGATTTCTCCAGTAGTGTCAGATTCTTATGCACGGCTCTGATTTTATCCATGTTATCTACATACTCTGGCAAACTGAACTTAGCATGTGAAAATCATTGCTCTGATCTGGACTAGGGCAAAATGAGTGATTGCTAGGGTAGCTGGATTGTTGGTTGAACCATGAAATTAAATGGATTAATGTTCGGGATAGGTTCTGAATCAAACCTAAACTATTTCCATATGATTATACTGATCCATACTTTAATAGGATCAATCCACAATGCTATTATTTCTAACATCATTTGTCATTATCATATAATATGTGTGCTCCTGTGTAGTATATATATATATATATAGCGCATGCGATAAAGGAGGGCCGGTTGATGCAGCCGACGCCTAGTTTCTGTCCAAATCTGCATACGAATGTACGATATATCCGAGTCATCCGTAAAAAATGAGAAAAAAATAGAACGGGCCCTGTTCTGCAACGAGATATTTAATGAAATAAAAAAACGTTGTCAACACTACTGAAGAAACCATTTTTTCATGCGGGTCGAAAGGCATCTTCTCGTGCAGAAGACCTGTCCGCATGTGAAAAAGGTCTGAGAAAAGACCATTTTCGCGTGCGAGGGGCCCAACCGCACGAGAAGATCTATTATCCCGTGCGGTCGGCTTAAGCGGCCCGCACGGAAAGATCGATTATCCCGTACGGGCCGCTTTATCCGACCGCACGGGATAATGGATCTTGCCATGCGGTCCGTTAAGTCGACCGCACGGAAAGATGGTGTCCCATCCGCCCATTATTTTATGTACATTAGCTATTGTCCTCTCTCTCCTCTTCTCTCCTCTCTCTCTGATCCTCTCCTCTCTTCTCTATCCTCTCTCTCCTCTCTCTCTCTCAGTAATATTAAATGCATGGGTCGATCGATAAGATGCATGTATATATATATATATTCGCATGAGAAAAAAAGACATTTAATTATATTATTTCCTCATAAAAGATATAAATGTACGTACACAGATCATGCATGCATGTTTATATACATATCAAGTTTTGTCTCGCGCAAATTACAGAAGTCTAGCAACAATTTACAAATCATTCATTAATGACGATGCTCTTTTTTCCACTCCCTAAGTCGTTTGAATTTATCGTCCATCGCTAGCTCTCTCTTCGGATCGTAGAAATCGCCCAAACGGTTGCAGACATCACGACAGATGAAGCAGCAAAGTTAAGCATGGTTCGATTGTCGAATAGTACACATACATACGATTAGAAAAATTATACAAGACCGATAACGTGTAGAAATGTATATTTTCTCTGAACTTACTTGTTCTAACTTAGTAGAGTATCTCCCGTAGATTATGAGCATCTCGCACACGTAGTAGCCGCAAAGGTTAGTGCCTGGTGGTTGCTTATAACACTGTGTTGAATAAAATTTATTATGTGCGTCAGTAATTTAAAATTAAACACAGTATAAAATGTCGGCATATAGCGAGCATATAATTACCAAAAAAATTGTCCTCACAAGAAGCTTCTTATTTTGTGGATCATTCACCGGTCCACCGTTTCTTACATAATGATAGTGTGCTCTATAGATAAAATAATTGCATGTTTCACTGATCAATTGTTTATTCAATAGTAAAAACAGACAAAACATATTAAATGGTGCATGATAGTACTTACAAATTTAAAATGACGAGGAACTCTTTGAATATTTCCTGGCTGTAGTGTGCCGGATCAAGCACTACGGCCACGTGGTCCCGCGGATATACCAGAAATAATATGTAGTGATCGCTGCGAAAGAAGAGATATGTTAATTGTAGGTGATATTGTAGTAAAATATCGGTTTTAGGGACAAATATTACGTACCGCAACGCATAAGAGACCATGAGAACATTTTTGTCTCTGTGCTCCAACATAGCCTTGCCCAAGTAGAATGATACCGCGATCATCTTGTCCTTGTGCATTTGTTTGATGATCGCGGCTTTTTGTTTCTTTGTTTTGCCTTTGAGCTCATAGGAATCTTCACGAATATGAACCTCGTGTTCCATCTAGCATATCCTTGTTGGGTTAATGTATGCAGCTGGATAATTGGTCTTTTTCGCGTCTGCGTATTGCATCTTAAGTAATGCAGCGAGTAATTAATTATTCACAAGTTAGTTTGCAAATGAATTTATTAATGACATTAAGTTAGGTTGATACTTATAGGCAAAACGCAGCAACGATATTTATATCCATTTTTCCATCTTGAATAATGCGTGAAGGTCGTTGAAATCAATGTATCCCATTTGGGTCACTGGTAAAGCATTATCCGGACCTTCACGGTAAGCATGCCGAGCCCCAACTGACGCCTTTAGGTACGGCGTGCATTAGCCCGATTTCCTGTGGCATGTCTTCCATGACGTGCCGTGGCGAAACGGCTTGTCGTACTCGTACTTTGTTGGCACTTCGTCCGAAGTCCAATTTTGCAGGTCCTCCGCTTGGTTCTTCACCGATTGTTCTGACTCCGACAACTTTGACGGTTGATCCTGCAGCTTGTCAGTTGGCCCTCTCCCCCTGAAAGCCAGGAACACTAAGTTTCTCTCGTCTTTGGCCATTAATTCATTGTCATAGCTTGATCGAATCATCTTTGGGATAATCTGACGAGATTGAAGCTTGCTCGGACTTGGAAGGCTTGTTGTTTTCAGTAGGGGGCTTTGAGGTATCGCCAATGCTGACTGTGGTGTCGGAGGAGATTGGTGAATATGTTCTGTGACGACTTCAGGGGCTGACAGCATTGGCGAATCAGAACCTTTATCCTCAGAAGGGGAGCGAGGTGGGGAAGCAGGCCGAGGTGGGGAGCGAGGTGGGGAAGCAGGCCCTGGGGGAGAAGGCGGTGCAGGCACAGCAGCAATCTGAGGAACCGGCTGTACTGGGGATGCTGACGATGTACCGACCAGTAGGATATCTCGTTGATGCTATAGAATGAACTGATTCACCGCATCTCCAAGCAATTCTATCCCTTCAGGTGCTAGAATGTCTAGCTCTAAGCTGTTATGCTCTGCATGCACCTTTGCCACCTGCACCCTTACATAATCCTCAGGGATTGGAGTGTTGTGAAATTGTCGCTCTGGCATAGCAAGTCCTGTACCCACCTCCTTTCTCTTCCTGGCCCTTCCTATCGGCACGAGGAGGCTACACGGCGTCGGGCCAGTTATGATATCTATTGGATAGGGTGCGATGTGAACTGACCCGACGCTGCTAGGCATTTGTACTATGGGTTCTTCGGATTGCTGAAAGAAGTTAGGGAAGGATTGGCGATTCTGTGCAACAAGAGAGTAGAAATGCTCTTCAACTTGTTTTGCTATCTTTTCTTCAAGTTTATGTTTGTACCTGTCCCTTTTCTTGTAACTTGCAGCTTCCCCAGGAAACCCTTCTTTCCAACTTGTCTTTGACGATACACCCCTTACTCGTCCAGAATGTTCGGGGTTGCCCAATGCAGCTGTCAACTGATCGTCTTCCCTTTTAGCAATAAATTCCCCAGTCTTCTCCTTTTCAGCAATGTCTTTTAGACTTGTGGTCACACGCTCTATATCCGGATCCTCAAAAAGGATCTCTCCCTCGTCGGTGACCTGTCCCATGCTGCGTGCCCACACCCAGTTTTTGCTTCTTTCTTTTAGTGCATCCACAAGCAGGGGCTTTCCTTGGGTAGCAACCTGTTCTTCGGTTGCTCGCCACTTCTCGTGGCCATCGTACCCGCTAGAGCCCAACCGGTGCGGGTACTTTTCCCTTTTTGCGAGGTCGGACATCTTCTTCCTCCGTGCTAAGGCTTCGTGGCTTGTCATCTTCGCCACGTACCTATCCCATTCGGCGGGCATAATACCACCGTAGTCTTTGAATGGGAACTTGTTCTTTTGCACGTAGTGAGTGTTCAAGTCCGATTTCCACTGCCTCCACCTCCCCCCAAATCGTTTTTAATGCAAATTCTTTTCCCAGAGCCTCTAAACCAGGCGGATATACAAGCCACTTCTGTAGCTCGTTTCATATTAAGTTCTTCAAGTTGTCACCCACCTGCTCCCAGGAATCTACATTTAAAGGGCCGTGGGTTCTGGCCAGTACCCCACAAGCGCTGCTGAACTTTGTCATTGCTACCTTGGGCTCTAATGGCTTCCCATCCTGGTTCAGAGAGGTGATATAATATATCTTCTTGGGGGGTTGGTTCTTACTTCTCTGACCACGTCTTCTTTTTTGACGTCCTCTAGCGCTCACGGACGTGTCGGTTTCTACCAGACCGGACGTTGTTGTGTCCGTCTCGACTTCGGCTGACCGGACGACAGACTTGGCGACCTTTCTTTTTGAGCGACGCCTTGCTTCCATCTGTATGTACAACAGATAACGTTAAACGAGATCCTACGATAGGGATCATAACAATATGGCTGGACTTACTGCTTGCTCGATAGGGATGTAGTCGGGTCTTCTTCAACCGGTGGTGCTGGTGCTTGCATAACTTCGATGAACGGATCACTTGGTTCATGCCATGTGCCTTCACTCGAAGACTTCTCTGTTGATTCGACGTTGCGTGCCTCGGAGGGAGCTTTCTTGTTCGACATTTGATCTAGGTTGTTCATAATGCACAACATGTGAAATTTGTGAACGCACAACTTGTTATATTATCTAATATTAAGGACATGCATAAAAAATATAGCGAAATAAAAAATAAAGAGAAGAAGATATAAAAAAATGTATTTATTTCCTTCTTCTCTTTATTAGAGATGAGAGATGAAAATACATATGTTTGCCTATTTTGTCCGTGAGAAGAGGTGAGATTGGGGGAGGGAAAGAGATGAGAGATGAGAGACCGAGGAGAGGGAGAGGAGAGAGGAAGATTAGAATATACCGAGGAGACGGTGTGTATATGTGTTTGAAAATTTAAAATCTAACCTAAAATCTAAAATTCATCCTAAAACAAACGACCGAACGAACGACCGAACAAATGACCGACCGAACGAACGAACGACCGACCGACCGTACGAACACTCGTTCGTCCGTCCGTCCATTCGTCCGTTCGTTCGGTCGTTCGTTCGTTCGTCGTTCGGTCGTTCGGTCGTTCGATCGTTCGTTCGTTCGGTCATTCGTTCGGTCGTTCGTTCGTCCGTCCGTCCGTTCATCCACGTCCGTTCGTCCATGAACGAACAAACGAACACTCGTTCGTTCGTTCGTTCGTCCGTCCGTCCACGTCCGTTCGTTCGTCCGTCCGTCCACGTCCGTTCGTTCGTTCGTCCGTCCACGTCCGTCCATTTGTCCACGTCCGTTCGTTCATGGAACAATAAAGCTAACGGTGAAACTATAAAGCTATTTTGTCCGTGATGAGAAGAGGTGAGATAGGGTTAGGGTAAGATATGAGAGATTAGAGACCGAGGAGAGGGAGAGGAGAGAGGGAGATTAGATTTGTAGGTCGTTCGGTAGGGGTGGGTCTAAATTTAAAATCTAACCTAAAATCTAAAATTCATCAAAAATATTCACATGAACTATTCCACATCAATTAGTTCACATCAAAACAATTCATGAAAAATAACAGTCCATTTTACAATAATAACATTTGAAATCCTAAAATAAACAGTCCATATTTACATCATCCAAAATATTTTCTATTCAAGACAAAATTCAAAAATAACTCTATACAATTGTTCCGTCTGTTTTTAAACAATTGACAATCGGCATTGTTCACATTTTAACTTTGATCACTCATGTTGTTTTGCAGAACATTTACGAAGGCTGAAAAGGCCATGCTATTAGAGTGGATTACGTTCTAATATAAACATGAAATTTTCACTCGCTTTAGCCTAACCATTTAATTAATGCTTAAAGTTTAAATAATAAAGTTAAAGTTGACAGTTATTCAAAAACAGAGTACAATGCCACACAATGTTTCAGTCATTAGGGTAATTAATTAGGATGCAGAAATGTATACTCTCTACCTCCAATTTTTTATCCACTACAGGAAAACAAAGCTAAGAATACTCCAACTTAGATCAGGCTACAACAAATACAAACTAATTTCACTTTCATCTATTTTAAAACCCAACGAAAGCTGAACTAGGGACATCCAGCCGCTTATCATATCATTTTCTTCATACAAATCCTAGAAGAATTAGACTAAGAAATTTTTATTCTCTATAGCAATGGAGTGTCTCCAAACAAGTGCCATTTGACATGGAAGGTCCAGAAAATGTACAGAGCTTCTGGGGGGGGGTTTAAAACCACCTTTCAGATTTAAGTAATTAATATGAAAAAGCTCAACATAAGAGAACCACGAGCTATCCAAGGCATGGAATAATTTGTAGAATTGTAGCATCGATAACCTAAGCCGAAAGGCCTACTTCTTAGATCGATTCTAGATGGATCCAAGAACATTGAAGCCTACTTTACCATGGCAAATAGAGTTCTATGGCTACCATTCCCGCGACATCAAACCCAATTTCTCACTCGGCATCAAGGTGAGCCCGAACAAGCGCGAGGACTAAGATCCTAGAACAAACCCGTCAACGGTGGAGTGGTGGACGGGCGCGATCTCGGTGAAGGTTGCCGTGCGGTCGGGCGGCGGTGGTGGGGCGAGGCGGTCTTGAGGCCGACGACGGCGGCGGAGAGAGAGAGAGGAGGGCGGTGAAGGGGCGGACGATGGCCGGTGAGGTCGGTGAAGGGGCACGAACGGCGGCGCGACAGTCTTGCGGCCGACAGCGACGACGGAGAGAGAGAGAGGATGGGGCGGTGAGGCGAGGTTAGGGTTGAGCGCGGCGGCGGCGAGGATTAGGGTTGAGCGGCGGCGCGGCGCGATCTCGCGCGCAGACGGCGAACAGGCGGGATCCGCGGCGGCGCTAGATTTGGCACTGACGGTGTGGTGGTTGTTTGGATTTCGCCTGGGACTTAGAAAATTTGGGAGCCCGTGCGCGGATATATAGGCCACCATCTTTCCGTGCGGGTGGCTTAACGGTCCGCACGGGAAAATCATCATCTGTGCGGGCCGCTTAAACCGCTCGCATGGGAAAATATTTTCCGTGCGGGCCGTTTAAGCGGCCCGCACGGAAGATATTTTCCCGTGCGGGCGTAAGCCGCGCACGCGATAATCGACCCCCTTCAATAATTTGTATCAAATTGGATATTAATGAAACAATTATCAAACTGATTCAAAAATTACCAAAATTTTCCATAAATCAATCTATGCTAATTATTGCCTATGAAAAAAATTTTGAATTCAAATGACAATTCAGCCGTCACTTTATCTCCAAATCTAACCAATCCTTCTCAACACTTCTAATCTTCTGTGAAGAATCTTCGGTTTTGTGAGCGTCGTATCTGATAAAATATTCGAAACCTTCTTAATTTTTTACCACAGCCTCTACGTATAATATCATGACATCCGACAATTTTCATAATTTTCGACTTCGTTTGCTATTTATATAATTTTAAAATCATTCGGTCAATAGGTTCCTAATCATGTTTCATGAAGAAAATTTCAAAATGTATTCTCATTTACGAATAATGACTCAAGCGGGTCTAAATAACATGAATATAATTTTTCCACTAATTTTATTGCATTTTTAAATCACTTGCAGTTCAAATGTGAGACTTAGAAAAAAATTCATGAAAATAAAATAAATCAAAGAAATATAGCAAAACTAATCAAAAAATTCTCCCGTAACACCATAAGTCAAACATTCGCTCGCAAAACATACTATATGCAAAAAACAAACTAGCGTTTTACAATTTTTGGATTAACATCCTTTCGCACGGATGCAAACTTTGATTCGTCGAGGACACTCTCAATGCGTTTCATCCGCGTAGGAAGATCTGTGAATAACGAAATAGCGTCGTATTGATTATAGTCGGACGCGTCTTCAATGTTGTCAATACCAATGATGTGTTGCTTGCCCAATACAATAATGTCCATCTTTTCATCGGAAGGATCCTTTACATAGAAAACTTGTGCAACACGCTCGGCAAGGACCCATGGATCATCCTTGTGTCCAATTTTACTCCGTTCAACACGTAAATCCAAATTTATCTACCATGCTGTCTTTCACCCATTGGAATCCGAGAACAGAATCGAATGTTTAAATCGTAGTCAAGTTCTCATATTTCTTGTATGATCCCGTAGTATGATTTCTTCTGCCCTGTTGCGTCCAACACTTCGACACGAACCCCACTGTTCTGCGCTGAGCTTTTCTTGTCTTTGTTGTGGGTGTAAAAAGAGTATCCGCCGATGTCATACCCTTGCCATGAGGTCACAAGGCTTGTTGGGCCAGCTGCAAGTCTTTCTACCGTTTTTTTCCTCGAGTGATTCACCAGACGGTAGATTTTGATCCTTAAGCCATTGGGGGAAAGTGCGTTTCTTTTCTTTCGAAACCCAATCATCGGATCGTCCAAGATTGCATGATCTGATCTCGGAAGTGTGTTGCTCAATGTAGGGCACAACGATGATGAGTTGTTGAAGAACACTGCTGTGTGCATCTGATACCGCTTTGTAATCGTTGTCGTAGAAGCATTTTCTTCCCACAGTACCCTTCCCAGATAATCTTCCATCATGTCGAGGCATTGGTATCCCAATGGGGTTGGCATCTTTCATATAATCTAGGCAACACTCGACAACCTCCTCAGTTGTGTAACCCTCTATCATCGAGCCCTCTGGATGAGCACGATTACGGACATACCCTTTCAGAATAGCCATGTATCGCTCGTACGCCCACATTTGATGTAGGTATAGAGGACCAAGTTCAATAATTTGAGGGACAATGTGACCAATGAGATGTTCCATCATGTCGAAGTACGATGGAGGAAAAAACATCTCTAGCTGGCAAGCTGTCTCTACTGCAAATTTCTAAAGGGGTCCTAATTCTTCTGGATCAAAAACTTTCTATGATACTCGATTAAAAAAATAGCATAGCTTTGTTATCACTACCTTGGTGTGCACTGGTTTCACCGCCCTTATAGTGATAGGGAGAAATACCGTAAGCATCGTATGACAATCGTGAGCGTTATATCCAGAAATCGACAAATCTTTCATTTATACTAGTTTTCGGATATTCGATGAGAATCCAATCTACACTTTCAATCCACGAAGACATTTACAGAAAGCTTTTTTCTCTTCTAGTGTCATTGAGTAGCATGCCGGTGGAATCTCAATCTTACCATTCGTTAGCTCTATCGGGTGGAGATCTTTCCTTATGCCAAATTGACCAGTTTGTTACGTGACTTCAACCCATCCTTTGTTTTACTAATTATGTCAAGTAAAGTCCCGATGGTGCTATCGAACACGTTTTTCTCGAGGTGCATGACATCGATGGCATGACGAATCTCAGGTCTTTCCAGTACGTCAGGTACCTGAAAAGATTGAATGTTTCTTGAAGGGCAGTGTGTTTTCTACCACTTCTTTCTTCCTCTTGCCTGAAGCTCTCTTTCCCTTGCCGAACACGACCTTTATGTTCTTTGTCAGCTTGAACAACGTGGAACCATCCTTTGCTTCGGGGGCAGTACCTTCCTCGACAATTTTGTCAAAATAGGTAGCCATCGCACGATACCTATGCTTCAGTGGTAAGAAACGACAATGACGCATGTAAACTAACTTTTTGACAAGGTCAGGTATATGTACGATGTGTTGTCCAGACATATCAGACATCCGGTCTTTCCTTTAATCTCTCCGGATAGGGAAAAATTGGCTGGTAGATCGTTTATAGTAACGAATATGATAGCACGCAGAGTAAAATACTTCTGGCGGTATGCATCAAATAATCGTAGACCCTCTTTCCACATTTCTTGCATATCCTCCATCAAAGGTTCAAGAAACACATCTAGGTCGATGCCAGGCTATTTTGGCCCTTGTATAAGGATAGTCAACAAAATGTACTTTCGCTTCTGACATAACCATGTCGGAAGGTTATACATGGTGAGAAGAACTGGCCAAGTGCTGTGCGAGCTGCTTAGGTCACCGAACGGATTCATTCCATCCGTGCTCAACGCAAACCTGACATTTCTCGGATCATTTGCAAATTCTGGATGCTTCGAATCAAAGTTTTTTCATTGTCGAGCATCGACGGGATGTCGAATCATACCATCCGTCTTTCGACCCTCTTGATGCCATCTCATCAACTCGGCGTCGGTGGGGTTCGAGAACAATTGCTTCATTCGATCCTTCACTGGCAAGAACCACATCACCATGGCCGAAATCTTTTTCCCTGGCTCGACCAATGCATTTGGTTCGGCAACGTCACTATCGGCGACACTGTTATCCTTTTTGTACCTACTCGCCCCACAAGTTGGACACTTGTCCAAGTCAGCGTATTCCTTGCGATAAAGTACACAGTGATTAATACATGCATGGATCTTTTCCACACCAAGTGATAATGGACATATCAGTTTCTTGGCTTGATAGGTGTTAGCTGGCAACAAGTTAGGCTTAGGAAGCATAGCTCTCAGGAGACTCATCAAGTCGTTGAAACTAGTATCAGACCATCCGTGCCTGGCCATCAATCTAAGAAGTTCTAGCACCGACCACAACACTTTATAATCCATATCACATTTGTTTGCTTGATCGTACAAAAGATATTTTGCTGCTTTCTGCAATGCCTTCCAATTGTTTAAATCTCTTGTTTTATCTATTAGGACCTCTGGTTCAGTGTGCCACAACATATCCTCAAGATCAATATCAATATCAACGTCTGCCTCGTCAAAACAAGAGCCGCCAAAATCACCCGTCATTTCACGGGACATATCCTCAATTATAAAATTCTCTGCCTCATCGAACACAATATCGGGATTCTCTTCCGGAGGGCGACTTCCCGTGATAAGTCCAAACTGTATTTCTTCACAAATCCACACTGAATTATGTGTCTGAGAATTACATTCGGATCTTTCACCATCTTTTGATTCTTGCAATCCACGCAAGGACAAAAAATATCCTTCCTATTCTCGCTCAAAGCGTGTGCCTTAGCCTTATTAATAAATGTTGATGCTTCTCTCATGAACACCGGATGAGTTCTCCGTGTCTCATACATCCATATCCGATCCATCTAAAAAAGTGTCAGCATAAATTAATATTATATTACCGGTGTTTTCTAAATAAATAAATTAAACTTAAATCCTACTTTATAACTAAAACCTCATGCACAACAAATAATAATAATGAGACGAAAGTAGTTACCAAAAAATGATTCAATAAAAAAACAAAATATTTGACCTACAAATTACAAAAATAGCTCAAAATATATAACAATTCAAACAAGTTTAAATATCTTCGCATTCAACCGATGAAATTTTACAAAAACGGAAGCAAATGAAGGAGATCATCAAGCACGTCACCTTTTATATTGATTTCAATTAAAGATTTAAAGTCTAAAGCCTCCCACAAAAATAAAATGCCTATTATTAAAGAGAGAAATAACCGAGTTAAAAAAGTTCAAATATCTTCGCATTTAACCAATAAAAATTTTTAAAAATGAAAGCAAATGAAAGAAAAGATCAAGTATGGTACCTTTTGTATTGATTCCAATTGAAAAATTCAAGTTGAAAACCTTCCCCCTATAATTGCCCCTTTTTAGAGAGAAAAACACCATGGTATAATGCGCAACTATCGGGTTGAGCGGGAAATTTATGGCGACATCATCGCATGCGGTCCACTTAATGGCCCGCACGGAAAAATGCATTATCCCGTACGGGTACTTAAGTAGGTCACACTGGATAATGTACCATTATCCGTGTGGTCCACTTAAGCGACCGTATGGGATAATAGCTCATGTGGTCACTTAAGTGGATCGCACGGAATAATGCATTATCTCATGCGGTCTAATAGTGGGCCCCCGAAACCGGTTTTTCCAGGCGCGGCCTCTTATGACCCGTCTGAAACCTATTGGGGGTCTCATCTAAAAAAATTGTTTCTCCAGTAGTACGAGTCATGTTCCGACGGACCTAGAGCATAACTCTCATCTAATGAGTTGTGTGCCCGGCCACTCAACCATTTAATTTGGGGCCCACGTACCTATTGCATGTTGATGTGCCACATGAGGGTGCTAGATTGCAAGAGTTTATTGTTGTCCATGAGGCCACGTGCCATGAGTAGTGGTGGGGCCACGTGTGTACCTATACGTGAACTAGTTTGGCTAATAAGCATATTTTGACTTTTTTTATCTATAGAGATGGATTTATTTACTTCTATGTATTATGACGACACACTTATGTATTAGAGTTGTTATTTTACATATACAAACCAAACATCCATAAATGATACCTTTGGTATCACTATGATACTCTTATATGTACTTATGATGATATTTTTATAGGTATCATATTGAAACCTATCAGGTACCGAACATAATACCTACATGTATCAACGATAATACCTGATACCATATGATGATACATTTAGGTATCGATTATGATACTTTTATAGGTATCGATACCTATAAGATATCGAAGATAATACTTACAGGTATCGACGATAATATCTGATATATACCATTTGGTGCACACCTCTACCGGTGGTGAGGGTGGAAGTCAGTGGGGTGCATACTCACACCGTTGCACTACATGTTATTTTTTGAGTTGTGTAGTTACATCTTATTTGTACTATAGTTACAATATAATTACAATATAATTACATTACAATTATATTTCAATTATATCATAGTTACATTTAAATTTTTTTAAGGAATTTTATGTTGAAAGTTATATAGCTAGTCCCTTTAATTAATAGAATTAATTAAGCTAAACAACATATATGACTAATATGACTATAATATTCATAGTGATGCCACCAGCAATAAAATGCACGCATACGATACACAATATATCCTAATAATAATATCCATGCATCGAGAAGGATGGGACCATGGGAGGGAAGCATCAATAGTGTGTGGTTGAATAGTGGGTGCAATGATTATCCATCAGGTTCAAATCATAGTGATCACGAATATTACGTACATGCAAAGTAAACTTTTAACAGGATTGTAGTGTAATCAGGGATGTACATGTCATTGATTTTTGTCTCTTTAAGCATGTGTTAGGATGCATATTCGCGTGTATAAGTATGGTATTACGTGTGCATGGCGTGTGTTCATCTGTCATTTAATTGAATAAAAAAGAGCAAAGGGCCACAATCCATACATATGGCTAAGTTTGTTTCTTCATGTTTCTAGCCTTCACTCTCTTATTTTTCGCTGGTACATTTTTAAAATTGATAAACGATATGTTTTTTAAAAAAATTATATAGGGTTGTTTTTAAAAATCATATAAATTTATTTTTTAATTTTTTAGTTAATACTTAATTAATCTTATTAATCTTGTATCCAATGAGTTTCTATGTCAGACGAAAAAAAGGTTCCCAACCATCAAACACAGCCATATGAGTACTTCCGTTCGCAACGTTTTCATCCTCCTCTAGCACAAGTAAACGTCGACTGCGCGCATGGCCATGCATCGAGTTCTACACTTGCATTCCATGCATGTGCCCATGTCTAAAATAATATTTATAAGTTACTTCTTTTATTCCAAAACAAAATAAATCTAATAATAGATGCGTCATATTTTATATCAGGTTTTTTATTTTAGGATGACAAAAGTACAATAATTACTCTCTCCTTTCAAAAAAAATATTAATATTGGGAGATCCCACAAAAGCTTCACCGTTGAACGTCTATTGGGTATAATCGGTTATAAAACCATTCTTATAGAGGTGTTTATCCATGATCTCTTTTGTTTGTCACTTTATATTATCATAATTGCTACAGGGACACCAAGTAGCACACGCTCCTTTAACCTTGGCAAATGAAAGTTCCAAGAAAACATCGGTCTTCTCAATCTATTCATCGGTCAAGGAACCATGACTTGAGCGACCTATATATATCCACTCACGGTCATCTATCCTCTGTCATATTGAAGAATCATATAAAAATCATTTGCATCTATCGAGTGTCTATACTGTCTAATAGGTAAAGATAGGTCCTAATCCCACCCGAGGATGTGTAGATGAGTTTAGTTCCCATGCTCTAGTACTCCGCTTCGAGACAAAATTTCGGTAGCACCTCCCCCGTTCTCCAAATACACGTCCCGACAGAAGATTGTGTATCCGGAGAATGTAACACCTTGAGGTGTTTTTCCCTTTTAAAAATCCAAAATAAAATCGTAAAATAAAATCCTTGGAATTATCTAGAGAGAACAAATAATTTTAAAAGCCAAATTCTAAATGGAAATGGCATGGTAGGATTTTTCTTAAATTTTACATGTCAAAATACACTAACAAATTTTTAGTGGAATTTTCAGAGCACAAGAAATAATTTTTAACCAATTAAAAATAAAAAAACGAAATTAATAAATCCTGGGATTTTCTTTTCTCTCTCCTCCTGTACGTTTTCCCGCTCTTTTCGCCGTGGCCGCCGGCCCATCCCCTCCGCACGCGCCCAGCCGACGGACGTCCTCGCCCGACGGCGCCTCTCTCCTCTCTCCTTCGCGGGCCGGCCAAAGGCCACGGCCCGTTAATCCTCGCCCCACGAACAAGTCTAATCTGCTCCCCTTTAACCCCGGATGCCGACAGGTGGGGCTCCACTGTCGGGTCGTCCGCTACCTCCGCGCCGCCGGCGCCATCTCCGCCGACCCGCACGCGCGGATCTCGGCCGACCACCCTCCCCCACGCCCGATCCTCGACGTCTTAACTCCCGTCTCTTCCGCCGGCCTTAAAACCCCCGGTCGCTCTCCCGCACGCCCTAATGGCCGGAGTTAATTGCGGTCATTATTTCCCGTTTCCCTTTCCCCATTTACTCCGGCGAGCAACCGCGCTCTTATCCGATCGCCGCCGACCTCCCCATCCGCTATAAAAGCATCCCCGTACCCTCGTTGTCCTACCCACACTTTCACCCAAGCCAATCTCGCTCTCATTTGATCCCGCACCGAGCGCCCTTGCTTCGGAGCTCGTCGCTCGACCGGCCGCGATATCCCCGCCCGAGCCATCCCGGACCTCGCCGTCGTCTCCTTCCTTCTTCCCGGCACCTGCGCCACCTCGTCCACCCCTCCCCGTGAGCTCCCACCGTCTCCCTCACCGCCGTCGCCGTCGTCTCCCTCAACTCCGGCAACTCCCGCGGTGAGCCGTCCCTCTCCCTCTGCCCTCGATCGCTCGTGCCGCCTTCTCGGGTGCGCGTGGTTCCGCTCACGCATGAGCCGCGGCACTCCGCCGCCTCATGCCGCCGGCCGACCTGGCTCCACACCCTTCCTCTCGGCCATCCGATCGGCTTCGGCCAATCGGCACCGTCCGTCCCCGCTCGCCCGCGTGGCACGCCACGTGGTCGCCACCTCGGCACCACGTGTGCGCCACGTGGTGCACCGCCCCGTCCGGCCCGTGGACCCGGTCCACCGTGGACCGGCGCTCCCGCGGACCGCTGACATCAGCCCTCGGCTGCTGACGTCAGCCCTAGCCGCTGACGCCTTCCCAGGCTTTATTGCGTAATAAATCAATTAAGGATTTTTCTATTTTAGTAAAAAACCCAGAAAACTACTAAAAATCATATCTTTTCAATCCGACCTCCATTTTAGCCCATTCAAATTTCATTAAATTCATAAAAATGCCAAGAATCCACTAAAAATAGTTTTGTTTCCTGTTTCAGTAGCTTTTTAGCCTGTTTTGTTGAAGTGCTTGTGTGCCATGTAGATCCTGGTATTTCCGCCGTTCCGGTTTACCTCGAGGTTGTTGCAGAAGTCCCTCAAGTCGAAGAGCAAGGCAAGTCATACTATATTATTGATCATATTGCTCCCAGTTTGCTAAACACCTATTTTACTCTATTAAACTGCATGTATTTTATAATGTCATTTCATGAAAAATAGTACACCATATACTTAGTTTATGCCTTAGGTTTGACACCCCAACCCCTTGATTAAACTTGGAAAAATAATATGATTAGATTCAGGACTAGGTTATGCTTAGCCTGGCTTAGATTCACTAGCTCACTAAATGGGTCATTCTCACTTAATATGTCTCTCCTGGACTTCTGTTCAGAGGTTTAATAATTAGAGATTCACGTGAACCAGACTAATAACTAAAATATGACAAATGGTAGGCTGTGGGCGCTATGGTTTTGGTTAGCAGCGCCCATGGCAATTAAGGACCGGTTCACAGGACCCCTCGGGAGAATGGTCGTGCAAACCACAAGCCGAAATGGGTAAGGTAGGTCTCGTAGTGTAGCCTCTCCTAGCTGATAGACCCATCGGCAAGGGTGAGCGAGATGGAGTTTCAGTCGGCCCCGGTATAAGAGTTGTTGGGCTGCTGGATTCACCGAGGCACTCGGGGGGGGGGCTGCCCACATCCCAGGGTCCGGGAGTGGGGGCGAAACCTTGGTGGGGTTCGTTTGGTTAGTGGGGAGTTATACGAAAGGTCCTATCACGCTCCCTTTCCGGTGTACCATGGTGGTATTCCGGCGCACGGAGACCGTGTCGTGGGCCGTGTCTTGTGGGTACGCTTGTACACCTCGATCGAGTAAAACTATTCGAATAGCCGTGCCCGTGGTAATGGGGTGATCAACCGAGCTCACCGTCATTAGTCTCGCACTATTACACCCCGATTAATGGAACTTGATTAGTATAGGTGGTTGGGTTAGGCCTGTCACAACGTGGGGATAACGTTGGACAGTGTTGGATTCAAAATGCTTCAATTACTTAAAATCCTATTGTTTTGACCGTGTTCAAAATCTGTATTGTTTGGAAAAACCCTTGCTGTTTGCACAAAAGCAAACCTTAGCCAAACCCTTTGTCTTCCCTGCATTCATTCCTCTCCCCTTCTGGTGTGACTTGCTGAATACGTGGAAGTACTCATCCTTTTCTCTTCCCCAGAACCTGAGCAAGAAGCTGAAGAAGAAGACGAAGTGGAGTAGGCTTGTCCTACACTCTAGAAGCTGCATGTGGAGTGGTCGAAGCCTCGTGGCCAGCGTCGAGCTTACGCTTAGGCCCTTTTCCTTTTTCCGCCGCTCTTTTGTAATCTTTTGTAATGTTTCTAAGACGTGGAACGGTAATATCAACAATTGTTGTATGTGTACCCTGGCTGGTCCTGGACAGGGATTTTAATACACATATAGCTTCGGAAATTCGGGTCTGAATTTCTAGGCGTGATTGGTATTAGAGCCAATTTCCACCGTAGGAAAAGCCAAATGAAAAAACCTAAGGAGCCCTCCAATCTTTTCATATGCATAAGTCCCGGCTTCGGAGTCGTTTCGGAAAATAGGTCTTGTTTCCTCGGGATTGGGAAAAATTTTGAGTCTCTTTAAAAACTAAGAATTTTGAAAACCGAGTTAGTCTAAGTGATAGAGTTTTAAAGTTAAAATTTTTTAAAAAAATCTTTTTGATCTCTTATTCGGTCGTCAAGTCGGGATTTTCTAAGGGATCAAAGTCCTAAGTCGATATAGGAGGGAATGGTCGCCGATTCTATATTATAACTAAGCATCTATTTTATCGCATCATCTAGGGATGTCGTTAGAAGCTTTACTTAGCCTCATAAAAATGTTTCTCAAAAACCCTCTTTTTCTCGTTTACTTTACTTGAGCCCTTTACCGTTTATCTAACTTGGGTTTGAGCATGCATTGATCCCCTACCTTGTCTTCTCTAGATGGCAGGCCGTCCAGTCACCCACAACAGTCAGGGCTTGAAGGGTTTCGTCGCAGAGCTGGCAAGGATGGCCTTGGCAGTGGGCTATCCGGATGCACCCGAGTACACTGTCGTCTCGCCGTTAGGTAGTGAGTTGCCTCACCAAGTCCGCCTGGAGATGCACGGGTTCGTCGGCACCAACATCCCGAACATGGTGGTCACTGCATCGGGAGGAACAGATGAGCATGCCTGCCAAGAGGCTGCTTATCTAATGCTGGCTCGGATGAGGGAGATGCATGACTACCATCTCCGCCACACTGCATACCGGTACCATCCCCGGCGTGAAAGTTCATCAGCGGTCAACTCTTTCTAATCTGCCGAAGGGGAGAACGACACCACCTTCTCTCACATGAGGACTATGATTGAAGGGCTAGATAAGATGCACGCAGATCTTCACATGGCAGCAAAGGCCCTAAATGACCAGAAGATCCTAGGGATCAAGAGCTTGAAGGATGAAGTGGATCGTCTCAAGAGAGAAATCGCCAGTCCAAAGGGACTTCCACCTCACAACATCGTTCGGATCAGGATCACACCGCGGAAGAACACCAAGGCCCCGGTTCGGATGCAGCTGGCGCCCAGGGTTCCACCTCCTGCATCGCCACCTTCCCCAGTTCCTGCCCCAATGCCAGATCCCACTCTTGCTCTAGTCCCTGCCCCAAGCAAAGGAGGAGGATGGATCTCCGTGCATAAAAGCAGCCAGGGCAGTAGCAGCGGTAGCTCCAAGAGCCCCGGAAGAAAAAAAGAGTTAGCAAGCTCTCGAAGCCACTCGAAGGAAAAGGAAGACGGGAACTCCCAAATGAGTGGGTTCGACTCCTCTGACCGTGGTAGCCGCTCCGACCCCTAGAGTGTCGCCACCCTTAGTTTACTTTTTCTAGTTTTTCTGTTTGCTTAGTTCGGTGTGTAGGAGTGTTGTGCGTGGGTAGTGGTCAACCTGTATCAAGTGTGGGTATGGGTTGTCCAATTAAGGATGTTGAGTGTGTTTTAAGTGTTTTAATAAAGAACAGATCAAAATAAGTAAATAAAGAATAGCTTCCCTGTTCAATCTATTTTACTCCTTCTCCCGCCTTGTTTCCGTTCCTTCAGATGGTGAACACCAGGAAAGGCAGTGGCAACACCAGCACTGAGTCAGCTGAGAACAACACCAGAACCAATGCCAACAACCCACCTCCTCCACCCGAGAACATCACTTTGGCTCAAGTCCTAGCCAACCAGGTCCAGATGATGGCTGCAATGATGCAACAGATGCAACAAGAGCATCAATGCATGCAGCTTGCAAATGATGCAACAGTTTCAATAGCAGAATCAGCACGACCATTTCGCACCCCCACCTCCCCCACAAAACAAACTATCATAGTTTCTTCGGGTCCGACCCCCAACTTTCTCTAGCACCACCAACCTCATGGAGGCTAATGATTGGATCATCACCATAGAAAAGAAGTTGGACCTTCTCCAGTGCACTGACCAAGAGAGGGTGTCTTTTGCCACCCACCAACTCCAAGGCCCCGCCTCGGCTGGTGGGACAACTTCCGGTTACCCGTCGGGCGACGCACTGCATTACTTGGGCGAGTTTTGCCACCAATTCCGAAAAGCGCACATCCCCGGAGGGATAGTAGCCCAGAAAAAGAGGGAGTTTAGATCCCTGGAGCAAGGCACTGAGACTGTCACCGAGCATATGCACGAGTTCAATCGCTAAGCGCGATATGCTCCAGAGGACGTACGCACTGACGTCGAGCGTCAAGAGAAGTTCTTGGCCGGGCTGGACGATGAGTTAAGAGACAAACTCATCTCCGGTGAATATGTCGACTTCGAGAAGTTAGTCGACAAAGCCATACGTCAAGAAGATCAACGCAATAAAATGCTTAGAAAACGGAAGGCTACTCGGTTTAGGCCACAACCTCGGCAAGGGAATCCCCAGGCGCCGCGTTTCACTCCGGTGGTCAAAGTGGACCTACCACTATGATCGTCCACCAACATTGCCCATACCATCCCGGAATTTCCAACCTAGCGGAAGCCGTCCCGGACACCACGGCGGAATCGGCTCCGCGTCCGCCAACGACGCAGCCGCCACCGCAATCCAAGCCAATGCCACCAAAGAAGGACTCGGGATTCAAACCGGGTAACTGTTTCAACTGTGGAGAACCTGGACATTTCGCAGACAAGTGTCCAAGACCAAAATACGCACCCAGGTTCATCCAAGCAAGAGTGAATCATGCTTCGGCAGAGGAGGCACAGGACGCATCGGATGTCATACTGGGTATGTTCCCTGTGAACTCCTTTTAATGCATCGATCCCGTTTGATTCGGGTGCAACCCATTCTTTCATATCAAAAGCATTTGGGGGGACACATGGGTTGTTAGTGTTAAAACTTAAGATACCCATGCGAGTCCAAACTCCCGAGAAACATTTGGACACCACCCACTTTTGCCCTTCAGTGGCAATAGAAATCCAAGGATCCCCCTTTCTAGCCAATCTTATCCTTCTAGAATCAAAAGGCCTAGATGTCATCCTTGGGATGGACTGGTTGACCTGTCATAAAGGTCTGATCGATTGCGCAAGCCGCACGATCTCCTTGACCAATGACAAAGAGAAGAAAGTGATTTACCACTCTCCTAAACCATTGAGGGTAGTGGCAAGTCTGAATCGGATCTCGGCTAAGGAGAAACCCGAAGAGAAAGGAAAGGACCAAGCAAAGTTAGAAGATATTCCCGTGGTTGTGAGTACCCGAAAGTCTTCCCGGAAGACCTAACCATGATGCCACCTGAAAGAGAAATAGAGTTTCGGATTGACCTAGTCCCTGGCACTGCTCCAATCCACAAGAGATCCTATAGAATGAGAGCCAATGAGTTGGCAGAGGTCAAGAAGCAAGTAGATGAATAGTTACAAAAAGGCTATATCCGCCCGAGCACATCACCCTGGGATGCTCTAGTAATATTTGTGGAGAAAAAGGATAAGACCAAAAGGATGTGCGTCGACTATCGCGCACTCAATGAGGTCACTATCAAGAACAAGTACCCTCTCCCTAGGATTGACGATCTGTTCAATCAATTAAAGGGAGAAAAGGTGTTCTAAAAGATAGACCTGCGATCAGGCTATCATCAACTAAGGATTCGAGAGGAGGACATCCCAAGACCACTTTTATCACTCGGTACGGTCTGTACGAGTGCACGGTCATGTCCTTTGGGCTTACCAATGCCCTAGCCTTTTTCATAAACTTGATGAACAAAGTGTTCATGGAATTGCTAGACAAGTTCTTCGTAGTGTTCATCGATGACATCTTGATCTACTCCCAGTCAGAAGAGGAACACGAGCACCATCTTCGGTTGGTACTCGAAAAGCTAAAAGACCACCAGCTCTATGTTAAGTTTAGCAAATGTGCTTTCTGGTTGAAGGAAGTGCAATTCCTCGGACATTTCATGAACGCCCAAGGAGTCGCATTGGACCCTTCCAATGTGGAAGCAGTAACCAAATGGACTCCACCCAAAACTGTCAACCAGATCAGAAGTTTTCTAGGACTTGCGGGATATTACCGTCGGTTCATCGAGAACTTCTCAAAGATTGCCAAGCCATTGACACAGTTGTTAAAGAAGGATGAAAAGTTTATATGGACTACCGAGCACAATCAGAGTTTTGAAACTCTCAAGAGAAAACTGGTGTCCGCACCCGTACTAATCTTGCTAGATCAAACCAAGGATTTCCAAGTCTATTGCGACGCATCTCACCAAGGGTTAGGCTGTCTCTTGACGCAAGAAGGAAAAGTGGTCGCTTATGCTTCCCGCCAGTTGAGACCTCATGAGTCTAACTACCCAACACATGACTTGGAACTAGCAAGCATGTTTATGCTTTGAAAATATGGTGACATTACCTCGTCGGTAATCGATGTGAAATATATACGAATCACAAGAGCACGAAATACATTTTCACCCAACCGGATTTGAACCTCCGTCGCGTAGGTGGTTGGAGTTGATCAAGGATTATGATCTAAGTATACACTATCACCCTGGCAAAGCTAACGTGGTAGCTGATGCTTTAAGCCGAAAGAGTTATTGTAGCTCTATTCACATATAAGGGAAATGTGAACAGTTACTACAAGATCTAGAGCACCTAAACTTGGAAATTGTCGAACCCGGATTTGTGGCCGCTCTTGAAGCCCAACCTACACTCTTAGACTAAATTCGCATAGCTCAAGCCTCGGATCCGGACATAACTGAGCTTAAGAAGAACATGAGGGTTGGAAAAGCTCGTGACTTCACGGAAGACGAGCACGGAACCATATGGATGGGCAACAGGGTATGCGTACCAGAAGATAAGGAATTGAAGAAATTAATCCTTACCGAAGCTCATCAGAGTCAGTATTCTATCCACCCGGGAAGTACCAAGATGTACCAGGACCTTAAGGAGAAATTTTGGTGGGTTAGCATGAAAAGAGAAATAGCAGAGTTCGTGGCATTATGCGATGTATGCCAGCGAGTAAAGGCAGAACACCAGAGGCCTACTGGATTACTACAACCACTCCAAATCCAGGAATGGAAGTGGGAGGAAATCAGGATGGATTTCATCACCGGTTTACCTCGGACATCGTCTGGACACGATTCTATCTGGGTTATCATCGACCGCCTCAGTAAAGTGGCTCATTTTATCCCAGTGCTTACCACCTATATGGGCAGAAGGTTAGCGGAGTTGTACCTTACAAGCATTGTGTGTCTTCATGGGGTACCCAAGAAGATAGTGTCTGATTGTGGTAGTCAGTTCACCTCCAAGTTTTGGTAGAAGCTACAAGAGGAACTTGGCACCCAGTTGAACTTTAGCATGGCCTATCACCCACAAACAGATGGTCAAACGGAACGTGTAAACCAGGTTTTGGAAGATATGCTGCGAGCTTGTGCTCTGGATTTCGGAGGAGCTTGGGATAAGAGCCTGCCCTATGCAGAGTTCTCCTATAACAACAGTTATCAAGCCAGTTTACAGATGGCACCTTTCGAAGTGCTTTTTGGATGAAAGTGTCGTACCCCGCTTTTCTGGGATTAGACCAGCGAACGTCAGTTGTTTGGGACTGAAGTGTTAAGTGATGCCGAAGAAAAAGTTAGAATCATAAGAGAAAGGCTGAAAGTTGCATAGTCTCGCCAGAAGAGTTATGCAGACAACCACCGCAGAGAGCTAGTTTTCGAAGTCGAATACTATGTATATCTTCGTGTCACCCTACTTCGGGAGTGCACCGATTCCAAACCAAGGGCAAGTTGGCACCACGCTATGTGGGACCATATCGGATTCAAGAGCGACGAGGTGAAGTGGCATACCAACTCGAACTGCCACCCACCATGGCGGGAATCCATGACGTTTTCCACGTCTCCCAACTCAAAAGTGTCCGAGAGTTATGAAAGAACAGGCCAGCCTGACTGCATCGAAATCCAAGAAGATCCGACTTATATGGAGAAACCAGCACGTATCCTCAAAACCAGTGAGCGGAGAACCCGGAACAAGGTTATCAGGTTCTGTCGAGTTCAATGGACTCATCACTCCGAAGAAAAAGCCACCTGGGAAAGGGAAGATGAGATAGGGCCGCTCATCCCTATCTGTTCGTCAGTACCTCCGAATCTCGGGGTCGAGATTCCGTTTAAGGGGGGTAGGTTTGTAACTCCCTGAGGTGTTTTTCCCCTTTTAAAAATCCAAAATAAAACAGTAAAACAAAATCGTTAGAATTAACTGGAGAGAACAAATAATTTTAAAAGCCAAATTCTAAATGGAAATGACATGGTAGGATTTCTTAAATTCAAACATGTCAAAATACACTAATAGGATTTTTAGCGAATTTTTAGAGCACAAGAAATAATTTTTAACCAATAAAAAATCAAAAATGGAATTAATATATCCCGAGATTTTGTTTTCTCTCTCCTCCCGTACGTTTTCCTACTCTTTTCCGGCCGTGGGCCGCCGGCCCGAGCTGACGGCCCATCCCCTCCCCGCGCGCGCCCAGCCGATCGGCCCAGCAGACCGGGCCGTCTCTCAGCCGACGCACGCCTCTCTCCTCTCTCCTTCGCGGGCCGGCCAAAGGCCTTGGCCCGTTAATCCATCGTGCCCGTGAACAAGTCTAATCTGCCTCCCTTTAACCCGGACGCCGACAGTGGGGCCCACTGTCGGGGTCGCCCTACCTCCGCCGCCCCGACGCCATCTCCCGCCGACCCGCCCGCGCGGATCTCGGCCGACCGCTGCTCCCGCACGCCCGGTCCTCGACGCCTTAACTTCTCGCCTCTTCCGCCGGCCTTAAACCCCCGCCCTCGCACGCCCTAATGGCCGGAGTTAATCGTCGGCCATTATTTCCCGATTCCCTCTTTCCATTTACTCCGGCAAGCAATTGCGCTCTTATCCGATCGCCGCCGACCTCCCCATCCCCTATAAAAGCATCCCCGCACCCTCGCCGTCCTCCCCACACCTTCACCCCAAGCCAATCTTGCTCTCGTTTGATTCCGCACCGAGCGCCCTTGCTTCCGAGCTCGTCGTCAGACTTCGGCCACGATATCCCGTCGCCCCGAGCCGTCCCGGACCTCGCCGCTGTCTCCTTCCTTCTTCCCGGCACCTGCGCCACCTCAGCCACCCTTCCCCGCGAGCTCCCACCGTCTCCCTCGCCACCGTCGTCGTCGTCTCCCTCAACTCCGGCAACTCCCGCGATGAGCCGTCCCTCTCCCTCTGCTCTCGGTCGCTCGTGTCGCCCTCTCGGGTGCGCGGGTTTCGCCCCGCGCCGTCGGCCGACCGCGCCCGCACCTTTCCTCTCGGCCGTCCGATCGGCTTCGGCCGATCGGCACTGTCCCGTCCGCTCGCCCACGTGGCACGCCACGTGGTCGCCACCTCGACACCACGTGTGCGCCACATGGTGCACCGCCCTGTCCGGCCCATGGACCCCGTCCACCGTGGACCGGCGCACCCGCGGACCGCTGACATCAGCCCTCGACTACTGACGTTAGCCCTAGCTGCTGACGCCTTCCCGGGCTTTATTGCGCAATAAATCAATTAAGGATTTTTTCTGTTTTAGTAAAAAACCCAAAAACTTCTAAAAATCATATATTTTCAATCCGACCTCCGTTTTAGCCCATTCAAATTTTATTAGATTTATAAAAAGGCCAAGAATCCATTAAAAATGGTTTTGTTCCCTGTTTCAGTAGCCTTTTAGCCTGTTTTGTTGAAGTGCTTTGTGTGCCGTGTAGATCCCGGTAGTTCCGCTGTTCCGGTTTACTTTGAGGTTGTTGCAGAAGTCCCTCAAGTCGAAGAGCAAGGCAAGTCATACTATATTATTGATCATATTGCTCCCATTTTGCTAAAACACATGTTTTACTCTATTAAACTGCATGCATTTTATAATGTCATTTCATGGGAAATAGTACACCATATACTTAGTTTATGCCTTAGGTTTGACACCCCAATCCCTTGATTAAACTTGGGAAAATAATATGATTAGATTCAGGACTAGGTTATGCTTAGCCTGACTTAGATTCACTAGCTCACTAAATGGGTCATTCTCACTTAATATGTCTCTTCTAGACTTCTGTTCGGAGGTTTAATAATTAGAGATTCAGGTGAACCGGACTAATAACTAAAATATGACAAATGGTGGGCTGTGGGCGCTATGGTTTTGGTTAGCGGCACCCATGGCAATTAAAGACTGGTTCACAGGACCCCTCGGGAGAATGACCGTGCAAACCACAAGCCGAAATGGGTAAGGTAGGTCCCGTAGTGTAGCCTCTCCTAGCTGACGGACCCATCGGCAAGGGTGAGCAGGATGGAGTTTCAGTTGGCCCCGGTATAAGGGTTGCTGGGCTACCGGATTCACCGAGGCACTCGGGGGGCTGCCCACATCCCAGGGTCTGAGAGTCGGGGCGAAACCTTGGCGGGGTTCGCTTGGTTAGTGGGGAGTTATACGAAAGGTCCTATCACAGTTCCCTTTCCGGGGTACCATGGTGGTATTCCGACGCACGGGAGACCGTGTCGTGGGGCTATGTCTTGTGGGTACAGTCTTACACCTCTGATCAGAGTAAAACTATTCGAATAGCCGTGTCCGCGGTAATGGGGTGATCAACCGAGCTCACCGTGATTAGTCTCACACTATTACACCCTGATTAATGGAACTTGACTAGTATAGGTGGTTGGGTTGGGCCTGTCACAACGTGGGGATAACGTTGGACAGTGTTGGATTCAAAATGCTTCAATTACTTAAAATCCTATTGTTTTGACCGTGTTCAAAATTTGTATTGTTTGGAAAAACCCTTGTTGTTTGCGGAAAAGCAAACCTTAGCCAAACCCTTGTCTTCCCTGCACTCATTCCTCTCCCGTTCCGGTGTGACTTGCTGAGTATGTGGAAGTACTCATCCTTGCCTCTTCCCCAGAACCTGAGCAAGAAGCTGAAGAAGAAGACGAAGTGGAGTAGGGTTGTGCTACACTCTGGAAGCTGCCTGTGGAGTGGTAGAAGCCTCGTGGCCAGCGTCAAGCTTAGGCTTAGGCCCTTTTCCTTTTTCTGCTGCTCTTTTGTAGTCTTTTGTAATGTTTCTAAGACGTGGAACTGTAATATCAACAATTGTCGTATGTGTATCCTGGCTGGTCATGGACAGGGATTTTAATACACATATAGCTTCGGAAATTCGGATCTGAATTTCTGGACGTGATAGAGAATAGCAGGAAGATACTGCCAAAATTCTGACTCGGATCAGAATACTAGATCATGGAAACTAAACTCATCTACATCCTCGACTGTCAAAAAACATGGACAATTCGAAACAGATACGGTTAAGAGATATGCAAGAAGCCGCATATTTTCATCCGTATCTCTTTCGAACGGGAGATACCTAAGGTTACGTTATACACATGCAAACGATGGTGAAGGCAGCGGCACTGCAGAATAGGGAAGCACGGCTTGATGGCCGCACACAAGCGACGGCGATGGCTGCACTATGCGACTTCGTTTATCATCTCAAAAAAAAGTCTTCGAATATACGTGCATACAATAAACTTCAAAATATATACGTGCATATAGCATAGATAATTTTTAGTAGATGACTAGCAAAAATATATTTTTATAAAATACCTAAATATCACTCGTTTGAACTAGATGTTGAACTATTTCACGATATTAAGAAACTACATAAACGAATAGTCACAACATTTCCTACTCAAATCAAATGAGCATAAATATGTCACCCCAACACATCCAAACTGTTTACAACAAAATCTCGCATGAATGTATTTTGATAAAAAAATTTAGTTTTATTTTTATCATAGATTTGTTTCTAATAAATACCTAAATATCACTCGCTTGAATAAATAGCTAAATACATGATATTATTTCGATGTTTCAATAAATACCTAAATATCACTCGTTTGAACTAAATGTTGCCATAGATTTTGCCATAGTTTTGTATGAAAAAAGAGAAGTACGTTTACCTTGTGGCGGTGCGGCAAGGTGCGGATGGGGGCGTTGGCCGGGAGGGCGTCGGTCGGGGAGGGGGGGAGTCGGCGGTGGGGGAGTCGCCGGTGGGGAGGTGGCCGGCCATGGAGGAGTCGATGTCGGGCAACCCGCGGCGGGGAGGCGGTGGCGGGACGGCGGCGTCGGGCGTCGGGCGACGGCGAGGGAGCGGGGCGGCGGGACGCCGAGTAGCGACATGCGGCGCGACGGCGGCGGAGATGGGCGCGATGTGGAGGTTTTTTTCTAAGTGCGAAATGAATGGGCATGGGGAGGAGGCGGCCTTATTGAAAGATTTTGCCGAGTGTGTATTCTTCTGAGTGTCCCGATCTGGGCACTCGAGTGCCAGATCTAGGGCACTCGGCAAAGACATTAATTCGCCGTGTGCCTACAAAACTCGGCAAACGTCTTCTTTGCCGAGTGCCATACACTGCCACTCGGCAAAGTTGGCCGTGTGTAATATCTTTGCCGAGAGCTACGCTCGGCAAAAAAACTTAACATTTTACGCTTCTAATAATTTGAAAATTATCAAATGGATCCAAAAAATTACCAAATTTTTCCATAAGCCAATTTATGCTAATTATTGCCTAGGGAAAAGATTTGAAATCAAACGACAATTCGGCCGTCACTTTCTCTCCAAATCTAACCAATCCTTCTCACACTTACAATCTTCTTCGAAGAATCTTCGGTTTTGTGAGCGTCGTACCTCATAAAATATTCGAAATCTTCTTAATTTTTTACCACAGCCTCAATGTATGATATCATGACATCCAGACAATTTTCATGATTTTCCTACTTTATTTACTATTTTTACAAGTTTAAAATCATTCGGTCAATAGGTTCCTAATCATGTTGCGTGAAGAAAATTTCAAAATTTCTTCTCATTTACGGATAATGACTCAAACAGGTCTAAATAATATAAATATAATTTTTCACTAAATTTATTCCATTTTTTATCACTTGCGCTCAAATTTGAGACTTGGCAAAAATTCATGAAAATAAAATAAATCAAAGAAATATAGCAAAACCAATCAAAAAATTACCAAATTTTATAATTAGGAGCTACATGTTGTATTTACATACTAGAGAAAGTTTGGAGGGTGGAGGAGAAAATTTTTTTAGAATTTTGCCGAGTGCGAGAGCAAGGCACTTGGCAAAATTGCCTTTTGCCGAGGGCCTAGGTGAGACACTTAGCAAAGATATCATTTAGCCAAGTGCCTCGCCCGGCACTCGGCAAACATGTTAAGGAATGACCGTTTTGATGGATCGGTGATGACCGTTACATTTTTTCCGAGTGTCCAAAAGTGGCACTCGGCAAAATTGTTCTTTTGCCGAGTGCCCGAAGAGGACACTAGACAAAATACCATCGAGTGTTTTTATTCGTCGAGTGTAAACACTCAGCAAACAGTACATTTTGCCAAGTGTTTTTATTTGCCGAGTGCACATTTGGCAAAAACGTTGTTCGCCGAGTGCCCGAAGGAAGACTCTCGGCAAACCTGTAATACACTCGGCATTCCTTAGCTTTCCCATAGTGATTAGACTTATTCTATATTTAATTTGGTTTTCAAATAAGTTAGTCATATTTATAGTTTTCATGTATTTAAGATTTAAATAAAAAATTAAATGTTTAATCGGAACGTAAGGATATATCTTAGGTTACATGCATCCATCCGTACAATCTTTGATTACATATAATATGAGTTAATTTCTCCTTGCTCGATGTTTTGATGATAAAATTAATATATCTAACTCTTTTGTTTGGATGGAGAGAGTAATTAAGTTCTCCTGCATGCGCCGTTGGCAACCAAAAAAGGCAGCGGCTGGTGCAGCTTCGCCGCCACGTACGTACCGCCGGTGAAGTTCAGGACGACATGCTGGTGAACTGCACCATCGGCACCCCAAAAGCTCATCTTGCAACTCGACCCATCTTATCGACTCACGTCAACAGAAATATTAGCTGACTATTGTTTCATTTCATAAGCTGATCAAATTAAATAGTATGCATGAGTACAATATCCACAGCAAATGTCGTCACCATGCATCACAAACACGCAAGCACATGCACATACAATAATTAATAACCGGCCCCAACTCATAGGAGTACCTATAATTTTTTTATAGAGAAACACTGTAGAGAGACCCCACAGTATAAATTATATTAAAAAAGAAAATTTACAACAAGTTTAACCAATCTGAAGGATTTATCTATCATTCACTGATAAACAAAAAGAAGAACGTAGAGGTCATTCTTAAAGAAAGTCTTCCGAGAAAGAACCAAAAATAATCCTATTCCTCTGTTTTCAAATGTTTCAAGCCGCATGAAGAATTTTTTCAATGAAATGGGATGATATGTACATCCTCTTTGTTTGATGTAACATCTCAGAAGCAAAGGACATATCCTAGACTATACCAAACTGAGCTCAGCATTGAGAGCTAAATGGACATTGGAAAAAAATAAATTTCTCTCGGGTTTCAGATGAAAATAACACACATGTTAAGTCACAATTCTCAGATGCACAGTGCTTTCTATCAAGCATATATGTGTGCACGCGCGTGCCATGTATCGATCGATCGATCGCTTTCAAATTATGCGCTCTTATTGCAACTCTTTTGATCTATAAATATAATCGAAATAATTCTATATAAGAAGTTTCAGATGAGTACTATTCCACTACATTTATTGATTACCGAAGGTTACATTGCTAGACCAAATCTTAATGTCTTATATTAGGAGCATCAAAATAGTTAATTTTACGGATTAATTTTACCTCAACAACTCTACTATGTGAATCAATGTAGGAAGTAGTAGATCGGCTTGCAGGGGAACACGATCGATCATCATAGGAGAATAGAAAGAATGCTTCTCAACAGACGTGCGAAGCAGGATGATTTGTTGGACGCCAGTATATATGTCTCGTGTTTTTCTCTATTGTTCCAAGCCAGTCTACTTTTACAAACTAGACTTTTACGAGCTAGATAGAGGTGCTTTTTGATTTTCATCTCTCACTTGCTTATCCCCGATGATATCGTTATATTTATGATAATTAAATCTTTTCAACGAGATATTACTCGATTATATTTTGATAGAAGAAAAATAAATGCTTCAACCATTAAAATTCAATATTTCATACGTAATACAGAAATGTTTCAACAAGCATTTTCAGTGTGTTTCACAACTTATTTAAATGTTTGAAGACTTTTGTTATTGTTTCATCAAGTACAATTTGATGTTTCATTGATAGACAACTCAAACGTGTGATTGTCTTTTTTGTTTTTTATTAGATATGCAATAGGTATTTTGTTGACGTTTCAGTGGTTTATTTGTAAATTGTTGCACATGATGCTCTTTTCATGTTCAAGCAAATAGTTTGTTATTTTTTAACAGTTTACAACTCAATATTTCATATATCATATAAAAATATTTTAAATAAAAATATAATTATTTTTATTTAAAATATAGTCATGTGAGATCTTATTCTAACGATCTAATTATAACGAATATAGCTATTATTTGAAAACATAATTTTAAATATACGTAAAAAACATATATATATATATATATATATAGACAAAGAAACATACAAATATACAACAATATAGTGTCTATAAGATTGTAAGCGCAGTTAAGGGGATGGGCGTTCGATTTTTTGAGTTTTTTTAACGTCCGACACGTGGATGGCCCACCATCATATATCCAACGCACGTGCGAGTTTTTGCAGGGCGCATCGGTTGACGTGCCTCCTGAGATGGGTCGTGCCGCCTTTGGTTTTAGCCGACAGCGTCTTGTTGCAGAACCTGCATGACGCCTTGTTCCCCGACGGATCCAGCTCCATGTGCTCCCATACCACTGATCTTCTTCTTCTTGATGACCTTCTTCCTCCTCCTCTTGACGACGGATAATGGACATTTTCGACACCGGCGTCGACGACGATGGCATGGCTATTCGTAACTTCTACAGCTGCGGCTGGCTCCTCCTGCACTGACGACGACGTTGGCAACGAAATGCCGCCGCCGCTGATGTAGACCAGCTGCTGCACGAAGACGAAGCATTCCTCCGGCGGCGGCGCCATTACTGTTCCTGCATATGCATGCAATGCAGGTTATTAATCAGCATCATGCAACATGCATTAATTACGTAGACACGACTAGCTAGTGTTAGTGTGTACGTTAATTAATTACCTGCAGCTGGGACAAGGAGATCAGCTGCCGGCATGCCGGCCGTCGGGATCGGGGCGCCATGGCCGGCGGCGAGGCCAGCTTCCATTGATTGGTTCAGCTCGATCGATCGATCTGGTCTGCTCTCACTGCTCATATGAGATACACTCGAAATGGAATGGTGGCGGCGATATATATTTGTTTCACCTATTGGTGGCTTGCAGTAGATAATTACCGGAACTATCGGGTGGCCCGGCCCGATCAATCGACCGACAACTAACAACTTATTAACAGTTAACATCAGTGTTTAGTACAGCAATTCACATCACATCTATACCTAGATTCGACCTTAATTCGATGACGGCCCAGCCGTGGAGACCCGAGAGTACTCCATCTTAATTTGATTGATGGAAGCGTGCCATTAATTAGTGTATGCACGTAAACTCACTCACAGTTCTACATCACACTGCATGCTGTCTCTCTCAAGAGTGCACGTAAACTCACAGTTCTACGTCACACTGCATGCTGTCTCTCTCAAGAGTGAATTTCAGATGAAAAGCTCCAACTATTTTATCAAAACTATTAAGTTTAGCTTATAATTTTAAATAATTACAACGATAGTATACGATATTATTGTAAGAACCCACCAGTATATATGTTTGCGATGCTTATTTAAAACCAGCACCTATTGATTGTTTTTCACCTCTATGAGATAAAAAATTAAAAACCAATATCTTTAAGAATTTATAAGTGCCAATTCTAGATAAAAAATGGAACTATAGTATTAATATTTTTTCTTTCAAAAAACCAGCACCTCTACTAATATTATAGGTGCGGTTGCCAGCGTCCTTATCTCCTTGTGGAGTCGTCCCATCTGTCCTTCATCTCCACCATTCTTCCTTTGTCGCCCCCCTCCTTCCTCCTCCTCCTCGGCCCCCACCGCGTCCCCTCCTTCCTCCTCTTCCTTAGCCGCCGTCGACCCTCTTTCCTCCTCCTTACCCGTCGTCGTCCTCCTTCCTTCTCCTCTTCTCCATTCGACCGACGCCACCTCGGGGGTGGGTGGATCTGTCGTCGCGCTCTCGGGGACAGGCAACAACGACGACTATGGTGCTCTATATGTGTGTTTGCGATTTTGTTGGTCCCCTCTCTACTCTAGGGATGTTGATTTTGTTTTTCATGGTTACTCCAATATCTCATGTGTGTATGTGTTTATATATATATACTCCCTCTGTATACAAAATAAACATCATTTATGACAAGATTTTAGTCAAACATTGAAAATATAAATCATGAATAACTTTTAAATTGTTAAGTTTGAAAATATGAAAACTATATGAATATATTTGCCTTGAAAAATACTTTCATAATAATATACATATTATTCTATAATACATATTAAGAAAAAGTCAAAACATATGTTTTGAAGACCGTGCCGTTGTCCTAACGAAGTTTATTTCGTATACGGAGGGAGTATATATATATATGTATATATATATATGCATATATATATATATACCCCTTATATACATTCCAGCACTTGCTATGTACTTCCACGTTCGTTAACTAAAAGTATTAGATTAGATGGGTCCTACTATCATGGCCAATACTGATCTGCATTTAACCTTGTGGGCCACATTAATACCCATCTATTCTATACATCTAATAAGACTCCAAACTAAATACAAATTGAAAATTTCAGAATTAATTATCAAAATATGGAAAAGCTATACAATAAGTCAACAACGAAGACTCATCAAAACCAAGTACAGCTCGATATTTATTAATTACAAAATTCAAAATTATTAAATTATAAAAAATCTCTTTTAACGGTTTTAAATATCAATTGTAGTTGTGCGATGCATGGATTGGTGACTACTAGGCAATTAATTACTTCGTCATTGTATTTCGCATATGCCACTGCAAACTCCTTCCAAGAAAGTCATGAAAGTACAATTAATTATTTAAGACTAAACTCTGATCATTAATTCCTCATAAAATATAAATCTAATATATAAAACCAATGCGGTAGGAAAGTAACATTAAAATATAACGGCCTTATCGATTGTCAATATTCTCTAATAAAAGAATAAAAATTAATTTATAAGTATATATATTCTTAACAACTTAAAAATCAAAGTAAAAAACTACGTTAAAAATATCTTAAAATTAACTTTTTAAAATTATGTTTGAAGATTCAAAATTTAACTTTGGCTTTAGTTTCTTAGGCAACCAATGGGACTCTAAATCTAATTACAAGTTGTATGCACTAAATGTACTTGTATGCTAAATAATTATTTGTTAAAATATTTTGAAATTTGACTTTCTAGAATAAAAACACTAATGAAAGTGAACTGAAGGAGTAATAATTTGGTCGGTTAAGTTCAACTATATTATAACAAATCGATAAATAATTGAACATTGTCAATCATGTAAAACAGAATTTCAAGCTTGTCACTGGTCATGGATGAAAAGAACCCTCGAAGCTGAGCATGTTGCTCGGATCGACTCATATTGAGCTTGGCTCGGATCAGCTCGATATCGTAGAAACTTAAATGTTAACGAGCCAGCTCACAAGCCACTTAATTAGGTCTAAAATGTCACTGTATTTTTTTATATTTAGAGTTTCTTAATTAATATTTAGTTCTTAATTTACTTCCATTTGCGGTGAGTATTGTACTTGTTAGTGTTTACTATTATGTGAACATATAATTAATTGGTTAATATAGTTTATATGATATAAATGAGATATAACTTATTAATGAGGGCAGTCGCGAGTCGAATCGAGGTAGGCTTTTAATTTATTACTGTAAATGAGCCAAGCCTGACTCGTTTTGATAATGAACACAAACAAACGAGATGGCTCATTAATCTACCTCTTTAATCTTTCATGGGCAGCCGCCAATTAAATAGCATGAAGCCGTAGCGTGAGTATATTGTGAATCCACACTCCACGGAGTGTGAAATTAATCACAAGGATTCACGTGTGTGTGTGTGTCATATATATATATATATATATATATATATATATATATATATATATATATATATGCTGCAGATTTATTGGTTGATTAATTTCGAAGTCTCTTCAAATTAAAGGATAGGAGCCATACAAAGGCATCGATTAATTTTGGAGCGAAGCTTAGAAAGTTGATTGCAAATTTGTCTCGAGTTATTTGGCATTTTCCTATCCTCCGAGGCCCAACGAATGCTGCACCTAACATTTCTTTTTCAAACGGACATTGATAGCACGCTCGCTCATGGTGATCTTCTGGTGAGAGCCTCATCACTCATCAGGTCATGCCATTGCCGATGTTTTATATAAAAAAAATGTTCATTTTAAAAAGAAAACAAGGCCAAACATTTGCAATGCATAGGTTTATTAATTAATAAATACTAGTAAAAATCACAACTACAACAAATACTCCAAAAAGCCTAAGCTACCACGACAACAAAAAAAAGGTTAACCAAGCGCAACACTTAACAACGCAGCTTAACACAAGGACAACAAAGCCAAGCAGCAAGCTAGAAGGAAACAAAACTCTCCTCATTGGCTCGCCTTCTCAATTGGTGTTGATGGCGGCTCCTTTTCATGGAGGGTGTTGGCGGCTGCGGTGCTGGAAAGTAGGCCACCTCGGCGCGCTACGATGGGCTAGGACAGCTGCTACCACACCTGCAGGCAGGCGCAATTGTCGATGCTGGGACTGCGCTAACACTAGTAGCTCGATGAAGGCAAAGGTGAAAGCCTAGATGGTCGGGCACCGTTCTCTCCTTGGAGGCGTCTTGTGTGTCTCCCCATCCTATCGTGTATGGTTTCTTCGGGTGTAAACTTAGCCCAATTCTTGGGCCGACGATGGCGACACATTTGGCGTCATTTTCTTCTTGAAGGCATCGTCGAGAAAATTCTTGGTAATCCTTAGTTTTAGCTCGCATTGATACCTAAGAATGACATTTGGGAAGTCGGAGCTGTAGCGTCGAGGCGTTCGATGATCTTGGCAATGATAACTCGAAGCTATGCTTGGTTCAGTCGGGGTTTAGCTGTTGTCCTCTGAGGAAGTTGGGGCTGCTGCAGGATTGTGAGCTCAGCAACGATGACCCAAGTCGGACCACATCAATCACGTTTCGTTCTGGTGTAGGGTAGCGAGCTTTTCGTTTGCAAGGCTTATCGGTCTGCTTTGGCCGTGCACAATTGAGACTAGTGGTCATGAAATTGGAGTTGCGGTATCGGCAGAACACGACGTGTGGCAACAATGACATGAGCCATTTTTAGTTGTGCTTTGGTTTGGATCGGGTTGATCTGGTATTTCTTGACGAAATCGGAGTCATCCGATTACATGGGTGATGGTGTGATGATGATAGCATCATGTCTTTGATATGAATTAACTAAAAGCACATATCAAACTTAACCTTTGTACATGTCCTGATGAGTTCAATTCCTAAATCAATGTAAGGGGGCTTAATTCATTTGTGGTAGTGAGATGGCCTGGCGAAAAATAATAAGATCTAGCTTTATAACAAATAAAGTCAACCTAGCTACTAGATTATATATATATATATATATATATATATATATATATGTGTGTGTGTGTGTGTGTGTTTGTGTGTATGTATGTATGTTTGTGTAGCAGTTCAACGCCACTGCCGTGGATTGGGCCTGCTACCAAAATGGGGGCACAGTTGGACATGTAGGAAACCTACTAACATTCATCTACCGAATCACTGTCCGGCCACAACATTACACGAGATCACTGAAACAGAAACTAAGCAATCAGGGGCTTTAATTTTACGGCGATCGACTGGGCCAATTCTCTATTCTTTTTTCAATATTTTTTCATTTATATCGAAAGTATGTATTTCCTATGTTTTTTTATCATATGATGCGGTTAACTTTTAGCGTGACGTTGTATCATTCGTTTTATTAAAAAAATATAAATATTATTTATTTTATTGTGATTTGTTTTATCATAAAAAATATAATTTTAATTTATATTTTTATATATTTATACTGAATAAGATGAATAAGATGAATGGTCAAACGTTATATGAAAATGTATGTTCAAACGTTATACGAAAATATCAAAAATATCATAAATAAAAAATATAGGGAGAAGATCGGATTTGAATTTTAGGTCGGATTCAAATATTTTCTAGATAAAAAGCTCGTCTATATGTTTAAAGTTCTAAATCCATATAAACTTTTTGATGTCTCATGGTGAGGCTATGCACCTGGACTGGATCGAACGCATTCGTATGCATGGACGATCGTTCATTATATCTCTCTTTTATGATGGTTTTTACCGGTACTATCGGCCTGTAGAAATAATTTGGACTGTCTATTCAGGGAGGAGCCTGGCCTATAGTAATTCGTCAGTTTCAATGGGTTCTACGGAGCGGGAAAATTCTGGTGGACAGAAAGTTGGTCCGTTTCAACCTTGCATTACCATGGGCTAGGTGAGGTTGTACGGTTGGTGTACTTGTTGCTGCATGGTGGTTAAAGTCTGTATAATAGGATCTGAATTTGCGTTTGCCCTGTGTGTGTAGCTTCATCACGCACACCTAATCGCTCCCACCCTCTTCTTTCGTGGCGGAGGACAAAATTTTTTTCAAGGTGTGACGGCCTATCCCCTGGCACGTTGCTCTAATTTCTTACTAATGAATGAACTGATTACAAATATATATACGTTACTCAATAGAGATGTGGAGATCAGAATAAATTGATAGAGAGATTGGGTAATTTTGAAGATTACATACGGATTGCACTCGTGAAGAGTCGAGTTGCCGGTCCTTGACGTGATTGATGAGCAGTGGTGAAACGCCTTCCTCTGCTGCTCCTGTGTAGCTGGCGGCGCTCTGGCCATGGGCCCATGGCGGAGGACTGGAGGAGGGGGTGTCGAGGGGCCACGGCTCACGCGACCAGTGGCTCCGTGGCTCGCTCCCGGCGGCGCGGGGAGGACCGAGCTCGGCGGCTTGCGTGGGGATCGAGGAGGCCGGCGCCGGGAGGAAAAAAATGGGATCGAGGAGGGGAAGAACCAAAGGAGCCAAGAAGGGGATCGCGACATCGTGTGTTGGGACAGAGTGGAGCAGGCCGTCGGAGGGTAGGTGGGGGGCCTGGGCCAAGCCAAGGTATGGCGCAGGCCATATCTTGTCCTATCGGGCCCTCCGCCACTGCTCTTCTTCACCCTACCGACCCCAACACCGTCTACTTCTTCCTTAGCTCCCACATATTCACTGTCGGGTGTCACCAAGGTGATGTCATGTCACAAGTTCGTCACAGCGGATCCCTTCCCCGTGCACGTGTTGCAGGTTACACCGTAGGTGCTACAGCTTGAGGGTTCCACCACCTGGATCAACCATGGAGAAAGCCGACGAGGCAGCTGTTGACGAGAAATTTCTCTCACGCGCTGACCTGGGAGATATGCTTGACTCCAATGCAGGTCCTTCTCGGCTGCCTGTGCTATGCAGGGTGTGCCAGTTGGTTTGATCTGTTAACCAACAAGAAAAACAAAGAGAAGCGTTAAGTGTTAGGTTAGATCCCCACTTGGATCGGCTAAGGGAACCCATGAGCATATATATGCTATCCTAAAATATATTTAAGCCAAACGACAAATGGATCGGCTATACCAAGACAACATCAACCGTTTAACTCAAATACAATAAAGGATAATAAATATATGAATCGATAACCTAGCTGATACTGGAAAGCTAACAATGAATCAGCTAGTACTCCGACAAATCTTATGAAAAGATATCATTCTTGAACTAGATGCGCGTAGCCTGGAAAATTGGTTGTCGGCTGTCGATGGCAGGCCGATTTCGGCTGGTGACGTCCGACAAGAACAAGATCTTAAAATAAGAGGCGGTCCTAATATAAATCTAATAATAGATATATTAAAAGAAATATATCAGGGCAGATAAGGCCGGCTGAAACCCCGGCACTGCCTCTAAACAATATAAGTCTAGCCGAACAGATCATTGGAAGTTCTAAAAACGACTTAATAGTTCAACATTGATATAGCATTAAGTATAAAAAGAGCAACCCGATCTGTTGTAGCTGATTTATATCTCTCGAGACGGTGAATACCGCATATAAACCAGTCAACCTTTAGATCTAGCCTTACTGGCTGTAAATTCTTGATAGAACTGGCAATGGCAGGATAGATCTAAACATTGATCTAATTTATATGCGCTATATGATAAATATCGCAGTACATACCCCTGAATCTAATGTGTCATTACGATGGAAGCACTAGAAACAGCAGATCATACCGCTAATGACAAGCATTTACCTGGATTTGGGGATTGAAACGATGTAGCCCGTAGCCAAGTCAATTGCTCGTCTGAAGAAAAAAAGGGTGGCGATGCGCCGAAGGTTGAGTGATTGTGTTGAATTGAATTCTCTTTATAGGGGGTCTCGGGTCCTATTTATACCCAAGATACATTATCTGTACAAACCCTGGACTCTATCTAAACTACTATTTAAAACACGACGTTATCCCGGGAAGGACCCACGCCGCATTACAATGAACAGTTTAAACAAAACTCCTAAATTACAGATACAATTGTCGTTACAGGACTCTATCCATAGATGGTAATATCGTTTAACGCGCAATCTAATAACCAAACCTTCTATCTCTCTTTAAACTGTTGCACCAGAAATGGCTTTATCTCTTATGAACCTAGAATCGGCTATCGATCGCTCTTGTCCGATTCAACCTTAGCCGACTGACCTCGCAGCCGATCGCTTCTCAGCCGATGCGGCCTCTGTTTCTCTGCCAAGCCAGCCGATCCGATTCTACTCCACCCTTGCTAGGACTTAGGGATTCAATTACCAAATTTCGGTGTTAACAGTAGTGCTTGACTGTATTAGGAGAAGGATGAGGCAACTAAGCAAGTAAAGAAGGAGCATGCCACGTCAATAGTTCAGGCCAAGAAGGAGAGAGTTGAGAAGGTAGTTGTTCATATTTGTTACAATCACAAATAAATCTCTCAAAGTACTCCAAAAGTATTAAACCACAAGGAACTTGTGTATAGAATCTAAGAAACAGCTTTGGTCCAAGGACAACAACAGCGTGGGAGGTGAATGATAGAGAGGATTTCTATGGGTTAAGATTCTTAAGTAAGTTAAGGTAAAACTCTATCACTTGCTTCGGGCACTGGCTCTTCCCTGGTCTGCCAAGTGAGTCTGGCTTGTAGCTCTATCATGTACCTAAACATGTAACCAGGGAAACCGCCTTTGGCCATCGACTTTCCCTGTGAGGCTGACATGTGGGCCCTTATGACGATGCACTGTGGATAGGCCTTTGTTATGTCATTTTTGCTATGATTTGTGGGCCCTCCAATCTGTCCAATCCGTGTACTCACGTCTGATTGGTCGAGGGTGTGTTTCTTCGCATGACGGGTGGTTGCATCCATGATTACCTACATACAAATATTCACTAACACTTGTGAAAATGATTAGTAATAAACCCTATCACTAAGTTTGGTGTCTCATTTTATATCCTTTTATGTAGGAATTGACAGTCAGATCTAGTATTTAAGGATCGTCAACACTGATGTCGTTGGTGGAAGGTAGGGAGAAGAAGAAGAAGATTCTAAGGCATGTTGTCAAGAAATTCAAAGCTGAGATGATGAACAACGACAAGGACGAGGACTGATGAGAACTAGTGTCACGCCCGAAATTCACACCGAATTTCGCGGCTAATTTGTGCATTACACCCTCGTCCAGGCATCAGCCGAGGTACACAAATCGACGTTATTGATAATACAGAATCCTCGTCTTAGAAACAATATAAAAGAGTTACACAAATGCAGCGGAAAGGAAAAAAAACGACTTAAGCTAAACTTGACACGAGCGAAGCGGAACACCAACTCCACGGCTAAACCTTGACGAGAATAAGCCTACACCTCCTCGGAGACCTCGATCTCAACCTCTGGCACTGGAGGAGGAAAAAGAAGCAAGACTGAGTACAACCACCGTACTCAACAAGTCACACCAAAGGGGACATGATGCAAGATAAATAACAAGGAAAGGTCAAGGGGCTCAATTTGCATAAACAAGCATTTGCGGTATATAATAACAATATTTGAAGACAGAAAACAGTAGAAAGATTTAAGCGGTATTAAATAAACACCGTCCAACGCTCAAACCACGTTGCAACAGCCCATCCATCCACCCGCACTAGTCATGCTTCCACATTTCATTCGAATAAATAAATGAGACTAATCAAGGTGAATCGGTCGATCGCCCGTAACTGGGCACGGCTATTCGAATAGTTTTTACTCGATCGAGGTGTACAACTGTACCCACAAGACACAATCCCACAACACGTTACAGTGCGCCGGTGCACCACCATGGTGCCCGGAAAGGAATGTGACAGGGACCCTTCACATAACCCCTCTAATCAATCGTACCACACCAAGGTTTCGCCCCCATTCCCATCGGGCAATGGGCAGCCCCTCTAGTGCCGCGGTGAATTGGAAGGCGATCAACCCTTAAAACCGGGCCGACCCAACTCCATCACTCCCACCCTCTCGGGATACGCCGACTAGAGACGGCTACGCTACTGACCTGGCCATTACCCATGCGGCTTGTGGTATGCACGGCATTTCTTTCGGGGTTTCCGAGAACTGGTCCTTAATCGTCATGAGCACGCTAACCACAATCCAACCATGTGCTCACGACCCACCTTTTCATAATTCAATATTATTAAAAACAAGGTCATATCTTAATATCATCGGAAAGTCAACTTTAGTAATAAACTTGATTAGTGTGATTCCCTTAAGTGATCTAGTTGCGCTAAGCATAACTAATTGGACCCCAAGTTATCAATGGTATAAGGTAAACAATCCTATGGTTGAGTACAATAGGTATAAACATCCCATGAAATGACATTCTAAAACATATGCAGTATTTGAACGAAAAAGAGGTATTTAATAAAATAGGTATAATATGGTCAATGTAAGGTATGACTTACCTTGCTCTGGAGACTGAGGAACCTCGGCGACTACTTCGAAGAGAACGGGCTCGCCGAAAAACTCGGGATCTACACGACAAACAAAGCACTCAACAAACACCCTAAAAAGTATACTGAAACAGCACTGGAAAGTATTTTTAATGGATTCTTGACATTTTTCTGGATTTAATGAAATTTGAATGGGCTAAAACGGAGCTCGGATTCAAAAGATATGAATTTTAGAAGTTTAATTGTGATTTTTAAACTAAACAGAAAAGACTAAATTATTTATTGCGCAATTAAGTCCCTGGTGATGTCATCAACGCGCGGCTCAGGGTTGACGTCGCGCATGACGTCGGCGGCCGCGTCGACCCTAGGGCGACGTCGGCCCGCGGCCGGCGCACGCAGGAGCGGGGGCGGCGGCGGATTGGCCACGTGGCGAGATCCGAGCGGCCGGATCGGCGGCGATCGGACGGCGGGGCGAAGGCTAGGGTTAGGGTTTCACGGGCGGCGGCGGCGCGGGGTTTTGCCCGATGACCTTGGCGGCACGGCGGCCGGGACGGCTCGCGGCGGCGGCGCGCGGCGGCGACGAGCCCGGCGGCGGCGGCGCGCGGCACGGCGAACGCAAAAGAAAAAGAGAACGGCGCTCACCGACGGTGGGAAGAAGGCGACGCCGACGACGATTTTGGGGCTAAACCTAACGGGAAACAAAGGAAGCACGCGGCGGCGCGAGAGGGATTTTATAGGGCGGAAAGAGATCGAATCGGGCACGGGATGGCGGGAAAATCTCGCCGTTTGTTTCGGACTCGGAGAGAGAGAGGATAATCGGCGACCGATTCGGGCGGCGGCGGTTGTTGCGGCGCGCGGGAAAGGCGGGCACGGGTGCGACGGCGCGGGCCGAAGCCCGGCGTGGGGCCACGCGGCGCGAGCGCGTGGAAACGGCGCGAAAAGAGGTAGGGCGGCGCGGCCATGGCGGCGGCGGTTGGGCCGGCCGGGCGCGAGGGAGGCGGCTCAGACAGTTGGGCCCACTGTCGGTGGCCCGCGCGCAAGGGAGGGCGCCGGACTTTGCGTGGCGCGGCGGCTCTTGGGCCTTGGCCCACGGCCGAGGAGGAGGGCGGCTTGGGCGGAACTTGGGCGGGAAAGAGCGGGAAAAGGACGGCCCAAAAGGGAAAAAGGAGGGAAAAAAAGAAAAATAGGGATTTAGGGACTTAATTTAATTCCGATTTGTTATTTAATTGATTAAAAAATACTTAGAGTGCTCTAAAAATTCCAATAAAAATCCTGTTAGCGTATTTTGATATGCGAACTCAAGAAAAATCCCACCATGTCGTTTCCATTTATTAATTGCATTTTAAAATTATTGGTTGGCTCAGGTTAATTTCGAAATTCCGATTATTTCGAGTAAATTATTTAAATAAATTAGGGAAAACCCGAGGATGTGACAACTAGCCAACTAACCTAGCATTTCTCAATCTCAGCTTTTGAAGAAAGAAAAACTCGAGCAAAGTATTTCAAAGATAATTGTGATGATCTCATATTTTGTCAGCTTAATTTCATCCTGGCAAAATCATAATCATGTGCAGATATATGAACGTGTTTGGTTCTATGCCAATCTCAACCACACCAATATTTTGGCATTGCCTACAAATTTTTTTGGTTGTTTGGTTTGTAGCATGCCAAATACTAGCCTAACCAATCTTATCGAGGCAACGAACCGAACAAGCACATTTAGCAAAATTTTGAAAATAACCAAACGTTGACATTGAAAAAAAAAGACCAACATTGGTTGGCTATCTTAGAACTAAAAGGACCCATAACGTTGAAAGGACCGAAGGGGAAAGCTTCATGCAAAAATATTATAAACTCTCGTGTCGGGACATATAAAAAATGTGTAGTACTTGTTTGGCTTTATAGCCAAACTCAACCAAGCCAAAAAAATTGGAATCCAAAAATTAGTCACCCATTTGGTTTGTGGCAAAAAAAATGGCATTGCCAAATTATTTGGCTTGGTTGAATTGAGTTCATAGACAAAATACAGCATAAAAGGAAAGATTTTATTTTACTTTCATACTCATTTGACAATTGACACCCTAACTCACTATCATAGACTCAAATGGTCCCACATGTCATAATAAAAATATCAACATAATTAAAATGGCAACGAAAAAAGTGTCAAATTATCAAATTTTACATACAAAAGCCCTACCAACTTTTGCAAAAAAGGATTTTTGACTATGCTAATTTTTTCCATCGTCAAAAAGGCAAAAAAATGTTTCTAAAAAACTTTGTCAAAAAAAGTTCCATGGAATGTTGAAGAAGAGGATCGATCGATCCGGGTCAGGATAGTGGCTTTTTCTCTTGTTTGTCTAAATCAGGGGAAGTTCGAAAATAGCTAGCGAGTGAAGAATATCATTGAAGATGTTTGCCTATGAGTGATCAAAGGAGTTGTTTTTGTTGGAAGACTGTCTAATGAGGTCGAACAATATCATTGCTCTGGGTTCGTTGATTAACCTCGGTAACTATGCCAATAATTGTTTGGCATAATTGTTTGGTGACTGGAATATGGTACGGTCTTTTGTTGTGTCGCTCATTAACATCTATAACTATGCCAATAATTGTTTGGGGTTAAAAATTTAATCATGATTTGACATATTTTAATCCATAAAAATATCATACTAAACATGTATATATATAGTAGAATGATCTAGTGACAGTGCTAAACATGAACATGCTAATAACAACATAAGCATCATTAAGAAACATGTTTAACACTATAGTTAGGAATTTGACATACTCGAAGAACCCTCTGGTACTAGGTGAGACATTGTTGTTGTTGTTGCCTTCGTTGATGGAGCCATTCTCACCTCCACCAGTGCCACTGTTCCCGCCACCTCCACCATTGCCGTCGCCGGTTGATATGACGATATAGAGGATGTAGAGGAAGTAGATGATACAGTGTAGAGAGCAATCGCTCAAGAGTGCTCCCCAAAAACTTGATCGCACGCCTACCTATGCAGGTACGTAAGTAGATGGAGTTTCGGAGGCCTGCTCGTTCTGAGAACCTATACACGCAGGTGAGCGAAACTGGAGAAACAGAAGGCAACGCATGAACAGAAGAGGAGAGAAAACCAGTGCTGTGAGAAGATAAACAGAAGTGCTTTTTTCTATCCCAGAGGATATGATAAGGATGCATGCGAGAGAAACGTTATGAAGAATTGATAGCGCATAAGGATCTCGTCCGTTAATGGAGTAACATCATCATTGATGGCCATCGGTTACGTTAAAACATAACGTTACAGGGAGAGAGAAAGCAGCAGCCAGCCACTCGCCACGCCCATGGCCTTGGCCCGGTCGGCCCGGCTTGGCTCACGCCCGCGCGCGTTTGATAGTCCCACCACTATCTCAAATGCTCAACAGGTGCTTTCTGATAGCAGCCTATTTAAGTTGAGATCTCTTCAATTAAATTTTCAAGGTGATATTAATCCCCTTAACATTAATTGTGAGTCCATGGAATTTATTAGAATTAAATTGGGCCTAGCCCATTTACTCTAACAATCCCCACCAAATTTCAGGGCTCACAGGAAATGTTATTGGTTCTACACTTGTTTGTTATACCAGTGTTTCGGTGGAGACTGTTAAGTTGAACTTCCACCTAGAAAAAGAGCTACATCTGTCCACAACTGAATAATGGACTAGGTATTCAATTGTCAGTCTTGTGCAATTAGGTTTTACTAAATTCCTTAACATATATTAGGTTCTCGTTAGCATCCCCTTTAGCATCCCCTCTGTTTAGAGTGTATAAGTCATACTCTAGGCCTTTTTCATGAGTATCTAGAAATCTCATAAACTATGACTAACAGTCAAACTCATATAGGTATGTTCCTTATATATGTGTTCCTTTTAAGATGTTTTGTAGGCCAACATCTCTGTTTTAAGAAAAGCCACTCATATCATATTAAGGTATGCACTAACCTACCATACAAATAAGGAGAGAAGTACATCAAAGAAATGTGCCCTTTAAGGGTCTCTTCTCCTAGTCATCTAATAGCTTGTTTCGCCATCCTAATTCATGGGGATCTCCAATCACATAGGACATGTTATCACTACTGTGTATCTCAAGTGGGTCTCAAGACCATCTCATTCGATGCACTGTCTATTATATTACACGATAGACCCTTACTGAACTGATCTGCTAGATTTTTACCAATCTGGACATAGTCCAATGCTATCACTTCGGAGTTTTTCAGCTTTCTGACAGATTTCAGTCTTCTCTTTACATGCCTAGATGACTTCATGTTATCCTTTGAACTATTCACCTTAATAATCACCATTTTATTATCACAGTTCATCAGGATAGCTGGTACTGGTTTTTCAACCATCGGCAAATTCATCAGGAGCTCACGAAGCCACTCGGCCTCAATAGTGGCAGTATCTAATGTTGTGAGTTCTGCTTCCACTGTTGACCTCATTAAGATGACCTGCTTGCAAGACTTCTAGAAAACAGTGTCACCTCCAAGTGTCAACACATATCCACTTGTGGCTTTTATCTCATCAGCATCAGAACAGTTTGAATCACTATAGCCCTTTAGTACTTTTCAATACCCGGCATAATGAATTCCATAGCTCACAGTGACCTTTAGATAGCGCATTACTCTTTCCAGAGCACACAAATGATCATCTCATGGATTTAAAACAAACCGGCTCAACTTGCTCAGAGCAAATGAGATGTCAGGCCTTATTGCACTAGCTAAATACATCAGTGAACCAGTGATCTGATAATATCTTAGTTGATCCCTTGTTATTATTTGTTTTTCCTTAATAACACACTAGGATCATATGGAATAGAAGTTGGCTTGCAGTCACTATAACGAAAGCGACTTAAGACTTTGTCCACATAGCAGGATTGCAAGAGTGTAACTCCACCATCATCTCCTCTCAGTAGCTTAAAGTTAAGAATAACATCAGCTACCCTTAAATCTTTCATCTCGAAGTTTTTGGACAAAAAATTCTTAACCTCCTCAATCACACCCAAAAATTAATATGTCATCGACATATAAACACAAGATCACTCTCTCTCCCCCACCATAGCGATAGTACACGCATTTCTCAGCTTCGTCCATAACAAATCAAGCAGATATTAGAGTTTTGTCAAACTTCTCATGGCATTGCTTAGGTGCTTGCTTAAGGTCATACAAGGACTTCAACGACTTACACACCATTCCCTCTTGACCTTCTAATACATACCCATCTGGTTGATCCAAATAGATCTCCTCATCCAACTCTTCATTAAGAAAAGCTGTCTTAACGTCCATCTGATGAACAGAAGACCATGAGTGGCAGCCAGAGCCAGTAGTACTCAAATCATGGTCAAGCGAGCAACTGGTGAATAACTGTCGAAAAAATCACCGCCTTCTTTTTGGGTATAACCCTTGGCCACAAGCCTTGCCTTGTACTTTTCAATTGTATCATCAGGCCTAATCTTTTTTCTTGAAAAACCCACTTGCATCCTATAGGTTTGCACCCGTATGGACGCTCAACGACTTCTCAAGTACCATTAGACATAATAGAGTCCATCTCACTGCGTACCGCTTCCTTTCAATAGTTAGTGTCAGGAGATGAATATGTATCTTCTATGGTTCTAGAAGTGTCATCCACAAGATATACGATATAGCCATCACCAAAAGACTTTGCAACCCTTTTTCTCTTACTCTTTCGAGTAGCTATATTGCTATCCTCCTCAGAATTTTCCACAGGCGTTTGATCATCGTGTTCTATTGGCACAAAAGTCTCGGGAATAAAATAGGTTCTTGATTATAAGTGATAGTTGTATCTTCCATGAAAAAATTATTCTAAAAACATATAGCATCTCTGGACTCAAAAATTATACAAACACGCATGTCTAGTACTCCAGAATTTACAATTAAGAATCTATATCCCACGTTGTGGATATCATAATCAAGGAACACACAATCCACGGTTTTTGGTCCAAGTTTGTGCTTTTTGATTATAGGCACATTGACCTTAGCCAAACATCCCCACATGCACAAATATGAGAGATTTAATCTTTTCTTTTCCCATTCCTCGAATGGTGTTACTTCTTTATTCTTAGTTGAAATTTTATTCAGTACATGATACGCATTTAATATAGCCTCATCCCACCATTCCTTGGAAAGCCCCATAGTGTCTAACATGGCATTCATCAACTCGGTTAGAGTGCGATTTTTTATTTGGCAACCCCATTTGATTGGGTTGAACAGGGAGGCGTCCTCTCATGAATAATTCCAGACTATTCACAATGAAGTAAACTCATTTGAAAAATACTCTCCACCTCGATCAGACCTAAACCGTTTGATTTTCCTTTTAAGTTGGTTTTCTACCTCAGCTTTATAGATTTTAAAGTAATTCAATTTTTCATCCTTTGTTTTCAATAAATACACATAACAAAATCTAGTGCAATCATCTATAAGTGCCATGAAGTATTTCTTTTCCCCTTTTATCAATATGCCATTCATTTCGCACAGATCGGAATGAACAAGTTCTAGAGGTGCCAAATTTCTTGCCTCTGATGCCTTGTGAGGCTTGCGAAGTTGTTTCGCTTTAACACAAGTTTGGCACTTAGAACCTTTGACCAAAGTGAATTTTAGGATTAAACTCATGTTAACTAAGCGTGTCATACAACCAAAATTCACATGACAAAGTCGCGAATGCCACACATTGGACTCATCATCATTGTTCATATGGTTCACAACATTATTACATGCATCATCCAAAGAAAAGCGGAACAAGCCTCCGCTATCATAACCTTTACCAACAAATGTTCCATATTTAGATATGACACACTTATTGGACTCAAACACAAGTTTAAAATCATCTCTACAAAGTAGAGAGCCACTAACAAGATTCTTCTTTATTGAGAGAACATGTTGCACGTTCTTCAACTGCACGGTCTTTCTCGAAGTAAACTTCAAATCGACCGTACCAACACCATGAACAGTTGCATGCGAACCACTCCCCATTAGCAAGGAGAAACCTCTCCCAACCTGATAAGAAGAAAACAAGGAAATATCAGCACACACATGAATATTAGCGCTACTATCAACACACCACTTAGGTGAATGAAAGACAGAAAGAACTATAGGTAAAACTTTACCATAACCTTATGTTCCTCCTTGATGTGAAGTTGTGCCACTTGCAATATCTCTTCTTCTTTAATTCTTCACCGACGGGATCACGTGATTTTCGGGGAGCTGAATCGCTTCTCCTTGAGCGGCAAGTCAAAAATCCTGTCGGCCTTAGTGATGTCGAAGTCATATCTCTCTTCTTTGGCCATCTTCAGCAGCCATTGGCAGACGATGGCCTTTTTTATTCTTGGCCCATTCGGCTGCCGCTACTTCTGCGTCATCGTCGTTGAATCGTAGTTCGATTCGACGACGACCTGAGTTATGTTCTTGACGGCCTTCCTAGTGTCTTGGAATCGCTGCTCGTGGGCCGTCACCTTCTACGCCAAGTGGGCTAGGCTGTCGAAGTCCTGCGCAGAGAATCGCTCTCGGATCAGCGTGATCAAGCCATGAAAGGCCAAATCGGCCAGCTAGGCGTCCGATAGCACCAAGCTGTAGCATTGGTTCCTCATCTCCCTAAAGCGTTCGATGTATTCTTGAACCGATTCATTGTGTTTCGCCGATCTTTGGTGAGGTTCGACAACTTCATCTCATGGTTGCCGGAGTATAAGTAACGTGAAACTTTTCGAGATCGATCCAGCTCTGTATCGAGTTATAAGGCAATGAGGAGAACCAGGTAAAAGCCGATCCCGAAAGGGACAGAGGGAACAACCGAACTCTCAAGGCGTATGTAGCCGATGCTTCGCCGCACTGCACCAAGAATCGGCTGACATGCTCGTAAGTTAAAACGTTGTCTTGCCCTGAGAACTTCAAAAAATCTGGGATCTTGTATCGGTTGGGCAGCAGAATTCGCTCGAAGTCCTCTGGATAGGGATACCGATACATGTTTCCTGAATCTTTTGGCTTGAGGCCGAATTGATCACGCATGACATCTGCAATCAGATCGACCCAAGTCCGGTTGTCCTGCTGTATCGGCTCGTACGAGTCATACGGCGCGGGTGCTTGCCGATACAGCGGTGGTGGCGTCTGAGGCCTGTAGTGATGGTCTTGACGGCCTCCTTGATACTGGTAGTGATGATCAGCTGGAGGTGGCTGATGTGCCGGTGGTGGCGTTGGTGGTCCCAGAAACAGCTGTCGGCCACCGGCGTTATACCGACTGTCCAGGTCAATCTGGGGAATAGGCTCTGACTGTCGATTGTCGTTGAACATGTTAGCAATCTGATCCTGGGGCAGCGGTTGCTATCGGTTTAGCATAGTAATCACTGGCCTTGTAGCCGATTCAGTTGGATTTGGCTGGCCGAGGACCCCTCCTGGAGGCCCTGGTTGTGTTGGTGGTGGGATCGGCCGATTTTGGGTGACCAACGTCCTGTATCCAGGAAACTGTCCGTCTGTAAAGTACGTCGGCCCTCGTTGTAGCTGGTCGACTATCTTGGTGTCGACCATGGTAGTGATCATGTTGTTGAGAGTGTTGACCAGGATGCTACTTTGGTTGACCAGCACGTGGTGAACGACCGAATCAATTTGGTCTTGCAAGGTATGAAGGGCCGAGTCGTCCTGTTCCTAAATCGGCTCCTCCATCTTCTGTTTGCCTTTTGTCTCACCAGAGGAGGATGCCTTGAGATCGTCCATGCTGAATTTATACTTTTGATGCACGGCCCCGGATCTTGTTTGGGTGAAAGATTGCAAGTAGTTGGCCTGGAGCTCTTCCACCATCTTCTTATAATCGGCCTGCTGTTCAGCCGATAACTGCTCCATCTTCACAGGCACGATGTTGTCCTGGAAAACATTGGGGCTCTTGGAGTCGATCATCTTGCCGGCTGAATCGATGCGTCCTAGTCGAGCCGACAGAGAAAGTCCCACTGGGCGTGCCAAGAAACGTGTTGATGAGAAATTTCTCTCACGCGCCGGCCTGGGAGATCTGCTTAACTCCAGTGCAGGTCCTTCTCGGCTGCCTGTGCTGTGCAGGGCATGCCAGTTGGTTTGATCTGTTAACCAACAAGAAAAACAAAGAAATATACGTTAAGTGTTAGGTTAGATCCCCACCGGATCGGCTGAGGGAATCCATGAGCATATATTTGCTATCCTAAAATATATGTAAGCCAAGCGACTAGAATGGATCGACGATACCGAGACAACATTAGTCGTTTAACCTAAATGCAGTAAAGGATAACAGATATATGTATTGATAACCTAGCCGATACTAGAAAGCTAACAATGGATCGGCTAGTACTCCGATGAATCTTATGAAAAGATATCATCCTTGAACCAGAGGCTTAGCCCGGAAATCGGCCGTCGGCTATCGATGGCAGGCCGATTTCGGCTTATAAGGTCCGACAAGAACAAGATCTTAACATAAGAGGCGGTCCTAAAATAAATCTAATAATAAAAATACTAAAAGAAATATATTAGGGCAGATAAGGCCGGCTGAAACCCCGACACTGTCTCTTAAACATATAAATCTAAATGAATAGATCACTGGGAGTTCTAAAAACGACTTAATAGTTCAACTTTGATGCAGCATTAAGTATAAAAAGAACAACCTGATCTGTTATGATTGATTTATACTTCTCGAGACGGTGGATACCACATATAAACCAGTCAACCTTTAGATCCAACCTAATTGGCAGCGGGTTCCTGATGGAACTGGCCAATGGTAGGATAGATCTAAACATTGCCCTAGTTTATATGCGACATATGATAACTAACGCAGTACAAACCTCTGAATCTAATGTGTCATTACGATGGAAGCACTAGAAACAGCGGAACATACCACTAATGACAAGCATTTACCTGGATTTGGGGATCGAAACGATGCAACCCGTAGCCAAGCCAATTGCTTGTCTGAAGAAAAAAGGTTGGCGATGCGTCGAAGGTTGTTTGATTGTGATGTTGATATAATTACAGGGGGTCTCGGGTTCTATTTATACCCAAGATAACATTATCTGTACAAACCCTGCACTCTATCTAAACTACTATTTAAAATACGACGATATCCTGGAAAGGACCCACGCCGCATCACAATGACCAGCTTAAACAAACTCCTAATTACAGATACAATTGTCGTTACAGGACTCTATCCATAGATGACAATATCTTTAACGCGCACTCTGATAACCGAATCTTCTATTCATTTTCAAACATCTGCACTAGAAATGGCTTTATCTTCTCCGAACCTAGAATCGGCTATCGGCCGCTCTTGTCCGATTCAACCTTAGCCGATCAGCCTCACAGCCAATCGCTTCTCAGCTGATGCGGCCTCTGTTTCTCCGCCAAACCAGCCGATCCGATTCTGTTTCATCCTTGCTAGGACTTAGGGATTCAATTACCAAATTTAGGTGTCAACACTCCTCCATTGCTAATGACCATGTTTGCAGCCTTTTTGTCCTTGCGATTAGGATAATCTTTGGCCCAATGTCCAGGATCATCGCACACAAAGCAGTTGTCCTTTGCCTTTCCCTTGCCTTTCTTCTTAAAAGTGGTTGTAGTCTTGGGTTTGACATCAAGTTTGATCTTTTTCTTATTGTTGTGAGATGCATGAGGGTTCTTCTTCTGCACCAAGTTGGCACTAAAACCTCCCTCAACCTTTTTACCATAGTTGTCGTTTGCCCTCGCCTTCTCCTCAACACCCAAAGATCCAATGAGATTAGTAACACTGAACTCTTGCCTCTTGTGTTTTAGAGAAGTGGCAAAGTCCAACCAAGAAGATGGCAATTTAGCAATAATGTCACCCGCCACAAACTTGTCTGGCAACTCACAGCAGTTGTTTTCAAGTTTCTTTGCTAGAACCTGAATCTCATGAGTTTGCTCTATTACAGAATGGTCATCGACCATTTTGTAGTTATAGAACTACTCCATGACATACAACTCACTGCCAGCATCGGAGACTTCGAACTTGGCCTCAAGTACATCCCACATATCCTTCCCAGAAGGCATATGCATGTACACATCTACTATATTGTCAGCTAGTACACTGATCAATGCTCCACGAAACAAGAAATTCTCAAACTTGAATTTAGCCTCCTCCTCCTCAGGTGAGAGAGGTCGTTCGGTCGCTTGCCCCGTAAAACAAAGAAACATTGCATAGTTGTGGACCACAATAGTGCACATACCTTCCATCTCTTATAGTTTGAAGCATCGAATGCATGTGGTTTTAGTGATGCGGCAAAACCAACTACCGAAAAAGACCTATCAAGTTCTTATTTTTGAAAATCTAGTCATGATTCAACATATTTTAATACACAAAGATATCATACTAAACATGACATGTATATAGTAGAATGATCTAGTGACAGTGTTAAGTATGAACATGCTAATTACAAAATAAGCATCATTAAGAAACATGTTTAACACTATAGTTAGGAATTTGACATACCCGGAGAACGCTCCGGTACTAGGGGAGGCATTGTTGGTGTTGTTGCCTCCGTTGATGGAATCATTCTCGCCTCCACCAATGTCGTTTTTCCCGCCACCTCCACCATTGCCGCCGTCGGTTGACATGGCGATGTAGAAGATGTAGAGGAAGTAGACGATACAGTGCAGAGAGCAGTCGCACAAGAGTGCGCTCCCAAAACTTGATCGTCCACCTACCCGTGTAGGTACGCAAGCGGACGGAGTTCCAAAGGCCTGCTCGTTCCGAGACCTGTGCGCATAGGCGATCGGAACCGGAGAAATAGAAGGCAGCACATGAACAGAAGAGGAGAGAAAATCAGTGCTATGGAGAAGATGAACAGAAATGCTTTCCGTCTATCCTGGAGGAGATGATAAGGATGCACGCAAGAGAAATATTAAGGAGGATTGATAGCGCATAATGATCTCGTTCGTTACCGAAGTAACATCACCATTGATGACAGTCGGTTACGTCAAAACATAACATTACAGAGAGAGAGCAGCCAGCCACGGCCTCGGCCCGCCCGGCCTGGCGCGCGCGCGTGGCAGTCCCACCACCATCTTAACCACTCAACTGGTGCTCCCTGATAACAGCCTATTTAAGTTGAGATATTAATTCCCTTTGCATTAATTGTGGGCCATGAAATTTATTAGAGTTAAATTGGGTCTAACCCATTTACTCTAACATTTGGTGATTGGAATATAGGTTTTTTCCTAATGTCACTGATTACCCCCTGTAACTATGCCAATAATTGTTTGATGATTGGAATATAGGTTCAGTGCTCGGTCGAAACAAAAACTCAGTAGAGCAGTGATTCCGGATGCCCAATGTGCCTTACAAAGTCTATTTATATTATGGTTGTCTCATACTATGTTGGTGTGGTTCTATATTTATGTATGTCTTATTTTCAATAGTGTTGCATATATACTCACTTATTATTGTGTAAATTGGTTTATGTATGCCTTCTCAGCTTTCCAATGGACGGTGGAAAGTTACAAGTCACTTTCGGCGATGGCAGCATGCATGAGATGGAGTCGCGTGACGTCGCGCTGCTCTTCCAAAACTGCGTGATCAACGTACCATCAACATCCAAGGCTACCCTCGACATCTTCACCAAGTTCATGAAAAGACAAAGAGGCAAAGGAGATGATACGTGTTTGAAACTGATGAAAATAAATATTAAGTTGACACACATAAAAAACATTAACATATAGTTAATTAAATTTTAATTATTACAAACTTGATAAATGAATATATCTTATATCTTAAAATAATTTGTATATAGAAAGTTTTTTCAAAATAATTTGACTAAAAAAAATAAGGCCTATAGACTTCTGAATCCTGGTCGACTCTGATTGACAACGCAGACTCCTTGTCGTCCCATCTTATCCAGGTACATTCATCTACTGCTATCCTCTGCTGAAATTACACTGTGGCTGGAGAATTTAAGATGAAACTAATGATGATGATTTGTTGATTGCAATGGATGCAGCTGGCCTACAAGTCGGATCAACAGAAGCTACTGGATTTGTGTGGCAAGTGAGCGGCTGTCCTGTTCAAAGGGCGGAGCGCCCTGTAACTTGTGAGCCTCAATTAGTCTAATCTAGCCTAGTATTGCAGCTGAGATGATCCTTCTGTAGAAACAAGTTATGCTTCAGTTTGTTGCAATTCCTCAATTCATCTAATCGAGAATTCGAGATATAGTATTGCAGCTGAGCTGATCCTGATGTAGGAACAGATTATGCTTTAGTAGGAACAAATTATTCCTTACTTTGCAGGTTCAAACTGTGTCTCACCGTGCGTTTAATATGGTCTGTCTAATGTGCATCTGGGAATATCTTACCCTTATTACTGTATGATCTACGGGGAGTAATCGCATGTTGAAACCTATATTTGGAATTGCAATTGCATATTTATTTTATTCTATTTGGAATTACAATTTCCTTTTGTTTTGGAGTTGTTGTGACTACTATCACTTCCGTTTTGCTGTTTGACTTTGACCGAGGTCAACCAACCTGCGGTTGATCGAGGAAGTGCCATATCCACCATCCGATGAGGACAGGTGGCGCGATCCCATCCGCCCAAACCCTTCCACCACCTCAAGCCTTCGCCTTTCCTCCTTCCGGCGAGGCGAGGCGAGTACTCGCTCTCGCGTCGCGCCCCTCCTCGCGCGCTCTCTACGCGGCAGCCAGGATGAACCCGGCACAGCGTCGCGTCCAGATTCGTAGGCCGCGGCGGCCTATAAGTACACTCGCGGGACACACTTTCTCTCTGAGGATTGCGGTTGCAGCCGGAGAAACGGCCACCGGTAGGAGTAGCGGAGGGGAGCAAGAGTGGCGGTGCTGGAGCTTGGGGGGTGGGGGGTATCGAGGTGGGTTTCTTGGGCGCGATTGCTGGGGTGGGGTTCTTGGTTTTGGATCGGGCAATGCAGTTTTGGTTCTTGGTGTTCGTGTCTCTGTTCTTGTTTGGTGCCTGTTCGTGGTAAATTGTTCGGTTTTACTGCGGATTTTGGTCGAATTTTAGTTCTGGGTTGAGAGTTCTAGTGGTTTGGTGAGTGTTCTTGGATCATCTGCGCCTGCTTTGAGGGCTAATTCGATTTGTGCGTTCTCGTTTCAGCGATCGAGTCGTCGTCTTCCCTGAGCAATCCAGCCGCGCGCGCCCGGCCTGTTCTGCTTCCATCTTCTCCACGCGGATCGGCGAGACAGGAATCAGGAGGCATCCAGGTAAAGCACGCCACGCTCGCTTCGCTTGTTTCAACCGTTAGCGCAGATTCTGTCTTTCCTGGACCACCTGATCGAATGCCATCTCTGTGTTCGCGCAAATGCTTCAAAGGAGCAGGAATTAGTGGTTTCAGTTCATGTGTGCTTCATCTTGCGTTTCACAATGTTCTTGCCGACCTTGCAGCTATCCAGAATTCCATCTATAACAGAAGCCATAGCCATTTCACTTGTTGTTGAGTTGTTGCTTTGTATGTTTATTATTGTCTTTCCTGAAATACTACAAATGCTGACTTTTTGCTTGCAAACATGCTTCAAAGAAGAAACATTAGCTGAGTTCATATTTGCTTTTCCATTTTTTTGTACTGTAGATAGTGATTCTGCTTTTATATACAGCAAGCTGAAGAAACAATAGCTGAGTTCATGTTTGCTTTATCTTACAATGTTCATAGAATATCCAGTTTGGCTACTGTAGATAGTGAGTCTGCTTTTTCAAACAACAAACTGCAGATTTTTTTTTTCTTCCCTGAGTGGTGAAGGCCATGGTTCTTGATTCATTACTTGGTTTGCTTCCATGGCAGAGCAGTTCTGTAGTTTGTTCAGTTACCTGAACTATGTGGTTCTGAATTTTGCCTCCCGGTTGAGAATTGGAGCAGTTTAGTGAGTTTTCTTGATCGCTTGCACCTGCTTTGAGGGCTAATTCGCTTCACGCATTCTTGTTTCAGCGATTGAGTCGTCATCTTCCCTGAGCAACCCAGGGTGCCCCACCTGTTCTGCTTCCTCTTCTCCACGTGAATCGGCGAGACAAGAAGCAAGAAGCATCCAGGTAAAAAACGCCATGCTCACCTCACTTGCTGTTGCAACCATTAGTGTTCTCTGTTCAAATGCCATCTCTGTGTTCGTGCAAATGCTTCAAAGCAGCAGGAAGTTAGTGGTTTAAGATCATGTTTGCTTCATCTTGTGTCTCACTGCGTTCTTGCCATCCAGATATGGCTGAAGGCATAATTTCTTCACTGGTTGTTGAGATACTGCTGTATGTTATTATTGTATTTCCTGAACTTTTTCTTCAAATGCTAATTTAGTGCTTGCAAACATGCTTTAAAGAAGCAACAATATCTGAGTTCTTGTTTGCTTTCTCTTACAGTGTTATATAAGATCCATCTCGCTCACTGTAGATAGTGATTCTGCTTTTATATACACCAAGCTGACGATTGTTTTCCCCTGAGTGGTGAAGATCGTGGTTCTGGATATACATTGTTTGCTTTGCTTCCATGTCATAGCAGTTCTGTAGTTTTTCTTCAGTCACTTGTACTATATGCGCCTGTGGCGCTACTACTTACTCATATTGTGTTTTGTGTTGTCTCCAAGTTATGTGGTTTCGTATCGGTGATGCAAAAGGATGGTTAGCTAAATAAATCTTGGTGAAAATTTCTGTTTTGACATTCATATTGTACACTTTTACTCAGGAAGCTTTAAAATTATCTGAAAATAAAACGCGTATGATGCAGCAATTGGTGAATTCATGTTTTCTTCCTTATGCTATGTTCTAACTTAGTGTAACTTTCCAATGATACAGATATGGCACCAAGAGGAAAGCCTCGGAAGCATTTTTGCATCAAGTGCAACAAGAGCTTCCGTTCAGGGAATGCTCTTGGAGGCCACAAGTCGCGTCACTGGCGTGTTGACAACCAACCAAAGAGCACATCAAGCCCGCCCGCTGTTGTTGATCTGCACATGCCGCTGCTGAGTTCCTGTTATGATAATCATTTGCTGTTGTCCCCAGAAACACAATGCCAGATATGTTCAAAGGTGTTTTCCACCTCCAAATCGCTGAGGGAGCACATGATGATGCACGGTGTGGAGAAGGTGGTGGTCAAGGCTGAGGAAGAAGCTGCCGGGCGAATTGAAGCACTGGGCATTGCTGATAGCATGCAAAATTTAATGGTGTTTTCTTCAGTGAAGCGTAAGCGATCATTCCGATCAAAGAGGCAGACACCAGCACTCAGTTTGGAGGAGATAGAGGCTGCAGATGCTCTCCTACTGCTTTCAGGGTGCTTTGACAATACTTCAGCTTATGAGGATTGCTATCTGGGAGATATAGAAGACAGTAGCTTGGGATCCATTGTGCTGACAGAGGTTAACATGAATGCTCTCGATCATTGTTCAGTTCGATCTGTTGACTCCAAGGATCCAATAAATGATAACAACTCAGCTTATAAGGATTGCTATGGACAAAGTGACAAGGAAAACTGTTTGACTGTTCCCAAGGAGGAGATGGATCTGAATGATTTTGAGCTGATTAGAGATGCTGCTCTCAGGAAACCAAGAACCAACAATTCAGATGAGGAGATGAAGTTTGGTGATCTTTCAGCTGCTTCTATGAAGGACAACAGCCACTGGTGCAATACCTGCGGAAAGTCATTTGGATCAGGACAGGCACTGGGAGGCCACATGCGATGTCACTATGTTCGGAAGTGCAACCGTCACCGAGGGGTTGCTGACCGTCCTGGTTCTGTTCTAATGAAAGTGCAAAAGCTGAAGCTTAGATTGGACCCCATCTTGCTTGATGTCACACTTAGAGACTGCATTTCTGTGGGTGTGAAGCCTGAACCTCAGCTGTGGTGTGTCACGAGCAATCTTCAGTGAACCAATCCGGTGCTCGATGTGATATAAAACTCTGTTCTTTTGGTGAAATCTGGGGTGTTGTCTGAAACTGATACAGTTCCTTGAGCTGTCTGTAGACAGTAGGTAGTTCATCAGCCAGGAAGCAAAAGAAACCCATGTTGTCTTCTGATAGATAGTCACAAGCTCACAATACTGATAGGATCTTGAGTGATAGCTTGGTTGCTGAACAGTGAAGCTGATTTGCATGCTGCATGCAATGCAATGCATGAGCTTGTCATTTTTTGTACCATCAATCTGTAGATCAATTTTGTTGTGCTTTCTGTAAATGTTTGTATCTTGATTCTTGAAAGAAATGCTGGTCAGAATGAGGTGATTTTTTTGGTACTAAATGGTGATATCCTCATTGCATGTACTGAACTACTGATCAGTTAATAGTAAAGTACACAATGTCATCTTTTTCAAGAAAAACAAATGAGATGATCTTTGTCTCCTTAAGTCATGTGTTTGCAGCTACATAAGTTCTGAAAATTCTGATGATATTTATATATGTGCCTGTACTCGTGCAATGGAATGGAACAAGTCCTGGGCCGCAACACCACGGCCGTCCGATTAGGACACGTGTCCTCATCCCTGTAGCTCAACACTTGCCCTCTCCTTCTCCAACGCATTACTCCTCTTCTCCCCCAACGTCGTGCGGTGCGACCAAAAAAAACCCTGCTTCCGCCGCTCGCCGCGGCGTGACGGCGCTGTCGCGGCAGGATGAACCTAGTACGCAGTAGAGTCCAGATTCGTAGAATGCCGCTGCCTATAAGAGCACGAGCGCCCCCCGGCGATCACACGCTCGGTTCAGTTTACACGCGGCGTCCACCGAGACAGAGAGAGCTCCAAGAAGCAGAAGGGAGAGAGGCGGGGATTAACAAGAAGCTCGATTCCTCGCCTCCCGTGAAGGAATTGTTCCCCACGAACTGTTCTGGAGCGGCCTAGGATCCTAGCCAGGAACAATCTGAGGAGGGTTCAGGTTCTTGGGTTCTTGGTTCGTTGTCCATGGTCGGGTTTTCCACTTCTTGATTTGGTCTTCCACCAAGAATCCGAGTCCTTGGTTTGTTTGATTCGATGAATTCCTTGTTATGCATTTCCTGTGCTCTTTGTTTCAGTGGTTCAGCCTGCAAGATTTTGCCTTCCCTCACGAATTTGATCGCAAGTTCGCTACCCACATTCGCTAGAAGCCTTCAGGTGCAGATTCCGTGCCCATCCTACAATCTGAAGCTCTGGTCTTTACTGTGTAAATTCGTTGCGCATTGCACCGTGTAAATTCTGGTGTGCCCGTGTTCGGCTAAATGCTCGAAATAAAGCAACAAATAGCCAGAGGAATTCCTCATGATTAAAACTCTCTAGCTATTGTTAGTAAATGATTTTATGACGGCATTTCGGTTCTTGAGTTGTTTTGCCATCAGCCAAGAATTCTGAGGCTTCTTGCTGATCCGTTTCTCTTTTTTTCCTTGTTTCTGGAGTAACCTGTTGATTGTTACCTTGAGAAATCTGATTAGTTCTTGCCTGTCCTTAATTGATCACGTGGTAATGTTTACAATTTGTAAGTTATTGCTTGAAAAATGAAAGAGTGGCTTGCTTTATTTATCTATCTTTCTCCATGCTGTGTGTTTACTTACTGCGATGCGACCTTGCTGTGATCCAGAAATGGCTTCTGATGTTTCTCAAGGTTACCTGCAATGCCGTTTTTGTGGCACCAACTTCAAGAGAAGAGGTTATAAGAAGCATCAGCAGCATTGCAAGTACAATCCGGATGCGCTTGCGCGACCGATTTCGTCCGCAAATTTGCTACTCACATCTGCTAGAAGACCGACGCATTCAGGTGCAGATTCCTTGCCCATCCTACGATCTAAAGCTCTAGTCTTTACTGTGTAAATTCAATTCACATTGCAGTGGCTATTCTTAGTTCTGTGATCAAGTGGTGTCCCTTTATTTTCCTAAATGCTTGAAATAAAGCAGGAGTTAGCAAGAGGAATTCCTTCCCAGACAGAACTCTCTAGTTATTGGTTAGTTCATGATTCTGTAGTGGTGTTTCAGTTCTTCAATTGTTCTGCTGATGGCGAGAATTTTCGCCATTTGCCAAGAATTTGACCTGAGTCTGTGTCTGCTCTAATGGTTCTTGTAATAATTTGGCGAGTTCTTATCCATTTTTTGTTCTTTTTTCTGGGAGCAAGTTGTTAGTTGTTACCTAGAAGAATCTGACTAATTCTCGTCTTTCTTAATTGATCACATGGTATTACTGTTTGCATTTTGCAAGTATTTACTTGAAATAGTGGCTTGCTTGCTAAATTCTGATTCTCCATGATGTGTGTTTTACTTACTGCGAGTTGCTGTGATCCAGAAATGGCTTCTGATGGTCCTCAAGAGAACTGTCAGTGTAGTTTTTGTCACAAGGACTTCGAGGGTAGACGTTCTTGTGCAGAGCATGAGCTGCAGTGCAAGAACAATCAGGACCCGCATTCGCAAACAGAACCTTCAGGCAATGCTCAGGGTGGCATAGGCATTTGGTGTGTTCATGTACCAAGGCAAAAGCGAACAGCCAGAAATCAGCCGCTGCCAGAACAACATCTGAAGAAGCCAGCTTCTGATTATGCTCAGGGTGGCACCACTGATGCACCGGAGACTCCACCAAAGCCAACAACAAGTGAAGTGAAAGTGGATTTTGCTGTCAATGCTCCTGATATCAATATTCCTGAACACAAATATCCTTCTGTGATGCAGAAGCAAAAGAAGAAGCTTGATCTCAATCTTCAACCTCACAGTGACAGTTCAGATCCGGATGCACAGGCCGACAGTTTCAGTTCTATCGATGATCTCAGTACAATTGATACAAATTCAGACAAGCAGAAAAAGACCATCACTGGTGTTGCTGATACCAATATTCCTGACCACAAAGATCCTTCTACGATGCAGATGCAAATCAAGCTTGATCTCAATCTGCCGCCTCACGACGACAGTTTCAGCTCTATGGATGATCTCAATGCCCTTCACAGTGACAGTTCAGATCCGGAGGCACAGGCCGACAGTTTCAGCTCTATCGATGATCTCAGTACAATTGATACAAATTCAGACAAGCAGAAAAAGACCATCACTGGTGTTGCTGATACCAATATTCCTGACCACAAAGATCCTTCTTCGATGCAGATGCAAATCAAGCTTGATCTCAATCTGCCGCCTCACGATGACAGTTTCAGCTCTATGGATGATCTCAATGCCCTTCACAGTGACAGTTCAGATCCGGAGGCACAGGCCGCCAGTTTCAGCTCTATCGATCATCTCAGTACAATTGATACAAATTCAGACAAGCAGAAAAAAACCATCACTGGTGTTGCTGATACCAATATTCCTGACCACAAAGATCCTTCTATGATGCAGATGCAAATCAAGCTTGATCTCAATCTGCCGCCTCACGACGACAGTTTCAGCTCTATGGATGATCTCAATTCAAATTCACACAAGGAGAAGAAGACTGACAATGGTGGTGTTACCGCTTATGCAAATTCAGACAAGGAGAAGAGGACTGACAATGGTAGTTTTCCCGCTGGTATAAATTCAGTCAAGGAGAAGAAGACTGACAATGGTGGTGTTGATATCAATATTCCTGACCATAAAGATCCTTCCGAGATGCGGATGCAAAATAAGCTCGATCTCAATCTACCGCCTTGCAATGAGAGTTTCAGCTCTATGGATGATCTCAAAGCTCTGGCTCCCATTGATACCAATTCAGATAAGGAGACGAACACCGTCAATGGTGGTGCTGATACCAATATTCCGGGCCACATAGATCCTTCTGTGATGCAAATGAAAAACAAGCTTGATCTCAATCTGCCGCCTCACAATGACAGTTCAGATTCATTAGTCTGAAATGAAAGACTTGATTTCTGTCTACTGGTAGATAGTTACAGGCTATGATACTCATACGACTTTCTGTTTCAGAAGCAACAAGTGTACATACCTCTTCTGAATGGCAAAGTCCATACTTTTGTATTCTTTGCACTCTTGCTTCGATGATGAAGCAGTTATTCAGTTACATGCAATGGATGAACTTTTTACTACTAAGAATATGGAGTTCTAATGCATACACTTCTCTCTTTCAGTAAATATGGATGTACTAACGACATGATTGTTGTGTAAAAGGATGCTGGTTAATGTTTGTGTAATTTGGTTGTTGCCTAGATTATGGCAGCCTTGATGTGATGACATACTGATCTATGAATGTGATGTTGCTGTTTTTTTAATATTGAAAGGCCATGGTTCTGAATGTATTGCTTTCTGCAACAAAGCAAGTAACTACAATTGTGAAGAAGAAGAAAAACAATTCATCAAGAATGAGCTGGTACAAAGAAGCTTCATACAAAAGAATATATTACATCATGAAAAGATTACATTTCCAAAATTGCCATCATGCTGTACAACTGAATGTGTCAACATATTAAAAACGTTCCCAGAAACAATTTGGGGCAACAATGACCTAATGCAATGGTCAAGGAGGTGAATTATCAAAAATTAGTGCGGGACTGCTCGTATAGCTAACCAGAGAGCATATTAAGTGTGCTTGACAATCCATGCTAGTTGCCACATCCATGAGTACATCATTCCGACACCACAGTAGAGTGACACCACCATGAGAGGTAGGAAAGGAAGTTTGTTGCCAAATACATAGTGGTGGAATACTTGAGACCATAATTCTATAGCAACAATTCCTAAAGGATAGCTAAAACTGATCCACCCAATGAAGTTGTTTTTCCTGACCACGTTGCCTGATCCATTTACTTTCTTCCCTTCTTGAGGAGATTTGGCAGCAAAATGGGAAGAAAATCCTACCCACATGAGGGTAGAATAGGTCAACAGTAGCATAACCTTTATTGGATATTCTTGGTTCTCAAACAACAACGGGAACAATGAATAACATGAAACTGCAAATACAAAAAATGTATGTCAAAACAAAACAAACAATATATGATCAGCACTTCATAAGTCATTGTTAAATTGATAGTTCAGGTTGTCTTGAGGCAAAATTACACGAAATTTTGCTCAAGTTGTTGCCATAGGCCCATAGCATGACACAATGAGTTATTAAAATATAGTTAGAAAATGGTGTTCAACTCCAACTGTCTAACAAGTTAGACAACTAAGAAATGGCAGGATATTACAGCAATAGCTCATTATACATGTTAAGCAGTATGTGACTATGTGTCTCCATAGTGAATAGATTTTACATAAGTGAAAGTGCAGAACAGAATGCCACTGGTTCATCTAAATGAAATTTCAGCTATAAAAATAAGAAAAACTAAACGCCATTTTCACTATTAAAGCTAGAAGGACTATGGTTTGCAGCAGTGGACTATATACCGCTATGAATACAAAACAATGTTGTATCACTTGGTTGGCTTTTCCCTTTTTTCGCCATTTGCTTGGTCAGTGTACAAAAGATGGTGTCCGTTCCCAATAGTTTAATTGTAATTAAGTGTTTTCTATTGGCTTAGGTCTTGAACCATCACCTGGTATGAGTTATTAACCAGTACCCCAATGCTTTCTAACTCTTTTGTGGTGAATATAATAATCCCTCCATTTCCGAATGTAAGATATTTGGTTTTGTCCTAAGTCAAACTTTTCCAAGTTTATAGAAAAATGTAGTAACATCTAGAACGCCAAATTAATTTCATTGAATACAGCATTGAATATGTTTTTAACAATATATTTGTTTGATGTTTAAAAATGTTGCTACATTTTTTATAAAAAACTTGGTCAAACTTGAAGAAGTTTGACTTACGACAAGACCAAAACATCTTACAATCTGAAATAGATGGAGTGTGTATTATGGTGAAAGCAATGTGTCAGTCAGAAAGAATCTGCCACCCTTGCTTTTGCAGTTTTTACAAATTGCCCCCTGATATTTTCTAATATTGTGGAATAGTCCAACATTTGGTTCAAACAAATGAAAACCAGATAATCAAATAAGCAAACAAGTGATACTAAGATATTTGACAAAAAAATATATATTGCTACGACATATTATGTTTTTTTCCTTCTGCCCATAGCAAAGCTTGGGCATTTTGCTAGTCTAAGAAAATTGTTAAAACAGTAGGTATTACAGTAAAAGCAAGTAGGAGTTTAAGAAAGAGTTAACAACGACTCAACTGACTCAAAGTCTCAAACATACCTATTGACAACACAAAATAATGCTTCGCGCCCTCCAAGCTATCCATGGCAATTAGGGCAAGTGGAATAGTGAAATGGACTGATGCCTTCTCATGTACATGCCATCCAAACATAAACCCACATGTAGTTGCATATGACACCCATCTAATAATGTGCCTTGGAGAATGCTTTCATGAGGCAAGGAGACATAGTAAGTATGACTAATAAGAATGTAGTTATTGGAGTGACCTGCAATCCGTAAGTTCATTAAAAAAAATTATTAAACCATTGAGATAGCCATTCTCCCTTGGGAATATATAAGAATTTACAAGTGATAGAGAGAACCTTAGGAAGAACAAAGAAAAGGAGACGAATTACTAACAAGCCCCTCTAAATGAAGCTTCGGTATCTGGATGTTGAAGCCTAGTCTTCTAAGAAGAAACGCGAGGATCTTGTCAAGTAATATATAGAATACCCAAAAATTGGGCGCGCAATAAGCATGGCACAAGCCTCGACCAAAGGGGAATAGCCCGTTAAAGAGTTGTTGCATCTGCAAGATTATTGTTGCAATAATCAAAAAGTATGACAAATATTGTGCCAGTTATGCAACCTACGTGCACAAATTGATAGGGAACTACTTAATAATAAACTTCACCAATCTTATAATTCTAAACTCTTGATAAATTACAGGAAAAATCCTGAAATCCTCACAAGATAGTTTCCTACTTTTGAGTGAACGATTACGAGATGGATTACAATATCTAAAAAATACCATACCAATTCGTCCATTCCAAAGGTAAATTAGTGAGCAAAACTCACCTGCCCGTAGTACAGAAGGGCGCAAGCCGCAACGAACACGGTAGCCACACCAGAGCCAATCAGCACCAGCCTTCCCAATCCCCTCACCACACCCCGGCCACAACAATAATGCCGGAATAGATACACGAAGTAGACTGGCGCCGCCACTAAGAATAGGTGCTTCGAGCACAACAAAGCAGCAAAAACGACTCCCCCGGCGAGATCCCTCCCTTGCTCAAGAAAGTGCAATGATAGCAGCAGCACATCAGGAACCCGTTGTACTGAAAGTGCACGTGGTCCACGACGAGCAGTGCTGGCGACCAGAGGACAAGCGTGAGGAAGAGGAATGGCCGCCGCCTCCTGAGCACGTCCGTGGCCAGCAGGAGGACGGAGGCGAGGAGGAGGAGGTCAGAGAAGGCGACGGTGAGGCGGAGGTAAAGGAGGTAGACGAAGGAGGGCGGCGCGTCGGGAACGGGGAGGGAGACAAGGGATGCGTCGACGAGGGGCGTGGGGAGGGCAAGGAGGCGGGAGAAGTAGGCGAAGAAGGGCGGGTAATCGATAGTCCACTGCGACGAGGCGTCGGTGTACCACCGCCGCGCGGGGAGGGCGTGGGTGAGGGCGAGCCAGTAGCGGTGCACGCCGAAGTCGGTGGAGCGGTAGGTGGGGACGAGCAAGAGCTTGATGCATGTGGCGGCGACGGCCATTAGGGACGAGTAGATCTGGTAGACAACAAACGAGGGCAAAGAAAGCAACTTTTCATCAACAAAATCCAAACGAAAAACCAATCCAGCAACGTAAGGACGGAGGGCGAGGTGGCGGCGGCGGAGGTGTAGAGGACGCCGCCCAGAGCAGGATGCGACGACGCCGGCGGCGGGGAGGACGGAGAGGGGGCGAGGTGTCGGCGGGGGCCGAGGCGCCGGCGGGGGCCGAGTTGGCGGCGGGGCAGAGGGCGTCGCCCAGAGGAGGATGCGGCGGCGCCAGCGGGGAGGACGGCAGAGAGGAGGATGCGTCGGCGCCGTCGGATTTTTCCCCGCAGAGGACACCGCGTTTGTGGATTTTGTGGGGGATGCGCGCACGGGCGTCCACATCGAAGAGAGCCGAGCTGAGCCTGCACGATCTCTGGGGCTTTCACGTCCGCGTCGTTTGATCGCTGGGAATTTCACGTGGCATCCATCTAGAGCAGGGCAGAGAAGGCCAAACGGGCAGCCTGGACCGACACGACACGGGCCCGTGCCGACACGGCCCGTTTGGCCCGCTTCATGAAACGGGCCGTGCCGTGCCGCCCACGTGCCTAGGCTCCGCCCAAGCACGGCACGTGGGGAGCCGGGCGGGCCCGTGCCGCACGGCACGCTAGTGTCCCACGGGCCAGCCGAGCCCACGGCCGTCTTTTTTACAATTTTTTTAATAAACAAGCACATAAGTTTAAAAAATAAAAAATAAAAATTAAAGTTTTCAAAAAAATAATGACTTAGTAATGTTAAAAATAAATCCATATTTACGAAAATATTGCAAAAAAATTGTTAAAAATAGTAATGATCTTTATTGATGTTTATATCATTATAGGATACAATGATACATGCTGTCTCGTTAAAAACTTTGTCATGTAAAAACTCGTAGGGAAAACTGAGAAAACCATGACAAAGAAAAGAGTACAACTCAAAGGTCAGAACTACGTCTAACAAAATTCTAGTGGGGTTGGTTTGGATCCAGGTAGAGTTGCTCGAACTGGGCGGCCAATTCTTGGTTGTTCGCAGTGTATTGGGCATGTTGTCGAGCAAGCTCCCAGTCTTTAACGCTTAGTAGCATTTCAACGTGGTCGCTGCTCAGATTCGTCCTTCGGTCTTCAATGATACGGCCGCATAGACTGAAAGCCGATTCGGAGGACACCGTCGAGACGGGCACCGTCAACACATCCCGTGCTAGTTTTGAAAGCACGGGATATGCTAACTTGTGGTCATTCCACCACCCGAGGACGTTGAAGTCTTGTGCTTCGTGGTGGATGGCGTCACTGTCCAAATAACCGGACAACTCTTCGGCCACACCATACGAAGAGCCGTCTCCACTTGTAGCCGACGAACTACCACCACCTTGGCTTGAAGAAGATCCACCCCAAATCCTACCCCACTTATCTTCTTCTTACCGTAGTGGGATAGGAGGGAGTCTCTGCTGTCGAACTCCCTGAAACTTTAGTTCATATCTTTCAAAAACTTCATATAATTTACTTCTAACCTCAGTATAAACAGAACTATAATTTATACGTACAATATCACCAAGAAGTGATAAAATAGCAGACAATCCTCTTAATTTACACCTAGGATCCAAAGCAAAAGCAAACGCATACAACATAGGTATATTTTTCCAATATTTAAAATTTTTTTGTTTCATGTGAAAGACAGTTCGCTTAGAACATCATCATTTTTATATTCTTTAAATAGAGAAGCAATTTCAAGAATATTGTGCAAAATTATATTAGAAGTTGGATAATAAATTTGTGACAGAGTAAGAGTACAATCATAAAAAGTTTCTAAAAATTGGTTATATTTTTGGACAATTGCCCAAACATGCTCATTCAGTATTGGCAACCCGTCACTGTTTCGTGGGCTACCACGTGATTGAACAAAATCCGTAAATAATTCACTATAAGGTAAAACAACTTTTAACATTAAATATGTTGAATTCCACCGATGCTCAGCATCGGTGGCAAACTTACGAGCTCTCTTACTGGCGCATGACAAAACCTCTTCCACGCACCAATCCACGGGTTCGAAGCAATTAACCACGTGATTGCTTGACGAACAACATCAATATGGTTATGAACCCTTTTCATGCCAGTCTTAACAATCAAATTAATTATATGGCATGCACAACGCTGATGTAGTAGAAACGATTGAGCATAAACACAAAATAAAGGTTGCAATATTTCCATAGCCCGAGAATTAGCAGATGCATTATCTAGGGTGACAAAATATCTTATCGCAAGATTAAATTCATTAATTACTTCCCTAATTCTTTCACTATGTTTTCTCCGTATGTGAGACATCTATTAACTTAAGCCCTAAAACTCTCTTTTGTAATTGCCAATCATTATCAATAAAATGAACAACAACGCTAAGATAATCATGCTTACCTCTACTACTCCATATATCTAAAGTAACACTAACAGAGAAAGTACATGTACTAAACGGTTCCTTAAGTGCATTTGAATCCTTCGATAAACATACTCTAAATCTCTAGTTGTCGTTTGCCTACTTACAAATTTAAACCTAGGGTTATGAGATTGCCGAATGTATTGTTCAAAATCAGGAGTCTCTCCAATGTTCAGGGGTAAATCTTGCTTGGCGATTAACCGGACAAAAGATTCCCGAGCAACCATGGGATCATACTCCTAACTACGTACCGTACCATCCGGGTTTAGCATAAGTTGTTGTTGCCGGAGTTGTATTCCTTGCTTCTTGGCACACGACTCCGCATGGCGCTTGAGATGACATGTACCAGCAGAACCACGAGCAGATAACATTTGCCTACATATTCTACAATGAGCTTTTGATACCTCCCTTCCATCCGGGGCTGTTTCCTTTATCTCGTCGAAGTGTTGCCACACACCGGAGGTTCTCGATCTTTTCGGGCCAGTGCGTGTCGAAACACTTTCGCTCACGGATCCGGAAGATAATCCTTCCGAAGCCACCGCCAGTCGTCTGAACTGGTACCTCCTCCACAAATGGTGGAGTTGGAGCCGATCCGAGGCATCTTCAAACCCCGACATGTAGTTGGGGTCGAAATCACTCAAAGTGAAAGACGACGACTGGTATGGATAGTTCGGATCCATTCTGAAATTTTAAACCGACATAAACAAATTGTAAAATATTTATTGAATTCATAAACACAATACAAATAATACACAAATTTGAATATTACTTACATCTTTCCAATTGCGAGAACTTCAAACTTCTGCGATCAAACTATTGAACTACGAAACTAATTTGATTTTTAACAAAATTTGAGCAAATTTTGTCAAAATCAAAAAAATGGACACTTGAGAGCAAAGAGAGCACTTTAGAGCATTCGAGAGCACAAAATGAGAAGTGATGGGTGAGGAGAAATGGCTGGGGTTCATGCCCTATTTATAGAGCGAAATTTCAGATTTTTTGCAATTTTTTTGAATTTTTTATGATTTTTTTGTCTCTAACGGCTAATTTGAAATTTAAACAGCCATATAGCCGTTGGGGGACACGTGACGCGCTCCCATTGGACCGCCGAAGAGCCGTTGCGCGCTGCTGCTGCCTTCTCGCCATGTGTCGCAAGCCGATTCGACCGCACAAGCGCAAACGGGCCGTGCCGTGCCGCGGGCCATGTCGGGCAGTGCCGTGCCGCTACAGTGCACGTGCCGTGCCGCTACAGTGCACGTGCCGTGCCGTGCCGGCCCACGTGCTCGGCTGCCAGGCCAAGCACGCACGACTGGTCGGGGCGTGCCGGCACGACCCGTTTGCCTATCAGGCCATGCCGTGCCGTGCCGCTACATTAGGTGGCGTGCTCGGGCCGGGCCGCGAAGCACGGCCCATTTGGCCGTGACTAGAGCAGGGAACCCACCTCCGCAACCAAAAACCCCCGCTTCCATAGCTTGCCGGTGCTGCACGCGCCGTGGCGTGATGAACCTGATACGCGACAGAGTCTAGATTCGTAGAATGCCGCAGCCTATAAGAGCACGAGCACCCCCGCGCTCGCACGCTCGGTTCAGTTTACACGCGGCGTCCACCGAGAGAGAAACTCGAAGAAGCGGAAGAAGCGATTAACAGGAAGCTCGATTCCTCGCCGCCCGTGAAGGAATTGCTCCCCACGACGACCTGGACCTGTAAAAATCTGAGGTGGGTAGGTTCAGGTTCTTGAGTTCTTGGTTTTGCTGTTCATGGTGGTTTGGTTCCAGTTCTTGGTTTAGTCTTCTCGCCAAGAATCTGATGTAAGATTTGTCTCTGAGTTCTTGGTTTGTTTGCCTGATTCGATTATTTCATGCTAATGAATTGCATGCATTCTTTGTTCCAGCGGTTCGGCCTTCAAGATCTTGCCTTCCCTGACGAGTTTGATCGCTTCGTCCCGCGTTCAGAAACCCTCACAAATTCAGAGGTACAGATTCCGTGCACATCCTATGATCTGAAGCTCTAGTATTTGCTGTGTAAATTCAATTCACATTGCAATGGCTATTAGGCTAGTCTTGTCTTTTCTTGGTTCTGTGATCAAATGCTTGTAATAAAGTAGTAAGCATTAGCGAGAGGAACTCCTGAATAAAACTCTCTAGCTCTTGGTTACTTAATGATTCTATCTATGGAGTTGTTCTGTCGGTGGCAACAATATTCCGCCATCAGCCAACAATTTATCTTGGTCCTGTGAGTTCTTGCCGATCCATTTCTTTGTTCTTTTTTTCTGGAGCAACCTGTTGGTTGTTACCTTGAGAAATCTGATAAGTTCTTGTCTGTCTTAATTGATCACATGGTAATGTTCGCATATCTGAGTTATCTGATGTGTGTGTACTTAATGCAATGCAGCCTTACTGTGAATTGTGATCCAAAAATGGCTTCTGAGTGGAACTCGCCATGCCAGTTTTGTGGCAAGAACTTCAAGAGAAAGGGTAATTTGCTAAATCATGAGTTGACCTGCAAGTACACTCCATATGCGCATCCGCAAGCAGAATCTCCAGGAGATGCTCAGGCTCGCAAAGATATTTTGGGATTTCATATACCAAAGCAAAAGTGAACAGTCCCCGCTTTCCCAGCTTCTGATTATGCTCAGGGTGGCATCAATGGTGCAACAACAAGTGAATTGAGAGTGGATTGGGTTCCCGAAGAAGAGACTGATGTTTTAGAGGCTCTCTTGCTTCTCAGGGAGCAACCTGCCTATCCTGGAGAAGATGAGCCAGCTGCTAATAATCCAGATCAGGTGCTGACGACATGCTCTGAAAAGGGTTCATCTTCTGTGGAATGTTGTGGAGGTGATGAGAGGAGGGTCGGTGCACGTGCCATTGTGGGGGTGGAGGAGGATGATCCCAACTGAAATGTTGGTTGTCAAGGGATCACCAATTATGTTGATGATTCTGATCTGATTCAAAAGCAAAAAAGGAAGCCTGATCTTAGCTTTGCCGATCTCAAGGACCTTGTTGAGATGAAACAGCAAAACATGAAGGCTGATACCAATATTCATGACCAGGGACATCCTTCTGTGATGCAGATGCAAAACAAGAAGGTGGGTCTCAACCTGCTGCCTCACAAGAACAATTCAGATCATGAGGTACCGATCCTTAGTTTCAGCTCTAAGGATGATCCCGATGCCCTGGTTCCCACTGATACAAACTCAGATGAAGACTGTCCATAGACGGTCGTTTGTGTCTGGTGAAGTCGGTGCTCTCAGCTATACCTGCGTATCTCATGTCGGTTATCCAGCTTCCGAGATGGGTAGTAAAGGAGCTAGAAAGGAGATGTCGGGGATTCCTCTGGAAAGGCCAGGAGGAGATCAATGGGGGCCATTGTTTGGTGGCTTGGAAGAAAATTTGTCGGCCAGTTCAGAAAGGGGGATTGGGGATAAAGGATATCACCCTTCAAGGCCAGGCCCTGCGCTTGCAATGGCAGGCAAAACGTCTAGCACATAGAGAACGGCCATGGACGGCGGTGGGGTTTAAGTCAGATAAAGACATCCTTCCAATTTTTAACTCTATGAGCAGATTTCATGTTGGAAATGGACGGAACACACAATTTTGGATGGACAACTGGACGGGGGCAGGAAGTTTTCACTGGAGATGGCCAATTCTCAACACCTATGTTCGTCGTGCGAGTCTCTCAGTCGCCGATGCTTTACATGGCAATAAATGGGTGCGATGGATCCAGGGTGCCCTATCACTCGAAGCCATTTAGCCATGGGGCAATACTTGCAAGTTTGGGATGAGGTGCAAGGGGTGATGCTCACTGCAACAGAGGACTCGGTGTCATGGACGCTAGGGCAAGAAGGAAGATTCTCAGTCCGAGCAGCCTACTCTTCTTTCTTCGTTACTGTAGAAGACTGCAGTTACGGTGCCATTCTGTGGAAGACAAGAGCCCCGTCACGAGTAAAGTTTTTCATGTGGTTGGTCCTGCGAGGAAGTTGTCTCACGGCCGATAACCTTGCTCGAAGAAACTGGCCGCATGGCGACCGATGCAGCCTCTGCAGCGTGCAGGAAGAAAATTGCCAACATTTGTTCGTCAGCTGCTCTTATTCTAATGAGGTCTGGTCGAGGTTAAGGCTTCGTTTCCAGCTTGACTTTCGAATTCCTTCTGAATCGGGAGAGCCCTTGGCCGACTGGTGGCTGGAAGTCTGTCGGTCTTTTCGAACAAGGAACAGGGCAAACTTCGACACGGTGTTTCAACTTATTTGTTGGTCGGTTTGGAAAGAGCGCAACGCGCGGATTTTTGAAAACAAGTCCAAGCCGGCAGAACGTTTGGCTGAAGCAATTGATGAGGATATCGCGGTGTGGGGAACCGCAGGGCTTTTCAATTTTAACGGCGAGTGATCCCTAAGTTGTTTTCTCTCTGTTCTCTCTCTTTTTTCCCCTGTTGCTGAATAACACAGTCCTTGCGTGTATGGACTGTTCGGCACCTTTGTGTCGATTTCTGTAAACTTTTCATCCCTTAATCTTAAGAAAAATCGGACGGGTCTAACCCGTTTCCCGGCCAAAAAAAAAAGAGATCCTTCTGTGATGCAGATGCAAAACGAGAAGCTTGGTCTCAATCTGCTGCCTCGCAATGAAAGTTCAGGTCATGAGGTACCAACCCTCAGTGTCAGCTCTATCGATGATCTCAGCTCCCTGGTTCCCACTGATACGAACTCAGATAAGGATACAAACTCAACAGTAGCAGACAGCTTCAGCCACTGTTCTGCACAAGAGTAGTAGTGGAGTGGAGTCTCTGTTGCGGTGAAAAAGGAGGTGCAGGCCAAGTGTTTCTGATCAAACTCTTGAAGTGAAGCCTCAGGGTTAATTTTGAACTGCATGAAGAGTGGTTCAGTGTGCGCCACGTTTTGTGTTTTGTCAAACCGATGAAGACCTTTTTGATTCATTGGTCCTCAGATTCATTGGTCTGAAATTAAAGACTTGATTTTTGTCTACTGGTATATAGTTACAGGCTGTGATAGTCATACTATCTTTTTGTTTCATAAGCAACAAATGTACGTACCTTTTCTGAATGGCAAAGTTCATAGTTCTGTATCCATTGGATTCCTGTTTCCATAGTGAAGGAGTGTTGTTCACTTACATGCAATGGATGAACATCTTTTTACTACTAATAATGTGGAGTCCTCATGCATTTTTACTGTGGTTTTCACTTCCCCGTTTCTGAAAATGTTGATATATTAATGATATGATTCCTGCGTACAAAGAGCTGGTGTGCCATTTGGTTGTTGCTTGGATTAAGACAACTTTGTGGTTTTCCATGCCATGTACTGATCAATGAATGTGATGTTACAATTTTTGTCTTTGTTTAATGTTGAAAGGCCATGTTTCTGAATTTGAATATATCTTCAAATGATTGTTGGGTACATACATGCCGGTTAAATTGGTGCATATTTGTGGTGCTTTTGCACTTTGGTGTTTCTTGAAGAATATGGCCTGATGCAGAACTGAATGCATTTGTAGCTTGCTTATACTTACAGTTAGCAATATCTTCAAGAGTAGTAAGTATGATGTGATTTTGGCCTCATTAAAAGTTGGTCATCGTTTCTTCTTTCCAAAGAAAAGTAGGTCATATTTTGCTGCTATGTCAGTTCCGAAAGGCATTTGTGCGGAGAGCTTAATTTGGGGCGTGTTCGGCTGGTCTATAAGCCGGCTGACAAGACAAGCCGGCTGGTTTGCTGTGAGAGAAAATATTGTTTGAACGGCTGATAAGACATCAAGCGAACACGACCTTGGTGACACTTTGTATGCTATCATGATAATGTCTCTGCAGTAGATTCCTTTTCCTTTTTCTCTTAGGTACTTTCTTGTCAAATTTCATTAGTTACTAAGGCACTTAACTTGTTGAGATTAGCTCATTTCAAGTTGTAATTCTACCTTCTAGAAAGAGAAGAACAGAACTGAAGTTCTGATACTATCTTAGGTCAGTATTTGTTTATTTCTTTAACAACCCTGTATGCAATAATCGTTTTAATGTTGTGTATGCAGTAAATCATCTGAATGTTGTATTTGAAAGAAATACATGAAACATAAAGTTAGATCAGAATAACTTGCGTTTTTCATCCTTGTCCAGCACTCTTAGGATCAAAAATTTCTGCTGCATGTACACTGCAAATGCAGTTTTTGCAGGGAGTGCATATGGTTGCTTTCTACCCAGATTCAGAAAGAAATTGATGGTGACTTGCCAGAGTGTATCAGAAAAAAAGAAGAGCTGATGCTCTCACCATGTGCTGGATTGCTCCAAGTACTAATGATGTTCTCTGAAGTTAGGCCAGAAGGAACTTCACAAACTAATTACTTTGCATTAGGTTAAAACTTCACATGTGCCACGTCATATTTATTTTTCCTGAAGAAAAAAAGTTTGAGGTCAATAGGTTAGTGGTCAATTCGGAGAGTAGATCATAACCATGGGCCAATGACTCAATTGTAGGGGATCCCAATTGAAAACGAGTCAAATTTTGGGAGTGCAAATCACTCAAAAACACCTAATTGTACATTTTCCATGATTGGTGATGGATGGGGTCCTCCATGCGATCCATCATCCTGAATTTCTCAAAATATCTTGACGCCAGGGTATGAATTTGCACTACAACAAAACACACAACGTTTAGGAAAAAAATCCTTCTTTTTCACAACTTGTACCAAAAATAGTACACCCTCGGGTGAAAAAAAATAACAACGTCTAGTAAAACATTTAAAATTCTGACCATCAATAATTTCTCAAGCATGTAGTAAAAAAACAAATAATGCATGTAGACCAGCCTTGAAATGATACATATGGATTTTGTAGGCCTATTCAAAATTATAAAAACGTGATCAAATTTTATCTTACCATCAAATCAAATATTTATGACTTAAAGAGTACCACATTTATCCTCAAGGGTAACATTCATAGATCACTTTTTACCATTATACCTTTATCGTTCACCAGATCACTTTTTACCATTATGTTCACCAGGTATTTGTTCGTCAAATTCAGCAATTTATAGTCATTTCTATAACAAGGGTGTAGATTAACCACTACAAATTATTTCCTCCTTTTCATACTATTTTTATTTTTTATTAAAATATTTTTAAGTTTGATCAAATTTATAAAAAAATTATCAACATCTAACATCTATCACGTCAAATTAGTTTTGTTATTAAAACTAGCATTTAATATACTTTTAATAGTATGTTTGTTTCCTATGGAAAATTGAAAATGTGAACTTAGTCAAACTTCAAAAGAGTAGATACTATTCATTCGTGTAAAATCAGGCTCCTTATGATTCAAAGAAAAAAAATCAAATCATAGGAATTTTGAAGAATTTCATTCCCATATGATTTTTCCTATATAGCCATTTAAATCAAAGGAATGAGTCCTATAAAATTCTATAGAATTTCTATGAAATGCCCCATTCTATAAGAAAGAAAGTTTTGAAGGAAATTTAACCTCCTCACGGCCTTTCAAGTCTTTACGTCTTTATTTTTTACTACGGTCTAATCAAACGACCATTCATATTTGTATTTCTGTCAAAAGATAAAATCTTTTGTTTTTCTATTCATCCGTCGATTTAAAGGGGAAAAAATGTAGCATGGGTAGCGATAATACCACGTGTAGGATGCTTGTGTGGTTAGGCAAAGCCAGCTTTCTTTCGTGGAAGTAGCGACATGGTTTGGTTTGACCCAACCACGCCACGCTGGACTCCGACCCGACCCGACTCTTCTCCTGTTCATCTCCATCTCCATCGGGTCGGGTCAAATCCCTCCTCCTCTTCGTCTTCGTCTCCGTCTCGTCGCCGCCTAATCCCCACCACCTCGAAACCCAGATCAAACCCTCCTTCCCCCTTCCATCCCCGCACGATCCATCCCCACCGACCCATCCCTCCACTCCTCTTCTCTTTCTCCCGCGCCACGCAGCGCAGCGCGAGGAATCGAATCGAATCCAATCGAGCTGAGGAGGAGGAGGAGAAGAAACCACACCCGGATTTCTTTGATCCGGGAGGAGTCCAAGAAACACACCAGCAACTCATCCCGCGAGGGATCAACTCACCGAACGACCGACCGATCGATCGATCGATCGCTTCTGGGCAAGTTTGGTGGCTGCTGCTTTGGCCGCGGCAATGCCGGATCCGGCCGGGCCGGCGGCCGCGACCACCTGCCACCACCACCTCAGCGCCGTCCTGTCATGGCGTCTGTGACCCGCGTTTTTGGCGGCGGCCGTGAATGCTCGTTGGGTGTAGAGAGGAGGGAGCAGCCGGCGGCCGGGAGGGAGCGAGGATGCAGATCCGGCTGTCGCCGAGCATGAGGAGCATCACCATCTCCAGTAGCGGCAATGGCGGCGGCGGGAATGGGCTGCTAGACCTCATGAAGCTCAAGGCCGCCGCCCGCCACTTCTCCTACCGCACCGTCTTCCACACCGTCCTCATCCTCGCCTTCCTCCTCCCCTTCGTCTTCATCCTCACCGCCCTCGTCACCCTCGAGGGCTTCAACAAGTGCTCCTCCCTAGGTACTACCACGCTAACCCGACCCATTTCTTGATGAAATGGTGTTCAAATGGTAATAGTATGTGCCTGCACAGTTAGTTCTTCAAGAGCAGTTTATGTAGCTTGCTGGTGGTAGATCAGGGATGTGCAATGTGCGTGCGGTGGAGTGAATTATGCGTTTTGGTCAGTAGGTAACAACCGGGATGCTCATAGTTTTCTCGTGTTTTAACTGGAATTCATGAAATGTACTTCACGCTTGCTTCGATGGTGACTTGTCATTGCTAGATTACAGGGCATATATGGCCCTTGTATTATTTTGTTGCATATTTGCTTAGTTGGCTGCTTTAACTGCTTGCTTGGTTCATCTTCCAAAACTGCTCGGTTTGGCCTCCTAGAGAAAGGGTTAGTACAAAGGGGCTTGCTTTGCTTACCACTTATGTGTCAACTTAATGGCTGCTTATATCACTCTTAGATGTTACGGTGTTCATGATAATGGTATCTTGAAGGTTCCATGAGAAATTAGGCACATCATGTTGACACGGTAGCCCCAACATATTTCATAAATAAACTATGAATGTGAAATATGTGTAATGCCACTTGTTTACTATGTTAGAAAAAGGAACAGCTCTCTCCATTGATACTTCAGATACTTGGTGAGTTGGAGCTACTATTGAGGGGCATACTAAACCATCCAGAATACCAAAATGTTTTCGCCGAATGCTTTTATTTTGTTCGAATAAGTCATTACTAGCCTAAGCTATGCTCAGACAACTTCCAATATATAAGTTAGATTTACTAATCATAATGTACACATTTATAAAGGACACCCATTTCCATATCATCTATATCCACTTAATTTGTTACTACATGTTCCTGCTAAATAATCTGTTATATGCACCTCTTGTTTGTTTTTCATGTACTTGGAGCTGAAATCTTGCCCTATGCCATATGGATTCATATGTTGGATTCAAGGTTGTAGCAGACTATGTTTGTCTTTGATCATAAAAATGTAAAAGTAGTGATAATTCCCTTCTCTGGAGAAAAGATACCGCTGATCTTAAATGTGTAACAACATTTAGTAGAAGCTTTAGTTTTTTCTCAAATGGAAGGTTAGGGGTTAAGCAGGCATTGTTCCAAAGCTCATGGGGATTATCTGGACTTTTGCCTTAACTCTACTTTAGCTGGTGCCTATGTCGTTTTGTCTTGTGTCGAAGATTCTTTATGTACTTATCTTTCTCTTTGATGTGCTGCCTGATCATCATGCTTTATACTTGTTCAAATCTGTTCATAGTTGAAATTTGTTTGGTCAATGACTTGCTACTAATTCATGGGTTGTTACTATCAGATTGTCTAGGCAGACGGTTAGGTCCACGGCTTCTTGGTAGGGGCAGCGATGGCTCCATGGTACTCACATCTCCTTTGATATTACCTTTCTCCTTTCAATTTTGAGGATTTACTTAGTTCCTAATTTAATTTCTATATTCTAATGCGCAGAGGGTTGTGAGGGATTTGTATAGGATGCTTGATGAAATAAATTCTGAGGAAGTACCTGTTGATTTAAAGGTCCCAGACTCTTTTGATGAATTTATCTGGGACATGAAGAATAATGATTATGATTTAAGGTCATTTGCTTTTAGGCTGAAGGCAACGGTAAGCTAGCTTCTTCCTTTTCCCTATTTGAAGCATTGAAGTACTGTCCGTATTCTTTTTTCAGTCCAAGCATGTGAAGTTTCTCAGTAGGTTATGTTGGTGGTGACTTGTGCTTGAAAATGAACGTCATGACTCCTTGAGTATGTCTTTACTTTGGAATTCACTGTGAAGCTTGTGTCTTGGGTAATATTGTATTATAGAAGTTATGTTATTGTGTTGGATGCTGATGGACAAGCTATCTCGTCCAGACAACTGTTTTTCTCGCCATTATTTTTCAAGTATTACATGTTAAACTGGTAGCTTCCATACAGCTAAACACTAAATGTCAACGCATACTATAGTAGGGAAAATAAATAAATATCTTGTTTACACCACATGTATACAACATTGGTAGTATTTAATTATTATCATCCTTCTAAAGTTGCCAAGCACAACACTAATGCACTTGAGAAAGGGGCAGCCTAGCGGTTACAGTGCTCAAGTAGCACCTCTAGGTCCTGGGGTTCGACTCCCCAAGGGAGCGAATTTCTGGTTTAAATAAAGAAAAAAAACGTGGGGGCCTCCCTCCCTGTTTCCAGTCAAAAAAAACACTAATGCACTTGAAGCCTTGAAGGTCCCTAACATCAAGTTAAGTATTAGCTAATATGCTTCTGTTGTTCAGCAAGTACTAATTTTTTTCATTGCCTGCATAACATCATGCAGATGGAGAGCATGGAGAGGGAATTGAGAACATCAAGGTTATCAGAGCAGTTAAATAAACACTATGCAGCGATTGCTATTCCTAAAGGCCTTCATTGCCTTTCCTTGCGTCTAACTGATGAATACTCGTCCAATGCTCTTGCAAGGAAACAACTCCCTCCACCTGAGTTGATCCCTCGTCTTTCTGACAATTCCTATCTCCATTTTGTCTTAGCATCAGATAAAATCCTTGCAGCCTCAGTCGTGGTCAGTTCAACAATTAGATCATCGTTAAACCCTGGCAGGATAGTTTTCCATGTCATCACTGACAAGAAGACCTATCCTGCTATGCATTCATGGTTTGCTTTGAATCCTCTTTCTCCTGCCATTGTTGAGGTGAAAGGTGTTCACCAATTTGATTGGTTAACAAGAGAAAATGTGCCAGTTCTTGAAGCTATAGAAACTCAGCACGCTGTCAGAAGTCGTTTCCATGGAAATCACCTTGCAAGAAATAGTGCAGGTGATAGCCCAAGGGTGTTTGCTGCAAAGCTGCAGGCAGGGAGTCCAACATATACTTCGGTGCTCAATCATATTCGAATATACTTGCCTGAGGTACAACATTTTTTTCTAACTTATTGTCAGTACAGTTTCATCAGCTTTGGCATAACTGATGAACAATTAAGCATGCGTAATATGTAATAGAAAGCTTAGTTGAAGCATTGGAATTACAACAGAATTGAAGTTTCTTTCCTTGTTTTAAATGTAAATAATATATATGCATATACTCTGCATAATATTTTTTTGGCAGCAATCTGTACTGTACAACAATTTATAATGTTCTGTAGGTAGTTGGACTTTTAGGTTGTTAACTTTCTCATTAACTCATAGATCTGTAGTTGTGCAAATTCATTCTAACTGCATCAGTATTTTTTTTTTCAATCTACCTCATTTTTTTAACTAAAAAAATCTTTAGTTGTGCAAATTTGTTCTAACTTGCACTTTGTGAAATGCAGTTGTTCCCAAGCCTCAACAAGGTTGTATTTCTTGATGATGATGTTGTTGTCCAGCGTGACTTGTCATCACTTTGGGATATTGATCTAGGTGGGAAGGTAAATGGAGCTGTTGAGACGTGCAGAGGTGGAGATACTTGGGTGATGTCCAAGAGGTTTAGAAATTATTTTAATTTCTCCCATCCTCTCATTGCCAATAACTTCGATCCTTCGGAGTGTGCATGGGCGTACGGCATGAATATTTTTGACCTGAGTGCATGGAGAAAGGCATCCATTAAAGATACATACCACCATTGGGTCAGGGAGGTAAAACACCGACGCCACTACCTTTTTATCTGCACACCCCCAGTTGTGTTGTACACATTTTCCCATTTATAGTAACTAAGCGAATATTTTCTGATATTGGAAGTCTAACAGGCTCCTTATTTTAAACATAACGCTCTTTGTTTGTGGCAACGTTCTAAAAACAACTATATAAAAATTAATGCAGCGGCGCTGATCTGTTAAAAACTTGGGAATTTTCTCTTGATCACTTCAAAAGACATGGAATTATGCTGGATACTTACCATTTAATGGTCATACATTTGACCTATGCTTGGTCCATATTTTAACGTTCTAAGTTCGTTCTGATGAGTTTGAGCTACCTACCTTACTCATGCTACTTTCTTTCCTTGCAGAATCTGAACTCAAACTTCACACTTTGGAGGCTTGGAACATTACCACCAGGCCTTATAGCATTTAGAGGTCATGTTCATCCTATTGATCCATCATGGCATCTTTTAGGCTTGGGGTATCAGGAAAAGACAGATATCCCCAGTGTTCAGAAAGCAGCAGTCATACATTACAATGGGCAAAGTAAACCATGGCTGGATATTGGTTTTAAACATCTCCAGCCATTTTGGACAAGACATGTGAACTACTCGAATGAATTCATTAGAAACTGTCATATAATGGAGCCTCAGTTATAAATATTGGCGTAAATTATGGAATTAAATTCATTATTTTGGAGACCAATACCAGATAGTCCAGAAGGATACCCACGAAATGCTCACTGAACAGTAATCCGGAGCTGGTACACGAGTGGATGGAGAATATTTAATGAACACAAAGGAAACATTTTCTTCCTATTTACACTAGGTTCTCTTTCCCTTTATTTATTCCATTTGTATCATAGCTCATGAAATTACAATATTGTTTAGGATGGTTCTTTTGTATTTATTGGAGCAATATAAATTGCCTGATTTGGCGGGATTGATGGTAGGCCCAATCGCTATTGTAATTGTTGGAGTATCCAGTTCACCACATGAACAGCATGGGTCAGATTTTGATTTTGCAAAGCAAGCCCTGTACATTTGCTTCCTGTTTTATTTCTGTCGGTGGTCATCTGGTATGACACTCCGGTGTCATCGGAATTGGATTATTACACTTACTGTAAATTTGTAACTCCGGTTATATTTGGTCTTTGACCATCTAAAGCCTCCTCAAGTTTGTGTTGATCATTTTATTGTACATTGTTTACAAGAAATAATAACTTCAATGATTTTCTTTAGATGAACTTCAGTGGATATTGGTTATGGTTAGCAGGTACAACAATACTAGTTTGTGTTTTAATTAACTAATTTAGGGGTTTTATTTTCCTTTAATCTGAATGTAATTCCTTTTTTTTATCATAATTCACTTATACCAGCATAAACATCAAGGACAACATTTTTCTTTCACATGTACATTTTTTATATATCGTACGGAGTATGTGCATGGTATCACTACATCAAATCTGCTTCATTGTGACCCCAACCAAACAAAGAAATGGAACTGCAGACTTACTACATGCTGATCAGTAAACACTGGAATAAAGTTATTCATTATATATGTATATATGATGGAAGAAAGAACATAAACAGCCCAATTGGGGCAAAAAGCCAGAAACTTGTGAGGAAAATCTTTACAGTAGATGTAACCTTGACAATAACTATATTACCACATCAGAAGAAGAGACCTCATGACATTCTATCTAAAGTCTAAACTCGATCATCGTTCGCAACCTTCAGCCTCGAAATCCGGGAAGACGACGAACGCGATCGAGAGTGGGGCGACATAGATTGGAGAATTGACTGAGACCATCACTGGGGGCAGTGAAGGGATGTCACCATCTCCAGTGAGCTGAAGAGGAGCTCCATTGAGCAGCACTGTCCTGGCAAGAGGGTTGCCATCCTGTGGAGTTAGATGGTACTCCTCCCTCTTCTCCAGCCCATCAGAGGCTTTGCTCCCAACCCAGGAGACTGTCCTCTTCAGTCCATGGACAAAGGAGCTGTCTCTCTTTATCCCTGCCATCTCTCTGAAATTGATGTTGAGGTCATTCCTGACTGAGACCATGAAACCCATGTTCTTGTTCAGGTTGAGCATGAGGAGCGCGACGCCGCCCTGTGGTACGAAAAACCATTTCGAGAGCATATGGGTCAGCATATCTTTACTTTCAGTTCAATCAACCCACATGAATATATGATGCTAGAACACTATAGTGCTATGCTATGTTAGCACAGTTAACAACGGCAGCATTTACAGTTCCATCTTAGGTTGTTTCAGTTCTTTGGAAGTAAATCGCCAACCAAAATTTTCCTTTAGAGACATCATAATTCATACCTTTTGCTTTCCGCAATGCGCATAGGCACGCAAGTATGAAGAACCGCTGGTGTCTAAGGAAATAACTCCCTTCCCCATGAGCCGATGCCATAGCAAGGCACTGAACATATACCGCGATTTAGTACAAAGGTATATATATATAGGGTAGTAAAGCATGATTGTGGCAGAACAAAGTATAGGGATACTTGCCTGTAGTAATCAGGGTTTGGAACAAAAGTTTCGGTGTCAAGAAGGCCATAGTTGCCTCCAATCAAAGTCTGTCTGCAGTAAACCTTTGTGTCATACTTTGCTGACTGACCAAGCTGATCAAGATACCTAGTTGAAACAGCAAGTTTAAGAATGAATAAGAAAATCCCCATGGTTGGAATAATTATCTGTTGAACTAGCAAGTAATACCAGAAGCTATTCAGGAAAGTATTAGACACTTTTCGGCTGCCGCTGTTGTATGCACCACCAGCTTCCCCAACCCAGGGAGCAGACCATGGTCCATGTCGTTGTATTGTCATTTGGAGATCTCTGAATGTATCTGAGCTCTGGCTCAAATATTGCGGATTCAAGATTCTATTCGCAACTTGTGGATCGTTACCTAATCAAAATTGATTTATGTCAGTCATCTTAGATGTGTACAAAGTAAAAATGAAGATGACTTAAGGAGTGGCTCTAACATTATATCTAGGAAATACTTACCAGCACCAAGATTATAAATATGATGAGTCATTGCGTCAAGAACATTTGGACCGGAGATATCAAGAAGCTGAGCATACCATTTCTGTTCATAGAATCCTCCTGGTGCAACCACCAATGGTTTCCTAGAGTTTCCATATAACTGGCTGATGATGCTCTTGAGCTCAATTATGTCTTTTCCATATTGTTCAGCTCCAACGCTCGCACCAATTCCATTTCCACTCAACTCATTACCTAGTACATGAGCACAACTACTTATGGAAGGATTACTTAAATGACCGATGCTTCTAATGTTGTAAGCACCAAACTAAGGTTTTTGTTTTTATAATTCATACCAAATTCCCATGAGTCTATAGGGTAGTTCATTGAAACAGTGTACTCCATGAACTCCCGAGCATTACTGGAATTCCAAGCGCCGCCCCAAACGCCTCTGCTCATCTGCCGTCGCCCTTGAAGCGCATTAAGGCCAAATGTAACAACTGCACTGAAGGGATTAAAGGAAAAATGGGTTAGGAAATGCACTGAAATAAGGTATATAAATACTAGTATACTCCCCTAACAGGACAACACCCTGTTATTGTCATTTAATAAGTTATCATATGTGGTGTGTTAACAATCTATCCATCCTACAATCTATCAGAACTCACTACAACAAAAATGCAGACAGCAGAAACAACTGGAGAAGGAAGGCCTTACCCTGTATCCACAAAGAGGTTATTAATAGCATCCCATCTTTCCATGGTTATGCAGCCTTGAGAAAATCCAAACAGGCCACTTGAACTCTTTGAAAATGGGGTGCATGGAGATCCTAAATTTGGTGTGCCATATACCACCTGATCTTGTAAGGAACCTCCAAGTCTGATACGTAGAGGACTAAAGGCTACAAAAAAAAACAAATGGGGAAGAAGTCCATGAATTATGGGAAAAATGTGAAAATCCATAAGAAGACAAATACATTTTGGGGAGAGTAGCTCTAAACAAATTCCAGGCTTAATAAATAAAGGTACAGAATAAGATACCGGATATTACGACCCACTATATTAATCAGCCACAAATGTCAATATGATTCTTAAAACGGGATTTACCCTCTAATATCTGATATTAGGTAGTGTAACAAGTAAATCTCCACACGGTAGAACGAAATTGATCACAGTTGCTGGCATATGTAGTTGCGAAGGAACAGATGAATCTTTGGCAAGAATTCTTTGGGTCTTTGACCTTGTAACTTTAACCCTATTTACATTTTAGTACGGAAATCCCCTACTGTTGTCCTTTTTTTAATTACAGTAGAAAATTCTTCAGCAGAAAATAGCAGAATATTCACCTTGGATAGCTTTAGCTAGCAAAGGATTAGTCAAGTCCTGGAAAGTTCACAAAAGGATCAAAATTAGTTCTTTGCAAAAACATCAATTACAGCATGATAAAACGAGCACATTCTTGGGAACTTAGCAATTTACCAAATTTAAGATAGAGGCTTGCCCCCATGGACACTGGTCATAGTTGCACTTCTCCGGAGGCCACCAATCAATGGTGGCGCAAATGAACTCGTCGCTGGTCGAAGCGATCGTCTCAGCACCCCTAACGACGATGGTCACATCCGAGTAGTCCTCGGATCGAATCAATGTAGGCAAACAGAGAAGAAGGGGCATGAGAAACCATAGCCTCATGCTTTCTTCACCTGCAAATGGTGTTGTCCACCCAACCCAAAAGACAACCAGAAAGGTTCAGACTTATTATGCTCCTTAAATAAGGCAACTACTAGTTGGTGAGGAGAAGGTCTTAAGTTTCTACTTTATCAACATGGATGAAAATGACACCTGCCGTATCACCATCTTCTATATGTCATCTTTTTCATGTTTAACAGGTCAATTCATTCAATCATAAACGAACAGTTTAGATTTTGTTTCCATGCAAGCAAACCACTCTGCTACTATCTCAATTATTGATGCAACTTAGGTCTCTTCCAATACAGTGCCAATAAATATACATTTGTTTTAACATTTGGGGAAATCATCCATGAACTAGCACTAAACAACAAAATGCAGAGAGAGAGAGAGAGAGAGAAGGAAGATATTTCATTGAAGAAAGGGGAAAGTTTATCAGTTGAGCAGGATGAAATTCTGCAATTCTCGAAAGATCATCCCAAACAGGAAAGAGGACCCTGAAACTTGAAGAAAAGAATCCTTTTAACCTGCAAATGATCGACTTGAGCACGCCATTTCTGCTCAAATTTGAGAAAACTGAAGACCGAAGTTTCTCTGACAGAATAAAGTTCAGCAAAACTCCCAAGATAAACCCAGCTGAATCTGAACCTCGAACTAACAAGAACAACTCAAACTTGTTGATGGAACACAGTAACCCATCTTCCTCAAAGACTACACCTAAACAGAATCAAATCATCGAAGGCTCGACGAACTGAAACCAAATGAAGCAACCACAACCAAAGACAACACAGGCGCATCGCAATTTGCCACAGATTTATCTACTCCGACTAAACATCATAAATATTACACAAAATCCCAGAGAAACCAGGCAGAGTTCCATTACCTGGAAACCGCACCCAACCCAAGAATGTCCCAAGCTGTTCTTCCCAAAGATGCCCAAGAACAGCAGTAACTCGTATCTTTCCCAATGCAGGGATAAAGAAACCAAGAAAAGCTCGTATCTTTCCCCTAGCAATCTCTGCCAGAATCAAACAAGAAATGGTCGGGAGGATTTAAAAAGATTGCGCAAGGTTCGAGCTTTTGAGCGGTTCTTGGATAGAGAAGAAGAGAGCAGAAATTCTTGAGGAAGTATTGGTGGTAGTTGCTGCCTCTCTTTTATGTCTCCCTTGGAAGCTACTCACTCTTCCCTTACTACAGAAAGAGAAAGCTATGCTGCTCCTAATTACTAAGAAAATTAGTACTAATACTCCTACTAACCTTTAAACAGCGATGTTTTTGTTCTTTACATGTGTTTTAGAAAGTTGCAGTTGTTTTCTTTTCTAGGTTGAGATGAACTGGTCTAACTCTGAAGGCAACAGAAGGGACATGATAAAACAAAACAATTTTCTGACTCCAGGTTGTACTAAAAATAACAACTTTTTTATTACATCCTGATTCCTGCATGATATTTGAGGAATTTTAGTTTGATTTATGGGTAAAAAATAAGAGTATCTTGGATTTTGTAGAAATATTCTCTTCACATGTAGATAGAATATAGAGTCATTTACGTGTTGGATTTTTTTTTCAACCAGAAATAGTGCGGTGTAGTTGGTGTGAGAGATGAATGGCAGACATGTGGGGCCCACTACTCAGCAGCCGGCATATCATAGCTGTGGTCTGTTAACCGGGTAAAGTATGGGCATAAGAAGACGACAATGTTCCACTTAGCTGCAAGTCTCTCTGTATGTGAAAAATATTTTTTACCAAGATAAATACATGTTATATTTTTTTGTCAAAAGAACATCTAGTGATGATGTTATTCTTACATCATCTCTAATATTAATGTCCGATTCTCACCGTTTATATTATTACATAATCTAATAAGTCTTCTTCATTTTCTTATTGACTTCTCAAATTTTAAAATCATCTATTTATTTAATAATAAAAACTATAGTAGTATTAAAGACTAATTAACGCTTATTAATTAATTTAATAGGCTAGAATAATTGATTTAATAGGTTAAAAATTTAATTTATTTTTTTGTTACAACGTATGAGCTTAAGTCAAAGATTACGAATGGCACATGACAAGTGAATAGTACTGTTAGTTCTTGGCTTAAGAAAGAGCAAGGAATTATGGCTGATGTGATTTCAGCAAGAACTCCAAATCCTAAGTTTTGATTTATAGAACGAAAAGGATTGGGGAGATGCAGGTCAAAGATCAACCAATCCACATCACACTTTCAATGCAAATTGCATGTTTTCAAAAGGACCAAAAGAAATCCAAAGTGGAGAGAAAAAGGTGGCCTTGCTTCTATCCACTTTCCTCCATGATGCAACTTGCACTTGTTGAGTGGATAGACTTGGACAAACAAACCCTTCCATCCAATGTATTAGTCCCAAGGCCTATCCTAATTAAATCAATGTTTGCAACTGAATCATGATTGCACTGATGGATAGCTCGGAATCATCATCCTTTATTCTTTTTTATTACTATCAGGATCTTAGTAGTCAATGGTCACCTAATGCAAATATGCAATTAGTTGCTACTATTTACCTATGATTCTAGGATGAATGAGGGTAAAAGCACTTAACATTTTGACATAACTGCCTGCCCTGTGCAAATGGCGCTGGTTAATAGTTGACTGTCCATCTTTATTTCTAATTATCTTCTGCAAATATAGAGTATTATGATTCATAAATGCTGGAGGTAAATTTGTGAGATGCCAGCAACATAGCAGTAACTGGTGAGCATTGAAATTGCCTTGCAAAAAAAAACTCAGTGATATTGATATCCTTTTAATTTTGAGATAATGTGATATTCTTTTAAATGGCATGATTCTTTCTTGCCCTAAAGTCTAAGATTAGAATATTGGGAATGGTCTAGATGGGAGAGTATGTCACACAAGGCATGCTCATCCAACTACTTCAATCCAAGACTTCTTTTTTTCATATTCAAATATAATATATATCTATATCCTTTTTGATGATTCCATCGTTCATTGTGTCATCATTGTATCATACTGACACAACTGGTCCAAATCATAGGCTGATTACGTGTTGGAATTCTCTGGCCGCTTCTTCGTTCAAATGTTGATCTGAATTTCATTTCATCCGCCAAATAATTTTATAAATCCAAATTGGATTTGGGCCTCATCACAACTTATAGTTTTCAATTTCGGTGTTACTACAGGAGCCCCCTGAATCCATACATGGATGGTGGTTTGGATGAGTTTGACCTAGTCCGCTAAATCGCCTCAGCTTAGACTCCATAGTCAACGTTCCAGTCAAGCCACCTAGAATGATCAAAATGTCTTTGCAACTCAACATGTAAATTTATGGCAATTTGACATACTTTGAACCTGCTGCAAATAGAAAGCGAGTGCAGAAAATGAAGCAAGACAGAATCAAAATTGGCAGAAGATACCATAGTTCTAAGAATTAAGCCACTGAAATGAACTTCAGCCTAGTTTATAATCACAGTACACTTTCTGTATTTGGTAAATTATTGCACAAACACAAAACTACTTGTCCTGTATTTCACTAATCAAGCACCAGTCCTATGAGAAAACCTCAAACATGCAAACTTCAAAGACTCCACAATCTTCAAGAAGTTCACAAGGTCCAAAATGAAAAACACTTTCATTCAGGCCAGAGCTACAGCTGGAACCACCTTGCTTTCTTGAAGCGAGATCACGGTCTCGAAGGCGCCAACGAGGGCCTTCACCTTGCTCTTTCTCGTCTCGACGAGCTTGCTCGCCGTCTCCTTGATCACATTGTTGAACAATCCCTGCTCATTCTTCTTCTTCTCCTTCACATCCTGATGCCTCAGGATGACAACTTCAGCTTGTGAAGAACCTGAATCTTTCGACACAGAAGAGGTTGCATTGTCACTGTTCTTGGTGGTTCTTCTGCTTCTGGTGGTAGACTCCTTGCTTCTGTTGCTGTCTTCTACCGTCTTCGCAGGCCTGAACCGGAGCCGTCTCGGAGTGTTGCTCGACTCTGAGTTGCTCTGTAGGTTCAGTACCTTTCCTCATCGGAAAGTTAGCTTGCGAGGCGACTGCGTTGGGATGGTTGTGGATACGGCTGAGGACTTTGGCCACTTTGTGTTTTCAGTTCTTGGAGTGGCAGATTTTTCTGTAAAATGTGAATGAGCACATGTCATTCTAGCGTGGAGAACTTAGTAATGTTTGCTTGACAAAAAAGTATTTTCTGCATTGGATGCAAAGATTACTCTATATTAGGATGGTATGGTTAAAAGAGGGTAACCCTATTGTCAGTCATGGCATATACATTACATCATACAGAGTAACAGACAAATTACCATGTGAAATCTGTAGTGTTGTTCATTGTGAACTAAGAAATTCATTTGAACAGGGTGCTGAGAGGGGCAAATAAAATGTACCTTTCTGAGGACGGCTTTCTTTCTTGTTAACTTCTACTTTTCTCACTTTTGGTGAAGCTGACTTCAGATTTTTCTCCTTAGGGTCACCAACAGCATTTTCTGCTCCATAAACCTTCTTGTTGCTCTTCACTGGGGAAGCAGGTTTTTCTTTCTTGACTGCTCTCATTTTTATGCTCAAAAGAGACTTGGAGGACAAGTTTATAGAATGAGACACTGGACTTAAAATTACCTTCTCTTCTACCTTCTTTTGCCAAACATGAGCTTTCTTGGCAACATTTTTCACTGTCATCTTTCTGTCAGCCTGTTTTACTGAATTAACTGATGGAGATGCAGCATCTTTTGCAATCAAAGCCTTAAGTTTTGATAGCCTAGCAGGTTTGGAAGATTGATCCATCACATTAGCTGGTGATGTAACTTTGATCTCCTTCACTTTTGGCACATCCGATGCGACAGTAGAGCTGAATTTCTTGTCCCTATTGAGCTTGGTAGTTCTCACTACCTTTGATCCATTGGAGCTTTCAACTGTTGTACCTGCAGCCTTCCGATGCAATGTTCTTCCACTTTTCTGGATTGAGGCATAGCTTCTAGATGTGATCACTGTCACTTTTGCCTTCGGTTTTACTGGATCCTTCCATAAGTTCTTCGATTCACTTCCATGCCCAGATTTTTCATGCTTCTCTGAGGCCATCACAATCGGAGTGCTCCTCTTCTCTGAATCTGCACACTCGTTTTCTGATCCATCGGACACATCATCCACTAGTAACTGTTCTCTATGCACACCTTCAGAAGGCAAAATGGCTTCTGCGATATGATCGTCAGACGTCTCACTGTCCTGGATGGCCAACGGCATCTCCAGTTCAATGCTTACAGCTCCCTCTGATGATTCTCCATCCACATAACATGCCACATTGTCATCAGGGATCAAGCATTTATCATCATCACATGGCAGAGTTACAGCCTCAACATGTTCGGATTCTTCAGCTGACAACTCTAGTACACATGGTGAGCTTTCAGAGTTGTCAAATGCCATTTCCATCGGTGTCTTCACCTTGATGAATTCAGGCTTAGCAGGAGCACTGCCATCTTTCACAAGACAAATCTTCAGCTCCAGGTCCTTGTTTCTGGATCTGCCTTTTTGTGTCTTGATTTCATCATGGCCTTGTTTTCCGCACCCGATGTTGGCGCGGTCCTGACGCCTGCGACGAACAGGCCAGTACTTCTTGGGTTCAGGGGAATGATGTACCCCAAATTTGCAGTTGTCATGGCAAGAACCAGTGGATGCTCTCAGGTAATGTGGCACTGGCTTCTCCTTCCTCTTCTGGTCAGGTGGCACACTGCTGCTATCTACATTTTCAGGAGAACTTTTTGGGCAATCGCCGCTTGCCGATTTAGCTGATTTGGGAGTTGGGACTATGATAACCTCTTTGATCACTTCCTCAGTCATTTAGGAGCACAAATGCTGCAATTTTCACAATTGAGACACAAATGTGAGCGCATGAAGAACTGGCATACTTACATCAAATAAGCACACAACAATGTAAAATGTGCAGATCGCAGAACAGACATAGCATGCTAAGTACATAATTTTAATCTGCTACTCCTATTGTATTGCTGCATATGCAATAGTAGGTTTGGGTAGCCTCCTTGGTGAGGATTCCAATCATAACACATCAACAGGACATGCAAGTTAATCTGATAATTAATGAATGGCATGATCGAAATCCAGTCCTCAAAACATAATAAATTTCACTCAGTAATCAATTAAACGAAGCGATCCAAGATTCCAGGATACATAGAACATAGTAATAATCAATTAGTAATTGATTAAATCAAATGTGATCAAACGGTGCCATCACATCAAGAAAAATAAAATCGAAACTTTTGAGTACTTGATTAACACAACAACAACACACAGCGGGTAAGAAACCCAAAGACTCACCTCTGCGAAACGCAGCGCCGCCGCCCTGGTCGGTCTCCCGCCGTTCTTTGGCGGCAAAACGACGGCGACAGATCGCCGGAAGGGAGGAGCAGAAACACAGAAAGCAGGCAAACAGAACGACACGGAGATGGCGCCAAAGCAAACAACTTTGGCGCCACCTCTCGCCGTGGAAATGGGAAAACCAACTGGGTCTCCCGCCTTTGTAGCACCTAGCACGTTAGGCTTCCTCTGGCGCCAGCCACCACCGCGGAGAAAGCAAGCGAGCGAACCAACGAACAACAAACAACGAACTGAACAGAATGATTGAGAAGGAAACCGAGAGACATTGGTGGATGGAGAGGTCGCCGGCTTGCTGCTGATGAGTTGGAGATGCAGGTGGAATTCGGAAAAGGGAGGAACCGAGGAAGGAGGAGATGCAGAGGTGGTGTGAACGCGTGGCGTTAGAGGAGGGTTTGGGTGCACCCAGTCCATGGACCACCGACGATTGTTTTCCATGGCTTTATGTTTTGGCTTCTAAAATTGATGCCAAACTCATTTCGGTTTTCCTAAATTTTTAAGGCTAAAAAATAGTCATGGTTATGTTCGTTGGATTTACATTGAGATTTGTGCATGATTTTGCTTTTTCCATTGACGACTAATCGACTATCTCAGTCCACATTCCATGGGTTGATCCTAATATAGTTAACGTTTTGTCATCTCCGTAGAATTGGTAAGAGTATTGATCTCTCTATCTACTTCATCTTTTCCATGGACGTGAGACCGAATCATGTCACACACCGTTACTCACTCAACCCCAGATATAAAAATCGTATTTAGAAAAGAGAATAAAAATAAAAAAATGATAATAAATAGTTACATATAGTTATAATATAGCTTTAACTAATTTTATTTATATTTATTTAAACGGTGGATAACTTGGGTTGAGTTATGTTTTCTAGGCAAGTTACTTGTTTACACGTTTCTATGTTTAATATTATTCTTATTTAATAATTTGTTGTTATGTCCACTAAAGAATTATTGATTTTGGCTAGTGATAAGTAAAATATCATTGGATTAAACCGGCTATACAACGCAATACAACACTAGTCATGTATCGGTCACGTATTTGAAAAAAATATTGTTTTTTCTTTAAAAAGTTCATTTTACTCTTTCGAACTTTTTCCGAGCATTTAACCCCTAGATATTTTTTCTTATTTTATATCTTGAACAATTCAAAATGATTAATCTTACTCCCTAGTAATATTTGTCTATTTTGTTTCTCTCTATATATAGGTCATTTTGAAAAAAATGATTGTTTTTTTCTTAAAAAGGTCCATTTTACTCTTTGAGCATTTAACCCTTAGATATTTTTTTCTCATTTTACATCTCGAACTATTCAAAATGATTCATTTTACTCCATAGTGATATTTATATTTGTCTATTTTGTTTCTCTCTATATAGGTCATAAAATTTGGTAAGATTAACATATGCATTATAAATTATCTCTCAATATTTTTTGGAATTTTTTAATTACTGTTTACATAGGTTAAAAACAGTGAGACTAATTTAAATATGGATGATTTAAATTTCAATCAAATAGCCATGAAAATTTTTTATATGGCTCTACAAAATAGCTTACAAAATTTAAGCTTAAAATATTACTCGTATAAAGACAAACAAAGAAGAGAATTTAGGAGGTAAAATAAGCCCAAATGATCTAATAAAATAGTTTGGAAAAGTAAATTGGACTTTTTCTTTTTTTTTTCCTTTGAATTTTTAGGGACCGTGTTGGTTAGGTGCCTAATTTTTTATCACTCTTGTGGCAAAAAGGGTTTACCAATCAAGATTGATGTTTGTTTGTTGCTATTAAGTCCATTTGAACCAAAAGTAGAAATAGATAATCACTTAAAATTTTATTTCGAACCTATAGAATATTAAAGACACTTTCATTTTGAGCAAAGGCCATAACATGTCGCAAAAAGTAAATTATCAGTTTAGTAAGTTCCATGTCATTTTTGTTGGGATTTAGTACTCATGGTGCATGAGCCGAGTCCACGCAAAACAAAAGGGGCCCCCATCTCTGATATGGTTGACAAGCAAAATTAGATGGCATCTGCTCAACTAAACTCCCCTGGCTGTTCCATGCATTGACAATTACCATCATGTGATCCTCACAACAAGACCAACAGCTCTTGCATGCAAAGCCTAATGTTTGTTTATCTGCAAACACACACACTGATGCACTTTTGCCTCTGTCAGAGACTGCCTAAACAGTATTTGCCATCAGCTCAATTACCAGCAATGAGCCCATATGAGCTTACATTGGGATTGTCATTCAGCTGCCTAAATGCTCCTGTCCTGTGAAAACTCAACTGAAATTATAGATGTTACTACTTACTGATCAGTGATCACACACATGTTATTATGTTAATGTCCAAGATCAACTGAACTAGTGATGGCAATGTCAATAGGTCTCAACTCTCAAGTGCAAAAGTACAGTACTAAATTTTACATTTTGTCTTGAGTTCATTCTCCTGGAATATTCTGGGTTAGGTATACAATGCTAGATTGATAATGTAGGAGTAGTTTTTGCCTCACAAGGCAGGGGCAGGCACCTAGTATCAGAAAATGGATTATGAGACAATTTTTTACTGAAACCATTTGCCAATTCTAGGCTTTTCTGTTCACATAAACAGGCCAAGTGTAACATGTATTAACCAGTACTAGGTTTTAGCAGAGTTCCAGGACATAAACATCAAGTACAAGTAGATCAAATGTTAACACTGACAAAACAATGAAATATCCAGTATAAGGAGGACTAGGAGCAGATCAAACAAGGCTTGAGCTAAAATCTTGACTTTCAGTTCAGATGCTCACAATTCAAGTTGTAATTCAGTAAAGTTGCAATCATTTGATGTTCAACTGAAAACTGAACTGCAACTAAAGGATTACATGAAGATACCAGAGTGCAATTACTGAAAGTAAACTTGAACTGAAACAGAACATGAGAAACAAAACATGGACCTAATTATTTGAGTTGTAAGCTGCTGTCCACAGTTCAGAACTGAAACTGGTGAGTATCTTGAGATAGACGTGCAAAGGACAGGCAAAGAATGAGAAGTCCAATAGTTTTGACAAACTAGTAAGAGACCAGGAGCAGATAAAAGATAAGCATTTGACAAACAAGATCATGTTTCAACATAGCAAAAGGCTAGCCATTTGACATAGAAATAGCATGAGCTCAAATCTTGGCTTTCAGTTCAGACAATCTCCATTCAAGTTGTAACTCAGACCAAATACTCTGCTGAGAACTGAACTTGCAACTACAGGATTACATGAAGATACCAAACTGCAAACTACTAAAAGTAAAAACTGAACTCAAAGCAGAATCTGGTAAACAAAAACACAAGGGCCTAATTATTCAAGGGCAAGCTGCAATGCTGTCCAAAGTTCAGAACTGAAACTGGCGAAAGGGCATCTTGTAGATAGACAGGCAAAGGTTACGGCAAACTCAATCCAGCCTCCTGAGGAGGTACTGCACTTGCACTTCCTTGGTCAGTGGCATGATCCACTTGTCATAGAGCTCCACGGCCAGCTCGGCCTTGATCTTGGGCGGCGTCTCCTCGAACTCCAGATCGGCGTCGGGGTTCACCACCTGGCCGAAGGTCATGGCCTTGCTCATCACCCGGCGCTTCACGCCCTCCTCCACCTCCGCGAACGTCAGCAATTCCATCAGCTTGTCACTGTCCTGAAAACATCCAAAAAGGTTTGATCAGTGAGATGTAAAACAATATTGTGATGCAGTGGAAGAAGATAGATCAGGATTGCAATGCAGTAGGTTAATCGTGCTTAATTGTGTGGTTAATGATTAGCAAGTAGCACAAGCACCCCACAAGGAAACCCAAGGAACAGGGTTGAGACCTTCTCTTCAAAGAAACTATAGCCAATTATTACAGAATTTGCAAATCAAGGGTTAAGATAATTGTGCCATAGAAGACAATGTTCAATGTTGTGATGCCATATTATAAGATAGATCAAGATTGCAATGTAGTAGGGATGATGAACTGAACTGTGATCTTGTTGTAATTCTAACCAATCACAGACTACCCTGATCCCACTATTTCATTTCAGAAAAAAAAAAGAAAGAGAGAATTTTGTATCCTTGCCTTGTTTATGATTGCAGGAGTATACGTGCCAGGTGACCCCTGGAACTTGGCCTCTGCCACATACTTGCCATAGTGGATCCTCTTGGAGAGTGCCTGCAGTTGCAAGAGTTCCCCAAGTTCAGTCCAAACCATGTCATCAAAACAAAGTCAGGTTAATTTTTCACAAAAAGAAGAGAGAGTGAACTTCTGGTTGCACAAATTTTCATGAGGCCCTAAACATGTTTCACATACTAATTTCATTTTTTGAGGGTGGTGCCGCATTAAGAGTTTAAGAAATTCTGTGTAAACTGCAGCAATGGATCATAAGCACAATAATATTGTTTCAGCAAGAAATCACTTGTAGTTTGTACTATCCATACTACATTCAAGGTTTCAAGACTAATTTGTGACATGAAGTTTAAATGTGCGGTGATCAGATTATCAAACAAAATAACCTGCAGAATTAAGATGTCACAGCATGCGCTCGATCCACAGTTACCGTCACTTCCTTCCTTCACAAGCCTTGGCAGAAGGTCATCAAAGTACATATCCCAGATCCTTTTGTTTATGTTGATGTTAGCAGCAGCTGGATGCAGAACCTGCGCACACAAGTACCAAATTTGTAAAGTTCACTATCAAACAGTAACAGTCAAATGTATTTTCAATTTATACTGAATAAAGAGTAGCAGATGGCGAATACAGATAGTTACTAAGATGTTGACCTGAAACTTCTAAATACAACATAGAAAATCACTTCTAGGCGATATACAAGTAAATGTCACCAATCATAAGTAGTATGTTCAGAAATTTATGTAAAGAAGCAGTGAGATGATCACATTATCATAAGAACCTAACAACAATCGCATTATCAGCATGTGCATGAAAAAAAACTGGAATTGGGGAGCTAATAAACAGCATGGCAAGACAGACGTACTGATTTAAACATATAAATCACATTTATCACAAAGTGACTCTAAAATTGGGAAGTACTAGCGCATATTCACATCAGCATGGCACAAAAAATACATATTCGATGATAGAAGATGCTGAAAAACAATCCCGTAAAAGAGTAAAACACAGACAGATTTAACATATAAATCACATTATCACAAAGTGACTCCAAAATTGGGGAAGTGGCATATTACATTCTCATACTCAACAGACGGCACCACGGCCTCCAGCAAATTCTCAGGGAAGAAAGGATGCTCATCCGGGCTCTTGTACCTCCCCATCTGAAAAAGAAACACCAAACAATGATCAGGATGTCACAACATTATTCCCTGTCCCTGTCACAAATTCAGAATGCAAATGTATACTCACCATAGCATGCATCTTCTCGGTCTCTTTAACCATGAACTCGATCTGGGAGCCATTGAACCCGACGATCCTGGAAGCGTTGGGGTCGTAGGTGTCAGGGTTGTAGCAGAACTGTGACCTCTCCAGAAGGCCGAAGATGATGGTGTCCTCCTGCTTGACCAGCGCGCTCCTGATGCTGCCGATGGTCAACACATTGCTCTCTTCCACAGCCCTACAGAGATAATTGGGATGTCAGATCAGATATCCCAGATTGGCAGACTGCTAATCATGCAGAAAAGTAACACAAGATATTGTAGCACAAGGTACAGCCAAAGGTGTTGAACAAGGAGATGGATTCTCTCGGGTGAACATCACACCCGTTTCTTGCATGCAACCTAAATGGTCATGAAAAAAATTTAAAAAATTAACAAGATAAATTAATATATAATATATCATAAGTTTAAAATTAACATCTATAAATTATAATAAAAATAACAAATTAAACTTTGACTGATATATATATATATATTCATATTTAAATTTATTGTTTTTATTACAAATAAATTTGAAGTTACATGTTTGTGTTTGTGTGTTTGTGAAGGTGAAGTGATATATTACATATTAATATATCTTGTCAATTTTTTTAACTTTTTTATATTCATTTAGTTGACATGTAAGAAAAAGGTGGACGTCCACCCAAGTGCTTAAGAGTTTCCTGTTGTACAAAGCTAAAACAACAGATCAATCCATTGCTGAGAATACATAAACCTGATCATATATAATAGACGGTATGATGTTAGAACTAACCCAAACGGAATTACAACTGTGCATGAACAGTGAACTTTAACGCAGCTAAAAATTAATGTTACAGACTACAGCTACCATTTCAGACGATGCAAAAATATGAGTGCAATTAATACGTGAAGAGTGAATTACTAACACAGCTAAAAATAATGTTAAAACTACCATTTCAGGTAGTCACAACTAAAGAACAAACTTTAGCCTCTGACTGAACAGGTGACTGAACTACCATTCCACAAAAGAAGATCAAGGTGAAGCAGCACAAAGTGATCCAGAGTTCCATAGTTATCAGCTTGCATACAAAAAATAATCAAAATAAAACAACCAAAATCTCAAAAGGGAGTAAGGGGGGACCAAAACTTGAATGAAATCTGTCAAGAAAATTAAAACACCGGCAGATCCGTACCATAACGAGGTACTCATGCACAAGAAGAGGACAAAAAACACCAAAGAAAGGAAGAACAAAGAAGTCTTACTTTTGATCCATCTTGGGCCTGCCAGCAAAAGGGGCTCAACTTTTGACCACTCTTGGCAGTAAAACACCAAAGAAAACACAGAAACTATCATGAACCAAAATCATCCAAACATACGTGTCACTAAAAACTAAACTAAAAGACTAAAGAGATACTACTGCTCAAGAAACCAAGAACCGAATAGTGCTTCTAAAAAAATCACGACAAAAAAAGAGCAAAACGTGAGCAGTAGATCTCATGCTCATGCATGAGAAGGCATGAACCACTGTAGTGAAGAACACGATCGAAAAGAGACCATGCATAAACGAGAAGAATAGAACAGAAAGCGAAAAAGCATGCAGGCTTTTTAATCGTCCTGCAGAGAAACGCAGGAACCAAACAAGAACAAGAACCTCAGGTGGCCAAGAAACCCAACAAAGAAAAGCAAAAGCTAGCACGTTCATCGAACACGTCGTCAAGCTGATCGAGGTGTGCAGAAATTATTGATCTCATGCAGCTTTGAGACTAACATTTTGAGCTCAAAAAACAGAGATGCAACTCAGGATCTATGGTTACCTTTACCAAGAAACCTAGAAGCCAAACCAAAACCTCCGAAGAAAAGCAAAGATCCAACACCGCCTCAAGAACAGCTAAACCCTCCATGCAACCAAAAGACTGCAGAAATAGAAACTCAACATGTTCTGCAATCCTTTGGTCGTCGATTGGTCGTGCTCAACTCATCAAACCAACCAAAAGAAACCCAAGAACACTTACTACTGCAGCGCTGCATGCACGGTTGCCTCCAAGAAACCGAGATCATCAACCGGACTTTCCAGGAAGCCAAATGATCTCTACCGTTCGATGCATGGATCGGCATGAAAGCATGCATATGCAGCTTCGTTACAAAATCAAGAACACGAGATCTCAACGCAAACGCAGAGAGAGCATCTGCTGCTGCAACTTTAACTGCAAAAAGAGGAGTGTAGCTTTGGATATCAAGACAACCAAAGCTGTCCATCTCGCAGTGCAACTTCTCACAAGTTTTCCTTCAAGAAACCAAGCAAAAACCACCAAAGAACACTCAAACTAAGCAAAAGAAACCCAAGAACACGTACTCTGCATGGTTGCCTCCAAGACACCGAGAGATCATCACCGGGCTTTCGATGAAGCCAAAAGAGATCTCTACCCCTGGATGTCGCCTGGATCATCGGCATGAAAGTAAGCCAACCAAGAACACGAGATCAACGAAAAAGAAACGCAAATCGCAAAGTATTCTCTGCAACTTTAACTGCGAACACAGGAGTGCAGCTTTGGATACCAAAACATCCAAACATGCCCATCTCGCAGTACAACTTCTCCAAGTTTACCTCCAAGAAATTAACCAAGCAAAAAAAAACACCAAACAGCACACAAGAAAATCTCCAAGAACAGAGCAAATTAAAACCCCACTCCCCACACCACACACAGATCACTCCCCGCGTCACATGTGCTCACCCTGAGGACGACTTGGGCGTCGCCGCCACCTGCACCGGCAGCAGCGGCGGATTGGCGCTGGCGACGAGGGTCTTGGTGGAGGCGGCCGCGGGGTGTCCCAGGGACAGAGACGCCGGGGACTGGTGCGACACCGCCGGCGCCACTCCAGCGGGAAGCGATGGAGGGGTGGAGCGGGGCGCGGCCTTGTCCACGGGAAGCTCCATGGCAGGAGGAGGAGGAGGCTGGAGGTGGAAGACGATGGCTATGGAGAGAGGAGTGGTGGTGGGCTGGGCTGGTGGCCATGGCCGCTTTTTATAGAGGGAAATGGTTGCGGGAGGAGCGATCCCAACCGTCCGATCAGATATGGACGGCTGTGATGAGCTTGAGTGGGAGAGGGAGAGAGGTGGGGTAGGAGGAGAGGAAGGGTTACATCATCTCAGCCATCTGCAGAACCGCATGAGGTGCTGTGGATGGATCGCGGACCGTCCGATCGCGCCTTGTGTGGCTGAGATACGTTAAGGAGATGAGAAAGAAACGGTGTCGCCAAAAGTGATTATATTGGTAGGAAGCAATGTAATTAAAAGGGTTATATTGCAAACATGAAAGGGGATTAAACATATCCGTTATATGTATTTATTTTACATGAGTTGTTGATGTGTATGATCTTTTTAAAAAAACTTGCATAAAAGGCAGGAAAAAACAAATGTAAACTATCGAGAATGCTACATTGTCGATCTACTTTTCTAACATATTGAACTTGTTTTCCTGGCATTCCTGCTTGCTAAGCGGCTGTCCTGTTCGCCTCGGCCCAGCTTCCTTTCCGTAGTGACAGAAAAACAATATGGGTACATAAACCACACCGATAATTGTGGATAATAAAGTAGTAAGATAGAAAAGTTAGCGAACCAAAATACTAACGTGTAAAGTACACAAAAGAAATGTGTAGGATAGATACATATATATCATTTGTGTCCCTCATCTTATTTTACAAACATTATAACAAGAGATCACTTGTATCTGTGTTTATAAAAATCATGATCTTATCATTTTGTGTAAGTTATCTCTATTGTTTTGGTGGTACGAAGAAACTATTTCGATCCCTCGAGAGACGTGTCAGAGCATGAATATAGTGTGCATTTATGTATGCGTTCAAGTTATACTGTATTTGAAAAATTGTATTTGAAAATTTGAGAAATCACTAAATATCTAAATAATCACCAAGATTAAAAAGAGAGTTGGAAATAAACCAAAGTGCAGGGTAAAGTGCGAAGCGGGAATCACCCAAAGGAAGCACGTGCCTTGTCCATGCATGATACGTAGCGGCGAAGAAAGCAACGGCATGCAATGCAGAGCGATCCTGTCCCTCCATTTTCCTCGGTTTCCGGATGGCCGTCCGATCGTGGAAGGAATTAATCTTTCTCGCTGACCAGCTATCTCTTCCAGCTGTAGGGCTACGTGGCCATGGTTAATTACTTCGTTAATCACTAGGGCTGTGCGTGCTAATCGCATGTAATTTGGATTAGCGCTGCTAATGTCGAGTGGGAGATTAGGATTAGCACGCACTCGGATGCAAAGCGTGCATGGATTGCATGGAGTCAGGACGTGTCATGGTGAGTCAAAGCTCATCCCCTCCATGAGGTGGGTCCCACTAGAGCAGCAGAGCCTCTCTCCTTTTTTCCTTTTTTTTTGTTTTCTTCCGTCTACTTTTTTCTTCCTCTTTCTTTCATTTGAAAAAAAAGAAGGTGATGTGTACAAACACATTGATGGAATATATGGAATCCAAAGTTTGTATTCGTTTAAATTTTTTCTGGCTTTGGAATTCGGCATGGGGTTGGCAATGGCAGTAGCCGTTTAAATCTTCTCGCATTTATCTTGCCCTTTTTTTTTCAACAAGAGAGAGAGAGAGAGAGAGAGTACTAACATTACTAAATGACAAAATGTTCATGATAGCTTTTGCTCTAACAGGCCAGGTGTGGTCATGGCCCAAGTGAAGCCCAACTATAAAACTGAACTAGGCCCATATAACTAAACGGGAGATCAGGCCCATTAGGAAACGGAGGCTAACTGTTTCATTGGAATAAGTTCACGTTGGTCTCTTGATTTGTTGTCGAGTCTAAATTCGTCCCTGAACTATAATACCAGATATAATGTCTTTCTCAACTTATAAAATCGTGTACCCGAGGATCCAGGACAATTTAGTGCATGGTTTTCACTGACGTGACACTCAGTTAGCGTTACACCATGTGGGTTCCATATCAGCGACAACTTGCTCTATTTATATCCTCCTCTCTCACCTTTTCCTCGCATCACACACTCTCCCAAGGTGGGCGGTGGGCGATGGGGCACCGATGACGGCACGCCACCAAGCTGGACCAGCCAACGAACTAGAAGGTGGAGGGCGACGAACTGGAAGGTGGCGAAAGGCGGGCTTTCGCTATGTCAGGGCATCGATGGCGCACCTTGGCAAGCCGGAGGATAGCGTCGAGCTCGACCTCACCTACTACCGAAGCCGTGAACCGACGGCACCGTAGCTATACGAGCGGCGCCACTGCTTCAACCGCCCTCGCCTCCCTCCACCTTCTCCACTCCTCCTCCCGTCGCCGCTGCTTTACCCCCTCGCAACGCCTCTTCCACTGCCCTCGCCTCCCTCCACCTCCTCCTCTCCTCCTCCTACCACCATCGCCGCTTTCTTCTCACCTCCCGCAGCATCACTTCCATTGCCCCTGCCTTTCTCTACCACCTCTCTCCTTCTCCCGTCGTCGTCGCATTCTCCTCACCTCCTGCGCCTCCATATCCAACAATGACTCCACCACTGGCCGACGCCACTTCATTGTCGACACCACCACCATCTCCGTTGCCATCACCGCTCTCGTCTTGTCCCATACCCCGTTTGCGTGTGTAGACTAGACACCCTCGCGTCCGAGCGGGAGCACGTTCTCTGTCACGCCCAGAATTTTAGCCAATTTTTCAGACTATTTTGTGTATAAATCCATGTTCAAGAATCAAGCTATAGTACACAAAATAAAAAATTAATATACAGATACAAACGTAAATAAAGCGTAAATACTTACAAAAGAGACACTTAGTCCTTACACCAAAAAGAAAGCAACTGCAACGAAAAAGGCGGTCTGTTGATGAGAAATTTGATTCCCACGTACTGGCGTGAGAGATTTGCTTTACTCTAGTGTAGGTCCACGTTGATCGCTTTTGGTGAAGCTTGGGTGTGCCAGTTGATTTGATCCTGTAACCAACAAGAAAACAAGAAATATGTGTTTTGGTTAGGTTTAGATCCTACTCGATCGGCTAAAGCAATTAATAAACATATAATTGCTATCCCAAAGCATATTTAGGCTAAGTGATCGGGATAGATCGATAGTATACCGAGACAGTATAAATCACTTAGATCCAAAAGTGTATTAGGATAAAGATTATATGCATTCATAACCCAGCCGATATCGCAGATCTAATGTAAATCGGCTAGTACTCTGATATTTTTTATAAAAAGATATTAACCTAAGTTAAATACGATAAACCTAGATCAATCGACTGTTGGTATAGTTCAACAGATTGATACTGGCTTAGAACATTTAAATAGGTTAAGATCTTAATATAAAAGGCGGTTCTAAAATATCTAATAGCAATTAACACTAAAAAGACGATTAAAACAGGTAAGGTTGGCTGAAACTCCAGCACTGTCTCTAATGAAAAACATTATGTCGAACAGATCTATATATCTCTAAAAGCAACTTAACAGGTCGATTTGATGTAGCATCAAGTACAAAAAGAGATATTAGATCTGTATGAACCAATGAGAACCCCTCAAGATGGTAGATACACCATATAATCTAAATCAACACCAAGATCTAGCTCTGTTAGCTACCGTCTCCAGAAAGAACTTAGCCGACTGCAAGATAAATCTAGACATTGTTCTAGATTATATGTCGCGTATGATAACTTGAGCAGTTCATAGCATCGAAATTAGAGTATCATAACGATAGAAGCACTAACCCCAACGATACAAGCCACTTGTAACAAGGAATTACCTCGTTCGGAGATCGATGTCGATGCAGCCCGAGCAAGAGCAAGAACTTGTCGATAAAAATTAAAACGAAAAGGTTTGACGATGCGTCAAGATTGTATTGATTGTGATAGTCCTTCTTTTACAAGCCCGCGGGTCTTATTTATACCCGGATACACAATGAGTCCGTGACGGACACGATCCATATTACAGATTAAATTATAAAACAAACCGATATTATCACGAAAGGAAACTATACAAAATATCCTAACTTAACAGATACAACTGTCGTTGTAGGACCTTATCCATAGATGGCAATATCTTTAACACACTTTGGAAACCGAATCTAATGCTTTATCTTCAAACTTTCCTTTCAGGATTGGCTTCACTTCTATCTTCAATCGGAATCAGCTATCGGCTATCCTAGTCCGATTCGGACACAGCTGACTGACTCCGCAGCCGATTCGGACTTAGCCGACACAGCCTCTGTTTCTCCATAGATCACGTTTCTCCGATTCCACTTCAATCTTAGCTTCAAACCTGGGGATTTGCTTACCAAATTTGGTCATTAACACAGTCCTAGCGGGGCTTCAGCTCCATTCCATAGGCAAAACTCAACTGGGGTATAAACCTTGGTCCTCTAACTTCGTCTTCAACTCAAAAGTATTACACTTCTGAAAAAAGAGAATAATAGCAAGACTAAGTACAACCACCATATTCAGCAAGCCACACGAATGATGCATTCGTGTAAGGGAAAGAAAAGGAAGGTTTGTGGCTATTTGCATAAAGACAGTTGTAAACATTTATAGTTGAAAATAGGAAAACAGTTGATTAATTAAGTAAAGATTAATTGTCCACTGAACAACACTACATCGCATTAAACATGCCCAACCAAACCATGTAAACTAAACCAGTTCATTAAGTCAAGTTAATTAATAGTGGGACTAATCACGGTGAAACTGGTTGATCGCCCAAACTATGAACACGACTGTTCGAATATTTTTACTCTGACCAGAGGTATACAACTATACCCACAAGACACGATTTCACACATGTTGTCATGCCCCGAAGTGCCACCATGGTACTGCAAAGGGAAAAATCATGAGAAGACCCTTCGCATAACTCCCCTAACCAAGAGCACCACACTGCAGGTTTCACCCTCACCCCTAAAACCAGGGTTGGCAACCCCCTTGTTCCATGGTGAATCTAAAAGCCACATAGACCGTCGCGGGGTCCATCAAAACTCCATCACGCCCACCCTTGCCTGGGAACGTCACAAAGCAAAGAGCAATGCTACAAGTTCAGCAGTTGCCCACACTTGCTTATGGTAAGCATGGTAAGTCTTCTAGGATTTCCCGCGAACCGGTCCTAAATTGTCATGGGTGCGACAAGCAAAATCATGCACCCACAGACCACCATTAAGTCATATTTTAGTTGCATAATTACGACCAATAAAACATGGCTAGGTGTCTTGATCTCGCAGCTCGTCAAGATGCGAGATGTGCAATTATCTCATTAAATAAGCTAGTGGTAATTAAGCATGGCTAAGCATAACATAATTTTAGCAAGGTCAACATAAGGGACACAAGCTAGTCAAATTATCATCCAAGTTTTACAAAGAATGGATATCAAGTAAATGTGGCACAAGCAAGCATATAGGTAATCCCAATTATCATGTAGTTAGTAAAACAAGCAATTTATTTGCAAACGGTAAAATATTTTGTAAAGTAGGTTCAATATGCTCAAGGGAAAATGTGTGGCTTGCCTTGCTTCTTCAATTAATCTTCCAAATTCATTTCCTCGCGGTTGTGGTCTTCTGAAACGACGAAATCTACACGCTGGCACACAAAAACAAGGAAAAACCCTAATAAAAACTAAATAAACAATACATGAAAAGTAAATAAACATGTAGAGCTTAATTTTAGATAAATTTTGCAGGTTGAATAGCTCAATTTGGAGTTGAAAGTGCATCTAGCCCCCTAAGTGGGTTTTGGTGGTTAATAACAATTTGGTTAAGGGACTAATGCGTTTAATTGAGATGTGTGCAGGAGAATTAGTAACTAGATGCTTAGTTGTGCAGGTTTTGAGAAAGGAGAACCCTCAAACATCACTTGCAAAAAGAATAAAAGATTCGACGACGGTTTATAGTTCTATTTTTTAATCTTGACTTTTAGGAAAAACCGTACTATTAAGAGGGGTGAAACTTATGCCATGAGATGATCTAAGTGCTCTTAGTCAGAATATCCTTGAGTGAGATTTTTTGGAGTGATTTTTGGAAAATCACTCCTTCCACGGTAGAGCAAGCCGATCGGAAGTTCCGGAGTTCCAAGCCGAAACTTCCGGACTTCATCACCTCGCAGCCAAAACATGTGCACCAAGTGTTGGCCGGAACTTCCAGTAATATCAGACCGAAACTTTCGGACAATATTCCAGCTAAGTTTGTGAGTAACGGCTAGGTGACGCAATCATGTACCTATATATATATATCCCACCTTGTCCCCAGCTCACTCTTGGCCATCCAACTTTCGTTTTTCAGTCTCCTAGCCTCTCCCATGGTGTTCTAGCTCATTCCAACTCAATTCTTGAGCCACATAATCAAATTTGTGAGAGATTTGAGTGATTGGAGGGATTGTGAGAATGAGAGAGCTAGATGACTTGAGCACTTGGTGATTCTTGCAGGGCTTTGGAGTGGTGCCTATTACTCTTGGAGAGCAATCTCCTAGACGGTTAGGTGTCTCCCGCGAGCTTTCAGAGAATTGTGGATTGGCCCAAAAAAGTTTGTGAAGGATCACCTTTCCTCCGCAAAGAAACATGGCATGGATAGTGTGAAACCAAGCTGATCATTAGGAGGGTGTCTAGGTAGAGCAACTCATGTTTATGGTTTGTGCTAGAGGATCAAATTGGGATCTTTGTGGTCATTTGATCTACAGACAAGAACCTAGAAACGTTGGAGTTGAAGACCATAGACTTCTTCCTAGGAATTTGCTTGGTGAGGCAAGGGGTTAATTAAGACCTAACTCCATGGAGTTCCTCAACGGAGAGTAGGATTGTTTGAGTCCGAATGTTAGGAAAAAATTTTGGTATCTCGTGTGCTATCTCTTTATTCCTTGTTTACCTATATTGCATGTCTGTCCTTCCTGTTGCTAGCTCTAAACTTGTGTAAAAATAGTTTGAATTTGAGTTCAGATCCTTTTAAGTCACAGAACATCGAAAGTTCCGGACAGGAACTCTGGAAGTTTCGGACAACTTACGTTGACCGGAAGTTTCGAGGTTCAAGTATCGGAAGTTCCGGTGCCTATGTGTGTTTAACCGCTGCATTCTCAAGAAAATTTCAAGATCGCCTATTCACCCCCCTCTAGGCGACATCTACGGGCCTTCAATTGGTATCAGAGCCTAAGCTCTTTATAGGCTTCACCGCTTAGAGTCGATCCAAGAAGTCAGGAGTGGATAATCAACATGAAGACGATGCAAATGGAGGAAAATCTACAATCAAGGAGACAGGGAGAGCTTTTATACCTTTTGATTATAGCAAACTTAACATTCCCTCTAACAACTTCATCTCCATGCCTTCCGAGCGTGCACCTCACTTTGATGGTACACATTATGCCGCTTAGAAGCATAAGATGAAGTTGCATCTAATCTCTTTGCATCCTAGCATTTGGAGGATTGTTTGCACAGGTATCAATGTGCCTACGAAATATATGGACCTTACTCCGGAGCAAGAGCTAAGCATCCACCGCAACGCTTAAGCCGCCAATGTCATTCTCTTCGCCTTGAGCCCGGAGGAATTCAACAAGGTTGATGGGCTTGAGGAGGCCAAGGAGATTTGGGACACATTGCAAGTGGCTCATGAAGGCACCCCCGGAGTGAGAGAGTCAAAGATTGAGCTTTTGGAAGGAAAGCTCGAAAGATTCGTGATGGAAGACAATGAGACTCCTCAAGGGATGTACGACCACATGATGCTCTTGGTCAACAAGATCCGAGGCCTTGGAAGTGAAGACATGACGGATCACGTCGTGGTTAAGAGACTTCTTCGAGCCTTTGGACCAAGGAACCCTACCCTGGTTACTCTCATCCGTGAGAGGAAGGATTTCAAGAGGCTCACACCAAATGACATTCTTGAAAGAATTGTTGCTCACGAGATGCTAGAAGAAGAAGCAAAGGAGGTCAAGCAAATGTCCAAGAATGTGGCAATGATCAAGAACAAGGAAGTTGGTTTGAAGGCTTCAAGTGATCAAGCTTCATGTGAAGATGAGAGTGATGATGAAGATATGACCCTCATGGTGAGGAAGTTCAAGCAATACCTTCGCCGAGGAGGATTTGACAAGAACAAAAGAAGTGAAGACAAAGGAAAAGCCCATCAATCCAAGAGAGCTTGCTTTCAATGTGGTGAATATGGTCATTTCATCGCCGAATGCTCAAAGAACAATTAAGCCAAGCCGAATAAGGTCAAGAAGAAGGTTGGGCGAGCTCACATTGGAGAGGTGTGGTATTCTGGTGATGAGACGGAACCCGAGGAGAAGGAACAAGGTGATGGAGAAGTTGCCACCATTGCCATCAAGTCTTCATTACCCATCGAAGAGCACCTCTTCTCCAACTTGAGTGACGGCGAGGGCTACACCAACCCTTCTTGCTTCATGGCCCAAGGCCGCAAGGTAATACACTCATCCAAGCTCTCCATTGATGATGATCTTGAGAGTGATGAGGGAAGTGAAGATGATTTGAATGATGTGATCAAAAGTTTTAGCAAACTGGCAATGCAACACGTGGCTAAGCTAATGAAGACATTGGACTACAAGGAGAAATCCCTCGAAAGACAAAAGGACTTGCTCATTCTTGAAAAGAAGAGAAACCTTGCCCTAGAGGAGGATTTGGCTAAGGAGCGGGAGAGGATTGAGAAATTGACCGATGAGCTCTCTTCGGTCAATGATCAATGGCTAGCCTAAAGGATATCAATGACACACTCCAAGAGAAGCTTGTGACATTGGACGAAAGTCACAAAGCATTTGAAGTGCAATTTGATACCCTTTGGAATAGCACCTCTCTCTCCAATGAAGCCGCTAAGTCGTCCAATGCCTACACTAGCAACGGTTGTGCTAGGTGCTATAGCTATGATTTGGATTTCTATGCAACTAACCTTGAAGCTATAGCGACACTCAAGAAGAAAAATGAGAGGTTGGGCACCTTGGTGAAATATGAGTGTTTGAGGAATTATCACTCAAAAGACGCCCTCTACAAGACCATAGCCACCCATGTCAACAAAGATGGGCATAGTCTTGGATTCACCAAAGAAAGCAAGCCCTCAAGAAGGTTAATTGTGAACGGGAAGCCATGCTTGAAGTTTGTCAAAGAAGGAGACGCCCCACAAGCAAGCAAGGTGAGCTATCCCTTGGCTAGTCAATAGCTTCGGAAGTTCCGGACCTATTGACTGGAAGTTCCGAGCAAGGAGATCTCTCAGACAAAGAGATATTCCTGGAAGTTTCGGTCGGTCCGACCAGATGTTCCAGACCTCTACCAGACCCAGGGAGTTGGCAGAAAGTTCCGGGCCCAAGGCCAGGAAGTTTCGACCAGAAGGTATATACTACGATTCATTTGTGATAAGCAAGAACCACAATGGTAAGGTGGTTGCTCACTTCAATGGATGTCACGATGATGAGTATTATGCTTGTGTGTGTGTGCCCAAAGCGCTAGTGGCTAACATTCGAGGACCCAAACTTCGATAAGTTTGGGTACCTAAAACCCTAGCGCGACTTTATTTTGTAGGCACACTCCTCTGGTGGATCAAGTTGGGTGGTGGACAACGGATGCACCAACTATATGACGAGGGATAGGAGTATATTTACAAGTCTTGATAAGGAGGGAGGAAATCATGAGAATATTATCTTTGGAGATGACGGTAAAGGAAAGGTAATTGGGTTAGGTAAAATTGTTATCTCAAATGATCAATCCATCTCCAATGTCCTCCTTGTCAAGTCATTGAGCTATAATCTTCTTTTCATTTCACAATTATGCAAAATGGGTTACAAATGCTTGTTCACCAAGGAGGATGTGACAGCTTTTAGGAGAGATGACTCATCCTTGGCCTTTAAGGGAACGTTGAAAGGTGATCTCTATCTTGTCGACTTCGACATAGATAGAGTAAACCCCAAAACTTGCTTAATGGCTAAATCCTCCATGGGTTGGCTATGGCATCGAAGGCTAGCCCATGTAGGAATGAGGAATTTGTAAACTATTTTAAAAGGGGAACACATCCTCGGTCTTATTAATGTGACCTCTGAGAAAGATCACGTGTGTAGCGCTTGTCAAGCCGGGAAGCAAGTTGGAAATCCACATCCTATCAAGAACATCATTACCACCTCAAGACCACTCGAGCTTCTTCACATGAATCTATTTGGTCCCGTGGCTTATCTAAGCATAGTAGGTAACAAGTACGGTTTTGTTATTGTTGATGATTATTCTCGTTTCACTTGGATATTCTTTCTCCATGACAAAAGTGAAGCTCAAGAAGTCTTCAAGCACTTCTCTAGACAAGCCCAAAATCAATATGATCACTCCATCAAGCGAGTGCGAAGTGACAATGGAGGAGAATTAAAGAATAACACAAGTGGAGGAATTTCTCGACTAAGAAGGCATCAAACACGAGTTCTCTGCCCCATATGATCCACCTCAAAATGGCATCGTCGAAAGGAAGAATCGCACACTCATTGAAGCGGCAAGGACGATACTTGATGAGTACAAGATCTCTGATTTCTTTTGGCGGAGGCCATGAGCACCGCATGCCATGCCATCAACCGTCTCTACCTTCACAAGCTTTTGAAGAAGACATCCTATGAACTCTTGAGTGGTGAAAAGCCTAACGTCTCTTATTTTCGTGTCTTTGGGAGCAAGTGTTTTATTTTGAGTAAGAGACCTTGTTCCTCTAAGTTTGCACCTAAGGTGGATGAGGGTTTCTTACTCAGTTATGAATCAAATACACATGCCTATCGGGTTTTCAACAAGACCTTCGGTATTGTTGAGATCACTAGGGATGTGACATTTGATGAATCTAATGGCTCCCAAGGAGAGCAAATTGTGGTGCATGTTGTAGATGATGTGGTTCCAAACAAGACAATTGCGAAGAAGGCTGTTGGCGACATACGACCAGTTAAGACACAGGATGATCAAGTGAATGGTGATCAACATTTGTTGTAGATAGCCAATAGCTCTTTACCAAGTCAAGATGATGATGTCCCAGAAGTTCCAGTGCCCGTAGTCCAGAACCTTCGGACCGATGCTCTGGGACCCAGGAGTCGGAACCTCCGGGCATCAGGATGACTGGAAGTTCCGGGTCCAACAGACCGAAACCTCCAAAATAATGAAAATGAAGGCGTGCCTCCAGCACAAGTGGATAGGCTCGACACTGAGGGCACTCAAGAGCTACCTGATCAGGTTGTAGTCCCCTCTGTGAACCATCCAAGGATACACCACACCGTTCAACGAGATAACCCTGTCGACAACATTCTTGGAGATATTCAAAAGGGGGTAACCACTCGATCTCGTGTTGCTAGTTTTTGTGAGAATTACTCTTCTGTCTCTTCTTTGGAACCAATTAGGGTGGAGGATGCACTTGGTGATCCGGATAGGGTGATGACCACGCAAGAAGAGTTGAACAACTTCACTCACAATCAAGTATGATCGTTGGTGGAGAGACCTAACCAAAACGTGATCAGCACCAAGTGAATCTTTCGTAACAAGCAAGATGAGAATGGAGTAGTCACTCGCAACAAAGCCTGGTTAGTGGCACAAGGGTTCACTCAAGTCGAGGGCCTCGATTTTGGTGAAATCTTTGCGCCAGTTGCTCGTCTTGAGTCCATTCGCATTCTTTTAGCCTATGCCACTAATCATGATTTCAGATTGTATCAAATGGACATCAAGAGTGCTTTCATGAATGGACCAATCTCCGAATTGGTGTTTGTTGAGCAACCGTTCGGCTTTAAAGATCCCAAATATTCAAATCATGTGTTCAAGCTTCACAAGGCACTCTACAGGCTAAAGCAAGCCCCTAGAGCATGGTATGATGTCTTCGGGATTTTCTTCTCAAAAATGGCTTTGAGATAGGCAAAGCCGACACTACTCTTTTCGCTAAGAAATTTAAGAATGATTTGTTTGTGTGCCAAATTTATATCTATGGCATAATATTTGGCTCAACTAATGTCTCATTTAGTGAAGAGTTTAGTAGGATAATGACCAAGAGATTCGAGATGTCAATGATGGGTGAGCTCACGTTCTTCCTCGGGCTTCAAGTGAAGCAACTCAAGGAAGGAACTTTCATCTCCCAAACAAAGTATTTGAAAGACGTACTCAAGAAGTTTGAGATGGAGGATGCCAAGCCCATCAAGACGTCAATGCCTACCAATGATCATTTGGATCTCGAAGAAAACGACAAAAGCGTAGATCAAAAGGTATATCGCTCCATGATTGGATCCTTGCTTTATCTTTGTGCATCTAGGCCCGATATCATGCTTAGTATGTGCATGTGTGCTCGCTTTCAAGCGGCACCCAAAGAATATCATTTGATTGTTGTTAAGAGAATCCTTCGATATTTGGTGCACACTCCTAACCTTGGCTTGTGATATCCTAAGGGTTGTGCCTTTGAGCTTGTTGGCTATTTCGATTCGGATTACGCCGGGTGTAAGGTTGATCGTAAGAGCACTACCGGCACTTGCCAATTCCTTGGACGTTCACTTGTTTCTTGGTCCTACAAGAAGCAAAATTCCATTGCCCTATCCACCACCGAAGCCGAATATATAGCCATCGGATCTTGTCGTGCTCAACTCATTTGGATGAAACAAACCCTACAAGACTTTGGATACAACTTTTTCAAGATTCGTCTCCTATGTGACAATGAGAACACCATAGAACTAGCTAACAATCATATCCAACACTCAAGAACCAAACACATAGACATTCGCCATCATTTCTTGAGAGATCATGAGGCAAAAGGTGACATTGTCCTATCCCATGTGAGAACCGAGAGTCAACTAGCCGATATTTTCACCATACCTTTGGATGAGAAGAGGTTTTGCAAGTTTAGGAGTGCGCTCAATATCTTGGATTCTCGCAACATTTGTTGAGGATTGGTCGGCTAATCAATAGCCGACATGAATCAAATTGAGTGTAAATTAAAATTGAACCTTTGTATCTTGATATCGCTTCTTGTGTAGAAGCTGATTTTGATATGAAAAATAAGGTTCAAATATTTCTATCTTGCCCAAAAACCATTTCCAAAACATTTGTGAAAATTGTTGTGTGCTTGTTTTGATTGCGAAAACATGGTTTTTGATCCTTCTTGTGATGCATTGTGACCATTGTTATGTACTAGTTGCTTGTGTGCTGGTCACGTGCATTGCAATTGTTTACATGTCCATCCATCCTTAGACTTGTTCCTTTCAGCTTCTTGTCAGAAGTTTTAACCCCAGCCCGAAACTTTCGATAATTTCTCTTTGTCTCTTTTTCGGGCGTGACCGGAAGTTCCGGTCGGGGCCGACCGGAAGTTCCGGTAGTCGGGGTGTTAAAATCCCAGGGGTGAGCCGACAGCCGAACCCTAATCCCCTCTTCTCTACCGCTGCCGACTCTCTCCTCTCTCACTTCTCTCCCAGCAATCTGGTGTTTTCACCGTGTTTCCTCTTTGTTCTTGATTGCTTTTCGATTGATTTTGGTCGAGGATCGACTCCCCACCGTTGTTTTCAACTTCCATCACCCGAGGTACTTCTTTCGATCTCTCTCCCTAGTTTCATCTTCTTTTCCCCCGATCTCTAAATTCTTGGACCTAGGGAGAATTCCATTTGGTTAGAAATTCAATTAACACCTTGTAGATGGCCTGTCTATGCATTTTGAGGCAATGCACTTGATTTTCGGTCGAGGGGCTTTGCGGCTGCCATGCACACCGGAAGTTCCGGTGTTCATTGACCGGAACTTCCGGTCCCTGTGCAGTTCATCACCCCCTCCTTTCCTTCAATTCTTTTTGACACTGCAATTCCCTTATCCTTGCTTGTCCCTTATTGCAGTGATACTATGCCTCATGAAAAGCGCCAAAAGCCCCGCCAGGATGTCTCAGGGGATGACGGTGACAATAGTCCCCCTGTTCGTTACCCCCAGGGACGTCTCGGCAAGGAAAAGGTGGTGTTCGAGGGGAGTCGTGACGATCGCTCTCCTCCCAGGCCCTCTCGTGCTACTTGGAACCAACCCTTGATCATTTGAGATGCCGAAACCAAGACAGCTAGCAGTTCTTAGACCGCCAATCCACCTTCCCGTCCTGCTTGGTGTTCCAATGCCACCCGTCCTCAGCCAGGCGAGCCGAGATCCTAGGGGAACCCTATTGCCCTGCACAAGGCTCAAGGGCATGATCAACTATCTCAAGCAGATAGCCCAGTGTGGTCGTGATCGCCTGGTGGATCCCGACTCTGTCCCTCAAGAGTTCGAGGATCCCAGATTCCGGACCTTCTTCCAGCTTGATTGGTACAACTCCGTCTTTCTTATCCGGACCAATCCTGTGGTGGAGATGAAGTGGCTGGACTGGTGTTATCTCGTGTCCAAGAACAATGCACACTTCAACGACCTGATGCAGGTGTGCGAAGCCAAGAACATCAAGGAGATCCTCTGCCTTGATTACTCCTAGAACACTGAGGTGATTGGCCAGTTCTACGCCACTGTGTTCTTTGGCTCCACCAAGAATGGGGTCCTCTACATGAAGTGGCGGACCGAGGGGCGTCCGTATAAGGTTTCCTTGCCTCAGTTCACTGAGATCTTGGGGCTTAATTCGGTTGATCTGAACCACCCCAACATCCACTCAGAGGAGCCACTCTCTATGGTGCGCACCAAGTTCCTTTTTACGCGCCAGATGCTCCTCACGACTTTCTTGGGACCACCAAGGGGCTTCTTCCTTAGTACAAGCTACTGTACTCCATCTTCAGGTTTGGAGCATCCTTGTTTCCGTTTCTCTGTTGTTTTGGTTCCCTGTGTCAAGCATCTGTGTTTGTCTCCTTCTTCAGGTGGACCTTGCTCCCAAAGGCCGGGGATGCGATTGCTCTTCTTGCACGCCATGCGCATCTTCTGAGTCATATGCAGTACAATCAGTCGCCATTCAGTGTGTCAAAGTTTATTTGGTTCAAGATATACAACACTGCCTGCGATCCCAAGCGGGGGTGTGTGTATGCTCCCTACATCATGAAGGTGATCAATGATGTGACCGGATACTAATATGTCTGCGACGCCTCGCACAAGCCGTTCTGTCCTCATGTGCCTTCTGCATCGAGGATGACTCCTTCAGGTCCTTCTGGTTCAGCTTCAGGTGCCGGCCCTTCCTCTGCTCCTCCATGGCCTCCGGGCTCGAGCTCCAGCTCGCCCATCAAGAAGGCGCTTCGTTCTATCTTCTGTCTCTGTGCCAAGACCGTCTCCAAGGTCAACAAGATAGAGCAGCGTCAGAAGCTGCTTATGAGGGAGACCGGTCAGGCGGTCTCTAATGATTCTGACGATGAGGTCTTTGAGGACCCGTTCGTGGCATATGAGGCCCCTCGCGATGTGACTGCTGGTGAGGGCACCTCAGCCTCTGTCCCTCACGGCTTCGCAGAGGTGTCTTCGCACTCCAACGAGGAGGACACTCCTGCTGTGGCTTCTCCAGCTGCTGCTGCCCCCGGTAGCGACACCGACGTCGCCGAGGGCTCCTCTTCTGATGGTGGCGACGATGACATTCACGTGGAGACACTAAGATTGTTGCCAACTCCGACGACTCCGAGTGACTTTCCTCCTCTCTTCTTCCTTTTTGGTGTCTTGATGCCAAAGGGGGAGAAGATTGAGTGTAGGGGGGTCCCATCCAACCATCTAGCGTCTCTCGGCTGTTGCTTGCTTTTGCTTCTGTCGGTGACCGAAAGTTCCGGACCTAATCACCGGAACTTCCGACCGTGCGATTATCCTCTAGGTTGTTCTCTTTTCGCTATCTTTTGGACATATGAACCTTATATGTGCTGGGATGTAATGATTGCTAGATTTTATGCTATTAATTAGGTTTATATGCATGATCGATTGTGTGATTTGTGAGTGGTGAAATGTTTTTTCAATTTTCTTGTGTGCTTGCCATGTCATATGCTTTTAAATTGTGTCATTTCACCTTTGGTGCATCCCACGGAGTGAGATGAGTTGGTTAGACTTTCCCTAATCTCTTCTTTCAATATATGCATATGAGATTCAATCTTATTTCATTCTATGCATACATTTAGGGGGAGCTCTAACTAACCCTTTTCACTCAAAAATTCTTTTATTATCAATCTTTTGTAAGCTTTAACCAAGTTGTCATCAACCACAAAAAACGGGAAGATTGAAAGTGTATCTAGCCTCCTAAGTGGGTTTTGATGGTTAATAACAATTTGGTTAAGGGACTAATGCGTTTAATTGAGATGTTTGCAGAAGAATTAGTCCCTAGATGCTTAGGTGTGCAGGTTTTGAGAAAGGAAAACCCTCAAACATCAATTGCAAAAAGGAGAAAAGATCCGACGACGGTTTATAGTTCTAACTTTCTTGAATCTTGAGTTTTAGGAAAAACCGTACTATTAAGAGGGGTGAAACTCATGCCATGAGATGATCTAAGTGCTCTTAGTCAGAATATCCTTGAGTGAGATTTTTTGGAGCAATTTTTGGAAAATCACTCCTTCCAGGGTAGGGCAAGCCGATCGGAAGTTCCAGAGTTCCAAGCCAAAACTTCGGACTTCATCACCTCGTAGCCAAAACATGTGCACCAAGTGTTGGCCGGAAATTCTGGTAATCCCAGACCGAAACTTCTGGACAATATTCCAGCTGAGTTTATGAGTAACGTCTAGGTGACACAATCATGTCCCTATATATATCCCACCTTGTCCCCAGCTCACTCTTGGCCATCCAAATTTTATTTTTCAGTCTCCTAGCCTCTCCCATGGTGTTCTAGCTCATTCCAACTCAATTCTCGAGCCGCATAATCAAATTTGTGAGAGATTTGAGTGATTGGAGGGATTGTGAGAATGAGAGAGCTAGATGACTTGAGCACTTGGTGATTCTTGCAGGGCTTTGGAGTGGTGCCTATTACTCTTGGAGAGCAATCTCCTAGACGGTTAGGTGTCTCCCGCGAGCTTTCAGAGAATTATGGATTGGCCCAAAAAAGTTTGTGAAGGATCACCTCTCCTCCGCAAAGAAACGGGGCATGGATAGTGTGAAACCAAGCTGATCATTAGGAGGGTGTCTAGGTAGAGCAACTCACGTTTATGGTTTGTGCTAGAGGATCAAATTGGGATCTTTGTGGTCATTTGATCTACAGACAAGAACCTAGAACGTTGGAGTTGAAGACCATAGACTTCTTCCTAGGAATTTGCTTAGTGAGGCAAGAGGTTAATTAAGACCTAACTCCATGGAGTTCCTCAACGGAGAGTAGGATTGTTTGAGTCCAAACGTTAGGAAAAAATTCTTGTGTCTCGTGTGCTGTCTCTTTATTCCTTGTTTACCTATATTGCATGTTTGTCCTTCCTTTTGCTAGCTCTAAATTTGTGTAAAAATGGTTTGAATTTGAGTTTAGATCATTTTAAGTCACAGATCATCGGAAGTTCCGGACAGCTTACGCTGGCCGAAAGTTCCGAGGTTCAAGTATCAGAAGTTCTGATGCCTGTGTGTTTTAACCGCTGCATTCTCAAGAAAATTTCAGGATCGCCTATTCACCCTCCTCTAGGCGACATCTACGGGCCTTCAGGAGTTCGTATGAATTAGTTATGAATTATACAAATTTTGAGTCATTTAAATTAATTTCTGAAATTAAACTCAATTTATAATGCAATTAATTTGATTTATGACGTCAGCCGAGGGGAGAGGTGACACCGACAAGAAGGCCCAACCAGTCGGTGACTCAAGAAGGAATGACGCACGGTGGACCGGGTTCACGTGTGGCCGAGACGCGTGTCCACCACATGGTAGCGATGCGGCAACCATGGGGGAGGGGCACGCCAATGTGGCACCGATGCAGCAAGACCATTGGCAGCCACCGCGAGTGCCATGTGGACGGCCCAAATCTTCCCAAAGAACATCAGGCGGCTGCAGGCAGAGGGGAGGCGGCATTCACCAGCCTACCGATCGGGCAGCAGTGACGCACGACCCAATGGTCGACGGCGACAACCCCCAGCACGATGGCGCATGCTGGAATACGGCAGAGGAGGCGGGGGGAGGGAGGTGGTGCTCACCGAGCGGTCGATGGTGAAAGGAGTTGCCGACGGCACGAAGATGGCGACAGAGGGCTTTCGGGCAGCAGTGTGGAATGGTGCTACGGTGACGGGTGGCACTCGAAAAGGGGTGAAAGGGGACGACTCGATACCGCGGAGTCGTGGAAGGAGGCGGAGCTGCCGGCGGTTGCGGGCGATGGGAGAAGCGATCGCAGGAGCTTGTCGACAAGGAGATGGCAGAGGCTGGCATGGAACAATAGCGAGGATGGTGCTCTGGCGACCACGGGCTTCGGGGAGGAGGTGGTTGGGGTGCGCCGCAACCTGGGGAAGGCGTAGGGGTAGTTAGGGAGAAAGGAGGAGGCACGACACGATTGGAAATGCTGGCCATAGATGGAGCTCGTGGCGAAACTCACCAGGGAGCGTGGGAAGGCGGGCTTTGGCGGCTCCCGACGGCGGGTAAGTGGTGGTCGAGGGACTCCACGGTGCGGTGAAGCCAATGACGGTAACGGCGCGATGAAGCTAGTGACGATAACGGCACAGCTAGGCCAAGACCGCAATGACAGAAAACAGCGACCGGAGGCGATGGCGAACAATGCTGGCTCGAGTTTGAGGAGGAGAAGGTGTTCCGAAGGCGATTGGAGAAAATGGAGTGGAGGCCGAGGTTGCTCTCGGCACGGTGGTGCCGATGGTGCAAGCGACATGGAGCAGCAGTGGCTAGGGCGGAGGCAATGCTTCGCCAGAGTGCAGCGACGGACGACAGTGCTAGAGTGGTGTGGCGGGAGATGGTTACAGGCATGGGGAAGCTCAGGAAAAAGAGGGAAATGGCGATGGGGCTCCGGGGAGGACCTATATAGCTCGAGGAGGCGACTCCGAGGCCAGGAAGAGGCGGATTCGGAGGGAAAGCGGGAGCCTGACATCGTGGGGTGAAGTGGGCTCGAAACGACATCGATTTTTTGCAGGAGGAGTGGGGGAATCGGTGGAGGAGGGGGAGGAGGAGATCGTGTCCACGCGCTTGGATAGAGATGGCAACGGGTATATACCCGATGGGTAGTGCCCACCCATACCCATACCCGCCAGGGTAAATTTTACCCATCAGGTTACATGTACCCGCATGCGGGTAAGAAAGTACTTCCATACCCGTACCCGCATGGGTAATTCTACCCGACAAGTTACCCGTACCCGTCAGCGCACCCGATAAAGTATGTATCTCACACACAAAATTCTTCCCTTTTAACCTCAAAATTCACAGCAGGATAGCAAGACACACAAAATCCTTCCATTTCAACCTCCAAATTCACAACAAGGTAACAAGGTTCACAACATATTATGTGCATGCAGGAGGGCAGCTAGACTTTTTATACGGGTACTTTTTACCCGTGGGTAGACGGGTATGGCTAGTACACACCCATACCCGCAGCCGACATACCCGATGGGTATGTGTTTTCATCCAAAAACATACCTGCGGGTTGAAAATTCCTCCCATACCTGTTTCTTTATCGGGTAAAACCCACCGGGTACTCGGGTTTCAGGTACCCATTGCCATCTCTACGCTTGGATGCGCGAGCGCGCGCGGAATTGGTAGCGATGTGGGGGAAGACGTGGTCGGCGGTTTCGGCTAGAGGAAGGAGACGAAGCTGACAGGTGGGTCCTAGCCTCACTTGTAGGCTGAGAGAGAGGGAGGAGGGAGGCAAAGTAGACTTTGCAAGGGAGAGGGAGCAAGCGGGCCGAGCAGACCGGGCCAGCGAAGAGAGAAGGGAGGCGGACCAGGCTGGCTCGAGGAGGATAAACAAACTTTTGGTTGAATAGACGAAGAGGGAGGAAGAGCGGACTTCGAGAGAGAAAGGAGTCAAATGGGTCGGCGGGAGAGGGGTGGCCGGCTCGAGAGGAGAGAGGAGGACATGTCGAGGGCAAGGCGCAAAAATAGACTTCGACCGAAGGAGAGGATTTTAATTTGTTTATCAATTAAATTAATTGTTTGGAATGAACTTTTTATTATTAAAATTATTTCTTGAGTTTCAAAAATTGAAGGGAAATTTTATATAGTACTTTAGGGGCTTGGAGAGTATTACAAAAATATTTTCACCATTTATTTCCCACATTAATTTCAATTGATAATTTATTATAACTTTTAATATAATTTCTAAAAATGCTTTATTAAATGACTTTTAATGTCGAACGCAAATCGGGGCATGACATTCTCGGCCATCGACCCGGATCGTCCTCCTCCTCTCCTCCACCGACGGGGAAGACCATTGTCGGTGGGAGAGGAGCAAGGCGGCAGCGACGGGCGACGCGAGCCTAGGTCTCATGGCTTCTCGAGCGGCTGGCAGGATAGGAGCTGGGTGGTAGCGGGCGGTGGGAGAGGACGATGGGCGATGATGATCCATGTCTGATGGGCAAGAGAGGGAAGAGGAAGAGAGAGAGAGGAGGTGGAAGAGGAAGAAAGAGAGGAGGAGGAAGAAGAGTTGGCAGCTGACATGTAGAGCCCACATGGGGGGCACTTGCTATATAAGACAAAACGGGACACAGATCTCGGGTACACCTGTTTTACAAGTTGACGGACGTTATATCTGGTATTGCGGTTAAGGATAAATTTTAGACTCGACGACACATGGAGAGAGCGAAAGTGAACTTATTCCATACTTCATTACATAGGCTTGGCCCATAAAAATTCATGCCCAACCAAACCACCGCCTCACTACATGTCTAGCCCCAGCCCACATGGAGAAGGTTTTTCCGGGCCCACCTGCCAGTCACCCGGATACCACATCCTTTTTTGTTTTCTTTCGTCTATACTTTTGAAAAGAAATCATTCGAAAAATAGGAGACGCTGTACACAAATACATTGATGGAATCCATATTATGTGTCCGTTTAAATCTTTGCTGGCTTTGGAATTCGGCATGGAGTTCTCACATTTATCTTGGTGTTTAAAAAGAGAGAGAAATACTAACATTACTTGCTACCCCCGTTTCAAATTAATTATTTCTTTAGAATTCAAACTTTGTCGTAAAATAATTATCACAATAAAATACTATTTTTCTCATCTATCACTTCTAATTTAAATTTCTCTCTTATTACCCTTAATAGGTAAAAATGGATGGAATTTTTCACGCCCCGACCCGTTCGTTTTTCTACATTTGAGCCGACTGTTTTCGTATTTTTAAAAAAATCCGAAAACGGAACGGAAGTAGAAATGACATTTTCCGTCCGTTTTCGCGGAATTCCTTGTTTAATCGGAATATTTTCGGATTGTATCCGGATTTAACCCCAATTTCAAGCCCATCAATATTTGCGTCTCGAAGGCCCAGCCGTCTAGGCCCATCTAAACAAAACTTACCCTATCCTCCATCCGTCGGGATCCTTTTGATTTGAAGTTAATGATTGTATGTCATCACAGACCGTTCATATCAATTATCTTATAATTTCGGTTGGTTGGTAGAATTATCTTAATTATCTCGTTAATTATCAAAAGAACGAACAAGACGTGGTTAGAAGATATGTAAATTCCAACTTAAGTTTCGGGTTCTGACCATTTTCGTGCACCCGTATATCCCGATTTTGCTTTAATATAGAAACAGAAGTAGAAATGGAGGTTTTCTTGTTTCCATCCGTTTTCATCCCTAACCCTTAACCATCCTCTCACCTCAAACCATACATCATTTAACATTTAATAAATAACACTTTTTTTCTTAAATCTTAATCTACGCTAAATAATCTAAAATGACAAGTAATATGAGACGGAGCGGGTAAATAACATAATGTTGATAGCTTTTGCTCTAACAGGCAGGTGCGATAACGAGCTGTTCGAAGCCCAAAACTAGGCCCATGACCAAATAGGCCCAAACTTTCAGGCCCATTAAGAAACAGAGGCTAACTTTTTTATGGAATAAGTCTATTTGTCTTCCCTCATCTATTACCCCTGATTGAATTGCACCCTTCAACCGTAAAACAGGGTATAATGTCTCTTCCATCTTCAAAAACCGGTGCAAATCGACTACTTCAGTGGTTTCGAAAGCAGTTTATGTAGATAGGGCCCACATGTCAGTAGTATAACAAAACATATATGGTGGGTCCCATATGTTAATTCCTTTTCTCCTTCCCCATCTCTCCCTCTCTCTTTTCTCTCCTTGCAAGCAGCAGCTGAGGCGAGACAATTACTCCGACCATCTCCTGAAGTTCTTGAGCACTGAAGAGACCACCGGAGGCGGCCACGGCAAGAACCCGTGGACAGCGGCACAGCCGTCGGACTCACCAAGGAGCGTGTCCCATGTTAGTTAACCTAGCTAGCGTGCTTGTGTTCTGTTTTTCTGTTTTTCGGTTTTTCCGCTTAAAGTTTGTTGCTTTTGTTGAATGCCTCGCCGCGCTGCGTCGTGGGCTGGGTATGCGTCGTGTGCGTCGTTCTCGCGGGTCATGGGATGGCATGATCGGTAGTGGCGGGAGTGGCTCACGTTCTCCGGCGGGGTAGCTGCCGAGTCTGTTGCTTATATATTCTCTTTGATCAATCGAAAAACGCTGCGAGTTTTTGCGGCACCAAAATTCGTCTGTTTCCATTCGCGACATAAGAGAATTGAGTGTGAGAGTTAGGAGCTTCGCCAACATTTGGTATCAGAGCGCAAGGTTGCGGAACCATGTCATCAGGCCCACCACGGCGGCGCGGCAGCGCGCCCCCAAGCCGACGGCGATCGCAGTCACCACCAACACGGCGCGGGCGCGGACGCGGGCGTGGGCGTGCACAGTGGGAGGCTCCCATTGTCGTCCACCGCACAGTGAAGGAAGCTTCGGGCTCGGTCCAATATCCAATGCTCACCAAAACAAACTACCCGGAGTGGGTGGTGCTGATGAGGATCAACTTGCAAGCACAAGGTCTTTGGGATGCCATCGAACCCGGTGGCGTGGAGTATGGCAAGGATCGGCTGGCGCTGGCGGCGATCGCTCGTTCGGTTCCGATCGAACTGGTGAGCCTCATTGGCAAGAAGGAGACGACGAAAGAAGCCTGGGACGCCGTCAAGGTGATTCGCATGGGCGTTGAGCGCGTGCGCGTCTCAAATGCACAGAGGCTGCAACGCGACTTCAATAACATCACGTTTAAGGAAAACAAGAACATCGATGATTTCTCCATGAGGATCTCAAGCATTGCTGACAACCTACGCCTCCTCGGTGATGAGATTGATGACACTAAGGTAGTGCGCAAAATTTTACAAGTTGTTCCAGATCGCTTCATGCAGGTCGCAATATCAATCGAAACCCTGCTCGACATCGAGGATCTCTCGGTTGAGGAGGTGACTGGGCGACTCCGGACCGTCGAGCAGCGGCTTGATGCGCGGGCCGCGGCGTCGGAGTTGGGACAGCGCCTTCTCCTCTCGACAAAGGAGGAGGAGGTGATACGGCGTATGCGCCGGCAGGAAGCCGATGGGAGCGGCTTCGGTGGCGGCGCTGGTTTCGGCGGTGGTGGCGGCCACAGTACCGGCGCAACCTCGTCACGGCATGGCGGGAAAGCCCCAAAGCAAGGCGACGGCAACGCCAAGAAGGCCGACGGCGGAGCAAAACCACTCGAGAAGAACCAATGCAAGTATTGCAAGAAGACTGGGCATTGGGCGCGCGAGTGTCGCAAACGGCAACGCGATATGGCGGCCTATGCGGCGCTCCTTGCTGAGGAGGCAGGCGGCGACGACGATGAGCCCGCTCTGCTCATGGCGATGGTGGACTCCGTCGAGGAAGAACCGGAGGTTGTTGCACGCCCCACCGTGCCGATCTTCAAGGACGGGCAGATCTTCCTCAGCGAGGAACGCGCCACGGTGCAGTTGTGCACCACCAACGACCTCGAGGGCCAGGACTCCGGCGTCTGGTATCTCGATACCGGGGCCTCGAACCACATGACTGGCGACAACAAGATCTTCTCCGAACTCGATCGCAGCATCACCGGCACGGTGAAATTTGGGGACGGCTCGGTGGTGAACGTCGTGGGACGCAGCACCATCATCTACGCTGCTCGGCAGGACGGCCACTGTGTCCTCAACGACGTCTACTTCATTCCGCGGCTTCGCAGCAACATTATCAGTCTCGGCCAGCTTGATGAGTCCGACTGCCGGGTCACTATTGAAGGCGGCGTGCTGCGTATACAGGATCCTGAGCGCGAATTGCTCGCTAAGGTACGGAGGTCGCCTAACCGATTGTATAAACTAAAGCTCACGACGGCACAACCCGTGGCGCTGCTGGCATCAACAAGTGATGAAGCGTGGCGCTGGCATGAGCGTTTTGGGCACCTGGGCTTCAGCGCGCTCCAGCAGCTTGGGCGCGGCGCGATGGTGCGCGGACTTTCCCACCTCGACCATGTCGACCAGGTGTGTGACGCTTGTCTCGCCGGCAAGCAGCATCGCACGCCATTCCCGGCCGAAGCAGAACGGCGTGCCAAAGAGCGGCTGGACCTAGTTCATGGCGATCTCTGTGGTCCGGTCACTCCGGCCACTCATGACGGCCGGTGATACTTCCTCCTCCTCGTCGATGACCTCAGCCGCTACATGTGGGTGATGCTGCTGTCCACCAAGGATGAGGCGGCCGGCGCAATCATGAAGTTCCAAGCTGGTGTGGAGGTGGAGATGGGGAGAAAGCTGCGTGCGTTGCGGACAGACCGTGACGGCGAGTTCACGTCCGTGGCGTTCGGGGAGTACTGCGCTAGAAAGGGGGTTCAGAGGCAGCTCACGGCGCCGTATTCGCCACAACAAAACGACGTCGTGGAGCGGCGCAATCAAACCATCATAGCAATGGTGTGGTGTCTCCTCAAGGCAAAGGGGATGCCGAGCAGTTTTTGGGGGGAGGCGGTGTCCACGGCCGTCTTCATCCTGAATCGGTCACCCACAAAAGGTGTTCGGGGTGCGACGCCCTACGAAGCTTGGCACGGCGAGAAGCCCGCAGTCCACTTCATGCGCACGTTCGGATGCATAGCGCATGCAAAGATTACTCGTCCTCACGCCGGCAAACTGGATGATCGTAGCATCAAGACGGTGTTCGTGGGCTATGAACTAGGCTCTAAAGCCTATCGGGTCTATGATCCGGTGGGAAAACGGTTAATCATCACCAGAGATGTGGTGTTCGACGAAGCCAGCACCTGGAACTGGGAGGAGATAAGCGGTGATGTGGCAGCGCCTAAGACTTTCACCGTCGAATATATGGTGGATGTGCTGGCTGGCGGTGGTCGAACAGCTTCTTCTGCATCAACAGTGGCGTCTTCCCCATCTCGCGACGAGCCTGCGGCCGACACCAACACGCCGGCGACGAGTGCTGCCGACAATGCCAACACAGACATTGAGTTTGTGTCTCCACCGACTCACGTCTCGTCAAGCGAAGACATCGACGACGAAGGTGCGCCGCGCCGGTACCGTACGCTGGAGAGCTGCATCAACACGGCTGCCCCCGTTGAGCTTGATCCTAAGGAGCTCCTGCTCGCCGCGACAGAAGAACCCTCGTCGTTTGCCGAAGCCGATTCTGATCCGGCATGGCGGGCGGCGATGGAGGAAGAAATGAAGGCCATCCTCGACAACGGCACATGGCAGGTGACCGAGTTACCGGCGGGGATTCGCCCTATTGGCCTCAAATGGGTGTTCAAGCTTAAGAAAGACGCGAAGGGGCAAGTGGTTCATCACAAAGCGCGACGCGTCGGGGTGGACTTTGATGAAGTGTTCGCCTCGGTGGCTCGCCTGGACTCAGTGCGCGCACTGGCGGCAGTTGCGGCGCATGAAGGATGGAAGCTGCATCACCTCGATGTGAAGTCCGCGTTTCTTAATGGAGAGCTTGTGGAGGATGTCTACGTCGAGCAACCTCCGGGATTCGTCATCGCCGGAAGGGAGCGCCAGGTGCTCAAGCTGCGCAAAGCTCTCTACGGTCTGCGTCAAGCGCCGCGAGCATGGAACATGAAGCTCGAGCGCACCCTCATCGGTCTTGGTTTCACGCGGTGTTCCGAGGAGCATGGTGTGTACACGTGTGGCGTCGAGAACAGTCGTCTACTACTCGGCGTGTACGTGGATGATTTGATCCTCACTGGCGCCGACCCGGGTGAGATTGAGTCGTTCAAAGTAGAAATGAAGAATTAATTCAACATGAGTGACCTTGGGTGCTTGAGCTACCTGGGCATCGAGGTGAAGCAAGAACATGGCCGGATCAGTTTATGTCAGGCGGCATATGCGGCTAAACTCCTGGAGAAAGCAGGGATGCAGAGCTGCAATAGTGTCCTACTTCCAATGGAGAACCGTCTGAAACTGAGTAAGCAAAGCACAAATCCTCCTGTTGATTCAACTTTGTTTCGCAGCATTGTTGGATGCCTGCGCTATCTCGTCCACACTCGGCCGGACATTAGCTTCGCCGTTGGATACATGAGCCGGTTCATGGAGACGGCGACCACCGAGCACTTCAGTGCCGTGAAGTAGCTACTACGCTATGTTGCTGGCACTCTTCACTATGGGGTAGTGTATACGAAGCAAGATGATTTCAAGCTTCAAGGCTTCAGTGATGCAGACATGGCCGGTGACATTGATGATCGCAAAAGTACCACCTGAGTGCTATACTGCATTGGCGGCGCACCGGTGACTTGGTTGTCGCAGAAACAGTCAGTGGTGGCTCTCTCCTCTTGCGAGGCGGAATACATCGCGGCATCAACGGCGGCATGTCAGGGGATATGGTTGGGGCGGCTACTTGGAAGTTTCTATGGAGGTACAACAAGCGTCGCAAATATCTTCATCGACAATCAATCCGCCATTCAGCTCTGCAAGAATCCGGTGTTTCACAGTCGGAGCAAACACATTGAGACGCACTTTCACTTCATCCGGGAGTGCGTCGAGGACGGCCGCGTCGCCGTCCACAAAATCCACACCGACGATCAGCTGGCGGACATATTGACAAAACCACTTGGACGAGTGCGCTTCCAGCAACTGCGTTCGAAGATCGGCGTCGTCGAAATCAACAAAACTATCTAGATTAGGGGGAGTATGTTAGTTAATCTAGCTAGCGTGCTTTTTTTCTGTTTTTTCGGTTTTTCCGCTTAAAGTTTGTTGCTTTTGTTGAATGCCTCGCCGCGCTGCGTCGTGGGCTGGGTATGCGTCGTGTGCGTCGTTCTCGCGGGTCATGGGATGGCATGATCGGTAGTGGCGGGAGTGGCTCACGTTCTCCAGCGGGATAGCTGCCGAGTCTGTTGCTTATATATTCTCTTTGATCAATCGAAAAACGCTGCGAGTTTTTGCGGCACCAAAATTCGTCTGTTTCCATTCGCGACATAAGAGAATTGAGTGTGAGAGTTAGGAGCTTCGCCAACATCCCCCGCTGTTCGCCAACATCCTCCCCTCCTCCTCCTCAGCCGAGACCCATCCTCGTCCGTCTTCTCACGCCTCACAGCCGTCGGGCTTCCCACTTTCTGGCCTCCTGGGGATGAGCCTGTGCGCCGCCCGGAGAGATACAGGGATCCAGATTCCTGCACCGGGACGAGCTCGCCAACCACCGCCGACTCGTCCAGCTCGTCCGCCTGCATGCTTCCTCCGCCCCCACGAGGCTCCACTTTTGCCGCTATCCGAGGCGCGATGTGCTCGGCCAATACGACATCGCCCGAGTTGAAGCCAGCCTGAGCGAAGCATCACCGGAGAGGCAGTTGCGGAGCTCGATTAGGCCGTTCGGGACGAGACCGCCATGGTCGTTGTCCACCACCACGAGCAACACGAAATGACGCAACACATCCGAAAAGATATCGTTTAGCTATCCATGGAGCTTGAGGAGACCGTGTAGGATGGTACAGTCATGGCCGGCGATGCACGTGCTCAGCAGCCTCGTCGCACTCGTACCACGTGACAATGGCGACAACCTGTCCGCGCACCGCGGCGAGGACGCTGAGGAGAGGAGCTGTGGTCATTGTCGCTGGACGTACTTACCGACGGCACCGGAGGCAAAGGGAGCAACGCCGGAGGAAATGCAACATGACGTCGCTAGCTACCACATGATTTGGAGGACTTCACGGCGAGCCGGAAGCCTCCGTCGACGCTGCAGCACGCCGCAGTCACGCGTCACGCACCACCTCCGTGAGCGCTGGCACCAGCGCGTGACGGAGAAGAACGCGAGGAGAGAAGGAGAGGTAAGGAAAGGAGAAAAGGAACTGACATGTAGGGCCCACATCAAAATGTTTGCAATATCTGACTGATATATGGGCCCCACCTATAGAAACTGTATCCCAAACCGTTGAAGGAGTCGATTTGTATCGGTTTTTGGAGACGAGGAAGGTGTTATAACTTGTTTTGCGATTGAGAAATGCGATTCAATCAAAAGCAGGAGAGGAAATAGACTTATTCCCTTCTTCCTTACATAGGCCCGACGGGCCATATAAAATCAGGCCCAACCAAACCAACTCCTCGCTAGTACTACATGGCAAGCGGAAGGTTTTTCCCGGGCCCACCTGTCAGTCACCCGGATACCACATCCTTAGCGCCCTCTCCAGCTTCCCCTTCCTCACCGGCCACGCCTCTCTCCCCCGCCTCCTCTCCGGCCACCACCACGGCCGCCGCAACTTCAGAGGACTCGCGAGGCGGCCATGTCCACGGCCGCGTCGTCGGCGGTACGGCTGCCGCCGACTTGGGGCGCGCCGTCGCAGCGGCGGCTGGTGGAGCAGCACCTGGCGTCGCTGCCGCACGGCCTCCCGCGGGCCGCCCACGTGCGGGAGCTCCACGCGCAGGTGCTCAAGCAGGGGCTCCACCTCAACCCGCGCGCCGCGGCGAGGCTGGTGTCCGCCTACGCGCTCCTCCGCCTCCTCCCGTCCTCCCGCCGCGTCTTCGACGCGCTCCGGGACCCGCACGCCGACACCTTCCTCTCAAACACCCTGCTCCGCGCCTACGCGCTCGGGGGCGCGCCCCGCGACGCGCTCGCCGCGTTCTCCGCCATGCCGCGGCGGGATAGCTTCACCTACTCCTTCCTCATCAAGGCGCTCTCCGCCGCGGGCGTCGCCCCGGTCCGCGCGGTGCACTCGCACGTCTTCAAGCTCGGCTCCGTCGAGGACACCTTCGTCGGGAACGCGCTTATCGACGCCTACTCCAAGAACGGCGGGTTCTCGGACGCCCGGAAGGTGTTCGACGAAATGCCGGCGCGGGACGTAGTGTCCTGGAACACGGCTATGGCGGCCATGGTGCGGGAGGGGGAGCTGGCTGGCGCGAGGAGGTTGTTTGACGAGATGCCAGAGAAGGACACGGTGAGCTGGAACACGATCCTGGATGGCTACACCAAGGCAGGGGAGGTGGAGGCGGCATTCGAGCTGTTTCAGCGCATGCCGGAAAGGAATGTCGTGTCTTGGTCGACGATGGTGTCAGGTTACTGCAAGAAGGGTGACCTTGAGATGGCTCGGGTGATCTTTGACAAGATGCCTAGCAAGAACTTGGTGACATGGACTATAATGGTCTCAGCATGTGCACAGAACGGCCTTGTTGATGAGGCAGGTAAGTTGTTTGCTCAGATGAAGGAGGCTTCTGTGGAACTTGATGTTGCTGCGGTTGTGAGTATCCTGGCCGCATGTGCAGAGTCAGGCTCTCTTTCACTTGGAAAGAGGATTCACCGATACGTGCGAAAGAGGAATCTAGGGAGATCAACCCATGTGTGCAATGCACTGATTGACATGTTTTGCAAATGTGGGTGTGTGAACCGAGCGGATTATGTCTTTGAAACTGAGACTGTTCAGAAGGATTCGGTGTCATGGAACAGCATCATTGGAGGTTTTGCAATGCATGGGCATGGAGACAAGGCGCTGGAGCTCTTTGCTCAAATGAAGCAACAGGGATTTAACCCTGATGCTGTGACAATGATCAATGTTCTTAGTGCATGCACACACATGGGGTTTGTGGATGAGGGGCGCCAGTATTTCTCCAACATGGAGAGGGACTATGGTATCATGCCTCAGATAGAGCATTACGGTTGTATGATCGACCTTCTTGGACGTGGAGGGCTCATCAAGGAGGCTGTCGACCTCATCAAAAGCATGCCTTGGGAGCCTAACGAGGTTATATGGGGAACCCTTCTCAGTGCATGCCGACTGCATAAGAATGTGGAGTATGCAGAAATAGCAGTGAACGAGTTGAGCAAGCTGCAGCCGTCGAATGCAGGGAACTATGCTGTCCTATCGAACATCTATGCGGAGGCTGGGCAGTGGAGTGACATGGCGAAGGCAAGGATGCAGATGAAAGGAGCCGGGTTGCAAAAAACAGCAGGATCAAGCTGGGTTGAACTCGATGAGGCGTTCCATGAGTTCACCGTGGGGGATAGGAAGCACCAAGATTCAGACCAGATATCTGAGATGGTTGACAGGTTGAGCTCGCATGTTAAGCATGTTGGCTGTGTTCCAGCAGGCCATGAGCTGCTTGTGCAGTGAGTCATTTATTAGGGCAATGCATGCTTATAGGCCATTGCAAATTTGGGAACCTCTGCCTGGTCATTAACCTTGCAGGTCATGCGATCTGAAGAAAAGAGGCACCATTCCTGGTACTGCCTGCAATCAAGAAGGTGGTAGGACATGGTACAGAAGCTTCTTTGATTGAGTGAACAGCCTTGGATGTGTTGAAAGCTTGAGGCATTCATCAGCATCTGCGCATCTGCCATCAGGTTTGCTCTGTTAATGACTGTTACCATGACGACAGATGATGATGGGGGTGACTGACAAAACAGTGACAATGGTCGGATAGTTCATGGTTAGGGCCTTCAATTCATCTGGTTAGACAAAACCGAAACAAAGGATTATGGTTAGGGCCTTCTGAAAAAGCATGACAGAAGAACTCAAGATTCAAAAGAGCAGCATTCTTCTCTTTCCACTGTAACAGTACAATGTTAGCGCATAAGAATAGTTTTTGGAGACCTTACAGTTCTTGACTTCATATTTTACATGTATCATCCTTTTTTAAACGAATGTATGAATGAGGAGGTGTATATTGATTCTATCAAATTTCAATGCAGTTACCTGCACGCATTGAGAACATATTTGTGGTATTTCAGATAAATACATGATAGACCATCTATCCAAATTTTTGTATATTGAATGACAGCAAGATTGTAAAGAATCGCATTTTATGTTGCTGTGATGCTAAGTATTCAACACGATAGTATTTCTCAACTTTTGCAAGCTGGGTCAATCATTACCATTTGGTTCTAAAGGGGAAAGAAAACATTGGCATCTGTGACTCTGGAGATGTACCTAACCTGAATATTTTAGGTTATCGAGTGGAATGTTTGGGGCTCCAATAATCAGTTAACCAAGTTCAGACTGTTCCAAGATTCGCATTTTTTAAAAAAGAAAAGTCACTATGATGCTATCAAGAAAAGAAAACGAAATGTGCGGCTTAAAAAATGTTCCAAGGATCTCAAATAAAATGTGCTGGCTGGTTAATATTTCTTCAAAGTAACAGAAACAGTCTAAGCATAATCCTAATAAGTTTACACAGAAATCAAGATCCAAATAAGCTTTTAAAATATACCATGAGTCCCTGACCCGAAGCTGACTTTGCACCTGGAAAATGAACAGAGATATATTATTCTAAACCATAGGATTAACAGTATATCAGATACCTAAGAAGGCAGTTCCATTGGCTCTAAAGAAAGATATCTTCTCTGGAACATTATATATTCTCCTTTACAGAGAAGATATCAAAAACAATCTTGAAAAGGTATAATGGACTCATATACTATTATAGACAAGAATATTTCAGATGTCTAGTCAGTTTGAGGAAAAGAGAAGAGCATTTTTCTTTACTCAGAAAAGGATATAAGAATTTCTTTGGTGACAGGTGCATCAGCTGCAACTGCAAGGCAAGAACCAGAACAATTGTGTTTATCTGAAAAAAATGGCTCAGATGGTTTTGTTTAAACAGTTGATTGTGAATTGTTTTTCACACAAAGTTTGGGATGTCTGCTTCATATTTTTGAACCGTTGATTTATTTACTATTACAACTTTATTACCCCACCAGCTTCTGCCTTTAAAGCTTTGAGATTTGTTCAGGTCAAGGAATCCAATCTGGGGGATCTTTTGAGCTTCTGCCTTGTGTAACCCCTCTTGTGCTGCATCAGTTGAGACTCAATGGTGGTTACTTGTGAAGTTGGTAGAGATTGGACTAAGTTTTTTTAATCCTACTTTATTGTTTTATTCTGTGAGGATATTTTCATTTCTTTTGTTGAGACTATCAAGTTTAACTCAACTTACCTTAGCATTTGATCAAATTTAGCAATTACATCCTACACTATATATTTCTTAAACGTAAAACGTAAAACTGTACTTATATGATTTAAATGATGGACCATCAATGAACATAATTTGCAACTCCTTAATAATTGTAAATAGATACATTTTCAAACCAATTAATTATTTATAGTTATATAATCAAAGAAAAAGTTCTATTAAACTCAGTTAATAAAAAAGAAACTCATACATGATAATATCAGGCTCTAGCTTATAATTCAAAAACAAAGAGATACATATGCTATCGTCTTACTAATAATCTGACTAAGCTCACACACACGGTTGAACAATCGGGTTAACATATCTTCTTCTTTCTAGCATGACTAAACATCAGTCAAATCCAAACCACACATCGCACCTTACGTAAAAACCATTCAAATACAAGATTATTAAGAAAAGAAACGAAAAAACCCAACGAATACACATTCTCCTTTCGCCTCACATTTTCGGTTCAAACCGGGCACAGCGGCACGCGGGAGTGATCGGGCACAGAAGATCCATGGTGATCTAGGGGGTCCCGTGGTCGGTATCGGAAAGGAAGAAACGGCAGAGAAGCAGATCGTCCTTTTCCTCTTGCTTGGTCGTCGATCAGTTGAGGTTGAGCTCATCGTTAGTGAGTGAGTGAGTGAGATGCAACTACATAAACAAATGCGACGATATCCATCCGTCACGTGACCCACGCAACGGAAACGCCAAACACCACCTCGCCTCAATCCATCCACATCGAGCTAATTAACACCACCTTATTAACCGTTATTATTACTCCCTCCATTTATAATTAATCATACATTAAACGAAAAATAATAACAACTCTCTCGTACTACATTTATTCTGATAATAAATTCTACGCAAAATTTTGGTTTGGCATGAAGTAATAACCGATCATTTCTCATAAATATTGAAAACCATCTTCGGGTTTGGTTTTTCGGTTTGGTTTTTGATTTTTACCAAAAAACCGAAGAAGCATTGCCGGCGCGGGGCGCGGGGTGGAGGTGTGGGCGGCACGCATGGGGCCGGGGCAGAGGCGTCGTGGCGTGTCGGGCGGAGGCGGCACGGTGCTCGGCCATTGGGGCGAATGAAGGCTAGGGTTTGATGGTTTGTGAACTGTTCAGTTTTTTAATCGGATAGGGTTTTTTGTTGTTCAATTTGCATACGTTAAAAACCGAAGCCAAACTGAATTACTCGGTTTATACAACTTCACGAACCGAAACCAAAATAACTTCGATTCGGTTTGATTCGTTTTTTTTTAAAAAAATGCCCACCCCTACATAAGACTACATACTCGGACGTCCTTATATGCAGAATCAATCTATCAGTAGTGCCTACACTAGGCATTGAACCGCACAACTAAAGAGTCACACCTCATCGCACTAGCCATTTGAGCCAGGATTGTTTTCTATAAGAAATATAGCCGCAACCGTATTTAGTACAACCGTATTTAGTACGAGCAAATAGAAAAAATATCCCCTAATTAATCACTTTTTGATAAAGCACAATCATGTCCTAAAAGTACATAGGAGTATTTTTCTAACCAATAACAAATCAAAATATGCTAGTTGCAAATACTTGTGTGCATGGATACGTGCATCAATGTTTATTTATTTCAATACACAAATAATAAATAAATTTAGTAATGATCATTTAAAAATATTATATATATATAGATGGGGTTGTGTGGCGCGCGCACGGCCTCCGTGTGGCGTGGCGAATCTCAATTTGAAAACTTAAATTGAAAATCGAACCGTTCAAATTGTTCTACATATTAATATTGCCTTGTATACCAAATTTTACATTTTTTTAATTTTTTAACTATTTTATCAGATATGTCAAAAATGTAATAATCCAACGATATTTCGGAGTATCTATTTTATTGCATTTTTGACCTATCTAATAAAATAGTAAAAAATTCAAAAAATGTAAAATTTGGTATACAAAGCAATATTAATATATAGAACAATTTAAACGGTTCGGATTTTCAATTTGAGTTTTCAAATTAGAGATTCGCCACGCCACACGGATGGTATGCGGCGCGCCACACGTAGCTTATATATATATATATATATATATATATATATATATATATATATATATATATATATGTATATATATGAGCAGTTAAGAATGGAGGGAGTATTTGTTAACTAATCGAATCGAATGGTCACCCTGGGAATCTTTGCGTATTTACTTCTCCGTTTAACTAATCTTGTATTTATATGTCTACCGTTCGCCTTTAAATTTTTTTGGTTGCGCGTCTTTTTAAAGAAAATTTAAGTATGTAAATTTATTCCATTTTAGTGTAGTATGTTACTTTCTCTATCCAAAAATATTAAAATGACTAAAACTCTAAGGTTAAAAAAATTAACTCATAATACATGTAACAAATATTAAGAAATATATGTGTGCATTCAACCAGTATAAGATAACTACTCAGGTTCCAATAAACCATTCTATAATTTTATTTAAGTCTTAGGGTGTGTTATTTTGAAGGGTATGTGAAACTTCTCTTTTCATGTAAAATGAAATGACGAATTAACACATAATTAATTAATTATGTATTAGCTTTAAAAATTTAAAAACAGATTAATATAATTTTAAACAACTTTTTATAATTTTTATAATTATTTCAAATACGTGCGCACATGAAACGAGAAAACCGAGGTTGAGAATCTGAAGAGAAGAACACATCCTTAGGGTCCGTTTGGCGAGCTATGATTTTATATAATTCTTTGATTGATTCTGATTTTTTAATTAGATTTTAGAGAGAATCAGAGTCGATATAATAAAGTAATAATTAGAACAATATTTTAGATGATTTTCAAGTGATTCATGCGAGAAAATGGTTTCAAGTGACTCTAAGGAGAAACTGTTTTAGTTGATTCTTACTTTCTATGTAAAAAATGCTAAATTAGTTGAAGTGATTTTTCTCGAATCGGTTAAAAATCCCTACCAAACGAGGCCTTTAATACATATGAAATTCTCGTTATCCTCACACTTTGATTTCATATCATACAGCTGAGGCAAACTTGAACAAAATGCCGGCCTCCTTCACGTGTTGAGGCCATTGGAATTGATGAGTAATGTACACAAGACAAGTACAGAAACGAGGGGCAAAGACGTAATTTTGGGGGAGGTGTACCGGGTGGATCCTGGATTCTCGGTAGAAACCAATCCGCCTCGGGATGGTGGGCCGCAGGGAATTTCTTGTGCTCATCGCCCTCCCAGTTTGCCCCTCGTTGAATAGATTATTACGATTCTGCCATTTCTTAAGATATTGCTGACCACTCAGCTGTGAACTAGGCTACAAAATGTCAGAAAAATATATTGTACTGGTATTCCTTTGTTTCGTCTGCTTTCTCCTGTATTATCCAGCAAGAATACAGTGATAACATCGTTGTAGTTTGAACTAATCCTTTGGGAAATTTGAAGATGTGCAAATTCAATGAAATGGATTAATCAACAGCCTAAAGTCTGCAGTCGACCACGACTCCTTTGCTGCAATTGTTGTTGATATATAGGATTTGCTAATCAATTGGTAATATAGAAACAATTAGTTATCAACATTTATAATTTTTATGAAAATGAAAGAAAACATATTTTTATATTTAAGAGTACCTTTTGTCATTTTCATCGCTTAACCTTGTCTTAAAAATATAAATATAAATATCATATACTACCATGTAATTATTTTTTTAGCTTGTATATCTTTCGAGTTGATATTCATTTTGAGTTTCATATGGTTCAAATTTTGGCCGTTCGAAAGACATACAGGGGGGGTGTTCAAAATTTTTGAACCACAGGTGGTTGAATAATCGAATGAGAGACACGTATACGATCGTTTATTTATGGTGTGAAGGTTCGGTTTGAATAAATTCCGGTCAGCAGAGGCAACTGACACAGATTTTTTGTTTGATTTGATTGCATGAGATATTGTTGAATCGCTCGCTGTGATGTCACGTCATAATCGCCTTCTTGATCATAGGCCTGCCTCTGTGCTATGCTCTCTCAAGACCATGACTTCATGTTTTTACTAGGACTGGTTGCCTGTCCCTTCTCTCTCTAAACTTCGACAGCTCTCATTGGTTGCCCTAATTTAAATATTCAAATTTAATTGTTAATTTTAAATATTTTTGACATAGTTTTTTCATTAATTTTACGTCAACTAAAAATACGTATATAAATTTTTTACCTATAAATTATTTTTTTATTCTATGATAAACCGTTTTGGCTTATTATGATATATGGACAACCTATAAGGCTAAATCTCTTTTATCTCCTGATGAAATGGTTGAAAGGATGGATAGATGAATGATTTGTGACGATCATTTGAATTTACAAATTAATGAATTAACTATTATAACTAAAAAGTGAATTTAAAATGATATTATAAGAAATTCATTTTTTATAAAAGATATATCATTTAAGAGTTTACGAAGAATGCACATTTATCTGTTAAGCATAGAAAATCATGAAGTGTTGTCGTTCTTTTCAGCATGTTTGTTTGGAATTTGAGAATTTTCTCGGAATTCCTCTGAGAAACAAATTGGATTTCTTACGATTATTTTTAAATATACGTATAGAATTGGAAAATTCTGTTATATATTCTTTGAGCCCCTCACTTTGATCATCCGTGTATCTCAATATTATAGATGTATGGATTACACAGGCTGAGTATAAATATTTGGTTATACACCATCTAATGTGGGACCACATAAGGGTTTTCTCTTAGCATGAAACGAAAAGCCCAATCATTTCGTTTATTTCGCTTATGCCTATCCGTACGGTTTATTAGGAAAAATATTGCGTGTGCAGTTTTTTTATACATGTTCTTATCAATTTTTAAAAAAATATTATAAAATAAACTATGGTAAAAAATTATAAAATCAACTATAAAATTTTAAAATTTATATGTTGACTTATGACAACTATTAGTAGAAGTCATCATCCAAGTCTCTTGAAATCACACTAACGCCATAATTCACACTAATTCATTTAAACATGGGGTTTTTTGGTCAAGTTTATTTAAAAAAATATTTTCCACCAAGAGAGATATAATTAACCATAAATAACTAATATCTTTGTACAATTTCTAATGGATGTTACTCCTCCATTTTATAATAAGTTTATCTCCACCCTTTAACATTTGTCTCAAATAAGTTTATTTTTATTCTCTTACATATTCTCTCGGTTCATAAATCAAGAAATTTTATCTTTCAATACTTATTACATACCCACGAACCAATATTACTTTTCTAGTATTAATTAGTCATACTTTGGTCTTTTTATATTAATTTATATCCTAATTATTAAAACAAGTTCATTTTGGGGGCGGATATAGTATTATTTAGGCAATAAAATCTCTCACACGTCAAATCAGCTCGATGTTCATGCTTAAACAGACGAGTAATAATCCAGAGTTTAATATATCAATTCCATTCGATAGGAGTAATAGACTAGTAGTAGCCATGTTTTATAAAATCATACAGTTATATCACATGATTATCACGATTATCACATGTGATAAACTTATAATTATCAGTTTCTATATCACGATAAACCTTCACAATAACCATACATTGCTGGAGAAACCACTTTTAGTCCCGGTTTCTAACATTTTTAGTCTCGAGTTGTAAACTGAGACCATAAAAGCGGGACTAAAGATGTCTATTTTTAGTTCTGGGTAAAATAAACGGAACTAAAGATATAGGCGCTCTTCCGACATTCCCAAATGTTTTTTCTTTTCATTGTTTTTATGCCGAAAACCAATTCACATATCAAATATCACCCCCAAATCTTCTCCACATCACAAATTGAGTAATGAACATCATAAAATTCTCATATATCTCAGATTCACATATATTACAAATCAAGTAATGAACATCACAAAATTTTAAAAAAAAATCACAGCACCGGATCCGACGAAGGGGAGGCCGGATCCGACGTAGGGGAGGCTGGATCGGTCACCACCGCGTACGAGACCACCGCCATCGCGCTCGTCGTGAAGCATCGAGACCGTCGTCACCGTGCCCGCCCCACCGCCACCCCGCGCGCAGCACAGCGACTGTGATCCGGCGAAAGGGAGGCTGGATCGGTCGCCACCGCGTCCGAGACCGCCGTCACCGCGCTCGTCGTGGAGGCTATATGCATATTGGTTAGAGAAAAAATAATAGTGAGAAGCTATATGCTTATATGAAATAGAGATAAAGGAATATAGGGAGTATTATTTCTCATGCAAGAGCACATACTCAAAAAATTAAAAAAATCATAGTAAGAGAAATAGAAAAGAGAAAAAATAGAGCTAATCTCATAGCTAACTAGCTCTATAATACACTGCATAGCTAGTAATGAGCTATACTATTAAACTTGCTCTCAGTACTGTATTGAATTGTTGTCTGCAACTAGTTATTGGATGTAGCTTCTTTCAAACAAAATTTATCATGAATTTCATTATTAAAAAATAGGCATGTGCTTGGATATGATTTCATTGCTTACTAAATACTTGTTTAACTAAAAAATATATTAAAGAAAATTAGTTTGCTGAATAAGGGACTACTTATGATAGATTGATGAGAAAATTTCCTATATACTCTTGAAATTTTAACTAATCCTTTCTAAGCCCTTGAGTTTTTCACAGTCGCTTATATACACCTGAATTTTAGAGTAGATCACTTCCATACCTTTTCTATTAGTTTGTCTTAAACTCCTATGAAAAATCTATAAAACCGGTTATAGTATATGTGTATTGCTGCCCTTTTATCCATATTGATACATTTGTGATGATTATCAATTGCTCGATGAAAGTGCGAGACTGGTCACTTTTCCGGGGACTAGCTAAGCATGGGCTAGGGTTTTGAGTAATTGAGATGATCATATGTAGCGTTTTGGTTTAAGTCCTCTAAAATGTGTAACATATTTGGTTCTCTCCTTCGAGTGGTTTGACATGGTTGAAGTTGACTGACAAACCATTCCATCGAATATCTCTCTTACTCGCTACTCATCATGGTATCTCTCTTACTCATCGTGGTTAATATATTGAAAGGTGTCAATCATGATCATGGATACGCTGAGGTTGAGAAGCTATTTATATATGTATGGTTCCCACTCATTCAAATACGTGTGTTGGTCATGTTGGACAATGGACGGTATATTACCTGGGGTTTACCCTTTGGTATGAAAAAACATATACATCTATGGAATATATTGTTGGAGTGTAGAAATTTATTGTATAATAATATTATTATATTTATAATTTTCTTTATGTGAGATATTATCTATGATAACATAGTTTTGATATAGCATAAAAATAATATTTTTAACCGTTAAAAATTGTACATGTAGCATTTTATTATAGGAGTACAATAAATTTGTTGTATATATAAGACTAATCTATTGTATATGAGACATAAGAATATATTGTACTACTATAAAAAAATGCTACATAAACATTTTTAATAAGTAATATATAAAAAGAACTTTTTATGTCATACTAAAAATAAGTTCTGTAGCAAATAATATGTCACATAACAAACTATAAATATAATAGTCTCATACAACAAATTTATACACTATAAATTGATATGTTTATTCAAACCAAAGGACATAATGAACTTCCTGATAAGAATTTAACTTACATTAATGGTCAACTGACGGAAAAGATATGAAAGAAATCTAAAGTAAAATTCAAAGGTATATAAGCGAATAAATAAAACTCAAACGGATAAAAGGGACTGGATAAATTTTTTAAGGTACAGAAGAAATTTTCTCAAGATGGTGCACACGCCTCATATATTTTCCACCTGAGGTTTAATATGCAATTAAGATGATGGGTGTAGACTTTACAAACCACTAAATTTGTTTTTGTATGCCTACTCTTTTTGTTCCCAAATACTTGTTACTGTTGTTCGGGGTTGTTTCAACTTTGACTAGTAGCATTTTTTAAGTGGTTGAATTGAAAGGAGCGAAAGTTTAATGTGCATGTTCAAGATGCAATACACTTTTATGCCATGTTTTAAATTATTTAAATTTGTTAAAATAGATCGAGTGATATATATATATATATATATTGTGTCTATATTGTACCTAGGTGCATTCTGTGTATAAAATACATCCAGGCCAACCGACCCAACCACCCAACTAATCAGGCACGCCACCCCGCATGCAAATCCACCAGTTGATTCGTCGCAACCGATACTAAAGCACCGGATCCTATTAGAACTCTGAAGTTAAGTGTGCTTGAATGAGAATAGTACTAGGATGAGTGATCTCCTGGAAAGTCCTCGTGTTATGATGTATCTGGTGGAGTTGCAACTGGTGTTTAGATTAGGTTGCAACCAACATACCAAGTGTGTTGTAACTGGTCAACCACCAGAGTTGTATGCCATTGCAACTGGTGTAACAAACTGAAGTTGCAACTGGTGTTTAGATGAAGTTGTAATTGGAGTTGCAACTGGACGGTCGGTGATATTGGTGTATCGTTAGAGTTGCAACTGATGTTTAGATGAAGTTGTAACTAGACGGTTGATGATATTGATGTGTCACAACTGGTGTAACAAACTGGAGTTGTAGCTGACCAACTAGTTTTCTAAAAATAGCAAAACAAGACTACAATTTATGTGTAAATGAAGTTACAACTGAATTCCATAAGGTCATCCATCCTAGTACCAAGAGTTTCCAAGTACGCTTAATTTTAGAGTTTTACTGGAATTCGCTGTCTTAGTGGGATCCCATGCTTTTTTGTCTAGTTCAAGCGCGCCCGCGAGGATATGATTTGGACGCTCAAAGATTCTGTTGCATGCGTGTGGCCCCTGTACAACGTAGGGCTAAAATTACAACTATATTTTAGCCCTGCTATATATATATATATATATATATATATATATATATATATATATATATATATATATATATATAGCCTGGTGACAACTGACAAGCATTCAGGATTCAGGAATGGAGTACAAAGATGTCCCAAATGCTCTAATAGCAGTACCACACATAGTACTGATATTATTTCTATCACATTTTTAAAATATTTGATGTACTAGTTAACACAACTATAAGGAATAGAGCTCAACATGAATACAGAAAATCCCCTCATTTTGCACCAAATTAATATAGCACTAGAAATTAAATGAAAAGACAGGTGTTTCTAGGCATCACATACTCCTACTTGGATGCTTCTGAGTGGTGGGCCCACACTGTCAGTGAGGGTGGGCCCACAGGAGAGCCATCTCAAGTAACTACAGATTGCGAGCTCAGAGTTGAAAAGGACTTTGAGGTACACACAGAGAGGGCAGAACAAAGTCATAAATAGTGCTTTCCCATCCACGTGGCCCCACATAATAAATCCCAATTTGCAGTACAAACCCCTACCTATTTCCATTTTTTATTCTCTTAGGACTAGTACTACTACTAGTAACCTGCTGATTGTGTTAATCTAGCTGTGACAAAAGAAGATTTTTAAGATTACTTATTCACCTTCTGATCATGTTATTGAAAATACTAGTAAGTAATTAATATTGATAGGGAACAATTGATTGTGTATTCTCCTAAATATCTTCTGACAGGTTTTCTCCCTAGTGATTAAGGTTATAATTGGAGAGGTTGATTATTGGAGATATGGGAAGCAATGGCATCATCTACTCACCTTACAAATCCTCTGCAACCCCACATTGGATTAAATGCACATCATACCTTTGTTATGACTTATGGAGGTTTCCAGCAGTACTGGACCCATTTCTTGCTCCTGCTCTTGTTTTCCTTGCTAATCTAATAAACACACTTTGACGGGATATATAACAAAAATTCCTCAATTCAAAAGTACAAAATGAAATTGCAATTTCAAGCATGTACTGTAGTCTTTGTCCAAAGTGATATGGTTGTTAGCACTGATATGAATGTTGATATAGAAGAGTCATGACATGGTTCTGCTAATTAATCCACTTATTGCCTCACTAATTTGTGGCTCAGGCACTAGCGCAATCTAGTTAGCTCGCCGGAGTTTAGAAATGATGGTAATACAAATTTTTGTCAATTATGGACGAAGGTTTATTAATAGGCTAGGTTACTGAATAAATATTGTCTCTGTCTAGTTGGTGTTATCGTTTATTGTGTATTTGTTATGTTTCCAAGTTTTATTCGTAGGCTTATGTGCTGCAAACATTCGAAGCAAACCCGGGAATATTTACTACAGAAATATATTGCTACCCCATCCATCTCATAATAAACATAATAAATCCATTTTTGGTCCTTTTAGTTTATCCCAAAATAAATTTATTTTTTTAATCATTACGTCAGAGTCGTGAAAATAGAGGATAAATACATTAAAAATAAATAACGTGAAAAAAGATTGCATTGAGATTAGATAAAGTAGAGGTATTTTAGTTTTTTATATTGAATTGGTATGTATGAGATTGATGAAAACTAAACTTATTTTATAACGGATTCATCTATCTTAAAATAAGTTTATTTTTCACTCATCCCACGCACTCCAGTATAAAATAGAAAAAGACTAGAATACTTTTACTTCATCAAATTCTAATGCAACTATTCACCATTTTATCTACTCTCGATATAATTATTCATATTTTTACCAATTTTGATCCAATAATTACTCTAAAAATAAATTTATTTTGGAACAAATGGATGAGCTAAAATGACGGACGGAGGTAGTACTCACCAAACACTGGCCAAAAGTTAAACAAGAAAACAGCACACAAAAATGCGGATCTTTTCAACTGAATTGTTTATCAGAAGGAAATGGAAATTGTGTTTGTCTGGGCGTGGCAGAAAAAAACCTCATGAAAAAGTAGCAAGGAAAAAGCACAAAGTAAAAATAACTAGTATTAATAATGTCACAAAGTGGTACGGTTTTAGATCCAGGGCCTATGACGAAACATAATTGCAGCTTTCACAAAGTGCAGTAAACACATCTGCCTTTTTTTAATCTCATTACGTCATGCAGGTATACTATATGGGTTCTATGATTTAATTGATCCATTCTATGTTATTATTGCCTAACAAATGCAAATTTCGAAACTTGATGACTAAAACAACACAAATCCTAGGACTAGTTCTATGTAATCACACAATTGTTGAGGGGGAACATAGGCCCACTGTCACTGACCATTGGTCTCTGATGCAAACTAGTAATACAAGCTGATCATTAGTCACCTTTTCCAAAATGGTTAACAATAGTTGACTAATACTAAGGACATGATCAATAATTGTGTCCTTGCTGCTTATGATTTCTTCTCATTTCTAATTGTTCTAGTAGATTTTTGTTCATAGATTAGACCATAGCAAGGTAACAGGGACTTGTCAAATTTCAGATCTTTCCACTCCCTCTCCTAATTGTCTTATTATAGTAGTACTACTCCTAGTCAATTCCTCCATTAAAAATGGATTCTCCAAATTTCAGGAGGTAAATGAAGTTACTACTACTAGTAGTGGTACATTTACAAGAGATGGCCATGAGAATATGAAACCATATTCCAATGTTTTCTCCTCCCTACTTCTGTCTGCCACACAAGAGTATCTTTGACACAGAAAAAACATTATAAAAATTCAGCCACAGAAAAAAAAAAACTGAAATTAGGAATCTTTGCCTCCTCTGGGGCACTTTTGTACTCCAAACCCTACTTGTACTAGTACTCTCCCTGTTCAGTCTGTTGCCATGTTTTGGCTAAACCTGCTGGCCATTGGTCAGTCACAGCCCCTCTCTTTTCTTGCAACCCTTGCAATTGCAACAGTGCTTTCTTCAAGTCATAGAGACAGACATGTTGCTTAGAAATGAAGCATCATCAGTTCAATTCATCACCCACATATATCCTTATCTGAAATGAAGCATAAATATAGTATTATATCCTTGTTATTGTTGTATCAAAACCTTGCCTTATTTTCTGAAAGAGTTTTTTGGTCTGAATTTTTGTGAGAGGATTCAGATATGAAGTTAAGCTAGGGTGTGAAAGAGCAGACAGCACATGGGGTGGCTCATGCCATTCCTAGTGCAGTAATAACTGTACATCTATGGTGTCACAACAACAACAGCATCAAGCTCCTTCCTTCCTTCCATAGTTCCATGGCAGCAGCAGCAGAAAAAAAAAACTTCAGAGGGTGTGAGGCCCACTGTTGCCTCTGCCAACCATCTTTTAAGCCCTTTTTGTAAATCCATTGGGAGGGAACAAAACAAGAATTAAGAAATGCACAAGTAGAAAAAAAGGGGGGACTACTACTACACCATAATGCTACTAGTCCCCTGACAACAACATGATCATCAGCACAATTATTTTTTTAGTACAAGGAAAACACACACATATATATATACACTTTATGAACAGTACTGAAAGTTTGCAAAGAGATTAGTACCAAACGTGTGTGCACCATGGAAAAATTGGGATGTGAATTTTTTGGTACTTCTGATCCAATTATTTAGAGTATGGTACTCCCTATTCAATTGTGGTATTACTTGTTAGGAACTTAGGAGTAGATGCATTTTGTCCTTGCTTGAAGAAATTGACTGGGACTGTGCAAGGACTAATAAAGAAAATTAGTGTAGCAGTAGATGAGAAATAATAGTAGTATATAAATACGTCAATTGAGTCATGCTGTCAGTTAGAGAATTGAATGTGCTACAAGTACATTTTGAAATCCTTGAAATCCAACACCACACCTAAAAAATAATAATGACATAATGCCCTCATGAAAGCACCCCCATTACAACTTACAAGGCACTAGAAACCAAAAAAAAGATGATCTCTTTACAAGACTAAAGAAAATTAAATCAATAGCAGTATGATCTCACAAGAAACGGCTTCTTTGACTCCTGTTTAGATTTTTTGTTCCAATCCAAATAGTAACAAGAGACGCCTACTTGAAACAAAAAACCCCCACATTTTCTCTCTCTCTCTCTCTCACTAGCATCGCTTTCATCGGCACCAGCAGCAACATTCAAAGGAAAATGCTTGGAAGAAAACAGCGTGTGTTTAATTATTATTGATTAGTTTGTACCATTTGTCACCCGTCAGCGATGGACAAGGATGCGGTTTGGTGTGCATGTAGCAGGGCTGCTACATTTATGATCTTTTTTTCTCCTTTCCTTTCTTTATACTCCAATCCAGAGGCACAATGAGAGAGAGAGAGAAAGCCATAGAGAGAGAAGAGAATCTCCCAGGTCTGATTGTCCGATAGACTGAAGTCACACAGAGAGAGAAGAAGCAAGAGAGAATGGAAAAGGTACAGAGAAACCCCAAATTTGTGGCTTTTCCCCCAAAATCCAATGCAAAGTGATGTTTTTTCCTCTCATCCACCACCAAACCAAGCTGAGGAAACCAAGAAGTTGTTTTGAGTTTGAGAGGAGGAGAGTGAGAGGAATACAACAAGGAGGAAGGGAAGGCAGAGAATAAAAAGACCAGAAGTTGACAAACTTTTCCTGTCACTCTTCTAAGAAGGTCTTTTGCTCCTCCTCCTCGGCTTCTTTGCAGCTAGTGCTAGAGAGAGAAAGTGAGAGAGGAGAGAGAGAGGAGGAGGAGGAGTTATTGCAAGGGAGGAGGGAGAAGAAAAGGATGGGAGATTTGCCCCCTTATCTAGTCTCTCTCTGATCTGCATCTGGGTTTCTCCTCATCTCCTCCTCCTCCTTCTTCTTCTTCCTTGCATGCTCTAGCAAGGAAGGAAGGATTGTTGTTGTCCATGTGAGAATGGATATATATATTATTGTATATGTGTCCTGCTGGTGTCTGTTTGGTTGGCCTTGTCTCCTGGCTTGAGGAAGTGGGGAAAGGTGGAATCTTTTCTTGGATTTTGGAGGCTCTCTCAGAGCCCAGCCGCTGTGGGCTTCCATCCCGGTGATACGGTTGAGGTGAGAATTCTCTCCCTGTTCTTGGCTTCTTCATGCTGCTGTTCCTGCTTCTGCTGTTATTGTTGTTGTTGTTGTTGGTGGTGGTGGTGGTGGTGGTGGTGCTCCCTGTTTTGTTTCAGTGGGAGTACTTGAGCTCAGAGTTATCTTTGTTCTTGGACGTTTCCTCCCTCCTCCTGTTGCAGTTCTTGGATTTTGCTTGTGTGCAACCAACTAATTCTTTTCTCTTGTATATATATTCCTTTTTCTTTTCTTCTCTTGGATGGTATTTTTGGTATGCCGTTGGCGGAAAGGAGGGAGCTTTTGATCGTCCAGATGTTCCTTTCTTGTCGATCCTGACCTCCTGATTCTCGCTTCGATTCCTGGTCGAATGTTCTTGATGAGTGGGTGCTTGTGGTGTGAGGTTCTTGAGAATTGTTGAGGAAAGCTGTGATTTTTTTCTTTGGCATTTTGATCTTTGGGATCCTTGTTTGCGTCACGGTCTTTTGCGGTTTCTTGATCTTCTCTCTGCCTTTTTTTTTGTTCATGGTCCCTGGCATTTATTTCGTCTTCTCGTTCATTTCTCCGTGTCCTGACTCGCAGCAAATGCCAAATTTCCAGGTCTCTTGTTGGTGACGCAACCTGTGGCCTTTCTCCTCTGCCTCTGCGTTAGATAAAGATGAACTGAATCAGCTTGGCAGTCACACTTCGATCTCTTGGCAGCTGCAGAAGAATTCCTCATCCACCATTGCTTCGCATCCGAGCACCGCGTAATCGTGAGTAGCAGGAGATATCTCTGTTTGGTTTTAAGAATTGTTGTGGGTTCATCTGGATACTGTTTCAATTCTTGCATCTGGAGCAAAAGGGATGTTTCTGTATGATTTTTGGTTCAATCTACCGTGTTTTCTTTCCATCTTCTGTCATGCATTTGGTTGGTGAGATTTTGGTTTTTAGTCGCCAGCAAATCCGCAAACCCCTCGGAAGTTCCTAATTTGTTTTGCCCCTGTTCTGAATCTGATTATCCACATTGGTCGCCAGAATTTCCAAGAAATCCTCTTTTGTTTTCCACGTGGGAATAATTTCCGTATTTGCCAATTTTCAGGTCTCTTCCAGGTGAGGCGACCTCTTTTTTTTGGAGCATCTTGGCCGTAACAGATAAGTTTGGCAATACGGAGACTTGGTCTGCAGATATTGTCATCCTGATTCCTGCACTGGTTTACATCTGAACATTTGGTAAGTACAATAAAATCTTTGTACTGGTCTTCTAGATATAATAGGGATTGTTCCATGTGCTTCAGAATTATTTGGATTATGTGAATTATGGAATTGTTTATCTGTATGTGCATCCTGAAGATGTGGTTGAAGTGCTTAACTTATTTATATACCATTTGAGTCACCTTTCAGTAATCAGTAAGTAGTAGGCATGCTCTTCGGCAGGAGCAGGACTAGTTACTATAGTTCATATCTATACATTGTAGGATGAAGAGAACTGATTCTCTGAGGTTCTTCATTTCAATTGTGATTGTGATTAATGTTCTACATTTTACTAAGGAGCTGTTATATTGGAATAGTTGAGACGTGAGTTTACAGACCAACAATTACCGTCCAGATGTTGCAAAATTCAGATTAGTATATAATGCCAATTGTACCTTTTACGTTCCACATTTATTGTCTTGCAACAATAGATGATGATATTTTACTTATTCAGTTCCTATGTTGACTCTTTGTACAAAACTGTTAAAAACTAAAGAAACTTTCTTCACACAGAAATGGCATTATTATAGTATGTTGTTTATAGCCTTAGGGCGCTTCGTGTAGTACTTTCAGTTACATATTCAGTTTGACCATTTCAGCTTTCATATATATGCATTTTTCCAAATGAGCTCCAAAGCATAATGTCTGCATGAGTTGGTCTTGTACAATACGGTCGCTGTCTCTCCATGAATTCGCTGCTGTGTGGCGCAAGCCTACTTAGCACTACACGTTGAAAGGTTACGTGGTTTGGTTTTGATTGGGACTTGGTTGGGCGGCGTCTAGTTTCATTTTCTGTAACGATCCAGTATGGATATCAAATCATGCATGCCAATATACCATAGCTAACGTAATTCCAGAGTCTGCAAGTAGAACCCTGCTTGTGCAAAAAAAAAATTTATGTCCTTGTAAGTGTAGCTTATGTGAATGATCTATCAATGATCCACAATTTTGTTGTTTATATGTGCAGGGATGGGAACAAAAGTTGAAAGCAAGACCTATCTTCCAGGATACTTTGCCATGGCAGATTCTAGTGTAAATTCCAACGGCAATTGGTTGTCATATCATGAGGAGAGCAAACCAAGTGGGCATGTTAGTGACAGTTTCACAATAACAACCGCGAATGCGTCTCCAGATTATGACAAGGAAATGCTAAAGCGGACAATGCTTGTGCATGAAGCAACATTCCGAAAACAGGTAAATTTTTGATGATACTGCTTCAGTGATATATTTAGAGAAAGAAAGCATACATTATCTAAATTTTGCTTCTTTCTTTTATGTGTCTATACTTGTAATCATCTTTTATTTCTTTATATCTGACATATATAGGTATATGAGCTTCATCGACTGTATAAAACTCAGAAGGACCTAATGGCACAATTCCAAAGAGAGGAGTGCACTGGATATCCTAGATCTGCAGACACGTTACAAGCAAGGTCTTACTCATCGCAGGCAACATCAGGGGATGTAAAAAGAGTCTGGCAAGTTATGCCTCCTACATCTGGACATGATATTAAGCAATCATCTATAAATTTTGGCAAGGGATCGGAGTATGGTCAAAATGGAGCTCCTTTGATGAATAATAATAATGGCAGGTCCACAAAGAAAATGTTGGACCTTCAGCTTCCAGCTGATGCATATGCCGATGATGACGACGATGACGATGATGTGGAAATACTAGAGGAGAAGCCTGCAAAGATTTTGCCAAGAATAAATGGCTCCGTTGTTGGTGGGATTGTTAAGCTCAACGTTGGAAATAGTGAGGGCTCTTCACACATGGAGAAGAGCTGGATCACTGGTTTACATCCGCAACATGTCTCTACAGTAAACATTTTAAATAAAGCAGTGGAAGAGTCTTCCAGTATGAAAATGCCAGACTTCCTTGGTGTAGGGGCCTCCACTTCTCAGAGCCAACGTTATTTGTCAGGCAGGGTGAACCTGAACCACCTAAGTTTGGAAGACACCATGAAAGAAAAGCGTATTGGTGAAGCATCTGGTTCAAATTTTTTCGGTGCAAATGAGGAAATAAAGTGTAACAATTCATTCAACCATAAAACAGATTGTAAGATTCCTAATTTGTTTGTTTAGCTTTATCCCTTGAATCAATATGTAGCCATGAATGCACACTGAGCATATTTTACTCTTCTTTTCCAGATCAAAATGTCAGCATGGGATGGTTCAAACAAGAGCCAAGTGGTATTAATTTCTCTGCTGCGCATTACCTGCCTAGATGTAATCCCTTCAATCAACTAATCGATGCACCAACCAGCGCCAATGCTGCAGTCAAGTCTCCGTGGCAAAGCAGCAACACTAGTTACACTGCTAATGGTCGCTATGGTTCTGTTTACACGCCCTTCGCTCAGAATGGTTTCTTCAATGGCTTCTTGGTGGATTCTATCAATACTCCAATGGCAACTCATCATTATCATAACCAACGTTCTTCAAAGTTTCCTGGAGAACCTCAATATCAAAAGCATTCCCCACTCCATGGTGTGAATCTGAATGATACCCCTCAAGATGTCACTGCTATTCCGGAACAGGGAAGTGAGAATTCACCGGTTGATATATCTTGGCTCAGAAAGGGCCCTGTAGATCTGATGAAGTCACAAGTGCAAACAAGTTGTGCAAATGGCCAATCCCAGATTTCATTAGGTTCCACAGCTTATTCAGAAGGTAGCCCAAGAATACTCGGTTTCCCTATCAATGCAGCCACTGAAAGAAACACCGAACCATTGATCAAGCCCGAAGCTGACATGGAAATGCACAAGAAAGATGATGCAAACGCGAGGAATCTCATCGACCTCAATTCTGCGCCTTTGATGGATGAGCCAGACATGGATGTCCATCAGTCAGGTGGCACTGTTCCTCAGCAACCAGATGATCCTTCTGAGGACTCTCTTGCTAGAAGTGCAGCAGAGAGTTTAGTAGCCATGTGTAAAGATGTGTTTCAAGAAGGATCTTCCCTTGCTGACATTTTGCATTGGTTTGCTGACCTTGCCATTGCATCAAAGGAGGATGCAATGGTCTGCAGCAGCGGAAGTGACAGCGATGATGACTTTGAAGCTTTGACACTGCAGCTGCAAGAAACCAAAGGCTATGAGCTCTATTCAACACCAAAAGCACCAGTAGAGCATAAGAGCAATGAAGACCATGGCTCTGTTGCAGCTTCATTGCTTCAGAAAAAACCTCGAAGAGGCCGAGCACGAAAGCGTCCCCAAAAGAAAGATTTCCAGAAGGACATTCTACCAAGCCTCGCGTCGCTGTCAAAGCACGAGGTGTCAGAGGATCTTCACACCCTTGGAAGGTCAACACCATCAAAGCGGGGAGGTCGAAATGGATCGCAATCCAGGGGGAGGCGCCGAGCAAGAAGCGTGGCTATCGCCGTTGAGGAAGTTGAGGTAAGCCCACCTCCAGCTCCAGCGCCACCACCTCCTCCCCCAACTGACTTGGACGCTGATGCTCTGGGCATAACTGGGTGGGGAAGAACAACCAGGCGCTGCCGTCGACCGAGATGCCCTCCGGCGAACAATGCGTCATTGCGTCTAGCCTGAGAGAGAATTTTAGGTGCCTTAGCTGACGGGAAATGATCTTGAAACTGTATTTTTGGGTGGAGTTGCAGAGAAATTTGAGACCTTGGTAGCTTGACAGTAATCAATCAACATTGTACATGCTTCTCAGCCCCTAATTTGGGGCTCCAGAAACCTGCATTGGATCAAAAAACATGGTGTACATCTCTTTGTTTTGGTATAAACTCTGATTCTAGATAGCAATGCACCTGAAGAACAGACCTTGTGGAACCTGGAATATCAGTTTACTGTAATTAGATTTAGCTCCTGGAATATCAGTCTGTGATGTCATGTTCTGAATTGTTCAGAATATAACTGAAACAATTGCTTGTACTGGGTGACCTGCAAGATTTACTAATGCTCACTGATGATGTCAAGTGATCATTTGTGACTTTTTGAGTACTTAATTCTCATAATCAAGCATGTCATAAGTTCGATGGTTGTGCTGGTTAGAAACCATATTTTGACCATGAAGTAGTTGAACAACTTGAAACAAACTGAATAGGCCTAAAACAAATCTTGGAATTTTTATGCTCATCAAATTTTATCAAATTTGCAGTGTTTTGGCCTCTATATATTTTATCTGCGTAGTTCATGAAATGAGCTGAGAGCCCAGTCCATTCTGCTTCATGGGTAAAGTAAACCTGCCTTTAGGCTTTCAATTTTTTTTAAAAGAAAAACTCAGAATGCACAGCTGTGTTTCTCAAGGACTCAAGGTTTAATTAATTAATGATATATGAACTTGTAATGTTTTGTACTCTGCATTAGGTAACATTGTGTTTTTTTCCAAGATTGGTTCAAGAAATTGTTCTAGTTTAAAAGATGGTGTCTCATTCAGTCATTCGGCTGGCCACTAGTTCCCATAATTTATAGGAGAAAACATTTGGTTGGTTTGGATTAGTTGAGAAGATTGCCCATTCTAGAGTAACTCAAAGTTGGACACTTTGATTTCTTTTGGCTAATGATCATGTGCCATTAGTTATATGGCTTAGCCAAATTATCCCCCAAAACATCATAATCAAGCTAACTAAATTAACCTCACAAGAAAGCCACTCAATGACAAAGAACATTCCAATGCAATTTGTCAAAAGAGAGAGGATGGGCTCAATCAAAGACCATGTGGTAATAAAGCCTGCAAATGCCACAGACACAGTGCACAAACCACATGCTGCTGTTAAATTTATTATGCAGCTGTAATATGAGAGCATTTGCCTCTGTTAATAATTACTAAGCACATACACACTCTTGTGCTAACAGTCTTAACTGCAGCATTCATGAACATACACGGCTTAGGATTCACTAAGATTTTTAAGCTGATGGTACACTTGGGGGATCCACCCAGCAGTGAAAGGTAAAGAGAAAACAGAGATGCAACACATCAATCCAGGCCGTGCATAAAGACTTGCTGTCTTGCCAATCAAGCCTTGTGTGATCTTTCTTTTGTTTTTGGTCAGTAAAAAGACTGCATTTGCATAGCAAAAGAGAAGAGCAAAGCATCTGGGATCTGAATGCATGTGTTAATCTTTTTTCTCCTATAAAGAACAGATTTTTATTACTGCTAGATCTCATTAGCCTTATGACTGATCTGCTATGACAAATAGTACTAACAGCATTTTTACCTGTCCTATGACAGCCAGTACCAACACTTTCTTCAGAGAAACCAGTGACAGATATAACAGTTGAGATGCTGCTACCTGGTCTCTGATCAGCCATGCTGATGACATGATATCTGTTGATCTCTAGCTGATTCTTGGTACTAGTACAATGTTTTAACCAGGCAAATGGATATTAAAAAATGGCTGCTTACTGATAGGGAGCTCAATTTGCTGCAAGAGAAATCAGAACAGCATGATGGTTGATGAAGCATATCTTCCATCAAAGGTAGCAAGGAATATGTGAGTGCCAAAGCAAGGAAAAGCAGGAAAAGATCATCTTATGATCCTATCTATCTCCATGTATTTGCCCATGGATCTGCATGCACATAGACTAGTGCCCATTGGTGTGAATTGTTTCTTTAGGCAAGTTCTTTTTTTTTAACAGTCGTGCAACTAGGTCCCACCAAGAGAAAATTTTGACCAAATATGAAATGCTTAATGCAACAGCGAAAACACTATGCCAACACAATTGCAGTAGCCATTTGTCCTTCTTTACATAAAAAATCTCATAAATGTTATGGAGTTCCATCATGAAACTTTACAGTGGTAATATACTTTTTAAGATTTTTTTAGGAAACATATAATTGTAGTGAAAGATTGATTTTACACAATATAATCCAGCCATAGGATACACTACAAAAAGCAAAGAGGCAACAACAGCTTACCTCCTCAAAAGAACTGCCAACCACTTGATATAATGAGTAGACTTTTGTGATGTTATTTTCTTTCCTCTTCTCTGGCCATTTTTTTTTCTTTTTTTGCCTTGGATGCAAAAAGAAAGTGATGAATTTCCATGGGGTCATCCTGTGGTCCAATGCACACCTCTCTATGTCAATGGGCCAATTTATTTTGTGCTGTCTTTATAAGGGGCAGAGAATAGGGACAGCATGGTTATTGGCATAGTCAACACCAACATAAATTCCTTTCTACAGAAAGAATGAACATGCTGCTGCATTGGCTAGCCAACCAACCATGAAAGCACAATGCATGCAATGCTGGTCATAAATCACACCAAGTTGGAGCTTGCTGTATTTGATTCCTCAAAATTTCAAAAGTTTTCACATGCCCTATAACATCATACATTCTTTGACATTGTTATTTGTATTGTTAAAGTCAACATTTGTGAAGTTATTCAAGTTGATCGAGGAAATTTCGACTAAATAGGACTTAAAAGAATCCGCAGCCTTACGGAAATAAATAGGAGGTATTGTAGAAAAACAGAGAGTCCAACAGAACAAGAGAATATAAGGGAGTACAGATTTGCTAGTCATTAGAACAGCAAATTCTACCAACAAAACTGGATCTGAAATTAACTATGCATTGGACAAACAATGAACAATCCCTATCATAAATCCCCTCACCAAATATCCATAGGTACTACAATAGTCAAGCATTCCCTCTCTCTCACATTTCCCTTTCTCATGCAATTGATTTGTGGGGTAGCATGCAACATAGTGAGCATATATCCCTTTCTGCAGACATGAGAAAAGTAAAAAAGAGAAGAAGAGAAGAAGAAAAAAAAACAAGGCCAGTTAAAGTGCTTAATCACCACTTTCTTGTTCCTAATTAACTGGCAACTTTATGTAGATGCCATGTTTCTCCCAAACAAACCATCATTGTTCATCTGCTCATCTTTGCATTAACAGCATCATTGCAAACAGTGCTGCTAAACCCATGCATTATCGACAAACAAATCAAAAGCACAAAAAATGCAGCACAAATATAGAAGAAATGAGAGAGGGAAAGAGAAAACACAAGGCGGCTAGGGGTTTTAAATATGAACGGCTAGTACAAACTTGTACTACTCCTCTAGCGCCATAATAAAATCACATGAACATTTTTCCCGCCTAAAACCCGGACACCATGTTCCTATACTTGCATGCACATCAATTCCTTTTATGTCCTTTCTCCAAAAACACATATTCTTTGACCAATGCACACATCAGTAGTATATTTCCTTGTCCAAATATTTTCCTTTTTTCAAAACATATTTTAAATTTCTCCCTAATTTCTTTAAAAACATCAAAACAACAACAAAAAACCTCCAAATAACCTCTTTGCTGGATCAGTTACACCTGTTCAGCAAATCAAAGCTTGCTTGCTCCCCTTAATAGTCTTATAGAGGTAGTTGCACTTAACCAGAAACATCAACACCTTTTGGCTATCTTTAGAAGGGGATTAGGGAGAGCAATTAAGCCATAACCCATAATTACACATTTACACTCCTCCCCTAATCTTTTCTTGGCTAATCCAAATATTCAATCCAATCCAATCCCTAGCTCAATACCAGCACAAGAATTAAAGCAAAAGGTAGGACACATATTACCAAGAAAAAAATAGTTTTTTTGTGCCAATTAAAGGAAGCAGCAGCAGCTAAGCTTTGGCTATCTTTAGGAGGAGCTCGAGCTTTGCATTTCCATTGCGTTGTCGAGAGGTGGAAGAAGAAGAGAGGAAGAGGAGGAGGAGGTGGTGGTGGTGGAGGTGGTGGAGGAGGAGGAAACAGAGGAGGCAATCCCCTGTTTCTTGCTCCTCCCCTGTGTTCTTGGCGGCGGCGATGGGGTGCGCGGCATCCAAGGGCGCGGCGGTGGCGTCGCCGGCGTACGAGGTGACCACGTCGTCGGCGGCGTCCTCCGCGGCGTCGTACAGCGTGTCGAGGAGCGCGTCGACGGGGGCGGCGGTGGAGGTGGCGTCGATTTGGAGCCGGCCGGTGCGGCTCGAAGCATACGAGGACGACGGCGACGGGAAGAGGAAGGCGGTGGCGGCGCGTGGCGGTGGCGAGTGCTCGGCCGTCGTCGGCGGCGGCGTGCGGCTCGGGAACATCCACCGTTACGTCGAGGCGGAGCAGGTCGCCGCCGGGTGGCCGTCGTGGCTCAGCGCCGCCGCCGCCGAGGCCGTCCACGGCTGGGTCCCCCTCAAGGCCGAGAACTTCGAGAAGCTCGACAAGGCAAGCAAGAACGCTATGGCGGCCATGGCGCTCGCTCTCCTTCTCCTCCTCTTCTCACGAGTAAGCAAGCACGCAGCTAACAATGGCGGCCACGGCGGCACGTGGATGATGCAGATAGGGCAGGGGACGTACAGCAGCGTGTTCAGGGCGCGGAACCTGGAGACGGGGAAGATGGTGGCGCTGAAGAAGGTTCGGTTCGACAGCGGCGAGCCGGAGAGCGTGCGGTTCATGGCGCGGGAGATCCTCATCCTCCGCCGCCTCCACGGCCACCCCAACGTCGTCGGCCTCGACGGCCTAATCACCTCCCGCTCCTCCCCCAACCTCTACCTCGTCTTCGACTACGCCGACCACGACCTCGCTGGCCTCTCCTCCGACCCCTCCCTCTCCTTCTCCCAGTCCCAGGTAGACGACGACTCTGACATACCCCACTGACGGCCCAGATCGCGACACGTGATCGTCTCACGTACGTGTACGGTGCAGATTAAGTGCTACATGCGTCAGCTGCTGCTCGGGCTCGAGCACTGCCACGCGCGCGGGGTGATGCACCGCGACATCAAGTGCGCGAACCTGCTGGTGAGCAACGCCGGCGAGCTCAAGGTCGCCGACTTCGGGCTCGCCAACGTGTTCGACACCTCGGCGGGGAAGTCGTCGGTGTCGGCACCGATGACGAGCAGGGTGGTGACACTGTGGTACAGGCCGCCGGAGCTGCTGCTGGGCGCCACGGCGTACGAGGCCAGCGTCGACCTGTGGAGCGCCGGGTGCGTGTTCGCCGAGATGCACGCGCGGCGGCCCATCCTGCAGGGAAGGACGGAGGTGGAGCAGATCCACAGGATCTTCAAGCTCTGCGGCTCGCCGGGGGACGGGTACTGGCGCCGCGCCGCGGCGGGCGGCGGCGCCGCCGCGGGGGCGTCGCCGCACGCCGCCGTGTTCCGGCCGCAGCAACCCTACGAGAGCCGCCTCAGGGAGACGTTCCGGGACATGCCTGACGCCGCGTTCGGGCTCCTCTCCACGCTCCTCTCCGTCGAGCCTTCCGCCCGTGGCACCGCCACCGAAGCCCTCGCCTCCGAGGTTGGTGACCCGACCAAGCCGCCAAGGTGTTCGTCCGTGGCGTCGTGGCTGAATTCTTTTGCCGATTGCTCAGTATTTCAGGACGGAGCCGTACGCCTGCGAGCCGTCGAGCTTGCCCAAGTACGCGCCCAACAAGGAGATGGACGCCAAGCTTCGAGAAGATTCTAGAAGGAGGGGCAATGTCGGCAGAAACCACGGCGGCGGCGGCGGCGAGGCGACGAAGCGGCTGTCACGGGGGCACAAGAGCATGCAGGACACCACCGCCGCCACCGCGGCCGCGGTCGCCAGCCAGAGGCACGGCCACGGCCACGTCCACGCCGAGGAGTCGCTCCCCCGTGCCAACGGCGGTGGCGAGACGAGGTTGTTCGTCGACCTGCAGCCGGTGCCGGTGATCGCCAGCAAGCGCCACGACGACCCGCCGCCGCTGTCCCGGAGCTACCAGGACGACGACGATGCGCCGACCCGCCTCCCACTCTCCGGCCCGGTGCAGCTCACCGCCTCCACCGGCTTCGCCTGGGCCAAGAAGCCCCGACCAGACTCCACCACAACGACAACGAAGCGGAGCTCCTCCAAGGTACCAAGAACCAACAGCAATGGCGCCGTCCACACCGCCGGCGCAAGAACCACCACCACCTACGAGGCGGAGAAGCAGGAGGCGATCAAGCAGTGGGCGCAGGTCGCCGACGCGTTCACCTCATCGGAAGCATACAACAACCGGTTCAGGGAGCCCACGGCCGCCGCCGCCACCACCACCGCCACCAAGCAGCTCAAGAGCAGCAAGGTCTCGTCTTCCTCCGATCACTTCCACCGTCGTCGTAATCCTCATCATCTCACTGACGATTTCCGCCATTGCAGAAGCACAAGGTTGGCGGCGGCGCCGGGAGGATGCACAGGGTGGGATTCTCCGGGCCGTTGCTGTCGCAGCCACGGCGCATCGACGAGCTTCTCCAGAACCACGAGCAGCAGATCCGGCGAGCCGGCCGCCGCTCGTGGTTCCGCAAAGGTGACCACACCAAACGCCATTGCTGATCTCTCTCTGAAATCTCAATCTGAAATGCCATTAATGACATATACGGTGGATGAAACTGAGTTTATAATAATTACTAGACAATTATTCGAGAGTTTGAGTGTACAAACAAACAAATCAAATATTAAAAAGTTGAAAAAATAATTTCAAACCGTTTTATAATAAATGCTGATGAGGGAAGTTTTCAGGAAAATCATACTACTTGTCAAGGGCCTATTTCGATTGGAGGAATTTCGACAGTATTTTTGAAGGAACCGAACCATTTCCTGTGAAAATCTTGTAAAATTCCTACATTCTGAAAGAATCTTTAGGAGCTTGGGAAACGTGCCATAATATCATGAAGGAGACTAAAATCATGAAGCATGTCATAATATCGTGAATTATGAATAAATTTTGTAAATAGTCTATATTTAATATTTTAAAATAACATCTAAACATTCGATCCACAAGCCGAAAAGAAGATCTCACATTCTCATGCATTGTTATTATTGGCAGGCAGCAAGGAGCAGAATTGAGGATGACAGACATGGCATGATCACACACTACACACAAACACAAAGAGCATAAGAGGAGCATCATCAAGAGTACTTGTCATCACAAGGATGAAGATGAACAAGCAGCCAGCTTTTGTTAGGACATGGCTTACAGCAGCATGATGCCATCAGATCAGGGGAGACAAACTGGTGTGCAGTGTTGTTGTCAGCTCACCATCTCTGAAAAAAATTTCTGAATTATCTGGTGCAATCAGATCTTGATGCTCTGCCTGAAACAGAACACTTGATGTGCCCAAAACATTTCAACAAGATAAAAGGATGGATGGATGGATAGCTCCAGGATGAAAATGATGTTGTCCAAAGCTCTTCTGTATAGCAAAAGATTGTATAGAGTTTGCAAACTCATAATGCCGCTGTCTATCAGTCACCTGCACATTGCCTTAGCTTCTTCCATCATTAGTTATGGGCTGGAAAGAGCAATTGCTGCATTTTTTTCTTTTTGTGTTCTGGCACCTGTTTCTGATGATACTGTTTCCTGGTTTTGTCTGTTTTGTTGGACCTTTTGAGTTTTTTTTTGAGGAGGGCTTTCTAGTTTTGTTGAATCATCCTTACTAGATTTTAAACTTCAGAAAAAACTGTAACTATTTTTTCAAAACTACTACTCCTTCTGTTTTATATTATAAGTCATTCTCTAACTAAACTTTTTAAGGTTAACCAAATTTATAGAAAACTTTAGCAACATCTACAACATCAAATTAGTTTCATTAAATTTAACATTAAATATATTTTGATAAAATATTTGTTTTGTATTAAAAATGTTGCTAAATTTTTCAATATGAAACATAGGAAGTAATTAACTGCAAACTCAATTAGACATTTTAGAAAACTGCAACAATAGTTTATGATCTTCATAGAACTGCTGCATTTTGTTTTTAACGGTTTCCAGGTTTTGTTAACCCCACTAGATTTTATCAGATGTTGAAAATTGTAAGTTTCAAAACTTGCTGGTTTTTGTCATCCAAAACAAAGTAATGTTGGTGACAGGAATAAAATTCCACAATACGCGAAATCGAAACATGAATGTAAATGATCGCATATAGAAGAATGAGAACAGATAAATTGAATGAATATATTGATTGGTACCAGCTAATTACTGATTTGCAGAACAAATTTCCGATAGAATTTATCCATAAACCAGATTTCCAAACAACACGCATGACTATGTACGCAGGTTTCTACAACTCTGCAGTAGAGCTGTTGATCTCATGGACCGGAGTGAAGAAGCAACCATGCCATGTTCACCCTCCCAAAACGAAGGTGAGTCCATCAAGTTTTCACAGATCAGAACTTGTGGTCGCCTGCTACTGGCCTACTGCTCTTGGCTGAAGCATCAGATCCAGTTAAATTAGCATGCCAGTTAAATTGTCAGTCGTCGTCGCAAGGCAAGAGCGTCGGTATCTGCCCATGATCGACGAAATCGACTCTGTTCAGCCTTACACAGCATAGGACATGCTCAGGGAGTTCTTCCTGCTTCTGTGCCTGCATGAATTTCACAAAACGTTCAGTTCATGATGAAATTATATCACTAAATACATAATCTTGTTGGGTCGAAAATATTCTGTAGTCGCTCCAAAACATTTTTAACATATGGCGTTCATTGCTTACTTATTTCTACTATGCTTAACAAGCATTTCTAGCCAAGTTATATTTGCCGGTTGTCATCACATTTAATTTAGGAGAATTGAACAGTAAAACTTGTTGTAACATTTCAACGAAAATTTGGGAGTTGTCATCACAATTTAGAATGATCTGTTAAGGAAAAGTTACTAAAATTTTCTCTAACATTAAGGAACATTTGCAACAGTCCAAGTGTTTGCATGATGTTCTATGATGAACACTTGTAACCTCCTGAATCTAGATTTATTGTATTGTCCGACTTATAGTTGTTCCTAACAATATTTGCAACAGAAGCTGAGTTGGTAACTATCAAGAGGGTGCAAAGATCAAAGAAATCAGAAAGGATCATCTTGCTACCTGTATGGTTAAACCTAGGTCAATTACACCATGTTTCAACCGTTCTCGAAACGCTTCAAGCCCTTTCCTTGAGATGAAGCTAAACCGGTGCACGTCAAGGTCTATCTCAAAGTAATTTGGTCCCTGCATCGACCTCACATGTAAAAGTCAAGATACAAAAAGAAGTTCTATCACATAAAGGTAATTACCACATAAAAATTGTGTTGAGGTCGCGAAAGGACTGGCTTTTCATTATAAGCCTGCACAAGCTTCCTCTCCGCAGAACTCAGATTCATATCATCAGGGTTTACTAACCCTGCCAATATTTTCAATCTTTCCCGGTACGGTACTGTTGAATCTAAAGGGAACCCCTTAACCTTTTCTATCTCATCATTTACAAGTCTCTGAAAATAAACAAGAAGATTGAGGTGAAGGAGGGCTCAGTTTAGAATTAATAGGCAATGGTTATCTGTGAACAAAGAGAAGTTTACCTTTATACTGTCAAGAAACAGAGGAGAAATTTCCTTCTCATAGTTCTCATTCAGTTTGAAATACAACACTAGACTAATGCCTTCCCCATCATTATCACCAAGGAACATAGCAGCAGGATATGTAGGCATCTGCGGGAAACCCAAAAATCATTGGTACATTGGAGCAATTGGCATAGCTGAAAACCCAAGACAGCAAGACTTGGTGATCATACCTGAATATTAACGATAAGTAAGGAAGGAATTTTCTCGCTTGGCCCAGCAGATGGAAGCTCAATATGCTGCGCAATGTGATGAATTTTCCTTGGGGAAATGAACATGTCCACACCAATTGGAGTATACGGTGAACTTCCTGGGGCAGACAACTTCTTTTTGTCTCTGCAAGTAACTCCAAATTGTAAATAAAAACTAAGTCCCTTAATTACACAACATAATGAGCATGCATGTAGCAACCCTTACTTAAAAAAGGTTTCTCCACGTAGTTTGAAGGTCGACGGCTCAAGAACGGACCAACAACTTTCTGATATTTTCTCACTGGCTTGAGGAACCAACAATCCAGCTCTTGGGTGAATCAAGTACCTCCTAGAAGAGCCTGTATATAAAACATTCAACATTAACAACCATGTTTTTTAATCTTACTGAAATCAGTAGAATGCAAAAATAAATGGTGAAACTGTGAAACACATATGAGCAAAACTCACATATTTCAGTAGTTTGTTCTCCATCAAAGATTTCCTCTTGAAAGAGAGCCTGACAACTCCTGATTTCTTCTTTTGGCCCCGAGGACTTGCTACGGCCAAAGGCTGAACTTTATTAGCATGGCGAGGCGTGCACACTGGTGTCAAACTTTTGAAGATACTTTCATGAGCCTTGTCTCCTTCTTTCGAACATTTCAACGTATTACATGCATCCTCGCCTCTTCTGAGTTTTGTCAGAATTTTTATACCCTCATTTCTAGTCTTTGTTTCATCAACCTTCACATCAGATACATCACATGATTCTGGGCTTGGAATTTTAGGCTTCTCTGATTCTTGAATATCTGCTTGGTTTGGTCTATCCATTTTATTCGCATCTCTTTTTAGGTATTGTCCAATGGCTTGAGCAACACATGAACCATCAAAAATCCTCTCAAACTTCTGTATTGCATCAGCAATGCATGAAGCATTTTCACAGTGCATTAATTGTGTACCCGCTGAATTCGACATTGCAGGGAGGTCTGCAAGAAAAGACCAAGCCTGAATATAGTGCATCAATTCACATATATAGTGCAGATCAAATTGGTTGAAAGGTAACACAAACCTCCATTAACACTGCTGAAATCTTCATCAGAATCAGATCCTAAAATGCTGAGAGAGTCGAACCATGCTTCTTCTTGACACACAACTAGACCAGTAGGGCAAAAATTAAGGATTTAACACAAATAACCGAGACAGAAAATGCAAGTAACAAGAAAAATTCCAATTACCATTTCCATTTTCTGAGTCTAGCTCACTATGATGCCACTGCAACTGTGTGAGATGAAATGTTACGTTCGAGCCATCAGATTTAGCCTCCACATGAACAATTTCTCCAGGAGCAGCACGGCTCCCTGCATCACTGGCGCGTACTATAGGAGCATTGCTCAAAACTTTTCCGCGATAACGCCGATATATACAACACAGTTTCTGTGATCTCCGTCTTTTGCTTGAAGACACGCATGCACCCATGGTGGTAGTAAGCCGATTTTTTTTTTTCAGATTTCAGTAAGCTGCAAGCCACAGAAATGCCAACGAGATTAACAAACCTAGTTTCGGAATATGAAATATCCTAGATTGCAGTCTTTAGATTTTTTTAACAAGGATGTATAACCCCTATTTCCATTGAAATGTTCAAGAGTTTAAGAGCATATGACACAAAAGAAAATAAAGCTAGCAAGGACATTAGTCTTTAGATAGATGTTGGTTGCATTCTAATAACAATCTGGCATCTATTTGTGAAGCAAATTATTTTTCTCCCTTTCTGAAGATCTTCAGAATACTATGTTCAGAACTTAAATGGAACCGCAAAAAAGACATCCATGCATATGAAATCAGGATGAACTTATGGCAAAACAGAAAAAAATGAAGAAAACAAAAACTGGATGAACAACTGAAAATAAGCATGACCTCTGAAGAAAATGCTTACAAGTTGCAACAAAACGCACAGATCTCTTACTGCACCAATGTCAACACAAGCCAGGACCACCAAATGAAGAACAACTTGTTTTTGGCTCATTACATGGAGATAGAAATACCTGATGATAAATTGGGCAAGCAAACAAGCCCAGGAGAGAGATGATAGTGCTGGTGGCCTACTAATCACCAACGAGCATTCCACTCCTTCAGGACAACCTGCACACAAATCCCTTTTTTTGACCATCAAGAATCATCCATTAAAGCTCATAATAGCAAACCAACAGTTGTCTGCACATAATACAGTTGTAAGAAAAAATAAATGCAGCTAATGAATTACAGGTACTTTGGACGTGGTCAAGAAAACAAGTAGTACTCCAGATAAACCAATAAATAATTCTGAAGATTCTGCAAAAGTTTAATTGCTCCTTGAATTAGTACTCAGCTCAGCCAAGTTGACTTGATGGCCACTACAACAACAACTAGTTTAAGCTTCTCAGAGGCAAAGAACACAGAAATCCACTTTGAAAACACAGAACCAGAGATTAAAATAGTCGGAGTGAAATTACTAACAAAAGGCCTGGATCTTAGTCTTTGCTCCAATGCTCCTAGCCAAGAACTTTTCAAATGAAACATGAAGAACACCAAAAAATATATATAAATCCTAATTGGATCATCAAATAGGTAAACCAAAACGACCTAATCAGAAGCAAGGGCATTTTTCTGCAACTAACTCCATCAAAGAAGCCGCTTCAGAAATCAGAAGCACAAATGAACAATCTAACCAAGGATTTGCATCAAATTCTCACTCTGATCCCCAAATGCTCTGCCTTTATTCAGCCAAACAACCAGCTATTCTCATTTGGCAACACGGCTACAAAAAAAAAATGAAGAACACATTTTTGTGGCAATAACAATCCAGCCTTTTGACAGATACTCATCACTTGTTCTCGACCAAGAAACCGAACCTGCCGACCTCACCACCCAAAAAAAACACAAGAAAAATACCCAAAAGAATCATCACAGGAAGATCCCCTGCTTGAACCAAGCATACGCGCCAGAAGAACAAGCAAAGCCTCTGACCCATCAAGAACGCATCAGCGTCAGAGATTCAGAGATCCACCCCCAAAACACCCGGAGAAACCGAGGCTTTCTCGCACAAGACGACTCCAACTTCTCGCCACTCGCTAACATCCAAAAAGAACACTTTTTCCCCCTTCTACTACAAAAGAAGAAGAAGAGCGACAGGTCGTCAGGAGAGGAGAAACATTACATGAAGCCGGCCGGCAGCCGGCGAGGAAGAAGCCGGCAAGCCGCCGCGGCGAGGCGAGGCGATGGTGGCGGCGAAGGAGACGGGGCGCGTGCGTGCGTGCGTGCGTGCGTGTGCGCGTGAGTATATACTCGCCGTCGTCTCCACGTGGAGAGGGGAGGCAGCGAGAGATGGGGAGCTCTGCTCTGCTTCTCTTCCCTTTCCCTTCTCTCTCTCTCTCTCTATCAATCTCTCTCTAGCTTTTTGAAAGCGACTTCGGATTCGAATTTGTACGGATTTTGGACTGTTGATATTTGAGTTTTGCTCGGATTTTCGTGGAGAGGGAAATCGTATAAACAGCTGAAATCTGAGGTTGAGTCTGACCATGCATGGTTTGGTCAGGTCAGGAGGTGTAAATGTGGGTTGGTTGTGGTTTTAATTTGGCAAAAGTTGGGTGGAGTGGAGTGGAGTTGCTTATCTAATATTAAGGGCGCTTTGGGGCTACTTTCATTCTGTTTTTTAGGCTCTGCTCATGTTTTTAGCCAAACGGGTTCGCTCCATGCACGTAGCTCAGAAAAAAGGGGGAGTTGTGAGAGCATCTAAAAGTACTTACAAACTCAGGTTTTTGTGGGCGCTGCTCTGATGGAGTTTGTGGAGCGAGTTCGTGGAGCGATCCCAAACGGGGCCTAAAGGGGTGTTTGTTAAGGCTTCAACTCTGAACTTTAGTTTCAGTTGGAGCTAGAGCAAATTGGTGAAAAGTGTTTCACATTGCTAGTTCATTTTACTAAAATACTCTATCCAGATGTGTTTGGAGAAATGTTTGGCAGCGCTCCAGCTCCACTTCACCAGAATTCATGATCTAAAGTCCTGTCAAACACTCTTTTAAGGGCTACTGATTGTGACTTTGCAAGCAATTTTAGCATGTGTTTTTTATTGTTTAAAGGTTATGATGAGATGAAGGAAAGTATTTGGGGAAAAAAACTGGCTGCTCCTTGATCATATTTGCTTTTGGAAGATGAATGGAAATAAGACGGGTGGTGAACGTGATACATAAGTACTTAGATAAGAACACATTGTGGCATTGATAGAAAGATATTCGTTAAGTTGATATAAAATTACTATAGAACACTATAGTAGTGTCAATAGATTTATGCATCAATGCATGAACCACAACTACTTATTTATAAATCAACTACTTTAGTCTTCATGTATATCTAAATATTTGAAGGGATGTTCTAAACTATATATGGATTGAGATTTAAAACACTAGATTCGATAAAAAAATATGGATAAATAGATTGGTTAGGAGACAATGAATCCAAGATGATATTGTTTAGAGGGATAAAAGAAGAGGAAAAGTAGAGGATGAACTCACTGGAGTCGGTTAGGGCATCGTCAAGCAGCCACAAAGCGTTGATGATGTGGTAAAAGGTGATGAGACGCGCGCCGTTTGCCAACAAAGACAACACCAGGCGACGGTGGAGAGGAGTAACGAGCGGACAAATCACGAGATCAGACAAGATAAAAATATGGCGACACATATAAAAAGGAGAAAATATATCCAATTATCCAACCTATGAAATAGAGAAAGACATTAAAACACACAGCTGTACCCATATCCTCTGCTACATTAGCAATCTTGATGGGATGAAATGAAAATTATCTCTTATCGATCAGCAGCCTAGAAAAGTTAACTTTACAATTTTACCGACACCGATGCTTAATCTATTAAGGGTGACGACGACGGGCGGTGACTGGCTCAATAGATGTTGTTGAGCGCGACGGTGGCTAGGAGGGCACACCGTCGGGAGGGCACTACGGTCACGGCCTAAGAGGGCGCCGTGAGCGGCGAGCACAGGCGAGGAGGACATGGAGATGGTGGGCTGCGACGCGGCGGGAAGAAGAGGAGCGGCCGCGCGGGACAGAAGCTGGGCGATGGATGCGAGAATGTTGGCGGGCTTTCCGCAGTGGACGACCTTGCGCCCTCGGCCAACCTCCACGCCTCCAGTTCCCTATCTCTCTAGTGCAACGGGCGACAAGAAGAAAGATGGTGGGTGGCATGGGGACGGACAGTGGCTTGTCAATGCAGGGTGCAGTGCGCCTTTCTCGTCCCTCCCTCGCCACGACACGCACCAACGCTGCCGCACGCCTCGTCAAGCTACGCGACATGGCCAGTCTCCAGCGTCCTTCTCGTTGGTGCCATCCTAGACATCGCTTGTCGCCCACCCTTCTCGATGCGCCCACAACATTCACCCGCCGTTGACTCGCGGGTGCCCATCGCCCACAACATCAGTATGTCGGGAGGGAAAGGTCACCGATGCCGGTGTTCCCTGCATAAGCTAAGGCCAAGGATAAAGAGAGAGGGGAGAGGTGAGGGAGGAAGGAAGAAAGAAAATATGATAGGCGGGTCCTATCATTTCTTTAAAAAAATGCTGACTGAACTCTCACGTAGGATCAAAACCGCCCGCTCGCAAAACTAAGAGGTTCTTTGTCCGATATTAATAGTTGAGGATGATGTATGATTTTTGGATTTAGAAAGATAATTCGTACTCACTCAATCCCTCAAACAATGGATAATTTGGACTTCTTCTCGACTCGAAGGGTAGCATGCATCAATTAGCTGGTGTGTATGCTGATGCATTTCATGTTTCATTGCTTTCAGAGGATGAAATAATGGAGGGATGGATTTATTACTGATACCGGTACACACGGGGATTCATTTAACGTGCAGGCCACGCACCGGTGGTCGGTGTGCTGGGTGCAGGTGCAGGAGCTAGCTCTCGCGATCATGACAAAAATCTTACTGAATCCCATAAGCTTAGGCATGCACGCATCACCAGGGTCCAGGTACACACTACACTGTGTCCCTTTTTTTTTATCTCTGTGACTGTGAGGGTACCAGTTCACTTTTGTTGCCAGCTGATCGCGTACTTTTAAATATATAACATTAGCAATTGTAACCGTGCGTTGTAACGAGTGAAGTCGAGACGTGACGCGGATGGGGACGGGAGAGAGGGACGCAAGCGTGGCGTGGGAGCTCCGAGCAGCGATGGGAGGAAGGAACGCAGGCGCAGCGCGTGACGCGGCGTGGATGGGGACGGAAGAGAGGGGCGCATGGAGGGAAGAGGGTAGAAGGTTTTTTTCATCCAAGCCCTCCTTTTCTTTTCTGCATTGGAACTACGAGTTAATTTCGAAAAAACTCAAAGAGTTTTCTGCAAAATAGTTAGGCAAAACAAAATTTTATATAGATAGTTATAAATTATAGATTATAGATATACATTAGTTTTAATAAAGTTTAACCATACATCTTATTAAAAAATTTATAACTATTATTTATTTATTATTTGTTTTGTTGTGACTTGTATTTTAAATTTTTATATTAAATTTTTAATAAGACAATATGCATAAAAAGTCAACTGTCAAATATATTTCAAAATCGGGAGAAGTAAAAGTTTAAAAATCACCTGATCACACTCCATTACAAGAACTGTACACCAGCTGAGATCAATTGGGTTTTACTACGACTACATGAACAGTATTACAGTACCGTGCATGCATGCTAGAGAAGAAACCTAGCTAAGCTCAACATTAGTAGCCAGCTAGCTTGCTCCACATTGAATGTGTGTAAACTGACACCCTGCAACAGTTCAATCACACAGTAGTATTTACCACTGTCTGCAGCATGAGCAAAACTTCTACCCCGTCGATCAATTGCTTTGAAACAGGAGGTGTTTGGATTCAAATTGACTAAATTATACTCGGTGTCACATCAAATGTTTAAACGATTAAATATGAATTAATTATAAAAATATAAAATTGAAGAATAATTCACGAGACGAATCATTAAGTCTAATTAATCCATGATTAACTAATTTATATTTAATACTTTAAAATAACATCTAAATATTATATATAAAAAACAAATTTTAGTCATGAAACAAACAAAAAAAATAAATTTTAGTCCTGAAACAAACAAACCCGAAATCGAATCCTGATCAATACTGAGAGAGGACTCAGAGCCAGAGGAGTGTGATGCATGCAACTTTGCTTCTGAGAATATTTACCCACTTTTAATGCCTACTTATTTTTTCTTCTGAACTGGTCAGATGTTAAGTCGTTCATCCCTGACCAAAGTTCTTTTTCTTTTTGACTGTCCGGCCGGGCAATCGAAGCAAAGCTGAATCAGGCGATCGATTCAGCCCTGCTGCAAGATCTCTGAATGAACGTACTGATCCTCTCTTTACTGTCTTATTCGTTTCGCCGCATCGTGCATCCCATCGTCCTAGCCAGGATGTTTTCTTTCTCTTTCTACTAAATGGCTAAAGAAAGCTGAGTGATTTGTGATAATTATTCAAGAGTACAGAATTAACCAAGCATTAGTCGCTCAGCTCAAGTTAAATATTTTCTCCGTTTCATATTATAAGTCATTTTAATTTTTTTTAAATTTTTAAGTTGGATTAAATTTATAGAAAAATAGTAAAAATTTCAATATAAAACAAACATATTATCAATATATATTTAATATTATATTTAATAGAACTAATTAATGTTATGGGTGTTGTTATATTTTTTTATAAATTTAATTATATTTAAAAGATTGATTAGAAAAAATTTAAAGCAGACTTATATAATACAAAGGGAGAGAGTAACGCCAGTCTCAATGAAATTTTATGAGATGTTTTATGTACATTAAATAAAGTGTCACAACAGTAGATTTATAATTTTTTATGAAACAAAAAGAAGAGAGAGGAAAAATATTTTATGACGATGAAACTATATAACGTTGTTTCTAAAACATTAAAAATCAAGTGAAACCCGCTTTGAGAGTCTAGCTTCATGGGTGCTTCTTATTCGTTGCTTCAAAAAACTACGAGACCAGTGAAAAAACTAAAATAACCTATAAATGTGCAATGCTAAACTTTCATTGCCTATAAAAGTATTGGAAATTAAAAGATAAACTTTGCATTGAAACTAACCTAAATAATTATTACCCAACCACTTTGGGTACGTGTTGCACTCGAATCCCTCTATGCATGCATGCATTCCAACTGATTCAGTGTACAGCAAAAACATATATATGTGAGCTTCTCGAGGTCCCATCTGCCGGGAATCATGTACTATAATGGCCCAAGCTAGAGGTTAGAGTTAGTAACTCTAAACTAGCCAAAACTAGCTCTAGCCAAAGAGATATTTGGATGCGAGGGCTAGTTTGACAATAAATAATCATCCATTGGTTGGCTCCTTCCTCTCTCTCTTCCCCATTGGCTGGCTCCCTCCCTCTCTCTTTCTTTCTCCAAACTAACCCAAATAATCACCCCTTTGAGGAGATAGTTTTTTTGGGTGGGCTAGTTGCAAAAAACTAACTCTAGCCCTTCGTTTGGATACTTTTGGGTTAGTTTGGCTCAAATTAGCTCAAACTAGCACTAGCCCTTGGATCCAAACAGGACCAATATATGTAAACTACAATATTTCCACGATCAACCATGCATGGTTCTCGAGTAATTGGATCGATCAAAATAATCATTCCAATTACTTTAAAAAAATAATCATCATTTCAATTTTCATACAACTGTTTTTCCACAGATAAATTTACCTACTCCGTCAGGTCAAAAATATTTGACGAATGACAACGTTTGAGTCAAGCTTTTAAAATTTTTACTCTTAACGATTTACAGTTGATTTACCAACTTAAATTAAAAACAAAACAAATGATATACATCTACATAAAAAGTACTATTGTAATACCATAAACTTATGTCAAGGTTAAATATTTACAAAGAGAATATGTTATGGTGTATATGCAATGTTGTCCTGTCCATCTTCAACTGGTTAAGTTTTTCAGGGTAAAATTAACCTGCCCACCCAGTTTCAAGGTTTAAATTTGACACGGATGTTTACATTTACAACTAATTATTTTTTCAATAGTAGATGATATATCCATTAACAATGAAATGATTATAAATAATTATAGTGACTTCGTCAATATTAAGATGTAATTATAGAGAGAGTGTATGTATATACGTTTATAGCTAGGGTGAGTGATGCGTTTATATGAGCACCTGCATCTGTACTATATTTCAAAAAAATGTCGCCCATCTTCCATGTTCCGTTTGCAATATATTTAATTGGATATGTTTGAGAGAGCTTCGGGTTATAAGATGCGGAGCTACCTTATTCACATTTCAGACAAAAATAGATGTTTTCATTGCCAACTTTAGTTTATGCTAGACCATCTTTCTTTATAAAGACTGCATGATGAACAAACAAATACACGTGCTTTTTGAACTTTTAAATGGTGTAATTTTATGTAAAAAAACATTGTTTTTATAGAATTTTGAATTCTATTTAAATCTCTTTTTAAATAAATATAATAGTAAACTAATTCATTTGTACACTCGAGTAATTATTCATAGCCATTGAGCACAAAATAGCCGGGTGGTGCACTTTGTTCACCTTTCATGCATAACTTCCGGCCTCTTTTTTGGTTGGTGTAGAGAAGAAAGTGGACAAGATGCATGTGTGTGCATGGACAAATATATTGAGGCAGCTACTGCAACCGTGCGACTGACCGACGAGTCATATCAACGTATACACAAAAGAGTTGATACTAGCCTCTGAGCGCAATCCCAACCCATAATGTCTAACTAATATCTATATCATCATATCAGCAGCAAGACATATTCTTTAAAAATTATAGCATGGATCTCTAATAAAATATTTTTCTTTTTTACGATGAGAAAAAAACTCATATAGTCTCAACCTATGTTTGATAGTTTCTTCAGTCTTGGACAACATGTAGATCTGATTTCTTGCATGAGACTTAATTTTTTATTATTTTCTCTCTTTCCTCCTTAACTCTCTTGACACATCCGCCTTTTGCTTTCGTGGCAGTGTAATTAATTCTATGAATATTAGCTGAGGTGAAGGGTTGAGACTGCTCTCTAAAACATATCCCTTCTCTCTATATAAAGTCTTGAATGATGATAAATTGAAAAGACTTGTGTCGGTGATATGGGCCCGGGGGTATGTCAGGGGCGTGGCATTTAAGAAAAAAGAAGGCGCCCTTGTCCATCAAGGAGCGTCAAAGTTATGCCCAGAAAGGCTTACGCGAGTCACGGCCACAGGTGGCCACGTGGCCGCCCCAGAGGGGGCTGGCCCGGAGGCTGCCCGGAGGCCTCCGTACTCCCAAACGGCGGGGTTCGGGATCTCCGGACCCACAGTCGGTAAGGGGTCCGGGATCACCGGACCCCCATCCTTCATCCTGCACCTCTCGAGAGAGGGCGAATCCAACTAGCAACCAACCCATTTAATACTCAAATGGAGGAAAGGCGAGCGCTTGCCCCGCATTCAATGCGATGTGAGACGCGGTGTCGGCTACTTTCATCATCACCCCTTTTTGCCTATCGCGAGGCAAAGGGGGCTAAAAGTCTTTGACTAAGACCACGGCGTGGCCGCGCGCCCACTCCGCGCACGCCTCCCTCACGCTCTGTCTAGTCGCATTTAATGCATGGGCGGCCGCGTGGGAAAGAGAGGGTGCGCACGTAGGAAGCACGGTGCCTATGCACGCTGTGGAATGGGCCGGCCGGTGGGACCCGTCGGGGTGGGTAGGCGAACCATCATCACGTCGGCGACATGGCTACCACGACGACCACCCCCTTTTCCGCTTTCCATGGCGGCAAACGGGAAGGAGTACGAATGGAATGACTTCTTCGACAAGACAAGATAAAAACTACCCCCTCACGTGGAGTAGAAGAGAGAGAGGCTAGGACTACTGTGGTGTTCCCTTGTTCTATAAAAGGAGACCCAAGTCCATCATAAAGGGGTTCTGTTCTGTTCTGAAAAAAGAGGTTCTGCTCAAGGTTCTGCCTCCCCAGCTAGCCCGCAAAAATCTCTCATCCACCTCGAGTCTAAGGGAGAGGAACATTCTCATTGTTCTTGGCAATTTGCCTCATCTACTACGTACGGACGGGAGTAGGGTATTACACCACGGGTGGCCGAACTGTATAAACCCTCGTGTCTCCGCAACTCTGATCCCTACCCCGCCACTCTTGCGTTACTCCATCTTCACCGCGAGTTTGAATTAGGATACACTGCTCCCCGTGCCGAACCAAAAAGGGGGTCCCCCAGATCTCTGCGTGTCGATCTACGACATCGACAGCTGGCGCGCCAGGTAGGGGGAACGCACTGTGTTTTGGTTTAAACTCCCGTTTTCCATCCATTTTTTGGCGGGAATCCTCTCTCCCCGTCTCAGCCATGGTCCACGGCCGCGCCCTACGCTCCCCGTCAGGCTCACTCGCTACGCGCGAGCGTGGCCTGGCCAACGAGGCAGCGGAAGAGGTCGATGCGGGCAGGCACAGCCCCAACTTCCGCCACCTCCGCTCGAGGGGGGAGGGATCTTCATCTCCCCCACCACCGTTGGTGGCGACGGTGCGCTGCTGCGCCGCGCCATCCCCTCGCCCTCCGCCGAAGCAACGGTTGAGGCGGAGGGGCCCATGCATCCCGCGGGGCGACAACGCTCTGTGGGACCCAGACCACGCCTTAGCGGGCGTCGGTGAGCCCCGCCGAGCGACGTCTACCGCCGCACGGAATTTGGCACTCCTGAAGGCGCCACATGGCGGCGAAGCTCTTTGCGCCACCCCGGTCACCCACGGCGAGGGTCAACGCCAAGAGGTGGTTCGACGATGTGGTGAAGCTCATAGGCACGGCCCAGCGCCAGCTGGCCGCTGACCTCGCTTCCTCCAGCCGCCAACCGCGCGGTTCACACACCGAGGTAAGCTCTTCCTCCGGCGACGAGCTAGAAGGGCGGCAGTGCCGCAAGGGCGAGAGGAGAGCCCCTCGGCGGCGGCCAACCGCGCCGGGACTGCGTACGCGGGGCACGGCCTTTGCCTCCTCCGCATCGAGCGGCGCGGGGCGAGCACCGCTTAGCGAGGCGCCGGGCTGCGTCTCCTCGTCGGGAGCGCCACCTCACGACGAGCGGCCGCAGCGGCCCTCCCGTGAATGGAGCCCCTCGGCGGTCGGCGGCGGCCATAATGGCCCGGCCGCAGCGAAGCTCCGCGGCACCCAATGAGGCCCCGGTTTGTCGCCCCCTACGGCCGGCAGCGGTGTCGGGCCTTTGCTGTTGCGACCTCAGTAACGTCTGCGGGCCTAACAAGTTTAGGCCGGCCCTTACGGAGAAATACGCGGCTCGGTTAACCAGTTCCTCGGATCTGCACCACGACCATTGAGGCTTGGGGTGACAGCGCATCATGGCCAACTTCTTTCCCATGGCGCTCAAGAGCCAGGCCCGCTCCTGGCTGATGAATCTGCCGGCCCGGTCAGTCACTTCTTGGGACGACTGTGCCGCCAATTCACCTCAATTTCGGGGCACGTACCCGCGCCGGGAGTGGAGGCGGACCTTCACATGGTCCGACGAAGGGAGGACGAGTCCCTACGCAAATACATTCGGCATTTTTGCCAGTACGCAACACCATACCCTCCATCGCCGACCATGCGGTGATCTTCGCCTTCCGGAGTGGGGTATGCCACGATGTTATGTTGGAGAAGATCGAATCCAAGGCCCCGGACCACCACGGAGCTCTTCGAGCTCGCAGACCGGTGGCCCGCAGGAGGAGGCCCGGGTTTGGAATCCTAGGAATCCTACCCCGGCCTCCACCGGCGCTGCCCCCTCCGCGTCTGTGAAGAGCGGCACGAGCGGCGACGGAAGCGCCGGCCATCGCGCAGTGGCGAGGAGGGCCACGTCCTCGCCACCGACGGAGCCGAAAGCCCTCGAGGAAGGGCAAGCCCACGGGTAACCGCGGGCGGTCCCAGACCCCCACCACCGGGCGGGCCGGAGACAAATGGTGCATGGTGCACCAAACCTCCCACCACGACCTCTCGAGTGCCGTTCGGTCAATAATCGGCGGCGGGTGCGAAATATGAGCGGGAGCGGAGGGAGAACGAGAAGGAGATCCGTCGCAAGGGCAAGGCACCGGCGGAGTGTCCGGACAACCAGCGAGAGGAGGCCAAAGGTGCGGCCCCCACCGAGGACGACGATGACAACTTGGGCTACCGGGATCCCGGCACGTCGTCACCACCATCGACGGTGGTGCGGGCGCCCAAGCTGTCCGCCGGGGTTTCAAGTCCATGAGGCGCGAGCTCCTCGCGGCCGTGCCGTCTCACGAGGCGGCCCGGAGGTCACTCTGGGCAGATGTGCCCATCACCTTTGACCAGACCGACCACCCAGGGAGTGTCGCACGTAGCGGCCATTTGGCCCTCGTGACCTCCCCCACCATCTGCAACGTCAAGGTCGCCCGAGTCTTAATTGACGGAGGTGCGGCCCTCAACGTACTATCCCCGAAGGCCTTTGATGTAATCAAGGCCCCGGGAATGGTGCTCGGGCCCTCTCACCCCATCATTGGGGTGAGCCCGGAAAGGTGTGGCCCCTTGGGCAGATTGCTCTGCCGGTCACCTTTGGGGCCCCCACTAATTTCCGCACCGAGCGGATCGACTTCGATGTGGCGGATCTCAATCTGCCCTACAACGCCGTGCTTGGGAGGCCGACGTTGGTGAAGTTCATGGCGGCTACCCATTATGCCTACCGCCAGCTCAAGATGCCGGGCCCCGAAGGCCCCATCACTATCCACGCCGACGTCAAAACCGCGCTAGATTGCGCGGAAGTGCGCGTCGACGACGTCGTGGCGGCCGACCGCGTCGACCCCGAGGGTCCCCAAGGGGAGACATCAGGTTCCCGGGCCCCGAAGCAACGCATCACCTCTGCTGATGAGGTGGTGATTAAGTCTATCCGTTTGGGCGATGACCCGTCCAAGACCGCCAACATTGGTGACGGCTTGGACCCCAAATAGGAAGACGCGCTCGCCTCCTTCCTACGGGCGAATGCCGACGTGTTTGCTTGGAAGCCGTCGGATATGCCGGAGTCCCGAGGAGGTGATCGAGCACCGACTTGCGGCGGCGGACGCACGCCCGGTCCGGCAAAGGTGAGGCGACAGGCCCGGAGCGCGGGCGTTCATCCGCGAGGAGGTGACACGGCTCCGGGAGGCCGGCTTCATCCGGAGGTGCTTGCATCCGGAGTGGTTGGCGAACCGGTGGTCGTCCGAAGGCCAACCACAAGGCTGCGCATGTGCATCGACTACACCGACCTCAACAAGGCATGTCCCAAAGACCCCTATCCTCTACCCCGAATAGACCGGATAGTCGACTCCACTTGTGGGGTGCGACCTTTTATGCTTCCTAGATGCGTATTCGGCTATCATCAATTTCGCATGGTGTAGAGGATGAGGAGAAAACCTCATTTTATCACTCCTGGGTACTTTTTGCTACATGTCTATGCCCTTTGGTTTAAAAAATGCCATGTCCACCTTTCAACGTGGTATCCGCATCACGTTGAAGGACCAAATAGGGCGCAATGTTGAGGCATACGTCGATGATCTCGTAATCAAATCTCGGGATCAAAGAACTTTGCTCCGGTTTGGCCGAGACATTCAATAACCTCCGGTCCTCCGCATGAAGAACCCGGAAAAATGCGTGTTCGGGGTGCGGCGGGCAAGCTATTAGGGTTCTTGGTCTCTGCCCGAGGCATCGAGGCCAACCCCACTAAAATAAAGGCAATAGAGGAGATGTGCCCCCGAAAATCTCAAGGACGTGCGAGGCTCACTGGGCGTGTAGCGCCCGAGTCGCTTCATATCCAGGTTAGGAGAGCGGGCGCGTCCTCTATTTAAGTTGTTAAAACGCAACGGCCCCTTCACTTGGACGGACGAAGCGGAGAAAGCCTTGGGCGAGCTCAAGCGCTACCTCTACTCGCCGCCGTCGGTGGCTCCTCGGGAAGGGAGCCCCTCCTCTTATATTTGGCGGCGACCCCCAAGTGATTAGTGCGGCCTTGGTTGTGGAGCGCGACGACGAGCTAGGCTCTCGGTCGCCCCACCCTGTCAAAACCGGAGCGGGAGACCTTGGAACGGAGCTGGCCGAGGAAGCGCCGAGCCGGAGGTGGCCACGGCCCCGAGCTTCGGGAGCCGCCGCCCCTAGTTCGGGGCACCAAGCCCCTCCACCCAGTGGCCACGAGGGCCCGGTGGAGGCGACGGCTCGAAAGCCCGGACACGAGATGACCCGCCCGAAGCACCCGTGGCGGAAGCCTCGGAGCAGAGTTGGCCGAGGAAGCGCCGAACCGGAGGTGGCCCTTGGCCCCGAGCTTCGGAGCCACCGGCCCCTAGTCAGGGGCTCCCAAAGCCCCCTCCACCCGGAGCGGCCACTGAGGCCCCGGTGGGCGACGGGTCGGAAGCCCGGACACAGATGACCCGTCCGGTGTACCCGAACCCGCCGCCCCTAATAAAGTGGTCAAGGCCCGCACCAAGGTGCAGCGGCCGGTCTAATTTGTCAGCGAGGCGCTACGGGAAGCGAAGACATTATTTCCATTATTTCCAGGCGCACCGGGTAACGGTGGTCACGTCCTACCCTCTCGGACAAATCTGCATAGCAGAGGGCACGGGACGGGTAGTCAAATGGGCCATCGAGTTGTCGGAATTTGATGCGCACTGAAGCCCGGCACGCAATCAAGAGCCAAGCCTTGGCTGATTTCGTGGCGGAGTGGACACCAACGGCGGAGCGATCCACCGGGAACCGAGGGTGCGGAGGATCGCGACCAAGGAGCCGCGCCTTTGGATAATGAACTTTGATGGTTCACTCACCTTGCACGGAGCCGGAGCGGGCGTGGTGCTAACTTCCCAACGGGCGACGTGCTTCGGTACATCGTCCGGATCGATTCCGGGCAACCAACAACATGGCCGAATATGAGGGATTTCTAGCGGGGTTGCGAGCGGCAGCAGGAGTGGGCATCCGCCGTCTACTGGTCCTCGGGGATTCCCAACTGGTGGTAAACCAGGTCTCTAAGGAATACCAATGCACCAACCCCTAAATGGAAGCCTACGTCAAGGAAGTACGGCGTATGGAGCGCCATTTCGATGGACTCGAGCTACGCCACATTCCCAGAAGAGACAACTCCCTGGCGGACGAGCTATCTAGGATCGCATCCGCACGAGCCCCAGCCCCGCCAGGTGCCTTTGAGGAAAGTCTCACAGAGCCGTCGGCGCGCCCCGAACCGCCCCAGAGGCAAGAATCGGCCGGTCCCGACGCCCCGGACCCCGGCGGGCCAGCCACAGCCTGGCCCCTCCGGGACCTACATCACGCGCCAGGTGGCTTGGATTTCGGAAATCCGAGCGCACCTAGAAGACGCGTCATTGCCCGAGCAACGTGAGGAAGGCGAACGCATTGCCCGGACCTCCAAGAGGTACGTGTTGGTAGAAGGGACACTCTACCGACGCGGTGCCAACGGAGTGCTCATGAAATGCATTGCTCGAGAATAGGGTCTTGAGCTCCTAGCCGAGATCCATGAAGGCGAATGCGGGGCGCACTCGGCCTCCCGAACCTTGGTGGGGAAAGCATTCCGCCTAGGATTCTATTGGCCCACTGCGCTGGAGGATGCAATAGACCTCGTGCGGCGGTGCCAAGCATGTCAATTCCACGCCAAGCAAACGCACTTGCCGACCCAGGCCCTTCAGACCATCCCGCTCTCATGGCCGTTTGCGGTCTGGGGGCTGGACAGCCTGGGCCCGTTCAAGCAGACGCGTGGTGGATGCAAGTTCCTGTATGTCGCCATCGACAAATTCACCAAGTGGCCGAGGCCTATCCGAAGCGTCATCGACAAACATTCGAGTGTGCGGTTCATGAGAGGCATCACGGCAAGGTTCGGGGTCCCCAATAGGCTCATCACCGATAACGGCACCCAGTTCACGAGTGAGCTGTTCGGCGAGTATTGCGACGACATGGGCATCAAGCTCTGTTTCGCCTCGCCCGCCCACCCCCAAAGCAACGGTCAGGTCGAGCGTGCAAACGCGAAATACTAAAAGGCCTCAAGGCCAAGACCTTCAATGTGCTCAAAAGCATGGGGACTCGTGGGTGATGAGGCACTGCGGTCCTTTGGGCCAATCGGACAACCCGAGCCGCGCCACGGGAAACACCTTTCTTCTTGGTGTATGGAGCCGAGGTGGTCTTGCCCTCGAGCTCACCCTAGGATCGCCCCGAGCCACATTATACACCGAAGTGGATCAAGACAAAATGCGTCGTGACGATCTGGATTACCTGGAGGAAAGAAGGCGTCGGGCAGCGCTTCACGCAGCCCGCTACCAACAGAGCCTCCGCCGCTACCATCAAAGCAAAGTCAGCCCCCGGGCGCTGCAAGTCAATGATGCGGTCTGCGCGTGTGCAAACCCGCGCGGGCTAAGCAAGTTATTCCCGATGTGGGAGGGGCCATACAAAGTTATCGGCACCCGCGTCCGGGGGTAGTAATCCTAGCCACAGAGGACGACACTCCATTGCCGAACCCGTGGAATATTTCCCACCTGCGCAGGTTCTACCCATAAGCCGCATGGTGTGCTGAGACATGCATGGAAGTTCATCCACTGCCCGGTGGCATGAGCAATACGTTTCTTATTACATTCCATATGTTTCCCTTGCAAAATACCTTCTGCAGTGTGTTTTTTCCCATGTGCTCGAGCATGTGCTGTGGATGCGGCTTTCCAATAGTTCCTTGGCCTTGCCCGCCTCGGCTGAGAGCCCTAAGGGTGTCGAGGTACAACGATGCTTGCATACTACCACGCACAGGGCGAGTCAACATCACGGGGTTCGGGTGCGAACTAGCACGCTGTCCGGCCCGTTGCCGCGCCCTCGCGGCCTTTTATGCCTTCGCTCCTACCGGAACCCGACAAAGGCGCCGAAACGGCCGGTGCATGCTTGCCCAAACCGGAACAGCCCCAGTGCATGGGACAAATCACGGGGAGGACAACACTACCGCATTCTCCCAATAACTAAGAGTTGAACTATCAATTGCAGGAAAGCAAGTAAACAGGGGCTCGGGCCAACCAACCGCCACTACGTGCGCGCTAAGTTGGCCGGGGCTCCCAACATACACATACATGAGTTATAAAAAGCAGCCACGATGAGCTGTTACAGCGCAAAATCAACACAAGTTAAGGCAAGTCCGCTAACTTTATAGACAATACTACAAATATCTTTTTACACAGATACAGAAACAAGCTGCGAGGGAGCAAGAGAGCCCTAAGTGGCCGGTGGGGCGCTGGGGGCATCCGCCGGGGGGTCTTCATCTAGCGAGTCCTCGCGGAGGGCGAGCTGGAAGGCCGTCGGGGTGCCATCAAGCCCATCATGATGGACTCGACGGCGTCCTGGACGCGGCGGCTAGCGGCCTCCTCGGTGCCTTCGGGGAAGTCCTCAGTGGGGATGTAGGGGTCGAAGTTGGGGTCGCGGGCTTGGTAGCTCGCCAGGATGAGTGACGCGACCTGGCGGGATAAGTCATATGATGACTCCTTCGCCACCTCGTCGACCTCCTCCGACACCCTCTGTATCCCCTCAGCCAGATCGTCAATATGTGTGGCCAATTGTAACATCCTGAAAATCGAAGGAACTGAAATTGGAACGTAAAAATCGGAACTTTCAAAAACCTTCGCTTGTTGCTTCTTCCTCGGGTTTGTTGCTTCTTATTTGCCGGCTCGGTTGCATAAATTTAGTCATGATCAATTCCCTTTTGGTGTTTTTGGATGATTTGGAGTTTGTCGGAATGAAAAATGCGAAAGTCCGTATTAGGGATTTTTAAAGAAGAAATCGGAGAAGTACGGATTTATGAAAATACGATTTGGGGAGTAATAGAATAGTAATTGTGGTTGGGGAGGATAAATTAGGACACAAAATAAAAAATAAAATATTTGGGAGTCGTAGTCGAAATCAGGAAAATTTTGGAAAATAAAGAGGTGAAGTATGAAATTAGGAAAAATGGATTTAAATAAATGAATATGAAAAATAATGTGGGAAAATAAAAGTGGAGAAAAGTTGAAAATATTATATTAAAAATTATTTTTGAAATATAGGAATTTATTTTGGAATTTTTAGAAGAGAGGAAAATTGAAATAGGAATTAAAAATCAAAAAAATCGGGAAAATAGAAAACAACACTGTTCATATTTTGCCGTGTTCGACGCCGTACCGCGCCGTACCGCCCGCCGCGCGACACGCGCCCGCGCCGCGCCGCCCGCCGCCCGGCCCCGCCCTGCGCGCGCGCGCCGGCCTACCGTGCGCGCGCCACGCGCGCGCGCACACACACTGCGCCATGCCCCGCCGCCCTCGCGCCCGCGCTCGCCGCGCCCGTCTGCCCCCGCCCGCGCCTCGCACCATCGTCGCCGCGCGCGCCGACCCGCGCCGGCCCGCCCACGCTCGCGCGCGCTCGCACGACGCCGTCGCGCCCCGCGCCGCGCCGCGCCCTTCCGCCACGTCGCGCGCGTCCGAGCCGGCCCAAGCCCTAGCGCCACCGTGGCACCGAGCCGCGCCGGCCCCCTCCTCCATCCTCTCTCCCGGCCGCGCCTATAAAGGGCGGCGACCCCGCCCCTTTGCCGCACCGCCGCCGCCCTCTCTCTCTCCGTTTCCCCGTGCGCAACGCCGTCGCCGCCGTGCGCCAAGCACCCCGTGCCCCACCACACCTCCCAGGTCCGCCGTCGCCGTAAGCCCCGCGCCGCCCTCTTTTCCCCATGCGCTCGCGCGCCGCGCCTCTGTTTCGGCAACCTCGGTCGAGCACATTGAGTGCAATGAACAGTGCGCGGGGAAAAAGAAAAAAAGAAAAAGAAAAGAAAAAAAGAAAATAGGAAAAAAATTGGGAAAAATTTTAGAAAATTTGGAAAAATATTTTGGAAAGATTTGAGTAAAATTTTGGGCAAAATTAAAGTATATTTTTGTATGTTTTCTCGGTGCGAAAATTTGAAAATCAAAAGCTGGACCTTTTGAAATTTCGTTTGCGTTGTTTTGAATCCGAATTTCGTTTAGATCCTTCTCGCCATTTAAATATGTTTCTCTTTTGTGCTCGGACCTTCAAAACCTCAAGCACCAATCCCTCCGCGGATATTTTCAAATCCGTTTTCTCGAACAAATCGCGATCGTCGTTTACGAAAACCCTAAGTCGTCGACCCGATGTCTAAACTTGGAGTTTTCCGGGCGATCGTAGTACAAACTTAAGTAGGAATTTGGGCTTAGCGCTTGGAATTGTTTCGAGACTTTTTGGATCTTTTCAACCTTTTGGTGTTATACGGGATTCTAATCGAATCAATTGATTTTTCGCATGTACGGGTAGCACTGAAGAGACCGGCATCGACCCGTTGAAGACACCACCCCACAAGCGTGCGAGCAAGGCAAGTCAACACATCCCTTTGAACATAATGAACCTACTTTGTGAAATGATGTTGTTTTCAATTACAAATTGCATGCTACCCACAAATGAGTACCTATTCTTGATATATCCCGCCTCGATATTGAATACCCTTAGAAATATTCTTTGTAACCTTCGATGTGATACAACCGGAGGTTATCTTGATAGCTTAGCCACGCTTATACTAGATTCTTGCATACTCATGATTTTACAAATAAGCCTCGTGCTTGGGCAACTATCTTGGGAAGATGGTTGAGACACGGCAAGTGGAGACATGAGCGCCACGTTGCCTTGATCATGTTGGAAATGGCTTTGATGAAAAATGAAAATACAAACCAATGTTTTAGGCCAGGGCGGCGGATGATTTGGGTGGATTCCGGAAAAGGCAAGTGCCGACCACTGGTCAGTGGGACCGAGCCATGAGATAGCCGGAAACGAGCCGGTACAACCGTACTTCTCGAATGGGTATAGACCTAGCGACTAGATAGCCGAGCGGAGCGGTATCCTTGCATAGATGGTTCTTTATGATGTGGTTTATGTGATGAGGATGAGGCTGCGGCCTATGTTGTGGATGGTGGAATTAAATCGATATTAATTGAACTTAAAGATTGAGGAAGTTTTCCCTTACCCGGGTGCGCGAACTCCTCTCACTTGCTAGAAAATGACGGCTAGAGTGCATGAGGGCTTAAGTTCATGGAGCGGAGTGCGCCAAAGTGAGGTTATCGAAAGGCTCTGCGTGACCGTCTCATGTGTTGGGACGTAGGCTCATTCGTTGGGCTGTCGCGGAGTACGGGTAAAGTGTACATCCACTTGCGGTGTGAATGAATCAATCTATTCGAATAGCCGTGCTCGCGGATATCGAGCATCGTGACAAGACTTTCGCTTGACTAGACTTTAAACTTAAAACGCTGGGATGGGTTTGCATGATAATTTCATTAGGGTGGATCAACTTCTCGAGATGCGAGAAGGGTGGATTCCCAGAAAACCATGACGAATCGGAGGCGGGAAGCCATCCTTGGAATCACGATGGATGGTAGACGAACCGTTGCCGAATGAATGAACTATGGAACTAAAACTTGACTTGGCTAGTTGCTAGGCTTGTGAAAAGATTTGTGAAAATTGGCTTTATGCAAAAGAGCTCCACCATTCCCTGAATAACCCTATCATATGCATCATTTCCGTGTTGGCTTGCTGAGTACGGTTGGTACTCACCCTTGCTATACGCACAAACCTTCGGATGGTGGGAATGAAGAATCGGAGGATCCTTACGCCTACTACCGGGAGGGCGAAGATGTCGATGGCGCTTACTAGGTCTTAGCCCGGTCGTTGCACTGTGACAACCGACATGCCGCTACCTCTATTCATTGCCGTATCTAATTACGCTTTTGTGTTGTATCCGGACCATGAGGTCTGTGTGGTGAACATTGCCTTCGGGTCTATCATGTAATAACTTCATTGTAAGACTATTCGTGCATGTGCACTGATTATTCAGATCTTGTATTTCGTGAGTACCAACTACTCGATCCGGGAAATGGTACTAAGAACACGAAAGATTCCCGTTCCAAAACGGGGTCTACGAGCTGGTATCGAGCCATGCGGCCGTAGGATAAGACCAATTGGCGCCCTATCACGACTAGTTGGCTAAAGGGAAGTATCCCTACGTAGGACCATTTCCAAACTATTATTTCGAAAATACAAATATACTTTTTCTATATCTTTATTTCCCTTTCTTTACCAAATGGTTTTGATGATATCTCTCCCTCTAACCTAAGTTGCCTTCAAAAGCGGATGTCGGACCATGTCGGAGCACAGGAAATCACCATCCCACGAGACGAGGGATTCGTGGCCCGGCTTGATCATTCTTTGTGGTGTTTAAGATACCCGAACCACCCACTTACGAGATCAAGAGACATGGCTCAGGGATATCCGGTATGGGAAGCGGCGGTTTCCGTGGAAGCCCGCATGGGAAGTGAAACACCTTTTTGTTTTCACACCCGCTATCACCGAGATTTAGCGGAAGCGACCATTCAAGACGCGGCCCGCGAAGCATTTCTTCGCCTTAATGCGATACACCGTGCTGAACTTACAGTGACAGAGTTTGTGCACCATCCCTATCGCGAGGAAGGCAACCCAGTTTGCACCGTGGAAGCCACCCCCTGCTGCTACAACCCTATGGTCACACGTCTATCACGCTGGGCGGAGATGGCAGATGACTGCTACGAAGAAGCTTTACTCGAGATCAACGACCAGCAGCAACGCCTCAATGATCTGTTCGAGAGCCACCAGGGCTGTGGGGATCAGATCAACGTGCTGCAAACTCAGCTGCAGGCCAACGGTGCCCAATATGAGCAGCTCTCGGACCGGTACATGGCCCGTGGGGAAGCCCTGGTAGAGCTGGAGGAGCAGCTCAGGAAGAGCAAGCAACAAGTCAACCAGTTGGAGGAACAGCTGCGCTCCCGCCCTGTCCATGTTGCAGGTGCTTCCACCGGAGTTGTACCAACACTCCCTGCTCCTGTGCCCGACCACTACTACCTTATGACTCCAGCATGCTTGGGCACCTTTCAAGCCATGATGGAGCAAGCTTTTATGTTGAGCACGGAGCCGGCGCCGTGCACGATAGACCCCACGCTGCCACTTCCATGGGACCCACCTTGAACTCCGTAGCGGTGCCATCCGAGGCTGGATCGGGAGAGGAGAACCCCATCCAGATCCACACCGACTTTGAGTCTGAGACGGAACCTATGGAGATCAAATGGGAGTCCAGTGACACCGATCCAATGGAGGAGGAAGCTCCCACTCGTCGTCGACTCACACCGGAGGTCCCCTCACCCGCAAGACCGCTCGCAAGAGTACACGGCCACCGAGCGGAAGATACATCATGACTCCGAGGCCACCACCTCGAGCCATGGGGACTCCGATTTGCTTCAGCGAGAGGATCACCCCTTCCGCACCGGCTCCTGCGGATGGTTGGACGATTAGGCGAGAGGACCGCCCGGCTTGATCTCGCTTTGGACGGTTTGGCGGCAAGGATCACACCCTTTCCCCCTAATAGCTAAAGGCAGTAGTACGATGTAGTTGTTGTATCATGGCATGTGGGACTGTGCATGTACAGTCCATTGTACCCCTTTGATGTAATGTTATGGACCTACGTATCGTTTTATGGCATACTATTAATGAGCTTATTCTATCATGCTTGTTTGGTTGAAGATCATTTAAAAACAACCTGAAGAGAAATCACCTAGGAACCATGACCTTAATGGCTCCAGTCTCTTAATTCATCTATCTCCTTCAGATGGCGCATCGTCGCAGAGCTGCAGCAACCAACGAGAACCCACCAGAGCCTAACCCCTCCACTCTGGTGGAGGTTATGGCTTTACAAACCCAGCTGCTCCAAGCAATCGCCAACAACCAAGGGAGTCGAGGAGGATCAAGTTTAGGAGAGTTCATGCGAGCTAAGCCACCAACCTTCTCCACGGCCGAAGAACCCATGGATGCGAGGATTGGTTGAGGGTGATCGAGAAAAGCTAACTCTCGTCCGAGTTCGAGAAGCGAGATAGAGTTATCTTTGCCGGCCGCTAGAGGGTCCCGCAAGTGGCGGTGGGACACCTACAAGGAGACTCGAGCTGAAGATGCCGGAGAACCGACATGGGAAGAGTTCACGGCTGCGTTCCATGAAAATTTCGTACCATCTGCGATTATGAGGATGAAGAAAAATGAGTTCCGCAGGCTGCGCCAAGGAAACACCTCAGTACAAGAGTACCTGAACAAGTTTACCCAACTTGCCCGTTACGCCACAAGTGACACAGCGGACGAAGAAGAGAAGATGGATAAATTTATCGAGGGACTAAACGATGAGTGAGAGGACCAATGATCGGACAAGACCACACCGGCTTCCAAAGCCTCATCAACAAGGTCGTACGGCTTGAACATGACCAAAAGATGGTAGAAAATAACCGCAAAAGGAGGCTTGCTATGGCCCGCCCATTTCGGGAGCGCCTCAACGTCCCAAGGGAGCCACCCCGTCGGATGGAAGCCAAACGTTTCGGCAACCGGTCGTTTCCCGCACCCGACCATGTCAACGGGCAGCTACACCTCGGTTTCGTACACCGCGCCAACCCTAGCCGCTCCGGGAAGAAGGAATGTGAGCTGCTTCAATTGTGGAGAATCGGGCACTACTCCAACAGCTGCCCCAAACCACGCAACACTCCGTGCGCACGGCGCCAATGCAACGACCGTCAGGAACCCCCACTGCTGCGGGATGCGGTGCATTTAGGACTCCGCAACCCAATGAGGCCGCCACCGGACTTCGACGTGGCCGGGTGAATCATGTGCGTCTTGAAGAAGCGCAGGAGGATCGAACGTGCTTGATGGGTATGTTCTCTATCAACTCTACCCCGATTAAAGTCTTATTTGATTACGGAGCCTCACATTCATTCATATCTTCCAAAGTAAGCAAACAACACCACCTACACCAAGTAGAACTTAAGAGACCTATGTTGGTACACTCACCTGGGGGAAACGTAACCGTACCCCATGCTTGCATCAATGTGCCCATACGGATTAGGGACGTGGTGTTCCTTTCAAACCTCATGGTGTTATCACCCCAAACCATTGATATCATACTCGGGATGGATTGGTTGACCAAGAATAATGGGATCATAGACTGCAGTCGAAGGGAAGTCACGGTATCCACCCCATGGGGATCACCAATGAGCATAACTATGGACCAAAACCCGAAGCTATGCGAGAAAGCTGCGGGAGTATTCACTATGCTACCTCTAAGCGGAATGCCAGTAGTACAAGAATACCCGGACGTATTCCCCGAGGAATTGCCCGGAATGCCCCCGGATCGTGACATAGAGTTTATCATCGACCTAATGCCTGGTACTGCCCCCATATCCAAGAGACCTTACCGAATGCCGGCCAACGAGTTAGAAGAACTCAAGAAGCAAATCCGAGAACTACAAGAGAAAGGATTTGTACGCCCCGATTCTTCTCACTGGGAGCTCCGGTACTCTTCGTCAAAAGAAGGATGGGAGTATGAGGATGTGTGTGGACTACCGATCGTTGAATGAAGTGACTATCAAAAACAAGTACCCACTACCTCAAATCGATGACCTATTCGATCAACTTAAGGGTGCGCAAGTGTTCTCAAAGATTGATCTTCGGTCGGGATATCATCATTGAAGATTAGAGCGGAGATATTCCCAAACGGCGTTCTCTACACGTTACGGCTTATACGAGTTCATAGTAATGTCCTTTGGATTGACCAATGCTCCGGCATATTTTATGAATCTGATGAACAAGGTATTCATGGAATATCTGGATAAATTCGTAGTGGTATTTATCGACGATATACTTATCTACTCCAAGAACGATGAGGAGCATGCGGAGCATCTACGACGTCTTGGAAAAAGCTGAGAGCACCAGTGTATGCAAAATTTAGCAAATGCGAGTTCGGCTCAAGGAAGTCGCTTTTCTTGGCCACGCGGTCTCGGCGGAGGAGTAGCGGTAGACCCCGCCAAGGTCGAAGCGTCACGGAATGGAAGGCACCCAAGTCAGTGACGGAAGTTCGGAGTTTCTTGGGCTTGGCCGGGTATTACCGAAGGTTCATCGAAGGGTTTTCCACTGTAGCCCGACCTATGACTCAACTTCAGAAGAAGGAAAAGAAGTTTGAATGGAACGAGAAGTGTCAAGAAGCCTTTGACCAACTAAAAGAAAAGTTAACCACCGCCCCAATCTTAACTTTACGACACCGGAAGGATTTCGTGATGTCTTGTGATGCGTCTCGGCAAGGACTAGGAGGCGTGTTAATGCACGATGGGAAGGTCATAGCATATGCCTCGCGACAGTTACGACCCCACGAGGAGAATTATCCCACACACGACCTGGAATTAGCCGCGGTTGTTCACGCATTGAAGATCTGGAGACACTAGCTGATCGGGAACCACTGTGATGTGTATACGATCACAAGAGCTTGAGATACTTCTTTACTTAGCCCGATCTCAACCTACGACGAGACGATGGTTGGAATTGATCAAAGATTATGATCTAGGAATCCATTACCATCCGGCAAGGCAAATGTAGTGGCCGATGCGTTAAGCCGCAAAGCCCAATGCAACCATATAGGATTGGAAGGTATGGCGGTGAGCTCCAAGAAGAAATGGCTCGACTTAATCTACACCGATTCCACACGGAGAAGCAAACTCGCTGAAAATCCAACCCCTTCGAGGACTCAAATAGAAGAAGCCCAAAAGGGAAATGAGGAAACCCGGAAATCAAAGAACGCATGGCGTTGGACGCGCTAAGGAATTTTCGATAGACGACAAGGGAATCCTGTGGTACAAGAAAAGAATCTGCGTGCTGAACAAGGTGGTTCGAGAGGGTTGATCTTAAAAGAAGCACACGAATCGGCATATTCGTTACATCCGGGAAGCACGAAAATGTACCGGGATTTGAAGGGAGAATACTGGTGGCCCAATATGAAGAGAGATGTAGCCGAATACGTAGCCGTATGCAATGTATGCCAAAGGGTGAAAGCTGAGCATCAACGACCAGCAGGCTTACTACAGCCGCTCAAGATTCCCGAATGGAAATGAGACAAGATAGGCATGGATTTCATAGTTGGACTACCCAAAGCGCAGCGGTTACGATTCCATTTGGGTAATAGTAGATCGGCTCACCAAGACCGCCAGATTTATTCCCGTAAAGACTAACTACAACAGTGCCAAGCTAGCGGAACTATACATGAGTAGGATTGTATGTCTCCATGGTGTACCAAAAAGAATTATATCGGATCGTGGTACCCAATTCACGTCTCATTTTTGGAGCAAAATTCACGAGGCACTCGAAAGTCACCTTGCCTTCAGTACCGCTTACCACCCACAGACCGATGGGCAGACTGAAAGGACCAATCAAGTACTAGAAGATATGCTGAGAGCCTGTGCGTTGGATTTCACCAAGGATTGGGAGAAATGTTTACCGTACGCCGAGTTCTCCTACAACAATAGCTATCAAGCCAGTCTGAAGATGTCGCCAAACGAAGCCCTATTTGGTCGCTGATGCCGAACCCCATTAATGTGGTCGAAACCGGTGAACGAGCCGTATTCGGGCCGACATAATCAAAGAGGCCGAGGAAAGGTTCGCGATCCGGGACCGATTACAAGCTGCCCAATCATGACAAAAGAGCTACGCGGATACCCGTCGAAGAGAATTAGAATTTAAAGAAGGTGACTATGTGTATCTAAAGGTCTCACCACTACGGGGAACTCGGAGGTTCAAGGTCAAAGGAAACTCGCACCAAGATACGTGGGCCCATTCTTGATAAACGCTAGAAGAGGTGAAGTGGCCTACCAGTGGAGTTGCCCGAGAACATCTCCGATGTCCACCCGGTATTCCACGTGTCGCAGTTGAAGAAATGCTGCGGGTGCCGGAAGAGCAAGCTCCTTTAGAAACCATCCATATCAACGGTGATCTCACCTACCCGGAGCACCCAATAAAGATACTGGACGAGGCAGAAAGGAAGACACGGACCAAGTCATGGCGCATGTACAAAGTACAATGGAGCAACCACACTGAAGAGGAGGCTACCTGGGAGAGCAAGGATTTCTGAAAATGGAATACCCACACCTACTCGGCAAGCGGTAAGAAATCTCGGGGACGAGATTTATTGTTATGGGGGTAGGTTTGTAACATCCTGAAAATCGAAGGAACTGAAATCGGAACGTAAAAATCGAAACTTTCAAAAACCTTCGCTTGTTGCTTCTTCCTCGGGTTTGTTGCTTCTTATTTGCCAGCTAGGTTGCATAAATTTAGTCATGATCAATTCCCTTTCGGTGCTTTTGGATGATTTGGAGTTTGTCGGAATGAAAAATGCGAAAGTCCGTATTAGGGATTTTTAAAGAAGAAATCGAAGAAGTACGGATTTATGAAAATACGATTTGGGGAGTAATAGAATAGTAATTATGGTTGGGGAGGATAAATTAGGACACAAAATAAATAATAAAATATTTGGGAGTCGTACTCGAAATCGGAAAAAATTTTGGAAAATAAAGAGGTGAAGTATGAAATTAGGAAAAAGGGATTTAAATAAATAAATATGAAAAATAATGTGGAAAAATAAAAGTGGAGAAAAGTTGAAAATATTATATTAAAAATTATTTTTGAAATATAGGAATTTATTTTGGAATTTTTAGAAGAGAGGAAAATTGAAATAGGAGTTAAAAATCAAAAAATCGGGAAAATAGAAAACAACACTGTTCATATTGCGCGGTGTTCGACGCCCGTACCGCGCCGTGCACGCTGCTGCCCGCGCGTGCGACACGCGCCGTGCCGCGCCTCGCTGCGCCGCCCCGCCGGCGCGCGCGCCGGCCTACCCCGCGCGCGCCACGCGCCGCGCGAGCCCAGCGCGCACACACCGCGCCGTGCCCGCCGCGCCTCGCGCCGCGCTCGCCGCGCCCCGTGCCGGCCCGCCCACGCCTCGCACCATCGTCGCCGCGCGTCGCCGACCCGCGCCCGGCCCCACCCGCGCTCGCGCCGTGCGCACGACGCCGTACGCGGCCCGCGCTGCGCCGCGCCCTTCCTCCACGCCGCGCGCGTCCGAGCCGGCCCAAGACCTAGCGCCGCCGCGTGGCACCCGAGCCGCGCCGGCCCCTCCTCCATCCTCTCTCCCGCCGCGCCTATAAAAGGCGGCGACCCGCCGCCTTTGCCGCACCGCCGCCGCCCTCTCTCCTCGTTTCCCCGTGCGCCAACGCCGTCGCCGCCGTGGGTCAAGCCCCCGTGCCCCACCACACCTCCAGAGGTCCGCCGTCGCCGGTAAGTCCCGCCGCCGCCCTCTTTTCCCCCATGCGCTCGCGCCGCCGCCGCCTCTATTTCGGCCGAACCTCAGTCGAGCACATTGAGTGCAATGAACAGTGCGCATGGGAAAAAAAAAAAAAGAAAAAGAAAAGAAAAAAAAAAAAAAAAGGAAAAAATTGGGAAAAATTTTAGAAAATTTGGAAAAATATTTTGGAAAGATTTGAGTAAAATTTTGGGCAAAATTAAAGTATATTTTTGTATGTTTTCTCGGTGCGAAAATTTGAAAATCAAAAGCTGGACCTTTTCCGAAATTTCGTTTGCGTTGTTTTGAATCAAATTTCGTTTAGATCCTTCTCGCCATTTAAATATGTTTCTCTTTTGTGCTCGGACCTTCAAAACCTCAAGCACCAATCCCTCCGCGGATATTTTCAAATCCGTTTTCTCGAATAAATCGCGATCGTCGTTTTACGAAAACCCTAAGTCGTCGACCCGATGTCTAAACTTGGAGTTTTCCGGGCGATCGTAGTACAAACTTAAGTAGGAATTTGGGCTTAGCGCTTGGAATTGTTTCGAGACTTTTTGGATCTTTTCAACCTTTTGGTGTTATCGGGATTCTAATCAGAATCAATTGATTTTTCGCATGTACGGGTAGCACCTGAAGAGACCGGCATCGACCCCGTTGAAGACACCACCCCACAAGCGTGCGAGCAAGGCAAGTCAACACATCCCTTTGAACATAATGAACCTACTTTGTGAAATGATGTTGTTTTCAATTACAAATTGCATGCTACCCACAAATGAGTACCTATTCTTGATATATCCCGCCTCGATATTGAATACCCTTAGAAATATTCTTTGTAACCTTCGATGTGATACAACCGGAGGTTATCTTCGGTAAACTGCTTAGCCACGCTTATACTAGATTCTTGCATACTCATGATTTTACAAATAAGCCTCGTGCTTGGGCAACTATCTTGGGAAGATGGTTGAGACACGGCAAGTGGAGACATGAGCGCCACGTTGCCTTGATCATGTTGGAAATGGCTTTGATGAAAAATGAAAATACAAACCAATGTTTTAGACTGGGGCGGCCGGATGATTTGGGTGGATTCCGGAAAAGGCAAGTGCCGACCCTGGTCAATTAAGGACCGAGCCATGAGATAGCCGGGAAACGAGCCAGTACAACCGTACTTCTCGAATGGGTATAGACCTAGCTGACTAGATAGCCGAGCGGAGGCAGTATCCTTACATAGATGGTTCTTTATGATGTGGTTTATGTGATGAGGATGAGGCTACGGCCTATGTTGTGGATGGTGTAATTAAATCGACATTAATTGAACTTAAAGATTGAGGAAGTTTTCCCTTACCCGGTGCGCCTGAACTCCTCTCACTTGCTAGAAAATGACGGCTAGAGTGCATGAGGGCTTAAGTTCATGGAGCGGGTACTGCCAAAGTGAGGTTATCGAAAGGCTCTGTCGTGACCGTCTCATGTGTTGGGAAGTAGGCTCATTCGTTGGGCTGTCGCGGAGTACGGGTAAAGTATACATCCACTGCAGTGTGAATGAATCAATCTATTCGAATAGCCGTGCTCGCGGATATCGAGCATCGTGACAAGACTTTCGCTTGGCTAGACTTTAAACTTAAAACTGCTGGGATGGGTTTGCATGATAATTTCATTAGCTGGTGGATCAACTTCTCGAGATGCGAGAAGGGGTGGATTCCCAGAAAACCATGACGAATCGGAGGCGGGAAGCCATCCTTGGAATCACGATGGATGGTAGACAGAACCGTCGCCGAATGAATGAGCTATGAAACTAAAACTTGACTTGGCTAGTTGCTAGGCTTGTGAAAAGATTTGTGAAAATTGGCTTTATGCAAAAGAGCTCCAGCCATTCCCTGAATAACCCTATCATATGCATCACTTCCGTGTTGGCTTGCTGAGTACGGTTGGTACTCACCCTTGCTATACGCACAAACCTTCAGATGGTGGGAATGAAGAATCGGAGGATCCTTACGCCTACTACCAGGAGGGCGAAGATGTCGATGGCGCTTACTAGGTCTTAGCCCCGGTCGTTGCCTGTGACAACTGACATGCCGCTACCTCTATTCATTGCCGTATCTAATTACTGCTTTTGTGTTGTATCCAGGACCATGAGGTCTGTGTGGTGAACATTGCCTTCGGGCCTATCATATAATAACTTCATTGTAAGACTATTCGTGCATGTGCACTGATTATTCGATCTTGTATTTCGTGAGTACCAACTACTCGATCCAGGGAAATGGTACTAAGAACACGAAAGATTCCCGTTCCAAAAACGGGGGTCTACACCAATCCCCCCAAGGTAGGGACGCTGGGAGGGGTAAGGTTGACCCCCACCCCGCGAGCCGCGTCCCGAAGGCGCCCGACGGACGAGGCCAGGCCCTGGACCCCCAGGCGCAAGACGCGCTTCAGCTCCGCGATCCTGCGGCGCGCCTCCTCCGATTCCGGCCCGGCCGCTCGCAGGCTGCGCTGCGCGTCCATAACCACTGTTCCCGGGTGGCCGCTCCTGCTCCCATCGCTCCGGCTCATCTGCCGACGGCCGAGGCGGTGGCGAGCAGTGCACTCGCGATCCCACATGCCCTTCGGGCATCGGGAGGCCTCCTCTGGGCTTCAGCACCGCCGCCTCTCGCCCCCCCACGGTGACCTCGTGCTCGGCGACGGCCTTCTCTGGGTCGGCACGTTGGCCTCCCGTGCGGCGGAGTCTTCCTCGGCCACAGCGACGGCGGCCTCCCGGCTCTCAACCGACCGCGCCACGCCGCCTCAAGGGCCCTCTCCCGCTCCGCCAGGCCGGCCTCGCTGGCTTGGAGGTCAGCATCGGTGCTGGCGGCGACGGCCTCAGCGTCGCACAGGGTGCGCTCGCGCTCGTCAAGGCCCTACGCGCGCTCCTTGAGGTCACGGAGGAAGTGCCCGGCGGTGGTGCGCACCCTCTCTTCAGCGGCGGCGGCGACCTGCTCGCGGAGGTCGGCGGCGTGCCGCTCAGCGACGGTGTCTTCAAACACTTGGCTGAGCTCCTCCCGGCGCCGCTCGATCTCCGCCAGCTCCCGCTGCGGATGAGCCCCTCCGCCCTCGTCGTGGCCGCCGGCTCTTGGCGACCCTCCTCGACCTCGGCCTCCGGCGCGCCACCTCGACCTCCCGGCGGCCAAGGCCCGCACAGGGACCGGAGCCCTCCCGGGGAGATAGCGTTGGCCTCCTCCGGCGCCACGGAGACGACCTCCCTCGCCCGCTCTGCGACCGGACGAGAGGTTCGGTATCCAAGGCAGCCACGAACCCGGACCGGCGCCCCAGTTCGGAGTCGGAGCCGGCCCGGATCGGCCACTGCGGCCGGGCGAGCCACCGAAGACCCCGTGGTCGGCGCCGCCCGCCCTTGCCTTGGGGGCTCACGGTAGGCCTGCGTCGGCAGGATTAACGGCAGCCGGTGGGGCGACGGCGCCGCTGAGTGCGGTGCGGGCGAGGGCTGTTGTGGCGGCGGCGATGGTTGCCGCGGAGGGGACCCCTGAGGTAGCTCTCCACCGCCCTCCGCTGCCCCCTCGGTGCCGGCGCCGCCCGCGGCTTGCCCTTCATGGGCGGCCGGCGCTCCAGCCACTGGGTGGGCCCCCTCCCCGGATCGCACCGGATCCGGGACCGAGCCCGAAGGGGCCGACCCGGACCTAGGGGGCTCGGGTGCCCCGAACCTCTCCTACGCGTCCTCCCCCGAGCCCGAGGCAGAACCGCCTTTGGGTACAACCCTCGGGCGAAAATGCCTGTGCTCGCGGCTGGAGGCAAAACATGAACACAACAAGGAATCAAAAAACAGAGACAAAAATGTAAGACCCCAATGGGCATCTGCGTATTGGCAAGGCGTACCTGCGGGCGGGGTTGAAGTCCCAGGAGATCCCCGAGATAGCCCGTTTCTTCTTCGCAAGGCGGCCCGGAGGACTCGCCGGGCTCTTGCTCACCGCGTCCCCTGATGCTGGAGTCCCGCGGACGGACCGCGCCGCCGGCGTACTCGCCGGAGATGCGCCCCGGGCCTCGCGCGCGCCGGTGTACTCGCCGGGGACGCGCCCCGGGCCTCCCCCGCTGTCGTTGTCGCCGCCGTTGTGGACGGCCTGGACCTCGGCGTGGTGGCCCCCGGGGATGGGTGCCGCCGCGAGCCCCGTGCGGGGGATGCGGCGCGCTTCGCTCTGCCGCCTCGTGGTGGAAATGGGGGAGGAGAGGGGTCCTCCTCGGCCTCTTCCTCTTCCCTTTTGGGTCTGGGGCCCCCCGGTTGCTTCGGCCCGGACCCCGGCGGTTCAACCGCCCAATCGGGATGTGGTCATCAGCGTCGTCATCGTCGTCTCCGCCTCCACCCCTCGGAGCAGCCTCCGGTGCAACCTCCGGTGTGGCCGACGACGAGCCCACACCGTCGCCCACCACTGCGGAGTGCGGGATCTCGGGCGTCTTGAGTCACGCACGGCGGCACTAGCCGGGCGGGAGGCGATTCGAGATCCATCTCCGTGGCGCCAGAGGCTGCGGCGAACCGGGTCCCGAGGTCCCTCTCATCCCGGTCGAAGGCGGCGCCCATGTGGGTCCGCATGTCGTCGTTGGGGCCCAGGTACATGTAGGCGGGGCGCGGCCTTTCTGCGGTGGCGCAATGCGCCTCATCCGGAAATCACGGAAAACCGCGTGGCTGGACAGGCCCTCCCGCCGAAGGTAGCGATCCGGTCAAGCACCCCGTCCGGCACCCTCCCGGCTCATGGGCGCGCCCCCCAGTTCCTCTGGTTCACCGGGATCCCCGTCGGCAGGGAGAGGCGGGGGTGGTCGCCCAGGCTGGTGTAGAACCAGAACGCCCTCCAGTTCTCCCACCTGGAGCGAGGGTGGATGTCGATGAAGGGAGTTTCGACCGCCCTGTCGTTCCGTGGCTGGGTCGCCACGTACTCTACTGCGCCGGGGGAGCCAGCCCGGCATACCCGGAAGAATTGCTGGAAGAGGTGAAGAGAAGGCCTCACCCCCATGAACATCTCGCGGGTGTGGGCGAACACGGCGAGGTAGAAGACGGCGTTGGGGGTGAGGTGGTGCGGCCGGAGGTCGTAGAACTCCGGGATGTCGAGGAAGAATCGGGAGAAGGGCGGCACCAGCCCGACCATGGCGAAGGAAGCGAAGAACACCATCTTCGCGGGGGGCCACTCCTCCGGGACATCACCGCCGCTGTGCGTGCCGCTCGGCAAGAACTTGTTGAAGAGGCTGCGAGCCTCCGCAGTGCGAACTAACGACTTGGGGAGCACACTCCCCGGCTCCAGAGGCGAGTCACGACCCATCGTGAGGGTGGATGCAGAAGCACGAAGAGAGAAGGGAGCAGACAGGGCCAAGGGCGCTGGGTAGACGAAGGGCGAAATGGCTGTGAGAGGTGATGGCAGTGGAAAGCGTAGAAACCGATCCTCCTTCATACGGGTCTGGTTTTATAAGCGATCACCGTCCCCTCGGATTCCACGGCATTAAATTCGCCCCACTACCATGCAAAGCGCCCTCTCGGCTTCGCGCCCTTTTGATTTTCGCATCCCCTTGAGTTCCCGCGCCGTTCGGATTTCGTGCCGCCTGGGGTTCCGCGCCCACCAGGCGCACTACGCGGGACGGAGAGTGCCAGGCGGTTTGAATGGGCCCCCGTGCACGTGGCCCAAACAAACTCGCCATCCCGTCCTAAGAAAAGCTTGGCCGGGTGCGACATCGGTCGTCGCGTCACGGCCACTGCCATAGCAAAAGCGCCCAAATGCCCGGGCCCACACGCTCAAGAAAATGGTGTCAACCGCGCCCGAGCCCGACTCGGCCCGGTCAACGCCGGGGCTGCTGTCGGTGATATGGGCCGGGGTATGTCGGGGGCGTGGTATTTAAGAAAAAGGAAGCGCCCTTGTCAATCAAGGAGCGTCAAAGTTATGCCCAGAAAGGCTTAGGCGAGTCACGGCCACAGGTGGCCACGTGGCCGCCCCAGAGGGGGCTGGCCCGGAGGCTGCCCGGAGGCCTCCGTACTCCCAAACGGCGGGGTCCGGGATCTCCGGTTCCACTGTCGGTAGGGTCCGGGATCACCGGACCCCCATCCTTCATCCCGCACCTCTCTGAGAGAGGGGCGAATCCAACTACCAACCAACCCATTTAATACTCAAATGGAGGAAAGCTGAGCGCCTGCCCCGCCGCATTCAATGCGATGTGAGGCGCGACTGTCAGCTACTTTCATCATCACCCCTTTTTGCCTATCGCGAGGCAAAGGGGGCTAAAAATCTTTGACTAAGACCGCGGCGTGGCCGCGCGCCCACTCCGCGCACGCCTCCCTCACGCTCTGTCTAGTCGCATTTAATGCATAGGCGGCCTCGTGGGAAAGAGAGGGTGCGCGCGTAAGAAGCACGGTGCCTATGCCTGCCTGTGGAATGGGCCGCTGACCGGTGGGACCCGTCGGGGTGGGTAGGCGAACCATCATCACGTCAGCAGCATGGCTACCACGACGACCACCCCCCTTTTTCCGCTTTCCATGACGCAGCAAACAGGAAGGAGTAGGAATGGAATGACTTCTTCGACAAGACAAGATAAAAACTACCCCCTCACGTGGAGTAGAAGAGAGAGAGGCTAGGACTACTGTGGTGTTCCCTTGTTCTATAAAAGGAGACCCAAGTCCATCATAAAGGGGTTACGTTCATTACGAAAAAGAGGTTACTGCTCAAGGTTACGCCTCCCGGCTAGCCGCGAAATCTCTCATCCACCTCTGAGTCTAAGGGAGAGGAACATTCTCATTGTTCTTGGCAATTTGCCTCATCTACTACGTACAGACAGGAGTAGGGTATTACACCACGCTGGTGGCCCGAACCTGTATAAACCCTCGTGTCTCCGTAACTCTGATCCCTACCCCACCACTCCTGCGTTACTCCATCTTCACCGCGAGTTTGAATCAGGATATACCGCTCTCCGTGCCGAACCAAAAAGGGGTCCCCCAGATCCCTGCGTGTCGATCTACGACATCGACAACTTATACTGGAGAGGAGATATCATTGATAGTGTATGAACCGTGCACGTGTACTCCCCTCTTATTTGTCCATTCGTCTTAAAATAAAAATAAAATATAACATAACCTAATACGAATCAAGATAGATACCTATCTATATTCGTTTATATCACACATTCTATCATAAACTATTCTATTTTGAGATAGAGAGTAAATCAAAACTAATAAGAACCAAAAAATAAACAAAAGACTAGAAGACTAGGTTCTTTGAACTTGTGCTGCCTAACGAGCCCTGCCGCATCAAAAACCATACTAAAACGATCATCTTGAAATGTACTTCAAACCCTTGCAGCTCTCATCCCAATACACCTTTAAATGACTTATTTGCCAACCTATTTTTATTTTATTTTTATTTTCTATCATAAATAAAAATAAAATATAACATAACCTAATACGAATCAAGATAGATAGCTATCTATATTCGTTTATATCACACATTCTATCGTAAACTATTCTATTTTGAGATAGAGAGTACTACTTAGTAGTCCATTTGAGTTATGTGAACGAATCACTCATTTAAAAGTTTAAACTGATATAGCTCTCATTTATATTTCAACACTCGTTTCTTAGAAAGAGTCTTTTCAAGGGATTCTTTTGAAATGCTGGAATTTAGAAACACGGGGATATGAAAAACATAGGATTCAGATGTCACGTCTTGCGAATTTTTACAGAAAATAAAAACACAACAATGTTTTAAAATAATTGTTTGGATATCACACAGGAAACACACAGGGTATTGTAGTGTAGACATGAGAAGAGAAAACCATGAGGTTACCTCATGTTTGTTTTTCTCCGAAATTTCAAGGTCCGTAGGATTTTAAAGGAAACTTTAGGGACCAATTTTTTGTTTCAAATGGCCTCATACAGTGGCGGACATAGTGGGGTTCCGGAATACCTAAAAATTTGTAAAACAAAATTGATACCTATAGGTATATGTCACATATGTATATATTTAATTAGATCTAACACATTCTCAATTTTTTTCTCAATAATTTTATTTTTCTGGACTCCCGGCTCACGTCACTTCTAATCTACTAGCAAATACCTCAAATCATATAACTCTATACCACTGAACACTAGAAACATGACACTTGTAATTGTTGTAATTGTTGAGTGAATACCAGTCTTAAAATCATGCCTTCGCCACTGGCCTCATAGGATTTCTATCGTTAGGATTCAAATCCTCTCAAAATTCTAAATGTTTCCTTTGTTCGAAGAAGCCCTAAGCCTTTGATGCATATAGAGATGGATTGTAGTTTTGTTAAGTAAAATTTGCGTTATTAGTTAAGATTTGAATTCGAAAACCATTGATAATATATTGACGATTCATGTGAATCACCTCCATGGATCCATCCAGGGCATTGAATATCTCTCTCATATCTAGAGGCAGGGGATGGGAAGGGGTTACACCTTCTTCAACTTCTGAAAATTTACATAGCTTTTATAAAATTTTAAATGATTTACATTTTCCCCTCTAATAAATAAATTCTAGGGTTTCTGGCTCCATCACCGCACATATCTATCTTGATATTGTATATCCCGGTTTTGAAAGGTTCTCTCCGTTCTAAAATAAAATGATATATATATATATATATAGACACGATTTATTTTTGGACGCAAGGATAGTTTGTTGCCTTGTTTTGTAGACTCAACTTAAAAGTCAGAGCACATTTTGGATTTTTCAAATTGATTTTTAGAATAATTTTAGGAGATTCGATCTCCTCGTCACTTTCATTCCACAGTTGTTTTTTGTGATCGCTATGAAGACCAATTCTACATAAAACTATTCATAAAAATGTGCAAGAATTGAGAGGATCCAACAACCACTACTGCAGAACACCTCAAAGATGTCTGTTGGAAAACCCTTTTAGGTGTCGGTTTTTCCAACCGACACCTATTTGTCGGCACATATACAAAAAGCAACAGGCGCCGGTCTAAGAACCAACACTTTTGAAGTTCAAGAAATTAAAAAAATCTGGCTTGTATCGGCATTGAGCCGAGCAGCCTTGGCTTGACAAGAATACGATATTCCATCCACAAGTTTGTGCACAATCTGTCACAACAACACAAGAACACAACAACACAAATCCGCCTCAGCTTGATATTCCATCCACAACAACACAAGAACGAGTCCACATATCAAACACATGTCCAATCCACATATGGTTATACATGGCCAAACGGGCCGCCCGACATAGCCCGGCCCGGGCACGCCCGCGGCACGGCTCGCTAAGGCAACGACTCCTGTAGCGGGTCGTGCCGTGCCGGCCCACGTGCTTACCATTCGACCCAAGCATGGCCCACGGGTGGTCGGGCCGTGCCGTGTCGGCACAGGCACACTTAAGGCCCACGTGCCGTGCAGGTCCACGAGCCAAAACCACCCCGGCGGCGGGGAGACAATAAAATGAAAAAACGGCTTTTGCAAAAACCTAGTCGACTACACCCGCCTCTCCTTTCTTCCTCCCCCAGCAGCCACCGCCACCGACGCCGCCTCCGCCTCGCCCTCCACGCGGCACCGCCTCCATCCTCCGCCGGAGTCTGCCTTCCATGCCTCGCGTCGCCTTCGTCCTCCGCCTCCGTGCTGCGCCGCTGCCGCGACCTCGTGTGTCGTGCCGCGCCGTCGTCGACCTCCGTCGTGCCACGCCGCCACCGCCGCCGTCGCCGTGGCGCCGGCCTAAACCCTAACCCTAGCCAGCGCTTGGCTTGATTCCCCGCTGTGCCGTGTTGGCCCGTGGGCCATGCCGTGCACAGGCCGCACGCTACGGGGATCGTGCCGTGTCGTGCCAGCCCACGGGCTTGGCCAACGACCCAAGCACGGCATGCCCCTCGGGCCATTCGGCACGGCCCACCACCAACCGTGTCATGCCATGCCGGGCCGAGCTACGGTGCTCTTGTGCTCGGGCCGGCACAGCACGCCCCGTCCCATCGGCCATGTATACGGATGGTCCATATACAAATCCATCCACAACACAAATTTTGACCAAAAAATCCAAAGATGTCCACACCTCTGTCCTGCCATCGTTGTCGTTGCATGGTCGCGTAGCCACCGTCGTAGTCCCTGCCGCCGCCCCTGCCGTCCCTACCGATGCAAGCCCGTCGCCCTGCTGCTGCCTCCATCCGCGAGCCCCGCCACTCTTGCCGCCGCCTCCTCCCGCCACCCCCGCGCATCCGTGAGCCCCGCCGTGCCCTCGTCGCGCCCTATCTCGCCTCGACCATGGGCAGGAAGATGAGGATGCAGTGGAGCAGCGTGTCGGGAAGGGTGCTGATGCGGTCGGTCCGGATCCGTCGGAGACAGTGGCCCTCTCGCGCTCAAGCTTCGCCGGTGTGCTGCTGTCATCGCCAGCCATAGGGATCTAGGGTTTGTGTGCTACTGCCTGAGATGGGGAATGGAAAAGAGATAAGGACAGCCGACCGACTCAAGAGAAATGGAGAAGGATCGAGAGAGACATAAAACACCCGGCCAACTCCGCTCCACCCGACTCGGCTTGGTTTTTTACGTGGCACCTATAATATATTATAGGTCTCAGTTTTTTAAAAAACCAATACTAATAGTATAATTGTCGGTTTTTCAAACCGACACTTATATAATATATTATAGGTGTCAGATTTTTTTAAAAAAAATCGGTACCAATATTATAGGTGCCGGTTTTTCTTTAGAATTGACATCTATTGTTATAATAGTTTAAATAAACCAACCCCTATAAGCCGATAGCTATGAGGGTTCGTAGCTCTGAACTTAACTATCCACGCGTATACCTAACCAGCGACTACCAACCTACTGGTACTTGTCACGTACCACCGACCTTTCGATCGGAACACGTGCAAAGGATAGACGTACAGCCCAGATCGATCGATCAATTAGCAGCTGGTGAATCACGGCGTGACCTTTGCTTTATTTAAATACGAGTAAATTTTACTTTCTTTTTATTAAACTACAGACGCACATGCACATACATCACTACATACGTAATATCATACTCATACTTCCGTGAATACGTTCCCCCATAGTCTAAGAGATAAAAACCAGCGGCACATCGCTGTCTCACTAAATCTTAAAAACAACCTGCACGCGTATAATATTTATGGGCATCAGGATTTAAACTCTGGTGAATGAAATCATGTACCCACGACTCTACCACCATATCCCCAATGATTTCTCAGAGTAAATTTAACTTTGAATCATCTTCATTCAAAACTCATCTTATTCACATAACACAACGTAAGTTTGCCATCAGTGGTACCTTTAGATTAGGATCGATTTTCGTGGCTTAAGGTTTTCACTGCAATATTGTTTTATGCTACTTTTCAAACTACTAACTGATACATTTCGTAAAAAAGTTGCTTTAAAATATCAAATATATTCATTTGTTAAGTTTATAATAATTAAAATTAATTAATCATTTGCTAATGGCTTTTTCGTTTTACATGCATCAACTTAATTCTTATCTTTACCAATTTTAAACACCACCTAAATCTGTCTAATTTGTCGATGAATGATGATTTTCTGACGACTTTGGTTTGCCAAGTTGGCTAGAAAGGAAGAACAAATAGTTGGTGGATGGGAGTCCACACGAAGAGATGAGTTATACCCGTGCAGGGCCAGTGGCGAAGCCACCTCTTGGGCAGGTCAGACGGCTGCTGGCGTCTCCGCTATGAATAGCTATCAACACATATCAAAATTAACTATCATCAGAAACCATTATTACTCGTCCAGACTTAACGGTGTCGCTGGCTTTGCGACTGCATAGGGTTAGGGTTCCAACGAGGTGTCGATTTTCTCTGCTTTTGTTCTTGCGAGATCGGCGGTAGTGTTGGCCCTAATCAGGATAAGGGCATTCGATCGGCTGCTGCACTTGGCAGCTGTGACATCAACGGGATTACCTGCATTCCGTCTATTGTCCAGGGCATCTACCGACACCATTCTTACTGGACCCTACTCAATCTGTCAATATTTGATTGGTTGCCAAATCATTAATCCTGGTCCAAAGTACGTACATAGAATTGTAAATATATATTTTGTGTTAAAATGAAATGATGGGTTTAATCCTATCCATCCATCGTAAAACTATGATAACAAAGATAACCCAAAGTAAAAAAATACTCTTTAAATAATTTCCAGAGGGAAAAAAAATCTCATCTGAGACTCACATGCACATACTACGTGAAGCATAAATGCTTTTTATTACATACTACTATTATAAAGACCATACTTTCTCGTTCCAAAATAATAAGTTGATTTCTACCACTCAAAAACTCGTCCTAATTTCTATCTCCCAAACCTGACCTGACCCACCTGTCGATCACTTTGGCAGACAATATATATGGCTTTTTTAGCCTAAGATCTTCCTACTCTCTGATTTAACACCATTCCCAACACAAAGATTGATATGTACTTACTCTGTCCTAAAATAACACGATAAAATATATCCAAATTCATTATATTAAGATATGTCATATTTTACTCTAGTTGAGCTATTTTTGGTAGAGCTAGGGATGAATAACGAGTTAAGTCGGTTCATTCGAGCTTGTTATCTTAACGAGATGGCTTGACTCGTTAACCTTAACGAGCTAAAAGCCTAGCTTGACTCAGCTCGTGAGCTGGATCATTAAGCTTGTTAGGCTCGTTAACGTATTTATTCTATATTTATAATTTTAAATTTACTATTTTATCATATATAAAATAATAATAAATACTAACTAATACAAAATTTACCAAATACAAATAGTTTAGATATAATCAAGTCAAGAAGTAAGATATGGTGATCCTCTATACCAAGGAGTTAAATGAGCACATGAAGCTAGCTCGTTAAGTTAATGAGCTGAAAGCATAGCTTCGTTCAACTCATTAAGACTATGAATTCGAGTCGATCCAAGCCAATCCAAGCCAAGGAAGCTTCAAGCTCTCTGTTCAACCCTAGGCAGAACAGGCAGAGAAAGTACAAGTAAATATTAGTCGGCTACCGATTACTCCTCATGTCCCAAATAAACTTGTTAGATCAAAGTATTTGATCTAATCTTAACTTACATAAAACTAACCAGAATAATCTAGTCCAATTACATCTACTAATATGGAAAATATTAATAGTTCGGTGAATACCGGCGGCCGTGGCGTCCATGATCGTCGGTGATCCCGTGACGAAGTTGATGGCTTGATCTGCGTTAGGAAAGTAGCGCAGACGTTCCTTGAGGGTGCGCTCGGGGTAGCGGCGTCCTTCGGGGCGCCACCTACACTGTCCCGGGCGTGGAACTCGAGCTTCCGAGCCTTCCAGTGCGCTAACAGATCGGAGGGTGGAATTAGGGTTTGGAAAAAGCATGGGATTCGTGGTTTTCGCGTTAGGGTTTAACTCGGGGTTAATCCCTTCTTATATGATCGCACTGTAGGCAAGGGGCCGAGCCCAAAAGGCTAAGGATCGCCAACCGATCACGGCGAAATCGGACTCGGGATAAGATTCCGAGTCCGGTAAGATATGAATCAATATCTTCCTTATTTGTGTTGGTTGTTATTGACCGAAATCAAAACTTAACTTAAATAAGATATCCAACATTCTCCCCTTGACCGAAGGTTAATAACTTAACTTAAACTAACGACTATTCGCTCACTGACTTAAACTAAACTAAACTTAAGTTCCTCCTTAGTCAAATAGCAAGTACCAAACCAATGCGTCATCAGCAGCATAGCAGCATACTGGGACAACATTACCCATAGTCTCACTGAGAAACCTTGTCAGAACTCTTGTTCTTATTTAGGAAAATTAATGGCCCTAAACCAGGACTTGATCCAGACTACCCACCAGACCCATGCCTAGGACATGCTTCTGAAAAAGATGAGGTGGTAGACCTTTTGTGAGCGGATCCGTAATATTCTCCTTAGTACTTATATGCTTAATCTTAAGTATATTGTCCTGGTTTCTTTCTTTTACGATACGATACTTAAGGTCTATATGCTTAGAAGCACCACTTAGTTTATCGTTCCGCAAAAGAAAACTGCAGACTGATTATCGCAGTACATTATGATAGGTCTCGAGATACTATCCACAATTCTTAATGCCGGTATAAAATTCTTAAGCCACACTTTGCCTGTCCCGTGGCATGGTAACATGCCACAAAATCGGCTTGCATCGTGGATGCAGCCGTTACACTTTGCTTACTGCTTCTCCACGATATCGCTCCCCCGCCAATGTGAAAATATAACCGAAAGTAGACTTCCTATCATCTTCATCACCAGCAAAGTCAGCGTCAGTGTAACATTCAATCTCAAGCTTATCAGACCTCTTATATGTGAGCATGTAATGCTTGGTGCCTTGGTAATATCTTAATGCCTTCTTGACACCTACCCAGTGAGCCCATCCTGGATTAGACTCGAAATCGACTAAGTACTCCGGCAAGAAACGCCAAGTCCGGACGCGTGCGAGACTTGAGCATACATCAAGCTACCAATAGCCGATGCATATGGGACGTCCTCCATCTTACTTCTTTCTAAATCGTTCTTAGGGCACTGACTTTCATTTAACTTATCGCCTTTTTGTAACGAAACATGTGATGTGTTGCACTTATCAAGCTTATATCTCTTAAGCATTTTCTCAATATAAGCTTTCTGAGATAATCCTAGCACTCCTCGGGCTCTATCTCGGTCTATCTCAATGCCAAGTACATACGAGGCTTCACCGAGATCCTTCACGTCAAAATGAGATGAGAGGAAATTCTTAGTCTCATATAACATGTTCTTATCGTTGCAAGCTAACAGTATGTCATCCACATACGGTACTAGAATCATTAGTTTTCCACCCTTTGTCTTAATATAGATGCACTTATACGCATCGTTCTCCATAAATCCGAATCTCTTAATGACTTCATCGAATTTACGGTTCCACTGTCTGGATGCTTGCTTAAGTCCATAAATAGACTTCCTTAACCTGCATCCCATATGTTCCTTACCCTTAATGGCAAAACCTTCCGGTTGAGCCATGTAAATGGTCTCATCTAAATCACCATTCAGGAATGCTGTCTTAACATCCATCTGATGTAACTCTAACTCAAAATGAGCTACAAGAGCCATTACTATTCTAAAAGAATCTTTGGTAGACACAGGAGAGAAGGTCTCATTGTAGTAGATCCCTTCCTTCTGTGTAAACCCCTTAGCTACAAGCCTCGGTTTGAACCTTTCGATCTTCCCTTTGGAATCACATTTAGTCTTGTAGACCCATTTACACCTCTTGTTTGACTCCATCGGGAATTTCTACTAAGTCCCAAACTTGATTTGAGCTCATAGACTTTAGCTCATCTTCCATAGCTTCAATCCATTTAGTGGAATTCTCACTTCTCACTGCCTCCTTAAATGTGGCAGGATCATTTATCTTCCCAATATCATACATATCCTCACTTAGGTATGTTTCATATATATCAGGAAGAGCCTGTCTCCTTTCCCGAGTTGATCTCCTTGATGACTGAGGATCGGGTTGAGGCTGCTCTAATGGCTCAGTTTGTGCCTGAACCTTTGGAGCTGGCTCCCGATCTGGCGCCTGCACCTCTGGAGATGGCTCAGTAGCTACCACGGTGCTGCTAATGTGTGGAATCACCGGTGGTACAAACTGATATACCATCGCGGGTTCTGGAACTGCTGAATCTGGAAGTTCGACTCGCAGTTCTTCGAGACTTATATCCCTCTTTGGGAATTCTCCACTAATACCCGAGTCCTCTAAGAATACAGCATGTCCGGTCTCTACAAACTTAGTGAAGCGACCGGGACAGTAGAATCGGTACCCTTTAGACTTATCGGGATATCCAATAAAGTGACAGCTTACTGTCTTAGAGTCTAGTTTCTTATAATGTGGATCAAATAACTTAGCTTCAGCGGGACAGCTCCACACCTTTAGATAATTCAATGTCGGTTTTCTCCCATTCCACAACTCAAAAGGTGTCTTGGGAACTGACTTAGATGGAACCCGATTAAGTATGTGGGCAGCTGTCTTTAATGCTTCCATCCACAACTCCACAGGCAAATTGGAATAGCTGAGCATGTTTCGTACCATGTCTTAGTGTACGATTGCGACGTTCAGCCACTCCATTTTGCTGTGGTTCTCCTGGCATGGAGTATTGCGTTCTAATGCCATTTTCTTCTAAGTACTTAGCGAATGGTCCCTTAATTTGACCATATTGACCAAGCTTCGCGTAGTATTCTCCACCCCTATCTGACCTTACAACCTTAATTGTGGTGTTGTGCTATTTCTTAACTTCTTGCTTGTATATCTTAAAAATTTCTAGCACATCTGAACGCTTACTGATAAGGTAGATGTGTCCATAGCGGGAGTAATCGTCAGTAAATGTTATAAATGAATCATAACCATCTACTGTCGTCACTGAGAGTGGGCCACAGATATCTGTGTGAATTAATTCTAAGACGCCCGTACTCCTAGTGGCTCCTTTCTTAATTGTCTTAGCATATTTTCCCTTAATGCAGTCAATGCAGCGGTCTGAATCGGAGAAATCTAATTTGTCGATTATGTCGTCTTTAATGAGACGTTCCATTCTCCCCCTCGAAATGTGTCCTAAACGACAATGCCACAACTTCGAAGATGTCTCATCAAAACGCTTACGCTTATGCGAAACATTATCGACATTCATTACAGAATCATGAGAGAGCATATAAAGCTTGCCTTGCCTGACGACAAGACCTATATTAATAGAATTGTACTTAATCTCACATTGATTGTTGCCAAAAGCACAATAATATCCTGAATCATCTAAAGCTGAAACTGATATAAGGTTTCTTTTTAAACTAGGAGCATAAAGAACATCATCTAACTTAAGTTGGAAGCCACTTGGCAACTCTAACTCGAAGCTTCCAACGCCTTCGACTTCAACAGATGTCCATTAGCCACTCTTAGGTTTTGCTCCCCCCTTCTTATAGTTCGGATCGAACGAAATGCCTGTAATGATTTAGAAATGTGCATAGTGGCACCTGAGTCAATCCACCAAGTATCAGGGAAAAATTCTGCTAAGAATAACTCATCTATGAATGAAACAACATCACACTTACCATTTTCCTTCACCATTCCTTAAACCCGGGCAAGCCTTCAAGATGCTTGGGTGAATCGCGAAGGAGCACAACATCTTGCCACCCTTAGTCTGGTGGCGCTTGAACTTGTTGTTGTTGTTCCTGGGACCAAATTTCTTGTTCTCATTTCTCTTGTTCTTCTTAGGGCCTTGCTTACTGCTACTTGATTCATGCTGATTCTTAGGAGTGCCTGAAATATTCAGGTTGCCAACCATGTTCACAACATCCTTCATCTTCTCAGTTTTGAGCCTTTCTTCTTCTTCAACACAGTAGCTGATCAGCTCACTGATGGACCAAACGGTCTTGTTGGTGTTGTAGTTGATCTTAAAGGTAGCATACTATGATGGCAATGATGTCATGATGAAATGCACAAGGAAACCTTCAGAGATCTCCATCTGCATCTCCTTAAGTCTGTTGGCCATGTCACACATGTTAAGAATGTGCTCCCTTATGCCATTTAGACCATTATACTAAGAACCCACCAACTTCATGATGAGTGTACTGGCATAGGTTTTGGATGAGCTCTTAAAATTCTCCTCAATCTTGGCCAGGTACTCCTTGGTAGTCAGATCCACCCCCTGAGCATTCTTAGTGGGGATGACACCCTTGATGCCAGCACTGATAGTCTGTTTCATGACCATGAGAGCCATGCGATCAGACCTATCCCATTTCTGATTGGGAGCTGAACTCGCTCCTGTAGCGGGCTCAGCAGGCTTATCTTCCCTGAGTGCGATGTCAAGGTCATTCCATGCGAGGCACGTGATGACCTTGCCCTTCCACTCATGGAAGTTCGCTCCATTGAGCGGCTCAATGTTGTTCAGGTAGGAGGCCACAACATTGACATTAGTGATTGAAAATAAATTAAACTGAGTTAAAACTTAACTTAATAAACATATACAATGAAATGCAAATTAGAGTATGAAAATAACCCTACGGTGGTCTGATTAAAATCATACAATTAAATTTCAAATTGCATCACCGGTGAGGAAAACAATCGAAATTCGTCTTAATACTCATGATTAAACAACGGTGGTCAGAATAATCATGAGTTTTCTCTAAATAAACTTCTCGGTGGTTCCATTTATTTAGAGGCATCTCAAGGTATAGTGGTGGATTTAAAATAATACAACACCAACAAAATAGTGAATAAATGTACTCAAGTCTTAAAAAATAAAAAATAAAATAGACTTACCAAAAAAATGAAATTACTCTAAAACTTATCTTAAATTTGATTGAAAATAATTAAACTTAATTTAAAACCGAGCTTGACAATTAAGATAAAACTAAACTGAGCTTAAACTTAATAAAAAATAAACTTAAAACTCAATAAGGTGAATAAAAGAATTTTTTTCTCTCTCGCATGCTATGCGCGGGTGCTATTCCTTTTCCCCGCGCGCGATGCCGCCCGCCTCAAAGACCGATCGTCGACGCCACGTGTGCGAGGGCGGGCGCCGCCGTACCGCTTCCCGCGCATGCATGCCACACGGCCGCGTCGTCGGCCAAACAGCGGGCCACGTGTGCCCCGGGCGATCGAGCCGCTCGGCTCCGCGCGCGCCGCTGGCTCCGCGCGCGTGTTGACGAGAAAAGTCTCTCACGCGCCGGCTGGGAGATCTCGCTTGACTCCGGTGCAGGGTCCTTCCCGGCTGCCTTCAATATGCGGCGTGCCGTGATTTGATCTCGCCAATCAACAAGAAAAATACAAGAAAAACACCCGTTAAGCGTTAGTTCAAACTCCGCGAAACCAACCGCTTCCGGAAACCGTCGTCGATTAGCCGATGCTCCAATAATTCTCGCACAAATGTAACATTTCCAGGTCAAAGGCACAAATAAACACAACACAGATGCAAACCACAGCTCTTGACGACAGTCATATTGAAAGAAACACGTAAAAACAGATAAGGTCGGCTGAAACCCCGACGCTATCCCCGAATAATGTAAATCCAAAAGAATACATTGCCAACGACTCTAAAAACGACTCGAGTTCAATCTTGATGCAGCCGAGTATCAAAAGAGCATTCAATCTATCACTCTCGATTTACACTCCGCAAGATGGTAGATACCGCATACGAACCAACCAGCCCTCGGACCTAGTGTCGCCGACTATACATCCTCCACAAGATGAGTCAACCGCACAATAGATCTAAACACCGGATTGATTCGTACGCGCTATATGATACATAGCGTAATAAAACTACTGAATCCAATGTGTCATTGCGATGGAAGCATTAGAAACGAGCAATCTCACCACTAACGACAAACATTTACTCGAGTCCGGGATCGAGACGATGCAGCCCGAAGCCAAACAAGGTGTTCGTCCAAAAGGAAAAGGATGGCGATGCGCCGAAGATTAGATTGATTTCGATTTCCTTTACACAGTCCTCGGGCCCTATTTATACCCGAAATATGAATATCTCGTAACAACTTCGACTCTATCTAAACATCATATTATCCCTAACAAAATCTATTACAACTAACAATCTAACAAACTCCTAAATTACAGATACAACTGCCATTTCAAAACTTTATCTACAAGTGGCAGTATCTTAAAATGCGCCATTAACATCCGAACCCCCACTTAATCTTCAAGTTTCTGCATTGGATATGGTTTTATCTCTTTTAAACTTGGAATCGGCTTTCGCGCTCCGTTTAACTCATTCCCACCGATCGGCATTACTGATTACTCCTTCACGACACAAACCCCTGTCTTCACCGATTCTGATTCCACTTTGCTCCTTTAGAACTCACGAACCTTATCACCAAATTCCGGTGTTAACAGCGCGCCGCGTCGGCCGATTTCCATTGCGCCACGTGTGCACCGGCGACTCAGGCTCCGCGCGCGCGCCCTTTGCCGCCTCACTTAACGCGCCATGTTGTCGCTTGCTCATGTGACCGTTGCGCCGCTCGCTGCCTAATCCCCGGGCGCCACGCGTCGCCAGCGGCTCAGCTCACGCACGCTGCCGCTTCTCGGCTCTCATGCGCGCCCCTTCGCACAACGCGCCGCACCGCGCGGCTGGCTTGTCTTCGCATGCCACGCGTCGCCAGGGCATCTGCGAATTGGCTCTGATGCGAATTTGGGCCGCCGAAAACAGCCCACTTATGGCACACGACCGGATCGCAGCCGTCCAAAACGATCGAACGGTTGGGGCTCGATCCGGCCTCACTTATAAAAGGGTGAAAACAGGTAAACCCTAACCCTAAATCCCCATTTCTTCTCCCCTTTTTCCGCTGAGCTCCGCCTCCCTTCTCCACTCTTCTTACTCAGCTTAGTGAGAGAAACGAAGGGCTTATGGTGATGCGGCGGCTAGAGAGTGGCAGGACTGTCGCGGATGCCCTCGCCGGCGCGCGCGCTTCCCTTGCGGTGAGCGCGCGGCCGTCGAGGGTGTCCACGTCAGCCCGCGAGGCCCTCTCTCAACGGCGAATCTGAGCGACGCACGCGCCAGTGCCGGCCGATCTAATGGCCGGATTAACTCGCGCGCGGCCGTGCCGGCCGAATCGGTCGGCGGCATAACCCCAGGATAGGGTTTCTAAATTTTGGGGAAACTAGGGTTTGTGACTTAGGGTTCGGGTTTTGCTTAATTTTGTGATTTTGGCTTCCTTTTTCTTACTCCTCATCTCTTTTCTTAATCCGAATCCTAAACTCGTAGATCTAAAACTAAAAGCATGAATAAAAACTTAAGAACTTAAAAGAATCATGTAGATCTAGTCATGCGAACTCACCGATTAATTGAATCTTAACTAAAACATTAACTAGATCGGATAAAATTTTGGGATTTCTTAGACGAACTAAAAGGATGTAAAAGACTAGATCTTACGGATCTGATACCAAATGTTAGATCAAAGTATTTGATCTAATCTTAACTTACATAAAACTAACCAGAATCATCTAGTCTAATTACATTTACTAATGCGGAAAAGATTAATAGTTCGGTGAATACCGGCGGCTGTGGTGTCCATGGTCGTCGGTGATCCCGTGACAAAGTTGATGGCTTGATCTGTGTTAGGAAAGTAGCGCGCGGACGTTCCTTGAGGGTGCGCTCGGGGTAGCGGCATCCTTCGGGCGCCACCTACACTGTCCGGGCGTGGAACTCGAGCTTCCGAGCCTTCCGGTGCACTAACAGATCGGAGGGTGGAATTAGGGTTTGGAAAAAGCACGGGATTCGTGGTTTTCGCGTTAGGGTTTAACTCGGGTTAATCCCTTCTTATATGGTCGCACTGTAGGCAAGGGACCGAGCCCAAAATGCTAAGGATCGCCAACCGATCACGGCGAAATCGGACTCGGGATAAGATTCCGAGTCCGATAAGATATGAATCAATATCTTCCTTATTTGTGTTGGTTGTTATTGATCGAAATCAAAACTTAACTTAAATAAAATATCCAACAAAACTAACACTTTCGTTATGAGGCATATTTATTGGTAAGAAAAAAATCCCTTATTAATTAGGAAAATATAATTAGTGAGTTGATAAGTAAAGAATATTGAACAATAATAAAACTTTTTAATTCGTGGACCGAATAAGAAGGCATGAATTAATATATTTTGAAAAAAAAGTTTAAGCTAGAGGAGTTGATTTATTTTCGATATTTTGGGAGGGTGAGAGTAGTATGTAATCTTCTAATTTAGTTTAATTTATTGTCTAATTAGGATCTGCAACCGGCTGTCAGTCAGCCAGACCTGCATATCCAGCTGCCTGCAGCTGACAGCATGTGGCGAAACGGCGTGCAGCGTTGAAGCTCTATTGATCCTCACTTAATTAGTCCACTAATCACACTATCTAATTAATTAAACCACTAGACATTTCGAATGATTTTTGCCCAGCTAATAATTGGAACGTTGCATTATATTATTAATCCCGTTTTGTGTGTTTGATCTCCATATGTCGTTAGTAGAGATAATATAATTGCGGCTTATTGCAGACAAGCACCATAATACTATAGTGTTGTCGTTAGCTAGGCTAGGCCAAATTATTATGGTATCTCTCAACCTAGTATAGTATATAGCTAGATCAATTCATTAAAAAAAATTACAAATATACCGCTACTTTCATCTCCTGACTTAAAAAAAAGTCATTATAAAAATACAAACTGTAAATTTATCACTGAAGTTTGCCTGCTATGTTTCTGTACGTTTGCCATTGCCGTGTGGGAATTGGCGGTGAACAAAAATAGTTAATAAAACTAAGTAAAAAAGAAAAAGACAAGGCAGGTTGATAAGATCGTTTTACCATTGCCCAAAGTTGATATCCTCTCATCTCTTTCAAACCAAGAGCAAATCAAATCGCAATGAAGTAGGTAATGGCAATGGAAGAGCTCGTGGAGATGGATTTTGGCGAGCAGAGAAGCAAGGCGAGCAATGGACGCGGCCGCTGCAGCGATCAAGTTTAATTTGCAGGGCGCTGCATCACATCTGTTTGGGCGGCTGCAGCAGCAACAAGAAAGAAGCCAACAGTATTTGAAACTGACGTCGATGAAAATTACGCGCGTAAAAACATTATTATCACACAATTAATTAAGTTTTAATTATTATAAATTTGATAAATAGATATATTTAATGTTTTTAAATAATTTTTATATAGAAAGTTTTCGCATAAACATAATAATTCAAACGAAAATCGAGATAAAATTAAATCTTAAAAAGAAAATAACAGGAGTACAACTGCTACTACATCACCAGCCACACCACGTAGCCAGAGGAAGAACATGGAACGATGTTGTCAATTGCTAGATTGGTTGTGACCTTTGGAAAAAAAATTAAATTCCTATCTTATTAAATTAATGGAGTTATATAGTCCAAATAATACTGTATTTTTTCTTATTTAATGAGTAAATAATTTTAAAATTTGAGAAGGACTAATAGTGAAATAAAATTTAAAAAAAGTCAATAGTAAAACAGGAGAGAACTCATTGAAATATGATATAATAAAATATGGTATAATAGTACGATTACGACACTCATATATCGGTGGTAGGGATGATGCGAAATGTACACTACGAGAAAGCCAATGTTTGCCGAGAGCTTTATGTCGGGCACTCGGCGAAATATAAATTTGCCGAGAGGGCTCTCGGCAAAAAAAAACTCTCGGTAAAAATGACCCTTTGCCGAGTGTTTGCCCTCGGCGAACAAAAACACTCGGTACACGGTGTTTTTTGCCGAGTGCCAACGTGGAACACTCGGCAAAACACTAACCGCCGTCAACTTATACCGTTTGGTACCATCTTTGCCGAGTGCCAGGGAGAGGCTCTCGGCAAAAGACAACCTTTGCCGAGTGCCAGGGCGAGGCTCTCGGCAAAAACCCACCTTTGCCGAGTGTCTTTCTTGGCTCTCGGCAAACATGTCAAAATTTTTCTCATCCAACCTCCAAACTTTTTCTATTATGTAAATACAACATGTAATCCCTAATTATCAAATTTGGTGATTTTTCAAATGATTTTGCTATATTTCTTTGATTTATTGTATTTTCGTGAATTTTTTTTGCAAGTCTCAAATTATAACTACAAGTGGTTAAAAAAATAAAAAAAAGTTATTGCAAAAATTATATTCATGTTATTTAGACCCTTTTGAGTCAATATGTGGTAAATGAAGGGAAATTGAGATGTTTTTCTTCATGCAACATGGTTAGGAACGTGTTGACCGAATGATTTCAAAATTGTAAAAATAGCAAACGAAGTCGAAATTCATAAAATTTGTTAGGATGTCATGATATCATACGTGGAGGCTGGGGTAAAAAATCGAGAAGGTTTCGAATATTTTATCGGTACAACGCTCACAAAACCGAAGATTCTCCGGAGTTGATTATAAGTGTTGAGAAGGATTAGTTAGATTTCGAGAGAAAGTGACGGTCGAATTGTCGTTTGATTTCAAATCTTTTTTCCTAGGCAATAAATAGCATATATGGGTTTATACAAAAATTTTGTAAATTTTTGAGTCTGTTTGATAATTTTTAAATTATTTGAAGCATAAAAACTAAAGTTTTTTTGCCGAGTGTAGCTCCCAAGAAAGAGCAACACACGGCAAAAATGAACAGAACCCTAATGCGCAAATCTTTGCTGAGTGCCTAGAGAAGGGCACTCGGCGAAATAAGTATTTGCCGAGTGCCGCCGATCCGGCCCTCGGCAAAGCTTGTTTTTGCCGAGTGCCCGGATCGGGCACTCGGCAAAAGAGTCGACACGCAAACGTTTCTAATATGGCCGCCTCCCGCCCGTGCCATGCTCTCATTCGGACTTAGCAAAACAACACAAATCCTCGACGCCGACCGCCGCCCCCACCCGCGCCCCGCCGGCCGTCGCCCTCCCGTGCGCCGCCGCCCCGTGCCGCCCGCCGCCCCGTGCCGCCCGTCCTCCTCCGTCCTCCCCGTGCCGGCCGTCCTCCCCGTGCCGGCCATCCTCCCCGTGCCGGCCGTCCTCCCTCGTCCTCCCCGTGCCGGCCGTCCTACCCGTGCCGGCCGTCCTCCCCGTGACGTCGCTCCTCCTCCTCCGCCGACGCCCCACCCTCACCCCTCCGCATTTTCGGTAAACATGGTTTTTACTTTTGCAACATTTACTTTTGCAAAATTAGATTGGTTATTATTTAAACATTTAGTTCAAATTGTGAGTTATTATTGACACATAAAAATAATCATGTATGTAAGTGTTTATTAAAACGAGTGATATTTAGGTATTTACTACAAACAAATATATGGTAAAAACAATGATATTTATTATATACATATCTATACTCTTTGAGTTGATTTGAGTAGAAAATATATGCAATATGCACGTATATATTTTTGAAGTTTATTGTATGCACATATGGTCGAAGCCTTTTATTTGAGATGATGAATGGAGTTGCATCGCGCAGCCATGCCGTCGCTTGTGTGCCGGCCATCGAGCCGTGCTTCCCTATTTTGCAGTGTCCGCTGTCTTTACCGTAGTTTGTCTATGTATAACGTAACCTTAGGCGTCTCCCGTTCGAAAGAGATACGGATGAAGATATGCGTCTTTTTGCATATCTTTAACCGTGTCTTTTTCGAATTGTCCATGTTTTTTGGACAGCCGGAGAATGTGTAGATGAGTTTAATTTCCATGGTCTAGTATTCTGTCCGACTCGAATTTCAGTAGTATCTCCCGTTGTTCTCCGGATACACAATCTCCCGGGGATGTGTATTTGGAGAACATGGGAGGTGCTATCGAAATTCCTGTCTCGAGCGAGTACTAGAGCATGGGAAGTAAACTCATCTACACATGCTCGGGTGGGATTAGGACCTATCTTTACCTATTAGACATTAGAGGCACTCGGTAGATGGAAATAATATTTATATGATTATTCGATATGATAGAGGATGGATGACCGTGAGTGGATGTATACGGGCCGCTCAAGTCATGGTTCGTTGACCAATGAATGGATCGAGAAGACCGATGCTTTCTTGGAACTTGCATTTGCCAAGGTTAAAGGAGCACGAACCACATGGTGTCCCCGTAGCAAATGTGGTAACATGAAGCGACAAACAAAAGAGATCATGGGCAAACACCTTTGCAAGAATGGTTTTACACCGATTATACCCGGTGGACGTTCCATGGTGAAGCCTACCGTGGGAGAGACGAGGTCGTCCGACAACGCATCGAAGAGTTTGATTCGATGCCGGGGTAGGAGCCATGTTAAATGACTATGAAGAAGCACATCTCGATGAAGGATGTAGGGAGGAGGAGCCGGAGCCTACCGCAAAGGCGTATTACGACATGTTGTATGCGGCACAGCAACCCCTTCATGAGCATACAAAAGTTTCTCAACTGGATGCCATTGCACGGCTAATGGCGGTAAAGTCCGCTTTAGCCGGAGTAGAGAGGCCTTTGATGTTATGTTGACAGCTTGTTGGGAGCCCGCTTCCGAATGGTCACCTTCGCCAAAGAGCATGTATGAGGCACAAAAACTCCTTCGTGCACTTAAGATGCCATATGAGCGAGATACATGCTTGTCCGAACGGATGTATCCTATTTAGGAAAGAGCATGCGGAAGCAAAATACTGTGCAAAGTGTGGATCCTCTAGGTTCGTAGAGGTAGACTCTGGTGATGGGCATAAGAGGCAGCTCGCTATCCCCATGAAGATCTTACGGTACCTTCCGTTCGTACCGAGGATCCAACGGCTTTACATGACCGAGGAATCCGCGAAACAGATGACATGGCACAAGCTCGGACGTCGATACAATCCCGAGAAGCTTGTACATCCATCCGATGGTGAAGCTTGGAGAAGGTTTGATGTGATTCATTCGGGAAAGCTCTAGAGGCTCGTAATGTACGGGTTGCGTTGGCAACGGATGGGTTCAACCCTTATGGAATGGCGGCTGCCCCATACACATGTTGGCCCATGTTCGTTATTCCCCTCAATCTCTCCTTGGCGTCATCTTCCAACGATCAAATATATTCTTGTCGTTGATAATTCCTGGACATCCGGGGAAGAATATGAGTGTGTACATGGAGCCTTTGATTGATGATTTGGTCCGTACTTGGGAGGAAGGGGTATGGACATATGACCGAGCTACAAAGACAAACTTTAAAATGCATATTTGGTACCATAACTCCCTGCATGACTTGCCGGCATATGGGCTATTCGCGGATGGTGTGTTCACGGGAAGTTTCCATGTCCGGTATGCAAGGCCGCTCCGAAGTTCATCCGGTTGGTCAAGGGTGGTAAATATTCTTCATTTGACAAACATCGACAATTCCTCCCTCCCGACCATCCATTCAAAGTGGGACATCAAGAACTTTACAAAAGATGTAATAATTACCGAGGCTGCACCACGATGATGACAGTGCCGAGGTTCGTGCTCGCTTAGAAGCTCTTAAGATCAATGAAGAAGACGGTTGTTTTCTCGGGATATGGTGAGCAACATGCCCGGACTCAAAAATCTGCCTTGTGGAGGCTCCCATATTTTCAAGATCTCCTTCTTCCACATAACATTGATGTGATGCACACCGAAAAGAATGTCGCCGAGGCACTTTTTTGTACAATCATGGACATTCCCGATAAGACAAAAGACAACGTAAAAGCTCGAGTGGATCAAACTATGTTATGCAATAGACCAAAGCTAGACATGGCCCCTCCCGGAGGCGACAAGTCATGGAGAAAGCCTAAGGCCGATTTTGTTCTAACGAGGGCCCAAAGGAGGGAAGTACTCGAATGGTTCCAAACGTTGATGTTCCCCGATGGGTATGCAGCCAATTTGAAGAGGGGAGTAAACTTATCTACCATGCGAATCAACGGGCTCAAGAGTCATGACTACCACATATGGATTGAGCGGCTTCTCCGGTGATGGTTCGTGGCTATGTCCCCGAGCATGTCCGGCTAGTCCTTGCGAGTTGAGCAATTTCTTCCGTCGCCTATGTGCTAAGGAGTTATCTCCGACTGTGATTGACGAAATGGAAGAATGGCACCTGTTTTGCTATGTAAGTTAGAGAAGATCTTTCCTCCCAGCTTCTTCAATCCGATGCAGCATTTGATTATGCATCTCCCACACGAGTGCCGAATGGGGGCCGTGCAAGGCCGTTGGTGCTATGTAATTGAGAGATGTTTGAAGGTTATTAGAACGAAATGTAAAAATAAATGCAAGATTGAAGCTTCCATTGCGAGGCATACATTCGGAGGAGGTTTCAAATTTCACATCAAAATACTATGCCGACAACCTTCCTAGCGTGCATAATCCACCTCCTCGATACAATGTCGGGCGAAGATGAATTGAACCTCGCCTTTTCCGAGGCCAACTTGGAACCGCTAGTGAAGCGACCAACAAAAGATTGAATCATCATGAGTGGCGCAACATCATGCTATACGTGTTGACCAACCTCGATGAAGTGGAGCCGTACATGCGGTAAGTTCACAAACTAATTTGTTACCAATTAGTCACTATTATCATCGTTCAACCCTCTTGTTCTCGTTCGTACAGGAATTTCAACATCAATTTTGGCGTCAACCAAGGGAACCTACCCCGCAAGAAGTCAAAAACCTTCTAAGGCAAAGGTGCGGGAAATGGAATGCCCGATTTTATTTGTTGGTTCAAAAATAAGGTACTATCGAAATTCTGTCTAATGCTTAATCTTTTTGCTTATGTGGCGAAGTTTGACTCTAAAACTCGCTTTAACTTGCGGGCAAAAACGATGCGTCTATGAGTGCCGAGTTGCGACAAGTTTCTGGTGGCTGTTCATATAGGGTTAAGTCATTTTCCGGCTATGATGTGAATGGATATCGCTTTCACACAACAAGCCATGAGCGAGTCGACCCAATCGAAGAACCACAAATACGGAGTTTTTACTCCGTGGCTCGATATGGTTGATTACTATGGAAGAATAGAAGAAATATATGAACTCGAATTCCATGGTTGTAGACCTCTTAATCCTGTCATATTCAAATGTCATTGGTTTGATCCTGCTCAAGTGAGACAGACTCCTAATCTTGGCCTAGTCGAAATTCGACAGTCAACCGTCCTAGCAGGAGACGATGTATATATCGTTGCTCAACAGGCGACACAAGTTTATTATCTGTCATATCCGTGCCAAACGGATGACCGTCTTCGTGGTTGGGATATTGTGTACAAGGTAGCGCCACACGGTAAACTACCCGTACCAAACAATGAAGACTACAACATGGACCCAAACACATATGATGGCGAGTTCTTTCAAGAAGATGGGCTACAAGGAAGTTTTGAGATAGACTTAACCGAAGCGATGGGGTTGGATGTAGACAATGAAATGGTTGTTGATGAGGACGCTGGAGAAGAGGTTCGTAATGTGAAGGACTTAGAATTGCTTCAACGGTTACATTTAGGAAATGAGAGGGACGACAACATTCCTCCCGCCGAGGAGGAACCTAATGATTATATCGACCATGATGATAGTGATGATGACAATTATGATCCAGCTAATCCTGACCATGATGATTATTTCTAATACATGTATGCACTGCGTTAGCTATGTTCTCTTTATCTATTTATTTTGCATCTCTCTCTTCGTATTTTTTATATGTGTGCTAATTGGTTTTCTTTTTCTACGTGCAGGTGATTCAACAAAGATGGTGGGTGGTTTGAGGAAGTGCGCGTCGGTGTTCGAAGAGCCAAAGATGCCATTCAAGGGGCCGATGCAGCCGAGGGGTCGGTAGGAGTCGCGCGGGGGTCGCCGCAAGGTGTGTGGCCGGCGGGGTCGAGGGAGGATACCCTCCCCTGTACCGTCCTCTAGTGACGAGGAGCAGGAGGAGCGGGTGGAGCAGGCGGAGCAGGAGGAGGAGGCTGAGGGGTCTAGTAGCTCTAGTGAGGAGGAGGAGGAGCAGGAGGCCGGGGGTCCGGCTCGGCGGGGTCGGTTCGCGCTCCGCAGGGGTCCGCCTCGACCGTTTGGTTGCGAGGTCCCTCGACCCTCCCACGGCGACCGATACCTTTCGAGAGACGCCCGCCGATTCAGCCTCAAGGGACTCGGTAAGTAACCTTGGATGTTGTCAATACTTTTTCATTTGATTTGTTAAAAATTACAATTAAAACTAATAATTTATTGCATTTTCACTTGTCGGGTGTTGGACCGTGATCGAGGAGGTGATCACAAACGCCAAGTCAACGACATCTTGGGTCTTCCGTGCAGAGTACACTTTCCCGGCCTTGTTCGACGCCGGAAGGTCGGAGCCGCCTACACGTTTGACCACTACGTCGCCGTCCCCGATTTCCCGATCGAGATGGAAGGATCTTCAACAACGGGCGGAGCGGGTGAAGGCCGAGTTGTGGGTAAGTCTTTTGTCAAACCACGTCCCTCAATACATCGCATTCATTGCATGTTATTGAAACAATGGCTCAATACATAATGTGTTTATGCAGGATTTTTTTAGATGCCAGACAGGATACGAGGCAAGAGAGGCTGCGGTGGCCGACAAATCCGTCGCAAACTCGTGGATCGACATGCATTACGAGGCGCGCATCCAGCCATCATTGCATACAACGCTGCATACAACAACCCGAAGGTCACCAAAACCGAAGCAAGAACCATGACTCGACACAAAGGAACAATACATGCTTGTAAATATAACATTGGATTTTTGAACGATTAAATCCATTTGATTTGATCTAGGTATATCTCTTATACTTGATGACGTGTAGGTGCCTGTTTGGTGGTGCGGCCAACTTCTCGATTGCGGGAGCGCATGGTGGATAGGTGGTGCGCCGCCGAGTGGCGGATACGCACGCCGCTTGCCGAGAGCGGCGTTTGATGATGCCAGTGCACCACACCACCAAGGCAGCCTTAGTCTCAACCAAGATGCAGCTAGATGGGTACGTGAATTCTATTTTTCATTTCAACGACCAATGCTCAATAGTTCTTAACCATACAATTGTTTTATTCGCAATCGGCGTCGCATGATGGGCAACCTATCTCCCAGTTCAAGGCATGGGCTTTGGCCCACAAGGACAAGGCGACGTCCGACGTCGACTACAACCCAGGACGGGCCCTCGGCGTACACCAATGCGACCGTCCACGGCCGCCTCGCCGACACCACGATGGCAAGGGAGATCCATGGAGAGGATTTCGATCCTACTACCCAGGATATTGATGGAGAAGTCGTCATGAGGGTGGGAGGTGGCAAGAAGCATGGGCGGTACTGGATTGGCGACAACCTCCTCGACACGGCCAGACACCCACTCGTCCCGGCTTCGAGCAAGGAGCACGAGCGAAAGCCCGGCCATATGCACACGGCCGATCACGCACGGCACAAGTGCAGCACCTTCGAGTTAGAAAATTCTTTTTTCCTCAATTCATTAATATTTACCGATTGTTTGCTTCACTTTGTAAAATTGAAATGGAATATTGTGGACCCCTGTTTTTGAGACGGGAATCTTTCGTGTTCATAGTACCATTTCCCTGGATCGAGTAGTTGGTACCCACGAATACAGTACTAGATAATCAAGTGCACATGCACGAATAGTCTTACAATACCATTATTACATCAATAGGCCCGAAGGCAATGTTCGACCCACAGGACCTTATGGTCTGAATACAGCATAAAAACAGAATTTAGATAAGGCGGCGGAAAGAGGCAGCTCGTCAATTGCCACGAGCAACGACCGGGCTAAGGTCTAGTATGCGTCGTCGGTTCCTTCGCCCTCCGGGTAGTACGCGTAGGGGTCTTCGGCTCTTTATTTCCATCACGGAGGTTTGTGCGTATAGCAAGGGTGAGTACCAACCGTACTCGGCAAGCCAACACGATGATGCATATGATAGGGTTATTCAAAGAAACATGGCTAGGGTTATTTTTGCGTAAAGCCAGTTTTCACAATTCTTTTCACAAACCTATCGACTAGCCAATCAAGTTTTAATTCTCACAGTTCATTAATCCGGTGACGGTTCTGTCTACCATCCCTCGTGATTCCAAGGATGGCTTCCCGCCTCCGGTTCGTCATGATTTTCTGGGGAATCTACCCCTTCTCGCTTATCGAGAAGTTGACCCACCAAATGAATGAAACCATCATGCATACCCATCCCAGCTTTAAGTTTAAAATCTAGCCAAGCGAAAGTCTTGTCACGATGCTCAATATCCGCGAGCACGGCTATTCGAATAGATTGATTCATTCACACTGCAGTGGATGTACACTTTACTCGTACTCCGCGACAGCCCAACAAATGAGCCTACGCCTCAACACATGAGACGGTCACGGCAAAGCCTTTCGATAACCTCGCTTTGGCAGTACCCGCTCCATGAACTTAAGCCCTCATGCACTCTAGCCGTCCTTTTCTAGCAGTGAGAGGAGTTCTGGCGCACCCGGGGTAAGGGAAGACTTTCCAATCTTTAAGTTTAATTAACATTAGTTTAATCCCACCATTCTTAACAAAGGCCACAGCCTCATTCTCATCCCATAACCACATCATAGAGAACCATCTATGCAAGGATACTGCCTCTGCTCGGCTATCTAGTCGCTAGGTCTATACCCATTCGAGAAGTACGGTTGTACTGGCTCGTTTCCCGGCTATCTCATGGCTCGGTCCTTAATTGACCAGGGTCGGCACTTGCCTTTTTCTGGAATCCACCCAAATCATCCGGCCGCCCCAGTCTAAAACATTTGTATAGTACTTTCAATTTTCATCAAACTTAGTTCATCATGGCCATGTGGCGCTCATGTCTCCACATGCCGAATCTCAACTACCTTCCCTAAGGTAGTTGTCCAAGCACAAAGCTTTTTCATAAAGTCATGAGTATGCATAATCTAAGTGTAGCATGGCTAAGCGTTACGAAGTTATGCTTCGGTTGTTTGTATCACATCGCGAGTTACAAGGAGTAATTCTATGGGTAATCAACAGCAAGGTACGGCATAACAAGTATAGGTAACTTTGTAAAGCATGCAAGTTTAGAGTTTAAAATAACATCATTTCGCAATTGGGATCGATATGTTCAAAGGGTGTGAAGACTTGCCTTGCTCGCACACTTGAGGGTGGGATCTTCAGCGGGGTCGATGCCGGTTTCTTCACGCGCTACTCGTACGTGCGAAAGATTAATTGAATTTAGTTAGAATTCAACAAAATACCGAGAGATCGAAAAGAACCATAAAAGCCATGAAAATGACTCCAAAAGTTTTGCCGAAAATTCTACTCGAGTTAGAACAAGGGTTGCGAGGAAAATCCGGGTTTTGGAATCGAGTTGATGACCTAGGGTTTTCGCAAAGTCGGCGATCACAATAAATTTGGAAATTACGTTTGAAAATATCAGCGAAGAAAATTCGTGCTCGAAGTTTGAGGGTTTGAGCACAAAAGCGAAACCTATTTCAATGGCGGGAAAGAATTGAACGGAATCCGGTTTTAAGAACGATGCGAAATAAAATTCCGAAAACGTCCGATTCCGATTTTTCAAACTTTGCACCGAGAAAATATACGAGAAAATAATTTATTTTTGCCCAAAATTTTACTCAAGTCATCCCAAAATATTTTCCAAATTTTCCAAAATTTTTCCTATTTTTCTTTTTCTTTTTTTTTTTTCCCTTTTCTTTTTTTCTCTTTTCTTTTTCTTTTTCCCAGCGCACTATTCATCAGCTCCAAAGGTGTTCGACCGAACACCTCACCCTTTGCCTCTCGTTACGCCGGCGGCGCGCAAGCACAAAAGGAGGAGGTGGCGGCTCGGCTTACCGGTGATGGCGACGGCAAGGGAAGGGCGGCGGAGCTCCGACGCACGGCGGCGAGGGCGCTAGACGGCTCGCGGAGATTTGCGGCGCGGCGGCGCTCGGAAGAGAGAAAGGGACCGGAGAGAGAGGGGCGCTAGGGCGGCGATGTGGGGATAGATGGGGGTTTGCCCCTCTTTATAGGCGCAACCGAGCGAGGCAAGGAGGAACGGGGTGGGGGACCGGCGCGGCGACGGCGCGCGAAACGCACGCGGCGCGCGAGTGTCCGGGGGGGCGCGGAGTGCGGGCGCGCGGGGCCGGGCGCGGGGTGGCGGCACGTGGTGAAGCCACGGACGGGCCGGGTGTGGCGGCGACGGATGGCGAGCACGGGCGCGGGGGGGGGCGGCGGCGACGGATGGCGAGCGTGGGCGCGGGCCGTACGACGGGCGGGCGCGTGGCGGCAACGGCGCTGCGCGGGCGGGGGCGGGCGCGCGCGGGGCGTCCGGGCCGGGCGTGGGCGCGTGCGCGCTCACGCGGCGCGTGGCGCACGCTGGGTGCAGCAGTACGGCGGCGACGCGCGCGGGCGCGAGGCCGGGGCCGGGACGGCGTCGAACAGCTTGTGACCGATGAACAGTGCACCTAGTTTATTTCCCCGATTTTCTATTTTCTTTTCCCATTTTCTATTTTCTTTCCTTCTAAAAATTCCAAAATAAATCCTAATATTCCAAAAATAATTTTTAACATTATATTTTAAACTTTTTCTTGACTTTTATTTTTCCATAATTATTTTTCATATTTATTTATTTTTTAAAAAATTCCCTTTTTCTTTTCTTTCAAATTTCAATATCCTTTCCCATATTCTTCCAAAACTTTCCCGATTTCGAGTACGACTCCGGGAATTTTATTATTTATTTTGTGTCTTAATTTATCTTCTCCCAACCAAAAATTTTATTTTATATTTCCCAAACGCGCTTTTGCAAATCCGCGCTTTTCTCAGTTTCCCCTGTTAAACCCTGATGCGGCTTTCGCACCACCGTTTTGACAACTCCGAAACCTCCAAATACACCGAAAAGGGAATTAACCACGTCCAAATTTATGCAACCGAGCGGCAAATAAGAAGCAACAAACCCGAGAAGAAGCAATAAGCCAAGGTTTTTGAAAGTTCCGATTTTTACGTTTCGATTTCGGTTCTCCGATTTTCAGGATGTTACAAACATTGTAGGACGAGTTGGAAGAGGAGAAAAGGAAACGGCGGGAGATTGAGATGAGGATGACCGAGATGTACAGCTACGTGCAATCAATCGGTCAAAACATGGGTCTTCCTATCGTACCGCCACCACACTGTGGTATTCACTCCTCCACATCCTTTTGTAGGCACTCCGGTGAGTCACTTAACCTCGTATTTAATTTTCTTATTTGCGAATATTACTATCTTGATAACCTATACTATTCTATTTTCTTTTTGTGCGTCTCGTCGGCGGCATCAAATAACCCTAAAAATGACCACGACGGTTGGGTGCCGTGGCCATCTCGGTAAATTTCTTTTGAACAATTGTAATTCGGAGTATCTACTATGAACTACCGTATTTTCTTCGAATTTCGTTTGCGAATTGTGGACTACGATCGTGAACTACTATGTTTATGTTTTGTGGATTGTGACGTGACTACGAATGTCAATTATATGTCATGTTGGTTGTGAATGATGCTTAGGGGATGTGGATGATGCTTATGGGGTTGTGGAATGATTGGGATTGTGAATGTTTATATTTTGTGGACTGTGAATGATGCTTATGGGATATGGAATGATGCTTATGGGGTTATGAAATGATTGGGATTATGAATGTGATGTATATATTAAAAATTTGTGAAATATGCGATCGAACAAATAAAAGAGGGTTAAAATTTTCACTTTGCCGAGTGCAACACTCGGCAAAGAGGGCCTTCGCCGAGTGCAATGACCAAAACACTCGGCAAAGAGGGTAACTGGGGGTTCGGATACCCTCTTTGCCGAGTGCACGACTTCGCCGGGTCTGCGGCAAAAGCACTCGGCGAAATAACCACTTTCGTCGAGCGCTTTTGCAAAGCACTCGGCGAAGTTTTAGAGTTCGCCGAGAGCCGTGGGAGAAAACACTCGGCGAAGTAATGGCCTTCGCCGAGTGTTTTAAACCCGGCCCTCGGCGAACTTCAAAACTTCGCCGAGTGTTTTTTACGGCTCTCGGCAAACTTCTCCGTCACCGTATACCGAACCGACGTGTACTTTTTTGCCGAGTGTCGAGCGGCTCTGGCGAAGATTTCGCCGAGTGCCCGATGAAAACTCTCGGCAAAGAACTCTTTGCCGATCCAATGTTCACCGTGTGACCTATGCCGAGAGCAACTCTCGACGAAAATGTTCGCCGAGTGCAAAACAAGCTTCGCCAAGTGTCCCAGACACTCGGCAAAACGGGGATTTCCGTAGTGGTATATCATCACTATTAATATTTTAGATACTATAGATTTAGACGTTGGGGTTGTCAATTGCTAGATTCATTGGATGAGCACAATCAACATCAGGTTGATCAATATTCATGCCATTATCCTTGATTTTGGATTCTTTTGCTAATTTTTATAAAAATCAATCTTCTAACGGTGATAGTCCAAGCTGTCAGTCCAATGGCAACTAAAGAGTCCCAACCGATTTTGGTGGCAAATATGCAATTACACTTGTTGTAGTGGCAGATCCACGATACTAGTTTGAACTAGTGGTAAAGACATATCTGATAAAAACGACCGGTAGAAAACTCGTAAAAATTATATCTAAAAGTTATTTATGAAAAATTTACTATTGATATAGATATAAAATACATCCTCATCAAATCGTAAGTCCAAACTCAACTTTGTTTGAAAGAAAAAAATTTCAGGTGAATAGTAACAAATAAAGTTGAGTTTAGATTTAAGATAAGATTTGATGAGAATGTATCTATCTCTAATAATTTTTTATGAATGTATAAAACTTAGTTATAATTTTTATGAGTTTTTAACCATGGCTTGTTTTTATATGATATTTTCCCAATAAACAATTGGTCCTTAGAAAAAAATTATAGTATATATCCTGCAGGAAAAACATATAGTAGTTATATAGCTATGTCACTCTCAAATTATTTATGGATGGACTAATAAGACTTGAGATGTGTTGTTTTCCATTAGTTATTGTCACCTTCTGATCAGTACGTATTCAAGGTTGATTATTTGTTTTTTATATTATTTGAGATATCTGTTGAAGGACGAGTTTAATTTTTTTATCTATGTTAATAGGAAAATGCAGTGTTTTTATTTATGCCTTTCACACTTTTGAGTTTTGACAAGCACAATTCATGGATGACAACACACTCCAACAAATTCCAACTTTTCATTTATTTAATTTTGTGAGTGAAGTGAATAGGCTATGTAGCTTGTTTGGTTGTGATTTGGTAGGTAGACCGGGACATATCTGGATTACTGTAATATTTTATGTTGTACTCCTGTATTATCAATTCCTGTTTCCTATCAAACCTGAAAGCATTCTAGCTAGCAGCTATATCAGACACTGGACAATGATTGAAATTAGATTGGTAACATATATTTTTTTTTCTAAACCAGTGACATGTCCATACGTTATAACAGAAAAAAATATACATTTGGACGCAATTTGTCATGCGGTTCATGAAAATTAAGATGAACAAATATTAAAACTATTTACTCGTGCGCAAGTACAACTAATTCTGTGAATTGACTTTCGAATTTATTAGCTTATAAATTCAGTTAATTAAGTTGCATCTGTATTATGAGATGCAACATGGTAATACCACGCATATGCATATGGTAGGTCAATAGTCAAGTCATATACCCCATTATATTCAGATATAATGCGCTAGTTGCATTGCATTGTGTCGTATATCTCCTGTGCTAACAGCTACACTCCATCCAAGTCCAACTATCTTCTTCACGTGCAAGAGAATTCTCTTCATGTTAAAAAAAATTATGTGTACTTAATTAATTCTTCCAAAGTACATGTGCACTTGTGCAGCAATTGCAGGTTTTGTGTTTCTAAGTTCCGTATAGCCGACAGTTTTTCCTCTGTTAATCAATGCGATTCTGATGTAAGAAGTATGTACTTACTTCAGGACGGTTAGCTGAGTCACTGACAAAGCCAAGGGAAAATGTCATTGATTGGTATAAATGGCAACAGATATGTAAGTACTTAATTTTTTTAATTTTTTTAAGTAAATCTTATAAAACTATATATATTTTAATCAAACTATCATAAAACTATAAAACGTAAAAAATAGTAAATTTATCATATAAATTTAGAATTAGATACGACAAAACTATAGATTTTATATTAAAATTATTATAAAACTATATATTTAAATATTAAAGTTATCATAAAATTACAAAGAGTTTAGAACTCTAGTATTAATGTTACGTTAGAGCTCTAAATGTTATAGTTTTAGGATAAATTAGCACTAAACCATGATCTAACTATTTAAAATTTATTGATCGTTAAAGTTAAAATCGTACTAATCAAAAGTGACATTTATTTGAAACTGGATGGAATATATACCTTCAATTAGCCAAAAAAAAGTTTGAAATATTACCGTAAAACTAAAGGTTCGCTCTTCAAATGTAGGAATTTTTCCAAACTAAAACATGCCTAAATTTCTATAGGGCCAAAGAGCCCAACAGGCCCACATTTTGGTCACGAGTACGGGCCCAAGGCCCAGTGCCCCGAAGTAACATGTTGGGCCTAATCCAGCCCAAAGCCCATATCCATGCATCGGGGAACGCGCAGCATGGGGACCAGCGAATTATGGGCCGTCTCGGCCTAATCCAGCCCATTTTAGGAAACTAGTTCTCGTTTTCTTTTTAACAGAGCAGAGAGCCACCCTGGCAATGCCTCAATCAAATCCAGTCCATTTTTCTTTAACAAAAATTATGTTTTCCTTTTTTTCACATATGTGGTGTTTGAGATCAGTTAAACTGAGAAAAATGGTTGGAATAAAAGCACTGAACCAAGCTAAAGGTCTATAATCTTAGATATAAGTTTCTTCATCACATCCATATAACTAGTATGGAGCTCTATATCCATTCGTTCATTAAGAAATAAGCAACAATCCTTTCGAGAGATTTGTTTTTCTTTTTTACACTTCATAAATTAGGATACTATTGTTTGACATTCTAATATGCACCTGCTATCATTAACGTACATGGTCCTATATGTCATTGTGAGTATCAACATAATTAGGTTGTGTTCGGTTTCTTGGGATGAAAACTAATCCCTTCACATGTAAAAGAGCAACTCATTAGCACATAATTAATTAAACATTATTTTTTAAAAAATAAATTAATATAATTTTTTAAAATAATTTTTTAATAAAACTTTTTAAAAAAATACACTAAATTTTAGAAGCGTGCACGTAAAAACCAAGAAAGATGAGGGAAGAACACTGCCTTAAAGTTGCAATAAAATAGGATCAAAATCAAAGTGGCTACAATTACAATTTTCCCCTGCTTTTTTGATGCAATTTTCTCAACCGAACATAATGCCCTTTTCTCGGCCATGCTACAGGGATGACAATTTTACTCATGAATCCGAGTACCGGCGAGTACCGCAGCCGATGAGCATGGATATGAGTTTGTTTCAAATTGATGAAATTATGCTTTTCAGTCATCATCCTAACCTTCTTATGTGTATAATAGAAAAGGTAGAACATGTCAGTAACTAGGAAAAGGGGGGAAATGCCAAAGATGATCAGTAGGCCAGAAGCAGTAGGAAATGATTAGTGTTACCACAGGGCAGTTTCATAACCAACTGATGAATGTATCAGTGTATAATTTGTATCCATGTCAGTTAACACCAAGATTAGTTACAATCTACAAGGTCATGATGTTACTCTAGTTGTCACTGTCTCAAATTCTCAATAGAAAGAAAAGAAAAACAGAAATGTGAAAATTCTTGAGCACTTAAGAATGCAAAACTTCCCTGCTTGTGTTATTCAAGAGTGTGTTTGCTCCTGTACAAGATACTAATTCATTCATTATTTAACCCCCAATATACCATTAATTTACTCCCAACAAAACAAAAAATAATTTGCAGAATAATTCTATCTCAATTTCAACGTGTGCTTCTCATAATTGCAGACCTATGTGAATTTTCAAATGCTATATCTATTCATTTTTTTTCTTCACTTTCTTGTACACTTGAGCTCAGGCTTGGAGGTCACCCTTCTCCTCGGGCTCGAGCTCTCTGAGCTCGTCGGCCTCGCTTCTCCTGCAGCTCCGGTAGAACATGCAGCTCACGATGATCTCGAGCACGACGCAGAGCGCGTGGATGTACGCGATGGAGAACGCCTCGCCGGCGACGCCCGCGGCGAGCCTCTTCCCGGCGCCGCCGGCGAGGCGGTGCTGTGACACGACGCGGAGCTGGAACAGCGCCTCCGCCGCGGCCATGCCGAGGTTGGTCGGGAGCGCGAGCGCCAGCGCGGTGGGCACGCGTCCCCGGATGACGACGCACGCCCTGAGCACCGCGGCGTGGCCCGCGCGCCGCTCCATGGCGGACACCACCACGGCGAGGTTGCAGACCACGGTGGCGATGCCCACGGCCACCGAGTAGGCGATGGCGCCAGCGGCCGAGAGCGCGAGCGTCGCTGCGTGGGAGGTGAGCCCCAGGAGGTCGGCACCGTTGAAGGCGAGGAAGAGGAGCGAGAACACGGCGGCGTTCGCGGACAGCATGACGAACGCGCCGAACAGGTGCGTCGCCACCATCGCCGGGTACGCGCCCGCCACGCTCGCGCACGGCGGGAGCCTCGCCCTCGCCGCCGCACGCCGCCGCACCACGGTGTCCCCGTCGTCGTCCGGCCGGAGCATCGCCGCGACGCAGGCCTTGGCGAGGAGCAGGAACGTGAGCGTGAACGGCAGCGCCGCGGCGAACGTGAACACCGTCTGCGACAGCTTCGCGTTGAGCAGCGCGAAGAACGACGAGGGCGGGAACCCGGCGGCGTGGAACATGCCCCGTATCCTCGCCGACACCGTCGTCAACATCCCCGACGACGGCGACGCCGCCATGGCGCCCGACGCCAGCACGGCGGCCGAGAACGGCAGAACCAGCAGCCCCGCCACGGAGGTGTAGCAATGGTACCCATGGAAGAACGCCGCCACCGCCGCCCTCATCACCCTCCCGGCCCTCGCCACCGTCGTCGCCGGCGCCGCGCCATGAAAACCTCCTCTCCTCATGGCAACAACCCAATGCAATAGTGAGAGCTTTGGTTTGTTGGAATTCTTGGTGGATTTTGTAGCTTGAGAAGATGATGTGCTACTGGTTTTTGAGATGGAAGCTAGAATGATTGGCTACCTACTGATCCATGGCAATGACCCGGAAACGGCATGACCGAAGTGGGCGATGCGATGGACTCATCTCATCTCCTCTCCACCTTAATATGGTGGAGGTTGAGAAGAAGCAGGTGAAGGAAGAACGGTTGAGAAGAAGCAAACAAATTTATAAAATTTAGCAGCATTTTTAATTAATAGCCATTGATTTTTTTAAAAAAGGTATATTTTAGATTATGTTGTTTTGATAATATGGTCATTCTAGGTAGTCCTAACTTGGTTGTGTGATGTGTCAATTGTCAACAATTCTTTGGCTTGGATATGTGAAAATTATTTTCATTAAACTCATGGAATTAGTGCAAGTATTTATGTCTTTGCGTTTTTTACCATAAAAAAAATATGATTTGTGACAATGAAGTGAAACCGGTGGTCAAGAGGTACGATAAATACCGTGTCAATGTCTAAAACGACACGTAATTCAAAAGAGCACAATCACGACGGCACCAGGTTATGGGAAGCCATAAGCCTTGGATAAATGCCCCATTTAATTTTTATAAAATTTATCTAGACCAAATCAGGTTTGAAATTTTGATCCAAAATCTCTGAAATTTCAGATTTACCTTTGGATCCCGGTAGGAAGCATGTCCAGCTAAAACTTTTGAGTTTGTTTGAATTTAGAAAAAAAATTGTTCAAATGAAGCGAAAATCTTTCTCAAAAATTTGTACTAGTATGATATTTTGGTACCCCATTGTTTTATTTACATTCTAAAATGTAAAACCCTGGAAGAGGCTGCCCTCAATTCAGTCACCAGCTATACAACAAAAAGTAACAAAGGAGATGCATTGTAGGTGACGTTGCATACAAGGCGATATGCACAACAAAATGTAAGAGGTTTCTTGGATCATATCCCACTCAAAGGTCAAAACTATTTATGAAACTGAAGAATACAGCTTTCGGACGGCGAACGTACGACAACGGAGTTGGGCAGAAATGCAGAATGGTTGGAAGAACTGAAGCCACTGCATTAAAAAATCAAGAAGAAAAAAGATAACAAAAAAAATGCAGTTCAGATGGGAATGTTGGTGACTGTCAGAGTCACTTTCACAGTTGGGTGAAATTAGGTCCACTACCGAATTCACCGGCCCAACCAACAGCTGACAGTCCGAGTGACAGTTACTCTGATTTGTTCATCAGCAGTTGGAGGGGTCAAAAGGCAGAGCACCTTCTTGCTCTTCTTTTTTTTCATCTTTATTTGTTGGTTAAGATATATACTAAGGTTTATCAGGATTCGGTTTGTTGGTTGCTTTGATGTTCTTCACTTGGAATTGAAGTTACTTCAGAGTCACATGGCACTAAGTAGGACTTTATTATCGTTTATTTGTCCCCCTCAAAAAAATATCGTTATTTGTAGTTGATAATTGTTATGTACTATCAACAAGATCACGGTATTGACTTTAAACCAAATGGAGATAATAGATGTAACCTTTCTCTCTACATTATTGTTTTCTTTTTAGAAAGGATACTTTATCTCTGTTTGATCTTTATTGTTTCGTAAAGTACGAAGAACAAATGCTTAAAATAGGATCTTATCTGCGCATAAAAATGGTGAACATTCAAATAAACTTTATCCACAACAAATAAATGATCTTTTAGAGAAGTTAATAACTGTTTACCTAATATGTTCAGGTGTAACAAAGTTTGGTACAATCTTAACACAACTCCCATTTCATTGACATAACTTCACTTTCCCTTACTACACTTCCCTACATATTCACTCCTCTAGTTGCATATCAAAGTGATCATTAATTACCTATCCAAAAGTGACTCATGGTACAGTACCGGTAAATTCACCTGAAGACAGTAAAACTCCCCCGAGAATTAGATAGGTCAACTTCTTAATTAACATTAAGCTCTTCTTTAGGTTGGCATTAGGAAAGGTAAAAACTCTAGTACAAAAGATACTAGTACTATATCATCACGGACTCTGAATTGTACTACTAGTGGAGATGGAAGGTAGATCTCTCTTGTTCAGTGAGATCCTATCACCATTTATTGTCTCTTGTTGCCATGTTCTTTTCCCATGTAATTATCCAGCCAAAAAAGCAGGGATCTTAGCCAGCCAGCCAACAATTAGGCATAGCCAATGAGAGCTAGCTGGTGGTTGTACTGACTAAATTCAAAAAAAAAGCTAGTAGCAGCAGCAGCCAGCAGACATGCAGACACTGATAACTAAAACCTGTCCATAATTCAGCAAAGAAAAAGGCAATTGATGGCTGTTTTGATCAACTTGAGTTCAAAACAGCTGAGGCAATGGGTGAGGGATATAAAAGGGGCATTATCAACTGAGGCTTTGGGTGAATACTTCACACTTCGGGAGAAGTTCAACATCTAACTCTCTCAAATGCGCCTGACTCAATTAGGTGGCGAGCATCACAAAATGAGATTTACTCGGCTGGTGAAACTTATGAGTTATTCTTCATCGGTCGTCAGGACTGTGGTTTTGGTGATTTGCTATGGAAATCGAAGACGCCTTCCCGGGTGAAGTGTTTCATTTGGTTAGCTCTACAAGGAAAATGCTCTACAGTTGATATCTTAGCAAAAAAGGGTTGGCCCCATACGCCGATTTGTTCTCTATGTGGGTTGGTTAACGAGACAACGCAGCACTTGCTTGTTGATTGTGTTTTCACTGCTGATGTCTGGCGTAAGATTAGGGACTGGGTAGGAGTGCACTTCCCTATCCCTTCCGAGCTAAATTTGCCGCTGTTAGACTGCTGGCTGGCAGCAAGAGGGTGTTTTCAAACGCGCTACCGTAAGGCTTTTGACGTTCTGTTCTGCCTGGTTTCCTGGATGGTTTGGAAAGAGCGCAATGGAAGGATCTTTGAGCAAAAGCTTCGGACGTCAGCTGTGCTTTCAGCTAACATAAAAGAGGAGGTTGAAATCTGGAGAATAGCAAACTTGTTCCAGTAATTTAGGGTTGGATCAGCTGGTTGAGGAAAATGTCTGACCGGCTGTTCCAGTAGCCCCTTCCTTTCTTTCAGTTTTATTGCGGGGATTACACCAGCTGTGATCTTCATTCGGTGACTTCTCGCCATTGTAATAAGACTGAACTTTCTTTCTTTATCCTTAATGAAATTGGTTGGTCGGTCATTTGACCAACCCGACAAAAAAAACAACTTGAGTTCATCAGTTTGTGCATGCAAATGCAGCTTCTGCACTCAAAGTACTAGGAGTAAAATTGTTCTGCAATGCATGTTTGCATGATCCAATTTTGACTTCGTGCATGTCACTTCACTTCACCCTCACTCTCACTCTAATTGAGTCACTAGAGTTTCTTGAGCTGGGACTCAAAGAAGATGATTAATGCACTTTGCTGTGTTTGACCTAACTGATGAACCCTAATTATTATTGTTAAGCCAATCTTGTAGATGTTCTTGGTGCGTGTGTGTGCATCATTGCTGCCATTTTGGTTTTGTACCAAAGAAGAGGAAGCTAGGTTGGGTCCAAGGGGCAGGAAAGAGAGGTTGGCCACAGGACCACTGGTGACAGGTCAATTCATTTGGTGGCAAAAGCATATCTGCAAAAACTAACTAATTATTAATTAATGGCCTCTCATTTTTGTTTATTAATTTAGTTTCCTTCACTAGTTGTTCCACTTTTCTTTAAAAAATTGTGTCATTGCTTTTTCAGTGCCAACAAGGTTGTGGAGAAGGTTTTGCATGTTAAAAAAAAATCTAGTTGGTTACTAACTTACTATTACCAGTTCGGTGTTTCTAACAATGCTTCAAGTAAATAAAAAGTGTTTGATTTCAGGTCATTTCCCAGTGCATGCTGGTAAACCAGCAGCTTACCTATCTATGTGGTTTTCGCTCTCTTTTTACCAATTGCCACTACCATTTTGAAATGTAGTGTTCATCAAGCAAAAACAAGACAAATAACTAAAAACTTATATGGACCACTTTATGCTTGGAGGGAGGATGATCCAAAATTCCAAATTAAGCATGTAAATTTGACCATAACATCTTCTTTCTTCCTCTGTCAAAAAGTTTTACCATAATAACATCACTCTCTCCGCATTCTTGATGTTCATATATAATTAGAACATCTCTTATCCACATTTTTGATCCGAGGTGCCATCGATTCGGGCGATCCATTTCGCGATTCGACTGCTTGTATGCGTGGATCTAAGTACTTAAAAATGCCTACATTCCCCAATCAAATCTACTGTCCACAAAAGGACATGTTCCTTGCTAACTATTATCATAGGAGACAAAGGCATGACCTAGCCAACCTATGTTTATTAATCAACACTGACGAAATTTGGAGCCCGGAATGCACGCAACCATATATAAACATCCAAAATGGGAGGACCACGGGTAGATAGCTAGCTCACGTGATCTCACAAGAACTCAGATTCAGTGCTGATAATTTAGCATCATGGATCAGAGATGTTAATCTCAGTTAATTAAGAAGTAGTAAAATCTTTATAGTTATTGGCTTCATGGTTTTCTTGTTGCAAGTTGCTTCTGTTCCATTGTATTCATCATCTCCTTTCATTTGTCGGTCATCTACTAGTGATGATCTGAATATTAGATTAGCAGTAAACATCACCAAATCTTTCAGGTTTGTTGGCATCTCTGTATCCTCCAGCATAATTGCATACTTCTTTTCTGAGGTCTGGCACATAATAAACAATATAAAATATGTAATAAATCTGGCTCCCGTTTGTTGCTGAGATGGCTACACTCTAACTGTTCGATTCGTTCACATCACATCAATTATACCAGGATGCACATATCGGAAAATTCAGAGTCACAAACTTTTCGGGATAGCGACTTTTTGGATATGGGCATCTAAATTATATTGTGGTTTTATATTGGTTAAGAAAAGTATTTTGAATTCCTTTTTTAAAAAAAATACATAGAGAAACGTGGCTATTTCTGTGTCTCAAGTCGATTGATCCCAACATGAGACAGAAGCTCATCATATTTTACACTTTATACGATTCCAGGAGCCAATTCAAAGATTTTGAAGATATCATTTTTTTTCCTTTCTTTTGGCAAAGAGAGAGGTCATTTTGCAGAACATGGTGAAACTAAATTACGCATGACGAACCGTGCCGCTAATCAGAGTCTTAACATTACAAAACTCAACAGTCTGAAGCCACTATACATGATGTTTAGTTTGAGGAAATGACAAAATTATGGGAAAGGGAAAAGGCTAGAATGGTGCCAGTGTGTGCACCGGTGTTGGGTGGTCCACTAGCCCCTGATGACAGCATAACCACCGTTTAATTAGGGCTTGGTCCCTGAATAATGGACATATAACCATGGACTAAGACACTAGTAAGCATAGCTGTTGTGTATCACACTGCTCACCTGCCTGTGATTTATATTCCCTGGATCATGGGGGGTGAGCTGATGCTTTCTTCCAGCACTGTTAACTGTTCTACTCAATTGGTAGCAATGTAGCAATGTCTTCTCATCTGGAATGGTCATCTTCACCAGCTTCTTGGTTTGTTGAGCATGTCTGGTTGGTCACATCAACTTGCCATGACTTGTTATCTTTAAACCAAAAAAAATTACTTGCTATGATTATGTCAAAACAAACTTGCTATAATTGGCTTAATTTATTTTCTTGAGATGAATACCAAGAATTAATTTTTTTGGATGATCCATTAAATTTTTCTTTGATTTTGACTGGTGATAGTTCACTGGTTTGATCAAACATGAAGAAGGGTGGAATCAATTTTGAGAAATTTTCTTTCATATTCTTGTTGTAGGATGGGAAGAATGTTCTTTTGTAGAGAACTATGTGAATGAATGGTGACATATGGATAGAGGTGGATGTACAGTTTTCAGAGTTTTACTGTAGAGAATCTTCCATAATTCGCACATGATCACAAAGATGAGTCCATATGTGATGAGGATATTGTCAAGTGAGGCACTAGATCAATCATAGGGGTTTACCCTACCAATGCATATCCAGCTTGCACCCATTAAATCCAATTAAATGATGAGCCGTTTGATTGACTAAAAGTTTTTGTTTCTTTGCAAATTTAACTTAATCTAAATCTTTTCATGGGTGTGATTGAAAAGATGTCTCTGTTGTCTTTATTCCATTGCAATGGTACATTTGTACCAATCAGCACTTAAAAACCTCCATCATGTTCCATTTACTCCAATTGTACCCCCCATCAGTTCTTTTAACAGCATGCAATTTAATTCCTGCTCATAACAAATGTTCGTTTTCACGATGAATTCTGCACAGATTCGTATCCTACGTATGAGTATTGAGTACGTTACTCAAGGTATTGTGTTGTGCAATTTTCAGAGGATCACTTTTCTTGCCATCTAGCCAATCTATCTTGCTTGTAAATACATTGAATGAGTAAATATGAGAAAGGCAACATGGTCAGCGTTTAAAGTGAACAAAATAAGTATATGTTAAGCCCCAATCAATGGCTAGTCTTATACTATTAAGCATCTGCAGAAACACATCACTGATGCATTGCCCATCAGAACAGACCAAGAAATGCTTAGTTTTCCCTGATTCATATCATCAATTGCCATCATAAATCATAGAACTTATTACTGTTTCAACCATAGGTTTCCAGTGACATGGATGAAAATGGATTCTAACATTACAATGCTGAGGAGACGCATCAAATAGTATACAACTAGGTGTACAACATGCAAGAGCAGTATATGGTCCTTTTGTTTCAGGGATGTAAATCTTATCTACCATATCCAAACTGTTGCTTCAATCAATCAAGTCAGTACAAGCTTCCTGAGCGACGCGGGTTCGATTCTGGCCTGATGGGCTCACCGGTGTAGGGATCAAACTTGTAGGGTTCCCCCGTGAATGGATCAAACCTTACTTGTTGACGCACAGTAGAATATTCAGCAGATGACCTGGAGCTGAATTCTGGGCCTATGTTTGTGTTGTACCTTGAAGCAGATAAGTATCCTCCTTCCCTAGATGAAAAAGCTACTTGAGCTGATCTTTCAATATTCGAACTCCGTTCTTGTATGTACCCTAGATCGAGATGCCTTCCATTATCCTGTCTTGGTTCATGTGCTAATCTTGGTTCTGGATATCTTTCAAAACGAACTATTTCCTCTTGCCGTGATCTTGAATCTGGATATCTTACAAGATCAGGTCTGTATTCAGCATACCTTCTATTCCTTGACTGAGATGATGCTGGATCGTCCACATAAGATGAAGAAGGATAATCACCTAAGGAGCTGTATCTACTACTCCTGCAAGTAAAACAGAATCAATGGTGCCAAGCTCAAAGCTTACACAGATGTAGGAAATAAAAGTTTATGTATATCTTATGTTCCATTGTCATTGCGAAAAATAGCCTACCCGGATGCTGTGTACTCGTAATCTTGATGTGGGAATCTCTTGTTGTGTAATTCAGGATTTCTGGGCAAATAAGTAGAACCCTGCAATACTAGTGCTGAGCTAAATGTCTCAGCCTGGTACTGCAAATAAAAAGGGGACAAATTACAGCACATCAATAAAAAAATGCACTAGAAAAGGTGAAATATTGAATTAGGGAGGTGGTAAAAACCTTAGCAATTAATGAGGCGAAATAGTCTCCTTTATTGTGTTTATCTGCACCTGATATCAAAAACTGTGTGCAGTAATAATCATCAGAATAATGAATGCCATTTTTTAGCTTAGAAGAATGATACCATAGAACAGATCAGATCTCAGAGTCAGAGATCATGTGCATGAAACAACTCCATACCTGATTAAGGACAGCAACTGCAGCCTTTTCAGGAAGTTCATTAAGACTCCTTATGCAATGAATGTCTATCTGAAAAAGTAAAATGAACAGGCAGACCATGTTTTACACACCCCAAAAAGGCACAAATGGAGACCTTATGTAAAGATTACTAACGTCATATCGAGTGCCAATTCTAAGACGTAGAATCCGGAGTAAGAGTTCCTTGACGGCTGAAGGTAGTGAAACAACAGCTGCTTCATAGGGGTCCGTGTCAGACACCTGCAAAAAAGAAAAAGGGCAGAAAAGGGTTATCATGTCAACAAACATGGCATTCCTTTCCTTATTGAATTATATGCAATTTATTCCTTTGACTAAGCATTCATATGAAATCCAGAATTGCAAAGGCCAGAAAATTGCTGATTCAACTGTTTGAAGCTGGAATAGGTTGTGCCCAGCTTTTGCAATGAACTAATAAAATGTTGAGTTCATAGAAACCGGTACAAATAATAATTCTACAGAACGAACTCGAACATAGTCTAGTTTATACAAACTGGTAAAAAACCACAGAATGAACCTTGTGACATCACAGACTAATAAAACAGTGGACTGAGGTGCGAGAGTAAATAGTTAACTCAGATTTGATCCTTTCAGGGTACAATGAAGGAGCTTATCATTTGTACGTAGTACCTCATTATATAGCCTTGGAGCTTTTGTTTGACGGTCATATGAATCATGTCCACGTGTTCCATAAGAATGATCTGGCTTGTCTCTTGATACACTTGATCTTCTAGTTTTCACTTCTTCACGAATTCTCTTTTTATCGTTCTCTACCACAGGCCGAGCAACTGAAACCTATTGCAATAAACAGGGATGTCAAATCCAAAAGTATAAAAGTAAAATAAGCAGTAAGAATCTATAAGTTGCTCCACAGAAATAACATTCTTGTTCATGCCTGGATCCTGAAAGTTGGCCCTCGGTCAGGTCCTCTCACTGTTTTACCATCCATTTCTTTTATTGCATTGTCAAGCTCCTTCCATCAACAAAAAAAGACAATGACAACAATTTAGATGAGAGTTCAACCTAGAAACTCAATAGGATTAAAAAACATATACAAATACTTACTGTACGACCGGCAAAGTGGACAAATCCAACTGGATATTGTCCTTTCCTTGAGACTGCAACCCGTACTACCTAATTAAACATTAATACTTTACTCTTCATATTTATTTAATATTTCAAATAAAACTGGTGAACCACACATTTGGCTGCCATATTGGTGCACGACAGACCTCTCCACAATGTTCAAAAAGCTTTCTTAAATACTCCTCCGTAACATTTGCTGGTAAATTTCCAACAAAAGCTGTCTTAACCTGGATATAAACGAAATGAGAACACATCAAGATAGAAAATATCTATATCTATATCTATATCAAGAAAAAAAAGTGTTTCTCATTTACATTACCTTGGCCATTTGGTCATCATCTACATGAGACCCCTTCTCAGCCCAATTTATTGAAGGATGCAATCCACCAAGCAGAAAATCTGTTCTGGAACCAATGCGAAGTACGCGTGCTGCAGCCTGTGATCGATAGTTTTAGGAGGAAAGAAATCAAAGGAGGATGATCGATTCAGAAACCATGGACTCAAGAACACCTTCTCCATGATGATATCAGATACTTGTCCTTTGCTCATGTATCAGTGACATAACCTCAGATCAGTGATGAAACAAGATAAAAGGCACATAGACATACATGTGTCTTGGAACTGGCAGTTATGAATCTATGATTAACGTCAGAATTGAAACTCCAGCAGAGTAAGTACAACGTCAGCTCAAGATTGTGAGCACTATAACGGTGTGCTAAGAGAAGCAATGGATCTGCTTATTACTGCCTCCAAAATGGTAGATTTGATCAAATTACAAGGGGAATGGCCATGGCCGATGGGGGGATTGATCATTGTTCATGGCAGCTTTCATAATATAAGGAGGCACAAAAGTGATTCAACATAATTTGTGCAAATGAGGTGAAATGCTGAGTTCTGTATTCTTATTTCTACAAGATTTCTCTGACACTTCTTAGGCTAAACATTGGAACAATGTTAGCTATTAGTTGCTATGTGTTTTTTGAAACCTGCTCTGTTCAGAGGTTTATGGATAAACAAAATAGCAACTAAAGCAGTAAAAACATTCATCGGGGCATGGAAATCTGATGAACTCTATATATACTATCAAAAGATAATGATTTGGTCTTAGAGGCAAAGTGTTTGATCTCTGGACAAAATGAAGAATAAAAAAGTTAAATGAAGTTAAATAGTTTTAGCGGATGTGTTGGTGAAACCAAGTATATACCCTTCAATTGGTTATGCTAAACATAAGAGTCCTAAGTCCTTCCTCTACAATAGTGAGTGACAAATCCTACAGAACTGGTATCGGAAGAAGAAAATTATAGTGTGGTTTCGCATACCATTGCTTATGAGAGAAGTACGAGTATATGATAAAAAGCAGTAGTATAGTTATAGTAGCATGAATTGGAGTTAGGCCATTAGAAATGGATAGTTCAGAACTTCAGATACCAGGAGACAACAAACTTGATGTCACTAAAATTGCCAAGGTGATTGTGACCCCATAAATTGAGATTTTCTTTACTAACAGAAAACTTCAGAATGTTGCGGATCAGAAAAGGAGAGCAGACAGATATTCTTTCGCTCATCTTGATTCTTGTTAAACTATAATCCCATGAAATTGCTGCGCCAGATATAGAAATTGTCACTATGGGCCATCTATTGAATAAGGGAGGTTATGGATTCACATAAAAATGAAAGTTCATCAATAATCACCATAGCTTTATCCTATGATCTGTAAATGAATTTCAGTAACGGACAGGAATCCTTGTGAAGATTGGGATGGACGTAAGATAATCTGCACGAGATGGAAAATCTGGCAAGCAATATAACACCAGTCTCTACTTTTTTTTCTTAACAAGTGTGTCCAACAATTGATTCTAGGGGACATTGAATATGATCGACTCCTTCAGAAGCATCAAACTATTTGTTTTCTTTTTCATGGTTATACAAATCAACAATGCAATGTTTCCATTTCCATATGCAAACTAACCATAGACGATGCCCTTTGCAACACCAATCAGTCATTTAAAAGATCAGATGAGAAAATTACATTCCATTATGTCATAACCAACACTGAGTAAAAGATATGGATTGATTTTCTTGTCAGTAGATGATAAGGATATGTTGGTAACATTGTGACAATGCACCATCATCTGGCCCTTCATCTCATAAAGGAGACAAAGTTACTTATGATATGCAATTACTTGATAATGTGCTTCTTTTGTAGCAGATAGATTTAAGGCACACCACAAAAGGGTAGAATCATTCATTAGGAATCCAGGAATTGAGAAAGAAGCTAACTTTATACATATCCCTATATTTCAGTCGGATGGTTTTATCCAATAAAGATTGTTTTAAGACAAGAGGCTATACATTGGTCAATACCTGCAAGATAAATCAATTGGCAAGGGTTTGGTAAACTATAAGTAAACTTGGAATTGAGAAAATAATGATAAAAAGGAACAGCTAAGTTTGGCGCTACAAAATATGACAAAGGAAAGCTGAATTACTGCACTTAAATGTAAAATAAAGATAAATCAAACAGAAAATGAATAATTAAAAAGAGGTTTAAGTATAATCATCAATAATATAAGGTCAACATTTCCATCATAGAATCCAATGGGTGATGAGATTAACAAAAATAAGGAATAAAGACTTACTGCATGAGAAGAAAATCGCACAAATGCAAAGCCTCGATTTAGACGTCTTTTCCCAACTGAAGAGTCATGGTTTCGAGCCATTGCAAGGTCAACCGAAACAACATCTTCTAATGCCTATGGATCAAAGAGCACTGTAAAGCTGACCATGTAATTCCCAGTATTGTTCTTTTAAAAAAAGATGGAAACAAAAGGACTCAATCATGTTTCCACATCAACGCTGGTAGAGCATTCCCCCAATGACCTATGAAGGCGCTAAAGGTCCTTTTATTTTTCTCAAAGCAAGGCGTTACAGGTCTTACCTTGTGAATCAATTCTTCAAATTCTTCGATGCCCCAGTCTGACCAAAAAAGAAGTCCAAGAATTTAGAATAACATGTGGATTTTGGTCTGGAAGTTTTGACAAACCAACATTCTAACAAAATATTAAGCAAAGAACAGCTGTTCACAATATAAATTGGAATGTGGTTACAAACTCCTCACTCGGAACACATTATGTTATCCTGGTATGCATAGGGTACTCAGTGGCTCAGCCTCAATGTAGATCAAACAAAACTAGGAAATGGAATTGGGATACACAGGGGTAATGAAAGCAGCAACATGTGCATGTGAGATCATGGGACTGCAAAGTGCTAATAGATCGACATGTCTTACATTCTTTGAGAAACAAGGAAAAGAAGTGTGAACAAAGGAAATATGAAGTACAGATGTTAGATAGGTCAGACAGTATGGCTTTAGAAGTCATGTTGTTTTCCATCAACTACGATGTCAAGTTTTTTGTAACAAATTTTCTGCATTGTGATACAAGAAGTCCATCATGGGTTAAGTTTACCTTTGCAAAGATTCCCAAAGAATAGTGTATCTTGATCCAATGAAAGATCAACAGCAAGTCTTTTTCCTTGAAGCTGGCAGAGAACCAATAACATTACATGCATTAGCTTCAATAATGAAGCATAATAATGCTGTTCAAAACCTTGGCTCCCTAATAAATGAGAAAGCAAACAATCCTCTCTCTTTGAAGTTTGAACACAAAATCTAGGAAAACAATACAAGGAAAGACAAAATAGGGAGCAGTTGTAACTACATTGAAATATGAAGAAACTAGCCATACAGGCAAAATTATGGTTTCTGTAGGTAACAGAACAGGATGAAAACAAGGAAAGAATCAGTGAATTCATAGAGCAGTGAAGAAACTAGACATGAAGATGAAGGCAAAACTGTACTCAGAGGTACAACATAAGGTTTGAAATCTGTAAGAACTAAACTATCTAAAGAAATTTGCTCTGTAAATATCCAAACACTTCGTTTACCAAACATTGAGAATCAGGTTTTGCAACTGCTAGTTATGAGCAATTTGTTTACAATTTCACATAGATCATTAAAAGAGCTTTTCACAGCAATTTATAGTTTCTGTTGTCTTAGTCGAACATAGCTTCGGAGAACGAAATCTTGTAAAAGACAAGGCATCAAATACTTCCTAGCTATGATACGAAATCTACTAGAACAAGGGATTTGAAAGCTTTTGGACATATGTATATATAATGTGGAATATGAAAAAATTGATAACATCGAACAAGAAGTTAAATATTCTTGCCTCAAAACCATTTATTTTCCTTTTAGCAATATAAGCACACTCCCTCTCCACAAATCGCACAAAACCATATCCCTGAAAGGATATCAGAAAAGTTAATGCTGAATATATATAAAAAAAGAAACTATATACTGAAACTTACAAAATGTTACATCAGTATCAGACCTTTGAAATGCCATTCTGATCTTTCATTATCCGCAAATCAACAATCTCTCCACAAGGAGAAAATACCTGTTGATGTTAACACAGGTCAGTCCAAAGGACTCAACGGTCATGACCAAGAGAAAATGAGAACAGTTTCTTTTCACGTGAGTTAAGTACAGGCCAATAAATCAGCCAAAGTGAGATGGACAAAGTTATCAGCCAATAATTTAGCCAACATTTACCGTTTAGAAACACTACTTCTACACAATCAGACACAAACAAGTACACTATTTTCACATATGCAGTACAAACTATGCTAAAGTTCAGAACACCAATCAATCAAACAACACGGTGACACTTGCACATTCTAGCAGCAGCATGCAACTCTCGGAAGAACACCAACCTCCCGGAGCGCCCGCTCCGTCACCGACCGCGGCAACCCGCCGACGAACACCTCGGCGCCTTTCACCCGGCGATCTGCGCACATACACCAAACTCCTCAGGATTCATTCACCACGCAAGACTCGCTCGAGGTATCAAAGAGAAGAAACCCATCCGGTAATAACCTCACCTTGCTCGTCGAAGTCGCCATGCGACGCCGCCGCCCTCTTCTCCTGAAATCCTCCCATGAGGGAAAAGAGGGGGAAAAAAAACAGACACACAGGAAGGTCAAGACGCGATTTTTCCGACGAAATCCGCACCAGATCGGATGCGGCGACGACCAGCCGGACCTCCGGCGCCACCCGGCGCCGAATCCCCCGTCCCCGGCGCGGATTGAATCGAAAAAACAGGAAGGATTTTGCGGATTGAGTCTCGAGTACGCACCATTGACAGAGCACTGCAGTCTGCGCCGAGCCGAAATTTTTTTTCCTCTTCCAAAAATTTTTTACTCCCCGAATTATCCTTTTGACTATATAGTGGGGCCCGCATGTCAGAGACCATAGATGGCCAGATGGGCCGGCCCAGTTAGAGCAAAGCGCTGAGCTGGGCCGTTCGGTCAACAGCATCACGCAGACAGAGCCAGACACACATCCAGTTTCGCTTCTGAAAAGTAAAAAAAAAGTGGCAAATTTCAACGTCTGCTTCACATAATGGTTGTAAAATTTAAACAAAAAAATGATATGATTCTGGTTTAGATTGACAGGCGTTTGTTTGCTGAGCATTTGCAAAATATGTCACAGATTTTCTGTCGCTTCTGATGGTCAAATCCACCCGGTTTCTTCAGTTATAATATTTGGTTAAATTACAGGGCAAGATGCAGAAATAATCCAAACTAGGAGGTTTCTATCTTTGAAATATGAGACTGTTCCTTGTCACATTTCGAATTATTCTCTATTGGAAATCGAAAGAGATTTCCCTCCAGAATGGGCACCGCAATAAACTTCATCAATAACTCTCCATGTGCAGCACTGAGCAGTGTTTGTCAACCTGTTTTTTACTTTTATCTACTCATCATAGTAACAAAGTTCTTCATGCTAAATTGCGTAGCATTGCTCAAGTTTGTGTAAACTACAAGAGATCCACTTGAATGCCAGAATAAGGTGACCAACACACAGCAGATTTTTGTTTTTGTACACATTGAATCAACATTTTACATCATCAATCAGCAGTTTCTCTGAATTCAGAGATGTTTGATGACTAAATGAATATGTAACGGTAAATGATGAATCACATTAGCAAAACAATAAATGGCTATGTAACAGCGATGATGATTACAGCCATCCCATTTTCTTATGCAGATAGGCGGAAATGATGAATCTTTGAAGGCAGCAAATCAAGTCTTGGAATTGTTCCTAGTTAGCCTGGATTGAAATTTTGGCTCTCTGGGAACTGTTTGAGGTTTCACTGACCTGGATTTGCAAAGAAAACAAATCATCTGAATTCATTTGAAATGTAACAGCCAGATCGCAAATTTGCGAATCAGAGAAACCTTAAAATATTCAGTTACCTTTTCGGCACAAACGGCTTGGAAAAATCCGGCATTGGATGCGCTATTGGCACCTGCTCCTTCCTCAGCTGCTTAATCTCAATCTCTTCATCCAGCTGCACACATATGCCAACATCTCAATTTCTTACATCAAAATCATTTTGTGAAACATGATTTCACATTTGCATCTGAATTCAGAGTTTTTGATATGCGATTCTCTGAATTTTCAGAAGGATATATAGGTGTACCTTTTGCTGCCTCTCCCTCTCCATGTTCAGTTTCTCCAGGAAGCTGTTGCGCTCGGCCACCTGCAGGATTGAAGATAAAACCGTCACGACATTCAGGAACTCGTCGACGGCGATCTAGCATTACAAAATTTACTACTCACTTGGTGATCAAACCTGGCGCGACCGACCGCGCGAATCTCGCTATGTAGCACAACATCAATCTGTTCAGTGGGCTCTTTCCCCAGAGGTTTCACTGGGTTCTACGTAGAATCAACAACATGATCATCACTTGCAATGTCAGGAATTATGTTCACTTAGGCTGAAGTGTTCTGGAGTGTTGGTTATATTTCTTTTATCTCATCATTCTGTATTTTTTTTACCTATCTGAAATTTTCATTCATTGATCTAGCAATGTTACAACCTTTTTTGAGCAATCTAGCAATGTAACTGAACATGATGAACTGAAAGTTTCTCCAAAGATAGGTGATGCAATGTACCTCGGGTACATCAGTGGTCCATGGGAGACCTTGCGCGACCGGGTTGCGCAGCCTCTCTTCCTCCAGCAGCTTGTTCTTCATTCTCTGAACCAAGCTCTCCTCCTTCATCTTCCCTCTTCTCTGAAACCAAACACAAAATTCAGTTAAATTTCATCAACTCATCATGGATCGTGTATAATTCTCGGCAAAAAACAGCATATACTTGCATGCTACACCATCAAATTCAAGATGCATATGGGGAAAAAAACAAAAAACATTCTTTTAACATTAAAACAAACGCATTGGAAAAGTTGGAGTTTTTTCAGGACATTATGGACGAACAAGTTGAACATAATTTGCGTATTTGTATGTATTGTTCATCATACCTCGGTCCTGAGATTGAAAGGACGCTGAATCGTCACGCCTATCTTCTTCCTGCTCCAGCTCCTCTCCGACGAGCAGACGCTCTGCGACCACGAACAAGATGAGCACTCAAACAAAAAATCACCACAAATTTTATCTCAAATTCAACCAAACAAAATCCAATTATTTCCGAATTACGCAAACTCACGCTGCATCTCTTCTGCCGCCGGGGTTCATCTCGTGCGCTGCTTCTCCTGAAGAATTTCAAGGTGAGGAAGAAATTGTGAACAACCAGAAACAAGAACAGCAAGAAATGGTTGCTGGGGAAGAAATTATCAGCAAGAAGCCAAGAACCTGAGCATGACGCCGTTGATGGGGAAGGAGACCTCGGAGGAGGAGGCGATGGAGGGATACGACACGTCGATCTCGTCCGCTTTCGTCGGCGGCAGCGGCAGCGGCAGCGGCGGCCACGAAGAGCCCGTCTTCCTCGCCATCGGCGTCCTCTTCTTCCTCCTCCTGCTCTGCTCCCCCGGGTCGCTGGACAGCGAGAGGAGCCTCTCGAACGTGTCGACCAGGTACCTCACGCGGCCGTCGCCATGGTCCGGGAGCCCCGCCATGGCCTCCCGCAGCGCCACGCTCCTCCTCGTCCTCGTCCTCTTCTTCCTCGACGAGCCCTCCTCGACGCGCCGCACTTCCTCTGCTTCGCCGGCGTCGGGAGACGAAAGCCTGGCCCTGATCCTCTCCCGCTCCTCGGAGCGGTCCCACAGCGGCGCCCGCGGCGCGTCGTACGCCGCCTGCGCCGCCGCCGGAGTCGCGCGTCTTGGCGTCCTCGCCGACGACGACGAGCACTTCTTGGCCGCCTGCTTGCCGCGGGGCCTCGCCTCGCCTGCGAGCTTCCCGAACCGACGAAGGCACTGGGAGAACGACATCGCCTCGCCCTCGACGTTCTCCCCGTTCCTCTCCGCCGACGGCGGCGGCGCCGCCGCCAACACCGCGAACGGCCGCCTCGCCCTGGCCCTCCTCATCACCGTCGTAGACATCACCAACAAAAACCGAACAAGAACACGATCGAATCGAATCCTTCGAACGAGCAACGCGGAATTCGGTTTGATGGCGAGTGAATTCGATTCGAAATTCGACCGAGATGAATCGAACCAAAATTTATAGAGAAGAGTAACGTAAAAATGGGTTTTTTGCGGCGCCAGCGGAGGGAGCAGCAACGGCTAGTGAGGCGGTTTTTTTTCTCCATCGTCTGCGAATTTTCTCTGCCGTTGGATCTTAATGTCGGTGATGATGCTGGCCAATGGTGTCCGTCCGATTGGAGGGGGGAGTGGAATTATGGGGATTTTTTTATCATGTGGTTTAATTGCTGTAGATCTTATCTTGAATTTCTTCTTTTCAATTGTAAATGATTACTGCTAAAGATTTAGAGTCATACTTTGGAATCAGATTTATTGTTTACTTATTTGATTTGAAATTGTACTCTTTTATATAGTCTAATTTAATATTTATTTGGGAAAAAGATAATTATCGTATAATTGTTTTCTATCCTCGACTAATTAATCGTGGGATGGTGATTGAAACAGGTTAAAAACTAGGGATGACCTCGATTAATGGGTGGCAGTAACTTATTTTCAAAGTAGGTAAGATGGTATACTTTTATCTTTGGGTTTAACTTACATAGTTTGCACACAGTGTACTTTTACGTTTGCTACCGTTTAATATATATTCCGACACACAAAGCTTTTATATGTTAATAAAAGTTTACTTTTCATATCCTCTGATTCGGCGATGAGTAGAATACTCAGTGGCGAATCTAGAAACGAATCAAAGAAGGCTAAATAACAAAGGTTAAAATTTTTTTTCTCAGTGTACAATATGTTACTAATAGATATAGTAATATAGCAAAGATTGATATTGATTCGAAGTGCTTAAAAATACATAAAATCATGATGAGTATAGAAAATTACCAAATACAAAGAGTCTTCCTTAATAAAAAAATCTATGCCTGATGTCTTCTATCTTCACGAATTCACACCACTTGAACCACCACGTTCAATGCAACATAATTTTTAAAATATCATACTTCTTCATATATCAAGATAGCACTATAAAATAAAATATAGTAAAACAATACGCATCTCTGTCCCTCGCATGACAAATTTATCTTATGGTTTTTTAAGCCTTGAAAGTGCTTCAAAATTTTATCATCTCCAATGGATGTAAATAAATTCCGCTCAATATAGCATATCATGCTAGTATTCATCCAATCATCATTCTTTTATTCCTCCGTTTAGTCTTGACAATATTCATAGCGGAGAAGGCTTTCAACTGTTGTTGTTGCCACCGACAAAATTAATACAAGTTCAATGAGACGATACACTAAGAAAAATGTGTATGTCTATCACTTTGAACCATCTTCTCAGCAAGAGGTTATCAAGATCAGTACAAGTGCCAAAATCTGAATTATTTCTAACTTCATCAATAAATACCAAAAGGTCACCCCTTAACTTCTTATAATCATAAGCAGTCATCTTTATAGACCTTAGCAAGCTCAACTAATTTCTCTATCTCAAAGTTAGTAAAAGAACCATTCGGATCAAGACAAGCAACACATTTCAAGAGTTGAGTTGATCTTTCTGGAAACCGATTGTTTAACTCACAAAGAATATGATCAATCACAGCAATGAAAATCCCATGATGAAAATGATGGTAGTGTGTCACTAATTTGGCACCACGAAATTTAGAACGACCTCTAACTGGTATCATATCTTCCATATTAGAAATGTCTATCTTCTTTTGGACACAAAAGCTTTTTACCACTTCAAAAAGATGATCCCAACCATTTTCCCTCATGGCATTCATAGTTCTCATCACATAACCAATCAATCCTATTGCACGAACAATGTTCTGATTTTTCCTTTGCAAACATTGTGATAGTTCTTGAGTCAACCCCAATACTCTAATCATTAGATATAATATGAACACAAATTCAAATGACTCCTTTCTTGTTATTAATCCAGATGCAATAGTTTTCTTTTCCCCATCAGTTCCATCTTCACTAACATTCTCTAACACCTCAAGTACATAACCCCACATGAGCATCAGACGTGCCAATGTTTTGTGATGTGTTCCCCACTGTGTATCACCAGGCCTAGCAAGACTAGTTTCTTGGTTTTTCCCTCTCCCAAGAAAAATAGCACCACTATCTAATTGCTGAACAAGATGGTCATGGTGATTTTGGAGGAGTTGATCTTTTCATTTACAAGAAGCACTAACAGTATTGACAATTGAAGTGACATAATTGAAGAAATCAAATGTTGAAGTACAACACTTGGCTACGAAAACTACCACAAGTTGCAATCGATGAGCAAAACAGTGGATGTAAAAGGCAAATGGGTTTTCATTCAATACCAGTCTTTGTAATCCATGGAACTGTCCTCTCATGTTTGAGGCTCCATCATATCCATGTCCTCTAATCTTGGAAATAGATAGTCCGTACCTCCTAAGCATAGTATCCAATGCTTCTTTTAGTGAATATGATGTGGTGTCAGAAACATGTTCAATGCCAAGGAACCTCTCAATGACATTTCCTTTATCATTGACAAACCTACAAGAGAAAAGGAAAATTTTAGTCACTTGGAAACAACAAAACAAAATCAATGAAATACACAAATTAAGAGATGGTATATACCTCACAACCACAGCCATTTGTTCCTTAATAGATGCATCACGAGCCTCGTCAACAAGCACCGCAAAGCAACGATCTCCTATTTCATTTTTTAACTCACTTATCTCCTCTGCACAAGCCCTAACCAAATCTTTTTGAACTATTGGGCAACTCATTGATTATTGCCTGGAGCATTTTCACCGGTCACAAGTGCAACCTTTGGATCCTTCTTTCTGTACCATTCAAGCATCTCCAGAAAGTTTCCTTTGTTTCTTGATGTTTTAGACTCATCATGTCCACGAAAGGCTAGAGCTTGTAAAAGAAGAAATCTAGCAATGCCTAACATAATAGTTAAACGAGCTTTATATGCCTCCTCTTTTGTTGTGTTTGTCACAGTCCACATATGTTCAACACTTTGTCTCTGATTTTGAAAATCAAGTGCACGCTTCCTTGCATTACTATGAAAGCCATCAATTGATTGAGCATGCTCCATGAAAGAATCCTTTGCATTCTTCCAATTTATGTACCCAACTCTAGTGAATGTATCATTACTATAAAACCTAGTTTGTTGTGGCTTAAAGAGATAACAATAAAAGCAATAGGCTGCATCCTTGGCTACATTGTACTCTAACCAATTAAATTGATCAAACCATGATCCAACAAATCCTCTTGGTTGACCTTTACCATTGAATTTTGTTTTTGGAAACTTATGACCAACCAGCCTATATGGACCTTTCTGTAGATATGCTCTCCTAGCCTCATCCCTAATGTCATGATGAAACTCATCAATTGGCTTTCTAATCCCTGGATCATCAACTATATCTCTCAAATCAAGTTCAATCCTAGGTATATCTCTCTTTATTTCCGGTATTACTATTTGACACATCTTTCTTAGCATAGTATCTTTCCATCCTTAAAACATTTTATATGAATTAATAAACAAACAGTATAGGGATTTAGGTATACTATTTAATGCATCAGACAATATAGGAAAGGAAGTAGGAATTTTGATCTTATTTCTCACCTGAGAAAGACGAAGAACACTAGAGGGCACTGACTATATCTTCCGGCAAGAGGGGGCGACCGGGGGGCACTGCCGCACTAGGGCAGGCAGCTGTCACGGCAAGGCAAGATTGATATCATATGCAGGCAGTTGGCACGACAGTCGACAGGGCAGGCACCAGGCAGCACACACACGACAACAAGATTGCACAGGCGCACGACAACTCGACAAGGAAGCATTGGGCACCACACCAAGGAGCACACACATGACGGTCGGCAAGGCAAGCGGCGGCGCTGCCTGCCGTGTGCGGCACGCGGCGGTTGCACGCGCACGGCACGGGGTAGGCGGCCGCGCGCGAGTCAACGAGGGCATGCAGGCGCGATCGCAGAGTGGATCTCGGGAGAACAAAGCAACGCGAGGAGTCTTTCCACCTTTCTAATTTTTGTGGGCTCTTTTCCATTAGGAAGGGTTATGGGTTGTGTATCAAGAGGGTGTTATTGGGCTTCAAGCCTTTTATGCGATTTTTATACAACAATTTGGACCTTGCCCCGGGCTGTAGTCCGGGCAGCCTGGGGCCTATATCCACCCCTGCTCTTGGATTAGGATAGTCATAGTCATACGATAAAAATAAATTAAGTACCTATAGTTAATTAATGAGCAAGTATGTACGTCGTTAGAATATACGTTGAATATATTACAGTTGAAATAAAAAGGATAATAGTGATAAAGGTAGAGTTAACATCAAGCTATATAACTGACAAACTCTTTAAATATAAAAAAAGGTTGTCACCATATAACTATGGTGATAATAACGGCATAACGCATGAACTGAAGGGCAGGATAGCGATGTGGTCATGAAACCGTAGCAGGGTCAGTGGCTTGTGTGCTATAATAATAGAGGAGTGCTTATTACTAAAACTTTACGGATGTAAGACGGATGTAAGATATGGCTAAACTTTGTTAATATGATAATAAATATCATATGTTTCTTTTTTTATTTGTCGCATCTGAGTTGATCAATAATGATAGTAACGATAGTATGTTGTTCCATAATTTTTGATTAATTTATGCGTCTCTATTACCTAGGGTTGAAAATGGATGAAAAATTTTCCGTTCCGAACCGACCGTTTTTCTACATTTGAACCGGTCGTTTTGGATTTTCGAAAAATACGAAAAGGGTCGGAGTCGGGTTGAAGCTTTTCGAATACGAACGGAAGTAGAAACGATATTTTTCCGTCCGTATTTCCAAAATTCCATTTTTATCGAAATATTATCGTATTTGTACCTTTTTTCCGATTCCTTCTAGGCCCGCCCAATCACAAACCCATCTAAAGAAAACCCTAGGTATTCTCTCTCTCATTCCCAGGGCTAGCAAAAGAGGCGGGCGGCCGCGCGACATTGCAAATCTTGGGACGGGAGCCGCGCGCGCCGCCTGTGCCCCGCTCTGCCGGCCAGCTTCCTACCGACGGCGGCTACCGACCTTAGCGTCGCACCCCCCGCTGGGCCAGTCCGCCACCCACCCGCTGCCAGCCAGCCGCCCACCCGCCGGCGCCCGCGCCGACACCCGCTGCACAGCTGACGCCTCGGCCCGGCGCCTGCCTTTTCTAACCCCGACGCGACCGCCGCCGCCATGGCCTGCCCCCCCCGCCGATGTCCTCCACTCTACAGCCTCGACACCCCGGTCCGGCCCGCCTCAACGCCGACCGCCGCCCTGGCCACGGCCAATCCCCACCTAACGCCCTCCAGTTTGGCAGCTCTACCACCGTCGCCCGGCCACGGCCAATCCCTACCTCTGCTGCAGATATATTCTTGAAAGATGGAGTACTACTTACTTACCATGAGCAACGGCAACACCCTGCTCCCTTCCTCGCTTCCCGAAAATCAATCGATCCCCTTCCCGCCCGGCGACTTCCCGTCGCCCGCCTCACCGCGAGCAAAGCGCACTCCGCCGCTCCGACCGCTCACGCCGTGTCGTGTGGCGGTGGAGCGTGGGCGTGGCGAGTGCCCGTCCTCTCGCTCCTCCGGCCGCCATGTCGTGAGTCCATGCGCGCCGTGGATTCCTTTTGATTTGTCCGGTTTCCTTCCTCCTGTTAGATAAACCCTTCGGTTCTTCATTCTTACCGATTTCTTTCTTCAAGACTGCAACCCCAACACTCCCCTACCTCCAGCTCCAATAACTAGTAAGCAGCCTTTTCTTGTCTTTCTACTAATTTTGTTGTTGGATTGCATTTTTCCTTAGATATTGTCAAGTGATAGAGACGAATGATATAGGCACAGACTCACAGTATGTGATTTTGTTGTTGGACTGCATTGTCAATAGAGGATACCCCTATAAGAATATGTAATCTTATTTAGCATTGTGATGCTGTATTTTCAGGGAATTTTTTATGTATGCTGGTAAAAGACTGGAAAAGTTCACTGTTGTTCAATTGTTGAGATCAGCTTGACTTATATCACTTGATAATTAATATTACGAAGTTGATTTTTTTTCAAGTACTCAAGTTGTCCCTTCACTTGATAATTAATCTATCTTTTGTCTTTTTAGATCATAAATACATTCCATCCATAATGGCTGATCTGAGACCAGAAGACCCCATGGCTGCAGCCCCAAGTACCCCTCTAAATGATGAGGTATGCGTTGAATATTTGTAGTGTAGATAGTTTGATAGTCTGCAGCCCAACCATATATATGCACTAATCATTAATCAACTTGTGTTAACTATATATAGGAATATGACAGTGCAAGTGATCCTGATGAGATGGATGATGTTGCAGAGCCGTGATGTACTATGATGTGTTCATGCCAACTCATTTTATTTTGTTAAAGCGTGTTATGTATGTGACATTAGTAGTATGTGCTTCGTTCTGTGTGTGCTGCCTTTGAAGTTTGGACTGCTTTTGTTCTGTGTGGACTGCCTTGGACTACTGTTCTTTTTTTACCAGTCATCTTGTGTCATGGAAGAACTGAGATATATGTACTACATGCATGGACCAGTGTATCATTCTTGCATTTTCCCAATTTTTACTTCCAGTGAACTTCTAGTGAGAGATATATTTGTTCACTGAACTACATTGACTGAGATATATTTGTTCACTGAACAGTGAGCTTGGACTGCTTTGTTCACTAGAAGAGATGCATGGCTTGGTCTGTGTTTTATTAAAGATGTGTGTCATTGTGATTGAGTATAAAGATGTGCGGTATTTCGGCTTAAGTTCCCGACTTCCGACCGTTTCCGTTGATTTTCCGATCGTATTTGTTCGTTTCCGTGTACCTGCATATCCCGATTCCGTTTCTGAACCCGCATTTTCCGAACCGGATTCCGTTTCCGCTAAAAAATATAGAAACGGAAGTAGAAATAGAGTTTTTCCGTCCGTTTCCGTCCGTTTTCAACCCTACTATTACCGTGAAAACACATTTATCCTTATTCCTTTTCATTTCCCTTTCCCTATCCACGTAAAAAAACTATAAAAAAATCAAACCAATTTGACAGATAGAAAACTTACGGTCAACATATGGGAATGTGACTAGTTACAATAAAACAGATATTGAGTACATGACAAGGGATAAATGCATCACAAATCTTTCTTTTTAATGGTATATATGATGACACGTATATGTGCCAGTCTATAATTTCTATAGAACGATCCCATTTATCTTATATCACGGTGTCTGTAATTAGATTATGATGGATCAACTGATAATATTTTTTAGATCACATAATATATAGTTAGGTTCAAATTGGGAACCAAGGGATGCATGAATTTTCTTCGATTTTTTTGAAAAATGATTTGGTTGAAATTCTCATGTTCCAAATAATACGGAGGAATAGACATCCAATATGCAAGCCTTTTTCCTAACACCAAATAGCTCACTAACAAATTAACGAAGGGTTTTATCTTAAAATAGATTATACAATGGTAATATTAAAATAAATAGTATAACATACTGTGAGACACATATCATATGATTGAAACACAATGAAACATATAGAAACATGGCACAGTCTTGGGACGCGGGAAGATGGTGGTGATTGCGCCGGTTTCCACGATGAAGTGGGGAGAAGGTGGGGCGGTGGTGGCGGTATGTGCTCATGAGTTCAGGGGCACGGGGCCGGCAAGCGCGCGGGAGAGGCGGCGATTCGGGCGCGGCGACAACCGAGTTTGCTGGACGGAGGTTAGAGGTGAAGCTGACAGGTGGGCCCCACTTGTCAGTGACTCGAGAGAGGAGGGACTCAAAACAGACTTCACGAGAGGGAAAAAGGCAAACAGGCCAACGAACTAGGCCGATCGGGAGAGGAGAGAGAGGGACGACACTGGCGGGCCGGGCCACGAGGGAGGCAATGTGGACTTCTGGAGGGAGTGGGCCGAGGACGACCTAGGCCCGGGAAAGGAAATTTAATTTGTTTTTCTTTTTATTTAGTTGCATAAATAAAATTTCTATTATTAAAATTATTTTTGGAGTTTCAAAATTTCACGAAAAATTTGAGAGTACTTGAGGGCTCGAGAATATTTAAAAATATTTCCACCATGATTTTTAAAGGAAATTTTATTTTTTTATTAATTTCACTTGATTATTTAATTCAACTTTTAATATAATTTCTAGAAATACATTATTAAATCATTTTTAATCCCGAACGAAATCGGGCGTGACATAACCCCATGAAACATAGTGGTGCTCGACCTCAACTCGGACCTTGGAATCGCATCTCGTCGAGCGTCTTGGCGAAGAGGATGTTGAGCGCACTTTCCTCAGTGATGAGGACACGCTTCAACTTGATGTTTCTAACCATTGGTCTAACACCAGGGGGTACCATTCTGGGTGAGACATTCGGTCTGGGTGATCCGAGTGGTCAAACATGATTGCCATCTCGGACAAATGAAGATAGTGAGGTACTTCTAGCTTGACGGTGTTGATCTTGCAGTCTATACGCTTATGCTTTCTCTTTGACTCATAGGCTAAAGGTCCTCCGAAGATGTGGTTTAACTCAGTTCTATGGTCTTGAAACGCACCTGAGCCCGGTTTGTTGATGTTGTCCTTACTTTGCCCTGATGTCCAGTCTTCGGCTACAAGCTTCAACTGCTTGCATGTTCTTCCACAAATTTCTTGAATATGTAGTAGTCTTTGGCCACGTGCTTAGAATTTGGATGATGTAGGCATGGCCTGTTCATGATATTGTCTTAGTTGATGACGCGTGGTCGATGCGACTAGAAGTTCAATGTTGTGGCCACCAGCTCTTCGGGTCTTTGCTTGAGATCCCTCTAGTTGTCATTGTCTTTCTTGGGATGCCAGCTACCAAACTGCTTCTCCTCGCGAGAGTCTTTGACGACTTTAGCCGACTTAGCATATGAGTTGGATGTCTCGAAGAGCTTCAGGACGGTGCATGGAGGCTTGCGGGAGAATTTGCCGATGACGTTTTTGTCACGGATTCACAATGGATGGACAAGAGCTCAAGTGGTGTGAGAGTGAATGAAAGGGGTCTATGCAAGTGGATAATGCGCCAAGAAAATCCCTTTGCTGCTGGTGTGGGAGTATTTATACCCTCAACCACCAAAACTAACCATTAGGGGTAAAACCCCAACTTTCAGATGCCTGCCGATTAGACCAGCAAGGGGTGGCCAGGCAGACCAACCTAGAGGGCAACAACTAAAAAACTAGTCGTTGTGGTGTATTTAATGCATAACCATGAGCCTACCGGTTAGATCGCCATGAGCCAACCGATCGGACAGCCGATGTCTCCTGTCAAATCGACCCATCTCGGTCACACAGGTATCTGACTCTAGTGGCTCTGGATCACCAAGTCGCGGCCACCCAACTCCCCAGGCACTCAGTCAGACCGGCCTAGACACTCCAGTTAGATCGGCTAGGGATAGAAATTTAGATGAAAAACAATTTGAACCAAGCACCCTCATGCATATGCCCTAATGTGGCATTTTAATCATTTCTTTACCAAAGTTACTATCCCTCTTGATAGTTTGGCAAAGTTAAAAAAACTAGCAAATTCAATTGCCCAACGCCTCAATCGATAAAAATGAAAAGCTAGATTAATCACCTTCATCTTATTGCTTTATGCCATCAATTTTAATTCGTGGTAATCATCCTTGACATGCACATCATGTGGTCCTAACTTAATTTATGTCAGTCAAATAAAAAAAATTAGTCCACAATTAGCGCTTGTCATTAATTACCAAAATCAACACTGGGGACCTAGATGCGTCCCCTAGATGCTTTAGAGGGGTTGAGGTGGGGTGGCAACGTGGCATTTGGTTGTCGCCCCGAGGTGCCCCTAGGAGCGACGCGGGAGCAGATGCAAAGAGTTGCCTACAACCCGGTAACTTTCTAATCACCCTTAGGCCTTTGGTTAATCCTCACAAAGGAGGGATTAATTGATTGTTTAAGTGGCTAAAACAAAGCAGCTCCCCAAGGGAAGGGTCCATGAGGCCAGGGTTTCCATGTCCCTCCTAGATGTACCAGACGTTGTATAGGCTAAACCCTAAATTATCTCCCTTTTTTTCTTCTTTTCCCTTCTCTTGACAGGGATACCAGCAATCTCCCTTAATTTGTTAACATCCAGCAGATAAATATAGCGTGGTTGAAGCCTCTGCTGCTGCTTCTCGTAAAAAAACATCCAACTGGTAAAAATGGTGTCATCCTGACAAATGTACCTGTTACAAAAGCGTCAGTATCTATGCTGGTTTGTTGCTATGGAACGTTACATAGCAACAAAAACAAAATCTGCTTATGGGTAGATCTACATCGATCTCTCCACACTTGTCAGCTCAACCTGGCAACAAAAAAAAAATACATCAATAATCATTTCACAGCTTCCATGCACTCTCAACAGAATATGGTGGTATCTTATAATCAAAGAATTTATTTTCAATTTTAGTTTTCGTGTGGAAGCATTGCAGCAACAGCACTATGATAGAATGATAGGGATTGGTGCGAAAACAAATATTTCAGGTTCCATGCATTACAATGCAATTGTTCAAATGGATCGATCTAAGTTGCTAGAGCACATACATGTACTATAAAGATCAATTTGAACACAGTATGTAGGATACAAGTGTGCATCATATAAGCTTTAACTATTACTCTAGTGAGAGAAGTCTACACTGAATATTTATGCACGAACAACCATGGTTTTCAAATACCCCTCCTTCCACTTATATGCGAGTTTAAGGACCTAGCATGAACAGGGCAAGTTCAAAATCTGGCTAATAAACTGAAAAAATATTTAAAAAATTAAAAGGTGATTATGATAGTGAAGTAACGCCTTCAGACATTTACCGATTGCACTTCTCAAGAACAAAACTTAGGACAAAAGCAGTCGTGGAACTTTTGCAAGTATTAGCTAAATGTCCATGCTTTGCTACAGCTAAAAGGAAAAAAAAACATCATAATATTTCCTAAAATAAATAAAAGCATATCTTTTATGACATATATTACTCACCTTTTTTATAAAGAATACAAACTTCAGTTTAATTTTATATGTAGCTGTCCATTTAGATTTAGTTGTTATGTGATATTAAGAAGTTCAATAGGTAATATGTAAAACTACAACGGGAATGGATAAGGTGGCACATTCACTGCCACCACCACTAGATTCCTTTTCAAAAAAAAAAGATACGATCAGCCCTCTACCAAGTTGCTCTTGCGAAAGTGATTCGGCTATAATCTAAAAAAAAGGTAGCTAATGCCTAATGCTGCCTTACTAGAAATACAAACAAACAGTTTTACGAGTTGAGATGAACATCACAAGAAATTACTTGCAAGCATGTATCTGTCACATAGTAATAAAAAAACTAACAATTAAAGAGGAAATTCCAGCATTTCATAGTGTTTGTTCGCTTCATTTTCTTGCAATTTATTCCCTTACTCAGACTTGACTGATTTCCTGGGTGATGACCTTGCATTAGAAACAAAGCTATCTCAAAATCAATCAGCTATCTTTCCTCTTCTAGACAACTTGCAGGACTATCCAGATTGTTCTTTTTGTCGGGAGGTATGTTCATGACATCCTCACTTCTGAACCCAAGCTCTGACATATCTTGCTTTGCCATCAGGTTTCTGGAACAAAGATATTTTTCACAAAGATATAATGCACAAGAATAGCATGTATTGAATTTATAATGGAAATAGCAGCATTACACCTACAACTAAAAAAACAAATTGCGCAAAGTTTTGACTTGTGAGCCAAACAGTTAGGCCGATGTTCTTAAACACTCTTACCACAGCAAGAATTTCAGATGTTAATAGAACTATTTGATTTCTCTTAAAATTGGCTAACAAGCATCAAAACATCCCCTACAAGACTTCTTCCTAAAAAAAAGGACTAGAAAAGGAGGGTGAGCTAACTACTATATGATAAGAGCAAGTCACAGATCTGAAATTAATATGTCAAAGCATCACCTCGCCATCCTACACTCCAGGTACTTCTTCGAGAACTGCCGACATTTTTCGGACTGAAATCGTGTTGATTTAAGGCAGGCAAGATAGTCTTTCTTCTCCTATTTGAACAGGCAGTTGTCATATAACAAGTAATGACACCAAAAATTGGCAGAGAAAGGGTGTGCAACCTTACCAAGTCACACTCATGCAAGTGATCCAGTGGGAACACTCCTTTTTCGGGAGGCACAGGCCTCACACCCCGATTTCCACCAAAAGCACCGCCTGTTAGAGCCCACAAAGTTATTCAAAACTTCACATTACTATAACTTAACTTGGAAATTAAGCAGGAAACAGTCAGTACACAAATGGAATCCATAAGCTGTTCACAATTGCGACAGACATCCAAAGCAAATCAACGTAGACAGAATATTTATAGAGGACAAATTTCAGGAAACAGCACACCTGCACTCATTTTTCAAGTTACTTGGTCAGTGCTCGAACCGCCGCACCACAACTTCCCAGATGACTAGCAAGGCTCGAACGCTGCAAGCGATCCAACTTGGCACATGGGGTTTCAGTTGAACCCACAAAATGTTAGGGGAACAAACAAACTGTTACTTGTATTAAGGTTAAGGCTCTAAAATTAAGAGAAAAGCTTCTTCCAGATCTATAGAAGAAAAGCTACGGTTAACGCAAGCAAATTTGAGACAAAAGTACTCCCGGTGGGAGAGAGAGATGAATCAGAAAGAGGATGTGGATGCTCACCAGGATGCAGCAGGACGACGGCGCCCCTCCGCTCCCCTGCTCTGCTCACGAGATGTCGCAAGGAGCGGAGATGAAACGGGAGATTTTCTTTTCTTTCACGCAGAGGGACGGGGAGATACTCCAGTAGTCGACGCACAATGATTTTGGACGCTAAGATTTCCCCCTCTCTTATTTTTTATACGTAAACTAGCAAAATGCCTGTGCGTTGCAATGAATAAAAACAATTTTAATAATTCATCTGTCACATGGTAAATCATCTGTTTCACCCGTCGACAATTAATAAATAGTACGTGAAAATATTTATAAATACATAAATATCATTGTTTATTATTAATATTCTCCTATTAATAATTTTAACTTGCATTTTATTATATTATCACTTATATATAAGTTTATATTTTTCTTTAATTTTATTTATGGATCGTACTTAAAATTTATAAAAATATTGAATTCATATTGTTTCTAACATTTTATTGTTATTAGATTGTACTTGGCATATATCATTTTGCTTTTTTATTCTAAACTATAACTGATTTGAACTTATTAATCATTACCTAATTTAAATATCTATATTATTAGTCTAAATTTTTTTCAAATTAAAAATATAAAATATCATAGATATATCACAATATTCTAATTTAATTTTTTTCAAATTAAAAATATAAAATATTATAGATATATCACAATATTCTAATTTTAGAAACGGGAAGACAAAGCACGTTTGTTGGTCTCAATTTATAACCTGATAAAGAACAAAATGTTAAATTAGATTCATGCCAAGTGGCACAGTATGTCCTTTAGAAAATTTTGTGGAGTGAAAACTTCTTATAAAAATATTCTTTGATAAAAAGATATTTTGTGTGATTATGAGTAGTTGTGGTCTAGACTCTTCTTAAGAAACTTATGTCAGTTTGGATAAGTACAAATTATGTGAGCTTACATTTTTCGATCTAATGCAACTATTCTAAGGGTGTTTGGATGAGATTCAGTAATCAAATTACATCTGCTAAAAACAAAAATCAAAATTAACAACTTGGAAGTAGGTGGAGCAGGGCAGAGGCAGATCTAACCTTGATTCGGTGAACCCCCAAACTTTTTGAGGAATAACGCAAAATACCTAATGAGGTGTGGGTAGGGAGGGATGCTCACCGGCGAGCGACGATGCGGCGGAAGCAGGACGACGCGAGGAGCCCCCTCTGCTCGCAGGATGGGGATCGGCGCAAGCGGCGGGCGGGGAGACGGAATTCGAGGCCGAGGCCGAGGCCGGATGGGATGGATTAATGGTGAGCGATGATGCGGCGGAAGCAGGAGAACGCCGGCGCCACCTCTGCTCGCAGGATGGAGATCGGCGACGGCGGCAGGCGAGGAGACGGGAGTTGAGGGCGGCGAGCGAGGAGATGAGATGGATTGGGGAGGTCGATTGTGGGGCGGGGCCGTGCAGCGCTCTGCTGCCACCTGCCTATGGGTCAATGTCATATGCACAGGCCCATGAGGCCGGAAATTTTTCATCTCGGAAGAAGTTCAACTAAGGTCCCATATCTTGTCATCGAGTTTTAAAGCCGTCCCTGAACCGGAATACCAAATATTATATTATATATTTCTAATCTTGTAAAACTGAGTCACATTTGATCCCAAGACAATATTGCTCTCCGGTTTTGGTCACGTGGTGGCTAAGTCAATGTGGGGCCCACGTGGGCCCCATATGTCAACCAACAATCTTCTTCCACCTCTCTCCCCTCTCTTTCCAACCCAAACCTCAAGGAAAGTCGACGATGGGTGAGGAGAAGGGTGGCAACCGGCGGGGACAAGCTCGACGGCAGAGGCCACCGGTCGGCTTGGCTCCTAACGGTCGAGAGAGCACTCACGTCATGGACATGCGCACGCACGTGGCGGTCGGGTCCCAACTGTAGTTGCAATGTCGTCTTCACCTGTGCACACGAGGGATGGGGCTTCCGCCTCGTCACGCTGGCAAAGTTCCTACCCCACAAGCTCAGAGCCGCCCCCATCAAGTTGCTCAAAAGCCGATGTGTTCAAGTGTCCCCGAGCTCTGCCTCTCCCCACGGAGGCGCACGCGGCGCTCCGACACATCATCTTCAAGGTCAACTCCATCTACTTCATGTTGTGATCGCATCGTCCTCGATGCTCGTGCCCTTCTCCCCGCCACCCATCGCCGTCAAGCTTCTCGCCAACTACTAGCCTTCTCCCCGCCCATCGCGGGCCGCTACCGTCGGGCTTCTACCTGTCGCCGCCGCCCAACGGCCGCCACCCTTCTCCCTATCAGCCTTCGCCCACCATGCACCTCTCCCGCGGATCAGCATGTGGCGTCCTCTTCGCATGCACGCACCGGACGCTGATAAAGCCAGTGGTGCTCGCGATCATGCTTGGGCGTCGCAACGTACTCCATCTCGCGACTCTCGTAGATCCTTCTCGCTAATCCTGATGTCATGGTCCGTCTGGAGGCTGAAGGAGGACTCATCAGTGAAAAACATTTTTAGTAGTGTGTTAGGCTAAAATCATTCCTCGGGCTTGGCAAGCGTTCGAAAGATGGATCAAACCGAACCGGATCTACCCGATGCTCGTCGTCAGCATGAACTGCCGCATCACCAGCAGGAACAGCATGTAGTTCGAGATCTCCCTGCTCGGCGCCGACAGGTGGGACACGTCGTTCAAGTGGTTGTCGTCCGCCGTGAGGCCGTGGTCAGAGCAGGAACAGAAGCAGCAAGAAGACCACAGCTTCAGCTTGCTCTTGCCGGTGTCGCGGTCGTCGTCTTGCAGAATTCTCAAACAGCGTCTCCAGCAGCCACGCCGCCCTGCAGAATTCCGCCATGGTCACCGTCAAGAATCTACTCAATAATAGGTACTAATCATGTGTCTTCTCTTGGAGCTTTTCGATTTGATTTGGACATCTCCAGCCTTTCAATTCTTGTAGCCTCGAATTCGTCCTTGGGTGAGTGGCTATGGTTAGGAACACCCGTTTTTAATTTTTAACAAATCCATTTTCCCTTTCTGTTTAAACTGGGGTGTTCTAATTTCATTTGTTCGAGAAAATGTCACTTCTTTAGTTTGAGATGTTATGTGTTTTTTGTGTTTGTGTTCTTGTTCATCGGTTTCTTCGGCTGTCTGCTCCGGTTGTGTTTATCCTTTTTTATTTGATTGACACACAGATCTCTAATTTTATCTTGTTCTTCTGCGACAATGAGTTGGTGTATATATGCATTAAAGATAATGATTAAGAAATATGCATTAAAAACAAATTAGTTTATGAATTCAAACTGTTCAATGAAGATGACTAATTCAAGGATTAAACTTTAGCCCCCTAAGGGCTAAAGAACTAAGCAGGGCATTTGTGAAACATTTTACAAGTTTGACATAATCATGACTAATTATTTGTTATTATGATAATAATTCTTATTTCATATCAATAAATGACACATTAAAAATATTAACAATGACGTAGGTGATCGGTGTGAGAGCATGGTATATTATTAGATGTGATCCTAATATTGTTAATTACAAAATCAAGATAAATATGTTAACATTATTGCTATATTATATTTCATGGCAAGTATATTTTACAAACACATATATCTATGTTGTTAATTATTATTATGAAATTAAGCTAATTACTCTAAACAATAAACCACAAGTAAACACACTTAATATAAATAGGGAGGGGCAAACTGAGAGCGCCGGTCTGAGAGCAAACGCGCGAGAGCGTCGGTGGCCACTCCGACGCCGGCGGCCACTGACACAACGCCTACGGCCACTCCGGCGTAGGCGGCCACCACAGCACGATCTTATTCTTCGGACATGCCTCCTTGTCCGTGAAAATCCTGGAGTGATGTGGTCCGCCCCGGGCCAAACGAAGCCGAAGGGATGCGCGTACAGCAGGTGGAGGACGGACCGTGGACAGAAGTGTGTCGCAGGAACATAGCTCATTCATGGCAGCTTCCCAACCACCTTCCACCAACCCACGACCAGCATTCAGTGAGGCCAGTACCGCGTTGGCTCATTGGTCGCTGCTTCAAATGCCTCGCGGTGGGGCACCGCAAATCAACCTATCGCAAAGAAACGTGGTGCCACAACTGCTGTATCTAGGCCACCTTGCAAGGGATTGTAGCGAAGCGAAGGCGGCGGAGACCGGAGGAAGAAAGGAGAGGGGCCGACAAGGCGCATCGGTGGTGGCGGTCCGAGCACCGGTGCCTTCAGTGCTAGTGGGAACCCGGTGGAGTCCCGCTCCAGCGCGAGGCCAGGACAGTTCGGCCTCGGTTCAGGCGGTGGGGTGCAAAGAAGGGCAGGCAACGACTGAAGGGTTACGCAGAAGCTACGCTAGCCGAAAACAAAAACTTTTCTACCGCGCAAACCAGGAACACTTGCAAGTAAGGGCCGATAGATCGTTACCGATTGGAGTATGCACGGAAATACCCAATCGGGACTATCCGATCCGAACAAGCAGCCGATTCCCGCAAGCCGACACCGATTCCGGGACAGCCGATTCACGGATGTAGCCGATTCGCCGAGTCGTCGACCGCGTTCGCGCCTCGCTCCGATGCGCTCGACCGCAGCCGATTCGCCGCAGCTCGCCTTGCTTCAAGTACCACGCCGATGAACAGGCGCGCAACGTAGCGCGCCTACCGGTATCCACACGTCCGGAACAAAACGCCGAACACCCGTGTGCTAGCACGCGATGCAAGGCTAGGGTTTGGCTCGAAAGTGGGGAGGGTTTCCGTGGAGATTAATCTCGGTGACTTCTGTTGTGGATTCGGTTCAAAGCGATGCAGCAACTCTCCACCCCTCGCCCCTTTATATAGAGTTGGCCGATTGGGACTAATGGCCGATCAGGACTCTAGTTTGAATCGGATCCCATCCGAATCTCATAGAGTTGGTCGCCCATACGTCGTAAGCCCATAGGACTCTATCCAATCGGATCCCTATCCGATCGAGTCGTATCCGAGTCCAACTCGAATGCCTGTTCTTATTGTTAGTGATAGGCCCTAGAGGCAACATGGAGATGTTGGATATCACGTCAATGTTTATGTATAAATGAATAAAGTATTATTCGGTTCCATGAAATAGACATCTTGTATTGATCAATAAGTACGTGACTTATTTATGAGACTCTTTATGTATGAATCTATTTCTAAACGATCCACGATCATATGTCATATTGTTGGAACAAATATGATTCTAAGATCGGCATGTTTATTGATTGATGATCATGTCTCATAGATCATGGGTATGGAGATACCAAATCAATAAACATGGACATATGTGTTGGAGAACACATTGTTGGATAGACCCACCATGAGACACTACAGGGAATTAATGTGCCATTAGTTGGTCTCGGGTAGTGTTGGTACAAAGTCCTTAGACCGAGATCACCATGGATTCCAACATGTGTAGTAGCTTACTTTGGGACTACCAAACGCTATTCCGTAATGGGTAGTTATAAAGGTAGTTTTCGGGTTTGCTATGAAACATGGAGTGGGATGTGAGTGATCAAGATGGAATTTGCCCCTCCTTTGGAGAGATATCTGGGGCCCTCGAGGTAATGGATTATGGAAATGCATGGCCATGCTAAGTTGATTGAGGAGTCAATCAACGGACGGATAATCCAATACGGTTCGAGTGAATGGTTAAGCTATTGAAGGGATGGCACACATCTTGCCTATAGCTTAACTGGTATCGTGAGGCAAAGGGATTTGTGTACACATTACAGGTTCGAGCCGATATTATTCTTGTATACTATGGTGTCAATATGTGCGCTAGGCGCCGCTATTGACAGGTCGGCTGAGTTAGACTCGAGCCGATGATCGGCTAAGTTAGACTATAGCCGAAACCGAGTATACCGAACCTACGGGTCGCACGCTTAAGGGGATAGAATAGATATTCGAGTTGGACTCGGATACGGCTCGATCGGATAGGGATCCGATCGGATAGAGTCCTATGGGCTTACGACGTGTGGGGCGGCCAACTCTATGAGATACGGATGAGATCCGATTCAAAATAGAGTCCTAATCGGCCACTAGTCCCGGTCGGCCAACTCTATATAAAGGAGGGAGGGGTGGAGAGGCGTGACACGTCAATTGCATCGCGTGCAACGAAGTCGCCGAGATCAATCTCCACGGAAACCCTCCCACTTTCGAGCCAAACCCTAGCCTTGCATCGCGTGCTAGCACACGGGTGTACGGCGTTCGTCCCCGGACGTGTGGATACCGTAGAGGCGCTGCTACGTTGCGCGCTCTTGATCGGCTCGGTCGGGCGCATCGGAGCGACGCGTGAGAACGCGGCCGGCGACTCGAATCGGGCGATTGGCGAATCGGCTATCTCCGGGAATCGGCTACACTTGTTCCGAGATCGGATTGCCACGATTGGCTATTCCGCTGCACTCTACTCCAATCGGTAACGATCTATCGGCCCTTACTTGCAAGTGTTCCTAGTTTGCGCGGTAAAAGTTTTTGTTTTTGGCTAGCGTAGCCTCCGCGTAACCCTTCGGTGGTATCGAGCTAATCTTGCTTAGTTCGGGTTTTAGATTGGATCTGGAACAAGTTTTGCGCACTGTTGATTAGATCAATCGGTTTTACGGGATACATTGCGGAGAGTTAATGGTAATTGCGTTCCTTGATAGTGTATCGGAACGGCGTAATGTGATTATGTCGAAGCAATTTCCATATAACTCGGTTTGAGTTGGGTTCGAGATAGCGTTCCTTGATAGTGTATCGAAACGGTATAATGTGATTATGCCGAAGGTATCTCGTAGTCCGATCTTGTTAGCTGCCTCGCGCCTACGCAAACCATCTCCCTTGATAGTGTATCGGGACGGCATAATATGATTATGCCGACATGGTTTCCGTAAGCGAATTCATAGATTGGATCTATGAATTTCGTGGGGACCGCCGTGTGCGTACCCCTTATAGGTCGTCTCGATGCCGTAGCTCGCGATAAGTAGAAAACGTTTCTACGCCTAACTTGTTTTTCGAGAGAATGCTTTGAGATGGTATGGCCCTATTGTATGTATGAGATGCATGTGATGCATGTAATATTCTTTCATATGTGCAATCCCTGTAATATTCTTTCATACGTGCAATGCTTGTAATATTCTTTCACGACCTGCGAGTCGATGTAATCTTCAATTAGAGCTTCTATAGTAGTAGCTTAGTTTGAAGAAATCAAGCATTCGGCACTCGAAAGAACGGTGATGAAGATGGAGATCCTGCACAGGCATGGAGATGGAGATCACCATGTGAAGGGGGCCATACTATTTCACTATATGCTATTCTTCTTGATTTCATATGTGATATGTTTGTTTGATAGGATAGCATCCCTCGCAAAATTAAGTAGTAATGATGCCCTTCCAAATGTTGCACCGTCACCGTTATGCTCGTCAATGGTGGGTCTCAAAGCAGTGCCATTCTCTATCATAACACGAGGGGTATATGTCGACATATACATGCGGGAGCATTTGGTTTACTTAACAAGGCTATCAAAACAGTTTTGGGCCTTGGGGCATAGGTTGGCGCCGGGGCATGGAGATGCCACACCAACAACAAGAGTCATATAGAGATGTGATTAGCAAGGTGTTGCTTACCGATGTTACTAATTTTCTAGCGGTGATGCCAAAGCTCACTAGAAAATTAATTAACATGTGGATCTTGACCCAATACGTAACCTAGAGGGAAGGTGAAAAATACGTAATGGGAGTCTTATGTTAAATTGTTTAACAAAAGACATAGCATAAACATTGTGCTAAACTTTGCTTTTTCATTGTAGAATAAATGGCGGCTAATACTACACCCAGTACTTTTAATTTGCGATCTATTCTCGAAAAGGAAAAATTAAATGGAACAAACTTTATGGATTGGTATCGCAACTTGAGAATTGTTCTCAAGCAAGAGCGTAAGGAGTACGTTCTTGAAGTACCCTATCCCGAGGATTTGCCAAATAATGCCACTTCAATCGCACGGAGGGCTTACGAGAAGCAATATGAGAGCGCGATGCTCACACTATTATTCGGGGCTGCGTGGCATGTTTGAGAACCAAGCTCGGGCCGAGAGGTTCAACACCTCAAAGTCCTTGTTTGCGTGCGAGCTTGTTGAGGGAATCCCGTCGTCCGCATGTGATAAAGATGATTGGCTATATCGAGAGTCGGAAAAACTAGGTTTTCCCTTAGCCAAGAGTTGGCTACGATGTGATTCTCCGGTCGCTCCCTCCGAGCTTCGAGCCATTCATATTAAACTATCACATGAACAATATGGATAGAACCTTGGCTGAATTGCATGGGATGCTAAAGACAGTGAGGAGAGTATCCGAAAAAAGGTCATCATGTGATGATGATGCGAAGGCAAAGCGCAAACCACTGTCAAGAAACTTTGCACCAAGAGAAAGTTAACTCCCGATGAGATCGCGAGTGCCTCCAATGCAAAGAAGGGCAAGAAGGGGTCGACGGCATCGATGCCGTTTGCTTCTACTTGCAAGGAGACAGCCACTTGGAAAAGGAACCGCAAGAAGTACATGGAGGATCTCAAGAAGAAGCAAAGTACGACTTCGCTTCAGGTATTAATGTTATAGACATTAATCTCGCTACTTCACCTCTCGACTCTTGGGTATTTGATCTTGGATCGGTAGCTCATATTTGCAAATCGTTGCGGGGAATGAGAAGAAGTAGAGGATTGAGAAGGGCGAGGTGAACTGCGCGTCGGCAATGGAGCAAGCGTTGCTACGCTGCTTTGTCGGCACGTACCACTTCATCTACCTTCGGGATTAGTTTTGGAATTGAATAATTGTTATTGTGTTCCAACACTATGTCAAAACGTTATTTCCGCTTCATGTTTGCAAGCGGAAGGATATGATTTTAGATCAATGGACAATGGTTGTTCAACGGCCGGAGGTGGTTATCGTACTTCATTACCTTTACGATGACTTTAGTAGATATGGTTATATCTACTTAATGAGGCATAAGTCCGAATCCTTTGAAAAGTTCAAAGAATTCCGAATGAAGTACGAGAATCATTTAGGGAAAACAATCAAGTTTCTACGATCGGATCGTGGAGGGAATACTTGAGCCAAGAGTTTGGTAATCATCGAAAGATTGTGGAATTGTTCCACGTTGACTCCGCCAGGAACTCCGCAATGGAACGGAGTGTCCGAACGGAGAAATCGCACCTTGTTGGACATGGTGCGGTCGATGATGAGCCAAAGTGATCTTCCGTTATCCTTACGGGGATATGCTCTTGAAACATTGCGCTCACACTAAATAGAGTTCCATCTAAGTCGGTTGAAAAGACACCATATGAGATATGGACGGGGCAACCCCCTAGTTTGTCTTTTCTCAAAATTTGGGGATGCGAAGCTTATGTAAAACGTTTACTGATCGACAAGCTCACACCCAAATCGACAAGTGCTTCTTTGTGGGATATCCTAAGGAAACTAAGGGATATTACTTTTATAATCGGGAACAAGGCAAAGTGTTTGTCGCCCGACACGGTGTCTTCTTGGAGAAAGAGTTTCTTTCAAGAAGGGTTAGTGGGAGCAGGGTGCATCTTGAAGAAGTTCAAGAAACACCGAAAAATGTTTCGGCGACCACGAACCACAACGGGAGGTGCAAAGTGTTGCGCCACCGGTTGTAGATACACCAGCCCACGGAGGTCGAAAGATCACGTCGTGCACCGACAGTACACAGTGCGGAACAATGTGATATATTGTTGTTGGACAACGATGAACCTAAGACCTATGAGGAAGCGATGGTGGGACCCGATTCCAACAAGTGGCTTAAAGCCATGAAATCCGAAATAGAATCCATGTACGACAATCAAGTTTGGAACTTGGTTGATCCACTGATGGTGTCAAAACCATTGAGTGTAAATGGGTTTTTAAGAAAAGGCCGATATGGATGGAAATGTTCACATCTATAAGGCGCGATTGGTGGCGAAAGGTTTTAAACAGATTCAAGGAGTTGATTATGATGAAACCTTCTCGCCCGTCGCAATGCTTAAATCTATTCGGATTATCCTAGCGATTGCAGCATATTTCGATTATGAGATATGACAGATGGATGTCAAAACGGCTTTCCTAAATGGAAACCTAAGCGAGGATGTATACATGATACAACCTCGGGGTTTTGTCGATCCGAATCGCTGGAAAGATATGCAAGCTACGAAATCCATTTATGGATTGAAGCAAGCATCTCGGAGTTGGAATATTCGTTTTGATGAAGTAATCAAAGGGTTTGGTTTCATCAAAAATGAAGAAGAGGCCTATGTTTACAAAAAGGTCAGTGGGAGCGCAATTGTATTTTTAATCTTATATGTGGATGACATATTACGATTGGAAATGATATCCCTATGCTAGAATCCGTCAAGTCTTCATTGAAAAATAGTTTTCCATGAAAGACTTAGGGAGGCAGCATACATATTAGGCATTCGGATCTATAGAGATAGATCCAAGAGGCTAATTGGATTAAGCCAAAGTACATACATTGACAAGGTGTTGAAAAGGTTCAACATGCATGATTCCAAGAAAGGTTTCTTGCCCATGTCACATGGCATTAATCTTAGCAAGAATCGGTGCCCTCGGACACATGATGAGCGGAATAAGATGGGTATGGTTCCATATGCTTCGGCAATTGGATCCATCATGTATGCCATGCTTTGTACACGCCCGGATGTCTCGTACGCTTTGAGTGCTACGAGCAGATACCGCCGAGATCCAGGTGAAGGTCACTGGATGCCGTAAAGAATATCCTTAAGTATTTGAGAAGAACTAAGGATATGTTCCTAGTCTATGGAGGAGAAGAAGAGCTCGTTGTAAGTGGTTACACCGATGCTAGCTTCCAAACAGACAAGGATGATTATAGATCGCAATCGGGTTCGTGTTCTGCCCGAACGGAGGCGCGGTCACGGAAGAGTTCCAAGCGGGATACTTGTTGCGATTCTACAACGGAGGCCGAGTACATTGCTCTTCGGAAGCCGCAAAGGAGGCTGTTTGGATCAAGAAATTCGTTTCGAGCTTGGTGTGATGACTAGTACGAGCGGTCCAATATCTCTCTATTGTGATAATAGTGGAGCCATTGCGCAAGCCAAGGAGCCGAGGTCACATCGAAGTCCAAACACATACTTCGGCGATATCATCTCATCCGCGAGATTGTGGACGAGGTGATGTCAAGATATGCAAAGTGCACACGGATCTCAACATAGCCGATCCGCCGACAAAACCTCTCCTCAGTGAAGCATGAGGCGCACACAAGAGCAATGGGTATTAGATACTTACATGATTGACTCTAGTGCAAGTGGGAGATTGTTAGTGATATGCCCTAGAGGCAACATGGAGATGTTGGATATCACGTCAATGTTTACGTATAAATGAATAAAGTGTTATTCGGTTCCATGAAATAGACATCTTGTATTGATCAATAAGTACGTGACTTATTTATGAGACTCTTTATGTATGAATCTATTTCTAAACGATCCACGATCATATGTCATATTGTTGGAACAAATATGATTCTAAGATCGGCATGTTTATTGATTGATGATCATGTCTCATAGATCATGGGTATGGAGATACCAAATCAATAAACATGGACATATGTGTTGGAGAACACATTGTTGGATAGACCCACCATGAGACACTACAGGGAATTAATGTGCCATTAGTTGGTCTCGGGTAGTGTTGGTACAAAGTCCTTAGACTGAGATCACCATGGATTCCAACATGTGTAGTAGCTTACTTTGGGACTACCAAACGCTATTCCGTACGGGTAGTTATAAAGGTAGTTTTCGGGTTTGCTATGAAACATGGAGTGGGATGTGAGTGATCAAGATGGAATTTGCCCCTCCTTTGGAGAGATATCTCTGGGCCCTCGAGGTAATGGATTATGGAAATGCATGGCCATGCTAAGTTGATTGAGGAGTCAATCAACGGACGGATAATCCAATACGGTTCGAGTGAATGGTTAAGCTATTGAAGGGATGGCACACATCTTGCCTATAGCTTAACCGGTATCGTGAGGCAAAGGGATTTGTGTACACATTACAGTTCGAGCCGATATTATTCTTGTATACTATGGTGTCAATATGTGCTGCTAGGCGCCGCTATTGACGGTCGACCGAGTTAGACTCGAGCCGTTGATCGGCTAAGTTAGACTATAGCCGAAACCGAGTATACCCGAACCTACGTGGTCGCACGCTTAAGGGGATAGAATAGATATTCGAGTTGGACTCGGATACGGCTCGATCGGATAGGGATCCGATCGGATAGAGTCCTATGGGCTTACGACGTGTGGGGCGGCCAACTCTATGAGATACGGATGAGATCCGATTCAAAATAGAGTCCTAATCGGCCACTAGTCCCGGTCGGCCAACTCTATATAAAGGAGGGAGGGGTGGAGAGCCGTGACACGTCAATTGCATCGCGTGCAACGAAGTCGCCGAGATCAATCTCCACGGAAACCCTCCCCACTTTCGAGCCAAACCCTAGCCTTGCATCGCGTACTAGTACACGGGTGTACGGCGTTACGTCCTCGGACGTGTGGATACTGGTAGAGGCGCTGCTACGTTGCACGCTCTTGATCGGCTCGGTCGGGCGCATCGGAGCGACGCGTGAGAACGCGGCCGGACGACTCGAATCGGCTGATTGGCGAATCGGCTGTCTCCAGGAATCGGCTACACTGTTCCAGATCGGATTGCCCTGATTGGCTATTCCGCTGCACTCTACTCCAATCGGTAACGATCTATCGGCCCTTACTTGCAAGTGTTCCTGGTTTGCGCGGTAAATTTTTTGTTTTTGGCTAGCGTAGCCTCCGCGTAACCCTTCACTTATCCCCTTAAGCGTGCGACCCTGTAGGTTCAGGTATACTCGGCTATAGTCTAACTTAGCCGATCGTCGGCTCGAGTCCAACTCAGCCAACCCGTCAACAGCGGCGCCTAGCAGCACATATTGATACCATAGTATACAAGAATATAATATCGGCTATGAACCTGTAATGTGTACACAAATCCTTTTGCCTCACGATATCAGTTAAGCTATAGGCAAGATGTGTGCCATCCCTTTAATAGCTTAACCATTCACTCGAACCGTATTGGATTATCTATCTGTTGATTGACTCCTCAATCAACTTAGCATGGCCATGCATTTCCATAATCCATTACCTCGAGGGGCCCAAAGATATCTCTCCAAAGGAGGGGCAAATTCCATCTTGATCACTCACATCCCACTCCATGTTTCATAGCAAACCCGAAAACTACCTTTATAACTACCCAGTTACGGAATAGCGTTTGGTAGTCCCAAAGTAAGCTACTACACATGTTGGAATCCATGGTGATCTCAGTCTAAGGACTTTGTACCAACACTACCCGAGACCAACTAATGGCACATTAATTCCGTAGTGTCTCATGGTGGGTCTATCCAACAATGTGTTCTCCAACACATATGTCCATGTTTATTGATTTGGTATCTCCATACCCATGATCTATGAGACATGATCATCAATCAATAAACATGTCGATCTTAGAATCATATTAGTTCCAATAATATGATATATGATCAGGGATCATTTAGAAATAGATTCATACATATAGAGTCTCATAAATAAGTCACGTACTTATTGATCAATACAAGATGTCTATTTTATGGAACTGAATAACACTTTATTCATAAATACATAAACATTGACCATGATATCCAACATCTCCATGTTGCCTCTAGGGCATATCACTAACAACGACGACATCCGACGAAGCTGCTGAGAAGAAAGGGGAGTTTGGAGGCATGGCCGGCTTCCAGATCAGTGTGCGTCAGCCGACGCACATCTTCGAAGAGTGAAAGACCGGAGAGCCGAGCATGTGCCCTGACAGCGGTAGTTGTCTCCTCTCCTGGACACCGTGAATGCGGGACAACGAGGTCATCTTCGAGCGGCAAGCACTGCTGGCCATGGTTCTTGGTACAAGGCCATCGGTTTCACCATTGGAGATGCTGGAGGTGATCGTCAACTGCGGTGTTCGGCCGTCCAACGTCCGTGTTGGGGTCACCATGCCAGAAGACTACGTCATCATGTTTAGAAATGCGCGAGACAGAGATTGGGTGCTCACACGTTCAAGGGAGGTTAGCTGCAAAAGGGGCTCTGATCTCTTTCAAGCCTTGGGACCGATGACAGCAAGCAGAAAGCATGCAACTTCAATTCTTCACCAAATTGTCATTTGAAGGTCTGCCACAGCACGCGTGGGACGAACAAGCAATGGCACAGATCATACGAAGCTTGCAAGGTGAGAAGGTGGAGCTGCTTACTCCAACTGATGCAAGGGTGATCACATGCTTTGCATGGCTTTCCAAGCCGAGCACGGTGCCAAAGTTCTTAGAATTTGAGATCCCGGAGAGGGCGGGCGGCGGTCTGCCGCGATGGGAGCGAGTTCCAGGCTGCTCCATCATTCCCAGAGCTCCTCTACACAAGCGCTCCCTCTCCTATAGCGTGATCGTGCACATTGAAGAGTTAATTGACCCAACATCGTTGAACCTTACCTTCTACACGGGTTCAGATGAAGTAATGATGAGCCTCGACGCGTCACATACTCTTGTTGGCGGGGAGATTTGACGGAATAGGGCCCGACACCACTAAACAAGGCGGTGGCCGAGCGTTCGGGGGTACGCGGGGTGCAGTGGGCGGCCTACAAGGTCGCATCTGATCTACAAGCAATCGACAGCCAACAGCGATGGTCGAGCCACAAGAGGAGAATGCAGATATCCCATTGTGTGGTTCTGATCAGCCTACCCAAGAGGCGCAGGGCGGCAAGGAGCTACCAGATGATCTACTTGCCTTGTCGCCAGCCTCCCTGTTACCTTTCTCCCAAGAGCATCGATTGTCGTGTTTATCCCAGGCAGAGCAGATTGGAGGAGGGGCGATGATCTCAAGGGGAGAGAAAGAAGACAGCGTTGGCCGTGCTATGACCAGCGAACTTCCGGTGGCTTCGGAGGTTAGCCAAGGCAGGAAGATCGGAGAAGCTGAAGGCAGCGTGCACCTACCATGGGGCGATGAGGCGGTGGACGAGGTCCACGGTGCCCAGCTCGTGGCGCGCAGCGCGAAGTACGCCTGGGCGTTGACAGCCATACCGCCTGCAAGACATGTCACGTCATGGGCCCATGACACAACTGTTCAAGATGTAGGGTTCGAGGCACAGTTCCAAGATCTCAACCTGTCGGAGATCCAGAAGGATTTAATGCCGATGTTTGGTTGTCCGCGACTTGGTTGTGAGCGCGGGGAACAGGAGTAGGACATTTTTTTCAATCCTGTGCCCGTGGCGGGAGATTCACTGCTCCTGGGCCAAAATACTCACTGCGGCCCAACAACCCAACTGGCCATGGTGCACGACGGCCTAGGTTTAATTGAGGGCTTTGCGCGGGTGTACACAAGGCGCGCGCCCGACCCGCCTAGGCCGACAACGCTGGAGACAAGCAACAGAGCCGTATCAGTTGAAGCCGGTGAAAAATCGGACGGGCTACAACTTTTTCTCTCTTCCATAACAGCGACGCCTGAAATATCAATCCTGGGCGCGCGCCCGCCTGCGCCACCGCCGGGCAGGCGACGGAACTCCATCTTGTCGGGTTTCATTGAAGGGTTACGCGGAGGCTACGCTAGCCAAAAACAAAAACTTTTACCGCGCAAACCAGGAACACTTGCAAGTAAGGGCCGATAGATCGTTACCGATTGGAGTAGAGTGCCGGAATAGCCAATCGTGGCAATCCGATCTGGAACAGCTGTAGCCGATTCCCGGAGACAGCCGATTCGCCCAATCGCCGATTCCGAGCCGTCCGGCCGCTCTCACGCGTCGCTCCGATGCGCCCGACCGCAGCCGATCAAGAGCGCGCAACGTAGCAGCGCCTCTACCGGTATCCACACGTGCGGGGACAGAATGCCGTACACCCGTGTGCTAGCACGCGATGCAAGGCTAGGGTTTGGCTCGAAAGTGGGGAGGGTTTCCGTGGAGATTGATCTCGGCGACTTCTGTTGCACGCGATGCAATTGACGTCTATTCAGCTCTCCACCCCTCCCTCCTTTATATAGAGTTGGCCGACCGGGACTAGTGGCCGATTAGGACTCTATTTTGAATCGGATCTCATCCGTATCTCATAGAGTTGGCCGCCCATACGTCGTAAGCCCATAGGACTCTATCCGATCGGATCCCTATCCGATCGAGCCGTATCCGAGTCCAACTCGAATATCTATTCTATCCCCTTAAGCGTGCGACCACCGTAGGTTCAGGTATACTCGGTTTCGGCTATAGTCTAACTTAGCCGATCGTCGGCTCGAGTCCAACTCACGACTGTCAATAGCGGCGCCTAGCAGCACATATTGACACCATAGTATACAAGAATATAATATCGGCTCAACCGTAATGTGTACACAAATCCCTTTGCCTCACGATACCGCTTAAGCTATAGGCAAGATGTGTGCCATCCCTTCAATAGCTTAACCATTCACTCGAACCGTATTGGATTATCCGTCCGTTGATTGACTCCTCAATCAACTTAGCATGGCCATGCATTTCCATAATCCATTACCTCGAGGGGCCCGAGATATCTCTCCAAAGGAGGGGCAAATTCCATCTTGATCACTCACATCCCACTCCATGTTTCATAGCAAACCCGAAAACTACCTTTATAACTATCCGATTACGGAATAGCGTTTGGTAGTCCCAAAGTAGGCTACTACACATGTTGGAATCCATGGTGATCTCGGTCTAAGGACTTTGTACCAACACTACCCGAGACCAACTAATGGCACATTAATTCCGTAGTGTCTCATGGTGGGTCTATCCAACAATGTGTTCTCTAACACATATGTCCATGTTTATTGATTTGGTATCTCCATACCCATGATCTATGAGACATGATCATCAATCAATAAACATGCCGATCTTAGAATCATATTTGTTCCAACAATATGACATATGATCGAGATCGTTTAGAAATAGATTCATACATAAAGAGTCTCATAAATAAGTCACGTACTTATTGATCAATACAAGATGTCTATTTCATGGAACCGAATAACACTTTATTCATTTATACATAAACATTGACGTGATATCCAACATCTCCATGTTGCCTCTAGGGCATATCACTAACAATCTCCCACTTGCACTAGAGTCAATCATGTAAGTATCTAATACCCATTGCTCTTGTGTGCGCCTCATGCTTCGCCGAGGAGAGAGGTTTTGTCGGCGGATCGGCTATGTTGAGATCCGTGTGCACTTTGCATATCTTGACATCACCTCTGTCCACAATCTCGCGGATGAGATGATATCGCCGAAGTATGTGTTTGGACTTCGATGTGACCTCGGCTCCTTGGCTTGCGCAATGGCTCCACTATTGTCACAATAGAGAGACATTGGACCATCGTACTAGTCATCACACCAAGCTCGAAACGAATTTCTTGATCCAAACGCCTCCTTTCGGCTTCGAAGCGAAATGTACTCGGCCTCCGTTGTAGAATCAGCAACGTATCCCGCTTGGAACTCTTCCATGACTGCGCCTCCGTTCGGGCGAACATGAACCCGATTGCGATCTACAATCATCCTTGTCTGTTTGGAAGCTAGCATCGGTGTAACCACTTACAACGAGCTCTTCCTCACCTCCATAGACTAGGAACATATCCTTAGTTCTTCTCAAGTACTTAAGGATATTCTTTACGGCATCCAATGACCTTCACCTGGATCCGATGGTATCTGCCGTAGCACTCAAAGCGTACGAGACATGGGCAAGAAACCTTTCTTGGAATCATGCATGTTGAACCTTTTTAACACCTTGTCAATGTATGTACTTTGGCTTAATCCAATTAGCCTCTTGGATCTATCTCTATAGATCCGAATGCTAATATATATCTGCCTCCCTAAGTCTTTCATGGAAAAACTATTTTTCAATGAAGACTTGACGGATTCAAGCATAGGGATATCATTTCCAATCGGTAATATGTCATCCACATATAAGATTATAAATACAATTGCGCTCCCACTGACCTTTTTGTAAACACAGGCCTCTTCTTCATTTTTGATGAAACCAAACCCTTTGATTACTTCATCAAAACGAATGTTCCAACTCCGAGATGCTTGCTTCAATCCATAAATGGATTTCGTAGCTTGCATATCTTTCCGAGCGATTCTGGATCGACAAAACCCCGAGGTTGTATCATGTATACATCCTCGCTTAGGTTTTCATTCAGAAAGCCGTTTTGACATCCATCTCGCCATATCTCATAATCGAAATATGCAGCAATTGCTAGGATAATCCGAATAGATTTAAGCATTGCGACGGGCGAGAAGGTTTCATCATAATCAACTCCTTGAATCTGTTTAAAACCTTTCGCCACCAATCGCGCCTTATAGATGTGAACATTTCCATCCATATCGGCCTTTTCTTAAAAACCCATTTGCACTCAATGGTTTTGACACCATCAGTGGATCAACCAAGTTCCAAACTTGATTGTCGTACATGGATTCTATTTTGGATTTCATGGCTCCAAGCCACTTGTTGGAATCGGGTCCCACCATCGCTTCCTCATAGGTCTTAGGTTCATCGTTGTCTAACAACAATATATCACGTTGTTCCGCACTGTGTACTGTCGGTGCACGACGTGATCTTTCGACCTCCGTGGGCTGGTGTGTCTACAACCGGTGGCGCAACACTTTGCTCCTCTGTTGTGGTTCGTGGTCGCGAAACGTTTTACGGTGTTTTTGAACTTCTTCAAGATGCACCCTGCTCCCACTAACCCTTCTTGAAAGAAATTCTTTCTCCAAGAAGACACCGTGTCGGGCGACAAACACTTTGCCTTGTTCCCGATTATAAAAGTAATATCCCTTAGTTTCCTTAGGATATCCCACAAAGAAGCATTTGTCGATTTGGGTGTGAGCTTGTCGATAAACGTTTTACATAAGCTTCGCATCCCCAAATTTTGAGAAAAGACAAACTAGGGGTTGCCCTGTCCATATCTCATATGGTGTCTTTTCAACCGACTTAGATGGAACTCTATTTAGTGTGGCGCATGCTTTTCAAAAGCATATCCCCGAAGGATAACGGAAGATCACTTTGGCTCATCATCGACCGCACCATGTCCAACAAGGTGCGATTTCTCCGTTCGGACACCTCATTCCATTGTGGAGTTCTGGCGGAGTCAACGTGGAACAATTCCACAATCTTTCGATGATTACCAAACTCTTGGCTCAAGTATTCTCCTCCACGATCGATCGTAGAAACTTGATTGTTTTCCCTAAATGATTCGTACTTCATTCGGAATTCTTTGAACTTTTCAAAGGATTCGGACTTATGCCTCATTAAGTAGATATAACCATATCTACTAAAGTCATCGTAAAGGTAATGAAGTACGATAACCACCTCGGCCGTTGAGCTCATTGGTCCACATACATCGGTATGTACGAGTGCCAATAAGTCACTTGCTCTCTCACTATGTCCCGTGAAAGGTGCCTTTGTCATCTTACCAAGTAAACAAAACTCACATGTCTCAAATGATTCAAAATCAAAAGAGTGAAGCAATCCATCCTCATGGAGCTTCTCCATGCGTTTCTTATTTATATGGCCTAAGCGACAATGCCGGATAAATGTGGGGTTTATATCATTAGAGAGTTGCCTTTACGTATTAATGTTATAGATGGGAGACGCTTCAAGATTCAAAACGTATAATCCATTCACCAATGGAGCATGAAAATAGAACATATCTCTCGAGATATATTGAACAACCATTGTTCATTGATCTAAAATCATATCCTTCCGCTTGCAAACATGAAGCGGAAATAACGTTTTGACATAGTGTTGGAACACAATAACAATTATTTAATTCCAAAACTAATCCCGAAGGTAGATGAAGTGGTACGGTGCCGACAAGAACGTAGCAACGCTTGCTCCATTGCCGACGCGCAGTTCACCTCTCCCCTTCTCAAGCCTCTACTTCTTATCATTCCCGCAACGATTTGCAAATATGAGCTATTGATCCGGTATCAAATACCCAAGAGTCGGTAGGTGAAGTAGCAAGATTAATGTCTATAACATTAATACCGAAGCGAAGTCGTACTTTGCTTCTTTTTGAGATCCTCCATGTACTTCTTGCAGTTCCTCTTCCAGTGGCCTGTCTCCTTGCAATAGAAGCAAACGGCATCTGATGCCGCCGACCCTTTCTTGCCCTTCTTTGCATTGGAGGCACTCGCGATCTCATCGGGAGTTAACTTCCTCTTGGTGCAAAGCTTCTTGACAGTGGTTTGCGCTTAGCCTTCGCACCATCATCACATGATGACCGTTTTTCTGGATACTCTCCTCATTGTCTTTAGCATCCCATGCAATTCAGCCAAGGTCCTATCCATATTGTTCATGTGATAATTTAATATGAATGGCTCGAAGCTCGGAGGGAGCAATTGGAGAATCACATCGAGCCAACTCTTGGCTAAGGGAAAACCCAGCTTTTCCGGACTCTCAATGTAGCCAATCATCTTTATCACATGCGGACGACGGGATTCCCTCAACAAGCACACGCAAACAAGGACTTTGAGGTGTTGAACCTCTCGGCCGAGCTTGGTTCTCAAACATGCCACGCAGCCCCGAATAATAGTGTGAGCATCGCTGCTCTCATATTGCTTCGAAGCTCGGGGGACATTGTAGCAAGCATGAGACAACTTACGTCTAGGGCATCATTAGTGTGCTTCTCGTAAGCTCTCCGTGCGTTCGGTGGCATTATTTGGCAAATCCTCGGGATAGGGTACTTCAAGAACGTACTCCTTACGCTCTTGCTTGAGAACAATTCTCAAGTTGCGATACCAATCCATAAAGTTTGTTCTATTTAATTTTTCCTTTTCGAGAATAGATCGCAAATTAAAAGTACTTGGGTGTAGTATTAGCCGCCATTTATTCTACAACGAAAAAGCAAAGTTTAGCACAATGTTTATGCTATGTCTTTTGTTAAACAATTTAACATAAGACTCCCATTACGTATTTTCCACCTTCCCTCTAGGTTACGTATTGGGTCAAGATCCACATGTTAATTAATTTTCTAGTGAGCTTTGGCATCACTTTGCTAGAAAATTAGTAACATCGGTAAGCAACACCTTGCTAATCACATCTCTATGTGACTCTTGTTGTTGGTGTGGCATCTCTATGCCCCGGCGCCAACCTATGCCCCAAGGCCCAAAACTGTTTTGATAGCCTTGTTAAGTAAACCAAATGCTCCTGCATGTATATGTCGACATATACCCCTCGTGTTATGATAGAGAATGACACTCTGCTTTGCAGACCCACCATTGACGAGCATAACGGTGACGGATGCAACATTTGGAAGGGCATCATTACTACTTAATTTTGCGAGGATGCTATCCTATCAAACAAACATATCACATATGAAAGCAAGAAGAATAGCATATAGTGAAATAGTATGGCCCCCTTCACATGGTGATCTCCATCTCCATGCCTGTGAGGATCTCCATCTTCATCACCGTTCTTTCGAGTGCCGAATGCTTGATTTCTTCAAACTAAGCTACTACTATAGAAGCTCTAATTGAAGATTACATTGACTCACGTCGTGAAAGAATATTACAAGCATTGCACGTATGAAAGAATATTACGGGGATTGCACATATGAAAGAATATTACATGCATCACATGCATCTCATACATACAATAGGGCCATACCATCTCAAAGCATTCTCTGCAAAAACAAGTTAGGCGTAGAAACGTTTTCTACTTATCGCGAGCTACGGCATCGAGACGACCTATAAGGGGGTACGCACACGGCGGTCCCCACGAAATTCATAGATCCAATCTATGAATTCGCTTACGGAAACCATGTCGGCATAATCATATTATGTCGTCCCGATACACTATCAAGGGAGATGGTTTGCGTAGGCGCGAGCGCTAACAAGATCGGACTACGAGATACCTTCGGCATAATCACATTATACCGTTCCGATACACTATCAAGGAACGCTATCTCGAACTCCAACTCAAACCGAGTTATATGGAAATTGCTTCGACGTAATCACATTACGCCGTTCCGATACACTATCAAGGAACGCAATTACCATTAACTCTCCTCAACGATCCCGTTAAACCGATTGATCTAATCAACCCGTGCGCAAAACTTGTTCCAGATCCAATCTAAAACCCGAACTAAGCAAGATTAGCTCGATACCACCGAAGGGTTACACGGAGGCTACGCTAGCCAAAAACAAAAACTTTTACCGCGCAAACCAGGAACACTTGCAAGTAAGGGCCGATAGATCGTTACCGATTGGAGTAGAGTGCGGCGGAATAGCCAATCGGGGCAATCCGATCTGAACAGTGTAGCCGATTCCCGAGACGCCGATTCGCCAATCGCCCGATTCGAGCGTCCGGCCGCGTTCTCACGCGTCGCTCCGATGCGCCCGACCGCAGCCGATCAAGAGCGCGCAACGTAGCGGCGTCTCTACGGTATCCACACGTCCGGGGACGAACGCCGTACACCCGTGTGCTAGCACGCGATGCAAGGCTAGGGGTTTGGCTCGAAAGTGGGGAGGGTTTCCGTGGAGATTGATCTCGGCGACTTCGTTGCACGCGATGCAATTGACATGTTGTAGCTCTCCACCCCTCCCTCCTTTATATAGAGTTGGCCGATCGGGACTAGTGGCCGATTAGGACTCTATTTTGAATCGGATCTCATCCGTATCTCATAGAGTTGGCCGCCCATACGTCGTAAGCCCATAGGACTCTATCCGATCGGATCCCTATCCGATCGAGCCGTATCCGAGTCCAACTCGAATATCTATTCTATCCCCTTAAGCGTGCGACCACGTAGGTTCGGGTATACTCGGTTTCGGCTATAGTCTAACTTAGCCGATCGTCGGCTCGAGTCCAACTCAGCCGACTGTCAATAGCGGCGCCTAGCGGCACATATTGACACCATAGTATACAAGAATATAATATCGGCTCGAACTGTAATGTGTACACAAATCCCTTTGCCTCACGATACCGTTAAGCTATAGGCAAGATGTGTGCCATCCCTTCAATAGCTTAACCATTCACTCGAACCGTATTGGATTATCCGTCCATTGATTGACTCCTCAATCAACTTAGCATGGCCATGCATTTCCATAATCCATTACCTCGAGGGGCCCGAGATATCTCTCCAAAGGAGGGGCAAATTCCATCTTGATCACTCACATCCCACTCCATGTTTCATAGCAAACCCGAAAACTACCTTTATAACTATCCAGGTTATGGAATAGCGTTTGGTAGTCCCAAAGTAGGCTACTACACATGTTGGAATCCATGGTGATCTCAGGTCTAAGGACTTTGTACCAACACTACCTGAGACCAACTAATGGCACATTAATTCTGTAGTGTCTCATGGTGGGTCTATCCAACAATGTGTTCTCTAACACATATGTCCATGTTTATTGATTTGGTATCTCCATACCCATGATCTATGAGACATGATCATCAATCAATAAACATGCCGATCTTAGAATCATATTTGTTCCAACAATATGACATATGATCAGGGATCATTTAGAAATAGATTCATACATATCGAGTCTCATAAATAAGTCACGTACTTATTGATCAATACAAGATGTCTATTTCATGGAACTGAATAACACTTTATTCATTTATACATAAACATTGACGTGATATCCAACATCTCCATGTTGCCTCTAGGGCATATCACTAACATTCATACCTTGGAGGAGCAAAAGGCTTCAGCAGCAGGGCTCCGGTGCTAGGCGTCACACCATCTCCAAAGCGCAAGTAGTTATAATGTGGAAGCTAGGAGTGCCACAGGAGGAAGAGATGGCGTAGAGGAAGCTGGCAAAAATCTTCAGACTCTGTTTGATAGCCCACTGTCATCCGACCATGTCTAGGCCCTAGCCACACTCCTGGAAGTTGAGGTCTTGACCCAGCCACTCAGTCTGGCGTAGCAAGAGGAACAAGCAGAGCCAATGCCATCGCCGGCCTGAACAGAGGATGGCGGCCAGAGCGCATCGTGGGTATTTGTTGAAATGTCAAGTCCATCTATTTATTTTAATGTCATGAGTTGGAATGTGAGAGGGCTAAATAATGTTAGCAAGAGAGCCCTTGTCAAGGAATCTGTCAGTTCTAGTGGTGCTTCAATTGCGTGCTTTCAAGAAACTAAGTTGTCTGATGTTAATCGTTCGATCGTCTTTGAGTTATGAGGACATGAATTTGATGAGTTTGCTTTCTAGCCTACGGTACAAACTAGGGGAGGGATCTTAATTGCCTGGAAAGGTAGCTTGTTTAGAGGAGTTTTAATTCATCAAGGGAGTTGGTCAATCTCAATGAAGATGGATTGGGTGCAAGGGCAAAGATCCTGGGCGCTAACTTATGTTTATGGCCCTCAGTCGGACTCGGATAAAATGTTGTTTTTGGAAGAGCTTCAAGGGATTAAGAATTTATGTCAGGAGGAATGGATGGTTATCGGCGATTTCAACTTAATTGCTGAAGCCACGGACAAAAACAATCCTAGAATTAATAGAAGAATGATGAATGCTTTCCGAAATGCTATGAATGGCTTGGAACTTCGTGACATGTACATGTTTGGCAGACGCTACACGTGGAGCAACGATCAACAAAGTCCGACGATGGTAGCACTTGATAGGGCGTTGGTCAAAACTTCATGGGAGGAAAGTTTCCCAGAGGCAATGCTGCAAGGCTTGAGTTCATCATATCTGATCACTGCCTACTTTTGTTGACTTGTGCGGACCCTGGGAAACGTAGAAGAAGGTTTCGCTTCGAGTCCTTTTGGACGAAGTTGGAAGGTTTCGATGAAGTGGTTAAAGAATGTTGGCAGCGTGAAGTTAACTCGCAAGATCCTTTCCTGATCCTCCATCTCAAAATGGCCAGATTAAGCTGCACACTAACCAAATGGGGACAAAAGCAAATAAGCCATTATAGATTCCAGATTCAGATTGCAAGTGAGATCATTTTGCAACTCAACTTGGCCCAAGAAAGGAGAGCACTATCATACTCAGAGAGGCAACTCAGAGCTCTATGCAAAGGCAGAAGTCTAGCTCTGGCATCGCTTGAACGAATTCGGCTAAGGCAACGAGCAAGAGTAAGAAATCTCAGAGAGGGTGATGCAGGCTCAAAGTATTTTTACCTCAAAATCAGATCAAGGCAAAGAAAGCTTTTCATTCCGATGTTACAACACGAAGGCACAACTGCCACCACTCATCAAGATATCATGCAACTAGCTCAGGACTATTTTGCCGAAGTGATGGGGAATTGTAGTCCAGATGGCCAATCCTTGATTCTCCACCGGCTACCTTTGGCCTCGGCTGACTTAGCAGATCTCGAGTCCCCAATTACAGAAGAAGTTTGGGCAACGGTGAAATCTATGCCAGCAGAGAAAGCTCCAGGCCCCAGTGGGTTCACGGGCATGTTCTTCCAGTGATGTTGGGCAACTGTTAAGCAGGAGGTGATGGCCGCACTAGTGAAGTTCTTTGCTAGCAACAATCAAAATTTACACAAGCTAAATTCAGCCGTAATAACTCTGCTTCCGAAGAAAGAGAACCCTGGTCTCCTCAAGGATTACCGACCTATCAGCCCAATGCATAGCTTCTCTAAAATTGCAATGAAGATCTTGGCCCAACGCCTAGCTCCAAGAATGAATGAGCTAGTCCCCTTCTCGCAGACTGCTTTCATCAAGAAACATAACATACATGAGAATTTCTTATATGTCAAAGGTTTGGTCGACCAACTTCACAAACAGAGGAAGACAATGATTCTACTCAAGATTGACATCTCTAAAGCCTTTGACTCAGTCTCCAGGAGTTTTTTACTTTCAATGCTGCAACATCGGGGGTTTGGCCCTAATTGGAGACGATGGATTTCTTCGATCCTTCTAACAGCAGAGACAACAATCCAAATCAATGGAGATATAACTCAACCATTCAAGCCAGCGCAGGGGCTGCGGCAAGGAGACCCATTATCATCGCTTTTATTTGTCCTTGTGATGGATACACTACTAGCATTGATCAAAAAGGCGGCTTCGGCAAACTTGCTAGCACCTTTAAGAGCCCGGAAGAATCTCCCTCACATCTCTCTATATGCCGATGACGCGATCATTTTCTTTCGCCCAACATAGGAAGAAGTCGAAGTGGTAAAGGAGATCTTAGATCTTTTTGGCAATGTTACTGGTCTAAAAGTAAATCTCTCAAAGAGCGCCATCACGCCGATTCATTGTGGTGAGCAACATGTGGCTTTGGTACAGACTCACCTATCCTGCACAGTGAAACCTTTCCCTATTGTTTACTTGGGACTTTCCTTGGGGATAAGAAAGTCGACCAAAACGGAGTTACAACCTATGATGGACAAATTGGGGAAGAGGGTGGCTGGTTGGAAACCAAGAATGTTGTCGATCGACGGACGTTTATGCTTGGTGAAGTCGATCATGACGGCTTCGCCGGCATACCTAATGACAACAATGCAACTTCCGTGATGGGCCGTCAAAGAAATAGAACGGAAATGACGCGGATTCCTTTGGAAGGGCCAGGAGGAAGTCAATGGAGGACATTGCTTGGCGGCATGGAAGAAAGTCTGTTGTCCAGTACAGAAAGGAGGATTGGGGGTGAAGGACATCACTCTACAGGGGCAAGCTTTAAGGCTGCAATGGCCGGCAAAACAGATAGAACAAGGGAATAGGCCTTGGGCCCTGGCAGGACATAAAACAGAGAAGGACATCGCTCCCCTCTTTGCTTCAATAGCTCGCTTTCAGTTGGGTGACGGTAACAATACACAATTCTGGATAGATAATTGGACTGGCAATGGAAGCTTCAACTGGCATTGGCCAGTTTTATACTCTTATGTTCGTCGCACAAAGCTGACAGTAGCTGAGGGGTTAACAGGAAATCGATGGCTAAGGTGGTTGCAGGGATCGCTATCTTTGGAAGCGCTGGCACAATTCTTAATTCTTTGGGATGAATTGAGAGACACAAACCTATAGCCTTCAGAAGACATAATTGACTGGACGGCGGCGGGAGATGGAACTTTCACAGTGAAATCAACTTATGCCCTGTTTTTCCAGATGACGGAAGACTGTTCGTATGGAACTTTGCTTTGGAAGACGAGATCTCCTTCACAAATCAAGTTCTTCATGTGGTTGATGTTGCAGGGAAGTTGCCTAACAGGGGATAATCTAGCACGTCGAAATTGGCCGCATGACGAACTTTGTCCTCTTTGCCGCACCAAGGTGGAGACATGTTGCCATCTGTTTGTAAACTGTATCTACTCGGAGGCGGTGTGGAGGAGATTGAGAACATGGTTTGGGGCTAATTTCCAGCTGCCATCTGAGGTGAATGCAGATTTGTCGGATTGGTGGTTGCACACGCGCCGCTATTTTCGGACGGGGAACAGGAAGGTCTTCGATAGTGTTCTCCAACTGATTTGCTGGATGATTTGGAAGGAACGAAACGCTAGGATCTTTGAAAACAAAGTGAAAACGACGACGCAATTGACGGAAGACATCAATGAAGAAATTGGAGTGTGGGGAGAAGCGGGGATTTGTAATCTGAATCGGGAGTAATCCCGTGACGATGTATAATGTTTTCTTTTCCTGTTTTTCCCAATCCCCTGTAAACCTTAACTTTTCTTCTTAATCTTAAAATTTGAACGACTTCCTTGGCCGTCTCGGCAAAAAAGTATAAATAGGGAGGCTACAGTCGCGCATTCGCGTGACTCTATAGGCTAGTTGTAATGGTTAGAACCGTATCAAATTTGATAACTGTATCGAATTGATTGCTGTACGTAGCAATGTAAAAAAATAATGTCTGTTTAAACAATAGAGATTCTTGTGATGTGATTAGCATATTAGATAAAACTGGTTATATTTTCCATTTGCAAAACAAATTACACGTTTCATGTAGATATAGTATTTTTTCCATATTCCCATCGGGTTTGTAGGTAAAACTTTTCTGAACTTCTCTTTTATCTCAGATATGTTTTGTGCTGCAAACTAACGAGTTAGCAAGGAACAGGGAAGATCTTAGCAGTCACCAAGTGTATTTGTTTTTTTTCTCTTTGTTCACTCTCTAATGGTTATGCATTTGTTTTTGGATTCTCTGTTTACTCTCCAATGACCTTGTCTTCTCTTTGGTACAAAAGTTGGGTTTCCAGTGTATGGAGTGTAGTGGATAATTGTCTCCATTGCAAGTAATAGGAACCAAATTTCACTTCTTTTTTCAGCAGTGGGTTGTATGAATATACTGGGATTGTTCCATTGTCAATTGTATTGTAAATCACATTTCATGACCTCATCCTGAACATTATCTAATGTTTTCCACAAGGCTTCGCATGAGAAAGAAAACAAAGAAACTTATGCCATCATGTTTAGCGAGTAATTTTACCGTTGATTCTTTGTTTCTCTCTAAACCAGGTCCAGGTTTTTTTGGGCTAAATGCTTTTTTAGTGTAGAAAAATGGCATGAGGAGTTCAATTATGCTTGAGAAAACTATAAAGGCCTAGAAGGTCTATATGAGATTGCAGTGCAAACAATGATCTGGACATCAGTCATGCTTAGGCCCTGTTCGTTTGGACAGTTGATAGTGGCAACATTTTTTAGTACGCTTATCAACTGCTAAAAATATGTTTTTAAAAACTTTTTATATACAAGCTTCTTTAAAAAATCAAACAAATCTCTATTTTTAAGTTCGTAATAATTAATAATTAATTAGTCATATTTGTCCAGTTTCAAATGCCATGGAGTTGTCCCAGCCAACGGCCGAAAAGAATTGTTTTGAATGCCACGGAGTTGTCCCAGCCAATGGTCGAAAAGAACTCAACGTTCAGTTAGTTGGACAATAAAAAATTTGAATCATACCAGCACGCAGATCAAATGTTATGTGAAGATTGTACCACATACCCACTCGGCCGGCTTATCCGACTAGAGAGATAAAAGGTGGGCCAGACTCATACTTTGTGTAATTATAATAGGACTTAGATATGGTGTTGTCGCAGCAAAGATTCATAGTCCGGGTTGAACATTATCATGTAACAAATTAGAAGACCGATGTCATGCCTGGCAAGGTTTTCCCTTTGTAACCTTGCCCACAACCTAGAGGGCACCTCTCAAGGGCAACAAGCAACTTACAACCCATAGCCACAACTCGATCGTCCGATCGATATAATACTTGATGGATTCAATTCCCAAAATAGGAGTAGTGAATTACCTCTTAGCGAGAGGGCCGGAATGTCACACCCCGCTTTTTCCCCTAGTTTAAAATTCATATGCAAAATTATGCAAAAGAAATCGTCGGAAAAATAAAAGAAAGTGAAACTCTGGCAATAAAATTCATTTAATATTTGGAAAAGGCTTGGTGGGATTTTTTTAAATTCCCCATGGCAAAATGCATTAACACGAATTTTATCGGAATTTTCGAGCAAGAAAAACAATTTTAAAATTTGAATTATGTTAATTGGAATTAAATTCCTAAGGAAAAGTTCTTTTCCTTTTTCCTTTTTTCCTTTTGGGTCGTGGGCCACCGCCCATTTCTCCCCTCTCCTTCCCGCGCACCGCACCTCCTCGCCTAGGCCGGCCCGAGCCGAGACCCACCGCGCCGCAAGTCTACGTCGCCTCCTCCTCTTGGTCGGGGACTGACAGGTGGGGCCCACTTGTCATCCCCAATCTCCGGCCGAGGTTTCCGGCCACCGCCATGCCCGCGCATCCCACGACCACCTCACGCACTCCCTGCCCTGACTCGCCCACTCCGTGCCTCCGCCCGCACCGCGCGCCACCTCCCCACGTCACCCTCGTGCTCTAAAACGCTGGAACGGCCGAGTCCGAAATCGCCGGCCGCCGCCATTCAAGCACCGCCTCGGCCACGTCCGTGCACCCCTAGCCCTATAAATATCCCCGAGCTCCAGCCGAGCCGCCCCCTCTCTCATTTGTGCAAATCCGGCTCGCTGTTGCCCCACGCCAAAAAAAACCAAGCTCGCCGTTGCGTTCCTCACTCCGGTCGCTCGTTCCACTCTAGCCGCCGCACGCCATGCCAAACCGCCGCCATAGCCCGACTCGCCGCCTCTTGAAACACACCGACCATCGCTTTTCCCCAAAACCCCGCCTGTAAAACTTGTCGTTAGCCATCATCTTCCTCCATGCCGACCGTTTCTCCAATGAGCACCCTCTCCCCTCTCTTTTTCTCTCTTTTCCTCCCTCTCCGGTCACTCCCGAGCCACGGCCCGTCTCTCCACCACGCCGCGCCGAGCACGCATGCCTTTTCCGCCGCTCGCCGGTGGCCATTTGGGCCCTTGCGCTGCCCGTGCCGCCGCCTCGCGCCCGCGCGCGTGAGCGTGCACGCCTCTTCCGCGACGCCCGTGCACCGTCCGCGTCGCCAAGCACCACTGGCCGTTGGTCGCGCCGCCTCGCCGTCGATCATTCGCGCCGCCTCCCCTCTGGACCGTCGGATGGATCTAGGCCATCCATGTGGCCGTGCCGTCGTGGCAACCGCGTGGCTGCCGCGTAGGCGCCACGCAAGCATCACGTGGTGCGTCTCTGCCCGGGCCGGTGGGCCGAGTCCACCGTGCGCCGCCCCTCTCTCTCCCCGTGCATGCTGACGTCAGCCCTAGCTGGCACTAGCGCAATAAATCATTTAATTTTTTTTGTTTTTCTTTATTAGTAATTCACTGAAACTTGTAAAATTCATAATAAACTCATCCAAACTCTGTTTGAGTCCGTTCAAGTTGCAGTGGACTCATAAAAATGTCTAGAATTCATTAACAAATAGTTTAATTATATGTTTTAGTCGTCTCATAACCCTTTTTGCGGTGCTTTGTTTGTCGAGTAGATTCCGGTGTCGCCAACGCCCCGCTTTATTTTGAAGTAGTCGCAGAGGTTTAGCTAGAGAAAGACCAAGGTAAGTCATGTTTCCTTATTGATCATGTTGTCCCTACTTCATAAATTTATCTCGCTTTATCTATCAAATCGCATTCTTTTATAATGTCATGTGGATGGGACCTATAGTACTCAGCTTATGTTGTTCACCCTAATTCATTGATTAACTGGGGACTAATTTGACTATATGTTGAAATAGGAATTGCTTAGCCCCGCTTAGTTCAACTAGGTCATTATTGGGAGAACTATACTGCTAGTTATAGTGATATGAAATGATGGTCATGGACCAATATTACTTTGGATTCGGTGATAAATAAAATATGATAAAAAGGTGGGCTATGGGTGCACGATTATGATAGACGCACCCATGACAATTAAGGACCGGTACACGGGAAACCCTAGAAGAACTAATCGTGCGTACACAAGCCAACGTGGGCAACGGCTAGGCTTGTAGTATAGCTCGTTCCTGTCTGACGCACCTAGGCAAGAGTGAGCGTGATGGAGTTAGGATGGGCCGGGAAAGGCCTATGCAGCTTCCGGATTCACCTAGACAAGAGGGGGCTGCCTACCTTGGATTTAAAGGTAGGGGCAAACCTGAAGTGTGGCGTCGCTTGGTCAGGGAGGGTTATGCGAATGGTCCTGTCACAGACCCCTTTTCGATATGTCGTGGTGGCATGTCGACGCATGGGAACATGTCGTGGGGCTGTGTCTTGTGGGTACAAGACATACGCCTCTAATCAGAGTTAGAAACTATTCGAATAGCCGTGCTCGCGGTTATGGGCGGTCAACCAAATTCACCGTGATTAGTCCCACTTAAGGATAATTTGAATTAATGAAACTTGATAGAATAGTTGGATGGATAGGGCTGTCTCAACGTGGTGTAATGTTGAGAAGAGATGATTAATTTGGCCTAATTAAACTTAATTATTGTTTTACTGCCTTCAACTTAACTTTGTGAAATGCTCGCATTATGCAAAACTAACCCTAGCCTTCCCTTGGAAATGGATTGGTCAACCGACTTTAAGCTGACTGGTATTGAAAAATACGATGGCAAGACCAACCCATAATCGTGGCTCACCATCTACACCTTGGCCATATCAGTAGGAGGAGGGAACAACAAAGCCATGGCAAACTATTTGCCTATGGCACTCGCTGATTCTACAAGGAGCTGGCTTTCAGGGCTTTTGTGGGGGTCAATTGATTCCTGGGGCGATTTTTGGAGCCGGTTCATTGCGAATTTTTAGGGTACCTATGAAAGACCTAGCACACACTTCGATCTTTACCATCTCATACAACGTAAGAACGAATCCCTCAAGGACTACATGCCTGTCCATGGTACCAACTAGGTCCTTGTGCCCATTGCTCACTACTACACTTGGCGCGTCAGGTAGGGGTTGCGTTGAATTTTTTTGTCGACATGTGCGATAAGATCAACTTTGGGAGCCGCCAACTTCACCTTCCCTCCAGGACAAGCATACTGCTTGGGTAGCCTCGATTTCCTCATCAACCGCTTTGGCAAGCTCTCTCTCTGAACTCGGATTTGAACCAGTCGGGGAGAGACCAAATCGCTTCGGTCCCGTTTGGTCTCTCGAACTCGGCCAAGGCTTACTCCAAGAAGGTCTCCTCCAATGTAGATCCAAACTGTTCAGAGGGATTGCCATCATCAACTAACCCACATAGGATCTCCAACATCACGACAATCTACCCTCGGATCATCATGCATCCTTTGCTGCTCGCGGCCACTTCTTAGGTCTAGGTCTGCTTCACCTCCTAGGGTTCGACCTAGGCATGCTTCAACCATGTTCGGCGTTGGGCCAAGGGAGGTAGGTGTCCTGATCAAATCGGTTGGTGACTGCTATAGCATCATGGAAATTGTCAATCCATCCGATAGCGTGGACGGTTACAATGACTTCAACACGGTTTCAGTTATAGTGACTTCAGCACTGAAACTATCTACAGCTCCGAGTACTCCGATGACTATACTCCTATCTTTGAAGCTTTCATTGCCGATGCACCAGCCAAACATGAACAAGCTCGCCTTGCACGGGGAGCCGAGGAAGAGCGCTTATGTAGAGGAAGACTACGTGCGGAAACAACAGGATCTAGCTTGAGGAGGATGACCGGTGGCACAATAATATCCTCCAAACTCGCGTTGATGACACCAACGTCTTTGTCTTACCCTAGCAAAATGCTATTGCGTATGCAACACTATAGACACCCTCATCGATGCCGCTCTAGACAACACCATGACTCCAACGCTCAACAAAATCAAAGCCATGGTGGTCACGGGATTAGCACAACAAGATAAGAGGGTTGGAGGTCGTCGACACCCAAGCCACGTGCCAAAAGAATCCTACGTCAAGACACCCAAGTCCAAGTCCCTAATAGGCAACTGTCAAAGCCATCAGTCATCTTACAACGCCTCACGGGATCACCGATCGACTCCCAGCAGCCGAGGCCACACCGCGTGAAATCTGCATCGGCATGAGGAAGAAAACAGGCAACCAGAGGAGTCAACTAGCAACCGTAACATCGACCACCATGATGATAGACATCGCTGCGACCGCCAACACAAGGGGCACCACAACGACGACCATAGACGTGAAGATAGACATGGCCGTCGCGAAGGCGAAGACCTCAGAGATGAGCTCAACCGTCGCCACTGCGAAAGAGAAGACCATGTGCATCACACACATCATCTCCCACCATCACCTGATGATGGGGACAATGGGGTCCCAGCTTTCACCTTAATAAGAAAATGGGCTAGTGCAGGAGATCTAAAGTGGATGAGTAAAGGGGACAAATGTTTAGAAATGTTCAGTGTCACACCCAGAAATTTCTACCCAGAATTTTCGAAGCTGAATGTGTAATAAAATCCCTGTCCAGGACCAGCCAGGGTACACAAACGACAAATTGTATATACATAATCCATGTCTTAGAAACACAAAAAAGTCTTACAAAATGAAGCGAAAAAGAAAAATAAACTAGCTAATCCACTAGACACTTGAGTCGTGGCGACTCCAATCCACAGACATCCTTGACGGTAGCGACAAGCCTACATGTCAGCAAATGAGATCCTCCAACTGTGAGGTGGGGGAAAAGGCAAAACTGAATACGTTCCACGGTACTCAGCAAGTCATACCAAAGAAAGGTATGATGCGGAGGCTGTTGAGGTTCTTCCTCCATAGTAGCGCTTCTTAACCTGATCCTTGTGATCTTGCTAGATATACTTCTCCTGCGAGCGACTCTCTTAGATGGAGAGTAATGGTTAGCGTCCGGCACTTATACAAATGATACTTCGGGTTAGGTAACGAAATTTTATTTGTATATTCGGGAAAGAAAAACACAAGGGATCCCTCGGGACCATGTTTGAAAGTACGACCCATCACTAAATAATCTTCGTCTATTATTTCGTAAGGTTTGGTGATGTAGAGTACATCTCCTAAGGTCCCGGCATTGAAAGCAATACGAGTGATTAATAAAGTACATTCAATTTATCCTTTTATTCTAAATTATTTTCACCATTGTTTAATCTTTATCGAATATACGAAAACGGTGAAATCTTATAAAAAATAACTATTGCTCGTTCTAACAACCAGCGATTGCAGCAACCGGAAGATGCCTCGTCTCCTGTTCTCTTCGCCGCGGCAGAAAGGTCCCACTGACAGTCTCAGCCCTTCTCCCACTGCAGGTGGGCCACCCGAATTAGGCCACACATAAACTAATCCCACCCCGACCGAAAAGCGAACGCTCATCAAATCCAATCCAGCCCGTCCTTCCCCACACCAACGGCTGCGATGCCTCGTGGGTTGACGTGGCCTCCGACATCAGTGGTCCCCACACCCGCGTAATTAACTCCCTATTAGCACATCTTCCTAATTAGTCCATCTTAATTTAATTAGTTATAATACGGATTGATTAATATTGACAGCCTCCCTGCAACTTTAGCCTTCTTCCCGCAGCATCGAAGCGGAGGGGAAAGGGGAGAGAGAGAGGCAGAGCGAAATCGAGCGAGCGAGCGAGCGCGCAATGTGAGAGTGCGGTTCGCGAGCCTGCGATTCGATCCCTGCCGCCGCCGCTCGCCGGTGCGAGGTGAGATCTCTCGTTCTGCGGTTACCTTTTTCTTTTTCTTGTTTACGTTTTGGAGGAAAAGAATCGGATTCTTTCGTTGTGCGTGCTTCGGTGCGCGATGGATGGTGCGTGCGATTTGGTAGGGTTTGGTGGGATGATTTGAGGCGATTTGGGGTGTGTGTGGGTGTTTGGATGACGCGCTCGCGTGTATGGCGATGGTTAGGCAGGCTGTGATTTTGCGGGGGAAGGATTTTGGGGGGGCAGTGGAGAGGAGGCCCTGATTCGGGTTCTTGCGTAGCTGAGGCGAGTTCTTGGCGAGAGGTTTGATTTTGGAGTTAGTTTGCTAGCTTGGTTAGGATTGTAGGGGGATTTTGAGCTGTTGAACAGACGCTCAAAAGTTCAGAGATCATTCGACCGTCAAAAATGGGACATACTGCTGAAGGGAACGCAGCTCGCTCTCCATCCGCAGGATCACAGATTAGTAGTCATGTTCGTGCTGTTCTTTTTTTGTCCATGTTGTTTGAATCCAGTATAAACCTTGGGACAGTGTCCATGCTGTTAAAAATGGTTCAAATCTGTGTACTGTTTGGATTTCGAAACATGTAGGAAATCCTAAATCTGTTTATGTCACTTAAAGAAAATAAATGTGAAATTTGAATTCCTTTTCAAAATCTGGAATGTAAACACATATAAGCATGCACGAAAATCTGAATAATTGAAACGAACATGCATTTTTTTCAACGCATTTCAGACAATTCATTTTTTAGACATTAGTCCATACCTATAAAAGCTAGGCTGCCAAACAGATTAGTTGCTTTTCATAATCACATAATCTCTAGGCGCTTCTCAGCCATAAGATGGAAGTGCTGTTTTTCAAGAATTCTACGCCCATTACAATCAGCGGTAACACTACAAGTGGAGCAACGGTTCAATATGCCAATGATACATTTATTGCTCAATACTAAGTTTTGCGGTGTTATCAGTACATAATCTAACTTCTGTTGCATATTTAGCTGAAAAAAATTAACAACATAGAATCACCTTCTGTGCCAATGAATTTCTTAAAATTAACTTCTGCTTGTCATATGACCACAGGGCAGAATGTACAAGATGCTGTATCCTAGCTGGAGTGACATTTCAGCGTACATGTCAGAGTATTGGTCTGTTATAATTGCAACAGTCATTTTTGCGTCTGTTAGTGGTGTGACAATTTATTATACTGTCAATCAATTGAACAAAAACATCAGCTTGAGTTTGATGAAAGCTATCAGAGCCAGGGCAAGGAAGTACAAGAAATTGAAAGATAAGGTCCCTGCCTCTTCCCACATTTGGAGAAAAGAACTTGGCTCTCGAAGTAAGGGTCTGAAATGTTGTGTATGCTTGAAGTCTGTTTCATCTCCGCAGTATACGGGGGGAGTTATCCATCAGTGTGATATTTGTGGTGCCACTGCACATCCTAGCTGCTCAGGAAATGCACACAAAGATTGCAAATGTGTTTCTATGGTTGGTTTTGAACATGTCATTCATCAGTGGGCTGTACAGTGGATTGACACATCGGATCGCTCTGAGGAGGATTCTTTCTGCTGCTATTGTGATGAATCTTGCAATGGAGCTTTCCTCGCAGGTTCTCCAATTTGGTACTGTATGTGGTGCCAACGACTAGTGCATGTTGATTGTCACAACAACCTATCTAAAGAAACTGGTGATATCTGTGACTTGGGCCCCTTGAAGCGGCTAATATTGTCACCTCTTTGTGTTAAGGAGCTCCACTGGACAGGTGCAGCAGGACTTTTCAGTTCTATCACACATGGGGCTAATGAATTGGCTTCCAATGTCCGAGAGAGGATCAGGAGTCGTAGTAAAAGGTACAGAAAGGGTGCCATTTCTGTTGATTCAGATAGCTCTGGTACTATTGACCCGCCATCTGATCTTGAAGGAGATTCACAAGAAACAAACAATGTAGCTAAAAGGAGAGATGATCATGTCAATGGTGAACTTCCTGAAGTACATGAAAGCTCTGAATCGGAGAATGATAAACAGCTCATGACAGAAAACACAACTAGCATACCAAATGGCCAACATGAGGATTCACACATACACAATAATCAGAAATATGAAATCGTGGATGTGCCTTCTGATTCTAGGCCATTGGTAGTTTTTATTAACAAGAGAAGTGGAGCACAGTGTGGTGATTCACTGAGACAACGTTTACAGATCCTTCTTAATCCTATCCAGGTTGGGCAGCAAGGAGTAGCTACTTAAAATCTTTTATCAGCTTCAAATTATATGTTCTGTTTGGTTTTTCTATTACATGCCTCCTAAATCTTTGTTACTGTATAGTAGACTTTCATAAATCACATATCCTTTAGTGGACCTTTTTTTTGGGTGGGTGGCCCATCTTTGATTTATCTAAAACGCTCTGCTATGTTTCTGTTCACTTTCTGGCACCTGGCTGTAGTTAGATTAGAGCTCTTAGTGCAAGATACCTTTAACTGTTAGTCCTATCAATAATAAACCTTGAGTCCATTTTTATGGTACTATCTTATTTTTATAGGTTTTTGAGCTGGGTAAGCAGCAAGGACCAGAAGTTGGTTTGACTTTGTTTAGGAAGGTGCCCCACTTCAGAGTTCTTGTTTGTGGTGGAGATGGCACAGTTGCTTGGGTCCTGGATGCTATTGAGAAACAGAAGTTTGAAGCTCCACCACCTGTGGCCATCCTTCCAGCTGGTACTGGTAATGATCTTGCCAGGGTTTTGTCTTGGGGTGGTGGTCTTGGTATTGTTGAGAAACAGGGAGGTCTGTTCTCTGTTTTGAAAGATGTTGAGCATGCAGCAGTTACTGTTCTTGATAGATGGAAGATCACAATAAAAGACAACCAAGGGAAGCTTATGTCACAACCAAAATATATGAACAACTACTTTGGTATGTCCTTGCAACTTCTTAGCTTTGATTCTCAAACGATTATTTCATAGACTGATGAACCTTTTATACTGATGTTCTTCAGGGGTCGGCTGTGATGCAAAGGTTGCTTTAGATATTCACAACCTGAGGGAGGAAAACCCTGAACGTTTTTATAGTCAGGTAAACCAGCTTGTTCCTAGGAAGTCACTTCTCCTTGTTGTTGCAACTGAATTTGTTACTTGTCTTGCTTGGTTTCACTGGTCAGTTCAATATTTTTTCAGAAGAACAATATATTTGGGGAACCTTAGGTTTTAGGTAATGAAACAAATATTCTGTCCGCTGCCGTAGTGATTTATGAAGTAGAAAATTTCAACTCGACACAAAGCATATTGTTATTTGCTAACTCTCTATGCATACTTGTTGAAGAACTCCATGACAGCCCGTGCAAAGTGCAGCTCATCACAATAGTCGTGTGCCACTTGGGGAACCTTAGGTGCTGTATTATTGTTGAACAGGCAACATCTTCTCTGTTCAGAAGTGCTAGTATGACCTATGGTGGAAGAGTTTGAAATATCACATGCACCATTTACTGTCTGATGGCACACTGATCTTAAAAAGAAACATGAAGTGCTTGTGAAGTTGAGAAAACTGTGCAAGAATGCAAGATGGACCTTACAGGCATATATGTTGGCACATATATCTTTTACACCAATAAAATCCTTACTGTGGTACTGTACTCTAAATCTGTTGAAAGAAAATAATTAATGAGGATTTTCATTGTGTTGAGATGCACAAGGTTTTTTTTACATACTACTACCTCCGTTCCCAAAAAACCAACTTTTGGCTATGTATCGGGACATAACCTATGTCTAGATGCATAAGTTGTTTTTTGTAGGATGGAGGGAGTATATTTCTAGTTTGTGGAAAAAGGAGCTTTTTTATTCTCATATGTTTATTTTATTTTTCTTTGATCACTTGATAAACTTAAATTCTCCAATAATAAACATCAAATGGTAATCAGATTCACACATTCCATGCCTATATGATTTTCTATCTTCTTATCCTGCATTGTGTTTGCAAATCTGGTTCTGACAGTAATGGTATACAATTTCTTTGTAGTTTATGAACAAGGTGCTTTATGCAAAAGAGGGAGCAAAGAATATGATGGATAACACATTTGATTATTTTCCATGGGATGTCAAGCTTGAGATTGATGGATCCAAAATTAATATTCCTCAGGTAAAGTGCATCATATTGCTACTGTTCTTGCTTTCCCCTTTTCTTCTCTTATTAAGCTAATAATTCTGCATGTCTTCAAGGTAAAATGTGATGCCCAAGTGCACATGATATTGATAAATTATTTGAGTGTAAGATAGTTACTGCAGTTTTATACTTGATCGATCACTTGGAGATGCTTCGGCATGATAGTGTCCAGTGTTCACAACTAGTAATCTTTTAGTGTAATGTAGAAGCATGTCCTGATTATTCCATGTAGGGGTGTTCATCTCTGGTTTCTTCAATCCGTTGAAAACCAGAGGTGGACAAGATTAGGCCGTAATTAGCGATGATGGTGACTGAGCACACTGAAAAATTGCCTACGGTCGGTTTGAGCAGTTCCCAGGAAAAAAATAATGTACCTCCCTAAACTTTTATCTTTCCACTGAAGGACTCCGAAGGTATCCTTGTTGCCAATATTCGGAGCTACATGGGAGGGGTTGACCTGTGGAAGAATGAGGATGATGTTTCTGACAATTTCCACCCTCAGTCAATGCATGACAAGATGCTAGAAGTAGTTAGCTTCACTGGAATGCTGCATCTTGGAAGGCTGCAGGTATGGATGATTTTCTTGATTATTAAACTTCCTGGTCTTTGACATTTTTTTTCATGTGGAATCACCTCTGGATAACATAACCTCGCTGTAGGTAGGGCTTTCTCGCGCGCAGAGGTTAGCTCAAGGGCATCATATAAAGATTGGGATCAAAACTAAAATGCCCATTCAAGTCGATGGAGAGCCTTGGTCGCAGGATCCATGCACCATAGAAGTTTCACATCACTGCCAGGTTCTTCTCTTCCCCTTTACACATGGATAACCGCATGTCATTCTCCGCACTTACTCTTACGCTCCCTTTGAAGGCTTTCATGCTGAAGCAAGTTTCCGAAGAACCTATCGGCCATGCAGCCTCCATAATGGCCGATGTTCTGGAAAACGCTGAGAACAGCGGCATCATCACAGCCTCGCAGAAGAGGACCCTCCTTCAGGAAATAGCTTCTAGGCTTTTGTAGGACATATACTTCCACGTTGATTGTGGCTTCCTTCTGAGCATCTACCGAACTGGACATGATCATTTGTACATACAAGCATGATTGTTTTCCCCATTTTGATTGTGCTTGTGTATATTCTGTAAATTTTTGTAGAGCTCTTGAGATGAGCATAGGTGTTTAGAGCACTATCTGGACTTAACTGGAAAGCAATGGCTTTAGAGCACAGTTGTCTGGCATTCTGGCTCGCTTGTTAAAGCAGTGATACCACTAGACCACTATATACCAGTTTATGATCGCAATGTTAATCTGAGCTGTGAGAGCTTCTCTTATTCTCATGTGTTGTGATGTGTAATTAATACTACGAAATGTGCTTCCAGCACAGTTCAAATAAATTTGTATGTCATGTTAATGAAATTTTCAGTTGCAATTTGGTGCATTTTTATTGAGTTTTGATATATAAAAAAATATTTCTACAGCACTAAACAAGCCCGTCTAGCTCAGTCGGTAGAGCGCAAGGCTCTTAACCTTGTGGTCGTGGGTTCGAGCCCCACGGTGGGCGTTATTCTATTTTAGTTTTTTCTCGTTGTTTTTTCTTCTTTCATTTCTCTATATTTTTGTTTCCTCAGTTCTTTCTAAACATTTCTCATTGTTTTTCTTCCTCTTATTTTCTCTCTATTTTTTCCTCAGTTTCTTCTAAGCCAGAAATGTAAATCAATTACTGGTTATGACTTTTCTTCTTTTATTTGTCTATATTTTTGTTTCCTTGGTTCCTTCTAAACATTTCTCATTGTTTTTCTTCCTCTTATTTTCTCTCTATTTTTCCTCTCGTTGTTTTTTCTTCTTTTATTTGTCTATATTTTTGTTTCCTCGGTTCCTTCTAAACATTTCTCATAGTTTTTCTTCCTCTTATTTTCTCTCTATTTTTCTCTCTGTTGTTTTTTCTTCTTTTATTTCTCTATATTTTTGTTTCCTCAGTTCCTTCTAAACATTTCTCATTTTTCTTCCTCTTATTTTCTCTCTATTTTTGTTTCCTTAGTTTCTTCTAAGCCAGAAATATAAGTCAAGTACTAGTTATGACCAGGGATTTGCAATACCGTGAAAACCGCCGCTGTTTTTGCGCGTATCGCGGGATGCGAAATGACATCCCCACGGTTTCGTTTGAATAATTTCATGTGAATTCAAAAATTTGAAAAAAATTATTTTATCATAAAAATATATTTATCAGTAATTCACAAAAACAAATTTCTCTCGTCCGCCGCGAAACCGCGGTATGTGGCACGTTTTCGTGCGGTTTGAGCGAAAACCGTGGTACGAATTTGGTCCAAATTTAAATTCCGTCACTGTTCACTTCGTCATGGTTTTCACAGTTTTCGTGGTTTTCGTGCTACTGCGGGGGAGTGACACGACATAGCTACACGAAAAGGAAAACCCTGGTTATGACTACTTGAAGTAAAGCTCGCTCGCACAAAGCTTCTCTTATTTCTTTTGTCATTGTTTCTCAGTTCCTTCTAAACATTTCTCATTGTTTTTCTTTTGTCATTGTTTCTTCTTTTCTCTCTCTCTCTTTTTTATCCTTCAATACCTTCGAAACCAGAAATTCTCTGCTCCAAAGTCCAAAACCATGTTCTTTAGCTCCTTGGTTTTGTTTATTTCGCCAAGCTACAGATTCAAGAAACGTGTAAATACGCAACGCAATGATCGCTATCTTACTCCATTGGAGGCCTCCACTTGATGATCACTTGCTGTTGGCAAATGAGCAATGCAAATGATCGTTATCTTACTCCATTTGGGGCTTCCACTTGATCACTTTGCCGTTGCTTCTCTCTTTCTTGCTCAAATGCCGGCCTGTGTTGGCGGCTAGCTTCCACTCTTCTTCTTCTTCCCCTTGACCATTTCCTCACCTCATTCAGCATAAATTAATCCACTGTCCAGCTTCCTGCACAATCTTGCTGCAGCTGCAGTCTTCTTCTTTGATAGTTTCAGGTTTTGCAGGGTGAGTTGAAGCGGATGAGATTGTTGATCATGGCGGCCGTCAGGTGGGTGGTTCTTGCGTGCATCGTCGTCGGATGCGCCACCGTTGCGCATGGCGATGAACAGCCGCTGTCGAGGATTGCGATCGAGAAGACGACGGTTGCTGCTGTTGATTCAGCCAGCGTGAAGGCTCACCCAACGGTTCTTGGCCTCAAGGTTAATTTGCTCATCTGCTCCTGTAAAAAAACATGAACTGCTTCATTGTTTACCATAGTTACATATCATAGTCTCAATCAGTTTCTTTAGTAAGATTAAGATCAATGAAATCTTATGTACTACCTTTTGTTGTGGCTATATATGTTTCAGGGTCAAAGTAGTGATTGGGTGGTGGTTGAATTCTCCCACCCGAAACCCTCTGATGGCGACTGGATTGGTGTCTTTTCTCCTTCAGGATTCAGGTCAGCTGGAAGCATGTATTGATTTGCATATATCTTGGCTAAAAATTGTACTAGAACTATATATGGAAGTATGGAACATGTAGATGACAGCACTCAATGTCTGAACATTTTTAGCTCTGAAATATGCCAACCTGAATACTATGGAGATCTCCCACCCTATCTGTGTACATCACCTATCAAGGTTGGTGCCCTCCCTTCCATTTCATATCTATGCTGCTATTCATGATGGATCATGGATTGAGTTTTGGAAGGTTCTCTGCAGTTCCAGTATGCAAATTTCAAAAATGATGCCTACAATAGAACTGGCAAGGGCTCCTTGAGGCTGCAATTGATCAACCAGAGAGAAGACTTCTCATTTGCGCTCTTTTCGGGAGGCCTTACTGCTGTAGGATTTCAGCATATATCATCTGACATTTTGCATAGTTTTTGGAATCTTAACATTTTTCCTGACAAATTTTCACACTGTTGCAGCCGAAACTGATTGCTATCTCAAACAAAGTATGCTTTGAGAATCCGAAGGCACCCGTCTACCCTCGGTTAGCGCAAGGAAAATCTTGGAATGAAGTGAGAATAATCCCCTTGCTTATTGTACCAATGCAAGTGGACATGTTGATTACTTGATAGCTTAATTATCTTCAAATATCTTTCTCACTTTATTGACTGAACTGTTAATATCACACTAGATGACAGTCACATGGACAAGTGGATACAGCATTAAGGAAGCTATACCATTTGTCGAATGGGGTCATAAAGGCGGAAACCAGATGCTTTCTCCTGCTGGAACGTTGACATTCAGCAGAAATAGCATGTGTGGTGTGTATTATCAACTATCTTTTCTCTTGGCAAATGATCATTTTTGCTTTGATGGAAATGACATTTTTCATCTTTTTTGTACAACCTCTTTCTACAGGTTCACCAGCACGGACAGTCGGATGGCGTGATCCTGGTTACATTCATACAAGTTTCTTGAAGGAATTGTGGCCTGATTCCTTGTGTGTGATCTGCATTACTTCCTTCAACCAGCATTCTCCTTTCTTTTTATTCCTTTATTAGTTAATTTTTTTAGATAATTTTAGTTAACTGGATAATAGCCTTCTATAAACTAGGCTACAAAGATGGCATGATTTATTGTTGTTTCTTGTTGGCCACTGTGCAGGTACACTTACAGGCTTGGTCACAGACTACTAGATGGTACTCACATTTGGAGCAAGTCTTACAGCTTCCGAGCATCTCCTTATCCCGGACAAGATTCTGTGCAACGTGTCGTGATCTTCGGAGACATGGGAAAGGTGAGCAGTTTGTGTATTGTTGTATTTCTCGCGAATGCGCAAAAGGATTGCACGTCAATATATTTCTCGTGTATTGTTGTATTTCACTTTGGTTCAGTCTTTAACTCACATTTCACTTGTTTAGGCAGAAATAGATGGTTCTGATGAGTATGGAAACTATGAGCAAGCCTCCTTATACACTACCAATCAGCTAATCAAGGAATTGGATAGCATTGATATGGTCATCCACATTGGAGACCTTTCATATGCCAATGGCTATTTGTCGCAGTGGGATCAGTTCACAGCGCAGATAGAGCCGATCGCTTCAACTGTGCCTTACATGATTGGCAGGTCAATTTAGTCAATTTCTCACAATTTAAAAGTACTAACTAATATTAATTGTGGTAAGTGGTAACACTGATTCAATATTGATCCTTGTTTGCATTTCAGTGGTAATCATGAGAGAGATTGGCCTGGAACCGGGTCATTCTATGGACACAACGATTCTGGTGGCGAATGTGGTGTCCCTACTCAGACCATGTTCTATGTCCCGGCTGAGAACAGGGCAAAATTATGGTAATTTCAGCATATTAAAACAATATAAGGTTAAACTCATATGATTACTTATTGATGAAAACAATTGTTACCTTATCTCCAGGTACTCGACAGACTATGGCATGTTCAGATTTTGCATAGCTGATACTGAACAGGACTGGAGGCCAGGAACTGAGCAGTATAAATTCATCGAGCAATGCCTGTCGTCGGTCGACAGGTCGAAGCAACCATGGCTCATCTTCCTTGCACACCGAGTTCTTGGATACTCATCTGCAAGCTGGTATGAGATCATGATGGGGTCATATGGTGAACCGATGGGCCGGGATGGCCTCGAGGAGCTTTGGCAGAAGTACAAGGTTGATCTTGCAGTTTTCGGTCATATACACAGCTATGAGCGCACTTGCCCCATTTATCAGGTAAACCTACATCCTAAATTCTTATCAAGAAATTATGTCGCAGAAAGCAAATGCACACACCATGTCACCTTTCTTGTAACTACTTTGCAGGAATTGCTACAATAGAAATGTACTACTACCTTCTCCAAGAATATAAGGGATTTTTTCGTAGAAAAAATCTGCAGTATTTCAGTAGCTTTGCATTACAATTGTCAAATGTGTGACGAATTTCATTTTACTTGGTCGCAGAACCGATGTGTCCAGGATGGCTCAAACCATTACAATGGTGAATTCAACGCGACAACTCATGTAATCGTCGGAGGTGGCGGCGCCATGCTTTCTCCCTTCAGAGCCACTGTACCCTATTGGAGCTTCTTCAGGGACTACGACTTTGGCTTCTCGAAGCTCACTGCACTCAACCATTCCATGCTGCTGTTCGAGTACAAGAAGAGCCGGGATGGCAAGGTCTACGACCACTTCACCATCTCGCGTGATTACCGAGATATCTTGGCATGCTCAATTGATAACTGCCCAAGAACCACCTTGGCAGTATGAGCAGTCTCTACTAGTTCATTGTTACTACTGTTAGATTATGTATTCGTTTTATATATATGTATTCGTATTAAGGTTTTTTATTTTCTGTACTTATATATATTTTGTATTTGATATGTGCTATTCCTAACAACTACCATCTTTGTGAAGTACTAGCATGTGATTTAAGCATATATGCTCAGCACTGTACTGTTTGACACTTGACTATCTAGTGATCTAGTGACAGTGGAGCTGGAATAAACCATCCGATCAGCCAAAATCTGAATTTCAGTTAGCCATTTTTTAGAGAGAATAAATTAGCCAATTTAGAACAATAAAGAGATGAGTAAAAGAACTGGAGAACACGTAATATGTCCAATCAATCCATATATTTACGAATAACTGCCAATTTTCTTTTTGACCAAAACTGCACTAAGATGCCCACTAAATATACATCATGCACAAAAGACGAGTTTTCGATGCCCAATGCAAAGGGAGGAAGAATCTTCATCAAACTTTTCATGTTCTTCCCTTAAAAAAAGCATGACATTTTCCCATGCTACTTGAGACAAGTACCAGAAGTACTATAGTAGAGAAGACTATAAGATCCGTATCACTATTTTGTATACTTAGGAATCGATATCTAGTGGTATTCTATTCCACTTTAAATGACGTAATACCTATAGGATTACATGATGTAATATATGCAATTTTTGTATCATTTTTTTTGAACGGAAGCAATTTTTGTATCGTTAATTTAGCTGGTCATGATTTAGAGGGAGTTCGGGGTTTGTCCCGTGAACTCATCTTTTTTTTCTGTATTAAAACCGATTGGTTGTGTAACCAATGGCAGAAGCGAGACATGTAAACAATTTCCATTATCCAAAAAAAACTTGCTTGTGTGCCTTGCTAGGAGTTTTTTTAATAATTGGAGTAACTCTTTGTCTCCACATCAGCTATAGCCTATCTTTTAGAAAAAAAAATATATTCATATCTCAGCTTCTATATCGATTGATATGACTATTCATTATTATCAGCTATAGCTATAGGAGTTATTTTTCATTATCTGAAAAAAGGACTCTATGCCTAACTACATGAATCTAGGTCCTAGCTAGGATGTAAGACCTGTGTAACTTGTAAGAGTAAAAGACATATGAAGATATAAAGTAGTAGTCTAACCTTTTCTTTAATACGCATAGTGTGTATTTTGTATTAAGATTAGGAGGGTAGATGTTCCACACGGTTAAAGCAAACGATATACCATGAGTAACAGTCCAACCTAATATTCCTTTGTTTTTTAATAGATGACGTTACTGACTTTTGAACACACGTTTGATCGTTCACAAATTTTATATAAGATATAAATCATACTTAAAGTACTTTAAGTGATAAAACAACTCCCAACAACATAATTTTTAATAAAACAAATGGTTAAACATATATCCAAAAGTTAATGACATTATCTATTAAAAAATGAAGGTAGTATACAAGCCCTTACTTAACTAGATCCTACCCCCTGTTTTAGAAAGTATCCCCAAAGACCCCATCCCACCTACTTTGAGATCCAAACCTAGTGATGCTTAACCAACACTTAGTATATAGCTATAATATATATGGTTGCTGACAAGAAAAGCAATAGCATTCCATTAATATACAATAACGCTTTTCAACATATCCTGATATTTTAGTCTTCTAGATATTGTTTTGAGCACACATAAGATAATTAGTGATCAAACATCGACTCTGGACAACCATTTTGTTTTTAGGAAAGAAGTACAACTTTCAGTCTCTGTATCAACTAAGCATTCACACAACCATATTTTATTTGTAAACATTAGGATTATTAAAACCTTATTAGGTGAAGTCACACACCCGCGACTTCATCATCACACCAATGATGAGAAACATGATGGTACCATCCTATAAACATCAACAGAGGAAATACTTGGATCGCAATCGGAGTACTGCCACATTACCGATCCTTGTATTTTATTTGGCCATACTTTTTTATTTTGCTGTTTCTATCACTGGACACATTCAATGGATGTATATGGTCTAATTTCTAGACTAGCTGAATTCTAGTTCCACACTAATTTTGACTTGAATTTGGAGAGGTAAAGGATTCTCCTATGGACCAGTGTCACCGTGTCAGCACGCATTCATACCTCAATCATTGGATGTGTGTATTTATATGATCACATCTGCATCCATTTCCTGCAAGGAGGTCTTAGAGTTGCTACCTTTGTTTTGGTGCCTTTCTTTCTCTTTCTTGGAGATTGCTGCAATCTGTAAGGAATTTCAGATAGGAGGTGAATTCCAGGCTAAGTTCATCACTGACTCTGGCTGGGTAATTTTTTTTCAGGTCTCTGAAGGAGGAGTATGATCAGGCTGTGGGTGGTGGTCACATGGCTGGTTGTTTGCGCGGCAGCGGCAGCGCACCCCGGTGAGCAGCCGCTGTCGAGGATCGCCGTCGAAAGGATGGTCCTTGCCGTCAATGAGTCGGCACATGTCAAGGCGTCCCCTTTGGTTCTTGGACTGAAGGTCAGCTCCATTTCTCACCTACTGCCATGAACATCTGCAGTTCTTCACACACACTAATCGTTCTCTGAGTTGGTTGTGAATTCTGATGCTGCAGGGTGAGACCAGTGAATGGGTAGAGGTAGAGTTCTTCAATCCAAACCCCTCCAATTATGACTGGATTGGAGTGTTTTCTCCTGCTGATTTTAGGTAACATGAACTGAGCCTAAATGAGACATTTTCAGATGAACTTGAAAAGAACAAGTTTTTATATATTGTTTGTTTCCTGTTTGGAAATTGTCAGTTCTGCAATCTGTGAGGCTTATGATGTTCCACAGTATTACCCAATGCTATGCACAGCACCTATCAAGGTTGGTAAATTCTTTCCTGTTCCAGTTAATTAAGCTTCAGATATACATTTTTCTAAAAGAAAATTCAGATATAGTTCCTTGCCAGGATCTTGACTTTTTGGTATTTGATTAATCGCAGTACCAATCTGCGAACTTCAATAATGATGGCTATAGTAAGTCTGGGAAGGGCTATCTGAAGCTTCAGTTGATCAACCAGAGAGAGGATTTCTCATTTGCTCTTTTTTCCGGTGGCCTCGAGAATGTAAGACCAAAAAAAATGGACTATTCTGAACTTCTCTGTACAATAAACTTCTCTTTCTTTCTTTCTTCTTTGGAAGAAAAAATACATTTTTTTTCATGTTCACATATCTGAAGATAATCCACTCCTGTAACAGCCGAAGCTGGTTGCTGTCTCAAAAAATATCGCATTTGCGTATCCGAAGGCGCCTGTTTACCCACGTTTGGCTCAAGGGAAGTCTTGGAATGAAGTAAGTTTCCCAACCAATCTGGAACTAACATGAATGTTCAAATTATTCAGCTAGTCTTTTCTAAGTGGACCAATGGAGCAAGAGTGTAGCTTTCATCATGCAAGATTGATGTCTAAAAAAATTCAAAAAAAAGTGACTAAACCAGTATTATTGTAGATGACAGTAACTTCTTGTAGATGACAGTAACTTGGACAAGTGGGTACGATTTCAAAGAAGCAGTTCCTTTCGTTGAATGGGGCGCGAAAGGAGGACACCGGGTTCTTTCTCCAGCTGGAACGTTAACATTTGACAGAAATAGCATGTGTGGTATGTCACTATATCCTCTTGAACATCAGATAGCTAAAGTTCGGTCTTTTCTCACAAAGTAACAATTTTTTCTAAGGAAGTTCATCCTAACTGCCTGGGTGTTATGGAAGCATAGGAACTCTTGTGTTTTCGACAACACAAGACCAAATATTGCAGCAGTCCTTCGATCCTTTAACGAGGAGCATCATCTATGGTGTCTCGCTGGGGCCTGTGGTTTGCGTGTGTTAGGAATAGCACATATCTCTTAACAGGGGCACTAAGCTCAAATATATATAGGTACAAGAAGAGGGAAACCCCAATACGAATACATATACACAAAACCCCAATACGAATATATATATATACATCTAACACCCCCTCAAACTCATGGTGGTTCAAGAACATTTTTTGTATCTGCAAGCAATTTCATTAAGATTATTAAGGAAGAAAAACAGTTGATTACAACGACATCACGATGCCGATCCTAGCCTGCGAAGATCACACACTAAGCGAATCAAAATTTAAAAGGAGAAATGGTGGTGGGACAGGTGAAATTTACGCCGCATGGTGACCCCTGTAGCTATCACCGCGGCAAAAAATCCCCTGCCGATTACTCACAAAAATCTACAAAAACTCCAGCCGCCTTACTGCGGCCTCCTCCTTGATATCCCCCACCAGTTCTTGCATCGTTCTCTCTTTGTTCTCAAAAGTGCGTGCATTTCTTTCTTTCCAAATGCGCCAGCAAATCAGCATGAAGAGGTTGTCAAGTGTCAGCCTGTAGCTCGTCCGAAACTCCATCTGGGTTTTCAGCCAACGGCCGTTCTTCTTCCTTGGGGATACTGAAGCGCATACCCGACCATTGCCTGAGTATATCCCAAACCTGTGCAGTGTAACTACAATCGACGAGTAGGTGATGGCAGTCCTCTTGCTGGGTGCGACAGAGACAGCAATTCGGTTCATGCAGCCAGTTCCGCTTCGCCAAGTTGTCCGCCGTCAAGCACCGTCCACGCAAAGCCAGCCACATGAAGAATTTCACCCTGGACGATGTGCTTGATCTCCATAGGACCTCACTGAACAAACAATCCTCTCTACCTATGAAGAAGAGAGAATAAGCCGATGTCGCAGAGTACGCTCCATTCCCCTCAACCTTCCATATCATTTCATCTCCATCTTCGTTCAGGTTTAGTTGCTGAACTTCGTCCCAGAGCTCGAAGAATTGTCCCAGCGCCTCATTTGTGAGGGCACCCTCTATGTCCCTGACCCATCGGTTGTTTTGAAGTGCATGCGCCACTGACAGTCTTGATTGCCTGACATATGAAGCCAGGCATGGCCAACGCCGTTGAATTGGTCCTAGCCCCGACCAGTCTGAGGTCCAGAATTCAGTCTGTGTTCCATCTCCCAGCCTGTAATACACGGTTGATTCATGAATTTGTTGTATGTCCTTTTCAAATTGCAGGTTCACTAAAGTCCATGTCCTGTCTCTATGCATCAGCCGCAGGGATGGCCATTTGGGCCGCAGCGCCTGGCCAAATAATTCCAAGCTCTTGATTCCTAATCCCCCCTTTTGAATTGGTGCACAAACATTGTTCCAGGAGACCAAGCAATGGCCTCCACTGACTTGTTCCTACCCCTTCCACAAAAACCCTCTAAATTTTTGCTCCATTTCGCGTATTGCCCACTTCGGCAGTTTGAAGACAATGATGAAGTGGACCGGTAGAGCAAGCAGGATTGACTTGATCAAACATGTGGACCCCCTTTTTCGGAACGGGAATCATTTGTGTTCATAGTACCATTTCCCTGGATCGAGTAGTTTGGTACCCACGAAATACAATACTGAAATATCATGTGCTCGCGCACGAATAGTCTTACACCAAACATAATACATTATAGGCCCGAGGGCATTGTCTAATATATAGGACCACACGGTCCGGATACAACCAAAAGCAGAGTTAAGATAAGGCAGCAGACAGAAGGCAACAACAAGTCATTGACACAGGCAACGACCGGAGTCTAAGTCCTATTAGGCGCCTTCGTCTTCCTCCCCCTCCTGGTAGTAGGCATACAGGTCTTTCGTGTCCTCATTTCCTTCATCTGAAGATTTGTGCGTATAGCAAGGGTGAGTACCAACTGTACTCAGCAAACCATCACAGCAAGGATGCATATGATAGGGGGATATCCAAGGAATGGCTGTGGTTCATTTGCACAAAGCCAGTTTTGTAATTCTTTTCACAAACCTAAAGTCTAGCCAAATCAAGTTTTATTTCCATAGTTCATTAAGTCGACGACGGTTTTGTCCACCATCCATTGTGATCCTAAGGATAGCTTCTCACCACCGGTTCGTCATGGTTTTCTGGGGAGTCTACCCCTTCTCGCATCTTGAGAAGTTGATCCACCAGCTCATAAAGTCATTATGCATACCATCCCATCATTTTAAAACTTATGAGTCTAGCCAAGAGAGAAACTTGTCACGTCGCTCCATATCCGCGAGCACGGCTATTCGAATAGATTGATTCACTCACACTGCAGTGGATGTACACTTTACCCGTACTCTGTGACTGCCCAATGAATGAGCCTACGTCCCAACACATGAGACGGTCACGGCAAAGCTTTTCAATAACCTCACTTTGGCAGTACCCGCTCCTTGAACTTTAGCCCTCTTGTACTCTAGCCGTCCTTTCCTAGCAGTGCGAGGAGTTCTGGCGCTCCCGGGGTAAGGGAAAAACTCATCTTTAAGTTGTAATTAATTTCAATTTATCATCTATCATCATTCCACACACAGGCCTTCAGCCTCATCACAATCATCAGAACAACTATGCAGGGATACTGCCTTCGCTCGGTTATCTACTCTGCTAGGTCTATCCCCATTCGAGAAGTACAGTTGTACTGGCTCGTTCCATGTTATAAGTCGCATGGCTCGGTCCTTAACTAACCACGGACGACACTTTCCTTTTTCGGAATCCACTCACATCATCCGGCTGCCCCAGTCGAAAACATTGGTTTTGTATTTTCAGTTTTCTTCAAAACCCATTTTATCATTCTCAAGACAATGTGGCACTCATGTCTCCACATGCCGTATCTCAACTACCTTCCCTAAGGTAGTTGCCCGAGCATATAGAATTTTGTAAACATGAGTATGCATGAGTCTAATATTAGCATGGCAAAGCATTTACCGAAGATTTCATTCGGACATATCATATCGTAAGTTACAAAGAATATATCTATTGGAATTCAATATCAAGGCATGGTATAGCAAGAATAGGAATTCTTTGTGTATAGCATGCATGTTTAAGTTTAAAGGCAACACAAGTTCGCAAATAGGCTCAATATATTCAAAGGTAGTGATGACTTGCCTTGCTCGCACCCTTGTTGACCGGGATCTTTGGTGCAGTCAACTGCTCCCTCAGACTCTATACATACGTGCGAGAAACCGATTGAATTCGATTAGAATTCAATAAAATCACAAAAAGCCGAATATACTTTTCTTGAGACAAATAGAAACCCTCCAATGTGGAAGAAACCTCAATCCCAAGAAAGAAACGAAGAGCACCAAGATCAGACATAAGAAACTACGGATTGAGATGGGCCTTGACAAAGGCAATATATTGAGGATCATCTCCAGTAATGATCATATCATCGACAAAAAGAAGGAGAAGAGTCCGACCACGTGGGGAAGTATGGACAAAAAGCGCAGGATCATGAGCACTAACAAAAAACCAGCAACATTAACAAAATAGAGGCAAAACGCTGAAACCAAGCACGGGGAGCCTGCTTGAGACCATAAAGCGAGCGATAAAGACGACAAACCATACCCGCAGGAACAGAATACTCAGGCGGCGGCTGCATATAGACCTCCTCATGTAGCTCACCATTAAGAAAGGCATTCTTGACATCAAGCTGAGGGGAGGACCACCCACGAACGAAGGCCACGACAAGAAGAGTGCGAACAGTGGTCATATGAGCAACCGGAGCAAAAGTCTCGTCATAGTCTTGACCATGCTCCTGCTGAAAACCACGAGCAACGAGACGAGACTTATAGTGCTCAAGAGAACCATCGAGCGAGTCTTCACCTTATAAACCCACTTACATGTAATAGGGCGCACATATGCAGGACGAGGAACACGATCCCACGTGTGAGTGCGCTCAAGAGCTGCGATCTCCTCAGCCATAACGTGTCACCATTCCTAATAAGGAAGAGCATCACGATAAGATGCTAGCTCCAAAAGAATAGTAGCAGCATAAGCAGAAGGAGAGTAACAATCAGGACTCGACGAAGACGATGACCACGCCCAAGAAGCTACTTAGGAGAGAAATCCTCTGAAAGAGAGGCCTCAATAGGAGAAGAAGATGTGTCAGACAAAGATGGCACATCAGAAAAAGTTCATGCACGGCGAGTATAGACATGTGTCACTGGTGGCTTTACAGAAAAATCAACAGCCACAGTAGGAGACATCAAAGAAGTAGACTCCAATGAAATAAGTTCCGAAGGGAGCATATCAACACGAATGTCAGGCGAGGAGACCATAGGGGAAGCCACTGGAGGAGGTATTAGCCGTGAGGAAGGTGTGATAGCAAGAGAAGTATTAGGTAATATCAAGAAGGATAGTGGATCAACCAAAGATGCAGACAAAGCATCAGAAGAAGGACGAGGATAGAAAGGACAAGACTCATCAAATACAACATCTCGAGAAATCCTCATCTGACGACCAATCGGATCCCAACAACGATAGCCCTTATGCTCAGAACTATAGCCGAGAAAAACACACTTAGCAGACTAAGAAGTCAGCTTCGTGCGCTCATGAGGTGCAAGAAGCACATAGCACACACAACCAAAGAGACGAAGACTAGAATAGTTAGCATCTTACCGAGAAGACGCTCAAAAGGAATCCTACCATAAAGAGCAGAAGAAGGCTGAATGTTAGTCAAATAAGTGGCTGTAGACATAGCCTCACCCAAAAATGAGGCGGAACAGAAGAAGTAAGCATAAGAGCACGGGCAGTCTCAAGAAGATGACGATGCTTACACTCGGCCACTCCATTCTGAGCATGAGCACCAGGACAAGAAAACTGAGCAAGAGTGCCTTGCTCAGAGAGAACCTGTCTAAGAGCTACAGAAAGATACTCGTCGGCAGAATCAGCACGAAAAACACGAATAGAGGTGTCAAAGTGAGTGCGGATCATAGCAGTAAAAGTCTTATAGATAGATAAGGCCTTATTACGATATTTCATAAAATAAAGCCATGTATGATGAGAAAATCATCTATGAATATAATATAGTATCGATGGCCCCCTTTAGAGATAAAGGGAGCAGGACCCCAAACATCCGAATGAACAAGATCAAAAGGACGGTGTGACAGATTCACTAGATTCACTAAAAAAAGAATTTACAATGTCATCATAAAATACCCTCATCTAATATAGTAGTGCGGTACGGGTAACACTGCATTTCTGTTCTCTGAATGTCATATCAACCGCTTCACTTCAATGATTCAATCTACTAATGTAGGTGCACCGGCACGAACTGTCGGTTGGCGCCATCCTGGTTACATTCATACAAGTTACTTGAAAGAACTGTGGCCAGATTCACTGTATGTGATCTATCTTGCCTCCTCCTGAATTTTGACACATCCAGAAGCTAAGCGATATGGTTTACTTTGCAACATTTCAGGTATACTTACAGACTTGGCCATAGGTTACCAAATGGTACTCACATCTGGAGTAAGTCATACAGCTTCAAAGCATCACCTTATCCTGGACAAGATTCCGTGCAGCGAGTAGTCATATTCGGAGACATGGGAAAAGTAGATATTGTGCTATTTTGTATCTGGTGTTCATTTCACATAACTGTTGAGCATGGTGTTCTGAAAAAAAAATACAGTGATAGTGATATTCTTTCCTGATATATTTCTCAGGCAGAGGCAGATGGTTCAAATGAGTTCAATGACTTCCAGCCAGGTTCACTGAACACTACTTACCAGATCATCAGAGACCTGAAAAACATTGACATGGTTGTCCATATTGGGGATATTTGCTATGCAAATGGTTACTTGTCGCAGTGGGATCAGTTCACTGCACAGATCGAGCCAATTGCTTCGACTGTTCCATACATGATTGGCATGTCAGTATCTCATTTCATTGCTTATGTCCTTCCAATTGTTCTTGTCTAATCATTGTAAATGGGCACTTCTGCAGGGGTAATCATGAGAGGGATTGGCCTGGAACTGGTTCATTCTATGGAAACAACCTTGACTCTGGAGGAGAATGTGGTGTTCCTGCTCAAACTATATTCTACACTCCTGCTGAGAACCGTGCAAAATTATGGTAATTCTATGGCTCAGTGTGGCTACATTAGTTGTTAGTTACAACTTATGCCATTTCTGAATTTTACTAAAACAACTTTTATCCTTCTTCAGGTATGCGACAGACTACGGCATGTTCAGGTTCTGCATTACTAATACAGAAGAGGACTGGAGGCCAGGGACTGAGCAGTACAAGTTCATCGAGCAATGTCTATCGTCCGTCGACAGGCAGAAGCAGCCATGGCTCATATTCCTTGCGCACCGTGTTCTCGGGTACTCATCCTGCACCTTTTATGAAGAAGAAGGTACATTTGAGGAACCGATGGGACGAGAAGCACTACAGGAGTTTTGGCAGAAGTACAAGGTCGACCTCGCCTTCTATGGCCATGTCCACAACTATGAAAGAACATGCCCAGTCTACCAGGTGTGTATCTAATTACCATTTTGCTTCAACTCAAACTGCAATTCTGCAGATCAAAAGTTTTTGTCCATTGTATACTCAATTTTGTAGGCCAGTACCTTATAATAAATATTTTTTTGACAAAAGCCTAACTGATAGGTAGTATTGTCGGTAATGCTACAATCAAAATATAGTTAGCACACTCGACAATTTCATATTACAAAAATACTGTACTGACTACAATCTTTGATTGATTTCAGAGTAAATGTATTGTTAATGGTTCAGACCATTATAGCGGTCCTTTCACGGCGACAACGCATGTGGTCGTTGGAGGTGCTGGTGCCGGTACCTCCGACTCAAAATTCACCACTTCAAATATCAAATGGAGTTATTACAGGGACTTTGACTATGGTTTTGTCAAGCTCACGGCTTTAAATCATTCATCCTTGTTGTTTGAGTACAAGAAGAGCAGTGACGGCAATGTATATGATCATTTCACAATCTCACGCGATTACCGAGACATCCTGGCTTGTTCAATTGACAACTGTCCTCGGACCACACTGGCTACTTGAAGCATGAAAAGCTCTAGACAGGTTGCAGGTAGATTAATTGACAGGGCCTCTAAGAGCAATCTAGTTCCTGTATAGAGTCTTTGGGACTATTCCAATAAATCTAATTAAACACGGAATTTTCTTGACTGCATACATCGTTTTGTTGTACTAGCAGATGAAGTTCTAAATGTAATTTGCTCTTACTCGATGATAAATAGGTTCAGCATGTCAGTCAATTGCAGCAATTTTCAGTGTTCAGGGTCTCGGCGAGGAAAGTCGAGATAAGTAAAGGAGTGAAATTAAGCACCACTTCCCACTAGGATAGTATAAATCATGTCCGCTTTGTGACCAAGCGGAGGAGACTTTTTGCTGGGAAGGCCATGGAAAGGCCATCACATTTTATTAAGGACATAAGGAGTAAAAGCTTTACAAACGACAGTAAAATGCCACGCCATCCCGGACAGCAACAGTCCCAGACAGCTAGAAGCGAAAAATAAAAGCAGAGGTTTTAGAGCTCACTCTGAAGAACTCTGAAGAATGTAGCAGGTTTATTGCCGCTGAAAAATCCCCGCCGCACTCCAAACTCCAATCTCATCATTGATTGCATTTGTCAATTGTTGTACTGTCTTGGCCGTGTGGTTAAAAACCCTCGCATTTCTCTCCTTCCAAACCTCCCAGCGGAGGAGACTATCCATCACTTATTGGTTGGATGTGTCGTCTCTCTGCAGATTTGGTTCTTAATTTTGAAAAAACTGGTGTTGGGAGGTATAGTTCCAGTACAAGCTTCAACCAACTTCATGAAATGGTGGTCAATGGTGATAAGAGGCAAGGATAAAGATACTAAGAAGGGGCTGAGCTCTCTCATAATTTTGGTAGTGTGGGAGATTTGGAAACATAGAAACTATTGTGTTTTTAATGGTGTCAATCCATGTGTGACCACTGTTCTTCAAGCAGTGGCCAATGAGTGTATCCTTTGATCAAGTGCGGGAGCTAATATGCTCAAGGTGTTCTTAGATAGGTCGCTAGCTCCGCCAGGATAAGGTCGGTTTTACGTTCTTGAGTTTATAAAGGCCTAGGCCTGTGGGGTCTTGGTGAGTGGAGGGGCTCCCCTCCCAATCCCCACATTCTCTCTTCTTCTTAATAAAATGATACACAACTCTTTTGTGTATTTAAGAAAAAAATCCGCAATTGTAATTGAAAGAAAACAAGTTACTGAGATCCTTCCTTTTTTCTCAAAAAAAAATTCCTAGAAACAATTCGAAAACATAGAAAATATTAAATGCACCAACTGAATAACCACTAGTACTTTAGTGCAGTACATACTTGTGATTTGTCTTTAGGTTCCATGCCAACATTACTATGAAATGTAAGGTTTGCAATTCTTATACCAAAATTCTATATCTATCTACATGTGATTATCTAGAGCCTAGCAATGACAAAAGACATGCATAATTTCTAGTAGTAAAAGACATTGAAATAAAAATAGTCCATCCCAACACAACCCCTTTCCTAACTAGATCACCCCCTGTTTTTGAGTGTACCCTACTCCCACCTTCTTTGAGAATCAAACTTAATAATGCTTGCTAACACTTAATACAGCTATACATAGGGTTGCTGGCATCGATGTGATAGCACTCGATTCATATTCGAAAGCACTTTCAAATGGTCCTAATATTTTAGATATTTTCAGTTTATCTAATAAATTAGTGATCAAGCATTGACTTTAGAGGGTGTACTATATCAAACATTGTGAGTGTTAAGGGTATAGATGTAAGTATAGGTGCAATAGTGGTGTCAAGGGTATAAGAGTAATTTCTCATCTCGGTACACAATATATATATCTTTTAGACCTAACTCAATGAATAAATAGTTCAATTCCCATTTCTCCTAGTTAAAAAAAACCATCTTTCTCTTCTCTGATTTAACTATAGGGACGCAAGTAGGCCTATGCCGCTAATGGGCCGGCCCACTTAAATGGATTGTACATGGGTTTGTATGTGGACAACTTGGAATTTTTTTAATTTTATTTATTAAAATATTTACAAAAAAAATTTGATTTGAAAAAATTACAAAACTATTCGCCCATCGCTCCCGGAAGGACGATTTTAAAAATCGCCCTTTCGAGGGCGATTTAACCGACGTGGCAAACGACTGTTGGCCCTCGCCTAACGGCGGCAACCGAAAAGGGGCATTTGCGGTGGCCCCCTACAAAAAATCGCCCTCTAGGAGGGCGTTTTCACTATGCGGGGCTACTGCAAAAACCACAAAAATCGCCCTCTAGAAGTGCTTTTTAAAGTCTTTTTGCAAAAACCACCCTCCCAATCTTTTGGAGGCGGGCGATTTTTGGCCGAGGAGCCGCACGCAACTTTTCACCGTCCTCGGTGGTCGGCCGTTAGGTGAGGACCAACGATCGTTTGTCACGTTGGATAAATCGTCCTCCGAAAGGGCGATTTTTAAAAACCGCTCTCCCAGAAGGTGATGGGCGACTAGTTTTGTAATTTTTCAAATCAGAAATTATTTTTGTAAATATTTTAATAAATAAAATTAAAAATAAAAAAATTCGGACAGCTTGCTTCCTTGAGGAGTAGTGTTATAAACATGACGTATCGTATACTACTCTCTCCATCTAAAAAAGTTAACATGTTACTTTTTCATCAAGACCAAGGAAAAAATTAATTTATCTTGCATGTAACAAAGCCTGGTTTACGGGATTTGGTTGCAGCGGCATGTCAGCGCTTGGAGCAGGTAGTCAGAGGTGTCTTACCCAGGAACATGGGTGGCGGTCTAGCCTGAAGATTGATGCTTCCTAGATTTTACTGTTTTCTTTCAGTTGTTACAAACTCTTTTGTGGGCTTGTATGTGTTTTGGCTGTGTGCATCCTAGTTATGCAGATGTCGGGGGTGTTCTTAGTATGGTTCTATCAACTTGATGTAATCATCTAAGATTAATAAAAGCTTCCTTTATATAAAATAAATGTAACAAAGATCAAGGAGTGTATGCACGTATGCAATCAATGAGTATTAAGATAGCTCCTTGGGTTCCGATAAAACATTTAATTTATCTCTTCATTTAAGTCTTGCATACATTGAGACTACAAATATGACCAACTTATTTGAAAAAAATAAAAAATATGAAATAAGTCTAACACTTTTGGATGAAGGGAGTATCCTATAAGGCCAGTCTCAATGGGGAGGTCATAGGAGTGTCGTGCACATTAATTAGGGTGACACGTCGTCATCAGAGAAATTTTTGCATGAAATAGAGAGGAGAGAGAACAAGTTTGTTTCATGGCCACGACACTCCGAGCGCTGTTTCCAACCACTCGTTACTCCCACGAAACCCGCACTGAGGAGGGGGGGGGGAGAGTTTCATCCACCGATCTTGTGCTCCAGGCGTGACGATGCAGTTCTTCCCACCCGATTCCCCGGCCGCGCGCGCAATTCCTCTCGCCTCCCGCACGATTCCTCTCGCCTCGCGCTCAATTTATTCTTCCTCCTTCCCCGCACGTGCCTTGTTCTCGTTCCCCATCCTGCCCTGGCCACTACATCCAGCGCCATGGATCCTAGTCGTAGCTCCGGGCGTCGAGGCAGAGGAGGGAAAGGGGGCGGAGGCAGCCGTCTTGGAATGAAGATGGTGTTCTCTCCTACGCCGCCGGCTTCTTCATTTTCTCCGTCGCCGACTAGTTTCCTCTCTGCGTCGCCGGCCCCTCCATCTTCTTCCCCTGCGCCAGCCCCTGCTGAGCCGTCTTCATCCCCACCGCAAGGAGCAGGAGTGCCGCCGAGGCCAGCACAAGGAGTAGGATTGGGTGCCATGCCCCCAAATTTTCCATATGAACAAGGAAACCAACAAGCCCCAAATCTATGGTATGTGTTGATTTTGATGCCTGCAATTAGTTGCTTTTCATGCCTAGAAGTAGTTGATTTTGGTGCCTGCAAGTGCTTGAACTGATAGTGATTTGTTTGATCTCTACAATTTAATTTGCAATTTGTATGATATAATCTGCAAGTGCTTGAACTGATAGTAATTTGTTTGATCTCTACAATTTAATTTGCAATTTATATGATATAATCTGCAACTGCTTTATGGGGTTTCTGTTTGAGGACTTAACTTGTTTCGGAAATTGTGCAGTCGGTTTATCCACCGGTGGTTTTACGAATTTGCTTCAACAACCACAGCATCTGCCGCACCCACACATGCAAGGACAAAATTTTTATTTTGTTGGCCAGACCATGAGCTTCAACCCAATATCCCCACCAGCACCACCAAAGGAGACGGTGAATATTGACATTGAGGAAGGGGAGAATAGTGAGGCAAATAGGGCAGTAAAGAAAAGATATTGGACTCATGAGGAGGAAACGAGACTGGTAATCACTGATCAGTTTTTTATTTTTGTTTTTGTAGGCAAGTATTTGGTAAAATACTTCATTGATTCATATTTTTATTTCATATTGTGTAGGCCAGTGCTTGGCTGAATGTTTCAAAAGACCCAATTAGGGGTAATGACCAGAAATATGATACATTTTGGAAGGAAATCACTGAGGAGTTTCTCAATCGACTGTTTAAATTTGGTCACCTGGTGCTTGTGTGTGCAACTGGTTCATTGAAGCGTTGGCCATCTGATACTTGTCTGTGCAGCTGCTATTTAAGTGATGGTTCCTGCAAATAACAAATAGAAATGGCTACACAATACATATGGTGCATATGATCCTATGCGTGTGCAGCAAATAAATGTTTTATTTAGCTTTGGAATTGGTACAATCAAACGCTGCATTGTGAAGGTTGTTTCATTCATTGTTTCATCCCACTCAAGATGATGTGGCCATGTTGGAAACCGTGTAGTGAAACGCCATTGAGACTGGCCTAAACATCAAGAAAGGAATTGTTACAGTATCCCATGATGCAGATGGAGAATCTAGCTGCCTTCTAAATGCATACAATATTTGGAAACTTCCAAGTGCAGATAATTATTGGATATACTATACTTGACTGACTTTGAAAAGCTGCAGCTCTCTGATTCAGATGACACTGACACAGTCAATAGACATGGTCATTCGTGATGCACCTGGGCCAAGTTCCAGTCTGAATTTCCGGTGTTCAGTCCTGCATCACTTTTGACTCGCAATTTGGTTTCCTAGGAGCAGGGAACATTCTCCCATTCCCCAATATCAGTGTTGCGAATCGAGAAAACCGAGTAGTGAAAAGAAGATTCTAGCTCTTATCATATTGATCTCAATGGCCCTTTATATAGGGTGATTACAAGCCTAGAATTCTAGGCAATTAGTGTCATACATCAATTAGCAATAAGAATGAATTAATCTCCTCAATTATATGGCTGTTACAAATGTGTTGATTGCTGCCATAGATGCTATTTGATGAGTGTTTGATGAGATCAAATAAAACCTCAAAATGTTTTGTAACACTCCCCCTTTTGATCGAGTCCATATTGAGATCAACTTGTTCTTTAATTCCTTCGAAAAACCCTGTGGGAAAAAAAGGAATAATATGACTGGTGATTACTCTATCATCAACCTGCAAGGTTAAAGGAGTAATCCATGCCGTGTTTTATCTCTAGAAAAACTCCTGTGGAAGAAAACATGAGATAAGGCATAAGCTTGCATCTATCATTGCCTCATTAAAAACTTTATATGAGAAAACCGGATGGTAAAAACTCACAAAAGAAAAAAGAGTACAATGTGAAGCGTTTTTAACAGGATTCATCATTCAGAGAGTCTCCCCCTGAAGCTTGCAAGTTTCTGAGTAGTCTCATACCAATTCCCTTAACACATCTCTCGAATGAGGAAGTGGGTAGGGATTTTGTGAAGAGATCTCGCGATTATCGCAAGACTTTGTCGGTAAGATGTTTATTTCTCCATTTTGTGAAGCTCATGGGGATAAAACAACTTAGGGGCAATATGCTTGGTGATATTGCTCTTAATGTAGCCTGTTTGCATCGTGTAATACAAGCGCATTGTCTTCATAGATAATGGTAGGTGATTACGAGGAACCAATACCACAAGATTGTTCAATGTGGTTTATCATCCTGCGAAGCCATACACATTCACGTGATGCCTCAAACGGTGCGATAATTTCAGAATGGTTTGTGGAGGTAGCCACTAATGTTTGTTTAGATGACTTCCACGATATGGTGTTCCTCCATGGAGGAATACAAAACTGTTTGTGATCGGCGTTGTGGGGATCGGACATATAGCCGCATCGGTGTACCCAACCAAGCTAGGATCGCGGTTTTACGAAAGAACAAGCCGAGATCCTTAGTGCCATTTAGGTACCGAGGATTTGTTTTCCTCCGGTCCAATGACGCTTAGTTGGGGCGGCACTATGTCTTGCTAATAGATTTACCGCGAATGCAATATCGGCACAGTACTATTTGCAAGATACATAAGTGCTCCAATGAGACTAAGATAGGGATATTCGATCCTAATATCTCCTCTCCTTCCTCCCGTGGTCGGAAAATGTCTTTTCTTTATCGAGAGATCGAACAACCATGGGAGTTTTACTTGGATGTGCTTTGTCCATATTGAATTTCTCCAATAATTTCTGAATATAGACAGATTGATGCACAAAAATTCCTAAATGAAGGTGCTCGATTTGCAAACCTAAGCAAAATCTGGTTTTACCCAAATCCTTCATCTCAAATTCCGCCTTAAGATGGTGGCGGGCTTCATTAATATCCTGTGTGTGGCCAATGATATTCAAATCATCTACATACACTGATATAATGCAAAATCCTGTGGAGGATCTTTTGATGAATATGCATGGGCAATCATCATTGTTGGAGTAACCTTTCTGTAGAAGGTACTCACTCAGTCGGTTGTACCACATTCTACCCGACTGTTTGAGACCATAGAGTGATCTTTTGAGCTTTACACAATACATTTTTCGATTTGCGCTTCCATTCGGTATAGAGATCCCATCGGGGACCTTCATATATATGTCCGAATCTAGTGACCCATATAAATATGCTGTCACGACATCCATCAACTGCATAGATAGACGCTTTTGTATTGCCAGTGATATCAAATATCGGAACGTAATTCCGCTCATGACTAGAGAATATGTTTCATTGAAATCAATGCCGGGTCTCTGCGTGAACCCTTGTGCTACAAGCCTCGCTTTATATCTCACCACCTCATTTTTCTCATTCCGCTTCGGATGAAAACCCATTTAAAACCCACGGGAAGGTTTTGGAGGTGTAGGTATTACTTGTGAGAATACCTCTCTTTTATTGAGGAGGCTAACTCGCTTCAATTGCTTCCTTCCATTTGTTCCATCCGAGCGCCGTTTGCACTCTACCATGGATTTTGGATCTGGATCATTTTGGATGGTTTCTGCAACTGATGAGGCAAAGTATATGTCGACAATTGTAGTCTTACGGTTGAATGATTCTCCAGACTCAACATAGTTTACGGATATTTCATTTACCCCAGTTGACGGCTCAGTATTTCCCAATATGACCGCGTCGGGGCGTTCCAATGTCCCATCATCAGAAATTGAGTGCACTGTTGATGTGGGAAGTGAATTGGGTGAATTCACCTGGTGTCTCTCAACTTGAGGTTGAGTTTCATTTACTGTGTCAGAGGATTCTTTCCTCTGTTTCCTCGTGCGCTTGCGAGGATTTGCCGTACTTCTCCCACTTTCTTTCGAGGAAGGGAGTTGAATAGTTTTATTTGGTACCTCTATTCTTTCTGGCACATTCCTTGCAGGAATGTATGATTTTGTGACACTTTTACTCACAGTAAATGAGTCTGGCAAATTGTTTGCAGCAACCTGCAAATCAATGATCCTTTTAACCTGAAGGTCAGATTCTGTGGTACGAGGATCCTCCTTTAGGGTGTCTATGGCATCCCAATTTATTTCCGGGCATTCAGTGTGATACTTAAATTCTCCTCCTAATGCCGAAAAATGTTCTTCATTGAAGATACAATCAGCGTACCGGGCCGTGAGTAAATCCCCTGTAAGGGGCTCCAGGTATTTAATAATCGACGGAGATAAATATCCCACGTAGATCCCCATTTTCTGTGAGGGCCCATCGATGTACGCTTTGGTGGTGAGATCGGTACGTATACGGCGCAACCGAATTTCCGCAGATGGGAAATAATAGGAGGATTACCACGAACCAATTTGCAGTGGGGAGGTTGTATGGTATGCAGTTGGGCGCAATTGTACTAAGTCACCAGCGTGTAGGACTGCGTGACCCCAACATGAGGTTGGGAGGTTACAACTTTGCAATAATGGTCTGGCTATGAGTTTTATCCTCTTGATAAGAGATTCGGCTAAACCATTTTGTGTGTGAACATATGGTACAGAATGTTGAACTTCAATTCCTAAAGCCATACAATAATCATTGAAAGCTTTGGAAGAAAATTCTGCAGCGTTGTCTAATCTGATCGATTTTATCTGGTGTTCAGGTTGACTTGCTCTAAGTCTGATGACTTGTGCAATCAATTTTGCAAAGGCATGGTTCCGTGTCGATAAGAGACACACATGGGACCATCTTGTGGATGCGTCTATTAGAACCATGAAATACCTGAATGGTCCAGATAATGGTTAAATAGGACCACAAATGTCTCCTTGAATGCGTTCAAGAAACTTGAGTGGTTCAGCCATTATTTTAAGATGTGAGGGTCTCAAAATTAATTTCCCAGTTGCACATGAGGTGCACACAAAATCTGAGGATTCTGGGAATTTTCTATTGCTCATACCATGTTCACTTGAATTGCTCATGATTTTTCTCATCATTCCGATGCCGGGATGGCCAAGGCGATCATGCCAAGTTTTAAATGCATCCACATTTTGAAAAATCACTTTGTATGCAACATATGGTACAGGTTTGATGTATGTGTAGTACAATCCAGACGGGAGAGATGTCACCTTTTCAATTGTTTGTTTGCCATATCCAGTATCTTTGGTCAAGAGGAGAAACTCCTCATTGTTTTCTTCATATGTTTCCACATGAATACCATTTTCCGATATCTCTATAACTTAGTAGGGTACGAGTTGAATCGGGATACAATAATGTCTCCTCGATGTTTATTTGTGTACCCATTGGAAGTATGATAGTGGCCCTACCGGAACCGACAATCATAGCATCGCGTCTGCGATGGTCAAAACTTGTCCTTCCCTCTTTGTGAGAGTTTGGAAAAATTTGACTTCCTAAGTATAGTGTTAGTGGTACAACCGTCCACGAGGCACATCTCTTCTTCCATCGGATTGTTTCCCGTAATAATCTATATAATGCATAATGTAATATCATGAGAACAAAATATAGAAAATCACATAGGAATGTATTAAGATAGCATTTGTGATTATTGCTATTGTAAATAGGGGTAGCAACATCATGTCTTTATTACAACGGTTACATTTGCAAAAATTAAACATTAAATTAATGACGACTAATTAAGATCTCCATAAATGTCGTTGGAAGCATATTCCACGAGCATGTCGTCGATGTCCAAAGAGCCTTCCTCTTCTTTTGGCGGAGTCTTGGTTTTGCTTGGTCCCGCTCCTTCAGGAACGGGGTCCATAGCTCCAGTCTCCAGCACTTGAGAGGCGAAGTGTGCTTCGTGCTTCTGGTTGGTCTGTGTACGACCCATAGACTTCATGTATAAATCAACAAGATGTTTAGGGGTCCTGCATTTCTTAGCAATATGATTGTAGCAGCCACACCTGAAGCAGGTGGTTTTGTTGCCACTATCATCATTATGCTTAGATTTGCCTTTTCCCTTTTTAGTGTTCCCACGTTGCTTTTTGGCTCTCTTGCGTTTACCCTTTCCTGAGGAATTTCCTGTCTGTGTGTTCCCATTTGGAACTTGTTTCTTCTCATTCGCATGTACTTCAGGCAATGGTGCAGTGCCCAAAGGGCGCTGGTTTGAGTTCCATATAGTGAGCTCATGGTTCTTTTCTGCCTGTTTCAATGTCTGAATGAGTGAAGAGTAGACAGTGAAATTCTTCTCACGGTATTGTTGAGTGATGATCCGTTCTGATGGGAGCATTGTAGACAGAGTCTTCTCAATTTTCTCCTCTTCAGAAGGTTCTTTCTCACAAAACCGGAGCTTAGCGCATATCTTATGAACAACATGGTTGAACTCATCTACAGTTTTGAAATCCTGTAGACGTAAGTGGTTCCACTCATGCGTTGCCTCCGGGAGGAGGATAGCTTTATCTGTTCATATCGATTTTTAAGAGCATCCACAAAGCGCGTGGGTCCTCCTCATACATGTACTCCATTTTCAAATCCTGATGGATATGATTCCTTATAACTTTTAAGGTGGAGAATTTGGACATGTTTGAGGGGGCAACACTTCCATCAGTTGTTTCATCTATACATCTGTATAGTCCATTAGTCGACAGATTGACTTTGACATCCATCGCCCAAGCAGGGAAATTGGAACCATCGAGAGCGAGAATATCGAACTCTTTGGTTGCCATCTCACCTGTATAGCCAAAATTTTGAGAAATTATGGCATATTTGCAAAAATAAAGTAGGGCGGAAATGTAAATTTGCAAAGTAAATGCATAACAAAGGACATGGAAATGCTGAAACAAACCCATATGTATTTACAATGACAGAGAGTTACAAAGTGCTGATGGCAAATGTAAAGTCTCTGCTTATTTACTAAGATTAAAATGACCGAAGGTCAACTAATTATAGCGTAAATTGCAGAAAAATATAAGATAATTTGGGTGATGGGCCAAAATAGTGAGTATTTTGGCCCACCACCACCGTAGGTCCACGGGGTGGTGTGGGCTAGGCTTGGCTGCGGGAGGGGAGGCGGCCCATTAGCGTGGTCGGCTAATGGGCCGGCCGGCCCATGCCGAGATAAGGAGAGGAGGGGTGGTTAGGGTTTGCAAACCCTAACCCTCCACACGCCGCCGCCATGCGCCCTCCACGGCCGCCGTCGCCATGCGCCTCCACAGCTGCCGCCGCCATGCGCCTCGGCCGGTTCGGGCGCCGCCGGGCGAGTGCCGACGCCCTGCAGCCTCCGCGTGGAGAGGCGCGGCGGGCGCCGCCGGCGGTGCCGACGCCCGCCGCTCCGCGTGGAGAGGCGCGGGCGCGCGCGCGGCGGGTGCCGACGCCCGCCGCCTCCGCGTGGAGGCGCGGCGGGCGCGCGCGCCGCGTATGCCGCCCCGGCCGGGTCGGGCGCCTCCGGGCGGGAGCCGACGCTCTGTCTCCCCGCCGCCGCCATGCGCCTCGGCCGGGTCCGGCGCCACCTCATGCGCCTCGGCTGGGTCCGGCGCCGCCGGTAGTCTTGGCCGGGACATGCCCGGTCTTGATGATACGGCGCGGTCCAGGGAATGGAGGGGTTGGTGGGTGGGCCGAGCTCTCGCCGTTGCCCCCTGCTGCCATGTAGAATGGCGGGGCTCCACAGCGTGCAGCAAGGGTTCCTCTGATGAGGAACTCCGGTGGATTGGTTGGTGTCGGCGTGTGCAGCGGCGTCTCTGGTGTGTAGTCAGGCGATGGTGGTGGAGAAATGACACGGCGAAGATGATGTGTCCAGCCGTGATTCGGGCAAAAAGCCGTCACCACATCGGGCATCGCTTGCTTCTTCCGTACCCGTGCAGTCCACCCATGGGTCTCACAGTGTTGCGGTGCCTCCACCAGGATTCGTTCTGGTGCTGTGCACATTTCCGTGATCACCGGAGACCCTCGGCGAGTCGCAAGGGTGCTCGAGACGGTGCTCCTGCGGGAAACATCGTCGTCGTCGCGGCGTCTTCCTCCACGTCTGGCGAAGCCAGGAGGAGGAGACGGGGAACCACGACCGGCAATGCCGGCACCACGGCCCCTGCCACGTCGAGGACGGCGTGTGGGAGCCCGGAGGATCCTCTCAAGCTGCTGCATGAGACGACGAATGTGGCGTGCACGGAGATTGCATGGAAGGGAGGAGTCGGCAGTGAGAAGACGAGTCATTCTTACCACGTGCCGGTGAGTCTCTTCACTACTCTAGCTTGATAGAGCGTGCTGATAACGTGTTGCGAATCGAGAAAACCGAGTAGTGAAAAGAAGATTCTAGCTCTTATCATATTGATCTCAATGGCCCTTTATATAGGGTGATTACAAGCCTAGGATTCTAGGCAATTAGTGTCATACATCAATTAGCAATAAGAATGAATTAATCTCCTCAATTATATGGCTGTTACAAATATGTTGATTGCTGCTATAGATGCTATTTGATGAGTGTTTGATAAGATCAAATAAAACCTCAAAATGTTTTGTAACAATCAGTACTCATTCCTGCCTCAATGATTGGATTGGGATGTGTATTTATATGATCACATCTGCACCTGTTTCCTTCAAGGAGATATGGAGATATTAAAGCTGATGTCTTTTCCTGGTGCCTTGTTCTCTTTCTTGGAGATTGCTGCGATTTGCAAGGAATTTCAGGTAGGTAGGCAGTGAATTTTAGCCTTTTAGGCATAGTTCATCACTGACTCTGGCCGGGCAATTTTCAGGACTCCGAAGGAGGAGTATGATCAGGCTTTGGGTGCTGGTCACATGGCTGATTGTTTGCGCGGCGGCGCACACTGGCGAGCAGCCGCTATCGAGGATTACCGTCGAGAGGATAGTCCTTGTCGTCGACGAATCGGTGCATGTCAAGGCGTCGCCTTTGGTTCCTGGACTGAAGGTCAGCCTCATTTCTCAGTTTTCACCACTCCTACAAGCATTTGAATACTGATGATTTATTGATTTACTGATAGTTTTGGAGGGTTCTTGTGAATTTTGATGCTGCAGGGTCAGAACAGTGAATGGGTAGAGGTAGAGTTCTTCCATCCAAACCCCTCCAATGACGACTGGATTGGAGTGTTTTCACCTGCTGATTTTAGGCAACCTGAACTCAAGCTAAATGAGCCTTTTTCAGACGCACCTGAAACTATAAGCACAAGATTTATTATTATTATTTGTTTCTTGTTTGGATACTGACAGTGCTGCGATCTGTGAACCTGAAAACAAGAGGCAGCGTCCCCCGGTGCTATGCACAGCACCTATCAAGGTTATCAAATTCTTTCCAGTGCCAATTAATTAAGCTTCAGATATAATTCCTTGCCAGGATTCATACTTTTTGATATTTTATTAATCACAGTACCAATTTGCAAACTTCAATAATGATGGCTATAGTAAGTCTGGAAAGGGTTACCAGAAGCTCCAGTTGATCAACCAGAGGGAAGGTTTCTCATTTGCACTCTTTTCAGGTGGCCTATTGAAGGTAAGACAAAAATGGCTTCTTCTGTACTTATCTACACAACACCTGAAGGTTATCTCTGAAGATACATTCCTCAAGTCTAAAAACAATTCACTCCTTTAACAGCCGGAGCTAATTGCCGTCTCAAACAAGGTCGGATTTGCAAATCCAAAGGCGCCTGTTTACCCACGTTTGGCACAAGGGAAGTCTTGGAATGAAGTAAGTTTCCCAACCAATCTAGAACGAAGTATTCAACTAGTCTTTTTTTTGCCGGGAAGGCCGAAAGACAACAGTCATCCAATTTCATTAAGAATTTGGGGAAAAAATGTGTTTTGGTACAACGGCACTAAGATGTCGGCCCTAGGTTTGCAAAGCAGAAGCCAGGCCAAAACTGATGAAAAGAAAATGAAACAAATTAAAAAAAGAGAGCAGCGTCGTGAGCCTTGCTCCAGCTTCAGGAGGTTCAATTCGTTCTATCTTGTAAAATTCCTGTTGACTTCCAGATCTCTATTTCCTCAATTATACCCTGCACTACCTCCTGTGAGGTCCTGCTCTGATGATCAAACACACGTGCGTTCCTCTCCTTCCAAAGCTTCCAGCAAATGAGGAAGAAGACAACATCAAACGCATTACTGTACCCCGTCCGAAAACAGGACCTCGTGCGTAGCCAGGCCTCCACCAAAGGCAACCCCTGCTCCCCAGGAGTCGGCAAGTCAATCCCAATCCAGGTCCTCATCTGTAGCCAAACATCAACAACAAATATGCAATTGACAAATAAGTGGTGGCCATCCTCTTGAGCAGAATTACAAAGAACACAATGCTCTTCATGTGGCCAATTCCTTTTTTGCCAAATTGTCGGAGGTTAGGCAGCGATTTTTGAAAACGAGCCACATGAATAACCTAACTCTTGCCAGCGCCAAAGATTTCCATAGGAGCTCCCCAAAGCTGCAGTCTTCCCTAGCTTGAAAGAACAAGCCATAAGCTTTAGCCGCCGAATATGTGCCATCCGTTGAGAAGCTCCATTTGATGGTGTCCTTTTGTTTTGTGACAACCAGCTGTTGCACCTCATCCCATAAGAGAAAAAATTGCATCAGGGCTTTGTTGGATAAAGAGCCTTGAATGTCTTGCACCCATCGATGGTTTACCACAGCTTGAGCAACCGAGAGCTTCGAGGGGCACACATATGTGAATAAGCACGACCACCTACGCTGGACATTCCCCCTCCCTGACCAGTTCCCTGTCCAAAATGGTGTATGAATTCCATTTCCAACAATGAATTCCGCAAAGGACTCCAAGATCTCATTAGCGTCTGAATCAAAGCGGTATCCCACCTGAGTCCACGGTCTATCGTCATGCTCTATTCTACAAGTTGGCCATTTGAGCCGGAGAGCCAAACCGAAGAGGTGGATGTCTTTGATGCCCAGCCCTCCCTTGTCAATTGGGGCGTAGATAGTTTTCCAAGCGACAAGACAATGTCCCTCGCTCACATTTTCATTTCCTTTCCAAAAGAAGCCCCTGCATTTGCGGTTTATCTCTTTAAATGCCCATTTTGGGAGTTGCAGCACAGAGATAAGATGCACGGTTACTGCTGTCAGGACCGATTTAACCAAGCAAAGACATCCATCAATAGGGAGAAGCTTCGATTTCCAGCCAGCTACTCTCATTGAGAGCTTGTCCATGAGGAATTGAAGTTCTATCTTAGATGGTTTCCTTGTTGACAAAGGCAGGCCCAAATAAGTTAAAGGGAAATGTTGCACTGCACATCCATGATACCCTGAATCAGCTCCAAGGTTTCCTCTTGACAATGGATTGGTGTTATGTAACTCTTAAGATAGTTAGTATTCAAACCAGTTGCCTCTCCAAACAAAGTGAGAATGCCCTTGATTGCATGTGCTTCCTGGGGAGTTGATCTGAAGAAAAGGATTGCATCATCAGCATAGAATGAAGAGTTTGGGATAGTGGCTGTTCTGCTCAAAGGTGAGAGGAGTCCCCTGACTTGTGCCTGCCTGACCATGGCTTGGAGCGCATCCATCAGTAAAACAAACAAGAGGGGCGATGGAGGATCTCCTTGACGTAGGCCTCTAGTTGGTTTTATGGAGTCTAAAGTAAGCCCATTTATAAGAATGCTTGTGCTTGAGGAAAGGAACAGGGAAGAGAGCATTCTCCTGTATCTCACTCCAAAGCCTCTATATCTTAGCAAATTCAACAAGAAATACCAGGAGACTATGTCAAAGGCCTTAGAAATATCAAGTTTGAGCAAAATGGTGTCCTTATTTTGTTTGTGCAAGAGCTGAACTAGACCCTTCACTAGGACGTAACTTTCATGAATTGTTCTTCCTCTAATGAAAGCAGTTTGAGCTGGAGAGACAAGATCGGGCATCCTATGGGCCAAACGTTGTGCCATTACTTTGGTCGCTAGCTTGGCAAAGCTGTGAATCAAACCGATAGGCCTAAAATCTTTTAAGAGAACAGCCCTGTCTTTTTTTGGAATGAGAATAATGGTCGTAGAGTTTAGAATCTCCAAATTCTGTGAGTTTCCCGAACAGAACTTGTCCAAGGCTAACATAAGATCAGGTTTGATAATCCCCCAACAAAGCTAATAAAAAAGTCCTGTGAAACTATCGGGACCCGGAGCTTTTTCCTTAGGCAAATCCTTTATAGTCGTCCAAACTTCATCCTCAGTGAAGCCAACATCTAGTGATGACAACTCTGCTTTGGCCATCTGGATGTGGTTGAGGTTGGTCTACCGATTAGTCCCTTGGTCTGCTGTCAGCAAAGCTTGGAAAAACTCGCAGGCCAAATTTTGCATATCTTGCTGAGATGTTGGTATCACCCTATTATGCTCCAATCTGGGTATCAACAATTTCATCCTTCTTGCCAAAATCTTTAGCTGGAAAAAGGAAGCTGAGGCCTCCCCTTCTCTGAGGTATGTGATCCTAGCCCTTTGCCTTAGCCTTGTTCTTTCCAAGGAGGCCAGAGCTAGAAGCTTCCCTTTCAATTGAGCTCTCAGCCTTCTTTCAGATGGAGAGAGAACCCTTGATTCCTGTGCCACATCCAATCTAAAAATCAGCTCATTTGCAATTTGCATATGAAGTCTGTATTTGCTGATTTTCCTTTGTCCCCACTTTGTTAAGCATTTGGCCAATCTAGCCATTTTAACATAGAGGATTGCTTATGGGTCCTCAGAGGAAGTCCCTTTTTCCCAACATTCTTTGACCCCTTCTGAGAAGCCTTCTATTTTTAGTCCAATATGTCTCAAATCTAAACTTCCTTTCAACCTGGAAACCTGTACTACCCGTAATCCATAATAATTGGAGAAAAAGGAGAGAGTTGACTAACTACTCCCGAGAGGGGTAAAAGTTGACTTTTAAATCCGTTGCTCGGATGAACGATCGGAGACCGTGGTTGCGTACAACTCATCGAGATGAGTCCATTTGACTACTCACTCGCCCAATTCGGCTAAGTATTGCCCCTCCGGCGATCCGAGTAATTGTGGACCGTTGAATGTGTGTCTAAAGAACTCTAGTATAAAAGGGCACCCAACCCTAGCTTCTTCGAACCCCAGCCCACTTTTCCCCTCCTTGCTTGGAGCTGCTCTTGCCCCAAAGTAGAGAAAGGAGTGAGAAAAGGAAAGAAGAGGAAAGAAGAAGAAGGAAGAAGAGGATGGGGGAGAAGAGGAGGTGGGAAACCTAGAGTTCTTGCTGCTCCTACTCAAGACAAGGTAAGAAACCCTAATCCTCCTGATTGGATGATGTTTTGTGGGTTAGATCCGTGGTTATGGGATGGGATTAGAGGAGATGCTCCCGAAATGCAGCTTCATCCTTGATCTAAAACTCATTAATCTGTGCAGTCTTAGAAATCAACTATTTTGGGTATCTTAGAGGCTCCAAAAAAATAGTAAACCTTTCTAAAAGTTGTAGAGGATTTAAAGATCTTTCCATGGCCGTAAAGAACACCTCAATCGGATTTATAGTTGGTGAGTTATGGATGTTTCTTTCTGACTATTTTTATTTCCTACGAATTTGGGCAGTATCTGTTCAACTGCAGATTAATCCTGTTTAGAGGCCGAATCAGACTTTGTGGCAGTTGTAGAAATCGTGCATAATTTCATAAGATTTCCATATCGTAAAGCAAATGTTCGTTCGAGTTTTGTATCAAAAGATATTACTGTTTGGTGTGATTGCTCTGCAATTTGGGGCAGACTGTCAGGCTGAGTTTAGACTAAAGTTTTGACAACCTTACTAACTTTTGTTGGAGATGATAATAAATAAATAATTGTATATTATGAAGTTATGTTACTCACAGAAAAATTTGAGAATTTATATAAATAAGAATCAGGAGATATGAAAAATATAAGATCTGCTGCTCTAGCTGAATGTTTCAGGATGTGTGCTTTTGTCTTTGTTTGCCTATTTGGGATGTTGGACATAAGTGCGAGTTGGCTAATGATTGTGTATGTTTATTCCATGTTGTATGCTGAGTTTGTGGGATGTTCAACAGATGGTATTGCTCCAGGTCGTGCCTAGGACGCTCATCTCTACCAAGTTACAGGCAAGTAAATGTAGCGGTGATTTACTACCATTTTGACTTGTTATTTTTACCACTTTAAATGTCTAAAACTTAGCACATATGACTATACTCAATAATTGAAAGATTGGACATGATTTATTTGCTTGGTGGAGTAATCTAACAAAATGGAGTTAAATTCAATATGATGAATAATCTAGGGTTTATGTTGTATTTTGGGTGAATAGAGATAATTACACGCTTAAGTGATATTATTCATAAATGAGGTTCAGTCATACACCTTGTGCTTTACCAAAATATAAAGATTAGGAAATCTGTCATTACTTTAGGAGTTTGTTTGGATTTCATTTGTTATTGAATCATCGTGATGTGATAGCACTGAGGTCGAACTAGAATCCGGCTCCTGTTCAAAATGGACTTCACTTCTTGGTTATGGCCATATATGACTAATATTGTGGTTGGATGGTGTGTGGAAATTATAGGTGCACAGGTTGCCTTGCCCTTGGTATGAATTTCCATAGTTCAATCTACGTGCAAATATGTTTATATTTAAAATAGTATTATGCATTAATGTACTACGGATTGTTGGCTTATAAGATTGGCATCTTAAGAAGGGGCATTATGTGGTGGAGACTTGGATTCTAGAGGTGAGTTTCATCCTGTGGTTTCGTGTTTGAAGTATATTTTGGACATATTGAAGTGTTATTTGTGATATTGGCAATACAAGTATCTTACGCATATACGTGTGGATTTTGATATGCATTAAAGTATGTTCTAATATTCTTGCTATATATGATGGCTGTGGTATGTTGTGAATTTCTCACTTCAGGAAGGGGTTAAATATTGGTTGGTGGTATTATCATGTGGTGTGTGGCTAATCCATACTTGAGAAGGAAGTTGAAGATTTATTGGTGGAATTATCAATGCACCATATTATATGCATGTGCATGTGCATGTGCATTTGCATATGCATTGCATTGGAAGTTATGTCATAATCTTATGGTTACGGCTGTACCGGTACAACATCCATGGATGCGGCTCCATACCTTGTTGGGTATGCAGGTAGGAGTTTATATGCATTCATGTGCACTTGATGCATAGAAGTGATTGTCTTACGCATTACATAAACATTGGAAGTAATCATGAGAAGTGATGCTTCTCAAGAAGTGTGTACGTAATGCGGATAACCTTGGTATTGTGGATATGGGTGGAATTGTATGTGCGGTTTTGGATGACATTTGTATGCACTGTGTTTGTATTGATGGAGTTGTGAAGAATTTTGTATGGATTTGCATTGTATTATTATGCACTTCATTCGTCTTATAATTATTATTGTGTTTGGAATTAGTATGAAAGGGATCACCGGATCCCTTATTCTAGTCCTTTGCTATTTTTGACACGGACTCCTTGTGTGTTTTCCATGACTGATCTATAATACCCAAATGGTGGTAATTTTGGTTTGGTCAAATATTGTTTACATGAAGAAAGAAATAGAAGTTTGGATGTAGTAGGATGAATATGGTTTAAATGTTTTTATCATGATATCTTTGATATTATTGCTCGGATATTAAGTTGTTGGTATCCTAATGATTCTCCAATATTACAAGAGTTGTTCTAGTAGTAACTGTTTGGTGTGATGACAAGAATGAAATATGACTTAATGGTAGAAATGATATGACACTTGATATTCTAATAACGATTTGTCAATTATGGAAGTTTTAAGCCGAGGCATAATTAAACTGTGGTTTAAATAGCTTGTCAAAATAAGTTTACTTGCTGAGATTTTTGAATCTCACCCTTGTATTCCTCCTCCAGGTACCTGAGGCATGTCATGTGGGGAAGGGATGTAGCTGCACGGATCCACACTTCATGATTCTTCAAATGTCTCATTTGCTAATCTTGAAAATAATGTTATCCCTTAAAGCTTGTTGGTTTATTTTGGTGGTGGAAGGCTAGTGTTGATGATGTAATTTTAAATTTCAATCTCTGATGAACTGTTAGGATGATTCTTTATGGTTTCGGTTGCTTACAACTTATCTATTAATTATTCTGCTTCCGCGTTATTGAAATTACAAGGGAGTTGTTGCTGAAATTTTTCTTCTACTAGTTAGCAAAGCAGCTAGTTGCGTAGTAGGTTTTACTGATATCCTGGGGTTTTGTGGCCTGGGGTGTCACAAAACCCTCCCCACATGTGAGTAGTAATGAGCAGTGATCTAACACTAATGTGCTAAGAGCCTGAAGATTTGAGTCAGGGAAGCTCTCATCCCACCCTGTTGAAACCAGCACTCTTTCTAACTTAACCATAGTTGGCTGCTGTTGCTCATTGCTCCAGGTATAACGTCGACCAAACAAATAGACATCTCTAAGCTCAAGTTCATTTAGCTTGTGCCTAAAAGCATTCATTAGTCTTCTGTTTACTCTGTTATTGCTTTTGTTGGCGGCTGAGGCTATGAGATTGAAATTCCCAATTACCATCCATTCTTCACCACACAAATGCTTAATTTCAGATAATTCCTCTAAGAATTGCATCTTCTTCTCGTCTGCTTTAGGGCCATAGACCACTGTCATATACCAAGACACCTCCCCAATAACCCAAACCATCTTGACTATGATGGACCATTGTCCCAAATGGACTAGACTAGCAGAGAAGGTGTTGTCCTTCCAAGCCACCAAAATACCTCCACGAGTTTGCTACGATGGCAGTGACAGAAAGACTTCGAAGGCAGAACCACAAGAGCTGGATACAAGATCAGATGTTACATTTTCCCACTTCGTTTCTTGCAAACATACAATCGATGCTCTTGAACCATTAACTACTTCTCTAACAGTCGCTCTCTTGTGAAGGTTATTTAGCCCTCTAACATTCCAGCCTAAAAGGGCAAAAGAGTTTACAAAGGTAGACATAGGAAAATAAAACACACTCACTCCCCCCCACACACACACCCTTCGAAGGCTTCAGGACACACAGGGAACTAGGCAGTGACCGGCTCACCAACCGACACCAACAAGAGTTGATCAGCATCCTGGAAAACAGGTGAGTCATCCTCTATGTTCAGCTCCAAGAGTTCAGCCAGAGCTTCAATATGTTTCTGAGGCAGAGGATTCTGGAAAAATTCCGAGTAGTGTTGCCAAGTTTGAGTTTTGGTCTTTTCTTCCTCCTTCCAGAGCCCTAACCTCTTCATCACCACCTCTTGTGCCTTGGTAATTGAGTGACGCCTAGAACCATCACCTTGCTGTTGTAGTCGGCTGCTTCTTCTAGGTATAAAATTGGAGGGGATCAAATTCCTCTTTCTTCCTGATGATGAGGATATGGAAGAAGCAGGGGGCTTGTCAAAGACCGGCTGGTCCGATGCGGAAGAGATAAATTCGACAAACCCCTGAAGTGAGGCATCTTGCTATGCCTGTAGTTGATCCGGCACAGGGTGCAGCGTGGCAACAGACTGAAGATCATCTATTGCCACAACAGATGGTTGAGCGGGCTGACGTCTTCGGAAGTAGACACGAGGAAAAACTCAGTCGTGGCCCAACTAGGAGCAGGCTGGGTCTGCACTTGAAGGAGAGAAATTTGGCCCAAGGTTTCCCCCGCCATCGAAAATTCAAGCGCTAAGGGTGGATACAAGATCCCACCAATTCCAGCCATGTGCTCCCCGCCTCCCAACCACTCCGCTGCAGTAAATGCCTGCTCCCCAACAGCTGTTAATTGATCTGACATGAGGCTCTACACACAGCACACTTCCGTCTGCCTAGTCCCATCAATGCACTAGTTTTCACTGTGGTCTTCGTCCACCGGTGTGTTGGCTCGGCCTTCCGCCAAGCTCCCCTGGCGTGTTCTTCGGCAGGCTGAAGTTCTCCTGAGATTGATGGTGGCTAGGCCAATGTGAACCTCCCATCTGCTCTGCTTTGGTTAGGGACAACGTCGGCAGGTTGTGGTAAACGGACTACTGTGACCCAGTGTTGATGAGAAATTTCTCTCACGCGCTAGCCTGGGAGATCTCCTTAACTCCAGTGCAGGTCCTTCTCGGCTACCTATGTTGTACAAGACGTGCCAGTTGGTTTGATATGTTAACCAACAAAAAAATACAGATATATGCGTTAAGTGTTAAGTTAGATCCTAATGGATCGGCTGCAAGAGTCAATTTACATATATATGCTATCCAGAAGTATATTTAAACCAAGTGATTAGAATAGATCGGTTGTGCCAAGATAGTATTAGCCACTTAATCCAAATATACAATGGGATAATAAATATATGCTTTAACAATCTAGCCGATGTCGTAAGTCCAACTGTGAATCGGCTAATACTCCGATTTATCTTATGAAAAGATATTGATCTGAGCTAAATGCGCTAAACCTAGATCAGTCGGCTATCTACTGTAGCTGACAAACTGATTCTGGCTTAGGGCATTTAACTAGAGCAAGATCTTAATATAAGAGGCGGTTTTAATGAATCTGATAGCAAAATATACTAGAAGAATATTAAAACAGATAAGGCCGGCTGAAACCCCGGCACTGTCTCTAAGCAATATACATCTAGCCGAATAGATCATAAAAGCTCTAAAAACGACTTAATAGATCAATGTTGATGCAGCATTAAGTATAAAAAGAACAATCTGATCTACTATAGCTGATGTAAATACCTCGAGACGGTGGATATCGCATATAATTTAGGCCAACCCTTAGATCTAGTTCTATCGGCTGCTGGTTCTTTGACAGAAACGAGCCGATGTCGAGATAGATATAAACATTGTTCTAGATTATATGCGATATATGATAACTAGCGCAACATAAATCATCGAATTTAGAGTGTCATAACGATGGAAGCACTAAATTCGATGAAATACACCACTAATGACAAACATTTACCTTAACTTGGGGATCGAAACGATGCAGCCCGAAGCCGGATAAGTTGTTCGTCTGAAGAAAAAGGAGGCGATGCACCGAAGGTTGTATTGATTGTGTATATCTTTGTTTACAAGGGTCTCGGGTCCTATTTATACCCAAGTACAGCGAAGATCGCGCTACACACGGTTACAACTAACTACTGTATCTATACGACCAAAGCGCGAGAAGCAATCCTTTGCCGCCTTTACAATAGGGTTATCCCTAAACAAATCTCTAATTTACATACATCTGCCGTTATGGGACTTTATCCCTAGATGGCAATATCTCTTAATGCACAATTTGAAAACCGAATCTTCTATTTTATCTCCAAATATCTGCATCAGAAACGGCTTCAACTTCTCTGAACTTGGAATCGGCTATCGGCTATTCTTGTCCGATTCAACCTTAACCGACTAGCTTCGCAGCCGATCGCATCTCAGCTGACCCGGCCTCTGTTTCTCTGTCAAACCAGCCAATCCGATTCCGCTTCAACTTTAGCTAGGACTTAGGGATTTGGTTACCAAATTTAGTATTAACACCCAGATCCGGAGTTAGGGCCAGGTCGAGATGATCTTATTTCCCAACCACTGACTACTGTGAAACTTGCACTTCTTGCAACCCCTGATCTGCATGCAACACAAGTTGACCTTCCTGGATTGGTCTCAAGGACGGCTGAAATGCTTCTTTGTCTCGGCGGTAGGCCGATCTTCAGAGCTTGTGGTGGCCGGCCTCCTCCCCTAAAACACAGCCATCGACGCCCAAGATATGCGCGGTAACCCACCAGCAGTTCCTAAAGCTCCACCGAAAGTAGAACTCCCCCCATATCCGAACGCCAAGGTCCTGATCCATCCACCCTTCCCGCCCAGCAGGAAAATGTAATGCGTCATGGAATGTCGTCGTCGAAATCCTCCTCATGATCCATACCCCTAAACAAATTCAATGTGAATGGGCGAAGGATCTATGAGCTCTTCAATGTGTATCAGAACTTCATAAGTCAGTGTTGCCGTTTGCAAAGGGGCCTTCGAGATTAGCTGTTCTCCGTGCATTCGCACCCAACGCGAAGGTCCTCCCCCCGCTCTTTTTGGAATCTCTACTCCCAAGATCTTCGGCACTTGAGAAGGATTATGCAGCCAGGAGAAGAGGGTGAGCACTCTTGCATCTTCTGGGGACATCAACTCGACGAGCTCACCGCCGATGCCGCGAATCAATTGGGAGATTGCGCCTTCCTCCTAGGCATGCTGCAGCAGCCCTTCAATGGGGAGCTTGGTGAAGTACTGCCATTTTGTGCTCTGCGCCAGCAATCTTCTGTCCCACGTCTTGAAAGCAATTGGCACATCCTTGCAGAGCACCAAGACCTCAGCCAAGTTCAACAATGAAGCAAGATTGTAGCTTCCATTATGCGAGATTCCTGTCTTAAAAAATCTAAAAATGTAAATCCAATTAAACCAACGAGAGGACTGAGGCAAGATGATGAGGACATCTCCCATGACTCTCTGCTGCACCATGATGGAGAACACAATGGACCTCATCCCCATGTTGAGCAAGGCGGCAATATCAACAAGGGACCCATGACTCGGGCAAGAGTGCGACAACTACAACATGAGGTGAATCTGCTCCTTAATCATTATGAATCTTCCTCTCACAATAACCATGTACTACCTAATGGATGTGCATTACTTGTTCTCAGTTATGAGCCATGAAAAAGGATGAGGAGGTCGCTTGTCAAGCGAAGGAAGAGGGAGTAGATGTGCTGATGGGCAGATTCTAAGCTCCAATTTCATGGCAAATTCTGTATCACTTTAGGAGGTTCTAACCCAAGTATTATACATGGATGGAAGCGTCTTGAAGTCTATTTTCATTTGCAACCAACGGCACCTTAATCCAAGCTGTGTGGAAAGAGTAGTGCCCAAAATACTAGACCTTGCTCCAGAATGACGAGTTTCGGACTGGGCCGAGTTTGACAGGCCCCCAGCCCAACTAGGAGGGATGTTCCTAGTATAAATACCCCAAGGGACCCTTGGAAACCCTAACCATGAATTTGACTCAGAAAAATAGAGAAGCCAAGTGCTCTTGTCCTTAGGGTTGTGCCATAGTGGCCCCCTTGAGGATTGGGAGTTTTCTCTTTCACTTGTTCTTGTGTTTCCTTGTGATTTGCAAGAGCAGTGCCTCTACCTTGCGTGGTTCAGGTAGAACACGGCCAAAGCGTGTGGTTGGGCGAATTCATTTGTCATAGGTGGTAGACTTTGGACTGCTGTTGGTGCCATCGATTTCGTCAGGTTGCACGGGTCAGTTATCCTTCAATCCTACCAAAAAGATCGGGCCAGCACCCCGCATCACAAGGGGACCCTCTTTCACCTCTTTTGTTTGTGCTAGCCATGGATACCTTGCAGGTGATGGTGCGGCAGGCCGGAACTGTTGGCCTACTAGCTCCACTGAACATAAGAAGAGTGATCCCTAACATTTCAGTATATGTCAATGATGCGATCATGTTCTTCAGACCCAATACACCTGGAAGCTAACACGATCAGAAGGATTCTTGATCTCTTTGGTGAAGCAACAGGTCTGAGAACCAACTTCTCAAAGAGTTCGATCACGCCGATCCATTGTAGCAAAGAGGCGACTACTTTGGTTCAGAACGCTCTACAGTGCAGGGTAGAATGCTTCCCGATTGTGTACTTGGGCCTGCCACTCTCCACCAGGACGCCAAACAAAGGCGGAATTACAACCTATCTTGGATAGACTGTCAAAGAAGGTTGCAAGATGGAAACCAAAGATGCTCTCGATCAATGGAAGAATCTGTCTAATCAAATCAGTACTCATGGCATTGCCAGTCCACTTCATCTCAGTGCTAAGACTCCCTAAGAGGGCAATTAAAGAAATCGAGCACAAATGCAGAGGTTTTCTCTGGAAAGGGCAAGAGGAAGTCAGCGGGGGCCACTGTCTTGTGTCTTGGAGAAATGTCTGCACACCGGTGAACAAAGGGGGCCTAGGAATCAAAGACTTGGAGCTCTTCAGCCAAGCTTTGAGACTGAAATGGCTAGCGAAGAACCTGGAACAAAGTGCAAGGCCATGGACTAAGGCAGGTTTCTCTCATGAGAAAGATGTACTGGCAATCTTCACATCCTCGACGTAGTTCGTGGTGGGGAATGGGCTTAAAACACCCTTTTGGATGTCGGATTGGTTAGGGAGAGGCGGTATTGACTGGAGATGGTCGTGCTTATATTCATACGTCGGGCGTTCTAGCTTGACAGTGGCTCAGGTGGTAGTCAGTCATAGGTGGGTGCGTGATCTTAGGGGATCTCTGTCCAATGAAGCAATAGGGGAATTTTTTCAGTTATGGGATGAAGTGCAGGAGATCACCCTTCTCCAATTTCTGACGAGATTAGATGAAAGCTCTCGACGGATGGGAAGTACACGGCCGCCTCGGCGAATGATCTGTTCTTCTTGGCTAGAGAAAATTGCCCTCATGGCGACCTGCTTTGGCATTCAAAGGCCCCATCATGGGTTAGGTTCTTCATGTGGTTGGCCTTAAAAGGAAGATGTCTAACCGCTGATAATTTAGCAAAGAAAAACTGGCCTCATGAGGATCACTGCTTGCTCTGTCGGCGAGAACCTGAAGATTGCCACCACCTGTTCGTGCGTTGTCGTTTTACAGCTATAGCGTGGAGGCTGATGAGGCAATGGATCAATGTCAGCTTCAACATTCCCTGCGAGGAGGATAAGCAGCTTCGGAGTGGTGGTTGCATGCCAGAATGAGTTTTCGGTCAAGCTACAGGCCACCCTTTGACAACCTGTTCATGCTGATTTGTGGGAGGATTTGAAAGGAAAGAAACACGAGAATTTTTGAGTAGCAGAGTAAAACGCCGGAAGCGCTGGTGGAAGATATCAAGGAGGAGGCCGTAATCTGGAGAGAAGCTAGGATTTTCCCCTACTATTGCGAGTAATCAGCTAGCGAACGGCCGCACAATGGCTTCTTTTTCTATTTGTTCTCTTAGCCTGCATTGTGGCATGGTCTAAGCTCGGCATCGTTATGCCATTGTAATCGTCTTTGTTTTTTCCAAAGCTTAATGAAATTGGTTGGTCGCCCTTCAACCGACCCGGCAAAAAAACCAAGGAAGTAGAATTATTGTAGATGACAGTCACCTGGACAAGTGGATACGATATTAAAGCAACAGTTCCTTTTGTTGAATGGGGTGCGAAAGGAGGCCATCGTTTTCTTTCTCTAGCTGGAACGTTAACATTTGACAGAAACAACATGTGTGGTATGCCACTAACTTTTTCATTTTTTATTGTCTAGAGATGAAAAGTAACACATTTTTATGAAGAAATACACCAAACTGGAAGTTCAGAACTTACAATTTCAATAGAACTAAAAATGTGTGTATCTATTGAAGTAATGCAGTACTAGTTTTTTTTGCCGGGTTGGCCGAAAGTGGCCAACCAATTTCATTAAGGGGAAAAGGAGGATTACAAGTTGATTAGAACGGCATCAATGGTGCTAATCCTAAACGGCGTCGGAGCACCGTGTAGGGAATCAAAAGAAACATGGAAACAAAACTGGAGGGAAAAATAGGTGACAGGAATAGTGAGCTCTAGCCCTCACTGTACCCCTTCTAGCACCGGCGGACTACTCGCGATAATCCATCCACACTCCGGCCTCCTTCCATACCGCAGCTTCCTCCTTGATATCCGCAAATAACATCTGCGACGATCTCTCTCGGCTCTCGACAATTCGCGCATTTCTCTCCTTCGAAACAAACCAACATATCAACATGAAAAGGCCATCAAAGGATCTTCTAAAGAGTTTCCCAAACATTGATCTTGTTCTGAGCCACCAATCGCCCAGGCTTTCATCAATCTCCTGCAGGATACTAAAGGGGGCATTCAACCACTGACGGATCAAGCTCCAGACCTCTGCAGAGAAGCTGCATTGCGCAAAGAGATGCTGGCAGGATTTCGGATCACGGCGACAGAGCGGGCAACAGTCCGCGCAAGGCCAATTCCTTTTCTGAAGATTGTCGGCCGTTAGACACCTCCCCTTTAGAGCTAGCCACATGAAAAACTTGATCCTTGATGGTGCTTTGGAGCTCCAAATCAGATCTCCATAGGCGCAATCCTCCCTGCCACAAAGGAACAGAGCATAGCTGAGGAAGCAGAGTACTTGCCACTCCCCTCCGCCTTCCACAAAACTTCATCCCACTCAGAATTCAAGGTAATGCACTGGACCTCGTCCCACAGCTGAAAGAACTCCCCGATCGCCTCATTAGATAAAGACCGTTTAGCGCAGTCTTTGTTGATCTTGGGTATAAATAGGACCCAAGACCCCTGTAAAATATACAACACAATCAATACAGCCTTCAGCGCATCGCCTCCTTTTTCTTCAGACGAACGATTGATCCGGCTTCGGGCTGCATCGTTTCGATCCCCAAGTTCAGGTAAATGTTTGTCATTAGTGACGTGTCTCGTCAAATTTAGTGCTTCCATCGTTATGACACTCTAAATTCGATGATTTATGTTGCGCTAGTTATCATATATTGCATATAATCTAGACGATGTTTAGATCTGTCTCATCATCGGCTCACTTCTGTAAGGAATTGGCAGCCGATAGAGCTAGGTCTAAAGGTTGACCTAGATTATATGCGATATCCACCGTCTTGAGGTATTTACATCAGCCACAGTAGATTACACTGTTCTTTCTATACTTAATGCTGCATCAACATTAAACTATTAAGTCGTTTTTAGAACTTTCAATGATCTGTTCGGTTAGATGTATGTGCTTAGAGACAGTGTCGGGGTTTTAGCCGGCCTTATCTGTTTTAATGTTCTTTTGATATTTGTTATCAGGATTGTTAAAACCGCCTCTTATATTAAGATCTTGCCACGGTTAAATGCCCAAGCGAGAATCGGTTTGTCGGCTACTGGCCAGGCAGTAGGCCGATCTAGGCTTAGCGCATTTAGCTCAGATCAGTATCTTTTCATAAGATAAATCGGAGTATTAGCCGATTCACAGTTGGACTTATGACATCGGCTAAGTTTGTTAAAGCATATATCTATTATTCGTGGTATATTTGGGTTAAGTGGTCGATTTGTCTCGCAAGATACCGATCTATTCTAGTCACTTAGTTTAAATACACTTTGGAATAGCATATATATGTAGATTGACTCCTACAGCCCGATCCAAAGGATCTAACTTAATACTTAACGCATATATCTCTACTTTTCTTGTTGGTTAACAGATCAAACCAACTGGCACGCCTTGTATAGTATAGGTAGCCGAGAAGGACCTGCACTGGAGTTAAGCAGATCTTCCAGGCCAGCGCGTGAGAGAAATTTCTCGTCAACAATGTTGTATGTTGAGATTGTGGGATGTTCAACAGGTGGTATTGCTCCAGGTCGTGCCTATGACGCTCATCTCTACCAAGTTATAGGCAAATAAACGTAGTGGTGATTTACTACCGTTTTGACTTGGTATTTTTACCACCTTAAATGTCTAAAACTTAGCACATATGACTATACTCAACAATTAAAAGATTGGATATGATTTATTTGCTTGGTGGAGTAATCTAACAAAATGGAGTTAAATTCAATATGATGAATAATCTAGGGTTTATGTTGGTATTTTGGGTGAATAGAGATAATTACACGCTTAAGTGATATTATTCACAAATGAGGTTCAGTCATGCACCTTGTGCTTTACCAAAATATAAAGATTAGAAAATATGTCATTACTTTAGGAGTTTGTTTGGATTTAATCAATTGTTGTTGAATCATCGTGATGTGATAGCACTGAGGTCGAACTAAAATCCGGCTCCTATTCAAAATGGACTTCACTTCTTGGTTATGGCCATATATGACTAATATTGTGGTTGGATGGTGTGTGGAAATTATAGGTGCATAGGTTGCCTTGGCTTTGGTATGAATTTCCATAGTTCAATCTACGTGCAAATATGTTTATATTTAAAATAGTATTATGCATTAATGTACTACGGATTGTTGGATACTAAAGGGGGCATTCAACCACTGACGGATCAAGCTCTAGACCTCTGCGGAGAAGCTGCATTGTGCAAAAAGATGCTGGCAGGATTTCGGATCACGCCGGCAGAGCGGGCAACAGTCCGCGCAAGGCCAATTCCTTTTCTCAAGATTGTCGGCCGTTAGACACCTCCCCTTTAGAGCCAGCCACATGAAAAACTTGATCCTTGATGGTGTTTTGGAGCTCCAAATCAGATCTCCATAGGCGCAATCCTCCCTGCCACAAAGGAACAGAGCATAGCCGAGGAAGCAGAGCACTTGCCACTCCCCTCCGCCTTCCACAAAACTTCATCCCACTCTAGAATTCAAGGTAATGCACTGGACCTCGTCCCACAGCTGAAAGAACTCCCCGATCGCCTCATTAGATAAAGTGCCACCGTTAACCGCGAACGTCGAACATGGGACGCCAAGCAAGGCCATCTCCACAGAGTTGCTCCCCTTCCTGTCCAGTCTGCAGACCAAAACGGTGTCGAGCTTCCATCTCCTAGCTTGTAGCATATCGTGGATGTGAAAACCGCTAGGGTTTCTTTGTCAAATTGGAGCTGCACTTGTGCCCAGGGTCTATCTTGTTGCTGTAAGGCAAGAAGTGGCCATTTTAGCCTCAAGTCCTGCCCGAAAAGCTGGATATTCTTCACTCCCAATCCCCCTTTCGCCGTCAATGCACAGATGTTGTTCCAGGAAACCACGCAATGCCCTCCCAGCACCTGCTCCTGTCCCCTCCAGAGATACCCTCTACACTTTCGATCTAATTCCTTGATGGCACATTTGGGTAAAGGCAGTACCGATATGAAGTGAACCGTCAGAGCAATTAGCACAGATTTCACCAAACAGAGTCGACCATCAATGGAAAGATACCTTGGCTTCCAACCTGCAACCTTCTTTGCCAGCTTGTCAAGAAGATATTGAAGCTCTGATTTACTGAGACCCCTTGCTGACAGAGGTAGCCCTAGATACATGATCGGCAAGTTCTGCACCCTGCAGCAAAGAACATTTTGGACAGTTGTTAAGTTATCCTCCTCGCAATGCAGTGGAGTGATCGTGCTCTTCGCTAAGTTTGTTTTCAAGCCTGTGGCCTCTCCAAATAGGGTCAGCACTTCCCTGACCTACCTCAACCTCAGCCGGCGCAGGGTTGAAGAATACGATGGCATCATCGGCATACAGAGAAATGCAGTACTAGTAACATTGCATTTCTATTCTCTGAATATCATACCAATCACAGAGTTTCAATCTGGTAATGTAGCTGCACCGGCACGAACTGTTGGATGGCGCCATCATGGTTACATTCATACAAGTTACTTAAAAGATTTGTGGCCAGATTCACTGTATGCGATCAATCTCGTTTGTTTAACCCCCTCTTGAATTTTGATACATCCAGAAACTAAGCAGTACGGTTTACTTTGCAACATTTTAGGTATACCTACAGACTACCAAATGTTACACTCATCTAGAGCAAGTCATACAGCTTCAAAGCATCACCTTATCCTGGACAAGATTCTTTGCAGCGAGTAATCATATTCGGAGACATGGGAAAGGTAGATATCGTGTCGATTGTATAATTGTATTTGGTGTTCATTTCACATAACTGTTGGGCATGGTGTTTTGAAACTACGGTGATATTATCTTGTGACATGTTTCCTCAGGCAGAGGCAGATGGTTCAAATGAGTTCTATGACTTCCAGCCAGGTTCAATGAACACTACTTACCAGATCATCAGAGACCTGGAAAACATTGACATGGTAGTCCACATTGGGGATATTTGCTATGCAAATGGTTACTTGTCGCAGTGGTATCAGTTCACTATGCAGATCGAATCGATTGTTTTGACTATGCCATACATGATTGGGAGGTCAGTGTCTCATTTCAGTGCTTATGCCCTTTCAATTGTTCTTGCCTTAATGACTAAATATGAGCATTTTTTTCAGTGGTAATCATGAGAGGGATTGATCTGGAACTGGTTCTTTCTATGGAAATCTTGATTCTGGAGGAGAATGCGGAATTCCTACTCAAACTGTATTCTACACTCCTGCCGAGAACCGTGCAAAATTATGGTAATTGTATTGGCTCAGTAAGTCAGTATGGCTGCAGAAATTTTCAGAAATGCCATTTCTGAAAATTTTGGTAATAGAACAATTGCCCTTCTTCAGGTATGTGACATACTACGGCATGTTCTGTTCGGACCGCTCATACGAAGAGGACCAGAGGTGGCCAACGGCCGCCGACGGCCCGCCGGCACGCGGCACGCCACACGGCATGGCGTTAGGCACGGCTCTGTAGCGGTCGGTGACGGGCCCGCCGAGCCCCCGCCCAAGCACGGCCCATGGGGTGGCCGGGCCGTGCCGTGCCGACACGGGCCCGTTAAAGGCCCATGGGCCAAGGTTGGCCCGTAACACTATTTTACACTGTTTTTACTGTTTTGCACTCGTTCGGCCCACTAAAAGCCCACGATACAAGACATTTGCTACAAGATGGCCATGCCGTGCTCACCGCGGCCTCGGCGCGGCCAAGCACGGCACGGCCACTCGTGCCGTGCCGCCCGCCCGTTAAGCCATGTGCCGTGCCCGGGCCGTGCCTGCTACAGGAATACCGTGCCCGGGCCGGCCTACGGTGGCACGGCCCATTTGGCCACCTCAGAAGAGGACTGGAGGCCCAGGGACCAAGCAGTACAAGTTCATCGAGCAATGCCTATCATCTGTCGACAAGCAGAAGCAGCCATGGCTCATATTCGTTGCTCACCGTGTTCCTGGGTACTCATCCAGCTCCTACTATGAAGAACAGGGTACATTTGGGGAGCCGATGGGGCGAGACACAATAGAGGAGCTGTTGCAAAAATACAGAGTTGATCTTGCCTTCTATGGTCATGTTCACAGCTATGAAAGAACATGTCCAGTCTATCAGGTGAATATCTCATACTTCAGGTCAAACTAGTTTACATATGACAGCATCTGAAAAGTCTTTTCTTTTTACAAAATGCAAACTGATAACTTGTATTGCCGGAAATGCTACAGTCAACATTACAGTTAGCACACTGACAATTTCATTTACAAACAATACTAGACTGACCGCAATCTTTGATTGATTTCAGAGTCAATGTGTCGTTAATGCTTCGGACCACTACAGCAGCCCGTTCATGGCGACTACGATGTGGTCAGAATTCACTACTTCAAAGATCAAATGGAGTCACTACATAGATTTTGACTTCGGCTTCGTTAAGCTCACAACTTTCAATCATTCATCCATGCTATTTGAGTACAAGAAGAGCCACAATGGCAATGTGTATGATCATTTCACAATCTCATGCGATTACCGGGACATCCTGGCCTGCTCAGTTGACAATTGTCCTCGGACCACACTGGCTACCTAAAGCATGAACGCCTCTATACGGGGGAGATTAGTTTGATGAGGCCTCTTAGCGAATTGTAGTTACTGCACATAGTTCCTTTTTGGATTGTACCAATAAATCTAAATAAACACAGAATTTTCTTGTCTGAGTACTTCTTTTTGTACCAGTAGATGAAATTCTGAGTGGTTTTTGCTCTTACCTGATGATGAATATATTTATAATTTCAATCAGTTGCATTGATTTACAAATGTTTAGGGTCTGGCTGAGGAAAACTGAGATAAGAAAAGGAGAGAAATTAAGCATAACTTGTCACTAGGAATATGATCTTCTTTTGAATCTGCAGTTGCAATGAGAAGAAACCAAGTTCCTGAGCTCCTACCCTATTCATTTTTCTTTTTAAAAAGAGAGAGAACCAAATACCTATAAAAATAAGAAAACATATATAAAATATAAAAGACCAGAGACACAAATATAAAAGACCAGAGACACCGATTGGGCAGCAACTACTATCTTGGTACTACTTCCATTTTAAATATATAACATTATTGACTTACGAACATGATGTTCGATCGATCATTTGTCTTATTAAAAAAACTATATAAGTATCATATATTTCGGTGTGACTACTTTTATCATTAAATGTTTTTAAGCATGATTTTTTTCAATTACATATTTGCACTAGTTTTTAAAAATAAAACCAATAGTCAAATATCATGTGTAAATGTCAACAGTGTCATATAAAAACGGAGAGACTGCATCCTTGTGTTTTTTTCTTTTAGACTCCATGCCAGAATTACAACAAAAATGTAAGGTTTGCAATTTTTTGCTGGAACCCGATATTGCCGTCTATCTTACCGTGTGGTGCAAACAGTACATTATGTGTGGGCCAAAGAAAATAAACAAACCCTTATCTTGTCTTGTGAGGACAGGGAAAAGTCCATCTACACAAAAGGTCCAAGAAAGTGAAAAAACCAAACAAAAAAAAGGCCACATTGTTTGGCAATTTCCAAAGGATGTTTTATCAAGGAAAACACCATGGATACAAACATCATCAATCCACATCCTATGTACCCATCTTCTTGTCAAGACATTCCCAGCCAAGCTTTCTTTAGTACTGTGGATATCCAAGCTCTTTGCTTGTTTTTACAAGCCTTACACAAAGAGTTTACACATGTAATTGCTTATTAGATGCATAAAATTTGTGTTGAAAGCCAAAGTGCTAACCAAAACCATCACAGATCTAGTACATAATTTCTATGTATAATTGAAAAATTGCTAGATACAAGTACATTCATTTCATAATGGTTGGAAAAAAAAGGCTATCAATCAAAGTTCAAGTAACCATGGTTTATCTTTAAGAAACATGTGGGCCTGCATCAGTTGATGGAATTCAATATCCATACATTTGGACGGCTGGGATTGAAGAAGATTATCCTTTCATTTGACTAATGATGTAAAGGCCAAGCATCCCTTTTCTCTGTCCCCCAGAAAACAGGCCCAGTTCTTGGATACTGTAAAAAAAAAGACATTGTCAAAGGCAGGAAAAGTCAGTATAGCCATATATTGAGCAATGAGCCTCTAAATATATATATATATAGAGAGAGAAACACAATGCAGGGAAAAGAAGGATGATCTTTATTTGTGGTGTACATAAATTTAGAATGAAAGAATAATGTGATTCTTATGTGCGGTTTACAATGCAATTTGATCAAATGTTAACTAAGCGTGTTTCTCAGTGTTTTTACTGACATCATTATTCATTAACAGTATATGTATGGAATGAAAAAAAATGCAACTTTTGTGTTACTCAATGCGTAAATGATGCGAAATATGATAATTTCCAACAAACTAACTTATGTCGTGCGAAATGGAACTAACACGATCATAATAAAGTGTGAAGTGTAAAAAAGAATCAACATGAAGACAAAGGAACAGGGAATATATTGTTCTTTTAGAAACATGGTGAATATACTTCCATTGCTATCTAGCATCAATAAACAATTTTTTTAAATCTAATGAAGACCATTTCTATGAGCTCTCTGGTTTGGACCATATATAATTAAACAAAAAACAGTAATATTTAGTCAAATCCGAGATTTTATGTCATCTCTTGAAATGTATTAGTATATTTTAACTCGGAAACTTCAAGGGTATGGCTTGAAGAGGCAATGGAGATAAGTTAGAAATGAAAATGTCAAATAAATCTGTTAGTACAAGGAATATTTTCTTTTTTCATATTTTTTACTTTTAAAAAGTTGAGTCTATTCACCATAAAACAATTTATCTCATTTCAATATTGATTTGGTTACAAATTTATGTAATACGGGATCTCTCAAAATTCACGTGACATAATTGAATTCCTACGTGAATATGAAAAAAAAAAGATCATTTTTTTTCAAGAACCCATGAATACCGCTCTATGACTAAAAATATTTTACAAGTAAATGCAAAAGATACCCGATTGGTTGTACTTATTCCTCATGGCCCTTTATTGTGGCTTGTGTGGCTATAAAATCAGCTCAAAAATAGAGCAATTCATTTAAATTCAGTTTTTTTTCTTTAATCCATTTAAATTATATTTTTAAAATTTTTAATTTTAGTTTTTTTTGCTGTTTTGGGGTGTTCTTGCTGCCTCTTTCGGACCAACCCAAACCCCCAAATCTCACACCTCCCAAATCCCAAATGCTTCCTCCTCCTCCTCTCCACTGATGCTCTCCGCCTCGCCGCCGCCGCCGCCGCCGCCGCGCTCCCTTGTCGCCGGGGACCCGCGGCGCCGGCGAGCAGCATTGTGAGGCTCCCTAGGCCCTCCGTCCGTCCCTCCCTCCCCTGCGCCTCCCCGGTGGGAGGACAACCACCGCCCCCGGCAATCCGAGCCTACCCCGTTTTGCGGCGGGTCCTGGTCTTCTGGAGCGCGCGGCGGCGAGGCAGGCCCGGCCGGCCTCCTTGCACCACCTGCCGTCCGTCCATCTCGGTTCGAGTCCCGTTTGAAGGTATCCCTCGTTCTCTCCGGAGTAGTCGTAGTACTCCCTACCCTTCTCTTCCTCCTCCACCGCCGCCGCGCCGCCGGCGTGGGATGGACGGGAAGCCCTGGAAATCCGCCCCCGTGGCGGTCTAGTACTGATACCATCTTGTGTTTGCAGAGGAAAATTTTTTTTTTTTTTTGGGGTTGTGTTCAGTTCCACCCCTGCTGTTCAAGTTGTGGACTGAGGGAATGAGGAGATGCTTCTGCTTTTGCTGAAGAATTAGTGTGACACTGGCTGGTTTCGGATGGACAAGCAAAGTGGCCACCATAAGAATGCGGGAGCAGGGAAAGGCTCATTTCACAGGATGATTCTCGGTCAGCTTGTTGGGGAAATCGGTTTCGATGAGGAGAATGTGCCTTGCAATACTCCAAGAAGCTCTGTTCACTCGCGGTTCGGTGGTTCGACAGGCAGAATTGTTGCTTCTACTAGTGGTGCTAGTACCGGGGCTGCATCGGTTAGCCCTGGCGAGTATGTCAGAGATCCTGGGTCCATATTGAGCTTGCAGCCTTGGATCTTTAAGAGGAGTGGTTCACAGAACAATGAGGAAAAGATTATGCTTGCAAGTGGTAGTAGGGTTGTTGGTGAAGGCAAGAATCTGATGGATTCCTTTCGAGATGGTTCGGCTGTTGAGGTCTCTCCAAGGAGCCCTGGTCTTGGTTCTGGACCTGGGAGAGGTCGAGGTGCTCTTAGGAGCAGACGGTCGCGGAGGCATTTGATTAGGCCGCTTGTGCCAATGGAGAATTCCTACATTCCACAACTTTATAGTGAGGATTTTGAAATTGATGAGTGCACGTTTGGGCCAGTTCCCTCCCCAGCTTCTGCTAGGCCATTTGTAGTAACAGATGGAAGGAGGATAATTAGTAAATCACGTTATGAACCAGTGCCTGTACCATTTAATATTGGATTTGAGAAGGAGGGGTGTCGAAACACCTCAAAAATGGCGGAAAGTGTAATTGGGATCGCTCCTCTACCTGAGCTGAAGAAATCAAAAATGGAGAGGCAGGAATTTCACAATTCAAGGATGGGTTTGTCTGCCTTCCAGAGTAGTAAGCCATCAAAACCAACAGGTAATTTCAGCATCATGCTGCAATTTTTGCAATACAATAAGCACATAACTCCATGTTGTGAATAGTTTTGTCTCTGACATGCTTTTCTGTCACCTAGATTCCTAGATACAATTCATTGGATCAGAATAGGTCAGTGTTCCTTGTAGTTGATCCTCATATGCTCTGACATGTCACAGTAAGCAGTTAAGCACAACTCCTGATTTTTTGTTTTCAACAGACTACACACTTTTATCAGGTTAAAATGTTGCAAGGGCTGAAGTAAAAAACTATTTTCCAAGTGAGGTGATTACATCTTTCTTAAAATAAATGAAAACCATGTGATTAGACTACGGCGTCTATTAGAGTTTGGCTATGATATTCAGTGGCTTTCTGAGTACCCAGTCCTTTGTGCCATGTTTCTTGGCTTGACCACATCGGATAGGAAACTTACATATATCATCCAATGATGTGGTCAACACTGACATCTATGCTCAGGTGCTATACTGGAATGCTTTCAGTGGCTCATCTGTTGAACTTCTGGTTTTTGTGATGAGACTAGTTCAATTATCATGTGCTTCACTTATGCCATACTCTTATCAAGTCAGTTTCCAATGTTTAACTATTTTTCTCAGTGGTTGAAAATGTATTGATGATTATTTCAAGAAATTGTTTAATCTGTGCTCGTTACTTTGTACTCTGAGAACTAGAGCTCTTAATTGATGAGCTAATTCAGAAGAGATTACAGTCCACTTATCGTTCAGTCCTTATAGGTCAACATGATTTCGTGGGCATTTGTCTCTTCTGATGGCCTCTTTCTCAAACCCTAGTAAAGGTTATCAAGTATCTCGCGCTTATTTTGGATGCTGATGTTTTCATATGAATGCTATGCGTATTAACTGAGTTGTTAGTGGTGACTTGGTGTCCCTTATTTTGAAGCATGACTTACATGCTAAATACATACATTTGATCTGCAGGTTTACTTGATCGACTGCACATCTTCTCTACTGGTGTCAGTATTGGTATTATATCATCCACTCTATCAAACAAGAATGAGCTTGATGCATTAAAGGGTACAGTGAAACGAATGGAGAACTTGGTTCAAGATCTGCACGATGAGCTAGAAATGAGGGAGGGTTTAACTGTAAAGGAATTGCCTAATGAGATGTCTGTCAAAAATGCTGGTAAAGTATCAGCTATCAAAACAAGAACTTTCTTTTACATACACCAACTGAAAAACTTGTATTGTTTGTTAATGCTAGATGATGAGAGCAAAGCTCATGTAACTGATTCAGAGCCCATGAGCAAAATCGAAGAAGAACTTGAAGCTGAGCTCGCGAGATTGGAATTAAATATAACTTCAAACTGCTTGAAAGAACAAACATTTGACTTCAGTGAGGTAACATTTATACTGAAACATTATGCATTACATCTGAATCTGGCTACTTTCTACAAGGCTACTGAATAAATCTCCACTTTTCTAGGTTGACCAGGATCTCATTGGAGATATTGTCCAGGGAGAACTGAAGATCGATATGACCCATTGTGACCTCGCTGATTACAGCAGTGAGAGTGCCCATGGCAGGGATAGTAGAGAAAGCTCCCCAGATTACACACATGATGCAAACTATCCTGTCTCACCTAGGGATCTCAGCCTCCGTCTCCACAAGGTAATCGAACAGAGACTCAAGGAGCGAATCAAGGAACTTGAGACAGCACTTGCCCAGAGTGAGAAGCAGACACAGGTGCAAGTGATGGCCACCGAGCAGATCTTGTGTGAAAGAACCTGCTCAGACAGCGATTCTGGTTCTCCCAACCAGGAAAGTCCAGTGTATATACAAGAAACTAACTCCTTGGCAGAACCGTTCTGTCTAAACCTAGCTGGAGACGCGCTAGAGGCTTACGATGAAGCCTACGAGGAATTCATGAGAATTGCAGACTCCCCTTGCACCACAAGTACCAACGGGAAGCCTCAGGTTAATGAAGATTACTCGGTGGACCGCAGCTTGATCTGGGGTTTGGAGGATGGCAGTGCTAGGAAACTGAAAAAAGTGCCCACTTGGGAGCGAATTTTGAAGAGCGGAGAGCCCAACAGAACTCAGGAGAGTGACAGAGATGATGAAGATGAATCTGAAGACGACGATGACCAGGATAGTAAGATGCTCATCCAACAGATTGTAGAGAGAACTAAACAAGGCTCACCTGTACTAATTCATGCTCAAAGAATATTGTTTTCTGTGGATGATTAGATTGCTGCACTATATAGTATATGCCATTTCATTTCAATTAGAATTTAGTGCCAATTGGTTGTTTAGAGAAAAGCATAAATATTATTCTTTTCACATCTTCCGGTGTTGCCTATTTGCAACATGTGTCTCTGTTGCGCTTGAAACTTTGATTAATTTCAGATGTTCTTGTTTACTTGCGGGTTGTGTTTAGTCTAGCACATCACTAAAGCTAATCTGAGGATTAGTATGGGTATAACATATACAACTATTGTATGAAGATTTAGTATTGCTATAACATAAGTACCATGTGAAGATTGGAAGGGGACATTGAAGATTGGAAGGGGACATTTAGATACAGATATGTGATTCTCTAATTTTAGATTTTAATTCTAGATTTTGATTCTTTTTAATCAAAATTCAGTAGAGAAATTAGAATCGGTATAATAAAGTAATAATTAGAATATTATTTTAGATGATTTTTAAGTGATTCTTGAGAGAATCTGGTTTTAGGTTTTAGGTGATTCTGGAAAGAAATTGATTTTCAGGTGATTCTTACCCCTATGTTAAATTATTAAATCACGATCCGTTGAAAATCAAAGAGAAAAATCTCTACCAAACGAAACAAGATTTGAAAAATCAGGAGGAAAATTTTTACCAAACGAGACAAACGAAACAAGATTTGAAGAATCAGGAGGAAAATTTTTACCAAACGAGACAAGATTGGAAGGATGCTAGAGTAGTATGGAAGTGGTATCGTATCCTCAAACCAAAATGAGCTAATGTAATCATTCATGCCCCTCTGAACCGCCTAAAACACAAACTAACATATAATTAGATTTGAATATGAAAGGATTTTGTTTTTTTTTTCAATAATCGTATAATTGGATAGAATAAAAATGTAAAAGTGAGACTGACAAGGGAGAGATTTTTACTAGTTGACTTGTTTATGACAACTATTCCTTATAGCTGAAACGTGCTATACATAGAAGTACAAATGGCACGGACAGACAGTTTTCCACCAATATCCCTTATAGCTGAAAATGCATAGATAGAAATATAAATCCTAAGGCCATATCCAAGAAATAGCACTCTTTGCGTACAAATAGTCTATTCGAAGCAAGTTGGAAGTTGGAACAGAGAATTATGGCTGAGGTGTGCTGCTTCCATCCAAGAGATGTGTGACCTTGACATTTTTGTGTAGCATTTGGGGAGTCGCTCAAGAAAGTGTGATGCGCCATACGTGCAGTGCAATTCCCATGAAGCATCAGGTGCAGTAGTTCTCTTTGATCTCAAATGCAAAATGGAAATGACATTAGTGGCAGCATTCAAAACATGTTTCAGTGCACACTGCATGTAAACAGTGTTGTTCAATGTTCTTGTGGTGGTTTAATTTTGTGCTCGCTAATTCTAGTTGTTACTAGTTTGCGAAATATTGTCCTGAATGCTCCAAATTGTAGGGAAAATGTATGGATCTGAATCTTTGCTTAGATAACTCACGTAATTTTTGCGAGTGTATTGAAATAATTAGCACACGAAAGTGAATGGGTAGTGGCATTTCGAGGAAAGCCAAGGTGTGGTAGGTGGCGCCGACGACTGCCCGCAAGGGAACCATCCGCCACCAAAGCTGGAGGAGACGAACCGATCGCCTGCCCAGAGAGTTCTTCCACCGTCGACTCTGATATATTTTTTTCATAAAGATCTAGTCATTACCCATGCTAGCTTGTGTTATGCATGATAATTCTTTCAGCGTTTCCCAAGAACCGGTCCTTAATTGTTATGAGCACACTAATCAAAATCCAACCATGTGCTCACAACCCACCATTGTCATAATTCAGTATTATTAGAATAGAGTCACATACTTGACATCATCTGAGAATTAGTCTCTAATATAATAATTGATTAATATGATCCCCTTAAGTGAGCTAGTTGAGCTAAGCAAGGCTAAGCGTGATCTAAACTAACACCTAGTCATATTGAACCCAAGTTATCAATGGTATAAGGTAAACAATTCCTATGGTTGAGTACAATAGGTATAATAATCTCATAAAATGATATTCTAAAAACATATGCGTATTTGAGAGAAAAGATATATTTAAATAAAATAGGTACAATATGATCAATATAAAGTATGACTTGCCTTGCTCGGAGATGGGAACCTTGGCGACTACTTCGAGGTAGACGCCTCACCGGAAAGGTCGGAATCTACACGACAAACAAAGCACTCAATAATTCACCCTAAAGGTCTACCGAGATAGCACGAAAATTATTTTTAATGGATTCTCGACATTTTTTTGGATTTAATAAAATTTGAATGGACTAAAACGGAGCTTGGATTAAAAAGATAATAATTTTAGAAGTTTACTTCTGATTTTTAAACTAAACAGAAAAGACTAAATTAATTATTGTGCAATTAAGTCCCGGCATGACGTCGGCTTGCGTGGGATCGGGCTAGGGCGACGTCGCATGACGTCATGCGATGTCGGCGGCGGCGCTGCAACCGTGACGTCGCCTAGGGCGACGTCGCGTCTGCCACGCAGTAGTGCGGCCGGCTTGGTCCATGATGGACCGAGTCCACGGCGGGAGGCGAAGGGTAGTTGGGCGGACACGCAGCGCTCCCCGATTGGACCGCGCGCGCGGCGGGGATCGGGATGCGTGGCGCCCATCGGCGAGGACGGCGGCGATCGGACGACGGCGGCTTGCTCGCGGGCGAGTGGTCCAGATCCGCCCGATCCAACCGATCGGACGGCGGGGCGAGCGCGCGGCTAGGGTTAGGGTTTTGCGTGGGCGCGGCGGCTTGAGCTCGCCAGCCATGGCCACGCAGCAGCCGGCCGGGCTTCGGCGACGCGGGAAGCGACGGCGGCGGGCGACGCGGGAAGCGACGGCGGCGGGCGACGCGGGAAGCGACGGTGGCGGGCGGCGCGATGCACGGGAACGGCGCGAAGAAGAGCGTCGCGGCTCGGGACAACGGCTCGGGATGGCAACACGGGAAACTGAAGGGGAGGAGCGGCGGCGAACTCACCGGAGATGGGAAAGACGACGATGGCGGCGACGATTTCGAGGATAAAAGCACGGGAACAAAAAAGGGGAACACGCGGCGACGGCGAGGGGATTTTATAGGTGGGGTTTAGAGATCGGATCGCACACGGGATAAGCGCGAATTCCTCGCCGAAGCAATCGGACTTGGAGAGAGAGAAAGAGCGAAAACGGCGGCGGCGGTTTGCGTGCGGATAAGGCCGCCTCGGCGTGCGCGAGATGCGGGGACGGGTGCGGCGGCTCGGGCTCGGGCCCGGCGTGGGTCCGACATGGCGTGGGGGCGCGCGGAGGATGCGGGGATGGCGACTTGCATGGCGGCAGGGCACTGGCAGCCGCGAAAGCAGCCCGACAGTGGGGCCCACCTGCCGGTGCCCGCGGCACGGGGAGACGCCCGACGACTTTGGCACACGGGGACCGAGCTTGGGCCGCTCGGCCCAAGGCCCGGGGAGAGGAGGCCGACGGGAGGCGGCGGCCGTCGGCTGGTTTGGAAATTGGCGGGAAAAGGAGCGGGCCATACGGGATAAATAGGAAAAGAGGAAAAATGAATTTTGGGACTTCATTAAATTGCGGTTTCTTAATTAATTGATTAAAAATATTTCAAGTGCTCTTAAAATTCCGTAAAAATCTTGTTAGTGTATTTTGACACGTAGAATTTAAGAAAAATCCTATCATGCTATTTATATTTATTAATTATATTTTAAAATTAATTATTGGCTCCAGTTAATTCCAGGAATTTCGATTATTTCGTGGTAAATTATTTAAGCGATTTAGGGACAAAACTCGGGGTGCGACATTATGCATATGTGTTGCAAATGTCAATTCTTAGTGGTGGAATTGGCAAGTTGGCATATAATTTATTTAAAGTATGATTTGGCTCGTTGGTCTTTGATATTTATTAAAAGCCAAATCATGCATGTTTTGATGAATGATCATAGAAAATATAAATTTCATAATTATTGCATCATGAAATTTTGCTCCTTAGTAATCCGGCTAATATCAACTATCAATGTGATAATTTGTTCTTAGAGTTGTTTTCTTTGGGAACATTGGCATTGTTATAATATTTTGCATACATGTCTAAGCCGATTACTTACACTTGTAGTTTATTGGAATTCATGCATGTAAGATATCTGACTTTGATGATTCATTATTGATCATACTTCAAGTGGCTAAGTGTTTTGATGCCTTGATGATTATTGTTTCAAAATCCGCTTGAATTAGTATTCATCTAGGCATATTAATTGCATATTATAATTTTCATATGTCTAGAAAGAAGGAATTTTGGTCCAATAATTTGATGTACCAAGCATCTGGCTATAATATAAAAAAGGAGTATTTTTTTATACTGGAAAAGTCGGTGCTTGATTTTAATTTTTGGGCAAAATTGGCGAGGTCACAGATCTGCGGGCGGTCGACCGGCGCATAACTGCCTGGCCCGACCGCAGGTGCGCTGGTCCTGACCGGCTTTGTGTGGCCGGTCTGACCGATGAGAGGTGGCAGTCTGACCGGCATTGCGTGGCCGGTCAGATCGGGTTTGAACAGGAAGCTGGGGGCACGATACATTTGATTTACAGACCAAATTAATTATAAATTTGGACATTTGTGCCCAGGAAATAAAAGAAGACTAGAGAATTCCTTTGATTGAGTGTTTGAAAAGATTCTAGTCTTGGGGCCGTTTCAAGGTTGGGCTTTAGATTTCATAGGTCAAATTTATCCTTCGTCATCAAAAGGGCATCGGTTCGTGATAGTTACGGTGGAGTATTTCCCTAAGTGGTCGAAGCCGTGCCGTTTAAGAATATGACACACATAGGTAATTGACTTTATCTTGAAGCATATTGTTCATCAATTTGGCATTTCTCAGACTTTGACTATGGATCAAGGAACTTCTTTTATGTTCAAGGAGGTGAGAAGTTTTACCGAATCTTATGGTACTAAATTGTTGAGTTTTTCTCCTTACTACGCTCGGGCTAATGGACAAGCCGAGTCGAGCAATAAAGCATTGTTGAAGTTAGTCAAGAAAAAGATCAAAGAACATCCGAAGTGGTGGCATGAGGTGCTTTCTGAAGCATTGTGGGCACATAGAATATCTAAGCATGGTGCTACCAAAGTAACCCCTTTTAAGTTGGTCTATGGACAAGAAGCCGTTTTACCAGTTGAGGTAAATCTTGGTTCTCTTCGATATATAAAGCAAGACGATTTGTGGGTTGAAGATTATAAGACCCTGATAAGAAACAATCTTGATGGGGTGATCGACAAGCGTTTGAAGGCTTTAGAAGAGAAGAAGAGTGTGGATAAAGCTTACCACAAAAGAGTGAAAGCGGGATCATTTCAAGAAGATACTTGAAGAAATACTTCCCAAATGTTTAGCAAGATGCTTAGAAAGTTCTATGGCCAGTAATTAGATTATCACCCTAAGACAACGTGTTTTATACTTTTAGATTCATGATGTTCATCAAAAAGGCAGGGGGCATGTGTTTATACTCAAATTTGGCACCTATGGACGAAATAGAGGAAAATTGCCAAAATTTGGAAAGTATCGGGTTTCCTTCATAGGGTCGGTCAGACCGCAGTGTTAACACCGAAATTTGGTAATTGAATCCTTAAGTCCTAGCAAGGGTAAAGTAGAATCGGATCGACTGGTTTGGCGGACAAACAGAAGCCGCATCGGCTGAGAAGCGATCAGCTGTGGGGCCAATCGGCTAAGGTTGGATCGGACAAGGGCGGCCGATAGCCGATTCTACGATCAGAGAAGATAAAGCCGTTTCTGGTGCAGCAATTTGAAGATAAGTAGAAGATTCGGTTATTAGATTGCGTATTAAGCGATATTTCCATCTATGGATAGAGTCCTGTAACGGCAATTGTATCTGTAAGTTAGGAGTTTGTTTAAATTGTTCATTGTAATGCGGCGTGGATCCTTCCCGGGATAACGTCGTACTTTTAAATAGTAGTTTAGATAGAGTCCAAGGTTTGTACTGATAATTTTATCTTGGGTATAAATAGGACCCGAGACCCCTGTAAAAAGGACACAATCACAATCAATCAACCTTCGGTGCATCGCCAACCTTTTTTCTTCAGATGAGCAATTTGTTTGGCTATGGGCTGCATCGTTTCGATCACCAAATCTAGGTAAATGCTTGTCATTTAGTGGTATGATTTCCTATTTCTAATGCTTCCATCGTAATGACACATTAGATTCAGGAGTTCATATGCGCCATTTATCATATAGCGCATATAAACTAGATCAATGTTTAGATCTATCCTGTTATTGGCTAGTTCTATCGGGAACTCGCGGCCAATAAGGCTAGATCCAAAGGTTGGCTGGTTTATATATGATATTCACCGTTTCGAAAAGATATAAATCGGCTACGACAGATCAGGATTGTTCTTTTTATACTTAATGCTGTATCAGGTTTGAACTATTAAGTCGTTTTTAGAACTGCTAATGATCTGTTTTGTTAGATATATATGTTTAAGAGACAGTGCCGGGGTTTCAGCCGGCCTTATCTGCCCTAATATATTTATTTTAGTATATTTATTATTAGATTTATATTAGGACTGTCTCTTATGTTAAGATCTTGTTCTTGTCGGACCTTGTGAGCTGAAATCGGCTGGCCATAGACAGCCGACAGCCGATTTCTGAGCTAAGCCTCTGGTTCAAAGATGATATCTTTTAATAAGATTCGTCGGAGTACTAGCCGATTCATTGTTAGCTTTTCAGGATCGGCTAAGTTATCAATACATATATCTATTATCCTTTACTGTGTTTGGGTTAAACGGCTAATGTTGTCTCGGTATCGCCGATCCATTCTAGTTGCCTGGCTTAAATATATTTTAGGATAGCAGATACATGTTCATGGATTCCCTTAGCCGATTCAGTGGGGATCTAACCTAACACTTAATGCACGTTTCTTTGTTTTTTCTTGTTGGTTAATAGATCAAACCAACTGGCACGTCCTGCACCGCATAGGCAGCCGAGAAGGAACTGCACTGGAGTTAAGCAGATCTTTCAGGCCAGCGCGTGAGAGAAATTTCTCATCAACACGCAGGTATATGGCCGGTCTGACCGGCTAGTAGGGTCGGTCTAACCGCAAGCACGTGGACGGTCAGACCGTCAGAGAGTCCGAAGCGAATTTCGTCGGTCTCAGGTTTCCTTGCTCCATAAAGCATGTCTCGGGTTTCCTAAGGTATTTATCCTGAATTGGATGTAGAGGAGGACTCTTAGAAGGCAAGATCAACCCATATTTAAGGGCCGAGGCCGGTTCAATTGGCAAGACGTTCAACACATACACAATCAATCTAATCTAGCCCATTGTATCATTCTTCTACTTTTTCATATTATTTTCAATTAGTTTGTCCATCTTTGTCGATTTGCGCCGTAAATTATCCGTCGTCTCTTTGTAGAGTGCGACACCTCTTTGTAGGTGTGTCCCAAAAACCTTCCGTTCATCCACGAGACGGGTGTTTATTCTTTGTTTTGCTCAAATCTGCTCCGCTAACCGATTTAATCTACAAAACTCATCTTGTTTTAGTTCTTGCTAGATCAATGTGGTTAACGACTCCAATTTTATTGTAAGACGTTTAGGTGTACTGATTATGATTGTCTTTTTTTTAAAAAAATTGCCAACAGTATGAACGACAGTTCGACCGTTCAGCTTGCCGGTCAGACCGACGAACCGTCTACCAAGAGGTTGGCCAGGTTTAACCCACTGATCCGTTTTTTTCAACTATGCAGCTCTCTTTCTGCAACTGCTTCGTCACCATTGGGAGTAATCTGAGGTTTGGACGGGAAAATCAGTTTTAAGATGGGCCAAATCCAGATAAAACAGAAGGCTGTAAGTGTAGTGGAATAATAGAGGCGATGACCACTTGTCATGCATTATGCAAGCTGAATAAACAGCATCGGCAAATTCTTAGGTCATTGACGACAATTGTTGCCACATACATATAACAGTGGATTTTAAACTTAAGAGGTGACGTTCTCTCGTAATTTTTATGGCATCTAAATAATTATTAACTTTTTGAAAAAAATAGATTAATAGGTGACATATATAAAATCAACTTCTATAAGTAAAAAAACAAATTATACTGCAGCTTAACGTATATTGAAAATCAATTTATTTTATATTTATTATAACCTGATCTTGTATATTTGTAACTTGTAGCTAGTTAGCATATACTTATAAAAGTATCACTCTAATTTTAACTACCCACATCAGAGACCAAATGTGGCAGAGAAGACTCGTCGCCTCCTCGATCACACACACATATACACACGTATACATGCTACTATACGTACATATAAGCATCATGCAGATACATGTAGAGTTTTCGCTACTCCCTTCCTTTGTTATGCAAAGTGTGAGATTTTATCGGACTTGAAAAGTACTTGAGATAGCACTCGTAAATATATACTACAATTTTATACTAAAAATGACATTAAGTTTTATATTAGAAAATATAATATATTGTAGTGTCTGATATCTTCTAGAGGATAATAAAATTACCTTAAAATAAATACATCTCTCGCATCTCAAGAAAATTTTACTTGGAAGAGGATAAAACTAAAGTATTCCTTACTATTATTTCTATAAAGATAATGGGAATTCCAATCTTTGCTTTTATAGAAATTATAACCAATTATTATATAGTTGTAGTAGCTTATAAGATTGTCGATACAAATGTCTTTTATTAAAATAAAAATAGTATTGATGGACGGTGGATAAGAGAAACGAAAAAAGGTAAAACTTACTCATCTGTATATCAAGAATAAATAATAGGATAAAAAAACTTAATTTAGAACCACCTCTAAAAATTAACTTATTTCGAAACTTCGGGACAGAGAAAGAGAAGACCAAGGTGAAAGGTGAAAACTTTTTGTCAGTATTCACTGCGTGGTTACTTCTCACTGAAAGCCATGACTCATTAGTCGTCCTTTTTTTTACGGGACTCATTAGTCGTCCTAAGAGCCAATTAATGCTGCATCAACGAAGTGCAGAAAAAAGTCGCTTTGTGCAATTTCCTTCGAAAATGCCGATACTCGGACTGATCAATCTTTCCGCCTAACAAGTCTAGGGTAGGTCCTCCTAATAGAGTTTATAGAGTAAATCAATATGCTGCTATAGAAAAACCACATCAAATTGATAATCGGTCTGGGGCTAATATGTTTTGGTGAAAAGAAAGAAAGCAAAAAACTTTTCCCCAACAACCGTATTCTGCCGGTCACAAGTCGCACGATCTCAATATTCACATTGTGATCATGAAATGCAAATTGTGTTACACTTCCTCTGTTATAAAATATAAACATTTTTAATCAAGACAAAAAGATTATTATATTTTAGGAAATACACAACGTATGTAGACTTTTAATTAAGAGATATTTAACTATTTACTGCTTATTTTTTTTGAGCCTCTTCACGGCTGTTCTATATATGAGAACCAAGTTGTTGACATAAGCTGGAAAAATAGTGATCGAGTTAGGGACGTTTTTAACTCAGCCACAAATTAACAGATTATGGTTGGCATTGTGACCCTTGTGGAGACGCTGTTGCAGGATAGAAATTCGCTAAGTCTGCTGTTGTTGTTATTTACATAATTGTGATTGGTAAAATTGCCACCATAATTGTTTTTGCAACTACGTGATATGAAAAGGTATGAGTAAACTCTACTACTCCCTCCATTTTCTTTTCCATGATACGTCATATAAAAAAATGGAAGTATTTTATATGTAGAATAATCAAACTTGTTAAACTGGAGCATATATAGGATAATTCTTGGTTTTTGTTCATGCAGTGTTGGTGCTCTCTATTGGCTCATAACCAAGTAATGCAGGGTTTACCATCATGGAAAACTTGCATTTTATCTTGAAAAATTCATATAGGTCAACTGGTAACTGCCTTCCACGAAAGAATAACACACATAATCGAGATCAGTGAGATATATATTTCACAGCAAGTCATCAACACAATGCAATAACTAGTACAATGCACTACATCAAGATCAGTGAGATATATATTTCACAGCAAGTCATCAACACAATGCAATAACTAGTACAATGCACTACATCAAGGATTGGAGTGTAGAGAACTTGCCAATCACAACCAGGGTTTCCCAAACTGCACGGTAACCATGCGGTTATCACGGTTACCGCGTGCTATAACGGTTTTAGTTTTTCAAACCATGATATACACCACGGTAACCACGCGGTTTTCGCGGTAACCGCCTTACCACGGGGTGACGGTAACCTTCCCAAAAACGGTTTGGAAAACACTGCTCACAACAAAAGGATATCCCAATTGAGTTTTCACAGATTCGCTTGCTGATTCACAAAACCAGTAGCACTCTAGCTTCCAGTATATCATGAAAATTATCTCAATTCACGAGTGAGCAGTTTGAAATTCATGATCCTAAGAACAAGTCTGGTGGCGTTGGTGACATAAAAGTGAAAACTAACAGCTAACAAGACACACAGCTCTGGCAGATCTCCGTTGCTGTCGCATAAGCTCCTCTTTAGATGGCCATCAGGTCACCAAAGTTGTGCATCACGAAGATGGATGCAACAAACAGACCACCAGCCTTCATCAGCTTCTGTAAACCAGAACAAGAAAAAACAAGACTAATTAACATCAAGAGAATTTCTAACAACAACAAAGAGTCAGGTTAACTGTGACCAGCTAGATAGTTATGATAATAAATAACTTCAACCGAATAAAAAGTTCCACGTAGTCAAAGATTCGCGCAAGAAATTTTCTAGGGCCAAAATATGTGGTTGAAGAAAACAAGGAATAACCTACTTCCTCAAATGCTTTCTGGCAACCGAAAAAATGGGAAGAGAAAAGAAATACACAACAAAAACTTAAAGATTCAATTGCCCAACAAAAGACTAGAAGTTAGCATCAACGAGTGAAGATACTACACTAAATATAACTCACAGTTAGGATAACTAGCAAAAAGAAATTCAGTGCCAGGCATAACCCAAAAGTGAGATCCCAAGGATAATTGGCTCAATGCCATACGTAGTCTACAGCAATTCTTTTCAGATAGTAAATTAATGCAATTCATCAGTGGAAGAAACTAGTGGTAAATAATATAGTGAATCTATACACCATGAGCTGCAGAAAGAGCACCACATATGCAGACACGCAGAACCTGGTGAGTACAGAAGACTTTTTTTCAAACTAGAGCATCCCCTGCCTAATTCGGACACATGAATACAGAACAAGGAAAGATGATGATAACAGCTAGCCAGAGTATGAAGCACTGGACAGAGCCAGCCAAGTGATCACCTCAACCAGCAATCCATCAATATTTCCTTGATTTATTAACATCAAGAAGTAGCAGAATGCAGGGAACATGACAGGATGCCCATCCTATTACAGAAATACGGTGAACCCAACTGCTCTGGCCTGCTCTGTTATACTACTGTTTGTGCTTAGTTGACTAGCCCTAACCACCCATCGATGTTATATGTTAAACACTCTCATTGTCACCCACACATAAATTAGAGAAGCTATTGCGAGTTATTACTAGGCAAAACAAAAAAAAAACATCATCTTCATCTCACACAATACATTTTCAGACAGTGGACAATGCACACAAAAACCACATTACATTAATAACCAGGTAACTAGAACAGCAGAAAGCATTTATGAGTTAAAACCAATAGACTCAAACAACAAAGATTCAGTCAGAAGAGAAACTAGCATGTTTATTAAACTCATTGACATTGTCCATAAACATAATTAAGCTCATAACACCCAAGCATCAACACAGCAGAATAAATTTATACAAGGACCAATCCAGCACAGCAGTTCAACTCTAGCGAGTTAGTTAGACCACTCACCTAGCCAAGATAACAACAACCGAAGTAAATTTTTTTTAAAAAGAACATGAAGCAACACTAGTACCCAACCATCCCAACCCAATTCTAACCCTTAATCCGTTTACAGTAACGCGCATTGCAAATAAAAAACATTATATGCTTCATGTTTGCTCAAGAACGCAACTCTAACCCTTAATTCGTTCATACTGACACGCATTGCAAAAAGGGTAATAAAAAATATATGCCCTCGTGTTTGCTCAAGAACGCAGCAGCAGACTAGACAACACCAATCCACATCCATCCGCCCCTAAATCCACCTAAACACGCCTCGGCTGATGATGCCTAGGTAAAATTCGCAACTAGTAGCATCAAAACAAGGTAGAAAACAGAAAGGGAAGCTGTAGATTCGCGAGAGGGGATGGATGGATTGACGATTTTAACGTACATAGTTGAACGCCCACGTCTCCTCGTCGTTGACCTGCGAGTCCCAGAGCGCCTTGAGCTTCTCCACCGCCGCCGCCGCCATGGCCCCTCTCCCTCCGCTCCGGCGCGTCGTGTGGGGATTCGCCGCTAGGGTTTCGCTTTGGTTCCTTTGCCCTGGGCCTTGCACGGAGACTGCGGTATTAACCAGCAGAGGAGCGTGGGCCCACTTAATGGGCCTATTGGGCTTTATGGTAGGCCCATTAGGCTACATTTGGCCCAAACTTTAATACCTTCTCATAGGCCTTAAATGGGCCAAATAAAAAAGTCCAAAAATAGAAAAACAAATGCGATTCCACTGGGGATCGAACCCAGAATCTCTGGTTCCGTAGACCAGCGCCTTATCCATTGGGCCATGGAATCATATTGTAATTAATTTTCTCTAATTATAATTAATTAGTTATTAATCTTTTAATTAGGATTAATTGGATTTCCAGCCTGTAGGGGAGCGCCACGTGTCTTTGGGCGGATCAGGGAGGCCACCACATCATCATCTCCAAGCAAGTGGTGAGGCTGCACGAGAAGTCGAGAAGAACGAGAGGCGTACGTGTGGTGGTAGGAGAGGGAATCCATGGACGCAGCGAGAGCGGTGGCGATGCCGTCGCTGTCGCCGACCACCGTCGCGGCAACCGCGGCGAGGCCGAGCAGCAGAGGCCGCCGCCGCCTTCCCAAGGTCGCCGCCATGGCCACCCAGAAACCCACCGGCGCAAGAAGGGTAAGTAGTGGCTGACCCGGCCGACCGATCCGTGATTCTTCGTGCCATGGCGTTGTGAGCTTGTAGACCGAGCTAACGGCGGCGGATGGCCATGGCCGGTGCAGGGGACGACGGTGTACTTCCCGGTGGGGGAGCCAGGGCCGCGCCAGACGACGAGCGGGAAGGCGGCGCCGCCGGTGAAGCTGCTGACGAACGTGGAGAAGCTGCGGCTGCTGACCAAGGCGGAGAAGGCGGGGCTCCTGTCGGCGGCTGAGCGCGCCGGGCTGTCGCTGTCGGCGGTGGAGCGGCTGGGCTTGCTGTCCAAGGCGGAGGAGCTGGAGGTGCTGTCGGCGGCGACCGACCCCGGCACCCCCGGCGCGCTGCTCGGCCTCGCGCTCCTGCTGCTCGCCGCCGGCCCCGCCGTCGTCTTCCTCGTCCCGGAGGAGTACCCATGGGAGGTCGCCGTCCAGGCCGTCGCCGCCCTCGTCTGCGTCGTCGGTGGCTCCGCCGCCTTCGCCGCGTCCAGCTTCGTGTCCAAGCTCCAGAGCTCATCCAGCTGAAGCGATTAGATGCTCATTGCCTTGCGTGATTAATTACTACTTCATTTGCAATTAGCGAGTAATTAAGCAGAGTATTTAGTATGTGTATTAATTACTGTGCCCCTACGCCTTGATTTTGTACCAGAGCATTGGTGTACCTGCAAAAATTGTATCAAACCTAGTACTATCTGATAATTGTATTATCTACACCCTTTGCGGGTTTGCCACAATTTTGCTTTAGGTGACATAATTGTATTGTACGAAAAAGTATCTTTTTAAAAAAATCTCACCTTGGATATTTTTAAAAAAACTCATGTATTTTATTGATTACGTGCGTTGGAATGGATGAAGTCAGGACGCGACGCGGATGAGGACGCGAGAGAGGGGCGCAGACGCGCGGCGGCGCGCGCGGATGGGGACGGAAGAGAGGGGCGCAGGAGGTTTTTTTTATCCAAGACCTCCCTTTCTTTTCAGCATTGGAACTGCGGGTTAATTTTATAAATTCTCAAAGGGTTTTCTGCAAAATAGTCAGGCGGACGAATATTTTGGATAAAACACTACTTACTTTATAGATAGTTAGTTATAGATATATATAAATATAAATCTATATATTTTATATACGCATGTGTACCTATATAAAGTGTATACATATAGGTTGAATAGTAGGTCTGCTAAAAAGCCCGATTTGGTGTGTGTGAACGAATTGGGTCGGCTTGCTAAATAATGAAGCTCATAACAAATTACAAAAGAGAAATTCTGAAAACGTGCAACCAAATTTGGTCACGGCCCAAATTGATCGTAGAGGCAAGGCTGAAAAAGAAAATTCTCGAAACAACCAATGAGCCAAAACGGAAGTGGTCGCACGCATAGTCGTGCGCCTCGTCGTTCATTAGGATTTCGGGTCTGGTTCATGTTAGATGCGAGATGGCCTCGAAATTGGATCAAAATCCGAGGTGGATCGCTGCTTGGGTCGCGGTCCTCTATTTTCGGAAAAAACTTAAGGGGTTTTCTGCAAAATAGCCAGGCAAAACAAAATTTTTGGGTGAAAACACTAGGTATATATCCCATGAATTATCCCCAGTGAAAAGCCAATCGTAAGTAGGGTTGGGAAAAAACACCAAAACGAAACAGAGCCAAATTTTACGATATTTTGGTATTTCGGTTTGGCTTCGATTCCGATCTAGCGAAAACCGCACCTTCGTTTTGGTGCAGTTTTTTTGGGTTAAAGACCGAGACACCGATCCCCACTCCCCTACTCCCCACGCCGAGCACCATCGTGCCGCGCCGCTACTGGCCCCCTTTGCACCGTGCCTCCCTAGTCCCCTGTGTCGCGCCACCGCCGGGCTGCCTCGTTCGCGTCGCGTCGGCCCCGTCGGCGCCGCCGTCATCCCGGCTTGCGGCTGCCGCAGCGGCTTGCCCGTTTCAATCTGTCACGGGATTCGGGGTTTCGGTTTTGCAGAAATCGGACTAAAAAGCCAAAACCGAACCATGCGGTTTCGATTTTGAACAGAACCGATCGGTTCTTATTCCTTCGAAAACGAACTACGGTAACAAAATCGAACCGAACCGAACCCTCGGTTTGAACCGAATGCCCAAACCTAATCGCAAGTATAAGTAGTTTTGCAAAAGGGCCGCTTGAAGATGGCCAAATTAACATAAGCTCTTGAAATTTGCTATGAAGGACTTCTAATAAACTAGAAAAAGCAATCCAGTCATTCTCCACCACATAGCAAGCTTGGATCCATGGATGCAACGGTGATGAATAAACCGAGAATAGTTATAGATGAAGGTGCAAGGAAGCATACCCAAAAGGGACATCCTCTTGGAGATTGAGGCTTTCTATAATAAAACCATGAACACTCAGCTTCTCTATGTAGATGCACAGTCGATGGCGAAGGAGGTTTGCATCCTTGTGGCTACCTCGCCATAGATGAACCAAATGGCCTGCGTAACCTTTTGTGAAGCAAACTTGCCTTACTTTCGGTTGGGGACGTCCATGACAAACTCGGAGACCACTCCTAAATGGATTTGGTTGGAAACCATAGATAACCACCAGGACAAAGACAAACACGAGACCAACGAACTCTTACGCTACCCAAAAGTACCAAAAAAAAAAGAAAACAAGGAGGGAAACACTTCTACGGAAAAAGAACCCGACTACCTGGACCCCTCCCCCATCGCCGATGACCGGAGCTGTCGGAATCGTTGGAGAAAGAGGCCAGACGAAAAGGGAGAAAGAAGACACTTTTTTCCATTTGGGAAGAGGTCATCAATGACGAGAGGATAAGAAAAGCATCCCACCTTGGATCCTTCGGTTAATATTTTTTTAAAAGCTTAATTTATAACTACATTTTAAATGATACTAGTGGTGACGTTTGAGTCTTCATATATAATGCTTTTGTTTTGGATACAACATTATATATCTAATCAATCAACTACGCTACTATATATTTTTTACTTTATCTTTTATAATATTCACATGGACATTTAGCTCGGCATTTAGCTGGTCATTTCTAAAGCTAATAGGCAGTAAATATACTTCTTCTCCCGGTCCTTCCTGCAAATTGGCAAGCATCCGAGTATTGCACTTGACTTCACCGTGCGGCTGCGGCAGCCTCGCGGCACTGACAGGTGGGGTCGAGGAGTCAGCGATGTGCGGCATAGCCCTCGTCCTCTCCGGCGGCGGCCGCGTAGTCGTCGCTCCCTACGCCGCCGCCGCCGATGCAGCCGCCGGAATCCAACCAAGTGACGAGGTACTGTTCCTACCATCCTAGAATGGAAGAATGGAACCCCTCCCTTTCGGATTGGCATCCGCTGTGGTTTCCCAAACCCTAAACCCTGAAATCGAGTTAGCCTGATGCGTGCTTGCAGGGGAAGGGCGTGACGGTGGATGAGCTGAAGGCAGCTCTGCGGCGGCGTGGCCCGGATAGCCTCAGCTGTGAGAGGCTCCGCGTTCGCGCGGACGGCACGATCCTAGGTTGCTTTGTAACCCCCTGTGCTTGGGAGTTGGGAGTTTTGGTTGATTAATTGCTTCGGGCGTTTCGTAATTTGATTTCCGTGCGTTTCAGGGAGAGGTGGATGTGATTGTGGGGTTGGGGATGGGGGTGATGTGGGTGACACAGAGTTGTGCTTCATTGGCGCAACGCTGCAGCTCAGGGGAGCTGAGCCGATTTCGCAGCCGATGGTGGGTCAATCAGGAAGTGTTTTAGTATATAACGGTAATTCTGCTAATCTAAAATTTTCCCTGTTACTATTACCAATTGATTCCTTTTTGTATTTCATTATGTGGTATGTATGACATTGTGATGTATATAGCTATAGCCTTTACATGTACCGATTTCCATACTCTGGGACTTTTCCTGATAAATGATTCATAGTCATGCATCGATTGACTTTTTAGTAGCGTTAGTGTTGCTTCCTGTAAGTATTTGAGTGATTAGCTTACTTGAACTTGACAATTAAACTACTTTTTTTAATTAAGGTGAGATCTATGGAGGAATCCATGTAGCTGATGACCAGAATGATACTCAGTCACTTCTTTCGTCACTGGAATCTTGTTGTTCCTGTGAGTGCCATGCTCTTGTTAGAGATGAAGCATGTCCCTGTTGTGCAAGTGTTGGGAAATCAGTTCCACAAATCCTTTCCACAATCAAAGGCCCCTGGGCTTTGATATACTGGCAGGCAGGTAATCGTGATGTTTGTCTCTGTTTGCAATTTGTTGTAGATCAAACTTTCTAACACCTGAGCCTGCTTGAACTCTCAGAAGGACTCGAAAACAATGTGGTTTGGCCGGGATGCATTCGGGAGAAGAAGCCTCTTGGTACATTGGCCGGCACCTGATGATCCACGCTTTATATTATCATCAGTATCACCCCCTTCATTTGCAAGTAATAACTCTGGTAAGATATGTTTAATCTTGATGTGCTTACCATATCAAATGTTTGCATATATTCTGTTATTTTACAAAATTTAAAATTTCACCTAATACTTTGCACCTAATACTTCAAATTCTATTCATGCTTTGGAGACTGATTAGTACTATCTAATTGATTGATAATCATCTCATGTATATACTCTTCTTCACTCCTACAGCATCAAGTGCCAAAGTTATGGAGTCAGGGGCAGATAATGATTTTTCTGAGTCCACCAACATGAGTTACTGGGAAGAGCTTCCCTGTGGGATATACAGCATCCAATTGAAAGGCTTTGAAAAAAGTGGTATGTGTATGAAGGAAGCATGTGTCTCCAAAGTTAGGAGACATGAGTGGATCAACTCTTCATTGGATGAATTAATCCAATGGAAGAGGAAATCGATAGTTCCTGCTGTGGATGACTTAACTTCGCATCAGAATTCTGTAGGGGACTATCGTTTGTCTCAGAGCTTCAGAAACCCAACCGAAACTGACAAAAATGCAGGTAAGGGCCTAATTGGCTGGGAAATAGAGATATTTTCTTCTATGTTTCCAGCAATTCACATAAAGCAGTAAAGTGCTACAGATAATTACTCCTGAAATTTTTTGAAACAAAATACTGTTAAGGAAAGTTGCTAATACAGATACTTGTTTACAATTATATTTCCATTCAGCGTATAGGGTGTTGATTGCATTGCGGGAATCTGTAATGCTGCGAACCAATTTGAACAGACTCTTTCAGGTGAGTGACCACCAAGGCACTGACTTTTAACTGCTTCTCTTTTGTACTTATGACTTCTTTCCCAACTCCAGCAGGCTAGTTGAAAATAGTTCTATATTTTTTGTACTTCCTTTGTTGCATTTCTTGTTATATACTTCATTGATAGTCCATTCCTGTGGACAGGACAATCTAAATAAACTGAAGAATGATGAGTTAGCCCCAATAGCAATCCTTTTTTCTGGTGGCTTGGACTCCATGATACTTGCAGCATTATTAGACCAGTGCCTTGTTTCCAAATGTAAGTTCAACTATTGCATTTACTGTTTTGTGTTCAATACTGTTAGCATTTCAATATATTAGTCAACTGTTGCTTTTACTACATTGTGTTCGGTACTCTAAGCATTTTAAGTTTTTATAATACATTAGTGCAAGATGATTAGCTGCGTATGCCACTCTCTATACTTCAAAATGTGAGGAACAGTAATTAAAATTTTGAACAGGGACAATTGATTTGTTGAATGTCAGTTTTGATGGGCAACTTGCTCCAGATAGGATTTCTGCACTGGCAGGACTGAAGGAACTTCAGAGAATCTCCCCTATCCGTAGGTGATTTGACTTCTGAATATCTCACATCCTTAGCCATGAGCTTACATCTGGCAAGTATAACTATTTTGCACACTTCAATTGCACAAGATTTCTGTTTAATTGAATTCTGTACTCAATTTTTGACACACTTATCTGGGGGCCTCCCTGCAGTGTTTTTGTAAACAAAAAAAAACTGACACTCTTACTATAGCCTGATGAATTTATTCGCCTGATTTGGTTCCTTTTATAATCTTCTAGCTGGCCAGTTGTAACATCCTAATCCACGGTTTAATAGGATTAATAGAATACTCATACCAACAAGTTGCAACTTCTTTTTCGGAAGTTCATCTCCAATAAACTCTGAGGTTAAGCGTGCTTGGCCTGAGGCAATTTGGGGATAGGTGACCGACCGGAAAGTTCTTTCCGGGTGCGCATGAGTGAGGACAAAGTGCGCAGAAAAGACTAGTGTTGGTCTGTGAGGGCAGTCAAAGGTCCTAAAGAGCTTTCAGATATAGGTGGGCCTAACCCAGGAAGGGTGGGACGTGACAAGTGGTATCAGAGCCGACCCTCACGGTTTCACGGGGCGCGTGGCGGGTCAGTTGCGCGGGCATGGTGCGCATGGCGCGTGGGCCCTGAGAGGACACGACATGGCACATGCGTCGGTACTGGACGCACGGACGTGGCCAAGAGGGGAGGTTCCTGGCCTGGGGTTGACCGACGAGGGCGTGGGCATGGTGCGCATGGTGCGTGGGCCCTGAGAGGACACAGCATGACACATGCGTCGGCACTGGACGCACGGACGTGGCCAAGAGGGGAGGTTCTGGCTCAGGGTTGGCCGAAGCGAGGCGTCGGGTCTTGGGGGTATGGATGTAACATCCTGTCCAGTCTTAATAGGATTAATAGAATACTCATACCAACAAGTTGCAACTTTTTTTCGGAAGCTCATATCCAATAAACTCGAGGTTAAGCGTGCTTGGCATGAGGCAATTTGGGGATGGGTGGCCGTGGAAGTTCTTCCGAGCCGACCCTCATGGTTTCACGAGGCGCGTGGCGGAGTCGATTGCGCGGGCATGGTGCGCATGGCGCGTCGGCCTGAGAGGACACGACATGGCACATTCGTCGGCCTTTGGACGCACGGACGTGGCCAAGAGGAGGTTCTGGCACGGGGTTGGCCAGAGCGAGGACGTCGGGTGTGGCGGAGCCTAGCCCGGGAAGGGTGGGGCGTGACAAGTGGTATCGAGCCGACCTCACGGTTTCACGGGCGCGTGGCGGGTCGGTTGCGTGGGCATGGTGCGCATGACGCGTGGGCCCTGAGAGGAACACGGCATGGCATATGCGTCGGCCTTTGGACGCACGGGACGTGGCCAAGAGGAGGTTCTGGCACAGGGGTTGGCCAGACGAGGCGTCGGGTCTTGTGGGGTGTGGATGTAACATCCTGGTCCAGGGCTTAATAGGATTAATAGAATACTCATAACAACAAGTTGCAACTTTTTTTTCGGAAGCTCATATCCAATAAACTCTGAGGTTAAGCGTGCTTGGCATGAGGCAATTTGGGGATGGGTGACCGGCCGGGAAGTTCTTCCCGGAGCCGACCCTCACGGTTTCACGAGGCGCGTGGCGGGTCAGTTGCGCGGGCATGGTGCGCATGGCGCGTCGGCCCTGAGAGGACACGGCATGGCACATGCGTCGGCACTGGTCGCACGGACGTGGCCAAGAGGGGAGGTTCCTGGCCTGGGGTTGACCGACGAGGACGTCGGGTGTAGGCGGGCCTAGCCCAGGAAGGGTGGGACGTGACAAGTGGTATCAGAGCCGACCCTCACGGTTTCACGGGGCGCGTGGCGGAGTCAGTTGCGCGGGCATGGTGCGCATGACGCGTGGGCCCTGAGAGGACACAGCATGGCATATGCGTCGGCACTGGACGCACGGACGTGGCCAAGAGGGGAGGTTCCTGGCCTGGGGTTGACCGACGAGGGCATCGGGTCTTCTAAGGGGGTGTGGATGTAACATCCTGGTCCAGGCCTTAATAGGATTAATAGAATACTCATACCAACAAGTTGCAACTTCTTTTTCGGAAGCTCATTTCCAATAAATTCTGAGGTTAAGCGTGCTTGGCATAAGGCAATTTGAGGATGGGTGATCGACCGGGAAGTTCTTCCCGGGTGCGTATGAGTGAGGACAAAGTGTGCAGAAAAGATTAGTGTTGGTCTGTGAGGGCAGTCTAAGCTCCTAGAGAGCTTCCAGCTGTAGTGTTGGTCTGTGAGGGTCTGTGAGGGCAGTCTAAGGTCCTAGAAAGCTTCCAGATGTAGTGCTGGTCTGTGAGGGCAGTCTAAGGTCCTAGAGAGCTTCCAGATGTAGGCGGGCCTAGCCCAGGAAGGGTGGGACGTGACAAATGGTATCAGAGCAGTGCGATTGTAGGATAAGACCAACTGACGTCCTACCCCTGTATAGCTAGTTAAAGGAAAATAGAAAATATCCCTACATAGGATTATTTTGAAAATACAGACTATGTCTACAAAACAAATATATGTTTTCCTGTACAATCTTGACCCCCATTTCTCTACAAACATTTGATCTTGCCACTACCTTTCCCTAACCCTAAGTTATCTTCAAAACAGATGTCAGATCATGTTGGAGCATGGGAGATCAAGGTCTCGCGGGAGGAAGGATACGTGTCACAACTTCAGCAGTTGCTATGGTGCCTAAGATATCCGGACGCACCCACCTATCGGAGCAGAAGACATAGCACTGAAGAACACCCAGTATGGGAAGCTGCGGTTTCAATTGAGGCCCGTATTGGGAGCAAGTCACCCTATTGCTTCCATACACATTACTACCGAGATTTTATGGAGGCGGCCCTTCAGGACGCAACCCACGAGGCATTCCTACGCCTCAATGCCATCCACCGTACCGAGCTTACAGTGACCGAGTTCGTACACCATCTCTACTGGGAGGAAGGCGACTCAGTCTGCACCGTGGAGGCCACCCCTTGCTGCTATAACCACATGGTTACCCGTTTAGCCCGCTGGGCGGAAACAGCTGATGATTGTTATGAAGAGGCATTACTCGAGATAGACGAGCAGCAGCGACGCATGGATGATCTGGAGGAGGAACACCATAATTGTGGAAACCAGATCGACTCTCTGAGGACCCAGCTGCAAGCTAACAACGCTCAATACGATCAGCTCTCTGATCGTTATATGGCTCGTGGAGAGGCGTTGGTTACTCTGGAGGAGCAGCTTCGGAGGAGCCAGAGACAGATTGGCCAACTGGAGGAACAACTTCGCTCTATCCCTGTCCCCACTGCTGGCACTTCTACTTCAGCTACACTACCACCCTCTGCCCCTGTGCTCGATCACTACTATTTCATGACTCCAGCATGCTTGGCCACCTTTCGTGCCATGATGGAGCAGGCCTTCATGCTAAGCACTGAGTCAGGACCATACCTGGTCGACTCTATTGCTTCTACACCATCGGGGCCCACATTGATTTCCACGGCTGCATCATCCGAGCCTGGTTCGGGAGTGGATAATCCCATCCAGATCAACACTGACTCTGAATACGAGTCAGAACCCATGGAGGTCAAGTGGGAGCTCAGTGACACAGATCCATCAGAGGATGAAGCTCCTACCCGCCGCATGACACTCATAGGAGGTCCTATCACCCTTAGGACTGCCCGTAAGAGCACCAGGCCACCAAGCAGGAGGATCGGACATGACTCCGAGGCCAAGGTCCCCATGGCTCAGAGGTAGTGGCCATCTGAAGGTTTGTGCGTATATCAAGGGTGAGTACCCAACGTACTCAGCAAGCCAACACGGAATGATGCACATGATAGGGTCATACAAAGGATGGATGAGGTTTATTTGCGCAAAGCCAATTTTCATAAATCATTTCACAAACCTAACATCTAGCCAGGTCAAGTTTTATTTCCATAGTATATTAAGTCGGCGACGGTTCTGTCTACCATCCATCGTGATACCATTCCGCCTCCGGATCGTCATGGTTTTCTGGGGAGTCTACCCTTTCTCGTAGTTCGAGAAGTTAAGTCCACCAACAAAAAAAAATTCATTATGCATACACACCCATCATTTTAAAACTTATGAGTCTAGCCACAAGAGAAACTTGTCACGCCGCTTATTATCAGCGAGCACGGCTATTCGAATAGATTGATTTACTCACACTGCAGTGGATATACACTTTACCCTACTCCGTGACTGCCCAACAAATGAGCCTACGTCACAACCACATGCGACGGTCACGGCAAAGCTTTTCGATAACCTCACTTTGGCAGTACCCGCTCCATGAACTTTAACCTTCTTGCACTCTAGCCGTCCTTTCCTAGCGGTGAGAGGAGTTCTGGCGCTCCCGGGGTAAGGGGAAACTCACCAAATTCTCATTCATTACTCAACACGTAGGCCGCAGCATTATCTCAACAACCAGAACTACATCTCCACACAAGAACCACTATGCAGGGATACTGCCTCCGCTCGGCTATCTACTCCGCTAGGTCTATACCCATTCGAGTAGTATGGTTGTACTGGCTCGTTCTAAGTTGTAAGTCTCATGGCTCGGTCCTTAATTGATCAGGGACGGTACTTGCCTTTGCCGGAATCCACCCAAATCCATCCATCGGCCCCAGTCTAAAAACATTGGTTTTGTACTTTCATTTTTTCATCAAAACTATTTTCATCATGTTCAAGGCATTGTGGCGCTCATGTCTCCACATGTCGTATCTCAACTACCTTTCGTAAGGTAGTTGCCGAAGCATATAGCTTTTGTAAAAATATGAGTATGCAAGATTCTAGTATAAGCATGGTTAAGCATTTTACCGAAGATATCCTCTGGTTATATCACATCGAGGGTTACAAAGATTATATCTAAAGGTAAGCAATATCAAGGCAGGGTATATCAAGCTTAGGTATTTTGTGTATAGCATGCATGTTTGAAGTTTAAATCAACATCATTTCGCAAAATAGAATCAATATGTTCAAAGGAGAGTGTTGACTTGCCTTGCTCGCACGCTTGTTGGACGGGGTCTTCCGCGTACTCAACGCCTTCCTCGGACGCTAATCGTACGTGCGAGAGAAAAGATTGAATTCGGTCAGAATTCAATAAAAGCCAACAAAAGCCAAATAAAAATCACAAAGCACATCCTAATGTTCTAAGGCGGTTTTAGATAATGTTAGGTTTGATAAATCCGAATTTGGGAATGAAAGGGAGTGAGAAAGAGTTATAGTGTTTTGAAATCTAGGATAACACCGAGTCAAAAGTATATATAAACATAGGAGGACAATATCCAAATTGAAAATACTTTTGTGTCTTAGGCATACAAAAATCCTAGACTTCAATTTTGTTGAAACTATAACCCGAGGGTTAAATGAGATTTGAAAGAGTTTAATCTAAGGTTTTCGACATAAATATAGCTTTGGAAATCAAAACCGTGAAGAATAACTTGTGGCTTAAAGCATGGACGTGAATAGAGCATTAGAAGCTGGACTCAAGGTGAATCACCTAAGAGAAAAAGGGGATCAGCTCACTGGCGACGCAGCAACGCAAGGGGGGGGGGCGTCAGCTGTGGCGTCGGCTATGGGCTTAACGGGGTTGAGGGGGCTTGGGGTGGTGCGGTGTGGCGAGAGGGAGGCCGGGGCCTCTTTTATAGGCGCGGCTACAGCGCGCGGAATCGGCTGACGATGGAACGGCGTGGCTACAGTGCACGCAACGAGATGGCTCGGCGCTGCGCGGCGTGGCGAGGCAAGCACGGGGCACGGATGCGACGGAGAGCGTTGACGGGTGCATGGCGCGGCGTGGCCGACGTCGGCATAGTGCAGCGCGTCGAATCGGCTGACGCGGGCATGCGAGATCGGCTGTCGCTGGGTGGCGAGGCTACAGTGGTGGCAACGCGACGACTCGGTGGGGCACAGCATGGGGGCAGTATGGTGCGTTGACGCCGGCGCGCACGCGGTACGTGCGTGCGGACGACAGCGTGGGCGTGCGATGTGCGTGACAGGATTGGCTGATGAGGTGCACAGGTTCGGATGTGACAACAATGTTGACTCCGGGGGCGTGCGGGTACGCACGCGTGTGCGGCGACGCTATCGGCTGTGGCGATGCTATCGGCTGTGGACGGCTTCATCGGCTTCGGCCGATGCTAGCAGCTGCGGGCGGCACTATTGGCTGTCCATGTTCAAATAGCTACTATTTGATTGTAACACGCAACAAGACTCGCAAATAAGAAGCAATAAGAGCCGATTGAAAGCAATAATGCAAAAGTTTTTGCGAATTCCGAATTTTAGGTTTCAATTTGTAAGTTCCGATTTTCAGGGTGTTACACCAGTGAATTTGTATCAAGCCACCAATGCAAATTGAATATATTATGTTTAATTACACTATTGTGCCTTCTTATTGATAGCTCATCCATGTTTGCCTTCCATTTGGCTCCCACTAACCTGTAATGTTGTGCCACTTGATTGGCCTTCCTAATTTCCATATTTTCTCATCACTAAATACTTCTCTACATTTTTTTTGTTTACCATGCTAGCAATCATTAAGTTTATGTAGTGTTGTATCAGAAAGCATGACTAGTGCTAAACCGAGCTGTTTGTTTTCTTACTTGCAGATGGCGTCTTGTTGAGATTGACACAGCTTTGACAAACTTGAAAGGAGAAAGTGAACATGTGATGTCACTTATACACCCTTCAAATACTTATATGGTTTGTACCTTGGCGACAGCGTTCATATATTACTTCAACTATTTTACAGTAGCTTTATAAAGTTAAAATTCTGCATTTTTTTTGTACAGGATTTGAACATTGGTATAGCTCTCTGGTTGGCTGCTGGTGGGGATGGTTGGGTGGATGGAAGTTTATGCAACATGCAAGACGGAAGTCGCTACAAGTACAAATCAACTTCTAGAGTTCTTTTAGTCGGTTCTGGGGCTGATGAGCAGTGCGCTGGTTATGGAAGACATAAGACTAAATATAGACTTGGAGGGTATGTGCTTAAGCATCAATTCGTATGTTGCATATTTCCATATTAGGTTGTGCAATACATTCCCCATGAGATGTTCTTGCACTGCAACTGCAATAATCTTGATTTTTTTTTTGTTCCTCTGTTTAGCTGGGCTTCACTTGATGAGGAGATGAGACTAGATGTGCAAAGAATCTGGAAAAGAAATATGGGAAGAGATGATAGGTGCATTTCTGACCATGGCAAGGAGGTAATTTCTGTCATGCTTTGTGAATTAGAATATTCAGCAATTTTTTGTTTAGCTATCTGATGTGAACTATGCATGCTGCAGGCACGTTTTCCATTTCTTGATGAGAATGTGATCAAAACTTTGTTGGAAATTCCATTGTGGGACATTGCTAAACTTGATGAACCTATTGGAAAGGGCGACAAGAAGATCCTGAGAGAGGTTTGTGCTTGTTCTTAGCTTAATCCATATGGAGGCTGTTGCAATAAATTGAAATCTGCATCTGGAATTCACATATAACTCATTGAGTAAAAAGCAACACAAAATTCCCTTACTAAAGAAATTAAAATCTTTTTTTTTTGCCGGGACGGTCCAAGGCGGACCGGCCGATTTTCATTAAGTATAGGGGAGAAAAGATTACAGATCACGATAGGAGGCTGTCGCGCCGAAAACTAGCTTGACTAGTGTCCGGTTAAGAAACGAAAAAACAGAAAAGGAAGAAAGCAGAAACAGCAGACTTTGTACCAGGCGTCTACTGAAGCCCGTCAAACGAAAAAACGATTACTCCCCGAATTGGGATAAAATCCCTGCTTCCTTCCATTCACGGACCTCATCAGTGATTCGATCCAGAGTCTGCTGCACCGTCTTGGATTTGTTTTCAAAGATTCGCGCGTTTCTTTCTTTCCAAATAGTCCAACTTGTTAACATGAAAACATTGTCGAAATTCGCCCTGTAGCATTTCCTGAACAATCTTCTGCTTTCCAGCCACCAAAGTTCTAGCTGTTTTCCTTCTTCTGATGGAATTCTGAACTGAGTTCCAATCCAAGTGCGAATCCTTATCCACACCTGTGTCGTGTAATCACAGGAGACGAAAAGATGATGGACTGATTCGTCCTCTGCTTGATAGAGAACGCATTGTTGCTGGTGCGGCCAGTTCTTTTTTGCCAAATTCTCCGCGATATGGCATTTCCTTTTGAGCATTGTCCAAATGAAAAATCTTACCCGTGCAGGTGCTTTCGAATGCCAGAGCACCCGTCCATAGGGACACACTTGCGACGCTAGAAAGAACAGCTTGTAGGAGGAAGAAACCGAAAAGCACCCATCCTTTGAAGCTCTCCATCTGACAGAGTCCATCTGATTTAAGCTCACCGGCTGTAGTTCTTCCCAAAGTTGAAAATACTCCTCGATTGCTTGAGCTGTTAATGACCCCTAAATCCAACTGAGCCATTGTTGTTTTGTAGTCCTTCGGCAACTGACAGCCTTCCTTTTCGAACAAAGGTGAATAAAATTGGCCATCTCCATTGAAAACTCCCTTTGCCTGTCCAGTTCTGCGTCCAAAACTGAGTGCTTAAGCCATTGCCGATGGAGAATTCGGCCACTGAGTTGAAGAAAGACAAGACATCCTTTCCTGGGTTGAAATTGACTGCACACCATGGTCTGTCCTGCTGTTCTATCTCCTTTGCCAGCCAATGAAGCCTAAGTGACTGCCCAAAAAAATCGAGGTTCTTTATCCCCAGACCTCCATTCTGAATTGGCGAACAAACTGAGCTCCATGCAACTAGGCAATGCCCACCGTTCACCTTTTCCTCACCCTTCCATAGAAAGCCTCTACACTTCCTTTCTATTTCCTTTACTGCCCATTTTGGTAATTTCAGTACAGACATAAGGTAGATGGGCTGCGCTGTGAGAACTGACTTGATCAAGCAAAGTCTGCCATCAATGTTAAGCATTTTTGGTTTCCAACCCGCCACCTTCCTCGAAATGGTGTCAAGCATTGGCTGAAGCTCTGTTTTAGTTGGCTTCCTCACTGACAGCAGCAGGCCAAGATACTTGATAGGAAAATTGGCCAATTGGCAGGAAAGAATTGAACCAACCATATTACTTTGCTCGTCGTTGCATCTTATTGGTGTTAGTGAGCTCTTTGACAAATTTGTTTTGAGACCAGTTACTTCTCCAAAGAAGTTCAGAATTTCTTTTATCACCCGGGCTTCATCACTTGTTGGGCGAAAGAAAATAATAGCATCATCAGCATAAACCGAAACCTGAGGCAATTTCTGCCTTGCCTTGATTGTTGTCAAAACATGTTCATTTGCTGCTTGGTTAAGGAGAGCTTGCAAGGTATCCATCACCAGGACAAAAAGGAGGGGGGAGAGAGGATCTCCTTGACGCAACCCTCTGGTTGGCTTAATCGAGTCCGAAGAAGTTCCATTGATCAAGAGCCTTGTATGCGTCGTGAGCAAAATTAAAATCTAATTCTGGTAAAACATGACTTGTATATTATTGTGTTTAAATCCATGGATTTTTGTTAAGTAATACCATGGCACACCAGTACGCCGCACAGGTATTACCTATGGGCGTTTGAAAAATTATCTGTTATTCTCTAAAATCTGTGGGCGATGTTAAATACATATCTGTGATGTTTAAGGTTGCAAACCTGCTGGGCTTGAAAGAGGCTGCACTTCAACCAAAGCGGGCAATCCAGGTGAATATTCTAACCAACCACTTCCATATACATGATATTTAAAGCAAAAACAGCAGCAGTAGTTTCTGACTTGACACTATTGCCATATGATGATTCATGCAGTTTGGTTCAAGAATAGCGAGGGAATCAAACCGCAAGAACTTCGGGAGCAACCGAGCGGCGAACCAGGCTTCCGCGGGCAGCGTGGAGATTCACCAGCGTGCACGCTGAGAGGACTCTCCTATGGCCGCACGGCGGAGCTGAGATGATCAGTGGAAGCCACACACTCGACTGAAGCGAAGCTGACTGACACGCGATGCCGAAATTGCGCATTTTGGTTGCCAAAAGGAGTTCACCTGATGTGGTCGTGGTAATGCTAGGATGCAGCATGCAATGTACCTCTCTATTCTGTCAAAATTTTGTTCCTTGTTGTCTCATACTTGGCCATTCATTGCAACTTTGCAAGTTGTCCAACCTGTATCAGGGAGGATGTGTTCTGTATGCTTATTATTTTCGTTCGATGATTTGGGCCTATTTGGGCCGTGCTACATGTTGGCCCATGAAACTGTGCCTCCACGCTGACCCAATCACCGAGCGACACGTGTCCCTTCTCCTAGCTCAGCGCACCCACCGCCTCCTCTATAAAGCTCATCATCCTCTTCGTCTCGACCTCGACCTCGACCTCCCCCCTCGCGTGCTTGGATCCGAATCCAAACCCGCGGTCTCCCTCCTCCAACCAAGCCCTAATCCCCCCAACGGTCTCCTCTTCCCCCCGAAACCCTAAACCCCCACCTCCCCCGCGGGTTCCCGCCCAATCCCCCCCGCCGCGCGCGGAGTCGGGTTCGAATTCGGATCGCGCAGGGCGCTCCAGCTCGAGGCGAGCCCGCCCGATTCGACCCCCGCGGCTGCTGCTTCCAGGCCTCCTGCTCCGCCGGCTTGGCCAGGATGGTGGTGTCCCCGGCGTCGAGACCGAGCCCTAGCTCCGGATCTGGGAGGAGGAACACCGCCACGCCCGCGAGGTGTTCGACGGTATGAGCGGTCGGGTTGGGGGTGGAGGAGGAGGAGGAGGAGAGGAGGCGGCGGAAGCATGAGCGGGGGCGGAGGGGGAGGAGGCGGGAGCGGCGGCGGCGGCGGCAGCAGGGACGAGTTCGGGAGGGCGGTGGCGCGTGCGGCCGTGGCGCAGGCGCTGGAGGCGGCCGGGTTCGACTGCGCGCACCGCTCGGCGGTGGACGCGCTCGTCGACGTCGTCCTCCGCTACGTCGTGCACATCGGCAGGGCCGCCGCGTTCAACGCCAACCTCGCCGGCCGCGTCCTCGCCAACGAGTACGACATCATCCAGGGCCTCGAGGAGATCGGCACCGATTTCGATGGGTTTGTCGGCGCGGCCACCTCCGATCGCTGCCTCGTCGGCTCGGGCGTTGTAAGGGAGCTGATGGATTACGTTGAGTCCAAGCCCGAGGTGCCGTTCGTGCGGCCGCTGCCTAGATTCCCGGTGCCACGCGTGGAGCCACAGCCAGCTCAAAGCTTCGCGGTGGCCGGGAAGGAATCTGGGATGAAGCATGTGCCGGAATGGCTCCCGGTTTTCCCAGATCCACACACTTACATAAGGACAGAGGTTTGGAGCGAAGAGGAGGCCAAAGCCAGGGTGGACAAGGTTGAGCAGGTGCGACAGCGGAGGAAGGCTGAGAAGTCGCTGCTCAGCTTGCAGCGACGGCTGGCCCTTGCAGGTGCTGATGTATTTAGGCCAGCGGTTACAGAGAATACTGCAGAGAAGGGGAAGGAGATACAGGTGGCTGGGAGCAAGAGAAATCCATTCCTTGAGCCGGCATTGCCACCTGGGGAGAAGGATGTGTCTGAGGTTGCTATGCAACCACAGAGGAGGAAAATCTCTGTCCTTGACGCATTTGCACCAGCAATTCAGGCTGCAACCATGATGGATATTGATACTGGGCCAGGTTGGGACAACAATCAGAATCAGAAGAGCATTGTTCCCAAAGAGAGGGCACCGGTGCACCTCAAGATTGGAATTGATAAGAAGCCGTTAGCAGCTGCGCTGAATTCAAAACCCCTGGATCTGAGGGAGGATCCGTCTTTCTTGAAGGAGGAAGTAAAGGATGAGCGGAAGCGGAGGGCAGGGATGATACTAAGGGCATCAATGGAGAACCCACAGGAGCTTCTACAGCTTTAATGCTGCATCATGTTGATCTTGGGATAAGCAGAGCTATCAACATTGTACATATTTTTTTTCTGGATCTTCAATGTGCATTATCTCAAGGTATGTTGTAGTGTTCCTGCTTGTATAACTAATTAGGGGCTTAGGGCTAGTAAGTTGTTAGCTTTATAGTTTCAGCAAGTAACACATTTGATAGAATGGAAGAGGTCTACAATGATTTGTAATAATCATGTTATTAAATTTCTATGTAGACATGAAACAGTGAAATGATAACTAGAACATGTGGCACATACCTGTTTTATACTGATAAATACTGAGGTCGAGGATGCACATATTTGGACTTGTAGTTAAATGTTAATGGTGAATATGTGATTTGCTGAAATTTGGAATTTGCTGTGTTACATGTGTTAAACTTTAGTATCTAGCTGATTTGAAACAGGCTATTTGGTCAAGGTAATGCATTATCATAACATTGGTTGTGTTTAGACCAATGAACACTGTATTACATCTTGCTACATAACAGAAGTCTTGTTTGATGATAAACTTTAATACATATAGCAATGCACACATAGCGAAGAGGGTTTTGGTATGCCTGTTAGGACTAGGCAAACTAAGTTACTGCTCTTGTCACCTCTTATGGTCCGTATCCATTGCATCCCATCCGCGGTACAACAACTCAAAACTCAATGAAGAAAACTTTCAAGAATCAAAAATTATCGTTGGCACTGGACAATCCTGTGCCTGGGTATAGATATGCCCCTCTGTTTTGGCTGTTTTGGCTGCTTCACCCTTTACAGCTAAAAAGCATGGAACTGCGGATCTTTTTGCTGCTAAAATGTAATCATTCCAGATCTTTTTGCTGCTACAGTTAGTTAAGCATCATAATGTCTAAGTTTGTGTTACAAATGAATGATACATATTTATGAATTATTTATGCTGTCCTACCTCCTTAAAGTGGATTCCCACTCTCTGACAGCTGAACAGGGTGTATGGTTTCTTGGTTAGAGCTGATATAGTAACTTGGTCCATGTTTTTGGAAAGTTTTCCTGCACCAGTAGTGGTTAAAAAATAAAAGCTCAATGCTAGCTCACAGCAAACCCAATGATAAATGGACGACCACCCAAGTACTCAACTGTTGAAAAGTTTTTAATAGTTTTCATGATCACAATGTTGCACCCCCTTTGTTTGAACTGAAGTGAAGAACATCTATGATTTCCTCTATTGAACAATCTTGCACCTATGTCAACAAAATGCAAAGTGATAGTGATGCATAAAATCTATCATGCAACGGAATGAGTTTACTTTGAATAGTCTAGTAGTAGGACAGAAACTTTTGTTGAATGACTTGTTAGGGACTTCCCAGTTTGCTTCAGAACTCGTTTAGCAAATTAACCTTTTTAATACTCTGAAGTCTGAACTGTGCTAATTTCTGACGAGATCAGTTGTGAATTGTGCAGGGCGGTTTGACGCGATCCTGTTCCAAAGAACACCGTACCTGCACCCAACCAGACAACTGTAAAGCTGGATTTGTTGTAACTATGACCACCATGCTGTTTCCCTCTTATCGTCGATTCAAAAGGAGCTGATTTTGGAAGGTCGTGCTTCTTCGCCCCCCCTCAAAGCCATGGCCAGTCTTCATCCAAAGAATGATGCTCCTGCTCCCCTCTTGGTAATCAATCCTCTTTCCTGTGCCTACTCGTAGTAGAAAGAAAGAATGATGTACAAAACCTGACTATGCTGACTAGGATGGATCGATATTTTACTTAGCGAGTTCCTGCCTGGAGGCTGATTCCTGATGAAATGTGTAGAAGTCAGAGTGAGATGGTCGATGCTGAAGCGAGTACTGAACCTACTGGTTGAGATTTTGTAGTTTTGAGAATCGTTTTTTTTTCCCATTTGTTGGTGCCATATAATTGTGTCCTCATGTTTTCACTTGACGACGTTAAACTGGGCTGAAATCAGTTAGATTAGAATGAAGAAAATATCAGGCCCAGTCACACGTTGCATGACCCGTTACTTCAAATGGGCCGACAAATTGATCGAGGCTGCCAGTTTAATTCCGCTTGATAAATTCGACCCATAAAGATGGTTAATATATCATTTTGGCCCATCACATACGTTTTGTTAATGGCCAGCATCTCCAAAAGTTGTTTTATAGAAATTATGTATAATCTCTGTTTAAAGAGTTTATCAAAAAATTGATTTTTTATTTGTATTGACATCTTTTAATAAATTTATAAAAATAGTGACTGTGTGTGCTTGTTTATAAGAAGTCAGTGAAGCTGGGGAGAAACAAAATAAACAAAAATAGTGACTCTGTGTGCATTTGTCTATAAGAAGCCAATGAGAAAAAAAATAGTGACTGTATGTGTTTGTGAAACCAACGAGAAACTTGTAACTCGAAGCAAGGGTTAGTTTTTATATAAAATTACATATTATTGAGATTAATAGCTGCAATAGGTTCGTTGTCACCCAAAAATTGAAGTAAAGGGACACAATACCATTTTCAGACCGAGTACTTCGGCCTTTTTGCTGCCAATTGAGCTGCCTTTGTGCTAATCACTCTATCCTAAAATAAGTTCACTTTCATACATATAGGTGAACTTATTTTAGGAGAGGGTGTAGTCTGCTACTCTGCTCATCAGCCAAACATCGAATCTTTATAATGGCAAATCGGCGAGAAAGAGGCCGTACAGAAGACTAATTAGTGCATGATGACTCTGCAATCCAAGTTTAATCTTCTTTCTCGTTTGTCGTTCAAGCGAATTCCTATCTATCTACTTCCTTCGTCCCACTTCCTCCCATAGTCATGTATAAAAGATTATTTTTTTCTGAAAAAAAATAGCTCTGGCTACTTCCTTCGTCCTATAGGACTATAGGACTATAGTCGTGTATAAAAGATTATTTATTTTGAAAAAATAGCTCTGTAAGCTTTTCAATTTTACAATGTCCATTGGTTATTCTCTTTTTTAAGGACTTACGTAAGTATAAAAGTTATATCGTAACATTGTTTTTAAGTTGCTTCTGTGATGTACCGCTAAAATGTATGGCTCCTACGTTCTTCAATTCATGCAGAATTTTTTGTGTCAACTTAATATATACTCACTTTGCTCGGATTTATTGAATTGGATTTTTTTTGGACGCCCTCCCTTTCATGCCTGATTTGCAACGACTTTGTTGTCTATCACTGTATCAGTTTATCGACTTGTACTCTTGTAGGTTTGTCGAGTACTCTACTCGAGTAAAAGTCAGAGATAAGAACAAGCCAACGAGAATCTGTGTTCCATTGTGCATGCCACCTTTGTCAACTACACGTCTAGTTAAGAGGATTAAGGGGTGTTTGGATGGGACTAATTTTTTTTAAGTCCCAATCATATCGAATGTTTAGATGTTATTTTGAATTATTAAATGTAGACTATTTATAAAACTCGTTCATAACCGGTGACTAATTGACAAGACAAATATAATGAGAGTAATTACGTCATGATTTGATAATGTGATGCTGCATTAAACATTTGCTAATCGTAGATTAATTAGGCTTAATAGATTCGTCTCACGAACTAGCCATCGATTCTGTAATTATTTTTATAATTAGTTCACACTTTTCAGAAACAAACACAAGTCGTTGCGTCAGGGCAAGGAGAATGATGCCTGGCTAAGCGACCTAAACCTCACCTCGAACATGTCTTGGTCGGTTGGCCTCATCGATCAGCTAGTCACTCTTTGAGGAGCAGTGCGAGCGCTTCATCTCAGCGATACTGAGGAGGACTATATTGTATGGAAGTTTTCCGTGCATGGTCAGTACACGACTTCGTCGGCCTACAAGGCACAGTGTTGGGGCACGACCAACACCAACTACAAGCAGCTAATCTGGAATGCTTGGGCGTCTGAAAAATGTAAGTTTTATGTGTGGCTCATCATCCAGAACAGAGTTTGGACCACGGATCGGCTTAAAGCCAGGGGCTGGACAAATAATGATCAATGCCCGCTATGTCGCAACTTACCTGAGACAGCCATACATCTTGTAGCCACTTGCAGATTCTCCGCCAGGATCTGAAGCTTAGTGGCCGATTGGCTAGGGTTCGCGCAACTACGGCCGGGGTCTTGGAGAGAGACCAGCTCTGTGCAAAACTGGTGAAAAAACCTAGCCAACTCACAAGGTGTTCCAAAAAAAGGCCTACGTTCCCTCATTCTGCTGGTTGGGTGAGAGATTTAGAAGGAGCAAAATCAGAGAATTTTTTATCACAAAGAACCAACCTCTGTTGCCCTACTCACAAAAAGAAAAGAAGAGGTAGGACTGTGGGGTTTAGCCGAAGCAAAATATCTGCGTGAGATATTGCCGTCCGCTGTAATGTAGCTACCTTTGCTGGGATGTAGTTGTGATCCTCTCTTTTGCTTTTCTTCTCTTCGGGATGTATTTTTTCCTGCTCTATTGAATGAAAAGACACTATCATATCATTTTTCTTTAAAAAATAATTAGTTATATTTAGTCCCAAACATTTACACGAACTAAAGTCGTCCATTCATTCAAACACCTCCTAATTAATTTGGAATCAAACTGACCAGCCGGTACTGAGAAAGTGCAATTAATAGTGACCAGCAAGCCCTTAATTGGATGTGTGATCAGTGCTATCTCCAGTGCTATCTCCGAGATTTTTTCTACTAACTATATAAAAATCCCTTGTATTGTCGAACAGAGGTAATAGTTTTTGAGTGTATTTCAAATGGCCTCATTGGACAAATCAATCTGCCTGTTCAATTAAATTCCTTTCATATGCAGTCAACCAGAAGAGCAAGAGCAGCTGCATGCTTGCAAATGTGGCATAATTTGGCTGTCATTTTCATTCTCCGTTTACTAAGATTATATACTACCAAGTTTGAACGAGAGACCGACAAATTTGATTTTTTTTTCTTATTGAGACAAAGATAAAGAGAGATAATCAAAAGTATTCATGACCAGCAATTGCTCCAGCAAATAGTATAGGACATATGCATATAAAATCACATCACATACGACTGATGAGTCAATGTGGTGGGGTTCTCTTCGAAGTAGTCCTGTCAACTTTCATGCCAAATTTAACAAGATACACTAGTTTTCAGTACACCCTGCATCATCTTTAATTGGCTTCCAGCTGATTTCCAGTGAGACTTTAATGCTCCATAAATTCTTTTCTACCACACATTTCACATGCATTATATTATTTCTAGAATGAAGTGGCCTCACACACACACACACAAAGAAATTGCCAAGTGGCAACCTGAAATTTGTTATTAAAAAAAGTGGCAACCTGAAAATAGTTGCAAGGAGTATGCAACACTATATTCAATAGGGATACACCAACCAGATTCTAGTATATCGTATTCCAACTCTCTAAGACTAATATTAGGATAAAGCACTAATTAACACCAATCAACATCACATCAAGTGCTCATGGCTCTATCCTAGCAAAATAACAATAGAGGGAACAAAAAAAGGTGTTTTCAATGAGTCCGACCATACAACAGCTTAGGAATATTTACTAATAATTGGATATGGATCCCAATTCAAAAAGAGCAAGCAAGCATGCACTATATAGTGCTAATTGTCCAATGGCTGAATTGGCTTGGATCTGGAGGCGAATTTGTTGACCAGTTCTAGCCACTTTCATTGACTAAGCTAGCTCACACTCCATTGATCTCCTTCTTTGCAAGTTGCAAGTATGCAAAGCTAAAGGACACAATTTGATTGTACACCATGATCAGCCACCACCACAACAGTGGATCCAACCATGGAGATTTTAGTGGATGGCTCACCAGTACACCACACATGCCCCACTATATGTGCTCAGGGTAAACTTTGGTCTCCAATTTTTCAAACATTTTTCTCATGGCTTAGAAGATAGAATGTGAGGGAGTATGGCGGGTCTTCTTTATTTTTCTTACTTTTGTACTTGATTCGTGTAGAGCCCAAGTTAGACATGAGTCATGTGAAGGATCATTAGACAAGAGTCACTTCGGCCTGTCCTTTTTGTGTGCAAGATCTCGAGTCGCTAACTACATTCTTCTGAACTATGTGTTCACTTGGCAGGTCTAACTCTGGGTGCTTTCTTCTTCAAGCTGGGCGATTCTTGCCCCACTGTGTGGTAGCTGGCTCTAGAATTGGTGGCCGTCCTATAGAGACCGATTACCAGTCCACCTCCATGCAGGCTTTACCAATCCCTCATTTGGTGCACGAAGGGGTCGCCAAAATATAAGTTCTTCCTCTTGTTTGCTTTCCAGCAGCGCTGCTGGACGATCGATCTTCTCTAGAAGTGTGGTATCGAGTCACTCGGCCTGCCCTTTCTGTGCGCAAGATCTCGAGTCGGCTAACCATATTCTTCTGGATTGTGTGTTTGCTCGGCAAGCCTGACTCCGGGTGCTTTCTTCTTCAGGCTGGGTGGCTCTTGCCCCACCGCATGGTAGCTGGCTCCAGGATTGATGGTCGTTTGTAGAGACTGGTTACCAGTCCACCTCCGTGCAAGCTTTGACTCTTGGTTCTCCTTGTTTCGTGGATGTTGTGGAAGGAGCGTAATTTCAAGGTTTTTGACTCGGTCCTCGGTCTTTGTGCTCTTTGTTTCCATCCAAGCAGAGGGCTTGCTTTGGTCCTTAGCCGGTTCTGTTTCTTTTGAAGTTTTGTTGAGAGTTTAGCGTATCTCTGTCCCTTTTTGCTTGGAGTAGTTTTTGTCTCTAGCTTTAACGGCCCTTGGGTCTTCTTTCCTCCTTGTGGCATTGGCCTGGTTTGGTGATGGCGCTATGTAATTAAACTCTATTTTTACGTTAATATATTGATGTGTAATTCTTTTGCGTGTTTGTGAAAAAATGATCATTAGAAGGTCGATTTGGGTTCTCCAACAAAGTTATAGACAAATATGATATTTTCTTAGAAAAGAAGACCATAAAAGGAATAATTTCGTCTCCTCGTGGAAATGTTAGAAGTTCACATGGAACTTTTCGGTCATACATGTTCTGGTTCAAGCAAAAAAAGTATGAATTCAACTGATTAATGTGCACAATATCTAATTAAATCACCATGATTTCCTTTGCTGAAATGGTTTACAAATTGGAATGGTTGGTTTAACCTCTTTTGAGGATTTCAGACCGTCTTTAGTTTCCGTCTGAGCTTTACGATTTTGGTCGTCAACCAGAATTAATTGTCAATACCACTACATACGCATCAAGCAAGCAGATCAAGGAATCCATCTGAAGTTTCTAATCATTTCAAATAATCTCTATTAGAGGTCTGGAAGCAAGTGTCAACGAATTAACAATTATTTGCTTTGTAGAATGCGGTTTCACCAGAACTTTGGCTTTCGGCTAGCTTTGCGATGCTCAATTTAACTTTGCAAGCATCCATCTTCGCATATTTGGAATTTCAAATGTCCTCCAATTTAGCACGTGTGAGATTGGCAATAGTCTGACAGACGATAACATTTTGTCGATTTTTTCTTTATTGTCTTTTTTATGAATCACCTTTTTTTTAAGAAAAAGCATGATATTGTAACGCTGCTGTTAAAAAAAGTAAATGAAACGTAAGATATGCCAAAACAAAAACAAAGACGCTCCACATGTTTGGAATTTTTAGTTCGCTTTTAAAACGCTTGTTCAAATCATGTCCACCTTGTTATTCCCTCTTCCACAATATAAGTCCCTTTTCACAAATTCATACTGATTTCACTCCCTGATTCTCCACAGTTGCTTTCATGATCTAGTAGTAGCATGCATGACTTGTATTTTCTCCTTTGAAACGAGAGAATAAAAAACACAGAGTTTTTAACAAGATTATAAACATGGGATTTTTTTCCATGTCTTCTTTGAAACGCATGATTAAAAAGAGAGGATTAAAACCATACATGATTTTGACTGAAAAACAAATCAAAACACAGAATTACAAAACATATAGAAAATACAGAAGTGATCGTTGAATAAAAAAATACATGAAAATGATGAGAGAGAGATTTAAAGAAGATTTTTCACGAGGTCGGAGTTTTTCTAACTTTCTTATATAGAATCTATATGCATCGAACCATTTCTTAGAAATTTCTTACGTAAAGCTCCAATCCTTTGTTTAAAGAACCAAATAGGAAATATTCCTATAGAATTTGAATCGTAGAAAAAAATTCAGAAATTCTTTGTTTCAAAGTGGGGCTTAGGGAATTAAACTCTTATGAAATTTGTGTGGAACTCTTGCGCTCCAAATGAGGTTGCATCCGGCAATAATCACCTAGTATTTTCTTCCTTAATACTTGGGATCAAAGTCAAATAGTTAGTGCTAACTTCTCTGGACATGGTGTAAGAGTTTTCTTGATAGGGTTGACATTTGGTACTAACTAAAACCTCTACTTTTTTTCCCTCAAAAGATGGCTATATCCTTTGCTTCGTCACACCATGGCTCAGTTTCAACCTAAGCCTCTCTTGATAGGGTTGACAAATTTGGGTGCTAACCGTTCCATTACACTTGGTTGGTAGTAGTAAATTTGAAGACTTAGTTTGACACGTAATCCATAGGTATAGGTTCATGGTGCTCATATGGCCCAGTTCAATATAAAACAAATAGTGTAGTATTCGACTTTATAAGGTTTTATCATAATGTTAAAGTGTTCGACTTAACCGTAAAACTGAATAATTTTGGTGGAAATTTTCATGGTTAATTTAACCATGTACTATGCTATCTTGAGCCATATGATTTGAGCCATATGATTTTCAAGCATTCAATCTCAATATTATTGAAGACATCAGGCTTTAAAGTTCTATATGATTGTCAAGCTTTCAATCTCAATATTACTGTAGACATCAGGCTTTAAAGTTTTTTTTAAAATCTTTGACTAATTTAGATATTTTTTCTGTAGATAGAGCACCTGGCTATCTAGAACCATACAAAATAAAAATGATAGGTAAGAGTGTCATTGTCACTTCCATCCTGAGCATTGATTAGTTAGTTAAAAATAATAAATCAAGCACAAGTAACTAGTATTTTACCTCCGTCTACTAATATTCAATGTTGCGTAACATTATCAGCACGATGTCAAATACTAGTGACCGAAGGATGTAATTTAGTATATACTCTTCATCAATAATATAAATTATACACACCCGAAAGAAATACAGTAAATCTAAATATGTGTCTAATTCGATTTTAGGCTTATATATTTTGAGATAGACATTAAATACTAATAATTTGAGAAAAATAATTTAATACTCTCTCTATCTTATCTTAACTAGTATATTCTAAAACTGAGGGAATAGTTAACACACATGGTGCCATGTCACTCTTCTCCCTTCTCCATCACTACAAAACCCCCATTTACCATTGCAAATTCCATACCTCCAAGAATCCACGGACGAACACCTGTCCACCGCCCTCGCCGTCGTCTTCTCCGTCTCCGATGCGATGCGACACGTCGCCGTCCTCCTCTCCCTTCCCCTCCTCCTCGCCACCGTCGCCACCTCCCAGGAATTCACCTACTCCGGCTTCCGCAATGCCGGCGGCGGCGGCAGCGGGAACAGCCCGAACCTGACGTTCAACGGCGTGACCGAGCTCCGGCCGGACGGCATCCTGCGGCTCACCAACGAGACGTCGCGGCTCATCGGCCACGCCTTCTACCCGTCTCCCCTACGGCTCCTAGCCGGCGGCGGCAAGAACGGCACGGCGGTGTCTTTCTCGACGGAGTTCGCGTTCGCCGTCGTGCCGGAGTATCCCAAGCTGGGCGGCCATGGCCTCGCGTTCGTCGTCGCGCCCGACCCGCGCCTCCCCGGCGCGCTGCCGAGCCAGTATCTTGGGCTGCTCAGCGCCGCCGATGTTGGCAACGCCACCAACCACATCCTCGCCGTGGAGTTCGACACCGTGCAGGACTTCGAGTTCGGCGACATCAATGACAACCACGTCGGCGTCGACCTCAACAGCCTCGTCTCCAACGCCTCCGCCTCCGCTGCGCCGGTCAACCTCAAGTCCGGCGACACCATCGTCGCCTGGATCGACTACGACGGCAGCGCGAAGCTGCTGAATGTCTCCATCGCCGCCGCCTCGTCGACGTCAAGGAGCGGCAAGCCGGCGGCGCCGCTCATCTCGTTCCACGTCGACCTGTCTCCGGTCTTCCTCGACCAGATGTACGTCGGCTTCTCGGCGTCGACGGGGCTCCTCGCGAGCTCCCACTACCTCATGGGCTGGAGCTTCAAGCTCGGCGGCGGCGCCGCTCCGCCGCTCGACGTGTCGTCCCTCCCGTCGCTTCCCCACCCCGCCGCCGGCAAGAACCGGACGTCGATGATCCTCGCCACGGCGTTCTCGGCGTTCGTCGCGCTCGTCGTCCTCGCCGGCGCCGGCGCCTACGCCGCCTACCGGTACAAGAACCGCGACGTGGTCGAGCCATGGGAGCTCGACTACGGGCCACACCGCTACAACTACTCCGAGCTGAAGCGCGCCACCCGCGGCTTCCGCGACCGCGAGCTCCTCGGCTCCGGCGGCTTCGGCAAGGTGTACCGCGGCGTGCTCCCGGGGAAGCCGCCGCGCACGGTGGTCGCCGTGAAGCGCGTCTCCCACGAGTCCCGCCAGGGCCTCCGCGAGTTCGTCGCCGAGATCGCGTCCATCGGCAGGCTCCGCCACCGCAACCTCGTCCAGCTTCAGGGCTGGTGCCGCCGCCGCGGCGACCTCCTCCTCGTCTACGACTACATGCCCAACGGCTCCCTCGACAAGCACCTCTTCGGCGACGGCCTCATGGCGGCGCGGCTGACGTGGGGCATCCGCTTCAAGATCCTCCGCAACGTCGCGTCGGCGCTGCTCTACCTCCACGAGGAGTGGGAGCACGTCGTGCTCCACCGCGACGTGAAGGCGAGCAACGTGCTCCTCGACGGCGACATGTCGGGGCGACTCGGCGACTTCGGCCTCGCCAAGCTGTACGAGCACGGCGCGAACCCGAGCACGACGAGGGTGGTGGGCACGCTGGGTTACCTGGCGCCGGAGCTGACGAGGACGGGGAAGGCGACGACGGCGGCCGACGTGTTCGCGTTCGGGGCTCTGGTGCTCGAGGTGGTGTCGGGGAGGCGGCCGATCGAGCCGCGCGCCGCGCCGGAGGAGCTCGTGCTGGCAGAGTGGGCGTGGGAGCGGTACGCCGCCGGCGAGGTGGAGAAGGTGGTGGACGCGAGGCTCCGCGGGGATTCGACCTCGCCGAGGCCGCGGCGGCGGTGAAGGTCGCGCTCTGGTGCTCCCACCCGGCGCCGGCGGTGCGGCCGACGATGAGGGAGGTGGCGAGGTACCTCGACGCCGGCGACGCGGCGGAGGTGCCGGAGCCGCCGCCGCCGCCGCCTCCCCCGCCGGTGTGCTCCGGCGAGGTTGGGTACTACGACTTCGTGCACTCGTACCCGTCTTCATCGTACGAGAGGGCCGCGGCGGCGGCGGCTGCGGCGGACGGCGTGACGCAGACGTCGGTGGCCACGTTCCCCTACTCGCCGCTGTCGATGAGGTCATCGCACGTCAGCGTATGACCCCACAGCCTGGGCCCACCTGTCAGTACAACGACGGTTGGGACCCACTGTCTGCTACTTGGATTCAAGTGGGACCAGAGAGGCAGTCTGAAGCTTCTGTTTTTGTTTAAATTTTGGTAAATTACTGAAGGGAGACAAACACATGGCAGAATTTTGAGAGGCCAGAGACAAATTGAGCGAAATCTCCCGATTTGAACAGATTCTTCGTCGCTTAGCTATAGTTAGTCCGTGAATTTGAACTTGTTTATTTGAGCTGAATTTGTTAACCTCAATGGGTAGCATTGTATAATATGATTTTGTACAGAATTCTGCTAATGATGAGTCGATACCAGTACTAAGGATTTGCTCTTTCACCTACCAAACAAAATTTCTACCCATTCAATGAAAAGCACAGATGTCGTACTGATGAAGATAAGGTGGTACGTTTGTTTCAAAAAGAAAATCAGAAAAGCATATCACAAATCATTAATCCATTTTAGTTAGGCCTAACAGCAGCATAGATAGACTCTGTTCTCAAGTTTAGTGCAGCTTCCAGAAAGAATTTCCTTTTTTTAAAAAAAAAATATTTTTTAACAGATGAAGAATATGAAGTATGCTTTGAATAATTTGACTCAGTTATTCTAACAAAAATCCTTATGGAAGAAAAGCTGCATTATTATCAAACGAACATGCACTTAGCTGAATCCATAAACACCATTACAAGTTTCAAACCTGGTAGTAGTACAACAGATTAAACTTGGGGCCATCAATACATGTCTTTGACAGGCATAGTAGCAAGTCTCCCCTTTACAAACACAGGTAGAATAGAACTCGCAGTTCCAGAGTTCATGTGACATTACAGATATCCAAATGTTCGTTCGATCTTCACATCCATTATTCACTAATATTACAGAAAGTTCATGGCCAGTTTATCGTCTGGGCAGTCTCGATCGATCGTCGAATTTACCGCAGTAGTAGGATTCAGTAAGCTGCAGACAGCAGAAGCAGTGAACAGAGGTCGCCATCGTCCCCTTCAGCTGATTTACCCGAGTTCATTTCTAGGTCAGTGGTGCCACAGGATCTCTCCCATGTCGCCTGACGCGCCTGGGATTCGCCATTTTGCGCTCTGGAGAAAAGGCAATAGCAAAATGGGTTTTAGAACAATGTCCTTTGGAACCTTTTTTTTCCAACAAAAAGGACTCTGGTTTTGGTGCATTTCTGGTATATCTCATGACTGTTCAAGTGATCAGGGAAACAGATTGCGTACCCCCAATTTCGATGAGCCTCTCCAGTCGCGCCACGACGTGCTTTGCATAGGTGCAGTCGTGAAGCTGGCTGTGGTGCGCCCTCAAGCGCCTGAGTATTAGCTTCCGCTGCCACTCATCGCAAGTTTCAATCACCTTCTGTACAACGTAGTTTGCATATTGGTCATTCACCATAACCTGCATTATCCACAGAGAAACATTCAAGACCAGATTCACAAGAACAATAGTTGTGATCAGTTTCAAGAGCATTTAAGTACCAGTGTAAACTGTTTTTTTCCTTTCAGAAAAGTATGAATGCTTTTCAGGAATCATTGCAGAGTGGACAAGAAGCTACACTTCATACTAATAACTCTGATGTAACTTCCATGTGCTGGCAGATTCATTTCAAATTATTTTTATGTTCATTTAAGTTATATCATTTCTATGAATACATCTAGCCACCTAAGCATCAGATATTCAGAAGAAGGTTGATATATACCACAAGAGCCTCAGTTTCACCACTTCTGATGAGGTCAGTTGTGCCGATGACCTCATTAATGATCTTCTGTTTTTCATCATAGCTACCGAATATTAAGCACTTTTCAATGACATTAGAGGCAAACTTTTGCTTGCTCATGGTCACAACTCTCCCAATAAATTTCTTTATAATTGCAGATCGCACAAGGGCTTTCCCGTGCTGCAATATGTTCTGCAAAGAAAAAAGATCAAACAAGGTAAATGGGAATGTAGATCCGGTAGAAAAAATGCATAGGAACCACCATCCATGTATGGTAGGTAATACTGTGAAAATTTTCAGATCCTGCAGCATCTTAGAACAATATATATATAGTAGTAATGAATAATGAACAACATCAAGAGGGCAATACAAGCTATGACTGACCTGCACAACATAGTTAGCGTATTGGTCTTTTGCCATATAGTAAACCTCCTCTATAATCTCTTCTAGAAAGATCTCCTGGATTGATGAATCAAAGTACTCCAGAATTCTCTGAAAATAAATGGGGAGGAAGACATATGGATTAGTTGACTCCATGCTACAAATGCATTGCAAATTAGCGAAAAAGTAACGAATTAAATTACCTGGATGACACGGCATCCGTATGGATGGACTGATAACTCCACAACACGCCCATACATGCTCTCCACAAAGAACTGTATGAATCGTGGTGGCACATGCTCTATACATTTCTGGACAACATGGTTTGCATTTGGGTCATGTATACATTTCATGATATTACTATTGAGCTCCTTGGCAATCTGTATCTTCTGATCTAGATCACTAAGTTCTACAGCCTGCATAAGAAAGCAAGGGGCAACAAAAGGAGCTGTGGGCATTAGCTAACCAAACATAACACTTCAAGGAAAATAAAGAGCTTAATTATGTGTTCTATAAACACATAGATGATAGACTACCTAAAACAACAAAGGTGCTTTGTTTCAAACAGTAGCATAGGTACACATGGGCAAAAGTACACGCCACTTCAACTATGGTAATTATTCCTAAAAATGGTAGATTGGGGTAATCTTTTCTTTGATAAATGTCACTGCCTTCAGTTTTCCCCTATTTCCAATGATGTCCTACTTTACTCATCAACCTCATTTGTCGACATCTAAACTTTATTTTTTCCCCTTGTCCTATATACATTATGTGACTGTTTCTCTGCCCAAAATTGGTCGAATTTCTTCTGACCGTTGATGGAGATCCAACCGCTTAGATCCTCCTATCTTCCCTATATAATCCCACCTATGCGACCCAACACTCCAACCCTAATCCCCCTAGCCGCCGCCTCGATCAACCGCTCCTACACTGCCTCCATCTACCTCGCCGGCACCGGGGCTGCTCCTGGTGCCGGCGAGGCCCTCTGCGGCTGCCGCCTCTTGTGCAAGTGAGAGACTTGATGCCACCACCTCCTACTTTCTCCTGCGCCACCCCTCCACCGCTATGACTGCCATCTTTGATCTTTCCATCTCAAGTTGCTGCCAGATCTGCTACTTATCGCCATCCACCTACTGGCCGTGGCCACCCACCCTACTCCCTACCTTCTGGGTAGGGAGCTCTGGTTAAGGCCAACTCTTACATGGTAAACTTGAGCACTGACCCATCAGTGTTGGTGGGGATGCAGAAGGTGAAGGGGGGTGTATCAAACCGGAACAATCAAGAGATAGGAGTCCTTGATGTGAAACTGACACAGCTGATAGAAGTGGACAACGCCGCTCAAGAGCACAAATCAGCAAGAAAAATTCAAAGGTGTGAAATTCGATTAATCCCCTTCCCCTAATCCTATCCCCATTCAAGAGAACGCCAGACTGAGATTTAGATCTTTATATGAAGAAAATCAGATATGCAACAGTACGAAGTGGCATTAGACAGGAAATGCACATTACCCTCTGGACTACTCGACACCCATATAGTTGACAGCTTAAGCTTGAAACACTTCCAAAAAGGCAAGCGGTAATTTCCCTTCTTTGAAATGGGGCTCCATGCTCGATCATCTGGTGGAAAAGGAAATAAATATAAGTGTGTGAATTTTCTAGTGTCTGCTTACATCAAATGTAAAAAGTTGAAATCATTCGGAGTAAAACCTTTTGCAGCACATAATTTCCAAATACATCAGTCACCAGTTCAAGAAAATGAGGCATGATTTCTTTAAAGACCATGAGTTTCTCATCAGGTGTCGCTGTTGGAAGCTTCTGCTGTATAAAGCGGCTCCCACACTGATCAATGCTGCAAAAGAGAAAACAAGAACAGCAATGTGGCCATCAGAAAACATAGTTATATGCCTTGCATACATGTTGGAATCGTTCTTTAAGCATATCATCTGCAACTTCAGAGTTGATACAAAGTTCACATACCTGCATTGAAGCACATGACCTTCTATGTGAAAGAGCCGATAATTCCCTTTGTTTAAGCTGCTGAACTTCCTATGTAATAGAAGGGCATTGAGCTCCTCATTATTTAGCCTTTTGGAATCATGTGTGTCTGCGAGATCCACATCAGATCTTTCAAAACCCGAAGTGTCATTCTTATGAGCAAGCTTAGGAGTACCACAGCCAGGTGTTGGATGACTCTCTGGACGTGGCATCTCCCTTTCCATATCAACACCATAGCATTGATCTACTGTATTCATGACACGGGCTGGAATACGAGAAGGATGATAAAATGAAAGGAAGAATGCTTCATGATCCTTTACTATATCAAGAAATTCCTCAGTTGGGTCCCTCCTGACAGAAGTCTCATCGCTGCCATAAAATGGATGTGCTTCAGATGCAGCTGCTCTCTCACGATGACTCTGAAGCTGCCTTTGAAGCTGTCTCTGAAGTTGCCTTTCAAGTTGCCTCTGAAGTTGCCTTTCAAGTTGCCTCTGAAGCTGCCTTTGAACCTGCCTCTGAAACTGCTGCCGAGCACTCAACATGTTTGAATTTATAGTGTCATCCAGGCCCCTTTCTTGAACATATTGGGATCTCCATTCTGCAGAATCAAAGTTTACTTGGTGGCTTCGCCTTGTGGCTTGATGTAGAACAGATGTGGCATAGGCCTCCCTTGCATGTGCTCTCATTCTTAGTGGCAAGGTGGAATTAATATTGTATCCATCTTGTTGGTATATTGAAGATAAAACAGTGCCCTGATGATTAGGATTACCACCAGAGCTTGAACCTCCAGACATGGAAGAAAGAGGACTTCCTAGCAGAGAACTGGCACCTCCTGATACTGTATTGAAAGGGCGAGGAGGACCCATCATGGTACATTGATTAGCCTGTTGTCCTACTCTGGTTGATGAGCTACCAGAACCTGGTGAACATTTGGCAGCAGCACTATTCAGTTGTGAGGATTCAGAGCTTTGCTGGCGTGAAAAGGAAGATGTTCTTGGCAACTCGGTGTATGTGCCAAAAGAGTGAGATTCAGTGTTCTCACGGAGAGCAATTTGTCTCTGAAGATTTTGCTGGTTGAAGTCATCCTTTCCCATCATTGTGTCACTCTGCAAGTTCATCCTTGCCAATTCACCAGAGATGACATTAGTACCGATTCTGTGAGATGAGGATGGCCTAAACAGTTCCATCTGGGAATCACCATCAGGTCCAGTCCGTAGACTGCTATTGCTGCTTTCATATAGGGACCTGTGTGATGTTTGTCTTGTAACCCGAGGAGCAAACTGCCTCTGTATATTGTTGGCTCCAGACTGATGACCAAAAGCTGAATATGTTTCTCTAACATCAGCATGCAGGGACTGTTGTGATGGTTGCCTTACAGCCTGAGGAGCATACTGAATCTGCATGCTGTTAGCTGCAGTTTGGTGACCCAAAGTGGAGTACATTTCCGAAACATCAGCACGCACACTATCACCCAGGCTGGGAGATTTGTTCTCTACATCCCTGGTGGAAACAGCTGTCCTGCGAAGCAGGGACATACCTGGGTTGCTATCCCCAACATCGTCCATTCCCTGAACACTAGCAGAACTGTCTGCCAGACAGTAATTTTCTTGGTAACAGGGCTCTTTACCATGGGATGTCATTGAGGTGGATGCAGCTTCGATTGTTGGTTGCAATGAAGGATGGGTGCAATGTATCCTTGGATGGTATTCAGGATGTTCTAGCAACTGTCTCGCCACATTTGGGTGTTGTGAAGATGAACTGGCACTAGTACCATGTGAGACAGAAAACACAGGATGGTAGGGCTCAGCAGAAAGAGCCTTTACCATGTTTTGTCCAACCTGCACTTGTTGTGGACCTCCTGTTACAGTTATATCTCCATCATCATCCCTGTTTAGTCCTGAGCCTGATTCAAACCTCTGATAACCATCTATTTGTTTGTGAAGCTTCAGTTGGTTGTATTCAGTGTTTTCTTTAGCACTGTTGGTTGGCAAGTTCATCCCTGACATAGTGCTAGTGAGGCTACCAGTATTGACTTCTTTAAATGAAGATGAGGCAATGATTTTATCACGGGGATCACTAAGTCCAGTCAGTTGATAAGGGTTTTTGCTTCCATATAAGGCTCTATGTGGTGGTTCTTTTGCAGTTTCACAAGCAACTTGCATTTCTTGACCAGAATTTCCAATATATTTGGCCTCTCCTGATGAACTGACAACGTGTTGGGAAGATGAATTGCAGGAACTAACACCTTGAGTCACAGGAAATACAGGGTGGTATGGGTGAGCAGAAAGAGCCTTCGCCATACGTTGCTCAAGCTGCTTTCCAGATTTGGCTAGTGGACTCCCTTTACCTGATAAACCTCCAATGGCATCTCTGTTCAGTTCTGACCAGGATTCGGTGTTTCCATCAGCACTTGTTTGTTTTTGAAGCTTCAGTTGGTTGAATCCAGTGGCATCAGAGAAGTTATCACTATAGAGGCTTTGAGATGAGGATGACCCAGCTAGTTTATATTGTGAATCCCCCAGTCCAATCATTTGGCCAGAATTGCAGCTTCCATAAATGGCTCTATATGATGGTTCTTGAGTCTGACAAGCAGCTTGGATCTCTGTGTCAAAGTTTCCAAAATATTTGGCTGCTTCAGACTGCATATCCCAAGAAAAGGGCATGCCTGCAACCTCAGTAGGCACCTTTTCATCTGGAGTGGACATGTGTTCACCTGGGAAATCCTGAGCAGGAAATGGAAAAGGTTTTAGTAAAACAGAAAGAGGTGGTTTAATTATTTCCATAGATTGCATGCAAACTATTTATATTAAATAAAGCAATCCCAGAATTCATATAGTTGTTTAATAGATTACCCATTATATGTATTCTATAGCTCTACATTGTGGTAGAGATATTGCAATGGTTGCCATATGATGAAATGGTGCATTGAATAAATATCATTGAACAGATAAAAGATGAAAAGAATTTATCTAAAGACTTGGCACATAATATTAAAACAAGACAGTCAAACATATCAAGAAAGATAAGCATAATTGCTCTTGATAGAGGTAAGACAATAGCACATCAAGAATCAGTAAGAAGGATCTTAACTAATCACGAAGCAATCTTATTGCTATAACTTCACAAAATTATATGGCAAAAGTATAACATTAAAGTAGAATTGAATACTCATGATGTCAAAGAACTAATGGTTGATCTATGATCACAGTACAATACAGACATAAGAAAACATCAAATAAGGGGAAGTAAATAATGAAAATAACAACACATTAGAAACAAATCCAAGTATCCTAACAGCACAACATGTTTTTAGTTCTCTGGCAGAGTTACATTTTCTCATATATCAGAGTTGTCACGTTTACTAGCTTATTAATTGCTTGCCCCAAAAAATTTAAAAAGCTAAGGCCCTTCCTCTTTTATCTATTCCCTGAAGTAGGTATCTCATCTATGGGATTTTTAGTACAGGAGCTATTTTCGCAACAATTCTTTGGAACTTTGGACTCAGGGCTGCAAGATAAACATAAATGAAAAAAAAATCAATTCGCTGAAGGAAAGACATGAATAAGCACAGTTGGTATAAGTCATGAAAAATAATGGTTTTGGAAAGCTTATAGTGTGTCCAGTGTCCACTCAGCTGGGTCCTGTTTTTTAAATGAAATATAAATTGATGACAGTGCAAAATTATCTTAAGCAAGAGCTTTTATCAGATATAATCTACCAAAGCAGTATTGACTACTGCTAGTGCTCAACAATACCACGACGCTGAACCACTGTAGGCATGTTTTGAAATACAGAATTAGGCAAACCTGCTACGGAAACACAAATATATTACAAAATATCTTAAGAATGAGTCATACAGCACAAAACCCATGCAATATCTGGCACAATTCGGTAATCCGAGCTAGGTAAGGGAGGAAGTGACTTATGGTTTCCCCTCACTATCGCCTAGTTAGAAAGTTTGTACTGACTTACATCATCTTAGGTCCAAATGCAGCAAGGCAAAGCTTGAGAGCATAATCTAGTTCAGAGTTATTGCACTATCCGCATAAACTAGTTTGGAGTTATTGCACTATCCGCAAATCTAGTTCAGAGTTCTTGCACTATCCAGCACCTACCAACACGCTGTACAGAACAATACAACATCGGCCAATAATAGAGAAGACAACCCCCTGAAGGCCTGCTACTTCTAGGAATTCAATCTTTGACTTTTGCTTTTCAGCCCTACCTTCCGAGTTCGGCCCAACAAACCCATGTTCGAATAGTTAGGTATATATTTATGCCAGTTATACAACAGAGGGGATCCAGAGTTGTCCATGCAATTTTGTCACATCAGAGAATGAATGTTGCTGAGAAAGTTAATTTATACTTCATTAATGGATCTACAACCTAGATGCAATGCAACATCAATTTCTCGATATATACATTTCTAATGGGCGGTTCTTTTTTCAACTGCATTATATCTTAGCCTGCGCAACATAGATAGGTTGTAGAACAAGTAGGAAGCAGCAAGTGAACCATTCACTGCACTGCGGCAATACAAACTGTAGCATGGGCTAAGTGGCTAGGCCAATGCCAAGACGGATAGTGAATCCCTGACCCTGTTGATTAGCACATGCCACTATGGTGTGTTTGAGGTCTAGCATCAAGGGGTCATACAAGATCAGTCGCATGAACTTACAAACACTACTGTTACAAAAGACAACTAATATCATTTCACTACATCATGTGAGCAATTGTTTTTTTGCTGTGTTCACCCATTCTGGGTGGAGAGGCTGGATTTTTAATCCATTTTCTACAAAATGTGAGCACTTGTGTGCTTTGACTCCCTTGTTTGAGCCAGGATCGGAAGTATACGGTCTATTCAGTAATTCAAGAATAAAATGAGCCTCGATGAACATTTGCGGAAAAAAAGTTGCATTAAACCAAACTTAATGGAGGACCTCCGGATGCAATTTACACTTAAGGAAGTTGCTAGAATCAATAATTCAATATACAATACTGCCCCTGGCCAGCTAGTTACTAAAAACTAGGAACATCGGGGCAAGTTACTAGAATGGGATAAATAGTCAAGTAAGCAATTTACATCATCAAAAATGGACGGAAGAATGCATGTGTTAGCGTTCTTGCGGATGGTGCGCACAAGCACGTGCAAGAAAACATGGAAGGTGTAGAATTATTTTGTATATGTAGTTTTTGGTTTGCAGTGATTCTCCACAGTAGTTGATATTCCAACATACTTAAGAAGACTAAGAGAAATTCAAGAAATTGGAAACAATGATGTTGACAGCTTCTGCACGTTTGAGAAAACCATGGGCTCATTGAAGGTGACCCATCCCAACGCTGGTGAAGTCGATGCTGCATTAACTGAGACTTTCAATTTAATTCCTTGTCACCATAGAAGCTTTTCCTTGCCAGAGAAGCCATTGTTGTGGGGAAAATAAAGGTTATCATAAAAAGAATATCCAAAATAAGCTTCAGTTGGAGAAAACATGCTGCGAATAGCACGGAAAATCTTAACTACCATAGAAGTCATTGATAAGGAATCGCCATTATCATTGAAGTTATCATCAACAAAGGGGACCTTTTCTCGTCGGAAATGACACACTACCGATGATCTCTGCTGAAATCGCATCTTGTCAGTAAATTCTTTCTTGTTGTTGACACACAGATAAAGCCATGGGAACAAATGAAAGTAGGCGATAGGCTTCTTGGCGATTCATGACTCATGAGTGTTCATGAGGTCCAATCAGAACACAATGGAAGGTTGAACAGTTTGTCTGCATACAGCTCACAACCCATCCAAGCCATGCACATATTAGGCAAGCTGCCTATCTTAAACCTACTTACGCAAACATAAATCCACAGAAATGGCTCAATATTTCACAGATTCGACTTAACATGCCCAATCCCCAAGGAAACAAAGCCTAAGCTTTCATATGCTTCTGATATGCTAGTGCTGAAGCCCCAACATTGAAGCCAGACAATGTGATTTCACCCCTTATTTCCCAGAACAGCATATTAGCAGATTTCATAATAAATAAGTAGATTTATTGACTTTCTATCAAGTGGATTCACCAATGTCAATAGCAACACACTTCTCCATCAACAGGAAGGATGAACTGATCAGTGGCTTACAAACACCAGACCATACAAAACAATGCCATCTAATTAGAACTCGATCAAAATACTCCATCGTACGCAACGAAATCCCCTAAAAAGCGCGTAAATAAGCACAAGCGAAACGGGGGGGAGAAGTGCAAACCACTCGGCGGCATCCAGCCATGGCGGCCGGCGGAGACGAGCGGGAGCAGTATCCCGTCCCATCCTTCCTCCCCGCGGAGTCCGTCTACAGCGGCGCGACGCCGGCGGCCGCCCGCCTCCACCGCGCGTGGCCATCACCGCCGCCGCCGCCGGCGGCGCGCGTAGTAAAACTAGCAATCGAGCAAGAGGGCTCTCCCCTTACATGGGCCGAACGATTTTTTTATGGGCCCAACAAGAGCCCAAAATGTTTTGGATGCTTTTCATTTAGCCCCCTCTAATGCTCGAATTTTACTAACCGGTACAAAACATGCAACATCTATCAATTCCGTGTCTACGTGTTGTTTTGCAGTTTGCTCTAAAAGGTGGTCAATGCATCCGTTACATCTTTAGTATATTAATATAATATAAAAAAATTCACAAAGAATTAATCTAACTGGAACAACATGATAAAAGGTAAAACATCAAAATAATTTACTGTACATAATTAATTAATATGTAGGCCAGTCAAACTGAAAAGAAGTAAGCCAAGTAAGTTAAAAAAATAAAGTGTTAAAATTAACATAGTACATGTATTACCATAACTTACAAGTTACAACGGTCAAATATGCAAATAAAGAAAAACAGAGATGAACTTAACTAGCACACATTCACACACCAGCAGCAGATTATCTTAGCTTGCTATATAGCTATACCTACTTAATCACATGCTTCCAAAAACAAATGACGATTAAAAACAGCATGCAGCTAGCACAATAAATTTGACAGTACATACTAAAGCAAACAAAAAAGATTAACCACTACACCCCACAACATATAATCAGCTGGCATATTTGTATTGTTTTGTAACTGAACTAAAAAGGTAATTTCCCCAAACAAAAAGAGAAAGAAAAAGTAATTTGAGATCGATCGATCGATGCAGCCAATAGAAGATGACGCCATGCATGCGAGCAAGCATGGCTACCAAGGATGGATATGGATCATGGATGCATCTCGTTGGACCTCACCTGCTGCTGCAGCAAGTTCGCCGGAGTAGTAGCCACGGCGGAGCCGCCGCCGCCGTGCTCGTCGTCGACGTCGCTCCCCACGAAGCCGAGCTCGCTCATCGTCTCCATGCGGTCTAAGAGCTGATCAAGTGGCCTGCTTCCTCCTCCTTGGTGACCAGCCATGGCAGCGATGAGCTTAGCCTCGGAAAGAACCTGTATTTAATTGTAAATAAGCCCTAGCTAGCTTTGCCAAGAACAAGCAAAAGGGAACAGCGTTAATTAGAAATTAACCAAAACTAGTAAGGAATTCGTTGAAAACACTACTCCAAATTAACTAAAGATGGAAATTTTAGTTATCAAGGGGGGAAATAAATAGAAGGGATCTATATATTTTCTGAAACTCCATATGCAAATCATGCATATGCTTCCGTGAAAAAAAAAGAAACTGAACATGTATACACACATGTGTGGTTAATGACTATACATATATACCTGGCAATCTTTACTCGGTAACAAGCTAGCTAGAACACCAGACAATCCAAGCTTTTCAAGCTGTTATACTACGCAAATCAAGTCTTCACGAAAGCTAATCGAGATGAACTCCCTGCCAAAACAAGAACATATAAAACAAAGAAATGGTTAATCACTTACTCCAAATTTAAAAAGAAGATAAATCCGATTAAATCCTCATGTGATTCAGTCAAAGATCGAAACAGCAACCTAGCAAGCAAGCAAAGCAACCCGTCCCACCCCAAGATCGATCAACCACGCCGCCGCCGCCTCGCTCGCTCGCTCGCTCGCTCGTCTCCCCCAACTCCGGCCGCAACGCCGCCTTGAAACCCGACCGGATTCCTCCCCGGCCCCAAGAACACCTCGCCCGCAGGAGCTACCAGATCGATCGATCGACCGGAGCTCGCTCGATCTCTCGCCGATCTCTCTCTCTCTCTCTCTCTCTCTCTCTCGATCGAGCAAGGCGAGCAGTGACGCGAGCTGCGCGTGCAACGTGGTGATGAGGCGAGAGCGATTGAAATGGCGAGCAGGAGAGAGGAGACTGACGCAGCGAGCGTTTTATATCAAGTCCGAGTTGGCGAGGGGCTGCGGGCCGCGTGCGGACCGTCCGATCTTGATCCGACGGTCCAGATCGGATGCGGGGTCTGGACGCGCGTCCTTGCAGGAACAACCCTGCGGTTCCGGATATTTATGTACCTATGTTGTTAGGTAGCTCTGGTATTTATGGTTGGAGATGGATATAAATATTATATTATATTTGTAGACATTAAAATGCATCGTAGATATACATAGACCATCTCCTTCAGTTTCTTTTTCAAGCATCCGAAAATATGGGTCCCTGTCTACCATGTGATTTTGTTTTGTCCCTCTCGCTGACGGGTGGGGCCAGGACAGCTGGCCCACCATGTCAGCAGGTTGTACAGAGGGGTATTCTGTCTCTCGGTGAGTACTGACATGTGGGCCCCAGGGCTGTGTGCCGGTGGAGCAAGCAATTTGCAGGTAGCAGTAGCACCAAAATTAGCATCGGGTGATTACACCAGCAACGCGTGCGTGCATGTAGCACAGGTAAGAAATCCCGATGACAGGTGGGTCCCAACTACGGTTCGGCCCACATGCCATTGACCAGTGTAGCGGGTGTGGGGTGTGACCAGCGCATCTGTAGGAGTTCCTTAAGGTGGGGCCCACCTCAGGTGCTCCCTCCCCTGCATGACGGGGAGAGGGGTCTGACTGAATCCTGTTGCATATGTTGGCTGCACGGATTGGTATGTGATTTGTAGAGTATTTCGGGGCTTATTTACAAAAAAAAGAGTTAACTTAGAGCATCACAAACATCTCCCAAATACACTAAATGCTATGGACATGTGAACTAAACTAATTGAAAAGACACATATATGGGCTTGTTTTCACACATGAAGATACTCCAACGATAAAGTTTAGGTGTTTGGAGTGCAAGGGTTTCACATGTTTTTCTTCAGAAATTTAGATGAAAAAAACAGCTTAGTTTTTTGGCATTCCAAACGTAGTTGATTGAACCAATTAAATGGTGAACAAATATTTCAGGGTTAATAAGTTTGTTGTGTTTCTGTTTCGTCCTTGAATAATGAAACGGTGTGAATCGGCCATTTTTATGGTTCGAAGTTCACGCCTAGTAAACTAGCAACAATCTTGGCAGCTAGCTAGCGAGCAAAATCCAAATCTCAAAACAAAAGTTTGTCTCCACACCCTAAAATGGCTTCACAAAGGCAACCTCTCCTCCATTTTGAACTTTTTCTTGTTCATGGATACGTATCGTATTAGCTCGATGTTCAAATATTTGTTAGATTGTTGTGATTCTTTTAGTAAGACTATTAATATGTCCGTATTAACGATACGTTGTCACGATATTTGCTTAATAAACTATTAAAATTTTATTATAACTTTTGTGGAATCTGTCCATTTGAGCTTTAATTCAATTCATATTATCAAATATATTAAAGACAAAATATGATAATATGATATAGCCCAAAATAATAATTTAAAATCATCGACAATCTGAATTCACATCAATTAACAATCTTAATTTTATACTAACTATAGATACGAGTGGAAGCCATCATAAAAAAAGCTAAGAGTGAAATAAAAATGCATGTTCTGATTTCGTAAAAATACATTTTTTGTTTTTGTTTAATATCTAGCACAGGTGCCACGACGGATTGAGGTTGAACGGTGCGTGCATGTGCGGGCGGGGGAAGCATCGGGCCCCACCCTCGCATGGGCCCAGCGTGGGCCCACCTAACCAGCGTTGATTTTAAGCGAAGTGGGGTGGGGAGGTTGCAGATTGCTAATTGCAAGATGATGTGATAAAACTGGTATATTTTATATTAGTATAGATATAGATGATATTGATTTTATAATAAGATCATTTGACATGAATCTTGATTAGAGCAACCATCCTCTTGTCATATTCACCTTGGACTTAAACTTTTTCATGCTCCTCTTCACTCCCCATTCCTTCATCTTCTAGTTGGCGTGACAGTAGAGAATGGTGAACTTGTTCCATGTGATCATGGCTAGAGGTGCTAAGATCGGACACAAGACCTCCCCCTATCATGGGCATGGATGCTTGCCCACCAAATTGCATCCCTAGCTAGCCTGTGAGAGCACAAGAGAATGGAAGTGCATTATATTGAATGGCAATGCCATATTTATTCTTCCGTAGATATCCTCACTAGAGAAATGTTACTAGTAGATTGGGGGCAATCCTAACACAACTAGACACCCAAGATATTGGTGCCAACTCGATTAACTCGGCTCACCTAGCAAAACATTGGAATACAAGGGTGACATCTCCTGTAGTATCCTCGTGCTGGAGGTTAATTGGGAATGATATCTCGCTCGAGATAATATTAACGATCTCAAATGGATGGGTCGAAGAAGACAAACCAGGGCTATGACAAACCTCCTAATCCAAGGGCCGTTATGGTTGTCATCCCAAGAAGAATAATTCTAACTGGATGCATGCATAAGATACTCTTGGATCATGTTTGTTGGCGCTATTCGGTGTCACCAACAAGAATTATCCGTTTCTATAATTGATATATACATTTTTTTCTCACAAAATTCAACTTCCATTATGTCCAATATAAGCTCTCGGTAGTCAAATTTATTAGATATTGCGAGTACTAGACTTAGTTCTCCCAATGTCAAATTAATTTAACTGAAGGGTGCATTACCGATTTGCAGAAAGAAAATTATAGTTATAGAAAAATGGCCGTTTCACCTCTTAGCTTGCCATGTAGCCCATATGGGTAGGAATGTGTCGAAACCAATTAGCTAGAGTAAACTAAACAAGTTTATATAAAATAATTTGGGATCCTCTGTATTGAAGAATAAACTGCAGAGGAGCTACAGTATTCATTAGGGTATGTTTTGCCGTTGGATCCACATCCAATAGTCCAAAACAAAGCGAAATTAATGTAAAACATAAACAGTAATTACATAGACAGCAAAAAAAATTACAATTTACAGTATTTTTGCTATAGTGTTACTGCACTTCACTGTAGCAGTCCTTCACTATAGCGATAGACACAATGCGTTGTTTGACACAGTGTTTCTCTGAATTACAACATAGGATCCAATTCCTCCATAAATCTAGCTAATCCGTTCCAATCATGCAGAGATCATCTACGAACCAAAGCTAAATTTCATGCACGAGCAAGTGATTTATAGCATCATCAAGTGGGGCCCCTTTTTTTTCTTGGCTACCAGTGAAACAATTTGCAGGTAATACTACCAAATTAGCATCGTTGTGATTACACCAGCAACGCATGCATCACGCAGCGTACACCATCAAGAACCATGGGGTTTTTCGAATCTCTCGGTGTCACACTTGTTACATAGAACAAATCAAATGTCCCCATGACAACTGGGTCCAACAATGGTTGTGCCCCCACATGTCATGCTCCAGTAAGCGTCGCGAGTGTCACGCCCATGCATGCGTCCGCGCAGAGGTGCTGACCTCGTGTGGAAGGTGGGCCCCACCTCAGGTGCTCTCCGCTGCATTGCATGTTTTGGCTGCTGCACGGATCGAGATGTGATTTGTAGAGTGTGTGAGGCCTTATCTGCAAAAGAGTTTACTTACACAGTAAACCAAGTAAGTATATATACACACACATACCCGAGGTTAAGAAAAAGAAAGAAAGAAAGATATGTAGGAGGTTGTTTACACAGTATAAATGAAGATGTTTCACAATAAGTTTCTTGGCACTATTCGGTGTTTTCAATAAGAATTATCTGTAATTGATACGCAACCAAAACATTTTGATCACATAATTCAACTTCTTATATGTCTAATATAAGTTTCTTTGATGTTAGAATTTAACTTAAAGGGAACATTACCAATTTGGAGAAAGGAAAAAAACCATAGTTTCAAGAATGGTCGTCACGGTGGCTGCAATCAATTCCGACCGTTTTCACCGTTAACTTCTCATGAATGTCACAGCCAATTAATTAGGCTAAACTAAACAAGCTAGTTTTCATAAATCTAAAGTTCGTTCCAAAAATTAACATCCAGATCATCTACGAAGCAAAGCTAAATTCAAGCACGACCCTACTCGTATTTGCCAATTACTCCGTAGTATTTCTTTTTATGGAAAGTATTTGCCAATCATAATTGCCACCTCGCGGATTAATCAACTTTACCCACAAACTTACACCGTGCTGTACCCTCATACGGAAAGCGGGTCCACCTGTCAGTGGCCAAAAAAGGTACACCATATCTATATTAATTACATCACGGGCAACTGCATTATCACCTTAATAATTCCTTTTTTTTTTGCGTGTAAACTGGTTATTATCTCTTCTCCATTTTGTTCGTTCGTCGAAAGAAATTAAGGAGAGAAAATCTGGTTGCGTCTTCTTCTTCGATCTCTTCTCCCCTCTTCTTTAGGGTTCGCGCATCGCGTCGCGTCGCGTCGCATGCACGTATAAAAGAGGCGGCGCGCGCGCGAGGGGTGGGAGAGAGAAGCTCCACAAAACCACCACTCCTTCCTCCTCGCCTCTCGCGTCGCTCGCGCGCGCGCCTCTCCCTTCTCTCCCCCGTGTATCGCTGACGCAGATTGATCCGCCGGCTTCCAGGTAGTCGCTCGATTTGGTTTCTTTGAATCTCTTGTTGATCTGAGATCTGCGCGAGGTTTGATGAATCGAGCAATGTGGTTGTCGTTTTTTTTGGTTTTTTTTTTTGTGTAGGAGGAGGAGGAGGTGGTGGGGTGATGGATCGTGACGAGGAAATGGGGCACGGGGACAGATCGCTGCTGTTCATCGGCGACGAGGACGACGATCTCGAGGCGGACAGGGATGGCGGCTCCACCCCGTCGTCCGACCCGGGCTCCTTCTCCGACAGGAGCGGCCCGCCCAGCGGCGACGACGACGACGACGTCGGCGGCGATGGCCGGGGCGCGCCCCGCGACGACGACGACCAGAAGGGCACGTGGCCACAGAGTTTCAGGTCGATATCGATCTCCGATGATCTCGCTTTGATTTCGCGGATTCGTTAGACTGTTTTTTCTTTGTGCGCGTGCGTGCAGGCAATCTATTGACATGATGAGCGCCGTGCCGTCGCCGGCGATGAGCTCGATCATCATCGCGGCGAGCCCGAATCTGGGAAGGTTGGCGGCGGTGGGCAGCTCCCTCCTGAAGAGAGCCACGAGCAGCACGCTGGCGCCGGAGGGTGAGCGGCTGCTGCTGCCGCCGTCGCTGTCGCAGCTGTCGACGGCGTCGGGCCCGCCGGTGAGGGACTCGACGGACAGCTTGCCACCGCGGCCGCGGCCGCTGCCGCCGGCGCTGCAGGGGGAGTCCATGGTGGTGCCGCCGCCGCCGTCGAGGCCGTCGTCGGTGTGCCTGAAATCCAGTTACATCGACCTGCCGCCGCCGTCTACCAAGTGCGGGCAGAGGCAAGCCATCCTTAATGGTGAGTTCAATTAATTACCTCACTAATTGTTCATCTCATACTGGACAGCCCAAAGAATTAATCTTGTGATATTTCGCAAATTTGTAATTCACCTTTTGTCAAGTTCCATTGTTCCTTTGCGATAGTTCAATTCAGAAACAATCTTTTTCAGGAGTCCACTTTTGAAAATACTCTGAGGTAGCAATATCTAATTTAATTTCTTCCGCCGAATTAATTCTTGAATAGAAAACTGGTGTTGTGAATTGATGAAGGAGCCTGGGTGGGTACTTCCATCATCCAAAAAACTATACCATCGAAAACTTTTTTATGTGAATATCACCTTTGCATAAAAGAAGTGAATATCACTAACTGTTCTAAACTATTTACAGAGCTAGGTTCAGATTACCCTCAGTAGTTTGCTTCTTAATTTTTGTGTATCTCTTCGATCAGCAGGGCTTAATGAATTTTCATGGATGATAACTCACTAGTTTGCTTCTGAATTTTCCTTTCTTTATTGAATTTGCAGGGCTTAATGTTCTGTGTGGGGTTGGAATTCTCACCACAAGTTACGGAATCAAACAAGGTGGATGGTTAAGCCTGATCCTGCTCCCCTTGTTGGGTGGTTGTTCTTGCTACACCGGGCTGCTTCTGAAGAAATGCATAGACAGTTCACCGAGCATTGACACATATCCAGATATAGGACAAGCTGCATTTGGTATTTACGGACGGATATTCGTGTCGGTGCGTATTTCCAGACCCATTTGACAAAATAGTTTTTGCAAAATTTACTTCCATCGTCCCTTACTGTATATCTGAATGTGTGCATCGCTTTCCGCAGGTTGTTCTTTACCTAGAGTTATATGTAAGTACTCACCGAATTCTGAAACTACCTGGTCATGTTCATTCAACTGTTATTCTTGTACATGATGAGAATATGTTACCTCATATTTGCAGGCAAGCGCTGTGGAGTATATCACGCTGCTAGGTGACAGTTTATCATCAGTATTTCCCTCTGCAGATTTAGCTTTTGCTGGAATCTACTTGAACGCGCACAATCTCTTCGCCATCACAATGGCCTTGGCAATTCTACCATCAGTTTGGCTCAAGAACCTCAGCCTCCTCTCCTATCTTTCTGGTAAGTAACAACATCAGACTTTGGTACATTATTGATGTAGTCTTCCGGAGCTAATGCTACATGTTCCTAAGTTAGCTCTATCTTTTCTTTGGTCTGAAAAATAGAAATATACTATAATTGCCACCTGTTCTTAATCGTTGAATGAATTATGGGCTTCTCATGACCATCTTCTTGTGGATCATTTACAGCGGGAGGTGTGATTGCAACAACTACAGTCATCGTTTGCTTGTTCTGGGTTGGGATTGGGGAAGGAGTTGGGTTCCACCCTGGTGGAACTGCACTGAATCTGACCCACTTTCCTGTGGCGCTTGGCCTGTATGGATACTGCTACTCAGGGCACTCGGTTTTTCCGAACATATATTCATCGATGGAGGAACGCTCAAAGTTCACCTTCGTTCTGTTGTTCTGGTAAAGTTCTAAATTGGACAAATGAAATGCTACAGTGTCGTTTCCTTATCCCTGATCTAGTACAGTGTGTATTACAGTTTGTCAATTTCTTGTTTGTCAAATGTGCTTATATATGTACTACTCTGTACTGTTTCAGCTTCATACTAGTCACATTTGTATATGCTGGAGTCGCTGTCACAGGATTTCTGATGTTTGGCGAGTCCACAATGTCACAATTCACTCTGAACATGCCACAACAATTTATTCCCTCCAAAATCGCCATTTGGATGACGGTACGATGAAACTCCTGATAGTTATCCTTCCAATGCATAAAAATTCATGCAGTGATGTTCATTACCATAATTGATCTTTTCTTCCTTCAGATTATAAACCCATACACAAAGTATGCCTTGACATTAACACCAGTCGCCCTGTCGATAGAGGAGGCTCTACCTAAAAGTATGCAGACTTACCAAGTTGGAATGTGTGTTAGGACAGCTCTTGTCGCCTCAACTGTTGTTGTGGCTTTGACATTTCCATACTTTGGTGAGTAGTTTATTAACTGAATATTAGTTTTTGGTAATTGATGAATTAACCCCACAACATGATGCATGCTAATGCTACTTTTAACCCACGTGCTGCAGCACTGGTGATGGCATTGCTTGGATCTGTCTTCACAATGCTTGTGGTGAGTTTTCTGACTGACCTGAATTCTGCAGTACATATTATCTTGACCAGCAGCACAAATTATTCAGTAACTTACTATGTCATTTTGCTCCACAAATTGCAAATGCAGGCCTTGATCCTCCCATGTGCATGCTATCTTTCTATCAAGAAGGGTTCAACACCATGGTGGGAGGTAATTAACTCGTGATGCACAGATAAAAAAAGTACCAACAGATACACATTACTTATATTAGTCCTGAAAATTTTCCTTTCAACAAAAATATTAGTCCTGAAAATGCTAGCACTGTATACTTATACAAGCTATAACTTTTATCTTCCTTTCAGGTTGTCTTATGCATAACAATCATATTGCTTGGCATCCTGTGCGCGTTTGTTGGATCATACACTTCAATTAGCCAGATGATAAGCAGATAGTAGCTAGGATGCATGAATGATCCATTTGTAACTGTTACAGATTCTTTTGGATTGGACCAGCAATCTTTGCATTTCTTTGTATTTGTTCCTTGTTTTTGACAGCAAAGCTGTACGGATGATGGTTTTACTGTAATACGGTATCTGTTGCTGTCCAGGATACGTAATAGCAACAACACTCAAGAACACAGTTCTCATTTGATAGGAATCACGAAAGGCAATTTTTTTTATTCTCTCGAAGTAGAACAAGGGTTCTTAATTTGTTCTTCCTTCGGTTGTTAACAGCTATGTTGATATTTTAATGAATATGTAAAAGCAAAAACAAGCCAGTCAAATGATATTCGGTTCCTCATCAGGATAATTAGGGGAAAGATAAATACCTGGCTGGCGTATGAGCTTGTTTAACAGGGGGAAACAAGGCTTGTGAACGTAGGATGCATATGTCAAATGATGTGGAGTATATCGTAAAAAAAATATCGTAAACCTGTGTGATGTTTCAGTGATTTGTATTTGGATCAGATACTGACCTTTTTGGGTGGGTATAAATGCATTTCAACTAGGACGAATTGAATAACACCATATATCATGGAGAAATTTTACTGTTTTTAGAAAGTATTTTGAGGTATATATATTTTACACTATATTTTAGTATTTCGAGGTACTTGTTACATAAAGTTGCCAAATTTTATATTAAAAAATATGGTAATTTCTTTTTAAGAATGATAAAATTACCTTATATCATAATAGATTATTAAGGGGACAATATTTGAGATTGGTCTGCAGCTTAATTTGAGCCAATTAATCCATAGAGATAAGCAGACCCAATTAGGGGTGCACCAAAATGTGAGTTTTTCCTTTGGTTTGCTTTCCAGCAGCGTTGTTGGACGGTTGATCTTTTTCAGAAGTGAGGCATTGAGAGCCACTCAACCTGCCCCTTCTGTGCACGAGAACTCGAGTCGACAAACTACACATTCTTCTGGACTATGTGTTCGCTCGGCGGGTTTGGCTCTGGATGTTGTTTTCTTCAGGCTGGGTGTCCCTCGCACCACCATGTGATAGTTGGCTCTAGGACTGGTGGTCGTCCTTTAGAGACCAGTTACCGAATCACCTCCATACAGGCTTTGACTCCCTGATTCTCCTTGTCTCGTGCATGCTATGAAAGGATCATAATTCTTGGGTTTTTAATTCGGTTCTTTCCTCGGTCTCCGTGCTTTATGCTTCTATCCAAACGGAGGGCCTACTTTGGTCTCTAACGGATGCTGCTTTTTTTGTCTTTTTATGAGTTTAGTGAGACTCTATCCCTTCCTGTGGTTAGAGTTTGTTTTTGTTTCTAGCTCTGATGGGCCTTGCTGCTAGCGTTCTCCTTCCCTGTCTGGCGTTGGCCGGTCCGACCGATGTCATTTCATGTATTTAAACTTTTTTTCTTCTAATATATTGACGTGTAATTTTTTGTGTGTTCACGAAAAAAGGTGATTGCTGGAAAATGTTCCAAATCACAACTCTATCGTTTGCTTCAGCTTATCACCCGCAGCTAAAGTTTAAATTTAAAAACTGAATTTTATAGTTGATTCTAATGGTTTTTCGTATTTATTGTTGTTTATTTTCCATCCTTATCTTTTAAGTCACCGAGATCATGTATATAAAAGTTTATCTATAAAATATTATTTTTTGCCCTGTACAACATACTCCAACTGCGCGGGGACGAGGAGGCTAGCTAGCTATGTACACTAGGAGTATATACTTTTGGCGCCTTTTGAGAATACGCTACCTCCTATGCAAAAGCATGGTCTCTCTTAATTCTTTCTTTTATCTTTATTTTCTTTTCTTTTTGGAAGAGAACTATTCTCCACAACAGAAGTAATCCTGCGACCAGATTGTGCAACACCTCGGAAGAGACGGATCACATCACTGAAGCCACTGGTTTTAGCATACAACTTCAAATTAAGGCCACAAGCAGGTGAATGTATAATCACAACATCAACTGCTGCTTGAACTGCATTTACCAGCAGAGCAAACTTCACATCCAATCCACACTTCTCACCATACAGACGAACAGTTTCGGTGAATGATGTTGATCCTAAAATGTTGGTGAATTCAGTGCATCCTTCAATTAATTTGTCACCTTTGGGCTCATCCTCAGCCTCAGGTGAGTCTTCATTCCGAATACAGAGTTGGAATTCAAACAGCGCACGGCTTGTAATGCAAATACCTCGAGCAGGGCTAGTCAATGGTAGACATGCCATACCCTACAATGAGGAACACCAAGTATTACATCATGTATTTGAGTTATTCTTCAGTAACATCAGTACATCACATGCCACCAGTAAATGTGTAGGAATGCAATCAAGAGAAGTGCCATGTACAGTGACGATGTTACTTTAAGTTTACTATTAAATTGTGATTGTGCTGCATGCACTGAGAGAAATATCCAAACTTACAAAAATAATGGCTGAATGTCAACATGCCAAAAGATAAAGCATGGAAGTAAACAGTCACATGTTTGCAAACTAAATTACCGTCTTTGGCTTCACAGACACAACTTCATAATTGTCAATCGCCTGCCTGAAGACATAGTTGCGCAGAGGTTCCAAGTCATCCCGCACCGCAAAAAGCCGAAGATTTTGGTACGTCCAGGCTGGGTATGGCGATAGCCAGAGATTTTCAGTTCAATAAACTGGAGCAAATTCATCGAAAGGCACCTACAGCCATTTAAGCAATCAACAGTCCCAACGCTGTTGACATTACTGCAAAATTGATGACTAAAGAATGAGAAATAAGTGCAGACTTACAGTTATCTATAGATGATGATATGATAAAAGATAGCACCAGAAAGATCAAAGAAGTTAATTTAAAGAAGGCATTTACTTTCAGATTCATCATCGAGTCGGTAATCAGAACCAAAACAATGCATGCATTGTCAGTTAGAGGATCGTTGAAGGCACGGAAAAGAGTGAGTGGCAAAGGGCCACGAAGGCGAAGATCTGGAATTCGATACCGTGCTTCAGTCTGCACAGAATAATCACTACTAAGCCTTGGAAAATCATCAACTGTAAAACGGGCGGTGCATCCCTACATAAAATTTTTTTGGATAATCAAATCAACAGAAACAATTTCAAAGGCTCTGGAGTTTGATCTACCACAACCTACCACAACCTATCATTTATATGGAAGCTAGAATTAGACGCTAGACCGAAAACATAGCGATGGAAATATATTAAGTCAAAAAGGCTATATACTGAACGTACATAAAAGGTACACATTCTTTCTTCTTTGTGTGTGTGTGTGTGTTGTTATTACCAAAGTTCATTTCAAGTATGATCAGGTAGGAACTAATTTGAGCAAGATGTACTTAGTGATGTTCCTTGAAGTGTCACCCAATCAAAGAGGCAGTCAATCACACGCTACAAGGATTAAGTACATAGATTAGCACCTTGTCTCTTTGCATGATATTCGGCTGAATCAAACAGGGGAACATATAAAAAGCAAGGAGGGACTGTTACGTTCCCACTCCATTCCACCAGATCAACAAAAAGCACACAAGATATAATCAGCAATTCACAGCAGTAAACTCAAATACTCGAGATACAATGCAGCAGAATAGAGGCAAGGGTTGGGAACAAGCAATCTAGACTGGGGTTTGAAAGAAGATAGGTTGAGAAATCAGAGAATAGAATCAGAGATAGGGATAGAGAGCTTGAGGAGGAAGAGAAGCATAGCCTTCTGTTTGTTCAATTCATCGATAGCCCTTGCTGTTGGTTGCTTTGCCTCTTTTCTAGTCTCCTTCTTCATAGCCAAATGGGCCCAAAGCCAGCCCACTTGTCCAGCCTCCTGGAAGCACATCACAACAGTCCATGTACGTGACAGGGACTAGCTGAACTCAATGATGGACAGGCAGAAAGTCTGAAAGTTCTGTAGTTGGAATGTTCACTGCGGCATGTACTCCTAATATTGATTTGCCAACATTCTCTAGCTGTGCAAGTGTAACTCTCCGGAGAAAAGGAACACACACTGCACTGCACTGTACGTCTGTACCTTGATAGTAGTTCAGACAAGTACACATTACTCAGATTTTTCTCAGCTACATACATATACCCATCAGGGTTTAGGTTTACAGAACCGGTGGTAACCGTGTGGTTATCGCCTTTACGTAAAACCATTGTAACCCCATTAAATTTAAATAATTTTTTTTTAAAAAAATTAAATTTTTGATCAGTTCTATACGGTTTGTCATGGTTATCGCAGTTATCGCGCGTGCTTATCGATGGGGTACGATAATCCCGTCCCGACATTAAGGGAAACTGATACCCATTGCTCCTCTTCTGTTTCTGCAACTTGTACGGTAAGGAGTGAGGGCACATGTGAGCAACATTTCAGTTATTCGGCAGTAGCAGACTTGCAGTGTGCTATTTCTTTTTCTTTTTTTCTTTTTTTGGTTTGGCTTATCATAAAACAATCAAATCCCTGAAATTACTTTGAACCAGAATCTCTGTAGCTTATCGTCAAGAACAAGCACATAACACAATATGCAAATCGATTAGCGCGTTGTTTTCTGTAGTACACTTCAGTCTGAATCAAAGAGGGGAACCATTTCAAACCGAAAATTGAACAAGATTACGTACTCGCCCAAACAAAATATTCAGGAATCATTCATCATTTAGATAGAAGAAGATTTAGAACTCATCCTGTACCTTCCCGGTCCTCCTCCTCCTCCTGGCTGCCGCTGTCGCTGACCGCCCAGCTGTCGTCGGAGTCCTCCCCGTCGCTCGGAGGAATAGCCGGGGAAGGCGGCCTCTTCTTCCCGCGGCCGGGGTCAGGGGTCGCCGCCGCCGCCGACTCGTCTCCGCTTCCGTCGACCTCCATTTCTCCTCAACTCCGCCGCCGCCGCCGCTCTCTCCCACAAACCCTAGAAGAGGAGAAACCGAGGAAGGGGATGGCCGCGACGCGAGCGAGCGTCCGCGTCCGCCCCAGCAACGGCGGCAATAAACCACGCGCGGCGCGGTGGGGACCACATCGCTGCCGCGTGGGGGCCCGCGGAATGGCGTTCTAGTAACTGACGGGTGGGCCCATGAACACGGTGGACTTCTGAATTCGGAGAAGGAGAGCCACGTGTCGACTTGGCAAGGCAACTAACACATTAATAAACATTTCTAAAGTTTTGGGAGAGAATTTAGATGGATTTCGTGCAAAAATTGAACAAGCCGCACATTTATTTGTCCGGGAACTTGCAATTAAATGCCTAAACACATATTTATTGTGACTCCTTGAGAAGGAGAAATTTAGTGAAAAAAATTGAAGTGAACAAACTACTCTATTACATAAAATTTGATTCAGAAACCATGGAATGTATTAGTCTTTCGCAGAGACACTTGTCACAGTTTACATTTTCTGTATGGATGACTCAAACAGCTAATAGAAGCTATTTCTTTATCCGCACACAAATTAACTCCAATCTACCACAGGATGGCCACTGAAAAAGGCACATCACTCTTTCTCAAAGACAAAGAACAAATGTCACCACTAAGACAATTAAATTTGTTACTGGGCCAAGAGCACTCTTGGTGCATCGGCCGACCCAGCCCGGCCCGGCCCGGCCCGGCCCGGCCCGTTCAAGCCCATAGCCCTAAGAGATCGACCACTAGTCCCGCCAGCAGACGAGCATGGTAACACAACGACGCATGATGTAGAACCTGGCCCTCTGCTCCTTCACCAGGCTCGCGAGTCGTCCCTGCATCGACTGAGCCTTCTTGGTCAACTTCCACTTGTCATCCATGCCCATCTCCATATTTCTCTACACACTTTGCAGCTTTCTCTCTCTAAAAAAATTGTTTTTAAAAAAAAAGATTTGGCAACAATGACAACAACTATCTCAAGCCTCTTGTGATGTCTCTTAATTTGCCCTTGGTTTGTGGTTTGGAGATTGGGGAAGGTATGGTATGCAAATGAGGCATGGGTTGGGAGGTATTTATAGTGCCCAAGTGCCAATCAATCCAAGTGAGTTTGGTTATGGTAATGTGTGTGATTATGCATTGGATTTGGAGGAGGAGATTTCATTAGCCAGTTAATTAAACCAGGACATTTTTTTAAGTATATTGTGTTTGGTGGGGCATCTCTTTCCATGTCTGAAATAATTTTATGGGACCATGTCCCCTGGGGCAAGGGCCATGGGACACGCCCTTTCGGCTCTGCTCATGTCATTGTGGTGCAAAATATTCATAATTTGATATGGATGGACCATGTAGTGTCCTGTTGCACATTGCTAGGATCTCTGCATTTTACCTAGCTTTGTACGTATTAATGAAGCATTGGAGTTGTACTTTTTTTTTGGAAAAAAAGTTTATGTGATTTTAGATGCTGTAATTTAGGTGGACTTTTTAAGGAAAATTTGATGCTTCTTGGTCCCTTTTTTCGATAAAAATTACTTTACCAGTAAAGGATATTGTATTTTTTGTTTAAAATCATGTATACCAAAGCAGGTTCATTTTTATGGGAAAATTTGTTCTGTGATAATCTTATGCAGAGCGGACGCTCTTTCAAAGAAAAACAAAAAGTTTACGCTCTACTGCATCTCGTCTACATACATGTACGAGTAGAAATGTACTGTACGTGGGTGCGGGTACTTGTGGGGCCCAGGTGTCAGTCATGCAGTCGGCGACAAGCCGCCGCCCACCGGCATCATCACGTCGCCGGAGGCCGGAGAGAGCGTGCGCAGATGCGGCCACGCAGCGCCGCGCCCACAGAAGCGACGGCCACCCCCCACCACCGCACCCCGCACGGCCGGCCGGCACCGTGGCCTCCACCACCGCCGGAGCCGACGGATCTTCTGCTCCACTTAACGCATATATGTTCTCTTCAGAGAATGGCACTGACTGCCTCTGTGGATCTTGGACTGAATCTGAATGCAATTTATGCAATGCATGCATCCCCGGCAGTGAGGCTGATTGCTCACCAATCCGGCATGGAAATGACAACGACAATGAGCAGAGTCAAAGACTCAAGGGTTTATTTGGTACGGGTAACTCAACCAAACAGTTTCAGCTTTATTTAAAATAAGAGTAAAAATTGATGAAATGCTCTTAGGCTGCTCTCCAGCTCCGATCTATTTTCTGAAATTAAATTTTATAAGTTGAAGCTATGCCAAAATAAGTCATAATATCATCATCTTTTCTATCCCAATCTCTTTCCCATCCTTACGTCATCATTGTCATGACAAAGAGGACAGCCTTCTGGCTGCCCATGCTCTCATGTATCCGCTGTCCTCACTTACGTCATAATCCATCACACGGTGATACGACAGTGACACGCTCCTGTGAAACCCACACGTGTGAATGACGATATCTTTATGTATGTCTGAAATTTATACGTATTTCAAAGAAATTATCGGAGATAAATTTAATTTCAACCGGTTAATTTACGAATTCTAGTTTTCCAAACAGGGTGTGATTTAATTTCGGCAAGTTAATTAATGAATTCTAGTTTTTCCAAACGGGGTTGTAATTTAGTGCTTTTTTAGTAATTAGTTGTGTATTTTCTTTTTTCCTTTCGTTTTCAACTGGTGTAGGATCACGCATTTTGTTTTGGAACTTTATTATTGCCATTTGTTGGAGAAACAGGGGGAAATTTAAGGGTTCATATTCATGTGCACCAACACAGTGTAGCACACAGATCCCACATGGCTCCTACCGGACCAGACATCACATTTTAGTTGCACACGCTGCATCAGGACAAGCCCGTTCATAGGCAATGGTCAATTAGGCTGCAATTTGACCTAATTAAGTGCTTGTCCGTCGATCTAACAACATGGCTTGCTTTCGCCGTATATATATTAATTAAAACCCAGGTCATTTTCTTTTTTCTCTATTTATAACCGGAACACATGATCTTGTGATGAGAAATCTCTACGAATTATTGTAGCCATATGGCAAATCTGAACACTTTTCTGAACATGACCACTCCAAAATGCTTGAATTTTGCGCGGGATTTTTATTTGCAGGGAAGTTCTTCTTGCCAGATTTAATGGTCAGTTTATAAATTTTTATGCGTGAATTTCTAACACGATATTTATTTTATCTGTTTAAGAATGTAGAAAGTAATTGGCGCAATTTGTGCCGCAAGCAAACAAGAAACCAAACGGTTAGAAGATGCCAATGAACTAATGCAGAGTTCATCCACTGCTCTGCTCTCGCTGTCTGCCATGTGATCATCAGATAAGCTTAGATTTAGCTACATTATTAAATCAGTTTATCACAAAACCACTATCAGCTAACTTTTCGCCACATGATCATCAGTCACTAGGGGATCTGAGCACACGCCTGCAATGTCACTGACACTAATCATTATTTGACCGGTCAACAGCGCCCGCCGGCGTGACACGTGTCCTGATCACGACAGTGGGTGCATCATGCCGGCCCATGCCTATGGCGGTTAAGTAGATAGATAGATATATTCAGCTCAATCTTGATCAACATTTTTTGCCGACATGAAGCCGAAAGTTGCACATATATTAACTCTATATGTTTTATAAATGTATAAATCCATATACACAGAGACAAGATAGGGTGAACATTGATCAACATGAGAAATATATATGAAATATGATGGTGATGAGTCATGCAATTAGCCTTTTGTGGTGTAGTTAATCTGAATCCCATCATGCATCAGCATGTGAGCCAGTAGATGATGCATATATGCAACAAGTGAAGCCATGTGCATGCAGTGAGACAGATTCTGATAATCTCTCTCTCTCTCTCTCTCTCTCTGATAGTCATTAGCAACAGGACACATGATGCAAATGGGTCCAAATTAGGGTTCAAACCCAAAGTTGAAATCAGGCCAAATTTGTGAATGTACATGCATGGATGGAATACTTAGCGGCAGCAGACTGATTGATTTGCAGCCTAAATGGCGGATTTGGGAGAGAATTTAGCCGGCCAGATTGATTTGTCACCGGGTCAGTCAATATGGTCAAGGGAGGGGACAAAGTGACCAACTGTCTAGTTGTCCATTTGGCCCCAAAGCTTAGTTTTGCATCACATGTGCAGTGTTTTGATGGATCGACGCACGGCAGGCATGGTGTTAGATTCTGCACGAGGATGATCGTCCTTTGGCAGGACCAAATCCGATTGGTCGTGTGCAGTGGCGGATCCAGAAACCAATCAAGCGAGAGGCTAAATAATAGAGGATAAAATTTTTTTGCTCGCTATACATGGTAGAGAGGCTAAATAATTAGGGATTTTGATCTTATTTCTTATATGAGAAAGAGGAAGAAGTTGTTGGGACGCAAGCCTGGGGTGCTGTACCGGCAGCAGGAGGCGCACTGCGGCAGGCTTGGGGCGCTATCCAGGGGCGCAGCCTCCTGCTGTACAGGGCAGCAGCACAGCAGATACAACAACAAATCCTCGGTAGCTTGGTGTTATCTATTTATACCGGCAGGGCAGCAGCACGGCTAGCTAGCCCATGCACATACGCAATGCAAGACGGAAGCGGCGCCGGGCGGGACGGGCGTGGCAGAGCGAGCGGGCGCAGCGGCAAACTCTCGGTCGACGTGACTCACGCAGAGCAGGCCCAGGAGCGCAGGGCGCAGCAGCAGATGACATGGCGTGATCTCCACCAAAGCAGGGATACGAAGCGACGCGAAACAAGCAGCGGGATATGAAGAAACACATCATGACGCTATCAGGCTAGGAATATCCCGGATTGGGCTCAGGGATCCATTCAAAAGGGGAGGAGAAGTTATTGGGTTGCGGGGTCTTTTATTTTATATTATGAAGTAATTTGGGCCTCGCCCCGGGCTGCAGCCCGGGCAGCCCTCGTGTGTCTCTCAAGGACGATGCGATGGCTCCACGATTAAGACATTTTTGTCGTCTCGCAAGGTTATCTAACTTTACTCTCTCCTCCTCTTTAAAAGACGACGACATGTAATAACATTGTTGGTCGAGAAAAATATTTAAGTCTAATTTAGTGTTCATAATATCAAAAAAGATAAAACATAGAAAATATTAATACTTATCAGAAAAACTTATAGGAGAAATAGAAATTCATACAAATATTGAAACCAATGAATATATTAAGGGGAGAGAATGGAATATAAAAAGAAGCAACCAAAGAAGACCATCTGAGCTACTACTGCCAATCAACAGTTTATTTAGGAATAAGTCCATTTTAAGTCCCTCAAATGTAGGTCTAATCGGATTCGTATCCCTCAAATACGAGGCCATGTGGCGCGACACGAGGTGGAGGGGAAAATTTTGTTGCGGCTTTTGCCTAGTTGGAATTCGAATCTTCCCTATCGTCCTCACGCCACCTCTGACACCCCCTTTAGGAAGATGGAGCACCAAAAGCGTCCCAGCGGCGGTTCCTAATCTCAGGTGAGCATGGTCGTGACGATGTGAGTAGGTGGTGGTAGAGAAGGCGACGACGAGCGCTATGCCCAAAGGTGCCATGGGAGGGGTCCGTCCTCGGACGGTGGTGGTCATGGTCATCGCACGCCCTCCACGCTGATGGGATCATGGTTGCTACCACTGCCCTTCGTGTCTCTCTGCATGTTGGCAACGACGAAAGAAAGAAGATAAGCGAGGGAGTCACTGACACATGGGCCCACGTGCTAACTCAGCTAACTAGTCCAACGTGTCATGTCAGTGAAAATCACTCTCAAAATCATGAAATATGTCATTTTGCACCGATTTAAATAGTTAGAGGGTCAAAATATCTGATATTACGATTGAGGACTAAGAATCAGATTCAACTTATATTTGAGGGCGTCAGAGTGGACTTATTCCCTTTTGTCGAAGGAGCCAATCACCAGATTATTGACCAAATTGGGCTGAAAGCCCATTATGTCTTCCGAAGCGCCATTATTGGTGAACTTGACCGTGGGCTTCACCCAAAAGAGGGACAAGAAATGGGCCTCTAAGTCATTTACCTACGGATAGTTCAGCCCAGGACGGAAATAAGTCCACTTTGAGTCCCGTATCCTTTAACAGTAATATCGGATATCTGTCCCTTTAACTAGTAAAATCGATGCAATTTGACTTTTAATTTTAAAACAGTATTGATAATGACTAACGTGGCGTCTAGATGGCACTCGAGTCATCAATGATAATAAAAAAGAAAGTGGGGGCTCACCTGTCACTTTCCTCACTTTCTATCCTTCCTTCTCTATGCCCCATGTCAAGGGAGCGGGAGGTGGGCGGCGGCGCCAACCCGGCAGCCCGGCGGGGACAAGGAGCGGCGGCGCCGAGCGGAGATGAGGAGTGGTCTCCCGCGACGCCTTTCACTGACAAGGACCCCGCCACGTTGTTGTACACCATCTCGGTCGGCGGCGGCGGCGGCGTGCCGCTCGTCGTCGACCTCGCCGGCCCGCTGCTCTGGTCGACGTGCCCGCCCGCGCACCACACAATCCCCTGCAGCTCCAGCTGCAGCTACAGCGTACCCGTACAACCCCAGTGAGTAGGCAGTGCGAACGCCATCGACGACAAGAACCTGTTGTTCCCGGTGTCGTTCTCGGCGTTTGGGCCGGGCGCAGCTAGCACCCCGGCCAGCGCGCGTTCGTGCTCGGCGGCGCCGCCGTGTGGGAGCTAGACGCTGAGCGAGAGCGCTAAGAGAAGGTCCTCCAGATCCGTATCTCCCGCTCGCGCGCCTGCATCTCCCGTGGCGCCCTTTCTGCCGCCTTCTCTCCTGCAGCAATGGCCGTGGCGGAGGCGCGAGGGGAAAAAAAATCACTCCGCTGGAGTGGCGGCCACGACTTCGTTGTCTCCGCCGCCTCAGTCACATCCTCGTCACTCTTTCACGGGCGGCAGCGAATCATGGAGAGGGAGGTGGAACCACCTGCCCCTCCGCCTGAACGACGCCGAGCGAGACATGCGAGGATGTGTGCCGGCCACCACTGCATCGAGCTTTGAGGCGAGGCCATTGGGCGGCGAGTCCGAGCTGAAACGGGGCGGCGTCGATGCAGTGCATCTTCACTAGCGAGCGAGCTCTGTATCCCCTTCCCGCTCCCGGCCAGCTCCTCCTCAGGCCCGGACCCCAGCGAGCTCGTCCTCGCAGGCTCGCATCCGTGGAGAGATTTCCCCCGACGCCTTCCGCCGCGCCATCGCCGTCTCCGCCGTCGAAATCGTACCACGAACGAGCAGGTGCTCAGGGCGGCTGCTCCGCCGCTGTGCGCCCCCTGCTGGAACGCCCGCCGCCGTGCTCAGGCCCTGCTGCTGCCCGTCTGCCGCGTGTCCCCTGCGGCCGCCGAGATAACATGGGGGGAGAGAGAGAGTGGGATGGAAGTGGAGTATGACATGTGAGACCCACTTTATCTTCTATTTTCTTGGATGACTCTGATGAGGACACGACGTTAGCGAATACCACTATTAATACTGTTTTGAAATTTAAATTACCTCGATTTTAGTAATGAAGAGGTTCAAAATATCCGGTATGGTATTATGGCTAAGAAATACAAATCATATTAATCATATTAGAACTTTATTAAGGGATTTAAAGTGGACTTATTCCGCCAAGGGCCACCATGGAGAAGTGAACAGATGAAAAGCCCATTCCGTCCGGCCCATAACTCGTAGCCACCTTCCCGCTGAAACGGAGGCCCAATCTGCCGTTGATGCTTGAAGAATTTTTAGCATTTTAAATTTTTTTAAAGTTTTACAAAACTATTTCTATTTTAAGAAACCGTAAATCTAGTCTCCTCCTGCTCTCTGGAAGGGCGAGATTCAAAAATCGCCCTTCCAAAGAGCGTTTTCACTGACGTGGCAGACGGGCGTTCGTCGCCGTCTGCCACGCTGTTAGAGATTTTGTGATTAGGCCCTTCCCACCCTTGCCAAGGGTGTTTTTGCCCTGTAGCATTAGGGGGCCGCCTGCAAAAGGGCGGTCGCCCTGACTTTTTTTGCAGGCGGCTCCCTTCTCGCCCTTTCAGAGGGCGTTTTTTTGCTCCTTCCCACCCTTTGAAAGGGCGTTTTGGTGGGCGGTATATAAGCCGAGTCAAATGATTTTCACCTCATCTGCAGCCTCCTAAATCCAGAAAAAAGAAAAGAGAGAGGGGTGAGAAAGAGGAAGGAGAGCGGCGAAGCCCTTCCGGATTGCGTACTCCATCCGAGGTAAATGCAATATCCCGTCGTAGTTTTTTTGTTAGTTAGTTTGTAAATGCAATATTAGGAAAAATAATTTTTTAAATATTTGAATATTTAATATTTAGTTTTAGATTTATAAAATATATAATTTAATTTAGATCAACTTAGATGATTTAATTTAGGTCAACTTAGATGATTAATTGAGATCAACTTAGGTAAAATATTTAGATCAACTTAGGTAGAGTATGTTTGGATCTATGTGTATATTATGTGAATAGATGTTAAGCACTATGATGTAGATGTTAAAATGAGAACATGATTTATTTTAGCCAATGTGATTTAGGACAAACCGATCTGGATAATCGTGTGTATAATTTTGTTGATAATCTAAGTATGTTTATGTATAAAGTACGATTTAATTTAATTTAGTTTAGAAAATTTGTCCGATTTGGATGAACATATGTAGAAAAGAGGTACTATTGGCGGTAGATCAAATGAACAAACCGATTCGGGATATTTTAAGATGTAGAACAAAGAACATATTGTTAAAGAAATTAACTTAGACACAGAATCATCTAGGAAACATATTCGTAATATGAAATAAACTCAGTTTCAATTTGTTTGTCAGGCGCTATGGCAAGTAAGGTCATATTTCAGATAGTTCATGGTAAAGGCAACGTTAGATATGGTCCAGAAGGTGTCGATCTGTCAGAATTTAGGATGAAATCGAAGGGCATCGACAGGCCAGCCGATAAAACATTTGAGTCAGTCTATAGTTGGTTGCCACGTGGATTTAAAGTGGATACAAGAGTGAACACAATGTCTCTATACGTTGTAGTAAGTCGTGCAACAGAAGGATATTATTGGCCTATAGATAACACTGAGTCGTGGAGACGTTATGTGGACATGGCACTTGAAAGGTCCTAGCCCCTTGTTATTTTTGTGGCATTGCACGAAATCGATAGCAGTAATACAATGCAAACAGAGTATGGTGAAGGTCCGAGCAATGAAGCAAGCTTAGAGTACGCGATTGGCGTGGCGGACAAGGGGGAGAGAATCGAAGCAATTGTTGAAGAAATGGAGAGGGAGGCTACCACTGGCCGGAGAGGCTGTTGGCCCTGTGGATGCTATTGGTGGATGGAGGGAGGACATCACTGCGCAATTCACTCACGTGATGAGGCTACCAGAGCTCTCGACTGTTCAGGCGATCTACCCTTACGCCACCACCGGGTCTACGAAGACTTGGATCATGCAGTTCACAGTAAGTTCACTTGAAGACTTTGTTATTTTTCATTACAATTATGATTGTTAACATGGTTTTCTCCTGTTGTAGGCCGACAAGCTCCACCCCGACGCCGACGAGTACTGCTTGAGACGCTCGTTGGAGGCCTACCTGCTCTGGATTTTTGGGTGGGTGATGTTCACCTACTCGTCTCGCAACACAGTAGAGAGGGGGCTTATCCACTATGCCCGGTCGATAGCGGATGCGGAGATAGGCTTCGTGCCTCAATGGAGCTGGGGTTCAGCAGTACTCGCAGCCACTTATCGTGCGCTGTGCGACGCGTGCATGAAGACGGATCCTGGAGCGATCTTCACGGGCTGCCCTCTGCTTTTATAGCTTTGGGCTGCGGAGTGGTTCGCGATCGGCCGACCGATTGTCGACACTGCTACTTACGACTCAGCACCCGCATTCGAGAACCCAACCGACGGGCCTACGATGGGCACTTACTGGTTTCGTCGTAACGTAAGTAGAAATTGTTTTTTGTTTCAAATTTTCAGATTGTGTTTAACAAAACTTCTAACCACTTGATTATTTCATTTTCGCAGCGCCGTTACGCCCACGCTCAGGTGAGACGGAGCTACCCGGACTTCGTGTTCGAGTTGGACCGTCTCCAGCCTTCGAACGTTGTGTGGGAGCCGTACACGCAGGAGGCGGTCGTAGCTAGAGCGTCTCTAGGCCTCTCATTGTTGTGCACGCGCGACTCGCCGTACTGGATGACGTTGATCCCGATGGTGTACGACATATGCGTCGAGCCTCACTGCCCAGGCCGAGTTATGAGGCAGTTCATACTGCGACAGAGATTCCCGATAGACGTACCGGTTGTCGTTCCCCACTAGGACCACCAATGAGTACTTCTCTTTCAACCTTACTACTGTTGTGTTGAATGAAATGGAACGATAGTTAACCATTACTGTGTATGCAGGTTGACTCGATGGGGACAGCAGGTAGGCACCCTCTGGGAACCACGTATGCAGCAATACATGGCAGACTGGTTGATAGCCATAGAGGAGGTGATTGGCGATATCTACGCTCACTCAGAGGAGAACTACACTGCCTATCTTCGGTGGTACCTACCGCGGACGCGTCCGCGCATGACCTTCACACCGGCTGCACGGTAGCAGCACCAGGCAGCGGTCACGGACACCTACTCCAGGCACCGAGACCAGGACTACTTCATGGGGGTATGTCATGCTTTCTCGGGCTTAATACCTTCGTAACATTATTTTCTTGTATATTTGAGCGACGAACCTAATTTGTTTGGATTTTCGTAGGCCAACGCCGCATGGGCATTGAATGCCAAAATCGACTCAGTGATGCTGAGGTTGGACGCAGGCATTCACCTGAACGAGGTGGAACAGAAGATGACGTTCCAGCGGATGCAGACGACGACACATTCGATCTTGTGCATCTTCTCGTGTCGTTCAGCCGTCGACGCGGTACCTCCGCCGGCTGATGCAGTTCCACGTCCACGCAGTCCGATACCAGGATGGTCACCACACGGCGCTGGTGCCTCCACAGGTTAGTTCCGTTCATTTTCATTGTGACAACCCTACAACGTGATATAACAAACCGAATGTCGCGTAGGTCCGACGCTTCCGACTGGGGATATGGCTGGCACGAGTGGATCATCGATCCCTCAGCCTTTCGCGACTCGGCCCACCACTACGGGCTTTGCTGGAGCGAGCGGATCCTCCATTCCTCGTCCCTTCACTTAGTCGGGAGGTGAGCAAGCGTCGTCCGACGAGTACTAGAGACTTATTAGTTTTAATGACTGATGCTTCACATTTCTTATATACAGGAGGATTCTACGCGGCGGGGATTTTCCGCTCGGGGCATCATCGTCGCGGGCGGACGGAGTGCAGGGCGGGCGACGAGGGGGTCGGGTACGAGCGACGACTTCGACGACTTGGAGGACCCAGATCAGGACGTTATCGCCGCCTCTCAGCTTGGTGGAGCACCTCTACCACAGAGCCAGGACCAGCCACAGGAGACGCCCATGCCGGATGTCCGTGCTGGTCGTGCCGTGCCCCTAGACAGGCTGACGTACTCTCAGGGGCACGTTAGAGCACAGGATAGGAGGCCTAGGGGTAAGAGGGCTCGCCAATAGGTTCTGCGTGCTACAGTGTGTAAAAATAATAATTATTTATTTTGTGTTGGATGTTTGTATATAACTCTGTCCGTTCGTCCCACTCACATGTCACGAGATCCTTCCATGTCGTTCGCTGCACGATACTCTTACTAACGACAAAAAACTTTCGGCGCTGTCAAACCTGCACGAGACATCGCTATCAGCTTTTGCCCCGTGACAAACCTACACGATACGTCGCTATCAGCTTTTGCCCCGTGACAAACCTACAGATACGTCGCTGTCAACTTTAACCTCCCTCCACTATATATTGCTTCGATCCGAATACGAGCTCTTCAAATTTGCATTTTGTTTTCTACACTTCCACATACAATGAGATCTTCATATCGTCCATTCGTTGAGCGTCTCCACTGGCGACTCCATCCTTTGAGCAGTTTGATTCCACCATGGTGTGACCATCTGTTATTGTGGAGATGGCTACATACTTACGTCGTCCCTCCTCACGGAAACTCGGGGGAGACGATTTTTCCAATGCACCAACATTGATCGGGTATGGCTTATCTACAATGCTTTCTACTACAAAATCTTCACACAGAAAATGCTAACTTGATCGTACATCGTGTTAACACCTCATGCAGGCAAATCGTCGGGTCTTCAACTTCGTTGAGTGGATAGATATGGAGAACCCACGAACCGGTGGAACACGCTCCTACCCACTAAGCGAAACAAGGTCAGACTACCTTCGGCGGAAGGCTGAGTACCAACGTCGAGTTGGTGCTGAAGCTTTGGATTGGCCTATGGATCAGCTAGCACTACCCACATGGCGGGAACGTCCAGAATGCCACTGTGGTCTCCGTTGCCAGGTGGTAAGATCCATAAGACAACCAACTAGAGGACAAAGATGCTTCGTGTGTCCCGAGATTGTGGATGACGATTTTGTCGTGAGTATCATTTTTCCTTGTTTAACCTATTCGCTTGTTCCATTTTCTAACCCCGAACATCACAAATGTACAACCAGGAGGATGTACGTCAGTGTCCATACAAAGAGTGGATCGATACGGTTAGACCTACTTCGATCGGTCGGATGGTAACACAACCTGAGTTGACCGAACAATTCATTCAGGCATGGATGGAGTACGAACGTCACGTCGAAATCGTAAGCTTAGATTGGAGGAACAACCCACTAGGTTTCCCTAACTGGTCAGAGCGTCCCATGTGCAGTTGTAGGGATCGTTGCAAGATGACTACCTCCTTTGAACCACGAACATATGGCCGGAGATATTTCATTTGCCCCAACTTAGACAACGACTTCGTTGTACGTATTTCGTTTTATCAATCCCGCAAACGTCTTCACACTAGTGGCTCTCTAACTGATTACATGTGTTCCTTTTCCAGGGCATTCAAAGGAGGTGTGGATTCACTAGGTGGATCGACAATGTCATTCCCCAATATAACGGTCTAAAAGTAACTGAATATGAAGCACAAAAGGAGTACAACGCCGAGAAGGAAAGAGAAAATTGATGACAAGCTTAAAGCCCTAGAACGGTTCCGTACGATAGCCGAGCCTCGACTCGTCGAGGATGAGTAAGTTGTATCATGTATGCATAAGACATATGACATGTATTGTATCATCCATACCTAATGGGTTATGCAACAATGTGGCACACAACTGCTTAACCATTGCTACTAAGTTAACTTGGTTAAAATAGTATGTTATGATCACAGGTAATGCAAACAACATACATATGATACTTCGAATATTAAGGTTCATTACACAACACGATAACATTTAGATTTGCAACAATACGTATGGACGAATTGTGGGACAAATCGATCCGTTGAGGCCAATTAGGGTAAGGGTTTATATTGCATGTAGGAGAAAAATGCCCTTCCAGAGGGCGGGAAGGGCAAAAAAGACCCTCTGGGAGGGCGGGAAGGGGCCGCTGCAAAAATCGGGCGGCCGACCTTTTGCGGGCGACCTCGAATCCACGGTGCAAAACGCCCTCGGAAGGGGCGGGAAGGGCCGCAAAAGCCGGGCGGCCGCCCTGCAAAAGCCGGGGTGGCCGCCTTTACGGGTGACCCCTGGTGCTACAGGGCAAAAACGACCTCTGGAAGGGCAGGAAGGGCCTTATCGTAAAATTTCAACCGCACGGCAGACGGCGGTGAACGCCGTCTGCCACGTCACCAAAAACACCCTCCTGGAGGGCGTTTTTAAAATCTCGCCCTTCTAGAGGGCGGGAGGAGACTAGATTTGCAATTTTCCAAAATGGAAAAAAATAGTTTTATAAAACTTTAAAAAATAAAAAAATGCTAAAAATTCGTGGAGGGATGCTATACATCACACTCGCACATTATTGGCAAAATCACACAAATTTTTGTAACCATGCAATTTGCTATGTGATTCGTTCTCTTCTTTATCTCTGGCAAACTCCCGTGAGCCTCCGAGTGGTTAGTTTTATAAGGTTAAAGGTTAAGGTTAGAGCAAGGTTTACAAAATCATCGGTAACCGTGCTTACTACGGAGATACGGTAAGAGTAAAACCACAGTATTCCCATTAAATTCAAATAAATTTAAAAAATAATTTAAATTTGTGATAAATTTTATAGATTTGTCATGGTTTTTTATGGTTATCATGGTAACCGTGCTTACTGTCGAAATACAATAACCTCTTCTATACCGAAATATAGTAACCTCTTCTCGACGATAAGAAAACCCTGGGCTAGAGAAGGGGGCATCGGTGTAGGGAAGATAGGAAGTGTTCCTCGACTAGGGATGGCCATGGTGGCGGTGTGTCAAGTGGCCGTGGCGACAAGCGGTGATGGCACCACCTACAACCACGAGAGAGGAGAGCGATAGGACAGTGTTGGCAGTGAAAATGGATCCTAGCGGTGGGAGTTACCGAAGATAGAGTGACCGAAGCAATACAGTAGAAGAAAGTTTCTTTTTTAGAAAATGTATACTTGGAGAAAATATTTTTATTTTGAGAATTATGAGCATCAGCGTTCATCCTGATGGGGAAGGTGTACTAGGAAAAAGAACGCATATCCATGTCTTGGAGCTCCCCGCCAGCGCCAATTTGCTCTAATTTTCGGGATGATTCCTCTGACGAGGGTATATCAAATCAATGCTTTTAAAAAGATGTTTCTATATCTTTAAAAGTCACACATTTTAACTGAACAAAAAATCTAGCACAAATCCCAGTCTTTCGCTGATTCCACCACATATGAACTGGAAGAACCATGAATCACCATGACCAGATTGCTCTCTCTCTCTCTCTCTCTCTAGCTCGCTCGTAAAATCATCTCTGTGGTAAGGTAAACAGGAGTATGAACTATGAAGACTACCTCAAACATTTTTTCAGCAAAAAACAACACCCTACTTGATGTACTGGGACAGCCACTTGAAACCATCCCCATAGCCCATCTTGCGGACGATGCTGCACATGAACACTTCCAGGGGGCGCACGTTGGACTCGCCGAGGCTCACCTTGCCCTTGCCGGTGGTGAAGTTGCTCAGCCCCATGTGGTAGCGGAGCTCCTCCTCCGAAGCAGCGTAGGGAATGTCGATCTTGTTCCCCAGGATCAGGAAGGGGACGGTGGCGAGGGAGTCGTCGGAGAGGAGGGCGTCGAGCTCCTTCTTCGACTCGGAGAACCTCTCCTTGTCGTAGGCATCCACGAGGTAGACCACCGCGTCAACCTGATCATAGGAAGGTTCGAAGATGCATCAGATGGATATAGAAGACAGGAGAGTTACTGGTGTACCAGCATACATGATCACAATACTTTAACAAAGTCATAAGAAGCAAAGAAATAGATCAGCTAGAAAACATTTGAAGATCCCCACAAAAAAAAGAACATTTGAAGATATCTCCAAGTCTCCAACCAATTTCATTTTCTATGAGACTTATAAAACTGAATTAAAGTCTGTATGAACCAAGCGAAGTACCGAACCTACCAATTCTTGTCGTTGTACTATAATAGAACTATTATACTCCATATATGACAACAAAGGTAATACTATATCTGAAATTCATGGATCTGGATAGGGACATAACTGGTAAGTAGTAAGTACTTTCACTTACCAGCTGTTTCAAACCAACAGTAACACTTTATGCCCTGTACAGATAAAATACATACGTAGTACTTCTTACTCAATGTATTCGTAACTGTGACATTCATAACAGAGTTTTCTACCATGAGTTTGACTGTTGAGCTGATATGATGTGTATGAAATCATTTGAAGTTTTTAATATGAACACTCTATATATCTCCATCTTGGAACCTAATTATTCCTTCAGAGTTCAGCCCCTTTGCTAGCACAAGTGAAAAAAAAAGAGAGAAAAAACTAAACTTTACCCTCTTACACCAAACTCGTAAGTCCTAACACTTCCTGGCCTAGCAACATTAATCCCTGAGACTAAATATTTTCACCAAAATGATCCTACTGCAACATTCTAGTGCAAATGCCTTCTACATCATAGTCTCTTTATACAGCATATTCTAACCTTCTATCATATATGAATAAGGAATATCGACCACTTGACCCTCTAAGCCAAAGCCACTATCTCATAGAACAGTAGTACAGCACCATGCTGTATGGGGATAAAAAGAATATATGATGGATGGAGTAAAATGCTAGCCACAAGCCGATGTACCGGAAAACAGAAGAACACTAGTATGCAAAACATGATGGTGGACAAACACCTACCAAAGCATGTTTGTCATTTAACATCAGCAGCTAAATTACCAAATTGCACATACGTCACTTGTGTTATATTATGAGTCTTCATAGCTACACCGAGGTGGACACAGCATATAGGAGTAGGCTACTTGCATTTTTATGCGCTATAACCCCCACCAACTTAGTTGAAAAAAATTTCAGCAATAAGCATCAGGTGTGACATGTCAAAGAAAAAGCTAGACGCACATACTCTAGTGTTTCACTGCCAAATACTATCCCTAATAATGACATCTACTACACCTTTTCGGCCTAGCAAAAGCACACTCATAAGTTGCTATAGGAGTAGTAAATGATGACATATATCTCCAGAAATCAAACCCACATGAGATGAAACATTAAACAGGTAAATCATACGTTAAGTTATTCATTTGCAAATAAAAATATAAAATTAACGAGGAAGGTGAGACCTTGGCATAGTAATCTTTCCACACACGGCGAGCAATTTGATGGCCTCCTAAATCAAACGCCTTGAACTTGATCTTCCCAATGCTCAGCTCTTCAGAAGTCGGATATTGCGTAGGTTGATGCTGCACCAATCTCTGCCAAAAGGAACACAGATCCCAAATACCAACTCATTCAGTAAACAGAAGCAAAAACATAATCATAATAATTTTCATATGCTTCCTATGCATCACTTCAATATATTCAGTTTCTGGATAGGATCACTTGGTAAATGAAAAAGAACGCTTCAAATTTTGATATGGATATCTGTTCAAATACAAAGTTACAAATCAGATTTAAAATTCTCCAGAACTAGCATGTGCACCAGATTCTAAACTGCAAGCCTCAGGCTTAGCAGCATGGAATCTTCTTGTGCGGCAATCTAGTGGCAAAGTTTATGCGGTACTATATAGAACTTGACCAGATCTTGCAAGCAATCTAGTGCGGCTCAGCTACCAAAATAAAGCCTGGAAGGTTTCTATATCCGCACCACTGGAAACAAAACTATCTGGAATGGAAAGTTAGATCACTAACTCCAAAATATGGGTTAAATGGAGGTACAAACTAAGCCTCCATCTAATGATCTCCTTTTTTTACATGGCATAGTATGGAATCCCAAGAGGGGATTTTTATTTAGATGATACATGGAAAATACACAATTCTTGACCCTCGAAATGAAGAGTTGCCAGCATAAAGACTTCCAATTATGATGGCAATCCAAAAATGCACTGCAATTGGAATTGTTCGATTTCCTAAATTACATGGATGTATCCCCATCCCGATCCACAAATTCGTCGCAATTCCCATCCACCAAAATCCATTTCAAATCAGAAACATCCATCAAAATTCTCATACAGCAGCAACCTATTGATCCCAAAAACACAACTTTTTCTCCATATAAAAGAGTGAAAGCAAAAAATCATCCCGACCCAACTCAATTTTTTTTTGGAGAGGAGACCCAACTCAGTATAATCCTTCTCTCAAACAAAAAAAAAATCAGCATAATCCAACCCACCCAGCCCAATCGAAACCGCATCAGATCACCTAACAACCAACAGAGGAATCGACTGCTAAACAAGGAGTGATTTTTAAAGAAAAAAGATAGAAAGAAACTTTCTGACGAACCTCGTCCTTGAGCATGTGGAGGAGCGTGGTCTTCCCGGCGTTGTCGAGGCCGAGGAAGAGGATCTTCGCCTCCTTCTGCCACAATCCCAGCGACGCCAGCACCCCGTAGAACCAGTCCACCAGGAACATCTCCGCCGCCGGTGGCCTCCCTCTTTGTCGCCGGAGGAGAGGAGGAAGAAGAAGAAGAAGAAGAAGAAGAAGAAGAAGGTCTTAGCGGATCTTGACGCGGACCCGTTAAGGAGGCAGATCAGCGAATGGTGTGGTGACGTGGCGCGCGATCTCTCGCCTCTCCGCCTCCGCGCTGCGGGGTTGAAATACAGTGGAGGCTAGAGAATGACACGTGGGGCCGGGTCGGAATGTGGGGCCCGGTTGTCAGACGTAGGTAGGTGGGTGTTGGTTTGTTTTGGAGGAGTAATACTGCGGGTGCAGCGGCTCGCAGATTCACACTAGTGGTAGTATTTTATAAGCTGATTTACTATTATATAGAATGGTGTGAATGCTACAATTTTGTTTCATTTTGGACAATTTTGTTACGGTTTCGTTTTGTTTTGATAATTTTTCACCGTTCGTTTGAGATGCTCAGCAATAATAATATGGGTTTAAAGTGCATGGGTTTAGTATTAACTTCGTTCTGAAATATAAGTAACTCTAACTATACATATGATTAAGAAAAAAACAAAACATATGATTAAGAAAAAATAGAAGTAGGTATTTTCTGTCTGTTAAGATATATTAGCTAGAAGGAACACGTAGGTTGTATGTAATTTTAACGTAATGAAAATGCATTTCACCCCCATAAAATTAAACATAAATACTACGGTAACCAAAATTCGATGCTAGACTTAACACTTGGTTTGGTGAATTCATCACTAAATCTCTAGACGTACACTATTGTTCTTCCCAGCTTCTGCGAAGAAGCATCCGATTTTCCTAGCCACGCAGGACCGTCGTCAAGAGCATGCTCTGAATAATTTTCGCTACGCTGACTAAACAGAATCAGCTACCAATTTGATCAGTGTTGGGATCACATGTAAACTACGAGGAAACTGACACGTGATACGCTGTCAACCTGTCACTAGCAACTCTAAAATTCTGCAATCAAAGCTCTCTCAAGTACAGTATGAAAACAGCCGTAGCTTTGTCACCGGTGGCGGAGCAGAGATGTCGTGAAACCCGGAAGAGTACTAACGTTTTAGATGTCGTGAAACCCGAAAGAGTACTAACGTTTTTTCATAACTGATTAATTTTTTCGAACATCAAAGACTATCTATATCTATAGTGGAGACATGAGCGAGCGATGGCCCGACCTATCCGAAAGCTAAATCCGTCGCTGCATGACATCGTTCAGGATTACCCCTTAACATTCAGTCTTAGATTTGATTTTTTGAAAAAAAAAAGTATAAGAGGTACTCTCTCTTTTTTAAAAAAATATAACGTTATCGATTTTGTAAAGATATATATTACCATTTATTTCATTATAAAAATTATATATTTTATTGTGATTTTGATTTATTATTATAGATATTTTGTACATAAATGATATTTTTTATGTTTATAATATTTTTAATAAGATAAATGGTTTAACGGTGTTGTATATTAAAAGACAATGTAGCCCTAGCTTACTACCTGTTAGCCGTACATAGCATACTTTTCTTCCAAGCCTTCTAGACCCTTCCATTTCGGCAGCCTGCCTGTCTCTCTTGGACAGCCTGGAAATCGCAGAAGCTTCTCTTTTCACTTGCTGGAGATTGCTTGCAAAGTTGCAATCAAGTTTTTTATTATTGGGTTTTTAACGAAGACGAAAAATGTTAGGCATTTATTTGGAACGCAGAAAACTTACTGACCTTGATTTCCTTCAAAATCTCTACGACCAAAACGAGGCCTGAACAAATAGAATTCATGCCTCATCTCAATTCCCAAGTTCATAGTACAAGATGTTTGAATCTATGCAGGACCAGTCTGACAAGATATCTGAAAACTTGACGGAGGATCAATGCAACGCGTTGAAAGATCTTTGGTTTGTTCAGAGATCTTCTTTTTGTTGAAAGATCAACACGTTGGATTGTTGGAATGTCTTGCACCAAAGATTGGACAGGGTAAAATACATCAGCAAAAGCTATTGACATTCAGTACTGTAGCAGGTAATGAAACTGGCTGAATAGTATCTCTGTTTCAGGTCAAGTAAGTTATTTACCAATCTTTGATATATATATACACATACACATTTGTACATAAGGTCTTTACATAGGAAGATTTTCATACCTCTACTCAACTACTTATAACAATCCAAAAGCCAAAGCTGAATGAAGAGAATATGATGGGTTTGTTCACTTTATAGTCATTTTAACCTTTTTCAAAATTTGGCATTGTCAAAATTTAAGTAAGTTGACAACATTATCGAGTTTTAGTTGGATAGTGTTGTCAAATTTTTTAGGCACGACCAATATTTGGTAACAAAATAAATATCTCCATACATTTATCAATTTTATCGAATTAAAATGGCATGGATCTAAACAGGCCCGATGAAAAACTCGTAAATTAAGTTCAAAAATTTCAAAATTGGCCATGGTTTATAAGCCGAAGCTAAAACAAGCAGCCTCAAATATACTCAAAATAAACGAATTTATTAGATAAGATTTGAGAATTAAGGTTGGTCAAACAACTCTCTCTCTCTCTCCCATGTCCCCACAGGCAGGCAGACAGCATCAAAGAGCAGCAGAAGCAAACAAGCCAATGAAGCCACCACAGCTTGGCAACTTGCATCAGAAAAGAATTATATTCATTTATTCTCCCTTCTCGGCTTCTCCAGGATGTGTTTTTCAATGTCCAGACTATTGGTGCCTAGTGCCTACTACTCCTTGACCTTCACACTAGCCATTAATAAAGGTTTCTTCTTCTTCATCACTAGCTTTTCTCACTCACCTCCTCCATATTCCCCTTTCTTGCAAAGGAGAAAGGGCCAAGAATAGGATTCAGCTCAGCTCCATCACTGCAGAAAATATAAAGATCTGAAAGAGGCAAGCAGACAAGGTTAGGTCAGGTCAGAGGAGAAGCTAGCAGCCATGAGTACCATGAAATTTTGCCGCGAATGGTGAGCTGATTCGTGATGCGTGTGCATACGATTGATAGTTTGTTTCCTTGTTTGGGTGAAGGTTTTGGTGATTGATTTGGTCTTGTTTTTGTTGGCAGCAACAACATACTGTATCCCAAGGAGGATAGGGACCAGAAGATTCTGCTCTATGCCTGCAGGAACTGTGACCATCAGGTTCTTTCTTGTTCATCTCCTCTCTCTTCCCAGCAAGATTTCTCCAGTTAGATCTCTACAATAATATTAGAAGATGAGAAATGCCATAGATGAAGCTAAAAGAGCTAAAGAGTGTGAGCAATTCAATCTGAAGCTTTAGGAGTAGAGTGCTATTTTTGTACTGAAAGACATGAGACTGAAGCTTTGAGATTGATTTGGATGAAGATAAGCTATATTTGGAAGTAGAGATGAGGTTCATTTAATCAAAAGATTATAAAAATAATCTTGTTCTGCGCTCATTTCGTTAGATAATTATTGTAGAGCAAACTTTGTTTTTGTTCTAATGCCATGGCAAAATGCAATGCTGAAAAATTCTCACAGGAGGTTGCAGACAACAACTGCGTCTACCGGAATGTGGTGCACCACAGCGCCGGAGAGTTCACCCAGGTGCTCCAGGACGTCGCCGGCGATCCGACTCTCCCTCGCACCAAGTCGGTCCGGTGTGCGGTCTGTGGCCACGGCGAGGCCGTCTTCTTCCAGGTCAGCTGAAATTGCAAACAGTTGCAGTCAAATCTAATTCAGAAGTCAAGTGTGAAATTATGAACAAAACCTGATCATGACTCCATTGCTCTTCAGGCCACTGCCAGAGGGGAGGAAGGGATGACGCTGTTCTTCGTCTGCTGCAACCCGAGCTGCGGTCACAGATGGAGAGAATGAGATCAATTTTAGTCAACCAATAGAAGAAACTCATTGATGCAAATGGTTTTGATTTCATCCAAGAGATCTTTTCATAGTAGCATGGACTGGTTGTATGTTTAAATTTTGAAAATACATTCAGACATCAATATTTTCTGTAACTTCTGAAGGAAAACGATCAAGACCACTAGGATAAAACATTCTGTGGTCAATTCCTTCCTTATAAACAAAGGATGGGATGAGGACAGTTTTCTTGAGGATGCAATTCTGCAGTAATTTCAGTAGACAATCTTGACAGGAACCGTGTTCTGAATTTTCATCAGCTCAAGCAAACGATGAGCAACATATTTATTGAAAACCTGGATATCACATGGCAATTAAAAAATGGCTGAAGATTTCGTTGTAAGCAATAAGTGCTACTGGATGAAAATTATGCAGATCGTCAACCACAATAGTCTTTCTCAGGTGCAGAACTGCATTTAAGCAGCCAGAGTAATTGAAACATTCAATTTTGGGAATACTGAAGAGCACCTTTAGATCTGGATCCTGAAACTATGGATGTTTGAACACATCTCTTGAAGACATTCGTGTATATAATGTTCAATAGTAGAGTAGTACACAATGCATGCTTGGCTATATTTTCAACATCAGAACAATGCTATAACAACAATCTGAATCTCCTACGCTACAAAAGGCAATTCATGGTTACAGTTGCAGCACTCTAAACTCAAGCCAAAATTGGAAGTTAGCCAAAATTGAAAGTTACAACAATCATATCAGTAGTTGGAGACTGGTAGTTTCTTTTTTCACAAAGTACTGATGTCCACGAACAACGACCAAGAAGGCACTGATTTGCTGGAGGAGATTGTAATATGACAACTGGGCACTGACCAATACTTCTCCCTGAAGAGAGCTCCAAGAGTTGCTTTTGACAGTTTGAGGATGTGCTCTTAGTTAAAAAAACAGCATCAATTAGGAGGCGATGCATCACAAGTTCATAATAAGTTGAAAGAACTTATCCCATTGTTGAAATAAATTCATTCGCCCATGAAGGGAGAGGAGACCGGAAGGTGATTGGCAATCCAGTGACTGGGTGTACAAATGACAAGCTCTCCGCATGCAATGCATGGCCATCGTAATCCACACCATTCCACTCAAGAACTCCACTGTACTTCACATCACCTCTGATAGGGAACCCAAGATATTGGCAGTGTAGACGAATCTGATGTGTTCGTCCACTTTGAGGATAGGCTCTAACCAAAATCATGCTGTTCTTCACCTTACTATCTGAAGTCAGGTCAGCTGCCTTCTCTTGTACGGTAATAGACTCTGTTTCATCAACTTCAAAATTAGATGGTTCTCTAAAGTGGCCCTTACCATTGACTCCCAACACTTCAAATTTTGTACTCATGTCCCTTACAATGGAACCCCCTGGTAATGATCGTCCAACATCAGACATAGCATACACACGCCAAGCACCATGCTTTGATCGACCATGGCCAGAGCATATCTTAATCTTCTCCCACGTTGGTAGGTAACCTATGCAAAGAGCTAGATATGTTTTCTTAACTTTGTGCTCTGTAAACGCCTTCACTAGCTTCCCAGCAACCTTATTGCATTTGGTAATGACCATGAGTCCACTGGTATCACGGTCCAGCCTGTTGGCAAGGTGAAGGTTAGGTTTAGTTGCTTCATCCCCTGTAAATCATAAATGATTTACCTTAGTTATAAATAGCAAAGCATAATAATAGGAACTCAAAGAAATACTTGAGCCAAGACATTAAAATAGTAATTCAAACAAATACTTGAGCCAAGGCACTAATTGTGAAGATCCAGATGAAAAAGAAAAGTACATCAATGTACTACCTCTGCTACTAAAGTGCCCTTGCCTGGATATAGTCACGATCAAAATTCAAAAGCTTCCTAAACAGGCCAAAATAACAACAACAACAACAACAACAACAACTTTATGCTGACTGGTGGGAATTCATTGGATCATTGATTCATTTCGCCAAATTATGGAGTCCAGATGGACAAAATGCCATGGAGTGTGATTGCATTTCAGGCAAAAATACTAGAATACACAACCAAGAACAAATTCCCTTATGAGAAAAAGTAGATATAGCCCCATAGTACGACCCCCATTTACTACAATCTATACTGAAAAGAAAAAAAAGGGTCAACTTGATTCTATGGCCAACACTTTATGTTCCCTCCTTCCCTCTACACATGTCTACACAGCTCTCATTTAGCCTCCTATGTTCCAAATTACAACAATTTCGGACAACAGTGACTATCAACAATTGCACTTAAAGAAAACCAATTCAAGATGAATCCAGCAAAATCCAATTAGTTTGATGAACCAAGTACTAACAATAAGTAATAACTATGACATCCTCCCTAAGTCCTGACTAATCTCCAGGATTTGCTCTAACAATCGAAACGATAGCATCTGCTTTTGTGCTTCCTCCGGATGAATTACAAGAGCAATCTTTTGGCATTGCCGATTGTTATTATCATTAAATATCTCAACACTAGGAGATACCAGTATTCACAAATCACAGAACACTAACCACTAATCAACCACAACTGCAATTTTACTCCCATCGTGAACAACTCATGAAATTACCATCCACGAGCTAATGAACACCTCATTTGCATAATTACACAGTGCAGTTACCACTTAGAGCTCAACGAAGCAAACGTCCGGATTACCTGATGCGGCGGCGGAGCTGCCGGAGCAAGGGAGAGCGGAGAGGAGGGCGTCGCAGTAGACGCCGGCGGGCTTTTCTACGACGACGAGCCACTCGTCCTCGAACATGACGGAGGCGGAGGAGTAGGCCGCGGAGCGGGCCGAGGCCGTCATGGCGCGCCGGAGCTCCACGTCCTTGGACGCCGCCGGGTAGGGAGGGGAGACCGGGACCGGATACTCCCCGGTTTCCACCGACATCGTCAGCGCTAGGTCTCCTCCTGCAGCGGCGGCGGCGAGGCGGCGCGCCGGTGGCAGCGGCTGCGGCGTGGTCAGTGCGGCGGCGAAGCGGGGCGAGAGGAGGAGGGGTAGTCTCGTCATTTGCCAACCCAAGGAAGAAAAGAGTCGAGTTTAGCCCCGAAACTATGCGATTTTCATGTTGGGTTTACAAAAAAATCTTTTTTGAATAAGGGGGTTACAGATTTCCATTTGTATAACAAACATCTAAAATCAAGTCAAAAACTCCATGTGATCTTAGAATAAGATTTTAACCACTACCCTCCTAACTTGAATTTATCATTGCATTTTTCGAACAAATTTATTATTTTAATGTAGCAATATACTAGTAAATGGTTCTTTATGTTTAACTTACAAACAACTCTATAATTACGTTCTGGGTAATTTTTTGTGTTCAGAAGTTTGTCTACCATTTAAATAAAACTTTGGTTCTTAAGCTTTTCGATTTCAAATAATCTTTTTAAAAAACATACTACAAACGCGGGCACTTACAAAATACGTACATTAACCTCTGTTAACGCAACGCATATTCTACAAGAATTTCTTAAAAAACTAGAACAACATTTAATTTTGTGCGCGATATTACTTTTCAAATATATCAAGATTTAAAAATACAAATTTATTCATCTTAACAAATTATATCATTAAAGTTTGAATAGGTATTAATTAAAGTGTTGAACCTACTTGGAAGCCCAGCAACTACACCCTACACCCTTAGTTCCAAAATATTTCCTCCATCTAAAAGACCCCAACCTAAAATAGATTTGACATTACAGACAATGAATCTTGGCAACCTCATGTCTAGAATAGTTGTTCTGTCAAATTAGTTGTTATAGGTGATGTCAAATTCATGTCTAGAATAGTTATCCTGTCAAATTAGTTGTTATAGGTGATGTCAAATTTCTATCTAAATTGATTTTTTCAATCAAGGGCTAACATCGAACGGGACAAATATGATACCAGTAGAATATGGGGAGCGCTACAAAATATCGAACAGTGTTGCACCATATATAAAAAAAATATTTTATCGATCTATAAAATATTTTAACTTTGTTTCAACTGTTTGTATCTTGGAGAGAAAATGTTCCATCGCTCTTTAAAAAAAGTCTCATCGATTAGATAATTTTTTTAAGATATAACACTTAAAAGTTACAATAAAAGACATGCAATGAATTAAGACAATAGATTTATATATACTTAATTTAAAAAAGTCTCATCGATTAGATAATTTTTTTAAGATATAACACTTAAAAGTTACAATAAAAGACATGCAATGAATTAAGACAATAGATTTATATATACTTAATTTTGTAAATACATGCTTAAGCATCGAGTTGTAATGGTTAAAACATAAAAAAAATTTATGAAACATAAAAAATACCACGTGAAACATTACAAATGAAGTGAAACACCAAACAAATACTGATCGAAAACATCTGCAACAAGTAAAAAAACAAAGTTATCTGAATATATTAACGTAAGATCTTATTATTATAAATATTTAATTGTAAGGAATTCAAAAGATATAATTAATTTAAAATTCAAATAAATAATTGAAAAAAAGTTGTTTTAATTTTGAATCATTTTGAACAACGTGTTTCTTGTGTCCGAACGACCGGTGGGAAGCATTTTTTGAAGAGTATTTTTTTTCTTTCCCAAACGTCCTAGTGGATGTATATCCTGTTCTACCCCTCTCCCAAACCGAAAGCGGAAAGAAACCCGAACCCTAGACCTCCGTCGCCGGCGACCCTCCCCTCACCGCCGGCGGCTTCCCCGTTGACTTCCCCCGCTAATCCGGATCCCGCGCGCGCGAGGAAAGGGAGAGCGATTTGGGAGAGGAAGAGGAGGGAGAGGGAGGGCGGATGGGGTCGTCGTCGAAGGTGGTGCGGCCGGAGGAGGTGCTGGATTCGCTCGCCAACGACGGCACCATCGACGCGCTCCGCATGAAGATCATCGCCCAGCTCAAGGCCAACGTACGTGCGCAACCGATTTCTCCTCGTGTTATGCTTTCCCTTCCCCCGTCTCCTCTCCCAATCTATTCCTCCTCCTCGCCTTGCTTGCTTCCCTGTTCTTGTTACTGCGGCTTGAGATGAGCGACGACGGCAGTGTTCTCCGGATGGGTTTTGGTTGCAGGCTTCTCTCGGGAGCTTTTGTGCTACTATTATGTTATAAAAATCACTTCTTCGTGTATTAGCATTCAATAGCTAAAGATACTTCTTGTTGAGAGCGCTTGGCGCTAGCTAAGCAATTCTGGTGCTTTGCGGAAGCATTAGGATTCATGTTTTTGCTATCCTGATTGGCTGGACTGAATAAGACCGGTGGGATTTTGCGGTGAGACTGAATTGCTCCTGTTAAGTTAGTGTTTGGTTGGTTCGGTATTTCTGTTCAGTTTGTATGAGTTAGCCGTTTTTGTTTTCTCCCTCAAGAACTTCTGACAAGAAACTGATTTGGGTGGTGATGTGAATGTCTGAAGTTATATTTCCTGTCACCGTTGTCAGCATGACATATTTGGAACAATGTTATCAATAAACAAAGTGATCTCTAAAATTCTAAGTATGCTTTAATTTACATGTGTATAGATACGGAATGGAAGATTCTTCTAACATTGTAGAATGTGGGCTTTTCACTAATTCCTGATGTTATTTGTGTCTTTGCTTGCTGTGTCCATACATTGCTTTTATGCCAGAATCACACAATCAATTTAGTAACGGGACTTCGCACTGAACTTTCAAAGTTTGGTTTCAGGAGGATATGAAGAAAAATACTATGATGATGGTGGAGCAAAGCAGAGTTCTAAACACTCCTGGAGCTGAGAAGAAGACTAAGAGGGAATTGTTTGATGCACTTCGGCAGGAATTGGAGTAAGCACTCAACTTCTTTTAATTGAATTATTAATGCATTATGCCGTTATCACATTGAGCAACCCAATAAAAACTTGGAGAGCATTGATTGGTTTTGATTTGAATTTTAGCAGTTAACTTGCGCGACTCTGAACTCTATATGTGTGTAGAATTTTTTATGTTAGTAGCAAATTGTTTTGGGAAAAAATTGCATTAGTTTTACTATTTTTAGTTCACAGTAACATATGCTACCTGTTCTGAAAGTAGTGATTATCTACCTTCCCATGAGAATAGTAGGGATACTGGGATAGAGAGACTCTTGTTTTCTGCTGTACCTTTTTTGTTGTTGGGCTGTTGGCATACTGTGTGGCCTGCATTTGGTTGACACAGATTTTTACTCATGCACCTCGGAAGATACATGTGTTTGTTACTACGTAGAATGTAATTATCCAGTATTTGCAGTTATGTTTTTGTTCAACATCACCTGAAGCAGGTGGTGTTTGTAAAGAAAAAAAAGAAGTGAAAACTAGAGCATTCTTAACAGATTTATGCAAATGCAGAAATCCAGTCCTTGAGAAAGCTTCAAGGGAAGTCTGGGATCTGATACTTGACAATGGTGGACTGGGGAAAGAGATCACTGACACTATTGAGAGTGTCTTCTGCCGCCTCAGCGGGATTGACATGATGCCGCCTCCACCTTCAACATCTATTCCCTCTCACCAAGAGAGAGAAAGAAACATGGCTGCAGATGGGAGTGAAAGGAGCAAGGAGATTGATACCCCGGAAAAACCATCGTCATCATCAAGGAAGAGACCCTATTCTGATATCACTACAAAAGGAGCAGGCACTGTACCAAATGGTGGTGCTACAAGCCAGCATGATGGGTCTGAGGATAGCAGCCAGAGGTGATGCTTGTCGATGCTGTGGAATTTTTTACTTCCTACGGGCTGAATAAGCCGTTGTGTTTTTATGGTTGAATTACAAAAATCCTTCATATCCGTGTAGTTCACAATGTTCAATATACTAAAATGTGTCTACGATTGCTGTTTATGCTAGCCAGATTCTATGTGACTTGACTGCTATAGGAGGATGTTTCAGCTTTCAGTATAGCTAACTCTCGTCGTTCTGAATGTATAAATAGTTTAGTTAACATTTCAGTTAGAAATTTGACTAGTTTCCTGTAGTGCTGGATGCTACTAAAAACTGTGAATGGCAATCTTGGTCTCTTGAAACTATCTCATTGCAACGGTGAGGAGCTAACGTCGAGGGACATTAGGTGATAAATTCATAGAAAAACCGATTTTCTTCTGAAATTTTCTGTTACCGATTTTCTTCTGAAATTTTCTGTTTTTCTTCCATTGCTGTCTGAGAACATAAATGCCAGCCACAAAACACAAAATGGTACATACACTTCAGTGTCAAGTGTTGAACAAGAGAAAAGAATATGGCTAAAAAACCACAAAGCTTCTCATATGGTGGACAATGATAGCAATGGCTCCCTCTACTAATACATTTCTCACAGGTTACATCTACCCAGAATAACATCATTGAAAATTATAGTTTGTCTAGGATCCCTAGTACTTTTACAGCCTTGTTAGACCTTGATCAATGGCCTCCCTAGCCATGGTCACAACTTCTGGAGCTTCAAACTCTAGATTTTCCATTATGAGCTCATCATGGGATGTTAGAACTTGAAGGAGAGGAGATCGATTCCCTTCTCGCGTTACGCGTCGATGAAGTGGATGTCAAAGGTGTTGGGGTGGATCTGCCAAACATTCAGGGATGCATACTCCTCCAAGCATTCCTTCAGTTGAGCCTCACTGTAACCCTGTTTTGTTACATACATACAGGCAAAAGAAGATTGCTTTTGTTAGAATTTAGGCCACATTGAGCTGTAGAAATGGCACCAGCTGATTGGTGTATGCAACGCAGGAACTGTACCTTTCTGGAGATCAAGTTAAGGGCATGAGCATATCTGACATCCATGCTGTTAGTTCTTGCAGCTTCATCTCTCAGGATGGAATAAATGTCAGAAATCGCGTCCAATCCAGACCGCTGGCGGTCATCTGAGTATAGGGAGTACTTTGACATCTGCATCAGCCGAAGCGCTTCATCGACATCGCTCTGAGCGACGGTTTCTGAGAATCTAAGCCTTGCCAAGGCCTGAAATAAGCAAGTAGAATTGTGTTTTGTGAGAAGAGATTCATATGCTTGCACTTAACAAAAGACAGACTTGATGTTCTCTTACAATAGAAATCCGGAGTATGCTCAAAAGTGTTCTGATAGTTGTGTAGGAATGCGGTGCATTTGATTTTGCTTCCTCTTGGCGGATGCTCGAATAGGCAGTTGCAATGTATTCCTCAAGCTCTCGAGGAACAGAAGGAACAACTCTTCTCGCAGCAGATATGTATGCCCTGTGATCAAATCAAGGTTGCTAACATAAACTCCTATAGAATACTCTAGCTCATCCTATTTACAAGATTGCTTTCAAGAAGGAAAAACTTTTAGCTATTTGTAATGCACATTTTTCACATAAAATTAGGACAATACAAGTAACATGACCCTAGGGAAAGTGTACTTGCCTAAGAACTGGTGGTTCAAGTGGTGTGAACCCCAGAGCTGGTGATTCAAGGTTTTGATGTACATGAACAACATGTCTTGCCATTTCAAGATCAGTTTCCATGTCCGCGCGATCCAGGATCAACCAAAGGAGGTCGAAACGAGACAGAAGTGCTGGAGGTAGATTGATGTTTTCAGCTGGGGTCCTCCTCATATCGTACCTTCCCCTGAAGGGTTAAAAGCAGTTGCCATTGTTACAACCCTGATATCTTTCTTGTTGAGGGTCTGGGACAGAAGGAAATGTTGAGATCAAATCTTACCATGCTGGATTTGCAGCAGCCAAAACCGCCGTTCTTGCATTAAGGGAGGTGGTGATTCCAGCCTTGGCAATGCTAACTGTCTGCTGCTCCATCACCTCATGGATTGCTGTCCTGTCTGACTCTTCCATCTTGTCAAACTCATCTATTGCACAAATACCCATATCTGCCAGTACCTGAAACCCAAGAATTCGCAAATGAGATTAACCATTGAGGATTACAGGCTGTGCCATGCTCCCAAATAAAATGCTTCAGTTACATTATTGCAGTTTGGACAGTTCGCATGAATGAAACAAAATATTTGTACCAGTGAAACTAAAGTATGAAATCTTAATTGATGTCAAAGCAACTTTCATTAACATATTCTCTTGACATCCCAAATCAGGATTTGAACATAGTTTCATATAAACACCTGATACAACCAAACTTTTTTACAGTTAACTAGCAGCAAAAAGAAGTAAAGTGTGATCTGAATCGTACCAGTGCTCCTCCCTCGAGAACAAACTCATTTGTGACTGGATCTTTCTGAACGGCAGCAGTAAGACCAACACCACTGCTTCCGCGGCCTGTGGTATACACTCCTCTTGGAGCAACATTGATTATATGCTTCAGAAGTTGACTCTTTGCAACACCAGGATCTCCCATCAGGCATATGTGCAGGTCTCCTCTTATCTGCATAGTGAAGGTTAACATTAAGCATGCAAGAAGTCGGATAGATTAAAGCTATTACTGGATACAAGTCATCACAATTCCCAGCAACATAACATGCATACCTTCATGCCATCTGTGAGCTTCCGATGAGGTGCGCCAACAAGTAGCAACAGCAGTGCTTTCTTAACATCTTCATGTCCAAATATTTCAGGTGCCAGAGACCTTGCCAACTTATTGTAGATATCACCATCCTCAGCCAATCGGTCAATCTGTTCTTGTTCATCACCTTTAAGTTCATATCTGCAATGGTTTTTTAACAAAAAAATTGTAATGTCAAATGGTGCCAAGAGAGAAGCTGAATAGGTTGCATGGCAATAGGCTGAGCTGGTTTACTCTTCATATTTTTTCTTGAAATGGGTGATAGACATTGCTTCCAAGTAAGTATCAGCAACCAATCCCGCACGCATGGCTCGGAATCCATAGTAAGGCATGGGGAGGAAAATGCCTGACATCTCAACCACATCTCCAGGTGCAACCTGGTAATAACAGCAGTTAGTACTTGGAGCCATTAGTGAATATCTCCTGTAAGCTTTTTTTAGTGCTTATGTGGCAGCATTAAGATAATGGATATTTAGTGAATGAAAACCAGAAATCTTATAGCAGCCTCTTTTCAAATTTACAGGTGGATCCTATGGGAAAACATCAATTTTATGGTCCCACTCACAAAGCAACACAGAGAACACCAAAAGCAAAGGATAAGTTGCAAGTTGGACGTACCTTTCTAGTCAGCTCTCCTCTAAGATGAACAGTCAGAGAACGTGGGATGTGACCCTTTGGTACATGCTCTGCTAACTCTTGGAGTTTCACCTACAAGAAAATGTTGCAGTTTTATGATTGAGTGTAATTTGGAATAGGCTTTAATAAGAATAGTTTTCCCTGTTGAAGATAAACTTTCACAGATTGTGGAGAAGGGCTATTGCCTCCTGAAATTTCAGAAATTTTGATGCTCGCAGTTGAAGGATTAGATTCCCTTTGGCTTTGTTCAGCTTGCATCTTTGAGATGGGCATTCAAAGAGAGGCATAAATACTCTAGCAGTCACTTCCTGTCAAATTCAGAACAGTACAATGTTAGTCATTCTAGAATTTTTCTTCCAGAAGGCACCTATAAATATATCTCAGCAAGTAAAAACCACTAGCTCCACAGCTCAGGGAAGACAATGGTACATCAATTAAATTTACCACAAACTGAAAAATAACATCCGATGAATTAGATGCTAAACTAGTCTAGGATTATGGGCTAAAGATTAACACATGGAGTGGAGTGGGAAATCATTAAGTGCTAATCCTTGAGGGGGCAAATAATTGATACGGTCAACACATAGTCATCAAGACTGCTTATTGAAAAAAGAACCTGGAGGACATGAATACCTGGTATATCTCAAAACCACATTCTTCACATGTATAAACAGCAACTTGCATCAAGGGCTTCACATCCGAGCAGCGAGTCACGATTCCAGATATTTTGACAAGCTGCCCAATGTTCGATGCTTTCACTTGCCTAATGGTGAGCGGAGTCACCTTTGAGAATGCCTTGATGTAGACCTCACTGCAATATCAAACCACTTGATATTCAGATAAAAGTTCAACACAAAATCTACAAAATGATAGTACAAAAATAAGCACTGTTTTTTAAGGACAAAAATAATAAGCAATGTAAGAGCAGACAGTATTAGCTTTGAATATAAGATGGCGAGCGTTCCGGTGGCATTCAGGAATCTTTGTCACATTACATTATCACAAAATCCACAGAAGCACAAATAATTGCAGAACATGCACCAACTGTTGTTAACATACCAAACCGTGCTCGATAGCATCTTTTAGGTAGTGTTCACTGTTCAGTTAGGTGGGACATGGCAATCCTAGGACCATCTAAAGATCTGTTTGCACAACTTCGTAACTCTCGCAATACTATTTTCCTTCTATATGAATCACAGCTAGAGATGCAAGTGGGGCGGGCAAGAAGAGTTCTTTTGCCTGCTTATCATAATTCTACTTCATTTTTTCTTCCAAATTTTGTACTAGCAAGTGGGAAATGAACTATTAAGCGAGTTCTTAGGCGGGTAGTGGGATTGCCCGCTTGCATACCTAATCACAGCTACTACTATTCATTCTCCAAAAAGGGATATCATATTAGCCAGCACAATTTCACTAACAGTACTTAGTTCCATGAGAAATTCAGAGGCAGCACACTCACAAGAACCGTCTGATCTCCGGCGGCATCCTCTGCAGGGGGTCAGTGCCGTCTGCGCCGCCATCGGCCCCCTCATCGACGCGCTGCGTCATCAAGATGTCCCTGTCCTCGTCGACGGCGTAAGCCTCCGTCGACTCCGGCATGAGCTCGTCGATGGCGTCCGCGAATATGCCAATGTAGCGCTTCGTGTTCTCCGTGACCCTCTGCAAGAACTCATCATCCGCATCCTTGTACTGCACAAGCACAAAAAAAAACAAAAAATTCCACGCCCCAAAAGCAAGATCAGATTTTTGCATCTCAAAATAATTATAGATCTGGAGGAGATGAGGGATTCAGAAATTCCGTACATGGAACAGGTCGTCCAGCTCGATCTGGACCGCGCGGATCTTCCTGTTCGCCACATCTTGCTGGAGTTGGACAGAGGAACAGTAAATCAGTTATTATATCAACAAATCGGTGTGGAAATAACGGGAAAAATTTCAGATCTTTGATCACTGGAACACGAGGTGGAGATCATTACGAGGATGTTCAGGTACTTGGGCTCGCCGCGCGGGCCGGCGAAGTTGGCAAGGAAGTCCTTGGCGAGCGCTGCAGAGACGAACAAACAAACACACAGAGAGAGACGCCATGAATCACAACGCGGACACGGGGATTTGTTCTGGAAGCTTCCAAGAAGAGATGTTCCAGAAGGTTCTGGAGGGAGGGGAGCGCCGCATACCTCTTTCCGCGGCGAAGTCGACGGTCTTCGTCGTGGTGGCGGCCATGGCGGAGTCGGCGGCGGCGGTGGGAGGAGGAGGAGGGCAGAAGGGAGAAAGGGAGGGAAAATGGGAGAGGGATTCGCGGAATTGGCGGGAAGAAGGGGGATAAGAGGGGGCATTTTGGCGGGAAAAAAGAGGGTCGAGTGGCGGGAAGCTTAGGTGGGCCTGATGGGCCTAGATTAAATGGGCTGGATTTGGGCTACTTTGTTCTGGATATTTGGTTAGTTTAGGCCCAATAGTGTAGTAATTTATGTCGCTGTTTTTGGCCAATTTATTGCCTTTTTGCTAGTTGTTTTTTAAAAAACAACTATTTTTTAAAAAACAAGGATTTGTTGTTCCTTGTCTGATCTGCAAGATTTTAACTATAACAGTGCTGTACACTTCCGTTATGGGATGCTCATGTATTTCTTAGGAATACCAATAGCTAATATGCAATATTATAAATTCGATATTTTATTCTCTTTTTTATATATTTTCACTGGTACATAGAAAATTGGTGAGATCATGAAATATGTTGTATTTTTTTACCCAAAAGATGAACAAACATGAATTTCTCTTTCTAGCGGTATGAATGGTAAAGACCCTCAATGTTGCAGCGGCCAGTCTGCAGTAGTTTTGTGAATTTCCATGTAGGCATGCATTGGTTGACCAATTGCTGTTAATATGCCAAACGATGTATTAGTGATAAAAATAATTTATGGTTACAACTTTAATGTGTGTATTCGTAATGACTTAAACGTCAATGTTAAAAAAAACTACGAAGAAAAACTTCAAAATCAACTTCAAAGTATATTATGTTTTAAGATTTATTATGTTATGTTTTAAGATTTAAATGTTGGCATTGACATATACATCATACATGATAGGATAAAAGAGGTGACATGTAGATTTTTATTTATGTGGTGTGTAGTGATATTTTTTCACAGACTCATCCTCATATGTCAACTTCAACCTTTGGTCTAACTCCTAATCTCCTCCATCCAGGAATCGAATAAGACCATGGAGACAGGGTTGGTTGGTCGATTTGTCAAAACCAAAAAAAAAAGGTAAAACCTGGATGCCTATGCATGAACAGTGCATGCACCTGAGACATCACAATCACAATCCACCAAAAACTTCCAAAACCATTGGTCCCACTTGCCATCGTTCAAGAATTTTTCTTTTCAATTACCAATGACAAATTATGCTTAGCTTGTGTACTTTTAGGGAACTCTTGCGGTAAATCAGAAGGTATAACAAATTAATATGGTAGCATGACAGTACTCCTCGAAAACTGAAAAAAAAAACTTGCTCGGTGTAGTATGTTAGCATGGCAGCAAAATATGCTTAGTTTGTGTACTTCCAGGTAACTCGTGTGGTATTAGAAAACATATCAGAAGGTATAACATATTATGAAATTAATATGATATATTTTTGAGTAGTTACTTCTAGAAAACTAAAAAATAGCTTTCAGTATGTTATGTTAGCATCTAAAACAGCGACCCTTCCTGAAGTTAAACCTGACCTTAAACGTGTCTGAAAAAGAAAAGAGAGAGATTGTCCAGATCAGTGCATTGCAGCAAGCCATAGTGGCCACTGGATTCAACCACGTTTATGGTGATCTTTTCAGAGACAAGCCATGGCCCTACTTGACTTTCTAAGTTTTCTTTGCTTAGTTTCCTCTTAATTATGCTTTCTTAGTCCTTCTCTAAGGTCTAGTTAGAACTACTTGGTCATGCAAAAAGATTTATTTAAATTAATTAGGACTACTAATTTCTTGATGGTCTCTAATAATACAAGTGTGTTGATCTGGTTTGTGTGACTCTGTATTCAAGTTGAGCTTCCTATTTTTGTTTCATGGAGATTGTGATCACCATTATTCTGTGTTCCTGTCCTTTTATCCTTTTGTTAGGTTTTTCCTCTTGTTTCTTGATCAGAAGAATGCCAGTTGGAAAGAATGCAGAAAGGTGTGGTTTTGTGGAGAAAATAAGTTAGTGTTTTAAGTGGCTGCTTAGCAAAGGTCCTTTTGCACAAACAAAAGTGAGGGGCATTGCTTTTTACTTTGGAGTGATGGCTTCACCATAAGAAAATTAAGTCAAAAAACCATGTACTACTAAAACATAGTGTAGAAAGAGGTGTCATACTCTGCTTGCTGAGAACTTTCCAATTCCACAATGCATGAGTTGCCTACCATGTCATTAATTTTGCTTAATTGATGTTGGATAAGCCTCTTGAAATCAGGTGTTATTATATTAGTTACGTACCCATGTTGCATCAATGTGACAGGTTCTAGAAAAAGTAGAGCTAGGAAAATTAAAGAAGCTCCCACTGTATTTGAGTAGCAACTGGTAGTATTTGACACAATTGACAGAGAAAAGAGCAGCTGACTGTTTTATCTCCAATAGAATTGGTAGTCAATTGGGATACTTCTTCTCATGTCTAAATTTCATCTTTCATTTAGTATCTTTTTATTGTTCTAGATCTTTCTTTGTTTCTTCCTTCTTGGTCTTATCCATTTCTAACATGAAGCTGAATGGGTTTGACCAATAAGGCGGCCACTGAAAAGCATTCAAGAACTAAGTGACAGATGGTTTCAGAAATTCAGAAAGAAAAAGATGGAGATCATTTTGTAGCTTGAATCACAGCAAACGGTTAGGTTTTACCTCTCTGGTTTCCCAATATAATTTAATCTCCTAATATAATAGACCTCATCGTTTTTATTATAATGATACTTATCATAAGTGAAACGGTTTATTAATAATTAAAAAATATGAATAAAAAATATATATATATTTTCTTAGTGATTTGAAAACAAACGCGGAAAACAAACTACGATGAAAACTCTATAATTAAATCTAAAATTAAGTTTTAAATTTAAATTTTCATCCATGCTTATAAGCTAAAGGCTAAACGTTAACGATGGGAATGTTCATCTTCTCATGGAGGACAATTGAACAGTTTGCATCATTAGTGAATGCAAATCTTTGGGCACCATTGCAGGGGGAAGTTCAACATGATGTGTGTTTGAAATATAGTGGTTATAGCCTTTTCTTAATGACCATTACTTGTCATCTAAGCTCATCATTACTCACGTATCAAGTAAACAGACTCTGCAAGAACATTTTTTTAATGTTAGTGAGTTCTTAGTGTTACCACAACAGTAGAATCTTCACCGTGCCTTTTCTGAATTGAACAAATCAGCTGCTCCTGGTTACATACTCCCATTTCCTCAGTGGGATCATAATGTGCATAAACCAATGCCTAATTTAAATTGTGCTACAATCATGCTCCAAAATATATACATGACAAAGATATAGCATGAAAAGGAGGCCAATTTATTGGTGCCGTGTTTGCATCAAATTTCCTTTTGGGATTTATTTGTCCACTCTTGTGTGGACCAATCAATTGGCCAAAACATGAGGAGGCATACTTTTTTTTCTGACAAGTCCATAATTATAAAAATTGATATTGTAGAATATACCTGAGAATCATATGCAATGGCCTTCTTTCGATGTAGGATTTTTTTTAAAGTGTAGGAACATGTGGCCGTAGCACATGTGTTGGTTGATGCCCACCGACATTGGCATTTGAACTTTGTTAAATCATTTTGTTATGAGAATACTTTAAGGTGAGTTTTAATAGAGTATGAATGAAGTACACTGTAATTCTGCCTTATAAGTATATGCAATTGTATAGTTAACCAGTTAGTATTAGGATATTTTATACGATAGAAAAATCCTTGTCAGTTATCTATCACAAGGGTGGATCCAAGGCCCAGCCACCCGGCTGTCCGGGCTCGTCAGCGGATCACATTACATTACAAAGACGGTTTATATTTCTAAACAATAATATCTAAAATCGTTCGTAATCAATAATATCTAAAATCGTTCATATTTGTTTGTTCGGCTCTAAGAAAATTCTTAGATTCATCATTGATCTATCGGTATTTTACAAAAATATTTAGTTAATATTTCACTGTTAGTTTTTCTAAAAATCCTCCATCAAATTTAAATATGGGGTCCAGTAGCTACTAGCATTGTGTGATAAAATCCAGATTTCAAACACAAGCTCAAAAGCAGTTTGAATGTATGAGCCAGTTTATACCCAAATAGGGTTTTTTTCCTCGAACACTCTAAAACCATATATGCTTATATGTTACAACGATATTTTTAAGAAAATCCATCATTATTTAAAACCATTCCGTATAGCCTAATTTCAGTGGATACTCCAGATCATGTAAAAAATGATCGCCAATTATGACTATAAACGGTTTCTAAATTTTATAATTAATTTTGTAGCATTTTTGTCACTTTCATTGCCTGCTCTCTTAAACACAAGTAAAAAATATAATTTAAAAATATTCTTTGAAATCAAACTTTAAAATTCAACATACTTACAGCTATTTTTAGCTTGTAATGATGAAGAGTAGACATGGATCACTGTAGAGATTTTTTTACAAGAGTTCAAACAATCTCCTTTGTTTTGTTTTGTTATTTAAAGCCTTGGTTTCGTTTATCATTATGCTTATAAATCAAATTTTAAATTTTAGAACTTTAATTTTGAAGTGAAGTTGATTTTATGAATTTTTTCATCGTAGTTTATTTTACAACACTTGATTTTAAATCAATAGGGACACACATACAAAAGTTTTACTCACGAATTATTTTTTATTGTTAATATGTCGTACATATAAGTACTAACATAAGCAAAACTTCATAATGAAGTTGTTATTATAATCCGTATAAAGATATGATCATCATGGCCATTCACGGTACGAGACACTACTATCAAACTGCCACGTAAGATGAAGACATGGGTCTCAAATCAGTTTCTCCCTTGGTGCAAAGTGGCTTTAAGGTTGTTTTAATTTTGCATGTCAACCCTTGCCATTTCCTATTTTAGTCTTCCTATTTTGTATTTTACAGGGAAACCCAATATTTTACGGAAAACACTCTAAAAATTAGGAAAAAAATAAATTCGCCCTCCGTCCTCATCTAGTCATTTCGTTTGTCGACGGGTGGTCAATCAGTCCTCCAAAGAGGCTACCCGAGGAGGTGAAAGAGTGGTCGGGAATGTCTATCGAAAGGGTGCGATGGTCGACTCAAGAGAGAAAGTGAGCCAGAGATTTTAGACAGGTTCGGTCCTCCAGAGGATAACAATCCTACGTCCTGTGTTCTTTGTCGAGGTGATGTATGAAACAGAGTATAAGAATCTGAATTCTTGGGGCTCTAGAGATTATATCTAGCTCCAAAGAAACGATCCCCCCTTCCCCGTGGACCTGCCCTCCCTTTTATAGATCAAGGGGACAGTTACAAGAGGATTTGGGGGCCAAAAAAGCTAAGACTAAAAGTTAAAAAATAAGCACAAATAGCATCTGAAAGTTACATAGAGATCCCTTGGGTCCTACGCTCCGTGGGTATCTCGCGCTTCATCTTGCCTTGGGATCCGTCCTTCGCAGGTACCTTTTGCGCAGTCTTGTTGGGTGACGTCATCTTATGTCGGGTTGTCCTCTCATTATCTTTTCCGCGATCCTCGCGATGCAAGCCTTCTATCCCGAGGAGATCGAAGGTCCGGCTGATGAGTCGTAGTCGGGATAGGACACTGAGTCGGGACAGTCGGGGGGTCGGGGCTCCCGACCCCAAGAAGAGGTCAGGCTTCTGACCACCTCCCAAGGACTACCAGTCTGACTTTAGTTGATCTTAACTCTGCTTCGTAGGCTACCCTGGGGTGATACCCCCCACAGCAGTCCCCGAGCCTAGGGGTGAATAGAAGAGTTCTTCATGGTCGGGTCCCAAAGCCAGTTCTTGAGGTTTTTTGATCAGGCTTCGACAGGTGCACCTGCCAGGTGCGGCCCCCGAGCCTGGGGCCAGATGGTACATTTGGGCCTAGGGTCAAAATCCTTCCTAGCCGGGACCATGGGCAAAGTCTTTGTGACATCCTAAGAGTGTTTTTGCAAGTGCGTCGCCTAGGTGCACCTGCCAGGTGCAGCCTCCGAGCCTGGGGCTGGATGGTACATCCAGGCCTAGGGTCAAGTCCAAAAACATCACCCTCGAGATATCTTTAGGGCATCGTCTTCGAATTGGTGGCATTCGATGGGATAAGGGGAGTCACTGCCTAGGGGCAGATGGAGGTCGGTGAGTGGCCATTGCCTGAAGGCCGATGGCCAAGGTTCCTCAACCCGGAGGCTGAAGGGGATCGGCCCGGGGCGATCAGTCCGAAGGCTGATGACCGAGTTGCCATAGCTCGGAGGTTGAGGGCGATCAGCCGTAGCATTGCCCGGAGGCTGACGGTGGTCGACCGAGGGCCATAGCTCGTAGGCCGATGCCCAGGATGCCATAGCTTGAAGGTTGTTGGGCGAGATGCCATAGCCCGGAGGATGACGGCGATCGACCCAAGGTCACAGCCCGGAGGCTAATGACCTACATGCCATAGCCAGGAGGCTGATGGTCGATGTGACCGAAGGAAGATCCCGAGGGGTTAGTCGTCGGGCAGTTGTTGGAACTCAGGGCACGTGCTATGCACGTGGGCTACTGATTGCTTGAACTATGCGTCGGTCATGTCCCGTTAAGGTCGTCAAGACCGGGGTCATGGAACGGCATGCTCATTCGTCAGGTTCTCCACTCATCCCCAACGGCTCGCGGATCCAACGGCCAAGACTTGTCGCTCGGGCGGAGTGATGGGCCCGGTGGCGGTTTCAACAGGGCGCGTAATGCGCACCGCTCATGCACCGTTAACCACTTCGGGTAAGCGACATCTCATATCAGATGCTGAGATGACGTGGTCACCTAGGAGCCAGATGGGCCGGGTCACCTCAAATGCCCTGCATGCGCCGTTAACGGCGCTGCGTGCTTTCCAGAAATGGCGCTATCAGATCCATCATTGCCCCTTTTAAGTCCCGCCGTTTTGCCTTCTTCTTCCTTCACGCCTTCTTTTCGCTCAAAAATTCACAAACTCTTCACCCTCGTGCCATCGCTTCCACCTCCTGGCTCCTCGTCGCCTTAGCGCACTAGGCCACCACCTCCATTGTCGTTGCATGGTGGTGCTACCGCAAGGGTCAGTGGTTGTTTTCTCTGAAGCCAATGGCACCCATCAAGAAGACCTCGAAGAAAGGTGGGAAGGGCTCAACCAGCGACGGCGAAGGCACCGAGCGAAGCTCGGCCTTCGTCCCCTAGCACGCCGAGAGCGAGATGTTGCAGGAGCTGGTGCAGGCCGGCGTCCTCCTACCGCGAGAGATCACAGTGTGGCGCCCGGCTCGGGGAACCGTTCCCCACCCCCGACTCCGGTGAACTAGTGGTCTTTTCCTCCTTCTTCCTTCGCAGATTCGGAGTATCGGCCCACCCCTTTGTCCGGGGCCTGCTCCACTACTACGACATCTCCCACTACAACCTCAACCCCAATTCTATTTTTCAGATCTCTCTCTCTCTCTCTTCATCCATCTCTGCGAGGCCTATCTTAGGATAGACTCGCATTTCAATTTGTTTCGGCATTACTTCTGCCTCCGACGAACAGTCGGCGGCGTGGTCGGCGGGGCCAGAATTCAATTCTGAGAGAAGATGGATCAACATTACATCCCCGTTAGCGCCACCTCCTCCAACAAGGGATGGCACGCTGAGTGGTGCTATATCGAGAACCACGAACCGACGCTCTCCCCCGAGATATACCAGGAGCCGATCCCAATGGCCACCTGGTCAGCGCCCTGCCCCTACGCCGAGCTCGATCAGGTGGAGGAGTTGGTGGCCAAGATAGAGGCCCTCCGGGAATAGGGCCTAATCGGAGCTCGGGCGGCCCGCAACTTCACCTTCCGAGGACTACAACCCTGCAAGGATAGGGTGAAGGATGCCTACGAGTACTCGGGCAGGAACGACCCGGCTCGAGAGGAGAAGGCAACCCTCAAGCGCATGGGCCAGAGGCTGGGGACTTTCTTCTCTAGCGCTACCGACTTCAGCAAGGGGGCCCGAGGGCCTTCAGCCTCCTTCATCCTCGTCCGGAGGTAACCTCGACCACTTTCTTTGCCTAAATTTTTCTTTGTTTGTGAATTTCGACACCTCACCTGCCAGGTGATGACACTTGACAAGGGCTGGAAGTCTTCGTGTCGCTGCTGATCCCGGGGGAATTGGAGGCTAAGCAAGAAAAGCTGCATGCTCGCCTCCCCTGCGACATGCCAGAGGCTAAGGGGAAAGAGCCCGAGCTCCCCAAGCAGAAGCTAGAGGTACAGAGGGTGGCGCCAGGGAGTCTGAAGCTCCCTGGCATCAAGCGCAAGCTCGTGATCGCCTCAGATGAGGAGGTATCAGAAGGGATTGAGGCGTAGCCCATGACCCCGTGCGGGCTCAAGCGGGCCCCCCAAAACCAGAATCGTCGGCGCCCCCGAAAAAGGTGTCGATGCTCATTGGCTTCGAATTCGAGACCTCGACCATATTCATACCGAACTTGTCCCCTCTTTCCTTTATCTTTCCCTCCCTTTTTGTTGTTCTGACCTAGTGCGTGTGCAGGGTCGTGGAGGACGCTGACCTTCTCCTCGAGGAATCATCGAGGATGGAGAAGCCGACCTCCCCCATGGAAGAGGAAGGGTCCAACCTGCCCCTGGCGATCGTGGAGCCTGCGGTCACCCCTTCGGAAGGAAGGTCGGAGGCTAGGGCTGAGGAGGAGACTGTCGCTGCCATGAGGACGGAGGAAAGGACCGATGCGGTTTCAAAGTTGGTAGCGGTGGCCGGGGATAGGATGGAGGTGGGCCTCGAGGAGAGGCTGGGGGAGATGAAAATGGAAGAAATCCTGGGAGTTGACTGGGACAAGATCCCCCCAGCTTCCTCCCCCATTCTCTCTTCCGGCGGAATGCTCGAGGCACTCGCGGATTTGGTGACCGAGGGGCAAGCCCCGCCCGTCGGGAGCAACATGGCGGTGGGCACCTTCGAGGGCGGTGGCGATCACACCGCCTCGGACGACAGGCCAAGGATCAAACAAGTCCTCGGTGGTAGGCAGAAAGGGCAAAAGAATTCGTTCAAACTCTTCGCCGCCTGCCCGACCTCTTCCTGGTAGGTCCCCGAGTTCATTGTCCGAATTTTTGCTTCGTTGCTTGCCCAACCACCACTCTCTTTTTATATGTGATCTTGAGTCTGCAGGAGGTCATTCGCCCGTCGCCATCCTCGGAAGCCAAACTCCGAGAATTGGAGGTGAAGCTGGACGCGGTCTCCCAGCGTAAGATTTTTGATCCCCTTCCAGGGATTCTGCTAAGCTCGTTGAATAACCTCTTGCGTTGCATAGGGGTCGAGAGACTTGAGGCGGCCGCCAAGGATGCCAAGCTACAGGCCGACAAGGCGGTGGCTCAACGAGAGGGCGTGAAGAAACTTCTCCGGATCTCAGATGCTGCACTCAAAGAGGCCGGGGCCAGTTGGCGGCGTCCAAGGCGGCAAAGGCCGAGGCCGAGAGAAGTTGGCCGCGAAGGCGTAGCCAAGGCCAAGGTCGAGGCTGCGTTGGAGTTGACGAAAAAGGCAAAGGAGGATGCCGAGAGTGTTAGTACCGATCAATCCCTTGCACTCTTCGATTCTCCATCCTTGCCGGTGTTGACCAACTTTTTCTTGTGCAGGCCGCTTGTCAAGGATTCGAAGGCAGATGCGCGACCTCGAGGTACGCTCCAAGGCTATAGATGGCCAGATGGGCCGCACGGCATGGTACGGGCCGGGCTCAGCTGAGGCACGACCCGTTATGACACGGCCCGTTAGGCACGACTCCTGTAGCGGGTCGTGCCGTGCCGCCCACGTGCCTCACCATGGCCCAAGTACGGCCCACGGGTGGCCGAGCCATGTCCGTGCCAACACGGGCACGCTTAAGGCCCACATGCCAGAAACCGGCTGACGGGCCAAAAAAAATACAAAAATAGAAAAAAAACAACCGAAAACCTAGTTGCACCCACACGCTCGTGACCTCTGCCTCTTCCCCATCTCGTGACACTGTCGGCCGGGTCCGCTCCCTCCCTGATCCCTCCCAACCGTCGCCTCCACCGGCCACGCCGGCGTCGCCTACGCCCTCCGTCTCGCGCCGCATCCGTCCTCGTCACCGAGCCCTCCGCACCGCCTCCGTCCTCGTCGCCGAGCCCTTCGCGCCGCCTCCGTCCTCGTCAACGACGTCGACGTCGAGTCGTGGGCCGTGTCGCCTCCGCCGACGCCGAGCCACCTCCGCGCCATGTCACCTCCCCCCGTCGCCTCCCCCCATCGCCTCCGCCGCCCTAAACCCTAACCCTAGCTGCCTAGCACCACGCCTGATTCCCCGCTTGCTGTGCCGACCGTGGTCGTGCCATGCCGGATCGACACGCTACGGGGGACCGTGTCGTGCCGTGCCGGCCCACGGGCTTGGTCGGCGGCCTGTGCACGACACGCCTCAACAGGCCATGCCGGCATGGCCCACCGCCAACCGTGTTGTGCCATGCTGGGTCGGTGAACAATGCCGCCATGCTCGGGCCAGCACGCCTCGGCCCGGCCCATCTGGCCATCTCTATCCGAGGTAGCCAACGACCGGTGGGAAAGGTACCGAGAGGCGTCCCGAGCTTTCTTTGCCGAGGCCTACACCGAGGTGGCGTGTGCCGACGTGTTCGAGGACGCATTCATGGAGCGACTTCTCGAGGGACCGAAGCGCCTCCGAGACTTCATTCGGCTAGCGACGAAGTCGACAACTATGCACATCCTTGGCATAGTACACAAGTTGTATCCTCGCACCAAGATCCAGACGGTCGTCGACGGCTGGCCGATCGGCGTTTCATAGGACAACGTCCCAAGCATCTACGCCGACCTCGAGCCGGCGGCTGAGAAAATTGTGTCTAAGATGCACTTTTGATTAAGTAGCCAAGTACCTAGGATAAAGTAGACAAGAGGGGTTAGTCTCATTCCACGAATTGTGAAGTTTTAACTTTAACATTTGTTATGAAAAAACTCTTTAACTTCCGCTCATGGAAGGAGATCAAATTTTAGCTTTGTGAAGAAAGCTTTTATATTTTAACTTCTATTCGCTGTGTGTCTGACCATCGCGTTCGAGCAGGTTGGGGCCTCAACGGATCGAGTTCGGGGGATTCCCAAGTCAAGCTCGAAAAACTTAGCCATTTATGCAGCGAATAGGCTAACAGAGAGATTAAGTGACAAGCGGCGGAGCTCCCGAGCTCTTATGCATAGTATCTTGATAAGCCACGAATAGTCTCGGCCCTAGGCTGCCTCGGCAGGGAGTGTGCCCTTACGTCGAAGAGTGTCAGGGGGTACTGTCGCATTTAGGCGAACAGACTATGCATGAGTTCTCGAGGAGGCTGTCGAGCCACCGAGTAGCTGGAGCGTACTCAATAGACTTTCTTCCGGGGAACCTCAACCATAGCCGATCGGGGACACGTAGCTTAGGACAGACCATGAGTATAACGAAAAAGTTATTGAGCTTGCATAGGTTACCTAGGGGTTCGGGAGAAAGATGAAATGGAGAAAGAGAAACAACTGAAGGCACGACCCTGCAAAACGTGAATGCTTTAACAAAAGAGTTGAGTTCAGAATACTTATCTACAGAAGAGTTTAATCAGCGCAAGCACTCCTCGTTCCATGAGTTTGGCATCTCCTTCCCACCACGAATTCAGCGGGCAAGGAAACCGCCATCGCACCGCTCGGATCAACCAAGACGTGCCCCTACCTAGCGCGCCAACTGTCGACGGTGGTTGATTATCCTCCAAGGGGGCTACCCGAGGAGGTGAAAGAGTGGTCGGGAACGTCTATCGAAAGGGCGCGATGGTCGACTCAAGAGAGAAACCGAGCGAGATTTTAGATAGGTTTGGCCCTCCGGAGGATAACAAGCCTACGTCATGTGTTCTTTGTCGGGGTGGTGTATGAAACAGTAGTACAAGGATATGAGTTCTTGGGGCTCTAGAGATTAGATCTAGCTTCCAAAGAAACGATCCCCCTTCCCGCAGACACCGCCCTCCCTTTTATAGATCAAGAGAGGCGCTTACAAGAGGACTTGGGGGCCAGAAAAGCTAAGCCTAAAAGTTAAAAAGCAAGTACAAACAACATCTGAAAATTACATAGAGATCCCCCGGGTCCTGCGCTCCGTGGGTATCTCGCGCTCCATCTTGCCTTGTGATATGTCCTCTGCAGGTACCTTATGCACGGTCTTGTCGGGTGGCATCATCTTCTATCAAGTTGTCCCATCCTTGTCTTTTTCGTGATCCTTGCGATGCAAGCCTTTTATCCTGAGGAGATCGGAGGTCCGGCTGATGAGCCATAGTCGTGATAGGACACTGAGTCGGGACAGTTAGGGGAGTCGGGGCTCCCGACCCCAAGAAGAGGTCGGGCTTCTCACCACCTCCCGAGGACTATCAGTCCAACTTCAGCTTATCTTAACTCCACTCTGTGGGCTACCCCAGGGTGATACCCCCACACCGTCACTCCCTCCGACCTTGCTCCTCTCCACCGCTCTCCGCCCACACCAGCGCTGCTCTCCATCCCCATATCCGTTGCTTCCTCTCCCTCATCATCGGCTGCTCCCCTTCCACCCCCACCGTCGGTGGTGCTCCCCCTTCCCCTACCGGTGGCGCTGTTCTTCCTCACCCTCAATGTCGACACCACTCTTCCTTCCCCTTCCGTCGATGCCAACTCCTCCACCTTTCCTCCTCGTCGAGGCACTACCGCTACCCCGCTCCTCGTCGGATCTAGCCTTGGGCGGCGGCGGCAGGAGCTCGACTGAGCCACTGCCAGTGGCCACCCCACGCCCCCTCCTTGTCATATCTGGCCTTGGGAGGCGGCGGTGGGTCGAAGATAACGGCGACCACATGAGCTTCGCCTTGACCTATGGCAGGGTCCGTGTGAGCGTGCTTTCAGGGAAGATGAACTTGGGGATGGTGAGGAGGTCGTGCTTCAGTGCTTGGCAAGGGACAAAGGAGCGCATGAGTGATGGGGACATGACGGTCGGTGACGGCTGGTCGAAGGGATTATCGTCACTTAGTTTGCTTGCCCACCTTTCTCCTTCTGGTCCTTGTTGCGGTGGTAACAGGAGTACATAAGCTTGGACAACTGGTCAGAGTCTCATAGAGAGAGATGCTTCTTGCAGTTGGTGGCTTGGACTTTGGGTCCCACATGTCAGACAATGATAGTGTGAGGAAGACAGAACAAACATCACCACTGAGAACTTTTAAAGAAGTATAAATACAACAATACATACGAATAATTAAGTATATCATATATTAACTGTCACACTTATACAAGTGAATATGAATAAACTTCTCCCTAATTAGCTACCGCAGGTGTCACTTAGCTGCCTTTCTCATTCAGTTTCTCTCCCCAATTGAACTCCAATCATTGCAACACATTTTCACTGCAGCAAAACCTTATTCTGCACAAACTTACGCACAAGATGTCAAAAATGTTCCTTCCTATGAGCAATCATGGAGGGATCACATTCAAGCAGTGTGGGCCCCACAATGTTGGGACCAAACATAACACCCTGCAGAACGAAATAATAGAGGTGGCCACGTTTGTCTCTGGTTTTGTCACTAAAAAAAATAATGAACAAGAAGAAAAATAAAATTTCCAGCTCATGTATATTTGTCTGTGGTCTAGTACATGCATGCATGCATATGCAATACTATCTCTTGGACTTTGGAGTCTAGACTCTTCCTCTCCCAAATATTTTTTTGAGTGGTTATGAATTGAGTGAGAGATTCTCTCTATAATTATTTTTCTCTTTTAAGTCATGTGAAGCCATTAACAAAATATTGGAGATAGAGTGATGAGTATGATGTCCTCTTTATTCTTATATATGGGTCTTGGTAGATAATTTCTTATAAGTTTGGTTCAAGAATTATTAGTACACTGAACTGTTGGCCAAGAAAGTCAATTAAAAGTATCCTCTAAATTCTTTTATGTACTGCAGAAGGATTTATAATTTAGCTAACCTTTTTGATGTGACTATTGTTGATGAAAATATTCCATCAGTGTTGACACGTATCATTATGCAGGGAGATCATATAAACGTGGTTTCCTTTGAAGTTCATTTTTATCAACTGAAAAACAACAGCATTTGTTTTCATAATTGGGTCACTTTCAACTATAGTAAAAAAAATGAAACCATAGTTTTCTCTTGAAAGAGTGGGAGAAATGCTATGGGTCCTTTTTTCCAACGGTTTGGTACTTATCCCACAAAACCGTAGTGATTAAATGTGCTCTTAAATGTTGGAGCTCTTCAATTTGAACAGGAACTACTATTTGCACTTTGAGAATGCATTGAACCTAGATGATGTCTGTTGACTACTTTAGTACCAAGATATCGTCATCAACCATGTACAGATACCTATCTTGATTGGAAACATAATTCTTGTGTTTTAGTAGTAACTAGTGAGCGTGCACGTGCAAGGCACATCGACATATACAATTGAGAAAAAATATAATTATTGCTGATAAAAATAAAATTATTATAAGCATTATATTGGTAATGCATGAAATAAAGCTAAATTCTTATTTTATTACACATCAACATGATGAAAAAATATAAAATTATTTTTCATAAGTGATTTCGCGTCCACTTTCAGATAAGTCCCTGTCAATGCTCTGGTTTAATGCATGAGACAAGGTTAAAAAAACTAAACTCACACCTCAACCAAAAAAAACACAATTGCCAAAAACTAAATTCGATTTATACATCCAAAACCACAATCTGAATCCATACATACATTCACCATGCATGACACTGCAAATCAACACAAGTTGACCATGCAAACCCTACACATTTACCGTTGCACTTCTGGAAGCTATATTGCACCATCACAACAATTAATGAATAATTAGAATGCCCCCTCCAAACTTTCTATACCTTTCGACAGCAATGGAACGGATTGAATTGTGACATAGAGGGGCAGCTGTAAATCTTGAGGCGCCAGGGACAGCAGCGCGTTGATGGAGAAGACAACAACGCGTCGGCGAAGCAGATGGAGGCAGGACGGTGGAGAACGGTGTCTCCGCGGAGTAGCAGCGGAGCCTTGAAAAGCATAATCATGTATATTATATCCCTTGACACTGCAGACTTGAGAGCAGCATGCAAAGTTAGCCTGAGATGAAATCCAAAGTGCAAACCTGAGATATTTTAAAAATGAGAAAAATTACCAACGCAGTTCAATTTTGAACTTGATCTGAACTAACCATTTGCAACCCAAATCCTTTTTTTCTACCATCAGAGGAGAAGCCCAACCAGCACCTAACATTGTGTTAAGTGACTGTGTTAACTAATTGTCCAAATAATATAGAGGGCTACCAGACCAAGATGATAAGAAAGTTGCAGCAGACGATATAGATTTGATATATCTCACCCAAGGTGATATCACCTTAAGAGGGTTAAAAAATCTTAACAATCTTATTTGCAAAAGAGATCAATCCGAATTGCATGTAACTAATCCAATTACTGTTGATATGAAATGAAAATTAAGCCCAAAAAGTACTCCACATTTTAGCTCCCAGACGTGAAAAGTGCATAGGTTAAAAAAATATCAAAGTTCAGACCAACACATATCTAGAAAAACACATATCTAGAAAGAGAATGTAGCAACATGTCTAAGTTCTCATCAAAAGCACCCGAACACATAACACTACACTACACTACAGGAAAGCACAAGCGGTGGCCTAAAAAATCAGTAACATCACAGTTTGGCAACCAAATCATTGATTCATTGTTTGATTGATTCTATTGTATTAGGGGGTATTACCTCTTTATTATTCTCAGGGTATACAAATGAATTATGGAAGAAATAATTTTTGAGAGCCTCATACCCAGTCTTTCCAACTCTCCATCGACATATTTCATTTGCAATGGACTTGAAGCCTTTTAAAAAAAGAATTGTTGTCAAAATCATATAATCATTTATACCCATTAGATCATTTCACTCACTTAAGAAGAAAAGCAGATAAATGTGTTGTTCCTCTATGTAGTTGGCCATATAGCTAGATGGATGCCATCACAAAATTAGTCCAGTGATGATTTCATCCCAACCCTGAGCAAAGCTCTGGAAAAGATAGAAAACAAATGAGCTATTTATTTCCATCCAGTGCTAACCAATGGAATGGGTGGGCGCTTTTAACGTAAAACAAAAAAAAGACCCCACCGAGCCAAACCGAAGTCTGCAGGTTTTCGGTTTTCGGTCTTGGTTTCTATTCGTGGTGTTGTATAAACCAAATAATTTGGTGCGGCTTTGGTTTTTTATGTATGAAACTCGGTCCCTCGAAAAAACCGAACCCCAGCCGAGCCGGCGGCTCCCCCACTGTCAAACGGCTTGGAGCCGCTCCCCCACTGAGCGCCGCCGTGCCATGCACGCTGCCGCCGGCCCCCTCCACACTGCACCCGAGCACCACCACTCCCCATGCTCGAGCGTCGCCGTCGGCCCCATCCGCGTCGCGCTCGCGGCCCCAGCCCCCTTCCGCACCGCCCTAGCCCCCTTCCGCGCCGCCGTCGGCCCCGCCTCGCCCCCTCCGCTACGGCAGTGCTGGTCAGCGTAGGCGGTGGGTGAACACGTGAGGAGCCGCCGGCTGCACTGGTCTACTGCTTCTCTGCTTTCTTCAGTAAAAACCAAAAAACGAACTTTGCGGTTTCTACTTTTCCTTAGAACCGAACAGTTGTTTGTTCATGCCTAACCGAACTTTGCGTAGAAAAAAACCAAACTGAATGTGCGATTTAAACCGAATGCTCAGCCCTAAATGGAACAGGCTAAAATAATAAATAGCAAAAGATCAATTGTTGCAGCACGACAGTTAGTTTTGGATCAACCGCCGCACGCTCTCTCTCTTGATAGGAAGGTTTAGTGATTTAGTGTGGTGAATTGCAAGATAATACAAAGCTATGCTTAAGTGATTTAGTATGGTGATCGAGTTTAAACTTTGTACGCTCCAAGGTAACAAAGAAAGGGTGTGTGTACTAATCAACCTGTACATATACTGTGACATGAAAGCTCTATGATGTGTAGAATATATAGGCCACGGTACACCAAAAGCCTTATTTGAGAGTTCAGACTTTAGTGGGCTGATTTCTTCCATGGATCCGGCATACACAAATAAATCAAGAATAAGTCAGGAGCTGAATGCATACATCCAGCAGGACAGCAAAATACATCTAACTAATCATATAATCCTAAAGGCAAGCAAACTACATCTAGTGCACCAGAATTAATGCATACACCTAGCAGCACCAAGCCATCAAGATCGATGTCTTGCAAATTTTATACCTAATGTGGTTACATGTTCTTCTGAATTAAAGAAATTTAAGGTTGTGATTTAAACATATATACCAATTGCAAAGCGAAAATTTCTAACTCAGAAAAAATGACTAATTTAAATGAGATACACACCTGAAAAACTGGATCTGATGTTGAGGAGGCCGGACGCTGGCCACAACATTCTGAGGTTACATTCAACAGCAATATATGAATCTCAACACATCTATTGTCAGGAAATTAATTTATTCAACCCATAACTATTGTCATACATATTTAGTTTATTAGCGTCTAAGTATCAAATATCATTTGACAGAAACGTGATTACATCGGATGCGTAAGCGAAGAGCAATTTGGCACGTCATTATCCGTTATTGCGCACAAATCAGGTGTTTGGAGATCCCAACAGTGTTGTCCATTGCTGTAGGCCAAGGCGCGGAGATCAATAACCACCTGCAAACATACGGTGGCATACTTTAATAGAATCCGGATCGATTGCTAGATTCGCGGAGGCCGAGCTTGCAAGATCGTCGGTGTTGGCGTCCACACTCCTTTCTCCCAGGGGAGGCCGCTCCCGAAGAAGCCTTCACGGGACGGCAACGACGGAGGGAGAGAGGAACGGATCAGCGAAGAAACGGTGGAGATGATGGCGGTAAGACCCGGCGACGGTGTGAAGCGCGGGTGGACGGGACGGTGACGGGCGGGGTGGATGGCGAGCGCCGGTGATGGGGAGATGTGGGCAGCGTCGGCGGCGCGTGCGTGCGAGGAGGCGGGCGGCGGAGGCGGAGGGCGCGCGCAAGGAGGCGGGCGGCAGAGGGCGTGATGAGCGTTGGCGGCGGGCGCGTGCGAGGAGACGGGCGGCGGAGGACGCGATGAGCGTCGGTGCGGACACGCGTGAGGAGGCGGGCGGTAGAGGCGCGGCGAGATGCCGAGGGCACGCGCGAGGAGGCGGGTGGTGGAGGGCGCGACGAGATGCTAATTGCTAATTGCTTGGATGAACTGATATATTTTATATTAGTATAGATAAAAGGTGTGTAAACCGAAGAACCTCTGTAAAATTTCTTATATAAAAACATATTGAGTTTGTAACTATATATTCATATTTACACCCTAGTTTAAATTCGTAGTAGAATAGGTATACCATTTGTAGTTTCCCTTTATTTTTGTATGATCAACTAGTTTTAAATACATAATTAAAGGTATAGACGTATAGTTGATCTGAAGCATTTTTTTTAATCTAGATCGAAATGATAGTTCGGCCTTCTTAGAGAAAAAACAGAGTGCATACTTGCTATTTGTTAAAATTTGAACTTGAACAAAGGAATTTCAAAACATACATGTACTACTTCCCTAAATTCTTGGCCATCAACATTCATGCTGGGTAACTTAGCCTGAAAGAGAAAAGAAAAATATCTAAATCAAGTACAAGAGAAATCTCATTTCATCACTTGGGGTTGGTTGGTTCTGATTGCACTTTTAGAAAAGTGCAAGATTCCTTGCAGGGGCATTCTTGGGAAAGACACCCACAGCTCCATGAGACATTAAGTCTACACAAGTGGTTTGTGCACCGTGCACCCGAGATGGTTATTATTATAAGTAATCACTTGTACCAGAGATGATAAATAATCTAAATATAATTTTATGATTGACAGCACGGAATCGTTCCAACTAAGATAAGTAAGATAAGTTTTATAATACAAACATTATTTTTAAAACTCTGGGAGAACAACCTTTATGTCAAAAATGTTGGAAGGCATAAGTAGCTCGAATCAAGGGAAGACTCAACAATTAAAGCATCACTTTTTTGAAAAAAATTCAAAAAGAACATAAACATTACAAACATGCATAAATGTTAAAAAAATAATATATTAAAAATGCACTATTAATTTATTTTGACACATCCAAAAAAATAATTCTTAAATTAGGGAATTATTTAATGGCAAAATATGTTTAACAACTCGAGTTTTTGTGTAAAAAATATTGCATTTAATATATCTTGATCAACCGAAAATTTGTAATAAGTAATAACTCACGAACAACCACACATAAACTCTCACATAAATTCGAACGGATGAAATACACCACTAGAAAAACACCAAATAAAATACAATACAATATCCTACCAATTAGACACGTCACGTGATCTAACAATCCCTAAAAACAGCCAAGAGAGACATAAAAACGCCTAACGCCTTCCCCCGGTACCTTGGTACACCACCCTTAGTAACCTTAACAAATGGACCTATCCATCCATCACTGAAAAACAACCCTTGCATTTGCATAGCATTGCAATGCATGCCCACACGGCCATGGAAAGCCACCCAAGACCAGACTAGTAAAGATTCCTTCAGCTTTCTTCTCCTTCATCCATCTAGAACAAAAACAACAACAATATTGTACTAGTAAACTCTTTTGCGCACAATTTACCAGAATACCCCTGTAGTGTAAATTGACCGAAATGCCCTCGCTTCATCCATAAATAACCCCTCCAGCCTGACCTGATCCCCTCCCCCTTCTTCCTCTCCTCCTCCGATTGGGTGGTTGCCATTCATCTCGATCCATTTCTTCCCCCAAATCTTCTTCAATCAGCTTGATCCCTCCGCTTCGAGCAGATCAGCTTCCCCTGATCAGATCGCCATCTGATTTTGATTTCCTCCTCCGCTTGTTTCGTCCAAGAACGTTCTTGGGTGGATCTTGGTGGTGAGAAAGATCGTAATTTTGTTGGTGGGATTTGTTGGGGAATTGTTTGCGCTGGAGGGAGGAGTTGTGCTCGCTGGCCATGGTTTGTCGAGGCGAGCAGAGAAGAAATCTCTGAGCTTTATGAAGATCGCCACTCACCTGCGCCGCTCCTGCTTCCTCCATTCCTTCTCGGTTGTCTTCCTCTACTGGTTTTATGTGATCTCATAATTTGCGCCCCGTAATCGTCTCCGCAATCTGCCATTGTTACTAGTAGTAGAGCTCTCTTGTTCTTCTTCTTCTTCTTCGTGTTCTTCTTCGGTTGCTTCTTGATTTGAGAAGCGATAAATAATCGTAGCAGCAGCAGAATTAGCAGCTGTAGAGAGGGTGTTTGTGAAAATGTCGTCGTCGTCGCTGTCGCCGGCGGGGTCGTCGGACGGGGACTCGGCGGGGGTGGTGGGGTTGGTGGCGGCGGACCACCGGAGGGAGAAGCGGCGGCTGTCGAACAGGGAGTCGGCGAGGAGGTCGCGGCTGCGGAAGCAGCAGCATCTGGACGAGCTGGTGCAGGAGGTGGCGCGGCTGCAGGCGGACAACGCGCGTGTCCTGGCGCGCGCCAACGACATCGCCGGGCAGTACGTGCGCGTCGAGCAGGAGAACACGGTGCTCCGGGCGCGCGCCGCGGAGCTCGGCGACAGGCTGCGGAGCGTCAACGAGGTGCTCCGCGTCGTCGAGGAGTTCAGCGGCGTCGCCATGGACATCCAGGAGGAGTGCCCACCCGACGACCCGCTGCTACGGCCGTGGCAGATCCCCTGCCCCGCCGCCGCCATGCCCATCGCCGCTACCGCCGCACACATGCTCCAGTACTGAACGCCGCGGCGCGCGGCGGCGCGCCATGGGAAGATCGTCATCGTCTGAGCTGTGGTTGGCATGATCTTTTTTCTTGTCTGCTTTGAGAATTTCAAGGCTTGCTCTGCTGCTGTTGTTACTAGTCTTCTACTATTCTGATTTTGTCTGAATAAGTGATTGCCTTTGTCAGTGTCCATGTGATGTTTTGTAAGGGTTAACTGTGTTCTTGTTTGTGGTTTGTCTTGTACTGTCATAAACTTATATATGTCATTATATCATTTCTATTATGATCAATGTAAAATTCTGTGTTGGAAATTCATCTGATCTGATGGTGTGTGCTGTTGTTCATGTCCCATGGAGTTGTTGGCTGAATAATCTGTCAGATACGCAGCTTCACATGGGCTCATGTTAGAAAAACAGAAAATGCAATGAGTTAATATCAAATCATAAAACAAGTTGGAACAAATTTAACCTTTTTGTTAGATCAACAATTAAACTGGAGGTTCAAGGTAACATAAAGTGCTCAAAGCAGGGGCAAATCTTCAGTTTCAAAGCTCTTCCTGGATTCTGTCTGATATCTTGATAATAACTCTTCTATGTTGCTATGATTTCTTGCTTGGCATCAAAGCAAAACCAGATTAAACCAATTTGGTCGAAAAATATTCTGCTTTTTCACGGCATAAAGTAAGTACAGCCACAAAGAAGCATCAGCATACATTGCCTGCTCACTTTAGACATGCCCAGTAATAAACAAGTAATTATTGTTAATGTCTGCTACGTAAGCATTGTAAAATGGAAATGACATCAAACAGGGAAGAAACTAAATCCATGATGCATGCAAAAGCGATGGTGAAAAGCACATGAAAACCTTAAAAACTTATCTTTGGCCAAACCAATGACATCACCAAATAGAACAGAACCGGTTTATAGGTCAGGGGTGATGGTGTGCCTGTTCCACTCACAATGACGCACAATAAAATTTTCAAATGACTCATTAGGTATGCAACTCCCACCATCGCATCCACACTGAAAAGGATGTGCATAATCACAATCTCCAATGGCGACATGAAAATAACCAAAGTCTAAATCAGATTAATGTCAGGGGGAAGCCATCAAATCCCTGAAGCTGTTACTGGCATATATTGAAGACATATTTAAGATAATACAAGGAAAGAAGCAAATTCAACGAGATCAAATGTTCTCAAATTGCTATGCTTATTTTTCATGACATCTCCACGGCACTCGCTTTGTCATGCTCTCCAGAGAGTTTCAGAAATAACTTGCAAAAGACAAAGACAAAGACTTTCAGATTTGACAGACGAAAACAACTACTCCTCGACGACGACACTGATCTGGCCCTTCTCGAGCATGTCGTAGAAGGATCTAGTCTTCCTCTGCTCGTTCCAGTGATGCATCTTCCACAGACCACCAGCGACCAGCCCAAGGGTGAGCCCAATGCAGATCTCCTTCACCACGCTAGGCCCCTTGAGGGTAGCATGTGCAATTCTGCCACCTGCCATTTGATTGCTGTTGAGCTCAGATGCCTGCAGAAAATGATAAGATTCTGTGAGCTGATTTCATAGGAGCAACAGGCCGAGAGAATATCATCACTAGGGCAGCAAGATACTTTTAATAAATGCAAACATGTGCATACAAACACTTAGTTCACCATTCTATGAAAAAACCCTCCGATGGTGACTGGAGTGAATTGCACAAAAGTGACATCGAAGTTCAGATTGAAAATGGAAGAACTTAAATAAAAGCACTGAAATAGTAGTGAAGCTATGTTGAACCAAAATATATTAGACTTGGTAAAGAAAGAGGCCCTGGTTCCTCAATGCTCAGAAACCTGTCTCAAGAACAATAATCACCAAAAGAGTCAACTCCCCATGTTCTCAAGTTCATATCCTAAATATCAACAAATTCCACCATTCAAGTGCTTTTATGGGATATCTTAGCATTTCAAAAAAAAAAAAAGTGGCGCTACAAAGTACAAACCACTTCTAGCCTTACGGTTAATCATTACTTCTCTATCAAATAACAAATGTATACAGTATACCCTTCACCTAACCTGCAAATCATCCAAAGAGTGAAAGATACAGCCACAAATGATGCAAAGCAAGTTTGTTAGGAGGAATGTCCAAATCACTTATCACCAAACCAACAGTATCACAGGTTCTCACCAAGTCACAATCCCAGCGTAAGCAACAATGACAATTCAAACTACACATCATTAAAAACAAGAAGCCTTGAATCAAATTAGACAAATTACAACATCAGACTTGTGTGAGGCAATATCATTTGGTATATTAGGTAACTATAATGAGTAGCAGCAAGTCATTTTCTTCCACCTTAATACAAATTTTAGGAGCTAAAGACAAGCTCCAACAAATGGCAACTATAGTGAAAACATGAAATTCATTGCCAACAAAGCAGACCCCAAGAGAAAAGGATTTATGATAAATGCATTAGACTGTAAGTTTTGCATTAGAAAGTTGATAACTTCATACAACCAAGAAGTTTTCTCTGTTTTGGGATAGGGAAACGGCAGGAAGCTAACCTCTGTATGCTTATAGTGAAGCTAAGTATATGACACAGCTAGAATCTACCAAGATGTTTATACGTTTGTGCTGTGCTCATTAGGAGAGATTGACCACCACCATGGCAAGAGCTTTGCTAAGATACCTCATTAAGTTAAAAGTCCCATGAAAGGTTACACAGCAGAAAAGCAATCTCCAATTCTAATACCTCATAGAAAACAATCAACATATAATTTCACTGCTGATAACTGTAATATCAGCAGTTCAGCACAACCGCAGTTAGAATGCAATCAAAATGATGTTTGACCAATCTTATAAGCTGCACAAACATCAGATGGAAGTAGAATATCCAATCATAATGAGCTTAACTGTTGCCGAAACAACATGAGTTTTGTACAATTTTGAGACGTCTGAAACTATTATGAGAGCACTGTCGTGCCAAAGCCCATGATGCACACGCCGAGAAAAGATATAAATTTACGAAGTAACACAAGGATATGAGGATGCAAATGCTTAGCAAGAGGTAGCACTCACCACGGATGTTTTCTCAAATACTAGAAGCTACTAATTAGCTAAGACAAAAAGGCCGAGTTGACACAAGATACAAATCATGGCAGCCTTACATATGTAAGGCGACTGAACATAGAACACAATGTGAGGCATAATAAAACCCAGGTATGCAACACTGCAGAACGAAGTCCCTCCATCAACAATGCACAGAATCACAGAACCACAGAATCATAGGGGGCATGGGCCTATCCTATATTCCTAAGCCGTGCGGCACCCAAAGGCAGACATAGCCGTTGCCTCCATGCCATCATGCATCAGAGCTATTCAGTGATGCGTATTCAGAAGGTCAACTGAAGATACACATAAACCAAAGTCAACGAGCATCACCACAATTACTAACAATTTCCACACCCTATTATCACAGCGAAAAATCTCCATTTTTGACCCCAGTTCCCTTCCTCCCCAAACCAAATCGCGCAGGCGAACAATACAAGCCATCTCATTATCATCACTCGCCAGAACACGAACTAATAGCACAAAAAATTCGCGCTTGGCGGATACCACATAATGATAGCTCCAACATCACAAGAACAAAATCCCTCCACGCGAGTCAAATCCGAGGCGTAACCTGCCGCATCCCGCTCTCCCCCTAACGCAAACCTAAATCCCCCGCCTAGAATCCATCAACATCGCATCACAAAACGGATCACCGGCGCGAACCACCTGACGTTCCACCACCAAGAAACCAGATCCAGACGATTCTTGAAAAAAAAAACACCTAGGGTTCGCGAAGGACACCACACCCGCTCGGCGCGACCATGCGGAACAGGATGGCACCAAGCGATAGGGGACGGGAGAACGGATCGGCGGGGAGGAGGGGATCTGACCTTGCCGCCGGAGGAGGAGGAGACACGCTGCGCCGCCGCCGCGAGGGAGAGATCGAGGAGGACGAAGCCTTGGATTTCTGCGTGGATGGAGGTGGGAATTTTTGCGGAAAGGCCCTTAAAAGGGCCCGAATTCGCAGGCGGGCCCCGTCCACGCCCCGCCACTTGGCCACTGGGTCTCGGGTAGCCCGGTCGCCGGCTCGCGGCTCGCGGCTCGCGGCTGGAGGGCTCGGCTCAGCTCGGCTTAGGAGATTTGAAGTTAGATATGAGGAAATATGAAATCACAGAAGGGCATTTGGTCTAGTGGTATGATTCTCGCTTAGGGTGCGAGAGGTCCCGAGTTCAATTCTCGGAATGCCCCCAAATTCTTTTCAAATTTTAACTTTATTATTTTAAACTTTAAAAATCTTTGCATTCTGCAGCATTATTTTAATTTTTTTTTGCTTTATGCTGCATTTACAATCAGCTTATGCACACACGACATGATGGCTAGCTTCCTTCTCTTTTCTTTTGTTGATGCTTTGTTAGGCGTGTACTCATTACAAGTGTGTGCGTAAGGTAAGAATAGAACAATTAACAAAAAAGAAGGGATATTGGTACAACAACATTGTTTTATTTTTTTGGCAGCATTTACATTTTTTTTTGCATTCTGCAACATTATTTTAAAATTTAAAATTTTTGCACCATTTACGATCAGCTTATACACACGACATGATGGCTAGCTTTTTTTTCCCTCTCTATTTTGTTGATACTTATTTGTTAGGTGTGTGGTCATGACAAGTGTGTGCATAAACTGAATCAAACTGAACAACCACAAAGGAACTTTGATACAACAACTTATTCTTCTCCTTCAGATGTATTATTATATAGCATGTCTAATATCTGCAATACAGGTATCAGAGATTCAGAGGGCACCAACAGTACATCGGCTTAACATGCCATCAACACAGGTTGCTGCAGTATAAAACATTGTACAGACAAATCTATATGTATGTAAACATGCATACATGATACACATGTAGGCACTTGTTGGACACTTGTATCTTTCTATCGACTCAACCAAAAATGTGCATCACCACGGCTGATGATCATCCTACCTTATTCATTTCCACCAGTATATCGACCTATACTTTTTTCAGGCCCAGAGTTGATCGCGGAACCAGGAAATAGGCACGGTCCAAGCGTCCCGTCAATCAGGCATTGCCATTGACGGCTTTGTAGCATTTCAGGCTGCAGAGGGGGAGATTCAGCTTGGAGTCCCTGTACCGGTACGCATTCGTGCACGACGGCCCAGCGCATTTCTCACGCGGGGGAGGGTAGCTGCATGCGTGATGAACAGCGATAAGAGATGATATGTCGTGAGGCACATTTCTGGAGCGGTTTCTTTATGAAAGAATACAAGAGAGCATGTGAGGATTACTTGCAAGGCTTGGAGTTGAAGATGCTGGGAAGGCCTACTTCTTCTGGGAATGAAACCACGGTTCCCGTCGGCCCCATGACCCACCTGATGGTGTTTTCAGGAACAGTTTGTGCTCTGGCTGCTCTCTCCTGGGGAAAGAAAAGAGGCTAGTTCAGATTTCAGAAGCTAGTAGCAGAAGCTATACTGATGAGGGTACTAAAACAGCATGATCAAATGATGCAATGAACCTTCTCTTCTCGCTCCTTCTGCTTCCTCTCTTCTTTCTTCTTCTCAGAGTCCAGGCCCAAAATTTTCCTTATAGCTTCAGCCTGCAGAGATTAACAATGCTGAGAACACCTTGAAATTGAGGCTTTAACATATGCTTAAAAGGAAGGCAGGCAAGCATTTCTCTGACCTCACTTTCTTTAGTAGCCTTCTCAACTTGCATCTTGCGCCGCTGAGCAGCCTCTGCCTTCTTGGCGAGCATTTCCGCATCAGACAGCTTATCCTTCTTGCCTGGATTGACAAAAAAAACGCAATCAAAACAAATCAGCACAAGACCGAAGGTGCCACTTTTCTAGCCAAGTTAGAATGGAGAAAATGATAGCTTAGGATAGGCATATGTACTTCTTGAAGGAGCTGATGGTAAACCATCAGGGAACTCAATAGCGCTGTTGCTGTTCCCGTCCATCCATGATTGAAGGGCACGGCGACGTGTTGTGAGAGGCTCACTTCTGACATTAGCAGGTGATTCAGTGACTGCTTTCTGCTTCCTGTTTTGTGCATCAAGCTCACTGTCAGATGTAGGTTCCTCTTCAGTATTATCAACATCAGTAGATTCCCTAGACCTTTTATTGCCATCTCTTTTTGATCTGGAGGTAACAAAATCATTATCGATCTCATACAATGTGCTCTTAGTTTTAGCTTTCTTTGCGGCATTCTTCTTAGAGCCACTTCCTGTTTTTTTGGTAGGCTCACAAGTATGGACTTCCACGCCTTCAGAAGTTTCAAGATCATCAAGAATATTTGTATCATAGTCCTCATCTAATTCACTGTCCAAGATGGATTTCTTAGCAATCCTCCTACTCTTCCGGACAGGATCTGAAGATGGTTCTCTCTGAACTTTGGCTGGTTGTTCTGGAGTTAACGCATCATCAGTTGACTTCCCCTTTTTGGTTTTCTTGTCTTGGGAAGATGCCAACCTACTGGAATCTTTTACTCCTTCAGCCTGAAAGTATCATCTTTTCTTCATCAATTATCATCACAGATCAGATGTTAAAGTAAATAGAGGGAGGAGATTTGCAAGAACCCATATGCCCCTTAAATTCGAAAAGAATGACCAGAAGAGGTAGACAGCCTAGATCTGAGGTAAAATCATATCTATGTTTTATGTCCTAGCAGCATCGACTAGTTTTCCATTGTACAACTTTTTTCAGCAGGCTAGCAATTTTGTTCTCTTGAATCAATTAATGTTTCAACAAGGTGCAATGCATTACAGAACAAACAAAATGAATGACTTGGCGCGTACCTGATTAGAATGCTTTTGCCGTTGCTGCGAATCTCCTGGCCTCGGAGGCTTTGCAGGCAAAGACCTGGAATGCAACATATCAGGGCTTGGTTTCGCCGGCACACTATGACGGATTCCGCCGATCTTGAGCTTCAACTTCCTTGTTTTATCACCGGTCAACGACTGACGATTCCCTGCTGAAACATGCACGCCATGGCCGCTCGCGCCCTTCCTGGAGCTACCACCACCTGAGCCCTCAGAATGCAGCTGGTTGCTCCCCTTGGTCTTGTGCGAGCTTCTCGGGTTAGGAGGGGACAAAAGGCCCTCCGTCGCACGCCTCGAGGCACGATCCTGGGAAGGACCACTCAGATAGAGCTCTTCTCTCTGCTGCTCCCCATCAGAGTTGGCGTCCTCATCCGAGCCAATCGGCGATGAAGACGAGGAGTCTTGCTGCTGCTCCACCACGGGATTGCTCTCCTGCCTGCGCCGCTGCCTTGCCGTGCTGCTGCTCCGGCGCTTCTTCGTGAGTGAATTGTCCAACCTAGAGCCCTCACGGCCTTCCATTCCACCCCTATCTCTCATCACCTAGACATTGCACAGGAAGAGGTGAAGAGACCATGAACCCTAAATCGAGAAATTTACACTAGAAACAACATAGAATCTTGCGTAGTAATGTCAGGTTCCTCGAAAGGTAAAGAACAACGAATTTACCATCCATAAAAAGGTATAAATCCTAAAACCTAACCTGATTTTGGCTACAAGATCGAGGGAATTAGCTAGCTGCGTGTAGATCAAGAACCCCAAAATTTGAGGGGAGATTGCCGCGAGGGAAAGGAAGCACGTACCACGAGGGGCTGGCCGGGAGAGCCTCGAAATCGAGAAGTTCCGAGCGACGATTTGAGCCAATCTACAAGGAATTACATGGACTCCACCGCCTCCGCCTCCGCCGTTGTCCTCGTCGCCGTCAAGGAGGGCACAGTAGAGAAAGAGGGAGGGGAAAAGATGTGTTTTTGCGTTCTTCTTTGTGTGTAGCATTTTGCACTTTGCACCCTATGTTCTGGTTGTTCCTTCATTCAAAGCTTTCGTGAATGGTTCATAATTTTGTTCGAATTTTTAAAATCCTAAACCCCCCATCGCTTGCCCTATGTGCAATCCGCCCCCGCCAACAATTAATTTTTAAAACTTAATTTAATTTTAAAGTTTTTTATTAAAGTTTATTATTTAAAATTGGTTAAGTATATATATATATATAAGTTTTATAAAAAATATTTTTTTCTAATATGTCCTATGGCGTATTATCAGTATATGATCGACCGATGGAGTCATAAACCGCTCGATTTATATAGAAATTCATTCAAGATTCGTCATTTTGCAGGGGACTGTTTTCAATCCAAAACAAGATTGCATACCTTGCCTCAGTATATACGCTAACTGGCAGAAAGGGAATTTGAAGTCCCTACTCCCCACCACACAAAACTCCATAAAAATTTGAACGGAAGTCTTAACTTCGGTATTAAGTAAAAAAAATCTGGTTGTCTTTTCATTTAAATTGGGCCTAAATTGGTTGAACTTAAAAAGGTATATGAAAGGGTGGATAAGTCTTTGCAAATGAAGTAATAAACAAATGGGTTAACTTATAAAAAAAAGTGAAAATAGCATAGCGGTATGAACATATCAAGAGTGCATTCTGACTTCTAATTGGATGATTGATATATTACGAAGGAGAAAAAATACTCATATGGATAAATCAAAATATTATAAAACCAACAAATAGCTTTTAAAAAAGTTATGTAAGCAATGTTGATATAAATTTAATGGCTACAGCAACTGCAGCAACTGCGGTAGCTCAGAGCCGCCGCTGCCGGCAGCCATTCTCAATGGCCATAGCCACATCGGCTGTGGAAGCCATCGGAAGCGAACAGCCCCATTAGCAATGTAGAATGCGCCTCAAGCGACACCTAAAGGAATTATTGGCATTCCACACAATTATCATGTGTGTCAGTTCACGCATCTTCAAAGATTAGACCTTGCATAGGCACAGACATACATGCCTCTTCAGAAAAATAACATGAAGACAGACAATTTACCATTTCATTTCATTCGCGTGGTTTCGATAAAATATCACTAACTAGAATGCACCAGATAAAATATCACTCAATGCATTTTTTGGCTAAAATACCCTTTGAAGAGTTTTAACCTTTTTATGACCAAAGCGCCTCTGGATGTGAAGAGAGAGGGGAAGGGCCAAGCAGGACGACAGACGTGCTCCTAGGCCTGCTCCCCAACGGCGATCGGCGTTGGAGGGCTTGCCAAAAGACGACAACAGCGACGGGGATGACACGGGGCGAAGGGAGGAGGTGACGACGAGGGATTCAGCTACGGGTTGGATTTGTTGTGGACCACGCTCGTCGGCTCCTCGGAAGAGCTGGAGCCCATGTAGTCGCCTCCACGGGGGTTTGGCATAGGGGGCTGAGTTCGTCGTAGCGGTGTGTGTGGTGGTGGGGGAGGGGGGATGACGCCCTTGTAGGTCGTCACCGGCGAGGGCGTGGCCATGCTGCTCATGCCTCTAGAGCCACCTGCCTGTCTGTTGCTTGGGAGCAGGCCCAAGAGCACAGCCTTCATTCGGCTCGGCCCTCTCCCTACACAACAAGGGGCATTCTAGTCATAAAATGGTTAAAACTCTCCAAAATGACATTTCAACCAAAAGATAACATACTAAGTGGTATTTTATCTGGTACATTCTAATAAGTGCCTTTTCATCAAACCCACATGGAGCGTCATATTGTTCCATTTTATCTCAGAAAACAGTAGGTTCTTCGGACACAAAAGGTCATGCATGTCCCTGCATAAATTCATCCCCCTCAAACTCTAGAGAAATGCAGAGATAACAGGATGTTACCCCTGTCAGAAAAAAAAAAAGAAAAATGCAGCCAACTCATGATGATAACTCAAGAACCGAAGAGCAACGTGGTTACAGTTGACAGAGTAATAAAGCAAATTTATTAGGTCATACTCAGGACGTTTCCCTTGAGTAGAATGATTCACAATTCCACCATGAGACAACGCACGCCAATGTTCAGAACATTTTTTTTCAAGAACATGCAAAAGAGCCACTTACAATGCTAATATCAAAAACTATTATTGCGCCATATTTGTACTCCCTCTGTCTCAACGTATAACTACTTTCAATATTCAAATTTATATGAATATTCTCAACCAATCACAACCTTTCCAATTTAATTTCTTCACCTATTCTCCCATCTCAACCTTAATATCTTTAAAAATGCATAATGTAGATCTTCATCCTTTTGTCCGAAGATAATGTAGATCTTCTTTCCTCCATGAACAATGCAAAGAATCACAGAATCACAGGGGGCATGGGCCTATCCTATATTCCTATGCCGTGCGGCACCCAAAGGCAGACATAGCCATTGCCTCCATGCCATCATGCATCAGAGCTATTCAGTGATGCGTATTTAGAAGGTCAACTGAAGATACACATAAACCAAAGTCAACGAGCATCACCACAATGACTAACAATTTCCACACCCTATTATCACAGCGAAAAATCTCCATTTTTGGCCCCAGTTCCCTTCCTCCCCAAACCAAATCGCGCAGGCGAACAATACAAGCCATCTCATTATCATCACTCGCCAGAACACGAACTAATAGCACAAAAAATTCGCGCTTGGCGGATACCACATAATGATAGCTCCAACATCACAAGAACAAAATCCCTCCACGCGAGTCAAATCCGAGGCGTAACCTGCCGCATCCCGCTCTCCCCCTAACGCAAACCTAAATCCCCCGCCTAGAATCCATCAACATCGCATCACAAAACGGATCACCGGCGCGAACCACCTGACGTTCCACCACCAAGAAACCAGATCCAGACGATTCTTGAAAAAAAACACCTAGGGTTCGCGAAGGGCACCACACCCGCTCGGCGCGACCACACGGAACAGGATGGCACCAAGCGATAGGAGACGGGAGAACGGATCGGCGGGGAGGAGGGGATCTGACCTTGCCGCCGGAGGAGGAGGAGGAGAGACGCTGCGCCGCCGCCGGAGGAGGAGGAGGAGAGACGCTGAGAGGGAGAGATGGAGGAGGACGAAGCCTTGGATTTCTGCGTGGAGGTGGGAGTTTTTGCGGAAAGGCCCTTAAAAGGGCCCGAATTCGCAACAAATGGCAACTATAGTGAAAACATGAAATTAGGCCCACTGTACTTCTAAAATTTGGGTGTAAACTTTTCATCCAAAAAGTTTTAGATGTAAACTTTTTACAAGAGAAGGTATTTAGTTACATATGAAAATTCTTTGGGCTGTTGTAATAAAGACATATTTGTCCATAATAAAGACAGATTTTGTAGACACGTTGTTGTAACAGGAATCATTTGTTTCCATAGTACCATTTTCTTGGATCGAGTAGTTTGATACTCACGATTATATTACTGAATCATCAAGTGTGCACGATACATCAATCGCCTTATGCGAAATATTACAATATAGCGTCCGAAGGCATTGTCTAGCACATAGGACCAAACGGTCCGGAATACAACCAAAAGCAGAAAATAGGAAAGGCAGCGAAGAGAAGGCAGTGGCACGCCATTGCCACACGCAATGACTGGAGTCTAAGACCTACTGAGCGTCATCGTCTTCAATACCCTCCTGGTAGTATACGTACGGATCTTCTTTTTTTCTTCTTTTCTTTTCTTTTCTTTTCTTTTCTTTTCTTTTCTTTCTCTTCTCTTTTTTTCTCCCTCTCTTTCTTCTTCCTCCTTTCCTCTGTTTCCTCCTTATCTCTTCCCTTCCACTCTCTCGATTGCTTGGCTAAGCCAAGGCCGGGGCGGGCGCGCGAGGGGCGGCGGCATGGGCAAAGGGGAAAGGGCAGAGAGGGGCTTACCGGCGGCACGACGCGACGGCGAGGGTGGCATCGCGGCGGTACAAGGGCGGCGGCGGCGGCGCGGTGGCACGGGGACGAGACGGCGGCAACTCTAGCTGATAGGCCACTTCGCCTCTTCTGGCATTTATCAGGAATGGTCCCACGTATCTCGGTGCAAGCTTTCCTTTGACCTTGAACCTCTGGGTTCCTCGCAGTTGTGAGACCTTTAGGTATAGTCGCCTACATTAAACTCCAAGTCCCTTCGGCGAGTATCCGCGTAGCTCTTCTGTCAAGATTGGGCTACCTTTAATCGATCTCAAATCATATGGAATTTTTCCCCGGTCTCTTTGATTATGTCAGGTCCAAACACCGCTCGTTCACCAGTTTCTCACCACATCAATGGGGTTCGGCATTGCCGACCAAATAGGGCTTCATTTGGCGACATCTTCATACTTGCTTGGTAGTTGTTATTGTAGGAGAATTCAGCGTAGGTAGGCATCTTTCCCAATCCTTGGTAAAGTCCAACGCACAAGCTCTCAGCACGTCCTCAAGAACTTGATTTGTTCTTTTGGTCTGCCCGTCAGTCTACGGGTGGTAAGCGGTAATAAAGGCAAAGGTGACTCCCTAGTGCCTCATGAACTTTGCTCCAGAAAATGGGACGTGAATTGAGTACCACGATCCGATATAATTCTTTTTGGTACTCCATGAAGGCACACGATCCTGGACATGTATAATTCTGCCAACTTAGCACTATTATAATTGGTCTTAACGGGGATAAATCTGGCAGTCTTGGTAAGTCGATCTACGATTACCCAAATAGAGTCATATCCCGCGGCAGTCTTGGGTAGTCCGACGATGAAATCCATGCCTATCTCATCCCATTTCCATTCAGGAATCTTGAGTGGTTGTAACAAGCATGTTGGTCATTGATGCTCAGCTTTTATCCTTTGGCATACATCGCATACGACCACGTATTCGGCAACGTCTCTCTTCATATTGGGCCACCAGTATTCCTCCTTCAAATCCTGGTACATCTTCATGCTGCCAGGGTGTAGCGAATATGCTGCTTCGTGTACTTCCTTCAAGATCAATTATCTCAAACCACCTTGCTCAGGCACGTAGATCCTTTTCTTTTACCACAGGGTCCCATTGTCATCTGTCGAGAATTCCTTCGTGTGCCCAGCGGCCATGCGCTATTTGATCATTTGGATTTCTTCATTATCCTTTTGAGCTTTCTTTATTTGAGTCCTCAGAAGAGGTTGGATTTCCAGCGAGTTTAATTCTTCGTGAGGAATTAGGTGCAAGTTAAGTCGAGCCATTTCTTCTTGGAGCTCACTGGCCATGCCTTCCAGTCTCATATGGTTGCATTGGGCTTTGCGGCTTAAAGCGTTGGCCACTACATTCGCCTTGTCGGGGTAGTAATAGATTCATAGATCGTAATCCTTGATTGTCACATCCTGGGTTTTTCCCTAATTCATTTAAATAATTTACCCTGAAATAATCGGAATTTTTGAAATTAACCTGAGTCAACCTATAATTTTAAAAATGCAATTAATAAATGGAAATGACATGGTAGGATTTTTCTTGAATTCTTCATGTCAAAATACGCTAACGATTTTTACTTGGAATTTTTAGAGCACTCTAAGTATTTTTAATCAATTAAATAAGAAAACAGAATTTAATTAAGTCCCTAAATCCCTTTTTCTTTTTCTTTTTCTTTTTCCTTTTTTTCCTTTTTCCGTACGTCCGTACGGTTTTTCCCGCCCGTCGCCGTAGAACGGGCCGCTCGGCCCGCCCCGCGCGCGCGCTCCCCGCGGCCGTGGGCCGAGGCCCACGGTGCCGCCGCATCGCGCAAGTCCGGCGCCCCCCTTGCGCCGAGGGCCACGGACAGGTGGGCCCCACCTGTCGGAGCCTCCTCCCTCGCGCCCGGCCGGCCCAACCGCCGCCGCCGCCATAGCCGCGCCGACCCGCCGATTTCTCATGCCGTTTCCGCGCACTTCGCGCCGCATGGGCCCCACGCCGGGCTCCGGCCCGCGCCGCCGCACCCGTGCCCGCTTTCCCCGCACGCCGAAACGGCCGTCGTCGCCCCGAAACGACCGCCGGATATCTCGCTCTCTCTCTCTCCGAGTCCGAAACCGACGGCGAGGGATTCGCGCTCAACCCGTGCGCAATCCGGCCTCTTTCCGGCCCCTATAAAGTCCCCTCATGCGCCGCCGCGTTTCCCTTTGTTTCCCGTTCGCCTAGCCCCAAAATCGTCACCGCCGTCGTCGTCTTCCCCATCTCCGTGAGTTCGCCGCCGCTTTTCCCCTTCGGCTTCCCGTGTTGCCGTTGCCCCGAGCCGTTGTCCCGAGCCACGGCACTCTCCGCCGTCGTTTCCCGTGCATCGCGCCACCCGCCGTCGTTGTTCCCGTGCCGACGAAGTCCGGCCGGCCGCCGCGCTGCCATGGCCGGCGAGCAAGCTTGAGCCGCCGCCACCGCGTCCTAACCCTAACCCTAGCGCCGCCCCCCCTGTGCCGTCCGATCGCGACGGATCCGCGTCGTCCGATCGCCGCCGTCCGGCCGCTCAGATCGCGCCACGTCGCCGCCGATCCGGCCGCTCGGATCGCGCCACGTGGCGGCCGATCCGCCGGCGCCCGCCTCGCGCGGCGCGTGGCGACGTCGCCCTAGGGCGACGCCGCCCCGACGTCAGCCCCGAGGCGCGCGTGGATGACGTCACCAGGGACTTAATTGCGCAATAAATAATTTAATCTTTTCTGTTTAGTTTAAAAATCGCAATTAAACTTCTAAAATTCATATCTTTTGAATCCGAGCTCCGTTTTAGTCCATTCAAATTTCATTAAATCCAGAAAAATGTCAAGAATCCATTAAAAATACTTTTCAGTACTGTTTCAGTAGACTTTTTAGGGTGTTTGTTGAGTGCTTTGTTTGTCGTGTAGATCCCGAGTTTTGCGGCGAGCCCGTTCTCTTCGAAGTAGTCGCCGAAGTTCCTCAGTCTCCAGAGCAAGGCAAGTCATACCTTACATTGACCATATTGTACCTATTTTATGTAAATACCTCTTTTTCATTCAAATACTACATATGTTTTAGAATGTCATTTCATGGGATGTTTTATACCTATTGTACTCAACCATAGGATTGTTTACCCTATACCATTGATAACTTGGGATCCAATGTGACTAGATGATAGTTTAAGGTTGCTTAGTCATGCTTAGCGCAACTAGCTCACTTAAGGGAGTCACACTAATCAAGTTTATTTCTAAAGTGGATCTTCCGGTGATATTAAGATATGACCTTGTTCTTAATAATATTGAATTATCAGAAAGGTGGGTCGTGAGCACATGGTTGGATTGTGGTTAGCGTGCTCATGATGATTAAGGACAGGTTCTCGGGAAACCCTGGAAGAAATGCCGTGCATACCACAAGCCAAAGATGGGTAATGGTGGGCCCGTAGCATAGCTGTCTCTAGTTAACGTATCCCGAGAGGGTGAGCGTGATGGAGTTGGGTCGGCCTCGGTTTTAAGGGTTGATCGGCTTCCGGATTCACCGCGGCACTAGAGGGGGCTGCCCATTGCCGGTGGGAATGGGGGCGAAACCTTGGTGTGGTACGATTGATTAGAGGGGTTGTGTGAAGGGTCTGTCACAATTCCTTTCCGGGCACCGTGGTGGTGCACCGGCGCACGGTAACGTGTTGTGGGATTGTGTCTTGTGGGTACAGTTGTACACCTCTGATCAGAGTAAAAACTATTCGAATAGCCGTGCCCACGGTTACGGGCGATCGACCAGATTCACCTTGATTAGTCTCTTTTATTTATTTGAATGAACTGTTGAAGTATGACTAGTGCAGGTGGATGGATGGGCCTGTTGCAACGTGGTTTGAGCGTTGGACAGTGTTTATTTAATACTGCTTAAATATTACTACTGTTTTACTGTCTTCAAATATTATTATTATATACTGCAAACGCTGTTTATGCAAATTGAGCCCTTGACCCTTCCTTGCTATTTTATCTTGCATCATGTCCCCTGTTACGGTGTGACTTGTTGAGTACGGTGGTTGTACTCAGTCTTGCTTCTTTTTCCCCCTTCAGTGCCAGAGGTTGAGATCGAGGTCTCCGAGGAGGTGTAGGCTTGTTCTCGTCAAGGTTTAGCTGTGGAGTTGGTGTTCCGCTTCGCTCGTGTCAAGTTTAGCTTAAGTCAGTTTTATTTTCCTTTCCGCTGCATTTGTGTAACTCTTTTATATTGTTTCTAAGACGAGGATTCTGTATTATCAATAACGTCGGTTTGTGTACCTCGGCTGATTCCTGGACGAGGATGTAATGCACAAATTAGCTACAGAAATTCTGGTGTGAATTTCTGGGCGTGACATTGATCAATTCCAACCACCATCTCTGACGCAGGTTGAGATCAAACTGAGTAAAGATGTATTTCAGGCTCTTGTGATCAATGTATATATCACAATGATTTTCGATCAGATAGTGCCTCCAGATCTTTAATGCATGAACAACTGTTGCCAGTTCCAAGTCATGTGTGGGGTAGTTTTCCTCGTGGGGTCGCAGTTGTCTCGAGGCATATGCCACGACCTTTCCATCCTACATCAATACACCTCCTAGTCCTTGTCGGGACGCATTACAGTATATCACAAAGTCCTTATGGTTGTCAAGTAGGACTAAAATTGGGCGGTGGTTAACTTTTGTTTTAGCTGGTCAAAAGTCCACTGACACTGCTCGGTACAGACGAATTTCTTTTCTTTCTTCAAAAGTTGAGTCATGGGTCTAGCTATTGTGGAAAATCCTTCAATGAATCTCCGGTAATATCCGGTCAATCCCAAGAAACTTCGGACCTCTGTTATCGACTTGGGTGCTTTCCATTCCTTAACAGCTTTGACCTTAGCAGGGTCTACTGCTACTCCTCCGGCTGAAATTATATGGCCAAGAAAAACAACTTCCTTAAGCCAGAACTCACATTTACTAAACTTTGCATATAACCGATGCTCTCGTAGCTTCTCCAGTACTAAATGTATATAATCGATGCTCTCGTAGCTTCTCCAGTACTAAATGTAGGTGCTCTGCATGTTCCTCATCGTCCTTGGAGTAGATAAGAATGTCATCGATGAACACCACTATGAATTTATCCAAATATTCCATGAATACTTTCATAAGGTTCATGAAATATGTCAGGGCATTGGTCAATCCAAAAGACATTACTGTGAACTCATACAATCCATAGCGCATAGAGAATGCTGTCTTGGGAATATCTCCGACCCTAATCTTTAACTGATGGTATCCTGACCGAAGATCAATCTTCGAGAACACTTGGGCACCCTTTAGTTGATCAAATAAGTCGTCGATTCGAGGTAATGGGTACTTGTTCTTGATGGTCACTTCATTCAATGATCGGTAATCTACACACATCCTCATACTTCCGTCCTTCTTCTTGACAAACAATATCGGGGCTCCCCAGAGAGAAGAACTACGGCGTACAAATCCCTTTTCTTGTAGTTTTCTGATTTGCTTCTTGAGTTCTTCTAGTTCGTTAGCCGGCATTTGGTAGGGTCTCTTGGATATGGGGGCAGTACCAGGCATTAGGTCAATGATAAATTCTATATCACGGTCAGGGGGCATTCCGGGCAATTCCTCAAGGAATACGTCCGGGTAATCCTGCACTACTGGCATCCCGCTCTTGGGTAGCATGGTAAATACTCCCGCAGCTCGCTCACATAGCATCGGGTCTCGATCCATGGCTATGTTATAGGTGATCCCCATGGGGTGGATACAGTGACTTTCCTTCGGCCACAGTCTATGACTGCCTTGTTCTTAGTCAACCAATCCATTCCTAGTATGATATCAAAAGTTTGTGGCGGTAGTACCATAAGGTTCAAAATAAATACCACGTCTCTAATCCGGATGGGCACATTGATGCAAGCATGGGGTACGGTTATATTTTCCCCGAGTGAGTGTACTAACATGGGTCTCTTAAGTTCCACTCGGTGTAGGTTGTGTTGTTCGCTTATTTTTGATGATATAAACGAATGCGATGCTCCAGACTCATTGGCACGCTCTGATCTTCCTGTGCCTCTTCGGCACGCACATGGTTCACTTGTCCACGACGAATCCGGTAGCAGACTCATTGGGTTGCGACATCCTGAACAGACCTCGTCCAGCAACAGGGGTAGTAGTTCCACGTACAACTGTTGTATTGGCACCGGTGCAAATGGGGTGTTGCGTGGCTTGGGGCAGGTGTTGGAGTAGTGCCCAAACTCTCCACTGTTGAAGCAGTTCACATTCTTCCTTCCAGGAGCGGCCAGGGTCAGTGTCGGAGTGCGGAACTGGGTCATAGTCGGCCTGCTAACATTGCCGGGTGCAGTAGGACGACTGGTTGTCATGACAATTGGTTTTCATCCAGATGGGGTGGCTCCCTTAGGACGCTGAGACGCTCCCTGAAGTGGGCGGGTCATAGCGAGTCTCCTCTTGTGATTGTTCTCCACCATCTTCTGGTCATGCTCCAGCCTCACAACTTTGTTAATCAAGCTCTGGAAGTTGGTATGATCCTGTCCAATCATAGGCCCTCGCAACTCATCATTCAATCCCTCGATGAACTTGTCGATCTTCTCTTCTTCATCCACTAAGTCGCTGGTTGCGTAGCGGGCAAGCTGGGTGAACCGGTTTAGGTATTCTTGCACAGTGGTGTTTCCTTGACGTAATCTCCTGAACTCATTCTTCTTCATGCGCATCACTGACACAGGTACGAAGTTCTTGAGAAAGGCGGCGGTGAATTCCTCCCATGTTGGTTCCGCAGCATCCTCTGCTCGAGTTTCCTTATAGGTATCACACCAGTCACTAGCAGGTCCTTCCAGTTGGTTCGCGGCAAAGATCACTTTGTCGGCTTCGAGCACACACACAAGAGTCAATTTTTTCTCTATGATGCGTAGCCAATCCTCCGCATTTATAGGTTCCTCTACCGTAGCGAAGGTGGGTGGCTTGGCTCTCATAAACTCGCCAAGGCTTGAGCTTCCACGGCCTCCTTGATTGTTGGCAATGGCCTGCAACAGTTGGGTTTGTACAGCCATGACCTCAGCCAAAGTGGTGGGGTTGGGCTCTGGTGGGTTCTCATTGGCGGTCGATGCTCGACGTCGGTGAACCATCTGTAAAGCGTAGATGAGTAAGAGACTTGACCTACTAAGGTCTCGATCCTATTCGTTTTATTTTGGGTTGGTTAAGGTGATCTTTTATGGGGCAAACATGGTGGAATAAACTCATTCATAACATAACCATAGAACATTACATAGGTCCTTAGTCAACACATCAACAGTAGATACAACAGAGTACACATATGCAGCCCCACACAACACAACGTAAAAGTTAACATCGAACTACTGCCATCAACTACTAAGGGGGGAGGGTGTGGTCCTTGCTGTCCAAAACCATCCAGAGCAAGACCAAAGCAAGTGTAGACCTCTCGTCTAGTCGTCCAGCCAGCCGCAAGAACCGGGTGCAGGAAATGAGTGGTCCCTGGCAGATGCGAACCGAAGTCCCCATGGCTCAGAAGTGGTCGCCTCGGAGTCAGTCTTGGGCTTCTTGCCCCTGGGTCGGGTGCTCTTGCAGGCAATCCTGCGAGTGATGGGTCCTCCCGCAAAGGTGATGTGGTAAGTAGAAGCCTTGTCCTCCGACGGGTCTGTGATGTTGGGCTCTCTCTCGACCTCCTCTGGATCTGACTTAGTCTCCGGGTCGGTGTCGATCTGGATCGGGATCTCCACTCCAGAACCCGGCTCGGATGGAACAGCTGTGGCTATCGGTGTGGGCTCTGACTGTGCAACAGCAGGCTGTGTCGCAGCAGGATCCACCAGGTAAGGTTCAGACTCTATGCTCAGCATGTCAACCTCCTCCAGTAACGCGTGGAAGGTCACTAGGCATGGTGGAGTGAGGAAGTAGTAGTGGTCACGAGCCGATGTAGGGGGTGGTGATGGTGCGGTGGAAGTAGAGGCAGCCGCAGTGGTAATCGAGACTGTACGGAGCTGCTCCTCCAGCTGACTGACTTGTCTTTGGTTCTTCCACAACTGCTCCTCCAGGGTGACCATGGCCTCACCATGGGCGACGTACCGGTCCAAGAGCTGATCGTACTATGCGTTGGTAAACTGGAGCTGGGACTTCAGCGAGTCGACCTTGCTGCCACAGGAGTGGTGCTCCTCCTCAAGCTCGCTCATGCATCTCTGCTGCTCGTCGATCTCCAGTAGTGCCTCCTCATAGCAGTCGTCTGCGGCCTCAGCCCACCGGGACGGACGGGTCACCATGGGGTTGTATCAACACGAGGTAGCCTCCACGGTGCAGATGGAGTTGCCCTCCTCCCGATACGGGTGATGCACAAACTCAGTCCTTGTCAACTCAGCCCTGTGGATGGCGTTAAGACGAAGGAATGCCTCACGGGAGTCTTGAAGTGCAGCCTCCACCGAGTCATGCCGGTAGCGTGTCCTGAAGCAGAACTGCGGCTCGCTACCAACACGGGACTCGATCGCTACGGTAGCCTCCTACTTGGGATGGTCTCTGGTACCGAACCTCCTGCTCCTATTACTGGATAACTCCGTGTATCTCAGGCACCACATCAGTTGTCGAAGCTGCAAAATGTATCCATCCTCTCGTGGAACCTCAAGCTCCTAGGCTCCGATCTGACCTTGTCTCGACATCTGTTTTAAGACAACCAGAGTTAGGGAGAAGCGGGAGTAAAATAAGTTTTGTAGAGAGACAAGGAGACAAGAGTATAAGGGAAAACACATTTCGTTTTGTAGACAATGTTTTTATTTTCAAATTAATCCTAGACGGGGATTTCTCTCTTTTGCCAACTATAAAGGGGGTGGGGCGCCATTGGTCTTATTCTACAGTCGCACGCTCTGATACCAGCTCTATAGACCCCTGTTTTTATAACAGGAATCATTCGTGTTAATAGTACCATTCCCTAGATCGAGTAGTTTGGTACCCACAATTACATTACTGAATCATCAAGTGTGCACGATACATCAATCGCCTTACGAGAAATATTACAATATAGCGCTCGAAGGCATTGTCTAGCACATAGGACCAAACGGTCCGGAATACAAACAAAAGCAGAAAATAGGTAAGGCAGCGGAGAGAAGGCAGCGGCACGCCATTGCCACAGGCAACAACCGGAGTCTAAGACTTACTGAGCGCCATCGTCTTCCATACCCTCCTGGTAGTATGCGTACGGATCTTTAGGGTCTTCATCGCCCATATATGAATGTTTGTGTGTATAGCAAGGGTGAGTACCAACCATACTCAGCAAGCCACCATAACAACGATGCATACGATAGGGATAATCAAGGAGCGGCTGTGGTTCTTTTGCATAAAGCCAATTTTGAAATTCTTTTCACAAGCCTAAGACCTAATACTGATCAAGTTTTAATTCCATAGTTCATTTAATCATCGACGGTTCTGTCCACCATCCATTGTGATCCCAAGGATAGCTTCCCGCCACTGGATCGTCATGATTTTCTGGGGTCTACCCCTTCTCGCCTTCCGAGAAGTTGATCCACCAGCGCATAAAAATCATCATGCATGCCCATCCCATCATTTTTAAAATTTAGAGTCTAGCCAGGCGAAAAATGTGTCCCGCCGCTCCATATCCGCAAGCATGGCTATTCGAATAGATTGTTTTACTCAGATTGCAATAGATGTACACTTTACCCGTACTCTGTGGCTTGCCCAACACATGAGCCGAAGTCCTAACACATGAGACGCGTCACGGCAAAGCCTTTCAATAACCTCACCTTGGCAGTACCCACTCCATGAATTTGAGCCCTCATGCACTCTAGCCCTACATGGTTTCTAGCAGTGAGAGGAGTTCTGGCGCTCCCGGGAAGGGAAAGACTCACTCAACCTTTAAGTTGTAATTAAATCAAATTTCAATCCGATGTCCTACCTGTAGGCTTCCCGCCTATTCTCACACACAAATGAACCACTATGCAGGGGTACCGCCTCCGTTCGGCTATCTACTCCGCTAGGTCTATACCCATTTGAGAAGTACGGTTGTACTGGCTAGTTTCATATTTATCGCATGGCTCAGTCCTTAATTGACCAGGGACGACACTTGCCTTTACCGGAATCCACCCAAGTCATCCAGCCACCCCAATCAAAAACATCTGTTTGGTGTTTAGTTTCCGTCCAAAACCATTTCATCATTATCATGGCAATGTGTCGCTCATGTCTCCACATGTCGTATGTCAACTACCTTTTCCAAGGTAGTTGTCCAAGCATATAGCATTTGATAAATATGAATGTGCATCAATCTAAATTAGCATGGCTAAGCATTGTCGAAGATTGACTTTGAACACACGACACTATGGGGTACAAAGAATATACAAGTATTCAATATCAAGGCATAACATATAACAAGTATGAAAGTTCTTATGTGTATAGCATGCATATTTGATTTTAAAAACAACATAAGTTCGCAAAATGGTTCAACATGCTCAAAGGTAGTGATGACTTGCCTTGCTCGCAACCTTGTTGACTTGGATCTTCGGCGCACTCAACGGCTCCCTCGGACTCTATAAATACGCGCGAGAGATCCAATTGAATTCGATTAAAATTCAAATAAAATCACCCAAAATACCAAACAAATCATAAAAGCGGCTCCTAAAACTAGACTATGATTTTAGGTGAATTTAGGTTCAAGTTTCGCTAAAATCCAGGTTAAAACGAGCGAGATACAACATTTTGAAGTTCCGCGGTTAAATCGATTTAATTAATTATGAGGTGGCATTATTTCAAATTATTTCATTTTTAATTGTAGAAATATTATGATCGATGATTCAAAATATTATACCGGAAAAGAAATGGTTAATTCAAATTTTATCTCCAAATTTTATCGGACTGATAAACCCTAGGATTAAAATAACCGAATCCGAAAATAATTAACCCTAAAGCTTGACACTATATTAAATAATAATTTAGATTTTAAATTTAGAAAATCCATATGATAAAATTAGTGTTTAATAACAAACTAAATTATCATTAAATCCCTAATGTTATAATTAAATCCAAAATCAAATTTATGAGATAATTAAATTCTTAATATTATACTTAATATTTAGCCTATATTATCCCCTAAAATTTTATTCCAGAAAATATATTTTTCTCCTAAATTTCCTAAATATTTTTTCCAAAATATTTTTCTATTTTTCTTTTTCTTCTTCTTTTTTTCTTCTTTTCTTTTCTTTTCTTTTCTTTCTCTTCTCTTTTTTTTCTCCCTCTCTTTTTTCTTCCTCCTTCTTCCTCATTTCCTCTGTTTCCTCCTTCTCTCTTTCCATCCTCTCTCTCGACTGCTTGGCCGAGCCAAGGCCAGGGTAGGCGCGCGAGGGGCCGCGGCATGGGCGAAGGGGAAAGGGCAGAGGAGGGATTACCGGCACGGCGTGATGGCGAGGATGGCGTCGCGGCGATGCAAGGGCGGCGGCAGCGGCGCGGTGGCACGGGGACGAGTCGGCGCGGAAAGAGAGGAGAGGGGAAACGGGCGAAATGGCGCGGGGAGGAAGAGGGAAGGGGGCTCTTTTATAGTGCACGGCTGCGGGAAGGGAACGACGACTGCCGCCAACATGGGATGGGACGCGACGCGGCGAGGGCTCGGCACGCGACGTACGCCGGGTGCGAGGCGGCAGCGACGGCGACACGGCGACGGGACGCGTGGCGGCGAACGGTGCGGGCACGGCGCGGGCGCGGGGCGCGGGCAACGCATGTGGTGTGGACGGGCCGACAGGGAGAGGGCGGGGACGGGCGGTGCGGCGCGACGCGTGGCGAGGCGTGGCGAGGACGGGCTTGGCGCGGGCGGGATAGGCGGCGGGGCGGCACACGAGAGGGGGACTGGGTAGGCGCAGCGCGGCGCGAGGACGGGCGGCGCGTGGCGCGCGCGGGAGGGCCCGGGGGCCGAACACCTCGCGGTGAATGAACAGGCCCTTTTTCTTTTCCCGATTTTCTTTTTCTTTTTATTCAATCCCTTTTTGTATTTCACAATTAATTTTAACTATATGATTTTGGCCCAAAGGAAAATCTAATTAAATTTTAAATCCTTTGCCTCACTTTATTATTATATTTTTTTAATTTCTTTTTGATATACATTTAGCATTTTTTGTATTTTATCAAAAAATATAATTTCGGTCCAAACGCAAGTTTTATTAAATCATAGCTCTCCCCAATTTATATTTTTATAATTTTTATTTCTAATGTTCATTTTGCAATTTCCTTTCTTTTAGGGTTTTTAAATCTTATCGACTTTTCCATCATTAAATAAATATTCTCTTATTTATAACTCGCAACAAAGACTCACAAATAAGAGGCAATAAATACGACAAGATGCAACAATTCAAAAGTTTTTGTAAGCTTCGAATTTTAAATTTTGATTTTTAAGCCTTCGAATTTTAGGGTGTTATAGATTTGCTCTAATGTTCACCATAAACTAGACTGCTGATAATTTCCTAGTTAGCAAGATCTCTACAGCTCACTTCATACTTCTCTCGCAATCCATATTTTTGCTACACCTCGACCTCGTAGATAAAAGAATATACCAACGCGATGCAACGACGACGGCGCGGCGTCGACGAGCAAGCATGTAGTTGCGTCTCGTAACGCCCGCACTCCGCAGCCCACCGCCTCCCGTACCTTGCCGCCACGCTCTTGCGACCTCCAGCCGTCCAGCCCCTTCACCCCGCCGGCCGGTGCCTTCCGACCGCCGTCGTGCCTCGTCGCGAGCGACGACCTCGCCCGCCCACCCACGGGCGTCGCGCTGCGTGGCCTCGCGTTGGGGCGCGTGGTGGAGAAAAGCGGGGATGGTGGGAGCGTGGCACGCGGCGAGGGAGTGGGAGGGGAGGGGGTGGTGGAGGAGGAGGCGACGGCGGTGGAGGGAGTGCAGGGCTCTCCAGGAGGAGGAGAGGGCGGCCGCCATGGGAGACCAGCGGGATCGAGACTGGGTTTGCTGTTCGCAACGGAGGAGACGAAAGGAAAAGAGGACGGTGGTTTGGTTAAGGGGGCGTCCGGCGCATCTCCCAAGATAAAATTTCACCTTTTTGGGCCAAAACAAAAATTTTCATGCTCAGTTTATATCCACCTGTTTAGTTTCAAAAACCCAAAAAGTACCCAAAATCCCAAAAGTTGTTATATTTTGGGTACAACTAAACAGGGCCTTATTGACAAACGACAACTATAGTGAAAACATCCAAAGGAATTATTGACATTCCACACAATTATCACGTGTGTCAGTTCACATATCTTCAAAATTATCACGTGTGTCAGTTCACATATCTTCAAAGATTAGACCTTGCATAGGTACAAACATACATGCCTCTTCAAAAAACAAAAACATGAAAACAAACAATTTACCATTTCATTTCATTCACGTGGTTTCGATAAAATGTCACTAACTAGAATGCACAAGATAAAATATCACTCAATGCATTTTTTTGGCTAAAATACCCTTTGAAGAGTTTTAACCTTTTTCTGACAAAAGCGCCTCTGGGGGGAAGGGCCAAGCAGAACAACGATCGTGCTCCTAGGCCTGCTCCCCAATGGCGAACGGCGTTGGAGGGCTTGCCAAAAGATGGCAACCGCAATGGGGATGAAGGGGCGAAGGGAGGAGGAGGTGACACGAGGAGGGATTCAGCTACGGGTTAGATTTGTTGTGGACCACACTCGTCGACTCCTCGAAAGAGCTAGAACCCATATAGTCGCCTCCACAGGGGTTTGGCATAGGGGGTTGAGTTCGTCGTGGCGGTATGTGTGTGGTGGTGGGAAAGGGGGGATGATGCCCCTGTAGGTCGTCACCGGCGAGGGTGTGGCCACGCTGCTCATGCCTCTAGAGCCACCTACCTGCCCGTTGTTGGGAAGCAAACCCAAGGCACAGCCTTTCGGCCCTTTCCTTATACAGCCACGGGTATTTTAGTCATAAAATGGTTAAAACTCTCTAAAATAATATTTTAACTGAAATATAACATACTGAGTGGTATTATTCTAATACTCGGTATTTTATTCAGTACTTTCTATAAAAGTGTCTTTTCATCAAACCTACATGGAGTGTCATATTGTCCCGTTTTATCTCAGAAAATAGTAGGTTGTTCGGACACAAAAGGTCATGCATGTCCCCGCATAAATTCATCCCCCTCAAACTTTAGAGAAATGCAGAGATAACATGATGTTATCCCCAGTGGCGGATCTATAGGTATGTTGGGGTGGGCCCCGGCATACCCTGGGGTCCACGCATAATGGGTGGATATTTTATATATATACACACACATGTGTGTGTGTTAAAAATTTAAAAATGTATACCAACATATCTTCTCTCCAGCGTGAATCTCGTCCCGTCCGTCGCGCTGCGTGAAGACTAGGGACTCCAACCGCAAGTACGCAACCGCTGTTGCCTACGGCAATACTGTTTGTCGCCTCGGAATTCGGCTCCTTCTAATTCATTTAATTGTTTTGATGCACGAAAGCTACGTAGACTAGCTGAGTTCTACCAAAGGAGTTCTCAAATAATAATTTGCTCAAACTTGCAGCTGCATAATTATATTGATGGTTTAGAAAATATTGTTGACCTCTCAATTAAGCTTGTTGAAAAAAAGACATAGTGTATGGTATGGTATATGAGTTTCTCAAATTGATATTGCTTCTACCTATGGCAACGACAAATGTTGAAAGATTATTTTCTGTAATGATTTTATTGAAAACAAAATTACGAAATAAGATGGGAGATGGTCTTTTGGATGATTGTCTAATCACTTTCATTGAACGAGATATTTTCTTTTAAGTTGATGAAGATGATATAATTAAGTCATTAATCTCCTTTCGAAAGCATCGAATAAATTAGTAAAAAAAATAGTATTGTAAGTCTTTGATAGTTTTTTATGTATATATTTTCAATTTGTTTGAACTATTTATATTGTATTTAGTTGATCATTTATATTTAATCTAAGAATTAAAGTTTTATCGCGTTACTTAATACATATATATATACCTAATCACGTTGTTAATTTTATAATTATTACCAAAATTTTAATGTTAAAATTTTCTGGCGGCATACCCTAAGCTAAAATTTTAGATTCATCCCTGGTTATTCCTATAAAAAATGAAAATGCAGCAAACTCATGATGATAACTCAAGACCGAAGAGCAACGTGGTTACAATGAACAGTGTAATAAAGCAAATTTATTAGGTCATACTCAGGACGTTTTCCCTCGAGTAGAATTATTCACAATTCCACCATGAGACAACGCACGCCAATGTTCAGAACATTATTTTTCAAGAACATGCAAAAGAGCCACTTACAATGCTAATATTAAAAATTGTTATTGCGTCATATTTGTACTCCCTCTGTTTCAACGTATATCTACTTTTAATATTCAACATTTATCTTAAAATATAAATGTTATTAACCAATCACAACATTTTCAATTTAATTTCTTCACCTACTTTCTCATCTCAACCTTAATATCTTTAAAGATACATAATATAGATCTTCTTTCTTTTGTCCGGAGATAAAAATCTATAAAATGTCATTTTGTCATTATCCACAGTATCATCTATCAATCAACAACTAGAACTCCTCCAAGATAAAACTGAGAGAGAAAATCAAGAGAACTGAGTTTGCAAAACATTACAAGAGCACACAAACAAAATCAAGATGCTTCGACTAATTAACATTTTTAGGTGTAAAGGATGGATTTGATACACAGTTTCCAGATGCAATTAAGCGCATTAATTATCATAATAATTAAGGTGTAAAAGTCTAGGTTTCTTGCTAGACGCTAGTGCTATATATATGTAGTAGGATCATATCGATCGCCGGCGTCTAGCTCGAGCGGAGGCCGGCGGCGACGGCGATGGCGATGCAGTTGCTGGCGAGCTTGGCGAGCTCGGCGTCCTGCTTGGACATGAGCGGCGGGAGCTCGTCCTCCCGGTCCTCGAAGCCCTGGTCACAGGTGTCGACGTCGGTGCGGGCGGTGTCGAGCATGGTGCCCGTCGTGTCCTTATCGCCGGCGGCCATGGACTTGTCGGCTTGGTCGAGGCTGTACGCGATGTCGTCATACGAGTCCATGCAGTCCTTGAGCACTTCCTTCGCCACCGGCGCCGTCTTCGGGTCGGCGGCGAGCGCGCCCGCCGCCTTCTTCGCCGCTGCTGCCTTGGCGCGCACCGCGCCCATCGCCAGCCGCAGCACCGCCGCGCCGTCCAGCTTCGCCGCCGACCCCGGCGGCGGCACCACCATCATCTGGCACACCACCGGGTAGTCCGTCTTCGCGCACAGCGCCTTCACGATGTCGCCGCCGGGGCCGGGCACGATCGGCTTCGTCATCGGAGGCGCCGGCGCGGGCGTCGGCTTCGGTGGCGTCGGCTTCGGCGGTGCCGGGGACATCCCAGGCTTTCCCGGCGCCTTCCCGTTGCGCGGCACGCAGACGGCGCCCGCCGGCGGCAGCGCCACGGTGACGACAACGACAGCGGCGAGGAGGACGCAGGTGACAAGCGGCGGCGGCGTCATGGCGAGGAGATGGAGAGAGAGAAATGGAGGTTGCAAATTTGCAATGGTGGTGGTGGTTAAGTGTTACTAATAATAATGTGATGGATTTTTAAGTATTTATTTGAATAGGGAGGGAAAGGAGGGGATTGGTTGGCTTGGCTGCCTTTTTTCCCGGGAAAAGTGGGGGCAATGATGGCCAGTGGCAACGAACTGCCATTTTTAGAGAAAAATAGTAATGGTGGTGACTGGACGCCAAACTTTGTCATTTTGGTTGTATTATTGACATTAATGAAAAGATGGAGAGCATAATTGCAAAGGGAGAGGAAACAATAGGATTGGGTCTATATAATCTTGGTGATTATTTGCTCTTGATGAATGTAGGAGGAATTGATGTAGTGGAGATCAATTGTAATAATGGAATGCCAAAAATGCTAAAAGTTTTTGTTAGTAGTATCATATTTATGTGTAAAATCTCATGTTTAAATTCATTCTATACATAAAGAAAAAATAAAATTGTAACTAATTTATAATCATGTCAAACTTATGCATCTCAAAGCAGTGTAGCCTCCAAGAGTCCTCAAGAGCGACGTGTAGCCATCTAGGAGTCCTCAGCCTCCAAGAGTAACAAACACCATACAATTCTTGGATAAAACCTAGTGCTCAAGATCGAGTGGAACACACACTAGGCTCCCAAACACCAAATCCATAACCACCAAGATCCAACACATAAAGAACGGGGAGGGATTTGAGAGAGGGAGAAAGAGCTCAAAGATTCAAAGCACTTTAGCACCAAGCTCAACTCAAAGTTAATGAGAATTGAATGAGTTGAGTAACCCTTGAAAGGGGTTAGGTGAGGGGTATTTATAGATCCCAAAATACGATTGTTGGAGGGAAATCTTTTCATCCCACGTCGGATAGTCTGATGTGAAATCGGATATTCCGATATTTTAGCCTCCCCAAAAGCGATGAGAGATAGAGTGAAGTTTTGTAAAATTTCAGACAGTTTGATCCATCAGATAGTCCGATGTTTTTCGGAGCAAAGAACTTCATCCTCACATAGAGACTCAAGTTCCATTGAAATTCGAAGTCTCTGGATCATCGGACTATCTGATCCAAAATCGGATACTTTGATTTTGACTTAGAAAAAATTTACTCCAAAGAAATACTTCAATTCAAGACAGAGAGCGAAGTTCCAAAGAATTTCAGATAGTCTGATATATCAGTTAGTCTGATGTCACATCAGACAATCCGATATTTTTAGAGTAGCTCATTGTCCAAAGACATAGAGTGACATTCGGTGAAAAACCGGATAGTCTGATGAATCGGATAGTCTGATATGACATCGGAATCCTGACTTGACAACAACAAGAACACTTAAACAAAAGGATTTTGAGCACTAGTGTTCAACCAATTATATACATGAGGTATCCCTCTTAATAATACGACATCCTAAACTCAAGGAAAACAAGATTTAAAAAAATATCATAATCACAATGCTGCTAAGTATTATTCAAACCTTCAACTCCTTTTGATCCTTGCATCCATCTCAACAAAAGTCATTAGTGTATTTCTATTTATGTTCTCATTAACACCAAAATAAAATAGGGTCCTAGATGCACTTTCATTTATGTTTTTCCTATTCTTCTATTTTCCATTCCTACTATTCAAAGGCCCTTAAAATCCTCCAAAATTTTTATGTTTTTCCTAAATCAAAGGCCCCTAAGAATTATGAATGAATGGACTCACTGGCCAAAGACCCATCAGTTGAGCCTTAGGCTTCGGTAATTTTTGCTCCGCCCCACCAAAGAAGATGGACACTAAAAAGAATTTGAATTCGTGGATATTTGGATGAATTTCGTAGTAAATTAACAAAATTCTGCAAATTACGAGGAATCCACGGCAAATTTAAAAGGAACTTGAATTTGCGCGCTTGGCAAATGGCAGCCAAGCACCCCGGATAATATTCTAGAAGTCCCTGGGATCGACGAACCGTCGCCTCGCCCTCCTCGTCGGCAGCCCACCGGCGCCACCTCCAGACTTCACCAGCCACACGTCGTCGACGCGCGACGCGCGCCGGCCGCGCGGCACGTGGCGTGCGACGGGGTCGCCGGCGGCCGCCTCGACCACGAGAGCCTTGCACTCGGCGCCCACGCGCCGCGCCACGCCGGCGGCGACCCCAGAGCGCGCGAATCAGCGCCCGCACGGCCGGGACGCTGCCCTCGCCATCGATCCCGTAAGCGAGGACGAAGCCGAACTCGCCGCACGTTGCGCCTCGCGGGGTCGCGCCGCCCATGCACGGCGGCGTCGGTGCTACGGCGGCGAGCCGCGCCAGGAGCGCCCTGCCGCCGCCTGCCGGCCTCCGTGGCGCCATCACCTGCAGTTTGTACGACGCGCACGTGTTCCACAGGCTCATGCACGCCCACGCCCCGTTGCCGTCACCGGCGACGCCACCGTCCTTCCCGGCGAAGCGCGCCACCCACGTGCCGAGGCTGGGCGCCGCGCTCAGGACGGCCTCCACGTCCGACGGGCACAGCGGCTCGCTGCCGAACCGCCGCTTGTACAGCAGCGCCGCCTGCTCGACGGCGAGCCTCTCGATCCTCACGTCGCTCCTGCAGGAAGCCGCCGCCGGCCTGACGTCGGCGAGGGGCTGGACGAGGATGGACAGGCGGGCCGCCGGCGCGTAGCCGAGCCGCCCGACGAAGAGGCCCCGCGACGCGGCGTTGGTGGCGTCGGCCGCCGCGACGACGTGGCGCGCGCCTTGGAGCGCCGCCCACGCCTCGACGGACTCGACCAGCTTCAAGCCAATGCCCTTCCTCCTGTGCACCGGAGCGACCCTGAGGCCAAGGATGTAGCCGGCGAGCACGGTGGTTCCGTCGCCGAGGCCGGTGGCGACGCGCTTGACGCAGCCTCGCGCTACGCCGACGAGCTCCCCTCCTCCCCCGGTGACCTCGGCTACCTACTAATTTATGAAAGGGATTTACATTTGCGAATGCAAAATAAAATGACCAGAATTTATAATGAAAATTTCAGAAAAGAAAATTGAATAGATCTTCACTGATTTGAATAAATGTTCACTATTTTTCTACAAATTTGAATGTTTTAACCTAGACAATTGCTCCCAGTATCCATTATAAATTTCATGCTCTAGTTATGAACACGCACGGATGAATTCATATGAACCTATTAGCATCTAAGCATGGTCAAACCTAGTTGGAATCCCTAATTAAGATCGAAGATTCACTTGATTAAAAGTACCTCTATTGTCAAATAGATAACGTCCTAAAATGAGTAGAGTCAAACCTCAATATCTTAAATAATGGGGGGTTGTATATATATATATATAAATATAATGATTTAATATGTAGAAATGGGACTTTATCATGAGCAATCCTTTCATGTAATTATATTTTTATTATTTTTCGTAAACATTATTGTCAGCAAAATAACGTGTTTACTGTCAGCAAAATAACGGTCGAACACTTACATAGAAGACCATGTCAAAGTCCAAAACGTCAAGTAAAAAAGAACAACAGAGATAGTAGCATGTAAGCATGAACCTAATTTTATGATTAGCCTTAACAAGATTGGCTATATACCTTAGGGTAATTGTGCAATTAGCAAGTAGCCAGTGAGGTGAAACAAATATTCCATTTCCATATTTGGGGCATGTAAAGCCTAAAGTAAAAAAGTAACTCCTAGCTTATGAAGATCACTCTTCAGGGCAGTTATAGAATTGTAGACTAGAGGTATCATATCATAGCTAGCTTATAATCATGTCAAACTTATGCATCTCAAAGATCTAGCTTTATCTAGCTATGCACATAGAAGCAAACACACAAAAATCACATATTAACCCATGTATATATATATATATATATATATGGTCTAGAAACATACCATCATGACATGGAGTGGGAAGAGCCTGATCCTGCACAAGGGATCACCCATCATGTTGGTGACAATGGAGAAACCCTTCCCTGCACTGATCTCGCAGCTCCTCTCGAGCTTTTCAATGGCGTCCATGTCGTGTTCCCAGTCGTACTCCCTTATCAAGACCTCGCCCTTCGCCATGGTGATGGCGCTGGTGCTGTCATTGAGATTGAGAGCCATGTTCTTGTTGTTCTTGCTGATGCTGCCCTTGCTTGGTCTTGTGGCACATGGATGGCTTGTTGTCATCTGTAGTCCTTTTCAATTGTAGTTTCCAGTGCTTGATGTTTTGCTTGAGGCTGCTCACATGCACCACCTTTGCTTCTTATAGTGATCAGATCACAGCAATAAGAACTAATCAGCAACTTTTTTCTAATAGTGATGATGTTAATGACACAAGAACTAGATTGTTTTCTTATTAAACTTGCAACCTAGCTAATATATCTATGTCACAGTGTCTGTATAGTAATATCACAGCAAGTAATACAAAACCTTAGTTATGTTCTATTCTAGTAGAGTCATCAGGCTTTTGCCTTGTACTTTTTATAACAAAGTCAAACTGCAACTTACTACAGAAAGAAAGTTATTCCTTTAATTTCTCTAGAACAAACTTATTGGAATGAACTACTTATTCCAAATCTTTTGCCCATATTAGAGTGGCATCTACACACATGCCTCAGAGTCAGAATGCATAAATACAATTTTTTATTGAACAAACAAATATAATTGGTGATTTCTCTATCATCGGAAATTTTCGGATTTCTTGAAAAAAAATCAGAGATCTTCTCATCGGAATGTACAGCGTTTGCATGATATCAATTTAGTCTTACTTCTAGAAGCGAATCGTTCGTACATTGTTACTTCCATCCCAAAATATAAGGGATTCTGGCCGGAGGTAGTATGATACAGAAACACAGATAACGAACTGATCTGCATTGCATATAAGAAGTTCAATCTTGCTTGCAGCATTCAAACAACTTGCCATATTTTGGATGTTGGATGAAGTATGCTCATCATCCTTCATAAGAGTTGTGATCAAATTAAGCAAGGTTTACATAAAAGTTTCGCCTTCGCAGCTTGGTCAAACACAGTCAAAGAACCCAAGGTGCAGACCACTATGCTGTGTATCCTCCTTTGGGCAGCAAAAGTTTGTGATTTGAGGTGTCTACACCATGAATGATCTGATGCAGTGGGCTATTACCATGTCCCATCAGTCGGCTTCAGTTTCAGGGATGGGGCTCCTTTTGACGGCCCACGATCATGAACACCAGCAATTGGCCTGGATTGAACTGTAAATTCAATTTTTCAGCATATTTGTTGCATGCAGGAATGTCATTTTGATCAGTTAATTGACTGGTATTGATGCAAATTGTCTGATAAGAAATTGTACTTGCAGGTTAATGTGTCAGACTAATCAGCCTGTCAATGTCTTCTGCAGCTAAGACTTTTTTTGTTTGGGAGGACAGCTAAGACTTAATTGAATGCTTTCAATTATTTCTGCACAATGAAGCATCAGAAGTATAAAAAAAAGACCAAATAAAAGTAAACTGGTTGATTATCCAGATCAGTAATTGTACTCTGCATATTGTGTTGTCTGGCCACTGTTTCCTGACAATGTTTACTGCCACTATGAGTCAGATTCACGGTGTCAAGATTTGGTTGATTTGATTTACTTGTGAGTAGTGAGCAGTATGAAATGTTTCACATGGTTCTATTTTATCCATGAGTTTTATTGCATTAAACTTTACGCATTTCTTTTTTGAAAGAAATAAACTTTATGCATTTCAACTGTACAGATATTGAAAGCCTTCACCCCAGCTTGTGCTTAGTTTCTTCACTGGCACATGTATTCTATTGCTGTCCAATTTTGACAAACACCCTATTTCAATGGAAGAACTTTTCTATGCCAGAATGATAACAAAATATGCTCTTTTTTGTGAAGAACAAAATATGTTCTTTCAAAACTCTATGGTAGTCAGGGAAGTATTTCTGATACTTACGACAAGTTGAGTTCTGCATTTCTGCAGCTTATGAAGTTACTACATGTTACCACTGAAAAGTACTGATTTTGATGTTACCACATTCATCAAACATCGCATATTGGTTAGATGAATTTGAAAAAGGTGGAGCAGTGTAAAATCCAGGTAAGTCCTCCCATGAGGGCTCACAGTTATGCATGTGATGTGAAGCTGTCCTGCCTTGCTTTGCAGTCACATTCTGAAAGTTTTGCAAAAAATCTGATGAAAAGCTGCCAAGCAGGACTACATTCTTTGAATGGGACCAATGGATTGACCAGATGACACAACCCTTAGTAATCTTTTTGTCACTGCAAAGTGCTAATCATGTTAGAGAAAAAGAAGTATACCAAGGAGGAACTTGGCATCAAATTCATAGGGAAGAAATAGGCGCCGAAGTTAAGCCGGAGGCTTTGAACTTGGGTGACCCACACCTCCTATCAATTTTAGCTAGACTCAGTTCCTACAAATCATGTTCAGGCAGTCCTGGCTGGGTAAATCATTGTGCTTAAATATTCTTGATTTGTCAGGATTTGGCGACTTGTCGTACCAAATTTATCCAATAACCGTTTATGGCAAAGGAGAAAACCATCACCAGGGTTCCAATTTTCAGCCTAATAAAATTGTTTGCGAAACTTCAGCATTGAGTTTTGAAGAAGATAATAGACAAAATGATTCTGACCTGGAGCACAGAAGATCAAGAACAGGTTCTTCTTTTCTTTAAGAATCAGTGGATAAACTGGAAATGTTCTTTCTGGTCTGAATTCTGAAACAATGAAGACCTATCATAAGCTAGATGTTGCCGATAATCTGATAGTACTATCATTCTATTATTGTTTTTTCTTTATCTAAAACAGGAGTTGGTTATAAAAGAAAAAACTATAACAAAATCACCTTGATTTGCCAAAATGACGTGTCAAATTTGTTGCCTCCAATGGAGATCTTGTTTTCCAAAGAACTTTGATAGTAACTTAAAATGATTGATTCTACAGTTAAAATCCTTGCATGGCTAGCAGTTCAGAGGAGCTGTTGAACAGCAGACCTCTGCTGCAACGCCGCAATTTGCGCTGTTCAAATGAGGAAGAAACAGTGGACCGTTTTTGTCGGTTTCTATTTGGCGCAGCAACTTTGGAGCTAAACTTTTTCATAAATTGTTTTTCTTCTCTCCAATGAAATGACTTGCAAGGCTTTTGCGTGTTCCCTGAATATGAAAAAGAATAACTGCAAAAGACTTTCTAGAGCGGCAAATCGATGGAAACACTTCTCATCAAGAATTTTAGCCTGCATGATATGAGAACATTCACTGGGCAATGGCAGAGAAATACTCTGGCATAGACGATTTACAAGAACAGTACATCAATCACAATTCCTATTTCAACAGTGAATTCCAAGTGATTGAATTGATGTTCAACTAATTATCGCTCCCCCCACGCTTAGTTCTTCTACTGCTCGGCATGCAAGAAGCATCAATTTCAACAGGATATCCAGGCCATGATTGCAAGTGGCAAACCAATCAGAAACACATGCATCAATCAGGAATCCTTGACTTGGAATTTGAAAATTCTGAGTAACAAATGATTCTATTTTGCAAGACATACCCATCACTCATTGACAGATTATGCTATGTTGTAAGGTTGTATCAGAATCGAACAGTTGTGATACACATTTTCTATACAATGTGCCAGAATAAGTTCTTAGGTACCTGTGACTAAATATCTTGGCTCCAGAGAAGTTTTATTTTATCTTTAATTTAATATTGTAATTTTGTATTCTTCAACAGAATCGCAGCTCATTTTCTCACTATGTGTGATGTGATGGTACAGCTGGTGAGTGGTGATCAGTACTGTTCATTTCATCTGGTCAAGCAGTCATCCAATGTCATGTATCACCCACAGTTTGGCTGTCAAAGATGAATGTCCAAGAACCAAGGTCCCCGCTACACAACATCATGTGAGATGCCCCATTGCAATCACTCTAACATGAGCAAATTTTAAACAAATTGGCTGGCCTACCCTAGAAGATATTCTTTTAGTGATCGGGGTTTGGGCAGAGGCAGGGATATTTACATTAAACGGCGAGTAGTTACCGGTTTTTGTACAGTTACTTTGGTTTTCTTTTCCTCTGCTTTGCATTGTCCAACTAGACTGAGCTAGCGCTTGGTCCAGGGCGACACCGTTTGTGTCGTTCTCTGTATAATTTTCCTCTCCATTAATCTTAAGCATTTGGCCGGCCTGGAGAAATATTTCTTTTAGTGTTTCTATTCTATCTTTGCCATTGACCTTAGGCCTGTCTAATACAAGATTTCATCTCTCAGTTTTCAAGACCATGAAATAGACAATGAAACAGATCTCCTTCTCACATAGTTTCATCGTACAGGTTCATAGGTTATTTTATTTTTTCTCACTGGTCGCACAGTTCATGAAGTGACGAATAAGGAGCCGTCCATGAAAGAATGTTCTTAGTGCGGGTTTCACCTGGTTTCCAACGTTTTGGAAACAACGTTCTATAGTTTCATCCCCATGAAACCTTTTCCCTCTATCTCCTCTTTGTTTCATGCAAAAACTATAAATTTGTTGATGTGGTACCTCATTTAATGTGCATAAAATACCCTATGAAACCTCATTAAGACTGGCCTTAACAGCCCATTCTTCACGAACACATCCCTCCATTCATGTTTACTTGTATTTTTTTAGATAATGAAAGCTTTATTTATACTCAGTTAATTACATCAGGATGATACAATTCAACTGATTCACCTCCGGTCTCTGCATAAAATGCACACAACCAAAAAAAGAAGAAGAAAGAAACCACTAGAACTATTCCCAAGCACAAAAGTGAGACAAACAAATATCTTAGTGGATATCAATCCGAAGACTAGACCGCCACCCATGCTTCTGGGTAAAAAACTCCTGCGCCACCTGGTCCAACTGTCGTGATACCACCATAATAGTATTTCGTTGTTCAGGTTGATAGAGAATGACCCAAATACGTAGCCATCGGATAACTAAAGTACGTAGCCACCAGGTTGGTAGAGTATGTTTACTTATATGGGTTTTGATCACATTCTATGTTCACAATAGTTACCAATTTATGTTTTTTGCGATATCATTTTCTACCCTTCCTCCATGGGTCCACCATGTTATAGAGATGGAAAATTGTAGAGCACCATTGACGATGGGATGGGCATGGGTCAACCCGTTGGTAACAGTTGACCCACTTTAATTCAATTAAAAAAACTAAATTTTATTTTGATCCTAAAACTAAACTTAGTTCATCTAGTTGAACTCAAATGAGCCAACCGCTACCTGCGGTCCGACCCGGACCCAATTAACGAATCTCGAATATCCAATAAAACAATGCAAAACTTGCACAAATACTGAGAGAATCACAATGGCAGTTTTGTCATATCAGTAAAAAGCCTTGGCATTTGTGCCAGGATCAATATTGTCGGTCATGATAATCCAAATTTATTTTATACTTCAATTGTTCAATGAGACATTCTTGGTTTTATTTTGTTATCGACCTCTTGTAATTAGTTTGGGCCTAGCTGTCTACCTTTGTAGGGATTAGGGAATATGATGTAACTTTGATGGATGAGTGCTCATTACTTACGCTCACAAGTTAAAATTGCCGGTTTAGAGTAATATGTTTGAATAGATTACTGTTATTTTTTTCATACGCAAATATGATATATTTAAGCATTTTTATAAGTCCTGAAGTGGAGAAAATTATCAGTAAAGGTACTGAGCTGTTAGTCTGGGAGCACATCTGATGTTCTTATGCTTATCTCCTGTTAAAACTCTCAGTTTTATGTTTTGAATGACCAACTGATCCAGAAAGCTCCATATTGGCAGTACTTCAAATGATTAAGAGCAAAAGTGCTACTAACTCTGTCCCAAAATGTATCAAAATATAAAAATTTTTAAGGTTACACACAAGTATTAAAAATAGATAGAATCAAATGGAAAAAAAGTTATGATTGGTCGAAAAGATAATGTAGATAAAGTTATTATATTTTAAGATAAATTTTAAATGCTAGAAATTACATATTTTGGGACCGACGAAGTAGTCAATTTTAATTCATCATGATATGCTGATGCATATTTCCAGTATCACACACACAAGAGCAAAATGGTATTTGATTTTGTTATTGCAACTGATTGTTATAGTGCTCTACATCAGCTACAAGCCTACAAGGCTACAACAAACAAACTAAGCCGATGGTAGAACTGTAGAAACATGTGAGGTGAAAAAAATGGTGTACAGATTGAATTCTACGCATGGCTGGGGCTAACAATAACAAATGAGTATATCCTAAGTGTATATTGTATATTGAATCAAAATGTCACAGCATCTTCAGGGCATTGCAAAACCCTCTTCCTGACGCCAAGCACACGCAGCATGTAACTTTCCTGGCTGCATTAGAACATCATGTGCCTTGTTCATTATCTGCAAGATGAGATGGTGGTGTTTTCTGTAAGTTTCATTTCTATGTAACAGGAGAAACTATTGAAGTGCCATCTTAGATGATAGCCATACAGTACATTTCTTTGCACAATGAGCGAATGGCGATGTACTAACGTCTAGTACATCATACCAGGAGTTTTGGGGTGTTCAATGTGCTTTCTTTTTGAGGAAATGTGATGTACTTTCTATAGAGTTTGATCTTTGTAATTTCAATATTCAAGATCATATGGTAAATTGGAAAAGAAAAGTGGCACAAAGTTCTTGACAAGTCCAGTATAGAAGTCCGATACTCTGAACTCTAGTATCTTTCTTAACAAGGTGATGGCGTGAATAGTGTTTTTTTCACTTACATTGGTTCAACTTGGAAGTGGGGATCAAACATGAAGAGTTCCCTCTGCTCATCTGTAGGATTTCCCAGCCACTGGCAGAACATCCATGCTGCGCCAGCAACCGATGACACGGACAGGATCGCCAGGAAACCGAAATGAGAGACGTCATTTGCGATGATGGCCATACCGAGCATGACTAATTCTGCAAGGCTTGATATTGAGACCTCCATTCCACCAATAAGATTTGCTTTTGAAGCCGGAACACCTGTTTGGAGAATCTGCGTACCCACAACATCGTATGACATGTGCCCCAACCGAGATAATGCCTGCAAAACAACATAGAACATGCACATGGATTAGTACTACAGTTTTGTTAAAAGTCTATTGAATTGGAACAAGTTCTTAGGATTTCGTCCTCACGATAGCAGCCAGGAAGATAAGTAGAGGTGTCCGCTGTGAAATAGAACCAGTCCAATACACTACGAGAGCGACTGACAGGAGTGAAGCTTGAACTATCAATCCAGCTGCTCCTGCCTAGTATAACATAAGCCAGTTGTGTCAAATTGTAAGTTTGTAACATAATATAAACAAACGAAAATAAGTAAGTATACGTCCAACCTTTAGAATTCCAACTCTTTCCACCAAGCTTGAGGAGATGAATGTTGCAACAAGGCCCATGATAGAACACAATCCACTAAAAGCACCAACAATCGACGGACTAATACCTATAAATTATCAAAGAGTTATGCTGTTAAGAGACTTTTCCAGGAGTTGCAAATTTGAGCTGGAGTAGTGAAACCTACCACGATGCATCAATAGTGCAGTCATTATGGCACCAGGAGCAAGGGCTACATTGAAATTTAGAAACACAGTAGCTACACTTGCAGGTAGAACTGTTTGCTGCTTATACTCATTCCAGCCATTTCTGATAGCACTCAAGCCATTTTGAACTGAAGGTTAAAGAAAGCATTAGACTCTACAGAGGTGAAATGAAATAAGAAACTCAATGATCTCACCAATCTTACGAACATCCAATAAATTGGCACAAATAGATTCATCACTGGGGGTTCTAGAGGAATCAAGAGCATGACAGGAGAATCTGTTAATTAGTTGACCCAACACAACCTGAAAGTTCATGTAGAATCTTGTTAGTGTGCTGCATCTGGTGGTTCAATTTTTGACTCAAGAAGGAACATGAAATATACCAGAACAGGGAAACTGCATATCATTAGACCACAAGCAATCTTCAAACAGGTTACTGGATGGTATTTGGACAGCAGAAGGCCAAAAACTGAAGCACCAACAGTCTGAAATCATACAAATCTGGTTATGCAAATATAACTTGTCAACTAAAAATAAGAGATTGCATAGTGGATACTGAATAAATTATTAAGATAACAAAACCGACCAAATAGTCTTGTTGCCTGCTCCCATAATTAAAGAATGTGCTCATATAAAGGCTTGAAAATGTTAGAAACATCTCACCTCACAAATAAGATCAAGTCGATTAAGCACGGCGTTAGCTTGAGCTAATGCAACCGGCCTGTTAGTTCCTGCTAACTTCATAGAGAAAAAGCCAAGGGAGAAAGCTGATCAGAGCCAACAAAAGGTATCTAGCTATTCTAAAATCTGAAGTTCTTTTTATGATGTCAAGTAAATTCCATTTCTATGTTGTGCATTTCTTCCATTTCACTAAATGGATTTTTATAACAAAATCTACAAAACTTATATCTGGATAAGCAGCCCTACCAAGACAACCCAGTCCCGCTCCATAGCAACTCCTAGTGCCAATCCTGCAAGCCTTTCAATAGCTCCAGATGCCACTAGTGCGATGAACCAAGGTTTGAGAACTATGGCTGATGTAGATGCATGGGTCACATTCTTCATAGCATAGATGACCATTGCAGCTGATATCAACTGAGTGGCTACCTGCCAGAACAGGTTGCACAGAAAACAAGCATAAATTCGGGATTTTCGCAACTTGCATGGAATCTAATTTGGCTTTTATACCCAAAAAATAAGAAAAAAAGGACAAACACCTGGACAGCATTCAACCCTGTGTACATAGGTATTCTAGGGAAATGATCCATAAGTTTCCCAACTATTGGTGCCCCAATAAAGACTGAAAGCTGTATATCATAAAACAAATTAGATTATTGAAACGAAAGAAACTTCTTGAATTTAGTCATTTAGTGCAGTGGTGAGTACCTTTGTGAAGAAACCGACAATAGCCACAGGCAATAGGCTTGGATGAAGAATTGCCAGCGCAGCAGGCCAAGCAAAATTCCAAAGTTGTTCCACCAAGTTACCAAATAAGTAGCTAGCGTATAGAGCTGCATCAATCATACACGATGTTTAAAGGATCTTAGAAGCTCCACCGCAGATATATATGTTAAAAAGTAAAAATAAATCACTGGAAGTCAGCTTTTCTGCTGCAGACAAAAGCTAGGTTTTGTGTCCAGTATTGACTGAATAAGTTAACAGTATGAAGTGCAGGCATTACACAGTGCATAAGAATACCGGTGGCATGATCCAGAAAAAAACCCACATACCATATAGTCCAGTGGGGTGAGCAGGGGTGGCAGCTAAAGTATGTTGCTCACCCTCAGACAAGACCTGCATCGTAAACAGACTGTCACAAGAGGACCAAATAAAAATGGTATCTGACCAAGAGCATTGGAAAAGAAAGAAGATCCATACTGGAAGCTCTTCAAAATCAGTAGGATGGGAAGCCCTCTCATGCAGGGGAAAAGGACTAGCATCTGGAACATCTCGTAGGTGAACAACTGGAATGGCGCAGGCTGGCAACAACGGTGGGTGATCATCTAGAGCCTCTTCTTCATTGGCATGACTAACATCAACCTCAACATTTGTTATGTAACACCTTGGGACAAGAGTGCTTAACCTGGCAAAACATTATCATGTTGTTGATCTTTTGCCAAATCCTAAATTGAAAGACGCTTAGAGTACAGATTATTTTGCAATTTCCATGCTACCTTAACTATCATAATCATAAGACAAGAACAAAAGCAACATACATTCCCAGAAATTCAACCCACTAAATTGACATACTGCAATCCTCTAATGGGTGAAATAATGTTCTACTGATTCATACTGACTATCAAGAGCTCCATTGGATCCATTGATCAGAACGAATGATCAAGCACAGACATACGACCACACCTAATTTCACTCTATCTTATGAGGTAATTATCATTTGAAACTTTGAAACCCACCAATGCTAACAAAGAACCAACCCATGACTAAAATACCAACACCATATGCATGCCAAATTGCCAAGCTTCCAAAGAAGCGCAGCCACAGCCTATCCCAACTCCTATATATCTCTTCTTCACCACAAACAAACAAGCCATGAATCCCAATGAAGAAACTTCCCCAACCACCAAGCTTCCACGCCCTTCCAGCTTCTTCCCCAGCGCAAACTTTCTCATGCAAAAAATCCCCACGCCTCGCGTGCGATTACACCAATCCTCTCACATCCGAGCAGAGCGGAGCAGCAAAGCAAGCAAGCAACCACTCACCTGAGCGGCGCACCGGTGCGTGGGGAGGAGTAGGCCGGCGGCCTCAGCCGCAGCCCGGGCACTTCCGCGAGGTGGTACCGCCTCCCGAGGAGCGTCTGCCGCGGAGGCGAGGCGAGGAGGGCGACGGCGGTGGCGGTGACCATCCCCATGCTGCTCCTCTACGTCTACGGCGGCGGCGGCGGCGCGACTACTCATGCATGCAGCCTCTTCCGGCACCGGGCAGCCGCCGGCGGCTTTGGGGGTGGGGGGTCCCCTTCTCAACTCTGAAGACAGAAGCTTCCGGAAACTTCTGGAATGGAATCCCCGCGCTGGGCCGCCGCCGCAGCTCGGTTCCCGCCTTATCTTGATGAGGCGGAGGAGAAGCGGGCGGCGAGTGAGCGAGGCCGGCGTCAAGTTGGCAACTTGGGGGAGTGAGGAAGACAGCGCGAGGGGATGTGAGGTGGGATCGTGGCCGTCTTTTTTTAAAAAATAATGATTTTATTAGAACCAATAAATTACATCAAGATAGTATAATTCATTGAGTCTTTTCAAAAAGAAAAAAGAAAAAAAAGAAAAAAATACACACTCAATACGACTTCCTAATAAAAAAAGACAAAAACATAATCTTAATCTTAGTGGCTAGCAATTCATAGATTAGACCGTCACCCATGCTCCTCGGTAAAAAACTCCAACGCCACCCAGTACAACTGACGTGATACAACCAAAATAGTATTTCGCTGTCCAAGTTGGTAGAGTATGGTCCAAATACGAAGTTATCGGGTAGCTAAAAAGGTAACCTGCAAAATAGAACACACCATCTTGTTATCAAAAATTGCTTTATTCTTGCTTAGCCAAATAAATCAACATAGAGCAGTTATATCCATCAAAAGCAGGTTCCTCATGTCCAAGGGAACACATGATAGCCAACTTCCAAACATATGGCATTACAAGGAGGTTTTAAATTAAAGGTACCAAACCAAACGAGATACACGACCGTGAAAGAATAAATGTTGAATGGTTTCATCGTGAGGAAAAAACACACTTCTTGCTTCCATTCCACTTTCTCTTAGCAAGGTTGTCTTTAGTTAGAATCACGCCCCAACGTAAATACCGAAGGAAAATTTTAACTTTTAAAGGAACATTCAGCTTCCAAATACGTTTATTGATATTTCGAACCCCTGTATGTGTTAGAGCTAGATAATGAGATTTGACCAAGAAGATCTCATTCGGTGTGAGATTCAGTAAAACTCATCTTACTCCTGTATTAGGACCAGGTCCACTAATCGAGTCAATAAGTTATGCCAAGCCACCCGTTTTGACCCAATTAAATCCCTTCACCAAGAAAAGCACGGAGTATTGTTTTGGAATATCTGAGCTATGGTCGACTTTTTATGCCTAACTATGTTATAGAGACATGGATACTGTTCTCTTAACAAGGCATTACCTAACCATTTGTCTTCCCAGAATCTAACTTGAGAACCGTCTTTAATCTTGAAGGATTCAAACCGAAAAAATCATGTTTTACCTTCATTAGACTAGCCCAAAAATGAGAGTCCCCCGCTTTCCAATATGATTGAGATAAAGGTTATGATCCCAAATATTTATTGCGTATCACTTGTTGCCACATTCCGTCATAAGTAAGAAGTTAGTACAACCATTTACTAAGCAAAGCTTTATTCTTTAACTCAAAGTAATGAATTCCTAGCCCCCCTTGTTCTCTGGGACGACAAATAATGTTTCATTTAGCAAGCCGGTATTTCTTCTTATGACCATCTCCTTGCCAATAAAACCTAGATCAAAAGTAATCAAGTTTTCGAAGTACTCCGCTAGGTATTGTAAGGAAGGACATCATCTATATTGGTAGACTACTAAGGACTGAGTTAACCAAAGTAAGTCGTCCACCCAACGAAAGAAGTTTACCTTTCCAACTACTCAATTTCTTTTCAAATCGCTCGATAACTTCTTTCCATTCCACATTTCTCAACTTCCTATATTGGATCGGAATGCCAAGATACCAGAATAGGAAGTTGCCAATCTAACAACCAAAGAGTTGGTTGTAATGATCACTGAACTCAAGAGCTTCCCCAAAACAATACAATTCACTTTTATGAAAATTAATCTTTAGACCCGATAATTGCTCAAAAGCTATAAGCACCATCTTCAAGTTTTGAGCCTTTTAAAGATCATGACTCGTAAAAAGAACCGTGTCGTCGGCATATTGAAGTATAGATAGACCCCCATCAATCAAATGAGGTATGACGCCCTCAATTTGCCCTTGTGTTTTGGTCCTATTTAGCAGGGTGGCAAGCATATCAGCGATGAGGTTAAAAAGGATTGGAGAAATAGGATCTCCTTCCCGAAGGCCTATTTTAGTCTGAAAAAAAGGCCCGACATCATCATTGACTTTAACTACCACACTACCCCAGAGATAAAGGACTCAATCCAAAAAAATCCACTTGGGCGAAAAGCCTTTCATCCGAAGAGTTTGCAACAAAAAAGACCATTTAATCTTATCACATGCCTTTTCAAAGTCAATTTTGAAAATCACCCCACTCAATTTCCTCCTGTGTAGCTCATGAACCGTTTCATGTATGATGACGACTCCATCTAAAATGTTTCGTCCATGCATGAAGGCCGTTTGGGTTGGATTCACTAAATGGTCAGCCACCAAGTTAATCCAATTTGTCGCCACCTTTGTGAATAATTTAAAACTGACATTTAATAAGCAAATGGGTCGATATTGTTGAATTCGATTTGCTTCTCTGACTTTCGGAAGTAAAGTGATTACTCCAAAATTTAGTCCAAAAATTGGGAGGCTGCCAGCATAGAACTCCTTTAAAAAGGTCCATCAAGTCATACTTAATAACCTCCCAAAATTTTTGGTAAAACTCAGCTGGGAAACCATCTGGTCCAGTAGCTTTATTATGCTCCATCGCAAATATGGCTTCTTGCAGTCAGAAATTCATTTTTAGCTTGTGAGACTTTGGCCAAATCCTCAAACAATGTCTCATCAAGCGAAAAGGAATTAATCTCCGGGTGTCCAAACGGATTCTTATAAAAACTCGTAATATACGTTTTTAGCGCATCCACCCCCTCAATTTTCCCTTCCTCCTGATCTAGGAAAAAGATCCTCTTCTTTATTTTGTGTTGTTATCTCCTAATAACACATTCGAAACTTTTGACCACTGGTACCATTTGAGCTCCTCCTCGCGAAGCAGACTCACCAAAGAATCTCTTGATTGATCAAGAAGAAATCTTTCTTGATCCGAAAGTAGTCGTACTTCTGTTGCGTTGTCTAAGTGATCAATAGTGGTTGTAATTCCACCTTTCTCTTCTTATAGACACCACTCGTATGAGCAGCCCACCCTCTAAGATGGCGACGTAAAACGCTCATCTTGTTATTCCAACATTAGACCGCATTCTGCCCCTTGACTGGTTTGTTCCATATCTCGAGGACGCGATCATGGAAATCATCACGCAGAAACCAACCAAGTTCCAACTGAAACTGTTTGATGTTTCCGGTTGTCACACTCGAAAATTTTTCCCAAATTTCCAGACTATTTTCTGTATTGAGTCCCTGTCCAGGCATCAACCAGGGTACATAAAATGACAAATTAATACACAGATCCTAGCGTATACATAAAGCGTATAATTACTTACAGGAAAAGAGACACTTGGTCCTCACACTCGAAAGAAAGCAGCGACAACAGGAAAAGACGAACCTAACAGGGCTTTAACTCTACTCCACAGGTAAACTCAACTGGGGTCTGAGCCTTGGTACTTTAACATCGTCTTCGACTTAGAAGCACTACACTTCTGAAAGGGGGAAAAATTTGCAAGGCTGAGTACAACCAACGTACTCAACAAGCCATACCAAGGAAATACATAGATGCGAGGGAAGGCAAAAAGAGGCTTGGGGATGATTTTGCGGAAAAGCGGTTGCAAACCCTTTATTTCAAAAACGGGGACAACTGTTGATTAATTAAGTCAATATTAATCCTTCACTGAACAATGTTATACCCAAGTTGAACAGACCCAACCATTTTCACCTGATCTAATTCAGATTATTAAGCCAATTTATTAAGAGTGAGACTAATCATGGTGAATCTGGTTGATCGCCCATAATTGCGGGCACAGCTATTCGAATAGTTTTACTCTGATTAGAGGTGCACTACTTTACCCACAAGACACGGTTCCACACATGTTGCCATGCCCCCGAAGTATCACCATGATACTGCAAAGGAAAAAATCGTGACAAGACCTTTCGCATAACCTTCCCTTAACCAATCGAACCACACCAAGGTTTCACCCTCACTCCCATCCCCGGGCAGTGGGCAGCCTCCCCGAGTACCGCGGTGAATCCGGAAGCCCAACAACCCTTATATCGGGGCCAACTGCAACTCCATCACGCCCACCCTTGCCAGGGATCGTTGGCTAGAGAAAAGCTATACTACGAGTCCAGCAGTTACCCATTCTTGCTTGTGGTAAGCACTGTAAGTCTTTTAGGGTTTCCCATGAACCGGTCCTTAATTGTCATGGGTGCGACAATCCAAAACTGTAACACCCTGAGGTGTTTTCCCCTTTTAAAAATCCAAAAGAAAATCATAAAAGAAAATCGTTGGAATTAACTGGAGGGAATTAATAATTTTAAAATCCAAACGATAAATGGAAATGGCATGGTAGGATTTTTCCTAAATTCTACATGTCAAAATACGCTAACATGATTTTTAGTGGAATTTTCGAGCACCGAGAAAATAATTTTTAACCAATTAAAATCAAGTTTGGAATTAATAAATCCGGAAAATCAATTTCTCTCTCCTCCGTCCTTTCCCGCTCTTTTTCCGCGTGGCCGCCGGCCGAGTCGACGGCCCATCCTCTCCGCGCGCGCCCTCCTCTCTCTAGCGGCCGACGAAGGCTACGGCCCGCCGACCCTCGCGCCGCAGCCTAAGTCCAGTTCGTCTCCCTTCTTGCCGGGACACTAGCAGTGAGGCCCACTGTCGCCCCGTCCCCTACCTCCGGCTGCCCGCCGCCATTGACGCCGCCTCGCCTCGTGCGGATCTCGGCCGCCGTCCCTCCCGCGTGCCCTAAAGGCACCGCCTTAACTTCCCGTCTCTTCCGCCGCCATCAATCGCCCTGCCGCTCCCGCACCCCTTAATGGTCGGATTTAATCACCGGTCATTATTTCCCCCAAATCGAGCCGGCGAGGAATTACGCCCTTATCCGGTCACCGCCGACCTTCCCATCCCCTATATAAGCACCCCTCGCCTCCCCGAGCTCCCCACACCTCCACTCAAGCCTCTCTCTCTCTCTCCGTCGTTCCCGCACCGTGCGCCTCGCCGGACTTCGTCGTCGAGGTTCGGCCGTGTGTTCCCGCTGCTCCGAGACGCTCCGAGCTCCGCCGACTCCTCCCTCTTCGTCACCAGTGCCAGCGTCGCTCCGGCCACCCTTCCCCGAGTGGTTCCGCCGCCTCCCTCACTGTCCGCGCCGTCGTCCCCTTCGGCTCCGGTCGCACGCGGTAGAGCACCCGTCCCTATTTCCTCTCGCCGAGTGCGCGCGCGCCGTCCCCGAGTGCGCACGGCTCCGCCCACACGTGAGCCGCGGTATTCCGCCGCCCGCACCGCCGCCCGAGTGGCGCCAGTCGGTCTCCGGCCGCTGTGCACCATTGCCGGCCGATCGCGCCACCCGAACCCCTTCCCGACCGTCCGATTCGCCTCGGCAGACGGGCGCCCGTCCCCGCGCCCGCGTGGCACACCGCGTGGCCGCCGAGCGCGCCCGTGTGCGCCACGTGGTGCGTCGCTCTCCTCTCGGCCCGTGGACTCGGTCTACCATGGACCGGTGCTCCCGCGACCGATGACGCCATCGCCGACGTCGCCCTAGCGCCGACGCAATTCCGGGATTTATTGCGCAATAAATTATTAAGGATTTTTCTGTTTTAGTAAAAACACGGATAATCTTCTAAAAATCATATCTTTTCAACCCGACCTTCGTTTTAGCCCATTCAAATTTCATTAAATTCGTAAAAATGCCAAGAATCCATTAAAAATGGTTTTGTTTCCTGTTTTAGTAGCCTTTTAGCCTGTTTTGTTGAAGTGCTTGTTTGCCGTGTAGATCCTAGTCCCTTCGTCCGGTTTACTTGAAGTCGTCGCGAAGTCCCCCAAACCGAAGAGCAAGGCAAGTCATGCTATATCATTGATCATATTGCTCCGTTTTGCTAAAACACTGTTTTACTCTATGAAATCGCATGTATTTTATGTTGTCATTTCATGGGAAATTATACACCCTATGCTTAGTCTATGCCTTAGGTTTGACACCCCAAACCCTTGACAAAACTTGGGAAAATAATGTGACTAGATTTCGGACTAGGTTATGCTTAGCCCGGCTTAGTTTCACTAGCTCACTAAAGGGGTCATTTTCTCACTTAATATATATCTCCTGACTTATGTTCGGAGGATTAATGAGTAAAGATTCAGGTGAATCGGACTAATAACTAAAATATGACAAATGGTGGGCTGTGGGCGCTATGGTTTTGGCTAGCGACGCCCATAGCGATTAAGGACCGGTTCACGGGACCCCTCGGGAGAATGACCGTGCAAACCACAAGCCGAAATGGGTAAGGTAGGTCCCGTAGTGTAGCCTCTCCTAGCCGACGAACCCATCGGCAAGGGTGAGCGGGATGGAGTTTCGTCGGCCCCGTATAAGGGTTGCTGGTCCGGATTCACCGAGGCACTCGGGCTGCCCACTCCCGGGGTCCGGAGTGGGGACGAAACCTTGGTGGGGTTCGCTTGGTTAGAGGGGGGGTTATACGAAAGGTCCTATCACAGTTCCCTTTTCGGGGTACCGCGGTGGTATTCCGGCGCACGGGAAACCGTGTTGTGGGGCTGTGTCTTGTGGGTACAGTTGTACACCTCTGATCAGAGTAAATCTATTCGAATAGCCGTGCCCGCGGTGATGGGGCGATCGACCGAGCTCTCCGTGATTAGTCTCACACTTTTACACCCTAAGTTTTGGAACATGACTAGTATAGGTGGATGGTTTGGGCCCGTCACAACGTGGGGATAACGTTGGACGGTGTTGGAGTAAAAATGCTCTACTTACTCAATTTACTGTTGTTTTGGTTTTGTTCAAATTCGTATTGTTTGGAAAAACTCCTGCCGTTTGCGCAAAAGCAAACCTTAGCCAGACCTTGGTCTCCCCTTCATTCATTCTTCTCCTCTTCCGGCGTGACTTGTTGAGTACGTGGAAGTACTCATCCTTGCTTCTTCACCAGAACCTGAGCCAGAGGGTGAAGACGAAGATGAAGTGGAGTAGGCTTTGTCCTGCACTCTGGAAGCTGCCTGTGGAATGGTCGAAGCCGCGTGGCCAGCGCCAAGCTTAGGCTTAGGCCCTTTTTCTTTTCCACTGCTCTTTTGTAATCTTTTTGTATTGTTTCTAAGACGTGGAACCGTAATATCAACAATTGTCGTATGTGTACCCTGGCTGGTCTGGACAGGGATTTTAATACACATACAGCTTTGAAAATTCGGGTGTGAATTTCTGGGCGTGACAAGTTGGTATCAGAGCCAATTTCCAGACCGTAGGAAAAGCCAAACGGAAAAACCCTATGAGCCCTCTCAATCTTTTCATATGCATGAGCCCCGGCTTTTGAAAATGGTTTCGGGAAAATGGGACTTGTTTCCTGGATTGGGGAAAATTTTAAGTTTCTCTCAAAGCATTTTGAAAACCGGTCAAGTCTAAGTGATAGGATTCTAGAGTTAAAATTTGGAAAAATCATTTGATCTCGTATTCAGCCGCCAAGTTGGGATTTTCTAAGGGGTCAGTGTCCTAAGTCGAGATAGGAGGGAATGGTCGCCATTTTATATTATAACTAAGCGTCTTTTTTTCAGCATCATTTAGGGGATGTCCTTAGAAGTTTTACTTAAGCCTCATAAAAATGTTTCTCAAAAACCCTCTTTTTCTCGTTTACTTTACTTGAGTCCTTTATCGTTTGTCTAACTTGGGTTTGAGCATGCATTGATCCCCTACCTTGTCTTCTCTAGATGGCAGCCGTCCAGTCACCCACAACGGTCGGGGGTCCGAAAGGGTTCGTCGCGGAGCTAGCAAGAATGGCCTTGGCGAGGGCTATCCGGATGCACCCGAGTACACCGTCGTCTCACCATTTGGCGTGAGTTGCCTCACCAAGTCCGCCCGGAGGTGCACGGGTTCGTAGGCACCAATATACCGAACATGGTGGTCACGGCGTCGGGAGGAACAGATGAGCATGCCGCCAAGAGGCGCTTATCTAATGCTGGCTCGGATGAGGAGATGCATGACTACCATCTCCGCCACTCGCCTACCGGTACCATCCTCGGCGGGAACTTCATCAGCAACCAACACCTTCCGCCGTTGAAGGGAGAACGACACCACCTTCTCCCACATGAGGACGGTGATTGAAAGGCCGGATAAGATGCATGCGAGCTTCACATGGCGGCAAAGGCCCCGAATGACCGAAAGATCTTAAAGATCAAGAGTTTGAAGGATGAGGTGGATCGACTCAAGAGAGAGATCGCCGATCGAAGGGGCTTCCACCTCCCAACATCCTTCGGATAAGGATCACGTCACGGAAGAACACCAAGGCTCCGGAGGATGCATCGGCGCCCGTGGTTCCACCTCCGCACCACCGCCTTCCCTGGTCCCAGTACGCATCCCGCTCTTGCTCGGGTGCCGCCCTAAGCGGAGGAGGAGGATGGATCTCGGTGTCCGATGCGGCGGCGGCTCCAGGAGTCCCGACGAAAGGCGAGTTAGCCGGCTCTCGAAGCCGCTCAAAGGAAAAAGAAGACGGGAACTTCCTTGGAAGTGGTTTCGACTCCTCCGACCGTGGAAGCCGTTCGACCCTTAGAGCGTCGCCACCCTTAGTTTACCGTTTTCCTAGTTTTTCCGTTTGCCTAGTTGCTTTGTGTGTTAGGTGTCTTTGTGCGTGTGTAGTGGTCAACCTATATCAAGTGTGGATATGGGTTGCCCAATTAAGGATGTTGGGTGTTTTAAGTGTTTTAAGTCAAGAATAGATCAAAACAAGTAATAAAGATCAACTTCTCTGTTCAATCTATTTTACTCCTTCTCCCCGCCTTGTTTGTTCCGCTCCTTCGGATGGTGAACACCAGGAATGGTAGCAACAAGAATGAGTCACCGAGAACAACACCCGTGCTAATACCAACAACCCACCTCCTCCCCCGAAAACATCACTTTGGCACAAGTTCGCCAACTGGACCTGATGATGGCGCAATGATGCAAAAATGCAACAAGAAGATCGCGGATGCAGTTGCAAATGATGCAACAGTTTCAACGCGAAACGACTCGACGACCATTTCGCACCACCCCTCCCCCACAAAACACACTATCGAATTTCTTCGAGTCCGACCCCCAACTTTCTCCAAGACCACCAACCCCATGGAGGCTAATGACCGGATCATTGCCATAGGAAAGAAGTTGGACCTTCTCCAAAGGCACGACCAAGAAAGGGTGTCTTTCGCCGCTCACCAACTCCAAGGTCCCGCCTCGGCTGGTGGGACAATTTCTTGGTCACCCGTCGGCGGACGCACCCGCAGCTTACTTGGGCGAGTTTTGCCACCAATTCGGAAGGCTCACATCCCCGGAGGGGTAGTAGCCCGAAAAAGAGGGAGTTCGAGATCCTTGGAGCAAGGCACTCGAACCGTCACCGAATATCTGCACGAATTCAATCGCTTAGCACGATATGCTCCGAGGACGTACGTACGACGCCGAGCGTCAAGAGAAGTTCTTGGCCGGTGGACGATGAGTTGACGGACAAACTCATCTCTCGGTGAGTATGCCGACTTCGAAAAGTTGGTCGACAAAGCCATCGTCAAGAAGACCAACGCAATAAAATGCTCGAAAACGGAAAGCTACCCGGTTTAGGCCACATTCCCAGCAAGGGAATTCCCGGCCGCGTTTCACTCCGGTGGTCGAATGGGCCTACCACTATGATCGTTCGTCGCATCGCTCGTACCATCCCGGAATTTCCAACCCAAAAGCCGTCCCGACACCGCAGCGGAATTCGGCCCCACGTCCGCCAACAAGCAGCGCCACCGCAGCAAGCCGATGCCACCAAAGAAGGACTCGGGATTCAAACCGGTAATGTTTCAATCAGTGGAGAACCTGGACATTTCGCAGACAAATGTCCAAGACCAAAACGCGCACCCAGGTTCATCCAAGCAAGAGTGAATCATGCTTGCGCGAGAGGAGGCACGGACGCACCGGATGTCATACTAGGTATGTTCCCGTGAACTCCTTTAATGCATCGTCTGTTTGATTCGGGTGCAACCCATTCTTTCATATCAAAAGCATTCGTGGGGAAACATGGTTTGTCGGTGTTAAAACTTAAGATACCCATGCGGGTCCAAACACCCGGGAACCGTTTGAACACCGCCCACTTTTGCCCTTCAGTGGCAATAAAAATCCAGGGATTCCCCTTTCTAGCCAATCTTATCCTTCTAGAATCAAAAGGCCTGGATGTCATCCTTGGGATGGACTGGTTAACCCGTCATAAAGGTCTGATCGATTGCGCAAGCCGCATGATCTCTTTAACCAATGATGAGGGGAAGAAAGTAATTTACTGCTCCCCTAAACCACTGAGGGTAGTAACAAGTCTGAATCGGATCTCGGCTAAGGAGAAGCCCGAAGAGAAAGGAAAGGATCAGGCGAAGTTGGAAGATATTCCTGTGGTTTGTGAGTACCCGGAAGTCTTCCCGGAAGACCTAACCACAATGCCACCTGAAAGAGAGATAGAGTTTCGGATTGACCTAGTCCCTGCCACTGCTCCAATCCATAAGAGACCCTATAGAATGGGAGCCAATGAGTTGGCAGAGGTCAAGAAGCAAGTAGATGAACAAGCATGAAAGGTTATATCCGCCGAGCACATCGCCCGGGGTGCGCCAGTCATTTTGTGGAGAAAAAGGATAAGACCAAAAAGGATGTGCGTCGACTATCGCGCACTCAACGAGGTCACTATTAAGAATAAATACCCTCTCCCTAGGATTGATGACCTGTTCGATCAATTAAAGGGAGCAAAGGTGTTCTCCAAGATAGACCCGGTCGAGCTATCATCGCCTAAGAATCCGAGAAGAAGATGTTCCTAAGACGCCTTCGTCACTCGGTACGGCCCGTATGAGTGCACAGTCATGTCCTTCGGACTTACAAATGCCCCACCTTTTTCATGAATTTGATGAACAAAGTGTTCATGGAATTCCTAGACAAGTTTGTCGTGGTGTTCATCGACGACATCTTGATCTATTCGCAATCGGAAGAGGAACATGAGCACCATCTTCGGTTGGTACTTGAAAAGTTAAGAGACCACCAACTCTATGCTAAGTTTAGCAAATGTGCTTTCGGTTGAAGGAAGTGCAATTCCTTGGCCATATCGTGAATGCCCAAGGCGTCGCAGTGGACCCTTCCAATGTAGAAGCGTGACCAAATGGACTCCACCTAAAACCGTCACCCGGTCGAAGTTTTCTAGGACTGGCGGGTTATTATCGTCGGTTCATCGAAAACTTCTCGAATTGCCAAGCCTTTGACGCAGCTTGTTAAAGAAGGATGAAAAGTTTATATGGACTCGCGAGTGCAACCGAGTTTTGAAACACTCAAGAGAAAGCGGTGTCGCAACCCGTGTTGATCTTGCCCGATCAAACCAAGGATTTCCAAGTCTATTGCGACGCATCTCACCGGGGTTAGGCCGTGTGTTGATGCAGGTGGAAAGGTGGTCGCGTATGCTTCCCACCAATTGAGACCTCATGAGTCTAATTACCCAACACATGACTTGGAGCTAGCAGCGATCGTCCATGCTCGAAAATATGGCGACATTACCTCGTCGTAATCGCCGTGAAGTATATACGGATCATAAGAGCCTCGAAATACATCTTCACCCAACCGGATTTGAACCTCCGTCGCCGACGATGGTTGGAGTTGATCAAGGATTATGATCTCGTATACACTACCATCCCAAGGCTAACGTGGTAGCGGATGCTCGAGCCGAAAGAGTTATTGCAACTCTATTCACCTAGAAGGGAGATGTGAGCGCTACTACAAGATTTAGAGCATCTCAACCTGGAAATTGTTGAGCTCGGATTTGTGGCCGCTCTTGAGGCCCAACCCACACTCTTAGATCAAATTCGCATAGCTCAAGCCTCGGATCCGGACATAGTTGAGCTTAAGAAGAATATGAGAGTGGGAAAAGCTCGTGACTTCACGGAAGACGAGCATGGAACCGTACGGATGGGCAACAGGATATGTGTGCCGAAGATAAGGAATTGAAAAAGTTAATCCTTCGAAGCACATCGAGTCGATACTCTATCCATCCGGAAGTACCAAAATGTACCAGGGATCTTAGGGAAAAGTTCGGTGGGTTAGCATGAAAAAGAAATAGCGAGTTCGTGGCACTATGCGGCGTATGTCGGCGAGTAAAGGAGAACACCGAGGCTCGCTGGATTATTGCGCCACTCCAAATTCGAATGGAAGTGGGAGGAAATCGGGATGGATTTCATCACCGGTTTACCCGGACATCATCGGACACGATTCCATCCGGGTCATAATCGACCGCCTCACTAAAGTGGCTCATTTCATCCCAGTACTTACCACCTATACGGGTAGAAGGTTAGCAGAGTTATACCTCGCAAGGATTGTGTGTCTTCATGGTGTACCTAAGAAGATAGTATCTGATCGTGGTAGCCAGTTCACCTCCAAGTTTTGGCAAAACGCAAGAGGAACTCGGCACCGGTTGAATTTTAGCATGGCTTATCACCCGCAGACCGATGGTCGACGAACGTGTGAACCAGGTTTTGGAAGATATGCTTGAGAGCTTGTACTGGATTTCGGAGGAGCTTGGGATAAGAGCCTCGCCTATGCGAGTTCTCTTATAACAACAGTTATCAGGCTAGTTTACAAATGGCACCTTTCGAAGCACTTTATGGACGAAAGTGTCGAACCCCGCTTTTCTGGGATCAGACCGGCGAATGTCAGTTGTTCGGGACCGAAGTGTTAAGTGATGCCGAAGAGAAAGTCGAATCATAAGAGAAAGGCCGAAAGTCGCACGCCACGTCGAAGAGTTATGCGGACAACCGCCGCAGAGGTAGCTTTTAAAGTTGGGGATTATGTATATCTTCGTGTCACCCCACTTCGGGGAGTGCACCGATTCCAAACCAAAGGCAAGTTGGCACCACGCTATGTGGGACCATATCGGATTCAAGAGCGACGAGGTGAAGTGGCATACCAACTCGAACTGCCACCCACCATGGCGGGAATCCATGACGTTTTTCACGTCTCCCAACTCAAGAAGTGTCTCGAGTTCTGAAGAACAAGCTAGTCCGGACCAGTTGAAATCCAGAAGATCGACTTATGTGGAGAAACCAAGCACGGATACTCGAAATCGGTGAACGAAGGACCCGAAACAAGGTCATCGGGTTCCGCAGTGCAATGGACTCATCACTCCGAAGAAGAAGCAACTGGGAAAGGGAAGATGAGCTAAAAGCCGCTCATCCCGATCTGTTTGCATTACCTCCGAATCTCGGTCGAGATTCCGTTTAAGGGGTAGGTTTGTAACACCCCGAGATGTTTTCCCTTTTAAAAATCCAAAAGAAAATCATAAAAGAAAATCGTTGGAATTAACTGGAGGGAATTAATAATTTTAAAATCCAAACGATAAATGGAAATGGCATGGTAGGATTTTTCCTAAATTCTACATGTCAAAATACGCTAACAGATTTTTAGTGGAATTTTCGAGCACCGAAAATAATTTTTAACCAATTAAAATCAAGTTTGGAATTAATAAATCCGGAAAATCAATTTCTCTCTCCTCCGTCCTTTCCCGCTCTTTTTCCGTGGGCCGCGGCCGAGTCGACGGCCCATCCTCTCCCACGCGCGCCTTCTCTCTCTCGCGGGCCGATCAAGGCTACGGCCCGCCAAACCCTCGCGCCGCAGCTAAGTCCGGTTCGTCTCCCTTCTTGCCGGGACACTAGCAGGTGGGGCCCACCCGTCGCCCCGTCCCCCTACCTCCGGCTGCCCCGCCGCCATTGACGCCGCCTCGCCCGCACGGATCTCGGCCGCCGTCCTCTCCGCGTGCCCTAAAGGCACCGCCTTAACTTCCCGTCTCTTTCGCCGCCATCAATCGCCCCGGCCGCCGCTCCCGCACCCCTTAATGGTCCGATTTAATCACCGGTCATTATTTCCCCTAAATCGAGCCGGCGAGGAATTGCGCCTTATCCGGTCGCCGCCGACCTTCCCATCCCCTATATAAGCACCCCTCGCCCTCCCCGAGCTCCCCACACCTCCACTCAAGCCTCTCTCTCTCTCCGTCGCTCCCGCACCGTGCGCCCCGCCGGACTTCGTCGCCGAGGTTCGGCCTTGTGTTCCCGCCGCTCCGAGACGCTCCGAGCTCCGCCGACTCCTCCTCTTCGTCACCAGCGCGCGCCGCTCCGACCACCCTTCCCCGAGTGGTTCCGCCGCCTCCCTCACTGTCCGCGCCGTCGTCCCCTTCGGCTCCGGTCGCACGCGGTGAGCACCCATCCCTATTTCCCCTCTCGGCCGAGTGCGTGCCGCCGTCCCCGAGTGCGCACGGCTCCGCCCACACGTGAGCCGCGGTATTCCGCCGCCCGCACCGCCGCCCGAGTGGCGCGGCCGGTCTCCGGCCGCCGTGCACCATTGCCGGCCGATCGCGCCACCCGAACCCCTTCCCGACCGTCCGATCTCGCCTCGGCGGATCGGGGCTGTCCGTCCCCGCGCCCGTGGCACACCGCGTGGCCGCCAGCCGGCGCCCGTGTGCGCCACGTGGTGCGCCGCTCTCCTCTCGGCCCGTGGACTCGGTCTACCATGGACCGTGCTCCGCGACCGATGACGCCATCGCGACGTCACCCTAGCGCCGACGCAATTCCGGATTTATTGCGCAATAAATTATTAAGGATTTTTCTGTTTTAGTAAAAACACGATAATCTTCTAAAAATCATATCTTTTCAACCCGACCTCCGTTTTAGCCCATTCAAATTTCATTAAATTCGTAAAAATGCCAAGAATCCATTAAAAATGGTTTTGTTTCCTGTTTTAGTAGCCTTTTAGCCTGTTTTGTTGAAGTGCTTGTTTGCCGTGTAGATCCCGTAGTCCCTCCGTCCCGGTTTACTTGAAGTTGTCGCAGAAGTCCCCCAAACCGAAGAGCAAGGCAAGTCATGCTATATCATTGATCATATTGCTCCCGTTTTGCTAAAACACCTGTTTTACTCTATGAAATCGCATGTATTTTATGTTGTCATTTCATGGGAAATTATACACCCTATGCTTAGTTTATGCCTTAGGTTTGACACCCCAAACCCTTGACAAAACTTGGGAAAATAATGTGACTAGATTTCAGGACTAGGTTATGCTTAGCCTGGCTTAGTTTCACTAGCTCACTAAAGGGGTCATTTTCTCACTTAATATATATCTCCCGGACTTATGTTCGGAGGATTAATGAGTAAAGATTCAGGTGAATCGGACTAATAACTAAAATATGACAAATGGTGGGCTGTGGGCGCTATGGTTTTGGCTAGCGACGCCCATAGCGATTAAGGACCGGTTCACGGGACCCCTCGGGAGAATGACCGTGCAAACCACAAGCCGAAATGGGTAAGGTAGGTCCCGTAGTGTAGCCTCTCCTAGCTGACGAACCCATCGGCAAGGGTGAGCGGGATGGAGTTTCGCGGCCCGTATAAGGGTTGCGGGTGCTGGATTCACCGAGGCACTCGGGCCCCCACTCCTGTGGTCCGGAGTGGGGCGAAACCTTGGTGGGGTTCGCTTGGTTAGAGGGGGTTATACGAAAGGTCCTATCACGCTTCCTTTTCGGGTACCGCGGTGGTATTCCGCGCACGGAAACCGTGTTGTGGGCGTGTCTTGTGGGTACAGCTTGTACACCTCGATCGAGTAAATCTATTCGAATAGCCGTGCCGCGGTGATGGGGCGATCGACCGAGCTCTCCGTGATTAGTCTCACACTTTTACACCCTAAGTTTTGGAACATGACTAGTATAGGTGGATGGTTTGGGCCCGTCACAACGTGGGGATAACGTTGGACGATGTTAGAGTAAAAATGCTCTACTTACTCAATTTACTGTTGTTTTGGTTTTGTTCAAATTCGTATTGTTTGGAAAAACTCCCGCCGTTTGCGCAAAAGCAAACCTTAGCCGACCTTGGTCTCCCTTCATTCATTCTTCTCCTCTTCCGCGTGACTTGTTGAGTACGTGGAAGTACTCATCCTTGCTTCTTCACGAACCCGAGCGAGGGTGAAGACGAAGATGAAGTGGAGTAGGCTTTGTCCCGCACTGAAGCTGCCGGTGGAATGGTCGAAGCCGCGTGGCGCGCCAAGCTTAGGCTTAGGCCCTTTTTCTTTTCCACCGCTCTTTTGTAATCTTTTTGTATTGTTTCTAAGACGTGGAACCGTAATATCAACAATTGTCGTATGTGTACCCTGGCTGGTCCTGGACAGGGATTTTAATACACATACAGCTTTGGAAATTCGGGTGTGAATTTCTGGGCGTGACAAAAACCATGCACTCACAACCCACCTTAGTAATATTTTAGTGAGGATATTTATGACCGGTCGGTTCGGCTAAATGTTCCAAGCTTGAAACTCACCTGAACTAAGTTTATATAGTGTGATTATCCCATTTAGTGAGCTAGTGGTAATTAAGCATGGCTAAACATATAATTCTAGCAAAAGTCAATATTTATAACTAAAACTAGTCAATCACCCAAGGTTAACAAAGTACGGATACCCAAGAGGTACGGTACAAGCAAGCAGATAGGTAATACTATCATTCCATGTAATTAGCAAAGCAATGTAATTTTATTTGCAAACAATAAAACATTTATAAAATAGGTTCAATATGCTTCAAGGGGAGTGTGACTTGCCTTGCTTCTTCCAACAAACTTATTCTTCGCAAGCGCGAACTCCGGAAAGTGCGAAATCTACACGCCGGCAAGCAAAACGAGGAAAAACTCTAATAAAAACCAAATAACAAGACATGAAAAGTAAACCAACATGTGGAGCTATTTTAGATGAATTTTGCAATTTTAATGGCCCAAGTTGGAGTTCATATGAATTAGATATGAATTTTAGAAGTTTTGGACCATTTAAATGAATTCTAGAGATTAATTAGATTTATTACGCAAATTTTCAATTATTTTTCAAAGGAAAAAGGGCTAGGGCTGACGTCAACAGGACGACGCTGATGTCAGCGGGCGGCAGCGGCGCGGTCCATGGGCCGGTCCACCGTGGACCAAGTCCACGACGGTCCATGGGCAGGCGCGCCACGTGGCGCCGATGCGGCGGCCATGTGGGCGGCCAGATGGACGGCCCAGATCTTCCCCGAGGCTGATCGGGCAACGAAGGAGCGGCGATGGCTAGCGACGGCCGACGACGGCGCAGCAGCGGGCGTGCAGCCCGATGGTCGGCGGCGGCGAACATTGGCACGTCCAAGCAGGCGAAGGCCGAGAGGAGGCGAAAGGCAAAGGGGCTCATCGGTGCGGCGGGAAAAGGGGCGTGGGCAAACAGTGGCGGCAATGGCGGCGGTTGACGCTCGAGAAGCACGGCGGCAAGGCACTCTAGTGGCTCCCGGCGGCGACGGAGGGGAGGCCGAGGAGCAGCTCGATGCGGCGAAGCCGAGGAAAGGGGCGGCGCACGCCGGGGAGCGGAGGCAGCAAGAATCGATGGCCAGAGAGCGGCTATGGCGGTGGCGGCTCGAGGAGCTCGGCGGTGGGGTGTTGCGACGATGGTCCGAGCGCGGGAACCGGTGGCCGAGGGGCGGCGGGATGCGGCGAATGCGGTGGGGGCCTTGACGCACGGCAACGGCGCTTGGAGCGGCGGTGGCGCATGGCCGGAGTTCAGCGGCGACCGGCGGAGAGAGGGAGAACACGGGGAGAGGTGAGGAGAGCACGGCGGGCTCGGGGATTTGGGGAAAACGATGGAGGGAGCTCGGCGGTGGATTTTATAGGAGCGGGGAGGGGCGCGGGTGGCCGAGGACGGCGGGATTAATGGTGGAGGTGTAAGTTCAAGTACCTTAATTTGGTTTTGGTATTAATGACAAATCTAATTATGTGAGACTAACGTTTTCATTAGCTTATCTTTGACTAATCTCATTTGGATACGAAAATAAAAATGATGAGAGGTATGTATTAAACTTCACATATTCTAACTTGGTCTCTCTTGTGGATCCAAAATATAGTGTGAGCTCCCTCATTCATCTTGATTGATTATGTGCATACGCGTTCCTTTATATCCATATGTATGCACATTATAAGATCTCTACATTGATTTGAAATTATCTTTCATCTCATCTCTTTATATTATTTATATCGGGTTATTTTTTATCACAAAAGAGATAAAAGATTGAAAAATCTTGGATTAAACAATTTGTGCAATTGTTGCTTTGGTGATACATGATAAACCAATGTTTATGGGATTAACCTCTCTTTTTACATAAAGTTGTCAACTAGGTTATTTCCCAATAATGGGATGTGGTAGACATGCATTCTTTTGCGATGGATCTCAATCATGACGAGGATGAAATGTATGGAGATAAAACGATATGTATCACTTCTTATCTTCTACTTTTTAATAGGTTCATATATATGATTTCCATGTTATTGTTATATAAGTGTGAGAGTAATGATTACTTGAGCCTTATCTTATTTAGTCTCCTTTACTTTGAGAACATTGAGATAATGAACGTATGTAATTTTGTTTGTCTTTATCATTGCTATATGCCTTCTCCATGTGTATAGAATAAACCATATTGGTTATTCTTTACTTATGCACACACTTGTCTCTCTTGTATATTTCTTTGTATGTATATACTTAGGGGGGAGCAAATCCTATATATTTATTGTGCATGTTCTAGATCCATGTTGTTCACCTATTATTGATATCGGATCTTTGCACTTGAGTTTGCATACGAGTATATGATACTTGTGGTGTTAATGAATACTCAACAAACATATCCATATCTTTCATATGCACCGGTTGACCATCAAGTGAAGGATGACAACCAATTTGTTGAGACTAATGTTTTTCTTTGAGTTGTGCAAAGAAATAGGTCTAATTGTGATGAGACAAATGGATGACACCATTGGTTGATGGTCACCAAACCAAGGACATTGCCTTGTTGACAAGAATAAAGTCAAGCTTGTGATGAGAAGAAAGTCATGATAAAGAATGAACGAAGACCTCGACATAAACATGGTTCAACCGAATGGTCACAAGTGTTGATCTCGGCTACAGCTTGACCCCAAGTTGGATGGCGCAAGGCAAAGGCATAATGGAGCTAAGAATGTTTTCTTAGTCTTTTCCTAGTCTTGGTGTTTGGTGTAGACCGGATTTGCTAGATAGGTGTCGTACTATCAAGAGGGGTCTATGAAGCGAGCATGTGGATGATCTTGTGCCATACTAGTTCATATGCATATAGGTGCATTTTGTGGGCTTGTCTAGCCAAGTTTGATTAGTTTTCTCAAGTCTCAAACAAAGAGAGAAGCGGGTATATCCTATAGGTTTGGGTAGCCTCATGTGGTTTTATCCGGTGAAGTATCATTTGGAGTGTGAGCCCTTTATCCCCGTATCAAGTTGTGTTTCTTGGATGGATTGTTCATGGGTTGGATAGCCCTTTGAATAAGCTTTTCATAGAGTCCAATAACGTCAAATTCCGATACAGAGATATCGCCGTTTTACTAACGATTGATTGTGCTGAAAAGTGACCTGCGGTTTGACTGTAGGAATTGTGGCGGTCTGACCGGGGCTATAGGGAGGTCTGACCGGCCGGGTGGATGCTGGTTGAGCGCTTGACCAGAGCCGGCAGAGTCGAGGCCGGTCTGGCCGGCTGCTACACTGCGGTCTGACCGGCCAGGCTGAGTGGGCTCAATGATTGCCCTGTAACGGCTAGAAAACTAGCCGTCACAAAGTAGTCGGTCTGACCAGCCACCTATGGCGGTCTGACCGACAGTGCACAGAGTTGGGATATTTCGCCTCCAACGGCTAGTTTTCGCCTCTTGGCACCCACTTAAATTGCATACACCCCTTGCACCTCTCCTACACTCACTTGAGCTTTGTATTCATCCACTTAGTGAGTTTGAGAGTTGTTCTAACCAAGAGTCAAGTGCATTGCTTCCATTGTAGAGCTAGTGTGGCACTTGATCATCTCCGAGCTGCGTCATTGCTTGTTACTCTTGGAGGTTGCCGCCTCCTAGACGGCTTGTGGAGGAGTTGCTCGGTGACCTCTCCGAGAAGATTGTGGAGGAGGCCCGACGCCGGTTTGTGAGTGGTTTGGAGTTCACCACCTTCGGAGTGAAGGAAGAACTACCCCTAGTGATCGAGGCTTGGGTAGTCCTCTCCGTCGGCCGGCTCCCATCTTGCCCACCCCTTGATGAAGGGGGTGTGCGGTGGCTTCGTGGTTGAGCGGTGGAGTTGGGCTCGCCTCAACGGGGATTAGAAAACCAGCAAGTTTCCGAACCTCGGGTGAAAATTTTTTTGTCTCTTGTCTCATTTATTTGTTGCATTTATATTTGTGCAATTTACTTGCCTAGAGATATATTTGAGTCCATATCACCCTAGGTTTACAAAACATAACTTAGTTGCGTAGTTAACCTTGCACCTCAGCTTGCTATCAACTTAGGTTAGTTTTATTTTAGTGCCATTTAGTTTTAGATCGCCTATTCACCCCCCTCTAGTCGACATCTCGATCCTACAGGAGACGGTGGCTGGCAGTAATGGCTCGGGATTAAAGGCGGCGATGATTAATGGAGGCGGGATTTGGGGAAATTAAGAGGGGAAGGCCGACGGCGTGATGGCTTAGCTTTAGGGCGAGCGCGGGACGAGCGGGGCGACGGGGTTTGTGGTGAGGAGGTGCGGGTTGCGGCGGCAATGGCGGGCGGGATGGCAAGAGGAGGAAGATGATTCCGACAGGTGGGCCCCACCTGTCAGTGAGCCGGGGCACGAGGGAGGGGGAATTGTTGACGAGAAAAATCAACACGCCGGTCTGGGAGATCTGCTTAGCTCCAGTGTAGGTCCTAGAATCGATGAAGCGCGGGCGTACTAGTCAGTTTGATCCTGCCACTGACAAGATATACAAAGCTGCCAGAAGTAAAGCATATCAGCCAATAGGTCAATAACCAATAATAGCCGATCGGCCAATCAGCTGATGGCGCGATCCTAGCCGATACTGACGCCAGCCGATGCATCTAGGGTTTCAATCCATCGGCTGTACACTGAGCAAACATCTATGTGAAGGTGATCGGCCGATGATAACATGATGATATAGCAATATAATATGGCACAAAGCAATCACATGATAAATAGATACTGATTTAAAGATTAAAACACTCCATCAGCTGGAAGTCCGATGTCATTAAATCCAAATGATTAAATATCCAATAAAGCCTCTGCTGCAATCGGCTAGATCCAACTTATGTACATTTCTTGCAAGCTGATGCGATATCCAAATAACTCATCGGCTGAAACCCCGATGAAACCCTTAGTGGCAGCCAACAGGCAGGCTAGAGATTACGGTTCTAATCACGACTTAGTAGGTCAAACTGAATTGATGCAACACTAACTATGAAAAGAAACACAATATCTAGACTATCAAGCTTTTGACTGATTTTCAGGGTGGTAGATGTCTAAGTTAATCTAATCTAATATAACGATTTAGCTGATATCGGTAGAAACCCTAAAACGAGATACAACCCATAGAGCCAAATCGAGATACTAGGATTAGATTCAACAGAAACATATGATAAGACCGGCTAACCCTCCGGTGAAACATTAATATGAACCTATCGGCTTAACAAGACTTAGATTATCGATAACAATCTAGTAGGTCGGACCTAACCGATGCAGCACGAGATTGTATATGATAATCTAATACTCGAGGAGCCGATAGATCTGTCTAATGTGATGGATATAACAAATCTACCTAAAGCGACATTACGTTTACTGAAACATCGACTTGATCAGAATATCGGACCTAACTGAGAAAGTCCTAACTAAGTCAATATATCTATGAACGGTAATGAAACTAAAGATAGATACGATATACGGCGGCGGGACCTTGGACTTACCCCTTCGCCGAGATCGAAGCCGATGCACTCGTCGGGTGCCAAGTCTCGCCGGATGATGAACAAAGTGGAAAAGGTAAAAGGTGACGATGCTTCGAATTGTATTGATCGTGAGGATTGATTCACATGGACCCCAGGCTTACATATTTATACCCGCAGGCTAACAGAGATCCTAACATATTACAATTCACACTTTTCTAAAGATAAAAGGAAACAAACTGAATCCTTACCAAATACTAACATACTTTCCTAAAGATAAAATAGAAAGTTAACAAACTTATCCTAATTAATAGATACAAGCCATATCCTTCTTGAACTCAATGTCTTCTGGATAAGATCTTTCCAAACCGAATCTAACCAGAATCCGACTGCTGAAGATATTGATCGTCGATGGAACTCTCAGCCGATTCTGCTTTGAGCCGATTTGAACCTTAAGCCGATGAGGACTTCGAGGCTTACCAAAATTTGCCATTAACAGGAATACGGACTTCGGCGAGCGCGCACGAGGCGAGTGGGCCACGACCTTTAGGCCGGCCCATGGGAGTGGGAGAAGGGAGCGCGTGCAGGCAGGGAGGCCAAGCAGACTTCAAGGAGATGGGCCGAAAGCGGCCCGAGCACAAAAGGATGATTTATAATTTGTTTTGCATTTAAATCAATCGCATAAGTGATCTTCAAATTTTTATAAATACTTCCAATGATCAAATTATTCCAAGAAAATTCTTAAAAATGAAATATTCTTTGTATTCTTAAAATTATTTTTGAGCTTCAAAATTTCACGAAAAATTTCAGAGAATAGTTTAGGGCATGGAGAATATTTTAAAAATATTTCTAGCCATGATTTTTAAAGGAAAATTTAATTTCCTTAATACTTCACTTGATAATTTCTTATGCCTTTTTATTTAATTTTTGAAAAGTAATTTATTAAATAATTTTTAATCCCGAACCAAAATGGGTTGTGACACCGGTGAAAGCCGCTTTCCCGAGTCAAGAGGCAAAGGCGTGTGGTCGACACCCTCTATCAAGAGCACGTATCGAAACGAGAGGGTACTTGGATTCCCACCTGAGTGAGAACCCTATCCAGTTTCTGATAAGTCGGAATCGAAAGGGAATTTTCCGAAGTAAATTGTCTACCCGTCAAAGCAATTTCTATTAAATCAAAGCTATCAATCACAACATTGAAAAGAAAAGGCCACCGGGAAATGAAACAGTCATTGTTTTTTTTTGACACTACTTCTCAAAATGTTGAAATCTCCCCCTATTAAAGTGGGAAGATAGTTTTGTTGGCATGTACAAACTAATTCCGCCAAGAAACTAGATTTAAAATCATCCTGGGCTGGACCATACACCGCCATCAAAATCCATTTAAAATTATCTTTCTTGTTGTTGAGATGGAATGTAACAAAAAATTCTCCTTCAACAATTAGAGATAAATCCAACATCGTTGCATTAACTCCCAGAAGAATACCGCCTGATCGACCTTTTGATGGAAGACAATGCCAGACAAAATCAGCACCCCAGAGAAGCTATCTAAATTTGTCTTTGACATGTCCCCCTTCCTTGTCTCAAGCAAAGCAACAAAGTCAAGGGTTTACTCCCTAACTAATTCTACAACATAACGATATTTAGCCAAGTCAGCCAGACCTCTGCTATTCCAAAAAATACCTTTCATGGGAAAACAAATTTAGATGCTTTTGGATTCTGGGATCGAGGTTTTCGCTCCTTCTTTTTAGAAGAAGATTTGGATTTTCTGGTGGAGACCAATAAGTCAAATTTTGAAACTTTGGTCTACATCACTCATATCAATCTTCAAGAGGTCCTTTACTAAGTGAGCGAATAGGGCGTCGTCAACATCGTCGCCCTCGTCATCACTAGTTGTTAAAGGTTCGACCTCCGAAAAAAGTTTATCATCCTTAGACTTAGTTATTGCTCTAGTTCTATCCACCTCAATATGTTTCAAAGAGAAATTTTATCAACAGAGTTTCCCAACAAAACCCCTACAGAATTAAGGTTCGAAGAAACCACATCATTATGCAAAGGTGACAAAAAAGGAAGTGGTATGTTATTGTTACCTTCACAAGAAGAAGTTATCGGAGAAGCCGGTTGTTGTTGTTGCTGAAATTTCGTTGCCGCCACCTCCCATGCCGCAAAGCTGTCATCCAAATTACGTATTGCTTTCCTCTTCATTGCTTTGAGCATCGAATCATCATCCCCCCGATATGCCAACAACATTCTCCATATTAGTTCTCGCACTACGACGTCGGGGTGAAGCAGGAGACTGCTTTGTTCTCCTTTTGCTGCTTCTGTCTACTTTTGAAGCTGTGCTACTACTATGAACAAGCCTCACAACGGAAGGGGCAACAGCGACAGAAGCATTACTGTTTCCTTCAGCCAGTTGAGAGGGCTGCACCGAACCGTCGTGGCCATCTGATCTTTGATCCAACGGTCTAGGATTCTCGGGTTTCTGTGATGGAGGGGAGCGATGCCAAATTGCCAAGAGGCAAGGCATGTTTTCTTTCAGAAATAGATATTCGTCAAATTACTTGTGTTTGAAGAATGTTCAAATTTGAAACTATCAATCGATATTTTCATAGTTAATTTTCCTACTTGTCAAAACGTAGGTCGCAATTCTTAATTCGGTAAAATCAAAACCCGAAAAATATTAGTATATACTACAGTATATACGGAGTAACGCTCGATTTGGTTTTATGGTTAGAATAATAGAGAAGTTTATAGACAATATTTGGTTTTATTGAGAATATATGAGGATGTGGAAGTGTGCATGTGATGAAAGCCGCACTGCCAGTGAGAAAGACTATTAAACCGATGATATTATATAAACAATAAAAAAGAGTTGAAGTGGTTATTAGCTAGCGAGAAAATGATTTAAACCAAATGACATGATCTATTAAAGATCTATTAAAGAGAAGAATGAGGCGACGTAAGAAAGAGGTGACCTTTGTTTAAGAAGAGAAGAGAGAAGAAACCGAGTTTCCTGCTTTTTATTTCCATTGAGGGAAGAGAATGGCAATTGAGATGTTCATCACCAACGTAATATTTCAGTTCATCATTTATGTGTGTTTGCTCTTTTTCAATACATGATATCGCTAGAGACATATTTGATCTGTGTCTTATTAATTTTTTATGGAAATATAAAAATATAGATAATACTTAAAGTACCTTTTTAACAATAAACCAAGTCATAAGATAATAAACAATAATACATATTTTTTTCCCGACAATAACAGTGATCAAACATATATTCAACTGTGTCATTCACCCAAGTTTAAATTACTATTTACTATCAATTTTAAATGATTTAATTTAACAGGGATACACTGTCCCCTTCAACGGCCGATATTTTCGTGGAAAAGGAAAAAAATACACATTATCCTTGGGTGGCCACAAATAAAAATATAAATAACCCTTTTTTTCTTTCATAGGAAAGCTGCACGAGTGATACGAAGCTAGTAGATGAGAGGCAGCCGACATGCATACGTGGCCCAAGTATCACCAACGACCCGGATGTCTCCACGTATAAGTTCGTGCCACTGCGTGCGGATTTCATCGGTTACCTAAAATTTGATTATAAAACGTAATCTTTTATTAACGACAAAAATACTTCTTATATATAATTTTTATATACTAGAATTGTATTCGTGTGTTCGAACGGGTAAAAGTCGAAGTGGATGGGGACGGGAGGAAGGGACGCAGCGCGACACGGGAGCTCCGAGCATGATGAAAGGAAGGAGCGTAGATGCGGCACGGGTGCGGCGCGGATAGGGACGGGAGCAGGGGGAGAGGCGTAGAAGGTCTTTTTTCATCCAAGTCCTTCCTTTCTTTTCAAGATTGAGACTACGGGTAATTTCTAAAAACTCAAAAGGTTTTCGTAAAATAGTTAAAGAAAACAAAATTTTGGGTAGAAACATAACTTAATAGTTATAGATGTATTTTTAATGACTTAAAAACTAATATAAAACTAAGCTAAAGAATATCATAAAATCGATTTTAAAATTAATGTTTTAAATTTAAATTTTGGTTTTGGTTTTGTTTTTTTTTCAACCGATGGATCAAATTTCTTTTTCTTTTTGTATTTTTTTGTGGAATCCAGGATGGATGTGACCAAGAGAAATAACGTACTCTATCGGTTGTGTACACGTGTGACCGTCCGTACGCGTGGTTTCTGGAAGGCGTAGGTACGTACGTACGTACGCACGCTTGCGTCTCTCAGTCGAGTGAAGTGGCTAGTTCCAACGAGGCAGGGATGGTCACTTTTGTTTGTGAGCGCAATCGTTTTGTTTATACTTATAAGTCGAATCTTAAATTTTAAAATTTAACTTTTAGTTGTTTTTATAATTTTTATCATAGATTATTTTATAGCATTTACTTTTGAAACACTAAAGATATATATAAAAATTTCACTGGTACATTAGTTAGTAATAAATGGTTCGAAAAGGTGCATAAAGAAAAAGATGGATCGCTAACTACTTTTATCTGCACATCCTATATGAGAGTACATTGCATTGTCTTTAGAGACATGAGATGTAAAATAGTCTAACAAATTATCAGATGTATTTTAACAATTGAATTAGTTTGTCATCAGAGGAGAATATCGAATCAACTATCTTATAGTGGTTAATTAAGTGAATACAACCGGTTGCGATCAAAGTAACTCGCTGGTCACCACTTTGCATCTTCAAATTCAAATTTTCGTTGCTTAGCCACATGAGGATCCTCATCACGACAATTATGTATGTTATTCTCAAACACAACAATAGCCATGCAGGAAGATTTTCCTTTCTACCAGATAACTGTGCCAACTCTCTATTAAACATTGAAATATCAAAACACATAAAGTTCGATGCTGCATACCGGCAAAACACTCGATGAAGATAGCATTGCGACCAATCTATTAAAAAAATTAAGACTAATGCATAAACACTTGATCAAAACCACATGTCAGATCCGTCTAATGTTTCAGTCCATGCTATTTAGGCCATGTTTCTTTCATCCGTAGAAGTAAGCTTCTGACTTCTGGCTACTATCACCTTTAAAAGCTGAAACTACAAAAGCTGAGTCTGTTTCATAACTTTGTTTAGGATTAGCTTTTGAACAAACAGAGTTCAAAATATCCAAAAATGGAGTTCAAAATATCCCGAGGAAGCCGACAAACCGGTGCATTACACCGACAGTGGGTAATTTTTCTCCTCGAAGCCAAAAAGCTCACCTGTGAGCTTTTACTCTAGCTTTTGTAGTTCGAAAAGCCAAATGGCTTTTGAGAAGCTAGACATAGAAGCTAGTTGTTTCTTTCACTTTTTATTTCACTTTTTATCTACTATAAGCTGAAAAGTCAGAAGCTGGTGTAAAGAAACAGAGCCTTACCATCACAATTCGATGTATAATTGCATCCTTGAGTAACTTAGGCTAAAACATAAAAACAATGCCATACCTTAACTGTAACATATCTGTGCGGCTAACGTTACAGTAATATATTTGATCACTTTTTTTAAACTCAAGTGTGCATGCAAGCCAAAAAAAGCAAATCTCAGATAACATACATGCATGTAAGAAAAAAAACTTAAATAACCCATCGCAATTAAATCCATAATGCATGCACATAATAAATTTAGGAAATAATTAGGAAATAATATGAAACAAAATGATAGAAATAAAGATGAAAAACCTATTTTTTTATTAATAATAATAATAACAAAACCACTCCATCCATCTGGAAGAAGAACCGTAACATTTATATTTTATTTGTAAAACATTGCACACTATTAAAATATCAATAAAACCACGAAATATTTTTCATTTATAATATACTAGACATCACCATTCCTTGAGAAAAAAACCTCGAGAAAAATCCTTTAAAAAAGGTACAGAAAGTGCAGGCACCTGAAGATGACACGAGTGGCCATAACATTAACACATCTCAGCAGCCGCATCGCCCATCCAATGGCCACACGGATGGCCACGTGGCCAACAACTCATCCGACCTGGCCCCATCCTGGGGCCCCACATGTCATACTCCAAACCGTTCCCCCACCCCCCCTTCTCTCTCTTCCTCATAGTCCCCGAAACCCCAAGCAACACTCCACCTCCCCCACCCAAACCCTTACCTACTCACTGCCAGTGGGCCACACCAGAACTGGACCCATATGTCATTCACTCTCTAGAGTAGCAATTTGGGTAGCAAATGGAAACCTCGGAATTGTTTGTTTCTTCTTCTCTGCCTTGCTTGCTCCGGCGTCTTATCTCCTTCGCACGCGGGCGCGGTGCGTTCTTGGCAGCCATCCAATCCAATCGAATCCGCGCGAAATCCAATCCCTAATCCCCCATCTTATCATCCCAAATCACCCGCGTCAGCGCGTGGTGGCCCCGTGAATCCGTGAGCTCGCTCGCCGCCGTGAAAGTCCCGCCCTTTTTGGAGCTTGATTAAGCCCGGCGAGGCGAAAACTTTCGTGAATTGGTGGATGAGGAGGAGGAGGAGTCCGTGATTTGGAAGGGGTTTGATTGATCGGGTTGGGGAGGAGGAGGAGGCGTGGTGGTGATGGCGACACCGACGCACTTCACGCCGTCGCAGACGCACGCGGCGGCGTCGCACCACCACCCGTCTGCGGCGGCGGCCGCGGCGGGCACGGCGTCCGCGCGGCTGCACGCGTCGGCGCAGCCGGCGTCGGCGTCGGCGTCGGCGGCGGCTGCCGCGGCGGCGCTGTGCCCGCCGTTCCTCGCGGCGGGGCCGCACCCGGCCGCGGCGGCGGCGTGCCCGCCAGCGCAGAGCCCCATCTTCGGTGGCTCCGCCGCGAAGCCGTGGGTGGTGCAGCAGCAGCCCCAGCGCGCCGCCGCGGCGCTCGGCCCGGAGTTCCGGCGCGCGCGGTCCACGAGGAACATCTCCAAGCGCAGCCGCGGAGGCGCGGGCGCGTGGGCCGCGCAGGACCGGGGCGGCGCGCGCGGCGGGTCCTTCTCCGCCGCCGCCGGGCGCTGCGTCGAGAAGCTGCTCCGCGTGGCGCCTGACGACCGCCACGCGCTTGGCGCGGCCCTTGCCTCCTTCCGCGGCGAGCTGGTTGCTCCCGATGACTATTGCCATGTCCTGCGGGAGCTCGGCGACCGGGACAAGTCCGCGCTCCGTGCGTTCGAGGTGTTCCACGCCGCGCTGCCGCATGTTGGCAATGGCGCTGTCGACAAAGGCAAGCTCTTGACTGCTTCCATTGGTGCGCTCGGTAAGATGGGAAGACCAGACCTTGCAAGGAGAGCCTTTGATGCTGGCGTTGCAGGGGGTTATGGCAATACGGTGTTTGCGCATTCAGCTCTAATTTCAGCATATGCAAGGAGTGGTCTTGCGAATGAGGCCATGGGGGTGCTTGAGTCGATGAAAGGTGCAGGCCTGCGACCTACCACGGTGTCTTACAATGCGGTGATTGATGCATGTGGTAAAGGGGGCGTCGACCTTAGGTTCACACTCGGTTATTTCCGTCAGATGCTGAAGGATGGGCTTTGTCCAGACCGGAAGACTTTCAATTCACTTCTCGCTGCATGTAGCCGTGTGGGGCATTTGGAAGATGCTCGTGCTGTCTTTGATGAAATGATCCATCTTGGCATTGGGCGCGACATATACACATACAACACTTTTATCGATGCAATTTGCAAGTGTGGAAACATGGACCTTGCTATGCAGGTTCTGTTGGATATGGAAGCGAAAGGCGTTAAGCCAAATGTTGTTACATACAGTACACTGATTGATGGATATTCCAAGTTAGAGAAGTATGAGGAGGCACTCAAGTTGTGTGAAAAGATGAAGTCTTTGAGAATTCAACTGGACCGAGTTTGCTACAACACCTTGCTGGCTATTTATGTGAGGACAGGAAAGTATGCTGAAATTGCTAATGTCTGTGACGAGATGGAAGAGCTGGGGATTGAGAAGGACACTGTCACCTACAACTCTTTGATTAATGGGTATGGAAAGCAGGGACGCTTGGATATCGTTTCTATCCTTGTTCAAGATATGAGGAAACGGGGGGTAGCTCCTAGTGTATTAACTTATTCAACTTTGATGGATATCTATTCAAAGGCAGGAATGCATGGAGATGCATTCAATGTCTACTTAGATTTTAAGGAGTCCGGCCTAAAGCCAGATGTTGTCCTATTCAGCTCTTTCATTGATACATTGGCCAAGAACGGCTTGATAGAGTGGGCTCTATCTTTGCTTAATGATATGACAGAGATGGGTATCAAGCCAAACGTGGTTACCTACAATGCAATAATTGATGCATTTGGCAAGTCAAAGGTTCGTACGGAGGATGATTCTGAAGTTGGGGACATGGGTATTGCTGGGGTTTATGGTGGCCAAATTGTTAGGGTTGCTAATCCAGTGTCTAGAGGAGGGCGTTCTGCAACTGATGTCTGGATGAGGAGGTCGCAGGAACTGTTTTTCATTCTGGAATTGTTTCAGAAGATGGTCCAGCAGGGTGTAAGACCAAATGTTGTTACATTTTCTGCAATCTTAAATGCTTGCAGGTACGTCTTCGTCTTATTTTGTTAAAGCCTTTAACAATATTGAGGTTGTGGCTATTGGTCTACAGCCTGTAGGTACTATTTAGTTATTTTTACAGGAAAAGAAAAGGAATATCACACTCTTCTGGTGTTGTTCTTGTTGAAAGTTCAAAGATTTTTGCTTTATCATGCTTGAAACTTTTAAATGTTTTTTTCTCAACATCGTAAATAGCTAACTTCAGTATGGAATATTTATTTTTATTTACTTTTTTGGAAATTGTCAAACATTAGCCTTCACTTGTTCTATGACTTCTTATTTTGTCTTCATACTAGAAAGAGGGTAAGCTGAATGTGCCTTCATGATCTCACATGCATTTTATCCCAAAAAAAATTGAAAACAAAAAAAGACAAGCCTCTGTTTTTATCTAGGAAAGTATGCTGTTGGACCTGTGCTGGCATAGTCATGTCTGGTGTCTAACTGTTTGCTTTGGTCTTGTTTTTGCAGTCGCTGTAGTAGTTTCGAAGATGCAGCTCTGTTACTGGAACAGCTTCGCTTATTTGATAATTTTGTCTACGGTGTTGCTTATGGTCTTCTGGTGGGTTCTCGAGAAGTTTGGTCACAAGCACAATCGCTCTTTAATCAGTTAGGACGCATGGACTCCCCAACGTCCTCTGCCTTTTACAATGCTCTTACAGATGTGCTATGGCATTTTGGCCAGGTAGGATTTGCTTCTGAATCTTCTGATGGATTACGCTTATAATATTTTATCCTTTATAATTCACTAATATCCTGTGGTAATCATAATTTCAAGTTACTGGTTTCATTTTAGAAGAAGAATAGTGTTGTGGCAGTATTTGGTTATTACATTTAGCTTTCAAGGTTTTCTATTATTTTTCATCTCAAATCCTTTCTAAACACCATAGGTATTTTGTTCTTTTCCTTTTTTTGAGAGAATTTCTCTCGGTCTTAATCTTGATTCACTGGTTTTTTGGTTTTTGCTGTTGCTAACTATTTTTATGCACTGCGAGTGACAACTATGAAAATTCCGTTGAAGTTTGTTTCAGACGAAAGTTCTGTTGAATTGCTCTGCTGTTTTTTCCTTTGATAGCTTGTATTAGATCTTATATAGAGCAGTAAGCATCACATGCCATGTGAAATCTCCCTTTTATGTACATCTGCAAGGATTATTTTGGTTGGTGGTTGTCATGAGATATTTGTGTCCCCGACTATTTTTTCAGAGGCAAAAAGCTCAGCAAGTTGTATTTGAAGGGATAAATCGTCGTGTCTGGGAGAACACATGGGGTGAGTTTTGCTTGGACCTGCACCTTATGTCATGTGGTGCAGCCCAAGCAATGGTCCATGCCTGGCTCTTGAATGTGCGCTCGATTGTCTTTGAAGGAAGAGCTATGCCTGAATTTTTAAGGTGCATGATCCTAAAGTTCAAGAACATATTTCTTTTTTCCTCCTGTTCTTTGTCACCTCGATCACGCATCTGCAAGATATAGAGTTGCAGGATATAAATTGTTTGGTCTAGTTGTATGTTATTAAGCAGCTGTGTGCACTAAATGTAAGTTGGTTTTTGTACGTCTCTACAGCATTCTTACAGGATGGGGAAAACATAGCAGGATAGCTGGCACGAGCACCCTCCGCCGTGTCATTGAAGCACTGCTCAATTCAATCGGAGCACCGTTTCAGGTGGAGCGATTCAACATTGGAAGGTTTGTGTCGCCCAGCGCCGTGGTGGCCGCCTGGTTGAGAGAATCGGGCACCGTCAACATCCTTCTCCTCCACGACGAGCGAGTTCAGCAAGCAACCCCATCCAATCTGGTACCAAGATTACAAGCCTTGCGGTTGTAGCAGAGCCCGATAGGGCGGGCTCGTCCTTGTAGTGTTGTATCTGTAATCTTTCCAATTCTTCTTCAGTTCATCTTCTCACTTTCAGAAAGATTGTAGTGTATCATAGGCGCAGCGGTTAGCTTCTCTTCTGCTAAAAAATCTTACTACTGTCAGCCAGCAATGTTGTAAAATTTGGCAATTCTGCCTTGCAAACTCCTTTTCATCATCAAGAGGGGAAAAAGAATACCAGAATCCCTCCTAAGTTATCATCAGCAATATCATATCACCGTGTTTTGTTCCTGAGAGTCTGGTCTGTTGCCATTGACAGCAGCAGTGTATGGGATGCAGTTAAGGAGGCATTGTGTTCTCTCTGGTTTGTCTGAAAACTACAGTGACAATGGAATGGATGCTGCTCTTCCCAAGATGCCAGCTTTGTTCAAGATGCAAAGATACTCTCTTCCAAGCGAATACTCTCTTCCAAGCGATTTGATTGAAGCATATATTCCATGATAACTAAGGCCCTATTTGTTTTAGTTTTCGGATAGCTTTTCAGTTTCTGTTTTCCAGAAGCTGGAAAACTAAAACAAACACAAAAATTTTTGAACTGGTTTTCGAAAAGTTTGGAAAGCTAGTTACGAGAAAATGAATGAAAAGCTGGAAAGCTGGCTAAAATGAGTTTTTGCTGATTTTTGATGTGCTAAGAAGATAAAAATTTATAGTAAAAGATTATCAGCCATTAAGCTAGTTTTTAGAAAACTGGAAAACGAAACTTAAACAAACACAACCTAATTGTAGAGTTCACACAACCTAATTGTAGAGAGTTCAGGCTTTTTGTAAAAAGTGAAGTGCACCGGTGATCCTTAAACTTGTGTGATTTGTTATGTAGATCCCTAAACTCTTAAAATACACTTTCGGATCTCTGAGCTTGTTATAGTTGTCATATAGGTCCAAACGATCTTCATGTGTTTACTTGATCCATATGTCAATGACACAAAAAAAAAACGAAGAGGAGAAAAATATTTTTTTAATTTTAAAAAATAAATTAAATTTTTTATATGTGACTGAGATGTAGGTCTCACTTATAAGTAGGCATCACCATAACATGACATGTCATCGCACGTAATGGGTTAGAGCCCGTTTCGACTTATATGATAAATAGAAAGTTTGAAGACCTAAAAATACATGTTGAAAGTTCAGATAGTGTACAACACACATGAACTTTACTCCACCACAGCAGCCTTATCAAGCTATCAGGTTTTTTTCTCTTCCCTTTTGAAAAGTTAAGGTCTTTAGTTAAAAAAAATACATGTTGAAAGTTCAGATAGTGTACATCACACATGCACTTTACTCCACCACATCAACTCTCCCCTTAGTACTTGTCAAGCTAGAGGTTTTCCCCTTTCCTTTTTTTCCCTTCCCTTTTGAAAAGTTAAGGGAAATTCATGTTATATACTCTTATGCTTGGATATCACAAAGTTTACTTCAAATTCACTGGATGTCATAATTATTCTGAAGATTTAAAGAGCCTACTTATACGTAGTTGTATACTACTTAGGATCTATTTAGTTCACCCCCAAAATCTATAAAACTTTTGGGATTTTGATCAATTTTTATAAAGTTGAGGTGTAAAGATTTTGGTTTTGGGAGGCCTTTAACCAAAAAAGGTGAAATTTTGTATCGGTAGACGAGCTGACTGATCCTACCCTCGCGCACGGCTCAACGTCGCCATCCCCAACCATAGTCCTGTCCCCGCGCACGGTGAGTGCCTCGCCAGCTCTAATCTCTTCCAAAATTTCTCCCAAAATCCGCCGCTCAATCTAAGGCGAAGGCGGCCGCGGGTGCCGGAGACGCGACCGTGGTAGCTCGCCACCGCCCGCATCATTGGAGCGTGGCAGCGTGCACGGGCTTCGGTGGGCTTCATTGGGTGCCGACTAACCGACATTCGACAACAAGAGGAAGATGACGACGGCCGACTCCGCCTGCCGCCCTCGGATCTCCCCCGGCCGCGCCGCCCCTGACCTCCCCCGAAAAATATACGCAAGGAATTTAGGCAATGAGAAGAGAAAGAAGGTTGGTGGCGGAGGAGGAGGAGGAGAAGCTTCTAGAAGGGGGGGGCGCCATGGCGGACTCGAGCGGGTCGGTGTCCGTCGACGTGGAGCGGCGGCAAGGTTCGTGCTTTTGCTTTCTCTCCCATTTCCCCACTCCGTTTTTTTTCTTTCATGGGGGTGGTGGTTAGGTAGGAGGGGGGTATTCGTCCTCCCTGATTTTGTTTCTTGTTGTTCTTGATTACAGCAGCAATGCTTCAAATTTGGAGTGTCATGAAGCTCCTCTTGTTACTGTTTTGACATGTGTTTTTAGGAACATTGCACAAATTAGAAGCATCAGATGCCTATGGTTTTGGTTAACAGCTAGTTCTTGCAGCTCCTAGTTTCGTTATGGTTGCAATGTTGCTTAAGCCGTAGGAGCAGGAAGAGAGAGAAAAATACAAGCAAAAATATCATCTTTGTTTTGCTGTTAATGTAAATTAAGTATGGAAGCCCCTACGCTATAGCTTCCGATTAGTACTTGTGAAGCAATGACGACAAAAATCTCTTATGTTGATTCTATTTGTAAAGCAATGTCGGTGGAGGTTTCACCGAGGGGAAGCAATACCTCTCGGTAAATTGTTTGTTCTGATTGATTATTCATTATCCTATTGGGTTGTCCAAAAAATCAAATCAATTTGGTACTGATTTTAAACATGCTGCTTTATGATATTAATAGGGATATATCTGTTTTTTAATAACAGATACATTTTTTAATAACAGATAAAAATTTTATAGAGAAAACTAAACATTTTATTTTGTGTAACAGTCTACATCAGTAACTTGGTAGTTTTCTGTTGCCCAAAATTTCAGATCATTGTTATGTTTTGTCGTGATCGTTCACATTGCATTGTTATCCGCGGTTGTCCCAAGTCATGATCCAGCTCACAAGAATTATAAAGAAGTACTAAGCTGAGTCTTTGCTTTTGCTTGTGGTGATTAGTTGATCTCGTCGTTTTATTTTAGACGACTGGCTTGACGTCTTCTATTAATATCCACTATTACTGTACTAGCTATTCTGCTACCCATCATTTGCTGACAAAAATAATGAGTAAAATATTTCTATACTCATTATATTCGTGTTTTTATTTAAAAGTTAATGCTTAAAAATAAAATATCATAAAATATCTTAAAAACTTATAAAATTATTTAAATTTTAGCTACGGCTAATAAGGCAAGAGATATTATATAAGTTTTGAGCAATCTTTTAAACTTTGACAGTTAACAATTTTAACGTATTACATAAAATAGGCATGTATGGATATTTTTTATAATAAATTACTTTTATAATATCTTAAACTTAATATCACACTCTTATAAATTTATTCTAATATAAAATTATGACCAAAGTGACGTATCAAAGTCCGTAAGAAAGTCGATGTCATTGACTTGAGGAGTAATTAGTTTTTCGTGGTAGGTAATATTTTAATGGTGTTGTATTTGTGTTGATTTTGAAAAATAAAATGATCACATCTGGAGCTGACCCCTCTCTTTTTTATCCTCATATTCCATAATTACATTCATGCATATAATAATTTCGACCCGTTTAAATTGATGTTATTTTGAAACACATCATTTTTTTATAAAATTAACAAACATGTAAATGTGTTTGTGTAAATGTTATTCAATATCGATAATGACGCAATAACACATTTAGTCTATCGTATCAAAATTTGATAAAATAAACTTATAAAATTTTTGACCGATGTCAAATATCAGTTTGACGTAATATGGCTTCTCAGTCCAAACACGAGGTGCATGGCTAGTCATTTGTGATTAAACGAGGTTTGATATGGAAGCGATGATTGTTATATAACCAAGCGCACAAGTAAATACAGTAAAGTTAAATTAAACATAGGCGCATGTGTTTCATCCCGAGATAACATAAAACTCGCAAAAAAGAAAGATATGCTTTGCTAATGTGAAAAGCTCGATCAAAATTTGACCTAAAGAGGCCAGCTAATGGAGCGATGCCACAACTGCCATTGCAATTGATTTTTTTTGTGTTGGTGAAAAGATAGATTAAAGTAACTTTGTGTGCGAAAACATAAATGGATATACAATTAATGGTGTACTTACATTTTGACCGAATGGCTATTCGTAATATTTTTTAATACAAATACAAACTGTCATAATAGGCACACATTTATCCGTATGAACACACACAACTTACCAATATCTCTTGAGATTCACGAAGTCATCATACATGTCTCGCTGTCGATGAGTACGTCTATCATTAAAAAATTAAATAATCGTAAATACGAAGACCAGTGTCCTGGACTTAAACTCAGGTGGGCTACTTTTACTATAAGAAATCTAACCTAACCACTTAAGCTATATGTGTATTCGTAAATTTTGATATAATATAATATAGGTTTTGAGAGGCTTGTATTCATATATTTTGGTACGGTATAATATAGGTTGAGACACTCTCATGTTATCCACACATAAACCCTATCTAAAGCCTTCCTCCTCACGGACTATCACGTATTATCCCCTTGCTCTTGTGCAGTTATGCTTTTAGGTGTTTCGTTCAATTTGACTAAGTTGTAATGTATCTCGTGAAGGTGATGATGACGAAGTTAAGCTATGATATCAACTAAACAAGATGTATGTATGGTAACGATGACATGATTAACGGATGCAATAGAGTTGGTTTTAGCATAAGTCAGGTTGCTGACTATGTTTTTGTGATGCTTTACATTAAAATTGGAGACGTTCGATCACGATGGTATGATGACAACGATGACCAGTGACGAATCATGATGATCTGAACAAACTAGACAAAGTTACATATCCCATTCATATATATGTATGGAAATTTTTTTTAATGAGATTCTCATTATTCTCACGCCAGCAGTGAAAGCTTAAGCCCCTTCGGCTCCCATGATAATCCGCCCAGAAGACGATATCCTATTGGTATTTTGAGTCTTCTATTTATTGGTGCAACTATATATATGCTATGAGTACTCATAGGTTGATATTGTGTTCATTGTGACATGGTTTTATTTTATCACACGTTCGTCAACAAATTACCTATAAATTAGCAAATTTCATGAATTTCAAAGCATGAGATATATCCCATTTATCAGCCACTAGTGATAATTAATGAGGTTAATTGTCATATGATTTTATAGTCAAGATGGCTGGTCATTTTGATAGCCATTATCGATCATTCATTCGAATCAGCCCAAAGGAGCAATCAATTAGTCATTTATCATTGGGATAAATAGCAGATTATTTGGTTGATTACAGGTGATAATAGCAGAAATTATCAGTGGATAATGGCTGGCTATGTAAGTAGTAAATCCTACTTGGATCATGTCTAACTTTCAATTATTTCTGTTACTTCTAGAGAATTTGTTTTGCATAATTGACTACATGCACCTTTTGTCTCCTGGTAATTTCTGGCATTGGAATTTTATGCATTGTTTTTCCAACAAATTTTTTCAAGTTTAGCCTTTTTTTCTATATATTTTATATAATGCCAGTAAATTTTTTGAAGTATTGGGTGAGTTTGGCTTTTTTGGAAAGTAAGTTAATTGCATAACATGTAATTCGTTAGTACCAGAAGGGCTTGGCCGAAAAAAATCCATCTTTTTTGAAACGGCGGCTCCTTTCCTCTCCCCCTGCCGCACTCACTCTCTCGTCTCGTCGTGCTTGCACTTCTCCTTCTAAATAAATCAATTAATTATTGATCTGATTAATTAATTAGCAGATCGATTGGTTTATTAGTAGTAATCCAGACTAGCCGAGTCGTCGTCGTCTTCCTCCTCCTCCGCATCGCATCGCATCGCATCCGACGCGGAGAGAACAACGCGAACAACGCGCTTCTCTCCTCTTGTCCCATCCATCCATGGCGGAATGCTCCATTGATTAGGACTAGCTCGCAAAGGAACCAGCTTTGAGGCAGCCGAAGCCCACCCAGATCGGGAGGAGGAAGTGAAGCGAGAGGAAGGAATCATCAATGGGGAGCTACGCGTACAAGTACTGCATGTGCTTCACCCGCAAGTTCCGCTCGCCGGCGGCCGACCCGCCGCCTGACGTCCGTGCCGCCTTCCACGCCGCCTCCTCCTCCGGCGACGGCGGGCTCCGCCGCTTCCTCGCGCAGACGCAGGAGGAGCCCCCGGCCGAGGTGGACCGCATCCTCGCGCTGCTCAACGCCCTCCCCGGCGGCGCCGGCGGCATCGCCGCCCGCCTCGTGGGCCCCCGGCCCGGCCCGGCCCCCTCGCTCGATGACTTCTTCGGGTTCCTCTTCTCTGCCGATCTCAACCCACCCATCGCCACCCAGGTAGTAGTAGTTCTTACCCACCACTTTACTCATTTCTGTCAAAAAAAAAACTTTTCTCATTTTTATACTTGGAAGGCAGCCATTTTTCTTTTTCACAGTAAGCTCTCAAAGTTCACCTTTTTATTTTTGTTTGTATAGATATGCACTCTATTTCATTAAGCAAATGAAAGCATGCCAATTTCTGTCCTGTTACTAATTTTGGTTGGTTTTCATTTCTGTCACCAGGTTCACCATGATATGTCGGCGCCGTTTTCGCACTATTACATATACACCGGGCACAATTCCTACTTGACTGGGAACCAGCTCAACAGTGATTCCAGCGACATTCCGATCATCAAGGCGTTGCAGAGGGGTGTCAGGGTGATTGAGCTCGATATGTGGCCGAATTCCGCTAAGAACAACATTGACATTCTTCATGGAGGGTGGGAGTTCTTATTCCTTAACACATTTTGACTTTATAAATCTTTTCTCTCTTGTAACCTTGCAAGTTGCCATATGCTCGGAATGGTACCAATCTATCTTACTAATGATCTTTCTTTAAAGAAATGGCATTCAGAGCTTGACTCTGTTTGTTGAATAGATTTTTGTGAAACTGGTCGCTACTCTTCTGAGAGAAGTCAACTATGAGATGGCTTTACTATAGCCAGTAGCACAAAAGTAAAACACATGCTAGCTAGTAAGTCAGGCATTATTGTAGTCATTAGTAGAAAGCTTCCTCAATTAAAGGTCGTCCACTAGAGCTAGATTAAGTTTCGTCAATCATCTGAGAAGCAATTTGATAGCACACAAAAAAAATCAGCCTAGTTTGTATGGTAGAACGTGACAACTGATACATGATTTCTTTTGAAAACAGTTGTTAGAACTATACTTAGTGTTGAACATATTTACATACATTAAAACCTACATATTTCAGGATATTGAGAACTCAAGAGAGTTTTTGCAACCCTGTATTTTAATGTATAAATTGAATTTCCTTCTAAAAGAAATCAGCAAGAAAAATTTTTCCCCATACATGCTAGTGCAAATAACTTTTGCAAATACTCTATTTTTATCTTAACTTTTTAGTTCAATGCTGGCTGCTCAATTTTATCTTTGTATTTATCAGTTATTCAGTTTGTCACATAAATATTTTTTGAAAGTTTGTCAAAAATCCCATGTTGCTTGCAACCATGTATTTTATTTTCCAATATATTTCCTGCTGAGTACTGCTCTTCTTGGCATTTGAAAGGACATTGACTGCACCTGTAGAAATCATCAAATGTTTGAAGTCCATTAAAGAATACGCCTTTTGTGCTTCACCATATCCTCTTGTCATTACTCTTGAGGATCACCTCACACCGGACCTCCAAGCTAAAGTAGCTGAGGTAAAGTTTACCTTTTGAACTCTTCTACTACATTTTTGCTGTTTAAATCCTCAATTCTGACTCCAAATTATTACAGATGCTCGTCAAAACATTTGGAAATCTCCTTTACATTCCTAGTTCAGACCCAATAAATGAGTTTCCTTCTCCAGAATCTCTAATGAAGAAAATAATCATCTCAACTAAACCACCACAAGAATACAAGAAGTTTCTTAAATCTAAGGATAATCAGAATATCAATGGTGGCATAGCTAATCTGGCAGAGGAAGGAAGCTTGAGAAGAATAGATTCAAATGCTGAAGAATCTGATGGAAAGGTATCCGATATGGCTGTCTTTTGAAGGCATAGACCCATGGTTTTTGAAAGCCAAAAGTCATAAATTAAAGAAGTTTACTGCTGTGAACAGGATGAACTGGATGATCAAGACGAGGACTCCTCTGATGAGGATGATCCCAAATTTCAGCAGGATACAGCCTGTGAGTATAGGGAACTGATCACCATCCATGCTGGCAAACCAAAAGGCCATTTGAAGGATGCACTTAAGGTGGATCCTGACAAAGTCAGGCGCCTTTCTTTGAGCGAAACACAGTTAGCTAAAGCAACAGCTTCTCACGGTGCCGATGTTATAAGGTAATTTGCACTTGCTGATGTTATTAAATTAGAAGTACAGTACATATGAGCAATAGAAATTTTAGTGTCAAGTATTTTAGTAAAATAAATATTATGGAGTCTATGGACCAAACGAGGTCCATTTGTTTGACTATTATTGTTGTTTTAGTTTTGTTGTATATATTTACGTTTTTGTTGTCCAGTGTTCTTTCCAAAGGTATCAATGTGTTTACATTTAATGATTGAAGTTGATACACGTACTACTGGGATTTCATGGTGAACTAATTTCCATTAATATTGCATAAAGTTTGTACAGTTCCTGGACCATCAGATAAGTGCTGTTCTGATGCAGTTAAATATAATACAGGTTCACTCAGAAGAATATTCTCAGGGTGTATCCGAAGGGCACAAGGATTAATTCTTCCAACTATGATCCAATGAATGCCTGGACTCATGGTGCTCAGATGGTTGCATTTAACATGCAGGTTGGATGACAATTCTCAACTGCTCTGTTTGGCTTGTTTGATTCTTCTTATACTCTTTTCTTTCTTAATATAATGATGCGCAGATCTCCTGCGCATTCAAGAGGGAAAAAAGCAATTTTCAACTGCCATGAATCACTATAGTTCTTATCTATTTATGACTCATGTCCTCATAATTTCAAGTTGTTTTTTTTAGAAAATGCAGAAGAGCTGCGCTTCATTTCATTAAGGAAAACAAACCACCGATACAACCAAGGGCTCATGAGCTCTTCACACATCCACAAACTGCATCACACAATGTGCGACACACGACCAAAATTTTCAAGTTGTTTGAATGTCTCACATATCGAACTTGGTGTTTCAGTTGTCAGCCTTCAAGTGTAAATTGATCTGGTAGTTCATATATCAATCTAGTAGTATAGGAGATGTTACTTCTTGTACTAAGTTCAAAAAAAAGTTTTGTTCTTGTAACAGACCGTGAATGTAAACTTTATGTAGAATTGTAGCAGCTAGCAATTTGTCCTGAACGCTGTTCTGACTGGTCTTTAATATTTCAGGGGCATGACAAAGCACTCCGGTTAATGCAAGGATTTTTTAGAGCTAATGGAGGCTGTGGCTATGTCAAAAAGCCTGACTTCTTGCTTAGGACAGGTCCAAATGGTGAAGTATTTGATCCTAACTCAAGTATGCCAGTGAAGAAAACTCTGAAGGTGAAAGTATATATGGGAGATGGATGGCGAATGGATTTCAGTAAAACTCATTTCGACACCTTCTCTCCTCCTGATTTCTATACTAGGGTAAGCCAGTGAAATTGTCGAGAATAGTATAATTTCTATGCTAGGTTGCAAGGTAACACATGACATGAATGAATAATGTGGATGAATGCATATACTTATATAGGTGGGGATCGCTGGTGTGCGGGCAGATTGTGTGATGAAGAAGACTCGAACAATTGAGGATCAGTGGGTACCAGTTTGGGATGAGGAGTTCACATTCCCTCTGACAGTCCCGGAGCTGGCTGTGCTGAGGATTGAGGTTCATGAGTACGACATGTCGGAGAAGCATGACTTTGGGGGGCAGACATGCCTGCCAGTGTCGGAGCTGAAGCAGGGCATTCGCGCTGTGCCTCTCCACGATCGCCGGGGCACCAGGTACAAGTCTGTCAGGCTCCTCATGCGCTTCGACTTCCTCTAGCTAGCTTTCTACCTAGCTAGTGCTGCTGCCAAAACCAGAATACCAGATGATGTATCTTACTAGTTTTCTAGGCTTCTTCAGCTGGTGCATATATGTACTATGGATGTAGATGTACTATTGTTGTAATCACGCATGCATCTTGCATGTCTTGATAATGATAATAATGCTAGCATGGTTGGTAGGAACACAAATACATTTTGTGCGATTTTGTTGGCTATATCTAGTATTCTAGTCAGTGATATTTATCAAGTGACTGACTTTTCTTATCTATCAATCGATTTTTTTAACAATTAGATCAATATCCAACAAATCCTAAGTCTACTCCTTTCTTTTGGGATGAAACAAAGAATATTCTGACTTATTTTTTTTTTAAAAAAATATACTTTGGTGTTATCCTTACCAATAAAAAACGAAAAAATGATCTTGATTAGCATAAAAATGCATCTAGATTAATATAGAATATAAGAAACAAAACGATCTAAAAATTGCACCTTTGTTTAGATAAAGGAAGCTTTTTTTGATCTCAGACGATTACATCAATGTGATACAAAAAGTTGCACTTTTTATATTGTGCAAGTTTAGGCTACTGACAAATAAAGAAAAATATTGCTTGCTGCTGTATTCAGTGGGTGCTGTGCGATTTAGTTGAGTGGGATTTTGTGCTCTTTAGTTCAGATGAGTTGAGATGAATGAAGTATCCCAATTTGTTATGAGATGGTCAAGGCCGGTCATGGTGTCTGACAGTTAAGTGACTTTTCTTCGTTATCATCAGAAAAAAAATATTTTTTTCAGCAGTCTTATCTACATGGTTTAACAAGTAATCAAGTATGGCAACCAATCTTACATGGTATTTATGTGCACTGCCAAGTCATGAATCGAATTATCCATCATGTCATGCAACAATTAATGTTTCACCCCAAAGAAATGGAAACCAAAAAGGAAGTCTGAATTTCAGAGTAGCAACACAACCATCGCTCGATTCAGATTCAGACTTCAGGAGACGGCAATGCCTTTTTTCCCCTCAAATTTCTTCATTGCCCAGGGAAAAAATTCCTTCCATTTATTTTTTTATTTTCGTTGCCTTTTCTCATCTATTGTGGTCACTTGTTATTTGTTCTTTTTTCCTTTTGTTACTGCCACCCTTGAACAAGCAAATGGTTCTGGGAAATGCAAAACTTTTATACCATATTCACAAAATAATCCCTCCAGTTCTGTTGTTATCCCTGCACCAATGTCTGCTAAACCATCAGCACTTCAGATGCCTTCACCTTCAGTGGGATCTTCACTCAGGTAATCTGTGATGCTCTTCCATAGGAGTACATATTTTTTGATGTTGTCTTTTGTTCTCTCTCTGGTATGAAAGTATGGTGATATTTTTACAGCTACTTTGAGTTCAAGGTATCGATATATTTCTATTCCATGTTAAGTTCAACTTGCATCTAACAAAGCTTGTACCTTAATTACCTGAAAATGCTTAGAACAATAGTGTAGTGGTGCCTGATTCATGTGTAATTGCATGTGGAAAATGATTGATGTGAAAATTGTTCAAAACAAGGATGACCGTCGTACAGAATGTATGTCTGCGTTCGTACAAGATTTTATTTCTCATTCTTGGAGAAATTTGGCTTTCAGCACCTCATTTGTTTGACTAATTGTTTTAGGGAAAAGCTCCTGTATCACAAGGTGATGGTGCTCAAATAAATCCCGAGAGGTGATTTAGTGGAACATTTCTTCACTTGTGAAACCTCCCAGGTATAAGTAGCCTGTGGATCCAAAAAGCAGACTCCACCCAACAAAGCAGCTGCCAACGAATTTCTCTTCTGCTTCCTGTGCAGCCTGTCACTAGGGAGAACAGTCTCAACATTCTGGCCTATTCATTTCCTGGTCTTGAGGATGCTAACGTTTGTTATCTGAAGCAACCATTGTCAGAAAGTATTATACCATATTCAGCAAATTTTGGGAATAGAAACAATCAAGAAATGCCAGATGTTATTGTTTTGTTCACTGGAAACACAACTACTACACATGAGTTTAGCTGAAAAGATCATCATGATGCCAGAAATAGTATGCCCCACGAGTGCAATGATGCGCTGTGTGTAGGACGGGGCACTATTGAAGACATTGAACCTATCGAGGGCATCCATTATCTTAAAGCTGTTTGTACATCAAGCATTGGGCCTGTTGAGGATTCCTGCTCTCATAAATCCATTTGCTCCCCAACCAAACCTTCCACCGGGAGAACATTGGCATCTTCTTGCATTTCTTCTCCAGGGTGCACCTCAAATGACGACCTCAATTGTCAAAACTAGTATGATAATGAAGCAGCAGTTGACTTGGAAGGCAACAATTGTAGTCCACCCTGATTCTTTGCAAGATTTCCATTCCTGCTATCAGCAGAATGTGCTAGTGGAATGTACAATTTGTGCAGCTCTGTTGGCACAGTATGGTAATTCAAGTGACATAATAGCTTACAGTAAGTTAGACTAAAATGATTCTGCGTACTGAAGTTCAGCGCACTGCATGAGAAGGACCAAATACTGCTAGTGAAATGGAGCTTGTCACAGATGATGTGTTGACTGCAAAAGAAGCACTTGTCACATTTAGGGTTTGAGTGTGACCATGATTACAGGAGTGCAGAATGTTCACCTATGAACCTGGCAACGCGTTCGCCTCGTGTAGATCAAGAGGAATGAGCTGCCGATTTAATTGAAATAAGGCAGATACAGTTGATGGTTAAACAGAACCACATCGTTCTTTGACTAAAGGTGACCTATTTCATCAGAAGAACAAAATACTGAAGACATTTTGGCACTAACTAATTGTCTTCTCTGCATCAAATATTTGAATATACAAAGTTAATCATCTTCAATTACATATTTTGCATTGGTAGTGTGCATTCTTATCTTTTTGCAGAAGGGTCAAGTCAGCGAGTAAACCAGGGACTAATACCGTCAGCAAAGATCATCTAAAGAACATGGCACAGTTTACCGTTGCTGTCCTGGAGGCTTTTGCAGAGGTCAGTTTACTTGACGTCATGGACCTTTATACTGTTTTGGGAGAGGTTCTTGCTTAGATGAGTAGGCAGTGGAGTCTTACACAACCGTTTGTTTTTCTTCCATTTGTACAGGTCCAGCCAGTGTTCTGTAAGAGAGGGTAAGTTCAATTTTCCCCGAAATAGGCACCCAGATCGGCTAAACTGAAGTTTAGTTCTGTGTACTACTTATTGAGTCTTTGCTCGCTATCAGGTTTGAGTTTACATTTTTTTTAGATAATGAAAGCTTTATTGAACTCAGCCAATTATATCAATGTGATACAACTATATTGAGAACATTCTCGGTCTTTGCATAACTAAGATGAGTTTACATATGTTTACATGTAAATATGTAAGCTGAAACTGAACCTGATTTTACGTATGTTTGGAATTTGAACAGTAAATAGTCTTGGAACAGAAGACTGACACTGCAAAAATTATCCTAGTGATGATATAAAGCTGCCTCAGAACCCAGTCCGTGGTCACCTGCAAAAGCTCAAGAGCACTCCAAAAGCATCCGAACAAGTGATACTGATACCCCCTGACAGCAGTTGTTTGCCTTGGCCTTTTCTTGAGGTCAGAACTGAACTACACACCAAGACTTTATCTTTTTTTTCTTAAGTTATAATGACCAAACCTTTCACTACCACTAATCAATTCACCTTTTGTCCTATGTAATTGTGCTTAACTGCTTATCACTGTTCCTGAGAGTCTGATCTGTTGCCATTGACAGCAGCAGTATATGATGAAGATGCAGTTAAGGCCTTTGTGTTGTGTGTTCTCCCTTTTGGTTTGTTTGATGAAAGTTACACTGCCAATGGAATGGATCCACACCTCCAGCTCTAGCCACCACCATAGCTTTCCTTCTTTCGCAGTAGTGGTCTTTGGCTCGTGATGACATGGCTTTGCTGCTGCTTTCCAATATGCCAGCTTTCTTCAAGATGCAAAGCAAAAGATCATCTCTTTCTTCCATCCATGAACAGCCTATGGCTGTAGTAGCCTTTTTTTTTCTCTTGTGTGTGTGTGTGTGGGGCAGCAGTTCAAGAGGTTGCTGTGATGGCCGGAGAAAAGGAGTGGTGAAGAACAGTGCAATGTGTTCTCTGCTGGATTCAGATTTGCAGGCTGTGGCCAATGTTTCATGGTCCACTTTGCACATAATAAGAGCTGGGGATTGGGATGATCTCTCCGGCTCTATAGCGTTTTGAACAACGATAGTTTTTTATTATAATATATAAAAACAAGTAAAAATTTAAGTTTTTTAAAGTAATTTTCAAAAATAACGTGTATATCGTGTTTTAGTGTTTTTAAATTAAATATTTTAAAATTAAAATTCATTAATAGTTTAAAATTATAGTTTGACCTCAACCAACAAGAATTATGAAATCCGTGAAATCCGAAGGAGTACTTCTTTTCTTGAGAATTGTCAACCATGCAAATTGGTCAAAAACTCCAAATTGCAGCTGAAAAATTAGTTATGCAAGTGATTGAGGTGACATCTTACACGAGGGGTGGTCAAAAGAGGGGAAATAATCAATGGCCTAGAATCTAGAAGTAGTTTATAGTTATTAGGTTGGGTGAGTGACAATCCATGCCAAAAAAAACTTTTACTTATTTGTAAGGTTTAGGGCTTCTCGGACGTGGTGATTTTATAGTATTATGGGAATTAGTTCAAATTGGAATGAGTTCAGTTTCCTCAAAATTCAGCTAAAATATCATGTTCCAAGGAGGGTTAGGTTTATTGTCTATTTCTGGCATTGGTTTTTATCCTATAGTTTTTTTGGACGTTTTTCCCTTAGGATAATTAATCAGCGGACAACCTGATTAATTAGTTCAATTGATAATTGTCATAGTCAGCTCGTTTTGCACTTTAAGTACATGAGTTTTATTATAAAAAAAATACATGCAAGCAAGAGAGGATTGCTTCATAAGGATGCAAAGTCAATGGCTGCTTGTTATCGAGTGGTATCGGAGAGAATATGCTCCAGCGAGAGAAGGGCAATACAGGGAAACCAGACCATGAGACTTGACGGCTGAAAAGATTACTCCAACAAACTGACTTATTTGCTTCACTAAAACGAAACGAATCATTAACAAATAATTAATTAATATCAATTGTTTCTACTTAAAGAATAGACTTGTTTGATTTGTAAAGAGTTTTTTATATATTAATTTTTTTCCATAAAATATACCGTTCATGAAAAATAATGAAGTTCCTTAGTCAAGTTGCTGGATCAAATTCAGCCTTAAATTTTGGAGGACTGTTCTTACTTCTTACTTGCTTGCAAGCACATGAAAAATGGTAATCCAAGAAGTATGTCACAAGAAAAATCAAGATAAACAAATGCAAGAAATTCAACAGTCAGTCAGCATGAATGGAGTTTTTTCTTAAAAAAATCAAAAATAGAGTTTAGCCCCTAAAAGAACCAAACACCCTGTTCTAATATGCTTACAGGACATCTATGTTTTTCTTGTTTATGGTGAACACCTTTTCGGAACTACTGAACAATATATTTTTCTCAAAAATTTTTCATACCAAAGTTTTCTTAAACAAGAATAAATTAATATTTTAAATTTATAACAGTTAATGCTTAATTAATCAAATTATAATTATTGGTATCGTTTTACGTGCAGCTGATAATAAGCCAAGACTATCCTCACTATCGAATGGAGCCCTAGTTTCAAGCATTTTAGAGGATCATTTTCTTAAGAAAAAAAACAATGTCAATATTTAATACATTATTTTTAGCAGAAAAACATGTGTACACACCTTATGTATGTACATACAGCCTCCATCCCCCAACCCACTAGAAAAAAAAAACTGATTCCCATGTTCATATGCATAACTGGAGTTCTTTTTAAGGGAGCGTGAACCCGCTAGGACATGTAGCTGCAATCTCTTGTCCCTTTAAAGATGTGTTCAGTTTTCTGGGTTAAAAACTAATCACTTCTACATGTAAAATAAAATAATTCATGAGTGTATGATAAATTAAGTTTAATATAGTTTTTTAAACAACTTTTACATAATTTTTTTAAAAAAACATATCGTTAAATAATTTGAAAAACATGCACATACAATACAAGAGTATAAGTTGGAAAAGGTGAGGAAAAAAAAAGGAGGTTGAGTACTTACCTCCACCCTAATTACTTCACCTTTCTTTTTTATTAACAACATATCTTGCAGTTTTTTAATAATGAATTAAAACCCGGGCTCTACGATAATATATCTTGCATATATCTGGTATTGATATCGCTAGATCACAAAAGCAGAGGAAAAAAGAGAGTACATAACCTAGAAAAGAAAAAAAAAAGTGAACTACATTGTGGTCGGCAAAACTGCGGTCCCAGAAGAGGTTAGAAGTGCTAATCAAAAGCCATCCCCAAAGGTTACCCTAAAAATATCAACCAATCAAAAATAATCACAAGAAAAGGCACACAGAAAAAAAGACAACATCACAGCTCTGAACACCAAACAAGCAGTGACAGGCCTTTGATTGTAATAAAATATATTACTCATATTTGCCAGCAATATGTGTGTCCTGTTAAGGAAAAACTCTTAGATGCTCCTAAGAGAGATGTAAAAATCACTCATGCCCTGTGTTTCTAAACTTTTCATATAAATAAAGTGCATGAGTTCTTTAAAAGAAAAGCAGTGACGGGCCAAATCCTAACCCAAAGCCAAAATTGTGGCAACACCAGGTAAGCAAGCAGGTAGTAGTAGGATTAAGGTTGTCATTAGCAGAGTAAGCTAACAAATTTCCCATTTCTTTTTTCCTCAAAGATGACGACACAGGTTGGCATTGGCAGCAAGGTAGATGGATAGGGACAGAGACAGGCCCTGTGTGGATATCATCACAACAAAAAGAGAAAGACAGATAAACAAACAAATTAAAAAAACAGCACAAATAAGCAAACAGAATAAACAAATGAATTGACATCATTTTTATTTGAATGAACTCCAAAAATTCAGATCCAAAATTGAGAGACAATAGCCCTGAGAGAGCAAAGCAGAGCCCCTTTTATTTATTTTATTGCTAACCTCACCAATCACAAGAGGAGAAGGGAGAAGCCTCAAGAACAACTCACCAAGTCATCTCATTTCCCCATACCTCATTATTAATTCCTGTGTCTGCCTCTCTCACTCTCTCTCTCTCATGCATCTCTGTACTATTTTATTCTCCTTGTGTTTTTCTTTTTTATTTTCACAAGCAAAATTCTTCTCTTTGGGGTGTTGTGTGTGATGTGAGACTGTGTGTGTGTGTGCGCCTGCGAGAGAGAGAGAGAGAGAGAGAGAGATTCCATTTCCACCCCAATTTGATGTACTTGCTGTCGAGGTAGTAGGAGAAGTAGAAGCCAAGAACTGCTTCTGGAGAAGAGAAAGATCGAATTTTTTGGTTGGTTGAATCTGTTGTGGCTCAAGAAATTACAGGATATTGCAGCTGGGGATCTCGGGAGGAGGACTTGGTCGAGTTCTTGAGCTCGAATCTGCCTCTGGAACCGCGAAAAGGAGCAGCCTTTGGAGCTCGGAGAGGTCGGAGAGGCTGGCCTTGGAGGTGTCGGGTGGGGCGTGGTGGTGATTCCGCGGCGAGCTCGATTTGGTTGAGGGAGAGGTCGTCGATTCGTGGCCGTGGCGGCGTCGGCGTCGTCGGAGATGGAGGCCAGCGGCGAGGAGCTCCTGAAGAAGATCCGGGAGCTGGAGGTGGGGCAGGCGCAGCTCAAGCAGGAGATGTCCAAGCTCATCCCGCCCGCGGTAGGCGGCGGCGGCGGCGCCGCGGAGCGGAGGCGGTCGCAGTCGGTCTCGCCGCGGCGTGGCGCGGCGCCGCCGCACCCGCCGCCGTTGCCGTCGTCGTCGCCGACGAGGCGGCTGTCTGGGGTTCGAGGGCGGCCCCGCGCCTGGGCCCGCGGCTCCGCGTCGTTCCCGCACTCGTCGCCGCTGCAGCGCGAGGGCCGCGCCGGCGCGGCGGCGGTCGTCGTCGGCGAGTTGACGGAGAAGCAGTACCCGAGGGTGCTGCAGTCGCTGGGGCAGTCCGTCCACATTCTTGACCTCGAAGGGAAGATCATATACTGGTGAGATTTCTGTAGCTTTCCGTTGCTTCTTAATTTGTGCGCATACGGAGCAAGCATGCCAAATGTTCGAGGAAATGCCGTGTTGATGATGTAGATTCTTGTGTTGTTATGCTTAGATGAAGTGACGTATATTGTATGTAAATTGGCGTTCCAAATGTATCAACTTGAGATTTAGGATATTTATCTCTTTGAACTTTGAAACAGTACCGATCCTAGAAGAGGCTTTACAGTAGCATTTTGGTTTTGGTCTCTTTTTCACCGTGGATGCATATTAGTAGCACATTTGAAGGAATCTCTCATGCTATTGTAGCGGCATCGAACAATATATGTGTGAGGCTATAACTTTTTGTCTGTGTTATAAATCAAATTATGGAAATGTTATAGTGAATATCTAGATTTTAGTTGGTTGCTGTGATGAATTTGAGGATGCGTTGACAAGGGGAGCTTTTTACTGGATTGAAGAAAACATTAACTTTGTTATGACTTATGACATATTGACATAATAAAGCAGTAAGGCACTTCCTCCAATGTTGTTTGAGTTAGTGGTTCAAGATCAGTAGTAGTCAAGATCTGAGCAATGCTTTGTAAGTTAGCCTGCTTATGCGTAATTATATAATGTTGTTTAAGGCATATTGCTTGAAGATCTAGAAGTACTCCTTACATATGTACGTTAGATCAGAAACATAGTTTGATAAGCGCATACCTGCTCCTCAACTTTGCTACATAAGCATGGTATTTTTCTTGCAGTCTGCACTTGTGCACAGACCTTTCTTTCTCCTTTTCCTCACTTAACCGTGCATTTACTATGATGCAGGAATCGATCTGCAGAAAAACTGTATGGTTATCCGGCATCAGAAGCACTTGGTCAGGATGGCCTCATGTTGCTGATTGATTCCTGTGATATCAATGTGGTAAATGACATCTTCCGACGCATTTCTTTGGGTGAGAGTTGGACCGGAAAGTTTCCAGTTAAGAACAGAGCTGGAGATAGATTTTCAGCTGTTGCCACCAATACTCCTTTTTATGATGAGGATGGCAGTTTGGTGGGCATTGTTTGTGTTTCAAGTGATTTGCGTGCAATGGAGGAGATTGTCAGTGGCCCTTCAATCTGTGCAAGGCCCCATCCAGAATCTTCTAGGACCTACTGTGAAGCTAGTTGCAGCAACAGCAACCGCAAAGCCGGTTTGTTGAGCAGAAGCCCATTTGACTCTCAGCAACCCTTGCAGTCTACTATAGCTTCCAAGATAACAAATTTGGTGAGTTCTTATTCTAGCAAACACCAGATATAAATGTGAACTGCAATCAAATATTGTCTATGTTTAGTATATCTTCTTAGTTTGTTCCTAGCGTATTCCTTTTTGATTTTTAGAATAACAACACAGGCTACGAAGGTCACAAATAAAGTTCGTTCTAGAGTCAGGGCAGATGAGAATGGCATTGAGCGCGAAGGTGGAAGCGGTGAGAGTCATTGTTCTGATCGTGATGCCAAGGAGGAGCCAACGTCTAGTGGAACAACTACGCCAAGAGGAGACGCACCACGTGGAGCCTTTGCTACAGAAGAGAGTTCCCCTGGGAAATCCGCCAAAACAAACAGTGATGAATCAGAAGGAAAAGTAGGGCTTCACAAGATCTTGAGTTCAAAGGCAGAGGCACTGCTGAACAAGAAAGGGATATCATGGCCTTGGAAGGGGCGTGACAATGATGGACCTGATGTGAAGAATCAAGTGACCTGGCCGTGGTTGCATGGGGAGCAAGATAGCAGCGAGAATCATCAGAAAATTTCTGATTCTGCCATAACTCAAGATGGTCAAGGTGCTGAATATAACCAACCTAACAAAAACGAGGCATCAGGTTCCTGGTCCTCTTTCAACAATAACAGCACAAGTAGTGCAAGCAGCACGGGTAGTACTAATAGTAGTGCTCTTTACAAAGTAGATCATGAAGCAGATTGTTTGGATTATGAAATCCTGTGGGAAGACCTTGTCATTGGAGAACAGATTGGTCAAGGTAGTCCATTCTTCTTTTTTGAATGCTTCCTTAAAACCTTTGTGCATACTTGTATCATACGGGAGTTCTTAAATTTTTTATGCACAGTTTCATAATTTCCATAATATTTGTCCAAATTTGCCTTTTCTGCATAAAGTTAGTTCAGAATACCTACTATGCCCCCCTCTTCATTTTGTAAATCTATATCTGTTGCATAACCTATTTTTATCAAGACAACTCTACAATTTATCGCTGGACCTTCTGTTATTCTAAATAGTGCTATTAGCCTTTTTTGGCCTTCGAGCTGTGATGTTCATCATTACTATTTATAGTTCTACCTCATTAGAAATTAGTAAAAACCTACAATATTATGGAAATATTATTAGCTACAGTTATGTTCACCATATATGAATATACCCTTACCGTGTAATATCAAATTTAACTACTGTTTTGTTGAATTCTGGTTCTAAGTTCTTAGTTCTAACCTGAGTAGAACCAAACCATATAGTTGCTTTAACTCCTAATGAGAGCCTAAAGCTTTGGGCTTTTTGAATAGTATCAGCTTTAGTATTTTTGAAATTTGCAGTCATTTTCTAGCTGACCAATCCCTAGGACTTCAAAAATTAGGTGAACTTACATCTCCCAAGTAGGTTGCTCTTGATCTTTCCGAACATTTGGGTTCGGATGCTTATGAAGCTTCAAATAAGCCTTGTAGGTTAAGCTACTGTTCCAGGATCTCTCCATGTATAGCCTAGAAACTCTGGAGCTAGCTTTTCTAGTGAAGCCATCGTCTATTCAGTTGCTAAGGCTTATAGTAAATTCAAAAATCTCAAAGGAGCGCCAAGCATGACTAAAACCATATGAACAATTAAAATGCACACCAATTTGTAGTGTATTATGCTGATGCCCTTTTAAATTGTGTCCTTTCAATTTTGATCTCTGCAGGCTCGTGTGGAACAGTATATCATGCTTTGTGGTATGGCTCGGTATGTTTTACTCTTCCAATGTTTCATGAATAAATGATATCTTGTTAACTTTTGCTATTAATTTCTTCATTTTCTGTGGCATGTTTTGCAGGATGTGGCTGTTAAAGTTTTCTCTAAGCAAGAATATTCAGAAGAAGTGATACAGACCTTCCGACAGGAGGTAAATTTCCATCTCCGGCTACAACATCTGAAAATAAAACCTTGTCTCTCTTTCCAGTTGACTTTCTTTCAGTTGTTAAACCTGATTAGCAGTATAATTGTAATGCTTTCTTTATAGTTTGAGAGGCTTCAAAGAAACTTGAAGTGTAAAGCCAATTCAGGTTTTCAGGATGCCCATAAAACCTATCATTACCACGGTTGCCAAGTATATTGATCTAAGTAAATATAAAAATATCATACTGAAAATTTTTAAATATGTTTGATGTTAATTCTCAAACATGAAAATGAAGTGCACATTTGCTTAAGAAATTGTGACTTTCAGTTTAAATCTTCGACTTTTTGAATGTATTGTTAATCCTGTGAAGGTATGCCTTATGAAGAAATTACGCCATCCTAATATACTTCTCTTCATGGGTGCGGTTACATCTCCACAACGCCTCTGTATCGTAACAGAGTTCCTCCCACGGTATATCCCCTACCTTTTAAAGGCTTAGATGTTTGAATTATTTATTGATCAGTGATTACTATGTGGTGGTTGCTCTCTCTTGCAAGGCTACTTGCGATTGTGCAGAGCTGCTTGTTTAAATTTGGTTATTCCATTGATTTTGTAATAAGTTTTCAAGGAATCTATGTTTAAATCCCCCCCAAATAAATAATCTATGTTTAAAGCCCCCCCCCCCCCCCAAAAAAAAATCTAAGTCTCAGGATAACATAGGAATCATTATCCCTTTCCCCTTGATAAGCATATTCTGATGACAGTGATGGAATAAAAAATTGAAGCGGGCCATTCTATTATTATGCACCCTGCAGTGTTTAGCGTGGAGACGAAAGCTTGGGTTCAGGAGGGGAAAAACTCTTTAGAAATGATTTTTCCTACTAGCTACAGACAGATCTACACCAGATGACACTAACTCCAACAGATGATAACTGTTAGCAAAGGTATAGAAACTGCTTGATGTTCTTTGCCAACAGCCACCTGTTGGAGATCCCTTGTTGGGAATGCTATGTCGGCAATGAAGCTTCATGTTTGACAGCCATGTTGGTAACATCCTTTGCCAACAGGATAAGACTGTTGGACAATAAGGTTTTGGAGGCATCGTGTCACCATATTTTGGTAGCACTGTTGGCAATGGTGTTACTCTGCTATTTATTTTTAGAGTAAAGTGCACTAGCGGTCCTTAAACTTGTAGGGGTGTGTCCTCTAGGTCCACAAACTCTCAAAATGCATATTCAGGTCCGAGAACTTGTCAAAGTGTGTCGTTTCGGTCCCAAATTGCCACGCCTCCTCCAGGATCCTACGTGGCGCTGACGTGGCATATTCACCAGCTTTGCACTAACTGACAAGTAGGGCCTACTCAAATTTTTTCCCTTTTCCTTTTCTTTTTTTCTCTTCTTCCTTCGGACGTCGAGAGGCTAGGGGAAAGCTGAGGGTGTCTATCGAGGACGAGCTTGATCGGCAACAACTGGGGTTGATGTCGGCTGTGCGGAAAGACCAAAGCAGAGCTCGAGCTTGCTCGCTCGCACAGAGAGGCTTAAGGGGGCTCATCGCCGCACACTGTTGGATCTGGGTGGAAAGTGTTGATGCCGACGTCGGGCTTGGAATGTAAGACGAAGACCGAATCGAGAGGCTCGTCCCCGATCCATCCCCGCCAAGCTTGAGCTCAACGAGTTGGCGCCAGACGAGCCCCAACCATCGGGAGAAGGCGGCGGTGGTGAGAGAGGAGGAGGCGGCCATTGGGAGTGTGAGCTCTACGAGCTTAGTGAGGGAGGCAGCGATGGCCGCCCTCCTAGAAGACAGCGGCGGCGAGGATGAACGAGTCAGGTGAGGGAGAGGGGTGCGGTCGAGACGGCGACGGCGGAGGCCCTCCCCCATTGTCTTGTTGCGTCGTTTCCCCAATCTCCTTCGCCGCGCCAGCTAGCCATGCCCGGACCGCCATTGTGGAGGCCCTCCCCCTTCCCCCATCTCCTCCACCGTGCCAGCTAGCCCTGCCCAGGTCGCCATCGTTGAGGCCTTCCCCTTCCCCCATCTCCTTCGTCGCGCCAGCTAGCTCTGCCCGGGCTGCCGTCGTCGAGGGCCTCCCCCGTCATCTCCTTCGTCGCGTTGGCTAGCTACGCTCGGGCTGCCGTCGTCGTCCCCCTTCCCCTGCTGGCCATCGTCGTCTACTTTCTCCTTCCCATACCGGCTGTCATCGTCCCCCTTCCCCTCCCCTGCTGGTCGGCAGCTGCAGTGAGAAGGAGAAGAAAGGGGAAAAAGAGAAGAAGGAAAAAAAGGAAAATATTTTAAGTGGGTCCCATTTGTTAGTCAGCAATGATGCCCTATGAACGTGTGTCTGACATGCCATGTTAGTGCCACGTAGGATCCTGAAGGGGGCATGGCAATTGGGACCGGAATGACACACTTTGACAAGTTCTGGGACCTGAATCTGCATTTTGAGAGTTTGGGGACTTATATGACACACCCCTACAAGTTTAAGGACCGCTCGTGCACTTTACTCTTATTTAATTAGTAATTGAATTAATGCACATAAAAATATATATTTAATGGTTGAACTTTTGGATCAACAGGATATGAACATTGGAATTTTGAAACCATTATAAGATTAAAGTCAAACTCCATTTCTATAGACGATAAGATACAATAATCAGGGAGCTCACATAAATCGGTGGCACATATGCCGTGCATACTAATTTCTGGAATTTGCTTAGTTGGTACAGTACAATATGTATATATATAAGTGCTATATATTCTGCTAGACTAAATATTTTTTCTAACTAGTACAAAGCACCATTTGCAATCCATAAGAGATTGATGACCTCCAGATTGGTTGGCTCATGTGATCTGGGAAGCTGTTAGAACAATACATACAAAACCTGTACAAGAGTAGATACCAATAAGTTAGTTGCAGAGAAGATACATGGGGAGAGGATTAACAATCAAGCATTGCAAGTTAAGTACCTTGTGGTGGAATTACCTGCACTCTTTACAGGACTACAGATCTTGAGATCAGTGTCTGGCCCCATTGATCATTGACGCCGGAGCCAGGCGGCGGCGACGACGTAGCGAAGAAAGGAGTAGAGTGGCAAGGCTTGGACATTCCGGAAGATTTATAAATAACAGATGCGGTAAATTAGGGATTTAGGGTTAAGATTAAATGGGCCAGGCTTATAGTGTTGGGCCTATATATAGACTATGAGCACCGAGGTATCAGGTTTGGCTGTAAATTAATTTGCCACAGATCAAGCCGCCGGACATTTGATTAATTAAGTATATTGATAATCCATCTCACCAGAAAAATTGTTTTTGCATCTTAAAGTTTTTTTACTATTATTTTGTTTTATTTGGATTAGGGTCAAGATATACACTTAAAAAAAATATAACCAGTGTGGTTGGTGTATATACTACTAGATTAGATAAATTAAAGTAAAGGACACTGATTTTTAGTTAGCGTCAGTCCAGTTCTAAATGTGCTATTCCAACTATGTATACATATGCCTTAACTATATGATGTCATATCCATAAAATGTATATTATATCATAAAAAATTACTCGGATTTATCTCCTCCTTAAAATATTACATTACATTGGTATAAGCATGGTGCTAATTAGCATATATCCAACAGGGCTGTTGGATGTATCACTCGCATGCGATAGCATTGTTGGTATTGGTTTGACCGATAGAACTCTTGGAGATCACCTTATTTTTGTATAACATGGCTGTTGGACAAAAAGTTAGCTGTTGGTAAAAACTGCAGATGGCGTAGTGAGAAGTATTGTACCATAATAGTAAATCAAGACTTTGCTAAAAGTTCTACTTTGATTGATACTATTCATTGTTTGATAGTCTGTGACTAGACTACCAGCTGAACGCCTGAACCTTTTCTTCCACTTACACAATATTTCATCCGGGTCTCCCGTTTTCATCACATTGTTTCTCAAATGCAGTGGAAGTTTGTTTCGCTTACTTCAAAGGAACAATACCAAGTTGGATTGGAGACGACGTGTTCACATGGCTTTAGATATTGTAAGTTCATTTAATCTGTGAACAGCAGTTATATATGGATTTTTGTCATATATCAGGTCATCAACAAATCCAAGGTTTAGTAGAAGTTGCAGTAAATGATAGGGTAACCAGTGCAACATTCTCTGATCACAGTGTCTAAGAGACATTGAGTAAATTCAGAATCTATAAGTTTTTTATTGACCAAAAGAATAAGGTGAGTGTGCTGCATGAACTTGATTTTTTATTTTTGGAAAGCATGTAGAAGTTGAATTGCAACATCGCATGTAACAAAAGCCACATGTGTACCAGCGAATAGTTTTGGATCAGCTCAGTTTTGCTTTGTATTTGAGTGATGAACTTTTTAATCTCTGTATAACTAATATTTTTTATTTTCTTCGGCATTTTTTTGCCATATGTATAATTCATTAGCCATTGTTTGTCTAAAATAATACTTCTGCAGGCAAGGGGGATGAATTATCTTCACCATTCCAGCCCACCTATTATTCATCGAGATTTAAAATCGTCCAATCTTTTGGTTGATAAGAACTGGACTGTCAAGGTAACAGTGAAGTTAATTTGCATTCCATACCTTTTTGCTTTTTGTGCTTGCCTCCTCACATTTTACCCGACTTAATCAGGTTGCAGACTTTGGTCTTTCACGTCTCAAGCGTGAAACATTCCTGACAACAAAAACTGGAAAAGGAACAGTAAGTACCATCATGCATAATGTGATTAGCAGAAGAGCTTTCCCTTGCATTTTGCCCTGATTAACTCTATTGATGTTGACTTGATATCCAGCCACAATGGATGGCTCCAGAGGTGTTGCGCAATGAGCCTTCTGACGAGAAGTAAGTTAGAGACAGTCCTAATCAATAAAAGATCCTAGTCATGTCTGTAAAAAACGATTACTAATGCTTTCTGTTGCTATGTAGGTCTGATGTCTATAGTTATGGGGTAATTCTGTGGGAGCTTGTTACTCAAAAGATACCCTGGGAAAATCTTAATTCGATGCAGGTATGTTCTTTTGTTCTTATTAAAATCTTATTTTGACCATATGTTTGGTTACAGTTATGACCACTAGATTGTAAGAGCAATTTTTATTTTAGCAGCTTCAGATAATGTAAAAAATTATTAGGGTGAATAGTTAACATAGAAGTAAGCAATAGAATTAACCATTTTGGTCGGTTACATTGCTTTTCCTTTCACAACAACATGAGCTAGAAGATGTTGGTGCATATGAATGTTGTATCAACGCTTAGTTGACTGCTTCTGTGCTTACCTCTTTAATTGTAAATTTGTAATTTCTGGTATGGTTGTTCACTCAGAAATTTGAACTTTGGGCTTACAAGAAACTACAACTTCTCTTTTTGTATTTGTAATTTTGTAGACCAGAAATTTCCCAAGAGAGCGATATTTTACTGAGTAACACAGCATGTTTGCGCATTATAACTCATTGGGTTAATCTTTTTTGAGATCATGTACTGCTTTTAAAGTTTTAGCGAGGGTCATATTAATCTATGAGATTGTTTCTTATGTAGGTCATTGGTGCAGTAGGTTTCATGAACCACAGGTTGGAGATTCCGAGTGAAACAGATCCTCAATGGACATCACTTATCCTGAGTTGTTGGGAAACGTATGCACTGGTTTTTCCCTTTGTTTTTACTGTTCATCAAAAGATATCTATTGAAAAAAATTATGGCTTTTGATGGACTTTAAGTTACCAAACCCTCATCTCCATTGAGTGAAGTCGTGATCTTTTTTTTGCCTATTACATTTTCTGATGACAAACATATCCTTGCTGTGAACAGTGACTCGCAACTCCGTCCGTCGTTCCAACAACTTCTGGAGAGACTTCGAGAGCTGCAAAGGCAGTACAACGTCCAGACTCAGATGCAGCGAAACGCATCCGCTGCTGCAAAGAACAGCAGCATCGAGGAATGAATGAAGATCCTTACGAAGCGAATGATCGATTGACACATTTTTGCAGGCGGTGCGGCAACACGCTAGCCTGATCAGGATTCGCGCCTCCTGCGTGGTTGCTTCTGCTGCTGCTTATTGATACAGCCATTGCTGAAGATTGTGCAGATGAGGGAGCTGCCTCCTGAATCCTCTAGCCTGAAGTTCCACCTGCAGCTTCGGAATTCTGACTAAGGTAGAGTAGTGGAGCTGAGGCTGGCACTTTTGGTGAATTCTTCCATGGCAACTCCTATTTACGCCTTGTCGAATGTCGATGATCAAGCTTGAATCTGTAACACGAAGGCGACGATGATCTTGTGTAGATTGTTCTGATGACCCACAACCAATTGTATTCCAGTTGCTGATCCTGATCATGCGTGAAAGTTGCACCATCAACATTGTAAGGTTCAACCTGTTCTTTTGTTCTGCTCTGATTTCTCCTCTGTTACTGTAACCATGTTGTTCAAAATCCCATCAGAACTCTAATCATTCTTGCTACTTCGATCATGGATGGAAGAAATATGGAATAGTGCCTTCAATTTCACATTATTCAAACGTTGGCCTTAATAATTTAATGTCATCTAAGAAATGCTAAGTCGTGTTATTAGGTTTAACCTCCGTTCTTAAGTATTTACATGAATTTATTTGATAAACATTATTACTCACTTTGTTCCTAAATATAAGCATTTTTAGGTTGTTTAGTAAAAACTAAGGTTGTGGGAAAATTTCTTAAATGGAATTTTCAATTGCTTGGATTTTCCCAACCATCTGACTGACTGATTTTAGATTGGATTCGTGTGCTTTGAAAGTCGTCTTAGAAATGATTCTATTTGTATACAAAGTGTGAATGCTTTAAATACTTAGATTTAGGAACATAGGGAGTAGTAGGCAAAAGGTGAAATGCTAGTGGTTAAAGTTTGTAAAACCAATGTTGTCAAGTATCTGTAAAGTGAGAATTGAAAGCTGAGGGTGTTTCATACTTTCATTTACGGTTACTTAGTTCAGGTGAAAATTTTCAAAAAGACAAAAACAAAAAGATAAAATAAACTTTATCCTAAAAACAAAAAAAATGGTTCACACGCTTTAGGCTGTTTTTTTTGGAGGTTGGGAATCCTTCTTGCCCAGAACATGAAACAAAACGTGGATTAGCACATATATTAGTTAAAAACTTTTAAAATAGATTAATATGGTATTTTAAAACGACTCTCTCTCTCTCACACACATATATATATAGAGAAAGAAAGACACAATCACGTTGAACACGCTTTACGCTTCCAAAAACCTTATTGTATGTCTATTCTGAGCAGAATCTCAATGAGATATACGGGGCTTGTGCTCATGTTGAAGGCTTTTAAAAATCTTATTGTATGTTTATTTCGAGCAGAATCTCAACGAGATACACGGGGTTTGTGCTCCGGTGTGTGTTGCATAAGAAAAGAGAGGAGAGGGAGAAGAGAGGGAGAGGTGTGTTTTGCAGAAGAGAAAAAAGAAAAGAGGAGAGGGAGAGGATTGGGTGTGTGCTGCGGAAGAGAAGAGAGGAGAGGGAGTGCTTTGGTATATGTTGAAGAGGAGGAGGGGAGGGCCAAGGCCTCGGCAAGGAGAGTGCGTGTGGCCTCATGTTACTTTTCCTTAACCTCTTAACAATATATGTAAGTAGATGTTAATCTCTTCTAATTTTAAATTTTTAATGAGGTACTAATTGTTTTTCATCTTCAATAAATATGAGCTTTGGGGTTTAATGGGCCAAGTCCAACAGTTTTGGGATGGAGGGATGCGGTTCAATCGTAAGCAAGACCATGAGAATTTTTATTTTTATTTTATTTATTAAAATATTTATAAAAATAATTTTTTTATTTGAAAAATTTACAAAACTAGTAGTCCATCGCTCTCTGAGAGGGCGATTTATCTGACGTGACAAACAGACGTTGTCCATCGCCTAACGGCCGGCGACCGAAAAAGGGACATTTTGCAGGTGGCCCCTACAGCCAAAAATAATTCTCTAAGGGGACGTTTTTTCACTGTGTGGGGCTACCTAAAAAAACCACGAAAAATAGCCCTCTAGATTTGCAAAAATCACCCTTTTAGTTTTTTGCAAGCACCCTCTATAGCGATTTTTGGCTGTAGGGGCCGCCGCAACTTTTCGTCGCCCTTGATGGTCGGCCGTTGGCGAGAGCCAATGACCGTTTGTCACGCTCGGATAAATCATCTTTTGAAAGAGTGATGGACGACTAGTTTTGTAATTTTTTTTCAAATCAAAAATTATTTTGTAAATATTTTAATAAATAAAATTAATAACAAAAAAATCAGACCATGAGGGAGGCACAATAGACTTATCCGGAATATTAAGAAGGTGAGGTGGACCCCACCGATCAGTGAGAGGATTTCGCGCTGCGACTCCAGTACTTGGGCGGTTGGGCCTGGCTTGGCCACGCGTTTCCTCTCCATCTGGGCCTTCTCCCTCCTCCCCCTCCTCCCCTAACTCTCTCGAGATTTCTCATGGCGGCGGCCTCCTCGTCGGCGGCGTCGACGCCGCAGGGCGTGACGGAGCGGCGAGGCATCCCGGCGGCGTCGTTCGTCGAGGACGTAGAGACCTATCTCCGGCAGGCCGGGCTCGACGTCAACTCCGGCCTCGCCTTCCTCCAGGAAAGGTAGATAGCTTTAGCTAGCTAAACCTCGCGATGCGCGTCCCCTTCCCTCCCTTCTCTTCCCTCCTCGGTGTCGGAGCGCGCGCGGCCTGGTCTGGGGTTTATCGCCGCGTTCGGGGAGGGTGGCCTCGCTGCCGGTGAGGCGGATCCTTTGGGGGGGTTCGCTTTCTCGTGTGGTGTGCGCCTCCCGCATCTGCTTGGTGGATCGGCGAGATGGAACGCGGCGTCTCCCGTGCGCTTGATGAGGGTTCGATCCACCGGCGGCGTCCTTTTGCCTTGGATCTATCATCGATGTCTCTGTGATCTGTGTCGCGCTAGTAGGCGAAGCTTTAGGATTTGCAGGGTTTTGGAGTGGAGTTGAAGGGATTATGAGTGATTCGGTTGCTTGGATCTCTGCGAATTCCAGCCTCGGTCTCCTTGTTGCGGAGCGGTTGGCAGTGCCTCCTACCTGTTTGCAGATTTGCTTAGGTGACGCCTTGAGTGTGCATACCTGTTGTTTTTTGGTTGTTTAGCGCCTCGGCTCGGTCGCTCCAGAGGTCCGGAAGCTGCTGTGCTGTATAACTGATTGATTTCTTTGATTACTCATGGGTTGTTGATGGTGCCCTTTGGTACACGAGTTGTTGGTGCCTGCGTTTTCCTGTTGGTTATGGATGATAGCCGGAGTTCTTGCCAAAGACACGTTGTTCAGTAAAATTGCCGGTTCTGGGGTTGCAGCTTATGCAATTTTTTTACCCCCTTCAATCATGCTTGATCTGGGAAAGTCTATTCCTTTCTCGGGAATCAATACGAGCAGGTTAATAAATGTGAAAATTAACTGTGTGCCATGAATCAAATGTGAATAACTCAACGTTGACCAGTAATCTCATTTAGGCTTGTCTCAAGAATTATGGAGTTACTAATATTTAAAATAATGCTAATATTCCAGGTAGCTGTGCTAGTACAGTTGGCAGGTGCAGCCGTCGTGCGCCCCTCCAGCCCTTTCTTTTGAGGGGATGTTGTTGTAGACATCTGTTGTTCTGTTATTGTAATGAAAGTTTTTTAAGGTGCACCACCTTCTATGGAGACCATTTTTTTGTTTTGATCTAATGGCTATCATGAATCTTAATCTGTACCTTGAAGGGGCTAAGAGGCCATGTATATAACCTTTTAAAGGATAAGGTGTCTTTACACATTGTCAATTCTCATTACTGATAGATGAAAAGAAAAGAAATAGTCTTTGAAAGGAAAGGGATTAAAATACAATTAATTCAATCCTTTAATGACAAAAGATTTGCTATTCTCCTTGCTAAAATAAAGCTTCCTTTCAGTAATTTTTTTCTGCTCTGGAAAATGCAAATCTTGTTCTGGAACGCGAACAATTAATAATCAGTCGTACACTAAGTTACACAAAAGTGTTGACTTCTCAGATTTTTCATCTTGTGAAACTGATAGTTAATTAGGTTTTTATTTTTTGGGGGTGTTTCCTATCCATCAAACACTTGAGAATCGCTAGATCCCAATTGACTTTCTTTCTTTCATTTTTCTTATTTACTTGCACTTGAAACGGAAAATTACATTACAAACAACATTACGCCATAAAACTAGTTCCCACTTTTGGAGAGGCGAAGTACTAAAAGAACACTCCAAAATGTGTAAGTATAGATTGAATGAATTAATATGTGGCAAACTTTCTCCTGGCCTATCGGTCCTAATCATTATTACGTTTACTCTTAGAACCCGTGAAAAGTTCATTGGTTTATACACAATATTTTGGTGTACTGTCAGTCTATTTCATATGCAGATCTGATTCTGGTCATGCACTTTATATTGGCTTTGTAAAGACAAACGGAGAAGTTCTGTTGTCAAAATGATCATGCCCATTTCAACAGATGTTTGGTACAATTGACCGATCAAAAAAGGATAGTTGGGAACTAATCCTTAAATTTGATTGTTTGAAAATATCTAGCAGTCTTGGCAGTCTTATTGTTTATGCATGCATTTTCACTTCTACCTGGTTGTGCCTCATTTAGAGGGTAATTTAATCCATATTTTACCCCCATTATTAGGCTGCAGCAGTACAAAATAGTGGAGATGAAACTTCTAGCACAACAGAGAGATCTTCAGGTGCTCATACAAATCAAATTTATGGATTTCTAGTTCGTTGATCAGACTTATATGACTTGCATACATATAGTTGTAAATTATGGGTGCTAATACTAGCCTGTGTAATTAGTCTTCTATTTTGTTGCCACAGGCGAAAATTCCTGATATAGAGAAGTGCTTGGATATTGTTGCAACTTTACAAGCTAAAAAGGCTTTGGGTGAGGTCTGTACAATCTCTTAAAAGTCATGTTTCAGTTATGTTTCTTTCTTTGGTGTGCTTTGGATGTTTGCTTCTTTTTCCCAGAAAATGCTTTAAGTCAATATATAGTTATGCATAACTTAACCATTTTTTTCCAGGATACCAGCTAAAATCTAGTACCATGCCCAGGTTCATCAAAGATTCAACTTTGATGGTTTGCATGCTTCTTAACATTTTTCTGCTAATTACTTTTGGCCATGTATGTCATTTTAGGCAGTTGGTTATCACCTTGTTCTGTTATCCCTAAATGTAGACTACTGACTACTACTGTGCTTTTGGATATTGGAAACTGCTAAGTACTAATTGTCATTATTGTGCTACTGTTAGCTAGACTTCATAGCAATGTCCGGTTTATGTGAAGTAAAACATTTGAGTGCCTGATAATTTTTTTTATTACATGATCATTACAAGAGTAGGAAATTAGGTTGTGTGTTAGTTTTGATATGTACTATACACCAAAGTGCCAATGTGCATGAAGTTTTTTAAAGCACCAAAATGATAATCAGCCTGCTCCAAGGGTTTTATGCCTTATTGCTCACTCCACATACCATGAACTTCTATCTGATTCAAGCAAACCAATTCTCTTGCTACTCAAGCTTGACAATGTTCAACTTAATGTGTATATGGTGAAATGGAAGATTTGAATTATTGATAGTTCCTTTAAGAGAAAATTCCATCTGTGGCGCAAAGATTCCACCCAAATCCAAAATCACCAACAAAATTTGAGAGTACCTATTAATACCTTAGTGAGAACCAAATCTTCTTATCTATACCACATAACATCTTATTGAAAGCTAACTACTATCGCTTCCAAATAATTGGTGTAGGCCCTCACAGCCGATTTTGAATTATCTGAGGGAATCTACTCCCGTGCAAAAATTGAGGACACCGATTCTGTGTGCCTATGGTTGGGTGCAAACGTAATGCTGGAGTACTCCTGTGACGAGGTCATTTTAGCATATCAAGCATTTGAATTTATATTCCTTAGTGCTTTAGTTTCTTCCCTCATTTCTCTATATGTTGCAGGCCAATGCCCTGTTGAAAAAGAATCTCGAAAACGCCAAGGCCAGTTTAGAAGTACTTGTTGCTGATCTCCAGTTCTTGCGGGACCAACAAACCATCACTCAGGTAAACAGGCTATATGTCTTACTATTCCTCCAGCTCATAAATTCTGTTCGATTAAACATACTAACCATGATGCCATCTTCCACAGGTTACAATCGCTCGGGTGTTCAACTGGGACGTGCACCAACGGAGAAGCAAGCAAGCTATGAAAGAAACCTGATCATCATACCTGCAGTTTCTACCAGCCAAAATGAGATCGCGACATTTTTGTACTTGTTGCCACCTCTGGCAGTTTAGTCCATCGTAGCGTTGTGCCCTTCGTTGGCGACTTGCTGTGTAACAGTGTATCAAGTTTTATGGTGTTGGATTGTTGGAACCCTGTTGCCTTTGCCTGCAGTAGAAATTGGTGTTTGTTTCACTTCGGTTTTGGCTGCTTGCCAGTCTTTCCTCGCGTGATGGAACATATTTTGAGGAGTAAAATATATCATCATTCTTAGGGGTTTTCAGAGAGAAGCCTTGCAATGTGCGTCATGTTTTGGGTTGCAGTCTTGCAATTTCTATTGTAAGATAAGATGTGTGCGCTGTGCAGGTGTCAGCCTGATCGAAGAATAGAAGCGAGGAGATGATCGATTTCGTTTTCCTTTTCCTTTTTTTTTCTTTTTTTTGACCGACTGGTAGCCATCAGCTGTTGATGTAGTGTCGAGTCAACGGTTGTGGGTTAAGTATGAAGTTCTGTAGGGTAGCAGCTGCTAATTAGCCTCTTGTACCACAACTGTTAACTGCTCGGATTTGACCGGGCAAGCACCTCTATGTGGCTTGAGTATGAAGATGAATTTATTTTTGAACCTATAGCCAGGAGGATGGTTTCCGATTTCAGCATGTTGTACCGTCCTCGCACGATATGGTTTTCGTGTTGTATCGTCTTTCACGTGGTAGCACGGTTTCGTGTGAAAACCGCGACGAAGTGAATAGTGATGAAATTTAAATTTGAACCAAATTTATGTTGCGGTTTTCATTCAAACGCGAGAAAAACCACATTATATACTACGGTTTTCGTGACGGACCGGTTTTCGTGACGGACAGAGAGAAATTTATTTTTAATTACTGATAAATATATTTTTTTGATAAAATAATTTTTTTAAATTTTTTTAAATTCGCACAAAATTATTTAAACGAAAATATCATATTGTATCCCTATAATATGGCAAATGGTTTTCACGAAATCGGTAATTGGCCAGGAGGTGTGTGCGTATAGTGATGTGTAACATTCTTCGCTTTCTCACACTGATGCTGAACTTAGACAGTGAACTTAGATTGACACCAAACAGATGATGCTACTTCTTCTGTCCTTAATAGGACGTCCACGTATTTTAAAATTCAACTACTTAAATTTTTAACCAATAAATACTTTATTAATTAAATTTTATTTGATAAAAATAGTATTAATGGATTATTATTTAAATTTATTTTTATGATTATGATTTTATTGCTATAAACATAGCAGTATATGAGAAATTTAAAATCAAAAATTAGTTTTAAAATCAAAAATTAGTTTTAAAGATTGTGTCAAGTTTGACCGATGGAGGGAGTACTAAGCCTACATTAGGCTATGTTTTTGAATTTTACCTTGGTTTCGGGACGGTGTGTTTCGTGTAAAAACTTTTATTTTAAAATATCAAATATATGTCAATATTTGTTTGTAATAATTAAAAATTAATTAATTATATTCGAATGGTTTTTTTATTTTACGTACGTCAACATAATTTTTATTTTCAACTTAATTAATTTTTTTATTTTACGTGCCTTCCTGTCCACGCAATCTTTTGATCTTTCTTCTCCCTCGCCATCCACGCCGCCGGCCGGCAGCGAGCAAAGCTGAAAGCTACACATCACACTGGCCGGGCCGCCGGGCAATCCAGCATCAGTCTCGCTGTCAAGCTGGAGTAGAAACACTCAGAGTACTCTACTAGCTGACACTGTTGGTCACACTGCTACACTATGGATTCTGCTCCAGATCATCAACGTGTGTGATTCTGCAATAGAGGACATTTCTGCCTTGGTATTCGTCTGCAAGAATGAATAATGTAGTATAGCATATCATATCTCTGATTAAACATTGATGGTGAGTTTCTAGTTTCATTTTAGGCTCTTTTTCACATTGATTCTGACTCAACATGAAATCGGCCATGTGAGTAGGCTTCTACTGATCCATGGCTCTAATAGTTGGCCATAAGCTACAAACCATATGTAACTTAGACCAAAATGGCCCCTAATTGTTGACAAGAAAAAATGTTCATTGTTACTTAAAAATTCCACTCACATTGGACTATAGTGATGCAATCTTCAACGTTATAATTGTCCCGGCATCACTCTTACTGCTGTCAATCAAGCTGGAAAACAAACTTCTCTGCACTTGTTCTGAAAGCATGTAGAAGTAGTTGACAATGTTGGTCATTCTGCTGCAACATGAGTTCTGCTCCAGAAGCCATAATTAGTGCAACGGTGCAACCAAATAGAATGATTAATTGTAACCTGCAGGTGGCAATGTCTGCATGATTATGATTTATGCAGATAACATGGCGTCAGGCCTGGTCAATCTGTTGCTGCTGCTCGCTTACAAATGGCCTCGTTTTTACTTTGTCTAAATTTGTCAGCTGGCAAAGTTCTGCTCTCACATAGCTCTTCATGTGGTTGAACATCATGTATTTATGACAGGTTTGTGGTCATACATCAGAGGACCGACCTCATTAATTAGTTTAGTTTGATTTTTTGGTAGGCGCAATTAACTTGTTTGAGAAATGACAATGTGAAACATAATACTTTGGTGTGAATTCATTTTGTAATGTTGGATTTTGGTCCGATTTCATATATCCAATTAGGCAATTAGTAATCAGGCATTTTAGCCTTGTTGCCACGGACACATGATCGTTGAGCCATAAAGTGGCCTTTTATGAGCTACAGAAATGTTGACTCGATGAGTATTTCTTCGATACTATAATTCTTACGTATTAGAGAAAATTATGATCAAATTTTTAAAACTTTGACTATTAATAATTCTTGACATATTAGAGAAAATTATGATCAATTGACTATCAATAATGTTAAAAATATTTAGTTTGAAACTAGAATACATTATAGATTGGTCTTAAAATGCTATAATAAAAATAAATATTTATTTCTTTATTATAAATATCATAATAGAAAATTATAGTCAAAGATATGTTTTGAAAATCATATCATTGTTTAAAACATAAAAAATTATGCAACCAAAGGGAGTAATTGCTTAAGGCCTTAAGGCCTGAATGACAGCGTGTTGGTTGGTAGTGCTGCCGACGGCTGGCTGCGACACTGATCTATGGCCTAAGTGCAGTTGGATCCGAGGTATTTCTATCCGAATCCATCTGTTCAGCAAAATGTTGCGTTGGAGAGGCCTATTCTCTCTTGCTTATGTGGCATGACTCGGCAAGTGAAAACACTAGGGGCTAGGAGCCGCCGAATTTGGATTGAATAATGGATTCGGACGATGATATGGACAGTGTTGAGAAGGAGTCAGTAAGATGTGAATGGATTATGGATGAGTGCAGGAGTTAACCGGCGCTTCAAGATCGACTCAGTATAGTTTTTTGTTGCAGCAGGACTTGTCAGGCAATAGAAGATCAAAATTTAGTCTTCTAGTCTTTTTTTTCTTTTCATATTGTTTATTTTGTTGTTTTTCTCAGTTGTGGGACCTAAAATCTAAATATTCCTGTAACATTTAAGTGTATACATCTATTTGTGGATCAGATACAGAGGACGGATTTATGCCCATTATGTAAAAAATCAATGTACGGCTTATCCTAGAAGAGAAGAGAAGAATTTCAACTAACTCATTTATTAGTGCCCATGAACTAAACCAATTCAGACATCATAGCAGCATGGGCATTCTTGGAGGAACAGTACATGCCATTAGTAGCCATATGCATGTTGTCATGAAATTTGGAAAGATTGTATCTAAATCATAATTAAAATGCTGTAGATGAAAGACCTAAGAAACTCCCAAGATGTTACATATGCTTTGTTAGAAGTATAGTTTCTCTATGGAATTAGTGTTATAATGAGTCAGTGGCTGCTAAAAGCTATAATTCAAAAAGAGAAGAATTAAAGGTTGATGGAGACACCCATTTTTCAGCGCAAAATCATTTTGAGGAAGTTATCCTCTAGCTAAATTCTTGGAAATATGGATTAACCATTACCAAGAAAAGCATAGAATTGTACAAGAGCAACCTATCACATTCTTTAGTGAATGCCAAAACTCCTAGCCATGCATTGTTTTTTTTTTCTAAAACGAAAGAGTGTCGACCATTTTTTGCCCTAATGCAAAAAATCAAATTTAAAACGCCTTGAATACGGCATAAAGTTTTCCAATCAAGAAATAATGGGTGCTTTAGTTTTGCTTTCATGTTGCTTATGATGTTCTCTCTCTCTCTCTTTTTCTTTTGTCCTTGCAAAGAACTGAACTTGTAGGACTCTCTATCTTAGATTCTGATCAGTAACCAACTTCCGAAACTGCAACTAAATCAAACTGTATTCCGATTGATCATCTGCCCATGCTATTCTAGCAGACTGTTCTGAGCTTCTAGACAACCAAATTTCTATCTCATGCATGGACATTCTTGGAGAGATAAGTAGAAATTGCAGTACAAAAACTTGTGATGGGTACCCATCTAGCAGCTAGTAGAACTCCTGAAAATTGCTCGTGTATGCGCACTGTTCTTTTTTTCAGCTACTTCACCAAATTACGGCAGTGAATTATTTGTATTTTTTCTTAAAAAACAATTCTTCTACTGTATTACTATTTGTTAAGTTTATTTTTAAAAAAATATTTGATTTATTTTTTAATTAAATAGATAATCCGATGCAGTAATCTGTTTCAAACATAGTTTTGGTACATTCTCAATTACTGCGAAGAAACTCGATCAGTACTAGTTTCTCGTAGTACCTTTCTCAGTATGTCGATGTATAGTTCAGATCGAAATGGATTTTAAGTATGGTTAACTACAGGAGTTTAATTAATTAGCAGAGTGCATATGCATGTGCGGCAACAGGAGCATACATGCAAGCAATAATCAATCATTTGCAAGCAATAAACAAGTATGGTTCAGTTTGTCATCAGAAAAATTAAAATTCAGTACATAATTATCTTTTCCTCCACGCACAAGCAATTAACTAATTAATTAGTTGTCTCTCCGCCCCTATCTCACCATGAACAGGGTCTCCGATTCTCCAAATTAGAACGACTCGGTATCCCATTCTCTAATGTTAAAAATTCAATACTTTTGCAAAATGTAGCTCACTCGTTAGGCTTTCTTTTTGAAATCTACCCACCTGAATTCAAGGATCACTTGGATTTAGATTATTACAGCGAATTATCTACTCGATTCTAATGATAAATTAAATATTAAAAATAAACTTAATAAATAATTTAAAATAAGTGGTCTAAACACTACAGTAAAGATAATTTTTAAGGAAACATATATCTTTTGAAACGTGGAGTAAATAATAATTTTGAAACGTGGAGTAAATAGTAAGAACATAACCCAAATCATAAATTTGACATAAATATTTATATTTACAGTTAATTATATATTTACTGAAATTTTTAAAGTTATCATGTCTTGATCCCTAGTCGTCTTTAATAATTTTATAAAACAATCTCCTTCTATTAAGTAATTAAGACCAAACAATGTTTATTATATCACCACTAATAAATTCTCACTTAAAAATCTATACAATGACCTAAGCTAATGTAGTTAAAGAGAAACAGATATTATAGCAAACTAAAATCTATGCAATGGCAAATTTGGCAACAACTTTATTAGACATGCATACATGTGAACTAATCCTATGCAGCATGCACACAAGGCTTTTGAGGCACGCATGTACACAATAACTAAAAAATATTATCAAACATTCTAGAAAAATTTATACATGTATATATTTTAGTAGTATTACATCCAGGGAACATATCCGATAAAAACCATCAAGTGAAAACTCGTACAAACCAGAATAAAAAGTTTTGTAAATCTATAAAAAAATATTAAAGATAGATGTAGACTTGAAATACTAGTAACAGGACATCATCTGAAATTTATCTTTTTTATTTTTCCCTAAATAAAATTAAGTTTGGACTTAAAATTTATTATAAATTTAAGATTTGTTATGAATGTATTTCATGTCTATACCTATCTTTATACCTATCTCTAGTAAATTTATTATAAATTTACGAGATATGATTTTCACTGGATATTTCGCCATGCATCTACGTATAAATTCTCATCATCAAAATCATTATATATAGAGAGGAAAACAAAATTCTTACAGGTTTATGCTCTTAAAATTGTCATTATTTTTTATAGCTAATAATGAATTTGATGTGAAGACTTAATGTACATATGTATAATACTATCGATATATATATATATAATATATATATATATATATATACTAGCAATTGTGCCCGTGCGTTGCAACGGGTAAAGTCGAGGCGCGACACGGATGGGGACGGCACAGAGGGGCGTAGCGGGAGCTCCAAGCAGCGATGGGAGGGAGGAGCGCGATCGCGATCTTTGGGCGCGCGCAGATGGGGATGAGAGAGAGGGCGCGGGAGGGAGGATCGAAGGGGTCTTTTTTATCTAAGCCCTCCTTTTCTTTTCAGTATTGGGATTGCGGGTAGGGTGACAAAATACTCGTGGCTCGCTAGCTCGTTCGGCTCGTGGATGGCTCGGCTCGGCTCGTTGAAAAATGCTAACAAGCTGCGCCAAGGGTTTAGCTCGTTAGCTATAATGAGCTAGCTTGAGTCAGCTCACAAGCTTGAGTCAGCTCGCAAGCTGCTCGTGAGCTCAACGAGCCAGATGCAATGTACAAAGTAGGGCCTAATGTTTTTCTTGTTTTGCTATTCTTTTGCTTATTTTGTTGTTGATGTGACAATAAATCAATAATTTTTATAATTTTGTGATGGTCAATGTGGATCTAATGCTTTAGATTATAATAGTAATAATATCTAATCTAGTTGCATCATTACATTTGCATGGATAATTGTCGATGGACAAGTGTTATTACGTTAATTATGGACTTAATGTATCACTTTTATTTTTTCAAATTGTATATTTACATGTTTAATAGACTAAAAAATAAAATATAATTTGTACATAAATTGCATCGTATTAAAGTGGCTCGCGAGCTAAACGAGCCGGCTCACGAGCCGAGCCGCTCTCTACCGAGCCGGCGAACCGAGTCAGCCGAGAGCCGAGCCAGGGACGAGCCTCCCGGCTCGGCTCTCTATCGAGCCGAGCTGCGCCAGCCGAGCCGAGCCATCCACCTAACCTGGGTTAATTTTTAAAAAAATCAAAGGTTTTTGTAAAATAGCTAGACAGAATAAAATTTTGGATATAAACACTACTTGTTTTATATAGATAGCTAGCAAAATATCGTGCGTTGCAATGGGGACGACGATGCGGGGAGGGAACAGGCGGAGGACGAAGGTCCAGGCGACGGCGCGGAGCTCGGCGACGACGGGAGGAGCGCAGCGCAGGCGGGATGGGAACAGAAAGGGACGTAGGAGGTTTTTTCATCCAAGCTCTCTCTTTCTTTTCAACATTGGTACGCAGTTAATTTTATAAACAGTCAAGGGGTTTTCGTAAAATAATATTTTTTTCTTCTTTAATTGGGTTTTTTAAATAGCCGGACGGACTATAGGTTAATTTTGAAAAAGCGAAGGGTTTTCGCAAAATAGCGGGCAAAACAAAATTTGGGTGGAAACACTATTCGTTTTATATATAGGTATCTATACCTATATATAAAGCAAGTAGTGTTTCCACCCAAATTTTGTTTTGCCTGGCTATTTTGCAGAAAACCCCTTGAGTTTTTTCAAAATTAACCCATAGTCCGTCTGGCTATTTAAAAAAACCCAATTAAAGAAGAAAAAATGTTATTTTACGTAAAACCCTTGACTGTTTATAAAATTAACCTCGCAGCACTCAATGTTGAAAAGAAAGAGAGAGCTTAGATGAAAAAAGACCTCCTACGTCCCTCTCTTCTCGTTCCCATCCGCACCGCGCTTGCGCCCTCCCTCCCATCGCCGCGAGCTCCCGCGCCGCCGCCTGGACCTTCGTCCTCCGCCTGCTTCCCTCCCTGCATCGTTGTCCCATTGCAACGCACGGACATTTGCTAGCTATCAATAAAGCGTAGTGTTTCTATCCAAAATTTTATTCCTCTAGCTATTTTACAAAAAACCTTTGATTTTTTTTAAAATTAACCCGCGCTAGCTAGGTGGATACCGGCTCGGCTCGGCTGATAGAGAGCCGAGCCAGGAGGCTCGTCCCGGCTCGGCCTCGGCTGACTCTGCCGGCCGCTCGGAGAGAGTCGGCTCGGCCGTGAGCCGCTCGTTTAGCTCGCGAGACACTTTAATACAAGGCAATTTATGTATAAATTACATTTTATTTTTTAGTCTATTAAACATGCAAATATACAATTGAAAAAAATAAAAAGTGATACATTAAATCCATAATTAACGTAATAACACTTGTCCATCGACAATTATCCATGCAAATGTAATGATGCAACTAGATTAGATATTATTACTATTATAATCTAAAGCATTAGATCCACATTGACCATCACAAAATTATAAAAATTATTGATTTATTGTCACATCAACAACAAAATAAGCAAAAGAATAGCAAAACAAGAAAAATATTAGGCCCTACTTTGTACATTGCATCGCTTGTTGAGCTCACAAGCATGAGCCGACTCAAGCTAGCTCATTATAGCTAACGAGCTAAACCCTTAGCGCAGCTTTGTTAGCATTTTTCAACGAGTCGAGCCGAGCCATCCACGAGCCGAACGAGCTAGCGAGCCACGAGTATTTCGTCGCCCTACCCGCAATCCCAATACTCAAAAGAAAAGGAGGGTTTGGATGAAAAAAGACCCCTTCGCTCCTCCTCTCATCCCCATCTGCGCGCGCGCCCAAAGATCGCGATCGCGCTCCCTCCCTCCCATCGCGCTTGGAGCTCCCGCGCCCTCTCGTGCCGTCCCCATCCGTGTCGCGCCGACTTTACCCGTTGCAACGCACGGGCACAATTGCTAGTAGATATATATATATAATTTATTACCCAGGATACGTTCCCTGTAATGCTTACCTCTATATAAACATACGTTGAAGTCCACCATGTAGAGGGTGCAACCACACGCCATGGCCAAGAGCAAGCTCTTCCCCGCCGTCTTCTCCCTCCTCCTCCACGGCGGCGGCGGTGACGCCACATTGCCGCCTCCACCGCGTGTCCCCTCCGTGACGGTCCACAGGTGCATGCCTCCCGCAGCGCGGCTCGCCGGCGGCGGCGTAATGGTCGTCGACGTCGAGGGCGCGCTGCTCCGGTCGTCGACGTCGTCGCGCTCGCTCTTCCCCTACTTCATACTGGTCGCCGTCGAGTCGGGAAGCTTCCTCCGGGGCCTCCTCCTGCTGCTCCTCTACCCCATCATCGCCCTTCTCTCCACCGCCGGCGGCGGCGGCGGCGGCGAAGTGGCCGTGAGGGCCATGGCGGCGGTGGCCTTCTGCGGGCTGCGCGAGTCGCGGTTCCGCGCCGGCCACGCCGTGCTGCCGCGGTGGCTCCTCGAGGACGTTGGGAAGGAGGCGCTCGACGCCATCATCACACGGGCTCGGCGGCATCCGCCGGCGGCGACGGTGGTGTGGGCGAGCGGCATGCCAAGGGTGATGGTGGAGCCGTTCTTGAGAGAGTACCTGGCGCCGGCGGCGGCGGGCGGCGTGGTGGTCGCGGCGAGGGAGATGAAGGTGGTGTGGGGGTTCTACACTGGGCTCATGGAGGACGGCGGCGAGGTGGCGGCGTCGCCGGAGGTGAGGAGGGCGATGACGGAGGTCGATGACGTCGTAGGGTTCTCTGGAGGATCCATGGATTTGCTCCGGAGTCCTTTGGTGTCATTTTGCAAGGTAAAAACCACCACTGAAAATTCTCATGTTTACAGCTTTCATTAAAATCCTTAATTTCCTTTATCACTACTGTTAACGTAATTTCCTTCCTTTATCAGTACTGTTAACTTTCGGAAACGTCTTTCTACACGCGTGTAAATATTATGTTAAGTCCCTAGTAAAAAAATAATATTTCACGTTTAGAATAGAATTTGATCTTTTTTCTAAAAAATTCAGATTATCAATTTTGTATTAGCATGAGTGGACTAATTAAGAAGATCAGTGTAATTAAAGTTGTAATTGCTTGACTAATCGTCGCTCATTTTGCAGGAGGTGTACGTGGTGAGCCATGAGGAGAAGAGCAAGTGGCGGCCATTGCCGCGGCGCGAGTACCCTCGGCCCCTCGTCTTCCACGACGGCCGCCTCGCCTTCCTCCCGACGCCGCTGGCCGCCGCCGCCATGTTCGTCTGGCTCCCCTTCGGCGCCACCCTCGCCGCCGCCCGCCTCGCCGTCGCGCTCGCCCTCCCCTACCGCCTCGCCACGCTCCTCCTCGCCGCCACCGGCCAGTCCTGGCGGCTCAGGGGCTCGCCGCCACCGCCGCCGCGCGCCGCCGGCGAGCGGCGGCGCGGGAATCTGTACGTGTGCAACCACCGCACGCTGATCGACCCGGTGTACGTGTCCATCGCGCTGGACCGCCCCGTGCGCGCCGTGTCGTACAGCCTGAGCCGCGTGTCGGACCTCATCTCCCCGATCGGCGCTACGGTGCGCCTTGCCAGGGACCGCGCCCACGACGGCGCCGCCATGGCGAGGCTCCTCGACGAGGGCTCCCACGTCGTAGTCTGCCCCGAGGGGACCACCTGCCGGGAGCCGTACCTGCTCCGCTTCAGCCCGCTGTTCTCCGAGCTCGCCGACGACGTCGTCCCCGTGGCGCTCGCCGCCGAGACGGCCATGTTCTACGGCACGACGGCCGGCGGGTGGAAGTCCATGGACGCGCTGTACTACATGGCGAACCCGAGGATGTGCTACACGGTGGAGTTCCTCCCCCGCGTCGACACGGCGCCGGTGAGGGAGGGGAAGACGGCGAGCACCGAGCTGGCCAACGCCGTGCAACGGCGGATGGCGGAGGCGCTCGGGTACGAGAGCACCATGCTCACGAGGAAGGACAAGTACCTCATGCTCGCCGGCAACGACGGCGTCGTCCGCCGCCGCGACGGCGCCGCCAAGTGAAAAAGAAGAAAAAAACAGCGCCAGTGTGCTCGGTTGACAGAGGGTGGCCCACACGTCAGTGAATTGAGGAGTATTGGACTAGTAGTAGATAGATGATATACGCAGGCATCTGAATTCGGAAAGGAGAGAAGTTAAAACTCAATAAATGCTGAAACCGTTGTAAAATATTCACTTTATTTACTTAAAAAAAGATATATAACGAACTAGCTAACGTAAGATATCTAGTACCTATGAGCATGATATCTAGGCACAATGGATACCTATCTATATTTATATCTATAATCTACCACTATAATTATATCTATATCTATAATTTATAACTAATAACTATTTATAAAGTAAGTAGTAAGTAGTATTTTTATTTAAATTTTGTTTTGCCTAATTATTTAGCAGAAAATTCCTTGGTTTTTTCGAAATTAACCCGCAGTCCACCTGGCTATTAAAAAAACTTAGTTAAAGAAGAAAAAAAGTTATTTTGCAGAAAATCCCTTGAGTGTTTATAAATTAACCTACAGTCTCAATGCTAAAAAGAAAGGGAGGGTTTGAATGAAAAAGAAAGACCTCATGTATCCCTCTCTTCCGTCCCCATCCGCGTCACGTCCCGCGCCGCTCCTGCGCCTCTCCCTCCCGTCGCCGCTCAGAGCTCCGCGCCGTGCCTGGACCTTCGCCCTCCGTATGCTTCTTTCTCTGCGTCGTCGTCCTGTTGCAATGCACATGCATTTTGCTAGTAATATTATTAATATTATATTTAGTATCACGGTAACATATTTAGTTTCTATCTTTATATCAGATTACATGTGATACCTAATTAAAGTCATGCTGATGTCAGACAAGTCTTGTTGGAACAGTATAACGATATGTAGGAGCTCTCTTATTTTTTTTTTTGCTTGTGGATTGTTATCTGGAATATTGAACTGAAGGCTTGAAGATGGTGCATTTTGTCCAATTTTCACATGAAGCCTAATTAAATAATAAAGAAAAAGTTAGAAAAAACATCTTTCATGCGCTCCATTTTCCAAGCCAGTAAACTTTACCAGAGACAAAGTTGTCAAAACGCCAACAGGCCATATTTGAATTTGAAACCTGTAAATTTAACTCAGATGAAGTTACTCAAAAGGGGGTATTTTGCCATATTTGAAACTAAACAAAATGTAAAAAATGCGTTTGCCGGGAGTCGAACCCGGGTCTATTGCTTGGAAGGCAATTATCCTAACCGTTGGACTACAAACGCTGGTGATGATGAATTTGTTTTGAGAAAATAACTTAACGTTAAACCACTGAAAAGCACTGAGATTAAACAGAGACGATTGATCATTAATGAGAGAGGTGAAACTACTACTATATAGAACTTCTCCAGATCATGACCGTGTATTCTGTAAAGAAATCTATATAATACCTTTATTTTTTTAGTAGATAATGCATTTGACTTTTAGTGCGATATCTGATCATTCATTTTATTGAAAAAAAATCTAAGTTAGTTGATTTTGCAAAAAAAAAACATTGAAGGAGCTCTAGTGACTTATATTTTTTATAAGGCGAACGATCGAACGTCAACTAAATCGAAAGTATAATCTTTTAACATTCGACTATATAAAGGACAAGGTCAGAACTGTTGAACAGATTACCTGTCACCTCATTTTGCCTTTTCTGATTTCGATTTCTTCAGTATTTTCAGAACTCGTGCTCTGCAGATTTTGGTTAGGAAGGGCAAATGTATAAATCACCAAGATTTTGTCGAACTGTCGAACTGATGGTGAAAGGCATAAGTACAGACACCAGATCATCATTACCAGTTGATAAAGATGATCGCATGAGTACGACCAAGTGTCAATATCATACTATCATAGAAGAATATACTTTTCAAGAAGTTCAAAACCATGCACATTGCTTAGCTCTGTAAATCAATGGTATGTTTAACAAGTTTATGGTCTTAAAAAACGAAATTTCTAAGTTTTTATCTTAAAATATGCACATGTGCATAATATGAATCAGGAAGACAATGTACACCTGTACGCATGCAAATAAGGATCGTTGTGATGAATTGATGATGTACAGTGCACAGATGAGCTTTTCCTTGTCTGTTTGCAAATCTTGACCATCTCAAAAACAAGTTAAAACACGAATGAGATTCCCTAACTTAAATGCTGGTTATGGATCAATCGATACGATTCATACTCTTTATTATTGAGCTTTGTGATGAAACTACAACTAACTCTTGAACAATCTCAAGCTTTGATGAACACAGTACAGTTCCCGGCTGCTGTGATCACGTCAAAAGTCCACAAATGGCACGGCAATGCCTTCAAATCAATGCAAAACTAGACTGGAACCATAGTTGATGGTGAAGGGCAGAAACCCAATTTCAGCAAAAAAGAAAAGAAAAGGAAGTCCAAATCTCAGCTTAAATGGTGGTGCAATGAGAACAAAACACACAATTATCAAACCAATTATGCGGATGACAAATAAATGTAGCATAAGATCCAAAATAACTATTTAAAACAAACCGTTTCCTCAAGTAACAAAATTGTATAGGCGATCATGACCACATGAGAAATGGCACTTACATATACACATTTTCAAACAATACATTTTGAAAAAAAGAAACATGACATGTATATATAGCCAAAAATAACCTCTATAGTGGAAGGTGTGTAAAACTGTAGATAACTTAATTACATGACAGAATTGGATATCAGAGCTTCAGGTACAAGGGAACACCCAATGAACTTACCACATCATCAAAACAGTGGTTCTTGGTACAGGGAATGCACTCAGCTGAGATTTCTTTGTAGTCATATATTCATACAGGTGGTCCTTTGTATAAGGAAAAGAGGCAAGCTTACACAATTACACCAAATGAAAAAAGAGACATCTAAGCTACCTCAAGACTTTCTCGGCCGCATACTTCTCTACTTTCATTGTCCTGTTCCTTCTTCTAATGTTCTCATTGTTATCGCGCTCGACTTCATCAACAAGAATAATTTCAGGTCCATCATCAGCTTCAGCATCATCGTCATCATAACCAGTGGTCTCCACTTCACCCTTGTCATCCCAATGCTCCTCCTGCTCCTCTTCGCCATCATCTTCATCATCAATGTATTCATCATCCATATACTGTTGTTGAGCTCGCAGAGTGTGGAACTCTGGTGGGGGAGGGCAGTCTTCGGTGATCGCCTCGTCCCGTTTCATCACGAGATGCCTGATGATTCTCTCGTCCTTGTCTAGCAGGGTCTTGAAGTCATTGATGTATTTTGACTGTATCTCGAAGTTCATTAAGATGTAATTGGCATGTCTTGCTTTCTTTATTTTGTAAGCAAGCCTACGCAGTCCCCAATTGTTAAGCCTCCATATCCTTCCTTTCTTCTCTCTGACAAAATCTGCAATAGAGAAAATAATATTGGTAATTAGAAGCCTAATAATTAACTGGTAGACCCCCAAAAAAAGGAAATAAAAAGGCACGTTTTATGTGCATTGGCTACAAAAAAAAAATGCAGACAAACACTAACACCTGAACAATCAAAGAATATTCCAGTCTGCCCTGGAGATTTGACATGGAGTAAAGAAATGCATAGTAGTAATTTAGCAGGAAATGCACTAACACAACTATTTTTTGTTTGCCATGAAGCAACTGAGATATCTTTGAGAGAGTTTAAGTTCTTTTTTCCTTTTATAAAATAACTCCAACATACTAACTTCAAACAGCTGTACAAGAGAAGCGTGTTGAGAAATGCACCTTGTACTTTTGATACAACATCTTCAACTTCTTCCACACGATCCTCATGAATTAAGTAAACCACTTCATAATGTCGCACTGCGTAAGGGAGAGAGTTAATCATGTTGATTTAAGAGCCACATATAAATAAAGAACGCAAATGGACTGAACATAGATAAAACCAACAAAAACTATCTCACTAAATGAGGAAAGGGAAGAGATATTACTTCTTTTCAGATTTAAATCACTCTCCATTTGAATATTAAGAAACTCATATAGCTTTTCTGCAAATGAGTAATTTGGTTAGACAGGTTTAAAATATTTGCATGAAGCACAAAAAGCAAAATAACAGTATAATGAAAATGAAAAGCCACCCTCATCTGCATCAGCAAATTCAGGTGCAACTTGACCGTCATCTTTCACCATTTTCTGTAAAACAGCCAACAGAACAAACGAGTAACACAATGAATTTCATTCTTGTTTGTCATGACATTAAACAATATCAACTATGTTAAAACAAATGAGCACAGTGTTTTTGGTCATCAGAACCCAGTCAAAGACAAAGAGCAACATGCCCTCGAGAATTAAAGTTGAAAACAGGTGAACCTACGAGCAAATTCAGTCAGCAGACAAGATCCAGTAAAGCTCCATGATCACTAACATTTTAGCTAAACCAGAAATGTTGCAGCTTGTATCTGCATTCACAACGCTGGTAATACAGTGATACCATTATTCACCAGCCGTGAAAGTTGTAATAAACTCATTAGACAAACTGTGCCCACCATTGGACAAGACAATGTATCAACCGCATTACTCACAATAAACAGAAGCAAAATCAGCCCTGAAGCCATAATCTTGAGACTAATTGTGTTTCTAATCATGCTATTACTTCCTCAACATAAAAACATCCAACACAATCTCGCCATTAAACACCTACTTGTAAAATTTAACTGGTGGCCTATCAGTCCCACTGTCTCCAATTCCTCGATTCTCCGCGACTAACAAGAAACCACAGCTTCGTTCTATCCATAATTCACGGCGGTGTTCGCCACAAAGCGGAGGTAGATGGCGGCGAGTTGGAACAGTAACAAGAACACACCTTTCTGAGCAAGACGGCCTCGGGGAACGGCCCGGTGGCCTCGCCGGCCTTGGGCGCGAAGCTGTGCGTGTCCACCCTGTCCTCCTCCTCCCCGTCCTTCCCCCTCCTCTTCTTGGCCGCCTCCGCGGCCACCATCAACCGCCGCCCGGGCCGCCCCCCGCCTCCAACTCCGGTAAAAGCGGAGACCCGCTGCAATCTCAGCCTCAGATGCTGCGGCTGCGGCTGCCGCGCGAGGAGGGACAGCGGCCGCGGCACGGCGGCGGTGGCCTCCATGGTGGCGGGGAGAGCGAGGCGGCGAGCCGGCGAGGTGGTGGTTCTTGCCGGGGTTTTTGGGTGGGGGACGCGGAGCGAATTGGGCGGCGACGTGAGTAAAAGAGGATAAGATGGAAGATGGGCCGGGCTGGACAGTGGGCCAGATATTTTACTTTCAATCAGCCCACGTCTAACATGTCCCGGCACAACAGATGGACGACACAGTTGCCCTAAATGAGCCCACCAAGTATGGGCCCAAAGCATAAACGGGAAACAGAGAGGGCTTTTGTTTGGTGGGCCCGGGCTCCTCGCTAAGTTAAATCTGAGAATTTTAGCATTTTTAATTTTTTTAAAGATTTGCAAAAATAATTTTAGGTTTGAAAATATTACAAATCTAATCACCCATCGCCTTTCTGGAGGGCGAGATTTAAAAATCGCTCTCCTAGAGGGTGATTTTGCTGACATGTCAGACGGCCGTTGGGGCGTCGTCTGCCGCGCCATCGCATTTTTGCAAAAAGACCCCTTTCTCTTGGCAAGGGCGTTTTTTCGCTGTAGCAAAAGGGGGCCACCTACAAAAGGACGGCCGTCCCGACAATTTTGCAGCGGCCTTGCCGCCCTCGCTGAAGGCGATTTTTGGTAAACTCGCCTCTACAAGGGTGACTTTTTCCTGGATGGGCCCACAGTGGAACCCTAAATCCTAAATGGTTTATACGGATCGCTTTTTCCCAAATAATTCCTCCATAATTTGTATTGTTCCTAATCTAAAGGAAGTTTTGACAAATGATTGTTTGTATGAATTGTGTAGGGTGGTAAGGAGTTCTGCACGTACGATGTAATTGTGTAAGGGGACATATGTTTCATAAGAATTATTGCACGTAATTAAACCGCGAAACCTATGCCATGCATACATGATACAAATAAATCAGACCCGATGAGTCGAGCCTCGGCTTTTCCTACGGAACCATTCTACGATGTTCAACGTGTCTTCCATTTTCCATTTCCTTCTCGCCGTTCAAGGAGAAAAAAGATTTGAGACCATTGGTCCCAAAGGCAAGTCAGACTATTTTTAATCATTTAGCTTAGAAATAATAAATTATCATATTTTAAATAATGTATTTAGTTAGAAATACTTTGCGGGATGGGTTAAATAGTTATAAGTTATTATTTTATGTAAATTTAGACATTCTATGAAATCAAGCATGTCAATAGTTTATGTAGATTTTCTAATTCATGTAAACTATTATTTCATGCACTAGAAACATTTTATCATTTTATCATGCATTAGAAAGGAGAACCGTCAAACATCAATTACAAAAAGGAGAAAAAAAATTAAACAATGGTTTATAATAGTTTTTTCCTTAAATCTTGAGTTTTAAGGAAAACTGTACTATTAAGAGGGGTAACAATCATGCCATGAGATGATCTAAGTGCTCTTAGTCAGAATATCCTTGAGTGAGAATTTTTTTGGAGTTTTTTTTGAAAATTCCCCTTTCCTCGGCAGAGAAAGCTGATCAGAAGTTTCGAGGTTTAAAGCCGAAACTTCTGGACACCTTCACCTCGCAGCAAAACCCTGAGAACCAAGTGTAGGCCGGAACTTCCGGTAGTCCCAGACCAGAACTTCCGGACAGTATTCCTGCTGAGTTTGTGAGTAACGGCTAAGTGACGCAAGCGTGTACCTATATATATCCCATCTTGTCCCCAGCTCATTTTTGGCCATCCCACTTTCGTTTTTCAGTCTTCTAGCCTCTCTCATGTTGTTCTAGCTCATTCCAACTCAATTCTTGAGCCACATAACCAAATCTGTGAGAAGATTGAGTGTTTAGAGTGATTGTAAGAGTGAGAGAGCTAGGTGACTTGAACACTTGGTGATTCTTGTAGGGCTTTGGAGTGGTGCCTATTACTCTTGGAGAGCAATCTCCTAGACAGTTAGGTGTCTCCCGCGAGCTTCTGGAAAATTATGGATTGGCCCGGGAAAGTTTGTGAAGGATCACATCTCCTCCCAAGGAAACGAGGTATGGATAGTGACAAACCAAGCTAATCTTTTGGAGGTTGTCTAGGTAGAGCAATTCACGTTTGTGGTTCACGCTAGAGGATCAAATTTGGATCTTTGTGATTAATTTGATCTCTAGGTAAGAACCTAGAAACGTTGAAATTAAAGGCCGTAGACTTCTTCCCAGGGATTTACTTGGTGAGGTTAATTGAGACCCAACTCTACGGAGTTCCTCAACGGAGAGTAGGATTCTTTGAATCCTAACTTCGGGTAAAAATCCTTGTGTCTCGTGTGGTATCCCTTTAACTCCTGTTGTTTGTCTCTATTGCTTGTGTGTATCTTCATGTTGCTAGTAATAAACTTGTGTTGAAATTACTTAAATTTGAGTTCAGATCTTTTAAAGTCACAAAATCGAAAGTTTCAGACTATAACATCGGAAGTTCCGCACAGCTTGTGCTGACCGAAAGTTCTGGGGTTCAAGTACCGGAAGTTTCAGTGCCTATGTGTTTTAACCGCTGTATTTTCAAAAAAATTTCAGGATTGCCTATTCACCCTCCCCTTTAGGCGACATAAACGGGCCTTCAATTGGTATCAGAGCCTAAGCTCTTAATAGGCTTCACCGCTTAGAGTCGATCCAAGATGTCGAGAGTGGATAATCAACATGAAGACGATGCAAGTGGAGAAAAATCTCTAATCAAGGAGACAGGGGGAGCTTCTATACCTTTTGATTACAGCAAGCTTATTAATCCCTCTAACAACTTCATCTCCGTGCCTTCCGGGCGTGCACCTCACTTTGATGGTACACACTATGCCGCTTGGAAGCACAAGATGAAGTTACATCTAATCTCTTTGCATCCTAGCATTTCGAGGATTGTTTGCACAGGTATCGATGTGCCTACGGAGGATATGAACCTCACTCCGGAGCAAGAGCTAAGCATCCACCACAACGCTCAAGCCGCCAATGCTATTCTCTTCGCCTTGAGCCCATAGGAATTCAACAAGGTTGATGGGCTTGAGGAGGCCAAGGAGATTTGGGACACATTACAAGTGGCTCATGAAGGCACTCCCGGAGTGAGAGAATAGAAGATTGAGCTCTTGGTAGAAAAGCTCGGAAGATTCGTGATGGAAGACAATGAGACTCCTCAAGAGATGTATGACCAAATGATACTTTTGGTCAACAAGATTCGAGGCCTTGGAAGTGAAGACTTGACGGATCACGTGGTGGTCAAGAGATTTTTTTCGAGCCTTTGGACCAAGGAATCCTACCTTGGTCACTCTCATCCGTGAGAGAAAGGACTTCAAGAGGCTTACACCAAGTGACATTCTTGGGAGATCGTTGCTCATGAGATGTTAGAAGAAGAAGCCAAGGAGGTCAAGCAAATGACCAAGAATGTGGCAATGATCAAGAACAAGGAAGTCGCTTTGAAGGCCTCAAGTGATCAAGTCTCATGTGAAGATGAGAGTGATGATGAAGACATGGCCCTCATGGTGTAACATCCTGAAAATCGAAGAAATTAAAATCAGATCGTAAAAATCGGAACTTACAAAAACTTTTGCTTCTTGCCTTTCTCTCGTATTTGTTGCTTCTTATTTGCCAGCTCAGTTGCATAAGTTTAGTTGTGAACAATTCCTCTCGGTGTTCGTGAACGGCTTCGATTTTGTTGGGAAGAAATTTCAAAATACAGGATTAAGAGTTCTAAAATAAAATTGGAAAAATGATGCGGATTTAAGAAATACGAACTTGAGAAATAAAATATTAATTGTGATTATGGAAGATTAATTAGGGAGTAAAATAGACAATAAAATATCTTAAGGGATTTACATAAAATCTAGGAAAATTTTTGGACTTAAAAATAATGAATTATGAAATTTGGAAAAAAGAATTAAATAAATATGGAAAATATATTTGGAAAAAAATAAAAGTGGGAAAAAGTTGGGAATGTAATATTAAAAATTATTCGGGAATATTAGAATTTATTTTAAATTTTTAGAGTGGAAGAAAATAGAAAATTGGAAAATAGGGTTTTAAATCCGGAAAATTAAAAATCGGCACTGTTCATCATGCGCCGGGCGTTCGACGCCGACCGGCCGTACCGCGCCCGCCCGCATGCGCGACACGCGCGCTCCGCGCCGCCCGCGCCGGCCCAGTCCTCGCGCCGTGCGCACGCGGCCCGCCCCCACCTCGCGCACGCCACGCGCCGCGCGCCGCCTCCGCGCCGCCGCCCCGCGCGGCGCCCGCGTTCGCCGCACGGCCCAGCCCCGAGCCAGCCGCGCCCTCACCGTCACGCGCTCGCCGCCGCACGGCCCCGCCGTGCCGTGCGCCATCGTCGCCATCCGTCGTCCGCCTGCGCGGACCCCGCCGCGCCCTCGCCAAGTGTCGCGCGCCCAAACCCGGCCCCATGCGCGCCGTGTCCGAGCGCCGGCCCGGCCTCCGCGCCGGCAACGTGGCGGCCCGCGCGCGCGCCCCTCTCTCCGTTCCTCCCTCCCCGGCCGCGCCTATAAATAGGCCGGAGCCCTCCCCGTCTCCCACACCGCCGCCACCTCTCTCTTCCCTTTCCCGAGCGCCGTCGCCGCCCTAACCGCCGAGCGCCGCCGTCGCCGCGAAAACCGTGAGCCGCCGCCGTCGCCGCCGTGCGCCGAAGCCGCCCGAGCCTCGCCGTACCTCCCCAAGAGCCACCGTCGCCGGTAAGCCCCACGCCACCGTCCTTTTTCCCTCGCGCTAGCGTCGGCCGCCGCCCCTGTTTTCCCCGAGCACTGGTCGAGCACCTTGTGGGCGATGAATAGTACGCAGAGAAAAGAAAAAGAAAAAGAAAAAAAGAAAAAGAAAAAGAGAAAAAGAAAAATGGGGAAAAATTAGGAAAAATTATGGAAAATTTGGAAAAATATTTTGAAAGGACTTGAGTAAAATTTTGGGCAAAAATAAATTATTTTCTTGAATATTTTCTCGGTGAAAAATTTGAAAATCAAAATCGGACTTTTCCGAAATTTTGTTTCGCGTCGTTTCTAAATTCGGATTTCGTCTAATTCCTTCTCGCCATTTAAATATGCTCCTCTTTTGCGCTCAAACCTTCAAAACCTCGAGCACAAATTCCTCCGTTGATATTTCCAAATCTTTACTCAAATAATTACGATCGTTGTTTTTGCAAAAACCCTAGGGCATCGACTCGATTCCAAAACTCGGATTTTTCCTTAGCAACCCTTGTCCTAACTCAAGTAGAATTTTAGGCTAAGCATTTGGAATCGTTTTTCGTGGCTTTTATGGTTCTTTTCGATCTTTCAGTGTTTTATTGAATTCTAATCGAATTCAATTGATCTTTCGCATGTACAGATAGCACCTGAAGAAGCAAGCATCGACTCTGTTGAAGACACCACTCAACAAGCGTGCGAGCAAGGCAAGTCATCACACCCTTTGAACATATTGATCCCATTTGCGAAATGATGTTATTTTAAACTTTAAACATGCATGCTATACATAGAGAATTACCTATACTTGTTATGCCATACCTTGTTATTGATTACCTTCAGAATTATTCCTTGTAACCCTCGATGTGATACAAACAACCGGAGAATAACTTCGGTAAACTGCTTAGCCATGCTATACTTAGATTCATGCATACTCATGACTTTATGAAAAAGCTTTGTGTTTGGGCAACTACCTTAGGGAAGGTGGTTGAGATACGGCATGTGGAGACATGAGCGCCACCTTGCCATGAGAATGATGAAATGAGTTTTGATGAAAAACGAAAGTACTAAACAAATGTTTTAGACTGGGGCGGCTGGATGATTTGGGTGGATTCCGGAAAAGGCAAGTGCCGACCCTGGTCAATTAAGGACCGAGCCATGAGATAGCCAGGGAAACGAGCTAGTACAACCGTACTTCTCGAATGGGTATAGACCTAGCAGAGTAGATAGCCGAGCGGAGGCGGTACCCTTGCATAGTGGTTCTTATGGATGAGATGAGATTTGAAAGGGATGATGGTAAATTGAAATTTATTATAACTTGATGAATGAAATCTTCCCTTACCCCGGGTGCACCAGAACTCCTCTCACTGCTAGAAAAGGACGGCTAGAGTGCATGAGGGCTTAAGTTCATGGAGCGGGTACTGCCAAAGTGAGGTTATCGAAAGGCTTTGCCATGACCGTCTCATGTGTTGGGAAGTAGGCTCATTATTTGGACTGTCGCGGAGTACGGGTAAAGTGTACATCCACTGCAATGTGAATGAATCAATCTATTCGAATAGCCGTGCTCGCGGATATTGAGCATCGTGACAAGACTTTCGCTTGGCTAGACTATAAACTTTAAAATGGTGGGATGGGTTTGCATGATGATTCTTATTCGCTGGTGGATCAACTTCTCGAGATGCGAGAAGGGGTGGGCCCCCAGAAAACCATGACGAACCGGAGGCGGGAAGCCATCCTTGGAATCACGATGGATGGTAGACAGAACCGTCGCCGACTTAATGAACTGTGGAATTAAAACTTGACTTGGCTAGTTGTTAGGCTTGTGAAAAGAGTTGTGAAAATTGGCTTTATGCAAAAGAACACCAGCCATTCCTTGAATGATCCTATCATATGCATCACTTTCGTGTTGGCTTGCTGAGTACGATTGGTACTCACCCTTGCTATACACACAAACCTTCAGATGGTTGGAATGAAGAATCGGAGGATCCATATGCCTACTACTAGGAGGGCGAAGAAGCAGATGGCGTTTACTAGGTCTTAGTCTCCGGTCGTTGCCTGTGGCAATCGACAGGCCGCTGCCTTTATTCCGCTGCCTTATCTCACTTCTACTTTTGGATTGTACCTGGACCATGAGGTCCTATGTGTTGGACGTTGCCTTCGGGTCTACTATTGTAATAATTTCGATGTAAGACTATTCGTGCATTTGCACCCGATTATTCAGATTGTATTTCGTGGGTACCAAACTACTCGATCCAGGGAAATGGTACTATGAACACGAAAGATTCCCGTTCCAAAACAGGGGTCCACGAGGCGGTATCGAGCCATGCGACCGTAGGTTAAGACCAACCGGCGCCCTACCCCGACTAGTTGGCTAAAGGGAAGTATCCCTACGTAGAATCATTTCGCAAACTATTTTTGAAAAGACAAACATACTTTTCCTATACCTTTATCTCCATTTCTTTTATCTAAATGATTTTGATATTATCTCTCTCTCTGACCCTAAGTTGCTTTCAAAAGCAGATGTCGGATCATGTCGGAGTTTGGGAAATCACCATTCCACGGGATGAAGGATTCGTGGCGCAACTCCAGTCTCTGCTATGGTGCCTAAGGTACCCAGAGCCACCCACTTACCAGATCAGGAGGCATGGCACTGAGGGATACCCGGTATGGGAAGCAACAGTTTCAGTTGAGGCCCGCATGGGGAGTGAGACACCTTTTTGCTTCCACACCCGTTACCACCGAGATTTGGTAGAAGCAGCTATTCAAGACGCGGTCCGTGAAGCGTTCCTCCGCCTCAACGCTATTCACCGTGCTGAGCTCACCGTGACTGAGTTTGTGCACCACCCTTACCGCGAGGAAGGCAATCCGGTTTGCACCGTGGAAGTCACCCCTTGCTGCTATAATCCTATGGTCACCCGTCTATCCCCGGCGTAAACAGCGGATGACTCGCTATGAAGAAGCTTTGCTCGAGATCGATGACCAGCAGCCGACGCCTCAATGATCTCGGTCGAGGGGCACCGAGCTGCGGGATCGGATCGCCTTGTCGCAGACCCTACAGCCAACGGTGCCAGACGAGCAACTCTCGACCGTTACATGGCCCGTGGAGAAGCCCTAGTGGAGCTGGAAGAACAGCTCAGGAAGAGCAAACAACAGGTCAACCAGCTGGAAGAACAACTTCGCTTCCACCCCGTCCCTGCTGCAGGTATTTCCACCGAAGTTGTACCAACACCTCCTGCCCCGGTGCCCGACCACTACTACCTCATGACTCAGCATGTCCGAACACTTTTCAAGCCATGATGGAGCAGCCTTTATGTTGAGCACGAGTCGGCACCATACCCGATAGACCCCACCGCTGCTACCTCAATGGAACCTACCTCGAACTCCATGGTCGTACCATCCGAGCCGGGTTCGAGAGAAGAGAACCCCATCCGGATCGCACCGACTCCGAGTCCAAGATAGAGCCTATGGAAATCAAGTGGGAGTCCGGTGATACCGATCCAACAGAGGAGGCGGCTCCTACTCGTCGCCTGACTCACACCGGAGGTCCCCTCACCCGCAAGACTGCTCGGAAGAGTACCCGACCACCAAACAGGAAGATCAAGCATGACTCCGAGGCCACTACTTCTGAGCCTTGGGAGTTCCGATTTGCTTCAGCTAGGGATCACCCCCTTCCTGCACCTGGCTCCTGCGGTTGGTTGGATGATTAGGCGATAGGACCGCCCCAACTTTGATGTTGCTTTGGATGGTTTTTGGCAGCAAGGATCACACCCTTCCCCTAGTAGCCAATGGCAGTAGTACGATGTAGCTTTCGCATTATGTCATGTGGGACTGTGTATGTGCAGTCCATTGTACCCCCTTTTTATGTAATCGCTATGGACTCATGTTTTATGATATGTTATTAATGAGTTTATTCCACCATGCTTGCTATGTTCAAAGATCATTTAAAAACAACTTGAAGAGAAATCACCTAGAAACCATGACCTTAGTGGATCCAATCTCTTAACTCATCTACCTCCTTCAGATGGCGCATCGTCGCAGAGCTGCAACATCCAACGAGGACCCACCAGAGCCTAATCCCTCCACCCTGGCAGAAGTTATGGCTTTGCAAACCCAGTTGCTTCAAGCTATCGCCAACAACCAAGGGAATCGCGGAGGATCAAGCTTGGGAGAATTTATGCGAGCTAAGCCGCCTACGTTTTCCACGGCCGACGAACCAATGGATGCCGAAGACTGGTTAAGAATAATAGAGAAGAAGCTGACCCTCGTCAGGGTACGAGAAACCGACAGTCATTTTTGCCACCAATCAATTGGAAGGCCCCGCAAGTGATTGGTGGGACACCTACAAGGAGACACGGGCGTAAGACGCCGAAGAACCAACCTGGGAGGAGTTCACACCGCCTTTCGTGAAAATTTCTTACTAGCCGCTGTCATGAGAATGAAGAAGAACGAATTCCGAAGGTTGCGCCAAGGCAACACCACCGTGCAGGAATACCGAACAAATTCACGCAACTCGCTCGATATGCCACTGGTGACCTGGCAAACAAAGAAGAGAAAATCGATAAATTTATCTAAGGACTGAGCGATGAGCTGAGAGGGCCAATGATCGGCCAAGATCATGTCAGCTTCCAAAGCCTTATCAACAAGGTGGTACAGTTGGAACATGACCAAAAGATGGTGGAAAATAATCGCAAGAGGAGGCTTGCTATGGCCCGCCCACTTCAGGGAGCGCCTCAGCGTCCCAAGGGAGCCACCCCGTCCGGATGGATGCCAACCGTCATGACAACCAGTCGACCCCCTGCACCCGACCACGTCAGCAGGCCGACTGCACCCCAGTTCCGTACCCGACACCAACTCTAGCCGCTCCGGGAAGAAGAAATGTGAGTTGCTTCAACTGTGGGAGAGTTTGGGCACTACTCCAACAGCTGCCCCAAGCGACGCAACACTCCCATGCGTACCGGCGCCAATGCAACGGCTGTGCGAGGAACCACTGCTCCTGCTGTGGGACGTGGTCTGTTTAGGACTCCACAACCCAATGAGACTACCACCGGATTCCGGCGCGAACAAGTGAATCATGTGCGTGCTGAAGAAGCACAGGAGGATCAGAACGTGCTGATGGGTATGTTCACTATCAACTCTACCCCAGTTAAAGTCTTATTTGATTCCGGAGCATCACATTCATTCATATCTTCACAAGTAAGCAAACAACACTACCTACACCAGGTAGAACTTAAGAGACCCATGATGGTACACTCGCCTGGGGGAAACATAACCGTACCCCATGCTTGCATCAATGTGCCCATACGGATTAGAGACGTGGTATTCCTTTCAAACCTTATGGTACTATTACCCCAAACTATTGATATCATACTTGGAATGGATTGGCTAACTAAGAACAATGGAGTCATAGTATCCACCCCATGGGGATCATCAATGAACATAACTATGGACCAAAACCCGATGCTATGCGAGCAAGCTGCGGGAGTATTCACCATGCTACCTTTGAGCGAGATGCCAGTAGTGCAAGAATACCCGGACGTATTCCCTAAGGAATTGCCCGGAATGCCCCCTGATCGTGACATAGAATTTATCATCGACCTAATGCCTGGTACTGCCCCCATATCTAAGAGACCTTACCGAATGCCGACTAACGAACTAGAAGAACTCAAGAAGCAAATCAGAGAACTACAGGAAAAAGGATTTGTAGCCCCAGTACTTTTCGTCAAAGAGAAGGATGGAAGTATGAGAATGTGTGTAGATTACCGATCGTTGAATGAAGTGACCATCAAAAACAAGTACCCACTACCTCGAATCGATGACCTATTTGATCAACTTAAGGGTGCCCAAGTGTTCTCAAAGATTGATCTTCGGTCAGGATACCATCAGTTAAAGATTAGAGCCGGAGATATTCCCAAAACAGCATTCTCTACGCGTTATGGCTTGTATGAGTTCACAATAATGTCTTTTGGGTTGACCAATGCCCCGACGTATTTTATGAATCTGATGAACAAGGTATTCATGGAATATCTGGATAAATTCATGGTAGTGTTTATCGACGATATTCTTATCTACTCCAAAGACGATGAGGAACATGCAGAACACCTACGACTGGTACTGGAGAAGCTACGGGAGCACCAGTTGTATGCGAAGTTTAGTAAATGTGAGTTCTGGCTTAAGGAAGTCGCTTTTCTTGGCCATGTAGTCTCAGCCGGAGGAGTAGCAGTAGACCCTGCCAAGGTCGAAGCTGTTACGGAATGGAAGGCACCCAAGTCAGTGACAGAGGTTCGGAGTTTCTTGGGATTGGCCGGATATTACCGGAGGTTCATTGAAGGGTTTTCCACAATAGCCCGACCCATGACTCAACTTCTAAAGAAGGAGAAGAAATTCATATGGAACGAGAAGTGTCAGGAGGCCTTTGACCAACTAAAAGAAAAGTTAACCACCGCCCCAATCTTAACTCTACCTGACAACCGTAAGGATTTCGTGATGTACTGTGATGCGTCTCGGCAAGGACTGGGAGGTGTATTAATGCAGGATGGAAAGGTCGTAGCATGCCTCGAGACAGTTACGACCCCACGAGGAGAACTATCCCACACACGACTTGGAATTAGCGGCAGTTGTTCATGCATTAAAGATCTGGAGACACTATCTGATCGGGAACCACTGTGATGTATATACCGACCACAAGAGCCTGAAATACTTCTTTACTCAGCCCGATCTCAATCTACGTCAGAGACGGTGGTTGGAATTGATCAAGGACTACGACCTAGGAATCCATTACCACCCCGGCAAGGCAAATGTAGTGGCCGATGCGCTAAGCCGCAAAGCCCAATGCAACCATGTGAGACTGAAAGGTATGGCCAGCGAGCTCCAAGAAGAGATGGCTCGACTTAACCTGCACCTGATTCCTCACGGAGAAGTGAACTCACTAGAAATCCAACCCCTTCTGAGGACACAAATAGAAGAAACTCAAAAGGATAATGAAGAAACTCAAGCGGTCAAAGAGCGCATGACCGCTGGGCGCGCTAAAGAATTCTCGGTAGATGACAAGGGAACCCTGTGGTATAAGAAAAGAATCTGCGTGCCTGAACAAGGTGGTTTGAGAGGGTTGATCTTAAAAGAGGCGCACGAATCAGCATATTCGTTACATCCGGGAAGCACGAAGATGTACCAGGATTTGAAGGAAGAATACTGGTGGCCCAATATGAAGAGAGACGTAGCCGAATACATAGCCGTATGCGATGTATGCCAAAGGGTAAAAGCTGAGCATCAACGACCAGCAGGCTTGCTGCAGCCACTCAAGATTCTCGAGTGGAAATGGGATGAGATAGGCATGGATTTCATCGTTGGACTACCCAAAACGGCAGCCGAATATGATTCCATTTGGGTAATAGTAGATCGGCTCACCAAGACCACCAGATTTATTCCCGTAAAGACTAACTACAATAGCGCCAAGCTAGCAGAGCTATACATGAGTAGGATTGTGTGTCTTCACGGTGTACCAAAAAGAATTATATCGGATCGCGGTACCCAATTCACGTCCCATTTCTGGAGCAAGGTTCATGAGGCACTTGGAAGTCACCTTGCCTTTAGTACCGCTTACCACCCACAGACCGATGGGCAGACCGAAAGGACAAATCAAGTTCTTGAGGACATGTTGAGAGCCTGTGCGCTGGATTTTACCAAGGATTGGGAAAAATGCTTACCGTACGCCGAATTCTCCTACAACAACAGCTACCAAGCAAGTCTGAAGATGTCACCAAATGAAGCCCTATTTGGTCAGCGATGCCGAACCCCATTGATGTGGTCATAAACCGATGAACGAGCCTTGTTTGGGCCTGACATAATCAAAGAGGCCGAGGAAAAGGTCCGTCTGATCCGGGACCGATTACAAGCTGCCCAATCTCGACAGAAGAGCTACGCGGATACTCGTCGAAGGGACTTAGAGTTCAATGTAGGCGACTATGTGTATCTAAAGGTCTCACCACTACGAGGGACTCAAAGGTTCAAGGTCAAAGGGAAACTTGCGCCAAGATACGTGGGCCCATTCCTGATAAGCGCTAGAAAAGGTGAAGTGGCCTACCAGCTAGAGTTACCCGAGAGCATCTCCGATGTCCACCCGGTGTTCCATGTGTCACAATTGAAGAAATGCCTGCGAGTGCCGGAAGAGCAAGCTCCTTTGGAAACCATCCATATCAACAGTGATCTCACATATCCGGAACATCCAATAAAGATACTGGACAGGCAGAAAAGAAGACACGAACCAAGTCATGGCGCATGTACAAAGTACAATGGAGCAATCACACTCAAGAAGAGACCACCGGGAAAGCGAGGATTTTCTCAAGATCGAATACCCACACCTACTCAACAACCGGTAAGAAATCTCGAGGACGAGATTTATTGTTATGGGGGTAGGTTTGTAACATCCTGAAAATCAAAGAAATTAAAATCAGATCGTAAAAATCGGAACTTACAAAAACTTTTGCTCGTTGCCTTTCTCTCGTATTTGTTGCTTCTTATTTGCCGCTCGCTGCATAAGTTTAGTTGTGAACAATTCCTCTCGGTGTTCGTGAACGGCTTGGATTTTGTTGGGAAGAAATTTCGAAATACAGGATTAAGAGTTTTAAAATAAAATCGGAAAAAGGGATGCGAATTTATGAAAATACGAACTTGAGAAATAAAATATTAATTGATGATTATGGAAGATTAATTAGGAAGTAAAATAGACAATAAAATATCTTAAGGGATTTACATAAAATCTAGGAAAATTTTTGGACTTGAAAATAATGAATTTTAAATTTGGAAAAAAAGAATTAAATAAATATGAAAAATATATTTGGAAAAAAAATAAAAGTGGGGAAAAACTTGGGAATGTAATATTAAAAATTATTCTGGGAATATTAGAATTTATTTTAAATTTTTAGAATGGAAGAAAATAGAAAATTGGAAAATAGGGTTTTAGATCGGGAAAATTAAAAATTGGCACTGCTTCATCATGCGCCACGCGTTCGACGCCGTCCGCCGTACCGCGCCCGCCGCATGCGCGACACGCGCCGCGCCGCGCTCGCTCGCGCCCAGCCTCCCCTCGCGCGCGCGCGCGCCCGCCACCCGCGCACGCCACGCGCCGCGCGCGCCGCCCGCCCGCCCGCGCGGCCGCGCCCGCGTTCGCCGCACGGCCCTGCCCGAGCCCCGCGCCTCGCCACCACGCGCTCGCCGTCGTGCCGACCCCGCCCGTGCCGTGCGCCGAAGCCGCCCGTGCCTCGCCGTACCTCCCCAAGAGCCGCCGTCGCCGGTAAGCCCCGCGTCGCCGGTAAGCCCCACGTCGCCGCCCTTTTCCCTCGTGCTAGCGTCGGCGCCGCCGCCCTATTTTCCTCGAGTACTGGTCGAGCACCTCGTGGGCGATGAATAGTGCGCAGAAAAGAAAAAGAAAAATAAAAAAAGAAAAAGAGAAAAATAAAAATAGGGAAAAATTAGGAAGAATTATGGAAAATTTAGAAAAAAATTTTGAAAAGACTTGATTAAAATTTTGGGCAAAAATAAATTATTTTCTTGTATATTTTCTCGGTGAAAAATTTGAAAATCAAAATCGAACATTTTCGAAATTTCGTTTCGCGTCGTTTCTAAATTCGGATTTCGTCTAATTCCTTCTCGCCATTTAAATATGCTCCTCTTTTGCGCTCAAGCCTTCAAAACCTCGAGCACAAATTCCTCCATTGATATTTCCAAATCTTTACTCAAATAATTACGATCGTCGTTTTTGCGAAAACACTAGGGCATCGACTCGATTCCAAAACTCGGGTTTTTTCTTAGCAACCCTTGTCCTAACTCAAGTAGAATTTTAGGCTAAGCGTTTGGAATCATTTTTCGTGGCTTTTATGGTTCTTTTTGATCTTTCGGTGTTTTATTGAATTCTAATTGAATTCAATTGATCTTTCGCACGTACGGATAGCACCTGAAGAAGCAAGCATCGACTCTGTTGAAGACACCACTCAACAAGCGTGCGAGCAAGGCAAGTCATCACACCCTTTGAACATATTGATCCCATTTGCGAAATGATGTTATTTTAAACTTTAAACATGCATGCTATACATAGAGAATTACCTATACTTGTTATGCCATACCTTGTTATTGATTACCTTTAGAATTATTCCTTGTAACCCTCGATGTGATACAAACAACCGGAGAATAACTTCGGTAAACTGCTTAGCCATGCTATACTTAGATTCATGCATACTCATGACTTTATGAAAAAGCTTTGTGTTTGGGCAACTACCTTAGGGAAGGTGGTTGAGATACGACATGTGGAGACATGAGCGCCACCTTGCCATGAGAATGATGAAATGAGTTTGAAAATCGAAAGTACTAAACAAATGTTTTAGACTGGGGCGGCTGGATGATTTGGGTGGATTTCGGAAAAGGCAAGTGCCGACCTGAAGGGTTACGCGGAAGCTACGCTAGCCGAAAACAAAAATTTCTACCGCGCAAACCAGGAACACTTGCAAGTAAGGGCCGATAGATCGTTACCGATTGGAGTAGAGCGCACGGAATAGCCAATCGTGGTAATCCGATCCGGAACAGTGTAGCCGATTCCCGGAGACAGCCGATCCGAAGCCGATCAACAGCGCGCAACGTAGCAGCGCCTCTACCGGTATCCACACCTCCAGGGACAGAACGCCGAACACCCGTGTGCTAGCACGCGATGCAAGGCTAGGGTTTGGCTCGAAAGTGGGGAGGGTTTCCGTGGAGATTGATCTCGGCGACTTCTTGTTGCACGCGATGCAATTGATGTCTATTCAGCTCTCCACCCCTCCCTCCTTTATATAGAGTTGGCCGACCGGGACTAGTGGCCGATTAGGACTCTATTTTGAATCGGATCTCATCCGTATCTCATAGAGTTGGCCGCCCATACGTCGTAAGCCCATAGGACTCTATTCGATCGGATCCCTATCCGATCGAGCCGTATCCGAGTCCAACTCGAATATCTATTCTATCCCCTTAAGCGTGCGACCACGTAGGTTCGGGTATACTCGGTTTCGGCTATAGTCTAACTTAGCCGATCGTCGGCTCGAGTCCAACTCAGCCGACTGTCAATAGCGGCGCCTAGCAGCACATATTGACACCATAGTATACAAGAATATAATATCGGCTCGAACCTGTAATGTGTACACAAATCCCTTTGCCTCACGATACCGCTTAAGCTATAGGCAAGATGTGTGCCATCCCTTCAATAGCTTAACCATTCACTCGAACCGTATTGGATTATCCGTCCGTTGATTGACTCCTCAATCAACTTAGCATGGCCATGCATTTCCATAATCCATTACCTCGAGGGGCCCAGAGATATCTCTCCAAAGGAGGGGCAAATTCCATCTTGATCACTCACATCCCACTCCATGTTTCATAGCAAACCCGAAAACTACCTTTATAACTATCCGATTTAATAGCGTTTGGTAGTCCCAAAGTAGGCTACTACACATGTTGGAATCCATGGTGATCTCGGTCTAAGGACTTTGTACCAACACTACCTCGAGACCAACTAATGGCACATTAATTCCCGTAGTGTCTCATGGTGGGTCTATCCAACAATGTGTTCTCTAACACATATGTCCATGTTTATTGATTTGGTATCTCCATACCCATGATCTATGAGACATGATCATCAATCAATAAACATGCCGATCTTAGAATCATATTTGTTCCAACAATATGACATATGATCGTGGATCGTTTAGAAATAGATTCATACATATCGAGTCTCATAAATAAGTCACGTACTTATTGATCAATACAAGATGTCTATTTCATGGAACCGAATAACACTTTATTCATTTATACATAAACATTGACGTGATATCCAACATCTCCATGTTGCCTCTAGGGCATATCACTAACAATCTCCCACTTGCACTAGAGTCAATCATGTAAGTATCTAATACCCATTGCTCTTGTGTGCGCCTCATGCTTCGCCGAGGAGAGGTTTTGTCATCGGATCGGCTATGTTGAGATCCGTGTGCACTTTGCATATCTTGACATCACCTCTGTCCACAATCTCGCGGATGAGATGATATCGCCGAAGTATGTGTTTGGACTTCTGATGTGACCTCGGCTCCTTGGCTTGCGCAATGGCTCCACTATTGTCACAATAGAGAGACATTGGACCAGTCGTACTAGTCATCACACCAAGCTCGAAACGAATTTCTTGATCCAAACAGCCTCCTTTGCGCTTCCGAAGCAAAGAATGTACTCGGCCTCCGTTGTAGAATCAGCAACGTATCCCGCTTGGAACTTTTCCACTGACGCGCCTCCGTTCGAGCGTAACACGAACCCGCATTGCGATCTATAATCATCCTTGTCTGTTTGGAAGCTAGCATCGGTGTAACCACTTACAACGAGCTCTTCCTCACCTCCATAGACTAGGAACATATCCTTAGTTCTTCTCAAGTACTTAAGGATATTCTTTACGGCAGTCAGTGACCTTCACCGGATCTCGACGATATCTGCCGTAGCACTCAAAGCGTACGAGACATCCGGGCGTGTACAAAGCATGGCATACATGATGGATCCAATTGCCGAAGCATATGGAACCATACCCATCTTATTTCGCTCATCATGTGTCCGAGGACACCGATTCTTGCTAAGATTGATGCCATGTGACATAGGCAAGAAACCTTTCTTGGAATCATGCATGTTAAACCTTTTCAACACCTTGTCAATGTATGTACTTTGGCTTAATCCAATTAGCCTCTTGGATCTATCTCTATAGATCCGAATGCTAATATATATGCTGCCTCCCTAAGTCTTTCATGGAAAAACTATTTTTCAATGAAGACTTGACGGATTCTAGCATAGGGATATCATTTTCAATCGCAATATGTCATCCACATATAAGATTAGAAATACAATTGCACTCCCACCGACCTTTTTGTAAACACAGGCCTCTTCTTCGTTTTTGATGAAACCAAACCCTTTGATTACTTCATCAAAACGAATATTCCAACTCCGAGATGCTTGCTTCAATCCATAAATGGATTTCGTAGCTTGCATATCTTTCCGGCGATTGTGGATCGACAAAACCCGAGGTTGTATCATGTATACATCCTCGCTTAGGTTTCCATTTAGGAAAGCCGTTTTGACATCCATCCGCCATATCTCATAATCGAAATATGCAAGCAATCGCTAGGATAATCCGAATAGATTTAAGCATTGCGACGGGCGAGAAGGTTTCATCATAATCAACTCCTTGAATCTGTTTAAAACCTTTCGCCACCAATCGCGCCTTATAGATGTGAACATTTCCATCCATATCGGCCTTTTTCTTAAAAACCCATTTACACTCAATGGTTTTGACACCATCAGTGGATCAACCAAGTTTCAAACTTGATTGTCGTACATGGATTCTATTTCGGATTTCATGGCTCCAAGCCACTTGTTGGAATCGGGTCCCACCATCGCTTCCTCATAGGTCTTAGGTTCATCGTTGTCCAACAACAATATATCACGTTGTTCCGCACTGTGTACTGCGGTGCACGACGTGATCTTTCGACCTCCGTGGGCGGTGTATCTACAACCGGTGGCGCAACACTTTGCACCTCCCGTTGTGGTTCTCGTGGTCGCCGAAACATTTTCCGGTGTTTCTTGAACTTCTTCAAGATGCACCCTGCTCCCACTAACCCATCTTGAAAGAAACTCTTTCTCCAAGAAGACACCGTGTCGGGCGACAAACACTTTGCCTTGTTCCCGATTATAAAAGTAATATCCCTTAGTTTCCTTAGGATATCCCACAAAGAAGCACTTGTCGATTTGGGTGTAAGCTTGTCGATCAGTAACGTTTTACATAAGCTTCGCATCCCCATATTTTGAGAAAAGACAAACTAGGGGTTGCCCCGTCCATATCTCATATGGTGTCTTTTCAACCGACTTAGATGGAACTCTATTTAGTGTGAGCGCAAATGTTTCAAGAGCATATCCCCGTAAAGATAACGGAAGATCACTTTGGTTCATCATCGACCGCACCATGTCCAACAAGGTGCGATTTCTCCGTTCGGACACTCCGTTCCATTGTGGAGTTCTGGCGGAGTCAACCGTGGAACAATTCCATAATTTTTCGATGATTACCAAACTCTTGGCTCAAGTATTCCCTCCACGATCCGATCGTAGAAACTTGATTGTTTTCCCTAAATGATTTTGTACTTCATTCGGAATTCTTTGAACTTTTCAAAGGATTCGGACTTATGCCTCATTAAGTAGATATAACCATATCTACTAAAGTCATCGGTAAAGGTAATGAAGTACGATAATCACCTCTCGGCCGTTGAGCTCATTGGTCCACATACATCGTATGTATGAGTGCCAACAAGTCACTTGCTCTTTCACCGTGTCCCGTGAAAGGTGCCTTTGTCATCTTACCGAGTAAACAAGACTCACATGTCTCAAATGATTCAAAATCAAAAGAGTGAAGCAATCCATCCTTATGGAGCTTCTCCATGCGTTTCTTATTTATATGGCCTAAGCGACAATGCCGGATAAACGTGGGGTTTATATCATTAGAGAGTTGCCTTTCGTATTAATGTTATAGATGGGAGACGCTTCAAGATTCAAAACGTACAATCCATTCACCAATGGAGCATGAAAATAGAACATATCTCTCGAGATATATTGAACAACCATTGTTCATTGATCTAAAATCATATCCTTCCGCTTGCAAACATAAAGCGGAAATAACGTTTTGACATAGTGTTGGAACACAATAACAATTATTTAATTCCAAAACTAATCCGAAGGTAGATGAAGTGGTATCGTGCCGACAAGAACGTAGCAACGCTTGCTCCATTGCCGACGCGCAGTTCACCTCGCCCCTTCTCAATCCTCTACTTTTTCTCATTCCCCGCAACGATTTGCAAATATGAGCTACCGATCCGGTATCAAATACCCAAGAGTCGTAGGTGAAGTAGCAAGATTAATGTCTATAACATTAATACCGGCGTAAGTCGTACTTTGCTTCTTTTTGAGATCCTCCATGTACTTCTTGCAGCCCTCTTCCAAGGGCTGTCTCCTTGCAATAGAAGCAAACGGCATCCGATGCCGCCGACCCCTTCTTGCCCTTCTTTGCATTAGAGGCACTCGCGATCTCATCGGGAGTTAACTTCCTCTTGGTGCAAAGTTTCTTGACAGTGGTTTGCGTTTAGCCTTCGCATCATCATCACATGATGACCATTCTTCGGATACTCTCCTCGCTTGTCTTTAGCATCCCATGCAATTCACCAAGGTTCTATCCATATTGTTCATGTGATAGTTTAATATGAATGGCTCGAAGCTCGGAGGGAGCGACCGGAGAATCACATCGCAGCCAACTCTTGGCTAAGGGGAAAACCTAGTTTTTCCGGACTCTCAATGTAGCCAATCATTTTTATCACATGCGGATCGACGGGATTCCCTCAACAAGCTCGCACGCAAACAAGGACTTTGAGGTGTTAAACCTCTCGGCCCGAGCTTGGTTCTCAAACATGCCACGCAGTCCCCGAATAATAGTGTGAGCATCGCCGCTCTCATATTGCTTCGAAGCTCGGGGACATTGTAGCAAGCATGAGACAGCTTATATCTAGGGCATCATTAGTGTGCTTCTCATAAGCCCTCCGTGCGCTTGTAGTGGCGTTATTAGGCAAATCCTCGGGATAGGGTACTTCAAGAACGTACTCCTTACGCTCTTGCTTGAGAACAATTCTCAAGTTGCGATACCAATCCATAAAGTTTGTTCCATTTAATTTTTCCTTTTCGAGAATAGATCGCAAATTAAAGGTACGGGTGTAGTATTAGCCGCCATTTATTCTACAATGTAAAAGCAAAGTTTAGCACAATGTTTATGCTATGTCTATTGTTAAACAATTTAACATTAGACTCCCATTACGTATTTTCCACCTTCCCTCTAGGTTACGTATTGGGTCAAGATCCACATGTTAATTAATTTTCTAGTGAGCTTTGGCATCACCGCTAGAAAATTAGTAACATCGGTAAGCAACACCTTACTAATCACATCTCTATGTGACTCTTGTTGTTGGTGTGGCATCTCCATGCCCCGGCGCCAACCTATGCCCCAAGGCCCAAAACTGTTTTGATAGCCTTGTTAAGTAAACCAAATGCTCCTGCATGTATATGTCGACATATACCCCCGTGTTATGATAGAGAATGGCACTCGCTTTGGCGACCCACCATTGACGAGCATAACGGTGACGGGTGCAACATTTGGAAGGGCATCATTACTACTTAATTTTGAGAGGGATGCTATCCTATCAAACAAACATATCACATATGAAAGCAAGAAGAATAGCATATAGTGAAATAGTATGGTCCCCTTCACATGGTGATCTCCATCTCCATGCCTGTATAGGATCTCCATCTTCATCACCGTTCTTTCGAGTGCCGAATGCTTGATTTCTTCAAACTAAGCTACTACTATAGAAGCTCTAATTGAAGATTACATCGACTCGCAGTCGTGAAAGAATATTACAAGCATTGCACGTATGAAAGAATATTACAGGGATTGCACATATGAAAGAATATTACATGCATCACATGCATCTCATACATCTCATACATACAATAGGGCCATACCATCTCAAAGCATTCTCTCGCAAAAACAAGTTAGGCGTAGAAACATTTTCTACCTATCGCAGAGATACGGCATCGAGACGACCTATAAGGGGGTACGCACACGGCGGGCGGTCGAGGGGAAGCCGCCCTCGCGGGCTTCGGCAGCGCCGAACACCACACGAAATTCATAGATCCAATCTATGAAATCGCTTATGGAAACCATATCGGCATAATCATATTATGCCGTCCCGATACACTATCAAGGGAGATGGTTTGCGTAGGCGCGAGGCAAGAACAAAGTCGGACTACGAGATAGCTTCGGTATAATCACATTATACCGTTCCGATACACTATCAAGGAACGCTATCTCGAACCCAACTCAAACCGAGTTATTTGGAAATTGCTTCGACGTAATCACATTACGTCGTTCCGATACACTATCAAGGAACGCAATTACCATCTACTCTCCTCAACAGATCCCGTAAAACCGATTGATCTAATCAACCCGTGCGCAAAACTTGTTCCAGATCCAATCTAAAACCCGAACTAAGCAAGATTAGCTCTGATACCACTGAAGGGTTACGCGGAAGCTACGCTAGCCGAAAACAAAAATTTCTACCGCGCAAACCAGGAACACTTGCAAGTAAGGGCGATAGATCGTTACCGATTGGAGTAGAGCGCAGCGGAATAGCCAATCGTGGCAATCCGATCCGGAACAGTGTAGCCGATTCCCTGAGACGATCCGAAGCCGATCAACAGCGCGCAACGTAGCAGCGCCTCTACGGTATCCACACCTCCGGGATAGAACGCCGAACACCCGTGTGCTAGCACGCGATGCAAGGCTAGGGTTTGGCTCGAAAGTTGGGAGGGTTTCCGTGGAGATTGATCTCGGCGACTTCTGTTGCACGCGATGCAATTGATGTCTATTCAGCTCTCCACCCCTCCCTCCTTTATATAGAGTTGGCCGACTGGGACTAGTGGCCGATTAGGACTCTATTTTGAATCGGATCTCATCCGTATCTCATAGAGTTGGCCGCCCATACGTCGTAAGCCCATAGGACTCTATTCGATCGGATCCCTATCCGATCGAGCCGTATCCGAGTCCAACTCGAATATCTATTCTATCCCCTTAAGCGTGCGACCCGTAGGTTCAGGTATACTCGGTTTCGGCTATAGTCTAACTTAGCCGATCGTCGGCTCGAGTCCAACTCACCGACCACAACAGCGGCGCCTAGCAAGACATATTGACACCATAGTATACAAGAATATAATATCGGCTCGAACCTGTAATGTGTACACAAATCCCTTTGCCTCACGATACCGCTTAAGCTATAGGCAAGATGTGTGCCATCCCTTCAATAGCTTAACCATTCACTCGAACCGTATTGGATTATCCGTCCGTTGATTGACTCCTCAATCAACTTAGCATGGCCATGCATTTCCATAATCCATTACCTCGAGGGGCCCAAAGATATCTCTCCAAAGGAGGGGCAAATTCCATCTTGATCACTCACATCCCACTCCATGTTTCATAGCAAACCCGAAAACTACCTTTATAACTATCCAGCCGGAATAGCGTTTGGTAGTCCCAAAGTAGGCTACTACACATGTTGGAATCCATGGTGATCTCGGTCTAAGGACTTTGTACCAACACTACCCGAGACCAACTAATGGCACATTAATTCTGTAGTGTCTCATGGTGGGTCTATCCAACAATGTGTTCTCTAACACATATGTCCATGTTTATTGATTTGGTATCTCCATACCCATGATCTATGAGACATGATCATCAATCAATAAACATGCCGATCTTAGAATCATATTTGTTCCAACAATATGACATATGATCAGGGATCGTTTAGAAATAGATTCATACATATCGAGTCTCATAAATAAGTCACGTACTTATTGATCAATACAAGATGTCTATTTCATGGAACTGAATAACACTTTATTCATTTATACATAAACATTGACGTGATATCCAACATCTCCATGTTGCCTCTAGGGCATATCACTAACACGACCCTGGTCAATAAAGGATCAAGCCATGAGATAGCCGGGGAAACGAGCTAGTACAACCGTACTTCTCGAATGGGTATAGACCTAGCAGCGTAGATAGCCGAGCGGAGGCGGTACCCTTGCATAGTGGTTCTTATGGATGAGATGAGATTTGAAAGGGATGATGGTAAATTAAAATTTATTATAACTTGATGAATGAAATCTTCCCTTACCCGGGTGCACCGTAACTCCTCTCACCGCTAGAAAAGGACGGCTAGAGTGCATGAGGGCTTAAGTTCATGGAGCGGGTACTGCCAAAGTGAGGTTATCGAAAGGCTTTGCCGTGACCGTCTCATGTGGTCGGACGTAGGCTCATTTGTTGGGCTATCGTGGAGTACGGGTAAAGTGTACATCCACTGCAGTGTGAATGAATCAATCTATTCGAATAGCCGTGCTCGCGGATATTGAGCATCGTGACAAGACTTTCGCTTGGCTAGACTTTAAACTTTAAAATGGTGGGATGGGTTTGCATGATGATTCTTATTCGCTGGTGGATCAACTTCTCGAGATGCGAGAAGGGGTGGGCCCCCAGAAAACCATGACGAACCGAAGGCGGGAAGCCATCCTTGGAATCACGATGGATGGTAGACAGAACCGTCGCCGACTTAATGAACTGAGGAATTAAAACTTGACTTGGCTAGTTGTTAGGCTTGTGAAAAGAGTTGTGAAAATTGGCTTTATGCAAAAGAACACCAGCCATTCCTTGAATGATCCTATCATATGCATCACTTCCGTGTTGGCTTGCTGAGTACGGTTGGTACTCACCCTTGCTATACACACAAACCTTCAGATGGTGGGAATGAAGAATCGGAGGATCCATATGCCTACTACCAGGAGGGCGAAGAAGCAGATGGCGCTTACTAGGTCTTAGTCTCCGGTCGTTGCATGTGGCAATCGACAGGCCGCTGCCTTTATTCCGCTGCCTTATCTCACTTCTACTTTTGGATTGTCTTCGGGTCCTATGAGGTCCTATGTGTTGGACGTTGTCTTCGGGTCTACTATTGTAATAATTTCTATGTAAGACTATTCGTGCATTTGCACCTGATTATTCAGTACTGTATTTCGTGGGTACCAAACTACTCGATCCAGGGAAATGGTACTATGAACACGAAAGATTCCTGTTCCAAAAACGGGGGTCCACACATGGTGAGAAAGTTCAAGCAATACCTTTGCCGTGGAGGATTTGGCAAGAGCAAACAAAGTGAAGACAAAGGAAAAGCTCGTCAATCCAAGAGAGCTTGCTTCCAATGTGGTGAATATGGTCACTTCATCGCCGAGTGTCCAAAGAACAATGAAGCCAAGCCAAAGATAGTCAATAAGAAGGTTGGGCGAGCTCACATTGGAGAAGTGTGGTATTCCGGTGATGAGGCGGATCCTGAGGAGAAGGATGAAGGTGATGGAGGAGTTGCCACCATCGCCATCAAGTCATCATCACCCACCGAGGAGCACCTCTTCTCCAACTTGAGTGACGACGATGAGGGCTACACCAACCCCTCTTGCTTCATGGCTCATGGGCGCAAGGTAATACCCTCATCCAAGCTCTCTACTGATGATGATCTTGAGAGCGATGAGGAAAGTGAGGATGATTTGAATGATGTGATTAAAAGCTTTAGCAAACCGGCAATGCAGCATGTGGCTAAGCTAATGAAGACATTGGACTACAAGGAGAAATCCCTCGAAAGGCAAGAGGACTTGCTTATTCTTGAAAAGAAGAGAAACCTTGCCCTAGAGGAGGATTTGGCTAAGGAGCGAGGGAGGATTGAGAAATTGACCGAATAGCTCTCTTTGGTCAATGGATAAATGGCTAGCCTAAAGGATATCAATGACACACTCCAAGAAAAGCTTGTGACATTGGACCAAAGTCACAAAGCACTTGAAGTGCAATTTGATACCTTTGGAATAGCACCTCTTCCTCCAATGAAGCCGCTAAGTCGTCCAATGTCTCTTCTATCAATGGTTTGTGCTAGGTGCTATAGCTTTGATTTGGATTCCTATGCAACTAACCTTGAAACTATAGCGAAACTCAAGATGGAAAATGAGATGTTGGGCACTTTGGTGAAATATGGGTGTTTGAAGAATTTTCACTTAAAAGACGCCCTCTACAAGACCATAGCCACCCATGTCAACAAAGATGGACATGGTCTTGGATTCTCCGAAGAAAGCAAACCCTCAAGATGGGCAATTGTGAACGGGAAGCCATGCTTGAACTTTGTCAAAGAAGGAGAAGCCCCACAAGCAAGCAAGGCAAGCTGTCTCCTGGCTGGTCAGTGTTCCGGAAGTTTCGGACCAGTTGACCGGATGTTCCGGGCAAGCAGATCTCTCGGATAGAGAGAAATTCTCGGAAGTTCTGGTCGAGCCAACCGAATGTTCCGGACCTCTACCAGACCTAGGAAGCTGGCAGGAAGTTTCGGACCCAGGGCCAGGAAGTTTCGGCCAGACGGTATATACTATGATTCATTTGTGATCAGCAAGAACCATAATGGTAAGGTGGTTGCTCATTTCAATGGAGGTCACAATGATGAGTATTGTGCTTGTGTGTGGGTGCCCAAGGCGCTAGTGGCTAACATTCGAGGACCCAAACTTCGACAAGTTTGGGTATCTAAAACCCTACTGCGGCTTTCTTTTGTAGGCATACTCCTCCGGTGGATCAAGTTGGGTGGTGGACAGTGGATGCACCAACCATATGACGGGGGAGAGGAGTATGTTTACAAGTCTTGACGAGGAGGGAGAAAATCACGAAAATATCATTTTTGGAGATGACGACAAAGGAAAGGTAATTGGGTTAGGTAAAATTGCTATCTCAAATGATCAATCCATCTCTAGCGTCCTCCTTGTCAAGTATTTGAGCTATAACCTTCTTTTCGTTTCACAATTATACAAAATGAGTTACAATTGCTTGTTCACTGACAAGGATGTGACCGTTTTTAGGAGAGATGACTCATCCATTGCCTTTAAAGGAAAGTTAAAGGGTGATCTCTATCTTGTTAACTTTGACATAGATAGAGTAAACCCCGAAGCTTGCTTAATGGCAAAATCCTCCATGGGTTGGCTATGGCATCGAAGGCTAGCCCATGTAGGAATGAGAAATTTGTCGACTCTCTTAAAAGGGGAGCACATTCTCGGTCTTACTAATGTAACCTTTGAGAAAGATCGTGTGTGTAGCGCTTGCCAAGCCGGAAAGCAAGTTGGAAACCAACATCCCATCAAGAACATCATGACCACCTTAAGACAACTCAAGCTTCTTCACATGGACCTATTTGGCCCCGTGGCTTATCTAAGCTTAGGAGGTAACAAGTACGGTTTTGTGATTGTTTATGATTATTCCCGTTTCACTTGGGTATTCTTTCTCCATGACAAAAGTGAAGCTCAAGAAGTCTTCAAGCACTTCGCACGACAAGCCCAAAATCAATATGATCTCTCCATCAAGCGAGTGCGAAGCAATAATGGAGGAGAATTCAAGAATACACAAGTGGAGAAATTTCTTGATGAAGAAGGCATCAAACACGAGTTCTCCGCGCCATATGATCCACCTCAAAATGGGCGGAGGCCGTGAGCACAACATGCCATGCCATCAACCATCTTTACCTCCACAAGCTTTTGAAGAAGACATCCTATGAACTCTTGAGTGGTAAAAAGCCTAACGTTTCGTATTTTCATGTCTTTGGGAGCAATTGCTTTATTTTGAGTAAGAGACCTCGTTTGTCTAAGTTTGCACCTAAGGTGGATGAGGGTTTCTTACTCGGTTATGAATCAAATGCCCATACCTATCGTGTTTTCAACAAAACCTCTGGTATTGTTGAGATCACTAGGGATGTGACATTTGATGAATCTAACGGCTCCCAATGAGAGCAAATTATGGTTCATGTCGTAAATGATGTGGATCCACACAAAGCAATTGCTATGAAGGCTATTGACGACATACGACCAGTTGAAACGCCGGATGTTGAATGATGATCAACCTCCGTTGTCGACAGCCAATAGCTCTTCACCAAGTCAAGATGATAATGCCCCAGAAGTTTCGGTGCCCTCAACCCGAAACATCCGGCCTGATGCTCCGAGCCCTAGGGGTCAGAACATCCGGACCTCAGGACGACCGGATGTTCCGGGCCCAGCAGGCCGGAACCTCCGGGATGCTGGACATGAAGGCGTGCCTCCGGCACAAGTGGATGGGCTCGACGCCAAGGGCACTCAAGAGCTACGTGATCAGGCTATAGTCCCCTCGGTGCACCATCCAAGGATACACCATACTGTTCAATGAGATCACCCCGTCGACAACATTCTTGGAGACATTCAAAAGGGGTTAAGGTGGATGATGCGCTTGGTGATCCAGATTGGGTGATGGCCATACAAGAAGAGTTGAACAACTTCACTCGTAATCAAGTGTGGTCATTGGTGGAGAAACCTAATCAAAACGTGATCGGCACCAAGTGGATCTTTCGCAACAAACAAGATGAGAATGGAGTATTTATTCGCAACAAAGCCCGGTTAGTGGAACAAGGGTTCACTCAAGTCGAGGGCCTCGACTTTGGTGAAACCTTTGCGTCGGTTGCTCGTCTTGAGTCCATTCGCATTCTTTTAGCATATGTCGTTAACCATGATTTTAGATTATATCAAATGGACGTCAAGAGTGCTTTCTTGAATGGACCAATCTTCGAATTGGTGTTTGTTGAGCAACCACCCAGCTTTGAAGATCCCAAATATCCAAATTCATGTGTTCAAGGTTCACAAGGCACTCTACGGGCTCAAGCAAGCCCATGGAGCATGGTATGAGTGCCTTCGGGATTTTCTCCTAAAATGACTTTGAGATAGACAAAGCTGACACTACTCTCTTCACTAATAAATTCAAAAGATTTGTTTGTATGCCAAATTTATGTCGATGACATAATATTTGGCTCAACAAATGTCTCATTTAGTAAAGAGGTTAGTAGGATAATGACCAAGAGATTCGAGATGTCGATGATGGGTGAGCTCACATTCTTCCTCAGGCTTCAAGTCAAGCAACTCAAGGAAGGGACTTTCATCTCTCAAACAAAATATTTGAAAGATGTACTCAAGAAGTTTGGGATGGAGGATGCAAAGCCCATCAAGACACTAATGCCTATCAATGGTCATTTGGATCTCGACAAAAATGGCAAAAGCGTGGATCAAAAGGTATATCGCTCCATGATTGGATCCTTGCTTTATCTTTGTACATCTAGACTTGATATCATGCTTAGTGTGTGCATGTGTGCTTGCTTTCAAGCGACACCCTAAGAATGTCATTTGATTGTCGTTAAGAGAATTCTTCAATATTAGGTGCATACTTCTAACCTTGGCTTGTGGTATCCTAAGGGTTGTGCCTTTGAGCTTGTTGGCTATTCCGATTCGGATTATGCTGGGTGTAAGGTTGATCGCAAGAGCACTATCGGCACGTGCCAATTCTTTGGACGACCACTTGTTTCTTGGTCCTCCAAGAAGCAAAACTTCATTGCCCTATTCACCGCCGAAGCCGAATACATAGCCGCCGGATCTTGTTGTGCTGAACTTCTTTGGATGAAACAAACCCTACAAGACTTTGGTTACAATTTTTCCAAGATTCCTCTCCTATATGACAATGAGAGCGCCATAAAACTAGCCAACAATCCCGTCCTACACTCATGAACCAAGCACATAGACATTCGCCACCATTTCTTAAGAGACCATGAGGCAAAGGGTGACATTGTCCTATCCCATGTGAGAACTGAGAATCAACTAGCCGACATTTTCACCAAGCCCTTGGATGAGAAGAGGTTTTGTGAGCTTAGGAGTGAGCTCAATATCTTGGATTCTCGCAACATTTGTTGAGGATTGGTTGGCTAATCAATAGTCAAGCATGAATCAAATTGAGTGTAAATTGAAATTGAACCTTTGTATCTTGAGATCACTTCTTGGGTAGAAGCTGGTTTTGATATGAAAATAAGGTTCAAACATTTCCATCTTGCCTCAAAACCATTTCTAAAATGTTTGCAAAAATTGTGCTTGTGTTTGTTGCAAAAACTTGGTTATTGGTCTTTTTTGTGATGCATTAACCATTATTATGTAATGATTGCTTGTGTGCTGGTCGCGTGCATCGCATTTGTTTACATGTCCATCCATCTCTGGACTCCTTCTTTCAGCTTCTTGTCGAAAGTTCTGGACCTCAGCCAGGAACTTTCGATAATTTCTCTCTGTCTAAAATTCGGTCCAACCGGAAGTTTCGGTGGTTAGGGTGTTAAGTTCCAGGGGTGGCTGACGACAAACCCTAACTCCCCCACTTCTCCACCGTCGCCATCTCTCTCCTCTCTCACCCCTCTTCCGGTGATTTCTTGTCTCCACAGTGAAATCTCTTATCTCTTCTTCATTTTCCGGTGTTTTTGGTTGAGGATCGACGCCCCGCGCTTGCTTTCGACTTCCGTTTGCCCGAGGTACTTCATTCGATCCCTCTCCCTAATTTCACCTCCTTTTGCCCTGATCTATCAATTCTTGGACCTAGAGAGTTTTCCTTTCAGTTGCAAATCAAATTAGTACCTTGTAGGTGGCCGATCTGTGCATTTTGAGGCAATGCACTTGATTTTCGGTCGGGGGGCTTGTGACTGCCAGGCACACCGGAAGTTCCGGTGTTCTTGGACTGAAACTTCCAATCCTTGTGCAGCCTGTCGCAACCTCTTTCTCTTTCACTCTGTTTTGTCACTGCATCTCCCTTATCTGTGCTTGTTCCCTATTGCAATGATTCCATGGCTCGTGAAAAGCGCCAGAAGGCTCGTCAGGACGTCTCGGGGGATGACGATGACAATAGTCCCCCCGTTTGAGGTCCTCGAGGTCGTCTCGGAAAAGAAAAGGTGGTCTTTGAGGACAGGTGTAAGGATCGGTCTCCTCCCAGGCCGTCCCGTGCTACTCGAAACCGACCCTTGACCATTCGAGATGCCGGAACCACAACAGCAGGAGGTTCTCAAGCTGTTGGTCCTCTACCCTGTCCTGCTCGGTGTTCCACTGCCACCCGTCCTCAGCCAGATGAGCGGGGTTCCTAAGGAAATCCCATCCCTCTGTATCCTGCTCAGGGTTATGATGTTGACCCCGATCACCACACTGGGCGCCAGAGGATTAACTATCTCAAGCAGATAGCCCGGTGTGGTCGTGATCGCCTGGTGTATCTTGACACCGTCCCTCAGGAGTCCCTGGATCCACGTTCAGGACCTTCTTCCAGCTTGACTGGTACAACTCCGTCTTTCTCTCCCGGACCAATCGGGTTGTGGAGATGAAGTGGCTAGACTGGGGCTATCTTCAGTCGAAGAGCAATGCATACTTCAATGACTTGATGTAAGTATGCATAGCCAAGAACCTCAAGGATGTCCTCTGCCTCGACTACTCTTGGAACACTGAGGTTATCAGGCAGTTCTATGCCACAGTCTTCTTCAGTTCCACGCAGAATGGGGTTCCCTTCTTGAAGTGGAGGACAGAGGGACGCCCCTACAAAGTGTCTCTGCCTCAGTTCACAGAGATTTTGGGGTTGGATCAAGTTGATCTGAACCGCCCCAACATCCACACTGAGGATTCCATCCCCATGGTGCGCACCAAGTTCCTCTACGCACCAGATGCTCCTCGTGACTGTCTTGGGACCACAAAGGGGCTTCTACCTCAGTACAAGCTTCTGTACTCCATCTTCAGGTTTGGTCTTTCCCAGTTTCCATTCCTCTTCTGTTTTTGGTTCCCTGTGTCAAGCTTCTGTGTTTGTCTCCATCTTCAGGTGGACCCTGTTGCCAAAGGCCGATGATGCGACGACACTTCCTGCGCGTCATGCGCATCTCCTGAGTCACATGCGTTACAATCAGCCGCCCTTCAGCGTCTCCAAGCTCATCTGGTTCGAGATATACAACACCGCCTATGATCCCAAGCGGGGGTGTGTGTATGTTCCATACATCATGAAGATGATCAACAATGTGACCGGCTTCTTCTACACCTGTGACTCCTCTCACAAGCCGTTTCGCCCTCATGTGCCGACTGCTCCCAGGATTCCTCCTTCCCGTTCTTATGGCTCGGCATCAGGCGCCGGTCCTTCCTCAGCTCCTTCACGCTCTTCGGGCTCGAGCTCCAGCTCGCCCATCAAGAAGGTGTTGTGCTCGATCTTCTGTCTCTACGCCAAGACCGCCTCCAAGGTCAAGAAGATTGAGCGACGTCAGAAGATGCTTCTGAGGGAGGTCGGTCACACAGTCTTCGACGACTCTGAGGATGAGGTCTATGAGGACCCCTTCGCAGCCTACGAGACCGCTTGCGATGTTGCTGCCGGTAAGGAAACTTCTGCCTCTGTTCCTCACGCCTTCACTGAAGTGTCTTCGCACTCCGAGGGAGACGAGGAGGAGGACAACTCTCCTGCTATGGCTTCGCTAGCTGCTGACTCCGATAGCGCCACCGATGTTGCCGAGGCCTCCCCTTCTCCTAGTGGTGGCGACGACATTCAGAGTAGAGACACCGAGATTGTCGCCAACTTCGATGACTCCGAGTGACTTCCCTTCTCTCTTATCCCTTTTTGGTGTCTTGATGCCAAAGGGGGAGAAGATTGAGAAAGAGGGGGTCGGTCAATTCTCGCTTTTGTGCATTTTTTGTGCTTCCTTGTTGGCCTGTTCCTGTCAGCCGACCGGAAGTTTCGGACCTTTCCACCAGAACTTCCGACCGTGCAGCTATCTCCTAGGACTTTTATCTTTTCGCTCTTGTTTGGACATGTGAACTTTGTGTGCTGGGATGTAATGATTGCTAGACCTTATGATATTAATTAGACTTATTTGCATGATCGCTTGTTTGCTTTGTGAATGGTGAATTGTTGTTTTTAAATTTCTTTGTGTGCTTGCCATGTCATATGCTCTTAAAATTATTTCATTTCACCTTTGTTGCACCCCACTGAGTAAAATGAGTTGGTTAGAAATTCCCTAAACTCCTCTATCAAAAGTGTATATTAAATTCACTCTTATTTCACACTATGCATATATTTAGGAGGAGTCCTATATAACCCTTCTTACTCAAAACTTCATTTACTCTAATTTTTATAAGCTTTAACCAAGTTGTCATCAACCACCAAAAAGGGGAAGATTGAAAGTGCATTTAGCCCCCTAAGTGGGTTTTGGTGGTTAATAACAATTTGGTTAAGGGACTAATGTGTTTAATTGAGATGTGTGCGGGAGAATTAGTCCCTAGATGCTTAGTTGTGCAGGTTTTGAGAAAGGAGAACCCACAAACATTAATTGCAAAAAGGAGAAAAGATTCAACAACGGTTTATAATAGTTTTTTCTTAAATCTTGAGTTTTAGGAAAAACCGTACTATTAAGAGGGGTAAAACTCATGCCATGAGATGATCTAAGTGCTCTTAGTCAGAATATCCTTGATCGAGAATTTTTGGGAGTTTTTTTAAATTCCCTTTCCTCGAGAAAGCCGATCGGAAGTTTCGGGGTTCAAAGCCGGAACTTCCGACACCTTCACCTCGCAGCAAAACCCTAAGAACTAAGTGTTGACCAGAACTTCCGGTAGTCCCAGACCGGAAAATTCGGATAGTATTCCTGCTGAGTTTGTGAGTAACGGCTAAGTGACGCAAGCGTGTACCTATATATATCCCACCTTGTCCACAGCTTACTTTTGGCCATCTCACTTTTGTTTTTCAGTCTTCTAGCCTCTTCCATGGTGTTCTAGCTCATTTCAACTCAATTCTTGAGCCACATAACCAAATTTGTAAGAAGATTGAGTGTTTGGAGTGATTGTAAGAGTGAGAGAGCTAGGTGACTTGAGCACTTGGTGATTCTTGCAGGGCTTTGGAGTGGTGCCTATTACTCTTGGAGAGCAATCTCCTAGACGGTTAGGTGTCTCCCGCGAGCTTCCGAAGAATTGTGGATTGGCCCAGAAAAGTTTATGAAGGATCACCTCTCCTCCGTAAGGAAACGAGGTATGGATAGTGACAAACCAAATTGATCTTTTGGAGGTTGTCTAGGTAGAGCAATTCACGTTTGTGGTTCACGCTAGATGATCAAATTTGGATCTTTGTAGTTAATTTGATCTCTAGGTAAGAACCTAGAAACGTTGGAATTGAAGGCCGTAGACTTTTTTCCAGGGATTTGCTTGGTGAGGCAAGGGGTTAATTGAGACCCAACTCTGCGGAGTTCCTCAACGGAGAATAGGATTCTTTGAATCCGAACTTCGGGTAAAAATCCTTGTGTCTCGTGTGGTATCCCTTTACCTCCTGCTGTTTGTCTCTATTGCCTGTGTGTATCTTCATGTTGCTAGCAATAAAATTGTGTTGAAATTACTTAAATTTGAGTTCAGATCCTTTCAAGTCACAGAACACTGAAAGTTCCAGACTATAACATCGGAAGTTCCGCACATTGTGCCGACCGAAGTTCCGAGGTTTAAGTACCGAAAGTTCCAAAGGTTCGTGTATCTTAAACGTTGCATTTTCGAGAAAATTTCAGGATCGCCTATTCACCCCCCCCTCTAGGTGACATCAACGGGCCTTCAGTTCCTCCAATCTAAGCTTGCAATTTCGGTCCGATGTTCGTACTCCATCCATGCTTGAATGAATTGTTCGGTCGACCCAGGTTGCGCTATCATCGGACCGATTGAAGCACGTCTAACCGTATTGATCCACTCTTCGAATCTACAATGACGTACATCCTCTTGGTTGTACATTTGTGACTTAAGGGGTTAGAAAATGAAACAAGTGATTAGCTTGACCAGGAAAAAATGATACTCATGACAAAATCGTCGTCCACAATCTCAGGACATACGAAGCATCTTTGTCCTCGAGTTTCATGTCTAATGGACCTTATCACCTGGCAACGGAGACCGCAATGGCATTCTGGACGTTCTCTTCATGTGGGTAGTGCGAGCTGATCTAGAGGCCAGTCCAAAGCTTTCGCAGCAACTCGACGTTGGCACTCAGCCTTCCGCCAAAGGTAGTCTGACCTTGTTTCGCTAAGTGGGTAGGAACGCGTTCCGTCGGTTTGTGGGTTCTCCGTATCTATCCACCAAAGTTGCACACCCAACGATATGCCTGTGTAAGATGTTACCATGATGTAGGATCAAGTTAGCGTTGTGTCTATTCAGCATTGGTACTAGAAATCGGAGCACATAAGTCATACGCGATCCATGTTGGCGCATTGGAAGAATTGCCTCCCCCGAGTTTTTGAGGTGAGGGAGGACGTAATACAGGCATCCCCACAATGGCACAACGGACGGTCACACCATAGTGAAATCAAACTGCCCAAAGGATGGAGTCACCAGTCGAGAAGCTCAACAAATAGATGATCCATTCTATGTAGAAGTGTAGGAAACAGAAGAAAGATATGAAGAGATCATATTCGGACCTACGTAATATATAGTGGAGGAGGCAGAGGCACATCTTCATCTAACGTGAGTTCACTTATTGCACGGATTTGACAACACGTTCACGGGGCAACGCAAATTGAATGATTCTATGAAGAAAGCATCAGCAAAAGCTGAGTCAGGATGCCTTCACGCGTCGAAAGATGATAGCGATGTGTCATAAATGTTTGTCACAGGCCAAAAGCTGATAGCGATCAATCATAGACATCTGTCACGCGTCGAAAATTTTTCATCGTTTCGTTGAGTACATGTAGCAAATGACATGAAAGGTTCTCATGACATATGAGTGCGATGACCGAACAGAGTTATATACAAAGAGGTAACAGAAAGTTACTAAGTGTAAATATTACAAACAAGTAGCACTCATATTCTACTGGCGAGGCCTCTTGCCCCTACCCCTCCTAGCCTGCGCCCTAACGTGCCCCTGAGAGTACGTCAGCCTGTTAGCGAGCACGACACGACCAGCGCGGACATTTGGTGCGGGCGTCTCCTGTGGCTGCTCCTGGCTCTGTGGTAGTGGTGCTCCACCAAGCTGAGAGGCGCTGATAACGTCCTGGTCTTGGTCCTCCAGGTCGTCGAAGTCGTCGCTCGCACCGGACCCTCCCTGCGTCGCCCACATCGGACCCGCCTGCCTGCGACGATGATGCGCCCGAACAGAAAATCCCCACCGAGTAGTATCCTCCTGGAGATGTCAAATGTTAAGCAACAATCATGACAACTAGTACGTTTGTAGTACTCGTCAGACGACGCTCGCTCACCTCGCAGCTGACTGAAGGGAGGAGGGATGGACGAACCGCTCGCTCCAGCAAAGGCCGATGTGCTGGGCCGAGTCGCAAACGGTCGAGGGATCGATGATCCACTCGCTCCAGCAAAATCTCCTGTCGGCAGAGTCGGACCTACGAGACATGCAGTTTGTATAACATGGCCAAGGTTTCGCGTAGTGAAAATGCACGAAACTAACCTGTGGACACACCAGCACCGTGCGATGTCGATCCTGGTGTCGGGCCACGTGGACGTGGAACTGCAGCTGCCGGCGGAGGTATCGCGTCCACGGCCGAACGATAGGAGAAGACGCGCAAGATCGAACGCATCTTCGTCTGCATCCGCTCGAAAGAAACATCTGCTCAACGTTGTTCAAGTGCAGTCCAGCGTCCAACCTCAGCATCACTGCGTTGATGTTGGCATTCATGGCGCGTGCAGCATCGTCCTGCGGAAATCATTAGTAATTAGGTTTGTCACTCTAATATATACCAACCGCGTAGTACGAAAGTAAGAAGTCCGAGATACATGGACGTACCCCCAAGAAGTAGTCCTGGTCACGGTGCATGGGGTACGTGTCCGTGACGCCTGCCTGGTGGAGCTGCGGAGCTGCCGGGGTGAAGGTCACGCGGGCACGCGTGCACGGCAAGTACCACCAAAGATATGCAGTGTAGTTCTCCTCTGAGTGGGGAAAGAGCTCGGCAATCGCCTCCTCGGTGGCTAACAACCAATCCTCCATGTACGGGTTGATCCAAGGTAGCCATAGTGTCCCTGCCTGCTGTCCCCGTCGAGTCAACCTACAAAGAACATAATGGTTATTGAACGTTCAAAATCAGTCGACATAATAGTAGTAAAGTTGAAAGAAAAGTACTCACTGGTGGTCCTGGGGGGGACAAGAATCGGTACGTTCACTGGAAACCCCTGCCTCAGTCCGAACTGCCTCATAACACGGTAAGGGCAGTGAGGCTCGACGTATATGTCGAACACCAACGGCACCACCGTCAACCAATACGCCGTGTCACGCGTGCACAAGGAAGACAGACCTAGAGGTGCTCTCCCGACGACCGCCTGCTGCGTGTAGGGCTTCTAGACGACGTCCGAAGGCTGTAGATGGTCGAACTTGAAGACGAACTCCAGGTAGCTCCGTCTGACCTGGACGTGGGCGTAACGGCGCAGCGACAGACAGAGAACCAACTGGTCAGAACAGAAGTTGTACATAATCTGATATTTGAAATCAAGACAATTTGTACTTACGTTGCGGCGGCACCAGTATGTGCCCATCGTCGGCCCGTCGGCTGGGTCGTCGGCAGCGGGTCCTGAATCGTATGTAGCGGTGTCCACGATCGGTCGACCGATCACGAACCGCTCAGCTGCCCCAAGCTGAATAAGGAGAGGGTAGCCCGCGAAGATCGCTCCTGGATCTGTCTTGCAGCAGGCCTCGCACAACGCACGGTACGTGGCTGCGAGGACTATCGAACCCCAGCTCCACTGCGACACGCAGCCTAGCTCCCGCATCCGCGATCGCTCGGGCATAGTGGATCAGGCCCTTGTCTACCGCATGGACTGTGGTGTTAGTGAACATCACCCAGCCGAACATCCACAGTAGGTACACCTCTAAGGAGCGTCTCAGCGAGTACTCGTCGGTGTCGGGGTGGAGCTTATTGGTCTACATAAAAAAGCAAATGATGTTAAAACTAATAAGATTTCTAAAAATAACAAAATGTAAATGTTAACTTACTGTGAACTGCAACAGACAAGCCTTCGTAGGCCCGACGGTGGTGTACGTGTTCAGGGGAGCAACTGCCAGGATCCCAGGTAGCCTCATCACGGGAGCGAATCGCTCTGTGATATTGTCCCTCCAGCCACCTCCACTGTCTACTGGGCCGACAGCCTCTCCGGCTAGTGGAAGCCATAGCAGGTACGAAACGTCCTGCAGCGTGGGTGCCATCTCCCCACAGGGTAGATGGAAGGTGTGCATCTCCGGCCGCCATCGATCTACCAAAGCAGCCAGCAGCGACCGGTCCGCATCCCAGCGCTTTGTCGGGTCGTTCTCGTCCGCCCGCGCCTCAACAAGCCTGCATATCGCGACAGGCCTGCCTTACCCAACCGGCATACCGTCAAGTTGAACATTAGTACCACATATGTGCAGTGAAGCCAAAAAATGCAATTAAGTAAATAAGTTTGATCATACCACGAAACGTGTCGCGGATCGACACGCAATAACTCGCACGACGGGCGTGGACAAAAGGCACCCTGCACCGTCGACAAGTAGGACCGGTGGTTCCTGTCCAGTCCCCTGCTGAGGAGAGCTGGTGTATCATCCGCCATACCTGCATACATAACAGTGATTAGAAATAAGCAATTGATAACAAAAAAACATTACAACATGAACTAGCCATTCAAGAATTGTTGAAACATAACACAAATTGTTCATTAAAATGGTAATTCAAACTGCTAAAGACACATTACACAAATGACAACAACATTACTCATGTCTCACAAGGATAAATATTACACACATGACAAATGACAACAACATTATAAATATTACATCAATTGGAGCACCACTAGACTAAAAGGTTGACAAAAATAATCAAGCCATTGCATTGCCAGCCAACGATGTAGTTGCGGCACGAGAATGCCTAGGACGTGGTCGTCTCGTTGTTGTTCCTTCTCCCGATGGATGGATGCCATTGGTTGCCTGTCCAGATAGACCCACACCTGGGATGGTTGGAGCTTTTGAATTCTTCGAGCACTTCTTGTAAGTATGCCCGCGCTCATCGCATTTGCTGCACCGTAGAGTCCTCCCCCGAGCCTCCGACACGTCCATGTCGTTTCTAATGCGTCTTGACTGACGCAGTCCCTTTTTTAGCCTTAACTTCGATGGATCTGGAATGTAGAACACTTGTGGCCTCAAAGTTGTGTAAGATCCAGATATACCGAACCCATATATCTCCTCCTTTCATGTATGAAATATTGCTTCTTTTCTATAGTAGGGTGACACATAGATATCGAAAAGTATGCCACAATCCCCAGCTGCTGCAAGTACGTGTGAGCAAGGCAGATGTCTAAGCTTTGGCTTCATGCGGCTGCAACTACAACTGCCCTCCGCATGAATCACACATTCCTGCACAGCTTGGATGTAGTTGATGCCTTGCCTTCTCTTGTCGACACACATGATCTCGTACCTATGAACTTGGGTACCTTGGGGAATAACTCTATGCTTCATAGCCTTTGCTATTTTGTCTTGCACATACTTCGTCACCACATTCCCAATTACACTGTTGTTATCAGCCATCAAAGGGGCAATTTTCTTGTATCTGTCCCTAAAGTATGACTGTGTGTCATGAAGGATACCACAATACCGACCAGTGGGAGTCCTCGCACTCCTCGAATCACCCAGTTGTACACCTTGGCCAGGTTGGTTGTCATTATACCATATTGAGACCCGTTAGTGTCATACAACAGAGACCACTTTTCTTTCGGTTCATTCTTTATCCAGTGCGAGAAATTACGTAGTGATGATGCGGACCTCCTTCTCATTGTTAGCGGGTCATCATGTAGTGGACCAAGAGGTACTGGAGGCCCGTCATCCTATGGCCGACGAGATTGCTCGTCGATTTGCTTCGTTGTCAGCTCGTCAAACCTCCTCCACAACTCATTGAATTTTTTCTCTTGGTTCTGACCACATAGCCTCTTGAAGAGATCCATCAGGTGCTTGTTCTTGAATTGCTTGTAGAAATTGGCTCCCATATGACGCATGCACCACCTACTCCGAACATCATGCCACCTAGCTGGAAGTCCCCTCTCCGGCTAACAATTCTGTAGGTAGTCAATTGCCTTCAACATGCCCGCATGACGATCATGAATGAGGCAAACATTAGCCCTCATACGCTAACTTGGAAGCTAACTCTCTCCAAGAACCAATACCAGCTTTCAGTGTACTCACTTTCAACAAATGCAAATGCCATATATAACACCTGGTTGTTCCCATCGGCTCCAATCGCCGTCAGTATCTGACCTCTGTATCTGCCTGTCAGAAAGGTTCCATCTATACACAACATAGGGCAACAGTGCACAAATGCATTGATGCAAGCACCCAACGAGAAAAAGGCTCTTTGCAGCACGCTCTTGCTCGGGTCATTACACGACGGAAATGTCTGAATGCCATAGTAGGTTTTGGGGTTTCTCTGAGCAATGGTGGCTAACAGACGAGGCAAATTGTCATAGGATGCTTCAAATGTGCCATTCCTCATCTCCAAAATCTTTTGTTTCGCCCTCCAGGCCTTGGAATAGCTTATAGTATACTTGAATTTGTTTTCAGTGTGCCTAATAATGGAGCCCCCGGTTCAAAGTCCGTGTTACAAACAACATTGCTATACATCTCACCGGCAACAAAAGCTGAGGTGATGTTGCGGTGATACTTATCAACCCATGACAACCAACATGTGTGCTCACCAACAATGCTCACTTTCCAATAGTAATTCCATTTTCCCTTATATGCATAAACACGCCACGGACAATCATCCTTCATGCACTTCACATCATACACATAGTTGGTAGACTTCACCACCCTAAACTCTCTATGCAAGGAGACCGCCCAATGCTTCATCGCCTCTTTCATGTCTTCCTTATGAGCATACCTGGCAACCTGGATTATCTCGTTATCCTTGTATTCAAAGGATACTTGCTGCCCATCTGAGATAACAAGTTGAGAGAAATCAGCTTTTGTCCAATCAACGGGCATTACATCTTCTTCCTCGTCTGATGATTCATCGCCCTCCGCCTGCTCATTTTCAGAATCTTCTCTCTCCATTTCCTCAACAATTTCCTCGATTATCTCCCCCTCGTCCGCCACACCAATCGCCTCCGCCAACCTTGCTTCATTACCCCTAGTTCGCATCGATGGTCCAACATTCTTCATGACATTGTGTTAACGACCAAATTTGGTAACTTAACTCCCGGGTTTGAAACAAAGATTAAGCGAAATTGGAGAAGAAACGTGATCTGAGAAGAGAGGGAACCAGAATCGGCTAAGTCCGAATCGGCTGCAGAGCCCGTCGGCTGAGAGCGAGTCGGACTAAGACAACTTATAGTCGATTCTGGGTCAAGGTGAAGTGGGACCGGTCTCGGCGGAAAGCGTGGAGATAAATAGAAGGTTCGATTCCCAAATTGCGTGTTAAAAGATATTGCCATCTATGGATAGAGTCCTGTAACGGCAATTATATCTGTAAATTAGGAATTTATTTAGAATGTTTATTGTAATGCGGCATGGGTCCTTATCCCGGGGTATTGTCGTATTTTAAATAGTAGTTTAGATAGAGTCCAGGGTCTGTACAGATAATGTTATTTTTAGGTATAAATAGGACCCGAGATCCCTGTAATTAAAAACTCTCACAATCAATACAACCTTCAGCGCATCGCCTCCTTTTTCTTCAGACGAACAACTAATCTGGCTTCGGGCTGCATCGTTTCGATCCCCAAGTTAAGGTAAACGTTTGTCATTAGTGGTGTATCTCGTCGAATTTAGTGCTTCCATCGTTATGACACTCTAAATTCGATGATTTATGCTGCGCTCGTTATCATATATCGCATATAATCTAGAACAATGTTTAGATCTATCTCGACATCGGCTCGTTTCTATCAAGAACCAGCAACCGATAGAGCTAGATCTAAGAGTTGGCCTAAATTATATATGATATCCACCGTCTCGAAGTATTTACATCAGCTACAGTAGATCAGATTGTTCTTTTTATACTTAATGCTGCATCAACATTGATCTATTAAGCCGTTTTTAGAGCTTTTGTGATCTATTCGGCTAGATGTATATGTTTAGAGACAGTGCCGGGGTTTCAGCCGGCCTTATCTATTTTAATATTCTTTTAGTATATTTTGCTATCAGATTCATTAAAACCGCCTTTTATATTAAGATCTTGCTCTAGTTAAATGACCTAAGCCAGAGTCAGTTTGTCAGCTACAGCCGACAGCCGACTGATCTATGTTTAGCGCATTTAGCTCAGATCAATATCTTTTCATAAGATAAATCGGAGTATTAGCCGATTTACGGTTGGACCTACGACATCGGCTAGATTGTTAAAGCATATATTTATTATCTCATTGTATATTTGGATTAGGTGGTTAATACTGTCTTGGCGCAGCCAATCTATTCTAGTCACTTGGTTTAAATACACTTCGGGATAGCATATGTATGTAAATTGACTCTTGCAGCCGATCCAGTAGGATCTAACTTAACACTTAACGCATATATCTCAATTTTTTTGTTGGTTAACAGATCAAACCAACTGGCACGCCTTGTACAGTATAGGTAGCTGAGAAGGACCTGCACTGAAGTTAAGCAGATCTCCCAAGGCAGCGCGTGAGAGAAATTTCTCATCAACACATTGCTAGGACCTTGACCATCCTCTGTTTGCACTGTAACACTGCTATCGATTTCATGCAATGCCACAAAAATAACAAGGGGCCAGGACCTTTCAAAAGCCATCTCCACATAACGTCTCCAAGACTTAGTGTTATCTATAGACATTAGTTCCCAATAATATCCTTCTATTGCACGACTGACTACAACGGACAGGGACATTGTGTTCACTCTTGTATCCACTTTAAATCCACATAGCAACCAACTATAGACTAAATCAAATGTTTTATTGGCTGGCCTATCGATGCCCTTCGATTTCATCCTAAATTCTGACAGATCGACACCATCTAGACCATATCTAATGTTGCCTTCACCATGAACTATCTGAAATATGACATTACTTGCCATTGTGCCTATAAATAGATTGAAACTGAGTTTATTTCATACTACGAATATGTTGCCTAGATCAATCTGTGGCTAAGTAAAATTCTATAACAATATGTTCTCTATTCTAGATCTTGAAATATACCGAATCGGTTTGTTTATCTAGATCTACCGTTAATCGTACTTATTTTCTACATATGTTCATCCAAATCGATCAAATTACCTCAAATAAATCATGCCGTAATTTATAAATCAAGAAATAAGTGCTACACATCTACTCAAAAATTAAACAAATTCTACACAAAGTAATGTATACATAGATAAGGATATATCCTACATATGTTCATCTAAATCGATTTGTCCTATGTCAAATTGGCTAAAATAAATCATGCCCTACTTTTTAAATCCAGATCATATTGCTACACATCTATTCAAATAATATAGACATAGATCAGAATATATTCTACGTATGTTCATCTAAATCGGTTTGTCCTAGGTCAAACTCCCTAAATTAAATCATGCCCTAATTTATAAATCTAGATCTGACTACTAAAGAACTATTCAAATATTCAAAAAAATTCTATTTTTTCTAATATTCTACACAAAATAAAGTGACAAGCATACAACGTGACATTGTATTTACCTGGGATCGAGTAGGCACACCGACAGGGTTTCGTCGCTCTCCTTCTTCTTCCTCACCCCTCTCTCTGTTTTTTTTGGAGTTTCGAGCACCACAAATGACTGCCTCCTCGGTGAACTGGGAGTATATTTGGCGACGCCCAAAAGTCACCCTTGCAGAGGGCGAGTTTACCAAAAATTGCCCTCTGCAAGGGCGGCAAAGGGGCCACCTACAAAATTGCTAGGGCGGCCGCCCTTTGCAGCGGCCCCTTTTGCTACAGGAAAAAATGCCCTTGCGAGGACGGCAAGGGGTCTTTTTGCAAAAATACGACGGCGCGCGACGACGCCCAACGCGTCTGTCACATCAAGAAAATCACCCTCGGGAGGGCGATTTTAAATCTCGCCCTCCGGAGGAAGATGGGAGATTAGATTTGCAATATTTTCAAACCTAAAATTATTTTTGCAAATCTTTAAAAAAATTAAAAATGCTAAAAATTCTTAAATTTGTGTGCAATGGGCCCACTAAATAGAAAGTCTCGAAATATGCAAACAACCAAGTTGGTGGAGGCGAGCGCCATGGACAAAGCATGGAGGAGCGTGGCCAGCGGAAGTTGCATCGTGGTCACAGGGCCGATGGCGACGGTGGAGGAAACCACGGGCAGCTCGGACTCCAACGTCGGAGGGACTGCAGACGTCGGCGACGCTTCGGTAGATGTGGGAAGGCGGAGCACCTCGGCGCACTGCATTGTTGGCGTAGGACGGCGGTGACCATGCATGCCGTGGCATCGGCGATGGCAGCCGTCGTGGCTGGATCAACATCGAAGGAGGCGGATGTCTTGAAAGCAACACGAACAACCTCAACGACAGCATTGGTGATGTCGTTGAGGGCGGTAGGTTGAGGGGAACCGTGCCGATGGAGGTGGATTCCGACGACAACTCAGTAGCCATAGCAATGGGACTTCAACGGAAGGTGTGGAAGTGAAGACAAAAGTACCTAGAAATCTGATACCATGATAGAACAGAAAAGTGGAGAATATGCAACACGATAGATTGATTACTCAGGAAGCTGACACTACAACAGAAACTGTTTTTTCTGGACGAGGCCTTTGGTAGGTTTCGGCCGGGCCATAAGTGGCCGCGTCTAGAAAAACCGGCCCCCAGGGGCCGGTTGCATTATCCCGTGCGGTCCACTTAAGCGACTACACGCGATAATATCCCGTGCGGTCCACTGAAGCGATCGCACGGGATAATCCATTTTCTCGTGCAGTCCACTTAAGCCGCCCGCACGGGATAATCCATTTTTCCGTGCGGTCCACTTAAGCCCCCTCATGGGATAATCCATTTTCCCGTACGGTCCACTTAAGTCCCCCGCACGGAATAATCCATTTTCTCATGCGGTCCACTTAAACTGCCCGCACGCGATGATCACCACCGTCTATATAGGTGTGCGCGCGGGCTCCGAAATTTTCTAAATCCCAACAAAATTTTATAGATCCCGTCGTGGCTTTCTCACGGACCTGCCGCCTCCACCGTCGAGGGCCTCCACAGCCGCCGGCCTCCACCGCCACCTCCACCGACCACGGCCGCCTCCTCCACCGCTAACCTCCACCGCTGCCTCCTCCGACCGCGGCCGCTTCCTCCTTGCCGACCGCCGCCAGCTCCTCACTGACCACCCACCGCCACCTTCCTCACCGACCCTACCGCCTCCACCGCCGCCGGCCCCACCGACCACCACCTCCACTGCTGCCGCCGCCATCGCTTTGTTGTAAAATTTGTTGTAAATTATACGTGTGAAATTTGTTATAAAATTATACATGTGAAATTTATTGTAAAATTGTGATGATGTGAAATTATTTTTTTGTAATTTGTGATGTTTATCGATTTAATTATATTATTCAATAATTTAATAGTTCAATAATTATATATGTAATATAGGACAGATCTATCTTCTGTGCGAACCACTTAATATGACCGCACGGGAAGATCTATTATCCCATGCGGTCATATTAAGTGGTCTGCACGGGATAATAGATCTTTTCATGTGGGCCTCTTAAGCCGCTCGAAAGGGATAATAGATCTTCTCGTGCGGTTAGGTCACCCACACGCAAAAATTTGATTTTCCCAGACCTTCTCGCGTGTGCGGGCTGGCCTTTTGCATGGGAAGGTGCCATTCGGTCCGTATGAAAAAAGCAATTCTGCAGTAGCGTGATACATATAGGAGTGAAACCAATCGTATCCAACTCAACCAACTTATAAAACCAGAAGCGGGAGAGGACACAAAAGGGAATCCTAGCAGAAAACCTACATGAAAGAAACCGATTCTAACAATACGGCTAAGAAGTTTGTTATGCTGGGTTCAATGACCGGCCGATGATGTTATACTTTTAGGGAAGAGAGTTTTTTCTCACATGTGGGTCCCACTGTATTTTTTTACTTTAAGTGTCACGTTTACGCCACGTCACCCAAAACCAGCCTCAATACGGCCCCAGGACCTTATGTATTTCGGTTTTTCAAGTTTATATATGGTATTATGGTTTAAAGACGTGATCCAAACTCAATGACAAGCTCAAAAGTTCACGCAAATATGGCCCACAACTGCATATCATTTTGGCCGAAAGTCCATGTAAATTCAAAACAAAAAACAAAAGAGTACATAATTTGGTTGGTAAGATTGTGAAATTTAGCGAAAAAGTTTTTCGAAATTCAGCCCAAAATTATTTGTCAATTCGGACCAAACTGATTGTGCACCAGCTCAAAAGTGCTTGAGAATACGGCCCAAAAGTGTTTGCAAATCCAGACTTAAATTATATGTTATGCCAGACCAGAAGTGCTAGTGCATACGACAGGAAAGTGTGTGTAAATTCAGCGCAGAAGTAACTGTGAAATTTACCCAAAAGTGTGTGAATTCGTCCTGAAAATGTAAATGAATTTGACCCAACAGTATGTCTAATTTCAAGCAAAACGTGTTTGAATATTTAAGTCCATGGGTGAATATGAAGTCAGCACATAAGTGTTAGTGAATTAACCCATATAAGTGTCCGAGTAGAATTTTTTATTAAAATATTTTAAAAAATAAATTTTTGTTTCAAAAATTTATAAATATAGACGTCTCACGCCCTCTAAGATGGCGTTTTCTAAAAATTGCCCTTTCAAAGGGTGTTAAGGGACTTAAATGTAAAATTTTTATTTCTGTTCAAACCTTATCGTTCGTTTTAATTACTCAAAAAATTAGTAGTACTAATTCTAAATGAAAAATAATAAACTACAAATCTGTGGATCTCATCAAGACCTACAACTTTTATATAAAGTTTGTCTTAATTCGATGTCGTTTGAAACGTAGATGTGAGATTTTATTAACATATGTTTTAGATTTTCTAACAAATATTTGGACATCTAAACGATATTAAATGAAAAAGTTGTAAACTATAAAATTATAGATCTCTTCAGCCTCTACAATTTTAAAATAAAGTTTGATTTTATCTGAGTTTATATGATATATTTTTAAATTACAAAATCATAAGTTAACAAGCTATAGTAAAAATAATTACATTTAGACCTCTTAACGCCCTTTGAAAGGATATTTTTTAAAAAAACGTAAAGGACGTGAGGCGTTTAGATTTATTATTTTTTGAAAGAAATTTTTAAATATTATAATAAAAAATAAAAAAATAAAAAAATCCAATCTGAGTATGGCCCAAAAGTATTTGTAGTTATAGCCCAAATGTGTCGTGAGTTCAGCCCACAATTGTTGTGAATTCGGCCCACACGAATTTGGCATAAAAGTACGTGGGAGGAAACAATCCAATTTGGGTCGGATCTGATTCATATATATTAATCACAAAACCAGATACAAAAGACTCCTCCAACAGTCAAAACCATGCAAAATGATCCGTAGGGTATTCATGGTGCTATTCACTAACGTGGCACATTGCCCGTCCTAAGTGGAAATTTTATTAGGGAAAAAACAACGGCCCACATGTCCATCACTAGGAAATAAAAATAAAAATGGGCCCACATGTTAGTCCTTCCTTTATTATTTATCTTCTCTCCTCTCAGGCGGATGAGGGAGAGAAGCTGCGACAGCCGCACTTATAAAGAAGGTGGCCCTCACAAGGAGTGCAGCGCTGCCGCCGAGGGACGGTAGTGGCAAAGGCCACCCTATCTCCTTCTCCACCTATGGCTCGACGCTGTCCGATCCCCATCTCTCTCCCCAAATCGGGAGCTGACATTGTTGGAGCTTCCAGCCACGAGTGCATGCCGCCCTACAAGTTGATCGGTTGCTAACCTCATCGTGATCCAGGTCATCCTCACACTCCATCGCTGTTGGCCTCTTCGTCAGCTTTGTCGTCCTCACCGTTCTGCAAGGGAGGAGGGGACGAAGAGAGAGAGAGAGAGGAGCGGACCTCGGGGCAAGATGGCCCCCTCCACCGCCCCCCGTGCCTACCATGCCATCGTCGCGTGTGTGAGGAGGCTTGCGCCGGTTTTGAATTCAGCCTGAGAAGGGATCCCAAATGACGATAGTGGAGGTGCACCCACACAAGCAGCGAGGACGTGAGGAGGGAGAGGAGACGTGTGGTGGAGCAACGAAGGGGAGGAGCTCATTAGCGGCCACTGCCATCTTGGTGTGCTGGGCGAGCTCGAGCTAGACCACAGCGCGGGCTGGAAGTGTCGCTGAAGCAGTGAGTCCACCTGCACAAGCTCGTCAGTCATCCCCATCTGCCAGATATGGGAGACCTCAACCACCGAGGAGCTTGTTTGTTGCCTCTTCCATCTCCTGTTGATGCCGGCAAGGGAGACGGTGAGTTGGCCATCATGCCCAGCGCCATTGCTCACATCCCCTCCATCGATCCCCATGGCCAGGTGACGCCAGCGTGCATAGGTGCTGCTTGAAGCGGCAGTTAGAGCACCTCGGCCCTTTTCGCTTTCCTTTATCCGACCTCCGCTCCGCCGCTCTAGTGATCAGAGGTACAGGACACACGCCTCCCACCGCCGCCGCCTTCTCCACAGCTCCCGTCCACAAGCGGCCCGGGCGTCCTTGTCCTCTCCACACCGCTACCGTCGCAATCATAGAAAAGAGAGGGAAGAAAGAAAGTGAGAATAGAGGAGGAAGAGGAAGAGACACTGACACGGGTGTCTCGTATGTTGACTTAGCCTGTTGGACTAATTAACGAGCCACATCAGCGAAAAATCGTTGGGATAGTCAAATCACAATGATTTTAATAGTTAGAGGATCATGATATCCCGTATTGCGGTCGAGGGATATGTGTCACGCCCAGAAATTCATACCAGAACTTCCGCAGTTAATTTGTGTATTAAATCCTCGTCCAGGCATCAGCCGAGGTACACAAATCGATATTATTGATAATACAAAAACCTCATCTTAGAAACAATATAAAAGAGTTACACAAATGCAGCGGAAAGGAAAAAAACTGACTTAAGCTAAACTGGACTCGAGCGAAGCGAAACACCAACACCACAGCTAACCCTTGACGGCGAACAAGCCTACACTTCCTCGGAGACCTCGACCTCAACCTCTGGCACTAAAGGGGGAAAAAGAAGCAAGACTGAGTACAACCACCGTACTCAACAAGTCATACTGAAAGAGAAGGTACGATGCAGGATTAATATCAAGGAAAGGGATAATAGGCTCAATTTGCATAAACAGCATTGCAGAAATAATAGAAATAGTTGAAAATAGTAAAACAGTAGTAATAATTAAGAAATATTAAATAAACACTGTCCAACGCTAAAACCACATTGCAACAGGCTCATCCATCCATCTGTACTAGTCAAGTTCCAAGAGTTCATTTATATGAATAAGTGAGACTAATCAAGGTGAATCTGGTCGATCGCCCGTAACCGTGGGCACGACTATTTGAATAGTTTTACTCTGATCAGAGGTGTATAACTGTACCCACAAGACACAATCCCACGACACGTTACCATACGCCGGTGTACCACCACGGTACCCCGGAAAGGAACTGTGACAGGACCCTTCACCTAACCCCCTCTAACCAATCGTACCACACCAAGGTTTCGCTCCCACTCCCATCGGGTAATGGGCAGCCCCCTCTCGTGCCGCGGTGAATCTGGCAGCCGATCAACCCTTAAAACCGAGGCCGACCCAACTCCATCATGCCCACCCTCAGTAGGGTGCATCGGCTAGAGACAGCTACGTTACAGACCTATGGACCCCCGTTTTTGGAACGGGAATCATTCGTGTTCATAGTACCATTTCCCTGGATCGAGTAGTTTGGTACCCACGAATACAGTACTGAATTATCAGGTGCAAAATGCACGAATAGTCTTACACCAAAAGTATTACAATAATAGCCCCGAATGCAATATCCAATACATATAGGACCTACCGGTCCGGATACATCCAAAAACAGAAATTAGATAAGATAGCAGACGGGAAGGCAGCGGCATGTCGATTGCCACAGGCAACGACCAGGGACTAAGACCTATTGCGCTCCAATGTCTTCATTCATCCTCGTAGTATGCGTACGGGTCCTCCAGGTCTTCCATGCCTACATCTATAGGTTTGTGTGTATAGCAAGGATGAGTACCCAACGTACTCAGCAAGCCAACACGGAATGATGCACATGATAGGGTCATTCAAAGGGTGGCTGTGGTTTATTTGCACAAAGCCAATTTTCACAAATCATTTCACAAACCTAACATCTAGCCAGTCAAGTTTTAGTTTCATAGTATATTAAATCGGGGACGGTTCTATCAACCATCCATCGTGATACCAAGGATGGTCTCCCGTCTCCGGATCGTCATGGTTTTCTGGGGAGTCTATCCCTTCTCGCAGGTCGAGAGGTTGAGTCCACCAGCACACAAAATCATTATGCATACCAACCCATCATTTTAAAATTTATGAGTCTAGCCACGGGAGAAACTTGTCACGTCGCTCATTAACCGTGAGCATGGCTATTCGAATAGATTGATTTACTCGCACTGCAGTGAATGTACACTTTATCCGTACTCCGCAACTGCTCATTGAATGAGCTTTCATCCCTCTATATAGGACGGTCACGGCAAAGCCTTTCGATAACCTCACTTTGGCAGTACCCGCTCCATGAACTTAAGTCCTCATGCACTCTAGCCGTCATTTCCTAGCAGTGAGAGGAGTTCTGGCGTTCCCGGGGTAAGAGAGAAAACTCACTTAATCTTTAAGTCATCGTTAAGTTTGGTTTATTATTCACATAAATGCCTTTTGTCTTATCACAATCACGGGCACTCTACCATTGGTAGGCTCAAGACACTCTACCTATTGGTAGGTCCTTAACTCAACACTTATACCTGAACCACTATGCAGGGATACTGCCTCCGCTCAGCTATCTACTCCGCTAGGTCTATACCCATTCAAGAAGTACGGTTGTACTGGCTCGTTCTAAGTTGTAAGTCCTATGGCTCGGTCCTTAATTGACCAGGGACAGTACTAGCCTTTGCCGGAATCCACCAAAATCCATCCATCCGCCCCAGTTTAAAAACATTGGTTTTGTATTTTCACTTTTCCATCAAAACTATTTTCTTTATGATCGAGGCAATGTGGCGCTCATGTCTCCACATGCCGTATCTCAACTACCTTCCCTAAGGTAGTTGCCCAAGCATATAGCTTTTTGTAAAAACATGAGTATGCAAGTTTCTAGTATAAGCATGGCTAAGCATTTTACTGAAGATATCCTTCGGTTGTATCACATCGAGGGTTACAAAGAATATTTCTAAGGGTAATCAATATCAAGGCATGGTACACCAAGCATAGGTATTCATTTGTGTATAGCATGCATGTTTTGAAGTTTAAATCAATATCATTCCGCAAAATAGGTTCAATATGTTCAAAGGGAAGTGTTGACTTGCCTTGCTCGTGACCTTGTTGGCTTGAGTCTTCGACGCTCTCAATGGTTCCCTTGGACTCTATCGTACGTGCAAGAAATCCAATTTGAATTCGATTAGAATTCAAATAAAATCCAATATGATCCGATAAAAGCCAAATAAATCGCAAAAGCGACTCCTAACACTAGGCTACGATTTTACGTAGATTTAGGTTCAAGTTTTGATAAAATCCGAGTAAGAATGAACGACTTACAACGATTTGAAGTTTTGCGTTGAATCGATTTAATTAATCATGATGTGGCATTATCTCGAGTTAATACATTTTAATTTTGAGAAATATCACGGTTGGTAACTCAAAATAAAATAACAAAGAGAAATGGTTAATTTTAATTTTTATCTAAATTTTATTAAGCCGACAAGTCCTAGGGTTAAAAATAATTGAATCCAAAAATAACTAATTAACCGTGAAGCTTAGACGCTATACTAAGTAATTTAAAATTTTAGGTTTAGAAAATCCATATATCAAAAATAATATTTAATGACAAGCTCAGCTGTAAATAAATTCCTACATAATAAACTACGCGACGGTTAAATATTTCCAAATATCTATTTAATAATTAGTCTCTAACCATTTTGGAAATCCAAATTTACTCAGAGAAAATATATGAGAAAACTATATATTTTTGTCCAAATATTTTCCCAAATATTTCCCAAAAGTTTTCCCTAATTTTTCTAAATTTTTCCCAATTTTTCCCTATTTTTCTCTTTTTCTTTTCTTTTCCTTTCTTTCCTTTCTTTCCTTTTCTTTTTTCCTTTCATTTTCCTCTTTTTTTCTTTCTTTTTTCTTTCCCTCCCTTGCTTCCTCTCGTTTCCTCCTTATCCTCCCCTTTCTACCGGCTCCTCTCCCTTCTCCTCTCCTCTCTCTCTCGGCCGGCAAGGCGCGCATGGAGCAGCAGCCTGGGACGGCGAAGCGGCGGCGCTCGGCTACGGAAGGAGGGAAGGAAAAGAGGAGGGTGGTGGCTTACCGACGCGGGCGATCGGCACGCGCGGCGGCGTGCGGCTCCGGCGCGGCGAACGACGATGGCTTGCGACGGCGTCGGTGTGGGAAGGACAACGAGAAGGAGGGAAAGAGAGAGAGAGATGAGCGGCGGAGTGGGGAGAAAAGGAGAGGGCTTGGTCCCCTTTTATAGCGGCGTGGAGAGGGAGAGAAAGAGAGGAAGGGCCGACGCGGCGGCGACACGCGGCGGTGAGTTGAGGCGGGACCGGACGAGGGCATGTGCGCGGGAGGCGCGACGACGTGCGGCGCCGGGCGTGAGGGGACGGGGCCCGGCCGGCGGCGACGCGTGGCGACGCCGGGGAGGCGGGCGCGGCGAGCGGCGCGTGGACGCGAGGCGGCGGGGTCCGGCGAGGCGCGAGACGCGTGGGCGCGCTCGGGAGGCTGGGCGAGGCGCGAGACGCGTGGCCGGCGCGGCGCGAGGCGCGCGACGGCGGGCGTGCGGGCGCGCGCGAGGGGGCGCGGCGCGGTGATGTGCGGCACGGGCGCGGGACGGGGCCCGGCCGGCGGCGACGCGTGGCGACGCTCGGGGCGGCGCGACGAGCGACGCGTGGACACGAGGCGGCGGGGTCCGGCGAGGGGGAGACGCGTGGCGGCGCTCGGGAGGCGGCGCGCGCGCGGGCGCGGCGGCGCGCGGCGGCGTGCGGCGCGCGCGGCGAGGCGGCGGGCGCACGACGAGGGTGGCGGGGCCGGGCACGGCGCGTGTCGCGCGCGGGAGTAGGGGCCTGGTTCGGCGCGGCGCGAGGGCGCGACGAGCGCGCGCGCGGCCGGGAGGGCCGACACGGTCGAACACGTGGCGACGGATGAATAGTGCATTTTCACAATTTCCGAATTAAATTCCTATTTTCCCATTTCTTTTTCCTTTCACCTCTAAAATTTAAAATAAAATCTAGCACACCCAAAATTAAGTTGTAAAATATGTTTTCAACCTTTTCACCCACTTTTTATTATTTTAAAAATATATTTTACATATTTAATTTAATTCTTTTCCTAAATTCAAGAAAATGCGACTTTGATTCAAAATAATCTTCTAGACTTCATATATATCCTTCAAAAATATTTTATCACCCATATTGCCACTAATTAATATTACTCCACCACAAAATAGGGTTTTGAACCAAAGTATAAATCCACAACCCTCCATTTCTTTTTATTAAAGTTTCCAAATCTTTACTTTGAAATCTTCTCCCCTTTAGGATTTTTAACCTATTCGGCTTATTCAAATTTTCCAATAAATTTTATTTTATTTATAACACGCAACAAAATTGGCAAATAGGAAGCAACAACACGACAATATGCAACACAACCAAAAGTTTTTGTAAGTTTCGATTTTTAATTCCTGATTTTTAAACTCTCCGATTTTCGGGGTGTTACAAGACCCGGCCATTACCCATGCTGGCTTGTGGTATGCACGGTAATTCTTCCAGGGTTTTCCAAGAACCGGTCCTTAATTGTCATGAGCACGCTAACCAAAAACCAACCATATGATCACAACCCACCATTGTCATAATTCAGTATTATTAGAGCAGAGTCACAAATTTGACCTCATCTGAAAATTAGTCTCCAATATAATACTTGATTAATGTGATCCCCTTAAGTGAGCTAGTTGGACTAAGCATGACTAAGCAAGCCTTAAACTAACATCTAGTCATATTGAACCCAAGTTATCAATGGTATAAGGTAGACAATCCTATGGTTGAGTACAGTAGGTATAATCATCCCATGAAATGACATTCTAAAACATATGTAATATTTGAGAGAAAAGAGATATTTAAATAAAATAGGTACAATATGTTCAATGAAAAGTATGATTTGCCTTGCTCTGGAGACTGAGGAACCTCGGCGACTACTTCGAGGAGAACGGACTCGCTGGAAAGCTCGGAATCTACACGACAAACAAAGCACTCAACAAAACACCCTAAAAGTCTACTGAAACAACACTGAAAAGTATTTTTAATGGATTCTTGACATTTTTCTGGATTAAATAAAATTTGAATGGACTAAAAAGGAGCTCAGATTAAAAAGATATGAATTTTAGAAGTTTAATTATGATTTTTAAACTAAACAGAAAAGACTAAATTAATTATTGCGTAATTAAGTCCCGGGATGACGCAAGCACTACACGGGCGGCAAGGGCCGACGTCATGCGACGTCGCATGAAGTGACGTGGTCGGCCGACGTCGCCTAGGCTCGACATCGCCGCTGGGGTCGTCGGCGTCTGCCGACGCAAGTGGTGCGGTCGGCTCGGTCCATGGTGGACCGAGTCCACGGCGGGAGGCGAAGGGCGGCGGGGACACGCGGCGGCGATCGGACGGCGACGGTTGCGCGCGGGTGAGCGGTCCAGATCCGCCCGATCCGAAAGATCGGACGGTGCTAACAGCGGCTAGGGTTAGGGTTTGGACTGGCGGCGGCGACCGGGCGAAACGGCGGACACACGACGGCCATCCGGGGCATGGCGGCCGGATCGAACGGCGGGCTCGGGCGAGATCGGACGGCTCGGGTGTGCTTGATCCGGCCGTCGGACGGCGCGCGGGAAAGCGGCGGTAGGGTTAGGACGTGGCGGCGGCGGCAGGCTCGCTCGCCGGCCCATGGCCGCGCGACAACCGGCGGGCTCCGGCAACACGGGAAACGGCAACGGTGGGGCGGTGCGATGCGCGGGAAACAACGGCGGAGAGCGCCACGGCTCTGGACAACGGCTCGGGACAACGGCTCGGGACGGCGCGAGAGCAAATGGTAACACGGGAACCAAAGGGGAAAGAGCGGTGGCGCACTCACCGAAGATGGGGAAGACGACGACGATGGTGACGATTTTGAGGCTAAAAGAACGAGAGCAAAAAGGGGAAACACGCGGCGGCGGCGAGGGGATTTTATAGGGGCGCAAGGAGACCGGATTGCGCACGGGATAAGCGCGAATTCCTTGCAGAAGCAATCGGACTCGGATTAGGGGAGAGAAACGAACGGCGGCCGTTTTCGTGCAGATAATACCGCCTCGGCGTGCGCGAAGCGCGGGGATGGATGCGGCGGCGCGAGCTCGGGCCCGGCGTGGGTCCGATGTGGCACGGCGCGCGCGAGGATGCGGCGGCGGCGCACATGCATGTAGCGGCGGGCCGGGCCGACCGGCGCGAGGAAGGAGGCCCGACAGTGGGGCCCACTGTCGATGCCCGTGGGCGCGAGAGGCTGCGGACTTACGCACGCTATGGCGGGCGCTGGGCCGCTCGCCAAGGCCGGAGGAGAAAGGAGGCGGCGGGGGGGCACTGGGCGGGAGAGAGTTGGGCCGATGGCCCGACGGGGAGAAAGGGCGGGAAAACCGTACGGGCCGTACGGGAAAAAGGAAAAAGGAAAATAAAAGAGGAAAAGGGAATTTGGGACTTAATTTAAATTGCGATTTCTTATTTAATTGATTAAAAACAGCTCAGGTGCTCGAAAATTCCCGTAAAAATTACGTTAGCATATTTTGACATGTAGAATTTAAGAAAAATCCTACCATGCCATTTCCATTTATTAATTATATTTTAAAATTACTTGTTGGCTTTGATTAATTCCGTAAATTTTGATTATTTCGGGGTAAATTATTTAAACGATTTAGGGGCAAAACTCGGGGTGCGACAATATGAATCGGATTAGATCTATATTTGAGGGAGCTAAGAGCATCACCAACAGTCTACCCAAATCTCATCTCCCAAATGAGATGGATAGGGGATCACCCAAACGTCAATAGCACACATTTGTATTATATCTACAAGAGATCACCCAAATATCATACCCTAACTTTAAATGGATCGAAGTCCAAACCGGTTGGCTGGCCTGGCCTATCAGCACACTGCAAGGAGTTTGCGGTAGCGAGCAAGCCGGTCAGTGCGGTGGCAATGATGGGAAGGGCAGGGCAACGACGACCTTGGCGGGCGAGGTGGCGGCGAACTGCGCGGGTGGGGTAGCGGCAAGGGGGAAGATAGGGCGGCGGCGAGGTGGGAAAAAAGGGTGGTGGCGAGGGAAAGGCAGTGCGGCACACGATTCGTTTTTTTACGGACGTTTTTTCACTTCCGCGCGCAGGAAAAGAGTGACGGGGGAGTCCCCTCTATTGGGTGAGAAAAATCCAATTTGGGTGATCATCTATTTTAGATGATGGGTTGGATGGTCTATTGAACCATTTTTTTATTAAAATCATCAAAATTTAGAATAAAACATCATTTAGAAGTGGTATTGGTGACGCTCTAACTTATCCATGTGTAAGAGCCGAGGGACTCAACATAGACTTATTGCTTTTCTTTTCTGTTCGTTTGATCTCTAACACTAGCCGAGGCTTTTGTTTTCTCAGGTGGCCCACGTGTGGAAATAAAATCTAACTCCTGCCCACTCGTCGTCTACCTCCTGCCGCCGCCGGCTAGGGTTTCGCCCTGAGAGCCATGGACACGACGGCGCAACCGCGGGGGCAGGAGGGGCAAGGAGATTGCAGCGGCGGCGATGAAGGCGGGAGTTACGGGGTGCTACTCTACTACAAGTACGCCGTGGTGCCCGACGCCGCGGCGCTCGCGGCCTTCTACGAGTCTCACTGCGGAGCTCTCGCCCTTGTCGGCCGCGTCCGCGTCGGCCTCGACGGCGTCAACGCCACGGTTAGTATCCTCGTCCTCCTCTCTCTCTCTCTCTCTCTCTCTCTCTCTCCGGTGACCTCGCTGGATTTGGTGTTGCTAGCTCGGGGGGAGGATGGCGGCGCTGGAGAAGCACGTCGCGGAGATGAGCTCCAATACCTTGTTCGACGGCACCGACTTCAAGCTGGCCTCCTGCGAGGACCCCGTCGACGTGAGGGTCGCCAGGGAGTGCGGCTTCACCTCGCTCTCCGTTCGGCTCGTCAAGGTTTCGCTTCTCCCATGCCGGCAATCATCTCACCATTCAAGAATTCGATACCACCTCGTAGCTGTCCCAATTACATTTACATTGTGTGTTGTTCTTGCAATTGGCAGGAGCTGGTAACGCTTTGTGCAAACCAGTCGTTGGCAACCCCGCAGATTACATGTGCCGGGAGGCATTTGTCAGCTGCGGAGTTCCATTCGGTACTCCAAAGTGTCGGTCGGTTGATTCTGAAACTGATGTTTGCCCATGTCGTGATTCTCTGGATAAAATCGAGTGCTGAATGCTAAGCTGGGATTTTGTTATAGCAGGAACTACTTTGGACTCTGAAGCACCCATGGACAAGAGTGAAGTGGTTGTCCTGGATGCGCGAAATGTTTACGAGACACGGATTGGCAAGTTCCGTGTACCAAACGTGGAGACGCTAGATCCAGAAATCAGGCAATACAGTGACCTGCCGTTGTGGATAGATGAGCATGCTGAGAAGCTCCGCGGCAAATCAATTATGATGTATATATGACTGGATCTTACAAATTAACTACTATTGAGCAACCTGCCATTGCGGATAGGCTATGGCGTCTATGAAGTGATCAACATAACTACTGATTGTATTTTCAGGTACTGCACAGGAGGTATACGGTGCGAGATGGCATCGGCTTATATCCGCTCGAAAGGTGAAGGCTTTGAGAACGTATTTCAGGTATTGCAACCCTTTTTAATTGGTAATTTGACACTTGAGAGATAGTGTTGAAGATGTTGTGGTAGTGTGCATTGCTTGGGGCCAACTGATCATTCATTTCTTATTATTCTTGCGTTAGCTATATGGTGGCATTCAGAGATATCTGGAGCGATTCCCAGATGGTGGCTATTTTGAAGGGAAGAATTTTGTATTTGATCATAGGTACAATCTGTACTGCTAACATGTAGTTTCACTCAATTCCTTAGTGGAACCGTTGTCCTAAAGATTTCCTTGATTCTATACTGCTAACTAGTTTTGATGTGAATAATCAGGATTTCAGTGGGAAGCCTAAAGGAGAACATACTTGGAACTTGTTTGCTATGTGGTTCTTCTTTCGATGACTACTCGTCCCGTTGCCGTTGCAGCTATTGTAGAATGCTGGTCTTAGTGTGCTCCACATGCCAGGTTGATTGGACCTCTTATTGCTTTCCTTTAAGTAACTTTTAATGATTGGCATATTTACTTCTGCTATTCGAATATGTGTTTCCATGCCACAGGATTTGCCACTAAATTTCTTTCTTCTCCAGGATTCCACTGAGTATGTTTGCGAGTTGTGCCAAAAGAATGGAAAGCAATGCTGCCAAACATCACCAAGGAAAGATTGCAAAACAGAGTCAGAGCTAATAGATTCTTCTGACTTTGGAATACCAATGATTATTAATCAAAGTGCAACTTCAACCATTCCTAGGAGTAATGGTAAGGTCTGTATCAGTTCTCTTTTGTACTCTCCCAGCTATATACTATTTATCACAGCAAGTTTCTCCATGTTAACATGTTGTAAGCCTATAGTACATAAAGGTACGTGCATATTGAGCAAAGATTCAGTACTACAAAGTCAAAACTGTTTTTGTACTTTGCCATATAAGCCTATGTTTAATACTACTAACTTAATTCCATGTTTAAACCTGTGTATTTGCTTTGAATGAACATGCACATGTGTTCTTCTGTTCATTTCAGTCTGCAAGTCAGCTATATCTACTTGCATTTCTTGATGCTGAGCTTCCTCTAATGTGTGGAAATGCTGTACAGGTAGTGAGCAGCTGAAGAAGCTAAAGATCCTCTGCTTGCATGGTTTCCGTCAGAATGCATCAAATTTTAAGGGAAGAACATCAGCACTTGCCAAGAAGCTAAAGCACATTGCCGATCTTGTCTTTATAGATGCTCCACACGAGCTTTCGTTTGTGTACAAACCAAATCCAGATCACTGCTCTGTCAGATCTTCACTGCCATCTGGCATACCAAAGAGAAAATATGCATGGCTAGTTGCTCCAAACTCAATTTGTCACGCTGAGCAAGACTGGAAGATTGCAAATGCACCATTTGACCCTCTTCAGTATCAGCAACAAACTGATGGATTCAAGGAATCATACGCATACCTTGAACATGCTATCTCTCAGATGGGGAACATTGACGGCATCCTTGGTTTCTCCCAGGGCGCAGCAATGGCAGCCTTGTTCTGCAGACAACAGCAGAAGACCTGTGGCTCCCTCAAATTCAGGTTTGGGTTATTCTGCTCTGGGTATCCAGCACCTATCATCAGTGATTTTGACGGTGAGCCAATTAAGCTCCCCTCGCTTCATTGCTTTGGCAACTCTGAAGATCATGACAGGCAGATAGCAAACAGGGCAAGCACCGAACTCGCGAATCGATTTGATAAGAGTTGTCGTTCTGTTATTGAGCATGATATGGGCCATATAATTCCTACTCGGCCGCCCTATATTGATCAAATCAAAGAGTTCCTGTCCAATTTTCTTTGAAATGTTTTGAAATATGGCAATGTGCTTTGTTGTAAGTTGACCTATGACCCCTCTTTTGATGCATATCATCTCTTGAGTTCTCTGCTGTCGCATTCAGTTTGTCTCCAGAAGATGTTCTCTTCTCCCAGAAAGTGGAAACCATGCTGACTTTATGGTTTGCAGCCACCTTCCACTCTACTTTGAACCCTATTGTTTTATGACATATGCAATTTATGGATGCACTCCTTTGATTATAATTAAGAATAATTTTAGCTGGGCTATGGTAGTATAAAATTAGCCATGTTCTTTTCTTTAAGTAATTCAATATAGAAGCTGTTTTAAAAAATCAAATAAATCTACTTTTATAATAGTTAATATTTAATTAATCACGTGATAATGAGCTGTCTTGTTTGCGTGCGTTGAAAATCTCTCCCAAACCTAGCGGAACAAACGCAGCCTTAATCCTAAAATCAAATTCTCAAAATTTAAAACTATCTTCAAATTATATAAATTAAACCTTAAAATAATAATACCATTGCGCAATTAACAATCCAGGTACAGAACTACAGCCTCTTGCTCACTGAAAACATACACGTCTCACTAACTTTAGTACGTGTAAGTTGAGCCCAAAGATTCGTATGAATTCGGCTCATAAGTATTTGTAAATTCGGCCATGAAGTATTTGTGACTTTTGCCCGTAAATATTTGCGAATTGGGCCAAAACTACGTGCGAATTCAGCCGAAAAGTGTCTTTGAATTCAGCCTGATAGTGTTTGTCAATTCGGCCCAAATGTGTCGGTGAGTTCGTCCACTGGTGCGTGTAAATTTAGGCCCAGTATCCCCCAAAAGTCAGGTGAATTCAACCAAAATTGCTTGTAAATTCAGCCCAAAAGTACGCATTAATTCGGCCCAAAGTATGAGCCAGAATAGAATCGGTGAGACGCCGCCGATACATACGGGACAAATAGCAACGGGTTGTCTTAAAATAATAATAATAAGAAAAAAAAGGAAAAAAAAAACAGCATAGCAAACGCAAGGGGAGGAGGGGGTTTAGGGCGGCGGCGGCGGCGGCTTCCACGGCAGCCATGGCGACGGCGGTGCGGCTCCTGCGAAGGAGCCTGCGAGCGTGCGAGGTGCTCACTCCGCTTCTCCCAATCGAATTCTACTTCCTCTCAACTTTTTTTGGGGGGATTTCGTGTGGCCTGCTCCCCCAGTTTATATTGATATTCTTTTACTTGTTCTTGCTGCGGTTTAGAGGTTTTTCTATTCTAGGTTTTGGAGTGGCGTCTCCTTTACATGGCGATTTATTTTTTGTGCGAGCTTTTCTTCACTATGTATGTGTATGTGTGTATGTGTTTTTTTTGCGAGCTTTTCTTGACCCAGTGCGGTTGATGTTTTTTTTTCTTTTCCTTCTGCGCGAGCTTCTCTTGACCCTGTGCGGGTGGTTGAGGATGCAGCAGCTTAAAAATGCAGTTTTGGGGCTCACTTCGTTTGATTTCATCCTTGATCTTCTTTTCTTCGCTATGGCCTTCTGTCTGAACTGGATCGGGAGTAGCTTACCTAGTCCTGGCGTCTGGGTAGGTGATGTCATTTCAGTTTTTTTATTGACTGAATAATTTCAGTTTGTTAGTATGGGTTGTAACACTCTTTATTTCAATGGAATTGTTCAAATTGTTATACTTGCTATTGCATTCTCGATTATTAGCTATATGCCTAGATGTGCCCATAGCTTGATTGTTAAGTAGGACTAATGATATTGTCCTAGAGATGATAAATATTGAGGTGCTTGCTTTAGGCTTCAGTTGGGTGAGTTGTTGATGCGAGATCCACTGTACCATGTCAAATTGTCAGTAATGCTTCGAGGTTTGGTGATTGGTGAATTTTAGATGGATTGCATGTCTCATCCACCCCTTGCCAGAAAGTAGTGGCACTGGCAGCTCAATTAAAAGACAACAATAGCAAAATTCTGAGCATTCCAAATTGCTTGTGACTATGGGTTTCCTTAGCTGATGGGAAGTGACGAGTTTTCTTTGCAAACATAATACTTTGATTTGACATCATTGATTAGTTCGTAGGTGGCATGAACAAAAAGATATGTTTTTTGTACAATGTTGAAATGTGTTTTATGCTTTGTTGGAATTTTGAATGCAGGCAGCACCTCGATTCTTATCCGCTTCTCAAAATTTGGTACAACGAGTTGCATACAACACCAGATCAGTTGATGTTGGCCAACCGACACCCCGATCTCATCCTGAGGTACTTCCTTCTTGGTAACATAATAGCACTTGCTGATGGTGTGAAATTGCAGTCACATTATAATTTCTCTTTTTATGGCCTTCTGATTTTCCAGTGATGGTATTCAAACATTGCTGGCCTATTTGGTTTCTGGCTAACTTCAGGATACAAAAAATTAAAAGTAGCACTGTAACAATGTTAAGTAACTCCCCGGCCAATGGGGATAGGGAAGTATATGAAGCCCCAAATGTAACAATGAACCAAAACAGTCATCTAAGAAACTTTTGCAAGATTAATGTTTCAGGTGGCATGGCTAAGCAAACTGAACCTGCCTATTTGCTAATTGGGTGTCTTTTTTGATATGTGGGTGATACAACTCAATTTGTGGGCATGCTTATTACCTATGACAGTGCTCATATTGCGAAATTTTGAATTTCCGTAAGAGAGTTTCTTTATAATCGCTATGCACAATAATATAGAATATCTGCAATTTTTATTTTTCAGTCAGATAAAGCTAGGCCTTGATTATAGATCTTAGCCTATAAGTCCTATTTACTGAGAAATTAAAGGTGTTGTGGGAATGTCCTCTTGGATTATAATTCTATAGATGCTTATAAGCTGGGTTAACCTATTCAACTTTCGCAATCTTTAGTAAGTCTCAATAAACTGCCTAGAAACAAGTCTTAATAGGCAAAAACAAGGCTTCTACTTGTTTCCTTCCCAGTTCCAATAAACAAAACAATACTCTAATATGTTATTTTCATTACTTTTATACTTTTACTAATGTGCTTGTAAAATAATCCAAGATAAGTCTACTTAAGAGTTATTTTAAAATGCTGCAACAATATGAACCAGTTATTAGTTGAAGGAGAGATTACACCAGGTATCACTAGCGATGAGTACATCTCCAGAAGAAAAAAGCTTTTGGAGGTTCTGCCAGAGAAGAGCTTGGCCATTATTGCGTCTGCAGAGCAGCAGATGATGACTGATGTAGTGCCATACCCATTCAGACAGAATGGTGACTACCTGTATATTACAGGTTGTGCACAACCTGGTGGTGTGGCAGTTTTAAGTGAGGAAATTGGTTTGTGCATGTTCATGCCGGATACAAGTAAGGAGGTAATGATGAGCTCTTATTTTCTCAGTATCATTTCTACTTAAGCTGCATAATTCTTAGAAATTGTAATGTTGTGCTAGGATGTGATCTGGCAAGGTCAGACAGCTGGAGTCGAGGCAGCTGAGAATTTCTTCAAAGCGGACAAAGCATTTCCACTTAGTGAGATGCATAAGGTAACCTCTTATATACCATTGTTTTACCCCCATTACTTTTGAGCACTAGCTATTACCCCCTTATCATTGCCTTTCTCTAGTGGTACTGCTTTATTAGCTGTTGATCACTGAATGACGTGCCATTGACATAACTACCATTAAAATGCAGATCCTTCCTGAAATGATTGAGCGGTCAAAAGTGGTATATCACAATGTAAAGACACTTTCGCCACCTTATAAGAACTTGGATTCCTTTCGTAGGGCATCACTCAATAATAAAGTAAAAGATATTGCATACTACACTGATGAACTGCGGTGGATCAAGTCAAAATCAGAAATTGGGTTGATGCGAGAATCAGCATCTATTGTTTCTCAGGTATTTGGTTAAACTTCTATTTTGTCCTTCTCTCATTCTTAGGAGGTGATGGCCTTACTTCATCAGTTCAGCCTTGGATAGAAAAAAGAACAGTAAAGTGAGTTTGATATCTCATCTAGAGAATAGTGCTGATGGTTGTGGAAGTTGGGTCTTGATGTCGCTACAAGATTGCTGGTACAGAACTATATAGGGACGTGCTGTACTCTTAGCCAATGAGATAACTAATGATTTGATATGCATAGAGTACTAACATGTAAGGACATACAATTTCTCCATGATTGTGCACGATACCATCTTGCACTTATTCCCCTGCCCCTCTGGATGGGCATGGCTCCATTTATTCCCCACATAATATGCCCACACCATTATTTGGGATTCCAACTAGACCACCTTAAAAACAGGTGTGTTGACATATTGCATTTAGAGTTTCTAGTTCAAGCTGACAATATGCAATACACAAGCTGCAGAATAAGACGAAACAACTAAATTTGCAAGCGACTTACTCTGTCACTGACCCATCGTAATTGTTCTATGTGCTGACATCATATTCACTACCTGGACAGTCTCTTTTACAAACGATGTTGCTATCTAGGACCCATAGGGAGGAAAGCCAGCTGGCAGCTAAGATCGACTATGAGTGCAAAATGAGGGGTGCCCAAAGAATGGCGTAAGCATTTTGTACTTCCCTGTATGATATACCATATGGTATCGCATATACTGCCATACTAGTAACATTATTCTGTGTCCATTCACTTTGTTAATTACTAATAGATATAGTTAATATGCATGGGAAATATAAGGTCCGTGCTCAGATGATTTACCTTTTCTTTTTTATTGCCATATCTTAGGTTCCATCCTGTAGTTGGTGGTGGAGCAAATGGCAGTGTTATACACTACTCGAGAAATGACGGAAGGGTAAATAGACTTCTCTCTTGTCACACATCTCAGAGCTATTTCTTGTGAAGTTATTTTTAGCTATTTGACAGGTCAAAGCAGGTGAACTACTGCTCATGGATGTTGGCTGTGAGTATCATGGCTACCTTAGCGACCTGACTCGAACATGGCCACCCTGTGGCAGGTTTTCACCTGCTCAGGTAAATGCTCAAGTTTCGATGTTTTATTATATTTAAATGCTATCTGTATACAACAGTTAAGAACTTATATTTCTGCACTTCTACTTCTAATTCTGAGTCCTCACCAACCACAGGAAGAACTATACAGCCTGATACTGGAGACTAATAAGGAATGCATAAAGCTTTGTAAACCAGGCACAAGCATTAACGAGATACATAATCATTCGGTATTATCAACATTACCAGTTGTAAATACACTCTTTTATTTCACAAAAATTCAAAAGATCCAAGTCTCTAATCTTCCATGTGCAGGTCAAGATGTTGATAAAGGGTTTCCAAGAACTTGGAATTTTAGAGAAGGGGAAATCCATCCAATACAATTATTTGAATCCAACAGCAATAGGTTCATACCTCTCTGTCCATTAAGATTTGGCCTTGAATGCAAGGGATTGGGCCCTGGGGACCAACTTAACTCTTTGTCTTGCTGTCTCCCAGGTCACTCGTTAGGAATGGATATTCATGATTCTGTCAAGCTTAGCAAGGACAAACCCTTGGAGCCAGGCGTTGTGAGTAGATGATTCATTCCTTTCTGTCTAGTTATTTAATTATTTTTAAGCTTCTTAATGATCGTTCTTTGCGTGCATCTGGATACAACACCCAACTAACCTCCAACTACAATTTGCATAAGCACCATATTTTACCAAATATAGTTTATGGAAACCAAACCATCAACTTTTCACATCATTTCAAGCTCATAACGCTGACGAGAGATTGCACAGATAATAACGATCGAGCCCGGGGTTTACATCCCACCGGTGCCAATACTGAAAGAGAACGCCCCGGATAGGTACCGGGGCATCGGAATTAGGATCGAGGACGAGGTCCTCATCACCGAGTCCGGCCACGAGGTACTCTCTTCGCTCCAATCCTCTATCTGTAGTACAGCTTGGACCTTGGATTGGTAAATGCTGCTATCAGGTATTGAAAGATCATCATCCTGGGGTTTGCTTTGCAGGTCCTGACGGCGTCGGTGCCGAAGGAGATCTATCACATAACCACCCTTATGAACATGGGTAGTAACTCCATGATGGATGCCCATGAGCTGAGTGCTGCCTACAGTTGAGAGGTTCAGACAATGCTGTCCTGATGCATCATCCCTCTTCCCTCCAGCGATCGTCACATCCAAATTCCAATAGGCATTCATTCCTCGTTAAAGCTGAGAGATGAATCGGGATTATTAGGGTTCAAGTGGGGTTATGGTTTTCGAGAAACCTGAACCACCCTGATCGTCTCAGGGTGGTACGGGTTTTTCGCTGGTCTTCACGAGAAAACCAACTGTTTTCAGTGTTTGCAATTTTTTTGAGCTTTGTGAAGGACTGAAATTTGTAACATACCTCAGATAATGTACAAATTCAGATGGTCACAGAAACAAAATCATGGACACAAACAAAAGCACGAAATTGCGGTCACAAAAATCCATTTTTCGTCCATTGTATTGCCACTCCAAAGAAAAAGAAAGAAAATTCAGACGAAAATAATCTCAATTTCTGATAGAGCAGTTGCTTTCTTTTTTCTTAAAAAAAGAAGAAAAAATAGATCTGCCATGGTCAATCTCCTTCAAAGTAATGAGAGTTAATTAGCTAGAGACCAGAAGCTAGGCACCGTTAAGATGAAGGCAATCCAAATCAAATTAATTAGTGCAGGTTTGCCAGGACCTTTGCACAGTTAACCATCGTCATCTGATGCAGTTAGCCGAAAGAACTCTAGAGAGAGAGAGAGAGATGTCAATATGTCATCAAGTTGTGAGAGATGGCAGTTGAAGAACAGCAAGGCAAAGCCATGAATGTGGCTGAACTGCACTGCAGCAATATTTGGTTAGGTTTTTGCTGCGCCATGGAACAGCAGGTGATGGCAGCACCACGTTGGCGATTTTATTATTGAGCATGGCTTGCATTTATGCCCTAATTTTCGCACGCAGAAAACCGCGTTTTTGTCCGAACAAACGCCGTGCACGGATATGCGAGCACCTTCACCTCCATCTGCATGCTCCTGTGTATCCATGTCAGCGAGTCATGGGTCTCTCAATATTATCAAATACCATGTACCATCCATTCATAACGAATATATAATAGAAATAAGATATAAAAGATATATTTATAATAATATATTAGTATGTAAAAATATATGAATTGAAATACTAAAAATCTAAATCTGATCAAATCTGATCAAGTGTACTATAAAATCTAAATCTTGTCAAGTGTACTATAAATGTACCATAAAAGTTTTTGCAAAAATCTTTCATGAAAGTTTTTTCGACCTTGAGGCCATCTCTCATACACCTTCGGATCGTTCATTATATGCATGGATGGCAGAGGATGACAATGAAGGCTCCTATAGCTAGGGTTCAAAAAGTTATAAAATAAAATTTCTAAATTTTTGCCTCCTCCATCCTTGATTTTTTTTTAACTTAACTATTTTTTAATATTTGACCAAACTATGTATAAATTTTAAATTATTTAGATCAAAATATTCCAAAATTTCAGTTTATCAGTTCCCCCGATAGAAAGGGCCAAACCGAAATTTTGAACCATGCCTTCAGCTGCCGGTCACCGGTGGCCACAAATGCAGGAACAACTTAACCAAAGTACTACCAACCATGGTCCATGGACAGTTGGGGTAGTCAACATGTATGGCTACTGGTTGAAACGCAGCAAGATGTTGATCAATCCTTGATTCACTGCCACAGCAGCCACAGTAAAGAAGGTTAGAAGGCAGTTACACCAGGTATTGTTTGTTACCTCTCTCTCTCTCTCTCTTCTTGAATTGTGAATTTGTGATGCCTGCTTCTTGCTGCAGGATCAGAGCAGAGGGATGCAATGGATTTATTCCTCTGCTCTTCTCTGCAGCACCTTGTATTAGGATTAGGGTTATGTCATGGTCCTAAGGGCATCTTACAGATTTTTTTATTATAGACCATACCTATAAAATTTTTAACAGTAACTATATATATATATCCGATTTAGCTGTATGTCATATTTAACTATGTGCTATATGATAAATAGTAATGTAGATCATTTTTAGGATCTAGAATAAATTAGCTATCCGGTAAATAAAAAGGGCTGCAGATACTCGATAAATTACTTAATATGATGTTGAAAGTACATAATACGAATGATGTTATATCGAGCACACTTTGAACTGTTTGAAATACCGAAATTTTATATGAAACAGTTCAACCTCTGCAAACCTAGAAAATAATTTTGGCGTTTTCAGACAGACATGCTTCCTTTTGAGCAAAGAAAAGGAGGAGAGACGGTTTCAATTCAACCCAATCCATCAATGCCTTGGTTGGTTTGAGAGGAGACGGTTGGAACAGCGGCTGCTGAGACCGAAACACCAGGGGAAGCAGCAGTAGCACTCACTTAATTATGAGCCATTTTGTGAGACTGAGCAAGCCAAAGTCTTCATCCAACCGTCCGTTGCATCATCGTCTCTTTGTCCTGTCCGTTTGATCTGCCAAGGCAGGTTTCTGGAGTGATGCAAGATACTACTATGCAGTGGATGACATATGATTTAGCATAGTAGTAGTAGCTAGCTGTGTACCGGCCGTCATTACACTCTCCCAACTAGCAACTGAAATATGTGCCACTGGTTTTGGACTTTCATTGCTTAACAGTTAACACATGCGTGTTTAATGGTGGAGTTTACATCTTCCGTACTAAAATAAATTAATTTTTAATAACACCTAACATACCTAACATATCATTGGTCCGAATACCATAACCGTAAACGGAAAAAAGTTTTATCCTTTAATATCTGTTAATTACTACTCACACATTAATGCTTTTTCTATTACGTTTAGGACATGTAGTGCATATGTTTTATTACTATCTTTTCTAATATATAATTGCAAAATATAGCTACAAGAGGGTGTTTTTATGACAAATGATTTATTAATACTATTTTCACATATCAAATCTTGATTTTTTTACAAATTTCAAATGATTTCACATTTTGAGGTTTGTCGATAAAACAATCACGATCTTAGATCTTTGTCTATTGGAAAAGAAAGTATAGTATATCCTCTTTCTATGACCTAATTAAATATGTTAGGTCTATTTTTGCACTTGTTTGGTCAGCTCTAGCACTCGTCGAAGCATGAGATAACATCTGCCTAATCACATCTACACGGCGACAAACGATTCTTTTAAATTCATGTATGATGTATATATATCCTGTCTAGAGTCTCGACTATAAAAATTTTAATTGTGCAATCTAAAATCGATGCATATTTTGTACACACATACCCTCATCACCACCTGACATACTATCTATATATCCTATCCTATTGGTTTATATATTTTTTATAGGTTTCGTAAGTAAGTCCTCATTTCTTTCAGATTTCTGGATAGCTTTTCAGATTCTGTTTTTCAGAAGCTGGGAAGCTAAAATAAACAGCCAACTTTTCAAGCTGTCTTTCGAAAAGCTAAAAAACTAGTTTCTGAGGAAATGAATGGAAAGCTGAAAAATTAACTGAAATGAGTTTTTATTGGCTTTTGATATGCTGAGAAGATAAAAATTTATTACAAAAGTTAATAGTAAAATATCATCAGCCAGTAAGCTATTTTTTCAGAAAGATATAACTTTTAAAAAAAGCTAACAAACAAAAGCTCAAATAAACACAACCTAAATTCATTGAAAAGCTTCCAAGACTGTTAATGTGTTAAATGTTACTATCATACCATACCATAACAAGTAGATAAAAACATTACTTAAAAACACATGTAAAAATCTTAATTCACTATATAATACTTCAAGCACATTATATGCATGCTTTCTAAATTTAAGTTTATGTAAAATAGTTAAGTGATCATAATTATATCATATTGACTTTGGTTAAAAAGTCTAGTAAGTAAGTTGTACCCTACTTTCCAAGTAGTATATGCCAACTCCCAACCACATTAAACATTTCATTTCTCTTTTCTTCCTTAAAAGAAATAAAATAACTCATCTCACATTCAATATAGTGAGCTAAGAAACAACTAGAGTGAGTGAGTGAGTGAGTGGTTTTATTGAGCCACCCCTATATAAGCACACTCTCCTCTCCTCAAATCATCCGACCTCACAATTCACACAATCACACAACCACAAGATCAAGCTACCAAGAAAGCCTAGCTAAGCTAGCTAGCTAGAGAGTGAGTTCTTTCTTCTTCTTCTCCGGCGCCGGCGAGGATGACGCTGACGATTCCGGAGGACGTGAGGGCGAAGGCGGAGGTGTACGTCGGCGACGAGTCCGGGCAGGTGAAGACGCGGCTGCTGCTGGAGGAGACGGGGCTTCCCAGCGGCCTCCTCCCGCTGCGCGACATCATCGAGTGCGGCTATGTGGAGGAGACGGGCTTCGTGTGGCTGAAGCAGAAGAAGAAGGTGGACCACTACTTCGCCAAGGCCGGCCGCCACGTCAGCTACGCCACCGAGGTCTCCGCCGTCGCCGAGAAGGGCCGCCTCAAGAAGATCACCGGCGTCAAGGCCAAGGAGCTCCTCATCTGGGTCACCCTCCACGAGATCTGCGTCGACGAACCCCCCACCGGCAAGCTCACCTGCAAGGCCATCGGCGGCCTCTCCCGCAGCTTCCCCGTCGAGGCATTCGAGGCCGACGGCCCGCCGCCGACCAAGAACCCCTCCACCGCCATCGCCGCCGACGACACCTCCACCAAGAAAGACAGCAGCGGCGCCACCGCTGATAAGGTCGAGGAGGAGGAGGAGAAGAAGGAGGAGAAGGTGGCCGGCGACGCGGCCGCCGCCGCCATTGACGAGATCGACGGGAAGATGAAGGAGATGAACAAGGAGGTGGTGCAAGCAGAGGGAGTGGCAGCCAAGAACTGAAGACGATGAATATACACACAGATCATCATACACCTCATCATCAGCAGGAGATCACTCTCATATGGAAATTCAGATGAGCTAGCTGAGATGATAAGTTTATTACTATTAATCATTATTTGGTTCTGAATAATCTGCAACTGCATCTGCATGCATGCACTGCTTTTAATTAATTAAGTTGTTGCTACTCTCTTGCTGCTGCTAAAACAGAGAAATATTAGTTGATGGAGAGACCTGTATTATTGTTAGTATCATCTTATGATACTTTAATATATATGATCAATGGAAATATTATTTATTTAATTATGTTTTTTCCCTGTGGCTTAATTGCTTCAATTGATCATATAATTAAAGGAGAGAAATTAATGCTGTCAGCTACCACTGGGCAGTACACGTCCTGTCTGCTTCATTTACTGGAAATGAAAGCAGATGCAAGTGAAAATAAATTGGAATAGTAATTGTCAGCCCAATTTAATCTCTTCCATACATCTCTTTCTGACTGTCTCTGTGGATCTCTCTGTCTCTCTGAACTTATTTAGGTGAGAATTGAATTGCATGTGTTCCTGACTTCCTCGATCATCTTATTGCTGTCATGAATATTGTCTGGCTTGGTCGATCTACTGCTCATCCATGGCATCCATGGTGGATTTTAGAGTCACCTTGTACATACATATGTACGGATTTACCTTTATCTGCTACGCTAGTAATCCTTCGGTCCTAAAAAAACCCTAAATTGTTCATGACCAGATTCATTTCCGTAAGTTGATTTTTTTCGTCTAGATTTATTCTCAGAATTAAATTAGTACTCCCTCCGTTTTAGAAAAAACTAATTTTGAAAATGAATGTAAGTTGTTTTTTCATTTAGATTTATGCTTAGAATTGAAGTTGTTTTTTTTGAGAGAGTACACAAACTACACACAATGATGATCAGCTCTACATACTGTCTAGTATTACTTGCTAATTAAAGTGGTACATATACTATTGTACTAGTACTCAGTAGTCAGTACCAGTAGGGAGAATAGTTGTACCAGAAATTCACTTCACTGGCTACGATTTTGGTATGATAATTAGGAACAGGAAGAGGAAGGTCAGAAACAGGTTTGGCGTTTATACCTCACATGTCATTCTGACAAGCTGGAGTACAATATTTAGTTCACCGATGTACTCGTATGTACCAAAGTTTCTTTATACTCGAGGAGGTACCTAAAGATCACCACGCATGCATCCTACAGTGCTAATTTACGAAACCTCTCCATAAATGTTATGTTCCTTTTATCTATTACTGTTGTGAATTATTTGTTCCACGTCTCTAAAAACATATTTCCTTAAAAACCCTTCTTATAGTGTATTGATTAGGTATCGTTTTCTAAGAGATATATGACATTTGTTAAGTTTCTTTACCAAAATATTTATTCATATCGATAATTAGATAATCCACTACAATAATCTATTTAATAATTTTGTTTCTAACAGTCAAACTGAGCCCTAGCACTATAAGTAACTAAACTAAAGGGCTATTTTGTGTGTGATGCTAATTCTTGCCCTATACCAATTATTAATTTGTCACTTTTAAATAGTAGTTGTTAGCCATTTGGATGAAACCAATTTTCACCAAATCTACATAGTTAATGTCAATCCATCCAACCAAAACTCTGGTTTGTGTCAAAACTTGTTGAAGGTTTGACACTATCAAAATTTTTGCTAGGGCTTCAAAATGGCCTTAACAATATATGTTCTCGATCAGTGGTATGCATATAGTATCATTATATTTGTATTTTTCAATATTATCGTAGGATGTTAATTTTAGCCGTTGACCCCATACATACACATATATATATATATATGTATATATATAATGGAAGAAATCAATGGTCAATGTGTGAAGACAGTGTAAAAAGGTAACATGCCCTGCTCAAGGGAGCTTTTCTTTCAAAATCTCGGGCTCTTGCATCAAATCTAGATTCTCACCCAGATTACGAGAATGGTGCTGATAGAATACATAAGAAACCAGAAGCTAGTAAACCTTTCAGATTATCATCGGCCACTGCTCAGAACATGGTGCAAATTACGTGTGTGCATGCTTGGATGATCATCAGAACGATAGTTCCAAATAATACCAACCGCTGCTTAACTGTTATATATCCAGTCAAGAGGGCGTCGGCCCAATGGGCGGGAAAATCAGGGCCTTACACGACACATGTTTGTGGTTAGCTAGCCCAGCTCAGCCCAGCCCAGGGCAAGCCAAGCTCAGCTGCTCTTGGGTGGCGGCAGAATCCAGGAGTCGCCGTAGACGAAGTGGGACCCGGTGAAGGGCTTGGCCTGGGTGTCGCTCAGCACCAGCGACCACCCGATCCTCTTGCTCGGCAGCGCCCCGGGCCCACTGCACTTGTACTCCCCATAGTATATCCCGCTACTGCAGCAAAGTCAAACTTTTTATCTCCAATCATCTTTTGAGATACGACTGGTACGTAAGCCGTGAAAATAAAATAAATTAACATAGTTTGGATAAAACCGCTATGTAAATCAATTAATTTTAGAAAATTCATTACGTTTAAACCAATTCATTTTGGAAAATTTTTACGACTAAACAACTAAAAAATCGATCCTTTATTAACATATTTTGTTAAACGGTATTGTATTCTATTTTAAAACTTTCTACGTACAATTTGTTTCAAAAATATCGAATATTTAAATTTTAATTGATTATAGGTTAACAATTTTTCGTTTTACTTATTTTAGTAATTAATTTTCGTCCTAGTAAGCAGACTCAAACGCGGAGGTACATTGTTAACTTCACCTGTCCATATATATATATATACACACACACAACTAGCTAGCATATGTCTTCCCTAGCTGTATGGATCTTGGTTCTGTTTTCTCTTTCTTCATTAATCGGCAGATCTCTTGACTTATTTATTTTTTAAAAAATTGATAGGGTGAGAGATCAGTGAGATCAATTGTCACTTACTGCTCGGGTTTCTGGATGTCCCAGCCATCCCAGCCGACCGGAACGACCTCCTTGCCCATGGTGGTGTAGGAGTAGACCACCCGCGACGAGTCACCCCACGCCCGCCCTAGGTAGATCTGCCCGATACCGCTGATCTTGCATCTTACAAAGGAGAAACCGGTGTCGATGGCCTCGGCGATGTTCTTGCTCCTCTGTTGCGCTGTTAGCACCGCCACCTCCTTTGTCACCGACATGATCGTGCAATCCTACACAATGCTTCATGAATTCCTCGTAAGGAACCAAGCAAAATGATTTACGCTGTGTTCGGCAGCATGATTTCCCAACTCTTCATGCTTTTTTTTCAAACACACATTTTCCAAACTGCTAACCAGCGAACAATGTTGCTTTAAAAACATATTAAAATTGTTAATACTTACATAATTAATCATGTGCTCATGAGTCGATCCGTTTTATGTGCGCGAGGTATTAGCTCCAACTAAAGATGCCAAATGCAGCGGTTTTATAGATTGCAATATTTTTTTTAAAAAAAACTATATATGGATTAGTTAAATCTATATTATTTTAAAATATAATAGTGGTGGTGACCGTTAATCTGTCACCACTATCTCTATCACTAAATGCCACCACTATCTCTATCACTAAATAATGTTCAGATAAGATCATACCAGTATGTAGTTAAGGAATCCAGGTTAGAAAGAGCCGGTCTACATATTCTTCAAAGGATGAGCATGTAGCGTGCACAACATAATATTTTTTTCATTGTAACGCGTAGGAAATTTGCTACATAAATATTTGCCGTTTGTTTGGACAAGATCCGGTCATTAACTTCTAAGATTTTGACTATTAATAATTTCGTAAACTCTTTATTACTTTATAAAGAAGGCCCTGTTCGTTTCTGCGTCTCAAGGCGGATGAAAATTTTCATCTTCATGACACGCTTTTCAAACTGTTAAACGGTACGTTTTGTACGAAAACTTTTATATGAAAGTTGCTCTAAAATATCAGATAAATTCATTTTTAAGTTTGTAATAATTAAAAATCAATTAAGTTAATGTCATTTTGTTTTACGTGAAACAAACACTTAATCTTCATCTTCATCTCATCTTAACCAAATAAACACCACCATAGATTTGCTTCGAAAATAACCACCATCATAATATCATAAATTATTAGATTTCGTAAACTTATACTGATATAAAATTGCCGATAGACCTAGACCGATTTTCAAATGTTTGATCGAATTAATCTGGTCATAAACATCGAATATTTACGTCCGTCCTTAGTCGTACCTCGTACAGGGACCTGCCGAAGCCGAAGATGAAGTCGACGCTGCCACGGATGATGCAGTTCTTGAAGTAATGGAGGCCCTTGTGATCGTACAGCGTGTCCTGCCCGCCGTCGATGGTGCAGTTGTACAGCGCCGCCTTGTTCCCGAACACCCGCAGCGCCACCGCCTGCCCTCCCTTCGCCCCCGGCGGCGCCATCGGCGCGTGGTTCTACGATTCCATCAAGCGCCAGCGCCGACATCGACGACGATCAAACCGAGATGAATGTATAGATTAATAGCGCCTGAATCGGTGCCGTCTGCATGACAGGTGTCGATTGACAGTAGTGTGCTAACCTTGAAGATGATGCCGGAGGCCATGAAGTACTCCGCCTCGACGGCGACGGTGGCGGAGGCCATGGTGCCGACGGGCTGCCCGTCCTTGCCGCGCGTCGCTGCCCTGTCGTCCCACGTGATCGTCGGCGGGCTCTTCGGGTTCCCCACGAACGTGATGAACGGCTTCGTGAACGGGATCAACAGCTTCTCCCTAATTAATATAATCCGCCATGATTTCATGCTCAGATTCTTTCGATGCAAATTCATCATCTCGATCAATTCTAGCTGCGATGATTTCTTGGATCGATCGATCGAAATGGATTTACTTGTAGGTGCCGGGCCTGATTTCGAGGATGACCCTCTTCTTGTTGTACTCCGGCACGGCCTTGATGGCGTCGGTGATGGTCCTGAACTTGCCCTTGCCGTCGGCGCTCACCACGTACCTCGCCGCGCCGGCCTCCGCCGCCGACAGCTCCGCGTCGAGCGCCTTCGCCTTGCCGGCGTACTTCCGCTCGCTCAGGACGTAGTGCTGCACGTTCTGGGCGATGAAGTCGCTGAAGCTGCCGGCGGGGGCGTCGGCGGCTTTACCGCCGGGCCTCGCCGCGGCGGCGCCGGGGTTGATGGCGAGGTTGGATTGCTGGTTCTGGGACGAGGCTGGCCGTGACGATGCTAAAAGCACTACAAGAGCAGCAATAAATGTTGCAAGAACAGGTGAATTATTACTACTACGACTAATCTCCATTTCACCAAGAAATTATTGATCCTCTCTCGAACAATAAATAAATAAATTAAGAGAGAGGAAAATATTTTTTGGGGGGTTTATTGAATGATGAGATGATTGGTTTGGAGATGATTTTGTATGGGTGCAATTTGGATGTGGGCTATATTTGGATTTGGCATGGGAATGGTTCTCCTTAATCCTTCCTTGTAGGTCACGTACTGCGTGCCCAATGTGCACAATTCTTAATTTTAGAATTGCTTCCAAAAAAAGGCCCAATCTAATTAGTGTGGGCCGAGAAAAATATGGCCCATAATTGAAAGTTTGTCAATTTGGGCAAACATACGAACAAACTTAGAATGATGGTATCACTATATTTCTGAAAATATTTAGTCCGACCACATGAATCAAAAGTATTAATCAAAACCTTCAACCGTGGAATAATTCTTCAGATATTAGAATGAAGGTATGAAAATGACATGGATATGCATGTGTTTTTTAAAAAAACACTATATAATACCTAAAAAACCATAATTTTTTTGAATATTAATTTATGCCTCTATCTAGACACAGAATATTTCTCAAAAAAAAAGATCTAGACACTGAAAGTGACAAAACTACACTTTGAAAACCGAATGGATAGCTAGAGGTACATTAGGTTTACAAATATACATCTTTAGTTGAAGTATAGTTAAAAGTTATTGTAGAATAGAATGTATATTTTTCCCTAAAAAAGTACAAAATCGTGCACACGACTATTTAAAAACAATATAGCAAAAGTAGAAATTTTAAATAGTTTTTTTAAATAACCATCCGTGTTCAACTATGCTCAAACGATTCTACTAAAACCTTGAAGAATGATCAAGAGGCAAATTAAGATTGCTGTTTCTATTAGTTAAACCCTGTGCTTTGCTACAAATAAAAATAAATTGCACACGTGCTAATATTGTTTGCAACAAACTAATTTTGAACAATGTTAGATATCTCTGCATGATAAACATGTATCCCTCCGTCCAAAATTTTAGGACACCTTTATTTTTTTTAAAAAATAAACTCGATAACTTTTAGCTAATAATCATATTAATATTATATATGCTAATTATTATGCAGATTATATCACTATATTTATTTTAAAATAGTTTCATGTGGTACTAATTTTATATTGGTTGATTACGTAACATCAAATAAATTAATAAATTAATGATAAAGTAAATTCTTAACCCTAAACCAGTCTTATAATTTAGAAGTATTTTAGATATGGAATAAGATATTACCAATAGGTAAAAGACCACCATTGTTACCTTTTTTTTCAAAAAGAAGTGGCACTGATGCAAAGCTTGATTGCTATTTAAAGATATACTAGTCAATTTCGCATGATCAATTGACCGTACCAGACTAACGCCGACCAATGAGAAAGTAGGCCGGTGAAGCTGGTACTACTAATCTAACATTCTAACTCGATCAAGCTAGAACACTTAGATTAGTGATAATTAGGTCCTAATGACGTGGTTAATTGACCAATGATTAACGCTTCCTGATTTAGAAGCTACAATTAATTAACTAGTTAGCTCGTTAACTACCGACAGAGCAGCTTCTAATTAATTAACTTACGCAATTAAGCGCATGCGTGCTTGTAATTAAGCAGACCAAACTAAGTTGTACATGTAATATAATATCGTTGACCGTTGACCACGCAACGCATATGCTGACATGGCGGCGGCGGCGGCCGGTGGGCCCGGCTCCGACCCGTGATGTGCGCGGGTTGGGTGACGTGGCGCTACCGCGGGCGGCATTAATTTTGTTCTCGCCAAGTGACTTGTGGACGCGAGAGACGACGTGCGCTTTGGCGGTTTTGGTTTTACGCACGTGCTATTCTTGTCCACGTCAGCTTTGGTACGTGAGGCCCGCGCGTCTGTCACTCTGTCCGAACTGGCACCATCTTCTAGAATTTTATGACCATGCATTCTTGTCCTTATAATGGATTAATTATAAAGATAATATGTACTACAACTAATATAAGAAAAAAATATGAGGTAGCATAAGATCTCCTTCATCGGACCGTTGAATTCCAAAAACTATCGACGTATGAATTATAGTAATTAACCTATTGTTTCGTCTATAAATAGCAAAGCTTCTTTGAGAAAATAAATAAATATTTTAATGGGCAAAACTTTTTTATATGTGTTCTTACTAATAATTTAAAAGTCAATGTTGAAAAAAATAAATTATAATAAAAAACATCAAAATTAACTTAAAATTTAAAATTTAGTCAATGCTGAAAAAATAAATTATAATAAAAAACATCAAAATTAACTTAAAATTTAAAATTTAAATTCTGGATATGGCTAATAAGCTTAAGCGCAAACAGTGGATTGTCATGATGGTTATTACATGAATGGTTGAAAATCGTTTTAAGTTTAGCATCGTTAGGATGATTTTCTTGGAATTGTCATTCATTAATGTCTCCTTGCTTTCAATTACCGTAAATATTCGAAATCCTACAGTTTAATGTAGCCTACCTAGTCCGATGCTTGACCAAAATTCAATCAAATGATGCGACGATTCGATGGAATTAATCTGGGCACGATTAGGATCACAAGCTATTAATCTATTATAAATCAAATAGCGCGGAAACATATATTGCTATGATCAGTGACGAAGCACGCGAGCTACAAGGAGAAGACAATTGCATGACATCCATATGCCTAACGCTAACCACAGCCGTCTTTCAAGAAGCAATTGCAGCAAGCTTTGATGCTTCCATATTAATGATGAAGAGGGTTTTTATTATATATAGATTTCCTTTTGGCCCATGAAAAAAAGGGCTCTTATATTAAAAGCTGCCCGTAAAGTGAGCTTTATTGTTTCCAAATTGATGTGTAGTTGATGTCATCACTGGAGAGATCATCATCTTATTCTTTGTTTGCACCACATGCCTAGTGCCTTGCACAAATTGGGGAAGAAAATGAAAAACCTTTGAGATGAGGTTGGGCATCCCTCCACGTGGTTGGAGAATGGAACTTAGTGGAGATTGAACAGATGATGATCTCTGAAAAGAATCTAAGCTAGCAGCTATAGAATGCACTAAGCTGGCTGGCTTGGAACTGCAGGTCATGTTTTTATATATAAATATATAAATAAGTACGGTGATGATCTAGTGTTTTCTAGGTTCAAAGGAAAAGTCTTGCCTATCTTATCATTTGTCCATTCTTTTTTTCCTTATATATATATATATATATATATATATATATATATATATATATATAAATTGAGATGAGCAGGAATGCACAGGTAGTAGTGGGATATGGATCATGCACCGTGCTGATCATATAATGTTATTTGTTTCATTAACATGTGTACTATTTTCTTGAGAATAATGATATTGTTCAAGTTGAAGATAAATGGAGTAAATTAGTTAATTCTTTGTAATATATAGTGTGCTAATGTATATATTTTTTAAATTGAATTAGACAGCACACTCAGATGGGTTTTACGCTCCGAGTTCGGAGAGCAGGGAACCGAAAGAGATAACAATCAGCAACGAAAATGCGTCACTAATATATATATTAGGATATGCAGTATATAGTTTTTGACATAAACAACTGATAGGGAAAGGTAGCAAAACAGTAAAAAAGTGCCCAAAGTTGTAGTAACAATCACGTCTCTCTTATATGTTTGACATTGTTGGGTAACATATACATATCTGTTGATCGACACTCATATACCAAAAATAGAAACAAAGAAAATCAAAGAAAAAACTTTACTTTCTCTTGTAGTAACTTTTGAAGTTAGAATAATCTGACTATTTTTCTCCCACAAGTTATCTATCAACATCATAAAGTGTATATATGTGTGTGTATATAGCCACAATACAAATGCAAAATTCACTGCATCTTCCAAACGTCCTCCAAGCTCCAAAAATTCTCGGAAATGCCCTCAGAAAAGCCTTGCACCCACCCAACAAGATCTGGGTCCTGAAATTGGTTATGCTCATGAGGATGAAGTTGTTCTGACTCATAATTACAAAACCCTTGATTTGCTCCCTGCTGCATCCAGTAGTCCCCACCATTGACCATCTGATCATTGTCATGCACATTTGCATAAAGGCCCCCATCATACGATTCCGATGTCGCAAACGAGTCCGATGACGACGACGTCATCACCGGCATCCCATGAGCATCTCCCATGGCAGTGGTACTGAAGCCATGGTGATCACCAACCTGGCTTGCATCGGTGAGACGAGGCATCCATAGATACCTCATGGCATCCTTGAACCTAGCACTGTTGGCATCACAATTCAGCTGCTTGGCATGCTTTTGCACCCGGGTCCTCCAGTAGTTCTTGATTTCGTTATCCGTCCTCCCTGGCAAATGCTGAGCTATCTTTGACCACCTAATGATCAACACATCCCCAAGGGGATCAAAATGTAATTAGAAAAAAATCGATGGTAGAGAATCACAAAAAAAAGTATAAATGCTAATATAAGCTAAGTTGTGTGGCACTAGACTAGTGGAGATAGATATATGTAGAGAGAGAGAGAGGGGGAAGGAAGGAAGAGAGACGTGCAGCTTTAAAACCCGTGCAGCTTTCATGCACCCTGTTATGTGAAAGTGAGAGGCATCTTGGTTGTACATGCTAGCTAGCCGGCCTAGCTATAGCACCTTTAGCTTGATGTATATATCATTGTATTTATATCTCTCCATATGTTTGCAAATTAATTAATTAAACCCATACATACATATTTAATATTCCTCTGTAGCTATAGAAGACTTGTACAATATGAACTGTACCTAGTATCTTGAACTATCGTGTCATATCTAGCTAATATTGTCAAAGTATGTGTGTGTGGCATGCATCCAAGTGTGTGGCCACATGTATAAGTATAAATTAAATACAGCACGTGACATGCGACGTGCACACATACCATGTATGGTCCAAAATTGATGGCCATCAAGAGAATGAGCCTATAATTAAATTACACCTGATATAGTGATTTATATGTGCATAAATGAATTAATCTATAATTAATTAATTACATGGTTATTTTTTTAGCCTCCTAATTTCTTCCCATTTATTTGGAGGGATTTTTGTGCGTTAATCGAATATAAAAAGTAAAAATTTAATCGAATCATGTCCTAAAAATTAAATATTTATGAGTGGGGCGGGTATAACTAGTGGAATAATGGGTGAGTTAATAAATTACCGGTTGCCCCATCGGGAGTGGAGGTCGAGGATGAGCAGCTGCTCGTCGGCGGTGAAGTTGCCGCGCTTGACGTCGGGCCGGAGGTAGTTCAGCCACCGGAGCCGGCAGCTCTTCCCCGTCCTCTTCAACCCTTCAACCCAACCAATTCAATTCATGCCAAATCAGCAATTTATTTAAAGCAAACTAATTGAGATCAAATTAATTAAGCATGCACGCAACAAATGATTAATCACAATTTGATTTGATTGATTACCAGCGGCGCGGGCGAGGGAGTTCCAGCGTCCCTCGCCGTGGTCGGCGATGTAGTTGACGAGGGTGAGGTCCTCGTCGACGGTCCACGGGCCTCGCCGGAGCTCCTGGTCCGCCGCTGCCTCCTCCTGCTCCTCCTCGGCCTCCTGTACTGGCCGCATCATCATCAGCTCGGCCTGGTCGTCGTCGAGCGGCATCATCACCGGCGCCGGCGTGCTCCTGCTCCTCTGCGATGCGGCCATGGCCGGCAAGCAACTCAGCTCAGCTAGGTTGTGTGTTGCAGTAGGAGAGAGAAAGCAGCAAGTAAATAGATAGCTCTAGCTTAGCTTAGCTTAGCTGAGAAGTTGTAGAGAGAGAGAGAGAGAGAGAGAGAGAGAGAGAGAGAAGGAGAGATGGATTAGTGGGAGAGCAATGGCAATTGGAAACTGTCATTTTATAGTGTTGAGGAGAGAGAAAAAGAGAAAGTTGTGTAGTCTTGAGAGAGAAAGAATGAGCATGTGATAGAAGTGTGTGTGAGAGAGATATTCTTCGAGGAGAGAGAAAGGGAAAGAGAGAAGGAGGATGGCATATCACTTATCAGTATTCTTGAGGCCTTTGATCGATCGGTGTAATTGTTACAAAACAAAAATTTGGTCAAATGAAAGAGTTGTAAGTTGAGTTGATATGTCTTTAGAACTATCTAAAATTAATCAATGGTGCATATCTTGTAGTCAAAAATGGTGTATACATAGGATTACGTACGCGTATGTAAAAAGGAACAAGTTCATTTTACATATTAAAATTCTGTTACATTTGATAGACACCCCCAATTTATATATAAGAGCAGTCACGTAACACTATAAATTTATGAAACTGGATTAATTAATTTATATCTAAAGGAGGGTTTTGGGTTTTTTTCTTAAAGATTTTTCGAAACTAAATGAGCTTATTCCTTTTTTTCAAAGTCTACTTGCCACGTGTCATGCACCTGTTGTCATAGATAATACTACTGTATATAATTTATTGTGCATCTACATATTATAAGCAAATTAAACGGATTAAAAACTAATTTATGAGTGAAGCTTTTATATACACACGATTTAAAAGCAAATGCTAAAACATAAACTATGATTAAAAAACCAAAAATCAACTTAAAATAAAGTTTTAAAATTTAAATTTTCGTTCTACTTATAAGCTGAAGGCTAAGCTCTGGGGTGATGGCTTCGATAATAGCAATATAAAATTAAAGACTAATAATAATCCATGTTGCATGTGAGCACTGCCCAAACAATTTTGGTTAAGATGTTGCAACCACTCAAAAAGTAGGCTTGCTATGAGTCAATTAACCATTGCCCATGCATGTTAGCAACCAAGCACAAGCCACATCCACTTCTCCCTTCTCTCTCTCTCTACTTCTCCTTTGGCACATGCTGTGCTTAGCGATTGCCATGTAACAAAAACATAATCACTTCCATTTCTCACATCACACTGCTCTTCTAACACGTTCTAAGCTTAATTACTTGCTTTTATCACACTCGATGATGAATGAGTAGTTCCCATGAACAATGCAAGGAGCACTAGCTCTACATATATTGGCACCTTTCAATTCAGTCAGTTACACGACTGTGTCAAATGATTTGCTCAATGAGCTGGCTTTCCATCTATCCCATGTCTATTCTTAGCGAGAGAGAGAGAGAGAGAGAGAGAGAGAGAGAGAGAGATGAATTGGACAAAAGGGAAAGCTAGGTTTTTGGAGATGCTAGAAATGGGTAGGAGAGGCAACAACTTTCATTTCTTTGATGCATGACACACAAGGGAGGCTAGCAAGGAGATAGTAACCACCACATGTGTATTACATACATCGAAGAGCTGGTTGCAACAAGAAAAAAAAACTACGGCCATATGCTTTCCATTCCTCTCGATTGTAATTTCTTAATTTTATCGATGGTACCGGTAGCGATTACCGATCGTTTTCTAATGAGGGGACCGGAGAAGAATGATGAAGTACAGGAAAAGAAAGTAACGTTCTGTGTAACCACCATCTGAAACCACATATAATTAAAGAGGTTGTTTTAAATGGTTCTAGATATAGGTATATATAGTAGTTAGCAAGTTAGTATGGTTTGATGACATATTTTAAGGTTAAGTTGGCTAACCTTGCATTAGCAGTTGGAGCCTATGATTAGAGTGTTTTACCCAGAAATATAAGGACCAGAAATATGAGGAGACATGATCTTAGTCTGCAGATCGATGATTCTTAGCACTTGTAGTCAATTAAAACTTTTGGATGTGTGTGTTATTTGGATTGTCCATCTTAACTAGCTATACATATGCCGAAAGTTATCTTAAGTTTGTTGTATCAAACTCTCTTTATGTTTTTTTTTAAAAAATTTGGCCATGTGTAGTTCAGTCTATATTGGAGTTCATTTTAATGACAATTATATTTATGTTGTTCATTTCTAGCCTGAGACTTAAACTCGAGGAAAACTACACGCAAGAGAAGATTTTATTAATTCCTTAGTATTATCTCAAGATCTTTTTTTCTTGGATTGATGGTGAAACAGAATATATAATTGTATTTTCGTGTTGACTGGCTATATATAAAATATATTAATTGGATCCAAAACTAAGCTACCAAAAAGGTTTTTTCCAATGCCGGCATGAATAATGATCAGCTGGATAGGCTTGCATTGCTTTTAATTACATATCCAAGATAGCTACTTGTTTCCTTTGGATATGTAGCTAGGAGGTAGGAAAGAAGTGTGCAATAAAAAAATAAATTGATATATGTATATCAATCCAATATATACAAAGGCATAAAATCGAATGCATATGTCACATCACAAGAACATAATGTTCTCATCTTTTGAGTTATGGGAAGGCATGTGTTATTGCTTATTGCTTCACCAACATCCAATTAAATGATCCAATTTAAGGTTGCATCTCCCTCAGCTTTCTCTGATGTACCAAAAATATGCTTTCTACAATCTACATACATGCACAAATCGATTGAGTACACATCGATGTGCAGCTAGCTGGCCACAGGCAAATAATCCATTGTGATTATCCATATATATATCCATCCAAATTAATGGACAACTAGGATATATGGATCTATTACAATTATGGAGGGCACACATGTATATAGTTGCAGCAACCAATTAGCTGCGCGCAACACCTAGAACTACCTGCACATCAGTGATTCTTTATACGTACTATTCCTATACACAAGTAGTACACACCAACAATAGTAATGCTCGTCCCTACGCTGGTTCAGGTCATGAGTGACGGGCTTAGATCATCACCTATACGGGTAGAGCGTTGGTCACTGATGACTAAACTCATCTCTGACAGGTAAAGACCCGTCATTGGTATGAGACACCTCTGACGGGGCTGCAAATGGTAACCCATTAGAGGTGATGTTGACATTTTTGACTGGTGGCATCGCAACCCGTCATAGGTGAGTCACCTGTGACAGGTAGCATAACGCAGCCCCATCAATGGTGCAGATTACCTTTAAAAAAAAGGAAAACACTATTTTATACCTCTAAACTTTTTGTTATGTCTAAAATAAACCCCCAAATTCTAAACCCGGGTATTTGACACCACAAACTTTCACTACCGTTCACTTTACTCTCCTCAATGGTTTTTACTCTAGTTTTGGTACCCTATGACGCCACGTCAGCATGGTGAGAGATGGGGTGTGGAAAGGTTTGGGCGGAAACGATCACACTCACGCTGTGTGTCGCATGCGTGTTGATATAGGACGGGAACAACCCCCGTCATGGCAATACATAGTTTGGCACAGCTTGAGAGAAACCGAAGCCGAGATTGGAGGAAAGGATTACATGCAATAACAGGAAAGGAAACAACCTGTAACAAATCAGCTATTATCACATGTGACTAACTGAACTGATCCACAGAGATAGGCTAATAACCTTATCATCTAACACCCTCTCTCAATCCTGATTGTACAAGGTTCAGATTACTCTTGAAATTCTCCATCAGTCGAAATGATAAGGGTTTGGTGAATCCATTTGCATCTTGATCATTAGTAGATACAAAATCAATTTCTAGAAGTTTTTGACTTACCTGTTCTCTGACAAAGTGATAGTCAACTTCTATATGCTTTGTTCTGGCATGAAATACTGGATTTGCTGACAAATACTTAGCTCCAAGATTATCACACCAGATCTTAGCTACCCTTGGGTTTTTGATTCCTAATTCTTCAAGTAAAGTTTGTACCCACGTTATTTCTGCAGGAGCATTTGCTAGAGCCTTATATTCTGACTCTGTACTTGACCTTGACACTGTAGCATGTTTTCTACAACTCCATGATACTAGATTTGAACCTAAAAATATTACAAAACCTCCTGTTGACCTTCTATCATCAAGACTATCGGCCCAATCTGCATCAGAAAACCCACTAACTAGAGTAGATCCTGACTTATGAACCTTAAGTCCCAACTTAGTACACGTTTCAAATATCTCAAGATTCTTTTTACAGCTGTCCAATGAACATTAGTAGGAGCATGAAGAAACTAGCATACTTTATTAACAATAAAGGCTATGTCTGGTCTAGTAAGAGTTAAATACTGTAAAGCACCCACAATGCTTCTATATTGAGTTGCATCATTAGAACCCAAAGGAGATCGATCATGAATAGAGAGTTTCTCACTTACTGATAAAGGCTTATCTGCTAGCTTGCAGTCCATCATACCAACCTTTTTAAGTAGATCAGTCGCATACTTGTCTTGATTTAAAACAATACCATCTTGTACATTATTCACTTCTATACCAAGAAAGTAATGCAACTTACCAAGATCTTTTAGAGCAAACTCCTCCTTTAGATCATGAAGCAAAGCTGTAGTTGCCCTCTCTGATGAACTGGCTACAATAATATCATCAACATACACCAGAACAAACATAGTTATATCTCCTTTATTCAAAAAGAATAATGATGTATCAGCCTTTGATCCTCTAAATCCAAGGTCAACTAACTTCTTACTTAGTCTGGAAAACCATGCTCTAGGAGCCTGTTTAAGGCCATAAAAGCCTTATCAAGCTTGCAAACAAAGTGTGGTTCAGCAGGATCTTCAAAACCAGGTGGCTGTTGTTAGTGATATGCCCTAGAGGCAACATGGAGATGTTGGATATCATGATCAATGTTTATGTATTTATGAATAAAGTATTATTCAGTTCCATAAAATAGACATCTTGTATTGATCAAAAAGTACGTGACTTATTTATGAGACTCTTTATGTATGAATCTATTTCTAAATGATCCCTGATCATATGTCATATTGTTGGAACAAATATGACTCTAAGATCGACATGTTTATTGATTGATGATCATGTCTCATAGATCACGGGTATGGAGATACCAAATCAATAAATATGGACATATGTGTTAGAGAACACATTGTTGGATAGACCCACCATGAGACACTACAGGAATTAATGTGTCATTAGTTGGTCTCAGGTAGTGTTGGTATAAAGTCCTTAGACCTGAGATCACCATGGATTCCAACATGTGTAGTAGCCTACTTTGGGACTACCAAACGCTATTCCGTAACTGGGTAGTTATAAAGGTAGTTTTCGGGTTTGCTATGAAACATGAAGTGAGATGTGAGTGATCAAGATGGAATTTGCCCTTCCTTTGGAGAGATATCTCTGGGCCTCTCGAGGTAATGGATTATGGAAATGCATGGCCATGCTAAGTTGATTGAGGAGTCAATTAACAGACAGATAATCCAATACGATTCGAGTGAATGTTTAAGCTATTGAAGGGATGGCACACATCTTTCCTATAGCTTAATTGGTATCGTGAGGCAAAGGGATTTGTGTACACATTACAGGTTCAGAGCCGATATTATATTCTTGTATACTATGGTGTCAATATATGCTGCTACGCACCGATGTTGACAGATCGGCTGAGTTGGACTCGAGCCGATGGTCGGCTGAGTTAGACTCGAGCCGAAACCAAGTATACCTGAACCTACAGGGTCGCACGCTTAAGGGGATAGAATAGATATTCGAGTTAGACTCGGATATAGCTCGATCGGATAGGGATCCGATCGGATAGAGTCCTATGGGCTTACGACGTATGGGCGGCCAACTCTATGAGATTTGGATGGGATCCGATTCAAAATAGAGTCCTGATCAGCCACTAGTCCCAATCGGCCAACTCTATATAAAGGGGTGAGGGGTGGAGAGCTGCAGTACGTCAATCGATTTGCATTGCGCCGAAATCAATATGATCACACGCGGCTTTAGAAGTCGGCGAGATCAATCTCCACGGAAACCCTCCCCACTTTCGAGCCAAACCCTAGCCTTGCATCGCGTGCTAGCAAGCGGGTGTTAGGCGTTCTGTCCTCGGATGTGTGGATACCGGTAGAGGCACTGCTACATTGCGGCGCTGTTGATCGGCTACGAATCGGCTGCAATCGGAGTGAGGCGATTGCGGCAGATCAGCGACGCAAACGCGATAGGACAACATGGATCGGCTGCGGCACCGGCGAATCAGCTGATTGGTGAATCGGCTGTCCCCGGGAATCGGCTGCACTATTCCAGATCAGATAGTCCTGATTGGCTAATCCGCTGCACTCTACTCCAATCGATAACGATCTATCGGCCCTTACTCGCAAGTGTTCCTGGTTTGCGCGGTTAAAGGTTTTTGTTTTCGGCTAGTGCAGCCTCCGCGTAACCCTTCAGTGGTATCAGAGCTAATCTTGCTTAGTTGGGGTTTTAGATTGGATCTGGAACAAGTTTAGCGCATGGGTTGATTAGATCAATCGGTTTTACGGGATCTGTTGAGGAGAGTTGATGGTAATTGTGTTCCTTGATAGTGTATCGGAATGGCGTAATGTGATTACGTCGAAGCAATATCCATAGAACTCGGTTTGAGTTGGGTTCGAGATAGCGTTCCTTGATAGTGTATCCTAACGGTATAATGTGATTATGCCAAAGCTGTCTCGTAGTCCGACCTTATTTGCTTCCTCGCGCCTACGCAAACCATCTTCCTTGATAGTGTATCGGGACGGCATAATGTGATTACGCCGATATGGTTTCCATAAGCGATTTCATAGATTGGATATATGACTGCTGTGTGCGCACCCCCTTATAGGTTGTCTCGATGCCGTATCTCTGTGATAGGTAGAAAACGTTCTATGCCTAACTTTTTTGCAGAGAATGCTTTGAGATGGTATGGCCCTATTGTATGTATGAGATGCATGTGATGCGTGTAATATTCTTTCATATGTGTAATCCCTGTAATATTCTTTCTTACATGCAATGCTTGTAATATTCTTTCACGACCTACGAGTCGATGTAATCTTAAATTAGATCTTCTATAGTAGTAGCTTAGTTTGAAGAAATCAAGCATTCGGCACTCGGGAGAACGGTGATGAAGATGGAGATCCTCTATACCGGCATGGAGATGGAGATCACCATGTGAAGGGGGCCATACTAGGTCGATGTAATCTTCAATTAGAGCTTCTACAGTAGTAGCTTAGTTTGAAGAAATCAAGCATTCGACACTCGGAAGAACGGTGATGAAGATGGAGATCCTCTACACCGGCATGGAGATGGAGATCACCATGTGAAGGGGGACATACTATTTTATTATATGCTATTCTACTTGATTTCATATATGTAATATGTTTGTTTGATAGGATAGCATCCCTCGCAAAGTTAAGTGGTAATGATGCCCTTCCAAATGTTGCACCCGTCACCGTTATGCTCGTCAATGGTGGGTCTGCCAAAGCAGAGTGCCATTCTCTATCATAACACGAGGGGGTATATGTTGGACATATACAGCAGAAACATTTGGTTTACTTAACAAGGCTATCAAAACAGTTTTGGACCTTGGGGCATAGGTTGGCGCCGGGGCATGGAGATGCCACACCAACAACAAGAGTCACATAGAGATGTGATTAGCAAGGAGTTGCTTACCGATGTTATTAATTTTCTAGCAGTGATGCCAAAGCTCACTAGAAATTAACTAACATGTGGATCTTGACCCAATACATAACCTAGAGGAAAGGTGTAAAATACGTAATAGGAGTCTAATGTTAAATTGTTTAACAACAGACATAGCATAAACATTGTGCTAAACTTTGCTTTTTCTTTTGTAGAATAATGGCAGCTAATACTACACCCAGTTCTTTTATTTTACGATCTATTCTCGAAAAGGAAAAAATTAAATGGAACAAACTTTATGGATTGGTATCGCAACTTGAGAATTGTTCTCAAGCAAGAGCGTAAGGAGTACGTTCTTGAAGTACCTTATCCGGATGATTTGCCTAGCAATGCTACTGCAACTGCACGGAGGGCTTACGAGAAACACACTAATGATGCCCTACATATAAGCTGTCTCATGCTTGCTACAATGTTCCCTGAGCTTCAGAAGCAATATGAGAGCAGCGATGCTCACACTATTATTCAGAGACTGCGTGGGATGTTTGAGAACCAAGCTCGGGCCGAGAGGTTCAACACCTCGAAGTCCTTGTTTGCGTGCAGGCTTGTTGAGGGGAATCTCGTCAGTCCGCATGTGATAAAGATGATTGGCTATATCGAGAGTCTTGAGAAACTAGGTTTCTCTCTTAGCCAAGAGTTGGCTACAGATGTGATTCTCAAGTCGCTCCCTCCGAGCTTCGAGCCATTCATATTAAATTATCACATGAACAATATGGATAAAACTTGTTCATCTAGTTGTCCATGTAAAAAGGCATTCTAAACATCTAGTTGTCGAAGGCTCCATCCTCTAGACATAGCTAAGGCTAAAACTATCCTAATTGTAGCAGCTTTAACAACAGGGCTAAAAGTGTCTTCATAATCACTCCCATACCTCTGTTTGAACCCCTTTGCTACTAGCCTTGCTTTATATCTATTTAAGGACCCATCAGCCTTTCTTTTGATTTTATAAACCCATTTGCAGCCAATAACATTTTTCTCTCTCTGAGGAGGAACTAGGTGCCAGGTTTTATTCTTAACTAAGGCATCATACTCAGAATTCCTTGCTGCTTTCCAGTTTTTATCTTTTAAAGCTTCTATATCCGTGGTAGGTTATCCTAAAGATTTAAACCAGGAATCTTGTATTTAATGGTACCATCAGTATATACCTTTCCTTGCGAACACCACTCTGTATCTGGTGCGAGGTCCAGCTGGTACATCTGACATTGGTTCTGACGAATTTGCATCAGCCGTGTTAGCCGTCGCTTTTGCCTCGGTTCGGATTAGACCGAGCCGCTTCCACTTCGCATCATCATGTCGTGTCTGCTCTACCGTGTCTGACGCCTGTGTTTCTTCCCCGGTGCCGACCCAGCAGCAGACTGCCGCGTGGCCCTGGCCTGGCACGCTAGAGTGCGCCGTCGCACCGTGGCAACTTGTAACACCCTGAAAATTGAAGAATTTAAAACTGGGAATTAAAAATCAGAACTTACAAAAAAATTTTGGTTTATTGCTTCTCATCGTGTTTACTGCTTCTTATTTGCCAGCTTTGTTGCAGGAAGTTTATAATAGGAATGATTCATCTTGAAAATTTAGAAAAAAACCAAATGATTTGAATTCCCAAAGGGGGAGAAAATGTTAAAGTAAAGATTTGGAAATTTTAAAAAAAAGAATATAAGTAGGATGGGCCTAGGATTTATAAAAATATACTTGGGATCAAAATATTATTTTGTGATGGAGTAATAATATTCAAGTGAGCAAAATGAGTGATAAAATATTTTTTTAAAAGATATATATGGAGCCTAGAGTGGTTAGAAAATTATTTTGAATCAAAGTCACATTTTCTTGAATTTAGGAAAAGGATTAAATTAAATATGTAAAATATATTTTAAAATAATAAAAGTGGGTAAAAAGTTTGAAAACATATTTTAAAACTTAATTTTTGGGTGTGCTAGATTTTATTTTAATTTTAGAGGTGAAAGGAAAAAAAGAAATGAGAAAAAGAGAGATTAATTCGGGAAATTATGAAAATGCAGTATTCATCCTGTCGCCACGTGTTCGACACGCTCCGGCTCCCTCCCGCCGCGCGAGCGCACGACGCGCTGCGCGCCCGCGCGCCACGCCGAGCCCAGCCCCACTCCCGCCGCGACACTCGGCGCGCGCGCGCCGCGCCGCGCCGGCCTCCCCTCGCCGCGCCGCGCGCCCGCACGCCCGCGCCGCGCGCACCCGCACGCCGCGCGCCGCTCGCGCCGCGCCCCCGCGCGCCACGCCACGCCTCGCGCCGCGCCGCCCCTCCCGAGCGCGCCCACACGTCTCGCGCCTCGCCGACCCCGCCGCCTCGCGCCCACACGCGCCGCCGCGCCCGCCCCGAGCGCCGCCACGCGTCGACCTCGCCGCCCGGCCCTCCGCACGTCGTGCTCGCACCTCGCGCCCGCGTGTATGTCGCCGCACGCTCCGCGCTCGCGCGCCGGCTCCGCCGCTCGAGCCGCCGCGTGGCTCGCTGCGCCGCGCCGCGCCCCGCCCCGCTCGCCTCGCCGCCGCGTGTCGCCGCCGCACCACCCCATCGCGCCGGCCCTCCCTCTCCGCTGCTATAAAAGGGGCGAACCCCTCTCCAACTCCCCATCCTCACCGTTCTCGCTTCCCTCTCTTTTCCCTCACCCTAGCCGCCGTCGCCGCACTTCTAAGTCGCCGCCGCCGCCGCCGTTTCGCTGAGATTTCGCGCCGCCGCACCGGGTTCGCCGCGTCGCCGCTCGCCGTCTGCCGTCGGTATGCCACCGCCCTCCGTTTTCCCTTCTCCCAGCCGTGCGCCGCCGCCCTTGCCGCCGCCACGCCCTCGCCACCTGGCTCGGCTGGACGTGAGGAAGAAGCAAGGGGGTAGACGGGAGGATAGATAGAAGAGAGAGAGTGAACAGGAGAGAATAGGAAAGAAAAAAAAGGGAAAGAAAAGGAATGAGAACAGAAAGAAAAGAAAAGGGAAAAATTAGGAAAAATCCATAAAAATTAGGAATAACTTTTGGGAAATATTTGGAAAATATTGGGACAAAAATATATAGTTTTCTCATATATTTTCTCTGAACAAATTCGGATTTCAAAAATAATTAGGGGCCGACCATTAAAATGTGAATTTGGAAATATTTAACCGTCGCGTAGTTTATTATCTAGGAATTTCTTTTCGACTTAGCTTGTCATCAGATATTATTTTTCTAAACCTAAAATTTCAAAATTACTTAGTATAGCGTCTAAGCTTTAGGGTTAATTAGTTATTTTCAGATTCAATTATTTTTAACCTAGGACTTGTCGGCTTAATAAAATTTGGATAAAAATTAGAAGTTAACCATTTCCTTTTTATTATTATATTTTGAGTCACCAACCATTGAGAGCGTCGAAGACTCAAGCCAACAAGGTCACGAGCAAGGCAAGTCAACACTCCCCTTTGAACATATTGATCCTATTTTGCGAAATGATATTGATTTAAACTCCAAACATGCATGCTATACACAAAATACCTATGCTTGATATACCATGCCTTGATATTGCTTACCTTTAGATATAATCTTTGTGACCCCCAATGTGATATAACCGGAGGATAGCTTCGGTAAAATGCTTAGCCATACTTATACTAGAATCTTGCATACTCATACTTTTACAAAAAGCTATATGCTTGGGAAACTACCTTAGGGAAGGTAGTTGAGATACGGCATGTGGAGACATGAGCGTCACATTGCCTTGATCATGATGAAAATAGTTTTGATGAAAAAAATGAAAAATACAAAACCAATGTTTTCAGACTGGGGCGGATGGATGGATTTGCGTGGATTCCGGCAAAGGCTAGTATCGACCCTGGTCAATTAAGGACTGAGCCATAGGACTTACAACTTAGAACAAACCAGTACAACCGTACTTCTCGAATGGGTATAGACCTAGCGGAGTAGATAGCCGAGCGGAGGCAGTATCCCTGCATAGTGGTTCAGGTGTAGGTGTTGAGTTAAGGACCTACCAATAGGTAGAGTGTCCTGGGCCTACCAATGGTAGAGTGCCCGTAATTGTGATAAGACAAAAGGCCTTTATGTGAATAATAAACTGAACTTAACGATGACTTAAAGATTAAGTGAGTTTTTTCTCTTACCCCGGGAATGCCAGAACTCCTCTCGCTGCTAGGAAATGACGGCTAGAGTGCATGAGGACTTAAGTTCATGGAGCGGGTACTGCCAAAGTGAGGTTATCGAAAGGCTTTGCCGTGACCGTCCCATATGGAGGGATGAAGGCTCATTCAATGAGCAGTTGCGGAGTACGGGTAAAGTATATATCCACTGCAGTGTGAGTAAATCAATCTATTCGAATAGCCGTGCTCGCAGTTAATGAGCGACGTGACAAGTTTCTCCCGTGGCTAGACTCATAAGTTTTAAAATGATGGGTTGGTATGCATAATGATTTTATGAGCTGGTGGACTCAACTTCTCGACCTGCGAGAAGGGATAGACTCCCCAGAAAACCATGATGATCCGAAGACAAGAAACCATCCTTGGTATCACGATGGATGGTTGATAGAACCGTCACCAATTTAATATACTATGAAACTAAAACTTGACTGGCTAGATGTTAGGTTTGTGAAATGATTTGTGAAAATTGGCTTTGTGCAAATAAACCACAGCCACCCTTTGAATGACCCTATCATGTGCATCATTCCGTGTTGGCTTGCTGAGTACGTTGGGTACTCATCCTTGCTATACGCACAAACCTACAGATGTAGGCATGGAAGACCTAGAGGACCCGTACGCATACTACCAGGATGAATGAAGACAATGGAGCGCAATAGGTCTTAGTCCCCAGTTGTTGCCTGTAGGCGATCGACATGCCGCTGCCTTCCGTTTGCTATCTTACCTAATTTCTGTTTTTGGATGTATCCGGACCGGTAGGTCCTATATGTTTTGGATATTGCCTTTGGGCCTAATATTGTAATACTTTTGGTGTAAGATTATTCGTGCACTTTGCACATGATAATTCAGTACTATATTCGTGGGTACCAAACTACTCGATCCAGGGAAATGGTACTATGAACACGAATGATTCCCGTCCTCAAAAATGGGGGTCTACAGAGCTGGTATCAGAGCAGTGCGACTGTAGGATTAGGCCAACTAGCGCCCCACCCCTTTATAGCTGGTTAAATGGAAATATCCCTACATAGGATTATTTTGAAAATATAGACTATTTTTACAAAACAAATATGTTTTTCCTTACACCCTTGACCCCCAATTCTCTACGAACATTTGATTTTACCACTACTTTTCTCTAACCCTAAGCTATCTTCAAAAATAGATGTTAGACTATGACCATGTTGGAACTTGGGAGATTGTTTAACCCACTAAAACAATGAGAGTACACAGAATCAGGCCCCATCCATAGCTTAACCTCTACTTTTCTCTTTCTCTTTGACAATAGATGGGAAAAGCCAAGGGCAGTAAATCAAGATCCAGAGCGACCCTACAGACATTCCACCTCCTTTTCCTATAAACTCGACCTTAGCCCAGGTAGTGGCTAACTAGACACAGTTAATGATCATGATGATGCAACAAATGCAACGACACTTTCAACAGCAACCAATCCAAGTTCTGGGTCAGTACCCAGAGCAACGTCGGTACGTTTCGTCGCAAGCCCTGATGACTCCCGCAAATACACTGTCAAGCCCACAGAAAGCGGTAACACCAAACCCGTCATTAGGATGGAGGGAAACACTTGAACCCCGCTATGGTTTCATGGAACAAGGACTTGGAGTAAGGAACAGTACATGAGACAAGTACACCAGGACCCCGATCAAGGGAGAGATACAGTGCGGAAGAAAGGATAAAGAATCCAATCAAACAACCGACCAAGGTTTCAGTTCACCACCATCTAAACCCAAGAAGAGGAAGTCACCAAAATGGAATATAGGTGGTACTGGCAAGATGATCATTACAAGAACAGTGTGTACCCCTGAAGATACTAAGGAGATTCCCTGATGTCTAAGGAAGAATGTGACTTGCTTCAACTGTGAAGAATTTGGGCACTATGCCAACCAATGCCCCAAACCACACAACATTCCTCCTCTTACCGGTGCCAATGCAACAACTCTAGGTGGCAACCCCAGATCGGGCGGCAGCCCAAACAACTAGACAAGAAGTCAGCATCAACTCTGGTCTTGCGATTGGCGCGGAGAAACTGCTGCCGCCTGTTCTGCTCCATCTGACGCCCGATCTGCTCCAGAGTTTGAGCCTGTGGGATTTTCTGCATCGCCTGGATCTGCTACATCAGCTCCATGTAGCTCATTAGAGGCATAAAAAAATCAGTGTCAGATGATGGATTAGTCAAAGGACGCAATAACTGTTCATTCCTCGATAAACAAATAGGAGATAGCAGATCTGGATTAAGGAGCTGAATCTCAGAACGGAGACGAGCCCCAACATTGGCATGAAGCGCAGTGAAGGGAAATATAGTTTCATCAAAAACAACATCCCTTGAAATATAAAAACGACCAGTAGAGACCTCTAGACATTTAAATCCCTTGTGCATATTACTAAAGCCAAGATAGACACAACGCTAAGAGCGAAATTGAAGTTTGTGTTTGTTATAGGGTCTCAAATTTGGCCAACAGGCACAGCCGAATACCCTGAGAGTAGAGTAGTCAGGTTTTTGCTCAAACAATTTTTCCAAAGGGCTAATGTTGTTGATAACTCTGCTAGGAACATGGTTGATAAGATAGGTGGCAAAAATTTTAAAGGCATGGATGCATAAGACAAAAGAGATAGACCAATTTCAACTATATGCCTATGTTTCCTCTTTGCTGACCCATTCTGTTGATGAGTCTAAGGACAGGAGACATGATGCACAATGCCTATCTTAGAGAAAAAGGAATTCAAGGATTGGTATTCACCTCCCCAGTCAGTCTGCATATGCAGGATCTTTCTATTGAACAAGCGTTCAACCATGACTTGAAACTCCTGAAACTTGTCCAGAACTTGAGATTTATGATGCTGGAGATAGATCCATGTAAATTTGCTAAAGTCATCAATAAAACTAACATAATACTTCTTTCGTCCAATAGATTCTGGGGCAGAACCCCATACATAAGAGAACACAAGTTCTAAAGGAAATTTAGAAACACTTGATGAAATAGGAAATGGTAATTGATGACTCTTAGCTTGTTGACAAGCATTACAAACTGACTCATGAGACAAACTTGAATAGGGGAGGCTGAACTTATTGACTACTTGCTTAACAGTAGATATGGAGGGATGACCTAAACGATGGTGCCACCGGTCCAAGGATAATTTCACAACGTTGTTGGCTTGCTTCAAGGATGATTGTGGTAGGGGATATAGCCTGCGCCATGACCTTCCTCTAAGAAGTGTTTTCTTGCTGACTCGATCCTTAAGAAAGAAAAAGTCACGATGCAATTCAAGGAAAGCAGAGTTATCGTCAACTAAACGATGTACAAAAACAAGATTTTTCTTGGCTTGTGGAACATATAGCACATTTTTAAGATGTATATTGCGACTGTTAATAGGGGAATGAACAATTGCATGTCCAACATGACTTATCTCCATACCTGCACCACTAGCCTTGTGGATCTGCTCATTCTGGTTGTACTTCTCCTTCACCGTGAGTTTCTCCAGCTCTCTAGTGACATGATCAGTAGCACTAGTGTCGATGTACCAATTTGTATCAACTCCGTAGGAATTGATCGCTGCAGCTGCAACATGTTTTGTATCAGGAACAAAGTCCTCATCATACCTATACCAACAATCCACCGCGGAGTGCCCTCGTTTGGAGCAAACTTGACAAGTCAGCCTCCTGTCGATGCCTCCTGCTGGCGCATGTCCACGACCTCGGCCACCTCTTGGATTGCCTCGACCCCGGCGACCACTATGGTTGCCATGACCACGACTGCTGCTGTTGTCGTCGTGCCCTCCATGGTTGAAGCTGCCGCGGTTTGCAAGGTTGACAGTGGCCTCCTGTGCACCTTGGTAGATGGCCAGCCATGCCTCAAAGTTCAACACTTGGGAGTACAAATCACTTACAGTGATCGGATCTATCCTGGTGCAAACAGCTGAGACCACCTTGGAGTATCCTTCTCCTAATCCAGTGATGATGTACTGGACCAATTCCTCTTCATCAAGGACGCGACCGCTGGCAATCGCCATCTCATCTCCCAGCGACTTCATCTTGGCAAAGTATTCTGGTGTTGTCATGCTACCCTTCTTCGTGTTGGAGAGAGCGAAGCAGGTGTTGATGGATCTGGCGCGTGTGTGGGTGGAGTACATGCCCTCGATCACCCGCCACGCTTCTGCGGCAGTCTCGCAAGTTGCGACCTGCATGAGGACCTCCCTCGTCAGAGACGAGAGAAGGAATCCCAGCACCTACTGGTCAGTGGCCTCCCAATCATCGTACGCTGGGTTCACCGTCTTCGTTGTTGTGTCATCTGTTGTGACGCTGATTTCCACCGGTGGTTTCTTTGTTGCACCGGTCAGATGACCTTGAAGCCGTGCTCCTCTAACAGCGGCATGGATCTGTACCTTCCAGAGGGCATGATTTGCCTTCCCGAGTTTCTCTGTGATCGGGTGGCCTTGGAGTGGATAGGAGATCGTAGAGTTTGAGGAAGACACCATAAGAGATTGGTCGCTAGAAATGGATCAATGCTCTGATACCATGTGGAAAGGTGTGGGTGGAAATGATCACACTCACGCTGTGTCTCGCATGCGTGTTGATATAGGACAGGAATAGCCCCTGTCGTGGCAATACAGAGTTCGACACAACTTGAGAGAAACTGAAGCCGAGATGGGAGGAAAGGATTACATGCGATAACAGGAAAGGAAACAACCTCTAACAAATCAGCTATTATCACATGTGACTAACTGTACTGATTCACAGAGATAGGCTAATAACCTTATCATCTAACAGGGGGTCCCACCTGTCCGTGCACTATCTTCTTCTTTCTCTTCCTTGCCTCTCTCCCCTCCCCCCTCACAGGCTCTCGAGGTAGCCATGACAGATGAGAGCCCACCCACTCACCGAACTTGAAGAAGTTGGAGTCGGCGATGAGCTTGATGGGGAGCCCGTCTCTTTGGCAAAGCTAGTGAGCTCGGGAGAAGAGGGTCGACGGTGAGCTTGAAGTGGAGCCACCTTGTTGGCCAAGGTCAGAGAAGACAAGGACAATGATGCTTCAATTCTCTCCTTCACGAGGCCTCAGCCATCGCTTCCTACCCAAATTCCACCATCGCCGTGAGCCCGGAGCTCTGCTGCCGTCGTCGCTAGCTCTTCTCGATGACCAAGCGGGAGAGGCTACCCTCCAGATTTCCTCGACCTACCTCAGTCGGCAAGTTCGCTCCACCCAGACGAATGCAACAACTTTGGCATGGAGGCAGCGACGAGATGGCTATAGATGTAGAGCTTGGTCTGCCGGTGTCGTCCACAACCTCGCTGGCTGCCATCCTCTACCAAAGCTTATACCTCCTTCACTGAATCTAATCTGTTGCAGATAGTGATACAGAGATGAGGCGTGCGAGCATGACGACAGTGAAGGAGGATAGAGGTTGGAGGTGGAGCTCGCTCAGGGAGGATGCTGAAGGTGGCGGATGGTGTGGAGCTTGAGCTCACTTAGGGAGGCAACAACGACCGCCTCTTGGCTATGAGATTGGGCCGGTGAGCTCGAACTCTGCCTCCTAGCCCATGTCGCCTTCTATCCCTCGCCAACGTTGGTGGCGTCCTTGTGCGGGCGAGAGAGGGAAGTTTGGCTACGGTGCTCCACCATGAGGATTTCGACAGTGGTGGCCCTCGGCGATGGCTCTCCACAACGGGAGGATTTGGTGGCAGTGGTCCTATGCATCGCTAACTCTAGGAGAGGAGAGATTGAGAGGAAGAGAGAAAGAGGATAAAGGCAAAAGCTTGACTGATAGATAGAGCCCATTTTTCAATATATTTTTTGCTGACTAAACTACCATGTCAGTTGCCACATAGGCAAAAACCACCTAGTCTTGAAGAGGGGGGTAAATTACCCGATTTTAATAGTTTGGGGTTGTTGGATACCCGATTTTAGAGTTTGGGGTGAATTTTTAAACACATGCAAGAGTTAAGGGGTGTAAAATGGACATATCCCAAAAAACCAAAATATATTCTATTCTATTTCTCATTGCACTTGCATTCATCTCAAAAATTCACACACGAAGGATGGAAGACATGCAACACAGAATAAACACAGTTCTATTTCAGGAGGGAAGCAACCTAAGCAACAGTTCTAAGCACATCTGGGCATCACAAAATCAACAGAGGACTTAGCGGTGACGAGGAGATCCTAAAGCTCCAATAGAAAACCGATCACGTCAAACTCTGCAAAGGAAGCCTAATCAATCAAACCGAACATCACGAAAGAGGAATCTAGCAAAGGAGGAGAGAAAGACTAACCATTTACGGTGAGATTTGACCTCCCAAGCACCACAGCCATGTCCACCTCCACCTCTAGAGCGCCACCATCTCCTCCCCCCGGATCCGACCATTGCGAGGTCAGGGTGGTCAAATCGGGTGACCCCTCACCTCGGGAAGGATGGATCTGGAGGCAAAGGTGTGGATGGTGCCGAGACCTCAAGAGGCGGCGACCAGAGCTTGGCGTTGGATCGAGACACCACGTGGATGGGAACGGTCAGATCTAGCATCCCCCGACCTTAGGGAGGTCAGTTTTGTGGTTGCTGAGCGGCGGATGGGAGGAGGCGCCAATGGAGTGCTTGAGGGCGAAGGCGCTGCCGGCCAGTGCTTGGGAGGGCGGAGATGCAGACAACAAGTTGGTGTCGCTCGGGGTACTCGAGCAGTGGCGGACCTAGGATTTTAGGTTTGGGTGGGCCGACGACGACGATGGCGAGGCGAGGGTCAGCAGGGTGGTTCGAGTCAGAAAAAATTAACATGCCACATATATAATGACCAATATATATGTATAAAATTTAGTAAAGTCACACACAAGGAGTATTTAAAACTAAATTTGATAAAAAAACTAAATTTGATACAAAGAAACTAACCTGATCTTGGCTGCATACTACGGAGAAGATTGCAGAATAGATATTATTTTTAATCTTACCAACAATGCTAGGACCAAGTGCAATTCTACAGTAACTAGTAAGTGTTGCTAGGTAAATAATCTACTTGCATAATTGAAGATAGGACACGAGATTCTGTTTAAATAATTCATTACCTTGTCAACACCCAGTTTACACCGGCGTCTCGGCATCGCGGTAGATCACAGGAGCATGCAACAACAGCAGCCAGCCGCGAACCCGGCAGCAACAGTAGCAGCAAACGTCCGCAGGCAGGAAGATGGCGCGTCGGCACTCGGCAGACAGGCAGGCACTGCAGGGACGGCCAACGAGATCACACATCATCACGCACTGTAGGCAGGGATCAACGGGATCCGATCACATGATCGTGGCAGTCGCGCGGCCGCGACGCAAGCAGGAGACGAAACGTCTAGGTCGAGGGGAGATCACGTCTTGCGTCGGGCCATCGACAGATGGAAATTGCAGAGGGGGGTCCGGGTGGGCCGCGGCCCACCCAGACCACCTCATAGGTCCGCCCATGTACTCGAGTGAGGAGGCGATGTCGGCGGGGTGCTTGAGGGCTGAGGCGATACCGGGCAACACTTGGGAGGCGAAAGGGGAGACGAGACAGTGGCGACCAGCGCTTGGGGGTTGGAGCGAGAGATGGTGAGGCATCCAAAGAGTGGGGGAGAGATAGAGAGACTTGAGAAAGAGAAAGAGGGGAAAAGATCTATTAAAAAGAACTTGTAGTTTGCAAAAGTGGTGTGGGCTTACTAGTGACAGACATATATGTGGGCCCACCATAGATAATATATGTGGGCCCATCATAGATAAGAGGTCACACTATATGTCGGCCCATCAAAAGTGTTCTATGTCGGGTTCACGTATAAACCCATTACATATGAGTTTTTACCTATGATGGGTCCTGAGCTCATCTACAACAGGTTTTATTTTAGCCCGTCAAAGATGAAGTCATTCGTGACGAGACACTTATAGTGTGTTAAAGATAGGCCGATCTAGCTTAGTGCGTGTTTCATTTAAATTTGTGGAGGATGGATGGTTGATTAATTTGATTTTGTGATAACTATTTAAGGTACCAATGAATAAATTAAATATTAAAAAGTTAAAATAGATTTAAAAAGGTATTTAAAAATTATATATAATTTTTTAAAAACTAATTATACCATTTAGCAACTTAGAAACATGTTCTTGAGCAGGTAGATTCACTTTAGTTAATACATGATCATAACTTATTATCCTCTAACATGTTCCAAAGTAAAACTTAATTTTTACCAGATGCTTATTGTGACTTACTAAAGGTTATCTACCACAGGTCCTCTTAATTCCTCCTCATGATTAAGGTGGAAGAAACCACATTCGTTCAAAGAGAAGGGAATAAACTACAGTCTTATGTCTGCACTTTGGTAAGCAAAAACGTGTTCCAGTGATTAATTAATTGTTTTTTCATCAAAAAGAGATAAAATTATATTACTAAGTTCCAAAGTAAATATAGTCAAATTATGCGTGAGCGGCCACTATCTTGGATTTCCTACAGCATGGTGCAACGTATATCGATCATCAGGTAGGTGTGCATGCGTGTACCATATGACGTCGATATATATGTCCATATGACGTCTACTCATGATGTTAATTACAACTACATGTAAGATCGAATACCTAATACTAAGCCAATCAGAGAGGGTGAATGGTTGATATCCTCAAAAACCAAATATATAGCGAAAATAAAAGTTAACCTCGAAATTCGATGTAGATCGGTCCGACCGGTTGTTGTGTCGGGCCCGATCGCCCGAATACTCGGTCCGACTGGTGTAGATCCGGTCCGACCACCGGATTTCGCTGAAGTCGTCTTCCACCGTGTGCCGGTCTGACCGCAGTACTCCGAACGGTCTGACCGTTGAGAAGCTACCGGTCTAACCGTCGGTATTCCTCCAGTTAAACCACCGCACCCGAAAAAACACAAATCAAAGAACTCTCAAAATAGATACAAAAATATATTACTTCTCTCTATGTTTACAAAGTGCAACAACAGCACTCCTCACAAAATTTCAACAAAACTCGAAACCCTAACTTTCTCGCAACTCAACTCTCTCTAAAACGCATACCGGAGGCAACACTCTCCCTCTCTATTTATACATGAGGTAGGCAGCCTAAAGCGATGAATCCAACTTATACAAGAAGTCCTAATCCATTAGAAAACCTTATCGTATAAGAAACGAACTTTACAAACTCCAATTCTAACAATTTTGGACTCTTTCCAAAAATATAACTCCGTATCCCATACATACACAATATATTAATCGTATGCTATAAGAAATCTTCACCAACCACGTGCATCAATCTTTAGCCTAAGTATCCCGCATGATATCTGACCGTTTGGACGTCACCTTATCTCCAAGTTGACTCCCAATCCATCATCGGCAATACTCTCTCGAGACGTAAAGATTACCTACACATGAATCAAACAAAGAAACCATATCCGAGCACAAGCTATCTTCAACTTGACTCATTGTTAGCACACAATAATATTACATACGTATAGTATCCATTTAGAATCCATAAACACGAATTAAACATGAAAATCCAATGAAACAACCCGAAACCAAAACCGACACAGAGTTGGCCGGTCAAACTGCGGGCTGACCGGTCTGACCATACATTGACCTCCGGTCGATCGCAAGCACAAGCCCGGTCCGACCGGACCACTGTTCACCGTCTGAAAATTCCAATCCATCTCCAAAACCACTTCGCCCATAAACTCCAAATTTCAAAACCAATAATCATATATGTCAATAGTTCATCACTATAGAAGAATCAAACATACTTTAATTTTATACTACCACCGTCCTTTGATATATCATCTGTATTAGGATGTATCTTACTTAATAGTATATTATATTATATTATACTATAGTATAGAAGGGAGTAGTAAAGTTTATAACCAGTCTTTAAACTTATTTTCTCTTATCATTCATGTTCCTAAATTCGTTAAGTCTTCGAGCTTATCAAAGTGTGTTATTCTGATTTTAAATTGTCACAACCCTCTGAGATCCTTACGTGATGCTCACGTGGCATGCAACATGGGCACCGACTTTGTGTGGAAAAAGAGAAAAAAAGAGAGAAAGAAAACATATCAGGGAAGAAGAAAAATGAAATTTTGAGACCAAAATATCCGTATAGCATATTTCGCTTTACTATGTAGCATGCCACATAAATGTGACATAGGACCTTAAAAGGGTTGTACGTAAGTGCGACATAGGACCTCAAAGGGTTGTGATAATTTAGGACTAGAATAATATACTTAAAGAAATTTAGAGATTAAAACAAATATTTTGAGAGTTTGGGACTTGAATAATAGAGGCAAATGAGTTTAGGAACGGATAACGCACTTTCCTCTTAAAAAATTAGCATGCGTACTACCATAGTTAGGTAAACCAATAAATAATATGCATATGGCACCTCAATAATTAACGAAGTTAAGTAGATCATCAACTTAATTTTGTAACAGTTCGATGTGTTGATTATACAATTTTAAGAATTTTTCTAATCATCACAGAGGTACTGAGATGTATTATAAATTAACACCATAAGTATATACGATACCTCACACCTCAAAAGCATTGTTAGTTTAATGGTATGCTTTAATTAGCCCAGCTAAGTTCAGTTTTACTACTGAAGAAAGTCACACTAGTCCCGGTTCGTAACCCTCAGTAGTCCCGGTTGTCAAACTGGAACTACGAATCCGGGACTAGAGATAGACTATCTCTAGCCCCGGTTAAATAACCGGGACTAGAGATGCACCTTTAGTCCCGGTTGAAGCCACCAACCGGGACTAAAGGTGACGGAACCACGTGGCCGGCTACGTCATCGTTAGTCCCGGTTAGTGGCTAACTGTCTTCTGATCGATGATCTTCTGTGAAATTGCGTTCAGGAAAGCACATAGCTTTGTTATTGTTGCCCGGACATTATCGGGAAGGATACCTCGAATTATAACGGGAAGCAGCTGTGTCATCAACACGTGTCAGTCATGGGACTTTGGATTTGTGAACTTATTATCCTTCGTACTTATTATTCCCTTTATATTTGAGGAGTATCCAGACGGTACCTTGATGCTCTCTAGGCATTCAAACATTATTTCCTTCTCTGCTCTGCTCAGAGTGTAGCTGGCTGGACTTAGGTATTAGGCTTCTTTATCCTTTGGTTGCGGGTGAAGGCCGTCGCGTTGTGCCATATGTTTCAGATCGTTACGTGCCTCAAGTGTATATTTTGATTTTCCGTATACACCTAGGAAGCCAAACAAGTTTACACAAAGGTTCTTGGTGAGGTGCATCACGTCGATTGCGTGGCGGACGTCCAAGACTTTCTAGTAGGGCAACTCCCAAAAAATTGACTTCTTCTTCCACATCGCCGCGTGACCACCTTCACTTGCTATAGATTGGTTGCCGGGTCCCTTTCCAAATACTACTTTGAGGTCTTTCACCATGGCAAACACGACCTTTCCGTTGCGATGCTTTGGTTTAGTACGATTGTCGGTGATATGAGCCCGGGGGTATGTCAGGGGCATGACATCTGAGAAAAGGGAAGGATCCCTTGCCCGTCAAAAGAGCGTCAAAGTTATGCCCTGAAAGGCTTAGGCGAGTCTCGCCACGGGTGGCCACGTGGCCGCCCTGCAGGGCCGGCCCGAGGCTGCCCGAGGCCACCGTATTCCCAAACGGCGGGGTCCGGATCACCCGACTCCCGGTCGGGGAACCGGATCACCCGGACCCCCATCCTTCATCCCGCACCTCTCTGAGAGAGGGGCAAGTCCAAATACCAACCAACCCCTTTAATGCTCAAAAGGAGGGGAGCTGAGCGCCTGCCTCGCCGCATTCAATGCGATGTGAGGCGCGGCTGTCAGTTGCTCCCATCATCACCCCTTTTTGCCTATCACAAGGCAAAGGGGGCTAAAAGTCTTTGACTAAGACCGCGGCGTGGCCGCGCACCCACTCTGCGCACGCCTCCCGCACGCCCTGTCCAGTCGCATTTAATGCGTTGGGTTGCCGCGTGGGAGAGAGAGAGTGCGCGCGTGGGAAGCGAGGTGCCAGTGCCTACCCATGGAATGGGCCACTGGCTAGTGGGTCCCGTCGGAGTAGGTAGGCAGGCCATCATCGCGTCAGCAGCATGGCTACCACGACGACCGCCCCCTTTTCCTCTTTTCATGACGCAGCAAACAGGAAGGAGTAGGAATGGAATGGCTTCTTCGACAAGACAAGATAAAAACCACTCCCTCACGTGGATTAAACTAGAAAAAAGTTGGGACTACTGTGATGTTCCCTTATACTATAAAAGGAGACCCAAGTTCATCATAGAACAGGTTCTGCTCTTTCGGCTGGCGGGTTGTTGTTGGTTGCTGTTAGATTGACCCTCTCTAGGTCATGGACTGATCAGCAGATCAGCCCCCTGGGCAGCAGCTAGCTCTTGGCAATACCTCGTCCACCACTGAGTCCAAAGGAGAGGAACATTCCCCTTGTTCTTGGCAGCTTGCCCCATATACTTCATACAAACAGGAGTAGGGTATTACACCACACCGATGGCCCGAACCTGTATAACCCCCGTGTCTCTGCAATCTTAGCTTCTTCTTCCCGCCTCATCTGCATTATTTCATTCTTTCTGCGAGTTTAAACCAGGATACACCGCTCCCCGTGCCGAACCAAAAAGGGGGTCCTCCGGATCCCTGTGTGTCGATCTACGACATCGACAGCTGGCGCGCCAGGTAGGGGGAGCGCACTGCATTTTGATTTAAACTCCTACACTCATCTTATTTTCTGGCAAGAATCCTCTCTCGCCGACCCCGCCATGGTCCACGGCCGCGTCCTACGCTCCGCGTCAGGCTCACTCGCTACGCGCGAGCGTGACCTGACCAACGAGGCGGCGGAAGAGGTCGATGCGGGTAGGCACAGCCCCAACTTTCGCCACCTTCGCTCGGGGGGAAAGGATCTTCGTCTCCCTCACCACCGCTGGTGGCGACGGCGGCAGCAGCGCCCGCGCCATCCCCTCTGCCCCCCGCTGAAGCGGCGGTTGAGGGTGGAGGGGCCCATGCATCCCGCAGGTCGACAATGCCCGCGGACCTGCACCACGCCCTAGCGGCGTACCGGCGAGCCCCGCCGAGGCGACGTCTATCGCCGCCTGGAGTTTGGCACTCCTGAGGGTGCCCCGCAGGCGGCAAAAGCTCTTTTGCGCCACCCCCCGATCACCCCTGGCGAGGGATCCAACGCCAAGAGGTGGTTCGACGACGTGGCGAAGCTCGTAGGCACGGCCCAGCGCCAGCTGGCCGCTGACCTTGCTTCCTCCAGCCGCCGACCGCGCGGTTCACACACCACGGTAAGCTCTTCCTTCCGACGACGGGCTCGAAGGGCAGCGGCTGCCGCAAGGGCAGAGGAGAGCCCCTCAGCGGCGGCCCAACCGGAACCGCCCTGGGACCTGCTGTACGCAGGGCGCAACGCCCGCCTCCGCATCGAGCTGCGCCGAGACGAGCACCGCTTAGGGCGGGCGCCGGACTGCACCTCCTCGTCGGGAGGCGCCACCTCACGGCGAGCAGCCGCAACGGCCCTCCCGCAAATGGAGCCCCTCGGCAGACGGTGAGTGGCCGTAATGGCCCAGCCCAAAGCGGAAGCTCCGCGGCGCCCAATGAGGCCCCGCAGCCGTTGTCGCTTCTATGGCCGGCAACGGCCGCCGTGCCTTTGTTGCCGACCTCCGTAACGTGCGCTGGCCTAACAAGTTTAGGCCGGCCCTTACGGAGAAATACGACGGCTCGGTTAACCCTACCGAGTTCCTCCAGATGTACACCACATCCATTGAGGCTGCCGGAGGAGACGAGCGTGTCATGGCTAACTTCTTTCCCATGGCGCTCAAGGGCCAGGCCTGCTCCTGGCTGATGAATCTGCCGGCCCGGTCAGTCACTTCTTGGGACGACCTGTGCCGCCAGTTCACCTCCAATTTCCAGGCACGTACCCGCGCCCGGGAGTGGAGGCAGACCTTCACATGGTCCAACGAGGGGAGGACGAGCCCCTGCGCAAATACATTCAGCGTTTTTGCCAGGTACGCAACACCATACCCTCCATCGCTGACCATGCAGTGATCTTCGCCTTTCGGAGTGGCGTATGCCACGACGTTATGTTAGAGAAGATCGAATCCAAGGCCCCCCGGACTACCACGGAGCTCTTCGAGCTCGCAGACCGGGTGGCCCGCAAGGAGGAGGCTCGGGTTTGGAATCCTAGGAATCCTACCTCGGCCTCCACTGGTGCTACCCCCTCCGCGTCCCGTGAAGAGCGATGCGAATGGTGATGGAAGCGCAGGCCATCACGCGGTGGCGAGGAGGGCCACGTCCTCGCCACCGACGGAGCCGAGAAGCCCTCGCGGAAGGGCAAGCCCGCGGGTAACCGCAGGCAGTCCCCTGACCCTCGTCCCCAGGGCCGGGTCGGAGACAAATGGTGCATGGTGCACCAAACCTCCCACCACGACCTCTCCTGCCGTTCGATCAAGAATCTGGCCGAGCGGGTGCAAAAGTACGAGCAGGAGCGGAGAAAGAATGAGAAGGAAATCCGCCGCAAGGGCAAGGCACCGGTGGAGCGTCCGGACAACCGGCGAGAGGAGGCCAAGGATGCGGCCCCCGCCGAGGACGACGGTGACAACCTGGGCTACCAAGACCCCCAGCACGTCGTTGCCACCATCGACGGCGGTGCGGGCGCCCAGGTATCCCGCCGGAGCCTCAAGTCCATGAGGTGCGAGCTCCTTGCAGCCGTGCCGTCTCACGAGGCGGCCCGAAGGTCGCGCTAGGCAGAGGTGCCCATCACCTTTGACCAGACCGACCACCCAAGGAGCATTGCACGTAGTGGCCACTTGGCCCTCGTGACCTCCTCCACCATCTGCAACGTCAAGATCGCCCGAGTCTTAATTGACGGAGGCGCGGCCCTCAATGTACTATCCTCGAAGGCTTTTGATGTAATCAAGGCCCCGGGAATGGTGCTCGGGCCCTCTCACCCCATCATTGGGGTGACGCCGGAAAGGTGTGGCCCCTTGGGCAGATCGCTCTGCCGGTCACCTTTGGGGCCCCCACTAATTTCCGTACTGAGCGGATCGACTTCGATGTGGCAGATCTTAATCTGCCCTACAACGCTGTGCTCGGGAGGCCAGTGTTGGTGAAGTTCATGGCGGCTACACATTATGCCTACCGCCAGCTCAAGATGCCGGGCCCCGGAGGCCCCATCACCATCCACGCCGATGTTAAAACCGCGCTGGACTGTGCGGAAGCGCGCGTGGACGACATTGCGGAGGCCGACCGCGTTGAACCCGAGAACCCCCAAGGGGAGTCGTCGGGTTCCCGGGCCCCGAAGCAACGCATCACCTCTGCCGATGAGGTGGTGATTAAGTCTATCCGTTTGGGTGACGCCGTCCAAGACCGCCAACATTGGCGGCAACTTGGACCCCAAATAGGAAGACACGCTCGTCTCCTTCCTGCGGGCAAATGCCGACGTGTTTGCTTGGAAGCCGTCGGATATGCCCGGGGTCCCCAGGGAGGTGATCGAGCATCGACTTGCAGTATGGTCGGACGCACGCCCGGTCCGACAGAAGGTGAGGCGGCAGGCCCCGGAGCGGTAGACGTTCATCCACGAAGAGGTGGCACGGCTCCAGGAGGCGTTCATCTGCATTATTTCATTCTTTCTACGAGTTTAAACCAGGATACACCGCTCCCCGTGCCAAACCAAAAAGGGGGTCCTCCGGATCCCTGCGTGTCGATCTACAACATCGACAACGATGGTCTGCCTTTTGATCAAAATGTTTGCCTTTTCTCCGGACAGGGTGGCTTGCAACAAGAAAGCGACGATGGCCCATGTACACTACCTTCTTACAATGTTTCAGGTACGTACACTCAGTCTCATCCATACAGTGGGTGCAAGCGTTGTACCCCTTGTTTGACTGTCCGGATAGGTTGCCAAGTGCAGGCCAATCATTGATGGTAACAAACAGCAACACTCGTAGTTTAAACTGTTCCTGTTTATCTTCATCCCACACGAGAACACCTTCTTTCTTCCACAGCAGTTTTAGATCTTCAATCAGCGGTCTCAGGTACACATCGATGTCGTTACCAGGTTGCTTCGGGCCTTGAATAATAACCAGCATCTGAATGTACTTTCGCTTCATGCATAGCCAAGGCGGGAGGTTGTAGATACACATCGTCACAGGCCAAGTGCTATGCCCGCTGCTCATCTCTCCAAAAGGATTCATGCCGTCCGTGCTTAAGCCGAACCTTAGGTTTCTTGCATCCTCGCCGAAGTCTTCAAATGTTTTGTCGATGTTTCGCCACTGTGACCCATCGGCGGGATGTCTCAAAGATGCCGTCTTGTAGGCGTTCTTCGCGTGCCAACGCATCAATTTTGCATGCTCCTTGTTCCCGAACAGCGCTTCAGCCGTGGTATTATAGGAAAATACCACATCACCTTAGCAGAATCCTTTTCTTCGAGGGCCGTCCGTCAACTTCGCTGGATCATCTCGTCGATCTTGTATCGAAGTGCTTTACAAATCGGACATGCTTCTAGGTTCTCGTACTCCTCACCGCGGTAGAGGATACAATCGTTAGGACATGCGTGTATCTTCGTACCTCCAGTCCTAGAGGGCGGACTAACTTCTTAGCCTCGTACGTTGATTCCGGCAATTCGTTTCCCTCGGAAGAATGTTCTTCACGAGTTTTAGTAACTCGCCAAATGCCTTGTCACGACACCATTTTTGGCCTTCCATTGTAAAAATTCCAGGTGGTACCTAACTTTTTGTGCCCCTGTTCACGCCTGGTACAAGGACCTTTGTGGTCCGCCAACATACGCTCTAATTTCGCACTTCCTTTACGCCTTCGCAGCCCCGTACGTCGCGCAACATCGACCAAGGTCATCGGCACCGTCGTTTTCTTTAGCATCCCCATCCGCCTCGCCCACCGTATTCTCTTCAAACCCACCGTATTGACCACGATCCGGAATGTTGTCGGCGTCTTCTTCATCTTCTTCCATTGCAACCCCACCTCTCCATGCGATGTCCAGCAATTGTAGTGAGGCATGAATCCCGACAAACAAGTGGGCATGAATAATTCTTGATGTAGAATACTCCTTCTCGTTTTTGCACTTTTTACATGGACAATGTATGAAACCCTTATGCTTGTTGGCATCACCACACTCAAAAATAATGGACGCCTTGAATAAACTCTCTCGACCGTCGATCCGCGTTGTACATCCATTGCCGATCCATCTACATGGAATGCACAAAAATCGTAAGAAAATTCCATGAAATTCAAATCATTTAAATATTATTACAATACTTATATATATATATAATCAGACAATTATTATATACTAATCCAATATACATAATGGGTTGTTCAAAAAATAGAATTATTTTTAAAAGGTTTTTTAAAGTGATAAACATAAAATTAATTAATTATTTTGCATCTATTTTAAAAGGTCATTTGTCATCTATTTTATAACTTTTTTGTCCAAAAGATTCTCTCTCATCATTTTTCATAAATATTTTTTGAGATAAAATTGTACGGACTAAATTCCTATAAATGTTACGTGCTAAGCTTACTTTTCTTCCTCTTTATTTTCCTCAACTTTTTTCTCAACATATAATGTGCTTAGCAAAATAATTAGTCCAAACAAATTTTCTCTCTCCTCATGTTTAAAAAAAATCTAGAGATGATTAATGTATAGAAAACAATCGTAAAATACAAAGTGCTAAGCATAAATCATAAGAGGAAGAAGTTGCTAACCTTGTAGATAGCAAAGATTTGTGTATTATCACCAAAACAAAATCACAAAAAATTTTGGCAGCACCTCCCCTCTAGCTAGAGAAAAATTTTGAAAACAAGTGTAGCAGGCTCGGGCTAGAGGAGGAAAAAGGAGTATAAAAAGCAAGCCATCTTTAGTCCCGGTTGGTGTTACCAACCGACACTAAAGATCATTGTTAGTCCCGGTTGGTAACACCAATCGGGACTAAAGATGGTGTCAGAGGCTGTAAGAACCTGTCAGAGCGCCAGGCATCTTTAGTCCCGGTTGTTAACACCAACCGGGACAAAATATAGCATCTGTAGTCCCGGTTGGTGTTACCAACCGGACTAAAGATTCCCGCTCTCGACACGCTCCGACAACATTTAAACCGGGACTAGTGGTGATCTTTAGTCCCTTCGTGACACGAACCGGTACTAAAGTTCCTAGAGAGCCGTTGAATTTTTAAACCAGGACTAGGATCATCTCTAGTCCCGGTGCAACTCAAACCGGGACTACTGTGATTTTTGTCACTTCAACCAATGATGATTTCTCCAGTAATGTTTGTAATATACTGTCTCCGATATTTTATACTATATGACCATCGTTGATTCTTTACACATATTTAAATATTCATTTTATTAAAAAGTTGCATAACTATTTTATACGTTTACTTGGTTTATCACTAAAATATATTTTAAGCATTGTTTATATTATTTATATTTGTATAAATTTTTTAAGAGTAAATTGTACTCGTGGTACAACAAGCTGATTGGTACAACTCGCTGATTGGTACAATATAGTCTGAAAACTTGAGAACCATATGTTTGAGTACAACAACTTAGAAAATGGATGCGTTCTAATAAAAAAAATAAGAATTTAGTATTTTAGTGTAACAAGGCTAAGTATGTGTTGTTTTCATTAACGAGTTTTAGATGAGTTTTTTCATTACGTAACCAGGTATTACCTTATAATCTTTAATTTAATCCATAAGAATTATGTTTCTCATCCAATTTGCACCACCGCCTTGGATTTTATCTTCTCAAATCTCAACCAAAATACAAAATTATTTGTATAGTAAAATTTAATTGACTTTTAGTTACTAAAATGACAAAATTAAAGTACGTTTAACAAATCTACGCAAGTATATTGACAAAATCAGTATTTAAAATTGGATGTGTAAAAAAATATCAAAATAATTAAGTTGTTGTATCATGCATAAATACAATTTACTCTTTTTTAAATATAATTAGTAATTAAAAAATCAATGACGTTATCTATTAAAAAATTTGAATATCCTATGCGTTTAATTAGCTACACATGACGAGGTATATAATGTTGACTTGCTTAATTAACAAAAGCATGAATGACTCACGAAATTGTGACATGTATATATTCATGACACATTCGATTAGACAGATAGGAAGAAAACATGTGCAACTGAAGGAAGAAATCAATTAATAACTAATTAATATTGTAACATCTCCCATTCACCCGTACATGCATGATCCAAACTGTTGACTTCAAATCATGAGCCTGTTGACCCAGGCACAAACAACATAAATTGGCAGGTAATATGCGACTATTATATACTTGACACGCATATGGATGAGACAAGAATTCTCTCAAGAGAAGCAACAACGACCCAATAATCAACCAGATCAGATTCTTTTGTGACAAATTGAACTAAACTTTTGACGAATCTAGCTAGGTTAGGAGTTTATTATAATTATATGTTTGACACTAATTAATTCCGACCAGTGCGCGAGACAAGAATTATCTTAGGAGAAGTAGTGACGACGATCAAATAATCAATCAACCAGATCAGCTTTTGTGACAAATTGAACTAAACTTTTGACGAATCTTGGTAAGCTAGCCTAGGCTATAACCATAAATATATAGTTCAAAACTGTAACATGATGCACAAGATAATCAAGCTTGGTAATTAGAGTTTTGATTTTTCTTAACGAATCCCTAAGACGGGCCATAAGTAGCCGTGCCTGAAAAAATAGGTCTCCGGTTGATGGACTGCATGGAAAAATGCATTATCTCGTGTGGTCCACTTAAGTGACCGCACAAGGTATTATTTCGTGCGGTCGCTTAAGCCGACCGCACGAGATAATACCATTATTCCGTGCGGCCCACTTAAGCGTCCGCATGGGATAATTACGTATTATCCCGTGTGGCCCATATTCAGATCCCTGTTCTCAGATGCCAATGGGTGAGAGACAACATGGTAGATAAATTTGGATTTACGTGTGTTTAACGGAGTAAAATTGGACACAAGGATGATCCATAGGTCTTGCCGAGCGTGTTGCACAAGTTTTTTATGTGAAGGATCCTTTCGATGAAAAGATAGACATTATTGTATCGGGCAAGCAACACATCATTGGTATTGACAACATTAAAGACACGTCCAATTATGATCAATACGACGCCATTTCCTTATTCACAGATCTTCCTACGCAGATGAAACGCATTGAGAGTGTCCTCGACGAATCAAAGTTTGCATCAATGCGAAAAGATGTTAATCCAAAAATTGTGAAACGCTAGTTTGTTTTTGTGTATAATATGTTTTTGCGAGTGAATGTATCAAACTTATGGTGTTACGAGTGAATGTGTATCAAAGTAATATGTGCAATGATAAAATTAATATATATAGTAATTAATAAAATTAATATGTGCATTGATATATTTATTAGTTTTTTAGTTTTACATGAGATAATTAATATGTTAGTCAAAGAAATAGTATTTACATTAATTAATAAAAGTAATATGTGCAATGATAAAATTAATATGTATAGTAATTAATAAAATTAATATGTGCATTGATATATTTTATTTGTTTTTAGTTTTATATGGGATTAATTAATATGTTAGTTAAAGAAATTAGGGGGCCGATTTTCCCGTGCGGGCGGCTTAAGTGCCCGCACGGAATAACCATCTTTCCGTGTGGGCCGCTTAAATCGCCCGCACGGGAAGATGATTTTGCCTTAAAAACGATGGCACATCGATGGAGGCAGTGGAAATCGGACATGAACACTCACTACGTGCAAAAAAACAAGTCTCCATTTGAAGACTATGCGGTATTACGCCCGCCAAATGGGATAGGTTTGTGGCGAAGATGACAAGCTCTGAAGCCTTAGCGCGGAGGAAGAAGATGTCCGACCTCGCAAAAAGAACAAGTACCCGTACCGATTGGGCTCTAGCAACTATGATGGCCACGTAGAGAAGTGACGAGCAACCGAAGAAAAGTTTGTCGCCCAAGGAAAGCCCCTGCTTGTAGATGCACTAAAGGAAAGAAGCAAAAACTGGGTTTGAGCACGGAGCACGGTCAGGGTCACCGACGAGGGAGAGATCCTTTTCGAGGATCCGGATATCGAGCGTGTAACCACTAGTCTAAAGGACATTGCGGAAAAGGAGAAGACTGGGAAATTTATTGCCAAGAGGGAGCATGATCAGTTGACAGCTGCACTGGGCAACCCCAATGGACGAGTAAGGGGTGTATCGTCAAGGACAAGTTGGAAAGAAGGGTTTCCTGAGGAAGCTGCAAGTTTCAAGAAACGGGACAGGTACAAACACAAACTTGAAGAGAAGATAGCAAAACAAGTTGAAGCACATTTCTACTCTCTTGTTGCACAGAATCGCCAAGCCTTTCCTAACGTGTTTCAGCAATCCGAAGAACCCACAGTACAAATACCCAGCAGCGTCGGGTCAATTGACACCGTGCCTTATCCAGTAGATACCATAACTGCCCCGACGTCGTGCATCCTCCTCGTGCCGATAGGAAGGGTCGGGAAGAGAAAGGAGGTGGGTACATGACTTGCTATACCAGGGTGATAATTTCACAACACGCCAATCCCTGAGGAATATGCAAGGGTGCAAGTGGCCAAGATGCATGCAGAGCATAACAGCTTAGAGCTAGATACTACAGCACCTGAAGGGATAGAATTGCTTGGGGATGCGGTGAATCAGTTCATTTTATGGCATCGACGAGATATCCTGCTGGTCGGTCCACAGTTAGCATCTCCAATCGAGCTGGTTCCTCAGATTGCTGTTGTGCCTACACCACCTTCTCCACCAGGGCCAGATTCGCCACCTAATCGGCCTACTTCCCCACCTTCCTTCCCCTAAAGATAAAGGTCCTGATTCGCCAAAACTGTCAGCCCCTGAAATCATCGCAGAACAACCTCCAACCGATGTCCAAGATATTCATTAATCTCCTCCAACACCACAATCAGCTTTGGCGGTACTTGAAAGGCCTCTTCTGAAAACAACAAGTGTTCCAAGTCCGAGCAATCTTGAACCTCGTCGGCCTATCCCAAAAATGGTTAGATCAACCTATGATAAGAAAGAAATGGCCGTATATGAGCAGAACTTAGTGTTCCACGCTTTCAGGGGGAGATCGTCGACTAACAAGAAGCAGGATCAACCTCCAAAGTTGTCGGATTCACAACAGTTGGTGAAAAACCAAGCGGAGGACCTGCAAAACTGGACTTCAGACGAAGTACCAACAAAGTACGAGTACGACAAGCCGTTCTTGTCGTGGCACGTCATGGAAGACATGTCTTGGGAAATTGGGCTAATGCACGACTAGTACCTAAAGGCGTCCAAAATGAGGCTCAACATGATTACTGTGGAGGTCCCGGATAACGCTTTCACCAGTGGACCAAATGGGATGCTGGTAATCGATTTCAACGACCTTCACGCATTATTCAAGATGGAAAAATAGACATAAATCTCGTTGCTGCATTTTTTCTGTAAGTATCAATCACACTTACTGTCATTAATGAATTTATTTGCAAACTAACTTCTGAATAATTACCCGCTGGATTACTTAGGATGCAATTCCACGATACGTCAAAGACCAACTATCCAGTTGGATACATTAACCCAACAAGGATATGCTAGACGGAACACGAGGTTCATGTTCGTGCAGATTGTGATGAGCTCAAAGGCAAAATGAAGTCCCGAAGAGACGCGACCATAAAAAAATGCACAAGGCGAAGATGGTCGCGATAGCACTGTACTTGGGCCAAGCTATGATCGAGCACAAAGACAAAAATGTCCTCATGGTCCCTTATGCGCTGTGATACGTAATATTCTTCGGTACAACCGATAATTTACTACGATATCACCTGCAATTAACATATCTCTTCTATCGCAGCGATCACTACATACTTTTTTTGGTATATCTGCGGGACCACTTGGCTGTAGTACTTGATCTGGCACACTACAAGGAGGATACATTCAAAGAGTTTCTCGTCTTGTTAAATTTGTAAGTACTATCATGCATCATTTAATAAGTTTTGTCTGTTGTTACTCTCGAAGAAACAATTGACTGAAACAAATTATTTTGTCTACATAGAGCACACACACATTACGTAAGACACGGTGGACCGGTCAAGGATCCACAAAAGAAGAAGCTTCACGTGAAAACACAATGGTCGGTAATTATATACATGCCCATTATATGCTGACATTTTATACTATGTTTAATTTCAAATATTGACGTATGAATACAATTTTATTCAACATTGTGTTATAAGCAACCTTCAGGCACTAACCTATGCGGCTACTACGTGTGCGAGATGCTAAGAATCTATGGGAGATACACTACAAAGTTTGAACAAGTAAGTTGAGAGAAAATATCTATCTATATGTTAAGATCGATCTTGTATAATTTTCCTAATCGTATCTCTGTGTATTCCTTCTTAAACAGATCGAGTCCGTTCCAATTGTAGCAAAACGGTTCGACAATCAAAACATGCTCAACTTGGTTGCAGACATTTGCCGCTTCATCCGTCGTGATGTCTGTAACCATTTGGATGATTTCTACGATCTGGAGAGTAAGCTTGCGACGGACGATAAATTCAAATGACTTAGAGAGTGGGAAAAAGACCATAAGTAATCTTTTGTAATTATGTCTATTTTTATGTGGTTTCGAACTGTTGTAAAGTGTGAGACGAAATATATGAACATGCATGATGTGTACATAATTTATATCTTTTTTATGAGAAAATAATAATTAAATATCTTTTATTCTTGTGCGAATATATATATACATGCATCGTCTCGATCGACCGATAATATTACTGAGAGAGAGGAGAGAGACAGGGTGAGAGAGGAGAGAGAGGTAGCTACAAGGTAAACAAATGCAGCTAGTGCACATAAAATAATACACACGGGATGCAATTTTCCCGTACGGTCAACTTAACAAACCACACGAAAAAAATCGATTATCCCGTACGGTCGGGTTAAGTGGCTCGCACGGGATAATCGAGCTTCCCGTACGGGCAGCTTAAGCCAGCCGCATGGGATAATCGATCTTTTCGTACGGTTGAACCGCCCACATGTGAAATGGTCTTTTCCCATACCTTTTTCTGTGTGCGGACAGACCTTTCGCATGAGAAATGACTTTTGGTCTGCACGGGAAAAACGTTTATCTAGCAGTGTATAATCCATCCGGCCACCATGTCCATTGGTGGTAACGCAAACTAATTCAATCTACATATGCTTTAATTGGCATGCATGCAATTAAATTAATTAACTATACGTGCATCCTATAGGATGGAACTGAGTTTTACGACCATTAATTATTTAGTTAAGGGCACAAACAGGTGAATTAATATTACAAAATTGAAGACTTGAAAAAGTTTCCTGAGAACTGCTGATAAATATTTTTTTAGAAAAATCACACCGCCTATTTGCTTGGGAAAACGTGCCATTATCGATAACCGGCATCTGCTATACTAGCTGAAATGAATAAACAGGCGCAGCGTAGTGATCATGAAACAAAAAGAGATAAACTCATTTATTTATCAATTTAGTATGAAATCTCAATTAATTAGTACACATTATTTAGTCGCTGTCTAGACGACAAGTTTGAACATAATTAGTTTAACAGTGGAAACGCAGGAAAGCAAGAACGGCAGGGAAGAAAGAAGGCACGTATGCTTCCAACCAAATATCAAACTGCTGCTGTACTCTATGGAGGTAACAACTGATCTAGCATATGACTTAATTTGTGTTCAACATGAGCTCTACTAGGTAGCTAACACCTTTTTTTTGCTGATTAATCTTTCACTTTCTTTGCTTTGCTCATCAGTTTGACTCGACTTTAGGGAATCAATCAATTATATATGTTGGAGTAATAACGCTATTAATCTAATATGATTTACATCGATCAGCTTGTTGTCAAAAAGCAAGACATCGTTTGGGGTTAAATATTTTGTTTATGTCTGCATATAAGTCAAACCAAACCATAGGTCTAGAGTATCAAATGAATAGCTAGCTAGCTAGGATGCGCGCGAGCCCTTTTGTTTTCATATATGTTGTTTTAGTGAAATCACAAAATTCACCTTGTTAAACAAAATTTGATAAGCCCAAAATCGTCATCGATCTAAATTTAATATCGACTTCAAAGTCCCGACCGATGAAAATTATCAGTCGCCAACAGCTAAATTTTTAATAGATTCGGTTAATCAATTAAATGAAGTTTATTCGAAGAAGCCGAGTTCAAGAAGGATGCAACATGATAATTTATTGTTTATATATTAATTAGGTAGCGTCAGTTAGTTTCTTTTTATTTTTAGGAAAGATCGTTTAGAGTCCGATCAGGACTTGTATCTTTTTTTATTTTTAGAAAAGTTTGTGTCGTGTCCAATAAAGACCAGTATATACCCATGGGTATAAATATGTACACCCGGGGTCTTTATAAATCATCTCCACAGATCAATATACATCTACTTTTGGTGCATCATCACCCTCTTATGAGGTTTTATTTCGACGAGTTCTTGTTTTTGCGTATAGGCTGCATCGATTGAGTTCGACCTCTCGCAAAAGTGAGTTCCATCATCTCTGTTTGTGCTGGCGTGGCTAGGACTTCCTCGGTTGAGTCTGATATTCTAATCAGGCCAACGCAAGTGTTTTTTATTTGGTATATCATATCTATCCTTAGTTCCATTACTGTTTATAGTCACATAAACTTAATTAGGACTTTCTCGATTAGGTTCGATATTCTGATCAAGTTGATATTTCTTTAAACATAATGTCGCTTTAGATAGATTTGTTATATCCATCACATTAGATAGATTTATTGGCTCATTGAGTATTATATTATAATATATAATATCGTGTTGTATCGATTAGGTCCAACCTATTTGATTGTTATTGATAATCTAAGTCTTGTTAAGCCGATAGATTTATGCTAATGTTTCATTAGAGGGTTAGCCGATCTTATTTGATGCATCAAATTTCTCTTTGATGGTTTACTCTCTTGATTAAATTTAATACATGAATACTTTGATCGGTGTCATATGGATCGATTTAAATCTATCATGCAATTATCAACCTTATGGTGCATCGGTTATGTCACGCCCCGATTTTCCTTGGGGATTAAAAAATCTTTTAATAATTCATTTCTAGAAATTATATTAAAAGTTAAAATAAATTACCAAGTGAAATTGATGAGGAAATTAAAATTTTCTTTTAAAAATCATGACTGGGAATATTCTTGTAATATTCTCCATGCACTAATGTACCCTCCAAAATTTCTCATGAATTTTCGAGCTCAAGAAATAATTTTAATGATACAAAATTCATTTAATCAATTAATTAAATTAAAATAAATTAAAAATCATTTCCCTCCTCCGCAAGTCCGCTTCCCCTTCCTCGCGGCCTAGTCCGCTAGAACTAGCCGTCCTCCTACTCGCCGCTCAGCCCGCTCGCTCCCTCTCCTGCCAAAGTCCACTTTTCCTCCCCTTCCCGATATCCTCTCTCCTTCTCTCTGACAGGTGAGACCCACATCCCCACCTATCATCCCTTCCTCTAACCGAAAGAACCGACCGTCGCTCGTGCCCATGTCACCGCTTCCCGCATGCCACCCCACTCCCGCGCTCGCGTCCAACCATGGAAGCCGAGTCGTTGCCCATGCCCGCACCTTCTCCCTCACTTTCCCCACGGAATCGGCGCCGAGTCGAGCCACCATCTCGCCCATGTTGACATTCCTACTCCGCCCGGCGAACCCGCCTTTCCCTGGCCTTCTCGTCGCCTCCCGAGCCTATAGAATTCCTCCTCGAACCTCCCTCCCTCTTTTCCTCGATCTTCCCAAGCTTGATCGTGCATGGAACCACCCCGTCATCGCAACCCCTTCCCCACCCTCCCCCGCCGCCGCCGATTGCCAACACTGCCACAAACCCCCGCTGTCCTAGCCACCTCCGTGCCATGCCGCCATCGCCACCGGCTTCGCCATGTCTAGGCCTTTCTCAGCCACCCCTTCCTCGAGCCCGAAGGCCACCGGGTCGTCCTCTCCACCCGCAACCCGAGCTCCGTCACATTTGTCATCTCTGGCAGTGCGCCATCACGGTCCTAGCAACTGCTGCGCCAATCCGCCGCCACCGCCAGCTTCCCCGCGCCCCATCGCACCTCGGCTGCTCCTTTCTCGTCACGAATAGAGGCGACTTCGCCGCTAACCCGAAGCCGCCGCCGCATTTGTCACAGCATTCGCCGCCTCCGGCGGGCGATTGCCGTCGAATACGACCAGCCCAAGGCGCGTCGTTGCCCCCTATCGCTTTGCCGCACCAAAAGAGTCCCTCGGCCACGCTTCCACTGAGCTCCGCTCTAGAATCCCGCCCGCCGCCGAGGTGAGGTCGCCGGCCCCTTTCCTCGGCTTCGATCGACGATTCCCGCTGCCCCATGCCACCTCCCCCTCCTCTAACCGCCTCTCCTTCTTTCCCAGGTTCCCTGGACCCCGACCGCTCCTTCGCCCCGCTAGGAGTCGCCGAAGCACCGCCTCCTCCACCAGCATGGCCACCGCCATCTCTCCTCACTGCCGAGCCCTTTTTGTCACCGCCCCGTCGTCGTACCTGGTGAGCATCCCTCCTCCTTCGCCACCTCCAAGCACCACCGTGGCTCACCGCCGTGGCCTCTTGGCCCCGGCGCGCCACCGCCGTCCGCCGGCCTCGCTACGCCTAGATCGCGCGTGCCCTTGTGGTCGCAAGGCCCGGCCACTCTCGGTCACCCGATCGGCCTCGGGCTGATCCGTGCCATTAGCCTCCCATGGACCACCCCATGGTCCGGGTCCACGGTGTCGTCCCGCTATGGTGGACTCGGTCCACCATGCGCCAGCCCCCTTGACCCGCTGACGTGTGGGGCCCGCCTGTCGGTGCCGACGATCCTTGTTGACGTCAGCGTCAGGAAAATAATTAATAATCATGTAATAAATTGGTTTAATCTTTAGAAATCCATTTAAATGGCTCAAAACTTCTAAAATTCATATCTAATTCATACGAACTACAAATTGGGCCATTAAACTTGCAAAATTCATTTGAAATTGAGCTCTACATGTTTGTTTACTTTCATGTATTGTTTATTTGATTTTTATTAGGTTTTTTCTCGTTTTTTGTGCCAGCGCGTAGATTCTGTCGTTTCTGAAGTTTACGCTCATGAGGAAAAGAGTTCGGAAGATTGTCTGAAGAAGCAAGGCAAGTCACGCATTTCCCTTGAATCATATTGAGCCTACTTTATAAAATATTTTATCGGATACAAATAAATTACATGTTTTGCTAATTACATGAGAATTGGGACTACCTATCTACCTACTTGTGCCATGTTTACTTGATATCCATTCTTTGTCCAATCTGGGTGATAATTTGATTAGCTTGCATCAGTTATGTTGACCTTGCTAGAATTATGTTATGCTTAGCCATGCTTAATTACCACTAGCTCACTTAATGGGATAATCATATTATTTATTTTAGTATTTGATGAGCTGTGAGCTCGAGACATCTGGCCATGTTCTATTGGTCGTAATTATCCAGCTAAAATATGGCTTAATGGTGGGCTATGGGTTTATGTTTTTGCTTATCGCACTCATGACAATTAAGGATCGATTCGTGGGAAACCCTAAAAGTCTTACCGTGCTTACCACAAGCAAGAATAGGCAACTGCTGGACTTGTAGTATAGCTCTTTCCTTTATGACGTTCCCAGGCAAGGATGGGTGTAATGGAGTTTGGATGGACCCTGTGACGGTCTATGCGGCTTCCGGATTCACTTTGGCACAAGGGGGCTGCTCACCGTGGTTTTAAGGATTGGGGCGAAACCTGCAGTATGGTGTGCTTGGTTAGGAGAGTTATGTGAAAGGTCTTTTCACGATTTCCCCCTTTTCAGTACATGGTGGTACTTCGGGGCATGGCAACATATGTGGAATCGTGTCTTGTGGGTATAGTTCTAAAACCCTAATCAGAGTAAAACAATTCGAATAGTTGTGCCTGAGGTTATGTGCGATCGACCAGATTCACCGTCATTAGTCTCACATTATTAATTAATTTGGCTTAATAAACTTGTTTAGTTCAGGTAGAATAGTTGGGCCTGTTCAACATGGTGTAGCGTTGTTCAGTGGAGGATTAATCTTGACTTAATTAATCAATAGTTTTAATGTTTTTAACTACAAATGTTTGCCACCGCCTTTAAGCAAATAACCACAAGCCTCCCTTTGTCTCCCCTTGTACGTCTACATCATTGGTGTGGCTTGTTGTTGAGTATGGTGGTTGTACTCAGCCTTGCTATTATCTCTCTTTTTCAACTATTATCTCTCTTTTTCAAAAGTATAGTGCTTCTGAGTTGAACACTATCACACCCCGAGTTTTGCCCTCTAAATCATCTAAAGAATTTACCCTAAAATAATTAGGAATTTCTGGAATTATTCTGGAGCAAACAATTAATTTTAAAATGCAATTAATAAGTGGAAATGGCATGGTAGGATTTTTGTTAAATTCTACATGTCAAAATACATTAACTGGAACTTTAGTGGAATTTTCAGAGCATTAGAAATATTTTTTAACCAATTAAATGAATTTATCGGAATTAAATTAAGTCCCCAAATTCATTTTCCTATTAATCCGCATGGTTTCCCACCCATTTCCCACTCGAGTTGCCGGCCCACCCCCTTCGGCCCAGCAGCCACCCATGTGCGCCTCCCCTTTCCTTCGGCCGTGGGCCGAGGCCCATGAGCCGGCCGCCGCTCGCGCAAGTCTGCCCGACGTCCCCCATGCCTCCGGACCACCGATAGGTGGGGCCCACCTATCGGGGCCGTCTCCCTCGCGTCCACCCAGCCGTTGCCGCCGCGCCATGCACGCCGTCCTCACCCGAGCTGCATCGGGCCCAAGCATCCTCCCCTGGATCGCGCGCCGCCATTTCCGCACCCCACGCCGGCCGAGTCCGTATCCAAACCGGTGTCGTAACTTTCTCTCTCCCTCTCCAAACCCGACTTCGACGGCGAGAAATCCGGCCTTATCCCGTGTTTAATCCAGACTCTAAACCCCCTATAAAAGAAGCCGAGATCGTCCTCTCTTCGGTTCACGTTTTTCCAATCGTTTGTAGCCCGTAAATCGCCGTTGCCCAATCTCGCTGTCGTCGTTGTCCCTAGCTTCGGTGAGCCGCGTCTGTCTCTCTCTTTTTCTTTCCGCGTGTGCCGTAGTCGTGCCACGCGTAATCCCGAACCTGCATCGTCTCCCGCGCCGCCATCCTGAGCCGATGTGCCGTCGAGCGTCATCCCCGCACATAGTGTCGCCGTCTGCCACTATTTCCCCACATCGCGGCGCGCCGGCCCACAAACCCTAACCCTAGCATCGTCGTCGGCCGTTCGATCTAATGCACGAGTAGATTGGGACCGTTCGATCCTGCTTGCGTGCCCCAGCCGTCTGATCGTCGCCGCCATGCCGTGGATAGCCACCACATGGCACGCGCCGCGCCCGCATCCATGGAATCGGTCCACCATGGACCGAGCCCTAGCCGACGTCAGATGCTGACGTCAGCCCTAGCTGACGTCAACCCTAGGCCACGCCTGCCGCTCACGTCATGCTGACGTCAGCCCTACCTACCGCCCGTGCACACTGCTTGCGTCAGCAAGGGACTTAATTGCACAATAAATTAATTTGTCTTTTCTGTTTAGTTTAAAAATCATAATTAAACTTCTAAATTTTATATCTTTTTAATCCGAGCTTTGTTTTAGTCCATTCAAATTTCATTAAATCCAAAAAAAGTCAAGAATACATTAAAAATAGTTTCTTGTGTTGTTTCAGTAGACTTTTAGCATGTTTTGTTGAGTGCTTTATTTGTCGTGTAGATTCCGTTAATTCCGGCGATCCCGTTTACTTCGAAGTAGTCGCCGAGGTTCCCCAATCTTCAGAGCAAGACAAGTCATACTTACATTGATCATATTGTACCCATTTTATTCAAATATCTCATTTCTCTCAAATACTGCATATGTTTTAGAATATCATTTCATGGAACTATTACGCCTATTGTACTCGGACATAGGAACTGTTTACCTTCTACCATTGATAACTTGGGTTCAATATGACTAGATATTAGTTTAGGACATGCTTAGCCTGACTTAGATCAATTAGCTCAGATAAGGGAATCACATTAATCAAATAGTTCAGTAGAGACTAATGTTCAAATGATGTCAAGTATGTGGTACTGTTCTAATAATATTGAAATATGACAATGGTGGCTTGTGAGCACATGGTTGGATGTTTTGCTAGAGTGCTCATGACAATTAAGAATCGGTTCTCAGGAAACCCTAGAAGAATTACCGTGCATACCACAAGCCAGCATGGGTAATGGCTGGATCTGCAATATACCTGTCTCTAGCTGACGTACCCTAATGAGGTGGGCGTGATGGAGTTGGGTCGGTCCCGGTTTTAAGGATTGATCGACTTCCAGATTCACCGCGGCATGCAAGAGGGCTGCCATTACCATGATGGGAGTGGGGGCGAAACCTTGGTGTGGTACGATTGGTTAGAGGGGGTTATGCGAAGGGTCCTGTCACAGTTCCTTTCCGGGGTATCATGGTGGTACACCGGCACGCGGTAACATGTCGTAGGACTGTGTCTTGTGGGTACAGTTGTACACCTTTGATCAGAGTTAAAAACTATTTGAATAGTCGTGTCCACGGTTATGGGCGATCAACCAGATTCACCGTGATTAGTCTCATTTGAGTAATGGTATGGTTAATGAAACTTGACTAGTATAGATGGATGGTTGGGCCTGTTGCAACGTGGGGTTAATGTTGGACATTGTTTACTTAATCTTGCTTAATTATTATTACTGATTTACTTCTTTCAAATATTATTATTTTTGAAATGTTGTTTATGCAAATGAGACCATATTTCTTCCTTGTGAATTATCCTGCATCATGCCTTCTCTTCCGAAATGACTTATTGAGTATGGTGGAAGTACTCAGTCTTGCTTATTTTTTCCCCTCTAGAGCCAAAGGTTGCAGAAGAAGAAAGTTTTGATGAGGTTTAGGCTTGCGTCCGATGTCAAGGTTGCCTGTGGTGTGTTGGAGTTCCGTCACAAGAGTTAGAGTTTCTGTTTAGTTAGTCTTTTCTTTTCCACTGTATTTATGTAATTTTTTATACTATTTCTAAGATGTGGATTCTGTAATATCAATAATTATTTATTTGTGTACCTCGGCTGATGCTTGGACGAGGAATGAATGCACAAATTAGGCTGAAATTCTCGCTTGAATTTCGTGGAACCGAAGCCCCGCTATGATCGTCTTTTCCGTCGCTTTCTTTTCGGTGTGAGGGCTAACTGCCTCTGTTGTAAGTATTTACGCTTTATTTACATTTGGATCTATATATTGAGTTGTCATTTTATGTATCTGGCTAATTCTTGCACATGAATTTATATACAAAATAGTATAAAAATTTGGCTAAATTTCTAGGCGTAACAGTTAAATCCGACCTATGAGGTTGTGGTTGTAAGTTAGATTTATTTAATTCAGTAGGCATCAATCGTTGTTTCATTGGAGTTTCAGCCGATGAGTTATCTGAAAACAATTTGTAACACCCTGAAAGTTAGAGAATTTAAAATCGGGAATTAAAAATCGGAACTCACAAAAACTTTTGGCTATTTGCTTCTCATCGTGTTTATTGCCTCTTATTTGCCGCTTTGTTGCATAAATTTTATATGGGGAGTGATTCATCTTGATGTTTGAGAAAATTCGAATGATTTGAATTTCCATTTGGGGAGAAAAATGTTGAAGTTTAGAGTTGGGGATTTCAATAAAAAATAAAATAGGGTTGTGGATTTGTAAAAATATATATTTGGGATCAAAACACTATTTTGGTGATTGAGTAATATTAATTATTGAATAAAATGAGTGCTAAAAATATTTTAAAGGATATATGAAGTCTAGAAATTATTTTGAATCAAAAATTGCATTTTCTGGAATTTAGGAAAAAGAATTAAATTAAATATGTGAAATATATTTTTAAAATAATAAAAGTGGGTGAAAAGGTTGAAAATATATTTTACAACTTAATTTTTGGGTGTACTATATTTTATTTTAAATTTTAGGGGTGAAAGGAAATAGAATTTGGAAATTAGGAATTAAAATCGGGAAATTCAGAAATTGCACTGTTTATTGCACGCGACGTGCTCGACGCCGTACTGGCCCCCTGCCCTCGAGCCGCGCGCCCACGCTCGCTCGCGCCCGGCCCCCACTCCCGCGCGCCACACGCCGCTCGCCCGCGCCCGACCCCCACCCCGCGCGCCACGCGCCGCCGCCGCGCCGGCCCCGCCGCCCGCCCGCGCCCCGCGCCCGAACCCCGCCGCGCGCGCGCTACGCTGCCGCGCCGCACCCGCCCGTACCCGGCCCCGTCCCGTGCGTCGCCGCGTGCCGTCCGTCGCGCCCACCCACGCCCGCCCCTTCCCCTCTTGCCTGAGCTCCTATAAATGGGGGCCAAGCCCTCCCTATTCTCCCCAAACCGCCGCGCCTTGCCCTCCCATTCCCGCTCTTCCCACCGCCGCCGTCGCGCGCCAAAGCCGCAAGCCGTCGCGCCGTGCGCCGGCCGCCGCCGTTGTCCGCCGCGCGTCGAGCTCCACCGCATCCTCGCCGTCGCTGCTGCCGCGCAGAGTCCCGGCCGCCGCCTTGCGGTTGCGCCGCCGTCGGCCAAAACCGAGAGAAGAGAGCGCAGGGAAGAAAAACAGAGGAAGGAAGGAAAGGGGAGAGAAAAAAAAGAGAAAAGGGAAAAATGAGAAAAAGAAAAGAAAAAGGAAAAAGAGAAAAAATGGGAAAAATTAGGAAAAATCTGAAAAAATTAGGAAAAATATTTGGAATATATTTGGGAAAATATTTGGGCAAAAATATAATGTTTTCTCATGTATTTTCTCTGAGTAATCACGGAATTCATGCTTGGGCAACTATCTTAGGGAAGATAATTGGAATACGGCATGTGGAGACATGAGCGCCACATTGCCCTGATCATGATGAAAATAGTTTTGATGGAAAAATAAAAAGTACAAAACCAATGTTTTAGACTGGGGCGGATGGTTGGATTTGGGTGGATTCCGGTAAAGGCAAGAACCGTCCCCGGTCAATTAAGGACCGAGCCATAAGACTTATAACCTGAAACGAGCCAGTACAACCGTACTTCTCGAATGGGTATAGACCTAGCGGAGTAGATAGCCGAGCGGAAGCAGTATTGAGACAAGGCTGCGGCCTAAGTACATAGTGGTTCTTGAGTGAAGAGGTGGTTTTGGTTATTGAGATAAGGCTGCGGCCTAAGTATTGAGTAATGAATGAGAATGTTGTGAAGTTTTTCCCTTACCCCGGGAGCGCCAAAACTCCTCTCACTGCTAAGAAAGTATGACTAGAGTGCAAGAGGATTTAAGTTCATGAAGCGTGTACTGTCAAAGCTAAGTTATCGAAAGGCTTTGCCGTGACCATCCCATATGAAGGGATGAAAGCTTATTCAATGAGCAGTTGCGGAGTATGGGTTAAGTGTACATCCACTGCAGTGTGAGTAAATCAATCTATTCGAATAGCCGTGCTCGCGGTTAATGAGCGACGTGACAAGTCTCTCGTGGCTAGACTCATAAGTTTTAAAATGATGGGATGGGAATGCATAATGATTTTGTGTGCTGGTGGACTCAACTTCTCGAACTGCGAGAAGGAGTGGACTCCCCAGAAAACCATGACGAACCGGAGGCGGGAAGCCATCCTTGAAAATCACGATGGATGATAGACAGAACCGTCGCTGTTTTAATATACTATGGAACTAAAACTTGACTTGGCTAGATATTATGTTTGTAAAATGATTTGTGAAAATTGGCTTTGTGCAAATAAACCATAGCCATCCTTTGAATGACCCTATCATGTGCATCATTCCGTGTCGGCTTCCTGAGTACGTTGGGTACTCACCCTTGCTATACGCACAAACCTTCAGATGGAGGAAGCGAAGAACTGGAGGACCCCTATGCTTACTGCCAAATGGGCGAAGGAGGAGAAGGCGTCTACTAGGTCTTAGTCCTCGGTCGTTGCCTGTGGCAATCGACATGCCGCTGCCTTTCGACTGCTATCTCATCTAAATTCTGCTTTTGGTTGTATCCGGACCAGTAGGTCCTATATGTATTGGATATTGCCTTCGGGCCTATTATTGTAATAATTTCGATGTAATACTATTCGTGTAATTTGCACCTGGTAATTCAGAACTGTATTCGTGGGTACCAAACTACTCGATCCAGGGATATAGTACTATGAACACGAATGATTCCCGTCCTCAAAAACGAGGGTCGACACTATTTAAGTATCGCATCGACTTATAAGGATTATATATAAGATTGCTTTTAGCCAATTGCAACAAATGTTTCATTGATTACTTAATCATTTGGATTTAATAACATCAGACTTCTATTTGATGTATGTTTTAATCATCTGAGTCTACATCTAATATTCTATATCAATATCGGTCGATTGGTTTGTCGGATATTTGCTTCATTATATGAACATTGAATATCTGCTTTACATTTATATCGGTCAATTGGTTCATTATCTTATTATATTATCATTAGCATATTGTCTTTATATCATTATTTATGCAAACATCGAAATCTACATCGGGCATATAGCCGATTATTCAAAACCCTATCGACATCGACTAGTATCGCTATATCGGTTTATTGGCCGATCGGCTGTTTGATCATTAATTTATATATCTTGTCAGTTGTAGTATCAAATTGAATGACATGCCCACATCTCATCAAAATTTAGGAGATGCACTGAAACTAAGCATATCTTCCAGGTTATTATGTTTGTCAACATAGTTAGCGTCAACACAAATTTGACATCATCGACCATATGTAAATTTTTTGTCAACACACCTCTAAATTTTTATACCCTTTCTAGTTATTTCCTTACAGTTGATCGTTTAGTTTTTTATGAAAAGATCCATTTTACCCTTAGCCTTAGGAGAACCATAAATTCGTGAGTTATATTGTTGGATCTTTGTGATATGGTTATATATGAGTTTAGTGTGTGATATATAATTCACAACAAAGTTTATTTTTAAGGTAATTATAAAATACAATATTTACTTTTATTTATTAAAAACCATATATTTTTTATGGCAGCAAGCCGTGTGGGACTGGGACTGACCGTCCTCTGCCGCGTCACTATGACAGTGCGCGCATGCTACACAGCATGACCGATGTGGTCACGTGTGTTGGCTTCATGCCATCGTCTCTTTCATCGGTCTCATGTCGTTGGTACAGTGACGCGTCCTCCACAGGTAAGAAATATATATTTTCGTAATTATTTTAAAAACATGTATAAATATATGTAAAATTACGAAAAATAATGTATATTTTAAAATTCAATTATAGAGTGCTCTCTCTCTTCTGTTTATTTGGCGACATTCGTTAGTTCAATCAAATTAAAAAAGAAGGAAGTATTATGTTTAATATTAAAAAAAGCTTATGAATCATGGACCATTGCATCAAGATAATGCGATTATCTAAGATCATTTTTGACCTTTACCTAAATAAAATACACATCACCTATACTTATTAAGAAAAAGAAAAAAGAATGAGATGACAATAAATATCGTACCACAACAAGCTATAACCATAAGCGATTGTTGTCATCATACTTAACCGAAATAACACTTAGGATATATCTGTATATGTATTTATAATTTATAATCTATAACTATCTATAAAGTATAAAGGATAAGTAGTGTTTCTATTTAAAATTTTTTCTACCTAACTATTTTAAAAAACCGTTTAATTTTTCTGAAATTGTCGCCACAACGCGAAACGGAATCGAAGAAAAGGAAAAAGCTAGCTAGTAGCCAGCCAAAGCAGCAGCAGACCGACCAAGAAAAAGCAGCCGCAGCCCAGCAGCCAGCCCACAGAGCGGAGCAGCAGCCCAGCCCAGCACAGTACTGCACGACACTGTATCACCCGAGCACTGTAGTATCGTGGTACAGTAGCTGCTATTAAAGTCGAACAAGATTTTCAAAAAATATATAATATACAACAAAATTTTTCCCTCTCTCTTACTCACCAACAAATATCACCTTTTCCTTTTTAATTAGGATATTTTCCCTCGTAATCATCAACAAGTATCACTTTTTTCCTTTTTATTCATCATACGATTTCTTTCTAATTTTTTTAGTGAAAGCGGTTATGCTATTGAAGTGCAGCGAGCATGATTTGATAGCTAGCCACAATCATTTCTTTTACTATGTTACTCTCTAAAATATAAAAAAAATTATTTATCAATATCAAGTATCGAAAAAGTAACTATACATGCAACCGACTAATAATAATACATAATAAGTAAATATTTATCATGGTTTTAAACTTTAGACGGTAATAGTAATTTTCTTATAATCCTCTATGTCAGTGTATTTGGAGCAATAATAATTATGTCATTTGAGCATTTTTTTCATTGGGAAAATTCGATTTACCAATAAGGACAACTTAATGGTCTCATGCTGACATACACTACTACCCCATTAGTTTATAAAATTAACCCGCAGAATACTTGGAATTACATGACTTTAACTTTAGAATAATTATGATAAAATAAAATGACGTCCGTTACAACGCATGAACATATTTACTTATATATATATAGATGGGCTACTGTGTGGCGCGCCGCACAGCCCCATCCCGTGTGGCATGGCCGAATCTCTAATTTGAAAACTCAAATTGAAAATCGAACTGTTCAAATTCTTCTACATATTAATATCGCCTTGTATATCAAATTTTATATTTTTTTGAATTTTTTACTATTTTATCAGATAGGTCAAAAATGCAATAATCCAACGATTCTGGAGTATCATTTTATTGCATTTTTGATCTATCTGATAAAATAGTAAAAAATCAAAAAAATATAAAATTTGTATACAAGCGATGTTAATATGTAGAAGAATTTGAAGGCGATGTTAATATGTAGAAGAATTTGAAGGGTTCGGATTTTCAATCGAGTTTTCAAATTGAGATTCGGCCACGCCACACGGATGGGGCTGTGCGGCGCGCCACACGAATCCATCTCTATATATATAGACTTAAAAAACAACGCCTAAAAAAAAGACATGTGCATATGTTGTTGTCATGAATCCAATCAACAAATTTGACCGATTTTTAAGTAATTTAAGCCTAAAGTCGAGGAATTGATACTCGATGAGCATCAACTTTCCCGGTACAGTGTTTTCCCACCATTTCGAGCCCGTGCCGCACTAATAAAATTACTAAAAATTTGTCATACTAATAAAATTACTCATTAAGATACATGTATTCTCTCTCCCTCTATCCGCTGTACTTCAGGCAACGTACCGGGGTGGGCGGCGTAGCGGCAGGAGAGACTCGAGTGGGCGGCGTAGCGGCAGGAGAGACTCGAGGGAGGGACGCTTGGCTCCTGTTATGTTTTTGAGTCTATGTTTTCCTCAGTATCGGTGGATATCCGTGCTGAGTGTCAGCTGTGATCACTAGCAGGGGATGCTTCTTTTAGAGTTTTTTTTGGAGGAGTAGGCTAGGATAGGAGTTGGACTTTTCTGTCTTTTCCTGGAGTCTCCTCTAGCATGAGTTACCTGTATTCTGTGTTTGTTTTTCTTTCCTTCCTAACTTGTCATCCGTGCGTCTCGTGGATGGCGTCGTTTTTTCAAAACTTTTTCCTTTCTAATATATCTGACTTGTAGGATTGCGCGTTGGCGAAAAAAATATTCTTTCTCCTCGTCTGTTATAGTGACAGGAAATAATCAAGGAAGGATTTGACTACGGATAATCAAGTTTGAGCTTTTGTCATCTCCGAATTGAGGCCCAAAAGCCCAAGGCCCAAACCGTATCACCTCCCCGAACCCACCAATGCCCATATCGCTTCCATCCCCGCTGCTCTGCTACACTCAGCTCAGCTCGGCGCTGCTCCGGCCATGGCCATCGCCGCCGTGGCGCCGTCACGGGCGGAGGACGGCGCCCTTCTTGCCGCCGCGCGCCGGCCGTCGCGGCCCCTCCCTCGAGTCTCTCCTGCCGCTGCGCCGCCCACCCCGGTACGTTGCCTGAAGCACAGCGGATAGAGAGAGAGAGAGAGAGAGAGAGAGAGAGAGAGAGAGGATTTCAGTTTCCAAGAAAGGCTTGGTTCGTTGCTTTGTTCAGACTGTTCAGTTTCCTAGTTCCTAGTCTTTGCCAAGTTCTGTAGTATTGACATATTGTTTGTTTTGTCTTTCTGTGAATTTGTGACTGCAGACTGCAGTGGCACAAAGCTTAGACACATATTTGCAAGTTTTCAATTCAGTCTCAATTTAGTCCTGATTTTTTTTCTTCCGTGGTTTTGCGAGTGAAGTGGTGGCACAAGCATAGACACATATTTCACAATCTTCGAGTCTCAGTTTGGTCTTAATTTAACCATGAGGTTATAATCTTGCTTAGCTCAGTTTTCGTAAAAGTGAGCTGATCTTGAACCGAGTAGAAAAATTGGTGAGAAAAAAAGTACTCACAAAGTCTGAACAGTAACTTAGGTTGACCGGTTTGGACTTGGAATCAGTCATTTCAGTCATGAGGTTAGTGGTTCCTTCTTATCAAGCTCAAGCTTGAGATTCATGTCAAATTTCCACCTGATACTGATTGATGTTGATGCTTTTACATCTTGCATCACTTCTCGAGACCATTTGTCCTTGTTCTTGGTCACTGTTTTGGCCTATTATTGTTGTTTCTTGCGCGATGTGCGTCCTCCCTAACTCTTTTACTAATTCCTGAATTTACTTACTGTCATGGGTTGCAGTTGCTGCTTCCTAAACACTGTATCAGCCTTAATTCTTGCTTGTCAACACCGGCCTTCTTGTTTCTTGTTCGTTATTGGCATAGGGCGGCTTAGTTTCCAACAGTACTGGAACAGTTGCATGGTTGAGTTGTGAAACAGGGACACCATTGTCAGTTTGTCGCGGCGATTCTAGTTTGATGGGATAATTTCCTGGCTGAAATTTTCAGGAAATTTTCCTCATGTTTATGATGGACTTCTTTTGTGAATGTGTTTTCCACATGGTTGTAATGGACTCCGTTTCTGAATTGAATTCGCATGGTTATGATTGACTTTTTTTCAGAATAAAATTTCCACATGAATGTATTTTCACCAGAACTGTAGCACAGCCCACCCTGCTTGTGATTGAGATTGGCTGCAAAGATTGTCTCAACGCGGACGGTTTAGTTCGTAGTGCAAGTGACAGTGACTGGAGTACCATTTGTTGTGGACTGACCAGGACAGTTTGAGCATTTCTTACTTAAGATTGGCTGTTACAGTCATCAGTTAGACTAATTAGACTGATTGTCATCAAGATTATTTTTGTGTTTTGTCAAAGGAAGATCCTGCATGTTTGAAAGTCGATGCTCAACAGCGAGACTCCATGGCCGTATCACGACACCTTCTGTGTTAGGCTGTACATCCTAAGATGCTAGCTGTACTCTGAATTTCTTTGTTACCCTACACATCAGTGTTGAAAATCGCCGGGAAGGTCGAAGTATGCCATCCGAATGTATTAAGAAATGTATTAAGAAGGAGAAAAATTACAAGGAAAATACGACAGAAGCTATCGAGGTCGAAAGTGCACCAAATACATCCAAGAACCACATGCTAACCAGACAAGCACAAACCACTAAGAGTGGAGCCAAGCACCAAAACGACCCCCGCTAAGCTGGCCGACCACTGTCGGGCCTACAATAACACCGCAAAGACGAGACTTCGAAAACGATGCCACCACGAAGGTCATGACATCAAGGACGCCGACATCGCCCATCTAAGAAAGATGTGGTTTTTCCCATAGAAAACTCGCCAAGAAAGGGAGATAGGTACCCTCGACAGCGCCTCCAAGGGAGTTACGATGCCCGAAGGCGTAGCCGCTGCCGACCCAGTGATCCATCGGGCGAGGCTTTCGCCTAGAACCTTGACAAACTTTCAAGTAGTTCGTCGCCCACCAGCTCAGTAACCACCGCACGGGCATTGGCACCACGTGGCCTCCACCACACTGCACCAGCGCCCCTCCGTCGACCGACTTTCGAATTTGCCGTAGTACCCTACCACCAGCTCGCTTCAACCCACCACTCCTCTCCTAAGAGCTAGAACTGGCCTAAGCCTCCTCTGTCACGCCACCCGTCGGCCTCCTCGCCATGTTTAGCCAGAGGAGAACCCGAGACTGGATGGCGTTGCTTCGGCAGCCTGAGTTTTCCTCGCTGACCATCAGCTGCCTCAACCCAACCTAGAAACTCCCCACGAAGGAGGAGAGGAGCTCCAGGAAGGGAAAGGGTGCTGACCGGCAACGAGGAAGACGACCCACAACCGCCAGCTCCCTTTCCACTGCCACCTCTCCCTTGCGCACTGTCATTGGGCCTGCCTCACCGAATCCGGCCGCTTCCCGAGGTCTCCAGCCGCGTCGGCGCTGGCGCCACCACCGTCGTCAGCTCCGACGGAGCTGGCGGCCGCCACGCCACCCTGGTTGTTTCTCCTTGCCACCGGCCGCAACGGCCTCGAGGTCGAGGCCTCCCGTTGTTGTCACTGCGCGGGACCCTCGCCACCGTCGCCCACGTGGGTCTCTTGCTGCCCTCGCCCTCGCAGCCTCGTCGCCACGTCGATGTCCTTACCATCGGCCGCAATGGTCTCCAGCTGCCGCCACACGGGCTGTTTTGTCTAGATCTGACGTGGCGACACCAGATCTGCCGCCCCTACCCCGCGTCGTCTTTCCGGTCCTCCGTGCGCCAAATCACCATCCTTGCGCTTGAGAGGTTCTTCAGGTTCAGAGCTGTAGCTGGACTTGGGGTTTTGGATGCAGAGTAATAGTTGAGAAGAATGGACGGACTGGATTACACGATACCGATTGGGAATGATATTATGAAGATCGGAAGGCTGAGAATGGCTTTGATGAGCTACAGAAGAGAGGCTTCGCCGTACTATAGACGTCACACTTTTTGTCATTTAGCTTTGGCGCAGACTATATAAGTTGTACTCCATTTTCTGTCGAAGCTAGCGAATTTGAACCCTAATATCTACTTTCCCCATTTGTTCTTGCGGCGAACTTAATACCATTCCTAATTCCAGTCCATTTTTTGCATTTCCTTTCCTTTTTTCCTGCTGTTTATGAATTTTAGTTGTTAGTTCTGCAGTTTATCCGCAATTCCTCTGTTTTTGCTGTTTAATTTCCGCTGGAGCCTGACAAAAGGTATCAGAGCTGCCGATCTCTAGGAAATCGCTACAGATCTGGTGACTCAGGCTAGTTAGGGTTGGGAAACTCGTTTTCCTAGTAAAATTCCTGAGCTAGACCAGGTACTGATCTGGAGCGAGCTCGGGTGTGGACTAGTAAAGATTTGGGAAGATTATGAAAAACCTTGTTTTGCCACGAGATCTGAATCGGTGTGATGGCTAGGGGAGCTCGAGCAGAGGAACCAGTACAGGAGGAATCACCAGCCTAGGAAACCGCAGTGGAAGAATTACGTCTGAACATGGTGGATTTCCAAAGAAGAGTAGAAGAGGAGAACAAATTGGTTCAAGAGCAATTGCAAAATCAAGCCAGTCAAGCTCAGATCTACAAAGATGAGGTTATGCAGAATCTGTTGTCAATTCAAGAGAAGCTAAGGTCTTCGACGAGCTGCCTGGGTCAGGATAACAAGGAGACACCAAAAACACCTGGATTTGCACAGTCAGTGATAGGAGGGGGGAAGAAAGTGGGAAATGACACGGCTGGTCCTAGTAAACAACCTGTGTTTGATAGTCGAAATATTGCATGTCCGATGATTCCACCACTTCAGGAGCAAGCTGAGTTGTCTCCAAGTGTTTTCAGCCCAAACCCTCCAATTGCTCCTCCCCCAGATTGGAACACTTCAGTTTATTTCAACACACCTCCAATTTCACCACCCTTCCAGCCTTATCCACCAAGCCAACAACCACCACCACAGAATTATTCCAATGTGCTCCCCAATCAAACATACCAGAGCTATAACATGAACCATCATAGTGTTCCACCTTTTTATCACCCACCCTTCCCACCCTATACTTCCCCATGGCCTTATCCACCTTACCACCACCCACCCCAACCACCTGCACCACCACCCCAATTCCTCAGCAACCTGGTGATAGGAGATTTCCTTATTTGCAAGACAACTTTGGTCGGGAGCACAACCAACATGTTGATAATGCTCATAAGCGCTCTAAGAAAGTTGATTTCCCTGTGTTTGATGGGGACTATCCTGAATCATGGATCCGCAAAGCTGAAAAATATTTTTCTCTGTCAAGGACTCCTGAAGAAGAAAAAGTTCTGCTGGCTGAGGTGTACATCATTGGGTGTGCTGATCAATTGATCTCAAGTTATGATGTACCAACCGAGCGTTTATCTTGGCCAGAGTTCAAAGCAATGATCTGTCAACGTTTTTCAGTCAAATCGAACATTTATATCACTGATTCATTTAGGAACCTGAAACAATTTACCTCAGTTGATGCCTACATTGACAAATTTGAAGAGGTTATGGCTCTAGTGAAAAGAAATAATCCCACATTGACTGAGCAGTACTTCCTGGAATATTTCATATCTGGGTTGAAGGATCATATAAAGAGACATCTCAAATCTCTCCAAATTCAGTCCTTGGTTGCTGCATATGCCCATGCTTGAAACTATGATATTCCTCCTCGACACAACTCCACTACAGCTGCTACACCAGCCAAAGACCCCATCAAACTTCCAGCTAAACCAGTGCCTTTGCCTGTTGTCCCTCCCAAATCGTTTGGCAAGTGTTTCAAATGCCAAGAACCTTGGGTTCCAGGTCATGGCAGAGTTTGCAAGGCAACCAAACAAATTTATCTAGTTACCATGGAAGAGGATATTGATGACAGCCCTGACAATGTTGACAACAATTTCGCCACTCCACCAGGCAGTCCTGAACAACACTCTTCTAATAACAAAGACCTCTCTCTGCATGCTCTGGAAGGTACTAATTCTGCTGCCACCACCTTTACTATCCATCTCTATTTGGCAAAGTCTGTGCTACAGCATTGATTGACAGTGGCAGTACTACTACTTTCATCTCACCAAAATTGGTTACTAGAGCTAGTTTAGATATTGTTAACAATGATCCTCTTCCTGTCAAAGTGGCCAATGGCAGTTTCTTATATACTGGAGCCCATTGTTTGAATGCTCCCTATACCATCCAAAACAACACTTTAACATCTACATTCAGATTGCTGCAGCTGACAGGCTATGATGTTATACTTGGCTGTGATTGGATTTTTCAGCATAGTCCATTAACATTTAATCTCAAGACAAGAGAGCTCACCATTTTCAAAGATGGCACTCTTGAAATGCTTTTACCAGATACAGTGTTTCCTCTTCCAACTTTTTGGTGCCAGCCAACCACATGGATAAGCTACTGAATCAGGAAGTGGTAGGAGTCGTTCTTTATTGTCAGTCCCTCAGTTTTGCTTCTCCTGCTGGTAGTCCCATTCTTCCTGCTGTGACTGCTACTCTCCAGCAATTTCAGGATGTCTTTGAGGAACCCAACACCTTACCTCCTCACAGAGACTGTGATCACACCATTCCACTTTTGCCAGGGGCTAAACCAATCAACATCAGACGCTGTCGGCTTCCTCACCAGAAGAAGAATGCTTTGGAGGAATTGGTTCCATCTAGCCTAGCATGAGTCTTTACTCCTCTTCAGCCATTTTGGTTAAGAAAAAGGATGGCAGTTGGCATTTGTGTGTTGATTATCAGAAACTCAATGCAAATACAGTAAAAAACAAGTACCCTATTCCTGTGATTGAAGATTTATTGGATGAGTTGCAAGGAGCTCAAATCTTTTCCAAAATTAATCTCAGATCAGGCTACCATCAAATTCATATGCATGAGGCTGATGTCCACAAAACTGCATTTAGTATTCACATGGGACATTTTGAGTACTTAGTTATGCCTTTTGGGCTCACAAATGCCCAAGCCACATTTCAAGCCCTGATGAACAAGGTTTTAGCACCTTTTCTGCGCAAGTTTGTCTTAGTTTTTTTTATGACATCCTTATATATAGCTCCTCCGTAGCAGACCATGCTCACCACCTCAGTTTAGTGCTCTAGTTACTGAGACAGAACCACTTGTATGCCAAGCCCAGCAAATGTGTCTTTGATCAGGAACGAGTGGAGTATTTGGGCTATATTATCACTCCTTCATGTGTTGCTACAGACCCAGCCAAAATTCATGCTATCCAGAATTGGACACCTCCAACTTCTCCTACTGAATTGAGAGGATTTTTGGGTCTAGCTGGATACTAAAGAAGATTTATCAAAAATTTTGGAATCATATGCAAGCCCATGTTTGATGCTTTGAAAAAGAATAGCTTCATTTGGCAAGATGCTCAGCAACAATATTTTGATTCCATTAAATTACAACTCGCACAGGCTCCTATCTTGGCTATGCCAGATTTTTCTCTTCGTTTTGTTCTAGAAGCTGATGCTAGTGGGTATGGCGTAGGAGCAGTCTTGATGCAAAATGGCAAGCCACTTGCTTATCTCAGCAAAGCCATAGGTCCTAAAGCTGTTGTTCTCTCCACTTATGATAAAGAAGCTTTGGCCATCTTGGAAGCTCTTAAGAAGTGGAAACATTACTTCTTGGGTACTTCTCTCATCATAAGAATTGATCAAGCAAGTTTGAAGTACATTAATGAGCAAAGGATTACAGAAGGAGTTCAACACAAATTGTTGATCAAACTCTTGAGTTATGATTACAAAATTGAATAGAAGAAGGGAAAGGATAACAAAGCTGCTGATGCCTTATCCTGGATTCATCAAAACAATGCTTTAGCCACTACAGTCATTTTTCCTCAGTGGATTACTGAAGTTGTTGCCAGCTATTCCAATGATTCCAAATGCCCAGAATTAGAGTCCTAGTTAAGGATTGCCCCTCAGGCTGCAGCTACTTATTCCTTGCATGGCAGCATTCTCAGATACAAAGATAGAATTGTGGCGGGAGCTAGCACACAATTGAGGAATCAATTGTTGACATCGTTTCATGATTCTGCATTGGGGGGCCACTCAGGGGAAAGAGCAACCTATCAAAGGATGAAACAATTGTTTTACTGGCTAGGAATGAAAGCAGCAGTCACTCAATTTGTCAAAGCTTGTCCTGTTTGCCAAAAGAACAAAGTGGAACATCAATTGCCTGCTGGTCTACTTCAACCATTCCCTCTCCCTGATATGGCTTGGACTCATATCACAATGGACTTTGTGGAAGGATTGCCCAAGTCTGAAGGCAAGGACGTCATCTGGGTCATTGTTGACAGATTCACTAAATATGCTCATTTTATTCCTCTTAGCCATCAGTGTACTGCTGATCACGTCTTGAATCAGTTTTTGGAGCACTTTTACAAGTTGCATGGCTTACCCACAGTTATTGTTAGTGATAGAGACCACATCTTCACTAGTAATCTATGGAAGAATGTTTTTGAGCAAGCAGGAGTCAAACTGCACTTCAGCAGTGCCTATCACCCACAAACAAATGGTCAATTTGAGAGAGTTAATCAATGTCTTGAAACTTACTTGAGGTGCATGACATGTACCAGGCCAAGGAGATGGAAAGCTCTCTTGCCCCATACTGAATGGTGGTATAATACCAACTTCCACACTGCTCTGGGCATGACTCCTTATCAGGCCCTATATGGGTATAAACCTCCTCTATTGGCTGAACATTTTCTGCCAGGTTCTTTGGTGGAGGGTGAAAGGAACCAACAGGAAGCTGAAGCTGCTATTGTTGAGGCTGTCAAGTCTAATCTTGTGAAAGCTCAAGCCCGTATGAAATTCTTTGCACATCAGCACAGGCAAGAACGTGCACTGGAGGTGGGAGATATGGTAATGCAGCCATATCGGCATAACTCTCTTGGATTATACTCTTCTCTGAAACTTCATTATTATGGACCATTTCGCATCCTGGAGAGAGTGGGTTCTGTTGCTTACAGGTTGCTGCTGCCCTCTACTTGTCAAATTCATCCAGTTTTCCATGTGAGCCAGTTGAAGAAGCATTTGGGGTCGCAGGCAGTCCCAGAAAAAGGGTTGCCATTGATTGATGCTGAGGGTAGGATTCTATCTGAACCACTTGCTGTGTTGGATCGTCGCCTCATCCCAAGAAACAATGAGCCTGTCGTTCAGTGGAAGATATAGTGGGTCAATCTTCCTGAATCGGCGGCTACATAGGAGGATGCTGCATTTATCTCTAAAGTTTTTCCCTCCTTCACCCCATGAGGACATGGGTCTAGGGGGGCATTGAGAGGTTCTTCAGGTTCAGAGCTATAGCTGGACTTGGGGGTTTTTGGATGCAGAGTAATAGTTGAGAAGAATGGACGGACTGGATTACACGATACCAATTGGGAATGATATTATGAAGATCGAAAGGCTGAGAATGGCTTTGATGCGCTACACAAGAGAGGCTTTGCCGTACTGTAGAAGTCACACTTTTTGTCATTTAGCTTTGGCGCAGACTATATAAGCTGTACTCTGTTTTCTATCAAAGCTAGCGAATCTGAACCCTAATATCTACTTTCCCTATTTGTTCTTGCGGCGAACTTAATACCATTCCTAATTTCAGTCCATTTTTTGCATTTCCTTTCCTTTTTCCCTGTTGTTTATGAATTTTAGTTGTTAGTTTTGCAGTTTATCCTCAATTCCTCTGTTTTTGCTGTTTAATTTCCGCTGAAGCCTGACAGCGCTGAGGCAGCGCGCCGCAAGGGATTGGCCTCGCTGCCACCCTCTTGGCTGACCACTCGGTTCTCCGGCGGCGTGCTTCGGTGACGGGGGCGGGGGCTAGGGTTTGCCCCCTATGCTGCCCGCGCGAGAGGACGACGTCGGGGGAGGATTATGCCGAAATGCAATAATTTCCAGTGTTGAAGATCATGTATAACCTTCATTAAAATGTTCAAACGGCTGAACTATAACAATCTTACAGTTTCCAGTTAGTATGGTCCTAGTTCTATTAGAAACATGTTCAGTTTTGCATACTACTTTCTGTGGAGATTATGGCAATCGGGTATCTACATGGCAAGCTTATCCGATTGAAGGTAGGGATAGATTGTGCCTGCCATATCTATAAACCGAATATGACTTGGGTGTTACGATTGTCGATAGAGATAAGGCAATCGGCCTATAGTCACGGTTTGGTAAGATTGAGGAAACCAACTTAGAGTAAGATAGGGTTTCCGATCTGTAAGTCCTCCTCCCAAGACTATATAAGGGGGGTAAGGGGTGTCCCTTGAAGGATATTCTATGTTGGATCAACTTTAAGCTTTGAGCCTTAGATCACGAGATCAATAAAGACACTCGGCGGATCCACCGAAACAGGAGTAGGGTATTACCTCACGAGAGGGCCTGAACCTGTCTAAATCCTCTTCTTCTTCTAACCCATTGTGCTTGGCGATCTCGACTGCGACCCCATAAATTATATTGCCGAAACCAAGTTTCGACAGTTGGCGCGCCAGGTAGGGGGCCGCGCGTCGAGACTTCTTCAACAATCTCGCCGACAAGCGTGATGGGATCTCCTTCAAGACTCGGCGACTTCGCCGCCTACTTCGTCGACGATTCCTGCTTCGACTCGGATTCAGACCAGTCGAAAGGAGAAATCCACTCGACGCCGTTCGGACTCCCGAACAGCGCCAAGATCTGCAACGACGTCTTGAAGACCAAGATGCAATCTACTCTCTCCAACGAAGGACTTTGCTCGGCACCATTCGGATTACCGAATTTCGCCGAAATCTGCGCCAATCTTCTCGCCTCCCCGACGGAGACAATCTACTCGGACGAAGACCTCTCGGTGCCGTTTGGGTTACCAAACGCCGCCGAGACCTACAGCAAACTTCTCTCCCCCGAGTCGGCGGCGACCCACTCGGAAGAGCCCGCATCCCCAAGCTCTGACTCGGACTGAAACGATCCAGACCCGGGCTACCCAGGATCAAGGGAGGTCGCCGTCATCCTCCCATCATTCGGCTCCTGCTCATCTTCGGAGCTCAATGAATACCTCAGCTCCGCCGGCGTCGACAACCTCTATGGCATCCCCTCTGACGAAGCCGACGACTCCGACTGCCGCAAGGACTATGAGCCGAAGTGCTTTGATGTCCTCATGGCCGAGCCGGACGAGTCCGACTCAGCCATGGCCAGGAGGCTAGCTGAAGAAGAGCGAGCCAAGATAGAGCACGAGCGCAAGACGGTCGAAGAGGAGAAGCAACGCAAGGACGAGGCTGACAAGAGGAAGCAGGATTTACGCGCAGCTGGACAATCCGCCCAGGAGGCCATCCTCCAAACACGGGTTCATAACACCAACATCTTCCAGACGCCACAGCAGAACGCTGTTGCTGCGCTCACGCTCTTGGACACCGTTATGGAGACGGCACCCGCCAATGTGACTCTGATACTCGACAAGATCAAGACCATCGTCGCAGCCACAGCCAACAGCCACCCCACCACCTCGGTACGAAGGCCGACTGAATCTGTGGCTGAAACGCCCGACAAAAGCCGGCTCTCGCCTCTGAGGTCAGGAGACTATAAGAGGCCCGAGCCAGATCGGTCAACGACAAGGCCAAGAGGCCCACCCCGCGAGTCCACGCAGAAATACCAGGAGCAAACGGCCGACTCCCGCGACAAACGACATGGACGTCCACCCGTCCATCGCCGCGTCCGCCACAACAACAGCTTCAGCTACCCAACTAGCCAACCGAAGACCCCGCCGAGTGATGCGGGAAGTCTCGATCGCCGCTACCGGGACGGGACCGACGCACTCGGGAAGATCGGAGGGATCACCCGATAGCGCGACGACGGAGTGCCTGGCTTTCACTCGGGAGCTTGCGAGTGCACTGGCCGAGTGGTTTCAAGCCCACAGAATTGAAAGGTGCGACGGCAAGACCGACCCCGAGTCATGGCTTACGTCTACACTCTCGCCATCCGCGCGAGCGGCGACAACAAGGCTATGGCCAATTATCTTCCAATGGCCCTCGCTAACTCAGCCAGAAACTGGCTCATGAGCCTGCCAAGAGGCTCAATCAGCTCGTGGAGCGAGCTAAGGGACCACTTCATCGCCAACTTCCAAGGTACCTTCGAGAGGCCCGGCACGCACTTCGGTCTATACAACGTCATCCGAGCGGACGAGCCTCGAAGGATTACATCCGTCGTTTCTCAGAAGCGCAACAAGATCCCCAACATCACCGATGATGATCATCATCGCCGCCTTCCGAAGGGAGTCCGTGATGAGCCGCTAATCGGGAAGTTCGGCGCAAACCACCGAAGACGGTGAAACGGATGTTCGAGACGGCGAATTCATATGCCAAATCCAACGACGCCATCAAGGCCGCCGTCAAGACCGGCCCGACGAAGGGAAGGCAAGCGGGCGGAGGAAGCCGGAATCCTAAGAAGGATAACGGCAATAGCAACAACCAGCCCAAAGGATCGCAAACGCCGATCTGAAGACCTAGTGGCTGCAACCTCCAACTCTCAACGCCGCCCCCGAGTCGTCGCCTACGACGCCATCATGAACGCCCAGTGCACTCGCCATCCCAACCATAAGCACGCGGTTAGGACGCTTCATCTACAAACAGTTCGCCGAGCAATACGCGGCGCAGGCTCAACAAGAAGCCGAATGACGAGGCTGGTCCATCGGGCGCCAAGAAGAACAACGCGGTGACAACGCCGAACCTTTCCAAGACCACGTGGGAGAGCTCAATCACATCTTCGGGGCCGCTAGCCTATGAATCCAAGAGGAAACGAGAGCTAACCGACCGAGAGGTCAACGCGGCTCAACCCGAAGTCCTCGGCACTGCGATGGTCGGAGGTGGCCATCACTTTTGATCGCTCGGATCACCCGGCCGAGTGGTTCATCCGGGCGCTATCCACTCGTCCTAGATCCCGTGGTCCGCAACATCGGCTCAAGCGCGTCCTCATCGATGGGGCGGCGCCCTTAACATCCTGTTCGCCAAGACCATGGACGAGATGCAGATCCCGAGGGCGGAATTGAAGGCAAGCTCAGCCCCCTTCCACGGAGTCATCCCGGGGCTATCGTCTACTCCACTCGGGCACATCTCCCTCCCTGTCACCTTCGGGGTTCGAGAGAACTTCCGAACGGAGAACGTCACTTTTGAGGTGGCCGACTTCGAGACAGCATACCAACGCATGATCCAAAGATGCTTCCAGACGCAGATCGGCAAAAACGTAGAAGCTTATGTCGACGACGTTGTCATCAAGACCAAGCGAAAGAAGACCGATCGCGACCTAGAAGAAACTTTTGCAAACATCCGAGCCTTCGAATGAAGTTGAACCCGAGAAGTGCACTTTCGGCATCCCATCAGGCAAACTGCTCGGCTTCATGGTGTCACATCGCGGCATTGAAGCCAATCCAGAGAAGATCAATGTCATCTTGAGCATGAAGCCTCGAGTAACCAGAAGGACGTCCAGAAGCTCACTGGCTGCATGGCGGCACTAAGCCGCTTCATCTCTCGACTCGGCGAACGAGGCATGCCCTTCTTCAGATTGCTAAAGAAGACAGACGACTTCCGTGGACCGCGGAAGCCAACAAGGCCTTTGAAGATTTCAAAGAGTTCCTTACAACGCCGCTGTCCGGCCTCGCCTCGGCCCAGGAACCTCTCGGCTGCATGCGTTTGACCACTCACCAAGTGGTTAGTACAGTTCTCGTGGTCGAGCGCGAAGAAGAAGGACGGGCTCAAAAGATTCAGAGGTCGATCTACTTTGTTAGCGAAGTGTTTCAGGAGCCAAAATTCGCTACCCTCAGGTACAAAAATTACTCTATGGTGTTCTAATAACCACGAGAAAATTGGCACACTATTTTCAGGGTCACTCGGTCACCGTCGTCACTTCTTTTTCACTCGGCGATGTCGTCCACAACCGGGAGGCGACCGGCGCATCGCCAAATGGGCTCTAGAGCGATGTCATTGGACTTGACTTTTAAGGCGAGGACGTCCATAAAGTCACAAGCCTTGGCGGATTTCTGGCCGAGTGGGTGAGCAACAAGAGAACGTACCTCGAGAAGACCTCCAACACTTGGACCATGCACTTCGACGGATCCAAAAGGATCACCGGCTTGGGAGCAGGAGTTGTGCGATCTCCCGATCGGGGAAAGGCTAAGATACGTCCTTCACCTCCACTTCTCCGCCTCACACAACGTTGCCGAGTACGAAGCTCTCCTACATAGACTGCGTCTCGCAGTTTCACTCGGAATACGTCGGCTCATCGTGAAAGGCGACTCCCAGCTGGTCGTCAACCAAGTAATAAAGGACTGGTCCTGTCTAAACGACACCATGGAGGCCTACCGACAAGAGGTCCGCAAACTTGAAGACAAGTTTGAAGGGCTCGAACTCTCACATGTCTTGAGGCACAACAACGAAGCGTGATGAGTTGGCATAGTTCGGGTCCAAGCGCGAAGCTGCCCAACAAACGTCTTTGTCGAGCACCTCTATGAACCAACCGTCACGGCAAAGACAACTTCCAACGAGCAAGCTGCGAACGAAGTCGCCATGACTGACGCCGACTGGAGGACGTCGCTCATCAAATTCTTAATCCAGCAAGAGCTGCCGGAAGACCGGGATGAAGCGAACGTGTCCGGCGTCGTTGCCAAGCATATGTCATGGTTGACTCAGACTTATACAAGAGGAGCCCTCCGAATCCTAATGAGATGCATCACACCGAGGAAGGGAGGCGCTACTTCAAGACATCCACTCGGGCATATGCGGAAGCCACGCGGCGGCACGCACTCGTCGTGCAAAGCTTACAGCAAGGTTTCTTTTGGCTTACCGCGGTCTCCGACGCGGACAAAGTCGTACGAACTCGCGAAACGCCAATTTTTCGCCCGACAGAGCCATGTCCCGGCCAGAGCTACAAACAATCCCACTATCCCGGCCGTTCGCGGTATGGGGCTTGGACATGGTCGGCCCCTTCAAGAAAGCTCCGGGAGGATTTACACACCTCTTCGTCGCAATCGACAAGTTCTCCAAGTGGATTGAAGCCAAGCCGGTCGCCACAATTACTGGCGACAAGGCACGGGACTTTTCCTCAACATCGTGCACCGCTTCGGTGTCCCAAACAGAATCATAACTAACAACGGGACTCAATTTACGGGAGGCATCTTCAAGGAATTCTGCGAGGACTTCGGAATCAAGATTTGCTACGCATCAGTTGCCCATCCCAAAAGCAATGGACAAGTCGAACGAGCCAATGGCATGGTCCTCCAAGGCATCAAGGCCCGCGTTTTCGATCGCCTAAACCCTTACGCGGCAAGTGGGTCCAAGAGCTTTCCTCGGTCTTATGGTCTCTGCGGACCACACCCGGTCGGCTACGGCCAAACTCCCTTCTTTTTGGTCTACGGCGCGAAGCCATGTTGCCAAACGAGATGGAGTACGAATCCCTCCGAGTCCGCGGCTTCAACGATGAACGCTACGACCCCGACCGAGTGGATGACCTCACCCGATTGGAAGAGGCCCGTGAGGCGCCCTCATCCGGTCGGCCAAATACCTTCAAGGGCTCGAAGATACCACGGTCGCAACGTTCGAGCACGAGCTCTCATCGTTGGCGACCTAGTCTGCGCAAGATCCGGACCACCAAAGACCGTCACAAGTTATCCCCTTATGGGAAGGACCGTACATAATCGCTGAGGTGACTCGGCCCGGTGCATACCGGCTAAAGCGTGAAGATGGGTCTATGGTGGAGAACTCCTGGAACATCGAGCATCTTCGACGATTTTATGCTTAATTTGACTAAGGTTTCATGTTTTTCTTGACTGCCAACCTCAAGCAAGATGACTTCTTGAGTTAGCAGTCGGGGGCTATACATACGTCAATAAAGCTTAAGTTTTCCTCATCAACTTCTGTGCATGATTTGGTTTATCATTGTTTAATGTTCTTCGATTCGAGTTCAGTGTCTAAGGACTAAGAGTTTTCTGATGACCTAATCAAGCCTAGGCTTGGTGACAGTCAGACGAAAATTACTTAAGAAATTTCACACAAAAACTCGGATCAAGGCATTAACATAAATAAACTAAATATATCACAAGTTCTAACATCAGAGCATCACGATCACACGACATTTACAAGAATGTTACTTCAAAAAGGCTTACCTTCAAACTCCGCCTCCAGTTCGGCTTTGTCGAGGCTGACTGCCTCCAGCTGGACTTGGAGCGAATGGACCTCCAACGAATTTTCTACAAGTAAAGAAGATCATCAGCAGCCGGGGTCAACATGAGAATCATGAAGAAACTTGGAGAGACGAGCTTACTCCCGATTGATCCTCGGAGGTCGAGGTTCGCCTCCCGAAGCTCCGCGATCTCTCTCCTTAAAGCCGCCTCCCTCGACGGCTTCCTCCTGAGTGGTTTTCAGCTTTCGCTGAACGTCCTCTAAGGAGCTCAGGTGAGGAACCAGCTTCTCCAGCACCTCGGACTTCGCCATGGAACGGCAGTACTCCTTCTGCGCGTGAAATCCGAAGAGTGACCAACTGAGAAAGGATGATAACACAATAAAAGAAAAAGACTAAGGCTTACGTTGAGTAGCCGAGTCGCTTCGTTTAAGCTCTCGACAAGGGCATCCCTTTCTTCTCTCTCGGCTTGCCTATCCGGGATGATGCGCGCCTCGACCTTCCGAGTCCCGCCACTCGATCTTGATCGGGGAACCCGTGTTTTAGAAGATCAGAGCTCCGGGAATTTCCTCCACCGTGGCGGCGATAAGGAGAACAACGAGGACATGAAAGATTCAAACTAAAAGAGCAGAGAGAAGATTCTGATACAAGACTCACCGGCTCCAGTGGCTGTGCACTTGGGTGGAACAGCCCGGCTGGCCTCCTTCCTATGGCTCTTCGCCGAGTGACCCTCAGTCGGGGCTGGCCGAGCCGTGGCCTGAGGTCTCCCGGCTGTCGACTGGCTTCCAGTCGGGACATCCCGGCTGGCGGTCGAGGGCTCCTTCCTTGGAGCATCCTTCTTTGGAGACGAAGGTTTTTTGCCTGGAGCGCTCTCGCTCGGATGCAGGCTCCGAGGCTTTGGTTCTGCAGACTTTGGCACCTCGGGAGCAGCGGCAGGGGTCAGCTCCTCACCCTTGCCGGCAGGATCTATGTCCTGGGGCCTCCTGCGATAATGAATACAGCTGGGGTAAAGATAAAGAAAGCTTTCAGTGAAAAAGTTCAGACTTCAGTCATGAAGCATACCTGGACGACCGGCGGATCTTCGGCGCCGTCCTCGGCGATCGCCTTGGAGAAGGAGTCTCGACTGGAGGAGCCGGGACGTCATCGTCCGAATCCTCAATAACAAGCCTCCTTTTGCTCACCCGCTTGTTTGTGTCCTCACTCGGGGCCGCCCGTTTTCCAACTGGATCGCTTTGGATCTTAATCCCGCCAGCCGGCTTCTTGGTTGGGCGACGCGACACGTCATCGTGGGATACCTTGTACGGCTTTGAAGTGACAGAAGCATTTTCCTGCAAGAGAAGTTCGCACAGTGCTAAGAGACAAGATATCAAGATTGCAAGACATGATGAAGCAGCCAGTCGGCTTACCGGAGGAGGAGGCCGGTGGATGCTGAATGGGAGAACCGGCAGAATGAGGGCACGCTCAACTGCGATTCCGGTCGAGAAGATCTTATACATCCGGATCTTCAAGATTTCGTAGCTGAGTGGATCCTGATCTTCCCGATTGGGGTCCTTCCCGCCTTCGTACTCAAAGGCCGGCTTCGACCATTCTTTGATCGGCGCCAGTCGGCACCTGATGAAGTGCCGAGTGATCTGTTCGCCACGAAGACCTCTTTGCTTCATCGCTAGGATCTTTGCAAGCAGTTTATTGGCCTCGTCCCAATCTTAGGCCACTGGGACGGTGCTCCAAGTTGGACTGGGGACAGGGGGAAGGCTGATGAAAGCTGGCAGGCTGGGTTCGAGGTTGCTAATATAGAACCAGCCCGCGTGCCATCCCCTATTGGAAGATTTTAAGGGAAGAGAGAAGTACTCCTTACGGAGAGATCCGCGGAGTTGGAAACCTGCCCCGCCAACGACGCATGGGTGGTCTTTATTTGGATGTGGCTTAAGATAAAACATGTGGCGGAACAGTTGGAAGTGGGGGAGGATGCCAAGGAATGCTTCGCATATATGAATGAAGAGAGCGATGTGAAGCATGGAGTTGGGGTTCAGATGGTAGAGTTGAAGCCCATAATAATCCAGAAGCCCCCGGAAGAACTCGGAGGTGGGAAGGCTGAACCCGCAATAGAAGAAAGAGGTAAAAACAACGAGCTCACCGGTGTTCGGGGTTGGGAAGTCCTCACCCGCCGCCGGGCGCCAGCCCACGATCTCTTTTGGGGGAAGCACGCCATGCTTCACCATCTCCTTGAGGGTGGATTCCCTCACATCCGATGTGGCCCATTGGTCAAACGGGATCCTCTTTTCCTCCGCCATGAGTGTGATGTGGATGGGAAGTGGATCTGGTCGGAAAGAGTGGGGATTTTGACAAGGGAACTTGGGAGATTGGCTGCGGATGCTGGTTGTGGCAAGAAGCGAGCTCCTGGATGGATGGATTTGGGAGCGCGCGAGTCTAGGGATTTTCGCAAAGAACTGGTGAACAGTGCTGCGAAAAGAGGAATCTTTTGGAAGATGAAGAGGCGGGGACGACCTCGAGCCTTTGTAGAAAGATTTGAGGGTTGCGCTAGGTTTTCTCGTGATTAGGCCGAGCCCATGGGAAAATCTGCAGCCCAGTTAAGGTGTGGCTTAACGCGTGTCCTTAGGGACTTAAGCAGATGAGCTTAAGCAGATTTGCCCTGGCAATATGCGCGTGTCCGAATGCCCTGTACCTTTGGAAATCCTTTCATACCGCGGTTTGCTTGACTTCATGAGAAGCTGGCACGATGCAACTTGGAAGGTGACCAACAGTTAAGCTTTTTATAGCTGCCTTGATGACAAGGACTGTTTGGTTTTTTAGCATTTGATTAAGTGATTATATCAATGCTATTTTTCCACCTTGGTGAAGATCTTTATAGATTAAGACCAGTATTAAGGCAAAAGCTATTTAATAACTTGGTCATATTTTTCATACGATTGAAAGAACTCGTTTCCCATGAGGGACGATTAAAATATTTGTTTCGGGATGACTCGGGCAGATCCACTCGGATAGGCATAAGCTTACCGAGTGCTTTACACCCATGAGGGATGATTGAATTATTTGTTCTGAGATGACTCGGGCAAATTCACTCGGATAAGCATAAGTTTGCCGAGTGATGAGGTTGCTTTAGCTTGAGCTAAGCATCTACATGAGAATGATTTTTTATAGTTCTTGACTATATGATTAGTCTAATTTTGACTAACCATATAGTTTTTTATAGTTCTTGACTATATGATTAGTCTAATTTTGACTAACCATATAGTCGGGGGCTACACCTAATTAGGTGCATCAGGAGATGCACCTAGATATTTATTTTTGAGAATTTTTTAGATATTTTCCAGCCCTTCACAGTCTTTGGAGCCACTCGGGAAGATTCAGGCAGAGATGATGGAATCACTCGACGCCAAAAGCACTCGGTCAAAGAGATTTTTGGCTGTGTGCTGTTTTGGTTTGAAGTTGAGCTGTCTCGTCGACTGAAAAGGACTCGGAGGCTACTGTGGAGATTATGGCAATCGGGTATCTACATGGCAAGCTTATCCGATTGGAGGTAGGGATAGATTGTGCCTGCCATATCTGTAAGCCGAACATGACTTGGGTGTTACGATTGCCGATAGAGATAAGGCAATCGGCCTATAGTCACGGTTTGGTAAGATTGAGGAAACCAACTTAGAGTAAGATAGGGTTTCCGATCTGTAAGTCCTCCTCCCAAGACTATATAAGGGGGTAAGGGGCGTCCCTTGAGGGATATTCTATGTTGGATCAGCTTTAAGCTTTGAGCCTTAGATCACGAGATCAATAAAGACACTCGGCGGATCGAATCCACCGAAACAGGAGTAGGATATTACCTCACGAGAGGGCCTGAACCTGTCTAAATCCTCTTCTTCTTCTAACCCATTGTGCTTGGCGATCTCGACTGCGACCCCAGAAATTATATTGCCAAAACCAAGTTTCGACACTTTCTTTCCTACTTACTACGACATTTTTGCACAGTGTTGTGTAGGGTAGGATTGATGGAAATAATTAACATTGGACATTGGTTATCTTTAAGCATAATCATGGCCAGTGGCGGAGGACGGAAAAATATTGAGGTGTGACGAATACTTAAGTACACAAAAAATTATAAATGTTGTCTAATATCATAATATCATCAACACGCACTATTTTTAAGAGAAAAGTGTCGAAAGTATGTTAGAGGATATATGTTAGAAACATGGGATTCTATATAAGTTATATGCATTACAAACCTGTGTAGCTATGCCAGCATGGTCCATTCCACGAACCCATAAAGCATTATAGCCCTGCATCCTCGCCAGCAAATCATAACATCCTGAATTGTTCACAATGCAACAACCAAAAGGACATCAATGCAACAACCAAAAGGACATCAATAGTGATGCTAATATGGCCAACGAAGAAACAGGGAGAATGAACTCAATAATCAATACCTCAATTGCTACTGTAATCGCATGGCCTATATGAAGGACCCCTCATTATCAGAAGATCTAAAAAAGAAGCGCCCCGCCGGCCTCGCCGCGCCGTTGGCACCGCTCGACCGCAGCCGACGGCAGCCCCGCCCGCAGCCGCCGCCGCCCGCAAGCCGTCGCCGCCTCTCCCCTGGCCGTAGGCCGCCGCTCCCTCGCCGCAACTCGCCGCCGCGCCGCTGCCGGGCCGTGGCGCGCCGCCCGCCCAACTCGCAAGTCGCTCCCAACCGGTCGCTCCAAGCCATGCCCTAGCTCGCGAGCAGACCAGGCGCTGCTGTTTTGGGCGCACCGCTAGTCTGGGTGTCGCCGCGACACGAGGGAGTCGAGGAGACGGGTTCCTGGGCATCGCGACTGGTTCCTGGGCCGGGAGCAGGCCTCCGCGGCAGAGGGGGGGAGGGTCTGGGCCAAGCCGAGGTATGGCGCAGGCCAGGCCTTGCCCTACCTGGCCCTCCGCCACTAATCATGGTACATAAGAAGATTGGTGATATGACATAAGTCACTATGCTATGCCTGTCACAAGCAAGTTGCAATTGTGAATTTCATACTAGTTGTAACAGCTACATGTTTTAATTATTGTGTACTAATTGCTGAGAGTAAACAGTTGAACTGTTGTCCCATGTAGTAGCTTCTCGAGAACCTTGCTCTTAATGTCCTTCATGTGATCTGAAACTTTGCTTGTGCTAGCGTTCAGCGTGTCTTTCACTTTCCCTTTCCTTCTCGCCATTGTACTCTGTTTGTGTTTTGCATTCAGTTATTTTTAGGTCGATATATTGGGGAATGACATTGTTGATGCACATAGTGAATCCACACCTCCTTTGAGTGCCCTGGTAAAGAAACACATATAGTCAGTTAGAGTGGCGATACAATGTAAACGTTAGCGGGATTGATAAAACGAAAGACGTACAACGTAGTCGTTGTCTAAGTTGGGGCAAAAGAAATATCTCCTGCCATATGTTCGTTGTTCAAAGAAGGTAGCCATCTTGCAACGATCCCTACAATCGCACCTAGGACGCTCCGACCATTTAGAAAAACCTAGTGGGTTGTTCCTCCAATCTAAGCTAGCGATTTTCGGTCCGACGTTCATACTCCATCCATGCCTGAATGAATTGTTCGGTCGACTCAGGTTGCGTTACCGTCCGATCGACAGAAGCAGGTCTAACCGTATCGATCCACTCTTCGAATCGACACTGGCGTACCTCTTGGTTGTACATTTGTGACATAAGGGGTTAGAAAATTAAACAAGTGATTAGCTTGAGCAAGAAAAATTGATACTCATGACAAAATCGTCGTCTACAATCTCAGGACACATGAAGCATGCATGTCTAATGAACCTTATCACCTGGCAACGGAGACCACAATGGCATTATGGACCTTCTCGCCATGTGGGTAGTGCGAGCTGATCCAGAGGCCAATCCAAAGCTTCCACAGCAATTCGACGTTGGTACTCAGCCTTTCGTCGAAGGTAGTCCGACCTTGTTTCGCTAAGTGGGTAGGAACGTGTTGTTAACGGCAAAATTTGGTAAGCCCTAGAGTCCTCATCGGCTTAAGGTTCAAATCGGCTCAAAGCAGAATCGGCTAAGAGTTCTGCGTCAGCCAATGGAGAATTAATATCTTCAGCAGTCGGATTCTGGTTAGATTCAGCTTGGAAAGATCTTATCCAGAAGACACCGAGTTCAAGAAGGATACGGCTTGTATCTATTAATTAGGATAAGTTTGTTAACTTTTTATTTTATCTTTAGGAAAGTGTGTTAGTATCCGGTAAGGATTCAGTTTGTTTCCTTTTATCTTTAGGAAAGTTTGAATTGTAATATGTTAGAATCTCTGTTAGCCTGCGGGTATAAATATGTAAGCCCGGGGCCTATGTAAAGCAATCCTCATGATCAATACAACTCGACGCATCGTCATCTTTTTACTTTTGGCTATTTTGTTCACCATCCGACGAAACTTGGCACCCAACACGGGGCTGCATCTGCTTCGATCTCCGACGAAGGGGTAAGTCTAAGGTCCCGCTGGCCCAAGTATATCGTATCTATCTTTAGTTTCATTACCGTTCATAGATGTCGGGACGCCTTCAGACCTCTTGATATAATTAGGAGCCAAATGGAACTCATCCATTCTTCTCCAAAATATAGCAAGACATCCGACGCTCCGAGAGAGAGAGAGATAACTGAGACATCGCTGGGCCTTTAGCCTGCCAGTCAACTTCAGCCTGGATTGTGCCCGTCAAACCACTCGATGGTGGCGACCAGATGTGTTACACAACCAGGAGACTTGACATCAAATGGCTAAAGATCTACGTTGTCTCAATTATCTTTAATTCATACTCGTGGTTAATACGTTCCTATCATAAGGAACGGGCTAACCACTTTCATCCAAGCATATGGTATCGATAATTGGTTTAATGACTCATTATGAGTCATAAGCTATTACAACATAATAGTTCTGAGAGATACATATGGTCGTCAGGCCAAATAGTTATATAGATAGTCATAGCAAACGGAAGCAACAACATGCCCGAGGATCTTTCTCCAACCGACTAAGGAGTGCCCTAGTATGAACCATCCGGGTAGAATGGCACTTCCTCGGCAAATTCTTCCTCCTCGGGAGGAGTATCCCCTACATTCACATCTATGCACAAACAAGTATAGGCACACACACAAGTGTCAGTACAATGAATTGTACTGGCAAGCACCCATCAAGCCTAAGACTACATGTAAGGCAATATCAAGGAGAAGCTCATTTGGGGTTTCATTTTAGCACAAAGCTAACTTTATTTTAGCAAAGCCTCATTGTAAATAACCAAGTTTGAACAATAAATTCCAGCAAACAAGTAGTTCACTATGTTGGGCATTAATAAATATTATTGCTCATAAATATCTCTCACTTTGCATTATGGGGCAGCAAAGGAGTATAATGTTCATAAACCATCCATCCTTTGCATTGTCGGGGCAGCAAGGAAGTAAATTAGGGAGCGAGCAATTTTGAATATTTTTGGTAAAGAGTTGTACAAATCTTTTCAAACACATGAAAAACTATACCCACGACACATTCACACGACGCTCGTAACCGTGAGCACGGCTAACCGATTAGTTTAAACTCTGCAGAGTGTGTACACTTTACCCACATGATGTGACATAATAATCATGCAAAGCATGGCACACGATACATAAGTATCTGATTTATTATACACAACAAATTCCTTCAACTATCCGTGATTTAGCCTTACACCAGCACGATATGTGTTTCCTCCATCCTATACCATTTTGGAAGTACAGTATAGGACCGTTAAGTGGCAGGCCCACGCCTTAAACTTAACGCCGTGGGGGCGGACACGACGGGAACCCACCCACGTGGCACATTACCATTGTATTGGACAGGCTTAGTCGCCTAACTACCTCGTCGGAGCATTAGGAAGCTCCTCTGAGTTATACGAACTCATACACTTCGGCCTACCGAAATGTGAGGCTAAACCACAAATAGTATACTAAGATAGGGCTATCCCATACTAGCACATGTGGTTGTACTGTATTCGAGATGAATAATCGTGGAGTGAAGTCCTTAAGGTAGTCTGGGCACACACTCCCCCTATCGGTATACAACTAAACATCATATGTATACCACTTGTGGCCCAAACTTGAAAACCAAGTTGTACCATATTTTACTTTAACATAAAGCATACTTGTCGTAACATAGCTTTCGGAAAATAGAAGCTTTGCAAGTAAAACATCGGTACTTAGCCCAGTAGTCATGGGAAAATGTATACTACAAGCAAACTAAGCAAGGGGATGAATAAGTCATAAGATTTCAGATTGGTTCACTATGTTTTAGCTTCTGATCATTTCTAAGGTTTGGAATTGGTTAATATGGGAAGTGGAGTTTCCAGGAGCATGCAACATCGGTGTAGTACTAAACATGTTCATATCAAGTTTTTAGTATTACTCATCAAATACCATGCAAGTTCCCATCCCTTCTAAAATAACCTCCATAAAATTAGGATCAATTTGTTCAAAGGGGGAGACGAGGACTTGTCTGGTTCTCCTTCTTCCGGATTGTACAAGTACGCGGGATCTTCGAACGGTGCCGATGGTTCGTCTAATGTATATGTACAAAGTTTTAGATTTCAAGCATTTATGAGAACCTTAACGAACTAAGATGAATGCACATGAGATGCAGGTGTTTTAATTTCAGATTGATACATTTTAAGTGGGGTCTCTATAAAGTTATTTCCTTCCCAAGGTGAAAGACTTATTTACAATTTCTTTTATAGTGTAGGAGTTTAGTGTTGCAATTTTTATAGATTTGTTCAAGACCAAAATATGAGCTTTATGGTAGGTAATTTATTTTTGGTTGATGGAACACAGAAGGATGGTCCTAACAAAATTTAGTTTGCATTTTTTGGAATTTTATTGGGTCCCTTATGATTTTTGGAAGTCAGGGTGCTCTAAAGTAACTCTTTTACTAAATAAGCCTATAGGTGGTTTTTCTGCCACAGAAAGTATATGGTTTCCTATTTTTGTCTTAATGTACATCTTTCATAGTTTCTACAGAGTCTTGTTTCATATTTTTCGGAGCTAATATGATTTTCCTATAATTTTTACAAGTTTAGTCTACCCTATCTAGCAGTGTTTACAAAATGAATTTTTCTAGCTAAATGTGCTACCGGGAGTAGTCATTTTTATCCCACAGCCTTAAAGTATACAGTTTTTTGGTCCTGACAAAATTTGTCCCAAGTCAAAATATGCTATTTTCAATTCTATGAATTTTCAAAGTTTGGTTATCTTTCTGTGTGGAGAAGCCTATTCGGAATTATTTTTATTCCTTTGGTGTGGGGCCTACTTGTCAGCGGCAAAGGAGGTTTTTAAGTGGCTAATGCGCGGTTAATCCTGTGGGTCCCAGCAGTCACCGATGGCTTAAGTTTTAAACGCGTTTTGGCGCCTAACAAACGGGTCCGGGTTGTCAGTGATACAGCGAGAGGGAGGAGCAGGGCAGAGAAGCGCGGCGAGCTTCTAGCCGGCGCCGACGGCGAACGGCGGCCGGTGAGTGGTCGCGACCAACAGGTAAAATGTAGTGGATGTCATGGCGAAGCTAGCGGTGGTCATCTCGCGCGCTACCGTAGTCGGAATAGTTGCCGGCGACGGAGCGGGCGGCGTCGTGGTTCGGGACCAACGTGCATGTGTGTTTTTAGCACTTGCCATGTCATGCATGTATCGGAAATAGCTACTAGGGGCACTGAGGAGGCTTACCGAGCAAACACGGGGTGCTGGTGAGGTCAAGGTGACGGTGGCGCCGTGCAAGATCCCAAGGCAGCGGCGTCCTTTGGTTCGGGTGAACAGCGACCGCTCGTTTCGGTGGTCGGCTGTGCAAAGTGAGTGCGGGACCGTGTCAGGGGATCAACGAGGATGCTTGAATCGAGAGGAATCAGTGTGAAACTCACCGGAGAGGGAATAGGGGAAGATCGACGGCGGCGGCGAGTTGGGGACGAAAAGGTGCTTTTCCTCCTCGGGGCTTCTCCGGTCGATTCCTTCGGTTTCAACCATCGTCGGGCATCAAAGAATATGGTGGCGAAAGGGTTCGAGCAATGGCTCACCGTAAATGGCCGGCGACGAGCGGGTGGTTCGACGGCGGGGGACGCAGAGCTCGCGGTTCACGGCTTCGGCTCGACGGCGTTCCCTGTCACCGGCTGTGTCATTCGGAGTGAAATTTGGTCGTCAGAGAGAGCAAAGATTAAGGAGTTGGGAACAGACATTGCCCAAGGGAGTAGCTCACCGAAGTGCGAATGCGGCCGGTTCTCGTTCGGCGGCGGAGGGAGCTCGCTGGAGGTGTCTCGGTGCTCTCGGGGCGGTCAGCTCTGGTTCTCTCGTGGAACGTGAATGGACTGAGGAGGGGCGCAGCGTCGGTCGGGCGGTCGGGTTTTATTTGCATGCCGACGACGTAGAGGGATGTCGGGCTCGGGGCGACGCGTGCACGGCGCGTTCCTCGCGCGCGACGCGTGCATGTGTGTGTGGCGAGGGCATCAGTGTGAGAGACGAGCTGGAACACGGTGTGACGCTGGCAACGCGGTCCCACGAGTCGGTATGACCCACTTGCCAGTGAGAGAGAAGGAGAGATGAGAAATGCTGAATTTTCTGAGTCTGGTCTCAGTGCTGACTTTCCAACTTTGGGTCTCATTTAAACCTATTTCCTGGTAGATTCGGGAGTGGTGTCCCATGGCAAAGATGTAAAGCTTGACTCAAACTACAACACTGCCAAGTTTCACTGCCTGGGGCTTGCTGGTTTGGTCGCTACAACAGTCCAAAGTTGGTCTTAGGGTTCTGTGTCGGCCAGCCCTAGTACTTAGAAAATTTCCTAGGGTCAAATCTACTTTTCTCACTAATTCCCATCATCTACCTCAAGGTTGTGTCCCTAAACCTTGTGGTTTGTTTGCTGAGGTCACCTACAAGTTGTTAGATATTTTCTTAATTTTTCTTGGGTCCCTTTCAAGTAAATTCGAGGAAAAATTTATGCCATTCTCATGCATATGCATCCTAGTATACATGAAAATCGAGTATCTGCTCTTTGCTCAGAAGCAAATTTTTCGGTTCAAAATTTACAGTATGCATTCTACTCTTTCCTTCAAGTACAAGATTTTTGGGATATGACAATAGATACATCGGCTTAGTTAGGACTTTCTCGATTAGGTCTGATATTCTGATCAAGTCGATGTTTCTGTAAACGTAATGTCGCTTTAGGTAGATTTGTTATATCCATCACATTAGACAGATCTATCGGCTCATCGAGTATTAGATTATCATATACAATCTCGTGTTGTATCGGTTAGGTTCGACCTACTAGATTGTTATCGATAATCTAAGTCTTGTTAAGTCGATAGGTTCATGCTAATGTTTCACCAAAGGGTTAGCTGGTCTTATCATATGTTTTTGTTAATCTAGTCCTAGTATCTCAATTTAGTTCTATCGGCTGTCTCTCGCCTTAGGGTCTTTGTCGATACCGGCTAAACTGTTTACTAGATTAGATTAGTTTAGACATCTACCACCCTAAAAATTAGTCAAGGGCTTGATTATCAAGATATTGTGTTTATTTTCATACTTAGTGCTGCATCAGTTCAGTTTGATCTACTAAGTCGTGATTAGAACCGTGATCTCTAGCCTGCCTGGTGGCTACCAATAAGGGTTTCATCGGGGTTTCAGTCGACGAGTTATCTGGACATCGGCATCGGCTGGAATCACACAATCGGTTGTCAACAGATCGGTTGTTTTGATTATCGGCCGATATGATTTATGCTCTGCTATTTTGCATAACTTGTCAGTGGCAGGATCAAACTGACTGGCACGCCCGCACTTCATCAATTTTAGGACCTGCACTGGAGCTAAGCAGATCTCCCAGGCCAGCGTGTGCTCTGACGTCAACACATCTTTTGGCATCACAGCGGCGGTATGGATTTGGCGTCAACACATGTTCCGTCGGTTCGTGGGTTCTCCGTATCTATCCACTCAATGAAGTTGCAAACCCGACGATATGCCTGCGTAAGATGTTACCATCATGTAGGAACAAGTTAGCGTTTTGTGTATTCAGAATTGGTATTACAAATCAGAGCACATAAGTCATACCTAATCCATGTTGGCGCATTGGAAGAATCGTCTCCCCCGAGTTTCTGAGTTGAGGGACGACGTAAGTATACAGGCATCCCCACAATGGCACAACGGACGGTCACACCATAGGGGAATCAAACCGCCAAAAGGATGGAGTCGCTAGTCGAGACGCTCAGCAAATGGATGATCCATTGTACCTAGAAGTTTAGGAAACAGAACGAAGATATGAAGAGCTCGTATTTGGGTGGTGTAATATATAGTGGAGAAAGGAGAGGCACATCTCCAGCTAACGTGAGTTCACTTATTCAACGGATGTGACAACACATTCATGCGCCAGGAGAAAATTGATTGATTCGGTCGAAGAAAGCATCAGCAAAGCTGAGTCGGGATGCCTTCACACGCCAAAAGATGATAGCGACATATCGTAAACGTCTCTCACGCGCCAAAAGCTGATAGCGACCAATCGTAGACGTATTTCACGCTTCGAAAGTTTTTCGTCGTTTCGTTCAATAGATGTTGCGATACTATGTATTGTACGAAAGAGGTGATCACGGGTGAGTACGAATGGCCTGAAAGGTGCTCGTGACATATGAGTGCGATGACTGAACACAGTTATATACAATGGACAACTGGCGAGGCCTCTTACCCCTACCCCTCCTAGCCTGCGCCTTAACGTGCCCTAACAATGGATGTGACAACACGAGCAGGCGCCAGCATGATTCATTTATTCAGTGGATGTGACAAAACGAGCAACGCCGAAAGTTGATTGTGACAGAGCATGCGCGAGTACGGAGGGCGCAAAATGTGGATAGTACCATGATGTGCTTCATTTTGTTAGTTATTATTGAGTCCATCCTAATTGAAGTTTATGTTATAATTTCATTCCTCTAAGTTTGAAGTAATTCGAGTTACTCACTTCATATTTTTATGAATTTCTGTGGTTTGAAATTATCAAATTTCCCCATTTGACAAAATCTATAATCTTTCTAACTTAGAGGAGAAAAATTTGGCAGAATTTCCCTTGTTTATCTATTCAAAGCTTACACAAATATCAATGTAGCATATGACATCAATAAATATATATCACCTTCATCCACATCCCATATACATGACAACAAGAAAAGACCACAAAGTTCATAATAGTACCTAAAGTCCATAATAGTTTAGACAGTCCAAAAGAATAGTCCATAAAAGACATAATACTATTCCATACAATCCACAAGTGTACTGCATACATCTACCATAATTCAGACAGTCCAAAAGAATAGTCCATAAAAGACATAATACTATTTCATACAATCCACAAGTGTACTGCATACATCTACCACAATATGTACGTCAAGGTTCACTGCCTCCTACTCTTACCCCTGCCCTTGTGTCCAAGAGCGTCACTGCCTGGAATGAACGGGTCCGGTGGGTGCCTTCTCCTGGTCCCAAGCTACTGCATAGGCTGAGTCGATGGAGCGTCGTGCAGCTGAGATGACCCAATCTCATCGGGTCCCTCGAACGCCTCCTCCTCCTTGTCGGCATCGTCGTCCTCGTCGGAGGCAGTGCATCTGGAGTCCGTACGTGCTTGCCTTGAGGAACCGCCACCTCTGATGGATGCAAATGGCACGCACACGTCTTGCCTCGTGATTGTCCTACAACCACAACGTGCAGCCGCACGACGTAGCCGACGTAGTACTCTCTGTTGCACAAAATTCAGTACTTAGCTCAAAGATTGCATTGTATTAGATGCATATTTCAAAGATCTTTCAAAATCTTCCATCGAGGTAGTTGTGTGTGTCGTCATCTCTAACTTCCTCGCAAAATTGCGTCATCTCCTCCACCGTCGTTCGGAGGGTGTTGCCCTGAAACAAATTTCACATTTATAACATCAAGTAATGCAACTCAATACAGAAAACCAAGTCAGATGACATACCACTCTGTCCAAGATTGGCCCTGCCTCCACTTGGCTCCCCACCCACGTACTCTGGTCGTAGGCCATGTCTTCATCGTCGGATGACTCAATGTCGGCGTAGTCAGCCTGCAACCACTGTAGTCTGAGCCGGGTACGTGTCACGCCGTGGTACCATGCCTAGTACTATCTGAACGCCGCGTTCTAGTGTGGCTCGTCGTTGACATCCATGTTGGCGTCGAGTAGGTCCCACTGGCTAATGTAGTTGAAGTGGAACTGGTCTCAATCGAAGATCTTGTTTTTCTGGCGATCCAACCAGAAAGGCACATATTGATAAGTTAGGTAAGTTTTAAGTCAGTTAATACGAAATCATGAAAACAATTATAAAGAACATCGCACTTACTTGTGTAGGTCATATCCAGTGGAAACCAGCTCAGGTGGACACAGCTGCCGCACTCCAAACTGGCGTGCAACTCTATGCGGCAAGTGGAACTCGACAGCGTAGAAGCAGATGAGGGGACACCTCATACTATACAAATCATTGTCGCTAGAGCACAAGTTGCTTACCAAGAAAGACATCGCTGCCTCTCCGACGTACGGCTCCCACGTCACCTGGAACATGTCGAAACAACACGTTACATTACAAAGTAAACAAGTGGAAATGAATAGAAGCAGTAATCAGGACTTACACTAGTTGTCGTGAGACTGTCCAACTCGCTCGTGTACTCCTTGTAGGCCCGATGCATCCTCGCGTGAGGGATTGTTACCTGGTCCCAAAGGTAGGCCCACGTCGGCTGCCGACGTGCGTCTTGACCAGCGAACCAGTCGTGACGAGCCAACACCTACGGCCGACCTATTGGAAGCCGCGACCACATCCACAGCTGGAGCAGGTACACGCATCCACCTAGTGAGGCGGACGACGAGGAACGACGACACGCCTCGCACACCGGCCGGTAAAGGAAAGCTACTACCGCCGAGCCCCACTGTACTAACCCACCCGGTCCCAACAAGAAGGGGCAAAGGATCCACATCCCGGGAAGCATTGTCCCTCATCGCGTCGGGAAGAGCACGCAGCGAAGAGGTGGAGGATCCACGCCGGCGAGCGTGCAACCTGTCGCTCATCCGCCCCTCGGGGCAATGTGCGAACTCGCCCGAGCCAAGAAATTAACACTCCAGAAGAGCGAGTACCGTGCTCACCAACTGGACGCCCAAGGAAGGCCTCTACCCGAGCTCTCCATCCATCTGATCTGCACGGACCCGTCACTGCACGACCATGAATCCTTAGTCCAAGCAACTTCTGACAGTCCTGGAGCGCGACTGTCATCTCCCCGAAAGCCAAGTGAAAGGTGTGCGTCTCAGGCCGCCACCTGCAATTATTTACACCGCACTATTAATTTTGATATAAAGGGAAGCGTCTGCACAAATTACTAGGATAGATGGGAATGCTCCGATATAGTACCTGTCAACCAGTGTCGTCAATGCCGGTGAGTTGAATGTGGGGAGGCCACAACGAACCTGAAACGATATGACGTCTAGGCCAGCTCGTTCCAGGAAAGGTGTGTACCTATCGTCGTACACCATGTCCAAGAACCTACCGTGGGCTCTAGGACGGAGGAGCGGAAGGTCCTGAATGTAAGAAAGAAAGGATGATGGATGAATCACAACTGAAATTCAATAGTTTTTGCTATAACTGAAATTGAATAAGTGTTGAGACAATTTAATATGACAAATTGTACACACATATCAGAAAAACAGAACTGAGCATGTGTCAATTTGGTTGATCTTACCAGGCAGAAAATTTAATTTCAATTTGCCCTCTATAGACCTTGATGTTCCCCATAATAAAGGTAATCAGTCATGCTAAATTTAGGAATGGCAAAAACCAATAAGTATATTTTCGAAGTGAAATCAGTATATTTTGGAACTTAATCATGTATATAGGTTTAAATACATGATCCTCCTCCAGCTCAGTTTATATGCAAGCATGTATATAGGTTGATTGAATTTATAGGTGTGAGCTGGAGAGGTACATATATCTGTTAGGAGATATATAGCTGCAGTGAACAAATGGTACTTATAAGAAGGAAAAATTTTCTGTGCCTAGTCATTTGTACATAGAAAGATACAAGCATAGGTGCAGTGAACAAATGGATATTTTTTGCTATTACGAATCTCAAGCAGCTGCAGTGAAGGGCAATCAAATCCTTTCCCATAGTAAAAAATGAGAACCCTTTTCATTGTGTATTAGCATCCATGAGTTTGCAAAATTTTTGGGCAGGATTATGCACAGCATAGACCAACCTAAAATGGATCTGAGTACAGATAGCATATACCCGAACATTTTATTGATGCATTTTTGCAATTTTACTGTGCACATATGGATGTATATTCTGCCTATTCAGATAATAGAATATTCTAAACATCTAGGCTTACAAAGTTCTGCATAGAGTGAAATATGAAAATAAATGCAGTGAGATACAAATGGAACTTATATCAGGTGGTGAAAACTGTGGCTGTACATATTAACAAAGCAAATAATATGGCATCAGTACATGTGCACTGAAACAGCAAGGAATGTCAGCTTGGATGAAAGGCATAGATAACAGGCACAGGAAACACAACTCATATATATTTTTGTATCACTCAGATGGATCATTGAAGCAACAAGTCAGTAATCCCAGAGCTTGATTATCAACCTAAAATTAACCCATCTACATATTCATATTGTGCTATTTCAAACTAGAGCATGCATGAAAGAATGCCAGGTCTTAAGTGGAGCAGCATCCATCTGTGTAGTCACACAACAGCGAAATATATTAATGCTGTCATTCTCCAAAGAGCTGGCTCCAATTTTGTATGCATGCACACAAGCTACTTGCGGTCTGGCATATATGGTGATCTGGACAAGCAGCAGCCACATGTATCAAATTATTCAGAAGTTGCAGAATGAAATCCACATGTATCAGATCATTTTGGGTACTTGGGAAGCTTTTTAATTGAACAGTACACCTTTTTAATTGAACAAATGGAACATCTCATTGAGCAACAGTATATATAGTCACAAAAATGTGCTACTAGTAAACGTGTATCTGGTACAATGGGAGCCATTATACAGTAGTAAACTTGTACATGGTAGTGCTACAATGTAATTTACAAGTTTTGAGACTTGAATGAGACATGCATGTATATGCAAGCTCAATTTATATGCAATATGGGAAGTTCCAGCACTGACTTATAAACTCAGGCAGTATTTGCAAGACAAAAGGTAACTAACTGCTTTTGTTTTATGGGAACACTTCCAGGCCTTGGCCCAGCAGTTACTTTAATATATCCAATTGATTGATGCATTTTGTGCAAAAGTATATGCAATGGCAATCATGCGCCTTTTACTTCAATTCAGCAATGACCCATTCATTTGAGATGCAAGTAGCTCATTTGAACCTGATACCTCTCCTAGTTTTTGAAGAATTAAATTTCAAAGAAATTTAAAGTAGTACCTGCCCCTCCACCACGAGACGTCCTCGGTGGGTCGCGTCGTACGCTGGATCCAGAAGGTGGAATTGTGTCATCCTGCAAAATGAAATATGTGAGTGAATTTGAAATTTTATATGCATAGAAGTATAGAGTAAGCAATGTACAAGTATTTGACACTATTATTTACATGCGTAGAAAATTGAAGAAAAATAAAATACAAGAACGAATAGCACCTCACTAATTTGCCAACGGCAAGTCCGTGAATTGTGGCCAAGTCTACCGCACTTTCCACACTCGTACTGCTCGGGGTCGGTAAGAAAAGGGGTCGATCTGATACGTCTCGTTCTTCCGGGTATCTGATCCATGACCATCCTATGCCTAGTCCTCTTCCTACTACCCCGCTTGTTCCAACGGTAAGTTGGATCTGCAATGTACTTTGGACCGTCGTATGGAGGCCACTCTCTAGAGTCCCGAAAAGGCACAAAGCGAGGGCTCCAAGTTTGCACAAGTGTGTCCACACTGAACTCGCGAGGTATCCTGCTCTCAATGTCATAGTTGCGATGCCTAGCAGCTGCAACCAGGTGAGAACATACAAAGTGGTACTGCCTTGGTTTGTCGCAGGTGCATGAGAAATCTTAGAGTACTACAACATGGATCCTCGACTCTCGGACCTCGCCATTGGACGTCGTACCCCCACTTTGCTTCACCTCATAACGCCCCATGGCATGGTCAAAACATGTAACCTCATGCGTGGCAGCTCTTTCCTTGGCCTTCTCGAGATGTTCATGTGCTTTAGGAGCTCATATCTGACCATCGCTCTGCAACTGCAATGCATGGGCGTGTCTATCATTGAACCAGGCAACAAGCTTGTAGAAGGTGAGTTGCACAATGGCATTCATAGGCATACCACGTATCCCCAGCAGCAGCTTATTGAATGACTCAACCATGTTGCTGCACTAGAACTCATACCTCCATCCGCCGGTGTCGTGAGCTCTTGTCCATTTGTCCAAAACTCTCATCAACCCTGTGAGCCATTGTCTGCCTTCTGCATTTGATGTGGTCCTGACCTGTTCTAGCTTTCTCTGGAAGTACCTGTCCTCAAGACTCTAGCTTTCTCTGAAAGTACCTGTCCTCAAGCTGTCGAGCTGCCTCCTGGAATAGATCAAAGTTTGCCTTCACACCATCTTTTCGGAGAAGATTCTCGGCAAGGTGACGTGTACACCAACGATGATGCAAATGTGCATAACCCTCTATCTCCTCTCGCACAGCATTAAGTATGCCCTGGTGACTATCAGATATGACGCCAACCTCCCTACCAGGCCCGACCACATGTACCCGAACTAGCCTCAAGAACCATCCCCAACTGTCATTGTTTTGCCTCTCAACCAAAGCAAATGCCAAAGGAACTAGCTTGTTATTCGTGTCACAGGCTATGGCTATAATAAGTGTGCCCTGATACTTGCCAATCAAGAACGTACCATCGATGGAGAAGACGGCGCGGCAGTGTCTGAAAGCCTGGACACACTGAGGGAAGCACCAAAAAGCACGGAAGAAAATCTGCCTTCGATTCATCCATGCGTCTGGTCTAGGGATGTACTCGTAATGCATTCCTGGATTCACTGCTTTGATTGCATTCAAAAGTACTAGAAGCTGCTCATAGCCATCCTCCCAGTCCCCATATATCATCTTCCACGCCTGCTGCTTAGCCCTTCATGCTTTACCGTAAGTTATCTCATAACCCTAGTAAATCTCCCTAACTGTCCTGATAATTGTCCTAACCTTCATGTTGGGCTCTCCCTGCAGTATTCTCATCAAACGCTTGGCAATAAGGGTAGATGTCAACTGTCGATGCGTCGTGTTGAGTTCAAGTGAGGCACAAGTGTGTGGCCCGATAACTCTTGTTATCTTCCACTTTCCGGTCACCTTTTGCTTCCTTGCACAAACCTTCCATGGGCAGCGTTCCTGGTCACAAACAACCGTGTACCACCGCTCCGCATATGAGTGCAGGACCTTGTAAGGCCTCTTGTGTATCACTGCAAAAGCCTGCAACCACCTCTTCAATACAGGAAGGTCATTGAAAACTCTGTCCTTTTCAATTTCCATGCTAGGACCCGCCTCTAGAGCTTCCAGCAGCTCATCATCACGCCCCTCGACAAACGCCTGCTCGAAATGAGTAAGATCACTGAACTCATGACCCCTAGGATCACGACGATCGAGGAAGATACGCCAACGTCACTCTCCGTCAGCTTTCCGACTGGTCGATCATCATCGGAATCAATAGCTCTGAATCATTCGTAACTTCAACACTGTTGGAGGCCCGAAATCCGTCCGCAAAGTGTGGTTGAGCATCAACAAGAGGAGCACCCAAATTGTCAGGAATCTCCCTTGCAACGTATGCACAAATATGATGAAAGCAAGATATTAGCGGTTGAAATTAAGGGTGAATGATGATGCGAAATGCTCCATAAATGAAACTTACTCAGATGATTATGTGTCAAAGGGATCTCCTGAAAAGGATCTGCCACATTTCCGTCCATCGGACAAGCATCTCCATTTGTCTCAAAAATTTCAACCTCATTGGGGGCAAATTGAGCATCAAGAACCGTACGTGCAACCTCTGCAAATATAATAGGTTCAGGGACATCTACGGCCAAGTATGCCTGATCAGCCATCGATGGTGAAAACTCATGAGGAATGGGATCAACCACCTCCAAAATTTGGAATTGACTCTTCATAACCGATCTCACATACTTCTTTCACTCATCTGCACCCCAAATTAGGATCAGTGTCCTTAAGATGTTGGAAGGGGATACTACGTGAAGTACACCCTCAACTATGATGGAATCATCTCCAGGGCTATGTAGCTCCTCCCGAGCCCTACCAAGCAACTAACTAAATGTTGGCTTCTCATCGAATAGAATAGGCTCGCTTTGCATGTCAACAAACTTGACACATCCATAACAATCTCTTGCCACGGTGCCTCCATGATATATGATCACTAGGTTGTCCATCTAGTAGTTCAACAAAATTACAAATGCAGCTCGTTCAGTCCAAATTAATTGCTATATACTACTGAATTTCTCGAAGCCACTATAGTTTTTTTGAAGACTAAAATTTTCTAATGGAAACTCTGTCCCGTACGAAATTATCCAATCTTAATATTTCTTTATGAGATCTACCTTCGCCCTACATCTCATGATTCATCGGGGTGCTAATTTACGTCAACCTAACTAAATCAAACTAGTACCCTAATCAAAATTACAGTACGATTGAAACTTACCAATTATTCAAAAAAACTATGAGAAAATTTATAAATACATATTCAACATTTTACATTTCACATATTCAAAATACACGTACATTGCATATTTATAGTTTACCCACATTGCATATTCTAAAATAACGTACATTGAATTTTTAATTTTTACCTATATTGCGTCTTCTAAAATCACATGCATTGCATTTCTAAATTTTACCTATATTGCACAATTTAATGTTATATACATTTTATATTTAAATTTAACCCGCATTGCATATAATAAAATAGCTGTACATTGCATTTTTCAATTTTAACCTAAATTGTGTATTCCAAAATCACATGCATTACATTTCTAAATTTTATGCACATTCTAAATTTTAATTTAACCTACGTTGCATGTTCAAAAATTATAAATTCAATAAATTAAAAGTTTCAATTTACCTCGCCGTCGGAGGAGGGGAGTGGGCGTGGCCGGGGGCGGCGGCTGGGCGCGGGCGTCCGGCCGATGGCGGCTCCGCGCCGCGGGCGGGGCGGGAAGGCGTCATCGGGGCCCGGGCCGTGGGGGCTGCGGCGGCACGGCGTGACCGGCCGGACAGCGGCGGCGCGGAGCCGACGGGCGCGGGCGGAGGCAGGAGCTCGTGCGGGCGGCGGCCGCCCATGGGGCGCGAGCTCGCTCGTTGGAGATGTAGTGACGATATGTGGCGACGAGGAAGACAAGAGCCACCAACCACGCTCGGCGCCAAGATCTGTGGCGCGAGGTTGCCACGTCACCTCGGCGCCGACGTGGCACGAGATCTCGGCACCAAAACCACCGACGCCGAGATGTGTAAGCTCGGCCTTGTCGCTATTAGCATCGAGATTGGGATCCATTCCTGCAATGAAAACTGTCATAGGCAGGCTAAAAAGCAAAAAATTCGTGGTACATTCAGGGAGTGCATCGACACATTTGATGGCTACTCCTCCCTCTACCATAAGAGCTGGATCCAGGTCCGACATATTCTTCGGAGACTCGTTTGTCCTCGACGAGAACATGTCGGTCGAGATATCGTCTCCTTCGTCGTCGAAATACGTGACAGTTTGAAGATCTTGGTCCCCCTGAGAAGGCCGCAGGGAGAGTGCTGCAGCAATACTTGACAGAGTTCATGTCAACCAGGCTAGGCGTTCGATGAACGTCGAACATCCTGTCAGTGTCATCAAAGGTTGCTGACGACGGCAAGCTCTACTATGAAGTTGAGGTGAATCAAACAGATTATACAAATTTCCATTCATAATTCACATAATCAACATGCAAAGTTCAGTTGTTTCTCCCACAGTTTGTTCAGAGATGCTTGAAAAACCTACATGAACATTCAGACAAATGGCTTCTGCTGCTGCTGTTGGTTTTTTTTTTTGGCAGGTGAACATAAAGTCTTTTGCCAGCAACAACGAGCTGGCGGTGATGCCGCAGGACAGGGTGCAGCGGCTGGAGTGGGACCGGCGCCCGTCGGTGGTCGACGCCGAGAACAAGTGGCTGCACTATCTCCGGCTGCAGTCGCCGGTCGCCGGAGAAGGTGTTCAAGGAGGAAGAAGGTGACCTGAGAGTCGTGGACTCCTTCAGGGTCAACAAGACTGCCTAGCAATAAGAAGCAGTGTTTTGTCTAGTTGAGCGCAGAAATTTTTGTATAGCAGATTGTTTATTCTCTGCATTATTCTTTCACCCCCTTTTTTGTTATCTTGCGAGTATAAGATTATTGCCATATAATACCTTATGTGTAAGATTATATATAGTACCTTTGTAAGATGCTCTGGTGAGGAGCAAAAAAAGATCCAAAACTTGCAAAAATGCACGTCAAAGACTGGTAAATAAATAACTTGGGAGCTGTGCTAAAGTGAAACGACTTAGCGTCCATTTGTAAGCGTATGAAGCTCGTCAATTGGTTCCAATGTGCTGCCGTATCTGTTTACATTATATCCTGTCCTATGGCTATGAATGCCAAAGAGATGTTTAAACTTTACAAGAATGAGAGCTAATCCATCATCGTTCCTGTTTTTTCTCACGGAAACGATATTCGGTCAGGATTTTCGATATTCGGTGTCGGTCGGTACAGGATTTTTCCGTTCCCGCTTTCATTCCTAAATCCATGTGACACCTCCCTCCAAATGCGCCTGACAACATATCAAAACATTTGCATAGTATCTGCAGAGAAAAATACTTTTCTTGACAAAACAAGGTGGTCCAAAACTGAGTTTGGTCATGGTGGCTTTGAACTAGTTTTCTTTTGCAGTTTTTTTCCCCTTCTGTTTCTGCTTCTGCTTCAGTTGAGTGAGGCCAGGTGCGGTGATCTTGGCATTCCCAACAATGGCAGCAACCAATTCAGGGTCCGTGCAGGCCTTCATTAGCTCCTTCTCACGGTTTGTGGCGTCAGCAGTGTGCAGGAACAAACTCATTGCAGTTTTGGCAGCTGCAATCACCATACTTGGATATCAAAACATCATACAAAACAACAAGGGGGAAAGAAAGCAAAATCGATACAACTTCCATGTTCCCTTAGATATGGGTCTGTACCTTTTCCTTTCTTTGCAGTGCCCGGGGTAATCTTTACACGATATTTGTACGCCTGCAATGCGTTGTAAGGGGCACACACCGGTACAGCATATAGCAATATATCACTTGGCAGTGGATTTCCAGTTAAGTAGTCCAAATCAATCAACTTCTCTTTCTCTTCATCACCCAGCTCATGAATATCATCTTCATCCATGGTAACGCTGCCACCAGCAGGGGCGCTGCTTCTATCCGTACCATCTTTGCCTCTACCAACATTGACATCAGCTGGATCCACCTCAGATGTACTTTCAGGGCAATCGCGAGAAAGATGTCCAGATTTTTTGCATTTATAACAAATTTTTGATCTGTCATCTTCACCTGAGGGAGTAAAAGATATGACAGTTGAGATTTGAGACTACATAACAAAAAATGGATAATTGGGACAACCTTTTTTTTTGCCTTTACTGTTCAAGACATAGGAATACTGTATGAATAAACTAATAGTATGTCAAGTAAAGACTAGTCAACTATGACAAGGATAAGTTCAGTAAGATTATATGCACAAGACTGTAATGGAACCATCATTAAAGGACACGTAAAATGAGGAAATGGGCAAAGTACCAGTCGATGGTTTTGGTTGTGCTGTAGTGGCTCCATCTACATCTTCTGAAGGTTTGTCCTTTTGTGAGGCCTTTCCAGAGGACTAGAGAAGAACAAAGTTAAACATTGCAACAAATGAAGCGGGAATACAATTGGAAAGAAAACAAGAGATGCAATTACCGCAAGTAAAGCCATCCGGATTTCTCTTTCTTCTTCATCCTGCTCTCCATACTTCTCTTTAATCTTCTTAAGCTTTCCCTTCTGTCCACGACTTACTTTAGGATTAACGGGCTTTGCGTTTGTCTTTACTTTTTCTTGCTGTGAGTTACCAGACTTTTTGACAGCTTCACCATTTGGAGAATCAGTGGTATAGTCACCAATATTTTGGCCTTTCTTCAGTTTTCTTCTGTCTGCTTTAGATATGTATGGTTTCTCTCTTACTGATGTTTTCTTCATATCGAGATCATCAGTGTCTTCTGCCACACTTGAAGGACTACTGCTGAGCAAAGAGCTTCTACCTAACACCTTAGCTGGCCCAAGACCAAGATTCTTATCAAGCAGATCCTCAAGTTGTGATGAAACAGCGTAATCACTTGTTTGTTCCTTGGAAGTGGAAGTAGTGCTGTTTTCCACAGTTCGGATTTCAGAAAGCTGCTCAGATAAGTCAGCATTATCCATAACATAGGGTGCATTAGAAGGGATGGGATAATCAATTTTGTTAACATTGGTATCACCCAAGCTTGATTCGTCATCATGTATCTCCTTGCCTGTCTCATTATCACTGTCAAGCTCACCATCCAATTCAGCATTACTTTCCTGCTTCTGAGACTCTGCTTCAACATCAGGAAGGGCCTCCTCGTCTTCACCCCTGACCCTCCTTTCATTTAGATGAGATGCCAAGGAGCTCTCATCCAAACGGAATAGAATACCAAATCCCATAACAAGGGGGTGAGGTGGGAGAAAGTTTTTCTTGCCACGGATCATAAAACTACCAACTGTTAGGTACTCGCCAGTGGGAGCTGTTTTGCTAACTTGATGAGGATAAACCCACCATGCACTGGTTACAATTTTTGAATCCCATGCTTTGCTGTGGCAAACCTGCAACAACAGAAGAGAAGGATCAACAGGACCAATCTATATGAGCACTCAAGATTTAACATTTAGGAATAGCATAATGATACATTGGACTCACAGTGAAACATCCTGCTTGGTTTAATGTCAATGGTGGAATGGGATTATCAGGTTTATGATTCTTGATGATTGTACTGGAAGCTCCATGTAACTCAGCATGCACGTAGCTATTCAAAGATGCAAAGTAAACAAGCAGCCATGAGAACCTCAAGGAACTAAATACAAGTATGATATGACTGAATTATAAAACTTAAGAGCCATAACAATGGAGGTTATGTTTTCTATGATCAACTGCAAAAATACCGCTGATAGAAGATGTACAGTGTGCATCAACAATAAGCTTTACAGCATATTCAAAAATGTTTTTCCAATTGTTTGCAATAAATAAACTGTTGGTGATAGGGGTACTTACAGATCTCCTTTCGACATGTACCGCTTGACAATCATCTCATTTTGTTGAGCATCTCGGCCACTAATAATCAGGTAATTTTCACTGCTGATGAACCAATTGAACTTCTCAAACCAGTGAACTTTGCGCATATGAGTGATTGCAGCTACAGTTTTTTCCTGCAAATATCAACATAGCAAGTTATTCTTCCGAAATAATAAATAATTCAATTTCTTGATATATTATTTCAATGTGCAAGCATATGAAACAACAGTCTGAACAAAGCAAAACAAGCAAAAACTTGGTTCGGAGGACAGGTAAAAGACATTAAACTTTTCATTGACCCTCTATTATGAAAATTGCATATATTCATGGCACTCCAGAAGATGGAGGAGTTCCAAGGGAGCCAGGAGCCCAGGATTCCTAGGTGCCAGTTAGAAGGTAGTTTTATTCAGTGGAGATGCATCATATGCATAGTAGAAGGGGGAAAAATCAAAAGGATAACTCATTACACTCGCACCCATTCAATTCATTGCTTTCACTCCCACTCACATTTCCTCATACAACTTGCCCTGTTCATTTCCTAAAACCCCTCCCATCATCCATAGCAGATGCCTTCTCTTCTCCCTCATGTGCTTCCCTATCCTCCCTAACCTCATCCCTCTCCGTGATGCCATGCCAACCATGGATACATCATGAGACTAGCTCTTACACACACACTTAAGTACTTAGGGGCTGGTGGGTTGTTTGGATGGCATCCACACTTTGACACAAAACTTTTGGCAAAGTGTGGCGTGCCAAACATTTTTTCAATCAACAATTTGTTGACCACAATTGTGGCAAAAAAAAAGTCTATGAAGAGTGGCAGCTGGCTTTTAAAAGTGTAGCAAGGCCACAGAACCAGAAGCTTGCCTCGGTTGGTTAAACTTCCTTCCATAGGCATGGCAAAGTTTGGCACCCAACTAAATAGCCCCAGTTCAAAAACAAACCTAAAATTTATCCAACACATTCTTTTCTCGAAATCACAGGAGGACTGAACTTCATTTCATTAAGAAGAAATAGATACAACTGAAGGATCCCTCAAGAACCCCCAAAAACATCACAAAAAGCAATGTGCAACAAAAACATCCTAGCAGCAACTACCCATCTAGGCTACAAGCTCGTGGAGCGCCTTAGCTCCAGCTACACAACAAAGACTACTTTCAGTCGCCACGGCCTGTAAAACAGCTGGAATGTTAGGCCTAGCATCATTGCAAACACAATCATTACGATGCTTCCAGATTTCCCAATGCAACAAGAATAAGTAATGGGTTCCCTTTCTTTGCATCCTTAGGAACATCTGATTGAAAGTCATCCCCCCCACCCCCAAAAAAAAATGCTTGGTCACAAGTGTATCAGTATGGAACCTGAGCAAGTTGAAGACGTGTCTTCTTCTCTGCTGCTTTGAATGCTTTTTCATGTGCTGTGACAGTCTTCTCTTGTTTGCTCTCCTGTTTTTCTTTAGTTCATACCACTGCCTCGCATTTGCATGTGCAGAAAGTGATAGGTCAACCTCTACCTAGAAGAGACCATAAAGTGTCATGGGGATAAGAAAATAACATGAGGAAATTGATGTTGCATAGAAAAGTATAAATTGTAAACAAGATCAGGATAAAGCATAAATTCAATTATCAGCATTTTATCCATTCCCAGATGCCAATCTCTTGTTTAAAGCTTTAAATACCAGTGAACTTTCTATCCAATTAATCTTTTGCATGCCAAAACAGGACAAGGAACCTTCCAGTTTGCATGATTTTGTCAGGCAACATAAAATACCAAATGATACTTTAATATAATAGTAGAAGTTGTAGATGGAACTTCATCAAGTAAAATTACTCTAATTAAAAATAAGCATCTCTATTGAATACAATGGAACACCAAGTAAAGGAGATAATTCAATCTATTCTTGCTAACCAAGAGGAGAATAAACAAAGAACCATGAAATCAATAATCTGATTCAGCAATTTAATGCATAACAGATGTTTTCAGGTTACATAATACAGTACAGACAACATTATGGATGCAAAACCAAGTTTGCACAGCATACCTTTTCAACAGGTGCAGTTTTCTCATCCTCGTCCATGTCATCAAGATTATTGCTTAGAAGTAGAGTGATGCAATTTCGTTCAAAACTAAGCTTATCGATTAGACCTGCTACTGGGTTTCCAGCCTTTTTCTCCTCCTTAATCATCCGAGCGAGGGCATCCCAACTCATTCCATTTGCAAGGGAAACACGGACAGCTACAATTGCTGCATCCACATCCTCTAAATTATACTCGATTAATTCTGCCATTTTGATGGAATGGTCAACCTCCTTTCTCAATGTATGTACACGGTTTTCCTGCATGAAAGTTGGACTAATGGATATCAGGCTGTCAGGTCACTGATAAAGAACATACTCCAAGTTATGAATGCAAGAACCTGATCCAATTTAATTTTATTAAGCCTTTGTGCTGCTGATTCCTCTTTTGATTTCTGCTGTTGATTCACCCTTTGACTTTCTATTTTGCTGTAGAACTCATCTAGAGCAGCGTCAAATGTCTCAAACCCATCAAATTCTCTTGACTTAAATTGATTCAACAGGATAGGGACATATTCATCATATATCTGCATACAAAATGTTAGGATAAATAAAACAATATCTTGAAAAAAGAATAAACTTTATGCTCATGTGCTACTGCATGAGAGCAAACTATACACACATTAAACAAAAGAAGGCAATCCACAATCAATTCCACAATTGAACTAAAATAAGCATAATGAAAACAACATACAGACCTTCTGACTAGCACTAGACCCCTCCAAGGGTGTGAGATTCTTCTTTGCAGCCGCCTTATTCTGCATGAGGATGTACCCCTCAGGGATCCTTTGACCAGACATGACATCTACAAGCCAATCCTCAAATTTTGAAATGGATTCTACTAGGGACTGAACAGTATGATCATCAATACTGCTCTCTGGGTCTTTCCCAACCTTTGTACTTGGAAGCAACCCAGCATCCAATATGATATGCTCAGCTAGCGCAGGCCCATAAGCCAATGCTTCCCCAAGAAGTGTCTTTAGAGTCGATTTATTTGATTGAGCACTGTTACTAGCTTTTGCATTTGAACTTGACTGCTTGTTTTTTGAAGCTGACTTCTTTCCTGTTGTCGTAGATGGTTCTTCAGATTTATCAGTAACCAGCACTCCATCATTCGGGGGCACAGAAGGTTCTTGAGCATCAATTGAACTGGATGTAACTCGAGAAGATTCTTTATCGTCAACTGCATTAGGCATCATCAGTGTGTTTTTCAACTTTGTAAAGTCGGTCCTTTCAAAAACACGGCATGCCTCTACTGGATAGCGATGACGTGACATGATAGCCAATCCCTTATTATCGTCTCTGCGATTTATAAAATTGATGATAAGTATATACAAAAACAGTAAGGAACAAAAATAGGCATAATTATTGGATCAAATGAAAGGATTATGGAATCACTGATATAAATTTTGTTGGTCTTTTGGCACTTTATAGTACAATAGAACAAACTAACATTGCCTCCTAGATAGAGCAATTTAATGTAGTACTGCACAAAATAAAAGATGGACCTGTGAGAACGGAGTAGTGTCATCACTGTGTATTCTGAATCTGTGAGAAGTATATTTCCTTGTGCGTATAGTTCTAAAATGACGAAATGTGCGTTACTGCCAAGTCCAAATTGAAACAGGATAATCTGCACAGTTGAAACATACGCATTAAGTACACCAACCAAAATAGAAGCAATGCTGCTGACTAGAAAAGTTTGTGCTAGAAGAATAGAAATGAGAACAGCACCCTATCATATCCAAGCATACGGACATCTTCAAGTCTCTTGCTACGAATGTGTTTTCGTAGTTTAAGAGTGAAACCAGATGGTGTGGTGCTCTTGTCACTGAAGATGGATGTAGAAAACCATAGGGGTTTAGGCATTACTGTTGTAAAACAAGGACACCAGGCAGACTACAAGCGTGAACTGAAGGCATCGATTAGCATCTTACCGGACATATTGGGTGGTGTGCAGCCTGACTCCGCTTTCCATCAGCAACAAAACCTTCTCACTTTCACCTGACTCAGTGATTCCACTGCTATTCATCAGCTTGAAAAGATATGTCTGCCCAAGTGCACAAAAGATAGTTTAGTCAAAAATACAAGTGAATATACTGAAGGAATTGGTGCAATGCAATAATATTCCACATTTCCATGAACACAAGTAGCTAAACCTTCAGTATATTCAGAACATTATGACAGCACAACAGTCATATATGATCAAATTACCTGTATCTAACAGGAGCCAATCATAATACAGCCTGATAAGTTGGCAATCTTCCAAGGCGGGAAATACACTCGTGGCATCAAACTCTACCACCAACCAACAAGGCAATGATATAAGAGGCCACCAAAAAGGGCATGATCGGCAGCGCTTGCTGCTGCAGCCGCTGCGGCTGCGATAGGTAAAAAAGGCTGCAGCTGGCAGCCGCTGAAAACGGCCACAGCCACAGCAGCTGCAACAGCCACTGTTTCCGATCAACCTCAAAATTGGCATCGAGGAGAGGTGCGCCCTACCATGATATACCCTACTCTTATCTCTATGTTCTTCTAATTCAGCTGTTCGGGACAAGATAAGCTACAGATCCCCTACGAGTTCCAACCTGAATGGGAGTGTGAATCCGCCGCCGCCGCCACAGTAGCAGCAACAGCAGCAGCAGCCAAATCTCCCCGTTTTTTGGGAGGCATCGCATCGACCCCTGATCGCGGCGCTGAGCATCTACTCGGGTGCCGGCGGTCGGTTTAAGCCTTCTATCTATTCGAGCACCTAGGGTTCCAACACGGCGTCGATCGGGAGATGGAGAGGCCCTACTGGTGGGGAGGTACCCGACCTTGGGGGTGATGTCGTAGACGTTGGAGAGGCGCATGCCGATGAGGCGGCGGAGGCACTTGACCTCCGCCGCCACGTCCGCCGTCGTCATCCGCGCCTTCACCATCTCCGCCGCCCGCCGCTCGCCGCTCGCCGCTCGCCGCCGCCGCAGAGAGAGAGGGATGGACGCCTTTAGGTCGTGTAAGGTTTTCCTCCCTCCTCCCTTCCGCCACACCGTGGTCGAGTAGCCGAGTCGTGTGGAGTTCGTGGGCCCCGCTCTGGAGGCCCAAGCCCATCCAACCCGAATCTCAAGGCAGAAACGGCCCAACCTGCCGTATCAAAGGCCAACACAGAGAGGCAGGGATAAATATGGCCTGTTTTTTAGAATATGGCCTGTTTTTTAATTATAAAAGCATGTTCAGCTGCGTCTTTAAATAAATCTTTAATTCTGTTTTGGAGAATTTTTTAAAAAAAACTGGCTTCAACAGAGACTCCGTATAGATCTAAAATTGTAGCTGAGAATAAAGTCCTAATTCTCTAAAATAACTTCTGTCATCGTGTGGATTATTTTAGCGTGACGCGCACGCGAAAGAAACATAGATCGATCTACGCCACGCCGCCTGCGTCGCCTGTCGCCCAGTTGCCTGCATCGCCTGCTGTCCTGCCTGCCCTTGCTACTGAATGGTATCGAACAATCTGCTGCACTGTTGCCTGCCACCTGCCGCCCCCACCTTGCCGCACTGCCGCCGTGCACGTACTGCCGCTGCTTGCAATGTCTCCTGCATCTGCCGTCGAAACATTTTTGCTACACTACTGCATCAACTGCAGCCGCAGCCGAAAGTATCTTGCAAGATGCTCATCTCTACAGTTAATGGAAATGAGATCTCTATCGACTACTCTGTTTCTTTTAGTTTTACGCTTTTGTTGGATTTTTTTAATTACTGTAAACTATGATTACAAAATCCTAAAACTAAGTTTCGAAATTCAGATTTTGGTAACACTTAATAACGACAATACTCGAGAAAAAGAGAGAAGATATACATGCAGCACTGCTACCACTTGCCGCTTGCACCAGGCCTGCTTGCCATGTGATCAAAGCACTGATGTCGCCGAACACCTTGTCGCCGACTTCGTGCACCTTGCCGCCTGAATTCACTACTGCCATATGCACCTTGTCGTCGTATGCCAACCCACGTATCTGTTATTATGTCCCGGAAAAAGATTGATACATTAGCGGTTGATGAGTCTAGTTAGTTAACAAATAGAGAATTAATTTTGAAAATCTACCGTATCAATTATTAATTTTATTTTTTGGAATTTTTTAAATGAGTTTTTAAAATTATTTTTTGAAATCTGTTGGGCATGCTCTAACCTCAAAATTATTTTGTGAGAAAACTATCACTTTTTTCCAGTGTAGTTAAAACTGTTTGACTGAAAGGGTAAAGGTAGAGCTGAACCTGCCAAAACACCTGTTTAATAACTCCACCAAACTCGTAAATAGTTTTGAGCTGCGAACGTCACAAAATAACTACTCCCTCTATTTTGTCATATTGCATGTTGTTTGACTTTTTTAAAGTTGAATTTTTAAATTTTACCAAATTTGTAAAAACATATAGCAATATTTTCAACATAAAATAAACATAATATAAAAATATATTTATAAACTAATTTGATGTTGTAATATATTTATAAACTAATTTGATGTTGTAAATGTTGTTAAGCTTTTCTTATAAATTTAGTTAAATCTTAAAAAGTTTGACTAAAAAAATTTAAATGACTTATGATATATTATAAAAACTAAACTGAGGGAGTGCTAAAAAATAATGAGCACGAGGACAGTAAATATGAAAAATATTGATTATTTGAAATTTTTTACTCAAAAAACTTGCGACGAATTTTTAAGAAATTCACTTCAAATTTGGATTGTTGTATAGATATACACTCTGTTTTGCACTGCGATGAATTATGATAATCTCGGTTGGTGCAATTGCTTCAAGATATTCAAGAGTTAGACAATCTTTTCTTTTAATCTACATCGCATTGAAAATACGGAACAACTGAGATTGATATGAAAATCGAATAATATGTTTTGCGCAGCTAGCACTGGGCATTCGGGTTTACCCGAAAGTTTGGGTCAGATATTTCGGGTATTTTAAATTTTGGGCTTTTAAAAATAATACCCGAAATAATACCCGATCACCCTATTACCCGAAATTTTGGATACCCGTTATTTTCGGTTCGGGTTTCGGGTAGACCGAATAACCCGAACAGCGGGAGCTGCGAGCAGCGAGGCGTGAGCGAGGGATGTCCCGGGCAGCAACGGCGGAGCGGTGACTTGCGCGGTTGCGCCGACCGGCGACAGCGCGAGGGGTGAGCGGATTGTCAACGGCGCGAGAGCGACCGGTGACTCGCGTCGACCGGCGACGACACGAGGAGCGACCGGTGATGAGGTGCGACCGGCGGCGAGGGCGACGGTGCGAGGCGGGGAGGCGCACGGTGCAAGGCGGTGAGGGCGACGGTGTGAGGGGCGACCGACGGCGAGGCGCGAGGGGCAACCGACACCGAGGCGCGAGGGGAATGGCGACGGCGTCGCCCTTAGGGTTAGGTTTTTCGCGCGGCGGGCTGTGAATTTTGGCAATTTTGCACCGAAGCCCGTTGAAAACTCGGTAATTTAGCGCGACTTCGGGTGTTTCGGGTTATCGGGTACCACGACTTACGACCCGATTAACCCGAAATAATTTTGGGTTTTCAAGTTTTCTACCCGAAATCTGTGTTCAGGTTTCGGGTATTTCGGATTTGGGTTTGTTTTTTTTGGCTCGGGTTTTATGTCCACTCCTATGCACAGCTTTAGTTTTGTTTATTACTACAAACTATGACAATTACAAGTTCTCGTCTCCACGGTAACTTTAAAAATGTATATATTAGCATGTCCAACAGTGTCTCTAAATGAATCTTTAATTTTGTTTTGGAGAATTTTCTTTGAAAAATTAGCTCCAACAAAGAATCCATATGGATGTCAAAAATTATAGGTTCTCTAAAATCAGGATCTTGTGCTCAAAACTGAGAATAGAGTCTTGGTTCTCTAAAATAGCTCCCGTCACCGCGAGGATTATTTTACCACGCGACGTACGCAAAAAAAACAAATTTGCGCTGCCTACCGCCTGCGTTGCCTGTCGTCATCTTGCATCTCGCCGAAAAAACTTGCCGCTGCATCTTGGTGCATGCCACCGCCTACATCAGTCGGACGTGCATCCTGCGTCACCTGCATTAATTGAACCTGCATCTTGCGCCACCTGCACCAGCACACATATCTGCTGTCACGCCTCGGAAAAAATACCCTAGCGGTTGATGGGTCCTGGTTAGTTAAAAAATAGAGAATCATTTTTGAGAATATGCCGTATCAATTTTTTATTTCATTCTCTAAACTTTTAGGAATTCTCTAAATGAGTTTTTTTAAGAATTGCTTTTTGAGAATCGTTGGTCGCACCACACAGCACACATTGACAGACAGAGAGAAAAAGGTTACATACAGAATTATTCACTTGAATAAAGGAGTAAATTTCTCTTTGGTAAAAACTGTGAACATGGTAAAAAACATCTCTTTTCCTATAGTGTACAGATTACCATATTTTGCATCGGCATATAATCCCATAATTTTCTTTTATCGTAAAAACAAAGTACAGCCGGAAATTCTCCAAATGCAGATTCAGGTTGGTTTCCTCCTTAACAAAGCAAGTTACGATTCTTGACGGTACAGACAGCAACCGGAAGCAGGAGCGGATCTAGGGAAAACTAACGGAAGGGCTAAGCAATCTATACAAAGCTGTAGCATCTCTGTATGTAGAAAATTGTAGTGGAGGTATAATGGAGCTTTCATAATTACTTATGAAAGTCCGTAGATGTCGTTTAAGAAAAGAGTGGATATACGTTCCTAAAAATCATTTCAAATTCGTAGCGGTTCAATTCAACAGGAATCGAAACTTCCAGACAAGAATCCCGAAACTTCCCGATAGCTCAAGCTGACCGGAACTTCTGGTGTTCTGTTCCGAAACTTTCGATGTTCTAACACTTTGATGTTCAGATTTTGATTCTTAAGAAACTTCAAGACTTGCCTATATACAGGAGACAAAGTGAATCAAGCAAGATAAAAAAACTCAACAGAAGGCACATCTTACACACAAGGGAGACAAGAGATTTTTTTTCCGAAGTTTGGATTACAAGAATCCTACTCTCCGTTGAGAAACTCCGTAGAGCTGGGTTTTGCCTCACCAAGCAAAACCCTAAGAAGACTCCGGTTTTTAATCCAACATCTCTTCACTAGGATTCAAGTGACTACAAAGATCTCTAACTTAAACCCCTAGTAAATGCCAAAATGAGGATAGCTCTACCAAGACAACCTCTAAAGATTCAGCTTGGATTTCCATTCAACTTACCTTGTTTCCTTACGAAGGTAATGAAAACTTTCACAAACTTGTCCGGGTCAATCCACAAATCGAAAAAAGCTCGCGGCCGACGCCTAACCATTTAGGATGATCACCCTTAAGAGAAATAAACAACAAACAGTAGCCCAACAAGAATCACCAAGTGCTAGTCCTCTCAACATCATCAATCCTCACCAACACCCTCAATTCTCACTCAATTTGACTTGAAAGACTCAAAAACAAGGTGAAGGCAAAAGTATCATGCGAGAAGTTAGGAGACAGAGAAATGAAAGTGAAATTTTCAGAAGTGAGCTATGAGAGGTGTGCGAAATATGTAGGTTTATGTTGACATCATGTAGCCGTTACTCACGTTTTTGAACTGCAAAGGTGTCAGAAAGTTTCATGTCAAGATGCCAAGAACTTCCGATCAACACTTAAAAAATTTTGACTGAACAAGGTGCCAGGAAGTTCCAAACAGAGTGCTAGGAACTTCTGGTCGACACTTTGTTGTCTTGTCCGAGCCTTTTTCAAATTTTGGGCTAAAAATTCTCTCTTATATGGATTTTGACTTTAAGCACTTAGATCATCTTAGACAACCATTTAAAACCAATAGCAAAATGCAAAAGAAATTTTAAATAAAGCTTTGAATCCTATCGTCATTTTGCATTTGTTATTGAGGATCTCCTTTATTCAAACTTTACACACTTAAACCAACCTAAACCTTTTGAGACTAATTACCTATACTTATCTCAATAAACACATTAGTATCTGTTTTGTTATTAATCACCAAAATCTACTTAGAGAGCTAGATGCACTTCCAACTGAAAGCTTGATCATTTCAGGCTTCTTTGCGAGTCGTGACCGGTATACCACTTGAGGTAACAAATCCTCAACAATTTGTGCAAGACCATGTCAGGATTTATCTTTCTGTTTTTATGTGAAACCGTTCACTGATTTTAAAAAAAACTGAAGAAAAAAAGAAAAACCGACGACTTTCAATCAACTTCATACGAAAACCGATTAAAATTGGACAGTTTTTACAAACAGACCACCGTCGGTTTCACGATCTTTGCTCCTGTCAAAGGGGCAACTAAAACCATTAGACATGTCAAACCTCTGGACATGTCCTGGCATGTGCAAAAAAATAGCTTATTAGTATCATTGGTGATCCGATCGATAAGAAAGAAAGTTAAGGAAAAAAAGCAAGTTCCTAAAGCTGGAGATATCCAGCCTAAATTGATATGTACTATAACCATTTCTGATATTTTTTTATCAAAATGAGCAGAATCCAAGCGAGAAAAAAGTATCAAAGGAATTGCACAGCTGATAAGAAAAGAATCATCCAGATCATGCATCACTGAGATCTTCCCCTTTGGTACTAGTTATGCAAATTACTAGAACTTTCTGTAGATCCCCAGTATGCACACCACTGAAACATTTCTGAACCGCAATAATCAAAATGTACGGGATTACATACAGTAGTAGGTTACATTGGAACTTGGCAAGAATCTGCATGTGTATTTGTTTTCAATCCTATTATCTAAAGAAATGTTTTCAATTCTAGAATCTTATACTATCTTTTCTTACTAGATAAATCCGTTGACTTTTGAGATAACGTTTGACTTTCTTTAATGATCAACGACGCTATCTGTCAAAAAAACACAAAGGGAGGAGTAGTAGTAGTAAGACAATATTTACCTTTAATTGTTTGAAGGTGCCTCTGGTTCTTCAACTTTCAACTTGTTCCGTTCTCATCATTTACCATATCCTCGCTGCCCCATCTTCTAACCTGAAGTGTGGAGACGCCAGGAAGCTGGCCAGCTGCATTCCTGATAGCACACTCCAAGGCCTCCACCACCCCAACCATCGCATCGTAACAAACGATCTCGACATGGAGATGCTTCAAAGATGACAGGTTCTGGATACCGAAATCAAACTCGCCATGCACAGGACTCGCATCAAAAGCGTTATACGGAATACTTAGCTTCTCGAGCTTCGGCATGGCTCCTGCTTCAAACACCAGCCCCTCCCTGCTGTTCCAACATGTGAGATTGAACTCTTTCAGACACTGGAATTTGTCGCGCCGATGGTGAGCCTTCCTCTTCCTCCAGTAGTTGCTTCTTTGGAGGAAATCCATAGGAATGCAAGAGCAGGCAAGTTACCGAGAATTTGGAACACACTCTCTTGCACTGGATTGACATTGATATCTAGGTAGCTTAGGTGGTCTAGGGAGGCTATCCACTTTGGAACCTTGGGGAAGTAGTAATCTGTAGTCATCTGAAACTCCTGGAGGAGATGAGGAGGAGGGAACCAAGAACTGAACAATGGGTCAAGGTAACAGTAAGAATCAATCTGAACCTTCAGGGATCGGAGGCTGCACATTCCCAGATTGCTGAGAGACATGATCAGATGATCTGTATAAATACTGAAGCAACAGTTCAGCCCAAGAATCCTTAGTCTAGATAAGCTGCCCACCTCCTGCAAAGAATGGTAGTTCCTGAAGTGCATTGGTTGATCTCAATGAATGATAGTTCCTGAAGAGCTTCCATTTCCCAATTCCTTCTGGCAATTCTAAACCATCACCAAGCAAGCATGCCAGCCGTTGCAGTCTAACAGTATTCATCGGTAGCCTCTTTACCATGGTGCCTCTTAGGTCCAGTGTTTCCAAATGTTGCAAGTCACCTAATTGTTCAGGAAGTGCAGTTATTCTTCTTATGCTGAGCCGCAGGTACTTCAACTGAAAAAGCCTCCCTATATGCTTGAGGTATTTGCTTTCCAGCTGATCTCTACTTTCCAAATCCAACACTCGCAAAGATCGGAAGTTTGAAGGAGGAGGTACTTGACCAGCAGATCCAAAGATAGTGAGAGATCGAAAACAAGTAAATGAAATGTCACGGGTGGTAACAAGTGAAAACAAGTAAATGAAATGTCCAAGGAATCCATGTTGTTAACATAAGCATGGCACATGACATAATCTCTTAAAGCCGATAAAGCATCAGCTTTTCCATTCAGAATATAATGTGCAAGATGAAGCAAAGGCAGTAGGTTATACACTTGGACATTTATAATTTGGGGATATATCATGTGAAAACAAGTTAAGTATTAAAAACTTCATGAAAAAATTATTAAAGTTAGATATAGATAAGAAATACATTCTCATCAAATTTTAAATTCAAAATCAATTTCATTTGAAAAAAAATAAATTTTAGGTAAATAGTGTCATGTTACTATTTACCTAAAATTTATCTTTTTATTACTTTCAAATAAAGTTGAGTTTGAACCGGATACATAAACAAAGCAAATTATACCTTAAATACGCACCATACGGGAAAAAGAACTTGTTTGGAACAATATTATCAAAAATTGCAATCAACGCGTTGCGCTGGGCGAGCAAGGAAGCCCCTGCGCCAGAGGTTTGCCAGTGCCGTACAGCACCGGATTTATGATGTCAGCTGCAGCACTCCGGCCGCCGCAATCGAGGCAGTTACAGGCCAAGCACCATCCCCCGTTAGCGCTCGCAATTTCCCAATCCTGCGTACTGTTGGCTGGGCTTGCTTGGGATCTAATTAGGCCATGATTGTTGCCAACTTTGCTAAGCTTTACAAAAGAAGGCATTAAAGAACTTAACTATGGTTTTATAAGACGGAATATCGGAAGATGTTAGGTGGGTTAGTGGATGACCGCCGTATAATGGCTTGACCAGCCCCATATACATATCTTCTCATTTATAGGTTTGGGAGTCTGAAGATGGATCAGTTGGTAACACTGTTTATGTTTGAACTTGTCCACCCCGGTTTGAGTACTCGATTTTGGCATGGGCGATCCATGGTCGGTCTTGAATTTATTCTAGAATTTAACTAGCACTATTTACTTAGCATGGATGGTCCATGGTCAATTCTGAATTTATTTCAGAATTTAACTGTCGTTGTTCAGTAGTAGAAATCTGCTGACTCAGTTTTTCAAAAGTGTTCATAGGATAGAATTACATACATCTATGCTAAGGGATGAGAGTGCATGCGTGTATATGAGCTTATGCGTATGTATTGTGTTTTTGCAAAAAAAAAAAAAAACTGACAGACCTTGAGATTAACAACATAGCACATTAATAAGACATCTGTATGGTCATAAAACCTAGGGTATGATGTATATGCTCGGTAAATAGGAGTACAACGATCTTCACTAACCATCAAAATTTTCTGTTGAAATCTATAAATGCGATCATTTAAAACCCTAATTTTCCTATACAGAGAAGTGGAAGTAGTGCTGTTTTCCACAGTTCGGATTTCAGAAAGCTGCTCAGATAAGTCAGCATTATCCATAACATAGGGTGCATTAGAAGGGATGGGATAATCAATTTTGTTAACATTGGTATCACCCAAGCTTGATTCGTCATCATGTATCTCCTTGCCTGTCTCATTATCACTGTCAAGCTCACCATCCAATTCAGCATCACTTTCCTGCTTCTGAGACTCTGCTTCAACATCAGGAAGGGCCTCCTCGTCTTCACCCCTGACCCTCCTTTCATTTAGATGAGATGCCAAGGAGCTCTCATCCAAACGGAATAGAATACCAAATCCCATAACAAGGGGGTGAGGTGGGAGAAAGTTTTTCTTGCCACGGATCATAAAACTACCAACTGTTAGGTACTCGCCAGTGGGAGCTGTTTTGCTAACTTGATGAGGATAAACCCACCATGCACTGGTTACAATTTTTGAATCCCATGCTTTGCTGTGGCAAACCTGCAACAACAGAAGAGAAGGATCAACAGGACCAATCTATATGAGCACTCAAGATTTAACATTTAGGAATAGCATAATGATACATTGGACTCACAGTGAAACATCCTGCTTGGTTTAATGTCAATGGTGGAATGGGATTATCAGGTTTATGATTCTTGATGATTGTACTGGAAGCTCCATGTAACTCAGCATGCACGTAGCTATTCAAAGATGCAAAGTAAACAAGCAGCCATGAGAACCTCAAGGAACTAAATACAAGTATGATATGACTGAATTATAAAACTTAAGAGCCATAACAATGGAGGTTATGTTTTCTATGATCAACTGCAAAAATACCGCTGATAGAAGATGTACAGTGTGCATCAACAATAAGCTTTACAGCATATTCAAAAATGTTTTTCCAATTGTTTGCAATAAATAAACTGTTGGTGATAGGGGTACTTACAGATCTCCTTTCGACATGTACCGCTTGACAATCATCTCATTTTGTTGAGCATCTCGGCCACTAATAATCAGGTAATTTTCACTGCTGATGAACCAATTGAACTTCTCAAACCAGTGAACTTTGCGCATATGAGTGATTGCAGCTACAGTTTTTTCCTGCAAATATCAACATAGCAAGTTATTCTTCCGAAATAATAAATAATTCAATTTCTTGATATATTATTTCAATGTGCAAGCATATGAAACAACAGTCTGAACAAAGCAAAACAAGCAAAAACTTGGTTCGGAGGACAGGTAAAAGACATTAAACTTTTCATTGACCCTCTATTATGAAAATTGCATATATTCATGGCACTCCAGAAGATGGAGGAGTTCCAAGGGAGCCAGGTGCCCAGGATTCCTAGGTGCCAGTTAGAAGGTAGTTTTATTCAGTGGAGATGCATCATATGCATAGTAGAAGGGGGAAAAATCAAAAGGATAACTCATTACACTCGCACCCATTCAATTCATTGCTTTCACTCCCACTCACATTTCCTCATACAACTTGCCCTGTTCATTTCCTAAAACCCCTCCCATCATCCATAGCAGATGCCTTCTCTTCTCCCTCATGTGCTTCCCTATCCTCCCTAACCTCATCCCTCTCCGTGATGCCATGCCAACCATGGATACATCATGAGACTAGCTCTTACACACACACTTAAGTACTTAGGGGCTGGTGGGTTGTTTGGATGGCATCCACACTTTGACACAAAACTTTTGGCAAAGTGTGGCGTGCCAAACATTTTTTCAATCAACAATTTGTTGACCACAATTGTGGCAAAAAAAGTCTATGAAGAGTGGCAGCTGGCTTTTAAAAGTGTAGCAAGGCCACAGAACCAGAAGCTTGCCTCGGTTGGTTAAACTTCCTTCCATAGGCATGGCAAAGTTTGGCACCCAACTAAATAGCCCCAGTTCAAAAACAAACCTAAAATTTATCCAACACATTCTTTTCTCGAAATCACAGGAGGACTGAACTTCATTTCATTAAGAAGAAATAGATACAACTGAAGGATCCCTCAAGAACCCCCCAAAAACATCACAAAAAGCAATGTGCAACAAAAACATCCTAGCAGCAACTACCCATCTAGGCTACAAGCTCGTGGAGCGCCTTAGCTCCAGCTACACAACAAAGACTACTTTCAGTCGCCACGGCCTGTAAAACAGCTGGAATGTTAGGCCTAGCATCATTGCAAACACAATCATTACGATGCTTCCAGATTTCCCAATGCAACAAGAATAAGTAATGGGTTCCCTTTCTTTGCATCCTTAGGAACATCTGATTGAAAGTCATCCCCCCACCCCCAAAAAAAATGCTTGGTCACAAGTGTATCAGTATGGAACCTGAGCAAGTTGAAGACGTGTCTTCTTCTCTGCTGCTTTGAATGCTTTTTCATGTGCTGTGACAGTCTTCTCTTGTTTGCTCTCCTGTTTTTCTTTAGTTCATACCACTGCCTCGCATTTGCATGTGCAGAAAGTGATAGGTCAACCTCTACCTAGAAGAGACCATAAAGTGTCATGGGGATAAGAAAATAACATGAGGAAATTGATGTTGCATAGAAAAGTATAAATTGTAAACAAGATCAGGATAAAGCATAAATTCAATTATCAGCATTTTATCCATTCCCAGATGCCAATCTCTTGTTTAAAGCTTTAAATACCAGTGAACTTTCTATCCAATTAATCTTTTGCATGCCAAAACAGGACAAGGAACCTTCCAGTTTGCATGATTTTGTCAGGCAACATAAAATACCAAATGATACTTTAATATAATAGTAGAAGTTGTAGATGGAACTTCATCAAGTAAAATTACTCTAATTAAAAATAAGCATCTCTATTGAATACAATGGAACACCAAGTAAAGGAGATAATTCAATCTATTCTTGCTAACCAAGAGGAGAATAAACAAAGAACCATGAAATCAATAATCTGATTCAGCAATTTAATGCATAACAGATGTTTTCAGGTTACATAATACAGTACAGACAACATTATGGATGCAAAACCAAGTTTGCACAGCATACCTTTTCAACAGGTGCAGTTTTCTCATCCTCGTCCATGTCATCAAGATTATTGCTTAGAAGTAGAGTGATGCAATTTCGTTCAAAACTAAGCTTATCGATTAGACCTGCTACTGGGTTTCCAGCCTTTTTCTCCTCCTTAATCATCCGAGCGAGGGCATCCCAACTCATTCCATTTGCAAGGGAAACACGGACAGCTACAATTGCTGCATCCACATCCTCTAAATTATACTCGATTAATTCTGCCATTTTGATGGAATGGTCAACCTCCTTTCTCAATGTATGTACACGGTTTTCCTGCATGAAAGTTGGACTAATGGATATCAGGCTGTCAGGTCACTGATAAAGAACATACTCCAAGTTATGAATGCAAGAACCTGATCCAATTTAATTTTATTAAGCCTTTGTGCTGCTGATTCCTCTTTTGATTTCTGCTGTTGATTCACCCTTTTGACTTTCTATTTTGCTGTAGAACTCATCTAGAGCAGCGTCAAATGTCTCAAACCCATCAAATTCTCTTGACTTAAATTGATTCAACAGGATAGGGACATATTCATCATATATCTGCATACAAAATGTTAGGATAAATAAAACAATATCTTGAAAAAGAATAAACTTTATGCTCATGTGCTACTGCATGAGAGCAAACTATACACACATTAAACAAAAGAAGGCAATCCACAATCAATTCCACAATTGAACTAAAATAAGCATAATGAAAACAACATACAGACCTTCTGACTAGCACTAGACCCCTCCAAGGGTGTGAGATTCTTCTTTGCAGCCGCCTTATTCTGCATGAGGATGTACCCCTCAGGGATCCTTTGACCAGACATGACATCTACAAGCCAATCCTCAAATTTTGAAATGGATTCTACTAGGGACTGAACAGTATGATCATCAATACTGCTCTCTGGGTCTTTCCCAACCTTTGTACTTGGAAGCAACCCAGCATCCAATATGATATGCTCAGCTAGCGCAGGCCCATAAGCCAATGCTTCCCCAAGAAGTGTCTTTAGAGTCGATTTATTTGATTGAGCACTGTTACTAGCTTTTGCATTTGAACTTGACTGCTTGTTTTTGAAGCTGACTTCTTTCCTGTTGTCGTAGATGGTTCTTCAGATTTATCAGTAACCAGCACTCCATCATTCGGGGCACAGAAGGTTCTTGAGCATCAATTGAACTGGATGTAACTCGAGAAGATTCTTTATCGTCAACTGCATTAGGCATCATCAGTGTGTTTTTCAACTTTGTAAAGTCGGTCCTTTCAAAAACACGGCATGCCTCTACTGGATAGCGATGACGTGACATGATAGCCAATCCCTTATTATCGTCTCTGCGATTTATAAAATTGATGATAAGTATATACAAAAACAGTAAGGAACAAAAATAGGCATAATTATTGGATCAAATGAAGGATTATGGAATCACTGATATAAATTTTGTTGGTCTTTTGGCACTTTATAGTACAATAGAACAAACTAACATTGCCTCCTAGATAGAGCAATTTAATGTAGTACTGCACAAAATAAAAGATGGACCTGTGAGAACGGAGTAGTGTCATCACTGTGTATTCTGAATCTGTGAGAAGTATATTTCCTTGTGCGTATAGTTCTAAAATGACGAAATGTGCGTTACTGCCAAGTCCAAATTGAAACAGGATAATCTGCACAGTTGAAACATACGCATTAAGTACACCAACCAAAATAGAAGCAATGCTGCTGACTAGAAAAGTTTGTGCTAGAAGAATAGAAATGAGAACAGCACCCTATCATATCCAAGCATACGGACATCTTCAAGTCTCTTGCTACGAATGTGTTTTCGTAGTTTAAGAGTGAAACCAGATGGTGTGGTGCTCTTGTCACTGAAGATGGATGTAGAAAACCATAGGGGTTTAGGCATTACTGTTGTAAAACAAGGACACCAGGCAGACTACAAGCGTGAACTGAAGGCATCGATTAGCATCTTACCGGACATATTGGGTGGTGTGCAGCCTGACTCCGCTTTCCATCAGCAACAAAACCTTCTCACTTTCACCTGACTCAGTGATTCCACTGCTATTCATCAGCTTGAAAAGATATGTCTGCCCAAGTGCACAAAAGATAGTTTAGTCAAAAATACAAGTGAATATACTGAAGGAATTGGTGCAATGCAATAATATTCCACATTTCCATGAACACAAGTAGCTAAACCTTCAGTATATTCAGAACATTATGACAGCACAACAGTCATATATGATCAAATTACCTGTATCTAACAGGAGCCAATCATAATACAGCCTGATAAGTTGGCAATCTTCCAAGGCGGGAAATACACTCGTGGCATCAAACTCTACCACCAACCAACAAGGCAATGATATAAGAGGCCACCAAAAAGGGCATGATCGGCAGCGCTTGCTGCTGCAGCCGCTGCGGCTGCGATAGGTAAAAGGCTGCAGCTGGCAGCCGCTGAAAACGGCCACAGCCACAGCAGCTGCAACAGCCACTGTTTCCGATCAACCTCAAAATTGGCATCGAGGAGAGGTGCGCCCTACCATGATATACCCTACTCTTATCTCTATGTTCTTCTAATTCAGCTGTTCGGGACAAGATAAGCTACAGATCCCCTACGAGTTCCAACCTGAATGGGAGTGTGAATCCGCCGCCGCCGCCACAGTAGCAGCAACAGCAGCAGCAGCCAAATCTCCCCGTTTTTTGGGGAGGCATCGCATCGACCCCTGATCGCGGCGCTGAGCATCTACTCGGGTGCCGGCGGTCGGTTTAAGCCTTCTATCTATTCGAGCACCTAGGGTTCCAACACGGCGTCGATCGGGAGATGGAGAGGCCCTACTGGTGGGGAGGTACCCGACCTTGGGGGTGATGTCGTAGACGTTGGAGAGGCGCATGCCGATGAGGCGGCGGAGGCACTTGACCTCCGCCGCCACGTCCGCCGTCGTCATCCGCGCCTTCACCATCTCCGCCGCCCGCCGCTCGCCGCTCGCCGCTCGCCGCCGCCGCAGAGAGAGAGGGATGGACGCCTTTAGGTCGTGTAAGGTTTTCCTCCTCCTCCCTTCCGCCACACCGTGGTCGAGTAGCCGAGTCGTGTGGAGTTCGTGGGCCCCGCTCTGGAGGCCCAAGCCCATCCAACCCGAATCTCAAGGCAGAAACGGCCCAACCTGCCGTATCAAAGGCCAACACAGAGAGGCAGGGATAAATATGGCCTGTTTTTTAGAATATGGCCTGTTTTTTAATTATAAAAGCATGTTCAGCTGCGTCTTTAAATAAATCTTTAATTCTGTTTTGGAGAATTTTTTAAAAAAAACTGGCTTCAACAGAGACTCCGTATAGATCTAAAATTGTAGCTGAGAATAAAGTCCTAATTCTCTAAAATAACTTCTGTCATCGTGTGGATTATTTTAGCGTGACGCGCACGCGAAAGAAACATAGATCGATCTACGCCACGCCGCCTGCGTCGCCTGTCGCCCAGTTGCCTGCATCGCCTGCTGTCCTGCCTGCCCTTGCTACTGAATGGTATCGAACAATCGCTGCACCGTTGCCCGCCACTCGCCGCCCACCTTGCCGCACCGCGCCGTGCACGTACTGCCGCTGCTTGCAATGTCTCCTGCATCTGCCGTCGAAACATTTTTGCTACACTACTGCATCAACTGCAGCCGCAGCCGAAAGTATCTTGCAAGATGCTCATCTCTACAGTTAATGGAAATGAGATCTCTATCGACTACTCTGTTTCTTTTAGTTTTACGCTTTTGTTGGATTTTTTTAATTACTGTAAACTATGATTACAAAATCCTAAAACTAAGTTTCGAAATTCAGATTTTGGTAACACTTAATAACGACAATACTCGAGAAAAAGAGAGAAGATATACATGCAGCACTGCTACCACTTGCCGCTTGCACCAGGCCTGCTTGCCATGTGATCAAAGCACTGATGTCGCCGAACACCTTGTCGCCTGACTTCAGTGCACCTTGCCGCCTGAATTCACTACTGCCATATGCACCTTGTCGTCGTATGCCAACCCACGTATCTGTTATTGTGTCCCGGAAAAAGATTGATACATTAGCGGTTGATGAGTCTAGTTAGTTAACAAATAGAGAATTAATTTTGAAAATCTACCGTATCAATTATTAATTTTATTTTTTTGGAATTTTTTAAATGAGTTTTTTAAAATTATTTTTTGAAATCTGTTGGGCATGCTCTAACCTCAAAATTATTTTGTGAGAAAACTATCACTTTTTTCCAGTGTAGTTAAAACTGTTTGACTGAAAGGGTAAAGGTAGAGCTGAACCTGCCAAAACACCTGTTTAATAACTCCACCAAACTCGTAAATAGTTTTGAGCTGCGAACGTCACAAAATAACTACTCCCTCTATTTTGTCATATTGCATGTTGTTTGACTTTTTTAAAGTTGAATTTTTTAAATTTTACCAAATTTGTAAAAACATATAGCAATATTTTCAACATAAAATAAACATAATATAAAAATATATTTATAAACTAATTTGATGTTGTAATATATTTATAAACTAATTTGATGTTGTAAATGTTGTTAAGCTTTTCTTATAAATTTAGTTAAATCTTAAAAAGTTTGACTAAAAAAATTTAAATGACTTATGATATATTATAAAACTAAACTAAGGGAGTGCTAAAAAATAATAAATAATGAGCACGAGGACAGTAAATATGAAAAATATTGATTATTTGAAATTTTTTACTCAAAAAACTTGCGACGAATTTTTAAGAAATTCACTTCAAATTTGGATTGTTGTATAGATATACACTCTGTTTTGCACTGCGATGAATTATGATAATCTCGGTTGGTGCAATTGCTTCAAGATATTCAAGAGTTAGACAATCTTTTCTTTTAATCTACATCGCATTGAAAATACGGAACAACTGAGATTGATATGAAAATCGAATAATATGTTTTGCGCAGCTAGCACTGGGCATTCGGGTTTACCCGAAAGTTTGGGTCAGATATTTCGGGTATTTTAAATTTTGGGCTTTTAAAAATAATACCCGAAATAATACCCGATCACCCTATTACCCGAAATTTTGGATACCCGTTATTTTCGGTTCGGGTTTCGGGTAGACCGAATAACCCGAATAGCGGGAGCTGCGCGAGCAGCGAGGCGTGAGCGAGGATGTCCGGGCAGCAACGGCGGAGCGGTGACTTGCGCGGTTGCGCCGACCGGCGACAGCGCGAGGGGTGAGCGGATTGTCAACGGCGCGAGAGGCGACCGGTGACTCGCGTCGACCGGCGACGACACGAGGAGCGACCGGTGATGAGGTGCGCGGCCGGCGGCGAGGGCGACGGTGCGAGGCGGGGAGGCGACGGTGCAAGGCGGTGAGGGCGACGGTGTGAGGGCGACCGACGGCGAGGCGCGAGGGGCAACCGACACCGAGGCGCGAGGGGAATGGCGACGGCGTCGCCCTTAGGGTTAGGTTTTTCGCGCGGCGGGCTGTGAATTTTGGCAATTTTGCACCGAAGCCCGTTGAAAACTCGGTAATTTAGCGCGACTTCGGGTGTTTCGGGTTATCGGGTACCACGACTTACGACCCGATTAACCCGAAATAATTTTGGGTTTTCAAGTTTTCTACCCGAAATCTGTGTTCAGGTTTCGGGTATTTCGGATTTGGGTTTGTTTTTTTTGGCTCGGGTTTTATGTCCACTCCTATGCACAGCTTTAGTTTTGTTTATTACTACAAACTATGACAATTACAAGTTCTCGTCTCCACGGTAACTTTAAAAATGTATATATTAGCATGTCCAACAGTGTCTCTAAATGAATCTTTAATTTTGTTTTGGAGAATTTTCTTTGAAAAATTAGCTCCAACAAAGAATCCATATGGATGTCAAAAATTATAGGTTCTCTAAAATCGGATCTTGTGCTCAAAACTGAGAATAGAGTCTTGGTTCTCTAAAATAGCTCCCGTCACCGCGAGGATTATTTTACCACGCGACGTACGCAAAAAAAACAAATTTGCGCTGCCTACCGCCTGCGTTGCCTGTCGTCATCTTGCATCTCGCCGAAAAAACTTGCCGCTGCATCTTGGTGCATGCCACCGCCTACATCAGTCGGACGTGCATCCTGCGTCACCTGCATTAATTGAACCTGCATCTTGCGCCACCTGCACCAGCACACATATCTGCTGTCACGCCTCGGAAAAAATACCCTAGCGGTTGATGGGTCCTGGTTAGTTAAAAAATAGAGAATCATTTTTGAGAATATGCCGTATCAATTTTTTATTTCATTCTCTAAACTTTTTAGGAATTCTCTAAATGAGTTTTTTTTAAGAATTGCTTTTTGAGAATCTGTTGGTCGCACCACACAGCACACATTGACAGACAGAGAGAAAAAGGTTACATACAGAATTATTCACTTGAATAAAGGAGTAAATTTCTCTTTGGTAAAAACTGTGAACATGGTAAAAAACATCTCTTTTCCTATAGTGTACAGATTACCATATTTTTGCATCGGCATATAATCCCATAATTTTCTTTTATCGTAAAAACAAAGTACAGTAGGAAATTCTCCAAATGCGATTCAGGTTGGTTTCCTCCTTAACAAAGCAAGTTACGATTCTTGACGTACAGAAGAACCTAAGGGGAGCGGATCTAGGGAAAACTAACGGAAGGGCTAAGCAATCTATACAAAGTGTAGCATCTCCGTATGTAGAAAATTGTAGTGGAGGTATAATGGAGCTTTCATAATTACTTATGAAAGTCCGTAGATGTCGTTTAAGAAAAGAGTGGATATACGTTCCTAAAAATCATTTCAAATTCGTAGCGGTTCAATTCAACAGAATCGAAACTTCCGGACAAGAATCCCGAAACTTCCCGATAGCTCAAGCCGACCGAACTTCGGTGTTCTGCTTCGAAACTTTCGATGTTCTAACACTTTGATGTTCAGATTTTGATTCTTAAGAAACTTCAAGACTTGCCTATATACAGGAGACAAAGTGAATCAAGCAAGATAAAAAAACTCAACAGAAGGCACATCTTACACACAAGGGAGACAAGAGATTTTTTTCCGAAGTTTGGATTACAAGAATCCTACTCTCCGTTGAGAAACTCCGTAGAGCCGGGTTTTGCCTCACCAAGCAAAACCCTAAGAAGACTCCGGTTTTTAATCCAACATCTCTTCACTAGGATTCAAGTGACTACAAAGATCTCTAACTTAAACCCCTAGTAAATGCCAAAATGAGGATAGCTCTACCAAGACAACCTCTAAAGATTCAGCTTGGATTTCCATTCAACTTACCTTGTTTCCTTACGAAGGTAATGAAAACTTTCACAAACTTGTCCAGGTCAATCCACAAATCGAAAAAGCTCTGACACGCCTAACCATTTAGGATGATCACCCTTAAGAGAAATAAACAACAAACAGTAGCCCAACAAGAATCACCAAGTGCTAGTCCTCTCAACATCATCAATCCTCACCAACACCCTCAATTCTCACTCAATTTGACTTGAAAGACTCAAAAACAAGGTGAAGGCAAAAGTATCATGCGAGAAGTTAGGAGACAGAGAAATGAAAGTGAAATTTTCGAAGTGAGCTATGAGAGGTGTGCGAAATATGTAGGTTTATGTTGACATCATGTAGCCGTTACTCACGTTTTTGAACTGCAAAGATGTCAGAAAGTTTCATGTCAAGATGCCAAGAACTTCCGATCAACACTTAAAAAATTTTGACTGAACAAGGTGCCAGGAAGTTCCAAACAGAGTGCTAGGAACTTCTGGTCGACACTTGTTGTCTTGTCCAGAGCCTTTTTCAAATTTTGGGCTAAAAAATTCTCTCTTATATGGATTTTGACTTTAAGCACTTAGATCATCTTAGACAACCATTTAAAACCAATAGCAAAATGCAAAAGAAATTTTAAATAAAGCTTTGAATCCTATCGTCATTTTGCATTTGTTATTGAGGATCTCCTTTATTCAAACTTTACACACTTAAACCAACCTAAACCTTTTGAGACTAATTACCTATACTTATCTCAATAAACACATTAGTATCTGTTTTGTTATTAATCACCAAAATCTACTTAGAGAGCTAGATGCACTTCCAACTGAAAGCTTGATCATTTCAGGCTTCTTTGCGAGTCGTGACCGGTATACCACTTGAGGTAACAAATCCTCAACAATTTGTGCAAGACCATGTCAGGATTTATCTTTCTGTTTTTATGTGAAACCGTTCACTGATTTTAAAAAAACTGAAGAAAAAAAGAAAAACCGACGACTTTCAATCAACTTCATACGAAAACCGATTAAAATTGAACAGTTTTTACAAACAGACCACCGTCGGTTTCACGATCTTTGCTCCTGTCAAAGGGGCAACTAAAACCATTAGACATGTCAAACCTCTGGACATGTCCTGGCATGTGCAAAAAAATAGCTTATTAGTATCATTGGTGATCCGATCGATAAGAAAGAAAGTTAAGGAAAAAAGCAAGTTCCTAAAGCTGGAGATATCCAGCCTAAATTGATATGTACTATAACCATTTCTGATATTTTTTTATCAAAATGAGCAGAATCCAAGCGAGAAAAAAGTATCAAAGGAATTGCACAGCTGATAAGAAAAGAATCATCCAGATCATGCATCACTGAGATCTTCCCTTTGGTACTAGTTATGCAAATTACTAGAACTTTCTGTAGATCCCCAGTATGCACACCACTGAAACATTTCTGAACCGCAATAATCAAAATGTACGGGATTACATACAGTAGTAGGTTACATTGGAACTTGGCAAGAATCTGCATGTGTATTTGTTTTCAATCCTATTATCTAAAGAAATGTTTTCAATTCTAGAATCTTATACTATCTTTTCTTACTAGATAAATCCGTTGACTTTTGAGATAACGTTTGACTTTCTTTAATGATCAACGACGCTATCTGTCAAAAAAACACAAAGGGAGGAGTAGTAGTAGTAAGACAATATTTACCTTTAATTGTTTGAAGGTGCCTCTGGTTCTTCAACTTTCAACTTGTTTCGTTCTCATCATTTACCATATCCTCGCTGCCCCATCTTCTAACCTGAAGTGTGGAGACGCCAGGAAGCTGGCCAGCTGCATTCCTGATAGCACACTCCAAGGCCTCCACCACCCCAACCATCGCATCGTAACAAACGATCTCGACATGGAGATGCTTCAAAGATGACAGGTTCTGGATACCGAAATCAAACTCGCCATGCACAGGACTCGCATCAAAAGCGTTATACGGAATACTTAGCTTCTCGAGCTTCGGCATGGCTCCTGCTTCAAACACCAGCCCCTCCCTGCTGTTCCAACATGTGAGATTGAACTCTTTCAGACACTGGAATTTGTCGCTGCCGATGGTGAGCCTTCCTCTTCCTCCAGTAGTTGCTTCTTTGGAGGAAATCCATAGGAATGCAAGAGCAGGCAAGTTACCGAGAATTTGGAACACACTCTCTTGCACTGGATTGACATTGATATCTAGGTAGCTTAGGTGGTCTAGGGAGGCTATCCACTTTGGAACCTTGGGGAAGTAGTAATCTGTAGTCATCTGAAACTCCTGGAGGAGATGAGGAGGAGGGAACCAAGAACTGAACAATGGGTCAAGGTAACAGTAAGAATCAATCTGAACCTTCAGGGATCGGAGGCTGCACATTCCCAGATTGCTGAGAGACATGATCAGATGATCTGTATAAATACTGAAGCAACAGTTCAGCCCAAGAATCCTTAGTCTAGATAAGCTGCCCACCTCCTGCAAAGAATGGTAGTTCCTGAAGTGCATTGGTTGATCTCAATGAATGATAGTTCCTGAAGAGCTTCCATTTCCCAATTCCTTCTGGCAATTCTAAACCATCACCAAGCAAGCATGCCAGCCGTTGCAGTCTAACAGTATTCATCGGTAGCCTCTTTACCATGGTGCCTCTTAGGTCCAGTGTTTCCAAATGTTGCAAGTCACCTAATTGTTCAGGAAGTGCAGTTATTCTTCTTATGCTGAGCCGCAGGTACTTCAACTGAAAAAGCCTCCCTATATGCTTGAGGTATTTGCTTTCCAGCTGATCTCTACTTTCCAAATCCAACACTCGCAAAGATCGGAAGTTTGAAGGAGGAGGTACTTGACCAGCAGATCCAAAGATAGTGAGAGATCGAAAACAAGTAAATGAAATGTCACGGGTGGTAACAAGTGAAAACAAGTAAATGAAATGTCCAAGGAATCCATGTTGTTAACATAAGCATGGCACATGACATAATCTCTTAAAGCCGATAAAGCATCAGCTTTTCCATTCAGAATATAATGTGCAAGATGAAGCAAAGGCAGTAGGTTATACACTTGGACATTTATAATTTGGGGATATATCATGTGAAAACAAGTTAAGTATTAAAAACTTCATGAAAAAATTATTAAAGTTAGATATAGATAAGAAATACATTCTCATCAAATTTTAAATTCAAAATCAATTTCATTTGAAAAAAATAAATTTTAGGTAAATAGTGTCATGTTACTATTTACCTAAAATTTATCTTTTATTACTTTCAAATAAAGTTGAGTTTGAACCGGATACATAAACAAAGCAAATTATACCTTAAATACGCACCATACGGGGAAAAGAACTTGTTTGGAACAATATTATCAAAAATTGCGATCAACGCGTTGCGCTGGGCGAGCAAGGAAGCCCCTGCGCCAGAGGTTTGCCAGTGCCGTACAGCACCGGATTTATGATGTCAGCTGCAGCACTCCGGCCGCCGCAATCGAGGCAGTTACAGGCCAAGCACCATCCCCCGTTAGCGCTCGCAATTTCCCAATCCTGCGTACTGTTGGCTGGGCTTGCTTGGGATCTAATTAGGCCATGATTGTTGCCAACTTTGCTAAGCTTTACAAAAGAAGGCATTAAAGAACTTAACTATGGTTTTATAAGACGGAATATCGGAAGATGTTAGGTGGGTTAGTGGATGACCGCCGTATAATGGCTTGACCAGCCCCATATACATATCTTCTCATTTATAGGTTTGGGAGTCTGAAGATGGATCAGTTGGTAACACTGTTTATGTTTGAACTTGTCCACCCCGGTTTGAGTACTCGATTTTGGCATGGGCGATCCATGGTCGGTCTTGAATTTATTCTAGAATTTAACTAGCACTATTTACTTAGCATGGATGGTCCATGGTCAATTCTGAATTTATTTCAGAATTTAACTGTCGTTGTTCAGTAGTAGAAATCTGTTGACTCAGTTTTTCAAAAGTGTTCATAGGATAGAATTACATACATCTATGCTAAGGGATGAGAGTGCATACGTATATATGAGCTTATGCGTATGTATTGTGTTTTTGCAAAAAAAAAACTGACAGACCTTGAGATTAACAACATAGCACATTAATAAGACATCTGTATGGTCATAAAACCTAGGGTATGATGTATATGCTCGGTAAATAGGAGTACAACGATCTTCACTAACCATCAAAATTTTCTGTTGAAATCTATAAATGCGATCATTTAAAACCCTAATTTTCCTATACAGAGAAGCGGAAAAGAGTATGACTCATTAAAACCTTAATCGCTCTATAAAACAGAAGAAAGAAGTGGAGGGAGTATGATGATAAAGTTTGCATACAATTTTTACACTATACAGACCTAAGGGGGCGTACTATACTGTTAAATCCTGTTTTTCTTGTTTCTGCTGGTGCAACGTACACATGCATGCTATGCAAGTATGACGATGACACCCGGGGTGTCACACCATGCGTAGCCTGATTTTTGTTGATTACATTTTTCATTAAGAGAAACAGGATAAGTTTACAAAAGGTTGGTTTCAGAACCGAAAGCCAACCTGCATAACAAGAAAAAAAGACCATTAAAAGGAAACTAATGCATGATCAGGTAGTCTTTTCCCTGCTGAATGTCGATCCAAGGAAACTTGATGATCTAAGTGATAAATTTGTTTCAGGGGAACACCCTTCGATCCACGGTCATAGAGATGACGCACTTTCACGAGTTAGAGACGATGACACACGCAACTACCTCGATGTAAGATTTTCAAAGATCTTTGAACTTTATATCTAATACATTGCAATATGTGACATAAGTACTGAGTTATGTGCAAAAGAGAGTAGTATGTCGGCTACGTCGTGCGGCTGCACGTTGTGGTTGCAGGACAATCACGAGGCAGGACGTGCATGTGCCGTCTCCTTCCTCAGGAGGTGGCGGTTCCTCAAGCCAGGCACGGACGACCTCCAGATGCACTGCCTCCGATGAGGACGATGACACCGACGATGAGGAGGATGCGTTCCGGGGACACGATGAGATTGGCCCATCTCAGCTATAGGACGCTCCTTCGACTCAGCCTACGCAGGACCTTGGGACCAGGAGAAGGAACCTGTCGGTCCATTTTACTCCAGGCAGTGACGCTCTTGGACACAAGGGTAAGGGTAAGAATAGGAGGCAGTGAACCTGGTTGTACATATTGTGCTACATGTATACAAAACGCTTGTGGAATGTATGGAATATTATTATGTCTTGTATGGACTTTTCTTTTGGACTGTCATAACTATTCTGGATTTTATGAACTTCGTGATATTTTCGTGTTGTCATGTATATGGGATGTGGATGAATGTGGTACATATTCTGTGACTGTTATATGCTTCATTGATATTTGTGTAAGCTTTGAGTACATAAACAGAGAAAATTCTGCCAAAATTTTCTGCTCGAAGTTTCTAACGTCAAAAATTCAGTAATATATGAAGTGACTCCCTACAATTACTTCCAACAGCTAGAGTGAAATTGCAATGTATACTTCAATTACGATTGACTCATTCAAAACTGACGAGATGACACACATAATATTACTATCCACATGTTCCGTTCTTCAAACTCGCTCATGCTCTATCACAATCAACTTTTGGCATGGCACGTATTGTCACATCCTTCCATGTCGTTCGCTGCACGATACTCTTAAAAACGACAAAAAACCTTTCGGCGTGCGAGAGACGTGTATGATACGTCGCTGTCAACTTTCGGCGCGTGAAGGATTCCCCACTCACCTTCCTCCACTATATATTACTTCAATCCGAATACGAGCTCTTCATATCTTCATTCTGTTTTCTACACTTACATGTACAATGAGCTCTTCATATCGTCCTTTCGTTGAGCGTCTCCACTGGCGACTCCATCCTTTGAGCGGTTTCATTCCACCATGGTGTGACCGTCCGTTATGCCATTGTGGGGATGCTTGCATACTTACGTCGTCCCTCCTCACGGAAACCCGGGGAAGGCGATTTTTTCAATGCGCCAACGTTGATCAGGTATGACTTATCTGCAATGCTTTCTTCTACAAAATATTCACACAGAAAAAAGCTTACTTTAATAGTGTATCACGTTAACACTTCATGCGGGCATATCGTCGGGTCTGCAACTTTCTTGAGTGGATAGATATGGATAACCCACGAACCGATGGAACACGGTACTACCCACTAAGCGAAACAATGTCATCGAAGGCTGAGTACCAACGTCGAGTTGGTGCTAAAGCTTTGGATTGGCCTATGGATCAGCTAGCACTACCCACATAGCGGGAACGTCCAGAATACCATTGTGATCTCCGTTGCCAGGTGGTAAGATCCATAAGACAAGCAACTAGAGGACAAAGATGCTTCGTGTGTCCCGAGATTGTGGATGACGATTTTGTCGTATCAATTTTTCTTGTTCAACCTATTCGTTTGTTCCATTGTCTAACCTCGAACATCACAAATGAACATACAGGAGGATGTACGTCAGTGTCCATACGAACAGTGGATCGATACAGTTAGACTTGCTTCAATTGGTCGGACGGTAACACAACCTGAGTCGACCGAACAATTCCTTCAGGCATGGATGGAGTACGAACGTCGAGTGAAAATCGCAAGCTTAGATTGACGGAACAACCCACTAGGTTTCCCAAAATGGTAGGAGCGTCCCATGTGCGTTTGTAGGGATCGTTGCAAGATGGCTACCTCCTTTGAACCACGAATCTATGGCCGGAGATATTTCATTTGCCCCAACTTAGACAACGACTTCGTTGTACGTTTTTCGTTTTATCAATCCCGCTAACGTCTTTCATCTACTGGCTCTCTAACTGATTACATGTGTTTTTTTACCAAGGTATTCAAAGGAGGTGCAGATTCACTAGGTGGATCGACAATGTCATTTCCCAATATAACGGCCTAAAAGTAACTGAATGTGAAACACAGAAGGAGTACAACGTCGAGAAGGAAAGAGAAAACTGAAGACAAGCTGAAAGCCATAGAACGAATCTGTATGATACCTGAGACTCGACTCGTCGGGTCCGATTAGTTTGTATCGTGTATGCATGGCATACATTCCGCGGTTTAATTACGTGCAATATTCCTTATTAAACATATGTCATGTATTGTATCATTAATATATGCTGGGTTATGCTTGTATTACTACAAAAGTTTTCAACCGTGTCAATTGCTTAAACAACACAAATACGATAGCTCAAACTCACTTTTCCACGGTCCAATATGCCGATTCGTGACGAAGGGGTGAAGGGAACACTGACGACAGTTGAATACGACAGAGATAAAGAGAAACGAGGAAGTGTTGACAGAGAGGAAGAGGTCCACTGTAATCAAGGTAGGCGCCATCATCACCGGCGCCGACCTAGGCGCCCATTCAATGGCGCCGAGCTCGGCGCCACTATAGTTGACGTCGAGCTCGACGCCACTGTCGCTGGCGCCGAGATTTGCCACGTCGGACTCGGCTCTTACGTGGCGCAAATATCTCGGCGTCAATACTATTGACGCTGAGTAGTTCAAGATCGGCGTCATCATTATTGACACCGAGCTTAGGGTCTATTTATAGAATTCAAACCGTCAGAAGCCTATTTGTAAAATTTTTTGTAATTTTGGGCTAAAAAGCAAAAAAAACACCGGGTTTCAGAACCGAAAGCCAACGTGCATAACAAGAAAAAAAGACCATTAAAAGAAAACTAATGCATGACCAGGTAGTCTTTTCCCTGCTGAATGTCGAAGGCAAGGCAAGCGTTGCCGCACGCACCGCAGGAGATGTCGAAGCCAAGGAGAGGAAATTGGAAGGCGCGCACAGTGACGAACACGGTGGCCAGGGCCCAGGGTGGGTGGGTGCTGGCAGCGTAGCATGATCTCTTCCCTTGGGCAGCCACGGCGTTCGGTGTATCATGAACTCGGGGCCCGGGCCCTGCGCAGCAGCTATGTCGTAGCCGTGTGTCTGCGCGTGTATCGATTGATGGATCGACATCCGTCAACCCCGGCTGTCCGCTGTCCCCTCCCTCTCTCCTGGTCGCGCCGCAGCTGCCCGTCCGGCCCGTCGGTCGTGAGTCCAACCATCGTGCCGCGTGCACGCGCGAACGAGAGCGACGTAGGTCGGCTTCCTAGAGTTGTACGGCCGGCGCGGACGATCCACGCGCGCGCCGCCGCTGCTCGCTGCACCGTGGCCGGGCGCCGGGCTCGTGTTGCTGCCTGCGCAGCCCGGCACCCGGACTCCGAGAGACGCCACGGCCTACGGCGCTAGCCCCGCTAAGCCGCAACGGGACGGGCAGGGAGACGGAGAGAGGCAGAGAGAGAGAGACAGGACAAGATATATATGTTGAGACTTGAGATTGTAGGATAGGATACTACCAGCTACTCTCTAGTCTTAATAAAGCTGCGCTGCATAGACAAGGTGTGTGTGTGTATATATATATATATATATATATATATATATATATATATATATATATATATATATTATGTATGTATGTATGTATAGTTTTGCTCTGCGAAATTAAACCAATGTATTCACGTATTTGTTCATGTAATAAACATGTGTCTACTCGTCCATGCATTTTCGTGTGCGTTACTATTTCAAAGTTCAATTTGGTGTAAATCCTCAAAAAAAAGTTAATTTGTCTAGCATGCATTGACATGTGTGTGTATCTCAAAATGCGGTATAAAATTTTGTTTGGTGCAAGAAATGATATCGACATGCATGTACATTAATCAGTCAATGCATTATCGCGAAAGGGAAGCGATAAAATTTGATTCCTCACGTTTAGAGGAGTAGAAATGTCTTTTTTTCTATCACTGCTTCGCGCCCAATAGTAGCGACTGGCACACGAGGTACAACTAATTTAACCAATGACACACTTTAGACAATACTTAATTATAATGGCATACAAGGAAAGAGTATACCTTTTGACGGCAATGAAGAATCTCAACTTTCTCATAAATTTACAGACGTTAGAATTTAACAAAATAAATATGAGCGGAGCATATATACATATCTTTTCATTTATAGGTTTGGGAGTCTCATATAACACTAACAAAAATTCGGTGTGAGTTGAAGATGGATCAATTGGTAAGACTCTTTATGCTTGAACTTGTCCACCCCAGTTTGAGTACCCGATTTTGACACGGGCGATCCATGGTCGGTCCTAAATTTATTCTAGAATTTAACTAGCACTATTCACATAGCATGGGTGATCCATGGTCAATCCTAAATTTATTCTAGAATTTAACTCGTGAAAAATCTGCCGACTCAGTTTTTCGAAAGTGTTCATAAGATAGAGTTGCATGCGTCTATGCTAAGGGATGAGAGTGCATGCGTGTACATGAGCTTATGCGTATGTATTGTGTTTTTGGAAAAAAAACTCGGCAGACCTCGAGATTAGCAAACATAGCATATTAATAGGACATCTGTGTGGTCATAAAACCTAGGGTATGATGTATATGCTTGGTAAATAGGAGTACAACGTTCTCCACTTACCATCAAAATTTTCTGTTAAAATCTATGAATGCGATCTTTTAAAACCTTAATTTTCCTATACAGAGAAGCAGAAAAAAGCATGACTCGTTAAAACTTCAACCGCTCTGTAAAACAGAAGAAAGAAGCGGAGGGAATATGATAATAAGGTTTGCATACAATTTTTACACTGTACAGACCTAAGGGGACATACTATACCGTTAGAGCAATATATACATCTTCCCATGTATATAGCAGAGGCTATAGCAGAGAGCACGCACCGGCGGCCATGCCAGTCGATCGGATCTCCAGACCTGTCGCACTGTGCGGTGCCAGCGCTGTGCAAGGGTACGACCGAGGGTGGCGCGCGCCATCCTCCGCGGTGGCCGGCCCGGTTCGTGGGTTCATGCACGGTGGTCGCCCGCGACGACCCGGGCGCCGCCGACGTGACAGGAGGATACTGTCCATCACTCATTGCCGATGGGTCAGCCGCGACCGGCAGCACATTCTGCTCGTTGAATCTCGGCGTCCGTTCTAAGGATGGAAATATGCAAATAGATATCCGAATTATCCGCATTCGTATTTGTATACATCTATGCTAAGAGATGAGACTGCATACGTGTATATGAGCTTATGCGTATGTATTATGTTTTTCAAAAAAAGAAACTGGGCAGACCTTGAAATTCCGCGTATTTTCCCGTAACTTCCGTACAAAATGCCTTTCGATGAAGAATGTAAAATGAGAGATGTAGTCTGATGAAATAGGTGCTTGCACAATGTTTATACTACTCTCAGGAAGGTATGAGTGCAAACAATCGAACTAGAACTTAGTAGAAAAGTAGATCGGGACTAAACCCTAAGCTAGAGCAAAAGGATGTTAAACTTCACCTAAGCAATTCTAGTGAAAAGTATATGAATAGAAAGCTTGTAAATGATGTAAATTGCTACTCTCAGGCTGCAATTGCAATATATGAAGCTCCACAAGATAGAGCGGCACAATATATCAAATATGCGCAAAATGAGCAAGAGCAAGCAAATTGAGAAACGAAGACACAAGGATTTGTTACCGAAGTTCGGCCACCTCTCACAAGGTGCCTACGTCTCCATTGAAGAGCTCAAGCAAACTTGAGCCGGGTCTCTTTCAACACTTTTCCTCTTGCTTCCACTATTTTGATTCTTCCCTTTCAAAGGCGAATCAAGCCTTCACAATCTTCTTCCACCGCACACCACAATCTTTGGTTGCTCGTGGACAGCTCCTAGCCACCTAGGAGACTTCTCAATCTCTCAATCTCAAAGAATATGAGTGAAGCTCTCAATCACTCAATCTCTCATCCAAACTCTCAAATTCACAAAGAATGAAGCAAATAGAGTTGGGAGAGCTAGAGAGGGGCTCTACAAAGCTTATAGTTGATTCTGGGTGCTGCTCTATTGAAAAGAGCCGTTGGGTTGAGCATATATAGTCACACCTCGAAAACTAGTCGTTGGAGGCTCATTTTCCCAGAACTTCCATGCAATTTCCCGGAACTTCCGGGCCCCAGAACTTCCGTGAAAATCCCTGGAACTTTTGGGCCCTGGAACTTCCGCGGGTAGTAGACTGCAACAAAGTGCCTCACCAAAACGGGCATAACTTTTGACTTCGGTGTCCGTTTTTGGTGATCTTGGGCTCTTTGGAAAGCTTATTCTGAGAGCTATCCATCTCAACTAAAATCATGAATCAAATCCATCCATGAAAAATTCTATGATAGGTTTTCTCATGTTAGCACTTGAAAGGCTAGCTCTTTGAGCACCAAATCATAAGCAAATATTTCACCATTTGCATCTCTCTCAATATTGTGGTGTTTCTATGCTCAAATGAGTAATCCATACCAATAGGAACACCTTCATACCATCTTCTTTTTTCATTTTAAGGATTTGCAACACTTCTTGAATTTCACCATTTGGACCATTCACAAGATTGAACTTTATCGAACACTTTAATTCCAAATCATCTATACCTTTGCCATGAGCAATATTCACATTAGATTTTGACTTGATGTTCAGCACCATATAAAGTTCAATCATTCCACTTACTCAAGCAACTTGATGTTCTTCAATATATGAAATCCAATTTTTGCTCTTCAATCAATCATACTAGATATGAACGAATCCCATATTCTTGATCATTGGCATTTCATCATATAATCTTCAAAAAGTTTGATGTGGATCATCCATAACTTCACATGAGCTCGCACGGTCCATTGGTGCTGAGCCTTTACTCACTCTTCACCATTGCCTTGGTCCTTCGGCGCTAAGCCCTACGCTTGCCCTTCACCTTTGCATGGTCCATCGCAGCCGCGCCTTACTTCACCTTCACCGTCTTGTCATATAAAGTTACTTTGTACCCAACACCATCAATTTGTCCACTTTGCAATATTTGATCACTTGTCCATTTCACACTATATTCTTATTTCTTATCAAGTCGTGCTGCTTTACTTCATATAGTATCCACTTGAATGCCATGAACTCCTAGTGTTTCAAGTACAATTCTTGATGTGTCTTGATCTTCAAGCATAGGTGTAGAATATGACCATTGACACCTTATGATCCTCAATCCTTGAGATATCAACGTTCACGTTTGATGCCATAGATTGACATTTACATCTCTATTAGAATCTTCAATTCTTGCAATCTCTTGTCAAATCTTTTCATCAGTTCAACAAATGAGCTCAACCATCTTGACATCAATCACAAGCTTGATCTTGTTGATCCTCAAACCTTGATGAGATATTAATCTTCATATCATTCATTGATTTTCAACTCATGAGCCATTGACCTTCAATCTTGATGATGCGACTCGACCTAATGAAACAAACTCACAAAGATAGTTAGTCCCATGCATCCGGTTGTCATTAATCACCAAAACTCACCATAACACAATGTTATTGTCATATGCACTTTCACGTATACACGACACACATCTGTTCACTCAAACCTACAGCAACTGGTGTGCCAGATTCTACAGCAATATCATCACGTTATTATTCATTCAATTTGTTCAAACATTCAATTCCCTTCCTCTTCTCGTATACGAATACAGAAAATATAGAACTCCTTCCCTGCTACTAAAACCTCACAGGAGTGATAGCTCCCACAACAAGAGGCAGGCTCCGGCACCGCGGCATTGAATTGATTCCTTGATCTGCCCATCGGCCACGCTGCAGCCGGCCGCATGGAGACCCGGACGAGGACGACGGCACGCGCGCGGTGGAGGCCAACGACCCGCCCGAGTGGCTACAGCGGCCAGCCATGCCATGGCCGCGCCATCATCGTTCATCGATCCAGTCATGCCGTTCTGGATCAGACGCCCTTTTCACCGGAGAGGAAAGCTAGGGCCGACCGGCCAGGGCGATGGATGGGATGTGATATGCGGCAGCTCGGGGCTCGCCCGTGTCCATGCCGTAGGATTTCTAAAACTCGGGTTATGGAATTCTAAAGTATTCAGCTTATTTATTCAAATTCATAAACATTTAATTAAATAAAATAAATATTTTGTACAAAAATAATACGTATCAAATACCTCTGTACAGCCCGGAATATATAAGATTATGCATCATTTTGTAACGTGTATAATTAGTCCACACTCGACTAATCGATAAACTCAAATCATAAGCACCGCCTTTAAATTAATCTCATATAAGCCGATCGAGATGCCCTTGGACCAGGAGCAGGAGATTTCCGTGGAGCCAGCCCCAGCTGAGGAACACACTAACCCCGCAATAGCCCCAAGCACACTGATATTAGAGCTGAGCTGCAAGGTACAAAGGTATGAGTTAGGAGGGGATTAAATTTCAGCAGCTAAGAATTTAGGATGGTGGAGTGCGCAAGTTGAGGTTCGTGTCAACTGTCAGAGAACAGTCTTTACATCTTGTTTGAAGGAATGCGTTACAGATCTCAAGCTTAACAGAAATTACAGATTTACTCATACTAGGGTGATCGTGTAGTGTTTACATGCTTCTAATAACCAACTTCAGTGAAGCATAGAGAAATTTAAAGGTTTATGGGTGGTTTTGTGAGGTGTTATATCTAGGGGGGCACGGATAATGGAGGCAATCCTATCAATCCTGATGTGGATGACGAAGAGGAAAGGAGCTCTGTGAATTTTAATAGGCTTAGAAGGAATGGCAAGTATATCCTGCTGAAAAATTCGGGCCTTTAGGTATCCCGGACTACAGGGGCGGAACCATAATTTAGGTATAAGGGGGGCAAACATAAGAGAATAGATTCATGAGGGGAGCTAGACTGATTCAACTAGAAAGCCATCTAGACCATAACAAGAGCTAGCTAAAGCTATCGAATTTAACAAACTACAACTCTAAAAGCTAGTTATAATGAGCTAGGCTTATGTAAAATGGGTGTCTGTTCATGATGATGGTGCTACCCGGGCCCGGCCCAAATTCTATATGTGTCAAAGAATTATTTTTGTAAACCAAATTATCGATGTCGTAGGTCGACACGCAGGGATCCAGGGGACCGCCTTTTTGGTTCGGCACGGGGAGCGATGTATCCTGACTCAAACTCGTATAAAAGATGAAATAATGCAGATGAGGCGGGAATTTATACAGGTTCGGGCCACCAGCGCGGTGTAACACCCTACTCCTGTGTGTATGCAATATATGGGGGAGGTAGCCAAGAAAAATGAGTGTTTCTCTCCCTTAGACTTTGTGGTGGATGGGCGATTTCTGCAGGCTAGTTGGAGGGACTTGGCCTATTTTTCAGAACGCGAGCCTCTTTTCCTGGATCGGAACCCTCTGTCTATATGAAGGAGCTGAACCTCTTTTATGAAGGACTTGGGTCTCCTTTTATAGAACAAGGGAACACCACAGCAGTCCTACCCTTTTCTCTACTTCACTCCACGTGAGAGAGTGGTTTTTGCTTTGTCTTGTCGGAGAAGTCATTTCATTCCTACTCCTCCCTGTTCGCCGCGTCATAGAAGGTGGAAAAAGTGCGGTCATCGTGATGGCCATGCCGCTGACGTGATAATGGTTTGCCTACCCCCTCCGATGGGTCCCACCGGTCGGCGGCCCATTCCATAGGGAGGTGTAGGCGCCGTGCTTTCTGCGCTCGTACTCTCTCTCCCACGCAGCCAGAAGCACTATTTTGGTTATATCTCCTAAACTACTAATTGAATTGTAGTTAAGCCAACACTATCGAAAAAATGTGGAAGTGAAACCTATAACTTTATATCAACGAATATTAAAATTTCACATGGACTATTGCCAGAATATAAAATAAACTCGCTGCCCACATATTGATCTAGCATTCACAATTTTGGTACAAAATTGAACCATCCAAACCCATCTACACATAACCATTAGAGATTACCTTTATTATCCAAAAAACCACCACACGATCTACCATCTCAACATCCAACGGCCACAATTTTAACACTTAATATTTGAAATGTGCATCACGGACAATTTTAACACTTAATATGCATCACCGGTGATTCGAACCCACAGCTCGACCCATCCTTACCACTAAAGCTACACAGTCATTTGTGACAAGTGATCGGATATTATTTATTTATATTAAGGTTTTGTTATCGTACTCCGAAGTAACTATGGCTGTGTTTAGATCCAAAAATTTTTGGCTAAAAATGTCACATTAATGTTTTGGATACACATTTGAAGTATTAAACATAGACTAATAAAAACAAATTACAGAATCCGTCTATAAACGACGAGACAAATTTATTAAGCCTAATTAATCCGTCATTAGCATAAGTTTACTGTAACACTTTATTGTCAAATCATAGTCTAATTTGGCTTAAAAAATTCGTCTCGTAAATTACATGCAATCGATGTGATAGGGTGTAAAGTTTTTACAGTGGATCTAACCATGGCCTATATAGAATTTTGATCTAATACTATATTACCTCCTAGAAGATAATATTTTTAATATTTATTTGTATTATTTTAAATCAGAAAAGAGAGAAAATATCTTTCGGTTAGAACTAACTTTCATGCATAATGCATAAATGCATACCTATATTTCTGGCAGTTTTCCTCATTACGTGGCCGGTCATTCCTATGACCAGATTGAGAGAAGTAACAGTTTTTTATTTTCCTTCAATCACATCGCACACCCATGACCAGATTGACATGTAACAAGCACGTCACATGAACATTATCAATCATATCTCGTGACATGGATTTGATTAAAAGAAGTGACATCGAACATGATCTAATATGATCTTATAATAGATGTGAGATGAGTGAGTTGTAACATTTCTTTTTCCTAATTTGAGTTGAAAGACGTACATGATTCATTTCATTTTAAAATCTGTATGGCGTATTTAGATCAATCACAAGATGACAACTTTTTGAAATACAGTACATGATTCATAGATATGGGGTGGTCACGCACAAACAGTCAACAAAATCAGGGAAAATAATCAATTTGTGTTGCCGCACTACCAACCCTGGTTAATCTATCGGATTGCTGCATGGCTGCATGCATGTAACCGAATAAGTGGAGCACCCAGGAACTGCATGACCGCATGGTAATTTTTTACCTTTAATTAATTCATTTTACCTTTCTAAATTTAAGGGTCCAGATTTATTTAACCAACTTACCTCCTAGGAAGTAATAAGTGTATCGTAGCAAGGCCCTTTATCTTAACTATTTTAAATCTTATATTATTTTTTAGACGAGAAGACAATCTCAAATAAAAATATTGTCAACCGCAAAGTTGTCAATCTCATCGAGTATTACAAAATTGATGTTGATTTTTTCCATCTAAGGTCAGTTTGACTAATCTAATAATTTATATCAAATATTTGCATACATATATAATTTCAAATGAAAAGTTGCTAACACAGTTTTGGATCTTGTTGAGTTCTATAATTTTGATATGAAGTTTCTCTTCATCCGATTTTATATGAAAAGGGTTATAAGCAGAAAGGTTGACTTCACTCAGCAGTTCAACGAAAAACTTCTTCTAAAGCAAGACAAAGAAAATCTCCAGATTATTGATGTTAGGCTACTATCATTGTTTCCTATCAATTATTTATTTCCTTGTGGTAGCTGCAATATTTGTTGTATTTTGAACTTACTTGAGTCACTGGCCAGGTTAGAAACTCTGATCTGATTGAAGTCAACAAAACAGAGTTCATGACTCCCTTCAGCATTCATCTTTCTCTAGAAAATAATCTATTCCTGACATTCTGCAACAGGACAGTTGCACCTTGGAAATTTCGTGGGGAGCTAGTTACATCATTTGATGACCATGAGTTGTGGCATCCTAACTGCAATACCAAGAGGCTTTCATCACTGCAGACCAGGACTTGATTATCTCATATTGCAAGAATTCAAAACAGACAGCACGTGGTTTTGACAGTGAGGCCAGAGGAGGTATTGTTAAATTTTTCTCAAATTTTGTTTTGATGAGCGTCTTTGCTTTAGGCTGTGTTTAGATCCACAAAATTTTTGGTCAAAAATGTTACATCAATGCTTTAGACACACATTTGAAGTATTAAACATAGACTAATAAAAAAACAAATTACAGAATTCGTCCGTAAACGACGAGACGAATTTATTAAGCCTAATTAATCCGTCATTAGCATAAGTTTACTGTAGCACTTTATTGTCAAATCATAGTCTAATTAGGCTTAAAAGATTCGTCTCGTAAATTACATGCAATCTGTGCAATTAGTTATTTTTTTAGTCTATATTTAATACTTTATTTATGTATCCAAACTTTTGATGTAACAGGGTGTAAAGTTTTTGCAGTGGATCTAAACAGGCCCTTAGTCTAAGGAATAAACTGGCTGAATTTTCCTCAGTTTCGCCCACGGGATCGATTAACATGAGCAACATCTTTATTGGAAGGAGCGTCGCGAAGATTGCCCCCAGCGACCCTACCCTGTCAGCCTGTTCGGCTGGCTTATCAGCCATCAGCCAGCAGTGTTTTTCTCTCACATCAAATCAGCTGGCTTATCAGCCACCAACCAACCAGCAGCACTTTTCTCTCACAATAAACCAGCCAACGGAACAATTGCTCAGCGAAAGAGAGGTGACAGTAGCAGATCTACTATCTACAGTAGTGTTTCGGAAGCTCTTGAGGACGTGACGGCAGTCTTCTATGATGAGGACCGCAATTGAAATCGACACAGGAAACAGTAAAGGCCTAGTGCATGTCCCCTAGAATTGATCTATGGAAATGGCATTTCAACTAACTGTGAAGGACAAGCTAAGTTATGCCCTCGGTACTCCGGAACACACCGGTCGTGTGCGAGGCTTGGTCGTAGTCCCATGGAAGCATGGCTTCTCTAACGAAATGCGAGCACTTGAAGAACGGGTCGCTGCAACTGAGCAGCAGCTGGCCATGCTTACACAAGGACGAGACATTGTAATGGTCAGCCCCACATCTCAGCAGAGGAGCAGCGTCGCTTCCATAGAGAACCAAGGCGAACGGTACTCGGTGGACGGAATCACTGCGAGGACCCCCTGCAAGCTTGTTACCCCCGTAGGAAAGAAGACAAAAGTGGTGGCTCAAGCGATCGCGGAGGTGCCTATACAAGGCGGGTTAATCCATGGAGTGGAGATCCCCGAGGGGTTTGCCAAAGTTCAGGTCGACAGAGTGGAGCCAGGCTGGGAGGACCTGGACCTCGAGATCGAAGGAGGCGATGGTGAGACGGAACTTGGACAAGCCGTCCACAGTTGGATCTGCTGGCGCAAGAAACACATAAGATTTTCATGCCCTGACGTAACAACATCATCGGCGCAGAGCTCAAGGCCAGGCTCACCACCGCAACCTCCACCACCGCCACCTCCACCTCAGTCACCTGCACCTCCGTCACCTGCACCTCCGTCACCTTCACCTGCGGCACCTACACCACCACCGACGCCACCTCCACCTCCGTCACCATCACCTGCGGCACCCGAGGTGACAAAGCCTCCACCATCGAAGCGAGTCGGGATAAAGCCTCCACCATCGAAGCTCGAGGCGACAAAGCCTCCTAGGCAGAGGAAGCCAAAGCCGGCTCCACCAAAGCTCGCTTGGGACAAGACAGATGAGGAGACCGAAGCGGCAGTGAAAGAGTATAACAAAAAGTTCTTCGCAAAAGAGAAGCCACAGCCGAAAGAGCCAATTGATCTGAAAGCACAAGAACACTTTATTAGGGAAGCGGCCAGAGCTTCACAACCGAAGAAACTGCCCTCGGATTACGAGCGCCAGATCAGAAAGGCCAGCAGAAAGAAGAAGGGTAGGCCCGTCCCCCAGCTTGGTGAGCAATCAAAAGCTTGGTGAGCAATCGAAGCAGTCGGTACCTGATCTCAAGGTGCTTTCAGATTCGGAAATGTTAATGGTTGACTTCATAAAACAGACGAACCTAACGAAAGCCCAATTGAGAGGGGAGGACGATATCCCAGCTGCTCCACTTGCTGTTAGGAGGCGATTTGAATTGGGACAGCCTCTAATGTGACCATCAGAGATCAATAATCTACCAACAAAGATGTGTGCACTGCATGAATGGTATTTGACAGCATCTGTAAAAGGTCAAATGGTCATCTCTGCCCTGGTAAAAGATGAGCATTACTTTCGAGGGACAGATGAAATTACCATTTTTCTTGAAGAGTTTTGGTATTTGTACCATCAAGACGCCCTCGACAAGGCTTTAGTCAGCGCATGGGTCCTGTAAGTGTTTTCGATCCCTGATTTGAATATCCCGACTCAAATCCATCGTTTCCACTCTCACACGTATTTTATTTTTATCATGTAGAATGGAGATTCAAAGATGCCGGCGGAATGGCTTTTTTGGTATCGGTTTCATTGACCCATATACCATCCACGAGCATAATATAAGGAATTATCCCAGAAGTATGAGGAATACTATTGCACACTTCTTGAATAAGCAACACCACAAGGAGATTATTCTCTTCCCGTACAACTTTAAGTGAGTCATTCAACCATTTTCTTATCCATTCATTAGATGTGCTTAATACTAACAATATTGCATGACCGTCATCAAAAATGTCTCTCGACAGGTTTCACTGGATACTCCTAGTGATCATTATTGAGAAAGGCAGAGTCCTGATCCTTGACTCACTAAGGAAACCTATGTCAGACTACCAAGATCTCATCGATGTCCTGCACGCGGCATGGGAACGCTTCACCAAGCTACGGGTAGGACTGAAGGACAAACTTGAAATAAAGACAGACTTCATGGTACGAACTGAATCTTCACATGCAGTAGTGTCATTTCTTTTAATTTAACACCATAGATATTTAACCTAGCTATATGTATAGTGTATGCGGCAAGAGTCAGGAAACAACCTACGTGGATACTATGTATGTTAATTTATCCACAGTCTAGTAGGTCACAACAGGCAAATGACGGCCACGGAGCTCGAAGTACGTAAAACAAATTATTACCTTTATTTCATGTACTGTTGTCGCATTGTATTTGTAGGAAACATTCATATCTCGCATATATAATATAATGTTTTTTGTTTTGCATTTGATAGGTTATGGAGATGAAAGAAAACCTCATGCCGTCGGACCACATCCGAGCAATTCAAGAACAACTCTGTGGATTTCTTTTGGAGGAAGTTACCAATCTTGCGGGCGAGTTCTATAACAGTGGAGCGCCCTATAAACCCAAGTAATCCCAGACGACGACGACGATAAGAAGTGAGAATGTAATATATGTACATATAATTTAACTTTGCCTCTCGAAATGTATATATGTTCTACGTATATAATATATATATATATAGATAATAGATATATGTAATATGTATGTATTTCTAGTATCTTTCTATATTTTGTCTTTTGTAGATATATGAATAATCAAATAAAATAGTTACGAGTACGAGAATACGTAGAAACCACTACTACGTGTAGCAACGAAACAAATAACACAACAAAGAAAGAAAACAAAAAGAAAAACAATAAATAAAAGAACAAAATAAAAGACCGAATGATTAAAGAAAAAAAAGACCGCGGAACATTTAGTACCGGCTGGTAAATGTCTCAGCTCACGGAGGGTCGGCATTTAGTACCGGTTGGCCACGACCCAGCTCGGGGGGTCGGCATTTAGTACCGCGCCGTTTGTACCGGTTGTTTCAACCGGTACTAAATGCTGCCAATTTAGTATCGGAAATGCGCTATCGGTTGCATCACCGGTACTAAATGGCGATTTTGACCGGTACTAATGCTGGATTCTCTAGTAGTGAACAGTGAGGATAAGATTGTTATAGAAAAGGAATAGTGAGCGCTAACTACAAAGAAATCTCTATCATCACGCTGATCATTTGTACGGCGATGCATCAATAATTTGCCACACTCATAGCTGTAAATAAAAGGCGGTTTAGTCATGCAAAATTGCATACACCATTATTATAGAAAAGGATATAGTAAAGTGTGTACGTGATCATTTAGATAGCTGACTTTTCCATCCCTAATTCGCCCATATGTCATTGGCTTTAGATCATTCAAATGTCAATGGCACCTCCACGAATGCACTGGCTATCTTATATATTCTTGCAGCACGCAACTTGCATTCTCCGCAGCTCCTAGAGAGATAGATCAGTGTTTACCAATCATGCCACTCATGTAGCACAGGCTTCAACAAAATGCTCGTTTTTTTTCCCCTGGGCCCAAACTTATCCCTGCAATGACAATCGGCCCCGTTCAACGACATCTGCACAGCGCTGCCGGCGCCCGCCACGCTGGTCCTCGCGGAGAACGCGCTCGCCGGCGGCGTAGAAGGTGTAGTCGCGTGCACCCCGCTCCAGAACCTCAGCCTGCGCGCTATACATGACGGCAAACAAGATTAGCGGCGTCATCCGACGGGGTATGGCGAGCTGGTCGACCTTGAGCTCTCCTGGCTCACTGAGCTCCAGCAGGTCGAGCTCTGCGGGCCGACGCGAGGTCGACGAGGCGGCGCGGCGCAGGAACGGCCTCAGCGTGACGGCGTCGCCGCCGTCGCGCTTGCGGAGGTTGCTCGACCAGCGCGTCGCACGCCCACCGCCGCCTCGCCGACGCGGGACGGGTGCAGCGCCTCTCGCCGGCGAGGTTGCACCGGACGAGGCGCCAGTAGGGCCCCTAGGGCTAGGAGCTGATGTCGCGGCCGCCGCCGGTGAAGAGGCGGCCCGGAAAAGCGCGCGGGTTCCTGGCGGCGGCGGCGGCGCGCGGGGTCCTGGTGCGGCCATGGAGCGCCAGCGACGGACGCCTCCGCAGGAGGTGGCGGCGGCGACGGTGCCGCGGACCGGCGCGTCGGGTCTCCAGTCGCAACGGGTGGTACGAGGCGGTGCGGGAGCTGGACGGCAGGCCAGGGAGGTGGAGTGGTGGAGCGGTGACGCGATCTCTGACGCAGCGGCCGGTTTGGGAGGGGCCGGATGGTGACGTCGGGGTGGACGACAGTTAGGCCTGGATGGGCTTTTTCCCGGGCCAGATCGAGTTTTTTTTTCCGGAAGTTATCCCACAGGTTTTTTTTTGGTTACGGCTTAGATTGTGTTTGGATAATGGGAAATGAGGGTTGGTAAAAAGAAATAGGAAATAGGTATGAAAGAGATGGATGGCTAAGATTTAAAGAGAGAGAGGAAAGAAGAGTCTAGATTTATCCTAGTGCATACTTAGGTTGGATCGAGGCCACTCGGGTTGGGCCCTATCCCATAGAATTGATCGCTGGAAATGGCATTTCAACTAACTGTGATGAAACACCACCATTCATCAACAAAAGTATGCACTGACAACGATCTTGGTAGGTCCACAATGACGAACATGGCCTACTAAATATCGTGCAGCATCAACTATCTCGTCTATTTTCCAATCTAAATTCACCATCATGCCCGTGCGGCCGTGCCAAATATCTATCTACTCAAATACGTAAATGGCGAACTGCTTAGGTTTCCATTGCACGAGCAAGCGCAGCAAGCGATGGGGCAGGCCTCGCGCGGGCAAGAAAACCATTGTCAAAGCAGCTGAAAATCAAAATATTATTACATTATATTTTAAATTGTAATGCCTTCTTACACGTGGACCTCGTTCCACAGAACACAAAGGCTAGCAGATTCATGAAGCATGGCACATTGGACAACGCACGGCACGGTGTTTACAGGTTGCAATCCAAGTCATCAGCAGAAGCTCTATTGATCGGACTAGAGGAGAACTTAAGTTCAGTGTCTGTTGGTTGTATAGAACTAAGTGTAATCCTTTTATATAGAAAAACCATCTTTGAACATCAAACCATCAAGTACTTAAAAACTTCACCAGTCTGACGATCACGCTTCATTTCAATATGAGACCTAAAGAACCTACATGACCAGTGAGATTATGGAAACAATGTCAAAGTCTAGTTAAAAAATAGTAAAAGAAGTTTAGCTCATGTGGGACAAGGAAACATCGGATGTAGAATGGAAATCATTACTCTAGTTCTTGACAGCTGATTAACCGTGGAGCAGGAACTGCTACATCTTTTAACGAAATTTTACCACCCTGCAAAGACCAGAACGTAGCATAATATAAGCATTCAGCAATCAGACTGTTAACAAAATAGAATTGTGAGAGCCTGAAACAAGTAAGATGAAAACAGTTTTTTTGTTCGCAAGAACATGGGAGAACGATACTGTAGGCTGATAAACCAGTGGTGATATAGTTAGCTGGTCAGTCAAGATATTATACTGTTGTACATTCAGTAAACAGAATGAAAACAGTCAACATGCCACAGAACTTCAGACATACAATATCTTCTGTAGACCACACGAATACTGGTGTACCTAGTTTCCACAACAAAGATGTGGCACACAGATTGACACAAAAGCTCCATGATACTCAGATATACATCCAACTTAATCATGGAGTGACACTGAGACATGACAATGTAATTGACACATCACTTTACACATGCAATCCATTTAAGTTTCAACCAGTTTTAAATTCAGTTTGGTCCTCCTCCTTAAGCTTGGCAAGTTGGTCCTCCCTCTTCTGCACCGCCTCCTCCCTCTTCTTCAATTCCTCCTCCTTCTTCACCAAGTCCTGCTCACGGACAATGATGGCATGCTCACGTTTCGCCGCCTCCTGATCCAATTGCTGCGAACGAGCCTCCAATCTATGAAAGCATAACCGTAACTCGCTGGACCGCTGTCTCAGCTCTTTCATCTCACAGTCGAAGAATTGGAAGGACGCAGAGCTCGACCTTGAGCCGCTGGTCGAGCCAAACGCCGTCCGTGCTCCGTCAAAGCCGGCATCGTGGCTGGCTCCCGGTCCCGTGGAGGTAAAGAGGTCAGACGCCCTCCGTGCTGCCTCCGCCTTTTCGTCAATGCCGAGGAGGGGCGGTGTATCCTGCGCAAGAGATTCGATGTTAGCGGGATAACAGAACCAGCCCATTCCGTCGCGATCTTGGTTGGCGGCATGGGGTACATTTTGACGTCCGCGCTTCCTGTCCATGGTGCAGTTCTAACTTGTGTGAGATACTATTTTGATCACCAACCTGTATCAAACAATAATCAACTTAGATTTAGCATCTGAAGATCAATAATTCTATAGAATGGCAAGATTGATGAACTTTAAATTTGGTAAATTTTAGAGTTCAGTAACTAATTTAAATAAATACAAATGTTGTCTTAAAACTACTAAAAATTCACTTGTACAACAAGTCTAACTTCTCACGACAACACCAAAATCGACGGATACCTCCAACTTCCAACTATTCAGCTCTTCTCACCCCTGGATGAATCAAACAGATCATCCACTACCATAGGAACAGAGAACCACCCCAATCCAAACCGAACATAAAAAAGAAATTTTTCGCCTAGCCTCGATTCGCAAACTAAACACCCCCTAAATCGAATTACCTTGTCACAGACAGGACATGCCTCACTTCTTTTCATCCACTCATAAATACAACCAAGGTGAAAATGGTGTGAGCACTGCATTACTATGCATTACTATCCTAGATCCTAGGATTCTCTGAACTGTAATCTGCAATTCAGTTACAACTAAGTAGATCTGATCATTAGGAGTGTACAGGAATTTATTATGAATTTTTTGAGCTAGAATACTATTTATTATGTATTTCACAAGCTTTTCTGAAATTAATAAATCACATTTTATTTAAAGTACAACGGGCTTTAGTGCTAAATTTTGAAGACACAGTAATTGTTACTTAAAATCTATGAACTATAAGGACTAAACTGTAAAATGACAATTTTCAGCCACTCGCAGGGAAGCAACATAAGGGGTTACAGAGATGGTGCACGAGATCTTACGTAGTCACACGGGATCCGGCTGGTGTGGGCTTCCGTGTGGTGGACCGGGCGTTCGGAGCGGAGGACCAAGGCGGCGTCCTTCGCGGGTCCACGCTACGCCGGGTGAACGCGAGGGCGGAGCGGATCGGAGCGGTGAGATCCGTCCGATCTGAAATGAACGGAGCAGATCAAAGCGATGAGATGAGCTCGCCGGGGAAGAAAACGGGAAAACCGGCGTGCGTCGGCGAGCTCGAGATCTCGCAATGTAGGCCACCATTTGCGACGAGACCGGGATCGTTGGATGCGGAATGGCGCGAGGAACTCACCTAGGGTATTGGAAGAGTCAGTCTCGGGTTTGATGAAGAACGCGACGAGGTAGACCTTCTCGGCTAGGGTTTTGGGCTTGGCGAGCTTTTCTGGGCAATGCTGGGCGAGAGACTCGTCGGGCTTGGCAGGGAGGAGCGAAGCTACGAGGAGAAGCCCGTCTGGGCGCTGTTTTGAGCAGAGGAGCACTGGAACGAGGTGGATGCAAGATAGACGAGCTCGGGCTGGTTTAGCGCCTGGAAGAGCTAGTTGGTTCTGGTGAGGGTTCGGGGAAGAAGAAGGAAGCGTGGGGGCGTAGAGCGCGGGAGTGTAAGGACGTGCGTCGTTGTGCGCGAGTGAGGACGTAGGAACGTGAACGTGACCCGGCCTCTCCTTTTACAGCCGCGGTAAGTTCGGTCACAGAGGCAAGGACGGACGGGTGATTAATGCTGCCGCTGCGTCCCTTTCCCAGGCCTGCCACGACGGATGGATTATGGGCGGTGACGTGACGGATGGGTGGATGAATGGATGAGTCCTTTGAAATGACATACAATGCAGAAAAATATATATACACGAGTAAAAACTTAGGTGATGTTTAGTTAAAAAGATCTTATAGCACAAGTAGAGCTATAAGATTTAAAAATAGTGTTGGATTTAAAAATAGTTTGTCCGAGATGTTGATTTTAAAATTTCTTTAAAAAGTGTTAAAAATAAAAAAATTCTTCCCTTTCACATGACGCGATGGAACGGGTTAGTTCCTAAAGAAATCCCAAATAATCCTGGGCTCTGAACAGGGTCTAAATGCCAACTGCATGCAGGGTCTAAACAACAGATCTGAGCTATCTCCGCCAGTCCGCCTGCAGTTTTTTCACTGTGAGGTCGCGTCATGTCTGTCAACCGTGCGAGAGGACCAAGACCAGGCGTGAAGAGGCCGTCGAGCTAGGGGAGTACTGGGGTGGGTGGGATGCACTGTTAAAACTAAATGAATTTGTCCTTATCAAAAAAAAAGAAATAAATGGATGGCCATATTTCAATATATGACTAGCACTATTTAGCTCATACACTTACGCTACTATACACAGCAAATTTTTGCAACGGGGGCAAATAGATCAAAGGCGGCTGGGTTTTCGAGTAGCGTCTGTAGTGCCCCGTCGCGAGCCGTCTTTGGCAAAGCCCCCTCTACAAAACATATTTTAAGCCTTCCAGTACACTTCGTAGGGTTAAATTAGCGACATATTACCATCATTTTTATCATGAAATTTTTATTGTTGTGATCGATCCGATTCTTTGTGAGTTAACCAATCGATTTTTAGAAAATGATTTCTTGATTCTAATGGATCTTTTGCGAACTTTGAAATCCTAAGCAGGCGAAGTGTACAGGAAGCTTAAAATATGATGCAATGATATTTTGATTTCTAGCTGCTTGGCCAATGGTTTTCTTGCCCACGCGAGGCCTGCCCCATCGCTTGCTGCGCTTGCTCGTGCAATGGAAACCTAAGCAGTTCGCCATTTTACATATTTGAGTAGATAGATATCTGGCACGGGCACACGGGTATGATGGTGAATTTAGATTGGAAAATAGACGAGGCAGTTGATGCTGCACGATATTTGGGAAGGAACAACGCAGCGCACGAAACTCATCCCGCTAGCGGCGGACGCAACAGGCAGCGGGGATGGTATGGTCAGAGTAATTGATGGTAGTTGAAACAGGAAAGAAATTGATGGTACAACAATATAATTATTTTGGCATGTTAAGTGGGTGATTGGAGCATGGCAAAATTTTGCCCTACTAGTCACATCGAAGAGAATCTTGCAATTTAGAAGTATTTCGATCAGTCTAATGACAAAATTTTTTTATAAATGAATACTAATTCACGAGACGAATTTAATAGACCTAATTAATAATGTTATTAGGTTCGTCTCGTGAATTAGTATTTATCGTATTTATCTGTGTAAAATGTTTTGTCATTAGACTCATCGAAGTACTTTTAAATTGTAAGATTTTTAAATTGTAAGATTCTTTTTGATGTGACATGGAATGCTTGTGCTTGGTCCTTTTATTTTCTCAGATCTTCGTTGTTCCTCGAGCCTGTCAGTTCTTGGTTGTTTCTCGAGCCTGTAAGTTTTCATAAGCTCAAGTTGTAAGGTAAAATGAAAAAAAATGGTGTAAAATATCTTGGCAAGAATTTGGACAAGCTTCCTTGCTGGTGTAATGATAATGTTAGGCTTCTTGGCAAGAAAAAAAATGCTGTGTATAGTAGCGTGCGTGTATAAGCTAAATAGTGCTAGCCATATTTTGAAATATGGCCATCCATTTATTTCTTTTTTGTTTGGATAAGGACAAATTCATTTCGTTTTAACAGTGCATCCCACCCACCCCAGTACTCCCCCTAGCTCGACGGCCTCTTCACGCCTGGTCTTGGTCCTCTCGCACGGTTGACAGACATGACGCGACCTCACAGTGAAAAAACTGCAGGCGGACTGGCGGAGATAGCTCAGATCTGTTGTTTAGACCCTGCATGCAGTTGGCATTTAGACCCTGTTCAGAGCCCAGGATTATTTGGGATTTCTTTAGGAACTAACCCGTTCCATCGCGTCATGTGAAAGGGGAGAATTTTTTTATTTTTCACACTTTTTTAAAGAAATTTTAAAATTAACATCTCGGACAAACTATTTTTAAATCTAGCACTTTTGGTCACGTCATCGACAGCGGCGCGGCCAATAAAGCTGCCGCGCCATGCACCAGGGCTGACATGGCATGTTGCCCGGCCACAGCCACGCCAGCGTGGTCGCCCTTGCCACGCCAACCGGCATAGCGTGACATTTGTCGTGCCACCCCATGGGGCAGCAAGGCCGCATAACTGCTCGGTAACCGCTCGGCTCAGCCCTCCTCCTCTCGTCCTCTCACTCGTGCATCCACATCCAGCCACCTTGGAACTCCACGTCGTGGCCTCCTCCCTCCTCCTCGGCCGGCGTCAACCTCCGACCGCTTTCCTCCTAGGCGCGCACGAGCGGCCCCCTTCCTCTCGCGTGCGTTGGTGGCCTGCAAGAGGGGTGGAGGCCAGCCGCGTAGTACCCCACCGGCGCCCGCGCAGGCACCTCGGCGGCCTCTCCGACCGACCACCCCCCCGTCGGCCCTCCCACCTGGCGAGTTCCTCCCACCGTTCCTCTCCCCTCCCTTACAAGGTATGGATTTGATTAGAATTGAATTTATGTTGAAATGTGGAGTAAGTAGTTAGTTAGGATTTAGGTTAGTTAGTTACTTAGGATTTACGATTTAGGTTATGATTTAGGATTTAGGTTAGTTAGTTAGTTGGGTTTTAGGAATGAGGTTAGTTAGTTAGTTAGGATTTAGGAATTAGCTTAGTTACTTAAGATTTTGGAATCACATTAGTTAGTTAGGATTTTGGAAAAAATGAGGAAGAGGAAGGAAAAAAAAGGGAAAGAATGAAAGACAAAGAGGTAATTAAAGAAAAAGGTGATACTCAATGACCATTACACCCTTCGCTGACTATTACACGATTACACCCATATAACTACCACCAAGCCACACCCAAACCAAAAGGATTTCAAAAGTGCCACAGAAAGGTAATATCTAAATTAAGGGCATGTTTAGATCCTTCAAAATGGCAAAACTTTTGCCATTTTGAAGCACTTTTTGGCAAAATGGATCTAAACACTAGGGTGGGAAAACCAAAACTTTCTATTTGGCATTTGGCACTCTCGAGTAGCAAATTTCTCCAAACCTTTCATAGGGATGCGGACCGGACTCACGGACGCGCAATACCCCGCTCGCTCTCTCTCTTCCGTCGCACAGTGTCTCTCTCTCGCCCCGAAAAATCCCCATCCTCCTCCTCCTCCTCCGATCTCCCTCCGCCGATCTCCCCGCCGCCGCGCTCACGCCCGCTCCGTCCCGTCTCTTCCGTCGTCGCACCAGGTCACGGCAGCCTCGATCTCCGCCAATCTCCCCGCCACACCAGTCCGGGGTGGAGATGGACGGCGACGCATACGGCGACGGCTCCGGCACGAGGGACTTCATGTCGCAGTCCGATTCACACACCTCCCACGACGAGCTCGACACCTACACCGACTCCCCGTACTACACTGGATCCCGCAGCGGCAGTGCCTCCAGGATAGGCAGCGCCCTCGACCTCAACTTCGGCGGGGATGGGTGGCCGGATTTGGGGAGCTACGAGGGTCTTCTTCGATCCGGCTCGCAAGGATGCGTCACCGGCGGAGGAGGGAGCCACCTTCGGGACGGCGCGCATGGACGCAACGTCGGTGGATCTGGGAGCCACCATCGCTCCGCCTCGCAAGGAGGCGGCTCTGCTGACCTCCCACCCGTGCGTGCTATGAGTCGGACGCTGGGCGTACACTCGGCCCGCGCTGCTCCATGTGGCCGAGGCGCCACGGCAGCTCGCGCCAACTACTCACCGTACGGAGGTGGTCGTGCGATGCATGCGGCCGGAGCCAGGGGCCGTGGTGGTGGTCGAGGCACGCAGGCGATGGGAGCAAGGGGCCATGGTGGTCGTCGATCCGTGGCTACCACCGTCTCTGAAGACACCTTGGATGTCGACTCCGACAACGTCGAAGATGCCGCTGAGCTGCAAGAAATTTTCCAAGATCATGGGAAAGTATGGCGACAAACCATTTCAATTTCGTGGCTGTGCTTCAATTTTACCATCTCATAAACCTGTGATTCCTGTGATCCAGAGGCTATGTTGCATTCAATTTTACCATCGTGGCTGTGATTCAATTTTACCATTTCAATGTTTATGTCTTGCACTATGACTCATGTGATCCAAAAGCTATGTTGCATTGTGGTTTATGTATCCACGACTGTGATAAATATTTTTTTGCTTACCCCTATGGGTGGGTTTAGGTTAAACCTGACAGGGCCAATTGGACAGAGAACAATACCAGCTTGCTGTGTGAAATTTGGGTTGACCAGATCAATAAGGAAAACTGCGTGAATGGACTCATGCAGAAGACTGGGATGAGGGAGGTTATCGCTGCTTATCATGCGCAACCAACCTGCGGCATGGTAGATCTCAAATTACTAATAGGATTAAGCAACTGAAGGGATTGTGGCAATTCATTCAAACCCTACGCACAAACACTAGATTAGGCATTAGTGAGGATGGGACTGTGGATGCAAGTGATCAGTGGTGGGAAGATAACACTAAGGTAATTGGGTAGTTAGTTCGTTCTTAGATGTTATACATGCCAAGATAAACATGTCCTCACTCTGGTTAGTTCTGCAGGGCCACCCAGAGTGGAAGAAGTTGAAGTGGGGATGGCCGCAATACATCGATGAGATGGACCAGATGTTTTTGGGTGTAGCTGTTGATGGCTCAACTTCTTTTGTCCCTGGGTTTAATGCTACAGCCCCTACCCCAGTTGATGATGAAGAGGAAGATAGAGATGAAGTGCCTACCCCAGTTAGCAACCATAGTAAAAAAAGAACCAGTAGAACTAGCACCACTCCATCTAGCCCAAACAAGAAGTCAAAGAGCCTAGCAGTAAACTTGTGCTAATGATGGATTAATTAGGCTTAATAAATTCGTCTCGTCGTTTATAGACGGATTCTGTAATTTATTTTTTATTAGTCTATGTTTAATACTTCAAATGTGTGTCCAAAGTATTGATGTGATATTTTTGGCCAAAAAATTTTTGGATCTAAACACAGCCATAGTTACTTCAGAGTACGGTTGCAAAACCTTAATATAAATAAATAATATCCGATCACTTGTCACAAATGACTGTGTAGCTTTAGTGGTAAGGATGGGTCGAGCTGTGGTTTCGAATCACCGGTGATGCATATTAAGTGTTAAAATTGTCGGTGATGCACATTTCAAATATTAAGTGTTAAAATTGTGGCCGTTGGATGTTTAGATGGTAGATCGTGTGGTGGTTTCTTGGGTAATAAAGGTAATCTCTAATGGTTATGTGTAGATGGGTTCGGATGGTTCAATTTTGTACCAAAATCGTGAATGCTAGACCAATATGTGGGCAGCGAGTTTATTTTATATTCTGACAATAGTCCGTGTGAAATTTCAATATTCGTTGATATAAAGTTATAGGTTTCACGTCCACATTTTTCCGATAGTGTTGGCTAAACTACAATTCAATTAGTAGTTTAGGAGATATAACCAAAATAGTGCTTCGTATGTCTATGTTTATTTTAAATTCTGGCAACAAATGTTCCTTTTGATCATTACTCGCATCTTAATTTATATTTTTAATTCTGAATTTTATTTGATGAGTGCTTTTTACTCACTTTTTGTGTTTATTTGGTTTAAAAAATAATTCTTTGACACATATAGAATTTGGGCCGGGCCCGGGTAGCACCATCATCATAAACAGACACCCATTTTACATAAGCCTAGCTCATTATAACTAGCTTTTAGAGTTGTAGTTTGCTAAATTCGATAGCTTTAGCTAGCTCTTGTTATGGTCTAGATGGCTTTCTAGTTGAATCAGTCTAGCTCCCCTCATGAATCTATTCTCTTATGCTTGCCCCCCTTATACCTAAATTCTGGTTCCGCCCCTGTAGTCCGGGATACCTAAAGGCCAGAATTTTTCAGCAGGATGTACTTGCCATTCCTTCTAAGCCTATTAAAATTCACAGAGCTCCTTTCCTCTTCGTCATCCACATCAGGATTGATACGATTGCCTCCATTATCCGTGCCCCCTAGATATAACACCTCACAAAACCACCCATAAACCTCTAAATTTCTCTATGCTTCACTGAAGTTGGTTATTAGAAGCATGTAAACACTACACGATCACCCTAGTATGAGTAAATCTGTAATTTCTGTTAAGCTTGAGATCTGTAACGCATTCCTTCAAACAAGATGTAAATATTGTTTCCTGACAGTTGACACGAACCTCAACTTGCGCACTCCACCATCCTAAATTATTAGCTGCTGAAATTTAATCCCCTCCTAGCTCATACCTTTGTACCTTGCAGCTCAGCTCTAATATCAGTGTGCTTGGGGCTATTACGGGGTTAGTGTGTTCCTCAGCTGGGGCTGGCTCCACGGAAATCTCCTGCTCCTGGTCCAAGGGCGTCTCGATCGGCTTATATGAGATTAATTTAAAGGCGGTGCTTATGATTTGGGTTTATCGATTAGTCGAGTGTGGACTAATTATACACGTTACAAAATGATGCATAATCTTATATATTCCAGGCTGTACAGAGGTATTTGATACGTATTATTTTTGTACAAAATATTTATGTTATTTAATTAAATGTTTATGAATTTGAATAAATAAGCTGAATACTTTAAAATTCCATAACCCGAGTTTTAGAAATCCTATGGCATGGGCACGGGCGAGCCCCGAGCTGCCGCATATCACATCCCATCCATCGCCCCGGCCGGTCGGCCCTAGCTTTCCTTTCCGGTGAAAAGGGCGTCTGATCCAGAACGACACGACTGGATCGATGAACGATGATGGCCAGGCAGCCGGCCATGGCTGCTGGCCGCTGGCCGGCACTCAGGCAGGCCGTTGGCCTCCACCCGCGCGCGCGTGCCCGGCCGTCCTCGTCCAGGTCTCCATGTGGCTGGCGGCAGTGTGGCCGATGGGCAGATCGAGGAATCAATTCAATGCCGCGGTGCCGGAGCCTGCCTCTTGCTGTGGGAGCAACCACTCCTGCGAGGTTTTAGTAGCAGGGAAGGAGTTCTATATTTTCTGTATTCGTATACGAGAAGAGGGAGGGAATTGAATGTTTGAACAAATTGAATGAATAATAACGTGATGATATTGCTGTAGAATCTGGCACACCAGTTGCTGTAGGTTTGAGTGAACAGATGTGTGTGGTGTATACGTGAAAGTGCATATGACCATAACATTGTGTTATGGTGAGTTTTGGTGATTAATGACAACCGGATGCATGGGACTAACTATCTTTGTGAGTTTGTTTCATTAGGTCGAGTCGCATCATCAAGATTGAAGGTCAATGGCTCATGAGTTGAAAATCAATGAATGATATGAAGATTAATATCTCATCAAGGTTTGAGGATCAACAAGATCAAGCTTGTGATTGATGTCAAGATGGTTGAGCTCATTTGTTGAACTGATGAAAAGATTTGACAAGAGATTGCAAGAATTGAAGATTCTAATAGAGATGTAAATGTCAATCTATGGCATCAAACGTGAACATTGATATCTCAAGGATTGAGGATCATAAGGTGTCAATGGTCATATTCTACACCTATGCTTGAAGATCAAGACACATCAAGAATTGTACTTAAACACTAGGAGTTCATGGCATTCAAGTGGATACTATACGAAGTAAAGCAGCACGACTTGATAAAAAATAAGAATATAGTGTGAAATGGACAAGTGATCAAATATTTCAAAGTGGACAAATTGATGGTGTTGGGTACAAAGTAACTTTATATGACAAGACAGTGAAGGTGAAGTAAGACGCGACTGCGATGGACCATGCAAAGGTGAAGGGCAAGCGTAGGGCTTTGCGCCGAAGGACCAAGGCAATGGTGAAGAGTGAGTAAAGGCTCAGCACCAATGGACCGTGCGAGCTCATGTGAAGTTATGGATGATCCACATCAAACTTTTTGAAGATTATATGATGAAATGCCAATGATCAAGAATATGGGATTCGTTCATATCTAGTATGATTGATTGAAGAGCAAAAATTGGATTTCATATATTGAAGAACATCAAGTTGCTTGAGTAAGTGGAATGATTGAACTTTTTATGGTGCTGAACATCAAGTCAAAATCTAATGTGAATATTGCTCATGGCAAAGGTATAGATGATTTGGAATTAAAGTGTTCGATAAAGTTCAATCTTGTGAATGGTCCAAATGGTGAAATTCAAGAAGTGTTGCAAATCCTTAAAATGAAAAAAGAAGATGGTATGAAGGTGTTCCTATTGGTATGGATTACTCATTTGAGCATAGAAACACCACAATATTGAGAGAGATGCAAATGGTGAAATATTTGCTTATGATTTGGTGCTCAAAGAGCTAGCCTTTCAAGTGTTAACATGAGAAAACCTATCATAGAATTTTTCATGGATGGATTTGATTCATGATTTTAGTTGAGATGGATAGCTCTCAGAATAAGCTTTCCAAAGAGCCCAAGATCACCAAAAACGGACACCGAAGTCAAAAGTTATGCCCGTTTTGGTGAGGCACTTTGTTGCAGTCTACTACCCGCGGAAGTTCCAGGGCCTAGAAGTTCCGGGGATTTTCACGGAAGTTCTGGGGCCCGAAAGTTCCGGGGAATTTCGTGAAAGTTCCGGGGCCCAGAAGTTCCGGGAAATTGCATGGAAGTTCTGCGAAAATGAGCCTCCAACGGCTAGTTTTCGAGGTGTGACTATATATGCTCAACCCAACGGCTCTTTTCAATAGAGCAGCACCCAGAATCAACTATAAGCTTTGTAGAGCCCCTCCCTAGCTCTCCCAACTCTATTTGCTTCATTCTTTGTGAATTTGAGAGTTTGGATGAGAGATTGAGTGATTGAGAGCTTCACTCATATTCTTTGAGATTGAGAGATTGAGAAGTCTCCTAGGTGGCTAGGAGCTGTCCACGAGCAACCAAAGATTGTGGTGTACGGTGGAAGAAGATTGTGAAGGCTTGATTCGCCTCTGAAAGGGAAGAATCAAAATAGTGGAAGCAAGAGGAAAAGTGTTGAAAGAGACCCGACTCAAGTTTGCTTGAGCTCTTCAATGGAGACGTAGGCACCTTGTGAGAGGTGGCGAAACTTCGGTAACAAATCTTTGTGTCTTCGTGTCTCAATTTGCTTGCTCTTGCTCATTTTGCGCATATTTGATATATTGTGCCGCTCTATCTTTTGGAGCTTCATATATTGCAATTGCAACTTGAGAATAGCAATTCACATCATTTACAAGCTTTCTATTCATATACTTTTCACTAGAATTGCTTAGGTGAAGTTTAACATCGTTTTGCTCTAGCTTAGGGTTTAGTCCCGATCTACTTTTCTACTAAGTTCTAGTTCGATTGTTTGCACTCATACCTTCCTGAGAGTAGTATAAACATTGTGCAAGCACCTATTTCATTAGACTACATCTCTCATTTTACATTCTTCATCGAAAGGCATTTTGTGCGAAAGTTACGGGAAAATACGCGGAACTTCCCTAGCGCAGAACTTCCGGGCATTCACGCGGAACTTCCAGGGCGTGGAACTTTGGGGAATTTTTGCGGAAGTTCCCGGCCTTTCAAAACACTAACAATCTAAGTTGTTTTCGAAGAAATTTTCAGGAACGCCTATTCACCCCCCTCTAGGCGACATCAAGATCCTTTCAACATGCCGTGAGAGCAGCAACCGTTACTAGTGGATCGATCATGCTTGCTAGTGTGGTAGCCTTCCTGGTAGGAATACTCCGTTGCAACCTTCTACTTGGAGTAGTTTGGGAGGGGGTGACCTGGGCACCGACAGCGGCACCGGCACTGTGACGAAGGGAACAGACTAAGGATGGAAACGGATAGGATACGCATGGAATCGAATCCGGATATCACCTTTTATCACATTTTAATTTGAATATGAATATGAACGGGAATATTTTTGAATACAAATACAAAACAGATGTCTCGGATTCGGATTTCTATTTGGATATTTACTTGACTCAGCTCAAAGTGCATATCGTTAAATTCAACATATTTGGATAAAATCTTACTACTAATTCACCATTAACTTGAAGTTAACAAAATGAAAGTACACTTCTAGTAATCTCCAATATTAAAGTAAACTAAATTATAATGAATAATATTGAATAAAACAATAGATCAAGCGAAGAAATTCAAATAAAAATGGTAGAAAACAAATAGCCATTTTACTTTATCATTAGTATTCGAATTACAAAATTACACAAGTAGAGATAAAACGTTTGTGTATATAACCTTGATAAGGATAGCACACAAAAAATATTATGAATAAATATTTAATAATTAAGTATATCAATTATTCAATCAATATTATATTTATATTTAATAAATACTATATTTAGTAATATTTTTAATGATCTAGTTATGAATGGCACATAAAAATAATATTTTATATTACATAACCAACAAATAAATAAACTTTAAGTATTAAATAATTTGAAACAACAAATATATTAGGATTAAACTAAATTAGAAAGTACTAAAATTAATTTAATCTTTATATATCATTAATAATTTAAAATTAGTACTAAAGTTATTTATAGATATACTATTAAATAGGTTCCATGTATTATTAACAATAATAAAATTAAATAATTGTTCACTTATGAAGAGAAAACATTTAAGTAGGTTCATGATACCTTGTTTTTTTTTCGATACGGATACTATCGGATATTATCGAATACGGATCTGGAATCAGATAGAGAAAAACACTGAAAAACGAATTCGAATACATCCATTTTGGCTTCCATTTCAAAACGGATATGAATACGGATATCCATATATATAATTCGAACAAATACGAATGCGGATAATTCGAATATCTATTTCCATATTTCCATCCTTAGAACGGACACCGAGATTCAACGAGCAGAATGTGCTGCCGGTCGCGGCTGGCCCATCGGCAATGAGTGATGAACAGTATCCTCCTGTCATGGCGGCGGCGCCCGGGTCGTCGCGGGCGACCACCGTGCACGAACCCACGAACCGGGCCGGCCACCGCGGAGGATGGCGCGTGCCACCCTCGGTCGTACCCTTGCACAGCGCTGGCACAGTGCGACAGGTCTGGAGATCCGATCGACTGGCATGGCCGCCGGTGCGTGCTCTCTGCTATAGCCTCTGCTATATACATGGGAAGATGTATATATTGCTCTAACGGTATAGTATGTCCCCTTAGGTCTGTACAGTGTAAAAATTGTATGCAAACCTTATTATCATATTCCCTCCGCTTCTTTCTTCTGTTTTACAGAGCGGTTGAAGTTTTAACGAGTCATGCTTTTTTCTGCTTCTCTGTATAGGGAAATTAAGGTTTTAAAAGATCGCATTCATAGATTTTAACAGAAAATTTTGATGATAAGTGAAGAACGTTGTACTTCTATTTACCAAGCATATACATCATACCCTAGGTTTTATGACCATACAGATGTTCTACTAATGTGCTATGTTTGCTAATCTCGAGGTCTGCCGAGTTTTTTTTTCAAAAACACAATACATACGCATAAGCTCATATATACGCATGCACTCTCATCCCTTAGCATAGACGCATACAACTCTACCCTATGAACACTTTTGAAAAACTGAGTCGGTAGATTTCTCACTAGTTAAATTCTAGAATAAATTTAGGATTGACCATAGACCACCCCATGCTATGTGAATAGTGATAGTTAAATTCTATAATAAATTCAGGACCGACCATGGATCGCCCGTGCCAAAATCAGGTACTCAAACTGGGGTGGACAAGTTCGAGCATAAAGAGTCTTACCAACTGATCCTTCTTCAACAACCTATAAATGGAAATATATGTAAATATGCTCCGCTCATATTTATTTTGTTAAATTCTAACGTCTGTAAATTTATGAGAGTTGAGATTCTTCATCGCCGTCAAAAGGTATACTCTTTCCTTGTGTGCCATTATAATTAAGTATTGTCTAAAGTGTGTCATTGGTTAAATTAGTTGTACCTCGTGTGCCATTCACTACTATTGGGCGCGAAGCAGTGATAGAAAAAAAGACATTTCTACTCCTCTAAACGTGAGGAATCAAATTTTATCACTTTCCTTTCGTGATAATGCATTGACTGATTAATGTACATGCATGTCGATATCATTTCTTGCACCAAACAAAATTTTATACCGCATTTTGAGAATGCATGCTAGACAAATTAACTTTTTTTTAAGGATTTACACCAAATTGAACTTTGAAATAGTAACGCACACGAAAATGCATGGATGAGTAGACACATGTTTATTACATGAACAAATATGTGAATACATTGGTTTAATTTCGCAGAGCAAAACTATACATATATATATACACCTTGTCTATGCAGTGCAGCTTTATTAAGACTAGAGAGTAGCTGGTAGTATCCTACAATCTCAATATATATATCTTGTCCTGTCTCTCTCTCTCTGCCTCTCTCCGTCCTGCCCCGTCCCGTTGCGGCTTAGCAGGGCTAGCGCCGTAGGCCGCGGCGTCTCTGGAGTCTGGGTGCCCGGGCCTGCAGGCAGCAACACGAGCCCGGCGCCCCGGCCACGGTGCAGCAGCCGAGCAGCGGCAGCAGCGCGCGTGGATCGTCCGCGCTGGCTGTACAACTCTAGGAAGCTGACCTCCGTCGCTCTCGTTCTGCGCGTGCACGCGGCACGATGGTTGGACTCACGACCGACGGGGCCGGACGGGCAGCTGCAGCGGCGACCAGGGAGAGAGGGAGGGGACAGGCGGACAGCCAGGGGTTGACGGATGTCGATCCATCAATCGATACACAGGCGCAGACACAGCTACGACAGCGCTGCTGCGGCCCCGGGCCCCGGGCCCCGAGTTCATGATACACTGAACGCCGTGGCTGCCCAAGGGAAGAGATCATGCTACGCTGCCAGCACCCACCCACCCTGGGCCCTGGCCACCGTGTTCGTCACTGTGCGCGCCTTCCAATTTCCTCTCCTTGGCTTCGACATCTCCTGCGGTGCGTGCGGCAACGCTTGCCTTGCCTTCGACATTCAGCAGGGAAAAGACTACCTGGTCATGCATTAGTTTCCTTTTAATGGTCTTTTTTTCTTCTTGTTATGCAGGTTGGCATATTTTTATGTAGTTTCATATAAAAATATGTTTGCTCAGGTTACTGTTGTATATTTTTATTTAATAATTATTTTGTACTATGCTTGATAAATGCATATTAAATTCCCTATTGCTCTAGCTCCAATTTTTTAGATGCTTTAGGTTGTGTAGTTACTATATCTAGGGCTTAGAATCATATTTACCATGTTTTAATCTCTGTTTTAACGTAAATACAAGATTGCCGGCTGAAAATAGTTTAATGCATAGAAATTAGCTGAAAAATGATAAAATAGTAAAACCACTTTTGTAAATCTTGTTTTCCTGTTTAGTTTCCAGGAAAAGTACCCTTTAGGATTTTTATATAATTTAGCATGCTTTTTAAGAATTAATGTGTTTCATGGAAATTAAACTTGCTTTGTTAATATTTCAATGAACATAGTTATTTTTAAAACGAACTCCACTCCTTTGATCATGTTTAACATTTTTTTTGCTTGAGGTGATTAAGTTAGCCTTTTATTCTATCATTGAAATCTAGTTGTGCATTTGTATTGATTGGCATGTCATGTGCATACATGTAGAACTCGTAGTGAGGAAGTTGTCTCCGATATGGTTGGGAAACCGGGAGAAGCAAGCTCAGGAAGGAACTCTCGTGAAGACCCGGCCCAAGGCCCGCATACTAACTCTACTCACTTACTCAGCATTCAAGGCAAGCCCCGGTGCATAACCTATTCTTTGCAATTATGAAATATTCTCCATCTATTATTCTGCATTAGGTTTATAGGAATTGTGTGGAACCTTAGTTGCATGATCCCTAGGTTCCCTTTGTATAAATATTAGCATGTGTCGTTAGTTCTGCCATCCTTAAATAGGACTCGATAGAAGTCGAGTGATTCCTGTCACTCGCGAGATATAGGATGTACTTATATTTTGATATTTCTTGGTGGCAAGTGAATTATGAAAATAATGAGATGATGAATGAAAATAGAGACCGGACGGGGAATGATGTTGGTATGGCAACAGGACAGGGTTCCTGGGTGTCTTAGCCCCGTCTATGTCGATTAAGGACCGAACCGTTGTTGGCCCTGCCTGATCGAGATAGAACATGTACTAATCACATGCCGGGAGTAGGAGGTAGTCGAAACCGGTAAACCTATGTACTGCTTCGCTTCGATAGTTCGGAACTCCAACCCGTCCTCTGGGATGGTCGGGTGGCCGCGGAGCACAGGGCAACGGGAAGGCGCCTGGAGTCTCTCATAGGGCCCGACTGACTAGTGCTTGGCAGGGCAGTTTCGAGTTTTGTGGGCGAAGAGGGGAATGGTTGCCACGTATGAGCTCGGTGGGGTGTATACATAGGGGTTGTCACAAGGTGGCGTATACATGCGGCGTCACGTATAGTCCAATCGGGTGAATTCCCACGTATAGCGGCCCATCAAGCGTGGACGTGCCGTGTGGTTAGGTCCACCTTGCAAGGTTAAATCGGATCGATTCGTCGTAACTCTCGGATAAGAGACTCTTGATCATTGCGCCACATCGTAGTATAATGATATGGAACGTTGATGATACATGAGAATGAATATCTTGAATTGTGAATTAATATTATACCATGTTTGTTATAGTATTAGTTTCTGCAAATAATAGATGATAATTATTCTATATAAAACTTTGAGCTAGAATCCTGAAATTATGGATATACTATTTTAGTCGTTTTTTGGCAAAACAAACCCACCAGCCAAAAGCCTTGCATAATAGGAGTCGGCACTTTTAGCCACTAGTCGGGTAAGTCTTGCTGAGTATTAGTTGCTTAGGGTTTGTGACTTAACCCTGTTTTAGGTTTAGCTGCTGTTGGAGCTAACTTGGATTCACATCAGTGGGCTCGATGTGATGTCCTCACGTGTTCATAGTCGTTGTTCTTTAATTGTTCTTTAAAGAAAACTTCTTCAAGTCTGATTCTCTTCCGTTGCTGTCACTTTTCATGTTACCTCTTATTTGAAAATTGTTTGTAAACGCTATTATATTGTTATTTATTTTGGTAAAATTGTTCATGATGTTACCATCTGCGCTCGTCATCGTGCGAGACCTATGGTGCACGTTTCGATCGAAATTACTTGTGATTTACCGGGTTTAACCCGGCAGACTGCCAGATTACACCGTTTTAAGTGCGTGGTAACTTGATTAATTATTAATATAATAATTAGTGTACTTAAGCCGGTTTAATTTGGGCGGTTCTATCGCAGTCACACACCAAGGCAATGAGCGCAGGAAGTACCGAATTAATGGCTTGACACTGCAGCCTCCTCGTGAGTTGAGGTAGGATCGGACTTATTTTCTTTCCCTTCAATTCATGTCGAGCATAAAATCCTAGTCCTCTTTTTTGCGTCGCGAAAATCCTAGTCTTTAGAAATGTTGATATTGAGTTATGCTGTCAGCCCTTGTTATTTCAACAAAATGTTATATTACCTCTTCAATCATAGGTTTGAATCATCCGCTGGGGTCTCCAAGACTGTCATGGAGTACTTTAGAGAAATATACCAACTGAATCTACAGTTTGGATTTCTCCCATGTCTCCAAGTTGGAAATGAGCAGAAGCCAAACTATCTTCCTCTGGAGGTATATAGCAAACTAGGACATGAACCTAAGCATGATGGCATATATGTATTCTACACTCTTTGCTCTTCCATATTTGATGCTCCGAATGTCAATTTGAATTTCAGGTCTGCCAGATAGTTCCAGGACAACGGTACCAAAAGAAGCTGGAAGATACTCAGGTTTCTACCCTAATGTCGAAAACCTGCCAGCGCCCACAAGACCGCGAACGTGACATTCGTCAGGTTCATTCTTTTACAGCGTTTTGTGTTGTCATATGTAAACTGTCGGCGGACATACTTGAAGTTTTCTCTAATCCAACTTAATTTCCGTTTGCTTAGGCTGTTATTAACAACAAGTACAACAGCACCAGACTTGCAAATGAATTTGGTATAGAGGTTGACAACAATCCTACTTCAGTTCAGGCTAGAATTCTGCCGGCTCCAACTGTAATCCTCTAGTTACTTGCGCTATGCATGTTTTTTTCAGCTTGCAACACATTTTTCTATTACATGTTGTGCTATTTTTTTCTTTGTAGCTCAAGTACCATGATTCTGGATCCGAGAGTTGGTGCAACCCAAAGGATGGCTCCTGGAACATGCGTGCCAAGGTATGTCTTGAGCAGTTGAAGCACTCTTAATATTAACAATAAAGTATAATGGCTTAAGCACACTTAATATTCGTTTTTGTTATGCTCGCTAGTGAAGTGCTACCTTTGTGATAAATCATCCAGAAGTTTGCTAGATCACTTGAGTATTATTCTCTAGTTACACTTAGTATCTCTGCTGTCATTAGCCACCACACTAGCAAAATGTTCTATCAAATGTCCCACCTCTTTCAGTTGGTGTTGATTACGAAAGTTTCTGTTTTGTAGAAGTGATGTTTCTAATGATATATTTGCTCATGATTTTTTTCTTGGGGAAATGCTCATGATTCTGTTATTTGCAGAAAGTCGTAAAGTGGAGCCAGGGTCGCCAACTGGGCATGTGCCATGTGTTAACTTTTGTCATTTTTTGGACGGGCCTGATGTCGTAACACTGGAGTGGTAATGTACTTTTCATTATCCCTGCAGTTATATTATATTACCCAAAATTTCATACAGAACTCTTAGCTTACAGTTTTCGCATCGCAATGGTTAAAAGACACTCCGGTTTTCTCTCCTCTCCGCGTTTCACGGGCGAATCTAGACGCGTGTCGATCAGCGTCGGCGCCACGACCTCCTCTCCACGCGGGGCTCGAGCTCACGCCACACGGACCAACGCGCCGTTCGGCACGCTGGGCTGGCGTGGCTGGGGCAGGGTTGCCGATGCCGCGAAAGCCGGTCCGGCTTTCGCGAAATTCGATCGTTTCGTGGAGGTGTGACACGGCATTCTCGCGATTTCGTTTAAAAATTTTTGTGAAAATTCAAAAAATTTAAAAAATTCATTTTAACAAAAAATATATTTTTTTATAAAAAATATAAATTTCGTGATGTTTGCTGTGAAAACCGTGGTATATGATGCGGTTTTCGTGAAATCCATGGCATATGACGCGGTTTTCGTGAAATCCGCAAGACGACGCGGATTTCGATTTGGTTTAAATTTAAATTACGGTTTTCACGGTTTTTCGCGGTACGCACGAAATCGTTCAAATTTAAATTTGTTACTGTCCATTGCTGCCGGCTTTCACGAATTTCAGCGAAATTCATCATGCCGCCCTCGGGACGGTACGTATGCCGCTGGCATCAGTAACCGTGGCTGGGGCTGGTGCTGAGCCAGCCAGCCAGCGCCAGCGCCCCAGCGATGGATTCAGCCAGGAGCAGCCTGACTTGGCGCCAAATCCAGGGAAGGCCCAGATGTTCAAATTGAAATGGAAACCAAAGTATCCACAAGGCAATTAAACAGTGCACTTGGCACTTGAATAGTCGTTACAACAAAAGCATACAACATATCCGACCCAATCATATCGGCCAAATCCTAAAGTTAACTTACAAACGTGGATATGTCGACCCTTAACACGTGGGATGTCCATACAACTTACAAACAACACAATACTACTGACAACAGTCTGCTCCCGCCATGTATACAGCATATCCTTCAGTTTTGCCAAACAGCAGCAAACACCAATTCCTTCAATGTTGCCATGTTACTACCAGTATTTATCCAAACCTAGTACGACGGATCATATGTAGCCCCCTCTCCATGTGTAAGCACCCACAAATAATTATCCAAAGCAAAGCAAGAAATGATAATTTGAGCCTGCTTGGCCCTCTTGAAGAAGGGAACCCCGTCCAATATATGCCACCGCTCTTTCATTACCCCAAACCTCCTTTCTATAATATTGCGCAACTTTAAATGAATGTAGTTAAATTTTTCCTGCCGACCTAACCTGCGCAAATCCAGACCTTCAAAATGGGACTTGTGGTACCTCGTTTCCCAGAAAGGAGTCATGTAACCTGGATTGTCCGTGTATCCTGAGTCTGCAAGGTAATACCGACCTACATGAGGTGTACAATTTAAGGTGTTAGCACCACATACAAGTTAGTGATATTGCAGTGCCTTGAGAACTCAACAGCCAGAGCCTTGTAAAGCAACACATACCTGGAGGTGGATGCGGGAACTTTGGATCCGCCTGACAGTCTTGCAGCACCGCCATGTCATGACATGACCCTGCCTTCCCTGCCCCACATACTGTGTGTGCCATCAATAGCACCTATGCATCCATCAAACCAAAGGGGCATATTCTGCTAGTGCGTAGCTCACTTGTGTGAATTGAGTACTTGCTGGGACTATGACAGTTTGGGCCCACCTAAACAAAATATCTGCCACTTCTGTTGTTTTCCTACAAATTGTATCTAAAGACCTCTCAAACCTATCCCTTCCTTGTCTTACACCTGCTCTCTGGGCACAAGTCCAAATAAATAGACCTAACGCTTCTATTGACCCGCAATCTCTAGTAGACTTTTAATCCGAATGGAATTAGGGTTGCATGCAAGTGCAAGAATCCTTCAGGGGACATACGGAGGTTATCAAGGCACCTAGAAGGAATGTGCAGGTTCCTTTCCATCCACTGAGCTCCTGTCAGCATGGTAATAGGGTTCTGCACAGGAGGTTGCTGTTCCAATAGAGCTTAAATCCTATGCAAGCAGATAGCTGCATGGGCTAAGTTGATCATTTCAGAGCTGTCACTGCAACTATCACTCGCCGAGGAGGTCTCGGTGCTGTCCATTAGTAGCTGCGACATGAAACAAAAAAGTTTGTCAATGTTGATCGTACATGTTGCAAGTTACAATAAGTGTGCAGCAAAATTGAAAGTCTGAGTTCAAACCACTTACAGGCTGCAGGTGGCGCCTTCAAATTATTGTCGGATGAAGCTGTGGGATGAAGCTAATCAGCACACTGATTAGTACCAGAGGCATTACCTTTTCACTTCTATTTTTAATTAGCCTAGCCTTTTTGTAAGTATCTATACTTGTTTCGTCTCCACCGTCTAGTCCTACATTCCTGGGACTATGTCAAAAAGATTTCATTAACATTCAATCATTAACTGGAAAACACACGAACCTACAAGACGTTTTGCTAAACATAGCAGTTTCAATACCTCAAATTTTGTCAGCTCCGAACACACCAAATCAAGGAGATCTCCACTTCCTGTGCCAGTAATAGCAGAGGTTGGCAGAGGAGAAAACCTAACAGCAATAAAAAAAAGATGAGTGGAGCAGCTTCGATGCAGTTGCCAAGTAAAAGAAAAGGCACACCATCAACAAAAAGCAGATTTTCTTCTTAACATATTTTATTTTTTAAAGTCAAATCACAATGTGGTAGTTCTGCACATTGTAAATGACAAAACATGATGTCCAAATTTAGCAGTAACTATGCAAAACAAACAGAAGAATAGATCAATAATGGACTGACCGTTTCTGGGAAGCAGATCACAGCAAACGCAATTTCCCAGTCACTGAATCGATATCAGCTTTCCTCCCTGCACAAGGTAATTATTGCAGAACAAATCCGCAAGTCATGATAAGGGCTTGTTGCATTGGCAAACAAAAGAAGAAATATAAGGATTCCCAAATCCAGGCATACAGTTCAAGCATGCAAATTTAAAAATAGATGCAGAGATACATTAAGCTCTCTCTGTACAGGAAAATGAACAAGGCACATAAGATAAAAATAAGCATCCAGAAGGAAAATCCCAGTGCAAGACGACATGGCACAAAAAAAAGTTAGAATGCATTACAATGTGGTAGTGTCATTTACAAAGAGTGCTGAGACTAGATTTGGATGATCACACACAACTTTCTACTTGTTGGGTAGACTTAAATTTCTATCCTAAATAATTGTCTGTGTGGCATTTTGGCTACTGCTAAATAGACATGGTTTCTTCACTAGTAAACCTGGGCCAGTTTAACTATGAAACACAATAGTTTGACCATGAGGCTGTGGAGAAAATAAAGGAACAATACTGTGGCGCATTTCTGACAGCACACTTTGAGGTCCGTGGTGATCTAAAACACAGAAGTATATCTAAAATGAGCCAGCTAGTGCTAAGTGACAGTGAGTTTGCAAATAGGTTAATTTGGCAAAAAGTATCAGCTCAATACAATTATTCAAGGAACTCTAAATCTTTTTTAGACTAATGAACATACCACAGCTCCAATGCACAGAATGGGAACTTCAAATTTTCCAGATTTCCCAAGCTTTGGCGCTGCAATGGGAACTTCAAAGCTTCCTGGAACACCAACAACCTAAACAACAGTTTGAATCAGTGTAAAATTTATGAGTTACAAAGGTTGCTCGGTAAGGTAACATGGCAGCTATAAATCTGAAAACGAGATAAATCATAGTTACATTTCTGAATAAAGCAAATCTGAGCCGAAAACAGTTCACAAAACTGAAAGTGGGCTGCCCATATGCTGAGCCAAAAACAGAATGAGAAAAACAGTTTCCATGTCAGAGAAATGGCAGAATTGAAACAACACAGAGCTGCATCAATTTAATTTATGTACAGGCAGCAAACTGGATAGAAGTTCTGCAAACATAAACCAAATAGGGTCCTCATACAGTACACCACGAATTATACGGAAACAAAGGTCTCAAATAAGTCTGTTTCACAGAACAAACATGAATAAACAAAGGTCTGACATTAGTCTTTATTACAGAACGACTCGTCACTCACAACAAGTAAAAACTAAACCAAACGACTCGTCACTTGGACTTGGAAGCCATGCATTTCCAGGCGAGCTTAATAAAGTTTTCCCGGCCTTGTGTTGTTTGCAGTTCTAGGAAAGCCCTACGTTGTGTCATGTTGATGCAGACCATAAGAGCTTGAGAGAATAACATGTCACTCGCTGTAGCCATCCTCTCTCAGAATAGAAGTTACTTTTGCCACTTCCTCGGCTTCAGCAGCCCGGTCGGAATTCTTGTTTTCTCTAGATGTCTTAATGATGTGCCCGAGGTCTTGGATACATTCATCAAGCGAGGGAGTCTGGGTACTACTTTTTTCCTAGGGCTTGAAACGGAGTGATCACGGCTGGCTCTTTTGTTGGGCTGCCCGACACTACGGGGGTTTACGGGGTCCTCCGACATTTCTTGTGGAGTCTGAGGGCTTCCACCAAGGGAGGTTCGGTCATTGCCATGTCCACCGGCAGAGACTAGCCTCCCCCTGTCACGTGGGGTGTGCCCAAACAGCGCAAAGAGTTGATCACAACAAGGTGGCTGTTTATACTTCTCAGCAGGACGTTGGCTACTCTCCTGCACATGTGGCAGATTATGACAAGTTAGTAGGTAGTTAGTGGTACCCTAGCAGCTCTATAGGTTATGAAGAAGGTCTGAGTTAGTACCCCATAGGCAGAGCCAAGCCAAGCAGGGTCAGCATCAACTTCACCGGTTTTCGGGTCACGGCCAAGGCCAGTATGGAAGCACCCTTCGCGCCACTTGAAGAAAGCCCTTTTCAGGTCATTGAACTTGTTCTAGAGCTGTTTCTTGTGGTAGCCCAGGTTAGTGATGTCGTTGAAGGACTAAAAGATGTTATTCCAGCCAATAGGGGGCGGACATCTGTCGGCCTAGTGACAAAGGTCTTTCTGCTTGGCAACAAGGTCAAGCAGCACAGCCGTGGTGTCCTCGTCCCAGGTAGCACGATCATGTGACATCTGTGTTAATGTTTGTCAATCACACGTATTATGTACATCTAGGTAAAGGCATACAACTGGTACGAGTGTTATCGTTTACAACCTTGAGGAAGAAAGAGCAAGGTTATGACGACTTGCCTTAGCAGAACGCCGAGGCCGTTTGGCCGGTGGTTCGGGTTGCCTGGCTGGAGGTGGAGAGCACGACGATGTCGACGATGGTGCCAGTGTGGGCACCTACCGCAGCACTGCCTTGAGGACGGTCCATGGTTCACAAAAAAGGGATGCATCAGACCATGTCAGGTTTGAATGTTCAAGTGAGGAATAAGAAAGAGTGAAAACAAATATCAAAAACTCTAAGCAAATTGAGAAAGAATATTCTCACCTAAACAGATAGGACAGTGGACCTCCTTCCGTGTGTCTGCTAATTTCACTAGCATAAACCTGTGTAGGAAACAGTTCAGATAAGCTTTAGACCATGTAAAACATCAAATCTTTCAAACTCTACAAAACTGAATAATGATCATTTTGCCAGACAAACAAGAAGGCAATTAAGACAGAATGACAGGAAAAATTATATTTGCCAGTTGCCACCCTTTAGCATTGTTGCTCGTCGTTTTTCATTTGTAGAGTTGAATAATATCATTCATATGCAATAGCCTATCCCAACTTGCTTGGGACTAAATAGGCTTTGATGTTGTTGCTGCTGCCAGACATTCCTGATCCCTGTGCAATAGCCTGCTATTTGTTCAGACACCTCTTTTGATTTTAGGCATAGTAGCTTCCTAGAACAGATGCAAGGCAGAGTAGCTTCCTAGCACAGATGCAGGGCGGTAAAACTATTCAGCTATTCAAGGTACACTCTGATGCCTGTTCATGTCTAGGATTGCTATTCATAGTGCAAAATACAAACTCACAGGCAGCTATAACATGCGGTTGTAGAAGTACTGAGAAAAAGCAAAGCATTCATATGCATACCTTGCTCAGAGGAAGGGAGGTGAGTGTCAGGCACTGGTGGAGCTCGGCTGCAGGAGAACACGAGCAGAGAGGCCGGGCACTGGTGGAGCTCTCGAGCGGCAGTGCCGCCGGATCTTGGGGCGGCACCGCAAAAGGATATTGGCCTGCCGTCGACGTGGAGAGAAAAGACGGCGCCGGATCTTGGGACAGAGCAGGGCCGGAGGAGGGGCGGCGCCGGATCTTGGGACGGAGGAGAGGGCGGTGACGCGGCAGCAGGGGCAGCGGCGCGAGGGTGGCGGCCAGGCGAAACGGAGAGGAGCGGGCACGGCGAGGCAAAAAGAGGGCTCGGAGAGGAAGTAGGGCGGCGGCGCAACAGCAGATGGGCGGCGCACGCGGCGGAGAGGGGGAGCGGCCGGGTCGCCGACCGGCGGTGGCGCCGACGCCCTAACCCTAGCGCGAGGTGGATGCGGGAGGGAGCTGGCGCGGGAGTGGTAGCGGTCGCTTCCTCTCCCCTTTCTGTTCCTCTCATCCTTCAACTCGCCGCCGCCTGCCTCCTCATCCTCCTCCGACACCGCCGCCGCCTCGGCGCTCTCATGCGACGCTGCTGTTGCCCCACCCGAACAAACCGCCTCTGCTCCGCTTGCAGCTTCGCCGTCGCATGCCTCTCGCGCGTCCTCGTGTCCCCCGTGCCTCCGCCGCCGCCGTTGATGGGTGGTCTGCACATTCTCTCTCCTCTCGCCTTCGCATCTAGCAGGAGCCAGCAGCTTCGACCAGCGCACGCCCGTGCCGCCGGCTCCGACCTGCACATGCCTACGCCGTCGTGCGCTCTGCTCCGGCCCCGCGCCCAAGCCCCCATGACTGTCGGCTGCCCCACCACACCGCGCTCGCTCAAGCTGAGGCCAAGCTCCGTCTGCTGTCCGCCGCGTGCCTGACGTAGGAGGTCGGGCGCGCCGGAGTCCGCCCGCATGGAGCGTCTCCGCCCTGTCCGCAAACTCGAGCAGCGCCGAGCTCGCTACGCGACCTGAGCCCCATCCTCCGCAACATCTGGGAGCGACAGCTCTGCCTCGGCACGGGTCGTGGACGTCAGTCCGCGGGGAGGCGGAAGCCGGTGTGCGCAGCTCTCCCTCGCCCCTGTCCCTGTGCGATTCCCTACGCCACAGAGTGCGCCGGCAAGAGCCCCAACAGCCGATGTGGCCGTGGACATGGACGACAAGCTGCAGCTACTCGAGGAAATGACTCAAGGTAGTGCCGGCCAAATGGGCCGGGCCGAGGCGTGCTGGCCCGGGCACAATGGCACTGTGCACCGGCCCGGCACGGCATGGCCCGGCTCGCGATGGGCCGTGCCGGCACGGCACGATGGACGTGCGTGCCGTGCCGGCCGGCCACGCCAGCCCGCGGCCAACACGGCACGACACGGAATGCCTCGTGCTTGGCCGGCACGGCACGGCCCACGCAGCACGGCACGGCACGCTGGGCGGTCCAATGGCGTCGCGACGCGTGGCGGACAGGGAGGAGGCGCGCACGGGGCGGTTTGAACCAGCGAATCACGTCCTGCCATGTGTCCCACGGCTATATAACGGCTATAATATGAAAATAGCCGTTGGAGGCCAAAAAAATCCGAAAAAATTCCAAAAAAATATGAAATTTCGTCCTATAAATAGGGCATCCACCCCAGCCATTTTTCCTCACCCCAAACATCTCATTTTGTGCTCTCAAGTCTCAAGTGCTCTCTTGTGCTCTAATTTGTTGGTTTTGACAAAATTTGCTCAAATTTTGTCAAAAATCAAAATTAGTTTCGTAGTTAATTAGTTTGATCACAGAGGTGTGAAGTGCTTCCGGTTCAAAAGATGTAAGTGATATTCATATGTATGTATGTATTATTTGTATTTTTGTTTGTGTATTTAATAAATATCTAAATTTTGTTTATTTTGGATTAAAATTGCAGAATGGATCCGAACTATCCATATCAGTCGCCGTCGTTTACTTTGGGTGATTTCGACCCCAATTACATGTCGGGGTTTGACGATGCCTCCGGATCGGCTCCAACTCCACCAACTGTGGAGGAGGAGCCGGTGCTTGGCAGCGGCGACGGCTTCGGAAGGATATTGGGATCCGCGAGCGGAAGTGTTTCGACACACACCGGCTCGAAAAGATCGAGAACCTCCGGTGTGTGGCAGCACTTTGACGAGGTGAAAGTGACCGGCCCCGACGGGAGGGAGGTAACACAAGCTAGATGTAGGATTTGTAGGAATACTTTATCTGCACGATCTTCTGGTGGTACAGGACACCTAAAGCGTCATGCGGAGGCGTGTGCAAGGAAGCAAGGAATACAATTGCGGCAGCAACAACTGATGCTAAACCCGGACGGTACGGTACGTAGCTGGGAGTACGATCCCATGGTAGCTCGGGAAAATCTTGTCCGGTTAATCGCTAGACAAGATTTACCCTTAAACTTTGAGGAGTCTCCTGCTTTCGAAGAATACGTTCAGTAATCGCATAATCCTAGATTCAAAGCAGTTAGTAGACAACCAACAACCCAAGATTTAGAAAATTTTTATGAGAAGGGTATTAATGCACTTAAGGAACTATTTAGTACATGCACTTTCTCGTTAGTGTTACCTCGATATATGGAGTAGTGGAGCTAGGGAGGATTACCTTAGCGTAGTTGTTCATTTTGTTAATGATGATTGGGAGTTGCAAAAAGAGTTCTAGGCCTCTTAATAGATGTGTCACACACAGTGAAAACATAGCCGAAAGAATTAGGGAGGTAATTAATGAATATAATCTTGCAGATAAAATATTTGCTGTTACACTAGATAATGCATCTGCTAATTCTAGGGCAATGAAAATATTGCAACATTTATTTTGTGTTTATGCGCAGTCTTTTCTACTTCATCAGCGTTGTGCTTGTCATATAATTAATCTGATTGACTGGGATGAAGAGAGTAAGTGCTCACATTGACGCTGTTCGTCAAGCAATCGCGTGGTTAACTGCTTTTAACCCGCGGATTGCTACATGGAAGAGGTTTTGCCATGCGGGGTAAGAAAGCACGTAAGTTTGCCACCAATACGAGCATCGGTGGAATGCAACCTATTTAATGTTAAAAGTTGTGTTACCTTATAGTGAATTACTAACTGATTTTGTCCAGTCACGTAATGGCCCAAGAAACGCGACGGTGGGCCAATACGAGTGAGCACGTGTGGGCAATTATCCAAAGATTTACCAATTTCTTGAAACTTTTTATGAGTCTACTCTTATTCTTTCCCAAGTTTACTATCCAACTGCCAATTTAATTTTGCACAATATTCTCGAGATTGCCATGTTGTTAAAAAAATATGAAAATGATGAAATTCTAGCCCAACCTGTCTTTCACATGAAACAAAAATATTTAAAATATTGGAAAAATATACATATGTTGTATGCTTTTGCTTTCATATTAGCTACTAGGGGTAAATTAAGGGGATTCTTCACTATTTTATCACTTATTGGAGATACTATAGGTGTAGATTATAGTTCTTTTTATACTGAGGTTAGGAGTAAACTATATGAAGTTTTTGGAAAGTATGAACTAAAGTTTCGGGAGTTCACCGAGAGACCCTCTCTATCCCCACTCGGGTAAGAAGAAGATACGGTGGGGTAGAATTTGGGGTGGCTCATCTTCAAGCCAAGGGGTGGCGTTCGTCTTTGGAAGTGGAGACGTCTCTTCGCATGGTGTTGCCGAAGAGTTGTCAACTTATGTGGACAGCGACGCCATCAGGCATGAAGCACAAGATTTCAACGTCCTCGGATGGTGGAATGACCACAAGATGGCATATCCCGTGCTTTCAAAATTGGCACGGGATGTGTTGACGGTACCCGTGTCAACAGTATCCTCCGAATCGTCCTTCAGCCTTTGCGGTCGAATCGTTGAAGAAAGGAAGACAACTCTGAGCAGCGACCACGTCGAAATGCTACTAAGCGTTAAAGACGGGAGCTAGCTAGACAACATGCCCAATACACTGCTGAGAACCAAGAATTGGCCGCCCGGTTCGAGAACCTCTACTTAGATCCGACCAACCCCAATAAAACTTTGTTAGAAGTAGTTGTGATCTTTGAGCTGTACTCTTTTCTTTGTCATGGTTTTCTCAGTTTTCCCTATGAGTTTTTACATGACAAAGTTTTTAACGAGGCATCATGCATCATTGTATCATATAATGATATAAACATCAATAAAGATCACTACTATTTTTAACATATAGTAAGTGTCAATATTTATTTTAATTATTTTATTATTTTATTTTTTATCCTTTATTTACATTTTTAATTTTTATATATAGAAATAATAGGGTTGTATATTTTTTCTATTTTTTCATATTTTTCTCTATTTTTAAAAATTCGGCCATACCACCGTGGGCCCGTGGGCTCGGCCACGGCCCACGGGCCAAGCCGTCTTGTCTGGCACGGGCACGGCCCGACCTCCCGTGGGCCGTGCTTGGGCCGGGGGCGGAGCACGCGGGCCGACACGGCACGGCCCGTCACAGTGGCCGTGCCTAACGGGCCGTGCCTCGGCCGTGCCCGTGCTGGGCCGTGCCGGGCCGCCCGTTGGGCCGGCACTACCTCAAGGTAAGATCCTCGCAAAATAGTTAGTATTTTTAGATTTTCTTTGTGGGAACTCATATTTTAGATTTAGCACCTGTTGTGTACGGACATCTCAGTTTTGTTGATGTCAGTTCCTTGCTGCAGCTCCAAACATTAGGCCCTGTAGATAGCCAATTTTGCAAAAACTTTTTGCATTGAGAAGCGTGCTCCCTCTTAAATAGCATAGTTCCCAATGCAAAAAGTTTTTTTTTTCAAAATTTGCTATCTAAATAGGGCCTTAGAGCATCTCCAAGGGATTTCCTATCCCTCATTTTTTTAAAAAAATTTTTAGGATTTTGAATGAAAATAGTCATCCAACCCATTCCCTATCATCTTTCCAAAAAAATTTTATCCCCTATTCCTCCAACCTCGTTCCCGAGTTCTAGACAATCGCTCCACTCCCCTATCCTCTGTTCCCGCGCGCCTCACCCGCCAATTTTCAGCCGCGCGCGCTTTGCTCCTCCTACGGCGCGTGGCGACGCCCTACTTCCGCCCGGCCTCCTCCGCGCCTCCCCGCCATCTCACTCCGCGCCGCCCTGCCGTCCTTCCGCGCCCGACCCCGCCTCTACCGGCGCGGCGACTTCCTACCTCGACGGCGCGCTTCCTCCCCGTCGTGCCCGGCCTCCATTCGCGTCGTCCCCGCCATCTTCCTCCGCGCCTCCCCGCCATCTTCCTCCGCGCCACCATGCCCTCCCTTCGCGCCAGACCTCGCCCTCTACCAGCGCTGACGACTTCCTCCCTCGGCGGCGCGCTCCATCCCCGTCGGGCTCGGCCTCCATTCGCGTCGTCCCCGCCATCTTGCTCTGCGCCGCCCTGCCCTCCCTCCACGCCTCCACCGTCCTCTAGCTCAGCGCCGGCGACTCCCTCCCTCCACAGCGCTCCTGATTCGGTCACTCTTCTCCTTGGTTAGGTAACTGGCCGCTTGCTTGCTCTCTGTGATGTTTGTTACGCTTCATGGCAGGTGATATGTTTCTTCAAGTTGAAAAGGGAAATAACCTTGGAGTGCCTTTGCTCGCGAGCGGAGCGAGAGTACGGCTTTTGTTTCGCATCGGTCGTGGCAATTCGGTTGTCTATTGAATGTGTGGTGGAGTTGATGGTTGAACTGTGACTAAATTTTGTGGAAGCTTGCCGAAATTGTAGGATTTTGTTGTTTTGATAGCCACCTTGTAGTCTCATGAACTTATTTTTATGATTTCATTTGGTTGATGAAAATGAATTTGAGTGAATCTAATTGTCGGGTGTCGACCTAGCATGCCCTATGAAGATAATATGCCAAGTTCTTATTTTTATTGAACAGTAATTTGATGAACTATTATATTGCTTATGACTATCCCTGATGGTTGTATTTGTGCATTGCAGGTTCTTGTGCAAGATTTTAACTGCGCTCCAAGAAAATATTCTTCTTCAGGTAGTTCTTATATGACATCATTCAGTGCTACTTCTTGTAACTGAAAGTAGAGGATCAGCTATGGCTTAAAAATAATCTTTCCAAAATCTGCAAAAATTAAACATCTATTTTACTTGTATCATGACCCAGTGAATATTGACAAGCTGCATGCATTTATTTTGACACTTTTGACCAAAATATCTGTTAACTCATACTTGTTCCAAATACAACAATACATACTTTCCTTTTTGCCTGCATTTTATTATTCCACCCCATTCAGCACAGCAGCATCTAGATCATTCTTTTGTGCATTGCTTGCCTGCAGAACTAAAAGGACAAGGTTACCAAAGGCACCTTAGTCACATTTTTAGAAATAAAATGATAACCTGGTTGTTCATACAGTGTTCAAGGCTGTCAATCACTCACAAACAGAGAAAATTTGAGGTCTAGCATACATAAAATCACCTGTACAAAAGTTGATTTTGATATAATACACATGACAGATGTTGGCCCTGCAGCTCGGTGGGCAAGGTTCGGAACCACGGATGGGGCGTGGGCAAGGGCGTGGAAGAGGTACATCTGCCGATCAGTCCACCGGGTTTGCTCCTCCTCGAAAGGTAGGTGTGCTGGCAACATCCACTGGTAATGCGAATTATGGATGCAACGTCCCTAGTATTGTACTTACAAACAGCTCCCAAGAGGCATCATGCTACGACGAAGAAGCTATTGGCCAAGCACAACGAGATCATTTCATTGATGTCGACTACTATGCAAATCCGGCGCTAAACGTGGATCGCACGATTCTAGGTACCATCTTTTTCATTTATGATTTTGAGGGTGTTTCATAATTTTGTTTAAGGATTTCTATTTTTGCTGAACTGCTGCAGCAATATAGTGATACACAAATTATATTTTTATGTCCACTGATAAAGAATACATTTGCTGGAATAAAAATTAGAGATTCATATATCTAATGGAAAATCAACTATGGTATGTCTTGTTTAATAATTGCTGAGGTTTGAGAATCATATATCTGAAAACAATGCAACACCTATGTTTACATGGCACCTTTTGGCAGAGGATTTACGAGTTTTATCATGAGAACAAGACTTTTGAGTCATATCGCACTCAAGGTTCCATCACACATAGATGGACTGTTATTCAAGAAAGTGTTAACAGGTTTACCGGGTACCTTAGCCAAATTGAGAGAAGAAGACAAAGTGGGGTCACTGATCAAGATAAGGTACTATTTCTTTGCTTCTAATTAATCTCCATTTTGATTCTAACAAATTTTCTTTCAGATATTGAATTGTTGACAAATTTTTCAGATTCAACAAGCTTGTGCATGGTACCAGGCAGAAGCTAAGGATAAAAAGGGCTTTAAGCTTATGCACTGTTGGAATCTCCTTCGTCACAATCAAAAATGGATTGAGAGACGGACATCCATTGAAAAGCATAAACCTGGAAATAGTAAGCGTAAGATCGGAGATGATGGTAGCCCAAGTATTGGTGTGGAGGGGGAAGAAGCTGCAGACTATGTAGAGGCGTCAACTCCAGAGTTCAATGTGTCTAGGCGACCCTTGGGGAGGAAGGCTGTTAAGGAGAAGGCACAAGAAGCTAAAAAAACAGACCGCACAAGCGCTGTTGAACTATATTGGGAAAAGAAAAAAGTCAGATAAACAACAGAATGATGTCATGACAGCACGGTGGGGAGAATTTATGAAAATGAAAAAAGATAGGTTTGGTCTGCAGGAAATGTTAGAAGAAGAAAGAATCATGACTATGGACATTAGTGACAAGCCTGAGGACCAACAGATGTACTACAAGAGTTTAAAGGCTGAGATAGCTCGTCGTATGAATAACATTCCATCAACACAAGTATGATTTGTTCACGCTCTGTCGAATTGTAAAACCAATTCCGAAATGTCTCTAAAGGGTTGTTTTATTATGCAGGATTGAAGGAGGCTGATGGAAGATTGTGGCTGAAGGAAGAAAAGGTTTAACGAGCAGTAATATCCCTAAAAGGTTGAAGGAGCAGAAGGATTGTTATTAAACTGTGAATGGACTGTTATTTTTGTTGTCGTACTTTGATGCACTTTGTGTCGTGATTTCTTGAACTTATGTAGTGTGATACAAAGTGCATTCAGGTTCAACATATCTGAATTTTTCTCCTGATAGCAGCAACAAGTTATTGCATCATGACAGCAGTTCAGTTCTCTCTCAAGAATCTATTTTCTGCTAGATGTATGTTGCAGATATGATCTGATATTATGATAAACAAATCAAGTGCGCTGCCATGCTTTGGATGACATGAAGAAACCAAAGTACCCAAACGTCATGTCTGATAGAGATGTTCCGGTGCTTGTTTCACTCGCACCTTCTCTGCTTCTACTAGGAACTATTCCTAAGGGCCTGTTTAGATCCATCGCTAAAATTTTACACTCTGTCACATCGAAAGTTTGGACACATAAATAAAGTATGTAATATAAACTTAAAAAAATAACTAATTGTACAGTTTGCATGTAATTTACGAGACGAATCTTTTAAGCCTAATTAGACTATGATTTGACAATAAAGTGCTACAGTAAACTTGTGCTAATGACGGATTAATTAGTCTTAATAAATTCGTCTCGTCGTTTACAGACGAATTCTGTAATTTGTTTTTTTATTAGTCTATGTTTAATACTTCAAATGTGTGTCCAAAGCATTGATGTGATATTTTGCCAAAAAATTTTCATGGATCTAAACATACCCTAAATGCTTGTATCACTGGAACAAAACAATAACATTCTATGGTCTGTACATATACAACGGGCATTTCTATGGTCTGTAACTCAAACATTTTCCAAGCATTACCTCAAACATGACAATACACAATACGTTTTATTACACGATCAAAATGTTTCATGCTAAAATGCGAAAAGCACATAAAATAGGACAACGACTACTTTGTAAAGGAAAATAAATAACTAATTTCCATGTAGTTCCCATAGATGCTCCACTAGATCATTTTGAAGTTGCAGGTGAACTCCTTTATCTTTAATTCTACAATAGTTTTGAATAAACTCGTCAAGCTCAGGAATCGGCTCGTGTGAGATGTTGACTGTTTCTCCTACATCGAAATAATTTAAGTCCGCTTCTCCATCCCACTCATCTTCAACGATCATGTTATGCAAGATGACACACGCGATCATTATATCTGAAAGGGTGTCCACATCCCAGTAATTAACTGGTCCCCGAACAATAGCAAATCGAGCTTGTAGAACACCAAAGGCTCGTTTTACGTCCTTCCTAGCAGCTTCTTGTGTCTTTGCAAAATGCTTACTCTTGTTACCTTGCGGCAGAGGTATAGTCTTCACGAATGCAGCATACGGAGGATAAATACCGTCTGCTAGGTAATAACCCATTGTGTACTCATGGCCATTCACAGTATAATTTACTTTTGGAGCTTTTCCTTCTGCTAGCTTTGAAAATAATGGCGACCTTTGCAGCACATTGATATCATTGTGCGATCCAGGTAAACCGAAAAAAGCATGCCAAATCCAAAGATCCTGTGACGCTACTGCTTCAAGAATAATTGTGGCCTCATGCACATGGCCAGTGTATTGACCATGCCATGCTGTAGGACAATTCTTCCACTGCCAATGCATACAATCTATTGAGCCGAGCATTCCTGGAAAACCTCTTTTCTCATGCATTGCAAGCAACCTAGCAGTATCCGCCTCGTTTGGTGATCGTAAATATTCTTCACCAAAAACCTCGATTATTGCTTTTACAAATCTTTTCAAACTTTCAATTCCTGTACTTTCTCCAATACGGATATAATCGTCAATAGAATCGGCTGGCACTCCATATGCTAGAATTCTCAATGCAGCGGTGATTTTTTGTAATGCACTTAGACCAAGTTTTCCTGCCGCGTCTCTTCTTTGAACGAAATATCTATCATGCTCTTCCACGGTGGACATTATACGTAAGAATAATGAGCGTCTCATCCGAAACCTGAAATCAAATAAAAAGATAATATTACCGTATGCCAACACAATGAAATTAATCTCATAATAATCATTAAAGGATAAAAAACCTGCGCCTGAAAAGAATAGGCCCATAGGTTGGCTCATCACAGAAGTAATTTTCATACAACCTGTTATGTCCCGCTAATCTATCTCGATTAATTACTTGATGTCCAATAACAGATCCACGTCGTGTCTGATCATCATTTTCTTCATCAAAAATCATAGATAATATGAAATCATCATCCTCCCTTGATGGCTCCAAAAGGTTCTCCGCCACAAAGAAACGTTTGAACATAGAGTAATCCCGATCCATCGGATCCTAGCCTGCACACCAGCGATAAATTGCAAAGGGGCAGCAACGATCACGAAAACGAATCTGAAGCAAAGATGCAGCAGCGATGAGGAAAAAAATCAAGAGCAACAACGATGATGAAAAAAATTAAACTAATTCTGTCACAAAAACCAGGGGCAGCAGTGTTGATCAATGAAACACAAACCTTCAATACGGGAGACCCTCACGGCAAGAATGGCAGCAGCAGTGATGGGAAGAATACTTTTTTTCCAAACCAGAACGGCCGCAGCAGTACGGCAGCGGTCCCGATCGACAAAGAAAACCAGCCGTCAGGCCAAGAATACCAGGCGTCATGTCATCAAGAGGAAGAAAAAAATACTTGGGCCAAACAATAGATACATGGGCCTACAGTACAAGATTAAAATCAATATTTGGGCCCAAGAAATAGGATCCAAAATATTTTCAGATGGCCCAGTTCACGAATTTAAATTTATTGGGAAATTTTTTGGGGTTCCGAGGTTGAATGGTATATTTTTTACATGCATCTCCAAAACTAGATTATAGGACATCAATTTATAGGATATTCCTTGGAGATGCTCTTAGTATCTTCTCAGCTTTCTAGCCATGAGTCCAACACTTGATTCCATTTATTTGTAACTAATATAATTCTTAGATCTGCACGCCACATTAAGTCAGGTTCGTTTGCCACAATTATGATGTCCCTGCGTGGTTGATCAGCATTCGAACTGGCTGCCAAAGCTGTTGTCTTCAGCACTCCCATTGGATTGAGTTGGTCCAACTCAGGTTTGAGATACTGTGAACTCCCTATTCCTAATTATCTTCGTATGCAATAAGGCGTTACGGCCAGAGATTAGGCCATGCATTTTAGTAATCCAGGAGGGCACAGTTTTTCACCATTAAGACATAGATTAGGCCATTCATTTTAGTAACCCAGGAGGGAGCAGTTTTTCACCGTTAAGATTCTCCAGCCTTTCTATTTCTTCTATGCAGTATGCAGAAGTAAATGTTGTGTTTCCTAAGTCATATTTATTTTTATTCAGGCTTTAACTAATAATGATGAGATAAGTTTGTGTCATTTGTTAGAAAAATATGTCAACATGCTTAGTTTACCTCTGAAGCTAAATTTCAACACAGGATCTATGACATACTATGCTCAATGAGCTCAAGAGGAAAAGTTGAGCACATGGCCAGGATGCGGTTTCAGAAATTTTTCCTCATTGTATACAGCATAGAAGAGCTTTGCATTTCTCTTCATTGACTCCACCTGAATTGTTTCTGCAGCTCAATTCACAAGGTTTCTGAAACAGAGAATGGCAACTGTAATGCTTGGGAAGAAAGAGTTTCTTATGGAGTTCCTCTCACCAAATAATACCTTGGCAGAGGTAGTATAACATTCATGTCTGTTTGTATCAGCTCACCCGTTTTTCCTGAGGCTCTGGTTGCCGTCCTACTTTCATGACCTTTTTCTATTCTTTCATTGAGTTTCAGTAATTCATCACTTTCAACAATCAGATATAGGGATGAACACAATTACTATGATCTATGACTGCATGGTGATGTAATTTACTGCGATCGGCATATGGAATATCAAAATAGCTAATTCTTTCAGTCCCCAATCTACAACCTTAATCAGATTGATGTGCACCATGGTTTACCTTTCTGTTTCAGAAGCTCCTACAGATATCAATCTTCTTTACCTAATGTGTTGTTTCAAGATTCAGAGATTTTTTTTTCTTACAGGACAATAGTTCTTCAATGTGGAAACTGAGTTCACATCTGAGATGAGCAAAACAAATGTTTCAATAGAGGTGTGTGTTAATTTTTAGGAAGAACAGAGATTTGCTATTTATCTGTGTAATGTTACTGAAATAGGAAAAACTGAGGTTTCAAGTTTCTTTTTTTAAAAAAAATAAGCAGTAGAAAAAATCTGTAGCTTCTTTGCAAACTGAAGAATTGGGTTTGTTATTTTCTTATGTAATATTGCTTTCTCTTTTAGGAAAAATCGAGCTTCAGATTGTTTGGTGCTGCTTAGTGGAGCTTCGAGCAGTGCCTTCTCGTGTGTGCATCTACATTACATTGCGAGGGGAGTTACCTTCCGTGCTTGGTACAACCTTCTAATAATATCTATCACCTGAAAAGATTGAGCATCAGTTTTGTGCAGGCTGCCTATTAATACCAAATGCTAATATGTTAGACTTTTCTGCATACTAAAGAATATTATCATCTATATTTGATTTTGACTCACCGGCCAGCCTAGAGATTACTTTGCTATTAACTCTCAGTGACCGATTCTTTGCTATTATCATAAACATGTCGGATTACATTAAGCTAATTAAAGCATGTTAATTCCAAAATGAAAGAAAGTAAATATCCTGCACACTGATTGAAAATACAAAGCAAAGGTTAGATTGTAGACTATGAAATATGGTGCCTAATGTATGTTTTCATGCAGATACCTGTGCCCAAATGTAACCACAATGTAACCACAGCCATGGAGCTACTGGAGCAGCTATGAGCATAGACCATACTGGGATGGATATCAAGGGATTTTTCTACGACGGTTCAGATTTTGGAACATTGACATAGTGATAAACAAGATCGTGAATCTGCTATGTTTGTCTAAAATCTATAATTAGCAGAAAAGGAAAACATTTGTTGTTTGAGTACCAAATATAAACATCAAAATTTGTCCATTTCTGAAATCTGGATACTCTTTCAGTAGAGATATGTTTCTTCTCTCACCAAACATACAAAGGTTGATAGTCATAAAGTTTTTGCCATTCTTTATCTGATAGCCTGTATTTTATCTTAAGAATCGTTAAGATTTTGCTTTACTTTTTATGAATATACTACTCTATCTGGTGCATGGTATTACTATTGGTTCAGCAAATAAAGCATTGATGTCGTAAGAACTTTCTATTCGTTTTGTGGTTTTTTCCCAAATTTTTCCCAAATTTTTCCTAGCCATTCAAATTTTTCCCAAATTGATACAAAACACACATATAGTCCAATGCAACTCTCCTATTAATAAAAATCCGAATTTAATCCAATTCATAATAACCCTAAGGTCAAATAAAGTCTAAATCATAATACAACAATGACAAATAGAGTCCAACGCTACTATACATCACACAAATCAATACATAGTGTTCTATTTGTAATCTGAGCACAATATCCGATGTACATAACACTAACATACAACACATTAGTACCTACAACACAATCCTACAACTTGTTTCCTCCATTACCTTCAGTGTTGCCACACAGCAAGAGAGACCAATTCCTTCAGTTCTGCCATGTTACTACCACTATTCATCCACACCCAGTGTGACGGATCATACGTCGCCCCCTCTCCATACTTACGCAGCCACAAATAATTTTTCAAAGCAAAGTAAGAAATGATAATGTGTACTTGCTTTGCCCTCTTGAAGAAAGGAACCCCTTCTAATATATGCCACCGCTCTTTTATTACCCCAAACCTCCTTTCTATGATGTTACGCAACTTGGAGTGAGTGTAGTTAAATTTTTCCTGCCGACCTAACTTGCTCAAATCCAAACCAAGAAAATGGGACTTGTGGTACCTTGTATCCCGGAACGGAGTCATGTAGCCTGACTTGTCCATGTATCCTAAGTCTGCAAGATAATACCGACCTACACCAGGTGAACAATTTACAGTGTTATCACCAAAATGTACTATTAATGCAGTGGACATACGCAGGCCGCAAAAGTCAGAGGCTTGTACAACAACACACAAACCTGGAGGTGGATGCAGGAACGATCCGCCTGACAATCTTGGAGCACCGCCATGTCATGACATGCACCTGCCTTCCCTGCCCCCCCCATAGTCACATACATGAAGCGACCGTGCATGTCTACTATGGCGCAAACATTAATAGAAACTTCCCCTTTCCTATTAAGAGCGTGGCACATCGACATATATAATTAAAAAAATACGGTTATTGTTGACCATATATTGATATATTATTAAAGAATCATCGTAGATACCAATAAAAATAAAATTATTGTAAACATTGTATTGGTAATGCATGAAATAAATCTAAAATTATTTTTTATAATTGATTCTGCGTCCACTTTCAGATCAGTCCATGTCATGCTCTGGTTTAATCATCCTACATCTGAGGCCATTCTTGAGAAAATCGTGGATCGCGATATTGTTAAGTAGGTCGTCTCAAACATCTGGATGCATATGTATATAATACGATCCATTTAGTACTATGTTAGTTTGTATATTCAAGCAGAAGAAATGAAATATGTGCATGTACCTTGAAGAGGAGCGTACATTCCACTTTCTGGCCATAACAGAATGCTAATGATTGTATCGTTTGTACTGACCAAACTTTCTGAAAATTAAGTATAAATAATTTTTCAAGTGTTTTTTAGAATAAATATATAATTTAAGATATATGTGTATAGACATATACATACTCGTATGATGGTTAACCTCTACAAATCTTACAACAAAAATTGACCTTTCTATTTCTGCTCTCATTAGCATATCTCGGTAATAATCTCCTTTATCACCAAGCACGGAAAGAAATCCAATATCATGCCTGCAAAGTGCAATAAGGTTGGTGGTTTAAGTATAAAATGATTAAATACATGGGTATAGAATATTGTGTTCAAGCATCTTTAGTACCAGATATCTAGTAGTGCTACTTCTCTCACACCCATAGGCCAAGCCGGACTAAAATCCCTTGGCCCTACATTAGCTATGACCCAATAAAATATGCAAAAAATAAAAGCATAAGCAATGTAATAGTAAATTATTATTGACCATCAGCACATCCATACCTATGATTGTCCCATGGGGCAATGTCATGAGGTAACTATATGCTTGAATTTCTCTTGAGATTGCCTAATCATAGAAGAACAAGATCAACTTTTAGAAAGAACATATTGAAAGATACATTTTTGTCAAACCATTTGCAAATGGTAAATTAAAATTGTATCATAATAACAATCCAACCCACAACAAAGAATGCTTTATTGGTACATATAACACTTAAGAAAATAAAGACTGCTTTATTGGTACTTGCGAAAACCATATATCTCTATTATTTAATAAATTAAAAGAGTGTTGTTATCTTGGTACAACTTATATATTTCTACTTGTTCTTGTATTTTTCCATGTCACTCTCACCACCATGGTAGGTATCATGTATATAGTCGAAAAGGATTCTGACAGGTCTTTGTTGTTTCATGTATTGACAGTGCTCCCTCTTTGTGTTTGGATTCGTAGGAGGTTCTACATCATCTATGGAGTCCATGTTCTCGGTTGGTTCATTTACCTATTCATTGACATTGTTAGTGGTGGTGCCACTACTCTCTCCCACCATCTCACTTGTTGCGTCACTCCTCATGGCAACCGACATCTTGAACTTGCTGGAATGTGGGATGGCTTGTGCAAATTATATGTATGAACACAATGATACATGCAAGAATGTGAACTAAAGATAAAAATGGAAATAGCAAAGGAGAGGATCGCAGCCCCGTACCCGTTGACAAAGGTGGAACAATTTTAGAGGTCGACGATAGTAGGAGGATTTGTGGTATTGTGCTTTGAGGCTTCACCCAACATCGGTTATTTATAGCCAGTGGTGCTCATTTGATCGCTCAAGACGATAAGATGAATTAGTTGGGGACTAATTCTCTCCATTCATCTCCGCATGCATGCACGCTATCAACCTTAGAATTATTCCGCATGCATGTTGTCACGGGAGATTGGAATTATTCCTTCCATCCATCTCCACATACATGCTGCCATGCGAATCGAAATTTCCAAAAATAGAAATATTTCTGATTGGACTTATTCTTTTTTCATGTGACATTAAAATAATTGATTTTCATATTAGTAGAGATGTATATCCATTATCCAATCTTAATAAATATTGTTTATAAATTTCATAATAAAAAAGAAATAGTATTGTATGCCAAATTTGTATTTCTTTGTTACAAAATTTGACTTGATATGCGAGGTAATTTTATTTGAATTATTTGAAGACCAAACATGTGACTTTTTAACATGTCAAACTATTGGTCACGTAGTGAATTACGAATTTATAGATATTTTTCATTTCTTTTGAGGCTACCTGAAGGGTTACGCGGAGGCTACGCTAGCCGAAAACAAAAACTTTTTACCGCGCAAACCAGGGAACACTTGCAAGTAAGGGCCAATAGATCGTTACCGATTGGAGTATGCGAAACAACCAATCGTCTATCCGTCCGGAACCGTGGCTGGCCGATGACCGATTCCGGGATAGCCGATTCACCAATCAGCCGATTCGCAGATGCCGCGGCCGATCCGAGCCGTCCGACTGTGTTCTCGCGCCCGCTCCGATGCGCTCGACCGCACCGATTCCTCCACACCGATCAACGGCGCGCAACGTAGCGGCGCCTCTACCGGTATCCACACGTCCGGGGACGAACGCCGAACACCCGTGTGCTAGCACGCGATGCAAGGCTAGGGTTTGGCTCGAAAGTGGGGAGGGTTTCCGTGGAGATTGATCTCGGCGACTTCGTTGCACGCGATGCAATTGACGTGCCGCAGCTCTCCACCCCTTCCTCCTTTATATAGAGTTGGCCGACTAGGACTAGTGGCCGATCAGGACTCTATTTTGAATCGGATCTCATCCGTATCTCATAGAGTTGGCCGCCCACACGTCGTAAGCCCATAGGACTCTATCCGATCGGATCCCTATCCGATCGAGCCGTATCCGAGTCCAACTCGAATGCCCGTTCTTATCCCCTTAAGCGTGCGACCACGTAGGTTCGGGTATACTCGGTTTCGGCTATAGTCTAACTTAGCCGATCGTCGGCTCGAGTCCAACTCGGTCGACCCGTCAACGCGGCGCCTAGCAAGACATATTGACACCATAGTATACAAGAATAATATCGGCTCTGAACCTGTAATGTGTACATAAATCCCTTTGCCTCACGATACCAGTTAAGCTATAGGCAAGATGTGTGCCATCCCTTTAATAGCTTAACCTTTCACTCGAACCGTATTGGATTATCTGTCTATTGATTGACTCCTCAACCAACTCAGCATGGCCATGCATTTCCATAATCCAGTACCTCGAGGGGCCCAGAGATATCTCTCCAAAGGAGGGGCAAATTCCATCTTGATCACTCGCATCCCACTCCATGTTTCATAGCAAATCCGAAAACTACCTTTATAACTACCCAGTTACGGAATAGCGTTTGGTAGTCCCAAAGTAGGCTACTACACATGTTAGAATCCATGGTGATCTCAGGTCTAAGGACTTTGTACCAACACTACCTGAGACCAACTAATGGCACATTAATTCCTGTAGTGTCTCATGGTGGGTCTATCCAACAATGTGTTCTCCAACACATGTGTCCATGTTTATTGATTTGGTATCTCCATACCCATGATCTATGAGACATGATCATCAATCAATATACATGCCGATCTTAGAATCATATTTGTTCCAACAATATGACATATGATCAGGGATCGTTTAGAAATGGATTCATACATAAAGAGTCTCATAAATAAGTCACGTACTTATTGATCAATACAAGATGTCTATTTCATGGAACTGAATAACACTTTATTCATTTATTCATAAACATTGACGTGATATCCAACATCTTCATGTTGCCTCTAGGGCATATCACTAACACTACCATGGTCATTATTTAACTCCATGAACAACAATTGCTAACAGGTCATAAGAATTTGCCACGCCGTAACCTCTCACTGACAAGGAAGATGAAAACAATCTTAATATATATTTGTGAACGATATGGTATGTGAAGTCTGGAAATATATTATCTATGTTTATCCATTATCAAATCTCAATATTGTATATAAATTTTAATATTAAATTCCAGTATTGATATAATGTGATAAATTTGTCTGTTGTCCAATCTTGTCTCATCTATAAAAGCAGCGCTAATAATACAAATATAAAAGTTTACTCATAAGCTATATATTTATTTCTTTGCTTATTTTTTCTAGCTTATCAGCAGTAATTCGACCAAATAATATGGATTTAATTCCTGCGAGCCCGAAAACCCAGAAAGTGGGCACGTATTTACTACAACTCATCATTGTTTGGATGCGCCCGTCCGACAACGCTGCAGATATATACTAAATCATACTGATGCGGTCAATTATTAATTAGAATTTTGGAATGGAACTGATGAGATGTACCAAATATATGTTTATCCATTATTTGGTAATACATATAAAAAAATTGTAGCAATCTGTTAACACTGGAATTTGGTAACTGAGTTCCTAAGTTCGTAAAGACAAAGTGAAATCGGATCGGCTGAAGAAAGGAATCGTATTGGTTAAAAAGGGATCGGTTGCGGGGTTAGTCGGCTGAGGATGGGTTGAACAGGAGCATACAACAGCCAATTCTGAAGTCTGGAAGAGATGTGTTCAGTATGGAAGTTTGGGGGATAAATGAGAGATTCGGCTGTTAGGTATACGTTAAAAGATATTGCCACTCATGGATAGGGTCCTATAACGGCAATTGTATTTGTAATCTAGAGATTTGTTAGATTGTTAGTTGTGATACGGCATAGGTTCCGCTAGGGATAATATGGTGTTTTAAACAGTGGTCTAGATAGAGTCCAGGGTTGTAACAAGTATTTGTATTTCGGGTATAAATAGGACCCGAGGCCCTCTGTAAACAAAAACAATTCAATCAATCTAATCTTCGGCGCATCGCCACCTTTTCCTTTTAGACGAACACTCTCTTTGGCTTTGGGCTGCATCGTCTCGATCCCCAAACTCAGGTAAATGTTTGTCATTAGTGGTAAGATTATCTGTTTCTAATGCTTTCATCGCAATGATACATTAGAAATTAATGGTTTTACTGCGTCATATATCACATAATGCATATGAATTAGGTCAATGTTTAGATCTATCTGGTAGTTGGTCTATCTCGTCAAGAATATATGGTCAACAGGGCTAGGTCTAAGGGTTGGTTGATTCGTATGTAGTATCTACCATCTCACGGAATGTAAGTCGGTAATAATAGATTGGATGTTTCTTTTGATACTTAATGCTGCATCAAGTTTGAACTATTAAGTCGTCTTTAGAACCATGAGTGATCTGTTCTTCTGGGATTTACATTATTTGGAGATAGCGTCGGGGTTTCAGCCGACCTTATTTGCCCTAATGTGTTTCTTTTAACATGATTGTTACTAGATTTGTATTAGGACTACCTCTTATGTCAAGATCGTGTCCCTGGCAGATGTTGCTTATACGTTTAATCTAGGAATATTATCTTCACATGAGATTCATTGGAGTACCAGCCAATTCGATGTTAGTTTCCCAGTATCGGCTAGGCTATTGATCTGTATATTTATTATTCTTCGCTATGTTTGGATCGGGCGGCTGATGACTGTCTCGGCGTGTCCGACACATTCCAGTTGCTTGGCCCAAATATGGTCTAGAATAGTATATATACATCCATGGATTTCCTTAGCCGATTCCGTGAGGATCTAACCTAACGCTTAACGAACATTACTTTATTTTTCTTGTTGATTAGCAGATCAAATCAACTGGCACGCTCTACATGCTGTAGGCAGCCGAGAAGGACCTGCACTGGAGTCAAGCAGATCTCCCAGGCCAGCGCGTGAGAGAAATTTCTCGTCAACACAATCAGACAGTAAAGAGATAAATTTAATATTTATGTAGAAAGGAAACAATAGAAATAGTTAGTTTTTATTATTTCATTAATTGCATAGCATTGTGTACACGTGGAATCCATGTTAGCATAATATATCGAATGGAGTATAAGTTCTAATGTTTCTAACTCTATCATTGGAGGAACAACAACTGTGTTCCAACGGATAATGTTAGAAATGCATTAAATTTTCATAAAAATAATTACACCCAAAAGACTGAATTGCTATAGTCAAGAATGATCCATGATTATGATGATAACGCAACACCTAAGAAAGTTGCAGTTGAGGATTACATAGCCACATGTGTAAAATATTTTTGATCTTTTGAAGCTATCTAATCCCTGATGCGTGCAACAAAATCTTGTATGTCTATGGGAATATTGTCTTTGGCTTCATTTTCATTACACTTTAATATGTCTATGAGAACCCCAGTCCGCAGTTTATTTTCATCCTGTACACATATTAATTTCAGTCATTGTCAGAATACATTAACTTTAACAAAGTAGTAGTAGCAAATGAATACGGGTACTCACAGTGCAAATTGATGCTAATTTTGCGCCATCCCATGAGCACATAAAGTTGAGGACACAGAAACCTGTCACTTCCCTACACCAAAAATACACTATTACATTTATGTAGGCAAAAGCAAACTAATTAGTGTTTAGGTTGTAAGCAAGTACCAATTTTTCATTTTTGGAACATCTCTTGGTATTTTTCGATTCCATAGATAAATGTCATCATTCCAAGTTGGATTGGCTTCTTCCATAGCGAGCTTAACATTGATGGCTATATTGTTTATCTTGTGAACATAGTGTAGGGTTGGATGAGGACCCTTAAATGAATCAGGTATGTGTAGAGGGTCCAATATAAAGACAGTTCTAGCCTTCATGTCTAAGACGAATAATGTGAAGTGACCGAGGAAAGAATGCGGCAATAGAATCTGCAAAAAGATTTCATGCAAAGCAAACACAACATATGGTTGAAGAAGACAAAGATTCTCCAAAAGACAAATCAAACATATCTTACCTTGCTGCAGTTTGAAATGTTGTACTCTATGCCAGGCCAGCATTCAAACAACTTTGCCAACCATTTGACATCAAGTTTTGCACGGCGACGTGGGTCACGATGGAAATCAGATATGGACTGTTATGCAGAATATTTGTGCTTAGTGAGACATGATATATAGTTATAACGTAGTTATATAAACTTACCCAGAATTGCAAGTCCATGTAGTGGATTGTATCATCTAGAAATAGCAGAAGTGGGTTGCATGTAAGCATCCGAACAGCCATGTTGAAGCAACCTTTGTCCATCGACTTATTTACATCTAGAATATCTTGAAGATTTCTAAGACTCAAAGAAATTGGATATGGCTTCATGTTCCGAATCCATTCTTTCCTATAAAATCAAACAACCAATCAGTTAAAGCGAGATAATATGTAATCGATATTTCCTATGCATATAAATATAATTGGAAAACTGACTTACTCTAAAGATTCAGCACAATCAATTGACATGATATATTTGCAAAGAGCACCCACCAACTCTTTTCTGTTTGTTAATGTTGTTCTAGGGTCTAGAATACATAGAGATGTATCTGATTCGATCCTATGCGAGACTTCACATGGTTTTAGCACATCATTTGGAGTCTCAACTATCTGTACTTCACTTGGACTCTCATGGTCTTCATTATTTGGTTCAGGTTCCATATATACTTTCTTCGTGTTATAGTTAGAGCACCATAATATTGAAGCTAGCTTAAACCTAAAATTTGTTATATCTTCCTGCAAAATAGTAGCAGAAAAAGAATATGTATTGCCCTCATGATTTATATAATTGAACATACAATGAACTGTTGTACGAAGTACCTGAGTTACTCTATCAGATAGTATTGATCCTGTCCAATACACCATGTAGTTTATCATCCACAGACCACATGATGATCTTCATTACAGGATGGAAAAAATTGAATTGAGTCATTTATTTAGTTAAAGAAATGGTCATTTGTACAAGCATATATTGAAACATACCCATCAATTTGCATTTTCTCCGGAAACTTTTCTATGATGGGCCATGTTGTAAAATCAAGCTTCTGCCACTTTTCTTGGCTAAGATTTATATGTTGAGCTGCAAACTTGATATGTCTATCCAGTCCTCTTAGCTATCATGATATAAATATAAAATTAAATGGTCAATAATAACAGTAATATTAATAATAAGCAATTAAACATTAATTGAAAAACTAATAGTTACTCACGGTATTATGGATATCACGACGGTCCATTATTCCTAGCGAGTCGAGTACATGTATCTCGCATTTATGGGCATTAACAACTGCTAGGTACCAGTGAGTTTCTTCTATGTTAATTGGGATGAATAACTGCATCACACACTTCCTTCTAAGTATTTTCCACTAAAATAATGTTGATACGTATGAGGGATTATAGAGATTAACATGTCGTTGTCTAGATAATTGGCCACTCTTGTCACAACAGTATCATCCTTATAATTTTTGTGACCTAAGTTTGAGGCACCATCACTTTTAAGAATGCTGGAAATAATAGTGTTCTCCAAAAATACCTTTCCACCATCTCTATTAATAAGATGTTTTTCTTCCCTTATACAATGAATATAAGCATTTATAACCTATGAAAAAAACAATTAGATCATTTTTTGCATGTTTTGTTATGTGTACTAAACATAATTATACTTACATCGCCATTAACATAACTATTGTCATGAAAAAGACAATTCATGTCATATCTATAAAGAAAGGCACCGCTGATGTCGACGACCGTTTGTCTCTCTGGTAATTGTCTCACATAACCTAGGATCTGAATATCTTCTTCGCTGCAAATATAATATATAGCGAAAGATTTCATAAATAAATCATATTTGAACAAAAGAAAAGACACCATAATTTTTAAAGAAAACATAAGTACCATGCGGCATAATTTGAATTACATGAGCCTTCTTTGGTTTTTGTGTTCGACATACGAGATGTTTTGCCAACTCAATTTGTTGATAAGTGATTATTGACTTATCGACTTGGCACGACATCTCCGCATTGGATAATATCTCGCCGGTTCTTTCTGGTCTAAACAGAGTGCATCTGTGTCAATTAACAATTTGAGCCTTAAACAATGTATTCCTAACAAATGCTTACATCCTTGTTTTCTCTTAACAAGAAACATAAAAAATCAAGTATCATGCTCTATCTTTGCATAGTTCATTGAGATAGTTCATTGAGATGTCACTCGAGTACTCGACCAAGATAATCACTGGCAATAAAATAGAGATGGGCATTGGATAGTATGCGAGCTTGAGATTCCAAAAAAGAAACTAATCAATATGACACTCTATTTAAGAAACAAATTAGAAAATTATATTATTATTCATAAAAAATGAGTTCAACTATAAACACACAAAATAAAGTAATATTGAGGCATCAAGGTGTGACTATAATTTCGGATGTTTTTAGTCCCATAATTGAGCATCACACTATTCGAAAAAATCGTTAAAACAAAATTCTCTCATGTTTTCTACAAAATTTCTCAAATTTTGGTAAATAGGATGAACATTCCATTGCACTAATCTAAATTTTGTACAACTTAAAAAATAAAGCCCTTCTAGGTTGATGCAACACAGTTCAAAATTGCTAACAAGTGCAGCAACGGAAGAAATGGTCATGGAGATACAAAGGTTGGTGATTGTCTTTAAAATAAATTCAGCAGTAGCCCATAAATAGATCATCAGTAGCACAATGTTTAATAGGAATATAGGATATGGAATATTTTTGCAAGTTTGTCGTGCCAATGATTAATAGCACAAATGGAGCATCATAGGTGGAATATAGGATAAAAATGCAGTTATGTTGTTTCAGTAAAAAAAATTCACACGTCCATTTGTCATGATTAATAAATTCACAAAAAAGTAGCTCCCGTTATGTTTACATGTACAGTTGGTACTAATTATACACCTAAGCCTAATTAATCCGTCATTAGCACAAGTGTTAGTGTAGCACTTTATTGTCAAATCATAGACTAATTAGGTTTAAAAGATTCGTCTCGTAAATTAGTTATTTTTTAAGTCTATATTTAATACTTCATACATTTGTACAAATTTTCGATATGATAATGTGTAAAGTTTTTTATGGAAACTAAACAAGGCTTTTTTTAAGTAATATACTTTAGGACAGTCTCATCTGCATCTTTCATGGCCAATCTGATCCATATATATGTGCATGCATGCATAGTGCTACAGCACACAGGGTCAAAGATAAAATCAGACCGTGTTAATTAATTACGATATCATCATAAAAAAAACAATTGGTTTAGACGCATCGCTGCAACACGTGTTTGATATTCTGTTTAGCTATATGTATCCAACTATTTAATTATTGGGCGAATACGTTCCTTTCCCCCAAATTTTGCAGGTAATTTCAGTTCTTCCACAAAGTGTGATATACTCTTGCTACTTAAAGAGTTATGTCACTGTTATGACCTTCCAAAAAGGAAATGAGTTAGTAGACTATGAATTTTCAACTAATGTTGGAGTTTCAGCTGAACATGAAAGGACATTAATTTATAACATCTTCTAATGATACTCTACATCAAATAAAGATTTTTTTGTTCTACATCAAATACTCGCCTGGGACTAGAGGCTGCAGGACGGCAGGAGGAGGGTCGCGGACTCGCAGCGCGGGTGTTCGTCGTCGGGGAGGCCATCGGCGCGTCGCCTCGCCTGGGAGTCCTCCGCAGGCCGTCGGCGTCGTCTTCCTCCTGGGAGGGCGCAGCAGTGCAGGACTCCAATACACTTCCCTTTGATTCAATTGATTTCTGATTCGTCCCGGGTGTTAGTCTTCCTTGGCCTCTGAATCAAAGGAAATCAACTGCAAGCAGAGGGTCACGCGCGGCCGCACGGGCGTTCGTCGTCGTTAGTCCGTTGGCGTCGCCTGGGAACTGGCCAACTGGGAGGCCGTCAAAGTCGGCGCGTCGCCTGGAGTCCTCCGCAACGGCGGCACCACACTAGGTCAAGATTTTGCCATTTTGTGCCGTGATGGCGAACGAAACCGATACAGCAGCGACGCGGAATCGTGTTCTCTATCAGCGACGTGGATTTTGTTATATGCTCTGCTCGGATTGGATTGGGCTCCCCGAGATGGTCTTTTTGGCCCGAATTGGGCTAGATGGGATGACTAATACAACTGTGTGCTAATTGCTAATTGCTGGGATGAACTGATACTTTTTATATTAGTATAGATATAGATGAAATCAACTTTTGCTTCTTGGTTGACCTCAACGGGTATGTGTGTGCCATCTATAGCACCTATGCATCCATCAAACCAAGGGACATATTCTGCAAGTACGGAGCTGACTTGTGTGTACTGATTATTTGCTGGAACTATGACAGTTTGTGCCCATCTAAACAAAATAGCAGCCACCTGCGTTGTTTTCCTACAAATAGTATCTAAAGACCTCTCAAACCTATCTCTTCCTTGTCTAACACCTGCTCCCTGGGCACATGTCCATAGAAATAGACCTAAAGCTCTATTGACCTGCACTCTCTTATTGACTTCAACCCATATGGAATTAAGGTTGCATGCAACTGCAAGAATGCATCAGAGGGTACATACGCAAATTGTCAAGGCACCTTGAAGGATTCTGAAGGTTCCTTTACATCCATTGAGCTCCTGTCAACATGGCAATGAGGCTTTCCAATGGGGGTTGCGGTGCCATTAGCTCTTTAATCCTGTGGCGGAACCACTCCGAAATTAATCTAACTTAAGTGCACTAAGAACCCTGTCGCGTTCGCACACTTAAATAGGATTAAGCTGGGTGTCCGTCGAGTCAAGCTCAATAAACCACGTATTTTCGATCGAAACAACACACACTCACACGAAGGTGAGCTCCCAGAGATTACAACATTCCACAGCATATTAATTAAAACAGAATTTAATTTATTACAACACGAGTTCAAATGATACAGAAGTAGTCAGAGTTTCATTGCGGGAGCAGAGATTAGAGTTCAATTGCAGCGGAAATAAACTAACGTCGATTCAAAAGTAACTCCAAGGGGAGCCATCCCTGAAGCTCCTCCTCGTGATCCTCGCCCGAGGTCGCGACCCATTCGAGCGTCCAACCAGGAGGAAGCTGGTACGGCCAGGTAAAACTGGCAGTAACCTCCTCGGTAGTCAATCCTGAAAAAGTTAAGCCACAAGCAAGGCTGAGTATACTAACACTCAGCAAGGATTACCCGTCGGGTGAAAACTACATCACCGACTCCTAGACATGCAAGGCTTTTTGGCTGGTGGGGTTTGTTTTGCCAAAAGCGTTTACAGTTGGAAACATTATTGCAATGATTTTATCCTAATTAGATAGACTAAGTTTAGCAACCTATCTAAGCAATCAAGTGGGACAAACAATTATTTCCAAACATCGATTTTTGTTCATCACCACAATTCTTCCACTTGTTACTCAATGCAGAGCAGCGGTCAAGCAGTCTCATTAACAGCGAGAAGCGGACAGTTCGAACCGAATTTTGTAACCTGGCTAGGGAAACCCAAACACACGGTTTACGCCTGCTAAAAAGGACACAAAGGGCAGACGCAAACCAGGCCTTTCCCTTTTCAAACCTCGGATTGGTCCCAGGTCCCACGTTCCTTGGGCAAAGGTTATCTGCATCCGGCGTCACACATATACCCCAGGTAGCTAGCCGAGGAACAAGGTTCCAGGAAAGTGAGCTATTGGTCCTCCCCGGGTCGAGCAGGTACTTGGCTTACCGGTCCCATGTCCCGTGCATGTGTTTGGTACGTTCAAAAGCTTGACACAAAGAATCCACACGTTTCGACCTTAAGTCACTTTGGTCTACACAGGCGGGACAAACATGGGTACTAACAGTCCCGCCCGAAATCCTTATTGTTCCAGTCTAGCTAAGGAAATACAACTCCTATAACTCGCGAGTGACAGGAAATCACTCGACTTTTACCGTGTCCTTAAAGCATAGCAGCTAGCGACTTATCAACTAGTATTCAATCAAGGGTACCTAAGTTCATGCAACTATGGTTTTAATTCAACTCCTAGAACGTAAATGCACAATCAATAGAACAAACCTAGTTGCATAATTTTAAACAAAATAGGACATGCTCCGGGGCTTGCCTTCTTGCGAGAAGTTAGTCTCAAGCTCCAGCGGGTCTTGGTTGGCGACGACGGTGTTCAGTTGTCCTTCTTGATCTTCACCTTCAGTTCCCGGCACGAGCGTGATGCTGTCGTCAACGATTGCAGAATCTACACGAGATGCAGATGTAAAAAGGATTTTAATTCGGGTTTTAAGAATTTATTCAACTCATAGGTGGATATGATGACCATATTAACCTAGACAAGATTAAAAGGGGTCCATTCTCTTTATTAAACAAGTTCTAGTTTAATAAAAGGAGTTAATTTCTCTTTAATGGTGATTATGTACATATATAGGATTTGTCATCTTATTTCTTCACCAAATCACTTTCGGTTGCTGTTTGAATGAATTTCCAATTGTGATTTCAATTTCTTTGTTTAAATGCTCAAATCACATGAAAAGAAGGTTTTTCATTTATTTTGCCCTTTTATCAAAGATTTCAACTCCAAATTATTGTGGAAGCTTGGTATATCTTTTAGGTATGAAACTTTTACAGTGAGTTAAGCTTATTAAGATGGACTCTCAGTAAAAGTTGAGCTAAAACCGAGTTGAAAATACATTACTAAAAATATAGCAATTAATTAATACTAGAAACAAGATAATTCCATATAAAAATAAATACTAATTATTTTAACCTAAAACTTTTACCAGAGCTAGATCTGCCTTAGGATAGCCCATCTACCAAGTTGTATCCAAAATGGAGTAGTAGAACTCCCTAAAAAATTGCTACTTTAAATTCTTACTCAATTTAATTTGAGCATGTAAACAGTGTTAAAATAATTCCTAATATTTAATTTAAGTGCATTTGGGTTCTAATAAGACACTATATAAAAATTACATTTATTTACACAGTAAAATAATTTCTAAAATTCCTAGATCCAATTAATGTTGCGGGTACAAAATAAATCATAACTCGAGCTAGATTAAGTATTTTTGTGCATACTTTCTAAAAAATACTAGTCATAAACGAAGTAACAACATATCCAAAATTTAGAACCAGTGCATGTGTAATTTTTGAATTAAGATGAAATTTTCTCAAACGGTGTTTGAATTTTAATTCAAAAAATAAAACTCAAACAGATGGTCAGGCTTTGTAAAAGTTGTAGGTCTCATCACAAGGAGTCCAAAGAATTTTATTTTGCATTTTTCTGACTTTTCTATGATTTTTAATGGATTTTTGAAGTTCACAGCATTGACCCTAGGTCTGGATTTTTAACTTTTACAAACGGGTCCTCGGGTTTTGCAGAAAAGACCTCGGAAAGAAAAGGGGGAACGCAATCGGGTCCTTCGCCGGAAAGTGAGCTCGGCGGCTCGATTCCGGCGAGGGGAGGCCGGTATTGTCCGAGGTGAGGGCATGGGAACGACGAGGAGCTTACGTGGAGTTGTTTGGTGTAGACGGTTGGGTCGGAGTCGCACCACACGCGGCCGGCGACGAGCTCAGTGGCGGCGGCGGCGGTCTGAGCTTTGCGCCGGTGGTCCGGGCGGCGATAGCCCAGGGGAAAGAGGCGGGTGAGGGTCAGTGGAGGTAGAGGAGTTTGTAGACGCACTGGGTTTGCGAGAAGGAGGACCGGAGCGGCGCACCACGTGAAGCCCGAGCTCGGCGGCGCAGGTTGGCAATGGCGCCCGTGCTCTGTGCGTCTGCGGCTTTCGTGGGGAAGAAGGACAGAGAGGGAGGGGTGTGCGGCACGGCGGATCTTGCGGCTCTCTTTATAGCGCGGCGAAGAAAGAGGCCAGTGGAGCTCGGCCTGGCGCTCGGCAGAAGGACAGTGGCGGCGACGGCCATTGGCGCAGCGGTGGCGTGCGCAGGGGAAAAGGGCGAGGTGATGGGTACCGGCGCGGGGTGGCGTGCTGCAGGCCGAGCGCAGACGCCGGGGAGTGGCTTGGCGCTAGCGAAGCTCAGGAATCGACCGCGACGTGGCCACCATGCCGGCGTCGGGTCCTGCTGCCCAGTGCGCGAGCGAGCTGGTCAGAGGAGGAAGAAGACGTCCTGACGGCCTGGCCCCACATGTCAAAGAGACATTTACGAATTTTCCAATTCAAAGTTTTGCTTCGAAATAGAAGTAGCTCCCGAATTCCAAAAATCGCGAATAAGGACTTTTTGGAAAGCTTAGAAGAAGTAGATCACAAATCTTCATGAACAAGATAAAGATCTGTTTTGGTTTGAGCAGCATTGAGCTAGGAAGTTGGGTTGTTCTTGGGCTGTTTTTCATGTTTTCGAATGACTTCCACTCATTTTCACAAAATTCGTGCAATACAAAAGTTGTGGAATTTGTTAGGATTAACAACTTTTATTTTTGTATATTTTGAAGTTTAGTGACAAAATTTGAAGATTTGGCCAAAATTCATTTTCAGCCTTTTATACTTAGGTCAAATTTAAATGGAGCCGAGCTAGGATGTGATTTTTGAGCTTCTTCCTCTCATTTGTGGAAAGAGTGATTGAAACAAAAGTTGTTCCAATTGAAAAGATCTACAACTTTTATTTTGGTGGACTTTTGAGTTTATTAGAGAAATTTTGATCTTTCGTGCATTTTCCAATTTTGCCTTTTATGCCATATTGAAGTTTTGGACTCGTCATTTCATGTGTCACCTTGTTTTAACTCCATTAGTCCTTTAACACACTTTTCATCTAGTTTTTTGATTATAATGTGGACATTTAAAATGATTTAAACATCAGAGATGTTACAAATCCTTCGCAAGCAGATGGCCGCATGGGCTAAGTTGGTTACGTCCGAACTATCGCTGCTAGTGTCACTGGATGATGAGGTCTCGTTGCTGTCCATTTTAACTTGAACCTATGCAAACAAATGACTGTTAATGTCAAAGGTACATGTTACTGGTGGCAACAAGTGCGAAACAAAACATTGACCTCGCATTCATAACCACTTACAGGCAGCAGGTACGTGGCTTCGAACTCGGTGGCAAGGCAAATGTTGTTCAACGGTATGTCACCAAGGTCTGCCAAAGGAATACTCATTAATGGTTACCTTGTGTTAAAGACGATCAAAAGTAATAGGTCAATACGAGACAGCACCTTTCTTTCGCCAAGCCAATTTTTTCTTGTCTCAACAGGAACATACTGGGCTTCAGCTCTCCCGCAGCCAGACCTGAAATGTAATCAATGTCAACATAAACAAATGGGTCTACATACAAAAATAAACAGCAAATAGTTGCATGACACAAATGGTTTAAGAGCCAACAAACCGGATTGAAAGTGTCCAAACATAACAAGTACACAGCATCTTATTTGACCTTATAACACAAATAAACGACTTTTTTCTGTCCAAATATTACAAACAAACATAAACACATGGGTCCAAATACGGGACACATCGAATGATACAGAAACATAGTTCTCGAGTACGTCTTTATTACAGACAACAAGTACTCATCACACGCAACAAATAAAAACTGATTCAACTAAAAGGTAGCAGGGGCTGCATTCTTTTCCATCACTTGGTCTTGGGATGCATAACTTCCCAGGAAAGCTTAACATAGTTCTTCCGCCCTTGTTTGGTTTTGCAGTTCCAGGAAAGCCCTACGTTTTATCCTGTTGGTGCAGACGATCAAAGCTTGGGAGAATAACATATCACTCTTGCTGTAGCCATCTTCACACAGATAGAAACGACTTTTGCCACCTCCTCGGCGTCAGCCGCATGGTCAGACTTCTTCTCTCTAGTTTCCTTAATGATGTGACCGAGGTCTGCAAGGCAGTCGTCAAGGGAAGGAGTCTGGCTACTGGTTTTTTTCCTTGGGCTATTAGCGGAGTGATCCTTGCTGGGTCTTTGAGGACTGACCAACACTACGGGTGTTTACGGGGTCCTCCGACATTTCTTGTGGAGTCTGAGGGCTTCCACCTAGGGAGGTTCGGTCATTGCCATGGCCATCGGCAGATACCAGCTGACCCCTGTCACGTGGGGTGTGCCCGAACAGCGCAAAGAGTTGGTCACAACAAGAAAGCTGTTTGTACTTCTCATGGGGATGTTGGCTAATTTCCTGCACGTGTGGAATGGTACGACTAGTTAGGAGATGGTGAGTGGTAACCTATCAGCTCCATAGGTAATGAAGGAGAAAGTCTGAGTTAGTACCCCATGGGCAGCGGCAAGCCAAGCGGGGTCAGCAGCCACTTCACCGGTTTCTGGGTCACGGCCAAGTCCAGTATGCATGCAACCTTCGCGCCAATTGAAGAACGCCCTTTTCAGGTCATTGAACTTGTTCTGCAGCTGCTTCTTGTGGTAGCCCAAATTAGTGATGTCGTTGAAGGAACGATAGATGTTATTCCACCCGATAGGGGTAGGACATCTGTCGGACCAGTGACAAAGGTCTTTCTGCTTAGCCACTAGGTCAAGCAGGACGGCCATGGTGTGGTCATCCCAGTTAGCACGATCACGGGACATCTGTGTCAACGTTTGCGAAACACAAGTATTATGTGCATGGATCTTAAACAAATAAAGTGAACCTAAACGGTTATCAATTAACAGTTTTAGGAATAAATGGGCTAAGAGCATCCCAACAAATTCTCAAAAAACAATTCTTAAAAAGCTCATTTAGAGAATTTCTAAAAATTTTAGAGAATGAAATAAAAAATTGATACGCAGATTCTTAAAATTGATTCTCTATTTTTCCTTTTTCAATCACAAAACTCGTGTTTACATCAGTATTCTACATCCATAGCAGCTGAAAAATGAATAGGCTTGGAGATTTCACTATGCCTGAGTAGTAGCAGCACCGATTTTTTTACATACACGGGTGACTAAACCGAGTAGCCAACTGATGCAGGTGGTGGCATGCGCCAAGATGCAGCGACAAGCTTTTTCGGCGAGATGTAGGATGGCGGCGGCGGCGCAGGCACCGACGACGCAAATATGTTTTTTCGTGTAGGCCTCGCAGTAAAATAATTCTTACGGTGACATGAGCTATTTTAGAGAACCAAGACTCTATTCTCGCTTTTGAGCATGAGATTTTGATTTTAGAGAACCTATAATTTTTGAGATCCATGTTGAGTCTGTTGGAGCTAGTTTTTTAAAGAAAATTCTCTAAAACGGAATTAGAGATTAATTTAGAAACACTCTTGGAGATGCTCTAAGTTTAGTAGAAGAAGGAAGACTTGCCTTTGCAGTATGCCGAGGGCGTTTGGGGGGTGGTTCCGAGGGCCTGGCTTGAGGTGGAGACCACGAAGATGTTGAGGACAATGCCAGTGTGGGCACCTACCGCAACACGCGGAGGGGTGCGGCGGTGTCAACGCTCCTCCTCCTCCCTACACCACAGACCAAGCGCGAGATCTAAGGTACAGCGTGAATGTAAGCTACACCGACGAGATCTACAACATGCGGTTGTGGAAGTACGGAGAAAAAGCAACTTACTGGCTGGCGGACGACCTGAAGAAGGGATGAACGGACGACGGCTCGCTCACGCGAAGGTAGTCACGGCTAAATGGGCCGTGCTCCCATGGGCCGACCCGAGCATGCCAGCTACTGTAGCGGCATGGCCCGGCACAGCCCGATAGGCAAACGGGCCATGCCGGCACGCCCCGACCAGCCGTGCCGTGCTTGGGCCGGCCGCCGAGCCCACGGGCCGGCATGGCACGGCACGTGCACTGTAGCGGCACGGCACGGCACGGCCCGCGGCGCTGGTGCGGTCGAATCGGCTTGCGACACGTGGCGAAAAGCAGCATGCGTGCGCAACGGCTCTTCGACGGTCCAATGGGAGCACGCCACGTGTCCCCAACGGCTATATGGCTGTTCAAATTTCAAATTAGCCGTTGGAGACCAAAAAATCATAAAAATTCAAAAAAATTGCAAAAAATCAGAAATTTTGCCCTATAAATAGGGCATGAACCCAGTCATTTCTCCTCACCCCTCACTTCTCATTTTGTGCTCTCAAGTGCTCTAAAGTGCTCTCTTTGCTCTCAAGTATCCATTTTTTTGATTTTGACAACATTTGCTCAAATTTTGTTAAAAATCAAAATTAGTTTCGTAGTTCAATAGTTTGATCGCAGAAGTTTGAAGTTCTCGCAGTTGGAAAGACGTAAGCAATATTTAAATTTGTGTATTATTTGTATTGTGTTTATGAATTTAATAAATATTTTATAATTTGTTTATGTCGGTTTAAAATTTCAGAATGGATCCGAACTATCCATACCGTCGCCGTCTTTCACTTTGGATGATTTCGACCCCAACTACATGTCGGGGTTTGAAGATGCCTCCGGATCGGCTCCAACTCCACCATCTGTGGAGGAGGTACCGGTTCGAGCAGCTGCGGTGGCTTCGAAGGATTATCTTCCGATCCATGAGCGGAAGTGTTTCGACACGCACGGCCCGAAAAGATCGAGGACCTCCGGTGTGTGGCAACACTTCGACGAGATAAAAGAAACGGACGAAAGGGAGGTATCAAAAGCTCGTTGTAGAATATGTAGGCAAATGTTATCTGCTCGTGGTTCTGCTGGTACAGGTCATCTCGAGTGCCATGCAGAGTCGTGTGCCAAGAAGCAAGGAATACAACTCCGGCAACAACAATTTATGCTAAACCCGGATGGTACGGTACGTAGTTGGGAGTAGATCCCATGGTTGCTCAGGAATCTCTTGTCCGGTTAATCGCCAAGCAAGATTTACCCCTGAACATTGGAGAGACTCCTGATTTTGAACAATACATTCAGCAATCTCATAACACTAGGTTTAAATCTGTAAGTAGGCAAACGACAACTAGAGATTTAGAGAATGTTTATCAGAAGGATTCAAATGCACTTAAGGAACTGTTTAGTACATGTACTTTCTCTGTTAGTGTTACTTCAGATATATGGAGTAGTAGAGCTAGGCAGGATTATCTTAGCGTTGTTGTTCATTTTATTGATGATGATTGACAATTACAAAAGAGAGTTTTATGGCTTAGGTTAATAGGTGTCTCACATACAGGAGAAAACATAGCTAAAAGAATTAGGGAAGTAATTAATAAATTTAATCTTGCTGATAAGATATTTGCTGTCACCTTAGATAATGCATCTGCTAATTCTCGGGCTATGGAAATATTGCAACCTTTATTTTGTGTTTATGCTCAATCGTTTCTACTACATCAGCGTTGTGCATGCCATATAATTAATTTGATTGTTAAGACTGGCATGAAAAGGGTTCATAACCATATTGATGTTGTTTGTCAAGCAATCGCGTGGTTAACTGCTTCGAACCCGCGGATTGGTGCGTGGAAGAGGTTTTGTCATGCGGCGGTAAGAGAGCTCGTAAGTTTGCCACCGATGCTGAGCATCGGTGGAATTCAACATATTTAACGTTAAAAGTTGTTTTACCATATAGTGAATTACTTACGGATTTTGTTCAATCACGTGGTGGCCCACGAAACAATGACGAGTCGCCAATATTGAATGAGCATGTTTGGGCAATTGTCCAAAAATATAACCATTTTAGAAACTTTTTATGATTGTACTCTTACTCTGTCACAAATTTATTATCCAACTTCTAATATAATTTTGCACAATGTTCTTGAAATTGCTTCTCTATTTAAAGAATATAAAAATGATGATGTTCTAACTGAACCTGTCTTTCACATGAAACAAAAATATTTTAAATATTGGAAAAATATACCTATGTTGTATGCGTTTGCTTTTGCTTTGGATCCTAGGTGTAAATTAAGAGGATTGTCGCTATTTTATCACTTCTTGGTGATCTTGTAGGTATAGATTATAGTTCTTTTTATACGAGGTTAGAAGTAAATTATATGAAGTTTTTGAAAAGATATGAACTAAAGTTTCGGGGAGTTCGACGGAGACCCCCTCCTATCCCCACTACGGGTAAGAAGAAGATACAGTGGGATAGGATTTGGGGTGGATCATCTTCAAGCCAAGGTGGTGTGTAACATCCGAAAATTGGAGAATTTAAAATCGGAAATTAAAAATCGGGACTTACAAAAACTTTTTGCTTGTTGCTTCTTGATCGTGCTTATTGCTTCTTATTTGCCAACTTGGTTGCATAAAATTTATTTTGGAAATGATTTAATTTGAGGTTAGAGAAAAACCAAGTGTTTTGAAATCCCGGATGGGAGAAAAGGTTCAAAATATAGATTGAAAGGAATAAATAATTAACATTTGGAAATTTATAAAAGTCACTTTGAAAAGTATATACTCTTGGTTTAAACTCTAATTTAATAATGTAAAAGTAAATATTATTTAAATATGGGTGATAAAAATATTTTTGAAAAGAAAATACGGAGTAGAAAAATTAATTTTAACCAAAGGTCTTACCTTCTTGAAAAAAATAAATTAGAAAAGAAAAATATATTTTTAATAATAAAAAGTGGATGAAAAAGTTTGAAAGTATAATTTCAAATTTATTTTGGGAATATTAGAATTTATCTTGGATTTTTAGGATGAAAGAAAATAGGAAGGGAAATTAGAAAATTAAATCGGGTAAAAAAAGAAAAGTGTACTGTTCTCGCATCGGCAGTGTTCGGCCGGCCACACGACTCACGTACGCGCGCGCCACACGTCGCCCGCCGTTCGCGCCGTACCGGGGCCTCGGGCACACACGTTCTCGTCGGCGCTACCCTTCCACGCACACGGTTTTCGCCGTGCGGTCGCGCCGAGCCGTGGGCCGGTCGTCGCCGCGTCACCCCGTCCTACGCACGGCGCTCGCCACGTCGCTCGCCATGCCGCCCATACACGCACGCGCGCACTGCTCGCCGAAGTCGCCGCTCGCCACGCCGTGCACAACGTCACCGTACCATGTCGCGCGTCAGCCACGTTTGCCGCAACGTGCGCGCGCACGCGCAGCGCGTCAGCCGCCCGCCGCGTGGCCGCCCGCCATTCGCCGATGCCCGGCCGCTCTCTCGCTATTCCCCGTTGTACAACGCATGCGCCGAACCGCCCTCAACAACACTGGGGAAACCCCGCGCGTTTCGTTGGCCACGCACGCGCACCATACCGCTGACGCCGGGCCATGGTCGCGGTCGCGTCGTCCTTTCCGTCCCGTCGATCGGCTATAAGAAGCCTCCCCAAGCCGAGCTCCAAACACACCAATCCTTCATCATCACCCCTTCGTGCAAACCCCCAATTTTCCCCCAAAACTTCCTCACCACACTCGCCGAATTTTATGGGATGATGAAGAACCCTAATTTCGGCCGCAACTAGCGATTCTCCAAAATTTGCCGGAACCACTCGGTTTTTCTTCAAATCAAAGGTACAATCATGCTCTTTATTGTTATCACTTTGTTTTCCCTCGGTTACTTCAACTAGAAAGCCACCGGAGCACCACCGTCGGCAAGCCGTCGTGCCTCCCCTGCCTCGGCCGCCGTCGCGCGCACGCCGCTAGCCCACCCCGATGCCGTTTCGGCCAAACTACCGCATCCATTAGCAGCGCTGAGCCTCGTAGATACTTCCCCACCCCTCGCTGTGGCCGTTCCATCGTCAGGGCACGCCGGCGACGAGCTCCATCGCCGTCGCGAGCAGGCCGTCGTCGCCAGCCTTCCCCACTACCTTCCCCGTCCCGCTAACCCCCTAGGCAGAACGCTATTAGCCCTTAGATGCTCGCAAGCCATTGATTCTAGGCAAAACCCGGCCGGAGCATGCCTGCGCCGAGCTCCACCGCCATTGCAAGCTCACCGCCGCTAGCTGGTCTCGCCGTCTCCCCGGCCCGGCCGAGCTCGAAAACGAGATCGCCGTAGCACGTAGGTGATAATGGACCCCCTCGCACCCCTAGTTCGGCCATCCTCGCCGCCGTCCGCTCGGTGCTTCGCCGGTGCCGCGTGGAAGAAGAAGAACAGTGGAGAAGGAATAAAATAAAAAGAGAGAAAGGAAGGAGCGAAGCGCTCCGTAGCGCAGGTGGAGAGAGACGAGAGGAAGAAGCAAGGTCGCAGTTCGAACCCCATCTCGCGCGAATTTTGCCGATTTTATTTATTTTTTCTGCTTTTCCATTGGCCCGGACGTCGGGAAGAGAAGCAAAGAACGAGAGAAAGAAGGGTGTAAGGGAAAATAAAGAAAATAAGAAAAGAAATTAGGAAAATAATAAAAATATAGGGAATAAGATTTGAAAGAATAGAGTAGGTATAAATATAAATTCATTTTGGAATAATTTTTACAAAGGTTGCTTAGAAAATTAAAATCTATTATTTCACAATCTTTTCCAAAAACCCTGAATTTATTTGCTCAAATTAGTTTAATCACAACAAAATATAATTAATCAACCTAAAGTATTTTTACAACCATGATGATAAAGTATGATTTTAATTAAATTAATTAGGGGATAATTATGAGATTAATTTATGACCTAAGTACAACTTTTATCTAAACTCGGATTAATAGGAAAATTCACCAATATTATTTAACATAGCTATAATTAAGATGTTATCATGACTGTTATTTAACATTATCATAGGCTTCCCAATAATCTAAAGTAACCAATATGGTTCCAAACATTGGGAATATAATTGTCACCTAAAATCGGTATTAAACACTAACTTTATCATATGGATTTTCTGAAATTAAAATCTAAAATTATTTAATGCAGTGTCAAGCTTTAGGGTTAACTAGTTATTTTCGGATTCAATTATTGTAAACCCTAGGACTTCGCGACCCGAGGAATATTTTGATAAAAGTAAAAGATAACCACTTCCTTTTTGTTAATTGAATCATCAACTCTAATATTTTCCAAACTTTAAACATATTAACTTAAAATAAATATCACATCATACTTAATTAAATCGGGTTCAATACGAGAGTTCAAATCATTGCAACTCTTTCGCTCTAACTCAGATTTAGCCGAAACTCGAGCCTAGGTTCGCATAGAGTCATAGCCTAGTGTTAGGAGCCACTATTGCGATTTACTTGGTTTTCTTTTGGATCTTACTGGATTCTATTTGAATTCTAATCGAATTCAAATTTGGTTTCTCGCACGTACGATTAGCGTCCGAGGAAGGCGTTTGGTACGCGGAAGACCCCAACCAACAAGTGTGCGAGCAAGGCAAGTCATCACACTCTTTGAACATATTGATCCTACTTTGTGAAATGATGTTGATTTCAAATTACAAATTGCATGCTATACACAAATAAGTACCTATGCTTGATATACCCTGCTTTGATGTTGATCACCATTAGAGTTATTCATTGTAACCTTCGATGTGATATGACCGGAGGCTAACTTCGGGAAAAATGCTTAGCCCTGCTTATACTAGATCCCTGCATACTCATGATTTTACAAAGAAGCTTTGTGCTTGGGCAACTACCTTAGGGAAGGTAGTTGGGATGCGGCCTGTGGAGACATGAGCGCCACATGGCCATGAGAATGATGAACTAAGTTTGATGAACAGTGAAAGTACTACACAAATGTTTTAGACTGGGGCGGCCGGATGATTTGGGTGGATTCCGGAAAAGGCAAGTGCTGACCCTGGTCAATTAAGGACCGAGCCATGAGATAGCGGGAATCGAGCCGCACAACCGTACTTCTCGAATGGGTATAGACCTAGGCGATTAGATAGCCAAGCGGAGCGGTATCCTTGCATAGATGGTTCTTTATGATGTGGTTTGTGTGATGAAGATGAGGCTGCGGCCCATGTTGTGGATGTTGAAATTAAATCGATATTAATTGAACTTAAAGATTGAGGAAGTCTTTCCTTACCCCGGGTGCGCCAGAACTCCTCTCACTGCTAGAAAATGACGGCTAGAGTGCATGAGGGCTTAAGTTCATGGAGCGGGTACTGCCAAAGTGAGGTTATCGAAAGGCTTTGCCGTGACCGTCCCATATAAAGGGATATAGGCTCATTCAATGGGCAGTCGCGGAGTGCGGGTAAAGTGTACATCCACTGCGGTGTGAATGAATCAATCTATTCGAATAGCCGTGCTCGCGGATATAGAGCATCGTGACAAGACTTTCACTTGACTAGACTCATAAAATTTAAAATGATGGGTTGATATGCATAATGATTTTGTATCTTTGGTGGACTCGGCTTCTCGACTGCGAGAAGAGGTAGGCTCCCAGAAAACCATATGACGCACCGGAGACGGGAAACCATCCTTGGTATCACGATGGATGGCAGACAGAACCGTCGCCGATTTAATATACTCTGGAACTAAAACTTGACTTGGCTAGCTGTTAGGCTTGTGAAAAGATTTGTGAAAATTGGCTTTATGCAAAAGAACCCCACCATCCTTTGAATGACCCTACCATGTGCATCACTTCCGTGTTGGCTTGCTTGAGTACGTTGGGTACTCACCCTTGCTATACGCACAAACCTCCGGATGAAGGAGATGAGGAAGACCCGTACACATACTACTAGGAGGAATGAAGACAATGGAGCGCAACAGGTCTTAGTCCCCGGTCGTTGCACTGGGCAATCGGCATCTTCTGCCTTCCGTCTGCTATCTTATCTAATTTACATTTTCGATTGTATCGGACCGGTAGGTCCTATATGTATTGGATATTGCCTTCGGGCCTATTATTGTAATAATTTCGATGTAAGACTATTCGTGCGTGTGCACCTGATTATTCAGTACTGTATTTCGTGGGTACCAACTACTCGATCCAGGGAAATGGTACTAAGAACACGAAAGATTCCCGTTCCAAAAATGGGGGTCCACAGAGCTGGTATCAGAGCTGTGCGACTGTAGAATAAGACCAACTGGCGCCCCACCCCCTTTATAGCTGGTCAAAGGAAAATATCCCTACATAGGATTATTTTGGAAATACAAACTATTTTCACAAGGCAAACATATCTTCTCTCTTACCCTAATTTCTATACAAACATTTGATTTTTCCAAATTACCTTTCTCTAAACCCTAAACTATCTTCAAAAATAGATATAGGATCGTGATGTCACGCCTGAAATTCACACCGAATTTCGCAGCTAATTTGTGCATTACATCCTCGTCCGGGAATCGGAGGTACACAAATCGACGTTATTGATAATACGAATCCTCGTCTTAGAAACAATATAAAAGAGTTACACAAATGCAGCGGAAAGGAAAATAAACTGACTTAAGCTAAACTTTGACACGAGCGAGCGGAACACCAACTCCATAGCTAAACCTTGACGTGAACAAGCCTACACCTCCTCGGAGACCTCGCTCTCAACCTCGCACCGAAGGGGAAAAAGAAGCAAGACGAGTACAACCACCGTACTCAACAAGTCACACCGGAAAAGGGGTACATGATGCAAGATAAATAACAAGGAAGGGTCAAGGGCTCAATTTGCATAAACAGCATTTGCGGTATATAATAATAATATTCGAAGACAAGTAAACAGTAGTAATATTTAAGCGGTATTAAATAAACACGTCCAACGCTCAAACCACGTTGCAACAGGCCCATCCATCCACCTGCACTAGTCATATTCCAACATTTCATCCGAATAAAGCAAATGAGACTAATCAAGGTGAATCGGTCGATCGCCGTAACCGTGGGCACGGCTATTCGAATAGTTTTTACTCGATCGAGAGGTGTACAAGCTGTACCCACAAGACACAATCCCACAACACATTACCGTGCGCCGGTGCACCACCACGGTGCCCGGAAAGGAATTGTGACAAGACCCTTCACACAACCCCCTCTAATCAATCGTACCACACCAAGGTTTCGCCCCCATTCCCATCGGGCAATGGGCAGCCCCCTCTAGTGCCGCGGTGAATCCGGAAGCTGATCAACCCTTAAAACCGGGGCCGACCCAACTCCATCACGCCCACCCTCTCTGGGATACGTTAACTAGAGACAACTATGCTACGGGCCCAGCCATTACCCATGCTGGCTTGTGGTATGCACGGCATTTCTTCCAGGGTTTCCGAGAACCGGTCCTTAATCGTCATGAGCACGCTAGCCAAAGTCCAACCATGTGCTCACGACCCACCTTTCTTATAATTCAATATTATTAAGAACAAGATCATATCTTAATATCACCGGGAGGTCAACTTTAGCATTAAACTTAGTGTGATTCCCTTAAGTGAGCTAGTTGCGCTAAGCATGACTAAGCAACCTTAAACTATCATCTAGTCACATTGGATCCCAAGTTATCAATGATATAAGGTAAACAATCCTATGGTTGAGTACAATAGGTATAAAACATCCCATGAAATGACATTTTAAAACATATGCGGTATTTGAATGAAAATAGAGGTATTTACATAAAATAGGTACAATATGGTCAATGTAAGGTATGACTTGCCTTGCTCGAGACGAGGAACCTCGGCGACTACTTCGAAGAGAACGGGCTCGCCGGAAAACTCGGGATCTACACGACAAAAAAGCACTCAACAAACACCCTAAAAAGTCTACTGAAACAGCACTGAAAAGTATTTTTAATGGATTCTTGACATTTTTCTGGATTTAATGAAATTTGGATGGACTAAAACGGAGCTCGGATTCAGAAGATATGAATTTTAGAAGTTTAATTGCGATTTTTAAACTAAACGAGAAAAGATTAAATTATTTATTGCGCAATTAAGTCCCCGGTGACGTCATCCACGCGCGCCTCGGGGGCGTCGGCCCTAGGGCGGACGTCGGCGCACGGCTGAGCCGCGGGAGACGCGGGCGCGGCGGCCGGATCGCTGCCACGTGGCGCGATCCGAGCGGCGGACGGCGGCGATCGGACGGCGCGGATCCGTCGCGATCGGACGGCGCGATTCCGTCCGATCCGCAAGATCGGACGGCACGGGGCGGCGCTAGGGTTAGGGTTAGGGTTTGACGGGTGGTGGCGGCGGCGGCGGGACGGTGGCGACAACCCGGCGGCGGCGGAGCAGCGGCGACGACCGGCGAGCGGCGGGCAGCGGCGACAACCGCGAGCGGCGAGCCAGGCAGCGCGGCCGGCGGCGGCGCGCGCGCGAAAAGAAAAGGAAGCAAACGAAAACAAAAGAGACCATGGACGGCGGCGAGCTCACCGGCGGATGAAACGACGGAAACGGCGGTGACACGGGCTAGAATCAACGGCGAACAAAGGGGGAAACGAGGCGGAGCTCGAGGGGGTTTTAAAGGGGGAGAGGAGAGATCGGATCGGGCGCGGAAACGGCGGGGATAAGGTCGCCGGCGTTTTCGGACTCGGAGAGAGAGAGAGAAATATACGGCGACCGTTTCGGGCGGCGGCGGGTGTTGCGGCGCGCGGGAAGGGCGGGCACGGGTGCGGCGGCGCGGGCGGAGCCGCGCGGGGCCACGCGGCGCGAGGCGCGGAAACGGCTGAGAAAGAGGCGGGCGGCGCGGCTATGGCGGCGGCGGGCGGGCCGGCCGGCGCGAGGGAGGCGGCTCCGACAGTGGGGCCCACCTGTCGGTGGCCGTGGTGCAAGGGAGGCGCGCGGACTTGCGGCGCGGCGGGACCGTGGGCTTCGGCCCACGACCGAGGGAGGAGCGGCGCGCGCGGGGAGCTGGGCCGACGGCCCGTTAGGGCGACGGGCGGGAAAGGAACCGTACGGGCGTACGGAAAAAGGAAAAAAAGAAAAGAAAAGAAAAAGGGAAAAGGGACTTAATTAAATTCTGTTTGCTTATTTAATTGATTAAAAATACTTAGAGTGCTCTAAAAATTCCAGTAAAAATCCTGTTAGCGCATTTTGACATGCAGAATTCAAGAAAAATCCTACCATGTCATTTCCATTTATTAATTGCATTTTAAAATTATAGGTTGACTCCAGATTAATTTCAGAAATTCCGATTATTTCTGGGTAAATTATTTAAATGAATTAGGGAAAAACCCGGGATGTGACAGTGACCTGTTAAAGCTTGGGAGATTGTTTATTCCACCCGCTAAAGCAATAAGAGTACACGGGAATAAGGACCCAACCGAGCTTAACCTTTCTTCGATTTCTTTCTCTCTCGACAATAGATGGGAAAGAACAAGGGCAGAAATCAAGATCTCAGCAATCTCATGGATCAACACGAGCGACCTTGTGGACACTCCACCTCCTTTCCCTGTGAACCCGACCTTAGCCCGGGTAGTGGCTAACCAAACACGATTAATGGCCATGATGATGCAACGGATGCAACAATTGATCCAACGGCAAGAAGATGCAAACCCGGGGTTGGTACCCGAGCAACGCCGGTACGTTCCGTCGCAAACCACGATGACTCCCACAAGTATACTGTCAAATCCATGGGGAGCAATGACACCAAGTCCGCCATTTGGATGGAAGGAAACACTTGATCCCCGCTACGGTTTCATGGAACAAGGACATGGAGTTAAGAACAGTACATGGGACAAGTACACTAGGACCTCGATCGAGGGAGAGATACAATGCGGAAGGAAGGACAAGGAATTCAATCCAACAACCGGCCAAGATTTCAGTTCGCCACCACTCAAGAAGAGGAAGTCACAAAAAGGGAATATAGACGGTACAGGCAATATGATCGTCACATGCACAGTGTTCACCTCTAAAGATGCTATGAAGATTCCCCGACGTCGAAAGAAGAAGAGGGCTTGCTATAACTGCAAGGAGTATGGGCACCTTGCCAATCAATGCACCAAGCCACACAACACCCCTCCTCTTACCGATGCCAATGCAACAGCCATAGGTGGCAACCCCAGATCGGGCGGCAACCCAAACAACTAGACAAGAAGTCTGCAGCAACCCTGGTCTTGCTTTGTAAGGTATTAAGACAGCAATGACCGTGCCCCTTCCCCTTTATATATGAAGAGCCTAGACCGATGTTAGTTGTCATTGTATTATGTTGTGTGGGACTGTGCATGGCAGTCCGATGTACCCCTCCTATGATGTAACGTTTATAAACTAATATAAAGTTCTATGTTACCTCTTAAACGAGTTTATTCCACCATGCTTGTGTGTGCAAAAGATCATTTGAAACAACTTAAAGTGAACAAAAAGAAAGAAACGGGATCGAATAGAATCGTGACCTTAGTAGGCCTAATCCCTTACCCATCTATACTCTTCGGATGGCGCGCCGTCGCAGAGCCCCGCAGCTGCGAGAACCCGCCGAGCCTAACCTCTCCACCCTAGCGAGAGGTCATGGCTTTACAAACCCAACCGCTTCAAGCCATTGCCAACAACCGGGGAATCGCGGAAGTTCAAGTCTAGGAGAGTTTATGAGAGCCAAGCCGCCTACCTTCTCCACAACAGAGGAACCCCTGGATGCTGAAGATTGGTTGAGAGTGATAGAAAAAAAACTAACCCTCGTCCGAGTACGAGAAGCGATAGAGTCATCTTCGCCACTAACCACTGGAAGGTCCCGCAAGTGACTAGTGGGACACTTACAAGGAAACCCGGGCTGAAGATGCCGGAGAACCGACATGGGAAGAATTCACAGATGCTTTTCATGAAAATTTTGTACCCACCGCAGTTATGAGAATGAAGAAGAATGAGTTCCGTAGATTGCGCCAAGGCAACACCTCGGTGCAAAAATACCTCAACAAGTTTACCGGCTTGCCGTTACGCCACAAGTGCCACGGCGAACGAAGAAGAAAAGATGGATAAATTTATCGAAGGACCGAACGACGAGTGAGAGGACCAATGATCGGTCAAGACCACACCGGCTTCTAAAGCCTCATCAACAAGGTCGTAAGGCTTGAGCATGACCAAAGGACGGTTGAAAACAACCAAAAGAGAAGACTTGCTCTAGCCCGCTCGATTCAAGGAACGCCCTAGCAACCCAAAGGAGCAACACCAACAGGTCGGAAGCCGGCCGTCGCAATGACCAATCGCCCGTTGCACCCGCAACGCCGCAGCCACCCGCCACCCCTTTCCGCTCCCCAAGCACCTACCTTGGCGACCCCAAGACTTAAGAACGTGAACTGCTTCAACGTGGGGAATATAGACATTTTGCCAATCACGCCCTAAGCCACATAACACCCCGTCCGTACCGGAGCCAACGCCATTGCTTGTAAAGGGACCCCGCCCGCACTGGATGCGGTCGTCGGGACACCCACCGAAGGAGGCCACCACGAAATCCGCCATGGCCAAGTGAACCATGTGCATGCTTGAAGAGGCCCGGGAGGGCCGGATCGTGCTAATGGGGTACGTTCCCCATCCATTCTGCACTAAGTTAAAGTTTTGTTTGGTTTCAAAACTTCGCATTCTTTCATAACCTCGAGGACAAGCTAAGTTTAAAATTTATTTTAAGGGGGGTAGAGTAACATGACCCTGATCTTCAGATTAGACACCACCTGTTAGTCAATTGGACATTACGCCTATTCTCGGAGAACAAGGTAAAGATGGGTCTAAGTCCCCTCAAAACATAATTGGTTTCATATACTTTACATGGAAACCAGTTGGAACGCTAGTAGCAGTCCTAGCAATCAATGTCATCCAACCACTCTTCTGACAAGCAAAACCCAACCACAACCTAAATCACCCGAGCACCAGTTTAGGCAAAACATCCAATATGCTCCTGATATAAAGACAAAAGTAAGATTCAGGCAGTGACCGCCAGATCCATACATAAGGGGACAAATTCTAGGAACCCTCCATTGACTACCTAATCTATCAGTAACCCCAGAAAAGAGAGAAAAACAATGGGTGCCAACATGACGAGAAGACAAACCGCCTCACCAAGGAAATCCTGGTGACCATCCTCTGTCGCATCCCGCCATAGACTCCAAACAAAAACTAGTGGGTATAGCACCCAAGCCGGTAGGGTACTAATAACCGTTCCGACATACCACACTTTTGCCCACACCCATCGCCAGCAACCCCTTTCGCCAGAATGCAGCCTTCACGGTCGAAGAACCTCGACACCGCTATCCTTCGAGCATCGTCTCCGGCGACGAATCCACCCATTGCCTGAACCGATGAGGAGACATCTCCTTTCACCCTAGGCCCTGCGACTGCAAGCCCTAACCGCCGACGAAGTCTGCCTCTACCAGGAACCCATCGCTCTACTTTGCCTTCGCCATGTGGCCCTCGCTCCATCCCTCCTTCACTCGAGCTACTTCGCCTCCGCTCACTCTCCAATCGCTAGCCGGGACAAGTGTGAGAGACAAGCCACCTCTCTCTCCCTTTCCTTTAAAAATGAAGCAAGGGCACACATCAAAAGATTCCTTACGGAAATATTAGATTAATAGAACCACTAAGCCTAGAGTACCTAGAAGGGTGTCTTTAAAAAAAATATAGTTATCTGAAACAAAGAATCGCAAGGACACAGTGGGGATCACCTTAAGAACTCCGTGATAGATTTCCGCCTCATCATAGGCAATTATCCTATCCATCGTTTGTTGGGATGAAGTCCTAAATAGATCGAGTCTCATATGAACCAACAGGACTTCCAACCACGGCCCAACCCAAATCTCGGGGACGAGATTTATTTTAAGGGGGTAGGTTTGTAACATCCCGAAAATCGGAGAATTTAAAATCGGAAATTAAAAATCGGGACTTACAAAAACTTTTTGCTTGTTGCTTCTTGATCGTGCTTATTGCTTCTTATTTGCCAACTTGGTTGCATAAAATTTATTTTGGAAATGATTTAATTTGAGGTTAGAGAAAAACCAAGTGTTTTGAAATCCCGGATGGGAGAAAAGGTTCAAAATATAGATTGAAAGGAATAAATAATTAACATTTGGAAATTTATAAAAGTCACTTTGAAAAGTATATACTCTTGGTTTAAACTCTAATTTAATAATGTAAAAGTAAATATTATTTAAATATGGGTGATAAAAATATTTTTGAAAAGAAAATACGGAGTAGAAAAATTAATTTTAACCAAAGGTCTTACCTTCTTAAAAAATAATAAATTAGAAAAGAAAAATATATTTTTAATAATAAAAAGTGGATGAAAAAGTTTGAAAGTATAATTTCAAATTTATTTTGGGAATATTAGAATTTATCTTGGATTTTTAGGATGAAAGAAAATAGGAAGGGGAAATTAGAAAATTAAATCGGGTAAAAAAAAGAAAAGTGTCTGTTCCTCGCATCGCGGTGTTCGACCGGCCACACGACTCACGTACGCGCGCGCACACGTCGCCCGCCGTTCCGCGTCGTACCAGGGGCCTCGGGCACACACGTTCTCGTCGGCGCTACCCTTCCACGCACACAGTTTTCGCCGGTACGGTCGCGCCAGGCCGTGGACGCCGAAGTCGTCGCCGCGTCACCCGTCCTACGCACGGCGCTCGCCACGTCGCTCGCCATGCCGCCGTACACGCACGCGCGCACCTGCTCGCCGGTCGCCGCTCGCCACGCCGTGCCGCAGGCGTCACCGTACCATGTCGCGCGTCGGCCACCGTTTGCCGCAACGTGCGCGCGCACGCGCAGCCGCGTCGCCCGCCCGCCGCGTGGCCGCCCGCCATTTGCCGATGCCCGGCCGCTCTCTCGCTGTTCCCCGTTGTACAACGCATGCGCCGAACCGCCCTCGGCAACACCGGGAAACCCCACGCGTTTCGTTGGCCACGCACGCGCACCATACCGCCGCCGGGCCATGGTCGCGGTCGCGTCGTCCTTTCCCTCCCGTCGATCGGCTATAAGAAGCCTCCCCAAGCCGAGCTCCAAACACACCAATCCTTCATCATCACCCCTTCATGCAAACCCTCAATTTTCCCCCAAAACTTCCTCACCACACTCGCCGAATTTTATGGGATGATGAAGAACCCTAATTTCGGCCGCAACTAGCGATTCTCCAAAATTTGCCGGAACCACTCGGTTTTTCTTCAAATCAAAGGTACAATCATGCTCTTTATTGTTATCACTTTGTTTTCCCTCGGTTACTTCAACTAGAAAGCCACCGGAGCACCACCGCCGGCAAGCCGCCGTGCCTCCCCTGCCTCGGCCGCCGTCGCGCGCACGCCGCTAGCCCACCCCGATGCCGTTTCGGCCAAACTACCGCATCCATTAGCAGCGCTGAGCCCCGTAGATACTTCCCCACCCCTGGCGTGGCCGTTCCATCGTCGGGGCACGCCGCGACGAGCTCCATCGCCGTCGCGAGCGGCCGTCGTCGCCGCCTTCCCCACTACCTTCCCCGTCCCGCTAACCCCCTAGGCGAACGCTATTAGCCCTTAGATGCTCGCAAGCCATTGATTCTAGGCAAAACCCGGCCGGAGCATGCCTACGCCGAGCTCCGCCGCCGCGCAAGCTCACCGCCGCTAGCCGGTCTCGCCGTCTCCCCGGCCCGCCAAGCTCGAAACGAGATCGCCGTAGCACGTAGGTGATAATGGACCCCTCGCACCCCTAGTTCGGCCATCCTCGCCGCCGTCCGCTCGGTGCTTCGCCGGTGCCGCGTGGAAGAAGAAGAACATGGAGAAGGAATAAAATAAAAAGAGAGAAAGGAAGGAGCGAAGCGCTCCGTAGCGCACTGGAGAGAGACGAGAGGAAGAAGCAAGGTCGCGGGTTCGAACCCCGTCTCGCGCGAATTTTGCCAATTTTATTTATTTTTTTTCTGCTTTTCCATTGGCCCGGACGTCGGGAAGAGAAGCAAAGAACGAGAGAAAGAAGGGTGTAAGGGAAAATAAAGAAAATAAGAAAAGAAATTAGGAAAATAATAAAAATATAGGGAATAAGATTTGAAAGAATAGAGTAGGTATAAATATAAATTCATTTTGGAATAATTTTTACAAAGGTTGCTTAGAAAATTAAAATATATTATTTCACAATCTTTTCCAAAAACCCGAATTTATTTGCTCAAATTAGTTTAATCACAACAAAATATAATTAATCAACCTAAAGTATTTTTACAACCATGATGATAAAGTATGATTTTAATTAAATTAATTAGGGGATAATTATGAGATTAATTTATGACCTAAGTACAACTTTTATCTAAACTACGGATTAATAGGAAAATTCACCAATATTATTTAACATAGCTATAATTAAGATGTTATCATGACTGTTATTTAACATTATCATAGGCTTCCCAATAATCTAAAGTAACCAATATGGTTCCAAACATTGGGAATATAATTGTCACCTAAAATCGGTATTAAACACTAACTTTATCATATGGATTTTCTGAAATTAAAATCTAAAATTATTTAATGCGGTGTCAAGCTTTAGGGTTAACTAGTTATTTTCGGATTCAATTATTGTAAACCCTAGGACTTCGCGACCGAGGAATATTTTGATAAAAGTAAAAGATAACCACTTCCTTTTTGTTAATTGAATCATCAACTCTAATATTTTCCAAACTTTAAACATATTAACTTAAAATAAATATCACATCATACTTAATTAAATCGGGTTCAATACGAGAGTTCAAATCATTGCAACTCTTTCGCTCTAACTCAGATTTAGCCGAAACTCGAGCCTAGGTTCGCATAGAGTCATAGCCTAGTGTTAGGAGCCGCTATTGCGATTTACTTGGTTTTCTTTTGGATCTTCTTGGATTCTATTTGAATTCTAATCGAATTCAAATTTGGTTTCTCGCACGTACGATTAGCGTCCGAGGAAGGCGTTTGGTACGTGGAAGACCCCAACCAACAAGTGTGCGAGCAAGGCAAGTCATCACACTCTTTGAACATATTGATCCTACTTTGTGAAATGATGTTGATTTCAAATTACAAATTGCATGCTATACACAAATAAGTACCTATGCTTGATATACCCTGCTTTGATGTTGATCACCATTAGAGTTATTCATTGTAACCTTCGATGTGATATGACCGGAGGCTAACTTCGGGAAAAATGCTTAGCCCATACTAGATCCCTACATACTCATGATTTTACAAAGAAGCTTTGTGCTTGGGCAACTACCTTAGGGAAGGTAGTTGGGATGCGGCTGTGGAGACATGAGCGCCACATGGCCATGAGAATGATGAACTAAGTTTGATGAATAGTGAAAGTACTACACAAATGTTTTAGACTGGGCGGCCGGATGATTTGGGTGGATTCCGGAAAAGGCAAGTGCTGACCCGGTCAATTAAGGACCGAGCCATGAGATAGCCGGGAATCGAGCCAGTACAACCGTACTTCTCGAATGGGTATAGACCTAGCTGATTAGATAGCCAAGCGGAGGCAGTATCCTTGCATAGATGGTTCTTTATGATGTGGTTTGTGTGATGAAGATGAGGCTGCGGCCCATGTTGTGGATGTTGAAATTAAATCGATATTAATTGAACTTAAAGATTGAGGAAGTCTTTCCTTACCCGGTGCGCCGAACTCCTCTCACGCTAGAAAATGACGGCTAGAGTGCATGAGGGCTTAAGTTCATGGAGCGGAGTGCGCCAAAGTGAGGTTATCGAAAGGCTTTGCCGTGACCGTCCCATATAAAGGGATATAGGCTCATTCAATGGGCAGTCGCGGAGTGCGGGTAAAGTGTACATCCACTGCAGTGTGAATGAATCAACCTATTCGAATAGCCGTGCTCGCGGATATAGAGCATCGTGACAAGACTTTCACTTGGCTAGACTCATAAAATTTAAAATGATGGGTTGGTATGCATAATGATTTTGTATGCTTGGTGGACTCACTTCTCGACTGCGAGAAGAGGTAGGCTCCCGAAAACCATGACGCACCGGAGACGGGAAACCATCCTTGGTATCACGATGGATGGCGAGCAAACCGTCGCCGATTTAATATACTGGAACTAAAACTTGACTTGGCTAGCTGTTAGGCTTGTGAAAAGATTTGTGAAAATTGGCTTTATGCAAAAGAACCCCAGCCATCCTTTGAATGACCCTACCATGTGCATCACTTCCGTGTTGGCTTGCTGAGTACGTTGGGTACTCACCCTTGCTATACGCACAAACCTCCAGATGAAAGAGATGAGGAAGACCCGTACACATACTACTAGGAGGAATGAAGACAATGGAGCGCAACAGGTCTTAGTCCCCAGTCGTTGCCTGTGGCAATCGGCATGCTGCTGCCTTCCGTCTGCTATCTTATCTAATTTCTATTTTCGGTTGTATCCAGACCGGTAGGTCCTATATGTATTGGATATTGCCTTCGGGCGTATTATTGTAATAATTTCGATGTAAGACTATTCGTGCGTGTGCACCTGATTATTCAGTACTGTATTTCATGGGTACCAACTACTCGATCCAGGAAAATGGTACTAAGAACACGAAAGATTCCCGTTCCAAAAATGGGGGTCCACATGGTGGCAGTTCGTCGGCTACAAGTGGAGACAACTCTTCGCATGGTGTGGCCGAAGAGTTGTCGGGTTATTTGGACAGCGACGCCATCCACCACGAAGCACAAGACTTCAACGTCCTCGGGTGGTGGAATGACCACAAGTTAGCATATCCCGTGCTTTCAAAACTACCACGGGATGTGTTGATGGTGCCCGTCTCGACGGTGTCCTCTGAATCGGCTTTCAGTTTGTCGATGTCGGAGATCAACACGCGGGAATCCGAGGGACCCCCTTTTTCGGTTCGGCACAGGGGAGCGATGAATCTGGGTCTAAACTCTCGGTGAGGATGAGGTGAAGCTAGTAAAACTCGAGAGAAATCAAGATGGCAGGGACGCAAACGATTTATATAGGTTCGGGCTACCTATAAGGTGTAATACCCTACTCATGTTCTGTATGTAGTATGAGGGATGGATTATAGGGGGCAGTGATGGTGTTCTCTTTGAGGAGTCGGAGGTGGACAAGGAGTTGCTAAGAACTAGCTGCTGCTCTGGGGACTGATGAACCGAGTCGAAGGAACCGTCTTTATGGTGGACTTGGGCCTCCTTTTATAGTGCAAGGGGAACACCACAGTAGTCCTGATTTTCTCTACTCCGCTCCACGTGAGGGGGCGGTTTTTTCTCTGTCTTGTCGGAGAAGCTGCCCCCATCTTTGCCCCTGTGGCCGCGTCATGGAGTTGGCGGAAAAAGGCGGGCGTCGTGGCAGCCATGTTGCTGACGCGGGGATGGGTCGGCCTACCTACTCCAGCAGGGCCCACTGGTCGGTGGCCCAGCTCCTGGGTAGGTGCTGACGCAATGCCCCCTGCGCTCACACTCTCTCTCCCACGCGGCCGCCCAACGCATTTAATGGGACTAAACGGGGCGTGAGGGGGGTGTGCGCGGAGTGGGTGCGCTGCCATATCACAATCGCAGTCAAAGACTTTATGCCTCTTTGCCTCGTGACGGGCAAAAAGGGTGATGATGAGAGAGGCTGACAGGTGCGCCTCACATCGCATTGAATGCGGCGGGGCAGGCGCTCAGCCTCTCTCTCTTTGGGCATTAAATGAGGTAGTTGGCAGTTGGACTCGCTCCTTTCTCGAGAGGTGCGGGGTGAGGACGGGGTTCGGGGATCCCGACCTCCGCTCGGGGTTTGGGTGATCCGGACCTGCCGCTGGGAATACGGTGGCCTCCGGGCAGCCCCCGGGCCAGCCCCCCTTGGGACGGCCATGTGGCCGCCCGTGGCCGGGACCTGCTTGAGTTACCCAGGGCATATCTTTGGCGCGCCTTCCTTTTTCAGATATCGTATCCCCAACATACCCCCGGGCCCATATCACCGATAGTAGCCCCCGGTGTTGACCGGGGCCGAGTCGGATCCGGGCGCGGTTAACGCCGTTTCTTTGAGAGTGTGGGCCCGGGCGCTGGATGTGCCTCACTATAGCGGAAGGCCGGTACGCGACAACCGATGTCGCGCTAGGCCAAGCTTTCTCTGAACGGGGGGCGAGTTTATTCAGGCCGAGCACGTGGGGGGCCATCGAAACCACCTAGCTCTCTCCGTCCCGCGTAGTGCGCCTGGTGGACGCGAAACCCCAGGTGGCGCGAAACTCCAATGGCGCGGGAACCAAAGGGGATGCGAAAAAACGAAAGGGCGCGGAGCCGAGGGGGCGCGTCATGTGGTAGTGGGGCGAAATTAATGCCGTAGAATCCGAGGGGGCGGTGGTTGCTTATAAAAACAGATCCGCGTGAAGGGGGATAAGTTTCTACGCTTTCCACAACCATCGCCTCTCACAGCCATTCGCCCTTCGTCTTCTCAGCGCCCTTGCTCCTTCTGCTTCCTTTCTCTCGCCACCGGCTTCCTCTCCCGCGCTTCAGCACCCACCCTTTAGATGGCCCACGATTCGCCTCTGGAGCCGGGAGCGTGCTCCCCAAATCCCTGGTCCGCACCACGGAGGCCCGCAGCCTCTTCAATAAGTACACGCCGCGCGGCACGCCGCGGCGGCGATGTTCCGGAGGAGCAGCCCCCACGAGGATGGCGTTCTTCGCCTCCTTCGCCATGGTCGGGCTGGTGCCGCCCTTTTCTCGCTTCTTCCTTGACGTGCTGGAGTTCTATGACCTCCGGCTGCACCACCTCACCCCCAACGCCATCTTCTACCTCGCCATGTTCGTCTACACCTGCGAGATGTTTGTGGGGGTGATGCCCTCACTTCACCTCTTCCAGCAGTTCTTCTGGGTGTGCCGGGCGGGCTCCCCCGGCATGGTCGGGTACGTGGCAATCCAGCCGCGGAACGACAGGACTGTCGGCACCCCCTTCATCGACATCCACCCTCGCTCCAGGTGGGAAACGGAGGGCGTTCGGTTCTACACCGGCTTAGGCGACCACCCCGCCTATCCCTTCCGACGGGGATCCCGTGAACCGAGAAATTGGGGGCGCGTCCGCGAGCCGGAGGAGCCGGGCGGGGTGTTGGAGCGTATCAGCTACCTCCGGTGGGGGGGGGCCTGTCCAGCCACGCGGTCTTCCGCGACTTCCAGATGAGGCGCATTGCACCGTTGCAGGAAAGGCCCCGCCCCGCCCACATGTACACGGGCTTCAACGATGATATGCGGACCCATGTGGGCGCCATCTACAATTGGGACGAGAGGGACCTCGCGATCCTGGTCCGCCGCACCCTCGGGGTCATGGCGATGGACCTGACGTAGCTCCCGCCCGGGTTGGTGCCGTTGTGCCAAGACTCGGCGCGCCCGGAGATCCTGCACGCGCTGCAGGTGGTGGGCGACGGTGTGGGCTTGTCGTCGGCGCCGAGCATTTTACTGGGGGGTGGGGACGATGACTACGACGACGTCGACGATCAAGTGCCCATCGGGCGGCTGGCCCGCCGGGGTCCGGGCAGAAGCGAACCGGGGGCCTCGGACCCGAAGGGGAAGAGGAAGAGGCCAGATGAGGACCCCTCACCTCCCCCATCTCCCCCACGCGGCGGCGCGCAGCGTGCCTCCCTCCCCGCAGCTGGAGCGCGCGGGCGGCGGGCTCGGCGCCAGGGCCACTCCGTCGAGGGCCGAAGGGCCACGGCGACGGCGGCGCGACGACGACCGAGGCCAAGCGCACGCCCGCGGTGGGCATGCCATTGGCGGGGGCCAGCCGCAGCGCCCGATCGGCGGCGGGGGCATCAAGCAACAGCCCCACAAGCCCCCCGGGCAGCCCTGCGAGGAAGAAGCAGGCCATCTCCTGGGTTTCCTGGGACTTCGACGCCTCCCACAGGTAACGCCTTGTGGATACGTGTGCGCCCTGTGGGCCTTGTGTTTTTTTTCTTGTGTTGTGATTCCTTCTTGTGTTTATTTTTGCTCCCGGCCCGAGCACCGCATTTTCGCGGGGTTATACCCAAGGCGGTTACGCCTCGGCTCGGCGGAGGAGGCGCGGGAGAGGTCCGGGCGCTTGAGCCCTTCGGTCCGGGTCGCCCCTTACGGGTTCGGGCCACGATCCGATGCCATCGGGAGGGGGCCCACCCCAGCGCCGGGCGTCGATCGCCCCGGGGAGCAAGTCAAGGCAGCCTTTACACGAGAGGGGGTGAGTGGGCGGCGGAGAGCAGCCCCAGGGATCCCCTCCGCGGCAACCATCGCCACCACCACGACAGCCGTCACCCGCTCCTCGCCACACGGCGCCGTTGCCCCACCGGCCAACATCAATTCTGCCGGCGCCGGCCCACCGCTAGCTCCCGACGCGAGTGCGACGTCACCGGAGGCGGGCGTGGCGACGGCGTAGCGGTGGCGGGTGGCTCGGTCATGTGGCGCCTTTGGCTTCCCGCTCCGCGTAGGCGGCCGACCTCGGCCCGAGCTCTGACTCCGAATCCGGGGGTGCTTGGTCCAGGTTCGTGGCCGCCCTGGACACCGAGCCCCTCGTCCAGTCACAAGAGCGGGCGAGGAGATTGTGTCCGGGAGCCTTGGAGGAGGCCAACGCGGTCTCCTGGAGGGCTCCGAGCCCAGTGCGAGCCTTGGCCGCCGGAGGTTGCGGTGGCGCGGCGGGAGGCCGATGTCGACGAAGGCCGTCGGGAGCTAGCGGCCACGGCGAGGGTGGAGGGCCTCGTCTGCGGGCGGGAGCCGGCGGAGATCGAGTGGCGCCGGGAGGAGCTCACCCGGTGTTCGAAGACACCGTCGTTGAGCGGCACGTCGCCGACTTTTGTGAGCAGGTTGCCGCCGCCGCAAAGGAGAGGGTCTGTACCACCGCCGGGAGGTTCATTCGCGACCTCGACGAGCGCGCCCAGGAGCTCGACCAGCGCGAGCGCACCTTGCACGACGCTGAAGCCATCGCCGTCGGCACTGACGTCGAGCTCCAGGCCCGCGAGGCCGGCCTGGCGGAGCGGGAGAGGGCCCTAGAGGCGGCGTGGCGGGCGGTCGAGGACCGGGAGGCCACCGTTGCGGGCCGAGGAGGACTGCACCGTGCGGCGGGAGGACGAACGTGGTGGCTGAGAAGGCCATCGCGGAGTGCGAGGCCGCTGTGGAGGGGCATGAGGTGACGGTGCTGGAGGCCCAGGAGGAGGCCTCCCGGTGCCTGAAGGCCATCTGGGAGCATGAGCAGCTGCTCGTCGCCGCCTTGGGCTGCCGGCAAAACGAGCTGGAGCGGTGGGAGCAAGACTTGGCCGCTCGGGAGCAGACGGTTATCGATGCGGAGGCGCAGGTGGAGAAGCCCTCGCCAGCCCCCCGTTCCAGCGACGCGGTGCCAGAGCTGGAGGAGGCGCGCCGCCGGATTGCGGAGCTGGAGCACACCCTAAGCTTGGGGCTTCGGGTTGTGGGCTCGTCCGTCGAGCGCCTTCGGGAAGCGGCCTGCGAGGTGGGGGTTATCCGTCCCCTCCCCAGCATCCCTACCTTGGGGGGGGGGGTTAGCCACGCACATAGATGAGTGGCCGAGGGGATAAAGAGGGTGCCGAAGGAGGTCGATGAGGTGGCAAAGGAGTCGTCGTATGAATTATCCCGCCAGGTCGCGACGCTTATCTCGGCGAGCTACCAAGCCCACGACCCCGGCTTCGACCCCTACATCCCCATCGAAGACTTCCCCGAAGGCACCGAGGAGGCCGCTCGTCGCCGCGTCCAAGACGCCGTCGATTCCATCATGGTGGGCTTTGATGGCACTCCGGCGGCCTTCCAGCTCGCCCTCCACGAGGACTCGCCGGACGAAGACCTCCCGGAGAACGCCCCCAGCGACCCGCCGGCCACCTAGGACTCCCCCCGCTCCCTTTTTGCTTCTATCTGTATTTGTGCACAAAGACATTCGTAATATTGCTTATAAAATCAGTGAACTTGCCTTTATCATGTTGGACTTGTATTGTGACAGCTCATCGTGGCTGCTTCTGGTGATTCGTATGTGTATGTATATGTGTTGGGAGCCCCCGACCAACTTAGCGCACACATAGTGGCGGTTAGTTGGCCCGAGCCCCTGCCTGTTTGTTTGCCTGCAATCGGTAGTTCAACTTGTGGTTAGTCCAGCCATTGAAAGGATACGGTAGCATGATCTCCTGCCATGGTTCGTCCCATGTCTTGGGAGCTGGTTTGGGTTCGGGCAGCATGCACCGGCCGTCGACTGGTGCCTTTCTCGGGGTTTTAGGTAGGAGCGAAGGCATAAAAAGGGCCAGCGAGGGCAGCGGCAATGGGGGTTCGGGACAGGCGTGTTAGTACGCACCCGAGCCCCCGGGCGTGATAGTATGCAACATCGCTCTACCTTCGACGCCCTTAGGGCTCTCGGGCTAAGGGAACCATCGAAAATCCGCATCCACAGTACATGCTCCAGCACATGGAGGAAAACACACTAGAAGTAGGTATTTTGCAAGGAAATCATAGGGAATGTAACAGCAAACTCATTGTTCATGCCATAGGAAGCAGTGGATGAACTTTCATGCATATTTCAGCACACCGTGCGGCTTATGGGTAAAACCTGCGCAGGTGGGAGATGTTTCACGGGTTCGGCAACGGAGTGCCGTCCTCTGTGGCTAGGCGGACTGCTCCCGGACGCGGGGTGCCGATAACTTTGTATGGCCTCTCCCACATCGGGGATAATTTGCTCAGCCCCGCACGCGTTTGCACGTGACGCAAGACGAGATCATTGATCTGCAGCGCTCGGGGGCTGACTTTGTGTTGATGGTAGCGACGGAGGCTCTGCTGGTAGCAGGCCGCGCGAAGCGCTGCCCGGCGCCGCCTTTCTTCCAAGTAATCCAGGTCGTCGCGCCGCAGCTGCTCTTGATCCGTGTCACACCCAGAGTTTTGCCCTAAATTGTTTAAATAATTTACCCTGAAATAATCGGAATTTCTAGAATTAATATGGAGCCAACCAGTAATTCTAAAATGCAATTAATAAATGGAAACGACATGGTAGGATTTTTCTTGAATTCTGCATGTCAAAATGCACTAACAGGATTTTTACTGGAATTTTTAGAGCACTCTAAGTATTTTTAATCAATTAAATAAGAAATCAGGAAATTAATTAAGCCCCAAAAATCCTTTTTTTCTTTTTCTTTTTTTCTTCCGTACGGCCGTACGGTTTTCCCGCCCTCTTTCCAGCTTGGGCCGCCGGCCCGGCTCTTCCCCGGCCCGAGCCGCTCCCGTGCGCGTCCTTCTGGTCGTGGGCCGAAGCCCGCGACGCCAGCTGCGCCGTGAAGTCCGCACACCCCCGCTCGCGGGTCACCGACAGGTGGGCCACACTGTCGGGTCTCCGTCCCGCTCCCGGTCGGCCGGCCCGCGCTCCGCTCCGTTTCCGCTGAGCGGTGCCACGTCGGACCCATGCCGGACCCGATCCCACGATGCCGCATCCATCCCTACGCCCTTCGCGCTCGATGAAAACCCTATCCGCGAGGGATTCGCCATCGCCGTTTCTCTCTCTCCGAGTCCGTAACCAACGGCGACGAATCCGCGCCTATCCCGTGCCCTTTCCGATCTCGTTGCGCCTCTATAAAGTTCCCTCTTCGCCGCCGCGCTTTCCCTTTGTTTCTCCCGCGCGTTAGCCCTAAAACCGCCGCCGCCATCGCCGTCTTCTCCAACTCCGGTGAGTGCGCCGCCGCTTCCCTTCTCTCCGGTTTTCCCGTATTGTCTCTCGAGTCGTTTCCCGCGCATCGCATCGCTCTCCGTCGTTGTCTCCGCGCCCGCAGCGCCCTCCGTCGCCGTTGTCGGTGCCGCCGGAGATCGGCCGGCGCCGTGCGGCCATGGCAGCGGCGGCTCGAGCCGCCGCCACCCAAAACCCTAACCCTAGCGCCGCTCTTCCAGAGCCGTCCGTCGATCGGATCGGGCGGATCAGACCGTCCGATCCCGCCCAATCCGTCGCCGTCCGATCCGATACCGCGCGGCTGGATGGCCGCCGCATGTCCGCCCATCGGCCACCGCCTGAACCCTAACCCTACCGCGATCCGCACCGTCCGATCCTTCGGATCGGGCGGATCTGGCCGTTCGCTCCCGCGCAAGCCGTCGCCGTCCGATCGCCGCCACTCCCGCGGATGCGTGCCGCGTGTCCCCGCGCTCGCCGCCGCCGCCGTGGACTCGGTCCACCGTGGACCGCTCCCGCGCCGCTTGCGTCGGCCGCTTGCGCCGGCTCACGTCGGCCCTACCCGTCTGCGCCATGCTTGCGTCACCGGGGCTTAATTGCGCTATAAATGTTTTAATCTTTTCTGTTTAGTATAAAAATCGCAATTAAACTTCTAAAATCCATATCTTTTGAATCCGAGCTCCGTTTTAGTCCATTCAAATTTAATTAAATCCAAAAAAATGTCAAGAATCCATTAAAAATACTTTTCAGTGCTGTTTTAGTAGACCTTTTAGGGTGTTTGTTGAGTGCTTTGTTTGTCGTGTAGATCCCGAGTTTTCCGGCGAGCCCGTTCTCGAAGTAGTCGCCGAGGTTCCTCAGTCTCCAGAACAAGGCAAGTCATACCTTACATTGACCATATTGTACCTATTTTATGTAAATATATCTTTTCTCTCAAATATTGCATATGTTTTAGAATGTCATTACATGGGATGATTATACCTATTGTACTCAACCATAGGATTGTTTACCTTATACCATTGATAACTTGGGGTTCAATATGACTAGAGGATAGTTTAAGTTTGCTTAGTTATGCTTAGCTCAACTAGTTCACTTAAGGGGATCACACTAATCAAGTATGTTACTAGAAGTTAACTCTCAGATGAGGTTAAGATGTGACTCTATTTCTAATATTATTGATTTATGAAAAGGGTGGGTCGTGAGCACATGGTTGGACTTTGGTTAGCGTGCTCATGACAATTAAGGACCGGTTCTTGGGAAACCCTGGAAGAAGTACCGTGCATACCACAAGCCAGCATGGGTAATGGCTGGGTCTGTAGCGTAGCTGTCTCTAGCCGACGTATCCTAGAGAGGGTGGGCGTGATGGAGTTGGGTCGGCCTCGGTTTTAAGGGTTGATCAGCTTCCGGATTCACCGTGGCACTAGAGGGGGCTGCCCATTGCCCGATGGGAGTGGGGGCGAAACCTTGGTGTGGTACGATTGGTTAGAAGGGGTTATGTGAAGGGTCCTGTCACAGTTCTTTTCCGGGTACCATGGTGGTGCACCGGCGCACGGTAACATGTTGTGGGATTGTGTCTTGTGGGTACAGTTGTACACCTCGATCGGAGTAAAAACTATTCGAATAGCCGTGCCCACGGTTACGGGCGATCGACCATTCACCTTGATTAGTTTCACTTACTTACTTGAATGAAATGTTGGAATGTGACTAGTGCGGGTGGATGGATGGGCTGTTGCAACGTGGTTTTAGCGTTGGACAGTGTTTATGTAATCTTGTTTAATTATTACTCTTGTTTTTGTCTTCAAATATTGTTATTATATTCTGCAAATGTTGTTTATGCAAATTGAGCCCTTATCCTTTTCCTTGATATTTATCTTGCATCATGTCCCCTTTTCTGTGACTTGTTGAGTACGGTGGTTGTACTCAGCCTTGCTTCTTTTTCCCCTTCGGTGCGAGGTTGAGATCGAGGTCTCCGAGGAGGTGTAGGCTTGTTCAACGTCAAGGGTTAGCTGTGGTGTTGGCGTTTCGCTTCGCTCGTGTCAAGTTTAGCTTAAGTCGGTTTTACCTTCCTTTCCGCTGCATTTGTGTAACTCTTTTATATTGTTTCTAAGACGAGGATTCTGTATTATCAATAACGTCGATTTGTGTACCTCGGTGATGCCGGACGAGGGTGTAATGCACAAATTAGGCTGCAGAATTCGGTGTGAATTTCAGGCGTGACAAGTTGGTATCGAGCCTTCCCTTGACCGTAGGACAAGCCAACGGAAACCTTAAGAGCCCTCTAATTCTTTTCATTTGCATATGTTTAAAAAAAAGGGGTGTTTTGAAAAGTGGAGTTAGTCTAGGAATTGTGAAAATGGGGTGTTGGTCGTGGGTTTTTGAGCATGTTTTGATTTTCCCACTCCTTTGTTTCTATAGATGGCAGGTTCCCCAGCGACGCACTGCGGAAAAGGGATGACGGGTTTTGTTGCAGAGCTGGCGCGTATGGCCCTTGCAGTCGGATATCCCGAAGCACCGGAGTATACAACAATTGCGCCCCTCAGTGGCGAGTTGCCCTACCGTGTTCGGTTGGAGGTTCACGGGTTTGTGGGAACGTGTCTTCCCAACATGGAGGTCACGGCTTCCGGAGGCACGTCGGATCACGTTTGTCAAGAAGCCGCCTACGATGTTGGCCAGGATGAGGGAGCTGCATGATGCTGACCTTCGCACCTCCTCCTACCGCTACCATCCCCGTCGAGGTAGTTCCTCCGAGGTCAGTGCATTCAAGTCTACAGCAGAGGAGAATGACTCTACCTTCGGCCACATGTGCACCGTGATCAAAGGCCTGGATAAGATGCACTCTGACCTACACAAGGCGACCAAAGAGCTGAATGACAAGAAGATGCTAAGGATCGTGCGGCTGCAGGACGAAGTGGTTCGTCTTAAGAAGGAGGTAGCTGAATTAAAGGGACTCCCAGCACTAGTTGGTGTCGGGCTTCGCACTACGCCTCGGAAGACCACCACCGCGCTGTCCGTATCCAGTGGCGCCTTGGATTCCACCGCCTTCTCCGGCTCCACCCGCTCCGGTTCAGGCGCCGGTTCCGGTTCCTCTGCTGCGGGTTCTACTCTCACCTTTGCTCCGGCTTCGGCGTATCAAGGCGGAGGTGGCGTGACGGTTGGATCTCCATCTCCAGTAACTCAAGCTCAGAGAATTCAACTGAAGACATGGACTCAGAAGAGACTCGAGATTCCTCGGAGGAAAGAGGCGGGATTGGTTGGGCTACGGCAACCGATTCGGAAGAGTCAAAGTCGAGGTGACGCGAGAGGACTCTAGGAGCCGTTCGAAGAATGGGGATCTTACGAAGGAAGCGATTTCGACTCCTCGCCTCGCGGATCGTTCTAGTTGCCCTCCTTAGTTTTATCGTTTAGTTTAGTTTATCTTCATGGAAGTTCTTTGTGTGTTAGGTGCTTTGTGTGTGGATAGCGCGGTTGATATCAAGTGTGATATGATTGACCAATTAAGGATGTTTGGTACTTTTCCTTGTTTTTAGTCAAGATCGAACAATGCATTTGAATTCCAATAATAAAGATTAGTTTCTAAGTCTGCTGCATTTTTCTTCTTTTCTCTCTTCGGTTCGGTCGCCTCCTTCGGATGGTGAACACCGGGACCGCGGAGCGAACAACAACAATGGGCGATCGAGTGCCAACAACAACGAGGCTCACGACGCCAATGGCAATGCTCCTCCACCGCCACCGAGAACCCCACCATTGCTCAAGTGCTTGCCTCGCAGACACAAATGATGGCTGCAATGATGCGCGAGATGCAACAACAACACCAGCGGATGCAACAACGGATGTTGCAACAAATGCAGGCAACGCGCGACGAACCATCAATTTGTCGCCCCACCACCTCGGTCCAAGTTGCCGAGTTCCTTCGTGTCCGACCGCCGACCTTCTCCGGTACCACTATTCCCATGGAGGCTAATGATTGGCTTCATGCCATAGAGAAGAAATTAGACCTTCTGCGGTGCACGGACCGGAGAAAGTCTCGTTTGCCACTCATCGATTCTGAGGTCCTGCTGACTTGGTGGGACAACTACTTGGTTACTCGCCAGGGGGAAGCGAGGTTACATGGGAAGAGTTCCGTCGTAGTGTTAGGACCGCACACATTCTGCGGGAATAGTTGCACGAAAAAGCGTGAGTTCCGTTCTCTTGAGCGGGGTAACGGATCGATTCTGAGTATCCGCATGAGTTCAATCGTCTTGCCCGTTATGCCCTAGAAGATGTGCGCACCGTGCGAAAGAGCGGGAAAAGTTTTTGGTGGTTTGGATGATGAACTCACGGACAAGCTAATCTCGGAGAGTATGCTAACTTTGAGAAGTGGTTGACAAGGCTATTCGACAGGAAGATCAACGCAACAAGATGATCAAGAAGAGAAAAGTAATCCAGTCCCGACCTCCTCAACGCGGGAAATCATCGGAGGCCGTGTTTCATGCCGGAAGTCGAGTGGACCCACCACCATGATTGTTCGTCGGCATCGACCTTATCACCCGGGAATTTCCAAGCGCGGTAGTGGCGGTGGTCAACAACGCGCCTCCGGCCACGCGCCCTCCAACGGCGCCACCCCGGCACGATCCACACCACCACCTCCAAGGAAGGACTCGGAGGAAAGCCGAGTCCGCTTCAACTGTGGTGACCCCGGGCATTTTGCGGACAAGTGTCCAAAGCCAAGACGCGCCGGGCCAAGGTTCATCCAGGCTCGGGTCAACCATGCGTCCGCCGAGGAAGCACAGACCACCCCCGGTTATACGGGTATGTTTCTGTAAACTTTACTCCCGCCACGTATTATTTGATTCGGGAGCTACACATTCATTTATCTCAAAGCGGTTTGTTGGGGCACATGGGTTGTCGGTAGTGGGACTTAAGATACCTATGCGGGTTCAAACCCACGAAACCACTTGGATACTACTCGTATTGTCCCTCGGTGACCATAGAAATCCAAGGATCTATGTTTCTAGCCAATCTCATCCTCCTTCAGTCCAAAGGCATAGACGTCATTCTCGGGATGGATTGGTTGTCCGGACATAAGGGAGTAATTGACTGCGCTAGTCACACCATTACTTTAATCAATACGAAAGGAGAAGGGATTGTTTTTCGTTCTCCCATGCGAGCCAAGACCGTAGCAAGTTTGAATCATGTTTCCGCCGGTGGATCGTCCGAAGTGGCGGCAAAGACCCCTATGAAGTTAGAGGATATCCCCATCGTCGAGAATACCTGAAGTTTTCCCCGAAGACTTAACTCGGATGCCGCGAAAGGGAAATTGAATTCCAGTTTGATTTAGTACCGGGACCGCCCCAATACACAAGAGACCGTATAGGATGGGAGCCAATGAGTTGGCCAAGTAAAGAAGCAAGTGGATGAACAGTTGCAAAAGGGTATATCCGCTGAGCACGTCGCCTTGGGGTGCTCCGGTGATTTTCGTGGAAAAGAAAGACAAGACCAAGAGAATGTGTGTCGATTATCGCGCACTCAATGAGGTTACTATCAAGAACAAGTATCCCCTACCACGGATTGATGATTTATTCGATCAACTCAAAGGGGCCAAGGTGTTTTCCAAGATAGATCCGCGATTAGGCTATCACCGGTTGAGAATTCGGGAAGAGGATATTCCCAAAACCGCTTTCACCACCGGATACGGCTGTATGAGTGTACGGTCATGTCTTTTGGACTAACCAACGCACCGGCCTTCTTTATGAACCTGATGAACAAGGTGTTTATGGAATTCTTGGATAAATTTGTGGTGGTATTCATTGACGACATTTTGGTCTACTCTAAGACGGAGGAAGATCATGAGCAACATCTCGGATAGTGCTCGAGAAGTTGAGGATCATCGGCTCTACGCCAAGTTTAGCAAGTGTGCTTTACTCGGTTAAAGGAAGTACGGTTCCTTGGCCACATTGTGAATGCCCAAGGAGTAGCCGTGGATCCGGCAAATGTGGAATCGGTTACCAAGTGGACCCCGCCAAAAACGGTCACGCGATTCGAAGTTTCCTTGGACTTGCGGGTTACTACCACCGCTTCATTGAGAACTTCTCCAAAATCGCCAAGCCGATGACTCAACTGTTGAAGAAAGATGAGAAATTTAAGTGGTCGACGAGAATGTAACAAGAGTTTTGAAGAGCTTAAGAGGAAGTTGGTGTCGGCACCGGTGTTGATCTTGCCGGATCCGAAAGGACTTCCAAGTTTATTGTGATGCATCTCGCCAAGGGTTGGGATGTGTGTTGATGCAAGAAGGCAAAGTGGTCGCATATGCTTCTCGTCAATTGCGCCCACACGAAAACAACTATCCAACTCATGATCGGAATTATCCGCGAGTGGTTCATGCCACGAAGATCCGCGACACTACCTAATTGGTAATCGTTGTGAAGTGTATACGGATCATAAAAGTCTCAAGTATATTTTCACCCAACCGGATTTAAACCACCGACAGGGAAGATGGTTGGAACTAATCAAAGATTATGATTTAGGGTACATTACCATCTGGCAAAGCTAATGTGGTCGCGGATGCACTAAGCCGAAAGAGTTCTTGCACCACCCTCGGTGTCGAAGGAATGTGCGACCGGTTGCGGAAGAATTCGAGTATCTAAATCTACGAGTGGTGAATTTTGGTTTTGTGGCTGCTCGGAAGCCCAACCCACACTCATTGATCAAATTCGGCTGCTCGGGCATCGGATCCCGAGATGGCCGAACTCAAGAAGAACATGATAGTCGGAAAAGCTCGTGGCTTTACGGAAGACGAGCACGGCACAATCTTGATGGGAAAGAGATTGTGTGTGCCGGAAGACAAGGATTTGAAAAAATGATCCTTACGGAAGTTCACCAAACTCAATACTCAATTCACCGGCGGTACAAAGATGTATCAAGATCTTAAAGAAAAGTTTTGGTGGGTCGGTATGAGGAGGAGATAGCTGAGTTTGTTGTACTTTGTGATGTTTGTCAACGGGTTAAGGCAGAACATCAACGGCCCGCCGGGCTGTTGCAACCACTCCAGTTTCCATAGTGGAAATGGGAAGAAATTGGAATGGATTTTATCACAGGTTTACCCCGCACAGCGTCAGGATATGACTCAATTTGGGTCGTTGTGGACCGACTCACCAAGGTGGCCCACTTCATACCAGTGCATACTACCTACTCGAGGAAGAAGTTAGCAGAGCTTTATCTCGCAAGGATCATGTGTTTGCATGGCGTGCCTAAAAAGATCGTGTCCGATAGGGGAAGTCAGTTTACTTCCAAGTTCTGAAAGAAGTTGCAAGAAGAGCTCGGTACCCGTTTGAACTTTAGTACGGCCTATCATTTTGAGAGTGAATCAGATTTTGGAAGACATGTTGAGAGCATGCGCGCTTGATTTTGGAATAGCGTGGGACAAAAGCTTGCCCTATGCAGAATTCTCCTATAACAACAGCTACCAAGCCAGCATTCAAATGGCACCATATGAAGCATTGTATGGACGGAAGTGCCGCACACCCCTTTTCTGGGATCAGACTGGTGAATGCCAGTTGTTTGGCACAAAAGTAATAAGTGAAGCAGAGGCAAAGGTCCGAACGATCCGGGAAAGATTGAAGATTGCACGATCCCGACGAAAAGCTACGCGGACAATCGTCGAAGAGACCTCGCTTTTGAAGCGGGGATTTTGTGTATCTTCGCGTTACACCACTCAGGAGGACACCGTTTCCAAACCAAAGGCAAGTTGGCACCACGTTTTGTGGGACCATACTGAGTCGGGAACGTCGAGGAGAAGTGGCCTATCGGCTTGAGCTTCCCTCCGGCATGACTTGTATTCACGACGTGTTTCATGTGTCCCGTTAAAGAAGTGTTTAAGGGTACCGGAAGAGCGGGCGAGTCCGGACGATCGAAATTCAAGAGGACTTGACCTACGTAGAGAGACCGCACGTATTCTCGAGATCGGCGAGAGAAGGACTCGGAACAAGGTTATCGGGTTTTGCAAGGTTCAATGGACTCATCACTCCAGGAAGAAGCTACTTGGGAAAGAAGATGAGCTAAAGGCCGCGCACCCGCACCTTTTCGCCGGTACCTTCGAATCTCGGGGTCGAGATTCCGTTTAAGGGGTAGGTTGTCACACCCGAGTTTTGCCCTAAATTGTTTAAATAATTTACCCTGAAATAATCGAATTTTTGGAATTAATCGGAGCCAACCAATAATTTTAAAATGCAATTAATAAATGGAAACGGCATGGTAGGATTTTTCTTGAATTCTGCATGTCAAAATGCACTAATAGGATTTTTACTGCAATTTTTAGAGCACTCTAAGTATTTTTAATCAATTAAATAAGAAATAAGGAAATTAATTAAGCCCTCAAAAATCATTTTTTCTTTTTCTTTTTTTTTTTTACGTACGGCCGTACGGTTTTCCGCCCTCTTTCCGGCTTGGGCGGCGCGCTCTTCCCGCCGAGCCGCTTCCGTGCGCGCGTGCCTCCCCTTCGGTCGTGGGCCGAAGCCCGCGACGCCAGTTGCGCCGCGAAGTCCGCACACCCTCCCTCGCTCCGCGGGTCACCGACAGGTGGGCCCCGCCTGTCGGGTCTCCGTCCCCGCGCCCAGTCGGCCCAGCCGCCGCCCCGCCATGCGCGCCGCCGCTCCGCTCCGTTTCCGCTTGAGCCAGTGCCACGTCGGACCCATGCGGGCCCGATCCCGCGATGCCGCATCCATCCCGCGCCCTTCGCGCTCGATGGAAACCCTATCCGCAAGGGATTCGCCGCCGCCATTTCTCTCTCTCTCTCCGAGTCCGTAACCAACGACGACGAATCCGCGCCTATCCCATGCCCTTTCCGATCTCGTTGCGCCTCTATAAAGTTTCCTCTTCGCCGCCGTGCGTTTCCCTTTGTTTCTCCGCGCGTTAGCCCTAAAAATCGCCGCCGCCATCGCCGTCTTCTCCAACTCGGGTGAGTGCGCCGCCGCTTCCCTTCTCTCCGGTTTTCCCGTATTGTCTCTCGAGTCGTTTCCCCCGCGCATCGCTCTCCGCCGTTGTCTCTCGCGCCGCAGCCGCCTCCGTCGCCGTTGCGGTGCCGCCGAGATCGGCCGGCCGCCGCGCGACCATGGCCGGCGGGCGAGCTCGGCCGCCGCCGCCCAAAACCCTAACCCTAGCGCCGCTCTTCCAGAGCCGTCCGTCGGTCGGATCGGGTGGATCCGAACCGTCCGATCCCGATCCCCCAATCCGTCGCCGTCCGATCCGATCGCCGCGCGCTGGATGGCCGCCGCATGTTCGCCCATCGGCGCCGCCCGAACCCTAACCCTACCCACGATCCGCACCGTCCGATCCTTGGATCGGGCAGATCTGAACCGTTCGCTCCCGTGCAAGCCATCGCCGTCCGATCGCCGCCACTCCCCGCGGATGCGTGCCGCGTGTCCCCGTGCTCGCCGCCGCCGCCATGGACTCGGTCCACCGTGGACCGCTCCCGCGCGCTTGCGTCGGCCGCTTGCGCCAGTGACGTCGGCCCTACCCATCTGTGCCATGCTTGTGTCACCCGGGGCTTAATTGCGCAATAAATGTTTTAATCTTTTCTGTTTAGTATAAAAATCGCAATTAAACTTCTAAAATCCATATCTTTTGAATCCGAGCTTCGTTTTAGTCCATTCAAATTTCATTAAATCCAGAAAAATGTCAAGAATCCATTAATAATATTTTTTAGTACTGTTTCAGTAGACCTTTTAGGGTGTTTGTTGAGTACGGTGGTTGTACTCGCCTTGCTTCTTTTTCCCTTCGGTGCGAGAGGTTGAGATCGAGGTCTCCGAGGAGGTGTAGGCTTGTTCGACATCAAGGGTTAGGCGTGGTGTTGGCGTTTCGCTTCGCTCGTGTCAAGTTTAGCTTAAGTCGGTTTTACCTTCCTTTCCGCGCATTTGTGTAACTCTTTTATATTGTTTCTAAGATGAGGATTCTGTATTATCAATAACGTCGATTTGTGTACCTCGGCTGATGCCTGGACGAGGGTGTAATGCACAAATTAGCTGCATAAATTCTGGTGTGAATTTCTGGGCGTGACAATCCGCTTCGGTGTATAACGTGGCTCGGGGCGATCCCAAGGTAAGCTCGGAAGGCAAGACCGCCTCGGCTCCATACAACAAGAAGAAAGGTGTTTCCCCGGTGGCGCGGCTCGGTGTTGTCCGATTGGCCCAAAGGACCGCAGGCAACTCGTCAGTCCACGAGTCCCCATGCTTCTTGAGCACGTTGTAGGTCTTTGTCTTGAGGCCTTTCAATATTTTTGCGTTTGCACGCTCACGCTGACCGTTGCTTTGGGGGTGGGCGGGCGAGGCGAAACGAGCTTGATGCCCATATCATCAAAATACTCGCCAAACAGCTCGCTCGTGAATTGGGTGCCGTTGTCGGTGATGAGCCTGTTGGGGACCCCGAACCTTGCCGTGTTGCCTCTCATGAACCGCACAGCCGAATGCTTGTCGATGACGCTGACTGGATAGGCCTCAGGCCACTTGGTAAACTTGTCGATGGCGACATATAGGAATTTGCAGCCACCCCTTGCCTGCTTGAATGGACCCAGGATGTCCAGCCCCCAGACCGCGAACGACCATGAGAGCGTGATCGTTTGAAGGGCCTGAGCTGGCAGGTGCGTCTGCTTGGCGTGAAATTGGCACGCTCGGCACCACCGCACGAGGTCTGTTGCATCCTCCAGCGCGGTGGGCCAGTAAAATCCCTGGCGGAACGCCTTTCCTACCAAGGTTCGGGAGGCTGAGTGCGCACCACATTCTCCTTTATGGATCTCGGCCAGGAGCTCGAGACCCTGTTCCCGAGTAATGCACTTCATAAGCACTCCGTTGGTACCGCGCGGTAGAGTGCCCCTTCTACCAACACGTACCTCTTGGAGGTCCGGGCAATGCTTTCGCTTTCCTCGCGTTGCTCGGGCAATGATGCGTCTTGCAGGTACTCCTGGATTTCCGAAATCCAAGACACCTGGCGCGTGATGTCGGCTCGGCGGGCTGTTAGCTGTGCTGTCCCAGCCGAGTGCAGGCGTCGGGACCAGCCGATTCCCGCCCTTGGGGGCGGTTCGGGCGCGTAGCGGCTCTGTGAGACTTTCTTCAAACGCACCTGGCGGGGCTAGGGCTCGCGCGGACGCGGTCCTAGATAGCTCGTCCGCCAGGGTATTGTCTCTTCTGGGAACGTGGCGCAGCTCGAGGCCATCGAAATGGCGCTCCATACGCCGTACTTCCTTAACATAAGCTTCCATCTGGGGGTCGGTGCATTGGTACTCCTTGGAAACCTGGTTCACGACCGGTTGGGAGTCCCGAGGACTAGCGGACGGCGGATGCCTATGCTCGCCGCCGCCCGCAACCTGCTAGAAGCCCTTCGTACTCGGCCATGTTGTTGGTTGCCCGAAAGTCAAGCCGAACGATGTATCGGAGCACGTCGCCCGCTGGGGAAGTTAACACCACGCCTGCACCAGCCCCGTGCAAGGTGAGTGAACCGTCGAAGTTCATCACCCAATGCGCGGTCCTTCGGCCGCGATCCTCTGCGCTCTCGGGTTCACCCGGGGGTGGATCATTATCGGTCGTGGGCGTCCATTCCGCCATGAAATCGGCTAAGGCCTGGCTCTTGATTGCGTGACTGTCACACCCTGGGTTTTTCCCTAATTTATTTAAATAATTTACCCTGAAATAATCGGAATTTCGAAATTAACTCGGAGCCAACCAATAATTTTAAAATGAAATTAATAAATGGAAACGATATGGTGGGATTTTTCTTGAATTCTCGCATGTCAAAATACGCTAACAGGATTTTCTTGGAATTTTTAGAGCACTCTAAGTATTTTTAATCAATTAAATAAGAAATCGGAATTAATTAAGCCCCCAAAATCCTTTTTCCTTTTTTTTTTTTTTCCGTACAGGCCGCACAGTGTTCCGCTCTCCCCTTGGGCCGCCGGCCGGTCCCTCCCGACCCAAGTCGCCCGCGCGCGCCCCTTCGGTCGTGGGCCGAGGCCCGCGACGCCCGCCGCGTCGCGCAAGTCCGCGGAGCCTCCCCGTCCGCGAGGCACCGACAGTGGGTCCCACTGTCGGGTCCCCGTCCCGCGCCGGTCGGCTCGGCCGCCGCCCGCCATGCGCACCGCCGCTCCGCTCCTTTCCGTTTGAATCCGAGCCACGTCGGACCCATGCCGGGCCTAATCTCGCGACGCCGTTTCCATCTCCGCAACCTCGCACCCGATGGTAACCCTATCTGCGAGAAATCCGTTGTCGTTGTTTCCTCCTCTCTCTCCGAGTCCGTGAACAACGGTGACAAATCCGCGCCGTTTCCGTGCTCGTTTCGGTCCCGTTGTGCCCCCATAAAACTCCCCCTTCGCCGCCGCGCATTTCCCCTTTGTTTCCCCTAGTGCTAGCCCTAAATCCGCCGTCGCCATCGCCGTCTCCTCCAACGCCGGTGAGTGCGCCGCCGTCCTTTTTCTTTTCGGTTTTTGGGTTGCCTCCCGAGCCGCTCCGCGCGCATCGTTCCCGCTCTCCGCCGTGGTTCCCGCGTCCGCAGCACCCTCCGCCGCCGTCGCCGGTGCCGCGCGGAGCTCGGCCGGCCGCCGCGCGTGCCATGGCCGGTGGGCGAGCTCGAGCCGTCGCCGCCCAAAACCCTAACCCTAGCGCCGCCTCCTGCAGGCCGTCCGTCGGTCGGATCGGGAGAATCCGCGCCGTCCGATTGCGCCGTCCGTCGCCGTTCGATCCGGTCGCCGCCTGCCGGATGGCTGCCGCGTGTCCGCCCTCGGCCGCCGCCGAACCCTAACCCTAGCTGCGATCCGCACCGTCCGATCCTTCGGATCGGGCGGATCCGACCGTCCTCTCGCGCGCAAGCCGTCGCCGTCCGATCGCCGCCCTCCCCGATGCGCGCCACGTGCCCCGCTCCTCCGCCGCCGTGGACTCGGTCCACCGTGGACCGCGCCCGCGCCGCTTGCGTCGGCCGCTTGCGCCGGTGACGTCAGCCCTACCGCTTGCGCCATGCTTGCGTCACCCGGGGGCTTAATTGCGCAATAAATATTTTAATCTTTTCAGTTTAGTTTAAAAATCATAATTAAACTTCTAAAATTCATATCTTTTGAATCCGAGCTCCGTTTTAGCCCATTCAAATTTCATTAAATCCAGAAAAATGTCAAGAATCCATTAAAAATACTTTTCAGTGTTGTTTCAGTAGACTTTTTAGGGTGTTTGTTGAGTGCTTTGTTTGTCGTGTAGATCCCGAGTTTTCCGGCGAGCCCGTTCTCTTGAAGTAGTCGCCGAGGTTCCTCGAGTCCGAGCAAGGCAAGTCATACCTTAATTGACCATATTGTACCTATTTTATGTAAATATCTCTTTTTCTTTCAAATACTGCATATGTTTTAGAATGTCATTTCATGGGATGTTTATATCTATTGTACTCAACCATAGAATTGTTTACCTTATACCATTGATAACTTGGGGTCCAATGTGACTAGATGATAGCTTAAGGTTGCTTAGTTATGCTTAGCGCAACTAGCTCACTTAAGGGAATCACACTAATCAAGTTTATTACTAAAGTTGACCTTCCGATAATTTTAAGATATGACCCTGTTTTAATAATATTGAATTATAAAAAGGTGGGTCGTGAGCACATGGTTGGACTTTGGTTAGCGTGCTCATGACGATTAAGGACCGGTTCTCGGAAACCTGGATGAAATGCCGTGCATACCACAAGCCGCATGGGTAATGGTGGGTGCAGTAGCGTAGCGTCTCTAGTCGACGTATCCCGAGAGGTGGGCGTGATGGAGTTGGGTCGGCCCGGTTTTAAGGGTTGATCGGCTTCCGGATTCACCGCGGCACTAGAGGGGGCTGCCCATTGCCCGATGGGAATGGGGGCGAAACCTTGGTGTGGTACGATTGATTGGAGGGTTATGTGAAGGGTCCTGTCACAATTCCTTTTCGGGGCACCATGGTGGTGCACCGGCGCACTGTAACGTGTTGTGGGATTGTGTCTTGTGGGTACTGATTGTACACCTCGATCGAGTAAAAACTATTCGAATAGCCGTGCCCATGGTTACGGGCGATCAACCGATTCACCTTGATTAGTCTCACTCATTTATTTGAATGAAATGTTGAAGCATGACTAGTGCGGGTGGATGGATGGGCTGTCGCAATGTGGTTTGAGCGTTGGACGGCGTTTATTTAATACTTGCTTAAATATTACTACTTTGTTTTTGTTTTCAAATATTGTTATTATATACTGCAAATGCTTTGTTTATGCAAGTTGAGCCCCTTGACCTTTCCTTGCTATTTATCTTGCATCATGTCCCCTTTTCCGGTGTGACTTGTTGAGTACGGTGGTTGTACTCGGCCTTGCTTCTTTTTCCCCTTCGGTGCCGGAGGTTGAGATCGAGGTCTCCGAGGAGGTGTAGGCTTGTTCTCGTCGAGGTTTAGCGTGGTGTTGGTGCTCCGCTTCGCTCGTGTCAAGTTTAGCTTAAGTCGGTTTATTTTTCCTTTCCGCTGCATTTGTGTAACTCTTTTATATTGTTTCTAAGACGAGGATTCGTATTATCAATAACGTCGATTTGTGTACCTCGGGCGATGCACGGACGAGGGTGTAATGCACAAATTAGCCGCGAAATTCGGTGTGAATTTCAGGCGTGACGGTGACGGGCTTGAAATGCAAGTCAAATTCTGACAATTCGATAGCCCACTTGACTACCCGTCCCGTGCCCTCTCGGTTATGCAGAATTTGCCCGAGAGGGTAGGACGTGACTACCGTTACCCGATGCGCTTGGAAATAGTGGCGCAGCTTCCTAGAAGCCACGAGCATAGCATAGAGCATTTTTTGGGCTTGCGGGTAACGCGTCTTTGCGTCCCGTAGCGCCTCGCTGACAAAGTAGATCGGCCGCTGCACCTTGGTGTGGGCCTTGGCTACTTTGCTAGGGGCGACAGGTTCGGGTGCTCCGGGGCGGGTTATCTCGGTGTCCGAGGCTGCCGGGCCATCGTCTTCCCCGGGGCCCTCTGGGCCGCTCTGGATGGAAGGGGCCTCGGGCGCCCCCGGACTAGGGGGCCGGGCGGCTCCCTGAAGCTCGGGGGGCCATAGGCCACCTCCGGGTTCGGGTGCTGCCTCGGCCAACACCGTTTCGAGGTTTCCTGCCTCCGGGTTTGGTGGGGCTGGGGGGCGACTGAGAGTCTAGCTCGTCATCGCGTTCCACAACCAAAGCCGCACTGATCACTTGGGGAGTTGCCGCCAAATATAAAAGGAGGGGTTCTCCCTCTCGAGGTGCTACCAACACGGACGGTGAGGAAAGATAACGCTTGAGCTCGCCCAAGGCTTTCTCCGCTTCATCCGTCCAAGTGAAGGAGCCAGTTCGTTTTAGTAGCCTAAATAGAGGGAGCGCCCGCTCTCCTTGCCTTGATATAAAACGGCTTAGGGCAGCTACACAACCAGCAATTTTCTGCACATCCTTAAGCTTCCTAGGGGGGCACATTTCCTCTATTGCTTTTATTTTTGCGGGGTTGGCCTCAATGCCTCGGGCAGAGACCAAAAACCCTAACAGTTTGCCTGCCGGTACCCTGAACACGTATTTTTCTGGGTTCAGCTTCATGCGGGAGGACCGGAGGTTACCAAATGTCTCGGCCAAGTCTGGGAGCAAGGTTCTTCGGTCCTGAGACTTGACCACAAGATCATCGACATATGCCTCAACATTACGCCCTATTATGTCTTTCAACGTGATGCGGACACCACGTTGAAAGGTGGACATGGCATTCTTCAAACCGAAGGGCATAGACATGTAGCACAAGGTACCCACAGGGGTAATAAATGCAGTTTTCTCCTCATCCTCTATAGCCATGCGGAACTGATGATAACCAGAGTATGCATCTAGAAAACATAAAAGGACGCACCCCGCAGTGGAGTCGACTATCTAGTCAATTCGAGGCAGAGGGTAAGGGTCTTTAGGACATGCCTTGTTGAGGTCGGTATAGTCGATGCACATGCGCAGCTTGTGGTTGGCCTTCGGGACGACCACCGGGTTAGCCAACCACTCAGGATGCAGCACCTCCCGGATGAAGCCGACCTCCTGGAGCCGTGTCACCTCTTCGCGGATGAACGCCTGCCGCTCCGGGGCCTGTCGCCTCACCTTCTGTCGGACCGGTCGCGCATCCGACCGTACTGCAAGTCGGTGCTCAATCACCTCCCTGGGGACTCCGGGCATATCCGATGGCTTCCAGGCAAACACGTCGGCGTTAGCCCGCAGGAAGGAGACGAGCGCATCTTCCTATTTGGGGTCCAAGCTGTCGCCAATCTTGGCGGTCTTGAAAGGGTCGTCGCCCAACTAGATAGACTTGATTATCATCTCATCGGTGAGGTGATATCTTTGTTTGGGGAGACCCGGGAAGCCTCCCCTTGAGGGACTTCGGGTTCAACGCGGTCAGCCGCCACAATGTCGTCCACGCGTGCTTTCGCGCAATCTAGCACGGTTCCAACGTCGACGTGGACGGTGATGGGGCCTCCGGGGCCCAGCATCTTGAGTTGACGGTAGGCATAATGGGTAGCCGCCATGAACTTCACCAACGTCGGCCTTCCGAGCACGGCATTGTAGGGCGATTGAGGTCCGCCACATCGAAGTCGTTCCACTCGGTGCAGAAATTGGCGGGGCTCCCGAAGGTGACCGGCAGCGCGATCTGCCCGAGGGGCCACACCTTCCCTGGGGTCACCCCAATGATGGGGTAGGACGGCCCAAGCACCATCCCCGGGCCTTGATTATATCAAAGGCCTTCGGGGACAATATTGAGGGCCGCGCCTCCGTCAATTAAGACTCGGGCGACCTTGACGTTGCAAATGGTGGGGGAGGTCACGAGGGCCAACCGCGAGGAGCTCACGCCTCATAGACTTGAGGCTCCGGCGGGACACCGGCGCCCCGTCGATGGTGGCGACGACGTGTTGGGGATCTTGGTAGCCCATATCGTCATCTTCATCTCCGACGGGGGCCGCACCCTGGGCCTCCTCTCGTCGGTTGTCCGAACGCTCCGCCAGGGCTTTGCCCTTGCAGTGGGGTTCCTTCTCCTTCTCCCTCCGCTCCTGCTCGTACTTCTGTACCCGCTCGGCCAAGTTCTTGACCGAGCGACACTCGAAGAGGTTGTGGTGGGATGTTTGGTGCACCATGCACCACTTGCCCCCGACTCGGCCCTGGGGGCGAGGGTCCGGGGAGCGCCTGCGGTTGCCCACGGGCTTGCCCCTCCGCGGGAGCTTCTCGGCACCGTCGGCGGCAAGGACGTGGCCCTCCTCGCCTCCACGCGATGGCTTGCGCTTCCGCCGTCGCTCGCGCCGCTCTTCCCGGGACACGGAGGGGGCAGCACCGGCGGAGGCTGGGGCAGGATTCCTGGGATTCCAAACCCGAGCCTCTTCCTTGCGGGCCACCCGGTCTGCGAGCTCGAAGAGCTCGGTGGTGGTTCGGGCGGCCTTGGACTCGATCTTCTCCAACATAACGTCGTGGCATACACCACTCCGAAAGGCAAAGATCACTGCATGGTCAGCGATGGATGGTATGGTGTTGCGTACCTGGCAAAAACGCTGGATGTATTTGCGCAGGGACTCGTCCTCCCCTCGCCGGACCATGTGGAGGTCTGCCTCCACCCCCGGGCGTGGGTACGTGCCCTGGAAGTTAGAGGTGAACTGCCAGCATAAGTCGTCCCACGAGGTGACCGACGGGCGGCAAATTCATTAGCCGGGAGCGGGCTGGCCCTTGAGCGCCATGGGGAAAAAGTTGGCCATGACGTGCTCGTCACCTCCAGCAGCCTCGATGGGCGTGGTGTAGATCCGGAGGAACTCGATGGGGTTCACCAAGCCGTCGTACTTCTCCGTAAGGGCCGGCTGAACTTGTTAGGCCGGCGCACATTGCGGAGGTGGCGATGAAGGCCGGCACGGCCGTTCGGTGGAGGGCGACGAGGGCGAGGGCCCCTTGGGCACCACGAACCTCTGCTCGTGGCCGGGCCATCATGGCCACTCGCCATCCCCTCGAGGGCTCCTCCCGTGGGAGGCCAGCTGCGGCCGCTCGCCGAGTGGTTGCGCCTCCCGACGAGGAGACACAGTCCCGAGCCCGCCCCATGCGACGCTCGTCACGGCGACGCCGATGCGAAGGCGGGCGTCCCGTTCGCATATAGCGCATATCGGGCGCCTCGGTTGGGCTCCGCTCGCAGGAGGCTCTCCTCCGCCCTCGCGGCAGCCGTTGCCCTTCGAGCCCGCTGTCAAGAGGATGAGCTGACCGCAGTGTGTGAACCGCGCGGTCGGTGGCTGGAGGAAGCGAGGGCGGCGGCCGGTGACGCAGGCGTGCCTACCGGCTTCGCCACGTCGTCGAACCAACGCTTGGCGTTGGATCCCTCGCCAGGTGGCCGGGGTGGCGTAGAAGGGCTTCCGCCGCTGAAGGGTGCCCTCGGGCGTGCCAAACTCCGGCGACGATGGACATCTCCCGGCGAGGTTGGCCGTACGCCGCTTCGGGCGTGGCACAGATCTCGCAGGAGCGTTGGCGATCTGCGGATGCCGCCCCTCCGCCCGCAGCCGTCGTTTTAGCGAGGGCACGGAGGTGGCGCGGCCCCACTGCCGCCGTTGCCATCGAGGCGGAGGAGACGAAGGTCCTTCCCCTTAGCGGAGGCGGCGGAAGTTGGGCGTGCCCACCCGCGTCGACCTCCTCGGCCGACCGTGGGCCAAGTCGCACTTGTGGGTAGCGAGCGAGCCCGATGCGACTCGGGACGTGGCCATGAGTCATGGTGTCGACGGGAAGAGGGAGTTTTCGGCGGGAGATGGATGGAACACGGGGTTTAAACCCAAATGCGTGCGCTCCCTCTACAGCGCGCCGTGTCGATGTCGGAGATCGACACGCGGAATCCGAGGTACCCCTTTTTGGTTCGGCACGGGGAGCGATGAATCGGGTCTAAACTCTCGGTGAGGATGAGGTGAAGCTAGTCAAACCCGAGAGAAATCAAGATGGCAGGGACGCAAACGATTTATACATGTTCGGGCCACCTATAAGGTGTAATACCCTACTCCTGTTCTGCATGTAGTATGAGGGATGGATTACAGGGGGCAGTGATGGTGTTCTCTTTGAGGAGTCGGAGGTGGACAAGGAGTTGCTAAGAACTAGCTGCTGCTCTGGGGACTGATGAACCGAGTCGAAGGAACCGTCTTTATGGTGGACTTGGGCCTCCTTTTATAGTGCAAGGGGAACATCACGGTAGTCCTAATTTTCTCTACTCCGCTCCACGTGAGGGGGCGGTTTTTGCTCTGTCTTGTCGGAGAAGCTGCCCCCATCTTTGCCCCTGTGGTCGCGTCATGGAGTTGGCGGAAAAGGCGGGCGTCGTGGCAGCCATGTTGCTCACGCGGGGATGGGTCGGCCTACCTACTCCAGCAGGGCCCACTGGTCGGTCGCCTCACCTTCTGCGTCCTCGTGACGGGCAAAAAGGGTGATGATGAGAGAGGCTGACAGGTGCGCCTCACATCGCATTGAATGTGACGGGGCAGGCGCTCAGCCTCTCTCTCTTTGGGCATTAAATGAGGTAATTGGCGGTTGGACTCGCTCCTTTCTCGAGAGGGTGCGGGGTGAGGACGGGGTCAGGGATCCCCCTTCTGCCTGCCGGGTCAGTGATCCCGGACCTGCCGCTGGGAATACGGTGGCCTCGGGCAGCCCGGGCCAGCCTTCCTTGGGGCGGCCACGTGGCCGCTCGTGGCGGACCCGCTTGAGTTACCCAGGGGCATATCTTTGGCACACCTTCCTTTTTCGAATATCGTATCCCCAACATACCCCCGGGCCCATATCACCGACACAGTCTATGCGGCCGTATCATCGAAGACCGAAGGACGAATCTGAGAAGCGACCATGTCAAATGCTACTAAGCGTTAAAGAGTGGGAGCTTGCTCGACAACATGCCCAATACACTGCAGACAACTCTACCTGGATCCAGACCAACCCCAGTAAAATTTTGTTAGACGTAGTTCTGACCTTTGAGCTGTACTCTTTTCATTGTCATGGTTTTCTCGCTTTTCCCTATGAGTTTTTACATGACAAAGTTTTTAACGAGGCGGCATATATCATTGTATCCTACAATGATATAAACATCAATAAAGGTCATTACTATTTTTAACAAATTTTTTTGTAATATTTTCGTAAATGTGGATTTATTTTTAACATTACTAAGTCATTATTTTTTTGAAAACTTTAATTTTTATTTTTTATTTTTTTTAAACTTATGTGCTGTTTATTAAAAAAATTGAAAAAAAACGACGTGGGCTCGGCGGCCGTGGGCCACGGCGTGCCATGCGCACACGGGCCCTGGCCCGGCTTCCCATGTGTCGTGCTTGTGCCGGGGCTAGGCACGTGGGCGGCACGGCACGACCCGTTTCATGAAGCGGGCCAAACGGGCCGTGCCGAAATGGGCCGTGTGGGCACGGGCCGTGTGGGCACGGCCCGTGCGTCTTGGCCGGCCGCCCATTTGGCCTTCTCTGCGTGAAGGAGGGGCGGATTCGCTTGGCGACAACCCGGGGGAGTTTGTGCTCGGTTCCTCGACGACTGCCTCGGGGTGCGTCCCACGAGGCGACGGATGCGATGGCGGAGGTCGGCGGCGGATGCGGCGGCAGCGGGGCGGCGCGGGTGGCGGCGGCGTCGAATCGCCTAACCTAGCGAGTGCGGGAGGGAGCGGGTGCGAGAGGGAAAGAGTGCGGCTTCCTGGCTGCGCGCGACGCGCCCGATGCTGGATAAGTCAGCCGTTCGGCTGGGCTGGGCTGGGCTGCCGAATGGCAGGGCTGAACAGCCAGTCCAGCACCAGCCCCAGCCGCCCCAGCCCAGCGAGCCGAACGGGCTGTATAGTAGTAGTAGTGATATGCATGTGTTTACTCTACTCGCTGTCGAAGACGACGACGGGGTTTCTCTTCTCTTGGCACGTGTGAGCAAGTCAACCTGGCCGTGCCGTGTCCGCCAGAGGCCTCGTTTTCTTCCGCCGCGGTCGAACCGGCGAGCGGCGACGACCCCAGCAGAGATTTTTTGCCGCGGCTGCCAAGTCGTCTCCCCATCGAGACATATGGAAAGGGAAGCCGGCCTCCGGAGTCAAAAGCCATGCCTCTAGTCAGCCTCCCCGGCCGGCCTCTTCCGGCAGATCGACAGGGTCGCATGCAGTTCACGCTGTTGCATGGTGTACTGTCGCGTTGGCATGCTGTGATGCTGCTAGCTGCTAGGAGGATGCAAAGACGAGAAGCTTTCGTGAGCTGTCCGAGAAAGCAAGAGGGCTTCCTGCCTTCCTCCGAGATTACTGCGACAGATGGAGTTTAGCTTTGAAATGGCAGCCTATGCATCTTGATCGGTGGGTCCTTCTTGCAGGGGAGTCAAAAGTGTGACGGAAGCCGGGTGGCAGGACATCCATGTACACGGAGGGCCACGGCATGCCGCGCGGGCGCGGCTTCCGTCCACTCGCTTGCATGCTAATCGCCATTACTGCTCTGAAAGAAAACCGAAAGGTGCCGTGATGTGCTGACAACGAAGAAGAGGGCTGGACGAGGAGGACGGCGGCTCAGATCGGTCCATCCAGCACGCCATCATTACATTCTGATGCACTGTACAATCACTCAATGTCTTCAATTTGCAACACCACAATTTTCTCTGCAGATTCGTGCGTCTTTTGTTCGTTCCTAGCAACTCCAACGGTCCAACACTGAACGGCGGTAAAAAAAGCGAAGCAGGACAAAATGGAAAAGATGAGAGCGGCTTGAACTGTGGCGGTTTAACTTGTCAAGATGTACGACTTTTATATTGATCTTTTTTATTTGACAAAATAATAATAAAGATATTTATAAAATCTATATTTCTCGTATAGTTTCATAAAACTAGAAGAGAGATGTATAAGTTTTGTGACAATATTACTATCACTATATCGGATGAACAAATGATCAAAACGAAAGTTGTAGATCTTGAAAAGTTATGAAACTTTGTAGTTGACAACTTTTTCATTTGAAATCATCTTGTCAGTGAAAACTAAGTTTGAATTATCTCAAATTTGAAATTCAAATTTTATAAACGACCTTGGATGGACAAATGACCAAAACGAAAGTTGTAGATCTTAGAAGTTATGAAACTTTATAGTTGATAACTTTTTCATTTGAAATAATCTTGTCAGTGAAAACTAAGTTTGAATTATCTCATATTTAAAATTCAAATTTCGACCTCAGATGAAAAAATGACCAAAACAAAAGTTGTAGATCTTGGAAAGTTATGAAACTTTGTACTTGACAACCTTTTCATTTGAACTCATTTAGGGCCTCAAACAAGCCATTTACACTCGGTTTGGAATAATATGTAGGGAATCAAAACTGAGCATGGACATGACTATGGTAGAGGAGGCTTCACGCGAGAGGAGGTTGCGGGTTCAAGTCCGGCCGGCCGTGTAGCGCGCGAAAAATGCGCGACTTGTGGCTTGGGCAGTGGATAGCCAAAAAAATTTTTGCTACCTTTTTCAAATTTTTAGCGCCATTTTTTTGGGTTTTTGCAAAAGGCTTTACCATGGCTCGGATCGCGCATGCAAGGCTTTTGCCAGTGTGCTTGCCAGAAAAGGCCCACGACAAAGGGCCTCTTTGCCGGCCAAACGTTGTGTCTTTCTTTGTCGTGGGCGGCCATGGCAAAGCCTTTGTCGTTGGTAAAATGGCCTTTGCCGTGTGCTTTGGGCACACAGCAACGAGCCAAAATCCGGTAGTGCTTGAGGGTGATGATGCAGGGTGCAGACCCATAGTGATGAATCTGACTGATTTTCTTTAGTACACATGTAACTAATGTGTTTTGTGTTTTAATAGACGAAGATTAGAATGTAAGATTCATTCAAGTAGTCCCCTGTTATAAACTGATTGTCGGGGGGAGATAAAACCGATCCCGACCCCAATATCACCCAGATCAAATATCATCGGCGCCTCTTCAGTAGGGAGCCTACTCAGCAGGGAGAAGGCAACCCCAAAGACAAACTCCGTCTTGTCACGCCGACAGACGGGGCCCGGAGATCAGCCGACCCCAAGGGGGCCGGGGCGTTCGTGCCCCTGCTCCACTGCAGGACAAACTCCGCCCCGTCATGCCGACGGGCGGGACCCAAGATCAGCCGACCCCCGAGGGGTCGGGACTCTAGCTCCTCGCTCCACCACGGGGAGAAGTCCGCCCCGTCACGCTAACGGGGTGGGCCAAGGGCCGCCCGACCCCCCGGGCACCTAACCCCATCAGGAGGGATGAACTGTCCCGCTGTGCCAACAGCGGGGACCCACTTGAGCGCACGATTTCCGCTCGGGGGCTTCGCGTGCACGCTGCATTAAGTGAGGCATGCGGAGTCGCGATACGGTTTCTGACGAAAGGATATGGCCGGCGCAGCGGCTGACGCTGGGCGCGCCCGGTCATATCACACGCAGCCCACTCCACCGCTGAAGCAAGGCGAGAAAGAGCGGCGCCGCGCTGCCAAACACTGCAAATGAAAAGATTGACATGATTGTTGGCAGTTCATCCCATCCAGGCCTGGGAACTCTAAGCGGAGACTTCTCTGGCAACTCGACTACACGAACCTCGGGAATCCAAGACCTGCAAGCCTGCAGCCTCAGCATGCCGGAAGGCTTCCTTGGCATGGCAAAGAAGCACCCGGTCAACATATCATCATTACCATTTCATGATAAGGGAGCGCCCTATATCCGGCCGACCCTCCAAGGGGTCGGGAATGGCGACACGTGGCTCTGGCACCCACGACGATTTAGGAAGCTGGAGGACGACCACTCAAGACTCTTCTTTTTACCCCATGTAAACCACCGTTTTTACCATAACCTCTGTACGGTGCTACCCCTTGGTCTATAAAAGGGGTAGCCCCCACCACGGACAGGGGGATCGAACGAGAACGAACCCAATCGAACTCAGCCGAACTCGGACGGATCCGAACACACGATAGAACTCGACGAACTCTATAGAGACTGCATGAGTGCTCTATAGAGACTGAACGAGTGCACCTAGGCACACCAGATCCACACACATACACGAAACACTGAGACTTGGGAGCTCCTCCCTCTCTCAATCAGCTTGTACTTGCCCCTTACAAGTTTTTGGCATAGTGAACACGAGCATCCGCTCGGACTGGACGTAGGGACTTGCGTGTCCGAACCAGTATAAACCTCGTATCTTACTGTGGACCATCTCAGGCCTTGCGACGCACATTACAATTTACTCGTTGGTCACGTTACGAAACACTGACAGTTGGCGCGCCAGGTAGGGGCCTTGTGCGTCACACTCTGTTCTTCCACAGGTTTGAGATGGCTTCACGTAGCGCAACTCGGGCCGGCGTGTACGTGCGCTTCGGGGATCTTGACTTCCTCATCGACGAGGAAGGGGATCTCGAGATGGCCACGCCACTCTCTCCCACCTCCACGGTTGGTGACCTCGATGACCTCATCGAGAGCTTCGCTAACATCACCACCCTGCTCTCCAGAGAGGAACCTCCCTCTGGCGAGCACGCCCATGGCTTGGTTTCCCTATTCTCGTTCGGGCTTCGGGGAGCCAGTCAGCTGCATGGAGACCTTATGGTTCGTCCCATGCTCCTTCCGTGTCCCGTGTTGCTTACCACGGGGCGTGGCCACGACGACCATCTTTGACAACGACAACTTGTTGGGGTGGCCGAGCACCTGCTCGCTCCCATCTCTGACAACGACAACTTCTGGCACGAGGGGTCGTTCCACGACAATGCCAGCAGCACCGGAAGTGCGCACCCCTCCAGGGAGTGCTTCATGGCTAACAACGACGGCCATGAATCCGAACGCGAGGCGTCTTCGTCGCCACGGCTAGGACCCCAACCAGGGGGCAACGCCGGGGAGGCCGGAGCAGCTACGCCACCACCACGATCACCACCGGCTGGTCTTTGCCCAGTTGCCGCGTCGGCATGAACCCCTGCGAGCTCGCAAGGCACATCTCGCCATACTTCGGCCTCACAGCGGGACGTGCTCGATCAGCTACATGCTCAGCAGCAGGAGCTCGAGCACAACCGCCGCGAGCTAGAGCGGCAACAAGCGGAACTCCTCCGTGAGCTCGAACAAACTTGAGCTAAGGAGACCCGTGCGCGTGCTAGGGCGCGCGACGTCCGCCGCCGCATCGAGGACGACGATGACGGGCTGCCCCACTTAGAGCGGGCTAGCCAGAACATCGCCGCGGTGGCTACCATCCTTCAAGGGCTCCCTGTTAACACTGGAATTTGGTGATAAGGTTCGTGAGTTTTAAAGGAGCAAAGTGGAATCAGAATCGGCTGAAGACAGGGGTTTATCGGCTGAAGGAGTAATCGGCTGCAATGCTGGTCGGCTGGGAATGAGTTGAATGGAGCAACGGCCGATTCCAAGTTTAAAAGAGATAAGACCGTATCCAATGCGGAAACTTGAAGATTAAGTAGGGGTTCGGATGTTATTGGCGCGTTTTAAAATAATGCCCACTTGTGGATAAAGTTACGAAATGGCGGTTGTATCGTAATTTAGGAGTTTGTTAGATTGTTAGTTGTAATAGATTTTGTTAGGGATAATATGATGTTTAGATAGAGTCCGAGGTTGTTACGAGACATTCATATTTCGGGTATAAATAGGGCCCGAGGTCTTGTGTAAAAGGAATCGAAAAATCAATCTAATCTTCGACGCATCGCCACCTTTTTTCCTTTTGGACGAACACCTTGTTTGGCTTCGGGCTGCATCGTCTCGATCCCCGGACTCAGGTAAATGTTTGTCGTTGGTGGTGAGATTACTTGTTTCTAATGCTTCCATCGCAATGACACATTGGATTCAGTAGTTTTACTACGCTATGTATCATATAGCGCGTACGAATCAATCGGTGTTTAGACCTATTGTGCGGTTGACTTATCTTGTGGAGGATGTATAGTCGGCGATACTAGGTTTAAGGGCTGGTTGGTTCGTATGCGGTATCTATCATCTTACGGTGTGTAAATCGAGAGTGATAGATTGAACGCCTCTTTTGATACTCGAGTCTTGTATCAAGATTGAACTACGAGTCATTTTTAGAGTCGTTGACAATGTATTCTTTTGGATTTGCATTATTCGGGGATAGCGTCGGGGTTTCAGGACTTTATCGTTTTTACGTGTTTCTTTCGGTATGACCGTTGTCGATCTGCTATAGAGCCGTGGTTTGCATCGTGTTGCGTTTATTTATGCCTTTGACCTGGAAATGCTACGTTTGTGCGAGAATTAGTGGAGCATCGGCTGATTTGACGACGGTTTCCCGGAAGCGGTTGGTTTCGCGGGAGTTTGAACTAACGCTTAACGGGTACTTTCTTGTATTTTTTTCTTATTGATTGGCAGATTAAATCAATTGGCACGCTCTGCACATTGAAGGGCTAGGAAGGACCTGCACTGGAGTCAAGCAGATATCCCAGGCCGGCGCGTGAGAGAGTTTTCTCGTCAACACGCTTCTTGGCACGCCCGGTGGGACTATCTTTGTCGGCTCGACTCGAACAAATAGACTCGGCCGGCAAGATGGTCGACTCCAAGATCCCTGGCATCACACAGGACAACGTCGTACCTGTAAAAATGGATCAATTATCGGCTGAACAGCAAGCCGAGTATAAGAAGATGGTGGAGGAACTCCAGAAGAATTACCTTCAATCCTACACTCAAACAAGGTCTGGAACGGTCCACCAAAAGTACAAATTCAGCCTTAACGATACTATAGCATCCTCGTCGAGTGATGCGAAGGGCAAGCAGAAAGTGGAAGAACCAACCCAAGTACAAGATGATCAGGCCGTATACTCTTTGCAAGATCGGATCGACTCGGCCGTCCATCACGCGTTGGTCAACCAGAGCAGCATCTTGGTCAACACCCTCAACAATATGATTTCCCATGTAGTTGATGCCAAAGTGGCCGAGCACGCAAGGGGTCCTACATACTTTACGGATGGCAAGTTCCCCGATTACGGACACTAGTCACCCAAGATCGGCGCTTCGTTAATAGCACGGCCCAACCCGCGGGAGGGATCACCACTTGACCCCAAGCGAGACGGCCGCGAAACCAACGGTCACTATTTTAAACCGACAACAGCCGTTGCCTCAAGGTCAATTCGACATGATTCACCATAATCGGCGGACAGAACCGACTGATCATGGCAGACATCAAAATATTGGGGACGACATGCTTTCCGGACCCGCCAACACCACCACCGGAATCCGGCCGCCACCCGCCGATCATCGGTACCAATACCAAGGGGGTCGTCAGGATCATCATTACCGGCCTCAGACACCTCCACAGCTGTATCGGCAGACACGTATGCCGTACGACCCATACGAGCCGATACAGCAAGACAATAGGACTTGGGCCGAACTGATCGCAGACGTCATGCGAGACCAGTTCGGCCTCAAACCAAAAGACTCAGGAAATATGTACCGGTACCCTTACCCAGAACATTTCGAAAGAATTCCATTACCCAACCGGTACAAAATTCCGGATTTCTCTAAGTTCTCAGGGCAAGACAATGTATCTACGTATGAGCACATCAGCCGATTCTTAGCACAATGTGGTGAAGCATCGGCCACTGACCCTTTAAGAGTTCGGCTTTTTCCCCTTTCTCTTTCATGATCGGCCTTCACTTGGTTCTCCTCGTTACCTTACAACTCGATTCAGAGTTGGGCCGATCTTGAAAAACAGTTCCATAGCTATTTTTATTCCGGCAACCACGAAATGAAGTTATCAGATCTCACCAGCATCAGGCAAAAACATAATGAATCGGTCCAGGACTACATTCAGCGCTTCAGAGAAATGAGAAACCGATGCTACAGCCTGGTGCTATCGGACGCTCAGTTGGTCGATTTAGCCTTCCATGGACTGATTGCCCCAATCAGGGAAAGATTCTCGCAGACTTCAAAAGCCGGCCCACCGGCACAGAGGGTACGCCCATGAAAACGCTTCCAAGAAACCGGGAAGCTGTCAAAACCATAACGCAAGTCGTCGTTGACTCGGACTATGGATCCGACGACGATGAAACGGAAGTAGCGGCGAGAATGGGCTAAAAACAAGAAGGCCGTCGTGCGCGTGGCTGCTCAAAACGGCTAAAGAAGAAAAATACGATTTTGACATCACCAAAGCCGACAAAATCTTCGACCTACTACTCAAGGAAAAGCAAATTCAGTTGCCGGAAAATCATGTGATCCCGTCGGCCGAAGAGCTGAAAAAGAAGAAATACCGCAAGTGGCACAACTCTACATCTCACGCCACCAACGATTGCAAAGTCTTTAGACAAAGATTCAATCGGCCATCGAGGCGGGAAGTTGAAGTTTGCCGACTCAAGTCGGCCCATGAAAGTGGACGGCAATCCGTTCCCGATCAACGCAATCCATGCGGCCTCGAACGAGTTAACCGGCGGAAGCGAACAACGTGCGACTTAGCCGATACGGCTATCAAGGCCAAAGCGGTTGAGGGTCGAGAGGAAACCCCTACACAAATAAACATGGTGCGCCTAGTTATTAGAGCGGTCGGCCAACAGCCGATCCGCGAATGAAGCAGACACCACCATCAATACCGGCTTCGGCGCAAGAAAGCTACGACGAAGTACCTCACCGGCATGATCCAAGAGTCCGAAGCCGGAGGAACATGGCGAGCCATGACGACCCACATTGGCATTGCGGCTTCTTCGGGCATTGCTTGGGAGTCCGGCATGAGACTACCAACACTAGAAGATCGCGGCATGTAACGACCATCACATTCATGATGAACAAAGGAGCTCATCAACATCAAGTCCAGTCCGTTTCGTTCGAGAGCCGTCCAATTGAACCGAAACGACGACCAGTCCACGATCGGCTCGGCCGATCCATCAAGAGTTCTTCGTCGACAAAAATCAAGATGGAGACAATCGCAACAAGAAGGAAACCGACGAGGAGGAACTGGCCAATCCCGTGGTGCCCGTCCGATCTATTTACAAAAACTTAGAAAAGGAGAATCCAGCGGCTTAAGCGTGAAGGAAGAGAGGACGAGGTAGCACAAATGATATACGAACAGCGCCGTCGGTGGGCAAGGTCGGAGACGGTGGGTACCTAAGCATGAGAACACTACGGCCACCGAAGGGCAAGGCGGAGAGAGCTCCGCCGACCAAGCCGAAGGGCAGCCAAAGGGAAGGGTAAAGCCGCCGCATCGGTCAACATGGTCTTCGTGTTGCCCGCCGTCCGTGCCCCGGCCGACGCGGATACCGTTGAAGATGACCCGCGACCGATGATCTCCCAGACCAGGCCATCTTCGACAAGCGGAAGGAACCGAAAATAGACATCGAAGCCGTTGTACGTTAAAGGTTTCGTCAACGGTAAGCCGATTTCCAAAATGCTAGTCGATGGGGAGCGGCAGTCAATCTCATGCCTTACGCAACTTTCCAAGCTTGGAAAAGGAGCCGAAGACCTGATTAAAACCAACATGGTACTCAAAGACTTCGCGGTAACCCATCGAGACCAAAGGCGTTCTCAACGTCGAGCGACCATCGGCAAAGAACGTGCCCACGACGTTCTTTGTCATCGACGGAAGGGGTCTACGCTCTGCTCGGAAGGGATTGGATCCACGCTAATTGTTGCATCCCTTCTACGATGCACCGAGCCTCATCCAGTGGGACGGCGACAAGATCGAGATTGTGCCAGCCGACAGGTCAGTTAGTATCGTCAATGCCGATTTGCTGCTTTGGGAAATCGAAGGCATCGAGTGTTTGTCTGGGAAAGTCTAGCAAGCCGATTTTCTAAACATGTCCAATTCAACAATACAATCGGAAGCGACGAGCCGCAGATTCTTGTTTTGAACAAGACATGTTGGAGGGGTCCAGCGTGCTCGGTGTAGCCACGACGGATGAAGACGATGGCAAGTTAGGGCAAGGCTTCACGTCGGCCGACGAGTTAGAGGAAATCGACATCGGATCTGGCGACAAACCAAGGCCGACGTACATTAGTAAATATTTATCTCCTCTTTGTAGATCCCAACTTATTGAGTTATTAAAAGAGTATAAAGATCGCTTCGCATGGGAATATTTCGAAATGCCCGGTCTAAACCGATCGATAGTGGTCCATCAACGCCAATCAAAGCAGGATATCGGCCATTCAAACAACCTCCCGGAGGTTCAAGGCCGACATGTACGACGCAATTAAGGCCGAAATCACTTGGCTATACGACGCAGGTTTCATTCGGCCTTGCCGATATGCCGAATGGGTCTCTAACATCGTCCCAGTATAAAAGAAGAACGGCAAACTTCGAGTATGCATCGATTTTAGAGACCTTAACAAGGCAACTCCAAAAGATGAATACCCAATGCCAATAGCCGATCCGCTTGTCGACGCCGCCTCGGTCACAAAATCATTAGCTTCATGGACGGCAATGCGGGGTACAACCAGATCTTCATGGCCGAAGAGGACATCCATAAAACAGCTTTTTGATGCCCGGGCGCAATCGGCCTCTACGAGTGGATGGTGATGACATTCGGCCTAAAGAATGCCGGCGCAACATATCAAAGAGCAATGAACTATATTTTTCACGATATGATCGGAGCACTTGTGGAGATATACATCGATGATGTCGTCGTCAAATCAAGAGAGATAGAAAGCCACATTGCGATCTAAGACAGGTGCTCGAACGGACGAGGAAGTACGGATTGAAGATGAATCCGCTCAAGTGTGCGTTCGGCGTGTCAGCCGGGTTTTAGGATTCCTCGTTCACGAAAGAGGAATCAAAGTAACACCAAGGAGCATCAACGCAATTAAGACAATTCAACCCCTAAGGATAAAAGGGAGCTCCAATCATTGATCGGAAAGATAAACTTCATTAGACGATTCATAGCCAATCTTTCGAGAAATTGGAACCGTTCACACCATTGCTTCGGCTTAAGGCCGATCAGATATTCACATGGGGTGCAGAGCAACAGAAGGCGTTAGACAACATAAAAAGTTATTTAAGTTCTCCTGCAGTTCTAATGCCCCCACAAAAAGGAAAGCCGTTCAAGCTGTACTTGTCCGCCGACGACAAATCCATCGGCTCCGTCCTAATCCAAGAAGTCAATGGCAAGGAAAGGGCCATTTTCTATCTTAGCCGGCCGCTAGATCCGAAACTAGATATTCGCCGGTCGAGAAGCTATGTCGTGCCTCTATTTCTCATGCACAAAATTAAGACACTATCTGTGTCCAATGAATGCATCGTAACATGCAATGCAGACGTAGTCAAATACATGCTGTCGGCTCCAGTGCTCAAAGGGAGGGTCGGAAAATGGATACTTGCACTGACCGAGTTCGATCTGAGGTATCAGGCCCCAAGAGCGGTAAAAGGACAGGCCCTAGCCGATCTCATCGTGGAACATAGAAACGACTCAATTGGCTTCGTAGAAATCACGCGTTGGACCCTGACTTTCGACGGCTCAGTATGTACAAGCGGCTGTGGAATCGGCTTGGTTCTTATCTCACCCAAGGGGACAAGCTTCAAATTCGCTTTCGCCATCGACCCCCACGTTACGAATAACCAAACCGAGTACGAAGCCGTTCTCAAGGGGCTACTCCTACTCAGGGAGATGGAAGCCGATGCGGTTGAGATAATGGGGGACTCGTTGCTCGTCATTAGTCAATTGTCAGGGGAGTATGAGTGCAAGAATGATGCGCTGGTAATCTATCATCAAAGGTGTCGAGAATTAATGGAAGGATTTCGGCTAGTAACTTTGAAGCATATTCCCAGGGAGCAGAACACGGAGGCCAATGACCTGGCTCAAAGGGCATCAGGCTACCGGCCGATGCTAAGAAATGTCGACATAGGCATTGCCACCATCACGACCAACGATTGGAGATTCGACGTTTACAATTACCTCAAAAACCCTTCCCAATCGGCCACGAGGAAGCTACGGTATAAGGCGTTGCGGTATGTATTGCTCGACGAAGATTTATACTATCGGACAATCGATGGCATTCTGCTCAAGTGTTTGAGCACCGATCAAGCCACAGTGGCCATCGGAGAGGTACACGAAGGAATCTGCGGTACACATCAATCGGCACACAAAATGAAATGGCTACTTCGCCGAGCTGGGTATTTCTGGCCGACGATGCTAGAGGACTGTTTTAAATACTATAAAGGATGCCAAGATTGTCAAAAATTCGGCACAGTGCAACGAGCTCCGGCGTCGGCCATGAACCCGATCATTAAACCGTGGCCTTTCGGAGGGTGGGGCATTGACATGATCGGCCAAATCAATCCATCTTCCAGCAAAGGGGCACAAGTTTATACTAGCGGCCACAGATTATTTCACAAAATGGGTAGAAGCAATCCCCTTCCGAAAAGTAGATTCCAAAGACGCAATCGAGTTTGTCAAGGAACATATCATCTACAGTTCGGCATTCCGCAAACGATAACGACCGACCAAGGGTCCATCTTTGTATCCGACGAATTCGTCCAGTTCGCCGACGGCATGGGGATCAAGCGCTTAACTCTTCGCCGTATTACGCACAAGCCAACGGTCAGCCGAAGCGTCAAACAAAAGCTTAATTAAATTGATCAAGAGAAAGATAGCCGAGCAACCCAAACAATGGCACACCCGATTGGCCGAAGCTTTGTGGGCCTATCGGATGGCATGTCATGGGTCCATCCAAGTTCCGCCATACAAACTGGTTTATGGACACGAGGCGGTGCTTCCATGGGAAAGCGTGACCGGCTCAAGACGCATTCAGTTGCAAGACCAACTCACAGCCGATGATTATTACAATCTCATGATAGACGAATCGGAGGATCTCGCCTTATCGAGAATGCGAGCATTAGAAAAGGTGACGAAAGATAAGGAACGGGTAGCCAGGCATTACAATAAAAGGTAGTCCCTAAATCATTCGAGGAAGGCGAACTTGTTTGGAAGCTCATACTTCCAATCGGATCCAGAGATAACAAATTCGGCAAGTGGTCGCCGAATTGGGAGGGGCCTTTCAAGGTCCACAAGTGCGTGTCCAAAGGAGCCTACATGCTACAAGGATTAGATGGGGAGGTCTTCGGAAGGGCCCTCAACGGAAAATATCTAAAGAAATACTACCCTAGCGTATGGATCAACGCGTGAGTCGGCTATCGCCACAATGGGCCGACCCACAACAGCCGATGCCTTATGGGGGCATCGCCTTTAGGCATTCGTTCCCGCCTCACCCCATGACCCCGGCACCGCTCACCGGATCTGCTGTCAACAAGTTTCGTCGACATCGATGCTTGTCATATAAACTTGGGGGGCATACACCTACGCCACACACGCGTGAGATAATCATACAATGCGCATGGCCGGAAAAGCCAACTGTAGACCAATCAAGTCATGAAATTGAAGAAGTCTCAAGTCACGAAGAACCTAGGGATATTACACCGTGTTTTATTCCGAGCCGGCGCACGACCGTCTAGGGCTACATGTTCGCCAGAACTCTCTAATAGCCGCGGGGCCCGCTCAAAAGGCTCGCGGTTTCCATTTCCGAGCATCCAGGATCGGGTGCTCCAACCGAGTGACCCGATGTCGGTCGTAGTGATCAACAACTCGTTGGCAAGCCGGGCCTGCCTCCTCCACGGTCGAGGCGCGCAAGCGTCGGGTACGCCATAGGAGCAGCGGCCGGGATGCCGCCAAGGCGGAAAACCGGCTCGGCGGCTGGGTGGCGAGCCTCCAACTCCCTAAAGCGTTTGTGCGCCCTTACCCGTCGATCCGATTGACCGACACTCGTACGACGTTTCCATGATCCCCTGGATCACCCGAAGCGGGTGCGGTGGCTGCAATGGATTCCATCCGTTAGTTTTTGGAAGCTAGAATCCGTTGAAAGCAGAAAAGTTGAGGTACCACCTGGTTCACCGACGAGCTAGAAGACGCCATGAGAAGCCTGGCCGCGGAATCAAAGGACTAGGTGTTTCGCTATTGGGAGTTCGTCGCTTTCGGCCGTGAGCTATTCGGGAGAGCCGGGGAGCCCATTTATAGAAACAAAAGATACGATTCTTGGATGGGAAAGATCGCTGCCGAACCGAGAGTCAAAGAGGTCATTATTAAGAGCGTCGGGAATCGTTGAAAATAAGCGATGGCGTGCCGGAAGCGGATGCCTGCCATCCGGGGCTCACGGGTTCCGGGGCACGATTCGTGAGGATCGGCCTACGAAAACAGAGTGGTGACGTGATTGGGTATCATCAGCCGATAGCTAGAGGGTCGAATAACAGAAAGACGGGCGCCAAACGATTGGGCGTCACTTCGGGGCCAATTCCAAACAAACGATACGAGTGTGTTTGATACGAACTATTCGGCTACGTTACAAAGCGCATGTCAGAGAAACGCGGGCCAACCTCGCAGGGTCGGATAGTTTACAACCTTCATTTCTTTAAAAAATCGGCTATCGTCGATAGAGCTGTCAACCTAACCTGGTCGATCTCGCCAATTGCCCTGAGGTCGTCGGCCTCGGACCCCGTCACCGGCCGAGCGCTTTGCACCAAGCCCCGCAGATGCGCAACGGCCGCTCCGATGTTTCTGCGTTCAGCTTCGACCCTTGCCGGCAAATCGGCCATATACCCTTCATGGATGTCAATCTCGTTGGTAATCTGAACGTAATCTGAACGAGGTCGGCCACCAGCTGATCCCGGCGGGCACGAAGTTGTTCAAGCTTGGCGGCCGGCTTGGTTTTTAGGCGGTCAAAGGCGGTTTTCCGGGCTTCGATGGCATCTTTGGTTGATTGGATCGCAGCCGCCCGCGCCTCACTTTCACGCCGATCGATGGCTCGCCGCCGGCTCGTTCGTATTTTAGCCGATAAGCTTCCATGAAGGTCGCCGGCGCGATGGCTTCGGCCACGCATCCGGCGCTGATCTTGGATATCCGGAATCGTGAGCGTATGGAGCTGCAATGGCCACCGGGAATCTAACGAGGCATCCGCCGGTTGCCGATATCAACCAAAGTGGCCTTCAGGTTCTCGGCCGATGCTGCAAGTGCTTCCTCGCCAGCATCGCCGACCTCTTCGAACTCCGACAAGTCGAAGTTGAGAAGATCGGCCACGCGCTGCAGAAGAAACAACAGATCGAAACACGGCAAAATCGATGGCCGGGCCGGCGGCTACCGTCGGCACGGTCGTCGGGATTACCGATTCGCTGGGTCGCTCCCCACGGCCGTTTGGTTTTTCCTGCTAGTATCGTCATCGCCACCCCGCAGGCGCGGTGCTTTCACTCGGCGTCCGGAGCGGCCGGAGGATCGCGGAAGCCGCAAAAGGAAACGGGGTTAGCCGACGAGCCGATTAGTTGTTACAAGCAAAGGGAGTAAGGGTCGGTTCCCTGCAGAGTAGGACGGGGGCACGACCGCCGCTTCTTGGACTACAAAGAACGGACAAGTCGATACGATGACATCGCAAAGCCGGGAACAAGGAGGTGAAAAACCTACGGGAGGACGTCTCATTGGCGGGTTCGGAGCTGCCGGAGCATCGGGCCGGGCGTTCACCGATTCGGGACTCGAAGCCCGGTTTCGGCAGCCTGTCCGGACGGCTAATGGCGCCTCTTCGTCGGCAAGATCATGGAGGGTCGCTCGACGGCCGAATCCAGAGGAGGAGGACTGTCGCCAAGACAATCGGTTCTATCTTTTCACTCTTTTGGGCGAGCACGTACGATGAACGCGGCGGTGGCGCCGTTTTCCTTTCGGTGCGATCGGATGACGCACTGCCCTCGCAATAGGGACGAGAGCTTGGGCGCCCCCAACCGATAGGCGACGGAGCCGCACCCCGTGTCCGAACTCCCGTTTTGTATTCAATAGGGCGCCCGAGATTCGCTTATCGTGCTTCGTTCGTTCTGTTTCTGCAAAGTCGAAACACAAATGTTAGATCGGCGGTACAGTGGTGAACGAGTTGTAGGATGAGGTTAATCGGCCGAGGGGTGAAAGCATACCGAGGGATCTCGTCCAGGCAGAGCGTGTCGATGTAACAAGACGGTCGTTGGTGAAAAATGTGGCGTCGAGTTCGACCACCATCGGTCATAAGCGGCACTTCTCCTTGTCGCAGGGTAATTCTGCCGGCTTCGCCAAAGAGGGGACCAGCTATGTTCAGCAGCCGAGTTCATTATCGGATCTTGGCCGACCGCCCTCTCGTCTCGATCTTATTGGCGTAAAAGAAGCCGATTGGAAGCCGCCCGAGGCCAAATTGTCTTGCGGCCGATGCCGGGTAGTAAAATTCATAACTCCGAGCCGTTGATCGGCCCCGATGTACCCCGGTCGGCAGGATGCGGGGGTTAAACGGATGAAGAACAATTTCCCGCACCTTGGGTCATTTGGCAATTGAGGTCGTCCAGTTAAAATCGATCGGCTCGAAAAGGCCTTGATCGGGTAGAAGTACTGTGTACGGTTGTCGCGGGATAACCCATCGTAGAAGGCTACGAACCAATCGGCCAACATCGCCCGATTGTCTTGAACTGCATGGGCGGCGCCGCTTCCCCATAGTTGGTGCATCCCGGTGGTGATTTGGTCACCTTCCTCATCCACGATTGGCTCCAACCTTGGGAATCCGGCATCCGCCAAGCGGGGCCGACGGCTACGTTCGGGTAGCCAATACCCAAATTTGAAGGAACCACCGGGGTCCGCCGGTGTTGACCTGAGCGTTGGCGGCTATTTTTGTGGCGGTCGATGCAACATTTGATATGTGTAGCCGAGAAGATATTTTCCCAATGCGAACTCCATCCCGTCGGCTAGGATTTCGGCTATTATTTGCCAATTGGCGATCGGCCCACAGCTCGATCCGCGAAAACAAACTTCTCTAACCACATCATGAGGAAGGCGGTGTATTCCGGTGGCGACCGTTCCATCTTTCATATTTTGGGCAATGAAGCCACTCCACCCACCGATGGCTTTGGTTTTAAACGGTGTTGGCCTTTTCGGTTCGTAACGCACGGATTGACCGATGACTCAATGTCTAGCCCAGTTGTCATATGTACATCGGCTAGTGTGATGGTCATCGGCCCTTGCTCGAAAAGAAAAGCGTTGAAACTATCGTTCCAAAAATAGGTCATGATAGGAGGGGTTCGTCTTTTCCATATTGGCTATGGACAATTCTAAGCATTGGGCAAGTTTCTTTTCCTCCAATTGGGTGTACTTGGCCGATTGTATTCTCTTGTACCACTCGACCCAGTCATGAGTCGGTGGACGGCCAAGCTTTGAAAGTCCTTCCGAGTGGGAAAGAGATGGCTTGGCGTGTTGAAGGGCATGCGGTTGGTTTCGGCTATGATCACGTCGGTTGGGTCCGTGTCACCAATAGGCCCAAGGAAGTATTTGCCCTCTTGTGTTAAGTTGGGGATGAGCACTTGGTGAGAGAGGTCTGGGTTCAAAGGAAGAGGAAAAATATTAATCGGAGATGGAGGTGTCTATAATTTGAAATAAGAAAGTCATTAATTAGTAAGAATGCGGGACGAAGTGATTTTGAGGTTGCTAAGCAAATATCTAGAATAAAGGCGCATGGGGAGCGAGTTGAGGGTGAGATTACAAAGTAGAAATAAAAAGAAAAACCCGAGGAAATTCGTTCATAGCGGTGGCGAGGTAGTTCCGGCGGCGGCGGGTGGAGTTGCGGTCGCAGAGGTGCGACGGTGGCCGGTGAGTTGGAAGTACTGGAAGTCGCGGCGGAGGCCATCGGGAGGTCGGAGATGACGATGGGGTTCGAAGGATGTGGAGAATGTCGAATGCCGATGAAGTCGCCGGAAGAGAGAGAGAAGGGCGGAGGTTTGTTTGAGAAGGAAGTTGAGTGCACGATAGGAGCGTGGGTGAATCGCCCGAGGAAAGTGGATATTTAAAGGGCTCGTGGGGAAGCCGAAACGATTTGGGTCGAGAAGGGAACAGGAGTTTGAGTGGATAAACAAATCCGCAACACTTTATGTTACGGACTTGGGGGCATGTGTTAACACCGGAATTTGGTGATAAGGTTCGTGAGTTTTAAAGGAGCAAAGTGGAATCGAATCGGTGAAGACAGGGGTTTATCGTAAGGAGTAATCGGCCGCAATGCTGGTCGGTTGGGAATGAGTTGAATGGAGCACCGACGGCCGATTCCAAGTTTAAAAGAGATAAGACCGTATCCAATGCGGAAACTTGAAGATTAAGTAGGGGTTCGGATGTTATTGGCGCGTTTTAAAATACCGCCACTTGTGGATAAAGTTCGAAATGGCGTTGTATCTCGTAATTTAGGAGTTTGTTAGATTGTTAGTTGTAATAGATTTTGTTAGGGATAATATGATGTTTAGATAGAGTCTCGAGGTTGTTACGTATATTCATATTTCGGGTATAAATAGGGCCCGAGGTCTTGTGTAAAAGGAATCGAAAAATCAATCTAATCTTCGGTGCATCGCCACCTTTTTTCCTTTTGGACGAACACCTTGTTTGGCTTCGGGCTGCATCGTCTCGATCCCCGGACTCAGGTAAATGTTTGTCGTTGGTGGTGAGATTACTTGTTTCTAATGCTTCCATCGCAATGACACATTGGATTCGTAGTTTTACTACGCTATGTATCATATAGCGCGTACGAATCAATCGGTGTTTAGACCTATTGTGCGGTTGACTTATCTTGTGGAGGATGTATAGTCGGCGATACTAGGTTTAAGGGCTGGTTGGTTCGTATGCGGTATCTATCATCTTACGGAGTGTAAATTGAGAGTGATAGATTGAACGCCTCTTTTGATACTCAGTGCTGTATCAAGATTGAACTACCGAGTCGTTTTTAGAGTCGTTGACAATGTATTCTTTTGGATTTGCATTATCCGGGGATAGCGTCGGGGTTTCAGCCGACCTTATACGTTTTTACGTGTTTCTTTCGCATGACCGTTGTCGATCTGCTATAGAGCCGTGGTTTGCATCCGTGTTGCGTTTATTTATGCCTTTGACCGGAAATGCTACGTTTGTGCGAGAATTAGTGGAGCATCGGCTGATTTGACGACGGTTTCCTGAAGCGGTTGGTTTCGCGGGAGTTTGAACTAACGCTTAACGGGTACTTTCTTGTATTTTTCTTATTGATTGGCGATTAAATCAATTGGCACGCTCCGCACATGGAAGGCAGCTAGGAAGGACCTGCACCGGAGTCAGCGCATCTCCTGGCCGGCGCGTGAGAGAGTTTTCTCGTCAACACTCCGGACCCCGTTACTCCTGAGGAGCAACGGGCCCGGGGGCACATGCGTCGCCTCCTGGAGAAGGCAGCGGCGTAGCAGGCCGAAAGTTCGCAGGCCTACCGCGTGGGCCGCAGCATCAACGACACCCACGTCGAGTCCCCACCGCGACGCGCCCCTAAAGAGAGCGTCCGCCAGGCGCCTCCGGTCCGCGAACGGATCGGACCGATTCGGGACGCGCGCGCTATCCTCGACGCGTGACGACGCACCAAGCCATGCAACGACAAGCACGGCAACCACCCCCGGCGCTGGGATACGACGACGAGGAGGACCGGAGTCCCTCTCCACCACCACCTATTGGACCGAAGGCGTTCGGGTACGACATCCTGCGCGCAGAGTTCCCCGCGCGCTTCCACACGCCGAGCACCATAGCCAAATACTTGGGAGAAACGAACCCCGGGTTATGGCGGAAGACTACTGGCTGGCCTGCCAGGCCGATGGCGCGACTGATGACAACTTCATCATTCGCAACCTACCGCTCTACCTTACCGATTCAGCTCGGCAATGGCTGGAGCACCTCCCGGCCGGTTCGATCCAGAACTGGTCGGACCTCATGAGGCTCTTCGTGGGGAACTTCCAGGGCACGTACGTGCGCCCTGGGAACTCCTGGGACCTCCGGAGTTGCCAGCAGAAGCCTGGCGAAACACTTCGGGAGTACATTCGGCGTTTCTCGCACCAGTGTAACAAACTCCCGAACGTCGCTGATCCCAATGTTATCAGTGTGTTCCTCAGTGGGACGACCAACATGGCCCTGGTCCACAAGCTGGGGTGCAAGGGCCTGCGCATGACCGCGGAGCTCTTGGACATCGCAACTCGCCACGCGTCTGGCGAGGACGCGGTCGTTGCTGTCTTCTCCCAACCAGAGAAGAAGGAAAGCAAGGACGAACCAGCGGGCACGGGCCCCTCAGGTCGGCCTGGCAAGAAGGGCCGCAAGGACAAGCGACGCCGCGAGGGCAACCTCGTCGCGGCGGCCGAGTCCAGAGGAAAGAAGGTCGCCCCGGCAAAGGAGCCAGGGTACTTCGACAAGCTGCTCGAGCAGCCTTGTCCCAACCACGACAAGCCTGTGGGGCATGCGCTCAAGGACTGCACTGTCACACTCAGGTTTACACAGAAACCCGAATGCTACCATATGTGTGCCCAGGATGTCCACAGAACACATACGGCTTACAAATATGGATCACAGAGAACACAATGCTCGAAATAAATAGGTTTACATCAGAGTTTAACACAAATATCACAACGGAAGTCTGAATAACACAGAAGAAGACTAATTATTAAACGTTCTCAACTAATGAAACTAAGTAGAGCCTCAAGTTCACAGGGACACCGACTGGTTGAAAACAGCTAGAAGTATGCAGATCCTCTGGAAACTCAACGGGTGCATCCTCATACACTGCTCCATCTGTTACCCATCCGGGATTTTGTTGAATAGTTGCAAGTGTAAGTAAACCACTTTACTTAACAAATATAGCACGGGATATAAAAGGCTAAAAATGCTTGACTCGGTTTAACTGAAATAGCACTTTTAACTTATTTGTGGCATAACAATTAATTACCAAGCTACTACTAATTTCCTACAAATGAATGAATCCCATGTGTATAACCCCAATTAACATTATATAAAAGCATAGAAAGAATTATCATCATCTTTACTATCAACTTTAATGCCATTTTCTAATAAAAAAGGATCCAGACCGCTCGTGACCGTGAGCCACGGCTATCAATGATAGATTTACACTCTGCAGAGGTTTCGCCCTTTCCCCACTGGTCGCGTAAAAGCTCAAAAGAACTTTAAAACCGAACCACACAGTTCATACTTCCAAGGTATGAGTGTATAGGGACGCTACGAGACTTTCACAAGACAACCCCATCAAGCATAGTAGCCGTTTTGGTTCAACATAGGCAGCATACCCCTTTGCATCGAGATTGACGTACGCTCATGATATTACTCACATGAGGGGGTCAATGGCGTCCAGAGCGCGAGATCCACATCAACGCAATGTGTGAAGCTCCCACAACGAGGGGCTTACAACACGGGACTGTGCCTAAGGAGACATAGCCAACAGATCATCCGTTCGCAGCGGATAGACCCGTCCTCGATGGTCCACAATATACTCTCACGCATGTTCCCCACTTACGCCTTTCGGTAGCTAGTGTGCAAGCTGGAGACGTACAAGATACTTGACCAAGACCAGAGCCATGATAGTTCCAGTGGTGGCGATAAACTTCCCGGGTTGCCGCTTTAAGAACTGGACCTTAAGGAGAGAGACTAGAACAAAGCACACAGCACATGCTCTAGTTCCCTGAACCATGTTGCTAAAAAGCATCTTTTAACATCAAGTTGTAGTGAACCATTAATTTAACATTAACAATATATTAAAGGTGGTGATAGCGGCGCTTAGAAAAGTCTAGCCATATTGCATAAACCCAAGGTAACAAGGAATAGGGTAAAAGACTAGGTACATCCTTAAGGTAAACAATATTAGACACATGCAATATGATTGTATGATTAATAATGTATAGGTATCAAGGAATGTCCATGCTATAGTTGCCTTCTTCCAAGTGCTTTCGCTGCGGGTCCTGCAACTCAAGAGCTTGGTCACCGACGAACTCGAACGGTCCCTCAACTGCTCACATCAATCACCACACAAGCATACATACAGACAGTACATGCAAACCAAAGATATTTTATTAGAACAGTACACCAAACATTATCAAACAGAGAAAAGAAGGTTATAAAACTAATCTACGCTTTACTACGAACACATGAGCACAAGAATCACTCTAATCGGAGCTAAAACGCAAAAGATATGCACTAAACAAAATCTAGGGCTTGCTGGTAAGAAATCTAACTTGCCGAGGGCTAAACTGCTAAAAACTAAGGGCTAAAACATAATTACTTATAAAAGGCCAAGGTCCAACGTGCAAAACTAGCCTCCTAGGACTGCGGGTTCGATTTTATAAAAGATCAAGGACTAAACCAAAAAGTTATGGACCTATTTGTAATTACATTTCAACTAGGGTGGACTCCGGGTTGAATCTACTAAAGCTGAGGGGATTATTTGCAAAGTCACCTGGGCTGACTGGTGTAGATGCATTTGACCGGGGTCGGGTTTGATGTGGATCGTCCAATCTAGATCGGACGGATCTGGGCACTCGGGGAAGTCGGTTCGCCGGAGACTTCTATCCCACGGTGGCGCCGCCCGTGCCGACGAGGGAGGCTCGCCGGAGTTGAGCGTAGGGGGCGCTACAGGGGTCTGCTCCGTCTTGTTCAAGCGTAGTTGGAACGAGTGCGGAACGGGGAGTCCAATGAGCTAGGTTTTGGGGTGGTTCGGGCCCTAGGGTTAGCTGGCGACGAGCGGTGGCATTCGGGGAACTCCGACGAGCTCGGTATCGGGCAATATGCGGGGAAAAACAAGGGAGAAAGGGCCGACTTCGTTGCTTACCTCGACGCGAAGCTTATGGGTTTGACCACGAGGGAATGCGGTGGCGGAGGCTCGAGTTGGAGTAGCTCCGAGCTCGGCTATGGCGGCGGCGGCGAGTTTAGGGTTTGGGGCTCGCGGCGGGGTGTTTCGGGCGCTTTTAGGGTTCGAAGGGTGCCAAGGGAGGTGCGGCGGCACCTTAAATAGCCCGGGGACCTCCGAAACGGGCGGGGCAAGGCGGACGGGGCGTGGCCGAGTCGGGCTCTAACTCGTGCTCGGGTCGGAGTCGGAGGTAGGGGACGACACGAGGTCGGGGAAGGGGCTGGCAGGTGGGCCCGAGCGGTCAGCGGCAGCGCGAGCGCGGGGTCGGGCTGGCGAGCGAGCTGGGCCGAGCGCTGGGCCGTGGGAGTGGCTGGTAGCTAGGTGAAAGGGTTTGGGTTTTTCCTTTTTGTTTTAGATTTCAAACCTAGCTAAATACAAACCAAATTTCGAATTCAAACCAAACTTTGAATTCAACACTCAAAATAAATATGCACCAGCATGAAAGGAATAAAATGTTTCTAAACCTTATATTTATTTTTATTTACCCAAAAATTTTTTATTTTCCTATATTATTTATGCCACACAATAGATAAAAGGGTCATTCTTATTACTATTTTCGGAAATTGCTTTTTAGGGTGTTACAAACCTACCCCCTTAAGATGAATCTCGTCCTCGAGATTCGGATGTGAAAAGCTGTGGATACTCTGCCCTAAGATCATCCTCTCTTTCCCATGTTGCCTCATCCTCTGAGTGACGATTTCACTGAACTTTGCACAACCGTATCACCTTGTTTCTAGTGACCCTCTCAGACTCCTCCAAAATCTTGACCGGATACTCATCATAGGTGAGGTCCTCCTGTACATTTAACTCTTCTATCGGAATCTGTTCCTCCGGTACTCGCAAACACTTCTTTAGCTGTGACACATGAAACACGTCATGTACTCCTGCCAATCTCTCCGGTAGCTCTAGCTGATAAGCTACTTCTCCTTTCCGCTCCAATACTTTAAATGGTCCAATGTAACGAGGTGATAGCTTTCCCTTAACATTAAACCTCTTTATTCCTCTCATTGGCGATACCTTGAGATACACAAAATCGCCAACTTCAAAACTAAGATCCCTTCGCCTGACATCTGCATAACTTTTCTGACGTGACTGCGCTACCTTCAAATTCTGCAGTATAGCCTGTACTTGTCGCTCTACTTCTTTTAGAATTTTAGGTCCAAATACCTGACTCTCTCCTATCTGATTCCAGAACAACGGAGTCCTACACTTCCTTCCATATAAAGCCTCGAACAGTGCCATCTTGAGACTTGTCGGTGTTTCGTAAAACGACCAACGAGTAATCATGTGCGTGTTGCGGGATTTGAGATGGCTGCATAGTAAGACACGAGGTTTATACTGGTTCGGGCCCGTAAGTCCCTACGTCCAGTCCGAGCGGATGCTCGTGTTTACTATGCCAAAAACTTGTAAGGGGCGGTACAAGCTGATCGAGAGAGGGAGAGGCTCCCAAGTCTCAGTGCTACGTGTGTAGGTGTGTGCGTGGATCTAATGTGCCCTGGGGCACTCGTGCGGTCTCTATGGAGCACTCGTTCGGTCTCTGCAAAGTTCGTTTGGTGTTCGTCTAAGTTGTCTAGGGTTCGATCGGCCTCCCCTTCCCCTGTGTGTGGGGTAGGCTACCCCTTTTATAGACCAAGGGGTAGCGCTATACAGAGGTTATGGTAAAATGGTAATTACACGGGGTGAAAAGAAAAGTCTTGGGCGGTCGTCCTTCGTCCTCCGGAATCGCCGCCGGTGCCGAAGCCACGCGTCGTCATTTCCGACCCCTTGAGGGTCGGCCAGGTACAGTGCGCTCCCATACCCTGAAGTGGTAATGATGATTTCTTGACCAGTGAGGGTTTTCTTGTCGTGCTAAGGAAGCCTTTGAGCATGCCGCAGCTGCTGCAGGCTTGCAGGCTTTGGATTCCCGAAGCTCGTGTCCTTCTCCATCAGTAAATCAACAAGTTCATCTCTTGGGCCATCAATGCCGACAAGGCCAGCCACATCTGCATAGAGAGCCGGCAACCGAGGATCGACACCCGTCGTGCTGACTGGCTTGGAGACAACAGAATGATCAACCTTGTACCTCGCATGGCGGTCGCTCGCTTGCACCACCCGACTCTTCAGAGTCTGAATTTCCATGGCGATCCGATGGCGGGTCGTGATGCTAGTCAGCAAGCTCATGGTCCTCTCCATGAGTCCGCTCAAGGCACTGAGTTTGAAGCTGTTGTTGCGCTTATGGTCAGCTCGGAGCATGAACTCGTCGACACTGTCCTCGATGTCATAGGACAGCTCCCTCACCTCCTTTATCCAACACTTACTCTGCGCATCAGGTTCCTCCACTGCTGACATCGTCTTGAGAAAGGCATGCATGCTCTCGAGCTCCGCTTTCAGCAACACCACCTCATCCTTCACTCGGGCGACAAGCTTGTATTGGTTAGATAGCAGGGAGCCTAGCTTCACCAGCAGGGAGCCCATGGCTCCCTCTGATGCACTCACCAAAGACTCCATTGCTGTGCTGTGACAAGGAGATGAGGGAAGTAAAAACAAGAGGAGATGATGATGAAGAAGAAGAAGAAGAAGCCATGTACCTCTGATACCTGTCTCGGTCCAGCAGAAAGAAAACAAGAAAGGAAGGGAAGGAGAGACTCTGTACCTCTGATAATTCAGATGAGTTGGTTAGAGCTTAAGATCATCTGTCTCAATCCAGCAGTTCACCAGGTCAAAGCTTAATAGGGACGATGGGGTTTAGTAAACTGAAGAAATCTTACGGGGAGATGAATTCCAAGTAAAAAATGATGGCTACCCACCTTTGTTTTGTTGCACACTCAGTTTTAAAAGAACCTCATTCAAGGCATGGTCAGCTCATGGCTTGGACACATTAAATTTTTACAAAATATAATATTCTTAGACCTGATTCATCAATTTTAAACCGGATGAGTGTATGACCTGACAAAGGCACATGAGGCTTAGCCACCAAGCAAAGCAATGGTCAGCACGATGTAACAGAACAGAGCAGATTTAACATAACATTAGTCTGTGGCAACAATCTTTCTCAGCAAGAAAGGGAATTACGAATACACTATGGCAACAAGCCTTCACAAACTGTCATTCGCCCTCTCTACCTTTCAAATGCATATCGTATACACATTGTATACAAATTGTATTTGAGTGCGGTGTTAAATAGTGTGTCTTAATTTTCCATCTACATAATATATGAGATGCACTTGATAGTGTAGTGGCAAGGGGGTGTGTTTCTAACCTGAGGTCTTGTGTTCAATTCTTCACACGCTCACAATTTCTTCTTTAAAAATGTTTGGAGGGACGTCTCTCCCTCCAAATCTCGTTTTTTTACACAATATACTTTGTCCTTGAGCCCATCTCAATGCAAGAACTCAATCCCCAAATTCATCTTTTCTCCCAAAATTAACATAGGCCAAAGGCGAAATGAATGTAGGATGGCACATTTAGAGCAAACATCCTGAACTCTAATCACCACTAATTAACTGCAAGCAGGTATATGGATTGCATAATGTAATTTGTCGACGAGCTATACCCGAAGATGATATCTGGAGTGTATAGGAGACGTTGGAACCAAGATACACGTGAGATTGAAGTGAAAAAGACAGGAGATAGGAATTTTTATAATAGCACTACTCCTGTTGACCATAGCCGGTGTTACCTTTATATATCAATATCACACGAATATAATATTTGAGATAATCTATTCTAGTCTATGCTTTCTTGAATACGAACTCGGCGAGATTGAAGGTTTTTTTATTGGATTGTCTAGATCTGTCTTAGCTTGTCTTGGTGTATGTTCGTCTCTGTTGGCCTCTCTCCTCTCTTCTTGGGGTCTTGTATTTATACCATCGGGTGCCCTCTTGTCTAAGTAGAACTAAGAAACCAAGTATGAATATGATTTGTGTAGTTCTTGTCATGTCTAAGTAGGACTTTGTTTTTCTTTCCTTATTCGAAACACCTTCTGTATATGAGGCATTGGTTCCATATAAAACTTGATATATGGTGGGCTTCGTTGAGCTTAACACAGAAGTATTGAGTATGTCTTATCTATAACACTAATATAATTGTGTAAAATACTATATTTTAGAAATTTAAAACGAATATGTAGAATACTGCAGCTCACAGAAAGATACTCAAAATCAATTTTACAACATTATTACACCGAATGGATAAATAAGGCACCAAGCATTCTAGCTGTTACAACATACCCTGAGCACTACAAATAACAGCTGCGGCAAAGACAAGCTGATGAAGGTGAAACTTGTCAGTCATACAATCTGGTGCCATCAAATAAGTGAAAACTCATGAAAATCGAATCTAAAAATTTTATAGTTTATGAAAAAATTATTAGAGATATATGTAAGCATAAAATATATTATCACCAAATCTCAAGTTCAAACTCAACTTTATTATAGAGTAAAAAAAGAGAATAGTAACAAAATATCATCATTTAAGATTTGGTACGAATATATTTTATGTATATATTGTAATTTTTTCATGGATTTACAAAAATTTAAATATGGTTTTCACAGGTTTTTATTTATTTGATAGTTTTCAATGGATATTTCCCTGTAAATTAAAGCTGCTTCAGGTGACATTTTCTAGTAAAGTAAAGATGATTGTAACTGCAAGACTCATCGTTCGGGAATGTAATTAGGGGCAGTGAAAACCAAGAACTGGCATAGAAAAAGCATGCTACCCTCTTGTCTCCCTTGTACTGTCACTGGTGTTTTGTGAAGAATGATGAAGAAATAATCATATGGAGTATGTAGCAGAGCTGTTGGTGTAATGGTGTTTCTTGACTTGTGGAACAAAACAGATAATTATCTGAATACTCCCTCCATTTCATATTATAAGTCGTTTGATATTTTTCTAAAAGTTTGATTAAGTCTATAAAAAAATATAATAGTATTTTCAACATAAAACAAACATATTATTAAAATATATTTAATGCTAGATTTAATAAAATTAGTTTAATATTTTAACTGTTGTTAAATTTTTTTTAAACTTAGTCAAACTTTAACTTTGACCAAGAAATAAGTCAAACGACTTATAATATGAAATGGACTTATAATATAAAATGGACGGAGTACATACGAAGGAGAAATTCAATTGGATGATGCAAATGATATCCAAATCACATACAAATCCTGTAGTATAAGAATCCATGGTCTTGTCACCAAACTGATCAGATTTGAAACTACAAGTTGAAAAAAAAGTGTAACAGTTTTTAGAAGGACAAAGGAGATTAAGGATAATTTAGTTACAGAAGACATGCTGAAACGCGACAGAAAAACAGTAGCAAATGAGCATCCCCATCAGCTATGCTATCCCATCCTTCGTCGAGAAAATAGTGCATGCAGGAAGAAAATCATACTCCAACAGATACGCCATGCGCTGCCTCCAAATTTAGCGCATCCACCATCCGAGAGAGAAACGTCAAATTTGACGTTCCTCTATTCTCACGCCATATTGCAACTGCCTATCTTCGGATCGAACTCGTGTCATAATCGGGATCGCATCTTCCCCCAGATTCAGGAGTAGAGGTGGGGGAAATGGGAATGGAGGTAGAGAGGTGGTACCATCAGGATCTGGCAGTGACGGAGCTTGTCAGAGTAGAAGTGGTGCCGCCGCATCTCCCCCTCCGCTCGCGCCTTCTGCCGCCGCTCCTGTGCTGCACCCCCCTCCCCTCCCACCGCGTGGGCATCGACGTTGCGTCGCCCCTATGCCCTCCACACCAACATTGGCCATGTGCTGCCCACAGCCGAGCTGCGCCACTTCGTCTTCCCCGTCCTCTCAGTTGTGTAGTGCTAGTAGAAGAGACTAGAGAGGAAGAGAAATCAAGACAAGAAAGATGAGAGATGAAGAGATGTGAGAATATAGTATAATATAGATAGGTTGGTAGAAGATATCATTAAAATATAGAAATGTGATGTAATATGGATGATCTTGTAGTGTAAAAGGATATGGAGTGAGAATCTTTTTGAGATGGTCATCCATATAAGGATATGAATGATCAAATTTTAGTGAGCTGCTGGGATGCTCTTATAGTATATTTTGTGTAGAACATATATTGGAAAAAAATATGTATAAATTTCAGTTTAATCAACAGTTTCCCAACCAGAAGAAGCAAGACATTTATTTTAGAGAGGAAAACAGTATTACAGTTTACAGCACATACTTCCGTTCCTAATAAGACAAACCGAGAGAAAGAGCACCAAAAGGCGTCACCTACTCAAGAAGAAGCGAGGCATGTGTAAGAGCCAATTGACTTACAGACTGTGTTATCAGGATATGTTTATTTAAGACAAGGATAGGTTGACCAGGTACCACAGAATACGTCAACATACAAATATGAGACAGTTTGTTTAGGGGACTAAAATTAATCATCGTCACATCGGATGTTTGCACATCAATCAATTTGAACAATTTGAAGGACTAAACGTGAACTAATTATAAAAATAATTACATAATCGAAAGATAATTCATGAGACGGATCTATTAAGTCTAATTAATCCATGGTTAACAAATGTTTACTGTGACATCATATTGTCAAGTCATGACGCTCATTAGATTCGTCTCGCGAATTATCTACCAATTATGAATGTGTTTCGTAAATAGTCCACATTTAATACTTCAAAATAGCATCTAAATATTATTCGATGTGATGGTGACTAATTTTAGTTTCCGTCAACCAAACCAAACCAAACAGGCCCTAAAACTTCAACATTTATAGTGTTCTGATGGGAGGGAGGACGCATAGGAGAAGGGGACAGAAGAGCTGAATAAAGGAGCCCTTTTTTACTCAATTATTTACTGTACCTCAAGATTTAGATTTTAAAAATAACTCAAGAATATTAATGGATAAAAATGATCTGATATCATCAGGATACAAAAAGGTCGTCCCATTGAATTCGAATTGGAGTACATAGGCCTCTACACAGGAATTATTGCTTACTGGAGGATCAAACTGTGCATGATAACAGTACTTTTTGAACATTTTTTTCTTTATGGGAGACTTATAGAGCATCTACAAAGCACAGGGCTGAACCCGCGACCAAAACGCAATTAAAATTTAGTAATAAAAATATGTCCAATTGCTGTGGCTTAGGAGAAGAAATAATATACCTCAGTATTGTGCTATGCTTTCAATTAATTGTACCAAAATTATCTTCTGCCGGTTCATGCTCCAAATCAATAATCTCTTTTTCATCCCATCTACTTACTTCAAAAGCGAGCTCATCAGAAAGGAGGTCAGCTGCACTTTTGACAGCATTCTCCAAGGCCTCCACCTCCTGAAGCTTTGCACCATGACAAACAATCTCAACATGGAGATGTTTCAGGGAACAGAGGTATTGAATGCCAAAATCCATACCACCATGTAAAGAGCACACATCACATGCATTAAATGGAACCCGGAGCTTTTCAAGCTTTGGCACTGCTCCTGCTTCAAACATCAGCCCTGTCTTGCTTTCCCAACAGGTGAAGTAGAGCTCCTTCAGACATTGGAATCCATTACGGCTGATAATTAACCTTTCTTTAGGGGTTGCTACTCTAGAGGATATCCAAAGAAATATTAAAGACGGTAAGTCCGCAAGAATTTGGAATGTTTCCTCATCCACTGGGTCAATGTAGATGTCTAGGTAACTAAGGTAATCAAGTGATTCTATCCACTTTGGGATTCTGGGGAAATAGTAGTTGATGGACATCTCAAATTTCTGGAGGAGACGAGGACGAGGAAACCAAGAATCTAGTAAGAAATCAAGGGACAAACTATGGTAACTTTGAATCTGTAGAGATCGAAGATTGAGCGTTCCCAGTTTACAGAGGGACATGACTAAGTTATCTGCGTAGGTTTTCATGTCACAATTTGAATCACTGATGCTCCAATTCAGCCCAAGAATTCTTAGTTTATTGAGATTTCCCAGCTCCTGCAGAGAATACACTGATGTATTGTGGTTGATTTCAATCTCTGATAATTCCTGTAGAGCTTGCATATTTCCAATCCCTTCAGGCAATTGTAAGCTGTTTACCCTTAGGCATACCAATCTCTGCAGTCGAACAATACTAGATGGCAATTTGTTTATTTGTGTCCATCTTAAGTCTAAGATCTGCAAATTCTGCAATTCTCCTAATTGTTCAGGAAGATTCTTCTTACGTTGAATCGCAGGTACTTCAATTGAGAAAGCCTATGTATATTCTTAAGATAACTGTGTTCCAACACCATTTTATTTTCTATATCTAACACTCGCAGGAATTGTAGGTTTGAAAGAGGAGGCATATGTTCAGCATATCCAAAGATAGAGAAGGATCGAACATGAGAAACAATCATATTTGATGGTATCATAATATCTTCTCGAGCATGATAGTTGAGAGATAGGCGACGGACCTTATGTCGTTGCACCATTTTTTGGTTTTGATCACCATATAAGGTTACAAAATTTTCTTTGACAGAAATGGATATGATGAGATCAAGAACCATATCGTGGACACGGCAAGCATCAGCTCGACCATCATACTGGATATTAACTGGTAGAATCATACTCTTGTTGATAAGATCATTGAAATAGCATTCTCCTACTTCCTCCATATCGTGCACCCCTTCTGTAGGGATGAAACCTTCAGCAATCCATCTACTTATTAACCGATCTCTCTTGATCTCGTAATCTTCTGGAAATATGCTTAGATATAGCAAACATGTCTTCAAATGGTAAGGAAGATCATCATAACTAAGGAGTAATATCCTTTTCATTTCTTCCATATCTGTATCTTTTTCAAGAGCTGAACCAATAGAATTCTGTATCCTCTCCCATTCTTCTTTTGTACTAACTTTATTGGCCAATAAGCTAGCTACTGTGATGATTGCAAGTGGCAAGCCACCACATTTTCTCAAGATTGCATTAGAAACTTCTTTCAGATGAAGAGGACATTTATCTTCAGAACCAAAAGTTCGTTTGAAAAATAAGCTTTTAGAGTGAATTGCACCAAGAGGCTTTATTTCATATACATTGTCATGGTGAGGAGAGCAACAATACTTAGCAACTGTGATGATACGTGTTGTTGTCAATATTCTACTGGAACAGTTATTTTCAGGAAAAGCACATTTGATTGTTCTCCATGCTGATGTGCTCCATATATCATCAATTACAATAAAATACCTATCAAAAATTTCAAAGTTAAACAAGTATTGTGAAAGCTACAGGTACAACCAAGTGGATAGTAGTAATAAGCAAGTATACATGCATTATCCCAATGATCTGTTGCTTTATCAATTAGTTCTAACATGAAAAAGATGAATGCATAACTTACAGATGTTGTTAAATCCATAGAGCCCTAGACAAGATTGTCATGAAAATATTCCACATACCTCTTATCCTTGAGGAATTGTCTTATTGTGTGGATTAGTTGCTGCTCATTCCATGCTTCATCACTGATACACTCTCGCCAGCAGATCTGAGAGAGTATCCGTCTCAGAATCTTCTTAATGTCCGGTTTTTGGGACACTGACACAAAAGCTTGATACTTAAATTGTCCTTCAAGCTTCCGGCGCACTTCATTTGCAAGAGTAGTCTTTCCAAGGCCTCCAAATCCAACAATAGAGACCACCTTCAATTGATTCACCAATGCATCGTCCCCTTCCATTAGCATCTTGATGAGTTTATCCCTTGGGCCATCAATTCCAACAAGCCTTGTTGTCTCTGTGTAAAATGCTGGTAACCGAGGGTCGATGCTTGTCCTACTCAGTTTGGAGACAGAACCACTAACCTTGTACCTTGCACACCGGTTGCTAGCTTCTATAACACAGCATTTCAGACATTGGATTTTCTTGGCAATCCAATGGCGTGTCTTGACATTTGTCAAGAAGTCCATGCATCTGCCAGCAAACCCCTTGAAGCCACGGGGTCTGCGATTGGACTCATAACCAAGGGAGAACATGGAAGTGTCAACGATGTCTTCAATGTCATAGGACAGCTCCCTGAACTCCTTCATCCAGAACATAGATTGCTCGTCGGGGTCCTCAACCTCATACATCTTCTTGAGGAAAACATCTATGCTCTCAAGCTCAGTTTTAAGGAACATAATATTACTCTTAACACCAGTGAGAAGGTTATATTCATCAGAGAGCAAGGCACTTAGCTTCCATAGCAGGGATCGTATAGCTCCATGTGATGTGCATACGACAGCTTCCATCCCCCTCTCAGTTTGTGGGTATGGTGTGGCTCTGCAACTATGAATGTTCCAGGCAATCAGGCCTCTTATACATGCTTAGTTAGTCAAAGTAGGCATGCACAAGAAAGGAAGATGGCTGCTTGAAGTGAACAGCATGGAGGGAGTGAGCAGGTAGGGTGCCTGCAGCATCTTATGACAGAATAGCACACATGACACAAACTACACCTCAAATCAAGAATTTTTTTATTTTTGAACTTTAAATTTTTAATTTTAAAAATAAACCCTTTTAAAACTTATTTTCAAGATCTGAACCTTTTGGTCATGCCAGCCGTACTAGCTGTACTAACGCTGCCATGACAACGTTATTTGGTTACACCGATCTGACTGGCGTGACAGTATTATTTGGCCAGGACAAAACTGTCACGTCCTTTGTGTGTGTCAGTGTGGTTTTGTCACGCCAGGCGGACTGGCATGGCCAAAGGTTCAGATTCTAGAAATAAGTTTTAGAAGGATTTATTTTTAAAATTAAAAAATAAAAAAGTTCAAAAAAATAAAAAAAATCCAAAATCAAACTGTTCCTTAGAAAAGAATCAGAAAACTTGTCGAGAAGAAATCAAGTGTGAATTGATTATACTAAAATGCAAGGTGAGACAATTAGTCAAGTGAGGGAATGATGTCATATCATGCATCATTCATCATTATCTAGTGAATCTACCTAGTGGAGACAGATGTTGGCACCACTTAAGTTAGACCCTTAGTATAATCGAGCATTCAAGATCAAGGCAGAAAGAGATACGACCAAGTTTTCTTTTGAACAAATTCAAGGACATAGAAAATGAACCTAAACAAAAGGACAGGTTTGGAGCATACTTAAAGATTAATAATATAGCCAATTAAGATGACCGAGGTGGTCTAACGTGTATAAATATGGTGTCCCTGAAATGATAGTTCATACTTGGAAAAAATAGTTAACTGTGTGGTGGTTGGTCTAAGTCACACTGATTGGTTCTCTTAGCCCAAGTGTCCAACACACTAAACATCAGACAGAAGTAGAACTCAGAAATATAAAAATAGGAAAAAAAAAGATGGTATAGGAATTATTGTACCGCAAGACAAGAGACAATAGAAATTTTCCGTTTGAAAACCCAAGACCAGTGGTTGGCTGGTCAGTCTCAGCTTTGAGGAACATGGCACAATTCCTTCACATTGGTGATAATGTTAGTACTCAGCTTCAATGGGAGACGGTGGCTAGCGTGTACATTGTGTGATTCTTCTACTCAAATATGAAAGTGAAACATTCAAATGTATTGATAACATGTTTGCTCACCCAAATACACATATGCAGGAATATCAAGCCCACTGACTGCAGGCACAGGCAGACAAGAAATCTATTGACCAGAGTGAGCAGACAACAGCAATCACTTGTGGTCATATAAAAACTAAAAAGTTGTACAATTGGGTGCACAATTGGGCAAAGTATATTTCAAGATATGCCAATTTTGTCAAGGTGAAAGAAAGAAAGAAAGAAAGAAAGTAGTTACATTTAATCAGGTAAAAATGAGTGTGAAATTTCATAAGACGTGCGGATCCAGGGACAGTCAAGTTGCCAAGAAGAAAGAACGATAGAACACCATCATCCAATCATCTCCTCTAGCTAGTCAAACCATTCAAAGAATTCACTACCTGCAGTTTCTTCAACCGCACACCGGCAAGACCGGCCAATCGAGGAGATCTTCACCGAAGAAATCGCCCATCTCCAAGAAATCAACTAAGATGTGCAAGTACGCCCGGTCCGTTGAACTGGCCATCGCCATCAAGCTCAGTCTCGCAAGAATCGAAGAAACTTCCCTGACAACCACACTGGAACGGAACCCCTCTCTTTCTTTGGGGTCCCCAGCCTCTCCGCCGGCGTCCGTCGCGGCTGTCACGGTGGAGAGGTGGAGGAGGTGAGGGGATGGGAAGGGTTGGGGGTACTGCGGGTACGTACAGTCGTACATCCTTGGTGGAGGTAAGAGGAGGAGAGTGTAGGGGAAGGAGGAGAGAGGGTGTCGAAACTTGTTTCGTCAATATAAATTTGGGATGCAGTTAAGATCGTCAAGCACAATAGGTTAGATGAAAAACAAGGTTTAGACGGATCCGTCGAGTGTTTATTGATCTCAAGATCTATTGCTCTTGTGTCCCCTGAATCTAAAACTGATAGCTCATATCCCTCAAGGGACGCCTCTTACCCCCTTATATAGTCTTGGGAGACGGACTTATAAGTCGGAAAACATATCTTACTCTAAGTCGGTTTTCTTAATCTTACCAAGTTATGACTATGAGTCGTTGCCTTATCTAATCGGCAACGTAACACCCAAGTCATAGCCGGTTTGCATAATTAGCAGACGTAACATATCCCTATTACCAGTCGGATAAGCTTGTCATGTGGATATCTGATTGCCATAATCTTCACAGTAGCCCCCGAGTCCTTCGCAGCCGACGAGATAAGTTTGCCTCAAACCAAGACAACTCACAGCCAAACAACTCTTTGGCCGAGTGCTTCTGGTGCCGAAAGGTTCCGTCATCTCTGCCTGAAACTCCCGAATGGCTCTAAAGACTGTGAAGGGCTGGAAAACATCCAAAAAATTCTCAAAAGATAAATATCTAGGTGCATCTCCCGATGCACCTAATTAGGTGTAGCTCCCGACTATGTGGTTAGTCAAAAACAAACTAAGCATATAGTCAATAACTATATAAAAAATCATTCTCATATAAATGCTTAGCTTAAGCTAAAGCAATCATAAAAAATTTCATCACTCGACAAGCTCATGTTTATCCGAGTGAATTTGCCCGTGTCATCTCGGAACAAATAGTTCAATCAACCCTCGTGGATGAAAATCACTCGGTAAGCTCATGTTTATTCGAGTTAACTTGCCCGAGTCATCTCGGAACAAATAATTCAATCGACCCTCATGGGTAAACAAATTTTTCAGTCGTCTGAAAAATATGACCAAAATATTAAATAGCTCATGCCATAATATTGGTCTTAAAAAGATCTTCACCAAGGTGGAAAAATAGCATTGATATAATTATTTAATCAAATGCTTAAAAATCAAACAGCTTCTGTCATCAGGACAGCTATGAAAAACTTAACTGTTTGTCACCTTTCAAATTGCATCGTGCCAACTTCTCATGAAATTGCGCAAACCGCGGTATGAAAGGATTTTAAAGGTATTGGGCTACGTGACACGTGCATATTGCCGTGCAAAATCTGCTTAAGTCCATCCACTTAAGCCTCTAAGGACGCGTGCCAAGCCACACCTTAGCGGGTCAGTAAGTCTCTTATGGGCTCGGCCCAATCGCGAGATGACTTAGCAAAACCCTCAAATCTTTAAACGAAGCCTCGAGGTCATCCCCGCCACTTCGTCTTCCCAAAAAATTTCCCCTTTCGTAGTACTGTTCACCAGCTCCCTGCGGAAAACCCTAGGCTCGCGCGCGCGCCTAAATTCATCGATCCAGGAACTCACGCTTCACCACAAGCTAGCCTCTGAATCCAGCTCCCAAGATCTCCCTCTTAAATTCCCATTTCACAAGCCAGATCTACTTCCCCCAAACCGCAGCCATGGTGGGAGAGAACAAAATCCCTTTCGAGCAATGGGCGACTTCAGATGTGAAGGAGTCAACTCTTCGGGAGATGGTGAAGAACGGAGTTCTTCCGCCTAAAGAAATCATTGGCTGGCGTCCGGTGGCCGGTGAGGAGTTTCCCACTCCCAACACCGGTGAGATCGTCGTCTTTACTTCCTTTTTCTACTGTGGCCTTGGCCTTCCTTCTTCTGAGTTCTTCCGGGGTCTTCTTGATTACTACGGCCTTCAGCTCTACCACTTGAACCCCAACTTCATGCTTCACATTGCTCTCTTCATCCATGTTTGCGAAGCTTTTCTTGGCATCCTTCCCCACTTTCAGCTATTCCGTCGCATGTTCTATCTTAAGCCACATCCGAACAAGGATGAGCCCTGCGTTGTCGGTGGGCCGGCTTTCAGCTCCGCGGATCTCTCCGCAGAGATTACTTTTCTCTTCCTTTGAAATCCTCTAACAAAGGTTGGCATGCAAACTGGTTCTACATCGCAAATCTTGAACCCAGCTTGCCCAACTTTGTTGGCCTTCCTCCGGCCCCAAGGCCTAACTGGAGCACCGTGCCAGTAGCCCAAGATTGGGATGAAGCCAACAAGCTTTTGGCAAATATCTTGGAGATGAAGAAGAAGGGCCTTCGGGGTGAACAGATCACTTGGCACTTCATCAAGAACCGATTGACACCTATTAAGGAGAGATCCAAGCCCGCATTCGAGTACGAGGGCGAAAGGGATCTCAATCGGGAGGACCGCGACTCCCTGAGCTACAAGACCTTGAAACCCGTATGTACAAGATATTTTCTTCGGGATTGCAGCCAAGCGCAGCCATGCATGCCGCGCCTCCCGCATGCCTTGTATCGTCCTCCTCCTCCCGTAGTCGACTCGCTTCTTTACTCGTCTTTCAATCTTAATGTCGCACTTCTCAGTGTACAAAAAATCTCTCTTGTAGGAAAATGCCTTCATTATCTCGAAGCCGTACAAAGTGCATCATGATGATGCGCCAGCTCGGCCTGCCAAGAAGCCAGCCGGCGGTGTTAAGATCCAAACCGATCCAGCGGCAAAAGGGCCACAATGCGAGGATATCGCAAGCATGCGAGTAAGAGGAGGCTGGTGATTGACGACTCGAATGACGATGTCCCAGCTCCTCAGGCTGAAGTGACCCCTCCGAGTCCATCCCCCAAGTCTGTACCCAAGATTCGCCAATCAACCAGGTATGTCTCATAACTGAAATCACGCCTTCGTTGAAAACCTTTCTGCCTTGATCCCGATTGCTCCCGTCTTTCTCTTTGCAGGAGGCCTCAAAACATAGACCCCACTGGGCAGAGTGAGGACCCAAAGACATCTGCAGCGGCCGAGGCGACAAGGCCCGCAGAACAAGAATCCCGGAGTCCTCTCCCGAGTGAGAGCGCTCCGAGCGAGAAGCCCCCACCTCCCAGTGAAGATATCCCGAGGAGGAGCCCCGACCGCCAGTGAGAAGCCCCGACCGGAAACCGCCGCTAAGAAGAGATCCCTACGCCACTCAAGGAACCCCGACCGAGAACCAGCCTGGTGCGAACCAAGAAAAGAAAGGCAACCGGGAAGTACCAGTCAAGGACTCGGCCACCGAAGCTGGTAAGCCCTGAAGCGATCTTCAAATTTTAATCTTCGATCTGTTTTTTCCTTGTCTTCATTTACCCTTTCTAAATCGATCAGCCAAAGTGGAGGAGATCCCCAGGCTGCAGTCTTCTGAGACCTGGGTCCCTCCAATCAAAATAGAGTGGCGCGACTCTGAGGGCTTGAAGCAGGGCATCATCCTAAACAAGCAGAAGGAAAACGAAGAAATGGACATGCTCGTCGACAGCCTGAACGAAGCTACCCGGCTGCTAAACGTAAGCTTTGCTCTTTTCTGTCATATCCTTACGATTGCTTTTAGTCGACCAACTCCGAACTCGCGTGTAGAGAGTATATTGCAAGTCGATGGCTAAATCCGATGCACTCAAGAAGCTGGTCCCACACTTGAATTCCCTGAAGAACATCCAGTAGGAGCTAAAGGCCACTCGAGAAGAAGCTGCATCGAGAGAAGCTGCTCTGCGGAGGGAAATAGCTGCGCTCCGGGAGGAAAACCTTGACCTCCGGGGTTCAGTCGGGAGTAAGTTTAATCCTCTCAGTCTCTTTATACCTTTATTCGCAGTCTGTTTCGATTTTGGCATCGAAAAAATTTTTTGTTGCAGAGAACTCGACGGAAGTCCACACACCTGCACTCCACTGAAAAGGCTAACACCAACAAAGCCGAGCCGGAGTCCGAGTTTGAAGGTAGGCTCTGTCAAGATAGCATTCTTCATTTTGCTTCATCTTCGAATGTCTGTGTAATCATATGTCTTTGGCAGCTTATAAGGTCAAAACCCGAGCACAATATGATGTCTTTGCTGAAAGGGTCTGAAGGGCCGAAAGCGTAAGGGACGATGTTGCTAACGCGGCGACACCGATTCTCTTGTCGCTGTTCCATCATGGGCTCGGGACCAGTTTGTTGGACACCGTCGAGGTCTTCGACAAGCTCAGGAGGGCTCCGGATCAATACCGGCCAACATTTCGAGGCATCCACCATGGGAGCGGGCTTTGCTTTGCGCGAGACCAAGTCACTCTATCCCCTGGATAGATGTTGACTCGCCGGGAGGGCTTCGCCGATGGCACTTCGATGAGCAGCCTTGGAGTTGATCGGTGAAGCGCAGAGTCGGCCAAGAAAGTAGCCGCGATGTAGTGAACAATTTTCGGTCCCGACTATTTTGCCGACATTTGTATGTAACTTTCTAGTGTGGACTTGTAAATATTCGGCTTATTTATGTTAATGCCTTGATCAGAGTCTTTATGTCAAATTTTTTAAGTAATTTTCGTCCGACTGTCATCAAGCCTAAGCTTGATTAGGCCATCAAAAAATTCTCAATCCTTGTCCATTGAACTCGAATCGAAACATTAAACAATGATAAACCAAATGTGAACAAGTTGCCGAAGAAAACCATGCTTTATTGATATATGTGCAGCCCCCGACTGCTAACTCAAGAAGTCATCTTGCTTGAGGTTGGCAATCGAGAATAACATGAAACTTAAGGCAATTTAAGCATAGTATCGTCGAAGATGTTCGATATTCCAGGAGTTCTCCACCATAGATCTATCTTCACGCTTTTGTCGATATGCTCCTGGCCGAGTCACCTCAGCGATTATATATGGTCCTTCCCATAGTGGAGATAATTTGTGACGGTCCTTGGTGGTCTGGATTTTGCGTAGAACCAGATCGCCGATAATGAAAGCTCGCGCCCGAACATTGCGACTATGGTATCGTCTTAGTCTTTGAAGATACCTTGCCGACTGGATCAGGGCTGCCTCCCGGGCCTCTTCCAGTCGGGTCAGTTCATCCACTCGGTCTTGATCATAGCGCTCGTCGTTGAAGCTGCGGATTCGAAGGGATTCGTACTCCATTTCGTTTGGCAACATGGCTTCTGCCCCGTAAACCAGGAAGAAAGGAGTTTGGCCGGTGGTCCGACTGGGTGTAGTCCGTAATGACCATAGAACCGAGGGCAGCTCTTGAACCCATTTGCCGGCATAAGGACTTAGCCGGTCAAACACTCGGGCCTTGATGCCTTGAAGAACCATGCCATTGACGCGCTCAACCTGTCCATTGCTTTTGGGGTGCGCGACCGATGCATAGCAGATTTTGATGCCGAAGTCTTCACAGAATTCTTTGAAAATGTCTCCAGTGAATTAAGTTCCATTGTCAGTTATTATTCTGTTTGGGACACCAAACCGGTGCACGATGTTGAGGATGAAGTCTCACGCCTTGTCAGCGGTGATCGTAGCAATCGGCTTAGCCTCAATCCACTTGAAAAACTTGTCGATTGCGACGAACAGATGTGTGAATCCTCCTAGAGCCTTTTTGAAAGGACCGACCATGTCCAAGCCCCATACCGCAAACGGTCAGGATAATGGAATTGTTTGTAGCTCTTGGGTTGGTACATGACTCTGCCGAGCGAAGAACTGGCAACCTTCACACGTTCGGACCACTTCGTCGGCGTCAGAAACCGCCGTAAGCCAGAGAAAACCTTGTCTGTAGGCTTTGCCCACCAAGGTGCGTGCTGCCACGTGACTTCCGCATATACCCAAGTGAATATCTTGGAGTAGTTGTCGTCCTTCCTCAGGAGTGATACATCTCATTAGGACTCCAGAAGGGCTCCTCTTGTATAAATCAGAGTTGACCATGATATAAGCTTGACAACGGCGTCGGACTCGTTCCGCCTCATCCCGGTCTTCCGGCAGCTCTTGCTGAGTTAAAAATTTGATGAGCGGTGCCCTCCAGTCGGCGTCAAGCATGGCGACTTGATTTGCAGCTTGTTCATTGGGAGTTGGTTTTGCTGCCACGGTCGGCTCATAGAGATGCTCTACGAAGACGTCTGTCAGAGCAACTTCTCGCTTGGACCCGACCGCGCCAACTCGTCGCCGCCTCGTTATTATGTCTCAAGACATGGGATAGCTCTAGTCCGTCAAACTTGTCTTCAAGTTTGTAAACTTCTTACCGATAGGCTTCCATGGTGTCGTTTAAACAGGACCAGTCTTTCATCACTTGGTTGACGACCAGCTGGGAATCTCCTTTCACGACCAACCATCGTATCCCGAGTGAAACAACAAGTCGCAGGCCATGCAACAGGGCTTCGTACTCGGCGACGTTGTGTGAGGCGGAGAAGTGAAGGTGAAAAACATATCTTAGCCTTTCCCTAGTCGGGGAGATCAGTACGACTCCTGCTCCCAAGCCAGTGATCCTCTTGGATCCGTCAAAGTGCATGGTCCAGTATTGTAGGTCTTCTCGAGGTACATCTTCGTTGTTCAGTCCACTCGGCCAGGAAGTCCGCCAGGGCTTGCGACTTTACAGACGTCCTCGCTTTGAAAGTTAAGTCCAGCAGCATCAGTTCCAGGGCCCACTTTGCGATGCGCCCAGTCGTCTCCCGGTTGTGGATGACATCGCCGAGTGGGAAGGAAGCGACGACGCCGACCGAGTGACCCCGAAAGTAGTGCGCCAATTTCCTCGTGGTTATCGAACACCATGTAGCAATTGTTGTACCTGAGGGTAGCGAATTTTGGTTCTTGCCAGCACTTCGCTAACAAAGTAGATTGGCCTCTGAATCTTCTGGACTCGTCCTTCTTCTTCACGCTCAACGACGAGAACCGTGCTGACCACTTGGTGGGTTGCTGAGACATATAGCAGCAGAGGTTCCTGAGGCTGAGGTGAGGCTAGGACGGGCGACATCGTGAGAAATTCTTTAAAATCTTCAAAGGCCTTGTGGGCTTCCATAGTCCACTAGAAGTCATCGGTTTTCTTCAGTAACCTGAAGAAAGACATGTCTCGCTTGCCGAGTCGGGAGATGAATCGGCTTAGTGCCGCCATGCAGCCAGTGAGCTTCTGGACGTCTTTCTGGTTACTCGGGGGCTTCATGTTCAGGATAGCGTTGATTTTCTCTGGATTAGCTTCAATGCCACGATGGGACACCATGAAGCCGAGCAGTTTGCCTGATGGCACGCCGAACGTGTACTTCTTTCAGCTTCATTCTGAAGGCCCAAATGTTTGCAAAGGTTTCTTCTAAGTCGACAATCAGGTCTTCCTTCTGCTTGGTCTTGATGATGACATCGTCGACATAAGCTTCCACATTTTTCCCGATCTGCGTCTGAAAGCATCTTTGGATCATGCGCTGGTATGTGGCTCCGGCGTTCTTCAGACCGAAGGGCATCGTGATATAGCAGTAAGCTTTGGACGCCGTGATGAACGATGTTTTCAGGCAGTCGGATTCCTTCAAGCTGATTTGGTGGTAGCCCGAGTAACAGTCCAGGAAACTCAAGAGCTGGCAGTCGACTGTTGAGTTCACGACTTGGTCGATTCGAGGCAATCCGAATGGATCTTTGGGACATGCTTTGTTGAGGTCGGTGTAGTCAACACACATGCGTCATTGTCCTGTCTTCTTCCGGACCAGGACCGGGTTAGCCAGCCAGGCGGGTGGACAGGCTGGCGCCACCGACACCGGGGGCTCGCCGGAGTGGGAAGGGGAGGGTGAGGAGAAGGGAGGAGAGACGGAGACGATGCTCGCTGACATTGTGGGCCCAGGTATCATTCACATAGCTTTGATTTTGGGCCGGGCCACTCTCAACTCATGGGCGCGCTTTGGACCAGGCCATATCGACCCAATACGTTCTAGTAAAAAGTCCAATCTTACTTCCTCAACTCTATGTTATATGCCGGATCTGATTCGTGCAAACTTGAGTATAATAACTCCTTTAACTATAAAATCCCATGAAAAATATCCATATTCCTCAACTGCAAACTTGATTATAATAACTCCTTAACCATTAAATTCCATGTAAAATAACTCTTAGAATAGTGTTAACGACGTTTACGTTAACGTGGCATATACATGACATGTTGACCCAGTCTTTGACCGAGATGATGCTCACGTGAACTCACGTTCAACAACAAATAAATAAATAAATAGGGCCCACATGTCATCAGGTTAAAAAATCTATGAAGCCACCGGTGTTAGCCACAACATGGGCCCACGTGTCATCTCTCTCCCTTTGTCTTCCTTCCTCTCTCCCCTCCCCTTAGTTGTCTCTCTCTCCCACCAGGGCAAGAGGACAGCATCGACGTGGGCCGGTGGTGGAGTGGTGTAGGTGTTGGTATATGCTCTAGAGGAAATCATAGAGATAATTCTATCACATATTATATTTACGTATTTATCATACGTTGTTCCCTGAAACAGATAACTCATTATTGATTAATGAATATGTGATTCGTTCATGAGACTATTTATGTTGTATATAACTATTTCTAAAGGATCTCTGATCAAATATCATATATTGAACAAATATGGTTCAATGATCAACACATGTATTGATTGATGATCATATCTCATATATCATGGTATGAAGATACCAAATTAATAATGTGGACACATATTGGAGAACATGTTGTTCGATAGACCAACATAAGACTTGCAAGAGCTATATGTGATGTGTCATCAGTGGTCTTATTTAGTGTTGATGTAGAATCTTTAGACCCAAGATTATCATGGTTTCTGACATGTGTAGTAGCTTGCTTAGGGGCTACCAAACACTACTTCGTAACTGGGTAGTTATAAAAGTAGTCTTCGGGCATTGCTATGAAATATATAGTGGGATATGAATAATCAAGATGGGATTTACCATTCCTTTGGAAAGATATCTCTGGATCCCTCAATGTTATAGATTATTGGAGTGCATGGCCATGCCAAAAGTGATTGAGAAGTCAATCGCAGGTTAAGTAATCTATTACAGGATCGAGTGAATGATTGAGCTATTAAAGGATGGCACATATCTAGCCTTGAGCTTAATCGATATCGTGAGGCAAAGAGATTCATACAAGTATACACTAGAGATTCAGTCGATATGATCTTTATGTATGTCCGGTGGGTCAATATATTCTGCTAGGGGTCGTTGTTGACACGTGGACCAAAAAAGAAGTTTTTGGGTTGCAGCCGAATATACATGAACCTACAGGGTCACACGCTTAACTTGCCAGGATAAACGGGATTGGATGGAGATATAGTACGTGCTCAATTCAGATAGGGATCCGACTAGGACTCCTATGGGCCTCGGAGGCCCAATTATGGATCATATATATTCAATTCGGGTGATGAGACTGGTGGTGCTAGCGTCCGTGCGAGACGTTCCATCCCTAGACATGTGGATATCGGTAGAGGTGTCGTTGATCTATGGTGCTGATCGGCATGAGAGTACGGCGAGGCGAACGAACGAGGAGGGGAAGGTCGGGCTGCTATGATCAACTATTTCTTCTACATCGACGCGTGCTACGTTGCCAACGTTCCTTTGACTTTTTAGCACTTACTTTCGTTGCATAGCATATCGAGTGATAATGATCCATGATCTCATACTTACATGGTTCCTGGTTTATGCGATAAACAAATTTTATTTATGCTATCATAGCCTATACGCATCCCTAGAGTAGGACGGGTTGCGCCGCTGGCCAAGCTCGCCAAATGTGGCGTCCTCATCCCTCACCTCACCCTTGGATCCCCAGAGAGAAACAAGCAGCATAATTCGCGCACGCCCGGTGGCTCGTCGGTGATGGTTGGGGACCTTCAATCCTCGAAGTGAAACAAGCAGCAGGACTGTAGGAGCATCCACACGCCGCACGTGCCATGATGTGTCGTCATCCCTCACCTTTCCCTTGCCAGTGGTGCCGCTCCATCTCAATGTGGATCCCTCCGTGCTCTGCCTCACCGACGTGCCTGCCATGGACATGAAGAACTCCACCTCCGCAGCCAAGAAATCCATCCATGTGTGGCTGGCTTACAATGTGCGATGCATTTAGTTGTTTTTCTAAGCAAGCTAGCAAGCACACAAGCATCTCTGCAGAAGAATCCTGAGCTTTGGTTTTTTCTTCTTCGCATCATCCAATCATCAACTACAACTCGGATGTCTGAATTCTGGCTTGATCTCATCTTTCCCGTATGCAACCATTTCACTGGCTTGATCTCGTCTTCAGGATGGGGACCAGCTCGCCGTCTCTCATGCTGAGCTTCAAAAGCTCGCCTCTTCTCATTTTGGTGCTATCATGGGGACGTGCGTTCACGTGATCTCGCTCTTGACCTCCACTCCCTAGGCCTTCGCTCTACGTAGCTTGGGAGACTGGATGACCCCTTCTTGGAGGAGAAGGTGTGGGCGGTGATCAAGTCTTTGCCTTCATACAAGACGCCCGGTCCGGATGGGTTCATGGGTCAATTCTACTAGACTTGCTAGTCTGGTGATTAAGTCGGAGGTCATGGCGGCTCTCGACTCCCTCTTTCTGACTAATGGCCAGGGTTTCTCCTCCCTCAATGATAGCCTCATCTCTCTTCTACCAAATAAGGAGGAAGCAGTTGACGTCAAGGATTCCTGACTGATTAGCCTCATCCACAACTTTGGAAAGTTGTTTTCCAAAATCCTCGCCTCCCGTCTCTCTCTTGACCTCAACGGGCTTGTGGCGGCCAATTAGAGTGCCTTCGTCAAAGGTTGGTCTCTTCACAATAACTTTCGCTTTGTCCAACTCGTGGCAAGGGCTCTCCATGCTAGGCGCACTCCCCACATCCTTCTCAAGGTGGACATTGCAAAAGCTTTTGACACAGTGACATTGCAAAAGCCTTTGACACAGTCAACTGACTGTTCTTACTTGAGGTGCTTGCGCGCCTGGGGTTTAGTCAGCGTTGGCGTGATTGGATTTCCCTCATCCTTAGTGCCTCGTCTTCCCAGGTGCCGATCAATGGGGTGTCTGGTCCACGCTTCCCCCATCAGAGGGGTCTTTGACAAGGAGATCATCTCTTTCATGCTCTTCACTTTGGTCTTGGATGTGCTCAATGCGATGCTCCGCAAAGCCTCCGACTCAGGCGGGTTCCTTCCACTCAACTATCGTGCCTTACGACACAGCGCCTCCCTCTATGCTGATGATCTGGTTCTCTTCCTCTCCCCGGCCTGTCAGGATCTTGAGTTCATCCAGGGCATCCTCTTGATCTTTGGATCGGCTTTCGGGTTGCGCACTAACTTTGCCAAATGCTCGATTACCCCGATCCGATGCTCGACGAAGGACCTAAAACTGGTTTAGTCTTGTTTCCTCTGCTCGATTTCTGATTTTCCTTGCACCTATCTCAGCAATCAATTGTCCGTTCGCAAGTTGCAGAAGGTGGCCCTGCAACCGCTTGTGGATAAAGTCTCCCATCGGCTTCCACCCTGGAAGGGACGACTCATCAATCTGGTCGGCCGCTCTATATTGGTCCAGTCTGTTCTCTCTTCCATTTTAGTCCATGTGTCTTTGGCGGTTGGCCTTCCAACCTGGGTTATTAAGGCCATCGACAAGAAGCACCGCGCTTTCCTGTGGACGCGTACGGACTTGGCTCATGGGGGCCAGTGCCGGGTGTCCTAGATGAACGATTGTCGTCCCGAAGCCCTCGGTGGCTTGGGAATTCATGATCTCAGGATGGTGGGGTTTGCCCTGTGTGTTCGTTGGCTCTGGCTTCAGCGCTCAGGGCACCCTACTAGGAGGGCCTGAAGGACCCTATCGAGCAGACCGTTGCTAACTTGTTCGAGGCGTCCACCTTCTTTGTGCCGAGAGATGGGGAGTCTATGCTCTTCTAGTCTGACCAATGAATCGGCGGCCGCTCGGTGGCCTCCTTGGCTCCAGATCTCCTTTTTCGTCGTGCCTCGACGCTTTCGCAGTTTGCGCATGGTTGCCTCTAGCCTGGCGAACAATTCCTGGGTTTCTGACATCCGCGGCGCCCTCACTGTTCCGGTCATCTCCCAGTTTCTCCTCTTGTGGGATGCGGTGCTTCATGTACAGCTCTTGCCTGACATCGGGGATCGTCTTGTTTGGCGTGTGACGAATGACCAACGCTACTCGACGCGTTCGGCGAACCAGACGTTCTTCTTTGGCCAACACCCTTTGCCTGTGCGGCTCTCCTGACACGTGAAGGGTCCTGTTAAACGCAAGTTTTTTCTCTGGTTTGCACTTCATAGCGTTGCTGGACGGTTGATCTCCTCCAGAAGCGTGGCATCGATAGTCACTCGGCCTGCCCTTTTTGCGTGCAGGAGCTTAAGACGGCGAACCACATCCTCCTTGACTGTGTGTTTGCTTGGCAGGTCTGGCTCTGTGTGTTGTCGCCTCCTGGCTGGGCAGCCCTCTCTCTCCCCGTGGCAGCTGCCTCCAGGACTGGTGGCCGTCCTCCAAGGCCCGTTTACCTAAGCACCTCCACACCGGCTTCGACTCCCTGGTTCTTTTGGCTCTTGGCAGCTATGAAAGAAACAGAACTCCAGGGTTTTTGACTCGACACTCTCTTCGGTCTCAGTCAGGGAAGGATCCAAGATGGGGCTGCGCCTTGGGCTGAACTGCTCATTCATATCCAAAATAGTCTGATCTTGCTTCCTGGACCTCCTTTTCTTGAATTGAGGTCATAGTTTTTAGGCTAAACACCACGTACGTTAAACGGGCTACGTGGGCTCGCCTCGGGCTGTAGCTCGGGCAGCCCGGGTCCTAGATTCGCCCCTGGTCTCAGTGGCTCTAGAGTCATCCTCAGAGGGCCAGCTATGGTCTTTAGCTGGTATTGCCGTTTATGGGATTTCCTAGGAGTGTAGGGAGTGTAGCGTGTCTCTGTCCCTTCCCGTTTGCTTGGAGTTGCATTTAACCACCATAGTAGTTTTTGAGTTTCACTTTTTTTACTTTCCTCCTTTCCCTTGGCATAAGCCGGTTTGGCCGATTACGCTATGTATCTAATTTTTTTTAATATATTGACGTGCAATTCTTTTATGTGTTCATGAAAAAAAAACTTGCTCTGGTATCCACCGGCTTCCAAGGAATGGAAGAAACTCTCCATGTGAGGTGGCCACTGGATCTGCACCATGCAATGCAACAGGAGGGACTAATTAATTTGCCAGAGGGGAGAAAAGAAAAACTTAGGCGCTGACATGGGCTCTACATTTTTTCTTCTCGCTTGTAGGTGAGTCCCACGTATATTTTTTATTTTGATGATTAAAATGCCATGTCAGTAAAAACCGCATTTTATATCATCGAAGGAGTTATTTTATATGGTTTTGATAGTTGAAAAAGTTAAAATATCTGATTTTATTTTTGAGAGGTATGAATTAGATTAGGAATCAAATTGAACTTTTTCTATATTCTAAAAAGCTCAACATGCAAAGATGATGTCACATCATCATCCACTATTAATTATTATATTTTAAACCTCATGCAAACATGTTATATTACCTATAATTTATTATATTTGACAGCTTTAAAATGCAAAGCATGTTAAATCATTATCCCACATCATCTCAACTTAGTTAATGTTATTTATATCTTCTTTTATTAATTAAGCCACATTATCTTAATTGTTTCTATTCTTTGAATATTTAATCTATGGTTCAAATTATCATCTTCTTTTCCTTTCTTATGAAGCCACATTATCTTATTTTGAATTATCATAAACCGACCATATCAGCTTATTGTTTTATAACTTTTTTCCATAATCGATCAAAGATATAAATTATATAAGCTTATATCGTTCTAGATATCCAACACACAATTTATATTATTGTCGTACTAAACCCTGGTAGTAACGCATAGGGTTTCAACTGCCCATATTCCAGCCCATTATTTATGAAAACAATTTTAGTACATCTATTGTTGTATAAAAAAGAGGCTATATAAAGCCACATCATTCTAAATTTTTTTCCAGTATGGCAGTATCAATGAGCAGTGTGGATGGTGCTCTGATGCCTCAAATTTTCGCCTAAAATTGCATTGCTATTGGACTAGTTATTTTTCAATATGATTGACTACTTCTGTTTCACGTGTATCAATTTCCTTCTGTCAAAACGAAATAGGAGAGAAGATAGACTTGCTGTGAATGGCTACAAAATTCAGAATAAATTGAAACCATTAAGCAGAATCCTTCTTTTATTTTTTACACAACCGTCTCATCATTTTATCTTATTAAAAAATAATATAAATATTATTTATTTTGTTATGATTTGTTTTATCATAAAAGTCTATAATTTTACTTATATTTTTACGTATTTATACCAAAATTTTTAATTAAAATTAAAGGTAAAACGTTAAGATAAAAATTAACCGTGTCGTATAGTTTAAGATGAAAAGAATATTAAATATTCCAATGTTAGAACGGTCAGTCTCACAGTCTGCAAAGACGGCAGTTGACTCTGCTGCTCAGATCGCCAAGGAATCCTCCTATCCCCATGCCCGCCGCTGCCGCCCCCAACGACGGCCTCATCTCTCCTCGGCGGGCGGCGTCCCCCGTCCGTACACTCGACGGCCCGGCGGCGCCTGTCCCTGCTCCGGCCGCCGGCGCGTAGTGCGGATTCGACTGCGGTGGCCCTGGCTTTTTTTTTTTTCCAGCGGAACTGATTCGCTCATGCTCGTTGGGTTTCGAGATTGCTTGGATCTTTTGAGGCGAGGGTTGTTGGCCATTTGGGGAGATTCGTGGCATCTCGAAGGAAATTTACACGAGGCAGTATTATGTTAACCTATTTTTTTGAAGTATTTTGTGCTGTTATCTCGATAGAAATTTATTGAAATTAAATTCATAGTAATAAGCTTAACCTTAGTTTGTCTGGATTGTTAAACTATCACTACTGCATCATTTCATTGTCATGTTGAGTCGTCGGCTATGGTCATGGTTCTTCAGGCCAATTTAGTACCAATAGGTGATTCATTTCACTGTCTCATGTTCCTCACTCAATACACAATGGCCATTGATCCGGGTGAGGTTATCCATGACGATGCCGTTCGTCAGCCATCTAGCCTCTCTCTCAAGCTGCGGATCAGATGAAGAATTGCTATCACAGAGTGGCCACGATATATATATATATATATATATATATATATATATATATATATATATATATATATATATATATATATATATAGTAACGGAGATGGTGAATTGTGGAAAGTGAACTCCAGAGAGAAACAAAAGCTGCATATGCTAATTTCACTGAATAGGCACCAGATGCTGCTAATTGTGCTTTCTGTTTTATTATTTTTCTTGGGAAAAAGCAGGTCCCTATTTTAGTCACTACTAAGAGGATAACTTAACATCAGGCATTAAAACATATCTCCCGAATGTACTAAGTATTGTTCATCTTCATTTCTATTTCTGAAGGCTAAATTCTGCAATCATTTCCAATGCTCTAGTGGTAGACACATGGTTATAGCCATTGAGGTTATTTATGAATGTTTTTTATTATTTTATATTCTTGATGGTGAACATGTAATTGTGGATGTCCATTATTCTTGATGGTGAACATGTAATTGTGGATGCATACAATTCATGTGCCATGTTTTTTTTCTAATCATGCTGATGTTTTGGAGTTAGAATTCTATGAAACTGAATACATTGCTAAGGCAGTCAAACTTTCCAACAGATGGCAAGTGCCTTGACGGGAGTGATGACTTCTGTCATCAGCAAGCTCACCACGCTTCTCGGGAAGGAGTACATGAAGCTGAAAGGAGTACAGGGGGAGGTGGAGTTCATGAAAGATGAGTTGAGCAGCATGAATGCTCTCCTTCATAGGCTGGCAGAGGAGGACCAACACCTTGATGTGCAAATGAAGGAGTGGCGTAACCAAGTGCGTGAAATGTCCTATGACATTGAGGACTGTATCGATGACTTCATGCATCATCACCTTGGCCATACCGACATCAACATCGCTGAGTCTGCAGGGCTTGTCCATAGGGTGGCCCAACACCTTAAGTCTCTGAGGGCGCGCCACCAAATTGCCAACCAAATCGAGAAGCTCAAAGCACGTGTTGAAGATGCAAGCAAGAGGCGATTGAGGTATAAGCTTGATGAGGCGCACCTCCAATCTTAGCACTGCACGGGCCATCGACCCCCGGTTACCTTCTCTCTATGCTGAGTCAGACGGGCTTGTTGGAATTGAACAACCAAGGGATGTGGTTATCAAGTTGCTAACGGAGGAAGAGGGTGCATCGTTGCAGAAGCTAAAGGTGATATCCATTGTGGGTCCTGGAGGTCTAGGTAAAACTACACTTGCGAATGAGGTGTACCGTAAACTGGAGAGCCAGTTCCAATGTCGAGCTTTTGTTTCTCTGTCACAGCAGCCTGATGTAAAGAAGATTGTAGGAAACATATACTGTCAAGTCAGCCAGCAGGAGCATGCTAACTTAGATATATGGGATGAGGAAAAGCTGATAAACGCAACCCGAGAATTTCTAATGAACAAGAGGTATGCTCATTACTTAATTTCAAAGATATCTTTGCTGTTGGTTATGCGTCACCTTTTGACCAACATTTTTCATAATATTTGCTAGCTAAAATACAAATACGTGAGTTTTTTAGATAATTAAAGATATTTATGTAGATGATCCATTTGATTTCTTTAAGTTAAATATATAAGGATGCCATTTGTGCTTCTAGAAAAATATTGGTGTGTTTTCCTGGGTGGTGTTTGTAGTTTTTCTTCTCACTATTGTACAGAATGCAGCTCTCCTGCAATCTTTTCAAGAAAACAAAATGCACAAATTCTAAACATAAGTACTACATCCGTCCCAAAATATAGCAATTTTTGGCTATGAATCTGGGCAGGTAGCCAAAAGTTGCTATGTTTTAGGGCGGAGGTAGTACCTATTAATAGTTCCATATTAAAAAAAAAAGAAAATCCATGATAAAGATTGGATGGACTGTTACTCACTACAAAAGTTTGACATTGTCAGTTGTTTTAGGCTGAGTTTGATCCTCAAGGTTCAGAACACCCTCCCTTCGTACGGAAAACGATGTAGCTTATTAGCACATGATTAGTTAAATATTAGCTAGAACAAACTTGAAAATGGATTAAAATGTTTTTTAAAACAACTTTTTGTAGAAAACTTTTGCAAAAACACACCGTTTAACAGTTTGGGAAACGTACGCATGAAAAACAAGGTTATTGAAGTTAGGAAAGTAGGGGGAAGAACATAGCCTTAGTGACCAAGGCATTGGTAATACTAATGACTATCTACGCCAGCTGTTATATAGGGCAAGAAGTGCTTTTGTATCTCATGGAAAACGGTTGCAATGATCAGGTGCTTTCATTTCCATTTGTACGGCCACTGTTTGTGGGCCATAAAATCAATTTTCCTTTTTCTTGTTACTGTACGTATTTTTTTTAGAATACGTTACATATCCATTACTCCCTCCGTCGTAAAATATAAAGTTTGAACTAGAAAGGTGGGGCGGAGGGAGTATTTGCTGAACTTATGCCATTTTGATTTTTCTAACTCGTCCTACTTTATAATAGGTCTAAAAGTGTGAACTTGTGATTGCATATAGGTACTTTGTCGTCATTGATGATATATGGAGTACTCAAGCATGGAAGACCACAAAATGTGCTTTGTTTGTGAATAATTGTGGCAGCAGAATAATGACAACAACACGCAATATGGCAATAGCCAAGTCATGTTGCACTCCTGACCATGATCATGTCTTTGAAATAATGCCACTTAGTATAGATAACTCGAAGAGTTTGTTTTTGAAACGAATATTTGGCTCAAAAGAGGCGTTCATTCCTCAATTGGATGAGGTTTGTTATGAAATATTAAAAAAATGTGGCGGGTCGCCATTGGCTATTATTACAGTAGCTAGCTTATTGGCTAATAAAGCTAATACCAAAGAAGAGTGGGACAGGGTGTGTAATTCTATCGGATCAACACTGCAAAAAGATCCTGATGTGGAAGAGATGAGAAGGATATTATCCTTGAGCTATGATGATCTTCCTAAACATTTGAAGACATGCTTACTGTATCTAAGTATATTTCCAGAAGATTATGAGATTGAGAGGGATCGACTAGTGAAGAGATGGATCGCTGAAGGATTCATCAATACAGAAGGGGGACAGGACATGAAGGAAACAGGAGACTATTATTTTAATGATCTTATCAATAGAAGCATGATTGAACCAGTGAAAATCCGATACGATGGTCGAGTTTGTTCCTGCCGAGTCCATGATATGATTCTTGATCTCCTTACGTACAAGTCAACTGAAGAAAATTTTGCCACCTTCATGGGTGGCCAAAATCAGAAATTAGTGCTACAGGGTAAGGTTCGTCGGCTCTCTCTCAACTATTACAATCAAGAACACATCATGGTTCCATCAACAGCGATCATTTCACATTGCCGATCTCTCAGTATTTTTGGGTATGCTGAACAGAAGCCTCCGCTTTCAATGTTCCGAGTTCTTCGTGTACTTGATATAGAAAATGGTGAGGATATGGAAAGCAGCTATATCAAACACATAAGGAAGCTGATTCAGTTGAAGTACCTGCGACTGAATGTAAGAAGCATAGCTGAACTTCCTGAACAACTTGGAGAGCTACAAAATTTGCAGACTCTTGATCTCAGAAGGACAAACATAAGAAAATTGCCAGAGAGCTTTGTTCGTCTGCAAAATTTGACATCTCTGCGCGTCAATAATCTGGAATTGCCTGAAGGAATTGGAAATTTGCATGCTCTGCAGGAGCTAACAGAGATCAGAATCAGCCAGGACTGCCTGGCATCTTCCTTGTTGGAGCTAAGAAGTCTGACGAAACTGAGGTCTCTTGGGCTACGCTGGTGCATCAACGAAGCACACATTGACCACAAAGCTTTCGCCGATAATTTGGTGTCATCGCTTCGCAAACTTGGCAGACTTAACCTCCGAACAATATGCATCCTGGGTTATCATGCATGTTCCATAGAGTTCTTGTTGGATTCATGGTTCCCCTCCCCTCATCTCCTCCAATCATTTGCGATGGGCATGAACTATCATTTCCCCCGAGTCCCATATTGGATCACATCACTTGACAACCTCACTTGCTTAGAAGTCAACATAGACCTGGTGGATGAGAAAGTGATACAGATTCTTGGAAACTTACCTGCTCTGGTATTTCTGTGGCTGACATCGAAAGAAGCAGGTCCCAACGAAAGGCTCATCATAAGAAGCAACATGTTTGTATGCCTGAAGGAGTTCCACTTCACCTGCTGGAGCAATGGGGAAGGGCTGAAGTTTGAAGCTGGGGCCATGGCAAAAGTTGAAATGCTGCGGGTTCCGTTCGACGCAGGTGGCGGTGTTCTTGATTTCGGCATCCAGCACCTGACTTCTCTCAGGCATCTCGTCGTCGAGCTCGTCTGTGGCGGCGCGACGCTTCGGGAGGTGGAGGCACTGGAAGATGCCATCAGGCACGCAGCTGGTCTCCTTCCATACCACCCAGCAGTTGAGCTTCGAACCTGGGATGAAGAAAAGATGGTGAAGGAGGGGATGCATGGCTGAAAAGAAGATCCACACAAACAGCTGAAAAACCAGCATGACTGGGGCAGCTGAGGCTGGAGCTCCTTCAGTTTATTGTATTTTGCACCATAATTTTATCAGTATTATGTACACTAATTCTGTTATTAGTATATGCAGGGACGTAGCCAGAATTATATCAAGCCTAGGGCTTAACTAGTGTAATTTACGTAATTTTGCCTTTACTAGATAAAAAACAGCCTGACAAATTATATCTTAGTTAGAAAGGTTATAATTAAAAAAAAAGGTCATTCGTTCCAACCTGTTGAAAGACATGGGAGAAGAGGGCATCCAAACTGTGGAAATTCAGTCCCTTGCCATTAGTGCCATTAGTTCCAAAGAAAAAAGTTTATGCTGATGACACATCAGAAGCAATCCTTTTTTTTCTCCCTAATGGGATGATTAACCCTTAGAATTTTATTCAAAGATGGAATAACAGCTACAAATATTACAGAAGGGATAAATTTTGTTCTCTTTTTGTATTTAATAGAAGCTAAATTTTACTTGATTTTTATGTACAAAATTTAAACAAACATTTGCTGCACCTCAAGGAAATAAAATTGCACATTCTAGAAATTTGCCCACAGACCATGTCCAGCGAGGAGCGTGCCGCCGCCGTCGTGGAGAGAGGACGGCGGCAGCAACCTGACCGGCGGCGAGCTCCGCTGGTCCACCGGCGACGGCAGAGCCACGACGGATTATTATATAGCAATGGATTATATTCAATACATATATCTGTAAAAATTAACAGTACAGGACCACAGTTCTAGTGCAACTTATATATACGGGATATTACCATTTAGCAGCCAAATTACATCATTTTGTCAAATATCCGACAACAGTGTGACGAGCACACTGGCACTTACGGATACATAAGTTACATGTAGCTGGTATCCAGTTTCCACCCAGCTATGTACCAAAAAGGTAGGAGGAGAAGAAGAGAAGAGAAGAGGAGAGAAAAATTAACCCACGAAAAAAGAAAACCTCAATGTTGTTGCAGTAAGATGATGAGCCTTCAGAGTGATCTGAAGCTTTCTATTGGGTCTGATTCCTCAAGCATTGAGGCTGCCTGGAAGCAGTCAGCAGCATCAGCTAGCCTGCCATCATGCTTGTGGACCTTCCCTAGGTAGAACCATGCCATCCGATTCGTCGGCTCGTGCCTTAGGGCATCAGAGAGGAAGCTCCTCGCGACGGGAAGATACTTGGGGCCTTGTTTGGAGAGGAGGGCACCAATGGATACCTTCGATGGCACATGTTCTAGCTCGGTCGAGACTGCATTGAAGTATGCAGCCAGTGCATCCTGTGTCTGCTCACGCACCTCACGTGTGTAACCTGGATGGACATAACGGAATCACAATGACACCAGGATATATGAGGGAATTAAGGTCAGGAGATAGTTTTCCAACTTCTCAGTTTGTAAATGCCTAGCCTACATTGCATGAAAATTCCAAAAGAAAGTAGACAGCATTTCAGCATATTGAGACATTTCCTCACCTTCTGCATGAAGTGTTATGGCAGAGAATGATTTGAGGGCTTTAGCCTTCTGTAAACATATCTCAGCGTCTCTCCAATAGGAAAGACTAGCATACAAGTTGGCAAGACCTTGCCAAACTTCAAACTCGCTCACTTTACCATCATCAACCTGAAAGAATTTCACACAGAATAAGATGGCAAAACAGACAGGACATGTTGATGAAAATTACTGTGCAAACACAAGAGGTAATTTGAGGGATGAAGGTCTTATGTTAGCCAACGGAGTTTCACATCTGGAGAAACTCAGACTCATGCTAACAAACTAACTAAAAAAGATATGGCTTCATATCTGGAGAATCTCAGCCTGTTATGCTAGCAAACAAGGTTACCAAACATGGTTCAAAGAAATCTTACTAGGTTACACTGAAGTACACATGTGCGGAACTAAATGCTACTACTATTTTCAAATTACAGGAGACAAACCTCTGTGCCATTTTTTGCGGTACCATAAGCCTTTCGTTGTGCCTGAACAAGAGCAAGAAGGGCACGGTATGCTTCAACTGCTTCCATTGGTAATGATTGAGCAACCTTCAATTTAGCTTTTATTCTAAGTAATGGCCCTTGTTCCCACTTTGTGGTCTCGTCTAATGCAGCATCAGTCACCACCTCGGCTTCTGAATACCTTTGTTGTGCAGAAAGAACCAAAGATAGCAATCTCCAACCTTTAGAAACAGACCCACCAGTTGCATCAATGAACTCCTTTGCACATTTCAAAGCAGCATGCATGTTTCGTTGCTCAGCATATTCAATCCCCATGTCATATATTAAATCTGGGTTGTGACGATCAAGAGAAATCGCTTCACTAAGTGACTTCAAAGACTCAGTCTGCAATAAAGATCTTTGGTGATCAGATGTAGCAATTCTAGACATCTTAGCCAGGCAACTCCCCAAGAAATGGAGCGCAGCGCTCTTTAAATGACCATCTGATGAATCAACATTTGTAACAGCTCTCCTTGCATACTCTACTCCTTCAGAAGCCAGAGAATAATCTGAACTGCATAACTTAGCAGCTAACAGCAGGGCCATTATGTTACCAGGACTCTCGTTCTTATTCAACAACTTCCTTAACAAATTTAATGCAGCTTCATTATGTGAAGCTGCATAATTGCAAAGAGCTAGACTATACCATCTTCCAGTTCGAGGGTATATTCCAGGTAAAACCTCTTCAAGATGCTTGGCAAGAACAGATGTCTGTCCACAAAGTGATAATGCAAATGTTAAATGCTCCATCACTGATGGATCCCAGTGAGTCTTCCCAAGATACCACTTTTTCAATATTATCATGAGCAGAAGGATTGCCTCTTCCAAGTTATTCTTAGGAACATATGATCCTTCAGTTTGTGAAGCCAAGCTTGGGGGGCTAGCCTCTACACCACCATACAACAGGAAAACAGCAAATCTCTTCTGAATTCTTGTGCAGCAGTCATTATCGAGATTCCACTGACTAAGAAGAGCACGCCTGTAAGAAGCGAGTGCTTCTTGACAGGCTCCAGCTTGCTTCCAAAGTTCTGGGAGAAGTTCTACAGATTTACTGACAGTTTCCTGAAGCTTTTGTTCAACCATGACATCAGGTATGCCACGTTGGAAAATACTTTCAACGGCATCTAGGACACTTCTACACTGTTGAGCAGCCTCTGCAAGTAAAATGGTTTCAAAAGTTACGACATGCATGGAGAGAAATGATTACGTAGTGAAATTTAGCGCTTCATACCCATTGCTTTCCCTAACTTCTGAAGAGACATTGACTTCAAATAAATGGCTTCAAGAACCAGACTAGCAGCATGCTGTGATCCTGAATTTGATGAATCTGAACGTAATTTGTTACTTCGCTTTGAGGGTGGCTTTTCTGAAAGCGATGGTTGAAAGCGCTGGATAGCAGCTTGAAGATCTATCCCATCAAATACTCGCAGTGCAGCTTCTACATTGCCTCTCTGGTATTCCAGTCTCCCCAGGAGAGCCCTTGCTTCCTACAATTGGAAGCATAAATAAAACCCAGAGTAAGCAAAGATAAGAAAAAACATGAAACTTACAAGAGCTCCTGAGAAAAAAGTTTTGGTTATTCCTTTTTGCTTCTAGTCATAGTGGACAAAAGCATTGCAGTCTCTGTAACTCTGGATAAACCATCATTGCCAATGCCCACCAAGGTACGACAAGATCCTATTTTTATATAAGATACAGTGAAACCATGTCGAATTGAATCTCTTCCAGGATGTTGAGCACAATATTCAACCAGAAATTTCGCCATAAAGAAAGTTGCCTTAACATTACACTCTGAAATAAGCAGAAGATATTTTTGCCCCAAAAAAGACTAAAGGAAGAACAGGTCACTACCTAAATGAACTAAATACTGGGGGATGATCCATTTTCACATTCAATCCACAATGTATATATAGTGTAATTTATTCTGAGTTCAACCTTGATATTAATTGTTAATGTCATAATAGATTTCTAGCTCTGAAATTCACCTAAATCGCCACAACCCGTTGAAAGAACCATGATTGTACAGTTACACCATCAACCAACATTCCAACAATATTCTCCGCAAAAGAAAGTTTTTTTTCCCACAGTTATCCCTTCATTGCACAATCTCAAGATCAATATTTCTTCTAAGAAGATCCATATAGCTAACCTCCACCCAACATTCAAAAATTAGGACATACAGAACCACCATTTCCACAAGATTACACCCTACATCTCCTAAAGACAAAAAGGCTCCATTTTTTTTCTAGACAAAAATTTCCTCATTGTTGGATCAAAAGGCTACTACTAAATTCAACCGAATCAACGCCATGTTGTCATCAAAATGGATACCACACCCCTCACATAGTCACATTAATCAACGAACCAAAGTTCATCCTCCACAACAGGACTCCTCAATCCCCGAAATGATCGCCGAAACGTGAGAAATTCATCCAAGAACATTGCGCAAATATCATCCTTCGCATCCTGATCTCCCCCAAACGCAGCAACGAACATCACAGAGGCACGCGTTGACCGAAAGATTCGATCTCTGCCATTCGATTTCACTTCTCGGAGATCGAACCAAGAATCCAAGAACGAGCGAGCCGAGCGCGAGAGAGAAGGATTTGATTTCGACTCGATTTCGAGACCGACCTCGTAGTTGAGGGAGAGGCCCTCGCGGAGCGACGACTCGGCCTCCTGGATGTTGCCGTCGTCGACCCTCGCCTCCGACGACTCCGACGCCGCCGCCGAGGCGCTGGTCGTCTCCAGCTCCAGCAAGGCCCTCTCCTTCGCCTTCACCGGCGAAGCTACCGCCGCCGAGTCCCTCCCTCCGCCGTCGCCGTCGCCGGCGGCGGTGGTGGGGCTGACCTCGCTGCCATTATCCGACTCCGCCGCCGCCGCAGCCATTATCGATCGCCTCAACGTCGCCGCCACAGGGTCCCTCTTTCGGCGAGCATCCCACGGCAATGCGGGGGGAGGGGGAGGCGTTCTTGGCTAGGAGAGGGAGACGGAGACGGAGGAGGCGGCGGCGGCGAGATCCATGGACATGGGATGGGACTCGTTGGCTTTTCTATTCTTGGACCTCGCGGTATTTATTTATTTATTTATTTTTCGATTTTGTAGATTTTTTTTCGAGTTTGGCCGGCACGTTGTACATTTCAACGGTCTGTAATAGCAGTAATTTTGTCAGACCGCAACCAAACTTTAAGTTTTAAATTTAAATTTTAAATTATTTTTTAATTTGCATGTCATATTTTATTAGCATTAGCTTATAAACCTATTTTTATTCATGAATTACTTTTACTTATGTATAATTTTACGGCTTATCAGCTACAGGGCAAACGACTAAGCCGCAGGTTTTCCACTACACCAAAAGTACGGTTTATTTTGTTCTAGTGCTAATGTCATATATATATATATATATATGCTAAAAATATTGCACCTGCATATATTGGTAGGATAACTAATGACAATTTTTCGTGGAAAAAATTTTATAGCACATATATCAACATATCACTGTGCAAATAAATTCTACAACTTTTGTTATAAAATATAATAATTTAGGATTGGAGTAAATTTTCAGAGGTCTGTGGAGTGATAGCACGTTGTAAGGATGATATGCATTTGTGTTTTGTACACCTCTCTAGAAGTACTCCAACTAGGTCTGTACAATAGAGAATCAACATTGTCATTTTTTCATTGTCCTGTTCTGAGTGGCACATATCGATTTTTCTCTTCACTTAAAAGGAATGCCAGTTTTAAAGGCTGGTTAATATAATTGACAACAGACGACCATGGAATGTCAGTTTTTAAGGTTTGTTCGTACTAGTAATCGACAACAGACCGGAAAACGAACGAAGCAAATAAAAATAAAACTTTTACTCATACATATATATATATACTCAACGATTTAAAAAATGCTACAAAACAAATTATAATTAACCCACCTTCCCCCCTTAAAATCAACTTTAAAATTAAATTTTAAATTTTAAATTTTTTGCTAGACTGATAACCTAAAAGAGAGATAACCAGCCTCATTCGAATTGGAGTAACTGCGAGCTTTTTCGTGAAATGCAAAACAAGTAAAACTATTATCATGCATGTGAGTAATGAAGTATCCACTATAACATCCATGGATTTATAACATCCATGGATTTATTTGATTGTTTGAAAAAACTTCTATATAAGAAGGTTTTTTAAAAAATACAAAAGCATGCTCACAATAAAAAAAAATAACTCATCCAAAAATCTCAAAAGAATGGACATCCCTCCACCCATCCCCCCCACACACACATCAAATGGGAAGCTTTTTTTTTCATTCAATCTAGTTCTCAATAATACATAAGCTCATATGTACACGCATGTATATCCTAAACGTACCAGCTTTTGAAAAAGTGGCCCGTCTTATCTTCAGATTGACTATAAACACGTCCAAGAAACTAACCCATTATATTTTTGACATTAGCGAAGTTACCAGTCACTTAGTTTGTCTATGTTATGTCACCTACCATTTTTCTCTTCTCTTAATCCATTTTTCTCTCTCTCCTTTTGCAATCAGGTGTTCTTGGTCATCAATGGAAATTAGAAAAAGATGTGAGCTGGGAGGAGTCAACCATGTGACAATGGCAGGTAAGTTGCGGTGTTCACGTAGCACTTCTTTTCTTGTGTATCGGAGAACAGCAAACAAATTGTCTGGCCTGGGAGCAAATTCGCTGGAGCGCTCTCTCTCTCTCTCACACATACTCACACACTCTCTCTCCAAATTGTGGGACCCACCAGCTAAACGGTCCACACGATTTATTGGACACAGTGAGACAGGTCTGCGGGTCCCATCCTTTTTCTCCCAGCTTTTCAGTATGGGGCCCCACGTGTCAGGAAAGGCCAGGTTTAGCCTGAAGTGTTGTCAGAGAGGAGGGAAGAGAAAAAGGCCCCCAGCTGAAATGCAAACGTGTCAATTGTGCTTGTACAGTACTTGCATAATTACTAAGGTTGTGTGTATTTCAATAGGGATGTGTTGGGACGAGAAATTAGACAAAGTAATTTAATATTCTCTCAGTTCAAATATATAGATATCTTTATAGTTAAAAACTTACTACTTTTGTAAGTTCAAAATTAAAATAAAAACATTACTATGTTTTAGTAAAAAAATACTTAATTGAGATAGAACGATCGATTGACATAAGAGAGAGTATTGACATGTACATTTTCTTTTGTAATTTATGGAAGACGCCACAAATACTTTCTCCTTTCTAAATAAATCAACTTCTGAACGATTAATGTAGATATAGAAGTTAGTTTACACTTACACGTACACATTTTACTCTCCACTTTTACGCAATAGCGGATCGGTTCATTGGTGTAGAATCCATAAACTTAATTCATTGATGTCATAACATATAGTATATTAATTATATTTAGACTATAATATTATAATATATGAACAAATTATTGGTGCCGCATGACACCGACGTTTACACCGTAGTTTCGCCCATGCTCTTACACACCCACGAATATTCTCTAACACACGTTTAAATAAGTTCAGCGGCAACCTCCTAACTTTAAAAAAGTCATGTTGAAAATCTACTTCCGTGTACAAAGTTTTAGGAATACCTTTGATCAAAATTCAGAACATGGAACAGAAAAATTGAAAATCATGTCGTGTTGAAATTAAACTGATGGTCACTGGTAAATCAAATCACGAAAAAAAATAATTGAAGTGCATGTTCGTTGGCCTAAAATTTTAATCTTTATCACATCAAATATAGATAATACTTTAAAGTGTTAATATAATCTATTTACAAAATATATTTATAATCGAAACATAATTCGTGAGACGAATCTAATAAATTTAATTACATCATGATTTAACAATATGACGATACTGTTAATCGTAATTAATTAAACTTAAATTATCATACAATTATTTTTATAATTAATTTATATTTAATAATTTAAATTAATATCTAAATATCCATGTAACACCATAAAACATGTGCAGCACTAGCTGTGGCCTCTGTCTGGACTCTGTACTGTTTGAATTTTTTTTCTTCGATATTTGTGCATAAAGCAGCGTTTTTGCTCCAGCTCAACATGCTCAAATGTCAGTGATGAGAGCAGCTGACATGTCACGCGCCTCACGCGTCGATCACCGAACGCCGGACCCACACGTCAGAGCTGTGGACCTGGAAACACTTCCATCATATGGTGTTGATCTGGGCCGTCCGATCGAGGCCCATCCAGGGTGTGTTTTGGGCTCTGAAAGGTGATCCTATTGTAATGTCATTTTTTTAATAAAAAGATGGTTCGATTATCTGAGGAGGGAGCTACTCCTACATATTTGTTACGAAGAAAATTGTTCCCAACTCGTTACATTTCATTTAACTGTTTACTCAACGTTGACATGACTCAACTACTTTTTACAGTTGACAAAATAGCTCGAAGATCAGATAAAGGGTGTGAAGATTATAGATAACATATATCCACATGGCTGAATTATCCGATTGGATGTATGAGATATATTATGTATAGAGAGTATGTAACGGATCATGACTTGAGTATTACGTTTTCTTATGTATTAAGGAAACGACTTAAGGACCTAGTTTGGTAATATTTTATATTAGATTTAAAAATCGATACCGAATTTGATTAGGTTTTCATTCTTGTAATCCTGCAGTTCAACTTATATAAGGGGACAGGAGGTCCTCCAAGGAATAGCTACATATAGACATACAACTCAATCTTTGGATTAATACAACACTCGGCGGATTCAATTTCTGAAACAGGAGTAGAATATTACCTCTTGCCGAGAGAGCCTGAACTTATTTAAACCTTTATTTCACAACACATCTACTTTAGTTCTCGTACGTAAGAAATTTCTTATGTCCTTTGGTTTTTTTGTTATGAATGCACTGCTGGGTGCAACCTTTGTGAACTGTGAAACATCATTTGTATTGTGACAAATCAAACAAGAATTCATTGGAAAAGCATGCAGTAACAACCAAGCGCCTGGATTGGATACTTATATTATATAGTTCTCTTGCACTGCTAACACTGCGCACATCTATGTCCTCTCCAGAGCTCTGCAGTATGCATTGGTGCTTAGCCTGAATAAATTCTTCCATATGCTATTTGACAACAAAGCATCGGGGAGATTACTGAGTAATAAGCATGCAGATACAATAATTTTGTGAGGGTGAAATTAACATGTGAGGTGAGGTCAATTGCTATATATTGGAGTGAAACAAGCCAGCCATGGGATTGTTGAGCGCCTCGACTTACTGGGGATGCAACCTGATGTTGCGAGTTGATGGCTTTGTAACTGTGTTGCTGTGTAGTGTCTGTTGATGATCTAGAAGATATATAGTTAGCATGGTAGACATTCATATCATTCTCCATAACTGATTAAACATGACTTAATTAAGAACAATCTTCCATAGTCATTTCGTGTTGCTGCAGTTATGTTGTTTCCATCTTTCATTTACCGTGCAGTTGCATCGTTTGTGCTTGCATAAATATGAGCCATACAAGCAAACTTTAAATGTCGGAGGAATTATATCAAACGGTTAGTTTTTTGTGACTAGCTAAGAACACTTTTTAACGCTATGGTTTGGTGATAGTGGAGTGGCAAAAAGAGTTTGATTTTGGAATTAGCTTTGTGAGTGGTTCTTGTAAGAATGTTGTTATAAAACATTCTCTTGCTCTCAAATGAATTGTGTAAATATTGAACATTTGACTAAAGTTTAAGGAAAATAAATAATGACAAGATATTATAGAAATTGGGCATCATTTTATATTTTTATATCCTGTCAGGGTCTAGACTTCACACAATAATCCTTGTTTCTACTAGTATTGCTTGCTACTCTTCTAGCAAGTTTTCCTTCAAAATTCATTTCATCTTTGTGAGAGATTTGGCATATTCTTTATAGAGGATCTGGTTCCCTACAATTGGTAGTTCTCCTATCTCTCGCCGCAATAGTTAGATCGATCATCTATACAGTCTGTCTCTATCATGCTAAACACATTCAATTCCTTCCATGTTTATATGCACGAACGCCTCTTACTTGTTTACTTTGTTAGATCAACCCTTATCATTTTCATGTTTCTTTTCTTTCGCCCCGAAATATAGCTAGTAGAGACTGTGGAAGGCTATCATTCACTAGCTAGTATTACATGATGTGGTTTTGTCAGGAATAGGATAAACGGACACATAAATGTTCAGTTCAAGAACTGGATTTCAAGTGAGATATTGCAGGGGAAAAACTAGAAAAGTATTAAGTAAAGTCCTACACTCAATATAATTTCGCTAGCAATGCAGAAGAGAATGGTTAAAGTGAACGTTACATGGATACGGGTATGGGTATCGGATACGATACGTATCCGATACGCGGATACGCATTTTCCAAAAAACACCAATACGGGGATATGACTAGGATAATTAATAATCTATAATTATCTATAAATAAAAAAGTAGTGTTTCTAACTAAAATTTTCATCCGCCTGACTATTTTGCAGAAAACCCCTTGAGTGTTTATAAAATTAACCCACAGTCTCAATGTTGAAAAGAAAGAGAGGACTTGGATGAAAAAATACCTCCTGCGCCCCTCCCGTCTGTCCCCATCCGCGCCGCGCCTGCGCCTCTCCTTCCCATCGCTGCTCGGATCTCCCGCGTCGCGCCTACGCCCCTCCTCCCGTCATTGCTCGGAGCTCCCGCTCCATCGTCCGGACCTTCGCCCTCCGTCTGCTTTCCTTCCTGCGTCGCCGTCCTCGCCGTCGGCTTGTCGCTCGATCGACCCAGAGGCGGACGCCCGGGGCCAGGTGAAGACATAAAGAAAAAAATATAAATTGGAATTATATAAGACTTCAACTTTAGAATAATTATAAAAAAATAAAATGATACCCGTTGCAACGCACAGACATATTTGCTAGTTATATATAAAATATCCCATAGATATTCAACAACATATATCTCATCTAGTTCTATTGGAGCACGTTCATCATTATGTGTCATCACGTACTACCAAAACAACAAAAGAAAGACATGAGAAGAGGGGTCTTCAGCGCAGAGCAAAAGAAAAGAGAAGAGGGGGCTGTCCAAGGAAGAACTTACTTGTTTTGCAGGGAGGGGCTCGCTGGCGGAAGGAGCTCGCTGGCGGTAGGAGCTCGCCGGCTGAAGGAGAACGCAGAGGACGGGACGCTCGGGAGTTGCAGTGGCTGCTGCTATGGAGGAGGCGGGTGTCGGGACGGAAAGATGCAGGGAGATGGTGTGTGCTAGGTCACGTAATGGGGTTGTGCCCTAACTGGGCCATATTTTTGGTCTAGGCCGTATCCAATCTGGCCCAAACATGCGGATACACGTATCCAGTTCGATACGTATCCATATTTTCTGGATACATCTAAAAACGTATCCATCGCGTATTCAAGGCGTATCCATATCGGATACGTATCAGATACGCGATACACTGCCTCCCAGCCATATCCGTGTATCATAGAGCTAAACTATTAAACTGCTTCCAAAATCCAAACAAACCTTTTTGGATCCTCCGCCATATTTTGGTGTTTCATCAAACAATTTCATCCTTTTATTTCTAAAAAAACATCCTTTTGGGTCCTCACATGTTTGGTTAGATGTTATTTTTAAAAGTCAACAACATTATATATTTTAAAAGAGGGTATATTTCAATATATATCATGGGAAAACTTTTGGTACCAAAAAGTACCACAAATATTTCTGCTTTTTACTGCACCACAGATTCAGCTTTTTGACTCTAAAAATCGAGCATGTTAAATATGTAGTTGGTGTTTATAGGACCTAATTAAACACCATACTAGAAACTCTAAGTGTACATAAGCTGGAAATCAGGAATGAGACAATAGATAAAGTTCACTACTAAAAAATGCACAAAATTAACGACACTAATAGATGTCGCAAATGCTAGAATGGGTATGATTTTCCTGTCCAAGGCGCTTGCCTGTGGGGTGCCTCATGGTAGAAGACATCTTTTTGAAGAAGAGATAGTTGCCAATTTTTTAACAGAAACCGGTACCTAGGAATCCTGCCAAAGAAAGGTGACGGTTCCTACATAAAACCGACACCTTTGAGTATTGTCCCATCAGAGTGGTTGCTAGTCAGGGATGTCCCTACATTTTCTTCCATCCAAGGTGCACAATATATGATGAGTACTAGGGCTTCGGTCTTTCGTTAGGAACTGGATAAGTCGATTGTGGAGACTCGACGTTAATGATCCAAAGGCTCCGACCAGGATGACCAAACCCCTCGCAATCACTACACCACCCTTTCGTTGGTTATCACTCGAGCCGAAACACGGATGACATCACCGATAAGACTATCTCCTGCAAGCGAATCAAGAACACAAGCAAAAAAGTACAAGATGTAATCTGAATATATTGCGAATATAATTATGAATCTCACAAGTTGGGGTTCCACAAATCGATGAACGACAAAACTGCAATGACAGAATAATCTAAGTAAAACCCAACCCTAATTCGATGATGGCTACTAATTAAATAGGTTCTAACATCGAACTAGGATCCCTAGATGCATCCCTACTAGACTCCAACACAATACATGGCCCAACAGGCCTAAAGACGGTGATGTAGCACCCGAACAAATTCTGGACGCTCTCTTGTTTCGACAATTCCCATTGACTCTTAGAAAGAATTTTGACGTGAAACCAAGACCATTGAAAAGATGGTCTCGTTAGCTTTTCATACATATATATAACGTCAATTTGAGTGTGAACTGCTCTTGGATGATAAGATGGGCTCGAACTTAATATGAATTGGGTATCCATCTCTTAGCCTCGTGCGTATCAAAAGAGTGACGTTCTCATCAAGATACCTTGTGAGATTTTCGTTTTTAAGCAAGATGTTCTTTCAACCCATGGGATACACAATATTGCTTGATAATTAGAGTATTGGGCATGTGTTTTGACATATGCATATATAGTCTTTCTTTCTTTCTTTTGTTTTCTTTTTGCTATGGATGCACCATATTGGGTGTGTAGCCAGTGAAAATCATTTGTGTTGTGCGAAATTAAACTAATCTTGTTTGGCATGAAGTTAACCAGCGAGGCTACCAAATATGAACTCACATGGTTGAAATGGGGTTTGAAGAAAACTTGCTGAAAGAGTCACATATACGAGGTAAGCTTCGAAAGAAAAACTCGCGTTGAAACCAGCATTGACATGTCAAGAAACATATGTTCTAAATCTTGAACAAATAGCAGTGATAATCATCGATCGAAATGTCAACCACTACGTATATGTCTAGAAACTTCAGATAAATATTCAATATTTTCACAGCTTCCGGGATTCATTTGAGCGGTGAGAATATTTTATATATACGACATTTTTTTAAATAATGTACTTACCTAAAACTGATCACCACTAACACATTGGTAAAGAAAATCTAGACACTTAAAAGCCTTACAATTTAATATGTTTTCCCACACATCCATATATCCAGTACCTATATATGCTAACCCAACTCATGACACCATACTAAATCTTAAATACTATGAATAAAGACTAAGTTACACCGAATTAGCATATCAGGAAACACTTGAGGGGAATAGATATATTATATCCTTCCATGGTCCCAGCCGGTTGCGATTTTGCTCACTTTTACTCCTATTTTATAGCCATATTATACTTCTGCTTCAACCGATACTTCGCACGAGAGGAAATCTTTTATTTAATGCATACCTTACTCAAGAATGTCATTGCTTTCTTGATTCTCTCAAATATATTATGTCTTCGTAATTTTTCTCAGTTAAAAAAGTTTATACAGGAGTGATGGGCAACAATCAACGGTAAATTGTGATGTGAAGAGTAGGATGGACATACTATTAGCAGTTTAAATAGGATGATCAAGAATATAAGGGGATATTTGATAGGGCTTCAACTCATAGCTCTAACTTCAACTGAAGCTGGAGTGAAACTGGTGAAAGGTAGTTTTACCTCGTTAGTTTATTTTACTGAAATGATTTATCTATATTTGTTTGAAGCTGGAGCGTTTGATAGGGCTTCAGCTATACTCTACAGGATCCATAATTTGGAGCCATGTCAAACACCCTCTAAGTATCGAATCCAGCGGCTGGGTTGTTACTTCATGCCTTTCCAATGAACTCTCCTCTCAATGGAAACCCATTTTTTTTTTCTGAATTCCTTAGCTATTGTGAAGCCCATGGCCATCAGGGACCTGGGTGCATGCCAACATTTTCAGTTGATTTAGCTAGCAACTTCACCACGTCCTGTTTGAAATTACGACGAATAACACTAAGCTCTCGGAGGAAGATCATCACACGCTTTCAATAAAGAACATTGCAGACGATTGTGGTTCCTTGCTAGTAATTTCTTTGATCCAATTTATGTATGACTTGGATTGAACCTCCAAGTAATTGGATATTCACCAATATCCCAGTACCACGATAATAACCTTTTATCTATTGATGAGCTATTATCATGCCCATTCTACTGCAATAATCTTAATTATTAGCTAATTAGAGATTAATCTACATAAATATTAGGCGTAAGAAATAATTTACATAATAAGTAAATATGCTCTGCGGCTGTGTAAATCCCCTTAGATGTAGAGGCCGGGTTGTTTAATCCATTATCTAAAAAGATAAGTAAATGTGCTCATCAAGATCATTTTGTTCTTTCTAAGTGCATGCTTTTGCGAGGACTATTACAAGCACGTCCTTACGCCATTGCCAATGTATATGTAGATATTTTATCTTCTGTATTGACTTATGGCCAACACATAATATAAATATTATATCGTTACGCCATGCCAATATATATGCATATCTCTTATTTTCTTTTTATCTTCTTCGTATTGACTCACGTCCAGCATATATAATATTGTATTTGTATTTGGGAGAGTGGATCATATAACCCAGCACACCCCACGTCCCAGGTTTTAAATAAAAATTGAGGTTTTACCCTCCAGTAACAATAACAAGTAAGGAATATGTGTGTTAGAAAATTAAATCCTCAATTTCAATATGAGCAAAACCACCATCGCCAAGCATGAAGACCTTGTCCTCGGCCGACGACGTGATCAGAGTAAGATTCACATCGGCTTTCCCCGGAAGTTCTGTGGATTTATTGATCATTTTTCTAGAAAATGGCTCTAAAAGTCAAGCATATTAAATGTTTATTTACATTTCTAGAATCTAAACACACATTAAAAAAACCCTAAAATATGCATAGTTGGAGTTATCCATTTTTATCTGTTTTACCCCTAAGTTATATATAAATATTGCTTGCTAATTTATAATTAGACTATTACTCAACATATGCATAGGACTTGCATACATTTTTGTTACGGATGCACTTCTGGTGCAGTCTTCGTGAAAATCATTTGTATTGTGCCTAATGAAACAAGAATTCATTGAAAGTGCATGCAGTAACTCAGCCCCTTGGATTGGATACTACTTATACACCTCGTGTCCTAGGCTGCTAATACTGTGGACTTTTTCTTCACAACTCTTGCAGTATGCATTATTCATCAAGCCTGAATAAATTCTTTCATGTGCTCTAGTTAATTAGTTAGGAAGTAATCGAGACAATCAATGAGGAATAAGTACGTAGATACAGTTAACAGATGTACATGTAAAATTAACAATAGGTGAATGTGAGTTAAGTGAGATACTGGGGTAAACCAAGACAAATGATTATTGACAAAACATATATATATCACATCAGAGGTGTTGGTCTTATAAATATTGATATGATGGTTGTTTGTTTCACTCATCTTAGAGCAACTCCAATGGAATTACCAATTTTGAGCCTCCAAATGAATCTATATTTGCACCCTCACCAAAAATAAATAATTTGAAATATGTGTGTCTTCAGTGGAATAAAAGATATCTATTTTTTGAATTGGGCCACATCAGCTCATTTAATTTTTTTTGATCCCAAGCTTACTTCTGCCGTGAAATACTGTGCGCCGCCTCCTCCTCATCTGTGCGCCGCTGATAGGTCGACCCTCCTTCTCCCGTGACGGTTGGACGAGTTGGAAGGGAAACCGTCATGGCCGGCATGGCGCGCGCCGTCACCGCCGCCGACTGGGAAGAGTGGAAGCGTCTCGGGGTCGCGAGTCACCGTTTTATCAGGTTGTCATCCAACCATCATGAGTCGATCTGTTCTTCATTTAATATCGGATTTGTCATCGTCATCCGACGATGATGATGAAAAATTTATTTTGAACACCATACATGCGATCTACGATGAACCTCTGCATCGTGGATCTGTGAAAGGACATCGGGTTCTTAATCGCGAAAGACTGTTGGGACATCAGAGACTTTATCAAGATTATTTTGCAGAAGAACCTACATATGGCGCAAGTTATTTCTGACGCGGGTTCGTACTTCGTAACCTGCAAGTGATTTTAGTTTCTTGTATAAATGTGTGTGTGATTAGTCTATTGTTTTAACAGGTTTCAAATGCGACGTTCCCTGCATTTACATATACTAAATGTCGTAGAAGCGAACGATGAATATTTTGTGTAGAAAAGAGATGCATCTGGTCTCCTTGGACTATCTTGTTTGCAAAAAGTTACCGTAGCTTTTCGGATATTAGTTTATGGAATGGTAGCTAATGCTACGGATGAATACGTCCGTATTGGAGAATCTACTGCAATTCGAAAGTTTGAGGAAATTTTTCAAAGCTGTTGTGCATGTCTTTGGAGAAGAGTATTTGAGGTCCCCTAATGAAGAGGACACGACAAGAAAACTTGCAATCGGTGAGAGTAAAAGTTTTCGAGGTATGCTTGGTTCCATTGATTGCATGCACTGGACGTGAAAAAATTGTCCAACAAAATGGCATGGTATGTACCGCGGCCATACGCAGGCTGCAATAATTCTAGAAATTATTGTTTCTAAAGATCTCTGGATTTGGCATGTATTTTTTGGATGCCTGGATCACATAACAACATCAACGTCCTTCAACGTTCCCCTATGTTTGCAAGGCTTGCTGCTGGTAATACTCCTAATGTTAATTATACTATCAATGGCCATGAGTACACTATGAGCTATTGCCTTGCAGACATTTGTTAAGACTATATCACAACCACAAGGTAATAAGAAAAAATATTTTGCAAAGGCGCAAGAAGCATGCAGGAAGGATGTGGAAAGGGCTTTTGGGGTTCTACAAGCTCGTTTTGCTATTGTTCATGGACTGGCTTGTTTTTGGGACGAAGAAACTATTGGAAATATCATGAACTCTTGTGTCATTTTGCACAATATGATAGTAGAGGACGAACGTGCCGATGAAGAAGATTACAATTATGATGATGTAGAAGATCAAGTGACACCTTCTCATGAGCCTGCACCTGCGTTTGATGAGTTCATTAAAAATTATCTAAATATTAAAGACCAGAAAACTCATTATCAACTTCAAGCTAATCTTGTGGAGCATCTATGGCAGTTTCACGAAGATCGACAAGTAGATCAACATTTCAATGCTTTTGACCTTTTTTATTTATTAAAAAATAAGAACATATGAAATAATATTGTAGGAACATCTCTTTTTTCTTTGTTAAAAAATAAGAATAGATGCAAATTTCCTGATGTTCTTTGTGAGCACTTATTTGTAACAACATTTTCCTAGTATGTATATATGATTTGGTCTGCATTTCTCTATGCTTCTGGTTTGATAAAAACAAAAACAAGAAACAAAGAGAAGAAATTGTAATACTATTCAAAATCCAAAAAAATCTAATACTATTCAAAATCCAAAAATTGTAATACTATTCACAATCCAAAAATTGCAAATACTATTCATAATCCGGCAATAGCAAATACTATTCACAAACCGAAAATTGCAAATCCATCTCACATTTTAGAATCATAATAGCAACATAGTTAAGTGCAATATTAATAGACTACTATAAATCTTTATTACATAGCTAAATTAACATATTAATATAAATCTGAATTGGAACTAATAAAATCACAAATTTTGATCGAGAATCGATTGCTTCAGAACCCCTTCTGACGAAGCCGCCGACATGGCCATAGCATCCTTGCCTGCTGCCTCCTCCCTCGACTTCAAAGCTCCATCGGAAGACGCCGCCGATGGGTAGCCACCTCAAAAACAAATTCCGGCCGAGGGGCGGCGCCATGGCAAATTCCCCCGCCATCTGTGCCTCCGTTGGCCGGCGCGTTGGTGGCAACTTCTACGGTGGAGCCATCGGCTCAACGGAGGGGCGCGGAAGGGCAGGAACTCGGTGGTGTGAACTCGGCTTTGGGGGCGCGGAGGGGCGGGAACTCGGCGGCGTGAACTCAGCGGAGATCGGCGACGGGACGCGGAGGGGCGGGAACTCGACGCCGTTAACTCGGCTTCAGGGGTGCGGAGGGACGGAAACTCGGTGGCGTGAACTCGGCGGAGATAGGTGGCGTGAACTCGGCTGTGGGGCGCGGAGGGGCGGGAACTTGGCGCCATGACGAGTGCGGGAGCATGGGAGATCGGCGGCGGGAGTGTGAAATCGCGGGAGAGGACGATTTGATGATTCCAGCACCATCGCCAGACCTCGTGACCGAGAATTCTGGATTAGATAGCCTCTGTTTTTGGATGGTTGGTTGGTGATTTCGTTGGAGCATCTTTTTTTATTTGCCTGGCCAAATTTATCTCCAAATGTCATTTGGTTTATCCGTTGGAGTTGCTCTTACTGATATACATATAGTTTTCTTTATGTCATTCTTCGATTTACATAATCAAGTAAAATCCTGATAGTAACCTAATAATAGTAGTTGCATGGGCATTCCTTGTGAATGGTTTCCAACGGAATTCTCCATAAACTAATATGAAAACAATATAGTAGAGCATAAACCCAAATGTGTGTGTATGTGTATGTCTCTCTCTATATATATACACACATACATTTGGGTTTATGCTCTTTTTCATATTAGTTTACATAAAAATAACGGATATGGAATGACATGCATGGAATCAAGCTTTATATGTGCATAGAAAATATATAAATGGTTAGTCTTTCAACAATTTTTTGACAGTGGGGTAATTAAATGGGTTCAGTTTTGGAATTAAGTAATGGGGTTATTTGTTTAAAATAATGGTATAAAATATTCTCATCCTTTTCTAAAATAGATCAGTAAAGTTGTAAATTTTGAGTATTTAGTTGAAGTTTCTAAAGCATAAATAGGATAGGAGTATTTGGGCAAAATGGACTTTTTAGAAGACTGAACGGAGTCCTATGGATGAAAACTTAATGACAATGGCAAAAAGGGGAAAACACTTGTACGTTGGCGTTTTGTAATACCCACATTTGTTGATGGCAATTTGTAGAACCGGTCGCTTGTCGAGGGCAAAACGATTCCTTATCTTATATTTAGTTGTTTCAACCCAAGTATAAATATTTCTTGATAATTGATAATCAGAGTAGGCATGTGTGTCGACATATGCATATATAAAGGATTATACGGCTCACGTATATTTTTGTTATGGATGCAGCAATCTTCCGTGAACATCATTTGCATTGTGCCAAACGAAACAAAAATTCATCGGAAATGCATGCTGTAACCCAGCCTCTTGGATTGGGTACTTGTATACTTCTCTCATCCTACTATCACTGATTCACTGTCCACGTCTTCATCACAACTCTCTCCAGTATGTATTATCATTTATATATAAGCATTTAAGCCTGAATAAATTCTTCCATGTGTTTCCAATGAGAGTAACAATCTTGTTCCATTAGATGCTCGTCATCATTTTTAACAACCAACGACTTTGCCACAACCTGTTCAAGATCATGCTTTATCAAAGACTAAGTAATTCAATTGAAAAGTCTGATGAATCGAGCTACTCGAGTGAACCAAACCAAAAATCCATGTAAGGGTGCAGCATCAGCTTGTACAAAGGATGCGAAGGAAGCGAAGTTGAACTTCATGGTTGTTTCCTTCATCATCATGTTGATTAAACTAGCCACACCTTCAATTCCATTCATGCAATTTTTTATTGTAGCTAATTGCACACTAATCTATAAATGAAAATTTTTTCTCAATAATTCCTTGTTGACTTCTTTCACTTCGTGCGGAGTATAAAGAGAGTTAGAATTCTATTAACAATCCGATGGATTTGGATCAGTGTTGCGGGATGATGAGTTTGTTCACCGGCGGAGGCAGCCAGCACCTCCGATGATGGCCGGTGGATAGCTGGAGAACTCAGATGGCATCTCAGCTGCTCAAAGATCCTGATTCATTTGTAGTTCCACTATTCCAGACATCGGCCTATTAATCAGTAATCGGATTAGTTCGATCAAGGCTGGTTAGGTCAGGTTACTTCTCTGTATTTGAATTCGGTTATCAATTTCCAACCTGTAAATACGCATAACAAAAGGCTAGCGGATAGCTTCCATTTTGTTTCTGAATTCGTTTGTTTTCAAGGGCTGCCTGTTCCAATCATGCTAAACGTATTCAATTCCTTCCTGCCATGTTTATAAGCATGAACGCCAGACTTAATGTTAGTTAGATCAAACCTGATACTTTTAACTTTTGTTTTTTTCACACCTTAATATAGCTAGTAGAGACTGTAGAGGCTATCATTTACTAGTATTACGTGATGTGGTTTAGGTAGGATAAACTGGCACATATATGTGCAGCCCAGAACTGAATTTCAAGTGAGATATTGGAGGGGGAAAACTGAAGAAGTAAACAAGAAAGTGTTACCCTTAATTTCGTTTGCAATGCAGGTGAATCTGGCTGAAGTGAAGCTACAATATTAAACTGCTTTTGCAATGCAGGTGAATCTGGCTGAAGTGAAGCTACAATATTAAACTGCTTCAGATTTAATTTGTTCGATGCTTCTTTTTGGTTTAATTTTATTTGCTGTTCTTTTTCAGATGCAGGGGATTGGATGTAAATAATTTCATAGTCCATATGCCAGAAAGGGTTCTTACATATTCATATGAAGATCAACTACACTTAAAATGCTTCCAAAAAGATTTCTTGGATGCTTCTCCATTTTTTGTGTTTTTTTCTGGGTGCAATCTCCGTGATCATCATTATTTTTGTCGGGCTGGCTGAAGACAAGGCTAACCAAATTTCATTAAAAATAAGATAGTTTATGTAAAAGTACATAGACAGTAGGTGTAGAGTGGAGTTGTGAAGCATACTAAACCCATTCATCTTTTTAGTTCATTCTGGGATAACACTCTAGCCAGCTCCACTTTTATTTTGAATGAAGCTGAAACTGTTTGATTAGACTCTAGCTCCAGAAAAGATAAAGTTGTGCCAAACGAGCCCTAGCCTGTCGAAACCGATTTGAGGTTGACCACTGCCAAGGCTCCAACCAACCCAAAACCAGGCTTACACTATGGGGCACTACTCATCTGAAGATTTGAACATTCCAGCTTCCTTCCAAATTTAAACTTCGTCCTTAATGTCCCTAAAACAGCAGCACAGCAGAGCGTGTCCGCTGATTGAAAACTCTTGTGTTTCTCTCTTTCTAAATCGTTCAGCACACCAGGAGTACCACTATGTCGCTGGAATTCATGAGCATCATTTGCATTGTGCCGAATGAAACAAGAATTCATTGGAAACGCATGCAGTAACCCAGTCCCTTGGAAAAGAAAAAATAAAGTCTCCGGGGTGCATCCCCAAACCCCTACATATATTCCTCTCTTTCTACTGTCCACATCTTCATTACAACTCTGTAGTATGCAAAATTTTTGTTTATATTTAAGCATTCAAGCCTGGATAAATTATTCCATGTGTCTCCAATGAGAGCAATCTTGTCCCATTAGATGCTAGTTAACATTTTCAACAACCAACAACTTTGCCACAACCTGTTCGGAATTATGCTTTATCAGAGTGATTAATTCAATCCAGAAGCATGATGAGTATGTTGGAAAGCGAGATATTAGAGTGAACCAAACCAAAAATACATGCAATGTTGCAGCAGGTAGTTCTACAAAGCATACGGAGCACGAGAAGTTGATATGGATGATTGATGCAGATCTTAAATGATGATGCCCAATTTCATTAATGTAAATTTTATTGATTAGCTAATTGGAAATTAATACATACAAATTAGGTATAAATGGAAGTAATTTTACTAATAATCACATGTTGAGTTTAACATATTACCAAAATGTGAGGATTTGCCGTTTTAGCTTTTTTTTGTCTGGAATATACGATCTAGCTCTATTAACCGTTCATATACGGTTTGGTACCTCATGAGTATATTGGCAAACCCAAATGGCCTTTCAGTTGTTCAAAGATCCAAAGATCCTGAGTCATTTGCAGTTGCAGGCATCGGGCTCGGCATGTAGTTAATCGGTAATCGGGTTAGTTCAATCAAGGCTGGTCAGATCAGATTAATTGTCTGCATTTTAATCCAGTTATCAATTTCTAACCTGCAAAAGGTCACAGATAAAAAGGCTAGTGGACACGTTTCCATTGTGTTTATGCATTCGTTTGCTTTCAAGCAAGGCTGTCTGTGCCAATCATGCTAAACACATTTAGTTCCTTCCTTCCATGTTTATATGCATGAATGCCTTGTATGTTTGTTTGATTACTTTTCAGGGTTTATTTTCACCCCAAAATATAGTGGAGAGGACCAGAGGATCATTTACTGGTATTATATGATGGGTTAAGCGGTTTAGTTAGGATAAACAGACACATACATGTGCAGTTCAAGAACTAATTCAAGTGAGATATTGGGGGAGAAAAAACTGAAAAAGGTAAAACAACAACGATTGCCCTTAATTTCGTTTGCAATGTAAGTGATGCTGGTTAAAGTGAAGCCACACTATTAAATTGCTTCCAAACGGATTTAATTTCTTGGATGCTTCTCCTTTTCTTTGTTCTATCATGGATTTGTTTCTGTTCTTTTTCTGATTCAGTAGATGGCATGTAAAAAACTTTTTTGATAACAAATCCTTCTAATCCAGTCTATCTTAATGTCTTTTTCAGGAGCTAAAGGAAATGCATCTCAGGTACACCAATTAGTAGGAATGCGAGGATTAATGGCTGATCCTTAAGGACAAATGATTGATTTACCTATTCAAAGCAATTTACGCAAGGGACTTTTTTTGACAGAATATATAATTTCCTGCTACAGAGCCTGCAAAGGGGTTGTAGATACTGCTGTACAAACGACGAATGCTGGATATCTTACACGTAGACTTGTTGAAGTAGTTCAACATATTATTGTGCGTAGAAGAGATTGTGGTACTATCCAAGCTATTTATGTGAGTCCTCAAAATGGGATGACGGAAAAACTTTTTGTGCAAACATTAATTGGTCGTATATTAGCAAACGATATATATCAGTTCACAATGCATTGCCACTTGAAATCAAGATATTGGAATTGGGTTAGTCAATCGATTCATAACCACCTTTCGAGCACAGCCATTTCGAGCACAACCAATATACATTAGAACCCCCTTTACTTGCTGGAGCACATCTTGGATCTGTCAATTATGTTATGGTCGGAGTTCCACTCATGACGATCTGGTCGAATTGGGGGAAGTTGTAGGTGTTATTGCGGGTCAATCTATTGGGGAGCCAAGGACTCAACTAACATTAAGAACTTTTCATACTAGTGGGGTATTCACAGGGGTACTGCCATCCTTGTACGATCCTCTTAAAATGGAAAAAATCCAATTCAATGGGGATTTGGTTCACCCCACACGTACCCGTCATGGGCAGCCTGCTTTTCTATGTTATATAGACTTGCATATAACTATTCAAAGTCAGGATATTCTACAAAGTCAGGATATTCTACGTAGTGTGACTATTCCCTCAAAAAGCTTGATTCTAGTGCAAAATGATCAATATGTAGAATCCGAACAAGTAATTGCGGAGATTCATGCCAGAACATCCACTTTGCATTTTAAAGAAATTGGTAAAAAAACATATTTATTTCGAATCAGACGGGGAAATGCACTGGAGTACCGATGTTTATCATGCGCCCGAATATCAATATGGTAATCTTCGTCGATTACCAAAAACAAGCCATTTATGGATATTGTCAGTAAGTATGTGCATATCTAGTATAGCTTCTTTTTCGCTCCACATGGATCAAGATCAAATGAATAATAAAAGACAATGGATTTATGCCTAATCCGTATATAGGTAAACTCCAGGTCGAAACAACATTATTATCTATGGATCCCCCTTACGTACATATATCTGTGGAGAATCGTTCTTTAATTTTTCATTGAATTAAATATCTTGAATAAAAAAATTGACTTTGATATGAAGAGGTCCATAACTAGATTGGCATGTACTTAAAAAAGTACTTACTTTATTTTAGGATTCTACAACGAAATCTTATATTTTATAGAAATTCTATAATCCCTTTTTCATTTCTTCAATGATTAATTGAAAGTTCAGTTAATCATTTTGGCTGACTGTTTTACATAAATAATAAGTACAAAGGCAGTAGGAACTAGAATGAACAATGCAGTAGCAATAAATGTGAGAATATTGACTTCCATAACCTCTTTTTTTGGCAATAACTCGGGATGTAATCCCATGGAGAGGGAAAAGGGTATCCTGTAAATTCAAGGGGAGGACTTGCATTCTGATAATACTGAATCAATTTAATATTATGAATATCGGATCTATCAAATCAATTCATGGTTGAGAGTGAAATAGTATAACATAGGAAGATCCCTTCCACGTATGATATGTATGTCTTTAGCTATCAACCAGAAGTAGTGATAAAAAAAATCCTATACTTTTCCCCCTTTACTGAGAAACGCAAACTAAAAAAAGTGAAATAGGGGTACCCATAGGTATTTGATCTTGCTGCCTTTTTTCACTGAAAAAGGAAAGATGAATTTCTCCATTCATTGAACCCTAGTTCGGGACTGATGGGGCTCGAACCCACAGCTTCCGCCTTGACAAGGCGGTGCTCTGACCAATTGAACTATAATCCCCGCGGGCGTATGGCATACTTATTCTTAAATAAAACCATAAGAATATTCACCTGTCCTACTCTAAGAAATGAATGAATCATATACTACATAACCCCATATCATATTGGGGTATAGTGAGAATGACATAACTAGTATGTCATGATTTTTTATCGCTTAAAATAGATAATAATCCACCTTTCAATAACCAAAAAGAAAGGGTCATTTGTTTGTAAGAGAGGAATGAGAGAGATATAGATTAGAAAGATATTTCCCCTTCTCTTTTTATCCTTTATTTCTTTTATTTCTATGGATCAAATATTTTTTTATGGAAGAAAAATAAATTGATTTAGCTCATATTCACGAAGCCCTAGATTTTTGGGCCGAGCTGGATTTGAACCAATGTAGACATATCATCAACAAATTTACAGTCCGCCCCCATTAACCGCTCGAGCATCGACCCAGGAAGAATTTATTCTAGGGTTTTTATAATATATGATTAACCTCCTTTCAATACTCCCTACCCACAGGGGAAGAGAGAATCCCCGCTGCCTCCTTGAAAGAGAGATGTCCTTAACCACTAGACGATAGGGGCATCACTAGACGATAGGGCCGTATACAGCCGCTCCTCATTATATAACTCCTATGCTCAGAGTTCTTATGTATTCATGTAAAGATCAACATTTAGATGAAGGCTGGAGTACTTTTTCCACATTGGTGTGCCGTATTCATAAATCGATAATCGCTACAGTTTGCGCAGGGCGACAGATAAACGCATAGTAGCATAGGCCAGGGCACTTGCAAGAATCAAAAGCCTATGTTCTTTTTATTCCTTTGGCTAAGAACCAGACAATTGGGTTAGATGACATATAGTGATCATGGGCGCATGGCCCTGTGTCTGACCAGTCACCAGCCGGCCTGTTCCATCTCCACTTTGGCTTCATCTTAGTCTCATCAGAATAATCCCACAGAGACACTGTTAGGTTAGGATGGGATTCATCTTGAATTTTGTCATCGCCCTGGGACTTCAAATGTCTTGTATGAGTGATTTAAACTATCAGCTTTAGGGCCCATTTGATACGGTTCCGGATTCTCAGAAAAACAGGATAAACGGACAGAAACGTTTATAGTGATTCACAGGTGATTTTCCAGAAACTGACGAAACTACTTGAAGGGGGTTTCTCATTTCTAGTTCAAAAACGAGAAACGTTTCTGCGATTCTCCAAGAAACGTTTCTTATTTTTAACCGTTTGATACAGATTCTCGAAGAAACACAATGAATCGAAACCGATTCTCGCAGCCAAACGGGCCCTTAGTTTTATTTATTCAAAAGATTGTTCCGTTCTCGAAATTTTCAGCTATCTCCACAGTAAGAGAGAACAAATCATAGTGCTAAGTGACAATAAATTCTGATGATATTGCTGTGATCTTTGGAGTATGAATGTGTCAATCAGAAAAGAAAAAGGGCCTCTAGATAAGTATCCTAGGAAGATATTGCTTTTACTCGCTTTCGGAAAAAGAACCGCTTTGAGCTTTCTTTCATGTCAAGTAGTGATCTCAGTCAGGTTTCTGATTTGCCATCAAAGCTTGCAGTAAATTAGGCTTTAGTTTTAGGTGTTGAAAACTTGAAATCAGGAAAGAATTCAAAGCATTGCTTGCACAAAGTATCACATCATCACTAACTGACCATGCTATGAAGACATTTGCTTCTGTACGTTTTGCCCCGATTTGTCGACAAACCGGATACTAGACAGAGCAATGCCGTACTAATGAAACTGAGTGAGTACTAATATTGCGTCGAAAGCAAATGAGATTGTTTCTGAAGTGTCAATCTGATTTGTTTCAGAATCGCCTGTCTGTTCATGATTGTTGTCAATTTGTCATTGACCTCTGATTCTGAATTCTGAAGGAAAAGGAAATTCCATTAAAGCACGGAATTGCCATAGGCTTAGCATGTAATTACCCTATATAGAAATGAAAACAGCATTGGTAGACTGTATCACTAATGGCAATTAGTCATGTAGAGCTGACGAAAACGGTTCAGTAATCCGATAAACAGAAGAGAAGAACAATGAAGCTGGTCATGGATGTCAGACAGTTCAGCAAACTAGGCATCAAACTAGTCACAGATTTCAGAAGTGCATCATGCAAGAAAAAAAATGCAGCATGGATACTATATGTCATTATGCTACCTGATACGACAGATACCTAAGTTTTTCTTCCAAGAACTGTCAAATGGATGACATAAGCTACTCTCGTCAAGAAAACATTGTTTACTCTGATAATCATACGACTATTAGAGGAATAATCTAATGCCCATACTTCAGAAATTATATCAATATGATCATTAGACAAGAATATTCCTCTAATGTCTGGAAAGTTATGGGCATTGGATTGGTTAAAGAGAAAATACTAAGGATGGCACATAACCTTTGGGCTGTGTGTTTCTTCCAAAGAAAAGAAAATTTTGGGCTGTTTGTGTCTGAGTGGGAGGGGTTGTCAGTGAATTATCTTTCGATGCTACATTACATCTCTGAAACAATCTAAAAACCTTGTACATGTAAGACAAATACACAAAAGGTTTGCATCAACATCACCATATGTTGATATTTTGCTCTCTTCTTCATCATCATGGGGAAATTTCTTACATGTTTGACAGTACTACATGAAGTTGAATCTATAGGATGATGCAATACTTTTTACTTGACGGCAACTAAATCTAATGATGAATGGCAATTCTTATAGAAATATTGATGTGTGAAATAGTCAATGCCCAGCTCAAAGCTTTATTGGTTGGCAACTACGATCTCAAGTTCTCAACAGATAAAAAAATTATGAAAGGACATTGAACATAATCTTTAATCTTTAATACATTATCTTGTTCATAGGATATGCGGGGGAGGCTTAGGTGATCCTATGAGGGCAGTTTAGTTTACAAGCATATCTTAGACTGATTGTACCTACTTCGGTGTCGATCCAATGAACAAAGATGTATATATTTCTCTAGCATGAATCTGCTTAAGAAATTTTGCTTTCATATATAACATTTTTCTGAACACAAACACTTTGCGTAGCAATTTATTAAGAAGGAAGATTTTGCAGTAAACTAATGTCACAGTCAAGCTGTAATGGTTAGTCAAATAAATATAATAATTCAAATCAATATAAATAACTCAATGCATGCTTTGCATCGAACTGATTCGCGATCATCTATCCTTGCCTGTGGCACTTACTCTCTGTTTTGCTTCATTCACCTTTTTAGGAAACATTGCATCTTAGGTATAAAGCAGTCACCTAGCTTTCATCTAGATAGTAAAGACAGGACTTAAAAAATGTTTCATGACATCTTTCCAAAGTGAGATAAGGGTACAAGCCATAAGTAATCTTTTATTAAGCCTTCTTGTTATTATTGTAGATTTATCACTTAGAAGAAGGATTGATCGGTTTTAGTTTGTTAGGCGATGACGAATGACGTACAGGAACACTACTTGGTGGTTGTTGACAGAATTTTCTTTAAGATAATGCAAATAATCCCGGCCTTTGCTTCCAGGAAGCTAGAGCCATTTATTACATACTTCATTCAATATAGACCATAAAAAATCAGAAAATGACTAGACAATAATTAATAATACCATCAAAAAATAGAGAAAACATTTATTCAAATCTGTTTGTAAATCTTTATCCGAAGTTGGCAAATATTTGTACGACTATTGTCTCTTAGATTTTGGCACGCAGTATGTATTAGTTCCTTATTCTCATCACACCTTTGTAGTTAGTGTCCAGAGCCGTATGTTGCCTTGAATAGTATCAGCATATAAGATTTTATTGGGGATTTGTCAAAAATCATATCATTTTTAATAAGCCATATAGCCCAACATATAGAAGATGTTTAATTTATAGAAATATGAGAAGTACTATTTGAAGGTTTCAAATCAAAAGAAATATGTGCTGATCTCCAAAGGAATCTAGCAAAATGACACTCAAAAAATAAAATATTGTATAGTTTCATTCTTCATAAAGAACAACATCTCATATTACCATTCCAATTTCTTCTTGCTAAATTGCCCTTAGTTAATATTACGCCTTTGAACAGATACCACATAAAAATATTTATTTTAAGAGGTATTTTTATTTTCATAAAATTTTGTTCCTCTCAATATGGTCGTTATTTATTAGAGCTAAGTACGTAGAAAGTACCGAGAATTGACCATTTTGATGAAGATTTTATCTAAATGAGTCACATTCATCATTCAACTGAATATACACAATAGAGACCACTAAATTATGCCAATTTACCAAGTGCTAACCTACCAAAGCTCTTCGCCGCTGCAAATGAGACATTTCTCCTATGAACAATATTGTAAAGAGACGGATATCTATCCATAAAGAAAGTATCTCTTAACCATTTATCCTCCCAAAATATTATCTGTTTCTCATCATTTAGTAACCAGGATCCTAAATTTAAAAAGATATTCTACCTTCATGAGGCCAGACAAAAAATGAGAATCCCCTTGTTTTCTCTCAACTTGGGTAATTGTTTGATTTTGCATATATTTTATCTTTAGTAAGTCCCACCATACCTTTTGCTCATTGATCAGTTTTAAAAAGCCATTTGCTTAACAAGCAATGATTCTGGATTTCTATATTATGCACCCCAGTCCACCTTGGTCCTTTGGTTGAGAAATAATGTCCCATTTTGTTAATCTATACTTATTTTTTAAGGTTGTTGACAGATAGACCACTAGCCACCTTAGCTCAATTATTGACATAAAAATTAAAAGGTTTCTTGACAAATTTTGATCCCATACTAGGATACAAATATATACTAATTAAACTGGCAAATAAGTATTTAATTGTCTTTATGATATTTTGATGGTTCATGTGAATATGTTCCCAAAAAGAACAAATTAATAGTTCACATAAAATTCATATAAGATCATTAGGCTAGCTTCATCCATGGAAAATATTATCTCTGCAAGCAGAGGGAAAAGAAAAGATTTAAAACAATATTTTGCCGCAAGATGAACTGGTATGGTGCGGTTCATCGTCTTATGTGAAATCCTAAAATCTCCATGGAGCTCCTGATCAGAGATTTTTCAGCAGGCTGCCCACCAAAAGATCAGCAATTACCTAAGCCCAATGTCTTATCTGACCGAAAGGATGAAATGGACCGGCCTGAAAAGAGAAAACTACTAACAACCTTTTGGTTTGTGGAATCCTGAGTTGGTATCCTAGATGCTTTTGTCATGCTTTCAAAATTAGTATAAAAATAGGCCTCAAAAAGAATTACTAGAAAAACCAAAAAAATGTGCATCTGGTGTTGTGCTGTCACTCTTTCGATTTCTCGGACATTTTTTTCCAATATGAAAGTGTGCCGGCAGATTGTTCAGTAATTGCAAGACAAAGAAAGAGATCTTTACAACTTCAAAAGTTGTCCAACCTTGTAATCAACATTTACATAATCACACAGGTTTGCCCCCCCAATAGCATGGTAAACTCTCCGCTCTGCATTTTCATAGCACAACTGGGACACATGTGGATCTTAATGAGGGAATCAAAATAGAAGCAAACTGAACCATCTATCAATCATGAAGCTAGGTTTGCATTAGAGAAGTTTGGAGTCTAATGATTCACTCAGATGAGGAGCATTCATTCCATATGGAATGCCAACACAAACTGATAAAACCATTTGCCAAACAAATAGAGTAGGTGACACAAGAATGGAATAGTTTATCCTTCCAACTATGCAAGATTGCAAGCTCTGATATTTCTGGCAGGTAAGCATCCCATTTTCACTGAAATGGCATTGATACATGCCTATAATAAATACTAGATTTTGACAATTGTACAGATAATAATGAACAGTAGGAAAATGGGGCAGTATTTGGAGAATAGTTGAGCAATAAAGCATTTTATTCTCCTTTTGGCTATGAGATATCGCTTAGCATAGTACAAGCATGTTTTCTTTGATGAAAGAAAATTTTGCACTTCATTGCATCACACTGTAGACATCTAGCTATGCATGAGACAAATTAATGCAGTACCAGTGCTATAACTACAGGCTTGTCTTCTCCTAAATAAACAGTCAAAAATTGACGGCCATTTGATTGTTGTTTGATTGTTTTTTCTGGAAAAAAAGGGATTTTATCAATCATGAACATCAGATTAATCCTGAAGGATCCTCTTGTCCGATAAATTTATAATTATATTTTTCCTTCGATACACAAGAGAGTTACGTATCTTTGCATTTAAGAAGAATAAATTTACAATTATGGACAAACCAGAAATTAGACATCTTCTGATTTCGAGCATATTTGCTAATTCATAACTAACTCTATTTTGATCTCTATGAATCTTCTAAATTGTAAAATCCATTCTTTCGGACGAGAGCTTCTCACTACTGAGAAATGATCTTTGATCAATCTGTCAAAATCTACAATAGTCCTGGTTCCAATAGAAACTGAGACTAGAAAATATTTTTAGTCTCATTTAAAAAGGCAACGGCTCTCTAGGATCTTTAGTCCCGGTTAGATTTTTGTCAGAACCTGTCAGGCTGACGGACATCTTTAGTCAACACCAACCGGGACTAAAAGTAAAAGTGCTTTTTTAACGTGCGCGAAAAAGAAAAGGCATCCGACTCCGCCTACATATGGTGGTTTAACACTCGTAAAGATAATCTTTTTATTTGAAATTAACACTTATGACAGTTTAGTATATATATTATCATTTTTCTATGTTTATAAATAAATATATAAGGAAGCTTTAATCATTATATTGTAATTATAAATTATCATACTGTTATTAACTAGTGATTCTCGATATACAAATTTTTTTATGAAATTATTTTGATGATAATATATAAATTGGAAGGATCTACAATGATAAGAACATCATTTCTTCGGATACACATAACATTCTTTTGCTGAAAATGCAAGGTCCAAGCACTCTTGCTTGTGTTCATCGTTGCACAGCCAGGGATTAGACTTCTTGGCGAGGTCAATTAGGTATGTGTCTCGGTTGATAACCAGAGAAGTTATGGTGCTAAGATTTTGCAGGGTTGGATCTTTCAATATGAAGCCGGATTGGTGTGTCATTCTTCGCCACATTTGTTTTTTTCTGTCCTAGAACCTTCCGTGCCATAGCCTTTACATATTTTAGTTTCAGAGTCCGTCGTGTTGAGTTTGTGTTCTAGTCAAGGTTTTATTGCTCGTTAGATCGTATTACAGTCTAGTTCGTGCGTTTCCCCCTTTGTTTCCATCAAACCCTAGTTGTCGTGTCTAGTTTGTGCGCGTGTAACAAGTTTTTACGTGTATTGTTCCCGTTTTGTCCTCTAATTTGGAGTCGGTTTTTAAAACAGTCATAACTTTTACATACGGACTTTGATTGAGACGTTCCAAATATGAAAATCCATCATAAAAGAATTTTGAATCAGTTCGTCCCCAGCTTTGTTGGGTTCGGTGATTTTATTTTTCTCAAAAATAGGTCACAAGGTTATCCTTTTGAGCCTGAAAGCTTTTTTTAAATTTTGAGCACGTCTTCTGATTTTACCACCGGCCACGTCTTTCACTTGTTTAGGCTCAAATTTTCTGTGGTTACCTCTCGTGTGCTTCTAAGTCAAGAAAAATATAAAAAAGAAAAAGAAAAAGTTAAATTTTTCCAAAAAACAACAACAACCGGTAACGCCGAATTTGGTAAGCCGAGCCCGAATCGGCTAAGGTGTCCATCGGCCGATACCGAATCGACAAGGCAAGCCGATGTAGCCGATTCCGTACGACAACATTGGAGACAACGTCAGATCAAGATGATGTGCTTCGTGAGGATTGCCATACAAGGATAGAGTCCAAAAAGGCAATTGTATCTATTAAGGAAGAGTTTGTTAGTTTTCTATTTTATCTTTAGAAAAGTGTGTTAGTATCCGGTAAGGATTCGTTTTGTTTTCTTTTATCTTTAGAAAAGTTTGGATTTGTAATCTGTTAGGATCTCTATTAGCCCATGGGTATAAATATGTAAGCCCGGGGTTCATGTAAATCATCTCACGATCAATACAATTCGGCGCATCGTCACCTTTTACCTTTTCCACTTTGTTCATCATCCGGCGAGACTTGGCACCCGACACGGGGCTGTATCGGCTTCGATCTCCGACGAAGGGGTAAGTCCAAGGTCTCGCTGACCCAGGTATATCATATCTATCTTTAGTTTCATTACCGTTCATAAAAACATCGACTTAATCAGAATATCAAACCTAACCGAGAAAGTCCTAACTAAGCCGATGTACCGGAATGTTGTCATACCGGAATCGGCTACATCGGCTTGCCTTGTCCGATTCGGTATCGGCCGATGGACACCTTAGCCGATTCGGGCTCTGGGGCTTACCAAATTCTGGCGTTAACACATGTCCCCCAGTTTTTGGAGTATGAGAAGTCATGCTTCAAAATTATCTTTGCCTTGATCGCCCCAAAACTGGTTCTTTTCTTCTTCTTGACATCGGCCTTGACTTTTTTATCAGACATCTTGCGGCAATTATGGGTCCGTCGAGCCGTGTAAAAAGATATGTTGTCCAAAACACGGTCTCACCGGGCGTGCCAAAAATGTGTTGACATGAAAAATCAACACGCCGCCCTGGAGATCTGCTTAGCTCCAGTGCAGGTCCTAGAATCGATGAAGTGCAGGCGTGCCAGTCAGTTTCATCCTGCCACTGACAACATATGCAAAACAATATAGCATAAATCATATCGGCCGATAGGCCGATAATCAAAACAGTTGATCTGTTGACAGCCGATTATGTGATTCCAGCCGATGCCGATGTCCAGATAACTCGTCGTCTAAAACCCCGACGAAACACTTATTGGTAGCCAACAGGGAGGCTAGAGACTATGGTTCTAATCACGACTTAGTAGGTCAAACTGAATTGATGCATCACTAAGTATGAAAAGAAACACAATATCTAGACAATCAAGCCTTTGACTAATTTTCAGGGTGGTAGATGCCTAAGCTAATCTAATCTAATATAAGGATTTAGCCGATATCGACAAAAACCCTAAAGCAAGAGACAGCCGATAAAGCCAAATCGAGATACTAGGACTAGATTAACAGAGACATATGATAAGACCGGTTATCCCTCCGGTATGAACCTATCGGCTTAACAAGACTTAGATTATCGATACCAATCTAGTAGATCGGACCTAACCGATGCAGCACGAGATTGTATACGATAATCTAATACTCGAGGAGCCGATAGATATGTCTAATGTGATGGATATAACAGATCTACCTAAAGCGACATTACGTTTACAGAAACATCGACTTAATCAGAATATCGAACCTAACCGAGAAAGTCCTAACTAAGCCGATGCATCTATGAACAGTAATGAAACTAAAGATAGATACGATATACCTGGGCCGGCGGGACCTTGAATTTACCCCTTCACCGGAGATCGAAGCCGATGCAGCCTCGCGTCGGGTGCCAAGTCTCACCGGATGATGAACAAAGTGGAAAAGGTAAAAGGTGGCGATGCACTGAATTGTATTGATCGTGAGATGATTTACATGAACCCAGGGCTTATATATTTATACTCATGGGCTAATAGGGATCATAACAGATTACAAATCCAAACTTTCCTAAAGATAAAAGGAAACAAACCGAATCTTTACCGGATACTAACACACTTTCCTAAAGATAAAATAGAAAACTAACAAACTCTTCCTAATTAATAGATACAATTGCCTTTTTAGGACTCTATCCTTATATGGCAATCCTCATGAAGCACATCATCTTGATCTGACGGTGTCTCCAATGTTGTCGTACCGGAATCGGCTACATCGGCTTGCCTTGTCCGATTCGGTATAAGCCGATGGACACCTTAGCCGATTCGGGCTCCGGGGCTTACCAAATTCTGGCGTTAACACAACCAAAAAAAGGAAGGGGCAAAAGAGGAATAATATCTAGATGAGCACATAGAGAGGTGCAATGTTTAGGATTATCATGTAAACTCGAGTTCAAAAGGAATATGTTAATTATATATGACTATTACAATTTAAAACAATTTTAAATCGAGGCATATAATAATTATATATGATTATTATAATTTAATAACAGTTTTAAACTATTTTAAATATTTTCTTATTAATTTTGTGATTTGATTAAATTTTAATGCATTACTTATTATTATTTTAAACCTATATTTAATAAATTAATTTGGCTCGTTTAATGGATTATTTAATTTTTAATCTCGGTTGTTAACCCTAGCCTGGACAACAAAAATTTGAAAATAGTGGAAAAATTATCTTTAGTCCCTGCTGAGGCTACACCGGACTAAAGGCGCGATCGTTAGTGTGGTGTGGTTGCCGCATGTAAAACGAGAAACGTGATTAGCATATGATTAATTAAGTATTAATATATAAAAAATTAATAAATAAATTTATTAGATTTTTAAGCAACTTTTATATAAAAAGTTTTCGCACGAAACGTACTATTTAACAGTTTGAAAAGCGTGCTAACGGAAAACAAGGAGAATAGTGTGGGGATTATACACTTACGAACGTGCCCTAAAGATGAATTGAAAATAGCGGAAAATTATCTTTAATCTTGGTTGGGGGCTACAACCGAGACTAAAGATGAATTGAAAATAGCGGAAAATTATCTTTAGTCCCGGTTGGTGCCACCAACCGAGACTAAAAATTGGATCTTTAGTCCCGGTTGGTGCCACCAACTGGGACTAATATATCTTTTAGTACCAGTTGTTGGCACCAACTGGGACTACAGATCCATGGGTATATATATCCTGGCGCGCATCGTCTTCTTCATTGATCCAACACTTAGTTGTTTCTCCCTCTCTCAACTCTCTCTCCCTCAGCTCTCTCTCTCTCCCTCTCTCAGCTCTCTCTCTCGCTCCGGCAACGGCGGTGGTAGGGGAGGTGGTAACGGCTCGGAGATAGCGACGACCCGACAGCTCGGAGGTGGCTGCGGCGCAGCGGCTCAAAAATGGCGGCGACCCGGCGGCGCCTCCTCCCTTTCCTCCTCTTTTTCCTCGTCCTCCGCCAGATCCGGCCTCCCCTCCCACATCCCCAAATGTTTTTTTAGAATTTTGTGATGTTCTATACTCGAATTTGATATGTGATATATGTGTATCTGTGATATATGTGTATCTGTGATATATATGATATATGATGTTCATTACTCGATTTGTGATGTGAATTTGTGATGTGGAGAAGATTTGAGGATGGTAATTTGATATGTGAATTTGATTTTGATGGTAAAAAACAACAAAAAAGACAAAAAACATTTGGGGATGTCGGGAGTATAATATATAAACAAGCAGCAAGCTAGCAGCAAGAGCAACATTTTTTTTAAAAAAAAAACTTTTCATTCTGGTTGCTAACATCAACCGAGACTAAAGATGACGGAGCCAGCCACGTGATGCCGTCATTTTTTGTCCCAGTTATTTTAACCAAGACTGACATCTTTAGTCCCAATTTTATAATCTCGGTTTACCATCCGAGATTAAAAGGGTTACAAACCGGAACTAAAATGGGTTTTTCCAGCGGTGCCTTCGTCTCCCTGATCACAAAAGCAAGATCAGATCTGTTAATTTATTCCCTTAGAAAGTGGTTTGTGATTGCTAAGTTTGATTGTGATTGCTTATTTAGATCGTGTCATCATAGCCAGCGACGATATGAAAATTTTAACCAAAGCGCATTAACAACAAACGAACTGTTTAGCCTTGCTGTTGTCATGCATGCTTAACCATGTCTGTTTAGCTTAGCTAACAATATTTTGTCTGTTAGTGCAGTTCGTTTTCATGCGAGTGGAAGGTGCATTTTCAGTCTTAAGAATTAGTCTAGCATTTTACAAATTTTACATGCACTTTTTCTGAAAGACCCTCAAAAGACTAGTTTAACTAGCACCTGCATGTGTGCAGGATGTAGCCAACTAAATACTGTTAAAGTGAGCTCTTAGCTTTCTTTCTCTCTATATATGTCAAACCATGGGCCCAGATTAATTTTATTTGTTTTTTCTTAGGTGACAATTTTGTGAGCAAGGGTGAGGTGTGCATATGAGGGATCTACTTAACTTATTTACCCTTAATTTGGTACTATTTATTATGTAGATTATAGTGCATGCATCAAGCCATACCATTTGCACTTAGTTCTTTTGATTATTCTAAGAAATTAGTTCTTCAGATAACTACTGATAGTCACTTTTACAAGTCGAGTAGTTAGCTCACACTAAAATAATGCATGTGCATGGTCAAAATGTACCATATTCATGACCTCAGAAACCGAAGACAAATTACTTCAAGCCTACACACCTTGAGTGACATAGAGAAATCAATAGCATTGTACCTTGTACTCCATGTTAATCACGTCACGCTTGGACTTAACCAAAGTGATATGATCAATTGATCACTAGATTAGAGCCCCACTAGCTAATTGTACTTGGCACAAGATTTATTTCAAAGTAAAAGTTGGAATACATACTTTGATTATATCCATAGATACTTCCTTCTGTAATAGATTGAAGGTGATTTTGAAGTAAAAATATTTTCAGTTTATTTGTCCGTAGTTAATTTCTTTGGTAATAGATTGATACTGTTGCCAGAAATTATACTTGTTTGTCTTTAAAAAATCCTTTAAAATAGAAGAAACTCTTCTATTCTTTTTATTTTTCAAAGTCGATCAGGTGACGCTTTGACCATCAAATTTTAGCATATTTTACATATACATATATATATATATACACACATACATATATACACATGTACATATACATATATATACACACATGTATATATAACAAAATTTAAAAGTACAAGAATGATTTTAAAGTATTTCAATGGCAAGTTGACCAGTACATTTTTTCTGCATTCTAGAATGGCAGGTGGTGATTAGTTCCTCATCAGGCAACAGTAACCTACTTTTTCATTTACTTTAGGAAAAACTAAATAGCACAATAATGTGATCGGAAATACATGCTCGGTGACTGCACGTGAGAGCAGCAGTAATAGTATAATTGTACATGCATATGCAGGGACAAAGTTAAGGTCAACTCATTGTGATCCACAAACTGAATCAAGCTTCAGTTTTTTGGGCTCCTGAAAGAAAAAAAAACAACTTTAATTTAATTTCTTAATTGAGTTATACACATACATCCATGAACAGGATGCTGGTTTCAAGGAGATCCTATGTCACACTATCATGCTATTGCACACTATTTTCTATGAGCTGTTAAGTACTAGATTAGAAAAAGTAATGCATGTGACATAGTGAGGCCAACTCTGAACTTGTGACTGAACAATATGTAGCAGTTGTAAGTTCAGAATCATGCTACAGTACAATCGCCCCTTTGTCTATGTATTTGTATTAGCCGTTAAATACTACTCTCTTGATCCTAAAATAGTCATAGTTATCGACATAAATATTAAGAAAGAAGTAAAAAGATTTGGTTGTCTTTTTCATAGTTGAGATATAGGACTAGATTAGTTGGGGCTATAATAAAAATAGGGATAGTATAAGTTATATTTTATAAATATTAGGTTGTTATAATTGGGAAAAAATTTAATTCTAGAAGTTTGATGAGAGAGTAGATTAGAAAAACCTAATGCATGTGGCTTACTGAAGCCAACCATAACTTGTGACTGATCAGGTAGCATCAGTTGGTAGGTTCAGGATCATGCAACTATACTACTAGTGCTAATATACTACCAACTCTTTCCTATTTATTTATTTTTTCTGAATAGTACGATGATGTGGTCATAAACTCAGATCATAATGTCAATAATGTCAGGTAGTATAAGTAAAAGCATTATTTATACTTGCCATTCAGAGAAGTACAGCAAAAAATATAACAACTAGAGACTAAATTTTCATGCATCTACTGTCATGTCGTTTCAGAATGTTCGTGAGAAAGAACATTTGTCACCTTGGTCAATTCTTGAGATGTCAATGATCAGATTGTGACGGAATTCGTATGCTGTAACTTCATGATTTGCAACGTATCCATGTTTTCTCATGCAGTTACCAAAGGACAGTTTGCTGCATATTTTTTTAAAGCATAAATACAGAGATTTTAGTTGTGAAAAGATAGTAACGCACATGAACTTTTTTTCCAAAAAGTTGCTCCCTTTCTACCTTAAATCAAGTAAAGGAAAACAACCCGAAGCACACTTCTGAACATGGAAGCAACAATTTTCAGGACTCATTTGGAGTTATCTCAAAATAAAAAAAATGACTCCTTTGGAACACATGTGTTTGCACTGGTTAAGCATCTCTCGGCCTGGTCCAACGACCGATGTTTCCACTATCTTTGCATTAGCAACACATAAAAATAATTATCAATAACTAGCAAACGCTCTTTGTCGCCTAAGCAAGCTCAATGATGCTGTTGGCTCCGCCTTCGAACTCAAATGTGTACTTAATACAAATGTGTACTTAATAGCTGAGAGAAAAACAAATATAAGATAGAGCTGGCTCTATCTTCTTATGTAAAAAAAATATACCTGGAAACAAGCACATGTAGAAGTTAACATTTTTTTCCTTGATAAAATTTTCAAGGAAGCCGGTTGGCTCCTTCCCTCAGACAGACAGACAGCTAGAGCTGGACTGGCACTGCCCTCCCTCAGTCCCTCCCAACACAACCAAAACAAACCCCCAAAAAAATGTCCTTTTATTTTTACAGTTACTACCGTGTTTATCTTTTTATTTTCGAAGTAAAATCGCTTTCCACCGATCTACTAAAAACAACTAAAAACGATGACTTTAGATCAACGCCGTATAAAAATCGGCTGGTTCTGATCGGCTTCCACAACCAATGATAAGTGGTTTCATAAAAACTGACCGATTTTTTTGAAAATCAATCGGTTTGATGAACCCTGGTTACTACATGACCAGTTACAGCTTACAACTCCTTTGATCTCGCTTTAAAAAAAGAACAAAGAATATAGTACCTCTCAAAAGAATTGAAGCCATGCTACATTGCTACTACTTGCTGCGTGTCATCCCACTCAACGTCGACAACTCCCCTCTTGTGTTGTGCTTTTGATTTTCTTTTACTCCTCAAGCCTTCCCCTGATCAGTTCTTGATCTGCACTTTTTACAATTTCTTTTAGCTGCAAAAGGTTCAAACTTTTTTTTTGGTGCCATGGATTTCTCATTTCTTTTAGAGGTGTCACTAGACTGACAGTGAAGCTGCCTCTCCTCCGCTCCACTGCCTATATATCTGCCCTCTATCTCAGCCCATTGCCCTCTGAGTCTCTGAAAGTCTGAACCTTGTTCTTCTTCCTCCTCTCAATCGTGCTTCTTCATATGCTTCCACTCCCCATGCTCTTCTTGCCCTTGTAGCATTGGCTCAAGTTCCTTCTCCCATGGATCCACGCTAAATGCATTGCAGGGCTGCAAATTGGTAGCATTTCTTCCCTGTTGCATCTGCTGCAACATGTAAGCAGGAGTGTCTGATTTGACACGTCTGAATACAGCTCTCAGATCTTCAGTTTGTTGTCTGAGAAAAAAAACGGAGCTCGAGAAATGGAGGAGAGCTTCGTGCCCCTCCGTGGCATCAAGAACGACCTCCATGGGAGGCTCCACTGCTACAAGCAGGATTGGACCGGAGGATTCCGCGCCGGTATCAGGTAGGGGGTAAAAAAAAATCTTGTCTTGGCATTGTGTTCTTGATGAGGAGTAGGATTTCTATCCGGCCATGGTCCCAAGATCTTGAAACTTGCTGTAAAAGAGAGAATCTTTTCGTTGTTTAACCACTAGGTTCTTGCCCCAAGATCTTGAAATGAAGCATTTTTTTGTATGTTTTGTGTTTAGGATCCTTGCGCCGACCACCTACATATTCTTCGCTTCGGCCATACCGGTGATATCGTTCGGAGAGCAATTGGAGAGGAACACTGGTAAATGGAGCAGCAAAAAAGATTTGTTTCTTGTGTTTGATTTTGGTTACTGCTAATGACATCAGTGAGCAGAAAACATAAAAAAAAAGAAGCTTATTTTGAGTGGTAATGGTTGTGGGCAGATGGAGTTCTGACGGCAGTGCAGACATTGGCATCCACTGCACTTTGTGGCATAATCCACTCCTTTCTTGGAGGACAGCCTCTGCTGATCCTCGGTGTGGCCGAGCCGACGGTGCTCATGTACACATTCATGTTCAACTTTGCCAAGGACAGGCCTGACCTTGGAAGGAGGCTGTTCCTCGCTTGGACCGGTTGGTAGGTCTTCCCTATCAGAGCGCCTCGGATTATTGATGCAAAATTGGTCCGTTTGATGTGTGTCATGTTTCATTTGGTTTATTTGGTTCTTTGTGTGTGTCTGATTGTCTCTGCAGGGTGTGTGTCTGGACAGCAATCCTGCTGTTCTTGCTGGCGATACTAGGCGCGTGCTCGATCATCAACCGGTTCACCCGCATCGCGGGCGAGCTGTTTGGTCTCCTGATTGCAATGCTCTTCATGCAGCAGGCTATCAAGGTTGGTGCTTGGATGCAGCCCTTTCAGTGTCATTGCTCTTTTTGGGCTAGAAAGTGGTGTAGTTTTTTTTTTCTTTTTTGGGAAGAAAAAAAAGAATTACGTGTGGTAAATGTTCAGGATGGCTTGCTCTACTTAAGGTAAATGTTTGCATGAATTATGTGTGGCGAAAAAAAAAGTTGCACATGTAATAAGCTATGTAGTACTCTAGTCAAGCTGAATCAACCAATTAGGAAGAGAGACTGTTATGCTGGTCAGAGGCATGTGCAGAAGCTGAAGAGCACATGGAAGCTAATGGGGATGTCCCCGAATTACGGCTCCTGCAAGTCTGATGTTTTGTAATTGGTGCAACTGAATGTTCTTGTCCTTAATTCAAAACAATTGAAGTGCAAAAAATATGAATTCATGCTTGCAAATGGGACAGTATCTGAATTATTTTTTTGTTGGCTGAATTCATTTCCAGATTGTAGATACTTGCACATGTAAGCTTACTTTTCTGTTTTGGATGCAGGGGCTTGTTGACGAGTTCCGCATACCTGAGAGGGAGAACAGAAAGGCACTAGAGTTTGTTTCATCATGGAGGTTCGCCAACGGGATGTTTGCTATCGTCTTGTCGTTTGGCCTTCTGCTCACTGCACTGCAGAGCAGGAAGGCTCGATCGTGGCGCTATGGGACAGGTATGCATTTGGAACGGTTCTTAGCCCTGCAGAATTGCAGATGCTATGAGATTTTTTTTGTTTCTTACTCCAATCTCCATCTTTTGTGTTGCTTATGAATGTTCAGCACTTCAGTTGGTCTAGTTCTGAATCCCTCATGATACATGAATTCTACCTAGGTTGGCTCCGTGGCTTCATCGCCGACTATGGTGTCCCACTAATGGTGCTAGTATGGACAGGAGTTTCCTACATACCATATGGTAGTGTTCCAAAAGGAATTCCGCGGCGCCTTTTCAGCCCTAACCCATGGTCCCCTGGTGCATATGATAATTGGACAGTCATCAGGGTATATTGACACAGACAAAAAAAATCCATTCAGTCTTCAAGTGAAACATCAGTCCTTATTAATTATTATTTCTCCAATGTCAATAAAATGAGCAGGACATGCCAAATGTGCCACTCCTCTACATTCTTGGTGCCTTCATACCAGCAACAATGATAGCCGTCCTGTACTACTTCGATCACAGTGTTGCTTCTCAGCTTGCTCAGCAGAAGGAGTTCAATTTGAGGAAGCCCCCATCTTTCCATTATGATTTACTTCTCCTGGGTTTCCTGGTATGCACATATATTGCCATATTTTTTAGTAAAAAATTCAATCTATTTTGCATATTTATCTTATTTGGTCACTTTACAGACATTACTGTGTGGGCTTATTGGTATCCCTCCATCAAATGGTGTCATTCCACAGTCTCCAATGCATACAAAGAGCTTGGCTACTCTCAAACATCAAGTAAGATGAGAAAGTTTTTATTAGTAATAATATAGTTAAATTTTTCATCGCATAACATGATGTATTTCTACAGCTACTCCGTAACCGACTAGTAGCCACAGCCCGACAAAGCATGAGCCAGAATGCGAGCTTGAGCCAACTGTATGGCAACATGCAGGAAGCTTACCAGCAGATGCAGACACCGCTGATCTACCAGCAACCGTCAGTCAAAGTATGCACAAAATCTTAACCAACCATTTCCTCATAGATCTGTACAAAGGAATTCTAGTTCTTGTATGTGAAACTAGCGTTCAATTCTGTACAAAATGTAGGGGTTAAATGAGCTCAAGGACTCAACAGTCCAAATGGCTTCAAGCATGGGCAACATCGACGCACCAGTTGATGAGACGATCTTTGACATCGAGAAAGAAATCGATGACCTGCTGCCTATCGAGGTCAAGGAGCAGAGGTTGAGCAACTTGCTCCAGGCCACGATGGTTGGGGGTTGTGTCGCTGCTATGCCATTGCTCAAGAAGATCCCTACTTCTGTTCTCTGGGGCTACTTCGCCTTCATGGCCATTGAGAGTTTGCCTGGTAACCAGTTCTGGGAGAGGATCTTACTGCTCTTCACTGCTCCCAGCAGAAGATACAAGTAAGTCCGTCTTGATTCAGCGCATTAACTCTGTTACTGCACCTGATTAAAATGCTTACCGTTTACCAATGTTTACAGGGTGTTAGAAGAGTACCACACCACGTTTGTTGAGACTGTGCCATTCAAGACGATAGCCATGTTCACACTCTTCCAGACAACGTATCTACTCGTCTGCTTCGGGATCACATGGATCCCAATTGCTGGGGTTCTTTTCCCCCTCATGATCATGCTGCTGGTTCCAGTCAGGCAGTACATCCTCCCAAAGCTCTTCAAAGGTGCACATCTGACTGATCTGGATGCAGCAGAGTACGAAGAGTCGCCAGCTATACCATTCATTGCTGCGGTGAGTTCAGGAATACTTAATACATCTGACAAGCATTTGCGACTTGTTAACTAACATGGCATTTTCTAGTCTTTAAACTGATGTGTACCTCTTAATATGTGGAAATGCTTGACACTAACCATGCTCAATATTGTACATTTCAGCAAGATATCGATGTTGCATTGGCACGCACCCAGAGTGCAGAAATCCTTGATGACATTGTCACCAGAAGCCGCGGTGAAATCAAGCGCCTGAACAGTCCTAAGATCACCAGCTCTGGTGGCACACCAGTGGCAGAACTTAAAGGCATCCGCAGCCCTTGTATCTCTGAGAAGGCATACAGCCCTCGTATCACCGAGTTGAGGCATGATCGCAGCCCTCTAGGAGGAAGAAGCAGCCCAAGGACTGGTGAGACCCGATCATCAAAGTTGGGTGAAGGCTCAACACCAAAGTGAAGCAATAACGATGCACTGCTCGTATGAGCTATGCAACTACCTGAAATCAGCTATACTAATGATTTCTGTATAACTATGGCCTACGGTTATATAATGTCACATTGTGATCAAGTATCAAGTATGAGCCTATGAGAATGTTTATGTATATCGCTAGCCTTAGTATATCACCTTTTCCTCTCTTTTTTGTGTATTTTCCGATTTAAGGGAGAACCATATGTGTAATCTCTGAACTACCAGAATATTAGAGTGACTACTTGGTAACCTTTTGAGTTTCATTTGCTATATTCCTGTCAGAACTTGTGGATGATTCATACTGAAAACTATTTGTATTCATTAATTCTTTAAAAGAAACAGGATTATAGTTGGCATCCTTTGTGCTTGTGCGTTGAGCTGAAATATCAAATATGAATGCTGTATACTCGTATGCTTCTATCAAAGATGAAGTTTCTTGAGTTATTACTAGTTGACATATGAAACTCAGTTGGCCCTATTTCCCTCTAGAATTTGTTAGCTATATACATTAGTGAGCAGTAACAAGCATAAAGCTTGATATTTAAATAATTTTCTGAACTGAAGAGAACCTCAAGCTTGATTGGTGATTGAGACTTGTGCTTTCGATGTAAGTCATGTAACTAGTTTCCAGATGACTTTTCTTCCTTGATTTGTGGCAACGATGTGATTTGTGACTTCTCTTTAAGCGTCATGACCATGGCATGTTTCCTTTTTCTTTAAGATAATGAAAGTTTTTTTTATTGATCTCAGTCATAGTCATTACATCAAGGTGATACAATTGTCCTGAGAACTGACATGTTTCAAAGACCTATACCGAATGTTATGATCTATTTCAGAATATAAGTTTCCTTCAAAATATTAAGCGCTGGCATGAATTGCGTTAAATCCAATGATAAACTAGGAGTCGGCGCAATAATGCAATATAGAGTTGGTCTTGATCCAACAAATTCTAGACTCAAGAACTTCGTCACCAATGCGCATGCAAAAAAAACAAGATAAGATGACACATGACTGATTTTGACAGAAAGATGATTGCACATTTGCATAGGGACATACCAATTGTCTGAGTCTACTTACTGGACATCCACTGCTGAATTTTCAGTCAGTAATTTGCTGGTAAAGGCATCAGGTATGAGATACATTATGTCTGTACTTTTGTATTCAGTTGCATGGTACTTGAGTTGCAAGCTGGAAAGCTAAGTGCAGCTACTGAACACAGTCTCTGACTGTACTTGTTCATGTTACTACTTACTATAGAGGGGAAGATGCCAACATCAAGATGCAGCTCTTTCTAGTGAAGTTTTATCTGATGAAAGAAACAAAGAGAAGAGCCTCCAAACACATGCCTGCAGTAGGTAGAAAGGGAAGAGAGGGTGCCTTACAGCCACATTCCTTCTTCAACTGCAACCATTATTTCAGCTTTAGAAAGCACGGTGCATTGGCCCTGAAGCATTGACCTCTAGAGAATTCATTCATCAGCATGCTTCTGAGGAGGTTGAGATCATAGATAGGATCATAGGAGGGCGAAACGACGCCCCCCGTTGTCGACAATCATGGTCGCCTTTTTTGTGACCGATGGATGATTTCCCCGACAACCCGTGAACCGGGACTAGTAACCCAGGATTGCTTCCACAGGTAATGAAAACTGTGCTGGAAAGATGAACAAAGGGTGACCTCAACCACAAGAACCCTGTGAATGATGAGGAGGGGGGGGCGGTGATCAAGAGAGTAGTGGCTGGAATTCATTGGCGCGCTGGAGAAAAGTTCAGGCAGAATGATCCATCTCTTGAGGTCCACAGGTGATGGCTGGATGAGAATTGTGTGCACCAGGAGGCATTGTTCTTTGTGATCCTTCCCCATCATTTGATCTGCAGACAGTAATCAGTGTCTCACACCCAGCAGGAAATTCCCTGAAAAATGGTCCCATTTTGTCAGGCCAAAGCTCCTTTTCTCTCCAGGCGTCTCTGAATTCATCATCCCTGATCAGTTCCTTTCCTACATAACTATTTCATCTACTTTGATGCATTGCCATTCGTTTTATCTCACCTTTTTCAGATTGTTGATAGCAATGTGACAATTCCTATAGAGGGTGTAGATGGATCAATCAAAAAGTTCAGATAGCAGATCCAATAGCATGTTAGGTGATAAGAGACAGACACAACATCCAGAAATCTACAGATGTGACTGAATAATTGGAATGAAATGTGTCACTCCAGTAAGTCAAGCCTGGACTAGTTGTTTCTTGTTGGAGAAAAAGAACGGTTCAAATGCATCTGTGGCCTGTAGAGCTGATGAAACTGAACTCTGAAGACACTGCTCAACATTTGTACGAGAGAATGAAAGGATAAAACTACTCAGTTTTGAACAGTGAGCGCAATGCAAGCATATATCATGTTTCTGACAAAGATGCATTTCATATTTGCAAGCTCTTTTTACTGTATAAACTGTTTCCATACTGCAGACTACCACCTGGGATCCTCAGAAAACTCCAGATGCTCCCAGAATTTTGATCATCCAAAAAAATTAAGTTGCAAAAAACCATCGCCAGGAATGCTTACAGTTTGCACTATTGCAAGTTGTGGGTGTACTTGTAGTTCTGTTCTATGGAGATGGAACAAGGAAACACGAGCAAAACACATCATGCTCAAGTAGATCTATCAGCATACACAATAGCTGTGCGTAGTTTCAATATTCGACAAATCACAGGAGAAAGGACTACTACAAGTTATGGATCTGATTTCTGAAAGAAAGTATTATCAATTACTGAAGATTCATATATCCAGGTTTCAACATGACTCAAAAGATATAATCAAACCAAGCAGCATTTTTGCAAGCTTGGGTGAAATACCTCAAGAGTCAGAGTGGATAAAACCAGTGAAAATAACCACATTAATAACTCAATGACCCATCAAAGGATTAGCTGATCACTGTACAAAGAAATAAAGTGATTCAGCAACCACAAGATCACGTCACTGTTTACTATTATTCATACAGTGCGCTGATTGTCTGTCTAGTTTCAAATTTCTTAACTTGAGAATTTGCGTCCAGTCATCTTCTCAGATTCATACAGAATGTGATTGATAAGGCCCCTTGCCGCACTGCAGAGCAAGGAACAATTAGAGGATATGTACGAACATTATAAAGTAGCAAACGATAAGAAGTATCATCCAAACAAAGGCGTACAAAGAGAAGTAACATACTCATCCTTCATTTTCTGTATCTTCTCTGGATCAGTTTCATGCATGTTTTTCTTAAACTGCTCCCTTACCATAGAAACAAGAAGCCCTGTATTGTGTTTCTGAGTTACAAGATACAACAATTCAGTCAGGAATAAACATGTGCAAGTTGTTAAAAGATATCCCATAAAATAAAATCAGGGGAAAAAAGAAAAGGGTTCTTAATCTTGCTTGTTGCTGAATTTTATTGTACACATTGTGTAACTGACTCTCATGAATCTTACAAACTTTATAAAAGATTAACATTGCATATTTCATCTACATTTTATGGAGATCAATACGAAGTGCCTGAAAAATGAACAATCCTTCTTACTATGTGATTTTTCTAGAGAAACACCAGTTCTTTAGATAAGATTTCTGAAAAGAAAACAGAAGAAAGTATCCCAAAATCCCATTGAGAAAATCTAAGAAATGCCATTGACAAGTGCCCAATTCCAAAAAATGTCTTCGACAAATGCGAGTTCCATGAAATACCATCATACAAGCGACTTTGTCCCAGTGTTATGGATTGGCTAGGGTAAGGGTCTGAAGACTGAGGGATAGGGCACTTGCCCTTTGATAGCGGCTGCATGGCTTCTCCCTGCTGAGCTAAAAGAGGCTCTGAGGCTTAGGGCTAACTTTACAGATCCATTGATTGATTCATAATAGAGTACATGGGGTCCCTTTATATATAGAGAGGACATGCTTGACATCCAAGGAACTAATATCAAGTATTATAGAAACCAATCTAATCTCTTTCCTAACTAGATAATCTCCTATCTTTATATGACTTATCCCTAATTTATCATGCCTATACTGTTGCATGGGCCTGGCCCATGCCCATAACACTACACCCCTCGCGGACAGACAGCTTGTCCCTTGAGCTGTCAGGTATTCCTCTATGATATCTTGACAATGTTGGAGTTGTGTCATCACTAAGAGCTCAAATCTTGACAATGTTGTAGTTGTATCCATCATTAGGAGCCGAAACCTGAGTGGGTCAGTCCTGGAGATCAAATGGAGAAGATCACAATACATCAATAAGATGAAGTAAATGCAGCTCTGGTTGAAGGTGGAATGTCGGTCGTCATAGTAGTTGCTGCCCTTCATAGGTTGCAGCACCAATGAGGCTGCCAAAATAGATGGTGGTGGCTGTAGAGGTGGGTGAAGGCAGGACGGAGCAGCGGTGCTAGCAGAAGGAAGGAGCATAGTAGGAAGATGGCGGTACAATGGATTTGGGTCTGGTTGTGGCATTGGTGGAGACAGGGGAACATCCGTTGGAAGCAGAGGAGTAGAAGAAAACGGTGGCAACATGGATTGTAATAGTTGGTGGTGGAAGACGAGCGGTGGCTTTGTGGAGGATAGGCGGCGCCTGTTGAAGCAAAGCAGGGGCGGAACGGCGGAGGAGGAGGTGGGGCTAGCTGGGCGGAGCAAGTGGGGAAGGTGGAGGAGTGGACTGGTGGGATGGCATGGGTGAAGCAGCCGGAGAGGGCCGGTGGAATTGCACGAAGGCCTCAATCGGCTCTGAAGCGCTTGTGGAGGAATCGCTGATAGCAACCGTCTCAGACACGATATGCACGTGGGATGCAGCTGTGGAGATGAATGCATGGTGAAGGAGGTCCCCCATGTTGGATTTTGGTGGAGATGGATCTGATGTTGTGATCAAGGCAGAGGCTGTGGAAGACGGCTGTTGTTTGCATGCTACAACAACGCTTGATGCCTTGTTCTGCTTCTCTTCTGTTAGCATGATCTTTAGCTTAGTAAGGCCATGTTGTTGAGGGAGAAAAGTTGATGTTGTTGTAGGTGTAGGTGTAGGTGGTAGCTTCGCATCCACTACAGCAGCACATGACGCTTCCTTTTGCTTTGCTGCTAGCATGACCTTTGAGTCAGCAAGACCATCCAAAAATTTTCTGAAAATCTCTTTAGTTGATGGAAGAGGCGTGGTGGTGGCGGCTGTGGAAGATCGCCGAAACGGAGCTTGATATTTTTCTTGAGTTCTGGCCAAGTCTAAATTCCGAAATTCCGTAGGCTCGCTCAATCAACTCATACCACATCACAGCAAACCCGGTCATGTGGCTTGATGCAATCCACCACTTCTCTTCCTCCATAATTTGCTGCTCAACGAAGAACCGCCCGATACTCTCCAACCAAATTTGCGGATCATCCTCGGCATTGAACGTTGGGAGAGGTTCAAGGTGACGAAATCTCCACTTCCAATCGAAACCCCCGCTGCACGCCATCGAGGGTGGGGCAGCAGTTGGCTTTGATACCAAATGTTATGGATTAGCTAGGGTAAGGGTCCGAAGACTGGGGGATAGGGCACTCGCCCTCTGATAGCGGCGGCAAGGCTTCTCCCTGCTGAGCTAAAAGAGGCTCCGAGGCTTAGGGCTAACTTTAGAGATTCATTGATTGATTCATAATATAGTACATGGGTCCCTTTATATATAGGGAGGGCATGCTTGACATCCAAGGAACTAATATCTAGTATTATAGAAACAATCCAATCTCTATCTCTTTCTAATAAACCTCATCTCTTTCCTAACTAGATAATCTCCTATCTTTATATGACTTATTCCTAATTTATCATGCCTATACTGCTGCATGGGCCTGGCCCATGCCCATAACACCCAAAAATGCCATCGCCGTTAGGGTTCCGTCCATCCTGCCCCGTTAAATGCATTGTGCATCCTATAGCACCTCACGGATGGCTGCTAACAAAAACTTAACGGCAATGACATTTCTAGGACAAAATCGCTTGTACGATAACATTTCATGGGACTCACACTTGTCGATGGCATTTCTTGGAATTAGGCGCTTGCCAATGGCATTTCTTGGATTTTCTCAATGGAATTTGGAATACAAGTCTAAATATATGAGCTGAGAATGGGACAATTAGACTTTTTACTCTGTTGAGAACTGCGAGCTGATGTGTTCAGAAAAAGTAAACACAACACAAGATAGTGAGATGGAAAAGTGAAAATAAAATGTGTACCTGATGCCCAATGAACCTGGCCCTCCTTAAGCATTCACGGTATAACTACAGCATGGAAAAAAACAATGTTCAACAGCAAATAACATTTTCTCCCTCATCTGACATTATTTCATTTCATTGCAACGGTTTCTCATAAATAAACGCAATGAAAAATCAAGCTATACGGGCATGACAGAAATGTTTTGGAAAAACTTTTTAAGTTAAATTCGATGGTGATGCATTGATAGAGCTGCTCTAAATATACATGTAAAATGATTTCAAGAGTGACTCTAGAACTGCTCTAACCAAAGAACCATACATGTAAAACTTAGGGACTGACTATAGAAATGCTCAAACCAATAACCGCACATGATACACGTAAGAAAATTCGGGAATGACTATAGAGCTGCTCAAACAATAACCATACATGTAAGAAATTTTGGGGCTAAGAGCTAATCTAACCATGCATGTAAAGATTCAGGACTAACTGCTCATCACAATGCACAGGTCGTGTCGAGGGTATGATACTTAGGTGTCATCAATCAGAAAAGGCCCAACGCAGAACTGATACTTACTCTGATCACATTATCAGCAAGCTCTGGAGGCAAAGCCTTTTGAATCGAAGGCATCTCCTTCCACTCACTCTTCAGTCTCTGAACCAGTCACTGAAAACATGTAACAAAAAAAAACCAAAGCTTTAACACTCAAAACCTCTAGTTAACCCAGATAAATCTCCAATTCCAACACAACCCCCTGCCGGGCATTCTTCTCCACACCACACCAGACCAGCGATCCAAAAACGAAGCACAGCACCATGTGGCCGTCGGGATCGAAAAGTTAACCTAAACCGTAAGCCCCTAACGAACTAGGATCGTGGAAACCTTGTAAAGCTCCTACATGGAATCGACCCCGTCTGTTCGTCCCTACCGAAGAAACCGCGAACTTGGTGAATCCCATCCCATCATCTTGACCCCGCTAGCCTGAGACCTTGCCGGCTCGTCGTCATCGGAGGAGGAGCAGGGAGAGACAGAGGCTCCAGAGGGAGATGGGGAAGTGTACCTGTGACTGCCACGGCGATCGACGGTCGCCGGTCGCCGGTTGCCGCGGGGAGGGAGGGAGGGAGGGAGGAGGTGGGGGAGATTCCGGTGGCGGCGGCGGCGGCGCACGGAGCGGAGAGTTGCAGAGATCTTAGGCCGAGATGATGTTTCTGGGCCGTGGCAGCGAGGGCCCAGCCCAAGAACGAATTTGGGCCGCCGTTTGGGCCATCAACAAATGGGTCTTGTAGGCCTAGTTGGGCTTACGCGAGGAGGAGGAGAAGGAGCCCACAGTATCTATTTGACAGATCGTGAGTTCGGCCTCTTTCTCTTCCTCCATTTCAATTGCAACAAACGATCTGAATGTTTTTTTTTGCTTCCCATTGACTTCATTTCGATGTGGATTCCTTGTCAATCTCTTCGCGGTTTAATTTTTATATATAACTTTATGTTGCTGCAAAAGAATTATGTAATAAAATAGTATATATGAGTTGTAAATTTTTTTATTTACTATACAATTTTCTTTCATATGCTTATATAGTTTATACCTTGATCATAAATAATTGGATTGTATGGTGCAACTTTTAGGGAGAAGAGATGCAATTTGCATCCTTGATGAATCGAATCATCCAAAAGCTAAAAGTAAGAAAGATGATGTGGTTTCATGAGAGAAAAGAGAATTAACGTTAACATGAAATTCCAAATTTACTCGTTAGCACTACATAGAAGTTAAAATTAGAGTGATGGAATAAAACTAATATAGTTGGTCGATCCAATATGGCTTAATTTGATATGGTGACTTCGATTTGGAATGCTATACTACGATTGACGACTTTGATCACTGAACATCGGCACAAAGCAGGCACCCTATTACAAAATATGAAATATAAAAACAGGTTGAATTTGCTAAAGTTGACAGAGATATCACCTAGGTCCAGATGAATTCATCAGGAATTTGCTGAAAATCCGAGGGGATAAACGGGTCGAAGTAGTAATGTCTCTTGTCCTCGATAACCTTTGACCTTTTCGTCTTCTTCAGCAAAAATGGCGACGCTCTCCTCCTCCGTGATGTACAGAAATGACAAATCTTTTGACAACAGACCAAACAACCATACTTCACCAAGTTTTCTGACAATGCCAAATATTTTCACTTCCAATATTTCTGTAAAGTTATTTTGTCTCGGTAATAACTTGCTTCTTTAACTCTGCAACCTTTTTTAAACTCTGCAAAGAATCCTGCCCTTGCGAAATTGCTCCATGGAAGACATGAATTAGTGCTTTGTTCCTTTTTGACAGCTCACTGTTGCAGACATGATATGTTACCTAGAAAGAAGTTCCTTTATTTGATGCATGATTCACTTGCGTTTCTAATCAGGGCTTCGGGGGATTCAGGGACTAACTTCGTGTCACGTCCAATGTTTAAATAATTTTGAATGATTAAATGTGAACTAATTATAAAAATAATTATAGAACGAAGGATAATTCGTGAGACGAATCTATTAATCCTAATTAATCCATGATTAGCAAATATTTACTGTAACATCACATTGTCAAATCATGACGTAATTCGGCTTGTTAGATTCGTCTCGTGAATAATTCACCGATTTATAAATGTATTTTATAAATAGTTTATATTTAATATTTTATCTAAACATTCGATGTGATAGTCCCTGTGAACCACACTGCCCTTCAATTTGACATCATTCACTTCTTTAGTTGACTAGCCCACAAATCAATAAAGTGTCCATAAAAGCAATAGTCAGGTTGGTTCTCTTGATTAATTGTAGCAATATTTTGATTAATTGTAGCAACAGTACCTGTTTACAAAAAGTCTAAGAAAGCATAATATTCATTTTCACAGGTTGCTATGTGCATGATGAGATGATTCCCGGGAAGAGAGAGCTAACTCTCGTCTTCCATGTGTAATTGATTAATTTGGTGTTTGCTTTCGCGATCAGTTTAGAGCAAATTAATACCAAACGATCAGACAAAGGTTTTTTTTGCCTAGTCTAGATTCAGATTATAACTTTACAAGAAAGCTACTAGTAAAAAGATGCTTAGATGCATGCATGAAAAGGAAAAGTGCCTCAGGTGATGAGTGTTTCTCATCAGAGTTTCTTTTCCTAGTTTCCCGTCTATATACGGTGGAACAATTGCTTAACCACGTCGTTAGCAAGCTAAATTCAATTATATCTGGGTCCCACACCTTTACCCAAGTTGTAGATGACTCTTTAGGTGGCCAAGGAAAAAAAAGGATCATGCCAATTAATTAATGACTTGCTTTCTTCATGATTTAGTAGGTAAATTTATTGCAAAAAAAGAAAGTGGATAAAATTACTCCAATGTGCGCATTCTGTGTTAGTTTGTTTGGTAATATATTGGTTGTTCATGTATTGCAACAAAATTGTCTAAGCTTTGCATATCGTCTAACTTATTTTTTTATTGGTAGCTTGATTCGCCTTTATCTCTTACTCAGGTGACCGAATCCAGTTTCTTTCTCCACTTCGATGATCGGATATAGACTGACCCTCTGGAAACAAAAGTGTGCACCGGAGATGCCCAAGCCACCAGCCCCAGTGACCCCGCTTCACTTATTGCTATCCTCTTGCCCCATATCCCCTCATCCCCCTATTCTTTCTCCCACCAATGCCTGCCTCTGCATCTACCTCTCAACTCTCCACCGCCACCACCACCATCACCATGCGCTTGGTGGTCAAGTGCCTTGGTCACTCTCACTTGACACTCCATATCGACGACATTGCAGCCGATTGGGCCGCTATGGTCGCTCCTTTGGAGACTCTACTTGTTGTATCTATGGATCAGCGGGCTAATTGGCCCAAGATTGGCTTGCTATATATCTCCCTAACAGCAAGCAACCTATAAAAATGCCATAATAAAAAAATGCTAATAATTACGCTTGGGTTTGACTTCTAACAATCAGATCACTACCCATTGGCGGATCTAGGATTTTAGGTTTGGATGGGCCAAGGACGACGATGACGAGGCGAGGGTCAATAACAGCAGGCGAGGGTTAGCTTATTCTTGATGAAATTCATAGTAGCCGGGCGTAGCAGGCAACAGCAGTCGGACAGTCGAGCCGAGATCGCCACTCGCCAGGAATCACCACTAGGGATCAGGATTCGGGAATCGCCAGTCACGCGTGGCGCGTAGGACGACAGGAGACGAACCGTCGCCAGGGATCGCGTAGAAGATAAATTGCAGCAGGGTGGGGGTCCAGGTAGGCCTCCTTTTGGGGGACCGCGGCCCACCCGGACCACCCCATAGGTCCGCCCGTGTTCCTACATCATATAATCTGCACTGTAAAATGATGGTAATATAGCCAACATGTGTGATGATCATCTAGGATTTTCATACGGTGCTTATTACCTTTAGGTAGCAACTTTAATATATTGCTAGTGCTATCTGATGGCAACTAAGTTGATCAATGCTACTATTGCGATTATCTTTGATCTGCAAACCACAAGAAAGCTACACTGTTCAGAAAAACAAATCCCCTTTTTCTTATGTATAGCTGTTTTTACTTTCAGTATTATAAAATAATCATGCAACATTCCTCTTGTGCTTATTATGTGTAGCATCTTTTCTAGGTGGGATGTGGCTGATATGAACCAATTGTGGCAATGTTTCACATTTTGTTGAAGAAATGCATGAAGGATAGCTTGCTTTGGATGTAGAAATCTACTGGAAGGATGGTCATCGTCTTTTGTACATGCAAAGCCAACAGTGGTAGCTATTTTATGTTTGCAGGCGGCACTCTATAGGCTAGATTGGGTGGTTGTGGTGTGGGCATGTGACCTGTATTTCTTCGACTGTAAGCAGATGTATTTTGTGAAATAAAGTCATCAACAGTAAATTAATTATGCTCCTCTTTCATAAACAGATATGTTTGTTTCATGAAATTAATTTAATCGGAGCACTTGGCAATGGCACATTTGATGCAATATATTATTTTTGGTTTTTTAAAAAAGCTGATGGTTCTCAGTGTCTAACTGTTTGTCAGTAAAGTTCTAAGCAGACAAACAATCATGACTAATAATTTCTGTCAGGAATAGTTTGTCTGTTAGTAATACATTGTCGATCGGGAAAACTAAAGAATTGTCGGCACTCTTATGTTAGTGAAAAAACCCACCGGTAAAAACTTTTGCCGACTGCTGAACCCCTAGCAGACGCTCATGACAGAATGAGTGCCGATAAAACTCTTTCTCGACAAACAATGTGCAACTAATAGTTGTTTATCCTGACAGACCAAGCGCTCCTATATCTATGTTGTTGTGGTGTAGGACAAGGTGAGGAAGCTAGAGCTTATGTCACACACTTGAGGATCATGCTAATGTGTATGTTACTTATTGCATGATAGGTTTGAAGGTGTGGCTTGATAAGACGAAGGGAGGTCGTTGGCTAGGGCAGCAGACACATGAGCATTCGATTTTTGTATTCGGCTCGAATGCTCAGTGGAGACCATTTCCCAAGTGTAATTCTATTATCAAGTGAATCCATCGTTTGGCTCACCCCTATGCAATTGCTTGGGTTTATAACATCTTATCTTACTACATACGTGTGGACGATGAGTCAAATTTATGGTAATATGTTTTGCTTGAGCTAAAATTAATTTCGGATCCACTGATATAATATTTAAGGTATGTTGTTAATTCCAACCATAAGACTAAAAGTTGAAAAGAAAATACGAACCGGAGATCGAGTTCAGATTTTTTTTTTCACTTCCATTCTTGCCAATCTTGCCGTTGCCCGTTGCTAGCTGTATCTTGGCTCGCACGAAACATCAAAGAACTGAGAGCACGGCCGGGATCTGACGTGGCGAGCCAAGTCCACGCACGAAAACGCAACACCCCCCTCCCTCCCCTCTCCCCACGGATCATCTGCGCCGCGTAGCCACACCGTCCAGCCAAACCCTCTCCGCTCAAATCCCGCCACGCGTCCGAGCATGCCTGACAGGATGGGCCCACGAGCCCCACCTCCTCCCAGCCAGTCACGCCCCGCCACGCGTCCCTCCTCGGGCCTCCTTTATTATATCGCTCTCATGAACGCCTCTCCCACCTTCTCTTCCCCTCTCTCTCTCCCTCACCCCGTCCTCCCCGTCGCCGTCTCCCCTCTGACGCGTGGGGCCCACCTGCCAGCCGCCGCTACCGCCGCCGCCGCCGCTCGCCGGCCGGCAGGGCACCGAGGGGGCTCCGCCAGTCGCTCTTCCTCCTCCGCCGCTCCGGTCTGCGGCGCGCTGATCCGAGCCAGCGCAGTCTCCTCGTCCTGAGAGAGCCCTAGGGTTTCGTACACCCCTCGGCTGCTCGGCGGTGAGGGGGCGAGGCGGGCTGCGGCGTCGCTGGAGATCTGATCTCCCCGGGCCGGTGAGGGGGGCTCGGGTCCCGTGTGGGAGGTTGGTTGCGCTCGATTTGGGCACCCCGGAATTCGAGCTCTCTATAGGCGAGGAGGAGGAGGAGGAGGAGCTATGGCGTCGAGCCTGCTCACCACGGACAAGAGGTTCGCGATCCCATCACCCGCCCTGAGCCGCTGCCCTCGTGTGCTCGGGCGATTCAATTTCGCATTTTTGTCGTCGCGAGCGGATGTTGGGTGGGTTGGGCGTGTAGAACCTTTGCATTGTTGCGTACGGACAGTTTGGTTATGTTTGTGTAACCTGAAATTATAGGAAATTTTAGATTATTTACCACCGGTTTGGTAGGGTCTGTCACTTATGCTGGTATCGGAGCTTTGGGTTTTGTTTGATTCGCGTGGATAGTAGTTTCTGGTGGAGTATGATAGATCATGTGTTCTTTGGGTGGATTGGTTCAATCTAGTGTTCGTGGGGCAACGAGCAACTGTGCATCATGGCAATGGTTGCAAGATGTTCAGAAGATGATTTTACCACTGTGGTGGCATGAGAATGATATTTAAGAAAATAATTGTAGTTATTATCTATTCATCTATGAGCAGAGTGCTCTAATTAGTATTTATTCAGTTGGAACAATTGAGAATTGTGCAGTGTTCAGTGTTGACATATGTGTGTTCTACACGTGCATCATGAAGTTTGGAAATTGAGGTTTCGTACCATGTCAGGTTTTGCCCATTCGCAGTGTGTCTGAGTAGTTTCAAAGCCTATCCAACTGCCCAGATCTTCTGGTCTACCGATTTCACTTTTGCGCCTTGATTAGTGGCTTTTGTGATATATGTCGTCAAGCACGATTTGGCGTATTGCTGTCATTCAGATTTCTTTGTCTCAGAAATAATTGTTCATGCGATTTAAATGAAATCATTTCTTGTTTCTGTGCTGCGTTGGCGATGGCATTTTGTAAAACGCCTTTGGGTATTCCCGCGGTTTCTTTGCATGGTAGATGATTATGTGCCATCAGTTTACCATTCAATACTGTATATTTTATACTTCTTTTCAATAGTATTCCTTTTCTGCTTGTGTACTCAAGGTAGTTCCTTTAATAATTACTCCCTCCATTCAACTATATAAGGCACGCTTTACTTGTATGCATGTTCAACTATATAAGGCGCACACTATTTTTGGAGTAATTTTTTTGCTCAGTGTCCCCTGCTAATTCGGTTCTACAGCATAGCATTTAATACTTCAAATGACAATTTAGTTTCCATTTTGCCATGAGGATCTGGCTCTTTGTGATGAATATGCATGCAGTTGTTTTGGTTTCCTAGTCATTGCATTGAATGTGCATGTGTGTCATTGTAGTATTCGCGGTATGAGTTAAGAAGTTGCATGTATGTAATTAAGGCACTAATTGGGGGCAGTTTAGTCCTTTCTGCTGGCTCACTGTTCTACGTGCAAAAAGAGAACTCACCTTATATAGTTGAACGGAGGGACTAAATGATTACGTTAGCATTTTAGCAGATGAGGCACTCTATATAAACTTTCATTCTTTGATACATTTTGCAGATGGGCTGCCCCTGCAAGGAAATCTGGCATGACTGTTCTTGGAAAAATTCCAAAACCTATTAATTTGCCAAGTCAGAGGTATCTGATTTCTATCTGGCCTACCCATATCCTGACTCTATTGATTTTGTTTATATGTGAACTGATTCACTAGTTCCTCATGAAGGTTGGAAAATCATGGTCTTGACCCCAATGTGGAAATTGTTCCAAAGTAAGCAACCCTCTTTGTTATACTTATCACTTGCTTACGATTTGATATTTTTAGATATCCAATATGCTCATTTAGAGTTCTCGATGTTTCTTGTGATTGCTATTGTGATGTGTTTATGGTATGTATTTTAGGGGCACACTTACATGGGGTAGCAAACCCACACCTACAACCCCAAATGCATGGAATTCCTCTTCACTCCTTTCTCCCAAGAACGATGGAAGTTCCAATTCACCCAGCCACTTTAATGGCCGACCGTCTTCTGGGGGAGGATCACGACCTTCCACAGCTGGAAGCGAATCCCTTGACTCACCTAATGCTTGGGGTTCAAGTTCTCGACCATCGACAGCATCGGGCACACTTCCATCCAATCATTTACAAACAACAACAAATCGTCCTCGAAGTGCAGAGACAAGACCAGGAAGCTCACAACTTTCCCGGTTTGCAGACAATTCTTCAGAGAATATGAAAGTATCAATAAGAACTATTGACAAATCGGTAACAAACCACACCAAAACCTGTTATAACTGGCTGGGATGTAACATGTTTTTCATATGATTGATCTAAACTATGCAGGGATCTTCATCACATGGACATGGGTTTACTCTAAGTACCGGTGATTTCCCAACACTTGGCTCTGAGTCAAACAGTCAACGAGGTAATCTGCACCATAAGACGTCTCTTGTTATTTTTCTTTAGGATTTATAACATTGTGCTCTCCGTCTTAGCATGTTAAATTCTTAACTATATTGAGCATGTGGAACATAGACAAAGCTATTACCATTAGAACTATTTTGGCCAATTGCAGTATTTTTACAAATGTGTTGATGTGCAAATGGAGCTCTCTTTACAGCTTACATCCTTGTATTCTAGGTCATAGCTCTAAAGGGCGCCCGACTTCTAGTTCTGGTAAAGAGACAGCGCAAAATGAACAAGGAAAGAGTGTAACAGCTGGTATTACTAATTAAATTGCTTTTTCATCGATGATAATGCTCATTGCTGTTCGAAACTTTCAATTGCCTTACCGTGTAGTTGGTAATGTTTCTGTGTGCTAGGACCTGCTGAAGAAATCTTGTCCAGCAATAGCCAGTCTGCGGATAACATAAAGACAGAGCAGCATGTGTATGATGGAGGTGCTCCCTTCCCGGGTACAAGTCTGCCAAACGAAGCTCAGCAGCCACAACCTTACCCTGCTAACTTTTGTGTGGCCCCACCACATTTTGATTCATGGCATGCACCTCCAGGTCATCCTCCTGATGGAATGTGGCACAGAGGAGTAGCACCAGGTGGGCCATACAGACCACTAGGCCCCCCTGGTGGTGGTTTCCCTGTTGAACCATTCGCTTATTATGGTCAGTTCCAGCCCAACTCAGAAGCAGCAGCAAGACAGGGCCCAGGACCTGGTGGATATCAACCTAAAAACGGAGACGCGTATCTTTCTATGCCTCCTAATTCCTACATGATGAACCAGCCTGTTATTCCAGTCAGACCAGTTTACCAGGGCCCAATGTCTTATGACGGGTATTATGGCCCTCCTCGAGCAAACTTCAACAATCCCAATGTGAGAGATCCACCTTTTGTTGGAGGTCCTCACCAACCTGGAATATTAAATCAATTCCCCAACCAGCATGAGAAGTTCCATCCTGGACATCCTCAGAGCAGACCTGGCAAACATGAAGCAGCTCTCAATGAGCATTTGGAATCTGATAGAATACATGTGATCCAGCGAGGACAGCCTAGGATTTTGCATGATAATTTAAGAGGTCCCCGTGAAGTCGAGAGGAATGCTCAACCTGCACCACCACTTCTTCCACATCCAAATGGAAATCGGATTGATGTGAACAAGAGATCAGATATAAGGGAATCATTTGAGAAGAATAGGATCCTTATGAAGTCGGCACCTGACCATAGAGGTCCAGCTGGTACAAGCCATTTGTCTATTCAAGAAAATGTACATTCCCACCCCAGGGAAACTGATGATGGTACTCTCCGGAAGAAGTTCAAGGAAGATAGTTCAGTTATTCCTGATCAGCAACCTGTCATTAAGAAGAATGTGGCTTTAATAGAGAAAATAGAAAGTTTGAATAACAAAGCTAGAAATGTTGATGCACGCAATATTACCGAACCATTCCCATCAAAACAAGCCAAGGAGAAGCAGCAAAAAAGTACAGGTTCAAAGGAAGATCAGGTGATAAAATATGCTCCATCTGTTGTCACCATTACAAATTTTGCTACCTTTTCTTCCCGCCTGCTTATGTTTCTTATGTTTCTCATATGGTGCAGAAACTACCAAATGTACCTGCTGATGGTGTGGTTCTTGAACCTTCACAGTCTGAATTAACTGAAACCATCAAAGCTGGAAAGCTTGGTGAATCAAATCGTGATCGAACACATAGGAGAGGTGATTCCTCAAGAAGTAGTCACCATGGTCCTGCAGGAGAGGGGCTGAGAGAAAATTCTGCAACTGATTCTTCACCAATTGTTGGTTTGAGGAATAGCCAACATGACCAACCTACTGAGGATGCTTTGAAACTGGCACCTGTGACGGTCACTGATGACATGCCAGCTTCACTAGATTTTGAATCTCAGGTATTTGGCTGTAGATTTCTTACATATTTTTACAATATTGAAGAGCTATCTACCATCCGAATTGATGTGTCCAAACCGTGACAGAGAGGGACAAATTAGGGTGCTCGCAGCTCGGTGCTCATAACGAATTTTCAATTTCTTATCATATCTTTACAAAATTGTACGGCCATCATCCTAGTTTTTTCACAAGCTTTCTATAATATCTCAAGATTGACCACTAACCAGTGAAATATCTTTATATATCTGTTAAAAGAATTATAATGCTTGTGACTACCTCATCACTTTTCTTATTTATAGTAACACATTCCATTTAAAACGAGTTGCATTTTTGTTCTGTTGGCAGTGCTTCAAGTTTCTAGTTCATTAACCTGTATTGTCTATTTGTATTTGAGATGCTGGCCATACTTTATTTTGCAGTACAAACATAGAAATATAGAATCATTGTCTGATAGCTTTAAATTAGGACATCTACTGCTCTATTGTTTGTTTCCAATTTCCCATATTACATGCTTAGGTTAATTGTTTTTTTTGTTTTTGGGTCAAATTTTATTTGAACTTTGCAAGTACAAACATAAAATAATATATTTAAGTATATAAGGATGTTTGGACGCTGGCATGGTTCTGCAATATCAAACTCTGATAATTACTGAACTAGTTAAAAAATAAAAATTATCATATTACTATGAAAATATTTTTTAATGAATGATGTTTTCCCATGACCATCTAGTAGTGTATATATAATTAACATTAGAGAAATTTGACTGCACGCTTTCTACAATGTCATGTTCTGAACAGGGTACGTACAAAGTTATGTACCAAATGCAGGTGACTTGAAAGCTATGCATGTTGCGTAACTTTGTATTAAAGGTTCTTGTCCTTGGAAGTGATTTTTTTTCTTAATACATCAGTGTTTTGTATGTTACCTGCTTGTGCTACATCTTCTTGCCATTATACGATCAGCATATAGCAAGCTAAGTTTAGTGTATAGAGTTTTTTTAATAGAATGTAGAATTATTCATTGGGACATAATGGATGAAATGTTGAAAACAGGCAACAAATAATGTACACTGTCTAGTGCAAGGTTAGTGTGATGTGTAGGAATCCATGACCATGTTCTTACTGACTACTTTTTCTTGGTTCTTCCTTTTAGCGTGCAAAAATGAGGGAGCTGGCTGCACAACGTGCAAAACAATTGCAAGCTGAGGAGGAGGAACGGACAAAACAACAAAGAGCAAAAGCTCTTGCCAAGTTGGAAGAACTGAATAGGCGTTCATCAGTACATCAGAAGAGCTCAAATGATGCACTGCCAGAAATTGCTGATGTGCAACAAAAGCAAAAGGCTGGATTTGAAGAGACTGCTAAACCTGCTAGTTTGGCTGCAGAATTTTGTGATGTTGTATGTGATAGTCGTAATTCTCTTCAGCCACCAAATGATCCCAAGCATACTGAATTTTCTGTACAGTCCAAGTCTTCAACACTAACACATGCTTTAGGTGTTGGTAAAGACCCTACTGTTCATAATACCTCATCGTCAGCCAGGAACTCAGAGCATGAAGCCCAGAAAGGTGTAGCACAATCACATGACATTAATGTTCCAAAGCCTAAACAGGGCTACAGAAGAAGGCAACCTGTGTCAGAGGAGAAATTTCCTAGTGAGAAGTCCAGTGGGACGATAAGCACGGAAAGTGGTAAGAAAATTGTTGAGCCCTTTTCGGACACTTCAACTGCTGTTGTTACATCACATGATGACACCCTGGCCCACAACAAGAAAAGTGCCCGACACTCAAGAAATAAGAAAAAGGTTGATGAAGCTCCAGTTACTTCTAAGCATCCACCTGTAGTGCTCAATGAGCAGAATGCAGTCAAAGTACCTAGCGAGCCAAAACCACAAACTGCTGGCGTTATCATCAGTAGTTCCATAGTTCCTACTGAAGGTACTGTTGTCACTGTGGGAAGTATAATGGTGGGTGGTATTTCATTTGGCTCTTTGAACCAGGAGTGTGTCAAACTGGCAGATGAAGCTCATAGTAGTACCTCAAACAGCCACCCAAAACGTCAGCAGGCAAAAAGATCAGGAAAAAACCAGCAGGTCGTCCGACCTATTGAGAGGGCACATGGGAATGAGGGCGCTGTATGGGCACCAGTTAAGCCATCAGGACACAGCGAACAATCTGGTGAAGCCATGAGGAGCACAGGACTAGTTGCTCCCACTCAACCAGCTGGGCAGAACACCAACGATGGGGAGAATGTTACAAAAACAAAAAGAGCTGAAATGGAGAGGTATGTACCCAAGCCTCTATCCAAAGAGCTTCAGCAGCAGAATTTGGGGCAAATTGTACCATCAGAAAAATCCTGTGAGGACAAGAAGATTCATGATAAGGAAACAGTTGAAAGGTCTACTACTGGTGCTAAACCTGAGACCACACCTGAGGCAAAGAAATGGGAGGGCAAGAAAACTAGCAAGGGGCATGGAAAGTCTCATCCTTCTTGGCGTAGAAGGAATACAGATGAATCAACTTTGGTAGGACCAAATGCTACTGAGGTAGCAGACAACTATCAAGAGTCACATGAACTTCTGAAGCATACTGATCAGCGTCAGCTACCTGAACCTGACAAGCAAGCAGATGCTCCTGGCAGGAACAGTTCAGCTCCAGCTGAAACAGTTCCATCAGTAGTCACTATTGCCAAAGAACATGGTGCAGCTAACAGGCAAAGGCGTCAGCATGTTAAGGCTCAGAGAAATGAGGGAAGTAACTATCCAAATGATAGCAAGGATCAAACTCCAGCACCACCAGCACCGGGCGTCGATTCAAACTCATATGAACATAGAAACACGTCAAGAACTGTTGTGAAGAACAGTGGAACAGTATCACAACCCAGAGCACACTGGAAACCTAAAACCATCCCCCAGTCCCAGAGCAATCCGCATGGCAATAATGCTAAGGATGGGCATGTGGATAGTGCTACTCCACAAGACAGCAGCAACAGCAAGCCCGCTGAAAACATCGGTGGAAATGATGAAAAGCATGCACACAGTGAAGAAGGTAAAGGAGAGAAGAGGCATGTAGACGATTATCAGAAGGGCGAGAACCATGAAAATCCAGAACAGCAGCAGCTTAGTCATGCGCCACGCCGACAGGGCCATCACAATGGTGGGAGGTACCACAGAGGAGGCGGTACAAACAGGGGAAGGGGTTATGACACTGGGAAGCCAAGCCATGGCGCAAACGCAGAAAGGCGGAGGGGTGGCACTCATCTCGAATACCAGCCAGTCGGATCCTACAACAAAACCGCAGACTTCCAGCAGAACCCAAGTGCCGATGAGCGAACCGATGAGCGAACCGAAGGGGCTCCAGTGCACCAGGAGCGTGTCCACAACAGGGGGCCACACCCTGCTGGCCAGTTCATCAAGAGGAACCCTGCCTCCGCCCCAGCTGCGACCTCTTATCGAGATGAATAAATAACTTTTCTCCACCCCTAGGATCGCTGAACTGCAGGCTCTCTCTTTTGTTGAGTGATTCACAGCAGGTACCTGAATGGATTGTTTGGATCAAAACCTGATGCCAGTACAAGGGACTCGTGTGATGTCCGATGTCATCTCGACCCCGTCTTTTGTCTAACATGTTCAGAGATTAGCAGGTCAAAAGCCATGGTGGCGGCGGCTCGTCGTCGATGGCGGTGAGTAGTAGTAGGATGTAATGGATTTTGTCTGTCCAGGGCCGTCCGTTTGGGCCCAGACGTGTGATTGTTAATTGTTATCAGGTACATCCCTTGCTTCGGTGAGATGTGATGTGATGTTGGAATATACTAACTGGAGTTGATTGAGAACTGGGGTTATATTAATTAGTAGTTTGTAAACAGAAAACATAGTTCGTTTTGGGCGATCTGTTGGGGATTCTGGAGGACATGACTGTTGTTGATACCCCATGATATTATCATATCATGTTCATGTCATTTTTTGTGTTATCTGAGGAGGTCAGAATTGAGATGCTGGGTATCATTTTCTTTTTAGGCAGGATATGCTTCATGACCCTGGCGATTTGCCCATCACTATTTCTGTGGTAATATAAAACTTATTTTGTCAAATATAGGATTTGAGTGGGATCGGAAATGATCACGTAGGTGTGATCGATCGTGATGGAGACTACCTTGACAGGAAAAGTATTATCTGCTTGCATTAAACGCAAGGGTGAGAAATTTTAGTTAGCATGTGCCTTTGCTTGTTTACGAGGGCATGAATAAGGCTAACCAACACACCTACCTAACCCAACCTCCCGTCGGACACAGTAGCATCGTTCCATTTTTGCAACCTCCATCGATCAGGCACCGGTGTCTGATCCTCCTTAAAAACGACCATCATCCGCTTAGAAAGATGACAGGCTAACTAACAGATTTCAACTACATTATCATGTTCAGAATGGATGACCCGCACCTGCTCAAAAAATTAGGGCCCCAAATTTTGTTCTTTTAAGCCAAGCCTATTCATTTTAACATGTATTCGGTCTCCTTATTTTATTTTTTTTAAAAAAAGTTTATCCCTTTCTCCTTAAATAATTAAGCTATAATGGGTTTGTTTTCCTTGACTTTTATAAATGTTCAATGATTACATCATGTGAACGTGTGTTCTAAGCATTAAAAGATTTTAATTTTTTAGGAAAACTGATATTGCGTTCGGAAGGTAGAGGTAGAAAAAAAAGGTATTGTTCATTAGTACATGATTAATTAATTATTAGCCTTAAAAACTAGAAAAAATAAATAATATGATTTTTAAATAAATTTTTATAATTTTTTTTAAAAATACATAGTTTAACGGTTTGAGAAATGTGAAATGTGCGTAGTTGGAAAAATGAAAAAAAAACTGAGCCACGGTTTCAACGCATCATAATTCTTTTCTCTAGTTCTAACTTAGGTAGATTACAACCACTGTCGGCTAGTGAGTTTTCTTGGCATAGCTGTAATTATTGTTTTTTTATGTAATAGTTCTGACTAATGTTAGTTTTGCAAAATTAATTACTACTTGTTCAGCTAGAGGAGCATGTTTGATCACTATCTCTATTGATGTGAATAGAGTACGGCCGGCCGTGATGCGCATCGAGTAAAAAGTATTGACGATAAAGTCCCTTCAACGGATTGTAAAATACGGAGCATCAAGTAAAAAAAATAGGTCTAGCTTTGGTCTGATGTGTAAGTTTAATCAATATACATAGCCTAAATTTGAGTAAACGACCATAGAAAATGTAGCGTGGAATGTAGTGAAATCCACCTAGTTGTAGAGATCTTTATTCTTTATGTATTCTTTTAGACAAACAAGAAAAAAAATCTTTTTTTAAGATATAATATTTTAGACATTAATTAATTAACACACGGTGTGGAATGCTTTTTCATATCATTTATGAAGAACTAGTAATATAGTAGTACTTATTTTTTTCTTTGAAATAGAAAAGGTGTACTTCATTGTGTTTTTTCACATGATATCTGATATTAGTTTATAATATATGCACAAAATTTCTAACCACGATAGTACTACTTTATAATTGCTTGTCAATATGGGATTATATTTATAGAAATTATCTCTACTACCTTAAAAAGTTGTGTCGTCCTCCTTTCATCCCATTCTTCAACCGCGCGCACCACGCTCACATATGTAACATACGTAGGTAATGATCGTATCCAATGTTTTATTCTTAATCTCCTTCTAGCCATCGCTACTTATGTGGGCCATGCTTGTTATAACCGTAGGAACAAGTTACCTCCGTCCCTTTTTAAGTGCATTTCTAGAATTTAAAACATAAATTAGTGAAAAAATAGTATGAACTAAATATCTTTCATTTTATTAAATGAGAGAGATCATGAGTGAGAAAGTAGTTGAGGGGTAGAATTGTGAGAAATTTAAATGTATGATGGTGGGAGGGAAAAATAGCACTACATAAATGCACTTATTGGGAACATGATTAGATGCTAGAATGGCATTAAGAGCATGTACAACCCACAGACGACCTCCTCCTCCTGTCTATAAGCTACATACAGACAGTTATGGAGACAGATCATACAACCCATAGACTCATCTGTAAGCAAATTATAGATATTTTTTTTATTTACATGTGGGCCCTACCATCCCGGTCAACACCGTCGATATCAAAAGGCATTCCTGTAAGAACATAGGCATTCGGCTGACGCCGTTGATATCAATAGCTCAACTTCAAGGGTCCCCCAACCCGCCGCCACCTCCTCCTCGTCGGCCTTCCACTGCCACCGCCACCTCCTTCCCGTCGGCCTACCACCGTCGCCGCAGAGAGAGCGGAGAGAGCAAGGAGAGCCGAAGAGAGGGCAGGGAGAGCGGAGGGCAGGAAGAGGTTCGGCGGATCCGGCACCGCCGGACTCAGGAGGGGCGGATCCGACGCCGCTAGACTCGGGAGGGGTCGATCCGAGGCCACGGGAAAGAGAGGTGAGGCGGCTGGCGGCGGCGAGGGGAGGTCACGCTGGCGGCGGCGAGTGGAGGGCGCCGAGGCGGCGACACACGGAAGAGTGTCGTCAAGGGGAGGGCGCCGAGGCGGTGGGACACGACAGGGTGGTGGGGCGGCAACGCAAGAGGAGCTCTGAACTCTACCTCTCTCCAGATCCTTGCTCCGTCACCGTCAGGTACATCTCGATCCGGTATCCTCTCTTGCTGCAGCACCGTGGGGAGGAGGGGGCTGGCTTGGGGAAAAATAGCGCGAGAGGCAGAAGCAAGCGCGCGTATGGGACCAATGCTGAGTCGACAGCGCGTACAACGCTTCTTCCTCGCGTCGACTCTGTCTCGGTCCACGAGCCACGGGCGTCGCCTGGCGAGACGACGGGTAAGCCGTCTACAGGCGTGTGCGGGGCTTTTTTCGCAAAATAATGTTATACAGACGAGGTCATATAGACCCGCTGTATACGCTTTAAATATGGGATATAGGGATGTGAGTAGTTAAAAGTTAAAAAGTATAACTCTCTGAAAATATTTTTTTCATGAAAAAAATCTTACAATACCATTTATTTTCACGTATTAAATCTTACACTACATTTTAAGTATATGCTCAGTATCACCAAGCAAATATTTCGAGATTCAGAGGCTTCAAAGCAATCAGATGATCAGATCCCGTCCAACCCCCACCCACCTAGCTGCCACCTCACTACGCCTATAAATAGTCCACCTACATACGTCAGCGCGCACGCGACCCAAGGCGATCCGTCCGCGACGCACATCGGTCGGTCGGTTGGTCAGAGCAAGGGCACCGTTCACCCGCCGCGCCGGAGGAGGAGGGTTCTTGAAGCTTCTCGAGGCGGCGGGCGGCCATGGCGCGGAAGAAGATCCGGGAGTACGACTCCAAGCGCCTCCTCAGGGAGCACCTCAAGCGCCTCGCCGGCATCGACCTCCAGATCCTCTCCGCCCAGGTCCACATCCATCTCTCTCTCTGTTCCTCGCGCTCGTGATTGAGGGGTGGGGTTGGGGGGATTCGGGCTGGCGTGGCGTGGATCTCGGTGAGCCTGGGCGGCCTTCCGCGGCGCGCGCGGGATTCAGCTCGGGATCGGGAGCGTGTGAATTCAGCGGCCTCTTTTGCGGTTGGTCTTGTGGGATCTTCGGGGGAAGGGGGTGGCTTTTGTGGTCAATTCAGTTCAGTCATTCAGTGTTAGGGCGATGTGCTCTGATGGTTTGGTGAATTCTGCTCTACGAGAGCTCAATTTTGCGTTATAAGCTACTAGTGATTATAGCTGCCCTGCCTGCCCACTGATGTTAAATGTTGTGATTGTTAAAATGGTTAGTGTTTGACAACGAAATCTGTCGGATAAGTTAGCCAAATACGCTTAAAATGGATAATGAAAATGGGAAATTGTTTAGTGTTTACAGCAATCATGCACTGCCATTGCTAAGCTTTTTGCATGTTTGATGCAACAAGCAACCGGAGCATTCTTTGTGCTATTGGGATCTCATCGGTCGATAAGCCACCGGCTGATGCTTTTGTTATGGGTTGGATGGGTCATGTGATGCACAAGGTGTCTTAGATCTGTTGCGATGATGGCGTAAACTCTGTCCGAGTGTTGCTTTCTTGTCCTTATCAGAGTTTTGGTTTCGGGCTGTGGTTTGCCTAATGAAATTCCAGTGCTGGAAGGTGAACTGGTTGGTAGCTTTTGACTTGGAGAGCTCTGCTTTTGATATTTGGTTACCATTATTTTGATTTTTAACCATAATAATAGATGTTTAATGGGCAATGCTACCAAGGTCCAATGCTTCATCTTGGATCTGAGCTTCAGCATCTCTAGTTTGGCTTAGGATAATCTTGCTCTGATGATGTAGGCGCATGTTGAATTTCAGTACCATCTATGAAAAGCTTAAGTTTTGTCATATTCCTAACCACCAGAGAGAGACAGACAATATATGCTGATTTGGTTTGAACTCAAAAGCACACTCAGTTGTGTTAGATTAGCTAGGCTTCTGTAAAAAGAGTTACGTTGGTTTTGATAAATTCTTGACCGTGTTACCTTTTGTTTTGCAGTAGTTTGTGTTTAATAGCACCGCAATCCATGACTAATTTGAATCATACCTTTTCTTAGGTCACAGAATCAACTGATTTCACAGAGCTCGTCAACCAGGAGCCATGGCTCTCGTCTATGAAGTTGGTTGTGAAACCCGACATGCTGTTTGGCAAACGTGGGAAGAGTGGACTTGTGGCCCTCAACCTAGATCTTGCTCAAGTCCGCCAATTTGTCAAGGAGCGGTTGGGAGTTGAGGTAGTTACACACATTTTCCCATGCTTTGCCCCCCAAAACCTTGTTAATTATAACTATTCTAAGCTATCTGGCATACCTGTTATGCAGGTTGAGATGGGTGGCTGCAAGGCTCCTATTACAACGTTCATAGTTGAGCCATTTGTTCCACATGATCAAGAGTACTATCTTTCTATTGTATCAGAGAGGCTTGGTTCCACCATTAGTTTCTCTGAGTGTGGAGGTATTGAGATTGAGGAGAACTGGGATAAGGTCAAGACAGTTTTTCTTCCCACCGAGAAGGCAATGACACCTGATGCATGTGCTCCATTGATTGCCACCCTACCATTGGAGGTAAGCTTATACATTGTATCACCTTCCCAATCTCATGTTGTTTATTTTGAAACTGTTGACTTATCTTCCTTTCTAGACTCAATTCCTCTTATGTTAGAACTAAGTAATGGTAATTCCTATTTTGGTCTGCATTAGCCATCCTGTGCTCATGCCATTCACATCTTCTGTCTGAATTTCAGGTTCGGACAAAAATAGGTGATTTCATTAGAGGTGTATATTCTGTTTTCCAAGGTGACTCACAGTTGAAAATGAAGACAATCTGAAATTGTTGTTTTACCTTTGAAATCCTGTACTCATTTCATTTTGTTGGTCTTCTGGCAGACTTGGATTTCTCATTCCTTGAGATGAATCCGTTCACCCTGGTGAATGGGGAACCATATCCTCTGGACATGAGAGGAGAATTGGATGATACAGCTGCTTTTAAGAACTTTAAGAAGTATGATTCAGGCTTTTTTCTAGCTTATGTAGTGTCCAGTTCCATCCTTTCACCATGCTTGTCATGCTAACCTGAGGTTCTATGTACAGGTGGGGAAACATCGAGTTCCCTCTACCTTTTGGAAGAGTCCTCAGCCCCTCTGAAAGCTTTATCCATGAACTGGATGAGAAGGTATCCTCATTTTTGTTTTTCTTTTCTCCTCTGCAGTCTGCTGCCTGTTAGTGACTAACATTTACATTTGGATGCAAATTGTGTTTCACTGCCTCTGCATGCAATATGGGTCTTGAATTGAGGTTGATGTAATTTTTCAGACAAGCTCATCGCTCAAATTCACAGTTCTAAACCCAAAAGGGCGCATTTGGACAATGGTTGCAGGTGGTGGTGCTAGTGTCATATATGCTGATACTGTAAGGCTAACTCTATCCAGATCATTTTTAGGTTAAGTTTTGAAGTTTATCAGCGCCATTCACAGACTGGACTTTATTACCAGGTTGGAGATTTGGGATATGCGTCAGAGCTTGGAAATTATGCAGAATACAGTGGTGCTCCCAACGAGGAGGAGGTTCTGCAGTATGCTAGAGTGGTTTTGGATGTAAGGGCTCCAGAGGAACCTTTTCGGCTGACAGTTCTGTTCATTGTGTTTCTGCTCTGACAAAATGATATCTGAATCTTTGTAGTGTGCCACTGCTGATCCTGATGGCCGTAAGAGAGCTCTTCTCATTGGAGGTGGTATAGCGAACTTCACTGATGTTGCTGCTACATTTAGCGGCATAATTCGAGCTTTAAGAGAGAAGGCAAGTTTCGATTGGATCGTTCTTCTGTCCCCTACCACTCCCACTTGTCTCCATTAAAATCTTCATCCATCTTATTGTCTGGCTTCCATGTCTGGTGGCAGGAATCCAAATTGAAGGCTGCACGGATGAACATTTATGTTCGGAGAGGTGGGCCAAACTACCAAACTGGCCTTGCCAAAATGCGTACCCTAGGTGCAGAGCTTGGTGTTCCAATTGAGGTATGGACCTACTGACTACTATGTTCTTCCAGCAAACCTTAGCTCAACCATTTACTACAGTATTTATCAAAATTTGTCAGAGATGAACTTTATTAGACATAGGACACCATTGGACCATCCCCCATGACCATAACAGACGAGCTGAATTCACTGAATTGCAGGTGTATGGACCGGAAGCAACAATGACTGGAATCTGCAAGCAAGCCATCGATTGCATCATGGCCGAAGCATAATTCAGAGAACGATTTGCGCTGTTCCCAGCTTGCGTCCATTTTGTTTGACATTATCAGTGTGAGCTGTTGCTTTTTTCCTTGAGGGAATGTGTGCTGTTGTTGGTGTTAAACAAAACGAAGAAAGCTCGTATTGTTAGAATAAACTACCTCTGTAAGTCTGTATAACGTAATTATGCAATAAATGTTAAATCTTGGTTTCTAGTTCTGAATTCTCTGTGCCTTGGTACAACTTGGTGGCCTTATCCACCAAACTGAAGAGTGTTCTTGATTTTGTCAAGTATGAGAGAGTGAAGTGGATGGTTAAGTGACAAGAACTGCGTTGTTGTGAATTGATGTTTCTTGTGGCCATATGGTCATATATTCATAAACTTTATTCTTTTTGCCGGACTTTTATCCAACGGTCACTGGTTTAGCGTTTTGGTAATCACACCTTTGCCTAAAGCTCAGATGTGTTAAACTGCTAAGGTTACGCAGGCATAGTGGCAGATCCAGAAAGAAATAACAGGATCTGAACAAACTTGATAAAGATATAGCTCCCCTTCCTATCTACATATGGCAAAAAAAATTTAGTGGGGGCTTCATGGAGGCTTTCATGATCTTCTCGTCAGCAGTAAAGGCTCGAGTCCCCATCGTCTCCATGATAGATCCGTCCTTGGGCAGGCACGCGAACAACACAAGTTGACGTCCAGGACTAGTTTGTTTAGGACTAGATTTGGTTGATCTTATGAAATTCCGACCATTTATTTTATACTATAATAACTTTATAAAATAATAGTAATGGTTCAGTAGTGGATCCATAAAATTGGTTTTTGGTGTCATAATATGTCTATCGGTAAAATTAATTTATTGGTGCTATAATGTGTCTATCAGTGTCATAGTATACTGATTATACTTATACCATAGTGTTATAACATATGAACAAGCAGTTCAACCGTAGGTTTACCTATGTTGAAAGTTGTCGGTGTCGCCTGACATCGTCATTTACACTGTAGATCTGCCAATGGTTCTATTCAATTTAAAGGTATAGCCGCTGTAACGGAGCGTTGCTATCATAGAGCATCATTGTTCGATTGATGAGAAAACCTACGCTTGTAGGATCGAGATGTCGACTAGAGGAGGGTGAATAGGCGATTTAAAACTAAATGGCACTAAGTCAAAACTAACCTAAGTTGCTAGGCTTGGTGAGAGACAAGTCTAACTAAGCAACTAAGTAATGTTTTGCAATCCTAGGGTGATAGTGGCTCAAGTATGTCTCTACAAATGTAAATTGCACAAAAGTAATGCAACAAATAAATAAGACAAGAGACAAAAGAGTTTTTCACCGAGGTTCGAAAACTCGTTGGTTTCCTAGTCCCCGTTGAGGCGAGTCCAACTCCACCACTCAACCACAAAGCCACCACACGTCCCCTTCATCAAGGGGTGGGCAAGGTGGGAGCTGGCCCACGGAGAGGACTACCCAAGCCTCGATCACTAGGGGTAGTTCTTCCTTCGCTCCGAAGGTGGTGAACTCCAAACCACTCACAAACCGGCACCGGGTCTCCTCCACAATCTTCTCGGAAAGGTCACCGGGAAACTCCTCCACAAGTCGTCTAGGAGGCAGTAACCTCCAAGAGTAACAAGTAATACCGCGGCTCATAGATGATCAAATGCCACACTAGCTTTACAATGAAACAATGCACTTGGCTCTTGGATAATTCAACTCTCAAACACACTAAGTGGATGAACACAAAGCTCAATTGAGTGTGAGAGAGGTGCAAGAGTGTATGCAATTGAAGAGAGTGTCAAGAAGAGGTTCCTTGCTGCCAAAAGGGGGTTATTTATACCCCCACACCAAGTAAACTAGCCGTTGGGAACAAAATCCACCAAGTCTGCTGCCTGCCGGTCAGACCGACGAAGGGTGGCCGGTCAGACTAGCCTTAAGGTGTAAACTAGCCGTTATAGTGCATTTAATGCTCTGACAACAGGAGGTCCGGTCTGACCGGAGGCCAAAAGGCCGGTCAGACCGCCCATGGCTCGGTCAGACCGCCATCGGCTCGGTCTGACTGACTGCGGCTCTAGCGACTCTGGATCGCCAGGCCAGAGGGGATCACACGGGTCGGCCGGACCGGAGGTGTATGGCCGATCTGACCGCCTCAAGGGTCCGGTCAGACCACGCACATACCTGCGGTCAGACTGCCCTCAAGGCCCGGTCAGACCGGATCAACATCCACGGTCAGACCGGCCTTTGGACAGAAGGATACAAGAAATTGAAGATGTAATGCAAATGACCTAATATGACATTTTGATCATCTCTTTGCTTAGGTCATTACCCCTCTTGATAGTATGGCAAAGCTATAAATAGAATCTATGAAATTTGATCGTCCAAACTCCTCGATCAATAAAAATAAATCATTAATTTTACCATCATCAATCCTTTTTGTATTGTGCCATTAAAAATAATCCTTGGTGATCATCCATGCACTTCTTATCGTGTCATGCTAACTCAAATATATGAAACTCAAGAGTATCGTTAGTCCACGATTAATGCTTGTCATTAATTAGCAAAACAAATAATGAGGCCTAGATGCTTCAATCTCCCCCTTTTTGGTAATTGATGACAAACACCACAAATATATAATAGGCATGAATCATGAATAAGGATGGTATAAGCTCCCCCTAAACATATGCATGATAATCACAAATATCAACAACACATAGAGATCTTTCATCATAAAAGCATATGACACAAAGGCAATAATCATCCATCATGAGATATCCATAAAGATCGTCATCCAATCCACAAGATAAGTTACTAGGCTATTATAAGACCACGAAGGGCCTAAAACTCACAAGAGATTAACAAAACGATAAAGAACACAAAAATAGATATAGTATTAGCCCATTACATATATAGCCCTCCACCTTAGCCTAGTACAAATGAGGACTAACCTCACTAACTCTAGTCCAATCCCACCTAAGATAAAGAAAGTTCTCTCCTAAGATAGTCTTCTCCCCATTTGGCATTAAGAACCAAAAAGCATCACCCTTGAGGAGAAGAAGGAGGACGTGGAATGGGATAGTGAGAAGGACCGGAACGCTCACGACGACGAGAGTAGACATAGGCTTGTGAGGTCTCCAAAGCAGTCATGCGCCGGTCCAATGTGTTCACTTAATTGGACAATCTTCCCACATTGGCATGCAAACTACCCACATCAGTCCTTAGCCCCCTAACATCCTCATAGATGGCTTCTTGCCCTGTGCTCAACCTTGCTATATTATCATTGAGAGAGTTTATAGCCTCTAGCACTGGGTTAAAGTAGTCTTGAGGAGATATTTCAAAATATGCATACTGTGGAGTGAAGTAAGAATCAAAACCTTGAGAAGGAGGAGGTGGTGGTGGAGGTTGCGTCATGATCAAACTGTGGTTGGCGCATCCTAGGAACACGAGGAGTGCTAAGCTGAAGACGAGGCTTATACTGCTTGTGTTCCTTGAGATTGTTTTCGGCACGTCCAAGCTTTTCTTGAATCATTCTCATGATATAGGGTGCATAGTAGATTTTTTGACCAAAGGTGCCCTTATAGATAGCGATCTCCTGCATCATGAGATTGACCACATCAAATTGATGATCCTGGAGGATTGCATCAATGATATGCCAAGCTACTCCCCTAATCTCATCATTGTTTCCACATCGAGGGAGAATGGTAGCCCGCACTATCCTGTTGACAACACTGGGGATAGTCCTTAAACCTGCAACCCTCCCATATGTGTGTCGTCCTCCAACCTCATAGAACTGCTCAAGATCATCTATGGAGAATGGGTTATGAGCTTGCTTCTCATGCAGATCATCTCCAAAGTCAAAGCGAATGTTGAGCAATCTCCGGAATTCCCTCCTTGATATAGAACACTGAAGGGTGTCTGACATCCACTTCATCTGAGAGAAATCTCCAGCAACCCAAACTGTGGCATAGAATTGATAAACAAGTTCCTCATCATAGTCTTGCCTTAGAGTCACAATCCGGTCAATTCCTACAGCCCTGAACATGTCCTGCAAGCCCTCAAACTCCTGTGTGTCATTTATGTTACGTCAAGAGATCCATTTATGCTCAGCAAAGGCCTTTCCTCTATAGACTTGTTCAAACATCGACTTTTGGAAAGCAGTGTGGAACCTTGGATCATTACTATCCCGAGGCCTTCTAAACTGATCATGATGCCTGAGAATGGTGTACTGAGTTGGATTCCTCATATTGAGCATAAATTGGATGGCAGGGTCAACCTCCATCTCATCACCACTTTTCTCATTTTCATTTTCAGACTCTGCCACTTCTTGCTCTTCCTCACCTTCTGCACCACCACTTGGAGCATATGGATATTCATTGGACTCATGCTCACTTTCTAAGTCTTGAGCTTGATGGCCATGGCGAGTGCGAGGAGGCATTTCTGAACATATCAAAAAAAAGGAGATTAGCAACTAATTTTAGAGATCACTTTGGAAGTTTGGAAGTAGATGTTTGCTGCCTGTCAGGGACGGTCAGACCATGGCCATGGCCGGTCAGACCGACGGCACCAGGCCGGTCAGACGGACGACATGATGGACAGTCAGACCGCCGACACTTGGCCGGTCAGACCTCTCGAATGCCTCCAGTCAGACCGCCGATCACGTTCGGAGGTCCGAACATACCAGGCAGTTAGGTCGGACGTCCGAACTGTCAGCTGGTCAGACCGACGACTTTAGGCCAGTCAGACCGCTAGGGTACCTGCGGTCAAACCGCCAGCCGCCTCCGATCAGATCGTCGGTGACAGAGAGCACAAAACTTCCAACTTTTTGACATCCACAAAGTGAATCTAAATGTGCTAGGACCAAGGTTTGTACAAGATATATAATGAATAACAAGGATATGTCTATTTTATCAAGAATTTGATTTAGAGAAAGGAACTACCCTTAACCCTAGAATTGTGAAATAGACAAATTTATCAGCACAAGAGAGGGGAAGAGAGAGTTGATTTGCATGAAGATTAATCCCAAAAATTGTGCACAATCAAGAACACCTCTTCCTTCACCTAGGGTTCCAATCCATGGATAAAAAAATCAATAAAAACATAAGCCAATCCATGGAATAGAGAGAGGAAGAAGAGGAGATTCTCTTACGGTGTAAATGGAAAGAAATCCGCGGTCAAACCGAGGGGAATCGAGGAGGATTTGAGTTAGGGCATTGGGGAGAGAGAGGGGAAAAGAATTTCGGGTTGAGGAGTGAGGAGAAGAGAGAGAGGGAGGAGAGGCCGGGTAGAAGAAGAAAGAGAAAATAATTTGGGCCCACCTGATCAAACTCCATTTTTCTTGCAATGAAAGGCTTGGAAAACATATAGAGAACCTTTTTAAACCTTTTCTAAGAGATAGTTTTCAAATTACTTTGATTTTCTCAAAATTTTGACTTATGTTAACTTGGGCATTTTAAAAGTTATACTAGCACTTGTGTTTGTTTTGTTCGCAAACAAGGAGTAGTAGAGCACCCGAAAAAATACAATACTCCCCCTTATTGTGACAAGCTCCAATTTCACAAAGAATAACCAAATAGCAATAAATCCCAAGGAAATGAACAAAGAGCAAGCAAATATGCAATAAGCACAAATAACAACCATGATGCATGATCTCAAGCGACATTTGAGAAATCTATGACATTTAACTCATTCCTCAATTTGCAAAAAGTTGGTTTCATCAAGAGGCTTGGTAAAAATATCGGCTAGTTGATCTTCGGTTCTTATGTGGCTAATGACCATGTCACCCTTGGTAACATGGTCTCTTAGGAAATGATGGCGAATGTCAATATGCTTGGTTCTAGAATGTTGGACCGGATTGTTGGCTATCTTTATGGCACTATCATTACCACATAGGAGTGGTGTTTTGGTGAAAGATATACCATAATCCAACAAGGTTTGTTTCATCCAAAGCAATTGTGCACAACAACTACCCGCCAAAACATATTCCGCCTCGGCGGTAGAGAGGGCTACAGAGTTTTGTTTCTTGGATGACCATGACACAAGGGATCTACCAAGCAATTGGCAACTACCGGATGTGCTCTTTCTATCCACTTTGCAACCGGCATAATCCGAATCGGAATAACCAACTAGCTTAAATTTAGCACCTTTTGGGTACCACAAGCCAATAGTTGAGGAATATTTTAAATATCTTATAATCCTTTTCACGACCACTAAATGACACTCCTTAGGAGCTGCTTGAAATCGTGCACACATGCAAACACTAAACATGATATTCGACCTAGATGTGGTAAGGTAAAGCAAGCTACCTACCATAGAAATGATAAAGCTTTAAATCTACTGATTTACCTCCCTCGTCAAGGTCCAGATGTCCGTTGATTGCCATAGGTGTCTTGATGGGCTTTGCATCTTTCAAGCCAAACCTTTTGAGTAGATCCTTGATATACTTGGTTTGGCTCACAAACGTTCCATCCTTGAGTTACTTGATTTGAAGTCCAAGAAAGAAACTCAACTCTCCAATCATGGGCATCTCAAATTCCCTAGACATCATATCACCAAACTCCTCGCAAAACACCTCATTAGTAGAGCTGAATATGATATCATCAACATAAATTTGACAAACAAAGAAATTATCACCAATGATTTTTGTGAAAAGGGTGGTGTTAACTTTTCCAATTTTGAAATCCTTTGACAAGAGAAAATCTCTCAATCTTTCATACCAAGCTCTAGGAGCTTGTTTTAACCCATAAAGAGCTTTTGAGAGTTTATAAACATGGTTAGGATTTTTAGGATCTTCAAAACCGAGTGGTTGTTCAACAAAGACAAGTTCGGCAATTTCTCCATTTAGAAAAGCACTTTTCACATCCATTTGAAATAATTTTACATCAAAACATGATGCAAATGCAAAAAGGATGCAAATAATCTTAAGTTTTGCCACAGGAGCAAAAGTTTCACCAAAGTCCAAACCTTCAACTTGTGTGAAACCTTGAGCAACCAATCTTGCCTTGTTTCTCACCACCAACCCGTTCTTATCTTGTTTGTTTCTAAAGACTCACTTTGTCCCGATAACATTGTGGTCTTTAGGTCTTTCAACTAAAGTCCACACTTTGTTTCTTGCAAAGTTGTTAAGCTCTTCTTGTATAGCATTAATCCAATCCGGATCACCAAAAGCTTCATCTACATGTTTTGGCTCAAGACAAGAAACAAACGAGTAATATTCACAAATTGAAGCGACACGAGATCGAGTTTGAACACCCTTACTAATGTCACCCAAAACTTAGTCAATTGGGTGATCCTTGGAAAGAGCGGTGTGTATCCTTTGTGGAATAGGTGGATCTTGTACCTTGTCCTTCTCCACTTCAACTTGAGCTTGACTTGGCGTAACAAAAGTAGATGGCTCATCTTGAGTGGAGATGGATGGCTTATCTTCCACTTCAATAGGCTTGATGTCTCCAATAGACTTATTCTTCATAGCTCTCATCAAGCCTTTATCACCTACATCATCCAAATTACCGTGCCCCTCTTGAGAGCCATTAGTTTCATCAAATTGAACATCGGCGGTTTCTTCCATAATACCTTTGCTTTTGTTGTATACTCGGTACGCCTTGCTATTTGAGGCATATCCTAGAAAAAGCCCTTCATCGCACCGACTTTTAAATTTGGTTAGTCTAACACCCTTTCGGTAAATATAACACTTGCAACCAAAAACTTGAAAATAGGCAACATTTGGCTTCCTCCCAACAATTAGCTCATAGGAAGTCTTTTTCAAGAGACAGTGCAAATAAAGCCTATTGGTTGCATGGCAAGCGGTGTTTATGGCGTTCCTCCCAAAAAGAATCGAAAACACCATATTCATCAAGCATAGTCCTTGCCATCTCAATCAATGTACGATTTTTCCTCTCCACTACACCATTTTGTTGTGGTGAGTAGGTAGCGAAAAGTTCATGCTTAATACCAAGATCATCATAAAAGTCCTCGATATTGATATTGTTGTGCAATTAAATTTATTTTGGGCCCTTTTTGCAAACTTTTTAAAAAGATCGACAACAATAGACTTATCATGCAAAAAAAACATCCAAATATAGCGAGAATAGTCATCAAAATCACAGGACAATAACTATTATCACCAATGCTCTTATAGGTTGTTGGCCCAAACAAATCCATATGTAAGAGCTCCAATGGTCTAGATATGGACATGATACTCTTAGAAGGATGAGAGCATGCAACTTGCTTGCCGGCTTGACAAGCACTACAAAGTTTATTCTTCTCAAACTTCACATCTTTCAATCCCACAACTATATCACGTTTTAAAAGTTTGCTTAATTTATACATACCAACATAGGCTAATCTTCTATGCCAAAGCCAACCCAATGAGGTTTGCCACTAAACAAGTTTTCAAATTTGCTTCACTAGAGTTGAAATCAACCAAATAAAGATTTTTATATCTAAAACCTTTGAAAACACAAGACTTGTCATGAAGACTAGAAACAATAACTTCTTGCGGGAAAAATGCACATGACAAGCCAAGATCACAAATTTGTGCAACCGAAAGCAAATTGAAATTTAGTGATTCAACAAGAGAAACATTTTGGATTGATAAATCGTTGGAGATAGCAACTTTACCTAACCCAATTACCTTTCCTTTGCTATTATCTCCAAATGACTTTCTCTTGTTATTTCCCTCCTACTTCAAATGTGGTGAACATTTCCCTATCACCGGTCATATGTTGAATGCACCCGCTATCTAGCACCCAATGGCTCCCACCGGTGTAGTAGTTTACCTATAAAAGAAGATCAAGCTCTTTTAAGTACCCAAACTCGTTTGGGTCCTTGGAGGTTAGAGATCAAAGCTTTGGACATCCAAATGACATTCTTTTTAGCACCAAGTATAGGGGAACCCACATATCTAGCAACAATACTACCATCATGAGCCTTTCTAAGCATATAATGAGAATTAAACATGCATGTCTTAGAAGGCTTACTACCGAGGCAATCACTTACCAAATGCCCAACCTCACGACACTTGAAGCAATACTTACCATTGCTCTTGACAAACCGAGTGGCACGGTATGAAGGTTTCTTACCCTTCTTTGGAATGAACCCAAGTCCCTCCTTGTTAAGGATGCGCCGTTACTCATTCAAGATTTTGTCGAGAGTGCTCTTACCCTTGAAGCATCTTTCCAAACTTTTGTTGAGCTTAGTCACTTGCTCCTTAAGCTCATTGTTCTCAAACACAAGTGAAGCATCACAAATAGAGATACAGGAGCTAGAGCTAGAGCAAGGCATATCTATAAAATCATCACAAGAAGTAGAGATGCTAGATAATGCAACATGAGTAGTATGATAAATAACACTATCATCAAGCAAGTCACACGATATGACAACATCAATGTGAGCTCCATGTTGGATAGTTGAAAGGAGGGTGTCATGAGCTTACTTAAACTTCTCATGAGAAATAGTGAGTTTCTCATGGGAAGTCTTTAGCTCCTCATACAAGACCTTTAAAGAATCATGATTCTTTTTTATGGCCTTGAACTTGACAATCTCCTTCTCACTATACGTATGGAGCTCCTCAAACATACTCACAAGCTCATCATAGGAAACATCATCACAATCATCATCACTTTCACTATCACTAAATGATGTTACCTTAGAAAAGCTCTTTGCCAAGTGGAGCGGAAGTGATGGAGCCTCCTTGAGAACAACTACGACCATCTTCTTCTTCTTGGAGCTTGCATCATCGTCACCTTCTTCTTCTTCGCACCCGGAAGAAGTGGAGCTCTCTTCATTTGAATCCCATTACCCAATGAAAGCCTCAATCTTCTTTCCCTCTTTCTTGAGCTTCTTCATGAGCTTGTAACCTCCACTCTTCTTCTTGGATGACTTGTCTTCATCATCATCTTTTGAAGAACACTTGGAAGCAAAATGTCCCTTCTCACCACACTTAAAGCATCTCAAGTTGGAGAGAGTCTTGTTGGGTCTCCTATTTCTTCTCCTATTTGAGTTAGAGTCCCTTCCTCTTTCCTTTATTCTTCCTAAGACATCATTGAATCTTCTAGCAAGAAGAGCAATCTCTTCCTCCAAGTCATCATTTGCTTCATAAACTTTGCTCTTGCCCTTGTCTTTCACTTCGGCTTGAAGAGCTATGCACTTCTTGGATGGAGAGGCTTCCTTCATCTCCTTCTTCTTCAACTTGTACATGTGATTTTTGTTGATCATTCCCAAGAGGCATGCGGGTGTCATCCTTGATATGTCGGAGTTGATAAGCATGGTGACAAGAATCTCATACTTCTCCGGTAGAGCCCTAAGCATCTTTTGGGCAACCTCAAGATCGGTGTAAGTTGCCCCAAGCCCTTTGATATCATTGACAATAACATTGAGCCTTCCATACATGTCATTCACACTCTCAAAGGCAACATGGAGAATGTCTCTTATTTGATCTTGAGGAAATAAAGCTTGGCATCCATATATTCACTTGTGCCCTCATGGATCTCCGCCAACTTATTCCAAATCTCATAGACGGTCTCAAGATTGCTCACTCTATTAAATTCTTTTTTGGCTCAAGGAGTTGAACAAAACATTCATGGCTTGAGCGTTGAGTTGAAGGTTGCGGTGATCAACCTCCGTCAAGGGTGAGCCGGTAATAGCAAAACCTACATTCACAATACTCTAAATATGAAAGCTCATAGTTTTAAGGTGAGTAGACATTTTAATTTTCCAAGTGGAGTAATTTGTGCCATTAAACATGAGAGCCTTCCCTACATGGTTCACCTTGTTCGACATCTTCTCTCTAGGCGGTGAAGCCCAATCAAGAGAGACCAAGCTCTGATACCACTTGTAGGATCGAGATGTCGACTAGAGAGGGGGTGAATAGGCAATTTAAAACTAAATGACATTAAGTCAAAACTAACCTAAGTTGCTAGGCTTGGTGAGAGACAAGTCTAACTAAGCAACTAAGTTATGTTTTGTAATTCTAGGATAATAGTAGCTCAAGTATGTCTCTACAAATGTAAATTGCACAAAAGTGATGCAACAAATAAATGAGACAAGAGACAAAAGAGTTTTTCACCGAGGTTCGAAAACTCGTCGGTTTCCTAGTCCCCGTTGAGGCGAGCCCAACTCCACCACTCAATCATGAAGCCACCACACGTCCCCTTCATCAAGGGGTGGGCAAGGTGGGAGCCGGCCCACGGAGAGTACTACCCAAGCCTCGATCACTAGGGGTAGTTCTTCCTTCGCTCCGAAGGTGGTGAACTCCAAATCACTCACAAACCGGCACCGGGTCTCCTCCACAATCTTCTCGGAAAGGTCACCGGGCAACTCCTCCATAAGTCGTTTAGGAGGTAGCAACCTCCAAGGTAACAAATAATACCGCAGCTCAGAGATGATCAAATGCCACACTAGCTTTACAATGAAATAATGCACTTGGCTCTTGGCTAATTCAACTCTCAAACTCACTAAGTGGATGAACACAAAGCTCAATTGAGTGTGAGAGAGGTGCAAGGGTGTATGCAATTGAAGAGAGTGCCAAGAAGAGGTCCCTTGCTGCCAAAAGGGGGTTATTTATACCCCACACCAAGTAAACTAGCCGTTGAGAACGAAATCCACCAACTCTGCTGCCTGCCGGTCAGACCGGCGAAGGGTGGCCGGGTAGACCGGCCTTAAGGTGTAAACTAGCCGTTATAGTGCATTTAATGCTCTGACAACAGAGGGTCCATTTGACTGGAGGCCAAAAGGCCGGTCAGACCGCCCACGACTCGGTCAAGCGCCATCGGCTCGGTCGACCGAGTGTGGCTCTGCACTGGATCGCTAGGCGGAGGATCACACGGCCGAGTAAGACCGGAGGTGTGTGGCCGGTCGACCGCCTCAAGGGTCCTGGGTCGGGCCGTGCACATACTCTACGGCCGAGTCCCTCAGGCCCGGCCGACCGGATCAACATCCATGGTCAGACCGGCCTTTGGACAGAAGGAGACAAGAAATTGAAGATGGAATGCAAATGACCTAATGTGACATTTTGATCATCTCTTTGCTTAGGTCATTACCCCTCTTGATAATACGACAAAGCTATAAATAGAATCTATGAAATTTGATCGTCCAAACTTCTCGATCAATAAAAACAAATCATTAGTTTTTCCGTCATCAATCATTTTTGTATTGTGCCATTAAAAATAATCCTTAGTGATCATCCATACACTTCTTATCGTGTCATCCTAACTCAAATATATGAAACTCAAGAGTATCGTTAGTCCATGATTAACGTTTGTCATTAATTATCAAAACAAATAATGAGGCCTAGATGCTTGAACACTTGACATAGAGCAAAGGATACAATTACTGACATAGAGCAGCATTGCTCGAATAATGAGAAAACCTACGCTCAAGAGGATTTGAACTCAGGTAGCAGCTATCTGCTAGCTGAGTTAGGCACCGTTCATAGGGGCAATATTTTAAAGACAAATCTATATATACCAATAAAGAAATTATTGATGATCGGAATATTTGAAGTTTGATCAAATCCTATTTTAAAGATTAAATATTTATGCCGTAGGAAGCAACGAAGCACTTTGTTTGGGTGACCATAGAGAAAAACAAACTTTCGGTTTAGGTACTTTTGAAACTAGTAATTCCCAATATACCCTTTTCTGAGTCGATAACCCCCAAACGTTCCGGACCGTTGGATGACAAGCAACGGTGGATACGAGGGGTACCGCAGTAGCTTCTTCACGGCAGAGGAATCCACATCCCGGACGGAAGAACGCAGATCGAGTCGCATCGTGGGAGAGCAGCCGCAGCCGCAGCCGAACCAGAAACCGGACGCGGCGGCGCACGGCGGCGGCCGGAGAAAAGCGGGCGGGGCAGTAGCACGCCGTCTCCTCCAGTTGCTACTCGCCATGGGGATCGGCCACGTGCTCGGCGTCCTCGGCGGCGCGCTGCTCGCCCACGCCGCCTACGCCACCATCCAGTGTAAGTCGCAGCGCGCGCCCCTCCTCCCCCTCCCTCCCTCCTGCGCTTTCGAGCGATTCGCCCGCCTCGACCCTAGTGATGCCGCGGCCGTTTCTGTTCATGCTGGGGTTTAGATCTGTCCTCTCGAGCCAGCCGCTGAGGATTTGATTGGATCGGGCAGTAGATGTTGGTTCGCGTGTTGTTCCTGTCGAAATTTGTGGCTTGTACTAGTAAGTACTAGTACGTAGTTGGGGGATGAATTGGATGGAGAAGGGTTGCTGTTTGGTGGCTAAGTTCCACGATTTGATGTTGTTTGTGCCCGTTTGCTGCAGATCGCGCCGTGCTGAAGATCACGGAGGAGGAGTTCTCGAGTCCACCTATGGATGTAAGTGTTCCCCCTTATCCCTCATGATACTTCTTCCTTTTTTTCGGGGAATAAATAGTTCGATTTCTGTTGCGTAAAGCTGCAAAACATGTAGTATTTGGGTTGCGTAAAGCTGCAAAACATGTAGTATTTGGGTTGCTTGGTTTGACAGTGAGTTTGGGGGTAGGGTAGGTGATGGCCATGAATTGTGTATAACTAAAGTTTCCACATGACAAAAAAAAAGAGTGATTTAGGTTGTTTGACAGGAGAAAAGTTGTTTGTTACTATCACTGAATGCTTTAAGCTGGCCAGTTATGGGTTGAAATTGCGCTTCGAGGTGTACGGGTTGCTCTGTTTGTTTCCGTAATTACATGCAATCTGGTTCCAAACTTGATGCTGGTTGTTTTGATCTAGCTGCTTGTTTTACTGGAAACTTGGGATCAACCAGCTTGTCTCTAAATTCGATAAATTAGGCCTTGGGGTGTCTTTCCGTTGCATAATTTATGCTTTTGATTATGCAGGTGATGATGCAATTGCTCATGGGGTTGGCCTTATGCATGTGGGCGGGTCTTGCTGTTCCAGCAAAGTTCCTTTCGGTTCTCCCTCATTCTGAGGAGAATAGGTAAACTACTTGAGTTTTCATATGCAATGGTGTGGTTGATAACCATATTGTAGCTTTAAAGATGACACAATCTTAGAAACTCCGAACTAGTTTCCTTTTCTAAGTTTCAATTGCATATTGCGGAAACTATACTATGGAATGCAGTTGTCTTTGAAAATATCATTGGAATCGACTGTGTTGTTCCAGGACAGTTGTGTATCAGGGTGTGGATATTCCAAACAAGCAATAAAGACACTGTGTGACAAAAAATTGATAAAACAAGCACACAACACTGTTGGTGCATCAGTCCTTTGGTAGGAAATAAGTAAGTAATGTAAAAAATCTGAAACTGTAAAAATTCAGTCAAAAGAGATTTGGACTCATCTGTATTGGGACTGCACCATGTCTTGATTCTTGATTCTCAAATCATGTAAGCACATATGCATTTGATGCAGCTATGATACTTTCTAGGCCATAAGTTGGAAACAAGAAAGATCTCATTGTTTATTATGCAGGACCTTCGAAAAGTAGTTACATGATATATGCATTAGCATAAAATTATTACAGCAGAATTAGATTCATGTTGCTGAAACTTATTTGTCTTATGATTGTGTAAAGTTGGAGCAGTCAAGTGTTAAACACTTGATAGGTAGTGGATTCATAGAATAACATATACTGAAGTAACTATTTTCTAATGTTCTTGCAATGCAAATCAGAGGATCTGTACAAATATGTGAAATATTTTTGGTGTTATTGTTCCATCTCTTCTAGTGACAAATTAATCCTCAAAGTTTGTTTTTCTACTTGATCTGATTCTTTTCAGGGTTTATCTTCTACTTGATCTGCTTTTTTTCAGGGCATTAGAGTGTTTCATCACAAATCCTTCAAATCTACCATACCATACCTGATATTCACTTATTAGCACCTGAATTTGGAATTATGTGGATGATTTATAGGAATTAGATCTTCCTTTCTTTTTTTCTTTTTTGCGAGATCTCTTTTGATTCGCTCCCATAATGCATAATCTTCTTTAGTATCCTGAAGCTTTGAGAGCCTACACCGTAGCTTTTCGTCTGCTCTTATCCAATAGTTGATGGCTTGATCCACAATAATGCCCTGCTATTCTGTACTACACCATTTCTCGCTAATATGCGTTAATGTCAACTGCAGGATTGTTTCACTCCCGGCTAACCTAGACTTTATGATCTTCAACCACCGCGGAAGGGTGCTACCTTCAGACCCAGACTTGAAGCTGAAGACATGATTGAACATTTACAGTTTCTGTTATTTACCACAGTAGGATGATCCATCCAGTTATTTTTTTTGTGTGTTACTCATTGTTGAGGGGGAGAAACATTTCCCAGAACCTAACGTTTCTACTATGTGTAACTCTAGTTTTTGTGTCACCTGAATTCTATATCTGTATACCACTCAATCTTGTGCCAGTCCATGTGAATTATCAGTTATTCATTCACTAGCTTGTTAGAGATATTGCGATGCATGCCTCTCCATTACATATCACTATTGTAGTGTTGTGGAGTTCGCAAAAACACATCCAGTTCAGCACTCACCAGTCACCACTGCATGAATGTAGAAGTGCTAGGTCTTGTTTGGTGGAGCTGGAGATAGCAAGAAGGTATGGCCCTGTTTAAAGGGGTTAAGATTCTTATGAGAATTAGAGAAAATTAGAAAAGCTTATAGTTCAGTTTATTTTTTGAATTCTAGTTATAGATTTTTAAAAATTCAGATAAAAAAACTAAACTGTTCGGGAAACTTTTGATAGAAGTACAATCGTCAGAAGTTCCTCAAACATGCCCTTACTAATCCATTTCAAAAATATTGTTCACGTAACTATATGGTCAAAATTATCTTACATTTTTAAACTACTCATGGTCAAATTGTAGAATTTAGGTGAAAATCTATATTGTTTGGGAGAACTGGAATTTTAAGGTTCTGTTTAGAGAGTCTTAAGATAAAGTTGGTTGGTATTCAACTTATTAAAATCTGAATAAGTTAGGAGTTTAAGATAGTAGTTGGTTGATAGCCAGCTTAGAATTTAGATAAGTTAGGTTTTCTTAGTTTTTGGCTTTTAGCTTTTTAGTTTATTTTGTGAATTATGTAACTATAAAAAAAATTTAGAATTTGGAAGAAAAGCTAGATAGTTGGGAAGAATTTTTAATTCTGAAAAAAATACAGCTGCTAAAAAGCTGCTAAAAGCTCTTTCCAAAAAAAATCTTTTTGGGCACACCGATTAAACGGCCAGAAAACACCCTCCACACCCTTCCCAAAGAGAGAACACAGTCGCACACCAGGAAATCCGCGTCTGTCTCAGAAATAAAAATACGCGTTCACTATCTGAAATAATTGCTTATGAGTGTGTTCACTATCTGAAGCGGCGGAAAGAAAAAACCGGTGCATGCGCAGTAAAGCTGGATATGGCGAAAGCCTACGATCGAGTAGAATGGAATTATCTCCAGGGGATTATGCGCCAGCTGGGTTTTGTGGAAAGTTTTGTTTCCAAGATTATGAGATGTGTCACTTCGGTGATTTTCTCTGTCAAAATTAATGACAATCTGTCACGGCCTTTTAGGCCGACTAGAGGGATCTGTCAAGGTGACCCGATTTCATCATACTTATTCATCCTGTGTTCGGAAGGATTATCATGTCTCCTGAAAAATATCGGACCTGTGCATCTGTCCCGGGGAGTTAGGGTTGGAATCCATGCACCTTGGATCTCTCATTTGTTGTTTGCGGACGATTGCATTGTGTTTTTGGAGGCTTCACATGGAGGGGCGGAGAGACTGGGCAAAATTTTGGATATGTATAACACAGGTTCAGGTCAGCTGGTGAACAAAGAGAAATCGGCGGTGTTTTTTAGTGCTAACTGTGGAGATGAAGCAAAGGATAATGTGCGGAATGTTTTACAAATTGAAACCGAGGCCCTAGCCGAAAGGTACTTGGGGCTGCCCACTGCACGGGGGAGATCTACCACGGGAGTGTTTGGATCCATGCCAACGAAAATCAGAGGACTGGTTAGCGCATGGAGTGGGAAGGAAGCAAGTAGTGCTGGAAGGGAGGTGTTGTTGAAGTCAGTGGCACAAGCGATTCCTACCTATCCGATGAGTTGTTTCGTGATCCCGAAGGATACTTGTCGGAGAATGAAATCCACTATTGTCAATTACTGGTGGAGGGGGATCGGCAACTAACAAACATTTGCACTGGCAAAATTGGGACCTACTGACAAGGCCTAAATGGCAGGGAGGCATGGGTTTCAGGGATCTCAGGTGTTTTAATCTGGTTGTGTTGGGGAAACAAGGGTGGAGATTGCTAGAAAACCCTGACTCAATGTGCGAAAGGTGTTGAAAGGGAGATATTTTCACGGTATGGATTTTTTGTCGGTGACAATGAAGAAACATTCCAGCCATACTTGGAGGGCAATTGTCGACTCCCGTTTTTGAGGACGGGGATCATTCGTGTTCATAGTACAATATCCCTAGATCGAGTAGTTTGATACCCATGAATACAGTTCTGAATTACCAGGTGTAAAGTGCACGAATAGTCTTACATCGAAATTATTCCAATAATAGGCCCGAAGGCAATATCCAATACATATACGACCTACTGGTCCGGATACAACCAAAAGCAGAATATGGATAAGATTAGCAGTCAGAAGGCAGCGGCATGTCGATTGCCACAGGCAACGACCGGGGACTAAGACCTAGTAGACGCCTTCTCCTCCTTCGCCCACCTGGCAGTAAGCATAGGGGTCCTCCAGTTCTTCGTTTCCTCCATCTGAAGGTTTGTGCGTACAACAAGGGTGAGTACCCAACATACTCAGCAAGCCGACAAAGAATGATGCACATGATAGGGTCATTCAAAGGATGGCTATGGTTCATTTGCACAAAGCCAATTTTCACAATTCATTTCACAAACCTAATATCTAGCCAAGTCAAGTTTTAGTTTCAGAGTATGTTACAACGGCGACGGTTCTGTCTACCATCCATCGTGATTTCCAAGGATGGCTTCCCGCCTCCGGTTCGTCATGGTTTTCTGGGGAGTCCACCCCTTCTTGCAGTTCGAGAAGTTGAGTCCACCAGCACACAAAATCATTATGCAATCCCATCCCATCATTTTAAAACTTATGAGTCTAGCCACGGGAGAAACTTGTCACGTCGCTCATTAACCGCGAGCATGGCTATTCGAATAGATTGATTGACTCACGCTGTAGTGGATGTACACTTTACCCGTACTCCGCGACTACTCATTGAATGAGCTTTCATCCCTTCATATGGGATGGTCACAGCAAAGCCTTTCGATAACTTTGCTTCGGCGCACTCCTCCATGAACTTAAATCCTCTTGCACTCTAGCCGTCCTTTCCTAGCAGTGAGAGGAGTTCTGGTGCTCCCAGGGTAAGGGAAAACTTTCACAACATTCTCATTCATTACTCAACAGTTAGGTCGTAGCCTTATCTCAATAACCAGAACCACCTCTTCACTCAAGAACCACTATGCAGGGATACTGCCTCCGCACGGCTATCTACTCCGCTAGATCTATACCAATTCGAGAAGTACTGGCTCGTTTCAGGTTATAAGTCTCATGGGTCGGTCCTTAATTGACCAGGGATCCACCCAAATCCATCCATCCGCCCCAGTCCAAAACATTGGTTTTGTACTTTTTATTTTTTCCGTCAAAACTATTTTCATCATGATCAAGGCAATGTGGCGCTCATGTCTCCACATGTCGAGTTCCAACTACCTTCCCAAAGATAGTTGCCCAAGCACGAAGCTTCTTTGTAAAATCATGAGCATGCACGAATCTAGTATAAGCAGGGCTAAGCATTTTACCCAAGTTATCCTCCGGTTATATCACATCGAAGATTACAAACAATAATTCTAATGGTAATCAACATCAAGGCAGGGTATATCAAGCATAGGTACTCATTGGTGTATAGCATGCAAATTTGTAATTTAAATCAACATTATTTCGCAAAGTAGGATCAATATGTTCAAAGGGAAGTGTTGACTTGCCTTGCTCGCACACTTGTTGGCCGGGGTCTTCAACGTAGTCAATGTCTCCTTCCTCGGTTGCTATCCGTACGTGCGAAAAAGCAATTGAATTCGATCAGAATTCAATAATATACCAGGAGATCGAAAAGAACCATAAAAACGACTCCAAATGTTTAGCCTAAAATTCTACTCGAGTTCGGACGAGAGTTTTTGGGATAAAATCCGATTTAAAAAGCGAGTTTGGGATTTTAGGGTTTTCGTAAAATGTCGATCTAATTTAATTAAGGGGATAAATTTAAAAAGCGCTTGATCAAAAGAATTAGTGCTCGAGGTTTTGGAGGTCCGAGCACCAAAAGATTATATTTTCAATGGTGGAAAGAAAAATAGATAAACTCCGGATTAAAAACACGACGCGAAAACGGAATCTCCGAAAATCCGATTTTGATTTCTGAATTTGCATAGAGAAAATACACGAGAAAACAATATATTTTTGCCCAAATACTTTCCTAAATATTTTTAAAATATTTTTCCTAATTTTCCTGAATTTTTCCATATTTTCCCCATTTTTTCCTTTTTCTTTTTTCTTTTCTCTTTCTCTTTTGTTCTCTATTCCTTTCCTTCTCTCCTGTTCGACCGCGTGCTCCCTCCTCTGTTTCGGCCGGCGGCCGGCACAAACACAAGGGCAGCGGCCCGAGGACTTACCGGCGGCTATGGCGATGGCGAGGGGAGGCGGCGGCGCTCCGGCACACGGCGGCGACGGCTCGCGGCGTTGCAGCGGCCGGCGCACGGCGGCGATGGCGCACGATGGGCGAGGTTTGCGGCGAGGAGAGAACGGCAAGGAGAGGGGAAATGAGGCGAGGTGGGGAAAATGGGGAGGGTGGCCCCATTTTATAGGCGCGGCGAGAGAGGGGAGAAAGAGGGAAGGGGCCGCGCGCAGGTGCGGCGGACGCCACGCGGCGGTGTCCGGGGCGGGGCCGGGCGCGGCGCGCGCACGGACGACATGCGGCGACGTGGGTGACGCGGGCGGGGCTGTGCGGCAGCGTGGATGACGTAAGGCGCCTTGCAGACGCAGTGCGGTACGGGGCGGCGACGGCGCGGCGGGGACCGCGCGCGGCGGCTCCGGCACAGGCGCGGCGGCGCGCGGCACGGGCGTGGCGCACGCGGCCGGGCCGTGCGGGCGGGCACGACGCGGCGGGAGTGGCGCACGCGCGGGCGGCGGGGTCGGGCGCGCGTGTCGGCGCGCGCGCGAGGCGGGGCGGGCGCGGCGCGGCGCGCGCGCAGACGTGTCGCGCGCGCGGCGGGGCGTGGTACGGCGTCGAGCACGTAGCGCACGATGAGTAGTGCACTTTCCTAATTTTCCCGATTTTCATCTTTATTTTCCTAAATCTTTTTCCTTTCACTCTATAAATTCAAAATAAAATCTAATATTCCCAAAATTAGTTCAAAAATATATTTTCAAACTTTTCCTCTTTTATTATTTTAAAAATATATTTCACATGTTTAATTCAATTCCTTTTTCCTAAATCCCGAAAATATAATTTTGATTCCGAATAATTTCTAGACTTCATATATATCTTTTAAAATATTTTATCACTCATTTTATTCACTAATTAATATTACACACCTACCAAAATAATGTTTTGATCCCAAATATATATTTTTATAAATCCACACCCTTTTTCTATTTTATATTAAAATTTCCAACTCTAAACTCCGAAATTCTTCTCCCCAGCGGAAATTCAAATCGTTTTGTTTTTCTCAAACATCGAGATGAATTGCTCACATATAGATTTATGCAACCAAGCTGGCAAATAAGAAGCAATAATCACGATCAAGAAGCAACAAGCAAAAAGTTTTTGTAAGTTCCGATTTTTAATTCCCGGTTTTAAATTCTTCGATTTTCAGGGTGTTATAGCGATCCTTGCAGGGAGGGAAGTTTTGTTGAAAGGCTTGGTATGCTGGATTGGAGATGGCTGCACAACTAGAATCCGAAAGGATAGATGGCTCCCAGGGCACTTTGATGGTAAACCTGTTACCGTGCCGGACGGACTACAGTATAGGCCGGTGTCGGATCTTGTAACGCCGAAAGAAATCTGGAACAAAGACTTGATTCGGCAAACCTTATAGGATTGGATGCCCAAGCTATCTTAAGCATGCCAATCAGGGGGTGGGGAGAGGACTCCTGGGCGTGGGAATCAGAGAGACATGGAGTTTACACAGTGAAATCAGCGTATCGTTTGTTGTATGCAGAGTTCACCTAGCAAAGAAACAATGCAAGAGCTTCAACATAGGAAACCAAATTTGGAAGTATATATGGGCCTTTTGTACGCCCCCAAAAGTGAGAGTGTTTTGGTTGGGGTGAATGGTTATCTAGCGACAAAGTCTGAACTACACTACAGGCACTTAGAACGAACCCCCAATTGTGATACTTGCGGCGTAGATGAAGAATCTATCTTTCATGTGCTGTTAGATTGCCCGATCGCCAAGGCCTTATGGGCTGCTACCAAGGAGCTAACAGGCGCGAAGTTGTCGACCTTGCATCCGGTCACCTGGGCTTTGGACTTGGTTGATCCGAGATTCTGCTCTCCAAGGGAGGCGACTATCTTCCTCTGTGGAATATGGGCGTTATGGCCGGGGAAGAACAACAGGCACCATGGTGAGAAGGAATGGCCGGTTCGTCATGTTGTACAATGGGTCATGGATACGACTTATGATCTATGGCAGTGGGCGCATCCGGAAAATGTAGCTCCGGCAAAACCACTAATCACTGATCGATGGAAGCGACCGGATGAAGGGTGGATCAAGTGTAATGTTGATGCTGCTTTCTCTGATTGGAATCGAATGGGAGCGACGGGGATGGTCCTCCGGGATCATAACGGCCAGTTCTATGGGGGTCAGACCCGTTGGTATGAAGCTGTAAAGTGCGCTTTGGTAGCTGAAGCTCTAGCTTGTCGTGATGGTCTACAGTTTGCTCTCGGCAAGGGGTGATGATCGAAACAGATTGCCAAGTGCTAATGCAGCTCTGGGAGAACCGGGGTAAAGATAAATCAATGATACAGCCAATCCTTCACCAGATTGAAGATGCTAGCAGAAGCTTCCAGGATTTCCGCCTCTGTTGTGCCAGTAGGACCTGTAATAGGCTAGCTCATGAGTGTGCTCGGCTGGTGTCGAGTGATAACAGGTTAGAGGAGTGGATCTTACCTCCCCCATATCTAGGAAACATTATAAGGCCAGTCTAAATGGGGGGGGGTTTCATCTCACTGTTTCCTAGACGTGTGAGTGTTGGTAACCATGAATGAAACAAGTTGTCTCAATGAGATAGTTTCATTACATTATTTCATAGACTTGTTGTAGCATTTAATTTTTAGTTTTTATTGTGATCAAATATACTAGATGACTTTGTAGCCACTTGTGTACAAAATCTTGAATGGAATATGTGATACTTTTCACTGAAAGTCAAAGCTATGTATCAGCATGAGAAGAGCAGAGCAATGAATAAATCTGTGTCATTTCACTTGTCATTCGAGATTCAACTAGGGAGTACAATTGCAAAGCAGAAAGAAGAAACACAGTAATTCTGCTGCTAGGTTTGTCCCTGATTTACACAAGAAACAAGCTCACTCTGCAATCTCCACGGTTCAGAACTTCAGAATAGGGGCTCTCTGGATTCTGAAATTACTGAGATCTGCTACCTCCTCAGGACTCAGTCAGATCACTGAAACTGAAGAACACGCCCCCCCCCAAAACAGCAATTACAAACACACACATGACACAAGCCTACTCCAAATCAAGTTTTTCCTCATGTTTCCTGAAATTCGAAACCAACAAATAGGAACAGCGAATATGATATCATAGCATTTGTAAATCATATATAACTGTTTGCCATTCAAATAAGTTTGCATCATGGATGGGTTCAAGCAAAAAGTTAACATGCAAAAAAAGTGAAGGGCAACTGTCAACCGATTCATGAAATGCTCTTCACATTCTGGACATCCTGGGTCATGGAGTAAAATAAAATAGTTAACAAGCGTCACCATCAGTAGTAGACAAGATCGCTGAAACAGATAAATTTGAATATCTCTAACCTTAGTCACCAAATAGCTTTTCCTCAATCTTACGTAATGCTTTCTCTTGGTTAGCCTTTTGATTTTCAGACATTTGACTTGTATTTGATTAAGCAGGGAATTATAAGCTTCAAACATCTTTGCTTCCTTTTGCTCCTTTGCACCTTTCAAATTTGCATCTGCTATCTTAATTAGTGCTTCAGTCACCTTTTCACGCTCCAACTTACGATCTTTCTGCACCTTAAAAATTTTGCTAATATTGTCTCCAAGGATGACAATTCCATCCATAATACTTTCCTTCTTGCACTTTTCGTTGCGCTTGGCTTTTGCTGCTTCTCTACCAATGGGACGTGTTTGTTCATCTGGAACATCAACTATTTTACTCTTCTTTTTCCCTGTCTCCTCAAATTGTGCACACCATTTCGGCTCATTTTTTAGTATCTTCCACCAATGCACCAACGAAAAACGCTTTCCAAACTTGTTTGCATACATCTTCTGTGCCTCCTCCTCCAGCATGTTGTCGGAGTATCCGCTTGTATTAACTTGAATCACCTTAGTCCAACAGCCATTGAAATCACTGATCGACGACTTCAGACGTGACCAATGAATCTTCAATTGGTTCACTTCCCTTGTACGCTTTCCATTCCCTTTCTTGTTAAACTCATCAGTAACTTCCTTCCAAAATGTATCACCTTTCTTGTCATTTCCCTTAATTGGGTCTTTAGAAACATTCAACCAAGCATTGGCCTACAACATACAGAAAAATAAAATATGATCACATCAAGTGTTCTACCAACCATTGACCTACAAATTATAAAACCAATTAGTAATTACTAGTTTTTCTTCCTCTTCATGAGTCCAAAATCTTTTCTTTGATGGCTCTTTTGCATCATTGTTGTCATCTTCATCAATTTGAATGTTCACCGTCTTGTTACTTGAAGTGCCTTGTTTCATAGTTGGAGGAGTTGATGTCCCATAGGCATTTGGTTGAATAAAATTTTGAAAACCACCTTCTGCTACATAGAGCCTGAAATTTTGAAATTTTGTTAGTCTCCAGTAAAGACTAAGAAATACTGTTAGTAGGGAGTTCCAAACATATATCTCTCTATAGTATACTCCAGCTACAAAGATAAATCACACAGCAAAAAGATGATGGTCTTTTTAGGTTCATGCTGCTCTTTTTCTGTTTGTCCAACAGTTCGAGCAATTGACCAGGTGTTCAAAATTTGATCTTCTAGATGGGTTGGCCAATTCATGAAAAGAACATAAACATTGGGCCAAGTATGTTTTAGTATGCTCCCAAGCTCCATAAATAGCATATTAGCATGTAATATGATTTTCTTCTGTGTAGCAGAGAAATAAACAACAGAAAAATACTAGGAGGTTGGCTTACAGTACTGATGCAATCCAAAACCTAAAAAAAATCAATTTTCACTCGTGGGTTTATCAACCACGATCAAAGTTGGATCCAAATAAGAACCAACATATGCATCCAGGAGCAAGTGAGCAACTGCATCCAGGAGCAAGTGAGCAGCTGCAAATCTGACTTCCAATGGTAAGGGAAGAGGTACCCATAGATTCAGTACATGGGGTATAGCTGTGATACAATATCAGAACTGAAGCTGGTAATACAGATACAACATGAAATTTAATGCTGGTGCATCATCTTTTCATTTTAAAGATACAGATTCCATCATAAAGATGATGCATAAATAGGTCGACAGTTGAAATTTTGAGACAGTACCTACAAAAATGCTACGTAACAAAAATGCTTATGTTTTTAAACCATGATTATATCCCCACAACTAAGTCTGAATTTCAGCTGAGGTCGGACAGGAACGGCATAATGATTCAAAAGAACCATGGACTTTTTTATATAACAAAATTTGGGTCCAATTCTTGTTCAAGCATTTAGAAGAAAGCAAGAATTAGCAAGGCTTTTCCTGAGCCAAGTACATGAAGTCATTAAATCAGGGCATGTGGAAAATGTAAAAAAATCTATGGCACATGTAAATGTCAAGCAAAATGTAAATGAAAAGGCTCACGGAAAATGTATTTTTTTCTGTGGTTTTAACGCTTTTATGAGTAGCTTAGCCACCCTCCAAATAATCTCTTGGAGCAAATTTAATTTCAAAGATCAATTAGCTTTGGTGTCGTCTTCCTCATATACTCCCAGAATACTATCACCCATAAATTCTTCTGTCACCAAACTCAGCTAGAGGTAACAAATGTCCAGTAGGGTTAAAATGGAAGTTTTAATATTTAAGGTCGAGAAGCAACAATGTGAAGCGAGTGCATTTGATAATTTGAATGAAGGCAGGCTTGACTGAATTGAAAAAATATCTCATTATATAGATAAATCAAGCATCAAGAAACAATTTAATTGCACACATAATTAGCAAAGTTTGAACAATGCCAGAAGTCCAGGAACATAATTAGCAAATTTAATTGCCATATGAAAAGCAACATACCACATGCAACTACCATGTAGGGCACTTAGGATTAATCATGGATTTATCCCTCATGAGCTGCACAATTGTGGGAGAACAGCACATGTATAAATAGCTTACCCCTCTCCAACTTCAATGTAAAATTTCAGAAACAACTATATCAATCTCAATTGTAGGAAAGGGAGCAATCCTAGATTTTGGGCTATGTAAACCCTATATCAATCTCAATATACTCTGATCCTTACCATCCTGATCCTTACCGTGACCATGACGACACGTACGATGTTGGCGCAACAGGGGAGGAAATCGATGGCGGAGGAGGAGCAGTCGGCATAGTCGACGCAGTACGGGGAGTAGTCGGGGCAGCAAGGCCAAAAATTGGCGGCGGCGGAGGAACAACTGCCGGCGTTGCTGAAGATCCTAGAGGAGGGCTTGTCCTCTTCAGTCCCAGCCGCCTGCGCGCATGGCCTCCTCTGCCGGGCGCCGGCGGATCCATGGCCACTGGATCCAGGGTGGTGGGATGGTGGACGGGGTGGGATGGCCGGCAGACGGGGTGGTATGGCTGACCGGGGAGGAGGGATGGCGAATGGAGCAGGGTTGCTGGAGCCGGGGACGAGAGGACACGGGCGGCAACGCGTGAGGATTTGGCGCCGGAGACAGGAGGCAACAAGCGGCGGAGCGAGAGGATTTGATGGCGACGCGGGAGGATTTGGCGTTGGAGACGGGAGGCAACAGGCGGCAGCGCGGGAGGATTTGGCGGTGACGCGAGATTATTTGGCGCCGGACACGGGAGGCAACAGACGGTGGCGTGGGAAGATTTGGTGGTGACGCAGGAGGATTTCGCGTCGGATACGGGATAGATAGAGACTAGGCGCGCGCACATGATCTACAAGAACGAAACTTTTCCCCACAACGCGCGTTCCATGCCGTTTCAGTCATTGGAAACGTCCTTTCTAGTTTCACCGGGATGAAACGTTTTTATTCTCTCCTCACTGTTTCATACAAATAGCTATAGCTAACGTGACACATATTAAATGCACATAAATCATCTACGAATACGAATTCTCATTGAGAATGACCTATGGATTGTAATTCAGTGCACGAATAAATTGTGATATGTTTCAGTCTAAAAATAAATAAAAGTCCGCGTCGGCCACGTCGCTCGCTCTCCCTCCCTCATGTGAGCCTCACCTGTCAGCCTCTATCTCTCCGATCTGAACTCTTGCCAACAAAGAAGAGGAGGCGAAGACGCGAGCGCGAAGGCAACGCGACGCGACCTGCCTTTCCTCCCAGACCCGTACCCTCTACCATGTCGGGCCCGAGACCCGCGGCCACCGCGGCCTCGGCGGCGGCGGCGGCGGCGGCGAACCCTACCGCGTCCCCCTCGCAGCCTCCCCATCCTCCTCCTCCTCTTCCGCCGCCTCCTCCTCCTCCTCCGCCCCTGCCTGCGGCGGCGGCCAGGGTGCGGGAGGAGGGAGAGGTCTCCTCCGGCGCCGATGACGACGAGGTGAGGCTTTACTCTCCCGACCCCCTTGCTTGTGTTGTCCCGAAATCGATGCTAAGCAGTAATAGCTCTGGTGGTAGCAGTAGTAGCGTCTGCAACAGCTTGGGGGGTTGACTCACCACGCGTAGGGCACTAGGGTTTCAGCTTGGGATTTTGGAGCAGCGGGGTGTTCGTTCCGGCGTTGCGTTTGGTTTGCAGTAGGACCGGGCGGTGATGGGGGATGCGGTTGATTAGTGGGTATTGTGATGCAATAGGGATCTCGAATTGATTGTGGTTGCGATTACTTTGTAATTGTTCGGTTAGACGGAGAAACCCGTCACTTGGTTTTGAGATGAAGGGTAGGGCATGGATGTGAGCATGATGTGATGTGCCCTGTAGCTCTGGTTGGAGCTGCCTTAAGTTCGGTTGCTCAGCAGAAGCTCCATGAGCAAACAGTCTCCCTTCAGTTGCTATTGCTGAGTTGACATGTACAATTCGGGCAGGATGGGTGTTGTATGGGTGTTTTGAATTTATTTTGGGGTGTATTAAGATATGTATCTAACATTCTAACTATGCATTTATTAGCTTCTCTAACACTGTTTCACGTCATGTATGTAGCCGTGCAATTAGTAGTTTATTACCTTTCATTCATGCTTAGCATTGCAACATTAATAGCTTACCTTGTTTATTCAATTGCCGTGGGCAGCCCCTGCGAGCTCGGTTCACTGCTCCATCCAATGTTTCCAAATATGCGGATGCTTCTGCTCAAGTGTTGCCAGCAAATTTCCCTGGAAAAGGTGAGAGCAAGTACTGTTTCTTTTTATGCGCTTTTGTTTCCCACCTTGTGCCGCTGCATGTTCCTTTCTCAAAGGAAAGTCTCTTACACTTGTTCTGTCCTCTTGCCTCTTATGTTTTGATTTGCTAGGCAGTAATAGCTTGAGTCTCTCAAGTGTTTTTCCTCAGAAAACAGTTGCTGCAAGTTATAAGAAGCCAACGAGAGTGAATCAAGGGATTTTCAAACCTGGCACCAATCGAAACCTTACCTGGCAAAAGCCTGTGTCAAGTGATAACCTTGTGATAACTTTCTCTGATGATGATAGTGGGTCCGACTCCGGAATGTCAAAGCAAGACAAGAGAGGCAGCAAAGACAGTTCACAAGCTACACATAAATCAGGGGTTAATATGCACACTGGAATAATGAGGGAGGAAGCACCTCAACAGAAGATCCATGCTGCAAAGGTTGGTTCTGCAAATTGGTCAGCTGTTCCACTAACATATAGGAATTCAGGGGTAGGCAGGGGATTGAGTGCCACCTTTGCTAGGAGAGATCCACCTTTTCGGCAAGTCACTCCCACTCCCCAAAAGATCATAAATAAGGATGGAAATGTTGTGGGAGTAAGTTCAGCGGTTCATAATTTGGAAAGTTTGCGCCACAAAATTGCTGCTAGGGAAAATGAATTGAAAGTGAAAAGACCGATGTCACCTGGTCTTTTGAAGGACTCAGGTTTTCCCACTGGTCAGACAAGGTTACCCTTGGAGAAGATAGGATTTGAAGCTTCCAGCATTGGTGCATGTTCACGCCTTAATGATCCTGTTGGATATGATGTTAGACCAACTAAAAGGTTGAAACCCAATCAGGAGTGCTCTAACAACCAAGTTCTTGTTAATCAGATACCACCTGTACCTACTGGCAAGTTACTGGGGAAAAGCAATGTGCAATCTTGTGAAAGAAGAGAACACATCGAAAATGGAATTACCATGGACTGCAATGTTGATGAACCAGTGCATACTGTAACAACAGAACCGGGTGGGCATCATATTGGTTCCATTAAGAGCCTTTCATTATCCAAAATGCAGCATACAGTTATACAAGATGCTGACAACCATGTTACAGTTAAACAACATGTTAAGCATGCAGCACCACCAACTGCTAATGAGCAATCTGTGGTGGAAGATGCTAACACTCTGCTGCCTATAACTTCTGTCCGAGCTGGTGCCAATGTAGAAATGTCATCTATTCAAGTGAAGGATAACATGCTTTCTACTTGGAATGGGCAACATATAATGCCTGCTGATACATCAACAGTGTCAAACCTTAGACCGCAGTTGGGACCTGGAGTGGAGGTTAGTTCAGCCTTCTGTCCATTTCATGCTTGTTCTATTGCAGTTTCTTATACTGTTGTCTTAGAATGTAGTACAAACTGAACATGCAGATTAATCTATTTGCCTACAGTATCAAAGTCTAACCAATAGTTCCTTTTTTTCTGGGAAAGTTGGAATCACGAATTACATTATTTCTGAAATAACACCAATGTTATGTTACATCTTACATTAGACAACACACTGGCACTGAGCCTACAAATTCAGTGTATGAGAGATCACACTAGATTCTCTTCCTTGCCATGAAATTGGAACCCTAATTGGCTTGTTGCCACTATTTTCCTAATCCTAGAACACAGTATATATGTTTTTTTTATCCATAAAGATAAACAGGGTCTGTATCTCTACCGCATATATAGTGCAATTGAGTTAACCATCTGTAACTCTTTTTTTTAACAAAAAAAATGATATTTTGTTGTTATATGAGTCATCTAGCAAATTCTTTGGCAAACCAGACGACGATATCTTTGTTTGCAATTGATATCTGGAAGATGCATACTTACTATTTTACTTTCCATGGCTGGTTAGTGCCATGCCTTAATTTAAATTTTGAACTCATTTTAGTTTATTCTGTTTTAATTGATCTAGAGTTGTCAGGAAATGCCTATCTGCAATATTATTCACTTTTTTAAAAAAAAAGTCCCATGTGATGAATATCATAATCTTAAAGGTAAATTTGACATAACTGCAACTGTTTTATTACATTATAAAAACCTAGAACTTCTGTTCTGAAGTTCACAAAAAATACAGCTTTTAGAAGAATAATTACAAAACCTACATCACTTTCACTTCCCCTGTTAGTTGACAGGGTGAACCCACCTGTTAGTCCACACATCTCCCTCCTTTCAGTAACAAGTCGTAAGAGGCTGACACATGACTGCGTTCTACGTTACACGGACACGGGTACGGGTATTGGATACGATACATATCCGATACGCGGATACACACTTTCCCAAAAAACACCGATACGGGGATACGACTAGGATAATTAATAATTATATATAAAATATCCCATAGATATTCAACAACATATATAATGGCGGTGGCCTAAGGCAAGTAGGCCAAAATTAGAGAATAACTAACTTAATTGAGTTCAAAGACAGCCACATACATCATATTGAAAACTGGAAACTAGAAAGAAATGGTGTGTGCTAGGTCACGCAATGGGGCTGTGCCCTAACTGGGCCGTATATTTGGTCTGGGCCGTATCCAATCTGGCCCAAACGTGTCGGATACATGTATCCAGTCCGATACGTATCCATATTTTCTGGATACGTCTGAAAACATATCCATCGCGTATCTGAGGCATATCTGTACCGGATACGTATCGGATACGCGATACGCTGCCTCCCAGCCGTATCCGTGTATCATAGACTGCGTTGGGTTGCCCATCAGATAATTGATGGAGCAGCAGGCTTTTAAGTTTTTGGTAATTAGTCTTAAAGTTGCAGTTTCACGAAATGCACAAGAAAAGTTCCATTTTTTATATTTTCTGCAGTTGTAATTTTACTAAACTTACTCTAATCTGAGTTGTGATGCCAATCCATCTGGATAGTAAAGGCCTTTTCCTCTGTTATTTTGGCAGAATGCCAAATTGAACTGTGGTGGTCAGATAGGTATCACAGGGCAGAACACATCATTGCTCTCTCTGCTTGAGATGGAGGAATTTCAAGAGAGGGAGCTGGAGGATGCTCAAGAGCATAGAAGGAAGTGCGAAGTAGAGGAAAGAGAAGCTCTAAGAGCTTATCGCGGAGCACAAAGAGCTTTAATTGAGGCCAATGAAAGGTGTGCCATTCTTCGTAGAAAAAGAGAGCTTTGCTCTGCACAAGTCCATGGTTTTATCGCTGAAAATTCTTCTTTGGCACAGCCGAGTATTCAGAATGCTGGACACGGTCTTGTAATGCCATCAGTACTCAACTCTCAGGCTAATGCAGATGGTCAGATACCTGGAAATCAGGGTGGCAGGTCTGGGAGTCCATACCCAGAGGAGTCCCCTCTGCAGCCAGTTGATAAGCATGAGGCACGCTCACACAATTTCAATGATAACAGCACACCTTCAGATTACATGGAGGATGATCTTCTACCCCCCTCAAAGCGGGCAAGATCAGATTGTATTTCAGATCTGGAAGATCACATAGAAGAAACTATACATGTATATCCTGTGGAAAACAGACAGATTTCTGGTGAAAGTGTGCAGGACTATGAGCTTTTGGAAGCTTCTTTGAGATCAAGGTTGGTGGAGAGATTTGGGAAGAAATCATATTTGAATAATTCTGGAGAGGCCACTGAAGAACTCTCCTTTGGAAAAGTATCTGAGATTGAGCGTGAGAAGGCATATGTGGGACCTCCTTTACAGGAGGCTGATGAGAACGTTATGACAAACATTGAAGGTTATACACATTTCTGTATTCCCCAAGTCCATTATGTTCCTATTATTGACTTTTGTGTTAAACCTAGTGATGGCCTACATACATGTCATGCATCAAAATATTGCCAGTTGCCATCATACTGGAGATCTAGCATGTTCACATCTGTTAAATTAATCAGTCATTTTGCTATCTTTGTAATAACTAATTACTACGCCCAAGCTCTTCTAAACACCCAAAACATGGCTAAAATTGGTCTATTTCAATAAAATTGAGTGGGCATTGACTCCTTGAACGTAGCTCTTCATCTTCATATTTTCAATACACATGAGAACTGGAGGACCTGTTGAGCGTATCCTTGCATGTTAATTAAAAATGTGGATAAGTATGGCATGCCTTTCTACAGTTTAATGACATGAGGTCTATTGCATAGGTATGGTGGAGCTTGGGAATGACGCACATGAAAAGAGAGCTGATTCTAGCAATGCACCTTCAATTGGCAACTACGATCATGAGGAAAATATTTCCTCTTTTGGAGAATTATGCATGCCATTGAGCGTGACTCATCCCATTATTCCTTCTTCAGCTCCACAAAACGCTGCAAGACACATGAAGAGTTTATTTCCTGATTTACACAAGAAAGCTTCAGACTACAAAAATGGCTGTCAGACCAGCAATGCAGCCTCTGTAGCAACAGTTGGTGTGCCAGATGTTGCCAAGGATAATGGTAAGATGCACTCAACAACTAGAAAGGATATGGACATTGTGAGCGGAGCGGTTGATCCCTTCTGGCCTTTCTGCATGTTTGAGCTTCGAGGAAAATGCAATGATGAAGAATGTCCATGGCAACATGTTGAGCATCATGCTTGGAGAAAGTCAAAGCACACAAAGCATTCGAAGCCCTCATTGTCAGGTTTGTTTTATGTGCAAACAATATTAATCTGGTTGATTGATTGATTATGGTGCATGCATGTATGGTTGTCATATTATGTTTGGTGAAGTTTCTACATTAATGCCTGAAATGCATGCAGGGTGGATTCCTTATGGTCTGTTTCAGCATATTCTGCCCGTGCCAACTTATCGTGTTGGTTCAAATCTTATTAGAGCTGATCTGAACTTGATCCAGTCGGTGTTGGCTAGCAGCATTTGGCAGTATTGGCAAAGGGGGTTTTGTGCTTCCTTTCCTTTTCCATTATCTGTTCACAGGGTGCTTCCATCAGATGCTCCATTCTTACAGGCTGGTGGTGATTCGATTGCAAATTTTGATAGGGACAGACAACCATTGAATCTTCGAATGCTGGATAGTAGGAAGGTGGGTAGGATTCATCATATCACAGTTATTGTCAGAATTGTGGGAGCTATCATCTGGTTCTCCGCTCTGAACTTATCCTTTCAAGTTTGCTGTCCTTCCTAATCTTGTGATAGCACGTAGTATAATCTGGCTAACTCTTTTTCGGTGCTCACTTTGTGGTCCACTCCTTTCGTTCTACTCCTTGCAAAAAAGGAAGATAGAGACAGATGGTTTTTGCACCCAAAGTGGACAAATTATTAAATTTGCCATTGATAGTGTTCTTATTTGCCACATCTGTTTTCTTAGTAGCTGAAACTCATGACTTGGCATAGTTCCTTTATGAAATGCTAGATCCATACTAGTTTCTTGCCCTATTGTCTTCTTTCTTATATTTTGACTAGTATTATTTAACTTTGTGTGCTGTAGAATAAGATTGTACAGGGATCTGTTGATGCTGAACTATTCTTAGAGGGGGCACTAATTCTGTATTTTGGAAAAATCAACAAACCTGACAGGCTCAAGGTGATCTTCCCCATTGAGTATTTTGACATGTTCTAGTTCTTTCAAGTTTCAACTTTCAACACATTTTAATTGGGCTTCATTTATTCGCTACCTGCTTATCTCAAAATATGCATCCTGCAGGCTCTTTTATATCTAGCACGTGCTATTGAGGCCGATCCAAGCACAGTTATCTTGTGGGTGTTTTATCTTCATATTTACTATCAAAAGGATGAAGGACTAGGGAAAGATGACATGTTTTCCCATGCGGTAGACTATTTTATCAATCTTTTGCCGTTCAGTTCACGCCCTACTATGAAAGTTTCATAGTAAAATGTGTGACTGTTAATACTTTTTTCATTTGTTTAGTCTGTATGTCCTGTTTTATTCTTGTGTGTCGAGTGGTTGTTCTGCTCACCTTAGAAATGCAAAAAGCTATATCATCATTTCATTTAATTTCCTACACTGTTTTGGTTCCATACTCAGTTCGTTCATTTATAAACACTTGATGAGCCCTTTCATGCTATATGACACGCTTCAAGTGCAGTATACTCAGTGACGGAGGTTTGAGCAGTGAAAGGCTTATTTCCAGTTGGTATTCACTTTGTACTTATTGGACAAGAAATAACTAGATGGTTTTCTGAAAAAAAAACTAGTTGAACTTCTTGTCAGAGTCAGACCAAAATATTGGTAGAATGAGCATTATTATATTTCTAGACCATGTAGGATAACACACTGTATATTTGCTTTAGCTTATATCATCTTATACTAAATATGAATATCATGTGGTCTTTGATAAAAACATATACTTTTCTTCCTTTTAGGTTCAACACAACGTTTGCTCCTATGAACTATGGCTTATGTACATTAACAGCAGGTTGCGCTTTGATGATCGGTTGGATGCTTACAATGATGCTTTGAGCATGCTCTGCCAAATGACAGCTGACACAGACATGGCATTGAAAGATAGAAGTTCTTTTGTCCTAGATATCTTCTTACAGATGGTTTACTTCTTGTGCATGTCTGGAAATGTGGACAAAGCGATTTCTAGGATTTATGGGATTCTTCCTACTGCAACTCCCGACTGTTCTGGTGACAAGTTGCTCGCTGATGTCATTTCTTGCTTGACCATTTCTGACAGATGCATATTTTGGATTTCCTGCGTATATGTCTCAATTTACAGGAAACTTCCAGAGGAAATTATAGATCAACTGGAATTTCTTAAGGATTTACCTAATTCGTTAGTATGGTTTCCTATTGAACTTACGGTAGATAACAGAAGTCAGATTTTAGTACTATTGAACTATGCTGCTGGTAAGATTGCTGTAGATATTAATGAGACGGTTAAAAACGGAGATCCATCTTACCTGAGACTCTCACAATTCCTCGCTGTTAACCACATTAATTGTCTAGCTACTCTTGAAGGCTTCCAATCTTGTGCTAATCTACTGGTAAAGTATATGGAGGAGTATCCAATGTGTCCTCATATTCTTGTTTTCTCAGCTCGGCTAGATAGAAAGTACTGTTCATGTCCTGGTCTGAAAGGATTTGATGAATTGCTCCTGGGTTGGCCTAAAGAGGTGCAAGGAATTCAGTATCTGTGGAACCAATGTGCTGAGCATGCTTTGGCAGATAATATCGAGCTAGCTGAGAAGGTGCTGACTCGCTGGTTTGAAGAATATGGAAAAGATGGTGATATTCAAAGTGGTGGTGTTACTAGAGCGATGGAAATCAGCAATGGGGAGTCTGTATGGTCATCAGTTTCCTCTATACAAGAAGTTGGTTCTGGTACATCTACATCAGAGGATCAGATCTTTTGGCTATTAAACCTCTCATTATACAGGACGATAGAGAACAATCTACAGGAAGCAAAAGTTGCTGTGGACAAAGCATTGAAGTTAGCACATGGGGAGAGCTATGAGCACTGTATAAGGGAACATGCTGCAATTCACACACTGGAGAAAACTTCATCATCTACCGATATTCAAACTCAAGCAACCTTCAGTCTTATCAGTGGTTATCTTGTAGATCAACGGAACTTGCCCGTCAGGGATCTGCTGTCAAGAAGGTTTATGAAGAATGTTAAGAAGTACAGGCTTAGGCAGTTGATAGATGAGACTATAGGACCAACTTCCGCGGATCCTTCTCTGATAAACTCTGTCCTCGAAGTGTGCTACGGTCCATCTCTCCTTCCAGAAACGATAGGTGAAGTTAAGTACCTGGTTGATTTTGTTGAATCAGTGATGGAGGTTCTTCCTGCAAACTACCGTCTGGCCTTGGCGGTTGGTAAATTCGTGGTTAAGTATTGCACAGGTGATGACCCTACTTCCATGGGCACCCGGTTCTGGGCTAGCTCCGTTCTGATCAACGCCATTTTCCGAGCTGTTCCTGTCGCACCTGAATCAGTATGGTTAGAAGGTGCCAGTCTCCTTGAGAAACTTCAGGCAGCAGAGACTGTGAAGAGATTCTACCAGCAGGCAACCTCAGTCTACCCGTTCTCCTTCAAGCTATGGCACGCTTACTTGAACTCCTGTAAGGGCAGTGGGAGCAGCACGGAGAGCATCGCCGAAGCTGCGAGGCAACGGGGCATCGAGCTGAGCGTAACGCCTCCTTAGCAGGGGCCCTCTTGGTTTGATGACGTGGTGATTCGCCAAGTGGAGCTGTAGTTAGTGTTGTGTTTACTGGAAAGTGAAAGTAGATACATCCGGTGGTGATGGGGCGACTGGATAATTTTCTTCTTGTTTAGGCACAGGTTTAGTGATTACATACCGGTGGATACCATACATCATACATCACAGGAGCTGCTGTTACTGATGGTGTGACTCATGTCAAAAAGGGATACAGGCATACGGTTTTGCATGCCCCACACACTGGAGTTTTGGCTAACTCGAGTATGATTTTCTTTTTGTAGGCAGATTTCTTTATCTGTTTCAGTTTTATGTTTTGTTTACCCTGTTGCAGTGTATGGCATGCAGAACTGTTGTTTTTTTTTGAAACATTATGATCGATGAATGTGAACGAGAATCTTGGTTAACCATTGTGATGTGTTTTCATCTGAATTCATAGGTTCTGCAGCGAATTTTTTGTTGATTCACATGCGTCATGTTTGTTTCCATCTCAGGTTGTTGGTGTTAATAGCCGAGTACAGGGGCGGTGTTTTCATTACCGACCCTACACTTTTTTTGCTCGGTGGCTAGTGGACTCGATTGATTTTAATAAGATCGTTTGATTTTCAGATGTTTGCATAATTTGTAGGCAGGTACGTTTATTTATGCATAAGCCTAATGAACAAAATGTACATTTTTCTTAGGGAAAATTGCCCCAAATGGCATCCTGAGTTTGATAAAATACCTCCTAAATTTATTTTGGTTTAAGATTCTCTCAAATTGTCGTTACTCACCCATTCTCGTGATTGCAAGCATCATAGGATGATACGACTGTGGAGAAGTATGGTGTCTAACAGGACTGTGGTTGTTACAAGTCTTCACTCTTGGACATTGAGATTGTTGGAAGATGAGCTATTATGTTTGTCTCATGGTGTAAAAAGGGGCTTAAGATGAGTCTTATGATGTTTAAAAGGGGCCTAAGAGTGGGTTGTTAAGAAAGAAAATGTGTATGTCGATCAAGAGATGTGATAAGTTAGTCATGTAACACACGCGGAAAGAGACGAGAAAAAACATGCGAACATTAGCAATTGCTATTCTATTAGGGCTAACAATACTTGTCGATTTAAATAAGATTGATGTCAAATTTTAAAATCTTTGTTATAATTTCTAAAATATTTGTGTTAGAAATATGAAGTCCATATATATATATATATTAGTTTCAAAAATAATTTAATAAAATTATATATTTATTGATATATATATATATATTACTAGTAAATATACCCATCCGTTATAACAGGCGTCATTTTATTTTATCATAATTATTTTAAAATTAAAATCTCATGTAATTTTAATTTCTATTTTTTCTTTATATCTTCACCTGTGGTCTATTTCAGCATTGGGCATGCGTATTAATTTTATAAACACTCTTTGAGTTTTCGTAAAATAGCCAGACGAACCGTGGGTTAATTTTATAAACACTCAAGAGGTTTTCTCGCAAAATAGCCGACGAAAAAAAAATTTTAGATGAAAACACTATTTGTTTTATAGATAAGTTATAGATAATAGAACATATTATAATAGAACTATTAAAAAAAGTTTTTTTAATCGTGTCTTTGTGTTGACGCCAAATCCGCACCGTCGATGTGGTGTCGAAAAATACGTCAGAAACACACGTTGTCCTGGAAGATCTGCTTAGCTCCAGTGCAAATCCTAGAATTGATGAAGTGCAGGCGTGCCAGTCAGTTTAATCCTGTCACTGACAAGATAAACAAAGTAGCGAAACATAAAGCATATCGGCCGATAGGCCGATAACCAAAACAACCGATCGACTGATAAACCGATGATGCGATTCTAGCCGATAACCAAAAACAGTCGATCGGCTGATAAGCCGATGGCGCGATTCCAGCCGATGCCGATGTTCGCCGATGTAGTTAGGGTTTTAATTCATCGACAGTGTGCTCAGCAAACATCTATATAAAGGCGATCGACCGACGATAACTAGCATAAACCAATCTCATGAAAAAATAGACATTGATCTGAATATCAAAACACACATCGGCTGAAGGTCCGATAGCATAAAATCCTAAAAGATAAGCCATGATCGATGAATACTATGTTGTCATTGGCTAAAACCAATTCGTATGCAATCCTTACAAGCCGATGCAACATCCATAAAAATTAGGTTTACTCGATCGGCTGTAGATATCAATAGCATATAATCTAGGTCTCAAAATATGTTTAGACCAAGTGACTGGGATAAATCGGTAGTGTATCGAGACGGTATAAATCACTTATGTCTAAAACATACCTTAAGACAAAGATTATACGTATTCATAGCACATCCGATGTCATGTCCAGATAACTCATCGGCTGAAACCCCGATGAAACCCTTATTGGCAGCCAACAGGTAAGCTAGAGCTTGCGGTTCTAATCACGACTTAGTAGGTCAAACTGAACTGATACATCACTAAGTATGAAAAGAGACGCAATATCTAGACAATCAAGCCTTTGACCGATTTTCAGGGTGGTGGATGCCGAAGCTAATCTAATTCAATATAACGATTTAATAGGTATCGACAGAAACCCTAAAACGAGAAAGATAGCCGATATAGCCAAATCGAGATACTAGGACTAGATTCAACATAAATATATGATAAATAATCAGACAAAGATATTAACCGAATCGAAGCAATCCAATAGGTCGAATGTACTGATGCAGCCTTGGACGACGCCGACGTAGCCAATATGATTACCTGAGCCGGTGGGACCTTGGACTTACCCCTTCGCCAGAGATCGAAGCCGATGCAGCCCCGCGTCAGGTGCCAAGTTTTGTCGGATGATAAAGTAGAACAAATAAAAAAGATGACGATGCGTCGAAGTGTATTGATCGAGATATTAGATAGATTACATGAACCTCGGGCTTACATATTTATACCCGTAGACTAACGAGATACTAACAGATTACAATCCAAACTTTTCTAAAGATAGAAGGAAACAAATCGAGTCCTTATCGGATACTAATATACTTTTCTAAAGATAAAATAGAAACTAACAAACTTATCCTAATTAATAGACCACAAGCCGCATCCTTCCTGAACTTGATCTTTTCTAGATAAGATCTTCCCAAACCGAATTTAACAAGAATCCGATTGCTGAAGATATTGACAATAAAAAGCCTCCATTGGCTGATACAAAACTCTCAGCCGATTTTAGTTTTGAGCCGATATGAACACTTAGCCGATGAAGACTTCAGAACTTATCAAATTTTAGCGCTAACATTTTGTAAAAAAACAAGTATTGTCAATCTAAATAAATGGGAGGAATATTAAACCAAGTTAAATTAAAATGATATTTGTAACAAATCCGTAAATCCGTTTTATATGGGGAACTCAAAAACTCAAGATGATATTTCCGATGATTTTTGTAATTTTTTCTTATGTCTACTGGGGCTGTATGATTCCTCCGTCTAATGACTACAGTAGGAGTAGAAGATTTACGCACATCTTAGTCAAATTTTGTGTAATTTGATAGACATATAGTCAGAATATAATCATTATAGTTAGAATATAATCAGAATATAATAAAAAAATATAATCATTATAGACAAGTTATCGTACTAAAATTATAACCGTAGATTTATATTATTACAAAATGCTTGTTAGACATATAGTCAGAATATAATCATTATAGTTAGAATATAATCAAAATATAATAAAAGAATATAATCATTATAGATAAGTTATCGTACTAAAATTATAACCGTAGATTTATATTATTATAAAATGCTCAGAGTTGAACTTTTGGATTTTATGTCAACATCCAAAATTTTTATGCTTTGTGAAACAAGCGTAACTTAACCGATTAGTTTCTTTATGGTGAAACCAGTCTACCCGAGTTTCAGTTATAGACTTGACATGGATATTCGTATTTACGACTAATTATTCTTTTTAGGTAGGTAAGATACCTGTTAACAGCGAAACGTCTATAATAACTTCGTGAATCTGCCTAGTTTTTCGAAGGTTCTTATAGGGATAAGACGTACAAGTGTATTCTTATAGCGTGAGTGTACGTACGTTACGAGCGTCTGTATTTGTATCATGTTCTATGCTTTGAAATATCAGTAGAGCATCTCCAGCACCGATCTTAAACCTAGCCGCTAAACAATTTTTAAGAATTAAGATAAAAAAAATAGACTGTACATCTCCCAAAGTGAGGAGACCCCCAAATCCTCCCCACAAGTCCCACAGTCCTGAGGCTTGAGAGCACGCTCTCGTCTCATTCCCGCGCGCTGTGGATCTCCTCTAGTGGCCGCCGTCGACTTCCCCCGCACCTTCGGCAGGATTGCCCCAAAAAGGTGAGATTTTTTTCATACCTCCGTTTCCCGTCGTCGCAAGGACTCCGACCGCCGCGCTCCCACCATCCGCCTAGCCACACGCCGTCGTCCGCACGTCCGCACGCCGCACACCGCCCACCCCCATGTCCGTCCTCCCGCCATCAGCCTGCACATCGCCCGCACGCCCTCCGTCCTCCCACCGTTCGCCTACCCCCACGTCGCCCCTCGCCACACGCCCTCCGCCCTCCTGCTGCCTGCATGCCCCCGCGCTCCCTTCGCTTGCCGGCCAAAGGGCCACCGCTTGCACACCGCCAGTTGCCCCATTGATTTTTCTGGAGAAGGAGGTAGAGTGTGGAGTAGTACTTGTGGTACTCGTGGAGAAGAAGAAGTAGTACTTGGCTATTTGATTTTAGTGGACAACTGAACATTGATTTGATTTTAGAACTGTAGTGCACTTTGTTGGCGAGAGGAGATTCAGGATGTACAGGGAGCTCTTCTTGCGCATGGTGGCTGGTGTGGAGGCTCATGATGACTACTTCAAACAGAGACCAAATGCAGCGGGCCTTCTCGCGATGCCACTGCATTGCAGAAGGTATGTGATGCATTTTGCATGCTTGTGTATGATGTTCCAGCTGATAATCTTGATGAAGTCGTGAGGATTTCAGAGAGCACCATGATAGAAGCCTTCAATCACTTTGTCAAGGTTGTGGTTGATGTGTTTGTTGATCAATACTTGAGGGCACCAACTGCTGATGACACTGCAAGGTTAATGGCCATGAACACTCCAATGGGGTTTCCAGGAATGCTTGGTTGCACTGACTGTATGCATTAATTAGGGGTGAAAGAACTGTCCAACAGATTAGAAAGGGCAATATTCAGGGAATGTGGATGGCTAACCATGATTCTTGAAGCCGTTGCATCCAAAGATCTATGGATTTGGCATTCCTTCTTTGGACTACTAGGTTCTCTCAACGATATCAATATTCAACAGAGATCACCACTTCTTCAAAGGCTTACTTCAGGGACAGCTCCGGAGTTGGAGTTTATGGTGAGTGGTAAGAAGTACACCATGGATTACTATTTTGCTGATGGTATATACCTTTTTCGGGCCACTTTTGTGAAAGACTATTTCTAGTCCACAAGGTAACAAGAGAGTCCATTTCGCAATCGTTCAAGGAGTGAGGAAGGATGTTGAGAGAGCATTTTGTGTTCTGCTAGCTTTTGGGATAGAAAGACCCTATGGTACATAATGACCGTTTGTGTAATCATGCATAACATGATTATTGAGAGTGAGCGAAATGAAGATGGATACTTTGACTATGATCAAAGAGATGGCGAGGTGTTTAGGAAGGAGGAGTACCAGACGTAATCGGCTTATGTTAGACGACTTTCTAAAGATATATAAAAAAATTGAAGACCGACAAATGCATGAGCAACTTTGAGATGATCTTGTGGAGCATTTGTGGGAGCTTCATGGTGCTTGGTAGTTTATCTCATTACATTTTCCAGCAACTATGCATTGTCTTGAACATTTGCTAATAGGATATGCCATTTCCATGTTTGAAAATTTTGAATTTAAATTTGAATTATGGTGTTTCAAATTGTGAATTTGAATATAATTGAATTCCATGTGCTACAAATATTTATGTTTTAATTATCATGGTGTTAAACTATAAATAAACATAGTCTTTATTAAAATAGAAGAGAAAAGGAAATAAGCGGTAAGAAATAGCAGATGGTCGTTGTGGTCCTTAGCGGGGTTGTGTCTTTTGGAGTTTTCTTAGGAGCTTAGGGTGGCGCTGCCCTTCTCGTCTTTTCCCAAAGTAGCTTTTAGTTTTGAGTTCCTGTGTTTAGCTTTTGTGCTCTCCTCCTCTCCGTTTGCTGTCGGTCGGTCGACGGATGGCGTCTTATATTGAAACTCTTTCTGCTTTCTAATATATCTGACGTGCAATCGCGAAAAAAATAGAAGTTGCTGCTAGAGTTGAATGCATTTTTGAGGTCCTAAAGAATTGGGGGCAGCCTCCATTTCTTTTTTAAAGGCTCTAAAATAGGTAGTATTGCTACAGATCCTCTAAACTAAACCCCAAAAAAAATGAACAAAGGGAGAGTAAAATAGAAAGTGTTTGAATAACAAACAAGGCAGGCGCACTGCGTATTCCCCGCTTAGTTCACCCACTCACGTACTCTACCCGTACCCACACGTAACGTAACCTCTCCTCTCCATTCTTCTTATCGATCCATCCATCCATCGCTCGCACGACGCCGCGGCGCGATCGCATCCACTTCACCTCGATCCCCCCCCTCCTCGCCGGCCACCGCCGCCGCCGCCGCCGCTTGTCCGCGCGCCTGCAGAGCCGAGAGCACGACTCCGGAGAAGAAGACGCGCACCGATGCATCCGCTGGTGGGGGCGCTGGTGGAGGCGCGGGAGCGGTACTGGTGCGGGGACGGCGGGGCGGCGCTGCGGCACGCGGTGGCGTGGGCGGGGGCGCTGGCGCTGGCCGTGTCCGTGGCGTCGTTCGCGCCGGAGGCCGCGTTCGTTTGGGCGCTGACCGGCGGCGGCGGCGGCGGCGGCGGCGGGAGCAGGGTGGCGTGCGCGGCGGGCGCCGTGCGGGTGCCGCTCGACGGCGGCGGGGACTTCGTGTGCGTGCCGGCGAGGATGGCGGTGCGGTCGGGCGCCGACATGATCGTTCCCCCGGCGTTCGCGGGCCTCGCCGTCGGCGCCTCCGCCTGCTTCGTCCGCGCCCTCGCCATCGGCCGCCGCCTCGACGACTACTAGCGATCGACCTCCGCCGCCGCCGCGGACTCCACTCTTCTCGTCGACGAGATCAATGGCAATGCTCTCTTCTCTCCGCCGTTACAACTACGCCTTCCTCTTTAGAAGGCGTATTCTATTTCACATTTTCTTCGCTCACTAATACGCCTTCCACCTAGGAAGGCGTATTTGGCTTCACATTCCTTTCCTGTGATCTGAAATTCTGAATGATGTACTTACAAATGCATGCGGTTAATCTTTGCTGTAATCACAAGATTATCAAACAAGACCATGGAAAATGTGCCCATAATGTGCAGTCTTTTGCATATTCATTCATAGTTGCCTAGTTGGTTACACAAAATTTGCCACTAATCATCACGGTGTTGTATTTGTCAAATTAACTTGTATCGATCATTTCTCACTGTAAAAAAAAAGTAATTAAGCAGCTATCTCTAAGATGATTACATGCATGTTTGGTGATCTACAACACTATTATCATGTACTAGGTAAGACTTCCAACTCCACCTTTAAAAATAAATAATTAGGTGTAGGTTTCCACCTATCACTTTCAGGAAGAGATGACTAAATGCCACCTGAAACATAGAAGCTGCTGAGACAGAGACAATAGGAGCATCTTTCTTCTCCTGTCAAGCTTTTTCTTTCTTTTCTTTTTCCTGCAGTGATCACTAGACACTGCTTTAGTTTCCAAGCATGACAACAAGAAGTGCTCCATAGCATAGGAGCAATTATTCAGGGGAAAAAAAGGTTGTTTGTATAATTCCTTTATCCAAGATCTAGTGCTGCTGAGATAGGACAACATGGGTATTTTTCTTCTCCTGTCAAGCATCTTCCTTCCTGTAGTGATCAGTACACACTGCTTAATTTCCAAGCATAGCAACAAGTGCTTCTATAGCAGAGGAGGAATTATTCAGAAAAAAAAACACAAAAACTTGTACAATGTCTTATCTGAGAATCTGTAGCCCTTAGGATGTACAGTGAGGTATCACCACCACACTTCACTTATGCACATATATATATACCATCATCAACTCTAAATTTAACGTCTTCACCTCCTCAAAAAAGATTTGGAGGAAGAGACGTCCCTCCAAACATTTTTTAAGAAGAAATTAAAACTACACACTCTTTGCCACTGCACTATCAAGTACATCTTCACCTCTTCACTCCCAAAACCAAAGGAAACCCGGCGATTTTCATGGTTTACCATGAACAATGCTTATACCAATATGAGTCCATTTGGTGATCAAATTCTGGCCGTCCGGTTTGTACGCGGCGACGGCCGCTCCAGATGGACGGCCGGCGAGGCGACCAGCTGGGTGAAGCTGATGGGCTCGGCGTAGCGCGGCGATCCGTGGAAGAAGCCATGGCCGCAATGCTGGTAGGCGGCCTGGGTGCCGTGCACCTTGTCCCAGAAAATGTAGTCGTCCCGGTCCGGACACAGGTTGGTGGTCGCCGAGCAGTCGGCCTCCGCGTTCAGCTTGCCGTCTCCGCAGCACGCCATGGCCACCTCCTTCAGCCCTGTTCCATCCATCCAAACACACATCATTTCAAAGATAAGGTGAAAGCTCTGTTTTTCGAGCAAAGTTTGCGAGCTGAAATCTGCAACTTGGTAGTCATGCTAAATTGGCTCAAACGTTCCTCTTCTTTCTTCTTTTTCGTTTCTCTACCTTTTTTTTCCTTCATTTTTTCTGTTTTCTGTTCTCTCTTCCCCTGTATTACCTGTTTATTCAACCGCTTGGCCATGTCTTGACCACCATTAATAATATGGTTATAAGGTAGAGTCTCTTTACCTTTCAGCGTTAAAAAAAAAGCTCTGTTTTTTTCTCAAGTGAAATACGGTACGAAAGAATCCTACAAGAGAAAGCTCTGTTTGGAACACAGGAATTTCGTAGAAGTTTTTATAGGAAAGAAATGTTTTTTTTATTTAAGTATAAAGTAAATTGTCTATCCTTCGCTATCAACCTAAATAAACTTTTATGTAAACTTTTTAATTCAATGGCGGGCTAATAATAGATATTTTTGAATGTATATTAAGATGCTCTCCTGATTTCAAGAATATGTAGGAGTTTCTTTTATGTAGTTTACATTGCAAAACGATGGATCTCCTATAAATTTCTAATTATAAGTATGAGAATCAAAAAACATGAAGATTCTTGATTCTCCATGGCGTCTAGGAGATGGATTATTTTCAGAAACAAGAAACCAGAACCAGAAGTATCTTACTCTCTATTTCACGAACATCTTCGGACTTGTAACTTACCAGCCGATGATGGATTCTCAATCATGTCGTAGAAGGTGTAGTAAATGCTGCCGATGGAGTACACCAAGTCCGGCATGGAGGCTGTGGCGGCGGCCAAGTCACGCCGGAGGAGATGGTTGAAGAGCCGTGCCTGCCAGTTGTCAGCGCCACTGCATGAACCATTTTCCATGGTGATCCTGGAGATTGGTAGACACCCAAGAGGTAGCACGTCAAGTATCCCCAGCCTCCGAGCCCCTAGATTGTACAATGTCTGCATCACACGCAACACAACATGAACATCTTTTTAAATGAAACAAGATGCATATATGTTAGACTGACATGTTTCCCTTCCTATGTTAAATGCAAGTCGTTTGAGACTAAATTCTCGATAATGGAAATCAAATCAATCCAATCTCTACATCCAGGAAGTTGTTTGGGACTATAGTCACTCTAAACAGAAAACCGCTCTTAATTTCTGATATGTGCCAGTAGGGACTTCTTTGGAATATAAGAGTTTTATAAGATTTTCACAAGAATTGGTTCGTTTCCTCCAAAATTCTCAAAAAATTCATCCATTCCAATGGAGGCCTAAATAGGAGGATATAAGAATATAATACTTCTTTTCACAAGTCTAAGAGACCTTGTTAGGAAAAAATATGACCTTCGTTTGGAATTATGGAAGTGCATACTCCCTCCGTACACGAAATAAACATCGGTTAGGACAAGATTTAAATGTGAAAACTATATAAATAGATTTATCTTAAAAAGTACTTTTATAATAATATACCCATATCATTATATAATACATATTTTTAGTAAGAAAAAGTCAAAGTTATGTTTTGGAGACCGTGCCGATGTCCTAAACGACGTTTATTTCGCATACGGAGGAAGTATATACCTTGATATGCTTGATGTAAGTGGCAACCATGTGGGCGATGAAGGCCGGCGCGTCGCTGACGGGGACGATGCCGTCAGTAAAGGCATTGTAGTCGTTGCCGCCGGTGCAGGTAATGAACAAGGACCGCGAGAGCAATTTGTCGATGCTCACACCGTCGACCTCGCCGGCGGTGACCATTGCCACCTTTGTTTCGGCGAAGAGCTTGACCTGCTCTCCAAGGCTGATCGTGCCGTTCCCCTGCATGTCATATCATGCAATTGATCAAACTATCTGAACAATTCACTGAATTTTTCGAACTATCTGAATAGAATAGGGATAGTAATACTGATTGTCTTTTCTCAAGAAAAAAAAGTAGGAAACAATTTAATTTTTAGACCGTTCGTTTTTTTAAAAAGGCACTTTTCGATGGTTTCCTCTGTTTCATCACTAAAGCAAAAGACATTAATCAATATTAGTCCATAGCCACTAGTCCATATCTCTGTTCTTCATTATGCAATGCAGGTAGAACAGAGTTTTAAATTTGGTAGACTGACCAGCTGACTTTAGATTTTGTTGCAGTACTTTGTAACAATCTGTGATTTATCCACTGATTTGTTCTGTGCAATACTGTTGAAATTTGGGCAAAGCAACTGTATGACTTCCTCTCCCAGCATAGCACTATACTCCACACTCTTTTCCATTTTACCCCCTCAACTAAACCTAAATTACAACACAAATATATACCAACACTCCCTTTCAAGATGGGCACTGTATATCAATCATGTCCATCTTGCTACATAAAGTTATACACTCTTTAATATCTAAACCTTTAGTCAAACAGTCAGCAACTTGCCCCTCGGAGTTTATAAATTCCAGATTCAAAATTTCTTCATCTAGTCTTTCTCTAATAAAAAAGCGATCAATCTCCACATTCTTTGTTCGATCATGTTGAACTGGGTTATTTGCAATGTTGATAGCTGATTTGTTATCGCACCAAAGCTTCATAGGACCATCTATCTGAAACTTCAACTCAGTCAGGAGGTTTCTCACCCATAGCAATTCACTTAAACTTTGAGACATAGCTCTATACTCTGCTTCTGCTGTAGAGCGAGATACTACCGGTTGTTTCTTACTTTTCCAAGTCACCAAGTTTCTGCCAACAAATACACAATAGCCTGATGTAGACCTTCGATCATCAGGACAACTTGCCCAGTCTGCATCACAATATCCTTCCACACTCAGATGTCCATTCTTCTTAAACAATAATCCTTTGCCTGGGCTTTTCTTCAAATATCTCAATATCCTGTAGACTGCATTCATGTGACCACTTCTTGGATCATGCATATATCGACTCACCACACCGACATAAGATATATCAGGTCTTGTGTGGCATAGATAGATGAGTCGTCCTACAAGTCTTTGATACCTTTCTCTATCCACGCATTTCTAGATTCAGCCCCCAATTTGTGATTTTGTTCTATAGGGGTAGAAGCCGGACGACATTCAAGCATACCTGTCTCATTCGTAGATCCAACACATACTTACGCGTGAGAGAATAATCCCTCTAGGAGATCTTGCTATCTCAATGCCTAGAAAGTATCTAAGTTGTCCCAAATCCTTAATTTCAAACTCCTTCCTCAAATTCTCCTTCAATCGAATCACCTCCAAGGTGTCATCTCCAGAATAATGAGAATTTTTTGCATTTTTAATTTTTTTTTAAAGATTTACAAAAATAACTTCCGAGTTTGAAAAATTTCAAAACTAATCTCCTCCCGCCCTCGGGAGGCGTGAAGGAAAAACGCCCTCCCGAGGGCGAAAAATCCGACGTGGCGACGGCCGTGCGGGGCCGTCGCCGCGCGGTGGCATTTTTTGCGGGCGGCCACTTCCCGCCTCAGGAAGGGCGTTTATCACTGTGCACGGGGCCGCCTCCAAAATGCCGGGGGCCGGCCTTTTTGCGGGCGGCCCCCCCCGCCCTTGGTAAGGGCGTTTTTCACTGCACGGCCGCCGCAAAAGGCCGCCGCCGGCATTTTGCGGCGGCCCCTTCCCGCCCTTACCAAGGGCGTTTTTCACCGTGCTTACGGGGGCCGCCGCAAATTGCCACGGCCGCCCGGCAATTTTGCGGCGGCCTCTTCCCGCCCTCTGCAAGGGCGTTTTTACCCAGCCGATATATGCCGACTCTCAATCATTTCAAGCTCATTTACACCTTTCCAAATCCGAAAAGAACAGAGAGAGAGAGGTGAGGAAGAGGAGGAGCGCGGCGAAGCCCTGCGGATTGCGTACTTCATTGGAGGTAAATGCAATATCTCGTCATTATTTTGTTTGTTAGCTAGTATGTAAATGAAATATTAGGAAAAATATAAATTTGTAATATTTGAATAGGTATTGAATAATTTGTTATAGATTTGTAAAACAGATGGTTTAATTTAGATAAATGTAGATAATTTAATCGACGGTAACATAGGAAGAATAGATAGATCAACAAGGATATTTAATGGACATTAACATAGGTAAAATAGATAGATCAACTTAGGTAGAATGTGTTTGGATGTAAGTGTAAATTATGTGAGTAGATGGTAAGCACTATAGAAAATCGTACGTATAATTTTGTTGATGATCAAAATATGTTTAGATATAAACTACGAGTCAATTGAATTTAGTTTATAAATTTTGGCAAACTGAAATGAACGAGTTACGATTGGCGGTAGATGGAACGAACAAATCGATTTTAGAAAATTTAAGATGTAGACCGAGAGAACATATTGTTAAAGAAATTAAGTTAGGCACGTAATCATCTAGGCAATATATTCGTAGTATGGAATAAACTCATTTTCAATTTGTTTGTCGTGCACTATGGCAAGTAAGATCATATTTCGGATAGTTCACTGTGAAGGCAACGTTAGATACGGTCCGAAGGTGTAGATTTGTCGAATTTAGGATGAAATCAAAGGGCATCGATAGGCCATGCGAGAAAACATTTGAGTCGAGTGTATAGTTGGTTGCTACGTGGATTTAAAGTGGATACAAGAGTGAACACAATGTCTCTATCCGTTGTAGTAAGTCGTGCAACGTAAGGATATTATTGGGAACTTATGCCTATTGATAACACCGAGTCGTGGAGACGTTATGTGGATATGGCACTTGAAAGGTCCTGGCCCCTTGTTATTTTTGTGGCACCGCACGAAATCGATAGCGTAATACAATGCAAACGAGTATGGCGAAGGTCCAAGCAATGAAGCAAGCTTAGAGGAGGCGATTGGCGTGGCGGACGAGGAGAGAGAATCGAAGCAATTGTTGAAGAAATGGAGAGGGAGGATTCTGAAAATGAGCGAGCGGAGGGCGATGAATCATCGGACGAGGAAGAAGATGTCATGCCGTCGATTGGAAACAAGCTGATTTCTCTCAACTTGTTATCTCGGAAGGGCAGCATGTTTCATTTGAATACAAAGATAACGAGGTCATCCAGGGTGCTAGGTATGCTCATAAGGAAGACATGAAAGAGGCAAGTGAAGCATTGGGCGGTGTCTTTGCATAGAGAGTTTAGGGTGGTGAAGTCTACGAACTATGTGTATGATGTGAAGTGTATGAAGGATGATTGTCCGTGGCGCGTTCATGCATATAAGGGAAAATGGAATGACTATTGGAAAGTGAGCATTGTTGGTGAGCACACATGTCTCATTGCCGGGGTAGATAAGTACCACCGCAACATCACCTCGCGTTTGTTGCCGGTGAGATGTACACCATGTTGTTAAAAACACGGATTTTGAACCAGCTCCATTATTAAGCACATTGAGAACAAATTCAAGTATACTATTAGCTATGCGAAGGCTTGGAGGGCGAAACAAAAGATATTGGAGATGAGGTATGGCACATTTGAAGCATCGTATGACAATTTACCTCGTCTATTAGCCACCATTGCTCGAGAAACCCCAATACCTACTACGACATTCGGACATTTCCATCATCTACGATTCGAGCAAGAGCGTGCTAAAGAGCCTTTTTCTCGATTGGTGCTTGCATCAACGCATTTGTTCACCGTCGCCCGTGCTGTGCATAGATGAAACCTTTCGACTGGGAAATACAGAGGTCGATGCGACGGCGATTGGAGCAGATGGGAACAACCAGGTGTTACCTATGACGTTTGCATTTGTCGAGAGTGAGAACACCGAAAGCCGGTATTGGTTCTTGGAGAGAGTTCGATGCCAAGTCGTTCGTATGAGGCCCAATGTTTGTCTCATACATGATCGTCATGCCGGCATGCCGAGGGCAATCGACTACCTTCGAATGGTTGGCCGGAGAGGGACTTCCAGCTAGGTGGCATGATGTTCGGAGTAGGTGGTGCATGCGTCATATGGGAGCCAATTTCTACAAACAATTCAAGAACAAGCACCGATGGATCTATTCAAGAGGCTATGTGGTCAAAATCAAGAGAAAAAATTCAATGAGATGTGGAGAAGGTTGGATGAGCGACAACGAAGCAAACCGACGAGCAATCTCGTTTGCCACAGTTGACGAGCTGCTGTACCTCTTGGTCCATTGCATAATGACCCGCCAACAATGAGAAGGAGGTCTCGCACCATCAATACGTAATTTCTTCCACTTTGGATAGAGAATGAACCGAAAGAAAAGTGGTCTCGTTGTATGACACCGACGGAGCTCGATATGGTATAATGACAACGAACCGGCCGAGGTGTACAAGCTGGGTGATGCGAGGAGTTAGGGGGCTTCCATTGGTGGGTATTGTGGAATTTATCCTTCATGGCACGCAGGCATATTTTAGGGATAGATTTAAGAAAATATCCCCTTTAATGGTCGATAACAAAATTGTATTTGGCAACGTGGTGACGAAATATATGCAAGACAAAATTCGAAGGCTATGAAGCACGAGTAATCCCCAAGGAACCCAAGTTCTTCTGCGAGATCATGTGTGTCGACGGGAGAAGGCGAGGCATCAACCGTGTTCAAGCCGTGCGGGAATGTGTGCTTCATGCGGATGGTGGTTGTAGCTGCTGTATGAAGCCGAAGCTTAGACATCCGCCTTGCTCACACGTCCTTGCACTGGGACCGGCATAGTTCCGATATTTATGTGTCACGGTACTACAGAAAGAATCAATTTTTCATACGTGGAAGGAGGAGATATATGGTTTTGGGATATCTGGATCGTACACAACACTGCGGCCACAAGTGTTCTACATTCCGGATCCATCGAAGTTAAGGATGAAAAAGGGACGTCGTCGGTCGAGACGCATCGAAACGACATGGACGAGTCCGAGGCCGGGAAGGACCCTACGTTGCAGCAAATGCGATGAGCGCGGACATACATACAAAAATGCCCGAAGAATTCGAAACTTCAACCGTCGAAGGTTCGGGACTTTCCGGACAGCCCTCCGATGGTAGCCGTCCATCCGGAGAAGGAACAACAACGAGGCGACCACGTCTAGACGTGCTCGTGCAGCGACTACGTCGTCCACTGGAGATGCAATGGCTTGATTATTTTGTTTGCTCCTTTTCAATGTAGTGGTGATCTGATATTTGTACTATTTGTCATGTTGTAGCCATCCGTCGTGCGTGTAATATTTATCATTGTGAGACGTAAACTGGTTTATTGTTGTTGTGATACTTATATGTTGTGTTTGTTAGTTTGAATTAAGACGTGAACTTTTTTATGTTGAGATATATTGGATCATTTATGTCATGTATTCATGTTGTTTTGATTTTTCTTATAAATTGCTTATTGTGTGCTTCATGTATTCATGCGGGTATGGCGGACGATACACCGCGCTTTTCAGACAGGTGGACAGGCGCACAGTCGTACTTGTCGGCGGTGCGGGGTGCTCACCGACCACCTTTCGTCCACGGCCGTCGCGCGAGTTGTTGCGTGTCGATCCGCGACACGTCGAGCGGTACGTTCAAACTCTTATCACTTATTGCAGGAACACTATGCTTGATACTAATATTACACTATGTGTATGATATGCAGTTACGTGAGTCCGGCCCGATCGCTCTCGCGACTCGTTGAGGCGCGTGCCCACGATCACGACCGAGCCGGACGGTTCGATGCGGACCGGTCCCGATAGCGCTTTGGTGGATCGGTGGCGTCCGAGACGCACACCTTCCATCTTCCTTGTGGGGAGATGGCTCCAACGCCTGCAGGGGCGTCTCCTACCTGCTAGGGCTACCACTAGCCTGGAGAGGCTGTCGGGCTGTGGACGGTGTTGGTGGATGGAGGGACGACATCACTGCGCGCTTTGCTCGAGTGATGAGGCTACGGGGCTCCCCGCTTCGTCGATCTACCCTTACGCGACCACCGGGCCTACGAAGACTTGGATTATGCGGTTCACGGTAAGTTAACTTCAAGACTTCGATATTTTTCATTACGTCGATGTTTGTTAACATGGTTTTGTCCTTTGTAGCCCGACAAGCTCCACCCCGACGCCGACGAGTACTCCGTGCGACGCTCGTTGGAGGCGTACCGCTTTGGTTGTTCGGTGGGTGATGTTCACCAACACGTCGGGGAACACTGCAGAGGGGCTCGATCCACTACGCCCGGTCGATAGCGGACGCGGAGATAGGCGTGCCTCGGTGGAGTTGGGGTTCAGCCGTGCTCGCAGCCACCTACCGTGGGCGTGCGACGCGTGCACGAAGACAGATCCGGAGCGATCTTCACAGTCGTCCCTTCTCTTACATGTGGGCTGCGGAGCGGTTCGCGATCGGTCGACCGGTCGTCGACACCTCTCCGTACGACGTAGCGCCGCTTTCGAGAACCCTACGACGGGCCTACGATGGGTTCGTCTGGTTTCAAGCAACGTAAGTACAAAGTCATATTTCTTTCAAATATTTAAATTGTGTTGAACAAAACTTGTAACCACTTGATTTTTTATTGTCGCAGCGTCGTTACGCCCACGCTCGGTGAGACGGAGCTACCCGGACTTCGTGTTCGAGTTGGACCGTCTCACCGCACGACGTTGTCCGGAGCCGTACACGCAGCGGGCGGTCGCAGCTCGGGCGCCTCTTGGCCTCTCGACGTTGTGCACGCGCGACTCGGCCTCTGGATGACGGTGATCCCGATGGTGTACGACATCACCGTCGAGCCTCACCGCCCAGTGCCGAGTGATGAGGCGATTCGGACTGCGCCAGGATTCCGGTAGACGTCACGGTTGCCGTTCCCACCAGGACCATCGTGAGTATTTCTATTTCAAATGTACTACTATTGTGTCTAATTAAATGAAACTATAGTCGACCTTTGCTGTGTACGCAGGTTGTCTCGACGGGGACGGCGGGGAGGCTCCTCCGGGAACCACGTATGTAGCAATACGTGGCGGGTCGGGATAGCCACGAGGAGGTGATCGGCGAGATCTACGCCCACTCCGAGGAGAACTACACCGCCACCTTCGGTGGTACCTACCGCGGACACGTCCGCGCGTGACCTTCACACCGGTCGCGCAGCAGCCGCACCAGGCAGCAGTCACGGACACCTACCCCAGGCACCGAGACCAGGACTACTTCGTTGGGGTACGTCATGATTTGTCTGCATTAAAGCCTTTGTACGTCATTATGTTTTTTTATTGGAGCGAAAAACCTAACTTGTTTTGATTTTTGTAGGCCGACGCCGCACGGGCATTGAATGCCGAAATCGACTCGGTGATGCCGAGGCCGGACGCAGCATTCACCGAACGAGGTGGAACGCAGGATGACCTTCGAGCGGATGCAGACGACGGCACGGAAGATCTTGCGGATCTTCTCGTGTCGTTCTGCCGTCGACGCGGTTCCTCCACAGGGTGTTACAGGTCCTCGTCCACGCGGTCCAAGACCCGGATGGTCACCACACGCGCCGGTCCTTCCACAAAGTTAGTTCCACTCATTTTCATTGTGTCAACCCTACAACGTGATCTAACAAACCGAATATCGCCTAGGTCCGACGCTACCGGCGGGGATACGGCGGCGCGAGTGGATCGTCGATCCTCGGCCTTTCGCTACTCGGCCGCGAGCTTTCTTGGAGCGAGCGGATCCTCCGTTCTCGTCCCCGCCAGCCGGAGGTGAGCAAGCGTCGTCCGATGATTAGTTCACACGTGTTAGTTTAAGTCACCGATGCTTCACATTGATTACATACGGGAGGATTCTACTCGGCGGGGATTTTTCGGTCGGGGACTTCGTCGACGCAGCCGGCGGGTCCGGGAGGCGACGAGGGGGTCGGTACGGGCGACGACTTCGATGACTGGAGGACCCGGATCGGGACGTACTCGCCTCCTCTCGGCTCGGTGGAGCACCTCTACCACGAGCCGGGACCCGCCACAGAGACGCCGCGCCGGATGTCCGTGCTAGTCGTGGCGTGCCCCGCACAGCCGACGTACTCTCGGGGGCACGTCGAGTACAGCCTAGGAGGGATAGGGGTAAGAGGCCTCGTCATGGCTGCGTGTGCAACAGTTTGTACAAATTGTAAATATTTATTTTGTGTTTGATGTTTGTATATATCTATGTCTGTTCGTCGCACTCACATGTCACGAGATCCTTCCGTATCGTTCGCTGCATGATACTCTTACTAACGACAAAAAAACTTTCGGCCCAGTTAGACCTGCACGAGACATCGCTATCAGCTTTTGCCCGTGATAGTCCTGCACGATACGTCGCTATCAACTTTTGCCCCGTGATAGTCCTGCACGATACGTCGCTATCAACTTTTGCCCCGTGACAATCCTACATGATACGTCTCGATCAGCTGTTGCCCCGTGACAGACATAAACGATACATAGATGTGAACCGTCACCTCCATGCACTGTATATTGCCTAGATCCGAATACGAGCTCTTCAAATCTGCATTCTCTTTTCTACATTTACTCCTGCAATGAGATCTTCATATCATCCATTCCTTGAGCGTCTCCACTGGCGACTCCATCCTTTGAGCGGTTTTATTCCACCATGGTGTGACCGTCCGTTATGCCATTGTGGAGATGGCTGCATACTTACGTCGTCCCTCCTCGCTGAAACCAGGGGGAGACGATTTTTCCAATGCGCCAACATTGATCAGGTATGGCTTATCTGCTTTCATCTACAAAATCTTCACGCGAAAACGCTAACTTGATTGTACATCGTGTTAACACCTCATGCGGGCATATCGTCGGGTGTGCAACTTCGTTGAGTGGATAGATACGGAGAACCCACGAACCGACGGAACACGTTACTACCCACTTAGCGAAACAAGGTCGGACTACCTTCAACGGAAGGCCGAGTACCAACGTCGAGTTCGCGCCGAAGCTTTGGGTGGCCTATGGATCAGTGTCACTACCCACATGGCGGGAACGTCCGAATGCCACCGTGGTCTACGTTGCCAAGTGGTAAGATCCATAAGACAAGCAACTAGAGGACAAAGATGCTTCGTGTGTCCCGAGATTGCGGATGACGATTTTGTCGTGAGTATAATTTTTCTTTCTTTAACCTTTTCGCTTGTTCCATTTTTAACTCCGACCATAAAAAATGTGCAACCAGGAGGATGTACGTCGGTGTCCATACAAAGATTGGATCGATACGGTTAAACCCGCTTCGACCGGTCGACGGTAACACAACCCGAGTCCACCGAACAATTCATTCAGGCTTGGATGGAGTATGAACGTCGCGTCGAAATCGCAAGCTTAGCATGGAGGACCAACCCACTGGGTTTCCCTAAATGGTCGGAGCGTCCTATGTGCGGTTGTAGGGATCGTTACAAGATGGCTACCTCATTTGAACCACGAACATATGGTCGGAGATATTTCATTTGCCCCAACTTAGACAACGACTTCGTTGTACGTCTTTTATTTTATCAATTATGCAAACGTCTTCGCTCTAGTGGCTCTCTAACGATTACATGTGTTTCTTTACCGGGGCATTCAAAGAAGGTGTGGATTCACTACGTGGATCGACAATGTCATTCCCGATATAACGGCTTAAAAGTAACTGAATGTGAAACTCAAAAGGAGTACAACGCCGAGAAGGAAAGAGAAAATTGATGACAAGCTTATCGCCCTTGAACGGTTCCGTAGGTAGCCGAGCCTTCACTCGTGGGGGATGAGTTAGTTGTATTGCATCATCCGTACCTAATGGGTTATGTAACACTGTGACAAACAAGCTGCTTAACCATTGCAACTAAGTTAACTTGGTTAAAATAATATGTTCACAAGTAATGCAAACAACATATGTACGATACCTCGAACATTTACACTTGCAACAATATTTACATTTGCATCCTTACGACGATAACATTTACATTTCAAACAATACGACAAATCACGAAGACGGTTACATTTGCAACAATACCACAAATCCAATGGATTTGTTATATTAGCACAAAATACGATGATAACATTTTACATCTCAAACAACACGAGAGAGTGGGTCGATGTCGATCGGGGCAATTAGGGTTTGGGAAAAACGCCCTCCGGAAGGCGGGAATGGGCCCCTGTAAGCACGGTGAAAAACGCCCTTGGTAAGGGCGGGAAGGGGCCGCTGCAAAAATGCCGGGCGGCCGGCCTTTTTCGGCGGCCCCGTGCACGGTGAAAAACGCCCTACCAAGGGCGGGAAGGGCCGCCCGCAAAAGGCCGGCCTCCGGCATTTTTGCAGGCGCCCGTGCACGGTGATAAAACGCCCTTCCAAAGGGCGGGAAGGGCCGCCCGCAAAAATGCCACCGCGCGGCGGACGGCCCGCACGGCCGTCGCCACGTCGGATTTTTCGCCCTCCGAGAGGCGTTTTCCTTCACGCCTCCCGGAGGCGGGAGGAGATTAGTTTTGAAATTTTTCAAACTCGGAAGTTATTTTTGTAAATCTTTAAAAAAAAATTAAAAATACAAAAAATTCGTAATAATGATGTCATCAACATAAACGCTAAAATGGTAATGTGACCCTTATAATGTAGGTAAAACAAAGTATAATCTTCATTGCCTTGCTTGTATCCCATAGCGTGCATTGCACACTTAAATCTATCAAACCACGCTCTTGGTGATTGCTTCAACCCATATAGAGATTTCTTCAGTTTTAGAACTTTTCCCTTAGTTTCAGTAGTGGCAAATCCAGGTGAGATCCCCATATAAACTTCCTCCTTAAGATCACCATGTAGGAATGCATTTTTAACATCTAGTTGATATAGAGGCCAATCAAGGTTAGCGGCACAAGAGATCAAGGTCCTCACCGTACTCATCTTTGCCACGGTGCAAATGTTTCATCATAATCAATCCCATATATCTCTGTATCCTTTTGCCACCAACCTTGCCTTATATCTTTTCACCTTTCCTTCAGGATTTTGTTTCACAGTATACACCCATTTGCAATCAACTACCTTCTTCCCAAGAGGTAAAGCCACAAGTTCCCATGTGTCATTCTTCTCAAGTGCTGTCAACTATTCAAGCATCGCCTTTTTCCATCTTGGATCTTGCTTAGCTTCGTCCAGTTTTTGGAATTTGCACGATTGCGGTGTTGTCACAAAGGCTTGATACTCAGATGATAATGATCTATATGAAACATAGTTACCCATCTCGTTATCATGCATTTCCTCACATCCATCCTCAAATCCATATCTCACTGGAGGCTTACCTGCTGCGCTCCTTATTTCTCTCCTTAGAGTAATAGGTAAGTCATCAAAATGGTGAATTATCTCTCCCCCTGTCTCAAGTAACTGGTCACTCTCATCACCACTCAAATGAGTTTGATCTACTTGATCACCTCCAACTTCATCGGTGATAGTGAGAGGTTGTGTAGTATTTTTCCTCCTTCTTGTATACACTTGTATATTTTTCTCGGGAATAACTTCGGTTCTCCTTCCCGTAACACATCATTCACTTGCATTGAATTTGGGATTAAACCAACCACAATCTTCTTTTCATTTGTTCGAGCTTCACTTCTAGATTCCACTTGCTCTGATTCACTTTCAGAATCTAGATCAACAAACAGAGAACTTAGATTTGTCTTCTCACCATAAAAGGGAATTGACTCCTTAAAGGTCACATCCATACTCACAAACATACGGCGTTCCGATGGACTCCAACATTTATATCCTTTTTGTCCAGGATGAATATCCCACAAAGATACACTTGATGGCCGATGGTCCAATTTTCCAACACTTGGTCTATGGTCTCTAACAAAACATGTACATCCAAATACTCGGGTGAAACCACAAATTCATTTTTACCAAATAACATCTCACATGGTGATTTCATCCCAGTACCCTTGATGGCATGCGATTGATCAAATGTGTAGCAGTCAAAACGCCTCACTCCAAAGAAATTTAGGCACATTCATAGTATACATAAGTGAGCGGGTTACCTCCGAGAAGATGTCGATTCTTCCTTTCACCACTCCATTCGTGGTGAGGTATCGGGGCATGAAGTCGATGTAGGATCTCTTCCTTTAAGAGAAGACTTTGGAATTCTTTATTCACATATTCGGTTCCATTATCACTTCGATAATTTGAACGAAGTGCCAAATTGATTCTTAACATATGCATAAAAGGTTTTGAAACATTCAAGTACCTCACTCTTGTGCTTCATGATATATACCCATGTCATACGAGAATAACAATCAATAAAGGTAACAAAATATTTTGCCCACTTATGGAAACAACTAGAGAAGTCCACACATCGAATGGATTAATATGAATGGTGATATACTTCTCAAGCCCTGCTCATATATGAGCTCCTAATATGTTTTCCATACTCACAAGCATCACGAGATCAAGTTACTTTTGTTCACCCTAGACATCTCATGAGGGAACATTTTCCTCATAACATCAAAAGATATATGTCCCAACCGACAATGTAAAAGCATTACCTTAGCATCATGTTCATTAGGCGATAAAGCAAAATATATCTCTTTCCTTGTCTTGCTCCTATCAAGATACCAAAGCCCATTATGCCGAACTCCAATCCCAAGATTTCTTCCAGTTCTTCTCTCTGAATCAAACATTTCTCACGATCAAGGAAAACCCGACAATCAATTTGATCTAGCAAAGAGCTTATTGATATAAGATTCACAGAAATGATGGAACATGTAATACGATGATAGAGTAATAGTTGGTGTGCATTGCACTGTACCAACACCTTTAATAGGACAAGCTGTTCCATCTGCAGTTTGAATTGTCTCCTTATGATAGTTTGAGTATGGTGTATAAGATGTAAACTCATTAGTTTCACCTGTGACATGCCTTGATGCACTGAGTCCAATATCCAATTAGATACAAGAGTTTGATTTAATATACCCGAGTCGAGTGGACCACATCGGCAACACGTCAACGAGAATATCATCGATTTCCCTGTTTAGAACCCTTCTCAACTTTCCTCCATTTCTTGAATTCTTCTAGCTCACTAGATGGAACCATGACTGTTTCTGGTGTACACTCATCTGTTGATGCAAGGTTAGCTTGATAACTCACTCTTTCTCCACGACCAGCACCTCCACGGCTAGGACCTCCCCAACTAGCACCACCTCTGTAATGGATTCTACCTCTACCTCTACCACGATTTGATTTAAGTGGCCGATTGCAATCACGAATCAAATGACCCTTTTCACCACAGTTAAAGCATATTCTGGTTTCTTGAGATCCCGCCACTACAAAGCGGGACTTGATGAATGTAGGGTGTTGCCCTTTATTGCTTTGAGCCTTGTTTCTTCTGTGCCATGGCTGCAACCGCTTCTTCAAAACTAGGAAGAGTTGCTTGATGAAACATAGCAGCACGCCTTCCTTCAAATTCTGAGTTTAGGCCTCTCAAAAAATGAAGAACCCTCTTCTTTTTCACCCACTTTTTCACCCAAGTCATGCTTTCGGGATGAGATAACTTAATTGGATCATAATGATCTAGGTCGCCCACATCGCTTTAACTCTACAAATAATCCATTAAAGGTGCTCCCCTGTTTCGAGATAATGAATCCTATCTTACGTATCGCCAACAACATCAAATTCCCAACACCTGAGTACATATCGCAAGGCCTTCCATATTTGTGAAGCACATGTAATAGTGTCAACGAGAACTAGCAATTGTTGGACTCACCGAATTTAATAGCCAAATTGCCACCAGGGCATTGGTTGCACTCCAGTTCTTCCACTCAGAGCTAGACTTATCTTTAGGTTCAGTTATCTCTTCATTAATGAATTCCTCAAGTTTCTTTGATCTCAGCAATAACACTGCCCTCCTAGACCATGCCAAGTAATTCTTGATGCCCTCCAATCTAATATCAATAGACATCAATTCCAATTTCTGGACCACATCAACCTCTTTGCCAGAGGATGAGGCATCATCCCTTTTGCAGCAAGTAGTTCCAACAATTTTCCTAAGACCTGCTCAATTCCTTGATTTTCTCGCCATAATCGCTTGGCTTCTCAATTCCTTCCCTAATATTTGCAAGAACAACCTGTAAGAACAACCAGTTGCAAAACAACCAATGTCTCCTGTTGCAACCAATGTCTCCTGTTGCAAAGCAAATCCTCTTTCTTTTCTTTCTTCCTTCCTCCCCTTTCTTCTTCTCTTACTGTGCGTCGCTTCTCCTGTTGCAAAGCAAATCCTCTTTCTTTTCTTTCTTCCTTCCTCCCCTTTCTTCTTGTCTTTTCTCTCTCTTACCCGCTTGCCTTGCGCCCTACTCGAGCCACGCTCCGACGCCGCTGCCTTGCCCTTGCTTGCGCGCGCGCACTCCGCCGCCCGCGCACACTCCGCCGCGTGCCGCCGACCACCACCATGTGTGCCCGGCCACGCCTAGCTTCTGAGTGAAGCCGCCGGGATTGGGTAAGTCCGGCTGCCTCGGCTCCTCCGCGCCACCGGATTCCAGGTACAGACGGCGTCGAGCCCGCCTAGGGTTTCGCCGTCGACATCGCCTCTCCTAACCCTAACCCTAGCTCTGATACCATGTTGAAATTTGGGCAAAGCAACTGTATCGACTTCCTCTCCCAGCATAGCACTATACTCCACACTCTTTTCCATTTTACCCCCTCAACTAAACCTAAATTACATACACAAATATATACCAACAAATACAATCTCTGTTTCCAAATGGGCAATCGGATGCAAGCATGGTACCCAAGGTGGATCCAGGACGAAGCTACGCCCTGGGCTGAACTACTCATTTATATCCAAAAACAATCTGATCTTACTTTCTGAATCTCTTTTTTTAATTGAGATTATAGTTTTTAGGCTAAACACCACATACGTTAAACGGACTACATGGGCTCGCCCCGAGCTGCAACCCAGGCAGCCTGAGCCCTAGATCCGCCCTGTCAGCATGTGCATAACTGAATGCATTTCAAGGCACAGGGATGGAGTTGAGAGATGACTCCGGTTCATTCGTTGCAGCAAGAACAAGATATGGTGTCTGTTCGTTGCAGGTGCACTTTTTCTGAAGTTAGGGCCTGCCGTGATGGAGTGAAATTGGCGATGGAATGGGGATGCCAAAAGATTGTGGTTGAAATAGATTATCATGGAATGGTTCAGGTATGGAATTCGAAGAAAGAATTTCACTTTTGACGGTGCACTTGTGTGCCAAATTAGTTCGCCAACTGGGCAAACTTCTCGAGCAAAGTGAAACAATTCATAGGTTGAAGAAGCAGTGTAATGGCTATTGGGAGAGGGCTTCCATCTGATTTTGTCTTCATCCTGATTTAAAGCTATTTGCTGCAATTCTTCCCAAAGCTCAAAATATTGTGAAAGCGTCTCGTTTGAAAGTGCTCCTTACAAGTCTCTCACCCAACGGTGATTGGTCAGAGCATGTGCAACTGCCAATTTCAATCTTCCAATGTATGTAAAGAGGATGGGCCACCTCATCACTATGCTACCACCCCCAGCCAACTATCTGTCCAGAATCTGGTATCATTATCATTACCCACCACGAATTCTGCCGCGGAGTTGAAGATCTTTTCAGTTGCCGGTCCCCAATTGAATTGTGCCATTGTCCATGGTCTGCCCTTGTGTTCTAACCTCTTAGCAAGCCATTTCAATCTCAGTGTCTGACGAAAAGCCTTTAGGTTTTTGATCCCTAGGCCACCATTTTCCGCTGGGACACAAATATCTTTCCAAGCCACCAGGCAATGTCCCCCACTGACCTCTGCTTGTCCTTTTCAAAGGAAGCCTCGACATTTGCGCTCAATGTCAAGCTGAACAAGAGGATTGCAAACACTTGTTCCTGACTTGTGTATTCACGACACATGTATGGGGGCTGATGAGAAATTGGATTAGAGTTGTTTTTCCACTTCCAGGGACCTTTGCAACGTTGGCAGATTGGTGGCTGCAAGCAAGGAAGGAATTTCGGAGGGGTTTCAGTGAGCACTTTGACACCATATTCATGCTCACTTGCTGGTTCATATGGAAAGAGCGAAACGCGAGAATTTTTGACCAGAGGTCGTGCACACCGAGTCATTTGATGCAGGACATAAAAGAGGAGATCCTAATTTGGAAGAAGCAGAGCTGTTTGCAGGAGATGTTGCTGAGAACACCTGACTGCGGGAAAGCTGATATAGGCGCCTTTGTAAAACTGAGATGCTGACGAGATCAAGATGCTGCTACAGAACTGGAGCTTATGCAGTTGCCGGTTGCTGGTTGATCAGAAAGCCAAGTTAGCCGGCAGAAGAATTCATTGAGTCCATTGCCAGATGGGCTACAGAGTAGCTTGATTAGTTACATGAGTGGGCAGCAGGCAGAAGATCTTTTTTCGTTTCTATTGTTTCTCTCTTCCTGTTTTGCTTGCTAGGAAGGAGGTTTTGTTAAGCCAACTTCCCGACTCGGCAGCGTTCTGTCGTTGCAGGCTTTCAATTTTGATTTAATTGTATTTTTTCCCACATTCTTAATGAAATTGGTTGACCGACTCTTCCGACCAACCCGGCAAAAAGAATTCGAAGAAAGACCATCACTCAGAGGTGTTTCTTTCCCTCGGAAGGATGTCCACTCGTTTCTTATATGACATTAAAATAGTTATGAAAAATTTTAGAAAAATATATTGCTCGTGATTGTAATCCTTCTTCAGATAAAATACAACCTCATGCATCACTAAGCATCAATTTTTGGATTGGATTTCAAATTTCAGTATGGTTTGGCCAACATCCTTTATATGATTTAAATTTTGAAAAATTGTATAAATCTAGCTGAATTTGTTTTGCTAAAAGCAAACAAAATTCCAGCCGTTCTTATTATGTGAACGCCATTGCAAGGTTACATTCTTATATAGTACTTACAATGAAGTCGAGGATGCCGGATCCGCTGGAGGCGTAGTTGGCGCCGACGAGGCCTCGCCGGAGATCGCCGCGTCTTTCCGGCGTCGTCAGGGAGAGGTACGCCGGCGGGCTCGTCTTGAACCCCACATGCTGCGCTGCAAATTAATAGTATATGCACATGCTTAACTTGATTTTCTTTCATCGGTAACCAAATTAATAAGAGATCGATACACATAAAATTTTGATTTTTTTTTGTCTTTTGGGGGTCTAATTCCTGCATGCTTCTAGAAAAAAAACAGATATTTTTTCTTTCTGGGAGAAGCTAGATTCCTCAGCTGCTTACCGATGACGTCGGCGAGGTTAAAGCCGTTGGTGAACCGCCCGCCGCGGCCACCGCCGTCGTCGGCGGCGGCCTCGGGCGGGAGGTCTATGCCGCAGGGGGGCTCCGGCGGCCTGGGCGCCGGCGGCGGCAAGAAGTCGTTGTTGCCGACGTCCACCAGCGAGTCGCCGAACACGTACATCGCCGGGACCATCTGCCGTCCGGCCACCGACGAGGCCGCGACGGCGACCACAACGACGGCCACGGCCGCGGCCGCCGCCGTGCTGCAGCTCCTCCTCTCCTCCACCATGGCCGATCGAATCAGCTGGGCTACCAGTAAAGTGATGGTCTCGAGCTCATCAATTAGTAGCTGAGCTTAATGAGAGAGTGGTGATATATATATATATATATATATATATATATATATATATATATATATATATATATGGGTGGCGCGTCTTCCAGTTGGCGTGGCGAATCTACAATTTGAAAACTTAAATTGAAAATCAAACCGTTCAATTATTCTACATATTAATATTGCCTTGTATATCAAATTTTACATTTTTTAATTTTTTTATTTTATCGGATAGGTCAAAATGCAATAATCCAACGATTTCGGAGTATCATTTTATGCATTTTTGACCTATCGATAAAATAGTAAAAAATTAAAAAATGTAAAATTGTATACAAGGTAATATTAATATGTAGAACAATTTGAACGGTTCATTTCAATTTGATTTTCAAATTAGAGATTCATGCACGCGGGATGAGCGTGCGGCGCGCACACTATATATATATATATATATATATATATATATATATATATATATATATATATATATATATATATATATATATCGATGTGAATGTCAAACACGAGCGAGAGAGCGAATCAAATCAAGAATTGCTTCAAGAGTTTGCGTTGGTAATCTCCTGTGGACCAGGATCAAGGACGGATAAGTGGGAGGAGTGTGGGGCAGGCATTTGTATGAATTATTGTTGCTCGGTGATGTTTGTCGTCGCCTGCCTGGGCATTGGCACATGGCCCCTTTAATTGGAGTAAACACAAATTTTTAATAATTTTGATAGAAATGTGAGCTTAAAATAATAAGAATGAAAAAAATAAAAAACACGTGATTTTAATAGAAATGTAAGTGCAAACAGAGAATTACAAAATATATAGAAAATACAGAAATGATTGTTTGATTGAACCGCAGAAAATACATAAAAATTAAATGAGAGGTTGAACCGCTAATTTTTCTTCAAAAGCTACATGTAATGAGTCTATGAACCATGGAAAGTTTATAGGATTTAGAAAACTCTAATCCTTTGAATCAAATATTCATAAATCGTTTGATACACATGAGCCTTCAAAAAATCAGACCGGACCGACGGTTTAAAAAAAAACAAAACCAGTTATCCCACCAGCTCGATACCGTGTGAACCGGTTGAACTCGACAGTTTTCACCCGGAACTAGCTCTTTCATCGGCTCGGTTTGCTCCAAGGACTGTTCATGAATTTGCTCCAAGGACTGTTCATGCAGTCGACTCGGTGCCAACCGATTATTTGATTTTTACTTAGATCATTGCTTGATCATGCATGGGAAAAGAAGAAAGCAGCCGATGTTGAAATAGAAGCAATGAAACAAGCAAAGAAAGAGGAGAGGAACAATAATGCATTAAAATTGGAACAAGAAAGAATTGCCTTCGAGAAGGATAAGTTTGAGGTTACAAAGAAACAAGAAGATGACAGAATTGCTTTAGAGAAGAAAAACTTTGAGGTAGCAAAGAAACAAGAAGATGATAGGCTTGCTCTGGAAAAATCAAAATTTGAGTTAGCAAAAATGCTAGAGGAGAAGCGAATTATGAATATATTTCAGGGTTGTCGAGTCCTCAACAGAAATTCTACAAGAAACTAAAGCAATATATCCTTTCTCAGTCTTAGCAAGTTTTTTTATATGCAAGAGTATTTCCCTAATAGATTTAGGAATGGCAAGCAGACTTCTATTTAGCAACTTTCTTTTGCAGTTGGTCATGAATATTGATAACATTGAATCATGAAGTTATTGCGGTTTGAATGTTCTAAAGCTATATTGTGTATAAAAAGCTATATTCTGGATGAAGACCCTGCTCTATTTGAGTGCTGAACTTGAACAGTACAGAGTCACATTGGATCATCTTTTTTCACCTAGGAATGACTACTGTGATTCCAGCCAAGAGATTGATATCTTCCATCCTCTGCTACTTAGTTCAGACAGCACTTGTTCCTGCTGCTGCTGCTCTCCGAGCAGATATCAAGACCTCTAGATTAGAACATAGTATCAAAAGTTGAGGTACATCATGTTGTAATACTAGTGGTACAGACAGGCCTTTTGAATAAGGAGATCATTCAGAGCCTCAAATGAGGTTATGGGCTTGTGGCTGCTGTCCTGTTGATTCCTTGATGTACATCAAATTCAAAAAGTACTCCCTCCGGTCAAAATCTACTTCTTTATTTTGTTTAAAACTAAGCATTTGAGAAAAAAATGATGGTCAAAATTTTAAAAGTTTGGCCAAATATATAGTGTTTCTGGAAAGAATGAGAAAAGGTGTGGTTTATTTCAGACCACTTATCTGATCTGAGTATATATGGCTGGCTCTGAACTTTCTGCCAAGATGACAAGAGAAAAGGAATATCCTCAAAGATGTCACCAGAATAACTGATGCATGGCTGTTATTTTGACTGAAACTGAGTAGTGCAAGCTGTGAAACAACTGATGCATATCGTTATCGAAAAAAGGATGCATATCAGTACATCAAAGTATCATATTGTCCTTTATAAATTGGTAAGACTTGAACTAAAATAACTAGAAACGACTAACTAAAATATTATTTTATCTGTTCATATTTTCTTTATCCAAAAAAAAATTCATTACAATGTTGATCTACTTGTATTGATCTCCATGAATGTCATAGGTGCTCCACTAGATCGGCTTGAAGTTGATAATGAGTTTTCTGATCTTTAATATTTTGGTAATTTTGTATGAACTCATCAAAAGCAGGTGTAGGCTTATGAGAAGTTCTGCCACATCATCATAATTATAATCTTCTTCATCGTCACGTTCGTCCTCTACTATCATATTGTGCATAATAACACAAGCATTCATTATATTTTCAATAGTTTTTTCTCCCAAAAACGAGCCGGTCCACGAACAATAGCAAAACGAGCTTGTAGAACCTCAAAATCCCGTTCCACATCCTTCCTCCAAGCTTCTTGCACCTTAGCAAAATATCTCTTCTTGTTACCTTGTGGTTGTGATATAGTTTTCACAAAGGTTGTCCATGAAGGATAGATCTTGTCTGCAAGATAATACACCATAGTGTACTCATGACCATTGATAGTATAATTCACCTTTGGACCATTACCTTCAGCGAGCCTTGCAAACACGGGGAACATTGAAGGATGTTGATATCGTTATATGAACCAGGCATCCCAAAAAATGCATGCCAAATCCATAGATCTTTAGAAGCAACAGCTTCTAGAATTATTGTAGCCTCCTGTGTATGGCCGCGATACATACCATGCTATTTAGTTGGACAATTTTTCCACGTTCATTGCATGAAATCAATAGAACCAAGCATACTCCGAAAACCTTTACTTTTACCGATTGCAAGCAATCGTGCCATGTCCTCTTCATTAGGAGACCTCAAATACTCTTCTCCAAATACCTTCACAATAGCTTTTACAAATTTCCTCAAACTTTCGGTAGCAGTACTTGCTCCAATACGAATGTACTCATCCGTAGCATCAGGTGCTACTCCGTAAGCTAATATCTGAAAAGCCGCGGTAACCTTTGTAAGCAAGATAGTCCAATAACACCAACTGCGTCTCTTTTCTGCACAAAACACTCATCATACCCTTCTACGACATTTAGTATACATAAATACAGGGAACGCCTCATTCGGAACCTATTATAACAATAGACTAATCATTGGCACATTTGTTAAAAAAATAAAAACACTTGCCAGTTTCAAAGTACAAACCTGCATCTGAAATAACTTGGGCCATACATAGGTTCATCTGCAAAATAATCTTGATGAAGTCTCAGATGTCCCAACTGTCTATCATGATTAAGAACCCAATGTCCTTTAACAGATCCACGATGCAAAGGTTCATCATAGATCACATGTATGGCATCAAAAATAAATTCATCATCATCATCTTCTGATGAAGATGACAAGTCCGATATTAAGTTCAGAACAGATCGATTTATGATGAACCAACAAGCCACTGCACAGAGGATTAATATTGATTAATAATTTTGCTAAATCTACAAGGCACTACACACACGCTGATGAACAACGAAATCATATTGATTAATACATTTGAACTGTACACACGGCCGCGGTGTTTGATATTGAAATTGTTTAATTAAGCCACCAGTGAGGAAGCTGATTAATCAAGCCGCCTATCAGTGAGGAATCTAATTAATTAAGTCACCATTGATCTTAGTGAGAAAGCTAATTAATCAAGCCGTCATTACTCAGTGAGGAAGCTAATTAATCAACCCACCATTCAAGCCATCAACGATTGAAATGTATACGTACCTGGAGGGGAATCGCCTGATGTTTCACGGCAACGGCGGCGCCTAGGGCTGGCTCGGCGGAAGATTTTCGACGTGGCTTTTTCAGCAGCGACGTCTAGGGTTGACTGATGATGGTTGATGATGTGGCATTTTTAAAAAAATAGATATCTTTTATTTTAGTGCTTCCACCAAAGACATAAAATATTTCAGGTTTCTATTTTTGGTAAAGACCCAAAAGGTGATTCATTTGATTCTCATAAATAGTGAATCCGTGAGGATGCTCTTTAGGCTAAGCAAGCTACTACAATAATAAGAAAATATTAAATATACATAACCATAAATCATGCTTCAGGTGACCCAACGGTCAGAACAATGAACCGAGCACCTACCGGGTCAAGGACGGGTCCGGTTTCTTTACAATGCCATAGAGAGGTTGGAATTAATGGATGTGTTGGGGTTTTGTATTAGATAATATACTCCATCCGTCTTAAAATAAAATAACTTTTGAGAGTTTGAGTTTTGTCTTAAAATAAATCAACTTTGATTTTTTTATCTATCACCGGTCTGTAAATAAAAAAATCAATACCCCTCACCTACTTATCTACCAATATAATTTTCTTATTAATTATGAGCATTTGGGTATTTATCTTTCTCCTTAAGTGCTTTTTGAGATGTTAGGATTTGAGTTTTATGGGAAAAAGGAGTACGTACGAGTATTAATTTTTTTCCTAAAATGCCGAATAGACCAATGATTTTTAATATTTATCTAAGAACACGAGCAAAATGAATTAACCGTGATGAAGTTAGGGTTGAAAAATTAGATTTAGAATAACATTATAATATATATATATATATATATGGTTTTTTATAAAAATCACATTATTTAAAAGCTCAGAAAGTGTTTTTAACATAGGTTTTTCCTCCCGATATTGATAGGGTGACGCTTGCCAAAACTGATGAGGTGGTTCCAATTGATACTGACGTGATATTTAGGCTGAAATTGTTGAGGTTGTCCCTCATACTATTGCTGTTGTGGTTGTCTACATAGTAAGCAACCCTATGATATCCAGCCGGTACCTACTTTGCCAGGAGATATTAAACTTGGATCTACATCCTTGGCTATTTCGTAAGTTGGGCCCTAAAATTTTGTCTTTATTGGCTTGAGATTAGACGGTGTATTTTTAGAAAAATGTATAGGTCCCTTATAGTGTTCCCGAGCTATAGATCCATCAACAATCTTTTTGATAAAATTTTGTAATGTATTTACCAATACTCCAGATTTATTGATCAAAGCATGATGCACAGCTCCATTCACACTCCATTCACAGTTTTCTAAAAAGTAGTATTGCAAGGTGCTGGAATTTGTTGATGGCTTGAAATTTTGGAAGGACTCCCACTTCCTTTACCTACCAACATGGGATTGGGGAACTAAGTCTTTTGAATTGGACCTTGTCGAGTCATACAAAAAATTCCAAGCATAGCTTCCTGGGACTCCTAAATTGTCTATTTCAGTTGTGCCTTCTGTTCATCTGTTAACCTTTCTATTGTGACTGGGATTATGTCCTCTTGTTTATGATTTGTCATGACGAAAAGAATGGTCCCACCAGACGTGTCAAAAACGTGTTGACAGAAAATTTGTCGTTCACACGAAGACCTAAGAGTTATGCTTAGCTCTACTGTAGGTTCTATCAAATTAGGTTCAAGACATGCCAGTTAGTTTGATTCTGCAACTAACAAAATAGACAAATAAAATATGTTAGATTACGATGGCCAATCATGTGCCCACCCGATGCTGATGGATTTCGGGGCAACGACGATAACCGTTGGATTTTAGACATGATGTATCAGAAAATAGCTTAAATTTATCATCAACTTCTATGAAAAAAATGATTAAATGCCGATTACAACAAGTTAAAATATAACTACTAGCTATCTACATCGGACCAAACCGTGACTGTATAAGATTGAAGCTAATAAAGGCAACAACTAGCCAACTATATTAAATCTTGTATCCCAACCAATGCAGGAGGTTAAATTATGATAAGTAGATCACTCATTGAATGAAACTTCAATGAAACAATGGCTAAAACCTATCGACTTGAGCAAATCTAAATAGCAAATTGTAAGCTGAAAGATTAGACTCAACCGACAGTTCAAGATTAATAATAAGCTTGATAGATTTAAATCAGCCAATCGATATTACTCAAAGTGATTGATATATCAAGTCTAACTAAGATGACAAAGCAATAAAAAAGAGCTGATATATCATATAAGCAACGCAAGTAAAATCTTAACTAGTATATCGGGCTTAACCAGAAAGTACTTAAATTTAATCGATACGAACAAAGTTGACAAAACTTTCTTTCTCGCTGGAGATCGAAACTGATGCAGCCCAAACTCGAAACAAGAACTCGTCGAAACTAAAACTAGAGTAACGATGCACCAAAAGTTGTGTATTGAACTATTGTTACGAGAATATAACCATATGAAAGTGTTGTATAATAAATATAAATCTACCAATATTATTTTCACATAATAAGTACTAATATTTACTTCATACGTCCTAGAATATAGAAATCTAGGTTAGAATGGGACACATTCACTATAAATCTGAACAAGCCATATTACCATAATACATCACATTCGATCACATTGTATCCTGGTTGCTATATATTTTAGGATGGAGGAAGTAGTAATCATTAGTGATTTATGATTTATAAGGTTTGATTGGATATATTAGGACATCATGTATCTGAGAACGGAGGGACGCTCTACTGTGAAATTTGGGTGAATCAATAGTTCTTTGCGTGTGGATAAGCAGATTGTGGTTCACGCTGAAGGTAGATTTTTCACAACTTCATTTCTCACCACCAGATTGTTTTATCCCAAACCGATCGTGTAGTGACATTACGACCAATCATGGTGTAGGCATGGCATGTTGGAATGTCGTGTGTTGTCAAGCTGCTGTCTAGAGACGTGTAGAAAATACGTGTTATGCATGTTTTAGGCAATTTTGTGTTTAGTGATGCCGATAATTTGGGGAAATCCCACCAACTAGTTTGACTTCGTTGAAAACTGCGCAGAGATTCTATCAAATGATTGACAACGATCTCTTGGCCATGTTGCTGGCTTATATTTAGTTTGGAATTTCTTGTTTTCAAACAGATTTAGTCACGTACTCCCTCTGGTTTTATTTAGTCGTTACTTTTGACCAATTTTTAGGTTTTAAAGTACCCCGTCGCCAGTCGCCACACGTTTACCAAAAATTCCAATTTGCCCTTTGTGGGCCTAATTTTTAGGTTTCAAAGATGACATTTACTTGACATATGTATTCGTAAACTTCTATATTATACATCCCACTCAATTAAGGGCTTTTGGTAAATTTACCGTGCACAAGTTGATTTGCATTTAAAAGTAATAAATTAGTACCTTTTTTTTGTTGTCATGAAACCTGTGCAAAGTTGGTAATTTACATACATACAAAGCATACGCCTTTGGCTCAAATTTAGAACACATACATAAAATCAGACACCTGACATATATTCCATCAATGATGTGAGGAAAAATAACACCTTTTTTCAGAACAAAAGAGCAGCTCTTATAAACATATATGATTGCTGTAACATTGCTACAAAGAACCAGAGAACAGAAACGACGGCACCAAAAACAGATCTGCTACAAGGCCGACTTCCCAGTTTTGAATGCAATCACTTCAATTCAGCAAAAGTCGCTGAAACAAATGGCAGGCAGAGCGGTGTCGTGTTGCACATCATCTGATAGATACTTCATTTCCTTTTGGTTCTGTATCGCTCGTGCATACAGTCTGTGCTGCTTAGGTTGTTCGTAACACTGATGAAGAAGATGTGTGGTGAAATTGGCACCACTTTGAAATTGGTTTCTGTTGGACACAAGTTTTGCCTCATGGTCTGACGGTCGATGGCTTCTCCACAACAAGAGTAAGTAACAAGAATGAGCCGAAAGAGATGATGAGCGCAATGGCCATCAAGATAAGCATGGCTTGTAGCGTGATATTTGGGCTCAGGAAGAAGATGACTGCGATGGCACCTGATTGCCAAACCTTCAACTGTGCAAAAGCTGCCTCCTGCATTTGACATTTTTCCAAAATAAATATTTCAGTATCCATTTAAGTATCAGCAAATGAAATGTGATACATTACATTTTTGTGTCATTGATAGGAAGAATGCTACCGTACTGATGAAAAGCTAAAGAAAACTAAAATGAGATTACCTTGACATCCTCGAACAGCAGCCCAAGTAATGCGCTTAATTGTGTATTCAAGACACCATCACCAACACCCCATAAGGCACCTATAAAGAGTGGAACTGCTGCACCAAGCAATCCACCCATTGGACTGTAGGCAATAGAAAGATGAGTTCACTGTGATACCAATGGCAAGCATAACTGTAGAAGAATGGTACAACAGCACAATGACGATTAATGAAGCCAAACCTGTAAAAAAGAAGTAACCAGAACAGGACTACAGCCTGAAGAATAGCTCCAACAGAAACGATAGATGTAGCTGAATGAAGCCCAGAGGTCAAACGTCCAGCAACCAATGAACACTGCAGTGTCAGGCAACCATCAAAAGTCAGCTAAAACATAAATTATGGCATTTTCAATAGTTTAGCATGATATAGATTAGTTATAAATAACTGGAAAACAAGATATGCCATACTTTCACAAAGCAATAACAACAGTAGGACCCAAGGGAAATGATAATAGAGAGTTCAGAGTGAAATGGCATGAGGCTATGCTAACAACTTTAGTGATTTAAACTTACAACAACATCAGCGGCACCATATATTGCCATGGCTCCGCCAACTCCAGAGATGCCAAGCACAGGTGTTACAATACTTTTCGTGAATACAGCCCTAAAAATTACACAGCATTATCTCACGAAACACATATTAAGAAATCGAACAGCAACAAATGTCCAAGGCAATTTGTGCTACTAAGTACTTACCATACAAATGCCTGTTGTAACCCTGAATATGCTATAAGAGGGATGATAAGAATCATCCTTCGGTCCTTGAGAGGGGAAACAATATACTTCATCATAGCCCCAAATGAGGAATGTGTTGAAGCATTATTTCCTTTCTCATCCCTTTTGGAAAGTAAACACATTAATACAATGCCGACAATCATGCAGCCAAGAAACACAACAAACAGCAGATTTTTCCCCGTGACACTTCCTCCATCCTGGAGTAATAAGGAATCACATATCAAGCATGATTGTTATTAAGAACATAAAAGGTTTCATAATTTAATAAAAGTCATACAGAACTTAACTAGTATATTGATTCGTTGGCATAACTGTCATTCAACAGCTTGAACAAATACTTTCGGGGGTTTAGACTTCTAAGTATAGCTAACCTCAGGAGTCAGGGCATCTTATAACAGTTAAGTCCATGGGAAATTAAAGTAGGACAGCTAATATTTTAGACATTTATTTTAAAATGTACATCTAGAAGATAAACATCAATATTTATTTTCAGTAGTACTCATTGCGATTTTTCTATAGTTCTCTTGTAGTGTGCTGCAATATTTTTGTTTGCAATAATTATTTTGTTACAACTGATATACTGATGCATTTTGAGACAATCTTGGGATAATGTAAACCTAGCAGAACACATATTTTGAATTGGGTATAGAGGTATAACAGAAGTTTCCAGGATAGAATAAGAGAAACAATGGGACTCTCCGGTTAATATCAAAACTATATTTTCTCTTAGCACAACAAATCATGACGCTAAAAGTACATCTCATGAAGCTCACTTTAGTTGCTAGTTAGTGGTACACAATATATAACAAATGACAGTCCAGGATATTCTAATAAGACATGAGAAGATCAAAATTAAGATGCTAACCTTTCCATCTCTCAGTAGAGCAAGAGAGATCAAATTTCCAATGACCTGCATAATTCAAATGTAGTATTAAGTCAAAGACACCTTGTATCTGTAGAGCCCACATGTGCAGAAAGAAATAGATGCTACGCCTGAGGTATGAAGAACAAATACTAAAATATGTCTTGGCAAGTTTTGGTGGAGAATAGCTTTGTACGACCATACCTGTGTGCTAGCAAACATTCCCCAGAACTCTCCATTGAAGTTCCCCAAAGTTTGGCCTTCAGGCAAATTATTGTCTCTTGCATGACTGAGGGCAGCAGACGTGAGATATGTACCCTGCAGTGTGAGATATATTATGTGAGCTGGATTACTGGATACAACAGAAGACTAAACAAGCTCACTGGCAAGTAAAATACCTGCCCAACCCAGATGATCGATGCAGTAAAACCCAGATACAGGGAGGCTGGCACCATTGTGTACCTGACAATTTGTTGCGCAAATTAACATCCATATATAGAATCTCAGCATACCTTAAATGTAATGGATTCATTGCACAGCTGAAATATTTAGTAGTATATTAGAAAGCACGTCAACTAGGGCCAAAATCCATGGGCCATCCATATCCTTTGAGAGTGCTACTGCTATATATTAAATAAACTGAAACATTGTTGCTGGTAAATAGCCCAGTAAAAAACTTGTCAAAAGTTTTAACTAATTTGCTATATGGGCTACTTCAGATTTCACTCTCAGCTACACCAAAAAGGGTAACAGAGCATTTAATTACCAGAAAATGAAAATGCATTCCGTGCACAACCAAACACTTAAAGTAGACTGGTGAGACCAGATCCTCAATCGAACACGAGCTACACGCTACACCACCAAATTAAGACTATATGATCGATTAAGATCAGTAGTACCAGTGTCTGAGCGAAAGGAGCACCATATCAACACGGTCTAGCCAGGCATTTCATCAAACAGGCGTGAGGCACCCAAACCAGCACGCCAATTAGGCACCAGCGCAAGCATGCGGTCCATGTCAAAACTCATAACCATGGGATTCGTAGGCGAAGGCGAACGCACGCACCATGTCGGGACGAGGTTGGCGAGGATGAATATCGCGTAGCCGCTGGTGCCGACGACGAGCGCGCGCTTGGAGCCCAGCCACGTGACGACGGGCGACGCGGCCACCGCGAAGAGCGTGAAGGAGGTGTACAGGATCCCCATGGACACTGTGCCCAGGTCGCCCTCCTGCAGCGTCATCCACGGATCAGGGAGGCGACGAGATCAGCTCGATCGATCGCCGACGAGGACGAGGAGGAGGAGGACCGAGGAGATGAGATGCACTCACGGTGTTGACCGAGCTCTCGAGGTTCTGCGCGGCGCAGTAGGCGGAGAAGACGAAGAGGAACGCGGAGGAGAGAACGCGCAAGTCGCCGGCGTGGCTCCGGCGGCGGCCCGAGTGACCCAACGGCGCGGAGAGGAGCGGCGCCGTGGCTCTCCCGTCGGCGTCGGCCGCCTCCTCATCGCCCTCGCGGTGGTGCCCGCTTCGCGCGTCCATGGCGGCCGCCGCCGGCGGCGGCTTCTAGAAGCGATCGATCCACCCGCGCGGGGAGGGTGGGAGTGGGAGGGCGCCGTGAGGCGGGAAGCTTCTTCTAGAAGCCCTTTTATATCGGGGGAGTGAAGTAGGAGGAGACGAGGCCGGCCGCCGGCGAGAGAGCCAGAGCAAAGCGGAGGCGGAGGCGACGAGGAGAGAAGGGGAGAAGCGGCAGGTGGGGGTGGAGGTGGGGCCCACAAGGCAGTGTCTCAGTGCCGCTGGTTTGTCCCTACCTGCCAGTAACTGCTCTGGCGAGTCTGGCCTTTTCCTCCTGTCCCCCCGCCTCTTCTTGCCACTGGGCTTCCGGATTTTCTATTCAGCTAGCCACAAGATCCACGTGGCATTGATGGTGGGCTGTGTTTACTGCCAAAGTGCCAGGTCGTTCAGCTGGCGATATATTCATGGAGAAAATGTCTGATTTATCCCAGAACTACTGTGGTGGTCTGATTTACCTAAACTATAGTAGTACTAGCAATTGTGCCCGTGCATTGCAACGGGTAAAGTCGAGGCGCGACACGGATGGGGACGGCACGAGAGGGCGCGGGAGCTCCGAGCGACGATGGGAGGGAGGAGCGCGATCACGATCTTTGGGCGCGCGCGGATGGGGACGAGAGGGAGGGGCGAGGGAGGAGGAGCGAAGGGGGTCTTTTTTCATTCAAGCCCTCCTTTCTTTTCGGCATTGGGATTGCGGGTAGGGCTAAAGAAATACTCGTGGCTCGCTAGCTCGTTCGGCTCGTTGATGGCTCGGCTCGGCTCATTAAGAAATGCTAACGAGCGCGCCAAGGGTTTAGCTCGTTAGCTATAATGAGCCGGCTCGAATCGGCTCGCAAGGTGCTCGTGAGCTCAACGAGCCGATGCAATGTACAAAGTAGGGCCTAATGTTTTGCTTGTTTTGCTATTTTTTTTTTGTTGTTGATGTGACAATAAATCAATAATTTTTATAATTTTGTGATGGTCAATATGGATCTAATGTTTAGATTATAATAGTAATAATATCTAATCTAGTTGCATCATTATATTTGCATGGATAATTATCGATCGACAAGTGTTATTACGTTAATTATGAACTTAATGTATCACTTTCTATTTTTTAATTGTATATTTGCATGTTTAATAGACTAAAAAAATAAAATATAATTTGTACATAAATTGCACTTGTATTAAAGTGGCTCGTGAGCTAAACGAGTCGGCTCACGAGCCAGAGCCTCCTCGCTCGGCTTCTCCGAGCCGCCGAGCCGAGCCAAGCCGAGAGCCGAGCCGGTATCCACCCCTAACTGCAGGTTAATTTTGGAAAAAATCAAGGGGTTTTTTGCAAAATAGCTAGGCGAGAATAAAATTTTGGATAGAAACACTACTTGTTTTATAGATAGCTAGCAAAATGTTCGTGCGTTGCAACGGGACGACGATACGGGGAGGGAAGGAGGTGGAGGACGAAGGTCCGGGCGGCAGCGCGGGAGCTCGGCGGCGACGGGAGGGAGGGCGCAAGCGCGCGCGGATGGGAAGCGAAGAGAGGGACGTAGGATGTCTTTTTTCATCCAAGCCCTCATTTCTTTTCAACATTGGGATCTGCGTTTAATTTTATAAACGACCAAGGGGTTTTACGTAAAATAATACTTTTTTCTTCTTTAATTGGGTTTTTTAAAATAGCAGACGGATGCATGTTAATTTTGAAAAACTCAAGGGGTTTTCTGCAAAATAACCAGACAAAACAAAATTTGGATGAAAACACTACTTACTTTATATATATATATATAGATATAGATTATTAGGAGGGTCCGGTTGGAGGAGCCAATTATAAACATGACTCGTTTGCAGATGACACTGGATCTATATGCATAAACACAGATGGTCAGTTATCTCAAATATGCAATTTCGTTCCGGTTGGAGAGACACGAGACGTTGAATAACCATGACTACCTCCACTTCATATATTATAATCATTTTGATTTTTAAGTCAAACTCGATATTTCATTTTATAAATTATTTTGATTTTTAGTCGAACTCATCGAGGTTTGGTTAAGTTCATAAAAAATTTAGCAACATCTATAATATCAAATTATCAAATTAGTTTCATTGAACGTAACATTGAATATATTTTGATAAAATAGTTAAAGCTATGTTTGTTTGAGGTTTTTAGTTTTTTTAAAAGCTAGCTTTTTGAAAGCTAACTTATTGACTGAAAAGCTGACTGTTTATTTTAGCTATTTTAGCTTTTCAGTTTCCGAAAAACAAACTGAAAGCTACCAAAAAGCTGAGGGCCTAAGAAATAAGAAATATGAATTGGACTGTTTCTTACTCCTATCGCTAAACTTCCTCACGAGAAAGGACACTTTAGTTGCACGATTTGTTCGTAAAAATTAACTTTCAAAACAAACGGATCGTGGGAATGCTCGCGATTGGAAGACAAAATTTTAAGTGCGACGAACAAATTTTATGAAACATTGCAGGACCGAAACAAAGCGCCTCCCTATGTTGTGTTGCTACTTGCTACGCTCTTGGACTTTTTGCAGGATGGCAGTGACAGTGGCTGGCCGTTGGATCATATCCTAATCCATTGCTGCCGTTGGAGCTAAATAGTTAATCGCAAAGCTAAGCTACTCCTCGTTGTTTTTGGGTAGTATGTTTTTCAAACTGCTAAACTGTTTAAAAAATCTAATAAATTTATTTTATTAATTTTTTATATACTAATATAATTAATCATATGCTAATTATTATTCTGGTTTTACATGTGACTAATTAGCCGTGTCAATTAGCTGAAAAGGACGTACCCTTAGAGAGTATCCTATGGTTTGGGGGATCATGTTTAGCATCTGATCGAATCATGGAACTAATAGTTAAAACCATCAGCTGCCGACGAGATTATCCAATCCTACCCTGATGATAATTTGCTCCGGATTTGTCGCCCATTTCTTCCAAAAGTTTGAGCTTGGACGCATCCTTACTTGCTCGCTGCAAAGTGATGGAGCTTCTCGTCTGCAGCTTGGCATGTTCAGAGTTTCAGATCGTTGAGAAATAGAGGCTTTCAGATCACTCGGTCACTCTACTCCAAACGAAGAGCCTCTCGTTTGCTAAGGCATGAGGCATCGACACAAAGCAAACATCTATGACTATGATTCGCCCTCTACTTCACTGATTCTAATCTTTGTAACAACGAGAGGATAGATATCACAGTTCACAAGGTATCAGTAAGTAAAGAGTATAGTGGTTTGGGGATAAAACATCTAACGTTATTGAATCAATTAGCCCAACCAATTCACCTGAAGTCGGTTTTGCTTGGAATGTATTTCTTTCCCTGGCTTATGGGCCAAAAACACATGTTCCCCTCCAATTCTATAATCCTTGACGATTTAGATAAGGTTGAGGTCAAATAATTAAAACTTCAACTATCAATAAACGTTGTATAGATTGTCTTAAAAAGGTACTTTAATAAAATTAAATATTTACTTATTTTTTTATAGTCAAATGATTTTTCAAAGATCGTTTTGAACACCAAAACGTCAAGAATTATAGAATCAGATGGAGTACAAGTTTTAACTTAAAAATAATTGGTAAGATTTCTACATTTCTACTTTTGGTGGCCCTAAAGCGACAAAACTATAAATTAATTCTAAATTTTAAAATTAGTTATGGCATATATATAGACAATTCACTTATACTTCAACACTCGCCTAAAATTAAATCTTACAACGGTCCCTTGCAAGCGGCGTTAGTTTACAATTTTCCATTCAACATATTCAGTCTTTGTGGACAATTAAGACAAACCTCACAAAACCATTGTTTAAAATTTTAAATGCTTCTTATAGTATGGCCATGACCGGCTCTCGAGCAAATGCTAAGCTAACCCTAAAAAACACGAAGAAACCCCTTTTTGCATTTACCACCCCGGAATCCCTTCATCATTCAACCCACCCCCTGTCCCCATTTTCTATACTAGTCAGATGAACCGTCAGAATTCAGAGGGGAAAAAAATCAGTCAGACTCGTCTGGATTTCTGAATTTTCAGAGTTTCATCCATTCCACCATTCGCTAGTGCAATCTACGCTGTGATAGGGAGGAGGAGGGATCGAGCAGATGGGTACCAGGAGGGGACGAGGTTGGCGGCGATGAAGAGGAGGTAGCCGGAGGTGCCGAGCACGAGCGCGCGCTTGGACCCCATCCGCCGCACCACCGGCGAGCCCACCACCGAGAACGCCGTGAACGACGTGTACAGCAAGCCCAGCGACACCGACCCTAGGTTCTCGTCCTGCAGCATCAGCAATGCAAGCATGCATCAACAATTCGATCGGAATCTGAAATCCATGGAGAGGGCGCTTTGCGTGATCGATCGATTGACTCGATTCGCTACCGTGTTGACGGTGCTCTGCAGGTTCTGGGCGGCGTGGTAGGCGAGGAAGATGAAGAGGAAGGCCGAGCTCAGCAGGTGCAGGTCGCGGGTCTGGGGCGTCCCCGCCGCCGCCGCCGCCGCCGCCGCGCCGCGTCCGCCGGAGACCAGCGGGGCGGCCTCCTCCTCCTCGTCGTCGTCGCGGGCCACGGCGAGCTCGGCTCCGTCTTCCATGGCGGCCGGAGAGGGCATCGGATTGGGGTGATTTGGGGGAGGAATTGGTGGTGGCGTGGCCTCGGTGCCAACTGCTCGAGCCCTCTGCTCTGCTCGGTGCCGTGCTGTTCCTGTGCTTCTTGTGATTTGGGGAAGAGAGAGGGGCTTGTTTACTAAATTTTCGGTCTAACAGGGCTGTTTATGATACAAGTAGATACTTTCAGGATAATATAGAGAGTTAGGGGGGTCTTTCTGAGAATTTTAGCTGTTTCCTGTCCTCCGTTTCCGATTATAAGTTGTTTTTGAATTTTTTTCAAAGGTATATTTGAATTCTTTGCCTACCTAACGTAGCTCGGCAAAATTAAACCATCTCATTATTAGCTTGCTAGCTTTGTTGTACCTACTGTGTTTGGTTGGTTTGCTTCCTAGAGCAAGAAATAGTGGCGAGCTGTTTGGATCAATTTTTGCTTTGCCCATGATTATTTTGCTTCCCGTTTTATTTTGCATTGAAAGGATAGAGGACATGTTAACAATCTTGCATTTTTTTTTGCACAAATCAGTTAGCCAGCGAGATTTTTCTCGCCCCGCAAGGGTAGCTCGCTCAAAGTAAAGATTTTTTTTAACCGGTTCCAAACAGCTAGCTCAGACTAAGCTAGCCTTGCTGAGGAATCAAACGGGCCCTAAACCGGCTAAGGAATCAAACGGACCCTAAACCTTCTTATTGATTGATTGAGAGTATCTTTATTATTATAAAAATTGAAAATATTTTCGTCAAAAATTTGATGCATCATTCATATTTAAATTGATTTTTTATATGTCATCCACACTCAATTTGATGGGAATTAGAATAACTATTATACACTTCTATCTCGATCCAAACCTACTAGCCCACACCATCGCGTCACCTCATCCCGCGCGTCTTGACCCGACATCATGCACGCCCCTTCCCCGACCGACGTTTTTTTATCTCCATATTGTTTTGTTTTCTTTTTCCCCTTTTCTTTTCTTCCAATAATCCTGATTCTCTCTCTCCTTCCAATCCCCTCTCCTTTCTCCTTTTCTCTTTTTCCTCCTTTTTCTCACCTCATAAATATTTTTTTATGTGACAAGTATATTATTTTGCAAATGTTTCTCATCTACAGTAAACAATTTTTACTAATTGAATAATCAAAGTTTTAATCTTTGGTTCATGAGGTATAGCAAAATACATATACTTCAACTTATGAATAGCTACCCAATTGATTTGTGAGACTATGAAAATATATACATAAAAGAATTCTTCGTATGATAACGCATTAAACGAGCGTAACTGGATTTAATACTATACATAATTTTTAACTTTGTTTTGCTATTGTGTTGTTTGCCTTGTTTTTCTTTGTTGTTTAAATTGATAGAGTTTTTATAAAATTGTCTACTTGTTGCAACAGACATGCATTTTTGCTAGTATAAATAACCAATACTTTCAACATAAAACAAAGAAACTATCGAAATATATTCAATGTTAGATTTAATAAAACTAATTTAGTGCTATAAATATTGCTATTTTTTCTATAAACTTATTCAAACTTTCAAAAAGTTAGACTTTAAAAAAGTCAAAACGACTAATTTATAAAACGGAGGGAGTATTTTTGATAGAAAAAATAGCACTATTTGTTGCCTTACTTCGTGAAATGATATATGAGATCATCTGACGTGGAATTTTTTTACAAAATACAGTAGACGCTCGTATACATATGCTCATACTCAACACTATAAACAAACATGGACCGATATATCTTAGATTAATGAAATCACTACAGATGTTTCATTGTCGATTTGTACATCACCTATCATATATAATAACCGACGACATATAAGTTCCTGTAGCTCCATGGAGCTGCAGTTGATGTGGCCGAGCGCAAGCTCGACGTCGCCGTGACCGTGGATGAGAGGGAACTCCATGTCGTGGCCAAGAGGGAGCTCCATGGCACATGTGATCGAGAGCGAGCTCCATAGCACCGGATGCGTGCATGGGCCTTATAGCCAGTGTTCTAAAAATCAGAAAAAGTCGGCTGACTAGTCGGGACTAGTCGGCCTCGGCCTAGTCCTGATGCGATTTGGCTCAAGTCGGACCCCTAGTCGGCTGGGCTGACTAGTCGGTCCTAGTCGGTCAACACGGCCCATTAATCGACCGTTTTTTGCTGACTAAGCAAGCGATTAATCATCCGTGGACTCTGACGGTCTGGCCCAGCTTAGGGCTTTTCTGTAATTTAGCGTTGCAGTCGCATTCGTTCGTAATTCACTCGATCCATCCAGCGAGACCGAGACCCTCTCGTCTCCCTGCGCCACCGCGACAAGTGCCACCTCCAGTCGGCGTGCGTGCCGCCTCAGTCAACGGGCACGCCGCCGCCAACCCTCCCTCCTCCCCGCGCGCCACCTCCGGTTGACGCGCGCGCCGCCGCCCTCACGCCACGCGCGCCGCGGTCGCCCACGTGTCGTCGCCTCTACCTCACGCCGCTATTGGGCAGCTGGCTGTTGCTCTCTCCTCATCTTGGTAAGTTTTAGTTTTATCTTCTTTTGTTCTATGATATTGAGTTCTTGACTCTTGTAAATTGTAATCTTCTACTTCTATCATGATTATTGATGTCATCTATGGAGTATATTCAAAATTACAAATACAACCAGATGTGAGAATTTAGAGTATCAAGTGATCATCATATGTAAAATCATCACAAGGTAACAAATACATTATATTTTTATTGTCTTTTCATGTTAAAAATAGAGTATAGTGACCAAAGTATAATATATGTGAGGAAAAATACACCGACAAGTCGATCGACTAATCTCGACTAATCCTCGACTAGTCGGCCTAGTCGCTAGTCGGCACCTAGCCGACCGACTAGCGACTAGCGACTTCTTGAACAGCTTATAGCCATGCATGTTCTGTTGGCGTGGGGGAGTAAGATGATAATTAAGCGTGTTTTGCTTTTCTTATCTCAGTATCAAACCTTAATATGATGATTAAACTTGAATGAAGGAAGTATCGTACAACCATTTTAGACATTGATTGTTAGATCGATATTACCTTTGTCAATCATATACCTTCTAGATTCGTATATTTACTAGCAACTGTGCCCGTGCGTTGCAATGGGTGAAGTCAGGACGTGGCGCAAATGGGGATGGGAGGGAGAGGCGCAGGAAGGAAGAGACGCAGGAGGTCTTTTTTTATCCAAGCCCTCTCTGTCTTTTTAGCATTGGGACTGCGGGTTAATTTTATAAACACTCAATGGGTTTTCTGCAAAATAGCCAGGTGGACGAAAATTTTGGGTAGAAACACTACTTGCTTTATAAATAGTTATAGATAATATTCCAATCACAACTGTATACAGATCAATTGATTACAACATTTTATATTATATACAAGATAAAATTTGAAGAGACTATAAAATATAAAATGTGTGGCTTTCTTTCTCCGTTATGTTATACGGAAAGTCGGAAATACAACACAATCAACTTTTTTTCTCTTCAGAACTCACCGTGCAATCAACTATATAATTCACAAGAAGACTTACCAAGGATACGACAAAAGGAAAATACGGATAAAACTATACTCGCTCATCGAGGATCAACCTCTGAAGACGAAGGCCGTAAACGCCGTAAGAAAGCGGTAAAACACTATACGTGCTCCACCAAACCCTTCCTGTTAGTTATCAACCTTCGCACGATGCGCAGAGGATCCCCGCACTATAGACGGCCAGATGGGCCGGGCCGAAGTGGGCCGGCACGAGCACAGGGTTTCCTGTAGATGGCACGGCACGGCACGACACACGGAGAAACGGGTCGGATCGGCACCACACGATTGGCCGTGCCTATAGATGGCCAGATGGGCCGGGCGGAAGTGAGCCGGCATGAGCACGGCCTTTCCTGTAGCGAGCACGACACGGCGCGGCATGCGATGAAACGGGCCGAACGGGCACGGCACGATTGGTCGTGTCGTGCTTGGGCAGCCGGCCGAGCCCACGAGCCGACTGAAGCATCTAGGCCCCGTTGTTTGTTTTAGTAATTAATGACAAGCACTAATTGTAGACTAATGATACTTTTGAGTTTCATATATTTGAGTTAGGATAACATGATAAGAAATGCATGGATGATCACCGAGGATTATTTTCAATGGCACAATACAAAAGGATTGATGACGGTAAAACTAATGATTTATTTTTATTGATCGAGGAGTTTGGGCGATCAAATTACATAGATTCTATTTATAGCTTTGCCGTACTATCAAAAGGGGTAATGACCTAAGCAAAGAGAAGATCAAAATGTCACATTAGGTCATTTGCATTCCAACTTTAATTTCTTGTCACTTTCTGTCCAAGGCTGGTCTGATCGTGGATGTGTATCCGGTCTGACCGGGGCCTTGGGGCGGTCTCACCGCTGGTTGTTGCGCGGTCTGACCGGACCTTTGTGGCGGTCTGACCGGCCATACACCTCCGGTGTGACCGACCTCGTTGATCCTCCGGCTGGCGATCCAGAGCCGCGAGCCACGATCGGTCGCATCGAGCCGATGGCGGTCGGCCGGCCCCCTGTTGTCAGAGCAATGATTGCACTATAACGGCTAGTTTACTAGTCGTTACAACTTAAAGTCGGTCTGACCGGCAGACAACAAGTTGGTGGATTTCATCCCCAACGGCTAGTTTACTTGGTGTGGGGTACAAAAAACCCCTTTTGGCAGCAAGAGACTTCTTCTTAGCACTCTCTTCAACTGCATACACCCTTGCACCTCTCTCACACTCATTTGAGCTTTGTGTTCATCCACTTAGTGTGTTTGAGAGTTGAATTAGCCAAGAGTCAAGTGCATTGCTTCATTGTAGAGCTAGTGTGGAACTTGATCATCTCTGAGCCGTGGTATTACTTGTTACTCTTGGAGGTTACCGCCTCCTAGACGGCTTGTGGAGGAGTTGCCCGGTGACCTCTCCGAGAAGATTGTGGAGGAGGCCCGGCGCCGATTTGTGAGTGGTTTGGAGTTCACCACCTTCGGAGCGAAGGAAGAACTACCCCTAGTGATCGAGGCTTGGGTAGTCCTCTCCGTGGGCCGGCTCCCACCTTGCCCACCCCTTGACGAAGGGGACGTGTGGCGGCTTCGTGGTTGAGCGGTGGAGTTAGGCTCGCCTCAACGGGGACTAGGAAACCGGCGAGTTTCTGAACCTCAGTGAAAAACTCATTTGTCTCTTGTCTCATTTACTTGTTGCATTTACTTTTGTGCAATTTACATTTGTAGAGACATACTTGAGCCACTATTACTCTAGGATTGCAAAATATAACTTAGTTGCTTAGTTATACTTTCTCTCACCAAGCCTAGCAATTTAGGTTAGTTTTGATTTAGTGCCATTTAGTTTTAAATCGCCTATTCACCCCCCTCTAGTCGATATCTCGATCCTACAAGTGGTATCAGAGCTTGGTCTCTTTTGATTGGGATTCACCGCCTAGAGAGAAAATGTCAAACGAGGTGAACCATGTAAGAAAGACTCCCATGTTTAATGACACAAATTACTCCGTTTGAAAAACTAAAATGTCTACTCACCTTAAAGCTATGAGCTTCCATATTTGGAGTATTGTGAATGGTTGTTTTGCTATCACCGGCTCACCCTTGACGGAGGTTGATCACCGCAACCTTCAACTCAATGCTCAAGCCATGAAAGCTTTATTCAACTCCTTGAGCCAAGAAGAGTTTGATAGAGTGAGCAATCTTGAGACCGCCTATGAGATTTGGAATAAGTTGGCGGAGATCCATGAGGGCACAAGTGAATATAAGGATGCCAAGCTTCATTTCCTCAAGATCAAATATGAGACATTCTCCATATTGCCTCATGAGAGTGTGAATGACATGTATGGAAGGCTTAATGTCATTGTCAATGATCTCAAGGGGCTTGGGGCAACTTACACCGATCTTGAGGTTGCCCAAAAGATGCTTAGGGCTCTACCGTGTCACCATGCTTATCAACTCCGACATGTCAAGGATGACACCCGCAAGCCTCTTGGGAAAGATCAACACAAATGACATGTACAAATTGAAGAAGAAGGAGATGGAGGAATCCTCTCCATCCAAGAAGTGCATAGCTCTTCAAGCCGAAGTGGAAGACAAGGGCAAGAGCAAAGTTTATGAAGCAAATGATGACTTGAAGGAAGAGATTGCTCTTCTTGCTAGAAGATTCAATAATGTCTTCGGAAGAAGAAAGGAAAGAGGAAGCAGCTCTAACTCAAATAGAAGAAGAAATATGAGACCCAATAAGACTCTCTTCAACTTGAGATGCTTTAAGTGTGGTGAGAAGGGACACTTTGCTTCCAAGTATTCTTCAAAAGATGATGATGAAGACAAGTCATCCAAGAAGAAGAGTGAAGATTACAAGCTCATGAAGAAGCTCAAGAAAGAGGGAAAGAAGATTGAGGCTTTCATTGGGCAATGAGACTCAAATGAAGAGAGCTCCACTTCTTTTGGGTCCGAAGAAGAAGAAAGTGATGATGATTCAAGCTCCAAGAAGAATAAGATGGTGGTAGTTGTTGTCAAGGAGGCTCCATCACTCTTCGCTTCACTTTGCCTCATGGTAAAGGGCTCTTCTAAGATAACATCATTTAGTAATAGTGAAAGTGATGATGATTGTGATGATGTTTCTTATGATGAGCTTGTGAGTATGTTTGAGGAGCTCCATACGTATAGTGAAAAAAAGATTGCCAAGTTCAAGGCCCTAAAGAAGGATCATGCTTCTTTAAAGGTCTTGTATGAGGAGCTAAATACTTCCCATGAGAAACTCACTATTTCTCCTGAGAAGCTTAAGGAAGCTCATGACACTCTTCTTTCAACTACTCAACATGGAGCTCACATTGATGTTGGCATATCGTGTGACTTGCTTGATGATAGTGCTATTTGTTATACTACTAATGTTGCATCATCTAGAATCTCTACTTCTTTTGATGATCTTATAGATATGCCTTACTCTAGCTCTAGCTCTTGTATCTCTATTTGTGATGCTTTACTTGTGGTTGAGAACAATGAGCTTAAGGAGCAAGTGGCCAAGCTCAACAAGAGTTTAGAAAGATGCTTCAAGGGTAAGAGTACTCTCGACAAAATCTTGAGTGAGCAACGGTGCATCCTTAACAAGGAGGGACTTGGGTTCATTCCAAAGAAGGGTAAGAAACCTTCATACCATGCCACTCGATTTGTCAAGAGCAATGGTAAGTATTGCTCTAAGTGTCGTGAGGTTGGGCACTTGGTAAGTGATTGCCTCGGTAGTAAGCCTTCTAAGACATGCATGTTTGATTCTCATTATATGCTTAAAAAGGCTCATGAAGGTAATATTGTTGCTAGATATGTGGGTTTCTCTATACTTGATGCTAAAAAGAATGTCATTTGGGTGCCCAAAGCTTTGATCTCTAACCTCGAAGGACCCAAACGAGTTTGGGTACCTAAAAGAGCTTGATCTTTTTTAGGTAAACTACCACACCGGTGGGAGCCATTGGATGCTAGATAGTGGGTGCACTCAACACATGACCGGTGATAGAGGAATGTTCACCACATTTGAAGTAGGAGGGAAAGAACAAGAGAAAGTCACATTTGGAGATAATAGCAAATGAAAGGTAATTAGGTTAGGTAAAATTGCTATCTCCAACGATTTATCAATCCAAAAAGTTTCTCTTGTTGAATCACTAAATTTTAATTTGCTTTCGATTGCACAAATTTGTGATCTTGGCTTGTCATGTGCATTTTCCCGCAAGAAGTTATTGTTTCTAGTTTTCATGACAAGTCTTGTGTTTTCAAAGGTTTTAGATATGAAAATCTTTATTTGGTTGATTTCAACTCTAGTGAAGCAAATTTGAAAACTTGTTTAGTGGCAAAAACCTCGTTGGGTTGGCTTTGGCATAGAATACTAGCCCATGTTGGTATGCATCAATTAAGCAAGCTTTGAAAACGTGATCTAGTTGTGGGCTTGAAAGATGTTAAGTTTGAGAAGGATAAACTTTGTAGTTCTTGTCTAGCTGGCAAGCAAGTTGATGCTCTCATCCTTTTGTTGATGAGAAATTTCTCTCACGCGTTGGCCTGGGAGATCTGCTTAACTCCAGTGCAGGTTTTTCTTGGCTGTCTATGAAATACAGGGCATGCCAGTTGGTTTGATCTGTTAACCAACAAAAAAACAAAGATGTATGAGTTAAGGGTTAGGTTAGATCCTACTGGATCGGCTGAGGGAATCGATTAACATATATATATGCTATCTCAAAGCACATTTAAACTAAGTGATTGGGATAGATCGGCTATACCGACACAGTATTAACCTGTAAATCTAAATATACAAAAGGATAATAAATATATGCTTTAATAGCCTAGCCGATACCGTAGGACTAACTGTGGATCGGCTAGTACTCCGATACATCTTATGAAAAGATATTGATCTAAGCTAAATGCGCTAAGCCTAGATCAGTCGACTGTCGGCTGCGGCTAACAGGCTGATTCTGGCTTAGGGCATTTAACCAGAGTAAGATCTTAATATAAGAGGTGGCTTTAATAAATCTAATAGTAAACATAGTAAAAAAATATTAAAACAGATAAGGTCGGCTGAAACCCCGGCGCTATCTCTAAGTATATACATCTAGCCGAATAGATCATAAGAGCTCTAAGAACGACTTAATAGGTCAAATTGATGCAGCATTAAGTTTAATAGAACAATCGATCTATTATAGCTGATGTAAACCCTCGAGACGGTGGATACCGCATATAACCTAGGCCAACCCCTACATCTAGCTCTATCGGCTGCTGGTTCTTGACAGTAGGCCGATGTCAAGATAGATCTAGACATTGTTCTAGATTATATACGATATATGATAACTAGCGCAACATAAATCATTGAATCTAGAGTATCATAGTGATGGAAGCACTAAATTCGACGAGATACACCACTAATGACAAACATTTACCTTAATCGGGGATCGAAACGATGCAGCCCGAAGGAGAATCAAGTGTTCGTCTGAAGAAAATAGGAGGCGATGCGCCAAAAGTTGATTGATTGTGTATGATTATCGATTTATAGGGGTCTCGGGTCCTATTTATACCCAAGTACAACACAATCCGTGCCAAACACGATTGCTAACTAATCTACTGTACACGGTACGACAATATCCCGGGACATGGTCCCATGTCGCATTCCAATAGGAGATCTATAAACAAATTCCTAATTTACAGATACATTTGCCTTTACAGGACTCTATCCATAGATGGCAATACCTTTAACGCGCAATTTGGGAACCGAATCCAACTTTATCTTCACGCTTTCCTTTGGGATTGGCTCCTTCTCTGTCTTAACTCGAGAATCGGTTGTCGAGTGTCGTAGTCCGATTCGCACTCAACCGACCGGCTTCGTAGCCGATTCGGACTCGGCCGATTCTCTTCCGTCTCTTCTCGAGATCGCACATCTTCTTCGATTCAGCTTCAATCTTTGCTTCAAACCCGGGGATTAGGTTACCAAATTTGGTCGTTAACACATGCCCCCCAAGTCTGCGATATGAAATGTTGAGGATTTTAGGCGATTCAAATCCAAGGCACAATCCTAGCACGACTCTGTTTCGACCGTTGCAAAAACTCTTTAAATACCGCCCCATGGCTGCCACACAAGTCACGCCGTCACAAACAGACAGCCACCTCAGCAACCCTCGAGCTCTCCGGCGACCCGTCCATTTCTCAAGACCCGCATTGGTGGTTCCTTACTCCGGCGATCTCCGCTCACACAATGGCCTCTTCCACCGCCGCCGCCGTTGCATCGGCCGCCACATCTGCTGAGTTCCCCGAGGTACGCCCTAATCGGCTCAAAACCCTTTCTTTCCCGCCTCAACTTATAGATCTGTATTCTAGGGTTTTTGATTTATGAATCTCTTCTTCTTTCCGATTGTAGCACTTGTCCCATCAGATAGTTATTCCCAACCCTGCTCAGAAAAACAGATATTTTCTAGGGCCTATCGGCAATCAAGACCCAACTGATATAATAATAGTCGAAACCGATAGGATACCCTATAACATGAGGAAACCCACTCTGAATCACTGGGCTGGAACTTTTAAATCGTGGTCGTCCATGGACAAATCTTGGCATGAGTGGTACAAGAGAATGCAATCGGCTAAACAAGCCCATTGTTAAGAAGTAGGAATAGCTCAATGCTTAGCCCTATCCATAGCCGACATGGAAAAAGATGAACCACTGATGTCGGCTGCAACCTACTTCTGGAATGATAATTTTAATGCCTTCATGTTTCAACAAGGCCCAATGACAGTCACCTTAGCCGACGTAGTCGTGACCACTGGACTAGACATCTCATCGTCGGCTAACCCTGAATGCCTGACCAAGAAAGGCCAACACCAGTTTAAAACAAAGGTCATAGGGGGATGGAGCGGCTATGGCCATGAATATGAAGGATGGACCAGTCGGCCCTAGGGAACATGCCGCATTCCTCATGATGTGGTGTTGATGAGAAATTTCTCTCACGCGCTAGCCTGGGAGATCTGCTTAACTCCAGTGTAGGTCCTTCTTGGCTACCTATGCTGTTCAAGGCGTGCCAGTTGGTTTGATCTGTTAACCAACAAGAAAAATAGAGATACATGCGTTAAGTATTAAGTTAGATCCTACTGGATCGGCTGCAGGAGTCAATTTACATATATATATATGCTATTCCGAAGTGTATTTAATCCAAAATATACAACAGAATAATAAATATATGCTTTAACAATCTTAACCGATGTCATAAGTCCAACTATGAATCGGCTAATACTCCGATTTATCTTACGAAAAGATATTGATATGAGCTAAATGCGCTAAACCTAGATCGATCAATTTCTAGTTTGTAGGCGACAAACTAATTCGGCTTAGGGCATTTAACTAGAGCAAGATCTTAATATAAGAGGCGGTTTTAATGAATCTGATAGCAAAATAAACCAAAAGAATATTAAAACAGATAAGGCTAGCTGAAACCCCGACACTGTCTCTAAACATATACATCTAGCCGAATAGATCATAAAAGCTCTAAAAACGACTTAATAGTTCAACACTGATGCAGCATTAAGTACAAAAAGAACAGACTGATCTACTGTAGCTGATGTAAATACCTCGAGACGGTGAATATCGCATATAATTTAGGCCAACCTTTAGATCTAGCTCTATTAGCTGCCAATTCTTGACAGAAACGAGCCGATGACGAGACAGATCTAAACATTGTTCTAGATTATATGCAATATATGATAACTAGCGCAACATAAATCACTCGAATTTAGTGTGTCATAACGATGGAAGCACTAAACTCGATGAGATACACCACTAATGACAAATGTTTACCTAAACTTGGGGATCGAAATGATGCAGCCTGAAGCCGGATCAGTTGTTCGTCTGAAGAAAAAGGAGGCGATGCGCCGAAGGTTGTATTGATTGTGATTTTTTGTTTACAGGGGTCTCGGGTCCTATTTATACCTAAGTACAGCAAAGACCGCGCTACACACGGTTATAACTAACTACTATAGCTATACGACAAAAGCGCGGGAAGCAATCCTTTGCCGCCTTTACAATAGGGTTATCCCTAAACAAATCTCTAATTTACATACACTTGCCGTTACGAGACTTTATCCCTAGCTGGCAATACCTCTTAATGCGTAATTTGGAAACCGAATATTCTATTTTATCTCCAAATATCTGCATCAGAAAAGGCTTCAACTTCTCCGAACTTAGAATCGGCTATCGGCTGTTCTTGTCCGATTCAACCTTAGCCGACTGGTTTCGCAGCCGATCACGTCTCAGCTGACCCGGCCTCTGTTTCTCCATCAAACCAGCCGATCCGATTCTGCTTCAACCTCAGCTAGGACTTAGGGATTTAGCTACCAAATTTAGCTGTTAACATGTGGCTAGAGAAATTCCTGTTCTGTGGCTCAAGCTGTGGGTCGACTGCCAATTGGCAGGTTGTAGCCGAGGCCTTGGTGGAAAAAAGAAAAATCCCCTTGGGAAAATACCTCCTCGGCTACCTATACCAAACCCTCCACCAAGCAGTCTCTAAGATAGCTGCCAATGCCTCTGTCAATACTGGGGGTCCCTAGTGGTTTCTTCAGATCTGGCTGGTGTTGATGACTCAGAAAATAGCCGATTGGCCACCTTTGACTGAAGCACGCTTCCCGCAGTTGGAGCCGATCGAGGACGACGAAGGCAATGAGATAACCACCACCAGATGTCTGAGTTACGGAGAAGCAACAACCATGCATGCTGGGTCCAAGCAATCGGCCGAACTGCTAGCCGAATAGTTTGTATCCCTCTATGACGGGTTTGCAAAGACAAACACAGCTGGTACTTCTACAGGGATCGGCCACTCTTCGAGCTGCCGATTGAATTTAACTTGGAGGAAATCAACTCAGATGACTACCCCAAGTGTAGAGAATTATTCACAACCGCCCTCAGCCCCTGTATCCTGTCGACTGGAGTCCATCAGGGCCGATCGGTGGCCAAAAGCTATGAGTTCTACTACCCCGTGTCGGCTGTCAGGCAGTTTGGACTTGGGCAACTGCCCATCGGCTATTACTATGCCGATAAGATTGAGATAAGGGGAATAGTGGACCAGGCCCCAATTATGAGCAAATTGATGAACTTAGCCGGTTCTCCCCTCAGCAGTATCGGTGATATGGTACTAGCCTACAAGAAAAGCGCAGCTTATGACTGTTGGTGGGTCGAGATCAAACAACATATCTTTCATGAGCGGTCTTCCCATTACATCACTCTGCTGCTGCCAGATGAAATCCCCTCAGTAAGTCTCAAACTTCAAGTTATTCCTTCTTTTAGATCATCAGCCGATTTAATCTGCTAACACTTGAATTTTTTTCCTCTTGCAGGTGATTGAAACCGAACGGTCAACAGTGAGCAACTTAGGCATCCCCATCGAGTACCGCCTAGGCGTTCTGCCGAACGGGTGCGGGTTAGCTCCATCGGCCATCGGCTGGGACGCACCCAAACTGAAGACTTTGCTGCATGGACAGACGCGCCAGCCGCTGGCCCGGCAAAAAAGAGCTGCTCCAAGTGTGAAGCCATCGGCTGCATCGGCAAAGAAGCAAAAGAAAAAGCAGCCGATCACGCCAACTAACAACCTCCCATCGGTGGATCCCAACGTCGACCAATTCCTCAACGAGGAGGTTGCTGATGAAAAAATGTCAGCAGCTGTCGGAGCAGCGATCGAATCAAGTGATTTGAGCCATAACTCAATCAGTCCTCTGGCCGACAGCCCGCCAGCTCCAAGCCCTCCCGCGAAGAAACGGCTGGTAATTCCTTGTCTTGTTATATTCGGCTTTAACATAATACTATTTTGTACTTAACCAAATACATCTTGCGTAGGTCAAAAAGTTGGCTCGTCGTCCTCCGCGCCGCACTTCAACAGTAACCATCTCCCTCGGCTTACATTTTAGCTTACTGACCCCAGCCGATTTGACACCTAACACTTGTCTTCTCTTGCAGCCTTCTCCATCTCCATCGGCTGCCCCCCAGTCGGCTGCCCCCTAGGTGTCGAGCGAGCACACGGCGTCGGCCGTAGGTGGCCAAGAGGCTGGGGACGTCATAGAGCCGGCCGACGAACAAGTTGGTGCAGCAACTCCGACCGGTGATCCTATTGAAGAAGACACCGCTCCCGTCGATCCGGCCGAAGCTGAAAAAGAAGCCGACCCAATGCCTGCAGCAAGAGTAAGTTGATCCCTATCTTTCTTCTCATAATACCTTGAACAATCGGCCATTTTAATCACAGCTTAACCCTATTGTTCCCTTTGTGCAGCCTCTGGCCGACTTGCTCTCCTTTGACATCAAGGAGTTCCTTGGTGATGAAGGGGAAGCTACCAGCCCGGATAAAGCCCCACCCGACGAGCTTAAAGAGAAACTTCAAGACATACGCCATCAGCTGGACATTGATGTGGACAGACTGGTGGACGAGTGTGGATCGGCCAAGTGTCGATTCTTCGAAATTGAGGGACAGCTCCCTGATAATCTAGCCGCTAAGGTCGTTGCTGCTGTCTGCGTCAATCTACATCGGCCAAGGCTTGGGCGTGCGATGCAACGAATGATTGAGAGGCTTGCCCAAGCCGATGTGACGGCCAAGATCAATGACACGGTCAAGAGCGTGGAGGCCGAAAAGGCAAAGCTGAACGAGTTGAAGACCGGCCCCACCACGTCTCGAGGCTTGGATTGCAAATTTGAGGGCCAAGGAAGCCGACCTAATGAAGCGGCTAGAAGAATTTCGCACTGAAATCGCTGCCGAAGAGAAGGTGCTGGCCGATTTGCCGAAGCCACTGAGGAGCAAACAAGCAAATTGATGGCCACCATCAAGTATCTGAGAGTACTCCACAAGTCGGCTAAAGTGATCCCTGGCTCCGACGCCGAAGACCAAGCAGTGATCGACGAAGTCAAGGCAATCAAGGCTGCAACAATATCAGCCATTGATGCATTCTGTCCACCATGTAGCCGATGTAATAGACTTAGGCTAAAAATTGAAGAAATTTTGTATAATCGGATTAAGCTACCGATCTGTAATTAACTGTACGTAATCGGCCCACACTTGCATTGTTTATTCGATTCGAAGTTTGAAAATTTTCGATTTTTGATGTTCGCCCTGATTTCTGATGTTCGCCTTTCTGCAATCGGCTTCGATCTTGTGTATGTGTATGCCCCCTAATTTTGTTGATGTCTTCGATGTCGACAAAATTATGAACTTGACACAATTTTTGCTCCGTTGTCGTCAATGTCGGCCAACACCAGCCGATTGTAGAAAACTAGGGAAAAACTTGGCTTGACAATGATCTAAAGACGATGCTCGCTCAATACAAGACATCGGCTAACACGAATCGGCTGAACAAACAGAGCCGAATCATGAGTTGATCCAAACGCTTAGGTAGTATTTTTTCAAATATTTGCCGTTTAGAGCCCTTCCAAATACCTCTTCGTCCAAACCTTCTAACATGTAAGCTCCTTTAGAGACGCATTTGTGGATCTTGAAAGACCCTTCCCAATTTGGTGACCACTGTTCGAATTTATTGTCTCTTGTTCCAATCGGCGGTATTAATTTCCAAACGAGTTCGCCCTCCTCAAAAGATTTAGGAACAACTTTCTTGTTATAATGGCAAGCTACTCGTTCCTTATCCCTTGTGACTTTCTCTAAGGCCCTCATCCTTGAAAGAACTAGGTCTTCCGATTCATCCACCATTAGGTGATAGTAATCATCGGCTGTGAGCTGATCTTGTAGTTGAATCCGTCTCGAGCTGATGATGTTCTCCCACGGCAGTACTGCTTCGTGGCCATAGACCAACTTGTATGGAGGGACTTGGATAGATCCATGGTATGCCATCCGATATGCCCAAAGTGATTCGGCTAATCGGTTGTGCCATTGCTTTGCGTACTCAGAAATCTTCCTCTTAATCAGCTTAATCAAACTTTTATTTGAAGCTTCTGCTTGCCCATTGGCCTGCGCGTAGTACGGTGAAGAATTAAGTAACTTGATCCCCATGATGTCGACAAACTGAACAAACTCATCTGATATGAAGATAAATCATTGGTCTGTTGTAATTGTTTGTGGGATGTCAAATCGGTAGATGATATGCTCTTTAACAAACTCGATTGCGTCCCTGGAATCAACTTTCTTCAAGGGAATTGCATCCACTCACTTTGTAAAATAATCTGTCGCCACCAGAATGAATTTATGTCCTTTGCTTGAGGGTGGATTGATCTGGCCGATCATGTCGATGCCCCATCCTCTGAACGGCCATGGCTTTATGATTGGGTTCATAGCCGATGTTGGTGCTCTTTGTATGGCGCCTAATTTCTGACAATCCTGGCAACCCTTATAATATTTGAAACAGTCCTCCAACATTGTCTGCCAGAAATACCCTGCTCTCCGAAGTAACCACTTCATCTTATGAGTCGATTGATGTGTGCCGCAAATCGCTTCATGAACTTCTCCAATAGCCACTTTGGCTTGATCGGCTCCCAAACACTTGAGCAACACCCCATCAATCATCCGATAATAAAGATCTTCGTCAAGCAAGACATATCTTAAAGCCTTGTATCGCAATTTCCTTGAAGCCGATTGAGAAGGATTCTGTAGATAGCTGCAGACTTCGAACCTCCAATCGTCAGCTGTGATGGCAGCAACTTCTATTTCAATTTCCTTTGTCATCGGCCTGTAGCCCGATGCCCGTTGAGCTAAATTGTTGGCTTCTGTGTTCTGCTCCCTGGGGATATGTTTTAGAGTAACTAGCCGAAAACCATCCATCAATTCCCGGTATTGTTGATAGTAGACCATCAGTGCGTCATTTTTGCATTTATATTCTCCTGACAACTGGCTGATGACCAACAGCGAATCTCCCATTATTTTGATGACATCGGCTTCAACTTCTTTGAGCAGATGTAACCAGCCTCGTACTCGGCTTGGTTGTTCATAGCATGGGGGTTGATAGAAAAAGAAAATTCAAAGCTTGCCCCCCTAGGCGAAATAATGACCAATCCGATACCGCAGCCGTTGGTGCACACCACACCGAGCCATCAAATATCAATGTTCAAGGCATAATTTCAACTGAGCCGATTGAGTCATCTCTGTGTTCCACGATAAAATCAGCTATAGTTTGTCCTTTAACTGCCCTGGGTGCCTGATACCTCAGATCAAACTCTGTCAAAGCAAAAATCCATTTTCTAATTCGCTCATTTAACACTGGAGCCGATAGCATGTATTTGACTACATCGGCTTTACATATTATTACGCATTCATTGGATAGCAGATAATGTCTTAACTTTGTACATGAAAAATATAGGCACAGACATAGCTTCTCCACTGGTAAATACCTTGTTTCTGTGTCCAACAGCCGTCGGATGAGATAAAAGATAGCTTTTTCCTTGCCCTCAATCTTTTGGATTAGGACTGAGGCGATTGACTTGTCGTCGGCTGACAGGTACAGCTTGAACGGTATCCCTTTTTTGGAGACATTAAAACTGGAGGCGAGCTTAAATAATCCTTGATGTTGTCCAAAACCTTCTGCTGATCTGCCCCCCATGTGAATGTTTTATCGACTTTTAGCCGAAGCAGTGGTGTGAACGACTCCATCTTCTCTAAAAGATTGGCTATACACCACTTTGATGAAGTTGATTTTGCCGATCAATGATTGGAATTGTTTCTTATCCTTCGGAGGTTGTATCGTCTTTATAGTGTTGATGCTCCTTGGTGTAACCTCAACTCCTCTTTCATGAACAAGAAACCCCAGAAACTGCCCGGCCGACACGTCGAACACGCACTTCAACAGATTCATCTTCAGGCCATATTTTCTTGTCCGCTCCAAAACCTGCTTCAGATCGGCTATGTGGTTCTCTATCTCCCTGGATTGGACAACAACATCATCAATGTAAATCTCCACTAGAGAGCCGGTCATGTCGTGGAAGATATAATTCATGGCCCGTTGATATGTTGCCTCAGCATTCTTCAGCCCAAATGTCATAACAATCCATTCATATAAGCCAATTTCTCTAGGACATCGAAAAGCAGTCTTGTGAATGTCTTCTTCGGTCATAAAGATTTGATTGTAACCTTCATTGTCATCCTTAAAACTGATGATCTTGTGGCCTGAAGCAGCATCTACGAGCAAATCGGCTATAGGCATCGGGTATTTGTCTTTGGGGGTAGCCTTATTTAGGTCTCTGAAATCGATGCACACCCTAAGTTTACCATTCTTTTTGAGACCCACTCGACGTATCGGCAAAGCCGAATGAATCCAGCATCGTATAGCCGAGTGATTTTGGCTTTGATCGCATCATACATGTCGGCCTTGAACCTCCTGTGAGGTTGTTTGAATGGCCGATAGCCTGCCTTGATTGGCAGTTGATGAACAACGATAGATTGGCTAAGACCAGACATCTCAACATACTCCCAAGCAAAACAATCCTTATATTCCTTTAACAAAGCAATGAGCTGGGATCTACAATGAGAAAATAAATTTTTGCTAATATACGTCGGCCTAGGCCTGTCTCCAGAGCCTATGTCTATTTCCTCTAATTCATCGGCTAACGTAAAACCTTGCCCAAGCTTGCCATTGTCTTCGTCCACGGTGTCCATGTCGTAGACGCTTGAGCCCTCCACGACGTCTTGTTCAAAGCAGCAGCTGCGGCTCATCGTCTCCAATCGGCTGTATGGCAGAATCGGACACTTTTAGAAAATAGGCTTGCCAGATTTTCCCGGACAAACAATCAATGCCACAGAGTGGCAAATCGGCATTGGCGACGCTTACTGACCCGTCGACTGGTACAATATCTATCTTGTCGCCGTCCCATTGAAGCAGACACTGGTGCATGGTGGAAGGGACACAACAGTTGGCATGTATCCAATCCCTCCCGAGCAGCAGGCTGTAAGACCCCTTCCGTCGATGACAAAAAGGTCATGGGCATGGTCTTGTTGCGACGGTCGGCTCGACATTTAACACCCCTTGGCCTCGATGGGTTTCCGCCAAAGTCCTTGAGTACCATGTTAGTCTTGATCGGGTCTTCGGCTCCCTTGCCCAATTTTACGAACGTTGCATAGGGCATCGGGTTGGCTGCGGCTCCCCATCTACCGGCATCTTCGACATCGGCTTGCCGTTGACGAAGCCTTTTACGTACAACGTCTTAAGGTGCCGATTTTCGGTCCCCTCGGCTTGTCGAAAATGGCTTGATCCGGGGACGGTGCTAGCTTGGCCAAGGCATCTTCGACATTGTCTACATCGGCCTCGGGAGCGTCGAATTCGGGCGGCAATATGAACACCATATTGATCGATGCGAAAGCTTTTCCTTTCCCTTTGGCTGCCCTCCGGCTTGATCGGTGAGCTCTCTCGGCTTGTTCCTCGTCGACTGTGGCGGTTTTCTTTTTGGGCCTCCATTGTCTTTTGCTTTTACCTAGCCGACGATGTTGCTCTTGGATCATCTGCCAAACTTCTTATTCCCTTCCTTCACGCTTCAGCCTCTGAATTCTTCATTTCTGTGTCTTCGTGAAGAGGTCAGAAGAGCACCATTGGGGGTTGGCTGATTCTTCATCGTCGGCCTCTTATTCGTTGTAGTAGTCGTCGTTTTCGTCTTCATTGTCGAAGAAGTCTTCATGGATCGGCCCTAGCCGATCGTGGACGGACTGTCGACGCTAGTTGAGCTGTACGGCCCTCGGGGCAAACTGAGTTGGGCTGGTGATTGGCGGGCTCCTGTATTCGTCCTCGCGGTAATCGCTGCAGCCGGCAATTGTCTAGCGTCGCGATCTCATCCCGGTCTCCCGAGCGGTGCTGAAAAATTCGCAATGCCAATGAGGATCGGCACCGCTGTGATCCCCGTCGTCTGGCGGCCTCGCATCTCCGGCTCCGTCGACGCAATCCTTCGAACCAAGCCTCTTCTTTCCGCCATGATTGCTGTTGGAAGCGGCGTCGGCCGTCTATGTTGATCGGCCGTCGATCGCCCGATCGGGAGATGGGGCGCACCATGTTGATTGGCGCGGCTTGATCTTCGGTGGGCTCGCTCTCGCCTTGACCCCTCTTAACGTTTTAGTTAAGGCGTACGTCATGCGTTGCCGATCATCTTGCCTGGGGCCGGCTTGAACCATGTTGACCGGGAAGGGGTTGCCGTCTATTTTCATCGGCCGAGTGGAATCGGCAAACTTGAGCTTCCCGGCCTCTATTTCCGATTGGATCTGCTGCCTGAAGACTTTACAATCATTAGTGGCATGGGATGTAGAGTTGTGCCACTTACAGTACTTCTTCTTCTTCAACTCTTCGACCGACGGGATAGTGTGGTTGGCGGGAAGCGGAATTTGCTTCTCCTTCAGCAGCAAGTCAAAGATCTTGTCGGCTTTTGTGATGTCGAAGTCGTACCTCTCCTCTTTGGCAGTCTTTAGCAGCCATTGGCAGATGATGGCTTTCTTGTTCTTTGTCCATTCGGCTGCAGCCACCTCTGCATCATCATCGCTGGAATCGGAGGCTGATTCGACGATGACTTGAGCTACGTTCTTGACGGCCTTCCTGGTGTCTTGAAACCTCTGCTCATGGGCCGTCACCCTCTGCGCAAGATGCGCCAAGCTGTCGAAGTCTTGAGCGGAGAAGCGCTTGCGGATCGGCGCGATCAGGCCATGGAAGGCCAAATCGGCTAGCTGGGCGTCCGACATCACCAGGCTGTAGCATCGGTTCCTCATTTCTCTGAACCGTTGGATGTAGTCTTGAACCGATTCGTTGTGCTTCTGCCTGATGCTGGTGAGGTCCGACAACTTCATTTCATGGTTGCCGGTGTAGAAGTAGCTGTGGAATTGTTTTTCGAGATCGGCCCAGCTCTGAATTGAGTTGTAGGGCAATGAAGAGAACCAGGTAAAGGCCGATCCCGAAAGTGATAAGGGAAATAAACGAACCCTCAAGGCGTCTGTTGCCGATGCTTTGCCGCACTGCGCCAAAAATCGGCTGACATGCTCATAGGTTGACACGTTGTCCTGCCCTGAGAATTTCAAAAAGTATGGGACTTTGTATCGGTTGGGTAGTGGAACCCGCTCGAAGTACTCCGGATAGGGGTACCGGTACATGTTTCCCGAGTCCTTCGGCTTGAGGCCGAATTGATCACGCATGATGTCCACAATCAAATCGGCCCATGTCCGGTTGTCCTGCTGTATCGGCTCATATTGATCATATGGCACGGGTCCTTGCCGATACAGAGGTGGCGATATCTGGGGCCTGTAGTGCTGATCTTGATGGCCTCCCTGGTACTGGTACTGGTGAGGATGGCCAGCGGGAGGCGGCCAATTCGCCAACGGTGGCATCAGCGGATCCGGGAACAGCTGTCGGCCACCGGCGTTGTACTGTCCTCCCAGGCCGATCTGGGCAACCGGCTCTAATTGCCAATTGTTGTTGAATATGTTGGTGATCTGGTCCTGGGGGAGTGGTTGTTGTCGGTTCAGCATGGTTATCGTCGGTCTCGAAGCCGATCCAGACGGATTCGGCTGATTGAGGATCCTTCCTGACGGCCCTGGCTATGCTGGTGATGGGATCGACCGATTCTGGGTGGCCAATGTCCTGTAACCAGGAAACTGGTCGTCTGTGAAGTACGTTGGCCCCCGCTGCAGTTGGTCGGCTATCTTGGCATCGACCACAGTGGCAATCATATTGTTAAGGGTGTTGACAAGAATGCCACTTTGGTTGACCAGTTCATGGTGCACGGCCGAATCAATTCGGTCTTGCAAAGTATGCAAACCCGAATCACCTTGCTCCTGAGTCGGCTCCGCCGCCTTCTGTTTGTCCTTTGATCCGCTGGAGGAGGACGCCTTGAATTCGTCCATGCTAAATTTATATTTCTAGTGCACAGCTCCAGACCTCGTCTGGGTGAACGACTGTAGGTAGTTGGCTGGAGCTCTTCTACCATCCTCTTGTAGTTGGCTTGTTGTTCAGCCGACAGTTGTTCCATCTTCACAGGCACCATGTTTTCCTAAGAAACGTTGGGGCTCTTGATGTCGACCATCTTGTCAGCTGCGTCGATGCGTCCTAGCCGAGTTGACAGAGATAGTCCCACCAGGCGTGCCAAGAAGCGTGTTGATGAGAAATTTCTCTCACGCGCTGGCTTGGAAGATCTGCTTAACTCCAGTGCAGGTCCTTCTCGTCTGTCTGTGAAATACAGGGTGTGCCAGTTGGTTTGATCTGTTAACCAACAAGAAAAATAAAGATGTATGCGTTAAGGGTTAGGTTAGATCCTACTGGATCGGCTGAGGGAATCAATTAACATATATATATGCTATCCCAAGGCACATTTAAACTAAGTGATTGGGATAGATCGGCTATGCCGAGACAGTATTAACCACTTAATCTAAATATACAAAAGGATAATAAATATATGATTTAATAGCCTAGTCGATACCGTAGGACTAACTGTGGATCGGCTAGTACTCTGATACATCTTATGAAAAGATATTGATCTAAGCTAAATGCGCTAAACCTATATCAGTCAGTTGTCGACTGTGGCTGACAGACTGATTCTGGCTTAGGGCATTTAACCAGAGTAAGATCTTAATATAAGAGGCGGCTTTAATAAATCTAATAGTAAACATACTAAAAAAATATTAAAACAGATAAGACCGGTTGAAACCTCGGCGCTATCTCTAAGTATATACATCTAACTGAATAGATCATAAGAGCTCTAAGAACGACTTAATAGGTTAAATTGATGCAGCATTAAGTATAAAAAGAACAATCAAATCTATTATAGCTGATGTAAACCCCTCGAGACGGTGGATATCGCATATAACCTAGGCCAACCCCTAGATCTAGCTCTATCGGCTGCTGGCTCTTGACATAAACAGGCCGATGTCAAGATAGATCTAGACATTATTCTAGATTATATGCGATATATGATAACTAGCGTAGCGTAAATCATTGAATCTAGAGTATCATAGTGATAGAAGCACTAAATTCGATGAGATACACCACTAATGACAAACATTTACCTTAATCGGGGATCGAAACGATGCAGCCCGAAGCAGGATCAAGTGTTCGTCTGAAGAAAATAGGAGGCCATGCGCCGAAAGTTGATTGATTGTGTATGATTGTCGATTTACAGGGGTCTCAGGTCCTATTTATACCCAAGTACAACACAGTCCGTGCCAAACACGGTTGCTAACTAATCTACTGTACACGGTACGATAATATCCCGGGACGTGGTCCCATGCCGCATTACAATAGGAGATCTATAAACAAATTCCTAATTTACAGATACACTTGCCGTTACAGGACTCTATTCATAGATGACAATATCTTTAACGTGCAATTTGAAAACTGAATCCAACTTTATCTTCACGCTTTCCTTCAGGATTGGCTCCTCCTTTGTCTTAACTCAGAATCGGCTGTCGGCTGTCCTAGTCCGATTCGCACTCAGCCGATTGGCTCCGTAGCCGATTCAGACTCAGCCGATTCTGCTTCCGTCTCTTCTCAGATCACGCATCTTCTTCGATCCCGCTTCAATCTCTGCTTCAAACCCGGAGATTAGGTTACCAAATTTGGTCATTAACACCTTCTAAGAGTATCATGTCCACATCTAGGCTATTGGAGCTCTCGCATATGGATTTGTTTGGCCCAACAACCTATAAGAGCATTGGTGGTAATAGTCATTGTCTTGTGATTGTTGATGACTAGTCTCGCTATACTTAGGTGTTCTTTTTGCATGACAAGTCTAGTGTTGCCGATATTTACAAAAAGTTTGCAAAAAGGGCCCAAATGAATTTACCAATATCGAGGACTTTTGTGATGATCTTGGTATTAAGCATGAACTTTCCGCTGCCTACTCACCACAACAAAATGGTGTAGTGGAGAGGAGAAATCGTACATTGATTGAGATGGCGAGGACTATGCTTGATGAATATGGTGTTTCCGATTCTTTTTGGGCGGAAGCCATAAACACCGCTTGCCATACAACCAACAGGCTTTATTTGCATCGTCTCTTTAAAAAGACTTCGATGAGCTAATTGTTGGGTGGAAGCCAAATGTTGCCTATTTTCGAGTTTTTGGTTGCAAGTGTTATATTTACCGAAAGGGTGTTAGACTAACCAAATTTGAAAGTTGGTGTAATGAGGGGTTTCTTCTAGGATATGCCTCAAATAGCAAGGCGTATCAGGTATACAACAAAAGCAAATGTATTATGGAAGAAACCGCCGATGTTCAATTTGATGAAACTAATGGCTCCCAAGAGAGGCACAAGAATTTGGATGATGTAGGTGATAAAGGCTTGATGAGAGCTATGAAGAACATGTCTATTGGAGACATCAAGCCTATTGAAGTGGAAGATAAGCCATTCATCTCCACTCAAGATGAGTCATCTACTTCCGCTACGCCAAGTCGAGCTCAAGTTGAAGTGGAGGAGGACAAGGCACAAGATCCACCTATTCCACAAAGGATACACACCGCTCTTTCCAAGGATCTCCCAATTGACCAAGTTTTGGGTGACATTAGTAAGGGTGTTCAAACTCGATCTCGTGTTGCTTCAATTTGTGAACATTACTCGTTTATTTTTTTGTCTTGAGCCAAAACATGTATATGAAGCTCTTGGTGATCCGGATTGGATAAATGCTATGCAAGAAGAGCTCAACAACTTTGCAAGAAACAACGTGTGGACTTTGGTTGAAAAACCTAGAGACCACAATGTTATCGGGACAAAGTGGGTATTTAGGAACAAACAAGATGAGAATGGGTTGGTGGTGAGAAACAAGGCAAGATTAGTTGCACAAGGTTTCACACAAGTTGAAGGTTTGGACTTCGGTGAAACTTTTGCTCCCGTGGCAAAACTAGAGGCTATTCGCATCTGTTGATGTCGGTGATCGACACGCGGGGATCCGAGGGACCCCTTTTTGGTTCGGCACAGGGGAGCGGTGAATCGGGGTTCAAACTCGACGGGGGATAGATGAAAAGGTAGGAAGATCGAAGAAAAATGCAATCACGGGGGACACAGGAGAATTATACAGGTTCGGGCCGTCAGAGAGACGTAATACCCTACTCCTGTTCTTGCACTATGCAGAGGATGAATTACAAGTGCTGGGTGGTTGTTCTTCCCTGCGGAAGCTGGGGCTACAGATTGTGGTGGAAAGTGGTAGAACCATTGTTCTGTTTTCGGGACAGTTGAGGAACGCTCTTCCTTTTTTTAGAACCTCCTCTATGACGGACTTGGGCCTCCCATTATAGTGTAAGGGGACACCACAATAGTCCTGATTTTCTCTACTCCGCTCCACGTGATGGCACAATAGTCTTCCGGGATTTTCAGACAAGGCACATCGCGCCGCTGCAGGAGAGGCCGCGCCCCGCCCACATGTACACGGGCTTCAACGACGACATGCGGACCCATGTGGGTGCCACCTTCAATTGGGATGAGAACGACCTCGCAATCCTGGTCCGCCGCACCCTCGGCGTCACGGCGATGGACCTGACGCAGCTCCCGCCTGGGTTGGTGTCATTGTGCCAGGACTCGGCGCGCCCGAAGATCCTGCATGCGCTGCAGGTGGTGGGCGACGGCGTGGGCTCGTCGTCGTCCAGAGCGCCGAGAGTTACCGGGGTGGGGGCGACGATTACGGCGGCGTCGACGACCAAGGGTGCCTATCAGTAGTGGGCACATGAGGGTCGGGCAGGAGTGGATCGAAGCCACTGGACCCGAAGGGGAAGAGGAAGAGATCAGAGGACGACCCCGCACCTCCCCCATCTCCACCACGCGGCGGCGGCGCGGAGCGCACCGCTCCTTCCCGCAGGTCTGGAGGCCCGTAGGCGATGGGCCCGACCCCAGGGGCCACTCCGTCGGGGGCCAGAATGGCCACAGCGACGGCGACGACGACGACAGCAGAGGCCAAAAGCACACCCACGGCGAGCACGCCGTCAGCAGGGGCCGGCCGCGGCGCTCCAGCGGCGACGGAGGCCGCGAGCGACAGTCCGGCGAGCCCCCCGGGCGGCCCCGCGAAGAAGAAGCGGGCCATCTCCCGGGTTTCCGGAGCTTCAACGCCGCTCGCAGGTAACGCCTTGTAGATGCGTACGTGCCCTGTGGGCCTTGTGTTTTTGTTTTGCATTTCGATCCTTTACTATGTTTATTTTTGCTCCCAGCCATGAGCACCAGCATTTTTGCCCCAGGGTTATACCCAAGGGCGGTTCTGCTTCTAGCTCGGCGGGGGAGGCGCAGGAGAGGCCCGGGACGTTGGAGCCCTCCGGGTCCGGGTCACCCCCCGCGGGTTCAGGCTCGGGTTCGACGCGGCCCGAGGAGGGGGCCCACCCAGACGTCGGGGCGCCGGTCGCCTACGAGGAACAAGCTGGGGGCCCTCCGCCGGCGAAAGGTTCGGGGCGAGCTGGGCGACGGGCAGCGGAAAGCAGCCCCAGGGGTCCCCTCCGCGGCGGCCATCGCCGCCACCACGATAGCCATCGCCCGCGCCATGCCATCTGGCACCGTCGCCCCGCCGGCCAACACCAGCACTGCCGGCGCCGGCCCACCGCGATCCTCAAACGCAGGGAGTGGTCTCACCGGAGGGCGGGGCAGCGCCGGCGGGCGGCTCCGGCCATGGGGCGCCTTCAGCTTCCCGCCCGCGCAGGTGGTCGACCTCGGCTCGAGCTCCGACTCCGTATCCGGGGGCGCTCGGTACGGGTTTGTGGTCGCCCTGGACACCGAGCCCCTCATCCGATCGCAAGAGCGGGCGAGGATGATTGTGTCCAGGGCACTGGAGGAGGCCAACACGGTCTCCCTCGAGGGGCTCCGGGCCCAGGTTCAGGCCTTGGCCGCCAGGGAGGTCGCGGTGGCGCGACGGGAGGCCGACGTCGACGAAGCCCGCCGCGAGCTGGTGGCCACGGCGAGGGTGGAGGGCCTCGTTCGGAAGCGGGAGCTTGAGGATATCGAGTGGCATCGGGGGGAACTCAACCAGGTGTTCGAGGACACTGTCGTTGGCGGCACGCCGCCGACGTCCGTGAGCAGGTCGTCGCCGCCGCAGAGGAGAGGGTCCGCACCACCGCTGGGGGGTTCATTCGCGACCTCAACGAGCGCACCCAAAAGTCGCCGCCGCCAACACCGACGTCGAGCTCCAGGCCCGCGAGGATGGCCTAGCGGAGCGCGAAAAGGCTCTAGAGGCGGCGCGGCGGGCGGTCGAGGACCGGGAGGCGGCTGTGGCCAGGGCCGAGGAGGACTCCGCCGCACGGGAGGCGAACACGGTGGCCCAGGAAAAGGTCGTCGCCGAGCGCGAGGCTGCCATGGAGGGGCGCGAGGTGGTGGTTCTAGAGGCCCAGGAGGAGGCCTCCCGGTGCCTGAAGGCCGTCTGGGAGCACGAGCAACTGCTCGCGGTCGCCTCGTCCCGGCGGCAGGATGAGCTGGAGCGGTGGGAGCGGAACTTGGCCGCCCGAGAGCAGGCGGTTGGCGACACGGAGGCGCAGGTGCGGAAGCCCCAGCCGGCCCCTCGCTCCGGCGACGCGGCGCCAGACTTGGAGGAGGCGCGTCGCCGGATCGCGGAGCTGGAGCACACCCTGAGCTTAGGGCTTCGGGTCGTGGCCTCGTCCGTCGAGCGCCTTCGGGAGGCAGCCCGTGAGGTGGGGGTCATCCGCCCCCTCACCGGCGTCCCTACCTTGGGGGGGTTAGCCACGCATATAGATGAGCCGGTGAGGGAATCAAAAGGGTGCCTGGAGGAGGTCGACGAGGTGGCGAAGGAGTCGTCGTGCGACTTGTCCCGCCAGTCACGACGCTCATCTGGCGAGCTATCAAGCTCGCGACCCCGGCTTCAACCCCTACATCCCCACCGAGGATTTTCCGGAGGGCATCGAGGAGGCTGCTCGGCGCCGCGTCCAGGATGCCGTCAATTCCATTATGATTGGTTTTGACGGCACTCCGCCGGCATTCCGCTCGCCTTCCGCGAGGACCCGCCGGACGGAGACAGCCGGAGAATGCCCCCAGCAACCCGCCGGCCGCTTAGGACTCCCGCCTTTTTGCTTTTATCGTATTTGTAGAAAACATTGTAATATTGTTGATAATGTTAGGGCACTTGCCTTTATCATGCTGGACTCGTATTGCAGAATCCCATCGTGGCTTGTGTCTTCAAGCAATGATTCGTATATGCTGCCGTCTCTTTGACTCTGCAGACGATGATTCATAATGATTCATATATATATATATATATATATATATATATATATATATGTATATATATATATATATATATTGGGAGCCCCCGCCAACTTAGCGCGCACGCAGGGTGGTTAGTTGGCCCGAGCCCCGCCTTTTGCTTCCCCAACGGTAGTTGAACCCTTAGTTAGCTTAATCAGTGTATGAATATGGGCAGCATGGTTTCCTGCCATGATTCGTCCCATGTAACTGGGAGCTGGTCCGGGCTTAGGCAGCATGCATTGGCCGGCGGCTGGTGCCTTCGTCGGGGTTCCGGGCAGGAGCGAAGGCATAAAAAGGCCAGCGAGGGTAGCAGCAACGGGGGGTTCGGGACAGGCGTGACAGTACGCACCCGAGTCCCCAGGCGTTGACTACCCCCAGGTGATAATATGCAGCATCGCTCCACCCTCGACGCCCTTAGGGCTCTCAGGCTAAGGCGGGCAAGGCCAGAAGACCATCAGGAACCCGCATCCGCAGTACATGCTCCGGCATATGGGGGAAAGCATACTGCAAGCGGATATTTTGCAAGGGAAAATTATAAAGAGTATAACGGCGAACTCATTGTTCATGCCACTGGAGGCAGTGAATGAACTTTCATATGTGTTTCAGCACACCATGCGGCTTATGGATAGAACTTGCGCAAGTGGGAAATGTTCTACGGGTTCGGCAGCGGAGTGCCGTCCTCTGTGGCTAGGCAAACTGCTCCTGAACGCGGGGTGTCGATAACCTTGTATGGCCCCTCCCACATCGGGGATAACTTGCTCAGTGCCACACGCGTTTGCACGCGCCGCAGAACGAGATCATTGATTTGCAGCGCACGGGGGCTGACTTTGTGTTGATGGTAGCGGCGGAGGCTCTGCTGATAACGGGTCGCGCGAAGTGCCGCACGACACCGTCTTTCTTCCAGGTAGTCCAGGTCATCGCGACGCAGCTGTTCTTGATCTGCTTCGGCGTATAATGTGGCTCGGGGCGATCCTAGGGTGAGCTCGGAAGGCAAGACCGCCTCGGCTCCATACATCAAGAAGAATGGTATTTCCCCAGTGGCACGGCTCGGTGTTGTCCGGTTGGCCCAAAGGACCGCAGGCAGCTCGTCAGTCCACGAGTCCCCATGCTTCTTGAGGATGTTCTAGGTCTTCATTTTGAGGCCTCTCAATATTTCCGCGTTTGCACGCTCAGCACGAACGTTGCTTTGGGGTGGGCGGGCGAGGCGGCGCAGCTTAATTCCCATATTATCGCAATACTCGCCAAACAGCTCACTCGTGAATTGGGTACTGTTGTCGGTGATGAGCCTATTGGGGACCCCGAACCTTGCCGTGATGCCTCTCATGAACCGCACAGCCGAATGCTTGTCGATGACGCTGACTGGATAGGCCTCAGGCCACTTGGTGAATTTGTCGATGGCGACATATAGAAACTTCCAGCCGCCCCGTGCATGCTTGAACGGGCCCAGGATGTCCAGCCCCCAGACCGCGAACGGCCATGAGAGCGGGATGGTCTCAAGGGCTGAGCTGGCGGTGCGTCGCAGCGTGGAATTGGCACGCTCGGCACCGCCGCACGAGGTCTGTTGCATCCTCCAGGCGCGGTGGGCAAAATCCTTGGCGGAATGCCTTTCCCACCAAGGTTCGGGAGGCTAAGTGCGCTCCACATTCTCCTTCGTGGATCTCGGCTAAGAGCTCGAGACCCTGTTTCCGAGCGATGCATTTCATGAGGACTCCATTGGCACCGCATCGGTAGAGTGTCCCTTCCACCAACACATACCTTTTGGAGGTGCGGGCAATGCGCTCGCTTTCCTCGTGTTGCTCGGGCAATGACGCGTCTTGCAGATACGCCCGGATTTCCGAAATCCAAGACACCTGGCGTGTGATGTCGGTCCCGGCAGGACCAGGCTGTGACTGGCCCGCCAGGTCCAGGCGTCGGGACCGGCCGATTCCCATCCTCGGGGCGGTTCGGGGCACGCCGACGACTCTGAGAGTCTTTCTTTGAATGCGCCTGGCTGGGCTGGGGTTTACGCGGACGTGATCCTAAATAGCTCGTCCGCCAGGGTATTGTCTCTTCTAGGAACATGGCGTAGCTCGAGGCCATCGAAATGACGCTCCATACGCCGTACTTGACATACGCTTCCATCTGGGGGTCGGTGCATTGGTACTCCTTGGAAACTTGGTTCACAACCAATTAGGAGTCACCGAGGACTAGCAGACAGCGGATGCCCATGCCTGCCGTCGCTCGTAACCCCGCTAGAAGTCCTTCGTACTCGGCCATGTTGTTGGTTGCCCGGAAGTCAAGCCGAACAATGTACCGGAGTACGTCGCCCGTCGGGGAGGTTAACGCAACGCCTGCCCCGGCCCCCTGTAAGGTGAGTGAACCGTCGAAGTTCATTATCCAATGCATGGTCCATTGGCCTCGATCTTCCGCACTCTCGGGTTCACCCGGGGGTTGATCATTATCGGCCGCTGGCGTCCATTCTGCCACGAAATCAGCCAAGGCCTGGCTCTTGATTGCGTGACGGGCTTCGAAATGTAGGTCGAACTCTGACAATTCGATAGCCCACTTGACTACCCGTCCCGTGCCCTCCCGGTTATGCAAGATTTGCCCGAGAGGGTAGGACGTGACTACCGTTACCCGATGCGCCTGGAAGTAGTGGCGCAGCTTCCAGGAAGCCGCAAGCACTGCGTATAGCATTTTTTGGGCTTGTGGGTAACGTGTCTTTGTGTCCCGTAGCACTTCGCTGACAAAGTAGACCGGCCACTGCACCTTGGTGCGGGCCTTGGCTACTTTACTAGGGGCGACAGGTTCAGGTGCACCGGGGCGGGTTAACTCAGTGTCCGGGGCTGCCGGGCCATCGCGCCTTCCCCGGGGCCCTCGGGGCCGCCCGGGTGGAAGGGGCCTCGGGAGCCCGGACTAGGGGGTGGTGGCTCCCCGAAGCTCGGGGGCCAAGGGCCGCCTCCGGCTTCGGGCGCTTCCTCGGCCAACACCGATCCAAGGTCTCCGCCTCCGGGTGTGGTGGGGCTAGGGCGTCGAGAGAGCGGCTCGTCATCGCCCTCCACAACCAACACTGCACTGATCACTTGGGGAGTTGTCGCCAAGTATAAAAGGAGGGGTTCTCCTTCTTGAGGTGCCACCAATATGGGCGGCGAGGAGAGATAACGCTTGAGCTCGCTCAAGGCTTTCTCTGCCTCGTCCGTCCAAGTAAAGAGGCCAGTTTGCTTTAGCAGCTTAAATAGAGGGAGCGTCCGCTCTCCTAGCCTTGATATAAAACGGCTCAGGGCAGCTACACAATCAGTAATTTTTTGTACACCCCTGAGCTTCCTAGGGGGCGCATCTCCTCTATCGCCTTTATTTTTGCAGGGTTGGCCTCGATGCCTCGGGCAGAGACCAAAAACCACAAAAGTTTACCAGCTGGTACCCCGAACACGCATTTCTCTAGGTTTAGCTTCATGCGGGAGGACCGGAGGTTATCAAATGTCTCGGCTAGGTCTAGGAGCAAAGTCTTTTGATCCCGGGACTTGACCACGAGATCATCGACATAAGCCTCAACATTGCGCCCTATTTGGTCTTTCAGCGTGATGCGGACACCACGTTGAAAAGTAGACATGGCATTCTTTAAACCAAAGGGCATAGACATGTAGCAAAAGGTGCCCACAGGGGTAATAAATGCAGTTTTCTCCTCATCCTCTATGCCATGCGGAACTGATGATAACCAGAGTATGCATCTACAACACATAAAAGGTCGCACCCCGCAGTGGAGTCGACTATCTGATCTATTCGAGGCAGAGGATAAGGTTCTTTAGGACATGCCTTGTTGAGGTCGGTGTAGTCGATGCACATGCGCAGTTTGTGGTTGGCCTTCGGGACGACCACCGGGTTAGCCAACCACTCCAGATGCAGCATCTCTCGGATGAAGCCGGCCTCCTGGAGCCGTGCCACCTCTTCGCGGATGAACACCTGCCGCTCCGGGGCCTGTCGCCTCACCTTTTGTCGGACCGGTCGTGCATCCGGCCACACTGCAAGTCAGTGCTCAATCACCTCCCTGGGGACTCCAGGCATATCCGACGGTTTCCAAGCAAACACGTCGGCGTTCGCCCTTAGGAAGGAGATGAGCGTGTCTTCCTATTTGTGGTCCAAGTTGCCGCCAATCTTGGCGGTCTTGGATGGGTTAGTCGCCCAACTGGATGGACTTGATTACCACCTCGTCGGCCGAGGTGATGTGTTGTTTGGGGGCCCGAGAACCCGAGGCCTCCCCTTGAGGGCCTTCGGGTTTAACACGGCCGGCCGCCGCAATATCATCCACGCATGCCTCCGCACAATCTAGCGTAGTTTTGACGTCGGCGTGGATGGTGATGGGGCCTTCGGGGCCCGGCATCTTGAGCTGGCGGTAGGCGTAATGGGTGGCCGCCATGAACTTCAACGTCGGCCTCCCGAGCACGGCGTTGTAGGGCAAATTGAGGTCCGCCACATCGAAGTCAATCCGCTCAGTGCGGAAATTGGCGAGGCTCCCAAACGTGACTGGCAGCACGATCTGCCCGAGGGGCCACACCCTCCTGGGCGTCACCCCAATGATAGGGTGAGATGGCCCGAGCACCATCCCTGGGGCCTTGATTGCATCAAAGGCCTTTGGGGATAGTATGCTGAGGGCCACACCCCCATCAATTAAGACTCGGGCAACCTTGACGTTGCAGATGGTGGGGGAGGTCACGAGGGCCAGGTGGCCGCTACGTGCGATGCTCCCAGGATGATCTGTCTGGTCGAAGGTGATTGGCACCTCCGCCCAACGCGACTTCCGGGCCGCCTCATGGGAAGGTACAGCCGCGAGGAGTTCGTGCCTCATTGTCTTGAGGCTCCGACCGGACACCTGGGCACCTGCCCCTCCATCAATGGAGGCGACGAGGTGCTTGGGGTCCTGGTAACCCAGATCATCATCCTCTTCTCCGACAGGGGCCGCACTCTTGGCCTCCTCTCGTCGGTTATCCGAACGTTCCGCCGGGCCTTACCCTTACGGCGGGCTTCCTTCTCCTTCTCCCTCCTCTCCCGCTCGTACTTTTGTACCCGCTCGGCCAAGTTCTTGACCGAGCGGCGTCAAGAGGTCGTGGTGGGAGGTTTGGTGCACCATGCACCACTTGCCCCGTCCTGGCCCTAGGGGCCGGGTCCGGAGTGCTGCGGTTGCCCACGGCTTTCCGTCCGCGAGGGCTTCTCGGCACCATCTTCGGCGACGACGTGGCCTTCCTCGCCACCGCGCGATGGCTTGCGCTTCCGTCGCTGTAACATCCCGAAAATCGAAGGAACTGAAATCAAAATGTAAAAATCGGAACTTTCAAAAACCTTCGCTTGTTGCTTCTTTCTCGGGTTTGTTGCTCCTTATTTGCCGCTCGGTTGCATAAATTTAGTCATGGTCAATTTTTGTTTCGGTGTTTTGAATGATTTGGAGTTGTCGAAATGAAAGATGCGAAAGTCCGTATCCGGGATTTTTAAAAAGAAATCGGAGAAAACGCGGTGTTATGAAAATGCGATTTGGGTGATGTAAAATAGAAATTATGGTTGGGAGAAGATAAATTAGGACACAAATAAATAATAAAATATTCGGGAGTCGTACTCAAATCCGGAAAAATTTCGGAAAAATAAAGAGGAATATTGAAATTAGAAAAGAGGGATTTTAAATAAATAAATATGAAAAATGATGTGGGAAAATAAAAGTGGAGAAAAGTTGGAAATATTATATTAAAAATTATTTTTGAATTATAGGAATTTATTTTGGAATTTTTAGAAGAAAGGAAAATAGAAAATAGGAAATTAAAATGGAAAATCGGGAAAAATCAAAAATTTCACTTGTTCATATTGCGCCGTGTGTTCGACGCCGTCGGCCGCCGCGCGCGCGCGCGCGCTCCGCGCGCCCGCGCGCCGCGCGCCTGCCGCACGCGCCGTACCGCCCGCACACCACGCCACGCGTGCGCCGCTGCGCCGCCCCGCCGCAGCCGCGCCCTCGCGCGCCGCGCCCGTCTTCGACCCCGCCGCGCTCTCGCCGTGTGTCGCCGCACTCTCCCGCCCCGTGCGCACCGCGTCCGCGCGCCGCGCCGCTTCTCGCGCCACCGCGTGGCAGCCGCCCGGCCCCCTTTTCTCTCATGTTTTCTCTCTCTCCGCCGCGCCCATAAATAGGCGGAGCCCCTCCATTTTCTCCCACACCGTCGCCGCCTCTTTCTTCCCCTCCCAGCGTCCTCGCCGTCCCTAGCCGCCCTCTCCCTTTGGCCCCCTTCGCCCTCTCCGCGCCGCCGCCGCTATCCACCGGTGCGCCGCCGCCTCCTCGCCATTGCCGCCGCCATCGGTAAGTCCCAGAGCCGCTGCCCCTTTCCTCGCGCGGCGCCGGCCTCGGCGGCGAGAGGAGGAGGAGGGCTCGGTCGAACACATTGAGGCCCAATGAATAGTGCGAAGAGAAAAAGAGAAAAAAATAAGGGAAAAATTAGGAAAAATTTTAGAAAATTTGGAAAAATATTTTGGGAAGACTTGAGTAAAATTTGGGCAAAAATAAATTATTTTCTTGTATGTTTTCTCGGTGCAAAGTTGAGAATCGAAATCGGACTTTTCCGAATTTCGTTTCGCGTCGTTTTAAATCCGGATTTCGTTTAATTCTTTCTCGCCATTTAAATGGGCTTCTCTTTTGTGCTCAAACCTTCAAAACCTCGAGCACGAATTCCTCCGCGACATTTCCCAATCTAATTTCTCAAATAATTATGATCGTCGTTCTTGCGAAAACCCTAGGACATCGACTCGATACCAAAACTCGGGTTTTCCTAGCAACCCTTGTCCTAACTCAAGAAGAATTTTAGGCTAAACATTTGGAGTCGTTTTCATGGCTTTTATGGTTCTTTTCGATCTTTCGGTATTTTATTGAATTCTAATTGAATTCAATTGATCTTTCGCACGTACGGGTAGCACCTGAAGAGACCGGCATCGACCCCGTTGAAGACACCACCCTCAAGCGTGCGAGCAAGGCAAGTCATCACCCTCTTTGAACATATTGATCCTATTTTGTGAAATGATGTTGAATTCAAATTACAAATTGCATGCTATACACAAACAGTACCTATACTTGATATACCCTGCTTTGATATTGATCACCATTAGAATTTATTCTTTGTAACCTTCGATGTGATACGACCGGAGGCTAACTTCGGTAAAAATGCTTAGCCTTGCTTATACTAGATCCCTGCATACTCATAATTTTACAAAGAAGCTTTGTGCTTGGGCACTACCTTAGGGAAGGTAGTTGAAATGCGGCCTGTGGAGACATGAGCGCCACATGGCCATGAGAATGATGAAAATTGAAAATGATATACAAATGTTTTAGACCGGGGCGGCCGGATGATTTGGGTGGATTCCGGAAAAGGCAAGTGCCGACCCTAGTCAATTAAGGACCGAGCCATGAGATAGCCGGGAAACGAGCCAGTACAACCGTACTTCTCGAATGGGTATAGACCTAGCTGACTAGATAGCTGAGCGGAGGCAGTATCCTTGCATAGATGGTTCTCTATGATGTGGTTTATGTGATGAGAATGAGCCTGTGGCCTTTGTTGTGAATGGTGGAATTAAATCGATATTAATTAAACTTAAAGATTGAGGAACTTTTCGTGGAGATTGTGGCAATCGGGTATCTACATGGCAAGCTTATCCGATGGAGGTAGGGATAGATTGTGCCTGCTATATCGTAAGCCGAACTTGACTTGGGTGTTACGGTTGCCGATAGAGATAAGGCAATCGGCCTATAGTCACGGTTTGGTAAGATTGAGGAAACCGACTTAGAGTAAGATAGGGTTTCCGATTTGTAAGCCCACCTCCCAAGACTATATAAGGGGGTAAGGGGCGTCCCTTGAGGGAGATTCCGAGAGGAGATCAGAGATCGAACACTAGATCTGAGATACGACTTCATAAGCAAGAGCTTTAGATCACGAGATCAATAAAAAACACTCGGCGGATCGAATCCACCGAAACAGAGTAGGGTATTACCTCACGAGAGGGCCTGAACCTGTCTAAAATCTTGTTCTTCTTCTAACCCATTGTGCTTGGCGATCTCGACTGCGACCCCAGAAAAATATATTGCTGAAACCAAGTTTCGACAGTTGGCGCGCCAGGTAGGGGACGCGCGCCGAGACTTCTTCAACAATCTCGCCGACAAGCGTGATGGGATCCCCCTCAAGACTCGGCGACTTCGCCGCCAACTTCGCCGACGACTCCTCCTTCGACTCGGATTCGAACCAGTCGGAGGGAAAGACCTACTCGGCGCCATTCGGGCTCCCCAATAGCGCCGAGATCTTCGACAACATCTTGAAGACCAAGATGCGATCCACCTTCTCCGACAACGGACTTCACTCGGCACCATTCGGATTACCGGATACCGCCGAGATCTGCGCCAATCTTCTCGCCTCCCGACGGAAGCAATCTACTCAAAAGAAGACCTCTCGGTGCCGTTTGGGTTACCAAATGCCGCCGAGATCTACAAAACTCCTCTCCCGAGTTGGCGACAATCCACTCGGAGGAGCCTACTCCCCAAGCTCGACTCGGGCGGAACGATCCGATCCGGGTTACCCAGATCAAGGGAGGTCGCTATCATCCTCCCCTCACTCGGCTCCTGCTCATCTTCGAGCTCAACGGATACCTCGGCTCCGCCGCTTCGACAATCTCTACGACATCCCTTCGACGAAGCCGACAACTCCGACCGCCGCATGGATTGTGAGCCGAAGTGCTGACGTCCTCATGGCCGAGCCGATGAGTCCGACTCAGCCATGGCCGAAGGCTTGCCGAAGAGGAGCGAGCGAGTGGAGCTTGAGCGCAAGACAGCCGAGGAGGATAAACAACGCAAGGACGAGGCTGACAAAAGGAAGCAGGATCTACGTGCAGCCGGACGATCTGCCCAGGAGGCCATCCTCCAGACACGGGTTCGCAACACCAACATCTTCCGGACGCCGCAGCGAACGCTGTCGCCGCACTCACGCTCTTGGACACCGTCATGGAGACGCTCCGGCCAACGTGACTCCTATACTCGACAAGATAAAGACCATCGTCGCAGCCACGGCCTAACGGCCACCCCACCACCTCGGCACGAAGGCCGACGAATCCGTGGCCGAAACGCCGGACAAAAGCCGGCTCCCACCTCTAAAGTCGGAGACTACGGGAGGCCCGAAGCAGGCTCGGTCGACAACCGGCCAAGAGGCCCACCTCGCGAGTCTACGCCGAGGCACCAAGAGCAGACGGCCGACTCCGCGACAAACGACATGGACGTCCACCCGTCCACCACCGAGTCCGCCGCACAGTTCCGGCTACCCAACCAGCCAACCGAAGACCCCGCCGAGCGATCTGCGGAAGTCCTCGATCGCCGCTACCGGAGCGCGACCGACGCACTCGGGAAGATCGAAGGGGATCACTCGACAGCGGCGACGACGGAGTACCGGCCTTCACTCGGGAGCTCCGCCGAGTGCATTGGCCGAGTGGCTTTAAGCCCACGGGGATTGGAAGGTACGATGGCAAGACCGACCCGAATCTTGGTTAACCGTATATACTCTAGCCATCCGAGCCGCAGTGGCGACAATAAAGCCATGGCCAACTACCCGCCCGTGGCCCTCGCAAACTCGGCCGAAATTGGCTCACAAGCTCGCCAAGAGGCTCAATCGGCTCGTGGAGCGAGCCGAGGGACCACTTCATCGCCAACTTTCGGGCACCTTCGAAAGGCCCGACACACACTTCGACCTCTACAACGTCATCCAGAAGCCGGACGAGCCCCTGAAGGATTATATTCGGCGTTTCTCCGAGAAGCGCAACAACATCCCGAACATCACCGATGACATCATCATCGCCGCCTTCCGAAGGGAGTCCGTGATGAGCCGCTTATCGGCAAGTTCGGGCGCAAACCACCGAAGACGGTGAAACAAATGTTTGAGACGGCGAACTCATACGCCAAATCCAACGACGCCATTAAGGCCGCCCGTCAAGACCGGCCCGACGGAAGGGAGGACAAGCAAGCGGGAGGAAGCCGAAATCCTAAGAAGGATGGCGGCAACAACGGCAACCGGGCCGAAAGATCGCAAGCGCCGATCAAGACCTAGTGGCCGCGACCTCCAATACTCAACGCCGTCCCCGAGTCGCCGCCTACGACGCCATCATGAACGCCCAGTGCACCCACCATCCGAATCACAAGCACGCGGCGAAGGACTCTTTATCTACAAGCGGTTCGCAACAATACGCGGCGCGCTCAACAAGAAGCCGATCGACGAGGCTGGCCCGTCAGCGCCAAGAAGAACAACGCGGCTGAAAATGCCGAACCTTTTCAAGACCCAAGTGGGGGAACTCAACCACATCTTCGGGGTCCGCTAGCCTATGAGTCCAAGAGGAAACAAAAGCTAACCGATCGGGAGGTCAATGCGGCTCAACCCGAAGTCCCTCAGTATCTGCGATGGTCGGAAGTGGCCATCACCTTTGACCGCTCGGATCATCCTGACCGAGTGGTTCATCCAGGGTGCTATCCACTCGTCCCGGACCCCGTGGTCCGCAATATCGTGCTCAAGCGCGTCCTCATCGATGGGGGCAGCGCCCTCAACATCCCGTTCGCCAAGACCATGGACGAAATGCATCCCGAGGGCCGAACTGAAAGCAAGCTCAGCCCCCTTTCACGGAGTTATCCTGTGGCTGTCTTCAACACCACTCGGGCACATCTCCCTCCCAGTCACCTTCGGAGCCCGAGAGAACTTCCGAACGGAGAACGTCACCTTCGAGGTGGCCGACTTGAACAAAGATATCATGCCATCATCGGAAGGCCCGCGCTTGCCAAGTTCATGGCGATCCCTCACTACACTTACCTCTGCATGAAGATGCCGGGTCCCAACGGCGTCATCACTCTTCGCAGCGACGTGAAGCAAGCCTTCACCTGCGACAAGGAGAGCTGCGACATGGCCCAATCTCGCGAGAGATTACGTGGCCAACAAGAAGTCCGATTGGCTGCATCGACTTCGGCAGAGGGCGAAGTCCCCGCGAAGAAGATAGCCAAATCGGGATCCGGCGACGCCAAGACCAAGAAGATCTCCCTTGATTCGTCTAATCCCTCCAAAACTGCTGTAATCGGAGCCGACCTAGATCCCAAATAGGAAAGCGCGCTCGTCACCTTCCTCCAAAATAATAAAGATGTTTTTGCTTGGAAACCATCTGATATGCCTGGAATTCCTAGGGAGGTGATCGAGCACTCTTTGAACGTCAAAGATGACGCCAAACCAATAAAACAACGATTACGCAGGTTCGCACAAGATCGAAAAGACGCGATCAAAGAAGAACTCGCAAAGCTCTTGGCTGCGGCTTCATTAAATAAGTCCTTCACCCCGACCGGTTAGACAACCCGCCTTGGTCCGCAAGAAGACGGGGCAATGGCGCATGTGCGTTGACTACACCGACCTCAACAAAGCTCGCCCCAAAGATCCGTTCGGGCTGCCTCGCATCGACCAAGTCGTCGACTCAACACACTGCGAACTCCCGAGTTTCTTGGACTATTACTCGGGCTATCACCGGATCAGCTTGAAAGAATCCGACGCTTGAAAACATCGTTCATCACGCCGTTTGGCGCTTACTGCTACATCACCATGCCTTTCGGCCTAAAGAACGCCGGAGCCACATACAAACGCATGATCCAAAGATGTTTCCAGACGCAGATCGGCAAGAACGTTGAAGCTTACGTCGATGATGTTGTCATCAATACCAAGCGTAAAGAAGACTTGATCGCCGACTTAGAAGAAACCTTTGCAAACATCCGGGCCTTCGAATGAAGTTAAACCCGAGAAGTGCACCTTCGGCGTCCCATCGGCAAGCCGCTTGGCTTTATGGTGTCACATCGCGGCATTGAGGCATATCCAGAGAAGATCAACGCTATCTTAAACATGAAGCCCCCAAGTAATCAGAAATACGTCCAAAAGCTCACTGGCTGCATGGCGGCACTAAGCCGTTTCATATCCCGACTCGGCGAACGAGGCATGCCCTTCTTCAGACTGCTGAAGAAGACAGACGACTTCCAGTGGACCGCGGAAGCCAACAAAGCCTTTGAAGATTTCAAAGAGTTCCTTACCACGCCACCCGTCCCGGCCTCGCCTCGGCCCAGGAACCTCGCCGCGTACGCTTCACCACTCACCAAGTGGTCGCACGGTCCTTGTGGTCGAACGCGAAGAGGAAGGACGGACTCGAAGATTCAAAGGTCAATCTACTTTGTTAGCGAAGTATTGGCAGGAGCCAAAATCCGCTACCCTCGGTACAAAAATTGCTTTATGGTGTTCTAATAACCGCGAGGAAATTGGCACACTACTTTCGTGGTCACTCGGTCACCGTCGTCGTCACCTCTTTCCCACTTGGCGACGTCATCCACAACCGCGAGGCAACCGGGCGCATCGCCAAGTGGGCCCTAGAACCGATGCCGCCGGACTTAACTTTTAAGCCCAGGACGTCCATTAAGTCACAAGCCTTAGCGGACTTCCCGGCCGAGTGGACTCGAACAAAAAGAGCACGTGCCTCGAGAAGACCTCCAACACTCGGACCATGCACTTCGACGGATCCAAGAGGATCACCGGCTTGGGAGCGAGGAGTCGTGCCGATCTCCCGACCGGGAAAGGCTAAGATATGCCCTTCACCTCCACTTCTCCGCCTCACACAACGTCGCCGAGTACGAAGCTCTTCTACATGGATGCGCCTCGCAGCCTCACTCGGATTCGTCGGCTTATTGTGAAAGGCGACTCCCACCGGTCGTCAATCAAGTGATGAAGGACTGGTCCCGCTTAAATGACACTATGGAGGCCTACCGACAAGAGGTCCGCAAGCTTGAGGACAAGTTTGATGGGCTAGAACTCTCACATGTCCCGAGACATAACAACGAAGCCGCCGATGAGCTAGCACAGCGGATCTAAGCGCGAAGCTGCCCCAACGACGTCTTTGTCGAACATCTCTACGAACCAACCGTCATGGCAAAGACGGCTCCTAACGAACAAACCACCAACGAAGTCGCCATGACCGACACCGACCGGAGGACGCCGCTCATCAAATTCTTAACTCAAGAAGAGCCGCCGATGACCGGGATGAAGCGAACGCGTCCGGCGTCGTTGCCAAGCGTACGTCATGGTAGACTCCGATCTATACAAGAGAAGCCCCTCCGAATTCTAATGAGGTGCATCACACCCGAAGAAGGGAAACAATTACTCCAAGACATCCACTCGGGCATATGCGAAGCCACGCGGCAAGCACGCACTCGGTCGGCAAAGCTTACAGCAAGGATTCTTCGGCTCACCGCGGTCTCCGACGCGGATAAAGTCATAAGAACCCGCGAAGGCGCCGCTTTTGCCCGTCAAAGCCATGTCCCGCCCAGAGCTTCAAACAATCCCACTTTCCCGGCCGTTCGCGGTATGGGGTGGACATGGTTGGCCCTTTCAAGAAAGCTCCAGGAGGTTTCACACACCTCTTCGTCGCAATCGACAAGTTCTCCAAGTGGATTGAATCCAAGCCGGTCGCCACAATCACCGCCGACAAAGCACGAGACTTTTCCTCAACATCGTGCACCGCTTCGGCGTCCCAAACAGAATCATAACGATAACGGGACTCAATTCACGGGAGGCATCTTCAAGGAATTCTGCGAAGACTTCGAAATCAAAATCTGCTATGCATCGCAGCTCACCCTAAAAGCAATGGGCAAGTCGAGCGAGCCAACGGCATGGTCCTTCAAGGCATCAAGGCTCGCGTTTGACCGGCTAAGCCCTTACGCCGGCAAGTGGGTACAAGAACTTCCCTGGTTCTATGGTCGCTACGAACCACACCCCGGGCCACCGGCCAAACTCCTTTCTTTTTGGTTTATGGCGCAGAAGCCATGTTGCCAAACGAGATGGAGTATGAGTCCCTCCGGTCCGCAGCCTTCAACGATGAATGCTACGACCCCGACCGAGTGGATGACCTCACCCGATTGGAAGAGGCCCGCGAGGCACCCTCATCCGCGGCCAAATACCTTCAAGGGCTCGAAGATACCACGGCGCAACGTGCGAGCGCGAGCATTCATTGTTGGCGACCTGGTCCTACGCAAGATCCGACCACCAAAGACCGACACAAGTTATCTCCCTTATGGGAAGGACCGTACATAATCGCCGAAGTGACTCGGCCGGCCATACCGTTAAAGCGCGAAGACGGGTCCATGGTGGAGAACTCCTGGAACATCGAACATCTTCGACGATTTTATGCCTAATTTGGCTAAGGCCTCATGTTTTCCTTGACTGCCAACCTCAAGCAAGATGACTTCTTGAGTTAGCAGTCGGGGGCTGTACACATGTCAATAAAGCTCAAGTTTTCCTCATCAACTTTTGTGCATAATTTGGTTTATCATTGTTTAATGTCCTTCGACTCGAGCTCAGTGTCTAAGGACTGAGAGTTTTCCGATGACCTAATCGAGCCTAGGCTTGATGACAGCCAGACGAAAACTACTTAAGAAATTTTACGCAAAAGCTTGAATCAAGGCATTGACATAAATAAACTAAAAATAGTCACAAAGTTCCACGTCAAGGTGTTACGGTTACATGACATCTACAAGGCAAAGTCAGAATACAAATCAGATCTTGAAGTTGTTTACTACATCCAGAGATATCTTCTTCGCCGCCTCCTGCGCCTCACTTAGCATGTCCAAGGCCTACTCGTCCGTTGTTCCGTCAGCAAAGCCTTCCCCGACCGAGTGGATATCCACTGGGGTAGAGGGACTTGGTCCGTGCAAGAGCCGACCAGCCCCCATGTTGGCCGCTTCGGTGATATTCTTCGGGTATCGTTCGGGAGCCACCGAAGCTTGTCGAAGATCTCGATTGGCTCCAACGAGCCGGCCCCAACTCCTTGATCGAACAAGGACAGCAAGATCGGCGTGGCGGCGTTGGCGACCTCTTCCCGTATCTCGTCGCTGGATTTGATCCGCCCAAGCAAGACGTCGTATTGGGCTCGGGTCTTCATCTTATAAGCTGCCAAAAGTCCTGCATCACAAAGCACTCGGAAATAAAGCAAGACACGAAATTCGACTTCAAAGAAGATTACCTTCAAATTCGGCCTCCATTTCGGCCTTGTCAAGGCGACCGCTTCCATGGACTTGAAGTGAGTGGACCTCCGAAGAATTTTCTACAACGAAAAAGATTATCAATAGCCAAGACCGACATGAGAATCATGATGAAGCCGGGAGAGGCGGGCTTACTCCCAATTGATCCACGGAGGTCGAGGTTCGCTTCCCGAAGCTCCGCGATCTCCCTCCTTAAAGCCGCCTCTCTTGATGCGGCCTCCCGAGTGGCCTTCACTGCCGCCGAACGTCCTCCAAGGAGTTTAAGTGGGGACCAGCTTCTCCAAGACTTCGATTTTGCCATTGAGCGGCAATATTCTTTCGCGCGAAAGCAAGGAGTGATCGACCGAAAGATAACGACGATATAATCAAAGAGAAAGACAAAGGCTTACGTTGAGCGGTGGGTCGCCTCATTCGGCTCTCGACAAGGGCATCCCTTTCATCTTTTCGGCTTGCCGGTCTAGGATGATGCCCTGTCTCTCGCCTTTCGAATCCCGCCACTCGATTTTGATCGGGGAACCCAGTCTCGAAGACGCAACCTGGGATCTCTTCTACCATGGTCGGCAAGCAAGAAAGACAAATGAAGACATGAAAGATTCAAAATTGAAAGAACGAAGGAATGCTTCAAGCAAGTCTTACCGGTTTCGGTGGTCGCCGCCTAGGTGGAGCGGCCGGGCTTTTCTTCTTCTTCGGGCTCTGGCGAGTGACCCCTCGGGGTGCTTGAGCCGCAGCCTCGGGTTTCCCGGCCGATGACTCGCCTTCCGCCGGGATGTCCCGACCGCGCCGGGGCTCCTTCCTAGGGGCGTCCTCCTTCGAGAGCGAAGGATGTTTCTCCGAACGCTCGCACTCGGTTGCGGGCTCCGGTTTTGGCTCTACCGGCCTTGGCACTTCGGGAGCGGGGCGGAGTCGGCCCTTCCCCTCCGGCAGGATCTATGTCCCGGGCCTCCGCGAAAGTGAATACAAGAAAGATAAAGAAAAGTTCTTCGCGAAAGAGTTCGGGACTTTGGTTTCGAGCATACCCTGGATGATCGGTGGATCTTCGGTGCCGTCCGCGGCGATCGCCTTAGAGGCGGGGTCTCGACTGGAGGAGCCGGGACGTCGTCATCCGAATCCTCGATGATCAGCCTCCTCTTGCTCGCGCGCTTGTTCGAGTCTCCACTCGGCGCCGCCCGCTTCCCGACCGGGTCGCTCCGGATTTTGATCCCGCCACCGGCTTCTTGGCGGGGCGATGCGGCGCGTCGTCATGAGCCACCTTGTATGGCTTGGAGGTGATAGAGGTGTTTTCCCGCGTAAGAAAGAAAGAGCAACATTAAGAGACAGATGTCAAGATCGAAAGATGCTATGAAGCGACCGGTCGGCTTACGGAGGAGGAGGTCGGTGGATGCCGAAGGGAAGGACCGGCGAATGAGGGCCCGCTCGATCGCTATCCCGCACGAAAGAGTTTGTACATCCGGATCTTCAGGGATCTCGTATGTGAGTGGATCTCGGATCTTCCCGATTGGGGTCCGTCCCGCCTTCATACTCGAAGGCCGGTTTTGACCTTTCCTTGATCGGCGCCGCCGGCACTGATGAAGTGCCGAGTGATTTGTTCCCCGCGAAGACCCTCTTTTTCATCGCCGTGATCTTCGTGAGCGATCATTGGCTTCCCCAATCTTGGGCTACGGGACGGTGCTCCAAGATGGCTTGGGGACAGGGGGAAGACCGACGAAGGCCGGCAGGGGTTCGAGGTTGCTAATGTAGAACCACCCGCGTGCCATCCCTTGTTGGAAGACTTCAAAGGGAGAGAAAAGTAATCTTTGCGGAGAGATCCGCGAAGCCGGAAACCCGTGTTAGTGATATGCCCTAGAGGCAACATGGAGATGTTGGATATCACGTCAATGTTTATGTATTTATGAATAAAGTGTTATTCGGCCCATGAAATAGACATCTTGTATTGATCAATAAGTACGTGACTTATTTATGAGACTCGATATGTATGAATCTATTTCTAAACGATCCTCGATCATATGTCATATTGTTGGAACAAATATGATTCTAAGATCGGCATGTTTATTGATTGATGATCATGTCTCATAGATCATGGGTATGGTGATACCAAATCAATAAACATGGACACATGTGTTGGAGAACACATTGTTGGATAGACCCACCATGAGACACTACAGAATTAATGTGCCATTAGTTGGTCTCAGGTAGTGTTGGTACAAAGTCCTTAAACCCGAGATCACCATGGATTCCAACATGTGTAGTAGCCTACTTTGGGACTACCAAACGCTATTCCGTAATCGGGTAGTTATAAAGGTAGTTTTCGGGTTTGCTATGAAACATGGAGTGGGATGTGAGTGATCAAGATGGAATTTGCCCCTCCTTTGGAGAGATATCTCTCGGCCCTCGAGGTAATGGATTATGGAAATGCATGGCCATGCTAAGTTGATTGAGGAGTCAATCAATCGACGATAATCCAATACGGTTCGAGTGAATGGTTAAGTTATTGAAGGGATGGCACACATCTTGCCTATAGCTTAACCGGTATCGTGAGGCAAAGGGATTTGTGTACACATTACAGGTTCGTGAGCCGATATTATATTCTTGTATACTATGGTGTCAATATGTGCCGCTAGGCGCCGCGTTGGATGGTCGGCCGAGTTGGACTCGAGCCGACGATCGGCTAAGTTAGACTATAGCCGAAACCGAGTATACCTGAACCTACTGTGGTCGCACGCTTAAGGGGATAAGAACGGCATTCGAGTTGGACTCGGATACGGCTCGATCGGATAGGGATCCGATCGGATAGAGTCCTATGGGCTTACGACGTATGGGCGGCCAACTCTATATGAGATACGGATGAGATCCAATTCAAAATAGAGTCCTATGGGCTTACGACGTGTGAGCGGCCAACTCTATATGAGATACGGATGAGATCCAATTCAAAATAGAGTCCTATGGGCTTACGACGTGTGAGCGGCCAACTCTATATGAGATACGGATGAGATCCAATTCAAAATAGAGTCCCGAGCGGCTACTAATCCCGCCGGCCAACTCTATATAAAGGAGGGAGGGTGGAGAGCTGCGGCATATCAATTGCATCGCGTGCAATAGAAGTCGCCGAGATCAATCTCCACGGAAACCCTCCCTACTTTCGAGCCAAACCCTAGCCTTGCATCGCGTGCTAGCACACGGGTGTAGGGCGTTCGTCCCCGACGTGTGGATACCGGTAGAGGCGCTGCTACGTTGCGCGCCGTTGATCGGCCGTTGTCTCCGGAATCGGCTACACTGTTCCGATCGGATTGCCCCGATTGGCTATTCCGCCGCACTCTACTCCAATCGGTAACGATCTATCGGCCCTTACTTGCAAGTGTTCCCGGTTTGCGCGGTAGAAATTTTTGTTTTCGGCTAGCGTAGCTTCCGCGTAACCCTTCAAGGGTATCGAGCTTCTCTTTCTTAGTTCGGGTTTTAGATTGATCTGGAACAAGTTTTGCGCACGGGTTGATTAGATCAATCGGTTTTACGGGATTTGTTGAGGAGAGTTCATGGTAATTGCGTTCCTTGATAGTGTATCGGAACGGCGTAATGTGATTACGTCGAAGCAATATCCATAGAACTCGGTTTGAGTCGGCTTCGAGATAGCGTTCCTTGATAGTGTATCTAACGGTATAATGTGATTATGCCGAAGCTATCTCGTAGTCCGATCTTGTTTGCGCCTCGCGCTGCGCAAACCATCTCCCTTGATAGTGTATCGGGACGGCATAATGTGATTATGCCGATATGGTTTCCGTAAGCGATTTCATAGATTGGATCTATAAATTTCGTGTGGTGTTCCGGCGCCCGAAGCCCGCGAGGGCGGCTCCCCTCGACCCCCGCCCGCCGTGTGCGTACCCCCTTATAGGTCGTCTCGATGCCGTAGCTCGCGATAAGTAGAAAACGTTTCTACGCGTAACTTGTTTTTGCAGAGAATGCTTTGAGATGGTATGGCCCTATTGTATGTATGAGATGTATGAGATGCATATGATGCATGTAATATTCTTTCATATGTGCAATCCTTGTAATATTCTTTTATACGTGCAATGCTTGTAATATTCTTTCACGACCTGCGAGTCGATATAATCTTCAATTAGAGCTTCTATAGTAGTAGCTTAGTTTGAAGAAATCAAGTATCATGCACATTGGAAGATGGTGCCGAAGATGGAGATCCTCGCGCCGACATGGAGATGGAGATCACCATGTGAAGGGGGCCATACTATTTCATTATATGCTATTCTACTGCTTTCATATATGTGATATGTTTGTTTGATAGGATAGCATCCCTCGCAAAATTAAGTAGTAATGATGCCCTTCCAAATGTTGCACTCGTCACCGTTATGCTCGTCAATGGTGGGTCTGCCAAAGCAGAGTGCCATTCTCTATCATAACACGAGGGGGTATATGTCAGACATATACATGCAGGAGCATTTGGTTTACTTAACAAGGCTATCAAAACAGCTTTTGGGCCTTGGGGCATAGGTTGGCGCCGGGGCATGGAGATGCCACACCAACAACAAGAGTCACATAGAGATGTGATTAGCAAGGTGTTGCTTACCGATGTTACTAATTTTCTAGCAAGTGATGCCAAAGCTCACTAGAAAATTAATTAACATGTGGATCTTGATCCAATACGTAACCTAGAGGGAAGGTGGAAAATACGTAATGGGAGTCTAATGTTAAATTGTTTAACAATAGACATAGCATAAACATTGTGCTAAACTTTGCCTTTTCTCGTTGTAGAATAAATGGTGGCTAATACTACACCCGACCTTTAACTTGCGATCTATTCTCGAAAAGGAAAAATTAAATGGAACAAACTTTATGGATTGGTATCGCAACTTGAGAATTGTTCTCAAGCAAGAGCGTAAGGAGTACGTTCTTGAAGTACCCTATCCCGAGGATTTGCCAAATAATGCCACCGCAACCGCACGGAGGGCTTATGAGAAGCACACTAATGATGCCCTAGATATAAGCCGTCTCATGCTTGCTACAATGTCCCCCGAGCTTCGAAGCAATATGAGAGCAATGATGCTCACACTATTATTCAGGACTCGCGTGGTATGTTTGAGAACCAAGCACGGGCCGAGAGGTTCAACACCTCAAAGTCCTTGTTTGCGTGGCTTGTTGAGTGGAATCCCGTCGTCCGCATGTGATAAAAATGATTGGCTACATTGAGAGTCCGGAAAAACTAGGTTTTCCCCTTAGCCAAGAGTTGGCTACGATGTGATTCTCCGCCGCTCCCTCCGAGCTTCGAGCCATTCATATTAAACTATCACATGAACAATATGGATAGAACCTTGGCTGAATTGCATGGGATGCTAAAGACATGAGGAGAGTATCCGAAGAATGGTCATCATGTGATGATGATGCGTAAGGCTAAACGCAAACCACTGTCAAGAAACTTTGCACCAAGAGGAAGTTAACTCCCGATAAGATCGCGAGTGCCTCTAATGCAAAGAAGGGCAAGAAGGGGTCGGCGGCATCGATGCCGTTTGCTTCTATTGCAAGGAGACATGCCACTGGAAGAGGAACTGCAAGAAGTACATGGAGGATCTCAAAAAGAAGCAAAGTACGACTTCGCTTCGTGTATTAATGTTATAGACATTAATCTTGCTACTTCACCTACCGACTCTTGGGTATTTGATACCGGATCGTAGCTCATATTTGCAAATCGTTGCAGGGAATGAGAAGAAGTAGAGGATTGAGAAGGGGCGAGGTGAACCCGCGCTCGGCAATGGAGCAAGCTACGAGCTTGCGTCGCACAGCACCACTTCATCTACCTTCGGGATTAGTTTTGGAATTAAATAATTGTTATTGTGTTCCAACACTATGTCAAAACGTTATTTCCGCTTCATGTTTGCAAGCGGAAGGATATGATTTTAGATCAATGAACAATGGTTGTTCAATATATCTCGAGAGATATGTTCTATTTTCATGCTCCATTGGTGAATGGATTATACGTTTTGAATCTTGAAGCGTCTCCCATCTATAACATTAATACGTAAAGGCAACTCTCTAATGATATAAACCCCACGTTTATCCGGCATTGTCGCTTAGGCCATATAAATAAGAAACGCATGGAGAAGCTCCATAAGGATGGATTGCTTCACTCTTTTGATTTTGAATCATTTGAGACATGTGAGTCTTGTTTACTTGGTAAGATGACAAAGGCACCTTTCACGGGACACAGTGAGAGAGCAAGTGACTTATTGGCACTCGTACATACCGATGTATGTGAACCAATGAGCTCAACGGCCGAGGTGGTTATCGGTACTTCATTACCTTTACCGATGACTTTAGTAGATATGGTTATATCTACTTAATGAGGCATAAGTCCGAATCCTTTGAAAAGTTCAAAGAATTCCGAATGAAGTACGTAATCATTTAGGAAAAACAATCAAGTTTCTACGATCGATCGTGGAGGAGAATACTTGAGCCAAGAGTTTGGTAATCATCCGAAAGATTGTGGAATTGTTCCACGCTGACTCCGCCAGAACTCCACAATGGAATGGGGTGTCCGAACGGAGAAATCGCACCTTGTTGGACATGGTTCGGTCGATGATGAGCCAAAGTGATCTTCCGTTATCCTTCGGGATATGCTCTTGAAACAAAAGCGCTCACACTAAATAGAGTTCCATCTAAGTCGGTTGAAAAGACACCATATGAGATATGGACAGGGCAACCCCTAGTTTGTCTTTTCTCAAAATTTGGGGATGTGAGGCTTATGTAAAACGTTTACGTCCGACAAGCTCACACCCAAACCCGACAAGTGCTTCTTTGTGGATATCCTAAGGAAACCAAGGGATATTACTTTTATAATCGGGAACAAGGCAAAGTGTTTGTCGCCCGACACGGTGTCTTCTTGGAGAAAGAGTTTCTTACAAGAAGGGTTAGTGGGAGCGGGTGCATCTTGAAGAAGTTCAAGAAACACCGAAAACGTTTCGCGACCACGTAACCACAACAGAGGAGCAAAGTGTTGCGCCACCGAGATACACCATCCCCACTGAGACGAAAGATCACGTCGTGCACTCCGCAGTACACAAGTGCGGAACAACGTGATATATTGTTGTTAGACAACGATGAGCCTAAGACCTATGAGGAAGCGATGGTGGGACCCGATTCCAACAAGTGGCTTGGAGCCATGAAATCCGAAATAGAATCCATGTACGACAATCAAGTTTGGAACTTGGTTGATCCACTCGATGGTGTCAAAACCATTGAGTGCAAATGGGTTTTTAAGAAAAGGCCGATATGGATGGAAATGTTCACATCTATAAGGCGCGATTGGTGGCGAAAGGTTTTAAACAGATTCAAGGAGTTGATTATGATGAAACCTTCTCGCCCGTCGCAATGCTTAAATCTATTCGGATTATCCTAGCGATTGCCGCATATTTCGACTATGAGATATGGCGATGGATGTCAAAACGGCTTTCCTAAATGGAAACCTAAGCGAGGATGTATACATGATACAACCTCGGGTTTTGTCGATCCGAATCGCTCGGAAAGATATGCAAGCTACGTAAATTCATTTATGGATTGAAGCAAGCATCTCGGAGTTGGAATATTCGTTTTGATGAAGTAATCAAAGGGTTTGGTTTCATCAAAACGAAGAAGAGGCCTGTGTTTACAAAAAGGTCAGTGGGAGTGCAATTATATTTCTAATCTTATATGTGGATGACATATTACCGATTGGAAATGATATCCCTATGCTAGAATCCGTCAAGTCTTCATTGAAAAATAGTTTTTCCATGAAAGACTTAGGGAGGCAAGATACATATTGGACATTCGGATCTATAGAGATAGATCTAAGAGGCTAATCGGATTAAGCCAAAGTACATACATTGACAAGGTGTTGAAAAGGTTCAACATGCATGATTCCAAGAAAGGTTTCTTGCCCATGTCACATGGCATTAATCTTAGCAAGAATCGTGTCCTCGACACATGATGAGCGGAATAAGATGGGTATGGTTCCATATGCTTCGGCAATTGGATCCATCATGTATGCCATGCTTTGTACACGCCTGCATGTCTCGTACGCTTTGAGTGCTACGAGCAGATACCGCGATCCAGGTGAAGGTCACTGATCGCAGTAAAGAATATCCTTAAGTACTTGAGAAGAACTAAGGATATGTTCCTAGTCTATGGAGGTGAAGAAGAGCTCGTTGTAAGTGGTTACACCGATGCTAGCTTCCAAACAGACAAGGATGATTATAGATCGCAATCCGGGTTCGTGTTCGCCCGAACGGAGGCGCAGCCACTGGAAGACTTCCAAGGATACCGTTGCCGATTCTACAACGGAGGCCGAGTACATTGCCGCTTCGGAAGCCGCAAAGGAGGCAGTTTGGATCAAGAAATTTGTTTCGAGCTTGGTGTGATGACTAGTACGATCGGTCCAATGTCTCTCTATTGTGACAATAGTGGAGCCATTGCGCAAGCCAAGGAGCCGAGGTCACATCGAAGTCCAAACACATACTTCGGCGATATCATCTCATCCGCGAGATTGTGGACAGAGGTGATGTCAAGATATGCAAAGTGCACACGGATCTCAACATAGCCGATCCGCCGACAAAACCTCTCCCTCACCGAAGCATGAGGCGCACACAAGAGCAATGGGTATTAGATACTTACATGATTGACTCTAGTGCAAGTGGGAGATTGTTAGTGATATGCCCTAGAGGCAACATGGAGATGTTGGATATCACGTCAATGTTTATGTATTTATGAATAAAGTGTTATTCGGTTCCATGAAATAGACATCTTGTATTGATCAATAAGTACGTGACTTATTTATGAGACTCGATATGTATGAATCTATTTCTAAACGATCCTCGATCATATGTCATATTGTTGGAACAAATATGATTCTAAGATCGGCATGTTTATTGATTGATGATCATGTCTCATAGATCATGGGTATGGTGATACCAAATCAATAAACATGGACACATGTGTTGGAGAACACATTGTTGGATAGACCCACCATGAGACACTACAGAATTAATGTGCCATTAGTTGGTCTCGTGTAGTGTTGGTACAAAGTCCTTAAACCCGAGATCACCATGGATTCCAACATATGTAGTAGCCTACTTTGGGACTACCAAACGCTATTCCGTAATCGGGTAGTTATAAAGGTAGTTTTCGGGTTTGCTATGAAACATGGAGTGGGATGTGAGTGATCAAGATGGAATTTGCCCCTCCTTTGGAGAGATATCTCTGGGCCCCTCGAGGTAATGGATTATGGAAATGCATGGCCATGCTAAGTTGATTGAGGAGTCAATCAATCGACGTATAATCCAATACGGTTCGAGTGAATGGTTAAGTTATTGAAGGGATGGCACACATCTTGCCTATAGCTTAACCGGTATCGTGAGGCAAAGGGATTCGTGTACACATTACAGGTTCGAGCCGATATTATATTCTTGTATACTATGGTGTCAATATGTGCCGCTAGGCGCCGTCGTTGACAGTCGGCTGAGTTGGACTCGAGCCGACGATCGGCTAAGTTAGACTATAGCCGAAACCGAGTATACCGAACCTACGTGGTCGCACGCTTAAGGGGATAAGAACGGGCATTCGAGTTGGACTCGGATACGGCTCGATCGGATAGGGATCCGATCGGATAGAGTCCTATGGGCTTACGACGTATGGGCGGCCAACTCTATATGAGATACGGATGAGATCCAATTCAAAATAGAGTCCTATGGGCTTACGACGTGTGAGCGGCCAACTCTATATGAGATACGGATGAGATCCAATTCAAAATAGAGTCCTATGGGCTTACGACGTGTGAGCGGCCAACTCTATATGAGATACGGATGAGATCCAATTCAAAATAGAGTCCGAGCGGCTACTAATCCCAGTCGGCCAACTCTATATAAAGGAGGGAGGGGTGGAGAGTGCGGCATATCAATTGCATCGCGTGCAATAGAAGTCGCCGAGATCAATCTCCACGAAACCCTCCCTACTTTCGAGCCAAACCCTAGCCTTGCATCGCGTGCTAGCACACGGGTGTAGGGCGTTCGTCCCCGGACGTGTGGATACCGGTAGAGGCGCTGCTACGTTGCGCGCCGTTGATCGCCGTTGTCTCCGGGAATCGGCTACACTGTTCCGCATCGGATTGCCCGATTGGCTATTCCGCTGCACTCTACTCCAATCGGTAACGATCTATCGGCCCTTACTTGCAAGTGTTCCTGGTTTGCGCGGTAGAAATTTTTGTTTTCGGCTAGCGTAGCTTCCGCGTAACCCTTCAACCTGCCCCACCAACGACGCAAGGTTGATCCTTGTTCGGATGGGGTTTCGTATAGAACATACGATGGAAGAGATGGAAGTGAGGAAGAATGCCAAGGAAGGCTTCACACACATGAATGAAGAGTGCTATGTGAAGCATTGAGTTGGGGTTCGATGGTAGAGGTGAAGCCCATAGTAGTCCGTAAGCCCCGAAAGAACTCGAGAGTGGGAAGGCTGAACCCGCAATAGAAAAAGGAAGTGAAGACAACGAGCTCAGGGGTGTTTGGGGTCGGGAAGTCCTCCCGCTGCCGGCGCCATCCCACAAGTTCCTTTGGCGGAAGCACGCCATGCTTCACCATCTCCTTGAGGGTGGATTCCCTCACATCCGAGGCGGCCCATTGGTCGAACGGAATCCTTTTTCCTCCGCCATGAGGATGAGTTGTTGGGAGGTGGATCCGGCTGGAAAAAGTTGGATCTTTGGCGATGGAACGTGGGAGATTTGGCGTGGAGGCTTGGTTGCTGCAGAGCGAGCTCTTAGATGGATGGATTTGGGAGCGCGCGAGTCTAGGGTTCTCCGCGGTGAACCGTGAACATGCATCACGTGAGAAGGGGAATCGCTTTGGAAGATGAAGAGGCGGGGACGACCTCGCATCTTTATAGAAAGATTTGAGGGTTGCGCTAGGTTTTCTCGGTGAGTGGGCCGAGCCCATAAGAAAATCTACGGCCCACCTAAGGTGTGGTCCGATACGTGTCCTTAGGGACTTAAGCGGATGAGCTTAAGCAGTTTGCCCCGGCAATATGCGCGTGTCCGAGTGCCCTATACCTTTAAAGATCCTTCCATACCGCGGTTTGCCCGACTTCATGAGAAGCCGGCACGATGCAATTTGGAAGGTGACCAACATGAGTTTTTATAGCTGCCTTGGTGAACAAGGGCTTTGGTTTTTTGGCATTTGGTCGGGTAATCTTACCAATGCTGTTTGTTTTCCACCTTGGTGAAGATCTTTATAGATTGAGACCAGATTATGGCAAAAGCTATTTAATAACTTGGTCATATTTTTCATATGAATGAAAGGACTTGTTCTCCCATGAGGGATGAATAAAATATTTATTCCGGATTACTGGCAAATCCACTGGATAAGCAAGAGCCTACCGAGTGCTTTTTACCTATAAAGGTTGATTGAGTTATTTGTTCGAGATGACTCGGGCAAATTCACTCGGATAAGCACGAGCTTGCGAGTGATGAGATTGCTTTAGCTTGAGCTAAGCATCTACATGAGAATGATTTTTATAGTTCTTGACTATATGCTTAGTCTATTTTTGACTAACCACATAGTCGGGGCTACACCTAATTAGGTGCATCAGAGATGCACCTAGATATTTATTTTTGAGAATTTTTGAGATATTTTTCAGCCCTTCACGCCTTTGGAGCCACTCGGGAAGATTCAGCAGAGATGATGGAATCACTCGGCGCCAAAAGCACTCGGTCAAAGAGATTTTTGGTTGAGTGTTGCTTTGGTCTGAAGCTGAGTTGTCTCGTCGACCAAAAGGACTCTGGGGCTACTGTGGAGATTGTGGCAATCGGGTATCTACATGGCAAGCTTATCCGACCGGAGGTAGGGATAGATTGTGCCTCGCTATATCTGTAAGCCGAACTTGACTTGGGTGTTATGGTTGCCGATAGAGATAAGGCAATCGGCCTATAGTCACGGTTTGGTAAGATTGAGGAAACCGACTTAGAGTAAGATAGGGTTTCCGATTTGTAAGCCCACCTCCCAAGACTATATAAGGGGGTAAGGGGCGTCCCTTGAGGGAGATTCCGAGAGGAGATCAGAGATCGAACACTAGATCTGAGATACGACTTCATAAGCAAGAGCTTTAGATCACGAGATCAATAAAAAACACTCGGCGGATCGAATCCACCGAAACAGAGTAGGGTATTACCTCACGAGAGGGCCTGAACTCGTCTAAATCTTCTTCTTCTTCTAACCCATCGTGCTTGGCGATCTCGACTGCGACCCTGCAAAAATATATTGCCGAAACCAAGTTTCGACATTTTCCCTTACCCCGGGAGCGCCAGAACTCCTCTCACTGCTAGAAAAGGACGGCTAGAGTGCATGAGGGCTTAAGTTCATGAAGCGGGTACTGCCAAAGTGAGGTTATCGAAAGGCTTTGCCGTGACCGTCTCATGAGTTGAGACGTAGGCTCATTTGTTGGTTTGTCGCGGAGTACGGGCAAAGTGTACATCCACCGCAAAGTGTGAGTGAATCAATCTATTCGAATAGCCGTGCTCGCGGTTATCGAGCATCGTGACAAGACTTTCGCTTGGCTAGATTTTAAATTTAAACTTTTGGGATGGGTCCGCATGATGATTTCATTCGTCGGTGGATCAACTTCTCGAGATGCGAGAAGGGGTGGATTCCCTAGAAAATCATGACGAATCGGAGGCGGGAAGCCATCCTTGGAATCACGATGGATGGTAGACAGAACCGTCACCGGATTAATGAACTATGGAACTAAAACTTGATTTGGCTAGTTGATAGGCTTGTGAAAAGGATTGTGAAAATTGGCTTTATGTAAAAGAACTCCAGCCATTCCTTGTATAACCCTATCATATGCATAACTTCCGTGTTGGCTTGCCGAGTACGGTTGGTACTCACCCTTGCTATACGCACAAACCTTCACTGATGGGAATGAAGAGCCGGAGGATCCTTACGCATACTACCGGGAGGGTGAAGGAACCGATGGCGCTTATTAGGTCTTAGCTCTGGTCGTTGCACCGTGGCAAATGACATGCCGCCTCTATTCCGCCGCGTATCTAATTTCGCTTCAGTGTTGTACTGGACCATGGGGTCCTCGTGTGTTGAACATTGCCTTCGGGCCTATTGATGTAATAATGTCGCTTTAAGACTATTCGTTCATGTGCACCGATTATTCAAGATCTGTATTTTCGTGGGTACCAACTACTCGATCCAGGAAATGGTACCAAGAACACGAAAGATTCCGTTCCGAAACGGGGTCCACAGAGCCGGTATCGAGCCATGCGACCAAGGATAAGACCAAATGGCGCCCTACCCCGATTAGTTGGCTAAAGGGAAGTATCCCTACGTAGGATCATTTCCAAACTATTATTTCGAAAATACCAATATATCTTTTCTACATCCGTATTTCCTTTTCTTTACCAAATAACTTATAATGATAAATCTCTCCCTCTAACCCTAAGTTGCCTTCAAAAGCGATGTCGAACCATGACGGAGCCTCGGAGATCACCATCCCACAAGACGAGGGGTTTGCGGCACGCCTTCGTCCCTGCCGTGGTGTTTAAGGTATCCGGAACCACCCACCTACCAAATCAAAAGGCATGGCTCCGAAGGATATCCAGCATGGGAGGCGGCCGTTTCCGTGGAAGCCCGCATGGGAAGTGAAACATCTTTCTCTTTCACACCCGCTATCACCGGGATTTAGCGGAAGCACCATCCAAGATGCGGCCCACGAAGCATTTCTTCGCCTTAATGCGATACATCGTGCTGAACTTACAAGGATGAGTTCGTGAACCATCACTATCGCGCGGAAGGCAACCCGCTTTGCACCGTGGAAGCCACCCCTGCTGCTACAACCCTATGGTCACACGTCTATCACGTTGGGCGGAGACGGCGAGATGACTCCTACGAAGAGGCCTTGCTTGAGATCAACGACCAGGCAGCGCCTCAATGATCTGGTCGAGAGCCACCGGGCCGTGGGGATCGATCAACATGCTGCAGACTTAGCCGCAAGCCAACGGTGCCCAATATGAGCAACTCTCGGACCGCTACATGGCCCGTGGGGAAGCCCCGGTAGAGCTGGAGGAGCAGCAGCTCGGGAAGAGCAAGCAACAAGTCGACCACTGGAGGAGCACGCGCACCACCCTATCCACGCCGCAGTACTTCCACCGAGAATGTACCAACACCTCCGCTCCCGTGCCCGACCACTATTACCTTATGACTCCAGCATGCTTGGATACCTTTCAAGCCATGATGGAGCAAGCTTTATGTTGAGCACGAGCTCGCGCCGCACTCGATAGACCCCACCGCTTCCACGTCCATGGGACCCACCTCGAACTCCGTAGCAGGTCATCCGAGCCCGGATCGGGAGAGGAGAACCCCATCCGCATCCACACCGACTCGGAGTCCGAGGCGGAACCTATGGAGGTCAAATGGGAGTCCAAGACACCGATCCAATGGAGGAGGAAGCTCCCCTCGTCGGCCGACTCACACCGGAGGCCGCCCTCACCCGCGATCGCTCGCAAGAGTACGCGACCACCGAGCAGGAAGATTCGGCATGACTCCGAGGCCACCACCTCCGAGCCATGGGGACTCCGATTTGCTTCAGCAACGGACCACCCACTTCCCGCACTGGCTCTTGCGGATGGTTGAACGACTAGGCGGGAGGACCACCCGCTTGATCTCGCTCCGGACGGCTCGCGAAGCAAGGACCACACTCTATTCCCCCTTAACTAGTTAATGCAAAGACGATGTAGTTGTTGTTATCATGGCATGAAGGACTGTGCATGTACAGTCCGTGTACCCCTTTGATGTAATATGATGGATCTAAGTATCGCTTTGTGGTATCCTTATTAATGAGCTTATTATTATTTTACCATGCTTGTTGATTGAAGATCATTTAAAAACAACTTGAAGAAAAATTCCCTAGGGACCATGACCTTAACAGTCCGATCTCTTAATTCATCTATCTTCTTCGATGGCGCATCGTCGCAGAGCCGCAGCCAACAACGAGAACCCGCCGGAACCCAACCCCTCCACTCGGCGGAGGTTATGGCCTTACAAACCCAATTGCTCCAAGCAATTGCCAACAACCGGGGAGTCGAGGAGGATCAAGTTTAGGAGAGTTCATGCGAGCTAAGCCACCAACCTTCTCCACGGTGAAGAACCCATGGATGCCGAGGACCGGTTGAGGGTGATCGAGAAAAAGCTAACTCTCGTCCGAGTTCGAGAAGCGAGATAGAGTTGTCTTCGCCACTAACTAGCTAGAGGGTTCCGCAAGTGACTCGGTGGGACACCTACAAGGAAACGCGAGTGAAGATGCCTGAGAACCGACATGGGAAGAATTCACTACTGAGTTCCGTGAGAATTTCGTGCACTGCAGATTATGAGGATGAAGAAAAATGAGTTCCGCAGCTACGTCAAGGAAACACCTCGACAAGAGTACCGAACAAGTTTACCCAGCTTGCCCGTTACGCCACAAGTGATCGCGCGACGAGGAAGAGAAGATGGATAAATTCATCGAGGGACTAAATGATGAGCCGAGAGGACCGATGATCGGACGAACCACACCGGTTCCAAAGCCTCATCAACAAGGTCGTACGGCTTGAACACGACCAAAAGATGGTAGAACATAACCGCAAAAGGAGGCTCGCTATGGCCCGCCCATTTCGGGGAGCACCACAACGTCCCAAGGGAGCCATCCCGTCCTGGATGGAAGCCAAACGTTCGGGCACGGTCGTTCCCCGCTCCCGACCATGTCGCAGCCCCTACACCTCGGTTTCGTACACCAACGCCAACCCCGCCGCTCCAGGAAGGAGGAATGTGAGTCGCTTCAATTGTGGAGAATACGGGCACTACTCCAATAGCTGCCCCAAACCACGCAACACTCCCGTGCGCACCGGGTGCAATGCAACGCCCGTCCGAGGAACCCCACCCCGCCGGGGACGCGGTCCGCTCGGAACCCGCTACCCAACGAGGCCGCCACCGGGTTTCGACGTGGCCAGTGAATCACGTGCGTCTGAAGAAGCTCGGGAGGACCAGAGCGTGCGATGGGTATGTTCTCTATCAACTCTACCCCGCTTAAAGTTTTATTCGATTCGAGCCTCGCATTCATTCATATCTTCCCAAGTAAGCAAACAACACCACCTACACCATGTAGCACTTAAGAGGCCTATGTTGTTACACTCACCGGGGAGACATAACCGTACCCCATGCTTGCATCAATGTGCCCATACGGATTAGGGACGTGGTGTTTCTTTCAAACCTTATGGTGCTAGCACCCCAAACCATTGATGTCATACTCGGATGGATTGGTTGACCAAGAATAATAGAATCATAGACTCGCGATGAGGGAAGTCACGGTATCCACCCCATGGGGATCACCGATGAGCATAACTATGGACCAAAACCCGAAGCTATGCGAGCAAGCCTGCGGGAGTGTTCACCATGCTACCTCTAGGCGGAATGCCAGTGGTACAAGAATACCCGGACGTATTTCCCGAGGAATTGCCCGGAATGCCCCCGGATCGCGACATAGAGTTTATCATTGGCCTAATGCCTGGTACTGCCCCCATATCCAAGAGACCTTACCAAATGCCGGCCAACAAGTTGGAAGAACTCAAGAAGCAAATCCGAGAACTACAAGAGAAGGGATTTGTACGCCCCAGTTCTTCGACGACCCTCCTTCGACTCGGATTCAAACCAGCGGAAGGAAGACCCACTCGGCGCCACTCGGGCTCCCCAATAGCGCCGAGATCTTCGACGACATCTTCAAGATCAAGATGCGATCTGCTCGCTCCAACGAAGGACTTCACTCGGCACCGTTCGGATTAACGAACGCCGCCGAAATCTGCGCCAATCTTCTCGCATCCCCGACGGAAGCGATCTACTCAGATGAAGATCTCTTAGTGCTGTTTGGGTTACCAAACGCCGCCGAGGTTTTCAGCAAACTTTTCTCCCTCGAGTCGGCGGCGACCCACTCGGAGGAGCCCACGCCCCCAAGCTCTGACTCGGACTGGAACGATCCAGATCCGGGTTACCCAGATCAAGGGAGGTCGCCGTCATCCTCCCGTCATTCGGCTCCCGCTCATCTTCGGACCTCAACGGATACCTCGCCTCCGCCGGCTCGACGATCTCTACGGCATCCCTTCCGACGAAGCCAACAACTCCGACCGCCGCATGGACTACGAGCCGAAGTGCTGATCGTCCTCATGGCCGAGCCGACGAGTCCGACTCAGCCATGGCCGAAGGCTTGTCAAGAAGAGCGAGCCAGGTGGTGGAGCTCGAGCGCAAGACGGTCGAAGAGGAGAAACAACGCAAGGACGAGGCCGACAAGAGAAAGCAGGAGCTACGAGCAGCCGGTCGATCTGCCCAGGAGGCCATACTCCAAACGCGGGTTCGCAACACCAACATCTTCCAAACGCCACAGCAGAACGCTGTCGCCGCACTCACGCTCTTGGACACCGTCATGGAGACGGCTCCCGCCAATGTGACTCCAATACTCGACAAGATCAAGACCATCGTTGCCGCCACTGGCCAACCCATCCCACCACCTCGGCACGAAGGCCGACCGAATCTGTGGCCGAAACACCGGACAAGAGCCGGCTTCCGCCTCTAAGGTCGGGAGACTATAAGGGGCCCGAGCGATCGGTCGACGACTGTGCCAAGAGGCCCACCCCGCGAGTCCACGCTGAAATACCGGGAGCAGACGGCCGACTCCCGCGACAGACGACATGGACGTCCACCCGTCCACCACCGCGCGCCGCAACAGCTCCAGCTACCCAACCGGGCCAACCGAAGACCCCGCCGAGTGATCTCGCGGAAGTCTCGATCGCCGCTACCAAGAGCGCGACCGACACACTCAGGGAAGATCGGAGGGGATCACCCGACGCGGTGACGATGGAGTACCGGCCTTCACTGGAACTCCGCCGAGTGCACTGGCCGAGTGGCTTTAAGCCCACAGAGATTGAAAGGTACGATGGCAAGACCGACCCTGAATCTAAGCTAATCGTATACACCCTTGCCATCCGAGCTGCAGGTGGCGACAACAAAGCTATGGCCAATTACCGCCCGTGGCCCTCGCAAACTCGGCCGAAATTGGCTCACGAGCCCGCCAAGAGGCTCAATCGGCTCGTGGAGCGAGCCGAGGGACCACTTCGTCGCCAACTTCCAAGGTACCTTCAAGAGGCCCGCACACACTTTGACCTTTACAACGTCATCCGAAGCGGACGAGCCCCGAAGGATTATATTCGTCGTTTCTCCGAGAAACGCAACAAGATCCCAAATATCACCGATGACATCATCATCGCCGCCTTCCGAAGGGAGTCCGTGATGAGCCGCTCATCGGGAAGTTCGGCGCAAACCACCGAAGACGGTGAAGCAAATGTTTGAGACGGCGAACTCATACGCCAAATCCAATGACGCCATTAAGGCCGCCCGTCAAGACCGGCCCGATAGAAGGGAGGACAAGCAAGCGGGAGGAAGCCGTAATCCTAAGAAGGATGGCGGCAACAACGGCAACCAAGGCCGAAAGATCGCAAGCGCCGATCCGAGGACCTAGTCGCCGCAACCTCCAACACTCAATGCCGTCCCAGTCGCCGCCTACGACGCCATCATGAACGCCCAGTGCACCCATCATCCGAATCATAAGCACGCGGCGAAGGACTCGCTTTATCTACAAGCGGTTCGCCGAAGCGCATCGCGGCAGCTCAACAAGAAGCCGATCGACGAGGTTGGCCCGTCCGGCGCCAAAAAGAACAACACGGCTGAAAATGCCGAACCTTTTCAAGATCCAGTGGGGAGCTCAACCACATCTTCGGGGTCCGCTAGCCTATGAGTCCAAGAGGAAACAAAAGCTAACCGACCGGGAGGTCAACGCGGCTCAACCCGAAGTCCCTCAATATCTCGCGATGGTCGGAAGTGGCCATCACTTTTGATCGCTCGGATCATCCCGACCGAGTGGTTCACTCGGGACGCTATCCACTCGTCCCGGACCCCGTGGTCCGCAACATCGCTTAAGCGCGTCCTCATCGATGGGGCAAGTGCTCTCAATATCCTGTTTGCCAAGACCATGGATGAGATGCGATCCCGAGGGCCGAACGAAGGCAAGCTCACCCCCTTCCACGGAGTCATCCCGTGGCTATCTTCAACACCACTTGGGCATATCTCCCTCCCGTCACCTTCGGAGCCCGAGAGAACTTCCGAACGGAGAACGTCACCTTTGAGGTGGCCGACTTGAAACAAACATATCACGCCATCATCGGAAGGCTGCGCTTGCCAAGTTCATGGCGATCCCTCACTACACCTACCTTTGCATGAAGATGCCGGGTCCCAACGGCGTCATCACTCTTCGCACGACGTGAAGCAAGCCTTCACTGCGATAAGGAGAGCTGCGACATGGCCCAATCTCGCGAGAGGTTGCGTGGCCAACAAGAAGTCCGATTGCTGCATCAACTTCGGCGAGGGCGAAGTCCCCGCGAAGAAGATAGCCAAATCGGGATCCGGCGACGCCAAGACCAAGAAGATCTCCCTCGATCCGTCGGATCCCTCGAAACTTGTAATCGGCGCTGACCTAGATCCCAAATAGGAAAGCGCGCTCGTCACCTTCCTCCAAATTAATAAAGATGTTTTTGCATGGAAACCATCCGATATGCCTGGAATTCCTAGGAGGTGATCGAGCACTCTTTGAACGTCAAAGATGATGCCAAACCGATAAAACAACGATTACGCGATTCGCACAGATCGAAAGGACGCTATCAAAGAAGAACTCGCAAAGCTCTTGGCTCACTGGCTTCATTAAAGAAGTCCTCCATCCCGACCGGTTAGCAAACCCAGTCCCGGTCCGCAAGAAGACGGGCAATGGCGCATGTGCGTTGACTATACCGACCTCAACAAAGCCCGCCCCAAAGATCCGTTCGGGCCCTCGCATCGACCAAGTCGTCGACTCAACAATGCCAACTCCCGAGTTTCTGGATCATTACTCGGGCTATCACCGGATCAGCTTAAAAGAATCCGACCGCTGAAGACATCGTTCATCACGCCGTTCGGGGCCCTCTTCTACATCACCATGCCTTTCGGCTTGAAGAACGCCGGAGCCACATACCAACGCATGATCCAAAGATGTTTCCAGCGCGAGATCGGCAAGAACGTTGAAGCTTATGTCGACGATGTTGTCATCAAGACCAAGCGAAAAGAAGACCTGATCGCCGACTTAGAAGAAACCTTTGCGAACATCCGGGCCTTCGAATGAAGTTAAACCCGAGAAGTGCACTTTCGGTGTTCCATCGTGCAACGCTTCGGCTTCATGGTGTCACATCGCGGCATTGAAGCAAATCCAGAGAAGATCAACGCCATCTTAAACATGAAACCCCGAGTAACCGGAAAGACGTCCGTAAGCTCACTGGCCGCATGGCGGCACTAAGCCGTTTCATATCCCGACTCGGCGAACGAGGCATGCCCTTCTTCAAATTGCTAAAGAAGACAGACGACTTCCAGTGGACCGCGGAAACCAACAAAGCCTTTGAAGATTTCAAAGAGTTCCTTACCACGCCACCCGTCCCGGCCTCGCCTCGGCCCAGGGAACCTCTTGGCTGGCCGTACGCTTCACCACTCACCAAGTGGTCAGCACGGTCCTTGTGGTCGAACGCGAAGAGGAAGGACGGACTCGAAGATTCAAAGGTCAATCTACTTTGTTAGCGAAGTATTGGCGGGAGCCAAAATTCGCTACCCTCAGGTACAAAAGCTGCTCTATGGTGTTCTAATAACCACGAGGAAATTGGCACACTATTTTCAGGGTCACTCGGTCACCGTCGTCACCTCTTTCCCACTCGGCGATGTCATCCACAACCGCGAGGCAACCGGACGCATCGCCAAGTGGGCCCTAGAGCCGATGCCGCGGACTCGACTTTTAAGGCAAGGACGTCCATAAAGTCACAAGCCTTGGCGGACTTCCGGCCGAGTGGATCGAACAAAGAAGAGAACGTGCCTCGGGAAGACCTCCAACACGGACCATGCACTTCGACGGATCCAAGAGGATCACCGGCTTGGGAGCAGGAGTTGTGCTGATCTCCCACCTGGGGAAAGGCTAAGATATGTCCTTCACCTCCACTTCTCCGCCTCACACAACGTTGCCGAGTACGAAGCTCTTCTACATGGACTGCGCCTCGCAGTCTCACTCGGGATACGACGGCTTATCGTGAAAGGCGACTCCCACGGTCGTCAATCAAGTGATGAAAGACTGGTCTTGCCTAAACGACACTATGGAGGCCTACCGACAAGAGGTCCGCAAGCTTGAGGACAAGTTTGATGGGCTCGAACTCTCTCATGTCCCGAGACATAACAACGAAGCCGCCGATGAGCCGGCACAATTCGGATCTAAGCGCGAAGCTGCCCCAACAGACGCCTTTGTCGAACATCTCCACGAACCAACCATCACGGCAAAGACAACTCTCACCGAGCAAACCACGAACGAAGTCGCCATGACCGATACCGACCGGAGGACGCCGCTCATCAAATTCTTAACCCAAGAAGAGCTGCGGATGACCGGGATGAAGCGAGCACGCGTCCGGCGTCGTTGCCAAGCATACGTCATGGTTGACTCCGATCTATACAAGAGAAGCCCTCCGGAATTCTAATGAGGTGCATCACACCCGAAGAAGGGAAGCGGCTACTCCAAGACATCCACTCGGGCATATGCGGAAGCCACGCGGCGACGCACTCTAGTTGGCAAAGCTTACGGGCAAGGTTTCTTCGCTTCTTGCGGTCTCCGACGCGGATAAATGTTAGTGATATGCCCTAGAGGCAACATGGAGATGTTGGATATCACGTCAATGTTTATGTATAAATGAATAAAGTGTTATTCGGTTCCATGAAATAGACATCTTGTATTGATCAATAAGTACGTGACTTATTTATGAGACTCGATATGTATGAATCTATTTCTAAACGATCCTCGATCATATGTCATATTGTTGGAACAAATATGATTCTAAGATCGGCATGTTTATTGATTGATGATCATGTCTCATAGATCATGGGTATGGAGATACCAAATCAATAAACATGGACATATGTGTTAGAGAACACATTGTTGGATAGACCCACCATGAGACACTACAGGAATTAATGTGCCATTAGTTGGTCTCAGGTAGTGTTGGTACAAAGTCCTTAGACCTGAGATCACCATGGATTCCAACATGTGTAGTAGCCTACTTTGGGACTACCAAACGCTATTCCGTAACTGGATAGTTATAAAGGTAGTTTTCGGGTTTGCTATGAAACATGGAGTGGGATGTGAGTGATCAAGATGGAATTTGCCCCTCCTTTGGAGAGATATCTCTGGGCCCCTCGAGGTAATGGATTATGGAAATGCATGGCCATGCTAAGTTGATTGAGGAGTCAATCAACAGACAGATAATCCAATACGGTTCGAGTGAATGGTTAAGCTATTGAAGGGATGGCACACATCTTGCCTATAGCTTAACTGGTATCGTGAGGCAAAGGGATTTGTGTACATATTACGGTTCGAGCCGATATTATATTCTTGTATACTATGGTGTCAATATGTGCTGCTAGGCGCCGCATTGACAGTCGGCCGAGTTGGACTCGAGCCGACGATCGGCTAAGTTAGACTATAGCCGAAACCGAGTATACCGAACCTACGGGTCGCACGCTTAAGGGGATAGAATAGATATTCGAGTTGGACTCGGATACGGCTCGATCGGATAGGGATCCGATCGGATAGAGTCCTATGGGCTTACGACGTATGGGCGGCCAACTCTATGAGATACGGATGAGATCCGATTCAAAATAGAGTCCTAATCGGCCACTAGTCCCAGTCGGCCAACTCTATATAAAGGAGGGAGGGGTGGAGAGCTGAATAGACATCAATTGCATCGCGTGCAACGAAGTCGCCGAGATCAATCTCCACGGAAACCCTCCCCACTTTCGAGCCAAACCCTAGCCTTGCATCGCGTGCTAGCACACGGGTGTACGGCGTTCTGTCCCCGGACGTGTGGATACCGGTAGAGGCGCCGCTACGTTGCGCGCCGTTGATCGGCCGGATCGGGCTGCAATCGGAGCGATCACGTGGTGGAATCGGCTGCGGTCGGGCGCATCGGAGCGAGGCGTGAGAACGCGGATCGGATTGCCCCGATTGGTTATTCCGCGCACTCTACTCCAATCGGTAACGATCTATCGGCCCTTACTTGCAAGTGTTCTGGTTTGCGTGGTAAAAGTTTTTGTTTTTGGCTAGTGTAGCCTCCGCGTAACCCTTCAATAAAGTCGTACGAACCCGCGAAGGCCGCCGTTTCGCCGACAAAGCCATGTCCCGCCAGAGCTTCAAACAATCCCACTTTCCGGCCGTTCGCGGTATGGGGTTGGACATGGTTGGCCCTTTCAAAAAGCTCCGGGAGGATTCATACACCTCTTCGTCGCAATCGACAAGTTCTCCAAGTGGATTGAAGCCAAGCCGTAGCCACAATTACGCTAACAAGGCACGAGACTTTTTCCTCAACATCGTGCACCGCTTCGGCGTCCCAAACGAATCATAACGACAACGGGACTCAATTCACGGGAGGCATCTTCAAAGAATTCTGCGAAGACTTCGGAATAAAGATCTGCTACGCATCAGTAGCTCACCCCAAAAGCAACGGACAAGTCGAGCGAGCCAACGGCATGGTCCTCCAAGGCATCAAGGCCCGCGTTTTCGACCGCCTAAACCCTTACGGCAAGTGGGTCCAAGAACTTCCCTCGGTTTTATGGTCGCTGCGGACCACACCCGGTCGGGCTACCGGCCAAACTCCCTTCTTTTTGGTCTATGGCGCGAAGCCATGTTGCCAAACGAGATGGAATATGAATCCTCCGAGTTCGCAGCTTCAACGATGAACGCTACGACCCTGACCGAGTGGACGACCTCACCCGATTGGAAGAGGCCCGTGAGGCAGCCCTCATCCAATCGGCCAAATACCTCCAAGGGCTCGAAGATACCACGGTCGCAACGTGCGAGCACGAGGCTTTCATTGTTGGCGACCTGGTCTGCGCAAGATCCGGACCACCAAAGATCGACACAAGTTATCTCCCTTATGGGAAGGACCATACATAATCGCGAAGTGACTCGGCCCGGTGCATACCGCTAAAGCGCGAAGACGGGTCTATGGTGGAGAACTCCCGGAACATCGAGCATCTTCGACGATTTTATGCCTAATTTGGCTAAGGCCTCATGTTTTCCTTGACGCCAACCTCAAGCAAGATGACTTCTTGAGTTAGCGATCGGTATACACATGTCAATAAAGCTCAAGTTTTCCTCATCAACTTTTGTGCATAATTTAGTTTATCATTGTTTAATGTCCTTCGATTCGAGCTCGGTGTCTAAGGACCGAGAGTTTTCCGATGACCTAATCGAGCCTAGGCTTGATGACAATGACGAAAACTACTTAAGAAATTTCACGCAAAAGCTCGGATCAAGGCATTAACATAAATAAACTAAAAATATCACAAGTTCTACATCGAATGTTACGGATATGCGACATTTACAAGACAAAGTCAGAAAGACGAATCAAATCTTGAAGTTGTTTACTACATCAAGGGATATTTTCTTCGCGCCTCCGTGCCTCACTTAGCATGTCCAAGGCCTCGCTCGTCCGTCGTTCCGTCGCAAAGTCTTCTCCAACCGAGTGGATATCCACTCGGGGTAAGGGACTTGGTCTGTGCAAGAGCCAGCCCCCATGCTGGCCGCTCGGTGATATTGGCCAGGTATCGGTCGGGAGCCGCCCGCGCTTGTCGAATATTTCGATCGGCTCCAGCGAACCGACCCCAACTCCTTGATCGAATAAAGACAAGCAAGATCGGCATGGCGGCATTGGCGACCTCTTCCCGCATCTCGTCGCTTCGTTTGATCCGCCCAAGTAAGACGTCGTATTGGGCTCGGGTCTTTACCTTGTAAGCTACCAAAAGTCTCGGATCATCTAAAGCACTCGGAAATGAAGCGGCGCAAGAAGTTTTACTCCAAAGAGGCTTACCTTCAAACTCGGCCTCCACCTCGGCTTTATCGAGGCCGACCGCCTCCACTGGACTTGAAGTGAATGAACCTCCGAAGAATTTTCTACAAAGGAAGATCGTCAACAACCGAAATCAACATAAGAATCATGAAGAAAATGGAGAGACGGGCTCACTCCCGATTGATCCTCGTAGGGTCGAGATTCGCCTCCCGAAGCTCTGCGATCTCCCTCCTTAAAGCCGCCTCCCTTGACGCGGCCTCCTCCCAGTGGCCTTCACTGTCGCCGAACGTCCTCTAAGGAGTTCAGGTGGGAACTAACTTCTCCAAGCACCTCGATTTTGCCATAGAGCGGCAATACTCCTTCCGCGCGCAATGGCGGAAGAGTGACCGATTGAAAGACAATGATGATACAATTTAAGAGAAAGACGAAGGCTTACGTTGAGCGGGTCGCCTCGTTCGGCTCTCGACAAGGGCATCCCTTTCATCTTTTCGGCTTGCCGGTCTAGGATGATGCCCGCCTCTCGCCTTCCGAGTCCCGCCACTCGATCCGAATGGGGGAACCTGTGTTCGAGGATCGCAACACTGGGATCTCCTCCACTGCGGTCGGCAAGCAAGAAGGACAAATGAAGACATGAAAGATTCAAACGAAAGAATAAAAGAGTACTTTGAAACAAATCTCACCGGTTTGGCGGCCGCCGCTAGGCGGAGTGGCCCGCTGGCCTCCTTCTTCCGACTCGCGCGAGTGACCCCGGTCGGGTGCTTGAGCCGCGGCCTCGGGCTTCTTGGCCGGCGGTTTCCAGTCGGGATATCCCGGCTGGGGGCTGGGGGCTCCTTCCTCGGGGCATCCTTCTTTGGAGGCGAAGGTTGTTTCCCCGGAGCGCTCGCACTCGGTTGTGAGCTCCGGGGCTTTGGCTCTGCTGGCCTTGGCACCTCGGGAGCAGCGGTTGGGGTCGATCCTTCATTCCCCCCGGCAGGATCTATATCCTGGGGCCTCCTGCGAAAGTGAATACAGCAGGGGTAAAGATAAAGAGAAGTTTTCAACGAAAGAGTTCAGACTTCGGTTTCAGAGCATACCTGGATGACCGGCGGATCTTCGGTGCCGTCCGCGGCGATCGTCTCAAAGGTGGGGTCTCGGTGGGAGGAGCCGGGACGTCGTCATCCGAGTCCTCTATAATCAGCCTCCTCTTGCTCGCACGCTTGTTCGAGTCTTCACTCGGCGCCGCTCGCTTCCCGACCGGGTCGCCTTGGATCTTGATCCCGCCAGCCGGCTTCTTGGCGGGGCGACGCGGCGCGTCATTGTGGGACACCTTGTATGGCTTGGAGGTGATAGAGGCGTTTTCGCGAAGAAAGAGAGTACAATGTTAAGAGACAAGATGACAAGATTGAAAGATATTATGAAGCAACCGTCGGCTTACGGAGGAGGAGGTCGGTGGATGCTGAAGGGAAGAACCGCAGAATGAGGGCCCGCTCAACTGCGATTCCGGTCGAGAAGAGCTTGTACATCCGGATCTTCGATATCTCGTACTTGAGTGGATCCGGGTCTTCCCGATGGGTCCGTTCCGCCTTCATACTCGAAGGCCGGCTTCGACCGTTCCTTGATCGGCGCCGCCGGCACTCGATGAAGTGCCGAGTGATCTCGTTCCCCGCGAAGACCTCTCTGTTTCATCGCCAGGATCTTCGCGAGCAGCTCGTTGGCTTCGTCCCAATCTTGGGCTACTGGAACAGTGCTCCATGATGGACTGGGAACAGGAGGAAGGCCAACGAAAGATGGCGAGCGGTTCTAGGTTGCTAATGTAGAACCACCCGCGTGCCATCCCTTATTGGAAGACTTCAAAGGAAGAGAAAAGTACTCCTTGCGGAGAGATCCGCGGAGTTGGAAACTGCCCGCCAACAACGCAAGGCGGTCCTTGTTCGGATGAGGTTTGAGATAGAACATGCGACGGAAGAGTTGGAAGTGGGGGAGGATGCCAAGGAAGGCTTCACATACATGAATGAAGAGAGCGATGTGAAGCATTGAGTTGGGGTTCGATGGTAGAGATGAAGTCCACAGTAATCCGAAGCCCTCGGAAGAATTCGGAGGTGGGAAGGCTGAACCCGCGTAGAGAAAAGAAGTGAAAACGACGAGCTCACCGGTGTTCGGGGTCGGGAAGTCCTCCCGCCGCCGGGCACCATCCCACGATTTCCTTTGGCGGAAGCACGCCGTGCTTCACCATCTCCTTGAGGGTGGATTCCCTCACATCCGAAGCAGCCCATTGGTCGAACGGAATCCTCTTTTCCTCCGCCATAAGAGAGGTGTTGATGGGAAGTGGATCTGGTTGGAAAAGGTCGGGTTGTTTGACAAGGGAACGTGGGAGATTTGGCTGCGGAAGCTGGTTGTTGCAGAAAGCGAGTTCCTTGATGGATGGATCCGGGAGCGCGCGAGTCTAGGGTTCTCCGCAATGAACCGATGAACAAGTGTTACGAAAAGGGGAATTTTTGGAAGATGAAGAGGCGGGGACGACCTCACGCCTTTATAGAAAGATTTGAGGGTTGCGCTAGGTTTTCTGGTGAGTGGGCCGAGCCCATAAGAAAATCTACGGCCCAGCTGAGGTGTGGCCTGACGCGTGTCCTTAGGGACTTAAGCGGATGAGCTTAAGCAGATTTGCTCTGGCAATATGCGTGTGTCCGAGTGCCCGGTACCTCTGAAAATCCTTCCATACCGCGGTTTGCTTGACTTCATGAGAAGCTGGCACGATGCAACTTGGAAGGTGACCGACAGCTAAGTTTTTATAGCTGCCTTGATGACAAGGGCTGTTTGGTTTTTTGGCATTTGGTCAGGTAACCTTATCAATGCTGTTTATTTTTCCACCTTGGTGAAGATCTTTATAGATTGAGACCAGTATTATGGCATAAGCTATTTAATAACTTGGTCATATTTTTCATATGATTGAAAAAACTCATTTTCCCGTGAGGGACGATTAAAATATTTGTTCCGGGATGACTCGGGCAGATCCACTCGGACAAGTATGAGCTTACCGAGTGCTTTTCACCCACGAGGGTTGATTGAGTTATTTGTTTTGAGATGACTCGGGCAAATTCACTCGGATGAGTATGAACTTGCCGAGTAATGAGATTTCTATGATTGCTTTAGCATGAGTTAAGCATCTATATGAGAATGATCTATTATAGTTCTTGACTATATGATTAGTCTGTTTTTGACTAACCACATAGTCGGGGGCTACATCTATAATTAGGTGCATCAGGAGATGCACCTAGATATTTATTTTTAAAGAATTTTTTAGATATTTTCCAGCCCTTCACAGTCTTTGGAGCCACTCAGGAAGATTCAGGCAGAGATGATGGAATCACTCGGCGCCAAAAGCACTCGGTCAAAGAGGTTTTAGGTTGTGTGTTGTTTTGGTCTAAAGCTGAGTTGTCTCGTCGACTGAAAAGGACTTGGGGGCTACTGTGGAGATTACGGCAATCGGGTATCTACATGGCAAGCTTATCCGACTGGAGTTAGGGATAGATTGCGCCTGCTATATCTGTAAACCGAACATGAATTGGGTGTTACGATTGCCGATAGAGATAAGGCAATCGGCCTATAGTCACGGTTTGGTAAGATTGAAGAAACCAACTTAGAGTAAGATAGGGTTTCCGATCTGTAAGCCCTCCTCCCAAGACTATATAAGGGGGGTAAGGGGCGTCCCTTGAGGGATATCAAGTGCTAGATCAGATTCTAGATCAACTTTTAGCCTTCAGCTTTAGATCACGAGATCAATAAAGACACTCGGCGGATCGAATCCACCGAAACAGGAGTAGGGTATTACCTCACGAGAGGGCCTGAACCTGTCTAAACCTTCTTCTTCTTCTAACCCATTGTGCTTGGCGATCTCGACTGCGACCCCAGAAATTACATTGCCGAAACTAAGTTTCGACACCCAGTACTCTTCGTCAAGAAGAAGGATGGGAGTATGAGGATGTGCGTGGACTACCGATCGTTGAATGAAGTGACTATTAAAAACAAGTACCCACTACCTCGAATTGATGACCTGTTCGATCAACTTAAGGGTGCGCAAGTGTTTTCAAAGATTGATCTTCGGTCGGGATATCATCAGTTGAAGACTAGAGCTGGAGATATTCCTAAAACGGCGTTCTCTACACGCTACGGTTTATACGAGTTCACCGTAATGTCCTTTGGATTGACCAATGCCCCGGCATATTTTATGAACCTGATGAACAAGGTATTCATGGAATACCTAGATAAATTCGTAATGGTATTTATCGACGACATACTTATCTACTCCAAGAACGATGAGGAACATGTGGAGCATCTACTAATGTCTTGGAAAAGCTACGAGAGCACCATGTATGCAAAATTTAGCAAATGCGAGTTCGGCTCAAGGAAGTCGCTTTTGGGCCATGTGGTTTCAGCGGAGGAGTAGCGGTAGACCTCGCCAAGGTCGAAGCCGTCACGGAATGGAAGGCACCCAAGTCGGTGACGGAAGTTCGGAGTTTCTTGGGCTTGGCCGGGTATTACCGAAGGTTTATCGAAGGGTTTTCCACCGTAGCCCGACCTATGACTCAACTTCTGAAGAAGGAAAAGAAGTTTGAATGGAACGAGAAGTGTCAAAAAGCCTTCGACCAACTAAAAGAAAAGGTAACCACCGCTCCAATCTTAACTTAACCTGACAACCGGAAGGATTTCGTGATGTACTGTGATGCGTCTCGGCAAGGACTAGGAGGCGTGTTAATGCGGGATGGGAAGGTCGTAGCATATGCCTCGCGACGATACGACCCCACGAGGAGAATTATCCCACACACGACCCGGAACTAGCCGCGGTTGTTCACGCATTGAAGATCGGAGACACTACCCGATCGGGAACCACCGTGATGTGTATACGATCACAAGAGCTTGAAATACTTCTTTACTCAGCCTGATCTCAACCTACGACAGAGACGATGGTTGGAATTGATCAAAGATTACGATCTAAGAATCCATTACCATCCCGGCAAGGCAAATGTAGTGGCCGATGCGCTAAACCGCAAAGCCCAATGCAACCATATGGGATTGGAGGGTATGTCCAGTGAACTCCAAGAAGAAATGGCTCAACTTAATCGCACCGATTCCTCACGGAGAAGTGAACTCACCGGAAATCCAACCCTCTTGAGGACTCAAATAGAAGAAGCCCAAAAAGGGAATGTGGAAACCCAGAAATCAAGGAACGCATGGCCGCTGGACGCGCTAAGGAATTTTCGATAGACGACAAGGGAATCCTGTGGTACAAGAAAAGAATCTGCGTGCCTGAACAAGGTGGTTTGAGAGGGTTGATCTTAAAAGAAGCACACGAATCGGCATATTCATTACATCCAGAAGCACGAAAATGTATCGATTTGAAGGGAGAATACTGGTGGCCCAATATGAAGAGAGATGTAGCCGAATACGTAGCCGTATGCGATGTGTGCCAAAGGGTGAAAGCTGAGCATCAACGACCAGCAGGCTTACTGCAGCCACTCAAGATTCCCGAATGGAAATGGGACGAGATAGGCATGGATTTCATAGTGGGACTACCCAAAACTACGACTGGTTACGATTCCATTTGGGTAATAGTAGATCGGCTCACCAAGACCGCCAGATTTATTCCCGTAAAAACTAACTACAACAGTGCCAAGCTAGCGGAACTATACATGAATAGGATTGTATGTCTCCATGGTGTACCGAAGAGGATTATATCGGTTCGTGGTACCCAATTCACGTCTCATTTTTGGAGCAAAGTCCACGAGGCACTCGGAAGTCACCTCGCCTTCAGTACCGCTTACCACCCACAGACCGACGGACAGACTGAAAGGACGAATCAAGTACTAGAAGATATGCTGAGAGCCTGTGCGTTGGATTTCACCAAGGATTGGGAGAAATGTTTGCCGTACGCCGAGTTCTCCTACAACAATAGCTATCAAGCCAGTCTGAAGATGTCACCAAACGAAGCTCTATTTGGTCGCCGATGCCGAACCCCATTAATGTGGTCGAAACGGTGAACGAACCATATTCGGGCCCGACATAATCAAAGAGGCCGAGGAAAAGGTTCGCCCGATCCGGACCGATTACAAGCTGCTCAATCACGACAAAAGAGCTACGCGGATACCCGACGAAGAGAATTAGAATTTAAAGAAGGTGACTACATGTATCTAAAGGTCTCACCACTACGGGAACTCGAGGTTCAAGGTCAAAGGGAAACTCGCACCAAGATACGTGGGCCATTCTTGATAAACGCTAGGAAAGGTGAAGTGGCCTACCAGCTGGAGATGCCCGAGAATCTCTCCGATGTCCACCCAGTATTCCACGTGTCGCAGTTGAAGAAATGTCTGCGAGTGCCAGAAGAGCAAGCTCCTTTAGAAACCATCCATGTCCACAAGTGATCTTACCTACCCGAGCATCCAATCAAGATACGGACGAGGCGTAAAAGAAGACACGGACCAAGTCATGGCGCATGTACAAAGTACAATGGGGCAATCACACGGAAGAAGAGGCTACCTAGGAGAGCGAAGAGTTCCTGAAGACGGAATACCCACACCTACTCGGCAGGTAAGAAATCTCGGGGACGAGATTTATTGTTAGGGGGTAGGTTTGTAACATCCTGAAAATCGAAGGAACGAAATCGGAACGTAAAATCGGAACTTTCAAAAACCTTCGCTTGTTGCTTCTTTCTCGGGTTTGTTGCTCCTTATTTGCCAGCTCAGTTGCATAAATTTAGTCATGGTCAATTTTCCTTTTGGTGTTTTGAATGATTTGGAGTTGTCGAAATGAAAGATGCGAAAGTCCGTATCCGGATTTTTAAAAAGAAATCGGAGAAAGCACGGTGTTATGAAAACGCGATTTGGGTGATGTAAAATAGAAATTGTGGTTGGGAGAAGATAAATTAGGACACAAATAAATAATAAAATATTCGGGAGTCGTACTTGAAATCCGGGAAAATTTCGGAAAAATAAAGAGGAGGAATATTGAAATTAGAAAAGAGGGATTTTAAATAAATAAATATGAAAAATAATGTGGGAAAATAAAAGTGGAGAAAAGTTGGAAATATTATATTAAAAATTATTTTTGAATTATAGGAATTTATTTTGGAATTTTTAGAAGAAAGGAAAATAGAAAATGGGAAATTAAAATGGAAAATCGGGAAAAATCAAAAATTTCACTGTTCATATTGCGCCAGTGTTCGACGCCGTACGCCCGCCCGCGCGCGCTGCCACGCGCCGCGCGCCGCGCGCGCGCCTCCCCACCGCCACGCCCGCGCGGGCACGCGCGCACGCGCCGCGCGCGGCACGCGCGCCGCGCCGCGCGCGCCCGCCCGCGCCGGACCCGCACGCGGCCGTACGGCCCGCACACCGCGCCCGCGACCGCGCCGCCACGCGTGCGCCGCTGCGCCCGGCCCGCCGTGACCGCGCCCTCGCGCGCCGCGCCCGTGCGGACCCCGCCGCGCTCGCCAAGTGTCGCCGCGCTCTCCGGCCCCGTGCGCACCGCGTCCGCGCGCCCGGCCCCGCTTCTCGCGCCACCGCGTGGCAGCCGCCGCGCCGGCCCACCCTTTTCTCTCCCGTTTTCTCTCTCTCCGCCGCGCCCATAAATAGGCCGGAGCCCCTCTATTTTCTCCCACACCGTCGCCGCCTCTTTCTTCCCCTCCCGAGCGCCCTCGCCGTCCCTAGCCGCCCCTCTCCCTTCGGCCCCCTTCGCCCTCCTGAGCGCCGCCGCCGCCGCTATCCACCGGTGCGCCGCCGCCTCTCCTCGCCATTGCCGCCGCCACTGGTAAGTCCCCGAGCTGCTGCCCCTTTCCTCGCACCGGCGCCGGCCTCCGGCCGAAGCAGAGGAGGAGGAGGGCTCGATCGAACACATTGAGGCCCAATGAATAGTGCGAAGAGAAAAAGAGAAAAAAAATAAGGGAAAAATTAGGAAAAATTTTAGAAAATTTAGAAAAATATTTTGGGAAGACTTGAGTAAACTTTTGGGCAAAAATAAATTATTTTCTTGTATGTTTTCTCGGTGCAAAGTTGAAAATCGAAATCGAACTTTTCCGAATTTCGTTTCGCGTCGTTTTTAAATCCGGATTTCGTTTAATTCTTTCTCGCCATTTAAATGGGCTTCTCTTTGTGCTCAAACCTTCAAAACCTCGAGCACGAATTCCTCCGCTGACATTTCCCAATCTAATTTCTCAAATAATTACGATCGTCGTCCTTGCGAAAACCCTAGGACATCGACTCGATACCAAAACTCGGGTTTTTCCTAGCAACCCTTGTCCTAACTCAAGAAGAATTTTAGGCTAAACATTTGGAGTCGTTTTCATGGCTTTTATGGTTCTTTTCGATCTTTCGGTATTTTATTGAATTCTAATTGAATTCAATTGATCTTTTGCACGTACGGGTAGCACCTGAAGAGACCGGCATCGACCCCGTTGAAGACACCACCCCTCAAGCGTGCGAGAAAGGCAAGTCATCACCCTCTTTGAACATATTGATTCTATTTTGTGAAATGATGTTGAATTCAAATTACAAATTGCATGTTATACACAAACAGTACCTATACTTGATATACCCTGCTTTGATATTGATCACCATTAGAATTTATTCTTTGTAACCTTCGATGTGATATGACCGGAGGCTAACTTTGGTAAAAATGCTTAGCCTTGCTTATACTAGATCCCTGCATACTCATAATTTTACAAAGAAGCTTTGTGCTTGGGCAACTACCTTAGGGAAGGTAGTTGAAATGCGGCCTGTGGAGACATGAGCGCCACATGGCCATGAGAATGATGAAAATTGAAAATGATATACAAATGTTTTAGACCGGGGCGGCCGGATGATTTGGGTGGATTCCGGAAAAGGCAAGTGCCGACCCTGGTCAATTAAGGACCAAGCCATGAGATAGCCGGGAAACGAGCCAGTACAACCGTACTTTTCGAATGGGTATAGACCTAGCTGACTAGATAGCCGAGCGGAGGCAGTATCCTTGCATAGATGGTTCTCTATGATGTGGTTTATGTGATGAGGATGAGGCTGCGGCCTTTGCTGTGAATGGTGGAATTAAATCGATATTAATTGAACTTAAAGATTGAGGAAGTTTTCTCTTACCCCGGGTGCGCCAGAACTCCTCTCACTGCTAGAAAATGACGGCTAGAGTGCATGAGGGCTTAAGTTCATGGAGCGGGTATTGTCAAAGTGAGGTTATCGAAAGGCTTTGCCGTGACCGTCTCATGTGTTGGGACGTAGGCTCATTCGTTGGGCTGTCGCGGAGTATGGGTAAAGTGTACATCCACCGCAAAGTGTGAGTGAATCAATCTATTCGAATAGCCGTGCTCACGGATATCGAGCATCGTGACAAGACTTTCGCTTGGCTAGATTTTAAATTTAAAACGGGATGGGTCTCGCATGATGATTTCATTCGCTGGTGGATCAACTTCTCGAGATGCGAGAAGGGGTGGATTCCCGAAAATCATGACGAATCGGAGGCGGGAAGCCATCCTTGGAATCACGATGGATGGTAGACGAACCGTCACCGGATTAATGAACTATGGAACTAAAACTTGATTTGGCTAGTTGATAGGCTTGTGAAAAGGATTGTGAAAATTGGCTTTATGCAAAAGAACTCCACCATTCCTTGTATAACCCTATCATATGTTACTTCCGTGTTGGCTTGCTGAGTACGGTTGGTACTCACCCTTGCTATACGCACAAACCTTCAGCTGATGGGAATGAAGAGCCGGAGGATCCTTACGCATACTACTAGGAGGGTGAAGGAACTGATGGCGCTTATTAGGTCTTAGCTCCGGTCGTTGCCTGTGGCAAATGACATGCCGCTGCCTCTATTCCGCTGCCGTATCTAATTTCTGCTTTTGTGTTGTACTCGGACCATGGGGTCCTGTGTGTTGAACATTGCCTTTGGGCCTATTGATGTAATAATGTCGCTTTAAGACTATTCGTGCATGTGCACCTGATTATTCAGTACTGTATTTTCGTGGGTACCAACTACTCGATCCAGGGAAATGGTACCAAGAACACGAAAGATTCCCGTTCCAAAAACGGGGGTCCACACCGCCGCTCACGCTGTTCCTCTCGGGACGCGGAGGGGGCAGCGTTGGTGATGGCTGGGGCAGGATTCCTAGGATTCCAAACCCGTGCCTCCTCCTTGCGGGCCACCCGGTCAGCAAGCTCGAAGAGCTTGGTGGTGGTCCGGGGGGCCTCGGACTCGATCTTCTCTGACATAATGTCATGGCATACACCACTCCAGAAGGCGAAGATCACTGCATGGTCAGCAATGGACGATATAGTGTTGCGTACCTGATAAAAACGCTAGATGTATTTGCGCAGGGACTCGTTCTCTCCTCGCTGGACCATGTGGAGGTCAGCCTCTACTCCCGGGCGCGGGTACGTGCCCTGGAAGTTAGAGGTGAACTGCCGGCACAAGTCATCTCACGAGGTGACCGACTGGGCCGGCAGGTTCATTAGCCAGGAGCGGGCCTGGCCCTTGAGCGCCATGGGGAAAAAGTTGGCCATGGCGAGCTCATCACCTCCAGCGGCCTCGATGGCCGTGGTGTAAATCTGGAGGAACTCGGTGGGATTTACCGAGCCGTCGTACTTCTTCGTGAGGGCCGGCCTAAACTTGTTAGGCCAGCGCACATTGCGGAGGCTGGAGATGAAGGTCTCGATGCCATTGTCGGCTGGAGGGGACGACGAGGGCGGAGGGCCCCATTGGGTGCCGTGGAATGCCCGCTCATGGCCAGGCCACCATAGCCGCTCATCGTCCCCTGAGGGGATCTCCTCGCGGCGGGGCCACTGCGGCCGCTCGCCGAATGCTTGCGCCTCCTGATGAAGAAGCGCAGTCCTGAGCCCGCCCCGCACGACGCTCGTCACGGCGCTGCTCAATACGAAGACGGGCATCGCGTTCTGCGTATAGCAGATCCCGGGACGCCTCCGGTTGGGCTACAGCCGGGAGGCTCTCTTCTGCCCTTGCGGCAGCGGCTGCCCTTCGAGCTCGCCATCGAGAGGACGAGCCGACCGCGGTGTGTGAACCGCGCGGTGGGTGACTGGAGGAAGTGAGGTCGGCGGCCAACCGACGCGGGTATGCCGACTAGCTTCGCCACGTCATCGATCCAACGCTTGGCGTTGGATCCCTCGCCCGGTGTGACCGAGGGGTGGCGCAAGAGCGCCTCCGCCGCCTGAAGGGCGCCCTCGGGCGTGCCAAACTCCGGCGACGATGGACATCCCCGCGCGGCTCGCCGGTACGCCCGCCGGCGTAGCTCGGATCTTGCGGGTGCATCGGCGATTCTGTGGGATGCTTGGCCTCCTCCGCCCACAGATGTTGTCTCAGCGAGAGGCAGAGGAGGTAGCGCGGCCCCGGCCGCCGCCGCTGCCATTAGAGGGGGTGAGGGTAACAAAGGTCTTCCCTCTTCCGAGCAGAGATGTCGGAAGTTGGGACTATGCCCGCCCGTGTCAACCTCCTTGGCCGCCTTGTTGGCCAAGTCACACTCGCGGGTAGCGAGTGAGCCTGCTGCGGACCGAAGGACGTGGCCGTGGACCATGGCGAGGACTGGGAGAGGGGGTTTCTGGCGGGAGACGGGAGAAATATGGGAGTTTAAAACCCAAATGCAATGCACTCCCCCTACCTGGCGCGCCAGCTGTCGATGTCGGTGATCGACACGCGGGGATCCGAGGGACCCTCTTTTTGGTTCGGCACAGGGGAGCGGTGAATCGGGGTTCAAACTCGATGGGGTATAGATGAAAAGGTAGGAAGATCGAAGAAAAATGCAATCACAGGGGACACAGGATAATTATACAGGTTGGGCCGTCAGAGAGACGTAATACCCTACTCCTGTTCTTGCACTATGCAGAGGATGAATTATAAGTGCTGGGTGGTTGTTCTTCCCTGCGGAAGCTGGGGCTACAGATTGTGGTGGAAAGTGGTAGAACCCTTGTTCTGTTTTCGGGACAGTTGAGGAACCCTCTTCCTTTTTTTAGAACCTCCTCTATGACGGACTTGGGCCTCCCTTTATAGTGTAAGGGGACACCACAATAGTCCTGATTTTCTTTACTCCGCTCCACGTGATGGAGCGGTTCTTGCCCTGTCTTGTTGGAGAAGCTACCCCTGTCTTTGTTCCTGTTGCCGCATCACGGGAGTTGGCGGAGAAAAATGGGCGTCGTGGCTGCCATGCCGCTGACGTGAGGATGGGCCAACCTACCTACTCCAGTGGGGCCTACCGGTCAGTGGCCCTTCACCTAGAGAGGCGCCGGCGCGGCACCCCCAGTACTCATGTTCTCTCTCCCACGTGGTCGTCCAACGCATTTAATGCGACTGGACGGGGCGTGGAGGGAGGCGTGCGTGGAGTGGCCATCAGTCACACAGCGGTCGTCGTCAAAGACTTTATACCCCATATCGCTCGAGACGGGCAAAAAGGGTGATGATGAGAGCGACTGACAGACGCGCCTCACATCGCAATAAATCCGACGGGGCAGGCGTTTAGCCTCTCTCTTAGGCATTAAATGTGGTGGTTGGCAGTTGGCGGTTGAACTCGCCCCTCTCTTGGAGAGGTGCGGGGTGAAAGACGGGGGGTCCGGGTGATCCCGGACCCTGCCGTCTGGGAGAGCGGTGGCCTTCGGGCAGCCCCCGAGCCAAGCCCCTCTTGGGGTGGCCACGTGGCCGCCCGTGGCACGGACCCGCTTGAGCCACCCAGGACATATTTTTGGCAGGCCCTGGTGGGCGAAGGCGTCTTCCCTCTTCAGATATCGCATTCTCGGCATACCTCCGGGCCCATATCACCGACAGCATCCTTCTTGCATTTGCATCATGTTTTGATATAAAATTATTTCAAATGGATGTGAAAAGTGCTTTTCTAAATGAGGAAATTGCCAAACTTGTCTTTGTTGAACAACCACCCAGCTTTGAAGATCCTAAAAATCTAACCATGTTTATAAACTCTCAAAAACTCTTTATGAGTTAAAACAAGCCCCTAGAGCTTGGTATGAAAGATTGGGAGATTTTCTCTTGTCAAAGGATTTCAAAATTGAAAAAGTTGACACCACCCTTTTCACAAAAATCATTGGTGATGATTTCTTTGTTTGTCAAATTTATGTTGATGATATCATATTCGGTTCTACTAATGAGGTGTTTTGCAAGGAGTTTGGTGATATGATGTCTAGGGAATTTGAGATGTCCATGATGGGAGAGTTGAGCTTCTTCCTTGGACTTCAAATCAAGCAACTCAAGAATGGAACGTTTGTGAGCCAAACCAAGTACAACAAGGATCTACTCAAAAGGTTTGGCTTGGAGGATGCAAAGCCCATCAAGACACCTATGGCAACCAACGGGCATCTCGACCTTGATGAGAAAGGTAAATCGGTAGATTTAAAGCTTTATCGTTCCATGATAGGTAGCTTGCTTTACCTTACCGCATCTAGGCCGGATATCATGTTTAGTGTTTGCATGTGTGCACAGTTTCAAGCCGCTCCTAAGGAGTGTCACTTAGTGGTCGTGAAAAGGATTCTAAGATATTTAAAGCATTCCTCAACTATTGGCTTGTGGTACCCAAAAGGTGATAAATTCAAGCTAGTTGGCTATTCCGATTCGGATTATGCCGGTTGCAAAGTGGATAGAAAGATCACATCCGGTAGTTGCCAATTGCTTGGTAGATCCCTTGTGTCATGGTCATCCAAGAAATAAAACTCCGTAGCCCTCTCTATTGCCGAAGCGGAATATGTTTCGGCGGGTAGTTGTTGTGCACAATTGCTTTAGATGAAACAAACCTTGTTGGATTATGGGATATCTTTCACCAAAACACCACTCCTATGTGACAATCATAGTGTCATAAAGATAGCTAACAATCCAGTCCAACATTCTAGAACCAAGCATATTGACATTTGCAATCTTTTCCTAAGAGACCATGTTACCAAGGGTGACATAGTCATTAGCCACATAAGAATCGAAGATCAACTAGCCTATATTTTTACCAAGCCTGTTGATGAAACCCGCTTTTGCAAATTGAGGAATGAGTTAAATGTCATAGATTTCTCAAATGTCGCTTGAGATCATGCATCATGGTTGTTCTTTGTGCTTATTGCATATTTGCTTGCTCCTTGTTTATTTCCTTGGGATTTATTGCTATTTGGTTATTCTTTGTGAAATTGGAGCTTGTCACATTAAGGAGGGAGTAATTCTTCATATGCTCTACTACTCCTTGTATGTGAACAAAACAAACACAAGTGCTAGTAGAGCTTTCAAAATGCCCAAGTCAACATAAGTCAAAATTTTGGAAAAATCAAAGTAATTTGAAAACTATCTCTTAGAAAAGGTTTAAAAAGGTTTCCTATATGTTTTTCAAGCCTTTCATTGCAAGAAAAATGGAGTTTGATTGAAAAATGTCATTTTGGCCTCTTTTTGAAGAAACTGGATTCTTAGTTTTGGACAAAATGAGATTTATCTCCAAAATGAGTTTGAGAAGGATTTTGAGAAAAGTGTCAAAACAAAGTTGGTAAAGAGGACATCTTTAAATGTTTATGGTATTCAAATCAATTTCAAAAACTAAAGCTTTCAAAAGATATTTGGAAATCAATTTTACCCAAAAATCCCTATAGACCATAAAAGATCACCTCCTAGCACCTAAGTAAGTTAAGTTGCAAATCATCATAATTTTCAATTATTATGGATGGTTAGCAATATTTCAACTCATATATTTTAAATTTGCTCCAAAATTTAAAATTTTATTGGATTTTCTTGTGTGGGGGTTGTCGGCTTGTGCAAGGGCTGTGCACAGTCGGCAGGGGGCCCGACGGTCTGACCGGCGCCATAGGCGCGGTCTGACCGGCCGGGTGTGGCGGTCTGACTGGCTGAATAACACCGGTCAGACTGGCCGATCAGGTGGGCCCAAAACTTTTTCCTCTTTCTTCTTCTACCCGGCCTCTTCTCTCTCCTTCTCATCTCCTCACACCTCAACAAGAAAATCCTCTCCTGTCTCTCCCTCAAGCCCTAATTCAAATCCCCTCGCTTCCCCGGTTTGATCGTGGATTTCTCTTCGGTTACACCGTAAGTGAATATCCTCCTCTTCCTCTCTCTATTCCATGGATTGGCTTGCGTTTTTATTGAATTTTTGATCCATGGATTGGAACCCTAGGTGAAGAAAGAGGTGTTCTTGATTGTGCACAATTTAGGGGTTTAAACTTCGTGCAAATCAACTCCCACAACCGGTAATCTCTCTTTCCCTCTCTTGTGCTCATCAACTTGTCTATTTCACAATTCTAAGGTTAAGGGTAGTTCTTTCCTCTATATCCAATCTTGATGAAATAGACACATCCTTGTTCCCCTTGTTTTTATCTTGTTCAAACCTTGGTCCTAGCACATTTAGATTCACTTTGTGGATGTGAAAAAACTGGAAGTTTTGTGTTGTCCCCGGCGGTCTGACCAGAGGCGGCTGGCGGTCTGACCACAGATACAGTTGTGGTCTGATCGGCCTAAAGCCGTCGGTTTGACTGGAAAGGTGTCGTCGGTCTGACCGGCCATGGTCACGGTCTGACCGCCCCTAACAGGCAGCAAACATTCACTTCCACACTTCCAAGTGATCTCTAAAATTAGTTGCTAATCTCCTTTCTTTGATATGTTCAGAAATGCCTCCTCGCACTCGCCATGGCCATCAAGCTCAAGACTCAGAAAGTGAGCATGAGTCTAGTGAAGATCAATACGGTCCAAGTGGTGGTGCAGAAGGTGAGAAAGAGCAAGAAGTGGCAGAATCTGAAAGTGAAAGTGAGGAAAGTGGTGATGAGATGGAGGTTGACCCTGTCATCCAATTTGTGCTCAATATGAGGAATCCAACTCAGTACACTATCCTCAGGCACCATGATCAGTTTCAAAGGCCTATAGATTGCACTGACCCAAGGTTCCACACCGCTTTTCAAAAGTCGGTGTTTGAGCAAGTTTATACAGGAAAGGCCTTTGCTGAGCATAAATGGATCTCCTGGCGCAGCATAAATGACATGTTCAGAGCTATAGGAATTGACCGGATTATGACCCTAAGGCAAGAGTATGATGAGGAACTTGTTTGCCAATTCTATGCCACAGTTTGGGTTGTTGGGGATTTCTCTCAGATGAAGTGGATGTCAAACACCCTTCAGTGTTCTGTCTCAAGGAGGAAATTCCAGAGATTGCTCAACATTCGCTTTGACTTTGGAGATGATCTGCATGAGAAGCAAGCTCATAACCCATTCTCCATAGATGATCTTGAGCAGTTCTATGAGGCTAGAGGGCGACACACATATGGGAGGGTTGCAGGTTTAAGGACCATCCCCAGTGTTATCAACAGGATAGTGCGGGCTACCATTCTCCCTCGATGTGGAAACAATGATGAGATTAGGGGAGTAGCTTGGCATGTCATTGATGCTATCCTCCAAGGTCGTCAATTTGATATGGTCAATCTCATAATGCAGGAGATCGCTATCTCTAAGGGCACCTTTGGTCAAGGAATCTACTATGCACCCTATATCATAAAAATGATTCAAGAAAAGCTTGGACGTGCCGAAAACAATCTCAAGGAACACAAGCAGTATAAGCCTCGTCTTCAGCTTAGCACTCCTCGTGTTCCTAGGATGCATCAACCACAGTTTGATCATGGAGCAAGTTCAAGTGCAGCTCCACCACCACTTCCTCCTCCTCAAGGTCTTGATTCTTACTTCACCCCACAGTATGCATATTTTGGAATGTCTTCTCAAGACTACTTTAACCCAGTGCTAGAGGTCATAAACTCTCTCAATGATAATATGGCAAGGTTGAGCACAGGGCAACAAGCCATGTATGAGGATGTTAGGGGGCTAAGTACTGATGTGGGTAGTTTGTATGCCAATGTGGGAAGATTGTCCAATCAAGTGAACACTTTGGATCGGTGCATGACTGCTTATGAGACCTCAAAAGCCTATGTCTACTCTCGTTGTCGTGAGCGTTCCGGTCCTTCTCACTATCCCATTCCACATCCTCCTTCTCCTCCTCAAGAGTGATGCTTTTTGGTTCTTGATGACAAAAGGGGGAGAAGACTATCTTAGGAAAGAACTTTCTTTATCTTAGGTGGGATTGGACTAGATTTAGTGAGTTTAGTCCTCTTATTTAATAGGCTAAGGTGGAAGGGCTATTTATCTATATAATGGGCTAATACTATATCTATCTTGTGTGTGTTCTTTATCGTTTTGTTAATCTCTTGTGAGTTTTAGGCCCTTCGTGGTCTTGTAATAGCCTAATGACTTATCTTGTGGATTGGATGATGATCTTTATAGATATCTCGTGATGGATGATTATTGTCTTTGTGTCATATGCTTTTATGATGAAAGATCTCTGTGTTGTTGATATTTGTGATTATCATGCATATGTTTAGGGGAGCTTATACTATCATTTCGTGATTCATGCCTATTATATATTTATGGTGTTTGTCATCAATTACCAAAAAAGGGGAGACTGAAGCATCTAGGCTCCGTTGTTTGTTTTGGTAATTAATGACAAGCGCTAATTGTGGACTAATGATACTTTTGAGTTTCATATATTTGAGTTAGGATTACATGATAAGAAGTGCATGGATGATCACCGAGGATTATTTTCAATGGCACAATACAAAAAGGATTGATGACGGTAAAACTAATGATTTGTTTTTATTAATCGAGGAGTTTGGGCGATCAAATTTCATAGATTCTATTTATAGCTTTGCCGTACTATCAAGAGGGGTAATGACCTAATCAAAGAGATGATCAAAATGTCACATTAGGTCATTTGCATTTCAACTATAATTTCTTGTCACTTTCTGTCCAAGGCCGGTCTCACCGTGGATGTGTATCCGGTCTGACCGGGGCCTTGGGACGGTCTAACCGCTGGTCGTTGCACGGTCTGATCGAACCTTTGTGGCGGTGTGACCGGCCTCCTTGATCCCCTCCGGCCTGGCGATCTAGAGCCGCCAGAGCCGCAGTCGGTCAGACCAAGCCGATGGCAGTCTGATCGACCATTTGGCCTCTGGTTTGACTGGCCCCCCTGTTGTCAAAGCAATGACTGCACTGTAACGGCTAGTAAACTAGCCGTTACAACTTAAGGCCGGTCTGACCGGCCACCCTTTGCCGGTCTGACCGGCAGGCAGCAGCAGAGTTGGTGGATTTCGTGCCCAACGGCTAGTTTACTTGGTGTGGGGTATAAATAACCTCCTTTTGGCAGCAAGGGACTTCTTCTTGGCACTCTCTTCAATTATATACACCCTTGCACCTCTCTCACACTCATTTGAGCTTTGTGTTCATCCATTTAGTGTGTTTGAGAGTTGAATTAGCCAAGAGCCAAGTGCATTGCTTCATTGGAGAGCTAGTGTGGCACTTGATCATCTCCGAGCCGTGGTATTACTTATTACTCTTGGAGGTTGTCGCCTCCTAGACGACTTGTGGAGGAGTTGCCAGGTGACCTCTTCGAGAAGATTGTGTAGGAGGCCCGACACTGGTTTGTGAGTGGTTTGGAGTTCACCACCTTCGGAGTGAAGGAAGAACTACCTCTAGTGATCGAGGCTTGGGTAGTCCTCTCCGTGGGCCGGCTCCCACCTTGCCCACCCCTTGACGAAGGGGTGTGTGGTGGCTTCGTGGTTGAGCGGTGGAGTTGGGCTCGCCTCAACGAGGACTAGGAAACCGGCGAGTTTCCGAACCTCGATGAAAAACTCCTTTGTCTTTTGTCTCATTTACTTGTTGCATTTACTTTGTGCAATTTACATTTGTAGAGACATACTTGAGCCACTATCATCCTAGAATTACAAAACATAACTTAGTTGCTTAGTTAGACTTGTCTCTCACCAAGCCTAGCAACTTAGGTTAGTTTTGACTTAGTGCCATTTAGTTTTAAATCTCCTATTCACCCCCCTCTAGTCGACATCTCGATCCTACACCGGCACGGCATAGCACGGGTACTGTTCCATGCCGGCCCGGGCACGGCATGGCCCGCGACACGGCACGACACGCGCGTGGGGTAGGACGAATAAATTTGCGACGCGTGGCGGAGGAGGAGACAGCAGTCGGTCGACACTGTGTAACGGCTCCCGCACGAGCCAATCACGGCGCGCCACGTGGCGCTTAACGGCTAATTTAACGGTTAAATTTGAAAATAGTCGTTGGAGGTCTAAAAAATTCATAAAAAATAAGAAAAATTCCAAAAAATATGAAATTTTACCCTATAAATAGGGCATCCGCCCACCATTTTTCCTCACCCCAAACATCTCATCTTATGCTCTCAAGTGCTCTTTTTGCTCTCAAGTGTTTATTTTTTATTTTGGCAAAATTTGCTCAAATTTTATCAAAAATCAAAATTAGTTTCGTAGTTAAATAGTTTGATCGCAGAGGTGTGAAGAGCTCATGGTTGGAAAGATGTAAGTGCTATTCATATTTATGTATTACTTGTATTTTGAATTGAATGAATATTCTAAAATTTGTTATTTCAGTTTAAATTTTCAGAATGGATCCGAACTATCCATACCAGTCGTCGTTGTTCACTTTGGGTGATTTCGACCCCAATTACATGCCGGGGTTTGACGATGCCTCCGGATCGGCTCCAACTCCACCAGTCGGTGGCGACGGCTTCAGAAGGATTTCCGGAACCGCGAGCAGTAGTGTTTCGACATACACCAGCTCGAAAATATCGAGAACCTCTGCTGCATGGTAGCACTTCGATGAGGTGAAGGAGACATGCCCCGACGAAAGGGAGGTATCAAAAGCTAGATGTAGAATATGTAGGCAAATTTTATCTGCTAGATCTTCTGGTGGTACAGGACACCTAAAGCGTCATGCGGAATCGTGTGCGAAGAAGCAAGGAATACAACTCCGACAGCAGCAACTGATGCTAAACCCGGACGGTACGATACGTAGTTGGGAGTACAATCCCATGGTTGCTCAGGAATCTCTTGTTCGGTTAATCTCCAGACAAGATTTACCCCTGAACTTTAGCAAATCTCTTGCTTTTGAATAGTACATTCAACAATCTCATAACCTAGGTTTAAAGTTGTGAGTCGGCAAACAACAACTAGGGATTTGGAAAATATTTATCAGAAGGATTCTACTGCACTTAAGAAACTTTAGTACATGCACTTTCTCTGTTAGTCTTACTTCGGACATATGGAGTAATAGAGCTAGGGATGATTATCTTAGTGTAGTTGTTCACTTTGTTGATGATGATTGACAGTTACAAAAGAGAGTTTTAGGTCTTAGGTTAATAGATGTCACACACACAGGGAAAACCATAGCTGAAAGAATTAGGGAGGTAATTAATGAATTTAATCTTGCAGATAAAATATTTGCTGTCACACTAGATAATGCATCCGCTAATTCTAGGGCAATAAAAATTTTATAACCTTTATTTTCTGTTTATGCGGAGTCTTTTCTACTGCATCAGCGTTGTGCTTGCCATATAATAAATTTGATTGTTAAGGCTGGGATGAAGAGAGTAGGTAATCACATCGACGCTGTTCGACAAGCAATCGCGTGGTTAACTGCTTCCAACCCGCAGATTGCTACATGGAAGAGGTTTTGCAATGTGGCCGATAAAAAGGCACGTAAGTTTGCCACCGATGCAGAGCATCGCTGGAATGCAACTTATTTAATGTTAAAAGTTGTTTTACCTTATGATAAATTACTTATTGATTTTGTTCAGTCACGTGGTGACCCAAGAAATAGTGACGGGTCTCCAATACTGACTAAGTATGTTTGGGCAATTATCCAAAGATTTTATCAATTTCTTAAACCTTTTTATGATTGTACTCTTACTATGTCCCAAGTTTATTATCCAACTTCCAATATAATTTTGCACAATATTCTTGAAATTACAACTTTGTTAAAAGAATATGAAAACGATGAAATTCTAACTCAACTTGTCTTTCACATGAGATAAAAATATTTGAAATATTGGAAAGATATACCTATGTTGTATGTTTTTGCTTTCATTTTAGATCCTAAGTGTATAATAAGGGGATTCTCCACAATTTTATCACTTCTTGGAGATACTGTAGGTGTAGATTATAGTCCCTTTTATAGTGAGGTTAAGGGTAAATTATATAAAGTTTTCGGAAAATACGAACTAAAGTTTTAGGGAGTTCGCCAGCAAAGACCCCTTTATCCCAACTACAGGTAAGAAGAAGATATAGTGGGGTAGAATTTTGGGTGGCTCTTCTTCAAGCCAAGGTTGTGGCAATTCGTCGGTTGCAAGTGGAGACACCTCTTTGCATGGTGTGTTTCAAGAGTTGTCCGGTTATTTGGACAACGACGTCATTCACCATGAAGCACAAGACTTCAACGTACTCGAGTGGTGGAATGACCATAAGATAGCATATTCTGTGCTTTCAAAACTAGCACGGGATGTGTTGACGGTGTTCGTGTCGACGGTGTCCTCCGAATCGGTCTTCAGTCTGTGCGATCGAATCATCAAAGACCGGAGGACGAATCTGAGCTGCGACCACGTCAAAATGCTACTAAGCGTTAAAGATTAGGAGCTAGCTAGACAACATGCGTAATACACTGCTCACAACCAAGAATTGGTTGCCCAGCTTCAAAACCTCTACTTAGATTCACACCAATCCCAATAGAACTTTATTAGAAATATTTGTGACCAACTGTACTATTTTCTTTGTCATGATTTTGTCACTTTCCCCTATGAGGCTTTACATGACAATGTTTTTAACGAGACAACATGTATCATTGTATCATATAATGATATAAGCATTAATAAAGGTCATTATTATTTTTAACATATTCTTTTGCAATATTGAATTTTCTTTCAATAATTTCAACATGATGAATTTATCATTTTTTCAAAGACGACGAATAAACCTTTTTTCATATTTTTAATATGAGGAATAGATCATTATTTTTTAAAAACTTTTATTTTCATTTTTAAATTTTTTTTACCAAGATTATGGCTTTTGTTTTTTTAAATCAACATTGTGCTACCCGTGTCGGCCACGACCCATGGGCTGGGCCTTGGCCCGTGGCCCTTGGGCATGTTAAAGTGCAAGACGGACACGGCCACCACCGTGAGCCGTGTTGGCCGGGCCGAGGCACACAGCCTAAGCACGACACGGTCCGTTTAAGCAATCGTGTCTAACGGGTCATGCCTAAACGGATCGTGCCTCACTCGTGCCCGTGCCAGGCTGGACCGTGCCGCCCATTTGGCCGTCTATACCCTGCACCAGTCAACCCACCCTCTATGACAGTGGGCCCAGCACGAGGTGGGGCCACCCGCAGTGACAGGAAGGCCTCCCCGTCATTAGCCGGACAGCGACCGCGACAGGAAACCCCTCCCTCTCGCACCCGTGGCCATGTCGTCCGCCGCCGCCGCCGCCGCCGCGACCTCCTTCGCCGCCAAGCTCGCAGCCACCCCCGCCCCCGCCCCCTCCCTGCGCTGTCTCCCGCTCCGCGGGAACCCCTCCGCGCGCCGCGGCGTCGCCGCGATGGCCGTGTCTACCCCCAGGTCGGCCGCCGCCGCCGCCTTCCTCGAGCGCCGCGAGTCGGAGCGCGCCCTCCACTTCGTCAAGTACCAGGGCCTCGGGAACGACTTCATCATGGTGCGACTCCTTACTACTTCCGTTTCACTTTTCTTAGAACCGATTTGTTGCTTTCCTTCATTTTTTTATTCCACTTCGTCTGCACAAATTCGAGCAGTCTCTGCTGCTCTAGACGCCGTGGTTTCAGTTTTTTTTTTGAGTTTTTTTTGCTGATTTATTCTTGGATTTATTTTCTTCAGGTGGACAATAGGGATTCGGCTGTGCCGAAGGTGACGCCGGAGGAGGCGGCGAAGCTGTGCGACAGGAACTTCGGCGTCGGCGCCGACGGTGTGATCTTTGTCATGCCGGGGGTCAATGGCGCGGACTACACCATGAGGATCTTCAACTCGGACGGCAGTGAGCCGGAGGTGAGCAGCCGTTGCATTTCAGCACGGAATACCACATGTATTCTGTGTTGCATTTTGCGATATCGGTAGTGATTCATCAATTGTAAACGCAATGTGGATGATATGAGCTAATCTAATGTTAGCATAATCCTCATTAGGTAGGATAGTGGATGCTTTCAGAAAACGCAAAAGCTTTGCATGTTCTCATAAAGTTTCTTGTATCCCTGAATTGTTAGGCAGGGATACTTAGCCTGAAAATTAATTGTGCAAGTGTGCACTAGCTGCTTATAGCTCTTCTTGTAGATTAGGCCTTGTACTAGTTTAATCCACATTCAGAATAGGTCATAGGGAACTTAAGTGAAATATGCTGGTAATCCATACAATGTTCTGGGGATCTAATTCCATGATTATTCATTATCTTTATTCTGTATGTCTTAGTGGGTATTTGGTTAGGGGGGGACTAAAATTAGTCCCAGTCAAATCGGATGTTTGCACATCAATTTGAAGGACTAAGCGTGAACTAATTATAAAAATAATTGCAGAATCGGAGGATAATTTGCGAGACGAATATATTAAGCCTAATTAATCCATGATTAGCAAATGTTTACTGTAACATCACATCGTCAAATCATGACGTAATTAGGCTCATTAGATTCGTATCGCGAATTATCCATCGATTATGAATGGGTTTCGTAAATAGTTCACATTTAATACTCCAAAATAGCATATAAACATTCGATGTGACGGGGACTAATTTTAGTCCCCATCAACCAAACAGGCCCTTAAGTGTGTATTTTTACTCTTACATTTTAACCAACCCCTACATGTTATTCATTATCTTTATTCTGTATGTCTTAACCTTGTTATCTTGTGACATTCTAATTGTTATCATGTTACCAACCCCTACATCTAAAGCAGAACTTTAGTCTATGTACTTTCAATTAGCTATATACTCCAGTGGAAATTAAAAATGGAATAAAATTTCTTTGAGCTTGTTTTTGTGAAGCAGGCATAAGAAACCATCCATTTTTTGTTTTTCAAAGTGGTTGATTATACTCTATGTTTCTCTATTCAGCTTGTTAGTGCTGAATTATTCTCACACGCCTTATGTATTATTTTTATTTATTTCAGATGTGCGGTAATGGAGTCCGTTGCTTTGCCCGGTTTATAGCTGAGCTTGAAAATCTACAGGGAACACATAGGTAAATATCCATGCATGAAATTCTCAATATCCTTTAGTAGGATTACAAGAATAGTGAACTTCAAACTATCATTGAAAATGCTTAAAAATGCCTTCTATTATCATGATATTAATCTTAAAGTGGTTCATAATCGGACTGCAACCTATTCTTTGCTAATGCCAGTTGCCACTAGAAATATGATATGGATGAACCATTCTTTGTAACGGACCTGAAGTTACATTCTTGCATTTCAGCTTCAAAATTCACACTGGCGCTGGGCTAATCATTCCTGAAATACAAAATGATGGCAAGGTAAATGCCTTTTAGTTTTTTTGTTATTATTTACTTTTATGTATGGTAATGCCTTTTGAATTTGAAGGTATAAACCACTGTAGTTTGCCATTCACCTCCCTCAACCAATTTTATTTATATATCTTCCCATTATATGGTTTTTGTTTCTTGGTCTGTATAACCTGCCCGAGCTTGTATGCTTCTTGCAATTTACTAGCAACATGATACTTTATACCACTATGAAGGACTAGCACAATTGTTAATAGATTCAATGATTCATTTAAATACAGAAAAACCTCATGAAGTCATACAGTTTACATTTCTGTACTTCTAGTTGCCATTTTGTTCTTATGACTTCAACTTATATTTCAGCAAGTATGCCGTAAGAACTTTCTTAAGTCATATGGCAAGCATTTTGTACTGATGGTTTCAGTCTAACATACTGTTCTAGCTCTTGCAATTTTATTGGATGTGTTAAACGAAATATGTTGGCCTGAGCTTTCTTAGCTCCAGTAGTCTTGATAATACTCCTATCCTGTCAAGCGTAAGCCATTAATTGACTGATTCATTATTGTTGAATGTGATTCCCAAAAAGTCTGAAATTATTTTATTGATAGATCCACTTGCATTTATCTTGCTCACAGGTAAAGGTTGATATGGGCCAGCCCATTCTCTCTGGACCAGATATTCCAACAGAACTGCCATCCACCAAGAATGAAGCCGTTGTCCAAGCTGATTTGGCAGTTGATGGCTCAACATGGCAAGTTACCTGTGTTAGCATGGGCAATCCACATTGTGTCACATTTGGCACAAAGGAGCTCAAGGTAATTGACTTGCAAGTTCATATTCTCGTAGTTTTAAATTACATTCTGTCAAAACCGTTAATATGCCTAAATATTTCCTCTACAAATATGTTAGATTGTTGCCTACCAATTCATATGGATCTTGCAATGATTCATTTATGGGGATAGCATGGCTTATTAAAACATCTCAATATTTTTTATGTTTCCATACAGGTAGTGCTTTCTTAGGCCCAAGGTCTACAGTCTAGAAGTCCAGATCAATTTAATGTGTTTTATTCCTACTATGTTTTGTTTAGTTTTTAGTTAAAGTAACTGCTGATCCTACCAGTTGGCTTTGTGATCCACTTGTTCATTACCACATGATTTGCTCATATTGTTGTTTTCACTTCCAATAAATGTTTGCACTATCTATGTTATATACTTCATGCAAGCTTGAGAAATGTCTCTAGATGCTTCAATACGTGATTGCCTCTGTTTATTGGCCCATATGTGCTGATATAACCAACAAGATCCCCCTAGCAACCATAACTATTTTTTTTCTGCTAGTGATTAGATTTCTATGTTGTTTGAACTGTATATATCTTAGACTATCCGGGCTGTCCATATAATAATTTATTGTTGGCTTGGCTGGAAAAACAGGTTTTGCATGTTGATGATTTAAAGCTTAGTGATATTGGGCCTAAATTTGAGCATCATGAAATGTTTCCTGCCCGCACCAACACAGGTTACTCTTAATTATTATAGAACCATATGCTTCTATTCATATATATTCTTGCATTTGAGTTTACTTAAATTAGTTTCTTCTGCAGAATTTGTAGAGGTCCTGTCTCGCTCACACCTCAAAATGAGAGTTTGGGAGCGTGGGGCTGGTAACTGATGTTCCCTTAATCTTTACTTTCATAGTATATGCCCTGTGCTTTAATTTCAGCATGTTCCTTTTGTTTTTCATGCATATATCTTTGTCTGTCAGGAATGTTGCATGTCATATAGTTCTAGCATCATAGGTGTTGCTCTGCCATTAGTACCACAACATTAGTGCATTCTGTAAATAGCTATAGTGTATGTATGTGATTCAGTATTATCTCCTTTTATATTCTGAGGTATACAATTTATGGTTTTAACTGTAGGTGCGACGCTTGCTTGTGGAACCGGTGCCTGTGCAGTAGTTGTTGCAGCTGTCCTCGAGGGTCGAGCTGAACGGGTTTGTCCTTTCAACTTTTTGCACTTTGCACTGTCAGTTTCATCTCTATTGTACCTTATATCCTTATCTGTAGTTGGTCACATTTTGTTGGGATACAGAAATGTGTAGTTGATTTGCCTGGTGGACCATTGGAAATCGAATGGAGGGAGGATGACAATCATATTTACATGACTGGTCCTGCAGAGGCTGTCTTCTATGGATCTGCTGTTCACTAGGTCAGCTTGTTTCTTTAAATAGAAAGCTATCTCAATTTGTCAGTAGCTGCTTTGTGATAATATTTTTTTATAAGTGCATTGTTCAAGTCATTGTAACATTGATATTATCTACTTGTGAAAAAGGGTAAAGTATGATCCGTAGTTGTTTTCATAAGACCTGAATGGCAAGAGCATATTGGTTTAACTTATGAGCTTGTTTTTATCTTATGTTCATGGCTGTTGATAAAATAGAATTGCATGTCCTTTTTTGTTTTAGTTCCGTGATTAGTTAGTGTTTGCAGAAAACGTACCCCTGGAACATATACTAAGAGGTATAATTACAAAAAAAATAAAAAGGGGGAAGTCATATATAACATATACTGAGCAGTCACGCAGTGAAGAATGACAAGCCTAACCTTCATAAGGATATACGCTTACCAACTAAATAAAGATTCACATCAAAGATCATGTAAGTTGAATCATTCTAATTATTGCGTTTATCAGTCTAGAGAAATACTGGGTTGATCCAATCTAGAGTGACAGAGGGAACAAGGATATATCAGCTGTTAGTAAATTATATTGAGTAAGAAGATAAATACTAGATATTACTACTTGTTTATGATTGCTTGTTTCCCATAGTTAATTATATGGTTAGGAGAATGTTGTCTTGATCCCTGATATCTTACATTTCTGAGTGGATCTCATATAAATAGTTTTCTTTTCATGCAAGTTGTAAGCATGCTGTATTGCATGCCCACTGTATGTACAATTTTTAATTGGAGAAAAGTGATAGTTCCAGTGACATGTGCAATTATATTTAGTACTATGATGGTCATAGTTTTTAGTTAGCCAAGTAAATGATTTTATTTTGTAAAAAAACATTCTTTTAGACTATGACGATGTTGCACCATTTTGTCATTAACAGATTAACATATCAATGCATGTAGATGCTTACCAAACATTTTTTTTAGGTACCAGGGACCAAGCTGGAAAAGTTTACCGCAACTGGGAGCCTGAGAGGTTGAGTATAAGGTCTATCAAATTGATGTTTTGGTACCACTACAACCCCTCTTGGTTCTTAATTGCGCCTATGGCCTGCTTACTATGGGCAAAATTACAGGGTTCTTTCAAACAATTCTACTATTTAAACCTTTTCTGCTTCTTTAGTTTGTCAGGGTTGAACCCTATATTGGTACTAGATCTCTCCTACTTTTTCTTGTTCCTTTCTTTGGCAATAAACCTTTGCCATCTTAAGTGCATAACTGCATATGCATTTGAATTTTTTGTCTGCAGATATCCTGATTTACTACAGAATGATTGTGCATGTGTGTTATTTGGCAAGATGGTTGTTGCCTGCTCCCAGGAAATATCTGTATATCAAATTGCATGGTTAATAGGTCGTGGTTAATTGACTTGTGAAACTATCATTTATGTGCCACATCGCATAGATGATTTTTGCTCTGCTTGACTTAAAGTAGCAGTTCATTCCAACCTGAGTCCTTATGTTCATGTTATTTGTAGAATTGGTGATCCTTGATCAGGAAGGGTTAAGTAAAACTGTTACATTTATCTACGCCCTTAATTGTTTTTGCTAGTTAACATTTCTATATTCGGGAGCTGACATCTGATCAATAATTACCATGTACCCTGCAAATATAAAATGTCCAAGAAACATCATTTCACATGAATTGGTAATTGATAGTCCGTTGTGATTAGAGAGAGAGAGAGAAGGGATGGCATCATACAAGTTTGAGAATATATTTGTCACTGTTCAAATGTATGTGTGTTGTTTGAAAGCAAAGGTGGGGCGTTGGATCTGTTTACTCCTTGCTGCTAGGAACGCCTTCTCATGTAATATGTCAATTTTCCAAAAAGAATGCCATATGTGTTGTGTTTCTTGTCTGTTACTTTACTTACCATCGTTGTGTTTTATTTGAGCACTTAGATGGTGCTTATTTTTTAATGGATGTGTGATCTTTTAGATTTTCCATTAACCTCTCTATGGGTAACCACCATGAAACTTGGTGGCCCTTCGACTCATTTAATATTTTTAACTATAAAATGTATAAAGCTTGCCGATTTTGCTCTCCAGCAGTCCTGCTTATAGATATAGTAGAGAAAAATTCAGAAAACACAGTGGCCAGCATTTGTCTTGTTGCTGTTCATTTTGGTGCATGACACTGGTGCCCTTATTTCCTGTTGAACTGCCCATCAGATTGTATGTTCTCATGAGTTATTATACCTGATTTACTTTTATTCCACGATATTCTGTATTTTGAATTATCCCTTCTAAATTACTATTGTTTTTGTTCTCTTCGGAGAATATGTTGTATGGAAAAGCAAAGAAACAATCCAGAATTTATCCTACCACAGTTTTTTTTAAAAAAAAAAATCCTGGATGCACTATATGACAGTAATGGTTGGGTCCAGGTGGTTAAGCACTACACTTTATCCAATTATAAGATTATATAAGGTTAATTTGTTGCAGATCAATTGCAATAAAGTAGATAGCTACAAAGTTCTCGATGCAGGCCACTTATAACCGCCTTTTAATTCCCCTATAACGGTGAACTTTCTTTTTTTTCTGCACGCATGACTGCAGCTAATCTTTTTTTTTCCTAAAGAGAAGTATACAAGGAAGCAGCTCACTACCTACCCATTCTTTACTTAACCTATCATCTGCTTGCAGTTTATATACTTCCATAGTTCTGTAGCAGTATAAAAGAAGCACCCAGCTTATTCTTCTGTCTCTGTTTCTGGCGTAGACCTGCAATTTCTATTTACTAATTTGGCTCACTTAAATTAAAAGGTTTACTTCCTCCACTGTGAACTCTAAGGCCAATAACCCTATGCACACTTGCAGGGTCCAATGTTGCATACTTTGGCCAAACATGTGGTACATTAATCTTTAGTTTTAGTACAGTACTATGAGAACATGTACTTCTAGGGTCAAACACCACAGTAAAATTGTAATTAATATCAATATACCAGAATTTAGAACAGAATACTAAATAAGCAGCTAGCAAGCTGCTTAATTTATTACTTCTGGATGCAAGCTGCTACTAGCTTACTTACTCTGTCCAAAAAAAAAAATCAACTTTTAGGGACGAATCTGGACAAGCATCTGTCCAGGTTCGTCCCCAAAAATTGGTTTTTTCTGGGACGGAGGGTGTACTATGGAATATTAGAGTGTATCACAAGGTATGGAATATTAGAGTGTATGACAAGGTAAGGTGAGGAACTCCATGAAACCACTAGTTCCAGTTGTCTTCGGTTAATTGGTTCTTTGCCTCAACCTCAAGCCATCAACTAGCGCATCCACCTGTAAAAATTCATATTCACTTTCTTACTTGCATTAGTTGATATCATAACATTATTGTACTGTATTATCAGTTCCACCAGCATATTCTTCACCTTATTCAAAGCCGTAGAAAGAACTCATGTTGATATATAATAGCCATGTTACATTAAACTTTAAAAATTCATATTCACTGGTTTACTTGTATTATCAATTCCACCAGCATAATCTTCACCTTATTCAAGGCCCAAATCTAGAAAGTAGTCATGTTGAAATATAATAATCATATTACATTAAACTTGATCGATAGAAAAGTCGCTAAGGAGATAGCTGGTTGTATTGTGAGTACAGAGTGCCTTGCCCACTTGCATTGCATACATCAAGGACCAAGTGGCAAAAGCTATTTTGCACACTAGCTAGATACATGAAACATGAGCACACTTGCAATGCTACATAGTTGTAAATATTTAGATCCATGCTAATGATTCTTCTACAAAAGCATTTCACTTCTGCTAGGTGGATAATTAACTTGGGTAACCTAGTTCAATATATTGCTTCAATAACATGGGCCCACCCCTTTATCATAACCAAATTGTGGTGCTACCTTGATCTCATCATCCATCCTCAAGCATGTTTCTGGGCAATAGTAATCACACATAGGATATGGCAATAGAGGACCAGACAGGCTATTGGATGCACTATCCTTTGCTTCAACAAAACATGGCCCTGGGAGCACATTTGGTGCCTCAATTTCCATCCATATCTGATCCATGGGATAACCATCCATGTCAGCAGGGGTGCTCTTCATGATGCTTGTGATGCAGCCACTGCCGCCATGAAGTTCCTGCTCCTCGATTCCAATGATCATTGACGGGGTCTCTGGGTGGCAAGATTGGTATGTCAGTGAAGACGAGGATGATGAGGGTGACATGTTATTCTTCCTCTCCTGTGCTTTCTTCCTCATATGTGTCCTCCAGTAGTTCTTTATCTCATTGTCAGTACGTCCTGGCAGCCGCCTTGCTATCCTGGACCACCTATTGAGGAGAACACCAAATATATCAGCCATAATAGTAGAGAAATTAAGCTCTTTGTTCTTGACATTATCCTTTGGATCATATCATACCTGTTTCCCCACCGAGCATGGAGCTCAAGGATGAGGCGCTCTTCATGCGGAGACATGCGCCCACGCTTGAGGCCAGGGTGGAGGTAGTTGACCCACCGGAGGCGGCAGCTCTTGCCTGTGCGATTGAGGCCTGCATGGAGATACAAACGGTGTGTGCAAGAAGAGAGCTTGGTTAGAGATGGTGGCGTTTCCTATTGCGACTTAGCGCGAAGGAATTCAATATAGCTACCTAATTTTTGGATCCCCCACCCCTCAAACCTGATACTTTGGCAATGAAATCCCAACGACGTTCACCGAACAATCGGACAGTGCATACCAGTTGCAAGTCCTCCTGTTCTGTCCATGGCCCTTTGCGTGTCTCTTCTCTCACTGTCACCATATCGATTACCTAATATGATGACAGTGCTGCACTAACGCTGCTCGCTCCTACCTTGTATCGGCTGGGAGCCGGTCTTCTTGCTCTTCTTCCACCTCTGTGTGCTTGTTGGCTCCAGCTTCAGGATGTGATCCTTGATGAACTCCAGCCTGTTCAGCAGCAGAGGAAAACTAGCTACTAGAGAGAGGAAACCACTTTGGTTTGGTTGCCCTATGGTTTGGTGGCTTTTGCCCCTCATTTATAGGCAAGAGAGAGAGAGAGAGAGCTCTTGGGGTCACGTGATGGTGGAGCTCCCTAAAGATCCCATATTACATCATTTGTGTTGTCCACAGATTCTAACTAATAAAGTAGCTTTTGAATTGGCTCATGCTGCACATATAATATTGCACCTTCTTAGGTGTTCCAATTAGGTTCTCCACTTTCTTGGCATAAGGAGTTCATTGGAGATTGAAGTATATGCCTCCACTGTGATTACAAATTATACATGAACTCTGATGCATTGTACATGTAACAACTTTGTTAATACTGGACATGTTTGAAATTTCATGAACATCCTATTTCATGTTCATATGTCTTCCTGAAACTTCCTAGCTTTTGATTTGTTAATAAATCATTGCATGTTCATATCTTGTAGAAACATATTAATACCAGATTGAAATGGTACAAATTACTGGCCAGTTGATTGTCCTTCTTCAGGGAGGGAAGGCTTCTGCACACTGGTGGTAGCTATCTGTTAAACTTAAGAACTGAAAACACATCATGTTGCACAAACAATTTACTAATTATCTACTGTTTCACACTGATGCCGGCTGGATTATTTACTGATTTGTGCCTATACCAGCTGGAAACACCTATGGGGTTACTAGCCAGAACTGCCTACTTTTACTTAATTTTAGACCCTTAAATTTATATTTGTGCAAATATATTCCTGTCTTTCAATAATATGATGATTTGAAGGTATAGGCTGCTGCTTTTCTACTTATGTGCTTCTTTGATGGGAATAGGATTCATTTTTGTCTCTCTTGAGAAATAAAAGTTGGTGTGCTTATCACCTTTTTTTGGTGCTTGGATAGACCACCATACATGGTATAACTGTAAATAATGCCTTCTTTCTGTTCTCCAACCAACTAGATGAATTACAGGTCTACAGTCCTAAAACTTCATTGAAACATGGTGCTTTTGATACACTCCCTCCGTTACATATTGTAAGGTAGTTTTTGTCCTTCTCTAACTTTGACCAAGTTTATAGAAAAACACAACAACATCTAAAGCACCAAATTAGTTTAATTAAATCCACCATAAAATATGTCTTGGTAGTGTATTTATTTGGTATTATAGATGTTAATATATTTCTCTATAAACTTGGTCAAAGTTAGAAAACTTTGACTTAGGACAAAACTAAAACACCTTACAATATGAAACGGAGGGAGTACTATATTTCTGGTTTTGTTTCAAAAACTTTTAAACGTATGGACTCAGTTTTGGCAGTTCTATTGTATGAAAGTTCAAGAAACTCTAATGACAAAATATCCAAGTTTGTGGACTAATGATGTTTTTCTTATTTAGAGATTCTTAGTTTATGTTGCATAATATCATTGATCTTTTGGGTAACAATTGAAGTATATACCCTTCTACCTAGGGTTGTATATTGGAAATATAGTAATGCATAACGGTTTGCTCGTAACAGGCAACTGCTGGTTGCTGATAGAAATATTAGCTGTAACCGGTACCAATTTGAAAACTGACTGGTTTTTGGCTGAAGTAAAGTTACTTGAATTACTTAATGAGTATTAATTCTCCTCCTTTTTCAAGAATATTCTGCAATATGCGTGTGCTTGCAGATTAAAGACTTGGCCAGAGTCTGAAGATGCTTTAGCTTGGACTGGAGTAATGTAGAATAAAACCTACTTTGCACTTCATGAAAAGGCTTGGGTATTCTGTAATTTTGACGGGCTTCTTACCATTGGAAATGGTATCTTCGAAAAGTCTCTATCTGGTCTCTTCCAAATATTTTTCCCTGTCCGTCTGATATGAAAAGCACTAGCCTTTTTGTCAGCCATTATCATTGGCACAGAGGACTCCATCCCTCCTTTTCTGTCAGCCATTATCACAGGCACAGAAAAAAGATCTTACAAGCTCACAGGCACACTCCCGTACGACCCCAGCTCTCACCTACTACTGTAGTACAGTTTGAGTGGCTGCACAGGCCTCTGTCATCTTCATAAGTGTCTCTCTAGAGCTGCTTGAGCCAGCTGATAGCAAAGCTTTTTGGATATCTGTGGTACTAAGCTGACCTTGGCCTTGCATACAAATCATTCATCGATGACCCTGATCGTACAGCTGAAACTATGCACACTGTCAAAGTTTTGAACGTCTTTTTTGAATGCTTCGGTGCTGTCAAGTCAACATGTTCTTATTTCAATTTGGTTTCGTCGAATTATGTTTCCTTTGCTTAATTTAGAATGATTTTGATTGACCCTATCATACTGATGACATCCATCCAGCCTGATTGATGAGTGACCGGGATGTTAGGACATGCTGCTCCTTTTTTGCATGCTATAGTTATATATTAATTGTCAATCTTTGGTCATATATCTCGTTGTGAGTGGTTTCTCTTTTGCCATCATCATCAGTGCTGAAGTATGCATTTTCATGCGTAATTTTTACCTGCATGCCCAAGAGGTGTCCTGGGATGGCCACATCTCCAGAACAGTAGGGTCATTTGAAAATTGCTCACCTCTGGGACCTAACTTCTCCATTACTGTACACAATTTACTTGGGTTTTTCTTTTTCCCTTCAGGAGGGCCTCCATAACAGAATTGAAATGATTTTCTGATGTGAGGTTCAGCAATGGCAGCCAAAAAAGTCATGGAAGAAGCTCTGATGTGGAGGCCACCGAACTGCAATCTGTGCTGCGGTCCACTTTGGCCTGGAGGGGTGTGGCCTCTCACCAGTCACCTCCTTTTTATCTTGGCATCTTTCTTTTGGATTGCTCCTCCAGATACACTGCTGCACTGTTCTATCCCACTACTACAAAGAAAAACCCTTTTATTTTTTTCCTTTCAATTTCCATCCTTTTTTTCCATTGCTTTTGTTTGTTGTTTTGCTATGTTGGACCCCACGGTTACGAAAACCCACGGGATCACCGCCCCGTAACCGGTCTAGAACTCCAGTTTCAGGGCGTGGTTACCGGCTGGAAGGATGTGAATTCGAACAAAATTTCTTTAAATTCAGAGCTATTCAAGCTGGTTACCGGGTTTTGCCAGGATGCCGTTTATTTCGGCCAAACCGGTATTCTCCATGGTTGAACCTCTATTATGTCCCTATCAGCCGGTGTGGTCTCACCTAGTCAGCTGTGGGGGCTGGGCTACCTGGGAGGAGGCGATGTTGAGCCCCTGCCTGCTTCTTCTTCTTCTGGCAGTGGCAGCATGCACTAGCTTCAGGATTTGTCGGTCATCATCGGCGCCACGACGATGTGAAGCTCTCGTTCCAGTGCCAATGAGTGCCCTGTTGAAAATCTCCATGCAGGTGAGGTGTGCAGCTGCAAATCCTTCTTGACTTCGCAATGGCCCCCTAAAAAGATAATCCCTGATGTGCAATTTCAATTGCAATTGCACTCAAATTAGTGGAAACAGCACGTTGATGCTGGACACTGGACTTTTCTTGGAGAGGCTGGACACTCAAATCCGATTCTACGTGTGGTTGTGGTGCTCGTCTGGAATAATCGGTATGTTCATAGGCCTCTTGCGCGTGTAAAAATCGAATTTGGCCGTTTTGAGAAAAAACCTTTCTGTTGTGTGGCTGGCTGGAACCGTTCTGGAATTTATTCAGCGACATTTAATCTGGTAATTAACCCCCAAGCATTAACAATTCAGCATGTTTTCCCGTGTTGTAGCATACTACATGCTACATCGCATTTGGTTGGCAATTACGAGTTCATCTACTGTTCACCTGGTCATCCTTCTTTCTCCTTTATCTGACGTTCTGTTATTGCTTTATTATAATGTTTCTTGTTTTCTGAGACTCTGGGGTGACTGTTCAAGGACCCAAGGGTCAGTGGTCACTACAGCTTTTAAATAAATAATTAATTAACCTTATTTGACATGCCTTGGTTGTCCTCTGTGTACCACTTTCTACTTTATTTTTGTGTGTAATCTTATGTTTATCCTTAGCTGTTGATGTGTCATTAGTAAGTGCCCTGATGATGTCGTGAACTTTAGTTAACCTCGCATTAAATATTATTATATATTCCTAAATATTGTGCCCCAGTCTTTGATTTGTATATAGTTGCACATGTGCCACTGTTCATGCTGTTTCTTTTTGACAAATTGCTTATTGCTAGATATTTTTTTCTCATGAAAAAAGTGGACTACATATGTGCTCCCTGAAAAGGAAAATTCATATTCTGTTTTTGAGTGATGACACTGAAAGTTTTGGACTTTTTATGCTCCTCTCCAATTTTGTTTTATTCCTTCCGTAGGCTACAAGGTCACCTATATGTGTTGAGAGGAAAAAAGAAGAATTACGGCTGAGGTCGTCTTCTAAATATTCTTTACTTAGCATCGTTGATCTAGCTGTACTCTTGCATGACTCGGTGATGTTTTCATTGGATTCCGAGACGTTGCAAGCCGACGGCAATAATTGTGGTACATTGGTTCACTATGCAAATTGATGAAAGATGGTGAAACTAAACGAGTCAGGGGTCCATTTGAAGTTCATTGGAATTTCTCAAGATTTGAGATCTTATTTGGTCACTCGAAGCAGTTAGGAGCAGGTATTCCCTTCGTTTTTAAATAACTAATAATTTGGATTTTACTCTTTGAACTTTACATGGTTAGGTTTTTATGCCTATATGGCATCATTTTTAAGAACACATGGCATCATTTTTAGTGTTGGTAGATATATTGCAAAAAAAAAGACTAGCGATCTAAAGTCAATAATATCTATTATCAGTTATTTAAAAACAACGTTATTAGTTATTTAAAAACAGATGAAGTAATTAGTATCAAACCCGTGATTTCAAGGCTACGAGTTTTGCAAGCGAAGAACGGATAAATTAAGGTTGATAGATCCCGCAATCGGATAAATTCTCAAATGTTTCAAACATGTTGTCTTGCGGTAAAGATCAAGGCGACGCGACGACAATGGCACGGTGGTTCGTGGTACTTGTGGCCTGGCGGCCGGCCGGCCGGCCGGCAACCTTTCACGGCGAGGAAGCTGTGATTTTTGTGTGGTTTGATTGTGCCCTGCGATCTGGAAGCGATGGGCTCCTGGACGTCTCCTGCGCCACCTGAAAGGTGAACAGATGTACCATTTGCATATGGCAGGTGAAACGCAGTGAGAGGCAGCGTCTCACTTTTCTGGAAGAGGCAGACACCCATCTTTTTTCAGGGGTGATCAGATGGAGATAGGTTATTATGGTGGTAACAATTTCGGAGGCGAATGTTGCCTTGCGTGTTTGACTCTCCATCGAGTGCGCTTGCTTTTACTAGGGTTTTTTTAGTGAGGTTCACGGATTTATTACGGTACTATCTATTAATTTTTCAACGAATTTTCAACCAATAAATATATTCTGTTTTAGATGAAATAAAAAACATGTCAAAAATCGTAAATTAAACTGTTGTAAAATCTAATTTTGGTGTACTGTAACTAGGTGTAAGTGTGACGTATAAGTGCTATGTAACTGAGTATAAATACACAATAACTTAGTCATGTAAGTGTTTTGTAACTAAGTGTAACTTACAACTAAGTGTAACCGTAAGTTAGATATATAAAAATATGAATCTTTGATTCAAAATCGTACGTACGAACGAAAAGGTAAAAGATATGAGCTCACGAATCTGTCGCAAGTGAGATAGCAAATTTGTTTATTATTAATGTTCTGATATTTCACGAATCGGTTGCAAGTAAAATAAATCCGTTTATTCTTGGCGTTCAGATATTTGCTGTTATTGGAGACGTAGTCGTGGATGTGTGTGCATGTGCATTTGATGTCATCGCCAAGGAAAAAAAAGGAAGAAGGAAAAGTTATAAAATCTTAGTGGTTGGGATCTCTAACGTGAATGCCTGCCCTTCTCTAGTGCTCTTGCCTTGGCTTTTGATGGAGATGCATGAGAGATAACCAACCATCCGGTTTACTGCCAAAAAAGAAAAATGGATTAGTGATAAGAGCAGTATAGAGCCGTGGATTTCCTTCTTAATCCTGATTTGTTGAACGGCTATGGTGGCTACGAGGACGGCGACGGCCATGGATACGAGATAAGAGCCACTTGGCTAGCAAAAAACTCTGACATGTGTACAACTCTTCGAGCCCGGTAACATTTGTCTATTTTGGTATCATTCTTCTTTTTTCAAAATTCTTGCTACTTTTCACCAAACCATGCATATGTAGACAATCATGGGGAGAATTTAATATAGTCCAACAAGCATTTGATAATGTCTAATAAATAAATAACAATGAAAAATATTATCCCTGTCATAAAATAATTTTTTAACGTTTACTAAGAAAATAGGTAAGGTTGTGATTGGTTGAGAAAATAAAGTAGGTAAAAAACTCTGTTGTAAAATAAATTTTTTTGGGTAAACGTGTATTAATAAAATAGGTGAAACTAAATAGATTATGTTGTAATTGACTGAGGAAAGAAAATAGGTAAAAAAATTAAGTAGTGGAAGATTACAATTGGTTGAGAAGAAAATTTATATGAATAAGTTGTTATATTTCAAGACAAATTAATTATAGAGATTGGATTCTTAATCTCTTATTAAGAAACGGTTTTTCTGAACGAGGCCCCCGATAGGTTCCAGACGGACCATAAGTGGCCATAAGTGGATGTGCCTGGAAAAACCGAGGATGCATTATCCGTGTGGTCCACTTAAACGATCGCACGTGATAATCCATTTTCCCGTGTGGCCGCTTAAGTGGGCCGCACAGATAATCCATTTTTCCGTGCGGTCGCTTAAGTGGGCCGCACGGGATTAGGGTTGAAAATGGATGGAAAAAATCCCGTCCCGTACGCCCATTTTTCCACATTTGACCCGGCCGTTTCGTATTTGCGGAAAAATCCGAAAATGGCACGGAATGCGGGATGAGGCTATTCGTAAACGGGAGAGCAATTTTTCGTCCGTATTTTCGGAAATCCATATTTATTCGGGATATTACCGAATTTTTCCGGATTTTTTGGTTTACTTCAAAACAGCCCAAGGCCCAATAGCAAAGCCCATTCAAAAACAAAACCCTAGAATAGTGTCTTTCTCTGTTTCTCTCACCTCACGGTCTCACCGCGGCGCCACTCTCGGTCTCACCTCACGACGCGCGGACGCGGGCGCGGCAGCTAGGCCGGCGCGGCACTCCGGCGTGGCTCCGCATCCCGCCGCCTCCTAGCCGGGCGCCGACTCCCTCTGCCTCCCTCCGTCTCTAGGCACCGCCAGCCGCCGCCTGCCACGCGGCGCCCGCCTCCCGCCGTCTCCCTCCGTCTCTAGGCGTCGCCCCGCCGCTTGTCGCCCGGCGCCCGCCTCCTCCATCTCGAGGTCGCGCGGCGCGCTGCGCCCATGGCCGTCGGGCCGCCGTCGACCAGGAGTGGAGGCCGTCCCGCCGCCCTGCCCGAGTCCCCGTCGACGCTTGCTAGCCGCACCGACGCCGCCTCCTCCGGCTCTCCCTCTCCTCCCGCGGTTCAGTGGCTGCCAACGCCCAACATGTCGCATACTAACCCCGGGAAGATTGGCGAAGAAGGTGATGCACCAGCAAGATCTTTGTATATTTTCTTGATTTGTTGCTTGGCAAATGGAGTTTTAGGGATTGTTCGATTGAGATTAAATATATATTCTATATCTGTTGCTTTGCATTTTTCTCTCTAGAGACTGATTAGAAGTGGAGATTAAACATCACTGTTGTCGTGGTTTAGCATTGTTGCAGATGTTATACACATCAACAGATAGCCTATTTTCAAATGGAAAATCGATGTGGCAGGCTTTTCGGCTACATGTGTCGAGTCGACAAACTTTGTTGCCAGTCGTTGTTGATTTTACTTTGAAAATGATACGTTTCTGTTATTTCTGAATTTTTATTTTCGTTGATTCCAGCTTGATCTTGTTTTATTGGATTTATTTTCTTAGTACATGATATATATTTGATAGGCTTTAATTGGCCGAGTCCAATAAAAACTTTTACTATCTAAGAAAAATATTTAACAGGCAGTGGCTTTGCTTTACTCCTCGAACAGGTTAGAAGGATCTTATTTTTAGTGGCACTAATTTTCTAACACACTTATGACTTATGATACTACGCACATGAAAAGCAAATTTTAGTGGCATTGATTTTCTAACTTATAAATCGGTTGTGTTGTCTATTATTTTGCAAATTGCAAATGACTACATGAGTAAATTGAGGTGTGATACTGTCCATTAGTAGTACTTGTTTCATCAAATTTTCATCAGTAAATTGATCCTTACCGTAATCGTCTTTGACCCTGAAATGGTACAAGCACTTGTCTGCATCAAAGATGGGATACATGCAACAAGAAAAGGTACTAAATTTCTATGCTATTCAATTGAATTGTCCATATATAGGTTTTGTACTATATTGATATATCATTTATATATTTTTGTCTTTATAGATCCTAATTGCATTTCATCCATTGTGGTTGATTTGACACCGCAAGACAACATGTTCGCATCTCTAAGTTCGCCCCTGAATGATGTGGTATTTGCTATACACTTTTGTGCCGCTTTTGTTTGATATACAAACTTAAGTTCCCTTGAATCTGTGTACTGTTGGTGGGAATTAATTATGTAGATATATTATATTCATAGTAATTAATTAGCTAGTGTACTGTGTAGTAGTATTCATACTGTGTAGTATTCATACTTAATCTCCATTTGCTGTTTTTGTCAGATCATACTACCAAATTCATTCTATTTGTGCTACACACTTCTATTTGTGCTATACTAAATGCTAATTCATTCTAACCAAATATGTACACACAAATGTAGGAAGATGAGATTGAAAATGATCCTGACAGGATGGATGATGCGGCAGAGTTGTAATTCGAACTATATTGTGAAGAAAATCTTAGAGTTGTGAACTTGTGATTTGAACTGTATTTTTCCTAATTAATATCCTCTATTCAAGACTCAAGAGTGTGAACTTCTGGTTATGTTATCTATCATGTATGTTAGCAAAGACAAATGTACTTTTGTGTATTTTTAATACTTTGACCAATGAAATTCTGGATGTGCCATGTGGTCTAGACAAATGTACTATTGTGTGTTTTTTATGATTTGAACTTTGAACTATTCGTGAGCTGTGGTGTCATTTTGAATGCTTTCTATCTATAGCATTTACTTCGTTTGTAACTTAAAATGTTAGTTCTATTTATGTTATTATGATTTATGAGTATAAACATGTGCGTATTCCAAAATAGGTTACCGGTTTCCGACCGTTTTCGTTAAATTTCCGATCATATTGGTTCGTTTCCGTACACCCACATATTCCGATTTCGTTTCCGAACCCGTTTTTTCGAACCCGACCCCATTTCTGCCAAAAAATATAAAACGGAAATAGAAATGAGGTTTTTCCGCCCGTTTCTGTCTGTTTTCAACCCTACACGGGATGATGTCCATGTATTTTTGTAAACCAATTTAGAGATGTAAGGTTTTAATTATCTATAAACCTATTAAATTCTTCATCTAATTTTTGGATATGAGATAGAATCAAATAAAAAATATTTTCTCGACACAAGTGGTAATATAACTTCATATGTTGTGATAATAAGTTAATGTTATGTATAAATTTAAGATGCATACAAATTTATAGCTTCTTATAAGATATATAAATTTGAAACTTAAAGATCATTTAGATGAAACTTTAACAGAGTGGCTCTCACTTTACATATAATGCGTTTGTGCACGTGTAACAAGTTTTTGCACGCATTGTTTCTGTTTTGTCCTCTAACATGGAGTCAGTTTTTAAATCGGCCATAACTTTCGCATACAGACTTCGATCGAGACATTTCATAATGAAAATCGATCATAAAAAATTTCGGATGCGTTCGTTCGTCGCTTCACCGCGTTCGGTGATTTTATTTTCCCAAAAATGACTTAGAAGGTTGCCTTTTTGAGCCCGAAAGCTTTTTTCTAATTCTGAGCGTGTCTTCGAATTTTCACAAGCCACGCCTTTCTCTTGTTTAGCCTCAAATTTTCTATGGTTACCTCTCGTGTGCTCCTAAGTCAAGAAAAAATATTTAAAAATAAAAAGAAAAGGTCGATTTTTTCCAAAAAAGGTTATTACTTACAAATAGAAAAAAATATTTTTCCACAACACAAGTGGCAATATAATTTTATATGTTGTGATAATGGGTTAATGTTAAGTTTATGTATAGATTTGAGTAATATACTGGTTCATAACTTCTTATAAGGTATATAAACTTTGAAACTTAGAGTTCATAAACTATTACAAAGGTGTAGCCATTTATAAACAACATATAGTCTCACTTAATCAAAACCGATTGAATTTATTTTTTATGATAGTGTTATGGAACAAAATTAAATTGTTATGTCAATTTATAGAATTTTTTTGACCAAATTTAGATATTATTATAATTTTTATAGTCCAGCTCTAAAGGTTTATAGATTAGCGCATGCGGATGGCTTAAGAGCCCGCACGGAGAGAGAGTTTTTCCGTGCGGGCCGCTTAAGCCGCCCACACTGAAAGATAGTTTTTCATGCGGATCGCTTAAGCTGCCCGCACAGAATGATAATCTTTTCGTGCGGGCCATTAAGCCGCCCGCACTGAAAGATAATCTTTTCATATGGGCACTTAAGTCGTCCGCACGCGATAATCACCACCGCCTATATAGATGCGTGCGGGCTCCGAAATTTTCGAACTTCCGACGAAATTTTCTAGCGCCGCGGCTTCCTCACTGACCTGCTGCCTCCACCGCCGCCACCTCCTCCTCCACCAGCCTCCTCCACCGCCGCCTCTCCTCCGCCGCCTCCTCCAATGCTGCCTCCTCCTCCATCCTCCACCGACCATAGCCGCTTCCTCCACCGACCGCGCTCGCCTCCTCACCACCGCCTCCTCATCGTCGCTCCACCGACCGCGGCAGCCTCCTCACCGCGCTCCATCGACCGCGGCCGCCTCATCCACCATCGACCTCCACCGCCGCCTCCTCCGACCACGGCCGCCTCATCCACCGCGGTCGCCTTCTCCACCGCCGCCTCCTCCGACCACGGCCGCCTCCTCCACTGCGTACCACCGCCGGCAACATCGACCGCCACCTCTACTGTCGTCGCCGTCGCATCCATGCATTGTAAAATTTATTGTAAATGTTGTAAATTTTTTTGTAAAATTATACATGTGAAATTTTGGTAAAATTATGATAATGTGAAATTATTTTTGTGCAATTTGTGATGTGATATTAATTATCGATTCAATTCAATAATTTAATATGTAATATAGGACGGATGTATCTTTTCGTGCGGGCCACTTAATTCGTCCGTACGAGAAGATCTATTATCTCATACGGACGGTTTAAGTGGCCCGCACGGTTTAAGTGGCCCGCATGGGATAATAGATTTTTCCGTGCGGGCCTCTTAAGCTGTCCGCATGGGATAATAGATTTTTCCGTGCGATTAGGCCGCCCCCACACATAAAAATTTGATTTTCACGGTCGTGCGTGCGGGCAGACCTTTCGCACAAAAAGATGTCTTTCGGTCCGCATGTAAAAACCGATTCTCCACTAGTGATTAAAAATAGTATTTTGGGATAAATGTTGGATGCTAAAAGTTAATATATTTAGGACAGTGGAAGTGCATGAAAGAATTGGGAGAGGTTTATAAAAGCAAATTTTGCTAGGATCACTCCAAGTGGGTCATGGTCAGGGATCCTAGAGGAAGCAATGAAAAGATGGTCCCACTTGGAAGGAGATCAAGTAAAGCTCTTATATATAATCTTATAGCTGAGGTAATTAAATCAAATCAAACCATGGGAGTCATGATCATATCCATGATGCATGAGATCATTTACAACCAGGCATGCATGAAACCTCCACTTAAACCAGTTGCCGTGCCCTAGTGTTTAATTAGTGAACGTCGTAGTAAAGCCTTTTGGTGCGATTAATTGTGTGGTTGTTGTTGGAACATGTGTAAATTACGCATGGGATCAAGATGGTAATTAAGCTAAGTGTGGATGCTCGATCGCATGGTACACGTAGGAAAGTAACACGCACCTAAAGCCCATGGTGATGCGTCACTGTGCCAGTGACGTGTCCCATGATGGAAATATTCTGGTTATGTGATTATCTAATTTTAAATTATGATTCGTTTGAATTAGATTTTAGAGAGAATCAAAATTAGTATAATAAAGTAATAATTAAAATAATATTTTAGATGATTTTTAAAAGAAACCGATTTCGGGTGATTCGAAGAAACCGGTTTCGGTGATTTTCACTTTTTATATAAAATTGTTAAATGAAGTGATTTTTCTAATCGGTTGTAAAATAAACCTTTTGGTAAAATTTTACTGATTCTGTTAAAAATCGAGAGAATCCTTACTAAGTGGAGCCGAAGAAAATACGCTATGTTTAGCACGAGTTTTTTATAGTTTATAGCTTATAGATTGTGGGACACACTTTCTAATTAAAAGTATGATTTACGTAAAAATTTTCTTTATCGGTATTTCTTAGAATATTGTTTTAAAACAATTGTTCAACTTTAATAATTAATTTATCCACACAGGACTAATTCTCGTAAACTTAGAATCATCCATCCATAGTCAGAACATGTCATTAGCATGGAAGAAAGGAAGACGACTGTATATAGTGCTTTCTTACTGTCTTTAAAAATTAATGTGAGACGCTCAGGCCGGTACTGAGGTTTCAGTGGACCAGAACGAATTTAAAATCAGTGGCTCTAAATATAAACATCTAAATAAACAATCAATCTGACGAACCGATAAAAACTTAAACTGCATGCAACAGCAAAACTCATATGAAAATTTCATACATATTACTTCAAAATTTTCTTCAAAGATTTCTAAATGCAAAATCATTGATCATTTCTAAATTGGTTGGTTATTGAAAACAAATAACATATTCACAGTTTAAAACTACAAAACTATCAGATTGATTCAAACAAATTATACCAATAATTATGTTGGACAAATAAAGCCCCGTTTGTTAGGGTTTTAGGTGATTCTGGAGATAAACATGTTATTTTACAACTGATTATGATAAAAATCACTTCAAGTCATTCAGCAATTATATATAAAAATGAAAATCACATGAAAATTAATTTTTTTCAAGAATCATCTGAAATATTGTTATAATTATTACTTTATTGTATCAATTTTGATTTTCTTCTAGAATCTGTTTGAAAAATCAAAATCTAGAATCAAATAATCATATAATCGAAGCTTTATCAAACGGACCCTTTGTATAAATGTATTGTTCATTGGTTATTGGTTTGTTGTAATTCTGATCAAATGTTAATATCTAATCTCGAGAACATTATGGATCGTAGTGAGCAGCATGCAACAGCTAAGCAAGCTACTTACCGCACTCGACAACTACAGGCACATATGCTCTACCGTTGATCCTTTGCAGCTTGGCCATCAATTCATTTTCATAAATTTTTATTCAAATAATTCCTTTAATTATTAAATAATTTCTAAAAAAATTTTATAACAATTTATATTTAAATGATTTTTAGAGTATGACATTGGCATCTCGATGGCTCGGCCTCAGGGCATCTCTGCATCTCGCAGAGGCGTTGGCGTCTATGTCCGCTGCACCCACAGGCCAGCGTGATAGATCAATCAAAGATCGCTACTTGCAAGCGCCAGGCAAAGTTGCGCTCCTCATAGAATTGGAAACGTCGCGTGCGGTCGCCCCTTTGCCCTGGACACTCTCTGACCTTTTGAAAAAAAATATACATGAGTTGTCGATCTCCTTCCTTCATTAATAGTCAATTTTGTTTTCTCTACCACTATCCCCTCTACCTTAAAAAGAAAAAGAAAAATCTATGTGACAATGTGTAGCTTACGTGCAAAAATAGCATGCTTGGTTTCGTGGAATGCACTTGATGTCCAAGTTAGAACAATGTGGTTTTTTTGTTTGGAACAATGTATAAATTTTAAGGGGGAAGCACCAAAAGTAAGTACGTTGGTGGAGTCATGATGGCCCCCTCTCCGAATTCAAATTTTTAGTGTTCAAAAGTATTACGTATATAGTAGTATTGTGAGGTATTTATTGTTGGTCTTGTCTCCTTTTTAGCGTGTGTTAGGGAATTTGATGGTTTACATGAATGGTGACTATTTAATGGTTACATGACTGATGACTAACTTGTTTTATAATTTAATGTACTTTAAACCTAACTTATTTTTTATATTTACACAAAAATTTAATTAAAACAAATGATAAAAATATACATTAAAATTCAACACCGTGGAGTATGATCTTGGACGGAAGACAAAGACAAAGTGTTTTCTTACCAGCTATCAATATTTCTTGCTTTCTTCGTTTCAAAGTACTTGTCGTCGTCGTTTTATGTTAGTCCTAAGTTGAATATATCTATCTTTAACTATTATTTTTTAAAAAAGAATCAATATAGTTCAACATGTTCAATTAAAGTATTTCACAAGATGAATCTAAAATTATAAAGCTTATGATGTTAAACTATACATCACAAACTATATGAGTTTATAAAGAATTAGAGATTGATGATCAAATATTAAAATGTTTGATTTAGAATAAACCTAAAACGATAATTTGAAACGAAGAAAGTAATAAATATGGACCATGTTACTTTTTGAAGAAAATATACCTGAGTTGTCTTTTCGTTAGTAGGGAACGTATAACTTCATGTGTAAACCAAACTAACAATTTCACCGAAAGTTCTACAGAAAAAATTGAATATACATTACACCCATGTGAGAAGTCTTATCTTAAAATTCATTATAATTTAGTCTAAAAAATAAAAAAATTCTAATAGATTTAAAACCATTAGACTTTTTCCATGGTTAATATATATATATATAGTTCAGACTTATACATATGTACACTACTATTGAAAGTATATTGAAAGTACATCTACTATTTTTTATTAATGAAATTTATTAGTTGTTATGTAAATTAATGAAATTTATTAGTTGATATGTATGAAATGTGCATCTGAAGTTTATGTGTACAGGGTATGTTTTCTTATTAGTACTACTTAATTGATAATTACATAACTTAGGTACGAAATTGAGACAAATGTGTTTTTTCTTGTACTGTTCGCACTAACTTAGAAAAAACACCCAGCACTTAATTTAAATGGCAACAAAATTACTGAAAATTGAATTTGAATTCATATTTATTGAAACCATCCAAGTTTAAGTCTTAGACTTAACAAGAATGCTCGCCAGTCTTTTAGAAATAATCATTGGGATATTTCTAACAAGATACGTGCTTGGCCTGATCAAAAGTGGGCCCAACAAAATGGCAGCTAGGCTTACCTGCCAAAAAGAAGCCCACATGGTAACAGCCTGCACGGTCTTACCTATCCCGTTGTGGCCCAACTAAATGTGCCTGCACATTTGTGGCAAGGAATAAGTCTATTTTGCATCTCTTATGTCTTTCTTCTGATTGAATCACCTTCCTTATCCCTTATGTCTCCTTCATCTTTGAAAATTGGTACAAATTGACTTTAATTTAAAAAATAGTTTTTGCTGACGTGACAGATTGATCGCAGTTGACTTGCTAAGTCAGCAGAGGGGCCCACATGTCAGGGACTCTCTCCTCTCTTGCCCTCTTCTCGTCCTCTCTCTTCTCTTTTCCATCTGTCTCCCAAACGTCAATGGCACACATCTTGCTGGTGGAGAGGTAGGCGCACATGAGCAAGCCCGAGGCGACGGGCTCACGCGTGAAAGGGGTCGATGGCGAGATCTGACACCATCTCCATCTACGGCTAGCAGGGAGAGAACTGGCTACCGGCGTGTAGAGAAGCAAGGTCGTGGCGGCATCTCGTCAAGCGGCGTCGTCCAGATCAGGAGTAGCTCCTGGCCACTCCCACACCCGTTGATGGCCACAGAGGGGAGGCAGTGGCTATCGGCGGCACGTAGAGACAATGTGGCAGGGACGGAGGCCCATGAGTGCGGCGCGAGGAGGGAGGTGGGATGCCTCTTCATCCTCTCGTCGCCATCTTGCCAGGGGCCTTGCACCTAGCGTGCTCCTGTCGTAGCCGCTATAGCCGAAAGAGGGGAAAGAGAAGGGACGAATGACACATGGCATCAAGAGGAGGCTGAGGAGGATGCAGGATAGGTGGCGAGTAAGGCGGTGCTGACTGTGAGGGGGAGGAGCTCGAGTGAAGAGGCCACCGGCAGCGACGACAACAAGAATCGAATGAAACTGATGGCCATCGGGTTGGCGGTGGTCGTCTACATCGGTTGGTGTTGATGGCTCGAGGACGACGCCAACGTCGTGGCCGTCAAGCGGCTTAGGGAGGAGCCCATCCCAAAGAAGGATTTCATGACAAGGTGGCGACGCTCGCCACCCTCTGCCACTCCCCCACATCCACGAGAACCTCGCACTGCTTCGCGCCTACTTCTATAGCAGGGACAAGAAGTTCTTCATCTCTGACTTCATCGGCGACACCCGCTGAAGCCCTCTTCACTTCTCCATGGAGTAGCACTGGGCATTCGGGTTTGCCCGAAAGTTCGGAGTCGGGTAGTTTGGGTTTTTTGAATTTCGGGTTTTCAAAAATGATACCCAAAATATTACCCGATTACCTTATTACCCGAAATTTTGGGTTCGGGTTTCGGGTAAACCGAATAACCCGAACGGCGGGAGCTGGGAGCTACGAGCAGCGAGGCGCGAGTGAGAGGCGGCCTGGGCAGCGACAGCGGAGCGGCGACTCGCGCCGACCGGCGACGACGCGAGGGGTGAGCGGCGAGGCGCGAGTGAGGGGCGGCTCGGGCAGCGACAGCGGAGCGGCGACTCGCGCCGACCGACGACGACGCGAGGGGCAACCGGTGACGATGGAGCGGTGACTCGCACCAACCGGCGAGGTGGTGAGGGTGGCGGCGCGAGACGGTGAGGGTGACGACGCGAGGGCGACCGACGGTGAGGCGAGGACGACCAGACCGGCGGCGAGGCGCGAGGGGCGACCGACGGCGAGGCGCGAGCGAAAGCGACGACGGCGTCACCCTGAGGAGTGACCCGGGTTAGGGTTAGGGTTAGGTTTGAAACTGAAACTGCAAAAGCGGCAAAAGTGCGAGTGGGCAGCGAAACTTTGGCAAATTTGCACCAAAGCCCCTAGAAAACTCGATAATTTACCGCGACTTCGGATGTTTCGGGTTATCGGGTACCACGACTTACAACCCGATTAACCCGAAATAATTTCGGGTTTTCAAGTTTTCTACCCGAAATCAGTGTTCGGGTTTCGGGTATTTCAGATTCGGGTTCGTTTTTTTGGGTCAGGTTTCGGGCTCGGGTTTTATGCCCACTCCAACCATGACGCGCTTGGGCTTCACATCATAGGTTGTGGGCGATCGACGAAGGCGCGTGACATGACGGGATTTGTGAGGTCGGCCTCGGGGGAGAGAAGGCAAGGGCGACGTGTGCAACGGCGGTGGCATGTGGGAGAAATGGGGAAGGAGAAAAGGATATAACCGACACGTGAGGCATATCATATATTTTTGCCAAATTTCATTGACATTTGGGGGCCATGTGCTAACTTAGAACAACTCCAAGAGACTGCTAATCTTACCCCCAATACCTTGTTTAGAGGGAAAAACAAAAAAAAATAGTCTCCAACAGTTTCCCCAAAACTCTCCTAAAAGATTAGCAATGCCAAAAAAGCATCCCCCACCACGCATATATTACCGACGCCAAATCTTTCTCAATCCTCTCCCGACCTTCTTACCGCGGTGTCTTCTCGCGATTTTTCTTTTTTCATCGCCCCGGACACCTGCACACCGCTCGCCAGTCATCGCTTCGTGCCACACTTCGCTCGGGCCGGGTCTAATTTTGATGACGTGACCTGTTTTGAATTATTAGAGAGTAATTTTTAGCGTTCTGTTGTGGGATGATATGTTTTTGGGGAAAATTTTTTTAGCATAACCCCCAATACCTCGTTTTGGGGAAGAAATTTTTAACCATCTTCTAGAATTGCTCTTAGTGGGTTTGCCTGTAGTCTCCCAAACCATAAATGAGCCGATTTACACCTGCTTTTAAAGTTGAAGGATACAATTAACTGGTTTTATTATGGTTGAGGAATACAGTTCGACCAGACAATAGTTGAAGGAGGTAAAATAGACTTATTGCATGTGGCAATACTGTCAGCCAACATATATCGGCAGCATAATCAAATTGGGCTTGGGCCTGAACGAGATTACCACGTCCGTGCGGCCCATATAAAGTCGGGAATGCTCCAGATCGAGAGTCTGAGCGAAGCCTAAACATCGGACTCCGAATCAATTCTCTTTTCCCCTCGCTTCCCTCGAAATTTTTTTATTTTTAAAATTTTTTATTAAAATATTTAAAACAATATTTTTTGTTGGGAGAATTTACAAATCTAAACGTCTCATGTTCTTATAGAGAGCTTTTTTAAAAATCATCCTTCCGAAGAGCGTTAAGGAATCTAAATGTAAAATTTTTATTTGTGTTCAAACCCTTTTCGTCAGTTTTAATTACTTAAAATTAAATTAGTAATACGTATTCGACATCTCAAATGATTTCAAATAGATATATAATAAACTACAAAGTTTGTCTCAATCCGATGTTGTTTGAAATGTAGATCTCAGATTTGGTTTAAATAGGTTTTAGATTTTCTAACAAATATTTGGACATCTAATGATATTAAATGAAAAAATTGTTAACTAACAAAGTTATAAATCTCTTTCGTCTCTACAATTTTAATATATTTTGTAATTTTAATATACAAAGTTACCATCTAATAAATATTTCGTGTTGTTACACGCTGTTATCTGGATGTTTGCACGTCGCGCTCTTAGAATGTTTCAGCAAAATTTATTTATGTTTCGACTATCACAACAACTCAATGTTTTTTATATGGTATAAAATGTTTCAGTTATAAATATTTTTCATCAAAAATATAATTATATGTGACCTTATTATAGATATTTGATTATAACAAATACAACATTATAATTATATCGTAGATTGAATAACTAGTTTAAAATCATTTAAAAAATTACTAGAAGAGGATGGCATATACATGTACATGGAAAGACACTACTCAGGTATACTAGAAAGACACTGCTCAGGTATAGGAGAAAGGACGCATGGTACGCAGCAGTGGCGGATCGAGCGAGGGGGCTAGCCCCCTATAGTCAGAGAAACCCCTTAGCCCCTCTAAAAATTTCTGTCATGGGAGAAAGAAAGAGAAAGAAGAAGTAGAGCAGCGAGAGGTAGAAGATGACTCGTGGATCATTCAATCGAAAATCAACGGTCTAGATTAGAAGCCACATACCTCTTTGCTACTTTTGTTTAAGAAACCCTACTTTATTTTGCATTTAACCCTTAGTCCGTAGTAGTTAAAAAATATTTATGTATTGGTCTTTAACTCTTACCAGATAATACCTCAACTTCTCAATAAATACTCTCACAGTGCACTCTTATTGTTTTACATGCCACACCTCCGATTTGTCTACATAATTACGTATAGGTCCGTCTTTTACATTTTAAACCCTATAAACTCTGTTTTTTCAACTAGCCTTAGAACTTGTTTTACACATGACTTTCTCGTTTTAAATCTGATTAGTGTGATTTTTATGCTCACGTGTTTGTAGTTTTACGTAGATTAATTTAAAATCTCTTGTCCACTCTATCTTCGTTGATTGGTATATTGGTATATTGTTTTAATTAATAGTAAATTATTTGTATGTATGGCTTAATTTGAATATTTGTGTGATGCTATTGATGATATTGTTAACGCCAAAATTTGGTAAGCCCCGAAATCGGTTAAGGGTTAGTATCGGCTCGAAGCGAATCGGTGAGAGTTTTATGGCACCGATGGAGGATCCATATTTCCAGAATCGGGTTCTTGTTAGATTCGGTTTGAGAAGATCTTATCCGTAAGAAACCGAGTCCGGGGAGGATACGACTTGTATCTTTTAATTAGGAAGAGGTTGTTAGTTTCCTATTTTATCTTTAGGAAAGTTTGTTTTATAATCTGTTAGGATCTTTGTCATCCCACGGGTATAAATATGTAAGCCCGGGGTTCATGTAATATCATCTCTCGATCAATACAATTCGGCGCATCGCCACTCTTTTATTCTTCATCTTCGTTCGACATCCGACGAAACTTGGCATCCGGCGCTGGGCTGCATCGGTTAGGTTCGACCTCCAGCAAAGGAATAAGTCCAACGTTCTGTCGGATCAGGCGATCATATTGACTACGTCGACGTTGTCCAAGGCTGCATCAGTACGATTCGATCTCTTGGATTGCTTCGGTTTAGTTAGCATGCTTGTCGATTATTTATCATATGTCTCTATTAATCTAATCTTAGTATTTCAATTTAGCCCTATCGGTTATCTCTCGTTTTAGGGTTTCGTCGATACCTTAAGTCGTTATACTAGATTAGATTGGTTTAGGCATCTACCACCCGAAAATCACCAACGGCTTGATTGTCTAGATATTGCTCTTCTTTTCATACTTAGCGCCGCATCGCTTTGATCTACTAAGTCGTGATTAGAACCGTAATCTCTAGCCTGCCTGTTGGTTGCCACTAAGGGTTTCATCGGGGTTTCAGCCGATAAGTTATCTGGACATTGCATCGGCTTGCAAGGATTGTATACAAGTTGGATCCAGTAGATTGGATTTAATGACATCGGCATTGGTGGAATTACACCATCGGCTTGTCGGCCGATCGTTAGTTTTGGGTATCGATCTATCGGCGATATGATTTATGTTCTCATTTTGCATAACTTGTCAGTGGCAGGATCAAACTGACTGGCACGCCCATGCTTCATCTATTCTAGGACCTGCACTGGAGCTAAGCAGATCTCCCAGGCCGACGTGTTGATTTTTCTCGTCAACATATATATAGACAAAAAGATGTATGAATTAATTGAATACGAAATCTTAAGGTTAAGCATTAACAACAAAATTTGAACGTGATAGTTCAACCCTCCATTAATATTTTTCCTAGTATGCAACCTCTTCTCACAGTGAGTACGACAGAAGCTCTCGGATGGTAACATTGAGAGCATCGCTGACCCCAGGATGGGAGGGGAATATAACATCAACTCTGCCTGGAAAGTTGCGGAGTTGGCACTGAACTGCAAGGAGCAACCATCAAGGGGAACGCCCATCCATGACTGACGTTGTGGCCGAGCTCAAGGAGAGCCTGGAGCTGGAGGTGTTTCATGCCATGGGATGCTACAGCTCAGTCACAACTAGCGAGAACCACCTCAGCATGACTAGTGTTGACTTGAAGATTGATCAAGCTGAAACAAGTTATCCGAGACAGCAAGCGGCGGTTGAGTTGGGACAGGCAGGCAATGATTCAGCAATTCACACAGGCCCAACACCAAGATAAGGCCAAACTAGCCTTCAATCTTGTAGTACAATTTAAGGGCCTAGGGTGTGTGCAGGGAATGGATATGCAATCCATCACAATATTTGTTTACATGATATAATCTCATATATGAATAAAGAAACTAATGACCCAGTTATGTAGACATGAAGGCTTGTTGGTGCTTAAGCTAGTGTCTCAGTTTCTAGAAATTACATCGTGGAGCTCTGTCATATCACCAAAAAGTTTGTGCCACCATGTTCATTTATATCAAAATTTAGTGAGAAGAAGGAACACTAGTACAAGGCCTATAGTTAGTGTATGTGTTTTTTTTTTTCAATCTTATGGTAAAATAAAAGACAAAGAAGAATTACAATGATTTGTACACAGTGAGAAGGAGTACAGCAAAGAAGAACACCATGTTTAATTCTATCAACATAATCCGGGTTTGGCCAAATCCCAAGAAAACGTCTAATCGTGACAATTGAATGATGGTTAATACTAGCAAGCATGGATTCCCAACGGGGCAAATGTGTTATTGCCCTTGTTTTGAATTTTGATATGCAAATGCAATTGTGATTTTACCCTGCCTTTTTAGGGTTTGTGTTTTTTCCCTCACTTTTTCCCCTAAATTAAGCATGAACTACTAGCTTCAGCTGGTGAGAGGGGGAAAAAAGAGAAAGAAATTGGATCAGTACAACATACCCAGCGGTTGGTAGAGATCATGGACCAAATGAACAAGGGATCCTGTGATGAACTTCTCGCCCTTCCTACTCAAGCGATCAACCAATCAATGGATCCTGCAGGGGATCAATGCTTGCGCACGCGATATTAGAGCAGGAGATCACTCCAACCGAGATCCACCCATGCCTATCCGATCCCACCCTGGCGCGGAACTCGCCGGGCCGCCGTGCATCTGGTCGCTCTCCGCGGCCGGCGCCTCGTCGGCGGCGGGGCATCGGAGGAGGAGAGGACGGATGGGAGGAGGAAGGCCAGCCGGTGGGCCGGCGAGACGTATGTGGGCCAAAATAAAATGGGCCTCGTGTTTTCGTTGCAATCCTATCCCGGCCCATGTGATATAGGCCCGCACGTTGGTAGCAGTTTCCCATGCAGGACAGAAAGTCCATTTTAACTCCCTCAAGTATTGGCCAAATCTGATTACCTGCGTAAATTGTGGTTGAGAGATACGAATCAGATGTGACCAATAGTTAAGAGAGTCTAAATGAACTTTTTTCTTTCCATGGCGTCCCAATCTTTGGCCCGTTCGGCTGATTTCCAGCCAGCTATCCAACAGTGTTTTTATCTCACACCAAATCAGCACCAGCAATCAGCCGGCTTAAGACAACAGTACTTTTCTCTCACAGTAAATCAGCACCAGCATCAGTCACCAGCCAGCCGAACAGGCCCGAGACGATCAAATGGACAGACATAAAACGCCCATATTGTTCACGTACACTGTAAAGGTTCGGCCCAGCAGCGCACCTTGGATCGCTACCATTCATGGATTCGGAGCTTGAACTGCTCATGCAAGGAGCTCCAGTGTTCCGCAGTAGCATCTGAGCACTCAGGTTAAAAACAAACAGTTCAGATCAGCCAGGTACTGTAACATCCATATTTTACTTTTTCGATTTCAAAAAAATAAATATTTTACTTTTCAGCTTGTACTATCACATTCATATTATAGAGATTGATCATAGTCCTAGTACTGTGAATGGATGATGCAGATTTCTTCTAATTTAGTTACTGTAGCACCTTTGCGTTTTGTATTCTAATGCATAGGATCCCAATCCACCATTCATAGCTAGGAATTTGGGACTAATTTGTTGGTCCATTCATTTAAGGCAGAAATTGTGCCCCTCAAACTGTAATATTGGGTACCTGAGATTTCAAGATAGTATTGTGTCAGGCTTTGGCTGACATCATGAGTTGACTGCAATCCACATTGTTAAGTCAACGTGAGACCCACCTGGGCTTCATATGTCAGCGGACTAATCTTCTTCCTCTCTACTCCTCTCCCCTCTCTTCCCTATAGGTGTGTTTGGTTGTCTGTACCGTACCTGGCTCACACGTGAGGATGCAGTCGACGGGTGTTTGGTTGCGTGCAATGTCACGGGGCCTAGCTCAGCTCGTGCGAAATGGCCTCCCAAGCCAGGCCCGCTAGAAACGTACGAATCAAGCTTCGCTAATCATCCAAGCTAAGCGCATGCAGGGATGGGGATGTGCGAGTGCAGGCACGAGAGAGGCATATGCATCAGGTGAGAGGGGTCAAGAATTCAGTCACCTTCTTCTCCCATTTGCACTCGCCTCCTCCTTTGTTATATGTGGCCCTCTGATTCGCCTTGGCTAGCCTCGAGATTGGCTGGCCCCCGCGAAGCCCAACCGTATCCACCCTTGTTGAGCCACCAGAATGCCAAACCTGATTGCCATGAGCCCATGCTTCGCTGGGTCTAGATGCTCACCAACGAGAGAGCTCGACGCTCGGTGATGAGGAAAGATGTCTCTGCTTCTCCACCGCACAGTTGTCTCCGTCTTCGCCTCTTTCAGCCGTCATCATCTTTGCTTCTTTCAGCCTTCACCACCGTCATCGCCTCTTTCAACCGCCATATTGACTTCCTTTCTCTTCGCCGTCCCCTCTTGCAGTCGTGAGACTGTGAGATCCAGCGGCCATGAGTTTGCCACCAACAGATTCAGCAGCCTTGAGCTTGTGGCCATCGGATTTGGAGGGTCCGGTGGCGATGCACAATGGATTGGCACGTTGACAACGATGAAGAGGCGACGCTCTCCTCTCTCTCTATCTTTTATTTTTTTCTTTCTCCACCAATTTCCTATAAAAATGTATAATTTTATACATACTCCTTGATGCTACAGTGATTTGCCCATTTGTATTAATTGATAAGAATTCAGATAAAACCATGCGTCCATTAATCAGTGTGTGAGACGTTGTGTTCTTTTGCACATTAATATTATCATTTGCAAATTATAAAAAATACATCTATTTGGTTAAATCAATTAGATGCTCGTATGATTTTTTATTTGTGATATTATAAAACCCTACAACTCACCCTAACTACACTTGATTCATACAACCAACCAATCATAATCTTCTACATCTAGTATTTTCAATATAACCAACCAAACAACATCTAGCCATATCCAAGCTCATCCCATGCGGACAACCAAACAAGTGCATGTGCACGTTTTTAGCCATGTTATACTCTTTTTCTTCTTATGAGTTAGCTTATAAGCTAAAAAGTCTAAACAAACAAGCAACTTTTTCATTTGTCTTTTTTAAAGCTATAAGTCACTCTTAATCAAAGTTAGGTTGGAAAACATTTTACTTACATAAAGTAGAATATGACATAAAAACTTAGTAATTTTAATTTATCGACTAATAAATTATATAAGAAAAAAGCTAACTTAAAAGTCTAAGTTTAAAAATCCATGTCATCTTTATTTAGGTTTATTGGTTTAGATTTTAAGTCAATTTTTTTCTTTATATGATTTATAAGCCGATTGATTTGAAGTCATAAAGTCCTGAGTCTCTCCATCTCACATAAGACAAAAAAATCTTCTCTAACTTAACTTTTTGGTTTAGTAGTCTAAGGTGACTTATAGCTTTAAAAAACCAATAAAAAAGCTTATAGGCCTTTAAAAAAAGCCAGCCCGAAAGAATAAGCCAGGCTAGAGGGTTAGGAGCAACCAAATACATTCAGCTCTGGAAGATGCGCGGCCGACAGGAAGAAGGTCGGCGCCCGACGCGCAACAAAGAGGAGCTATGTGGCAGTGGCGGAAGCTAAGGTGACCGGTAGGCGAGGAGGGGACGCGATACGAGATGGACGCTTAAATTCAAGCCCATTTTGGATGACATTGCGATTTTCACTACTCCCAACTCCCAAATGCTCCGTATATAGTTTCAAAAAGAAGTGCTCCGTACATTGTATTGCTTCATATTATTTTTATATCTCAATTCTCAAGTGTTTCCTCATATTTTTTTTATGAAGAGTACTTTAATTTGAAAACTCAAATTTTATTGATTTTAAATAAGGTATTCGATTATAATGTGTTTTTTTCGCGAGACCGCGTATGCTTAGTATCGGCCAAACGGGTGGCCAGACGGCCGACACGGCCCGGCACGGGCACGGCGAGGCACGGCCCGTCACGGCCGTTAGGCACCGCCACCGTGACGGCCGTGCCGTGCCGCCCCGCGTGCCCCGCCCCCAACCCAAGCACGGCCCACGGGAGGCGGGTCGTGCCGTCTTGGCCAGCACGGCACGAATATGGCCCGTGGGCCGTGGCCGAGCCCACGGGCCCACAAGGCACGGCCGAAATTAAAAAAATAGAGAAAAATATGAAAAAATAGAAAAAAATAACCCTATTATTTTTATAGATAAAAAATAAAATTGTAATATAAAGGATAAAAATGAAATAATGATGTATTTGTCACGTTAAAAGTATGAAAAAATAATATGTCGTTGGCCCTCTCGCGCCGTGTCGTGCGGCCGACGGACGATGCCGTCGCGTGTCGTGCCGACCGCGGGCTCGGCCGTCGGCCCGACACCGCACGGTTCGTCGTGCCGTGCCGGCACGGCCCATCGCGAGCCGGGCCGTGCCGTGCCGGGCCGATGCACAATGTCATCATGTCCGGCCGGCACGCCTCGGCCCGGCCCACTTGGCCTCCACTACGTAAGTTTAGGGTGGCGTAGTTTGGTTCCGCGGGACCGTGTCAGTCCCGCGAGACTACCCAGCGGCACCGCGCCCTCATGCCGTTGCGCGTGCGCATCACGGGACCAACACAGTCACCCGTGTTAGCGTCGCGTCATCTCTTCTCCTGTCGGTCTCATGTCTTTGAGATGCGTCCATGGTATGGTGGCGCATCCCCAATCCACGACACGAGGAGTATATATTTGTGCAAAAATTTCAAAAAAATACATACAAAATCAAGGAAAAATATATTTTTTAAAATTTAATTCTGCTCCAAGCTCGATCTCTCTCGTCATCATCTTGGTCCCAGCTCGAGCACACTTTCCTGCCTCAGCTCACCAATCTGAGCATCACTGACCACATCACCACACGCCGCCGCCGACGCCGCGTTGACATTGGTGGTGGCGCCGCCGCTGCTTGTCGTCGTCGTCCCCACCGAGCTGCCGCCGCCGCCGCTGTAGCCGTAACCGCATCCCAGCGCGCGGGATGCCTCCAGCTCGAGGCACTCCCTGAGCTCGGCGACGACTTCGGCCATGGCCGGCCGCTCCCTCGACGGCCGCTCCTTGCACCGCAGAGCCAGCTCCGCCACCTTCCAAACCGAGTTGACCTCGAAGTAGCTCTCCCCTCCCATGGCCGCGTCGGCGACGCTCTCGATGTCGCCCTCGGCTAGCCGCTGCCGCGCCCACACGGCGAGGTGGACGCTCTCGCCGCCATCGCCGCCGTTGCCGAGGGGGACGGCAGGTGGGCGGCCGGTGACGAGCTCGAGGAGGACGATGCCGAAGCTGTAGACGTCGCTCTTCTCGCTGAGGCGGGAGGTGTGGTAGTACTCCGGGTCGAGGTAGCCCAGCGTGCCGGCCGGCTGGGTGGTGACGTGGGTCACGAGGTCGCCGCCGGCGCCGGCGAACGCCTTGGTCAGCCCGAAGTCGGCGATCTTGGCGTCGAGGTCGCCGGAGAGGAGGATGTTGCGTGCCTTCACGTCCCTGTGGATCAACGGAGGCTGGCATGACTTGTGCAGGTACTCCAATCCTGCAGTATACATGGACAAAATTCTGTTAAAATTTGTAACTATAGTAGTAACAATCAGTTGAAATTTGTGCAAATTTAGGTCAAATGTGTGAGGTTCTGTCTCTTGCTACTGTATTACTATTAGAGTTTTTTTTTCAGGTGTGTATAGTTACTGTGTAATATTATAAACCTTGGGCAGAGTCGAGAGCGATCTTCAGTCGTTGATGCCAGGTGAGAGGTGCAGCAACGGAGGCCTCTCCTGTGACAGAATTATCACAAAATATGGATATGAAAATCATGTAAAAAATTGTGGATTTGAAAAAGGGTTTTATGGAGAGATATTAGCATGAAACCAACACATACTGCGTACTTTCAGGATTATATTATGGCGAAGTATCCTCTAGAAATTGATTATTTTTAAGGAGTGTGCATTTTCTGCAAATGCGGCTGACTATGTTTGATAAAATTAATGTTTAAACCAGAAATTTAGCAATGGGTGAAACAGTATATTGCCAATTAGACACTTGAAGGTCAAGATCTAGCTTACCTCTTAAACGGTCCTCCAGGTTTCCTCCTTGCATATATTCATAGACAAGTGCCAGATGTTTCTTATCCTTGCAATAACCAATCAAGGAGACAAGGTTTCTGTGATGAACTCTTGTCAAGTGCCGAGCCTACAAAATGGAACAATAACATTTATTTGTCTCGAGTACGCACAAAAGATGAATTTCAACTGAACAACCTATATAATTATTGCCTACCTCAGCTAAAAACTCTTTATCCCCTTCAGAAGATGTTTTTGAGCACATCTTGACAGCAACTGGATTTCCATCGTGTAAATATCCAAGGAAGACAGTGCCAAATCCTCCTTTCCCTATTTCCTCTTTGAAGTTTGATGTCATGAGTTTCAATTCCCTGTAGGTGAATTGCCTGTTCTCGAATACGTTCGACCTTTCTCGAGGGCTTATAAGCCTTGCATTGTTTGCCATCCAGGTCTCTGAAATAATCACAACTCATTTTTACATGAACAATCTTCTGAAAATACAGGTTCAGTTGTTCTTTTGATGAATTGTTAATTAATTACTACCTTGGTTATTCCTCCTCCTATGAAGGATAGCAATTGCTGCCACAAACAGCAGAGTTGCTACAGCTATTGGAGCAACTATTGTAATCACGAGGATTCTCTTGCTTTGTTTACTCTCAGGAGCACAGGTATTGTTAGCACCATTATCACAGAGATTTGCATTATTACCAATCCTAGCATCAGAGCAATAATTATGAATCAGTTAAATTTAGAGATTAAACTAACTAACTAATCACTATAGGTCCATACGTATATTTTTTCTACATGAACAGAACTACATGAATCACAGATCTATCAGCGGATGTTATACAAGGTATGAGTTTGCAAGACGATGCAGACCTTAATACAAGTGATTCATTTTGTTGCTTTTGAAGTAAGTTCCGAGGAATCGATCCACCGAATTTGTTGCTGGATAAATCTCTGTATCATTCTTTGTTATACCTGTTCCGTTTCATCCCGAATGACATGTAATCTAAGTGAATTTTCAGGTTAACAATAATACTTACAGGAACTTGAGTGCTGGCATTTGGGCTAGAAAATCAGGTATTTGACCAGATAGGCTGTTATTGGACAAGTCTCTGAAATTGCAAGTCTCATGAGAATACAGTGTAGGTAAAAACAAGAATAGATTAGTAAAGTTGAAATGCCATGCTACTTCAAGTTTTTCCTAGTGAAATTTAGCAGCCATGTACTTCAGTTCATGTCTGGAGGTAAGAACAGATACATAAATTAAGAAGCTATAAAATTTAGCACTCACTCACAGGTATTGCAGGGATTTCAGATCACCAAAAGAAAGATCAACTGGACCAGTCAACTCACTTGATGACAAGTTTCTGCAGAAAATGTTTAGAAGATTAATTCCATTACATGAAAAATCATGCATGTATATTGTGTGTATTTCTTTTGCATATGATCAACAGTACTGTTGCAATGCTCGTTTTTGTAAATACTTACAGAGCTGTGATCCATGCAGGGCCAGATGAAGAATAACTGCAGTTCAATCCAACCCAGGCAAATGCTCTTGGTGCACATGGATCTCCCATCCAATTCTTCTTCAGTTCATACTTATCGCGAATTTCCACCATCGCCTTCGCTGTTCATACAGAATAAAAACAAGGAGATTCTGAACTTCTAACCTTACACCATTATAACAAACAAACTCAAATCCGAGATTTTAAACTGAACAAGATATTTGGGGGCCAAAAAACATCAAGATTCAGAGATGTGCAACTATGTTGTATTGTTGTACACCCTACCAAATACACAATATAATGTTGTGATCTATGCAAGTTGATCAACAGCATTCTCCAAACCTTTGCATTTTTTTAAAAAAAATCAAACGAATTTCGTCGAATTTTATTTTTCAAACGAATTTTAATCTGGTTAAAGTCATACCGTCTCTGTCGTTCGTCGCAAGTTCAGGCATCGGCTGCACCGAGTATATCTCGAGACCGTTCACGATGGGCAGCAGCGCGGAATCCGGCGCGGCGACTAGAGACACCACGTGCCGCTGCCCCGGCCGCGCCCCCCGCACCGTCGCCCTCACGACCTCCGCCGCGAGGTACCGGGGCGTGTACCCTCGCCGGCCGCCGCCGGCGACGTCGCCGTCGACGAGGACGTCGAACCGCCGCGCCGCGCCGCCCGGCAGCCGCTGCAGCTCGGCGAAGTAGAGCAGCACGAGGTATGTGATGGCGGTGGTGCTGGTTGTTGTGTCGCCGTCGGAGCTCCAGGGGAAGTCGAGGCGGGCGGTGCCGTTGGCCGGCGTGGCGGCGCTGCGGAGGATCGGGGAGGGGTCGTCGGAACGGCTGATGTTGGTGACGTCGACGGCGGCGGAGACGGTGATGTTCGTCCACGAAGGGTCGTCGCCGTACGGCTGCCACAGCCGGTCGTACGGATCGAATGGGTACCTGTTGATGTTAATATGCAAAAAAGATAACAATAATAAGGTTTAATTAAAGGGAGAATTTTTCAAATTTGAATGGAGTAAAATGTGTGGTTGAACTGATCAAAAGATGTGCTAAAACGGAAGCTACAGTGTGTCCATCCCTAGTTGGCATGAAAGTGTAAGCTGAAAAAGATCGTAGCACACTCTGATCTTAATAGCAGTACTTATTACTACATTTTAGAATTATATTTTGTGAATATTTGTTATGGTCTTTAAGATCGATACCACTCTATGGTGCTATTTGTTTATAATGAAGATGAACATAGGTTAGGACATAAAAATGATTAATTGTTTTAATTATTATAAACTTAAAAATTAATTTTACTAAAGTAATTTTTACATAAAATTAATTTTACTAAAGTAATTTTTACATAAGAAGTTTTCGTATAAAATGTATTGTTTATCAGTTTAAAAGATATGCTAACGAAAATCGAGATAAAATTAATATAGAATGTATCTGGTTATGAATATTTCATGTTTAAAAGACATGGTCAAAATAAAAACCACCCATTGTCATAGAGAGTTGAGAAACCAACAATAGCTTGAACCTTCGGAGTTATCTTTTAAAGACAACTTCTGAAAGAGTTGAATAAGGCTAAACTAATTTATATGTGGAACCATACGTACTTAGACAAGAGAACAGACGACAGCTTAAGGTGATAACATTGTTTAACATTGCTTGTGCTGGTCAAATGCCATGCGTCAATCAGGTCGTGTTTCAAGGAACTCTGCATGTTAGTGCCTCTCGTGATTACTGATTAGCGTTTAATTGACAGCATGGGCAGGAATTTCGTCAACAGTTCAAGTTGACATAGAACCCATGGATTCTGAAACTAGTTGTCAAGATCTCACCTGAATAATCTGTAGTAACTCGCCGGCCGCCAGAACTGGTAGCGGTTGAAGGCGAACCTCGCCGGCGGCCGGTCGTGGTTGAGCAGGAGCAGCGACTGGTTCGCCGTCGCCTCCGGGTACAGCTCCGCCTTGAGCGGCCTCAGGTCCAGCCCGGAGATGAACGGTGTGCCCTTCCCTATATTCACTAGGCACACCTGCAAAAATTTGGCAAATTAATTAGCATCTGGCACACACGACCAAACTATATATTGAGTTGTACGCACTGGCTAGTTCATATCTCAGGACGAACGGTTGAATCCAGATAAATTGTGCGTGACATTGGTTTTCTAGGTGTAATTGCGATTAAAAAATAAAATCTTGTGGTGTTAAATCACGATGTCCGATATATCTTTTAGCATATACACTAAGGTGGTACCTAGTGTTTTAAATTAAAAATCAACAATAATTCACGGTTATTAGCTATTTTGAGCTGGTTCCACCAAGAAACCACTTGGTAAACCGGCACTCTCTTTTAAAAAATAAATTTTGTTAAACAAAATTTATTCAAATTTCACCCGTTTTAAATGGTTATAGAGTGGTAAGTCACTGTCTGTAACTGTAAAAACTGGTCGGATTTATAACGTACCTGGAGGAAGTCGGCCGGCGGCGACACCACGGCCTCGAAGATATAGATGGCGTCGGCGGCGGAGACGTTGACGGCGGTCCACCGGTTGACCCCGAGGTGGAGGTCGAAGACGACGGGGAGCCTGGCGATGGCGCCGTCGTAGTTGCCGTAGTAGAAGGTGGCCCTGACAAGGTATCTCCCTCCCGGCGAGAGCTGCCGGAGCGTGTAGCAGCCGCCCCGATCACCGGCGACACCGCCGGGGAAGTAGCGGACGGTGAGGTAGCGGGCGGCGAGGTCCCGGTCGGTGTAGGGCGGGTTGATACCGGCGTTGATCCCGGCGCCGGTGTCGACGAAGCCGGCGTCCGGGACGTACCGGAGCCCGCGGGTGGACTCGTCGGAGTAGCCGCCGCCGTCGGGGATGCCGCAGTCGATGCTGATGAAGCCTAGGCTATCCGGCTGCTGGCCATGGATGACTACGACAAGGGCGACGCACAGCAGTAGCATCAGCACCAGCATGTTCATCCCACGAACTGTTGCTGCTTCCGCCATTGGTGACAGACTGACAGCATGCGAGCGAGCTAGAACTAGCTTCTTCCTCTGATATGTATATATCCTGATCTCTTAATTATCTCGTACCTTGATTGATGGTGATTAGTGAGATGATTAGAGCTTAATTAGCTGTGGTTAAGTATTGCACATGTTATGACACACTCACAGTTTTAAACAACATTGTCTTCAAATTACAACTTTTGCTTTTATTATGATTTTCAAGTATATGCAAGAAATAAGTAAATATTTGAATTTATTAAAGTATTTTTAAAAACTAATCTACATATACTCTCACCGTTGCAATGTTTTTTTATACAATAAAACACAAGTTTATTGTACTAGAAAATACTATTTTATTTTCAAAATATATGACTCTTTAATTTTGCATAACGTTTAATTATCGTTTTATTTAAAAATTTAATATAAATATATAAAAATATATATGTTAATATTATATTTTATTTGATGATAAAACATGTCACAATAAAATAAATAATATTTATATAATTTGTTTGAACGAGATAAATAGTCAATCGTATATGAAAAATCAACTATCTCATATATTTTGAAATGAATGGACTATCACATTGCATCTTATTTGCTTATTTTAAAATGAAAGAAATAATAATGTTGTAGCGACTTCGAATTATATCGATAGTGAATTATGGAACGAAGGAAACGATGAATAGGATTAGTTTGATTTGATTGGACACTCTGGCAAGCTAGGCACTGCAGTGTGATTGTACGTAGGTCAACGACGTGCACTCCAAGTGGTTGGAAGGAATTTTCTTTGGAGAAAAATTAAGTCACCAAGTCAACAAGCAACAGCTGCATCATCAAAATTAACAATTAATCAGGAGATGGCCGGTCCTATCCGTACTTGTCATTTCTCTAAAAATATAAAAACCTCCGTGTACGATGAAAAATCCCACGAATACGATAAGCTGATCAGTGCACTTGCATTTTATTATATAAAAAGATCTTTTCTAAAGCGAAAGAAAAATTAATTATACCAAACAACAATACTATTTCTTTATACACAACATTTTTCTGTCATACAAGTGCCCATCACACACAGGTGGCGGATTCAAAAATGAGTTCCGCTCCGAGCTAACTATAAAGTTTAAATAATTCATTCTATACAACTGGGTTGTACGAAAAAATTATTGAGATATTAGGTCACAAATATATTTATTATTTTTATGAAATATATTCAAAATATTATTGGACCTCGTCCTAGTTTATATAACCAAAGTAGCCACGGGCTGTAGATCCGTCCTGATCACACACAAACTAATATCCTGCAATATCAGTAAGCAGACACACAGAAGTTGACCAAATTAATTCAGAAGATCGTCCGGAATTCTGGATGTGCTCATATATATGATCTGCCGTCGTTGCGCTATTTTCGAAATATGCAAAAGATTAGCGCATCTTTATATTAACAACAGGGCACTATGTGACACAGTACGCTCGTACACACAGACAGTCAAGCCCCTCTAATCTAGATCTAAAGGCTGGTATTCAGATGGGGTAATTTTACAAATGAATACCCGCATCTTGTCCTGCAGTTTTGCAAACACAATCCTTGACAATTGGTTTTCCCATCCCCAAATTTTCGTTACTTTGATGTTTTTAAAACAGTCATAAACTTAAATAAAATAAAATAATATTTAAAACTATCTTAATTTTATGAGGATTTTATTCGGATAAACCGACGTCTTCTCTCTTTTCTTTAATTTTATATTTTCTTTAATTTTATACTATATCATCAAACAATCCTATATGACATACTAATTAATAAAAATAAAATCTCATAAAATTTACCACTGAAAATAGCCTTTAAAGACAAAGACGAGAAGTTGTCTCTTTCATCCTCGGTGTGCCTCCTTCTATTCAAGAAGATGGTGAAATACAGTTGGCTCTTGGAGGCTTTTCGTTTCTTCTTATTTTTGCAATACTAAGACACATATCACCAATTTAGTTGTTGTTTTTACAGTAATTGATACATTTTTGTCTCTGAAATCTATTTATGTATATACACCTTGATTATCAGTTTCTTACATGCTGATCTTGTTAAAACATAGTTAAAATATAGTTAATATGCAAGTATATTATCCATGACCATGATATATCACATGGCCTCCATAATCTGTGTATGCTGGTGGTCGCACACATTTCCAAAAAAATATATACTCCTATAGTTTTTTTGACCAAAGATTATAATTGACATGAAAATATATAACATCTGGGCGACGCGGCGAATATGTGTAGGTGCAAAGGCCCGCCCTTTTCTGTTAATTAACTTTAATATTCTATTGAGTCAAGAGACTGACACGTGAATCCTGAGTTTTGTTTTTCTTCAGTGTCACGTAAACATCATTTTGAACGAAAACTAAGTGCCAGTTGAAGCCATGTAGGATGAAACTACCGTCCAAATCATCGAATGAATTAATTTACATTAGTTTCAAGAATTAAGAGATGCTCTATATTCAATTTTATGGTTGATGAAAATCAGCTCATAGTTAAGAGGCGTAAAATAGACTTTGCCCATGTGATACCGTCCAATATAGGCCCATATCACCCAGGCCCGAGATAAACCCCACACTCAGGAGAAAAATTGAAAATGCCCAACCACTACGATGTAGCCCATTACAGCCCACGTCCATTACACTGACACATCCACCCCACGTCCTCGTAAACGAATCCAACGGCCCAGATCGACCCCACCCTCCATCGCAGCCGTCCGCGCTAGGGCTATCCCACCGCCAAACCCCCACGCCGACCTCTATATAAACCCCCACCTTCTCCCTCCTCCAACCCGAGCCTCACTCGCCTCCCAATTCCTCCTCCCGCCGCCGCCGCCGCCTCGCCGCCGCCGACGAGATGGGTCGCGTGATCCGCGCTCAGCGTAAGGGTGCGGGGTCTGTGTTCAAGTCACACACCCACCACCGCAAGGGGCCCGCGAGGTTCCGCTCCCTCGACTTCGGCGAGCGCAATGGCTACCTCAAGGGCGTTGTCACCGACATCATCCACGACCCGGGCCGCGGCGCACCGCTGGCCAAGGTGACGTTCCGCCACCCGTTCCGGTACAAGCACCAGAAGGAGCTGTTCGTGGCGGCGGAGGGGATGTACACGGGGCAGTTCGTCTACTGCGGGCGCCGCGCCACGCTCTCCATCGGCAACGTGCTCCCGATCCGGTCCGTGCCCGAGGGAGCCGTCGTCTGCAACGTCGAACACCACGTCGGAGATCGCGGCGTCTTCGCCAGGGCGTCCGGTGACTACGCCATCGTCATCAGTCACAACCCTGACAACGGCACATCCAGGTCCACCCGCGATCCCCTCTCGCTTCTTTCTTTGCTTTGATAATTGATGAGATGTTTGTGTTAGATCTGTTAATCTCGTGGTTGTGGTAGTAACTATAATTGAATCTGAAGTGATGCTTGCGTGATTAGAGCTCATCTGTTGGAAATGATCAATCTTTATATAGACGATGCTATTTTTTGTTGCCTAGGATATGCATATACTTTAGATGTTGCTTTGTAATATCTTGTTGCTTAGCAGAGACCCAAAGTAAATATGTGCCATTTGTCTTGAAATGATCCATCTGTCTTGTGATGCTAGTATAATGTAATCTTGAACAATCTGCTTTTGTTTCTTTAGTATAGATCAGCACTCGTAGCCAGTTTTGTTCAATCATCCTTCTGTTTGTTATCTTGTTTTTTATGTATGACTTGTATTGTTGACCGTGCATACTTTCTATTTGTTCTGCCATCATGATTATTGTTGTCCATGTATAGTCAATATTGTTGGAATTCTGTCTATGGTGTTGATTTTGGAATCAAGCAGTCAAGACTATAGTTTTATGATTGTGCCATTTGATACCATGTATGCTAATATAAAAGATAACCTGTTACAATATGTGGTGGTTAGATTGCCATGCTTGATTCTGTTGGAAAGCTGTGTTGGTTCTCGTTAATTATTGTGTATTATTGCAATTCCTTTGTGTATTGTTCAGTGCAAATAGTCTTGTATTCTCCCTGCATCTCAATGATGTTCTTTTTATACTAAATTAATCTTTCATAGTCCCTGCAACTCAATGCTGTTACCCTTCTTGCAGGATCAAGCTCCCCTCTGGTGCCAAGAAGATTGTCCCCAGCAGCTGCCGTGCCATGATTGGTCAGGTTGCTGGTGGTGGCAGGACTGAGAAGCCGATGCTCAAGGCTGGAAATGCCTACCATAAGTACCGTGTGAAGAGGAACTGCTGGCCTAAGGTGCGTGGTGTGGCCATGAACCCTGTGGAGCATCCCCATGGAGGAGGTAACCACCAGCACATTGGTCATGCCTCCACTGTCCGCCGTGATGCACCTCCTGGCCAGAAGGTTGGTCTCATCGCTGCAAGGAGGACTGGTCGTCTCAGAGGCCAGGCTGCTGCTACAGCTGCCAAGGCCGACAAGGCCACTTAGAGTGTTACTTGTTGCTATCAATATTCGCTACCATGCTTATCATCATCGCTAGATTAAAGGACATGTATTTGGTCGTGCTTTTTGCTTGGTACTCTGGTCACATTTGTGATGAATGTTCGCAGTTTTTGTGGTCATGGTCTGGATTCTACATTCCACCTAAAGAAGTTTTTACCTGGTTATTTAATCCTTGAGTTATTTAATTAGCTCATGGTATATTTGTTCTCTGGGGATGATCGTTGTTTGTGCTGGTGGTTAATCGTTCTTGTTCTGTGTGTGCGCTGTGGCTGATTGTTCTCGTGTTTTTGAGCTCGTGGATTATTATAGTTTGGTCTGAGCTCGTTCGTTATTATAGTTTGGTCTGTTGTAGAATATACCGGATTGAAAAGACATGTCTTTTTTGTTTTCTATGTCAACATTTGTTTGTAGGACGTGCTTGAATTCTAGTGAGCCCTTTAGGATTGCATATCAGTATGATAGTATGAGCCTAACCTTCTCGGATAGATCCATATGCCAGTGATTTTCTTCTCCATCATCTCGAATCCAACATTTTTTTTGGGGTTTGAAACATACTTCGAATCAAGCATAAGCCAAACTTGATATTTACCAACGTTTACATACTGCGTTGTACATTTACATACAGCGGTACAACGCACACTTGGCAGAAACTACATGGTTTTCCAGCCACAATTTTGACAACAATAAGCCATCAGACTGGATGGGCTCTTTATTGTTCATCACACATAGTACAATGAGTCACAGATCGGTTTGGCCTTAGCAACTGCAGGGGTTGCATTTGCAGCTGGAGCCACAGCTGCATCCATGGGCAGCCTCACCAGACTCGCCTGCCTTCCCAACCATCATCACCTCAAAGTGCCTGCAAATCAACAAGCCAAATTCAGCAACGAACAGTTTCAGGTATGGAAATATGAATTTTCTTCAGTTTAGCTTTTGATCAGAGCAAAGATCCATAGATATCATACCCCTTCTCGGGTGCAACACCGAGGACGGTTGTAGCGGTGGTGGTGGTGATCTTCTCAGCCAGGTCAGGGTACATCTTTCTGAACCAAGAGAAAAAGTAGAACGAAATATTCAGTAACCAGAAATGAGAATCTCTCCTCATCTTATGGATGGGTTCATGTGTATATAACTTCAGATCAACAAGAGACAAAAGCATAGGAGCTTCAATAGTACGCTGTTATAATGAAAAAGAATGCATCATTTTTTTATATATTTTTCCGACGGCCAGATGAAGAGTATAAATACATCAAAATCACCCAAACTTTCTAGGGCTGTTTGTTTCAGCTTTTTGGGTAGCTTTTTAGCTTCTGCTTTTCAAAACTAAACCAAACAATCAGCTTTTCGAGCTCGCTTTCGGAAAGCTGGAAAGCTAGTTTCTGAGGAAATGGATGAAAAGCTGAAAAGCTGGCTGAAATGAGCTTTTACTGGCTTTTGGTGTGTTGAGAAAATAAAAAAAATATTATAAAAATTAATAGTAAAAGATTATCAGCTAGTAAGTTAGCTTTTCAGAAAGCCAGCTTTCCAGAAAAACTGAAAAGCAGAAGCTCAAACAAACACAAAAACTGAAAAACAGAAGCTCAAACAAACACAGTCTAGGTGCTATGTCTGAATTCTGAAAGCTTATGTCAGTTTATCATGACAAACACACAGTCAACATATTTAGATTCAATAGCTGAAGAAAGAACATACCCACAGCCGCCGCCGCATCCGCAGGAACCGCAGTTGCAACTTCCACCGCACGACATCTTGATCCTCTGGGTATCTTTGTGAACTCAGAAACTTTCGTATGGTTGTATGAAATGAGAGATTGAAAGCTTGATATGAACTCAGTGCAGCTATGCCCCCCTATTTATAGTAGTATACTTGAGAGAAACCTGCAGTATGTGTCAAGCATTATCTTGCCAGAATGATCAATCTGGTTGAAATAGCCTTGAAAAATTGTAATCGTCCATTGACTATGCATTTATCAGAGTTAAAAAATATATCTATTTGAACTGCAATTTGTATTATTCCTAGTTGAAGCATAGTACTACAGATTGATGAGTACCCAGAAAAATATATGAAGTTGACGATTTTTATATAGTTACTTACGCACAAAGGTTGCACTATTCTAATTACTGTTATTTTGCACCAAGTTTCTGCACAAATGTGATCCAAGTTCACGTTTGATTTAAATTGGCTTTCATACCATGATGTCAACTCTTTGCTTAAAGAAGATGCATTATTGCTCATATTTATATCAAACATTTTGAGCACTTCTCTTGTATGAACTGGATTTAAACTTCCACCACCAAAAACAGTTAAATTGTTCAAGTTCTTAGCTGTTTCAATCTTGCATCAGTACTATGATGCAGACTCTGCTTAAGATACGTGCATTATTGCTCAGCCTTAAATTGAATACGCTTCCTTGCACAAGTTGAATTCAAATTTTTTACATGAATCACGCTGGATTTGATTAAGTTCCCAGTCTGGGTTTGATTTAATTAAGTTCCCCAAAAGTCAAATCTATACCAATAGCACACCAAAAGCACACTCATCATCATGCAAATGTCAGTTTGAATGAGCTAAGAGCATGAATTGAAATATATAATTCAGATTTCTTGCACGAATCGGATTCAAAGTACATACACGAAATGAAATATAGAACTGATGTATTATTGTATTTTTTGAACTCAAGTTTATCGTACAACAAGAATTCAAATCCCTCAAGCTACTGACCAAATTATTCTTCCTTAAGACCCACGGCACTAGCTACACCAGCCACACAATTAAACAAATGGATATATTTTACACATCAAATTCGAACAACTTGCTATACTCATCCAATTTAAATTTCTTGCAAAACTGAGCTGGATTTGAGGATGGCTTTTTGTCATCTTACATTTTCTCGTATTATCATCTTTGCAGAGATGCTTTAACTTTCTTCTGGAAAGGAAATTAAGCTCCGAGTTCTTGATATCAATGGATTATCTTTTCTTGTTGGAATCACACGGGTCATTGCATAGCTTCTCCTTTCTGAGAAACATTTTGTAGTTGTCAGTATCAAAGCTTTTGAGATCACACACGTTTTTCTCTCATGTTATCCGCATGATTTATTCTACTTCCTCAATGTTAAAAAAGTTAGGAGTTAACAGCCATATGCCTCAAATTTTGACTGTTCATAAGGCCATGGTAGCCTGGAGAATTCTGATCAAGTGATCAGAGTTTAGAGATACACACAAACCATACTATTATAGTAACATGCTAAGCATAAGAGCAGATAAAGAACACATCTAGCCAAGAACTGGACACAAACTTTATCTGTATTTTCTACCGTAGAATGAGAAAAACAAGAGAGAATCAATGAGAGAAGAAAATTCATACACAAACAATCTTGCATTTCACTGAACAACATTACACAGGTCACACTGACAAGATGATGACCAGTAGATTGGGCTAGAAACCACATAGTTTTCCAGCCACAAACTCCACAATGGTATTTGACACTTGATAGGAGCACCTTGTTCACACAAACACACACACACACATTGCTGAATTCACACAACCAATTTACAGGGACTGAACCATCATGCACAAAATGGCCACCATCTCTTTGTTTCATGTACGTTCTCAGCTGAAGTATGGCAGCTGCTGAGGAGCTGGTGCAAGATAAGCTTCCCTATACCAGCTAAAAAGAGTTTGTCGCTGGGGGCTTGGTGGATTGAGACAAGAGCAATTTTCCCGAAGAAGCACAGGGGAAACTTTGATTTGATCTCCATGTTGATTCTTTGGCAAGTTTGGAAAGAATGAAATGCGAGGATCTTTCGGCATGAATCAAGATCAGTACGCCAAGTTGCTGATTTAATTAACGATGAGATCGATATATGGAAGGAAGCAGAAATTTTTGGCAATACGGGTGATTGAGATCTGAGCGTGCAGTGCGGCCTGGGCACTGCGCCCACCCTCCTTCTCTGCTTATGCCTGTTTTCAGTGTTTCTTGGTGTGTTAATAGCTTTTCATAGCTTGGCTGGAACTCCAGGCAAGCATGGTACGCTTCAATGTCGTTTTGTAAAAAGTTTTACTCCCCTAAATCTTAATACAAAATCGGACAGCCTCTTTGGCCGCCCCGGCAAAAAAAATCTTCTTTTATTTGTTCATCATAGCTAGGAATGTTATTGCATGGTTAGAGTCTTCGCCTTGACATTTAGCAGTTGCAGGGGTTGCACTTGCAGCTGGAACCACAACTGCAGCCATGGCCGGCCTCACCGGAGCCGGCAGCCACCTCGAACCTTGCTTTGCCGTGTCTGCAGAAGAAAGAAACAGAGAAATTCAGACATGGAAAAAAAATTCTGGATCCGGTTCAAGTCTGAATTTCAGTTAGGACTAATTAAAAAATTTCTTAAGTTCAATTCTTAAGGTGAAATATATGCTACAACACCCCTTTTCAGGTGCAACACCGAGGACCATGGTCACCGAGGTGGTGCTGGTGGTGTTCTTCTCTGCCAGGTCAGGGTACATCTTTCTGAACCAAATGAAAAAAAAGTAGAACATAAATACATATAATGTAAGATAATCTAGAAAAACATATAGTTTTATCTGAACATAACTATGAAAACAATGGAAATAGTATGATTTTTCATCATGGGAAATACATAAAAATCGACCAAACTAAGTACTAAAGCTTATTTCAGTTTATTTTTGACAAATCAGTATCTGAAAAGCGTACCCACAGCCGCTGCCGCATCCGCAGCTCGAACCGCAGTTGCAACTTCCACCACACGACATCTTGATCTTCTAGATCTCTTGTAAATTCTTCAGGAAATTATATGCAATGAGGTGTAGAGAAAGCTTGAGGTGAGCTCAGTGCAATTACCTAGCTGAGCACATATGTCCCTCTATTTATAGTCTGCACAATATGTCAGGCATGATCATGTCAGGATGATCTAAGTAGGTTAGGAAGACAATTTGTATGAATTGAAATTCATTTTTTTTACTTTTTTCGCGAACGCGCAAAAGAATTATACGTCAATATATCACAAGAAAGCAGAATTCCAGTTAAACAACTAAATGGTCGTAGGCCATAGCAAGGGGACAAGAAAAAAGAAACCGGAAAAAGGACTGTTAAGGGAGAACTACGAAAAGAAAAAACGTTGCTCCTAAACTTAGGGAGGGGGTGGCTGTGGAGCCCCACTACACTCCCAACAGGACCCCAAAAGCAGCGGCGTCGATAGTTGACCACAGACGGCCTTCCTACGGGATGAACTCTAGAACCGCTGAAACCGACGAGAGAGAGGAATCGAACACCCTAGAGTTCCGCTCCTTCTACAGCTGTCAGGAAACCAAGAGGACTAGGGAGTCAAAGTTCTTGCGAAAATACTTCGACAGGCAGGCCCTAGAAGGCGGCCACCAAACCTGAAGCGTGCAACCATGGGAAGGACCGAGGTCAGGCCAACCGGGAGGAGACAGTACACGATGCCAGACCTAGCGAGCGAATACACAGTCTAGGAGGATTTGGCTCGCCATTTCAAGTTCTTGGGCGCAGAAGGGACAGGCTGAGTGGCTGTGAATACCACGCTTTTGCATAAGATCGATCGTTCAGCAATGTTGCTAGAACGTAAGCCAGAGGAAAACCTTGCATTTAGCAGGGCCTTTGGCCTGCCAAAGCATATCGGCGGAAGCAAAGGAGCGATGGCTAGGAGGAAAGCTTGGTAGGCCGAACGAGCCGAGTATCGTTGATCGCTTGTCCATCTCCACACAAGATGGTCTATGTGCAAGGAGAGAGTTGGACGGGAAGCACCGTAACCCAGACCACCATGAATTGGGAGATGATAGGGACTGTGAGAGAGCTACGAATGTCCTTCACCCAAGAGTTGTCAGCAAGACCAGAAGCGACCGTGTGTGATGCTCGGAGACACGGAGGCACGAGAAGGAGAAGGTCAGGCGCCAAGAAGGCCACCGAGCAACCATCAATCCACTGGTCTGTCCAGAAAAGAGCTGACGAGCCATCGCCTGGCATGAGGAAGGTTGTAACACCCTGAAAATCGGAGACTTAAAAATCGAGAATTTAAAATTCAGAACTTACAAAAACTTTTGGATATGCATCTTGTCGTAATTCATTGTCTCTTATTCACGAGTTTTGTTGCGTGTTATAAATAACGGATTATTTTAAAAGGCGAAAAAGGGTTTTGGAAACCCTAAAAGGAAAAAAATGCAAAATAAAAAATATATAGAAATAAAAATTATAAATATGCAATTGGAAAAAGCTAAGGTGGATAAAAGTTTATTTTGGGATCAAAATTTATTTTTTGAGAAAATGTAAGACAATTATTTAATTATAAATAAAGAAATAAAATATAAACAATAATAATAATAATAAAGTTGGGCAAAATATTAAAAATGTAAAATCTAATTAAATTTATAGTTAGGCCAAAATTTTATTTTTGATTCTACAGTGAATTGCAAAAGGAACAAACAAAAGGAATAAAAAAGGAAAGAAGAATAAAAAATTGGAAAAGCTACTATTCATCGGCCACCACGTGCTCGACCCGGGCCCGGACCCTCCTCGCCGCGCACGGCGCGTGTCGCGTCGCGCCTGTCCCCCACCCGCGCACGCGCATGCCGTCGTGTCGCCGCCACACCAAGCTATGCCTTGCCGCCGCCGCCGCCCACGCCCGCAGCCACGGCGCCGCCGCCAACCCTCCTCGCGCGCGGTGCCCGGCCCTCCCGTGCGCGCCGCGCGCGCGTCACCGCCCACCACGCCTCGCGCCCGCGCGCGCGCCCGCCCGCCGCCGTGCCGCACCCGGACCCTCTCTTCTTCGCCCACGCCGCCGATGCCTATAAAAGGAGCCCGAGCTCCTCCCCCACCTCACCATCCCTCTCTTCCCCATTTCCACCCTCTCGTTTCTTCCCTTTTAGTCCCGCGCCGTCGCGGCTCCGTTTCCCGCAATACGCGCCGTCGCCGCCCCTTTGTCGCACGGGTAAGCTTTCCCCTCTCCTCTTTCCCGTAGCCAACCGCCCCCACGCCCTGCCCTTGCGTCGGCTCCCGAAGGAGAGAAAGAGAGAGGAGAGGGAAACAGAGCAGGAGGAAGAGAAAAAAAGAAAGGGAAAAGAAAGAAGGAAGGAAAAAGAAAAAGAAAAGAAAAAGAAAAGAAAAAGAGAAAAGAGAAGAAGAAAAGAAAGAAAAAGAAATAGGAAGAAACATATTTTGGGAATTATTCAGAAAATTTTGAAGCAAGAATATATTTTTCTAAAATAAAATTAGGGTTAATTAAAGGCTAAAAATTCAATAATATTAAGAGAGTAATTATCGCATGAATTGAATTAGAAATTTATTATAGTCTAATTATTAATAAAATTTTATTATATGAATTTCTTTCAAAAATTTAAACTTCAAATTATTTAAAATAGTGTCGAACTTTAGGATTAATTATTCGTGGATCCGATTATTAAATTCTAGAGATTATCGGTCCAATAAAATTTGGAAATACAATGGAGTTAACCATTTCTTTTCAGCATAATATTCTTGAATCATCAATCGAATGTTTCAAAAATTTAAAGTAAATTAAATTAGAACCTTATCACCACATAATAAATTAAATCGGTAAAATCGCAAAACTCTTCAAAATATTATAACTTGCTCCTTTTAACTCGAATTTCGTCGAAACTCGAACCTAAATTCATCTAAAATCGTAGACTAGTTTTAGGAGCCGCTTTTACGATTTATTTGGGCTTTTGGTGATTTTTATTTGGATTCTAATCAAATTTAATTGGATTTCTCGCACGTATGAATAGAATCCGAGGAGCCGTTGAGTGCACCGAAGATCCCGGTCAACAAAGTTGCGAGCAAGGCAAGTCATCACTACCTTTGAGCATGTTGAACCTTTTTGCGAACTTATGTTTGTTTAAAATCAAATATGCATGCTATACACAGATGGACTCCTATACTTGTGATATCCCTTGCCTTGATACTGAACACTCGTTTATTCTTTGTACCCTACAGAATCGTGCGTTCAGAGTCGTTCTTCGACAATGCTTAGCCGTGCTATGTTAGATTCATGCATAATCATATTTATCAAATGCTATATGCTTGGGCAACTACCTTTGGGAAGGTGGTTGATGTACGGCAGGTGGAGACATGAGCGCCACATTGCCATGACAATGATGAAATGATTCTTTGATGAAAAACTCAACAAACAAATATTTTAAACTGGGGCGGCTGGATGATTTGGGTGGATTCCGGAAAAGGCAAGTGCCGACTTTGGTCAATTAAGGACCGAGCCATGAGATAGCCGAGAAAAGAGCCAGTACAACCGTACTTCTCGAATGGTTATAGACCTAGCGGAGTAGATAGCCGAGCGGAGGCGGTACCCCTACATAGTGGTTCTTATGTATGAGATGAGGCTTAGAATGGAGGATTGAAAATCGAAATTAATTACAACTTGAAGAATGAAGTTTTCCCTTACCCCGGGAGCGCCAGAACTCCTCACACTGCTAGGAAAAGACGGCTAGAGTGCAAGAGAATTTAAGTTCATGGAGCGGGTATTGCCAAAGTGAGGTTATTGAAAGACTTTGCCGTGACCATCTCATGTGTTGGGACGTAGGCTCATTTGTTGGGCAGTCACGGAGTACAGGTAAAGTGTATATCCACTGCAGTGTGAATGAATCAATCAATTCGAATAGCCGTGCTCGTGGATATGGAGCATCGTGACAAGACTTTCGCTTGGCTAGACTCAAAATTTTAAAATGATGGGATGGGCATGCATAATGATTTTTATGTACTGGTGGCTCAACTTCTCGAAAGACGAGAAGGGGTAGATCCCTAGAAAATCATGACGTTTCGGTGGCGGGAAGCTATCCTTGGGATCACAATGGATGGTGGACAGACCGTCGCCGATTTAATAAACTATGGAAATAAAACATGATCAGGCTTAGGTCTTCGGTTTGTGAAAAGAATTACAAAACTGGCTTTATGGAAAAGAACCACATCCATTCTTTGGTTAACCCCTATCATCTGCATCCTTGTTGTGGTGACTTGCTGAGTATGGTTTGTACTCACCCTTGCTATACGCACAAACATTCAGATGTGGACGATGAAGACCCTGAAGATCCGTACGCATACTACCAGGAGGGTGTGGAGGGTGATGGCGTCCAGTAGGTCTTAGCTCCGGTCGTTGCCTGTGGCAATGGCGTGCCGCTGTCTTATCTCCGCTGCCTTATCTAAACTATGTTTTTGAATGTATCGTGCACTAGATGATTCAACAATGTATTCATGGGTACCAAACTACTCGATCCAGGGAAATGGTACTATGAACACAAATGATTCCCGTTATAAAAACGGGGGTCTACAGAGCTGGTATTAGAGCGTGCAGCTATAGGATAAGACCAATGACGCCCACCCCCTTTATAGTTGGCTAAATGGAGAAATCCCCATCTAGGATTATTTTAAAAATAAAAAAATTATGTCTATAAAACAAAATATGTTTTCCCTTATACTCTTATCTCCTTATCTCCTTGTAAAATTTGTTTTGCTCTCACTTCCCCCTGACTCGGGAGTCCTTGCAAACTGATTTGCCAAATTTCTCTCCTTTCCCCCTCAACTCTCTAGTTGCTAAGCTTGGAGCACCATCCGGAAGCCAAGTCAAGTTCAAGCTTCAAGCAAGCCGATCAAGCCAAGCAGTCCCGAGCCAGCATTTCCCGAGGAACAAACGACATTTTCCTGGAGCTCACCTAAGACCCAAATCCGAAAGAGTAGCATCGATAGTTCCTAGGCCGTGTGTTGTTTGTTGTGTGCAGGTGTATGGTTCACATCTATAATGGGGATGTGACCATACTAGGTTGTTTGTTTAATCAACTGGAACAATAAAATTATACTCACATCAGATCAGTAGCAAGCAGATTAGGGTCTCATATGTAGTTAACCTCTTCTTTCCCCTCTCCTGTCTTCTCCGACAACAGATGGTTCACCTACGTCAAGCATCAGCCAACAATGAGAACCCACCGGAGCCCAACCCCACCACTTTGGCCGAGGTCATGGCTGCACAAACCCAGTTGTTGCAGGCCATCGCCAACAATCAAGGAGGCCGTGGAGACTCAAGCCTTGGCGAGTTTAAGAGAGCCAAGCCACCCACCTTCGCTACGGCAGAAGAACCTATGGATGCAGAAGATTGGTTGCACATCATAGAGAAGAACTTGACTCTGGTGCGTGTGCACGAAGCCGACAAAGTGATCTTTGCCACAAACCAACTGGAAGGACCTGCTAGTGACTGGTGGGATACCTATAAGGAAACTCGAGCAGAGGATGCTACGGAACCAACATGGGAGGAGTTCACCGCCGCCTTTCGCGAGAACTTCATACCTGTGGCAGTGATGCGCATGAAGAAGAATGACTTCAGGAGGTTGTGTCAAGGAAACACCACTGTGCAAGAGTACCTAAACCGGTTCACCCAGCTTGCCCGCTACGCAACTAGCGACTTAGTGGATGAAGAAGAAAAGATCGACAAGTTCATCACGGGATTGAATGATGAGTTGCGAGGGCCTATGATTGGACAGGATCATGCTAGTTTCCAGAGTTTGATCAACAAGGTTGTGAGACTGGAGCATGACCAGAAGATGATGGAGAACAACCGCAAGAGAAGACTCGCTATGACCCTCCCACTTCAGGGAGCGTCTCAGCGTCCCAAGGGAGCCACCCCATCTGGATGGAAGCCAACCATCGTGACAACTAGTCGTCCTGCTGCACCTAGCAATGTCAACAGGCCGACTGCTACCCAGTTTCGTACTCCAACACCTACCATGGCTGCTCCGGGAATTAGGAATGTGAACTGCTTCAACTGTGGAGAGTTTGGACACTATGCCAACAGCTGCCCCAAGCCGCGCAGTACCCCCGTCCGTACCGGTGCCAATACAACGGCTGTGCGTGGAACTATTACCCCTGCTGCAGGACACGTTTTGTTCAAGACACCGCAACCCAATGAATCTGCTACCGGACCACACCATGGACAAGTGAATCATGTGCACGCCAAAGAGGCACAGGAAGATCAGAGAATGCTAATGGGTATGCTTTCTATCAACTCCGCCTAGTTAAAGTCTTATTTGATTCCGGAGCATCGCATTCGTCCATATCATCAAAAATAAGCGAACAACACAACCTACACCGGGTAGAACCTAAGAGACCCATGTTAGTACATGCACCCGGGGGAGATATAACCGTACCCCATGCCTGCATCAATGTGCCCATTCGAATTAGAGACATAGTATTTCTTTCAAACACCATGGTATTACCGCCACAAACCCTCGATATCATTATCGGGATGGACTAGTTGACTAAGAACAAGGGAGTTATAGACTTGGCTGAAGGAGAAGTCACCCTGTCCACCCCATGGACTTCACCGACGAGTATAACCATGGACCGAGACTTGATGTTGTGTGAGCAAGCTGCGGGAATATTTACCCTACTACCCATGAGCGGTATGCCAGTAAGTTCAGGATTACCTGGACATATTTTCTAAGGATTTGCCCAGAATGCCCCTGACCATGATATAAAATTTATCATTGACCTATTGCCTGGTACTACCCCATACCCAAGAGACCCTACCGGATGTCGACTAACGAGCCAGAGGAACTCAAGAAGCAGATCAGAGAATTACAAGAAAAAAGATTTGTACGCCCTAGTTCTTCTTCCTGGAGAACCCCGGTATTGTCCGTCAAGAAGAATGATGGCAGTTTGGTGATAACAACATGGGTGAAATGACCGCACTCTCAATCTCGGAAAATTCCTCTAGAGAATGGTAGGTGCAACCTCACCCTAGCAATGAGTATGGACCGAGAATGGTTATCCTAGGTTCAAGGCAACCATTCCAGTTCCCGGAAACCCCCTCAATATTTCTTGGGAAACGACGTAGGAAAATTTCCCATCGCCCTCCCCAGAAGTGAATAAATCCAAATGACAGCTTAGAAAATCCAGCCACCCGAATATGATATGGAGAACCTGTCCTGGTGAACCATCCCTACACAAGGGTTGAAAGTAAGCCTGTGAGACCGATGGATAGACCAAAAGGACAAGCCAAGATCTTGAGGACATGCTAAAAACTTGTTCGTTGGACTTTACCTTGGAGTGGTATAGATGCCTACCCTACGCTGAATTCTCCGACCACAACAGCAACCAAGCAAGCCGGAAGATGTCAGTATAGCCCCCATCTATAGGATTTGCTGATAATGCCTAAAGCAAAGCTTAAGATTTATTTAAAGGGGGTAGAGTGACATGACCATGGATCCTTAAATTGTGCACCATGTTATTGCTAGATAAAATCAAACCTTCTTCTGATGGTCTCCCGTCACCCACAAAGTCCCTGTATCACAATCATACCCTATAGGGTCACTATCCATCTACGAGCTAAAGGTCTCTAAAACTTTGGAGTAGCAAGTCTATTATACAACTTAAGAAAAGCTTAACGTTAGACATACTAAATCTTATATGTTTGAAAGATTTGGTAAAAGTTAAAGGCTGATAAAATCATGTTATTAGAAACAAAGAATCACAAAGGCATGAAATGGACCACCCTTAGAAACTCAGTGACAGATTCCTGCGTCATCCGAAGCAAATATCCTATCCATCGTTTGTTGGGATGAAGACCTAAATAGATCAATTCTATATAAACCAACAGACTTCCAACCACAACCCAACCCAAATCTCGGGGACGAGATTTATTTTAAGGGGGATAGATTTGTAACACCCTGAAAATCAGAAACTTAAAAATCGAGAATTTAAAATTCAGAACTTACAAAAACTTTTGGATTGTTGCATCTTGTCGTAATTAATTGCCTCTTATTCGCGAGTTTTGTTGCATGTTATAAATAACGGATTATTTTAAAAGGCAAAAAGGGTTCCGGAAACCCTAAAAGGAAAAGAAATTGCAAAATAAAAAAATATATAGAAATAAAAATTATAAATATGCGATTGGAAAAGCTAAGGTGGATAAAAGTTTATTTTGGGATCAAAATTTATTTTTGGGAAAATGTAAGACAATTATTTAATTATAAATAAAGAAATAAAAATATATAAATAATAATAATAATAAAGTTGGTCAAAAGATTAAAAATTAAAATCTAATTAAATTTATAGTTGGGCCAAAATTTTATTTTTGATTCTACATGTGAATTGCAAAAGGAACAAACAAAAGGAATAAAAAAGGAAAGAAAAATAAAAAATCGGAAAATCTACTATTCATCGCCACCAAATGCTCGACGCGGGCCCCGGACCCCTCGCCCGCGCGTGACGTGCGTCGCCGCGCGCCGCGCCGCGCCCGCCCCCACCCGCGCGCACGCCCACGCCACGCGCCGCCCCGTGCACGCGCGTGCCGCCGCCGCCCGCACCGAGCCGTGCCGCGCGCCGCCGCCGCGCCCACGCCCCCCTCCCCTCGCGCGCGCATGCCCGCGCCGCGCGCCGACCGACCCTCTCCGTGCGCGCGCCACGCGCCGACGCGCCACGACCGCGCCGCGTCGCCCGCCCTCCCCGTGCGCCGCGCGTCGCCGCCCACCGCGCCGCACGCGCCGCCGCTGTGCCGCGCCGGACCCCCTTCTCTTCCCCCACGCCATGAGATAGCCGGGAAACAAGTCAGTACAACCGTACTTCTCGAATGGGTATAGACTTAGCGGAGTAGATAGCCGAGCGGAGGTGGTACCCCTGCATAGTGGTTCTTATGTATGAGATGAGGCTGAGAATGGAGGATTGAAAATTGAAATTAATTACAACTTGAAGATTGAAGTTTTTCCTTACCCCGGGAGCGCCAGAACTCCTCACACTGCAAGAAAGGATGGGTAGAGCGCAAGAGGATTTAAGTTCATGAAGCAGGTACTGCCAAAGTGAGGTTATCAAAAGGCTTTGTCATGACCGTCTCATGTGTTGGGATGTAGGCTCATTTGTTGGTCAGTCATGGAGTACGGGTAAAGTGTACATCCACTGCAGTGTGAATGAATCAATCTATTCGAATAGTCATGCTCGCGGATATGGAGCATCGTGAGAAGACTTTCGCTTGGCTAGACTCAAAATTTTAAAATGATGAGATGGGCATGCATAATGATTTTTTTATGTACTGGTGGCTCAACTTCTCGAAAGACGAGAAGGGGTAGATCCCTAGAAAATCATGACGTTTCGGTGGCGGAAAGCTATCCTTGGGATCACAATGGATGGTGCACAGAACCGTCGCCGATTTAATAAACTATGGAAATAAAACATGATCAGGCTTAGGTCTTCGGTTTGTGAAAAGAATTACAAAACTGGCTTTATGCAAAAGAACCACAGTCATTCTTTGGTTAACCCCTATCATCTGCATCCTTGTTGTGGTGACTTGCTGAGTACGGTTGGTACTCACCCTTGCTATACGCACAAACATTCAGATGTGGGCGATGAAGACCCTGAAGATCCGTACGCGTACTACTAGGAGGGTGTGGAGGGTGATGGCGTCCAATAGGTCTTAGCTCCTGTTGTTGCCTGTGGCAATGACGTGCCGCTGCCTTATCTAAACTCTGTTTTTGGTTGTATTCCGGACCGTTCGGTCCTATGTTCTAGACATTGCCTTCAGGCTCTATATTGTAATATTATGTGTCTGTCGATGAATGTATCATGCACTGGATGATTCAATAATGTATTCGTGGGTACCAAACTACTCGATCCAGGAAAATGGTACTATGAACACGAATGATTCCTGTTACAAAAACGGGGGTCGACAAAGGTGGATGTCGCAAACATGTCGGAGATGCTCCGCTCAAGGGGGGCCTTCAGGTCAGCCCAGTAGGGGTGGCCTGAGTGCTGAAGCCAGAGCCAGCGAAGGCGCAGAGAGAATCCTGCTGTCCTCAAGTCAGCAATACCCAGACCACCGATTGCTCTGGGGCGACAAACATTCGTCCAAGACACAAGGCACCAACCTTCTTGGACCGAGTCCGTACCCGTCCATAGGAAAGCATTGCGTTTCTTATCGATGGCCTTGACGACCCAACATGGCAGACCGATCATCATGGACACATGAACCGGAATAGAAGAGAGCACGGATTGGACCAGCACAGATCGACTGGACTGAATCAGAGAGATCCAATCATGCCAGCGGTGGTTGAACCCGAGGTGGGACAACACTTCGAGCAGGAATGACCAACTAACCGTGTCAAAGGACTTCGCAATGTCCACCTTGAGGAGTAGACGGGGCGTGCACCTAGCATGGAGTGCCTTGGCCGCAAGCTGAACATAGCGAAAATTGTCGTGGAGTGAATGTCCCTTGACGAAAGCACTTTGATTGACCACCACCAGCTCGTCAAGATAAGGAGAGAGACAGGAAGCCATGATTTTAGAGAACAACTTGCCAAAACTATGGATGCGACTTATCGGGTTGAAATCTTTGACTTTCACGGCCTCATCCTTCTTCGGCAAAAGGGAGATGAGCGCATCATTGAGAGAGGCAAAGCTCTGGCCGTTTGCCAGAAAGAGGGTGTTAAGGGCAACCAGGATTTCCAATTTGATCACCGACCAGCTAGATTTGTAGAAATGGCTTGTGAAACCATTAGGGTTGGGCGCCTTGTCTGACAACGGCTGCTTAGTCGCAGCCCACACCTCTTTCTCGGAGAAAGTGATGTCCAGGGCACCAAGATGTGCCGAACGGTGGCTAAGAGAGTGGAAGTTGAGACAAAGCTCTCGCTCAACGCTTTGTCCCCATGATGCCGCTAAAGTGAGTGAAGGCAAGCTCCTGCAGCTCATCATGAGAAACGGCCAGCCGACCGCCATCGCGAAGGCGCATGATGCAGTTCTTTCACCGTCGGGCCCTAGTGTGTAGATGGAAGAATTTGGTATTGTGTGACCTTCTTTGAGCCAGACAAGGCACGAACACTGACGTGCAATGGTACACTCAAGTGAAGTGTCTTGGTTGCGTTGAGAACTTAAGCTGAAGTGTCTCGCCACAATCAAGACTCCAAGGGAGAGAGAAGACAAGTCTCTTGCATGATCTCGAGCCGAAAGATGAGCACCTTTGCCACCAGTGACTGAAGACGGACAGTGTCGACGTGCCGATTGCTCCAGCTTTGCAAGCGCTTAGCCATGTTAGAGAAACACCAGGCTAGCACGACCAGCGGGGGAAGATGGGCCGACGGCTGCCATGCATCCTGCACAACTTGGAGGAAGCCATTGAACTTAGGCCAGATTGCCTCGAACTGAAAGCGATGTGATTTTGGCAAGGAAACACAAGAGTGAAGGAGGAGAGCACAGTGGTCAAAGGCAACAGACGAGGCTGCTTGGAGGAGACAAAAGGAGAACATCTCCTCCCAATCCATAGAAAAGAAGACGTGATCGAGTTTGACGAACATAAGGGATTCGTGCTCGTTGCTCCAAGTGAAGTGATGGCCATGGAGTGGCAATTCTCGGAGATCCAACTCATCAATCAGCCGACGAAAGCGGCCCATCATGCATCGATTGAGGTTTAGATTGTTTTTGTCTTGGGCCTCAAGAATTAAGTTGAAATCGCCCGCGACAGCCCACGACCCCATGCGAGAAGAGCACAATGACCGGAGCTTGTCTAGAAACCAAAGTTTCTCTGCCTTCTCCTGTGGACTGTAAACTATGGAGAGCCACCAGGGGATACCGTCAGAGTGGTGCCAAACCAACATTATTAGAGAGAAATCAGCATGGTGGACATCCGAGACAAACCAGACGATGGTCCGCCAAGCAAGCAACACACCCTTACTCGGACCAATCGTAGGCAAAAACGAATAATCAAAGTCCAGGCCTAGCATTTTTAGAATTATTCGAGGCGAGATTACATTCATTTTGGTCTCCTCTAGATAGAGTTGAGAGACACGCTCATCACGGACAGCATATTAGTGGGCCCGCGAGTTCAGCGCATGCACGTTCCACACCAAAATATTCTCATTGTATGATCCCATAGAGGTGGACCCACGCACAGAGGGGGAGGGGAGGCGAGAGCGATCAGCCGTAGGCAGACAACGTCTCGGTAGCCTGCGTCGGAGGCAGGGAGCTGAAGAAGAACGAAGAAAACACGATGACGTGGTCCTACGAGAGAGACTGGGTGAAAAAGGCGTTGTAGGCCGCAAACATCTCGACCGAGACAGGACCCTCCTCAGGCACCATTCAATATTTCTTACAAAAAGATGCATTGAATTTGATGTTCTTAGCTGTTTCCATCTTGCTTCAATACTATGATGCTGACCTTTTGTTTAAGATAGATGCATTATTGTACAATTTGAAATCGAACACATTTCTTGTACGAGCTGGATTCAAATTCCTGGCATAAAACAAGCTGAACTTGATCAAGTTCCCAAAAAGTCAACCTGTGCCAGTTCCGGCCTAGAACATATCTAGATCCATCCTTGTGCAGATTGAATTTGAATTAGTAAGAGTATGGATAAAACTCAACTTTCATTACCAGCACTCGTTCTTGTACGAATTTGATTTAAAAATTCACGTGCAAATTGAAATATAGAACTGAAGTTTCTTGCGTGAGCTAAATTCAAGTTTCTTGTACAACCTGAATTCAAATTTGTTTAAGCTCCTGGCCAAACCAATCTTGCTCACGTACAGCTGACTTTGGACAAATTGAATATTTGCTCACGTAGCTAGTAGTAATTGAATTTGGACAGGTTCCCTTACGGATGGAATTTAAATTTCTCTTACGAAAATGGACTTCATTTGAGTCCGATTAATTTCTTGCCCGAATCAAACCTGCTCCACTACCCATGGTTTTCTTTGGCCAACCGCTCCATGCTCCAAAATACATGTATGCGTCACAGCTAAGTTGAATTTTGAACGAGTTCGTGTATGAATTGAAACTGAATTGAAAACATGCAATTCACCTGGAATCGCATTCCGGCCCAGAACTTTACTGGGAATCACGTTCTGGCCCAACTTAAATTGGGTTTCACGGCTTTCACGGTGGTGGGCTTGACAGCGTCGCGCTCCTCGCCGGAGCAGCGCCTGCATGAACCTACTCTTGTCCAGCTCCGGCGGAGGTCGTCTGCGTGAACTCCTCCGGCGTCCTAAGAAACTTGCCATTTCGTTTATTAATGGTTAACTGGAACATAGCTAAGTTTTCACGTCTTTCATTTCACTGAAAATTCTCTAATCTAGCATGATACTGTACTAGCTTGGAAGGCTCACCCAGTAAGATCTCACGGAGAGGAGCTTATCTCTTTCCTCCTTCCGCCCCCCACTCTTCCTCCTCTTCCTCTTCTTTTTCCTCCTCTACACCCACGCCGCTGGATGTGTTTTTAATTTTTTTTAGCACATTTTTCAAACTGCTATAAACAATATATTTTATGTAAAACAAATCTACTTTTTAAGTTTTTAATAATTAATATTTAATTAAATATGCTAATCAAGTTTCTCGTGTAGAAAACAACCGCCGCGCTCATATTCTGCCTATAATCTTGTCAGTCATTTTGCTTAGTTAAACTTCTGAACTACCTTTTGGTAGGTTTTCGCATTAATCAGGAACAATGTGATTGATTGCATCAGTAAATTGAACTGAAAGAACAAGACATACACAGGTAAACCATATTATATTTTCAGAACCAAACACTCAGATGAGATAGTGACACAAACATAATGTAGACTGTAAACTTCAGGTGCCCCAAATCACAAGGTCATATCATGGCCTCTAAGATTCAGACAAGAACACAAAGGACTAAAGGGACACCTCACAAGATTCACAGGACACATTAGTACATCAGGATGAACAACAAGCTGAGACACACACTGGAGCCATTGCACACCAAATGGCTTCTTTATTTACTTGTACATATATATCATCAGCTTCAGCAGTTGCAGGGGTTGCACTTGCAGCTGGAGCCACAGCTGCAGCCATGGGCAGCCTCACCAGACTCAGCTACCTTGCCAACTCCCTCAAACTGCCTGCAACGAAACAAATATAATTCAGCAACGAACAGTTTCAGGCCTGGAACTCAAGTAGGATTTTCTTCAGTTTAGCTTTTGATCAGGGAAAAGATTCAGAGATATCATACCCTTTCTCAGGCGCAACACCGAGGACCGTGGTTGCAGTAGCAGTGATGGTGGCGATCTTCTCAGACAGGTCAGGGTACATCTTTCTGAACCAAGAAACATAGTAGAACATAAAATTCAGTAACCAGAAATGAAAAATCTCTTGTCATCTTTTGGATGGGTTCATCTGAATATAACTTCAGCTCAATGGGAAGCAGAAACATAGGAGCAGCAATAGTATGATTTCAACATGGAGAACATATCAAAATCACCCAAAATAAATGGGTGCTATCTCTGAAAGTTTGTGTCAGTTTAGCTTGTAGGACCAACATATTCATATTCAGAATCAGTAGCTGAAGAGCATACTCACCCACAGCCACCGCCGCAGCCGCAGGAACCGCAGTTGCAACTTCCACCGCAAGACATCTTGATCTTATGGGTCTCTTGAAAACTCTTAGAACTTGTATGCAATGAGAGATTGAAAGCTTGATATGAACTCAGCTGCAATATGCACCCCTATTTATAGTTGCATAGCTGCATAATTATGTCAAGCATTATCTTGCCAGAATGTCGTTGACGTCAGATTTCTGTATGCATTTTTCGGAGTAAATAATGTCAATTTGTTTGGCCTGCAATTGTATCATTCCTTGAAGTTTAATACTACACGTTGATGACATCCAAAAAAATATAATATTGACGACTTCTATATAGTTGCTTGCGTGTAAAGGTTGCACGGTTCTAATTACCAATAATCCGAACCAAGTTATTTTAAGGTAAAACTCAATGAGTGCAGTGAGTTCCTGCTTTTTAAATTAAGAAGAAGAGAGTTTGCCTAGTTTAATGTGAAACCGGACCCCAAAATCTCACAATAACCCAATTTTTTTCGTGAACGCACAAAACGATTACACGTCAATATATTAGAGAAGAAAAGTTTATAAATTGTCCACGTCAAGCTAGCCCAACTTACGTTTAACGGAGGAGGGTGAGGAGAATACAAGGTAGAAGGAAAGAAAGAGTACCACGACGAACTACTTGACTCCGAGAGAACGAGAGAACGGAAGAGGCTAGGACAAGCTAAAAACACAAGAACCCAATTAATTAAGAGGAAACCAACAAAACCACGCAGAGCACTCAACACAACAACTAGAGACGACACCAACCCACAAGTTGGCAAACACTCAGATGTGGAGTAGTAATATCTAGGACGCTGTCGACGATCATCCTGAACGAACCAAGTTTCTAGAAAAATGTGATCTAAGTTGCATCTGGTTCAAATATGCTTCCGTACCATGATGTCAAACCTTATGCTTAAAGCAGTTGCATTATTGCTCATATTTAAAATCCAATAATTTGAAGATGTTTATGTATGAACTGGATTTAAACTTCCATCACAAAAAACCGTTGAATTTGATCCAAGTTCTTAGCTGCTTCAATCTTGCACCAGTACTAATGTACTATGATGACGACTCTTTGCTTAAGATAGATGCATTATTGCACAGCTTGAAATGAATACTTTTCTTGTATGAGTTGAATTCAAATTTCTTGCACGAATATCATGCTGGATTTTATTAAGTTCCCAAAAAGTCAAACCTATACAAGACAATCATCATCGTGCAAATATCAACTTGAATGGGTAGCTAGTACAGGCTGAAATATACAATATTCAGATTTGTTGTACGAATTGGATTCAAAATTCAAAGTTCCTACACGCATTGAAATATAAACTGATGTTTGTTGTATTTTTGAACTCACGTTTATGGTACGACTAGAATTCAAATCCCTTAATGTACTGACAAAGTCACTCTTCCTTTAAACCCACGTCGCTAGCTAAACCAGCCTGCCAAAAGAATGGATAGCTTGTACACATTAAATTTGAACAACTTGCTAGCTGCACGAATTCAATTTAAATTCGTATCATAAACTGAGCTGGATTTTGAGTTAGATCTTAAAGAAGGCAAAAGCTTTGTCTCGTATATTAATAGAGCAAGAGTAAATAAATTTGGAGTATATACAAAGATTTTGAGTGATAATTCTACGCAGATCAAACCTGCTCATCTCACATGGAGCATATGTGAAAATAGCTTTTCAGTAGTGTAGGTGTAAAATCACGTGCACACACCATAAAAATCTTAAATTAAAAGTAACTTGTACAAGAGATGATGTAAAATTTGAAAACTAAACACTCAACTTTGTTCGTGAGATATGAAACTGACAAAAAGAAGAGGATTTCATATATCTCAAACAAAATTGTGTAGGGCTATTACATGGTTGCATTTTATCACCTCATACGCATGTGAGTCCTTTTAGGTGAATTTCACCCACTTTACAATGTGTTTTACACGGAATAACAACCGTAGCTTCTGGGGAGGGCTTCTAAACATATTAGCCAACTTTACAATCATAGCTGGATAACTTGGACAAGGCTCTCTAAAAAGCCAAAGAGTCGGAAAACGTTTCAAATCGATCATCCGGGCGAAGCCAGAACATCAGACACAACCTTACTTCCAATATGATTATTCTCTTCTTCCTATGGACATGCTAATCTCTCCTCTCCCTCATCTACAGTGTCAGGCGGTGAGCAGAATGCATGCATGCAACTTACATGCAAGCATATGCATGTGTAAATGTAAATTAAGGGACAATCTTTAAATTGTTTTTCTCTTAAACTATTTGTCCAATCTACAATTTAATCACACCATTATATTTGTTACAAATTAATTTTTACAATAAGATTTTACCTGATTATATTTCGATTAAAAAATATGTATGTTTCAACCATTGAAACTTAATGTTTCATGTATGAGAAGGGAATATTTCAACAAGAGTTCGACTATGTTGCACATGTTTAGTTCTTTTTCTTGCAACGAACTTTTTTAATATTGCACGTTGTATTGTTTGGATGTTTCAATAATGTATTTTGATGATGTTGTGTGTGGTGTTTTTAGAATGTTTTAGGAAGTATTTTATTATATTTCAACAGTTACAAACTGATGTTTCATATATAGGCCCTGTTTGGGACTGCTTCACGAACTCTGCTTCACAAACTCCACCGTAGAGCAGCTCCACAAAAAACTGGAGTTTGTGGAGTACCTCTTTAGGTGCTCTCACAACTCTCTCTTTTTTTCTGGAGCTGCGTGTATGGAGCTGAACCCGTTTGGCTAAAAAATATGGAGCAGAGCTAAAAAAGAGAGAGCGGAGCAGTCCCAAACAGGCCCATAATGTAAAAATGTTTCGGTTAAAAAATATTTTATTTGAAATATACTCATGTGATATTTTGTTGTGAAAAATTAATTACATTGAATACAGTGGTAAAGTCAGATTATAAATCTGATAATTAAGTTATGAGAAAATAATATTTAAAGTTAACTAATATATCTTTAATACATAGCAGTGCATATATACCGAGAACATAGAGGAGAGGGCCCATTGTATGCATGGCTACATGCAGTGCAAAGAGGATGAAGGAAGTATGCGAGAGACTGAGAGAGTTGCATGCATGTGGTTAGAAGAGGTGTCTGATTTTAAGAATTTTATCAAACGTCCGATGTCTAGTTGTGTTCGTGGGAAATAATTTCGTACAATTCTAACATCGATGTAAGTAACAATCCCGCTAGCCGCATAAAAACTCATTTCATAGTACATCTCCACATGTTAGCACAAAATTTAAAGGAAAAGTATGACTAGATTGTGATAAGTGGAAAAAAAGTTTGCCCATCCCATTTACATCTCACATGCATCCTCTATTTAACGTTTATAGCTCATTGGTTTACATAGCCCACATGCCACCAATGTAACAGTTGTTGGTTCGACACGCACACTTGGGCCTTTCTTGTGCCGTTGCCGCTGTCGCTGCCTTATTAATAGGCTTCGTGGCAGTAACCCAGACAAGGCTCTCCGTGTAAGGACTCACCAAGAAGGCGTAGGGCTCTTGGAAAACTCCATCCATAGTTGAACTCACTACTAGAAAAACAATTTTTTCTAACATCACGATTTTATTTTTTTGGCAGACTATAAAACCATCGTTTGCAAAAATAGCTAAAGATACCATAAATCTAGTCCCATTGTGAAAATTGATTTTCACATATGTGTTCTTAAGAGGTTTTCCCTCTTAAGACGTCCGCATGCAAAAACATTAGTCCTCATAAAATTAGCCTCCAGCAAGCCTCCATCGGCTATGTCCTCCAGCCACCTCTCCAATTCACTCCCTCACCTCACCCTCCACCCACCTCTCCTTCACTCCCTCACCCTCCACCATTAGGCCAGAGGAGGGAAGGGCAGCGGCGGTGGCCATAGCAGGCGACGGTGCCGTGCTTCCCTCTCCTCCCTCCCACCCTTCCATATCTGGTTGGAGGAGGAGAGGGCGGCGGCGGCCACAACAGGTGGCATGCGAAGGTGGAGCTCCCCTTTACTCCCTTCCTCCCTCCCAGATCAGGCCAGAAGAGGGAAGCGATAGTGGCGATGGACACCGTAGGCGGTGGTGGAGGTGGCGCTCCCCTTCCTTCCTCCATCCCAGATCTAGCTGGAGGAGAGGAGGAGCGATGGTGGCGGCAGCCACCACAGGCGGCAGCGAAGCCGGCACTCCCTTCCACCTAGATCCGACCGGAGGAGGGGAGCGATGGTGGCGGTAGCCACCACAGGTGCGTGGCGACGGAGGTGACGCTCCCCTTCCTCTCTCCCTCCCCTCCCAGATCCGACCAGAGGAGGAGGGCAGCGACGAAGGCCGACAACAGCGATGACCGGCGATGGCACGGGTCCCCTCGCCTCCCCTCCCTTCCTCCTAGATCTCCCCTCTCCCTCCTATATCTGGTCGAAGGGGGGAGAGCGGCGACGAGTAGGGGGTGGTGGCGGGATCTTTTTTTTTAGCCTAGAATATTTTCACGAGTAGGTGGCTGTAGCGTCTACGAAGATGAAGAGTCCGCTTACGAAAATAATTTTCTCAGACAAGACCGATGACTGTCTATAAAAATAGTGTATTTTCGTAGTCCTTGGTGTGTAGGTGGGGTGAATGACCACATGAAAAAATCTCTTTTTTCCGTTTGTAAAAATCTGTTTCCTAGTAGTGACATGCCTCCCACCGATCATCGCGGCCATTGTTGCTGTACACCCAGAGCTCTTGCCGACCTGATACGAACAACCCGAGGCATAGCTCGCCGTCGAGCTCCGATAGCCATGGTAGCTCTCCGTTCTGATCGATCGGATGCCAAAGATGGCAGCGGATGGTGGACGACGCTAAAGCGGAGGAGGCCAGCCCGGCGGCGGCGGCCGGAGTTTCAGGAGACTCTCGTTGAGTAGTTTCCAGAAGAGGTTTCCGCGGGAGTGGATGGCGGTATGCAGGTGGCAGACCGGGTACGGCGGCGGGCGTCAGCGTCTCTCTCTCCAGACGGCGGCGTCGTTGTCGGCGGAGCGGTAGACGTAGCGAGCGACCTTGTAGGTGTTGGTGCGAGGGTCGAGGCCCAGCCCGGTGGAGTGCCACCGCCACGCGGCGGTGGTGGCGGCGGCGGCGACACGGCTGCTTTTTCCGGCAGCGTGAGGACGTCGCCTGTGGCCGGGTTGATCACGCCATCGCCGTTGGGGAGCAGCACGAGGCCGTCGCAGCAGCGGGACGTCGTCGGGGTGGACTCGTCGCCGTCGAACACTGCTACGTGCACGAGCTGTGGGCACCGGCGGCGGCCGTCGTCGGCGGCGGCGGCGGCGGCGGCGGCCACTCCTTGAGATTAGGCCCCACCCAATACCGGCCCATGGGCTACTCGTTCCATCTCCCATGACACCTTGAAGCCCACTAGGCTGTTCGTTTGTTGAGGTTCCATCTCTCCTTTCTTATTTCTCACGGGCACGTTTTTCAAAATAATAAACGATGAGTTTTTTAATAAAATCTATAAAAACGTTACTTTAAAAATATTAATCTATTTTTAAAATTTTATGTACTAGCATGTCGTTTCGTTTTTCAATTTAAGTTCCTAACCACACTAAAAACATCATCGTCTCTAAAGAACCTAGCCATCTCTCCAAAGCCACACATACTGCCCCTTACAGATCCTCTCTTTTAACTCAACCATCTTTAACTCAACCATCTTTGACCTTGGTACGTCCATTCATAGGTAGTTTATCGAAGTTCGAATATGTTGCTGGTGAGGAGACTCATCAAAAAAGTTCAGTCATCATCGGCTCGATGCGACGTTCTGTATGTCACTCAGAATAGTTATAAAAAATTTAACAAGATAGATTAATATATGATAAATCATTTCACAAACTCCACAAATATGTAAGATAAAATTTAACTTTTATATATTAAAAGTTAATTGTGAATATACGTTAACGATTATAGTTTAATATGTTTTTGTTGCAACTTGTAAAAGTTAAATTTTAATGTAAAGTGATTTATCATATATTAATCTATCTTGCTAATTTTTTATAAATATTTAAGTGACACGCAAATAACGAGAGTTTAAAATCCACTCTAGTCCATCCCCTTCCTTCCTCTCATCTCTTCCTCCTCCAATCCAAGGTTTAAGAATAATGAGCTGAGCCATTTGATTATAATAGAGTAGCTAGGTGGTTGAAATTTTAGCAAAGGTGAAATATGTATGAATTGGGTCCAAATTCTCTTGCCCAAAGACACATTGAAATTTTAGCAAAGGTGAAATATGTATGAATTGGGTCCAAATTCTCTTGCCCAAAGACATTGAATTTGGTGCGGTTGTTAACTGCTTTAGATAGATGCACTGTTGCATAGCTTTAAATCTAACGGTTTCTCGTGTGAATTGGAGTCAAATCTTTGACACATAACGTGTGAATTGGAGTCAAATTTACCATGATTAAGTTCCATGCCAGGCTACCAGATTTGCCGAATATTTTTGAACCTGCTAGCACATTACTAATCGAGTATTTTGAGCCAGACGTGACAAGTGCGAGCTGGCCTGATCTAGCTCGTCGTCAATGCATGAAGAAATTTGCACGTCACCGGCGTTTCACACTGCGATCATGTTAGGAACTGAGGATAGCTAATCATTTATAATCAATTTAATAACTAATTTGTATAATACTTACATATAAATATATACCACGTTATTAAGTATTAATACTTAGTTACGTTTCTCTTACGTATAGCATCTTAAAGCATTAGCATTTCTGTTCTTTCTTCTCTCTTGGCTTTTCTAGTCTATTGTTTTTGACCTCTCTTGTCTTCTTTACTCAGCTGGAAGCATGGTCACAGCTCACACGCTTCACGTGGCTAGCTTAGCAAGTGCAACGTGTCTCTTGCCGCCACCACACACACTTGTTCACTTTGACTTCCTCACTAGTTAAGTAGATAGACGCCAGCCAATGTGTCAATGCATGGCTACAGACCCACTGTAGCCTCAATACTTCTAGATGTGTTGCGTAGGCTTGCACCCCATGGTTCATAAATTTTCGGGAACACGGACCCCGATCGTTTTTTTTCAAAAAATAAATTCGATTTAACTTGTTCTTTTAAAAAATATTGATTGGATTTCACTGGTAGTCAACGGTTTTCACCTTAACCGAACAAACCGTCTTCATCTGTTCTTTTCTAGTGGCTGGATTTTCTTATCCTCTTACAACTAGAGAGGTAATATTTAATTCATATATTAAAATTTATAATAATTTTGGTTTTAATAAGTACTAGCACTAACAAATGTAACATCAAACAAAAAGATCATTTTTAGTCTCCGTTTAAAAAAGTGTCGAGTCCTCTACTATCTTTAGTACTACTTGTTTCAGTCCCGTTTTCGTTGTCTTAGTTATAACCCGAGACTAAAATATGTTGCAAACCAGGATTATAAAAGGATTCCTTAGCAGTAAACTTACCATCCTAATTTCACCAATTTTGAAGATGGGCTCGATATTACAACCATATTAAGGATTAAAGAAAAATAATTTTCTTATTTAGAACTTGATTTTGGATGATGCGTGTTAAGCACCTACAATACCAAATGATCCCATGGTGAATTTCTCAACCAACCGACTACCAACCAACTGACCACACTTTATAGTGGCAGAGCCAGAAAGTTTATAAAGAAGTCCAAATAATATGAGAGATTTTCTTGATTGTCTACTTCTTATATCTCCTTGGGTAGTGGCTTCGCTGTTGCCTCATCCTGATCACCATTTTTTTCTCCTGATTACCATTTTCTTCTCTATCGTAGTCTTATGATACTCCCAATGCAGACTCTACTATGATTTTTATCCTTATTTAATACCCCTCTATTTAATATGATCTGTTGATGTGACACCCTATTTACTGAAGAGAAGCCTCAGAAACAAGAAATTGTTTCCTATCTAGACTTGACGTCCTCCCGTGAATCGAGGCGCTAGACTCTCGTGTTGGGAGGAGATGCTAGTTTCTTCCATATCCCATGCACCCGCACCTCCGCCTACTCCCATCCGCGGCGCCGTTCCATTGCTCTCGCCGCCACCTATTCTTCGCGCTGTCGCGGCCGAGCCTGGCCCCCCGCCGTCAGGAGTTCGCCCGCGCCTTCACCATCGTCAAGCCTGGCCCCGAGCGCTCCGTGCCGCCGCGCGGCCCCCGCCGTCGGGAGTTCACCCGCGCCTTCGCTGTCGTGGAGCCCGGCCTCGAGCACCTCCGTCGCTACTCCCCTCCCCTCCCCGTCGTCGGACGTTCGCCCGCGTCTTCCCCGTGACGCCTTCCCCGTCGCCGAGCCCGGCTAGAGCGCTGCCGCGCCTGTCTTCGAGGGCCTCTGCGACGCATCGTCAAATTTCTCCGACAAGCACAAGTTGTTGTTGTGTGTTGTGATGTGCTCATGTTTGTGTTGCCATGTCATAAAAAATCAACTCTATTTGTGTTGTGTATTTAATTTTTTTAGGGAGTAGAAACTGTGCATTGGAGATGATGGTTTCTTATTATGAGGTCTTCAAGGTATAGAAATCACGGGTAGTTTTGTATTGGGAGTACTCTTACATATGAGATTATACGATAACTTTATTGAGTTACCATCAACACTCCAATGAGCCAGTGATAGATGAGTTGACATATAAGACTGTCACAAATTTACGGTTGCATGTACAAATCAACAAGTTCAAAGTCAAAAAGGCAAAAGGTCAAAAGCCAAGATCGTTTGAATTTCCACCTGGCGCCGGCTGGGCTATCTGGCCATGGTAGCCACCAACCCAAGCATGCACAAACACCGCTTTAATTTACTTTATCTGTCTCAAATCACGGGCATCCATATCACACGAGCATCCTCTCTCACAGTTTCACACGCTATCAATCATGCTATCAGGATGAAACTAGCTAAGTTGTCCTCCATATATCAACGTCATCTCATATGTCTAACAAATGAGTCTTTTCGTGTAGCATCTTTTTCTAAAAAATTAAATCGACCCTCTTACTAATAATATCTATCATCATAAAAATAACTATCTATAAATATGAATATGAGCATCCAATTGTGTATTTGATGAAGAACCCATCTAATTGAGCAAAACTCTCTTCGCGTGATATATATTTTTACTTTTGACCGGATTCTTTTCTCGGCTATGAACTGTCGCTGATATGTGGGCCCTCGTTGAGGCAGGAGGAATCTGTTGACCGGTTTACATCGTACGTGTAGGACATTAGATAGTGTCACAAGCGATAAATAGTCCACATTAATGGCACAATTAACTCGCTCACATGTCCGTGCCTAACACCCGTCACACACGTGTCACTTAATTTTTTTCCTTCCTATTCTGAGGCTGCCATGTGGGCCCATTCGTGGCCACGTCAGCCTCTCGTGCTATATATAATCAGGTGGTGGAGAGCGCGTGATCAGTGTGGCTGTATCGGTGGTGGTTGATCAGTCGTCGCGATGCCGTCCTCGTCGTCGCCGGCGCGAAACGGCGGCGAGCTGGCGGCGGCGGCGGGGGAGGGAGGGAGGAAGAAGGCGGTGAGGCGGCGGCTGGTCGGCGTGTGCTGCTGCTCCGGCTGGCGTCGCTGTGCTTCGCGGTGGCCGCGGCCGCGTTCGCCGCGACCGACGGCGCCGCGCTCCGGCTAGCGCCGTTCAGGTTCCTGCTCGCCGCGAACGCCATCGTGGCGGTGTACTCGGCGTTCGAGGTGGCTGCGGCGGCGTGGGAGGTGGCCGGCGGCGGCACGCTCCTCCCCGAGGCCATGCAGCTCTGGTTCGACTTCGGCCACGATCAGGTAGGCCGCCGCCATCGCTAGCAGCTCGTTAGCTCGGAATCGCCATGGAATTGAAGAACTGGATGTGCGCGCGTGCAGGGGTTCGGGTACATGGCGCTGGCGGCGGCGGCGGCGGCGGCACGGGAGGCGGCGACGTGCGGATCACACGGCAGCGGAGGAGGAGGGATGAGCGGCACGGCGTGCGTGCAGGGGGACATCGCGGTGGGGCTCGGGTTCGCGGAGTTCGCGGCCGTGGCAGCGGCGGCGGTGGCGTCGGGGTACCGGCTCGCCTGCTTCCTCGCCACCGGGTCGCGCTCGCCGGCCTCGCCATCCTCCTCCCCCTACTGACCAATTCAGTATCCCGTCGCCGGAACAAACACCTCTCGGGCATGAAATCTGCAGTGTCATGCTCTAGCTAGCTTGGACATTGGATAGCTCTAGCTGCTTAATTTGCCACCTAGCCTTAATTACATGTATTAATTAAGGTGCAACTCGATTGGATATCGATCAGAGTGATATATATTTCGTGTGAGTGCTGTTGATATTCCAAGTTGTATGAGAAATTGAGAAGAGAACCACCAGAAGAAATCGAAGAAAATGAAAATCTATTATCACATATACCAATTTCAAGAACGCGACCGATATAATGCTTGCACATGTGCGTACGTGTGTGCGCGTGTAGTGGTATATACTCACAGAAGGAAAAAAAAAAGGTAATGGTCGTGAGATGGCTATATGGCCCGCCAGAACGTGTGCAACTGCAAAGCGCAACATCAATTGCGGCCCGGCGCGGGAAAGGATGGCCTGGGCTTTCGGCCCATATAAGGATGGGCCCTAGCTGGGCTGGAGCGACAGAAAGGCTGTGTTTGAATCTTGGGAATATTTTACATTTTACATTTTATTTTTTAAAAGATTCGTAAAACTCATTTTCTGTTTTCAAACAATTGCAAAAATGATCCCCTACCACCTTTGGGAGTGCGATTTTTAAAAATCGCCCTCCCAGAAAGCGATTTTTGTGACGTGGCGCACAGGTTGGCCTCCGTCGATTTTTGGGCATTTTTGAATTTGCAAAAATCCGAGGGTCTAAGTGCAAAATCGCCATCTTCCTCCACCAGCCTCCGCACCCTGCTTGTGTGCGCGCGGCGACGACCGCGGCGAAGCGGGACGGCATGTAGAGGGAAGGCGACAACGCGCGTGGAGGCGGCTCGCGCGGCGCGGGTTAGGGTTAGGGTTACGGATTTTTTGCATTTAGACCCTCGATTTTTGCAAATTTAAAAAATGCTCAAAACGTCAATGGAGGCCAACGGCCGTGAGCCACGTCATAAAAATCGTCCTCCCGAGAGCGGCGAGGACCATTTTTGCAAATGTTTGAAACAAAAAATTATTTTTGCAAATCTTTTAAAAAATAAAATTAAAAATGCAAAAAATTTGGAATCTTGGGGAGGAGTAGCGATAGTTAGCGGAAACATGGTTTGAACTGTTTGTGGCTATTGCGGGCGATTCTTGATTTTTTTATTTTTAATTTTGTTTATTAAAATATTTAAAGATATATATTTTAAAATTTTACAAAACTAGTTACCCGATGCTCTCTAGAAAGGCGTTTTTTAAAAACGCTCTTTTATAGAGCGATTTTTATGACGTGGCAAACGATCGTTGGCCCCCGCCCAACAACCGCTCGTCGAGGGAGGGGTACTTTTGGTTGCCCTTTCAGAGGACATCTTTTACATGCGGAGAGCCACTTGCAAAATGGCTGGGAGGATGGTCTGGCATTTTTGCAGACGGCCCCTAGAGGATGTTTTTTTGCTGTAGGCCGGGGGGCCGCCTGCGAAAGGGTAGCGAAGGATGACATTTTTGTAGTCGGTCCCCTTGACGTCCTCCTACGGGGCGAGTTTTGGCCCCCCGACTATAAGAGCCCTTCATTCTCTTGGAATTCTCATTATTCAATTTTAGTACATTTTAGTTTTATTACAATGTATTTTAGTTAGACGGTAGATCTGGATCACATATTTGTATAATTTGAGAAATAGACCATAGAACATATTTTTAGAAATAGAGACTTAGGGCATAGTGCAAATTGTACCATATGTTTTAGTTAGACGGTAGATCTGAAGCACACATCCTATTTGTAAAATTTCAGACCTAGGGCATATAACATATTTCTAGAATTTAAGACTTATGGCGTAATATATATTGATAAATATGACGTTAGATTTGATTAGTATGATTTGAACTTAGTTAACATACTTTTTTTATCAACGGAATGTCAAATAAGGTCATATTTTAGTTATTTCACGGTCAAGACAATCTTAGATTTGGTCTAGATGGTATTTATCTGTCGGATTTTAGCATGACATCGAAGGGCATCGATAGGCATGCAAAGAGATCCTTTTAGTGAATTTATAGTTGGTTGTTGCAATAATTCAGAGTCGAGAAATCAACACAATGTTTGTATTTGTCATAGTGAGTCATGCAACGGGATGTTAATTCTAGGAACTAACGCCGATGAATAGCACTATCGCCTAAAAATAGTATATGGAGATGGCTTTTGAATAAGTTATGACCCCTTGTTATTTCTGTGTCGGTGTATGAAAAGGATAGCAGCGTTGCAATAAAAATAATGGGATCTTCTAGGTCTTCATTTTAGATTAAAATCATTCTTATACCCATTTGAGGTCTTCATTTTAGATTAAAATCATTCTTATACCCATTTGAGGTATCACGTTGTAATTAGCAAATGCTCAACCTTACAGGAATACTGATAAATATCAATTATGTCTCTAATGTCTATATAATAGGAAAATATGAAAGTGTACATGCAACGATGTCTAGATGAGTGCACGTGTGATAGTGGTATTTCTTTTTTTAGTATTTTGTTGGAATCTATGTCCAACCCTATATGCTATGTAATAATTCAAGCCGGTTTTGTTCATTCAGAAACTAGCCATGTAGCATCTATACTAATATAAAATATCATATAGCATCTATACTAATATAAAATATCAGTTCATCCCGTAATTAGTAATTAGCAGTCTCCCTGCAATTAGCGACCTCCACTACCGTGTTCACTACCGCGCATGAACGGTTACAGAAATTAATTAGCAATCCATCTCCCACTCCCCTACCCTGCCGCCTCCGCCTGTCCGCCTCCTTGCGCCTACCCCGTCGTCATCACCTGCAGCCTTCTCCACCAGCGTCGCCAACTCCTTGCGTCTACCCCGTCGCCCGCCGCCTTATCTGCCATCGACAGCCATGAAGCCTACTCCTCGCGCCTACCCCGCCGTCGTCGCCCGCTGCCTTCTCCACCGCCGCCGCCGCCTAGTGGCTGCGTGTCGCCGTCGCACTTCCCCGACGCCGCTGACGCCACATCCAGCGCAGTTCGCCATCGCGCGCCCATAAATCCCCCGTTTGCCGCTACTCGATTTCTCTCCTCTCCCGCGCTGCCCCTCCATCATCGTCGCGTCGCGCAGCCCCTCCACGATTCCTCCCTTCCGCGCGGCCCTCTCCCGCTCTTCGCGCTGTCCCTCCCCACTCGAGTCCATCCCGTCGCCAGTTCGTCGTCCACCACAATCACCGCCAACCGTCACCGTCAAACGTCGACCTCTCCGCACAGCGCCGCGCCTCCATCCCGTCGGTCATTCTCACCCTCAGATGCCACCGTCAATCTCCTACTGCCATCGACCCGATGCTCGCCCTCGTCTAGATCGGCGTCGTCGCTGACCCGATGCTCGCTCTCGCGCAGATCAGCGACACCAACAACCCCTTCCAATCAGGTACAATATACATCCTCCGAAGAAATAAACATCTTTGACTTGTCCAATTGATTGACGCATGACACATATGGTCAGGTTTTGATCAATTAACTGGTGGTACATATTCTCAGATTTTGGCAAAAATACACAGATACACTCGCTGGCCGATGACGCTCGCCGGCCCCTCCTCGTGCCCTCCGCCGCCCGCCTCCTCGCGCATGCCCGCCGCCGATGCTCGTCAGCCCCTCCTCGCGCCCTCCGTCGCCCGCCTCCATCCGAACAACTCAAAGAGGAATTCACTATCTCGAATCGAAGATGCGGTCGATCTCCACCTGGTATGGTTGCTTCTTCTGCGGAATCCTCTCGCTCCGTTGTATTGAGGATTGATTGCTTGCTTCGGTGAGTTCCAATTTAGTGAAGCGTAGGCTATCGAATCCACCGATTTCGTTTTATTGGTTGAACTGTTTGGTCTCCACGAGTTGATGGCTTGTTCTTGCTGATATCATACACCTACGGATTATCAACGTCATTTGGGTTCTTGGTCAATGGGATAGAAATTAGAATCGTAGAAATGCCCGTGGGGTGGGATTTTGTTGATTGTTTCCCAATGTTGTTGTTTCACATTGTCCAATTGATTGCTCAAGTTATAGGAGAATTGAAGAATTGATGAGATTTGGTGATTAGAGGGACATTGCTGCTGAGGCATTGAGGTATGGGGTTCATTCCTTCTCCTTGTTGAGTGCTTCATTTGTGTATTAGCTGACATCACCGTTAGGTTCTTAAGTTGCAAATAATGGGTGGTTGCTATTGTGTTGCATTGCATTGGTCCATTAATCCAATTTTAACCAGGTCGCTTTCTAATCGGGGCAATTGAGACCTTACCACTTGAATTTGTTTATGCTTTGACTTGTTGAGTTACTCCTGAAAGATTGATCTGCAGTCAAGATTGCCGCCATGCCCCCGTCCTCCTCCTCCCTCCTCCACAGGTAAGATTGAAGTGCAAGAAGAGGGAAATGCATGCCATTCTGCTGTGTCTACTGTACTGAAACAAGTTCACTAAGGGGTTTCCCATGATGCAGAGGTAGGAGCTTTATTAACCTCTTTGTGCTATAAATTCTTTCACTACTTGCACAACAGCTTTATCTCTTTGCCATGTATGGTCTGTCTGCTAAAGTGCATAGCCTATATATTTGATGTTACTACTGCAAACTTTAGCCTATTAAAAGTGTTCGTCTGTAGTATCAGAGTTTAGAGTTCATGGAGCAGCATTGCAGCAGCCGTTATTTATTTCTTTCCTTTTTTTAATGTATTAACTACTCTTGATGGTAAATACTCCCTCCAGTCATTAATAAGAGTAAAACTATAATTAAAAATTTTAATGTATAAGATTAGGGTACATTGCAACATCCACAAGAGCATAGTAATTTCATAAAGCTTGCAAGAACAAGTTTATGATGTTATTTCAAAAACAATGTAAGAGAATTGTGATTTAAAAACATTGAATGAGTTGTATATCAAGAAAATGCTCATCGATAATATAATATTCGAATATATGCACCCACAAGTATTCGAATATATGCACCCAAAAGTAAGTGACACGTAACTAACAGACATTGGCATTCACTGGCTTGGCAAATTTTCATTTCAAAAATAATATTGCAGACTGAATATATTTGGTTAATTTTCCTACCACAAAATATTAACATATCATTCCACTAACACTAAAGACATACAATGATCTATATTTACTTGGTACCCATATTTTATTTTGCTCCGCTAATTTATTTCAACCTTATCGATGCAAATTTTCTGTCTGGAATTCAAGTATTAGTAGATTGAGCAAGAATGCTCTGTGAAATTTTTGAGCATATGATTTTTCGATGATGAATACTATGAATGAATTCATGTCCTATTTGTTTTTAGAATCTTTTCCGAGCAAGTCGCTCCGAGCCTCGACACTACAAAGTGCTCATCGGTTTTCTATAAGTGGATGTTCACTTCAATTTCAAACCCCGATTTCAAAGCCAAATAACCTAACATAATGTCTATGTAAGTTCTGCTTCCGACCATCTCATATAATGTGAGGGTGATTTAATTTGGCTAGTTTGGAACCAAATGATGATAAAGTAGCAACTTTTTGTTGGTAATCTTTTTTTGGAACGATCTTTTTGTTGGTAATCCTGATTCCACCTAGGCACTGTTGATTGAGCAGTCAAGACATGCATGTATAATCAAATGAAATAGTGCAATAACTTTCACATCTACTGTTACATCAATTTACTTAGTAATTTTTGAAGGGACATGCATAATGCATACTGATCAATGTAGCATCATTATAGGAGTAGAGTAGAATGTACAAAAGTTTTGGAGATTTACAAATAAGTTATCGTTTTGAGAAATAACGCGTTATCATTTTTTCCTGCAGTAGTAGTCATTTGACAAATATGAGGGAAACCATTTTTGTCTGTAGTAGTAGTCATTTGATAAATATGTTGAAGTGTCGAAACACCTTTCGCCACCACTAGGTTCCACCCTAGACAGGTGTGATTAGGATTCTTCAGTTTATTTTGTCCTAATAGCCTGATGTTACAAGATCATGGCATAATATGTTCTCTGTTATGCTGCTATGTTCTAAGTGAAGATATGATGGCTTACTTTTGTCTGTGGGTGGAAATGGAAGTTCATATGTAATAATCCTTGAGACTGGTCCACTAGATGACACCTCACAGAGCTTTATAGATGACCTCTCCATGAAAAAGCAGGAACTCCAATAATTTCATTCAGCATTGGAGGAGGCCAAAGCTGATACAGTTGGTATATGGGCACTGAATTTTCTTATTAAAAAGGTCAGTTGCTTTCATCAATTATCAAGCTACCATGGCGCTTAGCTTAGTCCAGACCAGGCAACCAAATCCTGTTATTGTTGTATATGCACATCATGAATGCATAAGCAAATTTTTATTTGCCTATATCCTCGTTTGTGCTGTTATTACTACTTAGAACTATGTGAACTGCACATTGCATGAGCACCACCTGCATGCAATTTTGCATTGACTGGGTTATGCAAAACCAGTTAACCCGGTTTTGAATAGCCCTAATAATAATAGCACATATGCTTCTGCTCTACCAGGGTTTACTTCCTAAGAACCTATCAGAATCCATGTATGTCTCATTCCTGGCTGGGTGGTTCCGATCGATCCGCTTTAGACTAGAAGAAGCTCATGGGTGAGGCTTTATTTTACCTGTTAGCAAACTGAATTATGTTTCTGAAAAAAGGAACACAAATACTTCTCAATTCTCATAGAATTTATGTACTTCTTGAGCTCTTTATATAAATCACTGTTACTATGTGTGTAGAAAAGGGCAAACTTTGCGTTTAACTGGTTGTATGAGAAAGGGTCTTTTGTCTTGCATTCGATGGAAAATTCTCGTTGATTTTACAAAGGTATTTCTCTTTTTCCTCAACATTATTATTGTCATGCTGTCAATTCTCATTAGAACTTTGTGCTATGAAAGGTTGAGGACGCGTGAGAGTCTCGAGAGAGATCCCGACAATACAAGCAAAGGGCGATAAGCCCGCTGCCCGACTCTACTGCAGTCCCATGCAAGACGCAACCACTGCGTGTGGTGCTGGACAAAATAGAACACATACAGGTAGCTATCAAATTTACCGATTCATACTTAATTTTTAAGAGCTGAAGAAAATTGTAAACCATTTTCCATGGCTTCTCTTCGAGTGTTTGATTGGGTTTTAGTTTACTTGTTTATATTAACATGTTCTTGATTGTTTTAGGTGTATGTTGATATCACTCCTATATTCGGCACAACAAATAAGTTGCTTGCAAACGATCAGTAGGGTGCTTAATTTAGCAAGCGATGTGCTTTAGTGAAATTCTGCAAGAAACCGTATTTTGTTCGATCACAAGATGCTCCAAGACAAGATAAGAGAAATGGCAAGTTAGGAATAAATGGACAAATTATCCGGAAACAATAATGTTAATGTCTTTTTTATATTTATGTCTTTGATTATGAGAAGAATCCCTTGTAATCTTACTGGAAAAGCCCAGTAATATTTCAGGATTATTATCAGACTGCTATTGTTCTATGGTGCATGAGATCACCGGGGAAATCATGTGAAACCACACTGGATAGCAGTAATACACTGATCGTTCTGTCCACAAGCTAAAAGCCCAAGAAATCACAAGCACGGAGAATCGTAGTAACATGTAACCGGTATGAAATTTCATATGCACTTTCAGAATGAATGTGAAAACTTCCCTGAAGACCTCAAAGATCTACTTAAGAAATTCAAAACTTATATGTAGTATATGAGATATTACTTTATTATGTCTTGTTATGCATAAATATATTTCGGATTATATTTATGGTAATATATAATTGCGTGACACAAAAAATTATGAAAAGAATCTTGCCGTCTGTTTTTAAGTGCATCCCTTAAATAAAATCGTGGTGTTAGCACGAACACTATACTAATAAAAATCAATTGTATATGTCGACCTGCCTTACACGTGCACGCTCACTAGTTGTCTACGAATGGCTAAGGGCTAAGGTTGTGTTCGAACCTCCTTGTTGAAAAGCTTGTTTCTCCGGCACGAAAAAGAAGTGCCTCTTTATATACAATTAATTAATTAATAGCTATAGAAAGCTTGAAAAAGAGATTAATATGTTTTTAAAACAACTTTTTTTTCAAAAACTATGTTGTTTAATAGTTGAGAAGGAGAAAGAACATGATCTAAAAGTACTATAACACACCATCAACGTTACTCTGATAACGTTACTCTGATAGAGCCATGTATCCTTAAATTTTTTTTATGGAGCCAACTATACTAATCTCATTTAAAAACAACTTAAGCTACTATGACTAGCATTGCAAAGTGTACCAAATTAGTGGGGAGGGCATTCCATTCTTGCCTTCTTATATATTTGCCAATGAATATCCAATGTCACTTGTAAATATATTTTTATTATTTGGATATTTGAAATATAAAGACATCGTTTTGTCTTTTATTACTAGCATAGTATAATATTTTTTTTAATCAAACATATCGAGCGGGTATATAAATTTGTCAAGGGCTCAAGTAGATAATTTTAAATATTATAGACTAAATTGATTCGAAAAAACTAAAAGGTAATTAAATATTACCCTTAAATATGAGAACTTTAAATAGAAAAACACATATATATATATATAAAATCGATGAGAAGCAGTTTCTTTTTTCTAAAAGATAGAGCAGTAACCGATGGAAAGTGCAGTTAAAATCAGACCTGACTAACAAATTGACCTGTCGAAAAGCAAAACTCGGTGGCGTCTGATTCCAAACAAACCAAAAACCAACGGGAGGAGAAGAGGGGAAGGAAAAACCGCCCCCACGGCCCCACCCAATCGAAAACCCTCCCCCAACCTCCCCTCACCGTCCGATCCTCATCTGACGCCTCACATCCCCCACCCCCGCGCCGCGACGTGGCCCCACCGCACCAAGATGCCACCCTTTTCCTTTTCTTTTCCCCGCATTATTTGATTTCCTCTCTCTCTCTCTCTCTCTCTCTCTCTCTCGCTTCCTCCCTCCTCCTCCTCTCCCTCTCCGCCGTCGCCGTCGCCGCCGCCGCCGCCGATCGGGCCAGCAGCCGGGCGCCACCCCCGTAAACCCGCGCGCGGAGCAGGAGGCTCCGGTGTTGTTGACTGCTGCGGCGCGCGGCTCCCCGCTGCGGTTTCTCTCCCCCACCCCCACCGCGCGACGTAAGTGAGGTCAAAACCCTAGTCTCCTCCCCCCGCGGCTGGATCTGGGGCCTGGTCCCGATCTGATCGGGATCTCGGCTCCGATCTCCGTCCCGCGGTTTGCCGCCTCCCGATTCGTCGGTGGATGGGGGCTTTTGCTCGGTTGTTTGTGGACTGTGCGATCGGTTTCGGAGCGAGCTGCTAGATCTGGGGTTGTTTTTTTTCTCTCTGGTGAGAGCTCGTGTAGTTGGAGATTCCTCCGCTAGATTCGTGTGTGGCTGATAGTGAGGGGGTGATGTGCTGGTCTAGTTCGCGTCTATCAGATTCGAATCTGCCGATGAATTCATGTTTCTGGCGTTCCTGTAGGGATGAAATTGATTGAAGTGTTTCTGGCTATGAACTGCTCGTGTGCTGAAATTCCTGCCTCTGTTTAGCTGTAGTTTGAACTGTGTGTGTAGCTCTAGCAGTCTAGCCCCTAGAACCCATTCATTCATTCATTCATGCTGTTTACCTTTTCATAAGAGCTAAAGCTAATTCCTAAATTTGGCCAGGGACCAAGCTAGTCCTGTTTTATGCAGCAGGTCCTATTTCCAGAGCCTTCAGCTGATCCCTGCTAGTATAATACTATAATTTATAATATGAATATGCCATGGACTGTTTTATTGTGGCTGGCTGTTTACTGCACAAGTATAGTGTCCGACTGCTTGCCTTTCCTCTGTTGATTTCATTGTTCTATGTTATATTGGAATCTAGTAAGCTAACACAGTACACCGACATTTATAATAGAATCTTGTATATAGGATGAGCTCATATCGATGAATGATTAACCCCTTAGTGTTTTTTGTGCTGGTATTTGTGATACATCATACATGGTCTTGTAAAGCTCATTGGGTTTTGTGCCAATCAAATGCTTCGAAGTTGTATCGCATCATCTTATTTCTATAGTATGTTGTTTAGTTATTGGCATATTTTTTATTTTCTAATACATCAATTTATTGGTGTATTCTTGTCTATTGTACTGTTTATATATACTTCATTTCTTGCATGTTTATTGTTTTATCTTATTAATGAACTAGCATCTTGTGGTTTATTTTCACGTGTTGCCTGCTGTACCAGATGATTTTTTCCCTTATGAATTGGCATGCTTAAAGTATATCTACTAAGTGTAATTCTGGATATATGCGTGTCTTGTTAACTTTGCATTATAGAGGAACATAGTGTGACTTGTGTGGCTTTGCAGTTGATATTCTCGATGATTTTACTCTGTGTTGGTCTTGTTTATTTTGCATCTCTGTGAAACTATATATGTAAGATATGTGTAATACCTTTTGCCATGAGCCATGATTGTTTATCTAATTCCATTTTTTTGGGTCTCAGAGTCAATATGTCACTGGATATTACTCAAGTTCTCTTGAGTGCACAATCTCCTGATGGCGCGACTAGGAAGCTTGCGGAAGAAAGCCTTAAGCAGTTCCAGGAGCAAAACCTCCCAGGTTTCCTGTTCTCCCTCTCAAACGAGTTGGCCAATGAGGAGAAACCCGAGGAGAGTCGCAGGTTGGCTGGCTTGATTCTCAAGAATGCACTGGATGCCAAGGAGCAGCACAGGAAGAATGAGCTTTTCCAGAGATGGCTGGCACTGGATGTTGGTGTTAAGGCACAGATTAAAGGTTTGCTTTTGCAAACTCTCTCATCTCCTGTTGCAAGTGCCAGATCTACCTCTTCTCAAGTTATCGCAAAGGTTGCTGGCATTGAGATTCCACAGAAGCAATGGCCAGAACTTATTGCGTCATTGCTCTCAAACATACATCAGGTCCAGCCAAATGTCAAGCAAGCGACGCTTGAGACACTTGGCTACTTATGTGAAGAAGTTTCTCCAGAAGCTGTTGACCAAGACCAAGTCAATAAAATTCTTACTGCTGTTGTTCAGGGTATGAATGCTTCTGAAGGGAATACTGATGTGAGGCTTGCAGCAACACGAGCATTGTATAATGCATTGGGCTTTGCTCAGGTTAACTTCTCCAATGACATGGAACGTGATTATATCATGAGAGTTGTTTGTGAAGCAACTCAATCACCTGATGTGAAGATAAGGCAGGCTGCCTTTGAGTGCTTGGTGGCTATCTCGTCCACTTATTATGACAAGCTGGCTACATACATGCAGGACATATTTAATATTACTGCTAAGGCTGTGAGGGGAGATGAGGAGTCAGTTGCACTCCAGGCCATTGAATTTTGGAGCTCCATATGTGACGAGGAAATTGACATTTTGGATGAGTACAGTAGTGAGTTTACAGCTGACTCTGATGTTCCTTGCTACTATTTTATCAAGCAAGCTCTTCCTGCCTTAGTGCCAATGCTGCTAGAGACCCTCCTCAAGCAGGAGGAAGACCAAGATTTGGATGAGGGTGCTTGGAATCTTGCAATGGCTGGGGGTACTTGTTTGGGCCTTGTGGCGAGAACTGTTGGGGATGATATTGTACCTCTTGTGATGCCTTTTGTTGAGGAGAACATAACAAAGCCTGATTGGAGGCACAGGGAGGCTGCAACATATGCTTTTGGTTCCATTTTGGAGGGCCCATCAGCTGATAAACTTGCTCCTCTTGTTAATGTCGCATTGAATTTTATGTTGTCTGCACTGGTGAATGACCCAAGTAACCATGTGAAGGACACAACTGCTTGGACCCTTGGAAGAATATTTGAGTTTCTTCATGGTTCTGCACTTGAAACTGCACCTATTATCACATCTGAGAATTGTCAGCAAATACTTACTGTGCTTCTTCAAAGCATGAAGGATGTCCCAAATGTGGCAGAGAAGGCATGCGGAGCACTCTATTTCCTTGCTCAAGGCTATGTGGATGCAGGATCTGCTTCGCCGCTAACTCCCTTCTTCCAAGATATTGTTCAGAGCCTTCTCTTTGTTACTCATAGGGAAGATGCTGGGGAATCCAGATTGCGTACTGCAGCTTATGAAACTCTAAATGAAGTTGTCAGATGCTCCGTTGGAGAAACAGGCCCTATTGTTATGCAGTTGGTACCTGTGATCATGATGGAGCTCCATCAGACACTTGAGGCAGGAAAGTTATCCACTGATGAGAGGGAGAAGCGGAGCGAACTGCAGGGCCTTCTCTGTGGTTGTTTGCAGGTCATAATCCAGAAGTTAGGAGCGATGGAGTCAACAAAATATTCCTTCTTGCAATATGCTGATCAAATGATGGAACTGTTTTTGAGAGTTTTTGCCTGTCGAAATGCCACTGTGCATGAGGAGGCTATGCTTGCTATTGGTGCATTGGCATATGCAGCAGGTCCAAACTTTTCGAAGTACATGGCTCAGTTTTATCAGTATTTGGAGATGGGATTACAGAACTTTGAGGAGTATCAGGTCTGTGCCATTACCGTGGGTGTTGTGGGTGACTTGTGCAGGGCACTGGAGGACAAAATTCTGCCTTTTTGTGATGGAATCATGACCCAACTCCTGAAGGACTTGTCGAGCAATCAGTTGCATAGATCTGTAAAGCCACCGATATTCTCATGCTTTGGCGATATTGCACTGGCAATTGGGGAGAACTTTGAGAAGTATTTGATATATGCCATGCCCATGCTACAAAGTGCAGCAGATTTGTCGGCACATGCTGCTGCAGCTGATGATGAAATGCTCGATTACACAAACCAATTAAGGAATGGAATACTGGAAGCCTACTCCGGTATTCTTCAAGGATTTAAGAGCTCCCCTAAGACACAATTACTGATGCAGTATGCTCCCCATATTCTTCATTTCCTTGATGCTCTTTACAATGGGAAGGATATGTAAGTCTTACGCTTTATATTCTGCTTCACTGCAATCCTCAGTATTAACATCTATTTTTTTTTAGTTTACTACCAAAATCTAATTTGATGTCATATATATCCTTTTCAGGGATGATACTGTGATGAAGACTGCGATAGGTGTATTGGGAGATCTCGCAGACACGTTGGGTGTCCATGCTGGCCCTTTGATCAATCAATCTATCTCAAGCAAGAAATTTTTGGAGGAGTGCTTAGCATCTGATGATCCACTGGTCAAAGAGTCAGCTGATTGGGCAAGGATTGCAATCAGCCGTGCGGTTTCAGGTTGAGGTCACATTGGTCTCGAGTCTGCACATGCATCATTCCACTTGTCTTGTCCGGGTCTTGGTTGCATCATGTCTAGACCTGCTCTTTGGAGAAGTCAACCCATCCTTACAGCAGAGTCAGAGGTCCTCACTAACTCATGCATCAATACATGTGTCAGCCTGTCCTTATCACTTCTGCAGAAGAGAGGGTTAAGTTGGCTGCCTGCTAACTTTGCTTAAGGCATCTAGAACCTTCATTTCTTACTGGAGGTGAGATGAACTTCTACAGTTGCCTGGCATCCCGATTGTTCATCGGCATGGCTTGGCATGCGTAGGGTCTGGGTGCTATCGTTTTCCATTGCATTCATTGCATGCATCGAACTTTGGTCAGATGGTCACTCGATACATGGTCCAGTTGCTTATGTTTCTATTAAGCAAAAAGAGGGCTCGAATGCATTGTCACAGGATTATTTTGTATTAGCTCAGGGTGACAAAGTTCATTATGTCGGATCTGAGCATTATGTCCCTCCCTTAGCTGGTAGCTTTTCTTTAATTTCCTAGCATTTTCTTCACTTGCATTGTCTTGCATTCATTCTTGGTCTGCTTTGTAAGAGTTCACCTTTTATCAAAACTTCGGTCCAGTCCGGTCCGGTACAGCACGCCGTTGTACAAGTCCTCGCGTGCATCGGTTTTATTTCCTGGTGTTATCGGAGCAGCAGGCATTTGTACTTTCTTTTTTGGGTTACTTATCCTGCTCCATTTCAGTTTCCTTGAAGAAGCTGGGCTGCTGAAAAACAAAAACAATTATAGGTTTTGGAGTGTTTTTTTTCGGGAGGCGGTTGGCCGAGTTGAATTTGTTTACAAAAATTGTATTATTCTATGGAGCTCTGCCTCCTCTCTCCCCCATGTGTCATATCATTTGTTGGGCATATTATGAGAATATGGTGAAATGCGTTAAAATGATATGGTGTTTTGCTTCCATGGCATGCACGCATGGTTTGATTCGTTAAGAGTTGATGCCCAGTCCTGTGGGTGTATATACAGTTATTACTGCCTAGTGTAAAGTTTTGAAATTGAATGATGAATTTGATTCATTTGTTAATTTTCTGTTTATTATCCGAGTGATGATGAGTTCATAGAAGTTGCCTCGAGTTTGCTGGCCGGTTTGTTCGATTGGCAGAAATGGATGTGTGCATAAGCAGCAGCGGTATTTTGGACTATTTGCCATCTTCCCAATGCCACGCTCCCAGTAGCGGCCGTGCACTACATGTATAGGATGTAGCACGCATTGCAGCGCAAACGGCAAACCCAGCGAAGGTTTCGGTTGCCATCGATCGTCAAATCGGTTGTTTGTTTCTGTTCTTTCTTTGCACATTTGCACTACCACTCCAGGATGCGTATTATTTGGCTGCCACATGCAAAGTGCAGACTAGATGATTCCAGTGCGGTCAGATTCGGCAAGATTTCAAAGAGGAAGTTTATGAAGCTAAACTGATTTGAACATCTACAAATGTCGGTGATCGGAGCCATCCCTCTCTACATAGGTGTAGTGCCTTATGGGCCGTTTTAGATTCAATCCAAAACGTGCCCTATCAGTATTTTGGTAGCTTGAATAGTAGACATGATTGTTTTGGTTTAAACCCAAATAATTAACATTGTCGATGTCTAATTTGGCATTTTCTATATTCTAATTAAAGTTTTGGTTTCTAATTGTCGATGTACCCGTCGACAGCGAGACATCCATGATGATTTCGTCAATCTTAAAAAATATGTCGGTCCAGTCTTCCGAAGATGCTCATAGAAAATAGAGGTAGAATGTATGTATCTGTTTATAGGGGTGAGTGTGCGCACGTTATGAGTGACTGTGTTTGTACCGTGTTTCTATAACTTTACCCTACCAATTAATTGATAGTGCAAAAACCTTAAATTTTTGACACTACTAATATTTTGGTAGGGCACTAAACTAAACCAAATAGGCTCTATATTTCTAATGCTAGACACTGTTATAGCTGTTTCTTTTACATGTTTGTATATAATTCTATGGACAATGTTTTATGAACAAAGCTAATCTAAAACAACATGTGGTCCCAAGTTTTAATATTTTTTCCTATCCCTCTCTCTAGTACTCCTTTCGTCTCAAAATCCGAATTTATCCCATTCATCTAAAATTCTTTATGTTTTGAAACAGAGAAAGTATCATGTAAAATATAGATGAAAGTACCTTTTCATATACTCTAGATTAAAATAAATTAAATACCTAATACGAACTTTTAAAAAAACCATATTCCTGTCATACATCACTACCTATATATACTTATGCTCATTTTGCAATGTTTCTCCAATAGCCCAATATGCTTATTTTTGCATGAATCATAGGCTTGGTGATAACACTAGAATAGGATGTGGAAGTTAGACGAGAGTACGACAGCTTCCTTATGAAGCCATATGATTTTATTTGTGGGTGAACCTTTGAGAGTTTTTTTTCTATTCCCTCATGTCACGTCGCATAGTCTGAATCTGAATTCTGAATTCATGTTCTTCATTTGCTCCAACGTAATTTGTTCCAAGTGTCTCAGCGCTTCAGGAACAATCACATAGCTTTAGAAATACAGCTTCAGTTCCAGATTCTGACCAGCCAGCCGAGATGATTTGTTTGATAATGTCCTCTCTTATCAAGGATGATTCTTGATTCAGACTGGAGACTTCAAATTACAAAAAGGTTCAGATTGCTTTGAGAGGTACTAGTACAGCTTTTTAGCATAAATAAAAATGAGAGAAATTAACCGAGATAGACTTCAGGGGCAATAAATGAAACACTGCTTCCAGTTTCATCCAATCCATTGCATGGTGTATTTTCCATATGCAAGATGCAGTTTAGTTATCACTTAATTCTTGACTCCCCATTGCATTGTAAACCAAAACGATTTCAAATTTCAAATTTGATTTTTAAAAATAGTTTGGGATAGATCACTTGTCCTTTTAGCAAACATGAAAAGAGAGATAATGAAAGTGTGGAAGAAAACACCTAAAATTTATCCTAAAATCAATATCATCCTTAATGTAGTTTGAACATAACTATCTAGTTTCTAAGACAGTTTTTTAACAGAAATACTCAATCTACATCTCTTCTTGATAATTATAATGAAACTCAATCCAGCCTTTACATCAGAGATGTACCCACCCAAGTAACCAACTAGTTTAATCCCTACCAGTCTACAAACTCAAATTAGCCCCCTCTAGAGAAACCCTCAAATTAGCCCCTAATTTGTCTATCTTAGAAGAAAAATCCAAAGGTTTAAAGTCCAAATCTTCTCAAAGAAGATTCAATCCTAGGATTAACCTAAACTTCATTTCTTTAATCCAAAATTCGCCTATAAAAGCAGCCACACACTGCTCGTCTCATCACTCAGCGTAGACACTGCTACACTACACAAGCAAGAACTCAGCTTAGCTAGCAATGGCCAGCTCCCTCGCCTTCGTCGCCGTCCTCCTCGCCGCGGCGACCTCGCCGGCGGCGGTGGCGGCCACCACGCTGACGATCCAAAACCTGTGCCCGCACCCGGTGTGGCCGCTCGTCACCCCCAACTCCGGCCTCCCCTCCATCTCCGACAACCGCGCGCGCCTCGACCCCAACGCGCTCATCTCCCTCTCCTTCCCGCCCACGTTCTGGGCGGGCCGCGTCGCCGCGCGCACCGGGTGCGACGCGACGCCGCCGTCGGGGTGCGAGACCGGCGCCTCGCCGCCGTCCACCGTGGCGCAGCTGAGCGTCCACGGCGACGGCGACCTCGCCGCGTACAGCGTCAGCCTCGTGGACGGCTTCAACGTGCCCATGGTCATCAGCCCGCAGGCCGTCGGCGGCGGGCAGTGCCCCGTCCTCGGCTGCGTCGTCGACCTCAACTGCGACTGCCCGCCCGGGCAGCGGTTCTCCGACGGCGCCGCCTGCCGCGGCCCGCCGGAGTACTTCAAGAACCGGTGCCCGCTGACGAGGACGACGCCGACCGACGTCGAGCCCGTCCCGCAGAGCTGCCGCGCCCCGGCGAGCTCAAGGTCATCTTCTGCCAGCCCACCATGGTCGCCGGCGGCGCGGAAACCGACATGCTCATCCGCACCGTCGTCGCCGCCAGCTAGATCGCTCGCTTCGCCGCCGAGACGGCGACACATCCATGCCTAATGCTGATGCATGCATGGGTTTAATAATTTAATTAATCAAATATAAATGTCGTTAAAAGCTATGGCTTTGGACATGTTAATTACCTCTTAATTGATCTTAATTAGCATCAATCTGTGGCTGTGTAAATGTAATTAGCTCGAGGTTTGGCTTCGAGTACTTCGTGTTCGTCTGTGTTGTTGATGTGCTACGCCATTAGCAGGCTAGCAAAAATAATCAATCAGTATGAAATTTCTCGTGTTATGTTAAATTGACGTGGTGTCTTTAATTCATTATTATCATATATATTTCACCATATATTATTTCTTGCAAGAAACTGTTGGGTTATATAGCTGATAATTAAGCAACTAAATCATGTGTTTTCGTCCCTGCTTCGTGTTAATTAACACGATGTAATTAAGCATGCCAAACAGGCAAAATTAATACTATATAGAACTTCACAAAACCAGCTGTGAAATTTCTGGCTTTAATCTTGCGACTATAGCTTTCATTGATAAATATTTTTTCTACGCTTCATTTTTTTAACAATTCGAAAATCGAAGAGTGAAGTATCCCAATTCGAAAATCCAATCTAAATGAGTTCAAACACGCCCTCAAATCCAAATTAAAATTCATGCACGAGCGGCTGATGCCATGTACCGTGTGCGAATTCAATCGATCAATACGAATGGTTCTATTTTTATGACGACCAAACATGAATATGACTTTATTTAACTTTTGACATGCATATATACCTTGCTTCTTTGCAGAGAAAAGTGCCTTGCATTGGCTAACTAAAGGCAAAGTTGAAATTTGGGGGATTAGCTCGACATGTCATTATCATTAGCTGAATTAGTATGAACTTGTCTAGGAAATCGGGCAAAGCCGCTAAAGTAAAAGGAGCTCATCAGGTTGAGAGTACCAGACAAATTGATTGTGCTTCAAATTCGAATCTGTTCCAGGAATCAGGAACATTCAATAAACCACAGCCGGGTTTTCGTTTCTGCGATTTAATTACTTAAATTTCCGGCAAAACCATTTGCTTCACTTGAAAAATTTCCAATTCTGTTTATTTAACTTTTTTTAAGGTACTAATAAACCATCCGATATGCTTGGTAGGTTCTGCCTATTTCTTTCAAAAATATCTCTTGGGTGTCAGAAATTTTATAGGTTTGGGGTAAAATAGCTGCATGATCACTGTATTAATCATGATTCCAGTGGTTAAAGCTGACGAATCTGTACTGCAAAGAAAAATTTACAAAAGTTAAAGATTACGACCAATTCCTCTGCCTTGTTATCTGCTTTTTCGCCGTAAGAATAAACATTTTAATTTGCCGGTTTTCGCTCTTGAATACCACCAAAGTTTGCTTGGTAGCCCAAGAATCTTTGAATAGAAGCATTTTCATTAAAGGGAAAAATTACATGACAAAGCTGTGTAGCATCAAACTATGTCAGTTGTTTCTATAATAAAATGAACAGCACTGACAGAAGCTGTAGAACAACTGAAACTTCACTAGTTCATTTTGTTGAAGAAGTGGCAGAGACAAGCTCTGGCCGGGCTATATTAGGGCTTAGGTTCAAAATCTATTGGGCTTCTTAATGCCTCCTTTTGATTGGCCTCATCAAGTTCGAATTTTTGGCATTTTTAATTTTTTTTAAAGATTTATAAAAATAACTTCCGAATTTCAAAAATTACAAAACTAATCTCCTCCCGCCCTCCGGGAGGCGTGAATGGAAAAACGCCTCCCGGAGGACGAATTATCCGACGTGGCGACGGCCGTGGTGGGGCCGTCCGCGCGCGACAAATTTGCAGCGGCCCTTTTTCACCGTGCACGGGGGCCGCCGCAAAAGGCCGGCCGCCCGGCATTTTTGCAGACGGCCCTTTCCCGCCCTTGGTAAGGGCGTTTTCACTGTGCACGGGGCCGCCGCAAAAGACCGCCGCCCGACATTTTTGCGGCGGCCCCTTCCCGCCCTTACCAAGGGCGTTTCGCTTTTTGCAGGGCGGCCCCATTCCCGCCCTTCCGGAGGCGTTTTGCCTAAACCCTAATTGCCCTAATCGACATCGACCCACTCTCTCTCGTGTTGTTTGAGATGTAAAATGTTATCGTTGTATTTTGTGCTAATATAATAAATCCATTTGATTTGTGGTATTGTTGCAAATGTAACCGTCTTCGTGATTTGTCGTATTGTTTGAAATGTAAATGTTATCGTCGTAAGGATGCAAATGTAAATATTGTTGCAAGTGTAAATGTTCGAGGTATCGTACATATGTTGTTTGCATTACTGTGAACATATTGTTTTAACCAAGTTAACTTAGTTGCAATGGTTAAGCAGTTGTTTGTCACAGTGTTACATAACCCATTAGGTACGGATGATACAATACAACTAACTCATCCCCGACGAGTCAAGGCTCGGCTACCTACGGAACCGTTTAAGGGCGATAAGCTTGTCATCAATTTTCTCTTTCCTTCTCGGCGTTATACTCCTTTTGAGTTTCACATTCAGTTACTTTTAGGCCGTTATATTGGGGAATGACATTGTCGATCCACCTAGTGAATCCACACCTTCTTTGAATGCCCCGGTAAAGAAACACATGTAATCGGTTAGAGAGCCACTAGAGCGAAGACGTTTGCATAATTGATAAAATGAAAGACGTACAACGAAGTTGTTGTCTAAGTTGGGACAAATGAAATATCTCCGACCATATGTTCGTGGTTCAAATGAGGTAGCCATCTTGCAACGATCCCTACAACCGCACATAGGACGCTCCGACCATTTAGGGAAACCCAGTGGGTTGTTCCTCCAAGCTAAGCTTGCGATTTCGACGCGACGTTCATACTCCATTCAAGCCTGAATGAATTGTTCAGCCGACTCAGGTTGTGTTACCGTCTGACCGATCGAAGCAGGTTTAACCGTATCGATCCAATCTTTGTATGGACACTGACGTACATCCTCCTGGTTGCACATTTGTTATGGTCGGAGTTAAAAAAATGGAACAAGCGAAAAGGTTAAAGAAAGAAAAATTATACTCACGACAAAATCATTATCCGCAATCTCGGGACACACGAAGCATCTTTGTCCTCTAGTTGTTTGTCTTATGGATCTTACCACCGGCAACGTAGACCACGGTTGCATTCGGACGTTCCCGCCATGTGGGTAGTGCCGGTGATCCATAGGCCGTCCAAAGCTTCGCGCGAACTCGACGTTGGTACTCAGCCTTCCGTTGAAGGTAGTCTGACCTTGTTTCGCTAAGTGGGTAGTAACGTGTTCCATCGGTTCGTGGGTTCTCCGTATCTATCCACTCAACGAAGTTGCACACCCGACGATATGCCTGCATGAGGTGTTAACACGATGTACAATCAAGTTAGCGTTTTCTGCGTGAAGATTTTGTAGATGAAAGCAGTGCAGTTAAGACATACCTGATCAATGTTGGCGCATTGGAAAAATCGTCTCCCCCTGGTTTCAGCGAGGAGGGACGACGTAAGTATGCAGCCATCTCCATAATGGCATAACGGACGGTCACACCATGGTGGAATAAAATCGCTCAAAGGATGGAGTCGCCAGTGGAGACACTTAAGGAATGGATGATATGAAGATCTCATTGCAGGAGTAAATGTAGAAAAGAGAATGCAGATATGAAGAGCTCGTATTCGGATCTAGGCAATATATAGTGCAGGGAGGTGAAGGTTCACATCTATGTATCGTTTATGTCTGTCACGGGGCAACAGCTGATCGAGACGTATCGTGTAGGATTGTCACGGGGCAAAAGTTGATAGCGACGTATCGTGCAGGACTGTCACGGGGCAAAAGTTGATAGCGACGTATCGTGCAGGACTATCACGGGCAAAAGCTGATTGCGATGTCTCGTGCAGGTCTAACTGGACCGAAAGTTTTTTTGTCGTTAGTAAGAGTATCATGCAGCGAACGATACGGAAGGATTTCGTGCTCCGCGCGTGGCGGCTGCAGTGGTAAAAAATCAAGTGCTGCGGAGCGGCAGCTGCGTGGGGGTGCTGATTTCGGCGCGCGCCGGCCGGCGGTGACCCGCCGAACATCCCCTAGCTCCCGTCCTCCTCGCTGCCGTCCGCTACGTGATTTAATTAGCAAGCATCGGCAATGGTGACTCATGCAGCATGTTAGTCAGTGAGGTGAGCCCGATTAACTTGGCACGTAAGCGAAAATCTGTCATAAGACCCAATGTGCACAATGAGAATAAAGATGTCTATCTGCTATCGTGGTTTAGGAACACTAAGCGGAGGAACGACCAGTTATCCTGCAAGCTTATCAGTCGTTACTGTTCAATATCATGGGAAAAGACAGGCATCATTTCTAATTTCCAATACAGACAAGAGAAAAACATGAAGATATCTAGGAATAAGTTGCCCTTTAAAGGCATGCTGTCTTGATATGTTTGAGTCGATTTAGGCTGTGTTCCGAGGTATGGGTTAGGAACACACGCCTCTCAACGTGCACGAACGATATAAAATTTAGCATGTAATTAATTACATATTAACTAAAAATTTTAAAAAATAAATTAGTGTGATTTCTAAAACAATTTTTTATAATTTTTTAAGAAAACTCTAGTAATTTGATAAGCTTGCGTGCAAAAAGTAGAAGTTAAAAACTAACACAAAAGAAGACGGGACTAATATATTATGCTAAACGGTGCACGTATAAATTAAGTTAGAACAAAACGTAATGTGTCTATCTCAATGACAAGATTATAACTGATGCTCTCTGCACAAGCTAAAAATGCACACAACCGTTAATATTTGTGAACATCGGGGATTAAACACTGCAGGGCTCCTTAATAATCACGTCATTTATACTTTCCCAGATAACCATGTGGAATTAAATTGAATGTTAGATGCCTAAAAGCCTAAAACCCACATTTTCCTTCATGATATAAAGCTTCGATCGAATCGGCTCAACAGCTAAGTTTTCTCGTGGTGAAAAAAATATTAACATATAATTAATTAAATATAACTATGACAAACTTAAAAACTGAATTTATATAGTTTTGAATAGAAATTTTTATATAGGAAGTTATTTAAAAAGTGTATCATTTGACATTTGGAAAACGTTCTCATTAAAAGAAACTCAGCATGAGCTCTTTTCTGAGATGAGAATGATACAGTGATAAAGGGTGTGCGATTTTTATCTTAAAGTCTCGTGTTTAATTCTTCACATACTCATATTTTTTTAAAAAATGTCTAGAGAGCCATTGATTTTATGAGCTCCTCCCTTAGATGAAACCGTCCTCGGTCGAAGGCTACTAGGTAAGACCTCAGAAGGGACAATTTTAATCTAAGTATAATTATAAGTTAGCTAAACCCAAAGTCTCCTTCAGATCTTAAGAGCTCTTCCATGAGATGAAACCGTCCTCCGTCGGAGGCTACTAGCTATGACCTTCGAAAGGACAATTTCAATCTAAACATAATTATCCTAAGTTAGCTAAACCCAAAGTCCCAAAGCACGCCAAAGCAAACGTTATATCTCCTGAAAATGAGTGTTAAAAACTCGTAAAAAATCTAAAGATAAATTTATAAAAAAATCATTAAAACATGTGTAGATATAAATACATTCTTAATTGAAAAATAACAAATTTTTAGGTGAATATACAATTCACCCAAAATTTGTAATTTTTTTATTTCAAATATTTGAGTTCAGAAGAAATCTTAAATGTGTTTTATATGTACATATATCTCTGTAATTTTTACATAAATTTATAAAATTATTAGATACAATTTTCACGGATTTTAAAAACTACTTTTCTATCGGACATATCAGTGCCGACATGAGCACAAGTAAAGTGCCACCAACCAAGGTACCAGGAATACACGTAATTTATATACCGCGTCCCAAGGATCTTGTAAATACGCACGTAGTAGATATGTAATTAATCAAGAAATAACCGCATGGGAAGGAACATTCCCCAAGCACGAAATGGTGGTTATATTAAACTAATTAAGGCAAGGCGATTCCATTAAACTAATTAATCCTGGCTTTGTCAGCTCGACCCATCCAGTTGATGGGCTGTCCAGTTTCCTATGTGAACCCGTGCTTGACCTGATTGCCAGTCGGTGCTCAGATCTCCATGCACCTATCTACGCTCTAATAGCACCATATATATATATATATATATATATATATATATATATATATATACACACACATAAGTAATTATGTCCGTGCGTTCGACGGTGAAGTTGGGACATGGTGTGGATGGGACGGGAGAAAGGGACACAGGCGCGGCGTAGATGGGGACGGGTGGGAGACGCGCAAGAGGTCTTTTTTTCATCCATGCCGTTCCTTTCTTTTCAGCATTGGAACTACGGGTTAATTTTATAAACACTGAAGGGGTTTTTTGCAAAATAGTCAGGCAGACGAAAATTTTGAGTAGAAACACTACTTACTTTATAGATAGTTATCGATAGAGATATAAATATATATCTTTGTATGCGTACGTTTCTATACAAAGTGTATACACATAGGTTGAATAGTATGTCTGCTAAAAAAACCTGATTTGGTGTGTGTGAACGAATTGGACCGGCCTGCTAAATAATGAAACCCATAAAAAATAAAAAAAAAGTCTGAAAACGTGCAGCCAAATTTGGTAACGTGTCGAATTGATCGCACGGGGTGGGCCAAAAAGAAAAATATCAAAACAACCAATGAACCAAAAACGAAAGTGGTCGTACGCATAGTGGGTCATGCGTCTGGTCGTCCATTAGGGATTTTGAGCCTGGTTCGTGTTGGATGCGAGATGACCTCGGAATTGGATCAAATCCGAGGTGGATCGCTGCTTGGGCCGCGGCCCTACATTTCGAAAAAACTCAAGGGGTTTTCTGCAAAATAGCCAGGAAGAATAAAACTTTGGGTAGAAACAAGCATGATTTCTTCCTAACTTGATTAGTTAACCTCGACTCCAAGCTACTGAGTCGTTTATATGCATGGTTGCACATCTTGTTAATTTGTTACTCCATTTTATATATGCAACCATGTTCTCGTGTAGTTATGTTCGTCGTATAATAATAATAATAATAATAATAATAATAATAATAATAAATAGTTATAGATGGTAATAATAATAACAACAACAAATAATAATAATAATAATAATAATCGAAAAAAATTAAGTCTATGACTTATCGATATGTTGATAAAAATAGCATTAAATTAACTTATGTTTATGTGATGTAAAAAAAGAAAAGAAAAGATTGCTCTTTGACAGAGCTAGCAAAGCCAATTAATCGCCTATATATGTGGGATTACTTTTTGAATTGTTTCTATTCTGATCCGTCATTATTGACAACTCGGTAATTAATCTTTGGCTGCTGCCATCGTTTCGTCACATTTATATATAAATGCAGTGCAAGAGGATCCTCTTGAGAGCCCTTGTCGCATGGAGTCCAAATCCTAATCGTGCACCATCTATACTCTTTTTCCCTTTCGTTATATACGTATATGCTCAGAATCGCTAATACTGGAAAGGTGAGATAGTGTAGAGACGTCCGACTAAAATTATTACGGAAGACTTATATATTATATAAATAAATATGTCCGTACGTTGCAACGAATGTCATTTTATTTTATCTAACTATTTTTAAAGTTAAAGTCTCATGTAATTTCAATTTATATTTTTTATGTATTTACCTGAGGCCTATTTGAGTATTGGGATTATGGATTAATTTTATAAACATTCAAGGGGTTTTCTGCAAAATAGCCAGGCATACTGCGGGTTAATTTCGGAAAAACTCAAGAAGTTTTCTGCAAAATAACCAGGCAAAACAAAATTTTGGGTAGAAACATTACTTGTTTTATAAATAGTTAAGATATATATATATACACACACACCGTGCATTACAAACGGACGCCATTTTATTTTATCATAATTATTTTAAATTGAAGTCTTATATAATTTTAATTTATATTTTTTTATGTCTTTACCCGAGGATTATTTTAGCATTGAGACGTGTATTAATTTTATAACATTTAAGGAGTTTTTACAAAATAGATTGTGGGTTAATTTTATAAACACTCAAGGGATTAGTTATATATATACACACACACCGTGCATTACAACGGACGCCATTTTATTTTATCATAATTATTTTAAATTAAAGTCTTATATAATTTTAATTTATATTTTTTTATGTCTTTACCTGAGGATTATTTTAGCATTGAGACTGTGTATTAATTTTATAACATTTAAGGAGTTTTTTACAAAATAGATTGTGGGTTAATTTTATAAACACTCAAGGGGTTAGTTATATATATACACACACGAAGAGTATACTTAATATGTAAAATGTTTTTTCTTATATAAAAATTTCGAAAAATATTGTATTAGTTTATCTTTAAAGTTATAATACTCGATTAATCAAAAGCTTATCTGGCTCGCCTTATTTCACAAGCCTCCGAGCTACTTAGAGGCCAATGTGAATTAGGGTTTTCGTTTCTGCGAAAACCGTTATAGTTTTCGCAGTTTTGCCCGTTTTATAGGGGTGCGACACGGCGGTATTCTTGTGGTTTTGTTTAAATAATTTTGTGGGAATTTAAAAAAATTTATTTTAACACAAAAATATATTTTTATAAAAATATAAATTTCGCGATGTTTGCCGTGAAAACCGCGGTACGTGGTGCGGTTTTCGTGCGGTTTGAGTGAAAACCGCGGCATGACACGGATTTAGATTTGGTTCAAATTTAAATTACGGTTTTCGTGTGTTTTACGCAGTTTTGGTGTGATTTTTGTGTCCGAAATTGTCCAAATTCAAATTTGTTACTGCTCATCGTCGATCGATTTCATGATTTTCGTATGAAATTCGCTATATCGATGAGGGGCGGCACGACGAAAAGGTAAACCGTGTGAAGTGAAGTACTCCCCTATCCCTTGGGACCCTAATAATTTGCAGTGGCAGATTAATGTACTGTACCACACTCTCTTCGTTTTACTGCCACCAACACACGAGTAAAAAAGATAAAAAGAAAAGCAAATTTACAATGCACGGAGCTACAGTACATGAATCGTGTGACTCACGTTGCAGCCACGCGCTAAAACGAGATGCGACGCAAAATAAATAAACGTAAAATAAGATATATCACGTCCTAATATTAAATCTAGACAATCTAGACCGAAACTTTATCTATATTTATAAAATTAGGATGTGTTAAATCGTTTATTATATTTATTAATTTTGGGATGGAGCCAGTAGCCCCAGTACTGCCTCTGACACGCAAAGCTTATCTTTTGATCGATTTCATCCGCATCACACTGAGTCACTGACCCTACCTAGCTGACCAGCTCGATCGATCTAGCAAGATCCAGTATGCTCCTCACAGGTTATTAATTAATCCACCAAACCAATTAATCACCCCGTTAATTACAACACTGCTTCACTTAAACCCTAGTTAACCCCTCACCTCCCCGGACCTCATCCCCGCTATAAATCCACCCCCGTCTCCATCACCCCAACCCAACAACCCAAAGCTTAACCCCATCACTAGCTCGAGTTTCTTTCTAATCCATCCATGGCGATCACCAAGGCGGCGCAGCTTTTCCTCCTCGCGGCGGCGATGGCGGCGATGTCGGTGGCCTCCGGCGCCTACACCGGCTGCGCGATGCCGAGGAAGGTGACGATCCAGAACCTCTCCGGCCGCGACCTGGCGCTCTCCGAGCAGCCGCTGGCGAACAGCGGGCCGTTGTTCGGCGCCGGCTACGTGCTCCGCCATGGCACGCACGCCGAGTTCCCGACGTGCCTGTGGACGGGGCGCGTGTCGGCGCCGGGGGCGGCGATGGTGGAGTTCCACGTCGGGCCAGACGGCGGCGCGTGGTACCAGGTGGACAACCGGCAGGTCGGGTCGCCGGTGAAGGTCACCGTGACGCCGCACGGCCGGCCTCTCCAGGGCCACTGCCCCGCCGCCGGCTGCCGCGACCACGGCCAGTGCTTCGCCGACGCCGTCCCCGGCGGCAACTGCCACGCCGTCGACGAGCTCAAGATCATCTTCTACAGCCCGTAGGTTAATTTGATGCTTGATTAGTTGATCATTTCGTCGTTGAAATTAATTAAAGAGTCTAGCTATCTAGCTCGAGCTAGCCTAGCCAGTGGCAGTGTGACAGTGTCACGTGGCCCTAGCTTAGCATGCATGCATTGATGTCGTGGCCATGCTGCAAGAGCATGCGTCTGTGTCCTCGTAATGTGCGTCGTGTCGTCGTGTTTTGTCTTGTCGTGTTGTTGATTAATTCTCGCTAATTTGAGCTGCCTGCTGCATTGCTGTGCAGTGTTGTTACTGGAAAGTGGATACCTAGGTCGTCTTTAAAACAAATAAAGACGATGCAAACGAAACAAATATTATAATTAATTAAGTTTTAATTATGAGACAGATATATTTGATATATTTTGAAACAAAATTTATCAAACTCGTGTCATTTAATAATTTGAAAATCGTGCTAATGAAAAAAAGATAAAATATAAATTTTAATAAAAAAACACGCCATTGTCAGTGAAACTCACTGAACTTTTCCTTTTTCTAACCCTCAAAGAGGATAGGGAGCGGTCCCTGGTTTTTAATCAGGCTTAAAAACCTCTTGAAGGCACGAGTAATCAAGGATAACCGATAAAAGTCCACGCAAAGAACAAATCAAAAAACATTTGTGACGGCACAGCTGAACATTATCATAGTAGGGGCGTTTGGTAGGGGTTTTTGTTTGGCAGAGAACTCATCCTGAATCCCGATGGAACAAAATTAAAACCCTATCAAATACTTTAGCGATAAAACATTTCAGTATCTTTTATCAACTTTAAACTTCAAATAAACGTGTAAGTTAAAAGTTATCTTCTACCAACTTCTTAAAACCCTACCAAACATCGTAACCATAAAAAAGCAAGATGAAGTAGATTAATAATTATTTTATTAGAGTATTGTGTGAAAAAATATATATTTTAAAAATATTACAGTAAGGCCACTGCAAAGCCAGAAACTAAATTAGGTAGCGGTGGAGCAGGATCTTTCTAATAAAATTTAAGCTTTGATTTAAGAGACATGAGAGACATGGTTAGACCAATAATGTCCACAATAAATTTAAGACATCAGTTAAAATGTATATATTATTTCCATAGGACATAGTTAGATCTTTTATGAAGATTTGAAGTATAGATTATAGACATTTATGCACTTTAAGACAATATTTAGTGTTAGAAAAAAAATTTAGGGATACAGATGAACCTCCATGAATCACGCTGTCTTCGGCACTGAACAAAATTATTGGGAAGCATATATCCCAATAATAGTTTTCACTAAGCAAATAAATAATGCAGCTGGGACATAATACAAACATCCCTCGAGCACGAGATGTGAATTTCCTAAACTAATCATCAATTTGATACTAGTACTACTACTAGAAATTTCCTGCGTGCTACCTGATGTGAATATAGTATGATTATTCCAGCATGCTCGCGTGCCGTCAGAGCTCAGATCTCAATAATCAACAGAGTATCTTTTGGCCCATGTCATGTGCAAGCAGATAAAAAGCTTAGCCACTCGTTTCTGTCGATCATTCGTGACACCAGTTTTGCTTGTGAATAACTCCTAACCTGAGTTAATCACCTTTACTTATGAACCATTTTGCTCTCCTCTTCTTCTTCTTCTTCTTCTCGTCATCGGCGATGTACGGCGCCACCGATCGTCCGCGGCGAGCGCCGTAGTTCCTCGTCGTTCAGCACTGTTAGAATGTTAAAATATATAATAGCTAAAGATGTATTAAAATAAAATTAATTTGTATCATAGTTTTCTTTATATGTAATCATTTCTCGTCACATTTTTTTTACTCCTGTATATACTGACTCTCTAAGACTTAACATAATGAGTCAAATAGTAACAGTAATCCATTTTCCTATACTATTCGATCAACATGGTATCTGATGGTGTCCGGCCAGGATGCTGCTGCAAAGAGTCCTCTAGTTAGTACTTGATACTCCTTCCGTTTCAATACCAATCCATTTCATATTATATATAAATTCTTTTGACTTTTAGTCAAATTTTTTAAAAAAATATAGTAACATTTCAAATACAAAACAAATATATTATCAAAATATATTTAATATTAAATTTAAGAAAACTAATGTGATGTTATAGATATTGTTAAATTATTTTATAAATTTGATCAAACCTAAAAAAGTTAACTAACAAATATGGTACCAACTTATAATATAAAATGGAGGGGAGTATGTAAGGAGCGATGGAAATTCATCGGTGGCGATCCATTGGGCCATCAAACCGGGCCCAACTTATCGTCTCTGACAAGGAATAAGTTCACTTGAGGTCCCTTATATTGTCGTCGAATCGATTTTCGTCCTCTATAAAAAAACCAGATACGACAGGTCCGTAAACTTATAAAACCGAAGCAAACTTTGTTCTAAGGCAGAATGATGAGTGGTTTTGTCTGACGTGGCCTATTGACTTGTTTTACGTCGAGTTTTTGACCGCTTAGTCAGCATTGGCTCATGTGGACCCATGCATCATTCTCACCACCCTCTTCTCTCTATCCCATCTCTCTATCCTGTCTCTCCCTCTTCTCTCCCTCCAACCGGTGGAGCGTGATGGGCGGCGGCCGGAGCGGGCGACGGCGGGGCGGAGCCGGCTTCTCCCGACGCCAACGACGGCTTTCCGTGCTGTCGCGAGCTGGCCGTCGAGCTCCTTGACGCGCCCGTGCGCCTCGGCCTTGTTGGCCTTGAGGCTCTCGTTCTCCTGACCTAGTGCTTCCATGGCGCTCTCCTTCTCGGCGATGGCGTCCTGTAGCTTGGAGTTCTCGCTAGTGGCGAGCTCGAGCGACTCGTTGGTCGCGTTGACCTCTTCGACGGCTCGCTCCAGCGCGCGACGCAAGCTGCCGTTCTTGTCGTCGACCACTCGATGTAGCTCGGCGAGCTCAACGTTCTCTTGCCCGACCGCGTGGGCCTCGTCCTCGGCCGCCCAGATGCGCGCAAGCAACACCTTCTCCCTCTACTCCTCTGCCCGCGTCCCCTCTTCCGCTTGGCTCCGTCGCTCCTCTCCCACCCCGACAAGGTCGACGGCCGTGACGACATCCACTCATACCCCTTCTGCCCCTCTACTCCGCCCGCGGCCCGCCACCGCTTCGGCCGTTCCGCCCCTCCGGCCTACTCGATTGGTCGTCGGCGAGCACGATAGATGTGACGGGTGTGACAGCGGTTGACGACGACGGTCTACTCCGCTCCGCCGCTGCTAAGCCAAGCGCCGCTCGCCCTCTCTCGCTCCCGCCCCCGCTCGCCCGCTCGTCTCCGTCCTCCGGCTCTATCGTCGCTCCGCCCCGCCATCGCCCGCTCAGGCCGTCGCCCATCCCGCTCCGCCGAGATGGTCAGGACAGAGAGAGATGGGATAGAGAGAAGAGGGTAGTGAGGATGACATATGAGTCCACATGGGCCATGCTAACTAAGCGGTCGAAAACTCCACTTAGGACAAGTCAACAAGCCACGTCAGACAAAACCACTCGTCATACTGCCTTAGGACGAAGTTTGCTTCGGTTTTGTAAGTTTATGGACCTGTCGTATCTGGTTTTGTGGACGGAGGATGGAAATCGGATTTGATGACAATTTAAGAGACCTCAAGTGAACTTATTCCCTCTGACAGTTGCTGCGCGTAGGCCCATGAGAATCAACGGAATCGCTGCCGATGGTGGCGGCCCAATCTGAACCTTCATCGTGGGGAGTTTTTCGGATTTTTGGTTTTTATTAAAAGTTTTGTAAAAATAATTTTTGTTTTTTAAATTTTATAGAAGTAGTCGTTTCGCTTTTCGGGAGGACATTTTTAAAATCGTTCTCTCGAGAGCGTTTTCATGACGTGGCGGACGGTCGTTGGCCACCGTCTGCCGTGCGCGGCAATTTGCCTCCTTGCCGTCCTTGGCAAGAGCGTTTTTTACTATTCATCTACCTGCGCTGTTTTTTTTACTAGTAACTAGTAAGCTACTGCTAGTACTACTAGCTACCATGGCACGTAGGGGACTGATGAATAGTAAAAACATCCTTGCTGAGGGCGGCAAGGGGGCAAATTGCAAATTTGCTCGCGTGCGACAGACGACGACCAACGACCGTCTACCACATCACGAAAAACGCCCTCTGAGAGGGCAAATTTTAAAAATGTCCACCCGAAAGGCGGCGGACAACTACTTCTGCAAAATTTGAGAAACAAAAAATATTTTTGCAAAACTTTTAATAAAAAATAAAAATCTGAAAAATTCCATGGTGGGGCACCCAAGATTAATCGTGCCGCTCCGCTTTGGAGGTGGCCGAGCCGGAGCTGAAGCCGCTCGTCGTCGTTGTCGGTCGGCCGGGAAGACGACGCCGACGAGGACGGTCCTCGCTATGCCTTAATTTCTTAAGTAAATTTTATAAAACTAAAAATAAATACTTTGATCAAACTATCGTAAAACTATAAATTTAACTCAAACATATCACAAAATTATAAATTTAACATTAACTTTATTATAAAACTACATATTTAAGATACGATGTCATAAAACAACATATTTCATAATAAAATTATTATAAAACTATAGGTTTATAACCAATTTAGTTACAAAACTCGTCATAATGTTTATGAGAACTTTTACGGTGTTTTTATGAGATTTATATTTTGTATATAAGAACATGGTCCAACACTATTTAGAGGGCTTGGGTGAGTTGGTTAGACCCAACCGAGAAGGAACAGTCTCCAAGCCTAGCACTGTTCATCTTCTTCTTCTCGTCTAAACCTAGGAAAACAAGGAGAAGGAGGCTAAGGGCATTGAGGTTCCGGTGGCTGCATGATGATGGCGGTAGGACATGTCTCGCGGCATGGTGCACCAACGAGAAGTGAAGGCAGGCAAAAAAAAAAGATGGTTGAAACACGAGAGCTAGGGTTTGACTCCGGAAAAGAAAGAATGACGGGTAGCGAGTTTCAGTTGATATCTTGGCCACCTAGGGGCGTCACCACGCGTCCCAGCTGATAGGCAATCTGTTTTCCTCGAATTCGTTGGAAGAAGTGGTGCATGAGTAGTTGACGGTAATGAAGCTTGATGGCACAACAGAGACATGGCCATGGACAAGAATGAAGTGAAGGGAGAGAACAAAGGAGACGTCCATCTTCGCTTTTTCTTCCATGCAAATTGATTCGATTCACTAAATCTTCAGAAGATTTAGTGTGTCTATCAAACGATACAATCCACTAAATTTTTAGAAGATTTAATTTGTTTTCTATCAAACAATACCGATCACATGGAACTATCTATTCTTGATTCATAGAAAATGTTGCTAGGTACTATCGTGTACGATAATTTTATTTTATACCTTGTCCTTCTCTTTATCAACCATACATATTATTCCACCTCTCAATAAATATCTCATAACCACGGTAAAACTCTCAACCAACATATAACAATGGTATTTGGGATTTCAATAATAAATATGTAGTTATATGATATTTGGCCTAGTTTTGTGATAAGTTTAATGCTGAATATATAATATTTTACATAATTGATTAAAATAGATGTAGTTTTGTGAAATTTAGTCTAATTTCTTTATCTCCGAAGATCCTGTGTGACTAATTGCAGCAGTTCCAGCCTTGTACGCACCAATTAATTGGAGCCCGTTTCTTCTGTCCTTTGTAAGATCTGCACAACTTTGCAGATTTGGAATGGAACAAGAGCATGCACCGGATGAGCATGGGTTCGGTTGGATTGATTACTGTTCAGGCATTAGCATGGACTACAGTAATAGTAACTGATAATGCTGAGGCGAATCATCATGAACAAGTATTCCCTGCGTCTTAATAAAAAAATCAACTTTTTAACTATATATTTTTTAAAAAATCTTTAAAATATTTTTCACTTCTCGCAATTAAATTAAAGTGAAAATAGTAAAGGGTATCACGTATCCCTACCAATGGGTTCTGTCTGTTCCTCATCAGAAAAGCCTCTCGGTCCAGACCAAAAGGAGGGCTTTGTTGAGCCTTTGAGTATCTGCCAAGTGTTCCACGTCTTGTACATGTTTCAAACATACAAAAATTCGAACTTCTTCATCCAATTTTTGTATGGTATCAGGATCGTTTACCTTCACAAGATGACTTCACGAGCATGCAGTTAGTACACATCCACCGTCCAAACCATCTAACGGCTCACATGGATCACGCGCCATGGCTAACGGATGGATGTGAGCTGACTGCACGCTCGTGCAGTCACACCGCGAGGGCAGACGATCCTGATCCGTTCGGCTATCGGGGTTGGTAAATTATTGTGTATGTAAAACAGAGTAACAACTTAGTTTATGAATAATTAAGTACTAAATATTATTTAAAAATAGATTAATAAATTTATAAAACAACTTTCGTATAGAATTGTCTTCACAGAAAACGCATCCTTTAGTCATATGAGAAACGTGTATTTTTCTAAAAATGGATTAATAAATTTTTAAAGCAACTTTCGTGTAAAATATTATAAAAAATATCGTTCAATCGTTTGGAAAACGTGAAAAAACAAATATTAGAATGAGTTAGTTTTAGCCTTTTCATTCCCTCTAAGGTGACAAAAATAAAAACTTTCAATGTTCAAACAATTTAAAAAGAGTTGCATTATTTCTTGTTTCATATACATAGTTGTTAACTAAGAAAGATATATACTTCCTTCATTTCCTATTACAATTATTTATTTATAGGATTTAAGTCTTGTATATGATATAAGCATTTCCAGGTTACCAATTTTAGTCAATTCAACCTGTGAGAAGGTTACGAGGGGAATCCAATCTGTTTTAAATTTAACCAATGAAGTAACTGAAGTGAAAATTTTCATTTAACCTTAATATTTACTTCCAATATTTCATTAAAAAATTAATTTTTGGCTTTGAATCTATAATTTAAAAATTTATTTTTTTATAGGACGGGAGAGTACTGACCATCGTACGTGGTAGTAGTTATATTCAGGAAAGGGGAGTGCTGTAACATTTTCTTTCATTCATGAAAAAGAAAAATAAAAGAATACTGCTGGATGGGTAGATTCCATGGCATATCCAGCATGCATTCAGTACAGTCATCGTTCTTATCCTCCAGATTGTTGAAAGCTGCACGTGTGGATTCGCAGAATTTCAGTCTCCTACTCCTACATGGCCACTGCATTTAATACACAGTACATCCAAGGCATCAAGCACGAAGCCTCTGAATTGCAAACATGCACCCGTGCCAAGAATGCACTGTATTAACTGATGATTTTTTTTCCAATTAGAACGACCAAATTCATACCAAATGCCCAACTTGCTATTACCTCCGACCTAAGAAGACTTCGTTTCTGTTTATGCACTTCAATAGTTATACATTTGAAATAAAGAAAATTCCTTATATACTTATGAAAATTTACTTAATTCTTTCTATGTTCCTGAGTTTAGCTTATTCCTTTATATACCCTTAAATTTACTAGCTTAAATCCCTTCCGTATCATTTACATTAGTTGATCGTTAATTGACCGTTAAATTCATGTGAAAAAGCTTTTTGGTATGAAAAACATATAAATGTATTGAGTATAATGTTGGAGTATATAAATTCATTGAAGAGACTATTATATTTATGAGTTTGTTATGTGAGATATTGTTTATAATATTTTTATATGACATAAAAAATAATGTTTATTTTTAAATATTAAAAAATATGCTACATAAATATAATTTAATAACTAAAAATAAAATTATTTTTAAGTCATATAAAAACAGATTTTATCCTAAATAATATCTCTCATAACAAATTTATAAATATAATATAATAGTTTAATACAACAAATTTCTATACTCTAACAATACATTCTATTATATGTTTCTTTGTATCAAAATAATAAGATGAACATCTTTGTAGGAATTTAACAGTCAACTAGCGGGGCGGAGAGTATAGGAGTTTAACAGTCAACTAGCAGAGCGGAGAGTATAGGAGAGATCCAAACTAAAATTCAAGTGTATACAAGAGATAAAGTAAAACTCAGATATACAGAAGAGATGGAATGTTTTGACGGCGTAGGAATGGGATGCCGATAGTTGATCTAAGTTACTTCTTAAGACGAGGTTTACTGCTCTACGTTTGATATAATAAATTGTTTTGATTTTTTTAATAAACTTCGTTAGGTTTTACCATATTTATAAAAAACAACCACATCTGGAACACAAAATTAGTTTCATTAATTATAAAAATAAATATATTTTTATAATATATTTACTTTATATTTAAAATATTATTATATTTTTTTATAAATTTGATCAAACCTATAATTTTTTTAGAAAAAGTCGAAACAATGAAACAGAGGGGTATTTGATTTAGACATAGTACATACAGAATCTCAAAAAGGGATGTGAAAATCTGAAAAAGGTTTATGCAAATGTGACTAAGCGTCTGTTCATGGTAAGCAAAGGCTGTCCATACTCCACTTTTTTTCTCACTTCTCTTTTTTGGGAGAAAGAGGTTGCGAAAGGCGGCATATGCTTGAGGTTCACTCGAGTGGGCCGACCGGAGGCATCATCATGACTCGTGACAGTAGTCCAAATCATGGCGCCAAGCCGCCATGGATCAAACACAGTCTAGGTACCTCTCTAGCATGTCTATGGATCCCTCTCTATGGTCTATGAATTCCCTATCTAGACAGGGACAATATGTTAAATACTCTACAACATTAGTAATAGTATTGCAATCAAGCCATTCATTTGTAGCTAGCGATCAAAAAGAAGCAGCTCCTTTCCGTATACGTAATAAACGTCTTTTAGAATAATATTTTAGTCAAACATTAAAAATATAAAATCATAAATAATTTTTAAGCTGTTAAGTTTGGAAATGAAAAATATTTCCACAATAATATACACATATTATTATATAATACATATTCTTTTAATAAAAAAATCAAAGTTATATACCGTATCGCTATTCTAAACGATGTTTATTTTGTATATATAGAGAGTAACATACTGTAAGAGTGAATGTAAGTCCTCGAAAGATAGATCCGTCTATCAGAGACACATGTTCATTTGAATATGAATTTATCGATGATCAACACCTAACATAACATCCCACGCTTTGCTGTGCGATATATGTTAAATATTATAGAAATAATGGAATGGTTTGGATTAAAATATTAATAAATAATATGAGAACGATGATTTAGCACGTGTATGTTGAGTTTTAGAATAAAATAAATTATTAATATAATTAATATGTTTACATATTAAGCTTCAGCTATTTGGTGGATTAATGTGGCATGCTTGCATATTAGGCTTTATGAGTACTAATAAATAACATGTTTATATGTTGAGCTTTAGGTGTTTAATGAATTAATGTAGCATGCCTACATATTAGTCTTTAGGAGTACTAATAAATAGACATGTTTATATGTTGAGTTTTAGATATTTAGTGGGTTGTAATTTGATAGGAGGTATATATATCAAGTGCTACAAGATATTTTCTTATATCACACTTTTAGAATTTTTCCTTACAACTAATGTTGGGCTTTCTGCTGCCGATTCATCAAAAAGAAAAAGGAACATGCATGTAGGATTGTTGTTGTGCGCTAGTTTTTTTTCGGGTTGACCGAAATAACGGCAACCAATTTCATTAAGGATGAAGTTGTGCGCTAGTTTAACTTACTCATCGTTCTGATTTTACCTACTCAAACATTATTATCTTGATACCATCAGTTTTTATAAGTCATGTAGTCATAACATTCATGTTTCTAAGATTCCATGAGAAACACGTTCATAATATATCATTAAGCTATACAAATCTCTACAAATTAATGATAAATTAATGACAAAGATAAAAACGTTTAACTTTGTGACAAAACTAAAATAACAAAATAACAAGTACTAATACTGCTCATTTGGAAAGGCTATTATCCGATTTAAAAAAAATACTTCTGTCACTACATATTACCGTTGATGCTTTTTTAAAAAAATTAACTGATTATAGAAAATCACTATTAGTCGTCGGCTTAACAACGTCGTTGGCTCGACCACTAGAAACAGGGTTGGAAATGCTCCCCTTCTGGGAAGGTTCTTGCAAAGAAGAGTTAAGTGCGCATACAGTTTCCAAAGATGAGTCAACACTTGGGTGTGATCGTGTGAAATCTGTGGATACAATCACATGATCTACAATACACGTAGTTTAGGATCACTGATGGATCTAGCGATGAGGTTAAGGCGCTTTAGCCTTTCTATCGTAGTCCGAGCTGTGGAGCTCTTCTTAGCTACTCTATCAATTTTTAAATTTATATATGTTATAGAAAAACTAAAAATAATAAAAAAACAGTTTAGATTAGCCACTGTCTAGGATTCGTGGCATGTAGTGACTATTGAGTGCGTGGAAATGTCAGTCATTTTTTAAGCTCCCAGTGGCATACAGTGTCATTACATCTGGTTGTGAAATCCTTCTACATATTTTCTTGTAATGGTGAAGTTAGACTATCATATGTAATCATATACTTGCAAATCACTTTCTCTTTACATAATTTAAACAGTAGATAACAAAAGCATCACGAGCTATAAACATATTCAAACCGAACCCTATACGATTCAGTACATGCACACCCCTGAATTCCTCACATGCTTCCCTTCAATTATTCTTGCTAATCCATATTCCAAAGCATGCACCTTTCATTATCCCATCTCATGAACCAATACAGCCCAAGGTTTTCACATTACCAGTAGCTTACTGACCTTCATCGATCGATATCTTGCGTGTCCTTTTGTATTTTGTTTTGATTTTTTTAGTTAAATTTTTTATTTGACTAAATTTATTGAAAAATTTAGCAACATATCCAACACTAAATTAATTTCATTAAATATAATATTAAATATATTTTGATAATAAATTTATTTTGGGTTAAAAATATTGTTATATTTTTTATGATTTTTAATCAAACTTAAAAGGTTTAATTTTAAAAATCAAAATGATTTTGTAATATGAAACTGATGGAGTACGACAACGGCAGTCACCTTTACCTTTATAAAGCTTACCTTAGCTACCACTCAACCAAACCCCATCCTCGCCAACTCATTCTTTGGAAAGCTTAGCTTAGCTAGGTTGGAGAAACGCACATGGCCAAGCTGCTCGCTCTTGCTCTCGTCGTCGCCGTCGTGGCGGCGGCGGCGACGTCGACGGCGGCCGCCACCAAGCTGACCCTCCACAACTTGTGCCCGTATCCCGTGTGGCCGCTGGTGACGCCCAACACCGGCTTCCCTTCCATCTCCGATAATACTGCCCGGCTCGACGGCGGCGGGCGCGGGCTTGTGTCGTTCGCCTTCCCGGACAGCTTCTGGGCGGGGCGCGTCGTGGCGCGCACCGGGTGTGGGAGTGGGTTGGCGCGGTGCGAGACCGGGAACGCGCCGCCGGCGACGGTGGTGCAGCTGGTGGTGCACTCGCCGGAGGGCGGGCAGGACCTGGCGGCGTACAGCGTGAGCTTGGTGGATGGGTTCAATGTTCCGGCGGTGGTGAGCCCGCAGGCCATCGGCGGCGGGCAGTGCCCGGCGCTGGGGTGCGCGGCTGACCTGAACGCCGGGTGCCCCCGGTCGCAGCGCGTCGTCGGCGCCGGCGGCGCCGTCGTGGCTTGCAGGGGCACGGCGGGGTACTTCAAGGGGCGGTGCCCGCTGACGAGGACGACGGGGAGCGACGTGGAGCCCGTGCCGCAGCGATGCCTCGCCCCCGGCGAGCTCAAGGTCGTCTTCTGCCAGCCGTCCATGGTCGCCGGCGTCGGCGCCGCCGTGCCGGAGCTCATCCGCACCGTCGTGGCCAACATATAGGCCATTAACCACGGATCTCTAATTAGTGCGTCGTTGTGTGTGTAGGGCAGTAACCGTGTGAGGTCCTTGTCGTGCACACGTGGCGCATCCTGCGGCCGCCACGTGTACGGGCTAGCTGTATGTAGTGGGTAGGGGGAAATAATGACAGTGCGTACACGTATGTGTACACCGTATGTCTGTACGCATACGGACGGGCACAGTCTGGTATTAGTGGTGTACGTGTACTGTGTACAATCTACGTCGTATTTGCTTTTTTTATGTCAAAATGCTTTGATGTTTTTGTTGCCACGTACTACGTGTGTTTGACGCGAATCGACGATGCAGCGACAACAGTACGTATGCACGTGAACGGGATGGAAGTTATGGGAAAGCTTGCTGTTTTGTATCGATGTCTGCAGCACATCGAACAAAGCGCAGGATGTGGCTGCTTCGATCTGAGCTACTCGTTCGTACTTAAAACTTATTTTTATATCTAAAATAATCTGATTTTAATTTTTAAATTTTTTAATTAAAATTATAATTTTTTACTAAATATCATATATTTTGAATGGGCTATATCGACTCGTCTCAGATTGCAGTTTGGATAGCCCGGGTTTTATATCCGCCGCTGCATTCCTGGTCTATTATCCTTTTTACGGCTATAAAAACGGAGTCTTACTTCCTTTATCCTCTCTCTCCTATAAGAGATAACCATCGTGCTTTATATGATTAATCTACCTATCAAGCCAATCTTTTAATTATATTTGAACTTGAGACACGTTTCGCGACGCCCTGCCGTCCGTGGAAAACAATGTTAATATTGAGAGATGTTTTACGAGGGTTGCCAGGTTCCTGGTTTCTCATGAAAATTCTTTCATGTACGAATTAATTATGGTCGTTAAAATTATTTAATAAATTTTGGTTCCTTCTAGTTTCTCATTCTTTCATATACAAATTAATTATGACCGTTAAAAATTATTTAATAAATTTAAGTTAAAATAACGTGTGGAAGGATAATGAAGTAATTATCTAGTTTTATTTGATATGAGACCGATCGGCGTTTTTCCTCATCTTCCTCGCGCAAGCTTCGATTCGCGGACCTTCACCTCTGCGCCGCCTCCTCCGAGCCGGCCCACACGCCGCCCTCCCTCCGCGCCGCCTCCTCGCCTCCTCTCTCCGCGTCGCCCTGGCCGCCTCCTCCTCCCCCTGCCTCGCCGCTCCTCCTCCGCGACGGCCCTCCTTCCTCGCCGCCTCGGCCCGGCGGTGGCCTCGCCTCGCCTCCGTCCGCGTTGCCCCGGCCCCCTCCCTCCTCGCCGCCATTTATAACCATAAATCCTCAATTTCAGGATCTATTTGATCAAAAAAATTGCATCTCGGTTAATACACGCTCGCCGGACCTCGCCGCAGCGAGGCCAAACCACCTCGGCGTCGCTGGGAAATCGGAACCGCCCGCTCGCCTCGTGCCGCCGGCCGACCTTCGCGCCGCCTCGCACTTTCGCTCCGTCGGCCGCCGTGCCACCGGCCCGCGCCCTCGCGCTGCTAGAGAGAGTCGAAGTGGTAGTGTTAGTCCGAAGAATTGCGGCACTGGAGAAACACTTGAATGTGCACGTCGCAGGCGAGACGAGAAAGGTTTATATTTGTAGTGTTTTTTGTTTGGAACCAAAATATTTCTGTTGCTAGCATGCCTGGTTCGCTCTTTATTTGTCTACTGGTTTGGATAAGTTTACATAAAGAGCATTTAACTTATATGTCTTTATTCATGGAAGTGAACATCATCTAAAGAGAATTGCATAAACTCACTGGTGATTCAAAAACTATTTGCAGCCTCTAGCTAATGGTGATTTGGTGGCTAGAAAGCCAAGATATATTTCACTTTTGAATCTTGCTATATACCTTATTTGTTTGTGAAGGTCAACTAACGCTAGCTCTTTTAAAGAAGTGTGCAAACTTAGCATGTTTCTTGATAAATTTTACTGTTCTAGCAGCGAAGATAATGTATATAGTGACAATAGATTTCATACAGAAGACTATATCTCATATAGAATAGCTAGCATTAAGCATGCCCTTTTTTTCTTGATATAGTGCTAGTCTTAACTCTGAAGTGCTTTGAACTGAAGTTGTGTTGCTTGTACTGCTCTGAACGGTATTGAGGTTGTGTTGCTTGTACAGTTGTACAGCTCTGTAACGGCATTGCTGGCTTCCTTTCAGTCACTGTCTTGAATTGAACATGATTAATTGATCCTTCTCTCCCGTGAATATTCATAATTTTTTCTACTAATTTCCAATATCCAGCTTGCTTAATACCAGTATAGGCCATTAAAAATGTAGCCGTCAATTTTCCTTTTCTACAATGGTATATTCATTTATTTGTCATTCATTGTGGAGATTGTGGCAATCGGGTATCTACATGGCAAGCTTATCCGACTGGAGGTAGGGATAGATTGCGCCTGCTATATCTGTAAACCAAACATGACTTGGGTATTACGATTGCCGATAGAGATAAGGCAATCGGCCTATAGTCACGGTTTGGTAAGATTGAGGAAACCAACTTAGAATAAGATAGGGTTTCCGATCTGTAAACCCTCCTCCCAAGATTATATAAGGGGGGTAAGGGGCGTCCCTTGAGGGATATCCTATGTTAGATCAGCTTTGAGCTTTGAACCTTTAGATCACGAGATCAATAAAGACACTCGGCGGATCGAATCCACCGAAACAGGAGTAGGGTATTACCTCTTGAGAGGGCCTGAACCTGTCTAAACCTTCTTCTTCTCCTAACCCATCGGGCTTGGCGATCTTGACTGCGACCCCAGAAATCATATTGCCAAAACCAAGTTTCGACAGTTGGCGCGCCAGGTAGGGGGCCGCGCGTCGAGACTTCTTCAACAATCTCGCCGACAAGCGTGATGGGATCTCCTTCAGGATTCGGCGACTTCGCCGCCAACTTCCTCAACGACTCCTCTTTCGACTCGGACTCAAACCAGTCGGAAGGAAAGACCCACTCGGCGCCGTTCGGGCTCCCCAATAGCGCCGAGATCTACAACAACGTCTTGAAGGCCAAGATGCAATCTACTTTCTCCGACGACGGACTTCACTCGGCACCATTCGGATTACCGAGTACCGCCGAGATCTGCGCCAATCTTCTCGCCTCCCCGAAGGAAGCGATCTATTCCGACGAAGACCTCTCGGTGCCGTTTGGGTTACCAAATGCCGCCGAGATCTACAGCAAACTTCTCTCCCCCGAGTCGGCGACGATCCACTCGGAGGAGCCTACTCCCCCAAGCTCCGACTCGGACTGGAACGATCCAGATCCGGGTTACCCAGGATCAAGGGAGGTCGCTGTCATCCTCCCATCATTCGGCTCCTGCTCATCTTCGGAGCTCAATGGATACCTCAGCTCCGCCGGCTTTGACAACCTCTACGGCATCCCTTCTGACGAAGCCGACAACTTCGACTGCCGCATGGACTGTGAGCCAAAGTGCTTTGACGTCCTCATGGCCGAGCCGGACGAGTCCGACTCGCCATGGCCAAGGCTTGCCGAAGAAGAGCGAGCCAGGGGTGGAGCTCGAGCGCAAGACAGAGGAGGAGAAACAACGCAAGGACGAGGCTGACAAAAGAAAGCAGGATCTACGTGCAGCCGGACGATCTGCTCAGGAGGCCATACTCCAAACACGGGTCCGCAACACCAACATCTTCCAAACGCCACAGCAGAACGCTGTTGCCGCGCTCACCCTCTTGGACACCGTCATGGAGATGGCACCTGCTAACGTGACTCCGATACTCGACAAGATCAAGACCATCGTCGCTGCCACAGCTAACGGCCATCCCACCACTTCGGCACGAAGGCCGACTGAATCTGTGGCCGAAACGCTAGACAAGAGCCGGCTTCCACCTTTAAAGTCAGGAGACTATAGGAGGCCCGAGCCGGCTCGGTCGACAACTAGGCCAAGAGGCCCACCTCACGAGTCCACACCGAAGTACCGAGCAGACGGCCGACTCCCGCGACAAACGACATGGACGTCCACCCGTCCACCACCGAGTCCGCCGCAACGGTTCCAACTACCCAACCAAACCGAAGACCCCGCCGAGTGATCTGCGGGAAGTCCTCGATCGTCGCTACCAGGAGCGCGACCGACGCACTCGGGAAGATCGGAGGGGGTCACCCGATAGCGGCGACGACGGAGTACCAGCCTTCACTCGGGAGCTCCGCCGAGTCACCGGCCGAGTGGCTTTAAGCCTACGGGGATTGAAAGGTACGATGGCAAGACCGACCCCGAATCTTTGCTAACCGTATACACCCTTGCCATCCGAGCCGCAGTGGCGACAATAAAGCCATGGCCAATTACCCGCCCGTGGCCCTCGCAAACTCGGCCGTAAATTGGCTCACGAGCTCGCCAAGAGGCTCAATCGGCTCATGGAGCGAGCGAAGGACCACTTCATCGCCAACTTTCAAGGTACCTTCGAGAGGCCCGGCACACACTTTGACCTTTACAACGTCATCCGAAGCCGGACGAGCCCCGAAGGATTATATCCGTCGTTTCTCGAGAAGCGCAACAAGATCCCGAATATCACCGATGACATCATCATCGCCACCTTCCGAAGGGAGTCCGTGATGAGCTGCTCATTGGGAAGTTCGGCGCAAACCACCGAAGACGGTGAAGCAAATGTTCGAGACGGCGAACTCATACGCCAAATCAAATGACGCCATAAAGGCCGCCCGCCAAGACCGGCCCGACGAAGGGAGGACAAGCAAGCGGAGGAAGCTGAAATCCTAAGAAGGATGGCGGCAGCAACGGCAACCAAGGCCGAAAGATCGCAAGCGCCGATCCAAGACCTAGTGGCCGCAACCTCCAACACTCAACGCCGTCCCGAGTCGCCGCCTACGACGCCATTATGAACGCCCGTGCACCCACCATCCGAATCATAAGCACGCGGCGAAGGATGCTTTATCTACAAGCGGTTCGCCAGCGATGACGCGACACGGCTTAACAAGAAGCCAACGACGAGGCTGGCCCATCGGCGTCAAAAGAACAATGCGGCTGAAAATGCCGAACCTTTCCAAGACCCGGTGGGGAGCTCAACCATATCTTCGGAGGGCCACTAGCCTATGAGTCCAAGAGGAAACAAAAGCTAACTGACCGGGAGGTCAATGCGGCTCAACCCAAAGTCCCTCAGTATCTACGATGGTCGAAAGTGGCCATCACCTTTGACCGCTCGGATCATCCCGACCGAGTGATCCACCCGGGCGCTATCCACTCGCCCCGACCCCGTGGTCCACAACATCGCTTAAGCGCGTCCTCATCGATGGGGCGGCGCCCTCAACATCCTATTTGCCAAGACCATGGATGAGATGCGGATCCCAAGAGCCGAACCGAAAGCAAGCTCAGCCCCTTTCCACGGAGTTATCCTGTGGCTATCTTCAACACCACTCGGGCATATCTCCCTCCCGGTCACCTTCGAGCCCGAGAGAACTTCCGAACGCAGAACGTCACCTTCGAGGTGGCCGACTTCAAACAAAGATATCACGCCATCATCGGAAGGCTGCGCTTGCCAAGTTCATGGCGATCCCTCACTACACCTACCTTTGCATGAAGATGTCGGGTCCCAACGGCGTCATTACTCTTGCGCGATGTGAAGCAAGCCTTCACTGCGATAAGGAGAGCCGCGACATGGCCCAATCTCGCGAGAGATTACGTGGCCAACAAGAAGTCCGATTGGCTGCATCAACTTCGGCAGAGGGCGAAGTCCCCGCGAAGAAGATAGCCAAATCAGGATCCGGCGACGCCAAGACCAAGAAGATCTCCCTTGATCCGTCTGATCCCTCGAAAACTGCTGTAATCGGCGCAGACCTAGATCCCAAATAGGAAAGCGCGCTCGTCACCTTCCTCCAAAATAATAAAGATGTTTTTGCTTGGAAACCATCCGATATGCCCGGAATTCCTAGGGAGGTGATCGAGCACTCTTTGAACGTCAAAGATGACGCTAAACCGATAAAACAACAATTACGCAGATTCGCGCAGGATCGAAAGGACGCTATCAAGGAAGAACTCGCAAAGCTCTTGGCTGCCGGCTTCATTAAAGAAGTCCTTCATCCCGACCGGTTAGCCAACCCGCCCCGGTCCGCAAGAAGACGGGCAATGGCGCATGTGCGTCGACTATACCGACCTCAACAAAGCTCGTCCCAAAGATCCGTTCGGGCTACCTCGTATCGACCAAGTCGTCGACTCAACATGTCAACTCCCGAGCTTCCCGGACACTCGGGCTACCACCAAATCAGCTTAAAAGAATCCGACGCCCGAAGACATCGTTCATCACGCCGTTTGGGGCCTATCACACATCACCATGCCTTTCGGCCTGAAGAACGCCGGAGCCACATACCAACGCATGATCCAAAGATGCTTCCAGACGCAGATCGGCAAGAACGTTGAAGCTTATGTCGACGACGTTGTCATCAAGACCAAGCAGAAAGAAGACCTGATCGCCGACTTAGAGGAAACCTTTGCGAACATCCGGGCCTTCAAAATGAAGTTAAACCCGGAGAAATGCACTTTCGGCATTCCATCAGGCAAACTGCTCGGCTTCATGGTGTCACATCGCGGCATTGAAGTAAATCCAGAGAAGATCAACGCCATCCTAAGCATGAAACCCCCGAGTAACCAGAAAGACGTCCAAAAGCTCACTGCCGCATGGCGGCGCTAAGCCGTTTCATATCCCGACTCGGCGAACGGGGCATGCCTTTCTTCAGCCGCTAAAGAAGACAGACGACTTCCAGTGAACCGCGGAAGCCAACCAAGCCTTTGAAGATTTCAAAGAATTCCTTACCACGCCACCCGTCCTAGCCTCGCCTCAGCCCCAGGAACCTCTGCTTCTCTACGCTTCGGCCACTCACCAAGTGGTCAGTACGGTCCTCGTGGTCGAACGCGAGGAAGAAGGACGGGCTCAGAAGATTCAAAGGCCAATCTATTTTGTTAGCGAAGTATTGGCGGGAGCCAAAATTCGCTACCCCCGGTACAAAAATTGCTCTATGGTGTTCTAATAACCGCGAGGAAATTGGCACACTATTTTCGTGGTCACTCGGTCACCGTCGTCACCTCTTTCCCACTCGGCGACGTCATCCACAACCGCGAGGCAACCGGGCGCATCGCCAAGTGGGCCCTAGAACTGATGCCGCTGGACTTGACTTTTAAGGCAAGGACATCCATTAAGTCACAAGCCTTAGCGGACTTCCTGGCCGAGTGGACTGAATAGCAAGAAAACGTGCCTCGGGAAGACCTCCAACACTAGAACATGCACTTCGACGGATCCAAGAGGATCACCGGCTTGGGAGCAGGAGTCGTGCCGATATCCCCGACCGGGAAAGGCCGAGATATGTCCTTCACCTCCACTTCTCCGCCTCACACAACGTTGCCGAGTACGAAGCTCTTCTACATGGACTGCGCCTCGCAGCCTCACTGGGATACGTCGGCTTATTGTGAAAGGCGATTCCCGCGGTCGTCAATCAAGTAATGAAAGACTGGTCCTGCTTAAATGACACTATGGAGGCCTACCGACAAGAGGTCCGCAAGCTTGAGGACAAGTTTGATGGGCTCGAACTCTCACATGTCCCGAGACATAACAACGAAGCTGGATGAGCCGGCACGCTTGGATCTAAGCGCGAAGCTGCCCCAACGGACGTCTTTGTCGAGCATCTCTACGAACCAACCATCACGGCAAAGACAACTCTCACCGAGCAAACCACGAACGAAGTCGCCATGACCGATACCGACCGGAGGATGCCGCTCATCAAATTCTTAACCCAAGAAGAGCCGCCGGATGACCGGATGAAGCGAACGCGTCCGGCGTCGTTGCCAAGCATACGTCATGGTTGACTCCGATCTATACAAGAGAAGCCCTCCGAATTCTAATGAGGTGCATCACACCCGAAGAAGGGAAACAATACTCCAAGACATCCACTCGGGCATATGCGGGAGCCACGCGGCAAAGACGCACTCTAGTCGGCAAAGCTTACGAGGCAAGGTTTCTTCGGCTTACCGCGGTCTCCGACGCGGATAAGGTCGTACGAACCTGCGAAGGCTGCCGCGCCCGACAAAGCCATGTCCCGCCCAGAGCTTCAAACAATCCCACTTTCCCGGCCGTTCGCGGTATGGGGTGGACATGGTTGGCCCTTTCAAAAAGGCTCCGGAGGATTCACACACCTCTTCGTCGCAATCGACAAGTTCTCCAAGTAGATTGAAGCCAAGCCGGTCGCCACAATCACCGCCGACAAAGCACGAGACTTTTTCCTCAACATCGTGCACCGCTTCGGCGTCCCAAACAGAATCATAACCGACAATGGAACTCAATTCACGGGAGGCATCTTCAAGGATTTCTGCGAAGACTTCGGAATCAAGATCTGCTACGCATCGTAGCTCACCCCAAAAGCAACGGACAAGTCGAGCGAGCCAACGGCATGGTCCTCCAAGGCATCAAGGCCCGCGTTTCGACCGCCTAAACCCTTACGCCGGCAAGTGGGTCCAAGAACTTCCCTCGGTTTTATGGTCGCTGCGAACCACACCCAGTCGGCTACCGGCCAAACTCCTTTCTTTTTGGTCTATGGCGCATAAGCCATGTTGCCAAACGAGATGGAGTATGAGTCCCTCCGGGTCCGCAGCTTCAACGATGAACGCTACGACCCCGACCGAGTGGATGACCTCACCCGATTGGAAGAGGCCCGTGAGGCGCCCTCATCCATCGGCCAAATACCTTCAAGGGCTTAGAAGATACCACGTCCGCAACGTGCGAGCACGAGCTTTCATTGTTGGCGACCCGGTCCTACGCAAGATCCGGACCACCAAAGACCGACACAAGTTATCTCCCTTATGGGAAGGACCATACATAATCACGAAGTGACTCGGCCGTGCTTACCGGCTAAAGCGTGAAGACGGGTCTATGGTGAAAAACTCCTGGAACATCGAGCATCTTCAACGATTTTATGCCTAATTTTGCTAAGGCCTCATGATTTCCTTGACTGCCAACCTCAAGCAAGATGACTTCTTGAGCTAGCAGTCGGGGGCTGTACACATGTCAATAAAGCTCAAGTTTCCCTCATCAACTTTTGTGCATGATTTGGTTTATCATTGTTTAATGGTCTTCGATTCGAGTTCAGTGTCTAAGGACTGAGAGTTTTCCGATGACCTAATTGAGCCTAGGCTTGGTGACAGTCAGACGAAAACTACTTAAGAAATTTCACACAAAAACTCAGATCAAGGCATTAACATAAATAAACTAAATATATCACAAATTCTGCATCAAAGCATCATGTTTACGCGCCATTTACAAGACAAAGTCAGAAAGACAAATCAAATCTTGAAGTTGTTCACTACATCAAGGGATATTTTCTTCGTCGTCTCCTGCGCCTCACCCAGCATGTCCAAGGCCTGCTCGTCCGTCGTTCCGTCAGCAAAGCCTTCTCCGACCGAGTGGATATCCACTCGGGGGTAAAGGGACTTGGTCCGTGCAAGAGCGACCAGCCCCCATGCTGGCCGCTTCGGTGATATTGGCCAAATACCGGTCGGGAGCCAGCCGCAGCTTGTCGAATATTTCGATCGGCTCCAGCGAGCTGACCCCAACTCCTTGGTTGAATAAGGACAGCAAGATCGGCGTGGCGGCGTTGGCTACCTCTTCCCGCATCTCGTCGCTTCGTTTGACCCGCCCAAGCAAGACGTCGTATTGGGCTCGGGTTTTTACCTTGTAAGCTGCCAAAAATCCCGGGTCATTCAAAGCACTCGGAAATAAAGCAAGACAAGAAGTTTTACTTCAAAGAAGATTACCTTCAAACTCGGCCTCCATCTCGGCCTTGTCGAGGCCGACCGCTTCTAGCCGGACTTGGAGTGAATGGACCTCCGAAGAATTTTCTACAACAAAAGAAGATCGTCAACAACCGAGATCAACATGAGAACCATGAAGAAACTTGGAGAGGCGGGCTTACTCCCGATTGATCCTCGGAGGTCGAGATTCGCCTCCCGAAGATCGGCGATCTCCCTCCTTAAAGCCGCCTCCCTTGATGCGGCCTCCTCCCGAGTGGCCTTCAGCTGTCGCTGAACGTCTTCCAAGGAGTTTAAATGGAGGACCAGCTTCTCCAGCACTTCAGATTTTGCCATCGAGCGGCAATATTCCTTCTGCGCGCGAAAGCAGAGGAGTGATCGACTGAAAGATAATGATGATATAATTTAAGAGAAAGACAAAGGCTTACGTTGAGCAGCCGGGTCGCTTCGTTCAGGCTCTCGACAAGGGCATCCCTTTCATCTTTTTCGGCCCGCCGGTCTAAGATGATGCCTTGCCTCTCGCCCTCCGAGTCCCGCCACTCGATCCGAATGGGGGAACCTGTGTTTCGAGGACCGCAACCTGGGATCTCTTCCACTGTGGTCGACAAGCAGGAAGGACAAATGAGGACATGAAAGATTAAAATCGAAAGAGTAAAGGAGAACTTCGAAACAAATCTCACCGGCTTCGGCGACCGCCTGCCTAGGTGGAGCAGCCCGGCTGGCCTCCTTCTTCTCGCTCCGCGCCGAGTGGTCCCCAGTCGGGGGCGCTTGAGCCGCGGCCTCAGGTTTCCCGGCCGCTGACTGGTCTCCAGTCGGGATATCCCGGCTGGGGGCTGGGGGCTCCTTCCTCGGGGCATCCTTCTTTGGAGGCGAAGGTTGTTTCCGGAGCGCTCGCACTCGGTTGTGGGCTCGGGGCTTTGGCTCGCGGCCTTGGCACCTTGGGAGCAGCGGTTGGGGTCGATTCTTCATTCCCCCGGCAGATCTATATCCTGGGGCCTCCTGCGAAAGCGAATACAGCAAGGGTAAAGATAAAGAGAAGTTTTCAACAAAAGAGTTTAGACTTCGGCTTCAGAGCATACCTGGATGACCGGCGGATCTTCGGCGCCGTCCGCGGCGATCGTCTCAAAGGTGGGGTCTCGGTGGGAGGAGCCGGGACGTCGTCATCCGAGTCCTCTATAATCGCCTCCTCTTGCTTGCACGCTTGTTCGAGTCCTCACTCGGCGCCGCTCGCTTCCCGACCGGTCGCCTTGGATCTTGATCCCGCCACCGCTTCTTGGCGGGCGATGCGGCGCGTCATCGTGGGACACCTTGTATGGCTTGGAGGAGATAGAGGCGTTTTCTGCGAAGAAAGAAAAGTACAATGTTAAGAAACAAGATGTCAGGATTGAAAGATACTATGAAGTAACCAGTCGGCTTACCGGAGGAGGAGGTCGGTGGATGCTGTAGGGAAGGACTGGCAGAATGAGGGCCCGCTCAACTGCAATCCCAGACGAGAAGAGTTTGTACATCCGGATCTTCAAGATCTCATACTTGAGTGGATCTGGATCTTCCCGATTGGGGCCCGTCCCGCCTTCATACTCGAAGGCCGGCTTTGACCGTTCCTTGATCGGCGCCGGTCGGCATCGATGAAGTGCCGAGTGATCTCGTTCTCCGCGAAGGCCTCTCTTTTTCATCGCCAGGGATCTTCGCGAGCGGCTCGTTGGCCTCGTCCCAATCTTGGGCTACTGGGACGGTGCTCCAAGATGGCTTGGGGACAGGGGGAAGACCGACGAAGGCGGGCGAGGTGGGTTCGAGGTTGCGATGTAGAACCAGCCAGCGTGCCAACCCTTGTTGGAAGACTTCAAAGGGAGAGAAAAGTAATCTTTGCGGAGAGATCCGCGGAGTTGGAAACCTGCCCCGCCAACGACGCAAGGTTGGTCCTTGTTCGGATGAGGTTTGAGATAGAACATGCGCCGGAAGAGTTGGAAGTGGGGGAGAATGCCAAGGAAGGCTTCACATACATGAATGAAGAGAGCTATGTGAAGCATCGAGTTGGGGTTCGATGGTAGAGATGAAGTCCATAATAATCCGAAGCCCTCGGAAGAACTCGGAGGTGGGAAGGCTGAACCCGCAATAGAAAAAGGAAGTGAAAACGACGAGCTCACCGGTGTTTGGGGTCGGGAAGTCCTCCCCCGCCGCCGGGCGCCATCCCACGAGTTCCTTTGGCGGAAGCACGCCGTGCTTCACCATCTCCTTGAGGGTAGATTCCCTCACATCCGAAGCGGCCCATTGGTCGAACGGAATCCTCTTTTCCTCCGCCATGAGAATGAGTTGATGGAAAGTGGATCCGGCGAGAAAGGTCGGATTTTTGACAAGGGACCGTGGGAGATTTGGCTGCGGAGCCGGTTGTCGCAAAGCGAGCTCCTTGATGGATGGATTTGGGAGCGCGTAAGTCTAGGGTTCTCCGCAATGAATTGGTGAACAGTATTGCAAGAAGGGGAATTTTTGGAAGACGAAGAGGCGGGGATGACCTCGCATCTTTATAGAAAGATTTGAGGGTTGCGTTAGGTTTTCTAGTAATTGGGCCGAGCCCATAAGAAAATCTACGGCCCAGCTAAGGTGTGGTCTCATGCGTGTCCTAAGGGACTTAAGCGGATGTGCTTAAGCAGATTTGCTCTGGCAATATGCGCGTGTCTGAGTGCCCTGTACCTTTAAAAATCCTTTCATACCGCGGTTTGCCTGACTTCATGAGAAGCTGGCACGATGCAACTTGGAAGGTGACCGACAGCTAAGTTTTTATAGCTGCCTTGATGACAAGGGCTGTTTGGTTTTTTGGCATTTGGTCAGGTAAGCTTACCAATGCTGCTTGTTTTTCCACCTTGGTGAAGATCTTTTAGATTGAGACCAGTATTATGGCATAAGCTATTTAATAATTTGGTCATGCTTTTCATATGATTGAAAGAACTTGTTTTTCCATGAGGGATGATTGAAATATTTGTTCCGGGATTACTCGGGCAAATCCACTCGGATAAGCGTAAGCTTACTGAGTGTTTTTCACCTATATAGGTTGATTAAAATATTTGTTCCGGGATGACTCGGGCAGATCCACTCGGATAAGCATGAGCTTACCGAGTGCTTTTTATCCACGAGGGTTGATTGAGTTAATTGTTCCGAGATGACTCGGGCAAATTCACTCGGATAAGCGTAAGCTTGCCGAGTAATAAAGTTGTTTTAGCATGAGCTAAGCACCTACATAAGGATGATTTTTATAGTTCTTGACTATATGCTTAGTCTTTTTTTGACTAACCACATAGTCGGGGCTACACCTAATTAGGTGCATCAGAGATGCACCTAGATATTTATTTTTGAGAAATTTTTATATATTTTTCCAGCCCTTCACGCTTTGGAGCCACTCGGAAGATTCAGCAGAGATGATGGAATCACTCGGTGCCAAAAGCACTCGGTCAAAGAGATTTTTGGCCGAGTGCCGTTTTGGTTTGAAGCCGAGTTGTCTCGTCGACCGAAAAGGACTCGGGGGCTCTGTGAAGATTGTGGCAATCGGGTATCTACATGGCAAGCTTATCCGACTGGAGGTAGGGATAGATTGCGCCGCTATATCCGTAACCCAAACATGACTTGGGTATTACGATTGCCGATAGAGATAAGGCAATCGGCCTATAGTCACGGTTTGGTAAGATTGAGGAAACCAACTTAGAATAAGATAGGGTTTCCGATCCGTAAGCCCTCCTCCCAAGACTATATAAGGGGGTAAGGGCGTCCCTTGAGGGATATCCTATGTTAGATCAGCTTTGAGCTTTGAGCCTTTAGATCACGAGATCAATAAAGACACTCGGCGGATCGAATCCACCGAAACAGGAGTAGGGTATTACCTCTTGAGAGGGCCTGAACCTGTCTAAACCTTCTTCTTCTCCTAACCCATCGGGCTTGGCGATCTTGACTGCGACCCCCGAAATCATATTGCCGAAACCAAGTTTCGACATTCATGAAGACCAATTAAATTATATACGTATAAAACAATACTCCTTTCTATTTCTATATCCAACGTGTTATATTCATTTATTTGTCATTCATGGAGACCAATTAAATTATAGACATAGAAAACAATAGTCGCTGAGAAATTTTTGCACCATTAATTTTTTTCCCAGAACGGTTGGATTATTTAGATTATATTTAATGGATCGTTTCCGGTTCTGTATATGACAAACTTGTATTTTTTATGGTTCTGTATTTTTTTATCATAATGCATATTACTCTACAACATGACATGTTACAAAATTTCCTGCAAACGTGGGCGTCCAAAAAAATTCAACTCCCATTGAATCTACGAAAGAACATTTTAACACCAACACTATCGCTCAGCGTGTTCATAAAGAAAAACATAGGGTAACCTTTCCAGGACGGTAACACTCGAGTCCCTACAAGCCACTGTAATCGATGGTTGTGTACAAAGCTTCTATGTATAGTTTAGGGTAACTCACATAGTTTGAGCATTTCAAGCTAAAAAAATTGTAACTGGAATATCCTTTCAACTATAATAATTGTGGAACATTCCATAATCTTCCTTTCAACTATAATAATTGTGGAACATTCCATAATCTTCGTATACTCATGAATGTTTTTACTGGCTGCTGAAAATCCAATTGGAAAGGACATTTGTTAATGCAGATCAGAAGTTGAACTTTGGAAATGACATGCTGGTATTATATTCTCAAGCCTAAGGTTCTTGGTCTGGCATTGCATGCTTTCGAAGAGTATAGAAGAGGAGGCAGCGGAGGCAGGAGGAGAGGAGGAGAGGTATTAAAGAGAGAGAAGGAGGGAAAGGGGAAGAAGACATGTGAGGTGAATGTAGTTAGCAGTAGCTGTTGTGGCAATTCCAATCTGATAGCTATCTATCTAGCTTGTTGTTTCTTTTGACTGCAGTCCACAACCTTTCTGATTTACTACTAGCTAGCTCTCTTTCCATCAGTCTTTACTCTTTGATCTCTTGTCCAGGCAGTGCTGTGTTGTCAGACACATATGTCTCCATATCCATTTTACCTCAGAATGTAATGCAAGTAACTCTGATGTAACTCTGCTTGCAAGCTTTGCTTGTTGCTGTGTCTGAAACAACCTGAGGCTTGCTTTGTTTGGACTGGTAAACTGACTGTTAAACTACAAGAAAAAAACAATTGTGGGAACAGCAAGACTGCTCCTTTTTGTTTCAATTTGTCACAGTTTAAGGAATATTGTAAGCTGATATATCTGTGACAGGTAGTATCCCTCTAAAATTAATAACAGCACACAATGACTTTATGTCAACATCTACAGGGGGGATAGTGGATACAAGTAGTAATCAGAATATACAGCATGCATGTGTACCAGAAATATTTGAATATACAGCACGCAAGCACAAAATTCACAGGAGAAAATCTAAACATCAACACAAAGCTCTCGGATATTTCATTTCGGATATGATTGTGTACCAGGATGAATCTTTTCGGCAACCTCCAAGTAGGCACTCCACAAAGCTCTTTCTTCGTCTTTCTCAAATACACTTGAATCGACCTCCATACAAATTCATAGCGAGGAAAGATTAACATTGCATCAAGGAGCAACCAAACTCTACTGGCAATAGGCTGCTTACTGGTTAGTGCTACATACTACTATACACAAGCTTAGTTTATAATTAATGCTGTAATCAAAGTCCAAGTTATATTATCACGATACATGTTTATTCTTGTATAAAGCAGTTGTTACCTCTAGAGAGTCAATGTGGCCGGTTTAGCTGTTGCCGGAAGCGAGGTGGAAATGGCCATGTAAGCTCGGCATGCCTGTACTTGTCGGGGACCTTGCCCTTATCCTTGTATGGCTTGATGAGCACGCGGGCGTCGCAAATGAAGTGCGGGTTGCCCTTGGCCAGGATCAGCTTCACCGTCTCCGGGTGGACGAAGGTGACGAAGCCAAACATGCGCTTTTGTTGGTACAGGATGCGCACGTCGTGAACGGGGCCGTAGATGCTTCAATTCAGAGGTGGAAGACGTATCATTAGACACCCAAGATTCAAACCACGGCGGTGAATGTGGCGATGGGATTATACTACCTGAAGTAGTTGGAGACGTCCTCCTCGCGGAAGGTGCTGTCCGCCAGGAAGGTGAGGTAAATCTGGCGCGAGCCGGGGTTCATCATGCTGACAAAGTCGGCGTGGTCCAGCCGTGCCCGCCCCATGAACTTGTGTGCCTCGTCGCCACCTAGCATCAGCGTCGCTGCCGCCGCCGCCCTGCAGATCTACAGAATCAGGCTAAGTTAGTAAAGGAGTAGTACTAGGTTGGGAAGAAACCAGGAGGTCGGAGGTCAAAAAGTTGGCACCTTTGGCTCTTGTTCTGCTGCTTCTGAAGGAGCAAGCTCAGGCACTTGCTGGCTGCGGATGGTGAGTCGGGGAGGGAGTCGGTGGGCGAGTAGGGGAAAGCCGCGGCGACCAGGCACTAGGAGTTGGAGCGGATGAGGAAATCCTGGCACTGCTGCTCCACGGAGGAGGGGTCCATCTTGTCCGCGACGGGGAAAAATCCACCGCCGCCGCCTCCGACTTCGGGATGGGGAAGACGCCGCCGCCCGCATGGTTGCGAACGCCGCCGCCGCCGACTCCGGGATGGGGAACAGAACACGGTGTCGCTGCCGTCGCTCGCACGGTCGCAAACCCCACCTCCTCATCCGACCGGATTTATACGTGATTTTACGATACTGTCCAGTACTTCTTGGTTCCTCCTGTTCTTTCTCTCGGGTTCCTCCTACTTTTTATCGTTGGATATAAAGCGATGGATGGTCCTCATTTCTTCCAACCACTGTAAAATCTCTATAATATTGAATGAGTATATTCGAACATTAAGGAACACTTAAAGCGAAACAAATGGTAACAATAAAATAAATAAGATATGTTATATGATATAACTTATGAAATCACATATTAGAACTACATAGGACTTCTAGATTGTAGCATAAATTAGTTCATGTAGCAGCACAATAGATGATTGGTTCAATACAGGATATATAAAAGGAAGTGTGCTGTTATCAAGATGGGTCAAATTGGTGGTGCCTATGATGTTCAAGAGGAAGACGCCATACTGGTATTACTAGTGATCCACCTTCAACACGATTTGGCCAAATACCCACTGGAATACAAACAACATTAATGTTTTTTGTATAATTGGCAGTCGCGGGTTGTTCTTCTCATATTGCTTCAGAGTCTCACCATCAAACTCACTTTCACTGTCCTCATCAGTGCCGTCAAACAACTTCTCCATGTGAATCACTATGTTAGATAAATTTGTGTTGAGTTTCCAGTCATGATCAGCTAAAGAGGAGTAACCCTACCATCAATGCTCATGGATGAATGCAAGAAACCAACCAGACCCTAACCTTTGCTTTACAGGCGATCTGTAGGTAGTATCAAGCCTGATTTCTATACGAAGGTGACAATGAATCCAAAAGACGCATCACTAGAAAAACATGTAGAAGCTGAGGACTCTTACACATCGCACAAGAATGTTTGGGAACATTACATGCAAGGAGAAATTTACCTAGCCATCTTCATAGGAACCAAAGAGTGAAATGAACTAAACGCATCACACACTGAAGGGGAGAAAAGAACCGAAGAACGGGGAAAAAGGAGAGAAGAGCGTTCGGCGGTATTGATGGGTTTGCAGTTGCACTTGCAGAGTGTTACGAGGAAATGTGGAAGGCTGGAAGCTGTTATCGATCTCTTATTACGCGCGCATAACACATAGGGTAAATCCACCTAATGGGCACAGGCAATTATCGGCTGATCGGTGGGACCATATAAATAGGGGAGCTCACATGTCGATGGTAAGGGAAACGCCAATTTTTATGTTTTTGGTGAAAATAAGGTAGGTTCCACTATACCGGGTCATGGCTATAATGCTTAAGACAAAAATTGATATTAAGATGAATCCCACGTCTATGTAAAAAGCATACTTTAAGATGGGTCTCACCATACATATAGCCATTCTCATCCTCTATAGTGTGTATGTGTGGTTTATGTCATTATTTTATTTTTTAAGGTTGAGACATATGCTTATGGCTATTTTGAGCATTTAATGTCTTATGGCTATTGTCCATAATATGTATGGCTAGTCATAAGGTCTTATGGCACAGTATGGATGCTCTAACATTCCGTATCAATTATGAAATAGACAGTGGCTCCAACAGCTCGAACGGTGGGGCGAGGAGTATACGGATAAACAGGCACAACGCTATGCGTGCTCCTGATCCATAGACAACATATTATGTTACGATCCTTTCTCTTGTTTCGCTCGTGATGCACTCACTCAGTTGGGAAGGATCGGAACAGAAGCAGGAAGAACAGAGTAGAACGGAAGAACAGAGTTAGGCGAGGAAGAACAGAGGAGATGTATTAGTTTGAAATGGTTTTCTCTTTTGATGTCTCTAGACCATCTCCCCTATTCTCTATTTGTACAAGGGAATATCCCAATTGGACTCTGCCAGTGGTCCCCATCATTTGGTCCACTGACTGACAGGGAAGTGCACGTTTGGTAGCTTCTTGCGCACTGGACGAACAGCTGGCGTCGCCGCTGTAGCTGCTCTGAAATCGCCAGCCTATACTGTTCCTGATATTGTCTTGTCGTTCCCTTTTGCCACTGCTCCTCTTCTTCCTTCGACACTACCAGATGTTGTGACATTCTCCTCCCCTTGAGACAAAGCTTGTCCCCAAGCTTGAGCAGCAGGAAAGCGACAACGCAATTCCGAAGCATTCTCCCAGGTCACCACCCTGGAATCAACCCCTGACCAACGAACTTGTATCTCGCTCCACCATCTTGGATCCCCGTCGACAAAACGGCGATCAAGCACTTGTACTGGACAAGCAGAGCCCCCATTGTCCGATGGCAGAATAGGCAATGGCGATGATACAGATTCTGAGGTGGCCAAAGCCTTCTTCAATTGAGAAACATGCACAATAGGATGAATCAAACTAGTGGCTGGAAGTGCCAATTTATATGCCACGGCACCCACCCTGTCCAAGATCTGAAAGGGTCCATAAAATCTGAAGGCCAACTTCCGATTCGCCCGAGTCACCACCGACTGTTGCACAAATGGTTGAAGCTTCAAATAGACCCAATCACCCACTACAAAAGAACGTTCAGATCGATTTTTATTAGCCTAAAACTTCATACGAGCCTGAGCGCGGAGTAAATGATCCCGAATCAAGCTCTGCACTTGTTCACGTTCCTGAAGCCACACAGATAATTCCGGTGAGGAACACAAACTCTAAGTCGACAATCCAAAATGCCGTGGCTTGTGCCCATATAAGACTTCAAAAGGAGTAGAACCAAGCGTCGAATGAAAGGATGTGTTATACCAATATTCTGCCAAAGTGAGCCACTTACTCCACTGAGCAGGACAGGCATGAACAAAACATCTCAAAAAAATTTCCAAGCACTGATTTACCCGCTCCGTTTGCCCATCGGTTTGAGGGTGATACGAAGAACTCATCCTCAATTGTGTGCCAGCCAATTTGAATAATTGAGTCCACAAAGAACTTGTAAAAATTCGATCCCGATCTGATATCAGTGCGTATGGTAATCCATATAGTTTGAAAACATGCTGCATATATACATCGGCAACATCCATTGCTGTGAAGGGGTGTGCGAGAGCAATAAAATGGCCATACTTAGAAAATTTATCCACCACCACTAAAATGCAATTGAAGCCAGCAGAGCGAGGAAGGCCTTCAATAAAATCAAGTGAAACCCATTGCCAAGCATGATCAGGAACCGGCAAGGTTTGTAACAAGCCTGGATAGCGCACATGTTCAGACTTCGCCTGTTGACAAATGGTACAGGTCTGGACAAAATGAGTCACTGTCATGCGCAATTGAGGCCAAGCAAATAGTTGTTTCACCCGCTGATAAGTGACATTAATCCCTGAATGACCACCAATAGGTGCAGTGTGTAGATTAGCCAAAATCTTCTGTTGCAAAGGAGCATTAGCACCAATCCAAATCCTTCAATGTGAAATCCGGCATAGCATCAGCACTAATACAGAGAGTCTGCAACTTCCTGCAAGAATCAGGATCTGTAACATAACCATCCCGAACCTCTTGTAACCAATCCGGAACTCCTGAAGAAATAGCTGATAATTCCACTTCAGAATGTCCTGGTAACCGTGACAAAGCATCAGCAACTTTATTATCTAAACCTTTCTTATAAATGATCTTATACTGCAACCCTAACAATTTGGTCAGTGCTTTATGCTGCCAAGGAGTAGTTAACCGCTGTTCATCCAAAAAAGATAAGCTCCGATGATCCGTTTTAATGAAGAATTCGACATGTTGCAAGTAAGAACGCCAGTGATCAGTAGCCAAAATAATAGCAAGACTCTCCTTTTCATAAGTAGATAGACCCTGATGACGAATGCCCAAAGCTCGGCTCAAAAAGGCAATTGGGTGGTTGTCTTGCATGAGCACAGCTCCAATACCTTTATCCGAAGCATCCGTTTCAACTATAAAAGGCTTTGTGAAGTTAGGCATAGATAACACTGGTGCTGTCACTAATGCAGTCTTAAGTGCTTGAAATGCCTGCTCGGTGCTATCAGTCCAAATATACAATTGTCCCTTGCACAACAAACTAGTCAAAGGTTTACTGATCACTCCATAGTGGCGCACAAACTTACGATAATACCCTGCCAACCCCAAAACCCCGTAATTCCTTAACCGATTTTGGTGTTGGCCGGTTTCTCACGGCTTGAATTTTCTCCTCATTAGTGGAAACTCCATTAGGACTTATAATGTGCCCTAGATAAGCCGGCGCGCCTGAGCAAATGAACATTTACTGAATTTGACCTTGAGTTGGTGATCCACCAGTATTTGCAAAACAGCCTGAATATGCTGCACATGAGAGGACAAATCCTTGTTGTATATTAAGATATCATCCACAAAAACCAAGACAAACTTCCTGAGAAGAGGGGATAGGATGTTGTTCATGCAGCCTTGAAAGGTTGCTGGTGCACTTGTAAAACCAAATGGCATGACTCGGAATTCAAAATTGCCATGATGAGTTTTGAATGCTGTCTTATGTTCATTTGCAGCTTGCATCCTAATCTGATGATACCCGGCCCTCAAATCCAACTTAGTAAACCACTGAGCACCGGCTAATTCATCCAATAATTCTTCAATGACAGGCAATGGATACTTATTCTTCACAGTAATAGCATTTAAATGACGATAATCAACACAAAACCGCCAAGATCCATCCTTCTTTTTGACTAAAATAACTGGAGAAGAGAAGGGGCTAGCACTTGGTTGAATGATTCCTTTTGATAGCATTTCTTGAACCTGTGATTTGATTTCGTCCTTTTGTGTGGGAGTATAACGGTAAGGACGAACATTAACTGGTGCTGCCCCGGGAAGGAGAGGAATCGAGTGATCAAACTGTCGAGAAGGAGGCAATCCAGATGGCTCCTCAAACACCTCTGTAAATGATGATAGCACCTTCTGCACTTCAGCAGGAATCACTTCAGCACCCAAGATTTTAGTCACAGAACAAAACTGCACTAAAATGGATATAGATTTCCTCTATGTCAACTCCTAAAACTGTTGAGACGTAATGCAAGCACAATGCTCCAAAGTAGACACAATTCCCTTTAGAGTAACAGATTGTTGTTGCCAAGTAATGGTCAATGTCTTTTTCACCCAATCAACTTCCATCGGACTATGAAGCATTAGCCAATCCATGCCTAGGATCATGTCGTAGCTGCCCAGGGCCAAAACCTTAAAATTTGTATAGAACACCTTACCTTGAGTCACCCATTCACAATGAGGCACTGCAGCCACACAATTTAAGGTGGAACCATTAGCCACTTTTACTTGTACACTGGGACTGAGAGAAATCACTCCTGACATGTTTTCTGCCACCTGAGTACTTAAGAAACTTTTTGTACTTCCCGAATCGACAAGAATTAACACTTCCTTGCCCTGGACAAGTCCCAACATGCGCATGCATCCCACTTTTTCGAACCGAACATGACTGAATTGAAATTGCCATAAGAGTAGAGTCACCGAATTCTCCACCCTTTCAGCCACATTCAAAGAAGAGTCCTCATCATCGTTTAAGGTATTGAATAATTCATGTATAGCATGAAGCTGAACTGAATTAGCACATTTATGATTTGGAGACCACTTTTTGGCACAAATGGAACATAGCCCTTGAGCTCTTCGTTGAGCCTTGAAGGCCGAGTACTTGTCAGTACTATTCACTGTCTTGGTTGTTTCAGTATTCTTCCTTTCTTCACCTCTGTTGCCATTATTCGGTGCAGTGCCCCGAACTGGAGGTAATGGTAAGGGCAAAGCTCCCTTCATTGCAGGATTAGACCGGAATTGCATTCCTTGTTCAATCTTCCGAGAATGCAAATTAGTCACTTGACCAACTTCCAGAATAACTTCTTCCTGAAGAGATGCTATCGCCAAAGCGGTTTCCAAGTCCTTTGGCCGACGCATCAACACAACATTCCTGATTTCTCGCCGAAGTCCCTCAATAAAACGATTAGTGAGATATCTCATATTCACAATAGGATCATAAATCAACAGTTGATGCATTAATTCATCGAATTTTTCATAGTACTCCCAAACTGAACCACTTTGTTTGACGCTATCCATTTGCCTAATCAGAAACTCATGTTGATCCCTATCAAACTTAGAAGACACAGCAACACAAAACTGATCCCAACTAGGAAAACGAACATGGGCTTTAGAAGCTCTTAACCATGATGCTGCTCTTCCTGAGAAATAAATGGTAGCTATGCAAACCCATACTCCTGGATAGGTATTATTCACATCGAAATAGTGTTCACAACGCATTTTCCAGTCCATTGGATCGGTTCCATCAAACTTAGGGAGATCTAATTTCGGAACCCTATGGTTGTACTGCCTCCCAAAATGATCCACATCTAATTCCCCAATTCCCAACTCAAATTGATCACCATGGCTCATAACCGAAGAAGGGAAATCGGACATACCCCTGACCGGAGTCGGGTTCAGGGAATTGGGTGCCCCTGAAACCCTTCCCCGGTGATCCATGATCTCGTGGCGGCCTAACGGCCCTTTCTCTGTCGTGCCTGCCATTGCTGCGGCCGGAACAGCATGTGTGGGAAGTAGTGGCGCCTTCTTCTCATATTCAGATAGGGGAACTCGCGCTGACACCTGCGCTGGAGTTGATGAACCAGTTGCCTTGCTCATCTGTTCGATCTGCTGCCGTAAATCAGTCATCTCCTCCCGAAGTTCCTGAACCGCAGTTTCTACTTGCGGCCTCCAACTCGCAATACCTTGCTAGCTTCATCACCACGGCCTGGGTTTCGCCATGTTTGAGATTGAGCGCAACTAGGGATTCCTGTATTTCCCCAAGTATTTTGCTGAAATCGACACTGCTTCTCCATCGCTTGAACTTGCTGTTGCAATCTGGATGTATAGCGTGGCTTCTCTAGGATGGAATGCTCTGATACCAAATGTTACGATCCTTTCTCTTGTTTCGCTCGTGATGCACTCACTCAGTTGGGAAGGATCGGAATAGAAGCAGGAAGAACAGAGAAGAACGAAAGAACAGAGTTAGGCGAGGAAGAATAGAGGAGATGTATTAGTTTGAAATGGTTTTCTCTTTTGATGTCTCTAGACCATCTCCTCTATTCTCTATTTATACAAGGGAATATCCCAATTGGACTCGCCAGTGGTCCCCATCATTTGGTCCACTGACTGACAGGGAAGCGCACGTTTGGTAGCTTCTTGCGCACTGGACGAACAGCTGGCGCCGCCGCTGTAGCTGCTCTGAAATCGCCAGCCTATACTGTTCCTGATATTGTCTTGTCGTTCCCTTTTGCCACTACTCCTCTTCTTTCTTCGACACTACCAGATGTTGTGACATATTATTTTCTTGCCTGCTCATTCTCTATGCACCCTGGACCAGGCCCATCGAGAAGACACCGAAGCGGCCTTTTACAGGGCAAGGGCATTACAGGCTGACATAGTAGCCATTCTTTATAGGCCCGCGTCTATACCCATCAAAGAAATGTCGATTGAGGAGAATCAGGCCCACTCGTCGGCCATGGGGGTTAAGTGACATAGAGCAGTCCACGATTGCCGTCGTAAAAAGTTTTGTGTTGGCCCACACCCCACCAAGACAAAAGGAGAAACGGGGCAACGTGGATAGTAATGGGAGTGAGTGAACACACCATGCCGAAGTCGCGTGAAACGCTCTACTGAAAAAGCACATCGATCTAGTCAATTCATAATTATATATACGAGCATATCACTGGTGCTACCTTAAAAGCAAAAATCGTCCTCCTTTTGTCACCTTCTCCTACTGTGTTCTCACCGGTGGTGGACACATGATTTATGGGTTGGGCATTCAAGATTTGTATGGTGAATTTTTTTAAAAAATAATTTTTGTGTCATTAGTAGAAAACATGCAACTTTTTAATAACAGAAGTGACAAGCTGTAAAAATATAGTAGAAAAAATAATTATTGTATTGGTTGACATGATTTTCAAAACATAAAAGAAGTATTTTTCAAAAAGCAGGGTCATCTTATGGATGAAAAGGGTAGCAAGGGTGAGGAAAATAATCTATACTAATATAAAATATCAGTTCATCCCACAATTAGCAATTAGCAGTCTCCCTACAATTAGCGACCTCCACTACCGTGTTCACTACCGTGCGTGAACGGTTACAGAAATTAATTAGCAATCCATCTCCCACTCCCCTACCCTGCCACCTCCGCCTGTCCGCCTCCTTGCGCCTACCCCGCCGCCATCACCTGCAGCCTTCTCCACCAAGCACCGCCGCCTCCTTGCGCCTACCCCTCGCGCCCGCCGCCTTCTCTCGCCACCGACACCGTTGTGAAGCCTACTCCGCCGCCGACGACTCCTCGCGCCTACCCCATCGTCGTCGCTCGCCGCCTTCTCCACTGCCGCCGCCGCCTAGCGGCTACATGTCACCGTCGCACTCCCCCGACGCTGCTGACGCCACATCCAGCGTAGTTCGTCGTCACGCGCCCGTAAATCCCCCGTCCGCCGCTGCTCGATTTCTCTCCTCTCCTGCGCTGCCCCTCCATCATCGTCGTGTCGCGTAGCCCCTCCGTGCGGCCCTCTCCCGCTCTCCGCCGCCCTCCCGCTCGAGTCCATCCCATCGCCGCTCGTCGCCCACCACAATCGCCGCCAACCGTCACCGTCAAACGCCGACCTCGCCACACAACGCCGCGCCTCCATCCCGTCGGTCGTTCTCACCCTCGACGCCGCCGTCAATCTCCTGCTGTCGTCGACCCGACGCTCGCCCTCGCCCAGGTCGGCGTCGCCGCCGACTCGATGCTCGCCCTCGCGCAGATCAGCGACACCAACAACCCTTTCCAATCAGGTACAATATACATCCTCCGAAGCAATAAACATCTTTGACTTGTCCAATTGATTGACGCATGACACATATGGTCAGGTTTTGATCAATTAACTGATGTACATATTCTCAGATTTTGGCAAAAATACACAGATACACTCGCCGGCCGACGACGCTCGCCGGCCCCTCCTCGTGCCCTCCGCCGCTGCCTCCTCGCGCCTCCACCGCCGCCTCCTCGCGCCCTTCGCCGCCCGCCTCCTCGCGCATGCCCGCCGTCGATGCTCATCGGCCCCTCCTCGCGCCCTCCGTCGCCCGCCTCCATCCGAACAACTCAAAGAGGAATTCGCTATCTCAAATCAAAGCTGTGGTTGATCTCCACCTTGTATGGTTGCTTCTTCTCCGGAATCCTCTCGCTCCGTTGTATTGGGGATTGATTGCTTGCTTCAGTGAGTTCCAATTTAGTGAAGCGTAGGCTATCGAATCCACCGATTTTGTTTTCTTGGTTGAACTGTTTGGTCTCCACGAGTTGATGGCTTGTTCTTGCTGATATCATACACCTACGGATTATCGACATCATTTGGGTTCTTGGTCAATGGGATAGAAATTAGAATCGTAGAAATGCTCGTGGGGTGGGATTTTGTTGATTGTTTCCCAATGTTGTTGTTTCACATTGTCCAGTTGATTGCTCAAGTTATAGGAGAATTGAAGAATTGATGAGATTTGGTGATTAGAGGGACATTGCTGTTGAGGCATTGAGGTATGGGGTTCATTCCTTCTCCTTGTTGAGTGCTTCATTTGTGTATTAGCTGACATCACCGTTGGGTTCTTAAGTTGCAAATAATGGATGGCTGCTATTGTGTTGCATTGCATTGTTCCATTAATCCAATTTTAACCAGGTCGCTTTCTAATCGGGGCGATTGAGACCTTACCACTTGAATTTGTTTATGTTTGACTTGTTGAGTTACTCCTGAAAGATTGATCTGCAGTCAAGATTGCCGCCATGCCCCCGCCCTTCTCCTCCCTCCTCCTCCCTCCTCCACAGGTAAGATTGAAGTGCAAGAAGAGGGAAATGCATGCCATTCTACTGTGTCTACTGTACTGAAACAAGTTTACTAAGGGGTTTCCCATGATGCAGAGGTGGGAGCTTTATTAACCTTTTTGTGCTATAAATTCTTTCACTACTTTCAGTGCACAAGAGCTTTATCTCTCTGCCATGTATGGTCTGTCTGCTAAAGTGCATAGCCTATATATTTGATGTTACTACTGCAAACTTTAGCCTATTAAAAGTGTTCGTCTGTAGTATCAGAGTTTAGAGTTCCATGGGAGCAGCATTGCAACCGTTATTTCTTTCTTTCCCTTTTTTAATGTATTAACTACTCTTGATGGTAAATACTCCCTCCAAGTCATTAATAACAGTAAAACTATAATTAAAAAATTTTAATGTATAAGATTAAGGTACATTGCAACATCCACAAGACATAGTAATTTCATAAAGCTTGCAAGGACAAGTTTCTGATGTTATTTCAAAAACAATGTAAGAGAATTGTGATTTAAAAACATTGAATGAGTTGTATATCAAGAAAATGCTCATTGATAATATAATATTCGAATATATGCACCCACAAGTATTCGAATATATGCACCCAAAAGTAAGTGACACGTAACTGACAGACATTGGCATTCATTGGCTTGGCAAATTTTCATTTCAAAAATAATATTGCAGACTGAATATATTTCATTAATTTTCCTACCACAAAATATTAACATATCATTCCACTAACACTAAAGACATACAATGATCTATATTTACTTGGTACCCATATTTTATTTTGCTCGCTAATTTATTTCAACATTATCGATGCAAATTTTAATGCGGAATTCAAGTATTAGTAGATTGAGCAAGAATGCTCGTGAAATTTCGAGCATATGATTTTTCGATGATGAATACTATGAATGAATTCATGTCCTGTTTGTTTTTAGAATCTTTCTGAGCAAGCTGCTCTAAGCCTCTGACACTACAAAGTGCTAATCAGTTTTCTGTAAGTGGATGTTCACTTCAATTTCAGATATATTCAGCTGATACAAGTACAGGTTAAGTGTGTTTGTAGTGCCGATTGTCTTCTATTATATCATTCTATCATAAAATATACAACGGTTGCAAGTTTTGAACCCTACCAACGCTCGGTACGGCTTTCGTAGATAACTTTTTTTCTTCATCATCGAAATATAATCCAATGATCCGATTGTAATCCCAAGAACCAGGTCAAAAGACATTTATACTGTGCTATATTCATCTTTAAAAAATAATTAATCAGCGTATTGTAATATTTTAAGAGCATTTTATCATGTTCCATATTTCAAGCATTGTTGCAGCTCCGGTTCAAATTTTTAGGAATTAATGACCCTGGCATGAGCTGCATGACACTATATTTTACTTGAATTTTTCATTTTTTGTGAATTCAATCAAATTTTGTTCATTTTTTAAAAAAATTGTTCCTAAAAATTGCAAACCCTGATTTCAAAGCCAAATAACCTAACATAATGCCTATGTAAGTTCTGCTTCCGACCGTCTCATATAATGTGAGGGTGATTTAATTTGGCTACTTTGGAACCAAATGATGATAAAGTAGCAGCTTTTTGTTGGTAATCTTTTTATGGAACGATCTTTTTGTTGGTAATCCTGATTCCACCTAGGCACTGTTGATTGAGCAGTCAAGACATGCATGTATAATCAAATGAAATAGTGCAATAACTTTCACATCTACTGTTACATCAATTTACTTAGTAATTTTTGAAGGGACATGCAGAATGCATACTGATCAATGTAGCATCATTATAGGAGTAGAGTAGAATGTACAAAAGTTTTGGAGATTTACAAATAAATTATCATTTTGAGAAATAACGTGTTATCATTTTTTCCCTGCAGTAGTAGTCATTTGATAAATATGAGGGAAACCATTTTTGTCTGCAGTAGTAGTCATTTGATAAATATGTTGAAGTGTCGAAACAGCTTTCGCCACCACTAGGTTCCACCCTAGACAGGTGTGATTAGGATTCTTCAGTTTATTTTGTCCTAATAGCCTGATGTTACAAGATCATGACATAATATGTTCTCTGTTATGCTGCTATGTTCTAACTGAAGATATGATGGCTTAACTTTGTCTGTGGGTGGAAATGGAAGTTCATATGTAATAATCCTTGAGACTGGTTCACTAGATGACACCTCACAGAGCTTTATAGATGACCTCTCCATGAAAAAGCAGGAACTCCAATAATTTCATTCAGCATTGGAGGAGGCCAAAGCCGATATAGTTGGTCTATGGGCACCGAATTTTCTTATTAAAAAGGTCAGTTGCTTTCATCAATTATCAAGCTACCATGGCGCTTAGCTTAGTCCAGACCAGGCAGCCAAATCATGTTATTGTTGTATATGCACATCAGGAATGCATAAGCAAATTTTCATTTGCCTATATCCTCGTTTGTGCTGTTATTACTACTTAGAATCGCGTGAACCGCACATTGCATGAGCACCACCTCGCATGCAATTTTGCATTGATCAGGTTATGCAAAACCGCTTAACCCGGTTTTGAATAGCCCTAATAATAATAGCACATATGCTTCTGCTCTACCAGGGTTTACTTCCTAAGAACCTATCAGAATCCATGTATGTCTCATTCCTGGGTGGGTGGTTCCAATCGATCCGCTTTAGACTAGAAGAAGCTCATGGGTGAGGCTTTATTTTACCTGTTAGCAAACTGAATTATGTTTCTGAAAAAAAGGAACACAAATACTTCTTAATTCTCAAAGAATTTATGTACTTCTCGAGCTCTTTATATAAATCACTGTTACTATGTGTGTAGAAAAGGGCAAACTTTGCAGTTTAACTGGTTGTATGAGAAAGGGGCTTTTGTCTTGCATTCTGATGGAAAATTCTCAGTTGATTTTACAAAGGTACTTCTCTTTTTTTCCTCAACATTATTATTGTCATGCTGTCAATTCTCATTAGAACTTTGTGCTATGAAAGGTTGAGGACGCTGTTGAGAGTCTCAGTAGAGAGATCCTGACAATACAAGCAAAGGCTGATAAGCCTGCTGTCTAGTCTCTACTGCAGTCCCATGCAAGACGCAACCACTGCGTGTGGCGCTGGACAAAATAGAACGCATACAGGTAGCTATCAAATTTACCGGATTCATACTTAAATTTTAAGAGCTGAAGAAAATTGTAAACCATTTTCCATGGCTTCTCTCCGAGTGTTTGATTGGGTTTTATTTTACTTGTTTATATTAACATGTTCTTGATTGTTTTAGGTGTATGTTGATATCACTCTATATTCGGCACAACAAATAAGTTGCTTGCAAACGATCAGTAGGGTGCTTAATTTAGCAAGCGATGTGCTTCAGTGGAATTTTACAAGAAACCGTATTTTGTTCGATCACAAGATGCTCCAAGACAAGATAAGAGAAAGGGCAAGTTAGGAATAAATGGACAAATTATCCGGAAACAATAATGTTAATGTCTTTTTTATATTTATGTCTTTGATTACGAGAAGAATCCCTTGTAATCTTACTGGAAAAGTCCAAGTAATATTTCAGGATTATCATCGATCGCTATTGTTCTATGGTACATGAGATCATCGAGTAAATCATGTGAAACCACACTGGATAGTAGTAATACACTGATCGTTCTAACCGCAAGCTAAAAGCCCGAGAAATCACAAGCATGGAGAATCGTAATAACATGTAACTGGTATTTCATATGTACTTTTAGAATGAATGTGAAAACTTCCCAAAAGACCTCAAAGATCTACTTAAGAAATTCAAAACTTATATGTAGTATATGAGATATTACTTTATTATGTCTTTTATTATGTCTTGTTATGCATAAATATATTTTGGATTATATTTATGATCATATATAATGATGTGAGACGAAAAATTATGAAAAGAATCTTGCCGTCTCCCTTAAATAAAATCGCGGTATTAGCACGAATACTATACTAATATAAATCAATTGTATATGTTGACATGCTTCGCACGTGTATCCTCACTAGTAAGTAGTAAATACGGGAGTTCATCGGAATCGAACCCAACACTCACTTCAGTGCTGCGGTAATCACACACTGCTTAAGGGAAGATATAATTCCTAGGGTTTAGTTAATTTTGAAAGAAAAAATGGGTGTTCAAGTAAATATCGATGAACATTGGGGAGGTCCGTCCCTAGTTCCCACACGTAACGTATGTACAAGTAGAGTCGTCTTCATTCTCCCCTATTTCTACTGTGTTTCCACGCGTAACTTACGTACGTAATCATCAGATCCATTATTCTATTTCCCAATTATATTTGTAGCATATCTATCTCTACTCATATGGACATATCTCTATTCATCTCTACTGATATAAACGATGTCTTGTTACCAATTAGAAGTATATTACTAGTTCTAATAAAAATATGATTAAATTTAAAAAATAAAATCATATATTTAAATATAGAGCTAATATTTGTTTCAAATATAACAACTTAAGACAGTTTTGCTATTTGTCAGTTGACTGATATTTGATGGTTGTGTCAGTCGATTTCCAGAGCCATCAATGTTGCTCGGGTCGAGCTGGAGTGAGACGCACACACGTGTCTGTTTGTTTGGGTCTCTGATCTAGGAGAGTAGGAGATCCACTAGCCCTCTTGGATTTTTTCCCCACGCTAGCTTTATTTTTACTTTTTTTTTATTTTGACGATTTTCTAATCAGACAAAGCGTGCGAGAGGGCGATCCGATTCCAAATCGACCGCTTGGTTTCGCCGGTGTTTTGGGCCAACGGCAGCAAAGGAGGGCGGCTCGCTGATTTGCATGTTTGATCCGCTTCATAACTTGAAGTGCTAAAATAATAATGGCTAAAATTGATCATAAATAACATGACTAGTGGAATATTGAAATAGGTAGCTCATAAATCTGGACTTTGAATAATTCCTTTTGTTTCTGTCATATTTGTATTTGTCTTTTTTACTTTTTAAATTTTGCAAAAAAGTTGTTTTGTGTGTCCGTCTATAATTTTATTAGCAATTTTTTAAGTATAGTGGGGAATAGTTGCATTAGCAATTTGTTTTGTTAGTTTTATATTAGAAATAGTTCTCTCATGTGGATAACAGTACTTAGTAGCTAAAGTGGTTCGTAGTTAGTATTTAGTTTCATCAAAAATAATTTTGTTAACTTTTGCTAGTAGCTACTAATTTTGTTAATTCTGTGGAGACCTTGGCCCTCCTCACGATGCATCATAGGGTAAAGGAATAGGACAGTACTTTTTGGCAAACATGGCTAAACAACCTCATGTAAATTTTTTTTAGCTTTGTATATAACTCTGTAATTATTTTTCTTTTTTCACATTTGTGTTTTTCTTACTGTCAGTTTTTTCTACCAAAAATGTTTTTCAAATTTATAATTGATAGCACATTTTGTCATTTGTCTTGTATGATTTGTTTCCATTTTAACTACTCTGTGTTTTATGAGTATATTTTGTCATATTTGTGTTTGTTTTGTCAGTTTTTTAAATTTTGTGACATATTAATCAAGCTGATGTGCTATTGATTGGGCAAGATTAAATTAAATGGTTCATGTCAGACAATTTTGTACGAGCACTTAGGTACTTGACTGTTACCAGGTAATTTTTTTCTCAAAACTAAATATCATGCAATTAGGTTTGTAGCTGTTATATTTTTGTTATCATCAGATAAAAGCCTGCCACAAGTTAGTTTTTTTAGCATATACTTCGTTTGTCTCAGAAAAACCAACTTCTAAAGATAAATCTGAACAAAAATATGTCCAAGTTCGTCCTAAAAAAGTTGATTTTTTGATGAAGGGTGTAGTTCATTCTTCATATTGACTAGTGGCCCCGTGATCCAATAAGAACATTCGGTAGGTAACAAAATATATTTCAAAATAAAAACTCTGTATGAGACATGGTCCAAAGTGACACTTTGATAATATTCTTTTCGTTTTGATGACAGAGACATAAGTGAGTCGAGGCCAAGGGGACACACACGAACAGGGAGATCGACTAAGAAAGACAAAAACAGTAAAATCGTTACATCTTAATTTTGCCAAACCTGTCAAAATCGATATACAAATCCAAACAAATGAAATAAAAGTAGCCTAAACTTTATTATTCTTTTAGGGACTGTCTATGTGACTCGTGGCTGGATTTTTGGATTTTCGCTGAATTTCTCACCGTACGATGTTACCACACGCCGTCATCTCGTGTCGACCCCTTCCACACGCGTCATGCACTATTCGTGTTGTTTTGTCAAGTTTTGTCCTGTTTATCAAAAGCCCAGAACACAACTGTGTTTTTCTACCACTTGAACAAAAGGCCAGCCAAAAACATACTAGTACAAAAGACTAAGCTAGTCGAAAAAAGGCAAAGTACAACGTGCGGCACTTCACTTATGAAAACCATATGTTTCTGCCACTTAAACAAAAAAAATGCCCATCAAAACCTGGAAGCATGCGTACTGCCTGATCTGAGCTTTACATACTCCATCTCAAAACGTGAAAGCATGTTGTATTTTATCAATGAGAACATAAATTTTAGAAGATAAAATAAGGGAAGTATACCCAAAAAAAATGCAATAGTCAATTTAATCAGAACCCATAACAAAAGTTCAATAAGCCCAAAAACCTTCCCTCTTGTGTTTTACTGCAATGCAAAGACCAACAGCACAATAGTCAATTAAGCCAAACAAAACAGATGTTCAAGCCCATAAAATATCCAGTAAGCCCAAAGAAAATACATAACAGGGCGGGCATTTTCAGATGCATGTGTGCCTCCAGCGGACCTTTGTTTTTAGTTGATATCAGCTGCAATCAGCGCAAGCCGTTAGATTTGTAATCGATGACAAAAATAAATCGACTGGTACAATCACCATTGCTCTGTTAGATTTGTAATCGATGACAAAAATAAATTGATTGATACAATCACCAAATATCAGTTGATTGACAAATAGACTCTCCCCTTAGTGTAATATTAATTTCTTAGAAAACTTCTTGGTAATGTTTAGTAAGAACACAACTGAGGCTGACAAATCAGTAATTATGGGAGTTCTTGATATTGGTACTGAAGCTAGAAATGAGAAGTAATTAGGTCTTCCTGTATATATGGGCAGATCGAAATCCAAGACTTTTGCCTACCTGAAGGAGAGAATTTGGAACAGGATCCAAGGCTGGAAAGAGAAGCAGTTGTCAAGAGCTGGCAAAGATATTCTCATTAAGGCAATAGCACAAGCCATTCCCACTTTTGCCATGTCATGCTTTGATCTGCGTGAGGAAATTAGTACAATGATATGCCCCTTTTTTTCTGGTCCAATCAAAAAACTGAGAACAAAATGCATTGGTTATCATGGGAACTCTGATGCAGCCGGAAGAAGAAAGGGGGGGTTGGGTTATAGAGATTTGCATCTATTCAAGATCAAGTTGGCGATATTGCAAGACAGGGCTGGCGACTGATTGGACTCACTTTGTGCACAAGTGCTGAGGGCCAAATACTATATCCTGATGGGTAGCTGCTGAAGGTGAGAGAAGGGCCGGGAATCTCTTATTCATGGAGAAGCATTGTTCGTGGTCTACAAGCACTAGAAGCCAAGCTAATGTGGCAAGTGGGGGATGGTTCACAGGTTGATATTTGGACGAACCCATGGATCCGCATGGATCCTGGCGGAGTAAACCGCAGGTCTATTATTAATCGGAAAAATATCATGTAAATTCGTAAAAATCATATTTATAAGTTTTATAAATTTATAAAAAATATTAGAGAAAGATGTAGATATGAAATACATTCTTATGTTCAAACTAAACTTATTTGAAAAGAAACAAAATAAAACATTTCATATAAATAGTTTCATGTACTGTTTATCTAGTCTTTTTTATTACTTCCAAATATTACTTCCAAATAAAATTAAAATTGAGTTTGAATTTAGGAATATATTTCATATATACACCTATCTTTAATATTTTTTATAAATTTAGAAAATTTTAAATGTGATTTTCACGAGTTTCTAATACTCATTTTTACTGAATATGTCCTCATTATTACTCCATGGGACGGTGTGCTTCTTAATAAAGTTGTTGATCTGATATGATTGACCCTCAAACGGGTCAATTGGGATAGAGAATTAATCCATATGACATCTTTTAGGAGGAGGATGCGAAGATGATTTTATCAATACCAATTCGTGGAGATATGGAAGATGTTGTTGCTTGGTATTTTGACGGTAGGGGTGTGTGTTCCCAGTGAAGTTGGCTTATCACGTCCTTGAGGATCAGAGCGAACGGCTCCGGGTGAAGCAGAGAGGAGAATCATCGTTGGGTGCAGAACCAAATCACAACTGTGAATGTGAATGGATGAAATTGTGGGCTATACTTTGCACTCCCAAAGTGAAAACACTTCCTCTGGTGTTTTGCACATAATAGCCTTTCTCTCCAAATGAATATCAACAGAAGAGGGATTGAAGCTGACACGAGATGCCCAGTCTGCATGAGGTTTGATGAGGATTAAGGACATTGTTTCATGAAATGTAAGAGCATGCCTAACAGTCTTTCTAAATGGATCTCTAAACTCATTTTAAGAATTTTCTTGAAAAAATTATCTTTTAACAGAGTTTCTAGATGGATCTCAAAAAATAAAAATTCTCTAAATTCGCTCTTCCCTCTAACTGAGAAGTGTCCTCAGTTCTCAAAACGTCGGCGTGCTGCTTATTTCCTGCGCGCCGTGTGAGTGTTCGCGTGGGGTGATATTTCTTTCGCGCGCACAGCTTTCATCTTTTTCTTCCACGCGCGTCGCAGAGGAGAAGGGTTAGGGCAGATGCGGAGGGAGGCGGGCCGGAGAGGAGCTGCGGCCAACGAGCACGAGGCGAAAGAGCAACAGGGGCCGCGGCGTCGCCCCGGACGGGTTGCGCAGACCGGCGTGGCGTCGGACGGGCTGCGCGGACCGGCACGTCGTCGCGCTCACGGAGGGGGGTGCACCGGAGATGAGCTGCGCCGGCCGGTGTACTCGACCGGAGAGGAGCTGCACCAAAGACGAGTCGCAGCTCAACAGGGGAGGGGCGCGGATCTCCATCTGGCGAGCAGAGCAGGGGAAGGGATCCTGGTGAGCATCCACATCCTCTTTCCTAGTGATTCATTTCTCTCTCTCCCATCGGAGTACTTTTGTCTGGAATTTGTTTGCGTTAACCCTAGCTTCTCTTGTAGATCTGGAAGAAGCTCTTCTAGATTTTCCTCTCCTCTAGTTCTTCTGTTGTTTTTTCTTCCATTACCAGAATGGTAGGGGATATTGTATAGATACAGATGCTTGTAGCAGCTGTGGTATGAAATGATCAATAATTTCGAAATTTTGTTTGTCATTTTGCTCGCCTGTTGCAATTAATTTGGTGTGCGCAATTCTTCACCGAAAGGCTTTGTCAATCTCACTCAACAGCTTATTAATCGCCTGACTTAGTTATCTGTTCAAGACACTTTATCAGTTGGCCTAGACAAAAAACATATATTCAGATGCATAATTGGTCACATGAAACAATGAAGCACTACATTTGCATTTGCTGCAGGAAATGTGGTGTCAGCTATAGACAGACGTTTACCTACAAGAAACAGCAGGTAAGGTAACCTGAATGAAGTTGAACTTATCAAATTGCTTTTACATCCTTGAGCAGTTCTGCTCTTTCTTCTATTTGAACATTGTCTTTATTTGTACAATTATAGAGTATTTGTTGACTGTAACAGGTAAAGAATTTCATCTCGATTGGTAACAGGTAAGTTATTTTAGCTCTATCCAACACTTAAAAACAACTAGGAAAAGCTAATGTCATAGATCTTGACATAGAACAAGGAATGCTAATGTGAAGGCATAGGTAATGTCAGACTTCCTCACAGGTGTAAGTAAAGTATTGTTCTTTTTTAGGATGTCAAGTTGAATTATAGGAGTAGAACTTCAATTGAATTTCAGAAAGTTTGGGTCTTTTCCTAGCACAAGGAGTAGAACTTGAACATGTTGCTAGTGTCTTGCATCTTGACTGACGAGCTAGGAGTAGATCAGTTGAACATGTGGTCGTTTTCAGGGTTGATGGATCTTGTAGAAGCTAGGAGTACTATTGATAAGAGCTAGAAGTCCTACCAAAAGAAATGCACTCAAAAGAATGGAAAATTTGGACTGCTGTAGGGAGTTTCTTCAGGGTTGATAGAGTTTTTCTTGCCTTGCATATGGTGAAGCTGGTTGCCTGATTATGCTCTGGAGTTTAATATGGTGATGCTGGTACTCCTGCTCTTGAGCATGATTCAATTCTGGAGTACTTCTGTTATCATCAACCAGTCCTCATTTCACCAGACTCTTGTGAACAAGGCATTGTTGCATTTGCTGTTGGAGTATATAGCAGCAACAGTGAGCAGGTGACAACTAAATTGTGCTATCGTTTTTTCACATAATTAGTTAATGCATCATTTCTTGCATGCGGCAGGTACTATGCTGAGTGCAATTGGATAAGCTCATTATAGGAGTAGTACACCAAGGTACTCCTACTCACTAACAAGCTCTGAATATATACCACGAGGAGGTGCAAACGACTCTAGAGCATCAAATACTTAAATAATTTTCTCAAACAAACTTTAGAACATATGTTATTTATGACAATAACCCATATATGTCAAGTTGCATTTATGGATTTCATATGACAATTAAACAACACAGGAAGTACTCAAAATACTCTTACTCCAAACAATAGTATTTGGCCTTTCCACCTTGTTTCAGGATAAAACTGAGCTATTTCGATTTACATGCATGAACAAACCTTTTAGTTAGTTTAACCCATCTTAATTCTCTCGGATATGGTAGATTATTTGAAGGGTTGCAAGTTTCACACGTCCTATAGTTGCTAGGCTTCACATTGGTGCTCAGGAATGCCCTGACAACTTCTTGTGTTTAGCTTGTGGATGAAGTGGTGGTTCTAAAATGATGTGCAGGAGGGCTGGTATATGTGCAAGAAGAATATTTACTTGAATCAATTCTTCACTTGAAAATGTACAGCACTTTGAAAATGTTCAGAGATTCCATCCAAACTCACTGTAACTTGAATCTATTCTTCAGTTCATGTACAGTACTTTGCAATTCCATATGCTTGTTTATTCGAAAATGGGTTCAGAGATTTAAATATGATGAGCATATAATCGAAAATGGGTTCATGTATAGGCTTGTGCTTGTTTTGAGGTGCAGACACTGACAGACAGATTCTGGATTGAAGCAGAGATGGCGCGAGTGCAGAACAATCGTTTTCCTCGTGATTTTCCAATGACCCAGTTAGTTATCAAATAGGGATATTTTTAGAGAATCTGTTATGTACAATCTTGCTACCATGCTCTAAATATTTTGAGAATTCTCTATATGCTTTTTTTGGGAACCATTTTTTGAGATTTTGTTGGATATGCTCTAAGAGCATCCCAACAATAGCTCTAAAAGATTCTCTAAACCCGTTTTTTGATATTATATTCAAAAAATTTGTTCCAACAGAGTCTATATAGATCCTTAAAAAAAGAGGTTCTCAAAAACCAATTATTCATTCTCAAAACTGAGAAGAGTTGATCCGTTCTCTAAAACCTGTTAAAAAGAAATACATGCTGAAACATACTGTTATAAAACCTGTCAGAATATTGCTTTGTTGTCTAATTAAGTAATTGGTGAGCCAAATCAGTAGAATTAGCTCTATCGAATCAAAGCACTGGATTGATTGAAGAAACAGTTTAGAAATCTACATAGGTTGCAAGAAGCTGACCAACAGAAGTAGGATTTCTCAGGAGAGTTCAGTCCAAATACGGGCAGTAATTAAGTTAAGTTATCTAGTATCTGCAAACTCTGCACCATAATTGTTCAAAGTAAATAATCTCATACAAAACAATGTAATACATAGAGATTCTGCTAGAGAATCTGTCGGATAGAATTTTGATTTCATGCTCTAAATATTCGGAGGATTTTCTATATTCTCTTTTTTGGAAACCAACTTGTGAGATCTTATTGGGGATGCTCTAAGGCTATGAGAAAATGCTGCCGAATTTTGAATATGGAGCAAATTTGGTTGGATCCCCTTGAAAAGGGCTCGGCCATGGAAGTAATACAGTATATTTTATCAATGCAGAATGAAGACAAACTGACATCAATCCTGCTTCCATGGAACTGGTGGGATACACGTAACAAAATCAACTTGAGAGAACAAACTAGATCCCCTGATTAAATTGTTTATAGGATGAGGAATATGGCATTGGAGATAGCAGCCCTGAAGGTGGATAAACTTCACTATCTAAATAACACTAGAAAGCGGTGGTGCCCTCCACTAAGTGGTGATCTGAAGCTTAATATCGATGGTGCTTTCTATGAGGCAGGAAAACCGGGAGGCTGAGGTTCTGTAGTTCACAATCATAATGGCAATGGACTGTTCGCCTTAGCGGGAAGACTAGACAGAGTACATCACACGGTCTATGCTAAGCCTGAAGTTTTTTTCACAGGGCATATCTGATATTGAAGTGGAAATCGATTCGGCTACCTTGTCACAGCATTGAGATCGAACTCATATGATCTGGCTCCTAGAGGGGCAATCTTTAGAGCACGAAAGCTGCTAGTTCAGCTAGAGTTTTCAAGGCTTTGTCACGCCATGAAATTTAGTCAATTTTCAGACTATTTTGTGTATAAATTTTTATCCAAAAATCAAGCTAAGGTACACAAAATAACAAATTAATATATGTATATATATAACGTAAATACTTACAGAAGAGATACTTAGTCTTCACACTAATAAGAAAGCAGCAACGGAAAAAGGACGATCCTAGCGGGGCTTCAACTTTACTCAATAGGCAAAACTAAACTATGGTATAAGCCTTGGTATTCTAACTACTTCTTCAGGATAGAAGCACTAAAACTTCGGAAAGGAGGAATATAGCAAGGCTAAGTATAACCACAGTACTCAGCAAGTTACACCAATGATATAGTCATGCAAGGGAAGACAAAGAAGGTTTGTGGCTCTTTTGCATAAAGGTGGTTGTAAACATTTATAGTTTAAAATAGTAAAATAGTTGATTAATTAAGCCAGAATTAATCTTCACTGAACAACACTACACCACATTCAATAGGCCTAACCAAACCACCTGAACTATATCAGTTCATTAAGTCAAATTAATTAATAGTGTGGGACTAATCACGGTGAAGTTGGTCGATCGCCCTTGCCCATAAACGCGGGTACGGCTATTCGAATAGTTTTATTCTAATCAGAAGTGCACAATTATACCCATAAGACACAATCCACCGTCACGTCACCATGCCCAACCGGACACGTCACCATGTGAGTGATTGTGACAAGATCCTTCGCATAACTCTCTTCTAACCAAGCGCATCATACTTAAGGTTTCGTCCTACCCCTAAAAACAGGATGGGTAGACTCCTCTGGTGTCGCGGTGAATTTGACAACCGATCAACCCTTCAAACTAGGGGCCGACCAAACTTTATCATGCCCACCCTCACCTTGGTATGTCGGAAAGTAGTGAGTTACACTCCAAGTCCAACAGTTACTCATTTTACTTGTGGTAAGCACTTAAGTTTTTGATGAGCACCCAACTATGAGCACCTTGATTTTTCCCTCACTTTCAGGACACAATAGAAATAACCGACGACAAATGTATAGATATTTGGATTCGTGGCAAATAATAGCTAACCGGTAGAAACTTTGTGTAAGCAAAAGTACCAAGATGAGCACACAAAAGAAATAGATATTCTAGTAAAATACTTCCACCCGTGTAGCAGCGCTCACGATCAGAAGCCAAGGTTCTGCAACGAACAAAAAAAAGAACACGTCCTTCTTCCAACCTTGATGGGGCAGCAACAGCTTATACAGTAGATGGGATCGCCATCTCTTGGCTCAGAGGAGCAACGCCTCGACAAAACCCTAAGAAAAACTAACCTCTCCCTGTTACAAGGCTAATGGCATAATTATAATGCACGCAGGCATTGGGCCAGACCCACTACTACAGAAACCCCTAAAGGTGCTGGTTGAAAAATCCCCTTAGGTGTCGGTTTTTCCAACCGACACCTATTTGTTAGCACCTATAGGAACATTAATAGGTGTCGGTCCAAAGAACCGGCACCTTTAAGATTTAAGAAATCAAAAAAATCCTGCATCGGCTTATACACAAATCTCGGCTCATCCAAATCCAATCACAAACAACACATCAACCTCATTGTTTACACCCAAAATTGGCACCTAGGGGTGAAATAGGAAGAATTGCCAATATTTGGAAAATCTGTCGGTTTCCTCCAGAGGACCGGTCTGACCGCCATATATGAGCCGGTCAGACCGGGCCTAAGGGCTGGTCAGACCGACGGCATGTGGCCGGTCTGACCGGCAGAGTCCGAGACCGAGTCGATTTTCATCGGTACTCGGGTTTCCTTGCTCCATAAGGTATATCTCGGGTTTTCTAAGGTGTCTACCCCGAATTAGACATGGAGGAGGACCTGTGGGAGGCAATACCAACCCCTATTTAAGCGCCAAGGCCGGTTCAATTGGAGATATACACAAAACACAATCTATCCCCCAATCTCTATAATTGAATCGTTCTTTTACTTTTACTTTTCAGCCATGTTTTCCACTTTACCTTAGTTTAGTTCATCTTAGTCAATTTGCACTGTAAATCGTCTGCCGCCGCTGTGAGAGTGCGACATCCCTTTGTAGGTTTGTCCTGAAAACATTCTGTTTGTCCACGAGACAGGTATTTATCCATCGTTCTACTCAAATCGGCTTTGCTAGCCGGTTCAATCTAAAAAAACCCATCTTAGTTTAGCTCTTTTGCTAGATTGAGGTGGTTGGCGACTCCATATCACCGCAAGGCATTTAGGTGTTTTGATCGTGTTTGTCTTCTTGTCAAAAAAGTTGCCAACACGATTTTTGGCGACTCCGTTGGGGAACGATTTATTCGGCCATATTACGGCCAAATTTTGTCTAAATATTCAGATATTGTTTTGTCGAATCAAAAGTTTTGATTTTTGGCCATACGACCGGAATCAATCTATACTTCGGCTACTACTATCGTTTCTGTCTCAATCTACGGTGAGTGTCGTCTTTGCCTTCGCTACAAAGTTTCGGCGTTCGGCTATTACAGCCGAAACCAATTTACACTCGCATCAACCATGGCGAGCAGGGACGAGGTCAACGAGATCACATTGGAGGAGATGTTGACAAGATCGCTCATCAGGACCCATCAAGGTGTGGTTCTTAAGCCTGGACCTCCTCCTAAATTCAAGGTAACCTCCAATCCGCCCGATCCATCTATTGCTATTCGGAAACATATTGATCAGTGTGTAGATGCATCTTTTAGCGTTTGTATTGATAAAAATCATGATATGATAGAAAATGCTTTCAAAACTAATTTTGATAAGGCTATTAAGAAAATTAGCTCTAAAATAGCCAGTTATCAACAATACAATGCTACTTCTAGTTTTGCATCTATACAACGTACCTATAATGTTATGGATGGATCAATGGACATTTACACAGCTGATTCCCCAGGAATCGGTTATCCAAAAAATTTAGCCAACGGTCAGACCGCACATTACGCCGGTCAGACTGCACACTATGTCGGTCAGACCATGCCCACCATGGTCGGTCAGACCGTGTGCTATGCCGGTCAGACCGTGCCCCCCATAGCCGGTCAGACCGTGCCCTATCCTGGCCAGATCGGGCCTCCTACGGCTAGTCTGACCGCACCACTGACCACCGGTCAGACCAGGCCATGGGCCGGTCAGACCGGGTGTTGGGCCGATCAAACCGGACTATCTATAGCCGGCCAGACCGGTTCCCTGGAAATTTTGCCAGGTTTTCATACCACGACTAGCAGTACTGATTTTAATTATTATTCATTGTCTGTTAATACTGTTAGTCATGTTATTCCACATACCCATGCTATTTGTGCCAACAGTTGCTATGAGTCAGTACAAAATTATCAAGTAGATGGATTGGCACAAAACACACATTATGGCCAGTATAATCATATTGTGCCGCCACAACCACCTATTCCTAGGCCACCAAATCCACAACCAAGGCCTGAGAATATGGAAGAGCAAATTAGAAACATCATTAGAGAATCATTTGGAATTGAGCCAAGGAATCATGCTGAGGTTTACCAAAAGCCGTATCCTGATTATTTTGATAATATCTCATATCTTCATGGTTTTAGAATACCTGAATTCACTAAGTTTAGTGATGAAGATGGTAGGACTACTTGGGAACACATAGGCCAATTTTTTGCACAATATGGTGAAGCTAGTACCAATGATGTTCTCAAATTGTGTTTGTTTTCTTTGTCTTTGTCTGGTACTGTTTTTATATGGTTTACTTCTTTACCGGCAAATTCTATTCATACGTGGGCTTAATTAGAACAACTTCATGATTTTTTATGCTGGTGAAACTGAGCTTAGGTTGTCTAATTTAACATCGGTGAGGACAAAACACGATGAATCTGTCATTGATTATATCAAAAGGTTTAGAAATGCTAGAAACCGATGTTTTAGTTTGAACATAACTCAAAAAGATTTGTCCAACATTGCACATAATGAATTGCTTGATTCTATTAAAGAGAGATTGAATGGCTAGATATTTCTTGATGTTGATCATGTGTTGCATGAAGCTCTGGCTTAGAAAAGCCGAGTGGATGATAATAGCTTAAATGCTAGTTTGGATGATAATGCAATAACCAATATAGCCGAACCAAGCGTTGGTTCGGATTGTGTTACTACTTTGAACAATGATAGAATAACATGTATCGTCGAACCAAGTGATGGTTCAGATTGTGTTACTAGTTTGGACAATGATGCATGTATAGCCGAACCAATTATTGGTTTGGATTATGTTGCTAGCTTAGATAATGACATCATTGAAAATATAGTCGAACTAAATGACGGTTCAGATTGTATCGCAGGCGATAGTGAACTAGTATTGTCACCTAAGATCGAGTCACAGATCGGTCATGTGAATGTGAGAAAAGAAGTCAAAGCTCCGGAGGTTGATACTATTAAGGAGGTGTCTCAAGATGTTCAAGTACCTACTGGAGATGCGACAAAGGAGCTACAAGTAGAGAAGACCAAAGCCGACATTGTGACTGCCAACAATGGTAGTCTGACCGAGACAGTTGAGCGGTCTAACCGCCAGTCTACTACTAGTCTAACCGGACCATCAGGCCGGTCTAACGGACAACATGGCACCAGTCTGACCGGGTCCAGAGGCCGGTCTGACCGGGAGGCATTTGGGATGAGTGGGAAGAAAATTCAGGGCAACACAGGAGCTTCCACTTCGACCATAAATATCAAAAATTATTGCTTGGCTCCTAGAAAACAACCACAGCCGAAGTGGATACCTTCCGGATTATCTCGCTCTCAAAAGAGGAGGCTACAACGTCTTCGAGCCATAGGTCAAAAAGAAAAGAAGGCCGAAGATGTGGAGAACAAGACATGTGATGATTTGAAGCCTCGAATAACACATAAGCAAGTGTGAAGACCAAAGAAGGTAAAAGCTAAGAGACCGATGATTTCCCAGAGTAGTAGTAAATCCAATTTCAAGAGAGAAGATCTTCGGTCATTAGAGAAAACTCTCCTCCACATGTTGCTGTGGGTGCTACTATAGTGTTTGTCTTGCCTTCGAAATCGTGCAATCAAGAAAGCCGTTTTTGCTTGAGGGGCAAGACATTAATATGCTCATGAAGAAATCAAGAAAGATGAACAGTGATGGATACAACATCACATCTTTGAGCCGTCATTTGTTGAATGCTAAGGCAAGGTATGAGTTTATCGTGTTCATCATTATAGTATGCATATGCCATGTTAGAACATTTCTTATTATCTAGCACATGTGTGTTTTGCTTATCAAATTGATATTATGCATACATGTTGCAAATGTCAATTCTGAGTGATGGAATTGGTAAGTTGGCATATAATTTATTTAACGTATGATTCGGCTCGTTGGTCTTTGATATTTATTAAAAGCCAAATCATGTATGTTTTGATGAAACACCATAGAAAATATAGATTTCATAATTATTGCATCATGAAATTTTGCTTCTTAGTAATCCGGCTAATGTCAACGATCAATGTGATGATTTGTTCTAGAGTTGTTTTCTTTAGGAACATTGGCATTGTTATAATATTTTGCATACATGTTTAAGCCGGTTACTCACACTTGTAGTTTATTGGAATTCATGCATGTGAGACATATGACTTTGGTGATTCATTATTGACCATACTTCAAGTGGCTAAGTGTTTTTGATGCCTTGATGACTATTGTTTCAAAAGCCACTTGAATTAGTAGTCATCTAGACATATTAATTGCATGTTATAATTTTCATATGTCCAGAAAGAAGGAATTTTGGTCCGATAATTTGATATACCAAGCATTTGGCTATAATATCAAAAAGGAGTATTTTTAATACTGGAAAAGTCGGTGCTTGATTTTAATCCTTTGGGCAAAATTGGCGAAGACACAAATTGCAGGCGGTCTGACCGGTGCATCGCCGCCGGTCTGACCGTGGATGGTAGGCAGTCTGACCGGCACATTACTTCTGGTCTGACCGCAGGTGGCCGACGGTCTGACCGGCTCTGTGTGGCCAGTTTGACCTGTGAGAGGTAGAGGGCTGACCGGCATTGCGTGGCCGGTCAGACCGGGTTTGAACAGGAAGCTCGGGGCATGATACACTTGATTCAGAGGCCGAATTAATTGTAAATTCGGACATTTGTGCCCAGGGGACAAAAAGACTAGAGAATTTCTTTGATTGAGTATTTGAAAAGATCCTGGTCTTGGGGCCGTTCCAAGGTTGGGCTTTAGATTTCATAGGTCAAATTTATCCTTCGTCACCGAAAGAGCATCGGTTCGTGCTAGTTACGGTGGAGTACCTCACTAAGTGGGCCGAAGCTGTGCCGCTCAAGAATATGATACACGAAGGTAATTGACTTTATCTTGGAGCATATTGTTCATAGATTCGGTATTCTTCAAACATTGACTACGGACCAAGGAGCTTCCTTCATGTCCAAGGAGGTTAGAAGTTTTGTCGAATCTTATGGTATTAAATTGTTGAGTTCTTCTCCTTACTACGCTTGGGCTAATGGACAAGCCGAGTCGAACAATAAAATATTGTTGAAGTTAGTCAAGGAGAAGATCGAAGAACATCCGAAGTGGTGGCATGAGGTGTTTTCTGAAGTGTTATGGGCTCACAGGATATCTAAACATGGTGCTACCAAGGTTACTCCTTTTGAGTTGGTCTATGCACAAGAAGCCATTTTGCCGGTAGAGGTGAATCTTGGCTCTCTTCGATATATAAAGAAAGATGATTTATCGGTTAAAGACTACAAGACCTTGATGAGAGATAATCTTGATAAATTGATCGGCAAGCATTTGAAGGGTTTGGAAGAAATAGAGAAAGAGAAGAAGAGGGTGGCTAAGGCTTACAACAAAAGGGTGAGAGCAGGAACATTTCAAGAAGATACTTAAAGAAATATTTCTCGAACATTTGGCAAGATGCTTAGGAAATTCTATGGCCGATAATTAGATTATCGCCCTGAGACAAACATGTTCTATGCTTTTAGATTCACGATGTTCATCATAAAAGGCAGGGGCATGTGTTTACACCTAAAATTGGCACCGAGGGTTCAAATAGGGAGAATTGCCAATATTTAGAAAATCTGTCGGTTTCCTCCAGAGGGTCGTTCTGACCGCCATATATGGGCCGATCAGACCGGGCCTAAGGGCCGGTCAGACCGGTGGCATGTGGCCGGTCTGACCGGCAGAGTCCGAAACCGAGTCGATTTTCATCGGTGCTCGGGTTTCCTTGCTTCATAAGGTATGTCTCGGGTTTTCTAAGGTGTCTACCCCAAATTGGACGTGGAGGAGGACCTGTGGGAGGCAAGACCAACCCCTATTTAGGGGCCAAGGTCAGTTCAATTGGAGATATACACAACACACAATCTATCACCCAATCTCTACAATTGAATCGTTCTTTTACTTTTACTTTTCATCCATGTTTTTTCACTTTACCTTAGTTTAGTTCATCTTTGTCGATTTGCGTTGTAAATCGTCCGCCGCCGCTGCGAGAGTGCGACATTTCTTTGTAGGTTTGTCCTGAAAACCTTCCGTTTGCCCACGAGACGGGTATTTATCCATCGTTCTACTCAAATTGGCTTCGCTAGCCGGTTTAATCCAAAAAAACCCATCTTAGTTTAGCTTTTTTGCTAGATTGAGGTGGTTGGCGACTCCATATCACCGCAAGACGTTTAGGTGTTTCGATCATGTTTGTCTTCTTGCCAAAAAAGTTGCCAACACACATATCCATCCATAACAATCCATTCACAGAAACACAAGATTAACTAATAATTCATCCATATATCCATCTCCAATCCACATATCAATACACCACAAATCACCAAAAAATCCAAGATCCACATATCAAAAAAAAACCTCTATCATCGTCGTCACACAACCGCCATAGTCGTCTTCGCACAGTCACTGTCGCCGCCTCCCCTCCCGCCGGATCTGGCGGAGGGGAGCGCCTCTGCGGCCGGCGTCGCCTCCCGCACGGCCGACGCCACTTCCCGTGGCCCGCGCTGCCTCCTGCACGGCCTGCGTCACCTCCCGTGGCCCCTCTCGCCGCCTGAGAGAGAGAAGAGATGAGAGAAGAGATAAAGAGGAAGAGATAAGGAGAGAGGAAGAGAAGAGATAAGGAGAGAGAAGAGAGTGATGGGAATATAAAGCTGATCGGCTAAACCGACTCGGCTCAGATTTTTTGATGCCGATTTTTTTAAAAAAACGATACCTATAATATATTATAGGTACCGGTTTTTTATTAACCGATACCTATACTATATTATAAGTGCTTGCTTTTTTAAAAACCAATACATATACTATTATCGGTTTTTCTTCAGAACCGACACCTATAATCGTTTAAAGGTGTCGGTTTTTAAATTTTTGGCCACTGAAGATGGGAAAAATATTATAGGTGTCGGTTTTAGATGTTTCGGCACCTATAGTGCCGATATCTATGTGTATTTTTTATTAGGAGTGACCTGATTTGGGTTGTGGCCCCAAAACAGATTCGATTTACATGAACCAGGACATAATGACTCAACTAATGACCAATGACATCTAAAAATAATAAAATATTCCAGCCCCTTTCGTTAAAGACTTGATTAAAAACAATGAGGCAACCTGACTCCAATTTGCAACAAGCAACTCACAGCCATGAAGAGAATAAAATAGTCCGGCAAGAGTGCTAATTACCATGATTAATGTCTCATTTTACTGCCCAAGTATAGTTGACATGCTCCTTCCTGTTGCTGTTGCACAACACAATGAAAGGATCCAATCTAAACAAACTTGTATTTAAACGGTTAGGCAAAACTTTAGAAACATTAGTTGACATAGATTTGGTGAGTACTCAGCGTCCTCGGCCTATAAAGCACAGCGTCCTCGGCCTATAAAGCACAGATCTGTGAGACAACCAACACAACCTTCAAAGCTCTAATCTGAAAAGCTTGGGCGTCACGGAGATGTAAATTGCATGCCTGGCTGATAATTCAGAACAGGGTCTGGACTTCAGACCAACTGGTAGTCAGGGTATGGCAAAACAATGGGTACTGCCCTCTGTGTCGAGATGTTCCGGAAACGGCCTTACATACTGTGACAAAGTGTAGATACTCTAGAGAGATCTGGCGCCTAATATCGGAGTGGGTGAGCTACGGCCAATTAGAGCCGACCCAATGGCCCCAAGGAGATTCGGTGCACCACTGGTGGAAAAACCTAGCAAGCGTGCCTGGTGTGGCAAAAAAGGGACTACGATCAATGCTCCTTCTTGTGGTGTAGGAAATTTGGAAGGAAAGAAACAAGAGGATTTTTGATCATAAGAAAATGTCGACGACCAATCTCCTGGCAAAAATAAAGGAAGAGGCCAAGTTGTGGCGTTTGGCAGGGGCAAGGCATTTGAGTAATTTTCTACCGTATACAGCATAGTTTGTACATACTCCTGTAAAGTTTTGTAACTTTTCTCCTTTTTGCTTTCGGGTTGTATTTTCTCCTGCTCTATTAATTGACAAAGGCACCATCGTACCGTTTTTCCTTTAAAAAAATTAGTTGACATAGATGGAGCTCTGATGGTCATATTAGTCTTCCAGAATTTCTCAAGAATCGATCCTTAATTATCATGGATGCGACAATCAAAACCGTGCATCCACAGCTGCCATTAAGTCATATTTTAGTTCAATAATTACGACCAATGAACCATGGTCAAATGTCTCAAGCTCGCAGCTCATCAAGATGCTAAGAGTAAATAGTGTGATTATCTATTAACGTAAAATATGTCACGACATACGAAGGCCCATGAGATCTACTTAGCTCCAGTATATCTCCTATCAATCGGATTCATAACATGTCAATTAGTTTGATTCTGCAACTAACAAGATAGAAATAGATCGATGATGAAGGAGCCGATCATCAACTTAGGGAGCCAATATCGATAGAGTTCTGATCAATTGGCTATATGTTCGATGTAGACTCAAATAGTCAAATAAATAATAAAATTCATGCTATCATCGGCTTAGAGCAAAATATGTATAATCATCAATAAACCATTCTTTATCAAAAACAATATTGATAGATCAGACCAAATCGAGGCAGTATAAGATTGAAGTTGATAAAGAGAGATTTAACTAGTGAATATACGAATCTGAATATGAGCTGATACATCACTTATAAATTATATAAGATAACTCATTGACTAGCACTACGATGAAACATTGCATAAAAACCAACCGGTTTAGTAGAAATAAACTTGTTAACAACAATATGATATATCAGACCTAACCGAGACAGTATGAGATTGAAAATAATAATAATAACTATTTAGCCAATAGATTTACACAAACATGATGGATATATCGATCAATCTAAAAGAGAAATGTGATTAGAGAAACATTAACTTAATCATAATATTGGATCTAACCGAGAAAGTCCTAACTAAGCCTATACGACTCTAAACAGTGATGCAGTTAAAGATAGAATCAATATACTAGATAAACAATACTTGTGTCAACCTGGATACAATATCGGACTTAACCGAGAAAGTTCTAGCCACGCCAATACAAGCGAAGTTGATGGAACTTACTTTCTCGCCGAAGATCGAAACCGATGCAGCCCAAACTCGAAAATAAGAACTCGTCGAGAAGTAAAACTTAGGATGGTGATGCACCGGAAGTAATTGTATTGAACTGTGAAGATAGTTTACAAAGACACTATGTGTATATATTTATGCTCTCAGATTGATACAAGTCCTGATTGGACATAAGGTAAGACTTCCTAACAAGAAAATGAAAATAACTAATTCTTCTTCACGATTCCTCTTTAAATTCAGCTTGATATGTATACACTTCCATCCACCAACCAACTTCTTTCCTTAATCGAATCTACTAAAGAACCGTACCAAATTTAGGTTTTAACATTATCCCATTAAATGATCTAATAGTAATTAAGCATAGCTAATCATATCATTATTCTAGCTAGATCAACACAAGTGACACAAGCTAGTAAAATTATCAATGGATGTCAAGTAAACTTGGCCATAAACAAATAGGTAGTTCATATTCCATGTAATTAGCAAAGCATGTATTTTTATTTGTAAACGATAAACATTTATAAAGTAGACTCAACATTCTCAAGGGAAATATGTGACTTGTCTTGCTTCTTTGATTAATCTTCCAAAACTCTTTTCTTGTGGTCGTGATCTTTCGAAACAGCGGATTCTACACGATATGACTTAAAATGAGGAAACCCTAAAAAATCAATGTAAAAAACTTATAGAGCTATTTTATATGAATTTTACCAGTTGAATGATCTAATTTGGAGTGTCGTATGAATTAGTTATAAATTAGTTGGGACCCAGGTCAATCTGTGTTTTGGACTGACCCCTCTCAGAGCCTGTAAACTTGTTGGTGGTTCAACGAGGTAATAAAAGGTTCTGCTTGATGATCAAAAAAAAAAAAAACAACTACCGCAGGACAGAATCACAAGGAAATGAACGACGCCTCGCAGAGGCTTTGAAGGTTAGGAAGATATATGGCCCAAACACAAGCTAAGATACCACTGTTCGAATTGGGCTAGAAATGACATCGCAGACGAACGGCCCAGCCTTCATTACTTGGGCTAGAACTTGCTGTGGCGTACGAGCGGCCCAAACTACATGGGCCTAAGCGTTTGGATGTGCCTTAACGTTTACTAGGTGTACGTGCGGTCCACAATATATGGGCCTGAACGGGATTAGCAAAAAGAAAAAAGTCCAATTTCACTTCCTCAACTACAACTATAGGTCAAATATATTTCGTATTTCTGAACCGAAAAATCGGGTATATTGATCTACCAACTATTAAAACTGATTCAAAATGATCCTCCCAATTGTTTTGGCTAACGTGACGGTTACGTGATACTCACGTGTCATTGCATTCATCCAAAAATTAAAAAAATAAAAAAATAAATTAAGGCCCACTTATAAATGATTTGTCCAGTTAAAAATATGTGGGCTTCACATGTCAGGCTTTTTCCCACCCATCCTCTATCTCTGAGGACGTTATGGGCATGGCGAGTTGAAGGCAGATGACAAGGATGAAAAACCATTGAGGGTGTAGGAGGAGACCAACGGCGGCAAGCCACAAGAAGACAAATGATCAGAGGCCCGTGGAAGCCGCATTGCCTCATCGTCATGTCTGCCTTCGAGATATTGGATGGCCAAGGTGGGTGAGACGACTGCCATACTCGCCTAGTCGGTGTCCATGGCTCCCTCTATAGGCAACGGGCAAAAAAGAAGAAGAAGAAGGCAGGATGACTGAGAACTCCTCTACACCAGCTTGCACCTAAACCAAAGTCAGCGACCATTTAATTCAAATAGTTAGAAGTTATATAAAAGCTATGAGAATGAGAAGAATGTCAAAGGTGAAATGGATTAGGTTTTATTATTTAAGCTAAAAGAGATGGGATAAGAGAATAGCAATTAATAGCTACTGTTGGAGTACCGATGGTCCAAATAATAAGCCACCCGTATATATAATCCTTAGAGTTCAAACAAATAATTAAGATATAAATAAACAAATTAATACTCCATCTATCTTAAAATGTTAAAATGTATCAAGTATTATCTTGCTCCCTTCTTTTGTGCATGTTACACAAGTTTTTTTTGCCCCTTTATTTGAGAAATCAAAAATCTATGCAGCAGAGTCGTCACTGAATATATGACAACATTTTCTGCCTCTTGTCGCTCTCTCATTCAGGACCATTACTGGATGGTTACTGTAGATTTCTCTTTTTTTTTTGAAACCGCAATTGTCACCGTAAATTCTAAGGCATATATCGAGTAGCATTCAACCTCCTCACAGTTCTTATCCACTTATCCTGAATTTTCGTTCGTTGAAAGTTGCACGTGTGGATTTGCAGTTTGTCATCCCCTGCATATTTGCTTTCAAGAACCTCAGAACTAAAAACTGGCACGCGTGGCACGCGTATAGTATTGGCCGATGAAAGGTACTCCAGTGAGAACGACGATATGAGAAATATAAAAAGAGTTAAGAATTAATGCTTTGATCTTTTTTTCCTGCCAACTAAGAAGATTCAGTTTAAACTTTAAACTAAGAACATTCCTAGTACTATATACGCCTTCGTATATATACTACTTAAAATATCATTTTAAATATGATGGTGTCTATTTTCACATCACTTCTATCACTAAATTTAAAACTCACATTTTATACTATTACATCATCTTTTAACTAAGTCCACTCGTTTTATTATTGGCTTTCCTAAATTAAGAAAACCATAGTAATTAGACTAAATAAATGCTTATTAATTAATTTAATAAGCTAAAAACTTAATTTATTTTTTCTGCAACGCATGGACTATAGACTAGTTTAAATATAAGATATGTTGACTCTATTTGGTTATTCGGTTTTAATTTGCAATTTTGACCACTATTTTTTTATTAGAATATAACAATAATATCGCGACAAAATATAATTTTGTAAATATACTTTCAAAGAAAGAAAAATCTATCCATATAACTTGTAAGTTTAATTTCCAAGCTAAACAATTTGAGAGCTATTGATGATCAAAGTTTCAAATGTTTGAGCAAATAGAATAAAAACTGTCATATACTCATATTTAAATACAGAGAGGATACAACTGATTGGAGATGCCCGAATCCCCTAAAGAACATCCCCTATTTTTACATGTCATAAAAAATATTATTAATATAGATCAATGCAATATATCAATTTTATAAATATGCAAGCTTAAATTCAGCCATTACAAGTTGAAAAAAAACTTTAACTTATACGACGTGTGTACTGTTTAATGTCGTTTTTGTTTATTTGGTAAATTTTATGGGTCAGACCCATAATATCACTTATTGACTTATATGTTATCAATTTTATTTTTTATAATTATTTGAACGATGTGCAGCAAACAAATAGATATCCTTTAAGGTAAAAAGGCTTTCTCATGTACATCTCTATCTTCATCACTTATAATGCATCTTAGCAACGGTTCAAATTTAATCTTTTTCTCTTACTCACTTATAATTCAACGGGATAAAAATTAAAGTCTACTTCTTTGTTTCATATTATTTCCTATTTTTATTATGTGCATGCATGTATGAATTTAATTGCAAAAGGTTTCCAAAATTTGTTTTTTTCTTGTATGCAGGCAGATTATCTGAGAATTGCTCTTTTTTGTCTTGTATGAATATTTGGATTTAAAAAAGAGTGATCAATTATATTATATATTACTATATCGTTAGCATTGAGACGTTACTATATGAAATAAATAAAGCCCTTAGTTTCAGGGAATTTTCGTGGCCTTGGTGTAGATAACTTTTTATTATGCAAAAGCAGTAAGTTGTTTTATTGAATGATTTTGCATAATTTAAACATGCAAAACCATGAATTTTCACATGTTTTTTTATTTGATACATGCTAATCCAAAGCCCCTTCCACTGTCCCATCGCTGCCAAGGTTTTGGCATGTTCTTTCGAAATATGCATATGCATCCAACCTACTGAAAACCTAGGACAACGGCAGCTGCCACGTGTACACCACTCCTCTACCTATTTAAGCACAAGCAAATCAATTAACTCATCCACTCACTCATCAATTCATCACAGAGAATCGAAGCTAACAAGGTTTACACATCATGGCGAACAAGCAGCTCGCCATCGCGTTGGTCGTCGTCCTCGCCATGGTGGCGTCGACGGCGGCGGCGGTGGCCCCCATGCTGACGATGCACAACCTGTGCCCGTACACGGTGTGGCCGATCGTGTCGCCGGACAGAGGCTCGCCGCCCATCGCCGACGGCATACGGCTCGAGGGCCGCGGCGTCGGGCTGAGGTCACTCTACCTCCCGGCGGGGTTCTGGTCGGGCCGCGTCGTGCCGCGCACCGGGTGCAGGGACGGCGGGCGGTGCGACACCGGAAACGCGCCGCCGGCGACGGTGGTGAGGCTGTCGTTCAACGGCGCGGGCGGGCTGGCGGAGTACAGCGTCAACCTCGGGGAAGGGTTCAACGTGCCGACGGTGGTGAGCCCACACGCCATCGGCGGCGGGATGTGCCCGGCGCTGGGCTGCACGGCCGACCTCAACGCCGGGTGCGCGGCGGGGCAGCGCGTGTACGGCGGCGACTCCGGCGGCGTCGTGGCGTGCAGGGGGCCCACGAGCTACTTCAAGCAGCGGTGCCCGCTGACGAGGACGGCGGGGAGCGACGTGGAGCCCGTGCCGCAGCACTGCATCTCCCCGGCGAGATCAAGCTCGTCTTCTGCCAGGCCGCCATGGTCGGCGGTGAGCCGGAGCTCATCCGCACCGTCGTCGCCGACAACTAGCTGGCGAGCTAGCCTAGCCGCGGCCGGCCGGTCGGTTAATTACGTGTTTTAAATTAGTGCGTGTTTAACTACTTAATCAGATCATCAAACAGCTAATTAATTACTAGCAAGTGCTTTATACTATTATATGTCCGGTCGGCCTGTGCTAACTGCTACTAATAAAAGTGCACAGACAATAACAAGGAGTACGTATGTTTGTACGTACGCATATATATACTTGTATACTCGTTATGTAGTCCAGTATTATACTCGTGTACGTCTACATCGTATTGTGTTTTTGTGTAACTCTCAGCAATCCATCAATATCCGTCCATATTGATTTCACCTGCCTCTGTTTATTAATCTAATCATTGCAATACCAACTTTTGGTCCTTATTACTGTCTTCGTCTAATCATTGCAATATTTGTTCCTTATTACTCTCTTTGTTATATATATATATATATATATATATATATATATATATATATATAATGTCTTTAACTTTTTCATATAAACTTTTGACCAATCATCTTATTAATATATATATTATTTATTTTGTTATGTCAACTAAACTATATTAAATTTTTATTTTAAAATAAGATGAGTGATCAAATATCAACATCGTTATATATTTTAGAACAAAAGAAATAATTTTATATATTTTAAAACAAAAGAAGTAGTTTTAAGTGTGTTATTTTAAACACTAGCTTCTGGATTAAAATTTTGATGAACAAAAGTCATTTGTCATTTGGATTATATATCATGCACTACGTTTCATGGATGGTACACTTTTAAATATATCAAAATTTGCAAATATTATCACAATATCAATACTCCGGTCTCTCGCTTGCTCGGTTGCTCCAGAAGCCTCTAGGAGCCGTGAGTTTTCCTTTTTCACCTTCCTCCTTGACCCATTTTCGTCCTCGGTTTCAGGGACTCGTCACAGACAATCGGAAGAATAAGGGTCAAACCCTCATCTTTATTATATTTAGTAGAATATGTTTTTTATTTATTTTGGGTTAATTTCATTTTCTCTTAGGTGCTGTTTGGTTAGAGTTTTCCTCTGCAATCTGTTCATGCTGCAATCTAATTACGTTATTACTTGTTTGCTTCGCGTACAATAAAATCAGATCGGGTATCGTGAGAAGCGATACAGACCTAATATAAACTCGTTATCGCTCGATATCAAGTGTTTTCTGAAAACGTTACAACACACATGATCTTCCGCTCGAATCCAAACAAAATTTCTATTTCGATCCGTTAATTCTTGACGTGATGGAAAAACATTTACGTTTTCCTTACCATGTTTCAACCAAACAGCACCATATTGTGTTACAGTTCGAGATAGTCGTCGGTGTCAACTCTCTGGTCTGGTGTCATGGAATAGTGGTCGGATATAAGACAACCGTTTCGTGTGTTTTTGGTGAGGCCTGAGATTTATCATTGGTTTGTTACTTTAAGCAAGTGCTAAATCGACGTATTTCTGGATTTGCAAGTATAATTGAAAAAAGCACATGGATTATCAGACTATTAACATGTTTTCCCTAGCTTGCTTATTCATCCACTTTTAAGGCAGGAATATGATCAGCATGGACAACCCAGGTAATATGTAACTAGTTTATCAGGATTGAAACAGCCCAGCTTAGCCCAATTTGATGGTTTGTAAGGCCATGTTCTGTTGGCTTCGTTGCTAGGCCGTTTCTGTCCTGCCACGTTCTTTCAGGCCCAAATACGGAGCCCAGTTTGTTGGTTGGATGCGCTTCTTATTCCCTTGCTGGTAAGCTTTGTAGCTGGCTATGCACATGATTTCACCACCTATGTTAAATCTTTCATATTTGTAGTTTAAATTTAAACTACTTAAAATGAATTTCACTTTCTAAACACTACGTTCTCGTAAATAGTTAGTATTTAGAAATTTATATAAATTTTGAACAAACGAGACAAAGACGATCATGTATATTATTAGACACATAAAACATGTACTACATCATGCTTTCTCCGTTCGTAATTGATCCGCGCCTAAGCAAAACATAAAAATTCAGAATTAATCATAGCCTACAAACAAGTTTAATAGTAGGTTACAAATCAACTATAAACTAACTTTATTAAAGGAAGATAAATTAAAAAAAATGAACAGAGTTAGATCTCATACTAGAGTTAACTCTTCACATATGTCAAGATTAATACATTAAATATATATATATATAAGTGAGAGAGAAGAAAAATAAATATATATGTTAACTTTAATATTGATTTTGGTTTTACTATTAAACTTGGTAAAAGCTAGGTGGGACGAGCATGCTCCTTCGGTTTTACCTATTAACTAGCAAATATGTCCGTGCGTTGCAACGGACGTCATTTTATTTTATCATAATTATTTCAGAGTTGAAGTTTTATGTAATTATAATTTATATTTTTTATGTCTTCATCTGAGGCATATTTTAGCATTGGGCCTACGGGTTAATTTTATAAACACTCAAGGGGTTTTCTGCAAAATAGTCAAGGGGACGAATGCCCGTACATTATAACGAAAAAACAAAATATAATAAAGGAAAAAATTTTCTCTATAATCGACATGCATCTAAATAAAGTGATGTTGTCCTAATTAAAATTAGGAGACGATATTTATAAATGAAATATGGAAGTGATAGATGTCTAAATGACATCTATATATCACGATGTATCTGTAAATGACATTTGTAAATTGAGTAAATGACATTTGTAAATTGATGGTATAGCAAGTATTTGTTTCTTTAGCAGTATCATCTGTAAAAAAGTGTGCATTCATATTTATTAACATACTCATAAACTTCTGGTTTATGTTTTATAATAAAAATTACTAATAACTAATATATAAATGAAGAACGCGGATTTACGATTAAATATGTGCAAGGCCGGAACACCATTATAGAGCTAAAACCACGACGACCTCGGATATAGAACCGATAATTATTTTGGTCTGAAAATGGAAAAAATGTGGAGTTTTTTTGAAACAAGAGAAAAAAGTGAATTCTAAACTCTCGAGAAAACATCTCCTCATTGTTTACATTCATCCAAATGGTTATAATTTTTTTTGAAAAAACAATAAGATAGATTAATATATGATAAATCACTTTAAAATATGCAGATATACAAAGTCAAATTTAACTTCTATAAATTAAAAAAATAAATTAATTTGTTTTTTTGCAGTAGAAGTAATGCAGACGACGATAATGGCCATGGTAACATCGAGGAGGACGGTGGGCCCGCGATCGATCATGAAGCAACAGCGGCGTTAGACTGCTCCTTTCTCGCGGGCTAAGCACATCTACAATCCCCGATAAAACGGACGATGCACTCACGGACGAAACGGTAGGCCTTCGCAATTGAATGGAAAAGAGTCAGAGAGTGCGTATCATCTCCTATGTACAGAATCGAAAACGATATTGTTTCTTGTCGTTCACAACGATCGGCCCTAAGGAGCAACGCAAGGACTGCACGTGCCGTGTGTGAACGATGGGAATCGGAAACGAATGACGAGCGAAACGGCGAAACCGTGTGGTGACAAACGTGGCGTACGGAACTATGGGTTAATTTCACAAAAACTCAAAAGGTTTTCTGTAAAATAGTTAGACGAACAAAAATTTTAGATGAAAACACTACTTTGCTTTATATATATATATATATTTATAGATTCGATATGACCAGGCGGCCTGGGCAATGGGCATCCATCCACATGTCCTTCACGCTGATCAACTCAAATGCGTCTGAACATGTAGGGGTTGCACACCAACCAATTCGATGCAAGGGAGTTAAGTACTCCTTGGTCTCGGTGACAAAGGCTTAAATGCTGATCAATTGTGTTTGAACATTAATTTTAAAAACTAAATATTAACTAATTATATAAATAATTATAAAATCGAATGATAATTCGCAAGACGAATCAATTAAGACTAATTAATCTATGATTAGTAGATGTTTACTTTAGATCACATCATCAAATCATGATGTAATTAGGTTCATTAGATTTGTCTCACGAATTATCTTTCGATTATGAATATATTTTATAAATAGTCAACACTAATATCTAAACATTCGATGTGACAGAGACTAAATTTTTTTTTGTCCCGGATCCAAAGAAGGAATTTGATAATATTCTTAGTTCATCAAATCAGGGAATTTGGTAATATTCTTACATGTCATCTGAGAGAATGCTCCTCAGTAATCTCCAAAACAAACATAGTTTCAGTTATTTTATTTTTGCTTGTAATTTTGGGTAACTAGATATTACCAGTTTATGTCCATCGCAGGAAAGAAAATAATCAAGGCTTCCAAACATTTCCTATGTCTTACATCATACGTTGGAACTTATTTAATTAAACCCTGATAAGACAAAAATTCGTTTGGTAGGTCTCTAACTCCTAAATTTAACTGTAGAGATTAAGTCGGAGTAAAGTTGTAAAACTGTCTAAACACAACTTCATCTTTTTAATTTATTTTGTGAGATCAGCTTAACTAACTCTATTTTACTTTTAAATTAAACTAAAATTGTTGGACTTGAGCTCAAGCTAAAATTAAAGATACGTCAAACAGGATCTCGGATCTATCCTTTGCCTACTCAAAAAAGAAATATAGCCGTTTGAACCACCCAAACCGAAAGGCGCCGACGAGAAAGCACATCCCCGCGCGCTCTCCGCCGCCCGATCCGATCTGGACGGCTCAGACCCCACCGGCCCAGATCACAGGAACATTCTAGAACAGCAAGCCCTCCCTCCTATAAAATCCCCTCCACCACGACCTCCTCTTCTCCTCTCGAAACCCTACTCCTCCTCCTCCCCCCAGAGCCGCCACCTCCGCCTCTGCCTCTCCTCCGTCTCCATCTCCGGCGAGAAGGGACGCCCTAGTAGAGAAGAGAGATCTCGCTGCGTGAGGTGGAGATGGCGGGGAAGGGCGACGGGCCGGCGATCGGCATCGACCTCGGCACGACGTACTCGTGCGTCGGCGTGTGGCAGCACGACCGCGTCGAGATCATCGCCAACGACCAGGGGAACCGCACCACGCCCTCCTACGTCGGGTTCACCGACTCCGAGCGCCTCATCGGCGACGCCGCCAAGAACCAGGTCGCCATGAACCCCATCAACACCGTCTTCGGTGAGCACCTCTCTATCTATCCCACCTATCCCATGTTCAGATCTGTTTTGTACGGACTGATTAGTAGTTGTGTGGTAGCTGCAAGTGCTTTGATCTGCTCGAGCTGGTCCGGTTTGCCTTGATCCGCGTTTACTCTAGATTGGATTTAGTCACGGAGTTATCATTTGTGCTTCATGCTTGGATCGGTTTGGTCAGAACAGGAAGTGATCTGTAACCAGCAGCGGTTTATTCTGTAGCTTAGATTTTGTTGGATCAGATCCGTCTCTGCTAACTGAGGTCAACTAATTTTGATGTCAGTATTTTGTTATCGGATCAGATTCATCTCTGCTAATGAGATCCACTAGTTTTGTTTGATGTGTTATAGTTGGTTACAGTTGTGAGATCAACTAGTTTTATTTAATGTGTTACAGTTGGTGTGTGCTCGGTAGTACTTGATTAGGGTGGTTACGGTGGTTGCAGATCTGTAGGTTGACCAGATACTATCGGATGCTTTTATTAGTTGTACCAATTCACTATTGTCATGTCAGTACCATTTCATTATCTTGTCTGCACTTGCATCCTGGGATGTCTTCATTAGCTGTACATGATTTGGCAATTTATTTATTGTACAATATTTAAATAATTAAAAGTGCTGCTAGATCTGAATAATTAAAAATGCTGTCCATTACATGAAAGAGATCTACAAGTTTATTGTCATTTTTGTTCTGTGCAATTTCCTTGAGATGTAATGTCTTCAATGCTACCTAGTTGACCCAAATGATATAACTGATGATTGATCCAGTTGCTTTGATTTATCCTGTATTACACATCCAAAATATAGTGAATTGGACTGGGTAATATTCAAATTGTTGCTGTGATGGCTACTTAGGATTTATGCTATGTTTCAACTTGCATTGTTGTAATGCAAGTTTGTTTAGCAGCTCACTGTTTTTCAGTTTTTTCTGTGAGCCTATTTTGTTGTTCTTTTTAACTATAAAACCCCAACTTTCTCTTTTTGATCTATTGTTTTCAATATTGTAAATGTTTTTCTGGAATTTGTTGCTATAATCTTTTCATTAACTCTTGAGCTAGCAGATTGATGATGGAATAATTTCTCCAAGCGTTTGTTACGCTGACACCCATATGATGGAGGGCTATGTTATCATAGCCTTCATAGTTTTCAATCTGAACCATCTGCTGCTCAATCATTTTCTCCAGATTTTTTTACAGCATAACTGTTCTGTATTGATTTAGGATTTGTACTAACACTTAGCAAAACATACATTATTGAATTCCTTTCATATTAAGAGTTATACTATACTTCTATTCAAATTCCTTTTATGAGTTTTGTTTGTTTTCTTTACAATCTCATTCATTTGTCTGTGCAATGTTTGGAAAAAAATATTAGTTGGGAGAAGTGATGATATTATATCCATACCACATTTCTGCATTCACTATGATGATCATTAACTTCATGCACTACCATCTGATCTCCCACTACAAATGATAAAGTTAAATTGAAGTTATGCAATGCTGGACTGATTTTCATTTACAAGCTGAATTTATTTTGTTAATGTGCAATCTGTGATGCAAATAAACCCATTTGCTGAAACACTGTGATTATTGCAATAAAAATCACCATCTTTCGGCTGAGATTGCACATTGTTGTTCTGCAAAACAATTTTATCTTTGTTTTAAATTAAGGTTCATGCCATTTGGTATCTGACACATTATCATTTCTGTGATTATGTGTCTCAAAACATGGCAGAAAGTGAGGGGGAACGGTCCTTGCGACACTGGTTGCTGCTATATGAGCTTCTAGTTACTATATACCCGTTTACATATATTATCTGTTTTAGTATTTCTGTTTGGCTTTATTCATTAGCAATGCCTATGTGTTGTGATGCATTGGTTTTGTACTTTGGGATTGTATGTCTGTCAAATTACTTAATGAAATTACATATAAATATTAGACTGAAAGTCTGAAACTACTGTAGCATATCTATACCACATTAAAAAGAGGTAGCGGTGGTGGTGGCACCAACCTGACAGTGCGCCCCCTTAGTCAGACCCCTACTCTCCCATGGTCCTGTCCTCTCCTCTGCTTAGAGACGACGGTGGCAGCACAGCACACATTAGAGAGGCAGAACTAGGAACTTTGAACCTAGTTATCCAGAACATGAAAACAAATCCAGCTGACGCCTCATTTTTTCAACACCTCATTTTTTCCGTGGATCCAGACCTGTCCAAAAACATTAGCAGCAGCAGGCCATTTCCACCCATCCAAATTAGACTCCAACCCATTGACTGAGTCCCACCCAACCCATTGGCAATTTGGCAAGCCTTACTAATGGATCTTTGTATAATAGGAAAATCTTATGTTTGTTTTGGTGTTATATGCGTAATCAACTTACTATGATAAATAACCTTTTTTATATAAGAAAGTCTGTTGCAACACACAGGCTATTTGCTAGTTAGGCTAAAAGATTATATAGTTTGTTTACTTGTAATTGTTCCAAAGTTTGGTTGATTGCTGAGTTTTTGCTCCGTTTGTTTGCTGTTTTTGACATGAAGCATTACCAGTCCTGACATTATTTATCACATGAGGTTTGTGTATGCAGTTTCTGATTTTTTTAGTGCCTCTTATGCAGATGCCAAGCGTCTCATCGGCCGGAGATTTACTGATTCTTCTGTCCAGAGTGATATTAAGCTCTGGCCTTTCAAGGTCATCGCCGGACCTGGTGACAAGCCAATGATTGTTGTCCAGTACAAGGGTGAAGAGAAGCAGTTTGCAGCTGAGGAGATCTCTTCTATGGTCCTCATCAAGATGCGTGAGATTGCTGAAGCTTACCTTGGCACCACCATCAAGAACGCTGTTGTAACAGTTCCTGCTTACTTCAACGACTCACAGAGGCAGGCTACCAAGGATGCTGGGGTCATTGCTGGCCTCAATGTCATGCGTATCATCAATGAGCCTACCGCTGCTGCCATTGCCTATGGTCTTGACAAGAAGGCTTCCAGCGTTGGTGAGAAGAACGTCCTCATCTTTGACCTTGGTGGTGGTACCTTTGATGTCTCTCTCCTCACCATTGAGGAGGGTATCTTTGAGGTCAAGGCCACAGCGGGTGACACGCATCTTGGTGGTGAGGACTTCGACAACAGAATGGTGAACCACTTTGTTCAGGAGTTCAAAAGAAAGAACAAGAAGGACATCACTGGCAACCCGAGGGCTCTCCGGAGGCTGAGGACAGCTTGTGAGAGGGCGAAGAGGACTCTCTCCTCCACTGCCCAGACCACCATTGAGATTGACTCCCTGTATGAGGGCATCGATTTCTACTCGACCATCACCCGTGCCAGGTTTGAGGAGCTGAACATGGATCTCTTCAGGAAGTGCATGGAGCCTGTGGAGAAGTGCCTGAGGGATGCCAAGATGGACAAGAGCAGCGTGCACGATGTCGTCCTTGTTGGTGGCTCCACCAGGATTCCCAGAGTGCAGCAGCTCCTCCAGGACTTCTTCAACGGCAAGGAGCTCTGCAAGAACATCAACCCTGATGAGGCCGTCGCCTATGGCGCCGCTGTGCAGGCTGCCATCTTGAGCGGAGAGGGCAACGAGAAGGTCCAGGACCTCCTGTTGCTGGATGTCACCCCTCTTTCTCTTGGTCTGGAGACAGCCGGAGGCGTGATGACCGTCTTGATCCCGAGGAACACCACCATCCCAACCAAGAAGGAGCAGGTCTTCTCCACCTACTCCGACAACCAACCTGGTGTGTTGATCCAGGTGTACGAGGGTGAGAGGACCAGGACCCGTGACAACAACCTCCTCGGCAAGTTCGAGCTCTCCGGCATCCCTCCTGCCCCCAGGGGCGTGCCTCAGATCACGGTCTGCTTCGACATCGACGCCAACGGCATCCTGAACGTGTCGGCGGAGGACAAGACGACGGGGCAGAAGAACAAGATCACCATCACCAACGACAAGGGGCGGCTGAGCAAGGAGGAGATCGAGAAGATGGTCCAGGACGCGGAGAAGTACAAGTCGGAGGACGAGGAGCACAAGAAGAAGGTGGAGTCGAAGAACTCGCTGGAGAACTACGCGTACAACATGCGCAACACCATCAAGGACGAGAAGATCGCGTCCAAGCTTCCGGCGGCGGACAAGAAGAAGATCGAGGACGCGGTGGAGGCGGCCATCCAGTGGCTGGACGGCAACCAGCTCGCCGAGGCGGACGATTTCGAGGACAAGATGAAGGAGCTGGAGAGCCTGTGCAACCCCATCATCGCCAAGATGTACCAGGGCGCCGGCGCCGACATGGGCGGCGCCGCCGGCATGGACGAGGACGCGCCGTCCGGCGGCAGCGGCGCTGGCCCCAAGATCGAGGAGGTCGACTAAGCCTTCAATACCTTAGTCGTGTGGCAGCGCTGGAAGTTAATTAAAACCTGCTACGAGTTATCTATGAGACAGTACTATTATGGTTAATCATGGTGGTTAAATTTTTGGTCGTGGTGATGAGTGGTTGAACTGGGGACTTGTTTTATCTGGTCATCATTGTAATGCAAATGCAATGCTTGCTACGTTAAAAGTAATGTTACTATCGTTCAGTTTCGGTTCATGTGCATCTGCATATGCCTTTTGATTTTGTTTAGGTAGCGTGTTTGTGGCATAGTGATGCTTGTGTGCTTCTCTGCCCCGTTGGTTGCTCCCAGGCTGCTGCATGGTCTCGGTGCGGCGAGTCTTTGTCGCGTCTCTCATCTGATATGGCTCCAACTGTACTAACCTCCGTAACGATAAAAAAGGGTTTTTCGGTTATGCATTTGTACTAACCTCCGTTTTAAAACATAAAAAGGGTTTTTCGGCTATGCATTTGTACCGTCAAAAATTTTTATATTTTAAAATGTGCATTTGTGTTATCAAATTTTTTTTATTTTGGGACATGAGGGAGAAGAAGATAAAAGTAAATAGTAGCAGTAGTAAGTGGTTTGACTGGGTGTTTTGAATGGTCGTTGTTCGATTGTGCTAGCTTGGTGTGGAAGCATATCAGCAAAGGACGCGAGCAAGCGCGGCCTTCTTTTGCATCTCGTCTGAAGATGAATGAATGAATTGTGAGGATTTCATTCCAGACTTTGGGAGAGAGTAACGGCAGCGCGAGAGACAGGCGTCAGGCAGGGGCATGCAAAGCAAAGCTTTTTCGTGGATCCGTCCGGACAGCCAGAGGCGGTCGCCCCGCTTTACCCATGCTGATGCCTAGGGTGGAATGGTTGGCCGGCCGGAGTCGTGAGTCACGCCCCCTCGGTGCCCGCGCCGCCTCCGCCTCTGCTTCTGTGCCGTTAGCAGGAACGTCTCATAAAAAAACAAACTCTCTGCTTCTAATAAAAACAAATCTCATATGAAAGGTAACATCATTTATAGTAGGATGTGTTTATAAGATAAAAAAATAAATTTATAGTTAATTGGTGATCAAATTTAGTACTTTTTTTTCCTAAATGTTACTTTCTCTGCCTCAAGATATAAGTCTTTAAAATTTGTTTTAAAATATAATATTTTTTATAATATTTTTTTAACCAATCACAATCCCTCTATCATTTATTTTTTTCACCTATCTTCACTTCTCAATCAATCATAATATTTTATTATTTAATTTTATCTGTTTTTTAATAATCATGTTCAACTCTAAATTTTTTTATTTTGAAATAAAGATAGTAGCTTTTTAGCTGAACATGAGTGTTAAAAAATAGTAAAAATGATTAGAGAAAGACTATGATTGGTTGAGAAAAATAAATAAAAAAATAAATAAAAAATAGTTGTGATTGGTTGCAATGAGATGTCAAGTAAAGCAATAGCTTCATTTCAAGACAAGTTAAAATAACCATATTTTGAACGAAACTAGTACTAATTAGCTACAGTTTTAACAGACGGAAAGTACTGTCAATACACAAGATCATCTCTGCTATTGAAATCGACATGAAAAGAACTTCTCTAACTTAAAATCAAATTAAAGAGATATAAGTTTCTGACAGGTGAGACCCCACGGTGCATACGTATAGCATCAGGCATCGCCTCTCATCGCGTCACATGGGAACCACCCCCCACCTCACCTGGAGGAGGCAGGGCAGGGGGGAGCCTTATATACCACCGGTCTACCTTTTGCTGCTTTTTCACCCCGGCAGGTTCGGTCTTGCTTACCATCTTTCACTCTTTGACTGCCCATATACTACTATATTTATATTTAATCCATTTCTAATAGTATTACTTTTATATGACGTTTTTAGGTATATTTTACTAACTGACTCATATGGCTAGGGAACATATGACTAAGAAGGAAAGAGTCTTCCAGGCCAAGATTTAGATCGATTTGATTCCTCGTTGCCTCCTTGGCGGCATATGCATGGGACCCCTATAGCTCTTCAAGGAATATTTCTGATGTTGATTAGCGACCAACCCCTGATGATATCGCCTGTCTTTTCCTAATTACCTACCAATCCCTCTCCCTCCCTAGCTTTGCTTCTTTCTTATAAAAATCATCCGTAATTAAAACGTCAAAATCTATAATAGTTTCGATTTAATAAAAATTAAGACTATTTTTAGTACGGTTCTAAATCACAATAAAATCCTATAATTTTTAATCTCGGATGGTACACCAACTGGGACAAAAGACTATTTTTAGTCCCGGTTCAAAATAATCTCCATACTATTGTGAGGTCCTATTATTTTTAGTTTCGATTGGTACCACCAACCGGGACTAAAAATCTATATTTAGTCCTTTTTTTACCTAAATCGGGACCAAAAATCATCCGGCTTCCTCGTCCCTGGGGCGCGAGCGTACTGATCCTCTCCCTTATCTTCTCCTCTTCTTCTCTCCTTATCCTCTCCCTCTCAGATCTCTCTCCCTCTCCCTCTCTCCCTCTCCTGGTCCGGTGGCAGGCGACGGCGGCCCCGCGCATGGGTGGGCGGCGACGTCTCCCTTTGCTTCATAATCTTTCTGTCTTGCTCTTTCTTAGATAATCTGACAGCCACCTCATTCCGTGATGGCTCCCCGTGATTTAGAGGTGTGCTTTCTCTATTTTCAGCGGCAATGTTTAAGTTTTCGTTGCTAATGTCTTCTGCCTTATTCTCGTGAATTGCCACATAAGCATTAGGTGTTAGAGCATTATTGTCACGACCACAAGTTATGATCTTACTGTGAGTATGGAGCATGTCAACGGCCGTCGTCCTCCTCCGCTTGTAATTCTCCCGAGGACTTTTCGTCGACCTCGATCTAGCTCTTTTACCGTTTTTATTACATTTGTAGGGACCAAGATCGGATCATATTACATTTGCAGGGATCTGCAAATGTAATAAAAAGGTAAAAGAGCAAGATCGAGGTCGACGAAAAAGTCCTCAGGGAGAATTACAAGCGGAGGAGGACGGCGGCCGTCGACATGCTCCATACTCACAGAAGATCCTAACTTGTGGTCAGGACAATAATGCTTTAACACCTAATGCTTATGTAACAATTCACGAGAATAAGGCAGAAGACATTAGCAACGAGAACTTGAACATTACCGCTGAAAACACAGAAAGCACACCTCTAAAATCATGAGGAGCCATCACGGAATGAGGTGGCTGTCAGATTATCTAAAAAAGAGTAAGACAGAAAGATTATGAAGCAAAGGGAGAAAAATTATGAACTCATTACATATAGCAGGAAGGATAAAATGAATCTGTGAAACAGAGGTTGGTGTAATCTCTCATTACATATGTAGGAATGATAAAACGAAATTATGAAACAGAGGTTGGTATAATCACTCAATGTTGCTCACCTAAGAGTCTTCAGGAAGGTGGGAGACAGTATCTTGAAACAACTTCAGCACGTATTAACCTGGCTTCTTGATCATCAGCCGCATCGTCCTCTTCTCCAACCAATTTCAGTTCTTGCGCCTTCCACGGCCATGCCGTTCGTGCAGGAGATGGGGAGCAAGGGGATGTCAGTGACGGTGATGTGGCGGGAGCTGGAGACACTGGAGAATTTCTGTGCGCTGATGGAGCGGAACCCGGCGGTGGAGCTGACGGAGAGGACAAAGAAACTGAGGCAGGCGTGTTTCAAGGAGAATTACAAGCGGAGGAGGATTATCTAAGAAAGAGCAAGACATAAAGATTATGAAGCAAAGGGAGAAAAGAAAGAAAAAAGACCGTGATCCGGATCATGACATGTTGAAGAGACTAAGATTGGTGAAGAAGGCTACTACGATGAATCATGACACGTTGAAGAGACCAAGATCGGTGAAGAAGGTAGGAAGAAGGCGTCGGGGCCTCTCCATGGATCATCAGGAGCAGCTGGATGCGGATACGAACGAGACGACTAAGATAAGCTATTTCATTGATCCGACTCATTGAAGTGTGAGATTTGTTTCATGTCTCTCGAAAGAATGGAGCCCAGCCGTCTTGCATCATGCATATGGTTAACCATGCTCATCGCTGAGAAAATTTTATAGCAGTAGCTTCTTTTGGCTGTAAGACTGTCTTTGTTTATCTGTTTATCTTGTATTGATCTAACCTTTTTTCATGAACTAACTGGTGGCCTTATTGTACTAGCCTTTGGCCTGATAGTTACCTGCTTGAGGAGAATTTCTCTTCTCCAGTATCTCCTTCCCGAGCTTCCATCCCCAGCCTTTCTGCTCTACTATCATGCAAAGCAATGTTTTACAAGATATGATTCTCTTCTTTCTACTCGGATCAATGCAAGAATGATGCTCTCTTTTTTCTAATCAAAAGGAATGGTGCTTTCTGGATTTGTGTTGCTTAGACACTTGTTTCTTGCCATGTAGACGAGCTTGGTGTCATCTTTGAAGATGATGTGTTGAAGTATTGGGATGAGATGGAGCAATCGGAGAACAAGGTAGAACAAAGTGAGAAGGGATTGCCGCTGCTCTATTACGGTGATGAGAATGGAGCAGCCTCCAAGACCATGAGAGACGATGTTAGATCGGAGGAGAAGACATTGACGTTTCAGCTCGTGTTGCGGTACTTTTACATGCCAATCACGCAGCCGTACGAGGTTTAGGGTTTAGGGTTTAAAATAGGGTTTAGGGTTTAGGTTAAGGGTTAATGGTAAAGAGTTTAGGGTTTAAAATAGTTTTAAATACGACAAATGTTAATTATATATTATTATTTTAATTTAAAATATTTTTCAAATAGGCCATATGTTAATTATATATTATTATTTAAATTTTAAATAGTTTGGAATATGACAAATGTTAATTATATGTTATTATTTTAATTTATAATATTTTTTGTTAATTATATGAACATATGTTAATTATATATGAATATATGAACATATGTTAATTATAATTATATATGAATATAACACAATATAATTGGGCATAATAATTAGTCCCGGTTTTTAAAACCAACCGGGACTAGAGGTGAATTTCAGTGGGCGGGAAAACATCTCCTCATGTTTGCATACAAATCTAGAGATGAAAATCTATAGAAAACAACCGTAAAATGCTAAGTGCTAAGATTATAGATAGCACATGACATGTAGATAGCAAAATGTATAGAAAATAACCGCAAATATATAAGAGGAAGAAGTTGCTAACCTTATAGATAGCAAATATTTGTGTATTATTACCAAAGAAGTTGCTAACCTTGGCAAGCACTAGGACCTCTAGCTAGAGAAAAATTTAAAGATGTACAAGTGTGGGGCTCGGGATGGAGGAGGAAGGAGTATATAAAGCAAAATTTCTCGTCCCGGTTGGTAACACCAACCGCGGTTGGTAACACCAACCGGGACTAGAGATGGCATATCTAGTCCCAAGGCAACGGTTTAAAAATTCAACGACAATCTAGGACCTTTAGTCTCGGTTCGTGTTAAGAACTCGGACGGTTCAAATGTTGTCGAGGCGTGTCGAGCGTCGGGCACCTTTAGTCCTGGTTGGTAACACCAACCGGGACTAACCAACCGGAACTAAAGGTAGCATCTCTAGTCCCGGTTGGTGTTACCAACCAGGACTAAAGGTGCCCGGCTCTCTGACACGCTCTGACAACATTTGAACCGGGACTAGAGGTGACACGAACCAGGACTAAAGTTCCTAGGAACTAAAGTTTCTAGGTAACATCTCTAGTTCTGGGTGTAACTTAAATCAGGACTACTATGATTTTTACCATTTCAACCAATGATGATTTGTCAGTAGTAGTGTAGTAGTGTGATATGTACGTACGCATCATATCGGCCTACCTATTAGGATGGGATTTTCCCTGCCCTGATCAGTGCGATTCAGTACTCGTCACTTGTGCTTGTCAACAAAATGGAGACTCCAATTAATCTTTGCCCAAATTAACCCACAAATATTATATTAGTGCGTACATGTCTGCCGAATTACTTGTGAACGACCTTCTGAATAATGTATTCACTTTTATTAGCTTCCTCCATTTCAAAATAAATTTATTTTTTATTCATCATAAACATATCAATTAAAAAAATATAATATATCTACTTTATCAAATCATAATATAATTTTTTGTCTTTTTATCTATTTCTAATTTATTTATTTTTTATTATTATAAATTTGATACCATGATCGCTGAAAAATAAATTTATTTTAAAACAAAGTAGAGGGACGAACAAAAATTATTTATTTTAAGATGAAGAAAAAAATTTAAAACGGAGGGAGTAGCCATTAGCTCCGATCGATCGCTGAATTTAGTGAACGATTAATTGGTCATCTGGCTTGCTGTCACTGCTGGATTTTGCAAGCACGTTAGAATAATACTGCAGGGCGCGTATGGTTAGCTAGCTAGTGGTTGGACTATATAAAAGGATTAATATGGATAACCATTTCATTTTACTGAATGCCAAAGCTCTACTTATCGATCGCTCTATGAAAGGTCATGAAAAGTTCATAGATTTGTTTTCTTTCAAAGAAAAACTTATCGATCGTAGGCTACCCATTAATTTAACAATATATAAATTTCCATTAATTTAATTATCCTTTCTCTTTTCAAAGAATATAATACAACCAGCCTGAATCATTAGCGTGGTGGTGAAGTCATGAAAGTAAAACTCAAATTATGTGCCCACAAATTAATTATATTATACATACACGGCCTGGTGACAAGGAGTTTATTGGGTCTAACGATTTTTCGTTGGTCACCGTTTGCTAGAGCGGGTGTTAGGGGAACTCTCACGGATATGTGACTAGTGCCCACGGATATGTGACTGTGGTGTGCGTATGTCATGATGTGTATAATATGCGTTTGCGTCTTCTTGTAATCCAAGCAAAATATAAAACAAACCAATCTTGCTATATATATATTTGCACATCTCTTTGCAAGAGCATGAATACACCAGTGGCGGAGGATTCAGGAGCAAGGCAGGGTGCGAGCCATACCTCGCTCTGCTCACGAGTATCTCCACTGAGTGATAACTTCCTTCTTTTAGACCCGCAGCATACCATCACAGTTGTCGAAACACGCAATTCAAACATTCATGACGAGTCTATGAGCGTTAGATGTCTTGTTGGGATACATCAATTGGGCCAGTCGACTATTGCAAGTTATAACCCTAAGTTATAACCCTAGCATGCAGTAGCAGAGCAAAGGAGGCAGACGTGCTTAGAGGCTGAACCGGCTGGGGCGACGACACGTGCGTGTGTTCAAGACACTGTGAATTTGAATACATGGCAAAATCTACAGATTTTTCTTTGGCTTATTACTAAGTGCTAAGTGTTAAATGCTTGTGCCTTTTACTTTTGTTTTATGGGTGCAGAACTGCATAGTATTTGAAGGGCTAATTTAGCCACGATCTAATAGTGATAGATAGTGATATTATGTATGTTTATAAATGGTTGTTAAATATTGACGTGTTCAGTCTAATTACTAAATAATACTATCAATATAATTGTTATTAAAAAAATTTACTTTTAATTTGCAAGTTTGACCATGTGTCATTGGACCACACCTTATTTTTTTTCGTCTTCTGCCACTGGAATACACTATATATCTAGCTAGCATATATATACGTCCGTATGTACACGATATATATATTTAGGATAGTCCAAAAATTGAGCTACAGTACGTAGCAGCAGCTTAGCTGGTAGCTAGGGACTAGAGAGAGGGGACTATGGGCCAGAGAGAACAAACACTGGGCCAGACACAGGAGGCAGGCACCAAGAGAACCCTGCAGCTTTCCCTTTTTCTCATATGCCTAGCTTTGGAGCTGTATAAATACAGAGGCAGCAGCATGAGAGCTGATGGGCCTTCACTCTCTTCAATCTCACCATATTTTCTTTGTATGCTGGAGCCCTCCCCTTGGCTGTTACCATCCATGCTTCAATTCAATTCCTTAGCATGTCATCCTCCTCCTCTCACCACACTACACACTAGCTCCTAGCTTGGCTCCCACACACACACTCTCTCTCTTTCTCTCTCCTACTGTTAGGGTTTGCCTCCTTTGCTTTAACCCCAGCAGCTAGCCACCTTTTGATTTGCTTCAACTCTCTCTCTCTCTCTCTCTCTCTTGTGAGTCATGACATATTGACATCCAATTCCACTAGCTATAACTAGCTATAGCAACCTTGTTAGAGAGAGCACACATACACAACTTTCTCTCTCTATCTCTCCCACAGTTGAAATACTACTGGCTCATTCTCACTTAGCTGCTAAGGAATGCCACATAAATTATAAAAGACACAGCACTAGTCGTGGTAGAGCATTTGGAAAGAGAAGTTTGTGGTTTTCCTTCTTCCTAACACTCTTCTTCTAATTATTTCACCCCTGAAAAACTAAGCTAGTAGTGTTCAAGAAGAGGAAGGATAAGGAGATCTAGAGAGAGGTTGTTCATCTCATCGCCATGGTTTTCTCTTCGCTTCCAATCTTCCTAGACCCCCCAAATTGGACTCAGGTAATTAATCCCAATCAATCCTATTAATCTCTCTCTCTCTGGTCTTGGCCACTAGCTACTTCATGGATTTTATTTGGATTATGATCAAAATATTTTGGCTAATGTCATTTTATCATGTATATATGCATGTAGAATCATCTTCAATTGTTGTTGATGATCTCCATAACATATTGATCAGTAATTTAATTTGATGATACACTTTATAATATTTGAACACAATTTTCTTAGTTGCTTCATTTTGAGCATTTGAATCAATCCTTATTCCTAAGCATGTTCTTGAATATACCATGCTTTGAATTAGTCTGCTACTTCACTTTTACCATCAAAACAAAAAGGAAATTAAAGTTTACCCTTTATTAGTTTTTCTCCTCTGATTACAGCTGATCTACTGATGCAGATGCAGCAGCAGCCACTGCAGTGTCTCATAAGCGGCGGCGGTGGCGGCAGCGACCATCACCACCTGATGCCACCGCCGTCCGGCCTGGCGCCGTTGCCGAGCGCCGGCACGGCGGACACGGCGGCAAGCGCGCCGGCGGGCGGCCCGTCGGCGTCGTCGCTCCAGGCCACGGCGGGTGCGGCGCAGCAGCCGCGGCCCGCCGTCGTGTCGATGTCGGAGCGCGCCCGGCTCGCCCGCGTGCCGCTGCCGGAGCCCGGCACGCTCCGGTGCCCGCGCTGCGACTCCACCAACACCAAGTTCTGCTACTTCAACAACTACTCGCTGTCGCAGCCGCGCCACTTCTGCAAGGCTTGCCGCCGCTACTGGACACGCGGCGGCGCGCTCCGCAACGTCCCCGTCGGCGGCGGGTGCCGCCGCAACACCAAGCGCTCAAGCAAGAAGTCGTCGTCGCGCCAGGGAGGCGGCGCAGGCGGAGCCGCGGCTGCGGCCACGTCGTCGTCCTCCACCACCTCCACCTCCACGACGGCCACCACATCGAGCGCCGCCGCCGCGGCGGCGGCGGCCGCGGCAGCTGACGTGATCGCCAGCATGCAGGCCGGCGGCGCACTGCCGCATCACCTCGGCGGCCTCCCGTCCGCCGCTGCCGCCGCCGCGCTGGAGGCATCGCTGGAGGGGTACCACCACCACCACGGCCACCACCTGCCGCTCCTGCAGCCGCCGCCGTTCTTGCAGCAAGGGCTGCACGGCTACCACTTCGCCGACGGTGACAGCGGCGTCCTGGCCGACGGGTTCCCGAGGGGCGTGGCGTCAGGCCTCCTCGCGCAGCTGGCGTCCGTCAAGATGGAGGAGCACGGCACCAACAATGGCGGCGGTGGCGGCATCGGCTTCGTCGGAGCGCATGAGCAGTACTGGCCCAGCGGTAATGGCGGCGGCGGCGGGTGGCCGGCGGAGTTCTTGTCAGGGTTCAGCTCGTCGTCGTCGGGGAATGTGTTGTGACCGTCGGGAAATCTATGGATGCCACAGAATTAGGTCTCCCTTAGTTTTAGGGTTATGCATGTGTGGCATGTGTTGTGTTCTTCAATTAGGTTGGTTTTTTAAAAACTTGTGGGGTTTTACATGCTCTTTTTTATTTCCTTTCTTTCTTTCTTTTAACTTTGAGTTTGAAGAATAGCTGCTAAATGAGGTAATTAGCAGCTGATGTAGTGGGGAAATGCTGCAGGTGTTAAAACTCATGGAGGGGGTGATATGAGAGGTGTTAAGGTTACTTAATTATACTATGTTTAATTGCATGAGGAACTTGGTATGAAATCCATATGGTCTGTAATATTTGTTTCATAAATATCTATATATGTGTGTTTAGTCTGTCCTTTAATTTAGTTTCTATCATGTAATGGACTAACTAATGTATGCATGTCAATATCATGTATTCTCTATGGTTTATATTTGACAATGTGATATATCTCATCTGTAAACAGTGCAAGTTTAACCTTAAAGGCTCAATATCTTGCCATATGATCTGGTAATTAAGCTGCCAATATTGTGCATCTAAACATGTTAATAATTTCCAGATGTTTATGATTGTCACCTCTTGCTGATTCTTTATCCTTATTGGTTAATTAAGATGATCATAGGAGTAATCTAAGTAATTAATCTAATGGCTAACCTCTGTAGTTAGCTACTCATCGAGAATCGTGCAAGATCATTGCACATTTGAACACTTGCTCCTCTAGATTCTCCAGTGTGGATATGCATGTACATCTTAAATAACATGCACCTCCAATGATCTCCCACTGTTTGTAGATATGTTGCCTACAAGATATGTTCTAAATACTACTAGTAATTACTTAAGCAGTAGACCATATTTTTTTATTAGTAAAGGAATAAACATTCGGACTGTTGCATCTACGATTTTGCACAAAGAACATGCAGTAGCTAGTATAGTAGTACAGAGTACTCGATCGATCATATGATTAGTACCTACTTGAAATAAAAATATGATATCACCTTGTCCTTCGTGATCTTCGCAATGTGGTTATATATGTCTCCTGCATGCTGCGATCCTTTCTTGATCTTGATGCATGATGAACAGGAACTGATCGATCGGATTAAACAATCATATATACAATGCTGGCATGAATCGACACAAACATCAGCAAAAGAATGGCATCATGATTAAAGCTGAATGAGTATATGTGTAAGCAACTTCTGAAGATTCATTATTTGCAACAGATGCAACTCATTTTGAGATGTTTTATAATGGTTCCAATGACCGTTCATCTTTTCTAATCTAATAGATCATATCTATTTATACGGCCTCTCAACTACTAATAGTAGAACTCTTATATATCAACGTTTGAGATTACTTCTATTGATGATAATACTGATAGTAGAATACTATTAATAGAAACCACCATAAAGATACTCTTGTTTTAACAGATAGAAGAAATTCTTGCAGGATATACAACCTCATATACATTTCATATGTGTTTTAGCTATATGGTTTCAAATTTTCAAATATTGATCAATTTGGCTTTAGTTTGCAAATACCTTGATTTCTAAATGCTGATAGACATGAGAGGAAGCTAACTACTCCTAGCTAGCAAGCTGAAGACATGGATGCACTTTTTATGCATGGCGAATGTACTGTGCTGCCTTCGAAGATTTCCATGTTTCATTGATCTTCTCATATATTCCAAAATATGTTAATTACTGTATTGTATATGTACGACAATTGCTCAGATCGAAAGATGATCCATGCCATGCAGCCTCTATAATGGGAAAAAAATGCAAATAAACTAATCTAAAGTACAGTCAATGACGGGCCATATGCAGTAGACGATGAACTGATCAAAAGTAGAGACCTCTTCAGAATGTGTCAACAGAGATTAATTAGTTTATCTTTCAGAATTCAGAAGAATGACATGAACAGAAAATAACTGAAGCTAACTGAAACTGTCGATGATGGCTTGGCTGCAGATGGAGTTGTGTGACATGAAATTCTGGGCACTCGATGAGGAGGATCGATTGCTTTAGGCCTTAAATGATTATGGAATCGATCGATCCATCAGTACGTAGACACACAAAATCTGCAGGGTAGCTAGCTTGTCACTGATCATCTGTATGTGTTTGCTAGACTGGACCTTCATTAGCACTCCTAACAGAATGATCACCTTTGCTTTGAGCTATGTTTGTTGCCAACAAATGATGTGCCACATTAGTTCTTTAATCCCAGAACATGCACAACACACACACACACACACCATAAAACAACAGCTTAAGCTATATAGGAGTATCTGAATTTGCTAGTCTTCAATTCCCAATTGCAATTTTTCAGAAAAGTATTTTTGTGTTCATCAATGTGCCACATAAAGAGTGATTAAATAGAGAAAATTCAGAAAGTTAAAGGGATGTTTTGAATTCATGAACTAAACTTTAGTCTGTGTTACATCGGATGTTTGAACATCAATTTAAAGGACTAAATATAAATTATTATAAAAATAATTACAAAATCAGATGATAATTCGTGAGACGAATCTATTAAGTCTAATTAATTTATGATTAACAAATATTTACTGTATCATAAAATCATGATATAATTAAATTCATTAGATTTGTCTTGTAAATAATCCATCGATTATAAATAAATTTTATAAATAATTTATATTTAATTTTTTAAAATAATATTTAAATATTCGATAGGACATACTCCAATCAGCCCCTAACCTAATTAGTGTATGGTGAGTGATGCAGATGCAGTCACCATCGGAGGGAATCTGGGTGTTCTTTGGCAGATCTGCTTTTTGCTAACTCCAATGCAATGCTGAAGCAAGCCTATAGCTCTTCTCTTCTCTTCTCCTGAGGTGTGAGGTGAGGTGAGGTGAGATGAGATGAGATGAGGAGGGAATAAAGCAGCAGCAGGGCCAACCTATGCAAAAATATCACATCAAAGAAAGAGAAAGAGGAGCCCCTGTTCCCCTGGGCCCACACTCTATCCATCTAGACAGATCATACACAATCATGGCACATCTCTGATTCTCTCCATTGTTTTTCTTTTAATTTTTCTTTTTTGGTTGGAGCAAGGGAGCTTGGATTATAATTTTGAGCATCTCTCAGCAAGTGTGTTGGAAGAGAGACAATGTGCTGACAAAGCTGCAGGGACTGGAAGTTTGCTAACTCAGTTGCACATGTTTGTATGCACCCTTGATTCCTTGAATGCTTGGAATTGCAATATAGGTTTGTTTATGTCACTAAGAAATTAACCACTCTGATCAAAGATGAAAAACACCGGCATCGTATAAAGCACTTGACTGATCAATTCTAGAAGAGATAGTGTCCTTTTTTTTAAAAAAGAATGATGGGTATAGCTGACACAGATCACTCCTATGCGTAATATTCGTCTAATAACTCTCATATCATCTGACAATATTTTTGACTTATGCTTTTAAATATATACATATAGCCAATGAATAGCTAGAGATAGTAGTACAGTTAGGGCTATGGCTCTAATCCCAAGCCTAAATATCCATTGAAATTATACTTCAAAACTTTGAATAAAGTTCTGGTTTCGTCCCGTCAGGAAAAAAATTATGTACATGACGTTTTTAGAAATAAAAGAAGTTAATAACCCAACGAGGTACGCAATGAAATCAATGATAATTGAAGGATCCTGGACTCTTTTAGATCTACCATTGGCATTTGGTAGTTCAATTACCAATCAGCACAGGCCACAGCGTCGATCTACCTGTCCATGAAAAATACAAAATTACACTAAAACCAGTCAAAAAGATGGCAATACTAGATCAAAATGGAAGGCTATGCTATCTATCCAAGGCTGTGTGTTGGCCTGTGGCAGGGCAGCAGCACAAACGCCAATGCAAAAATGTACTCCTACCGGCCGATGACTGCGCCTGTCAGACAGATTGATGCTTGCGACAAAACAAAAAGTGCAAGCAAACAATTTCTTTCTTTTCTTTACTCCATAGATTTTCGATCTCCTTCGCTTCCATGTGCTCAACAATCTCCGAATCTGAATAGAATAGGCCTCCATCCAGTCCAAAAGCAGCAGCAGCAGCAGCTTCAGCTTCAAGTTAAGCATTGCTCAGATAGATGCTGTCATGTGACAGCCGATGTGGAGTAACATCTTTGTTAGCGTGTCTGTTTGTGTCAGGAAATTCAGGGGGTGACATGCATGAATCTAGCAACTTTTTGACCCTCCTTGCTCCCACAGATTGATCTGACATAGAGTGAGATTCCTTCTTGAAAATTAACCTAGTGTACTTCCTCCCTGCTAAAATAGTTATCGTTATACTCCCTTTCGGTTTCAAATTTTATGACGTTTTGGACATCATCTCACGTATCAATAAATAATTAACTAGGATGCATATTTTCTGTTTTATCCCTATTAAATACAATCCTGTTGTATTTCCCAACTAGTATTCGTATGCAGCATGTCTGGCTACGGCCACCGTCTTAAAGCTTGAGTTGGTTGGTTCAAACAATACCAGACTTAGGCTGTTTTGCCGAGTGTCCAGGACACTCGGCGAAATCCACAAAACACTTGACAAAAAGTTTGTCGAGAGTAGCACTCGACAAATCTCTCTTGGCAAACAAGGAGTCGGCAAAAGCCTATTTGCCGAGTGCAAGGAACCGGGCACTCGGCAAAGAAACAGAGACTTTGCCGAGTGGAGTGCACTCGGTAAAGGAAATACTTTTTGCCGAGTGCATCACACTCGGCAAAGTAACTGTTCTTTGCCGAATGCATGCACTCGGCAAATATTCTGCTCTTTGCCGAGTGCATGCACTCGGCAAAGTCTCTGCTCTTTGCCGAATGCATGCACTCGGCAAAAATTGGCGAATCGGCAAAAAAATGGCAGCACTCGGCAAACAATGCTCAGGAATTGGTCTGGAAAGCCTCTTTGCCGAGTGCTGCACTAGGCAAACCCCTCTTTGCCGAGTGCTACACTAGGCAAACATGCATCCTGATCCCCTAATGTATTTAATCCTTTTCGTAACTCATCACAAATACACAATCATCACAGGCATTCCACAATCATCATCACAGGCATTCCATAATCATCATCACAAGCATTCCACAATCATCATCACATGCATAATAAATATATCGCAAGAAGCATCAAGGACAATATCACAAGGACCATCACAGGCAAATATATCACAATAATCATCCTGAACCATAATTTAACTTCGGTGCGACAAATACACAACATCCAGAACCACAAATGGAGATATGGTGCTTTGGTTCATATGCAATTAGAACTTGTTCTCTAGTAGTTTCACAACATCCAGAACCACAAATTGAGATAGGGTGCTACATAGTTGGTGGCCTACGGTGCGCCGGTGACAAATCCACATCCTGAGGCCCAACATTCGATGCCGACGAGGCATACTTCACAATAGGAAGTAGAATACATGTGAAATGAAGCTACAATGTTATGCTATATGAAATGAAACTATAATGTTCTCAGGTGACTCACAGGAGTGCCCATAAGAGCTGGTGGAGTGGCCATAACAACTGGTAGAGGCGGCATACCATCGTTGGTGGAGGCGGAGGCGACCCATGTTCTAAGAAAGAGTTCGCATGTATTGATAAACCGCCGCATCCGGGCTCGTTGCGCCGTTGTACCTCCATTTTAGCTGGATTTGATACGTTTGTGTCATCTCCTCCTGTAGCCTCCTTTTTTCGTCTAGTTGGGCCTATATTATTAATTGTATCCCAATGATACAATGCAAATCAAACATTTGTAAAAATCAATGGATGACGAGTGAAACAGAAATAACCTGTAGTGCCGCCATCTGGGACTGTGTAGGGGTCGGGCGTGACCTTATGCTCGGGCCTGACCCCGTGCTCCTCGCTCGAATCTCGGCGAGAGTAGGAGTACTAGCCGTGTTGATTACGCTGTCGCCCATCCATAACTGCCCGTGCTGCCTGCCCCTCCCACCCTCATGACGATTTCATCGTCAAGGTCATGGGTGCTCGGATTGAACTCTGGCTCGTGGATCTCTCTTGCCATCACTGAGTAATCAGTGAGGCGCTTGTGCACGCCCGTATTGCAGTATACCGAGGACGGGTCGTTCGGGTCGTAGGAGACGTCGGACGTCGCCTTGCCCTTGCGGGCCAGAGCATATGCCCGGAACGTGTTAATAGGCTAGCCACCATGTGCTTCGGACTGCAAAAACAACCAATATGATTAGAAATTATACGAATTTAGTGTTACAATAAATAAATAAATTTGCATACATATTTCGGACATATCGTCCGAGGCTCTGTTGCCCGACGGTGTGATGCACCTTCCATCATCAAACGTCGACCCCGGCACGCGAGATGCTGAGCCTGCCAATCGGGGGAGCACCACCTGTCCACCATGGCTGCCCAGCACTCGTCTAGGCCTGCGCACCAACCTGAAATCACCTGCACATCATCAATTAAATGACATAAGACATCAAATTGAGTTTACTAAACCTAAGGGCAAATTAGTCTGTTAGCTCTATACTTACCGCCAAGTATTGTTCCCGGGTCAAGCTCTTGGTTCTTGCTTCAGTTTTGCTGATCTTATGTCCTTCATCAGCCCAGTGCGATATGACAGCCTGGAGGCGCGCCTCATAATGCATGTCATTCACGCGGTGTGTTGCCACTTTCTCAATCACGGCATCTGCAGCGGCCTGTGTAAAGCTTTCATCAAGTGCGTAGAAATCCTACATACAGACACAATTTATCCAATCATTAGTTCAGGAATGTACACTAATAAATATCATATGTTGAACAATGTAATGCGACGAAGACGTACCCACAGCTCGGCTTTGATCCGCTCCGCTCTGTTGGCGAAAACCCTGCCCATTAGATCATGAACATCAGGGGTGGACTTGTAGTGGGCCCACGTCCAGGCAGGATCCGTTTTACCGGCATGGTACACCAAGCAAGGGAAGTGTTCCTTGCATAAAAGACCGATGATGTCGTTGATGAGGCGTGTGTGATCACCTGTCGACCACCTCCCAATCCCTACCCAAGTGATTAAGACAAATTATTAGTTTCCATCAATTAAAAAAATAAATGAACACATGGAAATGTTACTTACTTATCCCCATCAGGTCGAATCACCGGTCGTTTGTGAAGAGGTGGTTGACTTGGCAGTTTCGAGGGACCTCTCAGCCAAACAGTCGACGGTCCACTACCTGCCGCCGCCTCCTCCTCCTCCTCCGCCTCCTCCGACTGTGACTCCTCCGACTCCTGATCCATCACCTCCTCCGACTGCGACTCCTCCTCCTCCTCCTCCTCCTCCTCCTCCTCGTCCTCCTCAGCGGGTGGTGGTGATGTCTCTCGACGCCGCGGTCGACTCTTCCCACCACCCTGACCACTGCTCGTGCCTCCACTACCACTAGAGCCACCACCACCTCCTCGTCCTGCACTCTTTTTGCCGAAAAACGCACTCATCGTCTTCTTCAAACCACCACCGCCCACCATATTTGTACAATCACATGCAATAAAAGAGTAAACTGTCAGCACGGATTTACAAATTGTACTTAGAATAAGATGTGCAAAATTAACAGAACTTAATTAAAAAAATAACATGGTATTACAAAATAATAAAATCAATCAGTACGGATCATACATGTATTAAAAATAGTCGTCAGGATCGGGATTAGCTGGATCATAAGTCTCATCATCACTATTGTCAACAAAATCAATCTCGTACTCCGAATCCAAGTCATCAACACTGTCATTGTCTAAATGTAATCGTTGAAGTAATTCCAAGTCCTTCACATTACGAACTTCATCTCCAACGTCATCGTCAACAACCCTATCACTATCACCTTCCATTTCAATTGTTGCGTTAGGTCTATCACAAAACTCCCTTACAGCCCATCCTCTTGAAAGAACTCTCCGATGTATGTTTTTGGATCTATGTTATAATCTTCATTGTTTGGGACATGTATTTTACCGTGTGGCGATACCTTATGCACAACATCCCAACCCTTAAGTCGGGCTACATTTTGGCACGGGTAAGAGAGATAATAAACTTGTGTGGCCTGTTGAGCCACAATATAGACATCGTCTTCTGTCATGACGGATGATTGTCAAATTTCGACTAGCCCAAGATCAGGGGTCCGTCTCACTACTTTAGGATCAAACCAATGACATTTGAATATGACAGACACAAGAGGTTTGCAACCATAAAACTCGAGTTCGTAAATTTCTTTAATTCTTCCATAGTACTCCAGTCCATCGGAGCCAACTGTAAGGACTCCGGTATTTGTGGTTCTTCGATTGGGCCAACTTTGCTCGTGCCGAGTTGTGTGAAAGCGATATCCATTCACGTCATAGCCGGGTAAATGACTTAACCTTATAGGAAAATCCATTGGCAACTTGTCTCAACTCGGCACTCATAGAAGCATCGGTTCGGGCCTGCAAGTGCAAGCAAGAAGGTACATTATTACAAGCGCATAGGAAAAAAACTTATGCATGTCAAACTAAGTGCGAACCGAGAAATTGAGTAGTACCTTCTGTTTCAACCAAGAAATGAAACTTAGCTTTCTATTTCTTGCACCCTGTTTTAGAAGGTTCTTAATTTCTTGCGGGGTTGGGTCCCTTGATTTACACCAGAACTCTTGAAGAAATTCACTGTACAAAAGAGAACAAGGGGGTTGGATGGATGCATAACAATAACTACTAGAGAACAAGGTTATTGCCAGCTTGTGTATGGTACAACTCCGTTTCAGGAAGATTGAGCAACACATAGTGCATGATAGATCGCCACTCTTCATGGTTCAGGTTCTTGAAGGTCGCACCACTTGCACTTGCGAGTTGCCCTCGGAAAAGGCTGAGGGTTAATTCATTTTCACCAGCATTGTAACGAGTGGGTGGATTATGCACATTAGGAAGGTTGTCGGCATAATACTTTGTTGTGAAGTTTGACACCTCCTCCAAAACATATGCCTCTGCGACAGAAGCTTCAATTTTGCATTCATTTTTACATTTGGTTCTAAGATCTTTTAGTTCTCTTTCAACTGGATAGCACCAACGGTACTGCACAGGTCCCCCCATTCGTGCCTCATACGGGAGGTGCAAAATCAAATGCTGCATTGGATTGAAGAAGCAGGGTGGAAAGATCTTCTCCAACTTACAGATCAACACATGCGCCAATTCTTCCATTTCTTTAACCACGGTCCGAGATAACTCCTTAGCACAGAGCTGGCGGAAGAAATTGCTCAACTCTACTAGCACCCTCCAAATATGCTCAGGGACATAGCCACGAATCATCACCGGAAGAAGCCGCTCAATCCATATGTGGTAGTCATGACTTTTGAGCCCGCTGATTCGCATTGTAGATAAGTTCACTCCCCTCCTCCAATTTGATGCATACCCATCAGGGAACATTAACGTTTGGAACCATTGCAGTACCTCCTTCCTTTGGGCCCTCGTCAGGACGAAATCTGCCTTAGGCTTCCTCCATGACTTGCCGCCGTTGGGAGGCGCCATGTCTAGCTTGGGTCTATCGCACAACCTCTCCTGGTCCACTCTAGCCTTAACGTTGTCCTTTGTCTTATTGTAGGATCGAGATGTCGACTAGAGGGGGGTGAATAGGCGATTTAAAACTGAATGACACTAATTCAAAAACTCACCTAAGTTGCTAGGCTTGGTGGGAGAAGAGTCTAACTAAGCAACTAAGTTAAGTTTTGCAATCCTAGGGTGATAGTGGCTCAATTATGTCTCTACAAATGTAATTGCATAAAAGTAAATGCTATAAGTAAATGAGACCAAGAGACGAAGAGCTTTCCATCGAGGTTCAGAAACTCGCCGGTTTCCTAGTCCCCGTTGAGGCGAGCCCAACTCCACCGCTCAACCACGAAGCCACCGCACGCCCCCTTCGTTAAGGGGTGGGCAAGGTGAGAGCCGGCCCACGGAGAGGACTACCCACTACTACAGAAAAGCTCATAGGTATCGGCCCAAAAGGTGTCGGTTCAATTAAATCCGACACCTATTACCTATTATATCTATAGGTGTCGGATAAATAGTAGAACCGACATCTATACTACAGGTGGTGGTTCTTATTACGAACCGCCACCTATTCTTCGCGAATAGGTGTCGGATGAATAGTAGAACCGGCACCTATACGTAGGTGGCGGTTCTTATTACGAACCGCCACCTATTCTTCGCGAATAGGTGTCGATGAATAGTAGAACCGGCACCTAATACTATAGGTGGCGGTTCTTATTACGAACCGCCACCTATTCTTCGCGAATAGGTGTCGATGAATAGTAGAACCGACACATATTCTCAGAAAAACACTATTCCCTCGATTACTACCATACCGCTTGCCGAACAAGACCAACACCAGCTTAAATATGCATCTCTCATGCGCATGGCCAGCTGGACTCAGTCACTCATGCCTGTAACTCTAACTCTCGGGCGCGAAAGAGGACCCACCATCAAGGTACGTAGTTGCGTGGAAAAATTTGGTGGGTCCGATAAATTTGGTGGGTCCGGCTAAAGGAGTGGGCCCATAAGAATTGGGAGCACCTCGTTGAATGGGGTTTGGTCCGTATAGGTGTCGGATAAATAGGTGCCGGTTCTACACGAACCGGCACCTATTCACCTGAATAGGTGCCGGTTGAAGAACCGACACCAATGACTTTGGTCATTGGTGCCGACCAATAGGTGCCGGTTGGGGAAACCGACACCTAAGGGGGTTTCCCAACCGGCACCTTTGGCCTCTTCTGTAGTAGTGACCCAAGCCTCGATCACTAGGGGTAGTTCTTCCTTTGCTTCGAAGATGGTGAACTCCAAACCACTCACAATCCGGCACCGGGCTTCCTCCACAATCTTCTCGGAGAGGTCACCGGGCAACTCCTCCACAAGCCGTCTAGGAGGCGACAACCTCCAAGAGTAACAAGTAATCCCGCGGCTTAGAGATAATCATGTGCCACACTAGCTCTACAATGAAGCAATGCACTTGGCTCTTGGCTAAATCAATTCTCAGACACACTAAGTGGATGAACACAAAGCTCAAATGAGTGTGAGAGAAGTGCAAGGGTGTATGCAATTGAAGAGAGTGCAAGAAGAAGTCCCTTGCAGCCACAAGGGGGTTATTTATACCCCACACCAAGTGAAATTGGGGTCGAAATCCTCCAACCCTGCTGCCTGCCGGTCAGACTGGCGAAGGGTGGCCGGTCAGACCGGCCTTAGTTGTAACGGCTAGAAAACTAGCCGTTACAGTGCAATCATTGCTCTGACAACAGGGGGTCCGGTCAGACGGGAGGCCAAATGGCCGGCCAGACCTTCCTCGGCTCGGTCAAACCGCCATTGGCTCGATCTGACCGACTGTGGCTCTGGCGGCTCTGGATCGCTAGACCGGAGGGGATCAAGGAGGCTGGTCAGACCGAAGGTGTATGCCCAGTCAGACCGCCACAAAGGGCCGGTCAGACCGCTCAAGGACTTGCGGTTAGACCACACTCAAGTCCCGGTCAGACCGGATCAACATCCACAGTCAGACCGGCCTTGGTCAGAAGGTGAAGAAAATAAAGTTGGAATGCAAGTGACCTAATGTGACATTTTGATCATCTCTTTGCTTAGGCCATTACCCCTCTTGATAGTACGACAAAGCTATAAAAATAATCTATGAAATTTGATCGCCCAAACTCCTTGATCAAATAAATTGTAAATTTTACCGTCTTCAATCTTCTTGCATTATGTCATCTCAAATAATCCTCAGTAATTATCTATGCACTTTTTATCATGTGAACCTGACTCAAATATATGAATCTCAAAAGCATTGTTAGTCCACAATTAGCACTCGCCATTAATACCAAAACAAATAACGGGGCCTAGATGCTTCAATCTCCCCCTTTTTGGTAATTGATGACAAACAACTCACAAATATAATAGGCATGAATCATGAAAATAAGCTTCCCTAAACATATGCATAATGAATACAAATATCAACAAGGCAAAGGATTTTTCCAACGAATGACATATGACACAATAAACATCCATCACAAGATATCCATAAAGATCATCAATCCATAAAAGTTCTCTAGGCTATTACAAGACCATGAAGGGCCTAGAATCTCAAAAGTGTTCAACAAACGATAAAGAACACACAATAGATAATAGTAATAGCCCAATACATAGATAAATAGCCCTTCCACCTTAGCCTATTAAAATAGGACTAACCTCACTAAATCTAGTCCCAACCCACCTAGGATGAAAGAAATAAGTTTGTTCTTCTCCCTTAGGTAGACATCTCCCCTTTTGGCATCAAGGACCAAAAACATCATTCTTGAGGAGGAGAAGGCGGGCGAGGAATGGGATAGTGAGAGGAACCGGAGTGCTGATGACGAGAATAGACATAGGCGTGAGAGCTCTCCAAAGAAGTCATGCGCCGATCCAAGGAATCCACTCGATTTGATAATCTCCCCACATTGGCATTTAAGCTGCTCACATCAATCCTTAGCCCCCTAACATCCTCATACATGGCCTCTTGCACAATGCTCAACCTTGCCATATTGTCATTAAGGGAGTGAATGGCATCTAGCACTGGGTTAAAATAATCCCGAGGGGCATGCCAAAGTAAGCGGCGAGGAGTGAAATAGGAATCAAAACCTTGAGTAGGAGGAGGTGGTGGAGGTGCCGCACTTGAACTCGCGCCATGATCAAGCCGTGGTTGGCGCACTCTAGGAACACGAGGAGTGCTGAGGCGAAGACGGGGCTTGTATTGCTTGTGTTCCTTTAGGTTGTTTCCAGCACGTCCAAGCTTCTCCTGAATTATTCTCATGATGTATGGTGCATAGTAGACTCCTTGACCAAAGGTGCCCTTGGAGATAGCGATCTCCTGCATCATAAGATTGATCACATCGAACTGACGACCCTGAAGGATTGCATCAATGACATGCCAAGCTACTCCCCTAATCTCATCGTTGTTACCACATCTAGGGAGAATGGTGGCTCGTACTATCCTGTTGACCACACTGGGAATAGTTCTTAGACCTGCAACCCTTCCATATGTGTGTCGCCCTCCAGCCTCATAAAATTGCTCAAGATCATCTAAGGAGAAAGGATTGTGAGCGTGCTCCTCATGCAAATCATCCCCAATGTCAAAGCAGATGTTGAGCAGCCTTCGGAATTCTCTCCTTGAGATAGAGCATTGAAGAGTGTCTGACATCCACTTCATTTGAGAGAAATCCCCTACAACCCACACTGTGGCATAGAATTGACGAACAAGCTCTTCATCATAATCTTGCTTGAGGGTCACAATCCGGTCAATGCCCACTGTCTTGAACATATCCTGCAAACACTCAAACTCCTGTGTCATGTTGCGCCAGGAAATCCATTTATGCTCAGCAAAGGCCTTTCCTCTATAAACTTGCTCAAACACTGACTTTTGGAAAGCGGTGTGGAACCTTGGGTCAGTGCAATCTCTAGGCCTTCTAAACTGATCATGATGTCTGAGAATGGTGTACTGAGTTGGATTTCTCATGTTAAGCACAAATTGAATGGATGGGTCAACCTCCATCTCATCACCACTTGTCCTCACTTGCATTTTCGAATCCGCGCTTCTTGCTCTTCCTCACTTTCGACACCACCACTTGGAGCATATTGATTTTCACTTGGACTCATGCTCACTTTCTGAGTCTTGAGCTTGACAACCATGGCGAGTGCGAGGAGGCATTTCTGAAGGCAAAAGATCAAATGGATATTCGCTGCCTGCTAGTGGTGGTCAGACCGTGGCCAAGGCCGGTCAGACCGATGGCCTGCTGCCGGTCAGACCGACGGTGTCGATGCCGTAGATCGACATGCAGGGATCCGGAGGACCCCCTTTTTTGGTTCGGCACGGGGAGCGGTGTGTCCTGATTTAAACTCGCAGAAAGAATGAAATAATGCAGGTGTGGAGGGAAGAAGAGGTTAAAATTGCAGAGACACGGGGGTTATACAGAGTTCGGGCCACCGGCGTGGTGTAATACCCTACTCCTGTTTGTATGTAGTATATGGGGCAAGTTGCCAAGAACAATGGGAATGTTCCTCTCCCTTAGACTCAGTGGTGGATGAGAGATTTCTGCGGGCTAGCTGGAGAGGCAGAACCTGGAGCAGAACCTATTTTTCCAGAACCCCCTCTATGACGGACTTGGGTCTCCTTTTATAGGATAAGGGAACACCACAGTAGTCCTAGCCTCTCTCTCTTCCACTCCACGTGAGGGAGTAGTTTTTATCTTGTCTTGTCGAAGAAGCCATTCCATTCCTACTCCTTCCTATTTGCTGCGTCATGAAAAGCGAAAAAGGAGTAGTCGTCGTGGTAGCCATGCCGCTGACGTGATGATGGTTTGCCTACCCGGTCCAACGGGGCCCATTGGTCAGAGACCCATCTTGCGGGTAGGCACTGGCACTGTGCCTCCTACGCTCGCACTCTCTCTCCCACGCAGCCGCCCAATACATTAAATGCGACTGGACAAGGCGTGAGGGGGGCGTGCGCGGAGTGGGTGCGCGGCCATACCGCGGTCTTAGTCAAAGACTTTTAGCCCCCTTTGCATGGTGATAGGCAAAAAGGGGTGATGATGGGTGCAACTGACAGCCGCGCCTCACATCGCATTGAATGCGGCGAGGCAGGCGCTCAGCTCCCCTCCATTTGAGCATTAAATGGGTTGGTTGGTAGTTGGATTCGCCCCTCTCTCAGAGAGGTGCGGGATGAAGGATGGGGGTCCGGGTGATCCCGGACCCTACCGACCGGGGGTCCAGGAGATCCCGGACCCCGCCGTTTGGGAGTATGGTGGCCTCCGGGCAGCCTGCCGCCCCCAGGGCGGCCACGTGGCCGCCGTGGCCGAGACTCGCCTAGCCTTTCAAGGCATAACTTTGACGCTCCTTGATGGACAAGGGCGCCTTCCTTTTTCTTAAATGCCATGCCCCGACATACCCCGGGCCCATATCACCGACAGACGGCATACGGCCGGTCAGACCGTAGGAGTGCCAGCGGTCAAACCGCCTGCCGACACCGGTCAGACCGCCGATGGCAGTCAGCACATATCTTCCAAATATTTCACATCCACAAAGTGAGTCTAAAATGTGCTAAGACTAAGGTTTGTACAAGGAGCACAAGGAGGTGTCTATTTCATCAAGAGTTTGATATATAGGGAGAAACTACCCTTAACCCTAGAGATTGAAATAGACAAAATTATGAGCATAAGGAGGTGTCTATTTCATCAAGAGTTTGATATAGAGGGAGAAACTACCCTTAACCCTAGAGATTGAAATAGACAAAATTATGAGCACAAGAGAGGGGAAGGAGATTACCGGTTGTAGGAGTTGATTTGCACGAAGATTAAACCCCTAAATTGTGCACAACCAAGAACACCTCTTCCTTCACCTAGGGTTCAAATCCATGGATCACAAAATCAATAAAAATCCAATCTAATCCATGGAATAGTGAGAGAAGGAAGAGGGGATTCGCTTACGATGTAACCGAAGAGAAATCCGTGGTCTAACCGGGGGAAATCGAGAGGGATTTGAGTTAGGGCTTGAGGGAGAGAGAGAGGAGAGGATTTTCGGGTTGAGGAGTGAGGAGATGAGAAGGAGAGAGAAAAGGCCGGGTAGAAGAAGAAGGGGAAAAATTTTCGGGCTCACCTGATCGGCCGATCCGACCGGTGCTATTCAGCCTGGTCGGACGCCGTACCGGACGGTCGACCGCGCATATAGCTCAGTCGACCGCGGGCCCCCGCGGCACGATCCTTGCACAAGCTGACAACCCCACACAAGGAATTCAAATAAAATTTCAGTTTTGGAGAAATTTTGAAATGTATGAGTTGAAATATTGCTAACCATCCATAATCATTAAAAATTATGATGATTTGTAACTTAACTCACTTAAGTGCTAGGAGATGACCTTTTATGGTCTATAGGGGTTTTGGGGCAAATTGATTTCCAAATATCTTTTGAAAGATTTAGTTTTTGAAATTGATTTGAATATCAAAAACATTTAAATATGTCTTCTCTACCAACTTTGTTTTGACACTTTTCTCAAAAACCTTCTCAAACTCATTTTGGAGATAAATCTCATTTTGGCCAAAACTAAAATCTAGTTTCTTCAAAAAGAGGCCAAAATGGCATTTTCAATCAAACTCCATTTTTCTTGCAATGAAAGGCTTGGAAAAAACATATAGGGAACCTTTTTAAACCTTTTCCAAGAGATAGTTTTCAAATTACTTTGATTTTATGAAAAAATTTGACTTATGTTGACTTGAGCATTTTGATAGCACTTGTGTTTGATTTGTTCACATATAAGGAGTAGTAGAGCACATGAAGAAATGCAAGACTCTCCCTTAATGTGATAAGCTCCATTTTCGCAAAGAACAACCAAATAACAATAACACCCAAAGAAAAGAACAAAAATGAAGCAAATAAGCACAAATAGCAACTATGGTGCATGATCTCAAGTGACATTTGAGAAATCTATGACATTTAATTCATTCCTCAATTTGCAAAAGCGGGTTTTATCAAGAGGCTTGGTAAATATGTCGGCTAGTTGATCTTCGGTTCTTATGTGGCTAATGACTATGTCACCCTTGGTAACATGGTCTCTTAGGAAGTGATGGCGAATGTCAATATGCTTAGTTCTAGAATGTTGGACCGGATTGTTGGCTATCTTTATGACACTATCATTTTCACATAGGAGTGGTGTTTTGGTGAAAGATATACCATAATCCAACAAGGTTTGTTTCATCCAAAGCAATTGTGCACAACAACTACCCGCCGAAACATATTCCGCCTCGGCGGTAGAGAGGGCTACAGAGTTTTGTTTCTTGGATGACCATGATACAAGGGATCTACCAAGCAATTGACAACTACCAGATGTGCTCTTTCTATCCACTTTGCAACCAGCATAATCTGAATTGGAATAGCCAACTAGCTTAAATTTAGCACCTTTTGGGTACCACAAGCCAATAGTTGAGAAATGCTTTAAATATCTTAGAATTCTTTTCACGGCCACTAAATGACACTCCTTAGGAGCGGCTTGAAACCGTGCACACATGCAAACACTAAACATGATATCCGACCTAGATGCGGTAAGGTAAAGCAAGCTACCTATCATGGAACGATAAAGAAACGATAAAGCTTTAAGTCTACCGGTTTACCTCCCTCATCAAGGTCGTGATGCCCGTTGGTTGCCATAGGCGTCTTGATGGGCTTTGCATCCTCCAAGCCAAACCTCTTGAGTAGATCCTTGATGTACTTGGTTTGGCTCACAAACGTCCCATCCTTGAGTTGCTTGATTTGAAGTCCAAGGAAGAAGCTCAATTCTCCAATCATGGACATCTCAAATTCCCTAGACATCATATCACCAAATTCCTTGCAAAACACTTCATTAGTAGAACCGAATATAATATCATCAACATAAATTTGGAAAACAAAAAAATCATCACCAATGATTTTTGTGAAAAGGGTGGTGTCAACTTTTCCAATTTTGAAATCCTTTGACAAAAGAAAATCTCTCAATCTTTCATACCAAGCTCTAGGAGCTTGTTTTAACTCATAAAGAGCTTTTGAGAGCTTGTAGACATGGTTAGGATTTTTAGGATCTTCAAAGCCGGGTGGTTGTTCAACAAAGACAAGTTCGGCAATTTCACCATTTAGAAAGGCACTTTTCACATCCATTTGAAATAAATTTATATCAAAACATGATGCAAATGCAAGAAGGATGTGAATTCCTCAAGTCTTGTCACAGGAGCAAAAGTTTCACCGAAGTCCAAACCTTCAACTTGGGTGAAGCCTTGAGCAACCAATCTTGCCTTGTTTCTCACCACCAACCCGTTCTCATCTTGTTTATTCCTAAAAACCCACTTTGTCCCTATGACATTGTGGTCTCTAGGTCTTTCAACCAAAGTCCATACTTTGTTTCTTGTAAAGTTGTTGAGCTCTTCTTGCATAGCATTAATCCAATCCGGATCACCAAGAGCTTCATCTACATGTTTTGGCTCAAGACAAGAAACAAACGAGTAATGTTCACAAATTGAAGCGACACGAGATCGAGTTTGGACACCCTTACTAATGTCACCCAAAACTTGGTCAATTGGGTGATCCTTGGAAAGAGCGGTGTGTATTCTTGGTGGAATAGGTGAATCTTGTGTCTTGTCTTTCTCCATTTCAACTTGAGCTTGACTTGGCGTAGCGGAAGTAGATGGCTCATCTTGAGTGGAGATGGATGACTTGTCTTCCACTTCAATAGGCTTGATGTCTCCAATAGACATGTTCTTCATAGCTCTCATCAAGCCTTCATCACCTACATCATCCAAATTCTCGTGCCCCTCTTGGGAGCCATTAGTTTCATCAAATTGAACATCGACCGTTTCTTCCACAATACCTTTGCTCTTGTTGTAGACCCGGTACACCTTGCTATTTGAGGCATACCCTAGAAGAAATCCTTCATCACACCGACTTTCAAATTTGGTTAGTCTAACACCCTTTCGGTAAATATAGCACTTGCAACCAAAAACTCGAAAATATGTAACATTTGGCTTCCTCCGAACAATTAGCTCATAGGAAGTCTTTTTCAAGAGACGATGCAAATAAAGCCTATTGGTTGCATGGCAAGCGGTGTTTATGGCTTCCGCCCAAAAAGAATCGAAAATACCATATTCATCGAGCATAGTCCTTGCCATCTCAATCAATGTACGATTTTTCCTCTCTACTACACCATTTTGTTGTGGTGAGTAGGTAGCGAAAAGTTCATGCTTAATACCAAGATCATCAAAAAAGTTCTCGATGTTGGTATTTTTGAACTCAGAACCATTGTCACTTCTAATTTTCGCAAGGGTGCAATTAAACTCATTTTGGGCCCTTTTTGCAAACTTTTTGAAAAGCTCGGCAACCATAGACTTATCATGGAAAAAGAACACCCAAGTGTAGCGAGAATAGTCATCAACAATCACAAAACAATGACTATTTCCTCCAATGCTCTTATAGGTTGTTGGGCCAAACAAATCCATATGCAAGAGCTCCAATGGCCTAGATGTGGACATGATACTCTTAGAAGGATGAGAGCATGCAACTTGCTTGCCGGCTTGACAAGCACTACAAAGTTTATCCTTCTCAAACTTCACATCTTTCAAGCCCACAACTAGATCACGTTTTGAAAGTTTGCTTAATTGATGCATACCAACATGAGCTAGTCTCCTATGCAAAAGCCAACCTAATGAAGTTTTTGTAACTAAACAAGTTTTCAAATTTGCTTCACTAGAGCTGAAATCAACCAAATAAATATTTTCATATCTAAAACCTTTGAAAACACAAGACTTATCATGTAGACTAGAAACAATAACTTCTTGCGGGAAAAATGCACATGACAAGCCAAGATCACAAATTTGTGCAACTGAAAGCAAATTAAATTTAGTGATTCAACAAGAGAAACATTTTGGATTGGTAAATCGTTGGAGATAACAACTTTACCTAACCCAATTACCTTTCCTTTGCTATTATCTCCAAAAGTGACTTTCTCTTGTTGATTACCTCCTACTTCAAATGTGGTGAACATTCCTCTTTCACCGGTCATATGTTGAGTGCACCCACTATCTAGCACCCAATGGCTCCCATAGGTGTGGTAGTTCACCTACAAAAGAAGATCAAGCTCTTTTAGGTACCCAAACTCGTTTGGGTCCTTGGAGGTTAGAGATCAAGGCTTTGGGCACCCAAATGACATTCTTTTTACCACCAAGTATAGGGGAACCCACATATCTAGCAACAATATGACCATCATGAGCCTTCCTAAGCATATAATGTGAATCAAATATGCATGTCTTAGATGACTTACTACCAATGCAATCACTTGCCAAATGCCCAACCTCATGGCACTTGGAGCAATACTTACCGTTGCTCTTGACAAACCGAGTGGCACGGTAAGAAGGTTTTCTACCCCTTTTTGGAGTGAATCCAAGTCCTTCCTTGTTAAGGATGCACCGTTGCTCACTCAATATTTTGTCAAGAGTACTCTTACCCTTAAAACATCTTTCAAAACTTTTGTTGAGCTTGGCGACTTTCTCCTTAAGCTCATTGTTCTCAACAACAAGTGAAGCATCATAAATAGAGACACAAGAGCTAGAGCTAGAGCAAGGTATATCCATGAGATCATCACAAGAAGTAGAGATGCTAGATGATGCAACATGAGTAGTATGACAAATAGCACTATCATCAAGCAAATCACACGATATGCCAACATCAATGAGAGCTCCATGTTGAGTAGTGGAAATGAGATTGTCATGAGCTTCCTTAAGCTTCTCATGATAAATGGTGAGTTCCTCATGAGAAGTCTTTAGCTCCTTATACAAGACCTTTAAAGAAGCATGATCCTTCTTTAGGGCCTTGAACTTGGCAATCTCCTTCTCACTATAAGCATGGAGCTCCTCAAACATACTCACAAGCTCATCATAAAAAACATCATCACAATCATCATCGCTTTCACTATCACTAAAGGATGTTGCCTTAGAAGAGCCCTTTGCCATGAGGCAAAGTGGAGCGAAGAGTGATGGAACCTCCTTGATAGCAACTACGACCATCTTCTTCTTCTTGGAGCTTGCATCATCATCACCTTCTTCTTCTTCAGACCCGGAAGAAGTGGAGATCTCTTCATTTGAGTCCCATTGCCCAATGAAAGCTTCAATCTTCTTTTCTTCCTTTTTGAGCTTCTTCATGAGCTTGTAACCTCCATTCTTCTTCTTGGATGACTTGTCTTCATCATCATCATTTGAAGGGCACTTGGAAGCAAAGTGTCCCTTCTCACCACACTTAAAGCATCTCAAGTTGGAGAGAGTCTTGTTGGGTCTCCTATTTCTTCTCCTATTTGAGTTAGAGCCCCTTCCTCTTTCCTTTCTTCTTCCCAAGACATCATTGAATCTTCTAGCAAGAAGAGCAATTTCTTCCTCCAAGTCATCATTTGCTTCATAAACTTTGCTCTTGCCCTTGTCTTCCACTTTGGCTTGAAGAGCTATGCACTTCTTGGATTGAGAGGTTTCCTCCATCTCCTTCTTCTTCAACTTGTACATGTCATTTGTGTTGATCTTCCCCAAGAGGCTTGCGGGTGTTATCCTTGACATGTCGGAGTTGATAAGCATGGTGACAAGAGTCTCGTACTTCTCCGGTAGAGCCCTAAGTATCTTTTGGGCAACCTTAAGATCGGTGTAAGTTGCCCCAAGCCCCTAGAGATCATTGACAATGACATTAAGTCTTCCATACATGTCATTCACACTCTCATGAGGCAACATGGAGAATGTCTCATATTTGATTTTGAGAAAATGAAGCTTGGCATCCTTATATTCACTTGTGCCCTCATGAATCTCCGCCAACTTATTCCAAATCTCATAGGCGGTCTCAAGATTGCTCACTCTATCAAACTCTTCTTGGCTCAAGGAGTTGAACAACGCATTCATGGCTTGAGCATTGGGTTGAAGGTTGCAGTGATCAACCTCCGTCAAGGGTGACCGGTGATAGCAAAACCTACATTCACAATACTCCAAATATGGAAGCTCATAGCTTTAAGGTGAGTAGACATTTTAATTTTCTAAGTGGAGTAATTTGTGCCATTAAACATGGGAGCCTTTTCTACATGGTTCACCTCGTTCGACATCTTCTCTCTAGGCGGTGAAGCCCAATCAAGAGAGACCAAGCTCGATACCACTTGTAGGATCGAGATGTCGACTAGAGCGGGGTGAATAGGCAATTTAAAACTGAATGACACTAATTCAAAAACTCACCTAAGTTGATAGGCTTGGTGGGAGAAGAGTCTAACTAAGCAACTAAGTTAAGTTTTACAATCCTAGGATGATAGTGGCTCAATTATGTCTCTACAAAAGTAATTGCATAAAAGTAAATGCTATAAATAAATGAGACAAGAGACAAAGAGTTTTTCACCGAGGTTCGGAAACTCACCGGTTTCCTAGTCCCCGTTGAGGTGAGCCCAACTCCACCGCTCAACCACGAAGCCACAACACGCCCCCTTCATCAAGGGGTGGGCAAGGTGGGAGCCGGCCCACGGAGAGGACTACCCAAGCCTCGATCACTAGAGGTAGTTCTTCCTTCGCTCCGAAGACGGTGAACTCCAAACCACTCACAATCCGGCACCGAGCCTCCTCCTCAATCTTCTCGGAGAGGTCACCGGGCAACTCCTCCACAGGCCGTCTAGGAGGCGACAACCTCCAAGAGTAACAAGTAATCCCGTGGCTTGGAGATGATCAAGTGCCACACTAGCTCTACAATGAAGCAATGCACTTGGCTCTTGGCTAAATCAATTCTCAAACACACTAAGTGGATGAACACAAAGCTCAAATGAGTGTGAGAGAAGTGTAAGGGTGTATGCAATTGAAGAGAGTGCCAAGAAGAAGTCCCTTGCAGCCACAAGGGGGTTATTTATACCCCACATCAAGTGAAATAGCCATTGGGGTCGAAATCCTCCAACCCTGTTGCTTGCCGGTCAGACCAACGAAGGGTGGCCGGTCAGACCGGCCTTAGTTGTAACGGCTAGAAAACTAGCCATTACAGTGCAATCATTGCTCTGACAACAGGGGGTCCGTTTAGACCGAAGGCCAAATGGCCGGTCAGACCGCCCTCGGCTCGGTCAAACCACCATCGGCTCGGTTTGACCAACTGCGGCTCTGGCGGCTCTGGATCGCCAGGCCGGAGGGGATCACGGAGGCCGGTCAAACCGGAGGTGTATGCCCGGTCAGACCGCCACAAAGGGCCGGTCAGACCACTCAAGGACTTGCGGTCAGGCCGCACTCAAGTCCCGGTCAGACCGGATCAACATCCACGGTCAGACCGGCCTTGGTCAGAAGGTGAAGAAAATGAAGTTGGAATGCAAGTGACCTAATGTGACATTTTGATAATCTCTTTGCTTAGGCCATTACCCCTCTTGATAGTACGGCAAAGCTATAAAAATAATCTATGAAATTTGATCACCCAAACTCCTTGATCAATAAGAATAAATTATAAATTTTACCGTCTTCAATCTTCTTGCATCGTGCCATCTCAAATAATCCTCGGTAATTATCTATGCAATTTTTATCATGTGAACCTGACTCAAATATATGAATCTCAAAAGCATCGTTAGTCCACAATTAGCACTCGTCATTAATTACCAAAACAAATAACGGGGCCTAGATGCTTCACTTATCAGGAATATCCATGATTGTACAAAAGAGCACCTCGGAGACATTCTTTTCGGTGGTGCTGAAAATAGGGGAGCTTCCACAGGCCTGACTTTTGTGTCTATGCATGGTGCACACCATATCCCGCAAAACCACCTTCTTCATTCACCACAAGAGCATCTAACTGAACACGAACCTCGGCCCCTGTCATCATCTGCGATGTAGTGTCTTCAACGGCAACACCTTTTTTAAAGTTCTTGATGTCTCGCTTGAATGGGTGGTCAAGAGGGAGGAATTATCGATGTTTGTCGAACGAAAATACTTTCCAACCTTTGTCAACCAAAAGAACTGCAGAGATTCCTTTCATACCGAGCATGAAAATTTTCCATGAACACACCAGCCACAGAATATCCCATAAGCCAGGAAGTCATGCAGGGAGGTATGATACCAAACATGCATTTTGAAGTTTGTCTTCGTGGCTCGGTCGTACGTCAATACCCCTTCATCCCAAGCACGAAACAATTCATCAATCAAAGGCTCCATGTACACACTCATATTATCCCCCGAGTGTCCAGGAATTATCAACAACAAAAAAATATTCTGTCGTTGAAAGATAACATCGGGGGGGGGGATTGAGGGGGATAACGAATACGGGCCAACAAGTGTATGGCGATGCCGACATTCCGTAAGGATTGAACCCGTGTTGCCAGCGCAACACGTACATGACGAGCCTCTTTAGTTCTCTCATGATAAACCGCATCAAACTTTGCCCATGCTTCTCCGTCGGCTGGATGTACCATCATATCAGGATTGTATTAACGTCCATTTTTGTTCCATGTCATCTGCTTCGCGGATTCCTCAGTTATGTATAGCCGTTGGATCCTCGGTATGAGCGGAAGGTACCTAAGGATCTTCTCACCGATTTGGAGCTACCTCTTCTCACCATCACCAGAGTCTACCTCTACGTACCTAGAGGATTTACACTTTGGATAGTACTTATCTTCTGCATATTCTTTTTTAAATAAAATGCATCCATTCGGACACACATGTATCTGCGCGTATGGCATCTTAAGTGCACGAAGGAGTTTTTGTGCGTCATACATGCTCTTAGGCAGAATGTGACCTTCCGGAAGCAGACCATCAAATATTGACAAGATAGCATCGAAGTCATCTCTACTCCAGCTAAACTTGGACTTCAGGGCCATTAGACGTGCAATGGCATCCAGTTGAGAAACCTTAGTATGCCCATGAAGGGGTTGCTGTGCCGCCTGGAACATCTGGTAATATGCCTTTGCGGTTTCCTCTGGCTCGTCCTCCATACACCATTCATCATAGTCATGTAACATATCTCCTATCCTGGCATCGGAATCATATTCATCGATTCGTTGTCTCACGCCCTCCTCTCTCGCACGATGGCGCTCACCATGTAAGGTCCACTAGGTATAGTTTGGCATAGATCCATTCTTCACAAGATGTTCACCCAACTGCTTCTTTGATTGTTGACACTTGTTTTGACAATCAACACATGGACACCAAGTAGTAGGCTTCCCATTAAGCCTGGCAAAAGCCCCCTCGATGAAAGCATTGGTCTTGTTAATCCATTCAAGGGTCATCCCAGACACATTTGGGCGGCCCGTGTACATCGACTCACGGTCATCCATCCTCTAACAAATCAGCGAATAATATAAGAATTGTTTGAATCTACCGAGTGCCTATACTCTCTAATAGGTGAGGATAGGTCCTAATCCCACCCGAGGATGTGTAGACGGTGTTAGTTTTCATGCCCTACTCCGGTCCGAGACAGAATTTCGGCAGCATCTCCCTATTTTTCTCCAAATACACGTCCCATCAAGGAGATTGTGTATCCAGAGAACAACAGGGAGGTTCTGTCGAAACCCTATCTCGGACTGGAGTAAGGCATGAAAACTAAACCGCTCTACACATCCTTGGGCTGTCCAAAAAACATGGACAATTCGAAACAGATATGGTTTCAGATATGCAAAGATCTGTATATCTACTCCAATCATATCTCTTTCGAACGGGAGACGGCTAACTAGGTTACGTGATACACCTACATTATATCTAATTAATGTAAGTGTGCAAGAGAAGCCCAGGGTCTCTCACCTATGTGCCTCTCGGGCTAGATGGACGACGACGTTGGTGAAGGCAGTGAGGAAGCCATGTAGTAGAAGGAGGCGGCGACGAACTCACAGTACACCCCCGGCATCAAAGCGATCACGGCTACACAAGTCGATGTAGGTGCTAAGGTCTGTACTGAAGAAAAACAGTCATGTCAATTGAAAATTTTGGCAGCACCTCCCCGCGCGGGGAGGTTTCCAAAACCTGCAACAAACGAGATGGCACGATGGCCGACAACCACATACAAACATAACAACACATATATGCACCACATATACAAATTAGCTATAAGCAATAAACCCTAAAATCACCACATATGCAATACATCAACTTCCTATATTTTCTTTTGTCGAATATCACAATACTTAGTCTATACTAAATAGTTACTCTATACTAAAACTACTTTTGTTCCATTAAACACTTACATTAAACCCCGGTGGTGGGTCGAGGGACGACCCGGTGGTGGGTCAGGGGAGGCCGGCCGGTGGAGAGGCTTTACGCGTGGAGGACGGTGGCGACTGCCGGAGGGCGATGGCCGGGAAGGGTGTGTTGACGCGAAAAATCAACATGCCGGCCTGAGAGATCTGCTTAGCTCCAGTGCAGGTCCTAGAATAGATGAATCACGGGCGTGCCAGTCAGTTTAATCCTGCCACTGACAAGTTATACAAAACAACAGAGCATAAATCATATCGGCCAATAGACCGATACCCCAAAACTAACTGATCGACTGATAAGCCGATGGTGCAATTCCAGCCGATGCCGATGCCAGCCGATGGTGTTAAGGTTTGAATCCATTGGCTGTGCGCTGAGCAAATATTTATATAAAGGCGATCGACTGATAATAACATGATATATATATAACATTGCAGGAACCAATCACATGATGAAATAGATATTGATTTAAAGGTTAAAGCACACATCGGCTGGAAGTCCGATGTCATTAAATCCAAATGATCGAATATTCAATGAAACCTCTGCTGTAATCGGCCATATCCGACTTGTATACAATCCTTGCAAGCCGATGCAATACCCAGATGACTCACCGGCTGAAACTCCGATGAAACCCTTAGTGGCAGTCAACAGGCAGGCTAGAGATTACGGTTCTAATCATGACTTAGTAGATCAAACCGATGCAGCACTAAGAAAAGTAATATCTAGACAATCAAGCCCTTGGCTGATTTTCAGGGTGGTAGATGCCTAAACCAATCTAATCTTGTATACAGTTTAGCCGATAACGATAGAGACCCTAAAACGAGAAACAGCCTATAGGGCTAAACTAAAATACTAAGATTAGATTATTAGAGACATATGATAGATAGTCAGGCAAGCATGCTAACTAAACCGGAGCAATCCAAGAGATCGAACGTACTGATGCAGCCTTGGACAACGTCGACGTAGTCAATATGATCGCCTGATCCGACAGAATGTTGGACTTATTCCTTTGCTGGAGGTCGAACCTAACCGATGCAGCCCAGCGCCGGATGACAAGTTTCGCCGGATGTTGAACGAAGATGAAGAATAAAATAGTAGCGATGCGCCGAATTGTATTGATCGAGAGATGATTTACATGAACCTTGGGCTTACATATTTATACCCGTAGGGTGACAAAGATCCTAACAGATTACAAAACAAACTTTCCTAAAGATAAACTAAGAAACCAATAATCTCTTCCTAATTAATAGATACATGTTGTATCCTCCCTGGACTCGGTTTCTTTTGGATAAGATCTTCTCAAACCGAATCTAACAAGAACCCGACTGCTGGAAATATGGATCCTCCATCGGCTGTCGCAAAACTCTCAGCCGATTCTGCTTCGAGCCGATATTAACCCTTAGCCGATAAGGACTTCGGGGCTTACCAAATTTTGGCGTTAACACATGCCCCTAGTTTTGGAGTATGAGAAGTCATGCTTCAAAATTGTCATTTTCTTGATCGCCCCAAAACTGATTCTTTTCTTCTTCTTGACACCGGCTCTCATAAGCCGATACCTTCTGTAATAGCTGAGCCAGGCTGTCAAACTCTTGGTTGAAAAACCTGCCTCGATAAGCTACTGACGACCCTTGGAATGCAAGATCTGCTATCTGCTCATCACTTAGGCTCAAACTATAACATCGGCTGTGGATACTACGAAACCTTTGAATGTATTCTTTAGCCGATTCTCCTTCTTGCTGTTTAATTGATATCAAATCTGCAAGCCTCAACTCGCTAACCCCAGCAAAGAAGTACATATGAAACTGCTTCTCAAGATCGGCCCAACTTCTGATGGAATTCGGTGGCAATGATGAAAATCATGTAAAAGCCGATCTAGTCAAAGACAATGGAAAAAGCCTAACCTTCAGAGCTTCTTCAGCCGATGCTTCCCCACATTGAGCTAAGAATTGGCTGATATGTTCCATTGTGGATATACCATCTTGCCCTAAAAACATGGAGAAATCTAGAACCTTGTATCGGCTTGGAAGTGGAACCCTATCAAACCACTCAGGATATGGCAGCCGATACACAGAAATTTGATTTTTATGTTTAATTCCAAATTGCTCCTCCATTACCTTTACAATTATATCGGCCCAATCCTCTTTGAATGGATATCTTTGAATTCCCTCCGGCTGATATTGCTGAAGCGGCTCCGCACACCGATATTGATCAACTTGCCCCCCGAGCCAATTTTGTTGTTGCCCATAGTGCTGAGATTGCTCACCAATTTGCCCCTCATGCTGACTTCTTAAAGCAATTACCTTAGGAACTGTTTCCTCGATCAAACCATACTATGTATTCATCAAAACTCTAGATTGATCGAGCACAACACGATGAATGACGCTATCAACCATCTCTTGAAGTGTCTCATCATCCATCGGCTCAGTAGACTGTTCCCTGTCCTCATTTATCAGCTTGAGAGATTGTTCTTCCTCGGCCTTGACTTCTTTACCAGACATTGCGGAAATTATGGGTATGCCAAGCCGTGTAAAAAGATATGTTGTCCAAAACACGGTCCCACTGGGCGTGCCAAAAATGTGTTGACGCGAAAAATCAACACGCCGGCCTGAGAGATCTGCTTAGCTCCAGTGCAGGTCCTAGAATAGATGAAGCACGGGCGTGCCAGTCAGTTTAATTCTACCACTGACAAGTTATACAAAACAGCAGAGCATAAATCATATCGGCCAATAGACCGATACCCCAAAACTAACTGATCGGCTGATAAGCCGATGGTGCAATTCCAGCCGATGCCGATGCCAGCCGATGGTGTTAAGGTTTGAATCCATTGGCTGTGCGCTGAGCAAATATTTATATAAAGGCGATCGGCTGACAATAACATGATATATATAACATTGCATGAACCAATCACATGATGAAATAGATATTGATTTAAAGGTTAAAGCACACATCAGCTGGAAGTCTGATGTCATTAAATCCAAATGATCGAATATTCAATGAAACCTCTGCTGTAATCGGCTATATCCGACTTGTATACAATCCTTGCAAGCCGATGCACTACCCAGATGACTCACCGGCTGAAACTCCGATGAAACCCTTAGTGGCAGTCAACAGGCAGGCTAGAGATTACGGTTCTAATCACGACTTAGTAGATCAAACCGATGCAGCACTAAGTATGAAAAGAAAAGTAATATCTAGACAATCAAGCCCTTGGCTGATTTTCAAGGTGGTAGATATCTAAACCAATCTAATCTTGTAAACAGTTTAGCCGATAACGACTGAGACCCTAAAATGAGAAACAGCCGATAGGGCTAAACTAAAGTACTAAGATTAGATTAATAGAGACATATGATAGATAGTCAGGCAAGCATGCTAACTAAACCGGAGCAATCCAAGAGATCGAACGTACTGATGCAACCTTGGACAATGTCGACGTAGTCAATATGATAGCCTGATCCGACAGAACGTTGGACTTATTCCTTTGCTGGAGGTCGAACCTAACCGATGCAGCCCAGCGCCGGATGCCAAGTTCCGCCGGATATTGAACGAAGATGAAGAATAAAATAGTAGCGATGCACCGAATTGTATTGATCGAGAGATGATTTACAAGAACCTTGGGCTTACATATTTATACCCGTAAGGTGACAAAGATCCTAACAGATTACAAAACAAAATTTCCTAAAGATAAACTAGGAAACTAATAATCTCTTCCTAATTAATAGATACACGTCGTATCCTCCATGGACTCGGTTTCTTTTGGATAAGATCTTCCCAAACCGAATCTAACAAGAACCCGATTGCTAGAAATATGGATCCTCCATCGGTCGCAAAACTCTTAGCCGATTCTGCTTCGAGCCGATATTAACCCTTAGCCGATAAGGACTTCGGGGCTTACCAAATTTTGGCGTTAACAGGGTGGCCGGGAGGCACGGCCATGGGGCGGTGGGTGTCGGGGACGGTGGGGCGGCGGGCGCGACCGGGGGCGGCGGCCGGCGCTGCCGGGGACGGCGGGCACGGGGCGTAGCCGGGCGGTGGGTCGGAGGGACGGCGGGGGTGGCGGCGGAGGGCGGCGGACGGGAGGACGACGGCGTTTTGTGTTGTGTTGTGTTGTGTGTGTTGTGTGCGGCCAGCCAAAACTTACTAAGTGTTGGACAAGTTTGTTGAGTGCCCTAGATCCGGCCCTCGGCAAGGCTTCGCCGAGTGCCGCAGGCGAGGCACTCGGCAAACTTAAAAAATTTTTGTAAGTTTGCCGAGTGCCCGGTGAGAGGCACTCGGCAAAGGCTTTGCCGAGAGCGTACGGGAGGAGCACTCGGCAAACCTAAATAATTTTTTAGGTTCGCGAGTGCCCTTTGCGAGGCACTCGACAAAGCCTTTCTTGAGTGCCACTGGATGAGCACTTGGCAAACCTAAATAATTTTTTAGGTTTGCCGAGTGCTTTATTTCAGGTACTCAAGCAAACATTTTTCCCCCTGTAGGCAAGGGTGGAGGCCACGTGTCTGTCTTTGCCGAGTGCCCCTAGGGTTGCACTCGGCAAAGGCTTTGTCGAGTGCTTTTACGTGGTGCACTCGGCAAAGTAATTACCTATTAGATGGAAAAAATAATTTAAAAATTTTAAATTATTTAAAAAAATCCCATAACTTGGCATGGTGCCATGTATGTTATATATTACATGCAAAAAAAATTTTGTCGCTAATTTATAAATTTAATCATCATTATGGCCCTAAATTTGTGAGATGAGTATAAACTCTAATATTCTTATTCGGAGATGTTTCGGTTTATAAGCGTTGTACGTGATAAAAGTTTGGAGGGTGTTATACAACAAAATCTTAAAATTTTGCCGAGTACATAGGTGAAGCACTCGGCAAAGATTATGTTTGCTGAGTGCGGGTGGTGGACACTCGGTAAATTTTACCTTTTGCCGAGTGCCTCTCATCGCCACTCGGCAAAAGTGAAGTTTTGCCGAGGGCCTTGGTGGGGCACTCGGCAAAGGTTAAGTTTTGCCGAGTGCCCCTGTTTGTCGAGAGCCACACTCGGCAAACAAGCATGTTTGCCTAGTGTTCGGCTTTGCGAGAGGCACTCGGCAAACATGATGTTTGCCGAGTGGCCGAGGTTATGCACTCGGCAAACGTCGGGATTTCGGTAGTTTTGTTGGATCGAGCTTGTGACGTGTGTGTGAAAGTAACAAGGATAAACACGACGCGTATACATGTTCACGCCACTCATTAATACCGTACTTCTGTGTTTGAGACTATGAGGATGCAAGAGTGTATGATGCAAGCTTACAAAGATTAGTCTGTGCTAGGGTTCTTCTTTCTAGGGTTTTTAGGGCTCCGATCAATCTCATTTTTATCCGATCTCTTTTAAGTGGCATCACCCCTTTCTTTTATAGCCCAAGAAGGGGTTTACAGTGCCGTTATCACCTAAGGAATGTTTATGCTACGTCTTGTAATTGTCCCCTCTGACATCCCTGATTTAATGGTAGGATTCCTATGGTGGCCTTGTTTTTACCGTGCCCCGAGCACCCTGCCAGGAGGCCCCGAACAACTATGTCTTCTTCCTCTTGCCACCTGTTCAAAACCGGGCTTGGAGCCCAAGCCATGGCACGATATAACAGTTGTTGATTCCCTTTGCTTGGCGGCAAAGTTGTAGATTGCTAGCCAGCATGCATCACATTGCTCCACCCTTGTTGCGATGGGTGACGTGGCATCGCCAGCGGCTTTAGACCTTGCCACCGTCTAGTTGTATGCAACCGTGCTATAATTTTGAGCAGTAATCTTCTAGGCGTCGCAATGCAATCGGTATGATGATGTTGCACTTGATCAGGTCACCAGGTCCACTATCCTGCTTAGACCGCCAGCGGTGCACATCGCCTTTGCCTTGAGACTATAACTCATAGGCAGAGATCTTCGTGAAGTTCTAGGAGTAGAAAATTCTAAGGGGTTCCCGGTTGGATTTATCATATTACTTGTTTCTATCCAATGGTAACATCAATCCCTCGGACCGTTGTGCCCCTGGGCTACGTCCTGCTCTCGGGGCACACATAGTGCCCGAGTCCCCTGACCATGCCCAAGATTTGTTGACAATTCATTTATTTGTACATTCAAATAATTATCACAAATTATTTAACTATTCAGACATTCAGCACTATTACATGACATACTCATGATATCTTGGACAGGGTGGCATTGAGGCAAGACGGGGCGGGTTGGGCAGGAATGCCCCTGTCCCCTCTCCCCGACCCCAACCTCACAGAGACAATTGGATGAAAAACATCACCCGGCCCCGCCCCCGCAGGGGACTTGCTCACCCGGCCATGTTGCTGCTCTGCCGAGACAACGATGAGTCGATGGTTAGGGACAGGAACTAGCGTCCGATGATAAGGCAGCTGACGAGGCGGCGTGATGATGATTGACAAGCAGCGAGACGATGTGGCGAGGCAACCGAGCGATGATCGATGATGACGAGAGACAAGGCTCAGTGATGAGGCCACGCGATGATGACTGACAAGCAACACGATAGTGTGGCAAGGAGGAGAACGATGTGGCGGCATGCATGCAGAGGAGCAGCGAGGAAGTGTGGCGTCCTCACCAGCGCGTGGTTAGCGTGTGTGGGTGTAACATCTGAAAAATCGGAGAATTTAAAACCGGGAATTAAAAATCGAACTTACAAAAACCTTTTGACTTGCTTCTTGATTGAGTTTTCGCTTCTTATTTGCCGACTTGGTTGCATAAATTTATACGCGAACAATTCATTTCGATGTTTGTAAAAAACCAAAAGATTTGAATTTCATTTGGGAGAAAATTTTCGGAGTTTAGAATCGGGAATTTTAATATAAAATAGGAAAAGTGTTATGGATTTATAAAAATATATAATTGGGAGCAAAACATTATTTAGGTGACTGAGTAATATTAATTAGTGAGCAAAATGAGTAATAAAATATTTTAGGGTATCTATATGAAATCTAGAAATTAATTTGAATCAAAATCGCATTTTCTCGAATTGAGGAAAAGAATTAAATTAGATATGTAAAATATATTTGTAAAATAATAAAAGTGGGTGAAAAGGTTGGACATATATTTTACAACTTATTTTTAGGTGTGTTATATTTTATTTTGAATTTTGGAGGTGAAAGGAAATAAAATTGGGAAATTAGGAAATTAATTCGGGAAAATGTGAAAAGTCACTATTCATTGCACGCCAAGTGTTCGACGCCGTACCCGGACCCCGGACCGCCTCGCCACCGCGTGCCGCGCGTCACTCCCGTACCGGGGCCCCGTGCACGCACGTTCTCACCGGCGTCACCCTCCTGCGCGCACGGAGTCGCCGTACGTCGCGCGTCGCCCGCCCCGCCCGCGCCATGCGCGCGTCGCAACCACGCGCTAACCGCTGCAGTGAGCCGCGCGCGCGCCACGCGCCACGTGCCCGCGCCGTGCTGCGCACGGCCCGCCGCTGCGCACCCCGCGCCTCGGCCCCGCTCGCTCGCGCCGCGCATGCGCGCCATGCCGCGCCAGCTCGCCCATGCCGTTCGCCGTCGCGTCGTCCCTTTCCCTGTCGACTGCCTATAAAAGACCTCGATAGCTTGAGCTCCAAACACGAAACTTGACCGCCTCTTTTCCCTCTTCAAAACCCCCCAAAACTCCCCTGCTGCCATAGCCCGTACATGAAGAATTTCGCAGAAGATTGAGGCCCGGTCGGAAGAACCCTAAACCGACCGCCCGGAGCCAAGTCCAAAATTCGTCGTCCCCAGTCGATTTCCTCCCAAATCGAAGGTACTTCCGCGATCTCCATTCTACAAGCTTCGTTTCCCCTAAGTTTTCCGGACCGATTAGCCGCCGGAGACCCGTCACCGACGAGCCGCCGCATTCCTCTGTTTCGGCCGCCGCCGTGCGCACGTCGCTAGCACACCACCTTGCCTTCCCGGCCAGCCACACACCGTCGCCATTAGCGTCGCTAGGTCATTTAGGTGCTCTGCGACCCCTCAACGTGGCCGTTCCATCGCCGAAGCACGCCGGCGACGAGCTCCATTGTCGCCGTGATATGGCTACCGTCGCCAGCACGTTCTACCACCCCAAAGCTTTGGCTATCCCTTGGAACGCAACCATCATAGCTTCTAGATGGTTAAAAGTAGCCTAGCACCCCCACCCCGCCACCCTCGCCGTTATTCGCTCGGGAGATTTGCGGCGGCGCGAGGAAGAAGAAGAACCGTGCAAAAAGAAATAAAAACAGGGTAGGAGCGAGAGTGAACGACATTGGCTCGGTAGCGCAGCGGTGGAGCTGAGCCATTTATTTCCTTTTTCTCTTCTTTTGCCGCGAAGAGAGCGAGGAAAGGGGAAAGAAAAGAAAAGAGGAAAGAGAGGAAAGGGGAAAGAAAAGAAAAGAGGAAAGAGACGAGCGCGTAGCTCGGTGGAGAGGCGAGGAGCGAAGGACGAGGTCGCGGGTTCGAGCCCATCTCGCGCGAGTTTTGCCATTTTATTTTTCTTTCTCGTTTTCCTTCCTTCACGCCCCTACGTCGAGTGAGAAAGGAGGGAGTAAAGGAGGAATAAAAGAAAAAAATATAGGGAATAAGATTTGAAAGAGTAGAGTAGGTATAAATATAAATTTATTTTGGAATAATTTTTACAAAGGTTGCTTAGAAAATTAAAATCTATTATTTCACAATCTTTTCAAAAACCCGAATTTATTTGCTCAAATTAGTTTAATCACAACAAAATATAATTAATCAACCTAAAGTATTTTTACAACCATGATGATAAAGTATGATTTTTAATTAAATTATTTAGGGGATAATTATGAGATTAATTTATGACCTAAGTACAACTTTTATCTAAACTCGGATTATTAGGAAAATTCACCAATATTATTTAACATAGCTATAATTAAGATGTTATCATGACCTGTTATTTAACATTATCATAGGCTCCCCAAAAATCTAAAGTAACCAATATGGTTCCAAACATTGGGAATATAATTGTCACCTAAAATTGGTATTAAACACAAATTTTATCATATGGATTTTCTGAAATTAAAATCTAAAATTAATTCATGCAGTGTCAAGCTTTAGGGTTAACTAGTTATTTTCGGATTTAATTATTATAAACCCTAGGACTTCTCGTCCGAGAAATAATTTGATGAAATTGAAAGGCAATCACTTTCTTTTATTAATTGAATCATCAACTCTAGTATTTCTCAAACTTTAAGCATATTAAAATAAATATCGCTCCCTTCTTAACGAAAGCGGATTCAATACAAAACTTTGGGTCTTTATAACCCTTTCGCTCTAACCCGGATTTCGTCGAAACTCGAGCCTAGGTTCGCATAGAGTCATAGCCTAGTGTTAGGAGCCGCTATTGCGATTTACTTGGTTTTCTTTTGGATCTTCTTGGATTCTATTTGAATTCTAATCGAATTCAAATTCGATTTCTCGCACGTATGATTAGCGTCCAGGAAGGCGTTGAGTACGCGAAGACCCCAACCAACAAGTGTGCGAGCAAGGCAAGTCAACACATCCCTTTGGACATATTGATCCTATTTTGTGAAATGATGTTGTTTTCAATTATAAATTGTATGCTATACACAAATGAGTGCCTATTCTTGATATATCCTGCCTTGATATTGAATACCCTTAGAAATATTCTTTGTAACCCTCTATGTGATACAACCGGAGGTTATCTTCGTAAAATGCTTAGCCACGCTTATACTAGATTCTTGCATACTCATGATTTTACAAATAAGCCTCGTGCTTGGGCAACTATCTTGGGAAGATGGTTGAGACACGGCAAGTGGAGACATGAGCGCCACGTTGCCTTGATCATGTTGGAAATGGCTTTGATGAAAAATGAAAATACAAACCAATGTTTTTAGACTGGGGCGGATGGATGGATTTGGGTGGATTCCGGAAAAGGCTAGTACCGTCCCTGGTCAGTTAAGGACCGAGCCATGAGACTACAACTTAGAACGAGCCAGTACAACCGTACTTCTCGAATGGGTATAGACCTAGCTGATTAAATATCCGAGCGGAGGCGGTATCCTTGCATAGCGGGTTCGGGTGTTGGCGTTGAGGTAAGGGCTTGCCGGTGGGGGTGCACCACCGGTGGGTGCCTAGACGATAGTTAAGGGCCTTCCGGCAGGGTGTACCGCTGGTTGGTACCTGGGCAGAGATCGGGCATGTGATCAACATGAAGAAATGAAGACATGAAGAAAAGGACATGAAGATGGAAAGTTCAAGGATAGAGCAATTCTTTCTCTTACCCCGGGAACGCCAGAACTCCTCTCACTGCTAGGAAATGACGGCTAGAGTGCATGAGGGCTTAAGTTCATGGAGCGGGTACTGCCAAAGTGAGGTTATCGAAAGGCTTTGCCGTGACCGTCCCATATAGAGGGATGTGAGCTCATTCAATGAGTAGTTGCGGAGTACGGGTAAAGTGTACATCCACCGGTGTGAGTTAATCAATCTATTCGAATAGCCGTGCTCGCGGTTAATGAGCGACGTGACAAGTGTTTCCGTGGCTAGACTCATAAATTTTAAAATGATGGTTGGGATTGCATAATGATTTTACGTGCTTGGGAAATCAACTTCTCTATCGGGAGAAGGGGAAGACACCCCCGAAAACCATGACGAATCGGAGGCGGGAAGCTATCCTTGGGATCACAATGGATGGTGGACGAACCGTCGCCGACTTAATATAATCTGAAACTAAAATTTGACTTGGCTAGATGTTAGGATTGTGAAATGATTTGTGAAAATTGGCTTTACGCAAAAGAACCTCACCATCCTTTGAATGACCCTATCATGTGCATCATTCCGTGTTGGCTTGCCGAGTACGTTGGGTACTCACCCTTGCTATACGCACAAACCTCCGTATGAAGGAAATGAGGAATACCCGTACACATACTACTAGGAGGAATGAAGACAATGGAGCGCAACAGTCTTAGTCCCGGTCGTTGCCCGTGGCAATCGGCATGCTTGCTGCCTTCCGTCTGCTATCTTATCTAATTTCCGTTTTCGGATGTATCCGACCGGTAGGTCCTATATGTATTGGATATTGCCTTCGGGCCTATTATTGTAATAATTTCGTTGTAAGACTATTCGTGCACTTTGCACTGGTAATTGAACTGTATTCGTGGGTACCAAACTACTCGATCCAGGGGATAAGGTACTATGAACACGAATGATTCCCGTCCTCAAAAACGAGGGTCTACAGTGGGGTTGTGGCAGCTGTGGGGTTGGGTGAGGTAGTGGAGAGTTGGATTGGAAAATTAGGGTTTTCTTTATATACGGGTTTTCACTAAGTAGGTCAACTGGGCTTATATGAACATGCTATTTTTGGAGGATAACTCATATCCCGAGGCCTCACCAAGTCACCGCGGGTTAGTTTGAATCCCTCCCTCGTCCCAAAATTTGTGGGGCCTCGTCCCAACTCACCCGCGAGTGATATCCCCAGCTCCGTAGGGACGGATCCCTGCCCGATACCCACCCCCAAGCTCCTAACGGGTAAATTGCCACCCTTAATCTTGGAGTAAATGATAGCTAAATTTGTTAATAGTATGCATGTCGATGGCTCCCGCATATAAGAATAGCTACATTTCTTTTGCGAAAGGAATAAGTCCATATTTGACCATCCAACTATTGCCGAAGTTTAATTTTGACCATCCAATTACAAAACCGGGTATCGGACACCCTGAACTACTCAAGCCGTTTACGTTCGGATATCCCAGGCGGTTTTGACTGTTTCCTTTGCCACGTGGCACCTAGGGCTGAGTCAGCCCTTGCTGACTCAGCACCTGCCGTTACCCCTCTTTCACGCTCTGTTTGCGCTCTCGCTCTCTCTCACGCTCTGTTTTCTCACCCATTCCCCCTCTCCAAAGCGGCGGCGACCGAAGTAGGCAGCTGGCGGCGGCGTCCAGATCTACGGCGGAGCAAGGGGCCCTCGAGGGAAAAAATGTGGCGTGGAGGAAATCGGCAGCAGTGCGCAAGGGGGCGGAAGAAGGTGGCTGCGGCGCTTGAGATTGCGCCACGACAGTAAGGTGTGAACCCTAGCTCATGAAGAACCCTAGCTGAATAGGTGTGTCTATAGATATGTGTTGAAGAAAGATTTTGATTTGTTGGCCTTCTTAATTTTGTAGCCATGGATCCACTAGATATGTTGGATTGTTAGGTTTCATTTCAATGGGGAATTTGTTACGAGTAGTAGGAGCCTAGAATATGTTGGTGGATCCGAGGGTTTGAGTTGGGTTGAGCGAGACAAAGTCTCTCTGCCAGAGATAAAGGGGCATCTAGCTGAACATTGCATTGTCGAGCCTGGAGCATTGATGCACTGGTTGTGTCCTGGAGCAGAACTAGTAGATGGTTTGAGGGTGTTAGTAGATGACACATCTTGTTTGACAATGTCCAATTATGTAGTTGATGGTGGAGCAGTGGATATATATGTTGAAAATCCAGTAGTTATTCAATCTAGTGGCAGTGACTATGAGGATGAGATGGAAGTTGACTGTAATGAGGATTCAGAAGAGGATTCTGATGCTGATATGGAAGTAGTTGGTACTGCACAGTCCATTGTAGTGAGAGGAAGCAATGAGACCCGGAAAATATGGAAAATATTGAGAATGATAAGGGCAAGGCAGTGTTAGTTGCAGGTCAAGAGGATGACTCTAGTGACAGTGACTTTTTACCAAGAGATGAAAGTTCATCTGAGGAGGATGAGGAAGCTGAAGAGATTAACAGAAACTTTAGGAGTTTCAAGATGTGTACAATGAGAAGATCTAATGAAAATGACAATGATGGTTATTGGACACCCTATGCTGACAGCAGTGAAGATGAAGCTACTAGTGATGATTTGAGTGATGGTGGGGATGTGACAGTTAGGACCAGTCAATATAGTAGATTTAGTAGAAAGGACCCAATACCAAAATTTGAGTTGGGAATGAAATTCTCTAGCAAGGATCAGTTCAAGAAAGCAGTTGTAAAGTATGGCTTGGCAAAGAGGAAGTTCATAAAGTTTGTGAAAATGAGGCAAAGAGGATGATAGCTGTATGTGGGTGGGCCACATGCCCTTGGAGATGTTTATTGTCAACTAACTCAAGGACAAATAGTTGGCAAATTGCTTCATTCAATAGTGTTCATACATGCTGTCGATGTAGTAGGTCGACACGCAGGGATCCTGGGGACCCCCTTTTTGGTTCGGCACGGGGAGCGATGTATCCTGGCTCAAACTCGTAGAAAAGATGAAATAATGCAGATGAGGCGGGAATTTATACAGGTTCGGGCCACCGACGCGGTGTAATACCCTACTCCTGTGTGTATGTAGTATATGGGGGAGGTTGCCAAGAACAATGAGAGTGTTCCTCTCCCTTAGACTTTGAGATGGATGGGAGATCTCTGCAGGCTAGTTGGAGGGACTTAACCTATTTTTCAGAACGTGAACTCCTTTTCTTGGATCGGAACGGAACCTCTTTTATGAAGGACTTGGGTCTCCTTTTATAGAACAAGGGAACACCACAGCAGTCCTACCCTTTCTCTACTTCGCTCCACGTGAGGGAGCGGTTTTTGCCTTGTCTTGTCGGAGAAGCCATCCCATTCTTACTCCTCCCTGTTTGCCGCGTCATGGAAGGCGGAAAAAGAGCGGCCGTCGTGGCTGCCATGCCGCTGACGTGATGATGGTTTGCCTACCCCCTCCAATGGGTCCCACCGGTCGACGGCCCATTCCATAGGGAGGTGTAGGCACCGTGCTTCCTGCGCTCGCACTCTCTCTCCCACGCAGCCGCCCAGTGCATTAAATGCGACTGGACAGAGCGTGAGAGGGGCGTGCGCGGAGTGGGTGCGCGGCCATACCATGGTCTTAGTCAAGAACTTTTAGCCCCTTTTGCCTCGTAATAGGCAAAAAGGGGTGATGATGGGAGCAACTGACAGCCGCGTCTCACATCGCATTGAATGCGACGGGGCAGGCGCTCAGCTTTCCCCTATTTGAGCATTAAATGAGTTGGTTGGCGGTTGGATTCGCCTCTCTCTCGAGAGGTGCGGGATGGAGGATGAGGGTCGGCGATCCGGACCCTCCGACCAGTGGGTCCGAGAAGCCGAGACTTGCCTAGACTTTCAGGGCATAACTTTGGCGCTCCTTGATGGACAGGGGCACCTTCCTTTTTCTTAAATGCCACGCCCACGACATACCCCCGGGCCCATATCACCCACAGTAGCCCCCGGCGTTGACCGAGGCCGAGTCGGGCTCGGGCGCGGTTGACGCCATTTCCTTGAGCGTGTGGGCCCGGGTATTTTGGCGTTTTCGCTACGGCAGGCGGTCGATACGCGACGACTGATGTCGCACCTGGCCAAGCCTTTTCTTAGGACGGGGGGCGAGTTTGTTTGGGCCACGCGCATGGGGGCCCATTCAAAACCGCCTAGCACTCTCCGTCCCGCGTAGTGCACCTGGCAGGCGCGGAACCCCAGGCGGCACGAAATCCGAATGGCGCGGGAATCCAAGGGGATGCGAAAATCTAAAGGGCGCGGAGACGAGGGGCGCTTCGTGTGGTAGTGGGGCGAATTTAATGCCGTAGAATCCGAGGGGCGGTGGCATCTTATAAAACCAGATCCGCATGGAAGGGGATCGATTTCTACGCTTTCCACTGCCATCTCCTCTCATTGCCATTCGCCCTTCGTCTACCTAGCACCTCCTGCTCCTTCCGTTGCCTTTCTTCCACCTTCAGCTTTCTCCTTCTGTGCTTCTGCATCCACCCCCGCAATGGGCCGCGATTCACCTCTGGAGCCGGGGAGTGTGCTCCCCAAGTCCTTGGTGCGCACTGCGGAGGCTCGCAGCCTCTTCAACAAATTCTTGTCGAGCGGCACGCGTAGCGGCGGCAACATCCGAAGGAGCGGCCTCCCCACAGGATGGTGTTCTTCGCCTCCTTCGCCATGGTCGGGCTGGTGCCGCCCTTTTCCCGCTTCTTCCTTGACGTCCTGGAGTTCTACGACCTCCGGCTGCACCACCTCACCCCCAACGCCATCTTCTACCTCGCCGTGTTCGCCCACACCTGCGAGATGTTCGTGGGGGTGAGGCCTTCTCTCCACCTCTTCCAGCAATTCTTCCGGGTATACCGGGCTGGCTCCCCCGGCGCGGTGGGGTACGTGGCGATCCAGCCGCGGAACGACAGGCGGTCGGAACTCCCTTCATCGACATCCACCCTCGCTCCAGGTGGGAGAACTAGAGGGCGTTCTGGTTCTACACCAGCTTGGGCAACCACCCCCGCCTCTCCCTGCCGATGGGGATCCCAGTGAACCAGAGGAACTGGGGGGCGCGCCCACGAGCCGGGAGGGGGCTGGACGGGGTGCTGGACCGGATCTGCTACCTCCGGCGGGGGGGGCCTGTCCAGCCACGCGGTCTTCCGCGACTTCCTGATGAGGCGCATAGCGCCGTTGCAGGAGAGGCCGCGCCCCGCCTACATGTACACGGGCCCCAACAATGACATGCGGACCTTCGCGGGCGCCATCTTCGATTGGGACGAGAGGGACCTTCGGACCCTGGTCCGCCGCTGCCTCGGCATCACGGAGAAGGACTTGGCGCAGCTCCCGCGCGGGTTGGTGCCGCTGTGTCAGGACTCCGCGCGCCCGGAGATCCTGCACCTGCTGCAGTGTTAGTGATATGCCCTAGAGGCAACATGGAGATGTTGGATATCACGTCAATGTTTATGTATTTATGAATAAAGTGTTATTCAGTTCCATGAAATAGACATCTCGTATTGATCAATAAGTACGTGACTTATTTATGAGACTCTTTATGTATGAATCTATTTCTAAACGATCCCTGATCATATGTCATATTGTTGGAACAAATATGATTCTAAGATCGGCATGTTTATTGATTGATGATCATGTCTCATAGATCATGGGTATGGAGATACCAAATCAATAAACATGGACATATGTGTTAGAGAACACATTGTTGGATAGACCCACCATTAGATACTACAGGAATCAATGTGCCATTAGTTGGTCTCAGGTAGTGTTGGTACAAAGTCCTTAGACCTGAGATCACCATAGATTCCAACATGTGTAGTAGCCTACTTTGGGACTACCAAACGCTATTCCGTGCGGGTAGTTATAAAGGTAGTTTTCGGGTTTGCTATGAAACATGGAGTGGGATGTGAGTGATCAAGATGGAATTTGCCCCTCCTTTGGAGAGATATCTCGGCCCCTCGAGGTAATGGATTATGGAAATGCATGGCCATGCTAAGTTGATTGAGGAGTCAATCAACGACGGATAATCCAATACGGTTCGAGTGAATGGTTAAGCTATTGAAGGGATGGCACACATCTTGCCTATAGCTTAACGGTATCGTGAGGCAAAGGGATTTGTGTACACATTACGGAGTTCGAGCCGATATTATTCTTGTATACTATGGTGTCAATATGTGCTGCTAGGCGCCGCTGTTGTGTGTCGGCTGAGTTAGACTCGAGCCGACGATCGGCTAAGTTAGACTATAGCCGAAACCGAGTATACCGAACCTACGGTCGTACGCTTAAGGGGATAAGAACAGGCATTCGAGTTGGACTCGGCTACGGCTCGATCGGATAGGGATCCGATCGGATAGAGTCCTATGGGCTTACGACGTATGGGCGGCCAACTCTATGAGATACGGATGAGATCCGATTCAAAATAGAGTCCTAATCGGCCACTAGTCCTAGTCGGCCAACTCTATATAAAGGAGGGAGGGGTGGAGAGCGGGACACGTCAATTGCATCACGTGCAACAGAAGTCGCCGAGATCAATCTCCACGGAAATCCTCCCCACTTTCGAGCCAAACCCTAGCCTTGCATCGCGTGCTAGCACACGGGTGTACGGCGTTCGTCCCCGGACGTGTGGATACCGGTAGAGGCGCTGCTACGCTTGCGCGCGTTGATCGGCCGGATCGGCTGCAATCGGAGCGATCGGGCGTGGTGGAATCGGGCTGCGGTCGGGCGCATCGGAGCGAGGCGTGAGAACGCGGCCGGACAACTCGAATCGGCGATTGGCGAATCGGCTGTCTCCGGAATCGGCTACACTGTTCCGGATCGGATTGCCCCGATTGGCTATTCCGCGCACTCTACTCCAATCGGTAACAATCTATCGGCCCTTACTTGCAAGTGTTCTGGTTTGCGCGGTAAAAGTTTTTGTTTTTCGGCTAGCGTAGCCTCCGCGTAACCCTTCATGCAGGTGGTGGGTGACGGCGTGGGCTCATCGTAGGCCGCACCGGAGGCTGCACCGGGGGCTGCTCCGAGGGGCGGAGGCGGAGGCGACGACGACGACCCCAACGACCACATCCCGATTGGGCGGTTGAGCCACTAGGTCCGAGCCGAGGCGATCCGGGGTCCGGATCCCAAAGGGAAGAGGAAGAGGCCGGAGGAGGACCCTCTCCTCCCCTTCTCCACCACGAGGCGCGGAGCGGAGCGCGCGCGCCCCGCAGCCGGGGGCTCGCGGGCGGCGGGCCCATCCCCGGGGGCCGCTACGCCGAGGGCCGGGCCGGCCACAACGGCGACGACGACAACAACGGCGGGGAAGGCCCGGGGCACATCCCCGGTGAGGGCGTCAGCAGCGGCAGAGGCCCAGGGCGCATCCCCGGCGAGCACATCGGCGGCGAGGTCTGTCCGCGGGACTCCAACGTCAGGGGACGCGGCGGGTGAGAGCCCGGCGAGTCCTCCGGGCCGCCCCGCGAAGAAGAAGCGGGCTATCTCGGGGATCTCCTGGGAGTTCAACTCCGCCCGCAGGTACGCCTCGCTTTACTTGCGCTGTGACAGCTCATCGTGGCTGCTTTTGACGATTCATGTATGTGTATGTTGGGAGCCCCCGGCCAACTTAGCGCGCACGTAGTGGCGGTTGGTTGGCCCGAGCCCCTGTGTGTTAGCTTCCCTGCAATTGGTAAGTCAGGACTTAGTTATTGTGATAATGCAATAGTGTTGTTCTCCCCCGTGATTTGTCCCATGCCGCTGGGGGGCTGTTCCGAGTTCGGGCAGCATGCACTGGCCGTTGGCTGGTGGCTTTGTCGGGGTTCCGGGTAGGAGCGAAGGCATAAAAAGGCCAGCGAGAGCAGCGGCAACGGGGGGCCGGGACAGGCGTGTGTCGTTCACACCCGAACCCCCAGGCATTGACTGCCCCCAGGCATGGTAGTATGCAGCATCGCTGTACCCTCGACACCCTTAGGGCTCTCAGGCCAAGGCGGTCAAGGCCGAGGAACTTATTGGAAAGCCGCATCCAGAGCACATGCTCGAGCACATGGGGGAAAACACACTGCAACATGTATTTTGCAAGGGAAACATATGAAATAAAATAACAAACGTATTGCTCATGCCACCGGGGGCAGTAGATGAGCTTCTATGCATGTCCCAGCACACCATGCGGCTTACGGGTAGAACCTGCGCAGGTGGGAGATATTCCACGGGTTTGCAACGGAGTGTCGTCCTCTGTGGCTAGGCGAACTACTCCCGGACGTGGGGTGCCGATAACTTTGTATGGCCCCTCCCACATCGGGGACAGCTTGCTTAGGCCTGCGCGTGTTTGGACACGGCGCAGACCAGGTCATTAACTTGCGGCGCTCGGGGCTGACTTTGCTTTGATGGTAGCGGCGGAGGCTCGTTGGTAGCGGGCGCGCGAGCGCTGCCCGGCGCCGCCTCTTTCCGGGTAATCCAGGTCGTCTCGACGCCTCGCTCTTGATCCGCTTCGGTGTATAATGTGGCTCGGGCGATCCCGAGTGAGCTCGGAGGGCGGGACGGCCTCGGCTCCATACACCAAGAAGAAAGGTGTTTCCCGGTGGCGTGGCTCGGGGTTGTCCGATTGGCCCAAAGGACCGCGGGCAGCTCGTCAGTCCACGAGTCCCCATGTTTTTTGAGCACGTTGTAGGTCTTGGTCTTGAGGCCTTTTAATATTTCTGCGTTTGCACGCTCGGCCGACCGTTGCTTTGGGGGTGGGCGGGCGGCGAAACGAGCTTGATGCCCATGTCGTCGCAATACTCGCCGAACACTCACTCGTGAACCGGGTGCCGTTGTCGGTGATGAGCTGTTGGGGACCCGAACCTTACCGTGATGCCTCTCATGAACCGCGCACTGAATGTTTGTCGATGACGCTGATGGATAGGCCTCGGCCACTTGGTGAACTTGTCGATGGCGACATAAAGGAACTTGCACCCGTCCCGCGCCTGCTTGAACGGGCCCGGGATGTCCGGCCCCGGACGCAAATGGCCATGAGAGCGGGATGGTTTGAAGTGCACGGCGGCGAGTGCGTACGCTGGCGTGGAATTGACATGCTCGGCACCGCCGCACGAGGTCTGTCGCATCCTCCAGCGCGGTGGGCCAATAGAATCCCGGGCGAATGCTTTTCCCACCAAGGTTCGGGAGGCTGAATGTGCGCCGCATTCTCCTTCATGGATCTCGGCAAGGAGCTCGAGACCCTGTTCCCGAGCAATGCATTTCATGAGCACTACGTTGGCGCCGCGTCGGTAGAGTGTCCCTTCTACCAACGCGTACCTCTTGGAGGTCCGGGCGATGCGTTCGCCTTCCTCACGTTGCTCGGGCAATGATGCGTCTTCTAGGTATGCCCGGATTTCCGAAATCCAAGCCACCTGGCGCGTGATGTCGGTCTCAGCGGGGCTAGGCTACGGCTGGCCCGCCGAGTCCGGGGCATCGGGACCGGCCGATTCCTGCCTCCGGGGCGGTTCGGGGCACGCCGACGGCTCTGTGAGACTTTCCTCAAAGGCACCTGGCGGGGCTGGGGCTCGCGCGGACGCGATTCTTGATAGCTCGTCCGCCAGGGAGTTGTCTCTTCTGGGAATGTGGCGTAGCTCGAGGCCATCGAAATGGCGCTCCATATGCCGTACTTCCTTGACATAGGCCTCCATTTGGGGGTCGGTACATTGGTATTCCTTGGAGACCTGGTTTACCACCGTTGGGTATCCCCAAGGACCGGCGGACGGCGGATGCCCACGCTGCTTCTGCCGTAACCCCGCCAGAGCCCCTCATATTCGGCCATGTTGTTGGTTGCTCGGAAATCGGTCCGGACGATGTACCGAAGCACGTCGCCCGTTGGGGAAGTTAGCACCACGCCTGCTCCGGCTCCGTGCAAGGTGAGTGAGCCGTCAAAGTTCATCACCCGGTGCGTGGTTCCTTGACCGCGATCCTCCGCGCTCTCGGGTTCCCCCAAGGGTGGATCGCTTCCGGCTGTTGGTGTCCATTCCGCCACGAAATCAGCCAAAGCTTGGCTCTTGATTGCTTGCCGGGCTTCAAAGTGTAGGTCGAATTTCGACAACTCGATGGCCCATTTGACTACCCGTCCCGTGCCCTCTCGGTTATGCGGGATTTGTCCGAGAGGGTAGGGCGTGACCACGATTACCGGTGCGCTGAAAATAATGACGCAACTTCCCGGAGGCCATAAGTAGAGCGTATAGCATTTTACGGGCTGCGGGTAACGTGTCTTCGCGTCCGTAGCGCCTCGCCGAAAGTAGACCGGCCGCTGCACCTTGGTGCGGGCCACAGCTACCTTGCTTGGGGCGGCTGGTTCGGGTACACCTGGACGGGTTACCTCGGTGTCTGGTGCCTCCGAGCCATCGCCTCCTCCCGGGGCCCTCAAGGCCACTGCGGGTGGAGGGGCTTCGGGCGCTCCGGACTAGGGGCGGGCGGCTCCCTAAGGCTCGGGGGCCAAGGGCCACCTCCGGGTTCGGGCGCTTCCTCGGCCAACTCCGTTCCGGGGCTTCCTGCCACAGGTGCTTCGGGGCGGGTCATCTCGGTGTCCGGGTCTCCCGAGCCATCGCCTCCACCGGGGCCGTCAAGGCCACTCTGGGTGGAGGGGGCTTCGGGTGCTCCCGGACTAGGGGGCCGGGCGGCTCCCTGAGGCTCGGGGGGCCAAGGGCCACCTCCGGGTTCGGGCGCTTCCTCGGCCAGCTCCATTCCGAGGTCTCCTGCCTCCGGTTTTGACAGGGCTGGGGGCGACTGAGAGACTAGCTCGTCGTCGCGCTCCACAACCAAGGCCGCACTAATCACTTGGGGGTCGCCGCCAAATATAAAAGGAGGGGCTCTCCTTCCCGAGGAGCCACCGTACGGGCGGAGGAGAGGTAGCGCTTGAGCTCACCCAAGGCTTTCTCCGCCTCGTCCGTCCAAGTGAAGGGGCCGGTTCGTTTTAACAATTTGAATAAGGGAAGCGCCCCCTCTCCTAGCCTGGATATGAAGCGACTCAGGGCAGCTACACAACCCGTGAGCCTCTGCACGTCCTTGAGTTTTCTAGGGGGGCGCATCTCCTCTATTGCCTTTATTTTAGTGGGATTGGCCTCGATGCCTCGGGCAGAGACCAGGAACCCTAATAGCTTGCCTGTCGGAACCCCAAACACGCATTTTTCTGGGTTCAGTTTCATCCGGGAGGACCGGAGGTTATCAAATGTCTCGGCCAAATCCGGGAGCAAAGTTCTTCAGTCCCGAGATTTGACTACGAGATCATAGACATACGCCTCAACATTGCGCCCTATTTGGTCCTTTAACGTGATGCGGATACCACGTTGAAAGGTGGAAATGGCGTTTTTTAAACCAAAGGGCATAGACATGTAGCAAAAAGTACCCACAGGAGTGATAAATGAAGTTTTCTCCTCATCCTCTACAGCCATGCAAAATTGATGATAGCCAGAGTATGCATCTAGGAAGCATAAAAGGTTGCACCCTGCAGTGGAGTCGACTATCTGGTCTATTCGGGGTAGAGGATAGGGGTCTTTGGGACATGCCTTGTTGAGGTCGGTGTAGTCGATGCACATGCGCAGCTTGTGGTTGGCCTTCGGGATGACCACCGGGTTTGCCAACCACTCCGGGTGTAGCACCTCCCGGATGAAGCCGGCCTCCTGGAGCCGTGCCACCTCTTCGCGGATGAACGCCTGCCGCTCCGGGGCCTGTCGCCTCACCTTTTGCCGGACCGGGCGTGCGTCCGGCCGTACTGCGAGTCGGTGCTCGATCACCTCCCTGGGGACCCCGGGCATATCCGACGACCTCCAAGCAAACACGTTGGTATTCGCCCGCAGGAAGGAGACGAGCACGTCTTCCTATTTGGGGTCCAAGCTGCCACCAATGTTGGCGGTCTTGGACGGGTCGTCGCCCAAACGGATGGACTTAATCACCACTTCGTCAGCAGAGGTGATGTGTTGCTTCGGGGCCCGGGAACCCGACGACTCCCCTTGGGGGTCCTTGGGTTCGACGCGGTCGACCGCTGCAATGTCGTCCACGCGCGCCTCCGCGCAGTCCAGCGCAGTTTTGACGTCAGCGTGGACGGTGATGGGGCCTCCGGGGCCCAGCATCTTGAGCTGGCGGTAGGCGTAATGTGTAGCCGCCATGAACTTCACCAACGCCGGCCTCCCAAGCACGGCGTTGTAGGGCAGATTGAGATCCGCCACATCGAAGTCGATCCGCTCGGTGCGGAAATTAGTGGGGGCCCCGAAGGTGACCGGCAGAGCAATCTGCCCGAGGGGCCACACCTCAACATACGGCTTACGTCTTGGTCTTACGACATTTATTAGTCAAAATTTGCTAAAGGACATCAAAATTTGCTATAGTGGCAAAGTGTGACATGACAGTTGGACACTTAGAAAAACTGATAATTGATTGTGGAACATCGTAAGCATTATTTTATTATTTCCGATCCAAATAGAGATAGAATATTTAGAAAAGACAATTTTACCCCTAAACAACTGTTAACGCCAGAATTTGATAAGCCCCAGAGTCCCAATCGGCTGGGTTCATATCGGTTCAAAGCTAGTATCGGCTTAGAGTTCTCCATCAGCCGATTGGGGTTTTTTTGTTATTTTCAATAGTCGGATTCTTGTTAGATTCGGTTTGGGAAGATCTTATCCAAAAGACACCGAGTTCAACAAGGATACGACTTGTATCTATTAATTATGAAGAATTTGTCAGCTTTCTATTTTATCTTTAGAAAAGTTTGTTAGTGTCCAATAAGGACTCGTTTTGTTTCCTTTTATCTTTAGGAAAGATTGAATCGTAATCTGTTAGGATCTTTGTTAGCCCGTGAGTATAAATATGTAAGCCCGGGGTTTATGTAATCTATCCTCACGATCAATACAATTCGGCGCATCGCCACTTTTTACCTTTTCCACTTTGTTCATCATCCGGCAAGACTTGGCACCCGACGCGGGGCTGCATCGGTTAGGTTCGATCTCCGACAAAGGGGTACGTCCAAGTGTTGCCTATTTGGTATATCGTCTCTATCTTTAGTTTCATTACTGTTTATAGTCGCATCGACTTAGTTAGGACTTTCTCGGTTAGGTTCGATATTCTGATCAAGTTGATGTTTCTTTAAACATAATGTCATTTTAGATAGATTTGTTATATCCATCACATTAGACAGATCTATTGGCTCATTGAGTATTAGATTATCGTATGCAATCTCGTGCTGCATCGGTTAGATCCGACCTACTAGATTGTTATTGATAATCTAAGTCTTGGTAAGCCGATAGGTTGATGCTAATGTTTCATCGAAGGGTTAGCCGATCTTATCTGATGTGTTAAATTTTCTCTTGATGGTTTTGCCGTCTTGGTTAAATGTAATACATGACCACTTTGATCGGTACCATATTGGCTTGTTTAAATCTATCAGGCAATCATCAACCTTATACTGCATCGGTTAGGTCCGACCTTGAGGTTGCGGTTGTAAGTTAGATTTATGTAAGTCGGTAAGCATCAATCATTGTTTCATCGGAGTTTCAGCCGATGAGTTATCTGGACGTTGCAATCGGCTTATAAGGATTATACATAAAGTTGGTTTTAGCCGATTGCAACAAAGGTTTCTAATCATATTTGATCTAATGCCATCGGACCCCCGATGTATGATTCAATCTTCGATCAATGTCTATTTCATCATGTGATTGGTTTATACTATACTACATTGCTATATCATCATGTTATCATCAGCCGATTGCCTTTATATAGATGTTTGCTCAGCAGTCGATGGATTAAAACCCTAACTGCATCTGTTGGTATCGGCATCGGCTAGAATCGCGTCATCGATCTATCGGCTGATCGGTTGTTTTGGCTATCGGCCTACCGGCCGATATGCTTTATGTTTTGCTGCTTTGTATGTCTTGTCAGTGACAGGATCAAAAAATAATGGTTATAGTGTCCCACCGGTAATAAACAGTTGCGTCACGTTTGTAGTATGTCATATGGTAAAGACCACAAACTTTAAATTCTGTAGCAAATTGTGCTTATTTATAATACAATTGTGTAATTGAATGTTCAACTGAAATGCTGAAATAGCACCTGCTTACATTGCAGTCAGAATTGCCATTCTACCATATGAAACGGAGGAGCACGATTAACTTGTCTTGAGAGGTGGAGTACAATTATTGGTACTGTTGCAATCATCCGATGCATACCAATTATGCAACTTGAGACATGTATTGGGACCTGATGAATGCTATGGAACAACCATGAGCAAAAATACTAATCTAGTAGTAAAGCCATAAGATTTATTGCTCAAATCCGCATTTGAAACTTCTCTTTTACACACGGTATTACAGTCTTGCGGATATACATGGGAAAACCTTGCATTATGTTGTCTAAATATAGCACTTGAAGCTGCATGTTTACTGTACACATCTATCTCAACATCCTGGGCTGCCTTAACACATGCCAACAACCTGGGAGTTTCAGCACACAAGCATGGAAGACAGATTGATCATCGTCTACCTGATAGTTCAAGCTTGTGGAAAAACCTCAATTGGTCAGCATGCCATGAATCATGAGCAGAATGCAAAGCGACCGGGATGCTACTCAATCCAACATTTGGTAGGATTGCGACGATGACTCGCTCATCATCAAATTCATACCGCCGCCGTAGGGTATTGAGACTCTGGACTGTCCAATTGTTCAGGGATGTCATTCTCCGGGACCTGCGCAGAGGCTTGCGGCTGGGACTCCTGTTCCTCTTGTTGCTGGACTAGGAATCTGCTCATCCGCTCGAGCAGCTGCACAGCCTTCCTCTTCCCCCTATCGGTGCCATTCAAAGCCAGCTCCCGCAACGGGACCATGATCCTGCACTCCTGCGCACGAGCTAGATGCACAAGATGGTGCTCTCCACTGCACAGGTGCAGCATGACAGCCGCAGCATTCTCTCTATTTCTCGGGGTTCCGCTTCCGATCATCTCCACAAGCACGGGGACAGGCTCTGCCGCCCCAATCGCTGCCTTGCCCTCAGGGTGGCTGGATAGTATAGAGAGTATTGCCATAGCCTCATCCATGAGCGCTCCTGTGGGATTGGTCACCAGCCCCATGATGAGTGGCACAAGGCCAGCTCGTATCGCTCGTCCCTTGTTCCCTTGGTATATACACAAGTTGAAGAGAGCTGCTGCTGCATCCTTCTTCCCCCGCTGGCTACCCTCGCCTAATAGGACTACAAGCGCAGGGATAGCCCCCATCCCTCCAATTGTCACTTTGTATTCATCAATCACCGAGAGACTAAAAAGTGTAGCTGCAGCATTCTCCCGTGCCTCCATGCTGCCATTCTTCAGAACATGGACTATGCTTGGGACAGCACCAGATAATATGATGCTTGCCTTATTGTTCTCATGTATGGAGAGGTTCAGAAGTGCAGTAACTGCATGTTCTTGAGTCCGTAGGTCAGATGAGGACAGCAGACTCAATAGTGAGGGAATGGCACCTGCCTCAGCAATGCAGATCCGGTTGTTTGCATTCCGCTTTGCAAGGAGGCGAAGCTCCGCGGCGGCTGATCTCTGCTCCTCAGTGTCCGGAGATTTTAACTTAGATAGCAGAGCATCGATGTTAGCACGTTCACTCGAAGAGCATGCAGGCGTAGGCTTGTTAGGCTGGGATGAGCGCTTTGGTGGCTCCATCCCATTGGCTTCACACCACTGGGCGATGAGACTTCTAAGGACATAGTTTGGCGTCAATGCTGAAGTTGACATCTTCTGCTGTGTAGTTGGGCAGGTATGATGGCCAGCTGCTATCCATTTCTCGATGCATGCCCGCTCATATGTCTACAAATTAACAAATAAAAAATGTTTATACAAAAGCAACTATTTTAGTTGCATTGTGCTTTGGGTCTTAAAAATAAAGAGGTAGAGATTGCCACCTGGCCCGTAGAGACTATAACAGGATCCTTCATCAGCTCAAGAGAAATTGGACATCGGAACTCGTCAGGAATGGTTACAGGCCTTGAGTCCCCATTTGAATCCAATACACTGGAAGCCATAGGAGGGCCCATGTCAGGGTTCTGTGTTTGCACAAAGTCCTTGATCTTCTTCAGTAGCATTGACATTTTCTCAATGTGTTCTCCTGGGTCCTGACCACCGCCAGATGTGACCATCTCATGTAAGGCAAGTGATTCTTGCGTGAGATCAGTGATTGTCATCAAGTGTAGCTTTTCAGACAATCTTCCAAGAATAGCCAGTTCTGCACTTGGGTCATAGTTCTTGTCATATAGAGATAGTAGGTCATTGTAGAATTCATCGTCAGGCACATCAATCCGTTCTTTTGCTCTTTTGAGCTGTGCATGCACTAACTCAACCTGGACAGGATTTGGGTAATTACCTCCAATGCTGGATTTATGTGCTTAATGATAATAGCAAAAGGAATTCTTTTCAGCGTGCTGTCATTGTTACCTGCTCTCTAACTTCATCTGATATATCCAATTCATTGTACGGAATGTCACACAGAGCTTGTTCCAGCTGCAAAATTACTCCCTGAAACTTTTTCATTACGCTATCCCTCTCAAGAACCTGCAAACCATAATTGAAAAAGAAAGAAAGGAAAGGCTCCTTAGCTAAATAAGTGGTTGTACAGAAACAAATCCACAGCAATTAGTGTTTCGGAAAGCATGTTCATAAAAAATGATTTATAATAGGAAAAAAAATGGTCATGAACTCACAAGGCACTCAAAAGGTCAATAAGAGAACAAGTAAAACAGGGAAAAAAGGAGATAGAGTGACACCAACATTAAGAGCACCATATAAAAACATTACAAGCTACAGGATGGACAGTCAAAGGCCTGTACTGAAGCAAAGAGCAAGAAAACCAACCTGAATTTAAACTAAAGAGCAAGAAAACCAACCTGAATTTAAACTACACCGATATAATCAAGAAAATCCCTTGCTTCTGAGCTTGGGAATAAAGTGAGCAAGCATTTTCAAGAACATCAAAATGGAGTTGAACAAGGAAAACAACGAATCAATACATGTGTTTGATAGCCACATAAAGAAAACCAGACAATCACTAGCATAACTTGTAGGTTCATCCCTTCCCTATGCACAGCCATAAAAGATATAGTCAGTGAGTCATAGAGGTAGTCCTATCATCAGGTACATGGGCATTCCAACAGGCCAAAAAAGAAAAACGCTTTCAACGGGTGTACAAAAGCACCCGCACTGGTGGGGACCTTACTGTTTGAGCCTACAAACAATATAGTTATGGTATCGATCATTTGAAGTTTTCTAATGAGAAATTTTGTTGATCTGCTCTGGTTAAGGAAACTTATTGTATTTCAGTATAAAAGTTCAATGAAACCTATTGTGCTCAGAAATAATAGTTTTTGGGTCAATGTGCTCAGCAAGCATTAAGTGGTAGGTATAAAACCCAATTTGATTACTGTCTACTAAGCACCATTGCACTTCCAAGATGAAAATATGCATCTTCAGACCATTTAAACATTTGCTAGTTTATAAAAGAATTTAACATGAAAACTTCCAGAAAACCTTTTACTTGCTGCTAATCAATTTTCTGACAAAGCACGTGGCCTATTCAACTCCTGAACAATTCCAACAACTACCCAGAAGTTAGAGTTCTTAATCAGGAAGTCCTCCCAAAAAACAGTGCATGAGTTATCAAGACAGTCATCATCGTTGCATGAGCGATAAAGATAGAAAATAATGTTCAAAGACTATTGATACCTCTATTATGTAATAGCACTCATAATGCAAGCCATTGATGACACAGACTCAATGAAGGGTTGAGGCCTTGATAGTTACAACAGAAACAGGAAACCAGATTTGACCAAAGTAAAGCAAACAATTAGTACAAGTTCTTTGTCCCAGTGAAAATAGAAAAATGAAAACGTCATGATTAGATGTGCCATAGAGATAATCATACAGCCATACGTGACAAAAGAACATAGTACTCAAATCAGTCAGATTTGACGTACCATAAGGATAGGCAGAAAAACTGGCTAGATAACGATTCAAGAGGTGAATTTATGATCCACAAAGAGCAGTTGAATTGCTCAGGACCGAACGATCATACCTGTGTCCTCAAAAGAACAATTCAAAGGTAGGGACAATATCCACTACAACACACAAGAAAGTGAAAGACATGATCATATGTTTGTCCCAACTAATCCACAACAAATCGTGCTTTTACCATGGAGAAAGACATGATCATATGTCTATCCGCCGCCTCTCCCAACTAATCCACACAATAAACTGTGCTTTTACCATGGAATAACATGTGGACTACAACCATGAAGGGTGTAGCGCAAGGCAAGTAGATTCTTGAATGTTTCAACAAGTAAAGAAACTGATGGAGGAATCAGTCCAAGCATTTATTCTACAGCGATGAGACAGGTCCAACATGCTCAGAAATCTATGACAAACTCATGGATGCCCTCAGAACGCATGGATCATTTGCAGATGACAAGTTTCGCGGCAGATCCACAAAAAATTAACAAGGAGTTTGATCTGAAATAAAAAAATTACAGACGCCCCATAAGACCACAACTTATGGACCCTACCAAAATCCCACCACAAAAGAAGAACATATATTGGTCGCATTGCACAAGAAGCAATCTTAGCTCAACAAGAAATCTAGCTGAACAAATACAACACAGGTGCAGAATAAGCTATGGAATTATGGAAACTTTTTTTTGGGATTAATAAGCAACAGCAACTAAATCATCCTAAAGCCCCTATGCTAAAACAAAAGAAAACTCACTTAACAATCACGACCCCTACAATTTGTTGTTTTTGAAACAACTGCACATCAATGTATTAATAACAGTCCACAAGATTTATAAAGAAAAATTAAGCACGGATACACAGTAGGCGAATCATAATCATATTTTTGCATCCAAGAATCTTATTTTTTTAGGAGACTAAGTCAATAATAAACTTAACTAAAGCTGCACTTTTTTTTACCTAAGAACAGGTCATAATATCAAATCAGCAATCCATAATTCCTCCAAAAAGGCAGCCAGGACCACGAATCGAACAAAATCAAGAAATCCACAATCCGCACACATACCAAGGAGATCCTGCTCCCCTCGCGGCCGAGCCGGAGCAACGCGAGCGCCGCCTCCAGCGCGGCGGCGAGCGGCGCCAGCGCCCGCTCCTCCTCCTCCTCCTCCCCCTCCCCCCTCGCCGGCGTCCCCCTGCGCTCCCGGAGCTCCTCCACGAAGGGGCCCAGCAGCCGAATCCGCCGCGACAGCGCCAGCAGCTGCCGCCTGTACGCGTTCCGGTACTCCCCCGCCGCCGCCACGGCCTCCACCGCGGCCGCCACCCTCTCCGCGGCGGACGGCACTCGCGCCTCGGGCGGCTCCCCCTCCTCCTCCACGCGGTCGCCGGCCATGGCGAGCGCCTGAGCCGCGTAGCAGCGGAAGGGGAAGAGGAGGAGAGAGAGCCCCTGCTAGTGGCAGAATGGTAAATAGTGGGGAAGAGGAGGGGCAAGGTGAGGGGTATTATTGGGAGATGGGGTCGCTGGTCAGGTCAGCGTCTTGGGCTGAATGGGTCTTCATTTTTACCTTGCCTTCCACGGCAGATTTCCCATCTACATCCGGTGTAGTTTGCACCACCGGCTACCAACCGGGTTTTTCACCGTGTGGCGTGCAGAATTTGGTTAAATCATTATAGTCTTTTTACCTAGTGGTTTGATGATACCGATGGTAACGTGTCATTTGCGTGCGGTTTGAGACTATATCATCTATAGTCTATAATCTATATCTACAATCTATAACTCATATAGCTATTTATAAAGCAAGTAGTGTTTTCATTAAATTTTTTTTTTCCTTTATTTTACGAAAATCCTTGAGTTTTTCAAAATTAACCCTGATCCGCTTGGCTATTTAAAAAACCCAGTTAAAGAAGAAAAGGAGGCTATTTTGTAGAAAACTCCTTAAATATTTATAAAATTAACCCATTGTCCCACGTCTTGAAAAGAAAAGAAGGGCTTGGATGAAAAAAGACCTCCGGCGTCCCTCTCTTTCATCCCCATCCACGCGCGCATGCGCCCTCCTTCCCGTCGCGCTCGAAGCTCCCGCGCGCCGCGCTTCCCTTCCCGCATCGTCGTCCCGTTGCAACGCACGGCATTTTGCTAGTATATATATGTATATAAAGCAAGTAGTGTTTCTACCTAAAATTTTCGTCCGTCGATTATTTTGCAAAAATCTCTTAAGTGTTTATAAAATTAACCCGTAGTTCCAATGCTGTAAAGAAAGGGAGGACTTGTATAAAAAAAGATATCCTGTGTTCTCACGCCCATCCCAATCCGCGCCGCGCCCCACGCCGCGCCCGCGCCCTCCCTCCCACGCCGCCGGAGCCCCGCGCCGCGTCTACACCCTCCTCCTGTCCCCATCCGCGCCGCGCCCCGACTTCATCCATTGCAACATACGGACACAGTTGCTGGTATATATATACACACACATATACATAGTGTGTATATATACACACACATACACACACTATGTGTCTATACTACGCCTGGGTGCATTCCATGTATATAATGCATCTAGGTCAACCGACTCAATCAATTAGGCGCATCACTCTGCATATGAACCCACTGACTGGTTTGTCACGACCGACACTAAAGCACTGGATCCTATTAAAACTCTGAAGTTAAGCGTGTTTGGACGAGAGTAGTACTAGGATAGGTGATCTCCTGGAAAGTCCTCATATTATGCTGCATCTGGCGGAGTTGCAACTGGGGAGTTACAATTGGTGTTTAGATTAGATTGCAACCAGCATACCAAGTGTGTTGCAACTGAGTTGCAACTGATGTTTAGATTAGGTTGTAACCAGCATACCAAGTGTGTTGTAACTGGTTAACCACCAGAGCTGCACGTTAGTTGCAACCTCTAAAAGTTACAGCTGGTGTAACAAAACAACAGGTGCAATTTGTGTGTAAATAAAATTGCAACTGGATTTTCTATGAGGTTTGCAACTGGTGTAACAAAACAACATTTATAATTTATGTGTAAATAAAGTTACAACTGAATTTCTCATGATGTCACCCATCCTAGTACAACTCTTGCCCAAGCACGCAAATTTAAAGTTTTAATGGGATCCACTGTCAATGGAATCTGGTGGTTCAATGTTTGGGCGTTCGAAGGATTTATGTTGTGCGCATGGCTCATGTATAACGCAGGGCTAGGTGTATTTTAGTCCTGTCGTATACTATGTGTCTATTTTAGCCTATATATATATCATATATACATGGTTTGATTGAATATATATGGTGAATAATGATAATTTTACTTTCTATGTTCTACTATTCTAAAATATAAAGAATTTTATGTGTTTTACAAAATGAATTTTACATAAAAGATGTGTAAGATACATTTTGATATACGCATAGAAACCGTTATATTTTTAAACATAGAGAATAATTTATTACGTACTTCAAAACACATTGATATTAGGTTTGTTCGCTGTGCTATCACTTTCAACCATACCACATATTTACCAATACTACTCTACCAAACTTTGATAATTCTACCAAATATTGGTAAGGCAATAAACTAAACAAACCAATGCTACTAAAAATTTGGTACTGTTAAAATGTGTCAAAGTTTGACAATGCTAAATTTTAGAAGGGTTTAAAGTGGCTTAAATAAGTCCATTGTTATATATAGATTATAAATACCTTATCGTTTCTCACTGTAATTGCTTTTTTTTGACAATTATACTTCAAAGACAATTAATATATATTTTAAGATGTGTTCGGCAGCATAGAAAATGGAGAAGGTTTCGCGCATATGTTTTCCAAATTACTAAATAACATGTTTTTCAAAAATTATAAATAATTGCTTAAAAAATTTTAACTCATTTTACTTATTTCTCAATATTCTTATTTCCCATCCTTTACATACCTATTCTATCTTCAAAGGAAAAGATTGTGATGTATTTGTATCCTCCACGTCGCTAAAAGACAATATTGCTTCTTTTAGACAGACGTGGATAACTAAAATAGTTTCATTTTTTTACCTTAAGGCTATTTCTAGTGGGGAGTTTCATCTCGCGGTTTCCAAACGTAACATGTCAATAAAAAAGGTTTGAGTGGATGAAAGAAACACTCTCTCCCAATGCAAAGTTTTATTTTACGGTTTAATAGGCTGGACATATCATTTAATTACAAGACATAAGATTAGACATAATGAGATGAGATGAAACTATGTAGTCTTCAATGCTAGTTTCATCAGGTTTTATAGTCTTGAAAACAGTGTATACAGAGTTTCATCATGATGAAACACATTCCCTCTCTCTCCTCTTAAATTTTCTATCATGTCATCATATGAGCTGATATGACAGTGTATTTAATGTGTATAAAACTACTATAAAACTAGCACCGAGAATGCCTAAGTTGATGGGAAGAGAGTTATTTATTAGCATATTTTTCAAAGTTATTTCGTATAAAAACTTTAAATATCAAATATATCTAATTTTTAAATTTATAATAATTAAAATTTAATTAATTATATGTTAATAACTTTTTATTTTACATCCCATAAAATTTTAATGGGATTCGAACACAGCTTATTTATTGTTTCATCGTGATTCTTCGTGTGTTCTCTCTCCTTCCTTTCTCCTTCACGTCAACAATTAATATCACCGTACAGATGGTATAACTATCGTATATTTCTTATCAACTTGAAGTACCCTTTATGATGAATTGACTTAGAGTTGACCCGTGCGACCCCCAAATTTACACATGAACTCACATAAATAGTTGGTAAATTTTGCTACTTCCTCATTCACTTTATGATTTTGGCTGTAAGATATCGCATGAAATGACTTTTGGAAAAAACATTCTTAAAATATGAAAAATTATTGATGGACATCATATTTATTAGAATATTCATTTTCAGTTTAACAGAAGAAAGAAACCATGTGAAATACCCTTAGGTCCACATATCATGTCTGCTCCTTCTCTCTCGATGCCTTGGTGCCCGCCGACAGAGCTCCTACATATACGAGCTAGAGAAGAAGGCTCGAGACAACCGACAAAGAGTGGACGAGAGAGAATAGGAGGTGGCTGCGGAGCTCGCTAGAGAAGAAGGCTCGCTAGAGAAGAAGGCTCGAGAAGGAGTGGACGAAAGAGAATAGGAGGTGGCCGCGGAGCGTGCTGACGTGCCAGACCCAGACCTCTTCGCCCGGATCTACGTCACCTCGGTGCTTGCTGGCAGAGCCACCTCTATCTGCGTTGTGTGCTCGCCGGGCGAGAATGAGAGAGGGAGCTGAGAGAAAAAGATGAAGACCTTGACATGTGGACTTAAGGGTATTTTAAAAGTTTTATGTGTTTCTCACTCGATGCGATGTCGATGCGATGTCTGACAGCAAATTTCCACATTTTATAAAAATATAATTTCCCAAAAGTCACGTCGTGTGGTGACTTTTACCTAAATAGTTAATTAGTTGTATCTCCGTAACTCAATAAAATTTTCTACTTCCTTCCTACCAAAATATATATAGTTACCTTTTCACCTACTCCTCATTTCACTCGTCACAACCATCTCCTATTTAATTTCTTCACATATTTTCTCATCTCACCTAATCATAATTATTTTTTATTTATTCTATATTTCTGTTCAGTATTGATATGTAACTTTAAAAGTTGTTATATTTTAGATAGAGAGAGTATTTTTTTAAAAAAGAAAACTTTATTTTAAGTCGATTGGAAAAGGGACACATACAACATGTAAAACTACGTCTTCTGTCATACTATTCTAAGTCATAGCCTACATGGTTGTATCACCAAGAATCACTAGTACATAATGCCTCATATGTTCCGGTTAGGAAACCCAGGTGCGGTTTTCCTAACCGGCACCTTTGGTCGACACCAATGACTTTGGTGTTTGGTGTCGTTCTTCGACCAAGGCACCTATTCGAGCAAATAAGTGCCTGGTTCATGTAGAACCGACACCTATTTATCTGACACTTATATAATGAGGTGCTCCCAATCTTTTTTATGGGCCCACTCCTTTAGCCGGACCCATCATATTTACCGGACCCGCCATATTTTTCCACGTGAGTGTGGGCCCGCGAGATAGAGCTACAGGCACGAGCGAGCGGTTCGGCGAGCGGTTCTACACGATGAGCAAGCGAGGCACGAACCTATTTAAACTGGTGTTGCTCTGGTTCGGCGAGTGGTATGGTACTAATCGAGGGAATAGTGTTTTTTGAGAATATGTGCCGGATGAACAGTAAAACCGCCACCTATAGTCTCAAATAGGTGTCGGGTGAACATAAAACCGCCACCTATACTATTGGTGGCGGTTCGTAATAAGAACCGTCACCTATTCGTGAAGAATAGGTGCGGGTGAACTAAAACCGCCACCTATAGTCTCGAATAGGTGTCGGGTGAGCAATAAAAACCGCCACCTATACTATAGGTGTCGGTTTTACTATTCACCCACCTATTTGGACTATAGTGCGCGTTCTAACACGAACCGCCACTATTCTTTTGCCGCCACCTATATACATTATAGGTGCGGATTTGGTTTGACCGCGCTTTTGGGCGACACCACAGCTTTTGAAGTAGTGAATTAACTATATATATATATATATATATTTCTCTTTCTTTCTTTCACATGTATCTAAAAATTATGTCCACATCATCCAAATAAATATGATACAACATTCAAAGATGTATTGACATAAAGAGGTGACCCTGACTCCCTCCCATTTTGTATGTGGCCTCATGAATGCCACGCAATAATAGCGCCACATTCAACACGCTATGAGCGTGTACATGCATAACTCTTTTCCTTGACATGTCACTAATTAATTAAGCATGAATAATATGTACTGAGTCTGCTAAAAATGGCTTTCTATCATTTAAAATTTGTAAAATAAAAGGTAAGATGACGAGATCCAATTAATTAATTTGAGAATACTATTCAGGAGAACTGATTAGCCTCCATTCAACTATATGAAACTTCACGTGTTACTGTAGGCACTTATAGACACTTATAAATAACAATCAAATAAGCAAGAATAATCAGCAAGCAATAAACATATAACTATGTTTAGTGAATACCTAATAAGTTAAAGTGAAGATTTATAGTAATTAATAGAACATAATAATTGCACACAACATGAAAGAGTGAGATTTAAACATGAAAAAGATCTAACGGCTTATCTTACGGCTTCACACATGTTAAACTTGTGTTGTGACTTTTTAGAAAGAAAGGATTTGTGCATGCTTGTTTACTGAACAATGGAATACCGGATCACCACGTTAAATTTGTGCAGGCACGGTGGATTAGTAGTAATGCTCAATTGTTAGAAACAGCGTTAAGGCTGCCTTTGTTCCTAACACAAAATTAATCTGGGACACCAGCTAATCAAATTAATTAGAGTCCTGTACATACAGACGCAAAATCACCGCATGTTTCATGAGAAAATACAATGTGCAATTAGCCATGTCTAATCCGAAAATACATCAGCAGCCAGCAAAACACTAGTTTGCTTATTATTGCTGGAGACATCAGGCAAGAATTATTAGCCTAGAAGCTCTTATACCTTTCACATGGTCAAAGAAGGGGTTGGTTGGGGTGTCATTGTAATACTCCATAGTGCCCACTAATCAATCCCCATTAGTGTTAGGACACATAGCACAACAAGAAGAAAGCAAACTGTTTAGACTCTATCCATGTGGACCATCTCAAAAGTTTCAATCAACCCCAAACTCTTTTTAACATCCGATGATGTTTGTGAACAGGAAGCAGGCAAAAAAATTAACGAGTAGGACTATGTTAACTGTTAGGATGAAAGGAAAAATGTCTACCTACTAATCTACAATCTCGAACTGCTTCACCAAAATTCTAGCACATGGTAGTTTCTCTACAGATTTGTAATTAAGCTCAAGAAGATTAGGACCGAAGATTAATTAAGGACGATCAGCGCTGAAGACTTCAGCTACCACATGCATTAATGTAATGCTACCAGCTACCACATGCATTAATGTAATGCTACCTCTGTCTTATATTGTATGGGCTTAGTATCTGTCTTGCAGAGAACTTACTTTTATTATCTACAGATTACCATGAATCTTTCAAGGTCAAAAGGAGCAGACAAACTACCAAGGAACACGGAATTGGAAATTGCCATCACAGAATAAGGACATGTTTGACACAGCTCCAACTCCTAAATTTAACTTCAGGAGTTAGATCTGGAGTAGAGTTTTGGAGCTGCCTAAACCCACTCCAACTCTCTAGTTCAATTTGTGAGAGAGCTCCAAACAACTCCACTCCCATTTTTAATGAAGCTGAAACCGTTTGGTTAGGCTTCAACTCTGAAGAGAGTAGAGTGTTCTGGTGCCAGCAAACAGACCCAAGATAGTATTGAAAAAACCATGGTGGGCCCTGGAGAGGGCTAATTAGTGGCTTAAATATGGCCCGTGAAATAATAGAGCCAGCAGGTTAGGAGGCGTCCAACTCTTCACTTGCAAAGGTGGGCCTCAGATGTTTGGGCTTTCATGGGCTTAATATTGGACCGTACCAAGCGTCAAATGAGAGCACTATATGTATTTGTAGCGCCATTTTTCTTCATCTCTATCTATAATCTATAACTATTCGTTTCTACTTAAAATTTTGTTCTGTCTGGCTATTTTACAAAAAACCCCTTGAGTTTTTCCGAAATTAACCTGTAGTCCCCACTACGAGTCAATCTGGACCGTTGGTACGAGACCCCGAGTCGATCCGGGCTGTCGGATTCCAAACCCGGCGAGGTAAACCGGAGGCCCATAACTCCCTGTCTCTCTCCTCCCCTGCCGTCGCCGCCTCCTCGCCACCACTTGGCCCACTGCTCAGTGAATCCCACCTCTCCTCCTTCACTGCTCCGTGGAAGGATGGACGGCGGCGGGGGGCGCGGCCGCGTCAAGATCTTCGACTACGACCTGGCGGCGGCATCGGGGCCGGCGGCGTGGGCGATGGGGAGACCAACGAGCTCGCCGACGCCGTCGCCGACAACCTCCTCGTGATCACAGCCCAATTTTCATTCGGGATTAAAAATCGTTTAATAAATCATTTTCTAGAAAATAAATAAAATAAAAAACAAAGTAAATCAAGTGAAACTATTAAGGAAATTAAATTTTCCTTTAAAAATCATGGTTGGAAATATTTTTGAAATACTCTCCATGCCCTAAAGTACTCTCGAAATTTTTCGTGAAATTTTGGAGCTCGAAATAATTTTAATAAAACAAAGAACAATTCAATAATTATTTAAATAAATAAATTAATCTTTAAATGAGCTGGAGATATTTTTCTTAAATACTTTGCATGCTCATCTATTTTTAGGATTTTTCCTAGAATTATTTGTGTGCTAAAAGTATTTATAGAAAATCAAAGATCATTTATGGATTAATTTAAATGAAAAAAATTAAACCCCTTCTTCTTCTTGGGCCGCCGTCGGCCAATCTTTTGAAAAGTCCGCGTTGCCTCCCTGCGGCCCTCCTTGCTCCCTCTCTCCTTGGCCCGAAAGTCGCCCCCGTTCCTCTTCTCCCTTGCGCAAAAGTCCACTTTGCCTCCTCTCCGAGCCACCGACGCGCGGGCCCCTCCCCACACCCGCCTCTCTCCCCACCGTCGACAGTGGGCCCACTTGTCGGGGTCGTCCCCAACCTTTCGCCCGAGTTTCCCGGGCGCCGCGCCATGCACGCCGCCCTCGCCCGAGCCGCGCCGCTCCACACTGCACCGCACCGAGCCCGCGTCGGGCCCAAGCCACCTTCCATGCATCCCGCGCCGCCTTATCCGCAACCCGCGCCGGTCAAATCCTCATCCAAACCGCCGCCGCATTTTCCTCCCCTCCTCTTCGAGCCCGAGATCAACGGCGAAGGATTTGGCCGTGTCCCATGCCCTATCTGGCCTCCCGAGCCCCTATAAATTTCCCCGCAGCCGCCGCCGTCGTTTTTCCTTTTGCGCCGCTTGAACCCGAGCCCGTTTAGCCTAGCGCCGCCGCCGCCGACGCGCCCGCCGTCGTCGTCCCCCGTCTCCTGTGAGCCGCATTACTCCTCTCTTTCTCTTCCCGCGCACAAGGGGTCCCGAGCGCGATCCCGGCCGCGTCGCCATCCCAAGCGCCGCGCGCTCCCGCGCTTTTCCGTGCATTGCACCACCGCCGTCGCCGTTTCCCGTGTTGCCGGTGAGCTGGCAGGCCGCCGCGCGGCCATGGCCGGCGAACCGAGCTCGGCTGCCGCTGTCGCCCGAAACCCTAACCCTAGCCTCGGCACCACCGTCCGATCCACCGTGCGAGTGGATCGGGGCCATCCGTTGTCCATGCGTCGCGTCGTCCGATCGCGGCGAGGTGCCACGGATAGCCGCCACGTGTCATCGCCGTCGCCCGAAACCCTAACCCTAGCGCCGCTCAGCTGTCCGATCGCGTGTCGCCCCGACCGCTCGAATGCTGCCACGTGGTGGACCGGTGGACCGGTCCCCATGGACCGAGTCCACCATGAACCCCGTGCGCCGTGCCGTTGACGTCGCCCTTCGGCCCGCTCGGTGCCGCCTTGCTTGTGCCACCGGACGCGCGCCCTTCCTCGCCGACGCCGCATCCTGCTTGTTGACATCATCCCGCGTGCCGCCGACGCCGCCCCTTGTTTTGCTGACGTCACCCTGAGCCTTTTCCTTTGTAAAAATAATTAATTATTGCGCAATAAATCGTTTAAATTTCTAGAATTCATTTAAATGGTCCAAAACTTCTAAAATTCATATCTAATTCATACGAACTCCAAATTGGGCCATTCAAATTGCAAAATTCATCTAAAATTGAGATCTATATGTTTGTTTACTTTTTATGTACTATTTATTTGGTTTTTATTAGGGTTTTTTCTCGTTTTGTGTGTCGGCGTGTAGGTTCCGCCATTTTCGAGTTCGCGTCGCGAAAAAGAGCCGAAGTTTGCTTAAAGACGCAAGGCAAGTCACACTTCCCTTGAAGCATATTGATCCTATTTTTATAATTTTTTATGTTTGCAAATAAAATTGCATTGCTTTGCTAATTACATGAAATGATGGAGTACCTATGTGCTTAATTGTGCCTTATTTACTTGTTATCCGTCCTTTGTTAACCTTGGGTGTTAATTTGACTAGCTTTAGTCACTAATGTTGATTTTAGCTAGAATTATATGCTTAGCCATGCTTAATATCACAAGCTCACTAAATGGAATAATTACACTATTTATTCTAGTCTCTGATGAGCTGCAAGCTCGATACACCTGACCATGTCTGATTGGTTATAATTATCTCAACTAAAATATGACTTAATGGTGGGCTGTGGCTGCATGGTTTTGGATGGTCGTACCCATGGCAATTAAGGACCGGTTCATGGGAAACCCTGGAAGACATATCGTGCAAACCACAAGCCAGAATGGGCAACGGCAGGATTCGTAGTATAGCTTTCCTCTAGCCGACGTACCCTAGTGAGGGTGGGCGTGATGGAGTTGGGTCCGCCCCGGTTTTATAGGTTGATTGGCTTCCGGATTCACCATGGCACGCGGGGGGCTGCCCATTACCCTTAGGGAGTGGGGGCGAAACCTTGGTGTGGTATCGCTTGGTTAGGGAGAGTTATGCGAAAGGTCTTGTCACGATTTTCCCCCTTTGCAGTATCATGGTGGTACTTCGGGGCATGGTAACATGTGTGGAATCGTGTCTTGTGGGTAAAGTTATGCACCTCTGATCAGAGTAAAACTATTCGAATAGCCGTGCCCGCGGTTATGGGCGATCGATCAGATTCACTATGATTAGTCCCACTACTGAATAATTTGATTTAATGGAACCGGTTTTGTTCAGGTGGAATGGTTGGGCCTGTTCAACGTGGGTATAACGTTGTTCGATGGAAGATTAATATTGCCTTAATTACTCAACTATTTTACTATTTTAAATAATTAAGTGTTGTAAACCGCATTTATGCAAAATAGCCCCAAGCCACTCTTGTCTCCCCTTGCACGTCTGCATTTCTCGGTGTGGCTTGTTGAGTACGATGGTTGTACTCAGCCTTGCGATTTTCCCCCTTTCAGAAGTGTAGTGCTTCTGAGTTGAAGATGGAGTTAGAAGACCAAGGCTTAGACCCCAGTTGAGTTTTCCTGTGGAGTGGAGCTGAAGCCTTGCTAGTGTCGTCTTTCTTTTCCGCTGCAGTTTTTGGGTGTGAGGACTAAGAGCCTCTTCAGTAAGTATTTTTTCTTTTACGCTTTATTTTACGTGTGGATCTGTGTATTAATTTATCATTTTATGTACCCTGGTTGATTCCTGGACTGGGATTTAATACATAAAATAGTCAGGAAATTTGGGATAAATTTTTGGACGTGACAAGTTGGTATCAAAGCCATCTCGACTGTAGGTTGAGCCACATGGTCAAACTCTAAGGACAAGTTTGCGAAAACCTTATTTGCAAAAATATCTCTTCTATCCCTTTGGAGTCTCTCGAATGATCTCGTAAAATTTCTCTCCTTTCCCTCCACCTCTCTTAGTTGTTAAACCCGGAGGACAAACTCGCCGCTCGTCCACCGGTGGAAGTCAAGTCAAGCTCCGCCTCAAGCTCAAGCAAGCCGATCAAGCCAAGCGGCCAGAGTCGGCGCTTCTCGAGGATCAAGCGAAGTTTCCGAAGCTCCCTAGAACCCAATCTTTCTCGGAAGAGTAGCATCGATAGTTCCTAGGCCGGGTGTTGTTTGTCTGTGTGCGGGTGTATGGCTCACATCGGTGGTGGGGATGTGACCATACTAGGTTGCTTGCTTGATCAACTTGAACAAGAAAAGTTCACCCACATCGATCGGTTGTAAGCGGAATAAGGTCTCGTCTTTAGTTTAACTTCTCCCGTTTCCCTCCTTTCTCCTTCTCGCGCGAGATGGGTGAAGCCGAGGCAATGTCAGTGGACTAGAACCCCAACCGTCTCATGGGTCCGCTCGAACAACACTGCGAGTATTTCATTTCCATCTCCTGGGGATCCAACCCTAGCCCAGGTAGTGGTCAATCAGACGCAGTTAATGGCCATGATGATGCAGCAAAATGCAACGGCAATATCAGCAACAGCAGATGCAAGTTCAGATGCAAGCTCAGGGTCAGTATCGAGAGCAACGACAGTATGTTCCGATGCAAGTGTTGACGACTCCCGCCAGTTTACCGTCAAGTTCTCAAGGGACGTTGGCACTAACTCCGCCATTAGGTTGGAGGGAAACACTTGGCACCTGCTATGGTTTCATTGAGCAAGGTCATGACCTAAGAAACAGTTCATGGGACATGTATGCCAACACCCCAACCGAAGATGAGATGCAGTGCACAAGAAAGAATAAATATTCTGGTCAAATAATCAGCCAAGATTTTGGTACGCCACTATCAACTCTAAGAAGAGAAAGTCGCCAGAATGGAATACAGGTTGTGCTAGCAAAATGATCGTCACAGGCACAGTGTTTACTCCCGAAGATGCTGAGAAGATTCCCCGACACCTGAGAAAGAATACCTTCCGTGGTGCACGTCAGTTAACCCGACATCTTCGGCTTTTTGGTCTGCCCAAGCCAGAAGATGATGAATCAGAAGAAGTATCCTCAGAGGATGATGAAGCGAACTGGAAAGATGATAGTGAAGAGAAAATGGAGCCCAAAGCATGTACTCGTTGTGGAGAAGTTGGACACACTGCGAGCATGTGCATCCACATTTGCCACTGTGGTGAGGACACCCATATGCCAGAAGAATGCCCCATGCGAATCGTCACATGTTTCTTGTGTGAGGGAACAGATCATGTGCCAAAGGACTATCAACTGATTTTGGTCCTAGATAAGGAAAAGGAAAACCAAAGGATATCCCGACGGGTCGTCAGTCAACTCGTGGTTGGTACCACCAACAGTGAAGATGTTTATGATCATCGACTAGCCCCAACCTTAGAGGGGACCACTAGTGGTAACAGAAGCATGGAAAACAAGCCTCACGAGTCAGTGCACCTTTCGGTTCAGTGCTAGCCGCAGACCCAAAAGAGAGCACAAGCAGTGAACAACCGTGTTCAATTTGCCGCAATTGTCTCAAGTCGGGACACCATCTCAATAAATGTCCACTTCCAAGGCTAGCAAAAGAAGCCCGTTGTTGTTTCAACTGTGGGGAACCAGGTCATTTAATAGAAGGTTGCCCAGTGCCCAAGTGCCAACAACCTCAAGATACCAACAATGTCTACAACAATAGCATTTCGCAAGTTGCCCCAGCAAAAAGGCGCCAGTAAGGCAAAAGATACCAGTCATTGCCCGTATATGCAACCTCCACCATTACGTATTGTTGTTAAGGGCACCAGCAAAAGTTCTAAGGTTCGCCCACCAACTTATCCTCAAGCAATAGGACCAGCAACAGCAAGGCAAGCAATGCCAAAGGAACAATGATCCACTCTAACCACAAGGTTACCATGAAAACCAACAAGACATCTCGTGTTGCCTCATCGCATATGCTTGGCGAGTAATCAGGTCTACACGCAAAGTAGTGTTCCCGTGGAAGCACCAGTTTGTAAGCAAGGTCAGATCAAGTCAACCCGGCTAGAATCACAGGACTAAAAGTCGCCAAAGTCAAGATGTTTGCTAATCAAGTCTGCGACAGTTTACAATTTTTTTAAGCACTTTTGCATGTACATAGAAGTCACATGGCAGTTATGTAACAAGAAGGGAATATTGAATAAAGTTTGAGCTACACGGTTTCTCTTCTTTTGTTATTCATCTTGAGAATTCAAAAACATGTTAACTTGTGTAACTGTCGGTGTCATAAGAAACCTAAAGTTTCATTTTCCTTGTTCATTCCAGCCTTTGATAGACACTAAGGCATGGGTTGCTAACTACAAAAAGTGAATCGACACCTCAAGAGTATGAGAATATGTGCAGACTATCGGGCATGATTTTAACTAATTTTTCGACCCAGCACGGTATGGACCCAGCACGGGCAGCTGGGCATGCATGATTTTAACTAATTTTTCGACCCAAACCTCCAAATTTTGTTCTAGGTTGGGCATCTGGGAATGGCTGAGTCATGCATGAGTCAAGCCCGTGAGGTAGAGCGGGGATTGGAAGTTTGGAACCACCCGCCACACAAGATGAACATAAACATAGACCCAAAGCGCTGCTGGAGCACTTTGCCTTGGAGAGATTCTTCCATCCTTAATTAGATGACCTTTCAAATACCTGCTCAATATATTTCACAAAAGAAAAGGCATGACAAATGAGCACTGCTGTGGATCTAATCATTCTTTTGTTAGAGGAGTATCTAATCGATTTTTGAACACAAATCACCAGTTTTCCAAAAGAATGCAGTGACTCTGCCTAATATATTGATAAAGCAAAGCAGAGGAGAAAAAACAAGTAGCACAAGGGCACAACCACCTACGGAATGCATTCTTTCCAATATCTATCAGTTCATTGTTTACAACCATCCATCTGTTGCCCACTTACGGAATGCATTCTTTCCAATATCTATCAGTTCATTGTTTACAACCATCCATCTGTTGCCCACTTATGGAATGCATTCTTTCCAATATCTATCAGTTCATTGTTTACGACTATACAACCATCGATCTGTTGAAAGCTTATGCGAAACATTTAGTCAGTGACCTTCTAGCATCGTTAGACTCACGTTATTAACAGATTTCTATGAGTATTCTCTTGGTTCTTCTGGTTCGTAATGCCTCTGCACAAAATATATAGGTTGAGTTGGCATTGCGTGTGGCATGTCCTCGTTCTCTAGCATAGACACAACGAATGACATCAGTGGCCTGGCATTTGGGCTGTCCTGAACACACATGAGTCCAATATGGGTGCATTTAAATACTACACTGAGGGAACAACTCTCCAAAATTGATTTGTCCACAAAATCCCTTTGTCTTTCATCTTTCCATAAGTTCCATGCCCGAAACAAGAGAATAACTTCAATATTTGTTCGCTATGTTATGTTTGATTGTTAAATTTTTAAGAATTAGGTACAAAACCCCTTGAGTGTTTATAAAATTAACCCGCAGTCTGCTTGGCTATTTTGCAGAAAACCCCTTGAGTGTTTATAAAATTAACTCGCTGTCCAAATGCTGAAATAAACCTCAGGTGAAGACATAAATAAAAAAAATATAAATTAAAATTACATGAGACTTTAACTTTGGAATAATTATGATAAAATAAAATGACGACCGTTGCAACGCATGTGCATATTTACTAGTATTATAAAAATAAATAGTGTTTCGCCAAAAGTTTCGTTTGTCACCCCGAGGTTGCGGTCCGTTCACTCCACCTAGCATCCGTATCACGAAAGGAACATAGAAGTATTAATTTTTGGTAATTTCTCAAGAGTCATGTGGATGACCTATCCGTAATGATCGACGACATACGCTGAGTCGCGGACGCCCTAGCCACCTGGTAACATCAAAATTTAATATGGTTTTTTATGGATTCGGTTAAGAAAAAAACCGATTGATAGATGAAAGTTTATTCATATGAAGCTCAAAGAGGAAACGTGAAGACCTCGGCAAGGCAGATCGATAGGACCTGCACTAGAGCTAATCAAATCTCTCAGGTCTTCGTGTGTCGCGATGAATTTCACGTCAACACCGCCACACAACACAGGCGCTTTAATTTGTTCCTAAATCCCGGTCCTAGCCGTAGCAGTCACACACCGGTGCAGAGGCCCGCATCGCCATCACGCCTCAATTGCCACCATCCGACGAGGTTCTAGAGTCCTAGGATCGCGTTGCTGACTACTAGATGTCACTAGCCGACGGGCGTCCCTATGTCCAGAATTCCTTCCCTTAAGGCTAGCCATCACTTGGTTGGCATCTTTGCTTGGCTTCCTTGGTTGTTCGCTGTTTTGACGGCTCTACGTTTGAACCGAATTGTCGATTCATATGATCCACTTGTTGTCACAACCCATTTTCGTTCGGAATTAAAAATCATTTAATAAATTATTTTAAAAAAATTGAATAAAATGAAAAGCAAAGTAAATCAAGTGAATTAAATAAGGAAATTAAATTTTCCTTTAAAAATCATGGCTCGAAATATTTTTGAAATATTCTCCATGCCCTAAAATACTCTCGAAATTTTTCGTGAAATTTTGGAGCTCCGTAAATAATTTTAATAATATAAATAATATTTCAATAATTATTTAAATAAATAAATTAATCACTAAATGAGCTGGAGATATTTTTATTAAATACTTTGGGTGTTCATCTATTTTTAGAAATTTTTCTGAATTATTTGAGCATTGGAAGTATTTATAGAAAACCAAAGATCATTTATGGATTAATTTAAAATGAAAACAAATTAAAATCCTCCTCAGTATTGATCCGGCCGGAAATAGCCCAAAACGTCCGCCTTTGCCCCTTTCGCGAGCCCGACCGACGCCATCGTCTCCCTCTCTGTCACATCCCGAGTTTTTCCCTAATTCATTTAAATAATTTACCCGAAATAATCGGAATTTCGAAATTAACCGGAGTCAACCTATAATTTTAAAATGCAATTAATAAATGGAAATGACATGATAGGATTTTTCTTGAATTCTTCATGTCAAAATACGCTAACATGATTTTTCTTGGAATTTTTAGAGCACTCTAAGTATTTTTAATCAATTAAATAAGAAAACAGAATTAATTAAGCCCCAAAAATCCTTTTTTCCCTTTTTCTTTTTCTTTTCCGTACGGGCTGCACAGATTCCCGCCCTTTCCTTGGGCCGTCGGCCCGGTCCTCTCCTCGCGCGCCGGTCGTGGGCCGAGGCCCGCAACGCCGCCGCCGCACGCAAGTCCGCGGGCGCCCTCGCCGCGAGACGCCGACGGCGGGCCCCGCCTGTCGGCTTCCGCCCCCGCGCCCGGCCGGTCCGCCGCCGTCCGCCATGCGCGCCGCCTTTCCGCTCCTTCCCGTTTGAATCCGAGCCACGTCGGCCCGTGCGGCTCAATCTCGCGGCGCCGTTTCCATCCCCGCAAACCTCGCGCCGTTGGAAACCCTATCCACGCAAAATCCGTCGCCGATTGTTTCCCTCTCTCTCGAGTCCGTGAACAACGGCGAGGAATCCGCGCCGTTTCCGTGTTTGTTTCGCCCCGTGGTACCCCTATAAAAATCCTCGTTCGCCGCGCGTTCCCTTTGGTTCCCGTGCGCTAGCCCCAAAACCCGCCGTCGCCATCGTCGTCGTCCGTCCGTCGCCGGTGAGTGCACCGCCGCCCTCCTCCTTTCGGTTTTCGGGTCTCCTCCCGAACCGCTCCCGCGCGCACCGCTTCCGCCTTCCCCGTGGTCCCCGCGCCGCAAGACTCCCGCCGCCGCCCGGTGCCGCCGGAGTTCCGGCCGCGCCGCGCGGCCATGGCCGGCGGCGAGCTCGAGCCGCCGCCACCCGAACCCTAACCCTAGCGCCGCTTCCTCGAACCGTCCGATCCTTCGGATCGGGCGGATCCGCGCCGTCCGATCGCGATCGATCCGTCGCCGTTCGATCCGGCCGCCGCACGCGATGGCCGCCGCGTGTCCGCCCGGTCGCCGCCCCAAACCCTAACCCTAGCCGCAATCCGCGCCGTTCGATCCTTCGGACGGGCGGATCCGGCCGTCCTCGCGCGCAAGGCCGCCGCCGTCCGATCGCCGCCACCCCCTCCCCGATGCGCGCCACGTGCCCCGCTCTCCGCCGCCGCCGTGGACTCGGCCCACCGTGGACCGCGCCGCGCCGCTTGCGCGCCGCTGCGCCGACGCGTCACCCTACCGCTTGCGCCATGCTTGCGTCATCCAGGGGGCTTAATTGCGCAATAAATCGTTTAATCTTTTCTCGTTTAGTTTAAAAATTGCAATTAAACTTCTAAAATTCATATCTTTTGAATCCGAGCTCCATTTTAGTCCATTCAAACTTCATTAAATCCAGAAAAATGTCAAGAATCCATTAAAAATACTTTTCAGTGCTGTTTCAGTAGACTTTTTAGAGTGTTTGTTGAGTGCTTTGTTTGTCGTGTAGATTCCGAGTTTTCCGGCGAGCCCGTTCTCTTCGAAGTAGTCGCCGAGGTTCCTCGCCTCGAGCAAGGCAAGTCATACCTTACATTGACCATATTGTACCTATTTTATGTAAATATCTCTTTTTCGTTCAAATACTGCATATGTTTTAGAATGTCATTTCATGGGATGTTTTATACCTATTGTACTCAACCACAGGATTGTTTACCTTATACCTTTGATAACTTGGGATCCAATGTGACTAGATGATAGTTTAAGGTTGCTTAGTCATGCTTAGTGCAACTAGCTCACTTAAGGGAATCACACTAAACAAGGTTTTTCTAAAGTGGTCCTTCCGATGATATTAAGATATGACTTTGGTTCTTAATAATACTGAATTATAAGGAAGGTGGGTCGTGAGCACATGGTTGGACTTTGGTTAGCGTGCTCATGACGATTAAGGACCTGGTTCACGGAAACCCCGGAAGAAATGCCGTGCATACCACAAGCCGCATGGGTAATGGCGGGCTTGTAGCATAGCGTCTCTAGTTAACGTATCCCGAGAGGGTGAGCGTGATGGAGTTGGGTCGGCCCCGGTTTTAAGGGTTGATCGCTTCCGGATTCACCGCGGCACTAGAGGGGCTGCCCATTGCCCGATGGGAATGGGGGCGAAACCTTGGTGTGGTACGATTGATTAGAGGGAGTTGTGTGAAGGGTCCTGTCACAATTCCTTTCCGGGGCACCGTGGTGGTGTACCGGCGCACGGTAACGTGTTGTGGGATTGTGTCTTGTGGGTACAGTTGTACACCTCTGATCAGAGTAAAAACTATTCGAATAGCCGTGCCCACGGTTACTAGGTGATCGACCGCATTCACCTTGATTAGTCTCATTTTATTTTATTCGCATGAAATGTTGGATTATGACTAGTGCGGGTGGATGGATGGGCCCGTTGCAACGTGGTTTGAACGTTGGACGGTGTTTATTTAATACCGCTTAAATGTTACTACTGCTTTTACTGTCTCCAAATATCATTACTGTATTCTGCAAATGTTGTTTATGCAAATTGAGCCCTTGACCTTTCCGTGTTATTTATCTTGCATCATGTCCCCTTTTCCGGTGTGACTTGTTGAGTACGGTGGTTGTACTCGAGTCTTGCTTCTTTTTCCCCCTTCAAGTGCCGAGGTTGAGAGCGAGGTCTCCGAGGAGGTGTAGGCTTGTTCTCGTCAAGGTTTAGCCGTGGTGTTGGTGTTCCGCTCGCTCGTCTCAACTTTCGCTTAAGTCGCTTTATTTTCTTTTCCGCGCATTTATGTAACTCTTTTATATTGTTTCTAAGACGAGGATTCTCGTATTATCAATAACGTCGATTTGTGTACCTCGCTGATTCCCGGACGAGGATGTAATGCACAATTAGCCGCAAATTCGGTGTGAATTTCGGGCGTGACAAGTTGGTATCGAGCCTTCCCGTGACTGTAGGACAAGCCAACCGGAAACCTTAAGAGCCCTCTAATTCTTTTCATGTGCATATGTTTTGAAAGAAAAAGGGGTGTTTTGAAAAGTGGAGTCGGCTAGGGTTTAGGAATTGCGAAAACGGGATGTGGTCGTGGGTTTTGAGCATGTTTTGATTTTTCCCACTCCTTTGTTTCTATAGATGGCAGTGTTCCCAAATACGCACGCGGAAAAGGGATGACAGTTTCGTGGCGTAGCCGGCGCGTATGGCCCTTGCGCTTGGATATCCCGAAGCACCGGAGTAGACGACGGTTGCGCCCTCGCTGGCGAGTTGCCCTACCGTGTTCGGTTGGAGGTTCACGGGTTTGTGGGAACGTGTCTTCCCAACATGGAGGTCACGCCTTCCGGAGGCACGTCGATCACGCTTGTCAAGAAGCCGCCTACCCGATGTTGGCCAGATGAGGGAGCTGCATGATGCCGACCTTCGCACCTCTTCCTACCGCTACCACCCCGTCGAGGTAGTTCCTCGAGGTCGCTGCATTCAAGTCTACGGCGGAGGAGAATGACACTACCTTCGGTCACATGTGCACTGTGCTCAAAGGACTGGATCGATGCACTCGACCTACACAAGGCGACCAAGGAGCCGAACGACAAGAAGCCGCCGAGGATCGCGCGACCGCAGGACGAAGTGGTTCGCCCGAAGAAGGAAGTAGCCGAGTTGAAGGGACTCCCGCCACCGCGGGTTAGACTCCGCACTACGCCTGGAAGACCACTACCGCGCATGTCCGCATCCAGCTAGCACCCGGATTCCACCGCCTTCTCCAGCCTCCACCCGCTCCAGCCCCAGGCGCCGGCTCCAGCTTCCTCGCGCAGGTCCCGCCCTCACCTTTGCTCCAGCCTTCGGCGAATCCAGGCGGAGGTGGCGTAATGGTTGGATCTCCGTCTCCAGACTCAAGCTCGAGAATTCGGCTGAAGACATGGACTCCGAAGAGACTCAAGATTCCTCGGAGGGAAGAGGCAGGATCGGTTGGGCTACGGCAACCGATTCGAAGATTCCAAGTCCGAGGTGACGCCCGAGGACTCCGGAGCCGTTCGGAAGAATGGGGATCTTCGAAGGAAGCGCTTCGATTCCTCGTCTCGCGGATCGTTCTAGTTGCCCTCCTTAGTTTTACCGTTTTCTTAGTTTGTCTCCTTGGTAGTTGCTGTGTGTTAGGCCGCGTGTGTGTGTGGATAGCGCGCGGTCGATATCAAGTGTGATATGACCGACCAATTAAGGATGTTTGGTGCTTTTCCTTGTTTTTAGTCAAGATCGTAACAATGCATTTGAATTCAAATAATAAAGATTAGTGCTAAGTCTGTCTGTTTTTCTTCTTTTCTCTCTCGGTCGGTCGTCTCCTTCGGATGGTGAACACCGGACCGGCGGGCGAACAAGAACAATGGGCACAAAGTGCCGACAACCACGAGGCTCACGACGCCAATGGCAATGCTCCTCCACCGCCACCCGAGAATCCCACCATTGCTCAAGTGCTCGCTTCACGACACGATGATGGCTGCAATGATGCAGCAAATGCAACAACAACACCACCGGATGCAACGCGAGATGCTGCAACAAATGCAAAGAACAAGCAGCGAGAATAATCCGCTTGCCGCCCCACCACCCCACCCAAGCCGCAGAGTTCCTTCGTGTCCGACCGCCAACCTTCTCCAAGCACCACCAATCCCATGGAGGCTAATGATTGGCTTCATGCCATAGAGAAGAAGTTGGATCGCTGCTGCACGGATCGAGAAAGTCTCGTTTGCCACCCATCGATTGTCCCGCTTCGCTTGGTGGGACAACTATTTGGTTACTCGCCCGGGAGCAACTGTTACCGGGAAGAGTTTCGTCGGCTGGACCGCACATATTCCTGCGGGGAATAGTTGCACGAAAAGCGTGAGTTCCGTTCCCTTGAGCAGGGGTAATGATCGATTCGAGTATCCGCACGAGTTCAATCGTCTTGCCCGTTATGCCCCGTAAGATGTGCGCACCGATGCGTAAAGGCAGAAAAGTTTTTGGCGGTTTGGATGATGAACTCACGGACAAGCTTATCTCCTGGAGAGTATGCTAACTTTGAGAAGCCGGTCGACAAGGCCATTCGACAGAAGATCGGCGCAACAAGATGATCAAGAAGAGAAAAGTATTCCGCACACGACCTCCTCAACACAGGGAAATCGCAGAGGCCGCGTTTCATGCCCGGAAGTCGAATGGACCTACCACCATGATTGTTCGACAAGATCGACCTTATCACCCGGGAATTTCCAAACCGGCGTAGTGGCGGCGGTCGCAAGAATGGCGTACTCCCCGCGCCCTCCAACTGCGCCATCCAAAGAATACAACCACCACCTCCAAGGAAGGACTCGGGAGGAAAGCCGAGTCTGTTTCAACCGTGGTGACCTGTGGCATTTTGCGACAAGTGTCCGGCCAAGACGCGCCGGGCCAAGGTTCATCCAGCTCGAGTCAATCATGCGTCCGCCGAGGAAGCACGCACCGCTCCCGGTTATACTGGGTATGTTTCCTGTAAACTATACTCCCGCCACGTATTATTTGATTCTCGGCACACATTCTTTTATCTCCAAGCAATTTGTTGGGGCACATGGGTTGTCGTAGTGGGACTTAAGATACCTATGCGGGTTCAAACCCCGGAAACCACTTGGAGACCACTCGCATTGTCCCTCGGGGCCATAGAAATCCAAGGATCTATGTTTCTAGCCAACCTTATCCTCCTTCACCCAAAGGCATAGATGTCATTCTTGGGATGGATTGGTTGTCCAGACATAAGGGAGTAATTGACTGCGCTAGTCGCACCATTACTCTAATTAATACGAAAGGAGAAAGAGTTGTTTTTCGCTCTCCCGTGCAAGTCAAGCCCGTGGCAAGTTTGAATCATGTTTCCACCGGGAATCGTCCGAAATGGCGGCCAAGACCCCGTGAAGTTAGAGGATATCCCTATCGTCGAGAATACCCCGAAGTTTTTCCCGAGGATTTAACTCGATGCCGCCAAAAAGGGAAATTGAATTCCTGGATTGACCTAGTACCGGACCGCCCCAATACACAAGAGGCCATATAGGATGGGAGCCAACGAGTTGGCTGAAGTAAAGAAGCAAGTGGATGAACAGTTGCAAAAAGGGTATATACGCCGAGCACGTCGCCTTGGGGTGCTCCGGTGATTTTTGTGGAAAAGAAAGACAAGACCAAGAGAATGTGTGTGGATTATCGAGCCCTCAATGAGGTTACTATCAAGAACAAGTATCCCCTACCACGGATTGATGACTTATTCGATCAACTCAAAGGGGCCAAGGTATTTTCCAAGATAGATCTGCGATCGGCTATCATCGCTTAAGGATTCGGGAAGAGGACATTCCCAAGACCGCCTTCACCACTCGCATATGGACTGCACGAGTGTACGGTCATGTCTTTTGGTTTAACCAATGCACCAGCTTTTCTTTATGAACCCGATGAACAAGGTGTTTATGGAGTTCTTGGATAAATTCGTAGTGGTGTTCATTGACGACATTTTGGTCTACTCTAAGTCGAGGAGGATCATGAGCAACATCTTCTGACAAGGTGCTCGAAAAGTTGAGAGACCATCAACTCTACGCCAAGTTTAGCAAGTGTGCTTTCTCGGTTAAAGGAGGTACAGCCTCGGCCACATTGTGAATGCCCAAGGAGTAGCCGTGGATCCAAAAAATGTGGAATCGGTTATTAAGTGGACCCCGCCTAAGACGGTTACGCAGATCCGAAGTTTCCTTGGACTTGCGGGTTACTACCGCCGCTTCATTGAGAACTTCTCCAAAATCGCCAAGCCAATGACTCAACTGTTGAAGAAAGATGAGAAGTTTAAATGGTCGCGAGAATGCAATAGGAGTTTTGAAGAGCTCAAGAGGAAGTTGGTGTCCGCACCAGTGTTGATACCGCCCGACCCAAGAAAGGACTTCCAAGTTTATTGTGATGCATCTCGCCAAGGGTTGGGATGTGTGTTGATGCAAGAAGGCAAAGTGGTCGCATATGCATCTCGTCAATTGCGCCCACATGAAAACAACTACCCCACTCATGATCCGGAGTTATCCGCAGTGGTTCATGCATTGAAGATCCGCGACACTACCTAATTGGTAATCGTTGTGAAGTGTATACGATCACAAAAGTCTTAAGTACATTTTCACCCAACTGCATTTAAACCTCCGCAGAGAAGATGGTTGGAACCGATCAAGGATTATGACTTAGGGATCCATTACCATCCCGCAAAGCTAATGTGGTTGCGGATGCACTAAGTCGAAAGAGTTACCGCACCACCCTCGTTGTCGAAGGAATGTGTGACCAGCTGAGCAGAATTCGAGAATCAATCTACGAGTGGTGGATTTTGGTTTTGTGGTCCTCCGAAGCCCAACCCACTCTCATTGATCAAATTCGGGCTGCTCGCGCGATCCCGAAATGGCCGAACTCAAGAAGAACATGAGAGTCGGAAAAGCTCGTGGTTTTTCGGAAGACGAACATGGCACAACTGGATGGGAAAGAGGCCGTGTGTGCCGAAGACAAGAATTTGAAAAGGCGATCCTTACGGAGGTTCACCAAACTCAATACTCAATTCACCCCGGGCAAGACAAAGATGTATCAAGACCTTAAAGAAAAGTTTTGGTGGGTCAGATGAGGAGGGAGATAGCCGAGTTTGTTGCACTTTGTGATGTTTGTCGCGAGTGAAGGCGAACATCAACGGCCCGCCGGATCGTTGCAACCACTTCGATTCCCGAGTGGAAATGGGAAGAAATTGGAATGGATTTCATCACGGGTTTACCCCGCACAACGTCAGTTATGACTCAATTTGGGTCGTGGTGGACCGACTCACCAAGGTGGCCCACTTCATACCGACATACTACCTACTCGGGGAAGAAGCTAGCGTAGCTTTATCTCGCAAGGATCATGTGTTTGCATGGCGTGCCTAAGAAGATCGTGTCGATAGGGAAGTCGCTTACTTCCAAATTCGGAAGAAGTTGCAAGAAGAACTCGCACTCGTTTGAATTTCAAGCACGTCCTATCATCCGCAAACGACGGCCAAACCGAGAGAGTGAATCGATTTTGGAAGATATGCTAAGAGCATGCGCGCTCGATTTTGGAAAAGCGTGGGACAAAAGCTTGCCCTATGCGGAATTCTCTTACAACAACAGCTTATCGGCCGCATTCAAATGGCACCGTATGAAGCACCGTATGGACGGAAATGCCGCACACCCCTCTTCTGGATCGACGGGTGAGCGCCGCTTGTTTGGCACTAAGTAATCGCCGAAGCGAGGAAAAGGTCCGAGTGATTCGGGAAAGGTTGAAGATTGCGCGCCCCGACGTAAGAGCTATGCCGATAATCGTCGAAGAGATCTCGCTTTTGAAGCAGGGGATTTTGTGTATCTTCGCGTTACACCACTCCGGGAGTACACCGGTTCCAAACCAAAGGTAAGTTGGCACCACGTTCGTGGGACCATACAGATTCGGGAACGTCGAGGAGAAGTGGCCTATCACCGGAGCTTCCTCCAACATGACTGGTATTCACGACGTGTTTCATGTGTCCCAGTTGAAGAAGTGTTTAAGGGTACCGAAGAACAAAGAGTCCGATCGGGTTGAAATCCAAGAGGACTTAACCTATGTAGAGAGACCAAGCACGCATTCTTGAGGTCGTGAGAGAAGGACTCGGAACAAAGTTATCGTGTTTTGCAAGGTTCAATGGACTCATCACTCCGAGGAAGAAGCTACTTGGGAACGAGAAGATGAGCTAAAGGCCGCGCACCCGCACCTCTTCGCCAGCACCTCCGAATCTCGGGGTCGAGATTCCGTTTAAGGGGGTAGGTTGTCACATCCCGAGTTTTTCCCTAATTCATTTAAATAATTTACCCCGAAATAATCGGAATTTCAAATTAACCCGAGTCAACCTATAATTTTAAAATGCAATTAATAAATGGAAATGACATGATAGGATTTTTCTTGAATTCTTCATGTCAAAATACGCTAACAGATTTTTACTGGAATTTTTAGAGCACTCTAAGTATTTTTAATCAATTAAATAAGAAAACAAGAATTAATTAAGCCCCAAAATCCTTTTTTCCCTTTTTCTTTTTCTTTTCCGTACGGGCTGCACAGCATCTCCCGCCTTTCCTTGGGCCGTCGGCCGGCCTCTCCTCGCGCGCGCCGGCCGTGGCCGAGGCCCGCAACGCCGCGCCGCACGCAAGTCCGCGGGCGTCCCTCGCCCGCGAGACGCCGACGGCGGGCCCCGCCTATCGGCTTCCCGCCCCGCGCCCGGCCGGTCCGGCCGCCGTCCCGCCATGCGCGCCGCCTTTCCGCTCCTTCCCGTTTGAATCCGAGCCACGTCGGCCCGTGCCGGCTCAATCTCGCGGCGCGTTTCCATCCCCGCAAACCTCGCGCCCGTTGGAAACCCTATCCATGCAAAATCCGTCGCCGATTGTTTCCCTCTCTCTCGAGTCCGTGAACAACGGCGAGGAATCCGCGCCGTTTCCGTGTTTGTTTCGCCCCGTGGTACCCCTATAAAAATCCTCGTTCGCCGCCGCGCTTTTCCCTTTGGTTCCGTGCGCTAGCCCCAAAACCCGCCGTCGCCATCGCCGCCGCTCCGTCGCCGGTGAGTGCACCGCCGCCCTCCTCCTTTCGGTTTCGGGTCTCTCCCGAACCGCTCCCGCGCGCACCGTTCCGCCCTTCCCCGTGGTCCCCGCGCCGCAAGACTCCTTCGCCGCCGCCGCCAGTGCCGCCGGAGTCCGCCGGCCGCCGGCGCGCCATGGCCGGCGGCGAGCTCGAGCCGCCGCCACCCGAACCCTAACCCTAGCGCCGCTTTCCGAACCGTCCGATCCTTTGGATCGGGCGGATCCGCGCCGTCCGATCGCGATCGATCCGTCGCCGCTCGATCCGGGCCGCCGCACGCCGGATGGCCGCCGCGTGTCCGCCCTTGCCGCCCTAAACCCTAACCCTAGCCGCAATCCGCGCCGCCGATCCTTCGGACGGCGGATCCGACCGCCTCGCGCGCAAGGCCGCCGCCGTCCGATCGCCGCCACCCTCCCCCGATGCGCGCCACGTGCCCCGCTCTCCCCGCCGCCGTGGACTCGGTCCACCGTGGACCGCGCTCGCCGCTTGCGCGCCGCTTGCGCCGCCGACGCCAGCCCTACCGCTTGCGCCATGCTTGCGTCATCCAGGGGCTTAATTGCGCAATAAATCGTTTAATCTTTTCTGTTTAGTTTAAAAATTGCAATTAAACTTCTAAAATTCATATCTTTTGAATCCGAGCTCCATTTTAGTCCATTCAAACTTCATTAAATCCAGAAAAATGTCAAGAATCCATTAAAAATACTTTTCAGTGCTGTTTCAGTAGACTTTTTAGGGTGTTTGTTGAGTGCTTTGTTTGTCGTGTAGATTCCGAGTTTTCCGGCGAGCCCGTTCTCTTCGAAGTAGTCGCCGAGGTTCCTCAGTCTCCAGAGCAAGGCAAGTCATACCTTACATTGACCATTTTGTACCTATTTTATGTAAATATCTCTTTTTCGTTCAAATACGCATATGTTTTAGAATGTCATTTCATGGGATGTTTTATACCTATTGTACTCAACCACGGGATTGTTTACCTTATACCTTTGATAACTTGGGATCCAATGTGACTAGATGATAGTTTAAGGTTGCTTAGTCATGTGCTTAGTGCAACTAGCTCACTTAAGGGAATCACACTAAACAAGGTTTTTTCTAAAGTGGTCCTTCCGATGATATTAAGATATGACTTTGGTTCTTAATAATACTGAATTATAAGGAAGGTGGGTCGTGAGCACATGGTTGGACTTTGGTTAGCGTGCTCATGACGATTAAGGACCGGTTCACGGGAAACCCCGGAAGAAATGCCGTGCATACCACAAGCCGCATGGGTAATGGTGGGCTTGTAGCATAGCTTCTCTAGTTAACGTATCCCGCAGAGGGTGAGCGTGATGGAGTTGGGTCGGCCCCGGTTTTAAGGGTTGATCGCTTCCGGATTCACCGCGGCACTAGAGGGGGCTGCCCATTGCCCGATGGGAATGGGGGCGAAACCTTGGTGTGGTACGATTGATTAGAGGGAGTTGTGTGAAGGGTCCTGTCACAATTCCTTTCCGGGGCACCGTGGTGGTGTACCGGTGCACGGTAACGTGTTGTGGGATTGTGTCTTGTGGGTACAGCTTGTACACCTCTCGATCGTAGTAAAAACTATTCGAATAGCCGTGCCCACTACATGCGATCGACCGATTCACCTTGATTAGTCTCATTTTATTTTATTCGCATGAAATGTTGGATTATGACTAGTGCAGTGGATGGATGGGCCTGTTGCAACGTGGTTTGAACGTTGGACGGTGTTTATTTAATACCGCTTAAATGTTACTACTGTTTTACTGTCTCCAAATATCATTACTGTATTCTGCAAATGTTGTTTATGCAAATTGAGCCCTTGACCTTTCCGTGTTATTTATCTTGCATCATGTCCCCTTTTCCGGTGTGACTTGTTGAGTACGGTGGTTGTACTCGCCTTGCTTCTTTTTCCCCTTCAAGCCGAGGGTTGAGAGCGAGGTCTCCGAGGAGGTGTAGGCTTGTTCTCGTCAAGGTTTAGCCGTGGTGTTGGTGTTCCGCTCGCTCGTCTCAAGTTTCGCTTAAGTCAGTTTTATTTTCTTTTCCGCTGCATTTATGTAACTCTTTTATATTGTTTCTAAGACGAGGATTCTGTATTATCAATAACGTCGATTTGTGTACCTCGGCGATTCCCGGACGAGGATGTAATGCACAAATTAGCCGCAAATTCTGGTGTGAATTTCGGGCGTGACACTCTCTCTCCTCGGCTCGGCCCGGCTACGGCCGTCTCCCTCCCACGCCGCGCAAAGTCCACATTGCCTCTCTCCCTCTTCGAGCCGCGACATGTGGGCCCCACCCGTCGCCTCTCGTCCTCTCTCCCCGAACCACCGATAGGTGGGCCCTACTGTCGTGGTCACCCTCTCGTGCCCGGCGGCCCAAGCCGCGTTGCCATGCGCGCCGTCGCGCCCGCCTCTCTGCGCCCGCCCGAGCCACATCGGGCCCATGCCGAGCCCGCATACTCCTCCCCGCGTCCCGTGCGGCTGTTCCCGTGCCCCGAAACGGTCGGTATCGGATCCAAACCACCGCCACCACTTTTCTCTCCCTATCCCCGATTCCGATTACACCGGCGAAGAGTTCGGCCGTATCCCGTGCCCGATCTGGCCTCCAAAACCCCCTATAAAACTCCCCACGCAGTCCGTCGTGTTTCCCCTTTGTCGCCCGATCGCGTTTTGCCCTAATTCGCTTAGCGCTGCCGTCCCCTCCATCTCCGGTGAGCCGTTCTACTCCCTCCCTTTTCCTTCCCGCGCGCAAGCCAAACCCGTGCCGCCCGTCGTCGCCGCGTGGTCCCAAGCCACTGCACCGTCCCACGCCGTTTCCGGTGCGTCGCGCCGCCGCCCGCCGCCGCTTCCCGTGTTGCTGGCGAGCCGGCCGGTCGCCGCCGCCGCAAACCCTAACCCTAGCCGCGCTGCAAGCCGTCCGATCTACCGTGTGGTAGATCGGGGCCGCCCGTTCCCGCCCGCACGTCGCCGCTGTCCGATTACACCGCCGTGCAATGGATGGCCGCCACATGTAACACCCGAAAATTGAAGAATTTGAAACTGGAAATTAAAAATCGAAACTCACAAAAACTTTTGGCTCATTGCTTCTCGTCGTGTTCATTGCTTCTTATTTGCCAGCTTTGTTGCATATAATTTATAAGAAAGTGATTCATCTTGATGTTTAAGAAAAACCAAACGATTTGAATTTCCATTAGGTAAAAAATTTCAAAGTTTAGGGTTGGAAATTTAAATATAAAATAGAAAAGGGTGGTGGATTTACAAAATATACTTTCCCACACCTTGCCGCCCTCTTTCCCTCTCTTTTCCCTCTCTCACTCGCCGGTTTTCTCCCGCCGCAAGCCGTCGCCACCATCGTTCACCGTGTGTCGAAGCCGCCACCGTCGTGCATCGTGCGCCAGAGCCGCCGTCGTCGTCCACCGTGCGCCTGAGTTCCGCCGCCTCCTCGCCGTCGCCGTCGGTAAGCCCCGGGCCGCGCCCTTGCGCTTGTGCGGCCGCCCGAAAGCAGAGAGAGCGCGGGCAAAATAAAGGAGGAAAGGAAAAAAAGAGAAAAGAAAAAGAAAAGGAGGAAAAAAAGAAAAAGAAAGAAAAAGGAAAAGAAAAAATAGTGAAAAATTAGGGAAAAATTCAGAAAAATTAGGAAAATATTTGGGAAATATTTGGGCAAAAATATATTGTTTTCTCATATATTTTCTCTGAGTAATCTCGGAATTCAAAAATAGGATTTTCGGAGATTCGTTCTCGCGTCATTTTTACTCGGAGTTTATCTATTTTCTTTCCACCATTAAAAATACATTCTTTTGGTATTTGGACCTCCAAAACTTCGAATACCAATTCTTCTGATCAACTCTTTTTAAGTTATCATCTAAATCAATTAGAGCGATATTTTGCAAAACCCTAAAATCCCAAACTCGCTTTTTAAATCGGATTTCATCCCAAAACTCTTGCCCAAACTCGATTGAAATTTTAGGCTAAATATTTGGAGTCGTTTTTATGATCCTTTTCGATCTCTTGGTACTTTTATTGAATTCTGATCGAATTCAATTGATTTTTCGCACGTACGGATAGCAACCGAGGGAGCAGCACTGACTACGTTGAAGACCCCGTCCAACAAGCGTGCGAGCAAGGCAAGTCAACCCTTCCCTTTGAACATATTGATCCTATTTTGCGAAATGATATTGATTTAAACTTCAAATATGCATATTATACATAAATGAATACCTATGCTTGATATACCATGCCTTGATATTGATTACCCTTAGAAATATTCTTTGTAACCCTCGATGTGATATAACTGGAGGATATCTTCGATAAAATGCTTAGCCATGCTTATATTAGATTCGTGCATACTCATGGTTTTACAAAGAAGCTTCGTGCTTGGGCAACTATCTTAGGGAAGATAGTTGGAATACAGCATGTGAGACATGAGCGCCACATTGCCTTGATCATGATGAAAATAGTTTTGATGGAAAAATAAAAAGTACAAAACCAATGTTTTAGACTGGGGCGGATGGTTGGATTTGGGTGGATTCCGGTAAAGGCCAGAACCATCCCTGGTCAATTAAGGACTGAGCCATGAGACTTATAACCTGGAACGAGCGAGTACAACCGTACTTCTCGAATGGGTATAGACCTAGCAGAGTAGATAGCCGAGCGAAGGCGGTATCCCTACATAGTGGTTCTTGAGTGAAGAGGTGGTTCTGGTTATCGAGATAAGGTTGCGGCCTAAGTGTTGAGTAATGAATGAGAATGTTGTAAATTTTTCCCTTACCCCGGGAGCGCCAGAACTCCTCTCACTGCTAGGAAAGGACAGCTAGAGTGCAAGAGGATTTAAGTTCATGGAGCGGGTATTGCCAAAGCGAAGTTATCGAAAGGCTTTGCCGTGACCATCCCATATGAAGGGATGAAAGCTCATTCAATGAGCAGTTACGGAGTACGGGTAAAGTGTACATCCACTGCAGTGTGAGTAAATCAATTTATTCGAATAGCCGTGCTCGCGGTTAATGAGCGACCTGACAAGTTTCTCCCGTGGCTAGACTCATAAATTTTAAAATGATGGGTGGGAATGCATGATGATTTTGTGTGCTGGTGGACTCAACTTCTTGAACTGCGAGAAGGGATGGACTCCCCAGAAAACCATGACGAACCAGAGGCGGGAAGCCATCCTTGGAATCACGATGGATGGTAGACAGAACCATCGCCGACTTAATATACTATGGAACTAAAACTTGACCTAGCTAGATGTTAGGTTTGTGAAATGATTTGTGAAAATTGGCTTTGTGCAAATAAACCATAGCCATCCTTTGAATGACCCTATGATGTGCATCATTCCGTGTCGGCTTGCTGAGTACATTGGGGTACTCACCCTTGCTATACGCACAAACCTTCAGAAGGTGGAAACGAAGAACTGGAGGACCCCTATGCTTACTGCCAGGTGGGCGAAGAAGGAGAAGGCGTCTACTAGGTCTTAGTCCCCGGTCGTTGCCTGTGGCAATCGACATGCCGTTGTCTTCCGACTGCTATCTTATCTAAATTCCGCTTTTGGTTGTATCCAGACCAGTAGGTCCTATATGTATTGGATATTGCCTTCGAGCCTATTATTGTAATACTTTTGATGTAAGACTATTCGTGCACTTTGCACCTGGTAATTCAGTATTATATTCGTGGGTACCAAACTACTCGATCCAGGGATACGGTACTATGAACACGAATGATTCCCGTTCCAAAAACGGGGGTCGACACCACGTGTCGCCGCCGCCGCCCCACCTCAAACCCTAACCCTAGTGCCGCTCAACCATCCGATCGTGCGCTGCCCCGACCGCTCGGATGCTGCCACGTGGTGCGTCGCGTGGACCGGTCCCCGTGGACCGAGTCCACCGTGAACCCGTGCGCCACCGCCGTCACGGCTGACGTCACCCCTAGTCGCTGACGTCAGCCCTTGGGTCCGCTGACATCAACCCTTGCTTGCGTCGGCGCCGACGTCGCCGCCACGATGACGTCGCATTCGGCTTGCCGACGTCATCTCGCGTCCGTCTTGCTGATGTCCCTTGTTTTGCCGACATCATCCCGAGCCTTTTCCTTTGTAAAAATAATTAAATATTATGCAAAAATTGTTTTAATTTCCGAATTCATTTAAATGGTTCAAAACTTCTAAAATTCATATCTAATTCATACGAACTCCAAATTGGGCCATTCAAATTACAAAATTCATATAAAATTGATATCTACATGTTTATTTACTTTTTATGTACTATTTATTTGGTTTTTATTAGCATTTTTCCTCGTTTTGCGTGCCAGCGTGTAGATTCTTTCGTTTTCGGAGTTCGCGCTAGTGAGGAAAAGAGTCCAGAAGTTTGCTTTAAGACGCAAGGCAAGTCACACTTCCCTTGAAGCATATTGATCCTATTTTTATAAATGTTTTACCATTTGTAAATAAAATTGCTTTGCTTTGCTAATTGTATGAAATGATGGATTACTTATATGCTTGTTTGAGCCTTATCTATTTGTTATTCGTCCTTTGTTAACCTTGGGTGTTAATTTGACCAGCTTTAGTCATTGATGTTGATTTTAGCTAAAATTATATGCTTAGTTATGCTTAGTTATCACTAGCTCATTAAATGGGATAATTACACTATTTATTCTAGTCTCTGATGAGCTGCAATTAAGGACCAGTTCATGGGAAACTTTGGAAGAAATACCGTGCAAACCACAAGCAAGAATGGGTAACTGTTTAACTCATAGTATAGCTTTCCTCTGGCCGACATACCCTAATGAGGGTAGGCGTGATGGAGTTGGGTCGGCCCGATTTTACGGGTTGATCGGCTACCGGATTCACCGCGCACGCGAGGGGGGAAGGGGGAGGGGCTGCCCATTTCCTTTTGAGGGGTGGGGCAAAACCTTGGTGTGGTATCGCTTGGTTAGGGAGAGTTATACGAAAGGTCTTGTCACGATTTCTCCCTTTGCAGTATCATGGTGGTACTTCAGGGCATGGTAACATGTGTGGAATCGTGTCTTGTGGGTAAAGTTGCGCACCTCTGATCAGAGTAAAACTATTCGAATAGCCGTGCCCGCGGTTATGGGCGATCGACCAGATTCACTATGATTAGTCCCACTACTGAATAATTTGATTTAATGGAACTAGTTTAGTTCAGGTGGAATGGGTGGGCGTGTTCAATGTGGGAATAATGTTGTTCAGTGGAAAATTAATATTGCCTTAATTACTCAATTGTTTTACTATTTTTTTAAACATTAAATGTTTGTAAAGTGCATTTATGTAAAATAGCCCAAGCCACTCTTGTCTTCCTTTGCACGTCTGCATTTCGCGGGGTGGCTTGTTGAGTACGGTGGTTGTACTCAGTCTTGCGATTTCCCCCTTTCAGAAGTGTAGTGCTTCTGAGTTGAAGATGGAGTAGAAGACCAAGGCTCAGACCCCAGTTGAGTTTGCCTGTGGAGTGGAGCTGAAACCCCGCTAGTGTCGTCTTTTCCGTTGTTGTTTTTGGGTGTGAGGACTAAGTGCCTTTTCAGTAAGTATTTTATTTTACGCTTTATTTTTACGTTTGGATCTATGTATTAATTTGTCATTTTATGTACCCTGGTTGATTCCTGGACAGAGATTTAATACATAAAATAGTCAGAAAATTTGGCAAAATTTCCGGGCGTGACACTTGTCTTGTTAGGTTCGGTGTTTTATATTGCCATAGATAGCTCTAGTAGAGAATATATTGCATTTTCTGAAGTGAGGGAGGTAGACCAAAGGAGGGCGCTCCATCAACCCTAGCTTGTCCTTTTAAAGGACTGAGGATTATCACTGTGATCATGAATTAAGTGTAGAATATGTGATCTACTAATTCATAAGGTGCTAAGCCTATAGATCACCCTAATACGAAACTCACCGTTGTTTGAAGCCATCGCCCTTGTCTCTGCTAGAACTGGAGTGGAAGTAGAGGATGAAGTCCCTCGAACCACTCCGGTGATCGTCAGAGTAGGTGCAATAGTCATAGCGTAGCGCGGGCAAAGTGGTCGTCGACTTGGTTTCGAAGGGGTTCCGACGATCAACTACGGGATAGTGTCATCCTTTGGGATGCCACCTGCACTGACCTAGAACCACCCTTTGAACACCCTCCAGCGCTTAGGTTAAGATCGAGATAGGTTAGGGTTTTTGGGGACAAAGTGATTGTGAAGTAATCGTCAGCACAACACCGACATCCCCTATTAATATGGCGCTGTGGGTATCAAGGGCAATCCAAAAAAGAAGAAATTGGTGCTACCGATCAATGCGCATAAATAAGGAAGTAAATATCGCTCTTATTTGCGGTGATTGCGAGGGCAACTGGTGGAAAACAACCCTAGCAAGATTTTCTCCCAGTTTCCATGCCGAGAGATAAATTTCACAACATTCTCCCCCTGATCTTGAGGCTAATGAGTTAATTCTTAGTAAAATAGTTTCCTAAGGCAATGCATCATGGATGTTATCACATCCCACCAAGACTCTGTTACCTATAGTTCACTATAAGACTTCGAAAGAACCTTGTCTAATTCTAATGAGAGGCAGTTGAGACCAATGCCCCTATTTTCAAGATCTTAGTCTTAATCAAAGGCAATTAGTTATTCCCATGCCAACTACATGATCTTTAAATAAGTTGGGAGGTAAACCTTTGGTAAGCGGATCCGCGAGCATGGACTTAGTACTAATATGCTAAATCTTAATAGTTTGATCTTGGATTCTATCTTTCACAACGTGATACTTAATGTCGATGTGTTTGGCAACACCACTCGACTTGTTGTTATTCAAATAGAATACTGCAGCTTATTATCGTGGTATAATGTAATTGGTCTAGAAATGCTATCGACCACTCTTAGATCCGGGACAAAATTCTTAAGCCATATGGCCTGCCCCGTTGCTTTATAACACGCCACAAATTCATCCTGCATTGTTGACTATGTTGTTAAAGTTTGTTTTGAGCTTTTCCATGAATAGCTCCCCCTGCGAGAGTGAAGACATAACCTGTTCTGGATATCTTAGTGTCTACACATCCCGTAAAGTCTATATCTAAATAACCTAGGACTTCAAGTTATTTAGACTTCTTATATGTGAGCATGTAATCCTTAGTACCTTCCAAATGATGCAAGACCTTTTTAACAGCCTTTCAATGATGTAAACCTGGATTGGACTGAAACCTGCCAAGCGTCCTGGTAACAAATGCTAAGTCCAGACACATACAAACTTGAGCATACATTAGCTTCCAATAACTAAAGCATATGGTACCATTTTTCATCTGATGTGATTTTATATTTTTTGGGCTTTGAAATAATCCGAATTTATCTCCCTTAACTATTGGAGCAGGTGTTGCAGAGCACTTACTCATATTATATCTTTCTAGTCCTCTACTAATGTATGATTTCTGAGATAATCCCAATACTCCTTTAGACCTATCTCGGTGAATTTCAATGCCTGAAACATAAGATGCCTCACCGAGGTCCTTCATATCAAAATTAGATGACAAAAATTCTTTAGTCTGATGCAGCATATTACTATCGCTGCTTGCTAATATTATGTCATCCACATAGAGTACCAGTATTATAAATTTTCCACCCTTAGTATTAATATAAATGCAACTATCCACCTTATTCTCCTTATGTCCGAATCTTTTAATTATTTCATCGAATTTAAGATACTGTCTTGACGCTTGTTTAGATCTTATAAATTTCTTAAGTTTGCAAGCCAAATGGTCCTTACTATCAATAACAAAACCCTCGGGTCATGCCATGTATACATCCTCATGCAAGTCACCGTTAAGAAATGCAGTCCACATCCTCATGCAAGTCACCGTTAAGGAATGCAGTCTTTACATTCATCTGATGGAGTTCTAAATCATAATGAGCAACTAGCGCCATGACAATTCTAAATGAGTCTTTCTTGAAAACAGGGGAAAATGTTTCATTATAGTCTATTCCCTCTCTGTGTGAAACACCCTTTGCTACAAGCCTTGCCTTGAACATTTCAATTTTCCCTTTAGAGTCAAGCTTAGTTTTGTAGACTGTCACAGCCCGATTTTCGTTCGGGATTAAAATCATTTAATAAATCATCTCCTAGAAATTAAATAAAATAAAAGCAAAATAATCAAGTGAATTAAGTAAGAAAATTAAATTTTCCTTTAAAAATCATAGCTGGAAATATTTTTGAAATATTCTTCATGCCCTAAAATACTCTCTGAAATTTTCTGTGAATTTTTGGACCTCCAAAAATAATTTTAATAATACAAAAAACAGTTCAATAATTATTTACATAAATAAAATAATCTTTAAATGAGCTGGAGATATTTTTATTAAATACTTTGAGTGTCCATATATTTTCAGGATTTTTCCTATAATTATTTGAGCACTGGAAGTATTTATAAAAATTCAAAGACCATTTATGGATTAATTTGAAAGGAAAAACCAATTTAAAATCCCTCTTTTGTTCTGGTCGAGAAACATCCCAAAAAGTCTGCCTTGCCCCCTTGTGGCCCACCCCGGCCGATGTTGCCTCCCTCTTTTCCCTCGGCTCAGCCCGGCTACGGCCCAAATCCTTCCTGCGCACGCAAAAAGTCCACGTCGCCTTCCTCTTCTCTTCCCTCGGCTCGGCCCAGCCGCGGCCCATGTTCCCTAGAGCACGCGCAAAGTCCGCCTTGCCTCCCTCCCCGCGCCTCTCTCTCACTTCGCTTGCTGACCAGTGGGCCCGCTTGTCAACCTCCCTCCTCCCTATGAGCCGCCGATAGGTGGGCCCCACTTGTCGGGGCCGCCTTCCCCGCGCCCGATAGGTTTGCGCCGCCGCGCCATGCACGCCGCTCTCGCCGAGCCGCGCGTTGCACGCCGCACCACACCGAACCCACGCCGGGCCCAAGCCACCTTCCCCACATCACGCGTCGCCTCTTCCGCACCCTGCGTCGGCTGAGTCCATATCCAAACCGCCGCCGCATTTTCCTCTCTCTCCCTCTCCGAGCCCGAGATCAATGGCGAAGAATTCGACCGTATCCCATGCCCTATCCGGCCTCCTGAGCCCCCTATAAATTCCCCTGCAACCATCGTCGTCGTTTTCTATTTGCGTCGCTTGAATCCGAGCCCGTTTTAGCCTAGCGCCGCCGTCGGCCACCGCCGTCATCCTCGTCTCCGGTGAGCCGCGTCTCTCTCCCTCTTTTTCCTTCCCGCGCGTGCTCCAGCCGCCCCGCGCATGATCCGGAACCCGCATCGTCATCCCGAGCCGTTGCGCCGCTCCCCGCGCTGTTTCCGTGCGTCACACCGCCGCCCGCCGCCGCTCCCGTGTCGCCGGTGAGCCGCCGCCGCCCACGCGACCATGGCCGGCGAACCGACCTTGGCGCCGCCGCCGTCCAAAACCCTAACCCTAGCCACGCGCGCGCCGTCCGATCTACCGCGCGGTAGATCGGGTCATCAATCCCGCCCGCACATCGCCGCCGTCCAATTGCGCCGCCATGCCATGCATGGGCGCCACGTGTCGCCCGCCGCCGCACCTAACCCTAGCGTCGCTGTCCGTCGCGCGCGGCCCCGATCACTCGGATGCTGCCACGTGGCGCGCCCGCTCGTGGACCGAGTCCACCGTGGACCACGCCGCTGCCGCACTAATGTCAGCCCCGGTTTGCGCGACGCGCCTCGCAGCTCGCGACGTCGCCCGACATCCCTTGCGAAATCGCATTCGGTTTGCCGACGTCATTTGAGCTCGTCCTGCCGACGTCGCCCTCGTTTTGCCGACGTCATCCCGAGCCTTTTCCTTTGTAAAAATAATTAAAAATTACGTAATAAATCGTTTTAATTTCCGAATTCATTTAAATGGTCCAAAACTTCTAAAATTCATATCTAATTCATACGAACTCCAAATTAGGTCATTCAAATTGCAAAATTCATCTAAAATTAAGCTCTATATATTTGTTTACTTTTTATGTACTGTTATTTGGTTTTTATTAGGGTTTTTCCTTGTTTTGTGTGCCAGCATGTAGATTCCGCCGTTTTCGGAGTTAGCGTTCGTGAGGAAAAGAGTCCAGAAGTTTGCTTTAAGACGCAAGGAAAGTCACACTTCCCTTGAAGCATATTGATCCTATTTTTATAAATGTTTTACCGTTTGTAAATAAAATTGCTTTGCTTTGCTAATTATATGAAATGATGGATTACTTATATGCTTGTTTGAGCCTTATCTATTTGTTATTCGTCCTTTGTTAACCTTGGGTGTTAATTTGACCAGCTTTAGTCACTGATGTTGATTTTAGCTAGAATTATATGCTTAGTCATGCTTAATTACCACTAGCTCATTAAATGGGATAATTACACTATTTATTCTAGTCTAGCTGCAAGCTCGATACACCTGACCATGTCTTATTGGTCATAATTGTCTCAACTAAAATATGACATAATGGTGGGCTGTGGGTGCATGGTTTTTAATAGTAGCACCCATGGCTTTACAATTAAGGACCAGTTCATGGGAAACTCTGAAAGAAATACCGTGCAAACCACAAGCAAGAATGGGTAACTGTTTAACTCATAGTATAGCTTTCCTCTGGCCGACGTACCCTAATGAGGGTGGGCGTGATGGAGTTGGGTCGGCCCCGATTTTACGGGTTGATCGGCTACCGGATTCACCGCGGCACGCGAGGGGGGAGGGGAAGGGGGATGGGGTTGCCCATTTCCTTTTGAGGGGTGGGGCAAAACCTTGGTGTGGTATCGCTTGGTTAGGGAGAGTTATACGAAAGGTCTTGTCACGATTTCTCCCTTTGCAGTATCATGGTGGTACTTCAGGGCATGGTAACATGTGTGGAATCGTGTCTTGTGGGTAAAGTTACGCACCTCTGATCAGAGTAAAACTATTCGAATAGCCGTGCCCGCAGTTATGGGGGATCGACCATATTCACTATGATGAGTCCCACACTACTTGATAATTGGAATTAATGGAATTGGATAGTTCAGGTGGAATGATGGGCCTGTTCAACGTGGGGATAACATTGTTCAGTGGAAGATTAATATTGCCTTAATTATTCAATTGTTTTATTGTTTTTAAACAATTAAATATTTTGTAAACCGCATTTATATAAAATAGCCTAAGCCACTCTTGTCTCCCCTTGCATGTCTGCATTTCTCGGTGTGGCTTGTTGAGTACGGTGGTTGTACTCAGCCTTGCGTTGTTTCCCCTTTCAGAAGTGAAGTGCTTCTGAGTTGAAGATGGTGTTAGAAACCAAGGCTAAGACCCCAGTTGAGTTTGCCTGTGGAGTGGAGCTGAAGCCCCGTAGGGTCGTCCCTCTTTTCCACTGCAGTCCTTTTTGGGTGTGAGGACTAAGTGCCTTTTCAGTAAGTATTTTTATTTTTTTACTTTAACGTTTAGATCTGTGTATTAATTTATCATTTTATGTACCCTGGTTGATTTTTGAACAGGAATTTAATACATAAAATAGTCAGGAAATTTGGCTAAATTTCTAGGCGTGACATAGACCCACTTGTAGCCTACTGTTTTGGCCCCTTTAGGAATTTCTACCGAATCCCAGACTCCATTATTGCTCATAGATTTTAATTCATCTTCCATAGCTTCAAGCTATTTAGATGAATGTTCTGTCACGCCTAGAAATTTATCCCAAATTTCCAGACTATTTTGTGTATTAATTCCCTGTCCAGGACCAGCCAGGGTACACAAAATGACAAATCAATACACGTATCCAAACGTAAATTAAAGCGTATAAATATACTTACGTAAGAGGCACTTAGTCCCCGCACTCGAAGAAAACGTAGCGGAAAAGGTGGACGATCCTAGCGGGGCTTCGCCCCACTCACTGGCAAACTCAATCGGGTCCGAGCCTTGGTCCTCTAACACCGTCTTCGACTCAAGCACTACACTTCGAAAGAGGGAAGGAATTGCAAGGCCGAGTACAACCACCGTACTCAACAAGCCATGCCGGAGAATGCAAATAATGCAAGGGGGTACAAAGAATTCATATACGGGTTATTTTGCGAAAACCAAATTTCAAAGCATTTAAATATTTTAAGGCATTTTAATAAACACGAGCCTATCTCTAGTCAAATTATTATCAAGTCGCGCACCAACGCGATCTTGCCTTAACTCGAGCCAACATGTGCTAACTCCAAATCTTTCGCTTTTAAACGAATTAAACTCTAACTTGGGTACATTGCTCGCTTGCCCATAACCGAGGCGCGGCTATTCGAATAGATTTACTCGATCGAGGTGTACATCTTTACCCACCGGACATGTCTTCCTCACGTGTTGCGACGTGCCACATGCCACCATGGCATACGGACGGAAGCCATGACATAACTCATCGCTTAGTACTGCCCTAAACAAAGAAGACCGACATAGACTTCCCCGCCAGTGCCCCGGGTCGAGCGAGCAGTCTATGCCCCCAGCATCTCGACTCGTTCGAGCCTTCACTTGCCGAGACGTCGCCCATGGGCTTCAACCCTTCCTAGGGCTTCATCCATCCCTATCCGTGTCTTTTTTGTTTCGACCGTACTAGTCGACGTGTTAAGCCTTACCCATTAGACAGTGGTAGTACGGAAATGCTTTGCAACAGAGGCCCAAAGACCGGTCCTTATGACGCCGAGGTGCGACTAACAAAACCATGCACCTCGTGCCGACCAAAAACATGTTTGGGGAATTTTGAAGGGGACATTTATTGCCACGGCTAAACACCAAAATTTCCATCATTTACAAGTTATTCCTTAGTCTAATTATTGAAAACATCTAATTGTTTCTATTCAAGCATGTCTAAGCATATTCCTATGTTTGCTAGTGAGTACCACATACATAAAGTGCTCACTAGTTTTATTTTTCCTAGGGTTATCAAGGATCATAATACAAGTAGTAGGGCTATAACAAGGAGAATCGGTAAGGCTAAATAAAACAAAGTGATAGACGCGGAATTTAATAAAGTGAAATGCAATAATTTAAATAAACATAATTTTGTAAACTCGGATAGCAATATGATCAAAATGACATGACTTGCCTTGCTCCTTCGAACAAAACTTCTTTTCCTCGCGAGCACGAACCTTTCGAAACGACGAAGTCTACACGCCGACACGCAAAACAAGGAAAACCCTAATAAAAACCAAATGAACAATACAAGAAAAGTAAGCAAACATGTAGAGCTCAATTTTAGATGAATTTTACAATTTGAATGACCCAATTTCAAGTTTGTATGGATTAGATATGAATTTTAGAAGTTTTGGACCATTAAATAGATTCGGAAATTAAATTGATTTATTAGGCAATTTTTAATTATTTTTGGAAGGAAAAGAGTAGGATGACGACAGTGGGCAAGGACTGCGTCGCCGAGTGAGAGCGGAGAGAGAGGAGGAAGGAACTCACCGAGCGCACGACGGCGAGAAGAGGCGGCACGGCACATGGTGGCGAGCGGAGGAAAGGCCGGTGCATGGGTGCACGGTCTCCTATGGTTCCCGACGACACGGGGAGGAGGCGAGGAGCGGCTCGGCGACGCTGAGCCAAAGGAGGAGGCGGCATAGCCGTGAAGGCGCAAGGCGACAAGGAACGATGACCGCACGCGGACGTGGCGACGGCGAATGGTGACAAGGAGGAAGGGGTGGCCAAGGAAGAGTATGACAAGACAAGTCCGAATGACGATGCGGCGGAACGGTGCTTCAAAGAAGCGGGAGGGGCTGCCTGGAGGAGGAGGATAACGGCGATGTTCTTTACTGTTCGACGGCGGAGGTGAGCTTCCGTTGGACTTTGAGCAAAATGGAGGGTCGACCGGGAAGAGGAGGTTGTTGCGGCGCTGATGGAGGTGGTGGCATGGTTTGATGCCTGCTCGGTTGAGGCGGCACGGGCTGGAGGTGGCCGGAATTGGAAAAACGGCGGCGGCGTGCGAGTGGAGTTGCATGGCGGCCGGAGGAGAGGGAGAGGTGTTCGTGGCATGAGGGGAGAGAGGAGGAGGTGAGGCCTCCCTTTTATAGGCCGGAGGGAGGGGGATCGTCGCGGGGAGGAAGGGAGGGGGTCGGCCGGCAATGGTGTTGTTGAACAATGAATTGCGAAATTAAAATACACCAAGAATTATTGTGGGATTCAGTGAGGATTCATGGGGGAATTGATGAGGAGGTGAAGGGGAAACGATTTTTGCAGTTAATTGAGAAGGGAATCGACCGGGAGGGAGATCGGCCGGCCATGATGAAGCTCAACAATAAGAAATATAATCAAAATCTACCACGAAAACATACGAAATTTAGTGGGGAATCGAGGGTGAATTGCAGAGGATGAGGTGGGGATTAATTTCCCTCAATCAATTTTGGATTTGAGCAAGTGATTCGACGGGATTTGTGAAGGGAGGAAAGAGTTTGCTGTTCGGATGAACAGTATACAGACAGCTGGAGGAGGAAGATGACACTGTAGCGACAGGGAGGCAAACCAGACTTTTCCTTTCAAATTTCCTTGAATTTTTATCTATACTTCCAATGCTCAAATAATTCCAAGAAAAATCCTAAAATTATATGAACACTCAAAGTATTTAATAAAAATTCAACCAGATTATTTACTGATTAATTAATTTATTTAAATAATTACTTAAATGTTCTTTGTATTATTAAAATTATTTCTAGAGCTCCAAAATTTCACGAAAAATTTAGGAGAGTACTTTAGGGCATGGAGAATATTTTAAAAATATTTCCAGCCATGATTTTTAAAGGAAATTTTTATTTCCTTAATATTTTCACTTGATTAATATGCTTTTCATTTTATTTAATTTCTAGAAAATGAATTATTAAACGATTTTTAATCCCGAACGAAAATCGGGACGCGACATGTTCACTCATTATTGATTCTTTAAATGAGGTGGGATCATATGCCTTCTCACTATCTTCACCTAAATAAACATCATAATAAGTTGGGATTAGAGATCTTCTCTCCCGGTGTGATCTTCTAAGTGGTTCATTTTTGATCAGTGATGGTTGAGAAGATTCTTGTGGAATTTCTTCATTATGTCTCATAAGTCTATTGAGTATTATTATTTAATTCGTTATTATTTTCAATAGTGTCTGTATCATCGAATTTTTATCCGGTGCTACCATGATCCGAATCACATGTACATTATAAGGTACCAAATTAATTGGAATATTATTCTCTTAATTTCCGATGTAACATTAGCCTGAATTTCCTCAAGATTAATTTCCCTTTCATGTGAGCTCCCCCAGACTTCATTATTTTTTAAGAATATTGTGTGTCTAGTTTTCACAAATTTAGTGACATAATCCGGGCAATAAAATCGGTATCCCTTAGATGTTTCGGGATATCTAATAAAATAAGGATTTAATTTTTAAGTGTGGATTAAATATTCTTACTTCGGCACGGTAGCCCCACACGTCCATAATTCAAAGGTGTTTTGGGTACCAACTTAGGAACTTGATTGAGATATGTGCAACTGTTTTAAGTACCTTTATCCATAAATTCACAAACAAAGTAGAATGACTAAGCATACTCCATACCATGTCCGTAAGTGTACGGTTGCGACGCTCTGCCACTTCATTTTACTATGGTTCTCCAGGCATGGAATATTAGGCAATTATCCCATGTATCTAAAGATATTAGGTAAATGGACCAGGACTTTGCCCATAAGGAGTATGCCTCCCATAATATTCTCCTTCTCGATCCGATCTCACTACCTTAATTTTTGCATTATGCTGATTTTCAACCTTGGCTTTGAATATTTTAAACTTATCGAGTGATTCAGATCTGTCTTTAAGGGGAAAACATATCCATAACAGGAGAAATCATCTATGAAGGTAATGAACGAGTCATCTCCATCAACTTATGTTAGTAGGAATGGTCCACATATATCTGTGTGGATTATTTCTAATGGACTGGTGGTTCTAGTAGCTCCTTTCTTAATTTTTTTTCTTAATTTTCTCAGTGATTTTTCCCTTGATACAATCTAAGCAATGATCTGCATTCGAAAAGTCTAAGGCTTGAAATATATCTTTCTTAATGAGACGCTCCATTCTCCCCTTAGAAATATGGATCAAACGATAGTGCCACAATTTCAAACACTTCTCATTATCATTACAGGTATTCAATACATTCATAATATTATCATCCAAAGAGAGCAAATAGAGGTTATCTTGCATGGTAGCAAGACCAATATCAATATTATTGTACTTAATAAAACATTTATCCTTAGAAAAATTACAATCATAACCACTTTGTTAAAACCATTACAGAAATATGGTTCCTTTTAAATGAGGGAGCATAAAGAACATCATGAAGTAATAGATTAATGTCGCTTGAAAGTTGAAGATGAAGCTCCCCAAAGTTAGTCGTCGGATTGTGTGGAGATTATGGCAATCGGACACCCTCATGGCAAGCTTGTCCGACTGGTAATAGGGATAGGTTCCGCCTAATGATTATGTAAACCGGCTATGACTTGGGTGTTACGTTGCCGATCAGATAAGGCAACGGCTCATAGTCATAACTTGGTAAGATTGAGGAAACCGACTTAGAATATGATAGGGTTTCCGACTTGTAAGCCCACTCTCCAAGACTATATAAGAGGGGTAAGGAGCATCCCTTGAGGGATATCAGATGTATGCGAAACACATACAAGCTACTAGACACACGAGATCTTGAGATCAATAAACACTCGGCGGAACGAATCCCCGAAACAGGAGTAGAGTATTACCTCACGAGAGGGCCTGAACCTGTCTAAACCTTGTTTTCCACTTAACCCATTGTGCTTGGCGACCTTGACTGCACCCCCAAATTTCTATTGCCAAAACCAAGTTTCGACAGTTGGCGCGCCAGGTAGGGGCCCACGCGTCAAGATTTCTTCTTCAATCTCGCCGGCAAGCGCGATGGGATCTTCATCAGGCATCGACGACTTCGCCGCCAAAAGACTCGACAAGATCTCCCTCCTCGACTCGGATTCGGACCAGTCGAGAGGGGGAACCCGCTCGGTGCCGTTCGGATTACCGAACAACACTGAGATCTACGATAATGTCCTGACTTCCGTGTTGGGGTCCGTCCACTTGGAAGGAGGGATCCACTCGGCGCCGTTCGGATTACCAAACGCCGCTGAGATCTACAGCCACCTTCTGACCTCCACGTCGGAATTCATCCACTCGGGAGGCGAAACCCTCTCGGCATCGTTTGGGTTACCAAACACCGCTGAGATCTACTGCAATCTCCTCTCTTCCGAGTTGAAATCAACTCACTCGGTAGGACCCTCGTCATCAAGCCACGACCCGGACTGGAACGATCCAGATTCAAGCGATCCGGGCTCAAGGGAAGTCGCCGCATCCTTCAACCGTTTGGATCATGTTCATCCATGGAGCTCGATGAGTACCTCAATTCTTTAGATTTCGATGACCTCTACGGCATCCTCACGGATGAGGCCAACGACTCCGACTTCGACAAGGATTACGATCCAAGGTGCTTTAACGTTCTCATGGCTGAGCTGGCCGAGACCGACTCAGCCATGGCCCACAGAATCGCTGAAGAGGAGCAAGCCAGGCTTGAGCAGGAGTGCAAGCTGGCAGAAGAGGAGAATAGACACAAGGAGGAAGCCGACAGGAGGAAGCCGACAGGAGGAAGCGAGACCTGAGGGTGACTAGGCGATCCGCTCGCGAGGCCATACTTCAGACGTGAGTCGACAACACCAATATCTTACAGACGCCTCAACAGAACACCGTTGCCACCCTCACCCTCCTCGACACTGTTATCGAAGCGGCACTCGCAATGGTAACATCGATCCTGGATAAGATCAAGACCATCGTTGCGGCTACAGCCAATTGCTCTCCATCCACCTCAGCACGAAGGCCAACTGAGTCCGTCGCGGAAACGCCCGACAGAAGCCGACTTCCGCCGCTGCGGTCGAAGGATTACAGAAGGCCCGAACAAGCTCGGACGACCACTAGGTCAAGAGACCCCCGCCACGAGACAACACGGAAGCATCAAGAGCAATCGGCCGACTCCCGCGAAAAACGGCATGGACGACCACCCATCCACGACCGGGTCCGCCGCAGCAACAACTCCGACTACCGAAGCAGCCTACAAAGGACGCCGCCGAGTGATCTGTGAGAAGTCCTTGACCGGCGCTATCAAGAGCGAAAACAATGCTCCCACGAAGGTCGAAGGAGATCGCCCGACTGCAACGACGACGGAGTACCTGCGTTCACTCGGACCTGCGCCGAGTGCATTGGCCGAGTGGTTTCAAACCTACAGGAATCGAGAAGTACGACGGAAAGACCGACCCCAAATCGTGGCTGACCGTGTACACCCTCGCCATCCGCGCAGCAGGAGGAGACAACAAACCCATGGCTAATTACTTGCCTGTCGCCCTCGCCAACTCAGCTAGGAACTGTCTCACGAGCTTGCCAAGAGGCTCCATTAGCTTGTGGAGCGAACTCTGGGACCACTTCATCGCCAATTTCCAGGGCACTTTCGAAAGACCTGAGACCCACTTTGATCTCTACAACGTCATCCAGAAGCCAGACGAGCCGCTGAAGGACTACATCCGGCGCTTCTCAGAAAAACGCAACAAGATCCCCAACATCACCGACGACATCATAATCGTCGCCTTCCAGAAAGGTGTCCGAGACGAGTTGCTGATTGGAAAGTTTGGGCGTAAGCCATCGAAGACGGTAAAACAAATGTTCAAAACAACAAACTCCTACGCAAAATCCAACAACGCAATCAAGGCGGCGCGGCAAGATCAGCCTGACAAAAGGGACGATAAGCAATCGGGAGGAAACCGGCATCCTAAGAAGGATAACGGCAACAACAATCATGGCCAGAAAGATCGCAAGCGTCGGCCCGAGGACCTGGTTGCCACAACGTCCAACTCTCAACGTCGTCCCTGGGTTGCAGCCTACGACGCGATCATGAACGCTCAGTGCACGCATCATCCAAATCACAAGCATGCGGCCAAAGATTGCTTTATCTACAAGCAGTTTGCCGAACAATACGCGGCACAGCTAAACAAGAAGCCGACTGACGAAGCCGGCCCATCGGGAACCAAGAAAAACAACCCGACTGGAAATTCGGAACCTTTTCAAGACCTCGTGGGCGAGCTGAATCACATCTTGGGGGGGCGCAGGCTTATGAGTCCAAGAGGAAGCAAAAGCTGACGGACCGCGAGGTCAACACGACACAACCCGAAGTCCCACAATATCTACGGTGGTCGGAGGTGGCCATCACGTTTAACCGCTCGGATCATCCTGACCGAGTGGTTCACCCGGGGCGGTATCCCATGGTACTAGACCCGGTGGTTCAAACATAAAGTCAAGCGCGTCCTCATTGATGGGGCAGCGCCCTCAATATCCTGTTCGCCAAGACCCCGGACGAGATGCATTCCAAGATCCGATTTGAAGGCAAGCTCACCCCCTTCCACGGAGTTATCCCAGGGCTGTCATCTACGACACTCGGGCACATCGCTCTTCCAGTCACCTTCGGAGTTCGGGAGAATTTCCGGACGAAGAACATCACCTTCGAGGTGGCCAACTTCGTGATGGCCTACCACGCAATCATTGGAAGGCCTGCGCTTGCCAAGTTCATAGCGATACCGCACTACACCTACCTCTGTATGAAGATGCTCGGCCCCAACGGCGTCATCACCCTGCGCAGCGACATCAAATAAGCCTTCACCTGCAACAAGGAAAGCTGCGATATGGCCCAATCTCGTGAGAGATCACGTGGGCTGCATCAACATCTGAAGAGGGTGAAATCCCTACGAAGAAGATAGCCAAGTCAGGACAAGGCAACGCCAAAACGAAGAAAATCTCCCTTGATCCATCGGATCCTTCCAAACCCGCTGTAATCGACGCTGAGCTAGATCCTAAATAGGAAAGTGCGCTCATCACCTTCCTCCAAAATAATAAAGATGTTTTTGCTTGGAAACCATCTAATATGCCTGGAATTCCTAGGGAGGTGATCAAGCACTCTTTACACGTCAAAGATGACGCGAAACCTATCAAACAACGATTACGCCGTTTTGCTCAGGATCGAAAAGATGCCATCAAGGAAGAACTCACAAAACTCTTAGTCGCCAGTTTCATCAAAGAAGTCCTCCATCCTGACTGGCTGGCTAACCCTGTTCTGGTTCGGAAGAAGACAGGGCAATGGCGCATGTGCGTTGACTACACCGACCTCAACAAAGCCTGCCCTAAAGATCAATTCGGGTTGCCTCGCATCGACCAAGTCGTAGATTCAACAGTCGGCTGCCAGCTCTTGAGTTTTCTGGACTGTTACTCGGGCTACCATCAGATCAGCTTGAAGGAATCCGACTACTTGAAGACATCGTTCATCACGCCGTTTGGAGCTTACTGCTACATCAAGATGCCCTTCAGTCTGAAGAACGCCGGAGCCACGTACCAGCGCATGATCCAGAGATGCTTTTAGACGCAGATTGGGAAAAATGTGGAAGCTTATGTCGATGATGTCATCATTAAGACCAAGCAAAAGGAAGACCTGATTGCCAACTTAGAAGAAACCTTCGCAAATATTCGGGCCTTCAGAATGAAGTTGAACCCGGAGAAGTGCACGTTCGGCGTGCCATCAGGCAAACTGCTCGGCTTCATGGTGTCCCATCGCGGCATTGAAGCTAACCCAGAGAAAATCAACGCTATTTTAAATATGAAGCCCCGAGTAACCAAAAAGATGTCCAGAAGCTCACTGGCTGCATGGCGGCGCTAAGCCGATTCATCTCCCGACTCGGCGAGCGAGGCATGCCTTTCTTCAAGCTACTGAAGAAAACCGATGACTTCCAGTTGACTACGGAAGCCCACAAGGCCTTTGAAGATTTTAAAGAATTTCTCACGACGCCGCCCGTCCTAGCCTCACCTCAGCCTCGGGAACCCCTGCTACTGTATGTCTCAGCAACTCACCAGGTGGTCAGCACAGTTCTCATCGTTGAGCGCGAGGAAGAAGGACGAGTCCAGAAGATTCAAAGCCAATCTACTTTGTTAGCGAAGTGTTGGCAAGAGCCAAAACTCGCTACTCCTAGGTACAAAAATTGCAATATGCTGTTCTGATAACCACAAGGAAATTGGTGCACTATTTTCAGGGTCACTCGGTCACCGTCGTCACTTCCTTTCCACTCAGCAATGTCATCCACAACCGGGAGGCGACTGGGCGCATCGCAAAGTGGGCCCTAGAACTGATGCCGCTAGACTTAACTTTCAAGGCGAGGACGTCTATAAAGTCACAAGCCTTGGCGGATTTCCTGGCCGAGTGGATCGAGCAACAAGAAGACGTACCAAGGGAAGACCTACAACACTGGACCATGCACTTTGACGGATCCAAGAGGATCACTGGCTTGGGAGTGGGAGTCGTGCTGATCTCCCCGACTAGAGAAAGGCTACGATATGTTCTTCACATCCATTTCTCTGCCTCAAACAACGTCGCCGAGTACGAAGCCCTGCTGCATGGCCTGCGACTCGCTGTTTCACTCGGGATACGACGATTGGTTGTGAAAGGAGATTCTCAGCTGGTCGTCAACCAAGTGATGAAAGACTGATCATGTTTAAACGACACCATGGAAGCCTATCGGCAAGAAGTTCACAAACTTGAAGACAGGTTTGATGGACTGGAGTTATCCCATGTCTTGAGACACAACAATGAGGCAGCTGACGAGTTGGCGCAGTTCGGGCCCAAGCGAGGAACCGCCCCAACAGACGTTTTCGTAGAGCATCTCTGTGAGCCAACTGTTGTAGCAAAGCCAACTCTAAACAAGCAAGCTGCAAATCAAGTCGCCATGCTCGACGCCGACTGGAGGACACCGCTCATCAAATTTTTAACTCAGTAAGAGCTGCCAGATGACCGGAATGAGGCGGAACGAGTCCGACGTCATTGTCAAAGCTATGTCATGGTCGACTCCGAATTATACAAGAGAAGCCCTTCTGGAATCCTAATGAGATGTATCACGCCTGAGGAAGGACGGCAACTACTCCAAGATATCCACTCGGGTGTATGCGAAAATCACGCGGCGGCACGCACCTTGGTAGGCAAAGCTTATAGACAAGGCTTCTTCTGGCTCACAGTGGTCTCCGACGCCGACAAAGTGGTTCACACATGTGAAGGTTGCCAGTTCTTTGCTCGGCAGAGCCATGTTCCAGCCCAAGAGTTACAAACGATTCCATTATCTTGGCCGTTTGCGGTATGGGGCTTGGATATGGTCGGCCCTTTCAAGAAGGCTCCAGGAGGATTCACATATTTGTTCGTCGCAATCGACAAGTTTTCCAAGTGGATTGAGGCTAGGCCGGTTGCTACGATCACCGCTGACAAGGCATGAGACTTCATCCTCAACATCGTGCACTGGTTTGGTGTCCCAAACAGAATTATAACCGACAATGGGACTCAATTCACTGGAGGCATTTTCAAGGAATTCTGTGAAAATTTTGGCATCAAAATCTGCTATGCATCAGTCGCCACCCCAAAAGCAATGGGCAAGTTGAGCGCGCCAATGGCATGGTTCTTCAAGGCATCAAGGCCCGAGTGTTTGACAGGCTAAATCCTTATGCCGGCAAATGGGTTCAAGAGCTGCCCTCGATTTTATGGTCTCTACGGACTACGCCTAGTCGGGCTACCGGCCAAACTCCTTTCTTCCTGGTTTACGAGGCAGAAGCCATGTTGCCGAATGAAATGGAGTACGAATCTCTTCGAGTCCGCAGCTTCAACGACAAACGCTACGATCAAGACCGAGTAGACGACCTGACCCAACTTGAGGAGGCCCGTGAGGCAGCCTTGATCCAGTCGGCAAGATATCTTCAAGGACTTAGACGATACCATAGTCGCAATGTTCGGGTGCGAGCCTTCATTGTCGGCAATTTGGTTCTACGCAAGATTCAGACCACCAAGGACCGTCACAAATTATCTCCACTATGGGAAGGACCATATATAATCGCTGAGGTAACTCGGCCAGGAGCGTATCGACTAAAACGTGAAGATGGATCCATGGTGGAGAACTCTTGGAACATCGAACATCTTCAACGATACTATGCTTAAATTGCCTTAAGTTTCATGTTTTTCTCGACTGCCAACCTCAAGCAAGATGACTTCTTGAGTTGACAGTCGGGGCTGCACATGTGTCAATAAAGCATGATTTTCTTCGATAACTTGTTTATATTTGGTTTATCATTGTTTAATGTTTTGATTCGAGCCCAATAGATAAGGACTGAGAATTTTTTGATGACCTAATCAAGCTTAGGCTTTGGTGACAGTCGGACGAAAATTACTTAAGAAATTTGACATAAAGACTCGGATCAAGGCATTAATATCAATAAGCTAAATATTTACAAGTCCACACCAGAAGTTACATACAATGTCTACGAAATAATCAGAATCGAAAGTTGTTAACTACATCAGCAGCTACTTTCTTGGCCGACTCCTGTGCTGCACTAATCAACTCCAAGGCCTGCTCATCCGAAGTGCCGTCGGCAAATCCCTCCCTGACTGAGTCAACATCTATCCGAGGATAGAGTGACTTGGCCTGCGCAAGAGCGAAGCCTGCTCCCATGGTGGCCGCTTCTGAGATGTTGGCTATGTACTAATCCGGGGCCCTCCAGAGCTTGTCGAAGACCTTGACGGCATCCAGTGAGCTGGTCCCGAGCCCATAATGGAACAGCGACAAGAGAATCGGTGTGGCCGCATTAGCAACATCGTCCCTTAAGCTTTTGGCCCTTCGGACCCTTTCGACGAAGACATCAAATTGTGCTCGGGTTTTGACCTTATAAGCTACCAAAGACATATGATTACACAGACACTCGACGATGAAGCAAAATGAAGAATGCTATCTTAAGAGGATTCACCTTCGAACTCAGACTCCAGCTCCGCTTTGTTGGCGTTAGCTTCTTCCAGCTGGGTCTGGAGCATGTGGACTTTTGACGAATTCTCTGCGACAAGAAGATTTGCTGACGCCAAGATCAAAACAGATTACGAAAGGCATAAAGAGACCGAGAGGATTAAACTTACTCCCGACTGAACCCCGGAGGTCAAGGTTCTCCTCCCGGAGCGCGGCTATTTCTCTCCGCAAAGCAGCTTCTCTTGACGCAGCCTCTTCCCGAGTGGCCTTCAGCTCTTGCTGGATGTTCTCTAGGGAATTCAAGTGTGGGACCAGCTTCTCGAGTGAATCAGATTTAGCCATTGACCGGCAATATACCCTCTGCATGTGAGTTCAGAGTTAACCGACTAAAAGAAATCATAAGGCTAAAATAGAGAAGTGTGATGCTTACATTTAGCAGCCGGGTAGCTTCATTCAGGCTGTCAACGAGCATGTCTCTTTCTTCATTTTCTTTCTGCTTGTTCAAGACAATGCCCTGTTTCAAGCCCTCGGAGTCGCGCCACTCTATTTTGATTGGAGGAACCCAGGTTTCTGAAGATTGCAGCCTGGGGATCTCCTCTTCTTTTGCTGATCGATTTAAAGAAGATAAATGAAGACAAAGAAAAGACAGATTGAAGACTAAAGTCAGAAGAGTGCTTCAAAGCTTACCAGTGTCAGTGGTCGAACCCTTGACTGGTACTTTCCGGCTGCCTTTTTCTTCTTGGTTCACGCCCGACCGGCTCTCGGTCGGGGCACCTTGGGCGTAGTCGGGATGTCTTCTTCACCGTACGGGTTTCCGAGGGGTTTCTGGTGGCGATCGGGGCTCCTTCGCTGGGACATTTTCACTGGGAGGTGGGGGCTTCTCACTCGGTCGCTCTCACTCGGGAGAGGGCCTCGGGATTCTTGTTCTGCAGGCCTTGTCGCTTCAGCCGCTGCAGATGACTTTGGGCCTTCACTCTGCCCAGTGGGGTCTATGTTCTGAGGCCTCCTGCAAGGAAAAATATGGGAGCAATCGGGACCAAGGCAGAAAGGTTGTCAACAAAGGCATGATTTCAGTTATGAGACATACCTGGTTGATCGGCGAATTTTGGGTGCGGATTTGGGTGATGACTTCGGAGGGGTCACTTTGGCTTGAGCAGCTGGGACATCATCATCCGAGTCATCAATCACCAGCCTCCTTTTACTCGTCCGCTTGCTGATATCCTCGTTGGCAGCCGCCCTTTTGCCGACTGGATCACTCCTGATTTTCACGCCGTCGGCTGGCTTCTTGGCAGGCCGAGCTGGCGCATCGTCATGATGCACCTTGTACGCCTTAGAGATAATTGAAGCGTTTTCCTGCAAGGAAGATTTTATATGCACTAAGAGGTGCAATATTAAGATTTAAAGACATTAAAGAAGTTAAGTCAGCTTACCGGAGAAGGAGGACGGCACAAGCTGAATGGGAGAACAGACAACATGAGACTGCGCTCGACTACAATCCCATAAGAAAAGATCTTGTACATACGAGTCTTCAGGGTCTCGTAGCTTAGAGAGTCGCGGTCCTCCCGATTGGGATCCCTTTCGTCCTCATATTCAAATGCAAGCTTGGATCTTTCCTTAATAGGCGTCAGTCGGTTTTTGATGAAGTGTCGAGTGATCTGTTCTCCCTGAAGGCCCTTTTTATTCATCTCCAGGATACTGGCCAAGAGCTTGTTGGCTTCATCCCAATCTTGAGCTACCGGCACGGTGCTCCAGTTAGGCCTTGGAACCGGAGGAAGGCCGACAAAGTTGGGCAGACTGGGTTTAAGATTTGAGATATAGAACCAGCTCGCATGCCAACCTTTGTTGGAGAATTTCAAGGGAAGAGAGAAATAATCTCTGCGGAGGGATCCGCGGAGTTGAAAGCCGGCCCCACCAACGACGCAGGGCTCATCCTTGTTTGGATGTGGCTTAAGATAGAACATGCGGCGGAAAAGCTGGAAGTGGGGAAGGATGCCAAGAAAAGCTTCGCAGACATGGATGAAGAGAGCGATGTGAAGTATGGAGTTGGGGTTCAAATGGTAGAGCTGAAGACCGTAATAATCAAGAAGACCCCGAAAGAACTCAGAAGAAGGAAGGCCGAAGCCACAGTAGAAAAAGGAAGTGAAAACGACGATCTCACCGGTGTTCGGAGTGGGGAACTCCTCACCCGCCGCCGGACGCCAGCCGATGATCTCTTTAGGCGGAAGAACTCCGTTCTTCACCATCTCCCGAAGAGTTGATTCCTTGACATCTGAAGTCACCCATTGCTCGAAGGGGATTTTCTTCTCTCCTGCCATGGATGCGGTTTGGGGGAATTAGATCTGGCTCGGGAAATGGGGATTTGAGAAGGGGATCTTGGGAGCTGGATGCGGAGGCTAGCTTGTGGTGAAATGCGAGCTCCTAGATCGATGAATTTGGGCGCGCGCGAGCTTAGGGTTTTCCGCGGAGAGCTGGTGAACAGTGCTGCGAAAGAAAAAAATTTTGGGAAGACGAAGTGGTGGGGATGGACCTGGAGACTTCGTATAAAGACTTGACGGTTTTGCTAAGTCATCTCGCGATCGGGCCAAGCCCATGAGAGACTTGCGGCCTAGCTAAGGTGTGGCTTGACGCGTGTCCTTAGGGACTTAAATGTATGGACTTAAGCAGATTTGCCCTGGCAATATGCACGTGTCACATAGTCCAATACCTTTAAAATCCTTTCATGTCGCGGTTTGCGCAACTTCATGAGAGGTTGGCACGATGCAATTTGAAAGGTGACAAACAGTTAAGTTTTTCATGGTTGTCCTGATGACAGGGACTGTTTGGTTTTTAAGCATTCGATTAAATGATTATATCAATGCTATTGTTCCACCTTGGTGAAGATCTTTTTAGATTAAGACTAATATTATGGCAGGAGCTATTTAATATTTTGGTCGTGTTTTTTTCAGATGACTAAAAAATTTATATACCCATGAGGGTCGATTAAATTATTTGTTCCGAGATGACTCGGGCAAGTTAACTCGGATAAACATGATTTACCGAGTGTTTTTTATCCACGAGGGTTGATTGAGCTATTTGTTCTGAGATGACTCGGACAAATTTACTCGAATAAGCATGAGCTTGTCGAGTGATGAAATTTTTTATGATTGTTTTAGCTTAAGCTAAGCATTTATATGAGAATAATTTTTTATAGTTCTTGACTATATGCTTAGTCTATTTTTGACTAACCACATAGTCGGGGGCTACACCTAATTAGGTGCATCAGGAGATGCACCTAGATATTTATTTTTTGAGAATTTTTGGGATGTTTTCCAGCCCTTCACAGTCTTTTTATCAGATGATAAAGCACTCGGAAAATTCAGACAGAGATGATGGAACCACTCGGTACCAGAAGCACTCGGCCAAGGAGTGGTTTGGCTGAGTGTTATTTTGGTCCGAGGCAAAGTTATCTCGTTGACTCGCGAAGGACTCGGGGCTACTTGTGAAGATTATGGCAATCGGATACCCTCATGGCAAGCTTGTCCGATGGTAATAGGGATATGTTATGCCTAATGATTATGTAAACCGGCTATGACTTGGGTGTTATGTTGCCGATCAGATAAGGCAACGGCTCATAGTCATAACTTGGTAAAATTGAGGAAACCGATTTAAAATATGATAGGGTTTTCGACTTGTAAGCCCACCCTCCAAGACTATATAAGGGGGGTAAGGAGCGTCCCTTGAGGGATATCAGATGTATGCGAAACACATACAAGCTACTAGACACACGAGATCTTGAGATCAATAAACACTCGACGGAACGAATCCCCGAAACAGGAGTAGGGTATTACCTCACGAGAGGGCCTGAACCTGTCTAAACCTTGTTTTTCACTTAACCCGTTGTGCTTGGCGATCTTGACTGCACCCTCAAATTTCTATTGTCGAAACCAAGTTTCGACAGATTGGTTCCGTAGAGGTCGCTGGTGATCAACTACAGAATAGCATGGTTCTTTGGGGCGCCACTGCACTGACCTAAAACCACCCTTCAAAATCCCTCCAGTGTTTAGTTTAAGATCGGGATAGATTAGGGTTTTCGGGACAAAGTGATTGTGAAGTAACCGTCACCACAACATAACACTGGCATCCCCTATTAATATGACGCTGTGGGTATCGGTGGCAATAAAAAAAAGGGAGAAATTGACGTTACCGATCAATGCATACAATAAAAGTAAATACCGCTCTTATTTGTGGTGATCGTGAGGGCAACGGGTGGAAAACAATCCTAGCGAGAGTTTCTTTTGGTTTTCATGCCGAGAGATAAATTTAAATTTCTCAACATTAAGTACTATTAAGTTTGACATGAGCCGAGTTTTGCATGCGAGCCTGCAAGCAAACGCTGAACAATAGGTGTGCTGTTTAGCTTGCCAGTACTGGAACTTATCTCATTACCTGATTTTCCTTCCAGCGGGGCAGCAGTGCTTACTTCTGTGCAAAGGACTTGGATACGGTTTAGCTAAAATGGCAAATATGAATTCACATAGCTATCACCTTGGAGAAGGTATATTTTGCACAAATGCGAGGAAATTTTCTTAGTACGGTGTATCGCTTTTGTAAAGAAATATATAAAATGCAAAATGCTTAGTCAAATTTTATTTAACATTAGCAGAAAACCGCATGTTGCAACGAATATTATAAGACATAAAAGTAAAAGGAAAAATTAAAAGTTTATAGCATAATTAGTTGATTAGGCATATAATGCCATATCCCAAACAAAAGTATTTACATGTGAAGACTTTATGGTCTCATATGTTAGCTTATGACGTTAAAGAAAGACTTAAACACCATCACTAATATAGTTTAGATTAGCACACCAACCATCACTCTCCTTCCACGTTGCACACGTATGGAGATACTCTCTCTTTCGACTTCCTTTAGCTTTTCTGTCCGTTGCAACAACGCATAGGTGTTTTGTTTATATATACTTACATAGCAACTATGCTCGTGCATTGCAACGAGTAAAGTTGGGATGCGACGCAGATAAGAACGGGAGGAAGGGGCGCAGGCGCGATACGGGGCGCGGCGCGACGCGGATGGGGACGGGAGGGAGGGCGCAGGGAGGGAGGGGTGTAGGAGGTCTTTTTTCCATCCAAGCCCTCCTTTTCTTTTCAGCATTGAGACTGCGGGTTAATTTATAAACACTCAAGGGGGTTTTTGCAAAATAGTCAGGCGGGCGAAAATTTTGGATGAAAACAATACTTACTTTATAGATAGTTATATATATAGCAACTGTGTTCGTGCGTTGCAACGGGTGAAGTCGGGGCGCGAGTAGTTAATTAAGCGCAGAAAATTGAAGTTGAAGGACATGCTAGCTTGGCTCTGCCATGAATTATGATAAATCATACATATAATTACAAGGGCACATAAAGCCACCTCCCCTCAAATGCATATATATTAATTGCACCCCCTTGTCAATTTGCGAGCGATCGGCACCATATAAATATAAACGAACGGCTCACACACACGCACGTGGCAATGTGATTCATGGAGGACGTACCTACGTATATCCATAGCGTATATTCACAATGTACGCATGCATACGTACGTACATATACATATGCTATACCTTACGTGTGTCTCTTCTTCTCTATCGAGGGAGCGGATTTCGGCTAAGTCCTCGCAGTATGGCAAGGGCTCGTCGCCGGGGGCACCATCGACGTCGTCGGCGTCGGAGACGGCGGCCTTATCGGCGTCGGCGACGGCGAGAGGAGTCAGCGACGAAGGTGATGACGGAGTCCTTCATGACGGTGAGGTAGACGACGGCGACGATGTAGACGAGCATGAGCGGCAAGACAGTAGCACCGGCGAGCACGTTGGCGTACTTGGGGAGGTCGTTGTGGATGAGCCAACCGACGGAACTCATTGCTCAGGAAGTATATGTTGATGTCGATGATGAGCAGCCCCAGAAACCACGAGAATACTAACATATTATGGTTGAGCGGTGCGGTGCATTGGGCTCGGTCGGTCCGACCCGTGAGGTGGGTTTTTGACGTGCTAGATAGATGGGCGTACGGGACTGCGGGTTAATTTTACAAAAACTCAAGGGATTTTTTACAAAATAGTCAAGCAGATGAAAATTTTAGGTGAAACCACTACTTGCTTTAGATATAGTTATAGATGATGTGACGTCCCACAATAATTATAGAGAGAAAAAGAAAAGGAATAATCTGTTGGGCTAGTGGGCTTCGGCTGCTTTGGGCTTGAACAAAGCTAGCTAGCCGTGCATGCATGCAGGCTTGGGCTTTCAGCGGGAAGCAGCAAGGGCCACTAGCTAGCGAGCAAAGCAGAGAAACGGGAGCAGCAGCATTCATGCAGCCTGTAGCTTGTTTAGTACCACCTCGGTTATTTGCTTGGAGGGGTAATACTACCTCTGATTTTTTTTATAACGTTGGTTAGTTTAAAAAATAAGCTAATTAAATATATTTTAAGATTGTTTTATAAGGTGAAATGTATGTTCCCTAGCAACATAAGTTTGAAATTTTAGCATGAAGCGAGAACAAAAACATTGCGTGTTGTAGTATAGTTGTGGTCCAACTGGATGAGTTGGCTTTAAAACTGTTTTGGTACACATTATAAGTTCCAAATTAATCTTATGAGAAAGTACATTTTAGACCTTATAATGTATTTTTAAGTACTCTGGAAAGAGTTGTTGTAGTTGGCTCCACATAAAAAGGTTTGTGCACAAAAATCGAAAAGAAACTATTCACATAGATATTGATTATCGTAGCAAGCAGAGTAATTGATCGCTAGGGATGGCACCCATCGAGTTCATGTGCGGTACAATGAAAACCCACCCACGGCTAAACCCATCCTCCACGAAAAATTCATGGGTACAAATTTAAACCTAAACCCAAATCCACGGGTATTCATCGGGTTTCGGGTATCCACGGGTATAGTCTAAATTCCTAAAAGCAACACTCTTAGCATGACATATAATTAATTTACAACACTCTCAGCACGACATTGTGCATCCACTTAGAAACATTGTCACATTAATCGGACACGTTAGAAGGTTCAGTATAAGTAGGCTATGCGCATTCACACAAGAAGTTTATGTGTATACTAGCATCAAAACACATATTATGTAGAGAAGATTTTACCTTGTACTCTACTGAAGGGAGCATGAGATTGGGGGTCGGCCTGGAGGTCGTCGACGACAGGGAGGGCTGACGGGGCGTCGGGCTGCCGGCGGTCGGGAGGGCGCCGATCTAGAGGGGCGTTGTTCGGGCTCCAGGGGACGCCGACGGCTGGGAAGGCCGAGGGGGCGCCAAGATTAGGGAGGGTCGAGGGGCGAGGGGTTGCCGGTGGTCGGGAGGAAGACAGCCAGGAGGGTGCCAGGTCGTTGGTGCGCCTACAGCAGGGAAGTGAGAGTCAAGGGCTGGCTGCGCTCTGCAGCAGGGAAGGTTGCGCTGCGCCCGGGCAGGAGGGCGAGGGCGCCAATGACGGGGAAGGAGAGCCGGGGGCACCGGCACGGGAGGAGTGCATGAGCCGCCGCCTTGTGGATTAGGAGGAGACGGAGAGAAATTTTTGGGTGGCTGTCACTTGATCGGTGCGGGTTCGGGCGGCCTAGGGTTTTGGGATTTTTCGGCGGGTTCGGGTTTGCCCGCGGGTTTGGGTAAACCCATGGGTAAAAAATAGAACCCGTACCCACACCTACGAACTTCGGTTTCGGGTTCGGGCACATCCACGGATGAATTTTACTATCCATACCCATGCCCGTCGGGTACGAAACCCACGGGTACCCGCATTCGTAGGTAGGATTGCCACCCCTATTGATCGTGCTAGTGAAAAAGCTAAAAGATAGGATAACAACCAGGCTAGCTAGCACAAATCTGTTGGTAGGATCCAATGGCTCACAATTTGACTGAGATCGAGAGAAATTAAGTAAATTTCACGTCTATCAAACTATCGGTTTTTTATCTCAAATTATAGATTTAGCATCTACTTTATCATAAATTTTTTTACTATGCTAATAAATCACTCTACCTTATAAAAACGTAGGGTTTATATGATAAAAGACCAACGAGATACCAAGCGGGAAGGGCCAATTTGGGATTATTTAGAAAAGATGAAATGTGAGGATCGAGGGCCTATTAAAAATACGTTAGTCTTGTCTGGCTTAAAAAAAGTAAAGATTTAGAAATAAAATTTATGAAGGTTTATTTTTAAATTTAAAAACAAACAGCTTTATTTTTTGAAAAAAGTTCGCACATCGCGAACGAGGTTCAGAATTTATGACGTAAAAAGGACAGTATATAAAAGAGTGTATGTCTGATGCACAAGCGACCAAGCCTGTTCGTCTAGAGTCAATAATCTGCAGAAGAATCCGATGGATCTTTTTCTTTTCTTTCTCCAATGGACAAGACAATGGAGAAGAATCCGATGATCTTAACTTGTCGTCCTAAATTGCATGAAGAGTCATGCAGTTCCTGACAGTGAACAGTCACCTTCACGGATTGTTGTTTCAACATTGTTTGACGTTGGATGTAGTAATATCTAGGGTATGTTCAAGTGCTTTAATTTTAGCTTGAATTTGGATGTAAATTCTTCTTAATCAGCTAGATCAATAAATTTAATTTGGATGTAACAGTACTTGAAGCGAAAGAAATTGAGACCCTCAAATTAGTTACTTCTCGGTTGAGTCAAATTCTTGATTTGTAATAAAAAGTAAATATTATTACAAGATAGGAGAAAAAGAAGAGAAAAAAAGTTTTCCAAGACACTACCTAAATTAGCTCTCTGTCTAATAAACTGTAAGTTGGTTTGAATTTGATCTTATAATCTATACTATGCTTCTATCCAGGGTTTTCCGTTTTCCTTACCGTGCAGTCGTACCGTGCCGCACCATGGCGGTAGCGTGGTTTTCGCGCGAAAACCGTCGACCGATGAACAATTTAGTGATTCGAATTTGGTTTGTTCCTACCACGGTTTTCGTTGTTACCGCGCGAAAACCACGGAGGAAAGCGCGGTTATGGGTGAAACCGTGGCGAAAATAATTTATTTGATGTAAAAAAATTAGGAAAAATACTACAATTAGTGAATAAATATGTATGTTATCTAGATTAACATATTTGTGTCATAAAAATTACACTATTATGTGTGATATTTATATTAATATGTTTGTTGTGAAAAAAATAATTTATGTGATGTTTAAAAATGTTGTAAAAATACAAAAATTAGTGATAAATATGTATGATATTTACATTAATATATTTTTTTGATAAAAAAATTTTGTGTGACATAAATGAGATGAAAAAAATAAAGTTGGTTTCACCAAATTCACGAACTAATAAGGTTATCAAATAAATCGAATTATTAAACTTTTTGGAACAAATAGAAATGTGAGCATAATAAATATTTTTGGCACAAGTTTGAAGTAGTAAATGAATTCAGCTAAGTCCGAAATAAGTCCGAAATTTGTTGAAAGTTTCGGCATGACCTTTGCTAATAATTGCCTATAAGACATATGCACAATGACTATATATTCCCAGCCAACATATCACAAATCCACAACTTCATAATTCACCAACATATCGAACAGAAGTTTACAATAGCAGAATTCACATTTCACATAGTTCACGAACATTTCACAAAGTGACAATATATACTACGAAAACCGCATATGTTGTAAAAAAGATGGATGTGATACCTTCATGATTGTAGATGTGCAATCTACTGAGTCCAATTTCTGTAAGCCAACGAATATTCCTCGGTGGACATTACCATCAACCCATTTGTTCGGAGCAACTCCGCCTTGTAATCATTCCAACTCTGTCCAATCCAGGCAGCGGTGGTTTGCCGATGGCTGTAGATTTGAGCATACCACTGCGACTTTTGCCACTCGTACATCAAAGTGACTGGAGGACTGTCAGCCATATTCGGTCTGGGGTAGCTGTAAGTTGAATAAACACTATCCACACTAGATGAGCTATAGTCGATGTAGCTTGATTGGGACGGATACTCTAGCCATATATCGTAGGTCGGATATTGTCCCCCATGAACAATGACACAGTACACTTTCTTCTTTTCTTTTTCGCCAAAATAAAAATGATTTTTAGACGTATTTAATTTGTGTATTTTCATGAAATAAATACCATAATTCTTGTAAAATCAAGGTCTACAATCACGATTTTTTTCAATGAATTTTTTTAATTATTTTAATCATCACGAAAATTTTCAAATCTTATCATGTCGATACCGTGCCGCACCACTGCGGTTTGGACAAAAACCGCGACGGTTTTCGTGGTTTCGCAAACCCTCTTCTATCACCCTACTATTTTATATTTTTCTTTTAAATTAGTTTTTTATATTTTCTGATATTATATAATAGTCTAATATGCGTTTGAATCTCTTAGTATATTTAATAAATAAATAATATTTAGCATATTATTTTATTTTATCCAAACCCAGCATGAACAATTTGCTAATCTTTTTAAAAAGAATTGTGCTCGCAGGTCGGTCACAGGTTGGGGCGGTCAGCGAAGAGGTCGGAGTGGAGGGCGAAGAGTTGGAGGCCGGCGTAGTGCTCGTCGGACATGCAGTGCTCCCGGTACCCCTCCCGCCCGCCGCAATCCACCTGGCACACGCGGCACCGCCACGGCCTCGCCGTCGCAGCCCGCTGGCACGCCGTCGTCCGTGGCTCCGGCAGCGCAGTGAACTGGATCATCCCGGCGTCGGCCAGCCGCTCCGCCTGTTCCACCTCCCGCCCCATCTGGCTCGCCGGCGCCGCCGGCATGGCGCCATGCCCCTGCCGCCCCTGGTGCCGGAGCGCAAGCGCGTACCCAGGAGCCACGCGGCGGCTCAGCACGCAGCTGGCGAGGATGACGTCGATGTCGCGCCGCGGCGGCGGCGGCGGCAGTGGCGGCGCGTGGGCAGCTGCGAGCGCGGCGAGCTTGTCCATGTCGAGAGCTTGATCAACTCGAGAGCGCGACGATGCCGGCAAAAAAAAATTATATAGCGCTCGATCGATCTCTCTAGGGTGATTCCGATTGTTAAATTAATTAATTACTAGCAACTATGTCGGTGCATTACAACGGATAAAGTTAGGGTGCGACACGAGATGGGAAAGTTAGGGTGCGACACGATGGGGACGGGAGTAAGAGGAAGGAGCGTAGGATGTCTTTTTTTTTTTAGCCAGCTCTCTTTCTTTTTAAGATTGGGACTACGGATTAATTTTATAAACAATTAAGGAGTTTTCTACAAAATAATAAAGCGAAAAAAAATTTGGATAGAAATACTACTTACTTTATAAATAGTTATGAAGTTATGGATTATAAATTATAAATTATAGATATAGATTATAGATAAGCGTGCTCCAATTGATTCCCAAATCGGATTAGTAGAACAAGTTCGTGTATAGTTGTAGATCATGTCTTAATATCAAAGCCAATATTATGTTGAGTACGATTGACGACTTAATTAAATCACAAATTAATTCGGATTAAATACATCTCAGACGATTCTATATCCTCATAAATATTCTATTTCAAAAACCTTGTTATAGTTCAGTGTATCTTCTTGATTCTAGTTTGATACTTTAATTCGATATGGGAGTTCAATAATCCTTTTTAATTTTACCAATTTTTGGTACCGGTAGTCGAATTTTTTGTGAAAATTTTACTTCTATATATGCAAAAATTTATGTAAGGTTTTTAACGTACGTTCTAACTTAGACGATATCTTTTTAAAACTGTCTGGCAGTTTTTTCCGAAAAAATCCGGATGGTCCATTTTGTACTCTGCCTAGTTTTTTTCACTGTTACTCGGGATTAGTGTTTGAAATTCCCGAAATTTGGGACCCCACGGCATGAATTCACCTGAAAATTTCTCTCTTTTTCAAATTATTTGTGAATTTACTAAAAAATTATTCAAATTTGGTCCAAATTTGTTTACACTTCAAATAATTTCGCAAATGTGCAAAACGAAATTGCAAACCTGCTTAGGATTAATGTTTGCAGTTTCGGTCCAAAATTTCTGAACCCCTGGCATGACACTATTTCACCCAAAATTTTCAACTTTTTACCTTTTTTGGGTAAATATAGTCAAACTTTGGTAAAATTTTGTCAACATTTGTTCAAATTTAAAAAAATCATTCTAAAATTTCCGAGATACTTCGAAATATTTGTATCCCCATATCGTAAATAGCGTGCAATATGAAATTGCAAACCCTGCTCATATGATTGACGGAATTCGGGTCTATCAATACACTTGCAGGATTCACAATTTCAATTCCAAACTTCAAATTTTCAAAATCCGGTCTAGCTGGGTCCCGGTAGGATGGGCATCCCGCCAAAAGTTCCAAGTTTGTCTGAATTTAGCAAAAATTGAAATTCAGAGAAAATTCATTTTTTTAAAAAAACTACCTTTAATCAAACCAAAACAAATATTAAAAAGTCTACATGGGGTTCTTCTCGTCCTCCGGTGGAAAGAGCCGCCGCCGCAGGCTGCGCATGAGCGCGTCGACGACCTCGTCGGGGTCGCGGTTCGCCTGAATCCTCTTGCGCCCGGGCGGGGACGCCGATGCCGCCATCTCCCGCATCACAAGCACTCGCCCCAACCTCCTCGCCGGCAGCGGCATGGGCGCCGACCGCGCCCTCGGCGCCGGCGGGCACACCTTCGGCGCTTGCAGCCGGTGACTCGGCGACGTCGGCGTCACGTACCCGTCGTCTTCCTCGACGACGCCGCCGTCGCCAGCGACGCCAGGAGGGGCCGAAGCTTCCTCAGCTGCCGGCGCCGCCGCTTCCTCGCGTCGTCTTCTCTCGCCGGTGAGGGCTACAGAGGCAGAAGCTCCCTCCCACGACCGCGCCCTCGGCGCCGGCGGGCACACCTCCGGCGCTTGCCTCGGGGACGTCGGCGTCACGTACCCGTCTTCCTCCTCGCCGCCCTCCTGTCTCCTTCTCTCGTGGACACCCTCCGCAAGCACGCCGCCGTACTCGCCGGCGACGGCCGGAGAGGCATCACCTTCGTCCCCCGCCGCCGCCACCGCAGACGCTTCCTCGCGTCGTTCCCTCTCGCCGGAGAGGGCCAGAGAGGCAGCATCTTGCTCCCCCGACGCTCCCTCGCATCCTCTGCTGTCGCCGGAGACGACCGCGTCCTCGCCGCCGGCGCAGCGCACCGGCGCTTCCGCTTGGTCGTCATAGCAGTCTAGGGGGTCCATGCGTGTATGTAATCTACAGGCCGTGTGAAGCGTACCTTGCTTGGCGCCGTCGTCGTCGTCGGCGGCGGCGGCGGCGGCGGCGGCGAAGATTCGATCGGCGAGGAGGGAGAAGGGCTCGCGCGGGTAGGGTTTTATAAAGGGAGCGGGAGGAATGTTAAGTCGGTTACAAATATATGGAGATCGACTTGGATAGTTGGATATATTTGGATTATTTGTCTCTCTCTTTTAACTATATTAGTTAAGAACTTAAGATGTTATGCACATGCATGGGTTGCAACTTGTACATTACCTTATGCAAAGTCACTTAACTTTTAGGACATAAATGATTACATATATCTCTCAGCTGTATACATATAGGTTTTGCAAGATTTGAGTACTAGCTGCATCTTTATCTCCTTTTGTAAGAAAGGGATTAGTTAAGATATGCACATGTGTTGTTGCAAAATTACTTTATACAAAGTCACTTGCCTTTAGGACTTTAAAGATTGAAATATTTTTTAAAAAAGTCTAAATTTTGAGAAACTTTATTCAAATTTAACAAAAGAGAATTCATCATTTGTTTTTTTGAATTTTACGTCTCACCCCTTCACACACAGAGACAGACAGACAAATAAATACTCACTCTGTTCTTTTTTGCTTGTCACCATATACTATTCATAAACAAACTCCAGCGGCTTGTCTTTTTTATAAAAAATAATAAAATATACAAATACTTAAAAAAATCATATTATCAAAGTAATTTGCATGTCAAAATATAACTATACTGCATACATTCATCAAAACATCATAACTTAAAAGTTTTTACTAGCTAGTCAAAATAAAAAAAATCACACTGGTCAACAGTGTCAAGTAAAAGAGAATCGAGGGAGTAATTGTATTCTGAAATTGTGAACCTTGTCTGACTCTAGTCCCATCTCATTTGAAGAAAACAGCCGAGCAACAAGATGCATGGTCTCAATGTCAATCAAGCTACATATCATTTCATTGAACAAGCTAGTAGTAAAATTCACTTAGCATATATATGCATGTCATCTATCTACCAGCTGAGTTGATCATCATTTGCATTGCATGCCATATGACACAAAAAACGACACTTTGTCAGGGGCATGAGTGTGATATATGCATATGCATGCCATGGAAGAGAGGAAATTCAAAAGCAAACAAGCACGCAGCTAGCGCCTAGTACTATACTAGCTAATGTCGCCTTGCATTGGATCCTTCCTGTCTTTGTCTTGTACGTTAACTTGTTGCTGCATAGTATATGGGCTAGCTAGCGTGATCGCGTGGCCGTCCGATTTTCATCTTCGAGAGGACTCCTCTCCTTTCGCATCTCATTTAAATAGCCATGCATTAATTTTTTTAAAAAAATAGCAATATAAATTATACAACTTTAAGTTGAAAAAAAGAACAAATTAATTATTTTCGTTATAATTATAGAAGTTGAATTTGAATTTGTAAAGTGTTATATTTTACATTAATCTATATTATTAATTTTTTATAACTAGTTGGATGATATGTAAAAAATAAAAGGATATTTCTTGGAGACATGAAAACAATTTTCCCGATAATCGTAGTCGAGCGAGCGTGATCGACGCGTATCTTTCGCGTCGTCGCCTCCAACGTAACGTACAGTTCGTACCCACACGTCGCCAACATGCATGCAACGCATGTAAATTCCATGCATCCTATGCAGATGGGAGCGACTGTCATTGTACATTTCGAGAGTATATATTTCCTCTTGCTAGCTAATGTTCATGTTTTATCACGGATAAAAAATATTTATTATAAAAACATATTTATTTATGAAATATATTATCTATCTTTTGTGGGGAACATTTATCTTGTTTGATTTTATATGTGGCAATCTATTTACGTTTGACTGTTTTTACTATAAAAAGTTCAAAGGATAATAAAAAATATAATTGAGTAATGGAATGGCAGATTTACTGTCATCACCACTACCAGCATTTAAAGTAGTATAGATAAAATTTCTATGTTTTAAATAGTATATTAGATCTATGTATGTGCTTTAAATATATGTTTAAATTATATAAATATTAGTACATTTAAACTAGGGGTAGAAATCCTGTAGAATGGAGGGAGAGTATATTATTTACACGCACACTCATAGCACACATAGTATTAATTACTACTACCACCGTTTTGGACAGAGGCCTCCGTATAGGTGTGCTTTATTTTTTTTAAAAAATGCTGTTTGAGAAAATAATTTTGTTACACATACACGAATAGATAATTATATATAATTTTGAAAACAGATTACTCCCTGATTATTGTTATAGTAGTAGATTATCTATATGATTATAGTGATAAATTAAACATTTTAATAAATAGCTTAATTAGGACAAGCGGTCTAAGTAATACAATAAAAAAAATTTCTGAGTAAATATATTTTTAGACGTTGGCATGTAAATAATTCGTAACGATAATTTCGGTAAATTAAATAGCTAAACAAAACAGGGTTTAAAGTTATTAATTGGACAATACACCTTCACATGTTGATTAGACAACTCAAGGCCAAATTTGAAATTAGTTTGAGCTTTGGAGGGATCGATGGTACGATTCAGATATTCCTCCCATGAAAATAGACTGATTTCTGAAGCTTGGCCGTGTGGCCGGTGTTGTACTATATTGTTGGTGATTATATCAGCCTCTGGGCGATATACATTTCTGGTGCTGATTAGTAAGATAAATTCCAAGCGAAGGATCTGGACAGAGATCTTCACGTTCAGTGGTGCATGCATGCACAACTCTGAATTAATCACACCGACAACCGAGTATAGTACGTATTTTGTACTCACATGCACGTGTGCTACTAGTGATATACATACATTGTGCTAGTACATCATATATAACAGGGGATAAGTTCAGTAAAATTAGCTCTCGCCTTGCCTAGCATTTCTGATCATTTGTGATAGCTTACTGCTTAATAAGATTAACTGCTAAGGGCTTCTTCGAAACACAGAATCATAAATATGTAGGAATAGAAAATTTACATAAATAAGATATAAATGTATGTGTAAAATAAATGATTGAAAACATCGTAATTCTTTAGATATAATCGTAAAACATGTGTTCTATTTGGGTAGAGGAAAAATGTAGGAAACAAAACAAAGCAGTTGGAGTGGATGCAAATTTTCCTTTGTTTCTCTGTAAAAATCAGATGAAAATAGATTTCCTAATGTTAGGATCAAATCCAGTGAAGTGAATGGTGCTACAGACATCAGAATCTAAAACCTTCATTTTTCATTTGATTTTCCTCCGACCCGAATGAGCGCTGATTGTTCTTGTTGCTGCTGTTGTCGGAAACGTCCATGCCGGCAAGTTCAAATTGCCTGCCATACCAATGCATACGTATACTACGGTACTAGCCATTAGTACAACCTATCAATTAGGTCGCTGTACCCAGATCAAACCCAATGCACTTTTCTCTATTTTCCTTATTGCAATTTGTAGAGTTCTTTTTAAGGGAAGTAGGGGCCAAATTACGATAATGGATTTGCCTGAAGATTTCTCTCACAAGTGATGAACTGTTCATGAGCAGAAACTGTATCATGTCTGGATTCTGGAGCTGGCCTTGTGAATTGTGATGAGCAGCAACAGCGCAAGAGTCTGAATTCATGGAGGATGAGGAAATATCAGAATCTTCAGGGTACGGATAATCATCCATCGATGAGCTTCAATTTGATCGTCATTCGACATATCGTGTTCTTGCAATCTTGCTGATGTTTTCAAAAGTATGAAGAAAAGCAAGTACCTGAAGAAGCTAAAACATGTGTTCCTTTTATTTTTTATCTTCCATTTCTGAACGGCTGAAACCACAAACTATCTATTTTTTCCTTTTCTTGATTAGTTATGCACACACAAAAAGCAAAAAAATAACATAGTGAATTGTACTGACAATTAATAATCGAGCATAGTGTGTACTTTGTACTCATGCAGTGTCCTGGTTCAATGTACACTGTACAGTATAACATAAGGGAAAGAAATGACACACATAACTCATATCAGAACAGAGAGAAAACGCAAAATTAACACACAAACTGATCAATTTGTGAAATGTAATTAGGATATGAAAGACTAGTACTCACTAGTCACTACTATCATGCATGCCACCAATCATAATATGTTTCATGTCCCTTTGAGAAGCAGGACCACTATATCGATCCTGGCATTTATGATGGCTGTGGCCTGCATGATCATAGAGGCCTCTGAATAAGAAAGCTGGAGCTGGTGGTTTCCAAGGAAAGCTGCAGAAAATTTTGAGAACATCACTAGCCAAGAGCAGAAATCACAGCATTTCTGGGCCAGGCAATGCGGCCTACAGATTTACAGGAACTGGGCCCACCTTGGCCTGGGCCTACTAGGTGGAGCCCATGTAATGGCAGAGTTGTAAAATGCATATGCAAATTAATTTTCCCTAAGCTAAACTGTAAATGTTTCTGTTACATGGGTGCCCTCCCTGGACTGACTTGGAAGGATTATCTTTTTAGTAAATTTCATAAAACTACATACTTTGACGAAACTATCACAAAATTATATATTAAGGCGTTGTATCATAAAACTACAAATTTAGCACTAAATTGCACTAAATTTATCACAAAACTTAAGACCAAGTATATCACAAAGTTTAAATCCTTGTCACCATTGTTATGTTGTTGTAAACATTGTTATGGTAAAAAATAATTTTATTATTAAATATGTAGTTTTGTAACATCCTATCTTAAATGTAAGTTTTATGATATACAAATTAAATTGATAGCTTGGTCATAACATATGTAGTTTTGTGAAATTTACTCTATCTTTTTTATTATTATTTGTGATAATTTAAAACTTTAGATCATTTTGTTAAGTCTTTAAGAAAGGACCATTTCTTATTTTGAGAAATGTCAATCTCTGCAAGTTTATGGCCACAATACCGACAGTCAAATGCACTAACGAGTTCGGTCAATCTCTCATTTCATATTGTGCCAAGACCTAACCCATCTATTTCACTTCACTTTTCCGGCACTTTGCTAAATTCCATGGCCCATGGATAATGCCCGAAAAAAACAAGTACTAATATAATTAGGGATAACAAGTGGACCAAAGTTTCTTAATTCTCATAGAGAATTAAAGATAAACATACCAAGTGAGCGTAGCTGGTTGGGTTTCTTATGGTAAAACCGATCTATCTAGGTTTAAATCCTATACTTTATATGTACTTATATTTCGATAGCGATACGTTTATAATGACTTCGTCAATATCAAAATATACCGACCCAGTCTTTCGAAGGTGCTTATATGAGTAAAATATGCATGTGTGTTCATAGGGATAAGTGTATACGTGTTGTTTGTGGTGCTCATAGGAGTAGGATGTTCATGTATGTGTTTATAGGAATGAGTGTATGGACGTTGTGAGGGCTTGCAATTGTACCGTGGTTCTAAAAAAGTAGAAAAAAGATAAAATGTACGCGTGTTCATAGAGATGGGTGCATACACGTTGTGAGCACATGCAGTTGTACTTTTTTTTAAAAAAAGGTAAGTATTATTTTTCCAACGCCAAAATTAAACACGCAGGCACACATAAAAATTAAGAAAAGGTCAGATTAATTGGTGCCTAATTTTTGTTTCGTGCTCCAGTTTAATTCCTTTGTCTCGGCCTAACTCTGCGAGACTCTGACCACTAGAAAAAAAATAAAATGAAAACGTGCAGCTCAAATCGCGCGCGAACGAAGTGCTTTCCCACCCGCACTCCACTTACCCGCCACGCCATGGATCAAATCACCAAAGTCCAATCCCGTTAACTCCATCGCCTCCAGTTTAACCATCGCTTCAGATCAAGCTCAGGTAGAATAGAATCGATCTCTACTTGCTCTGCTCTGCTGATTCAGTCAAGGATGAGCTCTGCTGCTGCAAGGCGCGGCGGCGGCGCCAATGGCAATGGCGGCGGGTGGCTGCACGCGGCGTGGCTGGCGCTCACCGGCGGCGCGGCGGAGCTGTGAGTTAGCTAGCTTAGCTTGCTTCTGAATCTTTCTAGTTTCTACTACCTCGACATGCCTTGCTTGGATGTTCGATGAGATCTCATCTGGTTCTTGTCCCCGCGCGCGAACTGATCAGACTCACGACGGAGGAGGTCGCCGGCGGCGGCGTGTTGTCTCTGACTGCTCTGACTGCGAGGAGCGGTTCACGGTACGAGCTCGTCAGCACGGAGGAGCCCGACGGCAACGAGACGAGCTGGGAATCCAATTCTGAACCTGGCTCGGAAGCAGAGCTGTTCCTCGTGGCACGCGAGGAGGATCCGAGGACGACGACGACGAATTCGCCGCAATCCATCTTCGCCTGCGACGAACTGCGCGTGAGCAAGCCGGAAGTCTGGCGCTGGTCTGCGAAGAAGACCAGCGCCGCCGGCGAGCTTGGGTCCATGGCGGCGGTGGTGGAGTCTGAGCCGTTCCTGACGCGCCGCCGCGGGGCGAAGCGGGTGAACGATGCGGAGATGGAGGATCATCCGTTCAGCCTTGGTCGCCATGGGAGGATGGAGTCGTCGGCGTCGCCGTCGCCGTTCTTGCTGCTGTCTTCTTCATAGCCAGCGAGCTGATGACTGAAGAAACGCAAGTAGTATCTGAAGAAACCGAAAGATGTTTCTTTTCCATCTTTTTTGTTCTTTTTTTCCAGAGAGAAGCTAAGAGCATTCTCAACAAATTCTCAAAAAACAATTCTCAAAAGCTCATTTAGAGAATTTCTAAAAGTTTAGAGAATGAAATAAAAATTGATACGGCAGATTCTCAAAATTGATTCTCTATTTTTCCTTTTTCAATCACAAAATTGATATGGATCTCAAAAATTATAGATTCTCTAAAATCAAGATCTCATGCTCAAAACGAGAATAGAGTCTTGGTTCTCTAAAATAGCTCATGTCACCGTGAGAATTATTTTACCGCGAGGCCTACACGAAAAAAACATATTTGCGTCGTCGCAGTCATCCTACATCTCGTCAAAAAGCTTGCCGCGCATCTTGGTGCGTGTCACCGTAGCGTGTCGGCTACTCGGTTTAGTCACCCGTGTATGTAAAAAATCGGTCTTGCTACTACTCGGGTATCTGAAATCTCCAAGCCTATTCATTTTTCAGCTGTTATGGATATAGAATACTGATGCAAATACGAGTTTTGTGATTGGAAAAGGGAAAATAGAGAATCAATTTTGAGAATCATCGTATCAATTTTTGATTTTATTCTCTAAACTTTTGGAAATTCTCTAAATGAGTTTTTTTGAGAATTATTTTTGAGAATTTGTTGGAGATGCTCTAAGGATGTTCCTCCATGGTTGATGGTTACAACACAAAGAATTGCTGCATAAAGATGAGGCAGTTATACATGTATGTATGGTGATGATAATTTTGGGGAAAAAATCCCTTTGTTACTCGATGATGCCCTGGTGTTGAGGGTGATGTTTTCTTCTTACGGATTATGGATTATCACGGGTACGATTCCTAAGCTTTTAAACAGTGTGATTTTTTAAAGAAACAAATAAATCTTTCTTCGTAAGTATTTTTTAGAAAACTTTCTTAAATCGAACTTTTGACTTTCTAATATATGATTCTTTCACATGTATCCTCGAATTAATTCTCATAAACTCAGTTTCATCCATAATCGATCATCCATCATAACTTCAATACGTATTATACCTGAAACCTTAGATTTCTTGTCTGTAAAATGCCTGTGAAGGCAGGACAAAAAGATGAGCTTTTTGTAGCCAAACTTTTTTTAGAGGGGTTTATGCCATTTTACATTCAGAAACGAGCCATTTTCAGATTCTGGCCCAAAATATGTGGCCCAATCGGCCCAGAGAGGAGAGAGGAGAGAGAGAGGAATTTAGAGAGAGAGAGAGGAGAGAGAGGGAGGGAGAGAGGAGGAGCGGATTTCTCGCTTCGTCTCTCCTCGCATTCGCAGTTCGTTCCGCAAGAGGGAGGAGAGAGAAACAGGAGAGAGAGATAGGGGGGATTGCCCTTAGCTCATTCATGGAGGGGAGGAGCTCCGTTTTCCATTTTGTTTCCCCTGCTCACTCCAAGAAAAGAGCAATCTTTCTCTCTCCCCTGGTATGGCTCCTTTTCCTTGGTGTAATAGGGCCAATCTTGTTCTTGTTCTTGCCATGATTTCTGGCCTTGAATCTATCGCTAATTGGTTAGGGATTGTGTGATGTTTCGATTGCATTTGGTCCTGATGTTTCTGATCCTTGAAAGTTTAGGATTTGATTTATGGATTATCAACGCTAGATTGGTATTGGTAGTTACAGATTTATTGTTTCCCCATAAATTACTCCTAACAAATGTACATCTAAGATGAACCCCCCAAAATTCACTGCTTTTGTTCCTGGAGAAAATTATATATTGTTGCATGCTGTGCTACTTGATTTTCATGGAATATATATTACCCTGGTATGTTAAATTAAAGGTTAACTCTTTTTGTTTTCTTGAGAAACTTAGAAAGTTGACATTTGAGTCATGCATCTAAGTTTTGGAAAAATAATGGAGACGATGGTTGTAAAAATCGGTGATATCATGGCTCTAAAAATTGATAAGCATTATTCAGTATTCACTAATCACCCTCGTAGTAGTGACCATATGGTGTAGTCATCAACTATATGGTAACAGCTGCCTATTCCTTTTATGCAGCCTAATACACATCCTAGTAGACACGTTTTAGAGCACTTCTAGTCTCAGAAACTTCTTGTGTTTAATGGGCTGGGACACCCCAACAATCCAACATTCAGCAAGGTTGAAGGACCTAACTTACTTATACGTTGGTGTCAGGTTTGGCTGGAACAATGGCGGAGAGCAAGCGGTTTGATACACAGAGCCCAGGCTGCCTCGAAGGCCTGTTCAACTTCCTTGCCCTCAACCAGCGGTTGCAAATGCCGAAGACGATTGCATACCGAAAGCACAATGAAGGAAACAGTAATGCACTCAGTAAGGTTCTACATGTTTCTATCATCATTTTCACAGATTGAAGAACCTTTTAGTGTCTACATAATTGCCTAAGCTATAAAAGAACTTAGCATGTCTTTTCAAGGTTTCAGGTAGGAGCACAGTGCCTCAGTGTAGATTTCGCTTTGCTGTTCATAACTTCATATGTGAAAGATGATTGCAGCTAGCTTTGATAACAATGTGTACATCTCTATATTGGTTATGTAAAGTTGTAATGTGTTCCGTTGTTTTTTTGTCTAAGCAGGAGTAAAAGTTCCAAAGCCCAAAAACCGCCCGGAAAAAGATGAGTCTGTTCCGGTATGTGCTTGACCTGCATATCTTTTTATATTACGGGCAAAATAAGAAGTCTCGTAGATATTATCTGGTGATTATCTGATGTTTTCCATATCATCAATATAGCAGCACAGTAGAAAAATCATGAACATGATTCAATTGGCACTTTTTCAATCTTTGGGAACCTCAGAACCAGCCCTGATGTTTTTCAACTCACCATTTTCTTAACGATAAGCACGACAATGTTATCTATAACAAGTTCACATGTACAGAGGGCTGCTATAAACTGACTGTGATCCTATCCTAATTCTCAGAAGGGGACTAATTCTCCAACGGCAAAGGTCGGCACATTTATATGGAGGTCACTAATGTTCAAGAAAAGAACACTCAAGAAAGATCAAAAGAAGAGTGCCTCACCAGCCAGCTCCCCATCATCATCACGTTTGACACGCTCCAGATCAATTCATCATTCAAAATGCTTTGAATACGTGGTTCCAGATGAGCTGGCTTCTCAGTACCATAGCATGATTGAATCAAGCTCCAATGAGGTGGATTCATTTCACAGTGCACCACCGTTATCTCAGGAGAGCCCTAAAACTCCCAGGTTTCAAGAGTCGTGCAAATCTTCTGGTGGCAAACATAGTTTTGATGCAGAAGCACCCTGTGAGACTGTCCCTCAGAGCACTAACGATGAAACTGAAGCTTCCTCTAAGCAGAAGAGCCGTGATGCTGCAACACATCACTCGAAGGAGTTCCTGGATTTCCTTGAACTGTTCAATGCACATAGGGAGCTATTTCTCAAAATTCTTCATGATCCTTCATTGTTAATACCATTGGAAAACCAAGATCAAGAAGCTTCCTCCAGCGGTGCGGTGCCACTGAACAAATCAGAATCGTTCCCTAGGCCAGGAGGATCATCAGGGAAACGTAACCCTATATTTGATCGGAATGACAGTGAGAATAATAGGTCAGAAATCCAAAAGTCGCCGTCTAGGTTGAAATCTGACATTGAAACTGCTAAAGTTATTGGTACAAGAATGCCTGATGGTGTCGAAGGCTCATCAGTTTCACTCACAGAATCAAAAGGCCTGAGGAAATCTGGAAGCACTTCAAATCGTTTTAAAGCTATTCGTAAAAAGATTAAAGATGCTGTAAAGGAGAACCGGAAAGAGCTTGCTCGGATTACGAAGGATGGAGTTTTTCATAAACTGCCATATGGACAAAAGATGGCTGGGTTCATGAAGAGTCCCTCCACAGACAAGTATGTCCACGAGGAGAAACAAATGCGAAAATCATACTCCATTGCAGAATCAATAGACAAGTATTCAACACTCTATGAATCGATAACAAGGGACCCCAAGATTTCTCCAGAAAGACCAAGTACAATGTTTGAAGGTGATGCAAAGTTGAAAGACAAGAAGCCACCACTTTCTATGAAAAGAATAACTTCTCTTCCAGAAATGAGATTGTATTCACCTCGTCAAGATGTTTTATCTGAAGTTTCAGATTCCCAGACTTTGACCAAGACTCACGATCTGGAATCTGGTTGCTTCTCTTCACATCAAACTGATCCCTTCAGCATCTGTACAGAAGGAAGTTTCTACCCTGATGATATTACAGAAAGAACAGCAGATATTTACAGCGAACATAATTATGGAGGTAAGAAGGAATAAATAAATAAATAGTTAAGGGGAACTTCCATAGAAATATAAGCTTAAATTTATTCCTTTTCTTCTTTTGCAGAATGTGCTTTACTTGGCTCACTGGAAGAAGATTTACGCAGTATACTTCGAAGTCCAAGTTTACCTTCTATGGCTCAATCTTTCTCCCATCGTCGCATCAATAGTTTACCTTCTTTTGACCGTTCTTTCTTCCAAGATCGTGTCACTAATGTTACGGAGCATTCTATAGCAGGTAAAGGCTACTGAAATTAAAATTTACATTTTTACTATACAATGTGCAACCTAGTAGTAGAATGATGATCTATTTCCCCTTGTAGGTATAGGTGCAAATGAGCTAGACTTCACATTATAGATCATCATTTATTTTGTAGATCACTATATTGTAAATAAGAACCTAGAGCTTTTGCTGAGGTTCACTTTTTACGGAAAGAGTACTTTTTTCCTCATTGTATTTACCATATCATTATTAAACTCAAATGTTTGTAGCTTGCATGTATCTATACTACCACTGTTGAGACATTTATTTTCTTCAGAAAGACTAACAGGTTCTGTTCTTGGTACAACTTCAGATTCAGAGCCAACGTTCGAACATATGCAGCTTGAGGATGATGACTGGTTGGTGAAGCCACCTCATCCTCCAGGACCATATGCTGCTAATTTGAAGGATGATGAGTGGTTGGTTAGGCCACTTAAGTCCTCAGGTGTTGACACCACTGATCATGAGGATGAAGAGTGGTTGGTCAGTACATCGCAGCTGGCTGGTGGCAATGCTGCTAATTTCGAGGATGAAGAGTGGTTGGTCAAGCCAGTGCAGTCATCGAGTGCTGATGCTTTGGATTCAGAGTTCCAGTTTATACATGAATTTGCTGAAGATGCAGGTTCCTTGCACATTTATGTTAATGACAAGAATGAAGCCGATTTCCAGTATGTCAAGGACATACTCAAAAAATCCGGATTCGGCTGTGGGGAGGCCGACTGGTATGCTTCCAATCAGCCAGTCAGCCCGGTGATATTCGAGGAGGCAGAATACTCGTGCCAGGAAATAGACATGGCGAATGATGAGCCCCACAGTGTCGTCAGGCGCATGCTTCTGTTTGATCTCATCAACGAAGTCCTGATGGACATATATGATTCCTCCCTGGTCACCGGTCCATGGCACTCGCGCTTCGACTTGCGTACCAGGCCGATACCCATGGGATCTCATGTCCTTGGGGAGGTGTGGGCGAAGGTGAGCTGCTATCTGGGCCTGCAGTGGAAGCCGGACCTGACGGCGGAGGACGTTGTGGCGCATGATGTCATGATGAAAGACAGTTGGATGAACCTTGTGTATGACGCGGAGTGTCTTGCGCTGGACCTGGAGGATATGGTGGTGGATGACCTTCTGGATGACATTGTTCTTCAGATAGTGTTGATTTCCATTGACGCGTAAGGCTGATCAGTACCCATGATCCTGAAGATCTTTTCCTTTTCAGAGAGGTGGTTCACTGTTCTAGCACTGTGTGAAACACTGAGTGCACTTCCTGTGCAGATCATTATTATGCTAGGAATGCAGTTGTGGCAAATGTAGTAGAGTGTAGATATTGGCAGTGCATAGATATTGCTAGACATAGAAAAGGTAGAATAGACTGGAAGTAGCTAGCAGATCCCTGATGAGTGTTAACATTTGACAGGAAAATCTTTCAGTATCCTTAATTTGTACTTCTATTATTATACCTTCAATTTGTAAAAGAAAAGAACTTCTATAGTCAATATTGATATGGACTCTTAACTGTCCTGGTATTACCATGTTCAAGTCTGAATTTGTTTCTGAAACTGAAACTCTGAAAGATGTTCTTCTAACTTCTAAGCATGTCTGAATACTTCCACATATTTTTTTATTAATTATCTGTATTCTGGATTTTTCTTTACTAGCAAAAATGTCTATGCGTTGCAATAGATGAAGACAATTTTCACGATTGATAACTCTGTCAATTTAAACGACAAATCAAAACAATACAAACAAAACAATGACAAAACAAAGTTAGAAACCATATATAACATTGAATCCGGTTGTACTCGCTTTATGCGTCATCATACGAAAATCTTTTATGTACTATGTTGATGGAAAACACGACAGCTTGGAAGATTTGCTTAACTTCAATACAGCTTTAAAGTTGCGGGTTCGTGAGCGTGCGGCGTGCCGCTTAATTTGATCGAACACGATAGCCGATCGGACAATAGGCCGATGTTGTACCGCATCAGTCGATGCACGAATGAATCGGCTATAAGTTATAAAAAATTGCCGCTCATAGACTAGATTTAAATTAAATATAATAATAAACTTTTCCTTAATAAAATCAATCCTATAGGTCGGAATTAACCGATGCATCGTAAGATTGATAATGTTAAAGTCAACTGTTACACAATTATATGTTCTAAACAACTAGCTGAATGTGCAGATAAATGTAAATTAAACCTAAGTCAATTATGATCGGCTATAGAGGTAAATGTCATGTAATTAATAACCTAATCTTTCTCTTAAATACAAGCAATTAGAATATATCAGACTTAACCGACACAATATTAATTGCTTAATTACAATTAAGATCAGATAAATTAAAAATTATATGTTTTTATATCATAGCCGATGAAATAACTTAGGTGATTAAAGATGATGTATCGATTATAGCTCTAATACAACCTTATATAAGACTATCAATCTTAATTAAATCTACTAAACATGTTATAACCTCAACAGTTCAGACTTAACTGAGATAGTGCGAGATTAATAACACTGTTAATCTAAGCGATATTGACTTACTTAAAGCAAACCAACCGATAGGGATATATAACACTGTTAATTTAGATTAAGTGATATATATGATAACTTAGCGTTTGTATCGACCGGTTTAGAGTGTCGAACTTAACCGATGGAAGCCATAGCCCCACCGATACAAGCAAATGTAGATGAAACTCATCTCTCGTCGAAGATGGAACCTAACCGATGCAACCCAACTCAAATAAAAGAACTCCTCGAGATAAAAAAACCTAGAAAAAACTAGAGCAGTGATGCCGCTGAAAGTGTATATTAAAATGTTGTTTCTTTTACAAGACCCTGGGTGTACATATTTATACCCATCAGCATGAACTAATCTATATCAGACACGGCACAAACTTTTCTAAAGATAAAGAAAAAATTACAAGCCCAAACCGAAGATAACTCTTCATGTTGCTTTCTTCTTGAATCCGATCTCTTTTTGGTAATATTTACGATCCCTTCAATCGAATATGATAAGAACTCGAACTCCTGTTACCTCTCGGCAACCTCCAGATCCTTTTCAGCCGATACACGCCCGCCGATACATCCCCAGCCGATGTAACTTTCCCTTTTTGATTACCAAAATCACGCTGCCAATCTTGCTCCACATCTAATGGAATATGCCAAATATTGTCGTTAACAACATCTTTCCATAGCCTCACAAATCGATTAGGTGGCTATTTCATAAGTTGACACATGTGTATTTTGCTACACCACATGGACGAAAAATTAAAATTTTGATTATAGATGAAAAGCATTTGCAAAGTAACAAACTTACTACATACACTCCTTACACGCTGATAATTTCAAAAGAAAATATTTATGTTCAGAGAAATTTGAAAGAGGAAAAAGAGGAAAAAGAGGAAAAAGAGAAGGGACTACAAAATTTACCAAAAAAACAGTCAAATGTAAATTACATACACTTGAGTAACTATATTATAATTACATTATAATTTTAATATTTACATTGTAATTATGCTAATATTCATTGTATATGAGGTGTCGGGCTAAGAATTATTAACTATTAAAATAGCATTGACTAAAGAAGAAGAAAACGAAAAATAATAAGAAGTGGAGGGATACAGTTGTTTGTGATGGCGATATACAGACGTACGAATGCAAATCCCATCAGATGGTTGGTCCTAGATCTGACTAAAATCAGTTATAATTATGGCGACAGATTTTTACCAGCACCGAAAGAGAAAAAGAGAAGAAAAGAAAGGAGGTTGGAAGGAGAGAGATATGAAAAGGAGAAAAAAAGAGAAAAAAGGATGTCGATCGGGAAAGGGGTGCCCGTGGTTTCGAGTGGATACACATGAGACAGGATGGCGGATGGTGGGCCGATTGGGTTGGGGAGGGGCAGCGAAAAGGGTTGAGCTGGGAGGGGTGTATAATAGTTATTTTAGATTCACATTGAATTGGCTATGCGCAGCGTATAACTGATTAAAAATCAACTCAAACGCGGATGACGTACCAAAATTTCGGTGGTTACATTTTCAATTTTTATAATAGTAAAAATAGAGATATGTGAATGATTATTTTAGACAATATTTTCCTAGGTGAAAATTGAAATGCAGAATCATTAAGGCATGATGAGCTGGATGGGCTTAGAACCAACATGTGCATGCAGACTTGCCGACTGCATTCATGAACCAACTATTCCCTGTTATCATAAAGTAGCAATTTGATGAGATTATGCATCTTGTTCTGTCATTATAGACTTCATCTTGTCATAAATATTACAAAAACAATTTAAATTAAATTTTGAAAACGCAATCAAAAGCCCGTCTAGCTCAGTCGGTAGAGCGCAAGGCTCTTAACCTTGTGGTCGTGGGTTCGAGCCCCACGGTGGGCGATATTTCTTTTCTATTTTTTTTCTCTTTATGCAGCGTAAAGATTCAAACTTCGCAGTTTTTTAAAAAAATGAATTTTCAAATAAGCTTTTGTTTATGACCTCTTTTTGTTATCAAGAAATCTCTCAAAATTCCAGTGTGCACTTGTGTACGCCTAAAAACTATCTAAGTCAATGATGCGTTTTTCAATTTGCTCTGCGCTGTTTAGTTTTTCAAAGAAGCTTCATGAATCTTTCGATGAATTCTATCCAGGTGCATAGCACTTTAAAAGGGCAGTTTTGAAATTGTTGTCCATATCTTGTCAAGAAGCCGTAGAAGCAAAGTTGATTTGAACTGAAAGCAACCATTCTTTTTGTTTGCGTGTGTTTGAATTCAACCACGACAAGTACATATTTAAATTCGAGCCAACCCGGGAAGAGTCTGGACCTCAAACTTCTGCGCGAATCAATTGATGTTTGATTTTTGTAGTCTGATAGAAACAAGGCTTGTGTCACGAGCCCATAGAAATTTTTGATTCTTCTGGCGATTTCTGCAAGATCGTGCCTAACTTTGACAAAACCTGTCCAAAACTTTTGAATTTCTTATGCACGGCCATACGACAAACTGATTTAAATTGAAAGCAACCTTCTTTAGATTTGTGTAGGGAATAATTCCGTGAAGAACAAGTTACTACTTTTTTTAACAAATTATCTTTGATATTTTTATGTACACAAGGCTCTTGTAACAATAATTCAAATGTCGGCTCTTGTTTTTTGTGTTAGCTCGATGTGATCTCTGGAAAGTACGCTCAACTTTGGACAAAATCCGTCCGAACTTTGACATTTGCATATCTCTCTGTCCATAACCACACAAGAAATCATTATCTAAAAAAAATAACCACACAAGAAACCATAGGACAACGTCGTCCGAATTGACAGAATTCATATTTATGATTGCGTGTTCCTTAGTTTTTTAAATCATCACAACTTTGGACAAATTCTGACCTCTCTTGGAATTTTAAACAAAACTGATTTGAAAATGATGTCCATTGTAATGACCTTCATTTTGTTTCTATAATCTTCTATCTGTCTTGAATTAAACAATGCAGAGAGCCAGAGAACAGCATGATTCTTGCTTGCCCAATAATCCCATTGAAGTCTTAGTGAAAAATAAATAAAAAATGATGTGAAAAAAGGTATTAGGATTATATTACATTCTGAAACTAAAATAGAGGATAAAACAACTGGAATTCTCTCTCTGAAAATTCAAATAGTCCATGGGTACTTAAATTCTTTGTGGTTCTCACGAGCTTGGTACGGTAGGTTAATAATTGTTAGCAAATGTACCGTCTGAGAATTTTTGAACATGTTATATATTGGAGTATATTATTCCACAAAGACTACTATACACAATTCCTTAATGAAGTACTGGCACAGGTTTGCATGTCTGCTTGATTGTTTTATGGCAATTATGCTGATTTTTTATGTTCATAAAACTTAGAAGTAGTTCATCTAAAGAGTAGCATTTATCCAATTTAGTCATAAGGAATGATCAAGTGGAAGAATAAAGTTCAGTTTTCTGTCGGTTACAAAAAAGTTATTGACATTTTGTTAAAAAAATGAAATATTAGGAAACGAACTCCAGATGTCACACTACTATCTGTTGCAGAATCATCAATTTCAGACCTCAAGTCTGAAGAAAACGGCTAAGTTAATGACACTTAGAAAATTGTAACCAATCTATTGGATCATTGCATGTTTCTGCAATTGCTGACTTTTGCTCCACTTTATCTCTTGAATCCCCTATAAATAGAGGCTTTGTATTGAACAAATGCTGTGCACTTGATCATCTCAAGCTTTTCTTTCTCTTTGCATTAAAGTTCTTGAGTTCATAACCTACAAGAATCCGAGGAGATGTCTTGCTGTGGAGGAAGCTGCAACTGTGGCTCGAGCTGCAAGTGCGGCAGTGGCTGCGGGTACGATTTTAGTGTTTCATTTTCTATTCAAATTCATTTTTTTTTACATTCCACATCATAATAAAACCGGTAAATATCTAAAAATATTGCTTCCACTTAGATATATCTGAAATTCAAAAGAGATCTAAGTTAACCATCATGTCCTTGTCAAAATCAGGACTTGGATAAAATTCCTAGTAAAGTGTCATGCTTAACCCATGCACTTGTGAAACACATATTTTTTCTTTACCTCAATTTCTTGGCCTTATAGGTACTGAACATTTTCTGCTTCTTATCTTTGTTGCAGAAACATGTACCCTGACCTAGCAGAGAAGGCCACAGTCACCTCAACAACCATGGTCCTCGGCGTCGCGCCTGCGAAGGAGTACAACCTCTGACCATGATCCATATGTTCAATTATTCAGAGAGAATTTCTGTGAACTCTTCAACAAATGTCATGTTTCATGCTGAATTTGCTTTTGTTGATTTGCAGGCAATTTGATGGAGTTGGCAAGGCAGCAGAGTCTGGTGAGGGTACCCATGGCTGCAGCTGTGGCTCCAGCTGCAAGTGCAACCCCTGCAACTGCTAATGGAGATGGTTATCTGAATTCTGAAACTGTAAGCATGCATCAGCATGCTGATGATATGTACAAGTAAATAAATAAGCCATTTGGTGCAATGGCTCCAGTAGTGTGTGTGTGTGAGTCAGCGAGTCAGCTTGTGTTCATCCTGATGTACTATTGTGGTCTGTGAATCTTGTGAGGTGTTTCCTTTGTGCTCTTATCAGAATGTAATTAAAGGCTATATATTATGGCCTTGTGATTGTTGTTTAAAAATTTCTTTTTCTCTCCCTCTCTATGTACTGAGACGTGGATCATCCTGACACCTAGATGGTATCGTGACATATTACGTTAGTGTACGGAGCGAATTAGCACCCGTTTGAATCTATCCTGGCACGTAGATGCTATCATGACATATTAGGTTAGTCTACAGAGCGAATTAGCGTCTGTTTGGACCTATATAACACTAAACAAGTTCAAGAGTCGAAAAATATATTTTGAAAGTTTAACGACCTAAGTAACACACCCGCACACGAAACTGTCCATACACTTTACTTAACTTTGAAATATTTACCAACTTTGTACGCACCAATTTTATACATACAAACTTTATATAAACTTCATATGCATGAGAAAAAGCCAAAAAGTTCAAACAAAAAAGAAATGAAAAGCCTGATAATCAAACGAACCAAAAAGGAACACGTCCCAAGTTGCGTGGGTCAAAAATATAAAAGAAATTACATTGACATAAACTTATCAAATGGATGTAATTTAGAACCAGGACCTAGAGCGAACCTAAAATTTTGAACCCTATTATATAAACATGATAATACGAGTAGTACTACCTATTGATAGTATGCACACATATACAAAATATTACTAACAAACATTTCACTGAATGTAAAAGCAATACTCATATAAAATATTTGTACATATATTAAATTACCTTAAAAATTTCTTCTAACGTTCCTTGATGCGAAGTCATAGATGATGGTTTCAATATCAATCTCATCTAACAATTGCTTCTCAATAATGTTAAACAATTAGTAACTAAATTTAAGAATCATGGTAAAAGTAGTAGAACTGTAGAAGCAGTGCTAAGGGTTTAGATCAGAATAGCAGAAAGAATCACCTTTTTCTTTCAGGGGATCAAAGCAGATCAGCAGAAGCAGGGCTGTTGTTGGATTGTAAATTTCTTGACGTGTCCCTCCAACTCCAAGTCGCAGCGGCAAGGCAAGTCGCAGAGAGATGATCAGACAGATGGAGCAGCGTCACGTCGGCGTCGTCGCCAAGCAAGAAACTGGAAAGGACGTAACGTTGCATCGCCGCAAAGCAGAAAAGGAAACGTCGCGTACCAGAAAAAAAAAACGTCACGGTCGTCGCAAGTACTGTTGCTATATACATACTAATACATACATACCTACGGGGCCCATCTAATTCATGGGCCAGGGGCCTCTGTCCCTCCCGCCTCCCCATGGGCCGGGTCTGTTTAGAACATGGGCTTAAAATGCTCGTTTATATATATATACTTGTCTGATGCATCGTTTTTATCAAGTAGATGTTGATTTAAAAAAAAAGTTAGACGCTGATTAGGACATGACGTGTACACGTAAGATTGACATGAGACAGTTATATTTGTAAACTTAATTTCTGTTTTATTATTCTTTGTCCTACTTCTTATATCATTTCTCGGTTTTTTATGTCTTTCTCCGTGCAATTATTAGGGCTTATTAAACCTTTTTACTGAACGGAGTGTGTAACATTCTTCTTATATATGTGTTTATGTATGTAACATTCTTCTCATATACGTGTCTATGTAGTATCCTAACTAATACTTAAATTAGCAAAGCAAGATTAGCCTTGTCATGTCGTTCTTTTGATCTTGGTTCACACACATTTGATAATTTTGTGTGTAGAAATGAGTATTTTACAAGTTTATATACTAGGTTACACTCATCTTGATAACTTTGTGTATGGTCAATGCAATTTACTCTTTAATAAATTTACCCTGCCTTGAAAAATGGAAGCGAACGGGCTAAGCCAAAAATAAAAACGATCACAGGTTGAAAAAGAAAATTCCGATAAGCCTGAGCCAAAAGTGGTATGTCGCGGGCCGATCGTGCGGGACCAGCCGCATGCGAGTGATCGCATGTCCCTCACTGCTTGCCAGATGAAACCTCGTCGTCGACGAGATCCTCACCCGTCTGCCGGCGAGATCCATGGAGCGCTTCACCTCCGTCTGCTCAGCGTGGACGCCGACGGTGCCCGCAGGCCGCAGCTCGTGCACGTACGTACTAGTGTTCGACGGCGAGTCCACCCTGACGAGGTCCCGCTGCTGCGACGGCCTCGTGCTACTCCCCAACGGCGACGACGTGCACGTGATCAACCCGGCCACAGGCGACGTCCTCACGCTACCTGAAAGCAGCCGTGTAGCCGGCGCCAGTGCCACCGCGACTGGGCCAACCGCGCGGGAAAGGCCCAAGCATGGCGTGTGAGCGACCAATGGGTTGTATAATATTAGATTGGGTAACCATATATAATAGCCGTACGCAATTTTGATGAAATCGTCCCTTTCTTTTTTTAAATTGCTAAACCACATTTGACAAAAAAAATTGCAAAATTTTTAACCTTCAGATCTTGCTTTAGGACTGGTGGTGGGTGGTGGATTTGGACAGACGGTGAGACGATGGAGAAGAGTGGTAGGAGATGTCGGCGGCGGGAGCAAAATAAAGCGTCGGTTATGAGGTGGTGACCGATGATGATGGATCCGATGACGGAGCCGACAGAGTCAAGAAAGACGGTGGGCCAACGCCGACTTCAGAAGGAGGAGAGGGAGGAGGGGGAAGAGGAGGAATGTGGCCGAGATAGGCCTGGGCGGCGCCATTCGCGCCTTCCAGCCAGCTGGCGTGGTCGGGTGATGGCGCTCGAGGAAGCGAGCAGGCGAGCTTTGCCTCATGCTCGTGCTGCATGCGGCTGTAGGAGAAGGAGAAAGCTATTACAAGAGGAGTGAGATACTATGCGTGGTGGTTTTACACTTTTGGATAGCGTAATACATATATAATTACTTGCTAGAATTTAGATTTGTTTTAGCTTTTAATTTTAATTTTGGTGATTATCCTTTTAGAGAAGTTGAAAACTTGTCCCACCACTTTGTTTTTTTAATTTTTTAACTCTAAAACATTTCAGAGTTTGTATGCCGACAAAGACCGAAGATGTAAACTGTTTTTATTATCTTAAAAAATGGCCTGTTCCTTCTTCGCTGATGCAATCAATCAGAGTGTGTCGTTGTTTATGCTTAATGCAAAAAATGACTAATGGTGCACTTATCATAAAGTAGCATACATGTTTAATTACGCAAAATGACTGACAAGATTATGGGCAAAATATATTAGATTTTCATTTCTTAAGGGTTAAGGGGATATGTTCTCGTTGAGTGCATATCATATAAATAGTTATAAAAATTTAAAAATTTTAATAACATAAATTAATATGGAATATATCACTTTACAAACATACAACACCAAATTTAGCTTCTATAAGTTAAAAACTAATTAAATTGAAAATAATTATTGTAAATTTGTAGTTATATTTGTTATTTTTTATAATTGATATATTTCATATTAATCTGTCAATTTTTTCATTTTTTCTATAAGACATGCACGAAATAGGGAATATTCACTTGAGGAATAAAAACATCTTCCCCAGAATAAAATCTGATTGGACATTTGGACTACTCCTCCCGTCTTACATGTCACTGCTCTCATGCTACAATAGATAAATTTCAGAGGAATGAAAAGAGTTGAAAATTTAAGCGATGTTCCAATTAGCCATAAAGAAATAACCAATGAAAGCTACCGAGGTAACTGGAGTAGTTCAGCAGTTCAAGCCGGCTGGCCGGAGCCGAAGAAGACGGGGTTCATGCCAGGGCGGCGCTACTCCGGCACGGCGAGGAATGCCGTCGCCGGGCATCACCATGAAAAACGGAAAGCTCAACATTAATTGGGTCGGAACGGATCTCTCATAAACATATTGGCCCACAAAGTATTGGGTCTTAGCATGGTAATGGAACTAACACTTTCAAAATGTAAGGGCTCAGTCAAAAAATTAGACTAAGATTTATAGATTTTTAAACTAAAAATATTTAAGAGCTGAGATGAGTGAGATGAGTTATGAAAGGTCTATGTATGGGCCTTGACCTGTTGGCAACTTTTTTGTAAGAAAACAATCATGATCGGGATACCTAAACGTCTTGCGGTGAAATTAGAGTCGTCAAACCGGCTAGCGGAGCCGATTTGAGGATAAACACCCGTCTAATGGACGAACGGAAGGTTTTCGGGACAAACCTACAAAGAGGTGTCACGCTCTCGCAGCGACGACGGATGATTTACGACGCAAATCAACAAAGATGGACACACTAATTGAAAATAATATGAAAAAGTAAAAGAACGATACAATTGGCTAGATTAGATTGATTGTGTATGTGTTGAACGTATTGCCAATTCAACCGGCCTTGGCCCTTAAATAGGGGTTGGTCTTGCCTTACACAGGCCCTCCTCCACGTCCAATTCGGGGTAGATACCTTTGGAAACCCGAGACATACCGTATGGAGCAAGAAACTCGAGTACCGACGAATTCGACTTGGTTTCGGACTCTGCCGGTCAGACCGGCCACATGCCGCCGGTCTGACCGGCCCCAAGGCCCGGTCTGACTGGCCTATACATGGCGGTCAGACCAGCCTTCCCGAAGAAAACCGACAGACTTTCTAAACATTGACAATTTTCCTATCTTGATTCCTAGGTGCTAATTTTGGGTGTAAACACATGCCCCCTGTATTTTATGATGAACATCGTGAATCTAAAAGCATAGAACATGTTTATTTTAGGGTGATAATCTAATTACCGATCATAAAACTTTCTAAGCATTTTGTCAAATACTCGGGAAGTATTTCTTTAGGTACTTACCATTAATAGCTCAATGAAATCGTTCTCCTTGAAGTGTCTTTAGAAAATATGCATTCCCTCGAACGATTCCGCATATCCGGTAAGGTCCTTCCCAACTTGGTGATCACTTACCGAATTCTTTAGATCGAGAACCCAAAGGCAAACTTGTCTTTCATACCAAATCTCCCACTTGGAATGTCTTTGCCTTCACCCTTTTGTTGTATGCTTTTGCCACCTTCTTCTTCTCTTTTTCTATTTCTTCTAAAGCCTTTAAGTATTTGTCGACCACTTCATCAAGATTATCTCCCATCAAAAACTTATAGTCTTCAACCGACAAATCGTCTTGCTTTATATACCGAAGAGAACCAAGATTTACCTCAACCGGTAAAACGGCTTCTTGTCCATAAACTAGCTCACAAGGGGTTACCTTGGTAGCACCATGCTTAGATATTCTATGCGTCCACAACGCCTCAAAAAGCACCTCATGCCATCTCTTGGGATGTTCTTCAATCTTCTTTTTAACTAACTTTAACAAAGTTTTATTACTCGACTCGGCTTGTCCATTAGCCTGAGCGTAGTAAGGAGAACTCAACAACTTCATACCATAAGATTCGGCGAAATTTTTCACCTCTTTAGACATGAAATAAGCCCCTTGTTCTGTAGTTAATGTTTGAGAAATGCCGAATCTATGTACAATATGCTAGAGGCTCAAGAATATGACTCATACGGTGGTAATTGAGCATGCACTGATGCCCTTTCGATGACGAAGGATAAATTTGACCAATGAAATGCAAAGCCCAACCCCGGAACGACCATGGTTTAATAATAGGGTTTAACACCGCAGCCGGTGCCAATTGAACATTGTTGAACCGTTGACAAGCTTCACATCCTCTATAATATCTGAAACAATCATCAATCATTTTCGGCCAATAGAACCCCGCTCTCCTAAGCAACCAATTCATTTTATGGGCCGATCGATATGTTCCATAAATACCCTCATGTACCTCTCCCATAATAACTTTAGATTGATCACTATCTAGGCGCTTCAATAATACCCCATCTATATTTCGGCGATACAAATTTCCATCGAGCAAAGTATACTTAAACGCTTGCCGTCGAATCTTTCGATCAACCTTAAGGCTAGGATCCTTTAAATATTGAATCAAAGGTTTTCTCCAATCCTCTCGTTGTTTCCAAGGCACAAATATCCAAATTTACAATTAATTTGGCCTTTGAATCAAGTGCATCATGTCCCCCAATATCATCGTGAACCCGGCTCCGACCGGCCAAGCAATGCCGGTGCCGACCGCGACGACCCGCGGTCGAGCCGTGCCGTGGCAAGAGCCGAGGCCGATCATCGGCCATCCGCGGTCAGACCGGCAGCAGTGCACCGGTCAGACCGCCTGTGATCTGCATCCCTACCAATTTCGCTCAAAAAATTGTAATCAAGCACCAGTTCTTCTAGTATGAAAAATACTCCCCTTTTAATACTATAACCAGATGTCTGTTGTGCCAAATCATTCGCTCTACAATTTTCACTTCTAGCAATATGTTTAATGGCAAAATCATCGAAATTGACAATAATATCCAAGCATTAATCGAGATACCTGTTTAGCGACCCATCGAAGCACTTGTAAACCACGACAACTTGTTGCACCACCAACTCCGAGTCACCGAATGCTTTTACGTGCGTAGCTCCAATGGTCTTCATCACTTGTAAACCGAATAACAAAGCATTGTATTTGACCTGATTATTTGTACAATAATACTCTAAACGAACCGATGCTTCAAAACATTGGCCATTGGGCGAAATTAAAACTATACCTATACATTGACCTTCCTTATACGAAGAGCCATCAAAATAAATCTTTCAATGTGTAACACTAAGCAAGCAAACCTCATCTTCATAAGCAACATCTACATGATGGTCTACTATAAAATCTACTACAATCTGGTCTTTCATAGATTTCAGAGATTCATAAGCCAAATCGTATTCAATCAATGTATACGCTCACTTTCCAATTCTCCCACTTAGAATTGGCCTTTGCAACATATGTTTAATGACATCGGTCTGACAACCGATTATGCATGTACTAAATAACAAGTATGACACAACTTGGTATAAGCATAGTACAAACAAAGACAAAGTCTTTCTACAAAAACATACCTTGTTTCAAGATCTAAAAGACGGCGGCTCAAATATGTGATTATATATTCCTTTCCATCTTCCTCTTGTGTCAAAACGGCTCTAATAACTTTGTCTTCGGCAGCGATATACAACCAAAACGGAATTCCGGCTTTAGGCGCTCGCACCACGGGTGGAGTAGACAGATACTTCTTCAAACCCTCGGACGCCTCTTGTTGTGCTGCCCCAAGTAAAATCGGCTTTTTTTCAAACGTAAGATAGGAACAAAAGCATCGATTTTATCCGCTGGTTAGATATAAATCTCCTCAAGTAATTCACCTTACCTAGCAACTTTTGAACTTCTCTCTTGCATGTTGGCGCTTTAAAATCTTGAATCTTCTCAACCTTCTTAGGATCAATCTCAATCCCTCTCTCATGTACCATGAATCCTAAGAACTTTCCCGCCGACACACCAAAAGCACATTTGAGTGGATTCATTTTCAAACCATACCGACACATTCTCTCAAAGCTAATCTCAAATCGGCTATATGACCATCCATGTCATCCGATTTGACAACAATATCATCAATATAGATTTCTAGGATAAAACCTAGCAAGTCATGAAAAATCAAGTTCATCGCTCTTTGATATGTTGCGCAGACATTCTTCAATCCGAATGTCATAACGACTCACTCAAACAACCCAACAAATCCCAGACACCTAAAAGCCGTCTTGTACATATCCTCTTCTGCCATAAAGATTTGATTGTAGCTGGCATTGTCATCCAAGAAACTAATCACTCTATGGCCCGAAGCATCATTTATCAACATGTCGGTTATAGGCATAGGATATTCATCCTTAGGAGTGGCTTTATTCAAATCTCTAAAGTCTATGCACACTCTAATCTTGCCACTCCCCTTCTTTTCCACCGGAATGATATTGGACACCCACTCCGTATACCGGCATGGCCTAATAAACCCCGCTTTCAATAATCGGTCTATCTCTTTTTTGACACGATCATATATGAGAGGGTTAAAACGACGGGGAGGTTGTTTATAAGGCCTAAATCCTGATTTTATCGGAAGCTGATGCTCAACAAGATCGCGGCTAAGTCCCGGCATCTCATGGTATTCCCATGCAAAGCAATCAACATATTCTTTAAGCAACTCGATTATTTTAACCTTATAATCAGCTTTCATGTTTTTATTTACAAAAGTCGGCCTCGGAATATTTCCATCCCCTATATCCACTTCTTCTAATGGATCAGCCGATGTAAACCCTTGACCAAGTTTCTCTACTTCGTCAAAATCTTCTATGCTTTCCCCAATATCATTCTTTGTAGACCGATATTCTTGTATCCTCTTCTGTAACCACTCTAAATTGGTTGCTTTATTCATCATATAAAGTAATATCACCTAGCCGTGCTACACTAGCCGGCTATACAGAAATAGGTACAAAACCATCCTTGAAAACACTAATAAAATCAAAGCTAGAAAGATCTAACCCCGATAAGCACTGCATATCCCCATGTTTCCACCATACTGAAACATCGGCCATTGCGAGCTCAGCCGATGTATCTGCTTGAACAACCTCAACATCATCACCGTCCCATTGAATTAAACATTGATGCAAGGTAGAGGGAACACAACAGTTGGGATGAATCCAACAACGTCCCAAAATAACACTGTAGTTACCTTGCATGTCGACGATGAAGAAAGCAGTAGGCAACGTCTTGTTACCCACCGTGAGCTCCACAGACAGGATCCCCTTAGCCTCCGTTGATTCACCATTAAAGCCGTTGAGTAACATGTTAGTCTTCTTCAACTCATCTTCTCCACGACCCAACTTCTTAAACAGCGAATACGACATCAGGTTGACGGTAGCACCTCCATCTACTAACATCCTAGAGACCGGCTTTCCATCAATATGACCCTTAAGATAAAGAGGCTTCATATGACGATTAGACTCATCGGGATTCTCAAAAACCATATCTCTTGGACCTAATGAGAGTTGAGCCACTTCAGCCTTCTCCATGGCACAGAACTCCATGGGCAACATGCACACCATGTTGACGTCCATGTTCTCACTCGGTGACACCTCAACGCCAGTTGCTCATCCTCTTGAACAACCGTCGGCTTCTCAACATTTGACGACTTAAGTTTCTGCTCCTTCATAGGCAGTGGTCGCAGCTCATCGAACCTCTTATCTCTCCACTCTTCAGCCTCCTTGTCTTTCAGCTCGGAAGCCCGAAGACGCTGCAACCTCCTCCTCTATGTAGTCGTCAAATCCTTAGGCATCCACCTTGGATTCGGCTCTGTTCCAGGAGGCAAGTAATGTCCTCCGTTGTTTTTCCGCAAAGACGAAGCAAAATCAGAACCACCTCTGGCAGACTGTCGGTCAGACCGGCTATGGTAACTAGTCGGATCGGCCTTATGCCTGCGGTCAGACCGATCAGAAGACACGGTTAGACCGGCTCTAGGCCGTCGGTCAGATCAGCCAACAGGCCCAGTCAGACCGAAACGGGGACCACGGTTGGACCGGCCAGAGGGCTCGATCGGACCAGCCGCAGGGCTTCGGTCAGACCGGCTAGAGAGTCCGGTCTGACTGCTCTCCTGTGCAGAACTCTTCCCGGCTTTGGCTCGATTGCCAAAAACCATCTTAGCCTCTTCTCCAGACGATATTGGTACGTCATGAGACCCTATCTTGATAGTAATCACATCCGAAGCCCTCTCCTCCGCCTTAGTGCGCTTATGTGCCCTCTTCTCTCCCACAAACCGATTTCTGGGTGAAAACCAGCTTCCATTTGACGAGGACGCACCTTCATGTGATGATGTCCTCTCCCTTCCCCATCCTTGATGAAATTGCATTAGAGACATATGACTATACATTGGTGGTGGTGCCCCTCAAGGCATGAAGTAAGGAAAGGGATAACCTGACGACGACATTGGGCAAGGTCCCCATGGCATGACTTGAGGACAATGCGGGAACGACGACTCCAATGCCCTCGATGCATGACCAAATCGTTCCTTAGGAGGCGATTTTGGTCTCTTGCCCTTGTTATGCTCTTTCTCTACGCTTCTCTTCTCATACTTGTTCCAGAGCATATCAAAAGTCACCTTCGGCTTCGAGGTTTTCTTGAGTTCAAAGTTTTATCTTCATTCTTTTTCCAAATACCAACCTTCGGACTTTTGGGCACAAGCATCTTGGGCCTGGCCTCTCCAATGACAACCTCCTTTCCCTTAGTAGATTCGGCTTGCTCCGGCCGAATCAACACCTTCTTGTCATTGAGATCAATGACATTAATAGACAAAGGATCGCTGTCAAGCTTCATCTTGAAGCCCTTAGTGAATTTCAACTGTCCTTCCTCTATGGTTGATTAAACCCGTCGATGAAAAACATTACACTCATTAGTAGAATGAGAATAAGAATCGTGCCACTTACAATAAGATTGACACTTCAACTCTTCTGCTGAAGGTATAACATGGCCTTTAGGCAATTTAATCTTCTTCTCTTGCAAGAGATAATCAAACTTTTTATCACACTTGGCCACATCAAAATTATATTTAATCTCACTTTGCCGATCCTTGCGAGGAGTCGGCGTCAAGCTAGAACAAACAAAAGGCTTATTTTTGTTAGTCCAAGACCACTCAACAATGTACATATCAGGATTGCCGTCATCAACATCAGAACCGCTATCAGGGCAATCAATTATGCTAACATGAGGTTTCTTATCACTGGGCCTAACAAATCTTTTGCTATCTCTGACCCGGCTTTCCTGAGCTAGAGCCTTCTGCATGACCTGACTAACATCTAAAAATTGTTGGCCATCCAATCTTTCCTTATTGGGGGCAAGTGACCCACTAAAAGCAAGATCGAGTCAAATCTCTCTCGGTTATACTTAAACTAAAACACCGGTTTCTAGCATCTCTAAATCTCTTATTGTAATCGGTGATGATTCATTACATCTTTGTCTAACCGATGTTAAATCACATAATAAGCTCAGTTTCACCAGTATAAAAATAATCATGGAATTTTTGTTCTAATTAAGCCCAAGTATGAATAGAATTTGCCGATAATGAAGTAAACCATGTAAAAGCAGTATCAGACAATGATAAAGAGAATAAGCGCAATTTAGAAGCATCGGAAGTACTAGCCTCTCCACATTGCGCTAAGAATTGGCCTATGTGCTCACATGTGGTCCTATTATCCTCACCACTGAATTTAGTGAATTCAGGAACTCTATAGCCACGAGGATATGGGATATTATCGAAGTAATCAGGATATGACTTTTGGTAAACTCTAGCACGATTCCTGGGCTCAATTCCAAATTATTCTCTAATAATGTTCCTAATTTGTTCCTCCATATTTTCAGACCTTGGCGGATTGGGTAAAATCGGCAGCCCCAAAAGCGGTTGTTGCGGCGCAATATTGCCATATTGGCCATACCTAGTGTCGTGTGGATACCCTCTATTAGGGTCATTGTACTGATTGGGAACGCGTGGAGAAACTTGTGCATGAACAGCAGCTACAGGGGGGTCGTGCACAGGAACATGGTATAAAACCGAGTTAACCGTAATCGGATCTATTTTCTGTACCGGGACCAGAGCGCCGGTCTGACCGGCCATGGACCCGGTCTGACCGGCCGTGTAGGGTGCGGTCTGACCGGCCATGTAGCCGCTGGTCAGACCGTTGAAGGGAGCGGTCAAACCGGCCTGTGGGCCGGTCTGACTGACGTGTGGAAAGGTCGGGCCGACCTGTCGGCTAGTCTGACCGATGTAGGGTGAGCCGGTCAGACTGGCCGTAGGGTCGGTCAGACCGATAGAAGCGGCAGAACTCACCACGTCAGGGTATTGTGCGATCGCCCCGTCGGTTTTGCTAAATATATGATGTACAGGGGTCTGACCAGCACTCTCAATAGAGGTAGATGGTAAATCGGTCATGGGAGAACCGGATTTAGCACCCATATAAGCATTAAACATCCTATTAAAGTAAGTCTCCATAGCAGACTCAAGTTTATTATTGACAATGGCGGTGACAGACTCATCCACCGAACTTGCTACTAGTTTTTGAATAGGAAGAGCTAGATCATCAGTACTTACCTTATCACGGATGACCTTGAGCGGGCTCCCGGGTTTGAGGATGACGCCTTGACGGGTTTTGGTACATGATTTGTCCAAAACCTCCTGCGTGATCGCCTTGATCTGCTCCTTCATAATCTTGCATGCCTCCCTATCTAGATCATCCAACGATATGTGGACGACGTTAGATGGACTTACCTCTTGCGCGATTTTCTTCGACATGGCGGCGTCGAAATTGAGATGACGTTGAGCGGACTTCCCCAGCGGAGTCGCCAAAAATCTTGTTGGCAACTTTTTTGGCAAAAAGACAATCACGATCGGGACACCTAAATGCCTTGCAGTGAAATTGGAGTCGCCAACCACCTTGATCTAGCAAGAACTAAAACAAGATGAGTTTTGTAGATTAAACCGGCTAGCGAAGCCGATTTGAGCAAAACAAGGATAAACTCCCGTTTCGTGGGCGAACGAAAGGTTTTCGGGACAAACCTACAAAGAGGTGCCACACTCTCGCAGCGGCGGCGGACGATTTACGGCGCAAATCGACAAAGATGGACAAACTAATTGAAAATAATATGAAAAAGTAGAAGAACGATACAATTGGCTAGATTAGATTGATTGTGTATATGTTGATGTATTGCCAATTGAACCGGCCTTAGCCCTTAAATAGGGGTTGGTCTTGCCTTTCACAGTCCTCCTCCACGTTCAATTCGGGGTAGACACCTTTGAAAACCCAAGACATACCGTATGGAGCAAGAAAACCCAAGTACCGACAAATTCGACGTGGTTTCGGATTCCCATCGGCCGACCGCCATATGCCGCCGGTCTAACCAGCCCAAGGCCCGGTCGACCGGCCTATACATGGCGATCAGACCGGCCTTCCCGAAGGAAACCGACAGACTTTTCAAACATTGGCAATTTTCCTATCTCGATTTCTAGGTGTCAATTTTGGGTGTAAACAGTTATCACCCTTTTAGGTATTTGGCCACAATGAGATTCTATGGGACCATTTCACAAATTTTTGGTATTTTTAATTTTATTTTTTTAAAGATTTGCAAAACTAATTTTTCGTTTCAAACAATTGTAAAAATTGTCCCCCGCCGCTCTTTGGGAGGGCGATTTTTCCAGAGGACGATTTTTGTGACGTTGTTGACCTCCGTCTAAGTTTTGAGCGTTTTTGAATTTGCAAAAACAGAGAGGTCTAAGTACAAAAATTGCCCTCGAAAAGGCGACGGAGGCCAATGGCGTGAGGCACGTCACAAAACCGTTCTCGAAATGACGATTTTTAAAAATCGCCCTCACAAAAACGACAGAAACCATTTTTGTAATTATTTGAAACAGAAAATTAATTTTACAAATCTTTAAAAAAATAAAATTAAAAATGCAAAAATTCACCATTCCACCGTGCGCCGCCGTCGCGGTGATCGCCGTAGACGACGCCGGTGGCGTGCCTCCGTCGCCGCCGGCCACCGTGTCGACGCATGCACTTCAGCGTGTCAAATCTTTCCCAACTCATAAGAATCAAGACGCGCGTGCACACGATTTATTATTATTATGTTTTTACAAAGAAAAGGATGCGGTGCAAACGCCATTGCCAGAGCCTTCAGATTCCTGCATATTTGTCACAATCTCCATAGGAAATCCCGTCCTTCATAGGGAGCCAAGAAAATTACAAAGAAACAACAATCATGGTTGGATTATCCGTTTGACACATCCTAAATTGAGCTATCACACTGATGACAATGCAAAATAATGTCTAATCCACCTATCAGATTGGAACACATTACCATCTCAGCCCATCTACAGTTGCTTCACCACACTGGCACACTCCTACAAATAGGGGCATTCTTGTTGTTCAAATGCATCTCATTTTCTTCTTGCATAGGTGTTCTTGAGGTGAAGTGGCCTAAGATAGAAGAAGAAGATGTCTTGCTGTGGTGGAAGCTGCTCCTGCGGTTCCTGCGGCTGCGTCGGCTGCTGCGGGTACAGCTTGAACACTGATCTCTGATTCTTTTATCATGCGTGTTTGATCGAACTGGATTGTGAAAATTGGTTGAGATAGAGCAACCATATGCAAGATGCGACAATAGTCTCATTTGTAATTTGTTCGTATGATGAAATCTGAAAAAAAAATCTGCTACTTTTGCCGGGCACAGAATGATGTACCATGACTTGCCGGAGAACACCACCAGCAACCCAGGGGCAATGGTCCTTGGTGTTTCACCTGACAAGGGGTATGAATTTCAGATTTACAACAAAATATACTACAAATATCAGACACATTCATGTGTAATTTGAATCTGATTTGTACTTTTCGCAGGCGCGTCCAAGTGTCTGAGAAGGCTGCCGAGTCCGGCGAGACCGGCCATGGCTGCGGCTGTGGCTCTGGCTGCAAGTGCAACCCCTGCAACTGCTGAAGAGGATGACATGTGCAGACACATGCCTCCTTGTATTACATCTAACTAGTAAATAAGAGGCCATTTGATGCAATGGCTCAAGTTTGTGTGTGTTCTGAATTTCTGATCACCTGATCAGAAATCTGAGAATTCCAAGCCACTAGTATCCTTGTGTGTCAAATGTTGTGTGAAATTAATAAAATCAAGTTTGGTTGTGCATGTGCCCTGATCTTGGCTCCTTTTGCTTTCAAAGAGCATGTTTCAAATCCAGTTTCAATTCATACATGAACTTGTTCGATATTCATTCTCGGCGATGACGCATACGTGTACTTTGGAGTATGGAGCTGGCCAAAGAAAACCATGGGTAGTGGAGCAGGTTTGTTTCGGTCAAGAAATTTATCAGACTCAAACGAAGTCCGTTTTCACAAGAGAAATTTAAATTCAATCTGTATAAGGGAACCTGTCCAAATTCGATTTCTACGAGCTACGTGAGCAATATTCAATTTGTCCAAAGTCAGAGCTGTAAGTGAGCAAGATTGATTTGGCCATGAGCTTAAACAAATTTGAATTCAGGTTGTCCAAGAAATTTGAATTTAACTCACATAAGAAACTTCAGTTTTATATTTCAATTTGCACGTGAATTTTCAAATCAAATTCGTACAAGAAAGAGTGTTCTGTTCGTATGAAAGGTGAGTCTTAGCTATACTCTTACTCATTTAAATTTAATTTGCACAAGGATTGGATCTAGATCTACTCTAGGCGTGGAATTGGTACAAATTTGATTTTTCGGAAACTTAATTAACTTCAGCTTGTTTTATGCCAGCAATTTGAATCCAACTCGTCCAAGCAAAGTGATCAATTTCAAATTGTACAATAATGCAACTATCTTAAACAAAAAGGTCATCATCATAGTATTGAAGCCAGATGGAAACAGCTAAGAACTTCATCATATTCAATGCATCTATGTGTAAGAAAATTTGAATTCAATTCATGCGCCTTCCCAACCTGCTTAGATCATCGTGACATGATCATGATTGACATATTGTGCAAGCTATAAATAGAGGGACATATGTGCTCTGCTCGGCAATTGCACTAAACTCACCTCAAGCTTTCTGAACACCTCATTTTATACAATTTCCTGAAGAATTTACAAGAGACCTAGAAGATCAAGATGTCGTGCGGAGGAAGTTGCAACTGCGGTTCGAGCTGCAGCTGCGGCGGTGGCTGCGGGTACGCTTTTCAGACGCTGATTTGCTAAAATAAACTGAAATAAGCTTTCAGAGATAGCAGCTACTTAGTCTTGTTGATTTTTTTCGCTCAAAAAGTTTGGTTGATTTTATTGTATTTTCCATGATATAAAAGCATGCTGTTTCCATTGCTTCAAAGTTATATTGCTGTCTGTCATTTCCCATTGCTTCAAAGTTTGTTCAGATAAAGCAACATGCAAGATGAGAAGAGATTATCACTAATTCACTATCAGCTATACTTTACATTTTTTTTATGTCCTGCGCCTTTTTTTGGTTCAGAAAGATGTACCCTGATCTGGCAGAGAAGAACACCACCATCACCACCTCAGCTACCATGGTCCTTGGCATTGCACCTGAAAAGGGGTATACTTAGCATATGTTTCATCTTAAAAAAACCGAACTGAATAAAATTTTTAGTCCTAGCTGGGCTTCAGACTTGAACCAAATGCGGTTATTCTTTCCATGTCTGAATTCCTCTGCTTCTTTCTTCCGCAGACGCGGCGAAGCGAGGTTCGAGGTGGTGGCCAGCTCCGGTGAGGCCGGCCATGGCTGCACCTGTGGCTCCAGCTGCAAGTGCAACCCCTGCAATTGCTAAGGTCAACAGGATCAGTGACTGTAGCATGCACCAGCATGCCTATCTGTGATGAACAAATAAATAAAATTGGCCATCCATCGTGAATGTGTGATGGTTCAATCTCTGTATATTTGGTTGTGTGAAATCATCTTGCCAGTGTGCCCTGTGTAATGTTGTTCAGTGAAATATAAGATCGCTTGTTTATGAAAAATTTCCCCTCATTATCTCTTGTTTTTACCGTTCTATGATAGAAATTACAGATTAAGTTTGTCTCCCAGTGCTTGGTCAGATGGTTGTTTTACCTGATCTTAGCCTGCTACTACACTAAAAGGTTGGGTTGGCCCGGAAAAGGAAAAAGGCCAACCAATTGCCGTTGTAAACTCCGCTACTACACTAGTGTGACCTGTGCGTATCTTGATGAGAATTTTTGGGGCTACCAATCAGGGTTTACTATTTCTGAATGCATAAACCTACCGGAGGGACCAAAATTCCGAAAATTTGGAAATTTCGAATGAATAATCTTGAAAATTACTAAATTTGTTTTTTCTACATTAAAAAAAGATTATGAAAATTTAGTCCGGAAGAACCTCCTACAGGCACCCACTGGTAATCACGAAATTTCTGAAACTCTGATCCGCAATTGTAAACCCTGATACGGGCTGTGCAATATCGATATCCAACAGTGTTTCAAATTCAGTGAGGTGTATGCGTTCGTGGAGAAGATGATCCGATATACTATTTCAGTGACGTGTATTTAGTGGCTTTGATTAAAGGCAACGTATTTAAAATTCAGTTGATACATGGACATGTTCAAAATTCAATCTTACACAGTGAGCAGGTTTGATTTGGCCATAGAATCATCAAACTCAAATGCAGCCTAGCTCATGCAATAAATTTAAATTGAATTCGTACAGCAAGTTGTTCGAATTTGATGTGTACAAGATATGTCTTAAGTATGTGTGTGGTGTAGCTAGCGCCGTGGGTTTAAAGGAAGGATGATTTGGTCAGTAGCTTAAACGATTCGAATTCTGGTCGATTGATAAATTTGAGTTCAGAAAAATACAAGACACGTCAGTACTATATTTCAATTCATATAAGACATTGAATTCAATTCGTACAAGAAATCTGAATTTGCATATTTCAATTCATACTCTTAGCTCATTCAAATTGACATTTGCACCATGATGAGTGTGCTTTTGGTGTGGAACTGGTATAAGTTGGACTTTTGGGGAACTTAATCAAATCCAGCGTGATTCATGCCAGAAATTCGAATTCAACTTATACAAGAAACATATTCAATTTCAAGCGGTGCAATAATGCATCTATTTTAAACAAAGGGTCGGCATCTGCAAGATTGAAATAGCTAAAAACTTGATCAAATTCAATGGTTTTTGTTATGGAAGTTTAAATCCAGTTCATACAAGAAACCTATCAAGATTGTTCGATTTAAATATGAGAAACAACAGATCTACCTTAAGCAACTTGTTTCAGGTTAATAGTAATTAAAATACTGCAACCTTTGTGTGTAAGCAATTATATAAAAATCATCAATATTTTTTCCTATATTTTTGGGCACTTATCAATACTATCTTCAACTAGGGATGACACAATTGCACCCCAAACAAAATATGCTTTTTTAAAACTCTGAGAAATGCATAGAGAAAACTGACGTCAATGAATGATAATGATTTTTCAAGGCCATTTCAACCAGCTACATCTTTCTGGCAAGATAATGCTTGACATATTGTGCAGCTTCTTCTCAAGCGTACTACTACTATAAATAGGGGGCATATTTGCACTGAGTTCATATCATGCTTTCAACCTCTCATTTCATAAATACAAGTTCCTGAAGAATTTGCAAGAGACTTCGAAGATCAAGATGTCGTGTGGTGGAAGTTGCAACTGCGGTTCCTGCGGATGTGGTGGTGGCTGCGGGTATGTTCTATCTTCGGCTACTGAATCTGAATATGTTGGCTATGTGCTTGTCATGCTAACTGACAAAAACTTTCAGAGATAACACCCAGTTAGTTCCCTGTGTTTCTGCTTACCATTGATTTTGAAGTTATGTTCAGGTGAAGCCATCCGTTAGGGGAAAAAAGTTATCATTTCTAGTTGCTAAAATTTGTATTTTGTTTTGTGTCTTGGTTCAGAAAGATGTACCCTGACCTGGCTGAGAAGATCACCACCACCACTACTACTGCAACCACTGTCCTCGGTGTTGCGCCTGAGAAGGGGTATGAAGGGCCTGTTTGGATGGTTGCCTCCTCTTGCCGCACTTCAAGTTAGGCATGCCACAAGTAGTTAGCCTATTGTTTGTTTGCTTACCGCACCTAAGGCTGCCGCACAAAGTTCAGCAGCAATGAACTACTCTGCCACATTTTTCTTTGTCAAATGTGTGGCGCTCAAATCGTCCGCCACACTTGTGGCGCGGACGTGCTTGTGGCTTGGCAAGTTGAAGTAAGCAACCAAACAAGCCCGAAATCTATGAATCTTTTCCCTGATCAAAAATTAAACTGAAGAACAATCAGACCTGAACCAGATGCCGTGTTCTACATCTTTCTATGCCTGAAACTGTTCTTTGCTGAATTTTCCTTGTTGATTTGCAGGCAATTTGAGGGAGTTGGCAAGGCAGCTGAGTCTGGGGAGGCTGCCCATGGCTGCAGCTGTGGCTCCAGCTGCAAGTGCAACCCCTGCAACTGCTAAGGCCAAGGCGATCTATGACTGTATTACCCATGCACCAGCCTGTCTATATGATGAATAAATAAAGAGTCCATCCAGGTCAACAATGTGTGAATCAGGTGTGAAAATTGTGGTGCTGGAAATCCATGTGGTTGCTGGCTTTATGTAAATGTTGTTTGTGAAATATAAAGATGATTTTTCTATGAATTTTTCCTATCGTTTTTCTCTTGTTGTCACCATTCCATGATATTGCTATAAAAGAGTACCAATTAATTTGGACTGTTTGTCTGTAAATCCTTTTTTTTTTGTTTGCAAGAATTCATTGAGTTTACAGAAACTTGTGGAATTCGAATTTTTGCATTTTTAATTTTTTTAAAGATTTAAAAAATAACTTCCGAGTTCCAAAATTTCAAAACTAATCTCCTCCCGCCTCGGGAGAGGCGTGAAGGAAAAACGCCCTCCCGAGAGCGAAAAATCCGACGTGGCGAGGGCCGTGGGGGCCATCCCGCGCGGTGGCATATTTGCGGCGGCCCTTCCCGCCCTTGGGAAGGGCGTTTTATCATCGTGCACGGGGCCGCTGCAAAAATGCCGGGCGGCGGGCGTTTTGCAGTGGCCCCTTCCCGCCCTTGGGAAGGGCGTTTTTCACCGCGCGGGGCCGCTGCAAAAGGCCGGGCTCCTCGGCATTTTTGCAGGCGGCCCCCTTCCCGCCCTTACCAAGGGCGTTTTTCACTGTGCTTACGGGGCCCATTCCCGCCCTTCCGGAGGGCGTTTTGCCCAAACCCTAATTGCCCGATCGACATCGACCCACTCTCTCGTGTTGTTTGAGATATAAAATGTTATCGTTGTATTTTGTGCTAATATAACAAATCCATTGGATTTGTGGTATTGTTGCAAATGTAACTCGTCTTCGTGATTTGTCGTATTGTTTGAAATGTAAATGTTATCGTCGTAAGGATGCAAATGTAAATATTGTTGCAAGTGTAAATGTTCGAGGTATCGTACATATGTTGTTTGCATTACCCGTGAACATATTATTTTAATCAAGTTAACTTAGTTGCAATGGTTAAGCAGCTTGTTTGTCACAGTGTTACATAACCCATTAGGTACGGATGATGCAATACAACTAACTCATCCCCCACGAGTCAAGGCTCGGCTACCTACTGAACTGTTCAAGGGCGATAAGCTTGTCATCAATTTTCTCTTTCCTTCTCGGCGTTGTACTCCTTTTGAGTTTCACATTCAGATTACTTTTAAGCCGTTATATTGGGGAATGACATTGTCGATCCACCTAGTGAATCCACACCTTCTTTGAATGCCCCGGTAAAGAAACACATGTAATCGCTTAGAGAGCCACTAGAGCGAAGACGTTTGCATAATTGATAAAATGAAAGACGTACAACGAAGTCGTTGTCTAAGTTGGGGCAAATGAAATATCTCCGACCATATGTTCGTGGTTCAAATGAGGTAGCCATCTTGCAACGATCCCTACAACCGCACATAGGACGCTCCGACCATTTAGGGAAACCCAGGTGGGTTGTTCCTCCATGCTAAGCTTGCGATTTCGACGCGACGTTCATACTCCATCCAAGCCTGAATGAATTGTTCGTCGACTCGGGTTGTGTTACCGTCCGACCGATCGAAGCGAGTTTAACCGTATCGATCCAATCTTTGTATGGACACCGACGTACATCCTCCCGGTTGCACAATTTTTATGGTCGGAGTTAAAAATGGAACAAGCAAAAAGGTTAAAGAAAGAAAAATTATACTCACGACAAAATCGTCATCCGCAATCTCGGGACACACGAAGCATCTTTGTCCTCTAGTTGCTTGTCTTATGGATCTTACCACTTGGCAACGTAGACCACGGTGGCATTCGGACGTTCCCGCCATGTGGGTAGTGCCGTGATCCATAGGCCACCCAAAGCTTCAGTGCGAACTCGACGTTGGTACTCACCTTCCGTTGAAGGTAGTCCGACCTTGTTTTGCTAAGTGGGTAGTAACGTGTTCCGTCGGTTCGTGGGTTCTCCGTATCTATCCACTCAACGAAGTTGCACACCCGACGATATGCCCGCATGAGGTGTTAACACGATGTACAATCAAGTTAGCGTTTTCGCGTGAAGATTTTGTAGATGAAAGCAGGTGCGGATAAGCCATACCGATCAATGTTGGCGCATTGGAAAAATCGTCTCCCCGGTTTCGGCGAGGAGGGACGACGTAAGTATGCACCATCTCCACAATGGCATAACGGACGGTCACACCATGGTGGAATAAAACCGCTCAAAGGATGGAGTCGCCGGTGGAGACGCTCAAGGAATGGATGATATGAAGATCTCATTGCGGGAGTAAATGTAGAAAAGAGAATGCAGATTTGAAGAGCTCGTATTCGGATCTAGGCAATATATAGTGCGGGGAGGTGACGGTTCACATCTATGTATCGTTTATGTCGTCACGGGCAACACTGATCGAGACGTATCATGTAGGATTGTCACGGGGCAAAAGTTGATAGCGACGTATCGTGCGGGACTATCACGGGGCAAAAGTTGATAGCGACGTATCGTGCGGGACTATCACGGGCAAAAGCCGATAGCGATGTCTCGTGCGGTGTCTAATCGGGCCGAAAGTTTTTTTGTCGTTAGTAAGAGTATCATGCGGCGAACGATACGGAAGGATCTCGTGACATGTGAGTGCGACGAATGGATATAGATATATACAAACATCAAACACAAAATAAATATTTACAATTTGTACAAACTGATGCACACAGCAGCTACTGACGAGGCCTCTTACCCCTATCCCTCCTAGGCTGTGCTCTGACGTGCCCCTGAGAGTACGTCAGCCTGTCTGGGGGCACGCCACGACTAGCACGGACATCCGGCGCGGGCGTCTCCTGTGGCGGGTCCTGGCTCTGTGGTAGAGGTGCTCCACCGAGCTGAGAGGAGGCGAGTACGTCCCGATCTGGGTCCTCCAGGTCGTCGAAGTCCTGGACGGCTACCAAAATAATATGTTCACAGGTAATACAAACAACATATGTACGATACCTCGAACATTTACACTTGCAACAATATTTACATTTGCATCCTTACGACGATAACATTTACATTTCAAACAATACGACAAATCACGAAGACGGTTACATTTGCAACAATACCACAAATCCAATGGATTTGTTATATTAGCACAAAATACAACGATAACATTTTACATCTCAAACAACACGAGAGAGTGGGTCGATGTCGATCAGGGCAATTAGGGTTTGGGCAAAAAAAACGCCCTCTGGAAGGGCGGGAATGGGCCCTGTAAGCACGGTGAAAACGCCCTTGGTAAGGGCGGGAAGGGGCCGCCTGCAAAAATGCCGGGCGGTCGGCCTTTTGCAGCGGCCCGCGCACAGGTGAAAAACGCCCTTCCCAAGGGCGGGAAGGGGCCGCCTGCAAACGCCGGCGCCCTGGCATTTTGCAGGCGGCCCCCGTGCACGTGATAAAACGCCCTTCCCAAGGGCGGGAAGGGAACCGCCGCAAATATGCCACCGCGCGGCACGCCCCACGCCGTCTGCCACGTCGGATTTTTCGCTCTCGGGAGGGCGTTTTTCCCTTCACGCCCTCCCGGAGGGCGGAAGGAGATTAGTTTTAAAATTTTTGGAACTTGGAAGTTATTTTTGTAAATCTTTAAAAAAAATTAAAAATGCAAAAAATTCGTGGAATTCCATCCCAAATGGGCCTCACACTCTTACTGGGATTAATTACGAAGCCCATGTAGGCTGTAGCCGCGGCCCAATTAAAGAAAGCCCATTACATCGTGTGGCCTTCAATAGAAATAAAATAAAAGGAATTTCCCGAGGTTTTAGATCTCGCCTCTTCTCCTCTCCTCTCCGAAGCCCAAAACCCTAGCCTTCCTCCTCCTCCCTCAGCGGCGGCGGCGGCCATGGACAAGAGCATGCTCGGCGACCTCGACGGCCTCCCGGATGAAGACAAGATGCGCATGGCGGCCATGGTCGACCAGCTCCAGATCCGCGACAGGTCCACCTCGCTGCTAATCGATTAATTCTTTCGATTGGGCTGCTCCGCATGTGCGATTCGGCGGCGTCCTTAGTTTTGGGCGTCGATGGGAGCGATCGCGATGTCCGAGCTGTGGCTCTACCTTCTTTTGGGTGCGATTATACGGTGCGGTAGAATCCTAGTGTTCTGTGTTTTGCAGAAATTCGTCAGACTTGTGTGATCTTGAAGCCCATACACTCTAAATCATGGGGCTTAGTCTTAGGATCTGGTAATCTTTCAGTTGCACAACAGTTTTTTTTTTCGATTTGATAATTTTAGTGGGGAAATTCCGCAGGTTCGATGTTGATTACTGTAGTGCAGCTGAAAGATGCATACTTTTGCGTCCAGTCTTCAGTGGTATAGTTTGCCCCTTCAGTGGTAGGTTCTTCATTTGCTTGTGCATATTTGTTATTGCATTAACCGCGATGGCGGTGGTCTCGGAGACTCCAATAGGAAAAGGATGAAGTGTTGTACTGAGACCTTAGTAGCTATTGTGGCCAACTATATTCCATGGGTAAAAGCGTTTCCTTTTGAGCTGGTTTGTATCTTTGATTGCTAGTTCTACACATTATCTGTTCTCATGGGTTAGTTTTGTTCATGGTTTAGATGCCATCGCCAGAAATGCAAGTGTAGATGTTATTTTCCAATTTTTTGCTTGTTCTTGCAGAGCTTGCAAAGTATATGTTGAAGGATAATAATCGAATGGCTCTATTAAGTTCACGTAAAATTTGATTAATGATTTATGCTATATGAACCATATAGGTTGCAAGATTGTCTTCTTGACTGGTTTGTGTAACCGTGCTTGACATATCCAAAACCAATGGGGTCAAAAGTAGGATGGTTCTGATGATAGAGTGGAATACATAACATATCCCAGTAAAATAGTCCTTTGTAGAATATCAGTACTTCCTTTGATGTGGCTTCAATCAGCTTCTCATCATCATATGCAATTTTCTCTTTGTTTTCTCCTGCATTCATGCAAGTAATGTCATTCATTCCTGATTTGTAAATGCTAATCACCTCTTTGATATGTTCATATGCCTTTGTCATTTTTGCAACCGAAGGATGCTGACAATTCTTTTTATGTAAATTTGCTACTGAAGGATGCTGACAATTCTTTTTATTGTCATCTCACAGTTTGAGAATGTACAACTCCCTAGTGGAGCGGTGCTTCACGGACTGCGTGGATACTTTCCGCCGGAAGACCCTCGACAAGCAAGAGGAATCCTGCGTCCGCCGCTGCGCTGAGAAGTTCCTGAAGCACTCCATGAGGGTTGGCATGAGATTTGCTGAGCTCAACCAGGGTGTTGCCACACCTGACTAATCAAGGGTTTGGTTTCAAACGTTGGCAATTTTGTCAGCATAAAAATCTGTAATCCTTAAATATTTGTACTTGAGGATAGAGAGACATCATGTTTTCCTCTTAAACCGATGGGTGACTCCTGGGTATTAAGTTGAATAAACTTACATTGATTCCCATATTGCTAGCTGTTGAGAAGAGCCATATTTCTGAATATTTTTATGGTATTGTGTAATCTACTTCTGTGATGTCTCATTTCAGATCCTGAGGTTACAGGAACCTTAAGTACATTTTTTACCATTGCTGTGTTCAATGGTATTGATTCACATATAATAGTATCCAACATCTCTAAAGGCACCTTTTCCCTTGCCCTCTCTCTAGACATCTGCTTTGATTGAGAGCAAAGGATATAGGACCATGCACATGAACTCGAACTCAGCATGCCATCAGCACCACCAAACCGCAAGGTCTCTCCTGTTCTTTCTCTACAAATTATTGATGTATCAGCTATCATGTTATGTCCTTTTCGTCAGTAAAAACAATATTGTCTAGTGAATTGCTGCGCATGTAGAGCACAACTTCTTGCCACCCAACTTCCAATCCTCCAACCCTCTTCACCGTGTCAATGGACTAGACCTGCTTAAGTATTAATCACAACACAGCCGAATCGCTTTCGATCGTCGGATCGCAAAATCGACGTCCCAGATCGAGCTACCCTGCCCTAATCATTGGAGGCTTCCAGTGTGTTTGGACATGATCACCTTCCCCTTGGCATTTCATGTTTTTGGAGCATGTCATTAGCAGTGTGCCAGTGTTGACAGGTTGGTCACCTTCTGCCCACTACCTGCTGTTTTCTTCTCCAAGCTGGTTGTGCAATTGTTCTCCATATGATGGCATGCTGTGGTGATGAAGTAGCAAAGACAGATTGGAATTTTGTGGCATGTCGGTGCTGTGACATGGTGAGCCTGCTTGCTCTGAAATGTGTTTTTTTTTTTCAGAAGTGGCATCATCGTTGTGTAAGTAGTTATTGATGTTTGGCATCAAGATTGGAATGATGATTCCTGGCCCTTTTGAGCTTTGCATGTATGAACTTTCTGTACTTCTGATTTGGTTCTTGATCAATTCTTTTTTTTTCTTGGTCTGCCTTTGGATGGATGGACAGGTTGTCATTCTTGATGCTTGGATCTGTGCTTCCAAAGCATCAATGGTCCTCACCACAGGACTCCTGCTTTTGTTTAGATGAGCTGTGTATTTCAACAAATTTTGCAATGGAATTGAGAGCAAGAATGACAGGTTTCAACTTTTCAACCTTGCAAATCACATAATTCACATTGGTAAAACAAAATTATTTCTAGTGAGTGCATCAGTTGTGGAATAAAGTGTGAGTTAGAAGTAGAACCTCATGGCTGTAAAGTACAGCTCAACTTGAAGCAATTATGGAGTTCAGTTCAGCTCAATGCAACATGGATGCTCTTCCCACCTAAAGCATATCTCTGTTGGAGATTCATCAATTCGTAATGCACAATCAGCTGAGCACTTCTGAGCCATGATTGCCCATAAAATTGTAAAAATTTGTGTCTTGAGCCATGGATCCCCACATTATACAGAATAAATCAAATTCAAGTACTGAACTGTGACAAATTATACAACTCAAATACACAATTCTTCACGCTAGAAACTAAATAAAAGGAGTCAAAATTAAAAATGCAAGGATCAGCTTCCAATTTTCTACCTGAAAACTTCTAAATTTAACTGGGTTTCTTATCAGCTTAGGAGCTATAATTACTTGACATCTTCTCATGCCAATGAAGCAATTGACAAGGCATAATTAAGGCACTTTCTCAACATCTCAACCAAAAAAACTCACATAAGAAATTAATTAATACACACCGAAAGAAAAAACAAGCTCTATTCACAGTTCGTCATAAACGCGGCCTAAATGCATCAATGCACGATGCCCACCGGCGCCGCCGGCGCCGCGGCGGCGGCGGCGTCAATGCTCCTCTGCCCCGGCAGCGCAAGCATGGCGGTGTGGTCCAAGAAGTCCTTGAGCTTGGCGACGGCCTCGATGACGGCCCTGAGCTCGTCGGCGCGGGCGAAACCGCGCGCGCCGGCGGTCCGGACGGCGTAGACGTAGAAGGTAACGCAGCCCTTGCGGAACTTGAACCGCGCCATCTCCGGCGACCCGGGCGCCGCGCGGATGAGGCGCCTCCCGACGTCCCCGAGCGGGACGACCTGCGGCCACGCGGCGTCGGCGGCGGCCTTCATGGCGGCGGACTCGAAGACGAACACGGCGGCCTTGGAGTTCTTGGTGCCGAGCCCCAGCGTGAGGGTGTGCCATGCGTGGTGCGCCAGGATGGCGAAGTTGGTCGGGATGTACGCCGTCGTCGTCGGCGCGAACGACAGCGGCACTCGCTGCTTCTCGTCGGCGCCGGAGGGGGCGACGCGGAGGAGGTGCGGGAGCTCGAGCGGCGCTGCGCGGCGCACGGTGAGCGCGCGGGTGACGAGCTGCGCGCCGAACCGGAGGCCCTTCACGTCGGCGCACGGCCCGAACAGCGCATCCAGCGACGTCGCCGGCGCTGCTGCGGTCGCCGTGGCAGCTTTTGCCTTGCTCTTGCCACCGCTCGACTTCTTGGACGGCGACGCCGTCGCCGCGTCATGGCCGTGGCCGCTGCTCTTTGACTTGGACTTGCTCTTCGCCGCCTTATGCTCCGCCATTGTCAACGCTCGCCAAGCTCTAGCTTCTTGGTCCTCGAGCCACGCACACACACTGACACGAGAGAGAGAGAGAGAGAGAGAGAGAGAGAGAGAGAGAGAGAGAGAGAGAGAGAGAGAGTTTTAAGCTGATGGAAGTAGAGAGGAATCAGAGGAAGAAGAAGAGGAAGCAAAGGAGGGAGCTTGAAGGATTGGTCACTGGTCAGAGGAGTTAAAGAGAGCAAAAAAAATAATTTTTTTCTTCTCCTTTTCTTTTATTTATGTGATGTGAAATGACATCTGATTTATGATATTCTCTATATCTACATCTTCTTTTTGTTATAATGTCTGCTTTTTTCAGGGAATACATTCGAGTGTGCACAGAAAAAGAATTGCAGACGGATTTTTCCTCCAGCTTTTGGTTTTGTGAAGATTCTGATGAACTTGTTCTGTCTGCATATATATCCTGCATCACACTAACTAAACTTGTTTTCTGTCTTTTCTTAGATAATAAACTTGTTTTCTGTCTGCATGTATCCTGCATCAAACTAATGAACTTGTATGTTTGCTTTGGTTTTAAAGTTATCAGCAGTTCAGCACAGTTCCTACCCTACCTGATCAACCTAATTATCAAATTCATGACATTGCAACTGGAATGTATCATATCAGAGCTACACCTAAGCTGTTGCTGTCGTCTCTGTATCTTCCCTTTTGTTAATCCCCCCTGACTCCTGTCCATCTCCATCAACATTAACATTACATTAGCATCACCAAATTAAATCAATCAGCATGTCCTACAACTGCAAATCTGAACTGAAACCTGCATGGCCTGAACTGAACATACAAATTCAGTTACTGTACCCAGATCTGGGGGATGTAGATTGCAGATTTGCATATTCCCAGTATCAGGGCACACAAAAAAACACATTTTTTCTTGGTTCCTTGGAAGAACAAGTATAATACTAATAAAGGTTAACTTCATCAATAGTACAGGATTCCAATGGCTGCATTGCGTCGAGTTAATCAGTTCGGTTTCATGTGCGGCCGGCAAGACCTGCGTCCATGTGCTGCTGCTTGCCTACAAACATGGCTGCATGTGAGCTCCCATGATAGCTTACTACTAACTACAGGTAGGATGGTCACAGGGTCTCTTGTTAGGAACAGTTAACTTTGCCATAACTAACTGTGATTTTGTAATTTGATTATCAATGATTGTTCTTTTATAGTGCAAGAAGAAGGCCAGCCGGAATTTCCTTTTCGAACATGCAAAAGTTTTGCGTGTTAATAGATTAACTAGAACCTGAACAAATTCAACTATAAACAGCAACCTGTCGAAATCATGCATGATTGATAAATGATAATGTTGTGCTCTGTGCTCTTGTTCGTTTTAAAGGAGATTCGCATCCAATTGAGAGTGCAGGTTTAGCCGAGAATAGTTGGACAATTCCCTTTTCTTTCTTTTTCTTTGAGATGAACAAGAACAGTGTGATTAAGTTGGACATCTCTGCTGTCCGTAGGAAGGCTAACAAGCACCTAGTTCTGTTAGAAGCTCAGAAAAATATCAATAAAGGCCGGCCCACTGATGGAAAGCCCACTCAGCTCCAAGTATAACAAAGTAGGATTTGCCTGGGAATAAGTCCATATTGCCTTCCTCATCTCTTACCCTTGATCAAGTCACCTCCCTCAACTGCAAAACTGGGTATAAAGCCTCCCTCATCTTTAAAAACCGGTGTAAATTGACTCCTTCGGTATCGGTTTTTGCAGGTGAGGCCCATATATCAATGAGATGGCAAAAATATACTGTGGCCCCACATGTCAGGTCCTTTTCTCTATCCTCCACCTCTCTCTCTTCTCTCCCTCTTCACAGGCAGCAGCGGGATTTTGGACTATTTGCCACACTCTTCAATGGCGCATTATCAAATGCCATCCTTCCCAATGAGTTTGATTATTTGCCAACATGACCCACCAAGTTGTTTCTATTTTGCCATTTTTCATGACAACTCAACAAAACAATGAGAAAATGACCTCACTACCCCCTCTCATTCATCTTCCTTCTACCTTCTTCCTCTTCGGCATGGCATGAACCAGACTCTGGCGTGGGAGGAGCCATGCAACGGGGGCTAGTGCCATGGATGAGCCGGGTAGCAGGACAAGCGATGGATGCAACGATGCTTGATGGTTCACCGGAGGGTTGTCGGGACGGAGGTCATAGATCTTGGCTGCAGACCCTCTACCTTGCATAGACCCTCTACTTTTCGTTCCCGTGCTGTAGCGCTACTTCGTCGTGTCTCCAGTTGGAGCACAACTGATATTACCCTTCCAGACGGACGAGATCACCACAACTACCACGTCGTTTCAGTGTGGATCACGTGGGTCCTTCCACGTCGCGTCATAGTTACGACGTCGTTGATCCATCGCATGTTCGTCCTTTGCTTCAGGAGACCCCTCCACCTGTCCACCATGGGAGGTTATCTGACTGGGATATCAGTGTCGAGCATGCCGCCACCACGTCCACAGGTGCAACAGGTATACCGTACTCAACCTCCAGTCTACCATATCCTGGGACAGTGTGCAGCGGCAAACTTCCCTTACCTGCCGACAGGGGAAAACCGGGTTCACACACCGGGATGGGAACTTTATGTGACTCCAAGCGCGCTGAAGTCAGGGCACACACAACACATATGTAAGTAGTGTTAAAAATTTACTTAGCATCATCATTCTCTATTTTTATGCATCGTAACTAACTACGTACCTTAGTTTGGGTTTCACTCTTTCTTACAACATATGATAACTAAGGTTTTGCCAGGCGCATTCTGCAGTATCTGTGTCTCTCCTTGGACACAATTTGTGAATGATTTCTTTGCAACAGAACCACCCGATGCACAAGGTGGGATAAACTACTGGTATGCTCCTCCTCCAATCACACAGCCAACACACAAGAGGGAGTCCGTGCAACCAGAGGATGCCACTCCACAGCAGCCGGCACGACATATGCATCCACCAAATAATTTGACTTATCCCACTAAACAGATCAGGCAACGAAAGAGGGGGGAGGGCGAGCAACCGTGTGAGGGAAAATCGGCCTTGACATTTTTTTGTGAGCTTGTTGACGCGAAAAACACACACTGGCCTGGGAGATCTGCTTAGCTCCAGTGCAGGTCCTAAAATCGATGAAGCATAGGCGTGTCAGTCAGTTTGAACCTGCTACTGACAAGATATGCAAAGCAGCAAAACATAAAGCATACCGGCTGATAGGCCGATAACCAAAACAGTCGATCAGCCGACAGGCCGATGGCGTGATTCCAGCCGATGCCGATGTCAGTCGATGCAGTTAGGTTTTAATCCATCGGCTGTGTGCTGAGCAAATATCTATATAAAAGCGATCGGCCGGCGATAACATGATGATATAGTAATTGATATGAAGAATAAAGCACACATCGATTGGAGGTCCGATGACATAAAATCCAAAAGATAAGCAATGAACGATGAATACTTTGTTGTCATCGGCTAACAACCAACTCATGTGCAATCCTTACAAGCTGATGCAACGTCCAAATAACTCATCGGCTGAAACCCCTATGAAACCCTTAATGGCAGCCAATAGGCAGGCTAGAGATTACAGTTCTAATCATGACTTAGTAGGTCAAACTGAACTGATGCAGCACTAGGTATGAAAAGAAGCACAATATCTAGACAATCAAGCTCTTGACTAATTTTCAGGGTGGTAGATGCCTAAGCTGATCTAATCTAGTAAACAATTTAGCCGGTATCGATAGAAACCCTAAAGCGAGAGACAAACGATAGAGCTAAATTGAGATACTAAGGCTAGATCAACAAAGACATATGATAAATAGGCAGACAAATATGTTAACCAAACCGGAGCAATCCATAGATCGAACGTACTGATGCAGCCTTGGATGACGCCGACGTAGCCAATACAATTGCCTGGGCCGACGGGACACTGGACTTACCCCTTCGCCGGAGATCGAAGCCGATGCAGCCCTGCGTCAGGTGCCAAATTCCGCCGGATGATAAAGTAGAAAAGGTAAAAGGTGACGATGCATCGCATTATATTTATCGTGAGATGATTTTTACATGAACCTCGAGCTTACTTATTTATACCCGTATGCTAATAAAGATCCTAACAGATTACATTTCAAACTTTCCTAAAGATAAAAGGAAACAAACCGAGTCCTTATTGGACACTAACACACTTTTCTAAAGATAAAATAGGAACTAATAAACTTATCCGGATACAAGCTGTATCCTTCTCGAACTCGGTCTTCTCTGGATAAGATCTTCCTGAATCCAACAAGAATCTGACTGCTGTTGGTAGTCGGTTAAAGAAAACTCCCATCATCTGATGCAGAGCTGTAAGACGATTCTAACTTTGAGCCGATATGAATCCCGAGCCGATGGAGACTCGGGGCTTACCAAATTCGGCGTTAACGAGTTGTATTGTGAACTATTATCTTTTCCACCTAATAGTTATGTCACATTATGAACTAAGTCATGAGGTACATTTATTCGATCAGCTGTGTTTTTATGATTTTTTATATTTATAATTTTTTTAAAAAAACAAAAATAGTCGCTATCAACTTAATAGTGGTCGTGCGTGGTTACAATCTAATTTCGGCGCCTCTGTCATTTTGTTGTACTAACATTTGACATAGCGATAATACAATGCTCATTTGTCACAATCACCGTTATCGTGGAACAAGTGCCGACACGGACATTGTGCGAGCTCGACTAGTCACGATCACCTTTCGGCACAACGTCATGTATATTCACAGAAAACCCTATCTTGGTTACAATTGACTTTTGGCACCTACAATTCCTTCAATTGCTACACCACTATATATGGACGGACCTTGGCAAAGCACTTTTGCAAGTTCTTTCAGTTCTACATTTTCCTGTCACATTCACATCAATCTCGAGAGAATGGTAGCTCCATTTTGCGAGCATCTTGACTAGCGAAGGGAACCTTTTGCTGGTCTATTTTCACCATGGTGCGACCGTCCGGTTTGCGCTTGCGGTGATCGATGTATACTCATGACATCCCTTACTTTAGAAATCCATGGTAGGAGGTTCTTCCAATGCCTAAACATTTATCAGGTAACAATCATTTGTATCTATCTCAATTACCTATACTGAGTACATACATCGCTAACTGGTTGTGGACAATCATACAATGTTTCGCAGACTTACTGTAGTTTGTGCAACTTTGTTGAGTGGGTAGATACGATGAATCCACAACATGATGGAACACACAGGTATCCACGCAATGAAACAATATTGGACTACCTAAGGAGGAAGGATGAACACGAGTGATGAATTGCTGTAGAGTCCTTAGAATGATAGGTAAATCCCATGGGACTCCCCACATGGCGGGAGCATCCAGAGTGTGGTTGTGGAGACCGTTGCCATGTGATAAGGTCCGTAAGACATGAAACTATAGGACAAAGATGACATTGTCGATGACGATTTCGTTGTAAGTACCATTAAGTTCTCACTCCCACCGATCAGTACTTTCATATACTTACATATGTCATTGGTCGTAATGAATTTGTGCAAACAGGAAGACATAAGAAAATGTGGTTTCGTAAAGTGGATCGATACGGTGAGAGTAACTTCCACCGGTGCAAGGATAACACAACCTGAGACGACCACACAATTCATTCAAGTGTGGATGGAGTATGAGCGTCGGGCACAGTCTGCTAGCTTACACTAGAGAAACAATCCATTAGGTCTTCCTGAATAGTGTGAGCGTCCAAAATGTGATTGTAGAGATCGCTGACAGATGGCTACATCTTTTCACAAGAGACATTTGGAAAGTGATATTTCGTCTGTCCTAACATAGAAAATGACTTCGTTGTATGTCACGTGCTTAATTACTTATTTTTACTTTTGCTCTCGATTCTATAATATACCGATCCTATTCACTAATTAGATTTATTCTTCAGTACAATCCAAGGATGTGCAGATTCACTTTGTGGATCGACATGGTCAACCCGACGTATGATGGTGGAAGAGTAACTGAAGCTGAAACACAAACATAATATATACGAATTAAGGAGCACGAAGTTGCAGTATGCACTGAACGATGTAGAAGGGGTCCGTAGACAGGCTCAAGTCCGATTCGTCGCAACCGACAATTTCTTATAGCTCATCTATGTAACTTCTTAACTCTTTTATGTTGGTGTATGCGTCACGAATGGATTTTGTTGGTCTGTGCGTCACGAATCGAAAACTAATGGTTAATTTCCTTTTCCATCGATAAAGTTCATTTCTGCTACCGCTGTAATGTCTTTCTCCTCCTTGGATTCTTTCTCCGACATCCCTTAGGGCGACGTCAACCAACCAGTCTTTGTCTTACAAAGGCAAAGAAATTACAGTAAAGACATGAAACCAACAAGCCAATAAAAAGAATAAAGAATCTGTAAATAAATAAATTTGTTATTCAGAAATACAATGTTTTTTTATCAAACAAAAATTAACAAGTTTAAAAATTTGCTAACCAAATTAACAAGACAATCAAATATTAAAAGAATAAACTTATTTTGGCGTGTTGCTAAGCCTGTCGGACAGTCGACATTCGACAAGACCCACCTGTCAAATTGCCGCTATTCGATAGGCCCTATCGAACTGTCGTTGTTTGACATGGCCCAGTCAAACACCAACCGTTGATCGACCTGCTGTTGACGAGAAATTTCTCTCACGCGCTGGCCTGGGAGATCTGCTTAACTCCAGTGCAGGTCCTTCTTGACTGCCTATGCAGTACAGGGCGTGTCAGTCCGGCTAAAACCCCGACACTGTCTCTAAACATATAAATCTAACTAAATAGATCATTAGAGGTTCTAAAAATGACTTAATAGTTCAATGTTGATGCAACATTAAGTATAAAAAGAATAACCTGATATATTGTAGCTGATTTATACCTCTTGAGACGGTGGATATCGCATATAAACTAGTTCAACCTTTAGATCTAGCCCTATCGGCTGCGGGTTCTTGATGGAACTGGCCGATGGCAGGATAGATCTAAACATTGCTCCAGTTTATATGTGATATATGGTAAATAGCGCGGTATAAACCTCTGAATCTAATGTGTCATTACGATGGAAGCATTAGAATTAGTAGAACATACCACTAATGACAAGCATTTACCTGGATTTGGGGATCGAAACGATGCAGCCCGGAGCCAAATCAATTGCTCGTCTGAAGAAAAGGGTTGGCGATGCGCCGAAAATTGTTTGATTGATTGTGTTTTGAATGTTTTTACAGGGGGTCTCGGGTCCTATTTATACCCAAGATAACATTATCTGTACTGATTCTGGACTCTATCTAAACTACCATTTAAAATACGACGATATCCCGGGAAGGACCCAAGTCGCACTACAATAAACAGTTTAAACAAATTCCTAATTTACAGATACAATTGCCGTTACAGGACTTTATCCATAGATGGCAATATCTTTTAACGTGCAAACTGATAACCGAATCTTTCACTTTATCTCCAAGCACTTTCATCGGAAATGGTTTTATCTTCTCTGACTCAACATCGGCTATCGGCTATCCTCATCCGATCCAACCTCAGCCGATTGACCCCGTAGCCGATCGTTACTTAGCCGATTTGAGCATAGCCGACGCAGCCTCTGCTTCTCCGCCAGCCGATCCGATTCTGTTTTAACCTCGCTAGAACTTAGGGGTTCGGTTACCAAATTTAGGCGTTAACACATGCCCCCCAAGTCCGTGATAAGAAGTGTTGCGGATTTGTTGCCTGTTCAAATTCCCGCTCTTTTCTGACCTAAACTGTTTCGGCTGCCCCAAATGCCCTTTAGATAGTCCTTTACCTTGACCGAAACGATCATGCCTTCAAAACGCACTCAGACACTTTGCAAACAAGCCCTCTTTTCCTCTCTCCTCTTCGACGATTCGCCGACGCTCTTCATCACATCCTGGTGATCCTCGCGAACCAGGACCCAGATCCATCTTCGACGACCCCAATGGCCTCCAACACTGCCGCCGCACCGGCCACCGCCGTCGCACCAGCCGCCGTCGCCACACCAGCCGCCGCCGCGGAGTTCCCCGAGGTACGCCCGTCAGTTCAAAACTCTTTCTCTTCAAATTTCCTTTCCAGTCATGCATCCTAGTGTTGTTGAGTTCGTAAAATCAAAGTGTGTTTGATTCTTCATTTGATGATGAACAATTGGCATTTGGGTTTATTGCTTTGTGTGTTTTGTTATTTGGAGATTTATTGACAAAGTAGTTTTGGTTTTCGGACAATGAACAGTGTTCATTCGGCTGTCACAGCCGGTCTGACCGGGCTTGTACTACCGGTCTGACCGGAGGTGTTTGGGCGGTTAGACCGGACAGTTGCCTGCGGTCAGACCGGTCGGCATAGTCCGACTAGTTGCCGATTTCGTTTCAGTTTTGGTTTCGGTTTGTTTCCTTGCATATACATGGGAGTTTCGTGTTCCTATGCATGTGTATGTTCATTTATGATAACAATGAGTCAAGTTTCGATAGCTTGTGCTCGGATATGGTATTCTTTGTTTAATTGTGTGCAGGTAATTTTTACGCCTCGGGAATGTGTTGCCGGTGATCGAGTTGGAGTCAACTTGGAGATAAGGTGACGTCCAAGATGGGGATCATGCGGGATGCTGAAGGGTAGAGATTGATGCACATGATTGTTGAAGTTTCCATATGGCATACGATGGAGATATTGTGCGCGTATGAATTTTGGTTTTGGGAAGACCGAGATTGTTACGGTTGTTTTATATCAAGTTTGTACTTATATGGAAAGGTTTTCTAGGTGTTTAGGACTTTCTATATGAGGAGGATTCGTGGCTTTTGGCTACGGGTTTTGTTGTATAAATAGTGAGGGGAGGCATGGCCTCTCGGTATCACTTTGAGTTCAAGTTTTAGAGTTTTTCAGTTAGGGTTTCAAGTTTAGCTTGAGATTTTGTGAGGAGTTCTTTGTTTGCACTTTGTAAACACAGAGAGATTCAATAAAGATCAATCTTCTTGAGAATTCTTTGTGTCTTCGTCTTCCTCGGTGCGGCGGCATAATTGTCGGTTAAATCGGATCTACACGCTGGTCAGACCGCAAACTCTACTGTGGTCAGACCACGGCTTCTACCCAGTCAGACCGCAAGCACATAGGTGGTCAGACCGGGTGGCATCGGACTTCATCGGCATCGGCTACATCGAGCAATCGGCTGAGGCGATCAGCTAGGGCGGTTAGACCGGAGTTTACTTGGCGGTCAGACCGGCTGAACAGCACGGTCAGACCGACGGAACACCTGCGGTTAGACCGACTTCAGAGAACAGAGGGTAAATCTAATTTCCACTAAGATTTGTTTTTGGGTACTCAACCATTCACCCCCCTCTGGTTGGCTTTTCTTTGGGCTTTCGATCCTACAAGTGGTATCAGAGCCACGTTTTTCTGCTTTGGATTTTTATCGATCTAAAGTTTTTTGCCATGTCGGATAAATTTTCAACTAAGCCATATGTTTTTGATGGAACTGACTTCGCTTATTGGTGTAGTAGGATGCAATCTTACATCAGGGCTCAAGACTATGATCTGTGGCAAAAGGTTGCTCTTCCCTACACTATTCCCAAAGCAATTAATTCTGATGCTTTGAAAACTGAATTTAATAATAATTGCAAATCTCAAAATATTTTTTTGAATGGAATTTCGCGTTCTGATTTTGACCGTGTTTCACATCTTCAAACCGCAAACGAGATTTGGAACGCTTTGAGAAACTTTCATCGAGGAACAACAAATATAAAAGAACTTCGTCGAGACCTTTTTAAAAACGAATATATAAAATTTGAGATGAAACACCAAAGCTTTGGATGACTATCTTGGTAGGTTTAATAAAATTTTGAGCAATCTTAGATCTGTTGATGCTTCTTATGACACTAATTATCCACAGTCTGAGATTTCTCGCCACTTTTTAAATGGTCTTGACATGTCTATTTGGGAGATGAAAGTAACTTCTATTCAAGAATCTGTTAACATGGCAAATTTGACTTTGGATTCGCTTTATACAAAACTTAATACTCATGAGATGAATATTCTTTCTCGAAAAACGGATTCTAAGTCAAATTGCTAGATTGAAATCTCTTATTCCCAATGATGATAATTGCAAAAATTGTGAGGTTTTAATGCTAGAAATTTCAAAGATTAGAGATGTCAATAATTCTCAAGTTTTGGTTGCTAAATCTTGTTTAACTTGTGATGCTAATGAATTAAAATTAAAAGATGCTTTTAGCTCGTGTTAAGCATATGAAAGAACTAGTTAAACAAGATGAGGTAGCTTCTTGCTCTAGATGTCGCAAAGGTAAAGATGTCATGATTGGTTGTGAAAATTATGTTAATCTTGAAAAAGAAGTTTCTTACTTGAAAAGTTTTTTGCAAAAATTTTCTGATGGTAAGAAACAACTTAACATAATTTTGAACAAATCTAAAGTGTGTAGCGACAATAAAGGAATAGGTTTTGATGCTCATGACTATTTCACCAAAAATCCTCCAAATGTTTTAGGAATGACTGAAAACGGTGAAATCTTGACAAAACCTAATACCATGAAAACAGTTTTTAAGTCTCTTGAAATTTACCATCTCTTTCTGTTTATCTAAAAGAAACTAAACCTAATTTGTCAAAACCATCTCCCACTAAAGGAAAGTTTTTTTTGCTCTTTTTGTGATAAAGATGGTCATCTTGTTGGTTTTTGTTTCGATTAGCACAAAAACAGAAAAAGAAAAAAGAGAATAATTTTGGAAAATCAAAGTGGCAAAATGGTTTTCCCTCGGGAAGGCCGGTCGGACCGCTAGCTTGGTCCACCGGTTAGACCGCCATGGCACCCGGTCAGACCGTTGGCACTTCTCCTCGGCCGACCGGCGATGGCGACCGGCCGACCGGCAAGCACCCACGCCTGGCCGACCGCCCCGAAGGAATTTTTCTAAAAATTCCAAAACTGTTTTTACTCGTGGATTTGTGCCTATTGGATCTGCTGGTCGTGTGTCTCAGATCTTGGATTCCTAAATTTCTTTTGACTAACCCAGATCGAGGCTTCGACATCTTTTGTTGTGTAGGCTTTCGTGGCAAGGAAGGAGAACGTGTGGATCATGAACTCCGGTTGTTCGCGGCACATGACCGGAGATAAAAATTGGTTCTCCTCCCTCAAGATGGCATCCAAGACGGAATCGATAATCTTTGGGAATGCTTCAACAAGTGCCGCTCTTGCTACCGGATCTGTCAAGGTAAGTGACAAATTTGAATTAAAAGAGGTAGCTTTAGTCGAGGATTTAAAGTACAATTTACTTTCGGTTTCACAAATTATTGATGAAAACTTTGAAGTACATTTCAAGAAAACTGGAAGTAAAATATTTGATTCTTGTGGTGATTCTGTTTTGAACATTTCTTGTTATGGGAGAGTTTTTAAAGCTGATTTTGAAAACCCTGTTTCTCCCTTTGTAACATGCTTTGTTGCAAAATTCAACAAAGATTTGATGTTTTGGCATCGCAGACTTGGGCATGTTGGTTTTGAACATTTAACTCGTTTAAGTGGTTTGGATCTTGTTCGTGGTTTGCCTAAACTCAAAAAGGATTCTGATTTGGTTTGTGCACCATGTCGTCATGGTAAAATGGTTGCTTCTTCACACACACCGATTCTTTCTATGATGACGGATGCACCAGGACACTTTTACACATGGACACTATTGGTCCAGCTAAAGTGCAATCTGTCGGAGGAAAATGGTATGTGTTGGTTATTGTTGACGACTTTTCTCGATATTCTTGGGTTTTCTTCATGGCAACCAAGGATGAGGCTTTTGGACACTTTCGGAGTTTGGTTCTTCGTTTAAATTGTGAATTTCCTAATTCTTTGAAAATAATTAGAAGCGATAATGGTGGTGAATTTAAAAATGCTTCTTTTGAATAATTTTGTTATGAAAAGGGTTTTGAACATCAATTTTCTTCTCCTCGTGTTCCGCAACAAAATGGCGTTGTTGAAAGAAAAAATCGTTCTTCGGTTGAGATGGTTAGGACAATGCTAGATGAATATCACACTCCTAGAAAATTTTGGGCCGAAGCTATTAACACTGCTTGCTATGTTTCTAATCGTATTTTCTTGCGATCTAAACTTGACAAAACTCCTTATGAGCTTCGTTTTGGTCGTCAGCCCAAAGTTTCACATTGCATGTTTTTGGTTGCAAGTGCTTTGTTTTAAAATCTAGAAATTTGGACAAGTTTGAATCACGTTCAACTGATGGTTTATTTCTTGGATATCCCGCACACACTCGTGGCCATCGTGTACTTGTTTTAGAAACTAACAAAATTGTCGAGACTTGTGAAGTCACTTTTGATGAGGCTAGTCCCGGTACTAGACCAGATCTTTCAGGTACACTGCCACAGACTCAGGGGGAGTATGGTCGAATCTTTGAAGACGAAAGCGACGACGATGTCGACTCCGCCATCCGACCGCCAGGTGTCGTCGGTCGACGGCAGAGCTGTCCCGTCGACCGGCGGAGGCTCGGTCAGACCGGCAGGGGCCGACCGCTTCGGACTCCGTCGATTCCAATCACGAGGATTCATCGAGGACCACAACCAGTGCTGAACCAGAACGTGAATCAACTTCTGAGATCACTGCACCTTTGCACATTCAGTGACGACATCCGTCGGTACAAATAATAGGTAATTTACATGAGCGGACGACGAGATCTAAGGTAACTGCGCATGATTTTGTGAATTCTGCTTTTGTTTCTTCTTTTGAACCCAAAGATGTTACTCATGCCTTAACTGACGAATCGTGGATTAACGGCATGCATGAAGAACTTGAAAATTTTGAAAGAAACAAAGTTTGGTCTTTAGTTGAACCTCCTTCTGAACATAATGTTATTGGAACCAAGTGGGTTTTCAAAAATAAACAAAATGAGGATGGTTTGATTGTTCGAAATAAGGCTAGACTTGTTGCTCAGGGTTTTACTCAGGTGGAGGGCTTAGATTTTGATGAAACTTTTGCTCCTGTTGCTAGGATTGAGGCAATTAGGCTTTTGCTGCTTCCAAAGGTTTAAATTGTATCAAATGGATGTTAAAAGTGCTTTTCTTAATGGTTTTATACAGGAGGAAGTTTATGTTAAACAACCATCGGGTTTTGAAAATCCTGATTTTCCCAACCATGTTTTTAAATTGTCAAAAGCTTTGTATGGTTTCAAACAAGCACCTAGAGCATGGTATGATAGACTTAATAAGTTTTTGCTTGAAAAAGGTTTTCAAATGGGAAAAATTGACAAAACACTTTTTGTTCTTAAGCATGGTGAAAATCAACTTTTTGTTCAGATTTATGTTGATGATATCATCTTTGGTTGTTCAACTCACTCTTTGGTTGTAGAATTTGCTGAGACTATGCGTAGGGAATTTGAAATGAGCATGATTGGTGAACTGTCATACTTTTTGGGATTGCAAATTAAGCAAACCCCTCAAGGTACGTTTGTCCATCAAACAAAGTACACCAAAGATCTTTTGCGCAGGTTTAAGATGGAGAGCTGCAAGCCAATCTCTACAACCATTGGATCTACTGCTGTTCTTGATCCTGATGAAGATGGTGAAGCTGTGGATCAAAAGGAGTATAGAAGCATGATTGGATCTTTGTTGTATCTAACTGCTTCTAGACCAGACATACAGTTTGCTGTGTGTTTGTGTGCACGCTTTCAAGCTTCTCCTCGTGCTTCACATCGTCAAGCGGTCAAGCGCATTATGAGATATTTAAGTCATACACTTGAGTTTGGAATTTGGTATTCTACTTCATGTTCTATTTGCTTAAGTGGTTATTCCGATGCTGATTTTGCGGGTTGTAGAATTGATAGAAAAAGTACTAGTGGAACATGTCATTTTCTTGGAACTTCATTGATTGCATGGTCTTCTAGGAAACAATCTAGTGTAGCTCAATCCACTGCTGAATCTGAATATGTTGCTGCTGCTAGTTGTTGTTCACAGATTCTTTGGCTAATTTCTACTTTGAAAGATTATGGTCTTGCTTTTGAAAAAAGTGCCTCTTTATTGTGATAATACAAGTGCCATAAACATTGCTAAGAATCCTGTTCAACACTCACGCACTAAGCACATTGATATTCGCTTTCACTTCTTGCGAGATCATGTTGAGAAGAAGGATGTTGAATTAAAATTTTTGGACACAAAATTGCAACTTGCTGATATTTTCACAAAACCATTGGATTCTTCTTGCTTTGCTTTTCTTTGAGGAGAGTTGGGAATTATTCATCCTTTTGGCATGTTTTGAAGGAGAGTTTTTGTGCTCTTTGTTTCATCAAGCTATATGATTAAAATAAATTGAAAAAGAAAGCTTTATCCATACATATTATTGTTCATGTGCATGCTAGCAATATTATGAAGGTTTATTTATCACTAGTATAGCTTGTATGTATTCTAGTATTTTTATGTGATCTAGATTTTATATTTCAGTGAGATAATGCATGACACTTTAAAATCATACTTGCATTAAAGAAATATGCAATATTGATACTAGTGCATGTGTTGGATTATAAATGCTTATATATTATGTTGAATTATTATTCCTCAAATTACTTTAAAATTGCTCATTGTGTAAAGAGAATAAAAAGTTATCTATGAGAGAAAAAATGAATACCGAATCCTTGCAAACAGTCTTAACGACAAGGACGTATTCGATGTGAGCAAAAATAATGAATACTGAATCCTTGGAAACAGTCAGAGATGGCAATGGGTAAATACCCATCGGGTATGGACTTTCCAGACCCATACCCACGACAACAACATGAGACCCATGGGTATACCCATACCCGGCTGCGGTGGGAGAAATTCCTCATACCCATACCCAGCCGGGTAAATCATACCCATCGGGTCACCCATACCCACCAAAATTCTTTCGCAGACACATAAACAGTCAATAATTCAACAATTAACACTCCCAAAACACAAAAAATTTAGACAAATAATAGCATAATGATTTCTACTGCAACCACCACTCCACCAGTCATATAGCACAATAATAGTTCATGATCCATACACATAACACATTAGCTAATAGATAGTACTTCGCTAGCAGTAGTAGGCACTAGCACTTAATACATCATACTTTGCAAGTGACTCAGGGGCTGGGCGAGTGGGCGACAGGAAGGGGTGGCCGGCGGCTGGCCGGTTGGGGTGAGGGGGTTAAGTACCTAGGGTTTTCACTAATGGGCTGATGGTGGGCTATGTGGTTTGGTGGGCTTCTTTGAGTTTAGGCCAGTTTTTTTACCCATGGGTTAATGGGTGTGGGGACTGCTAAAATATACCCATACCCACGTACCCAATGGGTAAAGGATTTTCCCCATTTAAGTACCCATGGGTAATAATTTCCCCCCACATTGGTACCCTAATAGGGTAAATACCCATCGGGTTTCGGGTCGCGGGTATCCATTGCCATCTTTAGAAACAGTCTTGACGACAAGGATGTACTCGGAATAATTGAGAGAAAAATATGAGCAATAAATATGGCTCAAATTAATGTGAAATTTTTTCTCTTGAATTATGTGTGAAAAAGGTAAATTTGAGAAAGAATAAAAATTGCAATAGGTATATATATTTGGGTTTATTATTCAACCTATATGCTTGTAAAGATGTTGCATTATAAATCGTTTGAATTCATGAATTTTTATTGCATTGTTGCTCTTACTTATAAAATATTTGATTCATGATTATACTCTAGTACATATTTGCTATATATTTGATAAGTTTATCTTCTTATTATTGCAACACATGACATAACCTGCTTTATGTATGGTGCTAAGCTCTTGAACATTTATAATCATAATTCTTATGCTTGATGTAAAACATTGTCAAAAGGGGGAGAACACATGTTGTTTTTGCACATGGGGGAGAACAAACAAGATTTCTAAGACAAAGTGCAAGTTTTTTTGGTCAAGGGATTTTCTTTCTTTTCAAAAGAGAGAGAATTTTTCTTTGATTTTTGAGCACTCAAATGCTTTTTATCATTTTTGTTTTTAATTTTCCAAACACCAAAACAACATTTTTATTTGTTTACCAATGTGTTCATCAAGGGGGAGATTGTAAAATCAAAGTGTGTTTGATTCTTCATTTGATGATGAACAATTGGCATCTGGGTTTATTGCTTTGTGTGTTTTGTTATTTGGAGATTTATTGACAAACTAGTTTTGGTTTTCGGACAATGAACAGTGTTCAGTCGGCTGCCACAGCCGGTCTGACCGGGCTTGTACTACCGGTCGACCGAAGGTGTTTGGGCGGTCGAGCCAGGGCGATTACTGCAGTCGAGACCAGTAGGCATGAGTCGGCTTGCCGATTTTGTTTCGGTTTTGGTTTCAGTTTGTTTCCTGGCATATATGGGAGTTTCGTGTTCCTATGCACGTGTATGTTCATTTATGCTAACAATGAGTCAAGTTTGGATAGCTTGTGCTCGGATATGGTATTCTTTGTTTAATTGTGTGCAGGTAATTTTTATGCCTCGGGAAAGTGTTGTCGGTAATCGAGTTGGAGTCAACTTGGAGATAAGGTGACGTCCAAGATGAGAATCATGCGGGATGCTGAAGGGTAGAGATTGATGCACATGATTGGTGAAGTTTCCATATGGCATATGATGGAGATATTGTGTGCGTATGGAAAGCGGAATTTCGGTTTTGGGAAGACAGAGATTGTTACGGTTGTTTTATACCAAGTTTGTACTTATATGGAAAGGTTTCCTAGGTGTTTAGGACTTTCTATATGAGTAGGATTCGTGGCTTTTGGCTGCGGGTTTTGTTGTATAAATAGTGAGGGGAGGCGTGACCTTTCGGTATCGCTTTGAGTTCAAGTTTTAGAGTTTTTCGGTTAGGGTTTCAAGTTTAGCTTGAGATTTTGTGAGGAGTGCTTTGTTTGCACTTTGTAAACACAGAGAGATTCAATAAAGATCAATCTTATATAGAATTCTTTGTGTCTTCGTCTTCCTCGGTGCGGCGGCATAATTGTCGCTTAAATCGGATCTACATGCTGGTCAGACCGCAAACTCTACTGTGGTCAGACCGCGGCTTCTACCCGGTCAGACCGCAAGCACATAGGCGGTCAGACCGGGTGGCATCGGACTTCATCGGCATCGGCTACATCGAGCAATCGGCTGAGGCGATCGGCTAGGGCGGTCAGACCGGAGTTTACTTGGCGGCCAGACCGACTGAACAGCACGGTCAGACCGGTGCAACACCTGCGGTCAGACCGACTTCAAAGAACAGAGGGTAAATCTAATTTCCGCTAAGATTTGTTTTTGGGTACTCAACCATTCACCCTCCCCTATGGTTGGCTTTTCTTTGGGCTTTCGATCCTATAAGTTCATCATGCCTTCCGCTGCTCTTGATTAACAATTTTTTCTTTTCCAAACTGTAGCTCCTGTCACATCAAGTAGCCATCCTAAGTTTGACTCAAGAAAAGAAGTACTTTCTCGACCCCATTGGCAACACTGACCCAGCCGATGTAATCATAGCCGAAACCAACAGAATCCCCTACAACACTAGGAAGCCATCCCTAGCCCACTGGAATGGGACTTTTAAGTCGTGGCCGACCACAGACGCCGCCTGGATTGAGTGGTATAAGAGGGTGCAATCGGCCAAGTACGCTCAGTGGGAAGAAACCGAGATAGCCCATTGCTTGGCCTTGTCTGTCGCCAGCATGGAGAAGGATGAGCCGTTAATGTCGGCTGCGACATACTTTTGGAATGACAGCTTCAATGCTTTCATGTTCTAGCAAGGGCCGATGACAGTCACTCTAGCCGACGTATACATGACGACCGGACTGGACATCCTCACGTCGGCAAACCCTGGAAACCTGAGCCGAAAGGGGCAACATCAATTCAAGACCAAAGCCATCGACGGGTGGAGCGGCTACATCGCTCAAAACATGAAGGATGGATCGGTCGGCCACAGGGAACACGCCGCGTTCCTAATGATGTTGCTAGAAAATTTCCTGTTCTATGGATCGAACTGCGGGCCGACCGCCAACTGGCAGGTGTAGCCGAATCCCTAGCCGACGGGAATAAGTTTGTGCTAGGGAAGTTTCTCCTTGGCTACCTGTACCAGATGCTACACCAAGCTGCTGCAAAGATAGCCGCCAATGCCACTGTCAACACCGGCGGCCCCTGGTGGCTTCTGCAAATCTGGCTGGTGCTGATGACCCAGAAAGTAGCCGGTCGGCTGCCCCTGACTAAAGCTGCGTTCCCAAGATTGGAGCCGATCGAAGATGATGACGGCGACGAGATCACCACCACCAGGTGCATGAGCTACGGAGAGGCAGCGGCTGTGCATGCGGGCTCAAAGCAATCGGCCAACCTGCTGGCTGAGTGGTTCATCACCATGTACGACGAGCTATCGCGCGAGAACCGCACCTGGTACTTTTACCGGGATCAGGCACTGTTCGAGCTGCCAGCCGACTTCAACTGGGAAGACATCAATTCAGCCGACAACCCAAAATGCATGGAGCTGTTCATCGCCGCTCTGACCCCCTGCATCCTGCCGACCGGGATCCACCAGGGCCGATCAGTGGCCAAAAGCTATGAGTTTTACTACCCGGTATCGGCCGCAAGGCAGTTCGGTCTTGGGCAACTGCCTGTCGGCTGCTACTATGCCGACAAGATCGAGACGAGGGGAGTCGTGAGCCAAGAACTGATAATGCATCGGCTGTTGAACATGGCCGGCCCTCCCCTCGGCAGCATCGGTGAGATGGTTTTGGCGCTCAAGAAGAGCACAGCCTACGACCAATGGTGGGCCGAGATCAAGCGGCATATCTTCCATCAACGGTCATCTTATTATGTCGACTTGCTGTTGCCCCAAGAAATCCCCTTGGTAAGTTTTAAACTCCAAATGATTCCTCTTTTCTTATCACCAGCCGATGTAGCTGACTAACACTTGTCCTCTTTGGTTTGCAGGAGACCGAGACAGAACGGCCGACAGTGAGTGACTCCGGGATCCCCATTGAATACCGCCTAGGCGTTCTGGATGGGGACGGCCTTGCTCCGTCGGCAATCGGCTGGGACGCGCCGAAACTGGCGTCCCTACTGCACGGGCAGGTGCGCGAGCCGATAACTCACAAGAAAAGAGCCGCACCTCCTGCACAGCCATCGGCCGCGCCTGCCCCCAAGAAGCTGAAGGAGAAGAAGCCGATCGCGTCGGCCGACAGCCTCCCCCCCTTGGACCCTAGCGTCGAGCGGTTTCTTGATGACGCCGTTGCTAGCGAGGAAATACCGTCGGCCGTTGGAGCGGCGGCTGAATCCGAGAGCTCGAGCCATGAACCCGTCAACGCTCCAGCCGACGTCCCGCCAGTTCCAAGTCCCCCGTGAAAAATCGGCCGATAAGCTTTCGTCTCATCAAATTCGGCCTTATTATAGTATCACTTGCATCTGACCGAACACAACCTTTTCAGGTCAAGAAATTGGCTGGCCGCACTCCGCGTCGCGCACCATCGTTAACCACTCCTTGCAATTTGATTTACAAAACTTAGCTGATTTGATTGCTAACACCCTTTCTTTTGCAGCCTCCACGATCTCTGTCGGCTACCCCCAGACATCGAGTGAACACACTGTGACTGCCGCGGGCGGCGGCAATGGCGCCGATGATGAGGCCACGTCGGCTGCAGGCGGCGAACCAGCCGAACAAGTTACTCCGACCCGGTGCCCAAGGTAAACCGAATTTTATGACCGGCTCTGCCAACTTAACAACTCTTTTCTAATCATCATCTTTCTTTTGCAGAACATAGCCGACCTCCTCAATTTCGACTTGTCGGAGTTCGACGAGTCTGGCGAGATCGACGAGGAGGCACTGGTGACGCCGGACGAGGACCTGAGGGCCAGTCTAGCCGACATCGGCAATCGGCTGGAGGCCTCGCTGGACGCACTGGTAGCCGATAGCGGCTCGATCCGCGCACGCTTCAAGGAGATCCAAGGCTAGCTGCGGAAGCTCTAGCCGACGCCATCGTGCCGGCAACCTTCTTGGAAGCCCACCAACTCAAATACGAGCGGGCTCGGCATCGGATAGCCGACTGGCAGGAGAATCAAACGCGGTCGGCAACCCTCCAGTCGACCAAAGAGGCCATCGAGAATCAGAAAGCCGCCTTCGACCGCCTGAAAACCGAACCGGCGGCCAAGCTCGAGCAGCTTCTTTCCCGCCAGGACCAGCTGATGGTCGATCTCGTTCAAGTCACGAACGAAATCGACGTCCACAAGGAGTATATGGCCAGCCTGCCAGCCAAAATCGACGCCAACGTCAAAGTATCAAGGCGGTCGTGGTGCAACTCCGGGACTTGGTAAAAGGGATTCGGCCGGTGGCCGGGTCTGAAGTCGACGACGTCAAGGCCATCGAGGAGGTGGACTAAATCAGGCGAACGGCGTTGTCAGCCATAGCTGATTTCCTGAAGAGATGAGCTTGTAATATGTTTGGCATTCTGAAATTGGCTGATGCCTTATGTAATATACCTATCCAGCTTTTGTAATCAGCTTCACCGAACGTTTAAATGTAGCCTGTCCATTTCTAACCCATGGTCATGAATGAACTCGGCTTCGGCTTTCTGTAAAATATTCGTCTGACTTCTATAATCGGCTCCGTCGAAGCCTTCAATACAACTTGTCGATTTCTGAAACCGTGGTTGTGAATGAAATCGGCTTCAACCTTATGCATTGTCTTAGTATAACTGTTAATTCCAAATTGCTTATGCTGAAATCGGCTCTAGCCGCCCGTGTTACGTCACGTTTGCCGATTCCGAAACTACACCACGACCGTCGATCTTAACACTTGAATTATGGCCGCCGATCCCAATCACTTAAAACGCCTTTATATTGACTGCCGATTACGAAGCTTAAAAAATTTCCTGACACCCAATTTTGTAATCGGCTCGTGTATGTATATGCCCCCAAATTTTGTTGATAGCTTCGGTGTCGACAAAATTATGAATCCAAGCCATTTGCACCTCATTGTCGTCGCTATCGGCCAATCGTTAGCCGACCGTAGAAAACTTAGGAAAAAAATGTTGCATAAAAATACCTAAAGGCGATGCCTTATTGAAACAAGATATCGGTTGTCATAAATCGGCTAAGCAAACAGAGCCGAATCATGAGTTGATCCAGACACTTAGGTAGTATTTCTTTAGTATTTTGCATTGAGAGCCCTCCCAAATACTTCTCCATCTAAACCTTCTAGCATATAAGCCCCTTTAGAGACGCATTTGTGGATCTTGAAAGGCCCTTTCCAATTTGGTGACCATTTGCAAAATTTGTTGTCTCTGGATCCGATCGGCAATATCAATTTCTAAGCAAGCTCGCCCTCTTCGAAAGATTTAGGCACCACTTTTTTATTATAATGTCTAGCTACTCGTTCTTTATCCTTTGTAACTTTTTCCAAGGCCCTCATCCTGAAGAAAACTAAGTCTTCTGATTCGTCCACCATCAAGTGATAATAATCATCGGCTGTGAGTTGATCCTATAGTTGAATGCGCCTTGAGCCGATGACGCTTTCCCATGGTAGCACTGCCTCATGCCCGTAGACCAACTTGTATGGAGGAACTTGAATTGAGCCATGGCATGCCATCCGATATGCCCACAGTGATTCGGCTAATCGGCTGTGCCATTGCTTGAGGTACTCAGAGATCTTTCTTTTAATCAATTTAATCAAACTCTTATTTGAAGCTTCGGCTTGCCCGTTGGCCTGTGCGTAGTACGGCGAAGAATTGAGTAGCTTGATCCCCATGCCGTCGGCAAACTGAACAAACTCATCCGATATGAATATAGATCCCTGGTCAGTTGTAATGGTTCGTGGGATGCCAAATCGGTAGATAATGTGCTCTTTAACAAACTTGATTGCGTCATTAGAATCCACTTTCTTTAGAGGAACTGCCTCCACCCATTTTGTGAAGTAGTCTGTTGCCACCAGAATAAATTTGTGTCCTTTGCTTGAGGGTGGATTGATCTGGCCGATCATATCAATACCCCATCCTCTGAACGACCAAGGCTTGATGGTTGGGTTCATAGCCGATGCTGGTGCTCGTTGTATGGCGCCAAATTTCTGACAATCCTGGCAGCCCTTATAATATTTGAAACAATCCTTTAGCATTGTCGGCCAGAAATATCCTGCTCGGCGAAGTAGCCACTTCATTTTGTGGGCCGATTGATGCGTGCCACGAATCCCTTCGTGTACTTCTCTGATAGCCACTTTGGCCTGATCGGCTTCCAAACACTTGAGTAGCACACCATCAACCGTCCGATAGTACAGATCTTCATCGAGCAAAACATATCTTAGCGCCTTGTATTGTAATTTCCTTATAGCCGATTGAGAGGGGTTTTTGAGATAGCTGTAGACTTCAAACCTCCAATCGTCGGCTGTAATAGCAGCAATTTCTATTTCAATCTCTTTTACCATCGGCCGATAGCCCGATGCCCCTTGAGCTAAATCGTTGGCTTCTGTATTCTGTTCCTGGGGATATGTTTCAAAGTAACTAGCCGAAAACCGTCCATTAATTCCCGGCATTATTGATAGTAGACCATCAGCGCATCGTTTTTGCACTCATATTCTCCTGATAATTGGCTGATGACTAAGAGTGAATCTCCCATTATTTCGATGGCGTCGGCTTCAACTTCTTTGAGTAGATGTAATCCTTTAAGGACGGTTTCGTATTCGTTTTGGTTGTTTGTAGCATGGGGGTTGATAGCGAAAGCAAATTCGAAACTTGCCCCCTGGGTGAAATAATGACTAAGCCGATACCACAGCCGTTGGTGCAAACCGAGCCATCAAATGTCAATGTCCAAGGCATAATTTCCACGGAGCCGATTGAGTCATTTCTGTGCTCCACAATAAAATCGGCTATAACCTGTCCTTTGAGATCCCTGGGTGCCTGATACCTCAAATCAAACTCTATTAGCGCAAAAATCCACTTCCCAATTCTTCCCTTCAACACTGGGGCCGATAGCATGTACTTAACTACATCGGCTTTACAGATTATTGTGCACTCGTTGGATAGTAGATAATGCCTTAACTTTGTACATGAAAAATATAGGCATAGGCACAGCTTCTGCACAGGTGAATACCTTGTTTCTGCGTCTAGCAGCCGTCGGCTGAGATAGAAGATAACCTTCTCCTTGTCCTCAACCTCTTGGATTAAAACTGAGCCGATTGACTTGTCATCGACTGATAGGTGCAGCTTAAACGATATCCCTTTCTGTGGAGGCATTAGAACTGGAGGGGAACTTAGATAATCCTTGATGTTGTCCAAAGCTTTTTGTTGCTCTGCCCTCCATGTGAATGCTTGGTTGGCTTTCAGCCGAAGCAGTGGTGTGAACGGCTCCATCTTTTCTGAGAGATTGGCTATGAATCGCCTAGTGAAGTTGCTTTTGCCGATCAAAGATTGGAGTTGTTTCTTGTCCTTCGGAGGCTGAATTGTTTTGATAGCATTTATGCTCCTTGGTGTAACCTCAATTCCTCCTTCATGAACAAGGAATCCTAGGAGCTGCCCAGCCGATACGCCGAACGCGCACTTAAGTGGATTCATCTTCAGGCCATATTTCCTCGTCCGCTCTAACACTTGTCTCAGATCGGCTATGTGGTTCTCCATCTCTCTAGACGTGACAACCACGTCATCAATGTAGATCTCCACTAGTGAGCCGATCATGTCATGAAAGATGTAGTTCATGGCCCGTTGATATGTTGCCCCAGCATTCTTCAAGCCGAATGTTATTACCACCCATTCGTACAAGCCGATTGCGCCAGGACACCAAAAAGTGTCTCGTGGATGTCTTCATTGGCCATAAATATCTGGTTATAACCTGCATTGCCGTCCATAAAACTAATAATCTTGTGGCCTGAAGCAGCATCGGAGAGCAAATCGGCTATTGGCATTGGGTATTCGTCCATAGGGGTGGCCTTGTTGAGATCTCTGAAATCGATGCATACCCTAAGTTTACCATTTTTCTTCAACACTGGGACAATGTTTGATTTTAGCGTATCGGCAAGGCCGAATGAATCCTGCATCGTATAGCCGAGTGATTTTGGCTTTGATTGCATCGTACATATCGGCCTTAAACCTCCTGGGAGGCTGTTTGAACAGCCGATAACCTACCTTAATCGGCAATTGATGGACCACTATCGATCGGCTAAGGCCAGGCATCTCAAAATACTCCCAAGCAAAGCAATCTTTATATTCTTTTAACAAATCAATAAGCTGGGATCTACAATGAGGAGATAGATTTTTGCTAATATACGTTGGCCTCGGCTTGTCACCAGAGCCGATGTCAATTTCTTCTAACTCGTCGGTCGACGTAAAACCTTGCATGAGCTTGCCATCGTCTTCATCTACGGTGTCCATGCCGAAGACGCTTGAGCCCTCCACCATGTATTGTTCAAAGCAGCAGCTGCGGCTCGTCATCTCCAATCGGCTGTATTGTGGAATTGGACACATTTAGAAAATCGGCTTGCCAGATTTTCCCAGACAAACAATCAATGCCTTTGATTTCTCAAAGTGGCAAATCGGCGTTGACGACGCTAAGCGACTTTGTCGTGGTACGATCTCAATCTTGTTGCCGTCTCATTGGATCGAGGCTCGATGCATTGTAGAAGGAACGCAACAATTGGCGTGTATCCAGTTCCTTCGAGCAGAAGATGTAAGACCCCTTCCCGTCGATGACGAAGAATGTTGTGGGCACGATCTTATTGCCGATGGTCAGTTCGACGTTCAGGACGTCCTTGGTTTCTGATGGGTTGCCGCCGAAGTCTTTGAGCACCATATTGGTCTTTATCAGGTCTTCGACTCCTTTGCCTAGTTTTCTGAATGTTGCGTAGGGCATTAGGTTGACTGCGGCTCCCCCATCAACTAGCATCTTAGACATCGGCTTGCCGTTGATGAATCCTTTAACGTACAACGGTTTTAGGTGCCGATTTTCGGTCCCCTCGGGTTTGTCGAAAATAGCTTGGTCCGGTGAGATTGCTAGTTTCACCAAGTCGTCTTCGATGGTGTCGCATCGGCTTGAGCACCGAATTCGACGGCAGTATGAACACCATGTTGACCGATGCGAAACTTTGCCTTTCCCTTCTCCCGGCTTGGTCGGGGACTCTTCTTGACTTGCTCCTTGTCGATTGCGGCGGTTTTCTCTTTGGGAACCCATTGCCATTTGATCTTACCCAGCCGACAACGCTGTTCTTGGATCATTTTTCGAACTTCATCTTCTCTCCCTTCACGCTTGAGTCGTTGAATTCTTCTTTTTTGCGTCTTTGTGAAGAGATCGGACGGGCACCATTGGGGATTGGCCGATTCCTCGTCGTCGGCTTCTTCGTCGTCGCGGTTGTTGTCATTGTTGTCTTCATCGACGAAAAAGTCTTGATGGATCGGGCCGAGCCGATCATGGACGGACCGCCACCCCTGATTTAGCCGAACGGCTCTAGGGACGAACCGGGTTGGGCTTACAGCGGATGAGCTCCTGTGCTCGTCGTCGCGGTGATCGTTGCACGCGGGGCAATCATCCAGTGTTGGCAGCCTCATGCCGGATTCCCAGCAGTACCTGAAAAAATCACAATGCCAATGCGGATCGGTACTGCTGTGGGCTGCTTCGTACCAGCGGCTTTGTGTTTCTGGCTTGGGCCAACAAGGTGCTTCATCATGAGCTTCTTCCCATCGAGACCGGTGCTGAGAACGGCGTCGGCTGTCGTCATAGACTGGCCGTCGATCAACCGATCTGATAACGGGACGCACCATGTTGATTGGCGCGGTAATGTCCAGTCGGCTCGCCTTCTGCCCTGGCCCTGATTAATGCGTCGACTAAGCCGTGCACCATTCTGTTCTGTCGATCGGCTCGCCTGGGGCTGGCTTGAACTGTGTTGACCGGGAAAGGGTTGCCGTCTACCTTCATCGGCCGATTTGAATCGGCAAACTTCAATTTCTCGGCCTCAATTGCTGACTAGATTTGCTCCTGAAGACTTTGCAATCGTTAGTGGCATGGGATGTGGAGTTGTGTCACTTGCAATATTTCTTCTTCTTTAGTTCTTCGGACGATGGGATCACTTGGTTTTTAGGGAGCTGGATCTGTTTCTCCTTGAGTAGCAGGTCAAAAATCCTATCGGCCTTAGTGATGTCGAAGTCATATCTTTCTTCTTTGGCCGTCTTCAGCAGCCATTGGCAGATGATGGCTTTTTTGTTCTTGGCCCACTCGGCTGCCGCCAGCTCTGCGTCATCGTCATTGGAATCGGAGTCTGACTCAACGACGACTTGAGTTATGCTCTTGACGGCCTTCCTGGTGTCTTGGAATCTTTGTTCGTGGGCCGTCACTTTTTTGTGCCAGATGCGCCATGCTGTCGAAATCCTGGGCGGAGAAGCGCTCCGAATCAGCGCGATCAGGCCATGGAAGGCCAAATCGGCTAGCTGGGCATCTGACAGCACCAGGCTGTAGCATCGCTTCCTCATCTCTCTGAAGCGTTGGATGTACTCTTGAACCGTCTCGTTGTGTTTCTGCCTGATACTGGTGAGGTCCGACAAATTCATCTCATGGTTGCCGGAGTAAAAGTAGCTGTGAAATTGTTTTTCGAGATCGGCCCAGCTCTGAATTGAGTTGTAAGGCAATGAGGAGAACCAGGTAAAAGCCGATCCTGAAAGAGACAGAGGGAACAAACGAACTCTCAAGGCGTCTGTAGCCGATGCTTCGCCGCGCTGTGCTAAGAATCGGCTGACATTCTCGTAGGTCGAAACGTTGTCTTGCCCTGAGAACTTCAAAAAATCTGGGATCTTATATCGGTTGGGCAACGAAATCCGCTCAAAATGCTCTGGATAAGGATACCGATACATGTTCCCTGAGTCCTTTAGCTTGAGGCCGAATTGATCGTGCATAACATCTGCAATCAGATCGGCCCAAGTTCGGTTGTCCTGCTGTATCGGCTCATATGGATCATACGGTGCGGGTGCTTGCCGATACAGTGGTGGTGGCGTCTGAGGCATGTAGTGATGATCTTGGCGGCCTCCTTGATACTGGTAGTGGAGTGGATGATCAGCGGGAGGCGCCCGATTCGCCGGTGGTGGTGTTGGACCTGGGAACAGCTGTCGACCACCGGCGTTGTGCCGTCTGTCCAGGTCAATCTGGGAATCGGCTCTAACTGCCAATTTTCATTGAACATGTTAGCGATCTGATCCTGGGACAGCGGTTGTTGTCGGTTCAGCATGGTAATCACTGGCCTTGTAGCCGATTCAGTTGGATTCGGCTGGCCGAGGACCCCTCCTGGCGGCCCTGGTTGTGTTGGTGGTGGAATCGGCTGATTCTGGGTGACCAACGTCCTGTAACCAGGGAACTAGCTATCTGTGAAGTACGTCGGCCCTCGCTGCAGCTGGTCGGCTATCTTGGCGTCGACCACAGTAGCAATCATGTTGTTAAGAGTGTTAACCAGGATGCTACTCTGGTTGACCAGCGCATGATGGACGGCCGAATCGATCCGGTCTTACAAAGTATGCAGGGCTGAATCATCTTGTTCCTGAATCGGCTCCTCCACCTTTTGTTTGCCCTTTGATCCACTTTGGAGGAGGATGCCTTGAGCTCGTCTATGCTTGAACTTGTACTTTTGATGTACGGCCCGGATCGATGCAGGTGAATGATTGTAAGTAGTTGGCCTGGAGCTCTTCCACCATCTTCTTGTAATCGGCTTGCTGCTCAGCCTTTGCTCCATCTTTACAGGCACGATGTTGTCCTGAGAAACATTGGGGCTTTTGGAGTCGACCATCTTGTCGGTTGAATCGATGCGTCCTAGCCGAGCCGACAGAGAAAGTCCCACTGGGCGTGCCAAGAAGCGTGTTGACGAGAAATTTCTCTCACGCGCCGGCTCAGGAGATCTGCTTAGCTCCGGTGCGGAGTCCTTCTCGGCCTGTGCGGTACGGGCGTGCGGTTGGTTTAATCTGCTAACCAATAAGAAAAACAAGATGCATGCGTTAAGTGTTAGGTTAGATCCCCACTGGATCGGCTGAGGGAATCCATGAGCATATATATGCTATCCTAAAGTATATTTAAGCCAAGTGACTGGAATGGATCGGCTATACCGAGAAGCATCAGCCACTTAACCCAAATACAGTAAAGGATAATAAATATATGTATTGATAACCTAGCCGATACTGGAAAGCTAACTATGGATCGGCTAGTACTCCGATGATTCTTATGAAAAGATATCATTCTTGAACCAGATATGCTTAGCCTGGGAAATCGGTTGTCGGCTGCTGCTAGCGAGCCGATTTTGGCTTATAATGTCAAACAAGAATAAGATCTTAATATAAGAGGCAGTCCTAATATAAATCTAGTAATAAATATACTAAAAATATATCAGGGCAGATAAGGCCGGCTAAAACCCCGGCACTGTCTCTAAACATATAAATCTAACTAAACAGATCATTAGAGGTTCTAAAAATGACTTAATAGTTCAATGTTGATGCAACATTAAGTATAAAAAAACAACCTGATCTATTGTAGCTGATTTATACCTCTTAAGACGGTAGATACCGCATATAAACTAGTTCAACCTTTAGATCTAGTCCTATCGGCTGCCGGTTCTTGATAGAACTGGCCGATGGCAGGATAGATTTAAACATTGCTCCAGTTTATATGCGATATATGGTAAATAGCGCGGTATAAACCCCTGAATCTAATGTGTCATTATGATGAAAGCATTAGAATTAGTAGAACATACCACTAATGACAAGCATTTACTTGAATTTGGAGATCGAAACGATGTAGCCGGGAGCCAAATCAATTGCTCGTTTGAAGAAAAGGGTTGACGATGCGCCGAAAGTTGTTTGATTGATTGTGTTTCGAATGTTTTTACAGGGGGTCTCGGGTCCTATTTATACCCAAGATAACATTATCTGTACGGACCCTGGACTCTATCTAAACCACCATTTAAAATACGACAATATCCCAGGAAGGACCCATGCCGCATTACAATAAACAGTTTAAATAAATTCCTAATTTACAGATACAATTGCCGTTACAGGACTCAATCCATAGATGACAATATCTTTTAACGCGCAAACTGATAACCGAATCTTTCACTTTATCTCCAAGCACTTTCATCGGAAACGGTTTTATCTTCTCTGACTCAACATCGGCTATCGGCTATCCTCATCCGATCCAACCTCAGCCGATTGACCCCGTAGCCGATCGTTACTCAGCCGATTTGAGCATAGCCGACGCAACCTTTGCTTCTCCGTCAGCCGATCCGATTCTGTTTTAACCTCGCTAGAACTTAGGGATTCGGTTTATCAAATTTAGGACTTAACACCTGTCCACTTGTTCGTCGGTCGTTCGAACTACGACAGCTTCCTATTTTGACGAATAAATCCAAGCGGTCACTGTTTTTATGATTTTCTATTAACATAATAATATTTTAAAAAAATTCCAGGAAACTGCAACTGTGCTGCAAGTACGTTATGTTGCCCCAAATATAAGGTATTCCTAGCTGTATGTATGAAGTACTCATTAATTAACTCCAAGCAACTTTATGTTTGATGTAGCCTTTAGACCTAAATTCTACTGCCATAATGCCCTAACTATATGGTATGTACCCATTATTCCTACTTTCTTAGGTACCAACTATACGTTGTCCGCTTCAACACATCGTATACTTCCTCCAATTTTTAACGTATAATGGCATTCGTCTAATTTTCAAAAAAATATGTTATTATCATTATTTTGTTACGATTTGTTTTATCAATAAAGATATTTTTAAATCTAAATTATATTTTTTATATTTGTATAAAATAATATACGACTGGTTAAATGTTTAACCAAAATTTTAATGGTGTCATACATCATTAAAAATCAGAGAGAGTAGTTGTTGTGCTCTTTGGCACAAATTGAGGTGTATTCCTCCAGCCATGAAATAATGTTATTTCGGAATTTTTTAAAGTCCATAAAATAATTTGATAATTCAATTGACGTGCACAGACTATAAATAAAATATTTATTATTATGAAGTATTTTGTTATAATAAATGTGGTTATGTCATTTTTATGACTAGAACCTATGTCCCAAATATTAATTATAGTTAAAATTAACGTTGGCAGTATACTTTTAATTTTCTTCTTTTAATTTATTATTTAGAGAACATTAAGTGTTTTCTAAAAGAAAATGAGAATAATTAAAACCAACGATGAAATTAAATTAACCTCGGTGACTGAAATTTCTCCCGATTTCAATCATTTGATTGCTAGTATTAACATATACAGTATTCTGCAACAACTTATCTCTCAACGGTTTTCTCAGCCATGCATTAATTCATTGATCTAAGCCCTAGATATAAACACTGGTCCTTGAAATAGAATCCCTGAGCCATGAGCACTGTGCACAACTAGCAAGCTAGCCAGCAGCTAGCACGATGCGCCACCGCCTTGCTGTCCCGGCCGCCGCCGCCCTCCTCCTCCTCCTCCGCCTCCACGTCGTCGTCGTCGCCGGCGGCGGAGTGGACGACGTCGACGGATACGCGGGTGCAGGAGTAGGCCACGCCGCCGTGCTGCCGCGCCAGCTGCTGCAGGAGGACGAGGTGGCGCCGGAGCTCCTCCTCCGGCCGGTGAGCGGCAGCCTCGCCGCCAAGCCGCCGCGCGGCACCGGCTACGGGACCCTCATCAGCAACCAGCCGAGTTGCCCGGGCGGCAACTGCGCCGCCCGTGGGCGGGACTCATACACCCGGCCGTGCACGTACCCCAACACGTGCATGCGGGAGCGGCGGCCGTGATCGATGGCCGGCCGGCCGGCCATGCTCCGGGCGCACATATATAATCGTGCTAGTACAACTACTATACTGATCCAAATTAACGGTGTGATTTGATCAGTCGAGTGTGATATGGTAATGCATTATTTGATTTCTCCATTTGATTAGTCGTTCAGCATGTTATAGTCGTGCACGTACAGCGCGCAGCTACTGCTTCCAGCCGCCGCTAAGATAATTAGCAGCTGCAAGCTCACGTGTTTGCCTAGCTCGATTTGTGATAATTGCATTGCATGCATGTATTAATTAATTACTCCAATTGTTTAATCGCAGATTATAATTGTTGTAATTATATAGAGATCGTACCAGTGCATGAACGCATTATTATGTAGCTGGTACCAGTTGTCATCAATAATAAAGTGCTAATTTTTAATATGGTACATACTGTATAACCTTAATTAAAATGCCAATTTGCATGCTAACAGTGTACTAGCTAGTGTGATCGGACCCTACGATCGATGGACTCATTGACGTCCAGTGCCGCATCTCGGACCGTCCACGGCCTTCCTAATTCCAGAACACTGATCGATATGGACCGTCACGATCTCGGATCGCGAATAGTTGGGACAATCAAAACCAAAACCTACATGCAAACTTGAAAACAAGATTGTGGACTGCTGGATGTAGAATGTCCGGTCCGGATGAAGCCTTGGCGTCGACCTCTCGGTGTATTTTATGAATTGCCCCCGCGGCTAGGCTGTGTACATTTTCAAATACACCACGCTATTTCTCACCTTTCTCATATTGGTGCCGCAAGCACCAACAGTATCAAATCTCTAGCTCATATGAAATTAGGAACACGTCCAACTCACACGGGAAGCATATTTTGAGGAAGAACGGAATGGGGAGTAGCGGGGGTAGGGAGGAGAGTACGACCTGTATGCCGGCCGAAGCAGCCATCGATCGACGCCCCGACATGGTTGGAGCTTGGAGCAGCCAATTTGAGATTGGTTTGTCACCTATGAAGTCGTGCAAGATGATATTGTTTTGATTGGTAATAATACACCATACAATGTTGTAGGTATTGGAACATTCAGATTAAGATGTTTGATGGTCGTATCAGAACGTTATTAAATGTGCGGCAAATTTCAAATTTGGAAAGAAACATCATCTTTTTATGTATTCTTGATCGCAAAGGATACAAATATTTCGATCGAGACATAATTTTAAAGGTAACCAAAGCCTGTCTTGTTGTGATGAAAACTGATATTAAAACTGTGACTTATACCATCTATGAGGTACAATTATATTAGGTAATATTGCTACAGTTTCAGATTCATTATCTAATTCCGATGCTACTAATATTTGACATTTGTGTCTTGGGCATAGAGTGAAATTGGTTTGACAGAATTGAACAAGCGAGAATGCTAGATGGACAAGGCATATGGAAGTTAAAATTTTGTGAGCATTGCATCTTTGGCAAAGAGGGTGAAGTTCAACACATCTACACAAGGTATTCTTGATTATATGTATTCTAATTTATGGGGGCTGCTAATAAGACATCTTTTTGAGGTGTTCATTATATGATGATTATTCGCAAAAGTTTGGTATTATTTTTTGAAGCACAAATTTTAAGTTTTTATGCGTTTAAAGAGTAGAAGACTATGATTAAAAGACAAACTGAAAGGAAGATAAAAATACTTTGTACTGACAATGGGATAGAGTTCTGTTCTAAGATATTTAAATCATATTGCAAGTCTGAAGGCATAGTGCGTCACTACACCGTTTCTCATACACCTCAACAAAACGGTGTAGTTGAGCGTATGAACAGGACAATTATATCAAATTCCCATTGTATATTGTCAAATATAGGTTTGTTTAAATAGTTTTGGACGAAAGCTGTTTCCACAGCTTGATATCTTATTAATCGGTCATCCAGTTATGCCATTGAGAAAAAGACTTCAATTGAGGTATGGTTTTGGTTCCCTAGCAAGTTAGTCACACTTAAGAGTATTTTGTTATACTGCTTATAATCATGTTGATAATGGTAAAATATAGTCTAGAGTTATTAAGTACATTTTTCTTGGTTATCCGTCTAGTGTGAAAGGCTATAAGTTATAGTGTTCTGAGACTAGAAAGATTATGATTAGTAAAAATATTATCTTTCATGAATCAATTATGTTACATGAAAAATATTCTATTGATGTTTCTATTGAGAGCCAGCAGAAAACAAGTGTGTAGGTGGAGCACTTGATAAGATCAAGGCATGCATCACAAAAAAAAGATATTGCTATTAAACAAGATTGCACTTGTTAGTGCAGATTCAGATTCTTCTACCGTTGAGCAGTCGCCAAAACATTATATTGCATAAAATAAGCCCAAAAAAATATTAAATGACCTCAAAGATATATTAAAGAAACGAACATAGTTGCTTATGTTTTGAGTGTGGTTGAAGAAATTGAAGGTAATGCATAACCTTCTTCATATTCTGAGGCTGTTATTTCTGATAATTGCAATAGATGGATAACTGCTATGTATGATGAGATGGAGTCGCTTGAAAAGAATCATACTTGGGAATTGGTGAAATCGCCAAAGAAGAAGAAACCTATTCGTTGCAAGTGAATTTTCAAAAGAAAAAAAGGTATATCTCTAACTTATGAGGTAAGATACAAAACAATGTTAGTTGCTAAAAGTTATAGTCAGATTTCAGGTATTGAATTTAATGTTGTCTTTTCTCCTCTTGTGAAGCACAATTCAATTCACACTTTACTTACTATTGTTGCAATGCATGATTATGAACTAGAGCAAATGGATGTTAAAACTGTATTTTTACATGGGAAGTTAGAAGATGACATTTATATGGAGCAACCTAAAGATTTTGTTGTTCCTAGAAAATAGAATCTAGTCTGTAGATTGAATAAATCTATTTATGGGTTGAAGCACTCACCTAGACAGTGCTATAAGTGATTTGTCTCTTTCATGCTTTCTCAGAAGTTTAGAAGATCCAATTTTGACAGTTGTGTTTATCTCAAAGTTGTTGATGGTTCAATATTTGCTTCTTTATGTTGACGATATGTTGATTGCTGCAAAAGATAAATCAGAGATAACAAAGTTAAAGGCACAATTAAATAGTAAGTTTGAGATAAGGATTTGGGTGCAGCGAAGAAATTTCACAGTATGGAAATTACTAGAGAAAGACAATATGGCAAGCTATATCTTAGTCAGAAAGATTATATTGAAAAAGTCCTTCGTTATTTCAATATGAATGATGGCAAATCAGTGAGTATTCCTTTAGCTGTACATTTCAGATTATCTTCATATCTATTTTAGATTTATGTCCACAATCAAATTATGATGTTGAGTATATGTCTAGAGTTTCATATTTAAGTGCAGTTGGTTCATTTATGTATATCATGGTATGTTCTCATCCTGATTTATCATATGCATTAAGTATTGTTAGTAGATACATAGTTAATCCTGGCAAAGAGCATTGAAAAGCAGTTCAATGAATTTTCAGATATCTATGTGGTACTTCTAATGCTTGTTTGTAGTTTAAAAGATCTAGAGATGGACTTATTAGTTATGTGGATTCAGATTTTGCTGGAAATTTGGATAGGAGAAGATCACTCACAAGATATGTTTTCACTATTCGAGGCTGTGCTTGGAAGGCAAGTTTGCAAGCAACTGTTGCCTTATCTACTACTGAACCAGAGTATATGGTTATGTTTAAAGCTTATAAGAAAGATATCTGGCTTAGAGGTTTGTACACTGAGTTTTGTAAAGATACGTCTTGTATTGATATATTTATGATAGTCAAAATGCAATATGCCTAACAAAGGATCAGATGTTACATGAAAGAACAAAGTATATTGATGTGATATATCACTTTATTCGAGGTATGATTGCTGAAGGTGATATTAAAGTATATGAGATAAGTACTCATAATAACCTAGTTGATATGATGACAAAGCCAGTTCCTACTAGCTTTGTTCAATTTTGGTTGGTGTTATAATATAGTCTAAGAGATTATTTGGTGCATGTTGATTTTACTTACCTGAAGTATTTTATTTATTGATGATCGATGATTTTTATGTTACAAGAAAAAATTTATCTTAAGATGAAGATTGTTAAATATGTGATCCAAATTTAGACCTACAATATATTCGGATTAGTTTCTTAGTAGGACTCTTTCTTTTCTCTTTCTCTATTGGAAGTCTTATCTTTTATCTCCTGTATTTATTCTAATAAGCCATGAGGTTTTATTGTTATTCCTCTATATTTGTAATTAACTTCTCAATAGTAATCATTGCCAGTCGACGTCCATATTTTTTCCCATAAAGGTTTTTCACATAAAATTTATGTCTCTGTTATACATCTATTTTCATAACATAAAGATCATAGATATACATTTCATATATCCAACAAAAATTTACTAGATTCCACAACATATCTTCTCAGTAAAGCTCGTTTTTTTCTTTTGTCAAAAGTTTCCATTGTTCCTTTCGGTAGCGGGACTGCTGCCATTGTTGTGTATATGGGTAGGCTGCCTAGGACAGTGTTTTGGGATTCGGACTGAATTGGCTGAAGTTCGGTGAATTTCGTTCATTTCAGCGCAGCTCCAGACAATGTTAACTTTAGAGATGAAAATGGTCGGAAACCATCGGGAAAAAACCTTGACCATGTTTTTCTCGTATTTTTTAACCGGGATCGAGAACAAAAACGGAAAAGACAGATGGAAAAACGAATTCGGTAATACGGGACATCGGGAACGGTCGGGAAAAAACGGTTGTCCGGTCGATCCACTGTTCCTAGGCTCACCAGCTTGACCACTGTTCCTACACTATGAGGCAGAGCAATCAATGCATTTTTTTGCCTTACTGTCTATGCAGTACTACTACTGTTGTAGGAAATGGATAGTGGAGCAGGTCAAAGAAGATGCATATGGTGTTTAAAATTTTCACAAAGCAAAAGCTTGTGCCCTAACAGCAGCATTCCCCCTGTTCCACAAACAGACTAACTCCGAGTGGGCCATTTATTGGGCTGGGAGGGGTGGCCGGAGGGTGGTCTAGCCGGCTTGAGAAATGTGTGGGCTATATGGGCCAAATACGGAAATTTTTCGCGGAAATTTTTCTGGATAAATACGAGATTCATAAATACAGTCGGAAAAATATCCCAACCATTCCTGTTCCCGTTTTCTGTTTTTCGTTTCCCTTTTTCCGTTCCTGTTTTCTCACGGATACGGTATTCGGTTGGGATTTTGGTATTCGGTGTCGGTCAGTATGGGATTTTTCTGTATCTGCTTTCATCCCTAGCTAACTTCCCATTTCGCACATTTTTCGTGATGTTTATTAGAAATTTGGCTCAAATTTAGTTTTTCCCCCCTGAAATTTCTGAATTTTGCCAATTTTGGTGGGGTTATTTTGTTTGCGATCGAATCCCAGAACCCTTCCCGCAAAAAAAACAAATCCTAGTTTGGATCGATGCACCCTAGCTTACTCACAGGTCTGTTGTTGGCACTTGGACACATTTTGCAGGACACCAACAACTTGACCTCCAATAATTGTTCTCCTCCAAGCGTCCCAATTTTTTTCCCCAAATTTGAAAAGATTCTCACAAATAGATTCCTGGCGGTTTAAATTGTAGAAATGGACACCAAACTTGGCGTCAATAGTAATGGCACCGAGCTTACACTACTCGGCATCAATTGTATTGGCGCCGAGATATTTGCGCCACGTAGGCGTCGAGATCGACATAGCAACCTCGACGCGGTGGATCTTGGCGCCGAGATCGGCGTCAGTAAGATAGCGTCAAGCTTTGTGTCATAGATCTTGTCGCCGAGCTCGGCGCCAACAGCCGTCCATCTTTTTAAGAAGCTCCATCCATCTTTTTTTTAAGCATGCTAAGATGTACAGCAAGTTTTTATGCAGTCATAGCATCTCTTTCTCTCTACTATAATATTAAATTTGGTTCAACACTTATAATGATAAGCAACCTGAAATGCAGGTTTGCTTCATTCTTGAACATGCTGAATAAGCAAAAAAAAACAAGAGTGTAAATTATGACTGAAAATGAGCATGTGTCAACCTATTCTGTTTCTAAGTGCTGACATATATTGAGACAACATGCTATGCTTTGCTATGAAAAATATTTTTTAGAAAACATCAACTAACTCAGTTTTTTTGTGAGAATGACAAATGTGAGAATGACAACACAAATTTTTATTTCTTCCATAGAACCAGTAGGCCATATGATAAACAAAATAAAATTGTAATCAGAAATTCAGAAATTCAGTGCACCATTCAGAAATTCACATATATGAAAACAAGACTCAGTCCACCATCTTTATTTTGCAAAAAAGGTTGATTTCATTCTCATTCAGTCTTGCCAGGTTTAACCACCATTCTTGCTGTCAGGACGGATACATGGAAAAAAAATAAAGTCTATCTACTATAGGATTTGCAATATAAAAACAATAAGTGCTGTTGTCACTCCATGATGTCATATTTAAAGGAATTAGTACCTGTCCCTCCGCTACGAGACGTCCTTGGTGGGTCGCGTCGTACGCCGGATCCAGAAGGTGGAATTGCGCCATCCTGGTAAATAAAGTATGTGAGTGAAATTGACATAATGTATGCATCAAAATATAGAGTAAGCAATATACAACTATTTGACACTATTATTTGCTTGCGTAAATAATTGAAGAAAAATTAAATACAAGAACGAGTACCACCTCACTAATTTGCCAACGGCAAGTCCGTGAATTGTGGCCAGGTCTACCACACTTTACACACTCGTACTGCTCGGGGTCAGTAAGAAAAGGGGTCGATCTTGTACGCCTCGTTCTTCCAGGTATCTGATCCATGACCATCCTGTGCCTAGTCCTATTCCTACTACCCCGCTTGTTCTAATGATAAGCTGGATCCGCAATGTAATTTGGACCTTCATATGCAAGTCACTCTCCAGAGTCCCGAATAGGCTCGAATCGAGGGCTCCAAGTTTGCACAAGTGTGTCCACACTGAACTCACGAGGTATCCTGCTCTCAATGTCATAGTTGCGACGCCTAGCAGCTGCAACAAGGTGAGAACATACAAAGTGGTACTGCCTTGGTTTGCCACAGGTGCATGAGAAATCTTGAAGGACTACAACATGAATCCTCGACTCTTGGACCTCGCCATCGGACGTCGTACCCCCACTTTGCTTCACCTCATAACGCCCCACAGTGTGGTCGAAACATGTAACCTCATGCGTGCCAACTCTTTCCTTGGCCTTCTCGAGATGTTCATGTGCTTTAGGAGCCCATATGTGACCATCGATTTGCAACTGAAGTGTGTGGGAGTGTCTTTCGTTGAACCAGGCAACAAGCTTGTAGAAGGTGAATTGCACGATGGCATTCACGGGCGTACCACATATCCCCAGCAGCAACTTATTGAAGGACTCTGCCATGTTGCTGCTCTGGAACTCGTACCTCCATCCGCCGGCGTCGTGAGCTCTTGTCCACTTGTCCAAATCTCTCATCAACCCTATGAGCCATTGTCTGCCTTCCGCATTTGATGCGGTCCGCACCTGCTCTAGCTTTCTCTGGAAGTACCTGTCCTCAAGCTGTTGAGCTGCCTCTTGCAAAAGATCAAAGTTTGCCTTCACACCATCTTTCCGGAGAAGATTCTCGACAAGGTGTTATTGTTAACACTAAAATTTGGTAATTGAGTTCCCAAGTCTGCAAAGACAAAGTAGAGTCGGATCGGCTGGAGACAGAGGTCGCATCGGCTAAGGAATGATCGGCTGCGAGGCCAATCGGCTAAGGATTGGATCAGGGCAGCCGATAGCCGGTTCCAGGTCTGGAAGAGATGAGACCGTTTCTAGTACAGAAGTTTGAGGATAAATAGAGGATTCGGTTGTTGATTGCGTGTTAAATGATATTGCCACTTATGGATAGAGTCCTGTAACGACAATTGTATCTGTAATTTAGGGGTTTGTTTAAGTTGTTAGTTGTGACACGGCATGGGCCCTGTTCGGGATAATGTTGTATTTTAAATGGTAGTTTAGATAGAGTTCAGGGTTTGTACAGATAATTGTATCTCGGGTATAAATAGGACACGAGACCTCCTATACAAGACACATTCACAATCAATCAAACTTTCGACGCATCGCCAACCTCTTCTTTCAGACGAGCACCTTGTTTGGCTACGGGATGCATCGTTTCGATCCCCAGATCTAGGTAAATGCTTGTCATTAGTGGTGTAATATTTTGATTCTTGTGCTTCCATCGTAATGACACATTAGAATCAGGAGTTTATACTGCGCTATTTATCATATAGCGCATACAAATTAGATCAATGTTTAGATCTGTCCCTCCATTGGCTAGTTCTGTCAAGAACTTGCGGTCAATAGGGTTAGATCTAAAGGTTGGCTGGTTTGTATGCGGTATCCACCATCTCGAGAGATATAAATCGGTTACAACAGATCGGGTTATTCTTTTTATACTTAATGCTGCATCATGTTTGAACTATTAAGTCGTTCTTAGAGCTGTCAATGATCTGTTCGGCTTGATTTATATTATTTGGAGACAGTGCCGGGGTTTCAACCGGCCTTATCTGCCCTGATATGTTTCTTTTAATATATTTGTTATTAGATTTGTATTAGGACTGCCTCTTATGTTAAGATCGCATTCCTGTCGGACGCTGCCAGCCGAAATCGGCCTGACATCGACGGCCGATGGCCGATTTCTATAAGATTCATCGGAGTACTAGCCGATTCCTTGTTAGCTTTCTAGTATCGGCTAGGTTATCGATCCATATATGTATTATTCTGCATTGTATTTGGGTTAAGCGGCTGATGCTGTCTCAGTATAGTCGATCCATTCCAGTCGCTTGGCTTAAATATAGTTTAGAATAACATATATATGTTTATGGATTCCCTCAGCCGATCCCGTGGGGATCTAACCTAACACTTAATGCATGTTTCCTTGTTTTTCTTATTGATTGACAGATCAAATCAACAGGCACGCCCTGCACATTGTAGGCAGCCGAGAAGGACTTGCACTGGAGTCAAGCAGATCTCTCAGGCCAGCGCGTGAGAGGGATTTCTCGTCAACACGCTTCTTGACACGCCCAGTGGGACTTTCTTTGTCGGCTCGACTCGGACGCATAGATTCAGCCGGCAAGATGGTCGACTCCAAGAGCCCTCTCATTTCCCAGGACAACATCGTGCCTGTGAAGATGGAACATTTATCGGCTGAACAGCAAGCCGAGTATAAGAAGATGGTGGAAGAACTCCAGGCTAACTATTTACAGTCTTTCACCCAAACAAGATCTGGGGCCGTGCATCAGAAATATAAGTTTAGCCTGAACGATACTAAGGCATCCTCCTCTGGTGATGCAAAAGGCAAACAGAAGGTGGAAGAGCCAACCCAGGTACAGGATGATGTAGCTGTATATTCCCTATAAGACCGGATTGACTCGGCCGTTCATCATGCATTGGTCAACCAAAGTAGCATCCTGGTCAACACTCTCAATAACATGATCGCTACTGTGGTCGATGCCAAGATAGCCGACCAGCTGCAACAAGGGCCAACGTACTTCACAGATGGCCAATTCCCTGGTTACAGGACGCTGGTCACACAGAATCGGCCGATCCCGCCGCTGGCGCAACAAGGACCACCGGGAGGAGTCCTCGGTCAGCCGAATCCAAGTGAAACGGCTATAAGGCCAGCAATCACTGTGCTGAACCAACAGCAGCTGCTGCCCCATGATCAACTCACTAATATGTTCAACGACAATCGACAGTTGAAGCCGATTGATCCAAACAAACGGCACAACACCGGTGGCCGGCAGCTGTTTCCAGAACCACCGACACCACAACCGGTGCCTCGGCCACCTCCCGCTGATCATCACTATCAGTACCAAGGGGCCGCCAAGATCATCATTATAGGCCTCAGACGCCACCACCGCTGTATCGGCAAGCACCCGCGCCGTGTGACCCATACGAGCCGATACAGCAAGACAACCGGACATGGGCCGATCTAATCGCAGATGTCATGCGCGATCAATTTGGTCTCAAACCAAAAGATGCAGGGAATATGTATCGGTATCCCTATCCAGAGCACTTTGAGCGGATCCCGTTGCCCAACCAATACAAGATCCCAGATTTTTCGAAATTCTCAGGGCAAGACAACGTTTCCACCTACGAGCATGTTAGCCGATTCTTGGCGCAGTGCGGTGAAGCATCGGCTACGGACCCCTTGAGAGTCCGATTGTTCCCTCTTTCTCTTTTAGGATCGGCCTTTACTTGGTTCTCCTCATTGCCCTACAGCTCGATTCAGAGCTGGCCGATCTTGAAAAACAATTCCACAGCTATTTCTACTCCGGCAACCACGAGATGAAGTTGTCGGACCTCACCAGCATCAGGCAAAAATACAACGAATTGGTCCAAGACTACATTCAACGCTTTAGAGAGATGAGGAACCGATGTTACAGCCTGGTGCTATCAGATGCCCAGTTGGCCGATTTGGCTTTCCATGGCTTAATCGCGCCAATCCGAGAGCGATTCTCTGCGCAGGACTTCGACATCCTAGCCCCTTGACGCAGAAGGTGATGGCCCACGAACAGCGATTCCAAGACACCAGGAAGGCCGTCAAAAATATAACTCAGGTCGTCGTCGAGTCAGACTACGGGTCCGACGACGATGACGCAGAAGTGGCGGCAACCGAGTGGGCCAAGAACAAGAAAGCCATCGTCTGCCAATGGTTGCTGAAGACCGCTAAGGAAGAAAGATATGACTTCGACATCACCAAGGCCGACAAGATCTTCGATTTGCTGCTCAAGGAGAAGCATATTCAATTGCCTGAGAATCACGTGATTCCGTCGGCCGAAGAGTTGAAGAAAAATAAGTATTGCAAGTGGCACAACTCCACATCTCACGCCACCAATGATTGCAAAGTCTTCAGGCAGAAAATCCAATCGGCAATCGAGGCCGGGAAACTGAAATTCGCCGATTCAAGTCGGCCGATGAAAGTAGACGGCAATCCTTTCCCGGTCAACACGGTCCAAGCCAGCCCCAGGCAAGCTGATCGACAGAACAGAATGGCGCACGGCTTAGTCAATACATCGATCGGGGCCAAGGCAGAAGATGACCAGACTGGATGTCACGCCGCGCCAATTAACATGGTGCGCCCAGTCATCAGATCGGCTGACCGGCGACCGATTCATGAGCGTAGCCGATACCGCCATCAGCGTCGGTCTCGGCAGGAAGAAACTTACAATGAAGCACCTCGTCAACGCGAATCGAACACTCAAGGCCGACGATACGAGGTAAATCACGACACTGCCGATCCGCATTGGCATTGTGATTTTTTCAGGTACTGCTGGGAATCCGGCATGAGACTGCCGACACTGGATGATTGCCCGGCATGTAACGATCGCCACGACAACGGGCACAGAAGCTTATCGCCTGCAAGTCCAACTCGGTTAGTCCCCAGAGCCGTTCAGATAAACCAAAAGCGACGGTTTGTCCATGATCGGCTCGACCCGATCCACTAGGACTTCTTCGTCGACGAAAACCACGATGGAAACAACCGCGACGACAAAGAGGCCGACGATGAAGAATCGGCCAACCCCCAATGGTGCCGTCCGATCTCTTCACGAAGACGCGAAAAGAAGGGTTCAACGGCTTAAGCGTGAAGGGAGGGAAGACGAAGTGCAGCAAATGATCCACGAGCAGCGCCGTCGGCTGGGCAAAATCAAGAGGTGGTGGGTACCCAAAAAGAAGGCTGCCATAAATGACGAAGAGCAAATCGAGGAAAGCCCAGCCGATCAAGCCAGGAGGGCGGCCAAAGGGAAAGGCAAAATTTCTGCATCGGTTAACATGGTCTTCATATTGCCAGCCGAGTTCGGCGCTCCCGAGGCCGATGCAGACACCATTGAAGATGAACTGGCAAAACTAGCAATCTCACCAGATCAGGCTGTCTTCGACAAACCAGAAGGAACCGAAAATCGGCACTTAAAGCCGTTGTACATTAAAGGATTCGTCAACGGCAAGCCGATTTCCAAAATGCTAGTCGATGGGGGAGCTGCAGTCAACCTCATGCCCTACGCAACATTTAGAAAATTAGGCAAAGAAGCCAAAGACCTGATAAAAATTAACATGGTGCTCAAGGACTTCGGCGGCAACCCATTGGAAACCAAGGGTGTCCTCAACGTTGAACTGACCATCGGCAACAAGACCGTGCCCACAACATTCTTTGTCATCGACGGGAAGGGGACTTACAACCTGCTGCTCGGAAGGGACTGGATACACGCTAATTGTTGCATCCCTTCTACAATGCATCAGAGCCTGATCCAATGGGACGGCGACAAGACCGAGATCATACTAGCCGACAGGTCAGTTAGCGTCGTCAGTGCCGATTTGTCACTTTGGGAAATCGAAGGCATTGATTGTCTATGTGGGAAAATCTGGCAAGCCGATTTTCTAAATGTGTCCAATTCAACGATACAGCCCATCGGAAACGACAAGCCGCAGCTACTGCTTTGAACAAGACATGGTGGAGGGCTCGAGCGTCTTTGGCATGGACACCGCGGACGAAGATGATGGCAAGCTAGGGCAAGGTTTCACATCGGCCAACGAACTAGAAAAAATTGACATTGGCTCTGGTGATAAGCCGAGGCCGACGTACATTAGCAAAAATCTATCTCGTTATTGTAGATCCCAGCTTATTGAATTATTAAAAGAATATAAAGATTGTTTTGCTTGGGAGTACTTTGAGATGCCCGGTCTCAACCCATAGATAGTGGTCCATCAGCTGCCGATTAAAGCAGGCTATCAGCCGTTCAAACAGCCTCCCAGGAGGTTTAAGGCCGATATGTACAATGCAATTAAAGCCGAAATCACTCGGCTATACGACGCGGGATTCATTCGGCCTTGCCGATACGCCGAGTGGGTCTCAAACATCGTCCCAGTATTGAAGAAAAATGGTAAACTTAGGGTGTGCATCGATTTCAGAGATCTAAACAAGGCAACCCCTAAGGACGAATACCCAATGCCGATAGCTGATCTGCTTGTCGACGCTGCCTCAGGCCATAAAATTATCAGTTTCATGGATGGCAATGCAGGGTATAACCAGATATTCATGGCCGACGAGGATATCCACAAGACCGCCTTTCGGTGTCCCGGCGCATTCGGCATGTACGAGTGGGTAGTAATGACGTTCGGCTTGAAGAATGCTGGGGCAACATATCAACGGGACATGAATTACATCTTTCACGATATGATCGGCTCACTAGTAGAGATATACATTGACGACGTGGTCGTCAAGTCAAGGGAGATAAAAGGCCACATTGCCGATCTGAGACAAGTGTTAGAACGGACGAGGAAATACGGTCTAAAGATGAACCCGCTCAAGTGCGCGTTCGGCATATCGGCCGGGCAAATCTTGGGATTTCTCGTCCATGAAAGAGGGATTGAAGTCACACCAAGGAGCGTAAATGCTATCAAGATAATTCAACCCCCGAAAGATAAAAAGCAACTCCAATCATTGATCGGCAAGATAAACTTCATCAGACGGTTCATAGACAATCTCTCAGAAAAGATGGAGCCGTTCACACCACTACTCCGGCTGAAAGCCGATCAAACATTCACATGGGGGGCAGAGCAGCAGAAGGCGTTAGACAACATAAAAAATTATTTCAGCTCCCCTCCAATTCTAATGCCTCCACAAAAGGGAATACCGTTCAAGCTATACTTATCAGGACAAATCAATCGGCTCAGTCCTAATCCAAGAGGTCGACGGCAAAGAAAAAGCTATCTTTTACCTCAGCCAACGGCTGCTAGACCCAGAGACGAGGTATTCATCTGTGAAGAAGTTATGCCTATGCCTCTATTTCTCATGCACGAAGTTAAGGCACTATCTGCTGTCCAACGAGTGCACGGTAATTTGCAAAGCCGATGTAGTTAAGTACATGCTATCGGCTCCGGTCCTCAAAGGAAGAGTTGGAAAGTGGATTTTCGCACTAACAGAGTTCGATCTGAGGTATCAGGCACCAAGGGCAGTCAAAGGGCAAGCCATAGCCGACTTCATTGTGGAGCACAGGAACGACTCAATCGGCTCAGTGGAAATTATGCCTTGGACTCTGACGTTCGATGGCTCGGTTTGCACCAACGGCTGTGGCATCGGCTTGGTCATTATTTTGCCCAGGGGGGGCAAGCTTCGAGTTTGCTTTTGCCATTAATCCTCACGCTACAAACAACCAAGCCGAATACAAAGCCGTCCTTAAAGGATTGCATCTACTCAAGGAGGTTGAAGCCGACGCCGTCGAAATAATGGGAGACTCATTGTTGGTCATCAGCCAATTATCAGGAGAATATGAATGCAAAAATGATGCGCTGATGGTTTATTATCGGCAATGCCGAGAATTAATGGACGGGTTTCGGCTAGTTACTTTGAAGCATATCCCAAGAGAGCAGAACATAGAGGCCAATGACTTGGCTCAGGGGGCATCAGGCTATCGGCGATGCTGAAAGATGTCGACATAGATGTTGTCGTCATTACAGCCGATGACTGGAGGTTTGAAGTTTACAACTATCTCAAGAACCCCTCCCAATCGGCTACAAGGAAGCTACGATACAAAGCGTTACGATATGTGTTGCTCGATGAAGATCTGTACTATCAGACGATTGACTGCGTGCTACTCAAGTGTTTGGGAGCCGATCAGGCTACGGTGGCCATCGGAGAAGTACACGAAGGAATCTGTGGCACACATCAATCGGCCCACAAAATGAAGTGGCTACTTCGCTGAGCAGGGTACTTCTGGCCGACGATGCTGGAAGATTGTTTCAAGTATTACAAGGGGTGCCAGGATTGCCAGAAGTTTGGCGCCATACAACGAGCACCAGCATCGGCTATGAACCCGGTCATCAAGCCGTGGTTGTTTAGAGGATGGGGCATTGATATGATCGGCCAGATCAATCCGTCCTCAAGCAAAGGGCATAAGTTTATCCTGGTGGCAATGGACTATTTCACAAAATGGGTGGAACGATTCCCCTCAGAAAAGTGGATTCTAGGGACGCAATCGAGTTTGTCAAAGAATACATCATCTACCGATTTGGCGTCCCAAAAACAATAACAACAGTCCAGGGATCCATCTTTGTATCGGACGAGTTTGTTCAGTTTGCCGACGGCATGGGGATCAAACTACTTAATTCTTCACCGTACTACGCACAAGCCAATGGGCAAGCCGAAGCCTCAAACAAAAGTTTGATCAAGTTGATTAAAAGAATGGCACAGCCGATTAGCCGAATCACTGTGGGCGTATCGGATGGCATGCCATGGGTCAATTCAAGTCCCTCCGTACAAACTGGTCTATGGACATGAAGCAGTTCTGCCATGAGAAAGTGTCATTGGTTCGAGGTGCATTCAACTGCAGGATCAACTCACAGCCAACGATTATTATCACCTGGTGGTGGACGAATCGGAAGATTTAGTTTTATCCAGGATGAGGGTCTTGGAAAAGGTCACAAAAGATAAAGAACGAATAGCCAGACATTATAACAAGAAGGTGGTGCCTAAATCTTTTGAAGGGGCGAGCTCGTTTGGAAGCTTATACTGTCGATCGGGTCTAGAGATAACAAGTTCGGCAAATGGTCACCAAATTGGGAAGAGCCTTTCAAGATCCACAAGTGCGTCTCCAAAGGAGCTTACATACTAAAAGGACTGGACGGAGAAGTATTTGGAAGGGCTCTTAATGGAAAATACCTAAAGAAATATTACCCAAGCGTATAGATCAACTCATGATTCGGCTATGGTTACTTAAGCCGATTTATGACAGCCGATGTCTTCTATTAACGAGGCATTGCCTTTAGGCATTTTTATGCACCATTTTCTGCTACATTTTATACGATCGGCACATGACTGACCGATAAGGACGGCCAGGATGCACGAATGGCTCGAACTCACAATTTTGTCGACACTGAAGCTATCAACAAAACTTGGGAGGCATATACGTACACAAGCCGATCGCAAAATGGGCCGACTGCAACGCAAAATCAGGCTACAACATTTGCCGATTCTTATTCATAATCGGCGTAAATCCGTCTTTGATTACACATCTCCTAGGTAATCTCTGATGGCCGCCAGGGCTCGGTTGACGGCCTCTGGAGACTCTAACTCTAAAGCATCCAAGATCAAATACTCTAGCCTAGTGACCCTTACATCGGTGGTTGTGGTTAACAGTTCGTTGGCAAGTCGTGTTCGTCTCGCTTCTAGCCTGTCGAGACGCATGAGCATTGAAGACGCCAAAGGAATAGCGGCCGGGACGCTACCAAGGTTGATGGGAGGTCTGGCCACTGGATGACGAGCGTCCTGTTCCCTGAAACGCTTCAAGTAGGTTCTCACTTGTCGTTCTTGGCTAGCCGTCAGTTCATATGGGTGTCCATGATCGCTAGAATCATCCGAAGGGGATGGAGCGGCTGCAAGGAGGTTAACTCCTGGTTCACCGACGAGCTTGAGGAAGCCATAAGTAGCCCTGCCAAAAGCTTGGAGATCTGGATGTTGTACACTAGAAGAATGAGTTTTTTCTTCGGCTGTGTGTTATTCGGGAAGGCCTGAAGGAGTCCATTTATAGAAAGAAAAGATGTGGTTTCGGATGTGAAAGGTCGCTGTCGATGTGAGAGTCGAAGAGGTCATCATTAAAGGCGTTGGGAATCATTGAATGGTTGGCGACTACTCAAGACTGGATACCCATTGCTCAGGACTCACGGGTTCTTGAAATGCAGATTCGAATGAGTCAGACTATGAGGCCAAATCGGCGGTACATTCAGATATGATCGGCCGGTAGCCAATGAGGCTAATGTTCAAGCGCTAACACTAACTATCACGGTGTGATCTGGGAATCGGCAACATAGAGCGATACAGGCGGCTGGAGCCAATTTCAACGTAAGCAACTCGAGACAATGCGCGCGGCCGAAAGCCAATCTTATCTACAAGTACAGCCGATCATATCTACGAACACGGTGGGAGATCGATAAATTATATCACGCGATTCGAAGCCAAGTACAAGCACGAGTAAAATGATCGTCCAGTCCCATCAGAGAAGCATGACAAGTATGATACAGAAGCGTTAGCCAATTTCAGAAGATAGAAATATTACAATCTCATTTTTTCAGAAAATCGGCTATGGCCGACAACGCCTTCCGCCTAATTTGGTCTATTTCTTCGATGGCCCTAACGTCGTCGGCCTCAGACCCCGCCACCGGTCGGACGCTCCTCACCAGGTTGCGCAGATGTACTACGGCCGCCTTGATGCCCTGGCGTTCAGCTTCGATCTTGGCCGGCAAGCCAGCCATGTACTCCTTGTGGATATTGATCTCGTTCATAACTTGGACGAGATCGGCTATCAGTTGATCTTGACGAGTGAGGAGCTGCTCGAGCTTGGCCGCCAGCTCGGTCTTCAGGCGGTCGAAGGTGGGCTTCCGACTCTCAATAGCGCCCTTGGTTAACTAGATGGTGGCCGACCGCGCTTGGCTCTCGCGGCGATCAATTATCCGCTGCCGTGCCCGCTCATACTTGAACTGATGGGCTTCCATGAAGGTCGCCGGCACAATGGCTTCGGATAGAGCTTCCGGTAGCTGGTCTTGGATATCTCTGAATCGTGCGCGTATCGAGCCGCTGTCGACCACCAGCGCGTCCAACGAAGCTTCCAGCCGATTGCCGATGTCGGCTAAGGTGGCCCGCAAGTCCTCAGCCGGCATCACCGACGCCTCCTCGCCGACGTCACCGGGCTCCTCGAACTCCGACAAGTCAAAGTTGAGGAGGTCGGCTATGTTCTGCAACAAAGAAGAGGATGATCAAGAAGATATTAAGCTGACAAAACTGATCATCAAGTTTAGTTGGCTTACCATTGGCACCGGGGTCGGAGCGGTTGGCTCGGCCGGATCGTTGCTCGCGGCCATCGGGGCCTCTTCGTCAGCATTGTCGCGACCGCCCTGACAGGCGCAGCATGATCACTGGACGCCTGGGGGACAGCCGATGGAGACCGCGGGGGCTGCAGAAGAAAGAGTTAGCGGACAAGTCAATTGGTTACTATGAGTCAAGTCACGGAGGACGATTACCGAGGGTACAGGACGTGAAGTGCGACCGGCCAATTTCTTGACCTGAAAGGAATGGTCCAACCAGATGCAAGTGATCATCATAAAGCCAAGCTTGGTGGAGTGAAGACTTACCGGCCGACATTTTGCTGGGAGACTTGGGGCTGGTGAGACGTCGGCTGGAGCATTGACCGACTCAGAACTCGAAATCCCGGGTTCGGCTGCCGCCCCAACAGCCACCGGCGCTTCCTCGCTAGCGACGGTGTCGAGGAACTACGTGACGGTTGGATCCAAGGGGGGAGACTATCGGCTGGCGCTGCCGGTTTTGTCTTTTTAGCCTCTTGGGGGCAGGCGCGGCCGATGACCGTGGTGGTGGTGCAACCTTTCTCTTCGTGCGATCGGCTGACGCACCTGCCCTCGCAGCAGCGATGCCAGCTTCAGCGCCTCCCAGCCGATGGCCGACGGAGCAAGGCCGCCCCCGGGCAGAACACCTAAACGGTACTCGATGGGCCGACCGGAATCGCTCACCCTCGGCCGCTCCATTTCCGTCTCCTACAGATCAAAGGGAAAATGTTAGTCGACTATGTCAACCGACGATGAGAAGAAGGAAATCAGTTGGGGTCTAAAGCTTACCGAGGGGATCTCTTCGGGTAGGTGGAGGTCGACGTAATAGAACGACCGCTGATGGAAGACGTGGCGCTTGATTTCAGCCCACCAGCGATCGTAAGCGGCGTTTTTCTTCAGCGACAATGTCATCACGCCGACGTCGCCGAGGGGAGGGCCGGCTATATTCAGCAGCCAATCCATTATCAAGTCTTGGCTGACCGCTCCCCTCGTTTCGATCTTGTCGGCATAGAAGAGGCCGATGGGCAGCTGCCCGAGACCAAATTGCCTTGCCGCCGATACCGGGTAATAGAACTCATAACTCTTGGGCACTGATCGGCCCTGATGAATCCCGGTCGGCAGGATGCAGGGGGATAGAGTGGCGATGAACAGCTCCCTGCATCTCGGGTTGTCGGCTGAGTTGACGTCGTCCCTATTGAAGTCGGCCAGCAACTCGAATATACTCTGGTCCCGGTAGAAATACCAGGCACGGTTCTCATGAGACGCCGTCATAGAGGGCTATAAACCATTCGGCTAGCGTTCGGCCGATTGCTTTGAGCATGCGTGGGCGGCCACCGCCTCTCCGTAGCTCATGCACCTCCTTGAGGTGATTTGGTTGCCGTCGTCGTTTTCAATCGGCTCCAGCCTTGGGAATTCAGCTGCTATCAGAAGGAGCCGACAGGCTATCTTTTGCGTTGCCAGCACTAACCAGATTTGGAAGAACCACCAGGGGCCGCCAATGGTGATGGGAGCGTCGGCGGCTATCTTTGCAGCGGCCTGGTGCACCATCTGATACAAGTAGCTGAGGAGGTACTTCCCCAGCGCAAGTTTGCTCCCATCGGCTAGAACTTCGGCTACAGCCTGCCAATTGGCAGTCGGCCCACAGCTCGATCCGCAGAACACGAACTTTTTGAGCCACATCATTAGGAATGCAGTGTGCTCCCTGTGGTCGACTGTCCCTTCCCTCATGTTTTGGGCAATGAAGCCGCTCCACCCGCCGATGGCCTTGGTTTTGAACTGATGTTGGCCTTTTCGGTTCAAGGTGCTGGGGTTGGCCGACGATTCGATGTCCAGTCCAGTTGTCATGTACACGTCGGCCAACGTGATAGTCATCGGCCCTTGCCGGAAGATGAAGGCATTGAAACTGTCGTTCCAGAAGTAAGTTGCAGCCGATAAGAGCGGCTCGTCTTTTTCCATGCCGGCAAGGGACAGTTCCAGGCATTGAGCGATCCCGGTTTCTTCCCACTGAGTGTACTTGGCCGATTGCACCCTTTTGTACCACTCGACCCAGGCTGCATCGGTGGTCGGCGAGGATTTGAATGTTCCATTCCAGTGGGCGAGGGACGGTTTAGCAGTATTAAAAGGGATCCGGTTGGTTTCGGCTATGATTATATCGGCTAGATCCGTGTTGCCGATAGGGCCGAGGAAGTACCTTTTCGCTTGTGTCAAATTGGGGATAAATACTTGATGTGACAGGTGCTACAGTTCAGAAAAGAGAAAAGAGGCGCTGATCAAGAACAGTCGCACATTACAGTTCAAAGAGAGGAGAAGTACTAATTGGTGAAAATAAAGGAAAGTGCTACTCAAAGGATGGCCGAATGAAATATCGATGCAACATGGTTGGGGAAATAAATCTGGATGAAAAAGGGGTTAAGGATCGGAAAGGAGTACCTCGGGGAACTCATTCACGGTGGCGATCGGAACGGCAGCGGCGGTTGGCCCAGCGGCTACGGCTGGCATAGTGGTGGTGGTCGGGGCGACTGAGGAACTTGATGCGGCGACGGTGGAAGCCATCGGAATGTTCGGGGGTGAAGATGGATCTGAAGAACGCGATGAAGTTCGATGGATGCCGGTGAAATCGCCGGAGAAGAGAGAGAAGGCAAGAGGCGTGTTTGAAAAGGAGGCTGAGTGCGCTTTGAGGGCGTAAGCAGTTCGGCCAAGGGGAGTGCGTATTTAAAGAGCATTTGGAGAGAAGCCGAAGCGGTTTAGGTCAAGAAAGAAGCGAGAGTTTGAACAGGAAAGCAAATCCGCAACACTTTGTATTACGGACTTGGCGGCATGTGTTAACACTAAAATTTGGTAATTGAGTTCCCAAGTCTGCAAAGACAAAGCAGAGTCGGATCGGCTGGAGACTGAGGTCGCATCGGCTAAGGAATGATCGGCTGCGAGGCCAATCGGCTAAGGATTGGATCAGGGCAGCCGATAGCCGGTTCCAGGTCTGGAAGAGATGAGACTGTTTCTAGTACAGAAGTTTGAGGATAAACAGAGGATTCGGTTGTTGATTGTGTGTTAAATGATATTGCCACTTATGGATAGAGTCCTGTAACGACAATTGTATTTGTAATTTAGGGGTTTGTTTAAGCTGTTAGTTGTGACACGGCATGGACCCTGTTAGGGATAATGTTGTGTTTTAAATGGTAGTTTAGATAGAGTCCAGGGTTTGTACAGATAATTGTATCTCGGGTATAAATAGGACACGAGACCTCCTATACAAGACACATTCACAATCAATCAAACTTTCGACGCATCGCCAACCTCTTCTTTCAGACGAGCACTTTGTTTGGCTACGGGCTGCATCGTTTCGATCCAAAGATCTAGGTAAATGCTTGTCATTAGTGGTGTAATATTTTGATTCTAGTGCTTCCATCGTAATGACACATTAGAATCAGGAGTTTATACTGCGCTATTTATCATATAGTGTATACAAATTAGATCAATGTTTAGATCTGTCCCGCCATTGGCTAGTTCTATCAAGAACTTGCGGCCAATAGGGTTAGATCTAAAGGTTGGTTGGTTTGTATGCGATATCCATCGTCTCGAGAGATATAAATCGGTTACAACAGATTGGGTTGTTCTTTTTATACTTAATGCTACATCATGTTTGAACTATTAAGTCGTTCTTAGAGCTGTCAATGATCTGTTCGGCTTGATTTATATTATTTAGAGACAGTGTCAGGGTTTCAGCCGGCCTTATCTGCCCTGATATGTTTCTTTTAATATATTTGTTATTAGATTTGTATTAGGAGTGCCTCTTATGTTAAGATCGCATTCCTGTCGGACGCGGCCAGCCGAAATCGGCCTGACATCGACGGCCGATGGCCGATTTCTAGGCATGCATTTGATTCAGGGGTGATATCTTTCTATAAGATTCATCGGAGTACTAGCCGATTCCTTGTTAGCTTTCCAGTATCGGCTAGGTTATCGATCCATATATGTATTATTCTGCATTGTATTTGGGTTAAGCGGCTGATGCTGTCTCGGTATAGTCGATCCATTCCAGTCGCTTGGCTTAAATATAGTTTAGAATAGCATATATATGTTTATGGATTCCCTCAGCCGATCCCGTGGGGATCTAACCTAACATTTAATGCATGTTTCCTTGTTTTTCTTGTTGATTGACAGATCAAATCAACTGGCACGCCTTGCACATTGTAGGCAGCCGAGAAGGACCTGCACTGGAGTCAAACAGATCTCCCAGGCCAGCGCGTGAGAGATTTCTCATCAACAGTTGTGTACATTAATGATGGTGCAAAGGTGCATAACCCTCTCTCTCCTCTCGCACAGCATTAAGTATGCCCTGGTGCCTATCAGATATGACGCCAACCTCCCTACCAGGCCCGACCACATGTACCCTCACAAGCCTCAAGAACCATCCCCAACTATCGTTGTTCTCCCTCTCAACCAAAGCAAATGCAAGAGGAACCAGCTTGTTGTTCGCGTCACAGGATATGGCTATAAGAAGTGTGCCCTGATACTTGCCAATCAGGAACGTACCATCGATGGAGAAGACGGGGCGGCAGTGCCTGAAAGCCTGCACGCACTGAGGGAAGCACCAGAAAGCAGGAAAGAATATCTGCCTCCCATTCATCCATGCGCCTGGTTTAGGGATGTACTCTTAGTGCATTCCTGAATTCACCGATTTGATTGCATTCAGAAGTACTGGAAGCTGCTCGTAACCATCCTCCCATTCCCCATATATCATCTTCCACACCCGCTGCTTAGCCCTCCATGCTTTACCATAAGTTATCACATAACCCTGGTAAATATCCATAAATGTCTTGATAATTGTCCTAACCTTCATGTTGGGCTTTCCCTGCAATATTCTCATCAACCGCTTTGCAATTAGGATAGATGTCAACTGTCGATGCTTCGTGTTGAGTTCAAGTGAGGCACAAGTGGGTGGCCCGACAACTCTTGTTATCTTCCACTTTCCGGTGACCTTTTGCTTCCTTGCACAAACCTTCCATAGGCAGCGTTCATGTTCACAAACAACCGTGTACCGCCTCTCTACATAGGAGTGCAAAACCTTGTAAGGCCTCTTGCGTATCACTGCAAACGCCTGCAACCACCTCTTCAATGCAGGAAGGTCATTGAAAACCCTGTCCTTCTCAATTTCCATGCTAGGACCAACCTCTGGAGCTTCGAGGAGCTCATCATCACGACCCTCAACAAACGCCTAATCGGAATTAGTAAGATCACTAAACTCGTGAACTCTAGGATCACGACGGCCGGGGAAGATACACCTAAGCATCTCAACATCACTCTCCGTCAGCTTTGTTGATCATCATCAGAGTCAACAGCCCTTGCGATCTCATAAGGCTCCCAATCATTGTACACTTAAACACTATTGGATGCCTGAAATCCGTGAGCACCCACATATTCGGGAATGTCTCCTGCAACATATGCACGAATAGAAGGAAAGAAACAAATTAACAGAAGGTGGATAGAACGGGGTAGGATGACGAGAACTGTTGCATAATTGAAACTTACTCGGATGATTTTGTGTCAATGGGATCTCCTGAAAATGATATGCCACATCATCATTAGTCCGACAAGCATCTCCAATTGTCTCACCTCCTTGGACCTCATTGGGGGCAGATTGAGCATCAGGAACCATACATGCATTCAGAAGAGGTTCCGGGACCCCTATGGCAGGGTATGGCTGATCAGCCATCAATGGAGAAAACCCATGATGATTGGGATCAAGCAACACCTGACGCACAACCACGTCCAAAGTCTGGAATTGGCTCTTCATAGCCGATCTCACAAAGTTCTCCCACTGATCTCCACACGTAGTTGGGATCATCTTCCTTTGGATGTTGAGAGAGGATCCTAGGTAAAGTACACCCTCGACTTCGATGGCATCATCTCCATGGCAATGTAGCTCCTCCCGAGCCCTACCAACCAACTCACTAAATGTTGGTTTCTCGTTGAATAAAACCGGCACACTTTGCATGTCTACGAACTCCAATATCCATAGCGATCTCTTTCCACGGTGCCTCTATGATATAAGTTGTTCATCTATTAGTCCAACAAAATTTGAAATATAGTTATTTTAGTCCAAAGTAGTTGCTACTTAGTACTAAATTTCTAGAAACCGCTAAAGTTTTGAAATGACCTGAAAATTTTTAAAAGAAACTCTGGCCCATAGGAAAAAAATTTAATACTAAACTTCGTTATCACAATCGGAAATTTTGGTGTATGATCTACCACTGACCCTCATGAACTAGACTGGGTAATGTGTTTCGACAAAATACATTGAGTTGTTGATTTGGTAGTTGCACTTTTGGAATGGATCATGGATAGATGGATTCAGTTAATGGAATATAAAAATCATAAGGGGCATAACCTGAAAGGTACATGGAAATAAGACTGCAGACAAATTGCAAGCCTATACTATTGCTGCTGACTTTGTATCTTAAAATTAAGAACTATCCATGTCCCAATCTGAATTTGGTGGCCAATGTCATAGATGCCATGCATCTGCATTCATTCTTGTTATTGCCTACAAGTCTAGCAAAAGGTTTTAACTTTCCATATTTTCGAGTGACTTCGTGGTTATATCTGAATCTTCTTTTTGTTTTCCCTATATTGTCAACAAAAGCATGCTACATTACCACTTTGAGACTTGATTACAATACCATACACTTCCTAATTGTTGAACTGTCCAATCACAAAAAAAGTGGTAGATTGGGTGCACATTGTTCTGATGTTGTTTAGCTTTTCAACGCGTTAATGTGAATAACATGTAAACACTTGTAAATTTCTCAAATCTACTGTTGCTCTACAAACATGTTGATGTCGAGCAAGTGGGAGCCATTTTCCAGCTTTATTCCACATGCAAGATCCAAACATACAAGTGGTTGATTCTCATGTAACTTTTCCTTGGGAAATAAATCAAACTTTCACAATTCAATTTCTAGTTCAAATTTTACAAACATTGCATACTTTCACAATTAAATTTAACGTACATTGCTACAATTTAAATTTTAAATTTATTTGCACTTTACCTATTCCAGGAAGGGGGCCGGACGGGGCAATTGAGGACGGGCCGACGAGGGCCGGCGGTGGCCGCCAGCGTAGGGGGACGGTGGCGTAGCGCCCGATCGCAGGGCAGGGCGCCGTGCCGCGGGGCAGCGTGTCGGGGCAAGGCCGGCCGTGCGGGCGCGCCGCAACGGCAGGCGAAGCGCCGGGGACGGGTGGACTACAACGGTAGGCGGGGCGCCGGGGACGGGCGGGCCGCGCAGGCGAACGGTGCGCCGGGGCAGGCCGGTGTCGATGCGAGCGTGGCGGTGGGAATTTTGTGCGGGTTGTGGATGAGTGTGGACAGAGGATGAAGATGGGTCCACCTGTAAGCACGGCTGTTGGCGCCGAGCTCGGCACCAAGATCTATGTGTCACGCCTAGAAATTCAGACTCGAATTTCCGAAGCTATATGTGTATTAAAATCCCTGTCCAGGACCAGCCAGAGTACACATACGACAATTGTTGTTATTACAGTTCCACGTCTTAGAAACATTACAAAAAGATTACAAAAGAGCAGCGGAAAAAGGAAAAAGGGGCCTAAGCCTAAGCTTGACGCTGGCCACGTGGCTTCACCCACTTCACAGGCAACTTCCAGAGTGCAGGACAAAGCCTACTCAACTTTGTCTTCTTCTTCAGCTTCTTGCTCAGGTTCTGGTGAAGAGGCAAGGATGAGTATTTTCACGTACTCAGCAAGTCACACCGGAAGGGGGAGAGAAATGAATGCAGGGAAGACAAGGGTTTGGCTAAGATTTGCTTTTGCGCAAACATCGAGGGTTTTCCAAACAAAAAAGGATTTTGAACACAGTCAAAACAAAAGTAATTTAAGTAATTAAGGTATTTTGAATCCAACACTGTCCAACGTTATCCCCACGTTGTGATAGGCCCAGCCCATCCACCTATACTAGTCATGTTCCAATAATCAGGGTTTTAAAAGTGTGAGACTAATCACGATGAGCTCGGTTGATCGCCCCATTACCGCGGGCACGGCTATTCGAATAGTTTTACTCTGATCAGAGGGGTGCAACTGTATCCACAAGACACAGCCCCACAACACGGTCTCCCGTGCGCTGGAATACCACCATGGTACCCCGAAAAGGAAACTGTAATAGGACCTTTCGTATAACCCCCCGCTAACCAAGCGAACCCCACCAAGGTTTCGCCCCCACTCCTGGACCCTGGGATGTGGGCAGCCCCCCGAGTGCCTCGGTGAATCCGATAGCCCAGCAACCCTTATACCGGGGCCGACTGAAACTCCATCCCACACCCTTGCCGATGGGTTCATCAGCTAGGAGAGGTTACACTACGGGACCCACCTTACCCATTTTGGCTTGTGGTTTGCACGGTCATTCTCCCGAGGGTTCCGGTGAACCGGTCCTTAATTGCCATGGGCGCCGCTAACCAAAACCATAGTACCCACAGCCCACCATTTGTCACATTTTAGTTATTAATCTGGTTCACCAAGATCTCTAATTATTAATCTTCCGAACAGATGTCCAGGAGAGACATATTAAGTGAGAATGACCCATTTAGTGAGCTAGTGAATCTAAGCCAGGCTAAGCATAACTTAGTCCTAAATATAATCATATTATTTACCCAAGTTTAGTCAAAGGGTTTGAAGTATCAAACCTAAGGCATAATCTAAATATATGGTTTACTATTTCCCATGAAATGACATTATAAAATGCATGCGATTTTATAGAGTAAAACATGTGTTTTAGCAAAATGGGAGCAATATGATCAATAATATAGCATGACTTGCCTTGCTCTTCGACTTGGGGGACTTCCGCAACGACTTCGAAGTAAACCGAAACGGTGGAACTACCGGGATCTACATGGCAAACAAGCAATTCAACAAAACAGGCTAAAAAGCTACTGAAACAGCGAACAGAACTATTTTTAATGGATTCTTGGAATTTTTATGAATTTAATGAAATTTGAATGGGCTAAAACGGAGGTCGGATTGAAAAGATATGATTTTTAGAAGTTTTCTGGGTTTTTTTACTAAAAAATGATTTATTGGCGTCAGCGGCTAGGGTTGACGCCAGCAGTCGAGGGCTGACGTCAGCAGTCCGCGGGAGCGCCGGTCCACGGTGGACCGGGTCCACGGGCTGGACGGGCGGTGCACCACGTGGTGTACACGTGGCGCCGAGGTGGCGACCACGTGGCGTGCCACGCGGGCGAGCGGGAACGGACGGTGCCGATCGGCCGAATTCGATCGGACGACCGAGAGGAAAGGCGCGGGGCGCGGTCGATCGGCGGCGGTGGCCGGTGGTCGGAGGCCGGCCGGTGCCATTCGGGCGGCGGCGCGGGGCGGCGGAGTGCAGCGGCTCACGCGCGGGTGGAGCCGCGCACACCGCACACAGCGACGTGGAATTGGACCAAGGGGAAAGGGGGGAGCTCACCGTGGGTACCGCCGGAGTTGGGGGAGAAGACAGCGCGATTGGTGAGGGAGACAGCGGGCGGCAACGGAGAGGGACGACCGAGGTCGCTCGGGCGCCGAGAAGAATGAAGGAAACAGCGGCGAGGTCCGGGACGACTCAGGGCGACGGGAAATCATGGCCGAAAACCAGGAACGGGCTCGGGAGCTTGCGCGCATGGTGCTGGAGCGAGAGAGACAGGGGAGCTCGGGTGAGGGTGTGGGGAGGACGGAGAGGCCACGGGGATGCTTTTATAGGGGATGGGAAGGTCGGCGCCGATCGGATAAGGGCGTAATTGCTCGCCAGAGGGAAATTTGGGGAAGTAATGGCCGGCGATTAACTCCGGCCATTAGGGCGTGCGGGAGCGGCGGCGGGGTTTAAAGGTCGGCGGGACCGGTGGGAGTTAAGGCGACGGGATCTGGGCGCGGGGAGGCGGGCGCGCGAGATCCGAGCGGAGAGGGGCGGCGGAAATGGCGCCGGAACGGCCGAAGGTAGGGGACAACGGCCTGACAGGTGGGCCCCACCTATCGGCATCCCGAGGTAAAAGGGGAGGCAAATCGGACTTATTTCCGGGCGCAAGAGTTAAACGGGTCGCGGCCTTCGGCCGGCCCGCGAGGGAGAGAGGAGAGAGGTGCGCGGGCGGGAACGGCTGGGCCGTCGGCCTGGCGCGCGCTGGGAGGGGATGGGTCGTCGGCTCGGGCCGGCGGCCCACGACCGATTTGGGCGGGAAAAGGACGGAAGGAGAGAGAAAAAGGAATTTCCTGGGATTTATTAATTCTGATTTTGATTTTAATTGGTTAAGAATAATTTCTAGTGCTCTGAAAATTCCACTAAAAATCCTGTTAGTTTATTTTGACATGTAGAATTTAAGAAAAATCCTATCATGCCATTTCCCTTTAGAATTTGGCTTTTAAAATTTTTTGTTCTCTCTAGTTAATTCCAACGATTTTCTTTTATGATTTTCTTTTGGATTTTTATAAAGGGAAAACACCTCAGGGTGTTAAAACCTACCCCCTTAAACGGAATCTCGACCCCGAGATTCGGAGGTACTGGCGAACAGATAGGGATGAGCAGCCTTTAGCTCATCTTCCCTTTCCCAGGTTGCTTCTTCTTCGGAGTGATGAGTCCATTGAACTAGAACCTGATAACCTTGTTCCAGGTTTTCCGCTCACTGGTTTCGAGGATACGTGCTGGTTTCTCCACATAAGTCAGATCTTCCTAGATTTTGATCTGATCTGGACTGGCCTGTTCTTCCGGTACTCTCAGAAACTTCTTGAGCTAGGAGACGTGGAAAACGTCATGGATTCCCGCCATGTTGGGTGGCAATTCGAGTTGGTATGCTACTTCACCTTGTCACTCTTGAATCTGATATGGTCCCACATAGTGTGGTGCCAACTTGCCCTTGGTTTGGAATCGGTGTACTCCCCGAAGTGGGGTGACACGGAGATATACATAGTCTCCGACTTCGAAAGCTAGCTCTTTGCGGCGGTTGTCTGCATAACTCTTCTGACGAGACTGTGCAACTTTCAACCTTTCTCTTATGATTCTAACTTTCTCTTCGGCCTCATTTAACACTTCAGTCCCAAACAACTGACGTTCGCCGGTCTGATCCCAGAAAAGCGGAGTACGACACTTTTGTCGATAAAGCGCTTCGAAAGGTGCCATCTGTAAACAGGCTTGATAACTGTTGTTATAGGAGAACTTTGCATAGGGCAGGCTCTTATCCCAAGCTCCTTCGAAATCCAGAGCACAAGCTCGCAACATATCTTCCAAAACCTGGTTTACACGTTCCGTCTGGCCTCGGTTTGTGGGTGATAAGCTATGCTAAAATTCAACCGGGTGCCTAGTTCCTCTTGTAGCTTCTGCCAAAACTTGGAGGTGAACTGACTACCACGATCAGACACTATCTTCTTGGGTACCCCATGAAGACACATAATCCTTGCAAGGTACAATTCTGCTAACCTCCTTCCCGTATAGGTGGTGTGTACGGGAATGAAGTGAGCAACCTTAGTGAGGCAGTCGATGATAACCCAGATAGAATCGTGTCCCGACGATGTCCGAGGTAAACCGGTGATGAAATCCATCCCGATTTCCTCCCACTTCCATTCCGGGATCTGGAGTGGCTGTAGTAATCCAGCAGGCCTCTGGTGTTCTGCCTTCACTCGCTGGCATACATCGCATAGTGCCACGAACTCTGCTATTTCTCTTTTCATGCTAACCCACCAAAATTTCTCCTTAAGGTCCTGGTACATCTTGGTACTTCCCGGGTGGATAGAATACTGACTCTGATGAGCTTCAATAAGGATTAACTTCTTCAATTCCTTATCCTCTGGCACGCATATCCTGTTGCCCATCCATATGGTTCCGTGCTCATCTTCCGTGAAGTCACGAGCTTTTTCAACCCTCATGTTTTTCTTAAGCTCAGTTATGTCAGGATCCGAGGCTTGAGCTATGCGAATTTGGTCTAAGAGTGTAGGTTGGGCTTCAAGAGCAGCCACAAATCCGGGTTCGATAATTCCCAGGTTTAGACGCTCTAGGTCCTGTTGTAACTGTTCACATTTCCCTTCTATGTGAACAGAGTTATAGTAACTCTTTCGGCTCAAAGCATCAGCTACCACGTTAGCTTTGCCAGGGTGATAGTGTATACTTAGATCATAGTCCTTGATCAACTCCAACCACCTTCGCTAACGGAGATTCAAATCCGGTTGGGTGAAAATGTATTTCAGGCTCTTATGATCCGTATATATTTCACATCGATTACCGATGAGGTAATGTCACCATATTTTCAAAGCATGGACGACTGCTGCTAGTTCCAAGTCATGTGTTGGGTAGTTAGACTCATGAGGTCTCAACTGGCGGGAAGCATAAGCGACCACTTTTCCTTCTTGCATCAATACACAACCTAATCCTTGGTGACATGCGTCGCAATAGACTTGAAAATCCTTGGTTTGATCTGGCAAGATCAATACGGGTGCATACACTAGTTTTCTCTTGAGAGTTTCAAAACTTTGGTTGTGCTCGGCAGTCCATATGAACTTTTCATTCTTCTTTAACAACTGCGTCAATGGCTTGGCAATCTTTGAGAAGTTCTCGGTGAACCGACAGTAATATCCCGCAAGTCCTAGAAAACTCCTGATCTAGGTGACGGTTTTGGGTGGAGTCCACTTGGTTACTGCTTCCACATTGGAAGGATCCACTGCGATTCCTTGGGCATTCATGATGTGTCTGAGGAATTGCACTTCCTTCAACCAGAAAGCACATTTGCTAAACTTAGCATAGAGCTGGTGGTCTCTTAACTTTTCGAGTACCAACCGGATATGGTGCTCGTGTTCCTCTTCCGACTGGGAGTAGATCAAGATATCGTCCATGAACACTACAACGAACTTGTCTAGGAATTCCATGAACACTTTGTTCATCAAGTTCATGAAAAAGGCTGGGGCATTGGTAAGCCCAAAGGACATGATCGTATACTCGTACAGACCGTACCGAGTGATGAAGGCGGTCTTGGGAATGTCCTCCTCTCGAATTCTTAGCTGGTGATAGCCTGACCGCAGGTCTATCTTTGAGAACACCTTTGCTCCCTTTAATTGATCGAACAGATCGTCAATCCTAGGGAGAGGATACTTGTTCTTGATAGTGACCTCGTTGAGTGCGCGATAGTCGACGCACATCCTCTTGGTCTTATCCTTTTTCTCCACAAATATTACTGGAGCATCCGAGGGTGATGTGCTTGGGCAGATATAGCCTTTTTGTAACTGTTCATCCACTTGCTTCTTGACCTCTGCCAAGTCATTGGCTCCCATTCTATAAGGCCTCTTGTGGATCGGAGCAGTGCCAGAGATTATGTCAATCCGAAACTCTATTTCTCTTTTGGGTGGCATTGTGGTTAGGTCTTCTGGGAAGACTTCCGGGTACTCACAAACCACGGGAATATCTTCTAACTTCGCCTGGTCCTTCCCTTTCTCTTCGGGTTTCTCCTTAGCCGAGATCCGATTCAGACTTGCCACTACCCGCAACGGTTTAGGGGAGCGGTAAATCACTCTCTTCCCTTCATCATTGGTCAATGAGATCGTGCGGCTTGTGCAATCGATCAGGCCTTTATGACGGGTTAGCCAGTCCATCCCAAGGATGACATCAAGGCCTTTTGATTCTAGAAGGATAAGATTGGCTAGAAAGGGGGATCCTTGGATTTCTATTGCCACTAAAGGGCAAAAGTAGGCAGTGTCCAAATGTTTCCTGGGAGTTTGAACCCGCATGGGTATCTTAAGTTTTAATACCGAACAAACCATGTGTCCCCATAAATGTTGTTGATATGAAAAAATGGGTTGCACCCAAATCGAACAAGACCGATACGTTAAAGGAATTTGCAGGAAACATACCCAGTATGACATCTGGTGCGTCCTGTGCCCCTCTGCCGAAGCATGATTCACTCTTGCCTGGATAAACCGGGGCACATGTTTTGGTCTTGGACACTTGTCTGCGAAATGTCCAGGTTCTCCACAGTTGAAACAGTTGCCGAGTTTGAATCCCGAGTCCTTCTTTGGCGGTACTGGCTTGGATTGAGGTGGCGGTTGTGCCGTTGGCGGAAGCAGAGCCGGGTTACGCTGCGGTTGTCCGGGACGGCTTCCACTGGGTTGGAAATTTCTGGGATGGTATGGGCGATGTTGGAGGACGATCATAGTGGTAGGTCCACTTTGACCACCCGGAGTGAAACGCAGCCGTTGGGGATTCCCTTGCTGAGGTTGTGGCCTAAACTGAGTAGCCTTCCGTTTTCTGAGCATTTTATTGCGTTGATCTTCTTGACGGATGGTTTTGTCGACTAGCTTCTCGAAGTCGACATATTCTCCGGAGATGAGTTTGTCTGTTAACTCATCGTCCAGCCCGGCCAAGAACTTTTCTTGACGCTCGGCGTCAGTGCGTACGTCCTCTGGAGCATATCGCGCTAAGCGATTAAACTCGTGCAAATACTCGGTGACAGTCCGAGTGCCTTGCTCCAGGGATCTGAATTCCCTCTTTTTCTAGGCTACTATCCTTACGGGGATGTGCGCCTTTCAGAATTGGTGGCAGAACTCTGCCCAAGTAACCGCAGGTGCATCTGCCCGACGGGTAACCAAGAAGTTGTCCCACCAGGCTGAGGCGGGGCCTTGGAGTTGGTGGGTGGCGAAAGACACGCATTCTTGGTCCGTGCACTGTAGTAGGTCCATTTTCTTTTCTATGGCATTGAGCCAATCGTTAGCCTCCATGGGGTTGGTGGTGCTGGAGAAAGTTGGGGGTCGGACACGAAGAAACTCTGATAGTTTGTTTTGTGGTGGTGCGAAATGGTCGTGATGATTCTAGTTCTGTTGTTGAAACTATTGCATCATTTGCAACTGCATCTGTTGATGCTGCTGTTGCATTTGCTGCATCATTGTAGCCATCATCTGGGTCTGGTTGGCTAAGACTTGAGCCAAAGTGATGTTCTCGGGTGGAGGAGGTGGGTTGTTGACATTGGTTTTGGTGTTGTTCTCAGCTGACTCAGTGATGGTGTTGGTACTGTCATTCCTGGTGTTCACCATCTGAAGGAGCGGAACAAACAAGCGGGGAGAAGGAGTAAAACATATTGGACAGAGAAGATGATCTTTATTGCTTGTTTTGATCTGTTCTTTATTTAAAACACTTAAAACATACTCAACATCCTTAATTGGACAACCCATACCCACACTTGATACAGGTTGACCACTACCCATGCACAACACTCCTACCACACAGCAACTAAACAAATAGGAAAACTAGGAAAACGGTAAACTAAGGGTGGAGACAATCTAGGGGTCGGAGCGGCTTCCGCGGTCGGTGGAGTTGAAACCACTCCCTTGGGAGTTCCCGTCTTCCTTTTCCTTCGAGTGGCTTCGAGAGCTTGCTAACTCTTCTTTTCTCCCGGGGCTCTTGGAGCTGCCGCTGCTACTGCCTTTGCTGCTATTGGACACGGAGATCCATCAACCTCCTCTGCTCGGGGCAGGGACCAGAGCAGGAGTAGGATCTGGCACTGGGGCGGGAACTGGGGAAGGTGGCGGTGCAAGAAGGGGAACCCTGGGCGCCAGCTGCATCCGCATCAGGGCCTTGGTGTTCTTACGCGGCGTGATCCTGATCCGAAGGATGTTGGGAGGTGGAAGTCCTTTCAGACTGGCGATTTCTCTCTTGAGACGATCCACTTCATCCTTCCAGTTCTTGATCCTTAGGATCTTCTGGTCATTCAAGGCCTTGGCTGCCATGTGAAGATCTGGGTGCATCTTGTCCAGCCCTTCAATCACAGTCCTCATGTGAGAGAAGGTGGTGTTGTTCTCCCCTTCAGCGGATTGGAAAGAGTTGACTGCTGTTGAACTTCCACGCCGGGGATGGTATCGGTAAGTAGAGTGGCGAAGATGATAGTCATGCATCTCCCTCATCCGAGCCAGCATCAGATACGCAGCCTCTTGGCAGGCATGCTCATCCGTTCCTCCCGAAGCCGTGACCACCATGTTCGGGATGTTGGTGCCGACGAAGCCGTGCATCTCCAGGCGGACTTGGTGGGGCAACTCGTTGCCGAACGGTGAGACGACAGTGTACTCGGGTGCATCCGGATAGCCTACTGCCAAGGCCATCCTCGCCAGCTCTGTGACGAATCCCTTCAAACCCTGACCATTGTAGGTGACTGGACGACCTGCCATCTAGAGGAGACAAGGTAGGGGATCAATGCATGCTCAAACCCAAGTTAGATAAACGGTAAAGGACTCAAGTAAAGTAAACGAGAAAAAGAGGGTTTTTGAGAAACATTTTTATGAGGCTAAGTAAAACTTCTAACGACATCCCCTAGATGATACTGTAATGCTTGAAAATAGATGCTTAGTTATAATATAAAATTGGCGACCATTCCCTCCTATCTCGACTTAGGGCTTTCTTCCCTTAGAAAATCCCGACTGACGGTCGAATAAGAGTGCAGATGATTTTTTTTCAAATTTTAGCTTCAAAATCCTATCACTTAGACTAACCTGGTTTTCAAAATTCTGTTTTGAAAGAGACTCAAAATTCTTCCCAATCTCGAGGAAACAAGACCCATTTTCCCGAAACGACTCCAAAAGCGAGGACTTATGCATATGAAAAGGTTCAGAGGGCTCCTAAGGTTTTTCCATTTGGCTTTTCCTACGGTCTGAAATTTGGCTCTGATACCAACTTGTCACGCCTAAAAATTCAGACCCGAATTTCCAAAGCTATATGTGTATTAAAATTCCTATCCAGGACCAGCCAATGTACACATACGACAATTGTTATTATTACAGTTCCACGTCTTAGAAACATTACAAAAAAATTATAAAAGAGCAGCGAAAAAAGGAAAAGGGGGCCTAAGCCTAAGCTTGACACTGGCCACGTGGCTTCACCCACTTCACAGGCTAGTGAGCTAGTGAATCTAAGCCAGGCTAAGTATAACTTAGTCCTGAATCTAATCATATTATTTACCCAAGTTTAGTCAAAGGGTTTGAAGTGTCAAACCTAAGGCATAATCTAAATATATGGTTTACTATTTCCCATGAAATGACATTATAAAATACATACGATTTTATAGAGTAAAACATGTGTTTTAGCAAAATGGGAGTAATATGATCAATAATATAGCATGACTTGCCTTGCTCTTCGACTTGCGGGACTTCGGCAACAACTTCGAAGTAAACCGGAACGGCAGAACTACCGAGATCTACATGGCAAACAAGCAATTCAACAAAACAGGCTAAAAAGCTACTGAAACAGTGAACAAAACTATTTTTAATGGATTCTTGGCATTTTATGAATTTAATGAAATTTGAATGGGCTAAAACGGAGGTCGGATTGAAAAGATATGATTTTTAGAAGTTTTCTGGGTTTTTTTACTAAAACAGAAAAATCCTTAATTGATTTATTGCGCAATAAAGCCCGTGGGAGCGTCGGCGGCTAGGGCGATGTCAGCCTTGAGGGCGACGGCGGTCCGCGGGAGCGCCGCGTCCACGGTGGACTAGGTCCACGGGCGGACGGGCGGTGCACCATGTGGCGTGCCACGCGGGCGCGAACGGACGGTGCGTCGGCCAAGCCGTCGAGACGGCTGAGAGAGAAAGGCACGGGCGCGTTCGATCGGATCGGATAAGTGCGTAATTGCTCGCCGGAGGGAAATTTGGTGAAGTAATGGCCGGCAATTACCTCCGTCCATTAGGGCGTGCGGGAGCGGCGGCCGGGGGGTTTAAAGGTCGGCGGGACCGGTGGGGAGTTAAGACGGCGGGATCCTGGGGCGCGGGGGAGGCGGGCGCGCGAGATCCGAGCGGAGAGGGCGGCGGAAATGGCGCCGGGCGGTCGGAGGTAGGGGACGACGGCCGATAGGTGGGCCCCACCGTCGACGTCCGGGGTAAAAGGGAGGAAAAACGGATTTATTTCCGAGGCGCAAGAGTTAAACGGGCGCGGCCTTGGCCGCCGCGAGGAGAGAGAGAGAGGCGCGGCGGCAGAACGGATGGGCCGTCGGCCTCGCGCGTGCGGGGAGGGGATGGGCCGTCGGCTCGGGCCGGCGGCCCACGGCCTATTTGGGCAGGAAAAGGACGGAAGGAGAGAGAAAAAGGAATTTCTCGGGATTTATTAATTCTGATTTTGATTTTAATTTGTTAAAAATTATTTCTAGTGCTTTGAAAATTCCACTAAAAATCCTATTAGTGTATTTTGACATGTAGAATTTAAGAAAACTCCTACCATGCCATTTCCCTTTAGAATTTGGCTTTTAAAATTTTTTGTTCTCTCCAGTTAATTCCAACGATTTTCTTTTACGATTTTCTTTTGGATTTTTATAAAGGGAAAAACACCTCAGGGTGTTACACTATGGCGTCAAGCTTGGCGCCATCCTTATTGGCGCCGATCTCGGTGTCAAGATCCATGGCGCCGAGGTCGCCACGTCGGCCTCGGCGCCACGTGGTGCAAATATCTCGGCGCCGAGTAGGGTAAGCTCGGCGCCATCACTATTGACGCCGAGCTTGGGGTCCATTCCCGCAATTCAAACCGCGGGGCCTATTTATGAGAATTTTTCTAAATTTGGGCCAAAAAGCAAAAATTCGGGCGTTCACGGCTACCACTAGGGTTGAAAACGGAGGGAATTTTTCCCGCCCCGCCCGCCCATTTTTCTACATTTGACCCGATCGTTTCCGTATTTTCGGAAAATTCGGAAACTGAATGAAAGTAGAAATGACATTTTTCCGTCCGTTTTCGTGGAATTTCATATTTAATCAGAATATTTCGGGATTGTATCCGAATTTAACCCGAATTTCAGGCACATCAATATTTGTGTCTCGAAGGCCCAGCCGTCTAGGCCCATCTAAACAAAACATATCCTATCCTCCATCCATCGGGATCCTTTTGATTTGAAGTGAATGATTGTATGTCATCATAGACCTTTCATATCAATTATCTTATAATTCAGACTGGTTGATAGAATTATCTTAATTATCTTGTTAATTATCAAAATAAAGAACATACGTGGTTAGAAGATATGTAAATTCCGACTTAAATTTTGGGTTCCGACCATTTCCATGTAATGCTGGCCCTCTTTCACCCTTAACTTGGATGGATCTGGAATGAAAAAACTTGGGGCCTCAAAGTTGTGTAAGATCCTGAGATCTCGAACACATATATCTCGTTACTTCATGTATGAAATATTTCTTCTTTCCTGAAATAATGTGACACGTACACACCGGGGAGTATGCCACAATCATCGGCTACAACAAGTAAATGAGAGCAAGGCAGGTGCCGAAGCTTAGGCTTCATACAACTGCAACTGTGTCTGCCATCCGCCTTCAGGACACATTCCCACACGGCTTGCTTGCGGTAGATACCACGTCTGCTCCTATCAACACAGAATACTTCGTATCGATGAACTTTGGTGCCTTAAGAAACAACTCTATGCCCCTGGGCCTTAGCTATTTTAGCTTTCATGTACTTAGTCACTATGATCCCAAAAAATATATTGTTGTCCATCATTGAGGGATCAATTTTCTTGTATCAATTCCTGAAATATGCCTGTGTGTTGTGAAGGATAAATTCAACAATACCAACCAATGGGAGTCCTCACACTCCTCGCATTACCCAGTTGTAAACCTCGGCCAGAGTAGTTTCATTATGCCATATCGAGAACCATCAGTGTTGAACAAGAGAGTCCACTTCTCCTTTGGTTCATTCTCAATCCAATGCGAAAATTTTTGAATAGATAATGTCAACCTCCTTCTCATCGTGGGTGGGTCGTTATGTAGTGGACCTAGAGGTATTAGAGGCTCATCACCTTCAGCTTGTCCTTAGCGAGATTGCTCGTCTGTTTGCTTCGTTGTCAACTCATTCAACCTTCTCCACAACTCATTGAATTTTTTCTCTTGATTCTTTGCACAAAGCCTCTTGAAAAGATCCATCAGATGCTTGTTCTTGAATTGCTTGTAGAAATTAGCACCCATGTGACGCATGCACCATCTACTCCAAAGATCGGGCCACCTAGCTGGAAGTGCCTTCTCATCCCAACCGTTCTGCAAGTAGTCAATAGCCCGCAACATGCCTGCATGACGATCATGTATAAGGCAAACATCGAGCCTCATACGCACGACTTTACTGCATACCCTCTCCATGAACCAGTACCAGCTTTCAGTGTTCTCACTCTCTACAAATGTAAAAGCCATAGGTAACACCTGATTGTTTCCATCAGCTCCAATCGCCATCAATATCTAACCTCTGTATTTACCGGTCAAAAAAATACTATCTATGCACAGTACATGATGACAGTGCACAAAAGCGTTGATACAAGCACCCAATGAGAAAAAAGCTCTTTGGAACACACTCTTGGTTGGATCATTACATGATTGGAATATATGAATGTCGAAGTAAGTATTATTATTCCTTTGGGCAATAGTGGCTAACAAACGAGGCAAATTATTTTAGGATGCTTCAAATGTGCCATACCTAATCTATAAAATCTTCTGTTTTGCCCTCCAGGCATTGGAATAGCTTATTGGTGTATTTAAATTTGTCTTCAATGCGACTAATAATTGATCTTGGTTCAAACTCATTTGTTACCAACAACACTGCTATATATCTCAGTTGCAATAAAAGCTGAAGTCATGTTGTGGTGATACTTCTCCACCCCTTGTAAATGGCACTGATGCTCGGTCACAAATGCTAACTTTTCAATAATCATTCCATTTACCCTTATATGCATGAACACGTTAGGGATACTGTTCCTTCATGCACCTCACTTCATACACAAAATTGGTTGATTTGATCACCCTAAACTCTCTCTGTAATGAAACCGTCCAATGCTTCACCACCTCCTTTAGATCCTCCTTATGAGCATACCTAACACCTTGAATTACCTCGTTCTTCTTGTATTCCCAGGGTACATGATGCCCCTCAGAGATAACAAGCCCAGAGAAGTCCTTGTTTGTCCAATCAGCGGGCATTACATCATCTTTCTTGTCAGATGATACATTGCCCTCTGCTTTCTCATTATCCAAAACTCCCCTGTCCATTTCATCAACGATTATACCAAATTTCTCCCCCTCGTCTGCCACGCCCATGGCCTATACCACCTCTGTTTGATTCTTCTTATTTTCCATCGATGTTCCAACAGAATACTCCACATGGCTTGGACCCTCAACATCTTCTGTTTCCATTGCAACATTGTTATCCTTTTCATGCATCGGCACAAAAATAACAAGGGTCATGACCATTCAAAAGTCATCTCCACATACCGCCTCTAGGCGACAGTCTTATTGTGGAGGGTATCACCCCGGGGTAGCCCACACGAGGGAAAGAAGGCCAACTGGACCGGAGAAAGGGGGCCTCGGGTTGGGGACAGTGGCCCAACCTCATTGGGGGTTGTCGTCCTGACCACTGTCCCCTAGTCCGACCTCGGCCCCTTAGCCCGACCTCTGCGGCTGGGGTCGGTGTCCCGACCTCGTTTGGGGTCGGCCGTCCCAACCTCCGCCCCCTAGTTCGACTAAAATCCATTAAACCGACCACTGTGAACGGCTCCGACCTGGAAAGGACAAGCTCTTCTCATTAGGAAGGAGGCGTACTTAGCAAGGCTCGCCGAGGGGACAAGGAGGGGACAGCTCGACAGAAGATGACATTACTCGACAGGACTGCGTGCGTGGTACCTGTGGAGGATGGATTCTGAGGCAAGACTGCACATAAGATGCCCATGGTGACTAGAGTCCAAGGGGTTTGTGTACTTTTTTTAGATTATGTTGTACTTACTTTTTTACTTTATGGCCAAACTTCCTTGCGCCACAAGCTCCATTGTAACTGCCCCTTGAGCTATAAAAGGGAGGGCAGGTCGCGTAGGCGAGTGGAGGCCAAATCCAATTCCAAGCTCTCACTTGTACACAAATCTTGTTCATAAACCACCCCAACAAAGAACACAGGACGTAGGCTTGTTATCCTCCAGGAAGGCCGAAGCTATCTAAAACCTTGGCTCGCATTGTTCTCGAGTCGACCATCAGATCCATCGGTAGGGCGCCCCGACCACACTTTTTATCTCCTTGGGCAGCCCACTTGGAGGACTGATCGACCACCCGTCCATAGCTATTCATTGGCATTAGTTCCGAGAAATAACCTTCCGTTACATGACTCACTATGACAGATACATACATTGTGTTGATTTCTAGGTCGACTCTGAATCCTCGCAGCAACCAACTATAAATTGATTGAAAGGTTCTCTCAGCAGGCTTATCGATGCCCTTCGATGTCATGCTAAAATCCAAAGATCAATACCATCTGGATCAAATCTAAGATTGCCTTGACCATAAACTAACTGAAATATGACCTTACTTGACATTGTGCCTGATGAAAGAAAAGGTAGGTCAACTAAGTTCATATCATACTAACTAGATCTAAGGTCTCATTCATTAATATGTACTATGCCCTGAGTCTTAAATTCTAGAAATATGTTGTATGTCCTAGGTCTCAAATTCTTCAAATAGGATGTGTACTCCAGGTTTATCATCTAACTAAAATATATGGTACAATTTGCACTATGCCCTAAGTCTCAATTTCTAGAAATATATTGTATGCTCTGGTTCTCAAATTATATAAATAGGTTATGTGCTTCAGATATACTGTTTAACTAAAATATATGGCATTAAAACTAAAATGGTACAGAAATTAAAAAATATAATACGATAGAATATATTTACCTTTGATGGAGTCAACAAATCGGCAGGGCTTCGTCGGTTCCCTTCTGCTCCTCCTTACCCTTCCCTCCTTTTTCTTTTTTAGATTTTGAGTGAATATAATGAAATTCGGAGAAGGGGAATGTCTTATACCCCTGGGGCAAAAAATCGCCCTCTCAGAGGGCAACAAGGGGGCCACCTGCAAAAATGCCATCCCCTCATCGTCCTTTTGCAGGCGACCCCCTGGCCACGATAAAACGCCCTTTGAGAGGACGGCAAGGGTGTCGCCTGCAAAAATGCAAGGACATCCTCCCAACCCTTTTGTAGGCGATCCCCTAGCAAAAAAAAACCCTTTGGAAGGGCGAGAAGGGCCTCCCCGCAAAATTTCCATTCCTCGGCTATCCATTAGGGAGATCTAGGAAAAACGCCCTCTAGAGGGTTTTTTAAAAGATGCCCTCACAAAGGGCGTTGGACGACTAGTTTTCTAAAATTTTCAAAAAGTTTAAATATTTTAAGAAATAAAATTATAAATAGAAAAAGTTCGTTGGAATTTACCTCCAAAAGGATCCTGGCTGGGCCTGGCCCAACTCGAGCCGTGAATAGTGCTGACAGATCTGGGTCTAAGTGGGCCGAGGCCTGCAGTTTGGTGGGCCATGCGCTAACTAAATTGTCAGTGGGCTGGAGCTTTTCTTCGTTTATTGTCCCTTTTATGTTGGAATAGGTCTATCTTGCCTCTCATCTCTTGCTCCTTATTTTTCTATGGCAAAATATATTTTATGCGCTCTCTCGATTTAGACTTATCAAGCGACATATATACGGGCCATCGGATCAAACGACATGTATGGGGGACCGTCTGATCAGCCGTACCAAGAACCTCTAGCGCAAAAAGGACACCTATTCACGTGTCGGAGCCAATACCAACCAATCCACTAGCCCTTTATTTGCACTAGCTTCTTTTTTTTATAAAACCTTTGACGATTTATATCTTTTAAACGTGTATTATTTTAAAAATCCATTTGAACTATTACACTTCACTCAAAATATATGACAAAACAAATCTAATATTGAATACATTTAAACATTCAAAAGTAATTTACTTAAATCACAGTTAAACCACAGGAGTAATTAAGTTTACAGTAGAAGTAACATTCTGTTGCATTGAAAGTAAACATAGTAGACGATGTTGAAATAAGAAACTGTGAAGTAGTAAAATGTAGAGAAGATTCATGAGTAAATAAAATTATTTTCTTTATTTTTATGTAATCACCATATTACTTTTTTAAAAGATAGTAATTTTCATCGTACAGAAAGAAAGTAGAGAATAGAAGTAACCCTTGACGATAAGAAGTAACTACACAGCAAGGGAAAAATAACTCTAAAATATAATTACAGTATTATAAGTACAGTACTAAAGAGAAGTAACTTTAGAAGAAAAATAAAAATTACACGATATTAAAAGTAACTTTGAAGAAATAGAAGTAACTCTTAACAAAGCAGTAGCTATATTGGTAGAGAAAGTAACTTTCTACAGAAATAAAAGTAATTTTTCACGTATTAAAAGTAACTATGTGAAAAAATAGATTTAACCATCTAGAGAATACCTATATTTCTAGATAATTTAAAAATAAGAATAAAATTTATAAGTAATTATGATTTGTGTAAGTTACTTTTAGGTTTTAGGCTTTGTTGAATTTATTTCGTAAATATCTTAGCAAGTAAATAAATTAAATCTAAAAGTAATTTACATATATGATAAAAAGTAATTTGTATAGGTAATAAAAGTAATTTACAATGTATATATTTCTAGTCGAATATAATCATGTAAGATTATAAAGATATAATTACAACGAGATATAATCGAATTATAGATCGGATATATAATTTGAAAGAAAAATTTATTTAAAACTTAGCTATTAGGAATAAGGTTATCTTTTATTTGTTGTTGTATGTTTACATACTCCCTACGTGAAAAAGAGACGAATGCTAATTAGACATGTCTATTTTAAAAACGCATTCAGTTGACTGAATAGAATACTAATTTTAATTAAGGGGCAAAGCCAAAATTTTTACATGAGGTATGCCAAACCAAAAATTTTATATAAATTATTTGACATACAAATTAGTGCAATATTGGGAGAACTGCAAAAGATCGTGATCGTGATCCTGAACCAATGACCAGCCTCATTGAAAATCATATTTGAAAGAATCTAATAAGTTATGCTCAACAACACGGTTTTCCAATCTTAAAAGTCCTCATAAGATTTAGTAATATATCTAACGTGAAGCAATAATGATTAAACCAACAATTAACTCTAGTTCCAACGATGGCAACTTAATCCAGGTATACCCTTTCTACTTCAAGGCCATTAAGGCATTAAGCAACTCTATTTCGCAAAGTGCCTTTTGACCAAAGAGCCAACTTTCACTATTCATCAAAAGAGATGAGTAATTATACAATGCTAACCGCAAAAGACAGTAGAAAAAAATATGCACTTGGTAAAAAAACAAAACCATTCATAAATAGTTTTCATTCTAAGAAAAAAACAAAACCATCCAAAAATAATTTTCATTCTAAGAAAACCGCTAGCAGGAGTTCTCCTCTAAATCTAAAGATGAACCATGAACAGAACAGGAGGGGCAAAAATTTTTCGAAAGCTAGAGTAAACCAAGTCGCCGACACCCGTCCTAGCAAAACCACAACCAAAATCCATCCAAACAAAACCCTAAAAGATCCCAATCCCATGTCCCTAGCAACAAAGTCCCTGTGCCACTAACATATCTAAACATCACAAAAAATCCCCAAAACCCAAATCATCCCAACATAAGGCACCCTAGCACAATACTAGTATGCAGTAGGAGAAGAAACGAACACGCGCTGACTCGATTCAAGAGCTTGAAAATTGAACAAGGAGGGAAGAGAGAGAGCAGAGACAAACTCACTCCCCAGATCGATTTGGCGCCGAGTTGACGGGGCACCGGGGAGGAGCCGCGCCACGCCGGGGAGAGCTGCCGGGGCCGGGGAGAAGCCATCGCGCCACCGGCGTCGGGAGTAGCCGCGTGCTCGCGCCAGGGCCGGGGAGACGCAGGGGAGAGGAGAGTTGCACGCTCCGCCGCCGGACAGAAGGGGGAGAGCGAGCCGCACGTCGGGAGCGCCATCGTGCCGGGAGCCGCCACACCGTGCCGCCAGGGATTAGGGTTTCGTCTCGTCGCGCGCAGGGAGTGGCCAAGTCGGACGTAGGCCGAAGGCAGGGGAGAGGTTTTTTGTTTTTTTAATTTTTCTTGCTTGTTGGGCTGGGGTATTTTCCTTGTTGGCTGGACCTAGTGTATGCCACATCATAACTGTGCAGCCCACTAGATCCGCCCAAGTTTTAATACATTAATTATAAAAATAATTGAGTCACGTGTGTTTAGAGTATTGCGAGAGCATTGTACTATGTACACGTCCTTTAGTGGAGCCCAAGTGGGCCGCCCGGCATGGCCCGGCACGGGCACGGCCGCGCACGGCCGTCACGGCACGGCCGTAGGCACGGCCACGTGACGGCCGTGCCGTGCCGCCCGCGTGCTCCGCCCGGCCCAAGCACGGCCCACGGGAGGCGGGCCGTGCCGTGCTAGGCACGGCACGAATTTGGCCCGTGGGCCGTGGCCGACCCCACGGGCCCATAAGGCACGGCGAATTTAAAAAATAGAGAAAAATATAAAAAAATAGAAAAAAATATACAACCGTATTATTTCTATATATAAAAATTTAAAATGTAAATAAAGGATAAAAAATGAAATAATGATGTATTTGTCACGTTAAAAATATGAAAAAGAATATATTCGTCATCTATTTTTCATATTGAAATTATTAAAATAAATATTGACACGTACTATATGTTAAAAATAGTAGTGATCTTTATTGATGTTTATATCATTATATGATACAATGATACATGCTGCCTCGTTAAAAACTTTGTCATGTAAAAACTCATAGGGAAAACTGAGAAAACCATGACAAAGAAAAGAGTACAACGCAAAGATCACAACTACTTCTAACAAAGTTCTATTGGGGTTGGTCTGGATCTAAGTAGAGGTTCTCGAACTGGGCGGCCAATTCTTGGTTCTCAGCAGTGTATTGGGCATGTTGTCTAGCTAGCACCCAGTCTTTAACGCTTAGTAGCATTTCGACGTGGTCGCTGCTCAGAGTTGTCCTCCTTTCTTCGACGATTCGACCGCAAAGGCTGAAGGCCGATTCGGAGGATACTGTTGACACGGGTACCGTCAACACATCCCGTGCCAATTTTGAAAGCACGGGATATGCCATCTTGTGGTGATTCCACCATCCGAGGACGTTAAAATCTTGTGCTTCATGCCTGATGGCGTCGCTGTCTACATAACTTGACAACTCTTCGACAACACCGTGTGAAGTGACGTCTCCACTTCCAGCCGACGAACTGCCACCCCCTTGGCTTGAAGATGAGCCACCCCAAATTCTACCCCACTGTATCTTCTTCTTACCTGTAGTGGGGATAGGAGGCGGTCTCTGCTGGCGAACTCCCTGAAACTTTAGTTCATACTTTCCAAAAACTTCATATAGTTTACTCCTAACCTCAGTATAAAATGAACTATAATCTACACCTATAGTATCTCCAATAAGTGATAAAATAGTGGAGAATCCCTTAATTTACCCCTAGGATCTAATATGAAAGCAAAAACATACAACATAGGTATATTTTTCCAATATTTTAAATATTTTTGTTTCATGTGAAAGACGGGTTGGGTTAGAATTTCATCATTTTCATATTCTTTTAACAACGTGGCAATTTCGAGAATATTGTGCAAAATTAAATTGGCGGTTGGATAGTAAACTTGGGACGAGTAAGAGTAGACTCATAAAAAGTTTCAAGAAATTGGTAATATCTTTGGACAATTGCCCACACGTGCTCACTCGTATTGGCCCACCGTCATCGTTTCTTGGGCCATTACGTGACTGGACAAAATCAGTTAGTAATTCACTATAAGGTAACACAACTTTTAACATTAAATAGGTTGCATTCCACCGATGCTCTGTATCGGTGGCAAACTTACGTGCTTTCTTACCAGCCGCATGGCAAAACCTCTTCCATGCAGCAATCCGCGGGTTAGAAGCAGTTAACCACGCGATTGCTTGACGAACAGCGTCAATGTGAACACTTACTCTCTTCATCCCAGTCTTAACAATCAGATTTATTATATGACAAGCACAACGCTGATGAAGTAGAAAAGACTGCGCATAAACACAAAATAAAGGTTGCAATATTTCCATTGCCCTAGAATTAGCAGATGCATTATCTAGTGTAACAGCAAATATTTTATCTGCAAGATTATATTCATTAATTACCTCCCTAATTCTTTCGGCTATGTTTTCACCTGTGTGTGACACATCTATTAACCAGAGGCCTAGAACTCTTTTTTGCAACTCCCAATCATCATTAACAAAATGAACAACTACGCTAAGGTAATCCTCCCTAGCTCCACTGCTCCATATATCATAGGTAACACTAACAGAGAAAGTGCATGTATTAAATAGTTCCTTAAGTGCATTACTACCCTTCTCATAAAAATTTTCTAAATCTCGGGTTGTTGTTTGTCTACTAACTACTTTGAATCTAGGATTATGCGATTGCTGAACGTATTCTTCGAAAGCAGGAGACTCCCCAAAGTTCAAGGGTAAATCTTGTCTGGCGATTAACCGGACAAGATTTTCCCGAGCTATCATGGGATCGTACTCCCAGCTACGTACCGTACCGTCCGGGTTTAGCATCAGTTGTTGCTGCCGCAATTGTATTCCTTGCTTCCTTTGCACACGCCTCCGCATGACGCTTTAGGTGTCCTGTACCACCAGAAGATCGTGTAGATAAAGTATTCCTACAAATTCTACATCTAGCTTGTGTTACCTCCCTCCCGTCGGGGCCGGTCACTTTCACCTCATCAAAGTGCTGCCACACACCGGAGGTTCTCGATCTTTTCGAGCCGGTGTGTGTCGAAACACTTCCGCTAGCGGATCCCGAATATCCTTCCGAAGCCGTCGCCGCCGTCGGCACCGGTTCCTCCTCCACGCTTGGTGGAGTTGGAGCCGATCCGGAGGCATCGTCAAACCCCGAGCGTGTAATTGGGGTCGAAATCACCCAAAGTGAACGACGGCGGCGATATGGATAGTTCGGATCCATTCTGCAATTTTAATCCAAAATAAACAAAATTTAGATATTTATTAAATACACAAACAAAATACAAATAATACATACATATGAATATCACTTACATCTTTCGAACCGGAAGCACTTCACACCTCTCGCGATCAAACTAATTAACTACGAAACTAATTTTGATTTTTGACAAAATTTGAGCAAATTTTGTCAAAACCAACAAATTAGAGCACAAGAGAGCACTTGAGACTTGAGAGCATAAAATGAGATGTTTGGGGTGAGGAGAAATGGCTGGGGTGGATGCCCTATTTATAGGACGAAATTTGCAATTTTTTGGAATTTTTTGATTTTTTTTGGCCTCCAACGACTATTTTCAAATTATAACCGTTGGGACACGTGGCACTACGTGATTCGCCGGTTCAAACCATCCCGCGCGCGTCTCCTCCCTGTCTGCCACGTGTCGCGACGCCATTGGACCCCCCTGCAGCCGTGCCATGTCGGCCCGTGGGCCGTGCCGTGCCCAGGCCGGCACGAAACAGTTACCGTGTCGTGCCGTGTCGGCCCACGGGCTCGACGGCCGGCCTAGGCACGACACGGTCCGTCGTACCGTGCCGGCACGGCCCATCACGAGCCGGGCCGTGCCGTGCCGGTGCACAGTGCCGTCGTGCCTGGATCGGCACGTCTCGACCCGGCCCATTTGGCCGGCACTAACGTCCTTCTATGGTGTGAGCAGGAGTCGAGTAAGGAATTTATTTTTTTTCCATGTGATCTGATCGACGTCAATGACGTGTGTCCGTTGCATGTATACGCGTATGGTGCCACGTGGTGTAGTAGCAGCTAACACTGCCACGTTTCGGTGTTTGCTTCGCACTTCATCCATCCTCGTCTTGTGTGATCGATGGCGATGAGATGGATGACGTCTTCACGTGATCCTTGTACGTATCTGCTGTAACATGATACAGTTATACCCATTCTATTTCAAAATACTATACATAACCACTTTTAATTTAGTTAAAAGACAAGAAAAACAATTATTAAATAATCTTAATAAATATAAAGTATACCTCCAACAGTTAAGAGTAAAGAATTTAGAAAATAATAATTTAATAAAAATTGCTAGTTAATTATACATATATAATAACTCTATAATCTATATCTATAATTTATAATCTATAATCTATATCTATAACTATCTATAAAGTAAATAGTGTTTTCACCCAAAATTTTGTTCTGCCGGTTATTTTGCAGAAAACCCCTTGAGTTTTTTCAAAATTAACCCGTAGCTAGAGGTGGATATCGAGTCGGCTCGGCTCGGCTCGGTAGAGAGCCGAGCCGAGTCCGGCTCGGCTCGGCTCATGAGCCGGCTCGAGCCAGCTCGTTTAGCTTGTGAGCCACTTTAATACAAGTGCAATTTATGTACAAATTATATTCTATTTTTAAGTCTATTAAACATGCAAATATACAATTAAAAAAAGTAAAAAGTGATATATTAAGTCCATAATTAACGTAATAACACTTGTCCATGAACAATTATCCATGCAAATGTAATGATGCAACTAGATTAGATATTATTACTATTATAATCTAAAGCATTAGATCCATATTGACCATCGTAAAATCATAAAAATTATTGATTTATTGCCACATCAACAACAAAACAAGCAAAAAAAATAGCAAAACAAGCAAAACATTAGGTCATGCTTTGTATATTGCATCTGGCTCGTTGAGCTCACGAGCAGCTCGTGAGTTGACTCGAGCTGGCTCGTTATAGCTAACAGCTAAACCCTTGGCGCAACTCGTTAGCATTTCTCAACGAGCCGAGCCGAGCCAACCACGAGTCGAACGAGCTAGCAAGCCACGAGTATTTCGTCCAGTCTTACCCGCAGTCCCAATAGTGAAAAGAAAGGAGGGCTTGGATGAAAAAGACATCCTTCGCCCCTCCCTCCCGTCCCCATCTGCGACGCGCCCCGCGTCGCGCGCGCTCCTCCTTCCCATCGCTGCTCGGAGCTCTCACGTCCCTCCGTGCCGTCCCCATCCACGTCACGCCTCGACTTCACCCGTTGCAACGTACGGGCATAATTGCTAGTTATCTATAAAGCAAGTAATGTTTTCACCCAAATTTTGTTCTGCCTGGCTATTTTGCAGAAAACCCCTTGAGTTTTTCCGAAATTAACTCACAGGCCGCCTGGCTATTTCAAAAAATAACCCACTTATACGTACGATAGAGCTTATCTTAACTACTTAAAAAACCTATAACTTTTCGATCATCAAATCGTTTTTCGTCCAAATTTATAAAAGTTCCGATCCGTATAACCTCTAGTTCCATTGTTGCCTCGTTTTCCTCACCTCCAGCAAGCGAGCCCGACTCACGCGCCTCCTGCCTCGCTGTGCATTGCCCTGAGCGGCGGTCGAGCACACGCTGCACGTGTGAGCTAGCGCGTCGCCGTCGAACAAGGGAGAGAAGTGCCTGTGAGGCAGGATGCCTCCCTGACGTCCTCCTATCGCCGGCGGCCGAAGGCATGGCCGAGCGCGTCCAAATCTATAAAATTTCTGATCCGTAGAACCTCTCGCTCCATTGTTGCCTCGTTTTCCTCACCTTCAGCAGGCGAGCCCGACTCACACGCCTCCTGCCTCGTCGTGCATTGCCCTGAGCGGTGACCGAGCACACGCTGCACACATGAGCTAGCGCGCCGCCGTCAAACAAGGGAGAGAAGCGCCTGTGAGACAAGATGCCTCATTGACGTCCTCCTATCATCGGCGGCTGAAAGGCATGGCCGAGCGCTGTCACCTTCCGCGTGAGGACGGAAGGAAGACGACATCCTGTAGCTTTTAGCGATTTTATATTTTAGTCCCATATTTGTGGTAAATTACAGACAGGTCCTAGAGGCTACATCAGGCCCCATTGGCTATGACTAGGGTAAGTAAATTATAAAGAGATGCAAGGGTTCGCATATCTGTTGATGATAACATGCAACTTATCCTATTCATCAATATACTTTTATAACTAATAATATCCGAGTCGTAAATATTTTAAACTTTTACCAAATTTCTAATCGGTTTAAAGTACAGTAAATCAATATATATTTTCATTATATTTTTGACTTAATTTGGTGAAATTAAATTAACTTAGACTAAATGCCTATATGATACTATTTCTTAATCAAGGTCCAGTGGTACACAAAGTTGAAGACACCCTTGCTTTCAAAGTTATATATATACATATATATATAACTATTTATAAAACAAGTAGTGTTTTTATCCAAAATTTTTGTTCATCTGGTTATTTTGCAGAAAACCCCTTGAGTGTTTATAAAATTAACCCGCAGCCCCAATGCTGAAAAGAAAGGGAGGGCTTGGATGAAAAAAAAGACCTTCTGCGTCCCTTCCTCTCGTCGTCGCTCGGAGCTCCCGTGCCGCCGCCTGGACCTTCGCCCTCCGCTTGTTTCCCTCCCTACGTTGTTGTCCTGTTGCAACGCACAGGCATTTTGCGTGTATATATATAAATATATAACTATCTATAAAGCAAGTAGTGTTTCCACCCAAATTTTGTTTTGCCTGGCTATTTTGCGAAAAACTCCTTGAGTTTTTCCGAAATTAACCCGTAATCCACCTGGCTATTTAAAAAACCGGTTAAAGAAGAAAAATGGGTTATTTTACGAAAAGCCCTTGAGTGTTTATAAAATTAACCCACAGTCCCAATACTGAAAAGAAAGGGAGTGTTTGGATAAAAAAAGATCTCTTGCATCCCTCTCTTTCGTCCCCATCCGTGCCGCGCGTGCGCCCCTCCCTCCCGTCGCCGCTCAGAGCTCCCGCGCCGCCGCCTAGACCTTCGCCCTCCGCCTGCTTCCCTCCATTATTCGTCGTCCCGTTGCAACAACGGGCATTTTGCTAGTATCTATAAAGCAAGTAGTGTTTTCACCCAAAATTTTGTTCTGCCTGGCTATTTTGCAAAAAAAAACCCTTGAGTTTTTCCGAAATGGAGGGCCACAGCCCAAGCAGCGATCCACCTCGGATTTGATCCAATTTCGAGGCCATCTCACGCCCAACACGAACCAGGCCCAAAATCCCTAATGTACGACTAAGGGCACGACCCACTATGCGTGCGACCACTTTCGTTTTCGCTAATTGGTTGTTTTGGAAAATTTCTTTTTGGCTAGCTGCTGCGATCAATTCGGCCCGTTACCAAATTTGGTTGCACGTTGTCAGACTTTCTCTTTTGTAATTTTTTATGGGTTTCATTATTTAGCAAGCCGGCCCAATTCGTTCATGCACACCAAATCGGGTTTTTTGTAGCAGGCCTACTATTCAACCTATGTGTATACACTTTGTATAGGTACGTACGCATATAATATATATATTTATATCTATATATGCTAGCAACTATGCTCGTGCGTTGTAACGGGTGAAGTCGGGGCGCGACACAGATGGGGACGGGAGGGAGGGGCGTAGGCGCAACGCGGGAGCTCCAAGCAGCGACGAGAGGGAGGGGCGCAGGCGCGACGCGAGGCACGGCGTGGATGGGGACGGACGGGAGGGGCGCAGGAGGTTCTTTTTTCATCCAAGCCCTTCCTTTCTTTTCGCATTGAGACTGCGGGATAATTTTATAAACACTCAAGGGGTTTTCTGCAAAATAGTCAAGCGGACGAAAATTTTGGGTAGAAACACAACTTGCTTTACAGATAGTTATAGATATAGATATAGATATATATACTTTGTATGCATACGTACCTATACAAAGTATATACACATAGGTTGAATAGTAAGCCTGCTAAAAAAAGCCCGATTTGGTGTGTGTGAACGAATTGGACCGGTCTGCTAAATAATAAAGCCCATAAAAAATTACAAAAGAAAAAGTCTGAAAACGTGTAGCCAACTTTGGTAACGGGCCAAATTGATCGCACAGCGGGGCCAAAAAAATTCCCAAAACAACCAATGAGTCGAAAACGGAAGTGGTCGCACGCATAATGGGCCGTGCGCCTGGTCGTCCATTAGAGATTTCGGGCCTGGTTCGTGTTGGGCGCGAGATGACCTCGGAATTGGATCAAATCTGAGGTGGATCGCTGCTTGGGCCGCGGCCCTCTATTTCGAAAAAACTCAAGGGGTTTTCTGCAAAATAGTTAGGCAAAACAAAATTTTGGGTGAAAACACTACTTGCTTTATAGATAGTTATAGATTTTATATTTGTATCTATAACTATCGTGTTTCTACCCAAAATTTTCGTCTGCCTAACTATTTTGCAGAAAACCCCTTGAGTGTTTATAAAATTAACCCGTAGTCCCAATGCTGAAAAGAAAGGAAGGACTTGGATGAAAAAAAGACCTCCTGCGCCTCTCCCTTTGTCCCCATCCGCGCGCGCCCGCGCGCGCTCCTCCCTCCGTCGCTCGGAGCTCCGCGTTGCGCGTGTCCCTTTCTCCCGTCCCCATCCGCGTCGTGCCCCGACTTCACCCGTTGCTAACGCATGGGCATAGTTGCTAGTATATATATACACATATATATATATATATACACATATACATATATATAACTATCTATAAAGCAATTAGTGTTTCTTTTCAAAATTTTCGTCCACGTGACTATTTTACAGAAAATCCTTTGAGTGTTTATAAAATTAACATGTAGTCTCAATGCTGAAAAAAAAGGAAGGGTTGAATGAAAAAAAGACCTATGCCCCTCCCGTCCGTCCCCATCGCATCGTGCCTACGCTCCTCCCTCCTGTTGTTGCTCGGAGCTTTCGTGCTGTGCCTGCACCCCTCTCTCCTATCCCTATTCGCGCCACATTTCGACTTCACCCGTTGCAATGTACGAGCATAGTTGCTAGCGTTTATATTTATGGAAGGAAAGGAGTATCTATCTAACTCAATCTAGTTATTACTCTCCAATTTTCTAGGCTTGATTACGACGATGCGGTACGGCAACCGGCCGGCCGGCGTCTTGCCCTTCCTCCACCTCATCCTCGTCGTCCTCGTCCTCGTCCTCGCAGGAGCTTCTACGGATGGTGCCCATCATCGCCGTCGCGTCGTCGGCGACATCGGCGTGGCTGCGGCGGCCGATGGGTCACCGGCGGCGGCGGGCGGAGGATGAGGTGGTGGAAGCGAGCTCCGGTGGTCGTCGGCGGCGGCCTCGCCGTCCAAGCAAGGCGATACTATGGCGGCGGCCACGTCTCCTACGGCTGCCTCGGCGGGAGGCCGGCGTGCCCGCGCGCGGCCGGCGGGTGCGCGCCGAGGGGAGCCCGTACACCCGGCCGTGCACGTACGGCAACCGCTGCGGCCGGCGGTCGTGATCGATCGATCGATCGAGGCCGCGCAGGGCTCCGGTCCGGCCTCCGGCGTCGTACGCATCACTGGTGGGTATGCCAACTTGTGGATTTGGGAGCTTCGATTCTCTTACTTCGTGCGAATCGATCTACCCTTTGTTGTTTCAAGGGCGTAGCTTTGTTTGTAGAGTGGTGTTGCTTTGCTGTGGAACCGCATTCGATTTCGATCTCATTGGTGTTTTGTTAGAGGCGACTCATCTACCCGCATGAAAAAATCCTTTATAAAATTATTTTTCAGTAGTGTTTTTCTTTTTAATAATTTAATAAAACTTTTAGGAAGGCTTCAATGATTAAAGTTCCTTCGTTTTAAAATATAACCATTCATATGATTCAAAATTTATAGCTATGTATTTAGTTATAACTTCTTATTTAACCAATCTCAGTGTCGAAACTTGGTTTCGGCAATATATTTTCTGGGGTCGCAGTCAAGATCGCCAAGCACAATGGGTTAGGAGGAAAAGAAGATTTAGACAGGTTCAGGCCCTCTCGTGAGGTAATACCCTACTCCTGTTTCGGTGGATTCGATCCGCCGAGTGTCTTTATTGATCTCGTGATCTAAAGCTCTCGCTTATGAAGTTGTATCTAGAATCTAATCTCTGATCAAGTCTCAGATATCTCTCAAGGGACGCCCCTTACCCCCCTTATATAGTCTTGGGAGGAAGGGTTTACAAGTCGGAAACCCTATCTTACTCTAAGACGGTTTCCTCAATCTTACCAAACCGTGACTATAGGCCGATTGCCTTATCTCTATCGGCAACCGTAACACCTAAGTCAAGTTCGGCTTACAGATATAGCAGGCGCAATCTATCCCTACCTCCAGTCGGATAAGCTTGCCATGTGGATACCCGATTGCCACAATCTCCACAGTAGCCCCCGAGTCCTTTTCAGTCGACGAGACAACTTAGCTTCAGACCAAAGCAGCACTCAACCAAAAAATCTCTTTGACCGAGTGCTTTTGGCGCCGAGTGATTCCATCATCTCTGCTGAATCTTCCCAGAGTGGCTCCAAAGACGTGAAGGGCTGGAAAAATATACATATAAAAAGTCTCAAAAAATAAATATCTAGGTGCATCTCTGATGCACCTAATTATAGGTGTAGCCCCCGACTATGTGGTTAGTCAAAAATAGACTAAGCATATAGTCAAGAACTATAAAAAATTATTCTCATGTAGATGCTTAGCTCATGCTAAAGCAATCATAGAAATCTTATTGCTCAGCAAGTTCATACTCAACCGAGTGAATTTGCCCGAGTCATCTCAGAACAAATAATTCAATCATCCCTCATGGGTAAAAAGCACTCGGTAAACTTTTGCTCAACCGAGTGGATTCGCCCGAGTAATATCGGAAAAAATAACTCAACCAACCCTAGCGGGTAAAAAGCACTCGGTAAGCTCATGCTTATCCGAGTAGATCTGCCCGAGTCATCCCGGAACAAATATTTTAATCATCCCTCATGGGAAAACAAGTTCTTTCAATCATATGAAAAATATGACCAAGTTATTAAATAGCTTTTGCCATAATACTGGTCTCAATCTTATAAAGATCTTCACCAAGGTGGAAAATAAGCAGCATCGGCAAGATTACCCGACCAAATGCCGAAAAACCAAACAGCCCTTGTTCACCAAGGCAGCTATAAAAACTCAGCTGTTGGTCACCTTCCAAATTGCATCGTGCCAGCTTCTCATGAAGTCAGGCAAACCGCGGTATGGAAGGATCTTTTAAAGGTATAGGGCACTCGGATACGCGCATATTGCCAGGGCAAATCTGCTTAAGCTCATCCGCTTAAGTCCCTAAGGACACGTATCGGACCACACCTTAGCTGGGCCGTAGATTTTCTTATGGGCTCGGCCCACTCACCGAAAACCTAGCGCAACCCTCAAATCTTTCTTATAAAGACACGAGGTCGTCCCCGCCTCTTCGCCTTCCAAACGATTCCCCTTCTCACGTCTTGTTCAACGGCTCACCGCGGAGAACCCTAGGCTTGCGCGCTCCCGAGTCCATCCGCCAAGAAGCTCGCTTGCCGCGACAACTAGCTTCGCAGCCAAAACTCCCGCATCCATCGCCCAAGATCTAACCTTTCTCGCCGATCCGCTCCCCAACAACCTCGCTCTCATGGCGGAGGAGAAGAGGATTCCGTTCGACCAATGGGCCACCTCGGACGTGAGGGAATACACCCTCAAGGAGATGGTAAAGCACGGTGTACTTCCACCGAAGGAACTTGTGGGATGGCGCCCGGCGCGGGGAGGACTTCCCGACCCCAAACACCGGTGAGCTAGTCGTCTTTACTTCCTTTTTCTATTGCGGATTCGGTCTTCCCACCTCCGAATTCTTTCGGGGCTCTTGGACTATTATGGCCTTCACATCTACCATCGAACCCCAACTCGATGCTTCACATAGCACTCTTTATTCATGTGTGTGAAGCCTTCCTTGGCATTCTTCCTCATTTCAATGCATTCGTCGTATGTTCTACCGAAACCCCATCCGAACAAGGATCAACCTTGCGTCGTTGGTGGGCAGGCTTCGCTTCGCGGATCCCTCCGCAAAGACTACTTCTCTCTCCCTTGAAATCCTCGAACAAAGGCGGCATGCGAACCGGTTTTACATCGCAAATCTTGAACCTAGCCTTCCTGCCTTTGTCGGTCTTCCTCCTGTCCCCAAGCCATCTTGGAGCACCGTCCCGGTAACCCAAGAGTGGGACGAGGCCAATGATCTGCTCGCGAAGATCCTGGTGATGAAGAAGAGGAATCTTCGCGGGGAACAAATCACTCGGCACTTCATCAGGTGCCGACTGGCGCCGATCAAGGAGCGGTCGAAGCCGGCCTACGAGTATGAAGGCGGAACGGACCCCAATCGGGAAGACCCAGATCCGCTCACATACGAGATCCTGAAGATTCGTATGTACAAACTCTTCTCATCCGGAATTTCAGTCGAGCGGGCCCTCATACTGCCAGTCCTTCCATTCAGCATCCATCGACCTCCTCCTCCGGTAAGCCGATTGGTTGCTTTATATTATCTTTTAATCTTGACGTCTTGTCGTTTAATGTTGCACTTTCCCTTTTTTGCAGGAAAACGCCTCTATCATCTCCAAGCCATATAAGGTAGCTCATGATGACGCGCCTCGTCGTCCCGCCAAGAAGCCGACTGGCGGGATCAAGATCCAAGCCGATCCAGTCGGGAAACGGGCGGCGCCGAGTGAGGACTCGAACAAGCGCGCAAGTAAAAGGCGGCTGATCATCGAGGACTCGGACGACGATGTCCCGGCTCCTCCGGTCGAGACCCCGCCTCTAAGGCGATCGCCGCGGACTGCACCGAAGATCCGCCGGTCATTCAGGTAAGCTCCGAAGCCAAAGTCCTGAGCTCTTTCGCAGAAAACTTTTCTTTATCTTTGCTGTGTTCACTTGTGCAGGAAGCCCCAGGATATAGATCCTGTCGGAGGGGATGAAGGGCCGACCCGCCGCCGCTCCCGAAGTGCCAAGGCCGTCGAGCCAAAACCCGGAGCCCGCAACCAAGTGCGAGCGTTCGGAGAAGCACCCTTCTCCTCGAAGGAGAGCGCCCCTGGGAAGAGCCCCGATCGCCGCCGGGATATCCCGACCGGAAACCGCCTCGGCTGCGGGAACCCACGGCTGCGGCCGAGCGCCCGACGAGGGTCACTCGGCACGAGCCCGAAGAAGAAGAAGGGCCCGCTGCCCCACCTAGGCAGGCGACCACCGAAACCGGTGAGATTTGCTTCGAAACTTCCCTTTGTTCTTTCAATTTTGACTCCTTCATGTCTTCATTGATCTTTCTTGTTTGCCGACCACGGTAGAAGAGATCCCAGTGCTACGATCTGCTGAGACACAGGTTCCTCCAATCGAATCGAGTGGCGGGACTCGGAAGGCGAGAGACAGGGCATCATCCTCGACCGGCAGGCTGAAAAGGATGAAAGGGATGCCCTCGTCGAGAGCTTGAATGAGGCGACCCGACTGCTCAACGTAAGCCTTCATCTTTCTTTTTGATTATATCTTCTTTACTCTTCAGTCGATCATTCTTCTGCTTTCGCATGCAGAAAGAATATTGCCGCTCAATGCCAAAATCCGAGGTGCTGGAAAAGCTGGTGCCTCACTTAAACTCCTTGGAAGACGTTCAGCGACAGCTGAAGGTCACTCGGGAGGAGGCCGCTTTAAGGAGGGAGATCTCGGAGCTTCGGGAGGCGAACCTCGACCTCCGCGGATCAATCGGAAGTAAGCCTGCCTCTCCCAGCTTCACCATGATTCTTTTGTTGATCTTGTCTATTGATAATCCTCTTTCGTTGTAGAAAATTCTTCGGAGGTCCACTCCCTTCAAGTCCAACTGGAAGCGGTCAGCCTCGACAAGGCCGAGATGGAGGCCGAATTTGAAGGTAACCTTCTTTGAAGTCAAATCCCGTGTCTTGCTTCATTTTCGAGTGCCTTGACCGATCTAGGACTCCTTGCGGCTTATAAGATGAAGACCCGAGCCCAATACGACGTCTTGCTTGGGCGATTAAGTCCAGCGACGAGATACGGGAGGAGGTCGCTAACGCCGCCACGCCGATCTTGACCTCCTTGTTTGATCAAGGAGTTGGGGCCAGCTCGCTGGAGCCAATCGAGATCTTTGACAAGCTCCGGATGGCTCCCGAGCAGTATCTGAAGAACATCACCGAAGCAGCCAACATGGGGGCTGGTCGGCTCTTGCACGAGACCAAGTCCCTCTACCCCAGTGGATATTCATTCAATCGGGGAGGGCTTTGCTGGGGACAACGATGAGCGAGCCTTAGATATGCTCGGCGAGGCGCAAGAAGCGGCGAAGAAGATCTCTTTAGATGTAGTAAACAATTTTAAACTCGAACCGTATTTTGACTTTGCTTTATGAATGTCATGTAATCGTAACACTCTTGACATGAAATCTTTGTGACTATTTTTAGTTTATTTATGTCAATGCCTTGATTCGAGCCTTTGCGTGAAATTTCTTAAGTAGTTTTCGTCATTTGTCATCAAGCCTAGGCTCGATTAGGTCATCGGAAAACTCTCGGTCCTTAGACACCGAGCTCGAGTCGAAGGACATTAAACAATGATAAACCAAATTATGCACAAAAATTTGACGAGGAAAATTCGAGCTTTATTGATATGTGTATCGCCCATTGCTAGCTCAAGAAGTCATCTTGCTTGAGGTTGGCAGTCAAGGAAAATATGAGGCCTTAGCCGAATTAGGCGTAAAACCGCCGAAGATGTTCGATGTTCCAGGAGTTCTCCACCATAGACCCGTCTTCGCGCTTTAGCCGGTAGGCACCGGGCCGAGTCACTTCGGCGATTATATAGGGTCCTTCCCATAAGGGAGATAACTTATGTCGGTCTTTGGTGGTCGGATCTTGCGTAGGACCAGGTCGCCAACAATGAAAGCTCGTGCTCGCACGTTGCGACGTGGTATCTTCCGAGCCCTTGAAGGTATTTGGCCGATTGGATGAGGGCCGCCTCGCGGGCCTCTTCCAATCGGGTGAGGTCATCCACTCGGTCGATGTCGTAGCGTTCATCGTTGAAGCTGCGCGACCGGAGGATTCAAACTCCATCTCGTTTGGCAACATGGCTTCGCGCCATAGACCGAAAGAAAGGAGTTTGGCGGTGGCCCGACGCAGGTGTAGTTCGCGGCGACCATAGAACCGAGGGAAGTTCTTGGACCCACTTGCCGGCGTAAGGGCTTAGCCGGTCGAAGACGCGAGCCTTGATGCCTTGAAGAACCATGCCGTTTGCTCGCTCGACTTGCCGTTGCTTTTGGGGTGAGCTACGATGCGTAGCGAGATCTTGATTCCGAAGTCTTCGCGAATTCCTTGAAGATGCCTCCCGTGAATTGAGTCCCATTATCGGTTATGATTCTTTTGGGACGCCGAAGCGGTGCACGATGTTGAGGAAAAATCCCGTGCTTTGTCGGCGGTGATTGTGGCAACCGGCTTGGCTTCAATCCACTTGGAGAACTTGTCGATTGCGACGAAGAGGTGTGTGAAACCTCCCGGAGCTTTCTTGAAGGGGCCAACCATGTCAAGCCCCCATACCGCGAACGGCCGGGAAAGTGGGATTGTTTGAAGCTCTGGGCCGGACATGGCTTTGTCGGGCAAAGAACGGCAGCCTTCGCAGGTTCTTACGACTTTATCCGCGTCGGAGACCGCGGTAAGCGAAAAATCCTTGTCCGTAAGCTTTGCCGACTAGAGTGCGTGCCGCCGCGTGGCTTCCGCATATGCCCGAGTGGATATCTTGGAGTAATTGTTTCCCTTCTTCGGGTGTGATGCACCTCATTAGAATTCCAGAGGGGCTTCTCTTGTATAAATCGGAGTCGACCATGACGTACGCTTGGCAACGCCGGACGCGTTCGCTTCATCCCTGGTCATCCGGCGCTCTTGCTTGAGTTAAGAATTTGATGAGCGGCGTTCTCCGGTCGGTATCGATCATGGTGACTTCGTTCGTGGTTTGCTCGTTGGGAGCTGTCTTTGTCGTGACGGTTGGCTCGTAAAGATGTTCGACAAAGACATCTGTTGGAGCGGCTTCGCGCTTAGATCCGAACTGTGCTAGCTCGTCGGCAGCTTCGTTGTTATGTCTCAAGACATGTGAGAGTTCTAGCCCATCAAACTTGTCCTCAAGCTTGCGGACCTCTTGTCGGTAGGCCTCCATAGTGTCGTTCAAGCAGGACCAGTCTTTCATCACTTGATTGATGACCAGTGGAATCGCCTTTCACAATAAGCCGACGAATCCGAGTGAGGCTGCAAGGCGCATCCATGTAAAAGAGCTTCGTATTCGGCGACGTTGTGTGAGGCGGAGAAGTGAAGGTGAAGGGCATATCTTAGCCTTTCCCAGTCGGGGAGATCGGCACAACTCCTGCTCCCAAGCGGGTGATCCTCTTGGATCCGTCGAAGTGCATGGTCCAGTGTTGGAGGTCTTCTCGGGAACATGCTCTTGCTGTTCACCCACTCGGCCAGAAGTCCGCTAAGGCTTGTGACTTAATGGACGTTCGGGCTTGAAAGTTAAGTCCATGGCATCGGTTCCAAGGCCCACTTGGCGATGCGCCGGTTGCCTCGCGGTTGTGGACGACATCGCCGAGTGGAAAAGAGGTGATGACGGTGACCGAGTGACCACGAAAGTAGTGTGCCAATTTCCTCGCGGTTATTAGAACACCATAAAGCAATTTTTGTACACAGGGGTATCGGATTTTGGCTCCGCCAATACTTACCGACAAAGTAAATTGGTCTTTGAATCTTCGGGCCCGTCCTTCTTCTTCTCGTTCAACCACAAGGACCGTGCCGACCACTTGGTGAGTGGCCGAGACGTACGCAAGAGGGGTTCCCTGGGCCGAGGTGAAGCCGGGACGGGTGGCGTGGTAAGGAATTCTTTGAAATCTTCAAAGGCCTTGTCAGCTTCTGTGGTCCACTGGAAGTCGTCTGTCTTCTTCAGCAGCCTGAAGAAGGGCATGCCTCGCTCGCCGAGTCGGGATATGAAACGGCTCGTGCCGCCATGCAGCCGTGAGCTTTTGGACGTCTTTCGATTACTCGGGGCTTCATGTTTAAGATGGCGTTGATCTTTTATGGGTTTGCTTCAATGCCGCGATGTGATACCATGAAGCCGAGCAGTTTGCCTGATGGGACGCCGAAGGTGCACTTCTCCGGGTTCAACTTCATTCTGAAGGCCCGGATGTTTGCAAAGGTTTCTTCTAAGTCGGCGATCAGGTCTTCTTTCGCTTGGTCTTAATGACAACATCGTCGACATAAGCTTCAACGTTTTTGCCGATCTGCGTCCGGAAGCATCTTTGGATCATGCGTTGGTATGTAGCTCCGGCGTTCTTCAGCCGAAAGGCATGGTGATGTAGATAGGCCCCGAACGGCGTGATGAAAGATGTCTTCAAGCGGTCGGATTCTTTCGATCGATCTGTGATAGCCCGAGTAACAATCCAAGAAACTCGGGAGTTCGCGGCGGTGTTGAGTCGACGACTTGGTCGATGCGAGGCACCGAACGGATCTTTGGGGCGAGCCTTGTTGAGGTCGGTGTAATCGACGCACATGCGCCATTGCCCGTCTTTTTGCTGGACCAGACTGGATTGGCTAACCGTCGGGATGAAGGACTTCTTTAATGAAGCCGCAGCCAAGAGCTTTGCGAGTTCTTCTTTGATCGCGTCTTTTCGATCCTGTGCGAACCTGCGTAGTCGTTGTTTTATTGGTTTGGCGTCATCTTTGACGTTCAAAGAGTGCTCGATCACCTCCCTAGGAATTCCGGGCATATCGGATGGTTTCCAAGCAAAAACATCTTTATTATTTTGGAGGAAGGTGACGAGCGCGCTTTCCTATTTAGGATCTAGGTCGGCGCCGATTACGCGTTTTGGAGGGATCGGACGAATCAAGGGAGATCTTCTTGGTCTTGGCGTCGCCGGATCCGATTTGGCTATCTTCTTCGCGGGGACTTCGCCTCTGCCGAAGTTGATGCAGCCAATCGGACTTCTTGTTGGCCACGTAATCTCTCGCGAGATTGGGCCATGTCGCAGCTCTCCTTGTCGCAGTGAAGGCTTGCTTCACGTCGGCAAGAGTGATGACGCCGTTGGGACCCGGCATCTTCATGCAAAGATAAGTGTAGTGAGGGATTGCCATGAACTTGGCAAGCGCAGCCTTCCGATGATGGCATGATACGCCGTTTGAAGTCGGCCACCTCGAAGGTGACGTTCTCCGTTCGGAAATTCTCTCGGGCTCCGAAGGTGACTGGGAGGGAGATATGCCCGAGTGGAGTTGAAGATAGCCCCGGATAACTCCGTGGAAGGGGCTGAGCTTGCTTTGAGTTCGGACCTCGGGATCCGCATCTCATCCATGGTCTTGGCGAACAGATGTTGAGGGCGCGCCCCATCGATGAGGACGCGCTTAAGCTCGATGTTGCGGACCACGGGGTCCGGGACGAGTGGGTATCGTCCGGGTGGACCACTCGGTCGGGATGATCCGAGCGGTCAAAGGTGATGGCCACTTCCGACCATCGCAGATATCGAGGACTTCGAGTTGAGCCGCGTTGACCTCCCTGGTCGTAGCTTTTGTTTCCTCTTGGATTCATAAGCTAACGGGCCCCGAAGATGTGGTTGAGCTCTCCCACCGGATCTTGAAAAGGTTCGGCATTTTCAGCCGTGTTGTTCTTCTTGGTGCCGGACGGCCAGCCTCGTCGTCGGCTTCTTGTTGAGTCGCGCCGCAGACGTGCATTGTGAACCGCTTGTAGATAAAGCGATCCTTTGCCGCGTGCTTGTGATTCGGATGGTGGGTGCACGGGCGTTCATGATGGCGTCGTAGGTGGCGACTCGGGGACGGCGTTGAGTATTGGAGGTTGCGGCCACTGTGTCTTCGGATCGGCGCTTGCGATCTTTCGGGCCCGGTTGCTGTTGTTGCCGCCATCCTTCTTAGGATTTCGGCTTCCTCCCGCTTGCTTGTCCTCTCTTCGTCGGGCCGGTCTTGACGGGCGGCTTTGATGGCGTCGTTTGATTTGGCGTATGAATTCGCCGTCTCAAACATCCGCTTCACCGTCTTCGGTGGCTTTCGTCCGAACTTGCCGATAAGCGGCTCATCACGGACCCCCTTCTCGGAAGGCGGCGATGATGATGTCATCGGTGATGTTCGGGATCTTGTTGCGCTTCTCGGAGAAGCGACGAATATAATCCTTCGAGGCTCGTCCGGCTTCGGATGACATTGTAAAGGTCGAAGTGCGTGCCGGGCCTCTCGAAGGTGCCTTGGAAGTTGGCGATGAAGTGGTCCCTCGGCTCGCTCCACGAGCCGATTGAGCCTCTTGGCGGCCGGTGAGCCAATTTCGGCCGAGTTTGCGAGGGCCACGGGCGTAGTTGGCCATGGCTTTGTTGTCGCCACTGCACTCGGATGGCAAGGGTATATACGCTTAACCAAGATTCGGGGTCGGTTTGCCATCGTACCTTTCTATCCCGTGGGCTTAAAGCCACTCGGCCAATGCACTCGGCGGAGCTCCCGAGTGAAGGCCGGTACTCCATCGTCGCCGCTATCGGGTGATCCTCCGATCTTCCCGAGTGCGACGGTCGCACTCTTGGTAGCGGCGGTCGAGGACTTCCGCGATCACTCGGCGGGGTCTTCGTTGGCTGGTTGGGTAGCCGGAACTGTGCGGCGGACTCGGTGGTGGACGGGTGGACGTCCATGTAGTTTGCGGCGGGAGTCGACCGTCCGCTCTTGGTGCCTCGGGGTGGACTCGGGAGGTGGGCCTCTTGGCCTAGTTGACGGCCGAGCCGGCTCGGGCCTCCCGTAGTCTCCGACTTTAGGGGCGGGAGCCGGCTCTTGTCGGCGTTTCGGCCACGGATTCGATCGGCCTTCTTGCCGAAGTGGTGGGAGGGCCGTTAGCCGTGGCAGAACGATGGTCTTGATCTTATCCAAGATAGGAGTCACGTTGGCGGAGCCGTCTCCATGACGGTATCCAAGAGCGTGAGTGCGGCGACAGCGTTCGCCGTGGCGTCCGGAAGACATTGGTGTTGCGAACCCGTGTTTGGAGGATGGCCTCCGGGCTGATCGTCCGCCGCACGCAGATCCCGCTTCCTTTTGTCGGCCTCGTCTTTGCGTTGTTTGTCCTCCTCGGCTGTCTTGCGCTCAAGCTCCACTCTAGCTCGCTCCTCTTCGGCAAGCCTTCTGGCCATGGCTGAGTCGGACTCATCCGGCTCGGCCATGAGGACGTCGAAGCACTTCGGCTCGCAGTCCATGGGGCAGTCGGAGTTGTCGGCTTCGTCAGAAGGGATGCCGTAGAGATTGTCGAAGCCGGCGGAGCTGAGGTATCCGTTGAGCTCTGAAGATGAGCAGGAGCCAAAGGACGGGAGGATGACAGCGACCTCCCTTGATCCTGGGAAATCCGGATCCGGATCGCTCCAGTCCGAGTCGGAGCTTGGGGGATCAGGCTCCTCCGAGTGGATCGCCTCCAACTCGGGAGAGAGTAGTTGACTGTAGATCTTGGCGACGTTTGGTAACCCAAACGGCACCGAGAGGTCTTCAGCTGAGTAGATTGCTTCCGTCGGGGAGGCGAGAAGATTGGCGCAGATCTCGTCGGCATCCGATAATCCGAATGGCGCCGAGTGAAGTCCGTCGTCGGGGAAGGTGGAATGCATCTTGGTCTTCAAGATGTTGTCGAAGATCTCGGCGCTGTTGGGAAGCCCGAACGGCGCCGAGTGGGTCTTTCCCTTCGACTGGTTTGAATCCGAGTCGAAGGAGGATTCGCCGGCGAAGTTGGCGGCGAAGTCGCCGAGTCTTGAAGGAAATCCCATCACGCTTGTCGGCGAGATTGTTGAAGAAGTCTTGACGCGCGGCCCCCTACCTGGCGCGCCAACTGTCGAAACTTGGTTTCGGCAATATATTTTCTGGGGTCGCAGTCAAGATCGCCAAGCACAATGGGTTATGAGGAAAAGAAGATTTAGACAGGTTCAGGCCCTCTCGTGAGGTAATACCCTACTCCTGTTTCGGTGGATTCGATCCGCCGAGTGTCTTTATTGATCTCGTGATCTAAAGCTCTCGCTTATGAAGTTGTATCTAGAATCTAATCTCTGATCAAGTCTCAGATATCTCTCAAGGGACGCCCCTTACCTCCCTTATATAGTCTTGGGAGGAAGGGTTTACAAGTCGGAAACCCTATCTTACTCTAAGACGGTTTCCTCAATCTTACCAAACCATGACTATAGGCCGATTGCCTTATCTCTATCGGCAACCGTAACACCTAAGTCAAGTTCGGCTTACAGATATAGCAGGCGCAATCTATCCCTATCTCCAGTCGGATAAGCTTGCCATGTGGATACCCGATTGCCACAATCTCTACACTCAGTCATATGTCATCTCTCATTTAATTTATTCAAATACTATCTTTATCTCATCCCATTACAATCATTTATCACCTAATTTCTGCTAAAACTCTTAAAAAACACTTACATTTTAAAACGAACGAAGCATACGGTCCCTTTGAAGGTACCTATACAATTCTTCTTTTATTGAGAGCGCTCTATATACTATAGTTGATATATGTATATTTTTACCCTAAAGTAAATGCTATGTGCTAGTGTAATAAAGTCAACAAAATGGCTTGATGCTCCTGCTAGTTGGTCCATAGGAGCTTGAGATCGAGCTTTTTAATGGAAGCTATAAAGTCGTACTGTAGCTTGTATACGCCAGGCTTGTGCCATGCATAAGTCAGCCAAATGCAGTAATCCTTAACAGCGTATTACTATATTGGAAGATTAATTAAACTGGATTGGGCAGACGCGATTCCTGTTTAACTTCAGTATTTTTTTTCTAGACCAAAATCACCGGAAGGGCGAGTTTAACTTCAGTATAAAAGACCCCATAGAGTTTTCAGAGAGTTTCAGTTTCGATCGATGCTTGATGTTGTTCCTGTCTGGAATGCAAGTAATAATTGACTATAGTAAAAGATGTTTAGTGTGTGATAAAATGAGATCTGGATATATGTCATATGTAGAAGCGGGTCTAATGTAGACGGGAACTAGGGCGATTAAGGTTCAACAACTAAGTAAAATACAGTAGGTGGAAATCAATCACCAAGATTAATTTGGTCCAATCCACATTCCATATGCACAAGGTGCATGCCAGTCTTAATTTTTGTAGAAGCTAGTGGCTCCAGTAGTTCAAGCGTAGCACTTGCAAATATAATCGTCATTGCCAGTGGCGTAGCTAAGGTTTTGTGCAAAGGTGCCCAACTAATGTGATGAGCCATATAGTTTCTAAATATAATATTTATTATATTATAGAACACATGTACTCGAGTTTTAACATTAATTCATATTCTATGATGGTCCATGGCACGACGTGCCACCTAGCTAGCTACCCACTGATTATCGCCACAACGCCACTGATTATCGCTACAAAATTATTTATAGTGCACTGCCACTGGTGATCAGGGCATGATCGAAGCATAGGGCATGGATTTTAAACACTCCACGGGATGTCTCATTTTATATATCCCCAAAATTATTTATAATGCGCTGCCACTGATGATCAGGACATGATTGAAGCTTTTTTTAGAAAAGAGAATATATTAATATCTCAGCTTCTATATCGATTGATGCATATGGCTGTTCATTATTACAAACTCAAACAAAAAAATAGAACCGAAGAAAGACATTAAAACTCCCACCATAAAGAATTAAAACTCAATTCTATTACTAAAACGTCAGCCAAAGCTTATAAACACATCCATCACAGTCGTTTCAATAGACCTACAACCCGTCTTCATAAACAGGCGATCCTCCTCCTTCTGTAGTAGAGTCCATTGTCTTATCCAATAAGTTCCTCCGAATATGACCTGTAAATAAGAAGGTGTTTTCACCTTGTCAAATTCAACTTCATTTCTAGATAGCCACAGGGTCCAACATATGGCACTTGCACCAACAAGCATAAGAAACTTCAATTTTTTACTTAACCTCTGTAACCAACATGTAAACAAATTATACACACAAGTTGGGGGTTTCAGGTTTAGAGCAACATAAACAATTCTCCAAATGAATTTAGCATAATAACAGTCAAAAAGTAAATATTGTATAGATTCATGGGTGGAACAGAAACAATATTTCCTATCTCCCGTCTAGCTAGATTATCTTTGGTCAAGATTGCACCCTTATATAAGTACTATAAAAAGACTTTAATCTTGAGCGGTAATTTAATTTTCCATATTAACTTATTATGAGGTAGAGCCTATATCCCATTAAAACCTTGTACATGGAATTCACTGAAAACAACCCGTTTTGATACAGCCCCCACATAAAGTGATCTCTTTGGTTTTTAACCTGAATTACAATCATGGCCACAACATCATACCATGCTTGCAAATTGGCTCCCGTCGGTGATCTCCTGCTACATTTAATGAAGTTGTAGACAGTACCATCCTAACAAAGGTGTTTTTCTTTCTCATAATGTTATATAATGCCGAGAAAAGCGTTCTAAAGGGTCATGGTGTTATCCACGAGTCCTCCCAAAATCTCACCTGTAATCTGTCTCCTAGATCAAACTTGCCTATTGACAGGAACTCCCCCTTGACCTTCATGAGGCCAGTCCAAAACTGAGAGTCCTCTGGCATGTATTAAACCTGAGTCAAGAATTTATCCCTTAAATATTTACTTTTAAGTAGCTTTTGTCAAACCCCATCGCCATTTAACAGTTTGAAAATTCATTTACTTAAAAAGACACTTATTGTGAACACCTAAATTTATGACTCCCAATCCTCCTTGATCTTTTGGTGTACATACTATATACCATTTTTCAGTCTATATATTTTTTTCTTGTGTTTATTACTTTGCCAAAAGAACCAAGATCTAAAGTAATCCATTTATTTTCAAAATACCTTTAGGGATTTCAAAGAAAGATAACATATACATGGGAAGGCTACTCAAGACTGAATTGATGAGGACAAGCCTTCCACCCACCGATAGCATCTTGCTCCTCCAACCATTCAATCTCCTTTGAAAACGATCTTCCACATGTTTCCAATCCTTATTTTTTTTAATTTTCGATGATGCATAGGCATTCCTAGATATTTAAAAGGGAAAGCTCCTATATTACAACCAAAAAGTTGTGTGTACTCTGATCTATTAACATAGATGCACCATAACAAAATAATTCACTTTTATAAAAATTGATTTTGAGCCCCGATAACTGCTCAAAAGCACACAACAAGAACTTTGTATTCTTGACCTTCTCTAAATCATTATCCATAAATATGACAGTATCATCCGCATACTGGAGGACCGAAAGTCTCGTATCAACCAAATGCGAAACCACTCCATGTATTTGTTCAGCCTCTTTCGCTCGTGAAATTAGTACAGCCAACATATCAACAACTATATTAAATAACATTGGAGATAATGGATCCCCTTGCCACACTCCCTTTCTTGTTTGAAAATAATGGCCTAAATTATCATTAACCTTTACTACAATACTTCCTCTCAACATAAGCTTGGAAATTCATTCACACCACACACGTGAAAATCTTTTCATTCTAAGGATCTGTTGTATGCAAGGTCATTTGAGATTATCATACGTTTTTTCAAAATCCAACTTTAGCACAACTCCATCTTCCTTGTATGAAAGGCATGATCGAAGCATAGGGCATGGATTTTAAACACTCCACGGGATGTCCCCTTTTATATATGTTATTTAAATAGTTATAAAAAATCGATAAGATAGATTAATATGTGATATCACTTTACAAATAAAATAAAATTTGACCTCTATAATTTGCAACAAAAAATTAAACTATGAAGCCCATAGTTAAATTTGTTTCTTTGTGCAACTTGTTGATTTTTTTAGTTTTTTATAACCATTTGAAAACAATTCCTAGAATAGTTTCTCTGGAAGCATGCTGATGCATCGCTTAGATAATTAAGCAAGCATGCATGGTGTCCTGCACTCAGTGGGGCGAAGCTAGAGCGTAAGAGAGGGATGCGACTATAAAGAAGTAAAAAAATAATTTAGCAATATAAATACTATTAGCATGGTCAAAAAATTAAGATGGACTAAATACATTATAGGGCCGACGTGCCGCCTGTTCAGCGTCTTGCAATGGTCTTAAGTTAACTAGACTGGCTGCTCTAAGTTGGGTTGCGACATGCGAGGGGTGCAACATATTGGCCTAAGAGGGTGTTTATAGGACCGCAATCTGATGGTAATAATTTGTTCCTGATTTTTTGGGGGGTGTATCCGCATCCACGGGCTATTACTAGGCTTCGCCCATGCCTGCACTGGCGGCTTTGTCGGCATGATGGCGGCGTTGGAGGACGTGGTGGCGCCAGAGCTCCTCCTGGGCGGCGGCGATGCCTATGGTGCCTTGGACCCGAACAAGGTTGTGTGCCTCTGGGAGGGCGGGCTGTGGCGGCAAGAAGGATGGGGAGGCCTGTTAGAAATTAGGCAAATTCATGTTTAATTTAATCCACCAAAAAGATATGAAAAGACATTTTATAACATCACAAAAGTGCTTGTCTACACAGATTAGCATCATCATCACTTTGAATATGATCTTAGTAATAATTAGCAAAGCATGACATGAATTGATACTCAAAAGAAACATGTCAACAGTGCAAATGATAGCACTAAGTATCATGATTGTAGACATGACGGTACAACCAGAAGAATGATTGGATAGATCGTACCCCCTGAAGAAGACATGCCGAGTGAAGAACGCTCGATGCAGTGAAGAACCCGTTGGTGGAGATGAGTAGTCGTGCCGCCGATCGACACTCCCCAAAAGCGTGATTGTCGTCCTTCACACGAGCAGATGAACGCGCTGGACGGAGACGTTCCGGAGGCCTACTCTTCCATCCCGTGTGCGCGCACGAGAAGGAACGGGAAGATCTTTGCTGCTGAACTGTGGGTTTTCTCGGATGGACCAAAAGAGAGAAAAAAGAAGGAGGTAGAGGAATGCTGACAGCCTATTTTATCATGCGCTAGGGAAAGGAAGAGACGGAAGACGGAAAGACAACCGCCGCACCGTTCTAACCCTTCAGCTCCCATCGCACTGTGAGTTGAGTGACAAAAATAAAGTACCGGCGGCGCACGCACGCCACGCCCACGGCTCGGCCGGCGGCGTGCGTGTGGCACCCCTTCATCCTTTTCTCAACTTCTCAATATAGAGAGATAGGATCCCACTATATAAGTCGAGTCAAATTTCTGTTAATTTCCCGTATGGTACTAAACCTCTCATGTGCATTATTAGTGCCTTAGAGTTTTATTAGAATTATTAATGGGCCAAGCCCATATTAAATCTAACAAGGCCTACACCGGCCGTGCACGTACAAGACTCGGTGCCAGCGGCCTTGACGCCATGCCCATGCTCGCTCCGCCGATTGAGCTCCACACGTACTCTCTTCATAAAAAAACAAACATAACGAATCTGAACAGTCCAGATTCGTTATACTAAAACAGATGTAATAAGCAAGAGTAATGTTCATGTCAACTAGGGTCAAATGTCTAAATTGTTTTATAAATTTTATGATACTTGGTAAAACATCTTGAGTTATCTAAAAATTTATCTAAATTTCATATTAAAAATTAAAAAAATTTATGGTATCTTGAGATATTAGTATTTGAAGGTATCAAATTTTGCACCATGACATACATATAGATCGTAAAATTACCTAAAGTGTTATCCTTAGCTTGTCTCAACTTCATCCTTGTGTATTCTCGGGCCTTGTTCAATCGTTTTCTTTTCAAGGCATGGTGAATGGGCTATATTGCTTGTCCAATACAGGCGGTAGTACCGTGAAACAATATATTTTTTAGAAACATACTAAATACATATGTCTATATAATCCATCACAAATAGAGAAAGTATCATATACACACCGAAACTAATGGGATCGTCTATCGAGCAATCGCCTGAAATTTACGAGTCCATCAGTCGATCTTGTGGGAAATCCAACGGTAGCGCATAAACTAGACCCTACAACAAGTTAACGGGCCGTCGTTGCAAAGAAAGAAGTCTCTTCGGGTTGGCTTAACGGGCTTTTAATGGATTTCAGATCTGTTTTGTTTCTGTTGCCTATCTTTCGGCCTGTGTTTGTTTCTTTTTGCTTTTCTTATGTGCGCTGAATTTTGATACATCTATATCTATAACCTATATCTATAACTATCTATAAATAAGTAGTGTTTCTACCCAAAATTTTCATCCACCTAGTTATTTTGTAGAAAACCCCTTATGTGTTTATAAAATTAACCCGCAGTCCCAATACTGAAAAGAAAGAAAGGGCTTGGATGAAAAAAGACCTCCTACGCCCCTCTCTCCCGTCCCCATCCGAGCCGTGTCCCGCGTCGCGCCTGCGCCCTTCCCTCCTGTCGCTGCTCGGAGCTCCCACGTCGCGCATGCGCCCTTCCCTCCCGTCGTTGCTCGGAGCTCCCGCGCCGCCGCCTGCTTCCCTTTTTTTGTCATCGTCCCGTTGCAACGCACGGGACATTTTTTCCAGTATATCTATAACTTAACTATCTATAAAGCAAGTAATATTTTCACAAAAATTTTGTTCTGTCTGACTATTTTACAGAAAACCCCTTGATTTTTTATAAAATTAACCCGCAGTCTGCCTTACTATTTTGCAGAAAACCCTTTGAGTTTTTATAAAATTAACCCGCAGTCCATCTGCCTATTTTGCAGAAAACCCCTTGAGTGTTTATAAAATTAACCTGCAGCCCGCCTGGCTATTTTGCAGAAAACCTTTTGAGTGTTTATAAAATTAACCCACAGTCCGCGTGACTATTTTGCAGAAAACCGCTTGAGTGTTTATAAAATTAACCCACAGTCCCAATGCTGAAATAGGCTTCACGTAAAGACATAAAGAAAAAAATATAAATTGGAATTACATAAGACTTTAAGACTTTAATTTTGAAATAATTATGATAAAATAAAATGACGTCTGTTGCAACGCACGGGCATATTTACTAGTATATATATACACACACTAGCAACTGTGCCCATGCGTTGCAACGGGTGAAGTCGGGGCGTGGTGCAGATGGGGACGGGCGAGAGGGGTGCGAAGGTCTTTTTTTTATCCAAGTCATCTCTTTCTTTTCAGCATTGGAACTGCGGGCTAATTTTATAAACACTCAAGGGGTTTCTATAAAATAGTCGGGCGGACGAAAATTTTGGGTAGAAACACTATTTGCTTTATAGATAGTTATAGATATAGATATAAATATATATAGATATAAATATATATACTTTGTATGCGTACGTACCTATACAAAGTGTATACACATAGGTTGAATAGTAGTCCTGCTAAAAAAGTCCAATTTGGTGTGTGCGAACGAATTGGTCCGGCCTGCTAAATAATGAAGCCCATAAAAAATTACAAAAGAGAAAGTCTGAAAACATACAACCAAATTTGGTAACGGGCCGAATTGATCGCACAGGCTAGGCAAAAAAGAAAATTCCCAAAACAACCAATGAGCCGAAAACGAAAGTGATCACACGTATAGTGGGTCGTGCGTCTGGTCGTCCATTAGGGATTTTGGGCCTGGTTCGTGTTGGGCGTGAGATGACCTTAGAATTGGATCAAATATGAGGTGGACCGCTGCTTGGACCGTGGCCCTCATAAACTCAAGGGGTTTTCTGTAAAATAAACAGGTAGAACAAATTTTTGGGTGAAAACATTACTGGCTTTATAGATAGTTATAGATATGTATGTATGTATATTTTGGGACATAAGTGCTTGTTGGAAAATTTACCTTCAAAGTCAAGACAAAACCAAAACATCGTGAGAGAAAATAGCGATGGGGAGATCAAATTAAAGCAAAAAACAGCAGTGGCAACCTTGGAGCAAAGGAGGACACCAGGACAGTTCAGCTGAATTTCTAGCCATGAACAGATGCAAAAATTCAAAATCACATTAGGATGTATCCGATCAAAAAGCATAGCAGAAGAAAGCCAAATTGATGAAAAACAACCACGTAAAGGAGAACAGTTCTTGATAGCGTCAATTCTGGTCTGTTGGTCTGATCTTATCACTGTATTTATGTCATATTTGTAGTCATCTAAGGTTTGAAGGTGATGTCATGGGCAATGAAACAGATCAGAGAGGACAACAGTTCAGATAAAATTTGTAACCCACCTTAGTCTCTTTTTTTCAGTCAAATGGGAAATGCATACTTCTGTTATATAAAAAAGTGACCTTGGAGCAACCTGTGTTGTACAAAAATCCACAAAGAAACAAGCACACAATGCATGTAGAAACAAATTCTGACATCTAATTAATTAAGCATCAACAGACCATGTAATTGAGACAGTTTCACACAACAAAAACACAACCAAAGACACTTGCTTTCCACAATCCCCCTAAACGTTCAAACACAAACAAGAAGAGATAAATAACATAGGCAAATTGAAACTTCCGGCACATAGCAAGCGAGATTGAAATGACAGGATCATTTATTACAAGATCCGCATAAAAATCAGGTAAACCTTGATCTCTCCTGCGTCACCCTTTCTTGTGTGTTGTTGGTGAAAAAAAATTGCAGCACTCTAAACCCTCAATTTGCTTGATTTTATTGCCTTGTTTTTTGCTTGGATGTCTTATTCCACCAGTATCAAAAAAATGCTGCACATGAACATGGAAAAAAGAACAGTAAACTCATTACCCATTGCATATTTAGCCGTGATGCTAGATTGCCTGATAATTTTGCTAGCGCACTTTTCCCTTATCATTCTGTGCCACAACACAAAGAAACACACAAGCAGCATCTCTCACCTTCTAGATTTTGTGCACAACAAAATGCTTCCCAAACCTATACAATTCTGATCTTCTGATGTCGTAGGTTCTGTAGTGGCCACTAGTTTGAATTGCACATGTTTTCCTGATGAAAAAGCAGATAAGGTAGCTAGAAAAACTTGGGCATATGTACCTTGGGAACTAAAGCTCCTCTTCTCCTAGACTGAACCATAGAGACCAGATGTGTAAAACTATGGCATCTTTTGGCTGCTTTGCTAGGCTTAAACACAAGCAAAAAAAATATAGAAGTAAAAATCAATTGTTGTACAAATTTATAATGAAGTTGCAGACATTTATATCTGAAGTTGCACATCATTGAAATGGCAACTATAATACCTAGGAGTGCAATTTGCACATAAGGAACAATTATTAGTTCCCAACTTTGAAAACTCATAAGATTAATTAACTACTTGCATCTAGCATATACAGTCACATAACCTAATAGCACTTGCTACATATGAGTAGCCCAATAACAAAAAATATTTAGTAAGAGCCTGTTCATTCCATTGAAAATTGGATTTAAACAACAACTACAGAATCAAACTGTGATAAATAGCGTCCAACTCTTGCAGAATCATAAAATTATGAATACAAAAGTTGCCCCTTTCCATATTATGCAAGTTTGGGTTGAGCTCTGTGCAACTTTAGTCTACATGTTGTGCAAGTGTACGTGACTAACAATTAAGGTCAAAGATTAGACGACTGATTAATAGCTAAGTTGCACAACAAATGTGATATCCTTGCATTGCAGCAGATTTTGAGTCAAACTGACAAAATTCCCCCACCCTACAAAAAAAAAACTAGTGCAACTAGCATAGCTGCATCTACAAATTTTAAATTTATAGTTGGAAAAATTGCAGCTCTCTAAACAAAAAAAAGGACAGGAAAAATTGCATGTCAACACAATTCTCAAGAATATACATCACAAAAAATTTCATGTCAGAGCACTGGACTACTGTCCATTCTTCATACATTGATGCATGCCATATGCACATATCCAGGTGCAAACTGAAGAGCACTGTTCGGTGCAAATACATAATTTTCACAAGTAAATTGTCCCACATATGCCAGAAATATGCATGAACACAGAAAGTTTAGAAACTAAAACGAGTGAATGTTCAGAATCAAAGTTTAGAAAGGTCAGGGCAGAAAGTTTAAAAAAGTAAATAGAATGTTTAGAAAATGCATTGGGCAGTAGCAGCTGCATGAACAGAAGTTCAGAAACTAACAATGATGAGCATGCATGCTTATCCTCCCAAAAGGGAGCAAGAAATAAAACAGCAAAAGCTGGGAGTAGCTAGCATCAACCATCATCTCGGCTGCAAGACAGGCAGCAGGGATTAGTTTAATTTCATCAGAAAAAAAGAACAAAACTTATGTATATATGATTGGATAATTAAAAAATAGACGACAACAAAAATACCATAAAAAAGATGGAAACTTTTTGGAAATTCCATAGGCTCACTCGGTCCAAAATAAAGCTTACGTGTTTTTTTAAAAAAGAACACAAGACAACCAACTCTTACATAATTGGTTGCGAACAAAAAAGCATTTATGATTATATATCGATGAACACTGACGTCTCTCCCACACTTTAGAGGATACAACTTGCAATGCTATCTCACTGGCTTGTTTATGTGGCCACACCATTTGAGGAGTTGGGACGGAATGCGTTTGGACGAGGAGGAGCGTTTGGCGACAAGGCGGAGGGCATTGCAGGTGGATTTCCTACGCTTGCGCCGACATGGCGGCAGTGGAGGGAGCAAGATCGATCGATGCACGAGGACAAGGCTTGTTTTCTTGAAGCAGATGGCTTATCGAGCCTGCATCATCCAGAGATGGAGATCTAGAGAGGCGTACGTGTTAGATCGCACTAGGATGATGAGGTGACAAAAAAAGAGTTGCTTTTCGATCTTTCTCTTGAGAGCTCATGTACCTTTACATGGTGAAGCGGGGTGGCGGCGGAGGGAGCTGTCGTCGTCTTCTTGAGCTCTCCGACGCCTATTTTACTTGCGCTGCACCTTGGTTTGGTACTCCTTGATAAACTCACCTGGCCTCGACTGGTGGCTTGTTTTTTTCGATGCCTCTCTATATTGAAGTAAATAATTCTCTAAGGTTGTCCCTCTAGAGCCGTCCTCATCGCCTTTAGAGCCGTCTCCATCGTCTTTGTCCTATCCCTCCCATCAAATCATTGTTGCCCTCCTCCCTTTTGATTATGTGACAATTCAATAGCTAAAACAACTTAATGTTTTTTAAGCTGCTGAATAACAAATATAAAAATTTAAACATTACAAATACTTATATTGCTGGATAGAGTAGTATGTTATAAATACCTATATTACTGGATAGAGTAGTATATAATAACGAATAAATATATAATACAAGAGGAAGGAAAAATAGAAAATGTTGAACACAAAAGTTATACAATATAAAAAGAAATGGCTGGTTGTTAATAGGTGTAGTATAGTTAGCTGATGATCTTGATTTATGTTTTTCCAAAATAATCAGATAATGATATTTGGGCTAATGTGTCGACGAAGTATGGAATTATTGGGAATTAAATTTTCTAATAACATGAAAGCTACCAATACGGCGTATGTATCCCCTACCCTACAGATACGCTGGTCTTTGGAAAAATGTTTTTAAAAAAATTCAAATATTTCAGTAAAAATCATCTAAAATTTCTTCCGAACACATCGCTTCCGGCGCCCCCCTGATTTCTCTGTTCGCTCGCGCCGCCGAAGAGGCCTCCTCCGCCTTCCGCCGGAGTAAGCTCTCCGCCGCCGTCCTCCTCCTCCCCTATAGTGGACTGGCGTGGGGTGGAGATCCCCCCATCCATCCGGACCGACTCCTTTCCCCGGTGAGGAAGCCCTGGCTCGCTTCGAATTCGCTCTCCCAATCCTCTTCTTCGCTGTGAGGTAATCCATACCAAAATTGCTCTGCCGTGAACAGGAAGCCGGCGCCCTCGGCGGCGGAGTTGGAGGCGATGGACATCTACAATGTCGAGGCCGCCGAGATCCTCGCCAACGAGGCCCAGGTGAGCTCCCCCCCCGCCTCTCTGCGCGACTATGCGCGTGGCTTCCCCTTCCAGTTCGAGTTGACTTGAGTTGGGTTGCACTGGTGAGCTCACCGCGGTGTTGTTCCTTCCTTCCATTCAGCTGCTCCCAATCGGCGAGGCCGCTCCCATCTACGAGAAGCTGCTGGCAACCTTCCCCACTGCTGTGAGTCCAGTTCGATTTCGACTCGATGTTTTGTTTTGCTTTGCGGTTGCATCAAATATCTATATCTAGGTTCATCTAGTGCTGCCATTTCACTTGGCTTCACCTGCTATATGTCCAGGCGAAGTACTGGAAGCAGTATGTCGAAGCTTACATGGCCGCGAAGGATGACGAGGCCACCAAGCAGATATTCAGCAGATGCTTGCTCAATTGCCTTCAAATTAATCTCTGGTTAGTGGAGGCCGTCATATTTATAGATTGTACTTAGGCACACATTGTAGTATGCATATGTGGGATATATTGAATAAATTGCTTTACTGTCACCGAGTGAATTATCATCACTGTCGCTAGTTCTACCACTGAACTATATTCCTATTGATGTGTGTTGTGGGATTGAATGTCAAATCATGCATGTAAATCATCAAAGTCCTAAGGAGTTTTCTGCTCATTTTACCTGATGGTCTCATTGGTCACCAGTTCCCTGTTCTGTGATCTTTTTTTGTGTAAGGTGGTCATTTTGTGATTGTCTGCCCTGCTTTTGTTGCTCTTAGTTTTTTTCCATTCCCTTGGATCTAGTATTAGTATGTTTTCAAGAGCATCATTAACATTTCCCTATTTGGCTGGGTGCAACTTGCAGGCGTTGTTACATCAACTTCATCAGGAGAGTGAACGATAAAAGGGGTTCTGAGGGTTTGGAAGAGACCAAAAAGGCTTTTGATTTCATGCTGAACTATGTTGGTAAGTAGGCACTTAATAATTAGTTTTGCTAATAATATGGCACCACATTTTTGCTTGATTTCAGTCACTTTTTTCACTACATTATTGTTAACTATGTACACTTAAACTTTCCAGGCAGTGATGTTGCTTCTGGCCCTGTTTGGATGGATTATATTGCTTTCTTGAAGTCAATGCCAGTTTGTTGTCTTCCTACTTGCTTCCTATCCTTCCCCATGTTAACATTCCTACCTTCTCTTATTCTGTGTAAATATTTGTTTGCATACTCTTCAGGTTGTGACACCACAGGAAGAATCACATCGTATGACTACTGTGCGGAAAGTATATCAGAAGGCAATTTTAGTTCCAACTAATCATGTGGAGCAGCTATGGAAAGATTATGAGAACTTTGAGAATTCTGTTAGCCGCACCTTGGTAATTATAGTTTCCATTTGATTCTTTGATCTTTGTGGAAATTATCTAGCAAACAACTCTAATCCTGTACTGGTAAAACAAATGGTTTTTTAGTTCTTCAGAAACATGACACTTGCAGATTCAATGAATTCTCATTGTATCAGTAGTTATAGTATTTCTGTTAGCAGGCTTCATCTTTTACTTTGTTTTGAAAATTAATATTATCAAATCTAAAACAACGTAACTAGGTTACATTTGATTCATATGGAGTTGTTGATTATCAATCAGTATTCCAGGCAAAAGGTTTGTTATCAGAGTATCAGCCAAAGTTTAACAGTGCCAAAGCTGTATATAGAGAGCGTAAGAAGTACATTGATGATATTGATTGGAATATGCTGGCAGTTCCCCCCACAGGCTCCTACAAGGTAATCAGTAGTGAGGTTCTAACATTGCTTTCACCACCAGGCATTGATTGAAGGGTTTTTCTTTTTTGGTAATCTCATAATTACAATTGGTATCAAATTTTATTACGCCTATCTCATTGTCATTTGGTGGTGTGATGATTGAAGACAGAATAATGTGATTGTTGTAGAAAAACATGATAACAGAGATTTTTCTTTGAGTACATTCTCATTCTCAAATTTTAATGCTGTTTTTCCCCAATTGCTGGCAGACTCTATATTTTCTCTAAACCATATAGCTCCTGCTAAGCAATCAGCCCCCTTTTTCTTAGTTATCAGTTGCATTCCAGCAGCAGAAGTTTATTTGTTGTATATTTCAAAATATGTGCTTAATAGTGAAAAGAGATGGTTCATTGTGTTCATGTCAGGATGAGAGAACCAAATGAAACATTTTGTCCGTAGATTGTTCTAGCTTTGAGCACAGATTATTACCATACTGAACTCTTCTTTTGACTTTAAACTAATGCCCTTCACTGGAGGCCTGGACACTATTTGTTGTTTGGTTTACTGGTCAATCTTTAGACACAATGGATATTTTCCTGTCAATGTCTCCAGCATTAGAACTTCAAATGCTATGCTTATATTTGTTGCGAACTCTGGTATATTCAAATGATCAGTATTTAACTGGCAGGTAACTCATTAAGTTATTTCACAGGAAGAGCAACAGTGTATGGCATGGAAAAGACTTTTGGCATTTGAAAAGTGAGTAAACATATGCATGATCTAATTCATTAAGGGTCACTGTGTCTCTTTGCTGTAGATATATATAAGCTAATCTTTGTTCTTCATGTTCTTTTTCTAACACCCCTGGCCCAACCAAGTAAAATTGTGTATGCATCTTGAATTTATTCAACAACTTGAGCCTCACTGATCACTACCTGGTGCAATTAAGCATATGAGTTTTTCACTGACCTTCAGGCCCTAGGAATTCTTGTTTTCTGCTTAATTTCCAGCTTGCCTATATGCTTAGAAAGACAGAAACTATCCCCTTCATCTAAATCAAAATATGTTCTATTGCAGGGGGAACCCCCAAAGGATTGATGCTACAACTGCTAATAGGCGAGTTACCTTTACATTTGAACAAGTAAGCCATGTTCTTACTGTATGCTTAGATGCATAGTGATTTTTTGGCTTTGTAGTGATCCTTTGTGATCGTATTACTGAGTTTATGACATGTATACTTCTTGTAAGTGCCATTATGTTTTGGAGATGAACACAGTATTTCTGTTTGGTGGTTTTATTTTTATTTTCAGTGCTTGATGTATCTATACCATCATCCTGATATATGGTATGATTATGCCATGTGGCATGCCAAGAATGGTTCTATGGATTCTGCAATTAAAATATTTCAGCGTGCTGTAAAGGCACTCCCTGGTAATAAATTATTCTCTGAAGTTATGTTGATCAATTCAGTTATGAACTTATGATATCCCCTCCAGTTGTCAACTATTCTTTTGGGAGTAACTCTTTGGCGATCTGGTTGCTATAAGCCCATAAGAGTCAATATTTTATGCGTAGCATGTTACCTTATCTTTTTCCCCTCATGGTTGCTAGCCATTTGCTGTGCGTGTCTGTGACAATTCTCCTGTTTAAATTTCAATCATATTGAGCATGCAACAGATATGCAATGGTGATAAAGAGTTTCAGTTGCTAGTAGGTGTCGATAGGAAAAAGATGAATCGAATAGTTTAATACAAATCAAATAATCTGAGGATGGTTGTCAAATTACATGGATAATCAAGACATGTTGATTTTTCTTATCCAGATACTCTGGACATGAATGCAAGATAAACATCCTTAATCGACTTGCTAGGCCTTCTTGTACTTGTTCGTGAAATATACAGTGACATTTCCTGATCTGGACTTCATCTCAATTCTTCCACCATTTTTCTTCATAGATTCAGAAGTACTAAAGTATGCCTTTGCTGAACTGGAAGAGTCTAGAGGAGCAATTCAGGTTGGATAGCCTCCTTTTTGCTGCTGCTACAACTATGCTAAAGATGATTTTGTTTCTACTTTTCTCAAATACTCATTCGGTTGCATTGCAGCCTGCTAAAGCAATATATGAGTCTCTTATAGCTGAGAATGTGGGAACGACTTCACTTGCACATATTCAGGTGAGTCACTAACTTGCTATTACTTTTGGTGTACTTAGAATATTACTACCCTGTATGTGAGAGCTTTAGCATTCTGGTTTTCTGTTGTAGTTTTTTCGATTTCTAAGGAGAACTGAAGGCATTGAAGCAGCTCGTAAGTACTTTCTGGATGCTCGGAAATTGCCAGGCTGCACTTATCATGTCTATGTTGCTTACGCTACAATGGCATTTTGCCTTGACAAGGATGCAAAGGTTGTGAAAGGAACTATCTTGATTCTTTTTTAAAAAAAGATAGTTAAAATGCAAACATGTTTCTTAGGTCATTTATCTGTTTCCACTTTTGTATTAGTTCATCTATCGTGTAATATTCTCTTACAGGTGGCCCAAAGTGTTTTTGAAGCTGGTTTAAAGCGATTTATGCATGAGCCAGGATATATCCTTGAGTAAGTATTTACTTCCAGGCTCATTGATATGGCATTTTGGTCTGCTATCTCCACGTCTTTTTTCCATTTTCTTTTTAGCTTCATACATTAACAGTTGGATAGGGTTCTTGCGGTTTTTTGTTTTAGTTAAGAGATGTGAGTCAAAATTTGTGTTACTGAGACTGGTGCAATCATACAGATATGCAGACTTCCTGTGTCGCTTGAATGATGACAGAAATGTGCGTGCTTTGTTTGAGCGAGCTCTGAGCTTACTTCCTCCTGAAGAATCTACAGAGGTAGAGCTTCCATTTCATTCTCTAGCTAAAGATTCTCATTTCTCAACATTGATATAAATCACAACTCTGAGAACACACCCTTTAGCAATGCAATGCATTTTCTGAGAATGGCAATTATTGCATCGGAGCCTTTTAAGCAGTAGCAAACTTGCAATTATGTGTGACCATTTTTTTCTCCTTTTTAAGATATACTTGGATTTTTGTTATACAGAGGTGCAAACTGCAAATAAATATTTGTACAATTAGCACGGGAATTAGCACTGGCAATTAGTTAGGTGTAATTAGCTTCCATGGCAAAGGAGAACTCTGCGGTTCAGTAAAATTAGCACAGGAATATAAGGAATATAGGCACATCTGTTTTTATGTTATCCGATTGATGCACATTGCTAATCTTGTAGGTGTGGAAACGATTTGCTCAATTTGAGCAGACATACGGGGATTTGTCAAGCATGTTAAAGGTATGAGGCTCTAATAATTGTACAGATCTAGGCAAAACTTGTATATTAAGTTATCATTGCAGAATAGAATAATCCATTTTGCAAAGGCATACTTGTGTTAAAAATTATCTGCTCCGGGTTGTGCCTTGGACTTGCTGAGTTGCCATCTGTGCCATCACTTACAACACTTATTAAAAACCTTTCCCATAAAGTATAGGGGCAAGACAATGTCAGATATGGTAGAAATACTAAGCTACCTCTTGGTTTGGTCAGTTTTGGAACAACAATTACACATTGCAAAATCTTGAAACCACATTTGGGGCATACAGTATCTTTTTAATCTTCTATCGTGTTGCTATATTAATCTCTTTTTTGATCATCCAATTTGTTGTATTACGTTGGCATCCTTTAATGACTTTATATTGTTCTTGTGCCAAAGGAATTTGTGTATTTCCTGATTTTTTTATAACAGTGCCTTCATAATTGGATGAGGATGTGTATGCCTTTTGTATTTTTAGTTGTATTTAATTTTTCTTTGGAGAAAAATATTTTTCCCTCATTCCTTACTCGTAAATTATGTTTTCTCAGGTGGAACAAAGAAGGAAGGAGGCTTTATCTAGGACATCTGAAGACGCCTTATCTGCCTTGGAAAACACACTTTATGATGTTGTTTCTCGATACAGCTATATGGATCTTTGGCCATGCTCAACAAAAGAATTGGATTATCTATCAAGACATGAGGTTTGCATTATCTGGAATGTAGTTACCTTGCATATTTTATCCGAAGCAAATGCAGCCAGCTCATATTTGGAACTCACTTTCAGGCTCAATTTTAATGCATGTATGCTCAATGCCTAGCATTCAGTCTTTCAGTCTTTCTTTCCCTAGTCTCTGATGCCACCAGCTGTTGGACTTAGGACTTACTATAAACAATATAAAGTAGTTGCCTAAAAGGATATGCTCATGTATCCCTTGGCAGTTCTTGTGCGAGAGTGCAAGAACATTCCTAAGTCAAAAGTCGGAATCTATTTCATGTTGCAATTGTATGATGCTCACTTGAGGCAGTCCTTAACTCTACTTGAAAAATGCATTATGTTTTGCTGCTTAATGTTTCTGATTCAAGCTTTACATTGTAACACTTCAGAATTCATGTTTGATTTCCATTGAGAAATCTCACTTGTAATGTTCTCTTGATGTCAATACCACAGTGGCTTGCAAAAAACATTGCTAATAGGGGTGATAAATCAGTTGTGCTAACTAGCGATGCTACTTTAGGTGAGTTCTTTGTTTTGTCAGCAATCATGTCAATGTAAATACTACTGGAGTTGCTAATTGTGTTTGCTGGTTGTTTGGCTAAGATAAAGGTGCTGTCCGAATTGGTTCCAATACAAAGTTGTTGCCACAATCTGCAAAGGTTGTTCGTCCTGAGATTTCTCGAATGGTTATCTATGATCCTAGACAGATGAAAGGTATTTATACAAATCAGTTATGTGATCTAAATATTTCCATGTTCCACATTTGTCCTCTCTGTACTTCTGTAGAGTTTATCCTAGATTTCTAGATCATGATATAACTTCCCCTGATGATGAAATAGTGATGCCACACATGTATCAGTTGTCTTGATCGGATATTGACACCTAATAATGCAGCATTCTGTATACAGAATTTCAGATAAGCATGATTCAATTCATAATCGTGTTTAGGTATAGCTGCCAGCTAACACTGCCTAATGCTTGGACAAAAAATGATTATCACTTGGTTATCTCATTTAATTGCTACTACGAACATCTAATCTGCCAATTGCATAATGTTACTTGATGGGATTGACAACTGTTTTCTATAGTTTTGGCAAATGCTTCCAGCCATTCAGACACAATTCTCAATCTCTCACATAAAACATCATTGTTTATTTGTGTCAGGCCCAGACTTCTCAACTACATCCAGTGGGTATACAAAGGAGATCGATGAAATATTGAAAAGACTTTCTCCACAGATGATGTCTTTCATCACAAATTTGCCTGCTATAGAAGGTATGCCTAAGGGTGCAAGTGGGTGGACCCATGGCTAACCTATTGAGCCACTTTAACCAAACTAAAAATGCATTTTTCCACGGTTGCTAGTTCATGTGGTGCATGTAATTATAAACCGAAATGAACTAGAGTGGCTCAATGGGTCCCACGGGCCGACCTACTTGCATTCCTATGACCCTATAAGTACTTCGTGTCCTCTGTAGCCTCCTAGTTGTGCCAGATGGTATTGGAATCATTAGGAGCAAGGCATGGGAGTCCATGTTTACATGAGATCCTGTTGCATACCTTGTTCTTATTTTAGAAAATGGATTAAAACCTGGCCTCTACATCCAAACTGGATGTGCACAGCCAAAGTTCCTCTTGCAATGTGTTCACCATCAGGCATAACTGATTGAAAATACTGCACGGCTTGGAAGTCGCAACAGTTCTTTCACAAAAGTTGTTTTGATATGTATATTAGCATTTAGTTAGTCCTTTATTTACTGTTCATTTGTATGATATGAGCAGTTGCATATATGTTACCTGATCTATTTGTTGCTGTTTAATATCTTGAATTTGAGTTGCTGGAGTATCGCTAAGGTCAATGTTTTTTTTTCATCTTGATAGGGCCATCACCAGATATGGACATTGTGCTAAGCGTGCTGATGCAGTGTACATTGCCAGTGGGAGACAAATCAGGTTCGCAAGTTCCTGGTCCTGCCACGAGTGACCTCTCAGGTCCTGGCAAATCAGGATTAAACCAGAATGGCTCCGTCCATAGACCTCCAAGAGACGGGCAATCCACAAAGAGGAAGAACTCTGAAAGTACTCTCTTGTCTTCAATCTATCCAAGACAAACTTTTATGATTAATTGGATCAACTATAGGACCTGACAATCATCGACTCGAGTGCAGGGGGACGAGCACAAGAGGAGGACGATACGACAACAACAGTGCAGAGCCGAGCAATGCCGCGGGACATATTCAGGCTTAGGCAGATCCAGAGGAGCCGCGGCTTGGGTCCTTCCCAGTCAGGATCAGCGGCACTGTCCAGTGGAAGTGTGTTCTCTGGGGATCAGTCAGCCAGCTCAGGCTAAGTTCAATTTGTTGTAAACACATGCTACAACAGCTCTCTTATAGCATCATATATCCTGATAGGGTTCTACAATTCATGTTGTTCTAGAGTATTCTCATTCATGAGGTGTCTAGGTAGGGTCTAGCTTAGTTAGGTCCCCCCCGCGTGATGAAAGATGTACGCATAATTGCATGGTTGAATGTTGGCGCGTAAGTGTGTATTGTTTGACTGAAAAGGAAACGGTTGCGATGACCACACGCAAGTAGCAACTAGCAAATGAGCAGTCGATATCATTTAACATCATACAATAGTAGTATGTGATAATGGGTACCACTTTACATGTTGAAGTTCTAATGCTGTTCTGTCCCATTCTCTATTATACCTCGTTTTTATTCAAATTTTGTTATGTCTCTATAGAAATTTTTTGAGTTTTTTAAAATTAACCCGTAGTCCACCTAACTATTTTTTTAAAAAAATAAACTTAGTTATACTTACAATAGAGCTACTTAAAAATCTATAATTTTTCAATCATCAAATCGTTTTTTCGTCCAAATCTATAAAATTTTTGATCCGTATAACCTCTCGCTCCATTGTTACCTCGCTTTCCTTATCTCTAGCAGGCAAGCTCAACTCATGCGTCTCCTGTCTCGTCGTGCATTGTCCCGAGTGGCGATCGAGCACACGCTACACGTGTGAGCTAGCGTGTCGTCGTCGAACAAGGGAGAGAAGCGCCTGTGAGGTAGGATGTCTCCCTGACGTCCTCCTATCTCCGGCGGTCGAAGGCATGGCTGAGCGCTGTCACCTTTCGCGTGGGGACGGGAGGAAGACGACATCCAGTAGCTTTTGGCGATTTTATATTTTAGTCTCATATTTATAGTAAATCACAGACAGGTCTTAGAGGCTACATCAGGTCCCATTGGCTGTGATGTTTGACCGTAGTCAACCGAGGTAAGTAAATTATAAGAAGATGCAAGGGTTCGCATGTCTGTTGATGATAACATGCAACTTATCATATTCATCAATATACTTTTCTAACTAATAATATCCGAGTCGTAAATATTTTAAACTTTTACCATATTTCTAATCGATTTAAAGTATCAGTAAGTCAATATCTATTTTTATTATATTTTTGACTTAATTTGGTGAAATTAAATTAACTTAGACTAAATGTCTATCTGATACTATTTCTTAATCAAGGTTCAATGATACACAAAGTTAAAGACACCCTTACTTTTAAAGTTATATATATATAGTATATAATTATCGCAAGTAGTGTTTCTATTCAAAATTTTTGTCTGTCTGGTTATTTTACAAAAAACCCCTTAAGTGTTTATAAAATTAACTCGCAGTCCTAATGCTGAAAAGAAAAGAATGGCTTGAATAAAAAAAAGACCTCCTGCGTCCCTCTTGCGCCCCTCCCTCCCGTCGCTGCTCGGAGCTCCCGCGTCGCTGCCTGGACCTTCGCCTCTGTCTGCTTCCCTCCCTGCGTCGTCGTCCTGTTGCAATGCACGAGCATTTTGCTAGTAAAAAGGATAAAAATTGTAAAGCTCCAATTATCCGTATCTATTTGTATGTTATTTTCTCCTGCTTATTACTCCCTCCCATAAGTAACATAGTAAATTCTCCTTTGGAGTGAAGAAATTTTGTGGGAATTTCATGAGACTTGAACTAATCTCTATAAATTCTTGCGTTCCAAAAGAGCCATACAAAGAATCGTCGGGTTCCAATTCCATTCGATCTTACTCAAATTTGATGCAAATATTGTTGAGGGAGAAATTTTGGTCTCAAGGTTCCTACAAAACCATTCCATTGTGATGTGACCCGTTTGGCCCATGCACCACCCCTATATAATGATTTTTGAAAATGATTTTTGAAACTGATGAAGATAGACATTAAATTAACACATGTAAAACGTTTTTGAAACTGAAGACGAACATTAAATTAAACGAAAAAACACGTACATGATTAATTAAATTTTAATTATTATAAACTTGATAAATAAATATATTTGATATTTTAAATTAACTTATATATAAAAAATTTCGCATACAAAATGTATGAAAAATGTGTTAATAAAAATTAAGATAAAATCTGAATCTCAATGAGAAAAAAACTGGCTCACAAATGGAGTTTGTACTCTAGTAGTAGTTTCTTGAGTTGAGATATCATTTTTGTGCAAAGGAATTAGTAGCCATTTTGATTTGCAATTTGGTGGTCCATTTATTATTATTCAATAAAGCTAGGGTAACTTGGAATGATCAAAAGAGACTCAAGATTACATTTTTTCTAGAGAGGTGAACTCAAGATTCCAACAGTTGTAAAAGGGGACATGAGAAGAAGAACAAGCAAGCAAGAAAGCGAAGTCCAACGAGCAACTACGCATGCAGCGCACGGCGGCGGCGTCTGAGATTTTACAAGTTCAGGAAGTCCGGCGGGTCACCGGCCACCGCCTCCGTTCATCTCGACGGGCGGCCAGCGGCGGCAGGTGGCGACCTGGTCGAGGAACTTGGCGAGGCGGGCGTGCTTGGCGGCCCACTGCTCCGCCATCTTCTGCTCCTTGAGCTCAGCGTCGCGGCGGAGGCCGGCCATCTTGTCGCGGTACTCCGCCTCCACGCGCTCCACGGCGGCGGCCTGCTCCTCCCGCAGCGCCCTCATCTTAGCCTCGAACTCCTCCGCCGCCTCCCGCCGCCGGCACGCCCGCTCCGACTCCAACTGCAGCTCCACCCGCTTCAGCCTCCACGCCGCCTCCTTCCGGTGCGCCGCCCACGCCCTGTGCCCCTCCTCCAGCTCCCTGCAACACTCCACCAACTCCGCCATCACCTCCCCACCCGGTGCCGCCGCCGCCACAAACTCCGGCTGCGTCTGCGTCTGCTGCTGCTGCTGCATCCACGGCGCCGCCGGACCAGGCGGCGTGGGCGCGGTGACCGCGGACGCGAGGCTAAGCGTCACGGACGGCGAGGGCGGTGCCGCCACCGCCGCCTGAGACGACGACATCCACGGCGGGAGCATCGGTGCGGCCATGAGCAACGGCGCAACCGGCCGCTCCTTCACAAGCTTCTCAGCAAAATTCTCCAGCAACCAGTCGTACCTGCCGCGCTCGTCGGGGCTGGGATCCGGCGGCGGGCGGCGGCTATCCCTGATCTCCCGCTGCTGCTTCTCCTTGAACACCTCCCACCACTTCCCCAGCCGCTTCGCCGTCCGGCCGGGCACCTCGGCGGCGATCTTCTTCCACTTGTTGCCGTGCTTGGCCTGGAGGCGGATGACGAGGCGCTGCTCGTCGTCGGTGAGTGATCCCTTCTTGATCCCTGGCCGGAGGTAGTTCTTCCAGCGCTCGAGGCAGGACTTGGCGTCGCGATCGAGCGGGTGGTTCATCCGCTGGGACACGAGGTTCCATTCGCGGGGACCATACTGCCGGACGTAGGCGCGGAGGATGGCGTCTTCCTCAGGCCGCCACCGCTGTCTCTCCCTCATCGGCGGCTGCATACGCCATCGCCCATCCCAACTCCTCCCTCCTAGTGCTCATACTGCTCTCTGCACCATCGCCGCCGCCATTGTTGTGAGCAAACCATGCAAGATTAAGAAAGGCCAGTTCTTTAGCTAAGAGAGAAAGAGGGTCATGCAAAATACATAAAAGGAGTAAATTTCAAAACGCTGCAACTATTTCGTCACAACTATCACTTTAATACAACATTAACCGAACATATAATTCACGAAATTGTAACTGTATCAGAACGATTTTTATCCGTAGAGTGCAACTTAAACCAGTTGAATCTGCATGTGAATTTTGCATGTAATGCATGACATGTAGGTCCGGACCCATAAAACGAATAAAGTCATAGTTTTATGAAATAGCTAGCTAAACTTGTAGCAAATTGATAGTTTTGACAAAATGATTGTAGCTTTCTGAAATTTACTCAAATAAAAATAGATCACTTCTTTAGCCCGTTTGCAAGGCTCGTTTATGGCAAAGATGAAATCTTTGTCCAAAGAAAGGAAGAGGTCATGTACACAAAAAGGTCAGATTTTTGGCTAAATGTAGCATTTCGTCTTACAAGGGTAAATAAGCATGGATTCTAATTTCTACAACAAAAAGATCAAATATTTAGCTAAAGAGGAAAACAAGCACATGAGAAATTAGATCATGTAAAAGAATTTACACATTTTTAGTTCAAGTGTAGCAAGTGCGTAAGCATGAACTTTGCAAACAGAAAAGATCAAATCTTCAGTTAAGAAGAAAGAACTACACACTTGACATCAGGAATGGCTTGGCATGGCTTCTAGTTGTGCTAATCTAGTCAACCAAAGGTCATTTCCACTTCTCCAACCAGTCAAACCACAACCAGTTTAAATGCAATGTTGATACAGAGTAAAGTGATTACCGTCTGGAGGGAGCAAGAAACTGACCAGAACAGAAGCTAGGGCTGTGATAGTGTAAAGTTAGTTGCTTTATTCATTGCAGCATTTATATGTTTCAGTTTGGGGTGTCAAAAGCAGGGGAGTTATTTGTTCAGTGATCCATAACTGTGACCTGCACACTCCACACATCCTACTTACTACCACAGTACTACTCACCCACAGATAAACCTTATACATGCTCCTCTACAACGACATTGGTACTAAATTTGTGCAAGATTATTCCTTTGACACCATAGAATTAACTACTTGTTCAGAACTTCAGATAACAATTAAAGCACTCAAAATGACAGAGAGGAAAAAAAGAGAAGGCTGAATTTCTCCAATGGTTCTTTGGATGTTGCAAGGGCCAACCGACCATAAACACTATTGCTAAGTAGGAGCATTGTTAAGCATCCATGATTCATCCAGCTATTACTATCAACATACAGACAAATTCACAGATGTCAGGACAAGTTGTGGGCACAATTCTTGTGAGGGAATAATAAGGCTACCACTGTTTTCTCGCAAGCTTGTCTTCCATCTTGAGCAGTGTCACCATCTGGCATTAATTGGGAAGCTGATCAATGGTGCAATAATCTGCCAAAACACCTACCTAATACCCTCAAGAAGGCTACAAAATAAGGGAATGTGCAAGAGGCAGAAGCAAATCCAAAGTAAAAGTGATGATTCTAGGACCATTTGGAGCCCCACTGGTTGCCTACTAATGACGCATTAAAGCTATGGGAAGGGCTAATTGCGCACGAGATGGAATTTTGATTTGGACAACGAGGATTAGTTGGTTAGGTGTCTCAAAGCAAATTTGACAAATCGAAAACCAATTTAATTTGGCACCTTTTCAGTTTTCACCTAATAGTAATGAAGGACTCATGAGAGAAAAATACAATAAAATCCGCAGGAATTTCACCTAGAACATCTTCTGAATTATTGCAAGCAATATGCTTTTGATTTTTTTTTAAGTTGAGACAAAACAGTTGTTTCTCAAAAAAAAGTATTTATAAAAGGGATTTATAGGAAACTTAGGATTCCTCAAGAGTGGTTTTGTTCCATCCATTTCATCTATAAATTCAAGCATTAATCAAGATAAGAAACAAATAAAAGAATGTTGAAAGAATGTTAGTAGGCCAAAGAAATCAATGTGGTGGTGTTGATCTGATTGGGTTGGACCGTTGTATCATCCTGGCTAGATGTTACTACCACAGTAGTACTACTGACAAATTGAAAGCAGTGTGGGGGTATACTACTGCATACTAAGTATACTGAAACATGGATCTGTGTTGCTGGGTGTTACTATCTTTCAGGTAACTAATATAGCAAGCTCTCATCACCATTTTTCCTTTTTTTTTCTTAGGTGGTAATTTTCATGGAAGTGAATGTTCCAAGGGATATGGGCTGAGAAGCAGGTAAAAAACAATGATGAAGCAATCAAAGGAGGAATGATGGAGAAAAAAAATGGCATCTCTGGAAAATCTGTACTGAAGAACCTGCTTTGTTTACCTTTCTTGAGTAGGAGGAAACAGTCCATAACACCCCCCCCCCCCAAAAAAAAACTCTGAATAATAGCATATTTCAACTAATCATAAAAAAGGAACATTTGAAGGGAAAAACAGAATCATATCTTCATATCTGGGAGCAGACTACCAGTAAGTATAATCCCCCTAAACACGTTATTGGACCATACAACAATTAGTACAATAATGCTGCCATTGAAGACACAAGAACTAGGTAGATGTTTCAATCAAGAACACAAATTTCACCAACTTCACCACAATCCATATAAAATCCACAAAAGTAGTTTCACTCAGCATATCAGAGGCAACATTTAACCCCCAACTTTGCAGATTATCTATCCATACTAACTAAATCCAAACTGGTGGATCAAAAGAAAGAACTAAACAAACTGACAATCAATCCTCTTACCCTGAGAGCACATCCTCAAACAAATTCCCTACAAGACAAGAAAACTAACAGAAAGATTTATTGCAGAAAATCAGGCTAGCAGATACAGGAAAGACAAAATCTGACCAAAAACACACAGAACATACATCCATACAGAGCAAGAAACGTGATGAACAAAAAAACATAACAAAGCAACCCACAGAACTGCTTCTTCAGAACACACAACACACATCACCTGCTGCATTACATGATAAGCTCTACACCACTGAAACTGCTCAAGAAACTGAGGGTAGTAGGATTCACTTACAGAAACGCCACTACACCATCCTGCTCTCTGTTCTTGGGCCTCCCTGGAGCTCAAAACCCCAAATAATTTCAAGAACAAGAACAAGAAGTCCAAGAACACAAGCAGTGGTCAGTACTAGCAGTAGTACCTAGCTAGAGAAAGGCAGGGATAGTGAGATGTGAGCTGAAAGATTCTTCACTATCACTCACTCAGTGTGAGCCTCCCGCTGAGAGAAAGAGAGAGAGAGAGAAAAATACAGAGAAGACTCTGTATATGGAGGCAGTGAGCAAGCTCAAGTAAAGGAGGGGGGGACAAGGAGCAGCGAGAAATTAGGGCACGCGAGGTGGTGGGGGGTGGAAAAGACGGGAGGAGGAGAGGAAAAGGGCTGGGTGGAAAGGAGAGGCCTCTGTATTTATAGACAGAGAAAGAAACAAGGAAGCAGAGAAAGAAAGAGATGGAGTGAGTGAGAGAGCTAGACTAGTCACTGCAGCAGCAGCAGCAGCAAACAGTGCATGCATTGCAATGCAAAGAAACCACCATGGCCACACACACAGCTGCTGCTGCTGGTGTTGCTAAAGCTTGAATGCACATGGAGTCATGGAGATGGAGATGTGCATGGTCCATGCAGCCATGGATGTGAGGTGAGAGGTGAAGGCTTGCATTTGCTTTGCTTTCTTGGAGATGACTGACTTCACTTCACAGTGTGGCTGTGATCAGAGATGGCACTGTTGGAGAGGGAGATGGAGGCAAATGAATATCAATATCAATATGATTTTTTGCATGTTTGTATGCTTGCATGGACAGGGGAGATGAGCTGATCCATTCCATACTCTAGTGAGAGTCCAGATGAGATGAGATGGTTGCCTCTTGTTGCCAATTTTTATTTCTTACACTGTGCTGGTACAATGGCCATGCATGGATGAGCCATCATCTGCATTATTTTTTTCTGCTGCTGTAGCACAAAACTGTGCTAGGAATTTTCTTGAGAAGATGCATGGTGAAATGGAATCTACTCCCACCAATCTGGCTGCCACCCAGCCCAGATCACAGTACATGTTTGTAAAAAAAAAATCCAATTCTCCACTGCTCAAGCCAGATGCGCGAGAGCCGTCCGATCGCAATCCAACGGCTTAGTAGTAAAACCATGCATAATTTCAAAGCCTCTCATCGTGTGCGTGTTAACTTACTAGCGGTAGCCAAATTTTGAATTTAAAAGGTTATATGTTTAAGTTGATTTTAGGATATTTTTTCATCTTAATCTATTTTTCAGTATTGTCTTTTCAACCACAACCACCCCTGTGTTTATCTCGGCTGGTTGGGAACTTTTCTCTCCGACACAAAAAACACGCTTGACTAATTATTAAGTATTAACTAAAATTAATTTAAAACTGAATTAATATATTTTTTAAAACAATTAAAAACATACTTTTGAAAAATGTGCGTAGGGAAAATGAATAAGAGGAGTTGAGAACATATGGTGCCGAACTCAGCCTAATAACATTATATAGAAGTTTGACCATAAATTATTATTTTTGATTCATTCATAGTAGTCAATGAAGCCTGTGACTTAATTGATTGCATTAACATGATACTACATTTCACATGAAAATGAAACTGTTTATGCAGCAGTACTACTCCCATCATTCCAAAAATACAACCATTTATAAGTTGTTTAGCAAAAACATCAAAAGATTCTCTTATAATCACTTCTATTGTCATTTTTTGAAGTTTAAATTGCTCGGATTTCCTTTCCAAGCATCCGATTGGCTTTGGAATCATTAAAATGATAAAAATCATGAGAATCATTGCAGGAATGATTATATTGTGATACAAAATTTGAATCTAAAAGTTTTTATACTTTGAAGCGGAGAGAGAGAGAGAGTAATAAATAGCCGTAATAAGACTTTTTTTGTGAGAGAAAGAAAGAAAGAAAAACTGATTGAATGGGGGCAAAGGTGGCGGGAGATCAATCAATCAGAGGAGAGATTCTGGAAACGGTGGTGTGGGCATGCATCTGCATGCGTCCGTTGCGTCTTGTCATGGCAGCCTCTGCCTTACCTGCATGCCTGCCTCGCCTCTGTGTTCGTTTCTTCATTTCTTGGCCACTAAAAACGCAGGGAAGAAACAAAACAGAAAACAAACCAACGTGCTTGCATTGTGTGCCTTTCTCATCGGTATGAATACTGCTGCTGCTGCTACATATACTACTACTACTGCTACTGTATGAATACATGAAAGCAACAACCCCTGACCAAAAGTAGGAACAGTTATTAGACTTGATCTGTAACCAGAAAAAAAACTGACACTTGAATAGTTTCTCAAGAATTAAGGCAGTCTACTTGTGTAAAGAAAGACAGGGACCAATGAATTCACTGCTAACAAACATGGAGAACTTGAGGTTTAATTAGCACAACAAGATCATGGCTGCTGGTGAAGAAAAAACAAAAGTCAGTCATTTTTGTAGCTGACGACTGAGCTGGACCTCAATGAAAGCTGAAGCACAACAAATTGTTAATCTTTTCACAAACCAGAGAAATTAAAGGTAGTTCCAGTACTAATTCAGAACAAACAAAGGACAGATTGCCCAAAGAAACCCCTTGAAGATGAGGGTTTGCCGTGACACGAGGCCTACCGCTGGAAAACTCTCATTAGTCCCGGTTTATAACCCTTTAGTCTCGAATTTTAAACCGAGACAACAAAAACGAGACCAAAGATAGACATTTTTAGTCCCGATTGAAATAACCGGGACTAAAGATATATTTTTAGTCCCGGTTGGTAACACCCGGTGGAGTAAAGATGGCGACGCCATATGGCTGGCTCCGCCATCTTTAGTCTCGGTTGGTGTTACCAACCGGAACTAAAGTTTTTTTTTCTTTTTTTTTAATTTTGCTCCTGCTGTTAGCTTGCTGCTTGTTTATACACACATATATGATGCATATATATGTATAAATACACAACACATATATATTTATATATATATATATATGCAACAACATCAATATTATTTTTCTCAACACCACGGATCAAATACAACAAAATGCAACAACAAAATCATCTAATAATTCATAAAAATTAACACCACAGATCAAATGCAACAACAAAATCATCCAATAATTCATAAAAACATCTAAAAAATCTACAACAAAATCATTCACAAATTCATTAAAAAATCATCCGATGCCGACGCCCGCCGCCGCTGTCGACGGCGACGGAGGAGGAGGTGACGAAGGTGACGAAGGCGGCATGTGGCGGCTCCCGCTCGCCGCCGAATTCCTTTCACCGGCTCCCGCTTTGCCGCCGTCGGTGAGGAGATGGTGCCCGCCGCCACCATCTCCTTCCCCTGCCGTAGAGAGGGAGAGGGAGAGAGAGCTAAGGGGAGAGGGACAGAGATCTGAAAAAACAGTCAAGTCTTGGATCGGTGGAGAAGACGATGCGCGCTAGGATATATATACCCCTGGATCTAGTCCCGGTTGTAGCCATCAACCGGGACTAAAGATAATTTCTCGCTATTTCCAAAATTTTGGTCTCGGCTAGGGTTAACAACCGAGACTAAAAATTAAACAATCCATTAAATAGGGTCAAATTAATTTCGTGCATTAATATATGCTTTATTTTACTTGCCGAAGAGGAGGCCCAAACACAACCTAAGTATCATCGGTTTCACTTAGATTTTTCATTGTTTTCCCTCAATAATATGTCACTATCTAGCATAAAATGAAACTTATTTCAATTTCTTTTTTGTAAAGTAAAGATACATACTGAACCCGATATAAAGTGAATACATTTCATCGATACAAAATGAGTGAAGATCTTTAGTGCCGGTTGGTGTTACCAGCACAGACCAAAGATCATTTGGATCTTTAGTTCCGATTGGTAACACCAACTGGGACAAAATTCCCTGGCGCCCAGACATATTCTGACAAGAATCTAATCGGGACTAAAGATCCTAGAAAATCGTTGCCTTTTTAACCGGGACTAAAAACGTTTTCTAGTCCTGGTTTCAATAGGAACTGGGACTATTGTGAATTTTGGCTAATGGAGCAAAGATCATTTTTCCAGTAGTGTAACTCTAAATCTTGAGCCAAAGACAGGGCCACCATTGGCTGCTGCTGTGGGTGGTGGTTGCATCGAGAATGGCGGAAACTGAGCGTGGGCATAGGGGAACTCTAAGTGGGAATGGAGGAAACCGCCTTGGCTTGACAATTGACTAAAAGGGGACGTCAGAACTGGATCCTTCAAGAAAATGTAGTACCCACTTGACCGATTGAGATCCATGAACAAGTTGCAAGCTAGAGAGGGAATCAAATCGATTAAAAAACACCCAAAAAACGAGGGAAAGAAGAATAATGGGGACAACAGTGGTTAGGGTTTCACGGCAACCAACCTTTAGTTTTCTAGAAATTTCTAGCTTGCGGCTGATAACGATGATGCTCCTGGATCTACTTGCCCCAACGTTTGCTCTCACGAGAACGACAAGATGATGATGAGCGAGGCGAGAAGGAGAGCTCAACCCTCGTGGAGAACGAGGGGAAGCACGACGAGGCTGAGGGCGAGAGCAAGCGAGAGGGTATGCTGAGGGTAGAGGAAAAATGCAGAGTAAGAGCAATATCCACACGTGCGAGGGCTAGCCACAGCATCGCCCAACGCGAAGCCACGAGCCGTGGCTTGGCGAAAAGGAGCCGAGGAGCGCAGGGAGGTGTGTACCTCGTAGAGGAATCACGTCTCTGTGCTGGGTGATGGCTCCGACTTCAAAAGGGACATGAGATGAATGGCGTGAGCCAAGGCTAGCTATGAGCCAACGACACGTGTTAAGAATGGCCTAAAGCACAATAAATTGTAATCTTTTTCTCACAAACCTGAAATTGAAAGTTAATTTGCTACTAGTATTGATTCAGAAACAAACAAGGTTATCTTGGTCCTTCCAAAAGATGGCCATACATTCAAAATCTTCTCGTGCAAAGTTCATAACTGAACCAGCAAAACAAACCCAAAAAAAGTCAGTCTCTCTCTCTCTCTCTCTGGGCAGGGCAGTCTGCAAAATGACCTTGCCCATGCATGCAAATGCAATGGCAATTGCAGGAGGTCATCAGTTTGGTCCCTCCCTACCCCAACACAAGGTGACAAAACAAATGATGGGATCTCTTAGACATCACTGTTTGCAACTATAGCTCCTCCTGCATTATTGAAGGGACCTCACACACCTCTCTTCTCTTTTTTCTCTCTTGTACTGTGCTTGTACTACTGTGTGCATTATGTTGTTGCATTTGTCTTAGTGTGGGTACTGTCTACTCCTACTCCACTATAGTTTAGGTGATCAAATATGCTGGTTAATTAGCCCTTTCTGATCATCTAGAATTATAGATGGACCTTGCTTTAGGTCCAAATCATAAATGAGCCGAATGCATGCATGTGTGTATGTGGGTACTCATGCATGTTTACAGGTAGAGAGATGGGGCCAAAAGCTTAGGATGGTGTAGTTGTGTACGTGTGGTCACCAACCGGGAGATATGCAAAGAACCATCGAGTGTGCCTGTACTGTGTGTACTATTAATTGTACATGGTTAGCTCTCTTCACTTCACACCATCGATGACTTTGCATAACCGTGTAGTAAATGTGATAGTAATAACTAAAGTTATTTGTGGTGGTCAACTAGGTTAGCCTGTGGCTGGTTGTCCATTCTGTTATTTCTGTTTAATTTCCACCAGGAGTTCAGATACTCTCACCGTCCAAAATGGATCAACTGACAATCTGTGAACAAAAATTGATTTATTTTTTATTTTAAAACGACTGAAGTATCTATTTTATAAAACCACTAGCTACAATCATATTGTAAATGATTTTTCGTACAATGTTGACCGAAAATCATTGTTTTTTACTATTCTTTTTACAAACCATGGATTTTCAGCATGAAAATAGTGATGTAAAACCTGCTTTACTACATATATATATTTCGTTCTTTTAGATTAAGATATATATATATATATATATATCACCTCGGTTTCCCTTAACAGCCACTAAACATCGTATTTCGTAAAAAATCTTTTAATATAAAAATCACTTTAAAGTATTAGATGAATTTATTTTTTATGTTTATAATAATTAAAACTTAAATAATTCTACGTTGGTTTTGTTATTTTCTGTGTCTAACTTCATTTTCAGCGTAAAGGAACACGGGTGTCAGTTTCCACGACGGCTATTCTATGCCATTTTGATCTACAGCTATCTCTACACGCATGCTGCTGCTGCTTCTTCTTCGTTCGGATCCTTCTCTTGCTCGAAGACATCTCCCTCTCTCTCTCTCAAACGCGGAATCGTAAGACGAAGAAAAGAGAGATGAGAGATTAAAGTGACATTTAAAACTAATAAAGATAAAGATTAAATTAACACACATAAAACAAGAAAATCATTAACATATAATTTTAATTATTACAAATTTAACAATTAGATATGTTTAATATTTTAAAATAATTTTTATATAAATTTTTTTACCAAACATGCTAACAAAATAATTAGAAAAGAACTATTAACCAAACATGGCAGCATTGAGGGCGGAAGATCACAAGGTGCCCAGAGCTCGAGTAGACGTCGCAGCGGAAAGCTACTACTCGGTAGCTAGAGCTATAGCTACGTCCATCGTATTTACTCCGCCATGGAAGAAGAAAGAGAGACGACGGACACGTGGCGGGGTCCCATTGGCTGTGCGCGCTGCTCGAGGGCACGAGCTACACGGCCTAGAACACCCCCTCCCCCTGCACGTATACGTCCCTACGAACACGTAGGGTACGTCAAAATTTTTAGTCAGAAGTTGATTTTTTATGAGATGAAAAGAGTATCACATAGCTAATAAGCAGGGATTCTATATATTGCTAAAAGCTAAACAAATTCGAGAGGGCCGATAGATCTAAAATTTAAGAATACTTTGACCCAAATATTGAATTTTAAACATATTTTGACTGATCTTGAGTAAATTTTGCTAAATTTGGGGAACATTTTGAATTTTCAAAATTTGTGAAAGTGTATACTCCATGTTTGATTGCATAAAATTGTTATGTTTGGCCTTTTTTGAAAACTTGTTTTAAAAGTAACCCTCTTAAAAAAACTTATTTTAGAAATAACCACTATATCGACGTCAGCATCATTAATGTCGAGACCCAATGGGTCGCTGCCAAAGACGTTGGATCCAACCCCCTTGTCCCGTGGCATCGTGGTCTCGTAGGCAGGGTTTTCCAAACCACGAAAACCACGGTTTTTATGTACCGCAGGGGTGCGAAACGACTTTTGTACGGTTTTGTTTAAAAATTTTCGTGTGAATTCAAAAATTTTAAAAAAACAAAAATATATTAATGTACATATCATACATATTTATTAGTAATTTTAGTATTTTTTTAAAATTTTTAACACGTCACAAAATAAATTTCTCTCTCGTCCGTAAAGAAAACCGTGGTATGTGGCGTAATTTTCTCGTAGTTTAAGCGAAAAACACGGCATAGTACCGATTTAAATTTGGTTCAAATTTAAATTCCGTCACAGTAAAATCGTCCTACCATCGAAGGTAGGTCAAAAGGTTTGAGTAACCCTGCTCGTACGCAACTGACGTGGCTAGAGCTTGTCGTTTACTCCTTTAGGTTGGCATTGGCCAACGAAGCTGTAGCCATGCTTCTTCCTCGGTAATTTCTTTGGCATCGTGCCAAGGCCTAGTTGCTCGGCAAGCCTTCTTGACATTGAGTTTTTTGGGTCTCTGTCAACGATATTAACGTGGACTCATGATCTGCCTCGGTCACTTCCCTGGCGGTTTCCTATATCGTAAAAACCATCACGATTTTTACGTATATCGTAGGGTACGAAACGACGTCCATGCAGTTTCATTTGAATAATTTTATGTGAATTTAAAAAAAATTTTTAAAAAATATTATTTTATCAAAAAATATATTTATTTAGTAATTTTTTTCAAAACTTTTAACACGTCACAGAAATAAGTTTTTCTCGTTCGTCGTGAAAACCGCGATATGCGGCGCAGTTTTCTTATGGTTTGATATGATTTGAGTGAAAATCACGACATGACACCAATTTAAATTTGGTTTAAATTTATATTCTGTCACTGTTTATTTGGATGCGCTACCGTTAGGAGACGATAAAACATGAAACCCTGGTCGAGGCTAGCTCGGAGAAAGACGGAGTGGGTGATACCTGTAGCTGGTCGAGCTAGACGTACAGGGTAGGAGTAGTATTTAATATTTATGCTAGAGAGACCTAGCTAGTGTACTCCTATTGGATTGGACTTGGTTTGATTTGACGTTGCCATGTCTGTACGTGTACGTAGAACGTACAAAGGGGCCGGGCTGTATGTACAGTACAGTATATTCCATGGCTATTACTACCGTAGTTGACTTGTGCCGGCCTTTGCACAGCGGTCGTGTCATGTGTTGGGTCACATTACACCTGTAGCAATTACTGTATGCCTGGCTACTCCTGTCTACTCCTACCACGAGAGCTAGGAGGCGTTTTTAACCCCATCCTTGTTGGTCGTCGTCCAGTAGACTAGTAACCAACGCATCAAATACTCGTACTCTAACTGTACTCACCACAAAAACACACAGTATCGGTTGATATATATCATAAATTATCTCTAATCTATATTTATAATATTTAAAATATTATTAACGGTGGGATTCCTTTCCATATTATTTCTATCAGTGGATCTCACAATACTATCTGATTAGCTTAGTTATTTGCAAAGCAAAGTTCATGCCCGTTTATCTTTATCTACTGCCTTTCGTTGCTCGATGGCATATCGATGTAATCCTCGGCTCCACGAAACGAAGGTCGGTTCGGTATTTTGAAGCGGTAGTATAGGCGCTCGGAATGGGTTTGGGTATTCCAAAAGGAAAGGAAAACCTCATCCCTTTGTTCAATCAACAATTTAATCTAAAAATATGAGTTTTATTAATTCCGTGTCATTTCTTTTTGTTCCGTTCATCCAACGTTATCTTTTGTCAAAGGCTTTGACAAGTTATTAGTCTGAATTTTTTATATTTTGGTCCTTTTCACAAATTTATTTTACAAATAAATTTATAAAAAAACTTATTTCATAAAAACATTATTTTCTCGCTGTCAATATCCTCAACATCAGTGACACTAGCGTCAAGTTCAACGTCTCGGCGCTAATGACATTAGCATTGAAACCATAGTCAATGACGTTGATACCCCTTCAATAAAATCCAAGGAGAGAATTCCTTGTATGCCAATTAAAATTATTCAGTTTCCTTATATGCCAAAAAAGGTTATATTTCCTTTTATGCCATTGGTTTTTATTTTCATCCCTTTGATGCCATCATTCTCGAGTGTTTTGACCGCAGCTACCGTTAGGTGAGTCAAACATACCAGTTTTTTCTTCTAACACCTTACCTTTGCTCTTTTGTTCATGTTATCTCTACGAATCTGGGTGTGACCACTAGTACATAACCTTCCATCCATAACGGACTCAAATATGTCTGGAGCACTTGGATCGTCAAAACGAAGTCATCTCAATCGGGCCGTCATTTGCACCATTGTAGATGTACTCGTACACACTACTACGAAAAACAATCTTTCATGGCGTTTGGAAAACTTTTCTCTAGCGGCTACGAGGTGAAACCGCCACCAAAAGATAGGGGGTGGGGTCTCGGGCCGCCAGCGAAAACACATCTTCGCTGGCGGCCCCCTAAAGCTGGCCGCCAGCGAAGATGTGGTATTTTCTCTGGCGACCATCTTAAAGCACCGCCAGAGAACATATCATATCTTCGCCGGCGGTAAGATGAGGTGGCCCCGCTAGCAAAGATTCCTACATCTTCGCTGGCGGCCCACTTAAGCCGCCGCCACTCCTAAATATTTTCTATGGCGATTCTATGCAACCGACATATGTTGACCGCCTTGAAAAAATACCATCACCTATACCACCAGTCCAAATAGCACCATGGCATTTGAGCACGATTTTCTCTCTCTTGTGAATAAATACATAGGGGAAGGTTTTAATCTTCAATCTTTTGAAAGATCTACTGCACCGAGGTTACATATACTTTCTCCTACTCTATTTGTAAAGTTTTTTTCATTTTTATTGGTTGTTTGTTGAGACTTTGCATAGCAAAAAGTATGTAACACGGGGAAAGAAAAATATTTTTTATTTGTTATTTGGAGCTTAAAATGGGCAAACTTTGTAAGAAATATTGTGCATGATCGATGTTCCATATATATATATATATATCTAGTTTTGATATGTTTATTTGTAGCAGATCTATATATTAGTTAACTGCAGAGAACGTTGAGAAGAAGAGAAAAAGAGCTAGTATTTTTATTTTTCTAGTTGTTTGTAGTTTGTAGATTTTTGGCTAGCTTTAATTAGCTTGTCTAGATTATAGTGGTTATAAATATTAATTAGTATAATTTTAATGTGACATATTATCAAAAATATATAAAGTGACGAAGTTGTACATATTTTTTCGCAAATAACGCATAGATGACGGACAGAGCATGGATGTATAGAGAGAGATACCGGTCCTCATACATTGAAGGAGTTGACATATTTATGAAAGCTGCTAAGAAGAATGCTGAATCTAAGAAGACGAAGGAAATTAGATGTCCATGCATACATTGCAAGAATCAGAAAATTTGGATCGACCCATCTATAATCGAGCAATACTTGGTGATGCATGGATTTGTTGCAGGCTACACAAATTGGTCACATCATGGAGAGATCCCAAACAAACAAGTTCCCAACCAGGCGATAGTACAGGATGAAGTGTTCAACTGGGACGAGGATTTGATGGTAGTAGCAGAAGAAGGAGAAGAGGAAGTAGAGCCCATTAATGTTGATGATGATGTTTGTGGCGATGATGGTCAGCACAGTATAGTTGATGATGTCGATGATGGTAATGTTTGCGTAGATGATAGTAATTTTGATTTGGAAGAGATGTTGCGTCATGCTAAACCTGAGGTTGTAGCTGGGACCGCTCGTGGGTTGGAGAACTTCGAATCATTACAAAAGGCAACGAAGGTTCTTTTGTACGATGAGGCAAATGGTTGCATGAAGGATTTCACATTGTTGCGGACGGTGCTTGAACTTATGAGATTGAAGGCAAGAAATGGTTGGTCGGACAAGAGTTTCAACGATTTGTTGGTTCCGTTGAAGAAACCGTTTCCGCAACCCAACTCCCCGCCAACCAGCACCTATGAAGCGAAGAAGCTTATTTGCCCTTTTATCTCTGGGTGTGCGAAAGATACACGCGTGTGTTAACCACTGCGATCTTGTTTCGTAAAGAGTATGAGGATTTGGACAAATGCCCAACGTGCAACACTAGTCGATACAAAACAAGCCGTAGCCAGTCCGAGGGTCAGGATGGTTCCCAAGACGAGGTAGAAGTCAACAACAAGATGAAGATCCCCAGCTTGGTCATGTGGTACCTTCCGGTGAAAGATCGATTGAAGCATTTGTTCTCGAACCCGAGGGATGCCGAACGATGCGCGGCATCATGAAAAGCGGAAAAAGGATGGGATGATTCGACATCCGGCCGATGCTCGCAGAGGAAGGAATTTGACGAAAGTACCATGAGTTTGCAGAGGACCCAAGAAATATAAGGTTTGCATTGAGCACCGATGGAATGAATCCATTTGGTGACTTGAGCAGCTCACACACGTGGCCGCACTCCTAACCATGTACAACCTCCCTACGTGGTCGTGTCGAAAAGGAAGTATATTTTGTTGACCATCCTTGTACGGGGACCACGACAACCTGGCAATGACATGGATGTGTTTCGGAACCTTTGATGGAGGATATGGCTGATTTGTGGAATCATGGGGTCCGGGTTTGGGACGAATTCATGCGAATTACTTCACGCTTAATGCAATTATCTTTGTCACCGTCAACGACTTGCCCGCACTGTTTTCCCTATCGGGACAGCTCAAGGGGAAGACAGGCTGCGCTATTTGTGTTGATGGTACGGGCAGTGTATCTTCGGGGATCGAAGAAGCTAGTGTACATGCGGCACCGACGTTACTTAAGAAAGAATCACCCGTACCGCTCCAAAGCTGAATATTTCGACAACACTGTTGAGGACGGTGATCCACCGTAACCATGGAAGGGTGATAAAGTGTTCACAATAACGAAAAAGCTCAAGGTTGTTTTTGGGAAGGCCAAAAGAAGGAAACCAACAAGCGGAAGAGAAATGAGGCCAAAGAGCCAGCAAGCGCTAGCGGGCCATTCAAGAAGCACTCCATTTTCTTTAAGTACCTTCCGTACTGGCAAGATTTGGAGATACGTCATTCTATCGATGTCATGCACCTAGAGAAAAATGTCTTCGATAGCACCATGGGTACTTTACTAGACATACCTAACAAGACAAAGGATGGGCTAAAGTCCCGTAAGGACCTCGTGAATATGCAGATAAGAAAAGAGCTTCACCCTGTAGATGAGGGTAACGAAAAAGTGTATCTTCCGTCGGCCTGCTACACCTTGACAAATGAGGAGAAAATGGCAATGTGCAAATGCCTACGCGGGGTGAGAGTGCCTACTAGTTTCTCCTCAAACATTAAGCGACTGGTGTCGATGAAGGATTTATCATTTTCAGGCTACAATTCCCATGATTGCCATGTAATGCTCACAGTATTCCTCGCTATCGCCATCAGAGCAATCGAACCATTACACGTTAAGGTGGTCATCACAAAGTTGTGTTACTTCTTCAATGCAATCTCACAGAGAGTAATTGATCTTGACGAGTTAGGTCCTCTCCGCACTTTCGCTATAGAGACCGTGTGCGAGCTGAGATGTGTTTCACGCCGTCATTTTTCAATATGATGGAACACCTCATAGTTCATATTGTGCCTCAGATTATTGCACTTGGTCCCCTGTACCTGCATCAGATGTGGCCATTCGAACGGTACATGTCCATTCTAAAAGGCTACGTACGGAACCGTGCGCACCCAGAGGGATAGATGATAGAGGGATATACTACCGAGGAAGTCGTTGAGTGTTGCATTGATTACCTAAAAGAGGGAAAAGCAATTGGTTTACCGGTACCTCGACATGAAGGTAGAATATCTGGAAGAGGGACAAAAGGGCAGAAAAGAATCCACGACAATGATTACAAGAAACTGAAAGAAGCTCATTTCACCGTCTTTGCAACAGCTCGCGATAGTGGAGCCGTACATAGATCAGCACCTTAAGGAATTACAAGCAATGAATACGGGGTGTTCGATGCATGGATCATGAAGCGACACAAGGCTGCCTTTACTGAATGGTTCAAGAACCTCGGCCTACCAGATGGCGATACTACGGAGGAAAAAACTATTAAGAGATTGGCTGACAGGCCATCAAGTGTTTACACCTCATGGCAAGCATATGATCTGAATGGGTATACATTTTATACCAAAGCGAAAGACCAAAGGAGTGCATGCCAAAACAAGGCCTTCGAGTAGAGGCAATCGACACAACCGGACAAAAGAGCACATACTATGGATTCATAGAAGAAATATGTGAACTGGACTATGGATCCAACATGCGATTCCATCGTTCGGTGCCAATGGGTGAAACACCCATCTCGGCATGGTTGTCGACATTTTTGGCACGACCATCGTCGACCTCGTCAACGTAGGGCACAAGAATGACCCATGGGTACTTGCGATCGTGCCGCTCAAGTTTTCTATGTGACTGATCCATCTCGGTTGAAGAAAGATATAGTTGTCTCGGAAAAACAAAAGATTTTGGGAGTTGACGATGTCGAAGATGTTGAGGCATATAATCGCACGAGAACATGACACTCTTCACGGACTTTACAAACAACATTAAGTTCGCGGAGGCAATGATTGGTGATTCTCCGAAGCCATACATGAGGAATAAGGGAGTAGGGAAGAATGTGAAAGGCTAATCTATATATGTAATTTCAGCACCTTATGATGGATGATGAATTTTTGTACGGATGATTACTGACTCTTTTTGTAATTAGTTCTATGGATATTTTTACATTTAGTTGTGGAAAGAACTAAATATTGAAATGGGCCAAAAGTTTTTTTTGCTAGCGGCCAGGTAAGCCGGCCGCCAGGGGAAAAGCCGTCGCCAGCGAAAAATATTTTTGCTAGCGGCCAGGTAAGCCGGCCGCCAGGGAAAAAGCCGCCGCCATCAAAAAAGATTTTTGCTAGCGGCCAGGTAAGCCTGCCGCCAAGGAAAAAGCCGCCGCCAGTGAAAAAGATTTTTGCTAGCGGCTAGGTAATCGGCCGCCGCCGAAAATGTTTTTGCTAGCGGCCCGGTAATCCGGCTGCCGGGGAAAAGAATTTTGCTAGCGGCCGTTAAGCCGGCCGCCGGCGAAAATGGTTTCCGCTATATGTATGGGCTTGCGGGAGTCTCAATTTTCCTAAGTCCCGAAGGCGCGAAAACCCTTGAGCCGCCGCCAGCTACCAAATTTTTCGTCGCCGCCACTCGCTCGCCTCCTCCTCCTCACCGCCGCCTCCTCCTCACCGCCGCCGCCAGATCCTCACCGCCACCGCTCGCCGCAGCCTCCTCACCGCCGCCGGTCATCCTCACGCCACCGCCGCCCTCCTCCTCACCGCCGCCGCCGCCCGTCACCGCCACCGCCGCGCCTCCTCACCGCGCCACCCGCGCCTCACCGATGGCCGCCTCCTCACAACAAACTGCGGCCGCCTCCTCACGGCCGTCGCCACCGGCAGCCTCCTCACCGCCGCCGCCACCGGGCAGCCTCGTCACCACCGCCGTCTTCTCTTCTTCCTCTGCGCGTCGCCTCCTCCAGGTACCCCTCTCGCACGCGTGGATGATTGATGCAGTGGATGTAAAGATGTGTCGAAACTTGGTTTCAGCAATAGAAAATTGGGGGTCGCAGTCAAGATCGCCAAGCACAATGGGTTAGGAGGAAAAGAAGATTTAGACAGGTTCAGGCCCTCTCGTGAGGTAATACCCTACTCCTGTTTCGGTGGATTCGATCCGCCGAGTGTCTTTATTGATCTCGTGTGTCTAAAGCTCTAGCTTATGAAATCGTATATCAGATCTAGTGTTGGATATCCCTCAAGGGACGCCCCTTACCCCCCTTATATAGTCTTGGGGGGAGGGTTTACAAATCAGAAACCCTATCTTATTCTAAGTTTTCTACTTATCGCAGAGCTACGGCATCGAGACGACCTATAAGGGGGTACGCACACGGCGGTCCCGCTAGCCGGTTAGCGGGCGGGGGGTCGAGGGGGAAGCCGCCCCCTCGCGGGCTTCCGGGCAGCGCCCGGAACACCACACGAAATTCATAGATCCAATCTATGAAATCGCTTACGGAAACCATGTCGGCATAATCATATTATGCCGTCCCGATACACTATCAAGGGAGATGGTTTGCGCAGGCGCGAGGCAGCTAACAAGATCGGACTACGAGATAGCTTCGACATAATCACATTATACCGTTCCGATACACTATCAAGGAACGCTATCTCGAAGCCGACTCAAACCGAGTTATATGGAAATTGCTTCGACGTAATCACATTACGCCGTTCCGATACACTATCAAGGAACGCAATTACCATTAACTCTCCTCAACAGATCCCGTAAAACCGATTGATCAAATCAACCCGTGCGCAAAACTTGTTCCAGATCCAATCTAAAACCCGAACTAAGCAAGATTAGCTCTGATACCACTGAAGGGTTACGCGGAAGCTACGCTAGCCGAAAACAAAAATTTCTACCGCGCAAACCAGGAACACTTGCAAGTAAGGGCCGATAGATCGTTACCGATTGGAGTGTGCATGGAAACACCAATCGTGGCTATCCGATCCGAACAGTAGCCGGATTCTCGCAAGCCGACAGCCGATACCCGGGGACAGCCGATTCGCCAATCAACCGATTCACAGATGCCGTAGCCGATCCGAAGCCAATCAACAGCGCGCAACGTAGCAGCGCCTCTACCGGTATCCACACGTCCGGGGACAAAACGCCGTACACCCGTGTGCTAGCACGCGATGCAAGGCTAGGGTTTGGCTCGAAAGTGGGGAGGGTTTCCGTGGAGATTGATCTCGGCGACTTCTATTGCACGCGATGCAATTGACATGCCGCAACTCTCCACCCTCCCTCCTTTATATAGAGTTGGCCGACGGGACTAGTGGCCGATTAGGACTCTATTTTGAATCGGATCTCATCCGTATCTCATAGAGTTGACCGCCCACACGTCGTAAGCCCATAGGACTCTATCCGATCGGATCCCTATCCGATCGAGCCGTATCCGAGTCCAACTCGAATGCCCGTTCTTATCCCCTTAAGCGTGCGACCCGTAGGTTCAGGTATACTCGGTTTCGGCTATAGTCTAACTTAGCCGATCGTCGCTCGAGTCTAACTCACCGACTGCACACGGCGCCTAGCAGCATATATTGACACCATAGTATACAAGAATAATATCGGCTCGAACCTGTAATGTGTACACAAATCCCTTTGCCTCACGATACCGCTTAAGCTATAGGCAAGATGTGTGCCATCCCTTCAATAGCTTAACCATTCACTCGAACCGTATTGGATTATCCGTCCGTTGATTGACTCCTCAATCAACTTAGCATGTCCATGCATTTCCATAATCCATTACCTCGAGGGGCCAGAGATATCTCTCCAAAGGAGGGGCAAATTCCATCTTGATCACTCACATCCCACTCCATGTTTCATAGCAAACCCGAAAACTACCTTTATAACTACCCGCCGGAATAGCGTTTGGTAGTCCCAAAGTAGGCTACTACACATGTTGGAATCCATGGTGATCTCGGGTCTAAGGACTTTGTACCAACACTACCCGAGACCAACTAATGGCACATTAATTCCTGTAGTGTCTCATGGTGGGTCTATCCAACAATGTGTTCTTCAACACATATGTCCATGTTTATTGATTTGGTATCTCCATACCCATGATCTATGAGACATGATCATCAATCAATAAACATGCCGATCTTAGAATCATATTTGTTCCAACAATATGACATATGATCAGGATCGTTTAGAAATAGATTCATACATATAGAGTCTCATAAATAAGTCACGTACTTATTGATCAATACAAGATGTCTATTTCATGGAACCGAATAACACTTTATTCATTTATACATAAACATTGACGTGATATCCAACATCTCCATGTTGCCTCTAGGGCATATCACTAACAATCTCCCACTTGCACTAGAGTCAATCATGTAAGTATCTAATACCCATTGCTCTTGTGTGCGCCTCATGCTTCGGTGAGGAGAGGTTTTGTCGCGGATCGGCTATGTTGAGATCCGTGTGCACTTTGCATATCTTGACATCACCTCTCGTCCACAATCTCGCGGATGAGATGATATCGCCGAAGTATGTGTTTGGACTTCGATGTGACCTCGGCTCCTTGGCTTGTGCAATGGCTCCACTATTGTCACAATAGAGAGACATTGGACCAGTTGTACTAGTCATCACACCAAGCTCGAAACGAATTTCTTGATCCAAAGCCTCCTTTGCGCCTTCCGAAGCAGCAATGTACTCGGCCTCCGTTGTAGAATCAGCAACGTATCCCGCTTGGAACTCTTCCAGTGACTGCGCCTCCGTTCGGCGAACACGAACCCAGATTGCGATCTATAATCATCCTTGTCTGTTTGGAAGCTAGCATCGGTGTAACCACTTACAACGAGCTCTTCTTCACCTCCATAGACTAGGAACATATCCTTAGTTCTTCTCAAGTACTTAAGGATATTCTTTACGGCATCCCAGTGACCTTCACTGGATCTCGACGGTATCTGCTCGTAGCACTCAAAGCGTACGAGACATCCGAGGCGTGTACAAAGCATGGCATACATGATGGATCCAATTGCCGAAGCATATGGAACCATACCCATCTTATTCCGCTCATCATGTGTCCGAGGACACCGATTCTTGCTAAGATTAATGCCATGTGACATGGGCAAGAAACCTTTCTTGGAATCATGCATGTTGAACCTTTTCAACACCTTGTCAATGTATGTACTTTGGCTTAATCCAATTAGCCTCTTGGATCTATCTCTATAGATCCGAATGCCCAATATATATGCTGCCTCCCCTAAGTCTTTCATGGAAAAACTATTTTTCAATGAAGACTTGACGGATTCAAGCATAGGGATATCATTTCCAATCGAATATGTCATCCACATATAAGATTAGAAATACAATTGCGCTCCCACTGACCTTTTTGTAAACACAGGCCTCTTCTTCGTTTTTGATAAAACCAAACCCTTTGATTACTTCATCAAAACGAATATTCCAACTCCGAGATGCTTGCTTCAATCCATAAATGGATTTCGTAGCTTGCATATCTTTTCGGCGATTCTGGATCGACAAAACCCCGAGGTTGTATCATGTATACATCCTCGCTTAGGTTTCCATTTAGGAAAGCCGTTTTGACATCCATCGCCATATCTCATAATCGAAATATGCAGCAATCGCTAGGATAATCCGAATAGATTTAAGCATTGCGACGGGCGAGAAGGTTTCATCATAATCAACTCCTTGAATCTGTTTAAAACCTTTCGCCACCAATCGCGCCTTATAGATGTGAACATTTCCATCCATATCGGCCTTTTCTTAAAAACCCATTTACACTCAATGGTTTTGACACCATCGAGTGGATCAACCAAGTTCCAAACTTGATTGTCGTACATGGATTCTATTTCGGATTTCATGGCTCCAAGCCACTTGTTGGAATCGGGTCCCACCATCGCTTCCTCATAGGTCTTAGGTTCATCGTTGTCCAACAACAATATGTCACGTTGTTCCGCACTGTGTACTGTCGGGCGCACGACGTGATCTTTCGACACTCCGTGGGCTGGTGTATCTACAACCGGTGGCGCAACACTTTGTTCCTCCCGTTGTGGTTCCGTGGTCGCGAAACGTTTTCGGTGTTTCTTGAACTTCTTCAAGATGCACCCTGCTCCCACTAACCCTTCTTGAAAGAAACTCTTTCTCCAAGAAGACACCATGTCGGGCGACAAACACTTTGCCTTGTTCCCGATTATAAAAGTAATATCCCTTAGTTTCCTTAGGATATCCCACAAAGAAGCACTTGTCGATTTGGGTGTGAGCTTGTCGATTGTAAACGTTTTACATAAGCCTCACATCCCCAAATTTTGAGAAAAGACAAACTAGGGGTTGCCCTGTCCATATCTCATATGGTGTCTTTTCAACCGACTTAGATGGAACTCTATTTAGTGTGAGCGCAATGTTTCAAGAGCATATCCCCGAAGGATAACGGAAGATCACTTTGGCTCATCATCGACCGCACCATGTCCAACAAGGTGCGATTTCTCCGTTCGGACACTCCGTTCCATTGTGGAGTTCTGGCGGAGTCAACTGTGGAACAATTCCACAATCTTTCGATGATTACCAAACTCTTGGCTCAAGTATTCCCTCCACGATCGATCGTAGAAACTTGATTGTTTTCCCTAAATGATTCTCACTTCATTCGAATTCTTTGAACTTTTCAAAGGATTCGGACTTATGCCTCATTAAGTAGATATAACCATATCTACTAAAGTCATCGGTAAAGGTAATGAAGTACGATAACCACCTCGGCCGTTGAGCTCATTGGTCCACATACATCGGTATGTATGAGTGCCAACAAGTCACTTGCTCTTTCACCGTGTCCCGTGAAAGGTGCCTTTGTCATCTTACCAAGTAAACAAGACTCACATGTCTCAAATGATTCAAAATCAAAAGAGTGAAGCAATCCATCCTTATGGAGCTTCTCCATGCGTTTCTTATTTATATGGCCTAAGCGACAATGCTAGATAAACGTGGGGTTTATATCATTAGAGAGTTGCCTTTCGTATTAATGTTATAGATGGGAGACGCTTCAAGATTCAAAACGTACAATCCATTCACCAATGGAGCATGAAAATAGAACATATCTCTAAGATATATTGAACAACCATTGTCCATTGATCTAAAATCATATCCTTCCGCTTGCAAACATGAAGCGGAAATAACGTTTTGACATAGTGTTGGAACACAATAACAATTATTCAATTCCAAAACTAATCCCGAAGGTAGATGAAGTGGTATCGTGTCCGACAAAGAATCGTAGCAACGCTTGCTCCATTGCCGACGCGCAGGTTCACCTCACCCCTTCTCAATCCTCTACTTCTTCTCATTCCCGCAACGATTTGCAAATATGAGCTACCGATCCGGTATCAAATACCCAAGAGTCGTAGGGTGAAGTAGCAAGATTAATGTCTATAACATTAATACCGAAGCGTAAGTCGTACTTTGCTTCTTTTTGAGATCCTCCATGTACTTCTTGCAGTTCCTCTTCCAATGGCCTCGTCTCCTTGCAATAGAAGCAAACGGCATCGATGCCGCCGACCCCTTCTTGCCCTTCTTTGCATTAGAGGCACTCGCGATCTCATCGGGAGTTAACTTCCTCTTGGTACAAAGTTTCTTGACAGTGGTTTGCGCTTTGCCTTCGCATCATCATCACATGATGACCGTTTTTCTGATACTCTCCTCACTGTCTTTAGCATCCCATGCAATTCAGCCAAGGTCCTATCCATATTGTTCATGTGATAATTCAATATGAATGGCTCGAAGCTCGGAGGGAGCGACGGAGAATCACATTAGTAGCCAACTCTTGGCTAAGGGGAAAACCTAGTTTTTCCGGACTCTCAATGTAGCCAATCATTTTTATCACATGCGGATCGACGGGATTCCCTCAACAAGCTCGCACGCAAACAAGGACTTCGAGGTGTTGAACCTCTCGGCCCGAGCTTGGTTCTCAAACATGCCACGCAGTCCCGAATAATAGTGTGAGCATCACTTGCTCTCATATTGCTTCAAGCTCGGGGACATTGTAGCAAGCATGAGACGCTTATGTCTAGGGCATCATTAGTGTGCTTCTCGTAAGCTCTCCGTGCGCTTGCGGTGGCATTATTTGGCAAATCCTCGGGATAGGGTACTTCAAGAACGTACTCCTTACGCTCTTGCTTGAGAACAATTCTCAAGTTGCGATACCAATCCATAAAGTTTGTTCCATTTAATTTTTCCTTTTCGAGAATAGATCGCAAATTAAAAGCACTTGGGTGTAGTATTAGCCGCCATTTATTCTACAACAAAAGCAAAGTTTAGCACAATGTTTATGCTATGTCCATTGTTAAACAATTTAACATTAGACTCCCATTACGTATTTTCCACCTTCCCTCTAGGTTACGTATTGGGTCAAGATCCACATGTTAATTAATTTTCTAGTGAGCTTTGGCATCACTGCTAGAAGATTAATAACATCGGTAAGCAACTCCTTGCTAATCACATCTCTATGTGACTCTTGTTGTTGGTGTGGCATCTCCATGCCCCGGCCCCAACCTATGCCCCAAGGCCCAAAACTGTTTTGATAGCCTTGTTAAGTAAACCAAATGCTCCTGCCGTATATGTCGACATATACCCCTCGTGTTATGATAGAGAATGGCACTCTGCTTTGGCGACCCCACCATTGACGAGCATAACGGTGACGGGTGCAACATTTGGAAGGGCATCATTACTACTTAATTTTGTGAGGGATGCTATCCTATCAAACAAACATATTCATATATGAAAGCAAGTAGAATATCATGAAATAGTATGGCCCCCTTCACATGGTGATCTCCATCTCCATGCCGGTGTACAGGATCTCCATCTTCATCACCGTTCTTTCGAGTGCCGAATGCTTGATTTCTTCAAACTAAGCTACTACTATAGAAGCTCTAATTGAAGATTACATCGACTCGCAGGTCGTGAAAGAATATTACAAGCATTGCACGTATGAAAGAATATTACGAGATTGCACATATGAAAGAATATTACATGCATCACATGCATCTCATACATCTCATACATACAATAGGGCCATACCATCTCAAAGCATTCTCTGCAAAAACAAGTTAGGCGTAGAAACGTTTTCTACTTATCGCAGAGCTACGGCATCGAGACGACCTATAAGGGGGTACGCACACGGCGGTCCCGCTAGCCGGTTAGCGGGCGGGGGGTCGAGGGGGAAGCCGCCCCCTCGCGGGCTTCCGGATTCATAGATCCAATCTATGAAATCGCTTACGGAAACCATGTCGGCATAATCATATTATGTCGTCCCGATACACTATCAAGGGAGATGGTTTGCGTAGGCGCGAGGCAGCTAACAAGATCGGACTACGAGATAGCTTCGGCATAATCACATTATACCGTTCCGATACACTATCAAGGAACGCTATCTCGAAGCCGACTCAAACCGAGTTATATGGAAATTGCTTCGACGTAATCACATTACGCCGTTCCGATACACTATCAAGGAACGCAATTACCATTAACTCTCCTCAACAGATCCCGTAAAACCGATTGATCAAATCAACCCGTGCGCAAAACTTGTTCCGATCCAATCTAAAACCCGAACTAAGCAAGATTAGCTCGATACCACCGAAGGGTTACGCGAAGCTACGCTAGCCGAAAACAAAAATTTCTACCGCGCAAACCAGAACACTTGCAAGTAAGGGCCGATAGATCGTTACCGATTGGAGTGTGCAAAGACCAATCGTGGCTATCCGATCCGAACAGTGTAGCCGATTCTCGCAAGCCGACGGCCGATACCCGGGGACAGCCGATTCGCCAATCAACCGATTCACGGATGCCGTAGCCGATCCGGCCAATCAACGGCGCGCAACGTAGCAGCGCCTCTACGGTATCCACACGTCCGGGGACAAAACGCCGTACACCCGTGTGCTAGCACGCGATGCAAGGCTAGGGTTTGGCTCGAAAGTGGGGAGGGTTTCCGTGGAGATTGATCTCGGCGACTTCTATTGCACGCGATGCAATTGACATGCCGCAACTCTCCACCCCTCCCTCCTTTATATAGAGTTGGCCGACGGGACTAGTGGCCGATTAGGACTCTATTTTGAATCGGATCTCATCCGTATCTCATAGAGTTGACCGCCCACACGTCGTAAGCCCATAGGACTCTATCCGATCGGATCCCTATCCGATCGAGCCGTATCCGAGTCCAACTCGAATGCCTGTTCTTATCCCCTTAAGCGTGCGACCACGTAGGTTCAGGTATACTCGGCTTTCGGCTATAGTCTAACTTAGCCGATCGTCGGCTCGAGTCTAACTCGCCGACTGCCACAACGGCGCCTAGCAGACATATATTGACACCACAAGATACAAGAATAATATCGGCTCGAACCTGTAATGTGTACACAAATCCCTTTGCCTCACGATACCGCTTAAGCTATAGGCAAGATGTGTGCCATCCCTTCAATAGCTTAACCATTCACTCGAACCGTATTGGATTATCCGTCCGTTGATTGACTCCTCAATCAACTTAGCATGGCCATGCATTTCCATAATCCATTACCTCGAGGGCCCAGAGATATCTCTCCAAAGGAGGGGCAAATTCCATCTTGATCACTCACATCCCACTCCATGTTTCATAGCAAACCCGAAAACTACCTTTATAACTACCCGCATTTAATAGCGTTTGGTAGTCCCAAAGTAGGCTACTACACATGTTGGAATCCATGGTGATCTCGGGTCTAAGGACTTTGTACCAACACTACCCGAGACCAACTAATGGCACATTAATTCCCGTAGTGTCTCATGGTGGGTCTATCCAACAATGTGTTCTTCAACACATATGTCCATGTTTATTGATTTGGTATCTCCATACCCATGATCTATGAGACATGATCATCAATCAATAAACATGCCGATCTTAGAATCATATTTGTTCCAACAATATGACATATGATCGTGGGATCGTTTAGAAATAGATTCATACATATAGAGTCTCATAAATAAGTCACGTACTTATTGATCAATACAAGATGTCTATTTCATGGAACCGAATAACACTTTATTCATTTATACATAAACATTGACGTGATATCCAACATCTCCATGTTGCCTCTAGGGCATATCACTAACATGTGAAGGGCTGAAAAATATCTCAAAAATTCTCAAAAATAAATATCTAGGTGCATCTCCCGATGCACCTAATTAGGTGTAGCCCCGACTATGTGGTTAGTCAAAAAGGACTAAGCATATAGTCAAGAACTATAAAAATCATTCTCATGTAGATGCTTAGCTCAAGCTAAAGCAACCTCATCACTCGGCAAGCTCGTGCTTATCCGAGTGAATTTGCCCGAGTCATCTCGTAACAAATAACTCAATCAACCCTCGTGGGTGAAAAGCACTCGGTAAGCTCATGCTTATCCAAGTGGATATGCCGAGTCATCTCGGAACAAATATTTCAATCATCCCTCATGGGTAAGAAATCAATTCGCTCGGTAAGCTCATGCTTATCCGAGCTGATCTTCTCGAGTTATCCCGGAAATTTGCCCGAGTCATTTCGGAACAAATAATTCTCACATAAATGCTTAGCTCAAGCTAAAGCAATCATAAAAATCACATCACTCGGCAAGCTCATGCTTAACCGAGTAGTTTGCCCGAGTCGTCTCGATCAAACAATTTATTTAGCCCTCATGGGTAAGAAATCAATTCACTCGGCAAGCTCATGCTCATCCGAGTTAACTTGCCCGAGTCATCTCGGAACAAGTAATTCTATCGACCCTCATGGGTAAGAAAATAATTCACCCGGCAAACTCATGCTTATCCGAGTTGATTTGCCCGAGTCATCTCAGACAAATAATTTAATCAACCCTCATGGGTAAAAAATACTCGGCAAGCTCATGCTCGTCCGAGTTAACTTGTCCGAGTCATCTCGGGACAAATAATCTAATCAACCCTCATGGGTAAAAAACACTCGGCAAGCTCATGCTCATCCGAGTTAACTTGCCCGAGTCATCTCGGGACAAATAATCTAATCAACCCTCATGGGTAAAAAATATTCGGCAAGCTCATGCTCATCCGAGTTAACTTGTCCGAGTCATCTCGGGACAAATAATCTTAATCAACCCTCATGGGTAAAAAACACTCGGCAAGCTCATGCTCATCCAAGTTAACATGTCCGAGTTATCTCGAGACAAATAATTTAGTCAACCCTCATGGGTAAACAAACTTTTCCGTCATCTGAAAAATATGACCAAAATATTAAATAGCTCCTGCCATAATATTGGTCTTAATCTAAAAAAGATCTTCACCAAGGTGGGAAAAAAATAGCATTGATATAATCATTTAATCAAATGCTTAAAAACCAAATAGTTCCGTCATCGGGACACCATGAAAAGCTTAACTATTTGTCACCTTTCAAATTGCATCGTGCCAACTTCTCATGAAGTTATGCAAACCGCGGTATGAAAGGATTTTAAAGGTATTGGGCTATGTGACACGTGCATATTGCCGGGCAAATCGCTTAAGTCCATCCACTTAAGTCCCTAAGGACACGTGTCAAGCCACACCTTAGCCGGGCCGCAAGTCTCTCATGGGCTCGGCCCAATCACGAGACGACTTAGCAAAACCCTCAAGTCTTTTACGAAGCCTCGAGGTCGTCCCCGCCACTTCATCTTCCAAAAATTTCCTCTTTCGCGTCACTGTTCACAAGCTCTCCGTGGAGAACCCTAAACTCGTGTGCGTGCAAATCCATCCATCTAGGAACTCTTGTTCCATCACAGCCGTCTTCCGCATCCACCTCCAAGATTCCCTTGTCGTCCGAGGTTCGCGGGAGTAAGTTTAATCATCTTGGTCTCTTTATGCCTCCGATGTGAACTTGTAGGTATCTAGCTTATTTATGTTAATGCCTTGACCCGAGTCTTCATAGAAAATTTCTTTAAGTAATTTTCGTCCGACTGTCACCAAGCCTAAAACTTGATTAGATCATCAAAAAATTCTCAGTCCTTATCTATTGAACTCGAATCAAAACAATAAACAATGATAAACTAAATATAAACAAGTTATCAAAGAAAACCATGCTTTATTGACATGTATGAGCCCGACCGTCAACTCAAGAAGTCATCTTGCTTGAGGTTGACAATCAAGAACAACATAAAACTTACGGCAATTTAAGCATAGTATCGTCGAAGATGTTCAATATTCCAGGAGTTCTCCACCATAGATCCATCTTCGCGCTTTAGTCGAAATGCTTCTGGCCGAGTCACCTCAGCGATGATGTATGGTCCTTCCCATAGTGGAGATAATTTGTGATGGTCCTTGGTGGTCTGGATCGACTGGATCAAGGAAGATTTTCTTCGTTTTGGCGTCGCCTTGTCCCTGACTTGGCTATCTTCTCTGTAGAAATTTCACCCTCTTCAGATGTTGATGTAGCCAGTCGGATTTCTTCCTGGCCACGTGATCTCTCACAAGATTGGGCCATATCGCAGCTTTCTTCGTCGTAGGTGAAGGCTTGTTTGACGTCGCTGCGCAGGGTGATGACGCCGTTAGGGCCAGGCGTCTTCATGCAGAGGTAAGTGTAGTGTGGTATCGCCATGAATTTTGCGAGTGCAGGCCTTCCGATGATCGCGTGGTAGGCCGTCTTTGAAGTCGACTACCCCGAAGGTGGTATTCTCCGTTCGAAAATTCTCGCGAACTCCGGAGGTGACTGGAAAGGCGATGTGCCCGAGTGGTGTGTGCGACAGCCCGGATCACTCCGTGGAAGGGGGCCGAGCTTGCCTTCAACTTAGTTCTCGGGATTTGTATCTCATCCAGGGTCTTGACGAACAGGAGATTGAGGACGCTGCCCCCATCGATGAGGACGCGCTTCAGCTTGATGTTCTGAACCACCAGGTCAAGTACCAAGGGATACTTCCCCGGGTGAACCACTCGGTCAGGATGATCCGACCATCGTAGATGTTGTGGGACTTCGGTTTGTGCCGCGTTGACCTCGCGGTCCATCAGCTTTTGCTTCCTCTTGGACTCATAAGCTGCGGCCCCGTAGATGTGATTCAGCTCGCCCATGGGGTCTTGAAAAGGCTCGAATTTCCGTCGGCGTTCTTCTTAGTTCCCGATGAACCGGCTTCATCAGTCGGCTTCTTGTTTAACCGTGCCGCATATTGCTCGGCGAATTGCTTGTGGATGATGCGTTCACTGAGCGTTCATGATCGTTCATGATCGCGTCGTAGGCCACAACTCGGCGACGGTGTTGAGAATCGGACGTTGTGGCAACCAGGTCTTCATGCCGGCGCTTGCGATCTTTCTGGGCCTAATTGCTGCTGCCGTTATCCTTCCTCGGATGCCGGCTTCCTTCCGAGTGCTTGTCATCCCTTTTGTCAGGCCGGTCTTGGCGTGCCGCCTTGATTGCATCGTTGGACTTGGCGTAGGAGTTCGCCGTCTCGAACATTTGCTTCACCGTCTTCGGTGGCTTGCGCCCAAACTTTCCAATTAACAGCTCATCACGGACTCCCTTCTGGAAGGCGGCGATGATGATGTCATCGGTGATGTTGGGGATCTTGTTGCGCTTTTCGGAGAAGCGCCGGATGTAATCCTTCAAAGGCTCGTCCGGCTTCTGGATGACGTTGCATAGATCGAAGTGTGTGCCGGGCCTCTCGAAGGTTCCTTGGAAGTTGGCGATGAAGTGGTCCCTCAGCTCGCTCCACGAGCCGATTGAGCCTCTTGGCAGGTTCGTGAGCCAGTTCCTGGCTGAGTTAGCGAGGGCCACGGGCAAATAATTGGCCATAGCCTTGTTGTCGCCGCCTGCTGCGCGGATGGCGAGAGTATACACGGTAAGCCACGACTCGGGTCGATCTTGCCGTCGTACCTTTCGATTCCCGTGGGCTTAAAACCATGGGCCAATGCACTCGGCGAAGCTCCCGAGTGAAGGCCGATACTCCGTCGTCGCCGCTATCGGGTGATCCCCTCCGATCTTCCCGAGTGCGTCGGTCCCGCTCCTGGTAGCGGCGATCGAGGACTTCCCGCAGATCACTCGGCGGGGTCTTCGCTTAGCTGGTTGGGTAGCCGGAGCCGTTGTTGCGGCGGACGCGGTGGTGGACGGTGGACGTCCATGTCGTTTGTCGCGGGAGTCGGCCGTTTGCTCCCGGTACTTCGCGTGGACTCGCGAGGTGGGCCTCTTGGCCTGGTCGTCGACCGATCTGGCTCAGGCCTCTTATAGTCTCCTGTCCTTAGAGGCGGAAGCCGGCTCTTGTCTGGCGTTTTGGCCACAGATTCAGTCGGCCTTCGTGCCGAGGTGGTGGGGTGGCCGTTAGTTGTGGCGGCGACGATGGTCTTGATCTTGTCGAGTATCGGAGTCACGTTGGCAGGTGCCGTCTCCATGACGGTGTCCAAGAGGGTGAGCGCGACAACAGCGTTCTGCTGTGGCGTTTGGAAGATGTTGGTGTTGCGGACCCATGTTTGGAGGATGGCCTCCTGGGCAGATCGTCCGGCTGCACATAGATCCTGCTTCCTTTTGTCAGCCTCGTCCTTGCGTTGTTTCTCCTCCTCGGCTGTCTTGCGCTCGAGCTCCACCCTGGCTCGTTCTTCTTCGGCAAGCCTTCTGGCCATGGCTGAGTCGGACTCGTCCGGCTCGGCCATGAGGACGTCAAAGCACTTTGGCTCACAGTCCATGCGGCAGTCGGAGTTGTCGGCTTCGTCTGAAGGGATGCCGTAGAGGTTGTCGAAGCCGGCGGAGCTGAGGTATCCATTGAGCTCCGAAGATGAGCAGGGAGCCGAATGACGGGAGGATGACGGCAACCTCCCTTGATCTCGGGTAACCCGGATCTGGATCGTTCCACCCGAGTCGAGCTTGGGGGAGTGGGCTCCTCCGAGTGGGTCGCCGCCGACTCGGGGGAGAGAAGCTTGCTGTAAATCTTGGCGGCGTTTGGTGATCCAAACGGCGCTGAGAGGTCTTCCTCTGAGTAGATCGCTTTCGTCGGGGAGGCGAGAAGATTGGCGCAGATTTCGGCGGTATTCGGTAATCCGAATGGTGCCGAGTGAAGTCCGTCGTCGGAGAAAGTAGATTGCATCTTGATCTTGAAGATGTCGTCGAAGATCTCGGCGCTATTGGGGAGCCCGAACGGCGCCGAGTGGGTCTTTCCTTCCGACTGGTTTGAATCCGAGTCGAAGGAGGAGTCGCCGAAGAAATTGGCGGCGAAGTCGCCGAATGCTGAAGGAGATCCCATCACGCTTGTTGGCGAGATTGTTGAAGAAGTCTCGACGCGCAAGCCCCTACCTGGCGCGCCAACTGTCGAAACTTGGTTTCGGCAATAGAAAATTGGGGGTCGCAGTCAAGATCGCCAAGCACAATGGGTTAGGAGGAAAAGAAGATTTAGACAGGTTCAGGCCCTCTCGTGAGGTAATACCCTACTCCTGTTTCGGTGGATTCGATCCGCCGAGTGCCTTTATTGATCTCGTGTGTCTAAAGCTCTAGCTTATGAAATCGTATATCAGATCTAGTGTTGGATATCCCTCAAGGGACGCCCCTTACCCCCCTTATATAGTCTTGGGGGGAGGGTTTACAGATCAGAAACCCTATCTTATTCTAAGTTGGTTTTCTCAATCTTACCAAACCGTGACTATAGGCCGATTGCCTTATCTCTATCGGCAACCGTAACACCCAAGTCAAGTTCGGCTTACAGATATAGCAGGCGCAATTTATCCCTACCTCCAGTCGGATAAGCTTGCCATGTAGATACCCGATTGCCATAATCTCCACAAGATGATTGATGTAATTTGATGTAAAGATGATTGATGCAATTTGATCTCAGTGAGGTTATGATTTTTGGTGCAATTTTGATGGAAATTTTGATGCATTGCAAATCTAGGCCAGTGTGATTTTTTAAAACTATTTAGGAATCACTTAGGAAACATTAAATTGTGAATCATGTTAGGATTAAAGGAGAAGGTGAAAATATCATTTTTGAATGATCTCCAGTAATCAAATATATACAGTACAATCCAGTGCGATGAAATTGTTCAGTCAATGTTCAACAAATAATTGTACTTGATGAAATTTCATTAGAAGTATAATTTGCATTCTGTTCATTATTAGAATCATGAGATCTCCAACTCCTCAAAATTTGACCGGCATTCCGTTGTTGGCCTGGTCAAAAAAAGAAAGATCTACTGATGTACCAACTGTATGTGCCCTTATAGTATATTTAGTGTAAAACATTTCTTGTGTATATGGAATAGGCCAATATGCACCTGGCTCTACATACTTAGTGAAACTGTTGTGTTTCATTAATTAGTTGGACAATTTCCCATGCACTTAATTGTGGAAGTTAAATTGTAGTGTTGTGTCTGTATTTCCTAAACAAGCCACCTATATTTGTTCATCATGATGTACTCGGCCTGTGATTAGAGTGGAAGGGATCAGCTTCTTAATCAACTATTATTTCATCTTTTGATGTGCATACTAGAAACTAGTGGATTATAATCAGATAACTGTGAATGTGGTAGCGATGCATTGTAGATCTGGTTGATTTGTGTTCTGGTGCGTAGATCAATCTTCGTATTGCACAATCTCTTCATTTACTGCTTTGGTGATTACTCATTGTGGGTTGTCAATTTGTTTAATCAAGAACCAATAACCTAAGACCCAAAAAGATTCTTGAGTTTCTACAAGTTTCTCCATGACCTCTTTCAAATGCATGCAACTGATTTTTTCTCTTCCTCAAATCTATCTAATGCATGCAACTCATGGTACAGATCCTATGAACAATATAAAAATGAAACAGAAACTGTATTAGGAAAAGGTAGCATGGAGCAGATGGATATGGGGTGAAAGTTGCGCAGCAAGAGGCCGGGATGTTCGTGCCAGATAGAGACTGGGACGAGCTGACCTATGCGTTGGGCAACCCGGAGCACTCTGGCCGTGTTCGGGGAGTATCCTCAAAGACTAGTTGGAAGGATGGATTCAAAGAGGATGCTCATACCTACAAGAAGCGTGATCGCTATAAGGAGGAGATAGAATCCCAGGCTAGGGTAGCAGCTCGTGAGGAATGCCATAGATATTGGAGCCAGCATATGATGCACGGTGGTGCCGTTTCGCAGCCTGATCCGAGCTATCCGATAGACGATGTTACGGAGGATACTCCTTGCAAGCTCTTGATTCTGGTCGGCAGGGCAGGAAAGAAAATACAGGTTGCAACTGGGAGGTTCATACCGGGCCGCAGGTTCCATTGCCAAGACAGTCCGAATGACTATGCCAAGGTAGAGGTCCGGACGGTCAATGAGGCTCACCGGATGCACGAGATCGACATTCCAACACCCGAGGGGATTGTGTACCTTGGAGATGCCGTTGACCAGTTTGTACTGTGGCACAAGAATGATATTCAACTAGGGTCAACGGATGGAACGGATCGTCCACCAAGGATACCGGTGTCACCGTCTTGTCCACCAAGGGATGAAGAACCGAGAGATCCTCCAGTTTCATCACCTCCGCAATCAGATCATCTAGTTGCATCACCTCCAAGATCAGAGCCTGCTGTTGCGTCACCTCCAATTGAAAAGGAGACAGAAGTACAATCAGGGCTTGAAAAGGATCAATCAGAAGTACCAAGTACAGGAAGTGCCTCCGGCACAGCAATCAGAGCATGCACAATCAGGGCCTGAGCGGACAATGCCCGATGAACTAGACCCATCGCAACCACAGCCATCGCAACCGGAGGTGTCTAAGGGTGCCGATGTGCCAGTGATGGTGAGGACACACAAGCACAAAGGGAAAAGTGAATCGAAGAAAAGATATATTATAACGGCATTCCGAGGAAGGGACAAAGATATCAAAGATGCCGATTTTGATGACAGAAAGTTAACAGGCCTCAAGCAAACCATGGAAGATTATCTCAATTATATCAACTCCCCTGATGTGCCGCATGAGTTTCAGAATGGCCAACCATTCATCTATGCATGGCAGCTAACAGAAGGTCCGTGGCAACTAAGGAGGTGGCATGAATGGTACATTAGGGCAAGCACCACAAAAGGCCTTTCATCGTTCACAGTTCCCGTGCAGGAGAACATCTTCTGGAGCGGGCCATGCCTATTCCAAGTTTATTTCTCCGATATGCATGCCCTCTATCGTCGGAAGAGGCTCGACGCCAATTTGGTCGGCATCTGGTGTCTGTAAGTGCATGACTGGAACGTGTCAATAAATCATTGTACCTATGTGCGTACCTAATTTGACCTTATATTTTTTGAAGGATGAATTACGTAGAAGCTGAAGCGATGCGAAAGCCTGTCGGCTACCTAAACCCGTGCCGGATAAGCAAGCCGAACCACACCTACGTGCTAGACGAGAACAAGCTACCGGCACATGTTCAGGCGATGACGCGGCAAGAGAGGGACGCATATATAGAACAAAGGCATCAGGAAAAGATTCTCGATGTTGCTGCTTATGTATCTATAGCACTTGAATCTATGTAGGACAAGGAATGTGTTTACGCGCCATACGCCTTTGAGTAAGTCTTCGTATCAACTACGAGTATATACATATAATCACGGCTAGACTAACCATTTCTTTTGCAGCGACCATTGGATAGTATTTCTTCGTATCCAAAGTACAATGAAGTCGTCGTCTTGGATTCTCTTGATAAAGACAAGAATACATATCAAGAAATGCTCGAATTATCGATCCGTAAGTTATATGCATGGACGTTTCTTATTCTTATATATTCTCATGATGTGTTGTTATTTTTGACGAATTTAAATTAATTATCTCTGCAAACAGTGCATATAAAAGGTATTACCAGAAAGGCGGACAACGGAAAAACTCCAGACAACGCATAGTCATCCGCAATAAGTGGCGGTAAGTAAATTTGGATGCCAAACAAACTACTTAATTTTTATAAATGCATGTGTTTTTCTATTTAATTAACTAATATACTTATTGATGTTGAAAGTGTCATAAGCAACCGGTGGGAACCGCACTATGCGGATATTACACCTGCGAATACCTTAGGGTCAATGGGAGATATTGCACGAATTACGATGATGTAAGTACAAACCATCAATACTCTTGTTAAGTTAATCGCTAACTTGCATTACTGTGAACAATTTCGTAATTTGTCATGATCTCGATGCAGCTTCCAAAATTCCCAAGTCCGAAAGGGAGCTCGATGATAAATCCATTGAGAACATACAACTGGACATGTGCTACTTCATCCACCGTGAGTGCGCACATCAGCTTGGGAGGTTTTTCGACCACGATGGAGTTTTGGCCGCCGAGAACGAATGTCTGTCTAACGGAGCAGGAGTATAATATAGACAGGTTTCACCCGTATGTATATCGGTCGGGTTGTAAGACATTCAACTACTTGTATATCTGGTGTCGTTCCAATATATGTGGTGCTTAGAAATTGTATATATATATGTATATATATGTATATATATGTATATATTAATCTTCATATATTATTTTCGCGTGCATGTATATTAATCATCAATGGTTGCTGCACGAAAGAGAACATACTTTATCGATAGCTCGATTAGTTATATCATCTACGTGTGACTCTAAAATACATGAACTAAGGTAAGAAAAATAATATATAATATAGTTTCATTTTTTTATAAATATTGCATCTTCGCGGGCGGGCCACGTGTCAAAATAAGAACGATGTCCTATTTTTACTGGTGGGCCATGTGTCTTTTCCGAAACCGATGGGCTTTTTCCTAGCGGGCCACGTGTCGTGAAAAGAGTGTAAGCCGCCGAGAAGAATATTTTCCGGCAGCTTCCTTAAGCCGCCGGCGAAGATATGGCTTCGCTGGCGGCTGACTTGAACTGGCCGCCATAGAAAATATGGCTTCTCTGGCGGCCGTCTTAAAGCAACCGCTAGCAAAGATATTTCTTTACGGCGGTGTGTAACCGCTAGCGAAGATCTTGATCTTCACCGGCCTTTGCTTTGTGGCGGCCCGGTTGCCGCCGCCGAAGACCCAAAATGGCCGCCACGAAACTGTTTCCGTAGTAGTGACCCCAATTGCAAATAGCCCGTCGCCGATGAAAAACATCGTGACGGGCTCAAATGTAAGCCCGATTGAGATAACCTAGGATATCTCAATCAGGCCATAATACGGAGCCCGTCAGAGATGAGGCCATCCGTGACGGGCTCAAAAATAACGCCCGATTGAGATGACTATAGCCCGTCACCGATGACTCATATCGGTGTCGGGCTTTTAGTTAAGCCCGTTAGACATGTCTTTGCCCCGTTACAGATGTCGTTTAACTGGCCCGATTGAGATATAGTTCGGACACACTATAACTTCACAAGCAACCGCTGTCTGAATTCATCCCACTGTTCACTTTTTTGGTGGGAGGTTGAAGGGGGCAATTTTTTGTTATATTTTAAAAAGGAATATATTAGAAGTAAGTATAAATGTTGATTCTTTTTTACAATTTAGTAGCATGATAACTAATGTTTTGTTAAATTTTGTAGCGATGGATCGAAGTTGGATGAATGCGACAACTTTAAAGTGTCATTACAAGGAGTATAGAGATGACGTTTTAAGTTTCATGAACATAGCGGAGGAGGATAGGAGAAGAAGAAATAACAAATATATGTGTTGTCCATGTAGAGATTGCAAGAATGAGATTTTGTTTAGCGGAGAGGAGGTACACTCTCACTTGATACAACGAGGATTCATGAAGGACTACACATGTTGGGTGAAGCATGGAGAGACAGAATCAGATAATGGTGCAGCTGCAGACAGCATCGGTGCCGACAATCATGAAGATGAAGATGAGCGTGACATGTTTATTCCATCTCCATTGGGTGGTGAAATGGTTGATGTGGATCCTGATATGCTGCAAGAGATGTTACATGATGTTGAGGAGCAAGCTCACAACGAGAGAGATTCGTTGAATTTCAGCCGTTTGGTCAGTGACTCCGAGACCCCTCTATACGCCGGATGCAAGGCAAAGCACACCAAATTATCAGCTACCTTGGACCTAATGAAGCTGAAGGCAAGTAGTGGATGGACAGACAAAAGTTTTACAGAACTTTTGAGAATATTGAAGGCCATGCTTCCTGAAGAGAACACATTGCCTGAAACGACATATGAAGCAAAGCAGGTTCTGTGTCTCCTAGGGTTAGAGGTTCGTAGAATTCACGCTTGTCCAAACGATTACATATTGTACCACAAGCAATATGCGGACCTACAAGCTTGTCCTGTGTGTAAGGCTTCTCAATACAAGCAAAAGAGAAGTGCGGGGGAGGGAAAGAAGTCAAAGCTGGGTGGTCCGGCGAAGGTTGTATGGTATTTAACCATCATTGATCGCTTCAAGAGAATATTTGCCAACCCGAAGGAAGCAAAATTAGTGTGGTGGCATGCCGAAGAGAGAACAAACGACGGTTTGCTAAGGCACCCAGCGGATTCGATTCAATGGAGGAATATTGATCGAATGTACAAAAACTTTGCCGCCGACCCCAGAAACATGAGGATATGTTTGTGTACGGATGGCATGAATCCTTTTGGAGATATGAGCAGTTCTCACAGCACTTGGCCCGTCCTTATTGTGAACTATAACCTCCCGCCATGGTTGTGCTTCAAAAGGAAATATATTATGTTGTGCTTGTTAATCCAAGGTCCAAAACAACCGAGCAATGATATCGATGTATTCCTAGAGCCTGTTATTGATGATCTTGAGATTCTTTGGAAAGAAGGCGTGGACTCTTGGGATGCATATGGTCAGGAGAACTTCAGCTACGAGTTCTAATGTTCTGCACCATTAATGACTATCCTGCACTGGGCAATCTTTCTGGACAAACCGTGAAAGAAAAGAAGGCCTGCTTCGACTGTATGGAACATACACGCAGCAGGTGACGGAAGAAATCCAGAAAGATGGTTTACATGGGTCATAGGAGATGGCTCCCGCTACGCCACGCTTTTAGAAGAAAGAAGAAAATTTTCAACGGTAGGAGAGAACTTGGAACTGCTCCCAAGAATCTGTTTGGAGAAGAGGTCCATGACATGGTCAAAGACATAACTAATGAGTTTGGGAAGAAAAGAAAACGTGGCAAGGAAAATGATAAAGCTACGTGGAAGAAGAAATCCATATTTTGGCGGCTACCATACTGGAAAGACCTTGAGGTCTGGCATTGCATTGATCTAATGCACGTAGAGAAGAACGTTTGCGACAGTTTGCTCGGGCTGCTGCTTAATATGCCTGGAAAGACAAAGGACGGCTTGAATGCTCACCTAAATCTGCAGGAATTGAACATTTGCAGTGAGCTTCAGCTTGTTATGGATGAAAAGATAGGAAGAGTGTACCTCCCACTAGCTTGCCACACATTGTCGAAGAATCAAAAGATCGCAATGCTGTCATGCCTGTCTGATATTAAGGTTTCTTCGGGCTATTCAGCAAGGATAAGTAATTACGTTAAATTGGAGGATCTAAAAGTGGTTAGAATAAAGTCTCATGATTGTCACATGCTGATCACACAGATCTTACCAGTTGCTATCAGATGTATTCTACCACCCAAAGTGCGTCACACAATCCAACGTCTTTGTGCCTTCTTCAATGCAATCGACCAGAAGATTATAGACCCCGAAGATCTAGATCAGATGCAGGCTGATATTGTCAATACCCTGTGTCACTTGGAGATGTATTTTCCACTATCTTTCTTCGATATCATGGTTCATCTCCCTGTTCATCTAGTGAAGCAAACAAAAATATGTGGCCCAACTTTTCTAAGGGAGATGTACCCGTTCGAGAGGTATATGGGAGTTCTTAAGTCGTACGTTCGAAATAGAGCAAAACCAGAGGGGAGCATCATTGAAGGGTACACGACGAAGGAGGTTCTTGAGTTATGCATCGACTTTATGGCTGAGACTGATCCTATCGGAGTTCTTGCATCTCGCCACGAAGGAAGGTTAGCAGGCCTTGGCACAATAGGCAGAAAAAAATTGTTCCCGATCAAGCTACCTATGCACAAGCTCATTTTGCTGTGCTACAACATATGGCTGAAGTAACGCCATATTTTGAGGAGCATCTAGCGAAAGTCCGACAGGACAACATGGGTCGATCAGACATGTGAATCAACAGAGAACATACTACTCGCTTCAACGAATGGTTTAAGAATCATATCGCACAATCGACCGATGACCCAACTGAGATAATACGAAGGTTGGCAAGGGGCCCAAGCTGGGATGTTGACACATGGCAAGTGTATGATATCAATGGATACACATTCTACACCGTCACACAAGATAACAAAAGCATAGTGCAGAATAGTGGAGTCTGTATAGATGCATATCAGGATAAAGCTGGATCGAACACATATTATGGCCGCATAGAGTAGATTTGGGAGATTTACTACAGGTGTCGGTGATATGGGCCCAGGGATATGTCGAGGATGCGATATCTGAAGAAGGGAGGCGCCTTACTTCACCGGGGCGCGCCAAAGATATATCCTGAATGACTCAAGCAGGTTTGGGCCACGAGCGGCCACGTGGCCACCCCAAAGGGGGGCTTGGCTCGAGGGCTGCCCGGAGGCGGCCGCTCTCCCAAACGGCAGGGTCCGGGAGCACCCGGACCCCCCGTCCTTCACCCCGCACCTCTCCGATAGAGGAGCAAGCTCAACCGCCAACCGCCAACCGCCACATTTAATGCCTAGAGAGAGGCCAGACGCCTGCCCTGTCGCATTTATTGCAATGTGAGGCACGTCTGTTAGCTGCTCATCATCATTCCTTTTTGCCCGTCACGGAGCGAAGAGGGTATAAAGTCTTTGACGGCGACCGTGGTATGACTGCACGGTCACTCCATGCACGGCTCCCTCCACGCCCCGTCCAGTCGCATTAAATGCATTGGGCGGTCGCGTGGGAGAGAGAACATGGGCGCAGGGGGTGTTGCGTCGATACCTCTCCAGGTTAAGGGCCACTGACCGGTAGGCCCCACTAGAGTAGGTAGGTTAGCCATCCTCACGTCAGCGGCATGGCGGCCACGACGCCCATTTTCTTCACCAACTCTCGTGACGCGGCAACTGGAACAAGATAGGGGTAGCTTCCCCAACAAGATAGGGCAAGAACCGCTCCATCACATGGAGCGGAGTAGAGAAAACCAGGGCTGCTGTGGTGTCCCCTTGCACTATAAAAGGAGGCCCAAGTCCATCATAAAAAGGGTTCAGAAAAGGGCTCTCAAAAAGGGTTCCCTCCCCACGGTCCCTCAACTATTCCAGAAACGGGTCTAAGGTTCTGCCATTGTTGAATGCATTGAGCTTTAAGCATTCCACCTCACTCATCAGCTCCAGCCTCCCCAAGGAAGAACACCCACACCAATCCCTGTAATTCATCCCTCATATAACACAAAGAACAGGAGTAGGGTACTACACTTCCCAGGCGGCTCGAACCTGTATAACTCCTTTGTGTCTTTTGCGATTGTAACTTTCTTCCATCTTATTACCTTCTCTCCATTCTCACCGCGAGTTTGATCCCTAATTCACCGCTCCCCTGTGCCGAACCAAAAAGGGGGTCCCTCGGATTCCTGCGTGTCGAGCACACGCATCGACAGCTGGCGCGCCAGATAGGGGGAACACACTGCATTTGGGTTTAAACTCCCATATTCCTTCCATCTCCTGCCAAAAACCCCCTCTCCCCATCCTCGCCATGGCCCACAGCCACGTCCTACTGTCCGCATCAGGCTCACTCGCTACCGCGAGTGTGACTTGGCCAACAAGGCGGGCGAGGAAGTTGACACGGGCGGGCACAACCCTAACTTCCGCCACCTCCGCTCGGAGGAGGGAGGACCTTTGTCCCCTCACCCCCCGATGGCAGCGGTGGCGGCGGGCCGCGCCACCTCCTCCGCCCCGCCGAGACAACGGGCGTGGGCGGAGGAGGCCAAGCATCCGCAATCGCCAACGCATCTGCGGGATCGGGCTACGCCGAGCGGGCGTGCGGCGAACCGCGTCGGGCGATGTCCATCGTCGCTGGAGTTTGGCACACCGGGGCGCCCTTCGGGCGGTGGAGCGCTCTTGCGCCACCCCGTCTGCAGGCGAGATCAACGCCAAGCGTTGGTTTGACGACGTGGCGAAGCGGTCGGCACGGCCCGGCGTCGGTGGCCGTTGACCTCGCTTCCTCCGAGTCACCAAGCGCACGGTTCGCACACCGTGGTCAGCTCGTCCTCTCGACGATGAGCCCGAAGGGCAGCAGCTGCCGCGAGGGCAGAAGAGAGCCTCCCGGTTGCAGCCCAACTGGAGGCGCCCCGGGATCTGCTATACACAGAACGGGACGCCCGCCTTCGTATTGAGCAACGTCGCGACGGCGTCGCATGGGGCGAGCTCAGGACTGCGCTTCCTCGTCCGAAGGCGCAAGCACTCGACGAGCGGCCGCAGTGGCCCCGCCACAGGGAGAGCCCCTCAGGGGATGGCGAGCGGCTATGGTGGCCCAGCTGCGAGTAGGATATTCCGCGGCACCCAAGGGGCCCCGCCCTTGTCGCCCTCCAGCCAGCAGTGTCGGGCCTTCATCTCCGGCCTCCGCAATGTGCGCCTGGCCTAACAAGTTTAGGCGGGCCCTCACGGAGAAGTATGATGGCTCGGTGAACCCCACCGAATTCCTCCAGATTTACACCACGGCCATCGAGGCCGCTGGGGATGACGAGCTCATCATGGCCAACTTCTTCCCCATGGCGCTCAAAGGCCAGGCCCGTTCCTGGCTAATGAACCTGCCGGCCCAGTCGGTCACCTCGTGGGACGACTTGTGCCGGCAGTTCACCTCTAACTTCCAGGGCACGTACCCGTGCCCGGGGGTGGAGGCTGACCTCCACATGGTCTGGCGGGGAGAGGACGAGTCCCTGTGCAAATACATCCAGCGTTTTTGCCAGGTACGCAACACTATACTGTCCATCGCTGACCATGCTGTGATCTTCGCCTTTCGGAGTGGTGTATGCCACGACGTTATGTTGGAGAAGATCCAGTCCAAGGCCCCCCGGACCACCACAGAGCTCTTCGAGCTTGCTGACCGGGTGGCCCGCAAGGAAGAGGCCCGGGTCTGGAATCCTAGGAATTCCGCCCCAGCCTCCACCAACGCTGCCTCCCCCGTATCCTGAGAGGAACGGCGCGAGCGGTGGCAGAAGCGCAAGCCATCGCGCGGTGGTGAGGAAGGCCACGTCCTCGCCGCCGATGGTGCCGAGAAGCCCTCACGGAAGGGCAAGCCCGCGAGCAACCGCAGGCGCTCCCCGGACCCTCGCCCCCAGGGCCAGGACGGAGACAAGTGGTGCATGGTGTACCAAACCTCCCACCACGACCTCTCCGAGTGTCGCTCGGTCAAGAACTTGGCCGAGCGGGTACAAAAGTACGAGCAGGAGAGGAGGGAGAAGGAGAAGGAAGCCCGCCGCAAGGGTAAAGCCCCGGCGGAGCGCTCGGACAACCGACGAGAGGAGGCCAAGGTTGCGGCCCCCGTCGGAGACGAAGATGATGATCTGGGCTACCAAGACCCCAAGCACGTCGTCGCCACCATCGACGGAGGGGCAGGCGCCCAGGTGTCCCACCGGAGCCTCAAGTCTATGAGGCGTGAGCTTCTCGCGGCTGTGCCGTCCCACGAGGCAGCCCAAAAGTCGTGCTGGGCGGAGGTACCAATCACCTTCGACCAGACAGATCACCCGAGGAGCATCGCACGTAGTGGCCACTAGGCCCTCGTGACCTTCCCCACCATTTGCAACGTCAAGATCGCCCGAGTCTTAGTTGACAGGGGTGCGGCCCTCAATATACTATCCCTGAAGGCCTTTGATGCGATCAAGGCCCCGGGGATGGTGCTCGGGCTGTCCTATTCCATCATTGGGGTGACGCCCAGGAAGGTGTGGCCCCTCGGGCGGATCGCGCTGCCGGTTACCTTTGGGAATCCCGCCATTTTCCGCACCGAGCGGATTGACTTTGATGTGGCGGACCTCAACCTGCCCTACAACGCCGTGCTCGGGAGGCTGGCGTTGGTGAAGTTCATGACGGCTACCCATTACGCCTACCGCCAGCTCAAGATGCCAGGCCCCGGAGGCCCCATTACCATCCATGCCAACGTCAAGACCGCGCTAGATTGTGCGGAGGCGCGCGTGGATGATATTGCGGCGGCCAACCGCGTTGAACCCGAAGGCCCTTCAGGGGAGGCCTCGGGTTCCCGGGCCCCCAAACAGCACATCACCTCAGCCGACGAGGTGGTAATCAAGTCCATCCAGTTGGGCGACGACCCGTCCAGGACCGCCAAAATCGACGGCAACTTGGACCCCAAATAGGAAGACACGCTCGTCTCCTTCCTGCGGGCGAATGCCAACGTGTTTGCTTGGAAACCATCAGATATGCCCGGAGTCCCCAGGGAGGTGATCGAGCACCGACTTGCAATGCGGCCGGATGCACGACCGGTCCGGCAGAAGGTGAGGCGAAAGGCCCCGGAACGACAGGCGTTCATCCGCGAAGAGGTGGCACGGCTCCAGGAGGCCGGCTTCATTCGGGAAGTGCTGCATCCGGAGTGGTTGGCTAACCCGGTGGTCGTCCCGAAGGCCAACCACAAGCTGCGCATGTGCATCGACTACACCGACCTCAACAAGGCATGTCCTAAAGACCTTATCCTCTGCCTCGAATAGACCAGTTAGTCGACTCCACTGCAGGGTGCGACCTTTTATGCTTCCCAGATGCATACTCTGGTTATCATCAGTTCCACATGGCTGTAGAGGATGAGAAGAAAAGTGCATTTATTACCCCTGTGGGTACCTTTTGCTACATGTCTATGCCTTTTGGTTTAAAGAATGCCATGTCCACTTTCCAACGTGGTGTCCGCATCACGTTGAAAGACCAAATAGGGCGTAATGTTGAGGCGTATGTCGATGATCTCATGGTCAAGTCCCGGGACCAGAGAACCTTGCTCCCGGACCAGGCTGAGACATTTAATAACCTCAGGTCCTCCCGCATGAAGCTGAATTCAGAAAAGTGTGTGTTCGGGGCACCGGCAGGCAAGCTTTTAGGGTTTTTGGTCTCTGCCCGAGGCATTGAGGCCAACCCTGCAAAAATAAGGGCGATAGAGGAGATGCTCCCCCCTAGGAAGCTCAGGGATGTACAGAAAATTACTGGTTGTGTAGCTGCCCTGAGCCATTTCATATCCAGGCTGGGAGAGCGGGCGCTCCCTCTATTTAAGTTGCTAAAGCGAGCTGGCCCCTTCACTTGGACGGACGAGGCAGAGAAAGCCTTGAGCGAGCTCAAGCGTTATCTCTCCTCGCCGCACATATTGTGAAGGGTTACGCGGAGGCTACGCTAGCTGAAAACAAAAAAATTCTACCGCGCAAACCAGGAACACTTGCAAGTAAGGGCCGATAGATCATTACCGATTGGAGTAGAGTGCAGCGGAATAACCAATCAGGGCAATTCGATCCGGAACAGTGTAGCCGATTCCCGGAGACAGCCGATTCGCCAATCAGCCGATTCAAGTCGTCCGGCCACGTTCTCACGCCTCGCTCCGATGCGCCCGACCGCAGCCGATCAAGAGCGCGCAACGTAGCAGCGCCTCTACCGGTATCCACACGTCCGGGGACAGAACGCCGTACACCCGTGTGCTAGCACGCGATGCAAGGCTAGGGTTTGGCTCGAAAGTGGGGAGGGTTTCCGTGGAGATTGATCTCGGCGACTTCTGTTGCACGCGATGCAATTGACGTCTATTCAGCTCTCCACCCCTCCCTCCTTTATATAGAGTTGGCCGACTGGGACTAGTGGCCGATTAGGACTCTATTTTGAATCGGATATCATCCGTATCTCATAGAGTTGGCCGCCCATACATCGTAAGCCCATAGGACTCTATCCGATCGGATCCCTATCCGATCGAGCCGTATCCGAGTCCAACTCGAATATCTATTCTATCCCCTTAAGCGTGCGACTGTAGGTTCAGGTATACTCGGTTTCGGCTATAGTCTAACTTAGCCGATCGTCGGCTCGAGTCCAACTCACCGACTGTCAATAGCGGCGCCTAGCAGCATATATTGACACCATAGTATACAAGAATATAATATCGGCTCAACTGTAATGTGTACACAAATCCCTTTGCCTCACGATACCGCTTAAGCTATAGGCAAGATGTGTGCCATCCCTTCAATAGCTTAACTATTCACTCGAACCGTATTGGATTATCGTCCGTTGATTGACTCCTCAATCAACTTAGCATGGCCATGCATTTCCATAATCCATTACCTCGAGGGGCCCAGAGATATCTCTCCAAAGGAGGGGCAAATTCCATCTTGATCACTCACATCCCACTCCATGTTTCATAGCAAACCCGAAAACTACCTTTATAACTATCCGATTACGGAATAGCGTTTGGTAGTCCCAAAGTAGGCTACTACACATGTTGGAATCCATGGTGATCTCGGGTCTAAGGACTTTGTACCAACACTACCGAGACCAACTAATGGCACATTAATTCTGTAGTGTCTCATGGTGGGTCTATCCAACAATGTGTTCTCTAACACATATGTCCATGTTTATTGATTTGGTATCTCCATACCCATGATCTATGAGACATGATCATCAATCAATAAACATGCCGATCTTAGAATCATATTTGTTCCAACAATATGACATATGATCGGGATCGTTTAGAAATAGATTCATACATATCGAGTCTCATAAATAAGTCACGTACTTATTGATCAATACAAGATGTCTATTTCATGGAACCGAATAACACTTTATTCATTTATACATAAACATTGACGTGATATCCAACATCTCCATGTTGCCTCTAGGGCATATCACTAACAATCTCCCACTTGCACTAGAGTCAATCATGTAAGTATCTAATACCCATTGCTCTTGTGTGCGCCTCATGCTTCGGTGAGGAGATGTTTTGTCGGCGGATCGGCTATGTTGAGATCCGTGTGCACTTTGCATATCTTGACATCACCTCTGTCCACAATCTCGCGGATGAGATGATATCGCCGAAGTATGTGTTTGGACTTCGATGTGACCTCGGCTCCTTGGCTTGCGCAATGGCTCCACTATTGTCACAATAGAGAGACATTGGACCGTCGTACTAGTCATCACACCAAGCTCGAAACGAATTTCTTGATCCAAACGGCCTCCTTTGCGGCTTCCGAAGCGGCAATGTACTCGGCCTCCGTTGTAGAATCAGCAACTATATCCCGCTTGGAACTCTTCCAGTGATGCGCCTCCGTTCGGGCAGAACACGAACCCGGTTGCGATCTATAATCATCCTTGTCTGTTTGGAAGCTAGCATCGGTGTAACCACTTACAACGAGCTCTTCCTCACCTCCATAGACTAGGAACATATCCTTAGTTCTTCTCAAGTACTTAAGGATATTCTTTACAGCGATCCAGTGACCTTCACCGGATCTCGACGGTATCTGCTCGTAGCACTCAAAGCGTACGAGACATCAGGGCGTGTACAAAGCATGGCATACATGATGGATCCAATTGCCGAAGCATATGGAACCATACCCATCTTATTCCGCTCATCATGTGTCCGAGGACACCGATTCTTGCTAAGATTGATGCCATGTGACATAGGCAAGAAACCTTTCTTGGAATCATGCATGTTGAACCTTTTCAACACCTTGTCAATGTATGTACTTTGGCTTAATCCAATTAGCCTCTTGGATCTATCTCTATAGATCCGAATGCCCAATATGTATGCTTGCCTCCCTAAGTCTTTCATGGAAAAACTATTTTTCAATGAAGACTTGACGGATTCTAGCATAGGGATATCATTTTCAATCGCAATATGTCATCCACATATAAGATTAGAAATACAATTGCGCTCCCACTGACCTTTTTGTAAACACAGGCCTCTTCTTCATTTTTGATGAAACCAAACCCTTTGATTACTTCATCAAAACGAATATTCCAACTCCGAGATGCTTGCTTCAATCCATAAATGGATTTCGTAGCTTGCATATCTTTCCAGCGATTCGGATCGACAAAACCCCGAGGTTGTATCATGTATACATCCTCGCTTAGGTTTCCATTTAGGAAAGCCGTTTTGACATCCATCGCCATATCTCATAATCGAAATATGCAGCAATCGCTAGGATAATCCGAATAGATTTAAGCATTGCGACGGGCGAGAAGGTTTCATCATAATCAACTCCTTGAATCTGTTTAAAACCTTTCGCCACCAATCGCGCCTTATAGATGTGAACATTTCCATCCATATCGGCCTTTTCTTAAAAACCCATTTACACTCAATGGTTTTGACACCATCGTGGATCAACCAAGTTCCAAACTTGATTGTCGTACATGGATTCTATTTCGGATTTCATGGCTCCAAGCCACTTGTTGGAATCGGGTCCCACCATCGCTTCCTCATAGGTCTTAGGTTCATCGTTGTCCAACAACAATATATCACATTGTTCCGCACTTGTGTACATGCGGGTGCACGACGTGATCTTTCGGACCTCCGTGGGGCTGGTGTATCTACAACCGGTGGCGCAACACTTTGCACCTCCGTTGTGGTTCGTGTCGCCGAAACATTTTCTCGGTATTTGAACTTCTTCAAGATGCACCGCTCCCACTAACCCTTCTTGAAAGAAACTCTTTCTCCAAGAAGACACCGTGTCGGGCGACAAACACTTTGCCTTGTTCCCGATTATAAAAGTAATATCCCTTAGTTTCCTTAGGATATCCCACAAAGAAGCACTTGTCGATTTGGGTGTGAGCTTGTCGATCAAACGTTTTACATAAGCTTCGCATCCCCAAATTTTGAGAAAAGACAAACTAGGGGTTGCCCTGTCCATATCTCATATGGTGTCTTTTCAACCGACTTAGATGGAACTCTATTTAGTGTGAGCGCAATGTGTTTCAAGAGCATATCCCCGGAAGGATAACGGAAGATCACTTTGGCTCATCATCGACCGCACCATGTCCAACAAGGTGCGATTTCTCCGTTCGGACACTCCGTTCCATTGCGGAGTTCTGGCGGAGTCAAGCGTGGAACAATTCCACAATCTTTCGATGATTACCAAACTCTTGACTCAAGTATTCCCCTCACGATCGATCGTAGAAACTTGATTGTTTTCCCTAAATGATTACTGTACTTCATTCTGAATTCTTTGAACTTTTCAAAGGATTCGGACTTATGCCTCATTAAGTAGATATAACCATATCTACTAAAGTCATCGGTAAAGGTAATGAAGTATTGATAACCACCTCGGCCGTTGAGCTCATTGGTCCACATACATCGGTATGTACGAGTGCCAATAAGTCACTTGCTCTCTCACTATGTCCCGTGAAAGGTGCCTTTGTCATCTTACCAAGTAAACAAGACTCACATGTCTCAAATGATTCAAAATCAAAAGAGTGAAGCAATCCATCCTTATGGAGCTTCTCCATGCGTTTCTTATTTATATGGCCTAAGCGACAATGCCGGATAAACGTGGGGTTTATATCATTAGAGAGTTGCCTTTCGTATTAATGTTATAGATGGGAGACGCTTCAAGATTCAAAACGTATAATCCATTCACCAATGGAGCATGAAAATAGAACATATCTCTAAGATATATTGAACAACCATTGTCCATTGATCTAAAATCATATCCTTCCGCTTGCAAACATGAAGCGGAAATAACGTTTTGACATAGTGTTGGAACACAATAACAATTATTCAATTCCAAAACTAATCTGAAGGTAGATGAAGTGGTACGTGCCGACAAGCAACCGTAGCAACGCTTGCTCCATTGCCGACGCGCGGTTCACCTCGCCCCTTCTCAATCCTCTACTTCTTCTCATTCCCTGCAACGATTTGCAAATATGAGCTACGATCCGGTATCAAATACCCAAGAGTCGGTAGGTGAAGTAGCGAGATTAATGTCTATAACATTAATACCTGAAGCGAAGTCGTACTTTGCTTCTTCTTGAGATCCTTCATGTACTTCTTGCGTTCCTTTTCCGGGCTGTCTCCTTGCAAGAAAGCAAACGGCATCGATGCCGCCGACCCCTTCTTGCCCTTCTTTGCATTGGAGGCACTCGCGATCTCATCGGGAGTTAACTTCCTCTTGGTGCAAAGTTTCTTGACAGTGGTTTGTGCTTTGCCTTCGCATCATCATCACATGATGACCGTTTTTCTGGATACTCTCCTCACTGTCTTTAGCATCCCATGCAATTCAGCCAAGGTTCTATCCATATTGTTCATGTGATAGTTTAATATGAATGGCTCGAAGCTCGGAGGGAGCGACCGGAGAATCACATCGGTAGCCAACTCTTGGCTAAGGGGAAAACCTAGTTTTCCGGACTCTCGATATAGCCAATCATCTTTATCACATGCGGATGACGGGATTCCCTCGACAAGCTCGCACGCAAACAAGGACTTTGAGGTGTTGAACCTCTCGGCCCGAGCTTGGTTCTCAAACATGCCACGCAGTCCCCGAATAATAGTGTGAGCATCGCCGCTCTCATATTGCTTCTGAAGCTCAGGGGACATTGTAGCAAGCATGAGACAGCTTATATCTAGGGCATCATTAGTGTGCTTCTCATAAGCCCTCCGTGCAGTTGCAGTGGCATTATTTGGTAAATCCTCAGGATAGGGTACTTTAAGAACGTACTCCTTACGCTCTTGCTTGAGAACAATTCTCAAGTTGCGATACCAATCTATAAAGTTTGTTCCATTTAATTTTTCCTTTTCGAGAATAGATCGCAAATTAAAGGTACTGGGTGTAGTATTAGCCGCCATTTATTCTACAACAGAAAAACAAAGTTTAGCACAACATAAACATTGACGTGATATCCAACATCTCCATGTTGCCTCTAGGGCATATCACTAACATATTGGTGGCGCCTCAGGAAGGAGAACCCCTCCTTTTATACTTGGCGGCAACTCCCCAAGTAATCAGTGCGGCATTGGTTGTAGATCGTGATGACGAGCTAGTCTCTCAGACGCCCCCAGCCCCCCCGCACTCGGAGGCAGGAAACCTTAGAGCGGTGTTGGCTAAGGAAGCACCCGAAGCCGGAGGCGACCTTTGGCCCCCCGAGCTTCAGGGAGCCACCTAGCCCCCTAGGGTGGGGGTCTCCCGAGGCCCCTTCCACCCAGAGCGGCCTTGAGGGCCCCGGGGAAGGCGATGGCCCAACAGCCCCGGACACTAAGGTGACCCACCCCGGTGCACCCGAACCTGTTGCCCCTGGTAAAATAGCTAAGGCCTGCACCAAGGTGTAGCGGCCGGTCTACTTTATTAGCGAGGCGCTACGGGACGCAAAGACACGTTACCCGCAGGCCCAAAAAATGCTATACGCAGTGCTCGTGGCCTCCCGGAAGCTGCGTCACTACTTCAAGCGCATCGGGTAACGGTAGTCACGTCTTACCCTCTCAGGCAGATCTTGCATAACCGAGAGGGCACGGGACGAGTAGTCAAGTGGGCTATCGAATTGTCAGAGTTTGACCTGCATTTCGAAGCCCATCACGCAATCAAGAGCCAGGTCTTGGCCGATTTCGTGGCAGAGTGGACGCCAGTGACCGATAACGATCAGCCCCCGGGTGAACCCGAGAGTGCGGACGATCGCGGCCAATGGACCATGCATTGGGTGATGAACTTTGACGGTTCACTCACCTTACAGGGGGGCGGGGCAGGCATTGCGTTAACCTCCCCGACGGGTGATGTACTCCGGTACATCGTTCGACTTGACTTCCGGGCAACCAACAACATGGCAAAGTACGAAGGACTTCTAGCGGGGTTGCGAGCGGTGGCAGGCATGGGCATCCGCCGTCTGCTAGTCCTCGGTGACTCCCAGCTGGTCGTGAACCAAGTTTCCAAGGAGTACCAATGCACCGACCCCCAGATGGAAGCATATGTCAAGGAAGTACGGTGTATGGAGCGCCAATTCGATGGCCTCGAGCTACGCCATATTCCTAGAAGAGACAATACCCTGGCGGACGAGTTATCTAGGATCACGTCCGCGCGAGCCCCAGCCCCACCAGGCGTATTCGAAGAAAGACTCACAGAGCCGTCGGCGTGCCCCGAACCGTCCCCAGGGCAGGAATCGGCCGGTCCCGACGCCCCAGACCTGGCGGGCCGGCCACAGCCTGGTCCTGCCGGGACCGACTTCACACGCCAGGTAGCTTGGATTTCAAAAATCCAGGCGTACCTGCAAGACGCGTCATTGCCCGAGCAACACGAGGAAAGCGAGCGCATTGCCCGCACCTCCAAAAGGTACGTGTTGGTGGAAGGGACACTCTACCGACGCGGTGCCAATGGAGTGCTCATGAAATGCATCGCTCGGGAACAAGGTCTCCAGCTCTTAGCCGAGATCCACGAGGGAGAATGTGGAGCGCACTCAGCCTCCCGAACCTTGGTGGGAAAGGCATTCCGCCAAGGGTTTTACTGGCCCACTGCGCTGGAGGATGTAACAGACCTCGTGCGACGGTGCCGGACATGCCAATTCCACGCCAAGCAGATGCACCTGCCAGCTCAGGCCCTTCAGACCATCCCGCTCTCATGGCCATTTGCGGTCTGGGGGCTGGACATCCTGGGCCCGTTCAAGCAGGCTCGGGACGGCTGTAAATTTCTATATGTCGCCATCGACAAATTCACCAAGTGGCCCGAGGCCTATCCGGTCAGCGTCATCGACAAGCATTCGGCTGTGCGGTTCATGAGAGGCATCAGGGCAAGGTTCGGAGTCCCCAACAGGCTCATCACCGACAACGGCACCCAGTTCACGAGTGAGCTGTTTGGCGAGTATTGCGATGATATGGGCATCAAGCTCTGCTTCGCGTCGCCCGCCCACCCCCAAAGCAACGGCCAAGCTGAGCGTGCAAATGCGGAAATATTGAAAGACCTCAAGACGAAGACCTACAACGTCCTCAAGAAGCATGGGGACTCGTGGACTGACGAGCTGCCTGCGGTCCTTTGGGCCAACCGGACAACACCGAGCCATGCCACCGGGGAAACACCATTCTTCCAGGTGTATGGAGCTGAGGCGGTCTTGCCTTTCGAGCTCACCTTGGGATCGCCCCGAGCCACATTATACACCAAAGCAGACCAAGAACAGCTGCGTCGTGATGACCTGGATTACCTGGAAGAAAGACGGCGCCGGGCAGCACTTCGCGCGGCCCGTTACCAGCAGAGCCTCCGCCGCTACCATCAACACAAAGTCAGCCCCGAGCGCTGCAAATCAATGATCTCGTTCTGCGTCGCGTGCAAACGCGTGCGGGGCTAAGCAAGTTATCCCCGATGTGGGAAGGGCCATACAAAGTTATCGGCACCCCGCGTCCGGGAGCAGTTCGCCTAGCCACAAAGGACGGCACTCCGCTGCCGAACCCGTGGAACATTTCCCACCTGCGCATGTTCTACCCATAAGCCGCATGGTGTGCTGAAACATATATGAAAGTTCATTCACTGCCTCCAGTGGCATGAACAATGAGTTCACCCGTTTACACTCCTTATGTTCGTTTCCTTACAAATTATTTGCTTACAATATGTTCTTCCCCCATGTGCCGAAACATGTACTGCGGATGCTGGTTTCCAGTGGTCTCCTAGCCCTGCCCGCCCTAGGTTGAGAGGCCCTAAGGGCGTCGAGGGTACAGCGACGCTGCATATTATCACGCCTCGGGTAGTCAACGCCTGGGGGCTCGGGTGCGTACTGCCACGCCTGTCCCGAACCCCCCGTTGCTGCTGCCCCCGCTGGCCTTTTATGCCCTCGCTCTTACCCGGAACCTCAAGGAAGGCACCAGCCGCCGACCGATGCACGCTGCCCAAACCCGGACCAGCTTCCAGTTACATGGGACGGACCATGGCAGGAAACCATACTGTCCATATTCCTACAATGGCTAAGCTAACTAAAGGTTGGACTACCGTTGCAGGAAAGCAAACAGGCAGGGGCTTGGGCCAACTTACCGCCACAACGTGTGCGCCTAGTTGGCCGGGGGCTCCCAATACATACATATGTATATATGAATCATTATGAATCATTGTTTGCAGAAACAGGCCACGATGGGCTGCTACAATACAAGTCCAGTATGATAAAGGCAAGTGCACTGATATTATAAACAATATTACAATGTTTTTCACAAGTGCAGATAAAGGCAAAAAAGGTGGGGGAGTCCTAGGCGGCCGGCGGGTCGCTGGGGGCGTTCTTCAGGCTATCTTCGTCCGGCGGATCCTCGCAGAAGGTGAGCTGGAATGCTGCCAGAGTGCCGTCAAAACCGATCATAATGGAATCGACGACATCCTTGACACGGCGCCGGGCAGCCTCCTCGGTGCCCTCGGGGAAGTCCTCAGTGGGGATGTAGGGGTTGAAGCCGGGGTCGCGGGCTTGGTAGCTTGCCGGGATGAGCGTCGTGACCTGGTGGGACAAGTCGTACGACGACTCCTTCGCCACCTCGTCGACCTCCTCCGGCACCCTCTTGATTCCCTCGGCCAGCTCATCTATGTGCGAGGCCAATCCCCCCAAGGTAGGGACGACGACACGGGGGCAAATGACCCCCACCTCACGGGCCGCCTCCCGAAGGCGCTCGACGGACGAGGCCATGGTCCGGAGCCTTAAACCCAGGGCGTGCTCCAGCTCCGCGATCCGGCGACGCGCTCCCTCCAAGTCTAGCGCTGCGTCGCTGGAGCGAGAGGCTGGCTGGGGCTCCCGCACCCGCGCCTCCACGTCGCCAACCGCCTGTTCCCGGGCGGCGAGGTCCCGCTCCCACCGCTCCAGCTCACCCTGTCGCCGGCACGAGACGGCCGCGAGCTACTGCTCGTGCTCCCAGACGGCCTTCAGGCACCGGGAGACCTCCTCCTGGGCCTCTAGCACCGCCACCTCGCGCCCCTCCATGACGGCCTCGCGCTCCGCGATGGCCTTCTCCTGGGCCACCGCGTTCTCCTCCCGCGCGGCGGAGTCCTCCTCGGCCCTGGCAACAGCGGCCTCCCGGTCCCCGACCACCACCACGCTGCCTCCAGAGCCTTCTCCCGCTCCGCCAGGCCATCCTCGCGGGCCTGGAGCTCAACGTTGGTGCTAGCGGCGGCGGCTTCAGCATCGCGCAGGGCGCGCTCGCGCCGATCGAGCTCCTGGGCGCGCTCGTTGAGGTCGCGGATGAACCCCCCGGCGGTGGTACGGACCCTCTCCTCTGTTGCGGCGGTGACCTGCTCGCGGAAGTTGGCGGCGTGCTGCTCAATGAAGGTGTCCTCGAACACCTGGTTGAGTTCCCCCCGGCACCGCTTGATATCCGCCAGCTCCCGCTTCCGGACGAGGCCCTCCACCCTCGCCGTGGCCACTAGCTCCCAGCGGCCCTTGTCGACATCGGCCTCCCGCCGCGCCACCGCGACCTCCCTGGCGGCCAAGGTCTGAACCTGGGCCCGAAGCCCCTCTAGGGAGACCGCGTTGGCCTCTTCCAGCGCCCTGGACACGATCATCCTCACCCGCTCCTGCGATCGGACGAGGGGCTCGGTGTCCAAGGCGACCACAAACCCGGACCGAGCGCCCCCGGATTCGGAGTCGGAGCTCGAGCCGAGGTCGACCACCTGCGTGCGACGAGAAGGCGAAGGCGCCCCACGGCCGGAGCCGCCCACCGCAGCTTTGCCCGCCGGCGCTGCCCCGTCCTCTGGTGAGGCTGCTTGCGGCGTCGGAGGATCACGGTGGTTAGGGATGGCAAACAAGAAGCTGCACGTTGTTAGGGATAGCAAACGAAGAATTGTTGGGGTTGACAACGTCGTCGATGAAGAATAATACAACCAAAATCTTTCATGTGAGACCTCGGATCGAACTTGACGATGATCCCGAAGACGAAGTGGCATACGCTCGCTCATACCATTCGGAAGGCATATCCTTGTAAATAGAGTCTTTGTATTAATTTGTAAATTGATGAATGTGACGAAGTATTTTGTACCGGTGCCTTAATGGTTGCAGAACATACAATGAGTAGTCTCTCTACCTTGCACTATAAATACAGGTATTCGTATGGGTTGCATTAGCTACACTTGTTATTTTGTTATGCACTGGTCCTCTCTCTTAAGTGTGATGTTTTCTTGTTTTCTGATTATTCACTTCTCTTGGTTCCTTAAACAGCATATAATTAACTTTGCCAAGTTTAAGCACTTTTTGCTATTGAATAAAATTTTGAACAAGCTCTATGATGTGGTATGAATAAAATTTTGAACAAGCTCTACTTCATCTGTTAATTATAATATTTTTAAAAATACAATCCCAACTATAAACTAATTTAATAAGTTATTGGATGTGGATGACACTTATTTGTATCGGGCCTAATGTCATTGCCCGATGCAGATGATAGTCATTCATATCGGGCCTTGTGTTAATGCCCAATGCGGATGACACTCATCCGTATCGGGCTTTCTACAAGGGCCCGTCAGAGATGACTCATCCGTATTGGGCCCTAGTAGTACGCCCGTCAGAGATGACGTTGACTAGGGTTACTTAGTTAATCCCTCTCTCAGATCCAGATCCATTCGTCCTTCTAGTGCTCTCCTCCACTTCGACCCCGAGCCCGGCCGTCTCCTCGCCTCCACGCCGCCGCCTGCTAGTGCTCTCCTCCACGTCGACCCCGAGCCCGGCCGTCTCCTCACCTCCACGCCGCCGCCTCTCAGATCCACGCGCGCCATCGCCACGCATCCTCTCCTCCACGCCGCCGCCTCCTCTCCTCCTCTCCTCCTCTCTTCCGCCTCCTCTCATCCTCTCCTCCACGCCTCCACCTCCTCTCATCCTCTCCGAGCTCGGCTGCCCGTTGCCGTCCTCGACCCCGAGCCCCTCCTCCACGCCGACGGCGTGGACCACGGCTCGTCGCCGCCTCCCTCGACGCCGACCGCGTGGACCACGAGCCCGTCGCCGCCTCCCTCAACGCCGAGTCGCGTCCACCCACAGCCCGGCCGCCCATTGCCGCCAAGATCGACGCCGAGCCCTCTCTCCACGCCGGCTGCGTCGACCACGAGCCCGCCGCCGCCTCCCTCCACGCCGGCCGCGTCAACCCCGAGCCTAGCCGCACCTCCGCCGCCTCGACCGCGAGCCCGTCCTCACCGGTTAGTACCCCTCTTCTCTCCTCTCATCACTGGCGACGGATTCTTGATGCTATGTGATGCTATGTGATACTTTGTGATGCTCATCCGCTGCTAGTATCTTGTAATTTCTTGATGCTATCCGCCGCTAGGGTTCATCTATTGTTAATTTCTTGATGCTATGTGATGCTATGTTCATCTATTGTTAATTTCTTGATGCTATCCGCCACTAGGGTTTCCCTGTTTGGCCCTTTTAAAATATTTTAAAATATTTATACATTTAGATACAACTTTATGAAATGTAGATGAAATGTATACACTTACCCCTCATTCTTCTCTTCGTATTCCCTCTCTTATTTTCATGCTAATATTAGTTTTCATGCCATATTAGTTAGTTAGGAAGCATAATTTTTGATAAAAAAATTAAATATCTATAACATCTATATGTAACCAGACTACTTATGAGTAAATTTACATTTAATACTTATATTCATCATATTTTAACTTTAGGAAGAAATATGTCATTTTTGGGTTATAGATTTTATAGATTTTAATATACATGCCATTCAAAAAATTAATAATATAGATTTTATCTTAGCCCATAACTTGACAATAAGTTGTTATTCTATTTTTAGTTAATAAAGTAATAGTAGCTAAAACACTACTACTACTACTCTACTGCCTGGCACAGTCAACTTTAAATTGTTCTCTTTTTTTATTGAAACAGTCAACTTTGTTGATTGAAACTCTAACTATAGCTATCTTGCTATGTTGCTATGATGCACAATTTTTTGGTGCTGATATGACTATGATATGACTATGATATGCACAATTTTTTGGTGCTGATGTTGCTAACTTGTTGTTTCTTCCCTCACCTTTCTTCTCTCTACTCCCCTGGATTTCTTCTCTCCTCTTCCTAGCCGATGATGAATGCTCAAGAATAGACCAGCTACACTTGTTATTTTGTTTTTGGAAACTACAATTTCTGCCTAGTAATGAATGCTCGACATTCTTTCCTCACCTTTCTTCTCTCCACTCCTTTTTCTGGCCAGTGATGAGTGCTCAACATTAATGATAAGAACAAACCAGCTACACTTGTTCTTTTTGTTTTTGGAAACTACACTTGTTTTTTTTTTGAAAAAAACAGCCAAATTGATCCATTCACATATATATTCATCACAACCACAACCAAATTGATCCATTCACATATATATTCTACACTTGTTATTTTGTTTTTGGGAACTACACTTGTTTTTATAAGAACAGACCATCTACACTTGTTCTTTTTTGGGGGGGCACTACACTTGTTCTTTTTTTATAAGAACATACTATCTACACTTGTTCTTTTTTTGATCTACACTTGTTCTTTTTTTGGATGGCACTACACTTGTTCTTTTTTTATAAGAACAGACTATCTACACTTGTTCTTTTTTTGATCTACACTTGTTTTTTTTTTTGGATGGCACTACACTTGTTCTTTTTTTGATAAGAACAGACTATCTACACTTGTTCTTTTTTTGGATCTACACTTGCAAATGATTGTAATTAATGCATAATTTCTGAGCAAAACTGAGGCCACATCTAATACTTTCACCTTCCAATAGTTTAGTAATATGTAAAAGTTTAGTAATGTTATTTTTCTTCGATAGAAAATGTCGGCGACTACAAGTGGGACCACAACGAGTCGGGCTCCAAGGTCCCAGAATAAGATCCCTAAGGAAGTGTATAGAATAACGGAGGTGGACGAACAGGGATTTCCTATGGCCCCAGAGAAAGCCGTCAAAAAATTTGCAACAATCTGTGGAATCCTAGGGAGGCGAAACTTCACAATTTTGGCGGACCACATCGATCGGGTCCCACAGGAAGAAAAAGATGAGGCATGGAGAGAGTTCAAGGAGAGCTTTGAGTACCAAGAGGCCGAGGAAAGACGAAGCGACGGGCTATGTGCAAGATGGGCAACTTGTGGAAAAATTTCAAGACCACGCTCGTCACCGACTACGTCCTCAATCCATCCCAGCCAGAACCATTTAGGAAGTACCCATTCATCACCCAGGCCGTGTGGGACGAGTTCCATGCCGCCAAATCAACCCCTGAGTCTCGGGCAAAAAGCGAGGCCTATAGGGCGTTGCAGGGAAAAAACCTTCACCCGCACCGGCTTGGCACGAGAGGATACGTCGGGAAGCAGCAGGAATGGCAGAGGGAGGATCAAGTTGCCGCGGAATCTAACACCCCGCCAATTCTTGGTGATATCCTGACTACCCGAGCAAGGAACTGGGCAAGGGCAAGGGCGAACAAGAATAGTGATGGAACATTGACGTTCCCAAACCCCGAAGATCAAGCGGTGTACGATAAACTTGTAAGTTTAACACATAAACATCTTTCAATAGGTTGTATCGTCCTCTACATTTAATTAATCCTTACTGTACGGCAGGTCTAGCTGACTGCTGAGAGACATTCCTCCTCTGAGGTCTGCTCACAAAGGCGCGAGGATGACATCCCTGAAGGGTTACGCGGAGGCTACGCTAGCCGAAAACAAAAACTTTTTACCGCGCAAACCAGGAACACTTGCAAGTAAGGGCCGATAGATCGTTACCGATTGGAGTATGCAGCGGAAATAGCCAATCAGGGCAATCCGATCTGGAACAATGTAGCCGATTCCCGCAAGCCGACAGCCGATTCCTGGGGACAGCCGATTCACCAATCAGCCGATTCGCCGATGTAGCCGATTCACCGAGTCGTCTGACCGCGTTCTCGCGCCTCGCTCCGATGCGCTCGATCGCAGTCGATTCCACCACAGCCGATCTGTAGCCAATCAACAACGCGTAACATAGCAGCGCCTCTACTGGTATCCACACATCCGGGGACAGAACGCCGAACACCCGTGTGCTAGCACGCGATGCAAGGCTAGGGTTTGGCTCGAAAGTGGGGAGGGTTTTCGTGGAGATTGATCTCGCCGACTTCTAAAGCCGCGTGTGATCAGATTGATTTCGGCGCAATTGACTTCAATTGACGTGTAGCAGCTCTCCACCCCTCCCTCCTTTATATAGAGTTGGCCGACTGGGACTAGTGGCCGATCAGGACTCTATTTTGAATCGGATCCTATCCGAATCTCACAGAGTTGGCCGCCCATACGTCGTAAGCCCATAGGACTCTATCCGATCGGATCCCTATCCGATCGAGCCGTATCCGAGTCCAACTCGAATATCTATTCTATCCTCTTAAGCGTGCGACCCTGTAGGTTCAGGTATACTTGGTCTCAGCTATAGTCTAACTTAGCCGATCTTCGGCTCCAGTCCAACTCAGCCGACCTGTCAATAGCGGCGCCTAGCAGCACATATTGACACCATAGTATACAAGAATATAATATCGGCTCTAAACCTGTAATGTGTACACAAATCCCTTTGCCTCACGATACCAATTAAGCTATAGGCAAGATGTGTGCCATCCCTTCAATAGCTTAACCATTCACTCGAACCGTATTGGATTATCTGTCTGTTGATTGACTCCTCAATCAACTTAGCATGGCCATGCATTTCCATAATCCATTACCTCGAGGGGCCCAGAGATATCTCTCCAAAGGAGGGGCAAATTTCATCTTAATCACTCACATCCCACTCCATGTTTCATAGCAAAGCCGAAAACTACCTTTATAACTACCCAGTTACGAAATAGCGTTTGGTAGTCCCAAAGGAATGTTTAGAGTAAGGTCCTAGGTAGCTCGATCGACTCTGAATGGTAGAACATTTGCAATGACAGTGCGACACACATTTGATTTTTGTAATATTCTTTGTAATACAATTCTGCACGTTGTTTCTGTATATACTTGCTTTTCTTTATAATACATTTTTGTAGGTTTTGATGCATCTGTAACTAAATTATTTCGCTCGATGATGAACTGGAGCCATTCAGACATGTTGCAAATTGCAACATCCAAAACACAGTTCAAATTATTTAGGTGTGTTGTAGTCTGGGTGGCTTCCGAAGATGTCCGCATCAAACCTTGTGTCACAGGGCACGGCGGATATCTTTTGGAAGCTACCTAAGCTACCACAACACCTCATACTATTACATATATAGTCTAGTTGTTCTGAGAGCAAAAAGTAAAGACCATTTTGTAACTACACTTCTTTTTTTTGGAACTACACAACAGAGACAATCTACACTTGTTTTTTTAAGCATTACACTTATTCCTTTTGTCGGTTCTTACACATGCTCTTTTTTGCAAAAAATAAATAGCCATCTATACTTGTCTTTTTTTCTGTTTTTGGGGTTAGTACACTTGTTATTTTGCTGTGGCTGTGGCTGTGGAATATATATGTGATGAATATATATGTGAATGGATATGGCTGTGACTGTGATGAATATATATATGTGAATGGATATGGATATGGCTGTGGCTGTGGCTGTGATGAATGTATATGTGAATGGATCAACATGGATGTGGCTGTGATGAATGGCTGGGGCTAGAATGGCTGGGGCTGGGGCTAGGCTGTGATGATATCTGTCCATTTTTTGCAGCGGGCATGGCTAGCAAAGGCCTGAGGCTAGCCAAAAAATAAATTTTATTTTTTTGATAATAAACTCATCCCTGACGGGCATTATGGAAAAACCCGATAGAGATAGGACATCCATAACGGTCCCAACCTAAAAGCCCGATAGAGATAGATAGGACATCCGTGACGGGCTACTTAAGCCCGTTAGAGATATGTCATCCGTGACGGGCAACAAACTGGGACATTATTTGACCTCGTGTTTGGTCAACCCTATCGGTGATGGCTCGGTAACCACGACCCGTTAGAGATGAGTTGTCATCTGTGACAGGCTTAGAACTAGGCCCGATTGAGATGTGTCATCCGTGACGGGCGTGACGGGCGTTCAACCCCACTGGTTTGACTTTCAAACTCATCTGCGACGAGCATTTTTATGGCCCGATTGAGATAATGTGCATCCATGACAGCCTTGTGCCCGTTAGAGATATTTTCTCACATCAGTGACCTTTTCACACTGACGGGGGGCCAACCCGATAGAGATGAGGGTTAATACCCGTTAGAGATAGCCGGTGCCGGCGTAGTGGACTGTGCACTAGCGCTCCCTTCATCCTTTTCTTCCAGTAAGGTTGTTTGAAACGGATAAAGATAAAGATTAAATTGATGGACTTAAAATAAGAAAGTCATTATCACATGTTTTAATTATTACAAACTTAATAAATTGATATATTTTATATTTTAAAACAACTTATGTATAGAAAATTTTTATACAAAAATATCATTCAATAGTCTAAAAAACATGCTAATTAAAAACAAGGTAAAATATGAATCTTAATCAGTCTTCTCTTGCCTGCTGCAACTGACAAGAACAAAGTCTTCCTGCAATGTAGGGCAGAAGGGCACTATTGTCTTTTCATGGCCTACTTAACACCATCTTCACCATAGGCTAACAGTAGTGCTGGCCAGATGGGCCAGGACTTCCCGTGCCAGCCCGAGCACGTGAGCACTATAGCTCGGCCTGGCCCAGCACGGCATGACACAGGAAGGTCTGGGCCATGTTGGCACCGCCCGGTCGAGCGTGTCGTGCCTGGGCCACCGCCTGAGCCCATGGGCCGGCACGGGACGGTAGGCCTCCTGTGCATGCCGGCACGGTATAGATGGCCAGATGGGCCGCACGGCACGGCACGACACGGTCCGGATGAGGCATGACCCGTTAGGCACGGCTCCTGTAGCGGGCCATGTCGTGCCGGCCCACATGCCTCGCCCTTGGCCCAAGCACGACCCACGGGTGGTCGGGTCGTGCCCGTGCTAGCACGGGCCCACATACGGCCAACGTGCTTGAACGGCCCACGGGCGGCGGAAATCCTAGACCTTCGGTCAAAAAAAAATTCCGAAAATTGGTGGCAGCAACGGAAAACCTAGACGCTCCTACCCGGTCCACGCGGGTCCGGCGGCGCGCGGCGGGGCTCATGGCATCGGGCACCGGTGGATGGGAGGATGCGGTCGCCGGTCAGGGTCTGCGGTCGAGTGGAGGCGTCCCGTGGGCGCGCCGCGCGTGTCATCGTCAAATCTTCTCGGCGGCGGCAAGAGGGGCGACGAAGATGACGACGAGGAGGACGGTGGTGGCGGCGAAGAGGGAGACGGGCGTGGGGATGGCGATTGCTGCAAGGAGAGGTGGCGATGACCTGGAGAGGGAGGGGGCGAAGGGCTTGCCACATGCGTGCCACTCGGCATGCGACCGTGTGGGACCAGGATTGCGGGGTCTACCGGTACGGACGGTGGAGTGGAGACGGCTCGTGGACGCACGTGTCGTGTCGGCCCGTGGGTCGTGCCGTGCCCGTGCCGACACGCACAGGAGTCATGTCGTGCCGTGGCAGCCCATGGGCTCGGGCGTCGGCCCAGGCACGACACGCTCGACCGGGCCGTGCCGGCACGACCCACTCCTTCCCATGTCGTGCCGGGCCGGGCCGCGCTACAGTGCGTGTGTTCCTGGGCCGGCATGGGAAGGTCCGGCCCATCTAGCCATCTCTACGGCACAGGCATGGCACAGCCCACGGGTCGGCACAGCACGACACGAGAGGGGGGGGTAATCCTGGGCCGACGCGTGGCGGGAGAGGGGGTTTGGCCGGATGACACCGTTAACAGCTAGCGCGCGAGCAAATCAGAGACCGCCACCTGTCCCATAATGGCTAGTAACGGCTAGTTTTTGAATTTAGCCGTTGGAGCTCAAAAAAATTAAAAAAAAATCTGGAAAAATCCCCAAAATGTGAAATTTTGTCCTATAAATAGGGCACTAACCCCATCATTCCTCCTCATCCCAAACTTCTCATCTTGTGCTCTCAAGTGCTCTCTTGTGCTCTCTTATAGCTCAATTTTTTGATTTAGATAAAATTTGCCCAAGTTTTTTCAAAAATCAAAAACAGTTTCTGAGTTGAAAATAGTGCAAAGCAGAGGTGTGAAGATAAGGTGGTAAGAAAGTATGTACGTGATTTTTTCATATGTATGTAGTATTTGTATTTTTATTTTACGTGAATAAATAATCTGAAATTTGTTTATGTTGTTTCAACATTTCAAAATGGATCCGAACTATCCCTATCCCTCGTCGTCGCTCACGTTGGGTGATTTCGACCCTAATTACATGTTGGGGTCACTCCCAACTGGTGATTACGATGCCACCGGATCGACTCCAACACCACCAATTTTGGAGGAGGTACTAGTTCAGGCGCCGATGGTTTCAGAAGGATCCGACACTATGAGCGGGAGTGCTTCAATGAACACCGGCTCAAAGAGATCGAGAACTTCTGGTGTTTGGCAACATTTTGATGAGGTGGTCATGACCGGCCCCGACAGAAGGGAGGTAACAGTAGCGCGTTGTAGAATATGTAGAAGTAAATTATTTGCAAAATCATCTGGTGGAACAGGACACTTGAAGTGACATGCTGAGGCTTGTGCGAGGAAGCGAGGAATCCAACTACGACAGCAACAACTTTTTCTAAATCCTAATGGTAGTACATGGAAGTACGATGCTATGGTAGCTCGAGAATCTCTTGTCTGGTTAATCGCTAGACAAGATTTACCTTTGAACTTTGGTGAGAGTCTTACTTTTGAAAATTACATTCAAACTTCACATAATCCTAGGTTTAAAGCCGTCAGTAGGCAAACCACAACCCATGATTTAAAAAATGTCTTTGACAAAGGTTGTGAATTACTTAAGGAATTAATTACTACATACACCTTTTCTGTTAGTGTCATCTCACACATATGAAGTAATAGGGCTAAGGAGGATTACCTTAGTGTAGTTTTTCATTTTATTGATGATGACTAGCAGATGCAAAAAGGAGTTCTAGGCCTAATGTTAATTGATGTTTCACACACTGGTGAAAATATAGTGGAGTGAATTAGAGAGGTTATTAATGAGTATAACCTTGCTGATAAAATCTTTGTTGTCACCTTAGATAATGCATCTGCTAATTCTAGGGCCATGGAAATTTTGCAGCCATTATTTTGTGTTTATGCTCAGTCTTTTCTTCTGCATCAGCGTTGTGCATGCCATATAATTAATTTAATTGTTAATTCTAGGTTGAAAAGAGTGAATGATCATATCGACGTTGTTCGTCAAGCAATCACATGGTTAACTGCTTCAAACCCACGGAGTGCTGCATGGAAGAGGTATTGTCATGCACCTGGTAAGAAAGCACGTAAGTTTTTAACCGATGCAGAACATCGATGGAATGCGACTTATTTGATATTGAAGGTTGTTTTACCTTATCAGGAATTACTAACTGTTTTTTTCACTCACTTATTTGATGAGAAATTTCTCTCACGCACTGGCCTGGGAGATCTGCTTAACTCCAGTGCAGGTCCGTCCTTAGCTACCTGTGATGAACTAGGCGTGCCAATTGGTTTGATCTGCTAACCAATAAGAAATAATAAACAGATATATGTGTTAAGATTAAAGTTAGATCCTACCGAATCGGCTCAGGGAATCAATTTACATATATTGGCTATCCTGAAGCACATTTAAACTAAGTGACTGGGATAGATAGATCGGCTATTACTCCGATGTATCTTATGAAAAGATATCAATCTAACCTAAATACGTTAAACCTAGATCAATCGGCTATCGGCTGATGCCAACGGATTGATACTGGCTTAAGGCATTTAACCAGATTGAGATCTTAATATAAGAGGCAGCTTTAATATATCTAATAGTAAATAACGCTAAAAGACAATTAAAAGAGGTAAGGCCGGCTGAAACTCCGGCACTGTCTCTAATGATAAACATCCAGCCGAATAGATCTTAATAATTCTAGAAGCGACTTAATAGGTCATGATGATGCAGCATTAAGTACAAAAAGAAGTATTAGATCTATATGAACCAATGTAAACCCTTCGAGACGGTGGATACAACATATAAACTAGTTTAACATCTAGATTTAGCTCTATCGGCTACTGTCTCTCGAGAGAAACCAGCCGACGGTGAGATAGATCCAGATATTAATCTAGTTTATGTACCGTATATGATAAATTGCGCAGCTTATAACATTAAACCTAGAGTGTCATCATGATGTAAGCACTAGATTTGATGATACAAACTACTAACAACAAACATTTACCTTATTCGGGGGTCGAGATCGATGCAGCCCGAAACGGGATCAAGAACTCGTCTAAAAGAAAAAGGTTTGGCGATGCACCGAGATTGTATTGATGTGTGTTGTTGTTTACAAGAAGTCTCGGGTCCTATTTATACCCAAGAATAACACTATCCGTGTAACACACGGTTTCTATCTAATCTACTATTTAAAATACGACAATATCTCGGGATACAGCCCCAATGTCGTATCACAAAAGAAATATCTAAACAAAACCATATTTTACAGATACAATTGTCGTTACAAGACTCTATCCATAGATGGCAATATCTTAACGAACATTTGAGAACCGAATCTTCTCTTTATCTTCAAGCATCTTTATCGGAAACGGTTCCATCTTCTTCTCTGAATCGGAATCGGCTATTGGTTGTCCCTATCCGATTCGGCCTTAGTCGACTGGTTTCCCAGCCGATTTGATCGTGGCCGATACATCCTCCGTTTCTCCGCAGATCATTTTCCAATCCGATTCCACTTCAGTTTCAGCCTTGAACTCAGGGATTTGGTTACCAAATTTGGTTGTTAACACATGCCCCCCAAGTCCGTGATAAGATAATATCACGGATTTGCCAGTTTTTTAAATCCCGCGTGACTCCCGTCCTATTCTGTCTCGGCTGTCAAGAAATTTTCTTTAAATAGCACTTCCCTTGCGCCGAAACAAGCCACGTTGTTACTTTTATCTCTCAAGCCCTAGCCAAAAAACTCTTCGTCTCCTCGGTGACCTCGTCGGAACCCGAAGCACGACCTCACCAACAAACCCTTGTACGGCGACGATCCCACTCATCAATGGCATCCTCAAGCACTCGTTCCGACGCGGCCCAAGCGGAATACCCGGAGGTAAGTTCCATCGGCTACCGCCCTTTACTCCTTGCAACTTGGCTTTTATCTTTTGTAATCTTGTTTTTCCATTCTTTAAATCGCAGCACCTCACCCACCAAATCACCATTTCAGACCTTGTTAGCCCTAATCAGTTCTTGTTACGACCGATCGACAACGTAGACCCTACCGAGTTTATTAATGCCGAAACAAACTAGACTCCCTTCAAATTTTCCACTCCTGACCTAGCCCACTGGTCTGGTGCCTTCAAGTCTTGGCCCTCAACAGATAAATCTTGGCCAGCTTGGTATTTACGGATGTCGGCTAGGCAGCAAACCCACTGGACTGAACTAGGTATAAGCCAATGCCTAGCCCTAACAATAGCCGACATATCAAAGGACGAACCCCTCCTCTCGGCTGCCACTTATTTCTGGTCGGACACGCTAAACACGTTTCTATTTAGACAAGGGCCGATGATACCAACCCTTTTGGACATAGTGATGATCATAGGACTGGATATAACATCCAGAGTTGACCCAGCCGACCTCAACATCAAGTGCTCCCACAATTTTAAGACCAAAAGCATAGGAGGCTGGAGCGGCTTCATATCAATGAACATGAAAGACGGCCCAATTTCTAAGAGAGAACACATTGTTTTCCTTTTAATGTGGCTAGAAAATTATGTTTTCTGCGGATCGAGCTGCGAACCGACTAGCAACTGGCAGCACATAGCCGAAGCCTTAGTGAGCAAAAAACAAGTCCCTTTGGGAAAATACTTGCTCGGCTATCTATACCTAATGTTAAGTAATGCATCGGCTCGGCTAGCTTCCAAACAAGCCATCAACACAGGAGGGCCCTGGTGGCTGCTGCAGTTGTGGCTAAACCTCCACCTCTATCGGGTTGCAGAAAGGCCGACTTCATTGGAAGCCGATTTCCCTTTAATCGAGCCAAGGTTCGAAGATGATGAAGAAGTGACCACCCGTCGATGCCTATCATATGGGGAAACAGCGGCAACCTATCCTGGATCCAAGCTAATAGCCGACCATTTCAAAAACTGGTTCAACAACCTGTACAGCGGTTTCCCAAGCAGTTCGAGAATATGGTTTGCTTATGAAGACTATGACAGATTCGAACTCCCAGATGATCTCTGGCTAGATGAGCTTAACTCCGAAGGATATGAAAAACTGAGGGAGATCTATACATCGGCCATCACACCTTGCATCCTCCCTGTCGGCATCCACCAAGGGCACAATGTTCAAAAATTTTATGAATTTTACCATCCGATGGTAGCCGCAAGACAACTTGGCATGGGTCACCGCCGATTGGCCTCTATTACTCGAGACAAAATCCAATCCAGGGCAAAATCGAAGGAGATATTATGATGAATCGATTGCTCAACATCCCTTGTCCCCCTTTAGGCAGTATTGACAACATCGACCTGGCGGTGACAAGGACGACCATCTTCAGCCGATGGTGGAATGAATGGAAGCGGCATTTGTTCCATCAATCGGCCTCGATGTACTTGACCATCATCGACCTGGAGATGACCCCATCGGTAAGTGTCCTTGTTTTGTCTTAGCTTTCTTCGGCCACTTCTTGTATTATTGACTAATCATGCCTTATTCCTTTGCAGACGATCGATGCCTCCCCTCCACACACAAGTAACATGGGAGTGGCAATCCTTTATGCCCCCGGCGTGCTATCTGGCGGCTACGGGCTGGCCCCGTTCATCATCGGCTTCCATGCGCCGAAGGTGACCACTCCGCTTCACGGCCAAACCCGTGTGCCATTGCATCGGCTGAAAAGGGCGACGCCGTCGGCTGCTACTACTCCGGCTGCAGAGAAAAGAAAATGAGCTTCAAAGAAACCAAAAACAACTCCAGCCGACGACTTGCCCCCAATCAATCTGGATGTGTACGCGGCCCTTGAAAAAGAAATTAGGGACAAGGAAATGGAGCAAGCCGTCAACGCTGCCGCAGCCAAAACGAACTCTTTGGACGAGTATGCTCGGACTCCATCGGCTGAGCAGACCATCGAACAAACTCCAAGCCCTCCAAAACGCGTCCCTCGCTCCCAGTCGGTAAGCATTTTCCATCGTTTAGTCTCATCATCTTTTCCATTATGATTCATCGGCTTTCTGTGCCTGTAGGCAAAGAAACTAGCCGCCAAGAAGAAAACGGCTCCTTCTCCCTCGGTAAGCTCTATTACCCTTCATTTCCTTCTTACTGGCACAGCCGATCTCTGACTTGCATCTTTTTTAGCCTCCCCATGCTCCAACACCTGCCCCCCATGCATCAAGCAAGCCGACGCCGATGGCTGCAGGTGATGGTGACAATGTGGCTACCTCAATTCTAGCTATCCGAGTAAGTCCTGTTCAGTTTTATAAACCGGCTCATCAAGTATGTCGGCTCTCCTAACCACCTTCTAACTTGCAGTCGGTAGCCGATCTTCTGGATTTCGATCTCTCGGAATTCCTTGATCCTGATGAGGGCACCGATAAGGCCATGGTGGTGTCGGACGAGGAGCTACGGGCAACTTTGTCAGACATAGCCAAAGGCCAGAGTGTTCCTTGATTTCTTGGTCACCGACTGCGGTTCCATCCGTAGTCGGTTTGAGGACATCCAAGATCGGCTCCCGGACCAGCTGGCTGACATTATTGCACCGGCCACATTTATGGAGGCGCATCGGCACAAGTTCGAACGAGCTAAACAGAGAATCACCGATCGCCGTGAAAACCAAGCGTTGGAGGCCACCATAAAAGCTAGTCAATAAGAAATTACTGCCGAGAAGGCTAAGTTTGATGCTTTGAAGACTGAGCCGATTGCTGAACTTGATCAGCTTCGCAAGCGTCGGGAGGAGTTGATAGCCGAACTTGCCAACGTCGAAACCGATATTGTGGCCAAGGAACAACGCGTGGCCAGCCTGCCGAAGGAGATCGAGGACAAAAAGAGCGAAGATCAAGGCAGTCATGTCACATTTGTCTGACATGGCCAGGACGATGAAGCCAATCCCAGGGAACGATGCAGCCAACGCGAAGGCCATCGAAGAGATAGACGGGATCCGTCGCAGGGAAATATCACCCATCACCGCCTTCCTTTCGCGCTAAGCTACTTGTAATAGTTGGCTAGGCATTCTTGTACTTAAACTTTTTATGCGTTTTGTGATCGACTCAAACATCCTCTGTAATCGGCTGGTCGCAACTTATTCATATATATGTATATATATATATACTTGCCAATCACTTCGAACTCGTTTGATGGCTTCAGAAATTTGGCTTTGCAAACTTTGAGGCTAAAAAATCGTTCTGCCTTCTTGATATCATATTGTATATGCCCCCTAATTTTGCTGATGGTGTTCCCAGCATTGACAAAATTATTGAATCAAACATCCTGTTGTTGTCGGCTAGGCTGAGCTGATGTATAAAAATTAGGGGGAAAAACTTGGCCATAAAACGCCCTAAAGGCGATGCGCGTGTTACAACGCATCGGCTAACACGAATCGGCACAACTATAGCCGAATCATGAGTTGATCCATACACTTGGATAATATTTCTTTAAATATTTGCCGTTCAAAGCCCTCCCAAACACTTCTCCATCCAAACCTTCTAGCAAATAAGCTCCTTTAGAGACGCATTTGTGGATCTTAAACGGCCCCTTCCAATTTGGTGACCATTTGCCGAACTTATGGTCTCTTGATCCGATCGGCAATATCAATTTCCAAACAAGTTCGCCCTCTTAGAACAACTTAGGCACAACCTTCTTGTTATAATGGCGGGCTATTTGTTCCTTATCTCTTGTTACCTTCTCCAAGGCCCTCATCCGTGACAACACCATGTCTTCCGATTCATCTATCATCAAGTTGTAGTAATCATCGGCTGTAAGTTGATCTTGTAACTGAATTCTTCTAGAGCCGATGATGTTCTCGCATGGCAAGACTGCTTCATGCCCATAGACCAGTTTATATGGAGGGAATTGGATAGATCCGTGGCAAGCCATCCGATAGGCCCAAAGTGATTCGGCTAATCGGCTATGCCATCGCTTGGGATATTCAAAAATCTTCCTCTTTATCAGCTTAAGCAAGCTCTTGTTTGAAGCTTCTGCTTGCCCCTTGGCCTGAGCATAATACGGTGAAGAATTGAGTAACTTGATTCCCATGTCGTCGGCAAACTGAACAAACTCGTCCGATATGATGATAGATCCCTAATCTATTGTTATGGTTTGAGGGACGCCAAATCGGTATATGATATGCTCCTTAACAAACTCATTGCGTCCTTTGCATCAACTTTCTTTAAAGGAATTGATTCCACCCATTTTGTGAAATAATCTGTCGCCATCAATATAAATTTATGCCCTTTACTTGAGGGTGGATTGATCTGGTCGATCATATCAATTCCCCAACCTCTGAACGGCCAAGGCTTTATGATCGGGTTCATAGCCGATGCTGGTGCCCTTTGTATAGCTCCAAATTTCTGACAATCTTGGCAGCCCTTGTAGTACTTGAAACAATCCTCCAGCATCATCGGCCAAAAATACCTTGCCCTTTGAAGTAGCCATTTCATCTTGTGAGCCAATTGATGCGTGCCGCAAATCCCTTATGCACATCTCTGATAGCTACCTTGGCCTGATCGGCACTGAGGCATTTGAGAAGCACTCCATCAAACGTCCGATAGTATAAATCTTCATTGAGCCTTATCTCAAAGCCTTGTAGTGTAATTTCCTTGAAGCCGACTGAGAAGGGTTTTGTAAATAATTGTAGACTTGAAACCTCCAATCGTCGGCTGCCATGGCAGCAACTTCTATCTCAACATCTTTTGTCATCGGCCTGTACCCGATGCCCCTTGAGCTAAGACATTGGCTTTTGCATTCTGCTCCCTAGGGATATGCTTCAATGTAACTAGCCAAAAGTTGTCCATCAATTCTCGGCATCGTTGATAATAGACCATCAACGCATCATTTTTGCACTCATATTCTCCTGACAACTGGCTGATGACCAACAGTGAATCCCCCATGATCTCGATGGCGTCGGCTTCAACTTCCTTGAGAAGATGCAATCCTTTAAGTACTGTTTCGTATTCGGCTTGGTTGTTTGTGATGTGGGGATTGATTGAGAAGGCAAACTCAAAACTTGCCCCCTTGGGGATATGATGACCAAGCCGATACCGCAGCCACTTGTGCATACCGAGCCATCAAATGTCAAAGACCAAGGCATGATTTCTACTGAGTCGATGGAGTCATCTCTGTGCTCCACTATAAAATCTGCTATAGCTTGTCCTTTAACTGCCCTGGGCGCCTGGTACCTTAAATCAAACTCTTTTAAGGTAAAAATCCATTTTTCAATTCGTCCTTTTAGCACTAGAGCCGACAGCATATATTTGACTACGTCGGCCTTGCATACCACTGAGCACTCATTGGATAACAAATAGTGCCTCAGCTTTGTACATGAAAAATACAGGCATTAAACATAATTTCTCCACTGGTGAATACCTTGTTTCTACGTCCAATAGTCGTCGACTGAGATAAAAGATGGCCTTTTCCTTCCCTTCAACCTCTTGGATTAGGACTGAGCCGATTGACTTATCATCGGCGATAGGTATAGCTTGAATGGTATCTCTTTTTGTGGAGAAGTCAAGACTGGAGGTGAGCTTAAATAATCCTTGATATCATCCAATGCCTTCTGTTGCTCTGCCCCCCCAGTGAACGCTTGATCGGCCTTCAGCCGAAGCAAAGGTGTGAGCGGCTCCATCTTTTCTGAAAGATTGGCTTTGAATCGCCTGATGAAGTTGATTTTGCCGATCAAAGACTGCAGTTGCTTCTTGTCCTTCGGAGGCTGTATTGTTTTGATAGCACTGATGCTCCTTGGTGTAACCTCAATCCCTCTCTCATGAACAAGAAACCCTCAAAATTGCCCGGCCGACATGCCGAACGCGCACTTTAGTGGATTCATCTTGAGGCAATATTTCCTTGTACGCTCCAACACCTGTCTAAGATCGGCTATATGATTTTCTGTTTCCCTGGACTTGACAACAACATCATCAATATAGATTTCTACCAGGGAGCCGATTATGTCATGAAAAATATAATTCATGGCCCTCTGATAAGTTGCTTCAGCATTCTTCAACCAAAATGTCATGACAACCCATTCATACAAGCCGATTGCTCCTGGGCATCTGAAAGCAGTTCTATGAATGTTTTCTTCGGCCATAAAAATTTGATTATAACCTGCTTTACCATCCATGAAACTTATTATCTTGTGGCCGGAAGCAGCATCCACTAGTAAATCGGCTATGGATATTGGGTACTCGTCCTTAGGGGTAGCCTTGTTTAAGTCCCTGAAATTGATACACACCCTAAGTTTACCATTCTTTTTCATTACTGAAACAATATTCGAGACCCACTTGGCATATCGGCAAGGCCGAATGAATCCAGCGTCATATAGCCGAGTGATTTCGGCTTTGATTGCATCGTACATATTGGCTTTAAACCTCCTGGGAGGCTGTTTGAATGGCTGATAGCCCGGCTTGATAGGCAGACGATGCACAACAATAGATGGGCTAAGACCAGGCATCTCGAAATACTCCCAAGCAAAACAATCTTTATATTCCTTTAACAAATCAATAAGCTGGGATCTACAACGAGAAGACAAAATTTTACTAATATATGTCGGCCTCGGCCTATCTCCAGAGCCGATATCTATCTCTTCTAGCTCGTCAGCCGACATAAAACCCTGCCCAAGCTTGCCATCGTCGTCGTCCGTGGTGTCCTGGCCGTAGACGCTCAAGCCCTCCACGTTGCCCTCAAAGTAATAATTGAGGCTCTTCGTCTCCAATAGGCTATCGGTTGGCACGACTTTAATCTTGTCACGTTGCCATTGGATCAGACTTGATGCATGATGGAAGGGACGCAACAATTTGCATGAATCCAGTCCCTCCCAAGCAGTAGACTGTAAGATCCCTTCCCGTCGATGACAAAAAATATCGTGGGCATGGTTTTGTTACCGACGGTCAGTTCAACATTCAACACGCCCTTGGCCTCCGATGGGTTGCCGTCGAAGTCTTTGAGCACCATGTTAGTCTTGATTAGGTCTTTGGCTGCATTGCCCAGCTTCCAAAAAGTGGCATAGGGCATGAGGTTGACTGTTGCCCCTCCATCGACTAGCATCTTTGACATCGGCTTCCCATTGACGAATCCTTTTACATACAGTGGTTTAAGGTGCCGATTGTTAGTCCCCTCTGGTTTTTTGAAAACGGCTTGCTCCGGGGAAAATGCTAGTTTCGCAAAGGCGTCTTCGACATTATCTGCATCGGCCTCAGCAGCACCGAATTCGGCTGGCAATATGAAAACCATATTGACCGATGCAGAAGCCTTTCCTTTTCCTTTAGCCGCCCTTCTGGCTTGGTCGGCTACGCTCTCATGGCTGGGTTTGCGTCGGCTGAGGTGTTTTTCCTCTTGGGCCTCCAATGTTTCCTGCCCTGCCGACGGCGCTGATGCTGAATCAATTGTCGGACCTCTTCTTCCTACCCTTCGCTTTTCAGCCTTTGAATTCTTCTTTTTTGAGTCTTGGTGAACAGGTCAGAAGGGCACCATTGGGGGTTAGCCGATTGCTCATCATCGGCTGCTTCTTCATCGTATTCTTCATTATTGTCTTCGTGATCTTCGAAGAAGTCCTGGTGAATCGGCCCGAGCCGATCATGCACTGACTGTCGCTGTCGGTTTAGCTGCACGGCCCTGGGGATGAATTGATTAGGGCTACGCATTGGTGGGTCCCTGTACTCGTCCTCACGATATTCACTGCAGGCCGGGCAGTTGTCTATCATCGGCAGCTTCATCCCCAATTCCCAACAGAATCAGAAAAACTCGCACCGCCAATGCGGATCGCAGTCGCTGTGATGCCTAATGTATTGGAGGCCTCTAACCTCGGGCTCCCTCACATAATGCATGTCGCGCCGGGCTTCTTCCTCCTGCCAAAACCACTGCTGGAAGCGGCGTTGGATGTCCATGCGGATTGGCCGTCAGTCAGCCGATCGGCCAGCGGGACGCACCATGTTGATTGGCGCGGCTTGGTCTCCAGTTGGGCTCTTTTCTGCCTTGACCCCCTTGAGAGTTTCGGCTAAGCTGTACGCCATTCTATTCTGTCGATCAGCTCACCTGGGGCCGGCTTGAACCATGTTAACCGGGAAGGGGTTTCCATCCACTTTCATCGGCCGAGGTGAATCGGCAAACTTGAGCTTCCCGGCCTCGATTGCCGATTGGATTTGCTGCCTGAAAACTTTACAATTGTTAGTGCTATGGGAGGTAGAGTTGTGCCACTTACAGTACTTCTTCTTCTTAAGTTCTTCAGCCGATGTGATCGTATGGTTGGCCGGAAGTTGAATTTGTTTTTCCTTCAGCAACAAGTAAAAGATCCTATCAGCCTTGGTGATATCGAAGTCGTACTTCTCCTTAGCTGTTTTAAGCAGCCATTGGCAGATGATGGCCTTTTTATTTTTGGTCCATTCGGCTGCCGCAACCTCTACATCATTGTCGCTGGTGTCGGAGTCGGTTTCGATGATGACGTGAGAAATCTTCTTGACGGCCTTCCTCGATTCTTGAAATCTTTGCTCATGGGCCGTCACCCTCTGCGCCAGATGCGCTAAACTGTCGAAGTCTTGAGCCAAAAATCTTTCACGGATCGGTGGTAGCAGTCCATGAAAAGCCAAATCGGCTAACTGGGAATCAGACAGCACCAGGCTATAACAACGGTTCCTCATCTTTCTGAATCTTTGAATGTAGTCCTGAACTGACTCCTCATGCTTCTGCCTAATGCTTGTCAGGTCCGACAGCTTCATTTCATGATTGCAAGTGTAGAAATAGCTGTGGAACTGTCTCTCAAGATCGGCCCAGCTCTGCATAGAGTTGTAAGGCAGTGAAGAAAACAACGTAAAGGCCGATCCCGATAGCGAAAGTGGGAACAAGCGAACCCTCAAGGCGTCCGTAGCCAATGTCTCCCCGCATTGCGCCAGGAATCGGCTGACGTGTTCGTACGTAGAAGTATTGTCTTGCCCTGAGAACTTGGAAAAATCTGGGACTTTGTATCGGTTGGGCTGTGGCACCATTTCGAAATGTTCTGGATATGGATACCGATACATGTTGCCAGAATCTTTTGGTTTGAGGCCGAATTGATCGCGCATTACGTCGGCAATAAAATCGGCCCAAGTTTTGTTGTCTTGAACCTGTTGTATCGGCTCGAACTGATCATTCTGCATCGGTGCTTGTCGATACTGAGGTGGCGTCTGAGGCCGATAATGCTGGTCTTGATGGCCTCCCTGGAATTGATACTGAAGTGGGTTGCCAGCGGGAGGCGGCTGATTCGCCGGGGGTGTCGGCGGATCTAGGAAGAGATGTTGGCCACCAGCGTTCTATGTGCCCCTTGAATGAGATTGGCAATCGGCTCTTGCTGCCGATTGAAGTTGAACATACCGGCTAGCTGCTCCTGGGAAGGAGGTTGTTGCTGGTTCGGAATGATGGGCGATGGTCTTGAAGCCGATGCAGCTGCATTCGGCTGATTGAGGACTCCTCCTGGTGGCCCTGGCTGTATCGGAGGCAGGATCGGCCGGTTCTAGGTTGCCAAGACCCTGTAATTGGGGAACTGGCCCTCTGTGAAGTAGGTTGGCCCCTGCTGCAGCTGATCGACAATCTTGGAATCGACCACGGTGGCAATCATGTTATTCAGAGTGTTAACCAAGATGCCACTTTGATTGACGAATGCATGATGCATAGCCGAATCGATCCGGTCTTGCAAAGTATGTAGTTCCGAATCGTCTTGTTCTTGCTTCGGCTCCTCCATCTTGCGTTTTACTTTTGTATCGTCTGAGGAGGAAGCCTTGAAGTCGTCCATGCTGAATTTGTATTTCTGATGGATGGCCCCAGACCTGGTCTGGACGAAAGATTGCAGATAGTTGGCCTGCAGTTCCTCCATCATCTTCTTGTAGTCGGCCAACTGTTCAGCCGACAGTTGTTCCATCTTGACAGGAACCATGTTTTCCTCACTGATTTCGGGGCTCTTCACATTAACCATCATGTCGGCTTTGTCGAAGCGCTCTAACCGAGTCGATGGTCCCACCGGACGTGCCAAGAACGTGTTGATGAGAAATTTCTCTCACGCGCTGGCCTGGGAGATCTGCTTAACTCCAGTGCAGGTCCGTCCTTGGCTACCCGTGATGAACTAGGCGTGCCAATTGGTTTGATCTGCTAACCAATAAGAAATAATAAACAGATACATGCGTTAAGGTTAAAGTTAGATCCTATCGAATCGGCTCAGGGAATCAATTTACATATATTGGCTATCCCAAAGCACATTTAAACTAAGTGACTGGGATAGATCGGCTATTCCGAGGCAGTATAAATCACTTAATCTAAATATACATCAGGTTAACAAACATATGTATTTATAACCTAGCCGATGTTGCAGATCTAATGTGTATCAGCTATTACTCCGATGTATCTTATAAAAAGATATCAATCTAACCTAAATGCGTTAAACCTAGATCAATCGGCTATCGGCTGATGCCAACGGACTGATACTGGCTTAAGGCATTTAACCAGATTGAGATCTTAATATAAGAGGCAGCTTTAATATATCTAATAGTAAATAATGCTAAAAGATAATTAAAACAGGTAAGGCCAGCTGAAACTCCGGCACTATCTCTAATGATAAACATCCAGCCGAATAGATCTTAATAATTCTAGAAGCGACTTAATAGGTCATGATGATGCAACATTAAGTACAAAAAAAGTATTAGATCTATATGAACCGATGTAAACCCTTCGAGACGGTGGATACAGCATATAAACTAGTTTAACATCTAGATCTAGCTCTATCGGCTACTGTCTCCCGAGAGAAACCAGCCGACGGTGAGATAGATCCAGATATTAATCTAGTTTATGTACCGTATATGATAAATTGCGCAGCTTATAACATTAAACCTAGAGTGTCATCATGATGTAAGCACTAGATTTGATGATACAAACTACTAACGACAAGCATTTACCTTATTCGAAGGTCGAGATCGATGCAGCCCGAAGCGGGATCATGAACTCGTATAAAAGAAAAAGGTTTGGCGATGCATCGGGATTGTATTGATGTGTGTTGTTGTTTACAAGAAGTTTCGGGTCCTATTTATACCCAAGAATAACACTATCCGTGTAATACACGGTTTCTATCTAATCTACTATTTAAAATACGACAATATCTCGGGATACAGCCCCAATGTCATATCACAAAAGGAATATCTAAACAAAACCCTATTTTACAGATACAATTGCTGTTACAGGATTCTATCCATAGATGGCAATATCTTAACGAACAATTGGGAACCGAATCTTCTCTTTATCTTCAATCTTCTTTATTGGAAACGGTTCCATCTTCTTCTCTAAATCGAAATCGGCTATCGGCTGTCCCTATCCAATTCGGCCTTAGCCAACTGGTTTCCCAACCGATTTGATCGTGGCCGATGCAGCCTCTGTTTCTCCGCAGATCATTTTCCAATCCGATTCCACTTCAGTTTCAGCCTTGAACTCAGGGATTTGGTTACCAAATTTGGTCGTTAACACAAACCGAATAGCTTAAGTCTATTTTATAAGTAGGAGTGACCTCTAGGTTGTACTCTTTTCTTTGTCATGGTTTTCTTAGATTCTCATATGAGTTTTTAGATGACAAAGTTTTTGACGAGACATTATGTATCAGTGTATCATATAATGATATAAACATCAATAAAGGTCGTTACTATTTTTGAACATATTGTTTTGAAATATTTTACTAAGTGTGAATGTTTTCTTTTTTTATTTGGACAATTCATATTTTTCAAGACGAGGAATAGTTCGTTTTTGAATTTTGGATGAGTAATAGTTTTTTTGAATTTTTGGATGAGGAATAGTTTTATTGTGAATTTTAGGAAGGGAACTTTTTTTTGATTTTCGGACGCGGTACAGTCGCAGCGGGGCCAGCCTTGGCCCATGAGCCGTATGCACGCATGTGCCAGCACGGCACGGCCCGACCACCCATGGGTCGTGCTTGGGCCAAGGGGTCGGCACATGGGCCGGCACGGCATGGCCCGCTACAGGAGTCGTGTCGAATGGGCTGTGTCGTGAGCATGCCTGGGCCGTGCCGTGCCGGACGACCTGTTTGGCCAGCACTATCTAAGTGGCACTGGAGGGATAAAAATTGAAAACCAGTGACACAAGAAAACTCTCTTTAGTCCCACGTCTCTTTATCTCTAGGACGCCTTTCTCCAATAGCAGGTTTCTTCGGAAAACTCTATCTATTCTGGTGTGGAGGACAAGCAAACCTATATTTTTTGGTTTTAATAGGAAACTTTACGAGCGTAGGTTCGAATCCTACTTAGAGAGATTTGACTCATTATTTAATAATGTAAGAATAAAAATTGAATTGAAGGCTTTGACTCTTAGGTGTCGGTAACCGTTCGCTATTCTTATTTCTATTGCATTTTATCTCATTGTATCACATTCAGTTCTACGATTCCACTTTGACAAAAGGAAATAACATACCCAAATTCAATTGCTTTACATCCGCTATCCCGATCATGGTTTTCCACTTTTTCAATGGCATACAAGAGAACCGGATAATTTTGACTAGCATATAAGGAATTCTCTCAAATCAATTTGACCATATCTTTTTAAAGAAAACCTATAAAATTTACAATACTGCAGATTATTTTAGAAAAATCTACCTAATAAGATAGTAGTATATGATATTGGAACCTCCATCTATTGCGCACGTGATCATGTAGGTGGCGACATGGAAATCGTTTTTCGCTAGCAGGCGTCTTATCTTGGTTGCATGCAAAACTCAAATTTTTGCCGATGGTCGACCGTCCACTAATGAAAATGCATTATTTTCACTGTCCTTAGGTCGTTGACGGCACCGTCTGCCGCAAGTTAAAAACTATTTTGGCCACCAACGATAATTGTATTTTTAGCGATGAATGTAGCATTCCCATGAAAGCACGGGAATTCCAAAGGATTCTAAACATCCGCTCCAACCTCTTTTTTTCATCGTTGGTTGTTACATGATGGAATCATGTGTCCTAATCCTATATTTTTATTCCATGTATTTCGAATATATATTCAATCCTTCAAAATCCCTCTGTTTTCTAATCCTCCATTTTTCACATACAACCCTATTATATATTCATGTGTTTTTTGCTATCACCGTGTTTTTTCCATCCTAGATCCAAACGAGCCCTTACCTAGACCAAACTATAAACTAGATACAGGTCATCTGCAATACTGTAACTATATATATAATATCACAGAGGATCTTAATTATATCAAAGTTTGTGGAAGCGTATAACCTCCGTAGAGGCCGCGTATGCGTGTTTATATCTTGCCGAGAAGAGCCCACGGCGTGGCTTACATAGCGCAAGATTTAGTTGAGTTGGTTAGGATTGATCTCATCTATTATCTATACAACAACTAACCTGGAGATCTCATCCAATCCAAACTGAACCAAGCATTGCGTAGGTTTGTTACATAACAGAACAAGCTAACTAAGCCTATCCATCCACTAACAGCCGATCCGGCCTATCCGTCTGCTAACAGCCGATCCGCTAACAAATTAGACCAAATCAAACCAAACAAAAAACCAAAGAGATCGATCGGTGAGGGCTACAGAGAGTGTACATAAAAAGATGCAAGCCACATGGTCAGGGACAGCATATGGGTGGGGTGGGGTGTAGTGTGTGCAGTGCAGTAGTAGTATACCGGGGTCACACCTACACAACACAGGCCACACACTGGCCTGCATCTGAATGCTCTGGTCCGTAGTGGTACGTACTACTGCATCTCTGCATGGCGTGGCACGCAACCGATCGATCCCTGCCATGCCTACAGCGAGAGAGAAAGTAGGAGTCCGTGTTTGGCGGCACGATGTGGCAGGGGCCAGGCTACGTCCGCCCGTCCATCCATGCATGCCAATATGCCATGCCACTCGACTGACAGCCGGGGACTGACCACCACACCATGACCCAACCCCTCTAGGCTATACTCACTCTATCCTTTTAAAAAAAAATTACTACTTCACTGTAGAAAAAACCTAGAGTTAAATGGAAAAAACAAATGACTAAAAAGCCCATAATAAATACATCATCCGTCGTAGAAAAAATAACTTTTGGCTATAAATTAAGACATAGGTTATATCTAAATTCATAGTTAGAAGTTGTTTTTTTTAGACGAAGGAGTCTAAATAAAATTTAAACTCGAGGGAGAAGCTGGGGTAGTGCTGTGCAAATGCAAATGCGATATGCAGGTGGGGCTGAGCGGCGCAGGCAGCTGTGGCTGGAGCCGGAGCTGCATGCGATGCGAGGCGATGAGCCGTGCCGTGCGTGTCAGTGTGGCTGGCCGGAGAGAGCAGTAAGCCGGTCGGTAACGTCGCTGTCCTCCTCCCCCGCGCGGACGATGGAAGCCGGGTCCGCGATGCGATGCCGGCGCGCGCGGCGGGGCGCTGCTTGTCTCTTCTTCACTATCCCCTCGTAAGGGTGCTGAGTTTCTTCAATTTCCAACTTTTTACTCTTTTCAGACGGCTAAACAATTTATTTTTTCAAAACAAATTCTATAAACTTGCTTGAAAAATATATATTAATTTTTTAAATATTTTTAAGCTAATATTAATTTAATATTAGTCATGCGGTTAGTTAGTCATACGGTAATGACTCAACTTTGTTTTAGTGCGCGGGTGAACATCCCAACCATTTTCAAACGGACGCATCCTAATTAAGTAATGCAGTAAATAAGTGTAGTATTAATTTCATATGAACTAACACGAATATATAATATATATGTTCAGATTCACAGCATTCTCAAATTAAACAACAGGATTCTAAGGAAAAAAATATTTTTTTAGTCACAAATCACTACTATAATCGATTTTTTCGTGCGAGCCGAAAGACATCTTCCTGTACGGAAGACTAGCCCGCACGCGCCCGAAAAGGTTTGGAAAATCAACTTTTCGCGTGCGGGCGGCCTAACCACGCGGGAAGCTATCTTTCCGTGCGGTTCTTTAAGTCGACCGCACGAAATAACGCATCTTCGTGTGCGGTCCAACAATCGGCCTCTGAGGACCGGTTTTCCAGGTGTGGTTCTTTACGTGCGGTTCTTTAAGTCGACCGCACGAAATAATGCATCTTCGTGTGCGGTCCAACAATCGGCCTCTGAGGACCGGTTTTCCAGGTGCGGTTCTTTACGTGCGGTTCTTTAAGTTGACCGCACGAAATAATGCATCTTCGCGTGTGGTCCAACAATCGGCCTCTGAGGACCGGTTTTCCAGGTGCGGTTCTTTACATGCGGTTCTTTAAGTCGACCGCACGAAATAATGCATCTTCGCGTGCGGTCCAACAATCGGCTCTGAGGACCGGTTTTCCAGGCGCGACCACCTATAACCTGTTTGGAACCTACCGAGAAACTCGTCAAAAAAACTGATTCTACATTAGTGAATGAACAGTAATAGAAGAGAATATACTACTGGGACCAGAAAGATACATGTACTAGCACTAAATTAGATTGGGCAAAGGGGTTAGATGTTATGGAGGAACGAATCTATAATTAAACAGCAAGCTTGCAAGTATCAATCGGGATCAAATTAAGCTACCACCAACGGACGGACCACTCTAAACCAACCCTCTCTTCTTTTTCGAACCATAGAAAATAGGAGGACGCTACCACCAAAGATATCCCCAACCTAATGCAGCACACGCACAGTTGTAACCTTGGATCCCCAAAGCATCAGCTCAGCTGATAGGTGTGGTTTGAGATAGATTAAAATAACAATAAAATCATTAAACAAAAAAATTATTAATATATAACTAATTAAGTTTTAATTATTATAAAATTAAAAAATATTTGATATTTTAAAATAACTTACATGTAAAAAAATTTATAAGAAACCAATTTTTGGAAAAACATGTTAATAAAAATCATGATAAAATATGTATCTTAATAAGAAAAAAAGAAAGCAAGACGGATTGATCGATCACTCATCACTTCACTGGCCGTGGTTACTGGAGTACAGTCCACGACCGACAGATCCATCTCGGCCGCACGCCATGTCGATCCAACGGAGCAGATGCATGCATCCAGCCAGCTGAATGTGAATGTAGGAGTACTGTCCACTGTTACATATACACTCGATTCGATCGTATCAAATCAGCGACAAGCCAGAGGAAGGAGGATGGCGTAGTAGTGGCAGTGCAGGTCACAAGTGGTCGCTGCTGCTGCATGCATTGGGTTGGCCTGTTTTGCTCTGGCAATGCTGCCTCCCTCCCCGGGTAAGCCGGACGCGTCTCCCCTCGGAGAGGGAAAAAAAAATCAAATCTTTTTTCCTCATCTTTAGTACGGCACTACTGTATTCCGGCCATGTTTTTTAAACTAAGATATAGATTTGTGCTTGATTTTCATTAGAATATTTTATAAATTACTAATGTTTCTTATAAAATTTTTTTATATATATGTTGTTTTAAAATATAAAATAAATTTAATGTTCTAAGTTTTTAAGAATTAAAACTCAATTAAAACGCGTGCTAATGAAACCGAGGTAAAAATCTGCGTACTTAGTACTACCTAAGCATGCTAATGATTCAGTAGCTAGCTAAGCTTCATGAGTTCGTGGACACTTGGACTATTGAGTGTTGGTTGCTAGTACTCATGCAGTATATATCCTGTACCTTGATGGATCGATCATCGATGGTCGTCAGGGCGATGAACCGTTGACACTTTTAATTCTCAGCCGAAAGAGAAGATAGCAGCGGATAGATAGGCAAATTTGCCAACTTTTTTCAGGCTGGCCACCACAACAAAGCCCATACATATGTGCAGTGCCTGCAATCAAGCAACCCAACCCAACCCAACCACACACAAAAGCAGTACACTTTCTGCGTGACACATCCTACCAGACCCTGCCTTTTCACTGCCGCATCATGATAGTAAAAAAATTGCAAACGTTGCCAACAACCATAGAAGCAATGCACGCCATGGATCACCTGCAACCCAACAATGGTTCCATGATCAAAAGGGTTTGCGTTTGCAGCAGCAGCAGCATCATGCTGCTGCTGCATTCACAAGTCCAATCCAATCGTTGCAGTGTGAGGAAGAAAAGAGAGGCAGTGTAGTGTACTGCTGGCCCAGTCAGTGGTAGATCCAATCAAAGCTTTTTCCCAAACAAAGTTGATGGCAATATTGGCATGGCAGCATGGGCCCCTGGGCTAGCACTCACAAGCATACATGGATGTGGAAAATGGGTGGCTACCCAGTTCAAGGCTCACTAGTGGTAGCACACAATACAAATGTCACCATGTTTCAAGTCAAGGTTCAGCAAAAAGCAAATGACCACCAAACAAAGCAGGTCTCAAAAGACTACAACATCCTGGACTCCCAACATAAGAGCACACAAACAGGCGACGAGTCATACCAAACTCATGACAGACACTTAGCAATAATACAACACGCCGCTTAGGGCTTCAGTTTTAATCAAAACAGATTGGTTGGAGCAGGAAGGAAGAAGGTGGAGACTGACTAGAATTGGTGCTGGGGAGATCATGCAGCTATCCCATTGCGTTGGTTCAAAGTTCTGTCAGTCGCTGCGGGCAGGGGAAACATCAGCAGACCTGGAGCGGGATCCTGGAGGTGACCCTGAGGAGTGCCTGGGTGACCTCCGGTGTGGAGGGGATCCGTCGCTGTCAGGTGGGGGCGACCTCCTGTGAAGAACATAAACCACAGTTAGCGCTTTCACTTTATGTATTCCTGTGAATTAATACAGAATAAAACTAACAAAATCTGTAGTGAGTATGCAGCAAAGATTAAAATGCTGCCCATAGTTTCGACCCTAAGGCCCACATCCTTTCATATTATTGCTAGGACATCATACTTTACAAGTCTACAGAATGTTACTACTCGTAAAGCACCAGATTGGAGTGTGTAAACAGCCCTATTACAATAATGAAAACAAATATTGCATTTAAGGAAAAAGCGATGGAAGTATGAAATACTGGAGCTTACTTCTCATAACCGTTATCAGCATCACGAGGGTAGCCATCTCTACTGGCAGGAGAGTAGGATCTCCGCTTCTTGTCTTCATCATGTTCTTTTGGCTGACCCCTAGGAGATTTTGTGGGGTGCGTATCCTTTCTTGGCGGGGAAGCTGAGTAGTCATCTCGCCGTCTTGGAGCAGGAGAGTATGACCTTTTATAAAAGCGACAGGATTCATGAGTACAAGGTGAATGGCTAGAGGATTGATATATGGACACCAAAACTAAACAAAAGGTTGCATTACCTTGACCGTGGACGACCTCGATAGCGGGGAGAGCGAGAACGGGAACGAGACCTCCCTGTATAAAATAATAAAGCCTATTAGTAATTTTGGTGTGGCAACAAAAGGAATTATCAAACAAGTTGAACTTTTCAGAAGAAACTCAAGAAAAACTGAAGGAATTTTGTTGTGATAAGATGAGAGCATATTTCCTCAGTACAGTTACGAAAAAGCATAGATTCATAGATATGCATTTTGAAAGGCCTTAAGATCACAAACAATGACTAATGCTAAAAATACCATAATATGAAGAGCGGCGCCCTTCGTTTCCAGAGTAACCCCTGCAAATCAACCACACAATGACATAACATTAATGCAAACGAGCACATGGCAGAAGATAAGGCTGGACATTCAAAACATTAATGGGAACAAAATACCTGACTCTAGCTCTACTGCGCATTTCCTCTGGCCTTTTCCGCGACTCAGCAGCAAGAACAACAGTTATCTCCCGGCCAAAAAACACCTGGCGATTCATGTGATATTGAGCCTCAGAGGCATCATAAGGGTCAACAAACTCCACGAATGCAAATCCCCGTGGTTCCCTGTAAATGTTGATTCTATTAGAAAAAGTAGTTTAAAGCAGATTGATAAAAAAACCTAACCATAACGAGGGTGTAAAGTGCTCATGTATAGCATGTGTGTCATGTTACCATTACAGTTCAAAACTCAATACGTCCTCTATGATTCTCGATGCAAAAGCAGTTAGATGTCCAGGCTCTAGTATCCGAATTTCTTGTGTAACACTACGCATGGTGATCCTCATAAAGAGCATCTTCACAAAATCATTCTCTTCAAGTTTCCAAATGTTTGAGAAGTCATGATAGTACTTCAAATAAACTTCACTTCATATTTATCTTCTCATGGACCACCCAGTACAACTCTCTTATCTTCTCTTCATGAAACTAATTTTCTCAATGAAACAAATCTTGTCTTCATAGAAGAACTTCATACGGAAAAGACTTTATCTTGCCAAACAAATGAATTGTTAGGAATATTAAAAAGCATCCTTCAACATTGTATTTACTTCAATCCAACATGACCCTGGGAATAATTTCAGGGGAAAAACTCAGGGCAAGGAGTGCATTACATGTTCTTGAGACAAGAATAAATCTATTAAATAGATCATCAGACCAAAAAAAAAAAGATTAAAGCATTCTAGTTGAGCAGGAATGTTGGAACACGCTGAAGCTGGAAGATGTTTGCTGAGAGTTCCCCATCATGAAAAAGAAGAGGTTATATTTGTGGTCTACTGCATAACATTAGAAAAGCTTCTAAGCTCATTGCAACGACAGCAGACATAACGGACTATCTACATTTGCCACGCTTAGAGTAAAGAAGAAAAGTTGTTTAGCAATTGACAAATTAACAAACCAAATTATGTCAGTATAGTTGTTCAGTAATGCCTTACCCGCTGTAATAATCCTTTGGCAGGTAAACATCACGAACAGGACCAAACCTTTCAAAAGGAACTCGAAGATCCTCCGCTCTGCCACAGTTAAGGTAACCAATGAAATTGAATAAACTTGTAACTTGTGAGTCGAAACATTTGTTTCTTTCATGAAGAACACAGTCATCAAAATGGGAAAAATGTGCCAATGTCACGTAGTTTTCAATTTTCACTACCTGCAGCTTAATGGGATGTTGCGGACCAAGAGACTTCCAGAACCCTGCTCCCTCCGTCCTCCATATCCCCTCCTAGGAGGACTTCTTCCTCTGCCACCATAACCCCTCCTAGGGGGACTGCGATATGGTGGGCTGTACCTCCTCATTGTGTTGTCTGAAGCACATAACAGGAATGTCAACAGCAAGAAGACAGATGCAAGCAAATGAGATATACCAGCGATTAGGCGCAAGATTTAGAAAATTAGTGCCCTTGAAAATGTTTAAATGTAAAGTCAAAGAGAAAAAGGAAAATAAACTGAGAAAATGTGTTGGACCAACAATTGCAAGCACGGGACTATGTTACAGAGCATTTAAGTACAGGAAAAAAATTATACATCAATCGTAATCTAGTTTAACACACCAGCCAGTTTACATACTGACCATCAGATATGCGTAAAGCAAGTTCCTCATGCACTCCAAAACTAGCCATAGTTTACAATCATAGCAGTAACATATGCCAAATTGCCAAGACACGACTTTCATGCCAAGACATTCCCATACCAACTGATCTTTTTGCATAGGAAAAAGATATCTAGGAGTAAGAAAAATCGATATACTAGATCAAAAAAAATATCCCATACCATCAGTATAACCTCTAACACAAGTTTCTCATGCACTCCAAAAGACCAAAACTAATCAACGTATACAACTTCAACAAACGAAGCTATACTTTTTCCACTTCTAAGCAACAAATTTATCTCTTAATTAAACCTGGGAGTATGAATGACCACAACCGACATCCCCAAACCAAAGGAATTGACAGATTTACCACTAAAAACACTCAATTTGGTCTACCGCACCACCCAACTACCCGAATTAACGCGAGCCAATCATGCGACCCATCTAGCCAGCCAGACTGCCCCTGCGGCGCCAATCCGAGCGCCGTTTCAGAATCTAGGGTTTGCTGTGAACAGGCAGAAAACCACGGGACCACACGGACACGCTCGGAAACGAGCGTAAATAGAGAGAGAGAACGCGCGGCGAGATTTACCGCGTGAGGCGCCCGTTGGTCGCCGGAGAAGCCGTGCGCCGCCCGCCGCCGCCGGAGGGGACGAAATCGGTGGGGGGATGCGGGAGCGAAGAGGGTCTCCGTGGCCGGACGGGATAGAGATAATAAGAGAGAATTGGGTGGGCTTTATGGGCTTTCAGTTATATTCGACTTCGTGCGATGGCCCATATATTTGGGCCGAAACGGGATCCCTCCCATGTGTGGGCCGGTTGGTCTGGAACGGGATTCCCGCCTCCTTGCGGAGGCCCATATATTTGGGCTGGAAAACTACTCCCATTATTACGTGCGGGCCGTATAGTTGAATAGAGGGAAAGAGAAATCGGAACGTAATTATATTGTATCTTGTAACTACAATATACAATATCTCATAACAGAATCTCTTCACCTACATGCAGGTTGTGATTTTTTTTATTTCTTACTTACCCAAATCATAAAACAAATCCAACAATTTAAAAACTATGCAAAGTTACATTTTTACAATGTAATTACACTATAATTAAGCTATATTTACATCTGCAAACTTTTTTAAACAAATTTAACGACAAATATATATCAAAATCGGAGGGAAACAGAGAAACCCCAAATCCCTAATGTGGAGTGATTTCAGCACTAGTGCGAATAGCCTCATTGTTTCACTTATACTCAAATTTTAAATTTTAAAACTTAATTTTTGAAATTGATTTTGTGATGTTTTATGCTAGTTTATTTTGTAGCATTTGCTTTTGAATTAAAAACACGTATATAAAAATTTACATACATAAAATTATTTTCTAATTTTTAAGTTAGTAATAAGCGGTTTCAATAAGCACGGGCATAAGGAAAAATATGGGACCGGAAATCTCTGCAGCTGCTGCTGCCAGTGTGGAATGTCTCCGCGGTCTCCGCGGCGATCTTGTTAGGTTTCAGAATCTTGTTAGGTTGCAATTTCTTGCCTTCCTCTGTGTTCTTTTGCTTGAGGCGGTTGCCCATGCTGGCAGGCAGCCAGTTTCTTGATTTCTTCGTTTTCTCTTCGTTTTGCCTGTGATTGTGATGCAGTACTTGTAATTTTGTGAGCCATGGTTACTCGAAGAAAAGAAAATTTCTGTTTTTACCTTGGAGTTTTGCATTATTGGTTGTTTCTTGACATTGGGGGATGTTTGCCTAGCAGACAAGTTTGAAGATTGTGGGGTATTTATCTCATTATCTGATCTACCATTATTGCATTGATTGTAAGGGTTCATCTTTGCTGATTATGTATTTCTGAAAATAAAAGGAAAACCTAAAGTGAATCAGGGCTACTAGTTCTTGCTTGTCTTTGTTTTCTTTTCGTTGCAAATCTTTTTGGTGTTCATCCAAGCATAGTTACAGTACTACATTCCTAAAAATGTTTAATTTCCTCTGGCAGAAACATTAAGTTGACATTTATTCCGATGCAAAAGGAAGAAATTTTAGGCTCTCTAACAATTGAAGGAAAATAGTTTTTTGGGGAGGAAAATTGAAGAAAATGGAAGTTCTTCAGCGTGGTGACATGCACGCATATTTGACGTTTTTAGGAAAACCATTGGAAAAGTTGTAGCAAAAATATTGTTCACGGATAAAAAAAAGACATGTTGGCATATTCAAATTACTGCCAAAATAAACATTTTCAAAATTTGGTAATATCAAAATTTTGATAAAGTGACAACATTGCTAAATTTTGATATTTTGGTAGATAGGTTAAATATATTGTTGTCAAAATTTTTTAGGCATTATCAATGTTTGATAACAAATGTATCCATATATTTATCAGTTTTATAAAAATATAATATAGTTTAAAATGACATCAATCGTTATTTTTTATTCTGCCACTAGATTTCGGGGAGGACCTCATTATGAACTACTAATACATATCTTCAGTTCAGAGTACAGCGAAGATTGTGCAGTGCCTGACGAGGTCCTACATTTGGTCTTTTTGCTGATCCTTCTTTTATTGAGGTGAGGCTGTTTATTTTCTACTACCTATATTTAGCGGATAAAACCCATAGTTTGCTGTGATATAATGTTAGCGTTGCACCTGCAGATTATATGGCGTACCCTGTGCAAATGCAAGCGATTGGCTTCAGATGTTCACTCCAAGCTGAACTTTCACAAGAATTCCTACAGTGACTATATTGACATCGGATGGAAATGATCAGAAACAGTATTATTTCTTTATTATTTTTACGGAAATGATAAAAAATGGTTGGGAAATTTCTATATTTATAAATTTAACTATTTAAGTACCAACTTTAATATGATGATGACACAAATTAGAAAAACTAAAATTCTAAAAACAGTAACAATCGAAGATATTATCATTATATTAGTTTTATGGAAACGGTGTATCTGGTATAATCGGGAAATTTCCATATGACATACATAATTGTCTTCACAGCGTCATGGAAGAAAGGGGAAGCACCAGGAAGAACAGAAAAGTCGATACATTTTCTTTTTAATAGTACCATTAATCATTTATATTCATTCCATGCAAGTATTGTCCATTAGGATCATAAATCCATACTGCTTGTGTGTGTTATACACAATTGCCAAGTTTACACCTTTTAGCATGTCATTCATCAGACTAGCCTTAAAATGAATTATGTTAAGGCAGCAAAATTGTAGTAAAAGCGAGTTTTCACTTCCTAGAGGTGTGTTCTTTACTCCACGCTTCCCGAATTGATATTTTTTATATTTTTTCTATAAAAGAGGTGCTTTGAAAATTATATTAATATATTTCTCAAGTTTTTTAATTAATAGTTAATTAATCATGTGCTAATAAGTCACTTCGTTTTTTTTCGGAGAGAAATGTTTTGAACAAGTAGGTTCGATATGAGTCTCACTTTTTTGGTACCATTGCCCACGGTTCTTCTACTTGTGGATGCAAAGAAGGGTCTCATTTGAAAAAGAAAAGAAAATCCCAATTATCTCCTGAACTCGAATACTAAATATTTTTCATCCTCAACTATTTAAATCGGACAAATAACCCCCCTACTTAATCTAAAGTGGTTTTCGTTTTACGTGACAGTCCAATCAATATTTTTTTAAAAAAATTGATGGGAACCACATGTCACCTTCTTCCCCCTCACCCCTCTTTCTGTGTCTTTCTTGATCCTCCACCCTCTCTCTCTCTTCTCCTTTCCCTTCCTAAAGCATGCGGCGATGGCCGACCCGTCGAGCTCGCGGGCCAGGTGACATGACCATTGCTACTATTGATATAATCATTGCTCACATTATAGGCCAACCGGAAGATACCAAGATCAAGTTGTCTAAATTCAGGAATCCAATTCAGCCACCTATTATAGTGCTGACTTCAAATGTTCTCCAAATATGCATACAAGCTTTATTCTGGGCCCATGAGTACTTGATGGAAAGTTCTTGGAGTTCTCTTTCCAACGGATCCAGCCTCATCTCCAAATTCTATCTTAGTCAGCCGCAATCACGAGAATAAGGTTTTGTCATCACCTATAATGGGCCTTTGGGTTTGTAACTTCGTTTGGAACCCCGGCCCAAGTGGGGCCCATATGGGGTGCGTCCCAACCTGGTGAAGCACAATCCTAGCGATCCCTTGGTCATCTTTCCACCTTCTTAAATAGCTAGGTATCCCTTCAAAATTTCTTAGGTTTTGTTTAGATTAAAGTTTAGCCAGTGCTACTTTTTAGGGTAAAGCCGTGATAGGTTAGATCATCATTTTTTTCTCTTTATGGAATCCCAACTTGTCATTTGTATTCAGTTCCTAGTTGTAATTCGGATTGCTTTTATCTTGTTCTTGCTTATTTCTTCGATTTGCTTATAGAAATAAGGTTGATCTACATCAGGAAGATCAACAACCCACTGAGAGGTGTATGGATCGCTAAGGCACAACACAACAACGTCTCATACGGTTGTAGTCGAGTCATCAACGTTTCTTCCCAAATCATAGTTATCATCAACTCACTAAAAGATCAGGCCAATCAAAGTCGTGAGCTTAGCAAGTGGAGCTCAGGGTTTATCACAAGGCTTCATCCTCCTACTCGGCACAGCAAGCACGTCGCCGCACCGCCGTTGCTGCTCTCCCGCACGTGTTGGCATGGCTGCTCAGGAGGAGCGCCGACGACATATTACGTGTCGCCTCCTCGAGCTGTAGGTTGATGAGGAAACACGCGCCGACGACTACATCCTCGAGCTGCAGCCTACTCGCGTCGAAGGTCGAGAAGACATGCGCCGGCAGCCACCTCCTCGAGCGCGAGCTTTGTAACCTCCTTGCATCAAAGGCTACCGACGACAGGGAGGAGGGGAAAGTGGCGAAGGTTGGGAAGGAGAAGCGCGTCGGCCATCGACCTCGGGGAGGATGGAAGGGGCAATGACGGAGGTCAGGGAGGAGGGTGATAAACAACGATGGTTGGGAAGCAGGTCGAGGTGCCTGCACGCCTATCCTGCTTTTCCCCCCTATATCCTCTTTTCTTCCAAATCCCTCCCTTTTCCTTGTGGACGGCGGCGACATGCTAGGAGAGAATGTCACCGATAAAGCTCAATAAGGTGGAGGCATGAGCTCGATTGCCACCTCCGTGGACCTTCCCAAGCGAGCTCGACGCTCCCGCGCCGTCCCCATGACGCCGCATGTCACGCCCGATTTTTGATCGGGATTAAAAATTATTTAATAATGCATTTTCTAGAAATTATTAAAAAAGTAAATTACTCAAGTGAATTCAATAAGAAAATAAATTTTTTTCTTTAAAATCATGGCTGGAAATATTTTTTAAATATTCTCTCGTGCCCTAAACTACTCTTTGAAATTTTCCGTGAAATTTTGGAGCTCCGAAATAATTTTAACCATACAAAAGCATTTAAGTAATTATTTAAATAAATTATTTAATCAGTAAATGAGCTTTTTATATTTTTATTAAATACTTTGGATGCCCACCTATTTTTAGGATTTTTTCTGGAATTAATTGAGAATTGGAATTATTTATAAAAATATAAAGATCATTTATGTGATTAAATAAAAGGAAAAACAAATTTAAATCTTGTTCCTGTTCTTTGGCCGCTTTCGACTCGTTCTCCAAAAGTCCGCATTTCCTCCCTCGGGCCGGCCCACCTCGCAGGTCCGCTCCTTGCGCAAAGTCCGCTTTGCGTCCCCACGGCCTCTCTCCTCTCACTAGCGCGTGGGCCCCGCTAGTCGGGCCTCCTCCTCTCCCCCGAGCCGCCGACAAGTTGGCCCCACCTGTCGGGGTCGTTCCGTCCTCCGTCCTTCCTAGCCGACGTGCCCACGTCGCCGTCGGAGCCGCGCCCACGTCGCCGCCTCTCGGCCCTATGGACCCCCGTTTTTGGAACGGAAATCTTTCGTGTTCATAGTACCATTTCCCTGGATCGAGTAGTTTGGTACCCACGAAATACAGTACTGAATAATCAGGTGCAAATGCACGAATAGTCTTACATCGAAATTATTACAATAATAGGCCCGAAGACAATATCCAACATATAGGACCTCATGGTCCAGATACAACCAAGAGTAGAAATTAGGTAAGGCAGCGGAATAAAGGCAGCGGCTTGTCAATTGCCACAGGCAACGATCGGATACTAAGACCTAGCAAGCGCCATCAGCTTCTTCGCCCTCCTGGTAGTAGGCATATGGATCCTCCAAGTCTTCATTCCCACCATCTGAAGGTTTGTGCGTATAGCAAGGGTGAGTACCAACCGTACTCAGCAAGCTAACACGGAAGTGATGCATATGATAGGGTCATTCAAAGAATGGCTGGGGTTCTTTTGCATAAAGCCAATTTTCTCAACTCTTTTCACAAGCCTAACAACTAGCCAAGTCAAGTTTTAGTTCCACAGTTCGTTAAGTCGGCGACAGTTCTGTCTACCATCCATCGTGATTCCAAGGATGGCTTCCCGCCTCCGGTTCGTCATGGTTTTTCTGGGGAGTCCACCCCTTCTCGCATCTCAAGAAGTTGATCCACCAGTGAATAAGAATCATCATGCAAACTCATCCCATCATTTTAAAGTTTATAGTCTAGCCAAGCGAAAGTCTTGTCACGATGCTCAATATCCGCAAGCACGGCTATTCGAATAGATTGATTCATTCACACTTGCAGTGGATGTACACTTTACCGTACTCGCGATGCGCAACGAATGAGCCTACGTCCCAACACATGAGACGGTCACGGCAAAGCCTTTCGATAACCTCACTTCGGCAGTACCTGCTCCATGAACTTAAGCCCTCATGCACTCTAGCCGTCATTTTCTAGCAGTGAGAGGAGTTCTGGCGCTACCGGGGCGGAAAGACTTCATTCATCAAGTTATAATAAATTCCAATTTTCCATCATCCCTTTCCAATCTCATCTCATACATAAGAACCACTATGCAGGGGTACCGCCTCTGCTTGGCTATCTACTCCGCTAGGTCTATACCCATTCGAGAAGTACGGTTGTACTGGCTCGTTTCCCGGCTATCTCATGGCTCGGTCCTTAATTGACCAGGGTCGGCACTTGCCTTTTCCGGAATCCACCCAAATCATCCAGCCACCCCAGTCTAAAATATTTATTTGGAACTTTCAGCTTTCATCAAAACTCATTTTATCATTCTCATAGCAATGTGGCGCTCATGTCTCCACAAGCCGTATCTCAACTACCTTCCCTAAGGTAGTTGCCCAAGCATAGAGCTCTTCATAAAATCATGAGTATGCATGAATCTAAGAATAGCATGGCTAAGCATTTTACCGAAGATATCCTCCGGTTGTATGTATCACATCGAGGGTTATAAGGAATAATTCTAAAGGTAATCAATAACAAGGCATGACATAACAAGTATAGGTGATTCTCTGTGTATAGCATGCATGTTTAAAGTTTAAAACAACATCAGTTCGCAATTGGGATCAATATGTTCAAAGAGTGTGATGACTTGCCTTGCTCGCACGCTTGTTGAGCGGGGTCTTCAACGGAGTCGGTGCCTGCTTCTTCAGGTGCTATCCGTACGTGCGAAAGATCAATCAAATTCAATTAGAATTCAATAAAATATCGAGAGATCGAAAAGAACCATACAAACCACGAAAACGACTCCAAACGTTTAGCCTAGGATTCTACTTGAGTTCGGATGAGGATTGCTAGGGAAAATCCGAGTTTTGAAATCGAGTCGATGCCCTAGGGTTTTTGCAAAACGACGATTTGAAACTATCGAGAAAATCAATTTAGGAATATCAACGGAGGGGAGGGGTTTTGTACCCGAGGTTTTGAAGGTTCGAGCACAAAAGAAAAACATATTTAAATGGCGAGGAAGAATTAAACAAAATTTGGATTTAAAAACGACGCGAAACGAAATCTCAGAAAAGTCCAATTTCGATTTTCCGAATTTGCCTGAGAAAATATACAATAAAATAATATATTTTTGCCCAAAAATTTACTCAAATCTTTCCAAAACATTTTTCCTAATTTTCTAAAATTTTTCCCTATTTTTTTCTATTTTTCTTTTCCCTTTTTTCTTTTCTCTCTGTTTACTGTTCATCAGCCCGCAAGGTGTTCGACCGGGTTCCCTTTCTCTCTTCTCTCTCTGTTGCGACCGGCGGCCAGAGCAAGCGAAGGGGGAGAGGGTGGAGGCTCGGCTTCGGCGGCGGCGCTTGGGGAGGACGGTGGAGCTCGGCACACGGTGGCGACGCTCGGGAGAGGGAAGGGAAGCCGGCGAGAGAGGGAGGCTAGAGGCGGCGAGGTGGGGAAGATGGGGGATTTTGCCCCTTATTTATAGGCGCGGCCGAGAGAGCAACGGGGAAAAAGGGGGGGCCGGCGCGGCGGCGGTGCGGCAACACACACGCGGCGCGTGGGTGGCCGGGCCGGGCGCGCGGAGCGCGGCGCGCACGGGCCGGGCTTGGGCGTCGACACGCGGCGTGAGCGCGGGCGGGGTCGGGCACGCGGTGACGCGGCGGCGCGGCGAGCGGGTCCGGCGCGGGCGGCGCGCGCGGCACGAGCGAGCGGGGTTCGGGCGCAGCGGTCGGCGCGCGGGCGGCTGCGGCGGCGGGGCGCGGACGACGCGCGGCGGCGCGTGGCCGGGCGTACGTCATCGAACGGTTGCGACCTAATGAATAGTGCATTTTCAGATTTTTCCGATTTTGCACTCCATTAATTTCTAATTTTTCCTTCACTCTATAAATTCCCAATAAACATATGGTATTCCCAAAATTAGTTAAAAATATATTTTCAAACTTTTCACCACCATTATTCATTTTCAAATATATATTTCCATATTTAATTAAATCCCTTTTTCTAAATTCATAAAACACCATTTTTGCTTTCAAATAATTTTCCATTTTATATAAATCCCTAAAAATTTTATTGTCTATTTTATTTCCTAACTAATATTTCATAATTACCAATTAATGTTTTATTTTTCAAATACCTATCTTAATGAATCCGCATCTCGTTCTGATTTTATTCTACCTTCTTGACCTTAGACTTCGAAACTTTTCCTTTCGACAAAAATCCAAATCGTTTGGTTTTCACAAACAGCGAGAGGAATTGTTCACCACTAAATTCATGCAACTGAGCTGGCAAATAAGAAGCAATAAACACGATCAAACAGGCATTAAGCAAAAGTTTTTGTAAGTTCCGATTTTTACGTTTCGATTTTAATTTCTTCGATTTTCAGGGTGTTACAAACCTACCCCCCTAACAATAAATCTCATCCTCGAGATTTCTTACCGTTTGTTGAGTAGGTGTGGGTATTCAGTCTTTAGAAAATCCTCGCTCTCCTAGGTGGCCTCTTTTTCAGTGTGATTGCTCCATTGCACTTTGTACATGCGCCATGACTTGGTTCTCGTCCTCTTTTCTGCCTCGTCCAATATCTTTATTGGATGTTCCGGGTATGTGAGATCACTGTCGACATGGATGGTTTCCAAAGGAGCTTGCTCTTCTGGCACTCGCAGGCACTTCTTCAATTGCGACACATGGAACACTGGGTGGACATCGGAGATGTTCTCGGGTAACTCTAGCTGGTAGGCCACTTCGCCTCTTCTAGCGCTTATCAGGAATGGGCCCACGTATCTTGGCGCAAGTTTCCCTTTGACCTTGAACCTCTGAGTTCCTCGTAGTGGTGAGACCTTTAGATACACATAGTCGCCTACATTGAACTCTAAGTCCCTTCGACGAGTATCTGTGTAGCTCTTATGTCAAGATTAGGCAGCTTTTAATCGGTCCCGGATCAGGCGGACCTTTTCCTCGGCCTCTTGGATTATGTCAGGCTCAAACACGGCTCGTTCACCGGTTTCTGACCACATCAATGGGGTTCGGCATCGCCGACCAAATAGGGCTTCATTTGGTGACATCTTCAGACTTGCTTGGTAGTTGTTGTTGTAGGAGAATTCGGCGTACGGTAAGCATTTTTCCCAATCCTTGGTAAAATCCAACGCACAGGCTCTCAACATATCCTCAAGAACTTGATTTGTCCTTTCGGTCTGCCCATCGGTCTGGGGGTGGTAAGCGGTACTGAAGGCAAGGTGACTTCCGAGTGCCTCATGAATTTTGCTCCAGAAATGGGACGTGAATTGGGTACCGCGATCCGATATAATTCTTTTTGGTACACCGTGAAGGCATACGATCCTACTCATGTATAGCTCTGCCAGCTTGGCACTATTGTAGTTAGTCTTTACGGGGATGAATCTGACGGTCTTGGTGAGCCGATCTACTATTACCCAAATGGAATCATATCCCGCCGCCGTTTTGGATAGTCCAACGATGAAATCCATGCCTATCTCATCCCATTTCCACTCGGGAATCTTGAGTGGCTGCAGCAACCCTGCCGATCGTTGATGCTCGGCTTTTACCCTTTGGCATACGTCGCATACGGCCACGTATTCGGCTACGTCCCTCTTCATATTGGGCCACCAGTATTCCTCCTTTCAATCCTGGTACATCTTCGTGCTGCCAGGATGTAACGAATATACTGATTCGTGTGCTTCTTTTAGGATCAATCCTCTCAAACCACCTTGTTCAGGCACGTAGATTCTTTTCTTATACCACAGGGTTCCCTTGTCATCTACCAAGAATTCCTTCGCGTGCCCAGCGGCTATGCGCTCTTTGATTGTTTGTGTTTCTTCATTACCCTTCTGAGCTTCTTCTATTTGAGTCCTCAGAAGAGGTCGGATTTCTAGTGAGTTCACTTCTCCATGAGGAATCAAGTGTAAGTTAAGTCGAGCCATCTCTTCTTGGAGCTCACTGGCCATGCCTTCCAGTCTTATATGGTTGCATTGGGCTTTGCGGCTTAACGCATCGGCCACTACATTTGCCTTGCCAGGGTGGTAATGGATTCCTAGATCGTAGTCCTTGATCAATTCCAACCACCGTCTCTGACGTAGATTGAGATCGGACTGAGTAAAGAAGTATTTCGGGCTCTTATGATCGGTGTATACATCACGGTGATTCCGATCGGATAGTGCCTCCAGTTTTTAATGCATGAACAAGCTGCTGCTAATTCCAAGTCATGTGTGGGGTAGTTTTCCTCGTGGGGTCGTAACTGTCTCGAGGCATATGCTACGACCTTTCCATCCTGCATCAATACGTCTCCCAGTCCTTGTCGAGATGCATCACAGTATATCACAAAATCCTTACGGTTGTCAGGTAGGGTTAAGATTGGGGCGGTGGTTAACTTTTATTTTAGTTGGTCAAAGGCCTCCTGACACTTCTCGTTCCATACGAATTTCTTCTCCTTCTTCAGAAGTTGAGTCATGGGTCGGGCTATCGTGGAAAACCCTTCGATGAACCTCCGGTAATATCCGGCCAATCCCAAGAAACTCCGAACCCCTGTTACTGACTTGGGTGTCTTCCATTCTGTAACAGCTTCGACCTTGGCAGGGTCCACCGCTACTCCTCCGGCTGAGACTACATGGCCAAGAAAAGTGACTTCCTTAAGCCAGAACCTACATTTACTGAACTTCGCATACAACTGGTGCTCTCGTAGCCTCTCCAGTACCAGTCGTAGGTGTTCTGCATGTTCCTCATCGTCTTTGGAGTAGATAAGAATATCGTCGATAAACACCACCACGAATTTATCCAGATATTCCATGAATACCTTGTTCATCAGATTCATGAAATACACCGGGGCATTGGTCAACCCAAAAGACATTACTGTGAACTCATACAAGCCATAACGTGTAGAGAATGCTGTTTTGGGAATATCTCCGGCTCTAATCTTCAACTGATGGTATCCTGACCGAGGATCAATCTTCGAGAACACTTGGGCACCCTTGAGTTGATTGAATAAGTCATCGATTCAAGGTAACGGGTACTTGTTTTTGATGGTCACTTCATTCAACGATCGGTAATCTACACACATCCTCATACTTCCATCCTTCTTTTTTACGAAGAGCATTGGGGCTCCCCAGGAGAAGAACTAGGACGTACAAATCCTTTTTCCTGTAGTTCTCGATTTGCTTCTTGAGTTCTTCTAGTTCGTTAGCGGCATTCGGTAGGGTCTCTTGGATATGGGGGCAGTACCAGGCATTAGGTCGATGATAAATTCTATGTCACGATCAGGGGCATTCCGGGCAATTCCTCAGGGAATACGTCCGGGTAATCTTGCACTACTGGCATCCCGCTCGAAGGTAGCATGGTAAATACTCCCGCAGCTTGCTCACATAGCATCGGGTTTTGGTCCATGGTTATGTTCATTGGTGATCCCCATGGGGTGGATACTGTGACTTCTCTTCGGCCACAGTCTATGACTCTATTGTTCTTAGTCAACCAATCCATTCCAAGTATGATATCAAGAGTTTGTGGTGGTAGTACCATAAGGTTTGAAAGGAATACCACGTCTCTAATCCATATGGGGTATGGTTATGTTTCCCCCAGGCGAGTGTACCAACATGGGTCTCTTAAGTTCTACCTGGTGTAGGTGGTGTTGTTTGCTTATTTGTGATGATATGAATGAATGCGATGCTCCGGAATCAAATAAGACTTTAACTGGGGTAGAGTTGATAGAGAACATACCCATCAACACGTTCTGCTCCTCATGCGCTTCTTCGGCACGCACATGATTCACTTGTCCGCGCTAGAATCCGGTGGCTGTCTCATTGGGTTGCGGCGTCCTAAACAGACCGCGTCCCGCAACAGGAGCAGTAGTTCCTCGTATAGCCATTGTATTGGCGCCGTTACGCATGGGAGTGCTGCGTGGCTTGGGGCAGCTGTTGGAGTAGTGCCCAAACTCTCCACAGTTGAAGCAATTCACATTTCTTCTTCCAGGAGCAGCTAGAGTTGGTGTCGGGGTACGGAACTAGGGCGCAGTCGGCCTGCTGACGTGGTCGGCTGCAGGGGGACGACTGGTTGCCACGACGGTTGGCTTCCATCCGGACGGGGTGGCTCCCTTGGGACGCTGAGACGCTCCCTGAAGTGGGCGGGCCATAGCAAGCCTCCTCTTGCGGTTGTTCTCCACCATCTTCTGGTCATGCTCCAATCACACAACCTTGTTGATAAGGCCTTGGAAGCTGACATGGTCTTGACCGATCATTGGCCCTCTCAGCTCATCGTTCAATCCTTCGATAAATTTATCTATTTTCTCTTCTTCGTCTGCCAAGTCACTAGTGGCATATCGAGCAAGTTGCATGAACTTGTTCAGGTATTCTTGTACCGTGGTGTTGCCTTGGTGCAACCTTCGGAATTCGTTCTTCTTCATTCTCATGACTGCGGCGGGTACGAAATTTTCACGAAAGGCGACTGTGAACTCCTCCCAGGTTGGTTCTCCGGCGTCTTCTGCCCGTGTCTCTTTGTAGGTGTCCCACCAATCACTTGCGGGGCCTTCCAATTGATTGGTGGCAAAAATGACTCTGTCGGCTTCTCGTACCCTGACGAGGGTCAACTTCTTCTCTATTACTCTTAACCAGTCTTTGGCATCCATTGGTTCATCGGCCGTGGAAAATGTAAGCGGCTTAGCTCGAATAAATTCTCCCAAGCTTGATCCTCCGTGATTCCCTTGGTTGTTGGCGATAGCTTGAAGCAACTGGGTTTGCAAAGCCATGACCTCTGCTAGGGTGGAGGGATTAGGCTCTGGTGGGTTCTCGTTGGATGTTGAAGCTCTGCGACGATGCGCCATCTGAAGGAGGTAGATGAGTTAAGAGATTGGATCACTAAGGTCATGGTTTCTAAGTGATTTCTCTTCAAGTTGTTTTTAAGTGATCTTTGAACAGAGCAAGCATGGTGGAATAAACTCATTAATAACATACCATAAAATATTACATAGGCCCACAGTTAATACATCCATGGGGATACAGCAGACCGCACATACGCAGTCCCACACAACACAATGCAGAAGCTACATCGTACTACTGCCATCAGCTACTAAGGGGAAGGGTGTGATCCTTGCTGCCAAAAACCATCCAAAGCAAGGTCAAAGTTGGGGCGGTTCTCTCGCCTAGTCATCCAACCAACCGCAGGAACCAGGTGCAGGAAGGGGGTGATCCTTAGCCGAAGCAAATAGAAGTCCCCATGGCTCAGAGGTAGTGGCCTCGGAATCATGCTTGATCTTCCTGCTTGGTGGTCGGGTACTCTTCCGGGCAGTCCTGAGGGTGAGGGACCTCCGGTGTGAGTCAGGCGATGAGTAGGAGCTGTCTTCTTCGCTGGATCAGTATCACTGGACTCCCACTTGATCTCCATAGGCTCTATCTCGGACTCGGAGTCGGTGCTGATCTGGATTGGGTTCTCCTCTCCCGAACCAGGCTCAGATGGTACAGCCATGGAGTTCAAGGTAGGTTCCATTGAGGTAGCAGCAGTGGGGTCTATCAGGTATGGTGCCGACTCTGTGCTCAACATAAAGGCCTGCTCCATCATGGCTTGAAAAGTGTTCAGGCATGCTGGAGTCATGAGGTAGTAGTGGTCGGGCACAGGGGCATGGGGTGTTGGTGCAACTTCGGTGGAAGTACCTGTAGCAGGGGCAGGGTGGGAGCGAAGTTGCTCTTCCAGCTGGTTGACCTGTTGTTTGCTCTTCCTGAGTTGTTCCTCCAGCTTCACCAAGGCTTCTCCACGGGCCATGTAACGGTCAGAGAGCTGCTCGTACTGGGCATCGTTAGCCTGTAGCTGGGTCTGTAGCAAGTTGATCTGATCCCCGCAGTTTTGGTGTTCCTCGACCAGATCATTGAGGCGTCGCTGTTGGTCGTCGATTTTGAGCAAAGCCTCTTCATAGCAGTCATCCGCTATTTCTGCCCAGCGGGACAGACGGGTGACCATAGGATTATAGCAGCAGGGGGGTGGCCTCCACGGTGCAGACTGGGTTGCCCTCCTCACGGTAAGGGTGGTGTACAAACTCAGTCACGGTGAGCTCAGCACGATGAATAGCGTTGAGGCGGAGAAATGCTTCACGGGCTGCGTCCTGAAGAGCTGCTTCAACCAGATCTCGGTGGTAACGAGTGTGAAAGCAATAGGGTGTCTTGCTCCCCATGCGAGCTTCAACTGAAATTGCTGCTTCCCATACCGGGTATCCTTCGGTGCCATGCCTCCTAATCCGGTAAGTGGGTGCTTCTGGGTACCTTAGGCACCATAGCAATAACTGGAGTTGCGCCACGAATCCTTCATCCCGTGGAACGGTGATCTCCCAAACTCCGATATGGTCAGACATCTGCTTTTAAAAGCAACTTAGGGTCAGAGAGAGATAATATCAAAACAATTTGAGTAAAAGAAATGGGGATAAAGGTATAGGAAAAAGTATGTTTGACTTTCAAAAATAGTAGTTTGCGAAACGATCCTACGTAGGGATATTTCCCTTTAGCCAGCTAGTTAGGGGTAGGGCGCCAGTTGGTCTTATCCTACAGTCGCATTGCTCTGATACCAGCTCTGTGGACCCCCTTTTTGGAACGGGAATCTTTCGTGTTCATCGTACCATTTCCCTGGATCGAGTAGTTTGGTACCCATGAAATACAGTACTGAATAATCAGGTGCAAATGCACGAATAGTCTTACATCAAAATTATTAAAATAATAGGCCCGAAGGCAATATCCAACATATAGGACCTCATGGTCCAGATACAACCAAGAGTAGAAATTAGGTAAGGCAACAGAATGAAGGCAGCGGCTTGTCAATTGCCACAGGCAACGACCGGAGACTAAGACCTAGCAAGCGCCATCAGCTTCTTCGCCCTCCTGGTAGTAGGCATATGGATCCTCCAAGTCTTCATTTCCACCATCTGAAGGTTTGTGCATATAGCAAGGGTGAGTACCAACCGTACTCAGCAAGCCAACACGGAAGTGATGCATATGATAGGGTCTTCAAAGAATGGCTGGGGTTCTTTTGCATAAAGCCAATTTTCTCAACTCTTTTCACAAGCCTAACAACTAGCCAAGTCAAGTTTTAGTTCCACAGTTCGTTAAGTCGGCGACGGTTCTGTCTACTATCCATCGTGATTCCAAGGATGGCTTCCCGCCTCCGGTTCGTCATGGTTTTTCTGGGGAGTCCACCCCTTCTCGCATCTCAAGAAGTTGATCCACCAGTGAATAAGAATCATCATGCAAACTCATCCCATCATTTTAAAGTTTATAGTCTAGCCAAGCGAAAGTCTTGTCACGATGCTCAATATCCGCAAGCACGACTATTCGAATAGATTGATTCATTCACACTGCAGTGCATGTACACTTTACCTGTACTCCGCGACTGCCCAACGAATGAGCCTACGTCCCAACACATGAGACGATCACGGCAAAGCCTTTCGATAACCTCACTTCGGCAGTACCCGCTCCATGAACTTAAGCCCTCATGCACTCTAGCTGTCATTTTCTAGCAGTGCGAGGAGTTCTGGCGCTACCGGGGCGGAAAGACTTCATTCATCAAGTTATAATAAATTCCAATTTTCCATCATCCCTTTCCAATCTCATCTCATACATAAGAACCACTATGCAGGGGTACCGCCTCCGCTTGGCCATCTACTCCGCTAGGTCTATACCCATTCGAGAAGTACGGTTGTACTAGCTCGTTTTCCGGCTATCTCATGGATCGGTCCTTAATTGACCAGGGTCGGCACTTGCCTTTTCCGGAATCCACCCAAATCATCCAGCCGCCCCAGTCTAAAACATTTATTTGGAACTTTCAGTTTTCATCAAAACTCATTTTATCATTCTCATAGCAATGTGGCGCTCATGTCTCCACAAGTCGTATCTCAACTACCTTCCCTAAGGTAGTTGCCCAAGCATAGAGCTCTTCATAAAATCATGAGTATGCATGAATCTAAGAATAACATGGCTAAGCATTTTACCGAAGATATCCTCCGGTTGTATGTATCACATCGAGGGTTACAAGGAATAATTCTAAAGGTAATCAATAACAAGGCATGGCATAACAAGTATAGGTGATTCTCTGTGTATAGCATGCATGTTTAAAGTTTAAAACAATATCAATTCACAATTGGGATCAATATGTTCGAAGAGTGTGATGACTTGCCTTGCTCACACGCTTGTTGAGCGGGGTCTTCAACGGAGTCGGTGCCTGCTTCTTCAGGTGCTATCCGTACGTGCGAAAGATCAATCAAATTCAATTAGAATTTAACAAAATATCGAGAGATCGAAAAGAACCATAAAAACCATGAAAACGACTCCAAACGTTTAGCCTAGGATTCTACTTGAGTTCGGATGAGGATTGCTAGGGAAAATCCGAGTTTTGAAATCGAGTCGATGCCCTAGGGTTTTCGCAAAACGACGATTTGAAACTATCGAGAAAATGAATTTAGGAATATCAACGGAGGGGAGGGGTTTTGTACCGAGGTTTTGAAGGTTCGAGCACAAAAGAAAAACATATTTAAATGGCGAGGAAGAATTAAACAAAATTTGGATTTAAAAACGACGCGAAACGAAATCTCAGAAAAGTCCAATTTCGATTTTCCGAATTTGCCCAAGAAAATATACAATAAAATAATATATTTTTGCCCAAAAATGTACTCAAATCTTTCCAAAACATTTTTCCTAATTTTCTAAAATTTTTCCCTATTTTTTCTATTTTTCTTTTCCCTTTTTCTTTTCTCTCATTTCTTTGTTCATCGCCCGCAAGGTGTTCGACCGGGTTCCCTTTCTCTCTCTCTCTCTGTTGCGGCGGCGGCGCAGCGCAAGCGAAGAGGGAGAGGGTGGAGGCTCGGCTTACCAGCGACGACAGCGCTTGGGGAGGACGGTGGAGCTCTGGCACACGGTGGCGATGGCGCTCGGCGGCTCGCGACGGCTTGCGGCGGCGGCGACGCTCGGGAGAGGAAGGAAACCGATGAGAGAGGGGAGGCTAGAGGCGGCGAGGTGGGGAAGATGGGGATTTTGCCCCTTATTTATAGGCGCGGCGGTGCGACAACGCACACGCGACGCGCGGGTGGCCGGGCGGGTGCGCGGAGCGCGGCGCGCACGGGGCCGCGCTGGGCGTCGACACGCGGCGTGAGCGCGGGCGGCGGGGTCCGGCGCAGGCGGGCGTGCGCGGCGCGAGCGAGCGGGTCCGGCGCAGCGGTCGGCGCGCGCGCGCGCGGCGGCTGCGGGCGGCGGCGCGCGGACGACGCGGGGCGGTGCGGGCGTGGCGCGGTACGCGCGGCAACACGCGGCGCGGGCGTGCGGGCGGCCGGCGCGGCGCGCGGCGCGTGGCGCGCGCGGCGTGGCGCGACGGCGGCGATGCGCGGCGGGCGTGGCGCGTACGGCGGGCGATGCGCGGCGGGCGCGCGGCCGGGGCCGGTACGGCGTCGAACGGTTGCGACCTAATGAATAGTGCATTTTCAGATTTTTTTTTCGATTTTCCACTCTATTTTCAATTTCTAATTTTTTCCTTCACTCTATAAATTCCCAATAAACATATGGTATTCCAAAATTAGTTAAAAATATATTTTCAAACTTTTCGCCACCATTATTCATTTTCAAATATATATTTCCATATTTAATTAAATCCCTTTTTAAATTCATAAAACACCATTTTTGCTTTCAAATAATTTTCCAGCTTTTATATAAATCCCTAAAAATTTTATTGTCTATTTTATTTCCTAACTAATATTTCATAATTACCAATTAATGTTTTATTTTTCAAATACCTATCTTAATGAATTCGCATCTCCTTTCGATTTTATTCTACCTTCTTGACCTTAGACTTCGAAACTTTTCCTTCCGACGAAAATCCAAATCGTTTGGTTTTCACAATCACCGAGAGGAATTGTTCACCACTAAATTCATGCAACGAAGCTGGCAAATAAGAAGCAACAAACACGATCAAACAGGCATTAAGCAAAAGTTTTCGTAAGTTCCGATTTTTACGTTCCGATTTTAATTTCTTTGATTTTCAGGGTGTTACACGGTCGTCCCGCACGCACCCCGCACCGCCTTAAGCCGCCCCACTCCGCCCTGCACGTTGCGCGCCATCTTCCCCCACTCCCCTGCGGAAACCGGCGCCGAACCGCCGCCGCTCCCCGCACCGCCGCCCGTTGCGCTTCCCAGCCACTCCGGCCTCGCCGCTTCGATCCTTAAAAGCGTCCTCGGTGCACCCCGCCCGTTTCCCCTTTCTCTCCCAAGGCCGCCACACTCCCAATCCCTCTTCCCCACACGAATCCGTGCGCTGCCGCTCGCCGGCCACGTTTGGTCGCGCGTTGCCGTCGCCCTAGCCACAGGCGTGTTGCGCCCCCACCGTCGCTAGCTTCACCATCTCGAGGGCAACCAAGGCCGCTCCTTGCCCGCCTAGGGACGCCGCCGTAGCACCACCTCCACCGCGTTACCAAGCCACCGCCGACCCATTTTGCCTCCGGCCACCCGTTTCGCCGCATCCGCTGCTCGTCGCCTCAATTACTCACCACCGTCGTGTTCGCCGCCGTGAGTAGAGCACCGGTCGCCCTTTTCCTCCCAAAATCCGCCGCGTATTCTCTTTGGCCGCCGTCGTCTTCTTCGCGTCCGACCATTTTCCGGTGAGCACCCCATCCCTTTTCCCCCTCGGTTTTCCCTTCTAGTCGCTCTTCGCGCCGTGCCGTGCATCCGTGCGTTGCCGCCACCCCTCGCCGGCTCGTCGCTCCCAAACGCGCGCCGCTAGCGCCGCTCCTGGCCACGCAACTTTGCCCGTGCGCCGCCGCTGTCGGGCTTGTTCACGCGCCACCTCCGCATGCGTTGTCGCCGCCGAGCGCCGCCCGGCCGATCCTCCGCCACGTGTCGCCTCTCGGCCGTGCGCATGTCGGCTCCATCCGTCGCCCCGTCCGAGCTCATACGCCGCCGCCGGTGGCCATCTGTCGCCGCGCCGTCCTCGGTCGGGTCGAGCCAGTCGGTTCGCCGGTTTTGGTCGGGCCGGGCCGTCGGTCGGCCTTGAGGCCGACCCATTTCCCCTCCCGAGGCCAGCCTCTTCTGTGCGGTCCAACTTCCCTTCCGCCTCGACAAAGTCCAATTTACGTCCCTCTGGGCCTCTCCCTTCCCTTTCCTCTCTCTCCTCGGCCTAGACCGAGTTCCTGTTGGTGCAAAGTCTATTTTGGCTCCCTTGACTCCCTCTTACTCCTTTTCCCCTTTGGGCCGCAAGCCCATAGGCTTTCTCCATCACCAAAGTCTACTTTCTCTCCTTGGCCTAACCTCGAGAAGTCCAGTCCACGTCCCCCTTTCCGTCCGTGTCCTTACATCCTTGGACTCGGTCCACTATGGGTCACCCTCTGTGCCGCTGACTCGTGGGGCTCGCATGTCGGCACCGGCCTTTTGCTGATGTCAGCGGATACCTTTTCCTTGTAAAATTAATCAAATATTGCACGGTAAATCTATTTTAATTTCTAGAATTCAATTAAATGGTCCAAAACTTATAAAATTCATATTTAATCCATACGAACTCCAAATTGGGCCATTCAAATTGCAAAATTCATCTAAAATTGAGCTCTACATGTTTGTTTACTTTTCATGTATTGTTTTGATTTTTATTAGGTTTTTTCCTTGTTTTGCGTGCGAGCGTGTAGACTTCGCTGTTTCGGGAGTTCGCGCTCGCGAAGAAGAGAAGTTCAGCTGAAGAAGCAAGGCAAGTCATATTCATCCTTGACACATATTGATCCCAATTTATAAATATTTTATTGTTTGCAAATAAAACTATATTGTTTTGCTAATTACACGAGAATTGGGATAACCTATCTGATCGCTTGTGCCTTATTTAATTGTTATCCATTCATTGTCAACCTGGGTGTTAAATTTGACTAGCTTGCATCACTTACGTGATCTTGCTAGAATTATTTATGCTTAGCCATGCTTAATTACACTAGCTCACCTAATGGGAGAACTATACTACTAGCTGATGGTCACATGAAATGACGGTTTCAGACCGGAGGTACCTTGGCAAAGGTTCATGATTAATTAAAATATGACCCAATGGTGGGCTGTGGGTGCATGGTTTTAGGCATCCAGGCCGACGCATCCAGACAAGGGTGGGCGTGATGGAGTTCGGATGGACCGGACAAGGTCTATGCGGCTGCCAGATTCACCTAGGCACGAGAGGAGGCTGCTTACCTTAGATATAAAGGTAGGGGCAAAACCTGAGGTGTGGTGTCGCTTGGTCAGGGGGAGTTATGCGAAGGGTCTTGTCACGATTTCCCCCTTTGCAATACCATGGTGGTGCTTCGGGGCATGGCAACATGTGTGGAATCGTGTCTTGTGGGTACAGTTGTACACCTCTGGCCAGAGTAAAACTATTCAAATAGCCATGCCCGCGGTTATGGGCGATTGACCAGATTCACCATGATTAGTCCAATATTAATAAATTGACTTAACGGAACTGGACCAGTTCAGGTGGTTTGGTTGGGCCTGTTCAACGTGAAGATAGCGTTGTTGAGTGGAAGAATTAATCTTCATTAAATAATCAACTGTTTTACTGTTTTAGACTAGAAAGGTTTACAACCGTATTTATGCAAAATAGCCCAAGCCACTCTTGTCTCCCCTTGCACGTCTGCATTTCCCCGTGTGGCTTGCTGAGTACGGTGATTGTACTCAGCCTTGCTATTTCCCCCTTTTTTTCCCAGAAGTGTAGTGCTTCTGAGTCGAAGACGGAGTTAGGAGACCAAGGCTCAGACCCCAGTTGAGTTTGCCTGTGGTGTGGAGCTGAAGCCCCGCTAGGATCGCCTTTTTCCGCTGCTGCTGCTTTCTTTCGGGTGTGAGGACTAAATGTCTCTTCTGTAAGTATTTTACGCTTTCTTTTTACGTCTTGGATCTATTTATTGATTTGTCATTTTATGTACCCTGACTGATTCCTGAACAGAGATTTAATACATAAAATAGTCTGAAAATTTGGTTAAATTTCTGAGGGTGACACCACAACCCACCGTCTCCAACGCCCTCCTCGGCGCAACCCTTTGCTCGCCGCACCGCACCCTCTCCGCGACGCCACAGCCCATTGCTCGCCATCCTCGCCACGTCCACGACAACCCAACACCAACAGCTGCCAAAGAGATAAAGAAAGAGAGAGAAAGTTTAAGTACTCCATATGACAAGTGAGGCCCATGATTTTTTTAAATTTTTTCTGATTGGATTGCCACGTTAGCTCAAGTGTATGCCATGTAGGAACAAAACTGTCTCAATTGGGCCGAGAGAGAGAGGGGGTAATTTGTCCGGTTTGACAAGTTTAGGGTGTGAAATGTCTGGTATTCGAGTGTTTTAACTATTTAATTACCAATTAGGAAGAGCGAAATACTGATTTAGTGACTTGACTTTTACTGCTTGGGATGAATGGGGTACCACGAGTAACTTGCTGTATAGAGCCAGTGAACACTGATGTATGCTAAGCCGTTATCTGTCCACATGAAATAGTTTCCTTCAATTGATTGCAAATTCCTTTTATATAATGGTCGCGCCACTGCAAAACTGATAAAGTAGATGGTTGCTCTCTTGCTTGGAACTAGTGGGCTAAATCCTAATAACTTATAAGAATTCATGTTTCTTGTTATGTTTCGCATTTTTCATCATAATGTAATGTGTTAATGAACAGTGTGCCAACTTTCTAAGTTGTTTCTCTAGCTTTATATAGATGCAATTTTTTTATTCGTGGGTCACACACGTAACATCTTTGTGTTTTTCATCCCTGTGGAAGTAGGTGCAAACAAGAGCAATGCACAAACATAAGAGGCAATGCAAAGGACATGCTAGTGAAGAGGTTGATGATAAGGAGAAGAGGAAGGCCACTCCAAGTGAGTGTGTTGAAATACTTGTGCGATCAAGTGAAGCGTCTCAGCGATGCAAAAGGCATGATAAGTCACAGGTACAACTGTTTGAATATATCTTTTAGAATTATGACCTTATGAATTAACATTCAGCAACTCCTGCTTTCTAAAGGTCGTTAAATGCAAGTTACCACATGCGTATCATGGATAGTAATTCTATGTTTCAATAGTAATGGTCCTGTAAAGCTCACTGTATTTAAACATCTAAGAAAATACAAGCACTCCACATGTCTGATGCGCTGTAATGAGCTTTTTATAGCCATGCAACGATATCTTAGTGTTCTCGTGGTTTCTAGGACTGCTCATCATCATCATCAGCATCAACATGTACTTCCTGAGTACGAGCTTCGTCGGTTGGCTCATCCACAACGACCTCTCCAAGTACGCCAACGTGCTTGTCGACGCCATCGTCTTCCCGCTCATGCTCGTCTACATCGTCGCCGTCGTCTACCTCACCGTCAGGAAGGACTCCGTCGTCACCTTCGTTGCCGAATCCTCCCTCGCTGTCGTCGACGCCAAGAAGGCCGCCATCTCCGACGCCGACGACGTCGATGGTGCCGCCGGCGACGAGCCCTTGCTGTACATTTATCATAATTCATGGCAGAGCCAAGCTAGCACGTCCTTCAACTTTAATTTTCTACACTTAATTAATTGCTTTTAATTAATTAGTTAATCAAGCAATTAGATTAATCTTTTAGTATTGGAAGAGTAGTACTATGGTTGTACCTTTTTTACAGTACGTCACAGTAGTGTACTATACAGTACTACAGTTCTGAAGTAGTTATTGATCTCTGTCAATAATTAATAATGCAAGTTAGGGATTGCATGCATATTCTTAATTTCCAAGTGTATTATGCAAATTGCAATCTTTTACTCTTATACATCTTTTCTTAGAGATAATGTTATAACTCAAGTACGTAATCTATATATCAATATCTATAATCTATAACTATCTATAAAGCAAGTAGTGTTTTTACCCAAATTTTTCGTCCGTCTGGCTATTTTGCAGAAAACCCCTTAAAATGTTTATAAAATTAACCCGCAGAATGCTGAAAAAAGTGTTTCTACCCAAAATTTTCGTCCGCCTGATTATTTTACAAAAAACCACTTGAGTGTTTATAAAATTAACCCGTAGAATGCTGAAAAGAGTGTTTCTACCCAAAATTTTCGTCCGCCTGGCTATTTTGCAGAAAACTCCTTGAGAGTTTATAAAACTAACTCACAGTCCTAATGAATTATGATAAAATAAAATGACGTCCGTTGCAATGCACGGATATATTTACTAGTGGTTCTGTAAATCTCACTGTATTTAAACATCTAAGGAAATACAAGCACTCCACATGTCTGATGCGCTGTAATGAACTTTTTATAGCCATGCAACATTAGGCGTTATGATATGGTATGGTAAAATTTGATGATAGTACCCATTAAAAAAGCTTGAGTGATTTGTTGACTTGATGGTGCATCCATTATGTATATTCTGTAAGAACTACTAGTAATTTAGTAATTAAGGTGAATCTTCACTATTTTTTTAAAGAAAATCTTCTTGCATATATGCAGGAAAAGGGGCCGTAGTGGATGGAGGAACTAGAAAGCACTCTAAGAAAAGAAAGAAAAGAAAGGTAATTAAACTATACTTTGAATCTTGTCGTGAACTATTATGAGCTGCCAGACATTTTGAGAAACCAGTTTTAGCAAAATATTTTGAGTCGAAGTTGGCGCGCATTTTCATGCTAAAAGAGTCTTTGCACAACTAAAACATGTAGCATTAGTGACAGTAATTGGTGCTAGATTTCCTACCTTTCCTTAAAAAATGTCGTCTTTTTTATTTGCCAATGTATAACATGCCAATGTCTTCTCTTTTTTTCCCAATGTACAACATGTCAATGTCTTCTTTTTAATTTGCCATCTTTGAAACAAACATTTCAATGTCCTTCAATAATATATTGGGTTCATGCTTGCTTGGTATGACAGGAGCAGGAGACTTGTACAGCACTGGCAGTGATGAGTGGAAGTACAGAACTCACTTTGAAGATTGAAGCATTTGAGCTTGACAAGGAAGGGAATTACAACAAACTTATTACAACTACTTAGGATTTCTGTCATGCATTTGTTTGATGCTATCTGGAACCTTTTTCATTATTGCTAGGATTGCGCTTTTTGTGCGGAGCCCTCATTTTCAGCATGGTTCAAACTTCCTCCAAATTTCAGTACTCCTCCAAGTTTGAAGTCTGAACTTTGGTGTGCAATGTGGGGATTATTTTGGACGGCTCAACGTTGGAATCATCATATTTTATCTCTAAATCAGAACCATTTTCTTTTCCATATAATGGAATCAAATCTAAATTACAGTTTCAGGTCACCCATCTAGTCCATGATATGTGGGTCCTAGTTGGAGACAGATGTATAAGCCTACAAATGATGGTGGTGATAGGAGTAATGAAACGACACTAGTACTAAGTCTTTCTTTCACTCCATTAGAGCTTTTGCTAGAAGTGTAAGTGTATCCCTTTCTCCTTATGTGTAAAACGATCAAGTTTTGAGCACCGCATCTTAATCGCTTTTGTTTACTTCAGTTTAGTGATTTTTTTGAGTTCTCATGTGCTTTGAATGGAAGGTAATCTCATCTAGAGTTCTCCCTCATCACGCCTTAATTGTGATGTTTGTTTTGTGTGTGGTGTACTACTAAAAAAATCAGCTTCATAGGTGTCGGTTAAAAAAACCGACACCTTTAAAATAATAAGTAGCGGTTCTAAAGAAAAATCGACACCTATACTATTGGTATCGATTTTATTAAAAAACCGACATCTATAAACCGACACCTAAAACCGAATCGAGCCGAGTGGAGCCGAGCCGGCCGGGTGGCCCCGTCCTTATCTTATCCCCATCCTCATAGCCGACCCTCATCCTCATCCTCACACTTCTCAGCCACCATCCTCACTTCTCACTTCTCACTTCTCCACCGCATCCTTGTCGCGGCGGGAGGAGGCAGGCGGCCGGCCGGCGGGAGGGAGGCGGGGCTTGCATCGACGCGCTGCTCCACCGCATCCTCGTCGGCGGCGGATGGGCGGCGGCAGGGCGGCGGGGCTTGCATCGGCAGGGGCAGCGGCGACTACGACCGTGCGACGACGACGACGACCGGCATCAACGGGGGCGGAGACTTTGGCATAGGCGGATCGGCGGCGGGGCTCGCGGGGCTTGCATCGGCGGGGACGGCGCGGCTACGACCGTGCGACGACGACGACGACCGGCATCGGTGGGGGCGGGGACTTCGGCATAGGCGGATCTGGTGGCGGGGCTTGCATCGGCAGGGGCAGCGCGCGGATCTGGCGACGAGGTTCGGCAGCAGGCGACGCAAGGTGTGGAGCGGCGGGGTTCGGCAGCAGAGAGGTGTGGACTTCTTTTTTTCAAAAATTGTGTTGTGGATTGGATTGTTGATGTGGATGAACTTGTCATAACATGATGTGGATGTGGATGAACTTGTTATGGATATGGATGAACTTGTTTGCTATGGATTTCAAAATTTGTGCGGTGGATTGGAGACTGCTCGGCTCGATTCATCGGCTTGACAAGCCGATGCATCGAGCCGAGATATTTTTTGATTCTCGGAACCTAAAAGGTGTCGGTTCTTAAACCGGCACTTATTCCTTTTCGCATTAGTGTCGACCAATAGGTGTCAGTTGGAAAAACCGACACCTAAGAGGGTTTCCCAACCGGCACCTAAGGGTGTTTTTCAGTAGTGTGTTCTTGGTTGGGGATGTTTAGACCATACAAGAAAAATCAATTGTGCGTGGTGTTCTTAATAGCATTTGTAATAACATTTGGATGACCTCCTTCGGTCATCCAGGAAAAAAGAAGAACAACTTATTGCGCTAGGTAATAGCCTGGTACTAGTTATTTCTAGCTCGAAGGGGTTTATATGATTTATGGATGTTTTGGTTTATTTGATTTGATCTTTGTTGTTCACAAGGATGAAGCGAGCCTTCGTGTGTTTTGGGCCTTTGCCATTTGCTCGCTCTCTCTGGGAAGAAAAATGTTGTCTTTTTCATCAATTGTACCATCTTTCTGGGGTTGGGTTTGGAGGGTTAGAAAGAAATTTTTGTTTGTAAACTTGATTTTTTAGATTGCTCATCTGCAATAAGTTGCATATTTTTGTTTTCATGTTGTTCTAAAGAGCAAGTATGGATCTTTAATTCTCTGTCAGATCTCTCTCTTTTTTTGCAACCATCATATCCAGTGGCAGAGGTGGAATTTTCAATTGGAGACTCGATAAACTAATTTATTTAAAAAAAATAAATTATCTCATTATTATACAATATTATAGAAATATTTTAATATGTTTATTTAATATTTATAGTTATTGTATTACTTATATATAACTAACTATATGTTTGTTTATTGTTATTTATATATTTTTATATACTAAACTTTATATATAATTATTTATTTATTTTATATAAATTTTAAAAATATAATTACTTACACTCTCATTGTTAGTTTTAAACTATATAACATACATTACACATTTATATTAACTACTTTAAAAGTGTATAATCGTCCACTCCTCTTTGAAAAAACCGTCCCTTCCAAAATCCAACCGCACATTCGTCCTCTTTCTCCCTTAAAAAAATGTTCCACCCACTAAAAAATCACCCCTAAAAAAAGCTCTAAACACAACTGTTGATGATCAAATTTGACAAGCTAATCCTCAGGTTTGAAGCTACAATTGAAGTGGAATTGAAGGAGTACGCGATTCTCAGAGTCAGAGTGCGTGTCGGCTGAGTTCAAATCGGCTAAGAAGACAGTCGGTTAAGACCAAGTCAGACAGAGATATCTGATATAGCCGATTCCGATTGGGGTAACTAAATGTGACCGATTCTGGTGGGGAAACTTGGAGATTGTCATTGGATTCGGTTTCCAGTATTTCAGAGATATTGCCATCTACGGATAAAGTCCTGAAAAGGCAATTGTATCTATTAATTATGATATTTTGTATAGTTTCCTTATAGATAATGTCGGTTTGTTTTAGGCATATCTGTAATTCAATTTGTAATAAAGATAGGAATCGTGTCCGTCACGGACTCGTCGTGTATCTGGGTATAAATATGACCCAAGACCCTATAATCAATGAATCAACACACAATCAATACAACTTCGGCGCATCGCCACCTTTTTCTTTTAGTTTAATATCGATAAGTTCTTGCTTCAGGTTGGGCTGCATCGGGTTTCGGTCTCCGATGAGAGGTAATTCTTGTTACAAGCGGCTTGCCTCTCGGGATTAGAGCTTCCATCGTCATGATACTCTAATTTCGTTATCGTAATCTACACAGTTATCATATATGCTATATAATTTAGGTCAATGTTGTGATCTAACCTCCAATCAACTAGCATCAATTGCTAGATGACAGCCGACGGGATTAGATCTCATTGTTGATTTGGATTATATAGTATATCTACCATCTTGAAAGGTTATCATTAAGCTATTTTAGATCCTATGCTTCTTTTGGTACTTAATACTGCATCGGTTAGGTTCGATCTATTAAGTCAACTTTAGAATCATAAAGATCTAATCTGCTTCATGGTCGCTATTAGAGATAGCATCAGAGTTTCAGCCGATCTTACCTGATTTAATTATCTTGCATATTTAGTTCTGCATGATATGTTAAATCTGCCCTTTATATTTAGATCTCATTATGTTAAGTATGTTAAGCCTATTATCAATCTATTAAGGTATCTTAATATTTGAGTGCTTCTTGTTTAATGCATTTAATCTGTTATGATATCTTAGTATAAAGTGGTATCGAAGTACTAGCCGATATATGTTAGATTAATCTCTTTTGGCTATGCTGTAAACTAGTATAATTCTTGTCTTATAGTGTTTTTTTAGATCTAAGTGATTTATACTATCTCAGTACACTATCGATCTATCCCAGTCACTTGGTTTAAATATGCTTTAAGACTTGGATTGCATTCTGTTAACATTTGTAGCCGATTGGACGAGTCTAATTGCTGTCGATTCAATGCATATTGCATTGGCACAACATCAAACGATATGTCATCAGCTACTAGCCGATCAGCTATCGATCTAACATTGTTTTCTTTTGTTAGTTTCTTGTTGGTTGCAGGAATAAACTAACTGGCACGCCTACGAACCTCGAATCGATAATTTGGACCTGTACTAGAGTAAAGCAAATCTCCCAGGCTAGTGCGTGGGAAATTTTCTCATCAACAACAACACATTGTAAAAAACCAGTATTGAAAGAAACTAAATTATATTTCCATCTCTAGATCCCATTACATCGTATGGGAATGTAACTACTAAATAGTGAAAGTCACAACTCACTTGGCGCATTGTGATCATTGGATTCATAACAAGTGTCAATCTTTAATTTATCCATAATATTATATATATTTATATGATTATATGTATAGTTGAATATTATATAATACATGTAATGTTCTTTCCAGTATTCTAGATTATGTTCAAGAAAAATATCTCTCAAGTTCTAAAAAAACTAGTCAAGTAACTTCTATGCATACAATATCAATAATAAATACAAAAATAATTACTAATTACTCATGTAAAAACATAAATAATACTTATATATTATGAAGCACACACATAAGAGCTAACTAGCAGTATTCAGGTGGAAGTGCTAGTAGCTGGTTCTAGCAATATTACTATCAAAAATAAAAAAGAATGAGAAAATAAGAACATAGAATAATGGAAGAATATGGGGTTAAAGTTTTAGTTTCACACTGCATTGTGGCAAAGAATAAATTTGCATTAGAAATTGTTGAAAGAGCATCTATGTCCCTAGTGGGTTTTGGTTAATTGATGACAAATGATTAAGGGCCTAATTCGCTTATTGAGTATATAAGCAAGGGATTTGTCCGATGAAGAGCCGATGAAGATGATGAAGAATATGTAATACAACAAGGTTTGATTGTGATGCAAGGCTACAAGTGATGAAAGATGGTAAGATGCAGTGAAGGGCTAGCAAGACTTGACTACACAATGGACCATGCATTGGAGAAGGGTAATCAAGGCTTGGCGCTGAAGGACCCAACGCAGTGGTGAAGGAGCAAGTGTTTGGCCAAACACCGATGGATCGATCAAGGCCATAGGATGTCACAAGTTGCTGAGGATCAACTCTTGTTAAAGAAGAAGCATAAGATGAAATATTGAAGATCAAGAGGATGTGATTCGTTGATGAACATTGTCGGAGATGGGATCCCCAACAACGAGAAGAGAACACTCCCCCTTTGAAGATTTGACTAGGGGTGTGTTGAGCTCATGCGGGGATATGTCAAATACAAGAACACAAAACAATTATATAGGTTTGGGCCGCACGGATGTGTAACACCCTACTCCTGTGTGTGGTGGGTTATTCGTGAGGAAATTGGATTATAATCAGATATGGGACTTGTGTGAGCTCCCATTGTTATCAGTCCAAACCCCTTACTAAGTTGCATCACTCCTTTTATACCTCGAAGGGGAGTCTGCAATTACATTTTGCATGGGAACATGTCTATGTCTAGTCTTGTCATTGTCCCCCTGTCACATCAGTCTGAGTGTATTCATTGCTGCTGATCAAGCCTGTGCTTGTTCCTCCGGGAGCTGAGCAAGAAGCCCGAGACAGTTGGAACAAGCTTCTGGCGCCACCTGTTGCAAAAGCCAGGCTTGGTGGGCCCAAGCGAGGTATAGGGGATTTTCTGCCCTTAGTAACACCATGCAGTCATGCCAAGTGTCACTAGCCAACGCATGGCGCGTTGTCCTGCCCCTATTCCTTTGGATGACACAGCTAGCTTGATCACTTCATGGCTTGCCACCTCCTTCTTGCATGGAACCGAGTTGTTATCTTGAATTGTAATTGTTTGGGCACCACTCTGTTGTGGCTTAGTGCCATTGCTCGCCGTCCCATCGCCGTGCCCACCACCCTGCACAGCCAGCCGAGAGGAGATTTTCGCTAGCCCAGGGCAGTGAGCACAGATGATATGGTTTTTGGGTTGAGCCCAGGCAACAGGTGCAGCTAGGCTTGACTTCCAATATGGTAGTGATATTATCTAGTCTTGCTTGAAGGCCAGACCTATAGCCCTGACTGCCATCTTTGCAAGCAGACCGCAGTCCCGGGCGGGGTTCACGCTCGGTGCTGGATCCGTGCCCAGGGCCCTGCATGCTTCCTTCCTGCTTGATGAAGTGTCTTGTTAATTCTGATGAGCTTCTCGAAGATGTCGTTGATGAAGAAGTTATGGATGGACATAGCCTCAGAGAGAGTGCCAATGTTAAGATATACTTGTTTCTGTTAGTGATATGTCCTAGAGACAACATGGAGATGTTGGATATCATGATCAATATTTATGTATAAATGAATAAAGTGTTATTCAGTTCCATGAAATAGACAACTTGTATTGATTAATAAGTACGTGACTTATTTATGAGACTCTTTATGTATGAATCTATTTCTAAACGATCTCTGATCACATGTCATATTGTTGGAACAGATATGATTCTAAGATCGATATATTTATTGATTGATGATCATGTCTCATAGATCATGGTATGGAGATACCAAATCAATATACGTGGACATGTGTTAGAGAACACATTGTTGGATAGACCCACCATGAGACACTACAGAAATTAATGTGTCATTAGTTGGTCTCAAGTAGTGTTGGTACAAAGTCCTTAGACCTTAGATCATCATGAATTCTGACATGTGTAGTAGCCTACTTTGGGACTACCAAACGCTATTTCGTAATTGGGTAGTTATAAAAGTAGTCTTCGAGTTTGCTATGAAACATAGAGTGGGATGTGAGTGATCAAGATGGAATTTGCCCCTCCTTTGGAGAGATATCTCTGGGCCCCTCGCGGTAATGGATTATGGAAGTGCATGGCCATGCCGAGTTGATTGAGGAGTCAATCAACAGACAGATAATCCAATATGGTTCGAGTGAATGGTTAAGCTATTGAAGGGATGGCACACATCTTGCCTATAGCTTAATTAGTATTGTGAGGCAAAGGGATTTATGTACACATTACAGGTTCAGAGCCAATATTATATTCTTGTATACTATGATGTCAATATGTGCTGCTAGGCGCCGCTATTGACGGTCGGTCGAGTTGGACTCGGGTCAAAACCGAGTATACCTGAACCTACAGGGTCGCACGCTTAAGGGGATAAGAACAGGTATTCGAGTTGGACTCGAATACGGCTCGATCGGATAGGGATCCGATCGGATAGTCTCGATGGGCCTATAGGCCTAGCCGACAACTCTATATAAAGGGGTGAGGGGTGCAGAGTTGTGGCATCGATTGAACCGAATCAATCTGATTTGGCACAACAGATTAAGTCGGGGAGTTCGAGATCTCCACAGAAACCCTCGCACTCCCGAGCGAAACCCTAGCCTTGTATCTTGTGCTAGCACACGGGTGTTAGGCGTTCTATCCCTGGACGTGTGGATACCGGTAGAGGCACTGCTACATTGCGATGCTGTTCGGCGGCTGCGAATCGGCTGCGGCGCATCGGAGCGAGGCGGCGGCGGATCGGCAGCGCGAGCACGGTTCGGCGAATCAGCAAATCGACTGCGGCGGATCGGCTGTGGAATCAGTGCATCGGCTATGGCAAATCGGCTGTACTCAGGAATTGGCTGTGATCGGACAGTACTATTCCGGATCGGGTAGCTCCTAATTAGCTATATCAGTTGCACTCCACTCCAATCGGTAACGATCTATCGACCCTTACTTGCAAGGTTCCTAGTTTGCGCGGTAGAGATTTTTGTTTTTAGCTATCGTTGCCTCCGCGTAACCCTTCAGTTTCAGTACCTTGAAGATGTAGATCTTGTAGGTTTCCACACTCTTCTTGGTTCCTTGAAGATGTAAATCTTGTACATCTCCACACTCCTCCTAGTACCTTGAAAAAGTAAACCTTGTGTTGCGTTGGGTGTCGGGGCCTTGAGGCCCGGCCGAACCAGCCCCAATTCCTACCCGACGCCACATGTCACCTCTCACCTCAGTGGTTTTTGACAAGCAATGAATTCTATTTGCTTTTGAGTTAGTAGGAATGTCGTTCTATTAAGGGGATGGTGTCTTGATGTCTAGGAATGAGTTTGCTTCTCAAAATCTTTATTGAAGTTTTCTCATTCTTGAATTTGACATTATGGTGATTTTCGAAATTTTTGAGTGGTTTTCAAAATTTTCCAAAAGGCGAGCGTTGGAAAAATGGTTCTAGTGATTTTGGAATGTCCTAAATTACTTTTGGAATTTCGAAAGTGAGTGGCCAGCAAATTTTCTCTCTTCTAATTTTTGGAAATTTCCCAAAATGGTTTTCGAATTTCCAAAAATGTGTTTTAACTCTCGATGATTTTCGAATTTTCGAAAGTGCTTTTCAATTTTCCAAAAGTTAGTTGCCAACAAATTTGCTCTCTTGTGATTTTTGAAACTTCCAAAATGTGTTTTTTTCTCTAGTGATTTTTGTAATTTTTCAAAAATATTTTTGGAATTTCTGGAATGCTATTTTGTCATGTTTTTTCGAGCTCGTGCTGAAATTTTACAATGTTTGGAACTTCCGAAAATCACTTTTGAAACTTCCGAAAACTAGAATCTTTTTACCCATAGGCACATCTAAGGGTATGGTTATAAATTGCTCCCTCCATCCCCAAGCTAAGGTTGTTGGCTCCATTGCTTATCTTGTGCCCTTGGCTTGTGTTGATTTGAGATTCACTTTGAGCCTTGCCTTCTCACTTCTTCCTTTCCACCGATCTTCAATTTCAGATTTCGTGTGTGAGAGTGGTTGATTTGAGTTTGTTTGAGTGTTTGGTGTTGACTTTGTGAGGATTTGTTGAGCACTTGATTCTTCCCCAAGAAATCATTGTTGCATTTACTCTTGGTGGTTGAGGACACCTAGACGGCTAGGCATCAACCTCAAGCCACCAATTCAATTGTGGTGTGTTGAGAGAAGTTTGTGAAGGTCAGATCTCACCTTTAAAAGGAAAGAGATACCACTAGTGAAAGAGGAGTGCATTTGTGTAACCTCGAGGATAAGGTTGGAAGAGACCCAGCTCATTGTGAGCTCCTCAAGGGAGAGTAGAATCCGCTCGAGGATTTGAACTTTAGTAAAACATCGACTGCAAAAATTCTAGTGATCTCTCTCTCACTCTTCTAGCTATGTTATTTGGTGTTGCCAGTATTTTGGTGGTTGCTTGTGCAATCCTTTTTCAACTTGTGCCACTATCCCTTTTTGTTTGCCTTGCTAGCTTGCTTGTAAATCTGAGATTTTTGGAATGTCCCAACAATATTTCAAAATACTAAAAAGTTTAGCTTTCGTATTTACTTAAATGTTTTAAACGCTTGTTCACTCCTCTCTAGACAACATCAATGTCATTTCAATTGTGAAATTTAATAATATTAGTAAATTATTGATTAATGGGTGCATATATCCTACCATGGATCATGGATGTGAGCAACATTTTTCTTGTGAGTGGCTAGTGACTAAACTCCTCTTTTTCTTATTTATCGAAATTCTTTTGACGTAGATAAGAAATGTCATGCTTTAAATCAAATAAAGAAATAATTTGAGTACGCTATTTTTTATGGTAGTTAGCTTATATGGGTAACAAATATTTATTGGACTACCTATATATTTATTATGGTGCTACATTTTCGATAAAAAGTTAAATCTTACTATAATAAGATATATCTCATACATTAAATTCCACACATTTGTAATATAGTTCTCGAATCTAACGTACCCGTTGTATAGACGAACTAAAAATTGATTATCTATTTTATTTAATTATGAGAAAAATAACATAAGTCTAAATTAACATATAAGTAAGAAAACAAGAAAGAAGAAAGAAGCAGGTTGGAGATACCAATATACTTACATACATACATATAAAAAGAGATAGTTATCATATATCACAGTGAGAAGAAAGTGACCATAAACGTGCTTTAAAATGTAATGCTTTATTAGTAACAAACTTAATGTTATTATTTTTATTATATTTTTAAGGGGTATTTCAAACCATACTTGATCCAGGTCCAACCATGCCATCCAATTATGGATAAACTGGGCTTAGTATAGCACGTGCCTATTAGCTAATGAAAAACCCAGCTTTAATTGTGCCCGAGAAAAAAAAAGTTAATTGCAGTTTGGGGTAGGTATTCTTACCAAGTTTTAACACTGAACCATTTTTTAACCATTCTTTTTACTTAACACCAGTTAATTTTATCTTTTATTTTAACTTGGATCACCCGTATAATCCATCCACCTCCATCTCCTAGTCCGATAAGTAACTCTGTCGCCGCTCCACACACTAGCTCTCTTCCCCTTTTCTTTCTTCTCTCCAGCAGCTAAGGGAACCGCTAGATCCAACAAGGAGCCTAAATCCAATGTGTCCCTTGAGTCCCCGCTATTCCAACGTCACTAGCCTCAATGACGAGACAACAACGTGCAAGGCGACAAGAAAAGGAGAGGATACACGTCACTAACCAATGTGGTGTGGTTGCACGTGTGAAGGCGAAGAGGAGGAATGGTGGTGACTCATGGGGAAGGAGGAGTGGTGGCGGTGCGTGGAGGAGAGGAGCGGCAACCAATGAGTGCCAGTGATGCTAGTGGCAAAAGAGGTTAATGTTGCCACCCATCCCCAACCGAGTTATTTGCCCTTTTCTCTCTGAGTTCCGTTGACAGGTGGGCCACTAGTCTAAATTATAAAGAATGAGTGACATAGTCGACTTCTAAGTGAAAAGTTTGAGATAGAGGTGATTCTTCAAAAGTAATATGTGGGTAATAATAGCTTGACCAACATACAATTTAGTGTAAAAAAATATTCTGTCATCTCTTTTTTCGTTTGGTCAGCCAAAACCAGGAAGAAATATATAGATTAGAGTGTTTTTTGTTAGAAACTAGTGTTCCTTAGGTGCCGATCTAGAGGTAGTCTAGCTCATCGGATAATAGGATTAACCTTAGAGAATAAAAGAGGGAGAGAGGGGAAGAGACGGGAAACCCATACCAGCGTCGGATTTGGAGCTCGATGCGGCCATGTCGTCGGCGAAAGAGCTACGGCGGCGTGGGGTTTTCCCCTCACTTCAGTACGCGTGTTGATCGGAGTGGCTAGGGTTTTGTGGGGAGCGCGTTTGCAACGGTGAACCTCGTATTCCGCGCGCCGGCGGCTCCCCCTTTTAATATAGCGCTGCGTGAGAGGGGCCCACAGCCAAGGATGGCTGTCGCCCCCAATCAGGGCGCGCGGGAGATGAAGGGATCGCAACTAACATTCTCCCCTTCGATCGCCTTTCTTACTTTTCTTGTTATTCATTTCTAAATAGATTGATGCATAGGGTATGCTTCATCACGATAGTCACCACTGAACCATTGGACACAACAACCACAATGCATTTCTCCATCTCGAAATAAACACTAGGCCCTTTCTTAATCCAAGGATCATATGCTTTCCTGTAAACCCATGCCGGCTAAGTGTTCTCTGAACACACTAGGCGGTAAGCCTTTCGTAAGTGGATCCGCTAGCATTTTCTTTGTTCTTATATGCTCAAGACTAATGGTATGATCCTGGATTTTCTCTTTCACAACATAAAACTTGATGTCAATGTGTTTGGCAGCACCACTTAACTTATTGTTGTGAGCATAAAACACTGCTAGCTCATTGTCACAGTATATTTTGAGTGGCCTTTGAATACTGCCGACCACTTTCAACCCGGGTACAAACTTCTTTAACCATTTTACCTGCCCTGTGGCCTCATAACTAGCTACAAACTCGGCATACATCGTGGATGATGCTATGACGGTTTGCTTGGAGCTTTTCCACGAAATTGGTCCTTTTGCGAGAGTGAATATGTAGCCCGACGTGGACTTTCTATCATTTACATCTCCCGCAAAATCGAATCGAATACCCTCTATCTCTAGGGAATCAGATCTTCTGTACGTTAGCATGAGGCCTTTTGTGCCTTGCACATAACGCAAAGCTTTCTTTACCATTCTCCAGTGATCTATTCCTGGATTTTCCTGATATCTGCCAAGTATCCCGTAACAAAAGCTAAGTCAGGGCACATACATACTTGAGCATATTGCAAGCTTCCGACGGCTGAAGCATATGGAACCGCTTTCATTTGATCGATCTCATATTGGTTCCTGGGACATTGAAATTTCCCAAATCTATCGCCCTTGACTATAGGAGCAGGTGTTGGCTTACTCGCATGCATACAATATTTCTTTAGAATCTTTTCAAGGTATGCCTTTTGCGATAATCCTAAAACCTCTTTTCTTCTATCTCGATGAATCTCTATTCCTAGAACGAATGAGGCTTCACCAAGATCTTTCATATCAAAATTCGAGGACAAAAACTTTTTCGTCTCCAATAGCAGATCAACATCACTACTAGCAAGTAGGATGTCGTCTACATACAGGATAAGGAAAATGAATCTCCCATTTCTGAACTTTGCGTAAACGCAATTGTCCTCCTCATTTTCATTAAACCCAAATTTCTTTATTACTTCATCAAACTTCAAATACCACTGTCTCGAGGCTTGTTTTAATCCATAAATGGATTTCTTGAGATGACATCCCATTTGTTCTTTTCCTTCCACGACAAAACCTTTCGGTTGTGCCATGTAGACGTTCTCATATAAATCCCCGTTAAGGAATGTCGTCTTTACATCCATTTGATGTAGCTCTAGATCATAATGTGCCATCAGTGCCACGACAATTCTGAAGGAATCTTTGCATGACACCGGAGAAAAGGTCTCATTATAATATATTCCTTCTCTTTGAGTAAAACCTTTTGCCACAAATCGTGCCTTATACCTTTCTACATTCCCTTTGGAGTCACATTTTGTTTTGTAGACCCATTTGCGGCCTCTTGTTTTGGCTCCTTTAGGAATTTCTTCTAAGTCCCAAACTTTTTGGTACTCATTGATCTCATTTCATCTGCATGGCTTCAAGCCACTTCGATGAATGAACACTTCTCATGGCTTCTTCAAACGAGGTGGGATCTCCCTCTATTTGAACTTCTTCACTCGCATAGACTTGGTAGTCGCTAGGAATAGCTGTCCTTCTCTCTCTTTGAGATCTCCTGAGTTGTGGTACTTCTTCTGTTTGGGGCTGATGTTGCTCTTCCTCTTGTGTGACAATTTGTTTTGTAGGATCCTATTCAACAGGTTCCTCCTGTTCATTTGTTGTTGTCACAGGAGAACTAACATCAGGTGCTAACATCGCAGCGTTCTGTGCTGTCGGTGTAGCAGCAACAGGCATCGAGAAAAATGGTTCCTGAATCCTTGGAGCGGGTACATATACACGCTTCTCTTCAAGACTAATTTCTCGGGGTGCCTTGCTCCCCTTGACTACCTCATCCTCCAGAAATACGTGTCTCGTTTCTACGAACTTGGTATGTCTATCAGAACAGTAGAAACGAAAACCTTTTGATTTCTCAGGGTAGCCAATGAAATGGCAACTCACTGTCTTGGGATCGAGTTTCCCAATATTTGGGTTAAATAACTATGCCTCAGCTGGAAAGCCCCACACCCATACATAATTTAGTGTGGATTTCCTTCCTGTCCATAGCTCATACGGTGTTTTAGGCACCGACTTACTTGGTACTCGATTAAGAATATGGGCAACGGTTTTTAATGCCTCCATCCATAGACTTATCGGTAAAGTGGAGTGGCTTAACATACTTCGGACCATGTCCATTAGAGTGCGGTTACGTCTTTTAGCCACTCCGTTCTGCTGAGGCTCGCCCGGTGTGGAGTACTGGGCTACTATGCCATTCTCCTGTAAAAACCTTGCAAAAGGTCCAGGTATTTGGCCATAAGGGGTATGCCGACCGTAGTACTCTCCTCCACGGTCAGATCTTACTATTTTGATCTTTAGATCATGCTGATTCTCTACTTCAGCCTTGAATATCTTGAATTTATCCAAGGCTTCTGATCGTTCTTTAATTGGATAAATATAGCCATAGCGCGAATAATCATCTGTGAATGTTATAAATGAATCATAACCATCCACAGTCTTAATTGGAAATGAACCACAAATATCTGTGTGTATGATTTCCAATTTTCCTAGACTTCGTATGGCTCCTTTCTTTATTTGTTTAACATACTTTCCCTTGATGCAATCGATGCAATGTTCTGAATCCATGAAGTCTAATGGATGCAGAATTTCTTCTTCGATTAATCGTTCAATTCTCCCCTTTGAAATGTGGCCTAAGCGATAGTGCCACAATTTCGCAGATGTTTCGTCATTGCATCGTTTGCGCTTACTTCTTAGCTCATTATTGCACACAACATTCTCGTCACTGCATACAACATTCACATTCTCATGTTGGGGCAACATATAAAGTTGGCCTTGTCGGATGGCAAGGCCCACACACTTATTCTTGAATATAATTGAACATAAATATGGTTCGAAGTAACAATTATATCCATCATCCGCCAAACATGATACGGAAATCAAGTTCCTACTTAAAGATGGCACATAGAGCACATTCTGCAAATAAAGTATGAAGCCATTATTTAACTTCACTGGATGATCTCCAATTGCTTCAACTTCTGCCTCGACTCCATTTGCAACTCTAATGCATCTTTCTCCTCTTGTTAGGATCCTCCTCGTACGGAATCCCGTAATGAATTTGCAACATGAATAGTCGCACGAATCAACCCACCAAGTGGATCTAGAATAACTTACATACAAGGATTCATCTACAAATGTAATAATGTCCTCACCTTTCTTTAAGAGATGCTTCAGGAAATCTGGGCAATCTTTCTGAAAATGCCCCTTTTTCTTGCAATACCTACAAGTGTCCTTGTCCACTACCGTGTTGTTAGGTCCTGGACTTAGATTACTTGGTGGCGCACTTCCTTGTGCCTTAGGAGAGGCGGTATTCTGGTTGTAGGTGCTCCTCTTCTTGTTGTGCTTTACATAGTTGGAGGAGTCACCATGACCCTTGGGCTTATCCTCTTCTTGCACACACATGGCAATGAGCTTCTCAATGTCCCAATTTTCAGGCTGTGAGTTGTAGTTCACCACAAAAGCCTCAAAATCTGAAGGCAAGGAGACAAAAATCAGGTGAACTAGGAACTCATCAGGGAGCACCAAGTCCATCTTCTTAAGTTTTGAAGTGATGCCACTCATCTTCAAAATGTGTTCTCTAACCCCTCCGCCAGTATACTTCATAGTCACCAAGCTCTTAATGAGGATGCTAGCATAAGCCTTTGAAGAACCAGTGAATTGATTCTCCACCTTCTGAAGGTATTCAGTGGCGGTGGTACATACTGGGATTGCTCCCCTTATTGCCTCTACAATGGAGCTCTTAATCACTATCAAGCACTTGCGGTTTGATGACTCCCACTTCGCACGATCAATATCGTACTTTTGTCTTATTGGAGCATGATCAAGCATCCTTTGCTTGAAATCATCTTTGCTCTCACTTTCCCCTCTCACTGGCTCAACAAGCTCAGTGGGACGAGGCTTGGTGAGAGCTTCATCTATGTCAGACAGCGCAAGTGCTATCTCTATCTTCTCTCGCCATGAGCCATAATTATTCCCGTTAAGGGGTTCAATGGACGAGATGTATACTAGAGGGTTAGTTGTTCCTGAAAGCAAAAATAAAGAAATTGAGAAACATTTAAAATGCTTGTATGCTTTAATTTAACGTTGGTCAAAATTAAAACATACAACATGCTACCGCATTAATTCTACGTCACCGTTGGGCAGAAATAGAACCAATGCATGGAAAACTAATAGACATCATTTTAATATTGCTATTAACAATGTTGGTCTTAATAACAACATTATTATCATTTAAACAATATATCATAGCAGCGGAACAAATTACATAAAAATTCAGAAGCAATTCTTACATTTATTACTCTCTAAACAATTTTCACGTTGGTTAAAATTGCTCAGAGATAATAAAACATTCAATAAACTAAAATATAAAAGCTTCTGAACAGAGGGACCAAAAATAAACTTATTTTCTTTTGCTTTGGCCCAGTACATATTCTCTTTTGCTTCGGCCGAGGGATCTGACTCAGACTTATCCTTTGCATGGCCCACTTGGCCCTCGCCCTCCAGCCGGCCGCTTGATCTCGGCCGTCTGATGCTAGGGTTTTGATCGGACGACCGGACGCCATTTTCGGGGAAACAAAACCCCATCCCGGCCGCCACCCCCCAAAACCCTAGGCATTCCTCTCCTTCTTCGACCGCAGTTCGGGCGGAGCGTGGCAGCGCCGCCACGCGCCCCCTCACCGACGCACGTGCTCGCCTTAGAGCGGAGCGCGCCGCCGTCGAGCCAGTGCCGCGGCGCCCGTAGCCGCCGCTCTTTTCCCGCATCCCCTTTCCTCCTCCCTCTTCTCCCGCAGCCGACATCGGCAAGGGCCGACGGCGGCGGTGGACTCCCGCACGCGCCGACGAAGGCCGACGGTGGCGGTGGATGGGGGGCTTCCCGCGCACGTCGGCAAAGGCCGACGGCCACGGTGGACATTCTGCACGGCGTCGGCGACGACCGGCGGTGGATGAGGTTAGGGTTTTCTCATTTTTTGAGCTGTTCTTCGGGGTTCCGAGTCCCCTTCCTTCTTCCCTACTAGATCTACACCTAGGGATGGCTCTGATACCATTGTTAGAAACTAGTTTTCCTTAGGTGCCGATCTAGAGGTAGTCTAGCTCATCGGATAATAGGATTAACCTTAGAGAATAAAAGAGGGAGAGAGGGGAAGAGACGGGAAACCCATACCAGCGTCGGATTTGGAGCTCGATGCGGCCATGTCGTCGGCGAAAGAGCTACGACGGTGTGGGGTTTTCCCCTCACTTGAGCGCGCGTATTGATCGGAGTGGCTAGGGTTTTGTGGGGAGCGCGTTTGCAACGGTGAACCTCGTATTCCGCGCGCCGGCGGCTCCCCCTTTTAATATAGCGCTGCGTGAGAGGGGCCCACAGCCAACGATGGCTGGCGCCCCCGATCAGGGCGCGCGGGAGATGCGGGGATCACAACTAACATTTTTTACCAACAGATTCGAGGGTGTTTAAACAATATGTAAGTTTGTTTCAAAATTTGTGTAATTTGCTTATATACATCGTAAAAAGGTGTAACGGCTGAAAGACCTAAAAAAGATTCAATCGGAGAAATATATATTTTTAAATACAAGAATACCCCTGGGATCAAAATTGCGTTTTGGTTTAGAGCACGGTTGTTAGTGTTAAAAACAAGAGCATGGTTGTGCTCAGCTGAACACCATTGTTATTTGTTACATAGAAGAAGAGGGAACAAGGGTGTGGAGCTTGGACTACTACCCTCTTCTGCTGCCGTCTCGCCTCCGCTCCTTGCGCCTGCGGCGATCTCCATCTCGCGAGCAGAGCAGGGGAGGGGAGGGGCGCCGCCGTCCTGCTACATCCTGGTGAGTATCCACATTCTCTTTCTCATTCATCTCTCCCTCTCTCACACACTAGTCTCGAATTTTCTTGCGTTAACCCTAGCTTCTCTTCTAGATCTTGAAGAAGATTTTCTCTTAATTCGAGAGCCTTAAACCTTAATACAAGTAACAAGTTTGTTTTTCCCCCAAAAAGTTTGGGTGTCCCAAGTTGGATCGCCCCTGTCCAGTGGTAGCTCGTTGTAAGGTTTCTTTGGTTCGATGAAACTCGCTTTTGCCAGTTCTTTCACATTTGTTCTTGTGAATCCTTCGATGCGACTCCTGCGTTCTTTTCAACTTTACAATCTCGTTTATGTGCTGTTAATTTTCCTTGAGTTTCCTAATTACTTTGTTTAATGAATCTTTACAGATGGGCTTCAGGACCAGTGATAACTAGTTGGTGGTGTAGGCAATCCACTGTTTCCTGTTCTGTTGCTAAGGTGAGTTCTTTTTTTTTTTACTTTCTAGTGTCATCTGCAACCAGTTCATGTTGCTCACCAATTTTCTTGGACTGTGTGCGGGCTGTTTCTTGGTGCTTATGGTTGTGGGATTGAATTCCATAGCTGGGTTTGCTTCCACTTAGACACTATCATTATAATGCACATAAGTTGGGCATATAAGTTTAATGCACATTTTCCCACATATAAGTTTAATGCACATTTTTCATAACTTTAATGCACATGAGTTGGGCAAAATTCAATTGCCTATCAAGTCATATTCTGTTGCCTATTGAACCTGCAGGCAACATGGCACATACCAGAGGCGCAGGTGGGCACCTTGGAGCATTGGCTTCTAAGGTTGACTCAAAGATATATTATCTCAAGGATGTGTTGGTTGAGTACATGGACATGAAAAATGTGGTTGCTGAAATAGCAGAAGAGAGGGAGAGGTTCCAGCATGAACAGCATGGTTTGTGACCTTCTCATGAATAATTTTGTGCTTTGTCGATTCCATTGTTGAATTATTTTTTTTTAGTAAATGTCATTTCTAACTTGAAATAGTTATGGCAGGAAATGACGCGGTTCTGGAAGCAATGAAGGAGGAGCTTATAGCAGCAAAAGAGGAAATTTCTCAAAAGAACAATGAGCTAGAGTCTGTAAAGAAACAGCTTCAAGACAGTGAAGCAAGAAACAATCAGGCTGAGCAGCAGAGCGGCGTTGTGTCTGCGCTTATCCGACCAAGAGGGGTAATAATCTGTAGTTCCTGCCTCCAAATAATTCATAATTTCTTCATGGCACTGACTAACTACATTATGTTTTCAACTTATTCAATTCTTCCTATATTTAGCCATGTAACTTTAACACCTCACAAATGTCTATATTTTCACATCATGCTTTTGCATACTTTTTGTACTAATAAAGTAGTAATTAGCCTCTCTTTTTTGGAGCAGGTGCAAACAAGATCGATGCAAAAACTCAAAAGGCCATTCCAAGGACCTTCAGGCTGTGAAGCTGATGACAAAGAGTACACAAGTCAAATGAATGTCCAATCTCCACATTGCTTGGAATTGATGAGAACTCCTGATGTATGGAACTTTTTGCTTAGAATATGGATTTTCTCAACTTCTGATATTTTCATTATGTGTCTACCAAATCTATAAGCTAATTAGTTGTGATTGCAGTCAATTTATGTTCATTGTTTTTTTTCTTGTTGGTCTATTATATTGCTTATTGAAGTATCGGTATGCAAGCAGGTCAAGAAAAGATCGGTGGAGAAACAAAAACATTTCTCTCATGGACTTCTGGGTGTGAGTGACCCGAATGCTGGCGAAGCCTCAGGTGCTCTGGTGAACAAAGATGATGACCTGGAGGCAGTTAGAGAAGAGCTGATCAAGGTTGACTCAATACTCCTGGAATTTCCCTTATTATATTTATAGATACTGCCTATATTCTTGTATGGTCAAATTAAAAGTGTGGCATGAGAGAGCTGATGTTACATGCATGTTGTTGTTTCAGGGATTCCTTGATATTGATAACGGTGGACGGACACTTGGGATAAAGGTAATGGGACAGTTGAATGAGAAGGTGTTCCAGGCTGCATGTCTTGCGAAGCTACCTCCAGAAGAAGTTGGCGAGGCATCGTATGAACTATACTCATCGTGGCAGAAGCAACTCAGTGACCTAAGCTGGAATCCCTTCAAGACAATCACAGTTGACGGTAACTGTAAGGTATGCCATTCTTTGTTCAAGGGCTTCATGGTACCGAACAGCTTGTACTTGATACATTGTCAAGATTAATCTGAATTGACCTTCTGCTGGCATAATCAGGAGATAGTGAATGTTGATGATGAAAAGCTGCAAGAGCTGAGGAGGGAATATGGAGAAGGTGCTCACAAGGTTGTCATGAATGCACTAATGGAGATGAAAGAGTATAATGTCCTAGCTGACAGAAGCATCGCGTATGAGCTGTGGAACTACAAGGATGGGAGGAAGGCCACCCTGGGTGAGTGTGTTGAGTACCTTTGCAATCAAGTGAAGCAACTCACAATGACCAAGCGCAGGAAGACTCGCAGGCATAATATCCATGGCTTATAATTTCTGATTGATCTCATACATTTGCTGCTTCGGTAACAATTGTTTCTATAGTAACAAAATGTGGGATACAAAATCATTGCTAGTGGTGGTTAACTGATTGTATCATCACTCATCAGGTGATCAACAATCTTGCTAGCACTGATCAGAAATTCACAAGTAGATGGCAGTTTTACATTTTACAACTAGCAGATGGAAGTTCTAATTTTTTGAAAATTTGTGTTGTTGAGGAGGGAATATGCTAGTTCTAATTTCATGGGTGTTTTTTTTTCAGTTTTTGGCCTTTAGCTTGCTTTGATTATGTTTAGTCACCTTAGAAGCTGAAACCTACAGCCATTCTTTTTACCATCAAGTGTTCGACGAGTGAATGGTACATCAAACATTGCAACCTATATGAAACACTTTCCTTCACCCTCATATAAAATCATAAAGGAAAAATGCCTGTTGTGCCTGCAGGGGAAGTTGACCTGGTGGCACCACAACAAGACAAGGGTATTGTAAGAATAAACTTGTAAACTTCACTTCAATTTCTTACTGCATGATGTTGTGAATTTTACTACCTTTTTCTTTCTACGAATAAAATCCCCGAGTCTCACTTTTTCTGTTAGTAACTAGAAATGGGACTGCTCATTCTTCAACTTATGCTAGTGGACTAGTGGAGTACCCACACTCTCCAATACCTTAGCCTTGATGTTCATTTTAGTTCCCACAAATCAGTTCTCAAGAAAAATGTTATTGTCATGCATTTATATTTTAAAGGATATTTATACATTGGGCTCATATTGCCATATTGTTGTTTTTGCAGGTGGTGAGGGCTGAGTTTTGGGGGCAGTGTAGGACTAATCCATGAAGAACCTGAGCAAGAATGGAAGTCTTAGCTTCCTTATGTCTTTTGTAAAAATGTCATGACTAGGAAGTAGGAACCCTGAAGAACCTGACCGTATCAAGCAATGGATGGAAAACTATGAACTGTTACTAGTAGTAGTACATCTATTTTGTGTTTGTAGAACCAAGTTGTGGCTTATGACCACTGTACGGCTTGTGCACCCAGCTCATTACATGCTATAGTATGTATGTACATGAGACCTCTTATTGTCTAAGTTGGTTGATGTTGAGTGTTAGTGGTTGATGGTCTGAAGAACAGCAGTTTCCATCAACATTGATGCCTGAATTATTCTACCTTGGTCAGAAAATCCTTGTGACTGTTAGCGCTCTACTTGGACAGTAGGATGTAGTATATGCCGTGAATAGTATATGGCATTGTACATTTGTACTTGGCTGTCAATTAATAGATAAGTGTGCATCTGTAATCCAGGTGATTTCCCTTAGAATGGAGGGTTAATTAATGGAATCTATTTGATGTCACCATCTACAATTATATACTGTTATGGAGGGTTAATTAATGGAATCTATTTGATGTCACCATCTACAATTATATACTGTTATCTCTGTTTTTAGAATATAACAATTTTTAACTGGATTTATTGTTAAAAGTCATTAAATTTTACTATATTTTAGAAAGAACGAAGGAAGTATAATACCAGGGTGTGTACACCCATGGTCTGAGATAAAAAAAATAAAGAGAAAACTAGCTCAAGATTCATTTCCTTCATTCAATTGTTGCCTTTTTTTTGTGCAAGATCGCATTAACTCATCCAAGATACTCCTACATATCACCAATCAACCCAGCACTGGTCGACATGGCCCCACATGTCAGTGACCAAGCTACTGAGATATTTCTGACCGTAGTGTACTCACGCAGTAACACCCCCCTGGCACTGAGTGACTCTGGCCATCACTCTCTCCACCCACTATGCAGTCACTTACATGTGGGCCCTTTCACGCATGTGCGCGCCAATTTTTTCCCCTCTTCAGCTCAATGGAGTGCTACGGAGGCTAAAAGATTCAAAAATTTTTTTGATGGCTGCTTTTGATGCGAGATCAAATAATGGTCAAATAATGACTTCTGTAACACTTGTTTTTGATCGAGTCCATTTTTGAGATCAACATGTTCTTCAATTCCTTCGAAAAATCCTTTGAAAAAAAATAAAAATAATATGACTGGTGATTGCTCTATCATCAACCTTCAAGGTTAAAGGAGTAATCCATTCCTTTTTTATCTTTAGAAAAACCCTGTGGGAGCAAACATGAGATAAGACATCTCATTAAAAACTTTATATGAGAAAAACCGGATGGTAAAAATTCACATAAAAAGATTACAATGTGAAGCGTTTTAACAGGGTCCATCATTCAGAGAGTCTTCCCTGAAGCTTGCAGTCTCTAAGCACTCTCATACCAATTCCCTTAACACATCTCTCGAATGAGGAAGTGGGTAGGAATTTAGTGAATAGATTTGTCAGATTATCACAAGACTTTGTCGGTAAGATGTTTATTTCTCCTTTTTGCTGAAGCTCATGGGGATAAAACAACTTAGGGCAATATGATATTGCTTTTGATGTAGCCTGTTTGCATCTGTGTAATACAAGCAGCATTGTCTTCATAGATAATGGTAGGTGATTCTGAGGAACTGATACCACAAGATTGTTCAATGTGGTTTATCATCCTACGAAGTCGCACGCATTCACGTGATGCCTCAAACAATGCGATGATTTTAGAATGATTTGTGGAGGTACCCACTAATGTTTGTTTAGATGACTTCCACGATATAGCCGTTCCTCCACGGAGGAATACAAAACCTGTTTGTGATCTGATGTTGTGGGGATCAGACATATAGCCAGCATCAGTGTACCCAACCAAGCTAGGATCAGCAGTTTTCAGAAAGAACAAGCCAAGATCCTTAGTGCCATTTAGGTACCTGAGGATTTGTTTTCCTCCGGTCCAATGAAGCTTAGTTGGGGTAGCACTATGTCTTGCCAATAGATTTAACGCAAATGCAATATCTAGCCTGGTACTATTTGCAAGATACATAAGTGCTCAAATGAGACTAAGATAGCGATATTCTAGTCCTAATATCTCCTCTCCTTCCTCCCATGGTCAGAAAATGTCCTTTTCTTTATCGAGAGATCGAACAACCATGGGAGTTTTATTTGGATGTGCTTTGTTCATATTGAATTTCTCCAATAATTTCTGAATATAGACAGATTGATGCACTAAACTTCCTAAGTGAAGGTGCTCAATTTGTAAACCTAAGCAAAATCTGATTTTACCTAAATCCTTCATCTCAAATTCCGCCTTAAGATGGTGGTGGGCTTCATTAATATCTTGTGTGTTGTCAATGATATTTAAATCATCTACATACACTGATATAATGCAAAATTCTGTGGAGGATCTTTTAATGAATATGCATGGGCAATCATCATTGTTGGAATAACCTTTCTGCAGAAGGTACTCACTCAGTCGGTTGTACCATATTCTACCCGACTGTTTGAGACCATAGAGTGATCTTTTGAGCTTTACACAATACATTTTTTGATTTGCGCTTCCATTCGGTATAGAGATCCCATCGGGGACCTTCATATATATGTCCGAATCTAGTGATCCATATAAATATGTTGTCACGACATCCATCAACTGCATAGATAGACGCTTTTGTATTGCCAGTGATATCAAATATCGGAACGTAATTCCGCTCATGACTGGAGAATATGTTTCATTAAAATCAATGCGGGTCTTTGCGTGAACCCTTGTGCTACAAGCCTCGCCTTATATCTCACCACCTCATTGTTCTCATTCCGCTTTCGGATGAAAACCCATTTAAAACCCACGGGGAAGGTTTTTGGAGGTGTAGGTATTACTTGTGAGAATATCTCTCTTTTATTGAGGGAGGCTAACTCTGCTTCAATTGCTTCCTTCCATTTGTTCCAGTCCGAGCGCTTTTTGCACTCTGTCATGGATTTTGGATCTGGATCATTTTGGATAGTTTCTGCAACTGATAAGGCAAAGTATATGTCGACAATTGTTGTCTTACGGTTGAATGATTCTTCAGACTCAACATAGTTTACGGAAATTTTATTTACCCTAGTTGAAGGCTCAGTATTTCCCAATATGGCCGCGTCGGGGCATTCCAATGTCCCATCATCAGAAATTGAGTGCAATGTTGATGTGGGAAGTGAATTGGATTAAAAAATGAATTTATTTGGTGTCTCTCAACTTGAGGTTGAGTTTCATTTACTGTGTCAGAGGATTCTTTCCTCTGCTTCCTCGTGCGTTTGCGAGGATTTACCATACTTCTCCCACTCTGTTTTGAGGAAGGGAGTTGAATAGTTTTATTTGGTACCTCTATTCTTTCTGGCACATTCCTTGTAGGAATGTATGATTTTGTGACACTTTTACTCACAGTAAATGAGTCTGGCAAATTGTTTGCAACAACCTGCAAATCAATGATCCTTTTAACCTGAAGGTCAGATTCTGTGGTACGGGGATCCTCCTTTAGGGTGTCTATGGCATCCCAATTTATTTTCGGGCATTCAGTGTGATACTTAAATTCTCCCCCTAATGCCGGAAAATATTCTTCATTGAAGATACAATCAGCGTACCGGGCTATGAGTAAATCCCCTGTAAGGGGCTCTAGGTATTTAATAATCGATAAAGATAAATATCCCACGTAGATTCCTATTTTCCTGTGAGGGCCCATTGATGTACGCTTTGGTAGTGAGATCGGTACGTATACAATGCAACCGAATTTCCGCAGATGGGAAATACTAGGAGGATCACCACGAACCAATTGCAGTGAGGAGGTTGTATGGTATGCAGTTGGGCGCAATTGTACTAAGTCACCAGCGTGTAAGATTGCATGACCCCAACATGAGGTTGGTAGGTTATAATTTTGCAATAATGGTCTTGCTATGAGTTTTATTCTCTTGATAAGAGATTCAGCTAAACCATTCTGTGCGTGAACATTTGGTACATAATGGTGAACTTCAATTCCTAAAGCCATACAATAATCATTGAAAGCTTTGGAAGAAAATTCTGCAGCGTTGTCTAATCTGATTGATTTTATCTCGTGTTCAGGTTGACTTGCTCTAAGTCTGATGACTTGTGCAATCAATTTTGCAAAGGCATGGTTCCGTGTCGATAAGAGACACACATGGGACCATCTTGTGGATGTGTCTATTAGAACCATGAAATACCTGAATGGCCCGGACAATGGTTAAATGGGGCCACAAATATCTCCTTGAATGTGTTCAAAAAAACTTTAGTGGTTCAACCATTATTTTAAGATGTATCTCAAAATTAATTTCTCAGTTGCACATGAGGTGCACACAAAATCTGAGGATTTTGGAAATTTTCTACTGCTCATACCATGTCCACTTGAATTGCTCATGATTTTTCTCATCATTCCGATGTCGGGATGGCCAAGGCGATCATGCCAAGTTTTAAATGCATCCACATTTTGAAAAATCACTTTGTATGCAACATATGGTACATGTTTGATGTATGTGTAGTACAATCCAGACGGGAGAGAAGACACCTTTTCAATTGTTATTTTGCCATATCGAGCATCTTTGGTCAAGAGGAGAAACTCCTCATTGTTTTCTTCATATGTTTCCACATGAATACCATTTTTCTGGATATCTCTATAACTTAGTAGGGTATATGTTGAATCGGGATACAATAATGCCTCCTCGATGTTTTTTGTGTACCCGTTGGAAGTATGATAGTGGCCCTACCGAAACCGACAATCATAGCATCACGTCTCGTGATGGTCAAAACTTGTCCTTCCCTCTTGGTGAGAGTTTGGAAAAATTTGACTTCTGTTGATGAGAAATTTCTCTCACGCGCTGGCCTGGGAGATCTGCTTAGCTCCACTGTAGGTCCGTCCTTGGCTACCTGTGATGATCTAGGCGTGCCAATTGGTTTGGTCTGCTAACCAATAAGAAATAATAAATAGATACATGCGTTAAGGTTAAAGTTAGATCCTACCGGATCGGCTCAGGGAATCACTTGACACATATTGGCTATCCCGAAGCACATTTAAACTAAGTGACTAGGATAGATCGGCTATGCCGAGACAGTATAAATCACTTAATCTAAATATACATCAAGGTAACAAATATATGTATTTATAACCTAGCCGATGCTGCAGATCTAATGTGTATCGGCTATTATTCCGATATATCTTATGAAAAGATATCAATCTAAACTAAATGCGTTAAACCTAGATCAATCGACTATCGGCTGATGCCAACGGACTCATACTGGCTTAAGGCATTTGACCAGAATGAGATCTTAATATAAGAGACAACTTTAATATATCTAGTAGTAAACAATGTTAAAAGATTATTAAAACAGGTAAGGCTGGCTGAAACTCCATCACTGTCTCTACAAGCAGACATCTAATCGAATAGTTCTAAATACTTCTAAAAGCGACTTAACAGATCATAGGTGATGCAGCATTAAGTACAAAAAGATAGTATTAGATCTATATAGACCGTGTAAACCCTTCAAGATGATAGATACATCATATAACATAATCCAACATCTAGATCTAGCTCTGACGGCTACTGTCTCCTGAGAGAAACTAGCCGACGGCGAGATAGATCTAGACATTGTTCTAGATTATATGCCGTATATGATAACTTGCGCAGTTTATAACATTAAACCTAGAGTGTCATGACGATGTAAGCACTAGATTCGACGGAATAAACCACTAATGACGAGAATTTACCTTATTCGAGGTTCGAATCGATGCAGCCCGAAGCCGGATCAAGAACTCGTCTAAAAGAAAATAGGAGGCAATGTGCCGAAGTTGTATTGATATGTGATTATTATTTACAAGAGGTCTCGGGTCCTATTTATACCCAAGCACAACAAAGTCCGTGTAGAACACAGTTTCTATCTAATCTACTATTTAAAATACGACAATAGCCCGGGATACAGTCCCATGTCGCATTACAAAAGAAAATATCTAAACAAAGCATATTTTACAGATACAATTGCCGTTATAGGACTTTATCCATAGATGACAGAATTTTAACGAACATTTGGGAACAGAATCTTCCTTCTATATTCAAGCTTCTTTATCAGAAACGGTTCCATCTTCCTCTCTGAATCGGACTCGGCTATCAGCTATCCTTGTCCGATTCGGCCTTAGCCAACTGGTCTTCGAGCCGATTTGATCGTAGCCGACATGGCCTCAGCTCTCACGCAGACCACTTTCCCGATCCGATTCCGCGTTAATCTCGCCTTGGATTTAGGGATTTGGTTACCAAATTTGATCGTTAACAACTTCCCTAAGTATAGTGTTAGTGGTACAATTGTTCACGAGGCACATCTCTTCTTCCATCGGACTGATTCCCGTAATAATCTATATAATATATAATGTAAATTCGTAAGAACAAAATATAGAAACCACATAGGAATATATTAAGATAGCATATGTGATTATTACAATTGTAAGTAGGGGTAACAACATCATGTCTTTATTACAACAGTTACTTCTGCAAGAACTAAATATTAGAGAAATTGCGCCTAATTAAGATCCCCATAAATGTCGTTGGAAGCATATTCCACGAGCATGTCGTCGATGTCCAAAGAGCCTTCCTCTTCATTTGGCGGAGTCTTAGTTTTGCTTGGTCCCACTCCTTCAGGAATGGGGTCCATAGCTCCAGTCTCCAACACTTGAGAGTCGAAGTGTGCTTCATGCTTCTGCTTGGTCTGTGTATGACCCATAGACTTCATGTATAGATCAACAAGATGTTTAGGGGTTCTGCATTTCTTAGCAATATGATTGTAGCAGCCACACGTATAGCAGGCAGTTTTGTTGCCACTATCATTATTAGGCTTAGAATTGTCATTTCCCATTTTAGTATTCCCACGTTGCTTTTTGGCTCTCTTGCGTTTACCTTTCCTGAGAAATTTCCAGTCTGTGTGTTCCCATTTGGAACTTGTTTCTTCTCATTCGCATGTACTTCAGGCAATGGTGCAGTGTCCAAAGGGCGCTGGTTTGAGTTCCATATAGTGAGCTCATGGTTCTTTTTTGCCTGTTTCAATGTCTGAATGAGTGAAGAGTAGACAGTGAAATTCTTCTCACGGTATTGTTGAGTGATGATCCGTTCTGATGGGAGCATTGTAGACAAAGTCTTCTCAATTTTCTCCTCTTCAGAAGGTTCTTTCTCACAAAATCGGACTTAGAGCATATCTTATGAACAACATGGTTGAATTCATCTGCAATTTTGAAATACTGTAGGCGTAAGTGGTTCCACTCATGCGTTGCCTCCGGGAGGAGGATAGCTTTATGCTGTTCATATTGATTTTTAAGAGCAGTCCACAAAGCGCGTGGGTCCTCCTCACACATGTACTCCATTTTCAAATCCTGATGGATATGATTCCTTATAACTTTTAAGGCAGAGAATTTGGACATGTTTGAGGGGGCAACACTCTCATCTGTTGTTTCATCTATACATCTGTATAGTCCATTGGTCGACAGATTAACTTTGACATCCATCGCCCAAGCAGGAAAATTGGAACCATCAAGAGCGAGAATATCGAACTATTTGGTAGCCATCTCACCTGTGTCGTGATAGCCAAAATTTTGAGAAATTATGGCACATTTGCAACTGAAAATAAAATAAAGTAGGGCCAGAAGAGTAAATGTGCAAAGTAAATGTATAACAAAGGACATGGAAATGCTGAAACAAACCCATATATATTTACAATGTGTTAACGTCAAAATTTGGTAAGCCCCGAAACCCTCATCGGCTCAAGGTTCAAATCGGCTCAGAGCCAGTATCGGCTTAGAGTTTTGGTCAGCCGATGGAGATTTTCCCTTATCAATATCTCCAGCAGTCGGATTCTTATTAGATTCGGTTTGGAAAGATCTTATCCAGAAGACACCGAGTTCAAGAAGGATACGGCTTGTATCTATTAATTAGGAAGAATTTGTTAGCTTTCTATTTTATCTTTAGAAAAGTGTGTTAGTATCCGGTAAGAATTCAGTTTGTTTCCTTTTATCTTTAGGAAAGTTTGAATTGTAATCTGTTAGGATCTCTATTAGCCTGCGGGTATAAATATGTAAGCCCGGGATCCATGTAAATCAATTCTCACGATCAATACAATTCGGCGCATCGCCACCTTTTACTTTTTCCACTTTGTTCATCATCCGACGAGACTTGGCACCCTATGCGGGGCTGCATCGGTTAGGTTCGATCTTCGGCGAAAGGGTAAGTCCAAGTGTTGCCTATCTGGTATATCGTCTCTATCTTTAGTTTCATTATTGTTTATAGTCGCGTCGACTTAGTTAGGACTTTCTCGGTTAGGTTCGATATTCTGATCAAGTTGATATTTCTTTAAACATAATGTTGCTTTAGATAGATTGTTATATCCATCACATTAGTGTTAACACTGAAATTTGGTAGTTGAATTCCTAAGTCTTTGCAAAGGCGAAGCAGAATCGGATTGGTTGGTTTGGTGGAGAGACAGAAGCCGCATTGGCTGAGAAGTGATCGGCTGCGAGGCCAATCGGCTAAGGTTGGATCGGACAAAGGCGGCCGATAGCCGATTCTAGGTCTGGGAAAGATAAAACCGTTTCTGGTACAGTTGTTTGAAGATAAATAGAAGATTTGGTTATTAGATTGCGCGTTAAATGATATTGCCATCTATGGATAGAGTCCTGTAACAATAATTGTATCTGTAATTTAGGAGTTTGTTTAGACTGTTAATTGTAATGCGGCGTGGGTCCTTTCCGGATAACATTGTGTTTTAAACAGTAGTTTAGATAGAGTCCAGGGTTTGTACAGGTAATTGTATCTTGGGTATAAATAGGACCCGAGACCCCTTGTAAAAAGGGACAATCACAATCAATCAAACTTTCGTCGCATCGCCAACCCTTTTCTTCAGACGAGCAGTTTGTTTGGCTACGGGCTGCATCGTTTCGATCCTCAAATCCAGGTAAATGCCTGTCATTAGTGGCATGATCTGCTGTTTCTAGTGCTTCCATCGTAATGACACATTAGATTCAGGAGTTTGTACCGCGTTATTTATCATATAGCGCATATAAATTAGATCAATGTTTAGATCTATCCTGTCATTGGCTAGTTCTGTCAAGGACTTGCGGCCAATAGGGCTAGATCTAAAGGTTGGCTGGTTTATATGCGGTATCCACTGTCTCGAGAGATATAAATCGGCTACAACAGATCAAGTTTTTCTATTTATACTTAATGTTGCATCGGGTTCTAACTATTAAGTCATTTTTAGAACTACCAATTATCTGTTCGGCTAAATTTATATTGTTTAGAGACAGTGCCGGGGTTTCAGCCGGCCTTATCTGCCCTGATATGTTTCTTTTAATATATTTATTATTAGATTTATATTAGGACTGCCTCTTATATTAAGATCGCATTCTTGTCGGACGTTATCAACCGAAATCGGCCCGCCACCAGCAGACGACGGCCGATTTCCAGGCTACGCACATCTGGTTCAAGAGTGATATCTTTTCATAAGATTCACGGAGTACCAATCGATTCATCGTTAGCTTTCCAGTATCAGCTAGGTTATCGATTCATACATATATTATCCTTTACTGTATTTATGTTAAACGATTGATGCTGTCTCGGTGTAGCCGATCCATTCTAGTCGCTTGGCTTAAATATATTTTGGGATAGCATATATATGCTCATGGATTCCCTCAGCCGATCCTGTGGGGATCTAACCTAACACTTAACGCATATTCTCTTGTTTTTCTTGTTGGTTAACAGATCAAACCAACTAGCACGCCCGCACAAAGACAAAAGAGAAGGACCCGCACTGGAGTCAAGCGCATCTCCCGGCCAGCGCGTGAGAGAAATTTCTCATCAACAATTAGACAGATTTATCGGCTCATTGAGTATTAGATTACCGTATGCAATCTCGTGCTGCATCGGTTAGGTCCGATCTACTAAATTGTTATCGATAATCTAAGTCTTGTTAAGCTGATAGATTCATGCTAATGTTTCACCGAAGGGTTAGCCGGTCTTATCATATGTCTCTGTTAATCTAGTCCTAGTATCTCAATTTAGCTCTATCGGCTGTCCCTCGCTTCAGGGTCTCGGTCGATACCGGCTAAACTGTTTACTAGATTAGATTAGTTTAGACATCTACCACCCTGAAAATTAGTCAAGGGCTTGATTGTCTAGATATTGCATTTTTTTCATACTTAGTGCTGCATCAATTTGGTTTGACCTACTAAGTCATGATTAGAACCGTGATCTCTAGCTTGCCTGGTGGCTACCAATAAGGGTTTCGTCGGAGTTTCAGCCAACGAGTTATTTGGACATCGGCATTGGCTGGAATCACGCGATCGGCTGTCAACAGATCGGTTGTTTTGATTATCGGCCTATCGGCCGATATGATTTATACTCTGCTGTTTTGCATAACTTGTTAGTGGCAGGATCAAACTGACTGGCACGTCCGTGCTTCATCAATTTTAGGACCTGCACTAGAGCTAAGCAGATCTCCCAGGCCAGCGTGTGGTTTGACGTCAACACAATGACAAAGAGTTATAAAGTGCAGATGGTAAATGTAAAGTCTCTGCTTATTTGCTAAAATTAAAATGACCGAAGGTCAACAACTTATAGCGTAAATGCGGAAAATATTAAGATAATTGGGTGGTGGGCCAAAATAACGAGTATTTTGGCCCACCATCATTGTAGGTCCATGAGGCTAGGTGAGGAGGCGTGGGCGCGGCTTGGCACATCGGCTGGCGCGGGAGGGGGTGGCGGCCCATTAGCGTGGTCGACTAATGGACCGGCCTGGCCCAGCCGACATAAGGGAGGGAGGGGGTATGGTTAGGGCAAAACCCTAACCTCCCCCTCCACAACCACCACCGCCATGGAGGGACGCCATGCGCCGTCGGTCGGGCGTCGCCTGGCCGGCGACACGGAGAGGCCGGCGCCACCCTACAGCCATCGCCGCCTCCTACAGAGAGGCCGATGTGCCACCGGTCGGGCGCCGCCGCCGCCTTGCACCCCCTGGACCTCGTTTTCCCCCTGTGCTCAAGCCTTCCCCTCACTCGAGGGTGAAGGATGGCTAGGCTTGCCGTCGCCGCTAGTCTTGGCCAGGACATGCCCGGTCTTGACGACGCGGCGGGGTCCGGGGAATGGAGGGATTGGTGGGGGGCGGAGTTCTCACCGTTGCCCCCTGCTGCCCTGTAGAATGGCGGGGCTCCGTGGCGTGCAGCGAGAGTTCCTCTGAGGAGGAACTCCGGTGGATTGGCTAGTGTCGGTGTGTGTAGCAGCGTCTCCGGTGTGTAGTTTGGCAATGGTGGTGGAGAAATTACGCGGCGAAGATGATGTGTCCAGCCGTGGTTCGGGCAAAAAGTCGTCACCACATCAGGCATCTCTTGCTGCTTCCGTACCCATGCAGTCCACCCATGGGACTCACAGTGGTGCGGTGCCTCCACCAGAATTCATTCTGGTGTTGTGCACTTGTCCGGCATCATCGGAGACCCTCGACGAGTCGCGAGGACGCTCGAGACAGTGCTGTCGGCTCTTGTGTTCCTACGAGAAACTACGCCATCGTCATGGCATCGTCCTCCACATCTGGCGAAGCTAGGAGGAGGAGACGGGGGACCACAGCCGGCAATGCCGACACCACGGCCCCTGCCACGTCGAGGACGGCGTGCCTAAGCCCGGAAAATCCTCTCAAGCTGCTGCAAGAGACGACGAAGGTGGCGTGCACGGAGGTTGCGTGGAAGGGAGGAGTCGGCAGTTAGAGGAACACGACGAGCCATTCTTACCCTGCACGTGCCGGTGAGTCTTTTCACTATCCTTGCTTGGTAGAGCTGATGATAACGTGTTGCAAAACGAAAAGAATGAACAATGAAATGTGAATTTTCACACCTTTCTCATTGATCTCAATGTCCCATTATATAGGGAGATTACAAGCCTAGGATTCTAGGCATTAGTGAAATGCATTAATATAGCAATAAGGTTGATTTATGCCTTTAAACATGGTTGTTATAAAAGATTCAAAATAATGGCCAAATAATGGCCAAATGTTCTTGATGACTGCTTTCGATGCTATTGATGAGATCAAATAATGACCAAATAATGGCCTTTTGTAACAGCTCCAAAGTTTTCTGTGAAAGAAAGAGAAGGCAGAGGTAAAGGTTGGTAAAAGCCATGAGAGTCTCAGCATCTACTAATGTCTGGTTTGATCTCTACCAACTTGCCTGACCCTTCTCTTTGATTTGTTCTTGGCTTGTTTGTTTGTTCATTTCTGCTCCGGTTTGCAGTTTTCTCTTGCCAAATTACCATCCCATTGCTGCTACATTTTTGTCAGGGTTTGCAGTTTCCTCTTGCCAAATTATCATCTGACTCAAAAATCATGTTTTTTAATCTCTATTTCCCTCAATTCAATCTTGCATTCTAGCAAGATCGAGACCCCTCTAGGATGTTGATGTGAGTGAGTTTTTTCCTCCTCTCACCTATGCTGCATGTTTCAATAGCTGACAAGAAGCCTCCAAGAAAATATGGGAGCACACAAGGTTGGAGGAATCCATGGCGGAGCCAAGAAACGCAGGCGACGATTTGGGCAGCCGCATGAAGCTGATTGCATCGATGATCGACTCCAAGCTCTACTTTCACAAGGACGCCATAGCCGAGTACATGGACATCAAGAAGGTGGTCGGCGACTTCGCCAAGGAGAGACCACGGGAGGATGCTCACGGCGAGCAAGGAGCTCGACGCAGCGAACCGGGAGCTCGTGCGTGCCAAGGAGCAGATCTCGCAGGCCATGGAGGAGCTTGTGGCGGCAAAGCAGCAGCTTGGTCTCAAGTGCAGGGAGCTGGTGAGTTTAATGGAAGCCTGGAGGATTGGTGGTTGGTCACTCGTCGCCGTTTTCGGTTGGGGGAATAGGGAACATTTTGATACCATGTTCATGCTGATTTGTTGGATGATTTGGAAGGAGCGCAACGGCCGAATTTTTGAGAACAAAGAGAGAACTGCATCACAATTAGCACAAAATATCAATGAAGAAATCGGGGTTTGGGCTGAGGCGGGAATCTTTCATGTAGTCGGAGAGTAGCTGTCGGTTGTCGGTTACTATACAGTTCCTTTCTCTTCCTTTGTTTTCGTTTGTTTTAACAGCTAGGCTGAGCGGCGCTTGGTCTATTGCGACACCTTTGTGCCGTTGTCTGTAACTATTTTATTTCTTCAATCTCAAGTTTTTGGTCGGCTTCTAGGCCGCCCTGGCAAAAAAAAAGTGCAGGGAGCTGGAGGATCTAAGGAAGAAGATTCAGCAGAGTGAAGCTGATGCTGCTGTTCTCAAGACCAATGCTGGAGTTCATCAACAGCATCATGAAAAAAAGCTCTCCTGAACCTGAACTTGTCCAGTCCAAAGGGGTAAATGTCTGAGTGAACACCTTAAGATGCATGCCTATGTGAAGTAGTGAATAAATGTCTAAATGAACACCTTAACAGTGCCTCTATAAAGTGGTGTTTGTTGAGTTTTTTCAATAGGTGCTAGTATAGTGAATAAATGTATAAATGAACACCTTAACATGCATCTGTGAAGTAGTGGAGACTGTGTTTGAGAACTTCAGTAGGCACTAGTATAGTGAATGGCCAATTTGTTCCATACTCTTCGAATCGGGTTATCAGAGTAATGGTGGATATATAACAGTTACAAAAGCACAGGAATTTCTTTTTCCCATTGTCATTTTTCTTTCCATTTACAGTCATATCAAGCTTTGCACACCATAGGGCATCGCCGACGCCTTGTATCGTCTGGTTCAGCACAGCGCCATCTCTTGTTGCTTACTCCCGGCGCTGGAAGCCTGGGCTTCAGGATTCGCGCTCTCTTCAACTGATCTGCTCGGCAACTTTTTTCTTCAGTTCGGCTGCGACGGCAACTCTCCTTATCAGGCCTGATTCGGCATCCTGTTCCCAGCCCGGCAACGACAGTGTTGCAGCGCGCCCTCTTCATCTGCTCTGCTCGACAACTCTTTTCTTCAACCCGGCAACGACGGCAACTCTCTGTATCAGCCTGTTTCGGCGTCCTGTTCTCAGTCCGGCAACATCGGTGTTGGAAGCGCCATCGCTGTTGTGTTTTTCTCTCCTGACACTGGAGGCCTGGACGCTCGCTCCCTCTTCTTCAGTTCGGCAACTGTGCCCTGTCCGGCAACGTCGGGTTTGTTTCAGCAGCGTTATCAAGCTTGGTTCCTGACTGCCTTTGGCCATGTCAATGGCTCCTCGGAGGATCTTCTAAGGCTCTTCCCCGGAGATGGCTGCGACCCCCTCGGCAGCAACCTCCTCTTCCGTAGCCCCGGAGTCAGGTATCAATCCTAATGGGCTTGCTTGTGATTCTCTAGGTACAGGTAATCTGAAAAGTCTTTGGAAGGCGTCACGTTTCGCGCCGACGACGGCTGACTCTAGCACCTTTTGCTTCACCGGTAAGTGGTTCTCGTTTTGCTAGTCTTCGTGATAACTTGGAGGAAAGAGAGTGCAGTGCCCCGGCCGGAGACAATCCTTCTCCACCCTTGGATGCATATTCTGCTCCTCTTGCTTTGCCGACCTCGTCGCCATGCTGTGTCTATGGAGGTCGATGACAGGGAGGTTTTGGGGTCGGAAATGCTCGATTCCCAAAAAGGCGAGGAGGACCTCTCCCTGATTCAAAGTTTTTGGAACGAGCTTGGTTTCCCTACCCCAGCCTCTCGGTGGTGGGAACAAAAGAGTCCGCCGGTCTTACACGAGACTCAGGATGTTCCTAGCTCCACCGTGGCGAATCAGTGGACTACGGTTTCTTCCAATCGGCAGGGTAAATTTAACCATCGTGGATGGATAATGCGTCCTTGGAAGGGACCTTTACCTCGTCCACGACCAGTGCAAACCGTTTTGCTCGCTGACTTCATGCCGCAAGGTGCAAAGATGGAAACCACTCAATCCAATTGTCGCCCGGGCATGGAGACCATCCTCAACCGACCCAACCAGACCGCGGGAAGGAAGGCAAAGCCTCCAGACCGAGTCGGTCAGGCCATGCGGTGTCAATCTGGGGCTTCAATTCCGCAAGTTTCCTTTCTGAAGAAACCAGATGGGTTACAATTCGGTGGAAAATCCCTAGCCCACTTCCGAATTGATAGGTGCCCGGGCTCTGCCGCTGCCTCCCTTGTGACCCCGACCTATGCACAGATGGCGGCTAGACCTCGCAAGGAGGAAGGGGCGAATCAGCAAGGATCTATGGTGTCGCGCTTTCGTGAGGAAATAGGGGCGACTGATCAGAACCTGCAAAGACCTGAAGAACAGCGACGCCCCGAGTTCCCTCCTTTCAACGCAAGGAATCAGCATGGGCAGAATTTCTTTCCTCCTCGCCGTTTTCAGAGACATCCAGTTGCCTCACGCTTCAGAAACTTCCAGGCCGTCGGGTCAAGGCCTGGGGGCTCGGGGGGCACTGGTTTTGGAGGAGTCGGGCCTGCAGGGAGATGGCAAGGTGCTACGACAGATTCTCAGCGGGGTTTCAATCGGCGGCTTCCTCAAGGAAGTAATGGGGGACCTCGCCGGCGAGATCCTGAGGATCCCCCTCGCCCTGCACAGCCTGCAGTGAAGTCTGACTCGCAGGGAAAGGGGCCGGCTGTTCAAGGGCAGCATCAAGAGGTTTTGAATCAACTGACGGAGGGGGGACAATCCATTAATTCTGCACAAGCACCTAAGGCTATGAAACCGAGGCCACCACACTGCCATAGGTGTAAGACTAATGGTCACATTGCGCAATCTTGTGAGGCCAACTTGGATTGCTTCATTTGCAACAAGAAAGAGTCCCATCTAGCAATCAAATGCCCGCTGCTCAAATTGCCCAAGCCTACTTGCTCTCTTTTTGGTTTTGGGAAGACTGAGTCGGATTCATCCAAATTAGTGACTTCGGGATGAATGTGCTGGAGTCTACTTTGGTTCCAACGGCGTTGATCTCCATTAGTGGCGGCTCCTTGAAGCCTGACATCGTGGAGACTGAGTTAGCTAATCGAATTCGACCGGATTGGAAATGGGAAGCTGTCCCTCATGGTGATAACTCCTTCCTGGTCGCTTTTCCTTCTGTCGAGGATTTGAAAAGGATGGATGATGTTGAATTCCGTCTAAAAAATCTTGGCGTGTCAATGACAATTGTGGAGTGGAAGTCCCCCGAAGAGCTGACTCCGGCTTATGAGTTGGATGAAGTCTGGGTGCATGTGTCGGGAGTGCCTAGCGCGTGGCGTCACTATCTAGCTTTCTGGGCACTTGGATGTGTCATTGGAGCAACTTAGGAAGTAGACATGCTTACGTACCGAAGGACAGGGGGGTGATTCGTGTAAAAGTGTATATGCATAGTAGCATACAACTTCTTGTCACTACCGATGTAGTTTTCGGAAAATTGGGGTATCCAATTACCTACATTGTGGAAGGGGATGATTTTCAGCCAGCTCAAGATTTGGATATTGTTTTCATGGACCACGATGGAGATGGAGATGCTCATGAGGATCATGAGGGTTCGTCGAAGGATGACTCGCATGATCAAGCACCGAAAAGAGCTAAGAACACTGCTGCTCCAACTGTTTCAGGTGAAAAAATGGGTCAACAGTAAAGCAACTAGTTTTGACTCCGTTCGGTAGTTGCCGGCCGCCACCACCTCCTAGTCCAGTGATTGCTAATGGGACTGCCTACTCTGTTGTAGGCTCTAACTCAGGGGCTGCAGTGGTAGGAGAGGCAGTGGCAGCATCACAAACACTAGAGAAAATCCCTTGGTCTCAATCTCCCTCTCCACTGTTAATGCTTTGAGACTTGATCAGGTAGCGATAATACATCCTGAAACAGCTGCTACTGCTCCTTCCGATTCAGCTGCTGCTGCCCCATCCGTTCCACAGATCAGTGCTAGCAGTGGCGCAGCTTCACAACAAATTGAAACTCCTTCGGTTACTGGCCAAACAGTCGCATGGAAGGGTGAAATCAGCAGCTCGGCAGCAGATTTGAATGCAGCAACAGTTGCTGCCCCTTCGACGGGAATAAACCTTGATAGCAGCAGCAAAAGGAGTATGAGGCAACCTCCTGCTTCACCCCGGCGTCGGAGTGCGAGAAATAATTTAGAGAATGAAGTCGGCATTTCGGGGGGGATGATGATTTGCTGCTCAAAGCTATGAAGAGGAAGGCTATGCAGAACTTGGATGATAGTTTCGCAAAGCGGGAGATGTCGGCAACAACGCTTCCGCAACAGACGGCTACTCCAAAAACTTCTGCTTCTGAAGGTAACTTTAACAAACCTCTTTTGTTATCGTCGCCTTTGCATAATGATGATGTTGCTTCCAACCTTAATGCTTTGGGGGTTTCTTTGGGTCACTCTATGGATGAAATTTCTTTCTCGCTTAATGCTTTGAAACACATTGAGGTGGATAGAACGAAAGAATTTTCCAAGTCTAAGGATGATAAACTTTCTTCGGAGGTCGAACCTAGTGATGACGAGGGCGACGAAATGGACGTCGCCCTACTCGCTCACTTAGTAAAGGACCTCTCTGAAATTGATATGAGTGATGTAGACCAAAGTTCCAAAATTTGTGACTTATTGGTCTCCACCAGAAAATCAAAATCATCTTCTAAAAAGAAGGGGCGAAAGCCTCGAGCCTAGAATCCAAAAACCTCTAGTTTTGTTACCTCATGAAAGGTATTTTTTTGGAATAGCAGAGGTCTAGCGGACTTGGCTGAACACCGTTATGTTCCAGAGCTAGTTAGGGAGCAAAGCCTTGACTTTGTTGCTTTGCTTGAGACAAGGAAGGGAGACATGTCAAGGACGAATCTAGATCGCCTCTCTGGGGGTGCTGATTTTGTTTGGCATTGTCTTTCACCAAAGGGTCGATCAGGTGGTATTCTATTAGGGGTTAACACGACTATGTTGGATTTATCTCTAATTGTTGAAGGGGAATTCTTTGTTAAGTTCCATCTCAACAACAAGAAAGACAACTTTAAATGGATTTTATGGAGGTGTACGGTCCAGCCCAGGATGATTTTAAATCTAGTTTCTTGGCGGAATTAGTACGTACTTGCCAACAAAACTATCTTTCCACTTTAATAGGGGGTGACTTTAACATTTTGAGAAGTAGTGTCGAAAAAAACAATGACCGCTACACCTCCCGGTGGCCTTCTCTTTTCAATGTTGTGATTGATAGCTTTGATTTAAGAGAGATTGCTCTGACGGGTAGACAATTTACTAGGGCAAACTCCCTTCCAGTCTCGACTTATGAGAAACTGGATAGGGTTCTCACTACAACAGACTGGGAATCCAAGTACCCTCTGGTTTCGGTCCGTGCTCTGGATAGAGGGGTTTCTGACCACACGCCTCGACTTCTTGATTCAGGGGAAGCGGCTTTCATCGAAAACATCAAACAGTTCAAGTTAGAACTTGGTTGGTTTCTACGTGATGATTTCCATGCTCGTGTCCTCGAGATATGGAACAAACCAGTCAAGGGAAGGAATGCGGTCCAACGCTGGAATAACAAGATGAGCTCTTTACGCCATCATCTTAGAGGGTGGGCTGCTCATACTAGTGGGGTCTATAAGAAAAAAAGGCGGAACTCCAAACCACTATTGATCACCTAGATACCGCAGCAGAAGAAAGAATACTTTCGGATCAAGAACGATTGTTACTTGATCAATCAAGAGATTCTTTGGCCAGCTTGCTTCGTGAGGAGGAAATCAAATGGTATCAGAGGTTGAAAGCTTCGAATGTGTTATTAGGAGATAATAACACAAAATACTTTCACTTGATAGCCAACGGTAAAAAAAGGAAGAAGAGGATCTTTTTCCTAGATCAGGAGGAAGGGAAAATTGAGGGGGTGGAAGCGTTAAAAACGTATATTACGAGTTTTTATAAGAACCTGTTTGGACCTCCGGAGGTTAATTCCTTTTCGCTCGATGAGAATGTGTTTGCGGATTTGGCGCAAGTCTCACAAGCGAAAAATGATTTACTGACTGTCCCTTTCTCGGAAGAAGAAGTAAAAGAAGCCATTTTTGCAATGCAGCATAATAAAGCTCCTGGACCCGATGGTTTCCCAACGGAGTTTTACCAAAAATTTTGGGAGGTCATTAAATGTGACTTAATGACCCTTTTTAACGAGTTCCATAATGGTAGCCTCCCAATTTTTGGTCTAAACTTTGGGGTTATTACTTTAGTTCAGAAAGTCAGAGAAGCAAATCGAATCCAACAATATCGACCCATTTGTCTTTTAAATGTCAGTTTTAAATGTTTCACTAAAGTGGCGACCAATCGGATTAATTCGGTGGCTGACCATTTAGTGAATCCAACCCAAACGGCATTCATGCGTGGACGAAACATTTTAGATGGAGTCGTCATCATACATGAAACGGTTCATGAGCTACACAGGAGGAAGTTGAGTGGGGTGATCTTTAAAATTGGCTTTGAAAAGGCATATGATAAGGTTAAATGGCCTTTTTTGTTGCAAACTCTGCGGATGAAAGGTTTTTCGCCCAAGTGGATCTCTTGGATTGAGTCCTTTATCACCGGGGGTAGTGTGGCAGTTCAAGTCAATGATGATGTCGGGTCTTTCTTTCAAACTAAAAAGGGCCTTCGACAAGGAGATCCACTTTCTCCAATCCTTTTTAATCTCATCGCGGATATGCTTGCCACCTTGTTAAATAGAGCCAAAACACTCGGGCAGATTGGGGGAGTCATACCTCATCTGATTGATGGGGGTTTGTCTATTCTTCAATATGCCGACTACACGGTTCTTTTCATGAGTCATGATCTACAGAAGGCTCAAAACTTGAAGACGGTGCTTCTAGCTTTTGAGCAATTGTCAGGGCTAAAGATTAACTTCCACAAAAGTGAACTGTATTGTTTTGGGGAAGCTTAGGAGTACAGTGATCATTATAACCAACTCTTTGGCTGTAAGGTTGGCAACTTCCCATTTCGGTATCTTGGCATTCCGATTCATCATAGGAAGCTGAGAAAAGCGGAATGGAAAGATGTAGTTGAAAGATTTGAAAAGAAACTGAGTAGCTGGAAAGGTAAACTTCTATCGTTGGGGGGACGACTTACATTGGTTAACTCAGTCCTTAGTAGTTTGCCAATGAACATGATGTCCTTCCTTGCCATACCTAGGGGAGTACTTCGAAAGCTTGATTACTTTCAATCTAGGTTTTATTGGCAAGGGGATGGTCATTAGAAGAAATACCGGCTGGCTAAATGGGACATTATTTGTCGCCCCAGAGAACAGGGGGGCTAGGAATTCACGACTTTGAATTGAAGAACAAAGCCTTGCTCAGTAAACGGTTGTATAAACTTCTCACCTCGGACGGTATGTGGCAACAACTGTTACGCCATAAATATTTGGGCTCACAACCTCTATATCAATCCTATTGGAAAGCAGGTGACTCCCATTTTTGGGCTAGTCTAATGAAGGTGAAACAGGATTTCTTTAGGTTTGGATCCTTCAATATTAAAGACGGTTCTCAAATTAGATTCTGGGAAGACAAATGGTTGGGTAATGCCTCGTTAAGAGAAAGTATCCTTGTCTCTATAACGTAGTTAGGCATAAAAAGTCGACCATAGCTCAAATCTTCCAAACCAATACGCCATGCTTTTCTTGGCGAAGGGATTTAATTGGGTCAAAACTAGTGGCTTGGCATCACTTATCGTCTCGATTAGCGGACTTGGTACTTTTACAGGAGCAAGATAAGTTTCACTGGAATCTCACTCCGAATGGGGTATTCTTGGTCAAATCTCATTATTTAGCTCTAACACACACCAGGATTCCCAATATCAACAAACGGATTTGGAAGGTGAAAGTTCCTTTAAAAGTTAATATCTTCCTTTGGTATCTACGCCGGGGTGTGATTCTAACAAAAGACAACCTGGCTAAGAGGAAATGGAAGGGAAGCAAAAAGTGTTGTTTTTGTCCTCACGATGAAACCATTCAACATTTATTCTTTCAGTGTGGTCTAGCTCGTTTGGTTTGGTCTGTCGTCCACTTGACCTTAGATTTAAAACCTCCTCGCAATGTTTCCCATATGTTTGGAAGTTGGCTATCATGTGTTCCCCTGGACATGAGGAACCTGCTTTTGATGGGTGAAACTGCTCTCTGTTGGTCCATCTGGCTAAGCAGGAATGGCACAATTTTTAACAACAAGATGGTGTGTTCTCCTTTACAGGTTATCTTTCAAGCTACCCGATGGCTCCATACTTGAGCCATCCTCTCCCAATCTGAACAGCGGAATATTATTTTGGAGGTATCTCGTCAATTGGACCGAGTGGCACGGGAGTTTTTTTCTCAGGAGCATGGGTGGCGATTTAGTCTTCGGATTGCTAGCCACTAGAATTATGTTTTCTGGCCTTCTTTTCTGTTAGAGTTCTGAGATGAGTGGGTCTTTCTTTTTTCTGTTTCTTTTTGGTTGTGTGCATTCTAGGCTGAAGGTGACTCAGTGAATTGTATCACCTTGATGTAATTAACTGAGTCTAATAAAAGCTTCCTTTATCTAAAAAAACATCTACTGAAGTGAAGTCAGCATCTTTAGTAGAACACGTATCTGGATGTATTATCTTCTTATAGGTGTGTTGCTATGGAAACAGGTGCAGACAAGATCAATGCGTAAAGGGGAGAAACTGTTCCAGGCAGACCCGTGTAATCGCTGTCTCAAACATGATCCGCATGCACGACGGTCTGGTCGACGACAGCTGATGAAAGATCCCACTATTGGCCACCATGCAAGCGGGGATGATGACTTGGAGATAATCAGAGGAAAGCTAATCAAGGTTTGTTCAGACTTGAGGGCCTATGCAATCTAGATTTCTGAACTTTTGAGTAATTGAGTTGTATGAGTACTGCTGACTGAATGTTAATCCCTGAAAAAAATGGTGTTCCAGGGATTCACTGATATTGATGCTGAGTACCATATTGGGATAAAGGAAATTGGGGTACTGAATGATAACCCATTCCAATCTGCTTGTAATGAGAAGTTGCCACCTGAAGAAGCTGATACGGCGGCTTCTGAGCTGAACTCCCTGTGGCAGGAGCTACTAAATGACAAAAGTTGGAATCCCTTCCACACTATCACAGTTGACGTTGATCGCCAAGTAAGTCGCTAACGGGGAACATCATGGCACATTTCAGCTTTTGTGTCACCATTTCTCAGAGAAGTAGTTTTACACATTTTTCGCTGCTTGTGTGACTAGGTGGAGGTCATAGATGTTGATGATGATAAGCTGAAAGATCTTAGAATGACATGGGGAGAAGGCCCTTACAAGTCTGTTACCGATGCATTGGTGGAGAGGAAAGAGCACAACATCGACGGACCGGGAGTCTTCGATCTTTGGAACTACAAGGAAGGGAGGAATGCTTCTCTTGGAGAGTACATTGACTATGTGTTTGATCATGTAAAGCAACTCAAGATAGTCTGTAGAAAGTCTCCCAGGTACAAAGTAGTATAATTTGGGTGATTTTGTACTTGTTACAGCATTGACACATGCCATTCCATATGAGCTTATGACTGTCTCACTGTTGCGCAGGTTGCAGCATAACATGTGTCGATAATCTGACTGCTGATCTTCTGAAGTTATCATCTTACACTAGCAGCTAGCAAGGAAGGAAATTAGCATGAGCTCTTGTGTTTGGTTCTGAATAAACTTGTCATGAATTCACTAGGTTATGTGTTCATGGAGATGTTTTGTGTATATATGTTGTACTTTTGTAGGGAATTCTGCCTCTGACTGATGAAGAAATCTGCTGTCCAGGAAGCTCTAGATAAATAGTACATGTTATTGACATGTTTGTCAACTCTATTTCATGCTGGTACTGAACTAGCTAGAACAAGTGAGGTTTCAGTGTAGTCTGAAATTCTGAATGTCTGATGCCCCAAGAATTCTGAATGTTCAATGCATGAAAGTTGAGTCGGTACCTGGCGGCGTCGCCCAGTACTGCGCCTAGTTGATCTACTATGCTGAAATTTGAGTACCAGTTGACAACTTGACATATCTATATTTCCTGGATTGGTTATGATGGAGTAATGTACTCCAGTAATCCCTGTATCCCTCCCTGTAGTGCTTGTTTCAATGTGTTAGCTTAAAACCTGAACCCTTTGGTTTATGTTTGACAGTAATTTCAGTTTTTCAGATTGGGGTAATCTTCATCTATCCATGCAGATGCCGATTACTAGTAGTATATATTTTTGCACGGACAAATTGAATTCATGCATGATTATTTCAATTTCATCTTAAAGCCATCAGTGGCTTTCCATGTCAATTCATCAAAATGGATCTGAATCAAGCATATTATATTCATATTCAGTCCGAGCATTCTAGTTCACAGATATTGCTGCTACTGTGCTACATGGGCTAGTTCAAATTATGAAGCACAGCTTGATACTGTAGCAGTTAAGTCCTGTTCCCAGGCACATCTAGCATATTTAGTACATTTAAGTTTTAGTTAATCAATGTCATTAAGTCCTTGGGCAGCCCATGAGTTGTTCGGCTGCCAAGGCATCTATTGGAACTTGAGCTCTAGTGAGCTGTTATGTATTAAATGCAATTCTATCTATATAAATCAAAGAGCAGTCGGCTGGGTGTGTGGCCCTGGCTCATAACTCTGTGTTTACCTCTAACAATTGGTATCAGAGCCTAGGTTAGACAACTTCTCACCTCCTCACCTTCTCCATCCATGGCGTCAACCTCCTTTGAGCGCCGTGCCAGGAAGGCCAAGGGCCTCAACGAGGGGGAGCTAGGCGACCCCTCTGGCCGGGCTGCGCGCCTGAAGGCTGCAGAGGAGGCAGCCGGGCGCAGCAGTCCAGCGGCGAGGCAAATGGCTGCGGCAGCACTCGCAGAGGCGGCGGCACACGGCGCAATGAAGCTGTGGGCGGAGATAGCAGCTGAGAAGGGAGACGGGAGGAGGAGGAAGAAGAAGAGGAGGACGTGAGGAGCCATAGGACTCCGCCGCGGGACAGGCGTCGTTCGCTGTCACCACTGCGGGACAGGAGGCGTCGTGGCGGCGGCCGTTATGAGTCGCCGCAAGGCAGGGTGGTCTACCGTGACTCCGGCAGCGGCACGACATGGCCAATGCTGGACAAGACCAACTACTACGAGTGGAGCTAGACAATGAAGTTGAGGATGCAAGCGCGCGACCTCTGGGATGCTGTTGAAGGAGGTCCAGTGCAGTATCGCGACGACAGGCGAGCCTTGGAGGTGATTGTCGTGTCTGTGCCCAAGGAGATGGGTCTCCCGCTCCTTGACAAGGCGACGGCAAAGGAGGCATGGGATGCCATCGCCGCAACTCGTATCGGTGTGGACAGGGTCCGCCGAGCGACGTTGCAGCGGCTGCGTCGGGAGTGGGAGAACATCGACGTCAAACCCGGCGAGCAGGTGGAGGACTTTGCTCTGCGGCTGTCAACTCTGCATCAGCAGCTGGTCCTTCACGGCGACAGGGACATCGACGAGGCGCGTGTCGTGCAGAAGTTTCTGCGCACGGTGCCGGCCAAGTACGCGCAGATCGTCGTCGCCATTGAGCAGTTCCTCGACTTCGAGGCGCTCACGCTTGAAGAGGTGACCGGAAGGCTCAAGGCGGTGGATGACCGTGAAGCGCAAGCTGCGACAGAGCCGGTGTCCATCAACGGCAAGCTGCTGTACACCGAGGAGCAGTGGCGTGCGCGTTGCAAGAAGGAGAGGAAAGGCGCAGAAGAAGCTGGCGGTTCTGGTTTCAAAAACCAGCGCGGCGGCGGCGGCGGACGCGGCCGCGGTGGTGGACGCGGACGGAGCAGAGGTGCTGGCTGTGGCGGCGGACGTGGAGAAGGCAATGGCGCCGGTCGTGTTGGCCCCAACACGTGCCTCAATTGCCACCAGGAGGGGCATTGGGCGCGAGAGTGCCCCCAGCTGCGCCGTGATGGAGCAGAGCGCGGCGGCGGGGGAGGAAATCGGGGTGGACGCGGCAGCGGAAATCGTGGATGAGGCCGTGGCGGCGGCAATCAAGCTGGGCAGCAAGGAGGACACGAAGCGCGTGCCCAATTCGCTGAGTGTGAGGAGGATGTGGCTCTGTTTGTGGCTCACGGATTCATTGAGCTGAAACAGAGCACGCCGGAGCTCAATCACACGGCACGCGTTGAGCTCTCTGAGCCGCGTGCGTGTGCCTATCTGGGAGCAGATGAGGAAGAAGTTGATGGCGGATGGTACCTGGACTCTGGTGCGACGCACCATATGACTGGGCGTCGAGAGTTTTTCACTGAGCTGAACACTGATGTCCGGGGGACAGTCCGGTTTGGGGACGCATCAAAGGTTGAGATCAAGGGAGTTGGGTCAGTTGTCTTCCAGGCCAAAACTGGAAAGCAGAGGATTCTTCACGGGGTTTATTTCATCCCTGCTTTGAAGAACTCAATTATCAGCTTGGGACAGTTGGATGAAGGAGGATCTAAGGTAGAAATTGATGATGGTGTGCTTCGTATCTGGGATAGGAGCCGCAGATTGATTGCCAAGGTATGTCGGGGAAGAAATCGGTTGTACATTCTGCATCTAGAAGCTGCACAGCCATTCTGTCTTGCTACACGCAAGGACGAGGAGGCCTGGCAATGGCATGAACGCTTCGGGCATCTGAATTTTGAAACCCTGCGGCGGCTTAGCAAGGAGGAAATGGCAAGAGGAATGCCAAGGATCGATCATATTGAGCAGGTGTGTGACACCTGTGTCACCACCAAACAGAGGAGGCGATCATTTCCGGCAGCAGCAGCCTATCGTGCCCAGGATCACCTTGAATTGGTGCATGGTGATCTCTGTGGGCCAGTTACGCCAGCAACATCGGCAGGTAATCGCTATATCCTGCTACTAGTTGATGATGCCACTCGATTCATGTGGGCAGTGCTGTTGCCATCTAAGGATGCTGCAGCAGAGGCTATCAAGAAGGTGAAGGCTGCTGTAGAGGTGGAGAGTGGGCGTAAGTTGAAAGTTCTGCGCACTGATAATGGAGGAGAGTTCACTGTTGCAGAGTTTGCTGCTTATTGTGCCAGTGAAGGAATCAAAAGGCATTTCAGTGCTCCTCACTCACCACAACAGAATGGCGTGGTGGAGCGCAGAAATCAAACAGTGGTGGCCATGGCACGAGCTCTGCTCAAGCAGCGCCAGATGCCAGCCAAATTTTGGGGGGAGGCAATGATGACTGCAGTGCATATTTTGAATCGATCTCCAACAAAGGCCCTAGGTAATGTTACTCCCTATGAAGCATGGCATGGAAGAGCACCCACTCTTGGTCATTTAAAGGTGTTTGGTTGTGTGGCATACACTCGCTGTTTATCTCAACTCCGAAAGCTTGATGATCATGGTGAAGCTGGAGTGTTCATTGGCTATGCTGAAGGAGCCAAAGCCTATCGAGTGTTTGACCCAGTATCTCAGCGTGTACGTGTCAGCCGAGATGTGGTTTTTGATGAAGGTCGAGGTTGGGATTGGACCTCACCAGCAGCAGGTATGTCAGGAGCAGCTGGTAGTGATTTTGTGGTGGAGTTTCTCTGGGAGGAAGAAGTTCCTGGAGCTGAAGGTTCAAGAGTCCACACTCATCCTCACCCACTCGCCTCACCGGAGTTTTCCCACGACGAGCCGGTGCTTGATGCGAAGTAGGGGTGCCTCGCTTACCTAGAACTCCTACACCACCACCAGCTCCAGCCAGCCCCCAAGTGGAGCATGTAACTCCTCTGGAGAATGATGAGGAAAGGGTGGATGCATTCCATGATGGAGAAGAGCTCCGCTATAGAAGAATTCATGAGATAATTGGTGATCAACCAACACCTCCACCAGTGGAAAGAATATTGGCTGAGTTGAATCTCACCCATTCTGGTGAGCCAACCAGCTATGAAGAGGCAAAAGATGATCCTGAGTGGCAGAAAGCAATGAAGGAAGAACTGAAATCAGTGGAGAAGAATGGAACTTGGGAACTTGTCCCTCCATGTCCTGGTCATCGACCAATTTCTCTAAAATGGGTCTACAAGTTGAAGAAAGATGAAAATGGAGATGTGGTCAAGCACAAGGCTTGGCTTGTTGCTCGTGGGTTTGTGCAGCAGGAGGGAGTTGATTATGAGGATGTGTTCGCTCCTGTTGCGCGCATGGAATCAGTGCGACTGCTGCTTGCTCTAGCTGCCCAGGAGGGATGGACTGTCCATCATATGGACGTCAAGTCAGCTTTTCTCAATGGAGAGCTCAAAGAAGAAGTGTATGTCCAGCAGCCACCTGGGTTTGTTGTTCCTGGGGAAGAAGGCAAGGTATACCGCCTGCACAAAGCTTTGTATGGGCTGAAGCAGGCACCCAGGGCATGGAATGCCAAGTTGGACACTACTCTGAAAGAAATGGGGTTCAAGCAGAGCAATCATGAAGCAGCAATATACAGGAAGGGATCAGAGGGCTCAGTGTTGCTGGTTGGGGTCTATGTTGATGACCTAATCATCACTGGAGCAGATAAAAATGAAGTGAGGGCTTTCAAGGAAAGGATGAAGTCCACTTTTGAGATGAGTGACTTGGGGTTGCTCAGTTTCTATCTTGGAATTGAGGTGCAGCAAGGCAAGAATGGGACCACCATGAGGCAGACTCACTATGCCAAGAAAATTCTGGAGTTGGGAGGCATGTCTGATTGCAATCCAGCTGCTACACCAATGGAAGAGCGTTTGAAGCTCAGCAAGCATAGCACTGCCAAGGAGGTGGATCCAACTCAGTATAGAAGGCTGGTTGGAAGCTTGAGGTACCTGGTTCATACCAGGCCAGATTTGGCTTTTTCAGTGGGCTATGTGAGCAGATTCTTGGAGAAACCAACCACCGAGCACCAGCAAGCGCAAGAGGGTGCCGAGGTACTTGGCTGGAACATTGGACTATGGTCTCAGGTTCAAAAGAGCCCCAAATTCAGCTAAGTTTGTGGGCTACCGTGATTCATACCTAGCTGGTGATATTGACTCAAAGAAAAGCACAACAGTCGTCTGTTCTTCCTTGGCAACGCTTTGTCACCGGCAATCCATCAAGCGAGGGTGGTGGCTTTGTCTAGTTGTGAGGCCGAGTATGTGGCTATGACTTCAGCAAGCAACACAAGCATTGTGGCTGTCAAGATTGTTGGCTGATTTGTTGGGGAGAAAGGTGGAGACTGTGGAGCTGCGGGTTGACAACAAGTCTGCAATTGCACTTGCTAAAAATCCTGTCTTCCATGACAGGAGCAAACATATCGGAGTTAAGCAACACTTTATCGGGATTGTGTTGAAGAAGGCGATCGGGACCGAGTACATCCCTATAGCCGATCGGTTGGCGACATCCCGACTAAAGCATTGGGCAAGGCCAAGCTTGAAGACATGAGAAGCGAATTGGGATCAAGCAAATCAAGAATGTTTGAAACAGGTCTTAGGGGGAGAATTGTAGCAGTTAAGTCCTGTTTCCCAGGCACATCTAGCATATTTAGTACATTTAAGTTTTAGTTAATCAATGTCATTAAGTCCTTGGGCAACCCATGAGTTGTTCGGCTGCCAAGGCATCTATTGGAACTTGAGCTCTAGTGAGCTGTTATGTATTAAATGCAATCCTATCTATATAAATCAAAGAGCAGTCGGCTGGGTGTGTGGCCCTGGCTCATAACTCTGTGTTTACCTCTAACAGATACAAACACACCGTGTTGGTTACTTGGTTTACAGACCATTTCCACTTGGTAAACTAAAATCCGGGTCTCTTCATGATCTTTTTGCTGAAGATCATATCAAACACAGAAAGACAATATTAACATCTTGAACCAATCTCAAAAATTCTAATTAGGACCTAATTTACAAGGCAAACAGAGAAGAAATTAACAGATTATTTCTTGAATACTAGCAATATATCCGTGGTTGGGATTGTGAATCAAGGATAAAGCACCGGATGGTTTTTTCGGTTGGGGAGGGGATCGGCGCGAGGACGGAAGGACTACACTCCGCTTTTACAGTAAAGCTAGAGATGCAGGGCAGTTGACCTACATGCTACAGATAAAATCACACACACACACACACAATGTACATTGTGATTTAACAACTATAGATCAAATCAAAACGAACGTATTCTGTAACCAAAACCAATCCAAACACAAAAGTGGTTTCAAGAAATATGTCTAATAAGCAGCCAGCCATCATGAATAAAGGCATGTACCTGAAAGTAACTCCAAGAGACTGTATTGGAGGCTATGCTAAAAAATTTTCTCAGCAGAACAACAAAATTACTTCCCAATAATTCAAAACAGACTACGTCATCAAAATTAGGCCCATCCCACCTCCTGGCGTCACCTGCCTTGATGACGCGAGATCCCTAGCGTGTGTGTCTCCTGCTTGTCGCAGACGCTGTCCCCGCACGTCTCCTGCTCCACGCGAGAGCCCTTCCCCGCGTGCCTCCTGCCCCGCGCACCTCCCCTTCTCCGTGCACCTCCTCTTCCCCGCACAAATCCCTTGCTCCGGTGTGGGGCAGCGTGGCAGCGGAGAGCGGACGGTGCAACGGTGACGACATCGACGGGCGGCCGATGCGAGGGCACGGGCCAGTGTGGGGGCACATGCCGATGCGGGGGCGCGTCGTGGCGGGCGGTGCAAGGGTGCGTGGCGGCGGTGATGGAGGCGTGTTGAGTCGGCCGGTGCGAGGGTGTAGCGGCGACGGATCTGGACGGTGCGGGGGCACGGAGTGGCGGTGACGACGTCTAGGGGCGGCAGGTGCGGGGCCACCGCCCGGGCGTAGCGTGGCACGGGGCGATGACTGGAGGACGGTGCTGAGGTGCTCGGGCAGGCAAAATCATGGGAAAGCACCACGGGAAGGATTTGGTAGAGGATTAGGGAAGGTTTGGCGTCGCCAATATATACACGGTGAAAGATGTTTTTTTGGCGTCGCTAATCTTTCAGGAAAGTTTTGGGGTATTGTTGGAGTCTAGTTTTTTGTTTTTTCTCTAAACAATGTATTGAGAATAAGATTAACCGTCTCTTAGAGTTGCTCTTATGCATGTAAAAAATATAAAGTCAGATATGAACTCTACACCATCTAAAAACTATCATCTTACAACAATTGAGATAATATAGTCTCTAACCATATATATATATATATATATATATCAAAATAATTTCTTCTTACTCTTCTTTTCTTTTTTCATCCCCTTGTAACAAAATTTCCTCTAATAAATGCTAAAAGTTGATTTTGGGCCGTTGTCTAACTATGTTTGTCTTTTCTTCTCTTTTTTCTTTCATGTTACCAACGTTACCACAATAAAGAGAGTTAAAAGATCGTTGTACACGCCCTAATGATCCCATAATTAGCACTAGCAATTTGTGCGCTCGCATGCGTCTGAAGCCTAAAAACCACTCCAATCTGCAGCGATTATATCAAAAATTAAATTAAATTAAATTAAAATTGGGTCTTGGTCAAATTTTTTTCTTGGTCTAGAAAAATAAAAATTGGGTGGCTAACCAGTAACCACATGTTTGCCATGAAACGCCTACACGAAAGCATGCTACGGGAAAAAAAATGATTAATCCGAAACGGAAATTAGTGGAGGAGGATCTGCAATTACAGAGAAGAAATCGCGTTGAATTAATTTGTTCGTCGATGCGTTTCGCTGCGCCATTGCATGCCGCCGGAGTTGATTGATCGATCGAACAGCTACATGATGAGCGGCACGCCGGCGATGCATGCGTGACGGTGGGAGGCGACGACGAGACGACGCGCCTCGCCGTGATCGGCGGCCGGCGAGCGGCTTCGCCATGGATGGCTTGCATGGATCGGCGGTGCTCCGGGCGACCGGGAGGTGCCTCGTGCCGCTGGTCATCCCGGCGTCCTGCGTCCTGTGGGTGCTCTTCTTCTTCCCGTCGCCGTCGCCGGAGGTCGACGTACGCCGCGACAGTTTCCTGCCGGTCGTTACATTGCCGGTGCAACGCGCTAGTGACACGCCACCACCGCCGCCGCCGGAGCGCCGAGAGATCATTGACGTGTCGCCTCCACCGCCGGCGGCGGCGTCGGCGCGCCAAGCAATGACAGAGACTCCGCCGCCGCCGCCGCTTCCGGCGCGTCGAGAACGTTCGGCGAGGAAGGACTGGTGCGCCGGGCGGTACGTGTACATCCACGAGCTGCCGAGCCGGTTCAACTCCGACCTACTCCGCGACTGCCGGTCGTTGTCGGAGTGGACGGACATGTGCCGCCACGTCGCCAACGCCGGGATCGGCCCGCGGCTGACGCGCACCGGCGGCGTGCTGCCGGCCACAGGCTGGTACGACACCAACCAGTTCACCCTGGAGGTCATCTTCCACGCCCGGATGAGGCGGTACGGCTGCCTGACCGCCGACGTGTCCCGTGCCGCCGCCGTATACGTGCCCTACTACCCGGGGCTCGACGTCGGCCGCTACCTGTGGGGTTCAGCAACGGCGTCCGCGACATGCTCGCCGAGGACCTCGCCGAGTGGCTCCGGGATACGCCGGCGTGGGCGGCGCACGGCGGGCGCGACCACTTCCTCGTCGGCGGCCGCATCGCGTGGGACTTCCGGCGCGAGGACCGCGGCGAGGGCAGCCAGTGGGGCAGCCGCCTTCTCCTCCTCCCGGAGGCGATGAACATGACGGCGCTCGTCATCGAGGCGAGCCCATGGCACCGCCGCACCGACGTCGGCGTGCCATACCCGACCTACTTCCACCCGTGGCGCCCCGCCGACGTGACGTCCTGGCAGCGCGACGCGCGCCGCGCGCTGCGGCCGTGGCTGTTCGCGTTCGCCGGCGGCGGGCGGGGCGGCAACGACGACGACCACCACGGCTACCACGGCGGCGGTGTCGTGCGCGACCGCATCATCGCCCAGTGCGCGCGCTCACGGCGGTGCGGGCTCCTCCGGTGCGGCGCCCGCGGCCGGCGCGACGACTGCTACGACCCAGGCAACGTGATGCGGCTGTTCAAGAGCGCCGCCTTCTGCCTCCAGCCGCGGGGTGACTCGTATACGCGGCGGTCGGTGTTCGACGCCATCCTCGCCGGCTGCGTGCCGGTCTTCTTCCACCCGGGCTCCGCCTACACCCAGTACCGGTGGCACCTGCCGCGCGACCACGCCGCCTACTCGGTGTTCGTCCCGGAGGACGGCGTGCGCAACGGGACGGTGAGGCTGGAAGACGTGCTCCGCCGGATCAGCGCGGGGAAGGTGGCCGCCATGAGAGAGCAGGTGATCAGGATGATACCCACCGTCGTGTACAGGGATCCCCGGGCGCCGTCGTCCCGCGGGTTCAGGGACGCCGTGGACGTCGCCGTCGATGGCGTCATCGAGAGGGTCAGGAGGATCAAGCAAGGGCTCCCTCCCGGAGGCGACGACGACGGCGAGCACCGGTGGGATGCCTACTTTGACAAGCAGTGACGCCGACGCGTTTGCTCAAATAGTTTTGGGTTTGATTTTCTAGGCAGAGAGGAGAATGAAACTGAAATGGTAGGGATTTTTTTTGAAATAAATAGATGTAGTTTTTTTTAAAAAAAAGTTTAAGAGGATTTCTATTCAAAACAGGGATTTTTTTTCTTCTAACAATGGTAGCGAGCGAAATCAGGTGGTTTCTGAAAAAATTACTGGAGGGGTGAAAAATGTGGCCGTTGGATCTAGCACCAAAGGTACAGACGTTGGCCGCGCGCGGAGATCCACCCACGGTGGCGCCCCTTCTCCCCCGCCACGCCGGACGGGAGGCGGCGGCGGCAGCGTCGTTCTCGAGGGTGCAGCAGCGCACAACCGTGCCCATGGCCTACGGCGGCATTGGGCGCGCCCGGGCCGGCGAGGCCGAGGGCGAGGACCTCTTCGGCGACGACAGCGCCGCCGCCACGGTGACGTCGGCGACCGAGCCGAAGCGGAGGACACGCCGGGGGAGTCGACGGCGAAGGCACCGACCTCATCCCGCTGCGCGGAGTCGGAGGAGGGACCTGAGGCCGACCTCGTCCCCGCCGGTCGGCCCGGAGGATGCCGCGGCGGCCGGCGGCGCAACGATGGCGACGCTTCGTTTCCCTACGGGTGAGAAAGACCGTTGCCAAATGCACTACTTATTGAGTGATCATCAAAGAGAATTTGGAAATATTTTCATTCCGCATAAGAAATCAAAGAATGTGTGTGAGACCGGATGCTGAAAGAAATCAGGAAGGGGTTAGTTAGGGTATATATAAACTTCAAAACTGGCTGCTTAGAGCATCTTCAAGAGTACCATATATCTCTTTCCCATCCTTTAATATTTCCTTCTTTTTAGAAATGATTCAAACATTCGGTATGAATTTTGGCTGTAGTTGACTAGCTGAAGAGATCAAGAAGACTTTGTAGGGTTTCTAAAAAGAAAAAAAAGCATGTGATGTAAATTGCCTGTTCCACACTAATCTTGCCAAGACAGTTTACAAATCAAATATATATTCTTTTTTATTAAATTCGGGTTTATCAGAATCAAATTCAAGAAAAAAATACAAATCCATGCTCCAGCCGAAAGTAGAGCGTACTATCTGCCTTTTCAAGGATTGACAAGTTCCACCTAGCTGATACCAATGAATATGCATACACAAATCTTTTTAAACATTCTAACAATATTCAACTTTGACCGTCAAGAGGAATCTGATATACACAACTGAAATGCAAAGAGATCACCCAACCGGCCTTAGCTTTTTGTGCCTTACACCTTCAATTTATGAACAATTGCAAAATTTACATGGAATGCTTCCTGTCTGAAACCAAGTGGACATCATCCTGGAATGATAGATCAAGCAAGCAGAACGGTTCTGATCCTAATTTCCTGAACACGATTTCATTAAAAAAAATTCATAAACACCTAGAACTGCGTGTGTTCTGGAAAGATGCAACATAAAGCATTACAACAGATCATCCAACGACAAACTTCAATTGAATTTTACCCACTAGAAAGAGCAGCAAGCTCCAGCGGTAGCAGATTAGAATAACAAAAAGACATGCTTAAACATCTAAACCACAGAAACACCCAGAGATAAAAGCTAAATAGAATCCATCTTACTTAAATAATACTGAACTTACAAAAAGGAGTGCCATTAAAGATAGATAGTGGACATTACATGGCATAGATAGTGTAAGCTTGCCTAAATGGGAGGGAACACACTCCTCATCACAAGCTTACAGAAGCATGTCCATCAAGCATGCGAGAGAACATATTTCTAAGCAAAAAGAGCACTCCTCAAGCTTGCAGGAGTGAGCGCACCTAACCAAGTAGCCTGTTAGCTCATCCTACGCGTGCAGCAAAATCGAAGGAGAGTGGACTGATCTCTCCTTCAGATTGTGGGACTGTTTGCTTTATTCTATATAGTAATGTAAGTTCTGGTATTACTGTATCAGGAAAGTAAGCCTACTCAACAAAACTTGAAGTGCTCAATCATGCAGCCACAAGTGGTGCAGTCCTTGAGTAATGTTACTGAAGCCAGGAAGCATCCTCGGCATGCGATGCTGTGCGTACAGGGGGAACATCTGACAATTGCCTCAGCTCCACGGCAGACCACCATCAGCTGGCACCTTTGATCCGACGCAAGCTCCATGACTCCCTGCATATCAGATTATCGATCAAACATCAGACACATTCAATCATAAACTCTGGTAAAGTAAAAACAGCAGTAAGCATCCTGATCCTTTACTAGTTTCTAACGGTCTGAAAAAATATCCCATAGAAACACAGTAGACAAATATATAGCAAACATTTTTCGGAAGGGAACATCAGAAGAAATTCCAACTGTTTGGAGAATGTTTATTACCACATATTGGTATCTTGCATCCTGTGCAGGGGAAGACTTGACTCCACTTACAGCAGTGCCACAGGTCATGCATGCCCTGACATTGCACCGCATCATGCAGGCAACACAAATCTTATGAAGGCATGGCACAAGCTGCATCGCAGCATCATAGGATCGACAGATGATGCAGTAATCACTCTTGGGATATGGAGCCTAAACTAGAAAGAACCAAGTTAGGCATGATTCTCAGTCCAAGCAACTAAGCAATGTAAATCTCACAAGATCACTTACCAGGAACCTGTCCCATTGTGATTGGAAGAAAGAGAATCTCATATCAGCCTCACAGTTGCTTGGAGTTACTGCTGGCGTTTCAACTGGACAGTCAACGAAGCATGTTGTTGGTCTGGAACCAATCAAACCAATCCTCCTTGCAAGTCCAGACTCAAACAAATCAGTCTTCCTCATAGGCTCAGAAACAATCTTCTGACTAAGAGATGCAGGCTCAATCACTTTTCTTGTAGGCAAAAGCTCAGTCACAATTGGTTTTCTTGTAGGCACAGGCTCAATCACAATTGGTTTCCTTGTAGGCACAGGCTCAATCACAATTGGTTTTCTTGTAGGCACAACAGGCTCAATCACCATTGGTTTTCTTGTAGGCACAGGCTCAATCACATTTGGTTTTCTTGTAGGCACAGGCTCAATCACACTTGGTTTTCTTGTAGGTACAGGCTCAATCACAATTGGTTTTCTTGTAGGTTCAGGCACAATCAAATCAGGTTTTCTTGTAGTGACAGTGTCAATCAGATCAGGTTTTCTTGTAGGTACAGGCTCAATCAAATCAGACTTTCCTGTAGGTATGGACTCAGTGGAATCAGGCTTCGGGGTACTGACAGTAACTTCACTCAGTAAGCTACCATTGTCAGTGGAAGCACTATCCTGCTGGCTTTCAGTGTTGCTCCCGCTGCACTCATCGCCCTGATGGCTTTGTGCATTGCTCTCACTGCAAGTATCACCCTGCTGACTGTCTGTGTTACGAGGGGAGTCCTCGGTGATATTAGTGGTAAGTGGAGACCTTGGGGACTGATGATCTGACACTGATTCCGGGAGCTCATCATGATCAAAGGAGAATGGTTCTAGCAAGGGTACATACTTCGGTCGCGAGACCGGTGGAAGGAGGACCATGTGTGTTGCAGGACCACTTCCTACAGGGACTACACACATTCTGCAGATACCAGGAAGGGAGCGCATGAAATCACTGAGCTTAGGATAACCAAGTGGGCCATGATCAAGCTCCATTCTGCAAATTGCTCTGAAATCACCCTTCAGGGAGCTCAACGGGTACCTATCTCCAAGTCGTTCAGTAGCATCCGCAAGAAATCCTGGCAACCACTTCCTGAATATAAAGAACCAAGATGGAAGACACTTCTCTGGCAAGGGCCGCCGCTTCCTAATGTAATGTTCCTCCTTTAGCTCACCATCCAACAGACGGTGAGTTACCTTTGGAACCTCCTGGTTGTGGTGGTTGAATGAAGCAGTTTTCTGAAGTTCTGCAGGCAAGGATCCTCTAGCAACAGCATCCTTCACCTCCACTCTCTTCCCAAGCATGTACACATGATGAGTTTCCTTTGCACTTAGCACATCCTCTTCTCTTTTGAACTTTACAAAACCAAATCCTCGGGATTGCACCCGATCACCCATCCTTATCCCAATGACTACTGCTTCCTCCACAGGTCCAAATTCAGCAGTGAAGAATTCAGTGAGGTACTCTGCCAGGAAGAACAAAACACGGTAAGTGTTAGAACTTAGAAGCACATTAGTTCTAACTTTATTAAGCACAAGTAGTTCAGGATTCTGAAGTTTACCAGCGCCCACAGAAGGTGGGAGGCCTCCAACAAAAATTTTCCGAGTGTAGTCATGCTTCGGCCAATGATTAGGCTAAAAGAAAATCTTATAAGAAGCAGACCATGTGAAGAAAAAGGGAATTGGTTACTATAGGCAGAGCATGTTTGTTTACCCGAGGCACAAACTTGGAACCTTGCTTGGGAGCACAATGGCTCTTACTCTTGCCCCCTTGGGCAGAACCATTACTAGACCGGAAATCCCGATGGCTTGCTGATGTTTTAAGCCCAGTACAGCTGCCACATTATCAAAATGAATATATTAGTTTGAAACATAAGATGAGAAGCAATGGTCCTAGTATTCGAAAGAATGGAAGATCTGATATAAATCATGCACCATGCACCAGGCAAACCTTTCATTTAAATCATCACTGTCATAATCAACAAAATCGTCATCCAGAAACTCTTTGCAGCTTTCCTTGTCCGTCACACTTTTTTTCGGATGTGAGCTACGGTTCCCTACAAACAGAATATATTTCCGTTGAAAATGTATTTGCTTCATATTGATCATCATGCAGTAAAACCAACAGGAAACCAATCTTCAATCTTTTTCATTGAATTGAACACTGCTAATTTTATGCACTACTACAGACATTTTTGTGATTTCAGTTGATAAATATCTTTAAATGTCATAAAATATCTTACATGGAGCCACATTTGCAGAGGTAAGAATGAAACGCATATCTTGGGACGTTGCCACGTCTATTGGTCTTTGCTTTCTGTTCAATGTCAAAGGATCACAGGATGGTAAGTGTATCAAGCCATCAAACAGAAGCATTCTTCTTAAACCTAAATATTACCCACCTTAGGTTCTGCACTTTGGTGCTAGCCCCAGAACGCAGGAGAAGCTTTACACAGTCCAAAGAACCATTCTTCACTGCTAAGAACAATGGGGTTTCTTTGGTCTTGGAAGGTGTATCAACGCAATCTTGAGCATGAAGCAGAAGTGACTTACAAAGCAAACAAAAATACTGCCAATTAGTTATAAGCTCCAAAAATGCCATTGTGTGAGTAGAAGGAAGTAACAAAAGGCTACCTGAAGAGCTTTATAATTTCCCTTAGCCGCAGCGCTGTGTACTGGTGTAAGACCTAGTTTGTTCCCTTGGAAAACTCTGGCACCATTCTTCAGCAGGAGCCACACAATCCTGCACAAATACAGAAAACAACTAAGTAAAGAGAATGTAAAGAGCAGTAAGAACTAGTATGTTGTATTTTAACAGTTGATAGAACAAAATTATGATAGCATACCTTGGCTCCTGTGTGCTTGAGCTACCACCAAGGCACCAGTGAAGCGCCGTGTTTCCTTCAGGATCGGCTTCATTGACATCAACATCCCCCATCAGGAGCATCTTTGTGACATTTACATCTCCAACCTACAGGAGAAAGGTCAGTCAGAAGAAAGTCTTCCTGTATATACAGTTGTAACACTAAAAACTTTACCTTGTTATGCATAGCACATTTTAAGCATTCTTGCATGGACCATAATTGGAGAAAATTTAGTTTTAAAATTAGGTAGGGCATGAAAATGAGTCAAAAGCTCAGCTTACATGGTAGTAATTGTAACTCAGTATGCATACCATAGAAAGTGTCAAGCAAGGAAATTCTGAAATAGCTCTCTGGACTGTCAATAAGAACAGCAATATGATCAGAGGTACCTTGGCAGCTTTAAGCAGAGGGGGCAAGCTTCTCTTGTCAATGTTGCGATCCCTCCATAATGCTGCCCCAAATTGGTTCAGTAGCTGAATCTCACTGAGCAGGGCCTTTCTCCTCTCGTTGCCGTCCCGGGCTGGAGCATCCCCAATTGACAGGGCCTCATCCACAATAGAGTAGTAGATTGATTTCTTTGTCCTGACGCCCTCTATAACTACACTGACTGGTGCCGATATCTTCTCTTCAGCCACCATAAGCAGCATTGCCAACGCAGTAACACGACCTTCCATGGCATATCTGTAGGCCACCTCCCCGACCTCTCTAGTTTTCTCTGCCAGGAGCCTCACTGCATTCAGATCCTACACATGGAACAAGGTGACACTTTCGTGTGAGAAGATCTATGGACAGCTAGTATTTCCATCCCAAAATAAATTCACTTTTCAAACATAACACACATATTAATATAAAAAAAATTGCAATACCCCTACTTTATCAAATCTCAATACAACTATTTCTCACTTTATCTATTTTCAATATAATTTTTCAATATAATTATTTTTTTACTTTTGTAAACTTCATTGCAATGACTGTTCTAAAAATAAATTTATTTTGAGACAAATAAAATGAACTAAAAATGAATGAGTTTATTACGGTACGAAGGAAGTATGAGACAGTGAATGAACATAATTAGTAGTAACAATACAAACCTTTTCTTGCAGAGAAGACAGAAGATCTTCAATGGAGTTGTCAAGTGACCATTTAACTTGAACTCTGGATAAGAACACCGGTCAGCAAAACAGCCATTGCAGGGAGAGAACTTGAGAAGTGAGCTCAGGGGTCACCGTCACCAGCAATGGACGACACTAGCTAGTGTGCGTACCTTCTGCTCAAGAGAGCGATCTCGAGAGCGACAAGAGGCCGTCCATCGACCAGCTTGAGGTCGGTGCGCGCGTTCTTGGAGAGCAGCAGCTCGATGCACCTGGCCGAGTGCGCCTCGGCGGCGACCTGGAGCGGCGTCCGCGTGAGCTGGTCCCTGGCGTCCACGGGCGACGCCGTGATGCCGTGGCCGCCCTCGAGGAGGAGCCTGGCGCACTGCACGGCATCGTGCTTGCAGGCGAGGTGGAGCAGCCTCGTGGACATCTCCTGGTCCAGCATCCGCGACGCGTCGGAGCCCTTGCGGAGACGGCCCAGCGCCTCCTTCCTGAAGCTTCCCACAGCCGCGAGCAGCAGCGCGGTGTCGTCCTCCGCGACGGCGCGGGACACGGCGGTCTCCTTCCCCGCCGCCGCCTTGTCCTCGCGCGCTGTTGCCTTGGCGCGATCCATGCTCCCGGTCTCTTCACTCGCACCCTGCCAAAATCAAACCACAAAACGAACTCTTCAAACACTTGTAACACAGATGAACACAACGAACAAATAAATTTCGCTCAAGTTTGCATCAACCGAAACCCATAGCCACAAAATATCATCCCTGTACCGCAAGAAACCCACGAAACTTGAGCCATCGCCGCACTGCACGCTAAACATTTTCAAACAAAAGCAGTAAGCGGAAGAAGCATGATATGGGACTGAAACTGGAGACAGATACGCAAGAATGGAATTCCACGAATCGATCAGTCGCCTCTGCTTTTAAGCAGGCACGACAAGGTGCAAGAAACAAGCAGGAAGGGACCAAAAATTGATGAGAGCCAGTGCAATTTCCTTTCACTTCGAAAGCTTAGCCCTCGTCAAATCACGGGGAATCGAATCGAAAGCTCAGAGAGTCACATCAGGACATGATCTCGCAGACCGAAACGAATGACACGTCGTGACGTGTGACATGACACCCGAGTCCCGAGATGAAACTGAGTTACGCAAGAGATCCACGAGCGAAATTTCACCAGATGGGGAAACACCAGCAAGGAAGGTTTGGTCGATACGAGGAGGAACTTGGAATCTCGCTCAGATTGCCAAAAAAAAAAGCAGTTGTTCTGGCCGTGGGAAAAAAACCATAAACACACATCGAATCGCAGCCAAAAAAAACACAATCGAAACAGTATGAAACCACAAAAACTTTGCAAAAACGCGCTGAATCGCTCTGAAATTTCGTACGGCATGAATCCATCAACGAACAACACCTAAAACCCTAGCACTGGTCAATCCAAAATCCAGAAGCGCCAAAACACTAGACGACGCATATTAGCAAAACGCATGGAAGACTCGGACAAATCCGAATGGAAATTCTGAAAAAGAAAAAATGATGAAGCATTCCCCTACTTTGTACGGGAAATGGTTAAAATCCTCCAAAATCATTGTCAAATGAGGCAAATCAATCCAAAATCCAGAAATCGAACCGCACGATCAAAGCATCGCAAGGCAGTTACAAAATTCTCCAAACCCACACGAAACGCAAAAAAGCACAAGTGAAAGAAAAGAGCCAGGGATTAAACAAACCGTCATGATCGCCATATACATGACGGCAAATTTAATCCACGAGGATTCCGAGCAAATGGAAGCCAGCGAGAACCCGGCGCTTCTCAAACCTAAAACATCTAGTCGCCTCGGTGAGCAACAGAAGGCGACGTACGCCATGCTCGCGAGAGCTCAACGAAACCCCCCAAAAAGGACAAAACCACACGGATCCCGGCGAAAATCCTCGAAAAACCCAACCAAATCACATGAATCCGAGGAATAACGCAACCAAAACCCCAACCGAATCAACGTCAACCAATGCTCTCGCACGCAAGCGAAAAACGATCTCCTCGATCGCTGGACGCTGCCTCACCTCTCCCATCCGCGCTTCTCCCCGAGCCGCACCAACCCAGAATGGCACCACCACCACCTCCTCCTCCTTCTCCCTCTCTCCAATCTCAAATAGTCCTCATCCTCATCCTCCACCAACTCACCACGGGAAGGAGACAAACCAAACCAAAGCAGAGTACTCCCTGTCTGCTCTACCCCTCTCTCCCTCTCGTCCTCTCTCTGTTCGTGTGTCTGATCTGCTGCTGCCTCTACCCACTCCTGCCGCTGCAAGGCATCAGCTTTTGCATCCCCCTCTCTCCTCGAGGGAGGAGGAGAGAGCGAGGAAAAGTTTTGTAGCTTTGCGCGTTTTGCCGTTTCGGGCAAGCTAGGCCGCAGCGATCATGGCTGACACCACCCCCGCGTTTGAAATCCCGCACGCCACGTGGCCCCATATGAGTCACTGCCTGGTGGGGCCAACCATCCACACCCTCCTCCTCTGGTGAGTCACTGCCAGGTGGGGCCAACTAACACACCCCTTCCTTCCCCTCGGGTTTGTCTCGTTGTGGCGCTGCGCGTGTCAGAGGCAGAGGGGACAGCGCTCTGCGGCGGAAGCAGAGGGGGAGGGGGGTTTATTTTGCTTTGCGTACGAGGGATGGTTTGGGTGCTGTGGCTGACGGGTGGGGTGTCGAGGTGTGGGTCCTCGGTGTCAGTGGGTTTGGTGGGTGTTCGGCGCGTGGGAGGTGGGTTCGGGTGGGTCCCACGCCGTATCGTTCTTGGGAGATGTGTCAAGGTGAGGAGGTTGGGATGGCGCGTACGGATGAGGTTGGAAGAGGATGACGACGATGCATCCCCTATTTGTCACTTTCTGTTCTAGTACTAATGTTTATGTCTACAGCACTCTTAGTTTAGGGGTTATTTGTTATTTTAGTCAAGGGACTAAAGTTTAGTCCCTTGACTAAAACTTTTAGTCCCTTCTTGTTTGGTTATAGGGATTAAAAGGGACTAAAGATAATTAATTACATTGTATAAAGACCATGTTACTCTTATATAGCCATGCAAGAAAAAAAATAAAAACTCCATAAGAACCCGAGATGCATTAATGTATGATGACGCTTGGAAGAAACCTAAGTCTTTGCCAGCGGCCGAATGATGTGTGCGGGCTTGCGAAAAAAATCGTAGTGCTCATCCTCGTTGCCGGCCATTTCTTTGTTGCGGATATTGCGTCCACTGCAAAAATCCATCCATTCCCAAAATAATCAACAAACAACAATCTTGCTAACATATGAGATATGCGACAAATAAGGTGAGAAATGAATTAATCTACTACCGAGCAAACTGAAGCACAAATGCAGATAGCAGTTGCAGTAATAGAGCGGATTGGACACTGCGCTTATGACTACTGTGTGAAGTATTTCAGAACAGAATGCTACCGCTTGACCTACTCCATGTCAATAAATCCAATACCCGATGTTATGCTGCCTCCTGCTATATTAAGTGATCAATCTCAAAGTCCAGTAACACACGCAACCCCGATAAGAACCCGACGACGGGTTGGCAGGCCAAAGGAGAAGCCAGCAGACCCACGCATCGCAATTAAAAGGGCAGTGCGATGTAGCAGGTGCCAGGGTTATGGTCACAACAAAGCAACCTGCAAAGTTCCTCTGAGCATATAGTCTACCCATGGGTTCAGTTCTCATATCAATCAAGTGAACCACCAAATTTGATGTTGAAGCAAGAACAAAGAGACAGTTATAATGTTTCCAAGGAAAAATCAAACTATACCGGCGGCGGCTCGGGGCGGGAATGGCGGCGTCGAGGGCGGGACCGCCGGCGGCTCGGGCGGGGCCGGCGCCGGCGAGGCGGGACCGGCGGCGGCTGGCGGGCGGACAGCGCCGCGGAGTCGGGACCGACGGCGGCAGAAGGCGGGGCGCGCGTCGAGGCGGGACCGGCGGTGGCTCGGGCGGGACTAGCGCCGGCGGGCGGGACCGGCGGCGGCCAAAGGAGGGACCGCGGCGGCGGAGTCGGGACCGGCGGCGGCAAGTGGCGGGACCGCGGCGGAGAGGCGGGACCGGCGGCGGCTAGGCGGGACCGGCGGCGGCTAGGGTCGGGGCCCAGCGGCGGCGGGCGAGACCGGCGGCGGCTAGGGCGGGCTGGCGGCGAGGCGGGACCGGCGGCGGGATGGTGGCGGAGAGGCGCGGCAACGGCGACGGTGAGGCGCCGAACCGGCGACTGGCCGGTGGTTGCGGCACGGTGAAAGGGCATCCGGTGGAATGGGTGATATTAGTCTCAATAAGCACCTTAATTAGGGACTAAGGACTAAAACTAGTTTAGTCCCTTTTAGTCAAGAGTGTTTGGCATTTTTGGGACTAAAAGGGACTAATTTCAAGGGACTAGAGAGATTAGTCCCTCAACCAAACAGGGCCTTAGTTTCAGCCGTTTCTTCCTCAAAATTATGTGTAATTTAGTGAATACTGAAATATTACATTTAGTACTTAAATGATGAAAAATGTAATTTAGTAGTACTGTGTATGTGTACATTTTCAGTGTGCATTTCTCTTCTATTGTTTTTGTCAAGGTATAGTTGTGTGTAGCTTATTGATTGAATAAGTATAATACATGTGGATCACATTTTATGTTTTATTTTACCTAGGTATAGTGTTGTGTAACTTAACAACTGAATGGGAAAGTACAATTACGCGGTTGCTTGTTGGCACGTATTTTCCTTTGAAAGGAACACAGTAAACGGAATAGTTAAGTTGGCACGTATGGTCCGTACCCTCTGGCAGCAAATAGTTGAGTCGTGTACTGGCATACTTGTATCTTGGCGCGTATTTTTCCTTTTCGAGGAACACAGAAAGTACCAACCAAGTTGGTTTATGCTCCAACAAAGCGAGAATATTTCTATCACTCAAGCTAACTATAACTACTTACTATTACTAACAAAAGCATTTGTACTTTAAACTCGTTATTTTTTAATTAAGATTCATATTGTATATTTTATCTCTGTTAGAATGTTTGTTAAACTATTAAACATATATTTTAAAAAAGAACTTTTGATATATAACAAAATTACTTTTAAAATATAAGATAAATCAAAATTTTAAGTTTGAAATAATTAAAATTTAATTAATTGTATGGTAATGATTTTTTCACCCCCAACTTCGTTTTCCATGATGCGTGGGTGGGCGATTCGGTCGGACTCGAACAAACAAAGTCTGCGCCACAGCAAAGCTCTGCAAGCAGCAGACGAGGCAGGGGCGCAGGCAGGACGACGTTCAACCACAGTACACCGAGCGGAGAAAGAGGGATATAGTACATAGTACCTGCATGACTGCACTGCACTTTGCCCATGCGAATTCCACCACATTACAAAAATACTCCTACCCAATTTACCCATACGTATCAGGCAATCGATCAAAGTGATGTAAATTAATAGTAGCGGATTAATAGTCATGGATCCATGTAGCACGGGAATTCCATACATAAATAAATTCATTTTTAATAAATTCATTTTTCACCTATTTCACACATACCAATGTAAAAAAAATAATAATATATCATTGCTTTATCAAATCTCAATGTGATTATTCTCTACTTTATTTACTCTAATGTATTTATCTCTACTTTTATAAACTTCGATGCAATAATTATTTAAAAATAAACTTAGGACAAATGAAAGAGTTATAAATAAACTTATTTTGAAAAAAGGAAGTACTCTATATATATTTGGCATTCTTATAAGTGGTGTCTTTCTAACTGCCTGCCTGTTTTATATTTGTCTGTTTTATATTTGTCTTTAGATCATTGCAATTAGAGAGAGAAATTATCTTAATATTCTCACTTTTGCTGATGTGACATCACAACTAGGACAATTGTTCCTTCTATCCATAAAAACAAACTTAATACGAAAATATGACACATCCTAGCACTACGAATTTGAACTGAATACTTTTTACTTTTTACAGGACGGAGAGAGTAACGTGGACGAGTGATAAACAATGTCCATTTTACCCCTTCTCTCCACTTCTGTCATTGTTATAGATAAGGAGTACCCAATACTTCGGTGTTAAACTCGGCAGGGTTCACCATATATCAAGTCTTGTATGGAATCATACCACGTATACAATAGGTATTCCAGATAAAGAAGTAGAAAAAAAAGTTCTACTCTGACACTACAAGAACTACTAGGATCGTTTCCATACTTGGTTCCCTAGTTTTACTTGGATAAGGGGATACTTGAGGGTATAAATACAAAACCCCTAGGAAGAGAGCGGATATGCCAATAGAAGCCAAGACAAACCAACATACACCGAAGCAAGCCTGAACAAACCCAATCTGGAGCCACAAAGGCCGACGTGAGGGATTTAAAGCTACCTCCAATCTCGCCAAGTTCATATTCAAGGAAAAAGACTATACTACCCGTCGACTACGTGCGAGAGATCTATGCTACTAAGCCGATAGAGATTAGATTGGGTCATCCCAAATTTGTACTCATGTGATACTAATATAAAGGCAACATCGACTTTGGCCAACGGGGGTAGGGGTATTACCTGTCAGTTAAGGGGCCCGAATCTGTATAAAAACCCCTGTCTCCCATCTTTTTTACCTCAAACTCGCGTATGCCCTGGTTCCAACAATCCCCATACCCTCCAAATACAGCCTTCGGGTATAGCCCGTTGACAGTGGCGCACCAGGTAGGGGACTTGGTGCTTGAAGGCTTCAACGAGATGGGTTCAAGAGACGAGGTTCCAGACAAGGAATCCTTCGACGACTTCAGATTTGGGAGATATGACCCGACCAAAGTGTGTTCTCTTCTAGATCGGAACCCTCATCATGTCAATATTAGTCAAGACATTGTTGTACGATTTTTCGTTGAGGGATACTTCGATGACTTCGGATCTTATGACCCAACCAAATCAAAACCATTGTGATCCAACAGTATGAGCTATTGAGATTACAAGTTCAAGACGCCACCGCTACGGAAAACAACAGTTTAATATCGTCAACCACTAGGCTTCAATCCGGGTCAACCACTTCCAAGTTGATTAGTATCACTAATCAAGGTAATTCATATATTGATTTGTTAAATCAATTTACTGATTTCGTAGATACATCCGATATGTATCTACAAAGGTACGCAATATTTTATATAATTAACCAGACCTATTTTCAGATCAGTAATTTATTATGTTTACCTATAGCATATTTTTTTATACAATATCTATTGTTCAAGTGTTTCCTATATTAGACCGACTATGGTCTAATAGTGGTGCTCGCGCTATTTCTTCTGTATAAATCATGCTTCTTACAGTAAATATAGTACCCAATATTTGATCCAAATCTGCTCATTATATCTTGACCATACTAGAAAATTTTTACAGTTTTTTGAATACATGCTTGATATTCTCTGTTATATATATTGCCTTCTAGAAAATATTTTCAAGCATAATCGAGCATTTTAGTAGACGATGGTCGAGTACGCCCCATTGTCGAGAACTTTCTTGAACAAACGAGGAGCTAACAGACCAAACCTACCAACAAATATCGACGACCTATCTTATATCTAGTTCCGATTACGCCCGGTCTATTTGTGAAAAGGTTGCTACGTGTAATCGCCTCGCGAACGTTGTCGCCTTGATCACCTAGCATGATTGTGAACGGACGTCTGATATGCTTGTAAGTTGGGTATGTTAAGTCATGCTGGCCACATGACACGCACATGTAAAAAACGACTCAAGCGCCTCTACGAGTGGTCAAGGTATGACTATGTTAACGATCAAATTTGGTAAGCAAATTTTTAAGTTTAAAGCTAAGATTGAAGCGGAATCGGAGAAGCGTAATCTGCGGAGAAACAAAGACCGTGTCGGCTAAGTCCGAATCGGCTCGAAGTCGTCAGTGTCCGAGTCGGACTAGGACAGCCGATAGCCGATTCCGATTGAAGATAAAAATGAAGCCAATTCCGAAAGGAAAGCTTGAGGATAAAGTGTTGGATTCGGTTTCCAAAATGCGCTAAAGATACTGACATCTATGGATAAGGTCCTACAACGGCAATTGTATCTGTTAAGGTATGATATTTTGTATAGTTTCCTTTCGTGATAATGTCGGTTTGTTTTGTAATTTAATCTATAATAGGAAACGTGTCCGTCACGGACTCATTGTGTATACGGGTATAAATATGACCCGAGGACTCCTTGTAAATATTTCAATCAACAATTATAATCTCTGCTCCTCGCCAAACCTTTTCGTTTTTACTTTTCTTGACAAGTTCTTGCTTTTGCTCGGGCTGCATCGACGTCGATCTCCGAACGAGGTAATTCCTTGTTGCAAGTGGCTTGTATCGTTGGGGTTAGTGCTTACATCATTATAATACTCTAATTTCAATGTTATAAACTGCTTGAGTTATCATACGTGACATATAATCTAGAACAATGTCTAGATCTATCTTGCAATCGACTGAGTTCTCTCTGAAAACAACAGCAGGTGGAGCTAGATCTAGATGTTGATTTAGATTATATGATGTGTCTACCGTCTCGAGGGGTTCTCATTGGCACATACAGATCTAGTATTTCTTCTTATACTTAATGTTGCATCAAATCGACCTGTTAAGTCGCTTTTAGAGGTATATAGATCTGTTCAACATAATGTTTACCATTAAAGACAGTGTCAGGGTTTCAGCCGGTCTTACCTATTTTAATCGTCTTTTTAGTATTAATTACTATTAGATGTATTAGAGCCGCCTTTTATATTAAGATCTCAATCTATTTAAATGTCATAAGCCAGCATCAATCTGTTGAATCTATCAACAACCGATTGATCTAGGTTTATCGCATTTAACTCAGGTTAATATCTTTTTATAAAATATATCGGAGTATTAGCCGATTTACATTAGACATGCGACATCGGCTGGGTTATGAATTCATATAATTTTTATACTAATGCACTTTTAGATCTAAGTGGTTTATACTGTCTCGGTATACTACCGATCTATCCCAATCACTTAGTTTAAATGTGTGTTGGGATAATGATTTTATGTTTATTGATGTCTTTAGCCGATCAAGTAGGATCTAATCTTAACCCAAACACATATTTCTTGTTTTCATGTTGGTTACAGGATCAAACCAACTGGCACGCCCGAATTTCACCAAAGGCAATCAACTTGGACATGCACTAGAGTAAAGCAAATCTCTCAGGCCAGTGCGTGGGAAGCTTTTCTCATCAACAGACTACACCCGGTCCTTGACCAACGTTGTAGCAATCCCACCAGCATTGTTTCGTTGTTAGAAAGAACCAGATGCTACGATGTTTATTAAGTCTGATGATACTACGATTGTTTCACTACTTAAAAGATTCATAGTGTTTCTGTCGTCCTATCTGACATACCGCATACCACACGGGAACATATCGCGTGACACCAATCATGCCCGAGTCCAATTGTAAGAATAGAAAATAAAAAATCTAATCTAACTTGCCGCACAACCAAAGCCACGAAGCTTTCTATTTCTTTATCTTTGTTTTTTTACCTACTTACTTTCCTTATTAAAACATTAGTATTGTTTTTGTTGTCCGTCGTGTAGATTTCCCATGCGCGCGATGCTACACCAATGCAAGTCTGATTCCTGGCCTTGTTCTCGATTGCTAAAAATCGTGATTTTGTTTTGTTTAATTGTTATGGAGAACTGATGCTACGATGTTAATTAAGCCTGATGATACTACGATTCTTTTATCATATATATATGTTGACGTGACGCGCGATCACGCGAGACATCGAGTCCGTCCCAGATCGATAACTGCCATGCGAGGCTTCTTCCCGCCTTTGTCGTACTGGTGAGGGAGTGCGCGTAGCCTCCACCATGCGCAACTCATCCGCGGCACCTGGCCTATCGTCCACTCCTTCGACGGTGGCGCTATCCCTCTGAGCAAGCAGTGCATGTGTCAAGACGAAGGCACAAAACATGAGAGAGTGTAGGATTGGATTGCTCGAGAGGCTACACACGTAGATAGGGACCAAGCTTAAGTAAGGGCCAGAGGTGGCTTGGTTATCGAAGCAACGATGTCCACGGATCGAACAAGCACGGCAGTGGGCGACGGTCATGGGTCTGTGTGGACAGGCGCGTTGGAGGCAGTGGTGGTGGCGACTAAGCGCCACAAGCCAGCGCACATGCAGCGAGCCATCAACTCGACTTGCCTGCTGTCACGAAATTCCATCCCGGAATTTCTGAAGCTGAATATGTATTTAAATCCCTGTCCAGGACCAACCAGGATACACAAATGATAAATTGTATATACAGATCCACGTCTTAAAAACATATAAAAGTCTTACAAGATGCAGTGAAAAAATAAAATAAACTGGCTAAACTAAACTTGACGCTTACGGCGTGACGACTCCACTCCACAGGCATCCCTTGACTGCAGCGACAAGCCTACTTGTCGACGAACTCATCTGCAGCTTCATCCTCCTGCTATGAGGTGGGGGAAAGGAAGCAAGACTGAGTATATTCCAGGGTACTCAGCAAGTCATACCAAAGGGAGGTATGACGTAGGATAATTCAAGGGGACGCTAAGGGTTAACTTTTGCATAAAGCAAGCATTTCACAAAGATTAGTTGAAAGTAGTAAAACAGTGATTATGTTTAATTAAGCAAGATTAATCATCTCTGCTCAACGTTACACCACGTTGAGTCAGACCCAATTCATCCAACTATTCTAATCAGTTCCATTTAGCCAAATTATTATCAGTGGGACTAATCAAGGTGAATCTGGTTGACCGTCCATAACCATGGGCATGACTATTCAAATAGTTTCTAACTCTGATCAGAAGTGTACGTCTATATCCACAAGACACAGCCCCACAACGCGTTCCCATGCGCGTTGACATGCCACCATGATATATCGAAAAGGGGTCTGTGACAGGACCATTCGCATAACCCTTCCTGACCAAGCGACACCACGCCTCAGGTTTCGCCCTTACCCCTAAATCCAGGGTAGGCAGCCCCCTCTTGTGCCTAGGTGAATCCGGGAGCCGTATAGACCTTTCCCGGTCCATCCAAACTCCATGACGCCCACCCTTGGTTGGATGCGTCGGTCAGGAAAAGCTACACTACAAGCTCAGCCGTTGCCCACACTGGCTTGTGGTACGCACTAACAATTCTTCTAGGGTTTTCCGCGATCGGTCCTTAACTGTCATGGGTGCGTCTATCAAAACCGTGCATCCACAGCCCACCATGTGGTCATATTTTATTTAACCTCTATCCTAGAGTCTGAGACCATCATTTCATGTGACTTTAAATTAGTTACATAGTTCTCCTAGTAATGATCTAGTTGAACTATGCGGGTTAAGCATGTCCTAACCCTACATCTAGTCATATTAGTTCCTAGTCAATCAATGAATTAGGGTAAACGACCTATGCTGAGTACTATAGGTCCCATCCCGATGACATTATAAAACAATAAAATTTAATGGATAAAGCGAGAATAGTTTGTAAAGTAGGTACAATATGATCAAAAGGTACATGACTTGCCTTGGTCTTGCGTTTGCTGGACTTCAGCGACTACTTTAAAATAAACCGGAGCTTTGGCGGAACCGGAATCTAATCGACAAACAAAGCACATCAAAAATAGGCTATAAGACTATTGAAACAGACAATTAAACTATTTTTAATATGTTCTAGACATTTTTATGAGTCCACTGCAACGTGAACAGACTCAAACAAACTTCAGATGAATTTTCTATGATTTTTAGAAGTTTCTGTGATTTACTAATAAAGAAAAAACAAAAACATGATTTATGGCACAAGTGTTGGCTAGGGCTGACGTTAACCAACGGCGGGCGGCGGCACCAACAAGGGGGCTTGCGGGTCAGTGACGCAAGAGGGAGCAACACACAGTGGACTCGGTCCACTGGCCCTAGGCAGACACGCGCACGCCATGTGGCACTCGCGTGGCGACTATGAGGCAGCCACGTGCGCAGCCACGTGGGCGACGGTGCCACGGCGGCACGGAGTACGGGATGGACGGCTCGGATCCATCCGTCGGATGGATCCGAAGGTCGAGAGGGCGGGCGGCGCACATGACCTGCGGCGAGGCCACGACGTGGCAGCACCGACAGCGGAGCAGCGGCGCATGGGACCCAAAGGTCATCGACGAGCGACGGAGGGACGACGGACGACTGCGCACACGACGCGATGCGAAAAAGCGCACGTGACTGAGAGGGGTGGCGCTGCTAGGCGGCCGGCGATGGAAATGGTGCGGCGGCCAACGGCGGAACGGGCAGCGCATGGGCCCTAGTGGCACCGGCGACCGGCGAAGACGGCGCACGTGCACACGCGCGTGCGAACGCGAGGTGCGGCATCTCGGGACCGAACGAAAATTAAACAGGGAAAAGAAAGGGGGAGAGAGACGTCTTGCCGACGGCTGGACATGAAGAGGAGGACGACGACAAGCGAAATGGGCGGCGGATTTTTGGGGAAAAGCAGTGGCGAGTGTGGTGGTGGCGTCGGATTTGCACGGCGAGCAGCGGCGCGAGCGAATCAAGCGGTTGGAGCTTGGGATGAGGCAGCGGAGCGAGAGTTCGCGGTGCGGGGGCACGGAAGAGCTCGGCTCGATGCGATTGCGAAAGGGGAAACTTGTGCTGGGGTGTGGGGAAGCTTTATATGCCGTGAGGGAGTGCGAACGTGCCCGGGAAAAGCGCGAGAAGACGATGGATTAGGCGGTTCGAAAATGGCGGCGTTCGGGATTTTGAAATCCGGCATTGCGGCTTTTGGGCGCGCACGGGACGTGGGGAGAGGGGAAAGTGGGGACGCGGGGTGCAGGCGTGAGCGCGGAGTGGGCGGGGTGGCCGAGTAGGCGTGACGTGGCCGGGGAACGTGGCGGCATGGGCGGCGGCCGAGATTTCCGATGAGAGGTTGGGGATGATAGGTGGAGCCCACCTGTCAGTCCCCGACCCGACCGAGGAGGGGATGCGGACTTCGGCGCAGGCGCGGCTCGGCTCGGGCCTTGGCTTGGGCCGGCCCAGCTGAGGAGGGAGGCCGCGCGTGTGAAAAGGACGGGGAAAATGGGCTGGCGGCCCACGGCTGAGGAAAAATGAGGAAAAAGAGAAAAAGGAAAAGGAAAAGGAGAAAGCCCCTTTTTCTTAAGGAAATTAATTTTGATTAGCCTAATTCAATTTTTAAAATTGTTTTTCTTGCTCTGAAAATTCCGATAAAAATTTTGTTAGTGTATTTTGACATGGGAAATTTAAGAAAAATCCCACCAAGCCATTTTCAATTATTAAATGGATTTTAATTTTAGAGTTTGTCCTCTTTTACTTTTTCCGATTTCTTTTGCACAATTTTACATAGGTGATTTTTTAGACTATGGAGAAAAGCGGGCGTGACACTGCGTACGAGCGTCGCCTCCTCAAGACGTACCTCAATCGACTCCGTTCTTCGTGTATTCCTTTGTGATCCTCGGCTACAGGTGCATGCAACCCTGATCGGATATGGTGCATCATCACTGTCGACGAGCCCCTGATGTGGTAGGTGGAGCCGTGCGGAGGTACATAGACGAGCGGCAGACCTGTAGCGTCATCTTGGATCGCGCCAACGACATTTCATGACACACAGGGTGTCGTTGTATATATTATCTAAAACTTTGTTGATAAATGCAGTGATGACTATCTATTGAGACATTACATGTATAAAGTTTATTGACCAGTATTTTTTATAGTTTCATTCAACAATCATGTTTTATATATCATGTTACGTATCATTACACCGTATGATGTAAACAATAGCTTTTATTTTAGCTATTTCCATTTAGTTGCCATAAATAGTGGTAGAAAATATTTTAGCTATTCTCATTTGGTTGGCATAAATAATGGTAGAAAAAGATAGATAATGAATTATGCAGTGGACAAGATATATCACTTATATTACTTGCCACAATATCAATATTCATTATACAAAATCTAAATATTTATACAACATTACAATGTTACGCTGTTATATACTACTATTGACCTTATAATATTACTTGCTTAGTTGTTCTTTTGCTTTCAAAATTGATGGCCTAAAAAATGAATATGAATAGTATGGGGGTGTCATTCCGGGGTAGTACATGGACTAGAGTTGAAGTCAAGATGGAGTCGGACTGCGAGTCTTCGGGATAGGGTCGGGAGCCCAACCTTTCCTTAGGGTCGGTCGCCCCGACCTCCCCCCAGTCCGACCTCGGCACTCTTTTCTCGATCTCGACTTCTCGACCCGACTTTCGGCCTCCTCGGGACAAGACTTGGCTTGCAAGGAGGCGAGGAGGGACAACCCGACAAGAAATGACGTCACCCGACAGCACAGTACAGGTGATATCTGCAGAGGAGGGGTCCCAAGACAGGATAAGGCACAAGACACCCACGGCGTGCAGGCCCAAAGAACATTTCCATGTAACTTTTCAATGTTGTTTGTACTTCCTTTTTAGATCTTTTAGTCTTAGCTTTTTTGGCCCCCAAGTCTCTTGTAACTTCCTTCCTTGAGCTATAAAAGGAAGGGTAGGACAGGCTGGGGGAAGGATCCGGGTTCAGATCTCATTTTCAGTTCTTTGCTAGTTCTTGGCCAGCTTGCTCTAAGCCCCACGAACTCTCTCTTGTAAACCTTGTTTAGCATCCACCCCAACAAAAAATACTGGACGTAGGCCTATTATTTTTTGGGAGGACTGAACTAATATAAATCTTGTGTCTCTTGATCTTTGGCTCGTCTTAGAGACTTGAGTCGACCACCAGATTCTGAGAGAAGGCGCATTCTCGACCACTCACTCACCTCTTTGGCACCCCCTCGGAGGACTGCTGACCTACCCATCAACAAATAGAATGTAGTCATGCATCACTAATTTATGAGTATTTTGGTTGTCTTGCACTGTGCTCTTTCACTTATGTTCTTTTAAGCATAATGATTTAATATATAACTAGACAACCAAAACGTTCATAAATTAGTCAGGCTATAGAATTAGAGGTTGAATCTTACCATTATTTGGTAAATTAACAACAAAATCAGTATCCTGTGTACAACGTGTTTTTTATCACCAGTTGTAACGCACGGACAATTTTGCTAGTTAACCTAACAGCCTATACGATGTGGCCCATAGGGATAACGGCCCACGGCCCACAGGCCGCGTCTCAACAAACGGGCCGTGCTGCGCTGCGCCAATTCTAGTTTTCATTTTACGCGTCTCCTTTCTGAAAGCGTACTTTAGGATTTACGTATGCGGGCGGTGGAAGCTTATCTGCTTTTCCATTGGCATTTCTTTCCCCCAAATTTGTGCTTCCCTCCCTCCTCTTCTCGAACCCTCCGACCGCCACCGTCCTCGCCGTCGCCGGCGCCGAATTCCGCCGCGATATCGCCCCCGGAGGTAAGAGATTCACTCTCTCTCAGTAAATATAGGTTGTTCATACCCTAGGTGCGCCTATCCCTGCTCGATTCGAGCTACCGGCTGCCGGCTAAATCGGCAGCGCTGTCGCCGTCGGCGGCGTTCCGAAATTATACATATCTATGGCGATGATTTGATGTGCTCTCCTTCGTGCCAGGAAATGGTGTGCAGTAATTTTCATGCTTCAATTCGTTAATTTCGTTTGAAGTGTCTATTTTTGAAAGTTATTAACAGTAGCAGTGTGTTTGTGTGCTGCAATTGATCTAGCCTGCGCAATCTGTTGCTTGCTGATAATTGTGTTGTGATGTACTTGCCTTGATATAAATTAATGCTGGGTTTTTTCCCATAGCCATTAAATTCAAACAACTAGACCACTAGTTATCGCCGAAGTACAGTTTGGAAGCAGTGTGGGTTTGACTGCCTGCTAGCTTTAAATTTTTCCACGGTCAGATTAAGGAAATTTTCGTTTTCACTTGTTGTTTTTTTATTTCTCAACCTCCCATTAATTGCTCCCAGTTAAGGTATTTTCAGTTGGAACATTAATTATAACTTATACAATCGCAGATGGGATTTACAGATGAAATAGTACAAGTAGATGTGTTAGAAAGGCACTTGTTGGCTGGTTTATCACCAGATGATTATAAGGGAATAAGTGAGGATGTGGTCCTGTATGATGCATCATTTGAGGCAACGGAGGAGAAGTTTGTCAAGTATCAGATTACTCGGTGGATTCTGCTGTCAATATTGTTGATCTTAGCTTGGGGAGTAGGACTCCTCATGCTGCTTTACTTGCCAATTTGGATATATGTGTGCCGGAGGGATTTCCGCTCAAGGAAGCTATGTTTGACTCCACATGCTATTGTCTATAAGGTATCTGCATGTTGGATAGTAGATGGAAACTCCTATTTGTTTCTGTTTTCCCTCTTTGGTTCTTACTAATATATCTAACATCCCTGTTCTTAATCCAGGTAACTAGGCCTGTCACTTTTGAGAAATGAGAAGCATGTTGTCCTTCATTCAGTTTCTGATATTGTTGTCGAACAAGGTAAGCTGGAAATAACACAGATCAAACTTGTTCGTGACGATTCATTTAAATAGATTGTTTTTGACTTGGTTACTAAACTATTAAAGTGCTCTTTCTAGGACTTGGTTATGATATATATATATATATATATATATATATATATATATATAGAGAGAGAGAGAGAGAGTTGGGCTGCGGTGGCGCGCGCACGCCCATCCGTGTGGCATGGCCAAATCTCTAATTTGAAAAGTTAAAAATCCGAACCGTTCAAATTGTTCTACATATTAATATCTCCTTGTAGACTAAATTTTACATTTTTTTGAAATTTTTTACTATTTTATCGGATAGGTCAAAGATGTAATAAAATAGATACTCCAGAAATTGTTGGATTAATGCATCTTTGACCTATCCAATAAAATAGTAAAAAATTTTTAAAAAAATGTAAAATTTGGTCTACAAGGCGATATTAATATGTAGAACAATTTGAACGGTTCAGATTTTCAATTTGAGTTCTCAAATTAGAGATTCGGCCATGCCACACGGGATGGGGCTGTGCGGCGCGCCACACAGTAGCCCAACTCTCTCTATATATATATATAATTCCATCTTTTTGTGGAGTTAGTGCCAATCCTGTTCTTTCCTAGGTTCTGACTTGTGAAAAGCTATGTTAAGAAGTTTGTTCTTGGTTTTTTTATTGATGAGTGACATTTGTGGTGCAATATGCTCAGTTGTCAACTGTACTCACGTAATATCTGTAGGTTATCTCCAATCCCTTTTTGGTTTATATTCAATCAGAATTGAGAACATTGAAGTCCGAAGGCCTGCTAGTGATGAGATAAAGATAACTGGAGTTACTCATCCAAATGATTTCAGGAAGGTACTAAACATTTTAATTTATCTATCTCAGTCTACCTTGAGTTATTGTCACATTCGGACATGCTTTCTTCAGGCTGTTCTCGTCCATCTTTTGAATACAAGGAATCTGAATCTCAGTAGAAAAGCTTATGTACACGATGATCAGCAGAGCACAAGTTCTCAACCTATAACTATGTCTTCGGTATGTCTTCAGTTCTGCCGCTTAATGGTACCTTTTTAACAGTGTAAACTGTACAGATCCTTTGCCCTGGAACTACGAGAGATCCAACTGTTCTGAATGTGCAGTAATAGTAAAACTAAGAATAAACATTACTTTGTATATTGAGGTTCTGATTGTATGATACCTTAGGAAGCATTGTTCATATATCCACTTGTCCAGATTCGTAGCTAAAAATTGCTACATTTTTGAACGGGGGGAGTAGCTTCTAACAGCATACATGGTTTTGTTAAGTTAAGCTTGTATTTCCATATTACCCTATTAAACTTGGCTAATGTTTTTGTATTACAGACCATTTTCACTGATCCCTGTGCTTTGCATGATATATACATTGAATTTTTGAGGTGCCACCTCTTGGAGATTTGATATTAGAGAAGCTTGACGAAGTTGAAATCTCTGTGAAGGTGATATTTACAGTACCACTGTTAATTTCTCTAAGTTTTAATTATTTTCTGTTTTGTTCTCATACCATTATAGAACATGGGTAATACCAACACCTGTAGGGAAAATCTTTAGTCGTCCTGAACTCTATAATGTTGATAAGTTTATGCATGAGCCCTTGGGTGGAATAGACTACAATCAGCAACACTTGCTGTAGAGCTAACGTTTGTAGGGGTAAAGGTACTGCTTAACATGACAAGCTTATGAGAACCCAAGAATTTTGGATTTTTAGTTTGATGATTGGAAGCATTGAGCCAAACTCACAGGCATAGAAGTATTACCACAAAATTCCTGTACTATTTACTTCTCTAGGGCCACAGATCTGCATCTTATATATTTTTTGGGGTAACCCAGCAAATTTTTTTTGGGGTACATTTTGTTGTTTTACAACTTTTATTATACATGTCTTAAATACAATATTAAATATGTTCTTTCTAACTGATATGGTTCCATTCAAATTGAGAGTAAATGTTGCTGTTATGCAGAAAATGCAAGCACTGCTAGAAGATGTTGAGACATCCAGAATGAAGACTTAATATGTTTTGGTAGGTATGCAAAGTTTTAGTTGATTGCTCCCCATATTTTCTATACTGTGCAGCAATGTTGCTCCTATATTAGTGTGCTGTATTTTTGGCCCTTAATGTATGTTTCACCCAGAGTGTTTCATGATATGTCATATTGTCAATTTGTCATTCTCTTAGCTACTGGACTATTAACCAAACCATCCAAGAGGGATCCCTTTCATGGACTTTATAGATTTCGTTTCTATACCCAATTTAAATCACAAGTTCCACAAGTTTTCTGGCAGAGCTCTGAAATGATGTCCTTCCTTAGAGGCCCACTATCTGTGTCACAACCCTGTTGTTGAACTCAGCAAGAACTTGAATGAAGCACTCATTTTCTGCAGAAACTATACAGAACATGAATACTGCGTATGACCTTATCTCTCTCTAATTTGATAGAAATTTCTTGCCTTGAAAAAGCAACTACAAAAGCACGCAGTTGGAATCACATTAATCAGCCCAAAACCTACTCTTACTATGCTAACTTAATAGTCAAACTTGAGCTCTAGTTAGTAAAATCCTTCTGCTCTTCAGAAAACTCTGGAGTGGCCAAGTTGGTAACTAATATGCTTGTTACTGGTGGTTTTCTCGATTCTGATGTCCTTAATGCTCAATAAATTACATTAGGAGTTATAATGAATTAAAATATGACCACATGTCACTATCACAAAATATTTTTTTACATAAAAGGCCGACACTTCACAAAATGTATCCAATTCAAAAATGGTGAGCAAAGATGCCGCTTAGTCTTGATTTTTGTGGCAGCAAAGTATGATGAGGCCCTCTTTTGAGGATCTTGTACAACAACTTTGTACACTGTTTAAGTTTTTATTTGTCAAAAGCCTATGGAATCTTTTACTGGGTATTTTGGTAAATGGTATTCCTCTGGTTAGATATGTTAATAATCCCTGCCTGGTGACTTGCATTTCCAATATGTGGTTCATTGAACCATAAGCATCCAGTCATCGTGGAACCATGGGAAGTTGGAAAAATAAAAAGATTAGCAACAACAGGTAGAGCATGGCTAAAAGGCAGTATCTGCTTCCAGTCAAGGCTGACTGCTTAACTTTTCTCCCCTTTTTCTCATCCTATGTTCACACTTCCCAGTACCACTCCCCATGTTCCCAATAACTGTAGTAGTCAGTAGTATTTAATCTCCTGGCTGAAGATTGTAGTGTGCCTGCAAACAATTTGTTTGGGTGTCCTTGTCCCTGATTTATTGGGGGAATGGATCCACCATAACCTAGTTTATTGATTAGGTGGTTCTGGCTGCATAGCTTTATGTCTCATCTATAGTAGTTTAAGCACATAGTGGTCATGAATTAGGTCATGAATTATGTTGCCTTTTGTTTGTTCTCCATTAATTATCATAATTGATTAATATTAAGTAGGAACCTAAGTAATCCTTGATTAAGTGCCACTCATAGCAGCCTCTAGTGCTGTCGGGCATGACTTTATGGTAGTGTGATTGATCCAAGCCTGTCTTGCCCAATCAAACCGCTATTACAGCCTGACACGATTGCTGTTACTGGATGTCTTTGCCTACCTGTGTAGCCTGGACTATCTTGGAGCGTATAGTGACAAAGTTCTTATTTTTGGGGATATTTTAAGATTGAACAAGATATGGTTGGTGCCCTAGTCGTGGATATCAGCGTCACGGTCATGGTTACTGTGGATTGTGGTAAGCTGGTGCAGACATTTCCACGGTTGCTATATAGCTTGAGCAAGTGTTTAACTATGTTATTGTCTTATGCATTATCGTGTCTAGTAGGGAGGCCGGGATCTGGAGGGACGGTGGCGAGTAGTCGGCTTGTCGGTTTTTCAGAGTTCGGCGCTGCTCCTGGCCTGCCGTGCTCTGTTTTTTCCTTCCCGTCCTCTCCTGCGTTTACATTGATTTCCTAGTCTTGCGCGTTGGCGCGGCTTGGCGCGGCCTAGGATCGGCATCATATTGCCGTTGTAATCAAACTCTTTTACTCCCTAAGTCTTAATGAAATTGGTTGTCCGACTTTTGGCCAACCCGGCAAAAAATTATCGTGTCTATGAATAGGTACTTAGATACCGATGAATTAGTGTTTGCATCCTATCGTGTGATTAAGCTGGGAATTTCACTTTCTGCACATAAAGGCAGAGTTGAAAGTTACAAGCCTTTAAGATTCTAACAGAGAAATATCAACTAAGTGATGCGGATAAAAGTTGAAGCATGCCACTTTCTTACCTAGTGGTATTAAGATTACAGTGGGCATGTCTTTTTTTATTTATTACAAAAGAAATAACAAAAAAGATAAATGCTTCCCTTTCTTTTGAGAGCACTTACAATTTGTTGAAATACACAGAGACGGATGGTACATTGTCTTCTTGGGCAAACCATTTTTTAGTTCCAAGGTGAAAACACTTGCTTAGCTTATTCTGTTGAATTGTCCTGTTTGCAAATAAAAAAACGGTTTACCATTCCTTTGAAGGGCTTTACATATTGCTGAATACTACAAAACAAAATTTGAATGATTCAATAGCTCATAGAAAATATTAGCATAGGTGTGGGTAAAGCATAGTGGTACTTGTGTGGAAGTCTGCACATTTACTGCGTTAGAATTTGATATGTGTTATTCTAGTAGCATGTGGCTGAGAAGTGCTCATATGTTATAGATTTTACAGATCGCTAAAGCTTTGATCTTAAATAACAAGTTTGGAAAGGAAAAAAAAGAGTGGTACCACTGCGGAGTTTGTCTTTTAGAAATATGCTGTTATAAACTTTTTTCTTACAGATATGCTACTCCTATTTAAAAGGCAAAATTGGTAATATAGCATGGAAAGTTCCTGTTTCTACAGTGGCATCAATATAATTTTGCCTTTGCAAAACTAGTTGCCGAGAGCTGTATAGCCACAAAAACTATGCATTCTTTGGATGCCAGGAAGTGAGACATAGGGATAACAAGTGTTTGATAAATTTTTAGGGTCATGGGTGGAATTTTTCCAATATAATTTGGGGTGTTACCAAAGTCAAATGTGTTGCTTTTTTGCTCTGTTGTTGATCGTTCAACCGTGGACCATGACAAGAGTCAGACAAATGTCTTCCCCTCTTCTTGTAGTCTAAGCTATCCTGTGGGTTTACGCATGTTGTTTATGCACTAAATATACTACTTAATGTTGAATCGGTACAATGACATTGCTGGTTGTGGTTGACTTAAGTATTGGGGAAATTCAGCTAATTAAAATGCACCCACGCCCCTGCCAGACCTAAGTTCTAATGCTGATATCTTTCTTCTCGAGATGTCATATGTACTTGTGTATTTTCTCGAGATGTCATATGTACTTGTGCATTTTCTCGAGATGTCATATGTACTTGTGCATTAACGTGTGGTTCAATTTCAAGGTTTCGTGTTCAATTCTTCACATGCTTACAATTTCTTTTTTAAAATATATTTGAAGAAACGTTTTTTTTAAAAAAATATTTGGAGGAACGGCTTTTTCTAAATCTCGTTTTTTTCGAGATGTCTAGATTGTTGTGCAAGAAACTAAGATGACAAACACAACCAAGATTACGCCTTGTATCCTCGGATCCTGATTGGGCAGGAGAAAGGTGTATACTCTATGCACAAGTGGTTTTCAGTTTTGAGCTTTGACCAACACCCAAAGTCCCCGCCCTTGCATCACTTTATTAGCATATCACCACTTCATAGACAAACAAACAAAACCATTTTAATATTTCTGTAATAAGAACATATATCTTCCGAATCTGAATTGACCACATGCTCCTTTTACTGCTCTTATTGATCGTGATAGGCAGCTGATGAGCTGATATGTATGGACTCTACTAATTCTCTTGTCACATTATGTATCTTTCTTCTGTTTTTATTCGTACCGACTTCTCCAAGTTTCTACAGCTAGCTGACAATTTTTATTTCTTTCGTTTCCAGTGGGTATACATATATATATATACAATATATATATATATAATATTGTATATTAACCTATCACTGCTTGTGTTTTTGCATGTTTTTATTACTGGGATTAGCCATGGCTTTCATTGGGTCCACAATTAGGTCACAGATAGCAACATCGTCTCTGGAACCTCACCCTTGACCGTTGACTTTGGCGTACGTGTGCACTGCAGGGCAATGCGGCTGTGATGTGAGCCAGTTTTTTTCTTCTTCTCAGCGGGGGAGGGGCGCCGGCTGGACACTGGGCCCCGGAGCTAGCCTATCGTTCTCCCAGCTTACATGTGCTGCAACCTCTGAATTCAACGCAGTTGCCTATGAGATAAGGTATGGTGAGTTCATCGTCTCATGGAAATCATGTGGTAATCTGTAAGGCTGTTCTTTTTTCCCTTGAATATTTGCTCTAGTGACTGTACTGTGTATGTGGATTGAGTAGGCTAGGCTAGGCTAGGCAATGATTTTCCATGCATGGTCAATGTAGTGGTTCGCAAAACTATTTAATCGATGGAATGGATTTTGGCAAAACTATTTAAGTAATTATTTAATCAGGTGTTAATTAAACTTGTTCAGTAATCCATGACAAGTCATGTAGGGGCTAGATGTTCAATGGCTTGTTTGGATGTGTTTGGACTTTGGAGTCAGTTGGGATCCTGATTCTTCGCAGTCCAATCATTTGGTACTACATTGTTCCAGCACGGTAAATACATCTTGAAAAACTGTTGCTGCTCAATTGAACTGTTCTCTGACTTCTGGTCACCTGTAGCTTTTCTACAGTTTGATCAATCACTCAATCCTGTGTACTGACACTTGATTTTACTGTGTGATCTCAGAGTCGCTGTAATCTTTTCTTGGCGTAAACATGTCTGTTTCTATCAAAAATAGAATTGACTGTGATTGAAGTTACGGCACATGGTTTCATAAAATCTTATCAGCTCCACGTTTTCTTATCAGCACCACCGTTTGCTCTTTTTCCGTCCATCTTTATCAGCATCCTCGGCATCAATTTTATCGGTTATCGCTAAAATTGAAATTTTAAAACTTAATTTTAAAACAATTTTAGAATCAATATTGATGTTTATTATTATGGTTTATTTTTCGACATTAGTTTTTAAAAATACATAATTTATAAGTATGTATATATACTCATAAATTACTTATTTTAAAAATAAGTGTACGTGATTTTTCTCGATCTAAATCGTGCATGTGGTAACAAATTAGCAGGTGATGCTTTTACTTTTACTCGAGGATATGATGTGACGTGGTGGCTGTTAGCCGCCTCTCCAACATCATCAGCAAATTGGGCCAAAGACATCGCAGCCGTCAGCTACATCGAAAGCTGCTATATATACGGACAAGAACGGCTGCTAGCTAGCTACCCATCCATCCATCAACGTGGCAACCTTTTTATCGAAAATTATACTCCCTCTATTATTAATATATAATGTTATTAACTTTTTATATAATATTTGATTATTTATCTTATTAAAAATATATAAATATTATTTATTTTATTGCGACTTATTTCATTAATATAATTTCAACTTATCTTTTTATATATTTATATTAAATTTTAGATAAGACGAATAAAAAATCAATACGTTTCGACCCTGCAATTTTGCTTGGAGGCATCTGCATGCATGTGGATGTGGCCCAAGCCATATGATGATCGATGGACTTACGTGTCGATCGATCAGTATCCACTTGTGTTGGCATAAAGATCGAAAAAGATGAGGCTAACATATCATCCTTTTTATCAGTTTTTTTCTCTAAAGTTGATCCTTAAGCTAGCAAATGTTGAATCGCATCGATTCGTAAGTAATCACAAAGAGCATTTTCCAACTGCAAATCAAATTAGGAAAATCACGAGCGTAGTTTGTTTGAGAAATTTTCCAATAAAAAGCATACAAAAGGTATGTGCTATTTTGTATAACATTAGATCATTTATCTTACTAAAAATATATAAATGTTATTTATTTATTTTACTTATTTTATCATCACATAAATATAATATTAACCTATATTTTTATATATTTATATAAAATTTATGAATAAAATAAATGTTTAAATATTATATGAAAAATTAATGACGTTATATATTTTGAAAAGGATGCAATATGTAACAGATAGTGTCGAATCCAGCAGCATCAAATAACGCAGACAACAAAAAGTGTTTTTTGATAGCCAGCTAATTTTACGAGTATTTTCAGTAGTGGATTAAGACGACACCGACAGTGAAGCCCCTTGGTGGCCGCCTAGCTAGCCTGGGATAGTTGCACTCTGCTGTTCTTCTCTCGATTTTTTCTATTTTTTTAATATGCACATTTTACAAACTAAGATTTTTTTAATAAAAATTTTCTATGAAAAATTATTTTAAACAATCATATCAATTTATTTTTAAATTTTTTAGTTTAATATTTAATTGATATTACAGGTACAGGAAAGAGTTTTCAAGTACTACGAACGAAGACAGTCTAGTTCACAAAATTCGCATTGACTTGAATTTGTACAAGAATTCATACTACATTTTTTCTGTAGCTATATATATGTGAGCTGTACAGCTGCAGGTTGGCAACAGTGGCCTGAGACTGAATGCGGCAGTAACCTGCAGCACCATCGAATATGCCCATATAGAGAGAGGGATAAGGATCCGGTGCAGTTAGAGTAGAGACTGCAAGTTTGGCAGTTGGAGCCATTTTCCATCGTTGGATCAAAGAAATCCACGGATGAAACCTACGATACAGTAGTTTCAAACAGTACCCTGCTACAGGAGAGCTCTTGTACGGTCTTCTGTGAACAGTATTCAGAAAGATCTAGGACATCACTTTCTAATCCAATGGTGGATGTAGGACTGCTTAAGTTGCAGTGGCTATAGGTGATCCCAATTCATATAGGTTTATATTATAAATCGTTCAGTTAATTTTTTAGATTTAATCATATTTATAAAAAAATAGCAACATCTATCAAATTCATGTTATTAAATATCATTGAATATATTTTAATAATATATTTATTTTGTATTGGAAATGTTACTCTATTTTTTTACAAATTTAATCGAACTTGAAAATATTTGAATATGAAACGAGGGAGTATTTGCCACCGACGACTCTACTGTATGAATACATCACATACTAGCATCCTTCAATAATATCAAACTGTATCCGACACATTTTTGTCCCTAATACCGATCCGATCGAGCTAGCTATCTAGGGTGATCACATGCATGCTTATATATATGCCAATACTATTAATGACGAATCTAAAAATATTTCATATAAAAGATCAAAATTATTTTTTTTCTATGTTAAGCTTCTTTTTATAATACATATAAATCTGAAAATTAATGAAGATGCTAAAAGAAGGTTTTCTTACGAGAGAAGGACTTAAGCCCCCAGCCCTATCGCTAAATCCGCTTCTGAATACTATCATACACTCTTCTAGTTCGATAATACACGAATTTATGGCGCTAGACAATGCATAGCAAGTTAAGGTTTGTAGTCCACACATATAGGACTATACAATAAAGAGAGATGTACTGCATAATTGAAAATTAGTCAGCCTAGTCTGAGAGGCTTGGCCAATTGCTAGTTCTACCCGTGTTTTTCCCCTTAATTTGCAGGAGATATAAAGAGAGCATATGCTGCATATAGCTGCTATACAACCAAATTTTCCATCTGTACTTATGTGTAGAGATGCAAAAATGCATGTGCATACACAGTAGTGAATCGACATCCCATTTGATCACGTAGTAGTACATCCATCTGATAGGTTATGCATGCCTACCGTACGATCACACATGTATGTAGTCACTGTTTTTCGCAAGGACAAGTTGATTAGCATGATATACTCCTTCCTTTTGTCTCGTAATAAATTTATTTTTATCCCTTTCATATATTTGTCTTAAAATAAGTTTAATTTTTAAGCTATCATTCCATCAAAGTTTGTTAAAGTAAGGATAAATGCATCGTGAGTATGTAAAATAAAAAATAATTGTATTGATATTTGATAAAGTGTGGATATTTTAGTCTTTTTTTCTGTTGGTATGTGTAGGATGGGTAAAAAATAAACTTATTTTAACTTGGATGAAATATATAGTGTGTTATTCTCATTTTTTTATGATGTTACGGGTTACCTAGCTAGTGCTCTTGGTCCACTAACCATATAATGCCTATATTTAATATGTATATGATCGGTTGATCGACGATATTATGCATCATGCGACGTAAGTAAAGTTGGACTTCTTATGCTTATATATTATCGTTGTCGTGTGGGTTTTACGTCTTATTTCATAAGCTCGAGTGACATAACATTATTAATAGAAATTAGCATAGTCAAATGTTGATGACATAACATTATTTACTGTGGTGGGCCAGTAAGTAGGGTGGCTCCCCCTGGTCCCATGAGCCTTGGGGTCCACTACGTACTATGGTTTGATCATTTGATATATACTTTGATGTAAAACCCTAGCGGCTGCGGCCTCAACATCATTTGAGATTGAGATAGTGGCAAATGTATGTACTACATCTCATCGTACGTGTTAGCAAGCTAGTGACAACTCGTACGTGTAGACTGCTTCTCCCATTCATCATTTCGAGAGAGGAGACGAGATAGGCCATGCGGCTGATCATTGGTGAAGAGAGGCGCGGTGATATCCTTAATTTAATTAATTTGTATCCTAATTTTGCCAGATGTACTCGAGCATGTGCGGATGCCACAGCTCTTTGTTAATATAATCCATATATGTCCTAAGTTTTATCTATCAGCATTGGCTAGTACTGTTTGAAAAAAACACTAGTAGCTTTTAAGTTATGTAAGAATTATTATGACGAACAATGGGCTATACCAAAAACGGTATTTTGAATGATATGAGAATTATTGGGATCGAGGTATACGTGAGATTGGGATAAAAAAATAGGAGACATGAATTTTTATATAAGTTCGGACACCTTAACTTAACTGAAGGTAATAGTTTTACACATGTTTATATGGATATATGGAGAAACACCATATGGGTTGCAATGGTGAAGTAAGATGGCTAAACTAACCAACCGACTGGAATCTATCAAGAACGGCCCGACAAAATCTAACTTGGCGAATACAGCTCTAACTTCCTTCGGATTGTCTCTTGATATGGCTTTGGCTATGGTTTATGATTCTCCTCCTGGGGGTTTTTGTATTTGTAGTGTTGATGGTCTTCTCCTTAAGTAGAACCCAGAGAACTATAACGAGATATGGACTAAGAATGATATTGTCTTTTCTGAATAGGACTTTGACACCTTTTATTTTGAAAAGATAATTTTATTCTATATTTACCCTATTTTTTAATTAAGGTATACCTTTAGAAATATGGTACCTTTAGAAATCCAAGTATAGAAGGTATGCCTTATCATTGACACTGATGGTTATCTTTTCGTTTTACAGTGCTAAATTAAATTGTTGACCGAGTAACCATCTTAATACTCATTAGATGCATGCATACATATAGTTTCTTGGTGTTTGTTTTCATATGGGATGAGTTAATTTCTCATTGGTCTTGGTGACAAAAGAAATAAATACGTCCTAGACTTTTACATGAGGGAAGTACAATATATCATCTCTACACTAGCTCTAGAATATTTACCTCAATACTTTTGTTTTACTAGCAAAATACCCAAGCTTTGCTATGGATTGAAGAAAAAATATCATAATATGTCATAGCAATATATATATATATATATATTGTATGAAATATCTTAGTATCACTTATTTTGATTATTTGTTATTCTTAAACAAATGTTGGAATATTTTATAATATTAGAAAAAATCGCGAGGCAATTTATAAAAAACAATAATGGGATGAAAGATCCACACTGTCACCATGGCTATATGTTTTTAAAGGAGTAACGGATTTGTTTGCCCAATTTATCTTTTCTTTTTATTTTTTATTGGAGGTTGTATAGAGATTGGCTTTTTCATGACAGGGGCATATCTACTCTTTTCTCTTTTTTTCTTCTCTATCTCACCATATATTTAAGTTTATGCAGCATCTTGAGGCTATAGTGTAGGAGTTTATACATAGCACTTGCGTTGATGATCAGCACACATCCACCAAATGATTTGGTCCAAATCTAGTGCAGTGCACCTGCAGAAGATTTGCGTCAGGATCGGCCGGAACCGGACATCCATGATGGTCGATATACTACGGCCCTGTTTAGAAGGAAGAATCTGTTCCGTTTCTGGTCAGAAACTGGAGAATCTGTTCCAAACGCTATTTATCAGTAGTGTTTCAAAACTGAATCGTTTCTCATTTTACATGTCTCAGTGTGAAACTGCTAGGGACTAGTTTCTCCAGATTCTCCTCTCTATTTCTCACTCCACCCCTCCCACACAACTCACGGGCACGTGACCACAGTTGAGGGAGCTTGCGGCGCCGCCGCCCCGCTCCTCAGCCACGCGCCGCTGACCGCGTCCTCGTCGCCCTCTGAGCCGCTCCAAGCTGAGCGCCGCTGTCGGAAGCCGGCGCCGCCATCCCCAAATCCCTTCGTCGCCGACGCTGCACACGAAGGAGCTCGGCGCCGCCGCCCCCACCTGCGCACCACTTTCGCATCCAGCCAAACGGCGTCGCCCCAAGGCCAGATCCAGACCGACCCCATCATCCAGACGCTCGACGCCACCGTCCAGATGCTCGACGCCCTCGTCCCCGCTCTCCAGATGCTGTTGCCGCCCTCCAGAAGAGCTTGTAGCCGCCAGCGCACAGATCCATATCCGTGTGCCCTCGTCGCCCAAGCACAAGTGAAGGTATAGCAATATCCATCAGATCTTGATTGTGAATGGGATTTTCTCTGTTTTGATTATGAATGGAAAAGGAAAACGGTCAATATAGCAGGTGAATGGGTGATTTGAATATAGTGTACAATATCGTGAATGGGTGATATCTTACTTCTTCCTAGCCGAGTAATGGGTGATATCAACTCTTCTGTGTTGCAACTTGCAAGATCTGGCTGCAGTATTGACCCCTTAGTGCAAAGTCATTGCTAAGAGAGGTTGCAGACTTGATAGGGTTCAGATTTGAATATTGGGTTCAGACTTGGTAGGGCTATTTTGATTGCTATTGAGAAAGGAAAAAGGTTATTTAAGCACATTGCTTGTAGCAGTAGCAGTTAACCCTAAAAAAATTCGTCTTGTGTGATTTTGTCTACAACCATGTGTAGTAGTGATGATGCTATTAGGTAAATAACTTGTAGTAGTACCATGTTTGCTTGAGCAATATATATGTGTTGATGAGAAATTCGATTCCCACGCACTGGCCTGAGAGATTTGCTTTACTCTAGTGTAGGTCCAAATTGATCGTCTCTGGTGAATTGAGGGCGTGCCAGTTGGTTTAATCCTGTAACCAACAAGAAACAAGAATAGACATTAAGTTGAAATTAGATCCTACAGGATCGGCTGAAGGCATCAATTTATACACAATTACTATCCCAAAGCGCACTTAAACTAAGTGATTGGGATAGATCGGCTATGCCGAGACAGTATAAATCACTTAGGCTAAAAGCGTGTTAGGGTAGTAATTATCTGCATTGATAACTTAGCCGATACTACAGATCTAATGTGAATCGGCTAATACTCTGATACATTTTATAAAAAGATATTAATCTAATCTAAATATGCTAAATCTAGATCAATCGGCTGTCAGCATAGCATGACAGATTGGTATCGGCTTAGGGCACTTAGATTAAGATCTTAATATAAAAGACAGTTTTAATATATCTAATAGCAATTAAAACTAAAGATAACTAAAACAGATAAGGCTGGCTGAAACTACAGCGCTGTCTCTAATGGTAAACATTAAACTAGACATATCTTAATAGTTCTAAGAGCGACTTAATAGGTCGATTAGATGCAACATTAAGTAAAAAAGAAATATCAAATCTGTATGAGTCAATGTGAACCCCTCAGGACGGTAGACACGACATATAATCTAATTCAACACCTAGATCTAACCTCGTCGGCTGCTGTCTTCAGAGAGAAACCAGCCGACCGTGGGATAGATTTAGGCATTACTCTAGATTATAGGTCGCGTATGATAAATTGTGTAGTTTATAACATCAAAACTAGAGTGTCATGACGATGTAAGCACTAATTCCGACGATACAAACCACTAATGACAAGGAATTACCTTATTCGGAGGTCGAACCCAATGCAGCCTGAGCAAGAGCAAGAACTCGTCGAAAATAAAAAGGGTGGCAATGCGCCAAGATTGATTGATTATATGTTTGTTTGATATATTTTACAAAGAGCCCTCGGGTCTTATTTATACCAAGGCATAACAATATCCGTGTAAGACACGGTTTCTATCTTATCTACTATTTACAGTACGACAATATCTCGGGACGCAGCCCCATGTCGCATTACAAAAGGAATATCTATACAAAACTCTATTTTACAGATACAATTGCTGTTACAGGACTCTATCCATAGATGGCAATATCTTTAACGAACATTTGGGAACTAAACCTAACATTTATCTTCAAGCTTCCTTATCGGGATCAGTTCTATCTTCATCCTTGAATCGGAATTGGCTATCGGCTATCCTTATCCGATTCAGTCTTAGCCGATTAGTTTCCTAGCCGATTTGGTCCTAGCCGATATGGCCTCTGTTTCTCCATAGATCACACTTCCGATCCGACTCCACTTCAATCTTGGCCTTGAACCCGGGATTTGGTTACCAAATTTGGTCGTTAACACATGCCCCCAAGTCCGTAATATGATAGTATTGCGGATTTGACTTGTTTCAACTTCCTGCGCAAACTTCGCCCTAATCTGTTTCGGCTATCATGAAATTTCTTTAAATAACACCCGCCTTGCGCCGAACCAAGCCACGCTGTCACTTTTGCATCCTCAAGCTCTAGCCAAAAAAACTTTTCGTCTCTCGGCGACCCCGTCGGAACCTGAAGTGCGCCCTCACCGGCGAACCCTTCCGCAGCGACGATCCCCTCCATTAATGGTGTCCTCAAGCACTCGCTCCGACACAACTTAGGCAGAATACCCGGAGGTAAGTTGCATCGGCTATAGCCCCTTATCCTCGCAACTTGGTTTTTATCTTCTGTAAGCTTGTTCTTTCATCCTTTAATTTGCAGCACCTCACCCACCAAATTGCCATCCCAGACCTTGCTAGCCCCAATCAGTTCTTGTTAGGGCCGATCGACAACATAGACCCCAGCGAGTTCATCAATGTCGAAACAAACCGGATTTCCTTTAGGTTTTCCACTCCTGATCTGGCCCACTGGTCTAGTGCTTTTAAGTCTTGGTCTTCAATGGACAAATCTTGGCCAGCTTGGTGCCTAAGGATGTCGGCTAGACAACAAACCCATTGGACTGAACTAGGTATAAGCCAATGCCTAGCTTTGACAATAGCCGACATGTCCAAGAATGAGCCCCTCCTATCGGTCGCCACCTACTTCTGGTCAGATATGCTAAATGTGTTTTTGTTTAGACAAGGGACGATGACGCCAACTCTCTTGGATGTATCAATGATCACGGGACTAGATATAACCTCCATGGTCGACCCAGCCGGCCTCAACATCAAATGCACTCACAATTTTAAGACCAAAAGCATAGGGGGCTGGAGCGGATTCATATCGACGAACATGAAAGACGGCCCAATTTCAAGATTCATATCTGTGCGCCCTCGTCGCCCAAGCATAAGTGAAGGTATAGCAATATCCATCAGATCTTGATTGTGAATGGGATTTTCTCTGTTTTGATTGCGAATAGAAAAGGAAAACAATCAATATAGCAGGTGAATGGGTGATTTGAATATAGTGTACAATATCGTGAATGGGTGATATCTTTGAGTAATGGTATTCATGACTTCTTCCTAGCCAAGTAATGGGTGATATCAACTCTTCTGTGTTGCAACTTGCAAGACCTGGCTGCAGTATTGACCCCTTAGTGCCAAGTCATTGCTAAGAGAGGTTGCATACTTGGTAGGGTTCAGATTTGAATATTGGGTTCAGACTTGGTAGGGCTGTTTTGATTGCTATTGAAAAAGGAAAAAGGTTATTTAAGCACATTGCTTGTAGCAGTAGTAGTTAACCCTAAAAAAATTCGTCTTGTGTGATTTTGTCTATAACCATGTGTAGTACTAATGATGCTATTAGGTAAATAACTTGTATTAGTACCATGTTTGCTTGAGCAATATATATGTGATCTGGATTTTAATTATGGTGGCAAACTACTTGAATTGTTTTTGTTGTTGCGGTAGATGGCTGACACCGCTGATTGAAACGACGAGCATACTAGAATTATGTGCAAGTTGTTTGCTGAACAAGTGAGGTGTGGAAATCGTTCAAACACACATTTGAACAATGTAGGCTATGAAAATGTGATAAAGAAATTTCATGAAGAAACGGGAATTCAATATGGTAGAGTGCAGTTCAAGAACAAATGGGCCAAGTTGAAATCAGATTATCTTTGTTGGAAACAATTGTTGAAAGAAACAAGTTTAGGTTGGAATGAGAACAAAGGGACTGTGGACATGCCTGAATCATGGTGGAAACTTGCTAGAAAGGTTAGAATGGTTATGTTAAATTTTTTTGTTCTTTTTACAGATATCACGAAATTATCTCACCTTAAAATGTTTGATGTGCCTTTTACAGAAAATTCTAGGTTGCGGTAAGTTCAAAGTAAGGGGCCTTCAAAATGAGGATGATTTGAAGGTAATATTTGAGGACCTTCAAAACACGGGTGATGACCATTTTTGTGCATCATCGGGTGTCATCCCGCAAAGCCCTCAAGTTGATGCAAATATTGTTGAGGACGTGGGGGACTCAGATGGTGCTATTGAGATTGACAAAGTAATGCCACCATCCAAGAAAGCTCGTTTTGACTACAAAGAGAAATGAAAAAGGCCAAAGACAAGTGGAGCATTGTGGATACAAGATCAACTTAACAAAATTGTCACTTGTAGCGAGAGGTCCACAGCTTCTATCGAGTCAATAGCAAGAAGGGAGGATAATTCAGGATGCTCCATCAAGGAAGTAATGGTAATTGCGAAGGAGTGTGGTGCTACCCCTGGTACTAAACAACACTTCATTGCTACCGAGTTGTTCACCAAGAGAGTGGAAAGTGAGATGTTTATAACTATGGACACTCCAGAAGATCGGTTTGCTTGGCTGACCATGAAGCACTTTGTCAAATATGGTGCTGTGTAAGCTTGTTTTTGATATTTCTGTGATTGTTTCTTCATGCATGAATTTGTAGTTCAAACTTGTTATGTTTTAGACTTGTCGTTTATTACTTGGTTATGTTCTAGGCTTGTTTGTGATGTAATAAACTTGAGACATGGGTGAGGCATGTGTCAGTTGTGTGTTGTTTGAGACATGTTTCAAACTTTTATTTATGAAATTTGTGTGCTATTTGAGACTTGTTTATGTGCTGATTTTAACAAGTTTATGGTGGATTTTGCGATATTGTTTGAGTATTTGTATGAGTATGTACTTATAATGGTATTGTCGTGTTACATATGTCGTCAAGTGATAGTGACAAGAGTGAAACTGACTCCAACAGTGATGATAGATTATAACTTATTGTTGCTCATCAAGAGATGCAAGCAAACATGGCCTCCGCAGTTATGCTTTTGAACCGGTACTACATGAACTATCATGATAAGAATGCACCAAGGACCTTAGTACTAAGTGGATATGGATGGGTTATGATATGGATGGGTTATGGAAACATTAAACACACTGGGAGAAAGTCATAGAATGTTTCAGATGAATGAAGGTCTTTTTATGACGTTGCATGACATATTAGTTAATAACTATGGACTCCAATCATCCATCCATATTAGCTCAAAGGAGTCACTTGCCATATTTTTGTGTATTTGTGGTAAAAATAGATCCAGTAGTTCAGTGCAAAATATTTTTAAGCATTCAGGGGAGACAATAAGTAGAAAATTTGATGATGTCTTGCAGTGCCTAGTTAGAATGTGCAAGGATTATATTAGACCTTTGGACCGTAACTTCTCCAATGTGCATAATAGGATAAGTGGTTATCAGAGGATGTGTCCACATTTCAATAATTGCATTAGAGCAATAGATGGAACACACATCTTAGCAACACCAAATCCATCAGATTATGTTAGATACATTGGTCGGTCAGAGCTTCCGACCCAAAATGTCATGGCAGCTGTAGATTTTGATATGCGTTTCACCTATGCTTTTATTAGACAGCCGGGTTCTATACATGATACAAGTGTCCTATACCATGCTATAAAACATGACATGGAGAGCTTCCCACATCCTCCAATAGGTAAATAACATATTTACTTTCTTTTCTTTTTCTTTTTATTGACTTACCGAAAGAATTATACTAATTTTTTTTGTACGTAGGAAAATATTATGTTGTTGATGTGGGATATCCAAACAGGTCGGGCTACTTAGCACCTTACAAGGGACAAAGGTACCATGTTCCTGACTTTAGAAGGGGCGATGCTCCTAATGGTCAACAAGAGGTCTTTAACTTTCTTCATTCAAGCTTGCGTAACGTTGTTGAGCACACCTTTGGAGTATGGAAGATGAAGTGGGGGATTCTTCTTAGGATGCCTAGTTATCCAATGGCTAAAAAAAAATGATTGTGGCTGCTACTATGTGCCTGCATAACTTTATTCGTGAGAGTAATGCACCCGTCAAGCTTTTTGATAGATGCGATCGGGATCCAGATTATATCCCAACTATACCTCGAAGATATACAAGACATCAACCATCTCAAAATTTAACTACTGGTGACATCAACATAGATAGATTTCGTGATGATCTTGCGAGATCTATAATGCAATCTAGATCCTAACTTCATTTGTTGGTTTTAATTTTTAAATTATTATATCACAACATATGTGGACCATGGTTTTTTTATTTGGATCAGAATGCGCTTTGCCCAAAATTAATAGAACAACTACCATAATAAAGGGTAAATTAGTCTATTCCAGTTTCTCACTATTTTTCAAAATCTGAAAGACCTACTAAACGGACCCGCATTTGCAACCACGTGTACGTACGTGTACTCCTCCTGACGTACTCTAGCTACAGCCATTAATTACATTAAATGGTTCTCAACGGCTGCACAGTCATCATGGTCTCCATGCTGATTTCGATCCCATATTGTGAGTATTATTTGCGTGTATATTGACGGCATATGTGTACAAGCTTTCAATTGACTTTCGAATCAGTGACCATCCTACATATTAATTTCTGAGGTTCTCGAAACCCAGATAAATTATTATGTTATAAGTAAAAAGATAAATAATAAATACGTATTGAATCCCCGATAATTTATGTTCTGTGTTCCTCGCTGCTTCGAACCTCCCAAGACGCATACGAATCGATCCATTTGTTTCGTTGTAGCACTTGACAGGACTGTGTGTGTTGACCATTAGCATGTCACTTGTTACGTACTCTACCTTAGAATTTATTACTAGGATCAGGCTGTTTTGCTTCCGATGGAGAGACCAGCAATATAATAATATTTTTCATTAAAATAGTTTTATAATTATTGACATTTCAGACAAGCTTATGAACAAACTTTTAAAATTTCGACTATCAATAACTCTAAAAATATTTTTAATTTAAAAATCTATAATAAAATATACAGATTAATATTAAAGGATAATATAATAAATACAAATATTTATTTTTTTAATTATATATATTATAATAAAAAATCGTAGTCAAAGGATATTTTTTTAATTTGAAGACCGTATCATTATTCGAATTATGAAATCGGATGTAACCGTTTCGATTTATAAAGTTTTGAACATCGATATAGTCTATAACATGTATGTTTTATTATTGTTTTTTTAAAAACTATATGCATGTTTATAAAAGAAAATTATAACTAGTAGTATATGAAAGAGATTTTCTTGACAAATCTAGCGGTATGATTTTTTATTTAAATCATGCTATTTAATTTTGCCTGTTAATGATTTAAAACTTTTAGTTTTTGATTGCACATATTTTAATACTTCATTCTTTATTCTTTTAAGAATGGATATATTATTATTAAAAAAGTCTTGTTCAGAGCACTTAACATCCTAAATAATTTCTTGGCTTATTTTACAACCAAACTAATTAAACTGGTTCACCTTACTTTCTAGGGATATTTTTTCTCTTCATATAAGTCATATTTTGCAACGAAATTTGATAGGATTAATATATGCATTATAACTTATCTCTCAATATTTTTTGAAATTTTTTAATCACTGCTTACATAAGTTGGAAACATTGAGACTAATTTAAATATGAAAGATTTAAGTTTCAATCAAATAGTCATTAAAATTTTTGAAACTATTTTAGAACTTTCATAATAGTGTCATCTATGGCTCTATAAAATTTAAGCTTAAAACACTACTCGTATAAAGAGAAACAAAAGAAGAGAAATATAATTTGATCCATTTTAATAGTTTAGAGGTAAAATAAGTAAAAAATAGTTTAAGGAGTTAAATGATCCAATGAAAATAAACTTATTCTTATTTAAAAAATGAATGGAGAAGGCACTACTAATTTAAGTTAATGATCATATCTAGTCTTATATATATAACCTATTATACTACCATTTTTCAAGATTTTAATTATAGGCATTGTCTTAATTTGCTGCTGTATACTATATATACGTGCCTGTAACACACAAGATAGCGACTACATTGTTCCATTTTCAGGGCTTTAATTAGGTCCTTGTTCCAATTTCAACTATGTGTTTATTAATACTCCTATGTTGCACCCTACTCTTATCTTTTTTCCTTGGCACAATTTTCAACTATTAACAATATTTCAACTGGACCGCACAAACCTTCTGCAACAAAATAGTCAAGTACTCGTCACTCCAAACACCATGGCTCTGTTGAGAGAGAAGAGATGAAAATTTAGCGCAGTTGGTGAGATTTTATAACTATTGAGTATAATCTAGAGTGAGAAACTAATCTAGATTCTTTGTTGGGAGCTTGGAGCCAGTTTGGAGATTCTTAAAAGTAGACACAGTTAATTACATTAACTAGAAGCTTCTCTAAAAAGAGCCTATTTGAAACCTTCAACCAATAATGTGTGTATAGCATGTTTAAACTAGAGTGTGCGTTTGTCTGTGGCAAAAGATATTCTTCCAAGCTGACAACTCAAAAATACAATCAATCAGTATCACGTTTTATTGATAATTTTTAGATCAAATATAAAGGGAAAAAACTATACTAAAGAGATCATCTCACCGGGACAGCATCATGAAACTAATATCAAAACGTAAGAGCAGCGCAACAAACAAAAAGTTACGCCAAATGCATGTATTGTAGGACGGTCATGCAAATGCCACAATGTTAAATAATGTTAAATGATATGATTCTTTTAAAAACTTTTATATAAAAATATTTAAAAATCAATTTTTATATATTAATATTTAATTAATCATATGTTAATCATGTTTCTCATTTTATGTGTGACTAATTAATCATCAAATTTAGTCGTGAAATTTAGCTGCTAAAAACGTAGCTTAAGGATTCTTTATGACATCTATCTCTCTCACATGCATATGCATATTAATATTTTTATCCATCCTCCACATAAATTAAAGTACAGCAATATAAAGAACGATGTGACACATGCGTAGATACGTAACAACTCTAGTGTCAATTGAGTAGATATATAATATTGATACGCTATTCTTATTGATCGTATTTGATTGAAGGTACGGTGGTTACAGTAGAGTACCTGTAAATAAACTTGGAGATTACTGTTAAACCAAACAAATGACACATGCTGCTACATTACCGTTATACGCGGCGCTTTGCAGTGGCATTAATTACCCACACTGTCACTACACCTGTCCAAGTGAAAAGACAAAAAAAAAACGGTCAGTGAATCGCACCGGTCGAGCCCGTGAACCCATCACGGTGACCCGGTCGCTCCCGACCTCTGCATCCGCCAGCTGAGCCACGTGGCCCTGGCCCAAGCCCAGGACATACCAACCCAACCCAACCCACCATCTCCGACCCACTCCGCGGCTGACGGCTGGCCCCCACTTCCGGAATATTCCGTCCATCGCCGTCGCCGTCGCCCACCTCCCTCTCTATCCTCTTCTTCTCCATTTCTCTCTCTCTCTCTCTCTCTTCGGTGGTCAATCCACAACCCGCGTCGCCTCCTTCCTCGAACCTTCCCCCCCTCGCCGCGCCACCGCCTCCGCCTCTACAAAGCCACTAAACCCCTCCAGCCACTTGCCTCCTCACCTCGCCTCGCCGCCGCCATGGGCTCGTCGGCGGCCGACTCGTTCCCCGCCGCCACCGGAGACGTGAGCGGTGGTGGTGATGGAATTCGAGACGTGTACGGCATCTGTGGGGAGGACGACCCGTCCCTCTTCCTCTACCTCTCCGACCTCGCCCCCGTCTCCCCCTCCGCCTACCTCGACCTCCCTCCCTCCCCGCCGCCGCCGAAGCAGGAGGAGGAGGGGGAGTCGGCGCCGGAGGACTTGGTGCTTCCGTTCATCTCGCGGATGCTGATGGAGGAGGACATCGACGACAAGTTCTTCTACGACTACCCGGACAACCCGGCGCTGCTCCAGGCGCAGCAGCCCTTCCTCGACATCCTCTCCGACCCCTCCTCCAACTCCGACGACCTCCGCCTCTCCCCCACCACCTCCTCTGACGCCTCCGTCTCGGTCTCCACCCCCGCGGCCGTCAACTCCTACGACTCCGCCACCGCCACCGCCCCCGCCGCCGTTGCCGCCGTGCCACACTACGAGGGCATCGAGCTCGATCCCGCCGCGTTCTTCGCCAACTCCGACCTCATGAGCTCCGCCTTCCTCAAGGGGATGGAGGAGGCCAACAAGTTTCTCCCCGCTGAGAACAAGCTCGTCATCGACCTCGAGGCGTCGTCGGAGAATTACCTCAGGGGCGTCGAGGAGGCCAAGAGGTTCCTGCCCAGCGACGACAAGCTTCAGGTCGGATTCAACGGCCGAGCTGCTCCTGTCGCGGCGGCGGCGGTGAGCGTGAAGAAGGAGGCGGTGGATGTGGTGGTGGCCTCCGGCGGTGGCGGCGGACGAGGGCGGAAGAATCCGTATGACGACGAGGAGCTGGAGCTGGAGGGCGGGAGGAGCAGCAAGCAGACCGCGGTGCTGGGGGACGATGTCGCGGCGCGAGCCATGTTCGACAAGGTGATGATGCCCTCCCATGAGAATTGCACCGAGATGATGGAGAAGCTGCGGATCGCCATGAAGGAGGAGGCGGCCAAGAACGAGGCCAGCGCCGGCGGGAAGGGTGGGAACGGGAAGGTGAAGGGGGGCCGGCGGGGTGGAAGGGACGTCGTGGACCTGCGCACGCTGCTTATCCATTGTGCACAGGCCGTGGCCACCGACGACCGCCGGAGCGCCACCGAGCTGCTGAAGCAGATCAAGCAGCACGCAAAACCGACGGGCGACTCGACTCAGCGCCTCGCGCATTGCTTTGCCGAGGGCTTGCAGGCGCGGATCGCTGGCACGGGCAGCCTGGTGCACCAGTCGCTCATGGCTAAGCGCACCTCGGCCGTGGACATACTCCAAGCGTACCAGCTGTACATGGCTGCCATCTGCTTCAAGAAGGTGTCCTTCATTTTCTCCAATCACACCATCTACAATGCCTCCTTGGGTAAGAAGAAGATACACATTGTTGATTATGGTATACAGTATGGGTTCCAGTGGCCGTGCTTCCTGCGGCGGATATCACAAAGGGAGGGTGGGCCACCGGAGGTGAGGATCACTGGCATTGACCTCCCCCAGCCTGGTTTCCGGCCAACTGAGCGTATTGAGGAGACAGGGCGCCGGCTCAGTAAATACGCCCAGGAGTTTCATGTGCCATTCAAGTACAATGCCATTGCCGCGGCTAAGATGGAGTCAGTCTGCAAAGAGGATCTGAACATTGATCCTGATGAGGTGCTCATTGTGAATTGCCAGTATCAATTTAAGAACTTGATGGATGAGAGCGTTGTGATCGACAGCCCAAGGGATATTGTGCTCAGCAACATCCGGAAGATGCAGCCTCATGTGTTCATCCATGCAATAGTGAATGGCTCATTCAGTGCACCATTCTTTGTGACACGGTTCCGGGAGGCTTTGTTCTTCTACTCGGCCTTGTTTGATGTTCTGGATGCAACTACCCCAAGGGAAAGCGAACAGCGGCTGCTAATTGAGCAAAACATCTTTGGACGAGCTGCTCTGAATGTCATTGCGTGTGAGGGCACAGATCGGGTGGAGCGCCCTGAGACGTACAAGCAATGGCAGGTGCGGAATCAACGGGCTGGCTTCAAGCAGCTGCCATTGAATCCAGAAATTGTTCAGATAGTGCGGAACAAGGTCAAGGACTGCTACCACAAGGACTTTGTGATAGATATAGATCACCAATGGCTCTTGCAAGGATGGAAGGGACGAATACTCTATGCCATCTCAACATGGACGCCGAATGATGCTATCTCTTATTTTTAGTTGTTTTTATTTTTGCCTCACGACAAATATAAGATCTAGGTATTTCAATAATATGGCTAGTGGCAGTATGCCATGTATGAAGATCGATGGTGTTGGTGTTGGTTTGATGGACCCAATGACTTGAGGTATGCCTATCTAGAATTCGGAGTGCACTTGTGATTCCAATGGGTTGATTCTTCTTTTGATTCAAACCAATTCATGCAATGCAGGCTATGAGGGGGAATTGGTAGCCCAAGTTGTTGAAGCTATAAGATAACCAAGCATGCATGTAGATATCCATGTTGTTATGTGATGTGAATTAGTTGTTTCTGCTGTCATGTTGCAGCTTAGTACCACACTACCACTTAGAAAATAGACTTAGGTCTTGGTCTGGATGATGTTCGCTGCAGCGTCACCGGTTCTTGCGATCAATCCAGTCTGTTGATCGGGTTGTAATTGACACTAGCTACTCTGTGTTTTGGGTGCTTACTGCACTGTGGCAGATAGTAACATTGTAATATGCTCAAAATGTTGGAACTGGGTTTTGGCCAGTCTTATGCTTTTATGCACCTGAGAATGATCGTTTCAGACAACTTACTTGATCCATGTTGCAACAGAGGGTCAAACATTTTTGCCAATTGATGTGATTGTGATTCCATAAATTAATATACTTTCTGTGTTACTGATATGGCACCAGATTCTTGGAATTGTTCTAGCTGGACCTACTGGCCAGAGTTGATGTGTACATCTGTTTCATGGAAAGATGTATAAAGAATGTGGATGTCAGCTATTTGCTACTTCATTACAGATGGGTGCAATTGCATATAGCCAAATTAAGACTGTTTATTACAGATCATGCATTCACTTGACAAGTTTCTTGCCTACAGTCAAAAAAAGACATGCCACCCTTTCTTATCTTGTGGTGTTTGCAATCCAGGAATGTATGCAGGTGATTAAAACCTCATATTTCCCCACATTGATTGATACTATTCCTACATTGCCATCCCAATAATTGGGCAAGATGCTCCTTTTAGCCTCAAATAGCTGATTCTGTGATGATCCATGCTATAACTGCACCCAGCATCCCAATCCCATCTTAACATTACCTGTAAATGCAAAATGTATCTTCCTTGTAACAACCCTCTGTCACAAAATAAAGCCAATTCTTAGCTACGAATATGGATATAGGCTATATGTCCAGATTATAGTCGCAACTTATTTATTTTGAGACGGGGGAGTACACCAGAAGGCAGAAGCTCTTGAAAAGTTGCACTAAAGGAGCATATGGGTTTAGGGTTTTTTTCGCACTGTATAAAATTCGTTCAGAAACAAAAAGCCACACCTGAATCAAATTCAGTCCTGCAAAAAATCGTTGACAAGATTAGGGGAATATTTTGCATCACATGGTGCAAGCCAGTTGATGCTAGAGAGAAGCCAAATGGAGATCGGGTGAAGACTGTAAAAACAGGAGCAGCAACATGAGACATTCAGAGAACCTGGCACTGATCCTGGAGGAGACAGATTCAGAAAAATGGTTTTACCACAGGACATGTCTGAGCAACAGGCCAAGAAACCACATGAAAATGGATCGAATCTCATGTGTGATCCAAATATATGTATTCAGGTGAAGAGGCGATCTTGTGTGATTTTGCCATGCTGGTGTTGCTGATTGGGGAATCAAAACGAATATGTAATCACCGGAGATTGGAGTAACCTGGACGCATCTGATGAGCTGACCCTGTTCTAAATCAGCTTAAATATTGATTATGAATTATGATATTTATTCACTCTTATTAAAATGGTTGACAGGGTGCAGTGTTCTTGAATGCTAGTGCTGCTCTCTTCACAGGCTTCTTGTGCTGCAAGAACACAACAATCCTTTTCAATCCAGGTAACTACGACCGTTAGCCAATTTTTTTTTTGAGACATTGACATATGTACAGATGCGTGCGACATGAAATTATATATCTTTTGTTTTCTTAGAAAAGAGTATTGTGTAGACAGATGACGAACCCATGACTGATTTAACAATGTTAAGCTCTCTCAGACAGTGCGATTATCCTTAATCTCGACATATCTGTAGGGTATGTGTGTGCACGGGATGAGTGTACACCTGTTTGTATGAACGTCTAAGTTGATACTATATTCTATTTTTTTTTTAAAAAATGCTCGGTTTAAACTCTAACAAAGCTCTTTTCATTTGCACGAGTAGATACTAAAATAAGCCTGCGTGTATGTCTTCCACACCACATGTAATGTGAGAAAAATTTCATAGAAATATTTTCCTCATCGATTTGCCGCGTCTGCATGCACATGTCGTAAGAGGTCATTAGGGCAACCACAATGTATCAAAAAGTTAGCCTTAAGACAATGATTGCACATGTAAAGTGAGCCATATATATTGTAGAAAATAGCTTTAGCTTAGTATGCACCTTAGGCTTGAGATCAACCATAAGCAATAAAACAAATATTTTTTATCTTCTTTGTGTGATGAACTAGTAGACCCATCTTGTTGCTAAATTTTAGTCATACCATTATGGGAGAGACTTTAACAATAACCAACTATTCATGGACCCACTAGTACACCATAAACATTGTGGCTGCCCTTACTACACAGCAAGCCGCTCATCACACATGCACACACCGTTCACTTGCACTACATCGTTGGCCAGGATCCAACGGTGAGATCTGACTATCTGGGTGACTGGCGTTCGTCGCTGTCTGTCGCACGGTTGAAATTTTACGATAAGGCCCTTCCCGTCCTTTCAGAGGGCGTTTTTGCCCTGTAGCACCAGGGGGCCGCCTGTAAAAGGACGGCCGCCCTGGCTTTTTTGCAGGCGACCTCCTTCCCGCTCTTCCAGAATGCGTTTTTGCACAGCGGATTCAGGGGGCCGCTTGCAAAAGGTCGGCCGCCCTGGTTTTTTACAGACGGCCCCCTTCCCGCCCTCTCAGAGGGCATTTTTTCCCTTTCCGCCCTCTGGAAGGACTTTTCTCCTATATGCAATATAAACCCTAATCCTAATTGGTCTCAACGGATCGATTTGTCCTACAATTCGTCCATACGTATTGTTGCAAATCTAAATGTTATCGTGTTGTGTAATGAATCCTAATATTCGAGGTATCGTACGTATGTTGTTTGTATTACCTGTGATCATAACATACTGTTTTAATCAAGTTAACTTAGTAGCAATGGTTAAGCAGCTATGTGCCACATTGTTGCATAACCCATTAGATATGGATGATACAATACATTTCATATGTCTTATGCATACATGATACAACTTACTCATCCTCGACGAGTCGAGGCTCGGCTATCCTATGGAATCGTTCTAGGGCGTTAAGCTTGTCATCAATTTTCTCTTTCCTTCTCGGTGTTGTACTCCTTTTGTGTTTCACATTTAGTTACTTTTAGGCCGTTATATTGGGGAATGACATTGTCGATCCACCTAGTGAATTCACACCTCCTTTGAATGTCCTGGTAAAGAAATACATGTAATCAGTTAGAGAGTCACTAGAGTGAAGCTGTTTGCGGGATTGATAAAACGAAAGACGTACAACGAAGTCGTTGTCCAAGTTGGGGCAAATGAAATATCTCCCGCCATATGTTCGTGGTTCAAAGGAGGTAGCCATCTTGCAACGATCCCTACAACCGCATATGGGACGCTCCGACCAATTAGGGAAACCTAGTGGGTTGTTCCTCCAATCTAAGCTTGCGATTTTGACGTGACGTTCATACTCCATCCATGCCTGAATGAATTGTTCGGTCGACTCAGGTTGTGTTACCGTCCGACCGATCGAAGCAAGTCTAACCGTATCGATCCACCCTTCGTATGGACACTGACGTACATCCTCCTGGCTGTACATTTGTGATGTTCGGGGTTAGAAAATGGAACAAGCGAACAGGTTAAACAAGGAAAAATGATACTCACGACAAAATTATCATCCATAATCTCGGGACACACGAAGCATCTTTGTCCTCTAGTTGCTTGTCTTATGGATCTTACCACCTGGCAACGGAGACCACAGTGGCATTCTGGACATTCCCGCCATGTGGGTAGTGCTAGCTGATCCATAGGCCAATCCAAAGCTTCAGCACCAACTCGACGTTGGTACTCAGCCTTCCGCCGAAGGTAGTCTGACCTTGTTTCGCTTAGTGGGTAGGAGTGTGTTCCACCGGTTCGTGGGTTCTTCATATCTATCCACTCAATGAAGTTGCAGACCCGACGATTTGCCTGCATGAGGTGTTAACACGATGTACGATCAAGTTAGCATTTTTTGTGGGAAGATTTTGTTGCAGAAAGCATTGCAGATAAGCCATACCCGATCAATGTTGGCGCATTGAAAAAATTGTCTCCCCTGGGTTTTCGTGAGGAGGGACGACGTAAGTATGCAACCATCTCCACAAATGACATAACGGACGGTCACACCATGGTGGAATCAAGCCGCTCAAAGGATGGAGTCGCCAGTGGAGACGCTTAACGAATGGGCGATATGAAGATCTCATTGTACATGGAAGTGTAGAAAACAGAATGCAGATTTGAAGAGCTCGTATTCGGATCGAAGCAATATATAGTGGAGGGAGGTCAAAGTTGACAGCGACGTATCGTATAGGTTTGTCACGGGGCAAAAGCTGATAGTGACGTATCGTGTAGGTTTGTCACGGGGCAAAAGCTGATACCGATGTCTCGTGCAGGTTTGACAACGCCGAAAGTTTTTTTTGTCGTTAGTAAGAGTATCATGCAGCGAACGACATGGAAGGATCTCGTGACATGTGAGTGGGACGAACGGACAGAGTTATATACAGACATCCAACACAAAATAAATAATTATCATTTTTACACACTGTAGCACGCAGAACCTACTGCGAGCCCTCTTACCCCTAGCCCTCCTAGCCTGTGCTCTAATGTGCCCCTGAGAGTACGTCAGCCTGTCTGGGGGTACGACACGACCAGCACGGACATCCGGCACGGGCGTCTCCTGTGGCTAGTCCTGGCTCTGTGGTAGAGGTGCTCCACCAAGCTGAGAGGCGGCGATAACATCCTGATCTGGGTCCTCCAGGTAGGGATGGCAACGGGGCGGGTTCGGTTCGGGTAGAGTCTCTGGGCACCCAAAACCGAAACCCGAATCTAAAACCCGAAACCGAAACCGAAACCGATTCGGGTAAAAATCCATCACCAAAACCGAAACCCGCGGATACCCAAAACCCGACGGATTAACCGAAACCCGAATTTTTAACCGAAATCCGAAACCAAAACCCGAATCTTTCACTGCATCAACAAACATCAAGCATCGCATTATAGGAAATGGCATCAAGCATCAACAAAACAAGAGGAATTCAAGCATCAAGCATCAAGCCGGAGGACAGTGGCGGCGCGCGTGGCTGGGGACAGCGGCGGCGCCGGGGGACGGCCGGCGGCGCGCAGCTGGGGACAGCCGGCGGCGGCGGCGAGGCCGGGCCGGGACGCCGGCGGCGCACACGCTGGGGACGGCCGGCGGCGCACGGCCGGAGGGCGCTGGGGGCGGCCGGTGCGGCACGCGGGTGGAGGAGGCGGGCGCTGGGACGGCCGCCGCGCACGCGGCGCGGCGCGCGCGGGTGGAGGAGGGCGGCGACGGCTAGGGTTGGTGAATGGTGAATGGTGGCGCCGTGGCAAAAGAAGCGCCTCGGAGTTGGCGCCGTGGCCGGCATCCGAGTCGGGCCATGGAATCGGATAGGCATGGGGTGAGGTTGTGGGACTGGGAGTGGGGAGATTTTCGGGTCGGTTTGAGTTATCCATGGGTTACATCGATAACCGAACCAAACCCGAACTATTTCGGTATCCGAAACCGCAAACCCGTGGACAAGAAATAGGCACCGAAACCGAAACCCGAAACACCGAAACCCGCGGTACCCGAACCGAACCCGAACCATTGCCATCCCTACCTCCAGGTCGTCGAAGTCGTCGCCCGTACCAGACCCCCCCTCGTCGCCCGCCCTGGACCCGCCCGCCTGCGACGATGATGCCCTCGAGCAGAAAATCCCCGCCGAGTAGAATCCTCCTGTATATAAGCAATGTGAAGCATCAGTCATTAAAATTAATAAGTCTCTAGTACTCGTCGGACGACGCTTGCTCACATCCCGACTAAGTGAAGGGACGATGAATGGAGGATCCGCTCGCTCCAGCAAAGCCCGTAGTGGTGGGCCGAGTCGCGAAAGGCCGAGGGATCGACGATCCACTCGCACCAGCCGTATCCCCAGTTGGAAGCGTCGGACCTACACGACATTCGGTTTGTTATATCACATTGTAGGGTTGCCACAATGAAAATGAATGGAACTTTGCCACAATGAAAATGAATGGAACTTTGCCACAATGAAAATGAATGGAACTAACCTGTGAAGGCACCAGCGCCGTGTGGTGACCATCCTGGTATTGAACCGCGTGGACGTGGAACTGCAGCAGCCGGCGGAGGTACCGCGTCGACGACTGAACGACACGAGAAGATGCGCAAGATCGAATGCACCGTTGTCTGCATCCGCTGGAACGTCATCTTCTGTTCCACCTCGTTCAGGTGAATGCCTGCGTCCAACCAAAGCATCATCGAGTCAATTTCGACATTCAATGCCCGTGCAGCGTCGACCTACGAAAATCCAAACAAATTAGGTTCGTCGCTCAAATATACAGGAAAATAATGTTACGAAGGTATTAAGCCCGAGAAAGCATGACGTACCCCCATGAAGTAGTCTTGGTCTCGGTGCCTGGGGTAGGTGTCCATGACCGCTGCCTGGTGCTGCTGCCGCGCGGCCGGTCTGAAGGTCACGCGCGGACGCGTCTGCGGTAGGTACCACCGAAGATAGGCAGTGTAGTTCTCCTCTGAGTGGGCGTAGATCTCGCCAATCACCTTCTCTGTGGCTATCAGCCAGTCCACCACGTATTGCTGCATACGTGGTTCCCAGAGGGTGCCTGCCTGCTGTTCCCGTCGAGTCAACCTGCATACACAGTAATGGTTAACTATCGTTCCATTTCATTCGACACAACAGTAGTAAAGTTGAAAGAGAAGTACTCACTGGTGGTCTTGGTGGGGAACGACAACCAGTACGTCTATCGGGAATCCCTGCCGCAGTTCGAACTGCCTCATAACTCGGCCTAGGTAGTGAGGCTCGACGCATATGTCGTACACCATCGGGATCAACGTCATCCAAGTATGGCGAGTCACACGTGCACAATGATGAGAGGCCTAGAGGCGCTCTAGCTGGGACCGCCTCCTGCGTGTACGGCTCCCAGACAACGTCTGAAGGCTGGAGATGGTCCAACTCGAACATGAAGTCCGGGTAGCTCCGTCTCACCTGAGCGTGGGCGTAACGGCGCTGCGAAAATGAAATAATCAAGTGATTAGAAGTTTCGTTGAACACAATCTTTTGAAACAAAAAACAATTTCTACTTACGTTGCGATGAAACCAGTACGTGCCCATCGTAGGCCCGTCGGCTGGGTTCTCGAATGTGGGTGCTGAGTCGTAAGTAGCGGTGTCGACGATTGGTCGGCCGATCGCAAACCGCTCCGTAGCCCAAAGCTGTAAAAGCAGAGGGTAGCCCGTGAAAATCGCTCCAGGATCCGTCTTCGTGCACGCGTCGCACAACACACGATAAGTGGCTGCGGGTACTACTGAACCCCAGCTCCACTGAGGCATGAAGCCTATCTCCGCATCCGCTATCGACTGGGAATAGTGGATAAGCCCCCTCTCTACTGTGTTGCCAGACGAGTTGGTGAACATCACCCACCCGAAAATCCAAAGCAGGTAGGCCTCCAACGAGCGTCTCAAGGAGTACTCGTCGGCGTCGGGGTGGAGCTTGTTGGCCTACAACAGGAGAAAACCATGTTAACAATCATAATTGTAATGAAAAATAACGAAGTCTTCAAGTGAACTTACTGTGAACTGCATGATCCAAGTCTTCGTAGGTCCGGTGGTGGCGTAAGGGTAGATCACTGAGCAGCGGGAGCTCCGTAGCCTCATCACGTGAGCGAATCGCGCAGTGATGTCCTCCCTCCATCCACCAATAGCATTCACAGGGCCAACAGCCTCTCCGGCTAGTGGTAGCCCTAGGAGGTACGAGACGTCCTGCAGCGTCGGTGCCATCTCCTCACAAGGAAGATGGAAGGTGTGCGTCTCAGGACGCCACCGATCCACCAAAGCAGCTATCAGGGACCGGTCCGCATCCCACCGTCTCGCCTAGTTGTGCTCGTCCGCACACGCCTCAACAAGCCTGCATATCATGATTAGGCTTGACTCACGCAACCTGCATACCATCAAGTGTAATATTAGTGTCAAGTATAATATTAGTGTCGTAAATCAAAAGAGTATAATCATACCACTGGACGTGTCGCGGATCGACATGCAACAACTCGCGCGACGGGCGTGGACGAAAGGTGGTAAGCTGAGCACCCTGCACCGCCGACAAGGACGACATGTGCTCCCTGTCCACCAACTTGCTGAAAAGAGCTGGTGTATCGTCCGTCATACCTGCATATGTACGATTATTAATAAGCAATTGATAAGAAAAAAACAAAACAACATGAATACGTGACATAAATGGTCCATTATATCTCAACATTACAAAAATTGCACGTCTTAATTCAAACTACCAAACACAACATACAAATATCACAACAACATTAAAATAGTTTATGTCTCACAATGATAAATATTACACGCACGATAGATGACAACAACATAACAAATATTACAACTGTCGGATCACCACTAGAGTGAAAGGAGCAAAGAAAATAATCAAGCCATTGTATCGCCAGCTGACGACATTATCGCTGCACGAGAACGTCTAGGACGTGGTCGCCTCGTTGTTGTTCCTTCTCCCGATGGACAGCTGCCATCGATGGCCTGTCCGGATAGACCCGCACCTGCGACGGTTGGAGTTTTCGAATTCTTCGGGCATTTCTTGTATGTATGTCCGCGCTCATCGAATTTGCTGCAATGTAGGGTCCTCCCCCCGGCCTCCAACTCGTCCATGTCGTTTCTGATGCGTCTCGACTAACGCCGTCCCTTTTTCAGCCTTAACTTCGATGGATCTGGAATGTAGAACACTTGTGGCCTCAGTGTTGTGTACGATCCAGATATCCCAAAATCATATATCTCCTCCTTCCATGTATGAAAAATTGCTTCTTTCCTGTAGTACGATGACACATAGATATCGGGAACTATGCCGCAATCCCCAGCTGCTGCAAGGACGTATGAGCAAGACAAATATCTAAGCTTTGGCTTCATACAGCTGCAACTACAATCGCCCTCCGTATGAAGCACACATTCCTGCACAGCTTGAACGCGGTTGATGCTGCGCCTTCTCCTGTTGACACATATGATCTCGTACCTATGAACCACGGCTGATTACTCTGTGCTTCATAGCCTTTAGAATTTTGTCTTGCATATATTTCGTCACCACATTGGCAAATACAATGTTGTTATCGGCCATCAAAGGGGAAATTTTCTTAAATCTGTCCCTAAAGTATGCCTGAGTGTCATGAAGGATAAATTCCACAATACTCACCAATAGGAGCCCCCGAACTCCTCGCATCACCCAGTTTTACACCTCGGCCAGGTTGGTTGTTATTATACCATATTGAGCTCCATCAGTGTCATACAACAGAGACCATTTTTCTTTTGGTTCATTCTCTATTCAGTGGGAGAAATAATGTATTGATGGTGCGGACCTCCTTCTCATTGTTGGCGAGTCATTATGCAATGGACCAAGAGGTACTGCAGGCTCGCCATCCTGTGGCCGACGAGATTGCTCGTCGGTTTGCTTCGTTGTCAGCTCATCCAACCTTCTCCACAACTCATTGAATTTTTTCTCTTTATTTTGACCACATAGCCTCTTGAAGAGATCCATCAGGTGCTTGTTCTTGAATTATTTGTAGAAATTGGCTCCCATATGCCGCATGCACCACCTACTCCGAACATCATGCCACCTAGCTGGAAGTCCTCTCTCCAGCCAACCATTCTGAAGATAGTCAATTGCCTTCAGCATGCCCGCATGACGATCATGAATGAGACAAACATTGGGCCTCATACGAATGACTTGGCATCGAACTCTCTCCAAGAACCAATACCAGCTTTCGGTGTTCTTACTCTCGATAAATGCAAACGCCATAGGTAACACCTGGTTGTTCTCATCTGCTCCAATCGCCGTCAGTATCTGACCTCTGTATTTGCCTGTCAAAAAGGTTCCATCTATGCACAACACAAGGCGATAGTGCACAAATGCGTTGATGCAAGCACCAAGCGAGAAAAAGGCTCTTTGCAGACGCTCTTGCTTGATTCAGTAGATGATGGAAAAGTCTGAATGTCGTAGTAGGTATTGGGGTTTCATTGAGCAATGGTGGCTAAAAGACGAGGTAAATTGTCATAGGATGCTTCAAATGTGCCATAACTCATCTCCAATATCTTTTGTTTTGCCCTCCATGCCTTGAAATAGCTGATAGTATACTTGAATTTGTTTTCAATATGCCTAATAATGGAGCCTAGTTTAAAGTCCATGTTTTTAACAACATCGTTGTACATCTCACCGACAACAAACGTTGAGGTGATGTTGCGGTGGTACTTATCTACCCTCGTCAACAGACATGTGTGCTCACCAACAATGCTCACTTTCCAATAGTCAATCCATTTCCCCTTGTATGCATGAACGCGCCACGGACAATCATCCTTCATGCACTTCACATCATACACATAGTTCGTAGACGTCACCACCCTAAACTCTCTATGCAAAGAGATCGCCCAATGCTTCATCGCCTTTTTCATGTCTTCCTTATGAGCATACCTAGCACCCTGGATTACCTCATTATCCTTGTATTCAAATGAAACCTGCTGCCCTTTCGAGATAACAAGCTGAGAGAAATCAGCTTGTTCCCAATCCACGGGCATGACATCTTTTTCCTCGTCCGATGATTCATCGCCCTCCGCCTGCTCATTTCCAGAATCCTCCCTCTCCATTTCTTTAACAATTGCTTCGATTCTCTCCCCCTTGTCCGCCACGCCAATCGCTTCCTCCAAGCTTGCTTCATTGCTCGGACCTTCACCATACTCTGTTTGCATTGTATTACTGCTATTGATTTCGTGCAATGCCACAAAAATAACAAGGGGCCAGGACCTTTCAAGTGCCTTGTCCACATAACGTCTCCACGACTTAGTGTTATCTATAGGCATAAGTTCCCAATAATATCCTTCTGTTGCACGACTTACTACAACGGATAGAGACATTGTGTTCACTCTTGTATCCACTTTAAATTCACGTTGCAACCAACTATAGACTGACTCAAATGTTTTATCGGATGGCCTATCGATGCCCTTTGATGTCATCCTAAATTCTGACAGATCGACACCTTCTGGACCATATCTAACGTTGCCTTCACCGTGAACTATCTGAAATATGACCTTACTTGCCATAATGCCTGACAAGCAAATTGAAACTGAGTTTATTTCATATATGTTGCCTAGATGATTTTGTGTCTAAGTTAATTTCTCTAACAATATGTTCTCTGTTCTACATCTTAAAATATCCTGAATCGGTTTGTTCATTTGATCTACTGCCAATCGTACCTATTTTCTACATATGATCATCCAAATTTGACAAATTTTCTAAACTAAATTAAATTAAATCATACTTTATACATAAACATACTTAGATTATCAACAAAATTATACGCACGATTATCCAAATTGGTTTGTCCTAAATCACATTGGCTAAAATAAATCATGTCCTCATTTTAACATCTACATCATAGTGCTTAACATCTATTCACATAATATACACATAGATCCGAACATATTCTACCTAAGTTGATCTAAATATTCTACTTAAGTTGATCTCAATTAAATCATCTAAGTTGATCTAAATTAAATCATCTAAGTTGATCTAAATTAAATCATCTAAGTTGATCTAACTTAAATCATCTATTTTATAAATCTAAAACTAAATATTAAATAACTATTCAAATATTAAAAAAATCATTTTCCCTAATATTGCATTTACAAAACTAACTAACAAAAAAGTACAACGGGATATTGCATTTACCTCGGATGAAGTACGCAAACCGGCAGGGCTTCGCCGCTCTCCTTCCTCTTCCTCACCCCTCTCTCTCTTCTTTTTCCTGGATTTGGGAGGCCGCAAATGAGGTGAAAATCATTTGACTCGGCTCATATACTACCCGGCCAAAAAAACGCCCTTCCAGAGGACGGGAAGGGGCAAAAAACGTCCTTTGGAAGGGCGGGAAGGGGGCCGCCTGCAAAAAAGCCAGGACGACTGCCCTTTTGCAGGCGGCCCCTTAGTGCTACAGGGCAAAAACGCCCTTATCAAGGGCGGGAAGGGCCTAATCACAAAATCTCCAACATCACAGCAGACGATGGCGAACGCCCGTCTGTCACGTCAGCAAAAACACTCTCTGGGAGGGCGATTTTTTCCTCTCGCCCTCCCAGAGGACGAGAGGAGACTAGATTTGCAATTTTTCAAAATAGAAAATTAGTTTTATAAAACTTTAAAAAAAATTAAAAATGCTAAAAATTCATTGCATTCATAGTCGAATAAGAAAAAAAAGCATCATGATAAAAAAAGAAAAATGAATCATTTGATGTATATAACGGGGATTAAGAAAGCAGATGGAATAGGATGAGAAACGATTGTGATAGGTTGAGATGAGAAAGTGCGTGAAAGAAATTAAATGAGAGATTGTTTTGATTGATGAGATGAGATAGTAGGTAAAGTAGAGAAGTTGCTAACGCTAGATGTTGCTATATTTTGGGTCGGAGGGACGGGTGCATAATTTGATGATTGCACACGACATATATATAAAAGCCGAAGCTGTTAGGATATATGGGTTTATGCCCATCTATTTAAACAATAAAGAATTAAAAACCAATTAGTAATTGCTAGGAAATTAAGTGTTTAGTCTTACATGGGAATTTGAGGAGGATCATAATCACTTAAAAGGTGAACTCTGTACAGTTGAGAAAGTTGATAGAGAAGATTGGCGTGCCACGCGCGCGCTCTGCCGTGGGCGAGGGCGAGGGCGTGGCATGGCGTGTATCTACCATTGATGAGGTTTAAACCCTGGAATATTCTAGCCAATTCAGCTATAAAAGGAGCCTCCTTCTCCTCCTCAAAACACACCAGAACAAAGCGGCTAGCACTGTGTGCACACTGCTGACGAGAGCAGACTCCAAAACCTCGTCTGTCGCTGGATAGGCAGGCGATAAGGTTTTTGGGGAGCGTTGAACGCAACTGCTTGCTCTCTGAACGTCTACGTCCTGGTGGCCGTTCACTATTGTACATCTCCTGGTGGTCGTTCGTTGTTGTACATCTATGTCTACATCACGAAGGCCGTTCGAGGGACTGCACGACGGTAATTTATCACTGCAACAAATTTGTATGGCTACATTGACAGGACATCAAGCATGTCTAATCTAAGTGGTAACGATGTTCCCACTGCCAGCGCTCCTAATGCCTCCGACAGTGCAAGTGCACCCTCCAGCTATGGTCCTGCTATTGGGTACACACTAAAACTATATTGTTGTATATTGTTGCATATTGTTCTGTTTAAATTTATGTTAAAAATAAGCACGTGCGCATATTCTCTTTCACTCACTATAGTCATAAAATATTTCTTATTTACCTAATTAATTTTAGAATTAAAATATATCGAAATAGGTCTACACATCTAACAGGAGCTGAAGTATTTATGAGGAAAAACTAGTGGCAGATTGATGTTGGTTTATTTCATTTCATGAGAGCAGGTTGAGCACATCAGACATGTACGTAGGGATGGTAAAGCGCTTAACTTTTTAGCCTATAAAATTTGAGAACTAGATGCAAAATAGGATGCACTAAATTTTATTCATTTTGAATTAAAATATTTAAGGGTTATGAAACAACCCATAGGCCTCAATGATCACCACCCCTACACGTACGTACATGGATCATCGGCGCATGCGTGTAGCTCAAATGGAGATGCTATTAGGGATGCCCATCTCCATCACCGAAGACATGTCTCCGGGGTCACCGTAGGATGGCGTGAGCAGCACATACGGCAGTGGCGGAGGGCATAGTGTGGCGAGGTATGACTCAAGTCATACCTCAGCCCGCCCAGAGACCCCTACAAATTTTCTTTTCGAGCTAAGGTTGGCGGCTAGGCGCGTCGATCATTAAGGCTCTTCGGCGGTGGCCGGCGGGCGACTGAGTGACGAGCCAGCAGCATGACAGGCTAGCGAGCGGTAGCACAGTGAGCACCGCGGCAAACACATAGTAAGCACTAAGCACAGTGTTCTATGTTATTTTAGTGTGTTCAATCATATTTTACAGGGATGGTAAATTTAATTGAGATAGTAAATTTAATTGAGATGGTAAATTTAGATGCATATTTTTCAATCAAAAATTGAGATGATAATACTAGGACAATATTTAGAAATTTTTTTATGCTTAAGTCTCCATTATACCTCAAATTTTTTTTTGCCTGTTGGGAGACTTGGGTCTCTTCAGCTTGACGGCGATTGGCCTCAGCGTGACCTCCTTCGTAAGGAAGAAGACCGTCCCAGCTCGTGCACCGGGTGCACGAACGGCAGGAACATGTCGTGGTAGTCCAGCATAAACAACACATATTTATGTCGTGACGGGCGTCATAGTCGACACAGATGATGATTGCTATCCGATTGAGATGAAGATGACCGTCGTTGTATGTTATGGATGATTTATATGACTTTGGCTCACTCTAATATCTCATCTCATTGCTTATTGCTAGATCAGAACAAGAGGCCACAAGAAAACATGAAGCTACATTGTTTGTGTGTATGTGTATATATATAGGAAGAAGTCACCCCTTTACCGTTACAAATTGCGCTTATTATTTATCATATGTTTCTCAATGTAGATAAACGTGATGGGCACATATTTGGGGCCAAAAAGTAAAAAATTCAGCATATTTGTTGTAAACTTATTAGGCTTGACCTGTGTGAGACAACAACAGCGATGTACATAACGACTGGCCACCATCGAGTATGTGTGTGTGTGTGTATATATATATATATATATATATATATATATAGTTGGGTTAATTTGTGACGCGCCGCACAGCCCCATCACGTGTGGCATGGCCGAATCTATAATTTAAAAACTCAAATTGAAAATCTGAATCATTTAAATTGTTCTATATATTAATATTGCCTTGTATACCAAATTTTATATTTTTTTGAAATTTTTTACTATTTTATCGGATAGGTCAAAGATGTAATAAAATAGATACTCGAGAAATTGTTGGATTAATGCATAATTGACCTATCCGATAAAATAATAAAAAAATTCAAAAAATGTAAAATTTGGTATATAAGGCGATATTAATATGTAGAACAATTTGAACGGTTCAGATTTTTAATTTGAGTTTTCAAATTAGAGATTCGGCCATGCCACACGGATGGGGCGTGCGCACGACACAAGAGTAGCAACTCTCTCTATATATACACATATATATACTGTATATATAGACACACACTAGCAATTATGCCCGTGCGTTGCAACGGGTGAAGTCGGGGCGCGACGCGGATGAGGACGAGAAGGAGAAGCGTAGGCGCGGCGCTGGAGCTCCGAGCAGCGACGGGAGGGAGGGACGCAGGCGCGGCGTGGGGCGTGGCGCGGATGAGGACGGGAGGGAGAGGTGCAGGGAGGAAGAGGCACAGGAGGTCTTTTTTCCATCCAAGCCCTCTTTTTCTTTTTAGCATTAGGATTACATTTTAATTTCACAAAAACTCAAGGGGTTTTCTACAAAATAGCCAGATGGACGAAAATTTTGAATGGAAACACTACTTACTTTATAATATACTAGTAGATATGCCCATGCGTTGCAACGAGCGTCATTTATCATAATTATTCTAAAGTTGAAGTCTCATATAATTCCAATTTATATTTTTTCTTTATATCTTCACCTGAGGCCTATTTCAGCATTAGGACTGCGGGTTAATTTTATAAACGCTCAAGGGTTTTTCTGCAAAATAGCCAGGTGGACTACGGGTTACTTTTATAAACACTCAAGGGGTTTTCTGCAAAATAGCCAGGCAAAATGTGGGTTAATTTTATAAACACTCAAAGGATTTTCTGTAAAATAGTCAGGCAGACTGCGTGTTAATTTTATAAAAACTCAAGGGGTTTTCTCCAAAATAGCCAGGCAGAACAAAATTTTGGTGGAAACACTACTTGCTTTATAGATAGTTATTGTCGATGTCGGTGATCGACACGCGGGGATCCGAGGGACCCCCTTTTTGGTTCGGCATAGGGGAGCGATGAATCTGGGTTCAAGCTCGCGGTGCGGCGAAGCATCGGTAACAGATGCCTTGAGAGTCCGGTTGTTCCCTTTGTCGCTTTCGGGATCGGCTTTCACCTGGTTCACTTCATTGCCTTACAACTCAATCCAGAGCTGGGCCAATCTCGAAAAACAATTTCACAGCTACTTTTACTCCGGCAACCATGAAATGAAGTTGTCGGACCTCACCAGTATCAAACAGAAGCACAACGAGTCGGTTCAAGAATACATCCAACGCTTCAGAGAGATGAGGAACCGATGCTACAGCCTGGTGCTGTCGGATGCCCAGCTAGCCGATTTAGCCTTCCACGGCCTGATTGCGCCAATCCGTGAATGCTTTTCCGCTCAGGACTTTCAGCCTGGCGCATCTGGCATAAAAGGTAACGGCCCATGAACAAAGATTTCAAGACACCAGGAAGGCCGTCAAAAACATAACTCAAGTCGTTGTTGAATCAGACTCCGATTGCAACAACGATGACATAGAGGTGGCGGCAGCCGAATGGGCCAAGAACAAAAAAGCCATCGTCTGTCAGTGGCTGCTGAAGACGACCAAAGAAGAAAGATATGACTTCGACATCACCAAGGCTGACAGGATTTTTGACTTATTGCTCAAGGAAAAACAGATCCAGCTTCCTGAGAACCACGTGATCCCATCGGCCGAAGAACTCAAGAAGAAAAAATATTGCAAGTGGCACAACTCCACATCCCATGCCACTAACGATTGCAAAGTCTTCAGGCAGCAAATCCAGTCGGCAATAGAAGCCGGGAAACTCAAGTTCGCCGATTCCAATCGGTCGATGAAGGTGGATGGCCACCCCTTCCCAATCAATATGGTTCAAACCGGCCCTAGGCAAGCTGATCGACAGCGCAGAATGACGTACAGCTTAGCCGAAACATTGAAAGGGGTCAATGTAGAAGGAGAGCCGACTGGAAGTCAAGTCGCGCCAATCAACACGGTGCACCCCGTTGCCCGATCGGCTGATCAACGGCCGATCGACACGAACAGCCGACGCCGCCCCCAACAGCAATCTTGGCGGGAAGAAGCTCAGTTTGAAAGATTTTGTCGGCAAAGGCCAGAAACGCGAGGCCGCCAGCATGACGAGAATCACAGTGGTACCGATCCCCATTGGCATTGTGAATTCTTCAGGCACTGCTGGGAGACCGGGATGAGGCTGCCAACGATAGAAAACTGCCCGGCTTGCATCGAGTACCCTGAGGACGAACACATAAGCCGGCCAATCACCAGTCCAACTCGGTTCATCCCAAGGCCCGTTCAGCTCAACCAGCGCCAGTAGTCTGTTCACGATCGGCTAGGGCCGATCCATCAAGACTTCTTCGACGAAAACGAAAACGACGACTACTACGACGAAGAAGAGGCCGATGATGAAGAATCGGCCAACCCCCAATGGTGTCCCTCTAACCTCTTCACCAAAACACAGAAACGAAGAATTCAAAGGTTAAAGCATGAAGGAAGGGAAGAAGAAGTTCGACAAATGATCCAAGAACAACGCCTTCGGCTGGGTAAGATCAAGAGGCGATGGATCCCCAAAGAGAAAGCCGCCACAACCGACGAGGAGCAAGCCCAGGAGAGTTCAGCCGATCAAGCCAGGAGGGCAGCCAAAGGGAAAGACAAAGTTTCTGCATCAGTCAACATGGTATTCATATTGCCAGCTGAATTTGGTGCTCCTGAAGCCGATGCGGACACCATCAAAGACGACTTGGTGAAACTAGCAATCTCACCGGACCAAGCTATTTTCGACAAACCTGAAGGGACCAAAAATCGGCACCTGAAGCCATTGTACGTTAAAGGATTCGTCAACGGCAAGCCTATGTCCAAGATGCTAGTTGATGGGGGAGCCGCAGTCAACCTAATGCCCTACGCGACATTCAGAAAACTAGGAAAAGGAGCCGAAGACCTGATAAAGACCAATATGGTGCTCAAAGACTTCGTCGGCAACCCGTCAGAAACCAAGGGCGTCCTGAACGTCGAACTGACCATCGGCAATAAGACCGTGCCCACAACATTCTTTGTCATCGACGGGAAGGGGTCTTACAGCCTGCTGCTCGGAAGGGACTGGATACACGCCAACTGTTGCGTTCCTTCCACGATGCATCAGTGCCTGATCCAATGGGACAGCGACAAGATTGAGATCGTGCCAGCCGACAGGTCAGTTAGCGTCGTCAGTGCCGATTTGCCGCTTTGGGAAATCGAAGGCATCGACTGTTTGTCTGGGAAAATCTGGCAAGCCGATTTTTTAAATGTGTCCAATTCCACAATACAGCCGATTGGAGATGACGAGCCGCAGGTGCTGCTTTGAACAAGACATGGTGGAGGGCTCGAGCGTCTTCGGCATGGATACCGCGGACCAAGACGATGGCAAGCTCGGGCAAGGTTTTACGTCGGTCGACGAGTTAGAGGAAATAGACATCGGCTCTGGTGACAAGCCGAGGCCGACGTATATTAGGAAAAATTTATCTTCTCATTGTAGATCCCAGCTCATTAATTTGTTAAAACAATATAAAGATTGTTTTGCTTGGAAGTACTTCGAGATACCCGGTCTTAGCCGACCTATTGTCGTTCATCAGCTGCCAATCAAGGCGGGCTATCGGCCGTTCAAACAACACCCCAGGAGGTTCAAATCCAATATGTACGACACGATTAAAGCCGAAATAACTCGGCTATACGATGTTGGATTCATTCGACCGTGCCGATACGCCGAGTGGGTCTCAAACATTGTCCCAGTGTTGAAAAAGAACGGCAAACTCAGGGTATGCATCGACTTCAGAGACCTGAATAAGGCTACCCCCAAAGATGAATACCCAATGCCCATAGCCGATTTGCTCGTAGACACTGCGTCAGGCCACAAAATTATCAGCTTTATGGATTGCAATGCAGGCTACAATCAAATCTTCATGGCCGAAGAGGATATTCACAAAACTGCCTTTCAATGTCCTAGGACAATCGGCTTGTATGAGAGGGTCGTTATGACGTTCGAGCTAAAAAATGCTAAGGCAACGTATCAATGGGCCATGAACTACATTTTTCATGATATGATAGGCTCTCTGGTGGAGATATACATCGACGACGTCGTTGTTAAGTCCAGGGAGATAGAGGGCCATATAGCTGATCTGAGGTAGGTTTTGGAGCGGACAAGAAAATATGGCCTGAAGATGAACCCGCTGAAGTGCGCGTTCGGCGTATCGGCCGGGCAGTGAAGGATTACGCGGAGGCTATGCTAGCCGAAAACAAAAACTTTTCTACCGCGCAAACCAGGAACACTTGCAAGTAAGGGCCGATAGATCGTTACCGATTGGAGTATGCAGCGGAAATAGCCAATCAGGAGCTATCCGATCTGGAACAGTGCAGCCGATTCCCGTAAGCCGACAGCCGATTCCCGGGGACAGCCGATTCACCAACCAGCCAATTCACCGATGCCGCAGCCAATCCGAGTCGTCCGACCGCGTTCTCGCGCCTCGCTCTGATGCGCTCGACCGCAACCGATTCCACCACAGCCGATTCGTAGCCAATCAATAGCGCCGCAACGTAGCAGCGTTTCTACCGGTATCCACACGTCCGGGGACAGAACGCCAAACACCCGTGTGCTAGCACGCGATGTAAGGCTAGGGTTTGGCTCGAAATTGGGGAGGGTTTCCGTGGAGATTGATCTCGCCGACTTCTGAAGACACGCGTGATCAGATTAATTCGGTTCCAGTTGCATGCAGCAGCTCTCCACCCCTCCCCTTTATATAGAGTTGCCGGTTGGGCCTAGAGGCCCATCGGGACTCTATTTTGAATCGGATTCTATCCGAATCTCATAGAGTTGGCCGGCCGGACTTCGTAAGCCCATAGGACTCTATCCGATCGGATCTGTGGACCCCCGTTTTTGAGACGGGAATCTTTCGTGTTCATAGTACCATTTCCCTGGATCAAGTAGTTGGTACCCACGAATACAGTACTGGATAATCAAGTGCGCATGCACGAATAGTCTTACAATACCATTATTACATGAATAGGCCCGAAGGCATTGTTCATCCCACAGGACCTTATGGTCCGAATACAACATAAAAACAGAGTTTAGATAAGGCAGAAGAGAGGCGGCTTGTCCATTGCCACGAGCAACGACCGGAGCTAAAGTCTAATATGCGCCGTCAGCCCTCGTCCTCCGGTGATAAGCGTATGGATCTTCCGGCTCTTCAACTCCATCACCGAAGGTTTGTGCGTATAGCAAGGGTGAGTACCAACCGTACTCAGCAAGCCAACACGAATTGATGCATATGATAAGGTTATTCAAAGAACATGGCTAGGGTTGTTTTTGCGAAAAGCGAGTTTTCACAATTCTTTTCACAAGCCTATCGACTAGCCAAATCCAGTTTTAATTTCATAGTTCATTAAACCGGCGACGGTTCTGTCTACCATCCATCGTGATTCCAAGGATGGCTTCCCGCCTCCGGTTCGTCATGATTTTCGGGAGTCCACCCCTTCTCGTATTCTCGAGAAGTTGATCCACCAATAATAAAATCATCATCATGCAAACCCACCCCAGTATTTTTAAGTTCAAAGTCTAGCCAAGCGAAAGTCTTGTCACGATGCTCAATATCCGCGAGCACGGCTATTCGAATAGATTGATTCATTCACACGCAGTGGATGTACACTTTACCGTACTCCGCGACAGCCCAACAAATGAGCCTACGCCTCAACACATGAGACGGTCACGGCAAAGCCTTTCGATAACCTCACTTTGCGTACCCGCTCCATGAACTTATGTCCTCATGCACTCTAGCCGTCCTTTTCTAGCAGTGAGAGGAGTTCGGCGCACCCGGGGTAAGGGAAGACATTTCCAATCTTTAAGTTTAATTAACATTGGTTTAATCCCACCGTTCATAACAAAGGCCGCAGCCTCATCCTCATCCCATAACCACATCATAGAGAACCATCTATGCAAGGATACCGCTCCGCTCGGCTACCTAGTCGGCTAGGTCTATACCCATTCGAGAAGTACGGTTGTACTCGGCTCGTTTCCGGCTATCTCATGGCTCGGTCCTTAACCCACTGGGGTCGGCACTTGCCTTTTCCGGAATCCACCCAAATCATCCGGCCGCCCCAGTCTAAAACTTTTGTATAGTACTTTCAATTTTCATCAAACTTAGTTCCTCATTTTCATGGCCATGTGGCGCTCATGTCTCCACATGCCGAATCTCAACTACCTTCCCTAAGGTAGTTGCCCAAGCACAAAGCTTTTTCATAAAGTCATGAGTATGCATAAATCTAAGTATAGCATGGCTAAGCGGTTTACGAAGTTATGCTTCGGTTATTTGTATCACATCGCGAGTTACAAGGAGTAATTCTAAAGGTAATCAATAGCAAGGTATGGCATAACAAGTATAGGTAACTCGGTAAAGCATGCATGTTTAGAGTTTAAAATAACATCTTTTCGCAATTGGGATCAATATGTTCAAAGGGTGTGAAGACTTGCCTTGCTCGCACGCTGGTTGAGTGGGGTCTTCCGTGTAGTCGGTGTTCACTTCTTCGGACGCTATCCGTACGTGCGAAAAGAAGGGTTGAATCCAATTAAAATCCAACAATATCAACGAAAAGAAAGAGATCTCAAAATGATCGCGGAAAGCGGATTCCAAACACAACCTCAAACTTCGTAAATTTTAACAGTTGAATCAACGGAAAGAAGTCCAGTTAAACCGAGCGAACCATCTCGTAATAAATATATATTTTGTTCCTAAATTTGAAGATATCCTAAAATAATTAGATTTCTAATTTCCATATCTCCAATAATTGATCTTTAATATTGCAATTATATTTGCTAGGGTTTTGGAATTCTAACGACCGAATAATGACATTCATGCTTAACCAATCTTTTTTTTAAAAAAAAGGTCTCATGTGAACTTCGATAACAAATTAGAGGTCGGACAATATTTGAATTCATAAAAAGGAAAAATTTATTCTAGAAATTATTGTCACAAAGTATTTCTTTTTGGAAGGAAAAAGAATATTATATCCATTCCTAGATAATAATATTTCAAAAACCTTATTTTATATCCTAAAATATTTCCAAAATAATGTTTTCACCTTTACCCTAATTCTTTTACTATTTTTCTTTCTTTTCCTTATTTTTTTCTTTCTTTTTCTTTTTCCCTTTCTTTTCTTTCTTCCTCTCGCTTCTTTTCTTCCTCTCCCCGCTCTGTTTCCACCGGCGGCCGACGGTGAGGGAGGGTGCCGACGGCGAGGAGGGCCGAGCTAGGGAAAGAGGGGCGCTACACCATCCTGGGACCACAAGGGTTCCATTTCTCCACTCGGCCGAGACCGGGAGCGGCGGAAAGGGTGCGACGGCGAGGTGGTTCGGCGGCGGTGGCGCTCGTCGGCGGCAAAATCCGGCGAAGCCCTGGCTAAAGTGAGGGGTCTACGAGCTTCAGCGAACCCGGGGATGCTAACGGTGGGGTTGGTTCGGCCGGAAAGGCACTTTGCGGCGGGCGGCGACGGCGAGGTGGTTCGGCGGCCGAAACAGGGAATCGAGGGTTCGTCGCCGGCGATTTTCCGGCGACCATTTGGCTCGGGAGCTTAGGGGAATTAATACCTAGAGCACGGGGATGATGATGGTACCTTTAATTCGGGAAGAAATCGGCGAGGGTGACGAATTTCGGAGTGTCGCACGGGCGGTCGAATTAGGATTCTTCCGGCGAGCTCCGATCTTTCCCAAAATTCGCGCAATGTAGTGGCTAATCTTTGGGGGAAATTGGGGGAAAGCACGAGCGAGCACTGGGGAGTATTTTCGATGTTGGGAGCTGGGTGCAGGAGGCTTCTTATAGGTGGTCGACGGCGAGGGCGACGCGACGGCAGCAATGGCGCGCGCGTCGGCGGCATGGCTCGGTCGCGGGAGATCGTGCGCGACGTGCGGCAAGCTGCAGCCGATGTGTGTGCGTACGGTGAGCGCGGCGAGGCGCGAGCATGCGGGACAGACACGGCGCTCACGCGGGCAGTCGGCGACGACATGGCGACGGCCTAGCGCGGCGTCGGCGCGACTTCGGCGACCGCGGAGTGGCGCGACTGCCGGCGGCACGTGCGCGCGAACGCAGTGTCGTCGGCGAGAGCACGCGGGCGAGGCGTCTGGTACGACGCGGCACGGCGCTCGGCGCGTGGCGCGCGGACGTGGGCGACGGTTTGGTCGAACACCGCGAGCTAATGAACAGTGCACTTTTGCTTTTTCCCGATTTTAAATTCCTATTTTCCATTTCCATTTCCTTTCACCCTAAAAATTCGAAATAAATTCTAATATTCCCAAAATAAGTTTGAAATTATATTTTCAAACTTTTCCCCCACTTTTTATTTTTCAAAATATATTTTTCATATTTTTATTTCTTCTTTTAAAATTAACAAATTGGGGTCCTTGATTAATTTCTAATTTCATATTTCCTTTTCAAAATATTTTTATCATCCAAGCCCAAATATTTATTATTTTTCTTCCACCGAGTTAGGGTTTAAACCAAAATGTATTCTTTTCAAGAATCTTTTGTAAATCCACATAATTATGTATTTACCCTTCTCCAATTATATATTTTGAATTATTACTCCCACCTAGGATATCAAAACTTAGGGTTTTTATCCAACTTCCCATCAAAGCAATTCAAAAGAACTCTTATGCAACGAGCTTGGCAAGTAAGAACGAAAAACACGATAAGAAGCAATTAATCCAAAAGGTTTTTGTGAGTTTCGATTTTCACGTTCCGAATTCTACTCCTTCGATTTTCGGGATGTTACAAACCTACCCCCTAACAATAAATCTCGTCCTCGAGATTTCTTACCGGTTGCTGAATAGGTGTGGATGTTCTGTCCTCAGGAATTCTTCGCTCTCCCAGGTAGCTTCTTCTTCGGTGTGATTGCTCCATTGTACTTTGTACATGCGCCACGACTTGGTTCGTGTCTTCTTTTACGCTTCGTCTAGTATCTTGATTGGATGCTCCGGGTAGGTAAGATCACTGTGGACATGGATGGTTTCTAACGAGGTTTGCTCTCCCGGTACCCGCAGACATTTCTTCAGCTGCGATACGTGGAATACTGGGTGGACATCGGAGAGATTCTCAGGCAGTTCCAATTGGTAAGCCACTTCTCCCCTCCTAGCGCTTATCAGGAATGGGCCCACGTATCGTGGTGCGAGTTTCCCCTTGACTTTGAACCTCTGTGTTCCCGTAGTGGTGAGACCTTTAGATACACGTAGTCACCCTCTTTGAATTCCAATTCTCTTCGTCGAGTATCCGCGTAGCTCTTTTGTCGTGATTGAGCGGCTTGTAGTCGGTCCCGAATCGGGCGAACCTTTTCCTCGGCCTCCCTGATTTTTCGGGCCGAATACGGTTCGTTCACCGGTTTCGACCACATCAATGGGGTCCGACATCGGCGACCAAATAGAGCTTCGTTTGGCGACATCTTCAAACGGCTTGATAGCTATTGTTGTAAGAGAACTCGGCGTACGGCAAGCATTTCTCCCAATCCTTGGTGAAATCCAATGCACGAGCTCTCGGCATATCCTCCAAGACTTGGTTCGTCCTTTCGGTCGCCCATCGGTGCAGTGGATGATAGGCGGTGCGAAAGCGAGATGACTTCCGAGTGCCTCGTGGACTTTGCTCCAAAAATGAGATGTGAATTGGGTACCACGATCCGATATGATCCTCTTTGGTACACCGTGAAGACATACAATCCTACTCATATATAGTTCCGCTAGCTTGGCGCTGTTGTAGTTAGTTTTCACTGGTATAAATCGCGTCTTGGTGAGCCGATCTACTATTACCCAAATGGAATCGTAACCGGTCGTAGTTTTGGGTAGTCCCACTATGAAATCCATGCCTATCTCGTCCCATTTCCATTCGGGAATCTTGAGTGGCTGCAGCAAGCCGTGGCCGTTGATGCTCGGCTTTCACCCTTTGGCACACATCGCACACGGCTACGTATTCGGCTACATCTCTCTTCATATTGGGCCACCGGTATTCTCCTTTCAAATCCCGGTACATTTTCGTGCTTCCGGATGTAACGAATATGCCGATTCGTGGGCTTCCTTTAAGATCAATCCTCTCAAACCGCCTCGTTCGGGCACACGATTCTTTTCTTGTACCACGGATTCCCTTGTCATCCACGAAAACTCCCGAGCGCGTCCAGCGGCCATGCGTTCCTTGATTTCCGGGTTTCCTCATTCCCTTTTTGGGCTTCCTCTATTTGAGTTCTCGGTAGGGGTTGGATTTCCGGTGAGTTCACTTCTCAGTGAGGAATCGGGTGCGGTTGAGTCGGCCATTTCTTCTTGAAGTTTGCTGGCCATACCTCCCAATCCCATGTGGTTGCATTGGGCTTTGCGGCTCGGCGCATCGGCCACTACATTTGCCTTGCCGGGATGATAATGGATTCCTAGATCGTAATCCTTGATCAACTCCAGCCATCGCCTCGTCGTAGATTGAGATCAGGTGAGTAAAGAAATATTTTAGGCTCTTGTGATCGGTATACACATCACGGTGGTTCCCGATCAGATAGTGTCTCCGGATCTTCAATGCGTGTACAACCGCGGCTAATTCCAGTCGTGTGTGGGATAATTCTCTTCGTGGGGTCGTTCGTCGCGAGGCATACGCTACGACCTTCCCATCCTGCATTAACACTCCTCCCAATCCTTGCCGGGATGCATCACGGTACATCACGAAGTCCTTCAGGTTGTCGGGTAAGGTCAAGATTGGGGCGGTGGTTAACTTTTCTTTTAATTGCTCGAAGGCTTTTGGCACTTCTCATTCCACTCAAACTTCTTTTCCTTCTTGAAGTTGAGTCATAGGTCGGGCTACGGTGGAAAACCCTTCGATAAACCGTCGGTAATAACCGGCCAAGCCCAAGAAACTCCGAACTTCCGTCAACGACTTGGGTGCCTTCCATCCCGTAACGGCTTCGACCTTGGCGGGGTCTACGGCTACTCCTCCGGCTGAAACCACGTGGCCAAGAAAAGCGACTTCCTTGAGCCGAACTCGCATTTGCTGAATTTTGCATACAACTGGTGCTCTCGTAACTTTTCCATGCAAGTCGTAGATGCTCGCGTGTTCCTCATCGTTCTTGGAGTAGATAAGTATATCGTCGATGAACACCACCACGAATTTGTCCAGGTATTCCATGAATACCTTGTTCATCGATTCATAAAGTATGCGGGGGCATTGGTCAATCCAAAGGACATCACTTGTGAACTCGTATAAGCCGTAACGTGTAGAGAACGCCGTCTTAGGAATATCTCGGCTCTAATCTTCAGCGATGATATCCTGACCGTAGATCAATCTTTGAGAACACCGTGCACCCTTAAGTTGATCGAATAGGTCATCGATCCGAGGCGCGGGTACTTGTTCTTGATAGTTACTTCATTCGGCGATCGGTAGTCCACACACATTCTCATACTCCCATCCTTCTTTTGACGAAGAGTACGGGGGCTCCCAGGGGAGAAGAGCTGGGCGTACAAATCCCTTCTCTTGTAGTTCCCTTATCTGCTTCTTGAGTTCCTCTAACTCGTTGGCCGGCATTCGATAAGGTCTCTTGGATATGGGGGCCGTACCGGGCATTAGATCGATGATAAACTCTACGTCGCGATCCGGGGCATTCCGGGTAATTCCTCGGGAAACACATCCGGGTATTCTTGTACTACGGGCATTCCGCCTAAGGGTAGCATGGTGAACACTCCCGCAGCTTGCTCACATAGCTTTGGGTTTTGATCCATAGTTATGCTCATCGGTGATCCCCATGGGGTGGATACGTGACTTCCTTTCGATGCAGTCTATAATCCCATTATTTTTGGTCAACCAATCCATCCAGTATGACATCTATGGTTTGGGGTGATAGCACCATAAGGTTTGAGAGAAACACCACGTCTCTAATCCGTATGGGCACATTAATGCGGGCATGGGGTACGGTTATGTCTCCCGGTGAGTGTACCAACATAGGCCTCTTAAGTGCTACTTGGTGTAGGTGGTGTTGTTTGCTTACTTGGGAAGATATGAATGAATGCGAGGCTCCGGAATCGAATAAAACTTTAAGCGGTGCGAGTTGATAGAGAACATACCCATCAATACGCTCGGTCCTCCCGAGCTTCTTCCGCCCGCACATGATTCACCGACCACGTCGAAACCCGGTGGCAGCCTCGTTGGGTAGCGGGGTCCCGAGCAGGACCTCGTCCCGCCGGGGTGGGGTTCCTCGGACGGGCGTTGCATTGGCGCCGGTGCCACGACGGGCGTTGCGTAGTTTTGGGCAGCTATTGGAGTAGTGCCCGAATTCTCCGCAATTAAAACGCTCACATTCCTTCTTCCCGGAGCGGCTAGGGTTGGTGTGGGCGTACAAAGCGAGGTGTAGCTGACTGTTGACATGGTCGGAAGCGGGAGAACGTCCGGTTGCCGGAACGTTTGGCTTCCATCCAGACGGGGTGGCTCCCTTGGGGCGTTGTGGCGTTCCCTGAAATGGGCGAGCCATAGCGAGCCTCCTCTTGCGGTTATTGTCTACCACCTTTTGGTCATGCTCAAGTCGGACGACCTTGTTGATGAGGCTTTGGAAGCGGTGTGATCCTGCCCGATCATTGGTCCCCTCGGTTCGTCATTTAGTCCCTCAATGAATTTGTCTATCTTTTCTTCTTCGTCGCCGAGTCCTTTGGTGGCGTAACGAGCAAGCTGGGTGAACTTGTTCGAGATATTCTTATCTGAGGTGTTCCCTTGACGCAGCTGCGGAACTCGTTCTTCTTCATCCTCATCACTGCTGGCACGAAATTCTCACGGAACGCAGCCATGAATTCCTCCCATGTTGGCTCGCCGGCGTCTTCGCTCGTGTCTCCTTGTAGGTGTCCCACCGAGTCACTCGCGGGACCCTCCAGTGGTTAGTAGCGAAGACAACTCTATCGGCTTCTCGGACTCGACGAGGGTTAACTTCTTCTCTATCACTCTTAGCCAATCTTCGGCATCCATAGGCTCTTCGGCCGTGGAAAAAGTGGGCGGCTTAGCTCTCATGAATTCTCCCGGACTCGATCCTCCTCGACCTCCTTGATTATTAGCAATCGCTTGGAGTAGGCGGGTCGCAAAGCCATGACCTCCGCCGGGGTGGAGGGGTTGGGTTCGGCGGGTTCTCGTTGGTTCTTGCGGCTCTGCGGCGATGTGCCATCGAAGAAGGTAGATGAATTAAGAGATCGGACTAGTTTAGGTCATAGTTCCCAGGGGGATTCTCCAATCAACAAACAGGGTGACATAATAATAAGCTTACGAATTAAGACATCGCAAGGCGATGCTCGGTTCATCATATTACATAAGGGGTACACGGATGTACACACAGTCCTTCATGCCGAGATAGCAATAATAATTATATCGTCCAACTAGATCAACTAATTAAGGGGAAATAGGAAGTCTTGCTTAGAGTGGGAAGGTTCTTCCGCCTAGTCATCCAACCACCCGCAAGAGCCGGGCGCCGGAAGTGGGTGGTCCGCGCGAAGCAAACCGAAGTCCCCATGGCTCGGAGGTGGTGGCCTCGGAGTCACGCCGAATCTTCCGATTCGGTGGCCGCGTACTCTTGCGAGCGATCGGCGGGTGAGGGGCCTCCCGTGTGAGTCGAGCGACGAGGGGGAACTTCCTCCTCCATTGAGTCGGTGTCGCTAGACTCCCATTTGATCTCCATGGGCTCGCCTCGGACTCCGTATCGGTGTAGATCTGGATGGGGTTACCCTCTCCGATCCCGGCTCGGAGCTCGGGGTGGGTCCCATGGATGTGGCAGCAGATGGGGTCTACAGTGCGGTGCGGGCTCGTGCTCAACATGAAAGCTTGCTCCATCATAGCTTGAAAAGTATCTAAGCTTGCTGGAGTCATAAGGTAATAGTGGTCGGGCACAGGGGCAGGAGGTGATGGTACGAGGCTCGGTGGAAGTACTGCGGCGTAGACGGGGCGAGTGCGCATTTGTTCCTCTAGGCTGGTTGATCTGCTGCTTGCTCTTCTGAGCTGCTCTTCCAGCTCTACGAGCCTCCCTCGGGCCATGTAGCGGTCAGAGTTGCTCATCTTGAGCACCATTGGCTGCGGTGAGTGCGGCATGCTTATCTGGTCTCCACAGCCTTGGTGGCTGTTGACCAGATCATTGAGGCGTGACTGCTGATCGTTGATCTCGAGCAGGGCCTCCTCGTAACAGTCGTCTGCTGTCTCCGCCCAACGCGATAGACGCGTGACCATCGGGTTGTAGCAGCAGGGGGTAGCCTCCACGGTGCAGACCGGGTTGCCCTCTTCGCGGTAAGGATGATGCACGAACTCTGTCATTGTGAGTTCGGCACGGTGTTCCGCATTAAGGCGAAGGAAGGCCTCGCGAGCTGCATCCTGAATAGCTGCTTCTGCTAGGTCCCGGTGGTAGCGGGTATGGAAGCAGTAAGATGTCTCGCTTCCCATGCGGGCTTCTATGGATACTGCTCCTCCCGAGCTGGATACCCTTCGGAGCCATGCCTTTTGGTGTGATAGGTGGGTGGTTCCGGGTACCTCAAGCACCATAGTAGGGCTGGAGTTGGACCACGAACCCCTCGTCTTGCGGAACAGTGACTTCCCGGGTTCCGTGGTTTGACATCCGCTTACGGGCAACTTAGGGTTAGCGGGAGGGAGCTATCATAATCATTTGGTAAAAAGAAATACAGATGTAGAAAAGATATATTTGCATTTTCGGAAATAATAGTTTAAAACTGATCCTACTGTAGGGATATTTCCCTTTAGCCATCTAGTTAGGGGTAGGGCGCCATTTGGTCTTAGCCTACGGTCGCATGGCTCGATACCGGCTCTGTGGACCCCCGTTTTTGAGACGGGAATCTTTCGTGTTCATAGTACCATTTCCCTGGATCAAGTAGTTGGTACCCACGAATACGATCTTGGATAATCAAGTGCGCATGCACGAATAGTCTTACAATACCATTATTACATGAATAGGCCCGAAGGCATTGTTCATCCCACATGACCTTATGGTCCGAATACAACATAAAAACGAGTTTAGATAAGGCGGCGGAAAGGCGGCGGCTTGTGCATTGCCACGAGGCAACGGCCGGAGCTAAAGTCTAATATGCGCCGTCGGTTCCCTCGTCCTCCTGGTGATAAGCGTATGGATCTTCCGCTCTTCAACTCCATCAGCGGAGGTTTGTGCGTATAGCAAGGGTGAGTACCAACCGTACTCGGCAAGCCAACACGAATTGATGCATATGATAAGGTTATTCAAAGAACATGGCTAGGGTTGTTTTTGCGAAAAGCCGGTTTTCACAATTCTTTTCACAAGCCTATCGACTAGCCAAATCCAGTTTTAATTTCATAGTTCATTAACCGGCGACGGTTCGTCTACCATCCATCGTGATTCCAAGGATGGCTTCCCGCCTCCGGTTCGTCATGATTTTCCGGGAGTCCACCCCTTCTCGTATTCTCGAGAAGTTGATCCACCAATAAAATCATCATCATGCAAACCCACCCCAGTATTTTTAAGTTCAAAGTCTAGCCAAGCGAAAGTCTTGTCACGATGCTCAATATCCGCGAGCACGGCTATTCGAATAGATTGATTCATTCACCTTGCGGTGGATGTACACTTTACCCGTACTCCGCGACGCCCAACAAATGAGCCTACGCCTCAACACATGAGACGGTCACGGCAAAGCCTTTCGATAACCTCACTTTGGCGTACCCGCTCCATGAACTTATGTCCTCATGCACTCTAGCCGTCCTTTTCTAGCGGTGAGAGGAGTTAAGCGCACCGGGGTAAGGGAAGACATTTCCAATCTTTAAGTTTAATTAACATTGGTTTAATCCCACCGTTCATAACAAAGGCCGCAGCCTCATCCTCATCCCATAACCACATCATAGAGAACCATCTATGCAAGGATACGCCTCGCTCGGCTACCTAGTCGGCTAGGTCTATACCCATTCGAGAAGTACGGTTGTGCGGCTCGTTTCCGGCTATCTCATGGCTCGGTCCTTAACCGACCGGGTCGGCACTTGCCTTTTCCGGAATCCACCCAAATCATCCGGCCGCCCAGTCTAAAACTTTTGTATAGTACTTTCAATTTTCATCAAACTTAGTTCCTCATTTTCATGGCCATGTGGCGCTCATGTCTCCACATGCCGAATCTCAACTACCTTCCCTAAGGTAGTTGCCCAAGCACAAAGCTTTTTCATAAAGTCATGAGTATGCATAAATCTAAGTATAGCATGGCTAAGCGGTTTACCGAAGTTATGCTTCGGTTATTTGTATCACATCGCGAGTTACAAGGAGTAATTCTAAAGGTAATCAATAGCAAGGTATGGCATAACAAGTATAGGTAACTCGGTAAAGCATGCATGTTTAGAGTTTAAAATAACATCTTTTCGCAATTGGGATCAATATGTTCAAAGGGTGTGAAGACTTGCCTTGCTCGCACGCCGGTTGAGTGGGGTCTTCCGCGTAGTCGGTGTTCACTTCTTCGGACGCTATCCGTACGTGCGAAAAGAAGGGTTGAATCCAATTAAAATCCAACAATATCAACGAAAAGAAAGAGATCTCAAAATGATCGCGGAAAGCGGATTCCAAACACAACCTCAAACTTCGTAAATTTTAACAGTTGAATCAACGGAAAGAAGTCCAGTTAAACCGAGCGAACCATCTCGTAATAAATATATATTTTGTTCCTAAATTTGAAGATATCCTAAAATAATTAGATTTCTAATTTCCATATCTCCAATAATTGATCTTTAATATTGCAATTATATTTGCTAGGGTTTTGGAATTCTAACGACCGAATAATGACATTCATGCTTAACCAATCTTTTTTTTAAAAAAAGGTCTCATGTGAACTTCGATAACAAATTAGAGGTCGGACAATATTTGAATTCATAAAAAGGAAAAATTTAATCTAGAAATTATTGTCACAAAGTATTTCTTTTTGGAAGGAAAAAGAATATTATATCCATCCCTAGATAATAATATTTCAAAAACCTTATTTTATATCCTAAAATATTTCCAAAATAATGTTTTCACCTTTACCCTAATTCTTTTACTATTTTTCTTTCTTTTCCATATTTTTTTTCTTTCTTTTTCTTTTTCCCCTTTCTTTTCTTTCTTCCTCTGCTTCTTTTCTTCCTCTCCCCTGCTCTGTTTTCCACCGGCGGCCGACGGTGAGGGAGGGTGCCGACGGCGAGGTAGGGCCGGAGCTAGGGAAAAGAGGGGCACTACACCATCCTGGGAACACAAGGGTTCCATTTCTCCACTCGGCCGAGACCGGGAGCGGCGGAAAGGGCGGCGACGGCGAGGTGGTTCGGCGGCGGTGGCGCTCGTCGGCGACAAAATCCGGCGAAGCCCTGGCTAAAGTGAGGGGTCTACGAGCTTCAGCGAACCCAGGGATGCTAACGGTGGGGTTGGTTCGGCGGAAAGGCACTTGCGGCGGGCGACGGCGAGGTGGTTCGGCGGCGAAACGGGGAATTCGAGGGTTCGTCGCCGGCGATTTTCCGGCGACCATTTGGCTCGGAGAGCTTAGGGGAATTAATACCTAGAGCACGGGGATGATGATGGTACCTTTAATACGGGAAGAAATCGGCCGAGGGTGACGAATTTCGGAGTGTCGCACGGGCGGTCGAATTTGGGTTCTTCGGCCGAGCTCCGATCTTTCCCAAAATTCGCGCAATGTAGTGGCTAATCTTTGGGGAAATTGGGGGAAAGCACGAGCGAGCACTGGGGAGTATTTTCGATGTTGGGAGCTGGGTGCGGAGGCTTCTTATAGGCGGTCGACGGCGAGGGCGACGCGACGGCGGCAATGGCGCGGGCGTCGGTGGCATGGCTCGGTCGCGGGGAGATCGTGCGCGACGTGCGGCTGCTGCAGCCGATGTGTGTGCGTACGGTGAGCGCGGCGAGGCGGAGCATGCGGACTGTACGGACACGGCGCTCACGCGGGCGTGCACGCGACGACATGGCGACGGCCTAGCGCGGCGTCGGCGGCGACTTCGGCGACCGCGAGTGGCGCGGCCTGCGGCGGCATTGCGCGCGAACGGTGTCGTCGCGAAGCACGCGGGCGAGGCGTCTGGTACGGCGCGGCACGGCGCTCGGCGCGTGGCGCGCGCGGGCGTGGGCGACGTTTGGTCGAACACTGCTGAGCTAATGAACAGTGCACTTTTGCTTTTCCCGATTTTAAATTCCTATTTTCCATTTCCATTTCCTTTCACCCTAAAAATTCGAAATAAATTCTAATATTCCCAAAATAATTTTGAAATTATATTTTCAAACTTTTCCCCCACTTTTTATTTTTCAAAATATATTTTTCATATTTTTATTTCTTCTTTTAAAATTAACAAATTGGGGTCCTTGATTAATTTCTAATTTCATATTTCCTTTTCAAAATATTTTTATCATCCAAGCCCAAATATTTATTATTTTTCTTCCACCAGTTAGGGTTTAAACCAAAATGGATTCTTTTCAAGAATCTTTTGTAAATCCACATAATTATGTATTTACCCTTCTCCAATTATATATTTTGAATTATTACTCCCACCTAGGATATCAAAACTTAGGGTTTTTATCCAACTTCCCATCAAAGCAATTCAAAAAGAACTCTTATGCAACGAGCTTGGCAAGTAAGAACGAAAAACACGATAAGAAGCAATTAATCCAAAAGGTTTTTGTGAGTTCCGATTTTCACGTTCCGAATTCTACTCCTTCGATTTTCGGGATGTTACGGGATCCCTATCCGATCAAGCCGTATCCGAGTCCAACTCGAATGCATGTTCTTACCCCCTTAAGCGTGTGACCCTGTAGGTTCAGGTATACTTGGTTTTGGCTAAAGTCCAACTTAGCTGATCGTCAGCTCTAGTCCAACTCAGCCGACCGTCGGCTCGAGTCCAACTCAGCCGACCGTCAATAGCGGCGCCTAGCAACACATATTGACACCATAGCATACAAGAATATAATATCAGCTCTGAACCTGTAATGTGTACACAAATTTTGTGACGTTGCGGCCTTGGTGGATACCGACGGGAAGGATGCAAGGAGTGATAGCAGTGACAAAAATTTCCCTTGGTGCTGTGTATTCTTCTGAGTCAAGTTCATCTAGCCGAAGGTTGTCTGGCTGCTCAAGTTTGATAAAGTCTTCGTATGCAAACCAGACTTTGGAGGCGTTTGGAAAACATTTGTACCGATCAAACCATTCCGTGAAGTCTTCGGTGTCGGTTTGAGCTGGGTAGGTTGAAGCGGCTTCACCGTAGGACGTCGGCGACGAGTGGTTTTTTCCTCATCATCCACAATTCTCGGCTCTATCAGTGGGAACTCAGTTTGAAGTGGGGCAGGCAGTTTGGCTATCTTGTACAAATGTAAGTTGAGCCAGAGCTGTAGGAACCACCACGGGCCCCTAGTGCCAACAGATTGCTTGATGGCCAATCAAGCCGAAGCCAAGCTTAAAACTTGGTATAGATAACCCAATAGGTACTTGCCTAAGGGGATACGTTTTTTCTCCACAAGGGCTTCGGCTACGTGCTGCCAGTTACTAGTTAGGCCACAGCTAGATCCACAGAATATGAACTTCTCTAGCCACATAAGGAGGAAGACGGTGTGCTCTCTGTCCGAAATCGGCCCGTCTTTCATATTCATAGAGATGAAGCCGCTCCAGGCGCCAATGCTTTTGGTCTTGAAGTTGTGTTGGCACTTGCGTTGAAGATCACTTGGGGTGCTGTGGAGGTAATATCCAAGCCGGTTATAATTGCCACATCCATCGGGGTGGGGGTCATCGGCCCTTGTCTAAATAAAAAGGCGTTGAGCGTATCGGACCAAAAGTAGTAAGCAGCCGATAGAAGGGATTCGTTCTTGGGCATGTCGGCTATTGTTAGTTCCAAACACTGAGCTATTCCAAGTTCGGTCCAGTGCGTCCTTTTCCTAGTCGACATCCTTAAGAACCAGGCTGCCCAGGACTTGTCGGTTGATGGCCATGATTTGAAGGCGCTGGTCCAGTATGACAAGTTTGGGGTTGAAAACCTAAAAGGGATCCGATCGGTTTTTGCGTTTATTAGTTCGCTTGGGTCCAAATTGCCGATCGGTCCTAGGAAGTATTGGTTCTGATGGGCTAGGTTGGGGATTGCGATTTGGTGGGTTAAATGCTACAAAATGAGGAAAGGAACAAGGAATTACAAAGAGGTGGTAGCCAAATCGTAGAAAGAAAAAAAAGGAATGAAGCCGATAGGTTTACCTCAGGATAAGCTGGGTGCTGCGGCGCGGCGGAAGGATTCCTGGAGGAAGCTATTGCCGGTAGTTGCCGCTTCTTGGGGTTCGCCAGGGAAGACGAGATCGCTGAGGTCGCCGAGGCCGCCGAGGTTGCTGAGTTCGCCGAGGAAGTCGCCGGAGAGGTCGAGAGTTGTTGAGGTGGTTGTTCGAGTGTGGCAATATGACACGTGCAGTGGCCGCGAAGGCGGTATTTGAAGGATATTTTTGGGCAGCCGAAATGGTTTCGGTCGGAGAAAGCAGGAATTCGGAAAGATAGCAAATCCGCGATATTATCTTATCACGGACTTGGAAGGGCATGTGTTAACGACCAAATTTGGCAACCAAATCCATAAGTTCAAGGTCGAATTTGAAGCGGAATTGGATTGGCAGAATAATTTGCGGAGAAGCGAGAGCTGCGTCGGCTATGCTCAAATCGGTGAGTAACGATCGGCTACAAGGTCAATCGGTTGAGGGGATCGGACATAGAGCGCCGATAGCCGATGCTGAGTCACAGGAGAAGGCAAAACCGTTTCCGGTGAAAGTGATTGAAGATAAATAGAGGATTCGATTTCCAAATTACGCGTTAAAAGATATTGCCATCTATGGATAGAGTCCTGTAACGGCAATTGTATAAATTAGGAATTTGTTTAAACTGTTTATTGTAATGCGGCATAGGTCCTTCCCGGGATATTGTCGTATTTTAAATAGTAGTTTAGATAGAGTCCAGGATCTGTACAGATAATGTTATCTTGGGTATAAATAGGACCCGAGATCCTTGTAATTAAACATTCTAACACAATCAATATAAGCTTCGGCGCATCGCCTCCTTTTTCTTCAGACGAATAATTGATCCAACTTCGGGCTGCATCGTTTCGATCCCCAAGTTCAGGTAAATGTTTGTCATCGGTGGTGTATCTCGTCGAACTTAGTGCTTCCATGGTCATGACACTCTAAATTCGATGATTTATGCTGCGCTATTTATCATATATTGCATATAATCTAGAACGAAGTTTAGATCTATCTCGTCATCGACTCACTTCTGTCAGGAATTGGCAGCCGGTAGAGCTAGATCTAAAGTTTGCTAGGGTTATATGCGATATCCACCGTGTCGAGGTATTTACATCAACTACAATAGATCAGATTGTTCTTTCTATACTTAATGATGCATCACTGTTGAACTATTAAGTCGTTTTTAGAGCTTCCTGTTAGTGATATGCCCTAGAGGCAACATGGAGATGTTGGATATCACGTCAATGTTTATGTATAAATGAATAAAGTGTTATTCAGTTCCATGAAATAGACATCTTGTATTGATCAATAAGTACGTGACTTATTTATGAGACTCGATATGTATGAATCTATTTCTAAATGATCCCTGATCATATGTCATATTGTTGGAACAAATATGATTCTAAGATCGGCATGTTTATTGATTGATGATCATGTCTCATAGATCATGGGTATGGAGATACCAAATCAATAAACATGGACATATGTGTTAGAGAACACATTGTTGGATAGACCCACCATGAGACACTACGGGAATTAATGTGCCATTAGTTGGTCTCGGGTAGTGTTGGTACAAAGTCCTTAGACCGAGATCACCATGGATTCCAACATGTGTAGTAGCCTACTTTGGGACTACCAAACGCTATTCCGTAATGCGGATAGTTATAAAGGTAGTTTTCGGGTTTGCTATGAAACATGGAGTGGGATGTGAGTGATCAAGATGGAATTTGCCCCTCCTTTGGAGAGATATCTCGGGCCCCTCGAGGTAATGGATTATGGAAATGCATGGCCATGCTAAGTTGATTGAGGAGTCAATCAACGGACGGATAATCCAATACGGTTCGAGTGAATGGTTAAGCTATTGAAGGGATGGCACACATCTTGCCTATAGCTTAACCGGTATCGTGAGGCGAGAGGATTTGTGTACACATTACGGGTTCGAGCCGATATTATATTCTTGTATACTATGGTGTCAATATGTGCTGCTAGGCGCCGCTGTTGACAGTCGGTGAGTTGGACTCGAGCCGACGATCGGCTAAGTTAGACTATAGCCGAAACCGAGTATACCTGAACCTACGGGTCGCACGCTTAAGGGGATAGAATAGATATTCGAGTTGGACTCGGATACGGCTCGATCGGATAGGGATCCGATCGGATAGAGTCCTATGGGCTTACGACGTATGGGCGGCCAACTCTATGAGATACGGATGAGATCCGATTCAAAATAGAGTCCTAATCGGCCACTAGTCCCAGTCGGCCAACTCTATATAAAGGAGGGAGGGGTGGAGAGCTGAATAGACATCAATTGCATCGCGTGCAACAGAAGTCGCCGAGATCAATCTCCACGGAAACCCTCCCCACTTTCGAGCCAAACCCTAGCCTTGCATCGCGTGCTAGCACACGGGTGTACGGCGTTCTCCCCGGACGTGTGGATACCGGTAGAGGCGCTGCTACGTTGCGTGCTGTTGATCGGCTTCGGATCGGCTGCAATCGGAGCGATCGGCTGTGGTGGAATCGGCTGCGGTCGGGCGCATCGCGGAGCGAGCGTGAAGCGCGGCCGGACGGCTCGAATCGGGCGATTGGCGAATCGGCATCTCCGGGAATCGGCTACTTTCGGATCGGATTGCCACGATTGGTTATTCCGCTGCACTCTACTCCAATCGGTAACGATCTATCGGCCCTTACTTGCAAGTGTTCCTGGTTTGCGCGGTAAAAGTCTTTGTTTTTGGCTAGTTTTTGCCCTAGCCGTGTGCGTACCCCCTTATAGGTCATCTCGATGCCGTATCTCTGCGATAGGTAGAAAACGTTTCACGCCTAACTTGTTTTTGCAGAGAATGCTTTGAGATGGTATGGCCCTATTGTATGTATGAGATGCATGTGATGCATGTAATATTCTTTCATATGTGCAATCCCGTAATATTCTTTCATACGTGCAATGCTTGTAATATTCTTTCACGACTGCGAGTCGATGTAATCTTCAATTAGAGCTTCTATAGTAGTAGCTTAGTTTGAAGATATCAAGCATTCGACACTTGGAAGATGGTGCCAAGATGGAGATCCTCGCGCCGACATGGAGATGGAGATCACCATGTGAAGGGGGCCATACTATTTCATTATATGCTATTCTTCTTGCTTTCATATGTGATATGTTTGTTTGATAGGATAGCATCCCTCTCAAAATTAAGTAGTAATGATGCCCTTCCAAATGTTGCACCCGTCACCGTTATGCTCGTCAATGGTGGGTCCCAAAGCAGAGTGTCATTCTCTATCATAACACGAGGGGTATATGTCGACATATACATGCGGGAGCATTTGGTTTACTTAACAAGGCTATCAAAACAGTTTTGGGCCTTGGGGCATAGGTTGGCGCCGGGGCATGGAGATGCCACACCAACAACAAGAGTCACATAGAGATGTGATTAGCAAGGTGTTGCTTACCGATGTTACTAATTTTCTAGCGGTGATGCCAAAAGCTCACTAGAAAATTAATTAACATGTGGATCTTGACCCAATACGTAACCTAGAGAGAAGGTGGAAAATACGTAATGGGAGTCTAATGTTAAATTGTTTAACAATAGACATAGCATAAACATTGTGCTAAACTTTGCTTTTCGTTGTAGAATAAATGGCGGCTAATACTACACCCGGTACCTTTAATTTGCGATCTATTCTCGAAAAGGAAAAATTAAATGGAACAAACTTTATGGATTGGTATCGCAACTTGAAAATTGTTCTCAAGCAAGAGCGTAAGGAGTACGTTCTTGAAGTACCCTATCCCGAGGATTTGCCAACTAATGCCACTTGCAACCGCACGGAGGGCTTATGAGAAGCACACTAATGATGCCCTAGATATAAGCTGTCTCATGCTTGCTACAATGTCCCCGAGCTTGAAGCAATATGAGAGCGGCGATGCTCACACTATTATTCGGGGACTGCGTGGCATGTTTGAGAACCAAGCTCGGGCCGAGAGGTTCAACACATCAAAGTCCTTGTTTGCGTGCGAGCTTGTTGAGGGAATCCCGTCGGTTCGCATGTGATAAAGATGATTGGCTACATTGAGAGTCGGAAAAGCTGGTTTCCCTTAGCCAAGAGTTGGCTGCGATGTGATTCTCCGGTCGCTCCCTCCGAGCTTCGAGCCATCCATATTAAATTATCACATGAACAATATGGATAGGACCTTGGCTGAATTGCATGGGATGCTAAAGACAGTGAGGAGAGTATCCAGAAAAACGGTCATCATGTGATGATGATGCGAAGGCTAAGCGCAAACCACTGTCAAGAAACTTTGCACCAAGAGGAAGTTAACTCCCGATGAGATCGCGAGTGCCTCTAATGCAAAGAAGGGCAAGAAGGGTCGGCGGCATCGGATGCCGTTTGCTTCTCTTGCAAGGAGACAGAGCCACTTTGGAAAAGGAACTGCAAGAAGTACATGGAGGATCTCAAGAAGAAGCAAAGTACGACTTACGCTTGGTATTAATGTTATAGACATTAATCTTGCTACTTCACCTACTGACTCTTGGATATTTGATACCGGATCGGTAGCTCATATTTGCAAATCGTTGCGGGGAATGAGAAGAAGTAGAGGATTGAGAAGGGCGAGGTGAACTGCGCGTCGGCATGGAGCAAGCGTTGCTACGATTCTTTGTCGGCACAGTACCACTTCATCTACCTTCAGGATTAGTTTTGGAATTAAATAATTGTTATTGTGTTCCAACACTATGTCAAAACGTTATTTCCGCTTCATGTTTGCAAGCGGAAGGATATGATTTTAGATCAATGAACAATGGTTGTTCAATATATCTTAGAGATATGTTCTATTTTCATGCTCCATTGGTGAATGGATTATACGTTTTGAATCTTGAAGCGTCTCCCATCTATAACATTAATACAGAAAGGCAACTCTCTAATGATATAAACCCCACGTTTATCTGGCATTGTCGCTTAGGCCATATAAATAAGAAACGCATGGAGAAGCTCCATAAGGATGGATTGCTTCACTCTTTTGATTTTGAATCATTTGAGACATGTGAGTCTTGTTTACTTGGTAAGATGACAAAGGCACCTTTCACGGACACGGTGAAAGAGCAAGTGACTTGTTGGCACTCGTACATACGATGTATGTGGACCAATGAGCTCAACGGCCAGAGGTGGTTATCAGTACTTCACTACCTTTACCGATGACTTTAGTAGATATGGTTATACCTACTTAATGAGGCATAAGTCCGAATCCTTTGAAAAGTTCAAAGAATTCCAGAATGAAGTACTGAGAATCATTTAGGGAAAACAATCAAGTTTCTACGATCGGATCGTGGAGGGAATACTTGAGCCAAGAGTTTGGTAATCATCGAAAGATTGTGGAATTGTTCCACGTTAACTCGCCGGAACTCCACAATGGAACGGAGTGTCCGAACGGAGAAATCGCACCTTGTTGGACATGGTGCGGTCGATGATGAGCCAAAGTGATCTTCCGTTATCTTTCGGGGATATGCTCTTGAAACATTGCGCTCACACTAAATAGAGTTCCATCTAAGTCGGTTGAAAAGACACCATATGAGATATGGACGGGGCAACCCCTAGTTTGTCTTTTCTCAAAATATGGGGATGCGAAGCTTATGTAAAACGTTCTGATCGACAAGCTCACACCCAAATCGACAAGTGCTTCTTTGTGGGATATCCTAAGGAAACTAAGGGATATTACTTTTATAATCGGGAACAAGGCAAAGTGTTTGTCGCCGACACGGTGTCTTCTTGGAGAAATAGTTTCTTTCAAGAAGGGTTAGTGGGAGCAGGGTGCATCTTGAAGAAGTTCAAGAAACACCGAAAAATGTTTCGCGACCACGAACCACAACGGGAGGTGCAAAGTGTTGCGCCACCGGTTGTAGATACACCAGCCCACGGAGGTCGAAAGATCACGTCGTGCACCGACAGGTACAGTGCGGAACAACGTGATATATTGTTGTTGGACAACGATGAACCTAAGACCTATGAGGAAGCGATGGTGGGACCCGATTCCAACAAGTGGCTTGGAGCCATGAAATCCGAAATATAATCCATGTACGACAATCAAGTTTGGAACTTGGTTGATCCACTGATGGTGTCAAAACCATTGAGTGTAAATGGGTTTTTAAGAAAAGGCCGATATGGATGGAAATGTTCACATCTATAAGGCGCGATTGGTGGCGAAAGGTTTTAAACAGATTCAAGGAGTTGATTATGATGAAACCTTCTCGCCCGTCGCAATGCTTAAATCTATTCGGATTATCCTAGCGATTGCTTTGCATATTTCGATTATGAGATATGGCGGATGGATGTCAAAACGGCTTTCTGAATGGAAACCTAAGCGAGGATGTATACATGATACAACCTCGGGGTTTTGTCGATCCGAGAATCGCTGGAAAGATATGCAAGCTACGAAATCCATTTATGGATTGAAGCAAGCATCTCGGAGTTGGAATATTCGTTTTGATGAAGTAATCAAAGGGTTTGGTTTCATCAAAAATGAAGAAGAGGCCTGTGTTTACAAAAGGTCGAGTGGGAGCGCAATTGTATTTCTAATCTTATATGTGGATGACATATTACTGATTGGAAATGATATCCCTATGCTTGAATCCGTCAAGTCTTCATTGAAAAATAGTTTTTCCATGAAAGACTTAGGGAGGCAGATATATATTGGGCATTCGGATCTATAGAGATAAATCCAAGAGGCTAATTGGATTAAGCCAAAGTACATACATTGACAAGGTGTTGAAAAGGTTCAACATGCATGATTCCAAGAAAGGTTTCTTGCCTATGTCACATGGCATCAATCTTAGCAAGAATCGGTGTCCTCGGACACATGATGAGCGGAATAAGATGGGTATGGTTCCATATGCTTCGGCAATTGGATCCATCATGTATGCCATGCTTTGTACACGCCCGAGATGTCTCGTACGCTTTGAGTGCTACGAGCGGATACGATCGAGATCCGGTGAAGGTCACTGGATCGCCGTAAAGAATATCCTTAAGTACTTGAGAAGAACTAAGGATATGTTCCTAGTCTATGGAGGTGAGGAAGAGCTCGTTGTAAGTGGTTACACCGATGCTAGCTTCCAAACGGACAAGGATGATTATAGATCGCAATGCGGGTTCGTGTTACTACGGAGCGCGATCACTGGAAGAGTTCCAAGCGGGATACGTTGCTGATTCTACAACGGAGGCCGAGTACATTGCTGCTTCGGAAGCTGCAAAGGAGGCTGTTTGGATCAAGAAATTCGTTTCGAGCTTGGTGTGATGACTAGTACGACTGGTCCAATGTCTCTCTATTGTGACAATAGTGGAGCCATTGCGCAAGCCAAGGAGCCGAGGTCACATCGAAGTCCAAACACATACTTCGGCGATATCATCTCATCCGCGAGATTGTGGACAGAGGTGATGTCAAGATATGCAAAGTGCACACGGATCTCAACATAGCCGATCCGCGACAAAACCTCTCCCTCGCAAGCATGAGGCGCACACAAGAGCAATGGGTATTAGATACTTACATGATTGACTCTAGTGCAAGTGGGAGATTGTTAGTGATATGCCCTAGAGGCAACATGGAGATGTTGGATATCACGTCAATGTTTATGTATAAATGAATAAAGTGTTATTCAGTTCCATGAAATAGACATCTTGTATTGATCAATAAGTACGTGACTTATTTATGAGACTCGATATGTATGAATCTATTTCTAAACGATCCTCGATCATATGTCATATTGTTGGAACAAATATGATTCTAAGATCGGCATGTTTATTGATTGATGATCATGTCTCATAGATCATGGGTATGGAGATACCAAATCAATAAACATGGACATATGTGTTAGAGAACACATTGTTGGATAGACCCACCATGAGACACTACGGGAATTAATGTGCCATTAGTTGGTCTTAGGTAGTGTTGGTACAAAGTCCTTAGACCGAGATCACCATGGATTCCAACATGTGTAGTAGCCTACTTTGGGACTACCAAACGCTATTCAAATGCTGGATAGTTATAAAGGTAGTTTTCGGGTTTGCTATGAAACATGGAGTGGGATGTGAGTGATCAAGATGGAATTTGCCCCTCCTTTGGAGAGATATCTCGGGCCCCTCGAGGTAATGGATTATGGAAATGCATGGCCATGCTAAGTTGATTGAGGAGTCAATCACGGACGGATAATCCAATACGGTTCGAGTGAATGGTTAAGCTATTGAAGGGATGGCACACATCTTGCCTATAGCTTAACGGTATCGTGAGGCGAGAGGATTTGTGTACACATTACAGGTTCGAGCCGATATTATATTCTTGTATACTATGGTGTCAATATGTCTTGCTAGGCGCCGCTATTGACAGTCAGTGAGTTGGACTCGAGCCGACGATCGGCTAAGTTAGACTATAGCCGAAACCGAGTATACCTGAACCTACGGTCGCACGCTTAAGGGGATAGAATAGATATTCGAGTTGGACTCGGATACGGCTCGATCGGATAGGGATCCGATCGGATAGAGTCCTATGGGCTTACGACGTATGGGCGGCCAACTCTATGAGATACGGATGAGATCCGATTCAAAATAGACTCCTAATCGGCCACTAGTCCCGGTCGGCCAACTCTATATAAAGGAGGGAGGGGTGGAGAGCTGAATAGACATCAATTGCATCGCGTGCAACGAAGTCGCCGAGATCAATCTCCACGGAAACCCTCCCCACTTTCGAGCCAAACCCTAGCCTTGCATCGCGTGCTAGCACACGGGTGTACGGCGTTCGTCCCCGGACGTGTGGATACCGTAGAGGCGCTGCTACGTTGCGTGCTTTGTGATCGGCTTCGGATCGGCTACAATCGGAGCGATCGGGCGTGGTGGAATCGGGCTGCGGTCGGGCACATCGGAGCGAGGCGTGAGAACGCGGCCGGACGGCTCGAATCGGCGATTGGCGAATCGGCATCTCCGGAAATCGGCTACACTGTTCGGATCGGATTGCCCGATTGGTTATTCCGCGCACTCTACTCCAATCGGTAACGATCTCATCGGCCCTTACTTGCAAGTGTTCCTGGTTTGCGCGGTAAAAGTTTTTGTTTTTGGCTAGCGTAGCCTCCGCGTAACCCTTCACTTCCATGATCTATTCGGCTAGATATATTTGGCTTAGAGACAGTGCCGGGGTTTCTGTTGGTCTTATCTGTTTTAATGTTCTTTTGATATATACATTATCGGATTGTTAAAACCGCCTCTTATATTAAGATCTTGTTTTAGTTAAATACCCTAAGCCGGGATCGGTTTGTCGATTCTGACAGGCACGACGATCTAGGTTTAGCGTATTTAGCTCAGATTAATATCTTTTCATAAGATAAATCGAAGTATTAGCCGATTCACAATTGGACTTATGATATCGGCTAAGTTTGTTAAAGCATATATCTATTATTCTGTGGTATATTTAGGTTAAGTGGCTAATACTGTTTCGGCAACAGCCGATCTATTCTAGTCACTTAGTTTAAATACACTTTGGAATAGCATATATATGTAGATTGACTCCTGCAGCCGATCCAGTAAGATCTAACTTAATACTTAACGCATATATCTTCGTTTTTCTTGTTGGTTAACAGATCAAACCAACTGGCACGCCTTGAACAGCATAGGTAGCCGAGAAGGACATGCACTGAAGTTAAGCAGATCTTCCAGGCCAGCGCGTGAGAGAAATTTTTCGTTAATAAATGGGTACAGAGAAAATCGGGTATGGATCATGGGTTACCTATACCCTTCCCAGTGACAAGCCCTAGGTGGACATTTATTTTGGACTAGAAAGTTTTGACCATAGGACAGAGGTATTTGCAAATTTCACCACACATTTGAACGCTGCGAAAAATGGACAATTCAATTCACACATAGATCCTCACTACACATGTACTCGACGCCGGGCACGCCGGCGAGCGGCTTGTTGCCATGGCCGGGAAGGTCCATCGGGAACTCGTACTAAATTTTAGTATAAATGTTGTACCGCTCGGTATCTTCTCAAATATAATAAAATTATCCTTCACGTAATAAAAATTGGACCAGTGCTATACCCAATCAAGTGATTAAACAGAGTGAACATTTACATTAGCATGGCGTTATCATGTTGTAATTTGATGGACGGCTAATATTATTCAATCCCTTCCAAGAATGTTGATTTTTTCCCATCTCAAACATAAAAATTCCTAGCTAAGAGATTGAATTTGCTGCTAGTATGGGAAAAGCTTGATCAAGAAATGTTACATCACTGTAATATACATCTTCCCTGCTTCTCATTCAACAAACTTTTGAAGACTACAACTTCTAGCAAAAAAAATGTTTTTCTTTTTAAACGAAAACGAAGTTAACATACTTGATGGAGAAAAAAATAGTAAATAAATTAATTTGACACTCCTGAGTTAGCTAGGGAGGATTTGAATCATCTGAGCGTCAAGATGCGGAGGTTGACGAGCACCGGGAGGACGAGGACGGCGATGAGCACGATGCCGGCGAGGACGGCGATGCAGGCCCACTTGCGGCTGCTCTTCTGGTGCTCCCGCGCCACCTCGAGCTCGACGGTGCCCCTGCGGACGAAGGAGCTGGCGTGCGCGACGTGGCTCTCGATGTCGTTGAGCTGGTGCCCCTGGGCCTCGACGAGCGCCGCCATGTCGAGGAACACCTGGTGCAGGTCGAGCAGACTGCGCTCGATCTCCTTGACGGCGTCGTGCCGCTCCTGGATCTCCGAGATTGTGTCCATCACCTGCCCGCGCCCTTGATCCTGGATCGCCTTCTGCAGGAACGACTCGCTCTCCCCCGACGAGATGAGCGACTCGATCGTGCTGTCCTCCGCCTTCTCCCCCGTCACCGTGTAGTACCTCCTCGCCACCGTCTCCTTGTACTCTGCTGCCATCCTCGTCCTCAGCCCCTGCGTGCATTCCGTGTTCATCGCCGACGTCCATGGATACATCACCTGAGAATGGTTGGTAGGTTGATTTTACCTGGAAGTCGTCCATGATGTCTTTGAGCTTCTTGCCGAGGCCGGCGACGACGGAGGTGCGGGTGCGGTCGGTGGAGGAACCGGGGCCACAGCCAGGGACCTTGCGGGAGGTGGCGTTGTCGCGGTCGAGGCCCTCGAGCTTGCCCTTGACGGCCTTGGCGCGGCGGAGCACCTGCTCGACGTCGCCGTCCATGCGGGAGCGGAGGGCCTTGACGGCGCGGGCGTCGTGCGCCGTCTTGGTCTCCTCGTTCGTCGACTGCAGTCGCTTGTACAGCGCCTCCAGCCCGCGCATGTCCTCCTTCACCCCCTCCACGTCCTCGAAGAACCTGTCCAGGTTCACCACGCTCTCGCCGCCGACCTCCATGTCGCCGCCCCCGCCGCCCGCCGGGCTCGCGTCCGCATACTTCTTGAACGAGCTCGACGAGAACAGGTCGTTCATCTCCGACGCCGATCAGCAACAGCAGAGCAGCAACGAGGCGAGCGGAGAGGAGCTGAGGAGACGATCGATGGACGGGAGAGCTTGAAAGAATGGCAATGGGTTGTTAGTGGACCGTCCGGCCGTGCGCACGACGTACGCGGCACATGATGGAGACGAGGAGGACGTGGCTGCCGGTGTGATTAGCCGTGAGACTCGGTGGCTACTGGCGTGATTAGCCATGGAAAGTCTCCAAATCACTCATGCAAAGCAAGCAGGAGGTGGAGCGATTCTACCGGACAATGGTGGCCGGCATGCAAATGTGAAAGAAGTGGCTGCTGGCTTAATTAGTCATTGCATGCAAAGAAGCAATTAGCGGGTGCACCCCAGGGTTTTCAATTCCGCCAAAGCCACCACGAAAGCCACAGTTTTCGCCCGTTTCGCTAAGGTAGCGAAAACGGTAAGGGCACGATAGGATTTGAAAAATTTTAGGAAGATTCAAAAATTTTAAAAGAATTATGGTAATTTTTATGTATGAAAATACACAAATTATGAGTACTTAAAAATCGTTTATACTTAAAAAAAGAAAAGGAAAAACCGCGCGCACTGTGCACGTGCACTGTTCATGAAGCCCATTCAAGCCCATCACCTTTTCTTCTCAAAAAGACATGCTTCTTCCACCGTGAGAGATGTAGTCGAATCCCCTTTGTCACTCAGCCATCCTCCTCCTTGCAAACCGATGCCGGAGCTACATAATCCGCCGCCAAGCGCGCAGATCCCGCGACGGTACGCGTGGAAACCGCGGCGAGACGCGTGAAAATCACGGCTTCAGGTACGCCGTCCCCTCATTGCTTGGGCGCACGGTTTTCGCAGGATTTAGCTATCTTTTCGTGTAGATCTGGACAGTTTTCGTGGGAGATTAGCTAGCTTGTCGTGTCGGTAAGGGCGGCTTTTGTGTAGTATAAGGCGGTGAGGGGCGGCACGGCATGGATGGCGTCTCGCGCAGTAGGAGGCGAAAACGTGGCTTTGACACAAGCTTGTCGCGCGAAAGGCTGCGAAAACCGCCGCTACTCAGTTTTGTCCAAGTGGATTTTTGTGCAAATTTTGAGAAGTTCACCATCTCTACTATAGCTTTCCGGTTGATTCCAACAGAGATGAGAAATTTATTTTTACAAGCAATGCAAATGCAAAGTGTATCTATACATATATGCAATGGATGGATGGCAAATTGGCAATCGCAATATGACAATAATATTTGTTGCTAGCTGATCCATCTTTTACAGCTAGCACCTTTTATTTCTTTCTGCATGTCAATGTCGTGGAATATATTGAGAAGTTTACCATAGGAATAACAATGGGGAGGAATAGAAGAATGTGAATGCATGAATATGATATATTTTTCACCATAGCAGGATGGTATTTGTTCTCTGTGCAATGTATGTATTCAATGGCCGTTGTGTGATATGAAGATGGGACAAAATTGAACTATGTTGTATGAGGCCTAAGTTAACCTTTCTTGCTATTATGTTTTAAGCTAGAAAGTGAACGTCCAATTTAATACTTTGGACATAGGCAAGGAACATGTTCAATTTTCAATTTATATAGTGCATCGTACATGTTCAGTTTTCAATTGTCAATTTTGAAACATATGTATGTTTCTGTCTATTGAGTGACATCATGCGTTACATGTTTATTTGTCCATTGTAGGTTCAAAATGGCAGACCAAGACATCGTGTGGAAACATAGAGCAAGGCATGGTGGTGGTTTCCATTGCAAATATTATGGTGTTAAGAGGAGTGGGGGTGGAGCCACAAGATTTAAGTACCATTTGGCTCATCGGTTCGAAGGAGTGAAGTATTGCACCGTCGTTCCACCCGATGTAAGGGATTTCTTCAGGCGGCACCTGGATAGAATGGTCCAGGCTTCTGATGAACGGAAACTTGAGAAAGCAAGAAAGGAGGATGCAGCTGCAAGAAGATATACTCATTTAACTGCAGATGCTGACGAGGAAGAGCAGATGGACACTGCGTTGGCAGCATCGCGCCACAAGGCGGAATTCAGAAGGGGTGTGGAAGAAAGAGGTGGTGTGTACGAACATGGAGGTGGAAGTGGATGCTCATCTACGTATTGTTTCCCACTGTTGCTCATCTAGTGGATGCAAACGTAACTAGAGTATGTTCGCACTCATCCATACCAAGGTCCACAATAGGCTAACTCATAAAAAGTTGAACAAGCTGGTCTATGTGAACTACAACCTCCGCCTGAGGATTAAGCAGGCTGGAGGCTACTTAAGACCTGACGACAACGACCGGCTTCAGAAACTTGCGGATCTTTCATTCTATGAGACCAACAACAACATCAAGGCATAGATGGACAGTGGTAGATCAAATGTTGACCATGTGCTTGACGAGGACTTCGACGGAGGTGAGACCCCACTTCCATCTCAGCTTGTGGTGGACCAAATAGAAAAGGATGATTTGAAGAAGGCCACAGGGGATTCTTCCATTCACAAATGGGCTGATAGGAATGTGGGGGCCACACACCTTGAAAAAAGAAAGACAATGAAGGGTCCTTCAACGAGAAAAGGCAAAAAATCAAAAACTGTCCTCAGCGACGACTCAATGAAAAGCAACCCTTCCTCAAAGGATGATTCGGACGATGATGAAGGAGACAATGGGGACGATGGAGGCAATGCTGATGGGCAAGCTGACACTACCGCACCTAGGACACAACAATCATCTCAACAGGGCGATGAAACTCCTATGGCTCCGATCCATTTCATAGGTACTGTGCGAAATTCACAATTGTTAATAAATTTATTTGAACACATCACTTCTTTCTAATCGTTCCTGTGTACCACTCAATAGGTGAGACTGACTTCACCCACGCAACTCAGGACACTGATCATGGCCCTTATGAACCTCCGACATCTCCACGACACACTACAATGAGTTATGGGGGCAATATCCGACATATGGTATATGGCTAAAGTATCCATCGCAATCGAGCTACACAGGCTATAGCTCATCTAGTATCGACAGTGCTTATCCTACTTACAGCTACCCTAAACCGAGTACGGTTGACAATCCTCTTGTCACTTGGGTGTACGAGTGACAAGAGCCGCAGTGGTACGTTCAACTCTATAGCTAGTGGCAAACCATCGCTGCTTGGACTAGACAGACTTGGAATGAGTACAAGGCGGAGTTGCTCCGAACTAATGTGCTAATGGTAATGTCCACCGAAGAATATTCGTTGGCTTGCAGACAATGGAATCAATAGACTGCACATCTACAGCCATTAAGGTATCCTCACCTTTGTTTCTACATTATATGTCAATTGCATTGTGACTATGTGATATCTTCGTATCCTATGTGAATCGTGATGTGTCATATGTTGGTGAATGATGAGGTTGTGGCTTTATGAAGTGTTGGCTGGGGAATGTATAATCATGATACATCTGTCCTATAGGCAAATATTAGCAAAGGCCATGCCGAAATTTTCAACAAATTTCATACTTAGCCAAATTCACTGAGTAGTTCAAATTTGTGCCAAAAATTGTTATTAATGCTAACATATCTATATTTATGTGTCGGACTCGGACGAAATATGTGCGCGCTAAGCTGCTCACCTCTTTGGTCATGAAGACTGCAACAACTGATGGCGAAATATGTAGGTGCTTATTATCATGTTTATTTCCAATCTTGTTATGGGACCTATTTACAACTTTGTAACATATGGTAACACGAATATTTCCTTCTCGTTTCATGATCTAATTATTTCGTGAAGTTGGCCAAACCAAGTTTAATATATCTCGTTGTACAAAAGATTTTTATCAATCAATTATATTAATTTAAATAATATACATATTTATCACTATTTTTTATTTTTTTTTACTATATTTTAAACATTACATTAAGTATTCCCCCACGGTAATTCATACAACCATACTTATATCAATATTATACATATTAATATAATTTTTTCACATAAATATATTACTGTAAGTATCATATTTATGTATTCACTAATTTTAGTATTTTTTCCTAATTTTTTGGACAATATTTACACATTTTTCGTGACGGTTTGGCCATTTTCCGCACTAATCATCACGGTTTTCGCGCGGAATCCACGAAATCCGTGGTATGAACGAAATTCATCAAATTCAAATTTGGTTATTGTTCCTTTGCTAGCGGCTTTCGTGAAAATCGTACGAAATTTGCCGTGCCGCCGAAGGGCGGCACGACATAAGCCGACGGAACTGAAAACCCCGGTGCACCAGTCTTCCTTTGTGCGGATCGCCAGGAGTAGCCGAAGGTCACACACGTATGTGTGAGAACGTGCTGCTGGAAGGAATAGCGCCCATGGTCATTAGCGCGTGCCATGCATACATGGGAGTCTGTCATTAGAGCATGTACAGCCCACAGATCTGTCTGTAAGTTTTTGGAATTAACAGTACATACATCTAAACATACAACTCATACAATCCACATATATGAGGTGTCTAATTAAGTTATTTAATGCTTTCATATAACCATGATCAATCATAAAGATTATTTCTATATACTGTTATGTTGCTAATTGATATCCAGAATTGGGTTGCCCATGCAGCTCCTTGCCGACAGCCACCTCCCAAACAGGCAAGCATTGCCGTCCAAATCACTGCTGCTCAGCACATTGTCGCACACCAAACTGCTTGGCAAGCAAGATGGATTGAAGTCGTGCTGCCACTGGAATAGATCCAGATAACAAGATGGTTCATGAAGCCACCAAAGAAATCAGGTTGCTTACTGCTCCGTCGGGACAAGGCAGAGAGAGTCGTCGACGCCGGCGAGGACGAGGCGGAGGGAGGCCCGACCACCGGTGAGGATGACGTGTCGTCCGCGACGCAAGGACGAGGGGAAACGGCGGTGTCCGGCGGGGACGAGGCGAAGGGAGCCACGGACACCGGCGCCAATGAGGCGGAGGAAGGCGCGGCCACTTGTGAGTACGCCGCACCGTCTGCGAGGCGAGGACGAGCGGTGGAGGACGGGAAACGTCGTGGAAGAGGCGATGACGAGGAGTCTGTCCGCGTTCGTCGGAGACGAAGGTGGATGGGATTGGCGCGAAGGAAACGAAATCGCGCCAACACTCACCGAATCCTGCACGGACGAAGCTAAGACGATGCATACAGCGCGTCTCTAGGCCGGCGACGAGATCTCGGAGCACAAGCCTCGCTCGTCGTCTGGTGAGACGACAACCCTCGTCTCTCTCCTCATTCATGACAGTACAGTGAGGTGTTTTTCGCAAAATTTACAAGATAGACACGCATCCTATAGACGCGCTGAACATGCCCTTAGGACCTGTAAATTGTGGAGTCTGTAATCGTTTTTTTCTCGATTGTAAGTCTGTTGAGTCAAGTAAAAAGTCCAAAAAACGCTGCAAGTTTAGCAGCACCAATTCCTAGTGCTCTTTTATGCGTGTGTTCTCTTGTGATGTGAGTTCAGAGAGACAAGTAGCTAGGGTGATTAAGAGAGATTCCTACCACCTACCTAAGATCAGGGAGATTTCCAACATGGGTGAGTTCCCAAGAAAGGATATATGGAGAGGCTTGTGTGGTGGAGAAAACACACACTCGTTTAAATTGGCACATAAGCTTATGCAGACACAACTTTCTTTTACAATTTTGTTTTACTGCAAAAATCAGTGTTTGTTTTTATCCGATGCGTGAAGCAGCGTGGGGTCTAGATAGGTTATGCACGACTAATTCGGCTCGATTACGCGTTATGGAGATCATGCAGACATCCTGATCACGTGTCCTGTTATCTAGAAATCGAGCTGCCGCCTCCACGCAACACACGAGAAAACAATCTAGGGTTTGTCTGCTCCTCTGTATTGTGTTATTGCTCGTAGCCTACTCTGTCCAGCCCGCCGGCGTGCATTGGAGATTGGGAGAGCAGGTCTTCGGAACATTTGGCTTCGATGTCCTGCACTGGAAGAAGACGCTAATAAGGTTTTTAGGAAGCACTTCATGCGACTGCTTGCTGGTGCGTCGACGTCAACACCCCGATACTGTGCATTATACGTGCAGAGTGTGCTACTATCTGTCAAGCCGATCCTCTTCCATAGCACGCCTCCACCCTATTTCGCATATTAGATATATTCATGTGTAGTTGTCTAATATACATGTCTAGGCAGTTAAGATGGTTTTGTTAGTTTACATCTTTAGGGCATGTTTGAATCTTCAACTTGGTTTAGCTTTTTAATGGTATGCAAAACGAGGTAAGTCATTATCATATTAATTATTACAAACGGTAAAAATGAATTTGTAAAAATAGATTTATTTGATTTTTAAAGAAACTTTTATATAAAAAGTTATAAATAATGTATCATTTAATAGTTAAAAAATGTGTTAATGAAAAATAAGAAGTTGTAGTTTAGAGTTAAAGAAAAAAATAAGCCATGTCATGATTTATTTATAAAATAAATTAATTTTATGTGTGCTTACATTTTTAACAGCTGTGTCGTCTTTTTCATTTTGACAGGACTGTAGTTTACCTTTTGTCTGTACGACTTTTTAATGGCTTTAATATAAAGTTAATGGCTTTAATATAAAGCTGGATTGTTCTCTGAATCGATCAGTAACCTTAAAAATGGGCTGATATGAGGTCAATTTCCCGATCAACATATGCATGGGTTGGCAATTCATTTGGAAGTTTCACTTTTAAGGCTTAGTTCAGATAATTCTTATGAGGAAGAAAATAAAGGAGATTGAGAGTGATTAATTTTACGTCTTAATAGATAAATTTCTAAAATTTCTCCTCGATTTTCTTGGGAGAGGTCGGTATTAATCGAAGGCGTAATGAAATGGTGATTGGTTTTCTGGATGATGGGGCCAAAGCAAAGTGCATGAAACACTCGGGGTGGGGGACATATGCTCAAATATCTGAAACTTTTTCGGGGTTTTCTTTTCGCATGAACACTCCTGCGATTCTCATGACACGCTGTGAGCTTGTGATACTTGTGATCTGATACTGTTGTGGGCTTGTGGCATAGATGATGTTTCCATGGTATACTGCACAGTAATTGCTTCCTTGACAGAAAAAAGTCAGTAACCAAAACATGGTTCTGGCTATTGAACATGGATTAACAGTTTGTGAATCAGGCTGACTTTTGTGTGCTGTGTGAATGAGTGAATCAGCCTGACTAACCTGAGACAAAGACAAAAAATCGCTACTGAAGAAATGATCTTTGCTCCACTAGCCAAAATTCAAAATAGTTTCAGTTCCAATAAGAACCAAGACTAGAAAACATTTTTAGTCCCGGTTAAAAAACGTAACGGCTTTCTAGGATCTTTAGTCCCGATTAGATTCTTATTAGAATCTGTCAGGCCGACAAATATCTTTAGTCCCGGTAAATGATTACCGGGACTAAAATGAAGGTGATTTTTATATTTCTTCTTTCTCCTCCAGCTCAAGCGATTGCTTCAAAGGTTTGGAGGAAGAAATGATGTGCTACCAAAACTTTTTGTGAAATTGTTTTGATGATAATACACAAATTTGAGGGATCTACAAAGTTAGCAACTACATCCTCTTATGATCTATGGTTAGTATATTACTTTGTAAGTATATTTTTATATATTTTTAACTCTAAACAGGTTCATGGAAAATAATAAAATTGAAAATTTGTTTGGGGAAAATTATTTTACTTCTTAAAATCCACAGCTCAATCCTCTACTTTACTTGTGTATGCTTAGCATATTATATTTGCAAGTATATTTACATACACTTTTATCTCTAAAAAGATTTATGAAAAATGATGAGAGAGAAACTTGTGGATAAAAATGTTATAAAATATATGACAAAGGAAAAAATATATAAAATTTGATAGTAGATTAGAAAACTAAGATAATTTAAAAATCATTAAAATAGTTAGAAATAAGTACACTACGTACATTAAAAATATGTTTAGAACTTTAAAAGAACTTTTAAAATAATTTTAAATTTTATTAAGTACAACACATTACGTATGTTCAATTATTATATAATTATTGTCTTATTATTTTTATATAATTATTGTAATATTATTTAAATGGTTTGATTTTCGTGGATTTTTCTTACGATTTTTGTGTATTTCATGTAGATGGATCGGCAATGGATGTACACCGTGGACCGATGATCAACAGAGTTTATTCAAGACGTGCATTATTTTTTGAGTGTGGCCAATGCCAACATGCATAAGGGCTTTATACGTTGTCCACGCAAAAGTGCAAAAACCAAAAGAAGTATTCTACATCAAAAATTATTCATGCCCACTTGTTTCAATCAATCGGGATTCATGCCTCACTACAATTCTTGGACATTGCACGGAAAGGTAGAAGTTGGAATGGAAGAAGATGAAGAAGAAAACGATAATATTTCGGTGGTCAATACGGTGGGTTTGAAGAGAATACAACAAAGAGAGGGACGAGGATGTTGAAGAAAATGACGGTGTTGACAACCTTGGTCAGATGTTGCGCGACGTACAGGAGGACTGCGAAGGTGAAAAGGAGGTGCAGAAATTGAAGCGTATGTTGGCGGACCACAAAACGTCATTATACCGAGGTTGTGAACAGGGACACAAAAAGTTGGGTACCATGCTGAAATTCTTGCAATGGAAGGCAAAAATGATGTCAGTGTCAAGACATTTGGCGAGTTACTAAAACTCGTGAAGAACATTCTTCAAGAGAAAAACGAATTACCGGAATCAACGTATGAAACTAAGAAGTTAGTATGCCTTCTACGACTGGAGGGACAGAAGATATACGCATGTCCTAACGATTGTATCCTCTATCACAGTGAGGAGTACGAGAACCTAGAAGCATGTCCAGTTTGTAAAGCACTTCGATATAAGATCAGACAAGATGATCCAGGCGAAGTTGATGGACAGCCTTCAAAGAAGAGAGTTCCTGCTAAGGTGATGTGGTATTTTCCTATAATACCACGACTCACAAAGAGCATCCAAGAATGATCAGAAGAACGCCAACAAGACAACATGCTGAGACACCCCGCCGATGGGTCATATTGGCGAAACATCGACAGAACATTTAAAGACTTCAGCGAAAATGCACGAAACATAAGGTTCGTTTTAAGTACAGACAGCATGAATCCTTTTGTAGAGATGAGCAGAGGCCACAACACTTGGCCTGTAACGATGTGTATCTACAACCTCCCCCTTGGCTATGCATGAAGCGGAAGTACATTCAGATGTCGATTATTATTCAAGGCCCAAAGCAACCTGGTAACGACATTGATGTGTCCCTGAGACCATTGGTCAAAGATCTGAAACTGTTGTGGAAGAAAGAAGGTATCTCCCTGTGGGATGAGGACAAACATGAGCAGTTTAACCTATGAGTGTTGCTGTTCGTTACCATTAACGATTGGTCTGCACTTGGCAACCTATCTGGACAGTCAAACAAGGGGTACAAGGCTTACACCCATTGTATGGATAAAACCAAAAGTACATACTTGAAACACTGTAAGAAGGTAGTGTACATGGGTCATCGTCGCTTTTTTGTTGCAAGCCACCCTGTCCAGAGAAAAGGCAAACATTTTGAACAGAAGGCAGACCAGCGTACTAAGCCAAAGCATCGCAACGAAAAGGCCATGTTTGCCATGGTGAAAGACCTTAAAGTAGTATTTGGAAAGGACCTGACAGCCAACCTATAGCAAGTGAAGATGGCCACGCGACGATGTGGAAGAAGTACATTTTTTTACAGTTACCCTATTGGGAAGTCTTGGACGCAATCAACATGATGCACCTCACTAAGAACCTTTGCGTCAACCTGCTAGGCTTCCTAGGTGTATATGAAAAATCAAAAGATACACTTGAGGCATGAAATGATCTGAAGCATATGGTACAACGCGACGGCCTTCACCCAGAAACAAAGGATGAAGGAAGCCACTACTTGAGTCCAACCAGCTACACTCTAAACAAGGCAGAGAAGGAAAACATATTTGAATGCCTAGAGAGCATCAAGGTACCGTCTGGATACTCCTCGAATATAAAGGGAATAATAAGCATGAAGGAGAAGAAGTTCATCAACCTAAAGTCTCATGATTGCCACGTGCTGATGACACAACTGCTTCCCGTTATAATTCAGGCTATCCTTCATGATAATGTCCAGGCAACAAGAACAAAGCTATGTGTTTTCTTGAACGCAATTTCGCAGAAGATCATCAATCCAGACAGACTAAAAGCCTTTCAAAATGATGTGGTGCAATGTCTTGTCAGCTTTGAGATGATCTTTTCGCCTTCCTTCTTCAATATCATGACGCATCTTGTTGCCACCTTGTCAAAGAGATCCATATCCTTGGTCCTGTATTTTTACACAATATGTTCCCTTTCGAGAGGTACATAGGCACTCTAAAGAAGTACATCTGTAACCATTCTCGTCCGGAGGCCAGCATCGCCAAGGGATATGGAATAGACGAGGTCATTGAGTTCTGCGTCGACTTTACTGAAGACCTTCGTCCCATCAGGGTGCCTGAATCAATCCATGAAAGGAGACTATGGGGTAAGGAAACTCTTGGAAGGAAGATAATAATGACCGTAAACAATGAATTATTCAGGAAAGCTCATTGGACTGTTTTTCAACAATCTTTCTTGGTGGCTCCTTACATCGGTAAGATGGATGCTTGGATTACACGCCATCAGATTGATGCTTTCCCTGCTTTTCTACGATAACATCTCATGGGCAACGGGACCATTGACCAACAACTAGCCTTCTTGGCGAGGGGACCATCTTGCTCGATCACCACATTCCAGGCATATGAAACCAATGGGTATACATTTTACACACGGGCCCAAGACAAAAAGAGCACGAATCAGATCAGTGTTTTTCATGTCGATGCCATGAGATACGATGATACGACTACCACGTATTACGATAGCATCGAGGACATATGAGAACTTGACTATGGACCTTTGAAGATCCCTCTATTTCGGTGCCAGTGGGTTAGGCTGACTGGTGAAGGTGTAATGCTTGATGCAAGCGGGATGACAATGATCGACCTTAGCAAGGTTGGATACTCAGACAAGCCCTTCGTCCTTGCCAATGATGTAAGGCAAGTTTTCTATGTGAAGGACATGGCTAGCAAAGCAAAGAAGGGGAAAGGGTTCGACGAGCCAAAGCGCCATGTGGTTCTCCCAGGCAAAAGGAAAAATGTGGGAGTCGAGGATAAGACTGACGAAGACTACGATCAGTTTGATGAGCAACCTCCGTTCGCGGTGACGGTTGACCCGGGCATCCTCCTATCAAATAAAGACATCCCTTACTCATGCAACGATCGTAGCGAAGGAACATTAGTGAGGAGAAAGTACGTAAGGACAACCATCACACACTAAATTGTTGTATGGACGATGTAAATTATTTTGAATTTATTGAATTGATTATTGAATTTATTGTGTTTAATGTAAATTATTGAATTAATTGAATTTATTGTAAATTATTGAATTTATTATAAATTATTGTATGGACGATGTAAATTATTTTGAATTTATTGAAGATCCATGTATTAATAAATAGAGCTTCAAAAGGCAGGAAGCAAATGCCACACTCGAGCGAGTCGCGGTCGATGGAGTAGGTTACCTTGGTCGTCTCGTCGGCATCCGCACCGCATATGTTAATTATGCATGATTATTAGAATTTAAAATACTTTTCAATAGGACATATATTAGTCGATATGATTATTATAATTTCAAATATTTTTCAATAGGGCATATGTTTTAATTCTATATGATTATTAGAATTTAAAATATTTTTCAATGGGCGAGATGTTAATTATATATGATGATTATTAGAGTTTAACACATTACTTATTAGTGTTTTAAACTTATAATTAATGAAATTAATTTGGCCCAGTTTAATATACTATTTAATGTTTACTCTCGGTTGTTAACACCAACTGGGACAAAAAATATTTGGAAATAGCAGGAAAACATCTTTAGTCCCGGTTGAAGCCAACAACCGAGATTAAAGATGCTCACCTACCAGGGATACGGGGATCTTTGGTCCCAATTGTTGGCTTCAACCAGGACTAAAGATGTCTTTAGTCCCGGTTGGTGGCACCAACCGGAACCAAATATCCAGGGGTATATATATATGTGTGTGTGTGTGTGTATATCCTAGTGCGCATCGTCTTCTCCACCAAGCTCCAAACACTTAGCCATTTCGATCGTCTACTTGCGCCGAACCCTAAACCGTCGTCGTCGACGTCTTCTCGCACCGTCGATGTCGTCTCGTGCTGTCGTCGTCTCCTTTCGTAGTTGCTACAATCTGAGGTAACTGCGTCGGCGCCGTCTTGTTGTTTTCATCTATTGCTTCCGTCACCGAACCCTAAACTCCCGCACGATGTCGCCATCACCATCTCCATCGCCGTCGTAGCCATCACCGCCGCTGCCGCACGCTGCCTCGCCGAATGCTCTGTTTGTATTTAAATTGAATGGACTGTGAATATTTGAATTTGTGAATATTTGAGAATGGATAATGTTTAAACGGTTATTTGAGAACTTGTGAATATTTGTGAATACATGGATGAATATTTGAGAATTTGTGATTATTTGAATGTTTAAATGGATATATTGAATGAATATTTGTTTAAACGGTTAGTGAAAATGACTTAGTGAAAATGACTTATATTTGAAAACAACTTTGTGAATATTTGAATGTATAGTGAAAATTACTTTTTTGGATGGACTGTGAAAATGTCTTTTATCACTTAGAGAATGACTCAGTGAAAATTAAACGACTTTTACGACTTAGAGAACGACTTTTACGACTGAACGAGTAGTGAAAACGACTTATATTGGATGGACTGTGAAAACGACTTTTACCACTTAGAGAATAACTTAGTGAAAACAACTTTTACGACTTAGAGAACGACTTAGTGAAAACTTAGAGAACGACATTTACGACCGAACTAGTAGTGAAAACGACTTATATTGGATGGACTGTGAAAATGACTTTTACCACTAGAGAACGACTTAGTGAAAATGACTTTTCGACTTAGATAACGAGTTAGTGAAAACTTAGAGAACGACTTTTACGACCGAACAAGTAGTGAAAACGACTTATATTGGATGGACTGTGAAAACAACTGTTACCACTTAGAGAACGACTTAGTGAAAACGACTTTTCCGACTTAGAGAACGACTTCTACGACCGAGCAAACGGAGTATATGCATTACCTAAATATCAGACTTAGGAACATCATACATGTATTAACTGAATAATTTTTCCTTGTCAGGATAATTTTTTCCTTGTCAGACTTAGGAACATCATGCGACGCAGTGGAGGCCGCTGCCTCGGGCTCATTCCAGCCCGCCAGTGAGTCGTGCCTCCCTTCCTTTTTCCTCTCCCGCGTGCGTCTTAGCCTTCCCGCACGTCGTCCTGTGCCATCCCGAGCCGCCGCCGTGTGCGCTCCGCTGCCGCGCCTCACGATGACGGCAAGCCGGTCGGCCGCCGCGCGGCCATGGCCGGTGAGCTAGCGCCGCCGCCGCCGCGCCAAACCCTAACCCTAGCCCGGCCGCCATCGCAGCCATCCGATCTCTTGGATCGAGCGCATCCGAGCCACCCGATCCCGCCCGTCCCGTGGCGTCTGATCCGGCCGCCGTCCCGTCCGGATGGTCGCCACGTGGCGCCCCACCGCCGCCGCGCCGCTTGCGTCAGCCCTAGGTGCTGACGCCAGCTGCTGACGTCAACCCTGACCACGCCCGCGCCGACGTCAACATGACATCATGCTGACGTCAGGCCTACCCGCCACCGTGCATGCTTGCGTCAACAAGGGACTTATGTGCAATAAATTAATTAGTTTTTTCTGTTTAGTTTTAAAATCACAATTAAACTCCTAAAATTCATATCTTTTTAATCCGAGCTTTGTTTTAGTCCATTCAAATTTCATTAAATCCAGAAAAATGTCAAGAATCCATTAAAAATAGTTTCTTGTGTTGTTTGAATAGACCTTTAGTATGTTTTGTTGACGTGGTTTGTTTGTCGTGTAGATTTCGATATTTTCGGCGATCCCGTTTTCTTCGAAGTAGTCGCCGAGGTTCCCCAGTCTCCAGAGCAAGGTAAGTTATACTTTACATTGATCATGTTGTACCTATTTTTTTAAATATCTCTTTTCTCTCAAATAATGCATATGTTTTAGAATGTCATTTCATGGGACTATTTATACCTATTGTACTCAGCCATAGGAATAAAATACCTTATACCATTGATAACTTGGGTTCAATATGGCTAGATGTTGGTTTAGAACATACTTAGCCTGGCTTTGATCCACTAGCTCACTTAAGGGAATCACATTAATCAAATATTACATTCGAGACTAACACTCAGATGATGTCAAGTATGTGACCCTATTCTAATAATATTGAAATATGATAATGGTGGGTTGTGAGCACATGGTTGGATATTGGTTAGAGTGCTCATGACAATTAAGGACCGATTCTCGGGAAACTCTGGAAGAATTACAGTGCATACCACAAGCCAACATGGGTAATGGCTGGATCTGTAGTGTAGCTGTCTCTAGCCGACGTACCCTAGTGAGGGTGGGCGTGATGGAGTTGGGTCGGCCCCAGTTTTAAGGGTTGATCGGCTACCGGATTCACCGCGGCACGAGAGAGGGCTGCCCATTACCCCGATGGGAGTAGGGGAGAAACCTTGGTGTGGTACGATTGGTTAGAGGGGGCTATGTGAAGGGTCCTGTCATAGTTCCTTTCGGGGGTATCGTGGTGGTACTCCGGCACACGGTAACGTGTCGTGGGATTGTGTCTTGTGGTTACAGTTGTACACCTCTGATCAGAGTAAAAACTATTCGAATAGCTGTGCCCACGGTTACGGGCAATCAACCAGATTCACCGTGATTAATCTCACCTAAGTAACGGTTGACCAAGGGAACTTGACTAGTATGGATGGATGGTTTGGCATGTTGCAATGTGGGTTTAACGTTGAGCAGTGTTTATTTAATATTGCTTAACTATTACTACTGTTTTACTGCTTTCAACTGTTGCTATTTCTGAAATGTTATTTATGCAAATGAGACTATATTCCTTCCTTGTGAATTAACCTGCATCATACCTCCTCTTTCGGTATGACTTGTTGAGTACTGCGGGAGTACTCAGTCTTGCTTAATTTTTTCCCCTCCAGAGCCAGAGGTTACAGAAGAAGAAAGTTTCGACGAGGTTTAGGCTTGCGTCCGCCGTCAAGGTTGCCTGTGGTGTTTTGGAGTTCCGTCACGGTGTTAGTTTCAGTTTAGTCGGTGTTTTTTCTTTTCCGCTGTATTTGTGTAATACTTTTATATTGTTTCTAAGACGTGAATTCTGTAATATCAATAATTGTCGAATTGTGTATCTCAGCTGATGCCTGGACAAGGAATTAATGCACAAATTAGCTGCAGAAATTCTGGTTTGAATTTCTGGGCGTGACAAGTTGGTATCAGAGCCAGCCTTTGACTGTAGGACAAGCCAACTATAAACCCTAAGAGCCCTCTAAAATCTTTTCATCTACATGAGTTTGAAAAAAAGGAGATGTTTTAAAATCTGATTGCAGTGTTCTACTTGGTGTTGCAGGTGTATGCATATATTGACGTTGCTAAGGTGGAAAGGACTATTGCTGATGCTGAGACACCCTAGTGTTCTTTTGAATTCTGTTAGACCCAAATGTGTACTATATTTGGCGTCTTTTGGATAGTTCACGAGGGATTTAAGTTATGCCATTAATGTACTCTGTTTATAAACTCTGTTTATCTTCTGTCTGAAATCCATACTAGTGTATGACTTTGACGGCTTAGTGCTTTAAATCCTATTTGGTTCAACGAAAATTGTAAACTTCTTGATATGATGGGATTAGGCAGTGTTGACGCGTGATGGATGCGATGCATGTGTCTCTTGTCTTCTTCATATGTTTTTCTTAATAAATTTGTTCAGTTTACTGATCCAACTTACATTTTTTTTGTTTAATTCTCCTAGATTTCTTAACTGCATTTTGGATCATGTATATGTGAAGCATCTTAGGAATTTCCCTAATATTGAATTGCAGTCTATAAGCAGGCCAGTTTATCTTCGACCAGACCAATTTATCTGCAAATCATCACATATCAATACCGTGTGTAGCAGCTACCTTGGATATGCGATCTGATGCTGCAATGCAAAGGCTTCTTCTTTTTTGGTCTTCGATGTGTGTATACAAACCATTCCTCACCATGCACACCATTTAATCGACGATCTGTACAATCTACATAAATACTCTAGTTATTACATGTTATCACATTTAAAATAAGAACTCATTATTTGTAGGTTTCATATATAGTTAGGTCTTTATTTATGTAGCCTAGAGCTTTTCAAATGGAGGAGTCCCTCTGCATCCTTGATTGCAGCAAAAAATTTGTCATGGACCTTCAAAACAATACATATTGTAACTTAGCATTTGCATGATAGAATTGGTAAATCACATAATTACAAAACTACCGAATACTATGATACATGGTCTGAAATATCCAAAAAAAAGCCCACTGTTTTCTCTTAATATTTGTTTTATATTATTCTCTGAAGTTCTTTTGGGGATATGAGTACCTAATTAGATATATACTCTCATCTCAGAATTGCAAAAGGCAGATGCTAATAATCTCTTGTATTAAGCAAAATGCAGAGATAATTTGGCTGTATATACTCTATATGTATATAAAGTGTCTATACTTTTCTGGGAAATTTGGACCGAGTGCAACAACCGAGTCTTCCAGGTGGAAGAGTCCAAACATCAGCATAGTGATCAAGATCATTTTCCAAGTCCACTCGGAAAATGGCTGCAGCAAAAGGGATAAAGAGTAAAATGGTAAAATCACTATATTCTTAATTTTGTCAGCCATCATATATATCCAAACGGTGGGAGTATAATTAATCAACTCCAAAGATTCATGCATATATTTCATAAGAACACTTCATATTTTAGATTCATACATATATTTCATAAGAACACTTCATATTTTTTTTGGTAATTAGAACATAAACCTTTCAAACCTTCTTGTACCCTTCTTTCCGCTTGCGTTTGTATGGTTTCCACTCATATTTAATAGAACTATCAAATTTACTCCTATTCCAAGCACAAGGGCTCCAACTATCGTCACAACTTGGAATGCACAAATACACATTCATGTCATTTCTTCGCTCTCTTGTCTCATCATATAACTCATACAATGCTATAGTCATCTTCTCCAGCATCGACGCATTCGCAATTAGTACACATATGAGTTCTATTTGGTCATCGAAAGATAGAAAGTCGCGTATGTATGCAATCCGAAGATGCTCTAGTGGAATCATCTCGTTATTTTCAGCATTTATGTTGCTCACATTTGCAGTCAAAATTTGTACAATCACCGGCCTACAAATGACATCAAAACAAAGAACATGCTGAATATTGTTTTCACCATAAACATTGTACTTGATTTCTAGTGCTAACGAATAACAATCAATTTTATTTTCATCGAAACAAAATATAAATAAATTGCAAGATGATTATGATAATTGATCTCACCTTTTTGTCTATATCAATGGAGAGATACTCAATTCTACTACACTTTGCAATGAGCTTGGTTATGCTAGGCCCTATAGCGTGGGTATCTGTGGTCCCCTTGGACATGACTATTGTAATTCTCAAATCTGTTATATTGAAAAGTTTTTGGTATATCCTTCCTCAATACCTGCTTGAAGTTTCATCTGCAAATTCAATTGAGATTGTCAATGAAATTTGGCATGAACCAAGAGTACTGCAGCACATATAAATTTGAGTAAATTTCATAAAACCCTACCAATTATGGTCCAAATTATACAAAATCATAAGAATTTTGAAACGTGGCACATAATCCTAAGTATTATGACACTAAAGTTTCACAAAACCGTACTATTGATCATTTTGACTTTGATCCACTATACTTTTGAGTTCTACAACCACATCTCAAATTTATGAGGATTTTATTTATCATATAAAATTATAACTGTTACATCCGCTTTTCAAAATTTTGATATAATGGACCTGAGGTTATGTGTCACGTATCTAAATTTCTAATTTCTGTGGTTTTAGGATCATAATACTGACCAAGATCCTTTGTTACTCCCGTCAATTTAATTTGACAACACCAACAAACTTACTCTATTATAATATACAGATGGAGCATATGCACACACATGATAAAACTAGATATCGCGACATGTTCGGTGAGGTTTTCCAACACGTTGGATTGCAAACACGCATAAAAAGGTATTGACAAGTGGTTCTCCTCCATGTATGCCTTAAATCGTGAGTACAGTTCTTTATAGTAGAACATGAACATAACTTTGGCTCACTTCAATATCTCATTCATTTCATTGCTGAATCAATATATGGTGGCATATATAGTGAAACATGGATCATTTTTTATATTTGTAATGGCATATATATGGAGAATGAGACATGAATTGATCACATCTAGTGTGACAGGGAGATTGTTGTGTGATCAAACCACTATCCAATAGAAGGAAAATGGTGTGATGACAACAATCGCATGCCAGAAAAGATTACTGTGCGATCGAACAACTATCCAGTAGAAGTAAAATGGTGTGAGAGGTAACTAACACATACATAATTTTCTCACTATTCCCGCACGCTGGCATGACGTATTGTCGTTATCAATGACACCTCCATATATATCGAAGCTTATGGGCGATTTCTAAACTTGTATATGTGTTATCTAGATCTCATACTCTTAAAATTATTTATATATAGAGAGAGATGGGCTACTGTATGGCATGCCACACCAAACCCTCCGTGAGGTATGGTCGAATCTCTAATTTGAAAACTTAAATTAAAAATTCGAACCGTTAAAATTGTTCTTCATATTAAAATCTCCTTGTATACCAAATTTTATATTTTTTGAATTTTTTAACTATTTTTTCGGATAGATCAAAGATGCATTAATTCAATAATTTCTGGAGTATCTATTTTATTTTATTGCATATTTGAGCTATCTGAAAAATAGTAAAAATTTAAAAAAAATGTAAAAAATTTCGAGATTTTAATACGAACAACAATTTTAACGGTTCGGATTTTCAATTTGATTTTACAAATTAGATATTCGGTCATATCTGATGGAAGGTTTGGGGTGACAATGCCACACAGTAGCCCATCTCTCTCTAGATTCTCAAAAATTATTAAAGTATGTCATTTTGATTTTAATTTACCACGACCCTCCTAGACGTTCATTAAAACTGATAAATTGGAATCACTTGGGATTTTCCTTCTTCTCTCCTCTTAACCTTCTCTCTTTTTTCCCTTTTTCTGTTCTGCAGCTGCAGTCCTGCAGACTCCACCGTCGAGATCACTCGTGCCGGTGCCGCCACTAGTAGCTGGCCTGGAGCTTCCTTTTTCTCGCCATTGCCTCGAGCTGACACCACACTACTACTCCTTCCTTACACCGGCCTTGCTCCTTGACCTCCACCGCTGCGGCAGCATATGAACGGCTTGGCACAATGGCACGGCAGCGGTGCGTGGAGGAGCAAGATGTTGCTGCTGCACCTGCGTGGTGCAGTGATTGCAATTTCGGTTCGAATTCCTGAAATTCTCAAAATTTTGGTAATTTCGGTCTCCCGATAAGCATATAGAAATTTTTGATTTTGTCCAAATTTTTGTTGATTTGATCAAATTTTATTTTTTATTCAAAATTCATGAAATTCTCAAAGAATTTCGGCCAAAAAGATATCGAAATTTCCAAAATTTTGGTTTCCTCCGATAAAAATCCTCATTTTGAGATCGTTAACCCTGGCGTGGTGAGGCGCGAAGTCAACGGGTATATCCGATGGGAGGTAGAGGAGGGTCAGCTAGTGGTGGTCGATACCGGAGACGAATAATACACTTTGTTAAATTCTAGAAACTAGATTTATCAATTTAAGAGTACGTGATATAAGTTAAAAAACCGACCGTAAACTTTACTCTATATAATATATATTAATCCTCCAAAAAACAAAGGGCTTATTGCCTTCAGTGGTGAGCGGTGTTATGTTTGAGAACTTGGCAAATTATGATAGTAATTTTGAGAGTAGCTATTGAATTAAATGCATTGTTCTAAAAAGGAAAACGGAGATCAATACACTCCTACTCAAACACCAACAATTCATTTGTACGCCAACACCCCACCCCCTCATGCAGAGCGCCACCAATTCATTTATACTCCCAAGACCCCCCTCACGTAGAGCATATTTCACTTATACTCAATATAGTTCACTTCTACTTTAACACACCTCTTACGCAAAGGCTCCCTCTGATTTCAGACGTGGAATATAAATAAGCTGTAATTTTTTATTTAATTATAGGCTACCTAGTATTTCAATTTAAGACCTCTAGCTCTCTGAGTTGCATTGAGTTGCATGTACTAACCAATCCAAACCTAAAAGCCCTAAGCTGACTAGAAAAAAGGCAATTCACTAGCTCCAAAATATGAAATTTTGGTAAGGTTTTGCGGTTAATTGTTGTATGCTTATGTCACTACTAGTTTTCAAGACATTTGGTTTTTCTTTACAAACGGGCTAAAAAAATCTCTCTGGTAGAAACGGTAGATATCCTTGAGCTAAAACTCATTTGAAAAAAATGATTTTCACATACGATCATTTATGTCTATTTCTACCACCTATAAAATTATTTTTCATAGGCGGTTGGAGCAGAGCTCTCTGCGTTGTGGCGCAGGGGAACACTGCACTTCCTCATCCTCTCTCTGCGCTCCTCCTCCTCGGCCTCCTCTCTGTGGGGCGTCGGCTTGAGATCGACAGTGGTCACGTGGATTCGCTAGAAACTTTTGTAGTGAATTGAGTTGAACTGAATTGGATGCTGAAATTGTACTTCTGTAAATTGAACTGTATTTTCATTTTTAGGCAGAAAATTCATTTCTCTAGACAGGATCTTGACCTGTCCAGCTTAAAAAGACCTGTCCGCAAAAGTTTATTTTCGCAAATGAGAATTTCTTTGCCTGGGCAAATACCTCATTTCTACTGTACGTCGTTCGCGTAGAGACAGGCACAAAGCCTGCCTGGACAAATGTGATTCCCCGAATGAAAAAAGTTCTTTTCTTAGTAGAGTAGTGTTTGTTGTATTTTGAAAAATGGCTACAAAGTGAACTATCCTGAATTACGCCGGGAACGACCTGATTTCTTTAGGCCAATTTGGTTTCTCTTAACATTGCCTGGATGAACTAGGCTCAACAAGCCTATAATTTACAACTGATAGGATTTGAAGCGCTAACCCATCCAATTCATACTGCACTTGCATGCAAGCAACTCAAATGTACCCACTACTGATCATTAAGTAGTTAATCCGCTCAAATTAAACTTCAGTCGTATCATGGCCACAGGATTTGAGACGACAGAGACAAAACAAAATTTATAAACAGAGTACATCGATGACATAACTTAAATGATTAAATCTCTACTGAACTATCCAAAAGACGTCAAAGATAGTAGATGGTTGGGACTAACATAATTCAAAAGAACACTCGGTTGTCACTGAAGAAGCAGCAGCACTCCTTTCCATCTAGCAGCATTAATATATGTCCATACACCTGCAAGCACAACACTGTAATCAGATTTTTCTTTCAAGTACCATACATAGCAAAAAGAAAAAAAACAGGTGTTGATGCGTACAGGGCTCCCGATCTTCTGTCAGGTAGAGAGGTAACTATCGCTATAGTGGAGTATGACACACCAATCCGGCTTTATATCAAAAGATCCAACTCTGCAATCTTAGCACCACAACTCCTCTGGTTATCAACCGAGTCACAGATACGATTGACCTCATCAAGAAGGCTAATCCTTGCCTGCGCAACGAAGAACACAAGCAAGAATAAGAAATAAAAAACCAAATTACAGATGGATGATTAATCTCACAAAGTTGGTGTCTCACAAACCGATGAACGGCGAAACTGTTCTCGACAGATTAATCTAAGCAAAACCCAAAATCTAAAGACGACGGCGGTGCATGATTATATAGGACTTAGAGTCGTCGCATGCCCTGATCGCGCCCCCTAACAGGCTCAAGACGATACACGGCCCATTGGGCCCAATACGGTGATGCAACATCGGGATAGATTCTGAATGCTGACTTGTTTTAACGATTCCCGTTGATTCTAAAGGAATTTTGATGTGGGACCACTTCCATTGGCTTCCTTATGAAATTATCTTTCCATCCATATATGGATCATCAAAAACAAAGTCCGAACACGTACTAGGCGACTAGTTTAAGGCAGACTGGTCATGCAGTCCGAGACATACTCGAATTCATGTTGGACCGGTCCTCCGGCTGGTAGTGGACATCCTTGCTGGTCTCCTTGGCCTCCAACAACTCCTCCAAGATCTTCATGATCCTCTCCACAGTTCTTAATCATAATATAATCATTAGGTAGCAATTGATTCTCAAGATCATATAAAGAAGTGCTAAGGAACGAACTCACTGCTAAATTCAACTATCGTGCACGAGCTCTAGTGATTGGACCTTGCATATCTAGTGAAGGAATGTTGTGTGTATCTGATGGAGTGATGTCCTCATCAGGTGTAATGGTAGAAAACTAATATTTTTATCCAAACAAAAACAATTAGCAATCTTATTACCACTATATATATACATAAATAGTATAGTCGAGGGGATTCCTTTATTGAATCAACTAACAAATAGACACTACTGAAGAAAGCCACACTAGTCCCGGTTCGTAACCCTCAGTAGTCCCGATTGTCAAACCGGGACTACGAATCCGGGACTAGAGATGGACTATCTCTAGTCCCGGTTAAATAACCGGGACTAAAGATGCATCTTTAGTCCCGGTTGAAGCCACCAACCGGGATTAAAGGTGGCGGAGCCACGTGGCCGGCTCCACAATCTTTAGTCCCGGTTGGTGGCTTCAACCGGGACTAAAGATGCAAATTTTTTTAATTTGCCATTTCTCCAGCAGTACTCCTATATATATATATATATATATATTACACATATATTATATTACACATAAATATATAATTTACACATATTTAAACGAACTTAAGAAAGGAAATATACATATATTACCAAAATATGTACAATATTCATACATGTTTCCTAGCTAGCTTATAAAAAATTGTCTCTAATCTACTTTGCTGTGGTTTAGCTACTAAAACTAATGAAGAACTTCCCCGCGGGATCAACGACCTGCTCGTTAATAAATCCCATCAAATCTTCCTGAGCGGCTTGTATGAAAGTCTTGTGGGGGAGGTCGTCTCTTACTCGCATAAGCTGTCATTAATTAGAATAAACGAGAAATAAATATATGAAGTGAATAAGAAATCAAGACGTAATGTATAAATTGGTGTTATACGTACATCTAGATCATCGACAGTTTTGACTTCGGTCACAAAGCGGTGAATGTAGTCGCAGACGTAATATCCACATAGGTTGGTGCCCTGCGACTGTTTTGCACACTAAAAGAGAAACGACGACAGATTTAATATGCATTTCATATTTTAGAACATAATAATGATTCAACTCAAATTAGGAGCAGGCATGTTACTCACTGGAAACTTCATCCGCACAGAGAGCTTATCTTTCCAATTTCCGCGAACATTGACCCGAAATCGTTCCTATGCCTTACGTGCAGTTGAAAGTTAGCACGTAATTATCCAAGAACCGCATATATGCAATAGAAAGTAAGATGACATTAACTATTAAACAATTCAAATATGTCGGAGTACGTGGACTCTGGTTTATCCATTGAGTAAAAGACATGGATCCCCATGTTAAGTACTAACAGAATCCAGTGGAATCTGTAAATTGGTTTAGATGACACATATGAAACTTTATGTATGCACGGGATTGAAATTGGTTCGGAAAGAAAGAAAAAACTTACGCAGTATTGTAGGGCAGAAGGATGAAGGACCGGAAGGGTTGCTTCACAAGCGCGTTGTATATGTTGTCCACGGTGTCATTAGGAAACTGATCAACCAATGGGCCATTGATTTTGCATGGATCCATGAATCCATGCTTGGTGCATTCGTGCTTGTTGCAGTATTGGATCGCCATTCTACAACAGTTAAAAAGAATTTTAGTCAGCTAAATTCAAGGAGGTAAGAAACGAAATAACCGGACGATACTTACAAACCCGCGCGGTTAGAAGTGAGACGTCGAGGGCATCAAGTTGGTACAGGTCAAATATATCTTCGAATCGGATATAGAGGTAGTCATCTCCATCGAAGAAGTAGTAATTTGAATATTTGCATGTTATCATGTCTTCACCCTTGCTGGATCGTTGCATGTACCACTGATGGAAGCGGTACATCTGAGTTGGAAGCCTTTTCACGAGATCCGGCTTGACGAGAGGCTTTCCAAGGTTGAACTTGTATTTAAGCGAAGCCTTCGCTAGGGGTGCACACCCGTGTAATTGATCCATATTAATTCCAGCTTCTTGCATGAATTGTCTTAAATCGGTCTAATATTTGGAATCGTCTTGAACTCCATAGGCTTCGTGGTTGCATGCCAAGCTGGGGTACATCTTTGCCCGCTTTCTTCGCCCTGCTTGAGGCCGACCGCTTTGGTGCGGGTGGCGGCGTCTTGTCAATTCTCTGAGTCTTTCATGGACGACCACTTGATATTGACGGCGCGCTCTTGGATGATGACCGTTTAGGAGTCGGTGCTCGTTGTGGTGACGGAGGAGGGTTGGAAGACGGTGGAGTTGGAGATGGCCGTTTAGGAGTCGGTGCTCGTGGAGGCGACGCAGGAGGCGGAGGAGGCGGAGGCAGCGAAGGAGGCGGAGGAGACGGCCCACGTGGAGGCGAGGGCGGTGGAACGATAGGAGACGTTGTTCGTCCGGGAATTTTATGAAGATCTTCCTCGAGAGAAATATTCCATGAGCCGTTTCTCCTAGCGTCGTCTCCCCATCTCCTCCAGGGATATCCATCTCCAGATCTTCATAGCCGCATTCCACCTGTTTCATTTCAACCTTCGAGTACAAAGGTGGAACGGGCCGGGAGTGGTAGGTGCCGTGTCAGGCTATTGGAATAGCCATGCCCGACGCGACCTGTTCGAGAAGATTGCTTATTAGTTAATAATGAACGTTGATTGATAATCACGGGGTCCGCTGTGTGATGTCATCCACGGGGCATGGCGGACCCGGTTGAGCTTATGGGGCCAGCTCGCCTTCATTTCCAGTAGACGCGCAGCTGCTGCGTTGCAGTTTGAGTTGTGCGGTGGTTGCTGGATCCGGCTGTTGGCTAACCCACTGGCTCCGCTCCTCGGCCAACCTTAGGGCCACCCTTTCGTCGACAATCGATCGATCTGCGAGAGCTTCATTTCCATCTCAGCAAATCTAGCATCATTCTCTCCCTTTGACCTCATTCGGCTCCTGTATGTGTCGATGTCAGCTTGGAACCCGTATTTTCAGGGGACGGCGCCTTTTCCTCGCGTACGCCCCGGGTGCTCTGGGTTTTGGAGGACGAACGTTAGCTCGTACTTCTCTCTATCGGGCCGAACGAGCCCGAGGAACCGGCTGCACCGCCTCCTCTAACCTCCGTCCGGCTTCTTGAATTTCATCACCAAAGATCACCGTGCCATCGACGGGATTAAGTGAGCCGCCGTGAGCATAGAACCAGTTCTTTGATCGTTCCGCCAGTTGTCGTGCCGGAACGATATCCCGTGCTTCTAGGTCGGCTTTCATTTTTTCTCATTTCTCCATTTCTTTTTTATAGCTGCATGACCCAAGCCTGTGATGGTATTTCTTTTTGGCTGCATTGGCCTTGTTCTTTTCTATGATAGATTGCGCTTCTTCACCGGTCTTATGCTCAACAAAAGCATCCCAATGATCTCTGAACTTTGGGAACTTGTCAAAGTCTGGTGTCTGGCCCTTCAGGATATATTTCTTGTGTAACTGTTTCTTGTAGTTCTTAAAGAGCTCTGCCATTTTCTTCAACGTCCATTCCTTGACCCTTGCCTGATTTGAGTCTGGGATGGTGAACGTCTGCAGCATTGTCGTCCAGAGCATCTCTTTCTCTGAGTCTGGGAGATAGCTCTGCTCCTCTCCTTCTTTGGTAGACCGCCTCCAGTTGGCAACGCTTACGGGCACGTGATCCCTCACCACCCATCCGCGGTGCGCCACAAACTTCCTTGCGGCATCCTCTGGGGCAATTGGTCGACCGTCAGGTGCCACCTCCGTTATGACATGTCGACCCTCTATTTTCTTGCTGAGGCCGCGTGGCCTCTTCTGTCCAGCGGAGGCGGAGGCGGAGCCCTCATTCCCCTCCTCGTTCCTCTGCTCGTCTCCCCCCTTGTTACCCTCCTTGTTGAGGTACTGATCTGGATCTTCGTGTCCCTCCTCGTTGTAGAACCCTGTTCCTCGTGCGATCTCATCAAGAAGAAACTGTTCCTCGTCACGATCCACCATTTGATTGTTTTGGGTTGAGGACTTAATCAAAGAATTCTGAAAAAAAATTTATTCGGTTAATACATGTATCAATTATTCAGGAATATCATGTATGTCTACGTAAAAAAACATAGTCAGAAAAGAAGAAGATGGAAAAAATAGATGAAATCCGACAGACACTAGATCCAATTGTGCACATCCACAATGGTGATATTTTTCAGAAGTCACTTCCTGGATTACATCCACACCGAACAACCGAACGAACGAACGACCGAACGACCAAACAAACGACCGACCATTCGTTCAATCTATCGTTCACGTCTCCGTTCGGTCGTTTGTTCGTTCACCCTAAACCCTAAACCCTAAACCCTAAACCCAACCCTAACCCTAACCTATCGTTCGTTCATGTCCATTCGTTCGAACCCTTAACCCTAACCCAAACCCAAATCCTAAACTATCGTCCGTTCGTTCTAACGTTCGTTGACGTCCGTGAGTACGATCATCTGGAGGAGAGGATAGAAAGAGAGGAGAATGATGTGAGGGAGATAAGGTAGAGATGAGAGGAAGTGGAGAGGAGAGAAGAGAGAGGACGTTGCATGCCTATGTCCCTACGTCCGTCCGTCCGTCTGTTCGTCCACGAACGAACGACCGAACGAACGAACGAACGGACGACCGATCGACCGACCGAACGAACGAGTGTTCGTTCGTCCGTCCCTCCGTTCGTCCATGTCCATACGTCCGTCCGTCCGTTCGTCCACGTCCGTCCGTCCGTTCACATCCGTTTGTTGATTTTATCGTTCTCGTTCGTTCAAAAATACAAACTTCACAAGTCACATACACATTCAAATTTAAATCTATTCATGCATTTAAATTTAAATACACATTCAAAATTCTAAATTCACAATATTCATGCAATAAAATTTAAATAAACAGTCCATTTACATATAAAGTCCATACAAATTTACACATACACATCGAAATCATATTCACAAATTTACACATACACATCGAAATCATATTCAAATCCTCCTCATTCATTCACATTCACAAAATTCACAAAATTCATTCACATTCATATTCATTAAACATATAGCACGGCGGCGGCTACGGCGGCCACGGCGGCGGCGGCGACATGGAGGGGAGGCGACGGCGGCGACGAGGATGCAGGCGGCCGGCCGGCGGCGTGGAGGGAGGCAAGGTTTAAGGGTTTAGGGGCGGTCATCCGGCGTGGGGATTAGGGAGGGGCGGCGGCGGTGGCGGCGAACACGACAATGGTGGCGATGGCGATGGCATCGACGACGGCGGCTAACCCTAGCGCGCATCACGGAGAAAAAAGGGGGCGGCGGCGGCTAACCTGCGGTAGCCGGCGGCGACGGCGACGAAGACGGCGGCGCGGCGGTCCTCCGGCGACGACGACGGCAACGGAAACGACGGAGACGGCGTGCTGCGGCGGCGTCCTTGTGCTCGGCGACGGCGACGAAGAAGACGATGCAGTTGTGCGAAAACGGCTAAGTGTTTGGATCCTAGTGAAGCCCTTGCTATATATTGGTACGACATCTATTGTCCCGGTTGAAGCCATCAACCGAGACTAGCGATGATATAGTCCCGGTTGGTGGCTTCAACCGGGACTAAAGATCATACCTTTTGTCTCGGTTGAAGCCACCAACCGGGACTAGAGATGGCGGGCAACCACGTGTCCCGGTAGGTGGGCATCTCTAGTCCGGTTGAAGCCACCAACCGGGACTAGAGATGTTTTCCCCACGAAATTCATCTCTAGTCCCGGTTGGTTTTAAAAAGGGACTAATTATTAGATGCCCAATTATATTGTGTTATATTCATATATAATTATACATATGTTCATATATTCATATATAATTAACATATGTTCATATAATTAACAAAAAATATTATAAATTAAAATAATAACATATAATTAACATTTGTTATATTCCAAACTATTTAAAATTTAAATAATAATATATATTTAACATATGGCCTATTTGAAAAAAAATTAAATTGAAATAATAAAATGTAATTAACATTTGTCGTATCTAAAACTATTTTAAACCATAAACCTAAACCCTAAACACAAACCTAAACCCTTTTATCATTTACCCTTAATCTAAACCCTAAACCCTATTTTAAACCCTAAACCCTCGTACGGCCTGCGTGATTGGCATGTAGAAGTATTGCGACACGAGCTGAAACGTCAATGCCTTCTCCTCTGATCTAACATCGTCTCTCATGCTCTTGGAGGCTGCTCCGTTCTCATCACTGTAATAGAGCAGTGGCAATCTCTTCTCACTTTGTTTTACCTTGTTCTCCGATTGCTCCATCTCATCCCAATACTTCAGCACATCATCTTCAAAGATGACACCAAGCTCGTCTGCATGGCAAGAAACAAGTGTCTAAGCAACACAAATCCAGAAAGCACCATTCCTTTTCGATTAGAAAAAAGAGAGCATCATTCTTGCATTGATCCGAGTAGAAAGAAAAGAATCATACCTTGTAAAACTTTGCTTTGCATGACAGTAGAGCAGAATGGCTAGGGATGGAAGCTCGGGAAGGAGATAGTGGAGAAGAGAGCTTCCTCCTCAAGCAGGTAACTATCAGGCCAAAGGATAGTGCAATAAGGCCACCAGCTAGTTCATGAAAAAAGGTTAGATCAATAACAGATAAACAGATAAACAAAGACAGTCTTGCAGCCAAAAGACTGAACAAATGTTAATCTTCAAAGATGACACCAAGCTCGTCTGCATGGCAAGAAACAAGTGTCTAAGCAACACAAATCCAGAAAGCACCATTCCTTTTCGATTAGAAAAAAGAGAGCATCATTCTTGCATTGATCCGATTAAAAAGAAAAGAATCATACCTTGTAAAATGTTGCTTTGCATGACAGTAGAGCAGAATGGCTGGGGATGGAAGCTCGGGAAGGAGATACTGGAGAAGAGAGCTTCCTCCTCAAGTAGACGGGAACGGGGGAGGCAAGCCATCATTGCCATATATAGCCGCACTATCCAATCATTGTCATATTTCTCGCTATTTAAAGTTTGATGGAGATACACGAGTACTGCTACGCCATACTCGAAGAAAGAGCAAGACAGAAAGATTATGAAGCAAAGGGAGAAAAGCAAGAAAAAAGACCGTGATCCGGATCATGAAATGTTGAAGAGACCAAGATCGGTGAAGAAGGCTACTACGATGGATCATGACATGTTGAATAGACCAAGATCGGTGAAGAAGGTAGGAAGAAAACGTCGGGGCCTCTCCACGGATCATCAGGAGCAGCTGGATGCGGATACGGACGAAACGACTAAGATAAGCTATTTCATTGATTCCGACTCATTGGAGTGTGAGATTTGCTTCATGTCTCTCGAAATAAGGGAGACCAGCCAAAAACATAGGTAAATACAGTTTTGTCTTGCATCATGCATATGGTTAACCATGCTCATCGCTGAGAAAATTTTATAGCAGTAGCTTCTTTTGGCTGCAAGACTGGGCTTTGTTTATTTGTTTATCTGTTATTGATCTGACCTTTTTTCATGAACTAGCTGGTGGCCTTATTGCACTAGCCTTTGGCCTGATAGTTACCTGCTTGAGGAGGAAGCTCTCTTCTCCAGTATCTCCTTCCTGAGCTTCCATCCCCAGCCATTCTGCTCTACTGTCATGCAAAGCAACGTTTTACAAGGTATGATTCTTTTCTTTCTACTCGGATCAATGCAAGAATGATGCTCTCTTTTTTCTAATCGAAAAGGAATGGTGCTTTCTGGATTTGTGTTGCTTAGACACTTGTTTCTTGTTGTGCAGACGAGCTTGGTGTCATCTTTGAAGATGATGTGTTGAAGTATTGGGATGAGATGGAGCAATCGGAGAACAAGGTAAAACAAAGTGAGAAGAGATTGCCACTGCTCTATTACAGTGATGAGAACGGTGCAGCCTCCAAGAGCATGAGAGACGATGTTAGATCAGAGGAGAAGGCATTGACGTTTCAGCTCGTGTCGCAATACTTCTACATGCCAATCACGCAGGCTGCACGAGGGTTTAGGGTTTAAAATAGGGTTTAGGGTTTAGATTAAGGGTTAATGGTAAAATAGTTTAGGTTTAAGATTTAGGGTTTAGGGTTTAGGGTTTAGGGTTTATGGTTTAAAATAGTTTTAAATACGACAAATGTTAATTATATGTTATTTTTTCAATTTAAAATTTTTTTCAAATAGGCCATATGTTAAATATATATTATTATTTTAATTTTAAATAGTTTGGAATATGACAAATGTTAATTATATGTTATTATTTTAATTTATAATATTTTTGTTAATTATATGAACATATGTTAATTATATATGAATATATGAACATATGTTAATTATAATTATATATGAATATAACATAATATAATTGGGCACTGTAATAATTAGTCTCGGTTTTTAAAACCAACCGAGACTAGAGATGAATTTCAGTGGGCGGGAAAACATCTCCTCATGTTTGCATACAAATCTAGAGATGAAAATGTATAGAAAACAACCGCAAAATGCGAAGTGCTAAGATTGTAGATAGCATATAACATATAGATAGCAAAATGTATAGAAAACAACCACAAATCTATAAGAGGAAGAAGTTGCTAACCTTATAGATAGCAAATATTTGTGTATTATCACCAAAGAAGTTGCTAACCTTGGCAGCACCGGACCTCTAGCTGAGAAAAATTTTGAAGATGTACAAGTGTGGCTGGCTGGGGATGGAGGAGGAAGAAGGAGTATATAAAGCAAAATCTCTAGTTCTGGTTGGTAACACCAACCGGGACTAGAGATGACATCTCTAGTCATGAGGCAACGGTTTAAAAATTTCAACGGCTCTCTAGGACCTTTAGTCCCGGTTCGTTTCAAGAACCGAGACTAGAGGTGACGGTTCAAATGTTGTCGCGCGTGTCGGGCGCCGGGGACCTTTAGTCCCGGTTGGTGTTACCAACCGGGACTAAAGATGCTACTCTAGTCCCGGTTGGTGTTACCAACCGGGACTAAAGGTCCCGGCGCTCGACACGCTCTGATAACATTTGAACTGGACTAGAAGTAATCTTTATTTTCAGTTCGTGACACGAACCGGGACTACTATTCCTAGAGGGCCGTTGAATTTTTAAACCGGGGATCTCTAGTCCTGGGTGCAACTCAAACCGGGACTAATATGATTTTTTGCCATTCCAACTAATGATGGTTTCTCTAGTAGTGAGTGTGAATGCGGCCTTGTCTGGTACGAAATTACAACTTGTTAGAATTAGTATTTCCTAACAAGCTAATGTTGCGAGCCAGGGGTGACAGTTCGTATTCCAGAAAAGTGTTGTGAAATTTCTTGTGAAACAAGAACGTGTTCTCATTTAACGGTTAAGATTTTGACCTCTATCCAAATTTGAAAACCAACTATGCTATGAAACTTTGTCTGGAGGAGAGAACTAAGCTGTTGACTTTAACCTATTGGAATGATCTTTGACTAAGGTTTATTTTCTTCGCAACATGGTTTCTCGGGTAAAAGAGGCAATAATGATGCCGATATATGCATTTGCATAGAGATCCTGGGCTACTCTGTTAATCTGTCAATGTTATAGATATATGGCATACCCTATATAATATATCCACATTTACTATCAACGAAAATAACGTATGCCTATTCCTTTTCAGAAAGGTGTACCTAACTATGGATAAAGATAGAGAGGAAAGACTATGTAGTTTGACTTGGAGATGATACCTAGAGTTTGTCTATATCGGTATCGTATTTAGGATCCCAAAATTTATTTGGACAAGAAGTCATATTACAGTATAAATATAATGTCTTTCATGGAAAAAGGGTATCGAATCATAAGCTCTAGACTACTCCATATTGAGTTTATATCAAGAGAAGACTCTTTAGCTGCCGACAACAACTCGTCGCTATATAGTTTGGTAGGCTACATTAGCTTGCGTCTCCATTGTACTCGTATGATAGATACCGGAGTAAGGTTCTTATCCACGTCAGGGTCTGAACTAGTATAAAAATTGTTGCTTTCTAATCTTTTATTCTACGCTAATGTATAACCCATCGACGTATTTGAATTAGGCTCTCTCTAATTTCTCATTTTGTCGATGAATCAAATTAAAATGGCATATGAAATCATAGAGTCGTATCCTCTCTTTCTTAGTGAGAGGGGGAGAAACCCAACTAGATAGATGTAAGCACCATGTAATGAACATATGCATGAGTGTCTGAAGGTGAATAACTAACAAAAAAACGGTGTGAGTGCAGCCTTGTCTGGCGTGAAACTAAATGCATCTAAAATCGCATGTGCAGACGCAGGATTCAACTCTGCATCAGACGTACAGCCTCACGGCACCAACCGCTAATAACTAGTATTTTGAACTGAAATAACCTCCTAAGGAGCCTGAAAAATATCGATAAGTCACACATGACAAATTCACAAAATATAATATATTTTGTCTTGCACTTCGACGGATGCAGAACACTGATTCCATGTACCATCTAAAAAATTAGGGGTCTACAATTTAATGTTGTACCATCTAAAATTTAGGGGTTTACAAATTAACGTTTCTAATTTTGATTTTCTGTTTCACGAAACAGATGCTGATATACACCACTGAAAACCGAAAATGCAACATATTTTGATTTATAAAATTTGACCCTGTAATACTGCAATTCGCCATCACATTTATATTACGCCCAAAAAATTTTGACCTTTGGAATTCGACATCACATTTAAATCAACGTCAAAAAGTGCTTAGGACGATGTGTTTTCTTATCTACTGGTTGAACTCGACTAATTCTTGCCATGCATAAGCAAATGAAAATAAGTACCATTCATAACCAGCAACATTCTCTACTGTAATTGCGATCATACCCGTCATCATGAAACGTGCATCACATCATCATGCAAGTCAATGTCATACTCCTTCGTCGACCTTTGTTTTGGCAATATATAGAAATAATTTGGCACTCAATAAATTCATACCAGTTTATGAGATCGAATACGTGGGAAGATGATGAGACCACACTCAATAAAGTCGTTCTAACTCGTCGGATTAAACATGCATCCGCGCACACATGACGACTAGATAGTCTATCTTCTCAATCCGGCTCGTTGTACCAGAACATGAATATAATTTTGGTTCACTTCAGTATCTCATTCTTAACATCATTGAATCAAAAGATGCAGCAAAACATTGGTGAGAAGTGAGCAGTAAGTAGGTACCATCAGCGTCTCCGCACAGTTAATTGCGCTGTGGATATACCTGACATATCTTGCATCTTCTGAGCGAAACACTCTCTCTCTATCTCATGTGGTGAATTTCATTTGCGATAAGAAATTACATGGATCAAAATATTAAATAATCCTTATAAATAAAATTAATTGTTTACTTTTGACAACATAATTGACAGCAATTGATATGGAAAAAAATCTGAACAATATGATGAAAAAATTGATAAGATGGTACTAATTACAGCCGAACTCTCCCTTTCTAGATTTGACACTTTGAAGAAAATATGAAAAGTTCAATGAAATTACCCATATATCTTGATATTGGTTTTAATTCATTAAGTTATTGGGTTTATGTGGGATATTTTTGTAATAATTTATATTCTCATTACCTCTAATCTATCTTCAAATAACTACAATAATCCATTGAATGATCATCCCGCTACGATATTGTGTCGTCATTTATATGAATATAGGAGATAGTGATGATTCAGCCTAGTAGCGATGGTTAGGCTTGGTGCCATAGCATATGGGTATCGCTTTATCTTTCTCCGATATCTCATCATACTAGCTCAAATGGCACCTAAAAAATGGAGAATAGATAGCCTCTCATCAGTAACAAGAAGATTGATGTTTATCAATCACATCATATATAGCTAGCAATATACCCAGGCATAGTCATCATGCGTTTTTGAATGTAGCTAGACTAATGTGCATGAATTCTATCTTGTATTATTCTCTGAAGTGGATATGAGTACCTAATTAGATATATATTCTCATCTCAGAATTGCAAAAGGCAGATGCTAATAATATCTTGTATTAAGCAAAATGCAGTGATAAGTTGGTTGTATATACTCTATATGTATATAAAGTGTCTATACTTTTTCTGAGAAATTTGGACCGAGCGCAACAACCGAGTCTTCCAAGTGGAAGACTCCACACATCAGCAAGTACTGACCAAGATCATGGAAGAATCGACCACATGGAAAATGGCTGGAGCAAAAGGGATGATCGCATTGATGTCAGGATAATAGGCCTTTTCATTCTGATGCTTTCTTCATCTCCATCTTTCTTTCATTTTCTTCCTATCTAGACCACCTGTGGTCTCTGTACAGTTTTCCCCATGCTTTAAGATAACACCAGCCAACGCTGGATCGGTTTTAAAAAAAAATGCATGACAAACCTAACATTTCTATTTGAATGTTGGGTCTTCAAACAACATGTATTGTTTGTACCATGCAATGTACCTTCACTCTATAAGAGAACCATACACTTTCAGTTGTTTTCACGAAAATTACAACAGTTAGGCAACATCTATTATATCATTTTGTAGCTGTCATAAGCTTCCCAAACATATGCCCTTTGTTCCTCTCCACAATTTAATTTGACGACACCCCACAAACTTACTCTATATATTATAATATATAGATGGAGCATATGCACACACATGATAAAACTAGATACCGCGACATGTTCGGTGAGATTTTCCAGCATGTTGGATTGCAAACACGCATAAAAAGGTATTGACAAGTGGTTCTCCTCCATGTATGCCTTAAATCGTGAGTACAGTTCTTTATAGTAGAACATGAACATAACTTTGGCTCACTTCAATATCTCATTCATTTCATTGCTGAACCAATATATGGTGGCATATATAGTGAAACATGGATCGTTTTTTATATTTGTAATGGCATATATATGGAGAATGAGACATGAATTGATCACATATAGTGTGACAGGGAGCTTGTTGTGTGATCAAACCACTATCCAATAGAAGGAAAATGGTGTGATGACAAAAATGGCGTGCCAGAAAAGATTTCCGTGTGATCGAACGACTATCCAATAGAAGTAAAATGGTGTGAGAGGTAACTAACACATACATAATTTTCTCACTATTCCCGCACGCTGGCATGATGTATTGTCGTCGTCAACGACACCTTCATATATATCGAAGTGTATGGTCGATTTCTAAACTTGTATATGTGTTATCTAGATCCCATACTCTTAAAATATTGGATATATATATATTCTCAAAAATTATTAAAGTGTGTCATTTTGATTCTAATTTGCCACTACCCTCCTAGACGCTAATATGAAACTGATGTGGCATGCCACATAGATGTGGGTATGGCATCATCACTAACTCTATGCGGACCGATAAATTGGAATCACTTGGGATTTTTTTTTTCTTCTCCTTCTTCTCTCCTCTTTACCTTCTCTCTTTTTCCTTTTTCTCTTCTGCAGCTACAGTCCTACAGATTCCACCGTCAAGATCACTCGTGCCGATGCCGCCACTAGTAGCTGGAGCTTCCCTTTTCTCGCCATTGCATCGAGCTGACAACACACTAATACTCCTTCCTTACCCCGGCCTTGCTCCTTGAGGCCCTCGCCGGCCACGGAGGCGGGAGCAGCGGCAGCGTAGGAATGGCCTGGCACGACAACGGTGCGTGGCGAGGCGGAGTCAACGGGCATGTCACACTGCCGGTCCCGTCCATGGCGATCTGGACACGATCCAATGGGAGGGAGAGGAGGGTCAGCCAGGTCAATTGTATGCTTATTTCACTAAAAGTTTTCAAGACACATGGTTTTTCTTTACAAACGGGCTATAAAAAATCTCTCTTGTAGAAATGGTAGGACATCCTTAAGTTAAAACTCATCTAAAAAATTGATTTTCACAGACGATCGCTTATGTCTTAGGCGGTCGGAGCGGAGCTCTCTGTAGTGTGGCGCGAGGGAACACTGCACTTCCTCATCCTCTCCCTGCTCCTCTCTGTGGGGCGTCAGCTTGAGATCGATGGTGGTCACGTGGATTCGCTAGAAACTTTTGTAGTGAATTGAGTTGAACTGAATTGGATGCTGAAATTGTACTGTTTGTAAATTGAACTGTATTTTCAATTTAGGCAGAAAATTCATTTCTCTAGACAGGATCTTGACTTGTCCAGCTTAAAAAGGCATGCCCGCAAAAGATTATTTTCGCAAACGAGAATTTCTTTGCCTGGACAAATACCTTATTTCCACCGTCGTTTGCATAGAGACATGCACAAAGCCCGCGTGGACAAATGTGATTCCCCCAATGAAAAAAATTCTTTCTTAGTAGAGTAGTGTTTGTTGTATTTTGAAAAATGGTTGCAAAGTGAACTAGCCCGAATTAAGCCGGCAACGACCTTTTTTTTTGCCGGGTTGGCTGAAGGAACACCCAACCAACTTCATTAAGGGAAAGGAGAGGCTATTATGTTCGAATTCAACGACATTACAATGCTGGATTTAGGGCGCTAGAAGGCTTTCCCCAAAATAGATGAACAAACAAACAAGAACAAAAAGAAAGAAACCACAGCAGCCCGTATGGAGACGGCAGCCTCCCGGCGGTTGTTTGCCGGCTATCTATATCCACAGTTCAAAAGAGAATCACCACGATTACTTAGCACTGTCCGGGAAGATCCCCGCTTCTCGCCAGATCACCGCTTCTTCCTTGATGTCTTCGATTAGCGTCGTCGGGGACTTGCTCTGTTTCTCGAAGATTCTGACATTTCTCTCTTTTCACACCTTTCGAGGGTCCTGTAGGCAAGGCATGAAGGACATGATGGGGGAAGGCCAAGTCCCACTCTTCATTATAGAAGCATTTGTCGAGCTTTACTAACGTGGCCCACCGGCGTTCATTACTCCAAGTGAATCTTCTATTTTGCAGCGGGACCTCCCTTAGAAGACATCGATCTATCGTGGAGCGGAAGCGCCTCATGCTTGACAAATTAATATTGTTGTTGTTTTTATCTCTCGCACGACAAATCATGCTAAAGTCGCCTATAATTAGCCATCCCACCCCCAGACTGGGCCTTAGGTGTCTGATGTGTCAGAGAAAAGCTCTTTTAAGAGGGTGTCTTATGGGCCCATAGACACTTGTCAGCTGGAAAGTCAAACTCGAGTGTATAACCGTGACCTACACGTTGATCGAAAAACGACCAATTACTTCATGGTGCACCTCGAGCACTCTACTGTTCCACAGGAGGACAATTCCCCCTCTCGTTCCCCTTGCCACTTGCCAGCTTAATCACAAATTATCTAGTTTGAAACCTCCCAAAAAAACGAACGAGGCCATGGTCTATAGCTTGAAACTTTGTTTCTTGGAAGCAGGCCAGATTGCATGTCGTGTCACGCATAAGCTCATGTATGAGCTAACATCTCACCGGGAAGTTTAGACCCCTCACGTTCCATGAGATAACGTTCAAGCTCTCTGTCATTTTAGGGGGAAAAAACTCTCAAAGTCTTGCGGGCCGTTCGAAAGATTTAGCCTCCCACTAAGGTGACAGCTCGCATTCGTCACAGGGGCTAGGTTCCCGAGCTTTTCTTGCCAAAATGGGCCGGTAAGACACAGTAGTAGGCTAAAATGCCAAAAATTGGCCCAGCAAGCCTATTGTTTATCCTGTTAGCAAGCCGCAGCACAAAGAGTTGGCAGGGCCCATCAGCAGCCAGCCCAAAAACTTTGAGACCACCTCCTCGTCCGGCAAGTTTGGCCGCCATTTCTTGACAGAGGCCCGAAGGAGAAAAAGGCCCAAGATTTGCCCCACACCTCTAGCCGAATTTTTTACATTTTTAATTTTATTTTTTTAAAATTTATAAAAATAATTTTTAATTTAAAAATTTACAAAATTAGTCGCCTCCGCCCTTCGGGAGGACGAGATTTAAAAATCGTCCTCCCAAGGGCGTTTTAGCCGACGTGGCAAACGGTCGTTGGGCGTCGTCCTGTCGCGTCGTTATTTTTTTTAAAAAACCCTTCCCGTCCTCTGGAAGAGTGTTTTTTAATTGTAGCACCGACTTTTTTGCGGGCGATCCTCTTCCCGCCCTTTAGAGGGCATTTTTAATTGTAACACCGGGCGCTCGCAAAAATGGGCGGCCGCCTTTGCGCGGCCCTTGCTACGAGTAAAAAAGCCCTTTCGAGAGGATGGGAAGGACTTTTTTTGAAAAAACCAACGACGCGCAGACCGCACCCAATGGTCGTCCGCCACGTCGCTTAAACGCCTCGAGAGGGTGATTTTTAAATATCACCCTCCCGAGAACGTGAGGCGACTAATTTTGTAAATTTTCAAATTGAAAAATTATTTTTTGTAAATCTTAAAAAAATAAAATTAAAAATTCACCTCTAGCCCATATAACAGCCCAAACAAGATGGCGCAAAAGAGCGGCCCGGAGGCCTTGTCTTGCTAAAGCCCATCTAGGGCAAAAGTCCAGGTTCGCATCCGCACCCCAAGCGCACAGCGCAGTTGCGGAATTAATCTTCGTCGTTACTGTGCCAAGCCCTCCAGGTGTTCGATCCGAGGTCTGGCTAACTCCTGCCAAAACTATGCATCGCCGCCCAGGTGCTTGACTGGAGGTTAGCCGGAGGAGGCCGCCTCTCGTCTGTCGTGTCCATGTCCCCGTGGCCAAAACCGACGACGCGCACGCAGCTGTCGACTAGCGGCGGCGCACGGGGTAGGGAGTCCCACGCCTTGCAGAGGAGCGACGTCACATGTCATTAGCTCAGAAAAGTCCATTGCCAGTGGAGAGTGTAGCTCACGGAGCAAAAGGTTGGCACCCGTCGGAAGCGAAGGCGAGCAAGGCATTAGAAGAGTCTTTCCAAGTTCGCAGTCCACCGAGGCTTCCCCTGTTTTGGCGATACAAGGAGCAGGTTGTCACACCTTCACTCCAGCCATTAGCAAAAGAAATCGAGCTACGATACATCGAGATGAGCAGATCTCCATCTCCAATCCCAATCATATGGGTCTTCATCACACGGTGAGGTCTTCTAGCTCCTCCGCCGTTTCGGCCACCCCCTCCCCTATTCCAATGAGTAGTGCGGAATCAGCGGCCTGTTGCATTTCGTCGTCCAAGCCGAAGATGAACGTGAGGGCGGCAATGACATGCGCTGGTAGCGGCCCATCAAACATAGCCATGTATTGTGCCAAGATGTGTTCGACCGGATCAGCATCGTCGTCTTTAAGCAGGCCGAGGCGCTTGAGGAGAACTCTCTGGCATCTCTTCATGGTCGGCCCGGCCGATTGCCTGGCAATGCGCTCGCTGCGTCTGATGCCGCACGCGTGCCCCTTTGATCGAGCCTTGGCCCTGTCCCGCAATGTCTGCGATGCGACCGTGCATTGGCCGCCGCGCATGGTTGAGATGGCGGCGAAGGCAGAATTGGTTGTGGCGGCGCGGTGAAAAGCGCCTCGACTCCTTCAATCAGGTCCGTGGTCGCCGGCACTTGTAATTTCCACCTGGGATTGGGGCGAGGTTGAATGCATCGTCCTCAAGATTACTTCGCCGTCGACGACCTCCTGAGTCAGGGGCGCCGCATCGGCAGCAACCGCTTCGGATCCAGGGGATGCTGCAGTGAAGGCCGCCCGGCTACTCTTGCTGCAAGCATCGTCGGCCGCCTCGTCAAGGCGCGAGAGCGTTTCTTCAAGTTGCTGGCAAGAGAGCGGCGGCGCCGGCAGGGTCGGAGACGTCTGCATCGCCGTGGAAATGCGCTGAAACACGCGCTTGAACGGCACTGGCTCCCAGGCTTTTTTGCAAGTTAGAACAGTAAACATTCATCACGAGTCACCACTGCCTAATCCCATCATACCAAGCAGGTTACCGTTTTCGTTGAACCGTTTAGTATTTAACGCACTAATCCATCAGATTTCATACACTAAGTTGTCCATAAAAGCAACTTAAAATTACCCATTACTGATCATTAAGTGGTTATTCCCCGTCAAAATTAAACATGAGTCATAGCATGGCCACAGGATTTGAGAGAAAACACAAACACAATTTATAAAATAGAGTACAATATATAATGACACAACTTAAATCCCTAGTGAATTATCCAAAAGGTGGTACATATTGGGTCTAAACAGAATTCAAAAGAGCACTCGGTTGTCTCTGTAGCAGTAGCAGTCCTTTCTGCCTAGCAATATCAATATGACCATACACCTGCAAGTAGAATAATACTGCAATCAGGTTTTTCAAGTACCATACATAGCATGAAAACAAGACAAATTTGCAACCTTACTAAGGCTACATACACAAATAGTACAGTTGAGAGGATTGCTTTTATAATTCGGTAAATGCAGAGGCCTTAGACCGAGCATCTTTATTAATCCTCTATAAAGGGAATCTCAAACTTACAGACGAATATCTTAACAACTTTAAACTGAAGTCTCACTAAAGCCCTGTGTGGCAAAAAAAGAAAACTATAAAAATTTTACAATGCTGATGCCTGGCTACAATGGGTTCAATATTCAGAATCTCCTTTCGTTCTTACTGCCATTGGACTAGGGAGTTTTATAATTTTCCATAACAAAACCAAATTTAAAGTAAATATCCATTATTTCTTTTTTGATTGTAAAAGCTGGGGGAGGTCCCCACAGCAACGAGCAATTTTATAGAATAGAAGGAAGGAGAACGGGTTTAGGAATATAACCTTAGGGTACACAGGCAGAGATGCCCACGGCTAGGACTCGTAGCCGAAAATAAAAACAACTATTTCCTAGGTCGCGAGATTCGGAGGGAAAGAATCTAGCTATAGGCATCGAGCCAGGCACAGAACGTGTTCTTGTCTTCCATTCTAAGCCTTAAGACTTGCAGAGCGCACTGGCCTTTAAAATTCCTCTTCCAAGCTTGTATGGATGGAGATGTCCTCTGGAAAATTTTGTCATTCCTTAATTTTCACAATTCGCAAGCCGCCATCAAAGTTATTTCTACAATTAGGCAAGGTTGAAGTAGAGATGGTTTGAGAAAACTTGTCCCGTATGTTGGGTGATGTGCTCCAGTGAAGAGGTAGCGACGACCAGCATTGGGCTGCGAAGGGGCACTCGAAGAAAAGGTGTTCAGCGGTTTCCTCCACCCTCATCTCACACATCTTGCAGAGATTATCATCCTGGATGGAGATATGTCTTCTCTGTAACATTGATTTTGTGTTTAACCTATCCATCACGAGAAGCCACGCGAAGAATTTGATTCTCGAAATGCATTTTGATCTCCAGATTAACTGGAAACATTGGTGGCTATTGATGGAGCTAAACACATGGCTGTAAAATCTTCTTGAAGTGTACTTGTTTCCCCAAGACATCGACCAGCTGTCTGTATGGTCTTCCTCGTAGGGTAGGTCTTGAAGAAGGGATTGGAGCAATTGTAATTCATGGAAGGCCTGATCGGAGAGTGGCAGATGGAAGGTGGAATCCAGATCTTGAGCATGCATGATTTTCGCCACTGGGGCATTACGATTCTTGGCAAAGGAGGCAAGGTGGGGGAAGTTCACGGGGACATTGAGGTTGTTCCAGTTGTCCATCCAAAAACTTATTGAGTAACCTTTTCCAATCTGACAGGAGGCTATCATCAAGAACAGGTCGGCTAGACGTAGGATGTCCTTCCACCAGAAGGAACCAATCTCATTGCATCGATGGGGAACTTTGTTTTGGTAATAGCTGAACCAGATTTGGTTTACCCAAGGGATGTCTTCGTGGTTGTATAACTTTGTAAGCTTCTTAATGAGGAGAGCGTCATTTTGTAAGCGGAGGTTGAGAATCCCTAGTCCCCCCTTCTCTTTCGGTCTGGTTACAAGATCCTAGGCTACCAAGTTGCCTCCTTTCTTTTCCGCCTTGTTTCCCCTCCAGAGACACTGTTTTCTGGCTCTGTCAATTGCTTCGATGATGCCTCTGGGGATTTTGAGGGTACACATAGTGTAAGATGTTATTGGGGTGATTGCTGAGTTGATCATTTCCAGTCGACCCGAGTATGAGAGCCAAGTAGCACACGAAGAGAGCTTTCTTTCGATTCTGTCCAGAATTGGAATGAAATCTTGAATCCGTGGCTTGGTGGTCCCCAAAGGAAGACCCAGGTAAGTGAATGGGAGGGAACCCACGTCGCATCCAAAGGTTTTGGCTAGAAGATTCAGTTTGTCCCTGCTGAGGTTGATTGGGTACATGTTGGACTTCTTATAGTTTACTTTGAGGCCTGTTGCTATCTGGATTGAACTTAGCAAGTTATTAAGGAAAAATAGTTGCCTGGCGTCAGCCTGGAGGATGATGATGGTGTCATCAGCATACTGGACAACAGGGAAATCCTCAGTAGGTTGACTTATGGGTAGATGGAGAAGGCCATCTTGTTTTGCCTTGTTTATTAAAATTTGGATCAGTTCTGTCGCTAGGACAAAAAGGAGGGGAGAGAGAGGGTCTCCTTGCCGTACTCCTCTTTTGCAGCAGAATGTCTTATCAGGGACTCCATTGAGAAGAACCGAGGAAGTTCCAGAGGAGAGGATCTTGTGAACCCAACGAATCCAGGTGTCTGGGAAGTCCAGGCTTTGCATCATGAGGATAATCGTTGAATGTTCAATGGTGTCAAAGGCCTTCTCAAAATCCAGTTTGAGGATAATAATCTCTTTCTTGGATCAGTGGCATTGATGAATGTACTCGAATGCCCAGGCCAGACAGTCTTGAATTGTTCTTGAGCGGATAAAGCCATACTGGTTGGGGTGAACCACCGATTGTATAACGTTTTGCAATCTGTCAGCCAGGATTTTTGTTAGAACTTTCAGGGAGGAGTTGAGTAGGGAGATCGGCCGAAAGTCATTCACTGTCTCGGGGTTATCCTTTTTCGAAATCAGGGTGATGAAAGAGCTGTTAATAGGCCGTAAAGAAGCGTTTCCTTGCTGAAGAGACTCGGACAGGTTGTAGAAATCCTCTCTGACGATTGACCAGCAAGATTTGAGGAATAGCCCATTGAAACCGTCCGGTCCAGGGGCTTTATCCCTTGGCATCCTTCTAATTACCATGTCCAATTCTTCATGGGTGATCAGCTCTGCTAAGATGTCTAGACCGACAATTGGCTGTATGATGCTTTGGAGGTCGAAGACCATGATTGGGTTGGAGGAAGTCCCTAATCTTTCCTTGAAAGCGGTCCATAAGAGGTTAGCCTTTTCCGAGTGGTCCTGGATCCATTCCCCCTCAGTGTTCTTAATCTGGGTAATCGAGTTTTTCCTGTAGGAGATGGAGGCCATGCTGTGAAAAAACTTTATACATTCGTCCCCCAGTTTTACTCTGTTAACCGTGAATCTGTTCCTCCAGTAGATTTTTCTCATTTGGAGCCAGTGTTGTAATCTTGATTTGATTATTTTTTTCAGGTTGATTTTTGTGTTAAATAAACACCTTTTTTCCTCTAGGGAGTCGATGAAGGCAATCACCGTGTTGCAGTTTTGAATCAGAGTTTTGAGGTTAGAGAAACTTTTGCTCCAGGATTTGAGCCCTGCTCTTAAAACCTTGAACTTCTTTGCAATGTTTTTTGGGGCGTTTTCCAGATTTGTGGACAGCCTCCAACAATTGGCCACTGTCTCTACGAAGTCTGGTTGTTCAACCCAAAAGTTCTCGAAATGGAAAACAGGTGACTTAGGGATGTTTGTACCGATAACCACTTTGCAGGGTATGTGATCTGAGACTGTTCTGGCGAGCGGGATGACTTTGGTTTCTGGGAAATCAGCAGTCCAGTTGATGGAAGAGAAAAACCAGTCTAATTGCTCTAGGAGAGGGTCCTGCTGCATATTACTCCAAGTGAAGGCCCTTCCTTTGATCGGTAGCTCAATTAGTCCCAGGTGACCGATTGCCTCATTAAAGATGAACGTGTCTGTGACATTCCCACCTGGTTTATTTCTATTAGCCAAGGACCAATAGAAATTGAAGTCACCTAAGAAAATCCAGTCTTCATTATTCTCAATTTCATGGCTCCTGAACCAAGAGATGAATTCAGAGCGAAGAGGTTCAGCACAGGGGCCATAGACTGCTGTCATCTTCCAAGTTAGGTTGCTGTGAAGGGAGGTGAGGGTAACTGAGATGCCAAGACTTTGCTTATCAAAAACTAGCCTCGAGAAGAAAGACCCCTTCCAAAGAATTAGAATCCCTCCTGAGGCCCCTTCTGAGTGAACGAAATCAAAGCAACTAGAAGCAAACTTTCTGATGTAAGTTCTGTCAAAAGAGGCCCTCTTAGTTTCCTGCAAACAAACCACCGAGCAAGCGCTCTCTTCTATCTTGTTTCTAATGGCCTCCCATTTTTCTGGGGCATTAATTCCTCTGATGTTCCAGCATAAGATAGTCCAGCAGCGAGATGTCATGATAACATAATATAAGCAAGGCGCAGTAGTCCAGAGAGGCAAAGCCAATCGGATCACGAAGTTGATCATAGGGAGTCAAGAGGACCGGGATAAGAGATAGCCAGCAGATAGAAAGCACCCAAATAAAGGCTAAAAACCAAGGAGAGTTTGAAACCGCCCCCGGTTTGATTCTGTTGGCCAGAGACTGATGGCAATTGAAATCCCCCAAGACACTCCAGTCATTCCTTTCTTGAAAATCATGGTTCCTAAACCAGTTTATGAATATGGTGCGGAGTGGTTCATCATAAGGGCCATAAAGCACAGTTGAACACCAATTCAAAACCATCTGGAGGGGAAAAAGGGTCATTAAGGTGCGGAAACTCTGTTTATCAAAAACCAGGCCCGAAGCCAGGTTTCCCTTCCGCAGAACTAGGATTCCACCCGAGTGTCCCACCGAGGGAAAGAAATCAATAGCAGAAATTCTGATGTACATACTTTCGAGAAAAACCCTTTTAGTTTCCTGGAAACAAGTCACTAAATAAGCGTTTTCCATAATTTTGTTCTTGAAGTCCTCCCAAAACACGGGGGCATTGATTCCTCTGATGTTCTCGCAGCGGGTGATCCAAACACGAGAGGTCATGGGAAACAAAAAAGAACAGAGGAAGACGAGTCTGATAGACAAACTAGTCAGATACCCCCAGCCAAACCAGTAGGCTCTTCGGGCGGTCCTCGTGGCAGTGTCACCCCCGTAAAGATCGAGCAGAAAATATAGGCTAAGCAAAACAGCAAGGTTCAGCAAGGCATAAGTAACGAGATCCTGAATACTGTGAAAACAAAGGTCCAGCAGGGCAGGCAGGCAAGCAAGCATATTACAGAAAATATCCACATCACTGAAGTCATCAGCATAGTAGTCAACCAGGAAGATAGCAGCAGAGGGTTCAGGGCGGGATGCGGCTGACCCCCCTGCGGCACTGGGTCTTCGTCCGCTGGGAACTGGTCTGGGAACTGTCCATTGAGAATGAAAACCGGAACCATCCAGGATCTGCCTGTGCCATCGAAGAGGGAGCCTGCCGAGAGCACGATACTTCTTGGTACCCTTTCCGGGCACAGGATCAGCATCCTCACCAGGATCCTGGAACGGTTGGCGTCCCTGTACCAGTCTAGCAATCTCCCAAAAGGCGCCACCGCTGCCTGTATGTAGGTGTCGTTCTAGAAGTCTAGCGGGAAAGCGAGCAGCATGATCCAGCAAAGACGGGTGTAGGTACAGGACCGAAGGTTGATACCTTCATCATGACGAACAACCCAGATGACATGATCCTGGCCCGGGTGAAAGGGGGAGTTTCGAACAAGCCTTTACCGGTGAAAACCACGGTTCTGAGCCTGATTAGACCCAAACCGAGAGGTGAGAGGTGCGCCTCCAAAACACGGACATGCTGATCTTCTTCAAGGAAATCACATACATTGTTGAGAGCTTGCCGGAGGAGATTTGTGTCTTCTCGCATTGGGTCCAAAGAGACAATGGCAAACTCCTCGTGCCCACGGGGTAGTTCCCCTCCCAACGCGACCCTGGTTCTTGCTAGCCGATCCCAACCTTGTTCAACGTGCAAACCATCGATGAGAAACGGCTCTGGGTTCACCGGAAAGTTGGCCATGCCGGTGGGAGAAGAAACTTTGCTGGTGAAGAGCGAGGGCAGATTGGGGGGAGAAGCCGAAGTGTTCTTGGATGGAGAAAGCCGAACAGCCGAGGAGATTGGAGTAGTAGATTGGAACTGCTCTCGAGTTGAGACCAGGAGTTGCTGATCGGTGTTGGGGGTGGGGTTGCGACCGATGGTCTCCAGGTTGATCCCTTAGGGCGCCAGGCTAGGCGAGGGAGAGAGTTAGTGACCCCACCTCTCAGAGGCACAAGCTTACACGCGCCACAAAATTTTGGCTGCCACGTTAGGCGCGGTTCTGGGGGCTAACGAGACGTGCAACACGCGACCGAGTGCCCAACGAAATTGCACCGGGTGCACCGAGTCCGACCCGGGCATTTAAAGCCGATGTGACTAGGCAGAAGGCAAACGCTGCAAGATTTTGAAAATAATGGCACTAGGGTCGGAGGATGTGCAGACTGAGATTTGAAGATCTTTTTGCTGCCCATACTGGTGTCAATAAATGCAGTACTATGATTGTTAATAGCCAACCGTTTCAAGCAAGAGCGAAGAACAGGTGAGCCAGCTTGAGACACCAAACGAGAAGAAGAGCAAGGAAACCCACTGGCATGAGAACCGGAATGAACATTCGACCGAACTAGAAGCTTAACCGAAAACCAATTTGCCGGGAACAAGCACGAAGCGGCATCCAAATTAATTTTGAAAGAACCAATGGAAATAGAGGAGGAAAGCCCAGCAGATTTGAATGGAGATCTAAAAGAGCCGCTGGCGAAGGAAACTTTCTTCGAACTTTTAGAAGCCAATTTTTTGGATCTTTTAGAGACCACTTTGATCCATTCCTTTTTCCTGCTCCAATTCCCAAAGCCGCTTCTCCCTTTCCCAGTTAGGCATTCCATTGTTCCAAAGATGAAAGTAGCAATCAAAGTTATCCATGATGACCCGGCGAAGATTGTAAACATGAAAGCCCACTTGCTTAGAGAAAACCGAGAAGTGGAAATGGTTGTTGCTTAAGAAGTGAACAGAAAGCTTTCAGCCTTGCCGCCCAAGCAAGCTTGAAGGGCAAGAGCCACCGAGTCTTCGAGAGAGACGAAAAGATGACGACGAAAAGTAACCAGCAAAAGGAAGGAGCCTGAAGCAGAGGGTAGAGGGTGATGAACAGGTGACCTGAAAAGGCGGCGGACTTCTTCATGAAAAACAAGGCCTTTGTTGAAATCCATTTTCTCGGCCAAACCCCAAGTGGACTCCATGGCAACAGCGCCAAACGGCCTGGATCAAACGCGAGGAACGCCATGAGAGGGATCTGTTGTGGCTCGAAGATGGAAGGTCGGGCGGGAGAGGTTTGAAAAAGGGGCATGGAGGTTTGGAGCCGAGAGGGGAGCCAGGAGTTTCTTGACCATTCAAATTTGCTAATATAGTTTCTTACAGCGTGTTCGTATCCATTTGAGGTGAAAATGTAGTGTGTATCAAACCAACACTTGCGTAAAGTTCATGAACATGTTTAACATATAAAACAATATTCTGACAGCATTAAACCAGTGACGAAAAACTTCAAAACAGAAACCAAAATTCTAATGAAATTGTGAGATTGCATTGATGACAAAATGAGGTACTAAAAACAATAATGATGTAGCTCAGAGTGGAATGAATACCATAGTAACAAGACCACCATAGTCTAGTTTTCTACAATAGATGACGAGGAACAAACAGCCGTCGCCGGAGCGAGAGAGAGCTCAGGAGAGAGAGCTGAGGGAGAGAGAGAGCTGAGAGAGGAGAGGAGAAAACAACTAAGTATTGGATCGGTGGAGAAGACGATGCGCGCCTGGGATATATATATAGTCCTGGATTTTTAGTCCGGTTGGTGTCACCAACCAGGACTAAAGATAATTTCTCGCTATTTCCAAATCATCTTTAGTCCCGGTAGGTGGCACCAACCGGGACTAAAGATAATTTTCCGCTATTTCTAATTCATCTTTAGTCCCAGTTGGTGGCACCAAACGGGACTAAAGATAATTTCCCGCTATTTCTAATTCATCTTTAGTCTCGGTTGGTGCCACCAACCGGACTAAAGATAATTTCCGCTATTTTTCCAAATTTATTTGGTCTCGGCTAGGGCTAACAATTAAATAATTAGTAAATAAGGCCAAATTAAATTCATTAAATATAGGTTTAAAACAATAATATTAAAATTTAATCAAACATAGATAATCCTAGACATTAATGTGCTTTTCTAGATATTGTTCCTCTTTTGCCCCTCTCTATTTTTCCTCTTCATTTGAAGTTGTTGTTTTTTTGAAAAAAATTAACTTTTTTTGTTTTATTTTATATATATATATATATTATGGACTTAGGAGTACACGAGAGGTAACCACAGAAAATTTGAGCGTAAACAAGCAAAAGACGTGGCCTGTGAAAAATTCAAAAGACATGCTCAAAATCGGAAAAAAACTTTCGGGCTCGAAAAGGCAAACTTTTAAGGCTTTTTTGGGCAAAATAAAATCACCGAACGCGGGAAAGCAGTGGACGAACACATCTGAAATTTGTTCTCATCGATTTTCATATATGGAACGTCTTGATCGGAGTCCGTATGCGAAAGTTATGGCCGTTTTAAAAACCGACTCCGAATTAGAGGACGAAACAGAAACAATGCGTGCAAAACTTGTTACACGCACACAAACTGAACGTGACGACCAGGGTTTGAACGTTTTTATCAATATTGTAGATCCCTCCGATTTATATATTATCAACAAAATAATTTTATAAAAAATTATATATTAAGAATCATTAGTTAATACCGTCAGCTGCCGGCGCTTGGCCACCGGCGGCAGCCATGGGAGATGGAGCCACGCCAACGCCGCCGCGGAGGCCGCCGTGCACGCCGCGTTGAGCACGAAGCACGCCGGAAACACCTTCCTGCGCAGCCTGCCCATCGTGTTCCTCGGCAAGTTCCTTGATTAATTCATCAACCCACGTGCAGCAGCAGGATGATTAATTAAACACATTAAGCATTATATAGTACATTAAATTAATCTCTCCCTAATTACATTGAGCATATAGAAAAAAATATATAGTACAGGAACATGATGATGCCGCCGATGAGGATGGCCCAGACGGTGACGCCCCCACGAGGTGGCGAAGCAGAGTTGGTGCGCCGCCTTCACTGCCATCATCGTCGAGCTGCGGCCGAGAGCGGCGCCGCCGGCGAGGAGGACGAAGACGGCGAGCAGCTGCAGCATTTCCGACCGCTGCACTGCATGCACGTACATATTAGGCACTTTAGTCGGCTATCTGTTCTAGCTATATAGCTAGGACAGAAGAAAGGCAAGGTGGCTATGTATATACACAGAGGAGTTTGTTGGGAAAGTGGACTGAATGGGCGGTTGTATATATATTTTAAAAGTTCAGCGACTTATATATAGGGACTTATATCACACAGGTTTAGAAATCATCCGTGTATTTTACTCTTAGAAAAATACATAGCGCAAACTTCATATATAGTGTAATCCTGATTCCTGTACGATAAACAAATGGATGTTTGTGTCCACGTCATGATGAATATTTTTTACTTACAGTAAAAATATTACTCATGACTAAATAATTTAAGAGTAAAATAATTATATTTTTAAACGTCACTTTTTTATTCATTTATATTTTTAGGTTTATACTATTTATATATATAAAGTTTGCTTTGTATATTTTTTTTAGTCATAAGACATGAAGTACTATACTAAAATACAAAGAGAGAGCGCATATATTGGGTTTAGTCCAGATCAATAATCGACGATGGGAAGCACAGCCAAATACGAAAGAAAACCATGATCTAAGTATGGCAACGACACCAGACATGATATATAGTAACGGATCTTTGCTACTGGAAAAATCATCATTGGTTGAAGTAGCAAAAACCACAGTAATCCTGGTTTAAATTGCACCCGGGACTAAAGATGAATTAGAAATAGCGGGAAATTATCTTTAGTCCTGGTTGGTGACACCAACCGAGACTAAAGATAAATTGAAAATAACGGAAAATTATCTTTAGTTCCGGTTGATGCCACCAACCGGGACTAAAGATGAATTGAAAATAGCGGAAATTATCTTTAGTCCGGTTGGTGCCACCAACCGGACTAAAGATGAATTGGCTATATATATCCCCGGCTCGCATCGTCTTCTTCACAGATCAAACACTTAGCACATTTTCAGATCTCTTTCCCTCTCTTTAGCTCTCTTCCTCTCTCTCTCCCTCTCTCTCTCCTTCTCCCCTCGGCAAGCAAGGGGAGGGGAGGAAATGGTGGCAGCGGGGGAGGAGGTGGCGGCAGCGGGGCGTCATCTTCTCACCAGCGGCGAGCGACGGCGGCGGCGAGCGGGAGCAGCGGCAAGCCGAGCGAAAAATTGATGTTGTTGTATTTTATTGTATATAGTGGATTTTGTTGTATATATGTGTGAACAAATTTGTGATAGTATTTGATCTGTGATTTTTTTTGATTTTGAAGATGTATTTGAAATGTGGAGAAAAAAATGAAAAAACCATTTGGGATATGTGCTATTTGTGAATCTGTGATATTTGATTTCAGTATCTGTGATGATTTCAGTATCTGGAGAAAGGGCAAATTTAAAAAAATTAAAAAAAATTCTTTAGTCCCGGTTGAAGCCACCAACCGGGACTAAAGATGACGGAGTCGGCCACATGGCTCCGCCATCTTTAGTCCCAGTTGGTGGTTTCAACCGGGACTAAAGATAGATAAAGATAGGTCCTAATCCCACCCAAGGATGTGTAGATGAGTTTACTTCCCATGCTCTAGTACTCCGCTCTGAGACAGAATTTCGGCAGCACCTCCCCGCTGTTCTCCAAATACACGTCTCGACAGGGAGATTGTGTATCCGGAGAACAACTAGGAGATACTATCGAAATTCTGAGTCGGACCAGAATACTAGACCATGAAAACTAAACTCATCTACACATCCTCGGGTTGTCCAAAAAATGTGGACAATTCGAAAAATATACGGTTAAAGATATGCAAGAAGACGCATATTTTCATCCGTATCTCTTTCGAACGGGAGACGCCTAAGGTTACGTTATACACAGACAAACGACGGTAAAGACATCGGCACCTGCAAAATAGGGAAGCACGGCTCGATGGCCGGCACACAAGTGACGGCATGGCTGCGCGATGCGACTCCATTCATCATCTCAAAAAAAAGGCTTCGAACATATGTGCATACAATAAACTTCAAAAATATATACGTGCATATAGCATATATTTTCTACTCAAATCAAAGGAGTATAGATATGTATCTAATAAATACCATTGTTTTTACCATAGATTTGTTTCTAATAAATACCTAAATATCAATCATTTTAATAAACACCTAAATACATGATATTATTTTGATGTGTCAATAATAACCTAAATATTATCATAGTTTGAACTAAATGTTTATATAATAACAAATCTAATTTTGTTTGAACTAAATGTTACAATAACAAAGAAATGTTGCAATAACTAAAAGACATGTTTACCGAAAAATACGGAGGGTGGGGGCGTCGGCGGAGGAGGGGACGGCGCTGGCGTGGGCCGTCGGCCGGCGAGGGAAGAGGGGCGTCGGCCGGGGAGCGAGGGCGGCGTCGGCCGGGTGGGGGAGGTGGGGCGTCGGCGGAGGAGGAGGCCGCCGGCGGGAGGAGCACGGGGAGGCGTCGGCCGGAGGAGGAGCCCGTCGGCCGACGGAGCGTGGCCGGCACGGGAGGCGGCGGCCGCGGGGGTGGCGGTCGGCGGGGCGGCGGTCGCGCGGCGGCGACGCCGAGGGCGCGAGCGGCGCGCGGCAGGCGGCAGATGGGCGCGGGAGGCGGCGCGCGTGTGCTTATTTGTTCCAAGTCCGAAACTGAGCGTGGCACGGGGAGAAGGCGGGCATATTAAAAACCTTTGTCGTGTGTCGTAGCTTTGCCGAGTGCCCCGATCGTGGCACTCGGCAAAAACGAGCTTTGCCGAGAGCCGGATCGGGGCACTCGGCAAAGACTAATTTCGCCGAGTGCCATGCTCTAGGCACTCGGCAAGGTTTTGCGCACTAGGGTTTTGTACAATTTTTGCCGTGGGTGATACTTTGCCGAGAGCTACACTCGGAAAAAAACTTTAGTTTTTACGCTTCTAATAATTTAAAAATTACAAACGGATTCAAAAAATTACCAAATTTTTGCATAAACCAATATATGATATTTATTGCCTAGGGAAAAAGATTTGAAATGAAACGATAATTCGACCGTCACTTTCTTTCTAAATCTAACCAGTCATTCTCAACACTTATAATCTTCTTCAGAGAATCTTCGGCGGTTTTATGAGCGTCGTATCTGATAAAATATTTGAAACCTTCTCGATTTTTACCCCAGCCTCGACGTATGATATCATGACATCCTAACAAATTTTATGATTTTCGACTTCGTTTGCTATTTTTACAATTTTGAAATCATTCGGTCAATACGTTCCTAACCATGTTGCATGAAGAAAACTTTTGAAATTTCAGTTCATTTACCACATAATGACTCAAAAGGGTCTAAATAACATGAATATAATTTTTGCACTAATTTTTTTATTTTTTTAACCACTTGCAGTTCTAATTTGAGACTTGTCAAAAAATTCACGAAAATACAATAAATCAAAGAAATATAGCAAAACCAATCAAAAATTACCAAACTTGATAATTAGAGATTACATGTTGTATTTACATAATAGAGAAAGTTTGGAGGATAGATGAGGAAAAATTTTCACATGTTTGCCGAGTGCCAGGAAAAGGCACTCGGCAAATGGGGCATTTTGCCGAGTGCATAGCCCGCACTCGGCAAAGGTGGTATTTTGCCGAGAGCCTAGCCCGGCACTTGGCAAAGAAGGTATTTTGCCAAGTGCCTAGCCCTGGCACTCGGCAAAGATATTGACAAACGGTGGTTTGTTGACGGCGGTTACTATTTTGCCGAGTGTCCCTTATTGGCACTCGGCAAAATTGTACTTTTGACGAGTGCCCTATGGAGGCACTCGGCAAAAGGGATTTTTTGCCGAGTGTTTTTGTTCGCCGAGCATAAACACTCGGCAAAGTGTCCTTTTTGCCGAGAGTTTTTTTTTTGCCGAGAGCTCGCTCGGCAAATAGATTGTTCGTCGAGTGCCCGATATAAAGCTCTCGGCAAACAATTTTACACTCGGCAAACATGGGCTTTCCCGTAGTAGCTTGAGGCTATTACAAATTTACAATGCTAATTAAGCGTACCATCATGCTTTTGGTACTGTTGAGACTGTAAATTTAGTAATTAACAAAATAATCATACTACTGCTGCGTTCAATTTAAATAGGACGTGTCTTAGATTTCATACGCCTCAAATATTTAAAAGTTTCAGCAGGAATCCTAATTGACGCAGCTGCGTCGGCAACGCAACTTGCAGACGTGCATGCGGCCGTGCAGCTGTGCCTTAGGGTTAAAGTTTGGGGATGAGGTGGGGGAGGGTGGCGCTAGAGAGGAGAAAGTGGGGATCGGACTTACAGGGATGACCTAGTAGGTCATGGACCGACGGTGGATGGTGGACAAGGGCAGGTACGAGGTGGCGATGACGCCACCGAAGCTGCGGGGTCGGTAGCGGGTGCAAAGCGAGGCGAAAGGGAGAGGGAAGGGGAGAAGGCCGGACGAGCGGGGCCACGCCGACACGTTGATGCCTTTCGGCGCCGGCGAGGCCAAGCAGCGGCACGATGTGGGGGGAGGGAGAGTGGTGGTGGAGAAAGAGCTAACCTGGAAGGGGTGGCAGTGGAGGAAGAGGAGGCTTATTGGAGGGCCATCGCCGTCGCTCGACTGCATCCCCTCTTCTCCATTGGAGGAGTTCGTCGGTGGGAGGAGGTGGGGACTCGCCGAAGGGGCCGTCGCCGTCTCCATTGCAGAACGGGGTCGGTCGCTGTCATCGTCGTCAACGTCACTCCACAAGTGGAGAAAAAGAAAGAGAAGATATAAGGTAAAGAGAGAGGAGAGAGCGACTCACATGAAGAGAGAGGGTGAGGGCGGACGTGCATGACTTGCCTTCCTGGCGCACGCGTGCGAGATAGCAGTCCCTAAGTAAGTTTCAGGTACTTTTCTCATCCAAGTATTCTTATCGCTCCAGATGACTTATTTAAACAAAATCTTTTTTTCGTAGATAAAATGTTGAGCAATAAATTATTCTACCCTAAACATGAAATAAACATACAATTAATAAAAATTTATAAAACTACATGCAAAAAATTAAACTTGGACAAAAATAAAGTAAAACCATATCAAACAACAAAAGGTTAAAATAAACTAAATTGTATGTTGCATAGCATTGTAGTTTTTGGCTGGGCTTAGCCATGTGTAACTTTATGTGACTGCAATTTTACAAATGTTTTGTGTTCTTATGGTGTACTATGTTAATCTCTACCACTTATAATGTACCTTATTAACGGTTCAGATACATTCATTTTCTCTTACTCACTCATCATCCAACGGTCACCCTCAACCGGCACACCATCTCTCTTCTTTCAATCGTGCGCGCCATCAGTTTCCATCGTGTCATCCCTGCACGGCTGCGCCATCAACGCCCACCACCATGCTGCGTGCTCCATCCGTCGCCCGCGCCGTCGGCTCCATCCACCGTCAGTCCCTGTCCAATCCACCGGTACGTCGCACCATCCCCGTCCGCCGCCCGTGCCCCTTCATCCGTCGTCCCTTCATGCGTCGCCACCGCTCCGCTGCGTCGCCGGCTCCATCCGCGCCACCTACGTCGGCCTCAGGAACAAGCCGCAGAGGGAGAGGAAGGTCAGCGACAGGTACCTCGCTGCCAAGAATGAGGCACTGTCGGAGTTCGTTGACTGGAGGACCAAGGGGGTCGTCGCCGAGGTCAAGGACCAGGAAAGTTGTGGTACCCATCGCGCACCATCCCCTCTCTCCCGCTCTATCGCGCATGGCGCCCCCTCCCCGCACCACCCATCACGTTGGCCATCCCGCTCCCCATTCCGCCACCGCGCGCGTCGATCTCCCTGCGGGCGCTGGCGGCAGCGAGGCCTGATCGATCCCGTCACCGCTGCTGCATCCTCCTCCTCTCCCTGCGCGCGCGACCATCCCCGTTCCCCCATCCGTCACCGCATCCTCGACGGCAAGGCATGATCGATCCATCCGCTATCGCGCGCCTCCAGCATAGCCCCTGCCATCGCCGATGCAGCGCTCCCGCACCAGTCTTCATCGTTGACATCACGTTTCCATGCTGGTCAACTGGATCCGCTGGTCTCCATCGCCAACATTGCATTTCCCCGATCAACTACCGGCCACCGCGTCGCCCACGGCGAGTCCATCGCGGCATCCCCGCGCCAATTGATGCAGTGCGACTAGATTTGCTGGCCTCCCTATCCGATGTTGTGTCTCCCTGCTCAACAGCCATCCCATCGCGTGGTTTGGTCCGTGTCCTCTCTTCAATCAGCATCACGTGAAGGATGGGTCTCAAGGGCTCTCGAGCATTGAGACGAACAAAGCATTGCCGCATCCACAATCCTACCTTCCTGTAACTAAGGTAATTGTTCTGCTTTTGTTCAGTTTTCCTTCCAGTAATTGCAGTTTAGTATTTGTTGTAATCATTTAATTGCATTTTAGTTTTCAGTGCAAGATTAGGTACTGAATTACCACTTCAATGGAGATCATCTGAACTGAAAGCCAACATTTTATCTCATGCTATTACTGTATCAAATAGTTAGCTCTGTGATATGTTGAAATAGAATTTTGTTTCAATCATTATTTTGATATGAGTTTGCCCTGTTTCTTTTACTTACGAATGTTTTTGCAGGTTGTATTGGCAAGGTGTAGCAGATAGATTAGTGGTACTTGTATTGGCCCTATTGAATTAATGGCATGTTTAAAGGTATGTTGCATCTTTTGTATTGCTGAGAAACCATTTTGATCTTTGTGACACTGCAAATATATTGGTTGAGAGCCAAGATGCTTATCAGTACTACATTCAGCCACCTGATGATCCTGTATTTTTTTGGTTTATTTATTACATGGAGGATCGATAATTGGATCAAAACACCATTACTCAAGGAATTTTGGGGATAAGAATTTTGAAGATGAAACTTTTGGATGCCGAATGCTAATGGACAGAACTAATCCAGTGCCCGAACTCTGCTTGATCTAACCTGGTGGATGACATTGACAAGTGAGTGCTTGTGTGGAACCTCTTGATATTCCAGAATGGCAGATAATAATTTTCTTTGAATAATTTTCACCGTTATTTGTAGAAATAATAATACATCTGTTCTGCTATGGAGAAGCACCTGGCCCCTACGTACAACAGGCTCAAGCTAAGGTGATCTTCATTTTATCCTAATGAATCTTAGAGCAAATAGGTATGCATGGACACAATGTTCTAAAATACATGAAAAAAATGGTTATTACCACGAGTGAAAGTCTCCTACTGCAGCATATCAGACTTAATCAGATACCTCGAAGAAACAATGTTTTTAGTCTGTTATTCAGACATCTTCCTGACCAATTTGTTAGGCAATTCAAAGAAATACCTTCTTGCTTAATTATATTCTTTACTCAGAAACCTTAATTAGTTGACTCAAATGATGGATGTATTATTGAGTCATATTTTCTACAATCATATCAATGATCAAGAGTGGTCTAATTGCAACCATTTTATTGTCTATAGTCTTATAGATATTATAGTGGCTCGATATGAGCCTTTTTTTTTGTTATTTTCAAATATGATGATGGTCTCATGATCAATAAGGATTTGCATTACTGAAGGTCAAGTGTGTAGATTTCTGTTGGTTTTCTCCCTGATTATAATCATTGGCTGCGTCTCGGTGCCTAGCTATAGGTGAGACAACCAGACGCATCTCAGTTGCTTGCTACATGTGTTCCCTCTCTATTGCTAGAAGGCATATTTCACATAGACACACCAGACGCATCTCAGTTGCTTGCTCCATGTGTTTCCTATCTCTCTATTGCTAGAAGGCAGATTTTACATAGACCCAATAAAATCTGATCTTAGTTTTCCATTATCTAGAAAAAAGAATACTCTACCCTGATTTTCCTTGCTTGTCTTCTAAGAGTAGAATAACATAGCTTGATTTCCCTTATTTTCAATAATGATCTAGCATCTGTTGTAATGCGGGTACTGTATTTTAGTGACAATGAGATTTTGGTGGCTTTGACAGTGAACCAGTGGAAGGAAAAGTCATGCTTGCTTCTGTTCCTTTGTTGGGGTTGATTTAATGTTTTATTAACAAAGGGGTTGATTTAATTGGTTGCAAAATGGTTTAGGCATTAGGTTGGAGCTGTTGATAATGGATCTCCTGATGCCAATAGTCTACAGGTGGCAGCTTCTTAAATATCCTGTTTCTACCTTGATGTTCTTGCACTGGATATACATGGTAAAATTTCTTATAGCTTCTAGAATCCTCGTCTCGTGTTTATTCCTATCCATAGATATCCATTATGTTCCTGCATATGTTTAAGCTAGAGATTGACATTGTGGCTAGATGCTACTGATTCAATTGACTTGCCATTTTTTTCGGTTACTGAGATAACAATGCAGCTTTGTTCTTCGACGGATATGTTTTCATGGGTAGTTTAAAGGCTGGAAGATTAATTCCTGATAGGTCACCGTGTTATGTTTTCTCAAATTTTCTAATGTCCAATTTTAGATTTTTACCGCTGAGAAAAGGAAAAAATATTTGATCGTGCTTGATACATATACGTAGTTATTGCTAATATTAGAGGCGTCATACTAGCCATCTAGTCGATGATACGTTTTGTTTTTTATTTTGTACTTCTGCAAAAATGATAGTTGTGTTGCCCCCTTATAATTGTCATGTAACTTTTTAAAGCCTTTTGCATAGTTGATATTTTTTTCTCAGAACATTGGTGATTCTTGTGTTGTTACAATATGACAATTCTTAAGAGATTAGGCACCCACATCCCCAGCAACAGGCAACATGTTCAACTACGGATCAGGATTAATTTTTTTTCTTTTCTTTGTTGCTTAAGTTGACATTAATGACCAGGGAAGGGAATAATATAGCATGACTGTATCAACACATTAATTAGGAAACATTCTTCTACAAGATATATGAGTAAGTGTAGAGCATAGTCCTTCTACAAGAATAACTGGTACTTTGAACAGATGGTTATTTTGCAAATTGCTTGTCATTCCCTGCTTCTCTTTCTCCAATTTTTTATAAATGCATGATCCAACGTTCCAAAGAAGCTGCTAACAGAGCATCATTGCTTGCTTGGAGAACCAATTTAGCCTCAGGTTCTTACCAATACAGAGAAAACTAACCTTGCCATCAATTTTCTGAATATGATCTTTTCTGGACTTTTAATATACAGAAAAGAGGTGGAATTATTGCCCTTCTAGATGAAGCCTGGTACGTATCACTGATAATAAATCATTTTGTTGTTTATGATGGTCTTCAAGCATACATCAATCCAGTCTTACAAGAAATTAATCTGTAAACATGTGATTTTGTGTTACAGTATGCTGCCAAAATCAACACATGAGACATTTGCTCATAAATTGTACCAAACTTTCAAAAATCACAAACGCTGTACCAAGCCAAAATTATCATCAGACTTCACTATATGCCATTATGCTGGACATGTAAGTATGAATACCTTTACTTTTCTGCTACGACCAAAAATTGATATATTTCCATGTAAACATCACGTTACATCCAAGTGAGGTAAATATCTAGATTAGACACTCTTCCATATTCTGCAACAATCTTATTTCACAATGCAGCAAGGTATCATCCTCCTGTTGATCAACATGAGCAATACCACCGGATACAATGTCACCCTCCAGAATGACATCAATGTCAGCCTTAACAAAACAGCCAGCCTCCAGAAGCACGCCTCTTTCTCCCACAGCCTCCGAAGAGCAATCTCATGGCTGGGGCGCAAGCCATCAAGCAACGTCGCGAAGAGGGAGGAGCACCACCTGATGGCCAAGGACGGCGACCTCCAGAGCAAGACGATGCTGCTCAACGGCACACCGCTGGAGCTCTCGGACGACGACGGTGTTCCAGCCATGAACCCTGTGCTCGTTGCTGTCAACTCGCCGGTGTACCTGGCACCAACATCGATCGCCTTTGTAGTTCTTCCAATTCACCTAGGATCTTGCTATCAACTGCATTTGGATTCTTCGACATTCATAAGATGAATATAATTAGATTACAGGGCTAAATGTCAACAAATTGACATTGAGTATAGTAGACATGTACTTCTAAATAGATACCTTAATTGTTATCAAGTCATTTCGTGTGAAGGGCTCATTAGTTAGCAATTCTCTCCAATTATTTGGCTTGATGTTAAGTTCTTGAATTGCCTGTATTTTATGAGTCAAAAATGCGTAAGCTAAATAGTACCATAGGTCCATAATACCTATTTTTGGATTCGCATCGTGATCTTCAATGCTTATTTGCAAAATGACTGATTTTTAATTGTATCAAATTAAAATATACTTTAGAAAGAATTTTAAGGTACCAAATTAAGATATGATTCATACACAATGATGACACTGCAAAAAGCAAACATCACGCCTGAAAACCAAACAATGATATGTTTGTTTAGTAAGCTATCATAGGAGGCTATGGATTCATGGAATCACATGAATAAAATGGCACCAAAGCTCAAGAGAAAATCATAAGTTCCTAATTTGTAAAAGGATCTCTGTTGCCATATGTAAAATGATCTTTGTTGCCATATGAATAAAAGGATCTCTGTTGCCATATGTAATCATAATTTGCCATATGTAATCCTCTTAATATTTCCTAATTTGCCATTTGTTTTCATTGCAGGCTCTGCTTCTCCCTTCATCCTGAGAGGTTTGTGGTTTTGACTTCGGGAAGCAGAGCATGATGAGGATGAGTGGGAGGAAGCAGGCGAGCATGTAGGAGACAGAGAAGACACGGTCGACGACGGTGCCCGGGTAGAGCCTCTACCGTAGAGGTACTCCCCTTTTTCCACCGAAAAAATCCAAAAACAGGAGAGATATGAGATGAATACGTACCGGATACATATATAAGGTAGACTATAGCAAACTAAGAAAATTGCTTGAATGCTGGCCTGGTTTGGACTACTACGATACAATTAAAGATTGCAGCACTGTAAAATATATATTCTATAAAGTGCTTAAAAATTTAAAATTTTACTTTGCTTTTATAGTCTGTGTTTGTTTACAGGTTCTATTACCATGTTGTCCGGATAGCCTGTATAGTTTATTCGTAATAGACAGAAGAAACAAAACTGTGTATGTTATGGATCCGATTGCTCCGAATCTACGATACACGGGTAAAGATTAAACCATGCCATATATAACTACAATACGTGGTATTACCAAACATTTTAACCTCGTCATGAATTGGTGTGTCATACATGGAACGAAAATTTTTCTGACTGGCATCATGAATTACCAAGATGGCTTACAAAAAGTTATAGCTGGTAATAATTTATAACATGTTTAATCTTTTTTATCAAGTAGTTATTTTATTTACCTCTAACAGATAAGCACTTGATTTTCTATAGGAAATTGTCATGCTTTCTTTTATATAATTACCTAAAAAAGTGAGAAGGAAAAAAGTTGCTAATCAACATTGTGAGCATATATATTATTTATGTATATTTTGAATTCATATCAAATTAATAAGTTAACTTATATCTATCATTCACAGATACCACATACATTAAGGATGGAATTCTTACGGGACATTTTGAACAATCATGCAAATGAATGTGAAAACTTTCCTGAAGACCTCAAAGATCTACTTAAGCAATTCAAAACTTATTTATAGTATGTGAGACATTACTTTATTATGTCTTGTTATACATGAATGTATTTTGAATTATATCTATGATCATATATATTTATGTAAGACAGAAACTATGAAAATAATCTTGTCGTCTGTTTTAAGTGTATCCCTTAAATAAAATCATAATGTTAGCACGAACACTATATTGTTAATTTAGAAACTTTTAGACTTCAATTACAGAGAACTAAGACCTTCCGTGATGGGCACATAACTTTCAATTGATTTATGGTTGCCATGCATGGTCGATATATAACTAACAGGCATGGGCAAATTATACATTTATTCAAACAACCGAAATTTTTTTATAAAACTACATGTATTTTAATTAAACTATTAAAACTATAGACTTAATATCAAATTTATCACAAACTAAAAATATATAATATCAAATTTATAATATATAATATCAAATTTATCACAGAACTAAAAATATAACAAAACTATAGATACAATAATAAAATTATTACAAAACTATACGTTTACACCAATTTAACTGATACGTTTACACCAATTTAACTGAGGATTGTTTTACGACTATGATACTTACCCTTACATTTATAGTTTACACCAATTTAATTGAGGATTGTTCTGCGACTATGATACTTACCCTTACATTTATAGTTTCGTAGTTTCGTAATAAATTTAATGTTAAATTTATAATTTTATGATATAACAGTTTTGTAATAGTTTGATCAAAAATGTGGAATTTACTTTAAAAAACTACATACATTCAACAAGCTGATCATATACAACTCTCATTATTACAACCATTTCAATTTCAATCCACGAAAATATATAGTTGGCACATGATTTGTTCTCTCTCCAGATGTTACGAGCTTTATGTTCTTGTACAATTTTCAGCATCTCTCAAATCTACAACACTGTAGCCCCATCACCAATAACGCCAGACACATACATATAAACAGCAGCAACAAATGAACGCACATGTTTGAATCAGTGTTTCTTCATCTCCAGACCACAGAAATATAAAATTATCATAGTGAACTCAAGATCACAAGGAGGCAGCTTCTTTACTCCATCTCACCATCATGTGTGGAATTCGTTACTAGTGAGATCAGATCACTGATAAGAATAAATAAAGAGCTCTTGATGTGAATAGGCGCCTGATCTTCAGATTGATTCAATTTAGCGATTGCAAGGAAGAAATGTCATCATCAGCTCCCCTAGCTTGATAATGATCTTTGAAACACCAAGGAACTACTAGTCCTCACCAAAGGAGGAACCACCCTGTTTGTTTATGTTTCTGTATGGCGCGAAATGTTTATTTCCCAAAAGAAAAGCATTGAATCTTTACATAAGCCAACTGTCCTGTAAAAACAAGAGGTTAAGAAAGTTGAGAACAACACCAAAGGAGGACTAATGAATGCAACAACAAGACTACTCTTGTACTCATCAATGTCAGAATGTGGAGAACAACACTATCAGGCGGCAAATTGCTATTCCCCTGCTGCTTTTCCTGTCCATTTCAGTATATAAGCAGCGTTGCTTCTTTCACACCAAATTCAACTGTGAGCAAGTTCTCAAAGTTAATTGAAATGCTTAGTTGGTGTCACATCTTTACTCGGGACATGCTGATATACAACTGATTGTAATACATTGTTGTTGTTTTTTTCGCAGTTACTATTTTCTGTCCACAATTATTTTAAACCCAATTCTTTTTAATTGTTTTCGTTTTCAACTTGTACAGTCATACTTCACAGCTAACCAAGTACAAACAGCTTATGGCTTGTATTTGCAATATTCACAAACATCAAAACAGTGACTTTTTATGAAGTCTGTCGGTGATATGGGCCCGGGGGTATGTCGGAGATACGATATCTGAAAAGGGAAGGCACCTTCGCCTACCGGGCGTACCAAAGATATGTTCTGGACGGCTCAAACCGGTCCCGGCCACGGGCGGCCACGTGGCCACCCCAAGAGGGGCTTGGCTCGGAGGCTGCCCGGAGGCCACCGTACTCCCCAGGTGGCAGGGTCCGGGATCACCGGACCCCTAGGCGGCAGGGCTCGGGATCACCCGGACCCCCCGCCCTTCACCCCGCACCTCTCTGAGAGAGGCGCGAGTCCAGCTACCAACTACCTCATTTAATGCCTAAAGAGAGAGAGAGAGAGGCTAAGCGCCTGCCCCGTCGCATTTAATGCGATGTGAGGCGCGCCTGTCAGCCGCTCTCATCATCACCCTTTTGCCCATCACGAGGTAAAAAGGGGTATAAAGTCTCTAACGGCGACCGTGGTATGACTGCTCGGTCACTCCACGCACGCCCCCCTCCACGCCCCGTCCAGTCGCATTGAATGCATCGGGCGGCCGTGTGGGAGAGAACACGAGTACTAGGAGTGTTGCATCAGCGCCTATCCAAGTGAAGGGCCACTGACCAGTAGGCCCCACTGGAGTAGGTAGGCCGACCCATCCTCACGTCAGCAGCATGGCGGCCACGACGCTCGCTTTTCTCCGCCAACTCCCATGACGCTGCAACAGGGATAAAGATGGGGATAGCTTCTCCGACAAGACAAGGCAAGAACCGCCCCATCGCGTGGAGCGGAGTAGAGAAAATCAGGACTACTGTGGTGTCCCCTTGCACTATAAAAGAAGGCCCAAGTCCATCATAAAGAGGTTCTGTTCGTTCAGTTCCTAGTTTCTAGTTCCTGGGCGAAGGCTCCCTCTCCCAACTGTTCCTAGCAACCCCAGAAACGAGCCTAAGGTTCTGCCATTGTTGGAGACCTTGAGCTTCGAGCGTCTCCCAGGAGAACACCCTCGCCGGTTCCTGTAATTCATCCCTCATATTACACAAAGAACAGGAGTAGGGTATTACGCCTCACAGGCAGCCCGAACCTGTATAAACCCTTTGTGTCCATTGCAGTTGCGACCTTGTTTCGTTTACTGACTCCTCCCCATTCTCACCACGAGTTTAAACCCTTATTCATCGCTCCCCTGTGCCAAACCAAAAAGAGGGTCCCTCGGATCCCCGCGTGTCGACTACCGACATCGACAAAGTCTATGATGCACGCAAAATTACCAGAACATGTGAAAGTGTTCAAAGGAACGTACCACTTGGTTTGCAGAGGGGAAAGCTTAAATCCATATCATTTTGAAATTCAATCCATGCCACTGAGCTTAATATCTCGTAGCCATCGGCAAGGTACAAATGCTTCATCTGGAAACAATATTCAGCATAGAGAAACATAAGCTTTTATTACCACAATTATGTGGACCTAAAATAAGAAAAAAAAATGAGAAAGTATCACCAAAACAGATTATGTGAAGCAATTATTGATACGGAATTGATCTAATGTACCTTAGCAAAGACAAGATCTGACATGACTCTCAATTGGTTCATTGGTTCCCATACAGGATAGGGCAAACTAAATATACATTCAATAACTTCAAAACAAAAAAATTCAACAAGCTGATTATATGCAGCTCTCACTGTCACTGGCCTTGTTTGGTACAGCTTCTTGTGGCTATGGCTGCAGCTGTATCCAGTGACTAGTAGAAAAACTATGCGAACAGCCCCACTGTTCTTTTAATCTCAATCCAAAAAATATATAGCTAGCACATGATTTTTTTCTCTCCAGAAGTCAAATCACTTCGTTCTTGTACATGACAAGTAACTTTCAGCATATCTCAAGTCTACAACACTGTAGACAGTTAGCCACATCACTGATAATGTGAGATAATCACTGCGTCGACAATGTTGCTAGATGTTTACTTTTTTTTCTTGAGAACGCAAGAGGCTTGCGCTTCATTTCATTAAGAAAAAGCAGAAATATGTACACCAGCTAGATGTTTACATATAAACAGCAGCAAGAAATGAACGCACGTGTGTATCAGCATTCTTCACCTACAGACCACAAAAATCTAAAATTATCATAGCGAACTCAAGATCAGGAGGAGGCAGCTCTTTACTTCATGTGGTCATTAACATGAAAGGAAATTCCTTTAGGTTTGGACTTTGGAACTAGTGTGAAGGGATTAGAGGACTGACAAAAATTCCATAAAGAGCTCCTCTAACTTGGTAGTGAGCTTTGAAACACCCAAGGACCATTCAGCTTTTGTTTCTGTGTGGTATTTGTTTCCCAAGAGAAAAGCATTGCACGTATACCGTTCATAAGCCAACTGCCCTGTAAAAACAATAAGATCAATTAGTAGACCAAAACAAAAGGTTCGGGAAGTTGAGAACAATACAAGGAGGACTAATGAATGCAACAACAAATCAGGACTGGACTACTGGGTTGTACCTATCAATGTCAGAATGTACAAAAGAACACTATCAAGCTGCAATCCCTGCTGCTTTATCATTCCATTTGAGTATAAAAGTATTATTGCTACCTTCACAGCCAAATTCAACTGTGATCAAGTTCTCAAAGTTCATTGAAATGCTTAGTTGGTGTTACATCTTTACTGGGGGCATGTTGATAGACTACTGTTGTGATACATTGATTTTTCTAGTGACTATTTTCTGTTCACAATTATTTTAAACACAAATCTTTTGAATGTTTTCGCTTTCAATTTGTACAATGATACTTCACAGCTAATCAAATATAAGGAAAACTACAACTGCAATTAAGTTTTTATTAGCTTATGCCTTGTCGTTGACAGTATTCACAAGATCAAAAACAGTGACCTTTTTATGAAGTCTATGCCTCACCAAAGCTACCAGAACATGTGAAAGTGTTAAAAGGAACGTACCAATTTGTTCTGCAATTGTTTTCTGAGGATAAAGATTAAATCCATATCAGTTCTGAAATTCAATCCATGCCATTGAGAATATCACGAAGGCGATGGAAGGTATAAATGCTTCGCCTGGAAAAAAATTCAACATAGAGAAACATAAGCTTTTGTTACCACGATTATGTGCGATTGAAATAAGAAACAGAGTGCTGAGAAAATATCACCCAACTGATTATGTGAAGCAATTATTGATATGGTGTTGATCTAGAGTACATTATCAGAGATGAGGCTGTTTGCACCTTTCACTGAGGATAGGACATCATTCATGTATAAATTAGCATACGATCAACAGATCACAATTCACACATTGACAACTTGGGCAGCAACTTCAGACTATATGCTCTGGTGAGCATTTCTGCTGACGCATTTATTCATCAACTCTCCTGCCTCACTGAATTGACCCATTTTTGTAAGTGCAGTGACAATTGGCCAATATGATTGATTATTGCTTGTGCTGCAGCCACTGCACTCCCTTGCAAGTAGAATTTCTTTGGCCTCACTGACTCTCCTTTCATCGCATAGAGTTTTTATCAGGGAATTGTATGTGTAACTGTCTGGAACCACACCAAATCTCAGCATGTCATTAAAAATATTTTGAGCTTTATCTACCTTCCTCATCCGGCAAAAACTCAAGAGGAGGGCATTGAAGGAATATGCATCAGGAGTAATGCCATCCATTTTCATTTTATTAAGAAGATCAATGGCCTTGTTAACATGCCCTACTGAACAAAGAGCGTGCATTAAGATATTGTAAGTCTGAGTATTTGGCCTAACACCCCACTCTGCCATCTCATCAAAGCAAACAATAGCATCTTCCAGTTGATGGGTATTGCACAGGCCATCGATAAGAGAGGTAAATGTAATGATATCTGGCATGAAGCCATGTTCTATAAGCATCTTAAGAACAACCTTTGCATTATGTACATTCCCTAATTTTGAATATCCACTTATTAGTGTGTTAAAGGTGACAAGGTTAGGCAGGAAAGCTTTGTCTTGCATCTCCTTGACAATCTCCTCTGCTTTATCAACTGCCCCAGCCTTCACGAAGCAATCTATCACCATGTTATAAGACATCACACTAGACAAGAGTCCCTTTAAAACCATGTGCCCCAAATAGTGGTTTGCCTTTGAAAAATTCTTGCAGTTCAGTAAGGATTTGATTACCATAATATATACATCAAATCCTGGATTCCCACCATTCTTAATGAAAGAATCTAGTAACTTACATAGATCACTCACCTCCAGGCATTTCAGAGCACAGGACATCACAATGCCAAATGCTGTGCTGTCAAGGAGATAACCCCTAGCGCTCATCCTCTTCGCAAACTCAACTGCCTCTTTGGCCATGTCCTTCTTCGACAGGCAATACAGTACAGTTTGACAAGCACTCGGATGAAGGGCCGGCTGATTGCCTAGCCACTCACTCAACATTCTGTATGCCTTTTCTCTCTCCAAGAAACGGAACACGCCATGAACCAACGTCCTGTATGTCGCCTCGCTCGGCACCACGCCCTTCTCCTTCATCCTGTCCAGCACAAGGAACGCCTCCTCCACCCTGCCGGCATTGCAGAACCCGTCCACCAGCATGGTGTACGTGAACACGTTCAGCCTGATCCCCTCCCCGTCCATCTGCCTCACCAGCCGAAGCGCCTCGTCGATGATCCCGCGCCGGCACACGCCATGGACGAGCGAGTTGTACGTGAAGCAGTCGGGCCGGCACCCGTCGGCGGGCATCTGCTGGAACCTGAGGTACGCGGCGTCGACGGCGCCGGCCCTCACCGACGCCGCGATCAGCGCGTTGTAAACCGCCGTGCTGGGCCTCAGCCCCAGACGCGGCATTTGCACGAACACCTCGTGCGCGTACCGGGCGAGGCCGAGCCTGCCCCAGCTCTCGATCAGCGCGCACAGCAGCTCCTCCGACACCTCGCACCCGCAACCCCTCACCTCCGCCACCAGCCTCGCCGACAGCACCACCGGCCCGCGCCGCCACAGCGCGCCCACGAGCGCTCGCCGCACCGCGCCGTCCCGCGCGAAGTGGGCGCCGAACCGCGACGCCCACACGTAGAGCCGCACGCAGAGCAGCGGCGGGTCCCCCTCCGCGGCGGCACGAAGCGCGCGGACGACGAAGCGCGGGCCCAGGCGGGGCAGCGCCGCGGCGAACTCGGCGTTGAGCCGGCGGAACCAGTCATCCTCGGCCAAGATCGAGGCGGCGCGGGCAGGGTCCGCGGGCTCCGATGGGTTCGCGGCCGATTTGGTGGAGAGGTTGGATCTCGGTGGGGTTTTGGGGCCGCGATTTGCGCCGGAGTGGCGGCGGCGGAGGAGGAGGAGATTGTGCAGCCGGCCGCTGCTCATTCTCGTTTGCATCCACTACAAGCCGCCGGCTTTCTGGTCTGGGTGTTCACTAATCACTACTGCCTCTCTAAAGCAAGGAGGACTGAAGGAGCAAGTAATTTTTTTTACTGTTAATTACTACACAATCCATGGGCTTAACTACTGTGTTAGGCAAGGAGTTTAGTATATTATAAGTCGTTTCTGAGGTTTGATTAAGAGCTTTTTCTGTGAGAATCAGTTTGTTTCTTCTATTTCTTCGAAAATCTATACTAAATAGTTAAAAACAAAAAATGTTTCTCAAAAATCAGTAGAAATGTTTCTCGTTTTTAACTAGAAATAAAAAATACCCTTTAGGCAGTTTCTCCATTTTTTAGAAGATACGTTTCTCCGAGAATCACTAGATCCGAGAATCCAGAACCGTACAAAACAGGCCCTAACTTCATAAAAAACAATAACTTTTATTAAATTATTCTATTAAATTTAGCATTGAATATATTTTGATAATATATTTCTTTTGTACTTAAAATAAGTATGTGTTTTTACAAACTTGATCAACTTAAAACTTTAAAAAGTAATATAAAATCAAGGGAGTATTAGAGATCGATGCCACCTTCCAACTATACAGGATAATCCTAAAACGTCTTGTTATAACACTATCATCATCCAAACTATAATAAGTGTTTATATATAACTAAGAACTTATTCGGTTTGAAGGAAAAAAACGAGGATTTGATTCTTAAGGATTAATTTCTATAAGTGACATTTGATGATTTGTAGGAATGAAAATATAGAAAAACAAAATAATCATTTTCTAAAATGGTAGGGAGAAAACATAGAAAAAAATTTATCCACTCAAACCTCTTAAAAGAATTCATATGAATAGATATGAATAGATGTGTGCATGTATTCTTATTCTTTTTTTTTCCCCCTATTTTTATGGGTTAAAAATCCTCCCAATCAAACAAGCACACAAGGGAGTAATATGGAATGGATGATTCTTTCTTTTATGTATGTCTTAGTGACAAATACAGTTATGCTCATCACACGATTTTACTTCTATTGAATGGCCTTTCTTTCACACAAGATAAGCGTGATATCACACACCATATAGGATCAATTCATCTATACATTCATAAGGCATGACAATTAGATATTTAGATGGCCTATTTAGTTTACATGCAGTGTTATAGCGTGGCTTTGCACTCCTCTCTCCTCTTATATACACACACACATTTTTTGTTAGATAAATAATATAAATCAATGTTTCTCTGTGCCATCTTTTGTTTCAACGACGAAAAAAAATGAAATATTGAAGTGAGCCAATGTTATACAAATGTTTATTCCAATAAACCGGACTACGATTCAAGGTTAAGGAGATATACCTTATCTGATCATCATATTAATTCATACAACGAGCTAGGACGACTTCATTCAGGGTGATTAGTTATTTTTAGTATGTATTCGATCCAATGACTCATCGGGCACTACATCAGGCAGGTTATGAAAAAGAGGTTCTACTCATACCTCGCAACCAAGTTAGCCTCACACCAGCAACCTAAAATAGAGAAATATCACGTGGACTCTCATATATGATTGATGTGGGATGATGGGCTTGAAGTATCATGTTGTTGTACGTTGATACTTTGACTCTCATGATATGATTAACATTGAAAAGAATAATGCTACAAGTTATAAGTGCTATGAAATAACACACTATAAGGCTTAATATAAATGTGATGTCCATTTTCAATAACAATACCTGTCAATTTTTTAAAAAAGTAAATTTTACAAAACTACATGACCAAATTATCCCAAAACTATAGATGTAAGATGATGTATCACAAAACTAGATATTTAGCATCAAATTTATCACAAAACTAAAGATTTAAAGCCAAAATATCACAAACCTATGGATTTAATATTGAATTTATTACAAAACTAGATTTTAGAATTCAAACCCCTAGCATTATTGTTATGTTGGAGCTGTTGTAATTTTGTGACTAAATTGGTTTTAATTTCAAACCCCTAGCATTTCTGTGATAATTTTGTTACTAAATGACACTTCATTTGGAACATGTAGTGTTATGGTAACCTTGGTTAAATCTGTGATACATCGAGTTAAAATTTATAGTTGTGTGATGGTTTAAAATTTATAGTTTTGTAACAGTTTAGTCATAGTATATTACTATGTTACGTGAAATTTACTCTAAACAAAAACATATATTTTTAGTTAATTATTTTTCCAAGTCCTATATGCACGTGTCTGGTTAGTAAAACGTGTGTAATCTAATTAGTGCGTGCGCATGTAACCATGTTTTTGTCTTAACGAGCAACCCATTACGAGGTGTTTGATGCTGCCCTCATATATGATGTTTTGGATAATCTAACTTATATTAGTCCTGCCCGCATATATGATGTTTCGGAAAATATAACTTATATAGTGCTAGTTCATCAACCCTAAGCTTTAAATAATTTTTTTCTCTTAACCTACTTACCTGATCTGGATCCAATTATACCGAACAGTTAAATCTTTATTATAAAATCTCACATGATTATATTTTGATAAAAGAATACAAATTAATTTATAATATATCTAAATTACTTTTAGATTTCATTAAATTACTCCTTAGACACATAAAAGTAGATTTAGAAAAAGCCTAAAAGTAATTATATATATTGTAAAAGTAACTTAAAACAAAAAATAAAGTAAGTTGCATGGTATTAAAAGTAAATCTATTGTGCGCGTAAAAGCTCCTAAGATCTGCTTTTGAGCCTTGCTTGTGTAACACCCTGAAAATCGGAGAAATTAAAATCAGAAATTAAAAATCGGAACTTGCAAAAACTTTTGGTATTTTTACCTCTCGACGTGTTTATTACTTCTTATTTGTCACTTTGTTGCATAAAATTTATAAAGTGAGTGATTCATCTCAAAGTTTGAGAAAAACCAAATTATTTGAATTTACAGGGGAGAAAAATTTCAAAGTTTAGAGTTGGAAATTTTAATATAAAATAGGAAGGGTTGTGGATTTATAAAAATATACTTGTAAAAATATATGTAAAAATATACTTTGGTTCAAAACATTATTTTGTGGTGGAATAATATTAATTAGTGAGAAAAATGAGTGATAAAATATTTTTAAAGGATATATATGAAGTCTAGAAATTATTTCGAATCAAAATCATATTTTTTGAAATTTAGGAAAAAGAATTAAATTAAATATGTAAAATATATTTTTAAAATAATAAAAGTGGGTGAAAAGGTTGAAAACATATTTTACAACTTAATTTTGGGTGTGCTAGATTTTATTTTAAATTTTAGAGGTGGAAGCAAAAAGAAATGGGAAAATAGGATTTAAAATTAGGAAAATCGGAAATCGCACTATTCATCCATCACCAACTGTTCGACGCCGTAACCAGGGCCCCGGACCGCCTCGCCACCGCGCACCACGCGTCGCACCGCCTGCGCGCACGTCGTACCGCCATACCGCGCGCGCCACGCGCCGCCCTCACGCCCGGAACCCGCCGTCCTCGCGCGCCACGCCGGACCCCCCCCAGCGCCGCCATGCGTCGTGCCTCGCCGGACCCCGCCGCCCTCGCGCCCACGCGCCGCTCGCCGCCCCTCGCGCCCACACGTCTCGCGCCGCGCCCGGCCTCCCGAGCGCCACCACGCGTCGCTCGTCACCCCAGGCCCCTCTTCGGCGCTCGCCGCACGTCGCCGTGTCCCCCCACGCACGCGCGCCATGGCCGCCGGCCTCGCCCGAACCAAAATCGACATGGAACGCCTATAAAAAGGCCATGACAGATCAAACTTCCTATACAAAATTTCTTCGTGAGTCACTCCTCTCCAATTCCCCCAAATTTCTCCCACCGATTACGCACTGAGCTGTTCCAATTTGATCAAGAACCGAAGAACCCTAGTTGTAGCCGCCCGAGGCCGATTCTCAAAAATTCGTCATCTTCGGCCAATTTCCTCTCCAATTGAAGGTACGAATACAATCCTCATGTCAAGAGCTTTATTTCCCCTAGCTTTCCCGAGCCGAAAACCCACCGGAGTTCGCCGGCGACGAGCCCCGCCATGCCGCTCTGTTCGGCCGCCGCCACCGCGCACGGTGCCAGGACAACCCGAGCCCTATCCAAGCAAACTAACCACCTAGGGATGATCCTTGTAGTCTCTAGATGCTCTAAAGCGGGAAATCTGGGTTCAATTGGGCCGGAACCCACCGGCGACGAGTGCCACTGTCGCCACGGCTGCCTCGCCGTCGTCGGACCTCTCCGTCGCCTCCCCGGCCCGGACGTGCCCTGGAATGGGTTTCCCACGTCACCTAGATGGTGTAGGACCCCTTTGCCCCCTTGAGCCGGCCCTCCCTCGCCACCGTTCGCCCTCCTCCCTGTCGGTCGCCGGCTAGGAGTGGGCAAAATACCCGTACCCGAAGCTCGAACCCGAAAAAACCCGAACCCGAATCCGAACTACCCGAAACCCAAAACCCGAAGACTGATATCCGGTAGATAACTTGAAAACCCGATATTATTTCGGGTTAATCGGTTGCAACTTGCGGTACCCGATAACCCGAACAACCCGTGCGCCCGTCGCCCACAACCCGTTACCCCGTGCGCCCGCCCGCCCATAACCCTAACCCTAACCCTACCCTCCCACGCCGTCGCCGCCTCGCCGCTCGCGCACCTAGCCGTCGCCACTCGTCGTCGCCGCAAGCCCTCGCCGCTCTCCGCTCGCCGTGCTTCTCGCCGCTAGCCCCTAGCCGTCGTTGCTCGCTCGTGCGTCGCTGCGCCTCGCTCGCCTGCCGCCGCCGCCGTCGCCGCTCGCCGCGCGCCGCCGCGTCGTCGTTGCTCGCCGCCGCCGCCGCCGCCGTCGTCGTTGCTCGCCGCCCGCCGCCGTCCCGTCGCTCTCGCCCACGCGCCGCCGCCGCGCTCGGCCGCTCGCCCGCGCGCCGCTTGGTCACTCGCCCATCGCGCCGGTGCCGCTCGCCCTCACAGCGACGCTCGGGTAACCCGAAATCGAACCGAAAAAACCCGAACCCGAAATTTCGGGTAGATAGGTGATCGGGTAATATTTCGGTATCAGTTTGAAAACCCGAAATTTTAAAAACCCGAACTACCCGACCCGAAATTTTGGGTATACCGAACACCCAGTCCTATCGTCGGCGCTAACAGAGAAGGAAAGAGGAAAACAGAGAAAGCAGGGGAGGGAAAGAAAAAAAAAGAAAAGAAAAGGAAAATTAGGGAAAAACTTAGGGAAAATTTAGAAATTTTAGGAAAAAGTTTTTGAAAAATATTTGGGAAAAATCTCTGGGCAATATATATATATATATTTTTTTCTCTCGGAAATAAATTAGGATTTCAAAAATAATTAGGGGACCGATTATTAAACGGGGTTTTGTTTTAAAAATATTTAGCCACCACATAAATTATTTATTTATCTAGGAATTCATCTATCTTAGCTTGTCGCCAAAACACTATTTTTGATGCATAGATTATTTAGTAATACTTAGCTTCGAGATTATTTTTGGAATCGATTATTATTAACCCTAGGTCGTATCAAGGCTAGCTATTCGAAACTAATTGATCGTCGCGTAGTTTATTCGTTTGGGATTATATGTACGATTTAGTTGGTTGTCACATAATATTTTTCATGTAGATTTTCTAAAACTTAAAAATCCAACTTATTTCATATACGAGTCTAGCTTCTGGTATCAATTAATTTTGATTTAAATTATTATAAACCCTAGGGCTTCTCGACCCGATGAATATTTTGATAAAATTGAAAGATAACCACTTCCTTTTATTAATTGAATCATCAACCCTAATATTTCTTAAACTTTAAACATATTAACTTAAAATAAAAATCACATCATGATTAATTAAATCGATTCAACGCAAAACTTCAAATCATTGCAACTCGTTCATTCTAACTCGGATTTCGCCGAAACTCGAACCTAGGTTCACGTAGAGTCATAGCCTAGTATTAGGAGCCGCTTTCGCGATTCATTTGGCCTTTATTGGATCTTATTGGATTTTATTTAAATTCTAATCGAATTCAAATTGGAATTCTCGCATGCATGATAGAGTCCGAGGGAACCGTCGAGAACGTCGAAGACTCAAGCCAACAAGGTCACGAGCAAGGCAAGTCAACACTTCCCTTTGAGCATATTGATCCTATTTTGCGAAATGATGTTGATTTTAAACTTCAAATATGCATGCTATACACCAATGAATACCTATGCTTGATGTACCATGCCTTGATATTGATTACCCTTAGGCATATTCTTTATAACCCTCGATGTGATACAACCGGAGGATATCTTTGGTAAAATGCTTAGCCATGCTTATACTAGAATCTTGCATATTCATATTTTTACAAAATGCTATATGCTTGGGAAACTATCTTAAGGAAAGGTAGTTGAAATACGGCATGTGGAGACATGAGCGCCACATTGCCTAAAACATGATGAAATGAGTTTTCATGAAAACCAAAAATGCAAAACCAATGTTTTCAGACTGGGGCGGATGGATGGATTTGGGTGGATTCTGGCAAAGGCTAGTACCGTCCCTGGTCAATTAAGGACCGAGCCATGAGACTTACAACTTAGAACGAGCCAATACAACCGTACTTCTCGAATGGGTATAGACCTAGCGGAGTAGATAACCGAGCGGAGACAGTATCCCTGCATAGTGGTTCAGGTGTGGGTGTTGAGTTAAGGACCTACCAATAGGTAGAGTGTCCTGGGCCTACCAATGGTAGAGTGCCATAATTGTGATAAGACAAAAGACCTTTATGTGAATAATAAACTAAACTTAACGATGACTTAAAGATTAAGTGAGTTATCTCTCTTACCCCAGGAACGCCAGAACTCCTCTCACTGCTAGGAAATGACGGCTAGAGTGCATGAGGACTTAAGTTCATGGAGCGGGTACTACCAAAGTGAGGTTATCGAAAAGCTTTGCCGTGACCATCCCATATAGAGGGATGTAAGCTCATTCAATGAGCAGTTGCAGAGTACGGATAAAGTGTACATCCACTGCAGTGTGAGTAAATCAATCTATTCTAATAGTCGCGCTCGCGGTTAATGAGCGACGTGACAAGTTTCTCCCGTGGCTAGACTCATAAATTTTTAAAATGATGGGTTGGTATGCATAATGATTTTGTGTGCTGGTGGACTCAACTTCTCGACCTACGAGAAGGGTTAGACTCCCCGGAAAAACCATGACGAACCGGAGACGGGAAACCATCCTTGGTATCACGATGGATGGCAGACAGAACCGTCACCGATTTAATATACTCTGAAACTAAAATTGGACTGGCTAGATGTTAGGTTTGTGAAATGATTTGTGAAAATTGGCTTTGTGCAAATAAACCACAGCCACCCTTTGAATGACCCTATCATGTGCATCATTCTGTGTTGGCTTGCTGAGTACGCCAGGTACTCACCCTTGCTATACGCACAAACCTTCAGATGGTGGGAACGAAGACCTGGATGACCCGTATGCCTACTACCAGGATGAATGAAGATAATGGAGCGCAATAGGTCTTAGTCCCCAGTCGTTGCCTGTAGGAGATCGACTTGCCGCTGCCTTCCGTCTGCTATCTTATCTAATTTTTGCTTTTGGTTGTATCCAGACCAGTAGGTCATGTATGTATTGGATATTGCATTCGGGCCTAATATTGTAATACTTTTGCTGTAAGACTATTCGTGCACTTTGCACCTGATAATTCAGTACTGTATTCGTGGGTACCAAACTACTTGATCCAGGGAAATGGTACTATGAACATGAATGATTCCCGTTCCAAAAACGGGGGTCCACAGCTTGCTTGATTTCTCTCTTCACCGATCTTCGAGTTTGGATTTCGTGTGTATGAGATTTGTGGTTTTGAGTTTGTGTGAATGCTTTATGTTGACTTCGTGAAGATTTGTGAGCACTTGATTTATCCCCAAGTGATCCTTGCGTCATCTATTACTCTTGGAGGTTGAGAACTCCTAGGCGGCTAGGTATCACTCTTGAGCCATCGATTCATTTGTGGTTGGCTGGAAAAAGTTTGTGAAGGTTGGATCTCACATCTGAAAAGAAAAAGATATCATTAGTGGAAGGAAGAGTGCTTTGTGCAACCTCTAGAGGAAAAGGGTTAGTGAAGACTTAGCTCTTTGTGAGCTTCTCAACGGAGACTAGAATCCCCTCAAGGATTCGAACTTTGGGAACACCTCATCTTGCAAGAACCTCAGTAATATTCCTCTCTCCCTTCTCTAGCTTTGCTTCTTTATACCACTTCTAGTCTAGTTGTTGTTAGTGCTTGTTCTTCTTTCTTCCGAGTAACTAGATCTAGTATACCTTGGGCTATGTGTTTACTCTATGATTTTTGAAATTTCAAAAAAGTGGTTTTTGGAATTTTTGAAAAGTGTTCTTCGGAATTTCTGAAAAACTTTGCTTTCACACTTATTTAAGTTTTAGTATTAGCCTATTCACCTCCTCTATACCTAAATGTCTTTTTCAGTTAATAAATATATTAGACAAACAGACGATATAAGCTTGTAGTTAGGGTTTTATCAAACCTTTAACCCAATACCCGAGGTTTCACAAAACAAATTACAATACCTGTGAGTTTTTGCGTTACAGATGCTCCAAAACCTAAGATTTTATAAAATTTACTCATATTTATTTTTATTTTATACTCTTTTTGAAGGGTTACGCGGAGGCTACGCTAGCCGAAAACAAAAACTTTTAACCGCGCAAACCAGAACACTTGCAAGTAAGGGCCGATAGATCGTTACCGATTGGAGTAGAGTGCGGCGAATAGCCAATCGGGGCAATCCGATCCGGAACAAGTGTAGCCAATTCCCGAAGACAACCGATTCGCCAATCGCCCGATTCGAGTCGTCCGCCGCGTTCTCACGCCTCGCTCCGATGCGCCCGACCGCACCGATCAACAGCGCAACGTAGCGGCGCCGCTACCGGTATCCACACGTCCGGGGACGAACGCCGAACACCCGTGTGCTAGCACGCGATGCAAGGCTAGGGTTTGGCTCGAAAGTGGGGAGGGTTTCCGTGGAGATTGATCTCGGCGACTTCGTTGTACGCGATGCAATTGACATGTCGCAGCTCTCCACCTCTCCCTCCTTTATATAGAGTTGGCCGACGGGACTAGTGGCCGATTAGGACTCTATTTTGAATCGGATCTCATCCGTATCTCATAGAGTTGGCCGCCCATACGTCGTAAGCCCATAGGACTCTATCCGATTGGATCCCTATCCGATCGAGCCGTATCCGAGTCCAACTCGAATATCTATTCTATCCCCTTAAGCGTGCGACCCAGGGTTCGGTATACTCGGTTTCGGCTATAGTCTAACTTTGCCGATCGACGGCTCGAGTCCAACTCACCAGCACATCAATAGCGGCGCCTAGCGGCACATATTGACACCATAGTATACAAGAATATAATATCGGCTCGAACCTGTAATGTGTACACAAATCCCTTTGCCTCACGATACCGGTTAAGCTATAGGCAAGATGTATGTCATCCCTTCAATAGCTTAACCATTCACTCGAACCGTATTAGATTATCCGTCCGTTGATTGACTCCTCAATCAACTTAGCATGGCCATGCATTTCCATAATCCATTACCTCGAGGGGCCCGAGATATCTCTCCAAAGGAGGGGCAAATTCCATCTTGATCACTCACATCCCACTCCATGTTTCATAGAAAACCCGAAAACTACCTTTATAACTACCCGAGTTACGGAATAGCGTTTGGTAGTCCCAAAGTAGGCTACTACACATGTTGGAATCCATGGTGATCTCGGTCTAAGGACTTTGTACCAACACTACCCGAGACCAACTAATGGCACATTAATTCCGTAGTGTCTCATGGTGGGTCTATCCAACAATGTGTTCTCCAACACATATGTCCATGTTTATTGATTTGGTATCTCCATACCCATGATCTATGAGACATGATCATCAATCAATAAACATGCCGATCTTAGAATCATATTTGTTCCAACAATATGACATATGATCGAGGATCGTTTAGAAATAGATTCATACATATCGAGTCTCATAAATAAGTCACGTACTTATTGATCAATACAAGATGTCTATTTCATGGAACCGAATAACACTTTATTCATAAATACATAAACATTGACGTGATATCCAACATCTCCATGTTGCCTCTAGGGCATATCACTAACAATCTCCCCACTTGCACTAGAGTCAATCATGTAAGTATATAATACCCATTGCTCTTGTGTGCGCCTCATGCTTCGGTGAGGGACGAGGTTTTGTCGGCGGATCGGCTATGTTGAGATCCGTGTGCACTTTGCATATCTTGACATCACCTCTGTCCACTATCTCGCGGATGAGATGATATCGCCGAAGTATGTGTTTGGACTTCGATGTGACCTCGGCTCCTTGGCTTGCGCAATGGCTCCACAATTGTCACAATAGAGAGACATTGGACCAGTCGCACTAGTCATCACACCAAGCTCGAAACGAATTTCTTGATCCAAACAGCCTCCTTTGCGGCTTACGGAAGCAATGTACTCGGCCTCCGTTGTAGAATCAGCAACGATCCCGCTTGGAACTCTTCCAGTGACTGCGTCTCCGTTTAGGCGAACACGAACCCGTTGCGATCTATAATCATACTTGTCTGTTTGGAAGCTAGCATCGGTGTAACCACTTACAACGAGCTCTTCTTCACCTCCATAGACTAGGAACATATCCTTAGTTCTTCTCAAGTACTTAAGGATATTCTTTACGCGATCCAGTGACATTCACGGATCGACGGTATCTCGCTTGTAGCACTCAAAGCGTACGAGACATCAGGCGTGTACAAAGCATGGCATACATGATGGATCCAATTGCCGAAGCATATGGAACCATACCCATCTTATTCCGCTCATCATGTGTCCGAGGACACCGATTCTTGCTAAGATTAATGCCATGTGATATGGGCAAGAAACCTTTCTTGGAATCATGCATGTTGAACCTTTTCAACACCTTGTCGATGTATGTACTTTGGCTTAATCCAATTAGCCTCTTGGATCTATCTCTATAGATCCGAATGCCTAATATGTATGCTACCTCCCTAAGTCTTTCATGAAAAAACTATTTTTCAATGAATACTTGACGGATTCTAGCATAGGGATATCATTTCCAATCAACAATATGTCATCCACATATAAGATTAAAAATACAATTGCGCTCCCACTGACCTTTTTGTAAACACAGGCCTCTTCTTCATTTTTGATGAAACCAAACCCTTTGATTACTTCATCAAAACGAATATTCCAACTCCGAGATGCTTGCTTCAATCCATAAATGGACTTCGTAGCTTGCATATCTTTCCAGCGATTCTGGATCGACAAAACCCGAGGTTGTATCATGTATACATCCTCGCTTAGGTTTTCATTTAGGAAAGCCGTTTTGACATCCATCTGCCATATCTCATAATCGAAATATGCAGCAATCGCTAGGATAATCCGAATAGATTTAAGCATTGCGACGGGCGAGAAGGTTTCATCATAATCAACTCCTTGAATCTGTTTAAAACCTTTCGCCACCAATCGCGCCTTATAGATGTGAACATTTCCATCCATATCGGCCTTTTTCTTAAAAACCCATTTACACTCAATGGTTTTGACACCATCGTGGATCAACCAAGTTCCAAACTTGATTGTCGTACATGGATTCTATTTCGAATTTCATGGCTCCAAGCCACTTGTTGGAATCGGGTCCCACCATCGCTTCCTCATAGGTCTTAGGTTCATCGTTGTCCAACAACAATATATCACGTTGTTCCGCACTGTACTGTCGGTGCACGACGTGATCTTTCGACCTCCGTGGGGGGTGTATCTACAACCGGTGGCGCAACACTTTGCTCCTCCGTTGTGGTTCCGTGGTCGCCGAAACGTTTTCGGTGTTTCTTGAACTTCTTCAAGATGCACCCTGCTCCCACTAACCCTTCTTGAAAGAAACTCTTTCTCCAAGAAGACACCGTGTCGAGCGACAAACACTTTGCCTTGTTCCCGATTATAAAAGTAATATCCCTTGGTTTCCTTAGGATATCCCACAAAGAAGCACTTGTCGATTTGGGTGTGAGCTTGTCGATCTAACGTTTTACATAAGCTTCGCATCCCCAAATTTTGAGAAAAGACAAACTAGGGGTTGCCCCTGTCCATATCTCATATGGTGTCTTTTCAACCGACTTAGATGGAACTCTATTTAGTGTGAGCGCATGTGTTCAAGAGCATATCCCGAAGGATAACGGAAGATCACTTTGGCTCATCATCGACCGCACCATGTCCAACAAGGTGCGATTTCTCCGTTCGGACACCCCATTCCATTGTGGAGTTCGGCGGAGTCAACGTGGAACAATTCCACAATCTTTCGATGATTACCAAACTCTTGGCTCAAGTATTCTCCTCCACGATCGATCGTAGAAACTTGATTGTTTTCCCTAAATGATTCGTACTTCATTCTGGAATTCTTTGAACTTTTCAAAGGATTCGGACTTATGCCTCATTAAGTAGATATAACCATATCTACTAAAGTCATCGGTAAAGGTAATGAAGTACGATAACCACCTCGGTCGTTGAGCTCATTGGTCCACATACATCGGTATGTACGAGTGCCAATAAGTCACTTGCTCTCTCACTATGTCCCGTGAAAGGTGCCTTTGTCATCTTACCAAGTAAACAAGACTCACATGTCTCAAATGATTCAAAATCAAAAGAGTGAAGCGGTCCATCCTTATGGAGCTTCTCCATGCGTTTCGATTTATATGACCTAAGCGACAATGCCGGATAAACGTGGGGTTTATATCATTAGAGAGTTGCCTTTACGTATTAATGTTATAGATGGGAGATGCTTCAAGATTCAAAACGTATAATCCATTCACCAATGGAGCATGAAAATAGAACATATCGTGAGATATATTGAACAACCATTGTTCATTGATCTAAAATCATATCCTTCCGCTTGCAAACATGAAGCGAAAATAACGTTTTGACATAGTGTTGGAACACAATAACAATTATTCAATTCCAAAACTAATCCGAGGTAGATGAAGTGGTACTGTGCCGAAAGAATCGTAGCAACGCTTGCTCCATTGCCGACGCGCAGGTTCACCTCGCCCCTTCTCAATCCTCTACTTCTTCTCATTCCCGCAACGACTTGCAAATATGAGCTATTGATCCGGTATCAAATACCCAAGAGTCAATAGGTGAAGTAGCAAGATTAATGTCTATAACATTAATACCGGCGAAGTCGTACTTTGCTTCTTTTTGAGATCCTCCATGTACTTTTGCGTTCCTCTTCCGTGGCTCGTCTCCTTGCAATAGAAGCAAACGGCATCGATGCCGCCGACCCCTTCTTGCCCTTCTTTGCATTGGAGGCACTCGCGATCTCATCGGGAGTTAACTTCCTCTTGGTGCAAAGTTTCTTGACATGTGGTTTGCGCTTAGCCTTCGCATCATCATCACATGATGACCGTTTTCTGGATACTCTCCTCACTGTCTTTAGCATCCCATGCAATTCACCAAGGTTCTATCCATATTGTTCATGTGATAGTTTAATATGAATGGCTCGAAGCTCGGAGGGAGCGACCGGAGAATTACGTCTCGTAGCCAACTCTTGACTAAGAGGAAACCTAGTTTCTCAAGACTCTCGATATAGCCAATCATCTTTATCACATGCGGATGACGGGATTCCCTCAACAAGCCCGCATGTAAACAAGGACTTTGAGGTATTGGACCTCTCGGCTCGAGCTTGGTTCTCAAACATGCCACGCAGCCACCCGAATAATAGTGTGAGCATCGTTGCTCTCATATTGCTTCAAGCTCGGGGGACATTGTAGCAAGCATGAGACGGCTTATGTCTAGGGCATCATTAGTGTGCTTCTCGTAAGCTCTCCGTGCGTTGCAGTGGCATTATTTGGCAAATCCTCCGGATAAGGTACTTCAAGAACGTACTCCTTGTGCTCTTGCTTGAGAACAATTCTCAAGTTGCGATACCAATCCATAAAGTTGGTTCCATTTAATTTTTCCTTTTCGAGAATAGATCGCAAATTAAAGGTACTAGGTGTAGCATTAGCCGCCATTTATTCTACAACGAAAAAGCAAAGTTTAGCACAATGTTTATGCTATGTCTATTGTTAAACAATTTAACATTAGACTCCCGTTACGTATTTTACACCTTCCCTCTAGGTTACGTATTGGGTCAAGATCCACATGTTAGTTAATTTTCTAGTGAGCTTTGGCATCACTGCTAGAAAATTAGTAACATCGGTAAGCAACACCTTGCTAATCACATCTCTATGTGACTCTTGTTGTTGGTGTGACATCTCCATGCCCCGGCGCCAACCTATGCCCCAAGGCCCAAAACTGTTTTGATAGTCTTGTTAAGTAAACCAAATGCTCCTGCATGTATATGTCTGACATATACCCCCTCGTGTTATTGTGGAGATTATGGCAATCGTGTATCTACATGGCAAGCTTATCCGATTGGAGGTAGGGATAGATTGCACTCGCCATATCGTAAACCGAACATGACTTGGGTGTTACGATTGCCGATAGAGATAAGGCAATCGGCCTATAGTCACGGTTTGGTAAGATTGAGAAACCAACTTAGAGTAAGATAGGGTTTCCGATCTGTAAGCCCTCCTCCCAAGACTATATAACGGGGGTTAAGAGGCGTCCCTTGAGGGATATCAGATTCTAGATCAGAGATTCCGATAGGAGATCAACTTTTAGCTTTCAGCTTTAGATCACGAGATCAATAAAGACACTCGGCGGATTGAATCCACCGAAACAGGAGTAGGGTATTACCTCACGAGAGGGTCTGAACCTGTCTAAACCTTCTTCTTCTTCTAACCCATTGTGCTTGGCGATCTCGACTGCGACTCCAGAAATCATATTGCCGAAACCAAGTTTCGACAGTTGGCGCGCCAGGTAGGGGGCCGCGCGTCGAGACTTCTTCAACAATCTCGCCGACAAGCGTGATGGGATCTCCTTCAAGATTCGGCGACTTCGCCGCCAACTTCTTCGACAACTCCTCCTTCGACTCGGATTCAAACCAGTCGGAAGGAAAAACCCACTCGGCGCCGTTCGGGCTCCCCAATAGCGCCGAGATCTTCGACGACATCTTCAAGATCAAGATGCAATCTACTTTCTCCGATGACGGACTTCACTCGGCACCATTCGGATCACCGAATACCGCCGAAATCTGCGCCAATCTTCTCACCTCCCCGACGGAGGCAATCTATTCGGACGAAGACCTCTCGGTGCCGTTTGGGTTACCGGACGCCGCCGAGATCTACAACAAACTTCTCTCCCCGAGTCGGCGGCGACCCACTCGGAGGAGCCCACATCCCCAAGCTCGACTCGGGACTGGAACGATCCGGATCGGGGCTACCCAGGATCAAGGGAGGTCGCCGTCATCCTCCCATCATTCGGCTCCCGCCCATCTTCGGAGCTCAATGGATACCTCGGCTCCGCCGGCTTCGACAACCTTTATGGCATCCCTTCGACGAAGCCGACAACTCCAATTGCCGCATGGACTATGAGCCGAAGTGCTTTGATGTCCTCATGGCCGAGCCGGATGAGTCCGACTCAGCCATGGCCGAAGGCTTGCGAAGAAGAGCGAGCCAAGATGGAGCACGAGCGCAAGACGGCCGAAGAGGAAAAACAACGCAAGGACGAGGCCGACAAGAGGAAGCAGGACCTACGTGCGGCGGACGATCGCCGAGGCCATCCTCCAAACACGGGTCCGCAACACCAACATCTTCCAGACGCCACAGCAGAACGCGTTGCCGCGCCACCCTCTTGGACACCGTCATGGAGACGGCACCGCCAACGTGACTCCGATACTCGACAAGATCAAGACCATCGTCGCGCCACGCCTAACGGCCACCCCACCACCTCGGCACGAAGGCCGACGAATCCGGCCGAAACGCCGACAAGAGCCGGCTTCCGCCTCTAAGGTCGGGAGACTATAAGAGGCCCGAGCCAGATCAGTCGACGACCAGGCCAAGAGGCCCACCCCGCGAGTCCACGCTAAAGTACCAGGAGCAGACGGCCGACTCCCGCGACAAACGCATGGACGTCCACCCGTCCACCACCGCGTCCGCCGCAACAGCTCCAGCTACCCAACCAGCCAACCGAAGACCCCGCCGAGTGATCTGCGGGAAGTCCTCGATCGCCGTTACCAAGAGCGAGACCGACGCACTCGGGAAGATCGGAGGGGATCACCCGATAGCGGCGACGACGGAGTACCGGCCTTCACTCGAGAGCTCCGCCGAGTGCACTGGCCGAGTGGGTTCAAGCCCACAGGGATTGAAAGGTACGACGGCAAGACAGACCCCGAGTCGTGGCTTACCGTGTGCACTCTCGCCATCCGCGCAGCAGGTGGCGACAAAAAGGCTATGGCCAATTACTCGCCTATGGCCCTCGCCAACTCAGCGGACACGGCTCACGAGCTGCCAAGAAGCTCAATCGGCTCGTGGAGCGAGCCGAGGATCACTTCATCGCCAACTTCCAGGGCACCTTCGAGAGGCCCGGCACACACTTCGACCTATACAACGTTATCCAAAAGCCGGACGAGCCCCTGAAGGACTACATCCGCCGTTTCTCCGAGAAGCGCAACAAGATCCCGAACATCACCGACGACATCATCATCGCCGCCTTCCAGAAGGGAGTCCGTGATGAGCTGCTAATCGGGAAGTTCGGGCGCAAACCACCGAAGACGGTGAAACAGATGTTCGAGACGGCGAACTCATACGCGAAGTCCAACGACGCCATTAAGGCTACCCGTCAAGATCGGCCCGACAGGAGGGAAGACAAGCAGGCAGGAGGAAGCCGGAATCCTAAGAAGGATAACGGCAACGGCAACAACCAAGGCCAGAAAGATCGCAAGCGCCAATCTGAAGACCTAGTGGCCGCAACCTCCAACACTCAACGTCGTCCCCGAGTCGCCGCCTACGACGCCATCATGAATGCCCAGTGCACCCATCATCCGAATCATAAGCATGCGGCGAAGGACTGTTTTATCTACAAGCAATTCGCCGAACAGTACGCGGCAGCTCAACAAGAAGCCGACTGACGAGGCTGGTCCGTCAGGCGCCAAAAAGAACAACACGGCTGAAAATGCCGAACCTTTTCAAGATCCAGTGGGGGAGCTCAACCACATCTTCAGGGGGCCGCTAGCCTATGAATCCAAGAGGAAACAGAAGCTAACTGACCGAGAGGTCAACGCGGCTCAACCCGAAGTCCCTCAGTATCTGCGATGGTCGGAAGTGGCCATCACTTTTGACCGCTCGGATCACCCCGACCGAGTGGTTCACCCGGGGTGCTTCCCACTCGTCCTGGATCCCGTGGTCCGCAATATCAGGCTCAAGCGCGTCCTCATCGACGGGGGCAGCGCCCTCAACATCCTGTTTGCCAAGACCATGGATGAGATGCAGATCCCGAGGGCCGAACTAAAGGCAAGCTCAGCCCCCTTCCACGGAGTCATCCCGGGGCTATCATCTACACCACTCGGGCACATCTCTCTCCCTGTCACCTTCGGGGCCCGAGAGAACTTCCGAACGGAGAACGTCACTTTTGAGGTGGCCGACTTCAAACAAAGCATACCACGCCATCATTGAAAGACTGCGCTTGCCAAGTTTACCCGCACTACACCTATCTCTCGCATGAAGATGCCAGTCCCAACGGCGTCATCACTCTTCGCAGCGATGTGAAGCAAGCCTTCACTGCGATAAGGAGAGCTGCGACATGGCCCAATCTCGCGAGAGATTACGTGGCCAACAAGAAGTCCGACTGGCCGCATCGCCGGCGCAGGCGAAGTCCCCGCGAAGAAGATAGCCAAATCGGGATCCGGCGACGCCAAGACCAAGAAGATCTCCCTTGATCCAACGGATCCTCGAAACTTGAATCGGTGCCGACCTAGATCCCAAATAGGAAAGCGCGCTCGTCACCTTCCTCCAAAATAATAAAGATGTTTTTGCTTGGAAACCATCGATATGCCCGGAATTCCTAGGGAGGTGATCGAGCACTCTTTGCACGTCAAAGATGACGCCAAACCGATAAAACAACGATTACGCAGATTCGCGCAGGATCGAAAAGACGCTATCAAGGAAGAACTCGCAAAGCTCTTGGCTGCCGGCTTCATCAAAGAAGTCCTTCATCCCGACTGGTTAGCCAACCCAGTCCTAGTCCGCAAGAAGACGGGCAATGGCGCATGTGCGTTGATTATACCGACCTCAACAAAGCTCGCCCCAAAGATCCTTCGGGCGCCTCGTATCGACCAAGTCGTTGACTCAACAACAGCCGCCAACTCCCGAGTTTCCCGGACCATTACTCGGGCTATCATCAGATTAGCTTAAAAGAATCCGACTGCCTGAAGACATCCTTCATCACGCCATTTGGGGCCTACTGCTACATCACCATGCCTTTCGGCCTGAAGAACGCCGGTGCCACATACCAACACATGATCCAAAGATGCTTCTAGACGCAGATCGGCAAGAACGTTGAAGCTTATGTCGACGATGTTGTCATCAAGACCAAGCAGAAAGAAGACCTGATCGCCGACCTAGAAGAAACCTTTGCAAACATCCGGGCCTTCAGAATGAAGTTAAACCCAGAGAAGTGCACTTTCGGCGTTCCATCAGGCAAACTGCTCGGCTTCATGGTGTCACATCACGGCATTGAAGCCAATCCAGAGAAGATCAACGCCATCCTGAGCATGAAGCCCCCGAGTAACCAGAAAGACGTCCATAAGCTCACTGGCTGCATGGCAGCGCTAAGCCGCTTCATCTCCCGACTCGGCGAGCGAGGCATGCCCTTCTTCAGATTGCTAAAGAAGACAGACGACTTCCAGTGGACCGCGGAAGCCAACAAGGCCTTTGAAGATTTCAAAAGTTCCTTACAACGCCGCCGTCCCGGCCTCGCCTCAACCCGGAACCTCTGTGCAGACAGCGTTTCACCACTCACCAAGTGGTTAGTACGGTCCTTGTGGTCGAACGCGAAGAAGAAGGACGGGCTCGAAAGATTCAAAGGCCAATCTACTTTGTTAGCGAAGTATTGGCAGGAGCCAAAATTCGCTACCCTCAGGTACAAAAATTACTCTATGGTGTTCTAATAACCGCGAGGAAATTGGCACACTATTTTCGTGGTCACTCGGTCACCCTCGTCACTTCTTTCCCACTCGGCGATGTCATCCACAACCGCGAGGCAACCGGACGCATCGCCAAGTGGGCTCTAGAGCTAATGCCATTGGACTTGACTTTTAAGGCGAGGACGTCCATAAAGTCGCAAGCCTTGGCGATTTCTGGCCGAGTGGATCGAACAACAAGAGAACGTACCTCGGGAAGACCTCCAACACTGGACCATGCACTTTGACGGATCCAAGAGGATCACCGGCTTGGGAGCAGGAGTTGTGCTGATCTCCCCGACCGGGGAAAGGCTAAGATATGTCCTTCATCTTCACTTCTCTGCCTCACACAACGTCGCCGAGTACGAAGCCCTCTTACATGGACTGCGCCTCGCAGTTTCACTTGGGATACGTCGGCTCATCGTGAAAGGCGAATCCCAGCTGGTCGTCAACCAAGTAATGAAGGACTGGTCCTGTCTAAATGACACCATGGAGGCCTACCGGCAAGAGGTCCGCAAACTTGAAGACAAGTTTGACGGGCTCGAACTCTCACATGTCTTGAGGCATAACAACGAAGCAGCCGACGAGTTGGCACAATTCGGGTCTAAGCGCGAAGCTGCCCCAACAGACGTCTTTGTCGAGCACCTCCACGAACCAACCACCACGGCAAAGACAACTACCAATCAAGAAGTTGCAAACGAAGTCGCCATGACCGATGCCGACTGGAGGACGCCGCTCATCAAATTCCTAACCCAGCAAGAGCTGTCGGATGACCGGGATGAAGCAGAACGCGTCCGGCGTCGTTGCCAAGCATATATCATGGTTGACTCCGATCTATACAAGAGAAGCCCCTCCGAAATTCTAATGAGATGCATCACACCCGAGGAAGGGAAACAGCTACTCCAAGACATCCACTCGGGCATATGCGGAAGCCACGTGGCAGCACGCACTCTAGTCGGCAAAGCTTACAGGCAAGGTTTCTTCTGGCTTACCGCGGTCTCCGACGCGGATAAAGTCGTACAACGAACTGCGAAGGCCGCGCTTTTCGCCCGACAAAGCCATGTCCCGCCAGAGCTTCAAACAATCCCACTATCCCGGCCGTTCGCGGTATGGGGCTTGGACATGGTCGGCCCTTTCAAGAAAGCTCCAGGAGGATTTACACACCTCTTCGTCGCAATCGACAAGTTCTCCAAGTGGATTGAAGCCAAGCCGGTCGCCACAATTACTGCTGATAAAGCACGGGACTTTTTCCTCAACATCATGCACCGCTTCGGCGTCCCAAACAGAATCATAACTGACAACGGGACTCAATTCACGGGAGGCGTCTTCAAGGAATTCTGCGAGGACTTTGAAATCAAGATCTGCTATGCATCGCTTGCCCATCCCAAAAGCAACGGACAAGTCGAACGAGCCAACGGCATGGTCCTCCAAGGCATCAAGGCCCGCGTTTTCGATCGCCTAAACCCCTACGCGGGCAAGTGGGTCCAAGAACTTCCCTCGATCTTATGGTCGCTGCGGACCACACCCAGTCGGGCTACCGGCCAAACTCCCTTCTTTTTGGTCTATGGCGCAGAGGCCATGTTGCCAAACGAGGTGGAGTATGAATCCCTCCGGGTCCGCAGCTTCAATGATGAACGCTACGACCCCGATCGAGTGGATGACCTCACCCGATTGGAAGAGGCCCGTGAGGCGCCCTCATCCATCGGCCAAATACCTTCAAGGGCTCGGAAGATACCACATCACAACATTCGAGCACGAGCTTTCATCGTTGGCAACCTGGTCCTACGCAAGATCCAGGACCACCAAAGACCGTCACAAGTTATCCCCCTTATTGGAAGGACCGTACATAATCGCCGAGGTGACTCGGCCGGTGCATACCGGCTAAAGCGTGAAGACGGGTCTATGGTGGAGAACTCCTGGAACATCGAGCATCTTCGACGATTTTATGCTTAATTTGACTAAGGTTTCATGTTTTCCTTGATCGCCAATCTCAAGCAAGATGACTTCTTGAGTTAGCGATGGGGTACATATGTCAATAAAGCTCAAGTTTCCCTCATCAACTTCGTGCATGATTTTGTTTATCATTGCTTAATGTTCTTCGATTCGAGTTCGGTGTCTAAGGACCGAGAGTTTTCGATGACCTAATCGAGCCTAGGCTTGGTGACAGACGAAAACTACTTAAGAAATTTCACACAAAAACTCGGATCAAGGCATTAGCATAAATAAACTAGATATATCACAAGTTCTACATCAAAGCATCACGATTACACGACATTTACAAGACAAAGTTTGAAAGAAGAATCAAATCTTGAAATTGTTCACTACATCAATGGATATCTTCTTCGCTGCCTCCTGCGCCTCACTCAGCATATCCAAGGCCTGCTCATCCGTGGTCCCATCGGCGAAACCCTCCCCGACCGAGTGGATGTCCACTCGGGGGTAAAGGGACTTGGTCTGCGCAAGAGCCAGACCAGCCCCCATGTTCGCAGCTTCAGTGATGTGGGCCAGATACGGTCGGGAGCCAGCCGCAGCTTGTCAAAGATTTCAGTCGGGTCCAGTGAGCTGGTCCCAACCCCATGATGGAATAAGGATAACAAGATCGGCATAGCGGCATTAGCGACCTCTTCCCGAATCTCTTCGGTTTGTTTGACCCGCCCAAGCAAGACGTCATATTGAGCTCGGGTCTTAACCTTGTAAGCCGCCAAAAGCATCTAATCATGCAAGGCACTCGGAAATAAAGCGCGCAAGGAGTGTTACTTCAAAGAGGCTTACCTTCAAACTCGGCCTCCATCTCGGCTTTGTCAAGGCTGATTGCCTCCAGCTGGACTTGAAGCGAATGGACCTCCGAAGAATTTTCTACAAGAGAAGAAGATCATCAGCAACCGGGGTCAACATGAGAATCATGAAGAAACTCGGATAGACGGGCTTACTCCCGATTGATCCTCGGAGGTCGAGGTTCGCCTCCCGAAGCTCTGCGATCTCTCTCCTTAAAGCCGCCTCCTTCGACGCGGCCTCCTCCCGAGTGGCCTTCAGCTGTCGCTGAACGTCCTCTAAGGAGTTTAGGTGAGGAACCAGCTTCTCCAGCACCTCGGACTTTGCCATGGAGCGGCAATACTCCTTCCGCGCGTGAAAACGGAAGAGTGACCGACGAAAGATAATGATAATACAATTAAAGAGAAAGACAAAGGCTTACGTTGAGCGGCGGGTCGCCTCGTTCAAGCTTTCGACAAGGGCATCCCTTTCATCTCTCTCGGCTTGCTGTCCGGATGATGCCCGCCTTTCACCTTCTGAGTCCCGCCACTCAATCTTAATTGGGGAACCTGTGTTTCGAGGACTGCAACTGGGATTTCCTCCACCGTGGCCGGTGAATAAGAAGGACAAATGAAGACATGAAAGCTTCAAGCTGAAAGAGCAAAAGAATACTTTGACACAAATCTCACCAGCTTCGGTGGCTGCGCGCTTAGGTGGAGCGGCCCGGCTGGCCTCCTTCCTCTGGCCCTGCGCCGAGTGGCCCTCAGTCGGGGCTGCTCGAGCCGCGGCCTGAGGTTCCCCGGCCGTTGACTGGCCTCCAGTCGGGACATCCCGGCTGGTGACTAGGGGCTCCTTTCTCGGGGCATCCTTCTTCGGAGGCGAGGGTTGTTTGCCCGAAGCGCTCACGCTCGGTTGTGGGCTCCGGGGCTTTGGCTCTACTGGCTTTGGCACCTCGGGAGCTGCGGCCGGGGTCGGCCCTTCACCTCCCCCGGCAGGATCTATGTCTTGGGGCCTCCTGTGAAAATGAATGCGGCTGGGGTAAAGATAAAGAAAGCTTTCAACGAAGAGTTCGCACTCGGTTCTGAGCATAGCATACCGGACGACGGCGGATCTTGGCGCGTCCGTGGCGATCGCCTTAGAGGTGGGGTCTCGGCGGAGGAGCGGGACGTCGTCATCCGAATCCTCGATGATCAGCCTCCTTTTGCTCGCCCGCTTGTTTGAGTCTTCACTCGGCGCCGCTCGCTTCCCGGCAGGATCGCTTTGGATCTTGATCCCGCCAGCCGGCTTCTTGGCGGGGCGACGCGGCGCGTCATCGTGGGACACCTTGTACGGCATGGAGGTGATAGAAGCATTTTTCCTGCAGAAGAAAGAATGCACAACGCTAAGAGACAAGATATCAAGATTGAAAGACACTATGAGGCAACCAGTCGGCTACGGAGGAGGAGGTCGGTGGATGCTAAAGGGAAGAACGGCGAGAATGAGGCGCGCTCGACGCAATCCCACGAGAAGATCTTGTACATCCGGATCTTCGGGATTTCATAGCTGAGCGGATCTGGATCTTCCCGATTGGGGTCCTTCCCGCCTCGTACTCGAAGGCCGGCTTGACGGTCCTTGATTGGCTCCAGTCGGCACCTGATGAAGTGCCGAGTGATCTGTTCGCCGTGAAGACCCTTTTTTTTCATCGCCAGGATCTTCGCAAGCAGCTTGTTGGCCTCGTCCCAATCTTGGGCTACTGGAACAGTGCTCCAAGATGGCCTGGGGACAGGGGGAAGACCGACGAAGGCTGGCAGGCTGGGTTCAGGGTTGCTAATGTAGAACCAGCCCGCGTGCCATCCCTTATTGGAGGACTTTAAGGGAAGAGAGAAGTACTCCTTACGGAGAGATCCGCGGAGTTGGAAACCTGCCCCGCCAACAACGCATGGGTGGTCCTTGTTCGGATGCGGCTTGAGATAGAATATGCGGCGGAAGAGTTGGAAGTGGGGGAGGATGCCAAGGAAGGCTTCACATACATGAATGAAGAGGGCAATGTGAAGCATCGAGTTGGGGTTCAGATGGTAGAGTTGAAGACCATAGTAATCTAAGAGCCCCCGGAAGAACTCGGAGGCGGGAAGGCTGAACCCGCAATAGAAAAAAGAAGTGAAAACAACAAGCTCACCGGTGTTCGGGGTTGGGAAGTCCTCCCCCGCCGCCGGGCGCCATCCCATTATCTCCTTCGACGGGAGCACGCCGTGCTTCACCATCTCTTTGAGAGTGGATTCCCTCACATCTGATGCGGCCCATTGGTCAAACGGGATCCTTTTTTCCTCCGCCATGAGAGTGGTGTTGATGAGAAGTGGATCTGGTCAGAAAAGGTGGGGATTTTGACAAAGGAACTTGGGAGATCTGGCTGCGGAAGCTAGTTGTTGTAGAGGGCGAGTTCCTAGATGGATGGATTTGGGAGCGCGCGAGTCTAGGGTTCTCCGCAGTGAACTGGTGAACAGTACTGCGAAAAAGGGGAAACTTTTGGAAGATGAAGAGGCGGGGACGACCTCGTGCCTTTATAGAAAGATTTGAGGGTTGCGCTAGGTTTTCTAGTGATTGGGCCGAGCCCATAAGAAAATCTACGGCCCGGCTAAGGTGTGGCCCGACGCGTGTCCTTAGGGACTTAAGCGGATGAGCTTAAGCAGATTTGCCCTGGCAATATGCACGTATCCGAGTGCCCTGTACCTTTGAAAATCCTTCCATACCGCGGTTTGCTTGACTTCATGAGAAGCTGGCACGATGCAACTTGGAAGGTGACCGACAGCTAAGTTTCTATAGCTGCCTTGATGACAAGGGTTGTTTGGTTTTTTGGCATTTGATCAAGTAATCTTATCAATGCTATTTATTTTTCCACCTTGGTGAAGATCTTCATAGATTGAGACCAGTATTATGGCAAAAGCTATTTAATAACTTGGTCATATTTTTCATATGATTGAAAGAACTCGTTTCCCATGAGGGATGATTAAAATATTTGTTCCGGGTTGACTCGGGCAGATCCACTCAGATAAGCATAAGCTTATCGAGTGTTTTTTCACCTATGAGGGTTGATTGAGTTATTTGTTCTGAGATGACTCGGGCAAATTCACTCGGATAAGCGTAAGCTTGCCGAGTGATAAAGTTGCTTTAGCATGAGCTAAGCATCTACATAAGAATGATTTTTTATAGTTCTTGACTATATGCTTAGTCTGTTTTTGACTAACCACATAGTCGGAGGCTACACCTAATTAGGTGCATCAGGAGATGCACCTAGATATTTATTTTTGAGAATTTTTTAGATATTTTCCAGCCCTTCACAGTCTTTGAAGCCACTCGGGAAGATTCAGGCAGAGATGATGGAATCACTCGGCGCCAAAAGCACTCAGTCAAAGAGGCTTTGGTTTGAAGCGAGCGTCTCGTCGACGAAAAGGACTCGGGGGCTACTGTGGATATTATGGCAATCGGGTATCTACATGGCAAGCTTATCCGATCGAAGGTAGGGATAGATTGCACCTGCCATATCTGTAAACCGAACATGACTTGGGTGTTACGATTGCCGATAGAGATAAGGCAATCGGCCTATAGTCACGGTTTGGTAAGATTGAGGAAACCAACTTAGAGTAAGATAGGGTTTCCGATCTGTAAGCCCTCCTCCCAAGACTATATAAGGGGGGTAAGAGGCGTCCCTTGAGGGATATCAGATTCTAGATCAGAGATTCCGATAGGAGATCAACTTTTAGCCTTCAGCTTTAGATCACGAGATCAATAAAGACACTCGGCGGATTGAATCCACCGAAACAGGAGTAGGGTATTACCTCACGAGAGGGCCTGAACCTGTCTAAACCTTCTTCTTCTTCTAACCCATTGTGCTTGGCGATCTCGACTGCGACTCCAGAAATCATATTGCCGAAACCAAGTTTCGACAGTTATGATAGAGAATGACACTCTGCTTTGGCAGACCCACCATTGACGAGCATAACGGTGACGGGTGCAACATTTGGAAGGGCATCATTACTACTTAATTTTGAGAGGGATGCTATCCTATCAAACAAACATATCACATATGAAAGCAAGAAGAATAGCATATAATGAAATAGTATGGCCCCCTTCACATGGTGATCTCCATCTCCATGTCGGCGCTGAGGATCTCCATCTTTGGCACCATCTTCCAAGTGCCGAATGCTTGATATCTTCAAACTAAGCTACTACTATAGAAGCTCTAATTGAAGATTACATCGACTCGCAGGTCGTGAAAGAATATTACAAGCATTGCACGTATGAAAGAATATTACAGGGATTGCACATATGAAAGAATATTACATGCATCACATGCATCTCATACATACAATATGGCCATACCATCTCAAAGCATTCTCTGCAAAAACAAGTTAGGCGTAGAAACGTTTTCTACCTAACGCAGAGAAACGACATCGAGACGACCTATAAGGGGGTACGCACGGGCAATCCGATCCGAAACAGTGTAGCCGATTCCCGAAGGCACCGATTCGCCAATCGCCCGATTCGAGTCGTCCGGCGCGTTCTCACGCCTCGCTCCGATGCGCCCGCCGCGGCCGATCAACGGCGCGCAACGTAGCGGCGCCTCTGCGGTATCCACACGTCCCAGGGGACAGACGCCGAACACCCGTGTGCTAGCACGCGATGCAAGGCTAGGGTTTGGCTCGAAAGTGTGGAGGGTTTCCGTGGAGATTGATCTCGGCGACTTCTGTTGTACGCGATGCAATTAACATGTCACAGCTCTCCACCCCTCCCTCCTTTATATAGAGTTGGCCGACTGGGACTAGTGGCCGATTAGGACTCTATTTTGAATCGGATCTCATCCGTATCTCATAGAGTTGGCCGCCCATACGTCGTAAGCTCATAGGACTCTATCCGATCGGATCCCTATCCGATCGAGCCGTATCCGAGTCCAACTCGAATATCTATTCTATCCCCTTAAGCGTGCAACCCCGTAGGTTCGGTATACTCGGTTTCGGCTATAGTCTAACTTAGCCGATCGTCGGCTCGAGTCCAACTCAGCCGACCATCAATAGCGGCGCCTAGCGCATATATTGACACCATAGTATACAAGAATATAATATCGGCTCTGAACCTGTAATGTGTACATAAATCCCTTTGCCTCACGATACCAGTTAAGCTATATGCAAGATGTGTGTCATCCCTTCAATAGCTTAACCATTCACTCGAACCGTATTAGATTATCTGTCTGTTGATTGACTCCTCAATCAACTTAGCATGGCCATGCATTTCCATAATCCATTACCTCGAGGGGCCCAGAGATATCTCTCCAAAGGAGGGGCAAATTCCATCTTGATCACTCACATCCCACTCCATGTTTCATAGCAAACCCGAAAACTACCTTTATAACTACCCGATTACGGAATAGCGTTCGGTAGTCCCAAAGTAGGCTACTACACATGTTGGAATCCATGGTGATCTCAGGTCTAAGGACTTTGTACCAACACTACCTGAGACCAACTAATGGCACATTAATTCCTGTAGTGTCTCATAGTGGGTCTATCCAACAATGTGTTCTCCAACACATATGTCCATGTTTATTGATTTGGTATCTCCATACCCATGATCTATGAGACATGATCATCAATCAATAAACATGCCGATCTTAGAATCATATTTGTTCCAACAATATGACATATGATCAGTGATCGTTTAGAAATAGATTCATACATATCGAGTCTCATAAATAAGTCACGTACTTATTGATCAATACAAGATGTCTATTTCATGGAACTGAATAACACTTTATTCATAAATACATAAACATTGACGTGATATCCAACATCTCCATGTTGCCTCTAGGGCATATCACTAACACTTTTCATCCTAAATATAGCAAGGATACCTAATTCTATCTCCATTGCTCTATGCAATTTTATTTTATTACACTTTTGACTACCTTTATTTTGTTTGGACTTTACAGGGTCATGGGCCCCTTTGATTTGGAGAAAAAAGAATTTTAATTTTATAGAAAAAATTTCTATGAATGTCTTTGAAACAAAGAATTGAATCATATCCTCCCCTCTAAAATCCTTACTAAATGAACAATTCTAGAGAGATTTTAGAAAAAAATTTAGCAAGAGCTTCAATCTCTTGAAAATCTATTTTTTTCATTCGATTCCTACATTTTTCTACGCTCCAATCAAACGATTGTTCATGTATTTTTCTACGTTTTGCTTCTCTATTTTGCACTTACATTCCAGTCAAATCTTACATTTTTCCTGTTTCTTCGTTTGGGCCTAAGTGATTCTTTAGTCCACATTCGGTCAATCATTCTCCAAGGGGATTAAAAAGGATTTGGAGCCTCTCAAAATCTCCTCTAGTCCCTCTTTCTCATGAGATTAACCGAACGAACTAGGCATGATTCATATGATGTATTTGTGAGTGAGTTTGGTACATGTGCGTGAGTACGTTAGGCTTGTGTTCCTAAAAGAAAAAAAATGATTGTTCTACTTCTTTCTTGAAAGTACAAAATAGTCTGTGTTCCATAAAAATCAAATCAAAGGACATATTAAACTTTTTGGAATAAGGTGGCGCTAGTTCTTTCCTTAAAATATACGGGCAAAGTTCTTTTTCTCCCTTCAACTTTGCTCAAAGTATAATTTTACACTGAACAACAAACCCATATTATTTTTCACCTGCAACTATCAAAACTAGATGCATAACACCCTAAATAATATTTCATAATACTTATAGTGGTTTGATCAAAAACGATAGTAGTTTTCTTTGCTAGCACAAACAACTTAATTAAGTGACATTTGCATATAAAATATAAAGTATAATGAGAATACAAAATAGGAAAACCACCTCCATTTCAGACAAAAACCACTGAAAAGCTTGTCCCACGGTGTTTTCTTGGTTTTGAAAATTGAGGATAAAAATAACTGATTTTATAATTTAGGATGAAATAGACTTTATGAAAATTAAATAACTAAAAAAGATTTTTCCCTGATATAAAAACTAAACTCATGATTTGGACATATCAGAATTGATTTTCAAAGTACGTACTTAGCCATCAGAAAAAACAATACATCCATCAATTATCCTCCGTATTTTCACATTCACGGTGATCCGAATAGTAAATGTTTTGCAAGGGAGCTGAATGATCATTTCAGTTCAACGAACTGTATGTTAAATCATGTATCATGCTTTTAATTGAAATAAAGTTTGTTAAGTTTAAAAATAAAAGAAGAGTAGGAATAAGGCTTCATTCATAATTACGTACTTTTAGGGTACGTCATTAGTGAATAATTAATCAATTATTATTTATTATAAATTTAAAAAGTATTTTTTAAAAAAATTATATATACCTTTTATGTAAAATAAACCGTTTAGCCGTCTAAAAACTATAATAGCGGGAGAGAGGAAGTAACCGCGGAAGTCAGCCTTAAGCCAACTGTCCAATTTGACAGTCTCAGAAAGCAAACCTCGATTTTCGATTTTTCTGTTCAATGTAAAACCGTTATGATAAATAAAGAAATTTGGTTGGATGTATCGTAACTACGAATCTGAAACAAAAGCTTATTCAAATTCGTAATACTAAAATATATCATATTCGATTAAAAATTCCTTATAACAATAAGTCCTGGTAATGCATAGAATTTCTTTCCAAATTTTGATATTAATTTACAAATATACCCTTGTTGCTTCTAGAGGGTATTGGTCTTGGCCTCCCCAAATTTCCCTAAAATCCCAACTTTTCTTCATAAAAAAATTCCTTATAACGATAATTTCTTTCCAAATTTTGATTTAAATTCACAAATATACCCTTGTTGCTTCTAGAGGGTCTTGGTCTTGCCTCCCCAAAATTCCCCTAAAAATCCCACCTTTTCTTCATCCGTTTCTGCCCCAACTACCTCCTCTCCACTCCACCTTTTGAGGATCCAAAAAAAACTACCTCCTCCACTCCATCTCGACGCCTCCTCGTCGTCTCCGGCCGCCGCTTCCCCCCTCGCTGCCGTGCCGAGACCGCCGAGAGAGTGATGGGGTGGGCGACGCGGTTCGTGGCGGCGGTGTGCTTCTTCGCGGCGGGCGTCGTCTTCGCCCCCGACGTCCTCCTCGGCGCCCGCTCCGGCTCCGCCGGCGGCGGCGCCGCCACGGCCGCCAAGGTGGCCCACCTCCTCTGCTTCGCCACCTCCTGGGGCGCCGCCCCTCTGGGCCACCTTCATCGGCGGCATCATCATGTTCAAGTAAACCCATCGCTCCTCTCCCTCCCAAAACCTTGGATTTTTAATCTCCTCGAGTTCTTGATTTCCTCCAATTCCAAGAACCGAGATTGCTTCAAATCTGGTCCGAGAATCGGGTCGATTGCTGAATGATTGTTTGTGTTGGAAGGAATCTGCCGAGGCACCAGTTCGGGAACCTGCAGGGGAAGATGTTCCCGGCCTACTTCATGCTCATCTCCGTCTGCGCCGCCGTCTCCGTCGCCGCCTTCGCCTACCTCCACCCCTGGAAGACGGCGTCCACCGTCGAGCGCTACCAGTTCGGCTTCCTCCTCGCCGCCCTCGGCTTCGACCTCTCCAACCTTCTGTTGTTCACCCCCATGACCATCGAGGTTAGTTATTACTTAATTTTCTACAAGACTACAAGCTGTCACAGTTTAGGGTTGGTGATGGAAAATTAGCAATAGTAGATAATTTATTCTTCATATATATATATATATATATATATATATATATATATATATATATATATCCTCCTAATCAACATAAGTAATACTTCACCTGTTATGCAAGTTTCTTAGACAATCGCGAGACATGGCACAACAATACATAATGTACTCTACGGGTAGCATGTTTATTTAGTGTTTAGTGCTATGGTTGACCAGCGTTTCTTGTATTGGTTGATTGTTGATTGGCTAATACTAACAATCTAGTTGTGGGATTGTGATAGTTTTAGGTTGCAGGCTTCTTTTTCTATAGTGGACTCCAGTGTTGAGAGGTTGATATTGTACTCTTAACTTGAACCTAATTTTGGATGTGATTCTGTGGGTGGGAGATGTTGGGTAATTGCTAAATAGAGAACAGCATCAGCATTAACCTTTAATTATTTTGATTGCTTATGTAATTGCTTGACCAAATTGTGACCTCCTGTAGCTGCATTATAGTGCTCATCGCTACAACCTATAATGCCAAGTTTTTAAAGGCAACTATGCTTCAGTGTGGTGTTGTTTACCATTTCATAACTCTTCCATTAAAATGTTAAATATCTTCTTGAAGACTTTTCTTCATTAAATGGCATATGAAGTGTGCAATTTTAGTATTTCGTTATGGATGTATGAATGTTGATCGACGTTAGACTCCTTCACCCCTGTTAGACCTCATGTGTTACTTTAGGTTCTTGGTTAGAATAGGCACATATGTGATGCCATAGTGTTGGTGATTACATGATGGTCTAGATGTAGAAGATTGTATCAGATTGTAAATATGTTATCTTTGTTGTTCCTAAGCAACATAAAGTGTACTTTGTTTATTAACTTGTTGATGCAACAATATATAGTCACTTGTACTTATAATATATATGTTGAATTCACAAGCAACCTCATTTTGGTTGATTACTAGTAAGCTATCACACTGCTGATGTACTTAATTTAGTTCATAATTTGCGGTATTTTCTGCTTCCTTTCAAGTATGAAACTCCTAATCCTTTGAAGTGCCTCTATCCAGTCATTTTTTGTGTAAAGTGATGTGCAGTTGAGTAGTTGACAGTGATACGTTGCCATATCCCCTATTTTGTTTTATATTCAATGATTTTTAACTACCAATACTCTAGCTAAACATGTTCATGATTCTTAGAAAGTGCAGCAACACCAATGCTTTTGTTTAATGAAATATTTTAGTTGTATACCTTTTTGGTATGAACCAAGGCATATGGTAACTACACCTAAACAAATTTAAATTTGAGGTTCCCCCTTCCTTTCTCTTGATCTTCTAGTATGGTGATAATAGTTGGTTGCTTGATCCTCGCAGATGATGAAGAAGAGGCACAAGATTGAGAGGGACCTGAGCATCGGTGAGGAGGTTGGGTGGTCCAAGAATGTTCAGGTGGCAAAAAACAACCCTACCCTTGCTGCAATCAACAAGAAGTTTGGGATGATCCACGGGCTCTCGTCTTTGGCCAACATCATGGCATTCGGCAGCCTAGCCATGCATTCCTGGTACCTTGCTAGCAAGCTTGAGATGTGAAGTGAACAAACACCCTTGACCACCATTCAGTTCAATCAGATATTATTGCATCACAATATTAATGTGGCAATGCCTCATTTGGAGAGCTTGCAGATATGTTGCTTGTACAATGACTTGAGTGGAGATTAGTTGTACTTAAAATAACGTATATAATCCACGCATTTCTCCCCACTTTATCATGAGTTCATGAACCAAATTATTCAGCTCTATTCGTGTCTCTGTTTCATATTTCGTGTTTTGAGTGGATCTTTACCAGCTTTGCTGTTTGTGTTGACAGTGTGGATTATATGCTATTATTATGGCGAATATACAGATGCGGTCGATGGGTTATTTTTCTAAATCATCCATAAGGATTAAGGGGTATTCTGATCTGTGCTCTGTTAGGACAACTGAGAATGGAAGCTCAAGTACTTTTGGATTTATCAATTTATTTAATATTTTTTTGTTTCCACTATTTCATTATCAGACTTCCAGTTTGTCGTGGGAGAAAATAAAAGTATTAGCTTATCAAACCTGCAACTAAATAATAATAAAAGCAAGCTAAAGGGGACGCGATATTGTTAAATACTGAACAGAGTTGCAGAAGAGGAGCTAAATACAATGCCACAAATTAGAGATGCTGCTATATGATTGTCACACTGACAGACAAAGTTGTTTATGTTGTTCAAATAATATATTACATCCATCTTAAACAAGACTTTACGTCTAAAAAGATTTTATTTTTCTATAAAAAAGTGAACTCTTTTCGGAACGCGGGGAAGTGTTTGCCATTGTTCACTTTCTATCACTCTTTACAAGTGTGTTTGTATGAATGTAACATCTTAAATCCATAAGGAACTAACACATTATAAGGCTCACTCTGACTCTCTGTGACACACACTCCACAGAGTGTAAGGCTTAAACTTAATTCACTCATACTAAGTAAAATTAAGAATATCTTTAGAACGGCTGAAATGGTCAGCGGAGGAAGATGAGAAGTTATCTCTCGGTGATCAGGTAATTGTTCTTGTCACGGTTCATGGAGCAATTAATTATTGGTTCATTTGTTTTTATTTATTTATTTGAATTATTCTCTCCATTCCTTATTTTGTGTTTATTTGTAATCGAAGGGTTAATGAGGTTTGCAAAGAGCTGCAATTCTATGTGGGAGGATGACTATGACAATAAGATGAAACTTCACTAAGGATTAAGTAATACGCTATTGTTAGGCCACACCAAGGTTTTCGAAACAGGTACTCTGCTCGGTAGTAATCTTTACTCAATACGAGATTATATTGTGCTTGTTTGTTTAATTTTTCATAAGGTTGTGCATTGTTGTTTGTGAAGATTATACTCTTGACATGTTTTTTATGTTCTATAACTGAGACAAAAAAAAATAGGAGAAAGAGACTCAGCATAGCTCAATTGATGTGGTGCGGGACCCACCCAGTTCGAATCCCGAACTTAGGGCCCGTTTGGTACGGTTCCGGATTCTCGAAGAAACAGGAGAAACGGCTGAAACGTTTCTAGTGATTCACAGGTGATTCTCGGAGAAACGTTTCTTCCAGAAACTGGTGAAACTACCTAAAGGGGGTTTCTCATTTCTAGTTCAAAAACGAGAAACGTTTCTGCTGATTCTCCAAGAAACGTTTCTCGTTTTTAACCGTTTGGTACAGATTCTCGAAGAAACAGGAGAAACGGAACCGATTCTCACAGCCAAACGGGCCCTTAATGTGTTTTCCATGAGAATTTCGTGCACCTTTCTCTTTAATTAAGAAGAAAGCTCACTCCTCAATACTCTTATTTTCTAGAAAAAAAAAGACTAGGACAAAGTGGGTGTGTGACGCAGAGCATCTCCAACAGCTTTTTTTTAACTATTCTCTAAATTATATTTTAGATATTTTTATTAAAAAGGTTTGGAACAGATACTTTAAATGGTCACCTAAAATAGTCATCTCTCTCAAATGTACTATTGCCATCACCCAAACAAAGGGCAATTTGTTCATCCCCTATCACGCGAGCGGCAGAACTCCCACGAGCGAAAAAATAACGCGCGCCACTGCCTTCTGCATTTTCTTGTGCCGCCACCACATCTCTCCTCGTCGCCGCATCCCTCCCGTGCATCTGTTTTTTCTGTTAACACCTTCAGTTTTTTCTGTTAAAATTAGGAAGATGATTTAAGAGATCTGTTGGTTTACTATCTTATTTAAATTTATGATTTTCTCATATAGTCATTTAAAGGGATATAATTAAGGGAGCTGTTGAAGTTATTCCAACACATTATAAATTCGACCGACCGACCTCTTCAGCTCTTATTCACGCACGCAACAAGTGACATATATACCCTACTAACACACTATAAATTTTTTGACTGTTTCTATCACACACACTCTCTTAAGCAAGTATTGAATATGCTTACCCCATTCACGATAATTATAAGGCATATTTTAATTCGAAAATACAAGTGACATGTTTGGAAACTACAAGATTGCTCTCTTGTGCTATGATAAATGACTCTCGCTACCTCATTAGTCCATGAGCTGTGATTATTTATATGTACTATCACTCATTTCCCTTACATGTAGTACTTCCACTTGTGCATTTCCAAGAAATCCATAACACCTTTTCCCAGCTAATTGACAGAATGAAATGTTACTAAAAATCTGAAGCAGAGCACACATCTGGCTGCGTAGAACCATGATCTAGTTAGGTATGTTTTGTTGGATGAATGAGGCTGGATGGGAGATGGTCACCCGATTTTTTTTAGGGCAGGGCGAATGGGATAGCAAAAAAATATATTCCCTTAATATGTTGGATAAGTGGATCCGACTGATTTGACCGGATGAAGTCATTTTTGGTTTGGGTAATGTGTCCTATTCTAATTAGCTGTGGTTGGTTTAATTTTCTATTAACAAGCCACAAATAATTTTATTCTCCTAAACCGTTTATCTAATTTATGATCCAATTACATCATTATATTTATTATAATTAAATATTTAAAAAAAATCTCAGATCATTATATTTTGATAAAAGATATATATAGCAAATGAGCCCCACTAAATTTTGGTTTATCTCATCTATGTTATATCCCTTCCACCAAACAACAAATTGAATCATTCTATCCATACAAACAAAAAAAACTAGATCGTCATATCCAACAAAACATGGATGGTCATATCCCATCCATGCATGACAATGAACCAAATGCACCCAGAGGTTGGCCTAAGCTTACTAAATTTTTTCTCAAAATTTTATTGTGCAAAGCATTTGATGTGCAGATAATGCTTGCAAAACTTGGCTACCAGATGCAAGGTTGATATTCGCCCCGATCTACCTCACATGCATGACTCTCTTAACGTTTTATACCGATTGTTGATGATGGTCTAATAACACAGACTTTAAATCTAGACATGAATGAAATTAAGAATATATATAAGAGAAAAACATATCTATCTAACTCTTTCTCTACCTATCTCTTAATTTGTCCATGTGTGTATGTGTAAAACAGCCCAAACCTCTAACTCACTGGCAATATAAACCTCTAACCCTCTTGCATGCACGCGCGTGCACACAAACCCCATATTCCCTATGCAAAGTTAAATTTAGTTTGATCTCCCACGAAAATTAGAAAGATGGAAAGTGGTATGAAAAATATTGAAATAGACCTCAGAGGAAGATGAGAAGTTGACACGCTTCATCCAGGAGAATGAAGAAGGCACCTGGGATTGGGCATCTCTCCCTTAACAAGCAGGTAATTTTTGCCTTGTTGATTCATCTAGATGTGCTTTTTAGCTTTTCCTTTTTTTGAATCAAAGTGTTTTTAAAACTTTTTAGCTTATCTTTTCACTTACTTTGTGTTTGTGTTGGAAGGTCTACCGAGGTCTGCCGAAAGCTACAACTCAAGGTGAAATGACTACCTCCGGGATAAGACAGATAGAGGAAATTTCACCAAGGAAGAGGAATACACCATTGTTAGGCTGCATCAAGCTCTTGGAAATAGGTAATGTACTTTCCAAGTACAAATGTTCATGTTGTACATGCACTTTAATTATCACCATAGACTAGTTTCTTTGTTAATTTGTCTGTTTTTCATAAGCCAATGCATGGTTCTATAAGAATGGTATTTTTGTCATGTTGCATAACTTTTTTCTCAAACGCATCATGTTGCATAACTAACAAAAAGATTTAGTTGAGAAGGAAGAAAAACACAGGATTACATGTGGTTGTAAACATCATCTAGTTTGTAAAGGAAAACAAACATGTCTATGCATTCCATTTGCATGAACTGTTATTATGGATAAACCATCTAAATAAAACGTATGACAATTCTTTCAAGAAAAGTAAGACGCCAATCATGCTCTGCAAGCTGTTATTTCCACTTTCAATTCACCTAAATGTTATTGCCTGAATCACATTTTGTGCCAGTACAATTATTTTTGTTTATTTGAAAATGTGCATTTGATTTTATCCAAGATACAAATAATGTTTTTCCGTCTGCATTCTTTTGTTTGGACTAACTTAAATGTAAAGTGTGTTGTGCATTAATTGTTATATTCCTTTGGTTATGTGTTTAACATTAGCACACATGCAACTCCTTCTATCTAGTTTTGTCTTTGTGTTATCAATAGCATCATAAAGTGGCTACTAGTGGGCTTGAATCTAACTTAATATGATATATCGTTGGTTCAAAACATAGAGCAAGACTGCAAAACTAATTACTAAAAATAGTGTACTTCATATTTTTTCACTAGATGATTATGTTGACTGCAGATGGACCGTTATAGTTGAATATCTCTTGGAAGAAACAATATTAAGATCAAGAACTACCGCTGGATATCAAAGCCTGATGGCACTTCTAAGATTGTTGTCTTGCCCAATTCAAACAAAAATTAGAATAAAATATGTGCACTAGAAGCAATGCAGACGAAAAGGAATTGTTAAGGTCAATTACAAATTTAGAACAGTTTATGGTTCAAGAGGCAAGTTCCTTCAATAATAATGTATACGGGAATATACATATAGGCGACAAAGGAAATAGCAATACAACTGATGGGGAAGGTATATCATTTTTGCATGAATCCTGTGATTTTGAGGGCATGAACTTTTTTGACAACATTTTATCTAAGGATAAGGATAGCAATCTAAACTATGAAGGATATGGAAGGGTGTCGACTGTCTGTGTGAACAACAGTACCATTTATGAAGAAGAGTTAGGATGGCTTAGAGGATCTAAGTGGTGTGGCTATGAAGATATTATTAGTGATATGACCTAGAGGCAACATGGAGATGTTGAATATCATGATCAATGTTTATGTATTAATAAATAAACTATTATTCTGTTTCATGAAATAGATAATTAGTATTGATCAATACGTATGTGACTTATTCATGAGACTCTTTATGTAATATAAATCTATTTCTAAATAATCCCTAATCACATATCATATCTATGGAATGAATATGATTTAAGATCAACACATGTATTGATTGATGATCATGGATCATGGTATGGAGATACCAAATCAATAAACATGAACACATGTTAGAGAACATGTTGTTGGATAGACCCACCTTGAGACACTACAGGAAATTAGTGTGTCATCAGTTGGTCTCAAGTAATGTTGGTGTAAAGTCCTTAGACCTGAGATTATCATGGATTTCAACATGTGTAGTGGCTTACTTATGGACTGCCAAACGCTATTCCGTAACTGGTAGTTATAAAAGTAGTCTTCGGGTTTGCTATGAAACATGAAGATAGATGTGAATGATCAAGATAGAATTTGCCCCTCCTATAGGAGAAATATCTCTGGGCCCCTCGATGTAATGTATTATGGAAGTGCATGACCATGCCGATTTGATTGAGGAGTCAATCATCAAATACATAATACAATACGGTATCAAGTTAATGATTAAGCTAATGATAGAATGACACGAGTCTTGCCTATAGCTTAATTGATATCGTGAGGCAAAGAGATTTGTGCACACATTACAGGTTCACCCGATATGATCTTCTTGTATACTATGGTGTCAATACGTTCTGCTAGGGGCTGCTGACAGGGTCGGCTGACAGGTGTTCTCAATCCGAAACCAAGTATGCATGAACCTATTGGGTCGCACACTTAACGGGTTGGAACAGGTATTCGAGTTTGACTCGAATACGGCTCAGTTCGGATAAGATCCGACTCAATATAGAGTCCTGGTGGGCTTTTGAGTCCGGTCGACCAACTCTATATAAGGAGGGCAAGGGGTGGAGATCAATGTGTGCAACTTCTAAGCCGGATCAACTTCTCCACGGAAACCCTAGTCCATGTTCGAGCCAAAATCCTAGCCGTGCATCGCGTGCTAGTACACGGGTGCTCAGTGTTCCTTCCCTAGATGTGTGGATACCGGTAGAGACATCGCTACGTTGTGGTGTAAGTCGGTGACATCGGAAGATCCCGAGTTCCAACTAGTCAACCCCTTTATTCGGTAGATGGAAGTCGTCCTGGTCACACGAGTCAGGAGATCGGATCGTGGTCGACGATTGTGGTCGGCGAGCTGGTCGGGAGATCTGATCGAGGTCGGGGAGGTGTTGTCCGAGGTCGGCAAAGTCGGCAAAGCGTTGCTCGAGGTCGGCTAGAATTTGATCAGCTATTTCCGCTGCACTGCGCGTCTTTTGGTAACATTCTATGAACCCTTACTTGCAAGCTTTCCTGGATTACGCGGTAGAAAATTTTGTTTTATGCTATCGTAGCCTACGTGTTTTCCTACAAATACAACAATGTCGAACAGCAGTATACCTCAAAATGGCAATCTTAACAACGAAGGATATGGAAGGAGATCAATGGAAGTGGCGGTAGGAGAGCAAGAGCAGAATTGACAGCTGGTAGAGCTCATCCCTAAGCTGGTGCACAATGGTGTGCAGCAAGTAAGCAACGAAGAGATGGACACACCAATGGTATCTACACCAGGGTTGTATTATGGTGGTCTTGGATGGTATGGTGATCAATTTCTCGATCATTCAAGGAAAAATTTGCAAGAGAGTGGTGCCATTGGGATCGTTGCACGACCGTCTGATGCACTTGATTTGGAGTACGATATTTTCCTTGATTTCTTGTGATTGCACATTCACCTTGATAAAGTATGCAGTTTGTGGGTGATATTCCCTAGAACAGTATTGTTCTTGTCTACTAGTATATATCCCCGATAATGTTTTACATCTTATACATTATTGAGTGTCGAGGTGTTACCAAAAGTGTATGGTTGTGCGAATGCTCTGGTGGTCAATGAAACCAAGACTTTATCAGGGTGTAGAACTTTCAACAAGCAGTTGCATTTGCTTATAACTTATTTTTCGTATATGCTTACTTGGCGTTTTGGGTATGGGGCTCCGGAGTTGCAAGTGATCAATTGCCTTACACAACATTATATTGATATTCTTGAGGCATATGTTGACTTTCCATTTAGCACTAGCCTTTTATTGTTTGATGAATCATAACAATGCAATTGTGTGCATTTTTATGGGTATAAATTTCTCTTCTTGCAATTTCCCGACGAGAGTTTCTCTTCTAGCAATCTACCTAAAACATAGACTGGCTGTGAGGCCTTGTTCTTCACTAAGAACTTCTATATATTCATCATGTAAAAAAGGGTGGTTAGTTGGAAGAATGATCAAACAAGCCTAACAAAAAGCTATAGAATAGTATGGTCTTTTACCACACATTGCTTTGTCTTCTACCAACTTTCAGAAACTGGAATTAAAGTCAAAACAAAGAGAAAAATGTTTATTTATGACAATATGAAATCAGGAAAAGATTATATAGCTTTGACACATCAAATTAAACAAATAAACCAGCAAAGAGAAACTTACACATGATTGGAATCCATGGCATACCTCAACTAACTCAAAAATGGCCATCTTACAATCACAAGGAAGCAAATTAAAAAGTGTGATCCACACTTTTAAAGTATGTGCATTGTGCATTTTTGTCATACACACCTTTTCTCCTTGCGGTTTCAATCTTAAGACACCTTTCAGTTACTAGCAAGGTCTGTGTTATTTTGTTTAAGAGAAACATGTACCATCATATTTTTCATTATTTTCTAATATTTTTAGTAATCAATGTACGATGAGCATAACATCCAAATATACACAATCAAAAAATGTTTTAAAGTTTTAAGCGTGGGTAGAGAGTGAGTGTGTATGTTTGTGTCATTGTGTGCATCCAAATATACACTATCGAAACCTGACAATTATGAAGTGTGTGTACACAACGAGTATTTATATTTGTATACGTCCAAATATGAAAATATGTCACATCATCGCCAAATAGCATTTATTATTCTAGAGCATCTTAAAACACATGCAAGCATAACACATCATCTACCATTTATTATATTTTATAGCTCAACATGCAAACATGTCAAATTATCATCCCCGTATCATTTTCATAATATTTTATCATATATTTATCCATCATTTTTATAATATATTACATATATTCACCAATGCATTCAGCAGCAAAGCACGAAACATCAACTAATTTACACATGATTAGAGTCCAGGACTTACCTCAACTAACTCAAGAATGACCATAAGAAAATCAAAAGGTATTATCCACATTTTTTAAGCATGTGCATTGTGCATTTTTATTATATACTTTTTCTCCTTGCAGTTTGAATCTTTAGACACCTTTCGGTTGCTAGCAAGGCTTGTTTTGTTTCGTTTGAGAGAAATATGTACCATCATATTTGTCATTATTTTATGATATTTTTGGTAGTGCATGATGAGCAGAGCATCCAAATATACACAATCAAAAAATGTTTTAAGTTTTAAGTTTGTATTGAGAGTGAGTGTGTATGTTTGTGCGAATCCAAATATATACTATCAAAACCTGACAATTTTGAAGTGTATGTACACAACGAGTGTTTATGTTTGTGTACGTTTAAATATGCAAATATACCACATCATCACCAACTAGCATTTATTATTCTAAAGCATCTTAAAACACATGCAAATATAACACATCATCTATAGTTTATTATATTTTATAGCTCATCATGCAAACATGTCAAATTATCATCCCTTATCATTTCCATAATATTTTAGCATATATCTATCTATCATTTATATAATATGTTACATATATTCATCAATGCATTCAGCAACAAAGCACGGACATCAACTAGTTTACACATGATTAATCAACTAACTCAAAAATTACCATCTTATGTGAAATTCACATAAAAGCAAATTAGAAAGTGTGATCCACACTTTTCAAATATATGCATTGTATATTTTTGTCATACACACTTTCTCTCCAGACAGTTTAAATCTCTAGATACTTTCAGTTGCTAGCAAGTCCTGTTTTCTTTCGTTTGAGAGAAACGTCTGCTATCATATTTGTTATTATTTTTTGATATTTTTGGTAATGTATGATGAGCAGAGCATTCTAATATACACGATAAAAAGATGTTTTTAGTTTTAAAGCGTGCATAGAGAGTGAGTGTTTATGTTTGTGTGCATCTAAATATATACTATCAAAACCTGCTAATTTTTAAGTGTAGGTAGATGGCGAATATTTATGTTTATGTGCAACTAAATATACACGTCAAAAAATGACCGCACAGACCATGCAAGAAATGGTTGCCGCTAATCCAAATATTTACTAAAAAATATTTGGACTCTTTTCTCTTTTCTTCTTTTTGCGGGAAAAGAAATACAGGTGTTCTTTTTTCAAAGTTACCATTCTGGATCACTGATTAAAATACAGGTGTTCAATTCATGATCATGAGCACGTGTTGTTTGAACTAAAGGCAAACAAATTTTACCCTAATCATGACAACGAAATGGATGATGACCTAGGAAAAAGAAGGTAGTACTATCTGATAAGCAATTTAGGCATTTTAAGGTTGCTGCCGGAGAAGCTGCTGGCCATCATGATTCCAAGCATGCTTCTTTACCCGGTCAAAAGAGGGCACCGGTCTTCAGGTAAAAAACCAAGAAGTGCAAGCATCATTAACGAATGGATAGGATAAACCATCCAAGTACCATCATTTGGTTGGCCATTTAGAATGCTTAATCACTGCCTGACATTCTGGAGATGCTAAAAAGAAATGTTCTTGTCCACACCGATTCATGAATTCCCTCTTACTGTAACTTATTATTGTCCGTGTTCTGAGAAAGATAAAATGTTAGAACTTATTTTGGGAGGCCTATATCTAGATTTACGTATAAAAGTGAATTTATTTTGGACGAATGCAGTAGATCAATTTTACCGTAAGTAAAGATCATAGTGCATGGTAAAATCATAAACCACATAAATCACAAAAGAATAGTTCATCAGTTTGGCAAAAAGATGGCCAAGTGCTTCCCAGCAAAGCAAACACTAGTACAGCACAGTTCACATAGCATTAGCATGTCATCTCACACTGCATCATCATCCATCGTGGCTTCAGATTTTCAGTGACCTGTCTTGCAGTTGCATCCGAGAGGATCAGGCAGGGACAGTGAAAAGTGCAAAGAAAAGAAAAAAAAACAACACATAAATGTTTCCCAGATAAACAAGAACATGATGGAATGCTGCTACTGTTCCCTCATCACATTGTACTACAGTGGTCAACTGCTCTGAAAAGTGCAGGTACTCCTGTTTTGCCAAACTTAGTTTTTTGACATTTTTTGTTCTGAAATGATTAGAAATTACTAGGAGAAACAACAGGACATAGTACTAATATTCTGCAGTGCACAGCATCTCTGTCTGGTTCTTTCCTAATGATCATTGATCACTTTTACCAACTCCATGTCTTTTGCTGAAACATTACTCCAAAACGCTCCCAGTGCAGCTGAAGATATGACAAACACAAGCCTTGCAAGATCCAGCCCCAGATACAGAAACAAGCAGCCTTCACCAGATAAGGCTAGAGGAGTAGATATGGTAAATACTTTATAAATATTTTAAACATGCAGATTTTTAAACAAGGATTTGATTCTCCATGTAAATATTTTAAAGCATACCCATGTATCTATACATTTCTCAGATGAGAACAAACAACAGCTAAAAACATTGCATTGCAGCACATTTGATAGTATTTTACTCCCAGGTTGTATGATAATTATGTCTAAAGAAGTTACTAAGCACAAGAAGCAAACAGGATAAGAAAAGAACAGTCATGTCAGCTGTTCCTGTCCACCTAACTAAACCCCAATGGGGGAGCAGTAAACATTAAACAACAAAATTATTAGTACAGGCTTGCAACCGCCAAACATGAAGTGTTTTAATTACTGGTTCTTGTTTCCAGCATTCAGATTGAGCCAGTTTCTTAAGATATTCTCACCAACCAGTGTGTGCTGCCATTTATCTTCAGTTATTGCAACGCAGCTAACATGAACAATATATTACTGCAAAGCAGCAAGCATAGAAAGGCAGGAAGCTCAAGACAGAGGATTGCAACTGGCCATGTCTAAAGGAAACAGGATTACAATAGTTTTATCTTACACAAGATTCTTGTTGGTTCATTAATATTAATCACTGCTCTTATCCATGATCTTAGTTCTTAATCTAAATCGAAGGTCATTCCCAGTGGTAGTTTCATAGTAGTTTCATGCATATTAAATACACTGCCACATCAGCTCATATAATGATGGCAGAAAATTTAAGAGGAGAGAGGGAAAGGGTTTCATCAGGATAAAACTCTGTATACACTGTTTCCAAGACTATGAAACCTGATGAAACTAGCACTGGGGACTACAGAGTTTCATCTCATCTCATCACGCCCAATCATATGTCTTGCAATTAAATGATATGCCCAGCCTATGAAACCGTGAAATGAAACTTTGCATTGAAAGAGAGTGTTTCTTTCATCCACTCAAACATTTTTTATTGACATGTTATGTTTGGAAACCGCGAGATGAAACTGCTCACTGGGAATGACCTAAGAGAAATCCTTTAGGTATTTGCAACTATATCCCCAGATCATTGTTCATATCACCTTGGCTTTACCATGATCAGGAATATATATGTTGGCAATTTTCTCCAGACCAGAAAAGTGTACTCCTTTGCTCTTCTGCAATTGTCATCCAGAAGTAGCATGCTGAAACTAAACAGCAGCTTCTACTTGGGCTAAACTGGCATGCAGTTTCCCCAAGTTTAATAACAAAATTGTACCAAATAAGATAGAAAATCTAGACAACCAAACTAATTTAATACTTGCTTCCCATGAGAAGCACAAACTTTCAGTTCTTGGATCCTTGACACTATAATATTGTTTGTGTCGCCACCACAAAAAATAATCTCAAGAACACCCAGTAGAATAAAAAATAATAATAATAAACCATTTCTTTGGCATTCAACACTTGCATCACCATAAATTACTACAAAAGAGAGATCAAACAGCCCATTAATCCTTTTTCTATACAAAAAAGAAAGTCAAACATTTTATCAGTTCATGCCTTCTTGGCTTCTTGCAACTACAATACATACTTACTACTTCTAATTACTCATTACTAAACACTTTAAGCTAAGAATGAACAGTAGAATACCAAGAACAGCAGCAAGAGCAAGAAAAATCCATGGCGGTGGCGGCGGCGGCGGTCAGGGCGTCATGACCTGGACTTGGCGGCGGCGGCAGCGGCGGAGAGGCGGGAGCCGAGGCAGCCGAAGAGAAGCCCCTGCTGGTACGGCAGGAACGTGCGCCGCCGCATCTCCTCCACCTCGGCTCGCCTCGCCGCGTACAGCCGCTCGTGCGCCGACCTCCTCCTGCGGCCCCTCGCCGCGGCGGGCGCCGGGGAGGGGTCCTCCGTTTTGGGCGCCGGCGACTGCGGCGGCGGGGTGGGCGGAGGTGGCCGCTGGTTCTTGCCGCCGTCCGAGCTGATCCGGTGGAGGAGATCCTTCAAGAACCTCCACCTGCGGGAGCTTCTTGACGACGACGAGGAGGCGGACGACGCCGTCGAGGAGGACGACGACGACCGCGACGCCGACGGGGCCGCCGCGGCTTCCTCGTGCCCAGAGGCGTGTACCGCCGGAGCAGACGACGGCGACGGTGACAGCCATGTGCGGAACGGGGAGTGGGAGCGGCTCCGGCGGTGCACGGACCGGCACCGGAGGCGGCCGCCGCGCTCGTCCCCGCCCCCGCCTCCTGCTCCTCCCGCGGCGGCTCACCGCCGCCACCGACGCCACCGAGCGGCGGGGCGCCGCCTGCGGCCGGAGGAGGAACGACGCGAGCTGCATTGGCCGGATCTGGCCGTTGTGGAAAAGCTCGTCGGCGGAGGACATCGCCGCGGGAGCAGGAGACGGAAACCTCGAGGAGAAATCAAACTCGAACTCACATCCATATTTCTCCCCGGCGCCGCCCTCGCCGCCGCCGTGGTGGGCAGGGCTCGCCGGGGCGCTGAAGAAGCCGCCGGAGAAGGGAGCGTCGCGGGCGGGGCTGGACGGCGCGCTTACGAACGGGGTGGAGCACGCGCTGTCGCATCCACCGGCGGCGGCGGCGGTGGCGAGGTGGTGGTCGCCGGAGACGGTGTCCGCCGCCGCGGCCGACATTGCGGTGGGGAGTGATGGAGTTGGGAAGGTAAAAGAAGGTTTTAAAGCGCTCGTCCGGGCCCCGGCCCCGGGGAGGTCAGTTACTGGTTATTTTTCGGTTTAGTCCATGTAAAAACTAGAAATTTGTAAATATTCTTGATGGTATTTTTTTAGGGAGCTGGCTAAATCAATTTAGACTAGCCTCTGTTCCAGATTTGTAAAAATAGTACCTGTCACATCTAATATTATGTTTCTTTATTTTAACATGTAGGAAGTATTTTTCATCCAACATTCAATATAATAACTTTTTTTCTAAGCAGACAAATGGTAGTGTGTTGCAATGGGAAAAGGCGTTTTTTCCATAACAGTTATCAGGACCTGAGCAATAACATTAGGATCACTGTACACTATAATTTAAAAAGTTAATTAAAATTTATTTTTAGTTTTGGGCTGAAAGCTCATTCCTTCATTTTTTTTCAGCACCAGCCTAAGTCCGCTACCTCATACCTTCCTTCGCTCAGCCTGCCTCTCTTTGGCCCACCCCATAAGTGGAGTCACTGGCCCAGCTAGCACAATCGGATGTCTCTCCCGCTAAGCTAGACCCACATGCTACAGTAGCATCTAGGACGACATTTCTGTGCCCATACGATGCCAGAGCTGATCCTTCCCATCAAATCCGAGTGGTTTCACATCCAAATCGTCGCAGCCCAATTCCGCAAAAACTCGAGATAAAAGCTTATCCTCCCCATCAAATATAGCTGAATTTTTCTCGATCTCCCAAAATTGGTTGAGGCCTTTTGATCCAGTCGATCTTCTCCTTCCGTTCTCCCCAAAATCGAAGTTAATCCGCATTATTTACTGAGTGATCAAAAGATTGATCTTATTTTTGCAACAGTTTTAAAGAGCTAAAGGCAATTGAATTACGGAATTACTTAAAAGCTTATTTTAGCCCATTAAGGTGTTGGCTCGTAGAAGCGCTTGCGCTCTCACGTTAGCAAGGGTCCAACGTGGAGCAAGCGGCCCATGTAACTTTTTTTCCAACCCGTGAGTGTGGCCTAGTGGCGCATGTGGCCCAATATCACGGCCACATGACGCGGGAGCAAGGATGACTGTCCGATCTGATGGATGGAAGAGATTTCACCAGCCTCGATATGGTTGTTGATGCGGAGCAAACCCTAGCACCCAGATTCGATTATATTCTCTCCCTCTTTCCTATTCTCCCCTTCGGCGAGCGAAACGAGAGAGTGGGTGGCAGCGGTCTGTCAGTGAGGAGGACAACCGTCCATTTTGATGGAAGACCATGATCAATCTAGAATCGGTGAAATCGTCGCCACTGAGGGGAAAACCCTAATCCCCATTTCTCTTCTCCCTTCCCCCTTCTTTCCGGCGCGCTCTAGCAAGCGAGCGGTGGTGATGGTGGTGGTGACGGTGTTCCGGCGAAGAGAAGCACATGCAGCGGCACAGCTCCATTGATTCGCCAGTTTGGGGCACAACCAAAGCCGCAGCCAAGTCGTCTCATACATGACGGTGGCGTGCGAGGTTGGTGGGGGGTTCAAACCAAGTCGCGAGAGGCGAAGTCGGTGTGGCCATGAGGAGATGGTGTGCGTGCACCGAGGCACGTGAGGGTGAAGAGATGCCTGTGCGTTGACGGCGGTGGTGCCCGCTTCCCGACAAAGGGCCACGCGGCAAGACTAATGTTGCACTGCCATTCCAGTAGCTTAGGGCTCAAATTCGGTATGGATTTTGCCTGAATTGTTTGGAGCTTAATTGATCTAGGGACTTTTGATTTTCTGGGTTTCTAAAATTTTTTGGGAATGTACTGATCTTAGGGTTTCTGAGTTTTGAACGAGGGGAGTTTCACTTTGGTTTATCCTAATCTTTCCTCCTTTGAATTGAATGGTTGGAAACAAATCGGGTATTTCAATCTGTTTTATCCCTGATTTCCTCTTATTTTTCTGATATTTTCCCTGATTGAAATAATCTTCCTCTGAGTTAGCCAAAGCCTAAAGCCAAATTTACTTAAGCATGAACCCTAATGCATTGCTCAGTAAGGCCTTGTTTGTTCAGCTTCTAGGTGGCTTTTTAGCCTGAAAAGCTAGAAGCTAAAACAAACAGCTGGCTTTTTATCTGGCTTTTGGAAAACCAAAAGACATATTTGTACTAGAGAAGTCCAGAAGCCAGAAGCTTACTTTGGGTAGCTTTTCTAGCTTTTGAGGATAAAGTTGCAACAAATTACTCGCCTGCCATCGAAAAAAATGATTCGCGTCTTCTTTTCTTTCTGTCCCGAGCTGTTACTCACGCGCGCAGCTAGGGTACCGACGTCGACGCCGCCACCTCGTCGCCGTGACCTCCGCGGTTGCTGCCCCGTCTCTGCGACCCCCGCGGGCGACACCCTATCATCGCGGCCCCGTTGCCCCACCGAGCCGCCATCCCGTTTCCACGAACCCCACGAGCGCCGCCGCGACCCCGTCGCCGTCGCCCAGTTGCCATCGCCCCGTCACCCCGCCACGCCGCCATCCCGTCGCTGTCGGCCCGTCGCAATGCCACCCCCGCCGGTGCCGCGAGAAGGTAAGCTTGCATTGCTCTGTTGAATAGCTGAGGTTGAATTGTATTTCGTGATAGCATTGCTAGCGCTTTGATGGCGATGAGAGATTAATGTACAAGATTAAAATTTATTTTATTATGAAAAATGTTACATGGTGCTACTTTATAGTATTATTACTATTAGCAACAAATACTTGTCATTTTAAAAACAGCTAGGGACGTTATGGGTATTATACATTCTATTCAGCCAAATAAGTCAACTCAAAAGCTAGCTTCTAAACAATCCCTATCTTTTGGCTTGTGGCTTCTGGAGTTTCAGCATTTCAAAAGCCAAAAACCAAAAGCCAACTTATGTCTTTGGAAAAGCTAAAAATAAGGCTTAAATCATCAAAGAACTTTGATTGGATGGAAACTTAATCGCTTTTATTCTTCCCTTCTTCCTGTCTCTTCTTTCTTTTCTTTGGTCGTACCACTTCTTGATGCAGTAGATCAATCGGCTATTAGGGTTTTGAAATTTTGACTAAAAGCCGATCCTCCCCATCAAATCCGGTCAAATTTTTCTTGCTCTCCCAAAATTAGTTGAGGGCTTTTGATCCACTTAATCTCCTGTTGCTGCTTCCCCCTAAATTAGAGCAAATCCACATCCAAATCATCGAACTTGCTGCAGCCCAATTCCGCAAAACTCGAGACAAAAACATGCGCACCGATGCTGCTATGGATGATGACAGACGAAAAAAAAGGTACGGAAGCCTTGTTTATTTTTTAATTAGGTATAGATTACATGAAGGATAATGAATGAAAAATATAAGTGGTGGAGCCGGATGGCGGAGCCAATATCGTCAATCGTAGGCAATGAATAATATTTTACTGGTGATCAACAATTTTTACCTATGTTGAACATCGACGATGGAGCCTGAGCGATCGCTCGACCAGGCTGGGAGTTAGCTCCGCCCCTTAGCATATGGACATGTTAGGATGGGCGTTCGGTTTGACAAAAAAATTTAGTCTCGATTTTCGATCTTTTAGAAATTTCGGTCATCTAAAACTGGACCTGTCAATCTCGATCTCGATCATGACCAAATTTTAAGAAAATCCAAAATAATAAGCGTAAGTCTTCTAGATAAAAAAATTATACACATCAAGATACACCAAAAATCACAAATTGACTCTCGTCACCATCATGGGTCATAGATCAAAGCATTCGAAGCTAAAATTAGACCAAATTTGATTTAATTGTGCTGTTGGACCTTAATGGACCTATTAGGCTAAAATTCAGTTTATTCGGTCTATTCATCGGTGTATTCGGTTAACGAAGATATTAACCAAATTGACATAACAAAATTCAGTCTTTTCAACACCTGAGATAGAATTTCTCGGTCTCGGTCCTGGACTTTTCTGTTAAGTCTTTTTCTTCCACCCCTATGGACATGTATAGTTACCCTTACAAATCACATGTTAATTTATTTTAATATTTCGTCTTTATGGATGTTAATATAATGAAACAGATAAGTGAGATGTTACTTATGTTTTTTCTGTCCTAAGTTAATTATAGAATATCATACATTCTAATACTATAAATATAAATATGAACGGACTACTTGGTTCCTGTTTAGATTTTTGATATTTCACATCCAATACATATTATGAATCTGGACGGGCTCATGTCCAAACTCATAGTATTAGAGTGTCTAATATTTAGATTTATAATACTATAATATGTGACATATAGTATTAGATTAATTTATTTTGAGACGAATAGAGTATGATGTGTTCTTTATCTAATCCTTTCATGCTTGTCATGAAATGAAACAACACTCTCTTGTAAATATTAAGGAAATATACATTTAACTTCTCTATTGTTTTTCTTGGCGCACTGTAATTTAAAAAAGAATAATTATGTGGATTTTGTAGATAATTTCATGAATGAAAATTCAAGGAGACCAGGAAAGAGTCTCGAAAGATTAGGCATGTCGACGCCGTATATATGTACGTACGGAACAATTTTGTCAAGCTAGCTAGTACGTACTGCTACATGATATTTTCTATGATATTTTTCCATATAAAAACATGTATGATATTTTGTCATATAAAAAACATGTATGATATATATATATATATCTATAATCTATAATCTATATCTATAATCTATATATATAATCTAATAACTATCTATAAAGCAAGTAGTGTTTCCACTCAAATTTTATTTTGCCTGGCTATTTTTTAGAAAACCCTTTGAGTTTTTTCAAAATTAACCCGTAGTCCGTCTGTCTATTTTAAAAAACCCGATTAAAGAAGAAAAAATTATTTTGCAGAAAACCCCCTTGACTGTTTATAAAATTAACCTGCAGTCTTAATGTTGAAAAAAAAGAGGGCTTGGATGAAAAAAAGACCTCATGCGTCCCTCTCTTCTGCCCCCATCCGCATCGCGCCTGTGCCCCTCCCTTCCGTCGCCGCTCGGAGCTCCCGCGTCACCGCATGGACCTTCGTCCTCTGCCCGTTTCCCTCCCCGCATCGCCGTCCCGTTGCAACGCACTGGCATTTTGCTATAATCTATAATCTATAACTATCTATAAAGCAAATAGTGTTTCCACCCAAATTTTGTTTTGTCTGGCTATTTTACAGAAAACCCCTTGAGTTTTTCCAAAATTAACCCACAATCCATCTGGCTATTTTTAAAAAAATCCAGTTATATATACGATAGAGCTTATCTTAACTACTTAAAAAATCTATAACTTTTCGATCATCAAATCGGTTTTTCGTCCAAATCTATAAAATTTTCGATCCGTATAACCTCTCGCTGCATTGTTGCCTCACTTTCCTCACCTCCAGCAGGTGAGCCCGACTTACGTGCCTCTTGTGTTGCCGTGCATTGCCCTGAGCAGCGGCCGAGCACACGCTGCACGCGTGAGCTAGCGCGCCACCGTCGATATACATGCAACTTTTCCTATTCATCAATATACTTTTTTAACTAATAATATCCGAGTCATACATATTTTAAACTTTTACCAAATTTCTAAACAGTTTAAAGTACCGGTAAGTCAATATCTATTTTTATTATATTTTTTTACTTAATTTGGTAAAATTAAATTAACTTACACTAAATGCCTATCCGATACTATTTCTTAATCAAGGTCCAGTGGTACATAAAATTGAAGATACTCTTGCTTTCAAAGTTATATATATATAATAACTATCTATAAAGCAAGTAGTATTTCTATCCAAAATTTTCGTTCGTCTCTGGTTATTTTGCAGAAAACCCCTTGAGTGGTTATAAAATTAACCCGCAATTCCAATGCTGAGAGGAAAAGGAGGGCTTGGATGAAAAAAAAGACCTCATACGTCCTTCTCTTTCGTCCCCATCCACGCCGCGCCCGCGCCTCCCCGTTGTCGCTCGGAGCTCCGCGCGCCACGGACCTTCGTCCTCCGCTTGCTTTCCTCCTGCATCGTCGTTCCGTTGCAACGCATGAGCATTTTGCTAGTTTTTATAAAGCAAGTAGTGTTTCCACCCAAATTTTGTTTTGCCTGGCTATTTTGCAGAAAACCCCTTGAGTTTTTCAAAAATTAACTCGCAATCTGCCTGGCTAATTAAAAAAACAGTTATACATATGATAGAGCTTATCTTAACTAATTAAAAAATCTATAACTTTTGATCATCAAATTGTTTTTTCATCCAAATCTATAAAATTTCTGATCCGTATAACCTATCGCTCCATTGTTGCCTCACTTTCCTCACCTCCAACAGACGAGCCCAACTCACACGCCTCCTGCATCGCCGTGCATTACCCTGAGCGGCGGCCGAGCACACGCTGCACACGTGAGCTAGCGCGCCGCCATCGATATACATGCAACTTATCCTGTTCATCAATATACTTTTCTAACTAATAATATCCGAGTCGTAAATATTTTAAACTTTTACCAAATTTCTAATCAGTTTAAAGTATCAGTAAGTCAATATCTATTTTCATTATATTTTTGACTTAATTTGATGAAATTAAATTAACTTAGACTAAATGTCTATCTGACACTATTTTTTAATCATGGTCCAATGATACATAAAGTTGAAGATACCATTGCTTTCAAAGTTATATATGCATATATATATATATAACTATCTATAAAATAAGTAGTGTTTCTATCCAAAATTTTCGTCCGTTTGGTTATTTTGCATAAACCCCCATGAATGTTTATAAAATTAACCCGCAATCCCAATGCTGAAAAGAAAGGGAGGGCTTGGATGAAAAAAAACCTCCTACGTTCCTCTCTTCCGTCCCCATCCGCACCGCGCCCCGCGCTACGCCTGCGCCCCTCCCCCCGTCGTTGCTCGGAGCTCCCGCTCCGCTGCCTGGACCTTCGCCCTCCGCCTGCTTCCCTTCCTGCGTCGTCGTTCCATTGCAACGCACGGGCATTTTGCTATAACTATCTAAGCAAGTAGTGTTTCTACCTAAAATTTTGTTCTGCCTGGCTATTGGGCAGAAAACCCCTTTAGTTTTTCTAAAATTAACCCGCAGTTAGGGGTGGATACCGGCTCGGCTCAGCTCGGTAGAGAGCCGAGCTAGGAGGCCGGCTCGAGCCAGCTCGTTTAGCTCGCGAGCCACTTTAATACAGTGCAATTTATGTACAAATTATATTTTTTTAGTCTATTAAACATGTAAATATACCATTGAAAAAAGTTAAAAGCGATATATTAAGTCCATAATTAACGTAATAACACTTGTCCATCGACAATTATCCATGCAAATGTAATGATGTAACTAGATTAGATATTATTACTATTATAATCTAAAGCATTAGGTCCATATTGACCATCACAAAATCATAAAAATTATTGATTTATTATCACATCAACAACAAAACAAGCAAAAGAATAGTAAAAACAAGCAAAATATTAGGCTCTGCTTTGTACATTGCATTTGGCTCGTTGAGCTCACGAGCAGCTCGCGATCTAACTCGTTATAGCTAACAAGCTAAACCCTTGGCGCAGCTTGTTAGCATTTCTCAACGAGTCGAGCCGAGCCGAGTCGAGCCAAGCCAACCACGAGCCGAACGAGCTAGCGAGCCACGAGTATTTCGTCAGCCCTACCCGCAGTCCCAATGCTGAAAAGAAAGGGAGGGCTTGGATGAAAAAAAGACCTCCTTCGCCCTCCTCCCGTCCCCATCCGCGCCGCGCCCGCGTGCGCCCCGCGCTCCTCCTCATCATCGCTCCGGAGCTCCCACGCCCTCCGTGCCGTCCCCATCCGCGTCGTGCGACTTCACCGTTGCAACGCACGGGCACAATTGCTAGTGTGTATATATATATATAGATGGGCTCTTGTGTGGGCGCGCGCAGCCCATCCGTGTGGCGTGGCCGAATCTCTAATTTGAAAACTCAAATTGAAAATCCGAACCGTTCAAATTGTTCTACATATTAATATCGCCTTGTATACCAAATTTTATATTTTTTTGAATTTTTTACTATTTTATCAGATAAGTCAAAGATGCAATAATCCAACGATTTACGAGTATCTATTTTATTGCATTTTTGACCTATCGATAAAATAGTAAAAATTCAAAAAATATAAAATTTGGTATACAAGGCAATATTAATATGTAGAACAATTTGAACGGTTCGATTTTCAATTTGAGTTTCCAAATTAGAGATTCGCCACGTCACACGGATGAGGCGTGCGGCGCGCCACACGAGCCCATCTCTCTCTCTATATATATAGAGTTGGGCAACTGTGTGACGCGTCGTACAGCCCCATCCCATGTGGCATGATCGAATCTCTAGTTTGAAAACTCAAATTAAAAATCCGAACCGTTCAAATTGTTCTACATATTAATATCTTCTTGTAAACTAAATTTTATATTTTTTGAAATTTTTTACTATTTTATCGGATAGGTCAAAGATGTAATAAAATAGATACTCCAAAAATCATTGGATTAATGCATTTTTGACCTATCCGATAAAATAGTAAAAAAATAGTAAAATTTTTTTAAAAATTATAAAATTTGGTTTACAAGGCAATATTAATGTAGAATAATTTGAACAGTTTGAATTTTTAATTTGAATTCTTAAATTAAAGATTTGGTCATGCCACACGGAATAAGGCTGTGCAACACACAGTAGCCTCTATATATATATATATATATATATATATAAAAGCCACGTTATAGAGGATAAATCCACTTATATTCTTAATTGTTAAATAGCCAAATAATTTGTGGTAATCATGCGAGTTGAGCGTCCGTGGTGTTAAGTTTATGGCTTTCGAAAGCTAGCTGCTACATGAAGTTTCTGCAATATTTTTCCCATATGAAAAACATGTATGACATATATATCAGGCACCTTCTAAGAATAGATACCCTTATATTCTTAATTATTAAATAGCATAATGATTTGGGGTAATCATTTTGAGGGTACATGTAGGTAAATTACATATTATTTATTATTTATATTTATGACTAATTATACCTGTCGATAACTTAAAATGAATTTGTCAATCTAGATACATCGGCGTAGTTTTTTAAGGTGTTTTTAGAAATAGTGTGTACAGGTACGTTTACAGGATAAGTGTGTTGTGAGCGCGTACATTTATATTGTTTTAAAAATATAAAATTAGAAAATAAATTAAAACAGTTTATTAGGAAATCGTATACAAAAGTTTCTATAAAAATCGTGAGCTCGGGAAGCACACACATTCTTCTACAACTCGATGAAAAAGATCATCTTTAATTTTCTCCGTGCGGCACGGGAGTTTTTCATGAATAGTGGCTGTCATTAAGCTTGCTGTTTGGCTGGCTGATTATTACTTTATTACACATCCCAGCCTAATTCCATATCATAGTTTCCGTATCGATCAGTATTGTACTCCCACCTGTCATAACCAATGACTTTATTTATTAATGACTTATGGGAGAGTACTAAAGACCCTTTGAATCAAAGATTTACGTAGAAATTTCATATCATTCAAATCCTATAAGAATTTTTTTTCATTTGACCCTTTGATACTAATCTTCTTTTTAAATCCTGTAAAATTTGTATAGAATTGGTCATTACATGTAGATTTTAGAGAAAACTTAGCAAAAGCATCTGATTGCTATATTTTTCTTGTGATCCAATCAAATGATCATTTATGTGTTTTTTCTGTGTTTTACAATTCTCTATTTTACACTCCTATTCTTATCAAAATCACTATAAAAAATGATTTTCGCAGATGAGCCTCCCTCAAGCTTAAAGCCCACCTGGCACTAGGCCAGCCATCCCGTACCTGTTGACGGTCGTTAAGTATCAATTTTAACTGTCAATTGTCTCAACAAATAAAGAGAGAACTAACATTTCTTACACGTATTTAAGTTACAAATAATATAGTTTCACTTGTATTGAAAAATACTATGGATGCAGAAATTATATAATAAAGTAAAAGAGAAATAAGTCGGGATGCAAAGAAACATACCTCTTACGAATCACGTGAGAACACAAGGATTAAAGGGCCCATATGTCAGCTCAAACCAACATAATTTGGGCTAATCCACCATGCACTGCCTTTGAGGCCCACATGACAGCCTCTAGGAGAAAGGCGATGAAGAGAAGTGGGGCTCAGGGGTCGACCGAACCGCCATGGCCACCCCTCATCTCCACGTTCCACATGGCGTTCCACATGGATGGTCTTGATAGTTTCCTAATAACGATTGTGAAAGTTATCGACCTTCCAATAGTTATTACCAAGCTAAAAGGAGATCACTCTCTCACTTCACAACATACATTCAAGGAGTAATTCTCTCTGTTCTACATTTTGTATTCTCTCTAGTATTAGTGAAGTTAGGTTTAGAGTAGTCTTTGGTTCATAGTCTTCTCGAAGTATCAGGTATGTCTTAAATACTTTACTCTTCTTGTAAGACTATGAGCTTAATAAAGAATTTATCTTTTTTTATTATTAGTGTTCATAGTTCATACTACTTTATTAGTTATGTGTTCTATGACTAGTTTATACTTAAATTATATGCTTTACTTGATTAGACTAGTCGATCAATGCCAAGACATAGTCCAATGATCTTAATGGGTTGCACTATTCTAACTTGTCCATCCGAAGGGCAGGAGTCTCGAGAGAATTAGTGTTATTATTTATTAATATGAGTATGATGCTTAAATTAATTAAATATCGTTGGATGCAGGTGTACCTCACAGAAAGTGAAATAGCTGGCAGGTGGTGACAGCCATGTTCGTCCCTTATATTTCTCCACGTCCAGGTATGACGTAATAGTAACTAAATTTCCATAACCGCGTCAGTAGCGGTAGGAAGTGGCCTTTCGGTAGTGCTTGGTTTTCCGTTAGAGATGAATCTCCTATGTGTCATACTACCCAAATATCATTATTATTCTTTACCCTTGTTTAGACTATGGTATATTAATTATAACATGATTATGAATATATGAATCTATTCTTTACACCGCCATCTTCCTTGCAAAAAAACAAATAATGATACCTTTGGAATACTCCTGGATGAAATGCTGCAGTTGTATTCGTGTGCTTGCAGATTTATCTGTGACCATAATAAATACCAATAGTCCTCTTCTTTCCTCTCCTCTCTTAAAAATATCTCCTCACTCCACACTCCTTTTTCCTCTCCTCTCCTCACCCCCTACTTCAGCACTCGTCCCCTTTCTCACCCCTTCCTCCACCGCCTGTCCCCGGGAGCGACGACAGCGGCCACAACAATGGTGGCGACAGGAGCAACCCGTGGTGGGTGGATCAATGCCAGCTGATGAGGCGACGACGACGATGGTGGCAAGCCACGCGATGACAGATTCGTTGTCCCTGGCCTTGAGAGAGGCAGATCCACTGTCGGCGGCCTCAAGAGTGATGGATCCACCTTCATCGGCATCGGCGACGACGTTGCCGACGACAACGACAACGACAAGCCGCATGAGGATGGATCTGGTGGTTCTGGACTAGGGAGAGACGAATCCATTGTCCCTGGCCTCGGGAGGGGTGGATCCGTAGTCGTTGGCCTCGGGAGCGGCGAGGACTGTTGCGATGACCGCGCACCTCGGCTCTTCTTTCTCCACCACCATGTGAGCCTCGATTCTTCCTTCTCCACCACCACGCGCCTCGACTCCTCTTCCTCCACCGCCAGCAGCCTCGGCTCCTCGATATCGATTGCGATGGGCTTCGGGCGCTATCGGGGGTCAAGGCTAGGGTTTGGCAGATTTTTGGGAATATTTATCTTTTTTTGTTTGCCCTACCATGAAAAGTTATTTCTTCTAGCAGTATAGTTACTTTAAATACCATGAAGAGTTACTTTCCCCTACCAACTTCAACTTCTAACACCATGAAAAACTACTTCTCTTTTTTCAAAGTTACTTTCTTTTCTAACATCATAGTTACTTCTAATACTATGAAGAGTTACCTCCATTTTCTTAAGAATCACTCTCTATATGGCGTAGAATTACTTAAAATAATATAATAATAATATAATAGTGATTACTTGAAATACCACGAACTTCTATTTTTTTACTTCCTCTAGCAATATAGTTACTTTTAATATTTTAATATTGTGAAGAGTTACATCCTATTGAAATAAATTGCTTTTCTAAAAAAAATACTAATATAACTATATGGCTATATGGATTACCTCAAATAAAAAAGTCATGTATTTACTTGTGAATCTACACTTATGAAGATCTTTCTTTTAACACATCTATATAATTACTTATAATGCTATAAAAAGTTACTTTGATTGCATAGCTTAGTTACTTCTACAATTTGAATAAATTACTTTTAAATATTTAAAAGTATTTAATATTATAATCATTCTGTCATATTTATTTTGAATGGAGTTCAATGGTTAAAATGGATTTTAAAAGTAATACATGGTTTAAAAATATATAAGTCATCCAAAATTAAATAGACTAGTGCTATGCTACAAGTTAGGAGGACTGAAAAGTATGTATACATGCACATGCACGGGATAGCTTCAATCTAATGGCTTTGACGGACATCTCGTTATAAGACTAATTCGTATACACGTACAGATTAAATCACCTTCTAATTAATCATTCCTACTTTTTGAAAAGGGAACAACAAGGAAGCCCCTCGGACTATTAACTCCCGTGGAGGAGGTATAGAGAGAATGAAAATCGAATTTTTAAGGATGATTATTTGATGTTGATTTTTTCAGCTATCTTTTAGCAATCATGAAAAGGCTGGCTAGTTATCCGGAAAAAGAAAGTGAAAATAGTTCTTGAAAGTATTTTGTAACCAAACTAAACACAATATCACCTTCGAATGATAATCCTGATCGAGCAAGTATTATTAGTATTCCCAGGTCACGCATGAGCGAACAATTAAGCTTTTTTTTTAACGAAAACGCACGAGATACTACGTGTTCTATTGATATAGAAGAAAAAAATATAAGACTACGGCCCTGAGAGAACATAGGCAAAAAAAAACGAACTCGCCCGGTTAAATTGGGACATCAATCCGGGCAAACGCTCAAATCTAGCCTCCACCAGAACCCTTACAAGACCCACTTACACCACATGGCCGAAAGATCAACGCTTTAAAGGACGACACCCACCAAACATATACACAAACTAGTCGTGAAACTTTACCGCAGAGGTCCGATTCAATTGGACAAATAGGGAAAAACAGACCGCACTTCACCGAAAGGGTTCCCACCATGTGGTACTCGTCTCCGTTGTGCTTGCACGCTAGACCCTACCCGACGGGGTGATAACCATCAGATCCAAATTTCTTTAGGGCTCAAACGTGTGGGGGCCTCGCCTCATCCACCGTTGGACACCATCTCACCGCTCGCGGGGGCCACGCCACGCCCGCTCCTGCACTCCTCTTCATGGGAGGCCACGCCACGCCGGCTACTGCACTCCTCTTCGTGGGGGCCATGCCACGCTCGCTACTTCACTCCTCATCACGGATTTGTTTCTATTGTCGCTGTCGTAGCGAGAGAGTAGATGCCCTGCTTCCCTTGATCTCCGTCGAACAACTGAGCCACCGTAGAGAGTCGACCTGGCCTCGTTGCTTCACCATCACGCTTAACCTTCTCCGCCTAGCCAGCAACCAGGAGCTTGCGCCATCTTCTGACAATGAACCGCACCAGATAACCCAGCAAGGCTAAAACCAGTCGCCACGATCCGCGACAAGCCTGGTCGTCGCACGATGTCGTTGCCGCAAGAGTCGTGTACTGACGTAGACCCGAACCGTACTAACCATTGCCAGGCAATGTCAGCCGCCGCGGTCCGCTGCAAGCCGCTAGAAACCGACAGCCATGCCACGGCCCCTAGCTGCCACCAGACCTCGAAAGCCTCGCCATGCCGCCGCTCTAAAACTATCACCACTAGTATAAGTGCCTGCGGCCCGATCACGCAACCACTACTGCTTCTTCTTTTCCCCTCTTTTTTTCTTCTTTTTTCGTTTTCCTTTTTTTCTTCCTTTTTCTTCCTTTTTATTTTTCTTTTTTCTTTTTCAATTTTCTTTTCTTCTTCCTATTTTTTCCTCTCTAACTCTTTCCTTTTTCCCCCTTTCCTCTAACTCCACATCACCGGCTCCGGCGACCTCTTCACCGGCGATGTACCGCGAGCTCGACGGGCTGTGCCTCGGAATCCCCGACCTGCACGGATGCTGCCGCCGCCTGTGCCCTAGCGCGGCCCAGATCTGGACGGTGGCGGTATGGCCGCATGCTCCTCCTGAAGCACGGCGGCCTCCCTACGGCAACCGCAACGTGTCCAGCGAGTACCACCTCGCCGACGCGCTGGCCGACACGTCCTCGAGGTCCCCGCCCAGTGGTTCTTCTCCGAGGATGGCGTCATGAACACCCGCACGCGCGTGCTCGGCGGTGGCAGCTGCCTCAACTCCGGCTTCTACACCCATGGCAGCAGCGGCTACGTGCGTGTCGTTGGCTGGGACCCCCGCCTCGTCTGCCCCCCGCGAGAAATGCCTCGAGGTCGAAAGACCGCTGCTTGGGGAGGGACGCTGCTGAGGGGCACATCCTGGCCGCTGGCGACGGCGGCGATAGCACCGACCGCCACGCCGTGCACGTCTCCCGTCATCACCCCCTGCTCCCGCCTCAGCGTCGCCGTGTCCACCGTGCCCACGGGCTTGAAGGCGAGCTGCTTCGCCGACGCGCCATCGGCCGTCGAGAAACACCTCCGCCCTAGACGCCCCACGCCCCAACGTCCGCACCCGCGTCCATCCAACATCAGCGCCGACCACGAGGGGCGCCGACCGCCGCTCGCGAGCTCCTCACCATCACCGACACATCCCCGCCGCCAACCGCTGGTCCCGCCGCCAAGCGTCATCCCCACCGCCAGTCGTCATCCCCGCCTCCTGCCCCCGTCCAGTTGTCGTTCAGCCGTCGTCGTCGCCTCGTAGCTGGCGAGAAGCCCCGCCGCCGTCGTCCTTGCGGCCGCGTGGCTTTACCGGCGGCTGCTCAAGTGGCAGCGAGGCGGAGGCAGGGGGAGCGCGCTCTCTCTTTTCAAACTCAACAACAACAATTAAGCTCTAGCTCTGTGGTGATCCGTAGATGACCACCTCTTCTTATTCTTATTATTTTTTCTTTTCAGATGGCAGATGGAGTAAACCACTGTTACCTACAAGTACTTCTAGTTAACATCCAGCTCTATCTGTAATCAGCTGTGCCGTCTGGCTCACCGACAGTCGTCCGTGCGAGATCGTACGGTTGATCTTACACACGCTCACAGCTCAGCACAGCACGAGCCCGCCTGTCAGACTTTTGAGAAGAAAAACAACTGGCAAGTCCGTTGCCTCCATGAAAATGAACTTTTTGAGGTTGTCCTGGAAATTTTGGTGTTTGGCACTTCTTTGTTTCTTGTAGGGATTAGGGATTAGGCCCGTTGCTTTTTTTATTAAGATATAGATTTTACTCTGATGTTTGGTAGCATGTTTTTAAACTGTATTTTACATGAAGATTTTTTATATAAAAGTTATTCTAACATATCAAATAAATTTTTTAATATGTAATAGAACTCAGTTAATCATACGCCGATGATTTTTTTAATTTTACATGCTCTTACTACTTAATAAGTTGTAAACATCACCTTAGTTGGTGGCAGTATGTATGTGGTGTGTTGGCTTGATTTTTTTCTTGAAAAGGTAGAAGTATTTTGTCCATCAATTAAGAGGGGAAATAATAGAGTATGAGAGTTTCATAGGAGGAAGCCGATCCAAACTAGCTGACATGGTCAAAAGGAAGAACAAGATTTAAGTTGCAACCAAAATTTAAACTTTAAAGGTAATTAGAGTTGATTTTAATGTTTTTATTAAAGTCTATTTTTCAGCATTGACTTCTAATATCTTAAGGATAAAAACATAAGTGTTTTAACCCTAATTTTGTTACTTGTCTATTTTCCTACAGCTTATCACTTACCACTGTTACTCATACGATCAAAGGCTGAAGTTCCAGTGCGCTACACAACACAAGCGTCATCGTGAGGACAAAATCGAACCTTGAAAAAAAAGTCGAACTAAGTACACTATAAGACTCGAATCGTATGTGTTAGTGGAAAAAACCAACTTTCAGATAGGAGCCTGTGGAGATTGTGGCAATCGGATATCCACATGGCAAGCTTATCCGACTGGAGGTAGGGATAGATTACGCCTGCTATATCTGTAAGCCGAACTTGACTTAGGTGTTACGGTTGCCGATAGAGATAAGGCAATCGGCCTATAGTCACGGTTTGGTAAGATTGAGGAATCCAACTTAGAATAAGATAGGGTTTCCGACTTGTAAACCCTTCCTCCCAAGACTATATAAGGGGGGTAAGGGGCGTCCCTTGAGGGATATTCCGAGAGGAGATCAGATATCCTAGACTTGATCAGAGATTAGATTCTAGATACGACTTCATAAGCAAGAGCTTTAGATCAAGAGATCAATAAAGACACTCGGCGGATCGAATCCACCGAAACAGGAGTAGGGTATTACCTCTCGAGAGGGCCTGAACCTGTCTAAATCTTCTTCTTCTTCTAACCCATTGTGCTTGGCGATCTCGACTGCGACCCCAGAAAATATATTGCCGAAACCAAGTTTCGACAGTTGGCGCGCCAGGTAGGGGACCGCACGTCGAGACTTCTTCAACAATCTCGCCGACAAGCGTGATGGGATCACCTTCAAGACTCGGCGACTTTGCCGCCAACTTCTTCGACGACTCCTCCCTCGACTCGGATTCGAACCAGTCGGAGGGAAAAACTTACTCGGCGCCATTCGGGCTCCCCAACAGCGCCGAGATCTTCGACAACATCTGGAAGACCAAGATGCAATCCACCTTCCCCGACGACGGACTTCACTCGGCGCCATTCGGATTACCGGATTCCGCCGAGATCTGCGCCAATCTTCTTGCCTCCCGACGGAAGCGATCCGCTCAGTGAAGACCTCTCGGTGCCGTTTGGGTTACCAAACGTCGCCAAGATCTACGATCAACGCTCTCTCCCGAGTTGGCGGCGATCCACTCGGAGGAGCTGATCCCCAAGCTCCGACTCGGACGGAGCGACCCATATCCGGATTTCCCGGGATCAAGGGAGGTCGCTGTCATCCTCCCGTCCTTTGGCTCCTGTTCATCTTCGAGCTCAACGGATACCTCGGCTCCGCCGGCTTCGACAATCTCTACGGCATCCCTTCGACGAAGCCGACAACTCCGATCGCCATATGGATGCGAGCCGAAGTGCTTGACGTCCTCATGGCCAAGCCGGATGAGTCCGACTCGCCATGGCCGAAGGCTTGCCGAAGAGGAGCGAGCGAGTGGAGCTTGAACGCAAGACAGCCGAAGAAGACAAACAACGCAAAGATGAGGCCGACAAAAGGAAGCGGGATCTGCGTGCGGCCGGACGATCCGCCGGAGGCCATCCTCCAAACACGGGTTCGCAACACCAATGTCTTCCGGACGCCACGCGAACGCCGTCGCCGCACTCACGCTCTTGGATACCGTCATGGAGACGGCTCCGCCAACGTGACTCCTATACTTGATAAGATCAAGACCATCGTTGCCGCCACGGCCAACGGACCTCCCACCACTTCGGCGCGAAGGCCGACGAATCCGTGGCCGAAACGCCGGACAAGAGCCGGCTCCCACCCCTAAGGTCGGGAGACTACGGGAGGCCCGAGCCGGCTCGGTCGTCAACTAGGCCAAGAGGCCCACCTCCCGAGTCCACGCCGAGGCACCAAGAGCGACGGTCGACTCCCGCCGCAAACGACATGGACGTCCACCCGTCCACCACCGAGTCCGCCGCACAGTTCCAGCTACCCAACCAGCCAACAGAAGACCCCGCCGAGTGATCTGCGGGAAGTCCTCGACCGCCGCTACCAAGAACGCGACCGTCGCACTCAGGAAGATCGGAGGGGATCACCCGATAGCGGCGACGATGGAGTACCGGCCTTCACTCGGGAGCTCCGCCGAGTGCATTGGCCGAGTGGCTTTAAGCCCACAGGATTGAAAGGTACGATGGCAAAACCGACCCGAATCTTGGTTAACCGTATATACCCTTGCCATCCGAGCGCAGTGGCGACAACAAAGCCATGGCCAACTACCTGCCCGTGGCCCTCGCAAACTCGGCCAGAAATTGGCTCACCAGCCTGCCAAGAGGCTCAATCGGCTCGTGGAGCGAGCTGAGGGACCACTTCATCGCCAACTTCCAAGGCACCTTCGAGAGGCCCGGCATGCACTTCGACCTTTACAATGTCATCCAGAAGCCGGACGAGCCTCGAAGGATTATATTCGTCGCTTCTCCGAGAAGCGCAACAAGATCCCGAACATCACCGATGACATCATCATCGCCGCCTTCCGAAGGGAGTCCGTGATGAGCCGCTATCGGCAAGTTCGGACGAAAGCCACCGAAGACGGTGAAGCGATGTTTGAGACGGCGAATTCATACGCCAAATCAAACGACGCCATCAAAGCCGCCCGTCAAGACCGGCCGACGGAAGAGAGGACAAGCAAGCGGGAGGAAGCCGAAATCCTAAGAAGGATGGCGGCAACAACGGCAACGGGCCCGAAAGATCGCAAGCGCCGATCCGAAGACCGTGGCCGCAACCTCCAATACTCAACGCCGTCCCGAGTCGCCGCCTACGACGCCATCATGAACGCCCAATGCACCCACCATCCGAATCACAAGCACGCGAAGGACTTTATCTACAAGCGTTCACAGATCTGGGCGCAGCTCAACAAGAAGCCGATCGACGAGGCCGGCCCATCCGGCGCCAAGAAGAACAACACGGCTGAAAATGCCGAACCTTTTCAAGATCCGGTGGGGGAGCTCAACCACATCTTCGGGGCCCGTTAGCTTATGAATCCAAGAGGAAACAAAAGCTAACCGACCGGAGGTCAACACGGCTCAACTCGAAGTCCCTCAATATCTGCGATGGTCGGAGGTGGCCATCACCTTTGACCGCTCGGATCATCCCGACCGAGTGGTCCACCCGGGACGCTATCCACTCGTCCCGGACCCCGTAGTCCGCAACATCGCTTAAGCGCGTCCTCATCGACGGGGCGCGCCTCAACATCCTGTTTGCCAAGACTATGGATGAAATGCGATCCCGAGGGCCGAACTCAAAGCAAGCTCAGCCCCTTCCACGGAGTTATCCCTGGGCTATCTTCAACACCACTCGGGCATATCTCTCTCCAGTCACCTTCGGAGCCCGAGAGAATTTCCGAACGGAGAACGTCACCTTCGAGGTGGCCGACTTAAACGACATATCATGCCATCATCGGAAGGCTGCGCTTGCCAAGTTCATGGCGATCCCTCACTACACTTACCTCGCATGAAGATGCCGGGTCCCAACGGCGTCATCACTCTTCGCGCGATGTGAAGCAAGCCTTCACTGCGACAAGGAGAGCTGCGACATGGCCCAATCTCGAGAGAGATTACGTGGCCAACAAGAAGTCCGATTGGCTGCATCAACTCGGCGAGAGGGCGAAGTCCCGCGAAGAAGATAGCCAAATCGGGATCCGGCGACGCCAAGACCAAAAAGATCTCCCTTGATTCGTCGATCCCTCCAAAACTGCCGTAATCGGCGCCGACCTAGATCCTAAATAGGAAAGCGCGCTCGTCACCTTCCTCCAAAATAATAAAGATGTTTTTGCTTGGAAACCATCGATATGCCCGGAATTCCTAGGGAGGTGATCGAGCACTCTCTCGAACGTCAAAGATGACGCCAAACCAATTAAACAACGATTACGCAGGTTCGCACAGGATCGAAAAGACGCGATCAAAGAAGAACTTGCAAAGCTCTTGGCTGCCGGCTTCATTAAAGAAGTCCTTCATCCCGACGGTTAGCCAACCCGCCTGGTCCGCAAGAAGACAGGGCAATGGCGCATGTGTGTCGACTACACCGACCTCAACAAAGCTCGCCCCAAAGATCCGTTCGGGCTGCCTCGCATCGATCAAGTCGTCGACTCAACACCTGGCCGCGAACTCCCGAGTTTTTGGATTGCTACTTGGGCTACCACGGATCGTCGAAAGAATCCGACCGCTTGAAGACATCTTTCATCACGCCGTTCGGGGCCTATCTACATCACCATGCCTTTCGGCTAAGAACGCCGGAGCTACATACCAACGCATGATCCAAAGATGCTTCCGGACGCAGATCGGCAAAAACGTTGAAGCTTATGTCGACGATGTTGTCATCAAGACCAAGCGAAAGAAGACCTGATCGCCGACTTAGAAGAAACCTTTGCAAACATCCGGGCCTTCGAATGAAGTTGAACCCGAGAAGTGCACCTTCGGCGTCCCATCGGCAAACCGCTCGGCTTCATGGTATCACATCGCGGCATTGAAGCAAACCCGGAGAAGATCAACGCCATCTTAAACATGAAGCCCCGAGTAATCGAAAGACGTCCAAAAGCTCACTGGCTGCATGGCGGCACTAAGCCGTTTCATATCTCGACTCGGCGAACGAGGCATGCCCTTCTTCAGCCGCCAAGAAGACAGACGACTTCCGGTGGACCACGAAGCCGACAAGGCCTTTGAAGATTTCAAAGAGTTCCTTACCACGCCACCCGTCTTGGCTTCACCTCGGCCCGGAACCCCTCTTGCCGTGCGTCTCGCCACTCACCAAGTGGTCGGCACGGTCCTTGTGGTTGAACGAGAGGAAGAAGGACGGGCCCGTAAGATTCAAAGACCAATTTACTTTGTCGGCAAGTATTGGCGGGAGCCAAAATCCGATACCCCTGTGTACAAAAATTGCTTTATGGTGTTCTAATAACCGCGAGGAAATTGGCACACTACTTTCGTGGTCACTCGGTCACCGTCATCACCTCTTTTCCACTCGGTGACGTCGTCCACAACCGCGAGGCAACCGGGCGCATCGCCAAGTGGGCCCTAGAACGATGCCGCTGGATTTAACCTTCAAGCCCGGGACGTCCATTAAGTCACAAGCCTTAGCGACTTCTGGCCGAGTGGACCGAACAGCAAGAACACGTGCCTCGGGAAGACCTCCAACACCGGACCATGCACTTCGACGGATCCAAGAGGATCACCGGCTGGGAGCAGGGAGTTGTGCGATCTCCCGACCGGGAAAGGCTAAGATATGCCCTTCACCTCCACTTCTCCGCCTCACACAACGTCGCCGAATACGAAGCTCTTCTACATGGATCGCGCCTCGCAGCTCACTCGGATTCGACGGCTTATTGTGAAAGGCGACTCCCACGGTCGTCAATCAAGTGATGAAAGACTCGGTCCCGCTTGAACGACACTATGGAGGCCTACCGACAAGAGGTCCGCAAGCTTGAGGACAAGTTTGATGGGCTAGAACTCTCACATGTCCCGAGACATAACAACGAAGCCGCGATGAGCTAGCGCAGCCGGATCTAAGCGAAGCCACTCCAACAGATGTCTTTGTCGAACACCTCTACGAGCCAACCGTCACGGCAAAGACAGCTCCCAACGAGCAAACCACGAACGAAGTCACCATGATCGATACCGACGGAGGACGCCGCTCATCAAATTCTTAACTCAAGAAGAGCGCGGATGACCGGAATGAAGCGTAACGCGTCCGGCGTCGTTGCCAAGCATACGTCATGGTTGACTCCGATCTATACAAGAGAAGCCCCTCTCGGAATTCTAATGAGGTGCATCACACCCGAAGAAGGGAAACAATTGCTCCAAGATATCCACTCGGGCATATGCGGAAGCCACGCGGCGGCACGCACTCTAGTCGGCAAAGCTTACAGACAAGGATTCTTCTGGCTCACCGCGGTCTCCGACGCGGATAAAGTCGTAAGAACCTGCGAAGGCTGCCAGTTTTTCGCCCGGCAAAGCCATGTTCCGGCCCGAGCTTCAAACAATCCCACTTTCCGGCCGTTCGCGGTATGGGGCTGGACATGGTTGGTCCTTTCAAGAAAGCTCCGGGAGGATTCACACACCTCTTCGTCGCAATCGACAAGTTCTCCAAGTGGATTGAGGCCAAGCCGCTTGCCACAATCACCGCCGACAAAGCACGAGATTTCTTCCTCAACATCGTGCACCGCTTCGGCGTCCCAAACGAATCATAACCGATAATGGGACTCAATTCACGGGAGGCATCTTCAAGGAATTCTGCGAAGACTTCGGAATCAAGATCTGCTATGCATCGCAGCTCACCCCAAAAGCAATGGGCAAGTCGAGCGAGCAAACGGCATGGTCCTTCAAGGCATCAAGGCTCGCGTCTTCGACCGGCTAAGCCCTTACGCCGGCAAGTGGGTCCAAGAACTTCCCTCGGTTCTATGGTCGCTGCGAACTACACCCGGTCGGGCCACCGGCCAAACTCCTTTCTTTTTGGTCTATGGCGCGGAAGCCATGTTGCCAAACGAGATGGAGTATGAGTCCCTCCGGTCCGCAGCTTCAACGATGAACGCTACGACATCGACCGAGTGGATGACCTCACCCGATTGGAAGAGGCCCGCGAGGCGCCCCTCATCCAGGCCAAATACCTTCAAGGGCTCGAAGATACCACACGCAACGTGCGAGCACGAGCTTTCATTGTTGGCGACTGGTCCTACGCAAGATCCGACCACCAAGGACCGACACAAGTTATCTCCCTTATGGGAAGGACCGTATATAATCGCCGAAGTGACTCGGCCCGGTGCATACCGGCTAAAGCGCGAAGACGGGTCCATGGTGGAGAACTCCTGGAACATCGAGCATCTTCGACGGTTTTACGCCTAATTTGGCTAAGGCCTCATGTTCTCCTTGATTGCCAACCTCAAGCAAGATGACTTCTCGAGCTAGCATCGGGGCGATACATATATCAATAAAGCTCGAATTTTCCTCATCAAATTTTTGTGCACAATTTGGTTTATCATTGTTTAATGTCCTTCGACTCGAGCTCGGTGTCTAAGGACCGAGAGTTTTCCGATGACCTAATCGAGCCTAGGCTTGATGACGATACGAAAACTACTTAAGAAATTTCACGCAAAGGCTCGAATCAAGGCATTGACATAAATAAACTAAAAATAGTCACAAAGATTCCATGTCAAGAGTGTTACGATTACATGACATTCACAAAGCGAAGTCGAATATAAGTTCAAAGCTTAAAATTGTTCACTACATCCAAAGAGATCTTTTCGCCGCCTCTTGCGCCTCGCCGAGCATATCTAAGGCATGCTCATCTGTTGTCCCCTCGGCGAAGCCCTCCCGATTGAATGAATATCCACTCGGGGTAGAGGGATTTGGTCTCGTGCAAGAGCCGACCAGCCCCCATGTTGGCCGCTTCGGTGATGTTCTTCGAATCTGTTCAGAGCCACCGAAGCTTGTCGAAGATCTCGATTGGCTCCAGCGAGCGGCCCCAACTCCTTGATCGAACAAGGATGTCAAGATCGGCGTGGCGGCGTTGGCGACCTCTTCCCGAATCTCGTCGCTAGACTTGATCCGCCCAAGTAAGACGTCGTATTGGGCTCGGGTCTTCATCTTATAAGCTGCAAGGAGTTCCGGATCATTCAAGGCACTCGGGAATGAAGCAGCACACGAAATTCAACTTCGAGAAGGTTACCTTCAAATTCGGCCTCCATCTCGGCCTTGTCGAGGCCGACCGCTTCCGGTTGGACTTGAAGCGAGTGGACTTCCGAAGAATTTTCTACAACGAAAGAGGATTATCAATTGACAAGATCAACACAAGAATCATAATGAAGCTGGGAGAGGCGGGCTTACTTCCGATTGATCCGCGGAGGTCGAGGTTCGCTTCCCGAAGCTCCGAGATCTCCCTCCTTAAAGCGGCCTCCCTTGATGCGGCCTCCTCCCGAGTGGCTTTCAGCTGTCGCTGGACGTCCTCCAAGGAGTTTAAGTGGGGGACCAGCTTTTCCAGCACCTCGGATTTTGCCATTGAGCGGCAATATTCTTTCGCATGCGAAAGCGTAAGAATGATCGATCGAAGAATAACGAAGATATAATCAAAAAGAAAGACGAAGGCCTACGTTGAGCAGGGTTGCCTCATTCGGGCTCTCGACGAGGGCATCCCTTTCATCCTTTTCAGCTTGCTCCGAGGATGATGCCCCGTCTCTCGCCTTCGAGTCCCGCCACTCGATTCTGATCGGGAGGAACCCGGTCTCAGCGACGCAGCCTGGGATCTCTTCTACCGTGGCGGCAAACAAGAAAGACCAATGAAGACATGAAGGATTCAAAATTGAAAGAACAAAGGAAAGTTCCAAGCAAATCTCACCGGTTTCGGTGGTGCCGCCTAGGTGGGGCAGCCGGGCCCTTCTTCTTCTTCGGGCTCGTGCCGAGTGACCCTCGCCGGGCGCTCGGCGCAGCCGCGTGGGGTTCCTCGGCACCGACGGGTTTCCAGTCGGGATATCCCACGGCATTCGGGGCTCTTCCCTAGGGCGCTCTCCTTCGAGGAGAAGGATGCTTCTCCGAACGCTCGCACTCGATTGCGGGCTCCGGGTTTTGGCTCGACGGCCTTGGCACTTCGGGAGCAGGCGGCCGGGTCGGCCCTTCACCCTCCGGCGGGATCTATGTCCCGGGGCTTCGCACAAATGAACACAACGAAGATAAAGAAAAGCTTTCGCGAAAGAGCTCGGGGCTTTGGTTTCGAAGCATACCGGAGGATCGGCGGATCTTCGGCGCCGTCGCGGTGATCGCCTTAGAGGCGGGGTCTCGACCGGAGGAGCGGGACGTCGTCATCCGAATCCTCGATGATCGCCGCCTTTACTTGCGCGCTTGTTCGAGTCTTCACTCGGCGCGCCCGCTTCCCGACCGGATCGCCTTGATTTTGATCCCGCCGCGGCTTCTTGGCGGGCGACGCGGCGCGTCATCATGAGCCATCTTATATGGCTTGGAAGTGATAGAGGCGTTTTCTGCAGAAAAAAGGGAAAGTGCAACATTAAACGACAAGACGTCAAGATTAAAAGATAATATAAAGCAACCAATCGGCTTACGGAGGAGGAGGTCGATGGATGCTGAATGGAAGGACTGGTAGTATGAGGGCTCGCTCGACGAGATCCCGGATGAAAAGAGCTTGTACATCCGGATCTTCGGGATCTCGTATGTGAGCGGATCCGGGTCCTCCCGATTGGGGTCCGTTCCGCCTTCATACTCGAAGGCTGGCTTTGACCGCTCCTTGATCGGTGCCAGTCGGCACCTGATGAAGTGCCGAGTGATTTGTTCCCCACGAAGATTCCTCTTCTTCATCGCCAGGATCTTCGCGAGCAGGTCGTTGGCTTCATCCCAATCTTGGGCTACCGGCGCGGTGCTCCAAGACGGCTTGGGGACAGAGGAAGTCCGACAAAGGAGGGCGATCGGGTTCGAGATTATTGATGTAGAACCGGTTCGCATGCCGCCTTTGTTCGAGGATTTCAAGGGAGAGAGAAGTAGTCTTTGCGGAGAGATCCGCGAAGTTGAAAGCCTGCCCCACCAACGACACAAGGTTGATCCTTGTTCGGATGGGGTTTCAGGTAGAACATACGACGGAACAGATTGAAATGAGGAAGAATGCCGAGAAAAGCTTCACATACATGAATAAAGAGTGCTATGTGAAGCATCGAGTTGGGGTTCAGATGGTAGATGTGAAGGCCATAATAGTCCAAGAGCCCCCGAAAGAACTCGGAGGTGGGAAGGCTGAACCCGCAATAGAAAAAGGAGGTAAAGACAACGAGCTCACCGGTGTTTGGGGTCGGAAAATCCTCCCCGCCGCCGGCGCCATCCCACAAGTTCCTTCGGCGGAAGCACGCCGTGCTTTACCATCTCCTTGAGGGTGTATTCCCTCACGTCCGAGGTGGCCCATTGGTCGAACGGAATCCTCTTCTCCTCCGCCATGAGAGCGAGGTTGTTGGGGAGCGGATCCGGCCGAGAAAGGTTAGATCTTGGGCGATGGATGTGGGAGTTTTGGCTGTGGAAGCTAGTTGTCGCGGCAAGCGAGCTCCTTGACAGATGAATTGGGAGCGCGCAAGCCTAGGGTTCTCCGCGGTGAGCCGTTGAACAGCATCGTGAGAAGGGGAATCGTTTGGAAGGCGAAGAGGCGGGGATGACCTCGTGTCTTTATAAAGAAAGATTTGAGGGTTGCGCTAGGTTTTCGGTGAGTGGGCCGAGCCCATAAGGAAATCTACGGCCCAACTAAGGTGTGGTCCGATACGTGTCCTTAGGGACTTAAGCGGATGAGCTTAAGCAGATTTGCCCGGCAATATGCACGTGTCCGAGTGCCCTATGCCTTTAAAAGATCCTTCCATACTGCGGTTTGCTTGACTTCATGAGAAGCGGCGCGATGCAATTTGGAAGGTGACCAACGAGAGTTTTTATAGCCACCTTGGTGAACAAGGGCTGTTTGGTTTTTGGCATTTGGTCGGGTAATCTTACCGATGCTGTTTATTTTCCACCTTGGTGAAGATCTTTATAAGATTGAGACCAGATTATGGCAAAAGCTATTTAATAACTTGATCATATTTTTCATATGATTGAAAGAACTTGTTTTCCCATGAGGGATGAATGAAATATTTATTCCGGGATTACTCGGGCGAATCCACTCGGTTGGGCAAGAGTTAACCGAGTGCTTTTTACCCATGAGGGATGATTGAATTATTTGTTTTGAGATGACTCGGACAAATTCACTCGGATAAGTATGAACTTGCTGAGTAATGAGATTTCTATGATTGCTTTAGCGTGAGCTAGGCATCTACATGAGAATAATTTTTTATAGTTCTTGACTATATGTTTAGTCTATTTTTGACTAACCACATAGTCGGGGCTACACCTATAATTAGGTGCATCAGAGATGCACCTAGATATTTATTTTTGAGAATTTTTTATATATTTTCCAGCCCTTCACGCCTTTGGAGCCACTCGGGAAGATTCAGGCAGAGATGATGGAATCACTCGGCGCCAAAAGCACTTGGTCAAAGAGATTTTTTTGGTTGAGTGCTGCTTTGGTCTGAAGCTAAGTTGTCTCGTCGACTGAAAAGGACTCGGGGGCTACTGTGGAGATTGTGGCAATCGGGTATCCACATGGCAAGCTTATCCGACTGGAGGTAGGGATAGATTACGCCCGCTATATCGTAAGCCGAACTTGACTTAGGTGTTACGGTTGCCGATAGAGATAAGGCAATCGGCCTATAGTCACGGTTTGGTAAGATTGAGGAATCCAACTTAGAATAAGATAGGGTTTCCGACTTGTAAACCCTTCCTCCCAAGACTATATAAGGGGGGTAAGGGGCGTCCCTTGAGGGATATTCCGAGAGGAGATCAGATATCCTAGACTTGATCAGAGATTAGATTCTAGATACGACTTCATAAGCAAGAGCTTTAGATCAAGAGATCAATAAAGACACTCGGCGGATCGAATCCACCGAAACAGGAGTAGGGTATTACCTCTCGAGAGGGCCTGAACCTGTCTAAATCTTCTTCTTCTTCTAACCCATTGTGCTTGGCGATCTCGACTGCGACCCCAGAAAATATATTGCCGAAACCAAGTTTCGACAGAGCCAAACATAACCGAATAAAGGAAATTCGTCGGATTGTGCGAGAGGGCACTACGTCGGCATCGGCTATCTCTAACAGGCATTAACTCTCATCTCTATCGGGTTGGGCTCCCGTCACTGTGGAAAGGTCACTGATATGAGAAAATATCTCTAACGGACACAAGGCCATCACGGATACACATTATCTCAACCGGGCCATAAAAAATGCCCGTCACAAATGAGTTTGAAAGTCAAACCAGTGGTGTTGAACGCCCGTCACGGATGACATATCTCAATCGGGCTTCTAAGCCCGTCACAGATGACAACTCATCTCTAACGGGCCGTAGTTACTAGGCCGTCATCGATAGGGTTGACCAAACATGGAGTCAAATAATATCTCGGTTTGTTGCCCATCACGGATGACATACCTCTAACGGGCTTAAGTAAGGAGCCCGTCACGGATGTCCTATCTCTATTGGGCTTTTAGGTTGAGCCTGTTACGGATGTCCTATCTCTATCGGGCTTGGGCTATTGGATGAAGGTCCCACGTGCAGCTCCAAGGGTCAAAAACTCATCGTTCGGTGGGTGCTGGAGAGTGAAGCCCACCCAATCGGGCTTCACTAAGTCTACTTGGACTTTTGCATGTCCGGCTAGCAGCTACGCCCCATGAACTCGGGTTTCGGGGGTAGGCTTGAATGCAAGACCCTCTGCAGCCGAAATTGCAAATGATTGGGTCATCCTAACGAGTAGGAGTGCACGATGTGGGTTCCTGCAATAGAATCGTACGTGTCATTACTACTAGGGTGTACTTTGGTGCTAATACAAAATATGCATTTGTTGAATTTTGTTACCGTTATGTGGTCCACCACGGTGGGGATTGGTGCTTGTTTTGCCCCCGCCTCAGTTGATGCGCAGCTGCTACGCCTTTGCGTGGGGCTCACTTCTACTCTAGGAGCTGCAGCGGCCAGAGCTTCGGCGATCAACTTCTCATATGTCTCCACCCGAGCCTCCACTCGTGCCAGTTTCTCATTGAATTCTTCGGCGAGCTCGACTCTAAGCTTCTCCCGAAGTTGCTCCTTAAGGCGTGCTTGTTTCTCTGTCTTTGATAGCTTGTGCTTCTTGTACTGCCAAGCAAATTGGGGAAACCCATACTTCCATGGGACAGCAGAGCCAATACCCCTTGTCTGTCGACGGTGTTCTTCGTTTCCCAAGGCTTTTGTGAGGATGTCATCCTCGCGCCTTTGTGAGCAGACCTCGGGGGAGGACTGTCTCTCAGCAGTCAGCTGAACCTGCCATACAGTTAGGATTAATTAAATGTAGAGGACGATACAACCTATTAAAAGATGTTTTATGTGTTAAACTTACAAGTCTATCATACAGCGCTTGATCTTCGGGGTTTGGGAACGTCAGTGTACCATCACTATTCTTCTTCGCCCTTGCCATTTGTTGACACTGAAATTTGGTAATTGAGTTTCTAAGTTCGTAAGGGCAAAGCGAAATCGGATCGGCTGAAGACAGGAATCGCATCGGCTAAAAAGGGATCGACTGCAGGGCTGGTCGGCTGAGGATGGATCGAATGTGAATAGACGACAGCCGATTCTGAGTCTGGAAGAAATGAGGCCGTGTCTAGTGCAGGGACTTGGAGATAAATGAAAGATTCGGTTGTTAGTTGCGCGTTAAAAGATATTGCCACTTATGGATAGAGTCCTATAACGGCAATTGTATCTGTAATCTAGAGATTTGTTAGATTGTTAGTTGTAACACGGCATAGGTCCCGCTAGGGATAATATGGTGTTTTAAACAGTAGTTTAGATAGAGTCCAGGGTTGTTACAAGTGTTTGTATTTTGGGTATAAATAGGATCCGAGGCCCTCTGTAAAAGAATTATTACTCAATCAATCCAATCTCCGGCACATCGCCAACTTTTTCTTCAGACGAACACTCTGTTTGGCTTTGGGGTGCATCGTCTCGATCCCCAAAACTAGGTAAATGTTTGTCATTAGTGGTATGATTATCTGTTTCTAATGCTTCCATCGCAATGATACATTAGAATTAGTGATTTTACTGTGTTATATATCATATAACGCATATGAATTAGATCAATGTTTAGATCTATCTTGTTATTGGCTCGTTCCGTCAGGAACATGCAGTCAGTAGGGTTAGATTTAAAGGTTGGCTGGTTCATATGCGGTATTTACCGTCTCGAGGAGTATAAATCGGCTGTAACAGACCGGATTTTTCTTTTGATACTTAATGCTGCATCGAATTCGAATTATTGAGTCGTCTTTAGAACCAGCAGTGATCTGTTCGTCTGAGATTTATATCACTTAGAGACAGCGCCGGGGTTTCAGCCGGCCTTATTTTCCCTAATGTGTTTCTTTTAACATGATTGCTACTAGATTCATATTAGGATTGCCTCTTATGTTAAGATCGTGTTCCTGTCGGATGTTGCTTAGTGAAATCGGTTCTCTCGGGCAGCCGATGACCGATTTCTGAATTGTACGTTTGGTTCAGGAATATTATCTTCACATAAGATTCATCGGAGTATTAGCCGATTCTCTGTTAGCTTTCCAGTATCGGCTAGGTTATCGATCTGTATATTTATTATTCTTCACTATATTTGGATCGAGCGGCTGATGCTGTCTCGGTGTAGCCGATCCATTCCAGTCGCTTGGCCCAAATATGGCCCGGAATAGCATATATACATCCATGGATTTCCTCAGCCGATCCCATGGGGATCTAACCTAACGCTTAACGTACACTATCTTGTTTTTTTCTTGTTGATTAGCAGATCAAATCAACTGACACGCCCTACATGTTGTAGGCGGCCGAGAAGGACCTGCACTGGAGTCAAGCAGATCTCCCAGGCCAGCGCGTGAGAGAGATTTCTCGTCAACACGCTTCTTGGCACGCCCAGTGGGACTGTCTTTGTCGGCCCGACTCGGACGAATAGACTCTGGCGGCAAGATGGTCGATTCCAAGATCCCTGGCATCACGTAGGACAATGTCGTACCTCTAAAGATGGAACAGCTATCGGCTGAACAGCAAGCCGAATATAAGAAGATGGTGGAAGAACTCCAGAATAATTACCTGCAATCTTTCACCCAAACAAGGTCTGGAACTGTGCACCAAAAGTACAAGTTCAGCTTGAACGATACCAAGGCACCTTCATCAAGCGATGCAAAAGGCAAACAGAAGGTGGAAGAGCCGGCCCAAGTGCAAGATGATTCGACCGTATACTCTTTACAAGATCGGATCGACTCGGCTGTTCATCATGCACTGGTCAACCAAAGTAGCATCTTGGTCAATACCCTCAATAATATGATCTCTCACGTGATTGACGCCAAGGTAGCCGAGCAGCTGCAACGGGGCCCCACGTATTTCGCAGATGGCCAATTTCCTGGTTACAGGACACTAGTCACCCAGGATCGGCCGCTTTCACTGATAGCACAACCAAACCCGCCAGGAGGAATCGGCCACCTGAGTCCAGGCGAAACGGCTATAAGACCAGCGGTCACTATACTAAATCGACAACAACCGTTGCCTCAAGGTCAACTCGACAACATATTCAATAACAATCGGTAGCCAGAGCTGATTGATCTAGGCAGGCGGCATAATGCCGGTGGCCGACAGTTGTTCCCAGACCCACCAACGCCACAACAGGAGCCTCGGCCGCCTCCCGCTGATCATCGCTACCAGTACCAAGGGGGCCGTCAGGACCACCATTACAGGCCTCAGACGCCACCACAGCTGTATCGGCAAGCACCCATGCCGTATGACCCATACGAGCCGATACAGCAAGATAACCGAGCCTGGGCCGATCTAATTGCAGACGTCATGCGCGATCAGTTCGGCCTCAAACCAAAAGATTCAGGGAATATGTATCGGTACCCCTATCCAGAACATTTCGAAAGGATCCCGCTACCTAACCGATACAAGATCCCAGACTTCTCGAGATTCTCAGGGCAAGACAACGTTTCTACCTATGAGCATGTCAGCCGATTCTTGGCGCAGTGCGGTGAAGCATCGGCTACGGACCCCTTGAGAGTCCGGTTATTCCCCCTTTCTCTTTTTGGATCGACCTTCACTTGGTTCTCCTCGTTGCCTTACAACTCAATCCAGAGTTGGGCCGATCTTGAGAAACAGTTCCACAGCTATTTTTATTCCGGCAACCATGAAATGAAGTTGTCGGACCTCACCGGCGTTAGGCAGAAACACAATGAATCGGTCCAAGACTACATTCAATGCTTCAGAGAGATGAGAAACCGATGTTACAGCCTGGTGCTATCAGACGCTCAGCTGGTCGATTTAGCCTTCCATGGTCTGATCGCGCCGATCAGGGAACGATTCTCTGCGCAGGACTTCGATAGCCTAGCTCACTTGGCGCAGAAATTGACGGCCCATGAACAACGTTTCCAAGACACCAGGAAGGCCGTCAAGAACATAACTCAGGTCATCGTCGAATCAGATTACGGGTCCGACGACAATGAAACAGAAGTGGCGGCAGCCGAATGGCCCAAGAACAAAAAGACCATCGTCTGCCAATGGCTGCTGAAGACGGCTAAGAAAGAAAAATACAATTTTGATATCACTAAGGCTGACAAGATTTTCGATTTACTGCTCAAAGAAAAACAGATTCAGTTACCCGAAAATCATCCCGTCGGCCGAAGAGCTGAAAAAGAAGAAGTACTGCAAGTGGCACAACTCCACATCTCACGCCACAAATGACTCCAAAGTCTTCAAACAGCAAATCCATTCGGCCATCGAAGCCAGGAAGTTAAAGTTCGCCGACTCAAATCGGTCAATGAAAGTAGACGACAATCCTTCCCGGTCAACACAGTCCACGCCGGCCCCGGGCGAGCTGATCGACAGAACAGAATGGCGCACGGCTTAGCCAATACATCGATCGGGGCCAAAGCAGAAAATGACCAGACTGGATCCCACGCCACGCAAATTAATATGGAACGCCCAGTCGTCGGATCGGCTGGCCGACAACCGATCCATGAACAAAGCCGACACCGTCATCAATACCGGTCTCGGCACGAAGAAATTTACGATGAAGCACCTCGTCGGCACGAACCGAGTACTCGAGCCGACGATACGGGGTAAACCGTGACAATGCCGATCCACATTGGCGTTGCGATTTCTTCGTGCTCGGGAATCCGGCATGAGGCTACCAACATTGGAGGATTGCCCAACATGTAACAATCGCCGCGACGATGACAAACGCGGAAGCTTGTCGTCTGCAAGTCCAGTTCGGCTCATTCCCAGAGCCATCCAGCTAAACCAAAGACGGTGACCTGTCCATGATCGGCTCGGTTCGATCCATCAGGACTTCTTCATCGACGAAAACCGGGATGGAGACAACCGCGACGACGAGGCCGACGATGAGGAATCGGCCAACCCCCAATGGTGCCCGTCCGATCTCTTTACGAAGACCCAGAAGAGGAGAGTTCAACGGCTCAAGCGTGAAGGAAGAGAAGACGAGGTGCAACAAATGATCTATGAGCAGCGCCGTCGGCTGGGCAAAATCAAGAGGCGGTGGGTACCCAAGCGGGAAGCTGCTGTGACCGACGAGGAACAAGCTGAAGAGAGTCCAGCCGATCAAGCCAGAAGGGCAGCCAAAGGGAAGGGCAAGGTTTCCCCATCAGTTAACATGGTCTTCGTGTTGCCGGCCAAGTTCAGCGCCCCCGAAGCCGATGCGGGTACTATCGAAGATGACCCAGCAAAGTTGGCAATCTCGATGGACCAAGCCATCTTCGACAAGCCTGAAGGAACCGAAAATCGGCACTTGAAACCATTATACGTTAAAGGATTCGTTAACGGCAAGCCGATCTCCAAAATGCTAGTCGATGGGGGAGCTGCAGTCAACCTCATGCCCTACGCAACTTCCAGAAAACTCGGAAAAGGGGCCAAAGACTTGATAAAAACCAACATGGTGCTCAAGGATTTCGGCGGCAACCCATCAGAGACCAAAGGCATTCTCAATGTCGAACTGACTATCGGCAACAAAACTGTGCCCACAACGTTCTTTGTCATCGACGGGAGGGGTCTTACAGCCTGCTGCTCGGAAGGGACTGGATCCATGCCAACTGCTGCATCCCTTCCACAATGCACCAGAGCCTGATCCAATGGGACGGCGACAAGATCGAGATCGTTCCAGCCGACAGGTCAGTCAGCGTCGTTAGTGCCGATTTGCCACTCTGGGAAATCGAAGGCATCGATTGTTTATCTGGGAAAATCTGGCAAGCCGATTTTCTAAATGTGTCCAATTCAACAATACAGCCCATCGGAAACGACGAGCCACAGCTGCTGCTTTGAACAAGGCATGGTGGAGGGCTCAAGCATTCTCGGCGTAGCCACCGCGGACGAAGACGATGGCAAGTTAGGACAAGGCTTCACGTCGGCCGACGAGTTAGAAGAAATTGACATTGGCTCTGGTGGTAAGCCGAGGCCGACATACATTAGCAAAAATTTATCTTCTCATTGTAGATCCCAACTTATTGAATTATTAAAAGAATATAAAGATTGTTTTGCTTGGGAGTACTTCGAGATGCCCGGTCTCAATCGATCGATAGTGGTCCATCAGTTGCCGATCAAGGCAGGATATCGGCCATTCAAACAGCCTCCCAGGAGGTCTAAGGCCGATATGTACGATGCAATTAAAGCCGAAATCACTCGGCTATACGACGCAGGATTCATTCGGCCTTGCCGATACGCCGAATGGGTCTCGAATATCATCCCGGTATTGAAGAAAAATGGTAAGCTTCGGGTGTGCATCGACTTGGAGACCTGAACAAGGCGACCCCGAAGGACGAATATCCAATGCCAATAGCCGATCCGCTTGTCGACGCCGCCTCGGGCCATAAGATTATCAGTTTCATGGACGACAACGCAGGGTATAACCAGATATTTATGGCCGAAGAGGATATCCACAAGATAGCTTTTCGATGACCTGGTGCAATCGGCCTCTACGAGTGGGTGGTAATGACGTTCGGCTTAAAGAATGCTGGGGCAACATATCAAAGGGCGATGAACTACATCTTTCATGATATGATCGGCTCACTAGTAGAGATATACATTGACGACGTCGTTGTCAAGTCAAGAGAGATAGAAGGCCACATTGCCGATCTAAGACAAGTGCTGGAACGGACGAGGAAGTATGGTTTGAAGATGAAACCGCTTAAATGTGCGTTTGGCGTGTCGGCCGGGCAATTCTTGGGGTTCCTCGTCCATGAAAGAGGGATTGAAGTCACACCAAGGAGCATCAATGCTATTAAGACAATTCAACCCCGAAAGATAAAAAGCACTCCGCATTGATCGGAAAGATAAACTTCATCGGGCGGTTCATCGCTAATCTCTCGAGAAAAATGGAGCCGTTCACACCATTGCTTCGGCTTAAAGCCGATCGACCTTCACGTGGGGGTAGAGCAACGAAAGCGTTAGACAACATAAAATATTATCTAAGCTCTCCTCCAGTTCTGATGCCTCCACAAAAGGGAATACCGTTCAAGTTGTACCTGTCAGCCGACGAAAAGTCAATCGGCTCTGTCCTAATCCAAGAGGTCGACGGCAGAGAGAAAGCCATTTTCTATCTCAGTCGGCGGCTGGTAGACGCAGAAATAAGGTATTCACCTGTCGAGAAGTTATGCCTATGCCTCTATTTCTCATGTACGAAGTTAAGGCACTATCTGTTGTCCAATGAGTGCACGGTGACTTGCAAAGCCGATGTAGTCAAGTACATGCTGTCGGCTCCAGTGCTCAAAGGAAGGATTGGAAAGTGGATCTTCGCACTAACAGAGTTCGATCTAAGGTATCAGGCACCAAGGGCAGTAAAGGGACAAGCCATAGCCGATTTCATTGTGGAACACAGAAACAATTCGATCGGCTCAGTGGAAATTATGCCTTGGACTTTGACTTTCGATGGCTCGGTATGCACCAACGGCTGCGGCATCGGCTTAGTCCTTATCTCGCCCAAGGGGACTAGCTTCGAGTTTGCTTTTGCCATTCACCCCCACGCTACGAATAACCAAGCCAAGTATGAAGCCGTTCTCAAAGGGTTAACTCTGCTCAAGGAGGTGGAAGCTGATGCAGTCGAGATAATGGGAGATTCGTTGCTCGTCATCAGCCAATTATCAAGAGAGTATGAGTGCAAAAACGACGCGCTGATGGCCTATTACCGACAATGCTGGAAGTTAATGGATGGTTTCCGGCTAGTCACTTTGAAGCATATCCCCAGGGAGCAGAATACGGAGGCCAATGATTTGGCTCAAGGGGCATCAGGCTATCGGCCGATGCTGAGAGACGTAGACGTAGGTGTGGCCACCATCACAGCCGATGATTGGAGGTTTGACGTCTACAATTATCTCAAAAACCCCTCTCAATCGGCCACAAGGAAACTACGATACAAGACGCTACGGTACGTGTTACTTGATAAAGACCTATACTATCGGACGATCGACGGCGTACTACTCAAGTGTTTGGGGGCCGATCAAGCTACAGTGGCCATCGGGGAAGTACACGAAGGAATCTGTGGCACGCATCAGTCGGCCCACAAAATGAAATGGCTACTCCGCCGAGCCGGGTACTTCTGGCTGACAATGCTGGAGGATTGTTTCAAATACTACAGAGGATGCCAGGACTGCCAAAAGTTCGGCACGATACAACGAACACCGGCGTCGGCCATGAACCCAATCATCAAGCCGTGGCCCTTCAGAGGATGGGGCATTGATATGATCGGCCAGATCAATCCACCTTCAAGCAAAGGGCACAAATTTATCCTGGTGGCCATAGACTATTTCACAAAATGGGTAGAGGCAATCCCTCTCAGAAAAGTGGATTCTAGGGACACAATCGAGTTCGTCAAAGAAGACATCATCTACCGATTTGGCGTTCCGCAAACAATAACGACCAACCAGGGGTCTATCTTTGTGTCAGACAAGTTCGTCCAGTTTGCCGACGGCATGGGGATCAAGCTACTTAACTCTTCGCCGTATTACGCGCAAGCCAACGGGCAGGCCGAAGCATCAAACAAAAGCTTGATCAAGCTAATTAAAAGAAAGATCTCTGAGCATCCTAAGCAATGGCACACCCGATTGGCCAAATCATTGTGGGCGTATCGGATGGCATGCCACGGATCAATCCAAGTTCCCCCGTACAAACTGGTCTACGGACACGAGGCAGTGCTATCATGGGAATGTGTCGTCGGCTCAAGGTGCATTCAGCTACAGGACCAACTCACAGCCGACGATTATTATCATCTCATGGTAGACGAGTCGGAGGATCTCGTTTTGTCCAGGATGAGAGCTTTATAAAAAGTAACAAAAGATAAAGAACGAGTAGCCAGACATTACAATAAAAAGGTTGTACCTAAATCTTTTGAGGAAGGTGAACTCGTTTGGAAACTTATACTGCCGATCGGGTCTAGAGACAACAAATTCGGCAAATGGTCACCAAATTGGGAGGGGCCTTTCAAGATCCACAAGTACGTCTCTAAAGGAGCTTACATGCTAAAAGGATTGGATGGAGAAATATTCGGAAGAGCCCTTAATAGAAAATATCTAAAGAAAGATTACCCGAGCATGTGGATCAATTCGTGAGTCGGCTATTGTCACCGCGGCACACCCACGACAGCCGATGTCTTACAAGGCATCGCCTTTAGGCATTCTCATACACCACCTTTACAAAGCGCTCCACGATCGGCTCATGATTGCCCGACAGGGAAGACCAGAATGTATGAGCGACTCAAACTCACAAATTTTGTCGACATCAAAGCTATCAACAAAACTTGGGGGGCATACACATACGCAAGTCAACCGAAAAAGCAGGCCGATTGCAATACAAAAAATCAGGCTAGAAGTTGAAAAACCAGGCCGATTTCGATGAAAAAATCAGGCAAAATCAGGAACATTAAAATGAGCTTTATTCGGAATCGGCGTGAAGCCGTCTTTGATTACATTTTCCCTAGGTAATCCCTAATGGTCGCCGGGCTCGTTCAATAGGCTCCGTAGTCTCCATCTCTAGAGCATCCAAGATCGATACTCCAGTACGAGTGACCCTTATGTCGATGGTCGTGGTCAGTAGCTCGTTGGCAAGTTGGGCTCGCCTCCCTTCCAGCCGGTCAAGGCGCGCGAGCGTCGAAGACGCCATGGGGGCAGCAGCCGGGATGCCACCAAGGTGGACGGGAGGCCTGGCCTCCGGGTGACGAGCCTCCAACTCCCTGAAGCGTTTCAAGTTGGCCCTCACTCAGCGGTCTTGGCTGACCGACAGTTCGTACGGTGTCTCCATGATCTCAAGGATCACCCGAAGTGGGTGAGGCGGCTGCGAGAAAATCCGTTCCTGAGTACTTGAGGGGAGAAAATGGCAAGAATAGACGAGTTGGGAAATCACCTGGTTCACTGACGAGCTCGAAGAAGCCATGGGAAGCCTTGCCGAAGACTTGGAAGACTGGGCGTTGTACTCCTGGAGGTTGTCTTCTTCGGCCGTGAGTTATTCAGGAAGGGCCGGAGGAGCCCATTTATAGAAAGAAAAGATGCGGTTTTCGGATGTGAAAGGTCGTTGCCGACCCGAGAGTCGAAGCGAGAGTCGAAGAGGTCATCATTAAAGGCGTCGGGAATCGTTGAATGGCTGGCGACGGCACAAGACTGGATACCTATCGTCCAGGACTCACGGGTTCTTGAGGTACAGGTTCGGATGAGTCGGACTACGAAACCAGATCGACAGCATACTCGGGTATTACCGGCCGATAGTCAGCGACGCGGGTGGACGGAGGATAACACTAAAGGTCGTGGCGTCGTCTCGGGGTCGGGGCCAATTTTGAATCAAACAAGTCGAGGCTCCGCACACAGCCGAGGGACAGTCTTACCTACGAGTACAGCCGATTATATCTACGAGCGCAACGGCATAAGGTCAATGAATTATAACACGCAAGTCGAAGCCGGGTATTAAGCGCGAGTGATACGGGTTATTCAATCGCATTACAGGAACACAAGTATGGTACAGAAATGCGAGCTGACCTCACAAGATCGGACAGTTTACAGTCTCATTTTTTCAGGAAATCGGCTATGGCCGACAACGCCGTCTGCCTAATCTGATCGATTTCGCCGATTGCTCTAAGGTCGTCGGCCTCGGACCCCGCCACCGATCGGGTGCTCCTCACCAAGTCGCGCAAATGCGCCACAGCCGCCCTGATGCCTTGGCGCTCAGCTTCAACCTTGGCCGGCAGACCAGCCATGTACTCCTCATAGACATCGATTTCGTTCGTAACTTGAACGAGATCGGCCACCAATTGATCCCGACGGGCGCGGAGTTGCTCAAGCTGGGCCGCCGACTCTGTCTTCAGGCGGTCAAAGGCGGCCTTCCGGTTCTCAATGGCTTCTTTTGTCGATTGGATGGTAGCCGACCGCGCTTGACTCTCACGGCGATCAATTATTCGCTGCCGGGCTCGTTCAGACTTGAACTGATAGGCTTCCATGAAAGTCGCCAGCACGATGGCTTCGGCTACGGCGTCCGGCAGCTGGTCTTGGATGTCTCTGAATCGCGCGCGTAGAGCCGCTGTCGACCACCAGCGCGTCCAATGAAGCTTCCACCGATTGCCGATATCGGCTAAAGTGGTCCTCGGGCCTCACCCGACGCCGCAAGCGCTTCCTCGCCGTATCACGGGCTCCTCGAACTCCGACAAATCTAAGTTGAGAAGGTCGGCCACGTTCTGCAGCAAAAGGAGAAAGGATCAGGGGCATGCTAGGCCGACAAAGTCGATAGTCGAAATCAGTTGGCTTACCATCGGCACCGTTGTCAGGGCTGTTGGCTCGGCTGAATTGTTGCCCATGGCCGTTCGACCCTCTTTGCCGGCGTTGTCGCCACTGTCCCCAATAGGCGCGAGACGTTCGCCCGACGCCGGGGCAGCCGATGGAGACCGCGGGAGCTGCAGAAGAAAGGATTAACGGATGAGCCGATCGATTACCACAGACAAAGTGACGGAAGACGATTACCGGTGGCGCAGGGCGAGGAGTGCGACCGGCCAATCTCTTGACCTGCGAGCAACAGACTGATCAGATGCAAGCGATCATCACGAAACCAAGCCCAATGAAGTAAAAGCTTACCGGTGGACGTCTTGTCGGCGGGCTTGGGGCTGGCGGAACGTCAGTTGGGGCATTGACCGACTCAGGACTCGAGATCCCGGGTTCGGCCGCCACCGGACACCGCCAGGCGCTTCCTCATTAACAGCGGCGTCGAGGAATTGCTCGATGGCCGGATCCGAGAGGGGGAGGCGTCGGTCGACGCGGTTGATTTTGTCTTTTCACCCTCTTGGGGGCGGCGCGGTGACAACGCGGTGGTGGTGCCACCTTTCTTTTCTGTGCGATCGGCTGACGCACCTGCCCTCACAGCAGTGATGTTAGTTTGGGCGTCCCCAGCCGATGGCCGACGGAGCAAGGCCGCCCACATCCAGAACGCCTGGGTTGTATTCGATGGGGCGTCCGGAGTCACTTGCCGTCGGCCGCTCTGTTTCCGTCTCCTGCAAAATCGAAAGATGAATGTTAAATCGGCTAAGCCAGCCGATGAATGAATTGTAAGAAGAAAATTGTTAGCCTGAAGCAGAAATATACCCAGGGGATCTCGTCGGGCAGAAGCAGGTCGATGTAGCAAGACGGCCGTTGGTGGAAAATGTGGCGTTTAAGTTCAGACCACCATCGGTCGTAAGCGGCGCTTCTCCTTGTCGACAGTGTTATCACGCTGGCGTCGCCGAGGGGAGGACCGGCTATGTTCAGCAACCGATTCATCATCAAGTCTTGGCCGACCGCCCTCCGGTTTCAATCTTATCGGCATAGAAAAGCCGATGGGCGCTTGCCCAAGACCAAACCGCCTCGCCATCGATACCGGGTAATAGAATTCATAGCTCCGGGCCACTGATCGACCTTGGTGAACCCCAGTCAGCAAGATGCAGGGGGACAAAGAAGCGGCGAACAACTCTCTGCACCTTGGGTTATCGGTTGAGTTGAGGTCATCCCAATTGAAATCAATCGGCAACTCAAACGATCCCCGGTCTGGATAGAAGTACGAAGGACGGTTGTCGCGGGACAGCCCATCGTAAAAGGCTGTGAACCATTCGGCCAATAGCTCGGCCGATTGCTTTGAGCCTTCATGGGCGGCGGCTGCTTCTCCGTAGTTCATTCATCGCATGGTGTCAATCTGGCTACCTTCATCGTCTTCAATCGGCTCTAGCCGTGGGAATCCGGCGTCTGTCAGACGGGGCCGACCAGCTACATTCTGGGTGGCTAACACCAGCCAGATTTGGAGGAACCACCAGGGGCCACCAGTGTTGACTGGGGCATTGGCGGCTATTTTCGCGGCAGCTTGGTGTAGCATTTGATATGAGTAGCCGAGGAGGTATTTTCCCAAGCAAATTCTTTCCCGTCGGCCGGATTTCGGCCATGATTTGCCAATTAGCGGTCGGCCACGCCTTGATCTCGCGAATACAAACTTTTCCAGCCACATCATCGGGAAGGCGGTGTATTCCGGTGGCCGACCGTCCCTTCCTTCATGTTTTGGGCGATGAAGCCGCTCCATCCGCCGATAGCTTTTGTTTTGAATTGATGTTGGCCTTTTCGATTCAAGACGCTGGGGTCAGCCGATGATTCAATGTCCAGTCCAGTTGTCATATATACATCGGCTAGTGTGATGGTCATCGGCCCTTGCCGAAAGATGAAGGCCTTAAAGCTATCGTTCAGTAAGGGTCGCAGCCGATAGAAGCGGCTCGTCTTTCTCCACGCCGCGATGGACAATTCCGGGCATTGGGCAAGTTTTTCTCTTCCCACTGGGCATACTTGGCCGATCGTACCTTTTATACCATTCAGTCCAGGCTGCATCGGTGGATGGCCAAGCTTTGAATGTTCCGTTCCAATGGGAGAGAGATGGTTTGGCGGTGTTAAAAGGGATGCGGTTGGTTTCGGCTATGATGACATCGCTGGGTCGTGTTGCCGATAGGTCCGAGGAAATACTTCTCTGCTTGTGTTGAATTGGGGATAAGTACTTGATGAGACAAAGTGCTACAATCAAGAAGGGGAGAAAAGTACTAGTCAAGAATGATTGTGTTTTACGGTTCGGGATCAGGAAAAGTACTAATTGATAAGAGTATGGAATAAAATGCTACGAAAAATCACCGAACGAATCGTTGATGTGAGGATATTTGAAAAAGCAGGTTGAGAGTAAAATCGTGGATCGAAGAAAGTACCGAGAAAACTCGGTTGTAGCAGCGGCTGAAGCGGTTGCGACGGTGGCAGCAGACGGGGTTGCGGCCGGCATGACGGTGGTGGCCGCGAGTTGGAGGTACTTGACGCAGCGGCGGAGGCCATCGGGAAGCTCGGGGGCGAGGATGAGTTTGAAGAATGTGAGGAAGGTTGTCGAGCGCCGATGGAGTCGCCGGGGGAGAGAGAGAAAGGGCAGGAGGCTTGTTCGTGAAGAAGGCTGAGTACACGTTGGAGGCGTAGGCGGTTCGGCCGAGAGGGGTGGATATTTAAAGAGCACTTGGGGAGAAGTCGAAGCGGCTTAGCTCAAGAAGGAAGCAAGAGTTTGAATAGGCAAGCAAATCCGCAACACTTCGTATTACGGACTTGGGGGGCATGTGTTAACACTGAAATTTGGTAATTGAGTTTGTAAGTTCGTAAGGGCAAAGCGAAATCGGATCGGCTGAAGACAGGAATCGCATCGGCTAAAAAGGGATCGGCTGCAGGGCTGGTCGGCTGAGGATGGATCGCATGTGAATAGACGACAGCCGATTCTGAGTCTGGAAGAAATGAGGCCGTGTCTAGTGCAGGGACTTGGAGAAAAATGAAAGATTCGGTTGTTAGTTGCGCGTTAAAAGATATTGCCACTTATGGATAGAGTCCTATAACGGTAATCGTATCTGTAATCTAGAGATTTGTTAGATTGTTAGTTGTAACACGGCATAGGTCCCGCTAGGGATAATATGGTGTTTTAAACAGTAGTTTAGATAGAGTCCAGGGTTGTTACAAGTATTTGTATTTTGGGTATAAATAGGACCCGAGGCCCTCTGTAAAAGAATTATTACTCAATCAATCCAATCTCCGGCGCATCGCCAACTTTTTCTTCAGACGAACACTCTGTTTGGCTTTGGGCTGCATCGTCTCGATCCCCAAAACTAGGTAAATGTTTGTCATTAGTGGTATGATTATCTGTTTCTAATGCTTCCATCGCAATGATACATTAGAATTAGTGATTTTACTGCGTTATATATCATATAACGCATATGAATTAGATCAATGTTTAGATCTATCTTGTTATTGGCTCGTTCCGTCAGGAACATGCAGTCAGTAGGGTTAGATTTAAAGGTTGGCTGGTTCATATGCGGTATTTACCGTCTCGAGGAGTATAAATCGGCTGTAACAGATCGGATGTTTCTTTTGATACTTAATGCTGCATTGAATTCGAACTATTGAGTCATCTTTAGAACCAGCAGTGATCTGTTTGTCTGAGATTTATATCACTTAGAGACAGCGCCGGGGTTTCAGCCGGCCTTATTTGCCCTAATGTGTTTCTTTTAACATGATTGCTATTCATATTAGGATTGCCTCTTATGTTAAGATCGTGTTCCTGTCAGATGTTGCTTAGTGAAATCGGTTCTCTCGGGCAGCCGATGACCGATTTCTGAATTGTACGTTTGGTTCAGGAATATTATCTTCACATAAGATTCATCGGAGTATTAGCCGATTCTCTGTTAGCTTTCCAGTATCGGCTAGGTTATCGATCTGTATATTTATTATTCTTCACTATATTTGGATCGAGCGGCTGATGCTGTCTCGGTGTAACCGATTCATTCCAGTCACTTGGCCCAAATATGGCCCGGAATAGCATATATACATCCATGGATTTCCTCAGCCGATCCCATGGGGATCTAACCTAACGCTTAACGTACACTATCTTGTTTTTTTCTTGTTGATTAGCAGATCAAATCAACTGGCACGCCCTGCACGTTGTAGGCGGCCGAGAAGGACCTGCACTGGAGTCAAGCAGATCTCCCAGGCCAGCGCGTGAGAGAGATTTCTCGTCAACACCCTTGCCCAGTTCCTTGCTCGGGTAGTCGGGATATCACCAAGAATTGGCGGGGTATTAGATTCCGCGGCAACTTGATCCTCCCTCTGCCATTCCTGCTGCTTCCCGGCGTATCCTCCCGTGGCAAGCCGGTGCGGGTGAAGATTTTTTGCCTGCAACGCCTTATATGCCTCGCTTTTTGCAAGATACTCACGGGTTGATTTGGCGGCATGGAACTCGTCCCACACGGCCTGGGTGATTAATGGGTACTTCCCAAATGGTGAAGGCTAGGCGCGGTTGTGGACGTAGTCATTGACGAGGTAGGTCTTGAAACTTTTCCACAAGGTGCCCATTAGAAATGCGGATAGCCTGTCGCTTCAGTCTTTTCTCGGACTCTTCTGGGTACTCAAAGCTTTCCTTGAACTATCTCCAGGCTTCATCTTTTTCTTTCTGTGGGACCCGATCAATGTGGTCCGCTAGAATTGTGAAGTTGTGTCTCCCTAGGATTCCGCAGATTGTTGCGAATTTTTTGACGGCTTCTCTGGGGCCGTAGGAAATCCCTGTTCATCCACCTCCGTTATTCTATACACTTCCTTAGGGATCTTATTCTGGGACCTTGGAGCCCGGCTCGTTGTGGTCCCACTTGTAGTTGTCGACATTTTCTATCGAAGAAAAATAACATTACTAAACTTTTACATATTGATAACATCACTATTGGAAAGTGAAAGTATTAGATGTGGCCTCAGTTTTGCTCAGAAATTGTGCATCAATTACAATCATTTGCAAGTGTAGATAAAAAAAAAGAATAAGTGTAGATGGTCTGTTCTTATAAAAAAACTAGTGTAGTTCCCAAAAACAATATAACAAGTGTAGATGGTTGTTCTTATGAAAAAAAGGAAGTGTAGTGCCCCAAAAAAAGAACAAGTATCCATGGCTGTTATTTTTCCAAAAAGAACAAGTGTAGATCAAAAAAAGAACAAATGTAGATCCAAAAAAAGAACAAGTGTAGATGGTCTGTTCTTATCATAAAAAGAGAACAAGTGTCCATGGGTGTTTTCTTGCAAAAAAGAGAGAAGTGTAGTGCCAAAAAAATAACAAGTGTAGCTGGTCTGTTCTTATCATAAAAAGAGAACAAGTGTCCATGGCTTTTTTTGCAAAAAAAAAAGAGAAGTGTAGTGCCAAAAAAAAGAACAAGTGTAGCTGGTCTGTTCTCATGGTCTAATGTTGAGCATTCATCACTGGCCAGGAAGAGGTGAGGAAAGGTGAAAGAAGAAAGGTGAGGAAAGGAACAGCAAGTTAGGGCCAAGAGTATCATTCAAGCATCATATCATAGCCATATCAGCACAAAAAATTGTGCATCATAGTAGTATAACAGTATAAAAGCTAGATAGCAGTAGCAGAAGCAGTATAGCAGCCACACACTTGCTTCATTACATCAAACAAAATTGTGCATCATCATATCAGTAGCAGTAACATCATAGCAGTATAAAATTATGCATCAAAGCAGTATAGCAGTATAGAAGTATAAAATTGTGCATCAAACAAAATTAAATCACACACTCCACTGCTATCACAGCCACTGCTATCTTTAAAAAATGATAACAGTAGCAGCAGCAAGGCAGCCATCCCAGCAAGGCAGTAGCAGTATAAAAATTGTGCATCAATCCCAGCTAGGTAGTAGCAGTATAAAAATACATCAATCCCAGCAAGGCAGTAGCAGCATTGTCGATATGAGGTTAAATGAAAGTTAAAAAGTTCAGTGATGATTTTCTCCATAATAAAAAGAGAATAAGTTTAGTGATGATTTTCTCCGTAATAAAAACAACTAGATGTAGCATATGGACAGTACTCTATGTCGAAACTCGGTTTCGACAATAGAAAATTGGGGGTGCAGTCAAGATCGCCAAGCACAATGGGTTAGGTGGAAAACAAGGATTTAGACAGGTTCAGGCCCTCTCGTGAGGTAAAACCCTACTCCTGTTTCGGGGATTCGATCCGCCGAGTATATATTGATCTCAAGATCTAAGGCTGAAAGCTAATAGCTCATAAAGCATATCCCTCAAGGGATGCCCCTTACCCCCCTTATATAGTCTTGGGAGGCGGGCATACAAATCGGAAACCCTATCTTACTCTAAGTAGGTTTCCTCAATCTTACCAAACCGTGACTATGAGCCGTTGCCTTATCTAATCGGCAACGTAATACCCAAGTCATAGTTGGTTTACATATTTGGCAGGCGCAACCTATCTGTTGACGAGAAATCTCTCTCACGCGCTGGCCTGGGAGATCTGCTTGACTCCAATGCAGGTCCTTCTCAGCTGCCTACAGCGTGTAGAGCGTGCCAGTTGATTTGATCTGACAATCAACAAGAAAGAAAACAAGGGAGTATTCGTTAAGCGTTAGGCCAAGCCCCTGCGAGATCGGCCAAGGAAATCCATGAATGTATATATGTTATTCCAAACCATATTTGGGCCAAACGACCAAAACGTATCGGCCATACCGAGGCGATTATCAGTCATCCGATCCAAATATAACGAAGAATAATAAATATACGGATCAACAGACTAGCCGATGCTGGGAAACTAATCAAATCGGCTGGTATTCCAGAGAATCTCGTGTAGACATAATATTCCTAAATCAAAGATATAAACAAGCATGAACTAGACATAAAAGATAGCCCTGGTACAGATCTAATAACAATCACGTTAAAAGAAACTCGTTAGGGTGAATAAGGTCGGCTGAAACCCCGACATTATCTCCAGATAATGTAACTCCAAAAGAATAGATCATTGATGGTTCTAAAGACAACTCAATAGTTCAATTTCGATGCAGCATTAAGTATCAAAAGAAACATCCAATCTATTACCTCTGACCTACACTCTATGAGATGGTAGATACTACACACGAACCAACCAACCCTTAAACCTAGCCTTGCTGACCACATACTCTCGACGAGATGAGCCAACTACAAGATAGATCTAAGCATCGAATTAATTCATGTGCACCATATGATATATGTCGCAGTAAAACTATTGAATCCAATGTATCATTGCGATGGAAGCATTAGAAACATGTAATCTCACCACTAACGACAAACATGTACCTGAGTTTGGGGATCAAGACGATGCAGCCCAAAGCCAAACAGGGTGTTCGTCCAAAAGGAAAAGGATGGCGATGCGTCGAAGATTAGATTGATTGAATCGTCTCATACAGAGGGTCTCGGGTCCTATTTATACCCAAGATACAAATATTTGTAACAACTTTGGACTCTATCTAAACTACTGTTTAAACATCATGTCATCCCTAGCGAGATCCATGACGTATTACGACTAACAATTTAACAAATTTCTATATTACAGATACAATTGCCGTTACAGGACTCTATCCATAAGTGGCAATATCTTTAAACGCGCAATTAGCAACCGAATCTTCCACTTATCTTCAAGCTTCTGCGTTAAACACGGTTTCATCTCTTCTAAACTCAGAATCGGCTGTCGGCTGTTCCCATTCAACCCATCTTCAGCCGACCAGCCTTGCAGCCGATCAATCTTTTAGCCGATACGACTCCTGCCTTCGACCGATCCGATTCCACCTCCCCTTTTAAGACTTAGGAACCCATTGCCAAATTCCAGTGTCAACACATGCCCCCCAAGTCCCTAACGCGAAGTGTTGTGGATTTGTTCACCTATTCAAACTCTTGCTCCCCTCTCGGCCCAAATCGTCTCGGCTTCTCCCCAAGGGATTCTTTAAATATCCACTTTCCTCGGTCGAATCACCTACGCCCTCATCGTGCGCTCGGCTTTCTTCTCAAACAAACTTCCTGCCCTTCTCTCTCTCCTCCGGCAACTCCATCAACGTTCGACACCTTTTCCACGCTCTTCGAACCCCATCTTTGTCTCCGAACTTCCCGATGGCCTCCGCCGCTACTTCAAGCACCTCCAACTCGCTGGCCACCACCATCGCGCCAGCCGCAACCGCAACACCATCTGCCGCCGTCACCGGGACTGCTCCAGCCATCACTACGAACGAGTTCCCTCAGGTATTCTCCTTTGCTCTATAATTTTACTCTCAACTTGCTCCTCCAAATATCTTTATACCAATGACCCGTTCGGTAATTTTCGGTAGTATTTTATCCCATACCCTTACTAATTAATATTTTCCTAATTCCGAACTATAAAACACCATCATTCCTGATCAGTACTTTTCTCCCCTTCTTCAAACTGTAGCACCTGTCTCATCAAATACTCATTCCCAATCCGACACAAGAAGAAAAGTATTTCCTTGGGCCTATCGGCGACACAGACCCAACTGATGTAATCGTGGCCGAAACCAACCGCATGCCTTTCAACACCGCCAAACCATCTCTTTCCCATTGGAACGGGACATTCAAAGCTTGGCCGTCTACTGACGCAGCCTGGATCGAATGATATAAGAGGATACAATCGGCCAAGTACACCCAATAGGAAGAAAGAAAACTCGCCCAATGCTTGGAATTGTCCATCGCCGGCATGGAAAAAGACGAGCCACTCCTATCGGCTGCAGCCTACTTTTGGAACGACGGTTTCAATGCCTTCCTCTTTAGGCAAGGGCCGATGACCATCACACTAGCCGATGTACATATGACAACTGGGCTGGACATCGAATCATCGGCTAATCCATGCGTTTTGAACCGAAAAGGTCAACACCAGTTCAAAACCAAAGCTATCGGTGGATGGAGCGGTTTCATTGCCCAAAACATGAAAGATGGAACAGTCAGCCACCGGGAATACACCGCCTTTCTGATCATGTGGCTAGAAAAATTTGTATTCTGCGGATCGAGCTGTGGGCCGACCGCTAATTGGCAAATCATGGCCGAAATCTTAGCCGACGGAACAGAGTTTGCATTGGGAAAACACCTCCTCGGCTACACATATCAAATGCTACATCAAGTCGCCACGAAAATAGCCGCCAACACCCCAGTCAACACCGGTGGCCCCTGGTGGTTTCTCCAAATCTGGCTGGTGTTGGCCACCCAAAACGTAGGCTCTGGTCCCGCCCGCGTGACGCCGGTTCCCAAGGCTAGAGCCAATTGAAGATGAAGAAGGTGGTCGATCACCACCGGGCGATGCACGAACTATGGAGAAGCACCCGCCGCCCATGCAGGTTCAAGGCAATCGGCTGAGCTATTGGCCGATTGGTTCACAGCCTTTTATGATGGGCTATCCCGCGACAACCGTACCTGGTATTTCTACCCCGACCAAGGATCTTTTGAGCTGCCGATCGACTTCAAATGGGATGACCTCAACTCAGCCGACAATCCGAGGTGTAGAAAGTTGTTCTTTGCCTCTTTGTCTCCCTGCATTCTGCCAACCGGGGTTCACCAAGGCCAATCAATAGTCCGGAGTTATGAATTCTACTACCCGGTATCGGCTGTGAGACAGTTCCGTCTCGGGCAACTTCCCATCGACTTCTTTTATGCTGATAAGATCGAAACCAGAGGAGCAGTCGGCCAAGATTTAATGATGAACTGGCTGCTGAACATAGCTGGTCCCCCCTTCGGCGACGCCAACACAATCATCCTATCGACGAGGAGAAGCGCTGCTTACGACCGATGGTGGTGCGAATTTAAACGCCATATTTTTCACCAACGGCCGTCTTGCTACATCAACTCGCTTCTGCCGGATGAGATCCCCTCGATATATCTTTACCTACAGCCGATGATTCCTTTCCTATGATTCATTCATCGGCCGTGCCAACCGATTAACATTCGTGCTCTGACTTTGCAGGAAACAGAAACGGAGCGGCCGATGGTAAGCGACTCTGGACGCCCCATCGAATACAACCCAGGCGTTCTGGACGTGGGGGGCCTTGCTCCGTCGGCCATCGGCTGGGGGCGCCCAAACTTTCATCTTTGTTGCGAGGGCAGGTGCGTCATCCGATCGCGCCAAAAAGGAAAACGGCACCACCACCGCGTTCGTCAGCTGCGCCTGCCCCCAAAAGGGTGAAAAAGATAGAACTGATCACCCCGGCCGACAGCCTTCCCCCCTTAGATCCGGCCGTCGAGCAATTCCTTGACGCTGCTGTCGATGAAGAGGCGCCAACAGCTGTCCAGGCGATGGTCGAAACCGGGGCTTCAAGTCCCGAGTCAATAAATGCTCCAACCGACGCTCCGCCAGCCCCAAGTCCGCCGACAAAACGTCCTCCCGTAAGTTTTTACTTCGTTGGTCCTGGGTTCACAATGACCGCCCATACCTGATTCGTCTATTCCTCACGGTTCAAGAAATTGGTCGGTCGCATTCCTCGCCTGCTCTGCCGTAATCGATTCTTACTCTTTTGTCGCGATAATCAATCGGTTCGTCTGTTAATCCCCTTTTCCTCTTCACGCTCCCGCGATCTCCACCGATCGCTCCCCGGGCGTCGGACGAATGTACTTGTGCTGTTCGGGGTGGTGATGATAACACTGGCAAGGAAAGCCAGACGACAGTGGGGAATGATCCAGCCGAACCAACAGTCCTGACAACGGCGCCGACGGTAAGCTGATTGGCCCCAACCATTGGTTTTGTCATGCCCCTGATCCTTTCTCTCTTCTGCAGCACGTGGCCGATCACCTCAACTTTGACTTGTCGGAGTTCGAGGAACCCGGTGACGCCGGCGAGGAAGCGCTTGCGGCGTCGGCTGAGGACCTGAGGGCCACTTTGGCCGGTATCGACAACCAGCTGGAAGCCTCATTGGATGCGCTGGTGGTCGACTGCGGCTCGATACGCGCACGGTTCAGAGATATCCAAGACCAGCTACCGGATGCTATAGCTGAAGCCATCGTACCGGCGACCTTCATGGAAGCCTACCAGTTAAAATATGAACGAGCCCGGCAGCGAGTCATTGATCGCCATGAGAGTCGGGTGCGGTCGGCTGCCATCCAATCGACCAAAGAAGCCATTGAAGCCCGAAGGCCGCCTTTGACCGCCGAAAAGAGGCCGGCAGCCAAGCTCGAGCAACTCCGTGCCCGCCGGGACCAACTGGTGGCCGACCTCGTTCAGATTACAAACGAAATCGACGTCCATGAGGAGTATATGGCTGATCTGCCGGCCAGGGTTGAAACTGAGCGCCAAAGCATCAGGGCGGCCGTTGCGCACTTGCGGGGCTTGGTGCAGAGCACTCGATCGGTGGCGGGGTCTGAGGCCGATGACCTTAGGGCAATCGGCGAGGTCGACCAGGTTAGACGGACAACCCTGTCGGCGATAGCCGATTTTCTAAAGAAATGAGATTGTAAAATGTCTGACCCTGCGAGATCGGCTTGTGTTTCTGCAACATGTGTTTTGTGATGTAATCGGATAGTCTGTATTAATCGTGCTTGTAGACACAATCGGCTATGTTTGTACGTAGGACTACCCCTTAGCTGTGCGCAGCGTCTCGACTCGTTTAGTTCAAAATCACTCTGAAGTGACGCCCCAACCTTCAACGTTTATCTTTTCGGTCGTTCGACTCTCTAGCCATCGGCTGGCAATACCCGATTACGTCGTCGACCTGTCTTCGTAGGCCGACACCCTTGAATCTGTACTCCAGGAACACGTGAGTCCTGGGCGATAGGTATCCAGACTTGTGTAGTTGCTGGCTTTTCAACGATTCCCGACGCTTATAATGATGATCTCTTCGACTCCCGGGTTGGCAGCGACCTTTCACATCTAAGAACCGTATCTTTTCTTTCTATAAATGGGTTCTCCCGGCTCTTCCGAATAACTCACGGCCGAAGGCGACGAACTTTCAATAGTAGAACACCTAGTCCTTTAAGTCTTCGGCTAGGCTTCTCATGGCGTCTTCGAGTTCGTCGGTGAACCAGGTGGTTTCTCAACTCCTCTACTCTCACCGTTTTCTTTCTTCGAATACTGAGGGACGGATTTCCTTGCAGCCGCCTCACCCGCTTCGGGTGATCCTGGAAATCATGGAGACGCCGTACGAGCTGTCGGTCAGCCAGGACCGACGAGTGAGGGCGCACCTGAAGCGCTTCAGGGAGTTGGAGGCTCGTCATCCAATGGCCAGCCGCCTTTCCATCTTGGTGGCATTCCGCCGCCCCCATGGCGTCTTCGACGCTCGCGCGCCTCGACCGGCCTGGAGGGTAGGCAAGCCCAACTTGCCAACGAGTTACGACCACCACCACCAACATAAGGGTCACTCGGTTGGAGCACCTGATCCTGGATGCTCTAGAGATGGAGATGCGGAGCCCATCGAACGAGCCCTGGCGGCCATTAGGGAGTACCTGGAAAACATGTAATCCAAGACAGCTTCGCGCCGACTCTGAATAAAGCTCGTTTTAATGTTCCTGGTTTGATTGGTCAAAAATCGGCTTGACTTTTGGTCTTTTTGACTATTTATTGTCTGACTGTCTCGCGCATGTGTATGCCCCCAAGTTTTGTTGATAGCTTTGATGTTGACAAAATTTGTGAGTCCGACGCGATCATTCATTCGAGCTCGCCGGGGTCCCGAGCCGATCATGGGGCGTGGGAGGGTGTATGTGAATGCCTAAAGGCGATGCCTTATAAGGCATCGGCTGTCGTGGGTCGGCCTATTGTGACGATAACCGACTCACGCATTGATCCACACGCTCGGGTAGTATCTCTTGAGATATTTTCCGTTGAGGGCCCTTCCGAATATCTCCCCATCCAGTCCTTTTAGCATGTAAGCTCCTTTGGAGACGCATTTGTGGATCTTGAAAGGCCCCTCCCAATTCGGTGACCATTTGCCGAATTTGTTATCTCTGGATCCGATTGGGAGTATAAGCTTCCAAACGAGTTCGCCTTCCTCAAATGATTTAGGGACGACCTTTTTATTGTAATGTCTGGCTACCCGTTCCTTATCTTTTGTTACTTTTTCTAAAGCTCTCATTCTGGATAAAGCGAGATCCTCCGACTCGTCTATCATGAGGTTATAATAGTCGTCGGCTGTGAGTTGGTCTTGTAACTGAATGCGTCTTGAGCCGATTACACTTTCCCATGGAAGTACTGCTTCGTGTCCATAGACCAGTTTGTGTGTTGGGACTTGGATGGACCCGTGACATGCCATCCGATACGCCCATAATGATTCGGCCAATCGGGTGTGCCATTGCTTAGGATGCTCAGATATCTTTCTTTTGATCAGCTTGATTAAGCTTTTGTTTGAAGCTTCGGCCTGACCGTTGGCTTGCGCGTAATACGGCGAAGAGTTAAGTAGTTTGATCCCCATGCCGTCGGCAAACTGAATGAACTCGTCCGAAACAAAGATAGACCCCTGGTCGGTCGTTATCGTTTGCAGAATGCCAAATCGGTAGATGATGTGTTCTTTGACGAAGTCCATTGCGTCTTTAGAATCCACTTTTCTGAGGGGGATCGCTTCCACCCATTTTCTGAAATAATCTATGGCCGCTAGGATAAACTTGTGCCCCTTGCTCGAAGGTGGATTGATCTGGCCGATCATATCAATGCCCCACCCCGAAGGGCCACGGCTTAATGATTGGGTTCATGGCCGACGCCGGAGCTCGTTGTACCATGCCGAACTTTTGCGCCTTGGCATCCTTTATAGTATTTAAAACAATCCTCTAGCATTGTTGGCCGAAATACCCGGCTCGGCGAAGTAGCCATTTCATTTTGTGTGCCGACGATGCGTGCCACGATTCCTTCGTGTACCTCCCCGATGGCCACTGTGGCTTGATCGGCGCCCAGACACTTGAGTAGTACGCCATCGATTGTCCGATAGTATAAATCTTCGTCGAGCAATACGTACCATAGCGCCTTGTACCGTAGTTTCCTTGTGACCGACTGAGAAGGGTCTTTGAGATAATTGTAGACGTCGAATCTCCAATCGTCGGTTGTGATGGTGGCGACGCCTATGTCGATGTCTCTCAGCATCGGTCGGTAGCCTGATGCCCCTTGAGCCAAATCATTGGCCTCCGTGTTCTACTCCCTGGGAATATGCTTCAAAGTGACTAGCCAAAAGCCTTCCATTAACTCTCGGCACCGTCGATGATAGATCATCAGTGCGTCGTTTTTGCACTCATATTCTCCTGATAATTGACTGATGACGAGCAACGAGTCTCCCATTATCTCGACCGCGTCAGCTTCCATCTCCCTAAGTAGAATTAGCCCTTTGAGAACGGCTTCATACTCGGCTTGGTTATTCGTAGCGTGGGGGTCGATGGCGAAAGCGAACTCGAAGCTTGCCCCCCTGGGTGAGATAAGAACTAAGCCGATGCCACAGCCGTTGGTGCACACCGAGCCATCGAAAGTCAGAGTCCAAGGCATAATTTCCACGGAGCTGATTGAATCGTTTCTATGCTCCACAATGAGATCGGCTAGGGCCTGTCCTTTTACTGCTCTTGGAGCCTGATACCTTAGATCGAACTCGGTCAGCGCGAAGATCCACTTTTCGATCCTCCCTTTGAGCACTGGAGCCGATAGCATGTACTTGACTACATCGGCTTTGTAAGTTACCGTGCATTCATTGGACAGCAGATAGTGCCTTAACTTTGTGCATGAGAAATATAGGCACAGACATAACTTTTCGACGGGTGAATACCTGGTCTCTGCATCTAGTAGCCGCCGGTTGAGATAGAAAATGGCCCTTTCCTTGCCGTCGACTTCTTGGATCAGAACGGAGCCGATTGACTTGTCGTCGGCGGACAGGTACAGCTTGAATGGCATTCCTTTTTGCGGGGCATTAGAACTGGAGGGGAGCTTAGATAATCTTTTATGTCGTCTAACGCCTTCTATTGCTCTGCCCCCCATGTGAATGTCTGATCGGCCTTAAGTCGAAGCAATGGTGTGAACGGCTCCATTTTTTCTGAGAGGTTAGCTATGAACCATCTAATGAAGTTTATCTTTCCGATTAATGACTGGAGTTGTCTTTTATCCTTAGGGGGTTGAATTGTCTTAATGGCATTAATGCTCCTTGGCGTGACTTCAATTCCTCTTTCATGAACGAGGAACCCTAAGAATTGCCCGGCCGACACGCCGAACGCACATTTAAGCGGATTCATCTTCAATCCATATTTCCTCGTCCGCTCAAGTACCTGCCTCAGATCTGCAATGTGGCTTTCTATCTCTCTTGACTTGACGACGACGTCGTCAATGTATATCTCTACTAGTGCGCCGATCATGTCGTGAAAGATGTAATTCATCGCTCTTTGATATGTTGCCCCGGCGTTCTTTAAGCCGAACGTCATCACCACCCACTCGTAGAGGCCAATCGCACCCGGCATCGAAAAGCTGTCTTGTGGACATCCTCTTTGGCCATGAATATCGGTTGTACCCGCATTGCCGTCCATGAAGCCGATGATTTTGTGGCTCGAGGCGGCGTCGACAAGCGGTCGGCATTGGCATTGGGTATTCGTCTTTTGGGGTCGCCTTGTTTAGGTCTCTCAAGTCGATGCATACCCGAAGTTTGTCATTCTTCTTCAATACGGACGATATTAGAGACCCATTCGGCATATCGGCAAGGCCGAATGAATCCTGCGTCGTATAGCCGAGTGATTTCGGCTTTAATTGCGTCGTACATGTCGGCTTTGAACCTCCTGGGAGGTTGTTTGAATGGCCGATATCCTGCCTTGATTGGCAGCTGATGGACCACTATCGATTGGCTAAGACCGGGCATCTCGAAGTATTCCCAAGCGAAGCAATCTTTATATTCTTTTAATAATTCAATAAGTTGGGATCTACAAAGAGGAGATAAATTTTTACTAATGTACGTCGGCCTTGGCTTATCTCCAGATCCGACGTCGATCTCTTCTAACTCGTCGGCCGACGTGAAGCCTTGTCCTAACTTGTCATCGTCTTCGTCCGTGGTGGCTATGCCGAGCACGCTGGAGCCCTCCACCATGTCTTGTTCAAAGCATCAGCTGCGGCTCGTCGCTTCCGATGGGCTGTATCGTTGAATTGGACACGTTTAGAAAATCGGCTTGCCAGACTTTCCCAGATAAACATTCGATGCCTTCGATTTCCCAAAGTGGCAAATCGGCACTGACGATACTAACTGACCTGTCGGCTGGTACGATCTCGATCTTGTCGTCGTCCCACTGGATGAGACTCTAGTGCATTGTAGAAGGGATGCAGCAGTTAGCGTGGATCCAGTCCCTTCCGAGCAGCAGGCTGTAAGACCCCTTCCCGTCGATGACAAAAAACGTTGTGGGCACGCTTGTTGCCGATGGTCAGTTTGACGTTGAGAACGCCTTTGGTCTCCGATGGGTTGCCGCCGAAGTCCTTGAGTACCATGTTGGTTTTTATTAGGTCTTCGGCCCCTTTTCCAAGTTTCCTGAAAGTTGCGTAAGGCATGAGGTTGACTACTGCTCCCCCATCGACCAGCATTTTGGAGATCGGCTTGCCGTTAACAAATCCTTTAACATATAAAGGTTTGAGATGCCGATTTTCGGTCCCTTCAGGCTTGTCGAAGATAGCCTGGTCCGGCGAGATTGTTAGTTTTGTCGGGTCATCTTCGATAGCACCTGCGTCGGCTTCGGAGGCGCTGAAATCGGCCGGCAATACGAAGACCATGTTAACCGATGCGGTAGCTTTACTTTTCCCTTTGGCTGCCCTTCTGGCTCGGTCGGCTGGACTTTCCTCGGCTTGTTCTTCGGTGGCCATAGCGTTCTCCTGCTTGGGTACCCACTGTCTCTTGATCTTGCCCAGCCGACGGCGTTGTTCGTATATCATTTATCTCACCTCGTCCTCTCTTTCTTCACGCTTGAGCCGTTGAATTCTCCTCTTCTAGGTCTTCGTAAATAGATCGGACGGGCACCATTGGGGGTTGGCCGATCCCTCATCGTCGGCTTCTTCGTCGTCGCGATTGTCTCCGTCCTGGTTCTCGTCGATGAAGAAGTCTTGATGGATCGGACCAAGCCGATCGTGGACGGGTCGCCGTCTTTGGTTTAGTTGGACGGCTCTGGGGATGAACCGGACTGGGCTTGCAGACGACGAACTCCCGCGTTCGTCATCGTTATGGTGATCGTTACATGTTGGGCAATCTTCCATTGTTGGTAGTCTCATGCCGGATTCCCAGCAATGCCTGAAGAAGCCGCAATGCCAATGTGGATGATCATGGCTTGCCATGTTCCGTCGGCTCGACTCTTGGCGCGTGCCGCGAGGTGCTTCATCGTAAATTTCTTCACGCCGAGACCGATATTGATGGTGATATCGGCTTCGTTCGTGGATCGGCGTCGGCCGCCCGATTCGATGACCGGGCGCACCATGTTAATCTGTGCATTGTGGTTTCCAGTCTGGTCCTCTCCATTTTTGGCCTCGATCAACGTATCGGCTAAGCTGTGCGCCATTCTCCCGTCGATCACCTCGCCCGGGTCGGCATGGACTGTGTTGACCGGAAATGGATTGCCGTCTACTTTCATGGACCGACTTGAGTCGCAAACTTTAACTTCCCGCCTCGATGGCCGACTGGATTTGCTAAGACTTTGCAATCGTTCGTGGCGTGAGATGTGGAGTTGTGCCACTTGCGCACTTCTTCTTTTTCAATTCTTCCGACGGGATTACATGATTTTCGCAACCGAATCTGTTTCTCCTTGAGCAAGAAATCAAAGATCTTGTCGGCTTTAGTGATGTCAAAATCGTATTTTTCTTCTTTAGCCATCTTCAGCAGCCACTGGCAGACGATGGCCTTCTTGTTCTTAGCCCATTCGGTTGCCGCCACTTCCGTTTCATCGTCGTCGGACCCGTAATCTGAATTGACGACGACTTGCGTTATGGTTTTGACGGCCTTCCTGGTTTCTTGGAAACGTTGCTCATGGGCTGTTACCTTCTGCGCCAGGTGGGCTAGACTGTCGAAGTCCTGCGCAGAGAATCGTTCCCTGATCGGCGCGATCAAACCATGGAAGGCTAAATCGGCCAGCTGGGCGTCTCATAGTACCAGGCTGTAGCATCGGTTTCTCATTTCTCTGAAGCGTTGGATGTAGTCCTGGACCGATTCATTGTGTTTCTGCCTGACGCCGATGAGGTCCGACAACTTCATTTCATGGTTGCCGGAATAAAAATAGCTGTGAAACTGTTTCTCAAGATCGGCCCAACTCTGAATTGAGTAGTAAGGCAACGAGGAGAACCAAGTGAAGGCCGATCCTGAAAGAGAAAGGGGAAATAGCCGAACTCTCAAGGGGTCAGTAGCCGATGCTTCACCACACTGTGCCAAGAATCGGCTGACATGCTCATAGGTAGAGACGTTGTCTTGTCCTGAGAATTTGGAGAAGTCCGGGATTTTGTATCGGTTGGGCAGCGGGACCCTTTCGAAATGTTCCGGATAGGGGTACCGATACATATTCCCTGAATCTTTTGGTTTGAGGCCGAACTGATCCCGCATAACGTCTGCGATTAGTTTGGCCCAGGCCCTGTTATCTTGCTGTATCGGCTCGTATGGGTCATACGGCATGTGTGCTTGCCGATACATCCGTGGCGGTGTCCGAGGTCGGTAATGGTGATCCCGACAGCCCCTTGGTACCGGTAGCGATGATCACGGGGGCGGCCGATTCCCGTTGTGGCGTTGGCGGGTCTGGGAACAGCTGTCGGCCCCCGACATTCTGCCGTCTGCCATGATCAATCGGCTCTGGCTGCCGAATATTATGGAACATGTTGTCGAGTTGACCTTGAGGCAACGGCTGTTGTCGGTTTAAAATAGTGACCGCTGGTCTTACGGCCGTCTCGCTTGGACTCAAATGGCCGACTCCTCCTGGTGGGTTGGGTTGCGCTATTAGTGGAAGCGACCGATCTTGGGTGACTAGTGTCCTGTAACCAGGAAACTGGCCATCCGTGAAGTATGTGGGGCCCCGTTGCAGCTGCTCGGCCACCTTGGCATCAACCACGTGAGAAATCATATTATTGAGGGTGTTGACCAAGATGCTGCTCTGGTTGACCAGCGCGTGATGGACAGCCGAGTCGATCCGATCTTGCAAAGAGTACACGGTTTGATCATCCTGCACTTGAGTCGGCTCTTCCACCTTCTGTTTGCCTTTCGCATCACTTGATGAGGATGCCTTGGTATCGTTGAGGCTAAACTTGTATTTTTGGTGCACAGTTCCAGACCTCGTTTGGTGAAGGATTGAAGATAATTATTCTGGAGTTCCTCCACCATCTTCTTATACTCGGCTTGCTGTTCAGCCGATAGTTGATCCATCTTTACAGGTACGACATTGTCGTGTGTGATGCCAGGGATCTTGGAATCGACCATCTTGCCGGCAGAGTCTATTCGTCCGAGTCGAGCCGACAAAGACAGTCCCACCGGGCGTGCCAAGAAGCGTGTTGACGAGAAATCTCTCTCACGCGCTGGCCTGGGAGATCTGCTTGACTCCAGTGCAGGTCCTTCTCAGCTGCCTACAGCGTGTAGAGCGTGCCAGTTGATTTGATCTGACAATCAACAAGAAAGAAAACAAGGGAGTATTCGTTAAGCGTTAGGCCAAGCCCCCGCGAGACCGGCCAAGGAAATCCATGAACGTATATATGTTATTCCATACCATATTTGGGCCAAGCGACCAAAACGTATCGGCCATACCGAGACGATTATTAGTCATCCGATCCAAATATAACAAAGAATAATAAATATACGGATCAACAGACTAGCCGATGCTGGGAAACTAATCAAATCGGCTGGTATTCCAGAGAATCTCGTGCAGACATAATATTCTTAAATCAAAGATATAAACAAGCACGATCTAGACATAAAAGATAGCCTTGGTATAGATCTAATAACAATCACGTTAAAAGAAACTCGTTAGGGTGAATAAGGTCGGCTGAAACCCCGACACTATCTCCAGATAATGTAACTCCAAAAGAATACATCACTGATGGTTCTAAAGACGACTCAATAGTTCAATTTCTATATTACAGATACAATTGCCGTTACAGGACTCTATCCATAAGTGGCAATATCTTTAAACGCGCAATTAGCAACCGAATCTTCCACTTATCTTCAAGCTTCTGCGTTAAACACGGTTTCATCTCTTCTAAACTCAGAATCGGCTGTTGGCTGTTCCCATTCAACCCATCTTCAGCCGACCAGCCCTGCAGCCGATCAATCTTTTAGCCGATACGACTCCTGCCTTCGACCGATCCGATTCCACCTCCCCTTTTAAGACTTAGGAACCCATTGCCAAATTCCAGTGTCAACACTATCCCTATCTCCAGTCGGATAAGCTTGCCATGTGGATATTCGATTGCCATAATCTCCACAGTAGCCCCCGAGTCCTTTGCAGTCGATGAGATAACTCAGCCTCGAACCAAGATAGTACACAGCCAAACAACTCTTTGACCGAGTGCTTCTGGTGCCGAGCGATTCCATCACCTCTGCCTGAATCTCCCGAGTGGCTCCAAAGACTGTGAAGGGCTGGAAAATATCCAAAAAATAAATACCTAGGTGCATCTCTCGATGCACCTAATTAGGTGTAGCCCCCGACTGTGTGGTTAGCCAAAAACAGACTAAACATATAGTCAAGAACTAAAAAATCATTCTTATGTAGATGCTTAGCTCAAGCTAAAGCAACCTCATCACTCGGCAAGCTCGTGCTTATCCGAGTGAATTTGCCCGAGTCATCTCAGAACAAATAACTTAATCAACCCTCGTGAGTGAAAAGCACTCGGTAAGCTCATGTTTATCCGAGTGGATCTGCCCGAGTTATCTCGGAATAAATATTTCAATCATCCCTCATGGGTAAACAAGTTTTTCAGTCATCTGAAAAATGCGACCAAAATATTAAATAGCTCCTGCCATAATATTGGTCTCAATCTAAAAAAGATCTTCACCAAGGTGGAAAAACAACATTGATACAATTACTTAATCAAATGCTTAGAAACCAAACAGCCACTGTCGTCAGGATAGCTATGAAAAGCCTAACTGTTTGTCACCTTTCAAATTGCATCGTGCCAACTTCTCATGAAATTGCGCAAACCGCGGTATGAAAGGATTTTAAAGGTATGCGGCACTCAGACACGTGCATATTGCCAAAGAAAATCTGCTTAAGTTTATCCACTTAAGTCCCTAAGGACACACGTCAGGCCACACCTTAGATGGGCCGCAGGTCTCTCATGGGCTCGGCCCAATCGCGAGAAAACCTAGCGCAACCCTCAAATCTTTGTACAAAGCCTCGAGGTCATCCCCGCCACTTCGTCTTCCTAGAAAAAATTCCCCAATCGCAACATTGTTTATCAGCTTGCAGCGGAGAACCCTAAGTTCTTGCGCGCACCCAATCCACCGATCTAGAAGCTCACGCTTCGTCACCAGCCAGCCTCCGCATCCTCCTTCACCGGTCCCCATCTCAAATCCCCATCTTCCAGGCCAGATCCACTTCCACCCAAACCACATTCATGGCGGGAGAGAAGAAGATCCCTTTTGAGCAGTGGGCTACCTCGGATGTTAGGGAGTCCACCCTCAAGGAGATGGTGAAACATGGAGTCCTTCCTCCTAGGAAAATCGTGGGCTGGCGCCCGGTGGCCGGTGAGGAGTTTCCCACTCCAAACACCAGTGAGCTCGTCGTTTTTACTTCTTTCTTTTACTACGGCTACAGTATCCCCACCTCTGAGTTCTTTAGGGGACTTCTTGACTACTATGGCCTTCGGCTTTATCATTTGAACCCAAACTCCATGCTCCACATAGCCCTTTTCATCCATGTGTGCGAAGTTTTCCTTGGCATCCTTCCCCACTTTCAACTCTTCCGACGCATGTTCTACCTCAAGCCGCATCCGAATAAGGATCAACCCTGTGTCGTCGGTGGAGCGGGCTTCCAACTCCGCGGATCCCTCCGAAAGGAGTATTTTTCTCTCCCCTTGAAATCTTCTAACAAGGGCTGGCATGCGAGCTGGTTCTACATCAACAATCTTGAACCCAGCCTGCCAGACTTCGTTGGCCTTCCCCCCGTGCCCAGGCCTACCTGGAGCACTGTTCTAGTAGCCCAAGACTGGGATGAAGCCAACAAGTTGCTAGCGAGGATCTTGGAAATGAAGCAAAAAGGTCTTCGGGGCGAGCAGATCACTCGGCACTTCATTAGGAGTTGACTGGCTCCGATCAAGGAGCGATCCAAGCCAACTTTTGAGTACGAGGGCGAGAGGGACCCCAATCGGGAAGACCGTGACTCCCTCAGCTTCAAGATCTTAAAGATCCACATGTACAAGGTCTTCTCGACTGGAATTGAAGTCGAACGCAGCCTCATGCTGCCAGTCCTCCCATACAGCCTATATCGCCCTCCTCCTCCGGTAAGCCGACTTAACTCCTTCATTGCCTTGCAATCTTGATGTCACACTTCTTAGTGTTGTAAGAATCTTTCTTGCAGGAAAATGCCTCCATCATTTTGAAGCCATATAAAATTCCTCACGACGACATGCCGACTCGGCCTGCCAAGAAGCCAGCCGGTGGCGTGAAGATCTAGGGTGATCCAGCCGAGAAGAGGGCAGCCCCGAGTGAAGACATCAGTAAGCGGGCAAGCAAGAGGAGGCTGATCATTGATGACTCGGATGACGATGTCCCAGCCCCTCAAGCCGAAGCGACCCCTCCAAGGCCGTCGCCGAAAGCAGCGCCCAAAATCCACCGGTCGACCAGGTACATATTATGACCAAAATCGAGTTCTTTGTTGAAAATTCCTTTGTCTTCATCCCGACTGCGCTTGTCGTTCGCTTGGCAGGAGGCCTCAAGATATAGACCCCGCCGAGCAGAGTGAGGGACCAACGCCAGCTACAACAACCGGGGCATCAAAGCCTACAGAGCCAAAACCCTGGAGCCCTTTCCCGAGCGAGAGCGCTTCGGGTGAAAGGCCCTCACCTCCCAGCGACAATACCTCAAGGAGGGAGCTCCCGACCGCCAGCCGGGATACCCCGACTGGAAACCAGTCGGCTGCCGAAGAGCCCCCGGCCGTTACTCAAAGGGCCCCGACTGAAGTCCAATCGGGCAAAAGTCAAGAAAGGAAGAGCAGCCGAGCAGTACCGGTTAAAGATCCAGCCATCGAAACCAGTAAGTCTTGAATCAATCTCTTAACTTTTCAATCTCTAGTCAATTCTTCCCTCATCTTCGTTCACTCCTTCTGAACCAATCAGCCAAAGTAGAGGAGATTCTCAGGTTGCAGTCTTCTAAAACCTGGGTTCCCCCGATCAAGATTGAGTGGCGAGATTCGGAAGGCCAGAGACAAGGCATCATCTTGAATAAACAAATGGAAAGCGAGGAAAGAGATGCGCTTGTAAGCAGCCTGAATGAAGCGACTCGGCTGCTAAACGTAAGTCCTGATCCTTTTCTGTTGTAGCATCATCATCTCTTTTCAGTCGACCAACTTCAGATCTTGAGCGCAGAGGGAGTACTACCGATCAATGGCCAAGTCCGATGCACTCGAGAAGTTGGTCCCACATTTGAACTCTCTGGAGAACATCCAGCAAGAACTGAAGACCACTTGAGAGAAAGCTGCATCGAGGGAAGCGGCCCTAAGGAGAGAAATAGCCGAACTCCGGGAGGAGATCCTCGACCTCCGGGGTTCAGTCGGGAGTAAGCTTACCCCTCTTGGTCTCTTTATGCCTTTAATTGTATTCTGTGCTGATCTTGGTTGTTAATGACCATCTTGTTGTAGAAAATTCATCGGAGGTCCACTTGCTTCAAACCCAACTAGAAGCAATCAGTATCAGCAAGGCCGAGCTGGAGACCGAATTTGAAGGTGAGCCTCTTCAAAACAACGTTCTCTATGTTGCTTCGTTTTCGAATGCTTTGTGTGATCGTAAGCCTTTGGTAGCTTACAAGGTCAAGACCCGAGCCCAATACGATGTTTTGATTGAGAGGGTCAAACAAGCTGGAAAAGTCAGGGAGGACGTGGCTAACGCGGCGACGCTGATCCTGCTGTTGTTGTTCCATAACGGAGTCGGGGCCAGCTCGTTGGACCCTGTCGAGATCTTTGATAAGCTTAGGCGAGCCCCGGACCAATATTTGGCCAACATTTCCGAGGCGGCTATCATGGGAGCGGGCTTCGCCCTTGCACAGACGAAGTCGCTCTACCCTCGAGTGGACATTGATTCAGTCGGGGAGGGCTTCGCCGATGGCACTTCAGATGAGCAAGCCCTTGAATTGATTAGTGAGACACATGAATCGGCCAAAAAGGTGGCTGCTGATGTAGTGAATCACTTTCGACCTTAATTGTCTTGTGAACATTGTATGCAACTTTTTGATGTAGACTTTGTAAATATTCAGCTTATTTATGTTAATGCCTTGATCCGAGTTTTTATGTAAAATTTCTTAAGTAATTTTCGTCCGACTGTCACCAAGCCTAAGCTTGATTAGGTCATCAAAAAATTCTCAGTCCTTATACGTTGAACTCGAACCAAGGAACATTGAACAATGATAAACCGAGTATGCATAAGTTGCTGAAGAAAACTATGCTTTATTGACATATGTACAGTCCCCGACTGCTAACTCAAGAAGTCCTCTTGCTTGAGTTTGGCAGTCAAGAAGAGCATGAAACTTAAGGCAATTTAAGCGTAGTATCGTCAAAGATGTTCGATGTTCCAGGAGTTCTCCACCATGGAACCGTCTTCACGTTTTAGTCGATATGCACCTGGCCGAGTCACCTCAGCGATTATATATGGTCCTTCCCATAGGGGAGATAACTTGTGACGGTCCTTGGTGGTCTGAATCTTGCGTAGAACCAGGTCGCCAACGACAAAAGCTCGTGCTCGAACGTTGCGACTGTGGTATCGTCTGAGCCTTTGAAGATATTTTGTCGACTGGATGAGGGCTACCTCACGGGCCTCTTCCAGTCGGGTGAGGTCATCCACTCGGTCTGGGTCGTAGCGTTCATCGTTGAAGCTGCAGACTCGGAGGGATTCGTACTCCATCTCGTTTGGCAACATGGCTTCTGCGCCATAGACCAAAAAGAAAGGAGTTTGGCCGGTAGCCCGACTGGGCGTGGTCCGTAGAGACCATAGAACCGAGGGGAGCTCCTGAACCCATTTGCCGGCATAGGGACTTAGGCGATCAAACATGCGGGTCTTGATGCCTTGAAGGACCATGCCATTGGCACGCTCAACTTGTCCATTGCTTTTGGGATGTGCAACTGACACATAGCAGATTTTGATCCCAAAGTCTTCGCAGAATTCTTTGAAGATGCCTCCAGTGAATTGAGTCCCATTGTCGGTTATAATTCTGTTTGGAACGCCGAACCGGTGCATGATGTTGAGGATAAAGTCTCGTGCCTTGTCAGCAGTGATTGTAGCAACCGGCTTAGCCTCGATCTACTTGGAAAATTTGTCAATTGCGACGAATAGGTGTGTGAATCCTCCTGGAGCCTTCTTGAAAGGGTCGACCATGTCTAAGCCCCATACCGCAAACGGCCAAGATAATGGAATTGTTTGTAGCTCTTGGGCTGGGACATGGCTCTGCCGGGCGAAGAACTGGCAACCTTCACAAGTTCGTACCACTTTGTCAGCGTCGGAGACCGCCGTGAGCCAGAAGAAACCTTGTCTGTAGGCTTTGCCCACCAAGGTGCGCGCTGCCGCGTGGCTTCCGCATATGTCCGAGTGGATGTCTTGCAGTAGCTGTCGTCCTTCCTCAGGTGTGATGCATCTCATCAGGACTCCGGAGGGACTTCTCTTGTATAAATCGGAGTCAACCATGACATAAGCCCGACAACAACGTCGGACACGTTCTGCCTCATCCCGGTCTTCTGGCAGCTCTTGCTGAGTTAAAAATTTGATGAGTGGTGTCCTCCAGTCAGCGTCGATCATGGCAGCTTCGTTTGCAGTTTGCTCATTGGGAGTTGGTTTGGCTGCAACAGTTGGTTCGTAGAGATGCTCTACAAAAACGTCTGTTGGAGCGGCTTCTCGCTTGGACCCGAACTGCGCCAACTCGTCAGCTGCCTCGTTATTATGTCTTAGGACGTGGGATAGTTCCAGTCCATCAAACCTGTCTTCAAGTTTGCGAACTTCTTGTCGGTAGGCCTCCATGGTGTCATTTAGACAAGACCAGTCTTTCATCACTTGGTTCACAACCAGCTGGGAATCCCCTTTCACGACGAGCCGACATATCCCGAGTGAAACTGCGAGCCGCAGTCCATGTAGCAGGGCTTCATACTCGCGACGTTGTGTGAGGTGGAGAAGTGAAGGTGGAGAACATATCTTAGCCTTTCCCCAGTTGGGGAGATCAGCACGACTCCTGCTCCCAAGCCGGTGATCCTCTTGGATCCGTCGAAGTGCATGGTCCAGTATTGAAGGTTTTCCCAAGGTACGTCTTCTTGCTGTTCGGTCCACTCGGCCAAGAAGTTCGCCAGGGCTTGTAACTTCACAGACGTCCTCGCCTTGAAGGTTAAGTCCAACGGCATCAGCTCCATGGCCCACTTCGCGATGCGCCCAAGTCGCCTCCCGGTTGTGGATGACATCGCCGAGTGGAAAGGAAGTGATAACGATGACCGAGTGACCCTGAAAGTAGTGTGCCAATTTCCTCGCGGTTATCAGAACACCATATAGCAGTTTTTGTACCTGAGGGTAGCGAATTTTGGCTCTTGCCAGCACTTCGCTGACGAAGTAGATCGGCCTCTGAATCTTCTGGACCCGCCCTTCTTCTTCGCGCTCGACCACGAGAACCGTACTAACCACTTGGTGAGTGGCTGAAACATACAGTAGCAAGGGCTCGTGGAGCTTGGGTGAGGCTAGGACGGGCGGTGTTGTGAGGAACTCTTTAAAATCTTCAAAGGCCTTATGGGCTTCCGGAGTCCACTGGAAGTCATCCATTTTCTTTAACAACCTGAAGAAAGGCATGCCGCGTTCGCCGAGTCGAGAGATGAAGCAACTTAGCGCTGCCATGCAGCCAGTGAGCTTCTGGACGTCCTTCTGGTTACTCGGGGGCTTCATGCTCAGGATAGCATTGATTTTTTCTGGATTGGCTTCAATGCCGCGATGTGACACCATGAAGCCGAGCAGTTTGCCTGATGGGACGCCGAACGTGCACTTCTCTGGGTTCAACTTCATTCTGAAGGCCCGAATGTTTGTGAAGGTTTCTTCTAGGTCGGCAATCAGGTCTTCTTTCTGCTTGGTCTTGATGACGACATCGTCGACATAAGCTTCCACGTTCTTCCCAATCTGCGTCTGAAAACATCTCTGGATCATGCGTTAGTATGTGGCCCCGGCGTTCTTCAGGCCGAAGGGCATCGTGATGTAGCAGTAGGCCCCAAACGGCGTGATGAATGATGTTTTCAGGCAGTCGGATTCCTTCAAGCTGATTTGGTGGTAGCCCGAGTAACAGTCCAAAAAGCTTAAGAGTTGGTAGCCGGCTGTTGAGTCCACGACTTGGTCGATGCGAGGCAGCCCGAATGGATCTTTGGGGCAGGCTTTGTTGAGGTCGGTGTAGTCAACGCACATGCGCCATTGCCTCGTCTTTTTTCGGACCAGAACCGGGTTGGCCAACCAGTCGGGATGCAAAACCTCCTTGATAAAACCGGCGGCTAAGAGCTTTGCGAGCTCTTCCTTGATGGCATCTTTTCGATCCCGAGCGAACTGCGTAATCGTTGTTTGATTGGCTTCGCGTCATCTTTGACGTGTAAGAGTGCTCGATCACCTCCCTAGGAATTCCAGGGCATATCGGATGGTTTCCAAGCAAAAACATCTTTATTATTTTGGAGGAAGGTGACGAGCGCGCTTTTCTATTTAGGATCTAGTTCAGTGCCGATTACAGCGGTTTTTGAGGGATCGATGGATCAAGGGAGATCTTCTTAGTTTTGGCGTCGCCGGTTCCCGATTTGGCTATCTTCTTCGCGGGGATTTCACCCTCTGCCGAAGTCAATGAGGCCAATCGGATTTCTTGCTGGCCACGTGATCTCTCGTGAGATTGGGCCATGTCGCAGCTCTCCTTGTCGCAGGTGAAGGCTTGCTTTACGTCTCTGCACAAGGTGATGACGCCGTTTGGACCCGGCATCTTCATGCAGAGGTAGGTGTAATGCGGTATCGCCATGAACTTGGCGAGTGCAGGCCTTCCGATGATTGCGTGGTAAGCCGTCTCGAAGTCGGCCACCTCGAAAGTGATGTTCTTCGTCTGGAAATTCTCTCGAACTCCGAAGGTGACCGGAAGGGCGATGTGCCCGAGTGGCGTAGATGACAGCCCTGGGATAACTCCATGGAAGGGGGCTAGCTTGCTTTCAGTTCAGCTCTCGGAATCTGCATCTCGTCCAAGGTCTTGGCGAACAAAATATTAAGGGCGCTGCCCCCATCGATGAGGACGCACTTGAGCTTGATGTTGCGGACCACCGGGTCTAACACCAGTGGATAGCGCCCCAGGTGAACCACACGGTCGGGATGATCCGAGCGGTCAAACGTGATGGCCACCTCCGACCATCGTAGGTACTGTGGGACCTCGGGTTGCGCCGCGTTGACCTCGCGGTCAGTTAGCTTCTGTTTCCTCTTGGATTCATAGGCTTGCGGCCCCCCGAAGATGTGATTCAGCTCGCCCACGGGGTCTTGAAAAGGCTCGACGTTTCCAGCCGGGTTGTTCTTCTTGGTGCCCGATGGACCGGCTTCATCAGTCGGCTTCTTGTTGAGCTGTGCCGCATATTGCTCGGCAAACTGTTTATAAATAAAGCTGTCCTTAGCCGCGTGCTTGTGATTGGGATGATGCGTGCACTGAGCGTTCATGATGGCGTCATAGGCCGCGACTCGGGGGCGACGTTGGGAGTTGGACGTCGCGACAACTAGGTCTTCAGGTCGATGCTTGCGGTCCTTCTGGCCCTGGTTGTTGTTGCCGTTGTTCTTCTTAGGATGCCGGCTTCCTCCCGATAGCTTGTCGTCCCTCCTGTCAGGCCGGTCTTGGCGCGCCGCTTTGATTGCATCGCTGGACTTGGCATACGAGTTCGCCGTCTCGAACATCTGCTTCACCGTCTTCGGTGGCTTGTGCCCAAACTTTCCGATCAACAGCTCATCACGGACTCCCTTCTGGAAGGCGGCGATGATGATGTCGTCGGTGATGTTGGGGATCTTGTTGCGCTTTTTGGAGAAGCGCCGGATGTAATCCTTCAAAGGCTCATCCGGCTTCTGGACGACATTGTAGAGATCGAAGTGGGTTCCAGGCCTCTCGAAGGTGCCCTAGAAGTTGGCAACGAAGTGGTCCCTTAACTCACTCCACGAGCCGATCGAGCCTCTTGGCAAGCTCGTGAGCCAGTTCCTGGCTGAGTTGGCAAGGGCCACAGGCAGGTAATTGGCCATGGCTTTATTGTCGCCTCCTGCCGCACGGATGGCGAGGGTGTACACGGTTAGCCACGACTCGGGGTCGGTCTTCCCGTCGTACTTCTCGATTCCAGTCGGCTTGAATCCGTTCGGCCAATGCACTCGGTGAAGATCCCGAGTAAAGGCGGGTACTCCATCGTCATTGCTGTTGGGGGATCCCCTTCGATCTTCTCGGGAGCGTTGCTCTCGTTCTTGATAACGCCGGTCAAGGACTTCCCACAGATCACTCGGCGGAGTCCTTGGCAGGCTGCTTCAGTAGTCGGAGTCGTTGCTGCGGTGGATGGGTGGACGTCCGTGTCGCTTCTTGCGGGAGTCGGCCGATTGCTCCTGATTCTTGCGCGTGGTCTCGTGGCGGAGGTCTCTTGACCTAGTCGCCGACCGGTCTGGCACGGGCCTCTTGTAATCCCTTGACCTCAGCGGCAGGAGTCGGCTTCTGTCGGCGTTTCTGCCACGGACTCAGTCGGTCTTCGGGCTGAGGTGGAGGGAGGACCGTTAGCCGTAGCCGCGACGATGGTCTTGATCTTGTCCAAGATTGGCGTTACATCGGGGGGCGCCGTTTTGATAACGGTGTCCAGGAGTGTGAGGGCAGCGACAGCGTTCTGCTGTGGCGTCTGAAAGATGTTGGTGTTGCGGACTCGCGTTTGAAGTATGGCCTCTTGAGCGGATCGTTCGGCTGCCCTCAGATCCTGTTTTCTTCTGTCGGCTTCCTCCTTGCGCTTCTTCTCTTCTTCCGCCAGCCGCCAGCTTGTGCTCTTGCTTAAGTCTGGCTCGTTCTTCCTCTGCGAGCCTACGGGCCATGGCTGAGTCGATCTCGGCCACCTCAGCCATGAGGACATCGAAGCACTTCAGCTTGTAGTCCTTGTCGCAGTCGGAGTCGTCAGCTTCGTCCGAGGGGATGCCATAAAGGTTGTCAAAGCCTGAGGAGCTGAGGTACTCGTCGAGCTCCGAGGATGAGCATGACCCGAACGGTTGGAGGATGACCGCGACTTCCCTCGAGCCTGGGTTGCTTGGGTCTGGATCATTCCAGTCCGAGTCGTAGCTTGATGGCATGGACCCCTCCGAGTGGGTCGACCTCGACTCAGGGGAGAGAGCTTGCAGTAGATCTCAGCGGCGTTTGGTAGTCCAAACGGCGCCGAGAGGATTTCTCCCAAGTAGATTGGTTCCGACGGGGAGGTGAGAAGACCGCTGCAGATCTCAGCGGCGTTCGGTAGCCCGAACGGCGCTGAGTGAGTTCTTTCGTCGAAGTGGATGGACTGCATCTTGGAGCTCAAGTTTTTGTCGCAGATTTTGGCATTGTTCGGCAGCCCGAACGGCGCCGAGTGGGTTTCCCCTCCCGACTGGTCCGAATCCGAGTCGAAGGAGGAGAACTTTTTGAAGTCGTTGGCAGCAAAGTCGCCGATGCCTAAAGAAGATCCCATCGCGCTTGCCAGCGAGATTGTCGAAGAAGTCTTGACGCGCGGGTCCCTACCTGGCGCGCCAACTGTTGAAACTCGGTTTCGACAATAGAAAATTGGGGGTGCAGTCAAGATCGTCAAACACAATGGGTTAGGTGGAAAGCAAGGATTTAAATAGGTTCAGGCCCTCTCGTGAGGTAAAACCCTACTCCTGTTTCGGGGATTCGATCCGCCGAGTATATATTGATCTCAAGATCTAAGGCTGAAAGCTAATAGCTCATAAAGCATATCCCTCAAGGGACGCCCCTTACCCCCCTTATATAGTCTTGGGAGGCGGGCTTACAAATCAGAAACCCTATCTTACTCTAAGTCGGTTTCCTCAATCTTACCAAACCGTGACTATGAGCCGTTGCCTTATCTAATCGGCAACGTAATACCCAAGTCATAGTTGGTTTACATATTTGGCAGGCGCAACCTATCCCTATCTCCAGTCGGATAAGCTTGCCATGTGGATATCCGATTGCCATAATCTCCACACTATACATCACTACTGCAGAGAGTCCAAAGATGATGCATAGCACAACGCAGTAGCAGCAATACATCAAAGCAACAATCCAGCAAGCATTAGGGTAACTAGCAGAAGAATTACTCATCAAATTTTAAGCATACACTAATTAATCAACTCATCACATGCTCAAAATCAACGGGGAAAAGAAGGAATTTTATTCAGTTCAGACAATGTATAGAGAGAGACATACTAACCGGTGAGGACGGGCTCGAGGTCGAGGCGGCGACGGTGCGGCTGGGCTCGGGGTTGACGCGGTCGGCGTCGAGGGAGGCGGCGGTAGGCTCGGCGAGGAGGCGTTCGGGCTCAGGGTCAACGGAGAGGCGGCCGACGTCGAGGAGAGAAGGAGAGGAGGCAGTGACGATGGCCCGCGTGGATCTAAGAGGCGGCGGCGTGGAGGCGAGGAGACGGTCGGGCTCGGGGTCGACGGGGAGGCGACCGGCGTGGAGGGGAGGATGAGAGGAGGCGGCGGCACGGAGGGAGGAGGAGAGGAGGCGGCGGCGTGGAGGAGAAGGAGAGGAGGCGGCGGCGATGGCGCGCGTGGATCTGAGAAGCGGCGACGTGGAGGCAAGGAGACGGCCAGGCTCGGGGTTAGCGTGGAGGCGAGGAGAGCAGGCGGCGTCGTGGATCTGAGAGGAGGCGTGAATGGATCTGGATCTGCGGGATTGACTAAGTAACCCTAGTCAACGTCATCTCTGATGGGCGTACTACTAGGGCCTCATACGGATGAGTCATCTCTAACGGGCCCTTGTAGTACGCCTGATACGAATGACAGTCATCCGCATCGGGAATTAAAACAACGCCCGATACGGATGACTGTCATCTACATCGGCAATGACAGAGGCCCGATACGGATAATAATTTAAAAAAACCATGATAAATTAAAATATGCCTTATTAAATTAGTTTACTATTGCCATTATATTTTAAAAAATTATTATAATTACGAGATAAATTATTTATATAGTGTAAATTTGTCATCAAATTTAAAAAACCCATATAAAATTAAAATATGCCTTATTAAATTAGTTTCTACTTGGGATTATATTTTTAAAAAATATTATAATTAACAGATGAATTATTTATATAGTGTACATTTACCATTAAATTTAAAAAACAATGATAAATTAAAATATGCCTTATTAAATTAGTTTACAATTGCCATTATATTTTAAAAAATATTATAATTAACAGATGAATTATTTAAATAGTATAAATTTGCCATTAAATTTATAAAAACCCATAAGAAATTAAGGCATGAAAGATATGCGAGATCATTCATTAAGGCACCGATACAAAATACTTCATCACATTCATCAATTTACAAATTATATTACTACAAAGACTCTATTTACAAGGATATGTCTTCCGAATGGTCCGAGCGAGCGTATGCCACTTCGTCTTCGGGATCATCGTCAAGTTCGATCTGAGGTCTCACATGAAGATTTGGTTGTATTCTTCTTCATCGACAACGTTGTCAACCCTAATAATTCTTCGTTTTCCATCCCTAACAACGTGCAGCTTCTTGTTTGTGGGGTCTTTTATATAGAAAATCTGCTTGACCTGCTTGGCTAGGACGAATGGTTCGTCCGTGTATCCAACCTTGGCCAGATCCACTAAAGTGAATCCTTCCTTGTCGACTTTAACTCCGGTTCGGATATTCACCCAGCTGCAACGAAACAAACGGACTTTGAAGCTCCTGTAGTTCATCTCCCAAATCTGCTCTATGTGGCCATAATATGTGTTCGATCCAGCTTTATCCTGATATGCATCTATACGGACTCCACTATTCTGCACTGTGCTTTTGTTATCTTGTGTGACGGTGTAGAATGTGTATCCATTTATATCATACCCTTTCCATGTGTCAACATACCAGCTTGGGCCCCTTGCCAACCTTCGTATTATCTCAGTTGGGTCATCGGTCGATCGTGCGATACGATTCTTGAACCATTCATTGAAGCGAGTAGTATGTTCCCTGTTGATCCACATGTCTGATCGACCCATGTTGTCTTGTCAGACTTTCGCTAGATGCTCCTCAAAATATGGAGTTACTTCAACCATATGTTGTAGCACAGCGAAATGAGCCTGCGCATAGGTAGATTGATCAGGAACAATTCTTTTTCTTCCTATTGTGCCAAGGCCTGCTAACCTTCCTTCGTGGCGAGACGTAGGAACTCTGAAGGATCAGTCTCGGCCATAAAGTTGATGCAGAACTCAAGAACCTCCTCCGTCGTGTACCCTTCAATGATGCTCCCCTCTGGTTTTGCTCTATTTTGAACGTATGACTTAAGAACTCCCATATACCTCTTGAAAAAGCTGGGCCACATATTTTTGTTTGCTTCACTAGATGAACAGGGAGATGAACCATGATACCGAAGAAAGATAGTGGAAAATACATCTCCAAGTGACACAGGGTATTGACAATATCATCCTACATCTGATCTAGATCTTCGGGGTCTATTTTCTTCTGGCCGATTGCATTGAAGAAGGCACAAAGACGTTGGATTGTGTGACGCACTTTGGGTGGTAGAATACATCTGATAGCAACTGGTAAGATCTGTGTGATCAGCACATGACAATTGTGAGACTTCATTCCAACCACTTTTAGATCCTCCAATTTAACGTATTTACTGAACCTTGTTGAATAGCCCGAAGGAACCTTAATATCATACATGCATGACAGCATTGTGATCTTTTCATTCTTCGACAATGTGTGGCAAGCTGGTGGGAGGTACACTCTTCCTGTCTTTTCATCCGTAACAGGCTGAAGCTCACTACGAATGTTCAATTCCTGCAGATCTAGGCGAGCATTCAAGCCGTCCTTTGTCTTTCCAAGCATATTAAGTAGCAGCCCGAGCAAACTATCGCAAACGTTCTTCTCTACGTGCATTAGATCAATGCAATGTTGGACCTCAAGGTCTTTCCAGTATGGTAGCCGCCAAAATATGGATTTCTTCTTCCACATATCCTTATCATTTTCCTTGCCACGTTTTATTTTCTTCCCAAACTCATTAGTTATGTCTTTGACCATATCATGGACCTCTTCTCCAGACAGATCCTTGGGAGCAGTTCCAAGTTCTCTCCTACCATTGAAAATTTTCTTCTTTCTTCTAAAAGCGTGGCGTAGCGGGAGCCATCTCCTATGACCCATGTAAACCATCTTTCTGGATTTCTTCAGCCACCTGCTGCGTGTATGTTCTATACAGTCAGAGCAGACCTTCTTTCCTTTCACGGTTTGTCCAGAAAGATTGCCCAGTGCGGGATAGTCATTAATGGTGCAGAACAGTAGAACTCGTAGCTTGAAGTTCTCCTGACCATATGCATCCCAAGTGTCCACGCCTTCTTTCCAAAGAATCTCAAGATCATCGATAACAGGCTCTAGGAATACATCGATATCATTTTCCGGTTGTTTTGGACCTTGGATTAACAAGCAAAACATAATATATTTTCTTGTGAAACACAACCATGGTGGGAGGTTATAGTTCGCAATAAGGACGGGCCAAGTGATGTGAGAACTGCTCATATCTCCAAAAGGATTCATGTCATCCGTACACAAACATATCCTCATTTTTCGGCGGCAAAGTCTTTGTACATTCGATCAATATTCCTCCATTGAATCGAATCCATTGGGTGCCGTAGCAAACCGTCGTTTGTTCTCTCTTCGGCATGCACCACACTAATTTTTCTTCCTTTATGTTGGCAAATATTCTCTTGAAGCGATCAATGATGGGTAAATACCACACAACCTTCGCCGGACCACCCCGCTTTGACTTCTTTCCCTCCCCCGCATTTTTCTTTCGCTTGTATCGAGAAGCCTTACACACAGGACAAGCTTCTAGGTCCGCATATTGCTTGTGGTACAATATGCAATCATTTGGACAAGCGTGAATTCTACGAACCTCTAACCCTAAGGGACACAGAACCTGCTTTGCTTCATATATCGTTTCAGGCAATGTGTTCTCTTCAGGAAGCATGGCCTTCAATATTCTCAAAAGTTCTATAAAACTTTTGTCTGTCCATCCACTACTTGCCTTCAGCTTCATTAGGTCCAAGGTAGCTAATAATTTGGTGTGCTTTGCCTTGCATCCGGCGTATAGAGGTGTCTCGGAGTCACTGACCAAACGGCTAAAATTCATCGAATCTCTCTCGTTGTGAGCTTGCTCCTCAACATCACGTAACATCTCTTGCAGCATATCAGGATCCACATCAACCATTTCACCGCCCAATGGAGATGGAATAAACATGTCATGCTCATCTTCATCTTCATGATTGTCGGCACCGATGTTGTCTGCAGTTGCACCATTATCCGATTTTGTCTCTCCATGCTTCACCCAACATGTGTAGTCCTTCATGAATCCCCGTTGTATCAAGTGAGAGTGTACCTCCTCTCCGCTAAACAAAATCTCATTCTTGCAATCTCTACATGGACAACACATGTATTTGCTATTTCTTCTTCTCCTATCCTCCTCCGCGACGTTCATAAAACTTAAAATATCATCTCTATACTCCTTGCAATGACGCTTCAAAGTTGTAACATTCATCCAACTTCGATCCATCGCTACAAAATTTAACAAAACATTAGTTATCATACTACTAAATTGTAAAAAAATCAACCTTTATACTTACTTCTAATATATTCCTGTTTTTTAAAAACAACAAAAATTCGTCCCCTTCAACCTCCCACCAAAAAAGTGAACAGTGGGATGAATTCAGACAGCGGTTGCTGGTGCATTTATAGTGTGTCCGAACTATATCTCAATCGAGCCATTTAAACGACATCTGTAACGGGGCATAGACATCTCTAAAGGGCGTCAATCAAAGCCTGACACCGATATGAGTCATCGGTGACGGGCTATAAAGTCATCTCAATCGGGCCTTATTTTTGAGCCCGTCACCGATGACCCTCATCTCTGACGGGCTCGGTATTATGGCCCGATTGAGATATCCTAGGTCATCTCAATCGGGCTTACATCTGAGCCCGTCACAGATGAGTTCATCGCTGACGGGCTATTTTCAATTGGGGCTATACGAGTACATCTACAATGGTGCAAATGACGGCCCGATTGAGATGACTTCGTTTTGATGACCCAAGTGCTCCAGGCATATTTGGGCTCATCACAGATGATAGGATCTGTACTAGTGGGGAGACATGGGTGATGCTCGGATTTTCTTTACATGTGGGTCCTACAAATTGATTACTACAGTGCAGCGATCGAACCGAAATGTTGTTCAATTGTCTCGACCTTACTTTACTAGTGGCAGCAACGCTACATATATGCCATTAGTAGTTTACAGGTTGCAACCCAAAACTGACCCATTAAACTGACTCCAACAATGCGATGCAAACTCAAAATAGGTCATTCACAGTTGTTTTGGGTAGCAAAAACACGCTCCAACAGGAGACTCAAACTCACAACCCATTTTGCATACCACACTAGCTGAGACGCAAATATGTCGTCCCTGGACGACGACGACACAAACTCTGGCACCGTATTCATCCGTGCCTCCCATCCGCCACTCCCCCCGGCGTTGCGGCGTTTGCGCTGCATAGTGACGACATCTGTGTCGCGATCCCCGCCGCCACGGTGGTGTCGGAGGCGGCGTAGCCCGGGAAGTTAAGCCTGGCGCGTGGGTCACGGAACTCGAGGTACATGTTCTTCTTTTGCCACCGTCGAAGCCTCATCTATCGCTCCCCTCCCTCCTCTACTGCCATCTGCTCTCCCATGCCACGACTTGCTCCCTGTGCTAGCTTCGGCACCGTGAAGAAGTCGCAATCGAGGCATCCGTGGATGCCGCAGACCCCGCATGGTGGGCGAGCGCCCAGATAGGTCTCCTATTTGCCTTCCCTGTTGGAGGAGAAAGCTTTTAGGTCATTGACCTTGTCCTTTCAGTGAGAGGCATATCACATATAGGTCTCCTATTTTGCATCGCATTGTTGGAGTCAATCTTAGGTCATTCATAGCGCACATATGTGATGTGTGGCATTGTTGTTTCACATAGATACATTGCTTGCGTGAAAAAGGGAGAAGATGGGGACCATGTCTTCGTGGGGTTCTCACGTCCACTTGGTAACGATGGCCTTGTTAGAAGAACGACCAGTTTTGTCAGAATAAAGAAAAGCGAGTGTCCACGCGTGGCTAGAAGCATGAGAGAAAGGAGGAAGAACAGTGGCTCTCGAGCTTGCCGATCCGATCTACTCGTTGCCCGACAGTGCCACCCCATGGAACACTGTCGATCTCCCTACCTCGATTTGCACCTGAGAAGCTCGTCGGCTCTAGGGGAGGTTGCAGGGGAGGGGGAGGGAGGAGTAGGGGCACCGACGTCGCCAGATCCTCCATGAGCTCGCCACACCATCCAGCGGCGAGAACGGGAGCTCGTCGATGGCAATTGGGGTGGAGGCGGAGGTGAAGCGATGGCAATTGGGTGCAGAGGAGGTCATGAAGCAGCGATGACCCCAACGACGGCTCTGAAGCTTGTCGGTCCAAAGATGGTGCCCTTGTCGGCCCACGCCTCTTGGTAGCCATTGTCTACCTCGAACTGTCGCAACTCTTGTCCTCATCATTGTGTGAGAGAGGGAAGAAGCGACAGCGGCGTGGTCTGGAGCCCGGAGAGGGAGAGGACCTCGAGCTCGTCCCAACACCAGATTTTGAGGAGAAATTCCTCGTGACACACGAAGGCCTGGAAGATCTGCTTAGCTCCGGTGCAGGTCCTATCAATCGGATTTAGGGCGTGCCAGTTAGTTTCATCCTGTAACTAACAAGATGAAAATAGATTGATGATCAAGGAATCGATCGACCAAAAAGCCAATATAATGTAGCGAGTTCAGCCGATGTTGATAGTGTTTTGAACAATCAACTATGGATCCAATGTTTATGAAGATGATTGGCAGAATTTGACCAATGAGCCAATCGGACGATACTGACACAATGTGGTAGATGCATAGGTCCGATGGTAATAGCGTACATCGGTTGGAAGTTCGATGTAAATCTGATGTGGCCAATATCTGTCAAAGCTCTTATACATCGGCTAGAAAACCGATGCTAGCATAATACATAAAAATAAAGATAAATAATAATATATGCTATATCCAGCTTTTTCGAAGGGACAAAACCTTCTGGCTTTCAACATTCATTTTGTTAAAACCAACCTTGATAGGTCGGATCGAACCGAGATAGTATAAGGTTGAAATTAACAAAACTAGCCTGATAGAAAATAAGTTAATCGCACTATCATTGTAGATTGGCCGAATGTAATGTAAAGATAAACATAGCATAAAACCTATCGGTTTAGCAAGACTTAGATTCTCAGCAACAATCTAGAAGATCAGACCTAATCAAGACAGTACAAGATTGTGTTTGATAAAATAAAAGAGATAAACCGATAAGATTTATATAAACATGATGGATATATCTTGATCAAATTAAGAGATCGAATCTAACTGATGCAGCCTTACACAGAGCAAAATATATCAGGTAAGTTGGCAGCCTATCGACTATAATATCATACTAAACCAAGAAAGTCATAGCCAATGCAACTGCGGGGTTGATGAGACTTACCCTCCACCAAAGTTTGAACTTAACCGACACAACCTCTCATGAGAAGTAAGGCCTCGTCGAACTGAGAGTGGCGATGCACTGAAATTGATTATATTGATCTATGGAGATTATTTACAAAGACCCCGGGTGTACAGACCCTGGGTATACATGTTTATTGTCACGCCCAGAAATTTAGCCAAATTTTTAGACTATTTTGTGTATTAAATCTATGTCCAGGAATCAGCCAGGGTACACAAAATGACATATTAATAAACATATCCAAACATAAAAATAAAGCGTAATATACTTATAGAAAAAGCACTTAGTCCTCACACCCGGAAGAATGCAGCAACAACGGAAAAAGGTGATCTTAGTGGGGTTTCAGCTCCACTCCACAGGCAAACTCAACTGGGGTTTGAGCCTTGGTCCTCTAACTCCGTCTTCAGCTCAGAAGCACTGCACTTCTGGGGGAAAGGGGGAAATAGCAAGGTTGAGTACAACCACTGTACTCAACAAGCCACACCGAGAAATGCAGACGTGCAAGGGGAGACAAGAGTGGCTTGGGCTATTTTGCATAAATACGGTTGTAAAACCTTTCTATTTTAAAACAGTAGCACGTTGATTAATTATGTCAAGATTAATCTTTCACTGAACAACGCTATCTCCACGTTGAACAGGCCCAACCAATCCACCTAAACTAGTCCAGTTCCATTATGTCAAATTATTAAAAGTGAGACTAATCATGGTGAATCTGGTCGATCACCCATGACCACGGGTGCGGCTATTCGAATAGTTTTACTCTGGCCAGAGATGTACAACTGTACCCACAAAACACGATTCCACACTTGTTGCCATGCCCTAAAGTATCACCACGATACTGCAAAGAGTGAAATCATGACAAGACCCTTCGCATAACTCCCCATGACCAAGTGATACCACACTGAGGTTTCGCCCCTACCCTTAATTCCCGGGGTAGGCAGCCCCCTGGTGCCTTGGTGAATCTGGCAGCCGCATAGACCATGCCCGGTCCATCCGAACTCCATCACGCCATCCTTGCCTGGGTGCGTCGGCCAGGAAAAAGCTACACTACGAGTCCAGTAGTTGCCCATTTTTGCTTGTGGTAAGTACTGTAAGTCTTCCACGGTTTTCCATGAACCGGTCCTTAATTGCTATGGGTGCAACAAGAAAAACCATACACCCACAGCCCACCATTTAGTCACATTTTATTTAATCTTTATTCCAAGGTAATATTGTTCTATGACCACCATTTCATGTGACTATAAGCTAGTAGTATAGTTCTCCCATTAGGTGAGCTAGTGTAATTAAGCATGGCTAAGAGTAAACAATTCTAGCAAGGCCATACGAGTGATGCAAGATAGGTATTCTATCATCCCATGTAATTAGCAAAACATGCCATTTTATTTGCAAATGATAAAATATTTTATAAATTGAGATCAATATGTGTCAAGGAGGAATGTGACTTGCCTCGCTTCCTCAGCTGATCTTGCTTTCTTCGCAAACGCAAACTCTCGAAACGCAAAGTATACATGTTGGCACGCAAAATAAGGAGAAAACCTAATAAAAACCAAATAAACAATACATGGAAAGTAAAAAAACATGTAGAGTTCAAGTTTAGATGAATTTTTCAATTTGAATGGCCTAATTTGGAGTTCGTATGGATTAGATATGAATTTTAGAAGTTTTGGGCTATTTAATTGAATTCTGGAAATTAAAAGGATTTAGTGCGCAATTATTATTTATTTTCCTAAAGAAAATCAAAGGATTATTGCGTCATCAGTGAGGCGGGTGCGGACCGAGTCCACCAAAGGTGGGCCCCATGCATCGGCTGCACAGGAATGGTCGGCCTACCGTGGACTAGGTCCACGGAGCGGTCGTTTGCATGGGCGCGCATCCGACGGCCCAGATTGGTCGGGGCAGATCGGGCGGGTGGGAGTGGCGACAGTGCTACGAGGCGGGCGGGCGCACGGTAGCGGCCGGCCGACTGACGACGGCGGTGCCCAGCCCCAAGGCCACCGACGATGAGCGGCGACAACCGAGAGGGGTGGTTCAAGTGGTCGGCAGGGAGACGGCGTGGCGGCACACGGCGGTGCGAGCGGAGGCAACACGCGGCACGCGGCGGCGCGAGGGAAGCAAGGGCTCGGTTGGGAGCGACGTGCACACGCGCGTGCTAGGGCACGACACGTCGGGAAGGGAAGACGGCACGGGACACGAGGCGTAGCGCGGTGATGGGGGGGTTCGGCGGCTCCTGAATGGCGGCCGTGAGAGAAAAATAGAGGAGAGAGGGAATGGAGGGTGCTCGACGGGGTATGGTCGGCGATGAAGAAGACAACGGTGGTCGGCGGGGAAGCGTCAGCAAGAAATGGGGAAAACAGGCGACCGAGGTTCTCCTAAAGGTGGCGAACGTGGTGGCAAGGATGAATTGGAGCGGCGTACAGCGGTTGCGGTGAAACGGGTGGCCGGAGGCGAAAAGGGGCGGTGGCGGTTTGGGCGCATGGGAATGCGGCACACCAGTGGCTGGCGGGAGAAATGGAGCGGAGGCCGGAGGGTGGGGTGATGCGGCGAAGGCCATGGTGGCGGTGGCATAATTTAATTTCCTTATTAAATTCCCTTGATTAGTTTATTTTTATTTTTAATAATTTCTATAAATTGCATTATTAAATAATTTTTGATCCCGATCAAAAATCGAGGCGTGACATTTATACCCTTAGGTTGATATAAGTCCTAATTGGATACGTACACATGTTTCCTGAAGATAAAAGGAAAAATACAAGTCCTCATTGAACACTAGACAAAACTTTCTAAAATAAAAAGAAAAGTTACTAAATCCTGCCTAATTAATAGATAAAATTAAATTGTCATGCCATGGTCTTCACGATTCCTTCTTGAACTCGGTCTATTTGGATAAACTTCCATTGGCTGATTGACTTCTTTCCTTAACCGAATCCACTAAAAATCGTACCAAATTTTGGTTTTAACACATGCCCTTTAATTTTAGAGTATGAGAACTCGTGCTTCAAAATTATCTTCTTCCTGACCTTTATAACTCCAAAATGTTTTCCTCTTTTGCCTCTTGCAATCGGCTTCAAAAACCTTTCTTTGGTTGGTGTCAACAATCCTTGAAATGCCAATTTTCTGCTAATTGCCCATCACGTAAGCTTAAATTATATCATCGGCTACGAACATCACGAAATATTTAAATATATTCCAAAACCGATTTATTTACTCGTTGCTTAACTGATGTCAAATCGGTGAGTTTCATCTCATTAATTCCAGCAAAGAAATACTTATGAAACTCGTTTTCTAGATCGACCCATCTTTTGATAGAATTTGGAGGAAATGATGTAAACCATGTAAAAGTCGATCCAAATAATGATAATGGAAATAACCTAACTTTTAGAGCCTCTTCAGCTCCGCATTGAGCCAAAAATCGACTGATATATTCAATCGTAGGTATGTTGTATTGCCCTGAAAACTTGGAGAAATCAGGGATCCTGTATCGGTGAGGTAGTGGACCCTATTAAACCATTCAGGATATGGGCATGATACATATGTCTGCTCCCTAGTAAACCATTCAGGATATGGGCACGATACATATAAGTCTACTCCTTAGGTTTGATCCCCAAACTTTTCTCTCATCATCTCAGTAATTCTATCAGCCAACTCATTATTTCTTGCATTGTCCATGTTATATTGATGTGGCACTGTTCCTTGCATACATTGATACTTTTCACCGTGCCTATACTGATAGGTTTCTCTGGCCGATATTGATATGGTTCTTCATACTGTGGTAATATGGTTGTCCCGAGCTGAATTTTTTGAGCAATTGGTTCATCAGTTGTCCTCTTGATCAAATTTTGCAATATATTTACCAAAACTCCAGATTGATCGATTAATGCAAGATGCACAACTTCATGGACCAAATCTTGAAAAGACTTGTGTGGACTTGTGAGCTCATATTGGTTTGGTTTACTGATCGAAACTGTCCATGGAAATTGTGTCTTCTTAATTGGTCCTTGTTGTGTCATGCCAAAGGATTTTTGACAAAGCTTTTGAAAATTAGCCACATATTGCTCCGTGTGTTGCCTCTATTCCTTCGTCAATCAAACTCTCTATTGTGACTGGAATCATGGTATTAGCATCGACTTTCATACATCTTGGCTTGAATATAATCATCCCACTAGCGTGCCAAAAGCGTGTTGACGAGAAATTCGTCGCGAAAGACATAAGGCCTGGAATATCGGCTCTATCCAACTTTCCGAAGGGACGAAACCTACTGGATATCAACTTTCATTTTGTTAAAACCAACCTTGATAGGTCGGATTGAACCAAGACAGTACAAGGTTGAAATTAACAAAACTAGGTCGACAAAAATAGATTAATCGCACTATCATTGTAGTTTGGTCGGATATAATATAAAGATAACTTATTGGCTAGCACTTCGATAAAACGTAGCATAAAACCTATCGGTTTAGCAAGATTAGATTATCAACAACAATCTAGAAGATTGGACCTAACCAAGACAGCACGAGATTGTGTTTGAGAAAATAAACTAGATAAACCGATAAGATTTATACAAACATGATGGATATATCTTGATCAGACTAAGAGGTCAAACCTAACCGATGCAGCCTTAGATAGAACAAAATATATCAGGTAAGCCGACAACCTACGACTAGAATATCAGACTAAACCAAGAAAGTCCTAGCCAATGCAACTGTCGAGTTGACGAGACTTACCCTCCCGTCGGAGTTCGAACTTAACCGATGCAGCCCCTCGTGAGAAGCAAGACCTCCTCGAATTGAGGGTGACGATGCGTCGAAATTTATTATATTGATCTGTGGAGATTATTTGCAAAGACCTCTGGTGTATATATTTATATCCTTGGATTGATACAAGTCCTGATTGGACACGACAAAGGTTTCCTAGAGAAAAAAAGGAAAAAAACAAGTCCTGATTGGACACTAGACAAAACTTCCTAAAAATAAAAAGGAAAGTTACTAAATCCTACCTAATTAATAGATAGAACTAAATTCCCATGCCATGGTCTTCACGATTTCTTCTTGAACTCGGTCTCTTCTGGATAAACTTCCATCGGCTAATCGACTTCTTTCCTTAACTGAATCCACTAAAAGTCGTACTAAATTTTGGTGTCAACACAGATCCATGCCGCCAAGCTCCCGCTGACCCCTGCTCTAGTGTCGTCAACCTCGTCGTCTCTTGCTTGTAGTCCCCACACTCTACACCGCAAAGCTCGTTAGTGTGTCGGCCAAGGGAGAAGGGCCATCAATCGGAGGAGGAGGAGAGGAGGGGTGGTGCGCCAGCGGCGAGATGGGTTATGCATCAACAACGAGTGGTCGGGGAGGAGTGTGGGTCCCTACCATGGGAATCAAGAGTGAGTGAGGAGATAAGAGAGAGAGAGGGGAAGGGGGATTTGATATTCTTTTCTGGATTCTAGGGTGTTCAGTGTAAATTTGGTACTTCTATATAAACTAAAAAAAGAACTGAAATCAAAAGTGTCAGGGGCTAAAATATAAAATCAAAGCCATTTCTAGAGCTACTTGCACCGTGAAAAAACCAGATTTTGGACCTATAGCCTTAGCCTATGTCGCATTCTGAGACCTTTCATATGAGTGTCCTACGGTGTGAGTGCTCTTAAACAACAAGCCCTCATGCCCAATAGAATCTGAAGTTCTTTATTTTTAAGGAAAAATATCTGAAATTCTGAACATATTGTTCCAACCATTTCCTTGTACTATGGAAGGAAGTGACAAGTTGAATGGAACATTGCAAATTGCACTCATGTATGAAGCCTAAATCAAATTATTTAATATTCTACATACAAAAAAAATCATTTACTACTTTAAAATTAGATTTGATATGTACCATTAACTTGCATGGCATAGGATGTGTTTGAGAGAGGTGAAACAACAAGATTGAGAATATACGTTAAATGTGGTGAGCCATTAACATATGATTAATGGAGCATTAACTATTTCAAACTTAAAAAAGTATATTAATATGATTTTTAAAAGCAATTTTTCTATTTTTTAAAAAATATATCATTTAACTGTTTAAGAAACGTACACACGAAAAACAAGAAAATTTTCCTCTATTTGTGTTGCCGCCAAACACAACCTTAGCCACTAGATCTACAAATAGAGCCGGGGGTGGGTAGAAAAGGACCGAACTAAAAATCAAATCGAAAAGACCGAGACTAAGAAATTCGGTCACTAATTCGATCTCAGGTGTTGAAAGACCAAATTTTGTTCGGTTAATTTGGTTAGTACGTTTGGTTAACCGAATAGACCGAAGAAACCAAAATTTGGCATAATAGGTCAATTAAGATCTAGTAGCGCGACTTTTGGTCCAATTTTGGCCTCCAGCATGCTTCGATTTGTGCCCTATGACAGTGAAGAGAGTCGATTTGTGATTTTTGTGTGTGTTTCTTATGTGTATTATTTTTTATCTTGAACTTATTAGGGATTTGGCCTGATTATTTTGGATCTTCCAAAATTTGGTCATGTTAGAGACCGAGACTAGTTTTCTTGATCTTCATTATTTCTCAAGACTGATCTGTCAGCGTCAAGGATAAGACATACCTTCTATACTTAAATATGACGGATATATTAAAGGAAATATGGTGGATATAAAAGGAAATTGTCTTCTCGGAATATAAGGTGTGAGAGTCCTATTCGGGGAAGACAAGGTCTTCTTAAGCCCGTTATCCTAGTTCTCTGAATTTTACTTGGAGGAGAAGGGCTTCACATCTAGTGGAGGTTCCATATCTTCGTGTTGTCCGATCCACTCTCGTCGAAAACAGTCTGGCGACACATATGTGGATGAAAACACTTCGGATGTGCCCGATCGGATGGTTGGGTACATTGGCCTGGTCCTCCTCAAGCCATCTGTTCTTCACAGCTTGGACAACCTTGAATCATCAAGTTCGAACTCGCTTCGTGACGTGAATGTGATCGACGGAGCAATCCACAATCCAATTGGTGACGACCGTAATCAGGGCAGAGTTGAAGACGGATAAATCCACTCCTAAAACATGACTCCTACCCCGGTTGATCCAATTCGAACGCCTATCGAACACCTGACCAATGTCAACAATCTACTACAGCAGGCTCCCTTTGACTCAGTGACCCATCCTGGTTGGAACGTATGAAGTCCACCATCGCCAACCTCAATTCCACCTTTAGGACCACTCCGGCCCAAAGAGAACCCCCTCAGAATGATGGAGTTTCCAAGGATGCGGATGCCCCCAATGGCCTAAATGTCGACAACAAAGAACGTCATTCCCTCAAGAACATTCAATTGTGACGACAAGCTCGACGGACGCTTCCCGACCACAATGCTCGTGATCTTCGCGAACAACTGAAGGACGAAGGCGGGAGCGACAAAACCAACATGATGTTGACCACCAACAACCCCATGCTTAGCGTAGCAGGGACCGATGTCAGGATGACAACTCCGATTGAGATTGAGATCATCAAGATCGACAAAGCCATTAGGACGAGAACGATCACGGTGGATAAGATCATCATGATGGCTGAGAACGATGAGATTCATGATCCCCAGCTCCAAGATGGGACCGAAGCCGGGACTGATGATCCGGAGGTCGCACTCCCGATTACGACGATCCCTCATCTCCATCGTCATATCATCGAGAGGTGGGTCGCGTAGGCCATGAGGCTGGCGACCACGTATTCTACTCGGAGGTGGATGTCGGGCCTTCAAACCTTCCCTTCGAGAAGTCAGATGGCCTCTCAAATTTTGTCCCATGGCGGTGGAGAAGTACGATGATAGCACCGATCCTGAAGAGTTCTTACTACTCCACCATCCTCTATGCGGCCGGCACAGACAACAACACACTGACAAATTATTTGTGGCTGCCTTGAAAGGTTCTGCTTGGTCGTGGTTGGTGCACATCCCTCCCTCTTCAATCTCTTTCTCGTCGGATCTCTAGAAGCAATTCGTCGCCAACTTCCAAGCTACCTACAAGAGACATGCGGTTGAGGACGACCTGCATGCCCTTCGACAAAAGATCGATGAGCCTCTTAGGGATTTTATCAGGCAATTTAACGAATGCTGAAACACAATCCTCAACATCACCGATGCTTCTGTAATACGAGCATTCTAGTCAGGCGTCCGAGATCATTACACCATATAAGAGCTAGCAACAAGACGGACCACTTTTGCCATGAAGCTATTTGAGATCATCGACAGGTACACACACAGATGAAGCAGTCTGGAGGAGCGACGGGAAGGAGAAAACGGTAGAGGAGAAATAGCTAGCCAAAAAAGACACTCCGGAATCAAGTCAAAAAGCTGGCCAGGGTCGCAAGAAGGACGGGAAGCGAAAGGCGCAGACAGAGGTCCTTATCGCTGAACAAGGAGCCACCGGTCCCCGGCAACCAGTCCCTCAAGACAACGAGCCAGTCCGACAATGGTGCCAAGTACACAAGACAAGCGCACACATGTTCGAGGAGTACCTTGTTTTTCAACGAGCTATCGCCAGGAAAATAGCCCTTGATAAGGGAAAACGAGTTTGCATGGTAGAGAAGGGAAACGGCAACCCTCCATTTGATGACGAACCAGATTTCCCCGACTTCAACCAACATGTGGCGCATATCTTTGGCGGATCGACCTATTATTCTTCTAAACAGGAATACAAGAAGGTAGAACGAGAAGTATGCTCCACATCCCAGGGAACAAGGTCCAAGATGAAGTGGTCTGATCAAAAGATTGAGTTCTTCGAAGTAGACCACCCGTATTTGACAAAAACCCCTGATCGATATTCGATAGTAGTCGAGCCTACTATTTGGAACATCAAGGTTGCCCGAGTACTCTCGATGGAGGTAGCTCGATTAACCTCCTCTTCACTAGCACGCTCGATGCCATGGGGATCCTTCGAAGCGAGCTCACTCCTTCGGAGAGACCCTTCCATGGAATTACCCCAGAGTCATCGTCTAGGCTATTGGGGAAAATCACATTGTTCTTGACCTTTGGCAAAGCTGACAACTTCCGAACCGAGCAGATCACCTTCGATGTGGTTGAGTTCGACACAGTCTACAATGCCATTCTTGAAAGAATAACTCTTGCCAAGTTCATGGCGGCTTCAGATTATGCTTATCAGCCGATCAAGATTCCAGGCCCAAAGGGGATAATCACGGTTTCCAGGAAGGCCAAGATGGTCGTGTAGTGCGACAAGAGGAGCCTCGATCTGGTCGAGCAAACTTCCCACTAGTCCCACCGCAATTGAGCCTCCTTAGAAACTGAGCAAGCCCAACTCGATGCCAAAACCAGATGGAGCCATCAAGCTGATCCGGTTGTCAAGCAGCACCCCGAACAAAACAGTCAAGATCGGGGCCTCGCTCGACAACAAATAGAAACTCGAGCTCATCACCTTTCTCCACAACAATGCAAACGTGTTTGTGTGGCAACCGTCCGACATGCCCGGGGTCCCCAAGGAGGTGATCAAGCACAAATTGATGGTTTGACATGATGCCAATCCTCTAAAACAAAAGCTACGTCGATTTGCACCAGACCGAGAGGAGGCTATCCGAGAAGAGCTTGACAAACTCCTCAAGGCTGGCTTCATCAGAGAAGTCCTCCATTTAGAGTGGCTTGCAAAACCCAGTTATGGTGCGCAAGGCCAACGGCAAGTGAAGGATGTGCGTAGACTTCGTCGACCTCAATAAGGCGTGCCCCAAGGACCACTTTTCCCTTCCACGCATCGACCAACTGATTGACTCTACTACAGAATGTGAGTTGTTAAATTTTCTTGACGCTTACTCCGGCTACCATTAGATCAGCATGGCCAAGGAAGACGAGAAAAAGACAGCGTTCATCATGCCCTTCGGTATATTTTGCTATGTCAAGATGCCCTTTGGATTAATCACTGCAGTATCTACCTACCAGTGAGAAATCCAAGGGGCTTTCCAACCTCAACTCGGCAACAACGTGGAAGCCTATGTTGATGATGTTGTCTTCAAGACCAAGACTCGAGATCGTCTAATCGACAACCTAAGGAAACGTTCAACAATCTCCAGAAACACCGGCTCAAGCTAAACCCGGAGAAGTGCATGTTCGAAGTACCATTGGGCAAACTGCTTGGCTTCCTAGTCTCCAGACGAGGCATCGAAGCAAATCCCATGAAAATCAAGGCTATCGAGAACATCAAGTCACCGACAGGACTCAAGGAGGTATAGAAACTGACCGGCTGTATGGCAGCGCTAAGTCAATTTGTGGCAAGGATGGGAGAACGCGGACTACCCATTTTCAACTTGTTGAAAAAAAGAAGACAAATTCGAGTGGACATCAGAGGTCGAAGAGGCGTTTCTTGCCCTCAAACGCTACTTGGCCAATCCATTGGTCCTTGTTGCCCCACAACCACTGGAGGACCTATTCCTTTAGATCGCGGCAACACCATACTTCGTCAGCACCGTCATCATTGTTGAGCGTGAGAAGATCCAACATCTAGTCTACTACGTCAGTGAAGTCCTTCATGACGCCAAGGCTAGATATCCACAAGTCCAGAAGCTGCTCTATGCTGTTGTCATGACATCTCGAAAGTTGTGCCACTACTTCCAGGCCCACAAGGTCACGGTCGTCTTGTCATATCCCTTGGGAGAGATTGTCCGTAGCAAAGAGGTTGCAGGACGCATTGCCAAATGGGTCATTGAGCTCAGCCAATTTGATGTCCACTTTGTTCCACACACACCCATAAGGTCCTAAGTGCTCGCTGATTTCGTTGCTGACTGGACCGCCCCTAAGGGCGGCAAAGTCGGTCATGTAGGCAACGGGCGATGGATAATGGCCTTCGATGGAGCATTCAACAGCCAAGGGGCAGGAGCCAAAATTATCCTAACATCACCAACCGAAGATCAGCTTCGACATGCGATCCAACTCGATTTTCGGGCAACAAACAACACTGCGGAGTACAAAGGACTTCTCGTCAGATTAATAGCAGCCGCGACACTTGGGGTCAAATGGCTAATTGTGAAAGGGGGCTCAGAATTAGTCACTAACTAAGTGCACAAGGATTACAAGTGCTCCAACCCAGAGTTATCCAAGTACCTCGCAGAAGTCAAAAAATGGGAGCGATGGTTCGATGGTTTTGAAGTGTGCCACATTTACCACAAGGCAACACCAACGCCGACAACCTCGCTTGACAGGCCTCCAAACGAGAACTGGTTGAGCCATGTATGTTCCTGGAGGTGCTAACAACTCCTTTCGTCAAGAGTTCACCCGAGGACTACGCCGATAGCACCACCGACGTTGGCTTGGGGGCTACACACAAGGTCGATAACATCGTGACGGACATCAAGACAATTCAAGATTGCCGTACACCGCTCATCGAATTCCTCACATTAGACGTATTGCCAGAAGATGACACAACCGTAAATAAACTCTCATGTTAGGCAAAGGCTTATTGTACGATCAGGAACGACCTCTACAAAAAGGCCACAAACGGAGTTATGCTCAAATGTGTCTCTTCCAACGATGGCAAGGAATTGCTGCTCAACATCCATGAAGGGATCTACGGATCACACGCCGGTGGGTGAACACTAGTCGGTAAAACTTTTAGACAAGGCTTCTACTGGCCCACAACCCTCCGAGATGCTTGTGACATGGTGCGATAGTGTGAAGCTTGCCAATTTCATAGCAAACACACAAAGTTACTAGCCCAAGCACTCCAAACCATCCCTCTGTCCTGGACGTTCTTGTGCTGGGGGCTTGACAACCTCGGACCTTTTCCGCAAGGACAAGGCGACTACAGATTCTTGTTCGCGGCTATCGACAAGTTCACTAAGTGGACTGAAGCGGAGCCAACAAGAGAAATCAAAGCTAAACATGCCATCAAGTTCATTAAAGGGATATTTTGTCGATATGGGTTACCGAACAGGATACTCACCAACAACTGCTCCCAATTTACAAGCAGTGTCTTCCAGGACTACTGTGGAGTCAAGATCTACTTCACTTCAGTCTCACATCCTCAGAGAAACAGACAAGTCGAGCGAGCAAATGGAATCGTGCTACAAGGGATCAAAACACGTGTTTAGAATAGGCTCATGGCCTATGACTCACGATGGGTTGATGAACTCCCTTCCGTTCTATGGGTCATCCGTACTACTTCGACTACACCCACCAAAGAGACTCCTTTTTTTCCTAGTGTACGGATCCGAGGCTATCCTCCCTATTGAGCTGTGATATCGATCTACATGAATTCAGGAGTACTCGGATGAAAACCGACGAGCAGAAGACGTCCACTTGCTAGAAGAACACCGGGAATGAGGTGCTGTTTGAGCAACCGGGTATCAGCAAGCCCTACATCACTATCACGAGAAGCGCATCAGAGCCCGTACACTCGATATTGATGATTACATCCTTCATAGAATTCAAAATCAGGCAGGGCACAATAAGCTCTCACCCAAATGGGAGGGACCATACATGGTAGTCAAAGTCTTACGGCCAGGTGCGTACAAAATTGCCGCCGCCGAAGGTCGCGAGTTATCAAATTCCTAAAGCATTGATCAAATTCTATGCATGAGATGGAACCAAAGTCTGTAAGTTGATTTATTTAAGTTAATATATATAGATCATTTCTATTCACATTGCACAGTGTCTGTCCTTTGATATCCTGTTCATATATCACTACATCTCGAAGTCATTTCTTATTGACCTTTTACGTTAAATCTGACTTATCATCGGGTCTCATAGACCTTGATCGGGGACGCTTGGTACTATTGAATTTGTTAGATTCTAAGGGTCAACGACCACGTCAGGACGGTCATGTCAAAGTACCCACTCTAATGTATTAACTGGCTGTGTAATCGGGAATTGGTCTGTCCAACCTCACGGCTAGGGGCGAAGAACTCGCAGCTTGAGCATAGTCCTGTTATAAGATTTAAGCTGCTATTGTGGAAGCCTCTTCCATAAAAACAGCTAGGGGCTAACTCCGTTCAGCTGAATGCAGCATTTGCGAGAGTACTCGACCACTATTCCTCTTTTTTTCATCAATCACTTAGAATATTACAAATCAAATTGAAAAAAAATACTAATGTCTTGGTCAAGTGTTTTATGCATGTTCCCTAATTATTGCAAGACGACCATACCCACTACATCGAGGCAAACACGTCCTCGACAAGTGGAGCCAGGGATCGTGCCAGCTGGTCGATCTTAGCAGTCGTCCGTTGAGAATGGGTAAACCCTTCCAAAAGAAAAACCAAGTTTAGAATCATGGATATATGCGAGTACATGGCCACCAGCGTACCGACTAGCTTGACAACATTCTTGTTTAAGGCTGTTGTCGATCCTTCGAGCGATGCCTGCGAGGTCTTAGCAAGTACTCCATAGCTAGCTTAGATAACCTGGGATAGACTTCTTAGGAGGAGGACGAACCACTTGCAACTCTTGGAACACCCGATTAAGCAAGGTGCAGCACCCTTCAAGATAAGCTTCCATCCAGACTTCTCTGTCCTTGAGAAGCTCCATGCCTTGGTCTTTCTTGACGTTGTTGGCTATCCGCTCCAGACATTCCTTGTCAAACATGGTTCGCCAGTACTCAACCTAACACTTCGTCTCCTCAAAAGAACTTTCCAGATCTGACAAGGATATTGTTATTGTTAGCATCCCTGTTCCGAGAACAAGGGCAATAGGCTACAACAACAACCTTCCTTATTCTAGTATTGTTCGTGAAGGAGCATGGGTTGAGCTTCATGAGAAGATAACTCATCGTCAGGGGTGACGATGACTAGAGCATGGTCGTCGACACTACGAGTTGATTAAGCATGAGGCGAGTTTGGGACATCGACCAGATCAATAGGTTGTACGCGTTGCTGGACAACTATAGTCTCGTCTTCAAAACATCTACATAGCAAGAATGGCCTAAGGATTTAAGAACAAACAAACCGAAAGTGTTCACAACAACATAAGACCAGAAATTGTTCTTAGATTACATAAGGTAAAAACAAAGAAACTACTCTTCAAAATAGGGGAATATGGATTCCCCGACCTCCTCCAGCTCCGACATCACGTCCTCGCGACGCTCGTCGGCTCCTCCCTTGGTCATCATCTCCTTGATGTTTTTCTCAGGGTGCGTGAGCTTGAGGCATGCAAGAATGTGGCACGCACCAGTCTTCAGCCCGGTCCGTATCGTCTCCACTACCTAATCCACCTGGGAACTCACCACGGTTTCCAGCTCGGTTATCAGGGTTCCTAGAGATCCCAAGATGATTGTCTCATTCGGGAACTAGGGATGAGGAGTGTGTTTTCCTAAGCTTTTGACGACTACGTCGAGGCAACCATAGTTCTCATGCAAACCTTGTCGGAGGGAGGCCAGGTTATCCCTCGAGTCGGACGAAGCCTGATCGAGCCCCTTACGCCGGTTCTCCTCCTCCATAATCACTTCTCGTAGCTTCTGGTTGTCCGCACACTCTGTCTTTAACCGAGCCTCCAGAGCGGCAACACGGTCGTTAGCGGAGGGACGCAACCTTTGTAAGACGACTAATCTCCGCAACGACACCCTGGGAACACGCCTCAACGACATGACAAGCTTGGAGAAGCTTGTCAGCCATCGAGGATGACCCAGGGGCAACAATGATGGTGGCGGCAGAGGGTGGCGGTGGGGGAAGGACGGGCGTAGCCACTGGAGGAGACTTCGAGCTCACCTCCTTGCGAGCCCCCGCACTCTGCTCGGACGCAGAAGGAGACGAACTACAATAGAAAATGCCTAGACAGTTGTAAGAAAACCAATAACTAGGAGAGAAACATGACAAAGACTAGGCAAAGAACTCACCTGATCTTAGTCTGCTTGGAGCTTGCCCCTCCCATAAGTGGTGGGCTTCGCACTAGAGGTGGTCTATAGAGAAGGAAAAGTGAGGTTGACATCGATATCACAAATGTCAGATAATTGTGGATCAAAATCTTACTTCAGAGCCGCCGGTCTTTGTCAGTGTTCCGACTACGGTGGTCTTCGCCAATGTCGGCCAGCGTTTTCTCTTGGAACCGCTGCCCTCTGACATAGAGGCCACCCCTACTTGCTCGGTCCCAGCCTGCTCCTTCAGAGAGGCAGAAGCCTGGTGGTCGATAAAGGGACCGATAACATCCATGAGAGGTCATGCCTACAATAGTTTAGATTACTATTCCTACAGACAAAGATATGATTGACGAGGAAAGTGGTCTAAATACTTATGTTCACGACGGCGTCTTGCTCCGTTTGTGAGAGGTCGCATATCGGCGCAGGGCTGTTGGTGGTGGAGGACGTGGATCGATCATCACCTGTGCCACACGATCCTTCACGATCGCCGAGTCGAGAACTGCAACAGTAATAGTTTCACAAGATCATTAAAAGGGAGCAATTTGAGTTTTTTAGATATCACGGAAGACTACAAGTTATACCCCGGTGCGAGAGCCACATCACGTCCTGTTCCCCCGAGTACTCATACGCGGGGTGAGAACGGGCTTGGAGAGGTTGGATTTGACGATGGACGAAGTCTTGCATGACTTCGTATTCGGTCAGACCGCGTTCTCGAAGATTATGGATTTTTTCTACAAAGCTTGCTAAGGCAGGGGTCAGAGAAGATTTAAATGCCCATGACTCCGAGCCCAATGGCTTTTCATGGGGAACAAGACAAGGGACGTTGTCGGTAACATGGAGATAGAACCAATTCTTCCTCCAATCCTTCATTGAGGAGGGGCAGCTAAAGAAATGTATTCATCTTTCAACCCATCCCGAAGACGGAGACCACAGCTCCCAAAAATCCTAGAGGCCTCCATCCATCTAAGCTAATAAAAGTATCTAAACAAATCTAGAAAAGGCCATACCCCAAGGTACGCCTCGCATAAATGAGTGGAAAACAATGGAGTTGGGGTTCAGGTGAAGAAGATGGATATCATAGAAGTCAAGAAAAAGAGAAAGGAATTCGGAAGGAAAGGGCAGAAAGCCGCATTGAACAAACGACACAAGTGACAATTTCTCTCAGGTTAGTCAAGGGATATGTACCTCCTTCTGCCCAACACCTTGGCACTTGGCAAGGCGCCATCCTTCTGCAGCTCCCTCAATGTTTCCTGATCAATGGTGGACTTTGTGAGATCCATGAGACTGTTAATAGAGATTGATAGAGTTTGTGGGTTAGGGTTTTACGAAAGCTAGGGTGAAAGGTTAGATGCGCAAGAGGAAAACGAAGATTTTGTTTGGGCAAACAGAACCCAAATAGATCTCAAAAGTAGGATTTGTAGGTCACTTCCGACATTTCGAATTTCGAGGAAGAGAGAGAGCTTGCCGGCGGAAGTTCTTGCAGATTTGTTTATAGCAGTTCAAGTTTTGACTTCAATCCAAATTCGAATCATGGTTGTGTTCTCGGTCTGGACTGGGAAAGAATGTAGTCGCAAACTCTATACCTTCTTGACTGCACGAGAATGGTTAGGCGAGTTCAACAACTATAGTTTTTAGGTACTTGGAGGCGAACATCGTTTTGCTCATTTGTATTGAAGTTGGGGGCTACAGTTAGTGTCAAGGATAAAACATACCTCTTATATATGGGTTTGTGGTATACGATAATACCATATACCTAATGATATACGAAAATGTATCCTTTAATTAAAAAAATACGATAAATATAAAAAAATTGTCTTCTCGAAATAGAATATGTCAGAGTCCTATTTGGGAAAGACAAGGTCTCCTTAAGCCCATATCCTATCCTAGTTCTTCGAATTTTATTTGGAGAAGAAGGTAATCTACGCTATTAATACAAGGTTCCCTCGAGGAGAGGGGACATCGAATCATAAGCCATAGCCACCAGCCATATCGAGAAGCAAGCCGGAGAAATCCAGAGTCATATTTGTCGATTAGATCTCGTCGGGCCGTTATCGATGATCCTACTTGATGAAGTTTAGCTATCTTACTCCTCCTTTGTAATATGTGTGGTATCTTCTCATATATCCATATAAATTAGAGTAGGTTTATTACTCATCTTGAAGGTCCAAACCAATATAAATCTTTCTTTACAGTCTTACATATACCTTTAATCCAACGTCTCCTATGGCTGCGTTCTTTGCAGCTAGTTCGGTTTAGCTACTTCTTATTTTTCGTTAGCATGCTTTTCAAACTGTTAAATTGTACGTTTTATGTGAAATTTTTTTTATAAAAGTTGTTTAAAAATCTAATAAACTTATGCATCAATTTTTATATATTAATATTCAATTAATGATATGTTAATCATGTTTCTCGTTTTACGTGAGGCTAATTAGCGGTTTCAAACATAAAAAAACAAACATCGTCTATATCTTTAGATACTGTTTTCGAATATAGCCCATCGACACAATAATTAGATGACCGAAATTTCTAAAAGACCAAAATTTCTTAAAGACCGAAGACCTAGACCGAATTTTTTTGTTCCGATCAAGCATACATCGAAAAGAAAGTGAGAAAATCTCACCACAAAAAAGATAGTATCTTTTATCTTTTTTTTTACTTACCCATAGTATCCCAACTGTCTCCAAAAGCCGGTAGTTTTAGTTGATTTTCCTCGAGAGAGAAAAAAAGTTCGTTACTGATTCGCAAAAGATAAAAAAGAAACCTTTATATATACTCCCTTCGATGTCGCCCAGTACAAAAATACTGTAGCTTCGGCAGAAGAAAGGGGTTTCCCGTCTGTACACCGTCACCAGCAGCAGCAGCTGCTCCTCACCGTCTTTCCCTTCTCCTCCCCGCCCAAAAATCCAATCTTTCCCCATGGCGGAGGAGGAGGAGGCGCGGGCGGCGGCGGTCGCGGAGCAGCCGGAGCCGGCTCCGGCGACCAAGTACGTGCTCATCACCGGCGGCGTCGTCAGCGGGCTCGGGAAGGGGGTTACGGCCAGCAGCGTCGGCGTCGTCCTCAAGGCCTGCGGCCTCCGCGTCACCTGCATCAAGATCGGTCCGTGTGCTTCTTTCCCCCCTCTCGCTTTTATTCTTTCCACCTGTTCCTCTTGTTCATCTGAATGCGATGGCTAAAACCCTAGGAGATCGCGCGGTTTTGTGGGGGGGGGGGTGCGGAGATGGAGATTGCATGTGATTCTTGGTTGAATTTATGAATTTGTTGTGCTTGTTCTTGAAGGGATAAAAGGTGCCTCCTTGTGATGAATTTGGTAGGGCTTAGGGCTTTATCATCTTTCTTGATTTGGGGGTGTGAAGCGTCAGCTTGTTGGTTTATGCTTGGAGAGCATGGGCAGTAAAAGGTGGCCGCTTTCTTGTTTCTGGTAATGGAGTATTGTAAGGTTGCCTATTATTGATTCAGCCTTTATGGCGGCGATGATTGATGGATGCATTCTTGTCTTGGTTATGTTTGGTGGTGAAAATGCATCATGTTTTTGTAGAAAAACAATCCATCAATGAAGCCGTGCGGAGTAATTATTGTCTAATTGATATGGATTACTGAAGGTTCTGCTGCTTTATAGGCTTTTAGATGTATAAAGGTGGTGTCACCTTTTTGGTTTTTAAGCTTGTGATGGATCATCATCAGGTATCACCATGTGGCCTTGGAAAGCCCTATGCCATTTTAGATAAAAATTGTTTTCCTGGACTGTGGTCAATCTTTTCTAGGTACCTTTTCTTGATTGACATGTGGGGGGATTCTGTGTAAACATGGGTCCCTTTCAGCATTTTCTTGGTTAGAGTAAGTGTCAAACCAGAAGTTTTTGTGTGTGACTTTTGCAACATATGTAGCACCCCATGTGCAGAGTTTAACTTGCTTGGAGGTTTCTTAGCTTGATGTGTCACTAGTCTTACTATTGTCCATATCCTGGTTTTGCAGATCCATATTTAAACACAGATGCTGGTACAATGTCTCCTTTTGAGCATGGTGAGGTCTTTGTGCTTGACGATGGTGGAGAGGTATGGCTTCTTTGATGATTCCATGTAATGTTACTCTTTATGATCTGTGCGTATGAGCTTGTAATGTTTGAAATTTGTAGGTTGACTTGGATTTAGGGAATTATGAGCGTTTCTTGGATGTTACCCTGACAAGGGATAACAACATTACAACTGGAAAGATATATCAGGTGAGCATCCCTTCCTAGAAAATGCCTGCTGGTTGTCACATGAGCTTGTAAACAGTGGTTGTTGTTATTTTCAGTCTGTCATTGAGAAGGAGAGGAAGGGTGACTATCTTGGAAAGACGGTCCAGGTAATTCCCTTGTGGCATTCTTTTTGGCAATGCTCACATGCTTATGGAACGCCCATATGACAAACTAAACTCTTTAAGGTTGTAACATTTTCAGGTTGTTCCTCATGTAACTGATGAAATTAAACATTGGATACAATCAGTATCTTCTGTTCCTGTGGATGGGCAGACTCGTCCAGCTGATGTTTGTGTTATTGAATTGGGAGGCACTGTGGGTAGGGTTTTGAGGCATCTTATGGTATAGTTATTACTATTATAATGGATGAACTAATTTGTGCTTGTTTCAGGTGATATTGAATCAATGCCATTCATTGAAGCACTGCGCCAGTTGTCATTTTCTCTTGGTACAGTTGGATTTTCTTGTGGTGGTTTCAAATTTAATAGGTCATTGGTTGCTGAGAAATGTGTTGAGTTTAATGGGCTATGCCGACTGTTCTATCATTTCACACCATTTCTCTGTTTATTTCTTTGGAAATGATTGGACTGTAGATTAGGTATCAACTTTATTCGGTCCACACCGCCTTCCTTTTTTGTGCTAAAGTGGCAAGCTGATAGTCACATGCTATTGTTGATATGTTGAGAAGACATGCGATGTTGTTTTAAAAACAATTCTGACTTGTTAGTGCTCATAGTTGGATATTGTACCCATCATTCTTATATATTTCGCAGGTAAGGACAATTTCTGCCTCATACATGTGAGCCTTGTTCCGGTATTGGGTGTAGTTGGTGAGCAGGTCAATAATTCTCTTCAATCATGAACGCTGCTGATGACATCTTGACCTCTGACATGAGACATAATTGCATTGCTATATTCAAGTCTTCTATCAGGACATATAATCACTAAGATTGAACCCTGAATCTCTCATTTCCCTTTTTGTAGAAAACTAAGCCAACACAACACAGTGTACGAGAACTAAGGGCCTTGGGTCTGACTCCTGATCTTCTAGCATGCCGATCAGCACAGGTAATGCAAATAACATAGAATAACAGAACACCCTTAAGATATGATATCTCCATTGATTCTAGCATTTGATGTTGATGTTCCCTATTTTATTATCATATGGAATACTTCTCCGGTAGTCACTCTAATATGTCTTTTCCTGTCTCACTCTGGACATGACTGTCCATATCCTTTTGGTGCTTAGTCTATATGTTTTTTTGTCTGTATTGAATTGACATGATTTTTGCGATCTGAACTTTCAGCCACTAATAGGATCCGTCAAGGAGAAACTTTCACAATTTTGTCATGTCCCGGTATGCTTTTGCTTCTAAGTTTGAAAAACAGCCATTTTATTCACATGTTTTCCTACTTACATTCTATCTTATTTCTTACAGGTTGAGAATATACTTAACATCCATGATGTTCCAAATTTGTGGCATGTTCCACTTATTCTTAGAGTGAGTTATCTTTGGCTCAAAGCTTAAATGTTGACTCTGTAGAGGAAGATATTGAATCAGTATGATATATATAATCATTGCACTGATACTTTATTTTAACATATGCTATTTTGCAGAACCAAAAGGTTCACGAGGCTATAATCAAACAACTTAACCTTGGAAGGTGAGCCAGACAATTACTGAATATCAGTTTCTTGTCAATGTTTGGACATAATGTGCCTAAGTGTGTGTACGTAGGAAGTTAAGTATTGTGATTAATTACCTTTGAAAATCATGAATTGTTCATCATTAAGTTACACTTTCTATTTCTGGTCTATGTTTGACCCTTTTCAGTTGATGTGAATGGACTTGCTTGATTGTTGTGAGATTTATGAGTTGGGGCAGTAATAACAAATCTGTTGTACTTTCCTGGCATTACCTATTTTATATAAGGTGTTTTGGTAGTATGTTGAATCAATTCCATGCCTTATTCTGTAGGTCTGCTGGACCCCCTGAATTACGAGATTGGACACAGATGGCTGAGTCATATGATGACCTCAAAAACCCTGTTAGTATTGTTAAGTTGCTCTAATATCTTGACTTTGCATTGATTATTTTCAAGTGCAGAATTAATTTTGATGGACTTCAATGCCATGCAGGTTAAAATCGCTTTGGTTGGGAAATATACTAATCTGACAGATTCCTACTTATCAGTGGTGAAGGTGAGTTAAATCAACTTTTTAATATAAAATTGTCATCTATTCAATTAAACATCCAATTGGTGAAAATGGGTCCTGTAGGCCTATTTATGTTTTGTCTGTTGTGCAATTATTCCCTCCATTGGTGCCTACTGTAAATGCAATCAATTCCTAAAGAGTTATATGTTTATACAAGGAGATTTTTAAACTACCCACTATTCTTGCAGAGCTATTAATTTTATTTTTATTTACATCTTATAGACTATAGTATTATACATGCAAATGTTGTTTCAAATTCATGTGTATGTAAATATGTTTCAGGCTCTTCTACATGCGAGTGTTGCATGTTCATTGAAACCTTCTATCCAGTGGATTGCAGCTTCAGATCTTGAAGATGCAACTGCAACAAGTGTAAGCCAGAAACTCTTTGTTCATAATATGATAGGGAGTAATTCTATTGGATTACGCTAGGTCTCTTAACACAGTTGTAATGTTTAAACTAATGTTCTGTTTTATGTTTGGTGCCAATAATTATCTCAGGGCTAAAGATCATTTTTATTCATACTAGTCTACTAACTCAATATATTCTTTATTTAAATCAATGTAACACTCCTATTATAGTTGTCCTTCCTGCTATTTTATGATTCTGCCTTTCCATGACATTATTCTTCAACAGGCACCAGATGCCCATGTTAAAGCTTGGGAAACTCTTAAGGTGAGTATGCTGAAATGTCTGTGGTTCCTACTGTGACTATGCAATATCTTTAAAGTATAACATTTACAAATGATAAAATTTCAGGGTTCCTCATGCATTTTGATACCAGGAGGATTCGGGGATCGTGGAATATCTGGGATGATATTGGCTGCAAAATATGCTCGAGAGAATAAAGTTCCATACCTTGGCATTTGCTTGGGAATGCAGATATCAGTGATTGAGATGTCCAGAAATGTATTTATGCTTCCTTTTTGTTACTTGTTCATTAATTTATCTTTCGAGACTCATATTGTGCATCCTGTCATAGGTTCTTGGCCTGAAGGACGCAGACAGTGAAGAGTTCAACTCAGAAACACCATCTCGTGTTGTTATGTACATGCCTGAGGTAATTCTTCATCCAGTTACATGCAAGAGAGAGACATGACTTTGATCTAACCTAAGGCCTTGCAATTAAACGTACAGGTCTCAAAAACGCACATGGGAAATACAATGAGGTTGGGTTGCCGAAGAACGTTCTTTTGCAGGACAGATTGTCTTACATCAAAACTGTAAGGATTTCTGACCACTTGTCAGATCACAGATACTGTTTGGGGTTTTTAGTATGATTGGAACTTTGGAAGTCAATTGATTATCTCCACTATGAAAAAATTACTGTCTTGCGGAGCTTGTTGATAGGAACCTTGTTAAAACAGTTTGTCGAAATGCAGCCTTTGTAGGCTAGTTAAAAATATAAATTATTGACCAACTCTTGCATGTTCGTTTTCACATCTACTTATTTCATCATCTAATTTGGACATAAATGTTAATCATAGATATGGGAGCCCCGATCATGTAGATGAGCGTCATCGTCACAGATACGAGGTTTGCCAAGAATTATGTTTTATTAAACTCTGTCATTCTATATATCCATTGCATCATTATACTTGTAAGTGATTATCCTTTTGTCTATTTAAACAGGTGAACCCTGCTTTCGTTGCTGTGCTTGAAAACGCTGGCCTTCATTTTGTTGGTTGCGATGAAAGTGGAAAGAGGATGGAGGTACCAATTAACAGCCTGTTCCAGATTTGTGTCTTGATTTATTTTCTTTTGTTTAAGCCTGAGCCCGCTTCCACCTATAATCAGGTTGTAGAGCTACAAGACCACCCATTTTACATAGGTGTTCAATTCCATCCAGAATTTAAGTCAAGGCCTCGGAGACCTTCACCTCCATTTACTGGTATGGTATTCCTTTACTAAAATCACAAAATCTAAAAATTATGTTGTATTAAGCTGTGTTACATTTTTTTTTGTTCTTCCACGCTCCACTCATATAATGCAGTACTTGCCCTATCTTTGTTCTGGCTTTTCGGTGTGGTATAACCATTTTAATTTTCTATACAGGTCTAATATTGGCAGCAGCTGAATACATGGGAACACCTGCAAATAAGTCAAATGGTCATGTTGGAACTTCTGAGTAATGCCATTCTTCAACTATTAGGTACATGATTCTGAAACTTGACTACCCTTTTCTCAATGTGTCCATACACACATTTGAGATTGGATTTCTTGTCTGTATCTGTCAGATGGAGGTCATTGATCCCTTTTGGTGTTTTGTTGAGGCATCTGCTTGTTGCTGCTGAGACGAGGATTCTAGTCATTTTGGTCACATACATAATCATGTACCGGAGATAACACTTAAAGCTGGAAGAGAATTTTTGTTATCCCAGAGACCTGTAATTGCATAGCTGATCATGGATTCATGATACAGTGTGCAACGGATTTTAGCGTGGTAATTTTGTTAGGTGCTCAGAGTTTTACCGTCTTATAGTAACTGTACCCTGTTAAACCCGTGCTCCGTACAAGTTAAAATGGAAACTTGGATTATCTTATGAGTTTATTCGTATGTGAAATCGTTGTGTTAACTGCTACTGATATTCACGTTCTTGCGTGTTGATATATGAAGTACTAAAGTGCATCCTTACAAAAGAGAGAGAGAGAGAGTGAATTATAACATTCTTGAAATTTATCATGTAGGAAAAATTGAACTATAACATCTTGGAAATCTAACATTTAGGTTAGGGCCATTCTTTCAGTCAGAGTTTCACATCAATTGGTGAAGTACAGAGCAATAGTCTAAGCTCCTCGGAGACCAAATAGCGAGAGGATTACGAATTACAACGACTAGGTGACATAATTCAACAATTGAATCCTAAAAAGATCGGTGTAAAACTAAATTACATTACATATTTTACATTTCTGCGTTATCATCAGTTGTTTCCATGGTATTGAGTTTGGGACCATTGCTGTTGTGTTGGAAGATTGCCTTGAGTAGTAGAAGTTGATGGCTCTGAGTGCCAAATGCTGCACAATACTGAAGCTTGCCCCTGGCTCTGGCTCTGCATGTTCACCTGAGCTGATGATCCTGGATCACCTGCAAGAGAAAAATAAGAATCACAAGAGTGAATCTGGGTGCTAGAAAGTATCAGAGCTACTGTTGAGTATATGGATATGATCGTATTGTATCCGGTTTGTTATGATAAAAATAAGATAGGATTAGTTTCCATCGCTCTAAGATTGCTTGAGATCCAAGTACCCTATATATATACTGGCTCTCCAGAGACTACCCCCTCCTGCCACTTGTCGCGCCATTTTTGCAGCACAGGAGAGGTGATGAGAGGAAGAAGATGTACTGCTCACCACTGAATGTAAACTGCTGCTGTGGTGGAAATGGCAGATTGTTGTGAGCAGAAATTGATGCTTCCATGTCATCTCTTCCCAAGAAGGGCCGCCTCTGAAGTTCAACCTGATCAAATCCTGGTGCCACTGTAACAAAGATAGTAAAAGTGAGCTAAAAGATCTAGGATGGTCACTGCTAGCTAATTAGTGTCTTCCCCAGCTCTTGTTAACACTCACTGGATGCTCCTTGGAATGGGTAATCACAAGGTGCACCGCAGTTAGTTTGGTGACTGTAATTCACTTCAGCATCACCAGGGTAGAATACCTGCAAACAAACACACAATTTGCTCACACCGAGCACTTGCCAAATGACTGCACCTGTAGGAGTAGTGCAGGCTCTACTACTGTTATCACCAAACAATTTTTTTATATTGATTTTTAAGTATTTTTTATGTTGAACTGTAACCAAACATAGTTCAGCAATTTTGGCAGGATCCAAAGTCATTACAGATCTGCAGGATGATAAATACTCTAGGAACAAAGATGAGATGACACAATTTTTTCGCTCACATGATTTGTCTGGTGAGAAGAGCTAGGTTGCGCAATTGGACCCTGGCACCAACCAGCTACAGCAGCAGAGGAGAATTGCTCCTGACCAGCTTGTGCAGTACTTTGATCTATGAGGTTTCGATACCGTACAACCAAAACTGTTATCCAAAGGCATCATCTTGTGCACACTATGAAATAATTTACAAGAATGAAATGAGTACCTTGATAGTTATGTTCATAGTTTGCATTTGCAAATGATGGATCAATCTGAGCATGGTCCAAGCCCCCAACTGCTTCAGTACCTTGAACTGGCAGGCAGATCCCAATATCAGGCCATTGTACAATACATGGTTTGGATACAACTAATTACTCCATTGTTTAAATATATGACATTGTTGACTTTTAGATATAGCGTTTGATCACTCGTTTTATTCAAAAATTTTAACCTTGATATGCTGCATGATGACCATCGGCATTCGCATTCATAGGATTCAGTATTGGAAAGCCGCCTTCCATTATATAATCAAAAGGAAGCTCATCCAACAGTTGATATGCTTCCGCTTTCAACTTGTCCACTATAATCTGTAGCAAATACACGCATGCAGTTGGCATGAGGACTGTTCTCAACATGGAAGCTGCAATTGTGGAATGTAACATGTTTGATACCAAAACATGTACCTGTTGAGCTGAATTGAGCCTGTCAGATGCAATGTAACTGTCATCAAACCATGTCCCAACAAGATTATTCACGCAATCGAAGAAGAGCACCACGTTTGTCGACTCATCAGGATAAGATTTCAGCTCGTGCTTGCCTTCGAGGCTGCAGTCCTTGGCATGTGTCACCATTTTCTCCCAGGCCTTGCATCCCTTCTTTATATGGAGAATCTGCACACACCAAAAATGGAGATAACGTAACAGAGATCAATAGAGGGATGGACCAAATATATCTAAAGAGGGACTGTACATTGGCCAGGTTATCAGGATCCTTATTTAGAGCCTTTAAGAAGTCTTCCACAGTTTCTATGCCATTCTCTGCAAGCCTCTTGCAGTATTTTCCATTAATCGCGATTTCCTCCAAGCGATGAACCTTATCGTCCAGCTTTGGAGGATGGCTCTTTTCATTTGCTTCAAAAGAGAAAAGGTAAGGAACAGTTCGCTGTCAGACAATATTGGAAGTATGGTTAACCTGATGGCCTGAAACTTGGACCATATTTGTATTATGGAAATCAGTAAATATGATATAGATGGTAACTTACATTTGTTTCTGCGATCCTGCACAACCAAAGGCATCATGACAGCCTCTTGAACATGAACACCAGTTCTTGCACTGTCACAAACTCTTGCTGCAAGGATGAACTTACCCTTGCGGGCCTTGCATGACCCTTCTCTGAATTTGATGGCACCAAGAGAGGCCTCCCCATTGATCAGCTGGACAGTGCGTTCACCTGACAACACGTCGCCTCTTTCATCCCGGCCACAAGCTCTGTGTTCGTTGAACTCCTCAGAGGTCCAACTGTCCATGTTACCATAAGGGAAGTTCCCCTCCAGGGCCAATATCTCAAGTTTCACCTTGGAAAGAGGGCCTGACTTGATCATCTGTTCACCATTGAATATGCCAATCCTAATATCTTTCTTGTAGTCAGCTTTTAGCTCATCGTCATGGTAAACAGGAGGTTTTATTTCATTCAGAAAACGAAGCCGAACAGATGTGCTTTTGTCCTCGCCTTCATTTGTCGCCAATCCTTCATTATTAGTCTCCTGCCTGTAGCACAGAAAATAGCACATTGAATACCACAATATGTTATTGTTCACCTGGAATTTTCTGTAGCTAATATCTCTGTAAGCTAGCATGGAGATCTCTTACATTGGCTGCTGGTGATTGCAGTGGCTATGTCGCAAAGGTGTTATTTGGTCCTGCAATTGGTGCAGGAAAGAAGCAAATATGAGTCAGAGAACAGGCAACAATGAATACCTAGAGCATCAGAAATCGAAGAATATGCAAAGCAAAGCTGACCACTTTATGGTTTAGATCCTCAATCCGCTGGTCAATTCTTTCCAATCTGGTTTCCAGTTTCCTTTCCAGTTTGCTGCAGCCAAATTCCAAACAAAGCATTTAAAAAAAGCAACTTGGCTGCCTTTAGTTAGACAAGAATAAACTTGTAATATATTTGGAGCAAAGTCCATTATCTCCATTTAGATAATGCTAATTTTGATAGTTTTAAGCATATTAGAAGTTTGACGACACTAATCGTAGGACGTCCAATAAAAAGGAAACAGAGGGAGAAGTAGAACTTCGCTTGTCACTTCCTGGACAAGGAAAGATTGGATCATATAGGAAAGCAGCGCCTTGAGTTTAATCAACTTAGCACAATAATTGAGGTTACTTTGTTAGAATTGATCTCCTCCCGTTGGGCCCAACGGCCCAACGGGGATCCTTGATCGCGCCTGATCGGGGCGCCCAGCCTCCTCTGGCTGGTGGGCCCCTGTCGCCTACGCCATATAAAAGGGGTGAGGGTCGGGGCGGCACACGACACGAAGTTCGCCGCCGCCACCAACCTCACCCACAAACCCTAGCCGATCTAACCGCGGGGGTGCAGTAGCGACGGGAAGTGCCACCACCATGCTCCGACGACATCGACACCGACGCCGCACGCCCACGCACGACGACGATGGCCGATGGCAACCCTCCTCTTCTCATTCAACCGGTAACCCTAATCCGTCCCCTTGATACATTATGCACGGTCTACACATGTTCTTCACAATCTATAGATGAACTCTACCTAGACCCGATGCTTAGTGTTCCTAGCAATCTAACAATGGTATCAGAGCCACTAGCGCATTGTTCTAGGTTTAGGGATTGAAAATCCGGGAAAGGAAAAGGGATCCGATCGGATCGGAAAAAGCAAAGAAAGGAAAAACCGGATTAAAAAACAAAGTACTCACCTCGCCGGTTTCGGCCGCCGGGGCAAAGGGCGCCGCGACGGAGCCGGTCGACGGCGGCGCACGCACCAGAGGGTGCACGCGCGCGCCGGCGACAGGGCCCGCGGCGGCGCCACCGTCTCCTCCGGAAAACCCTAGGGTTAGGGTTAAGGTTCGTCGCCGGAGGAGAAAGGGGGAGACAAGAGGTGGCCGCCGGGCATGGCGCCGGCGGCGAAAGGAGGAGGCTGCAGTGGAGATGCGGTCGGCCGGGAACCTGGAAAACCCTAGGGTTAGGGTCGGGGTTTCCCACTGCCCTCTTTCCCTTTATGCCTCCCGCAACGCCGCTTCAGTGTCGGATGAATCCGACGGCCGAGATCAACGCGCGGCGCGCGCGCGCCTTTGCGATTCGGCGGCCCGGCGTCGGTTGCCGGCCCCGAGCCCGTGCGCGCGTCAAACCGAGCAAGCCGAATTCTTTGGGTCGGGAAAAAGAAAGAAAGAAGAAAAAAAGGAAGAAAAAATATTGAAATTATGTACGTTTGGGCGGTTTGGGCGCTAATATTGAAATTATTTTTTTGTTTAAAGTTTTCATTAAAATTGACAAATATTATTGAAATTGATGTTTCTAGAATTGAATTTCGAACCAACGGGAGAATTTCAATTTTAGGAATTTCATTTATGGTATATGATGTTGCTATTTTCTGACCAACGTTGTTAATTGCAATATCATGCTATGTACTATGCTTAATTTCTGCCCAACGGTGATGTAGGCTTAATGCATAGGAAAGTTATGTGATATTTTATTTCTCACTTTTCACGATCATTTTTTTCAGGAGGTTACTCCTTGATGAGATGCATAAAAGACATCCCAACCTTACAAGGGGATAACTACAGTGAATGGAAAAGAAAGCTTGACCTTGCCTTTATCTTGGGAGAGGTGGACTGGGTGCTAACAACACCCTGTCCTATAGAGCCTGCTGCACTAGTCAGAGGCAACACAGAGTCTAATGCTGACTTTGAGAAAAGAGAAAAAGAGAATGCTGACCTTAGACAACTATACATAGTTGAAAAGGCAAAGTGGGCCTCAGGCAACAAGAAATGTATGGCTGTGGTAAAGAATACAATTGAGTAGGCTATTGTAGACTCAATCCCAGAGACTGACAATGTCTCTGAATATCTAGAAAGGATAAAGACCCAGTTCACTGGTTCTTCAAAGACTCATGCCACAGAACTCATAAATGACCTCGTCACGGACAGGTACACTGGAGGTGGCATCAGGGATTTTATCCTTCAAAAGAGTGCACAAAATGCAAGGCTAAAGCAATGGGACTTGGATTTGAAGGAGGACTTTTTGTTCACTTGATCATGTCTCGATTGCCAAAGGAGTTTGATGCTTTCATTCTCAACTACAATGTGCACCCAGAGAACTGGACCTTTGATACTCTTCTTGCACAATGTGTACAAGAGGAGGAGAGAATTAGGCCCAAAAATGGTGGCGTTATCAACTACGTTGGTAGTCCAAAGAAAAGGAACTATAGACCGTCTCAATCAAAGGACAAACAACCTCAAAAGTCCCAAGGTCAGCACCAACCTCAGCAAAAGCAATTTACAGTGGGGACAAACCAGTGCCTCTATTGCAAGAAGGAAGGACATTTCAAGAAAGATTGTCCCGATTTCTTAAAAATGATAATGGCAAAGAAAGATGAGAATTTTATCACTTTCGTAAATGAATCCTTATTTACTAGTTATTCGAAATCCACATGGTGGATCGATTCTAAAGCAACCATTCATGCCTCCAACTCCTTAGAGGGATTCCATTTGACGAGGACTACGCAAAGAAGCGAAAGCAACGTTAAAGTCGCAAATGGAGTTGAAGTGGAAGTTGAAGCCGTCGGAAATCTCAATCTCAAACTTGATAACGGCTTTATTCTTCCACTTCAAGACGTTTTTTATGTCCCATCTTTGCATAGAAACTTGATTAGTGTGCCATGTTTGGCAGAAGATGACTATTATTGTTATTTTGATAAAGTACAATGTCGCATAATTCATAATAATGAGTGTGTGGGTCTCGCCTTTCGACGAGACAAACTTTATATGCTGCCTATGCATGAAAGTGTGAATGTTATATGCAATGATGCAAATGATGTAAATGATGAGTCGTCGTTGACAAAGGAAAACAAGAAAAGAAAGAGAACTCCTAATGTATCATCGAAATTATGGCACTGTCGTTTAGGCCACATTTCGAGGGGGAGAATTGAGAGACTTGTTAAGAATGAAATTCTTCCTTCACTGGAGTTCTCAGATTTAGAACAATGCATAGAATGCATCAAAGGAAAATATATAAAGCACATTAAAAAAGGTGCAAATAGAAGCGCAGGAATATTAGAGATCATTCACACAGATATTTGTGGTCCATTTCCTGTAAAGAGTGTGGATGGTTATGACTCTTTCATAACATTCACAGATGATTACTCCCGATATGGTCATATTTATCCAATTAAAGAAAGATCGGAAGCATTGGATAAATTCAAGATATTCAAAGCTGAAGTTGAAAATCAACATGATAAGAGGATTAAAATAGTAAGATCCGATCGTGGGGGGGAGTACTACGGTCGGCATACTCCTTATGGACAAGTCTCAGGACCTTTTGCAAGGTTTCTAATGGAAAATGGCATAGTCGCCCAATATTCTACACCGGACGAGCCTCAACAGAATGGGGTGGCTGAACGGCGTAACCGTACCTTAATGGATATGGTGCGCAGCATGATGAGCTACTCCACCCTACCATTGGGTTTATGGATGGAGGCGTTAAAAACCGTCGTTCATATTCTCAACAGAGTACCTAGCAAATCGGTGCCCAAAACACCGTATGAGCTGTGGACCGGAAGAGTACCCTCGCTAACTCACCTCCGTGTGTGGGGGAGTCCTGCGGAGGCTAAAGTATTTAACCCAAACATTGGGAAATTGGATCCCAAAACAGTCAGTTGTCATTTCATTGGCCATCCTGATAGATCGAAAGGTTATCGTTTCTACTGTCTGAACAGTTATACAAAGTTTGTAGAAATGAGACATGCTGTCTTCTTGAAAGACGAAATGATGAAGGGGAGCACGGTAGCTCGAGTGATTGATCTTGAGGAGAAGCGGGAATATATACCCACTTCGACGATTCGGGAACCTTTCTTCTCACTACCTGTTGATGTTGCGCCTGCAATGCCTGACGTTGCGGCTCCAACACCTGTTGTTCGCTCTCCTGTGGTGGAAACGAATAGAAATGAGAAACCTGTCTTTCAGGATCCATCAGAAAACACTACCACACGAGGAGGAGCAACAACAGCCTCAAATAGAAGATGTGCCAAATCAAGAGACTTCACAAGAGTCTCAAACAGAAAATGTGCCAAATGTTGAGGTCCCTAGAAGGTCTGAAAGAGTAAGAAGAAAAGCTATACCTGATGATTATCAGGTGTATAACACAGAAGAGTCTCATATAGAGGATGATCCCACCTCATATGAAGAGGCCATGAGAAGCGCCCGCTCATCCAAATGGCTAGAAGCCATGGAAGATGAAATAAAATCCATGAAACTAAATGACGTTTGGGATTTGGAGGAAATTCCTAAAGGAGCCAAAACAGTAGGCTGTAAATGGGTCTACAAAACAAAATGTGACTCCAAAGGGAATATAGAAAAGTTTAAGGCGCGACTTGTGGCAAAAGGATTCACACAAAGAGAAGAAATTGATTACGATGAGACGTTTTCTTCAGTCTCTTGTAAAGATTCTTTCAGAATAATAATGGCACTAGTGGCACATTACGACTTGGAATTACATCAAATGAATGTAAAAACGGCATTTCTAAATGGAGATTTAGAAGAAAGAGTCTATATGGCACAACCAAAAGGTTTTGTCATAAAAGAAAAAGAGAATATGGGATGCCGATTAAAGAGATCCATTTATGTGTTAAAACAAGCTTGACAGTGGTACTTGAAGTTTGATGGAACTATAAAGAAATTTGTTTTCCAAGAAAATGTTGAGAACAACTGCATTTATACAAAGTTCAAGAATGGGAAATTATCTTCTTGATCCTGTATGTGGATGACATTCTACTGGCAAGTAGTGATGTTAGTCTTTTACAGGGAACAAAAGAGTTCTTGTCCTCAAACTTTGATATGAAAGACCTTGGTAAAGCATCATATATTTTGGGCATGGAGATTCACCGAGATAGAAGAAAGTATGCACTGGGATTGTCTCAAAAGGGATATATAGAAAAGGTATTGAAGAAATTCAACATGTCGAAATGCAGTGCTACGCCTGCTCCTATAGTGAAGGGCGAAAGATATGGGGAATGGCAATGCCCCGAAATAAGTTCGAGCTCGATGAAATGAAGTCAAAGCCATATACTTCGGTGTAGGAAGTCTACGGTATGCACAGTGTGTGCACACGCCCGACCTATCTTTTGTCACCGGGTTACTTGGCGATTTCAAAACAATCCGGGCCCGAGCAGGAAATTGGTAAAGAAAGTCCTGCGATATGCGCAAGGAACGAAAGGTCTTATGTTGACATACAGAAGATCTGACTCACTCCAAATAGTGGGTTATTCAAATTCTGATTTTGCTACAGATAAAACAAAGTCAACATCCGGATACGTGTTCACTCTGGTAGGGGGAGCTATTTCATGGAAAAGCTCTAAACAAACTATCACTGCAGGATCTACAATGTATGCCGAATTTATAGCATGTTATGAGGCAACGGGACAGGTGAACTGGCTAAAGAAGTTCATAACCGGTTTGAGAGTGGTTGACAGTATTGAGAAACCACTAAAGTTATACTACGACAATGAACCTACAGTACTGTACTCTCACAACAATCAGTCAAGTGATGTTGTCAAACACATTGATATAAAGTACTATGTTGTGAAGGATAAAGTCCGAGATCACACAATAAGTCTCGAGCATATAAAGACTGAAAAAATGCTCGCGGATCCGCTAACGAAAGGCCTACCACCCAATTTGTTCAAGGAACATGTAGCCGGCATGGGTTTAAGGGAAGCCTTATGATTCTGGACTCAGGGCCCAAAAGTTAAAGTATAAAGTATCTGTTTCTGAACAGAGATGTGTATAGTGGCTATTGAATCCATCGGCGATTGACGTGACGATGAGACATGCTCTATACGTTAATTTGTGATGAAACAGACAAAGGTTAAAAGCAATAGTAAAGAGATCAAGGGAGAGAATGTTAGAATTGATCTCCTCCCATTGGGCCCAACGGCCCAACGGGGATCCTTGACCGCACCTGATCGGGGCGCCCAGCCTCCTCTGGCTGGTGGGCCCTTATCGCCTGCGCCATATAAAGGAGTGAGGGCCGGGGGGCACACGACACGAAGTTCGTCGCCGCCACCAACCTCACCCACAAACCCTAGCCGATCTAACCGCGGGGGTGCAGTAGCGACAGGAAGTGCCACCACCACGCCCCGACGACATCGACACCGACGCCGCACGCCCACGCACGACGACGATGGCCGATGGGCAACCCTCCTCTTCTCATTCAACCGGTAACCCTAATCCGTCCCCTTGATACATTATGCACGGTCTACACATGTTCTTCACAATCTATAGATGAACTCTACCTAGACCCGATGCCTAGTGTTCCTAGCAATCTAATATACTGATCTTTATCTATAAGTTGATAAAGCTCAACTGAAACAACTGAAAAGTTCAAACACATGAGAACTAAATTTTTGCTCTAACTTAGCAATTCACAGAAACGGTAGCTAAACTGCAACTCTCTGCAAGCACATGAACAGAGTAGTAATCTGATGTGATTAATAACACTAACAGGGAATAGAACGTATTACCTAAACTGCAGCGAGAAGCCCCTCACAATTGGTCCAAGACAGTGACGGAGTTCATCTCTCACCTATCCATCCATAAAAACAATTAAGCACAAATCGTCAGCCAGGCCCGAGGTTATGAACTTCAGATATATGGATCCATCAAGAAAGCTCTCTGCTTTTCCCCGAATCTTGGACGTCTGATTCGATCGGAGGCGATACTCGATCCCAAAATGCTAATCGATTCCAACTCCAAATAAAGGGGACTTTTTTTTACGAGAGGGAGACTGAGAGCAAGGGGAGAATTAAAAGGGCGCATTTTTGCAGGTGAAAAATAAACTTTCAGGGAAATGAATCCATCAAGAAAGCTATCTGCTTTTGCCCGAATCTTGTATTGTTTCCGACTGATTCGATACGGACGCATTACTCAATCCCAAAATGCCAATCGAATCAAACTCCAAATAAAGGGGACTATTTTTTACGAGAGAGGGAGAGTTGAGAGCAAGGGAAGAATAAATTAAGGGGGTGTTTGATAGGGCTAAGCTTCCAGCTTTAGCAAAGGGAAGAATTAAGGGGGTGTTTGATAGGGCTAAGCTTTCAGCTTTAGCGAGTTAAGTCTGAAACTAGTAGAAGGCTAATAAAAGGTCATCGAGATCTGAAACTCTGCCAAACAACTCTAAAAGGACATTTTGCAGCCATGGATGAGACGAAGCTCCGGTACTTACCACGCCACCAATCCGTCCTTTTAGCAGCCATGGATGAGACGAAGCTCCGGTACTTACCACGCCACCAATCCGGGAGAAGCCGTCCGCCGCGTCGTCGTCGTCCTTCCTGCCCCAGGCGAGCAGCAGGGCGCGCCTCAGGAAGACGAGGACGAGCACGCTCTGCCGCAGAAGCCCCCTCCTCGGCGCCGGGAGGTCCTCCGCCGCCGCAGGACGCAGGCGCTTCGCCGCCGCCGCGCCGTCGCCGGCGGTGACCAGGGATAGCTCCCGCCGCCGCCGCCGCTTGTGGCCGTCCATCGACCTCGAGATGATCGCTTCCCTCTCCTTCCTTTCCGTGATTCCCTTTCTCCTTCGTTCCCGCGCTCTGCTCTGCGTGGTCGCGGCGGCAACTTGTACAAGACCAAGACAGTAGAGTGCGCCATCTTCATGGAAAATCACATTTTAGGCAACTTTAATGATTAATTAATAGTAAAGTACTACTCATAAATTTGTCTCATTTGTCACTTGCTTTAGTCAGTAGTCACTCAGCTCGAAAGGTACGTACGATGACAACGAGACTCACCAAACCGCGTGATCTTCCTGTACGTTCGAGAATCAGGATCTCCTTTTTAGATTTAAAATTAACTAATTGACTTCAGGAACTTGACTTTGGCATAGTTAATCAACCCTGTCCAATTTAATATAAATGCTAGTATTTTGCTGACAGCATATTATTTACTCTTTCCGGGCAAAAATACAAGGTGTATTTGTTTTCAATTCAACTAGAATAAGACTTTAACCAACCGTTATTTTGGTATGATATAATTTTTGTGACACGGAATTTATGATGTTAGATCCAGTGCATTTTATGGTTGTGCTTTTGTATCACGTACTCCTTCCAACCCATAAAAACTTTATTCCTAGTAATTCTCAGACAAAATTAATAGTGAGAGAAATGATTATAGTGTTGTCAATGTTATAGATAAAATATACATTATTGAGATAGGTTTGACGAGGTCTATTATATACAAAGTTTTATACGGAGTATGAAAGGTGTTTGGGAAGGACTACTCGGATCATATTAATACATTTTTAGTTCTACTTGAATAAGGGGATACCCGAAAGTATAAATATAAGACCCCACAAAGAAGAGAGTGTACGTCAACATAGACAAACACAAGCCAATATAAATCTAGAAAATCCAAAACAAACCAACATACACCGAGACAAATATAGACAAACCTAATCTGAAGCCACAAAGATCGATATGAGAGATGTAGAGCTACCTCTAATCTCGTTGAAATCATGTTAAGGAAAGCTGGTGACCCGAACCTATATAAAAATCACTGTCTTTTGTCTATTTTACCTCAATCTTGCATATCCTGATACCAAATATTGTAGATAGATATAGTCTATCGACATATGCATCTTATTAATACTCTTGATTATATTTCATATAGACTCTAATTGAACGCATGTCTCAACCTAATTGGTTATAACCACTATAAATCAAGGCTTAGAGGGACAAATTTTATAAAACTAAAAAAAAGTCCTTGCGAGGATATGGTATATTAATCAAAATTTTATGCTAACAAAATAAAATATTTCTTATATTTCTCAACAGCGATAGTAATCATCTGCAATTCTGCATGCATGCAAAAGAGTTAGATCACGAGTTGCCGCTACTGTCTACACTACTTAGATAGCTTGATTTTCACTTCCTGATTAATCAAGTTATCTAGCTTTGCATAGCTTTAAGCTATTGATAACTCCACGTGAAATCTATTGGGCTGTGTTCTTCTTCTACTTTTCTCGACTAATCTTCTTCAATTTTCGCACATCCATTTTTTAAACGGTTAAACAATATATTTTTTAAAAATTTTCTATACAAAAGTTAAAAATCATATTAACCAATTTTTTAAAAAATAAATTAATATTTAATTAATCGTATGTTAATGAGTCGTTTCATTTTATATGCGAGAGATTAGTTTTCACCTTTTTAACTATCGAACACAACCTTAGTTAGCAGTGTATATCCAAAATTCAGCTGCACTCAACTTGTTTTTTTAGCATTAAATTGGATCAAGGATCCAAACCATGTGGTTTAATTTGACAAGTCACCACCGTGATGCTGTGATAGGAACTAGGGTTGTTGCTATTTTCAGGGAAGATAGCAGCAGCACTAGGCAACATGCACCAACCAAACCGAGCTACGACAACAATTGTCACCATCATTTGTCACATCAAGACGAGATCATGAAAACAAATCACCCTGTCACACGCGCTACTGGTGTACTGTACCACGATTATTTCTGGGCGAAGCCGCGTGGTTTTCATCAAGACATTCGCCGATCCAAGACATCCACATCCAGTTCGACGACGACTTGACTATGCAATGTTCATTAATCAATCCTGTCAAATTGTACTTTAATTTTTAGATATCGTTAAAATTGTGTACTTTTTTTCTTCTCCAAATAAACTAGCACGGATAAGCATTTTCTATTGTTTATATTTATAGTAATAGGATGTTTCTCCTGTTCAGATTATTAAGGTATGTTACCTCTCGTAATATGTTTGTTTATCTTGTAATGAAAAAAAGTAGTTTAATGCTAAGAGTTCATAATCATTTAGAGTTCTACAATATGATGCCATCCCATCCAATTCTCCAGTGGAAAATGTTCAGGCTGCAATTTCCATAGAAAAAATTTCTTACAAGCATAATATCTCAGGGTGCATGTCTTTTAGATGGATGTATACAGAGCTATTATACATATGGAGTTGGAGACAGTTTTTATTCAGACAAGTTATCTGTTGAAACGATGAAGAGATAGGGACGGGGGGAATCAAATCTTTTGGGCGACCTTGTCCAATTTAATATGCTACTTGATGATGGCTTATTTAATCATCAGAAAAGCATGCAAAAGATTGACAATGAGTTGGTACTTCACTTTAGCATCCTCTTAGCTTGATTTCTGTTTTTTAAGCAATCTATTGAGAGGAGTCTTAGCTAATTTCAGCGCACCCTACCTATATTTGTTGTATGAAAAGTCCAAAGTTCGAAATACATAGGATGTTTTGAATGCCACTATGATGTCGCCATAGAAAATACTCAATCCGTTCCATACTCATCATCATATAAGTTTTTTCGTCAAGACTAAAAAATGCTTAACTTCCCTATATTTTATTTTATATGGGTATGTGATGAAAAAAATAAAAAATACAGACTTTAACTCCCTCACATGCATAAGAAATTAGTGCCTAACTACCCCAAATGCCTGCCTACATGCATAGATAAAATAACGTTGCAGGTCAAACGAAGGAGCTAGGGTTATATGATGATCAATTTGAAAATTTTGATTTTTGGTTAAGTGATAATCAATATGGAACAGAGGGAGTAAGGAAGATGCTAAAGACTTGCCCTTCATTAATATAAATAGAAAACGAGGAGAGGAAGAAAAAGAGAAGGGAACACTATTGGTTAAATGACTAAAAATAAAAGAAAAAATGTAGTAGTATTAAAGAGTTCTAGTAAATACCCGGCAAAAAAGAGTTCTAGTAAGCCACTCTTAAACTAGGGGCCTATTTGTATTGCTATTTTATCAATTTTAGTAGTACCAAAACTTAGACAAGGGTAAGATTGTATTTGGTTATATATTTTTTCTACCAATATGGAACCTAAGTGTGAAATAATAGTCAAGAATGTTTTAGATTGATGTTAAATCTAGCATGGATATTACCAACAAATTGGTTTCAATCCAAACCAAGCACAAGTACATTCAAACTACCACATTGATAAGACATGTTTTGGTAGCAATAAAAAGACCTTACAAGAAACAAATCTTAATCTAAAACTATATGGACAGAGGGAGTAAGAAATAAGGATTCAATTTTCATGAAGATTGCACTAGCCAACACAACCAACCAAGCCATACTACAAGCCTACAACAAGTGTGACTATCATTTTTTTTAGTTGACCCATCAAAACAAAAGAACACCGTCTTAAGAAGAAATCAAAACGCATCGAATTATGTAAACTAATCACGATGTCAGACGTACTGGTGCTGTAAGCGTGTACACCTGACGAGTGAAGATGATTATTTCTGGGGAAGCCGCGTGGTTTTCATCAAACCAAGATAAGCCAGCCAGTAAGCCACGACTCTGCAATGATGATTAATCAACCCTGTCGAATTGTAGTTTAATGACAACATGGGAAGAGTTCAGAATCATTTTTAGTCTGGATCTCTCTAACCATATGCACACTTGTGTCAGCCTGTTGCTGTCGCTGCTTCGTTTCCTGCAGAGAAACAACAGAATCTTCAGACTGCAATTCTGTAGATGACAATATTTTTCCTGCAGGTTTTTCAGATGGATGTGCATTTTCTTTCCTTGAGCTAGAATCTACATTTCAATTGACGAGGAAGATTACATATCAACACAACTCCATGGAGTTGGAGGCAGCAGGGAGAAAAAAAACAAATCTTTTGTGCAACCATTGCAATTTAAGACATTAAATAAACGCACGAATGCAGCCTTCATTGGGTAGTAGAGAAAGCACCATGCATCCAGGTTGAGCTTGAAAACAACCAGCTTGTGGTTTAGTCCAGGCAGGAACAGATTCACAAGTCAAGCAAGCATGCTAAATTCAACCTGTAACATAAATTGCATCTGGGCAGTACGCATACATCTGAGTCAGTCAATCAATCAATCATCAATCTCAGGTCATAAACACACACAAGATATAAAAAGCGAGGCATGAATATCTCTACTCGAATACAAATGTTATTGACTCCAGAATTGCCATTTGAGACCCCCCAAAATATCAGGTGTTTGTCGAGCATCTCCTCTTGGAATAGCGTAGAATAGTACGGAATGTAAAGGGAGCTAGCTGCATTTGACAAAATTTCATGTGACATATTACATTCAACACAACTGAAAAATGAGGATCAAAGATGGTCTGCTTATTTCACAATGGACTGAATACTCGGATCATCAAAACTGTGTCTGACGATGTTTTGCAAATCTGAGAGGGATTACTATTTTATTCTTTCGATGAAGATGACTGTCCAGAAGAAAGTCTCTCCGACCTTGCCTTGTTAGCTCTTTCCATGTAATCTTGGTGAGATTGATGCTTTGCCCCTGCAGTATATGGAACAAATTGCATAATCAGTTGGTATTCATGTATCAAAAAGAGTATTCTGAAAATTCCGTAATTTGTGGGTTCCATCCAACAAAAATCAACATTCATTCTCAAGCAGAAACCAAAAGATGCCTGCCCAGCCTAAAAGCCCAGTACTAACTCATATATGATTTTATGTTGAACACTTTGGTCATCTGGAAATGTAGAGAAATGCGTAGTGCGAATAGCTAAGAGTACCATCACACCACTTAAAAAAAGGACAAGATCAACTAGCTGCTCTTGTATCAATTATAAAAACTTCAAAGGAAGATGGACACCTCAAATTGCCCATCAGAATTTAACAGTAAAAACAAGAGAGAGAATGGTATCAGTGAGATGATAAGCAATGGGGATTTCAGTGATATAACAGTAACAGCCCTCAACGAGGATCCAATACTGTGTAAATAAAAGTTATTCCAAAGCAAATAATGTCAAATGTATGCCATGTTGAGAATGACAGAATCACATACAAGTTCTTGCGTCAAGGAGAATGCCTCACTGTGCTTACGTACTTTAGTACATGTTAGCATTTGACACAGCAAGTTTTCAAGTGACTATACGTATGGTTTATGAGCAAAGCTACACAAAGTAACATCTAAGTTAACAGAATCCATAACTAAAAGCTGAATGGTTTGAGACCTTCAGTAGAACGCCTTAGCCACATATTAAGATGGGGTGTCAATTTTGAGAAGGTAATGAACAACAAAGTAAACTCCAATAGACTATAATGTATTGTCTATGTTCTTTTTGATAATACATCGTCTTGAAATTAATTTTTACTGTATTTGGTCAATAAGAAAATCGAGATAATGAAATGACAAACAGAGGGCCTCCAAAACAGTGTAAATTCAGGATTGCAGTACACAAGAAGGCAAGAAGCTCTCTACTTATCATCACACACAGATGCATATGCCTCTTTTGTGCTAAACTGTTGAATGAAGCTAAACTAATCACAAATTTCATAGCATCATATAATGTTATGCATATCAATCAACTGGGGAGTGCAAATGTATTATGCACCATTATCCTGTAATAGTGACTTTTCGCATTCAATTGACCTCTGACGTTGTCTATCTCAGGCTCTCAGCTCACATCTTTTCATACTGACCATGAAATCCAAGAACATCACGACCCATGAGAGAAACAAAGATCTCAACACAACATAATAACAGAGGCTAATCCTAACAGTGCTGGTACAGGTACTGGAGCAAATCAGCCTGTCACGAGTTACACGACCCATCTGATTTGGTCACATTACCAAGTTATGCTCACGCTGCCTGCATTTTCCAAACAGTCCAAATTCTTCACACAGGAGAACTACTAAATCTCATAGCTGTTCATAGCCTGCAAGAAATCCCAAATTTCAACCCATTTCCTTTTAAAAGGGTCCCAAAGAATTCAAACGAGTTAATATAGAGAAAAATCCCACGAAATCTCATGTGAACCATTCTGCCATGTACCTACATACTACCAGGTGTCATTATCACTATACCACCACACAGCAATAAACCCTTCTGCAGAATCCCTTCGCTCTTAGAACCCTAATGCTACCTCGTAGCTCCACACCAAAGCCAACATCCGCAACACGAACTAGAATTGGAAGTGGAATACGACTCCAGCCTAGGTGAATCTAACGACTCCTAAGAAAATTGCAACAATAATAATAATTGGGGAGGAAGAGAGCAGTGATCCTGCGGAAGAGAGGTGGTGGTGATGGGTGGTGATACCTCGGGTCATGAGGTACCAGGGGACGCCGAAGATGGCGGCGAAGATGGCGATGCCGGCGACGACGTGCTTCTTCTCGCCGCTGTACAGGTAGTGCTCGACCCGCGGGCGGAACCCGCCGCCGCCGGTGGTGGCCTCGCCTCCCATCGCCCTCGCAGCCGCCGCAGCACTGGTGCGGTTGCTCGTTGCTCGCTCGTGCGGACCGCCGCGAGTTTGTCTTCGCTGTGCCGATGCGCTGGCGCTGCCGGACGACTAGCTTGCCGGCGACCGCCGCCGCCGCGTGGTCCGTGAGCTAGGGTTTGCTTGGGTGTTTGGGCGTGGTGGGCCGGCCTTGTTCGTGGATCACGATTTTCAAATGGGCCCTTTACTTGGATGGCTACCAGCAGAGGTGAAAATGAATCAAAAACTGACGCTATACCATATTTTTTTCATATTTTATTTTAGAATCGGATTCGGAATCAGAAACCCTGGATACGGAAACAAAATCAAATTTATAACTATCTATAAAACAAATAGTATTTCCACCCAAAATTTTCTTCTATCTGACTATTTTGCGTAAAAACCCCTTGAGTTTTTCCGAAATGGAGGGCCGCGGCCAGCGGCGATCCACCTCGGATTTGATCCAATTTCGAGGTCATCTCACGCCCAACACGAACCAGACCCGAAATCCCTAATAGACGACCAGGCACATGGCTCACTATGCGTGCGACCACTTCGTTTTCACTCATTGGTTATTTTGGAAATTTTCTTTTCGGCCGCTTATGCGATCAATTCGGCCGTTACTAAATTTGGTGCACGTTTTCGACTTTCTCTTTTGTAATTTTTTATGGGATTCATTATTTAGCAGGCCGGCCCAATTCATTCACACACACTAAATCAGGTTTTTTTAACAGGCCTACTATTCAATCTATGTGTATACACTTTGTATAGGTACGTCCGCATACAAAGTATATATATTTATATCTATATATATTTATATCTATATATATGATATATAACTATCTATAAAGCAAGTAGTGTTTCTACCCAAAATTTTTATCCGCCGAATATTTTGCGAAAAACCCCTTGAATGTTTATAAAATTAACCCGATCCCAATCTTTGAAAAGAAAGGGAGGGCTTGGATGAAAAAGACCTCCTATGCCCCCTCCCCCCCGTCCCCATCCGCGCCGCGCCCACGCCGTGCTCGCGCCCTCCTCCCGTTGCGCCGGAGCTCCGCCGCTGCGCTGCGCCCTTCCTCCCTCCCCATCCGTGCCGCGCCGCGCCCGGCTTCACTGTTGCAACGCACGGGCACGCTTGCTATATTTATAAAGCAAGTAGTGTTTCCATCCAAAATTTTGTTTTGCTGGCTATTTTACGTAAAAAACCCCTTAAGTGTTTATAAAATTAATCTGCAGTCTACCTAGCTATTTTGTAGAAAACCCCTTAAGTGTTTATTGAAGCGTCGCGCCTGCGTCCCTTCCTCTCGTCCCCATCCGCGTCGCGCCCCGACTTCACCCGTTGCAACGCACGGGCACAGTTGCTAGTACTATTAAAAATAAATACGAAGCGAATATGAATCGAAAATATGATAACGAAAATTGATTGGAATATAAAACCCCTCAAAAGACTCAAAATATATCAACATTTTTAATTTGTTAGGTGAACAAACATATAACAAATTTCATACATCCATATCAACTTACTAATTTTATAAAATCTTCCATATAATTACAAATCTCACATATATTTAATTTAAATTTAGGCATCAATAATAACAAAAATAGTTTATTCACATGATCATATACAATAAACCAAACCATTTATCACTCATGGGCTAGGTCATGTACTCATGACCTTGTGGGCTACTGGTTATTGGGCCCTGGCCCATGGTTAGATATCCGCTAATTTTTTGGATAGTTTCCGACTGATTCTAAAATCCATCGGATAATTCCTCTATCGTATTCGTTTCCGTTTCCAAAAATAATTATCCGTTTCCGTATCCAATACTATCCGAAAATTATCTGACCGTTACTTTTTGAATTTGAATTTCGGAACAAAAATCGGAAACTATCCAAGCTGTTTTCACCCTTAGCTACTAGTGACGGCGATCGTGAATTTGGCAAATGGGCCCCTGGTTTAAGATCAGAAAGTTTGCGGATCCATCCCTTCTGGATCGCTACTACTTTCAAATACGCCCCTTCTTGGGTCTCTACCGAGTACCTGCCTTTTAGAATTTTACAAATAGATCCCCTTTCTTGAATCTTAACTTCATAAGTATAGCTGGCCATTTGGCCCAGAGCTCGACAGCCCAGCACAAAGCCCCTTTTTTGGCTCGGCCCAAGCATGACCCGACCGAACTCTATCGTGCCGGGCCGGCCGCCGCTGCCCGGCCATATTGGGCCGAACCCCGCCCGGCGGGCGGGCATGGCACGACCCGAAAATTAGGCTGCGGCCCGAGAGCAGCTCGAACCCCCCTTGGCGGCCCAGTCTGGCAACGACCCTTCTGTGGGGTCTCCTCCAGAGAGGACAACTCCCACAATACCACATAACCTCCGAGGAGTCCGGTTATGTGTGAGATAGTACACATATCAGAACTTCATATATTATTACAAACTATTAATGTTTAAGTACAAACCATATAATAATAGAAAGCCACGACACTTCCACAGGGATAGCCCGAGTGTAGAGTCGACCTAGAAATTGTACTCGTCTTCCTAGTCCTCTAGGGTACTTGGGAGTTCTTCATCTGCTTCGGGGTTTCCTAAAAATATTATGTGCAAGGATGAGCACCAATAGTACTCAGCAAGCCAAACTGAACTCAAACTATATAAACAAATAAATATGAAAGATATCTTCAAAGGAATAACATAAACCTAGCTCTAACATGACTCTATACTATATATAAATGAATATACATGATATTTTAGAAGGAACAACATAGCCTAGCCTTAACATGATCCTAGGTTCTACCCTTTCCTATAATTGCTTACATATGAATGTTTAAATTTTAAGATGGCATTTTAGAAAAGTTGCTTATGCCATTATACTGGATTCACCCATAGACACAACTCCATTTACCGGGAGTACGACGTATTCGAATACAATCAACTCTGCAGCGTTTGCCCAGCTTTACCCGATGATTAACCTTAGTTAGCCAGACTAAGGGTAACATAGCATTTATATAGTTCTAACCTTTTTCTGATGTGTAAATGAGACCTGAAGGGCTATCTTAATAGGGGAACCAAATTCTAACCAGTAATTGGTGGATTCATCTCATCCCCTATTTAATAGTTGTTCGTTACACACACTTGCCTCGGCTTGGTGAAACCTGTGTTCTATCTTAACAGACAGTACCGATCTGGTTAATATCGACGTTGTTACCCGCTGTTTACATAGTTGCTCACCAATAAGACTTTCCCAACACTACAAGTCTCCAATGCATAGAATCACATAAATAAATCTCCTAAGTCCCCATGGAGATCATAGAGAAATATATAAATGTTATGTCGGTATAACCGGTCCATCGGATGGGCGAAAATATGTCCTTATTCTGGCACAAGAGTTTTTATATATTTTGGCATACAGCCAAAACCATTCTCATATTACATGTCATGATAGGATTTATATTTACTTATCACATAAAATAATAGATCATTTTTCTATTTTACCATACGAAATAACTTTTTATGGGCATGAATGAAATACTAGCACATGTGATAATACTTATCCTATCATGTTGATAGTTTTATACCTAGTCCAAGTTATCAAGGTGTTTTTATAAGGAGAAGGAGAATATATCTAATCATATGAAATAATAAGTTTATTCTTTTTCAACTTCTCCTTTTTGTACATAAAATGATAGGGTGTTCATAAAACATGAAATAATACTCTATATGAACTAAGACATTCCTTATACTTACATGAAATATTAACATATTTAATCTGAAGAATGTACAAAACTACATGGAATGATAAATTATAACTATCTAACTTAGCTAACCCATCCCACAAAACATTTCTAACTAAATATACTATTTAGAGCATGGTAACTTATTATTTTGAGACTCTATAAATGATCAAGGATAATTTGACTTGCCTTCAGGACCACCGGTCTCAAATCCTTTTTCTCTTTGGATAACAATGACGGCGTTTATGTCGACAATATGGTCGAGCTTAGTTTTCTCTATGAACCCGACGTCGTGATCTATCGATATTAAATAAAATAAATCAAACGAACAATTCCAAATAAACACCCAATAAATATAGAAATTCGAAAGGAGCTTAGGAAGTGATTTTTGAAGTTTTGAAGGGAAGTTATTTGTTAGATCCTAAAACTTAAAATTTAGATTTGAATAAAATAAAGAAAAATAAAAAGAGTATTCGAAATATTTTAAAGAGGAAAAATGGATAGTTTTTAAAGTTTTAAATAAGAAGATTACTTGTTAGATTTTAAAATTTAAATTTGAGCTTGAATAAGAATAAAAAGAGTTGAAGGAAATAGTTTGAATATTTTAAAAAGGAGAATAAATAGGTTTTAAGAAAAATGTAAAGGGTTTAAAATAAAGTTTGGAAGGAGTCAAAGGGGTGAAACTATTTTTCTAGGGTCATTTGTTAAATCCTAAAATTTAAAATTTGGGCTTGATTTAAAATAAATTAAAAAATAAAAAGAATATTTAAAGTATTTTTGTTTTTAAAAGGGAAAAATAAATAGGAAGATTATTTGTTAAATTTTAAAGTTTAAAATTTGGGCTTGTCTAAAATGATTTATAAAGAGTTAGAAGTTAAAAAATATTTTTAAAAGGGAATATAAATAAGTTTGAAGGAAATAGGAAGAATTTTGAAATTATGAAATAAAGTTTTTAAAAGGAAATCAAAGGGTCAAATTGGTCAATTAAAATAAACTAATTTTTCCTAAAATTATTTTTGGGCTTCCTATATTTTTCTTTTTCTTTCACTCCTTTTCTTTTCTCTCTCCTTTGCTTTTTCTTTATTTTCCTCTGTATTCTCTTCTTTCCTTCCTTTTCTCTCTCTTCTTTCTCTGTTCTTCTTCTTCTCAGCGCCGACAGCCGGTATGGAAAGGAATGGAGTGCACGGCGAAGGACGGTCGGATTTCAAAAACTAATCGGTCCTACACCATCTAGAGATTGCAAGAACTCCATTTTGATACTTGGCTGGGCCGGGGAGGCGCTAAAGTGAGCTGCCGACAACAGCCTACCCGCGGCGACGGAGGAGCTTGTCGCGGTGACTACCTGACGATGTTTCGGCCAAAGTAAGGTGTTGGAGAGTATCTACGGGATAGGAGGATGCTAACTAGGGATTTGGTTTGGTCTGGAGTGGGTTGTGTTGGCTTGGCGACGTGCACTCGCCGGCGGCCGAACAGAGCCATCTCGGCGATGTTCGTCGTCAGTGGATTCCAACGATTAATTGAACTTGACAAGTTAGGGGAATGAAGGCTTGAGGTATAAGGATCACGAATATACCTTTGATTTGGAGAATAATCGACCGAGGACAATGAATTTCGAGATTTGCTTCTGTCGGCTAGCTAGGGTTTCTCAGAGACCTTTCTTTGATTTCACTCAAAATTTGCTCGATGCAGAATGTAATAGTTAGGGGGATCTTAAGGGAAATATAGAAGAAAGGATGACGATTAATTTTTGTATATATGATTTGGTCTATCGTGGTCTATTTATAGAGTTCTATGTCGGTTTTCCAATTGAGATAGCGTCGGCTACCATGGCGGGTGGATGAAGTCGGTTTGCCGGAGATAAATGTGATGTCGTGGTCGAACCAATCAGGTGTTAGCGCGTGGGAGAGGGTGAGGCGGTTCCCTAGAGTCGGTTTATCGCGCCGGTGGGCAAAACCGGCGCCCATAGGGCGGCAACCGTGGGTTGCGGCGCCGTAGTCGCCAAAGAGGAGGACGAAGGAAGGAGGAAGAAGGAAAAGGGAAAAGAAAAAAAGAAAAGCGAAAAGCGAAAAGGAAAATAGAAAAATGAGAAAAAGAGAATAAAAGAAAAAAAAGGAATTTTGGAAAAAGTTTGGAAAAAATTAATTTAGGTTTTAAAATTAATTTAAATTCAATTTTTGGGGAATTTCCTTGAATTAAAAGTAAATTAGGGTTTTTCAAAAATAAGGATCAAAACTTAATAAAATTTGATTTTCTACAATAAAATAGGAGATACAAATAAATATTAGGAGATTTTAAAAGTTTTAGCATTATGCACACAACAAAATTATTTGCACAAATTTTCTTCCCTATTTTTCATATTTTTAACAATGTACAGTTTTGAGGATGTTACACCAACGGTGCGGAGTCCGCCCGGATCCGGCATCCCTATAAAACGCGGCCGCCAGGATCGGTTGCCCTAACCCTAGCGCCTCTCCATTTCCATCGCCCAAAACGCGCCCGCCGTCACCCGTCCTTACTCCTCACTCCTCCTCAAGCCTCAGCCCCTCACCACTGGTCGTCGCCCTCACCCCTCTCTGAGACGCCACGAGCGCCCGCCACCGCCGGCACTCCGTCCCCAGTTTCCTCTTCCCTCTCTCCCCCACCTCGTCTCTCTGTTGATCTGTTCTTCCTCGAGTCCGGCCGGGTGCTCACTCCGTCGCTCGTGGATACTGCTCCCGCCGTCCCTCGTCGTCTTCTCCAACTTTGGGCTTCGGCTTAAAGGTTCGTCCCTACTGTAACCCTAACCCTAATCGTAGCCCTAACTCGATGGTAGTTTCTTCACTTGCATGCAGGCCGTTGAGGGACTGAGCTGTTGAGGTCGTGATCGTGATGGAGGAGCAGGACTGGAGTAGCACGAGCCAGCAGCACGAGGTCGTGATGGCGTCTGATCCGAATCAGACTGCCAGCAATCACGACCTTGTGCTTCAAGGGCTGGCCGAGGAGGACGACGACGACCTAGCCGGAGATGCAGACACGTTGTTCGGTAGCTCTCTTGCGCCGATCACTGTTGATGCTGCTGCGGCTCTAGATAATGGTGGTTCCACGGCTGCAACCCCGACAGCGGCCACGGGCTCCACCAACTCTGGAGGGGTGTTGTCGGCCTCCTTGAAGAGGGCCAGATCTAGTGTCTGGTAGGACCTCGATAATATCTTCAAGGCGGTTAACAGCAAAAAGGTTCTGGTTAGTGCCAGATGCATTCACTGCAAACCTATTCTTTCTACTAAATCTTCCAGTGATACTAGACATTTATTTAGGCATCAAAAGTCTTGCCTAAAGAAATCTGCCCATGCTGCTGCTGTTCAATCTAGACTTGCTTTGAACCGTGATGATAGTGTTAGAATTTGGGAGTATAGCCCTGCTGTTGCTTGTTCTTAGTTGTGTCATTTCATTGCTAGACTTGATTTGCAGCAGCCGGCTAAGTCCGAATCGGTTGCGGAGTCAGTCGGCTAAGTCCGAATCGAACCAGGACAGCCGATAGACGATTCCGATTGAAGATAGAAGTGAAACCGGTCCTGAAAGGAAAGCTTAAAGATAAGGTATTGAATTCAGTTTCCAAAGTGCGTTAAAGATATTGCCATCTATGGATAAGGTCCTGCAACAGCAATTGTATCTTTTAAGTTAGGATATCTTGTATAGTTTTCTTTTGTGATAATGTCAGTTTGTTTAGAGATTTAATTTGTAATAGAAATCGTGTCCGTCACGGACTTATTGTGTATTCGGGAATAAATATAACCCGAGACCTTGTAAAATAGAAGAATGACAATCAATACAATCTCGGCGCATCGCCAAACTTTTTCGTTTTACTTTTTCTCGACAAGTTCTTGCTTTCGCTCGGGCTGCATCGATCTCGATCTCCGGACAAGGTAATTCCTTATTACAAGTGGCTTGTATCGTCGGGGTTAGTGCTTCCATCGTCATGATACTCTAATTTCGATGCTATGAACTGCTTAAGTTATTATACACGGCATATAATCTAGAACAATGTCTAGATCTATCTCGCAGTCGGCTCAGTTTTCTCTGAAAACAGCAATCGATAGAGCTAGATCTAGATGTTGATTTGGATTATATGACGTGTCTACCGTATTGAGGGGTTCTCATTGGCCCATATAGATCTAGTACTTCTTTTTGTACTTAATGTTGCATCAAATCGACCTGTTAAGTCGCTTTTAGAGGTATATAGATCTATTCAGCATAATGTTTATCATTAGAGACAGTACCGAGGTTTCAGCCGGTCTTATATGTTTTAATCGTCTTTATGTATTATTACTGCTAGATGTATTAGAACCGCCTCTTATATTAAGATCTCAATCTATTTAAATGCCCTAAGCCGGTATCAATCTGTCAAGTTACATTGACAGCCGATTGATCTAGGTTTAGCGCATTTAGGTCAGATTAATATCTTTTTATAAGACATATCGAAGTACTAGCAGATTTACATTAGACCTGCAGCATTGGCTAGGTTATAAATGCATATAATTATTATCCTAATGTGCTTTTGGATTTAAGTGATTTATATTGTCTCGGTACACTACCGATCTATCACAATCACTTAGTCTAAATATGTTTTGGGATAGCAATTATATGTTTATTGATTTCCTTAACCGATCCAGTAGGGTCTAATATTAATTTAACGCCTATTTCTTTGTTTCTTGTTGATTACAGGATCAAATCAATTGGCACGCCCGCTCGATCACCAGAGGTGACCAACTTCAGACCTGCACCGGAGTTAAGCAGATCTCCCAGGCCAGTGCGTGTAAAAAATTCACAGCAACACCAACGTGCTCATAATCATATCTTTAAGAAAGTATCTAGGCAAACCACAAATAGAGATATGGCTAAGCATTTCAATGAGCGTCGTTATAAAATTAATGAATACTTGCAATCTAGTGTGTCTTCTATTGCCATTACTTCTAATATTTGGTCTGGCAATGCTAAGGAAGATTATCTTACTGTGGCTGTTCATTATGTCAATGCTAATTGGATGTTAGAAAAGAAGGTTTTAGGATTTAGGCTCATTGATGAGTCTCCTTTCTAGGGTTTTCTCACGAGGTATGAGTTTTTACCTAGAAAGGTTTTTAATGAGGCAGCATCACAATGACACAATGTCATTGTGATTAAAAAAGCTCTATTCTCAATCCTTGTTTTGCATCAGTTTATATTTTGCATCTACTCTTCTGTTCTGTGATTCTTTTATCACTGTGTGTGATCAATTTCTATGGTTTGGTTAAATTCTGATGGAGTTAGGAATATGCTCATGTCCTTGTATATTTTCACACTAGACAAATTGTATGAAATAGTGAAATTGTATGTGACCATAGTTATCTATGTATTGTCTGCCCTCCTATTCTTTCTATGTATGTTTCAACTCGGGCTTTGAGTCGGCCCATGTTCCTTGGTTGGGCCAGGCTTTTTCGTGCCGACCTGGCCCAAAATTGGCCCCTCGTGCCATTCCTGGGCCGGCGGTTGAGCACTCGGGCCGGCATGGCCCCGCCGCGATGGTTTCTGCCGGACTGGCCGAAGAAAACGTGCGGGCCTTTTCATGCTTGGCCCCGGCGGCCGAGCGGGCCATATGTCCAGCTATATTCGTAAGCGATCCAAAATTTTACAAATCATCCCCCTTGCTTTTTGTGCTTGGAGTTGGAGCCTTGCATCGCCAATTCGCTAGTGTCGGGAATCTTGCAAATAAACCCCTGTCTTTCTCTATTTTCTCCTCTTGCCGTCCTCCATGCTGTTCCATTTGATTCCGTTCTCTTGTGTGATATATAATCCTCCTCTAAGGGCCTATTTGAAATGGAAAAATGCATATTGAAGTAGCAGTTTTTTCAGTCCTACATAAATGGAAAGCGCTGGAAATGGAAAATAATGCCCTTTGATTGCCCTAAATGAAAAAAATGAACCGAAGGAAAGTTTTAGGTCTTTGCTTATTTTCTTATAGAATTGTACCTAGAATGAATCCTATGGAAAATTTCTTATTCTTTTCGTTATGAATCAAAGAGGTACATAGAAAAAAAACAGAAATGAATTGAATCCTCTAAGATGTTCAGTAGTGGTGATTGGGAACTTTTTTCTTTTACACGAAAAACAGATAGCTCATTAACACATAATTAATTAAGTAGCTAAAAACTTGAAAAATAAATTAATATGATTCATAGATTTTTTAAACAATATATCATTCAGTTATTCAGAAAGCATGCTCACGAAAAGAGGGAATAGAGGTTGAGAACCAACTTGCCAACGCAGCCTAATAGAAGCCTTTGCCAATCCTTCATCTCAAAGCGGCCCTAATTGCTATGTTCCCAGTCCAAATTCTGTATTTGTATTTGTTTGTAAATTCTCACAGGTTACCATAAATCGACCACTAAAGTTTAATTTGGCATTAAAGAGTTCAAAATCACATTTTTTTTCCTTTCTAATACTTTTTTTTTGCCTCTATATATCTTATAACAAGATCAAAAGACAAGGAGCTAAAGTATTTTGCCGGGGCAGCCTGGAAGCCGACCAAAAACTCAAGATTTGAAGAAATAAAGTAGTTACAAATAACGACACAAGGGTGTCGTAATAGACCAAGCGCCGCTCAACCTAACTGTTAAAACGAACAAAACAGAGGAAGAGAAATGAACTGTACAATAACCGACAACCGGCAGCTACTCTCCGATTACATGAAAGATTCCCGCCTCAGCCCAAACCCCGATTTCTTCATTGATATATTGTGCTAATTGCAATGCAGTTCTCTCTTTGTTCTCAAAAATTCGGCCGTTGCGCTCCTTCCAAATCATCCAACAAATCAGCATGAACACGGTATTAAAATGCTCCCTATTCCCCAACCGAAAACGGCGACGAGTGACCAACCACCAATCCTCCAGGCTTCCATTAGACTCAGCTGGGATTTGAAAATCTATCCCAAACCATCGTCTCAACCTCTCCCAGACCGTTGCCGAGTAAACACAAGTCACAAACAGATGGTGTCCAGTCTCCGCCTCCGTGTATCAGAGTGGACAATGATCGTTGTGAGGCCAATTTCGTTTCTGCAGATTTTCTGCCGTTAAGCAGCTTCCTTTTAACATCAACCAGACGAAAAATTTTACTCTAGAGGGCGCTCTCGACCTCCAAACTAGTTCGCCAAACTGAGAATCCTTGGACGCCTTAAAAAATAGAGCATAAGCGGACTTCACCGACAAGGAACCTCCCGCCGTTAGCTTCCACTCGATTCTATCCTCCTCCTGCTGCAAACTGACTCCTTGCACTTCATCCCAAAGATTGAGATATTGTGCCAATCCCTCGGTTGATAAGGAACCTTGTAGCCATCGAACCCATCTGTGACCTGCCAGCCCTTCCGCCACCGTAAGTTTCGCGCGCCGAACAAAAGAGTAAAGTATTGGCCACCCCCATGCAAAGCTCCCATTACCAGTCCAATTATGCGTCCAGAACTGCGCATTCCTTCCGTCCCCTATCCAGAAACGTGTGATCGAGTTGAAAATTAAAAGCTCTTCTTTGGCTGCTGTATATCCCACTGCCGACCAAGGTCTATCTCGACACACGACCTCCTGCGCTAGCCAGTGTAGTCGCATCGCCTGCCCATGAAGCGATATATCCTTGATCCCCAATCCTCCTTTATCCACTGGGTAGGAAATTTTCTTCCAAGCGATCAGACATTGACCTCCGTTCACCTCCTCTTTCCCCTTCCATAAAAACCCTCTACATTAACTCTCGATCTCTTTTACAGCCCATCGTGGCAACGGCATCACTCTGGAGAAATAAGTCGGCAAGGCCATCAGCACTGATTTAACCAAGCACACTCGGCCGTCTATTGATAGCAATTTAGGTATCCACCTCGCCACTTTCTTGGCCATCTTGTCCATCATTGGCTGCATCTCCGTCTTGGTCGGCCTCCTCGTTCCCAATGGAAGTCCCAAATAAGTGACCGGCAGTAGCTGAACTGAACAAGCTAGAGAGGATTGTACCAAGTTCACTTGGTCCTCATCGCAATGAATTGGAGTGATAGTGCTCTTTGCTAAATTGATCTTTAGGCCTGTAACCTCCCAAAATACTTGGAGAATCCCCTTGACTACCTGGACTTCCTGTTGCTCTGGGCGAAAGAAAATAGCTGCGTCATCGGCGTAGAAAGAGATATGTGGCAGGTTCTTTCTTGACTTCAACGGCGACAGGAGGCCCTGTGTCGCTGCCTGAGAGATGAGAGCTTGCAAGGTATCCATCACAAGGACAAATAGAAGAGGGGATAGTGGGTCTCCTTGTCTCAATACCCTCGCTGGCTTGAAAGGTTGCGCTAGTTCACCATTGATCTGGATCGTCATCTCAACCGTCAAGAAAATTGAAGATAGCCACCTTCTCCAATTGGGACCAAACCCCCTATAGTCCAGCATCCTGAGCAGGAAGCTCCAAGAAACTGTGTCAAACGCCTTAAAAATATCTAACTTAAGCATCACCATTGCCTTCTTCTATCTATGGAAGTGTTGAATCAAGCCTTTTGCAAACAAAAAATTCTCATGTATTGATCTCCCCCTAATGAACGCTGTTTGTGAATGAGGAATGAGCTCTTCCATTCGGGCTGACAGCCTCGAAGCCATGATTTTCATTGCTAGCTTTGAAAAACTATGTATCAAACTTATGGGGCGATAGTCCTTTAGCGACAGGGGTTTTCTTTCTTTGGCGGGAGTGTGATCATAGCCTTGTTTAGCTTGTGCAGGTTTTGATTATTTCCTGAGCAAAACTTCACTAAAACAGCTAGCAGATCATTTTTGATGATTTCCCAACATTTTTGATAGAAAACACCAGTGAACCCATCTGGTCCGGGCGATTTCTCAGCAGGCGAAGCACGAATTGCCGCCAGTACTTCTTCCCCAGAAAAGGTTGCTTCAAGGGCTGACAGATCAGCTTTAGACAGAGGAATGCGGTGAAAAAACAGAGCCCTTTCTTGTGGATGGCATTTCCCAATTAAATCCGCAAAGAACTCATTTGCCAAATTGAGAATTTCTTGCTGAGATACTGCCACTTGCCCTTCGTGCTCTATTCGTGGAATGAACAACTTTCGCTGCCTCGACTTTGATTTTGAGGTGGAAATAGGCCGTGCCTGCGTCGCCCTCCCTCAAATTTCGCACTTTAGCTCTTTGCCTGAGGCGGATTCTCTCAAGCGAGGCTAGTGCTAAACTACGGCCTTTACAGAGTGCTCTGAGCCTCCTTTCATCATCAGAAAGATTCCTGTACTCCTGAGCTAGATCCAATTGCAAGATGATCTCATTAGCAGCTTGAATTTGAAGTCTAAAGTGACTGATTTGCCTCTGGCCCCAAACCATCAAAGTCCGGCTCAGTCTACTCATTTTGCCATGCAAGACCAAATAAGGATCAGTGGAATCCACCTCCTGCTGCCAGCATTGTTTTACAATCTCTTCAAACCCTGGCAATTTAGTCCAATATGTTTCGAATTTGAACCTTCTTTTTCTCTGCCAATCCTGACCGCAAGATAACAACAACGGACAGTGGTCTGAAATTGACGAGCTTAGCCCCTGCAAGTGCACCTCCGGAAATAAATCCTCCCATTCTGCTGTTACCAGCACTCTATCCAGCCTCACCATCGTGGGGGATCGTTGCCCGTTACACCAGGTATAACATCGGCCCAAGAGGTAAACATCCCTTAGTTCCAAGTTGTTCAGAGTGTTTCTGAACGCCCGCATCATCCTCCTGTTAATTCTTGCATTACTCTTGTCTGCAGCATCAACGATCAGATTAAAATCTCCAAGCACCATCCATCCTCCTGAACAAAGGCCTTTGATCTCTTGTAACTCTTGCAAGAAAAGCAGTTTATCTGAATCGGATTGGGGGCCATAAACTACAGCGACACACCAAGACCGTTGCCCCTGCGCCCAATCCAGATTCACAGTTAGGGACCAAGTGCCCCGATGAATTAATGCTGAGCAGGTAGGGTCTCAAATTTATCAAAGTCCAAACCACAAGATTCATAAACCAGAGCATTACTAATCTCTGCCACTTTCGACTCTTGCAAACACACAACTGAAGCACCACTTGATCTAACAGTCTCTCTTACGAGGCCCCTCTTACTAACATTATTTAGGCCTCTCACATTCCAACTCAACACACTAAAGGATGAAGGAAGAGCTGACATAAGAACAAACACCACACCGCAGCCCTTGACCCCTTCGGACAGAGGCCTCTTGCACTTCAAGCTGGAGAGGACGCCAGTTGCTGTTGCTCCCCTTCTTCGGCCAAGCTTAACGGCTGTTTAGTTATGTCTGCATCCAACAACATGGCCAGGGCCTGCACATGATCGGCAGACAGTGGTTTCTCGAAGATGGATTGCCAAGCATTCTTTGCAGTTTCTGTGACAGCTTCTTCTTCGCGCAGGAGGCCTAGCTTGCGCATAATCAAAGTCTGCGCCTTTGTGACTGAGTGACGCCGTGCGCCAGGAGCTAAAGTATTAAAACCCAGAATACATAGACTCCTAATGTTGCATTGTATGAGGATCCAATCAATGTATAAAGAATAGAGATCATGTTTCTATATACAAATGAGCTCCCTAATCAGGGAAAAGAAATAAATACATCACAGACCATTTCTTTTTCTTTCTTCTGGACAGCAGACCTACCACCTACATTGTTATAGTTACACATTACAAACACACAGTAGATCACTAATGATCTTCAGATGGACACATAGTACACAACCTAAATCAGAATTGCACCATGAAAATCTCTGCACTACACTGACAATAGAAGAGAACTGAGAACATAGCTGCAGCAGCAACTCAGAACTTCATTATCCCTTTTTTTTTTTCTGTTTCTGCAGGGAAGAACTGCACTGTCAATTTGTTACTAACAGTTGTTGTGGTGCTCTGATCCTGGAAATGGGAACCTGCTAGGCTCCTGACCTTGTTGAGCATGCGATTGCTGCGCCGCCACCCATGGCGATGTAGCAGGAGGCATGCTTTCATGGAGTTGATGAACTTGGTGTTGAGCAGAACTCAATGCCTCTGAGTTGTCACTCAACACAATCCTCTCAAAGCTCTGCCACTGCAAAATGAATGACGGGTCATGAACTATACAAATCTGATGATGATGCCATTGTATATACACCGAGCTGCACACAGTATCCTGACAGTAATTAAAATAAAAATAAACAGAGCTGAATTGCTGTGGGTTTCACTAACGTCGATTGTATCAGAAGAGTTCATCAGCCTTTGGAGATTTTGTTGCCAATCAGGACGCGGCATAGGTGCTTGATCTGTAAATATTTGGACTTTTAGATGTCATCGTATCAAAACGTCTCATGCAGAATGCATGCATTAAGCAAAATATTAGAGCAAGAGGGGGTAGAGGGACTCGTTTGGATATTTCTTAATGTTTAGCTCAAAGTTGAAAGGAAATTCACATATTAAACAAACCCTACTAAAAGGAAAATTGTGGAATCAGTAAGTACCTTGATAATCATATCTGCTCACATCATTAGGATTAGAGGTGCTGCAGTCGCAGATTGCATTCGAGTAAAACGCCCCACCATCGCACAAGTTTTCAGCTCCTACAGTTCCTTGAAATAAGAAATTCCAGCATCAGGCTATTGTGTGTGGTGAGGAAGATGAACATTCAAAGAGAGCATTGTTAGCGTGCACCATATTCGTCGAAGACCGAAAAATAACCAGGTATCCAGTAGACCAGTACAGCAAATCTTTACTAACCTTGATGTGGCATCTGATGATCAGAACGATTTGATGGGCCTGCAGCAGCAGCTGAAGTTGTACTGATCGGTTCAGGAATGTTGTTTTTCATTACAAAATCGGATGAAATGTCTTCTAATTTAGCATGTGCACGGTCTTTCAGTTTATTCACTTTTGTCTGCGTGACAACAACATATTTGTTTCTTATTGATCGTCTGATAAAGGATACATAAAACACTGAAGGAAAATAATTTCTTTTAACGAATGAAGGAAAATAAAATATGTATTCTATATCCATCATCATAAATAGTATCTGCAGGCTATGTGCATACATATGTGTGTACTGTAATCAACATCACTATCCCTGTTCAGGCAAAATTATCTGCAAAGAAGGTAGCACACGCATTCGCGGGCATGCATCGTGGGTTGTCATTGAGAACAGAATTATATTAATCGGATAGCCTTCTCCATGTTTTGGAAGTACGTTACCTCGATAAATATTTTTTGTCGGCATCATTTTGATAATTTCTCTAAGCTATATACTATATAATATTTAATTCATCTATATAAGCAATTATTTATAATCCTTATCATCATCTAAAAAAGAGATAGACTTAGTTTTTTGAAAAAAACATATTTAACAAATTAAATGTAAATTAAAAGTAAGGTATTTTTTTAATTGAATGTTTTGGGCCCCGTTGGTGAAAACGTAAGACGTAGCTAAACTCATTGTTCCTTTTCCCCCACCGTGTGGTTTTCTCGCAGCTCCTAGTCACAGTGCCCTATAGTTGGGATACTTGTGTAAATGCTGAGATGGTCGTTGCACCTATGGCCTTTTGATTCATCGTAGTGGTGATCACATTTTTGGTCAAGCGTAGTTAGTACTTTTTCCATGTCTCGGTATATCGTAAAATATAAATGGACTCCAAAGTTAATCCTTCAAGTATATATATACAACAAAAATATATTCATAGACGATTAATGTTTATATATAGGATGATTTTCACCTTCTGGTCCATGCACAAAGAAAATAAACGGAGTTACCAGGAAGGTGTAGAAGGCCATAACCACACATTTGAATATTATATATATGTATATATATATATATGTATGTATGTATATGTATATGTTTGTGTGTATATATACACACTAAAAGTGCATTAAACACCATCTAAAGTTAATTAGATGATAACATAGTTTAGAGTAGATACACGAAAGATCATTTAGCTTGCTTGGATTATTTCAGCACATTTAAAAAATTCATGAAGTAATCAGATTTTTTTCTCTAACTAAAGGCATTGGATTTTCTGTGTATTGGTGGCATGGACTATTCATATTTTAGTTAGTTCTATTTTGCTTAGCTAGTGTATATCTAATTTAGCTATGTATGTTTAAAAAACAACATATAATGATGTAACCTATGTTGTTGGATTATTTTATAATTCTTTTATGGCAATTCAAATGAGATGTAAAAGGGCAGGGGTGTTCTCCCTCAATAAAAAATATATTTCATAGTTCACTCTATAATTTTTTTGGATACTATTAATTTAATTTAGCTATGCATGTTTGCATAATGATGTATAATGACATAATATATGCAGCCAATTTGTTTAAGGTATTATAATTATATTTGGATGGTATGCAGAACACATGGGTCGAGTGTGGCCGAATGCCATATTATTTTGTATATAGGAAAATATAAGCATACAGATCTTAAATTTAAATTTCTAGTTTGATTATAAACAGAGCAACAATTATATTAGAAAGCTTAAAAATTATGGTTGTTTTAATATCTAAATTATTGATTATTTCTCTTTTAGTTTAATAGCTAAAAATAGGGAGGGGACGAGTAGTGGTGTGTGCATGTGAGGGGCAAGGAGGTAGATGCGATTTATTTTTCTAACTTTTCTAAATTCTAAATAATGTAACTTAAAACCTATGATGATAGGTTTCATTTTTTTCTCAGAAATTCTAAGATTATTTCTGATTTTTGGACTTGACACGTGGCGGCATAAAATTTTTCATAAATTAGATAGGATGGTTAAAAACAATGGGTCTATCGATTTAATTTAATTGAAATGTTTTATCATTTTAAAACGTGACACATGATGACTTATGTGCACTCTAAAAGGTGTTTAATTGGTTTTTATTAGGTAGAATGATTTAATATGCCATAATACATATTGTCATTTTTTATAATGTTTCATTGTCATTTAGTTGCCATGCAAAGGAGTATTTTAATTTTTATATAGTAAAATACAACTTTAATGGATCTTGAATTATTTAATTAATTCTAAATAAAATAATAGTTAAAACAAAATAAAAATCAAATATAATTTTCGAAATTATAAATCATTTAGCTATGATTTTTTATATTAGGTACTTAAAAGAACAGAAGAGGAGAGGATGGAGAGTGAGAAGGGAGAAGATCAAAGGTATATGTACAGCAGGAGGAGGGGCGGAGATTTTTTTCTTCGAGACATATTCCAACATATCTCAGTTTTGAGCTATCTATTTTTAAAAGGATAGATCTAATTTTAGGTCTATTAGAAATGTGCCGGGTGTTGTATTTTCTAATATAAGCCAAATATTGCTACTCAGATGGTTTAAAAACCTATGTGATTTTTTTCTACAAATGTATCAAGTGACCAATAGCTAATGCATTTATTTTACTTGTTAAATATAGTTAATTTGGACATTGAGTTCTAAATTTTATTGTAAATAAATCTTATGTCGTGCACGGATAAAAAAATATATATGATTTACATGATACAGTTGTTTAAAATTTCTTATCTTTTCGACATATTAATTAAGAATGCTTGAAAATAGGAGGGGAGGTCATCCTCGTGCATCAGGGTGAGGGCGGGGGTATATGGTATGTAACTACGTACGTATGCATAATGTATTGGATGGCTTGGGGTGGGGTCTGGGCCTTTTCATTTTTTTAAGATAAATATGATGGTAGAAAATATGAGTCCACCGTATATTAGTGAAAATCCATGTTTAGATGTTTTTGTTTTTTCTAATTTGCTAAAGTGACACGTGACAAATTAAGAACGTTTGTATGATGTTTAATGGACTTTTAGTATAAAATAGATAGTGTGATCATATGCTCTCAGAAAGATGTTGAGTTCAGCATGTACCCTTTCGGCTGGATCAAAATTTTCATATATGACATAATCACCACCAAATGTTGCTCCAACAATTTGATGCACACAGTTGAAGAAAAGTGTCACATTTTCTTCTTCACTTTGATACGCTTTCAGCTCATGCTGGTCTCTGGGACAGCACTCCCTGGCATGCCCAACCATTTTATCCCATGAGCTCGTTTTCTTCTTCATCTGGAGAACCTGCATAGCAACAAAAATGGATGGATGTCATGAATCATGATGACAACAGTACAACGGTCGCAAACAAAATGTATGGAACAACTTTTTTTACTTCTTCACGGAGCTTCTTGGCATTCATGTTCAAAGCCTTCAAGAAGTCACGCACTGTGAAGATTTTAGCCTTCTGAAGCCTCTTGTGGTAAGTCCCATCTTTGCAGATTTCCTCCAAACGGAACACTTCGTCATCCAACATTGGAGGATGCCTCTTCTCATTTGCTGCAAAAGAACAAAAGGAAAAAACATGTGTCCTGATAATTATAAAAAAGTCTGAATCACAAAGTCCTAAATTAAACCTGCAAAGCACAAGCACCTTCATTTCTGCGATCCAACACTGTAACTGGCTTCATGACAGCTTCCTGAACTCGAACACCAGTGTTTTCGCTCTGAGATACTCTTGCTCCAATGATGAACTTCCGACTGCGAGTCCTGGATGATCCTTCTTTGAAGCGGATCTTCCCTAAGCTATTTTCCCCATTTTTCAACCGAACACCACAATCGCCGCCCAACACGAACCCTTGCCCATCCCGGCCTTGCACAATGTGATTGTTGAACTGCTCTTCAGTCCAGCTCACCCGATCATCATTGGAGAAATCACCCCGGAGAACTACGATCTCGACTTTCACCTTGGAAAGTGGGCCATCTATGATCTTGTTGTCACCTTCAAAGATACCTATTCTGATAGCTTCATTGCTCTCAGCTGTTATGTTCTTCTCGGTGTAAATAGGAGTCTTCAGATCATTCAGGAAACGCAGTTGAACATTTATGTTTGGCTCCGGTCTGAAGAAAAGCATGGATGACATCATGACAATTTGATAAAGCCCAGAATGTAGTATTAGTTAATTGACATTTTACTGAATTTAAAGTGCACCTACTTCTTTGTTTCATCGGAGCAACATTACATGGATATTGTACATATGGAAAAGGAAACTTGACAACAGAGCAAATGGATAATGAATATTTAAAATATCATGGAGAGAGAAAAAAAGGTTTTTTTAAGGTACTTCCAAATGATTGTGAGCTGTCCATTGCTTCGGATCCAATGAATCTGATTTTATCATACTACACCACCCGGTAGTAGTGTAGTAGAAATTTTATAAGGATTGCAATAAATTCGTGTATCATATACCATTTTAAAATAGATGAATTGGTGAATCTATTTTACCAAAGTTTCAAATAAATTATTTTATATACTTATGAAAATATATAGTTAGATTTAAAATTTACTACAGTAGTAAAAGGTACAGTAACAATGCCAAAAAAAAGGAAGGAAAGAATCTATGAATCTATGAACGATGTGCACTTGTGGATCTTTTACCCTGGGTGTTGGTCAGCATGACGATTGGAATGCAGAAGCTTCAATTGTTTCTGACAGTGTTAGAGAAAACAACAACAAAACAAGAAGACTATCAAATGAAAATGAAAAATGTAAAAAGCCGATTTGGAGGCTATGAATCTAACCACTTCATGGCTGATATCATCCATTTGCTCCTGCATATTTTCCAATTTTCTGACGCAAAAAAGAAAGAGCACAAACACAGGTGAGATTCCTTGTTTTAATTAAGATAAGACATGAATAACTTGCATATTCCCATGAGAAGGACAAAAACTACTCATGTTAGTTCTGATATAAAAGGCCCATCCCCACCCAAAAAACAAAGGCATTGTGATAGAAGAAAATTCGTATAATAAAAATAATAGGAAAATCATCACGCAGGAAAATTCTTACCTAATAATAGCACCCTGAAAATTGTGAAGTTTCTGAACCTATGGAAGCACAGAGAGAAGTCTATTTAGCCACAACATGAAAGAAAATGGAAACAGGAAGAAAAGAAATACCCACAACCAAAGTACAAATGATTTATGACATTTTTTCTGAACCAAGATCATACCAAACCAAAATTTGATTCTCAGGTAATTAAATCAGTAAGACAACTACACCTTTAAAGGACTGCCACATGTACAGCAACAGATAAGCAGTTGACGGGCCTTATCCGGCACCAGGTTGATTGCTAGATTGGGAATCAGTACTGAAGATGGAATTTGCACAAAGGAAGGTGCTTTTCAAAGGATATGCTCCATTTACATCCATCGAATCAAACAAGTATATGCAATCATTGGAAGTAGGAAGAGAACTACAACTTATAAAAGGAGTGCCATATATACCACAAGGGACTGTAAAACTAGTAAATGACCATACAAAAAATAAACTTGTTAAATATGCAGTTAGGTTGGGAATCAGTACTGAAGATGGGAATTTGCACAAAAAGAGGCCATAAAGTCGAACTAGTACATGAAAAGGAAAAGGGCTAATCATTTGGAAGCAGTAAGATCTTACTGCTTCCAAAAGGAAAAGGGCTAATCATTTGTAAGCAGTAAGATTTGCGGCTCCATTTGCTCACCATTCGGCCAAGCTGAGAGATGCTCGTCACCATCGTGGCCCTCTCGCTCCTGCACACACAATCCAAAGAAGAAGGGGGAAAAGGAAATCAGAGAGATATGGGATGGGGGATTGGAGAATCAAGAAACATTTGGAGCTCGAGGTGATGAGGAACCAAGAAGAGCCAGAGCCCACGAACGGGCAGGACACGCACATTCGCAGCAGGAAGAGCATCACGAGCACGATCTTGCGCAGCATCCTCGTCGCCGGCGACGCCAGCGCCGTCCCCGCACCGACGGCCGCGGCGGCTGCTGGGACCGTCACCCGCAGGCGCTTGTCCGACCCCCTGCGCTCCAGCAGCAGCACCCTCTTCGGCGCCATTCTCTCTCTCTATATATCGTTCTTGGATTGAGCTCAAAGCTCGGATCTTTATAGGTTGGTGGGCGAGCTGAGCTCGACGACGACCACCACGGGTCAAGCCGAGTCAAGCACTACCACCTGCTCCGCTACGAGCAAGCGCGGTCGCCAGCAAAGCGTGTTTCGATCCATCAATGGACGTTCCCACTCCCACCTGTTCTGTTCTACGGGAGGAATTTCGCGTGAACACGGACAGAGTTCACGGCCCCCGATAACGGATCAAAAATCAATCATTCTCAACCGGTATCATCCGATTTCCTGGAATCCGTCGATAAACCGATAAAATCCAAATAAATCTGGTTAAAAAGTTAAAATTTAGTTTAATTTTATTTTTAACTTTATCGAATAAAAGAGCTGTTTGTGTTTCCGACCCAGTTCGAATAGTCCAGACCGATTTCCACCAGAATTTTAAACCAAACTCTGCTGCGGTAATTTTGGAGTGATGGTAAAATGTGTCCTACCAATTACACTCCCTCTTTTATATAGCAACATGTTTGAAATTTGTTAGTCCAATTTTTTTAGTTTGATCATGTTTATATAAAAACTTATAACACTAAATTAGTTTAATTAATAAGTAAATTATATTAGCGATACACAAATTTTGTGAGGTGGGTATAATTTATTATACAAAATGCTCAGGTGGGTATAATTTATTATACAAAATGCTCGTTTTTTATATGAACTTTTCTAATGCATGCGAACCAAGAGATATGCATGCGAACCAAGAGATATGCATACACGGGTAGGGATATGACAGGTTATATTTGTAAACTTGATTTTTTTTCTACCCCTCTTATTTATTGACTTTTTCATGTCTTTCTCATCGTAATCGTTAAGCCTTATTAAACTCTTTTTACTTATGTGTCTAGCATTTTTCTCACATACATGTTACGTAATATCCTAATCAACACTTTTATTAGTAAATTTAGCCTCGTGTTCTATTGACATTTGTTTGCACACACCTTACCAAAATGAATATTTTTAAATTCATGTACTATATCGCGTCCACCTGATAAGTTCGTGTACTATCAATGCAATTTACTGTTAATTAAATAAATGTTTATGTACTACCAATGCAATTTACTCTTAATTAAATCAATGTTCGTGTACTACCAATACAATTTACTCTTAATTAAATCAAAGTTGAATATATTTTGATATAGGTTGGAAATGTTACTGTATTTTTCTATAAACTTGGTAAAAATTAAATAAGTTTGGCTTAAAAAATCAAAACATCTTACAATATATAATAGAGGGAGTATTTTGTAATTTAAATAATACTTTCTCCATTTTTTCTCCATTTTAAGTTACTTGATGCTTTAGGTTTATCAGAAGTCAAATACTTCAGTATTTGATAACTAATTTATATAAATCTGTCTAATAGTACAACAACATTTGAATTATATATTATAAAAGTATTTCTCTATGAATCAAAATATGAATCGTATGATGTTAAATTACATGAATTTATCAAAATTGATAGTTAAAGATGGACATGTTTGGGCATATTTTAGCCGATACTATTCTACCGGTAATTTCGGAAACTTCCTTCCACTCTTATAAACATTATCAAAATTTGGTAATTTCAAAAATTCCCACTCCTATAAACGCAATTAATCAAAATTTGGTAAAACTTCAAATCAAATGTGTCTGAACAATATCCACCAAATTGTAAAACCGAACAACGCCTTAGATTTTTTTTCCTCTCAGGCTTAAATCACCAACCAAACAACAACAATTCGAGGTATGCATAGACAAAGAAATCATCACAAGTTTTTCTTCCACACAAACACATGTTTTTCTTTGGCACATTACTCAGGCCTTGCAATCAAACAAGGCCTAATCACCTCCTCCAGCTGGTAGAAAACCTATCATCCTTTGTGTTTAGTGTAAAAGAATACTCCTAGATCACAAAAACAAAATGAATTACCTTTTGGGGGATATACATGGTTGGGCTCTTGACGGTATACAATGTTAACCACATGGTGATGTGGATGTTAATATGATCCATCGGCTAGCTATAATATATACACCCCTCCACAAAATTCAGAAAACCGAATGTGTTCTTGGAGGAAATGCAGAGCAAATTTCGTTTCGAAATACTATCAATCAAGATTCAAAAACCGTGTGCGAAAGAATGATTTTTATTGTTTGCTAAGCCGCGTTTTATCAACTTTACTGCCATCTGATTGCAGGAGCAGATCAAAAGCTGCATCAAAATCCAAAACGACTAGCTTGGTAGGAACTGCGAAATATTACTGAAAATACAGGGAAGCAGCAACGGTGTTTCACGGTAAAATCCCTGCATCTTCTAACGATTTTTCGTATTCTGTCTCTCCCTCACAATAAAGAATCGATCAAATTCGAAAACAATACAATTTAGTTGACCTAAAGCATTCTGTTCGTCGTCATCCTGAGCGTGTTTCAGAGCGCGTTCAGCTCTTGGTCTCGACGCGTCCGGATCACGAAATAGACAGAAACACGTCGAAAGATTTGAATATTTCTCAGCGTTTCGACTTCGATCTGCAGAAGAAAAACGACACGCAAATCCATGGACTATGCAGTCGAACAGGTTAAAAGTCAGGTTCAGGCAAGTGTTGTATTTTACCAAGAGTCAGTGAGTAGCATTCTGCTTGAAGCAGTTCATTCTTATAGGAGAAACGATCCTGACAGGATTAGTGTTTCAGAAAATTATACTACGTATTTTTACTGAATTTGTACAGCATCTGAATGAATTTAGACACAATATTATTTTTTTAATAAGGAAGATGAATTACATCCCCGGCCTCTGCATCTAGGATGCACAGAGCCAAAGTTCTTGTAACTAAATAGTAATGGTCCAGTAAATAGTACAAGAATATGAGTATATTACAAATTAAATAGCACCAATCACTAATAGTAACAAGTTGTAATATTGAGAAAATGAGGGTCAAAACAGTATTTGACCTATAAATATGTACCAACACGAATGTTCATTGTTCTCAGGGAAATCAGTCTTCAGACAGGTCTGCTAGCGAGTCATGGCATTCAGTCTCTTTGAAGCTGTTGTGCGTTGAGTACAGGGGGGCATCAGTTAATGCAGAGCAAAAAGATGCACCAAACTCTAGCATTTGCTGCTCATGGTAGAACTGAGGGACTGAAGCATCTGCAGAGAAAGTATCAGTAAGTTCAGGATTTTTTTGTTTCTACGGATTTTTAGTGTTAAAGAAATTGTTGATCATGGAGAAGAAAAAACATTCTGATCCAAGTTATTCATGCAAATGGTAATCGACCGTCCTAATCTAGCACATCGTTTATTTACAACGAATGGGAATGGCCAAGTTGTTTCTTTTTGTTTTGAAAAGAAACCAGCAGAACTGCTGGTTATATTTCAATTAAGCAGGAGTAAAGATCCAAACGGGTTATAAGGAAAAGAAAAAACAGCCCCTCATCGAGAAAAGACTCGCTAAGCACCTCAAGGAAAAACCGCGCCCGGAACCACTACACAGCAGCACATGGAACAACACTCAACTCTAGATAACTAATAACTAAATAATGATGGAGCCCAAGTTGTTCTGTGTCAAAGTAATTACCATTGCCTGGGAAAGGTGGTATATCACAAGCTGAAAGATCCATTTTGAAAGATGCTTGCCTCACCACCAGTGATCCTGTAATTTCATTTGCACAAGTGGTTGGGCAATGGATTGTCACTGAACCTGTGACGTCATTTTCAGCCATGTTTGCATCATGTTCGCCAGAGCCAGAATTCAGGAGGAAACTGAAGTCAAAAGAATCCTGCAAGGTATAATTCAGTTAAGGACGTCAAGAGGAGATCCCAAATATTACTGTGAAATATGTCATTAATTAACACTGTGAAGGATTAGAAATTGTGATGGAAATTACATTTTTTTTCAGGCTTAATCGCACAGATCCAATCCTTGTTAATTTGCATTGCCTAGGATGACTGCTAGAAGTTCCTTGCTGATTATCAGATTCATGGACATTTCTCTCTGCAACAGCTTTAAAATTTTTATGTCAATCAACACTGTAGATGTCAACAAACCGTTATCAAATGCATGAAGAAAATATGCAGACTATTACTCTGCTGATCAATATTTCCTTGTATAAGGCCAGCAAAATTAGGATCTATATGTCCTTGCATTTGGTCTGTAAATTTAGGTTCTGTTGTTCTTCTCGATTCTTGGAAAGCGCATTGGTTGATTTGTCTTGGTTTGCCATTTTTCATTTCAAAATCAGGTAGGAAGTGGTTCAAATCTGTATATGCTAATTTGCTCAGTCGTCCAACATCATCCTGCAAAGGTGGAACCACACGAGAATTGAGAACAAACTGCTTTAAAGTGTAGTACATATGATTATGTATGCAGCAAAGCAGAACAAACACTAGCTTGGATGTATGAATAATTTGTTGAAGTAAAATCCTTTACACGTATTGAACTAAAAAGTTTTAAACAGAATCCTTTACAACCTGCAATTTATAAGCACACAGTCAGAACCAGAGAAATACCTGCATAGACTTGTCAAGATCACTGAAGGGAGTGTAATGGTCACCAGTTGTCACCCCAACAACTTGATGGATAGAGTTGAAGAACAGCACAACATTGCAGTTTTCTGGCAAGAAAGAGTACAGTTCTCTTCCAGGATCACACTTCTTAGCATGCTCAATGATAGTCGTCCAAACTTTATCAGTGGCCTTAATAATAATCTAAATATAGGGGAAATAAGAGCATGCCATTATATAGCGACTGAAACTGAATAAAACAAATGGTACACTCTGAATTATTTTCTTACTTTGCGCAGAGCTGGCTCATCAGTATAGTACAACCTAAGGAAGTCCTTCACGTTTGAGATGCCACCCCGTTTCAATGCGTCATGTAAGACACCGTCTTTTGAAATCTTCTTCAGGCGCCACACATCGTCATCCAATGATGGAATTTCATGCTTTTTGGAACCTACATTGTACATAATATTCGATAATGATTGTTCAAAGTTTTGACAGTGCAGATGTTAATGTAACCAAACATGAAAATTTGTTATTCAGGTTACCTTCTCCACGACGATCCTTCACAACGAAAGGTTCAGTTATGCCTTCCTGAATATGTTCGCCGAGATCATCAATAACCATTACCCCAAGTCTGAACTTGCCACTCCTCGTGAACTTGGAGTTATCGACAAAAGTGGCGTCCTGGAGGTAAGCCTCACCATTTTTCAGGCTAAGCTCAAGCTCTCCAGTCAGCACAGCCCCAACTTTATCACGGGGACGTACTATACGGTTTCTGAACTCCTCTGATGTCCAGCACCACTGATCATTCTTATTGAAGTCACCATCAAGAACAACAACTCTGATCTTAGCAGAAAAAAGGCGATGCGAGCCAGCATCTTGCGGGTTGTTTACATCCACGGATATCTTGAGAGACTCTCCATTAACATCACAGATTCGTTTGTTTGTGAAAACTTCATTGCTCAATCCATTTGTGAACCTAAGCTTGTACCTTGGAGGCTGGTTCTGATCAGATAGTGTTCTGCAAAAATAATGTGACACAAAACAGGGAGAAATTTGGATGAAGCTGAATGAAACCATAGGATTTACAAACATAGTTCCAGTTCCATATTCAGTCTTATCTCTAAAAAAAGGTTCAATTTCATAGAAGTCGCATTGCTGATGTGAGGGCGATACCTAGGAGCACGGATTAGGAAGCTTGTAAGTGCTTTTGTCACCTCCTCTGGTATCTGTCAAAGGAATGAATTAAACCTTTTTAAGGGTCACCCTTTACAGAAAGTTTTTACTAATACAAGTTTTAAAAAAAGAAAGAAAATTCATTATGTAAAAAAGTTTTTAAACAATAGTCTTGTTTACAAATTTCAGGATATTACTCTCTTGTACCCAGAGCTATAGTAGTAGCACAAGGAAAAACACTGTGATCCACTGTTTTGGATTTGGCAAATTCAATCTTAGAGAGGGTACCGAAGAAATATTCATACCTGTTGAAATTTATCCCAAATTCCAATATTTTAGTTCAAACTTGAATCTTTGTTGAGGTTTCCCCGATGTTGAATCTATATCCAAACTCTAGTTCATATCTTTCCCTTTTCATAAGCATTTATAACAAAAAATTCCAAACTTTCACCGAAATGGAAGAAATATGAATGGAATTTGGCCAGCAAGTATATCATCCATGAATACAGAGCAAAACTCTCTCTCTCTCTCTCTCTCTCTCTCGCTCGCTCGCTCGTGTGTTGTGAGGTGAGGGGATTGGTTACCCTGCTAATGGCGGACTCGAGCGCGGCCTCGAGCGTGCGGACGAAGCCGGCGGCGAGCTCCTGCAGATGCTTGCAACCCCTGATCTCTCTGCGACCACCAGCAATCGATCGATCGATCAGGAATAACGCCATAACTAATCGAGCGGAAACAAGAACTCAAGAACTAGGAATTCAGTTCTCACAGGTCGAACGACCGGCACCGCTTCTTCAACGCCGCCTGCGGCGGCGGCGGCGGCGCCTCCTCGGCGCGCCGCTTCGGCGGCATGAGCTGGAGTCAATGGCTGCTCTCTGTCTCTCCCGCGCGAGTGGTCGAGCTGGGGAAGAACCGAAGAAGACGGCCGTAGACGTAGTGGAGGAGATGGGTGGCGCCATTGGCGTGTATATATACCACGCGTTGGGAGAGGAGGAGTACCGCGGTTTTCCACTGGCGAACACGGTGGCCGTCGCTGTCAGCGGCGAGATCGAGTCACCGCCGGAGACTGTAGCTAGTTTACTACTGCCGCTGCTGGACCCGGAGCTAGCTAGTCTCCTCCCTCTTGTGACTTTTCGTTGTTTATTAGTAGCGTCATTTTGTTTGTTAGCGTGGGGCTTGTAGAAATATGTTAAGTATTAAGGCTGCGTCCATTTCTAAGGTTTGCGACCTTTTCCTTTTAGCCCGCAAAACACAGGTAGATTTTTTAAAAACTTTAGAACTTCTTAAAACTTATTTGTAGTTTTACTTATCTTGAAAATAAACTTTTTCGTGACGTCGTCATATTCAATATCATGGTGCCAATAAAATTAACATCAAATATTTATTTATAAAAAATAAAAAACTTATTTATAATTAAAAAGATCTATGTGTAATAAAAAATTATAAATAGGTCCTTAATGCCAACGCCAGAATATCTATTTGTAAATATTTTTTATTACACATATGTCTTTTTCAAAAAAAATTAGAGCGCACCGCATGTTAGTTCAGTTTTTATTACCAAGATAGCATACTGGACTATGATTAAATTATAATTTTCACTTTACATCACTTAGCTTTGCAAAATGTTTCACTTTAGGCCGGTTCTTCCCCAGCTCTCCTTCCCTAATAGCCAGCAGATGATCTGAGCAGGATGACCATGCAAGACGGTAAACATTGGAAAAGGAGAGGTCTTTGTGCTTTTGCTCATTCGCCCAGGGGAAGACAAGAGCTCACCAACGTCAGGAGAATAGAGGCTCATCGGCATGTGGTGACGTGGAGGAAAGATATACGCTCTTTGTCACTGTGGTGTGGGCCCCCTAGTCAAGATGCAAAGCTCGGTAATAAGATACAGTCTAAAGTGGAAATATTTTTCTATCGCCTAGTCCAATATGCAACTTAGGTAAAAAAAAGTAGGGTTAAAGTGCATTTCACTCTGTTTTTATATAAAAAAAAATCATTGGCACCAATGTCATTGGTATCGTCCTCCTTCATATAAGTGACTTCGCTTCTCTGAAGAGGCTAGGGAATGACACCAATATTTGTCATATTGGACCACGACGCTAATGACGTTTGCGTCACGAAAAAATTTATTTTCGAAATAAGTTTTTTTTCCGTTTGTAAAATAAGTTTTCATAAGGAAAAAAAGTAAAAAATCCAGCAAAATAGAGCGACGGTTTAGCGTATGATAAACTAAGTATTAGCTAAAAATACTTAAAAGTAGATTAATATTAATATGATTATGTAAAGGAACTTTCCAAAAGATTTGTTAAAAATATATCATTTAGTATTTTGGATACGTGCTTGCGAAAAACGAGAGGATATGAAGTTGAGAAGAGATGGAGCGAAGATGATACCCTAGTCAGTAGCTTTAATTCTCTCTCATAAAATAAGTTAATTTTTAGAATTTAAATTTTTTTAAAAAATAAGTTGATTTCAATTATTTTTATATACTCAGTATAGAAACTTTATCCCTTTGATACCAATTATCTATCCTTACAACAATACTATTTTCCTATAGGTTGTGTTGGTTTGATTGAGTTGAGAACCTTTCCTCGTACCAAAAACGAGGTGGTTAATGAGCACATGATTTAATTAAGTAATAGAAAAATTGAAAATAGATTAATATGATTTTTACAACAATTATTCAATAGAATTTATTTAAAGAAATACATTGTTTAGTTTGGAAACATATGGGCGAAAAATGAGAGGCAGGAGTTGGGAACTTAGACTTCCGAAACTTAGACTTCGAATGCCTTAATCTTTTCCCTTTCTAGATAAAGTTTTCTCGAGATGTGAAGGATGCTTTTTATTTTGGAACGGTGAGAAGTATGTAGCATCTCCAAAAGTTCCCTAGCATCTCCAAAAGTTCCCTATTTAGCTTTATTTTTAAAAAAATAAGAAAAAATCCCTTTCCAACAATTCTTAATATATACTTCTAGTTTTTAGGCACTTGGAAAATTGGTGTCAGATTCACGTAACTTTTGCGTCGAGGTGAATCGTGCAGATACAGCCTCCCGCGCGTCGCGTGCCACTGCCTTCTCCTTTTCCCTCCGCCACGCCTCCTCCCTTCCTCCTTTTCTCGCCGCCTTCTTTTCCCCCTCCTCCCCTCCTCTACCGCCGCTGTCTTCTTTTCGCCTCCTTCCCTCCTCCTTTTCCCGTCGCCGTGCCTCTTTCCCTTCTCCGCCGCGCCTCTTCCCGTCACGTGGAGGTCGCCGTGAAGCAGATCGGCGCCGGGTCACGCTGTGAGCACTCTAATTTCCCCCTTCTTCACCATTGCCTTGCAGATCAGAGGCGGGAAAAAGGAGAAGGGGAGGAGGCACCTCAGTCCAAATCTAAACGAAATGGAGATTCACAGTCTCTCACAAATAAGTGGAGATTCAATCTAGTTCGATAATAAAGGAGGGTACTCACAAAAGGGAGAGAGCTACTCACAGAGACTCACAGTCTCTCTCTCTCTGTTGCACGCACACACACTGCCCTCCTAGACTTAACCCAAACCATGTATGTCTGCTTTATCCAATAACCCAGTTTGCCTTTGGGTGCATGGTAGCTAGCTAGAAGTACTTGTATTATTCTCCTCTCCATATATCTTTGCCAAATTGCAGTTGCCGAGCACACTGCTCATGCATGATTAGTGCTTCTTTCTTTCGGCCTAGGCTCTATATGGTTTTAACACTACTGCATGTACTTGTTATGACTTGTTTTTTCTAGTGCTTGTTTGCTTGGGCACATATTGTCCTATGGATCACATGTGTTAATTTCATCGCCTAGTAAAATTTTATTATTCATGGCATTTGGTAATGATTTCTTTGTCCATATTTGTAGGCTCCTCGCAATGTACGATGATGGATATTAGACTGACTTGGTCATGAGATTTGAGGACGTGCACGTAGCAGCTGGTCTTGAAGAAGATGAAGTGCAGGCAGTAATAGCTGTTGAAGTTGTAGAAGTGCAGCCCAGTGCTAGTGGTAAATGCCCACACATTGTAAGGCTAAACGCCAAGATGCAAAAAAAATTTAGTCCAGACGAGGATGAAATTATTGTCTCTGCTTGGTTGAACGTCAACAAAGATACCGTGCAAGGTGCTAATCTATCTCATGCCTTCTTTTGGCGTAGAATTTCTGAGTACTATGAGACCCGTAGGAAGTCATTTGCAAGCCGAACAGAGAGTTCACTACTACATAGATGGATGTATATTTTGGAAAATGTCAACAAGTATTGTGCTTGCTATGATGCGATTGAGCGTAGAAATCAAAGTGGAAAACCATTCAAGACAAGGGTAGTGTTAATATAATTTTTTCATATTTCATTGATCTTAGAACACATACACGTTGATATTTAATAAACACATATGTTTGCAGGTTTCTGAAGCATTAACTATGTTCAAAGGATGAATGGTGAGAAGACATTCACTCTCATGCATTGCTGAAACATTTTGAAGGATGAAGAGAAGTGGAAGGCCAAGAGGAGGGAATTGGCAGAGGTGAAGCAAGCCGCTAAGAAGAAACAAAAGGTTTGCCTGGAATCCACCATAAATGTACAAGTCAACGTCACTGAAGATGTCACTGAGATTGCACCCTGATATGATTGAAAGGTGGAAAATGTCATGATCGAAAAGGAAGAAAAAAATAATGGCAATGGACATTAGCGTCCTGACCTTGCTACAGCAACAGTACTACATGGTTATATAATAGAAGATTGTTGCTCGTTGTCTGGCCAATTAGATGTAGTTGATTTCCTTTCATTTACCCAACCAAGTTTTTTTATCTTGTCATTCAGTAAATATGTGTTCTGCCAAGTACTATTTGTATTTTTATTATTGTGGTTTTGTATCTTCCAAGTACTATTTGCATTGATATTATGTATACATGTGCTTTTTAATACTACTAACTAATACTAGCTTTGAGATGTGCTTTTTAATACTACTACTAATACTAGCTTTGAGATGTTTTCCGTGACATAAAAGAAAAAAATGCTATAAACTAATTGATGTGAGTCGATGTCATTTATTAGAAATTCTTGGCGATAACCTTTTTTTTCTCCAAATCTTTTTACGAGTTGCCAAACTCTAAGTTTTTAGGAGAAAAATAAGAAATTCTTGAGATGCTCTAAGCTGTTGTGAAAATGAACGAAGTAGCCAACAATATTTTATTGGTTTTCTTTATAACTGTGGTTCTAGGCTTCGATCAGCCGTTTACGACAATCTCTTTTTTTTTTGGGGGGGGCTCTCGTGATGGAACCGAACGGTATAACGCGACAATACGGTCGTCTCCTCCATGTATTACTCTACTCTCTCCGGAGCATTGTCGAGCTGATGTCACAGCGAACAACGATGTTTTCCTCTCCTATTCTCTCTCCTCCAAATCATTAAATTTGCTTATGTGGCGGTTAAGAGAGAGAGGCAAAGATAAAGTTTGGTAGGCTCTTAGTTAAGACATATCGCTTTAAGTATATACTCATACGAGACAAAAACTCTTAACCATTAGGAGGTGACTAAAGGATACGTGATCGCGTGCTAGGATAAATCAGTGACACCCATTCGTACGTTATTAGACTTTCTAATTAGTAATTAGGTCATGATGTGCTACGAAGAATTAACCGTCTCTTTCAGATAGTATGAATTTATGTGACGGTACTTTAAATTAATATATATATATATCTATATATATATATACGGTTAATTAAATAGACATGTACTATGTATATGTATAAGTTCTAAGTAATACCCACGTTGTATATAAAAATAGCACCATGTCCTCTGTCTCGAGTATATCTTTTCGTAAAAAAGCGTTCACATACCATAGAATAGTATCATTGCACTAGTAATATTTTATAATTTTATAGAACCTTTGGTAACTTATTTTTTTAAAACATATATTATTTTTGAAGTTGTTTGGACAATTGTGCTCCACTTAAAATATATGACGAAATAAGTTCAATATTGAATATATCTAAATTATTTTTAAAAAATTTTAATCCTCTATTAATGACGTTACTTCGAATATACTGAATAGTTATTTTTTTACTATTGTAATTACTTCTAATACCATGAAAAGTTAGTTAAAAGTTATTTTCTTGTAATAGTAATAAGTTACTTTATTTTCTTAAGAGACGCTTAAATTTCTATATGACGTACAATTACTTAATAATTATAATAATATAGTGATTACTTGAAATATAATAAAAAAGTAACTTTTTAACTTTCTCTAGCAATATAGTCACTTTTAATATTTTAATATTATGAAATCAATATTACGAAGAGTTACTTCCTATATAAAATATTTTTTAAAAAACAATACTAATATAGATATATGGATATATGGATTACCTCAAATAAAAAAATTATGTATTTACTTATGAATCTACAGTTTATCTATTAAGATATTTCCTTTAACACATCTATATAATTACTTGTAATGCTATAAAAAGTTACTTCTTTTGTATAGCTTAGTTTCTTTGAATAAATTACTTTTAAATATTTAAAAATATTTAATATTTTAATCATTTCGTTATATATTTGGAGTAGAGTTCAATGGTTAAAATGAATTTTAAAAATAATACATGGTTCAAAATATATAAATCATCAAATGTTAAAAATAGACTAATACTATTAGGCTATATATAAGCTAGGACTAGAAAGTAAGAATACGTACGCACGACGCGAGACAGTTTTAATCCGATGGCTTTGACAGGCATCTCGCTAGAAGACTAATTCGTGCGCGAGTACGGATTAAATTTTATCTAACCATTAATACATCAAAATATTTTTTACTATCGTTTTTCCTTTTCTCTATCCCCATGTAACAAAATTTTCTTTAATAAATATTAAAAGTCAACTCTCATTTCTCTATCCCCATGCAACAAAATTTTCTTTAATAAATATTAAAAGTCGACTATGAGTTATTATTATGCGTAACAATCATGTTTTTATTTCCTTCCTCTCTTTTCACATTACTAATTGTAATTGTATTTGTATGGTAACAAAATGAAATCGTTATTACACACCGTTGTATATGTCCTCCTAATAAATACTCTTTCCGCTCTTTTTTAAACGTTGGTTAGTGTAATACATACCTAAAGGCACTAAGGCCAATCTCAATGCATAGTTTTATGTCACTGTTTTCAATAGTTATCTTAAAAGCTGAAACATGAAATCACATTTTTCAATGGGATAGTTTCATTGTATAGTTTCATAGTCTTTTATAGCATTTATTTCTCATCATTTCTTTAGGATCAAATGTGTATGATGCCTTGCTGTGTATATATTAGTGCGTACGTATTCATGGAGGCATTCAAATGTGAATCTGCCATTCCTGGAGGCATTCACACATACATTTCAGCATTCACACATAAAACAACAGTCACACATATGTAAGCATTTGCACGTACATAAATCCGCATTCGCACAAATTTAATTGAACTCTTTCGGACGAAGACATCTGGATAGGTTCTAGGTCCAGCAACAAGATCATTCACTAGAAAGACATGTCAATGTATACACGGCCTTGACAGTTAAACAAATATTGTGGCTTTGAACCCCGGCATTCACACAAAATTAAAATTCAGCATATATAGTGCATCATTTAGACTTTAGGTACATAAACCATTGTACTCCACCATTCACACAGAGACACACTCACAAAATGCAGTACAAACTAAGGTAGATAAAGTGTCACACTTTATATTGCTGAATTTACCTGAACTGTCAAATAATTTTCACTTGAACAAGTGAAATCTGCCAAAAAATAATTTTTTTGACAATTAGCATTCCATCTATGCATTAGAATTCTTACTAGAATTCTTACCAGCTATAACTGATACTCTGCTGCAGGATTTGAAGTACTTAATTTGGTTTGTTCAACTGTTTCAGATTCTCAGTATGCCATCACGGTCAAACCGGTACGGTCTAGAGATTCAGATTCTATTGTTGTAGAGAAGATTGAAACAGCCAATTTCTTTCTGTGAACCCACAGGGAAAAGATCACAGGGCTCAAAATGATCACACATCTACACTAGTGAACTAGTATCTACATTGTTCTTAAAGTGTAATCTTGGACTAGAAGCAAAATAGCTATTTCTGATGCCATAATTGAACTTTGCAATATGCAAAAAGATAATTTTTTTAGCTTTTACCTCTAGCTTTCTGGACTGTGCTTCAAAAGAACCATGGACAGGAATAGACTGAAAAGATCAATTCCTGGAAGCAACGCCATAATGATTCAAAAGAACCATGGACTTTTTTATATAACAAATTTGTTCAGAGTTGGATCCAAATAAGAACCAACATATGCATCCAGGATCAAACACCTGATCACACGCAAGAACATGCCCTAGGCAAGGCACAGCAGTCAAATACAAGATGGAATCACCATCCTCTAGGTCTGAGAGGAGGCAGTCAAACTTTCTTAAGGATGAAAAAATTGTATGCCTACCTGGAAAGCTAGCTATGTTTTTATCTTCATGGGAATACAAATGCATCTTAGCATCTCTGGTGGATAAGTTGGATATGTCTAGAATTCAATCCTGCAACTAGTATTGGAAGTTTCCAGTGTGGTTTTAACTGCTTTTATGAGTAGCTTAGCCACCCTCCAAATAATTTCTAGTAGCAAATTTATACTCCCAGAATAATATCTCCCATAAATTCTTCTGCCGCCAAACTGAGCTAGAGGTAACAAATGTCCAGTAGGGTTGAAATGGAAATTTTAATATTTAAGGTCCTGGAGGAACAATGGGAAACGAGTGCATTTGATAACTTAAATGAAGGCAGGCTCGACTGAACTGGAAAAATAACTCATTATATAGATATATCAAGCATCAAGAAACAATTTAATTACACACATAATTAGCCATATGAAAAGCAACATATCACATGCAACTACCATGTAGGGCACTTAGGATTAAACATGGAATTATCCCTTATGAGCTGCACAATTGTGGAAGAACAGCACATGTCTAAATGGCTTACCCCTCTCCAATTTCAATGTAAAATTTCAGAAACCCTGCCCGCATCCTTACTATTTTGTGAAGATCTGTCTCCCCCTCCTCAACCCACATTCACACAGAACATCCACTCAAAATTATATGGCAAGCTAAGGTTTGAGGTTGGCAAGGTGGCACTAGCAACAGATCTGGTGAAGCTTACACTGGGGGTATTGTCACTCAATTTCGCCTATCTTGCCCTGGCATGAAAGGTAGCATGATGTGCAGGAAAGGGAGCAATCCTAGATTTTGGGCTATGGAAACCCTATATCAATCTCAATATACTTTGATATTTACCCTATTTGCAAAGATTGAAATCAATGGCTTACCATCTTGGTCCTTGCGGTGGCCATGGCGACACGTACGATGTCGGTGCAACAAGGGAGGAAATCGGTGACGGAGGGGGAGCAGTCGGCATAGTAGGGGGAGTAGTCGGAGCAGCAAGGCCGGAAATCGACGGCGGAGGAGGAACAACTGTCGGCGCTGCTGAAAATCCTGGAGGAGGGCTTGTCCCTACTCAGAGCTGGTACCTCGTGCCGTGTCGTCCCTACTCAGTGCTGGTACCGGTGGACGCGATGGGATGGCTGGCGACTGGATGATGGACGGTGTGGCCGGCGATGGGATGGCGGATAGGGTGGGATGGCCGGCGGACGGGGTGGTATGGCTGACCGGGGAGGAAGGGATGGCGGACGGAGTGAGGTTGCCGGCGTCGGGGACGGGAGGACACGGGCGGCGGCGCGGGAGGATTTGGCGTCGGAGACGAGAGGCCACGGGCGGCGGCGCGGGAGGATTTGGCGCCAGATACGGGATAGATAGAGACCAGGCGCGTGCACGGGATCTAAAAAAGAATGAAACTTTTCCCCTCAACGCGCATTTCATGCCGTTTCACAGCCCTTGGAAATGCCGCTATCTCGTTTTACCGGGATGAAACGTTTTCATTCTGTTTCATGTAAGTAACTGACGTGACATCATATTTAATGCGCATGAAATCTCCTTAAACCTTATCAAGACTGGCCTAAGTGCCTATTCGTTTTCGAGTAGTTTCACTGAATTTATGAGAACTGAACTGTTTCATATATAAAATTCTCTAAAGTTCATGCCTTTCGAAAAAAATCCTAACACTGAGTTCTTATCGTGAGCATGTTTCCCATACAGTCTGGATCGATCAACAAAGGAAAAAATTGCATTTGCTCGATGCACCGTGAATGTGTATTTTGCCTAACTAGATGCATTTGCTTGCCTGTACAAATAATGAACAGAAAAAGCAATACATAAATATTTCTTTAGATAAATGCATAAATAAAATTTATATTTGACCTTATACCGTGTGCTGACGTGGAGCGTCAGCTTTGAAGTTTGAACATGCTCTTATACCGTCGTTTATATGTTTCGTTTTTCTTTCCAGTTACTAGTATATATAAATAACATACAGGTATGCACACCATACTTTCCAAAAAATAGAGCCTATATATGATGTATTTATCGCCTTGTTTAAGGGCTTTGCTACGAAGCCAATCATTTTACTTAATTTCATTTATTTTTCTTCAGTGAGTGATTGTCATCTTTATACGTAAATATGTTTATATCTTTCTTATCTTCTTTTCAAATAGTTAATCGATTATTTTTAATTCTCGCTATCTTATATATGGCGTGTATCAGAAAAATTATACTTAATCTTACTTCGCATGATAATTATATTGTAAATTTGAATATTATAGTAAGTATGTAGTTCTAAATATAAGGTAATTTACGGTTTAAAACGACTTAACTATTTTTTTTTAAAAAATAGCTAGTTCCCTTGTTAAATTCCTATCAAAAACAAATTGACGCATATGGTTTCAACCAAACTTCATCGCACACCAAATGTGGTTTCATGGCGTGGTATCGCGAATAGCATCTCTGTGGTTCCAAATATAGCTTGTTTCTAGATTGCCAGTTTCTTTTTTTGTATTCCTAATGTAGTAGGTTCCCATAAAGCTTTTTATTCCAATCACTCAATTTTTTTTGCCCAACCTAATTACTGATGGAATGTGATTCCGTTTACAATAAGTTCGTCGACTACATCCCATCATATATGCGTCTGCTTGACATAACGCATAAATTAAACATCTATAGTACTACATGGAAAAAAAATATGTTGTTGTGCACGTGCTCTTCACTTAATTAACAGTACCACGTGCACACTTAATTAGAAATAGAGAAACCAGCAGCTAGTATGCATGGCTTCTTGGAGGTTTAGGCCGTGATTAGCATAGCACGACCTACGTTGGATTTAGAGTTAGAGTTTGTAAGTCTAATTTTAGTGGTTTAAAATTTGTATTTTCTCTTAGACAGAAATAAAACAATTTATCCAAATACTATCAATCGAATAGTAAACTTTAGACAATAAATTTTTAGAGCTAGGAATATCCAATTTTTAAAGCTAGGAATATCCGCTCAAAAAATCAAAGATTGTTTAGCAAACAGAGTAGCGGATTAGCATACATTAATTAAGTATCGTATTACGATGACTTATTTATGATTGATTTTTGAAAATAATTTTTTATTTTTTTAAATTTTTTTTGAAAAATATTCTCACGTAAAAAAATATAGTAATATAGTCGAGAACAAACCCTTAGTTCTATTTGTTAAAGAAGCGATATTGGAGCAATTGGAGATCAGACGCAGTTGCAAGTAAACAATCGAATTAAGTTGACGCTGTCGGAAATAATCCAAAACAACCAGGTCGTCGTCGTCTACGCGGCCGAAAGCTGCACTACCGGCAGTGTGGATGTAATAATTGCTCTTGCCGCCGGCTGGGACCCGCTCGGCGGCCTGGCTGGGCCCAGGTGTCAGCTGAACACGCTCACGTCATCCAGCCCCTGCAGAGGTGACGTCACCCTGATATCGTGGACATGCTTAGATCGATAACATTTTAAACCACATCATTTCTTTTATAAAATTGATACATATATGATTACATTTTAGTTTGCTTTAGTTTGTTGCTAAAAGATTTTTTAACAACAACATATGAATACATTCTACAGTTTTACTAATTTATCAAAATTTTAATATTATTAAATTAAAAAAGGTTTATTTTGGTATTAATCTGAACATGTCTCAGGTATTTTTCTTGCGAGATTGATGATGGATAACAAACGAGCGCAACGATTATTCAGGTAAGCAAGGTGGATGATGGCTAGCTAAGCTAACATATTAAGGGGTCTGCCAACCAAAAATGCCTCCTCCTTCTCACAATTCATTATATACTTCAAAATCCATTAAACACTTTTAAGTCGTCACATAACATTATACAAATATTCTCAATTTTTTAAAAAATCTAGCCATCAAATTTCACTAATATATGATGGACTCATTTTTATTACCATCAAATTTACCTTAAAAAAATGAAAAGGCTCACCCCACCCCAAGCCATCCAATAAGTAACGCATTCGTAAGTAGTTACGTACCATACGCCTCTGCCCTCACCGTGATGCACGATGACGACCTCCCCTTCTATTTTCTCAAGCATTCTTAATTGATATATGGAAAATATATTTTGTGAATAAAAATTTTAAACAACTGTACCATCTAAATCATATCGATAAATTTTTTATCCGTGCATGGCATAAGATTTTATAATAAAATTTAGAACACAATATTCAAATTAACTATATTTAATAAGTAAATAAATGCATTAGCTATTGGTCAGTCGATGCATTTTTAGAGAAAATCACATAGTTTTTTTTTTAAACCATCTGAGTAGCAATATTTTGCTTATATTAAAAAATTCAACATCCGACATATTAGAAACATATTTTCTAAAAGATCTAAAATTAGATCTGTCCTTTAAAAGTGGGATCTGTTGGAATATGTCTCAAAGAAAAAAAAATCTCTGCCCCTATTCCTGCTGAACATGTACCTTTGACCCTTTCCCTTCTATTCTCACTCTCCATCTTTCCCTCCGTCTCAAAATACAGCTACCGGAAGGGTTTTTTGGAGAGATTAAGGATTAGGTATAAAGGTAAAAAAATAGGAATTTGTGTGTCTCTTTTTGCTTTTGATAGTTGTATTTTGAGACAAAATTCGAATAGCTTGGGTAATGTCACGCCCGAAATTCACACCGAATTTCGCAGCTAATTTGTGCATTACCTCCTCGTCCAGAATCGTAGGTACACAAATCGATGTTATTGATAATACGAATCCTCGTCTTAGAAACAATATAAAAGAGTTACACAAAAGCAAGAAAGGAAAATAAACCGACTTAAGCTAAACTTGACACGAGCGAGCGGAACACCAACTCCACGGCTAAACCTTGACGAGAACAAGCCTACACCTCCTCGGAGACCTCGATCTCAACCTCGCACGAAGGGGAAAAGAAGCAAGACCGAGTACAACCACCGTACTCAACAAGTCACACCGGAAAAGGGGACATGATGCAAGATAAATAACAAGGAAAGGTCAAGGGGCTCAATTTGCATAAACAGACATTAGCATATATAATATTAATATTTGAAGACGAGAAAAAAGTAGTAATATTTAAGCGATTAAATAAACGCCGTCCAACGCTCAATCCACGTTGCAACAGGCCCATCCATCCACCGCACTAGTCAAGCTTCCACATTCCATTCGAATAAATAAATGAGACTAATCAAGGTGAATCGGTCGATCGCCCGTAACCGTGGGCACGGCTATTCGAATAGTTTTTACTCGATCGAGAGGTGTACAAGCTGTACCCACAAGACACAATCCCACAACACGTTACCGTGCGCCGGTGCACCACCACGGTGCCGGAAAGGAATTGTGACAGGACCCTTCACACAACCCCCTCAATCAATCGTACCACACCAAGGTTTCGCCCTATTCCCATCGGGCAATGGGCGCCCCTCTAGTGCCGCGGTGAATCAGGAAGCGATCAACCCTTAAAACCGGGCCGACCCAACTCCATCACGCTCATCCTCTCGGGATACGTTAACTAGAGACAGCTATGCTACGGGCCCACCATTACCCATGCTTGGCTTGTGGTATGCACGGCATTTCTTCCGGGGTTTCCGAGAACCGGTCCTTAATCGTCATGAGCACGCTAACCAAAATCCAACCATGTGCTCACGACCCACCTTTCTGATAATTCAATATTATTAAGGACAAGGTCATATCTTAATATCACCGGGAGGTTAACTTTGGCATTAAACTTAGTGTGATTCCCTTAAGTGAGCTAGTTGCGCTAAGCATGACTAAGCAACCTTAAACTATCATCTAGTCACATTGGATCCCAGGTTATCAATGGTATAAGGTAAACAATCCTATGGTTGAGTACAATAGGTATAAAACATCCCATGAAATGACATTCTAAAACATATGCGTATTTGAATGAAATAGAGGTATTTACATAAAATAGGTACAATATGGTCAATGTAAGGTATGACTTGCCTTGCTCGGAGGCGAGGAACCTCGGCGACTACTTCGAAGAGAACGGGCTCGCGGAAAACTCGGGATCTACACGACAAACAAAGCACTCAACAAACACCCTAAAAGTCTACTGAAATAGCACTGAAAAGTATTTTTAATGGATTCTTGACATTTTTCTGGATTTAATGAAATTTGAATGGACTAAAACGGAGCTCGAATTCAAAAGATATGAATTTTAGAAGTTTAATTGTGATTTTTAAACTAAACAGAAAAGATTAAATTATTTATTGCGCAATTAAGTCCCGATGACGTCATCCACGCGCGCTCGGGCTGACGTCGGCATGACGTCGGCGGGGTGTCGACCCTAGGGCGACGCGCGGCGCGCACGCACGCGGGAGGCGGGCGCGGCGGCGGATTGCCGCCACGTGGCGCGATCCGAGCGGCGGATTGCGCGACGTGGCGCGATTCGAGCGGCGGACGGCGCGGTGGACGGCGTGGATCCGTCGCGATCGGACGGCGCGGATCCGTCCGATCCGCAAGATCGGACGGCACGAGAGGCGGCGCTAGGGTTAGGGTTAGGGTTTCACGGGTGGCGGCGGCGCGGGCGACGGCGGCGACCCGGCGGCGGCGGCGGGGCGGCGGCGGCGCGACCGCGGCGGCGGGCGGGCGGCGGCGGCACCGGCGGCGGCGCGCGCGCGAAAAGAAAAGGAAACAAACGAAAACAAAAGAGAGGCCAGAGGCACGGCGGCGAGCTCACCGAACGGTGAAGCAGCGGAAACGACGGCGACACGGGGCTAGAATCAACGGCGAACAAAGGGAAACGCGGCGGAGCTCGAGGGGTTTAAAGGGGAGAGAAGAGGCCGAAACGGGCACGGATACGGCGGGGATAAGGCCGCCGGCGTTTTGGACTCGGAGAGAGAGAGAGAGATATACGGCGGTCGTTTCGGGCGGACGCGGCCGTTCGGCGTGCGGGAAAAGCGTGCACGGGTGCGGCGGCGCGGCCGGGCCGGCGTGGGGCCCACGCGGCGCGAGCGCGCGGAAACGGCACGAGAAAGAGGCGGGCGGCGCGGCTATGGCGCGGCGGCGGTTGGGCCGGCGCGCGAGGAGGCGGCTCCGGCAGTGGGGCCCACCTATCGGTGGCCGCGGCGCAAGGAGGGCCGCGGACTCTGCGCGGCGGCGCCCGTGGGCCTCGGCCACGGCCGAGGAGGAGCGCGCGCGGAACGGGCCGACGGCCCGTTACGGGCGACGGCGGAAAACCGTACGGACGTACGGAAAAAGGAAAAAAAAAAAAAAAAGAAAAGGGATTTAGGGACTTAATTAAATTCCTGTTTTCTTATGTAATTGATTAAAAATACTTAGAGTGCTCTAAAAATTCCAAGTAAAAATCAATTAGCGTATTTTGACATGAAGAATTCAAGAAAAATCCTACCATGTCATTTCCATTTATTAATTGCATTTTAAAATTATAGGTTGACTCCGGTTAATTTCGAATTAGGGAAAAACCCGGGATGTGACAACCTACCCCTTAAACGGAATCTCGACCCCGAGATTCGGAGGTCTGGTGAAGAGGTGCGGGTGCGCGCCTTTAGCTCATCTTCTCGTTCCCAAGTTGCTTCTTCCTCGGAGTGATGAGTCCATTGAACCTTGCAAACACGATAACCTTGTTCCGAGTCCTTCTCTCACTGACCTCAAGAATACGTCTTGGTCTCTCTACATAGGTTAAGTCTTCTTGGATTTCAATGCTGTCCGGACTCGCTGCTCTTCGTACCCTTAAACACTTCTTTAAGCTGGGACACATGAAACACGTCGTGAATACCGAGTCATGTTGGAGGAAGCTCCGGTGATAGGCCACTTCTCCTCGACGTTCCCGAATCTGTATGGTCCCACGAAACGTGGTGCCAACTTACCTTTGGTTTGGAAACGGTGTACTCCCGGAGTGGTGTAACGCGAAGATACACAAAATCCCCGCTTCAAAAGCGAGATCTCTTCGACGATTATCCGCATAGCTCTTCTGTCGGGACTGCGCAATCTTCAACCTTTCCCGAATCACTCGGACCATTTCCTCTGCTTCGCTTATTACTTCTGTGCCAAACAATTGGCGCTCACCCGTCTGGTCCCAGAATAGGGGTGTGCGGCATTTCCGTCCATACAGTGCTTCATACGGTGCCATTTGAATACTGGCCTGATAACTGTTGTTGTAAGAGAATTCTGCATAGGGCAAGCTTTTGTCCAAAATCGAGCACGCATGCTCTCAGCATATCTTCCAAAATCTGATTCACTCTCTCAGTTTGGCCGTCTGTTTGCGGATGATAGGCCGTGCTAAAATTCAAACGGGTACCGAGCTCTTCTTGCAACTTCTTCCAGAACTTGGAAGTAAACTGACTTCCCCTATCGGACACGATCTTCTTAGGCACGCCATGCAAACATATGATCCTTGCGAGATAAAGCTCTGCCAACTTCTTCCCTGAGTAGGTAGTATGTACTGGTATGAAATGGGCCACCTTGGTGAGTCGGTCCACCACGACCCAAATCGAGTCATATTCTGACGTTGTGCGGGGTAAACCCGTGATGAAATCCATTCCAATTTCTTCCCATTTCCACTCGGAATTTGAAGTGGTTGCAACGATCCGGCGGGCCGTTGATGTTCGCCTTCACTCGGACAAACATCACAAAGTGCAACAAACTCGGCTATCTCCCTCCTCATGTTGACCCACCAAAACTTTTCTTTAAGATCTTGATACATCTTTGTACGCCGGGTGAATTGAGTATTGGGTTTGGTGAACTTCCGTAAGGATCGTCTTTTCAAATCCTTGTCTTCGGCACACACAATCTCTTTCCCATCAAGATTGTGCCATGTTCGTCTTCCGTAAAACCACGAGCTTTTCCGACTCTCATGTTCTTCTTGAGTTCGGCCATTTCGGATCGACGCCTGAGCAGCCGAATTTGATCAATGAGAGTGGGTTGGGCTTCCAGAGCACCACAAAACCAAAATCCACCACTCGTAGATTTAGATTCTTGAATTCTCCGCACTGGTCACACATTCCTTCGACACGAGAGTGGTGCGGTAACTCTTTCGGCTTAGTGCGTCGCAACCACATTAGCTTTGCCGGGATGGTAATGTATCCCTAAGTCATAATCTTTGATCGGTTCCAACCATCTCCTTTGTCGGAGGTTTAAATCCGGTTGGGTGAAAATGTACTTAAGACTTTTGTGATCCGTATACACTTCACAACGATTACCAATTAGGTAGTGTCGCCAAATCTTCAATGCATGAACCACTGCGGATAACTCCGGATCATGAGTGGGGTAGTTGTTTTCATGTGGGCGCAATTGACGAGATGCATATGCGACCACTCGCCTTCTTGCATCAACACACATCCCAACCCTTGGCGAGATGCATCACAATAAACTTGAAAGTCCTTTGGGTCGGGCGGTATCAACACGGTGCGAACACCAACTTCCTCTTGAGCTCTTCAAAACTCCTATTGCATTCCGAGACCACTTAAACTTCTCATCTTTCTTCAACGGTTGAGTCATTGGCTTGGCGATTTTGGAGAAGTTCTCAATGAAGCGGCGGTAGTAACCCGCAAGTCCAAGGAAACTTCGGATCTGCGTAACCGTTTTAGGCGGGGTCCACTTGGTACGATTCCACATTTGCTGGATCCACGGCTACTCCTTGGGCATTCACAATGTGGCCGAGGAACTGTACCTCCTCTAACCAGAAAGCACACTTGCTAAACTTGGCGTAGAGTTGATGGTCTCTCAACTTTTTGAGCACTGTCCGAAGATGTTGCTGATGATCCTCCTCTGATTTAGAGTAGACCAAAATGTCGTCAATGAACACCACCACGAATTTATCCAAGAACTCCATAAACACCTTGTTCATCAGATTCATAAAGAAAGCCGGTGCATTGGTTAAACCAAAAGACATGACCGTACACTCGTGCAGTCCATACACAGTGGTGAAGGCGGTCTTGGGAATGTCCTCTTCCCGAATCCTCAGCGATGATAGCCCGATCGCGAGTCTATCTTGGAGAATACCTTGGCTCCTTTGAGTTGATCGAATAAGTCATCAATCCGGGGTAGGGGATATTTGTTCTTGATAGTAACCTCATTGAGGGCTCGATAATCCACACACATTCTCTTGGTCTTGTCTTTCTTTTCCACAAAAATCACCGGAGCACCCCAAGGCGACGTGCTCGGCGAATATACCCTTTTTGCAACTGTTCATCCACTTGCTTCTTTACTTGAGCCAACTCGTTGGCTCCCATCCTATATGGCCTCTTGTGTATTGGGGCGGTCCGGGTACTAGGTCAATCCGGAATTCAATTTCCCTTTTGGCGGCATCGAGTTAAATCCTCGGGAAAACTTCGGGGTATTCTCGACGATGGGGATATCCTCTAACTTCACGGGGTCTTGGCCGCCATTTCGGACGATTCCCGGTGGAAACATGATTCAAACTTGCTACGGGCTTGACTTGCATGGGAGAGCAAAAAACAACTCTTTCTCCTTTCGTATTAATTAAAGTAATGGTGCGACTAGCGCAGTCAATTACTCCCTTATGTCTGGACAACCAATCCATCCCAAGAATGACATCTATGCCTTTGGGTGAAGGAGGATAAGGTTGGCTAGAAACATAGATCCTTGGATTTCTATGGTCACCGAAGGACAATGCGAGTGGTCTCCAAGTGGTTTCCGGGGTTTGAACCCGCATAGGTATCTTAAGTCCCACTACGACAACCCATGTGCCCCAACAAATTGCTTTGAGATAAAAGAATGTGTAGCGCCGAGAATCAAATAATACGTGGCGGGAGTATAGTTTACAGAAACATACCGGTATAACTTCGGGAGCGGTGCAGTGCTTCCTCGGCGGACGCATGATTGACTCAAGCCTGGATGAACCTTGGCCCAGCGTGTCTTGGCCGGACACTTGTCGCAAAATGCCCCAGGTCACCACGGTTGAAACAGACTCGACTTTCCTCCCGAGTCCTTCCTTGGAGGTGGTGGCGTGATTATTCTTGGGATGGCGCTGTTGGAGGGCGCGGGCTGGAGTACTGTTTGCCGACCACCGCCACTCTTGCCGGTTTGGAAATTCCTGGATGATAAGGTCGATGCTTGACGAACAATCATGGTGGTAGGTCCACTCGACTTCCGGGCATGACACGCGGCCTCTGCGATTTCCCTCGTTTGAGGAGGTCGTGTCGGAATACTTTTCTCTTCTTGATCATCTTGTTGCGCCGATCTTCTGTCGAATGGCCTTGTCAACCAGCTTCTCAAAGTTAGCATACTCTCCGGAGATAAGCTTGTCCGTGAGTTCATCATCCAAACCACCAAAAACTTTTCCCCTTTCATCGGTGCGCACATCTTCCGGGGCATAACGGGCAAGACGATTGAACTCGTGCGGATACTCGTGCGATCGATTACCCTGCTCAAGAGAACGGAACTCACGCTTTTACGTGCAACTATTCCTGCAGGAATGTGTGCGGTCCCGCTACGACGAAACTCTTCCGTGTAGCTTCTGCTCCCGGGCGAGTAACCAAATAGTTGTCCCACCAAGGCTGACGGGACCACTGCGATGATGAGTGGCAAAGAGACTTTCTCTGATCCGTGCACTGCAGCAGATCTAACTTCTTCTCTACGGCATGAAGCCAATCATTAGCCTCCATGGGATTAGTGGTGCTGGAGAAAGTCGGCGGTCGAACACGAAGGAACTCGCGGCTTGGGTGGGGTGGTGGGGCGGCAAGCGATTATTCTGCTGCTTTTCTTTGCATTTGTTGCGGCATCTGCTGTTGCATCGGTGGTGTTGTTGTTGCATTTGCTGCATCATTGCAGCCATCATCCGTGTAGCGAGCACTTGAGCAATGATGGGATTCTCGGGTGGCGGTGGAGGAGCATTGCCATTGGTGTCGTGAGGCTCGTGGTTGTCGGCACCCTGACCGCCCATTGTTGCCGTTCGCCTCCTGGTCCCGGTGTTCACCATCCGAAGGAGACGACCGACCGTGAGAGAGAAAAGAAGAAAAATGCAGACAGACTTAGAAGTAATCTTTATTATTTGAATTCAAATGCATTGTTATGATCTTGACTAAAAACAAGGAAAAGCACCAAACATCCTTAATTGGTCAGTCATATCACACTTGATATCGACTGCCAGCTATCCCACACACAGCAGCCTAACACACAGCAACTACCAAGAAGACAAACTAATTTAAACGGTAAAACTAAAGAGGGCAACTAGAATGATCCACGAGACGAGGAGTCGAAACGCTTCCTTCGGAAGATCCCCATTCTTCCGAACGGCTCCTGGAGTCCTCGGGCGTCACCTCAGACTTGGACTCTTCTGAGTCGGTTGCCGTAGCCCAACCGATCCTGCCTCTTCCCTCCGAGGAATCTCGAGTCTCTTCGGAGTCCATGTCTTCAGCCGAATTATCTGAGCTTGAGTCACTGGAGACGGAGATCCAACCATTCGCCACCTCCTTTGGATTTGCCGAAGCCGGAGCAAAGGTGAGGGCGGGACACTGCAGCGGGAGGAACGTAACCGCGCTGGCCAGTGGGTGGAGCGGAGAAGGCGGTGGAATCCGAGGTGCCAGTGGATACGGACGGGCGCGGTGGTGGTCTTCCGAGGCGTAGTGCGGAGTCGACCCCAACCGGTGGCGGGAGTCCCTTCAACTCGGCTACCTCCTTCTTCGGGCGAACCACTTCGTCCTGCGGTCGCGCGATCCTCGGCATCTTCTTGTCGTTCGGCTCTTTGGTCGCCTTGTGTAGGTCGAGTGCATCGATCCAGTCCTTTGAGCACGGTGCACATGTGACCGAAGGTAGTGTCATTCTCCTCTGCCGTAGACTTGAATGCAGCGACCTCGAGGAACTACATCGACGGGGATGGTAGCGGTAGGAGGAGGTGCGAAGGTCGGCATCATGCGCTCCCTCATCCCGGCCAACATCGGGTAGGCGGCTTCTTGACAAGCGTGATCGACGTGCCTCCGGAAGCGTGACCTCCATGTTGGGAAGACACGTTCCCACAAACCCGTGAACCTCCAACCGAACACGGTATGGCAACTCGCCACCGAGAGGCGCAACTTTTGTATACTCGGTGCTTCGGGATATCCAACCGCAAGGGCCATACGCGCCGCTGCCACGAAACCTGTCATCCCTTTTCCGCGGTGCGTATTGGGGAACCTGCCATCTATAGAAACAAAGGAGTGGGAAAAAATCAAAACATGCTCAAAACCCACGACCCACATCCCATTTTTGCAATTCCTAAACCCTAGACTCGACTCCACTTTTCAAAACACCCTTTTTTTCAAAACATATGCACATGAAAAGAATTAGAGGGCTCTTAAGGTTTCCAGTTGGCTTGTCCTACGATCACGGGAAGGCTCGATACCAACTTGTCACGCCAAATTCACACCGAATTTCGCAGCTAATTGTGCATTACCTCCTCGTCAGAATCGAGAGGTACACAAATCGACGTTATTGATAATACGAAATCCTCGTCTTAGAAACAATATAAAAGAGTTACACAAAAGCAGCGGAAAGGAAAATAAAGCGACTTAAGCTAAACTTGACACGAGCGAAGCGGAACACCAACTCCATAGCTAAACCTTGACGAGAACAAGCCTACACCTCCTCGGAGACCTCGATCTCAACCTCGCAGCCTGAAGGGGAAAAGAAGCAAGGCGAGTACAACCACCGTACTCAACAAGTCACACTAGGAAAAGGGGACATGATGCAAGATAAATAACAAGGAAAGGTCAAGGGGCTCAATTTGCATAAACAGCATTAGCAGTATATAATATTAATATTTGAAGACAGTAAAACAGTAGTAATATTTAAGCAGTATTAAATAAACGCTGTCCAACGCTCAACCCACGTTGCAACGAGACCCATCCATCCACCGCACTAGTCAAGCTTCCACATTCCATTCGAATAAATAAATGAGACTAATCAAGGTGAATCGGTCGATCGCCGTAACCGTGGGCACGGCTATTCGAATAGTTTTTACTCGATCGAGGTGTACAAGCTGTACCCACAAGACACAATCCCACAACACGTTACCGTGCGCCGGTGCACCACCACGGTGCCCGGAAAGGAATTGTGACGGGACCCTTCACACAACCCCCTCTAATCAATCGTACCACACCAAGGTTTCGCCCCATTCCCATCGGGCAATGGGCAGCCCCTCTAGTGCCGCGGTGAATCCGGAAGCGATCAACCCTTAAAACCGGGCCGACCCAACTCCATCACGCTCACCCTCTCGGGATACGTTAACTAGAGACAGGCTATGCTACGGGCCCACCATTACCCATCTTGGCTTGTGGTATGCACGGCATTTCTTCCGGGGTTTCCGAGAACCGGTCCTTAATCGTCATGAGCACGCTAACCAAAATCCAACCATGTGCTCACGACCCACCTTTACGATAATTCAATATTATTAAGGACAAGGTCATATCTTAATATCACCGGGAGGTCAACTTTGGCATTAAACTTAGTGTGATTTCCTTAAGTGAGCTAGTTGCGCTAAGCATGACTAAGCAACCTTAAACTATCATCTAGTCACATTGGATCCCAGGTTATCAATGGTATAAGGTAAACAATCCTATGGTTGAGTACAATAGGTATAAAACATCCCATGAAATGACATTCTAAAACATATGCAGTATTTGAATGAAATAGAGGTATTTACATAAAATAGGTACAATATGGTCAATGTAAGGTATGACTTGCCTTGCTCTGGAGACTGAGGAACCTCGACGACTACTTCGAAGAGAACGGGCTCGCCGGAAAACTCGGGATCTACACGACAAACAAAGCACTCAACAAACACCCTAAAAGTCTACTGAAACAGCACTGAAAAGTATTTTTAATGGATTCTTGACATTTTTCTGGATTTAATGAAATTTGAATGGACTAAAACGGAGCTCGGATTCAAAAGATATGAATTTTAGAAGTTTAATTACGATTTTTAAACTAAACAGAAAAGATTAAATTATTTATTGCGCAATTAAGTCCCTGGTGACGTCATCCACGCGCGCTCGGGCTGACGTCGGCATGACGTCAGCGGTGCGCGTCGACCCTAGGGCGGCGTCGCGCGCACTGGCGCACGCGGAGCGGGCGCGGCGGCCGGATTGTCGCCACGTGGCGCGATCCGAGCGGCCGGATTGCGCGGCGTGGCGCGATCGAGCGGCGGGACGCGCGCGATCGGACGGCGCGGATCCGTCGCGATCGGACGGCGCGGATCCGTCCGATCCGCAAGATCGGACGGCACGAGAGAGCGGCGCTAGGGTTAGGGTTAGGGTTTCACGGGTGGCGCCGTGGCGCGCGGGGCGGCGGCGACGGCCGGCGGCGGGCGGGGGCGGCGGCGACCGCGGCGGCGGCACGCGCGAAAAGAAAAGGAAACAAACGAAAACAAAAGAGACCGGGAACGGCGGCGAGCTCACCGACGGTGAAACGACGGAAATGGCGGCGACACGGGGCTAGAATCAACGGCGAACAAAGGGAAACGCGGCGGAGCTCGAGGGGTTTTAAAGGGGAGAGAAGAGACCGAAACGGGCACGGATACGGCGGGGATAAGGTCGCCGGCGTTTTGGACTCGGAGAGAGAGATATATGGCGGTCGTTTCGGGCGACGACGGCGTTTCGGCGTGCGGGAAAAGCGTGCACGGAGTGCGCGGCGCGGCCGGAGCCGGCGTGGGGCCACGCGGTGCGAGCGCGCGAAACGGCACGAGAAAGAGGCGGGCGGCGCGGCTATGGCGGCGGCGGCGTTAGGCGGCGGGGCGCGAGGAGGCGGCTCCGACAGTGGGGCCCACTGTCGGTGGCCCGCGCGCAAGGAGGGGCCGCGGACTCGCGCGATGCGGCCGGCCACGTGGGCCTCGGCCACGGCCGAGGAGGCGCGCGCGCGGGAACGGGCGACGGCCGTTACGGCGACGGGCGGGAAACCGTACGGACGTACGGAAAAAGGAAAAAAAGAAAAAGAAAAAGAAAAAGGGATTTAGGGACTTAATTAAATTCCTGTTTTCTTATGTAATTGATTAAAAATACTTAGAGTGCTCTAAAAATTCCGGTAAAAATCATGTTAGCGTATTTTGACATGAAGAATTCAAGAAAAATCCTACCATGTCATTTCCATTTATTAATTGCATTTTAAAATTATAGGTTGACTCAGGTTAATTTGAAATTCCGATTATTTTCGGGTAAATTATTTTAAATGAATTAGGGAAAAACCCGGGATGTGACGAGTAACTGTATTTTGAGACGGAGGAGTATTTTTTAAGCAACAACCTAATATAAAAATTCATAGCTAAATGATTTATAATTTCTAAAATTATATTTGATTTTTATTTTGTTTTAACTATTGTTTTATTTAGAATTAATTAAATAATTCAAGATCCATTAAAGTTGTATTTTACTATATAAAAATTAAAATACTTCTTTGCACGACAACTAAATGAGAATGAAACATTATAAAAAATGACAATATGTATTATGGCATATTAAATCTTTCTACATAATAGAAACCAATTAAACACCTTTTAGAGCGCACTTAAATCATCATGTGTCATGTTTTAAAATTATAAAACATTTCAATTAAATCTATAGACCCATTATTTTTAACCATTTTACTGATTTACGAAAAAACTTATGCCGCCATGTGTCATGTCCTAAAAATCAGAAATAATCTTTAGAATTTCTGAGAAAAAAAATAAAACCTATCATCATAGGTTTTAAGTTACATTATTTAGAATTTAGAAAAGTTAGAAAAGTAAATCGCATCTACCTCCTCGCCCCTCACATGCGCACACGACTACCCGTCCCCTCCCTATTTTTAGCTATTAAACTAAAAAAGAAATAATCAATAATTGTAGATATTAAAACAACCATAATTTTTAAGCTATAAGCTATATGTTTGATTTTTAATATAATTGTTGCTCTGTTTATAATTAAACTAGGAATTTATCCGTATGCTTATATTTTCCTATATACGAAATATGGCATTCGGCCACACTCGACCCATCTGCTTTGCATATCATCCATATTAATTGAAATACCTTAAACAAATTGGCTGCATATATTATGTCATTATACATCATTTTGCAAACATGCACAACTAAATTAAATCAATAGTATCGAACTATAAAATATTTTTTATTGAGGGAGAACACCCTCCCCTTTTACATCTCATTTGAATTGCCGTAAAAGAATTATGAAATAATCCAACAACATAGGTTGTATCATCATTTGTTGTTTTTGCAAACATGCATAGCTAAAGTAGGTATACACTATCTAAGCAAATAGAACTAACTAAAATTGAATAGTCCATGCCACCAATGCATGGAAAATCTAATGTCTTTAGTTAGAGAAAAAAATCCGATTACTTCGTGAATTTTTTAGATGTGCTGAAATAATCAAGCAAGCTAAATGATCTTTCCTGTATCTGCTCTAACCTATGTTAGCATCTAATTAACTTTAGATGGTGTTTAACGATATATATATATATAGAGAGAGAGAGTTAGGTTCTTGTGTGGCGCGTCGCACGGCCCATCCCGTGTGGCATGGCCGGATCTCTAATTTGAATACTAAATTAAAAATCCGAACCATTCAAATTGTTCTACATATTAATATCACCTTGTAGACCAAATTTTACATTTTTTCAAATTTTTTTAATATTTTATCGGATAGGTCAAAGATGCTTAATCCAACGATTTCTGGAGTATCTATTTTATTATATCTTTGACCTATACGATAAAATAGTAAATAATTTCAAAAAATAAAATTTGGTATACAAGACGATATTAATATGTAAAACAATTTGAACGGTTCAGATTTTCAATTTAAGTTTTCAAATTATAGATTCGGCCATGTCATACTGGATGAGTTGTGCGCGCAACAAGTAACTATATATATATATATATATATATATATATATATATATATATATATATATTCAATGTGTGGTTGTGGCCTTCTGCATTTTCCGGGTAACTCTATTTATTTTCTTTGTGCATGGACCATTCAGAAGGTGAAAATCATCCCTCCATATGAACATCAATAGTCTATGCATGAATATATTTTTGTTGTATATATATACTTGAAGGATTAACTTTGGAGTCCATTTAGATTTTATGATATACCAAAACATGAAAAGAGTACTAAGTAAGCTTGACCAAAAATGTATCACCACTACGAAGAATCACAAGGCAACCTCCATAGGTGCAACCACCACATCTCAGCATTTACACAAGTATCCCAACTGTAGGGTACGGTGACTAGGAGCTACGAGAAAATCGTACGGTGGGGAAAAGAAACAATGAGTTTAATTAGGTCTTACGTTTTCACCAACAGGGCCCAAAACATTCAATTAAAAAATCTTACTTTTAATTTACACTTAATTTATTAATAATGTTTTCTAAACAAACTAGTTTAAATGATGATGAAAATTATAAATAATTGCTTATATGGATGAATTAAATATTATATAATATATAGGTTAGAGAATTTATCAAAGCGATACCGATGAAAAATATTTATCGAGGAAACATACTTCCAAAATATGGCAGAGACCATCCGATTAATATAATCCGTTGTCAAAGACAATTTATGATGCATATCCGTGCTGCTATGCGTGAGGTACCTTCCTAGTTAAGACTTAGAAATGCAGACGCTAATTGCTACTACTTGAAAATTGAAAATGCGGATGTTTTCATCTTCCAATGGTCAACGTAAACGTGAAATCCACTTTGCTAAAAAGTTAGCCATAGCGAGTAAATCCGTTAATTAAAGGTGTCAACATGAAATTAAATATTGAAAAAAATCACAGAAGAGAGGCTTGTTTCCTTAGAAATTTTGTTACTAATTGTATCGGGGGAAGTTACGGGTAACAAAGGTGCATTAGTTAGGAGATCCAACTTGCAATTTGGACCGTTGGATGAGAACAATCCTACGCATCAGATTGCATTTACATTTTCCTTACTACCGTTATATTACTAGTATATAGACATAGAAATGATCTTCTGTGTCATCAGCGTGTGAACAATATGAAATTGCAAGCAATCTTACCATTTCAATTACAGCCCAATAAGTAATTGGAGTCCACTTATTTGCAGCCCAACTAAGTTTAGTAAATAAGTAGCTTAATAAATAAATAGGCTTAGTAATTTAGAGTTCATTTTTGTTACTTTGTGCTTCTTTGGATCCTATGCTGGACATATTTAACATAACAAATATATGCACTCTGATGAAAAAATATTATCTGCAAATTTCTCCAGTCAAAAAAGAGCTTAATTGGAGAGTCAACTGCCACATTTTCAAATTAATGAATGCAACCATCTAGGAGTAAAGGAATTATTAACACTTGCTAATCTAATAAGTGGACTGTTTAAAATAGGTAAATATTCATCTTATTTTATGGTGGACAGATTGTTAAGATTAGTATTAGCTCTTCCAGTATCAACTGTAACCACCGAAAGATACTTTTCTTTTTAGCTATGAAACTTACGAAGATACGTCTTAGACATACAACGGGAGGTGAATTTTTTGAGATTGTTTAGTAATTTATATTGAGAAGAAATTGATTGCATCAATTAGTACGATAAAATTATTAAAACATATGATCTTGCTGCTAGTCGTAGAGCTAAATTTAAGTCGATAAAAATATAATTTTTTTAAAGATTTATGAAAGATAATACTTTATATATGACAAAAATCATATGATATGGTTATCAGTTTTATTTTGTTTAGTTCATCGCCTCCCTCATCTCTTGTGGACCCCCGTTTTTGGAACGGGAATCTTTCGTGTTCTTAGTACCATTTCCCTGGATCGAGTAGTTCGTACCCACGAAATACAGTACTGAATAACCAGGTGCACATGCACGAATAGTCTTACAACAAAATTATTACAATGATAGGCCCGAAGACAATATTCACCACATAGGACCTCATGGTCCGGATACAACACAAAAGCGAAATTAGATAAGGCGCGAATAAAGGCAACAACATGTCGGTTGCCACGGGCAACGACAGGGGACTAAGACCTAGTAAGCGCCACCGGCTTCTTCGCCTTCCGGTGTAGGCATAAGGATCCTCCGATTCTTCATTCCCAACATCTGAAGGTTTGTGCGTATAGCAAGGGTGAGTACCAACCGTACTCAGCAAGCCAACACGGAAGTGATGCATATGATAGGGTTATTCAAGGAATGGCTGGAGTTCTTTTGCATAAAGCCAATTTTCATAAATCTTTTCACAAGCCTAACAACTAGCCAAGTCAAGTTTTAGTTCCATAGTTCATTAATTCGGCAACGGTTCTGTCTACCATCCATCGTGATTCTAAGGATGGCTTCCCGCCTCCGATTCGTCATGGTTTTCTGGGGAGTCCACCCATTCTCGCATCTCGAGAAGTTGATCCACCAGCGAATAAAATCATCATGCAAACCCATCCCAGCATTTTTAAGTTTAAAGTCTAGCCAAGCGAAAGTCTTGTCATGATGCTCAGTATCCGCGAGCACGGCTATTCGAATAGATTGATTTATTCACACTGCAGTGGATGTACACTTTACCTGTACTCCGCGACTGCCCATTGAATGAGCCTATATCCCTTTATAAGGGACGGTCACGGCAAAGCCTTTCGATAACCTCACTTTGGCAGTACCCGCTCCACGAACTTAAGCCCTCATGCACTCTAGCCGTCATTTTCTAGGAGTGAGAAGAGTTCTGGCGCACCCGGGGTAAGGGAAAACTTCCTCAATCTTTAAGTGCGATTAATATCGATTTAATTTCAACATCCACAACATGGGTCGCAGCCTCATCTTCATAACACAATCCACATCATAAAGAACCATCTATACAAGGATACTGCCTCCGCTCAGCTATCTAATCAGCTAGGTCTATACCCATTCGAGAAGTACGGTTGTACTGGCTCGTTTTCCGGCTATCTCATGGCTTGGTCCTTAATTGACCAGGGTCGGCACTTGCCTTTTCCGGAATCCACCCAAATCATCCAGCCCCAGTCTAAAACATTTGTTTAGTACTTTCAATTTTCATCAAACTCATTTCATTATTCTCATGGCCTTGTGGCGCTCATGTCTCCACATGCCGCATTTCAACTACCTTCCCTAAGGTAGTTGCCTAAGCACAAAGCTTTTTATAAAGACATGAGTATGCATGATTCTAAGTTTAGCAGGGCTAAGCAATTTATCGAAGTTATTCTCCGGTTGTTTGTATCACTTCGAGAGTTACAAGGAGTAATTCTAAAGGTAATCAACAGCAAGGTATGGTATAACAAGTAAAGGTAACTCTGTATAGCATGCATGTTTAGAGATTAAAATAACATCTTTCACAATTGGGATCAACATGTTCAAAGAGTGTGATGACTTGCCTTGCTCGCACGCTTGTGGAGTGGTGTCTTCAACGGGGTCGATGCCGGCCTCTTCAGGTGCTATCCGTACGTGCGAAAGATCAATTGAATCCGATTAGAATCCAATATAACACCGAAAGATCGAAAAGAACCACAAAAGACACAAAAACAATTCCAAGCGCTTAGCCTAAATTCCTACTTGAGTTTGTACGAGGATCGACAGGGAAAACTCTAAGTTTTGACATCGGGTCGATGACTTAGGGTTTTCGCAAAGCGACGATCGCGATTTGTTCAAGAAAATAGATTTGAAAATATCCACGGAGGGATTGGTGCTCGAGGTTTTGAAGATTCAAGCACAAAAGAGCAGCACATTTAAACGGCGAGAAAGGATTAAACGAGACCCGGACTTGAAAACGGCGCGAAACGATATTTCGAAAAAGTCGCATTTTGATTTTCAAATTTTTCACCGAGAATTCATGCAAGAAGATAATTTATTTTTGCCCAAAATTTTACTCAAGTCCTCACAAAATATTTTTCCAAATTTTCCAAAATTTTTCCCAATTTTTCCCAATTTTTCTTTTTCTCTTTTTCTTCCTTTTTCTTTTTCTTTTTCTTTTCTCGGCGCCACTATTCATTGCCCGCAAGGTGTTCGGCCGGGGCTCGGGCAAAACAGGGCGGCGGCCGACGCTAGCGCATGGGGAAAAGGGGCGGCGGCGGGGCTTACCGGCGACGGCGGCTCCGGTGGCTAGGGTGGCGGGGGCTCGGCGTCGACGGCTTGCGGCAACGGCGGCGACGGCGGCTTAGGGCGGCGGCGCTTCGGGAGGCGAAGGGGCCGGAGAGAGGGGAGATGGGGAACGGCGGCGAGGTGAGCGCTCGGGGTGGCTTGGCCCCTTTAAATAGCGGAGGCCAGGGAGGCGGGGAGAGAGAAGGGGGCGGCGCGGGCGCGTGTCGGCGGTCGCCATGCGGCGGCGTGGGAGGCCGGGCGGGCGCGCGCGGTTGCGGCGTGGCGAGAGGCGCGGGCGCGAACGGGCCGCGTACGGCATCGGACGCGTGGGCGCGCACGGGGTACGGGGGGTCCGGCGGGCGCGAGCGCGCGGCGCGGAGGCGCGCGGCGCGCGGCGGCGGCGCGTGGCGCGGCGAGCGGGCGGGGCGCGGGGCCGGGTACGGCGCGCGGCGCGTCGGCGGGCGAGCGCGCGCGGCGCGCACCGGCGAGTACGACGTCGAACACCTCATGCGCAATGAATAGTAGCATTTCGATTTTCCCGATTTTTTATTTCTAATTTCCTATTTCCATTTTCCTCCCTTCTAAAAATTCAAAATAAATTCCAATATTTTTCTCCACTTTTATTTTTCCACAATTATTTTTCATATTTATTTAAATTTCTTTTTCCTAATTTTCATAATTCACCATTTTTAAATTCCAAAAATTCTCTAGATTTCATGTAAATCCCTAAATATTTTATTGTCTATTTTATACCCTAATTAATCTTCCACCATCAACAATTAATCCCCTTTTTCTCAAATTTGTATTTTCATAAATCCGCATCTCTTCTTCGATTTTCTTTTAAAATTCCTAATTCTCTATTTCGAGATTTTCTCCCAATAAAGTCCAAACCATTCTCAAACATCGAGAGGAACTGCTCACAACTAAATTTATGCAACGAGCTGGCAAATAAGAAGCAACAAACCCGAGGAAAAAGCAACAAGCGAAGGTTTTTGCAAGTTCCGATATTTACGTTTCGATTTCAGTTTTTTTAATTTTCAGGATGTTAGACCTCTGCCGAGCACGTTCACCGATATCGTCAATAACCATTATCCAAGTCTGAACTTGCCACTCCTCATGAACAAGTGGCATCGCGGAGATAAGCCTCGCCATTCAGCTCTCCTGTCAGCACGGCCCAACTTTGTCACGAGATCGAACAATACAGTTATTGAACTCCTCTGATGTCCAGCACTCTTGATCATTCTTGTTGAAGTCACCATCAAGAACAACTCTGATCTTAGCAGAAAGAAGGCGATGCGAGCCTGCCTCTTGCGGGTCGTTTACGTCCACGGATATCTTGAGATACTCTCCATTAATATCACAGATTCCCTTCTTGGTGAAAACTTCATTGGTCAAACCATTTGTGAACCTAAGCTTGTACCTTGGACTTGGAAGATGGTTCTAATCACACAATGTTCTACAGAAACTGTGTGACACAACACATGGAGAAATTTGGCTGAATGCGGTTGACTTATGTTAATGCAACATAAGATAGTTTTAGTTCAATATTTAGTCTTATCTAAAGAAGTTCAATATTCAGACAAGTCGCATCGCTGATACGAAAATGATGCCTAGGAGCACGGTTTAGGAAGCTTGTAAGTGCTTTTGTCACCTCCTCTGGTATCTGTCAAAGAAAAGAATCGAACTTCTTTTTAAGGGTCAGCCTTTACAGAAAGATTTTAATACAAGTTATAAAAATATAGTCTTGTGTACAAATTTCAGGTTATTACTCTCTTCTCAAAACTGCAGAGTAAGCTTATAGTTCTTGGAGGGCCATTTCAACCTTGGTTTGGAAGACCTTAATCATATAGTAGTAGCGAAAAAACAGTGGACCATACCACAAGTTTTTACGTAAAATCTATCACTACCAAGAGGCTCGTACTGTTTTTTTTCCAAACTCTAGTTCATCTCCCTTACCCTCCATAATCTTTAAAGAAGTACAAACTTTCACCAAAATTCAAATTTGAAAAATATGAATGAAATTCGCGAAACAAGTACAGGCCGGAATCCAAAGCCCTAGCCCTAGAATCGATCGTGACTCTAACAACAACCTTCGGACAGTGCTTTATATACCAGATATCAAAAATATTTTATGGATATCGATAGAAGTGAAATTGAGGAAATTTTGGAAAAAAAGCTCAGAATTTGAACAATCTTTTATTAAATTTGAATAAGAGTTCCTTGATTAAAAAAATTAATTGTTTGGCCGAAATAATATGGGGTAGGTGGGGGACGAAATTTTGGAAAATGTGTTTCAGAATATGGAACCCTGCCTTGAGAACACTGGCCCCTTCTCTCTTATAGTGTCGTGCATGTCAGACAGTGTTTGCAATTTTGGTGCGAAATTCCCTAAAGATACCCTTGGCACGACATTATTTTCCTTTTTTGTTTTTTCAATTTTTTAATTTAGTCAAAAAAATTTCAAATTTAAAATAAGATTTTATTCCAAAAAATCCCCACCTGATGTCAAGTGCCTTAGGCTTAGGGATCTTATGAAACAGGATTAGAAAAACAAAAAAAATAGGATAAAACATAGGATTTTGATATAAATGTGCCAGTGTTACGGATTTGGCGTATCCTCTGTACATGAATTCATAACATATGGAAAATATCATATATCAAGTCCTATATGAAATCAAGTTTCATGTACGGAATATGTTCCGGCTAACATAAGAGAAACAAAATCTTACTTAGAAACTATAATGTTTACTTGGATCGTATCCATATTTGGTTTTCTAGTCCTACTTGGACAAAGGGCCACCCGAGGGTATGCCATATTTGGTTCTAAGTACCGATTTCGACCATCAATTATCTCATCAAATAAAGAGAGAACTAACATGCCTTACACGTATGTTAGTATTAAATAATGTATTTTTACTTATATTGGAGAAATACTATGGATGCAGTTATTATACAATAAAGTAAATGAGAATAAGCTGACATGCAAAGAAACACACATCCGACAAATCACGTTCGAGCACACGGATTAAAGGACCCACAAGTCAGACCAAACCGACTTAAAGTGGGGCCAATCTATAGTGCACTGACCAAGGGCTCACATGGCAGCCTCTGGAGAAGGTCAGTAGAGAGAGGTGTCGCCCAAGGGTCAGCCGAGCACCTAATTCGGCCAAACCACCCCTGGCTTCCCTCATCTCCACCCTACACATGGCAACTCCTCAGCCCTCCTTAATGAAGGTTAACGGCGTACCAACCTCCCTAATGTAGGATCGAAACATGGTTGGAGAAGTAAATCCGAATAAGAAGAGTTCTGGACCAACGGGTGTACCTCAGGGAACTCGATGACGGCGGCGGCCGGTGCGGCGGCGACGGCTGGTGCGGCAGCGGTGGCCGGTGTGACGGAGGCACCTGACGCGGCGGCGGTGTTGGAAGCCATCAGAGTCGTTGGAGACGAAGATGGGTCTTGATCTGCGAAGGGCGCTGAGATCTGACAAAGGGCGCCGGTGAATCGCTGGAGAGGAGAGAGGAGAGGCTTGCTTGCGAAGTGTTTTAGTGGGTTTTGAAAGCGTGATCGTTTCGGTCAAAGCGAAGGGCTATTTAAAGGGCACTCAGGGCAGCCGAAGCGACTTAGGTCAAGAAAAAAGCGGGAATTTGAATAGGCAACAATCCGTAACACTTCGTATCATGGACTTGAGGGGCATGTGTTGACACCTAAATTTGGTAATTGAATCCCTAAGTCCTAGCAAGGGTGAAGCAGAATCGGATCGGCTGTTTTGGCAGAGAAACAGAGGCCGCATCGGCTGAGAAGCGATCGGCTGTGAGGCCAATCGGCTAGGGTTGAGTCGGACAAGAGCAGCCGATAGCCGATTCTAGGTTCAGAGAAGATGAAACCGTTTCTGGTGCAGATGTTTGAAGATGAATAGAAGATTCGGTCATCAGAAGTGCGCGTTAAAAGATATTGTCATCTATGGATAGAGTCCTGTAACGACAATTGTATCTGTAAATTAGGAGTTTGTTTAAGCTGTTCATTGTAATGCGGCGTGGGTCCTTCTCGGGATATCGTCATATTTTAAATAGTAGTTTAGATAGAGTCCAGGGTTTGTACAGATAATGTTATCTTGGGTATAAATAGGACCCGAGACCTCCTATAAAAGACATTCATTTAATCACAATCAATCAAACCTTCGGCGTATCGCCAACCTTTTTCTTCAGACGAGCAATTGATTTGGCTACGGGCTGCATCGTTTCGATCCCCAAATCTAGGTAAATGCTTGTCATTAGTGGAATGTTCTGTTGATTCTAGTGCTTCCATCGTAATGACATATTAGATTCAGGGGTTTATACTGCGCTAGTTATCATATGTCGCATATAAACTAGGGCAATGTTTAGATCTATGCTGCCATTGGCCAGTTCTCTCAAGAACCCGCAGCTAATAAGGCTAGATCTAAAGGTTGGCTGGTTTATATGCGATATCCACCGTCTCGAGAGGTATAAATCAATCATAACATATCAGGTTGTTCTTTTTATACTTAATGCTACATCAAAGTTGAACTATTAAGTCGTTTTAGAACTCCCAATGATCGTTATGTTAGATTTATATGTTTAAGAGACGATCTTGGAGTTTCATCGGCCTTATCTCGCTCTAATATATTTTTTTAGTATATTTATTATTAGATTTGTATTAGGACTGTCTCTTATGTTAAGATCTTGTTCTTGTCGGACTTCATAAGCCAAAATTGGCTTGCCATCAACAGCCGACGGCCAATTTCCGGGCTAAGCCTCTGGTTCAAGGACGATATCTTTTCATAAGAATTATCGGAGTACTAGTCGATCCATTGTTAGCTTTCCAGTATCGACTAGGTTATCAATATATGTATTTATTATCCTTTACTATATTTAGGTTAAACGGCTAATGATGTCTCGGTATCGCCGATCCATTCTAGTCGCTTGGCTTAAATATATTTTAAGATAGCAAATATATGCTCATGGATTCCCTCAGCCGATCCAGTGGGATCTAACCTAACACTTAACGCATATTTCTTTGTTTTTCTTGTTGGTTAACTGATCAAACCAACTGGCACGCCTTGCACAGCACATGTAGCCAAGAAGGACCTGCACTGGAATTAAGCAGATCTCCCAGGCCAGCGCGTGAGAGAAATTTCTCATCAACATTTATAGATTTCACTAAATGTATAGAAAAATCTATCAACATCTACAATATCATATTAGTTTCATTAAATATAAGGTTGAATATATTTTGATAATATATTTATTTTGTATTAAAAATATTACTATATTTTTTTATAAACCTGGTCAAACTTAAAAAAGTTTAAATGAAAAAAGTCAATTCAACTTATAATAAAGAATATAGAGTACTTACTAAACATAAACTTGGTTACAAACGCAGAGGGTTTTTCTTTTTCTTTTTTTCCTTTTACAACAGAGATGGTTTCAGTCATGGTGGTTTTTTTCTAGGGAGTGTCTACGTTTTTGGTGACCGGAATTTTCACCCACTTTTCTCTTTCCTTAGATGGTATCCAATGGTTCTCACACTATTACTTATTTAAAACAGTCCCTTTTTCTTAGATAAAATGTTGAACAACAAAATTACTCTATGCTAAAAATGAACTAAATTTCTAGAATATACAAATAAGTAGTAAAGGTATTCAAACAGGGATAAACATAAAGCAAAACCATATACAACGGCAATATTGCAGCTAAAATGAACCAAAGAGTTTCACATTTGCATATCAGTACAATTCTAGGCTCAGCATTGTGTAATTTTAGATGACCGAAAAATACAAATTTTTAAGCGTATGGAATCTATCAAATCCTTTTTCTAATGAAAAATATATAAATACTTACGTTTATTTGCACATACAGTTAGTGGAGATTGATAAGTCTAACAATAATATCAACAATGGCGACAATAATTCAATAAGGAAAGGTGTATGAGAAAGGACATGGACGTAAAAAAATCAGCCACCTTGAGGGGCTTGAAAAGGAACATAAGAAATGATACACATGATCTTGGCACTATGCCCTACTAGGAGGAGGTGGAACCGGATTCGATCTTCTTCATATCTCTGCCAGCAAACTTTCGAAGATGAGTTCTCCAGGAAGGGAGGATAGATAGAGTATGTTGATTGTCCACAAAGCATTAAGCATTGTCCCTCTTGTTGTATATGTAGCATTTGTGCATAATCCATTTGTTCTCTATGTACTTGTTACTAAATGGTTGGGGAAATTAAAACAATCAATTGTGGCAGGGAACAGGAGAAGGATCAGAGAGAAACTACACAACATAAGAAGATGATAGATTGTATGACAAAGTTGCCCAAAGGGTAAGAAAAATATGTAGCGGAAAACATAACTTGAGTGGAAACTTAAAAACTACTGCATACAAGTTCTAAAAAAATATTAAAATAAGTATTTCATATATTGGAAAGATGATATTAGGGTCATGTTTGGGATGCTAAATCTGCAGCTTCTCCTAAAATCAAAAGTTCTTCCAAACGGTCCAGCTTCTCATCCAGATTTTGAGAAGCTGTAGTTATAGAATCCAGAAAATTAACTAGAAGTCTGAAGCTGAGTTTTTCAGCTTCTCCATATTCTTAGAATCTCGCTACCAACCAGTTGTTGGGCCTAGGTAACCATACAAAATTTCAAGAACAAACTCAAAAATAATTTTTGATATATGAAATTAAGTGACACATATTCATAGTTTGTCTTCTATTTGTTTTTTGTCAATTTCATAACTTACAAAAAATTGAATTTAAATTTTATCTTCATTTTTTGTGTGGTTATCTAGTATCTAATACAGAGTATCGCCTTATCTATATGTGATGTTTTTTTCTTTTTGAGATCTTTTGCTACCTTTTATACAGATACCTGCATAGTTTCCACCAAAGTTGTGGTTTTCATGGAATATTTAGCTAGGAAGAGGAGCATGTTTGTGCATTCTCTCCTTTCATTTGTTTTCTCAAGGTTGTTCTTTAAGTCAATGGAATAGTGTATTACACCTCAGACTTGTAAGCTTTCACTTATTTCCTTAGGCTATTATTAAACTTAATAATGTAGATGCTTCCAAGTTGCAATATATTTTTACTTAGAACTTCCCCAAGCTTGGAGAAAGCTTGAGAACAATCTGACTTTTTGTGTCATTTGCGCGTAAACAGGAGGAAATTATGTTGCTCTTTTGTGTGCGCAATACTGGGCAAAAGCAGAAGACTTTAATATTTACTACCAAATCTTCCGTAGTTCTTTGCTACCCCTAGCTAACAAATATTTTAACAATGGCTTTGGATTAATACTTCATGTCATCTCGACTTAAAATATTTGAAGTTGATCCATAACTTCAATTGTATGGAGTTGATGCTCTCAAGCATAGCTTGAATTCTCATCAATATTAATGGTCATAAGTGTGCACCTTACCTGCCCTGCATACCTTGCTTACATGGAACAGATTGTCCAAAAGAAAACTGATTTCAAATGATAAGCACCCACAGGCATACGCATAGGAATCATGAACAGTAGAATAGAAGTACTTGTCAACACAAATGATTGTATCAATCTATGTTGGGAAGCATGAAAAACTTTGTGCTATCCAAATATGAACACAACACAAACACATTTCGAATGGAACAAATAGGAATAAAGAGGATTCCTTCTTGAAGTCTTTTGGCATCCCAACATACATACAGCTAAAAGGCCACTTGGGTCTCCTGATAACACAGGTATTTGTGATGTTACCAAAATATACATATAACCTTATTTGTTGAGGCGACACACCCGTGACATGCTAAGGAACACTCATATATTCACAAATTCATCCTTCTGATCATCCTAGAACAATGCTGTCATCTTCAGATGGCAAATCAGCTAGACATGAGCAACTTCCACTTTGGTATTGTACTGTTTTGCGGAAGCTACAGCTGCCTTCAATCAATTTTTAGAATGGAACTCTTCACAAGATGTCATCAAACATCAGGGACAACACCAGCCCCTGCACAAATTGGCTCATCCGGGTTTTCTCTTCCTTGACCTCAGGGAGCAGAGGCTCATCGGCACTGGCAAAAAAAAAGTCAGTGCATCATCATGCTGAACATAAAATTTAATCATTGGTAAAATGAGATATGTTTGTATAATAATTCTACTAATAGGAGGTGTTTCATATAGAAGAACAGCATCCTTCTTGAAGCCGGTGACTTAATGAACTATCTTCAATGGTACAGATTTAGTAACTAATGGTTATAAAATGAAACAATTGCATATAAGAACTAATACCAAAGATAATATAAAAAATAACCACATTGATTTTCAACAAGTTCTCAGTACCTTTCCAATGGTTTTTGTTCCTTCTGTTCTAAGGAATCACTTTTCTCATCGGTTTCATCCGAGAACTCTTGTTGTACATCTTTTGGTAAATCTATGTCAGTGAAGTTACCAACAAAAGAGGATAGTAGAGGATCAGGATCTGTGTTGTGTGAAGCAGCACTCGTGGACCTTCCATAACGGTACTGCAGGTATCTTGCATCCTTTTTTAACGTGGTACGTGTTGAAGAATGTGATCCATGTGAAACTCGCCGGTTTCTCCATTTACCCTGCAAATTAGTTTTGGTTAAGGGAGTTGAAAAGTAAGTATGTATTTTCATCAGGAAATAAATATATGCTTTATGATCTGTTTCCAGAATTATCAATCACACCTCAATGATTCATAAATAACCATCTGTCACATAAAATTTGATATGAGCCAAAAACGAGTAGTGGATTGACAATTACCCAAGCCCTAATGGCATATATATGTGATATCCTCATACTATTGATGGTACTAATTAATCAAGTACAGAAGAAGCTTGATAATCGCTACAAGATCAGTGTTTTTCTGCCTAAGGAACAAATTGTACTGGTTCTACACTTCTACTGCAGTTCCATGACATCACCTGAATGCTACTCTAGAAGGTCAAAGGCCCCATCAATGCTACTATCATACAAGGCTCCAGCTAACTAATGTAGTAGTGCCAGTGGGCCACTAAAGAATATAGCAGGTAATATGCATTGAGCTAGATAATTTAATGGCCATGGCATGATTCAGCTTTAAGCCCACCATGTATTAAAAGGAAAATCCAGAAATCGTTAGAACCAAGATAAAATGGAATAAACAAACATTGTCTACTCAACTGTCAAATTCACTTGTTCACACTACTGTCAAAAACTCGGGAATTCGGTCTACTACGTACATGCAGAACATTTCACTTCTTGGGAGATTATATTGGACACAGTCGGATTTCAGCCTTTGGATTGATATTGTACACTGAAGCTAATGATGTTAGGCACAATAGCATCAATGGAGAGTTGGGATGCAGAAGAGAAGATGACCAAATTCCCAAGTAAGAACTTTAAATGGGAAAACAACAACTCAATGGTACTCTTTTTTAATAGAAAAGATACTACCATATTATATATGGCAGATGAATCTATTTACATCCCAAAAAGTCTCAATCTCCAAATAAATGCCTAACTCAGTTGCTAAAAGGATCTGACACAACGGTATTGCGTGGAAAAAAAACTATCCAAATCCAGTAGAATAAAACCGATGAGGAAATCAACAAAGTTTGCAGCTTATTTCCTGGAATTTGATTCATAAATAACAACCATCTATCACATACAATTTGATATTAGCCAAAAACAAGTAGCAGATTGACAATTACCCTAGACCCTACTGGCATATATGCAATTCTCCAAAATTATAATAGTCGAATTAATTGACTGATGATAGCTGATGACTGTTGGAAGTACTAATACCTTGAAGAAACTAGGATGTTCCGAAGTGATGTGACTAACCAAGTCCATCCCAACCCCATCATAGCAAACTGGACACACCTGAAAGAATAACAATAATACAATTACACCAAAAGAGCAGCCAAAAAAATGTATTAGCATAAAAAATCTTTTAAGTACAGGATAAGCTCTGTAGCAAAACAATATACGTGACTTAACACAGTCTTCAACTACAAATAACTTGTGATGTTGTAAGATTCACAAGCTTAGTACTCGGATGATATTATGGCTCAAGGATCACATCACATGTAAACTCCATGTAGGGTCCAGATATTCTAGACTATGTTCTCGTCAGCAGCAGAAACAGCAGGCACTAATGCAGCTATGCACTAAGCTAGATGATTAGATGGGCATGACATGATTGCACATTAAGTCCAGCACGTATTAAAATGAAAATTCATAATCAGATCAAGATAAAATGAGTGAAACATTATCTACTAAACCTCAAACCCACTTATTTACACTACTATCCAAAACTCGAGAACTGCATCCGGAAACTACAAGAACCTTTCGCTCCATTGGAGTTTGGAAACAGCCAGATTTTAGCACTTTATTGGACATTGCACACTCAAAGTCAATGATACTAAGCTCAGCAGCATAATGAAAGATTGGGATGCAGAAGAGAAAGGTTTGCCCCAATCCTGATTAAGCTAGTAAAACTAAGATCTTTAGAAAAAGGGAAAACAGATAAATAGTACTAGTTCTTTTTATAGAAATTATACTACTATTATGGCAGAGGAAACTTATTACTGCCAAAAATCCACAATCCAACTAAATTCATAGTACTGTAACTAAAAGGATCTGACACAACAGCATTCCATGGAAACAACAAAAAATTATTCACGTCTATTCGGATAAAATCAAAGGGGGAATCGCAAAATCTTGCAGCTTAAATACCAGAAGACCACCCAAGAGTACCAACTTTCCTTAAGAATTGCGATCATTGTGGTAAAAATAGAAAAGCTAAAATCACTACATCAGCATACAGCAATGTGCTAGTAGCCTAGTAGGATCACAGACAAGCACCTAGCAACAAATCAGCAGGCCTAGATGGGATAAATTGGCTTGGCAGGCAAAGGGGAAGAATTCTGCTAATCACCCCTAGGGCTCTAGGTGGGCTAGGCGGAAAACACCTAGATGTTAGAACACTGGCTAAAATAGTTGGGTCTTATAATTCTTATCAACATAAAATGAATTGCATGCACATTAAGAAAAGTAATGGAAAGTTACACTCAAAGAACCAAAAGCAGCCCAATTCCTCACAAAGGAAGAGCATATTAAGCTCATTAAGAACACAACTAGAAACACAAGTATTCAAAAGCCAGCCAAACATCTCAAAGTTAGCCTGATGCACATGTATTTGCCAAAAGCACGTAACAATCATTGACAGTGATGACTGTATAATAATTTGACTACAAAAGGTATGAAATTTTGAAACAAAGCTTATATTGTGGTTGTACTATTAGCTATACCACAAATACTGTATTAGGCACAACCTGGAACATCTAAAATATTATCATAAATTATAAGTTTCCTAAAGTATATGAAAGTTAACAGTTGCAGTCAATGAAGTGGACCCATATAGTGTTCCCCTTGGTGGCCACCTAGGCACTCAGGCACACACTAAGGCCACCTAGCTTATTTGCCTTCATTTAGGGCTTTTGGCGTTGCACAATAGCCAAGAGTAACACTGGACAGACATGGCACAATAAAATTTTAAAAATTCTACCTTCACAATTCTATAGTGAAAACAGCTCAGACACACTTCATAAAGCAACTTTACAAACCCACAAAATCAAATTTTTGCAACTAAAATCATTGCTTAGCAATTAAAAACAGCTCGAGCATGCTTGCTATAGGAGCATAAGCACCCTATGGTATGGCAGTGTTATCTTGACACCCATGTCCAATTTTTTTCCCAAATCGGACACCCCAAGTCCGAGTAGGAGTCCGAAGAGAGGTATTTCGCGTGTCCAATTCTTTTGTGCCGAATTGGACATGTGAGTCTGAGTTGGATTCTGACAGTGCCCTATGAGCCCAAAAAAAGTCCCACCAAGGTGACTAAAGTATTAACTCCACAACAAAAAGCAGCTCAAACACACCATGTTAATGAACAGGACCACATTACGCACCCAAAGAAAACAATCTAGGGAACTGAATTCACACTTCGATATCTAAAATTAACTAAAATGCACCTGGGTATATAAGTAGAAGCACCTTACACATCTTAAAAACAATATCCACTTCACTACAGCCATAGCTATACAAATAAAAAGCATCGAATGCACATAGTACGCAAGCAAAAAAACTCCGACGCCCCCAACAGTCCTACATTCGAATCAAAATTCTTATCTTAGCGGCTAAAATCACCGCACAAGCACAGGCATTCCTCAAGAACTATATGAAATAAACAATTTGCCCAACCATTTACAGAGAACGTTAATAAATAAGGCCCAACGTTTGAAGCTGGAAGCAACGCAAATCACTACAATTTTACTTTCTTTTTTTTGTTTCGGGTTTGAGATCGATCAGAGGATTACCCCGGCCCGGTTCTCCGCCTGGTGCTCGTCCTCGATGTGGCAGCACAGCCCGAAGCCGTCGAACTCCTCGTCGCAGAACGGGCACGCCACCTCCGCCGCCGCCTCCTCGCCTTCGCTCCCTTCCGCCTCCTCCATCCCAATCAGCGCATCTGCCACCACCACAAAACCCACCCCAATCAAAAACCCCACACTCCAAAACAAAAAACATATACACACACACACACAACCACCACCAAAATTCCGCGCGCAAGATCGAATCTTCGGTCCTACCGAAGCACGAACCCTGCAGCCTGGCGTCCGCGGCGAGGCGCTCCCACGAGTCCATGTCCATCGCGGCTGCGGCGGCGGTGGCCGGGCGGGGCGGGGCCCGAACCGGAGACCGCAAAAGCGGGGCGGCGGCGGGTGGAGGAGGAGGAGGAGGAGGATGGTGGTGTGCGGCGATCGGGTGGGCGGGGGTTTAGGGGGCTAGGGTTTTGCGGCGGCGGGTGGGAGAGGGACGCCGACACGGAGAGGGAAGGACAGGAGGGCAGGAGCATGTGGCTGCACAAAGGGAAGGGAAGCCCTGTTTTTGTTTTGCTTAGGGAGGAAGGAGGAGGCGTTTTTTACGGGTACCCCCTTGGGTTTTGTGATATTTAAAGGCTGTCATGATGGGCCGGTGAAGATTTCCTCTTTTCCGATTAGGGTACATATTCTTTCCTCCGTTTTTATTAGCATATATTCTTTAAATTGTTAAACGATGCATTTTATATAAATAATATAAATAATTTTTTTAAAATATTAAATAAATTTAATTTTTAAATTTGTAATAATTAAAGAGTAAAGTGCATGGACACGTGGGTCTCACTGACATGTAAGCTTCTTCTATGTACATGTGGGTCTGACTGATGGTCTGACAGGTATGCGTCACGTCAGCGTGCAAAGCGGGACAAAGCCCATTTAGACCATATGGCATATTGGACAAGTTTGAAGATTAAAAATATATTTTGAGAGTTCAGATGTCTATATGACATAAATGCACAAATTTAAGGATTGCTCGTGCACTTCACTTGTGAAAATAGTTTTTTCCTAACTTCATCTTTATATACATTAGAAAATAAAGTTATTGGCTTTGGTCCACCTATCCAATTTTGAATTTCCAGAACTTAATTTTATTTTTAAACCTAGCGCAAATGTTAATTTCCAGAACTTAATTTTATTTTTAAACCTAGCACAAACATGTGCGCTCATATACACGCACGCATTATCAACCCTATGAACATCAACTTGGTGTCGACGAATACATCACCTCTCCCGGAAAGAATTAATGGACATATATAAATGTGAGTTTAGAACCTAGGTGGGCAAGATCCAGTACAAATGAGGCTACGCTCAATCCTCTTTTAGAACTTAATTTTATTAGTATAGATTTAGGGATTTTTTTCATCGTATTATTATTTTTTATTTTGGCTTTTGGACTTACAAACTTATTGTCTTGTGTGGTAGAAAATAAATTAACATGTGAACAATGCATTCCTCTAAAAAAATAACATAATGCATCCATGGACACATATACTGTGATGTCGCCATCTTGTCATTTTTAAGCTATTCTGTATTTTGTTTACAAAGATAGCGAGAACTGACGATCCTTCATCAGTTGACAAGCTGATAAAAAAACATCACTGGTTTGAATATAACAAAGTTCATGTAATACTCAAAACATTTGCTGGTCCTTTCAGCGAGATAGTTAAGCATATATACTACTTAAAACACTAGTAGCAATGATGTCCATTTTTGTCACCACCATTGCCCCTTTCACTTGGACGTGGACCCATCAATATGGGTGACTCAACATAAAGAAGAAAAATATCTAAACAAAGCAACGAACCCTAACCCTAGAATTCATAAGCCGCTGCCAACCGTCGTGCTCATCCTCATCCTCATCATCGTCATCGCCGGGTCCACTCGAAGCCAGATCCTCGCGCGTGGGGACGGAGAGGCATCAGCTGGCATCCATGCGAGAGGGGAAGCGGGCGTCGGATCCGCCCTCCCATTGCCGTTGTCGATGGATCTGCGCATGTGAAGGGCGGAGAGGCCACGAGTTTCGCGAGAGAGGGGGGACACCGGATCTGCCCCTCCCATCGCCACTAACGGCGGATCCGTGCGCGTTGGGGATGGAGAGATGGTGGGATCCACGTGGCAGGGGGAGGGGGCACCGGATCCATCCCTCCCGTCGCCGCTACCGCCATCATCGATGCGCCGTCACCACCATCACTCTCGTACCCGCCCGCCGCCCGAGCCTGCCACGCCGTCGCAAGAACTAGGGAGAGGAGTGGGTGAGAGAGATGAGGGGATAAAAAGAGTGGGGAGAGGCGACGGAAGGGTTAAGTGAGAGAGAAGAGAGGAGGAAAAAAGAGTGGGGTTTTGTGGAAGGTATTTTCGGATTTGGGTATAATACATATATATTGTTTCATTAAGGTTTTAAAAAAATATGTTGAATGTAAATATTTATAGCGTCATATTCAAATATATATTTTTTTATTTAAATATTATTATTGAAATTAAATTTTATCCAATGCATCATTAACCGGTATAACAAACGGACATGCTAGTGTAGAAAAATAACGAGGCAAATTAAGAGGAAGATGGATGAATTATATACCACATTGTTTGTTTATGATTTTTTCATGAGGACTGAGTTTTTTTAATATGTTGTTAAGCAACTTATTGGATTGGCTACAAATTCAGAACCTAATTAAATTGTTTATGTTGAATTTGCAAACAGGTATTCAAAAAGCATTTACGTACACAATACGAAAGAATTTGATATCAAGTTATTATGACCAGGTAAAGATTCAGAAGTTGTTATTGTTTCACACAAAACTTATCAAGCAGCTCTCGTAGCTCAGTTGGTTAGAGCACCCGTTTAGTAAGCGGGAGGTCTTGAGTTCGACTCTCAACGAGAGCATAGTTTCTTTTATATTTCTGTGCATGATGAATACCCATTCAAAATTTTATTATTGTGCACGATGATGACTAAGTACATTCTAAACCATTAATTAGTTGCAACCCATTCAAAATTTTATTATTGTGCATGATGATGACTAAGTACATTCTAAATCATTAATTAGTTGCAACCTCTTTTCTTCTCCTTTTGAATAAAGATCCAGTGAAGAAACTCTTGCCCTGAATAACAAGCAAGAAAGGAAGAAGCCTGTATATATAGGAGCGAATCTGAACAGTCCATTTCATACGGTTTTAACATTTTTACAGCTATCTAATTTCCTCTCCGCTCCTCCCTTATCCTCTCCTCTCTTCTCACATCTTCTCATCTTCTCTTCTGCTCTTCTCTCCTTCGACGGCGGCTCTTCTCACATCTTCTCATCTTCTCTTCTTCGACAGCGGCCCAGCAGAGAAGGTGCACGTCGACGGTGGCAGCGCTTCCCCACACTTCCTCACGCGGATCCCACGACGGTCCCTCTCTCTCGTGCTTTGCACGCAGATCCGACGGTGGATGGGCAGTCGAGACCCGGGGAGGGAGTACGACAGCCTCGGCGACGGCAGCGGCGACGACGAGCTATGGGGACTTGGTGACAGCGATCGTCGGCAGATGGAATCTAGCTAGGGTTTTAAGTTTTAATTTTATTTTTGCGTAGGGACAACATAAACATTCGCACCCGAAAATTCAATTTTCACGTGCGAGTATATCACCTATATAAAAAATAGCAATTTTCGTTGATATTTTTGACAGACGAATGGCTCAATCACCCTTAAAATAGGTTTTGACTGTATAAAAAATGGTATTTTTATAGTGCTAAAGATAATATTTGTACACGACACATTCATTTACATGATTTCACTTGAAATGCCGGGAAGATAAATATGGTGGTGATGGTAGTAGTAATAGTAGAGTTTATATAGGCCAACATGTGATACTTTTCTCATGTCTTCCCTGGTCCTCCCCAATCAATTACACCATAGTACTCGGTAATTCTGAATTCTCATTCTGCATTCGTAGAGTATAACTTGTTGCTGCACTCTCTATACCACAGCTCATTAGCTAGTTCACTATCCTACACAATTTGCCCTCTCAAAAATTCTGTCCTTTCGTAACGTTTTCATGGGAGCAAACTAATGAATGTGTGACCAGTCCAAAATGAACCAAGGCCCTAATATTTTCAGCTTTTCTTTTTCAGATTTTTGCTATGATTATTTACTCTATGCTTCCAACAATACAAGTTTTTTCTAAAAAAATATGCTGCTTTAGACCACTTGTTTAAAGCTATTTATTAAGTTTATTTATCAAACTATTAATTTATTGCTTTAAGGCCATGTTTGGAACATATTTTTTGCACGAATTATTTAGATGAATGATTAACATGATAAATTAATATTTTAAGAAATAAACTTCACAAATAGTTTGAAACAAGTAATCTAAACAATACAATACATACAAGAAATTTTTTTGAGAAATCATATTTTTAAAAGCGTAAAGCAAATATTCAGGACAAAAATCTAGGAAAAAAGCTAAAAAGAACTTGCCTAATAAGTAAACAATCCAACTCAATAATCCAGGCAAAATCTATTTTAAACAGAGCCAAAGGCCAGACTATTGTGGAGAATTGTAACATCCTAAAAATTAAAGAATTTAAAACTGAGAATTAAAAATCAGAACTTACAAAAACTAAAACTATTGGCTTATTGCATCTCGTCGTGTTTATTGTTTTTTATTTGCCAACTTTGTTGCATAAAATTTATAAAGAGAGTGATTCATCTTGATGTTTGAGAAAAACCAAATGATTTGAAATTCCAAAGGGAGAAAAATTTCAAAGTATAGAGTTGAAAATTTTAATATAAAATAGAAAAGGGTTGTGGATTTATAAAAATATACTATAAAGATATACTTTGGTTCAAAACCCTATTTTGTGGTGGAGTAATATTAATTAGTGAGCAATATGAGTGATAAAATATTTTTGAAGGATATATATGAAGTCTAGAAGATTATTTTGAATCGAAGTCACATTTTCTTGAATTTAGGAAAAGAATTAAATTAAATATGTAAAATATATTTTAAAATAATAAAAAGTGGGTGAAAAGTTTGAAAACATATTTTACAACTTAATTTTGGGTGTGCAAGATTTTATTTTAAATTTTAGAGGTGAAAGGAAAAAGAAATGGGAAAATAGGAAATTAAATCGGGAAATTAGGAAATGACAATGTTCATTGCGAACACGTGCTCGACGCCGTACCACGCGCCCGCCCGCGCGCACGACACGCGCCGCGCTGCGCCTCGCCGCGCCCGGCCCCCACCTCGCGCCGCGTGCCCACGCGCCGCGCTCGCCGCGCCGGACCCCGTGCACCCACGCTCGCCCACGCCGGACCCCGCCGCCGCGCGCGCGCGCGCGCGCCCGCGCCAGACCCCGCCCGCGCGCGCCATGAGACGACCGCGTGCCGGACCCCGCCATCCTCGCGCGCCCGCCTGCGCTCGCCGCGCCGGACCCCGCCACCCCGCGTCGCCGGCCGCCCGGCCCCTCTCTCTCTCTCGCCCGAGCCCTATAAAAGGGACGCAAGGTCGCCCGTTCTCCCCACGCCTCGCCGCTCCCATTCTCTCTCTTCCCCACTGCCGTTCGCCGCCGTTCGTCGCAACCACCGTCGCACCGCGCGCGCGGCCGCCACCGCGCCATTTCCGTGCCATCGCCGCGCTCGTAGCCGTCGTCCTCGCCGTTTTCTCGCCGCGCGCCGTCGTGCCACCGTCGCCGCCTGCCTCGCCGTCCGCCGTGGCGGACGCGTTGGAGAAGGAAGGAGGAGGGTAGATGGAGGGGTAGAGGAGAGAGAGTGAACAGGAGGGGTAGAGGAAAAGAAAAAGAAAAGGAAGGAAAGAGAAAGAAAGAAAGAAAAGAAAAAAAGAGAAAAATAGTAAAAAAGTTTGGAAAAATCCAGAAAAATTAGGAAAAACTTTTGGGAAATATTTGGGAAAATATTTGGGCAAAAATATATTGTTTTCTCGTGTGTTTTCTCTAAGCAAATTCGGAATTCAAAAAATAGGAATTTTGGAGATCTCGTTCTCGCGTTATTTTTACTCGGACTTTATCTATTTTCTTTTTGCCATTAAAAATATGCTCTTTTGGTATTCGGACCTCCAAAACTTTGAATACCAATTCTTTTGATCAACGCCTTTTTAAGTTTATTCCCTTAATCGATTAGACCGGTATTTTGCGAAAACCCTAAAAATTCCAAACTCGCTTTCTAAATCGGATTTCATCCCAAAACTCTCGCCCAAACTCGATTAAAAATTTAGGCTAAATATTTGGAGTCGTTCTTATGGTTCTTTCTGATCTCTTGGTACTTTTATTGAATTCTGATCAAATTCAATTAATTTCTCGCATGTACGGATAGCAACCGAGGGAGCAGACACTAACTACGTTGAAGACCCCGTCCAACAAGCGTGCGAGCAAGGCAAGTCAACACTTCCCTTTGAACATATTGATCCTATTTTACGAAATGATATTGATTTAAACTTCAAACATGCATGCTATACACAAAATACATATGCTTGATATACCATGCCTTGATATTGATTACCTTTAGATACAATCTTTGTAACCCTCGTTGTGATGTGACCGGACGATATCTTCGGTAAAATGCTTAGCCATGCTTATACTAGAATCTTGCATACTCATATTTTTATAAAATGCTATATGCTTGGGTAACTACCTTAAGAGAAGGTAGTTGAAATACGACATGTGGAGACATGAGCGCCACATTGCCTAGAACATGATGAAATGAGTTTTTATGAAAACCAAAAATGAAAAACCAATGTTTTAGACTAGGGCGGATGGATGGATTTAGGTGGATTCCGGCAAAGGCTCGTACCGTCCCTGGTCAATTAAGGACCGAGCCATTGGACTTACAACTTAGAACGAGCCAGTACAACCGTACTTCTTGAATGAGTATAGACCTAGCGAAGTAGATAGCCGAGCGGAGGCAGTATCCCTGCATAGTGGTTCAGGTGTAGGTGTTGAGTTAAGGACCTACCAATAGGTAGAGTGTCGCCTACCAATGGTAGAGTGCCCGTAATTGTGATAAGACAAAAGGCCTTTATGTGAATAATAAACTGAACTTAACGATGACTTAAAGATTAAGTGGGTTTTCTCTCTTACCCCAGGAATGCCAGAACTCCTCTCACTGCTAGGAAATGACAGCTAGAGTGCATGAGGACTTAAGTTCATGGAGCGGGTACTGCCAAAGTGAGGTTATCGAAAAGCTTTGCCATGACCGTCCCATATAGAGGGATGAAGGCTCATTCAATGAGCAGTTGCGGAGTACGGGTAAAGTGTACATCCATTGTAGTGTGAGTAAATCAATCTATTCGAATAGCCGTGCTCACAGTTAATGAGCGACGTGATAAGTTTCTCCCGTGGCTAGACTCATAAATTTTAAAATGATGGGTTGGTATGCATAATGATTTTGTGAGTTGGTGGACTCAACTTCTCGACCTGCGAGAAGGGATAGACTCCCTAGAAAACCATGACGATCCGGAGACGGGAAACCATCCTTGGTATCACGATGGATGACAGACAGAACTGTCACCGATTTAATATACTCTGAAACTAAAACTTGACTGGCTAGATGTTAGGTTTGTGAAATTATTTGCGAAACTTGGCTTTGTGCAATTAAATGACACCCACCCTTTGAATGACCTTATCATGTGCATCATTCCGTGTTGGCTTGCTGAGTACGTTGGGTACTCACCGTTGTTATACGCACAAATCTTTAGATGGTGGAAACGAAGAACTGGAGGACCCCTATATTTACTGCCAGGTGGGCGAAGAAGGAGAAGGCGACTACTAGGTCTTAGTCCCCAGTCATTGCCTGTAGGCGATCGACATGCCGCTGCCTTCCGTCTGCTATCTTATCTAATTTCTACTTTTTGTTGTATCCGGACCGGTAGGTCCTATATGTATTGGATATTGCCTTCGGACCTATTATTGTAATACTTTTGGTGTAAGACTATTCGTGCACTTTGCACCTGATAATTCAGTACTGTACTTCGTGGGTACCAAACTACTCGATCCAGGGAAATGGTACTATGAACATGAACGATTCCCGTCCTCAAAAACGGGGGTCCACAAGAATTGTCCTAGATTATCTACTCGATTATATAGATAAATTAAATATTTTAAGAAATAAATTTAACATACAACTTAAAGAAAAAAGTTCTTGGAGAAAAAAATATAATTTTTAAAACGTGGAGCAAATAATAATTTTAAATTAGCTAATTTCAGATTAATTGTTTCAGCGACAGGAACATATTCAGCCTCTTCAAACAAGCTACTTGAATATTGTGGGGCTTATGGACAGTGTGTGCTACATGATAACAGGACTTCCCATATGAGAATAGTTTATAACGTATCTCTCAATTATAAAATTGGGTATCATACCTTTTCTAATTTTAAAAACCAATGTAAATTAACTTTTTTTTGGTTTTGGAAGTGGTTTCTGGTGTCAGCGACTTCACCTCATCTCATCGGCTACAACTTTGGTAGTCACGTGATCCGCTGCGTCCATAACAAATCGAACGACCAATGTTGAGGTAGGACCTGTACCCCATCATCGTCGTTCTCCGCCAAACGCTAGAGCCTAGAGTCCATGAGCTGGCCGGATAGCGGCACCACCGGGGCTACGCTTGAGCACGCCGCTCCTCGCCCGGTGTCCAGCCGCTTGAGCAAACTTACATCATCATAATTCATAGATTACATGATGACTCGTCAAAAGCCAAAGTTAGAACCTGGCTAGAGCTCGGTTTTCATTTCCCCATCCACAAGATTAGTCATGAGCTAGGCAACTGATTTTTGTTCTCACCGGCTTTTCCAGGTTTCCCCGACTACAGAATTGCAAATCGCCGTTCGTCGATGCCACCGATGGCCAAACCTGCCCCTAAGTGGTCATGTAATCTATGAAGAGCGGCGGCAACCTCTGGAGGGCGAGATACGGCTACAGGGCAGCGGCCGGCGGAAGAGCCGAGGCATCGGCGACCTTGTCTTCTTCTGAGCGGCGGTGGCGCCGACATCGAGCTCACACAGCGGCTTAGATCGAGGAGGCGGCTTGGGGTGGGCCCGCTCCACCTCCTGCCAGATGTGCCGCCGTAGCCGCAACAGCAGTCCACCGCCATGGAGGAGTGACCCAGTAGTAGGCAGCAACTCCCTGACTCCGTGGCTGCCATGTGCCAGGGACATCGTCGCCATGCTTCGCATCTACCCACGCCCAGCGCCGCCGACTCATCCGACCGCCTCTCCATCGACTACGGCTACGGCTTCCTTCGTCCCCACCTCCGCGAGCTCCACCTTTCCCTCTCCTCTACCGGCGGTGGAGCCTTCACGGCCTTCCTCCCAGCCACCTAGAGCTGAGACTTGGGTCATGCCGGGCTAGCACAGCATGGCCCAGCATGCTTTGTGCTAAAACGGGCCATGCCAGCCCGGCATGGCCCGCACGTCGTGTCGTGCCAACACGGCTTCTTCAAGGATGTGGCTCAGGCATGGCCCAACGGCCCAATGGGCCTATTCATGTCGGGCCGACACAAGCATGGCCCAGAAGATTAGGAGCTGGCCCAATTGTCACTTGTTTCAAGAAAACCGACATGATAGAATTTCAGCTTCCATTATTCAAGCCATGCAAGAAAAATTTCTCAAATACTTCATTGCTATTCCACACCTATATTGCTTTGCTTGGTACTTGATCCTCGTAAAAAGTTGGAGGTTGTGGAGGCTACTTTCATATCAATAGGTGATGCAATGGGTCTTGATTATTCTGAAGCTTATCAACATGCTAGTTGTTCAGGGTTTTCCGTCCGTACCAAACTAAGCTAAGTGTTGCACGTCGGGTTGGCGGAATTTGGCATCAACACTATGGTGACGGTGCCAATCAAAATTAATAATGTAATTTATGTAATAGTGTAAGCAAGTTATTATACTTTTTTCCTTACGGGGAACCCTATTTTAGGACGTAAGGTTTTTAACAAGGCAATAACTTTGTATCCCTATTATGAATAAATTTGTTTTTCTCCAATTTTTATGTCTCAAGTTATTTACAGTCAGAGCTAGGGGTGGACGGAAACTCGTGGCTCGTTAGCTCGCTCGGCTCGTGACGAGGCTCGGCTCGGCTCGGCTCGGTTGGCTTGGCTCGTTTTAATTTCCTAACGAGCCGAGCTGACTTTAAAGCTCGTTAGAGATAACGAGATGGCTCGAGCTAGCTCGTGAGCCGCTCGCGAGCCTAAACAAGCCAGAGAACTTGGGTTGAGCCGAGCCAAGCCAAGCCTATCACGAGCCGAGCGAGCTAACAAGTCACGAGCTTTCTGTCCACCCCTAATGGTGTATGAGGAGCCATGAACATATATGGTGTATGTATAATAGTTTTATTTTATGGTGTATGGTGTAGCAAATTCAAGGTAGCCGAGCCGGCTTAGCAAACTTAGCCGACTTAGCCAAGCCGACTTAGCTGAGCTAACTTAGCTGAGCCGACTTGCAGTAGAATCATGTCACGAGCCTAACGAGCCGGCTCGAGCTTCAAAACGAGCCGAGCCGAGCCAAGCCGCTCGTTATCCTAACGAGCCGAGCCAAGCCGGCTCGTTATCCACCCCTGGTCATGGCAAGAGAAAAATATACTGCATATTTTTTATTTCCATCCCAAAATTTTCCCCTTCTATTTTAGATGGGTTGTGATAATTGCAGGCTGCACAACCCATCTGCACTGCATGCAGCTAGCAGCCCATCTGGCCATCTGCAATCAGCTAGCAGCAAGTGAGCCATCGGGCCGTCGTCGTGCCTACGGGCCATTTATGTGTCAGGCCGGCCCAAGCACGACCCACTAGTCGTGCCGTGTCGTGCCGTCCGTCGTGCCCGATGTCTAGGCCTAGGCATGACCCACGTACAGGTCGTGCCGGCCTAGCCCATTTACGGGCCGTGTCGGACCGTGCTTTTTACTCTACGGGGTCGTCGTGCCCTTGGGCCAACCCGATAAAGCATAGCCCAAGTCCCAGCTCTACAGCCACTTACGGAGGAGAAGAGGGAGACGAGGAAAAGGGGCAGGGAGGAGGAGGCAAGCGGGGTGGCACGTGTGACGACGGTGGCTGTTGTTGTCACCATCGTCCGCTTTCAGCCACCATGGCAGACCCCTCTCCTTTCTCCGACGGCGGCGACGTGTTGAGGTGTGGTGGTGCGCCTTGCGATGCGTACAGATTGAAGAAGGGGAAGGGGGAGGGGAAGGGGAGTGCGATGCGTACATAATGAGGGGGCTTTTTTACTACCATGTCAAAACCTAAGACAGATTTTTGTAGTGCCAACTTTTCTCAACTTATGTGCGATTGACATATTTTAGTGCAAATACTATTCAAAGTATCAAAAATTTGGTAGAGCATATTTTAACTTCAAACAAAATGGCCTGAATATGATTAATTAGTGCTACACGAGCATTTCTCACCTGATCAATAACTCAACTTCTTCTTTTTGTTTTTTTAAGAAGTGAATAACCGAACTTCGTTGGATCAATAATTTTAGGCCCTTATCATCTTCTGGTCATATACTGATAATGCACCATGTATTAACACTACTACAGAAACCCTCATAGATGTCGACTTATAGGCACTGGTGGAAAAAGGGGCTTTAGTCCCGGTTCGTAACCCTCAGTAGTCCCGGTTGTCAAACCGGGACTACGAATCCGGGACTAGAGATGGGCGATCTCTAGTCCTGGTTAAATAACTGGGACTAAATATGGATCTTTAGTCCCGGTTGGTGTTACCAACCGGGACTAAAATTACAAACCCCAGCAAACCATTTTTTTTGTTTTTTTTGTTTTCTTCATTTTTCTTCATTCACTACTAATAGTTACCATCCCCAAATACCACAAATTAAAACCATCCCCAAATACCACAAATCAAATAACAGATCACAATCACAAATCATATAATCAAAATCACAGATCCATTAATACAACATCACAAATCATCAAATAATACATACATCAAATACAAAAAAATACTCCTCAATCCACATCTTCACTGCATCAACGGCGGCGACCATCCTCCGGATCCGTGTGCCCGACTTGCGTTGCCGCTGCCGCCACGGCCCACGGCCGCGCGCACCCCCGTCCGTCGCCTCCGATCGCGCGCCCGGCCGCTTGCGGTCGTCGCCACTGCCGTCGTCGTCGTCCCGCCGTCGCGGCTGCTGCGCGCCGCAGCCCGCAAGCGTCGCGTGCCCAGCCCGCGCCGCCGCGCGCGGTCGCCGCAGCCCCGTCGTCGCCCGCCCCATCCCGCCGCCTCCGGCCACGTGCCCCGACCCGCCTACGACCGTCGCAGCCCGCCGCGCCGTCCGCTCCGCTCCGGCTCGCCCGCGCCGCCGGGCTCCGCGCCGCCGCCGCCGCCCGCCCGTCCGGCCGCCTCGGCCGCGCGCCGGCTCGCCGCGCCCCGCCGTCGCCGCCGTCCGTCCCGCCGCCTCCGCCGCGCGCCCGGCTCGCGCAGCCGCCGTCGCGAGGGGAGAAAGCTTGGATCCGAGAGGTGAGAGGGGAGGGATGAGAGAAAGAGCCGAGGGAGAGGAGTAGTAGTCTAAGGACCGAGGGAGATAGAGAGATAGAGTTGATGGGAGAGGGAGTACCGATCTTTTTAATGGGAGAGATCTATAGCGCGCGTGACGAGGAGATAAATGTGGATGGTGAAGATTTTTTGTCCCGGTTGGTAAGAAGAACCGAGACAAAAAATAGCATCTTTAGTCCCGGTTGATGTTACCAACCGGGACTAAAGATCCTCAACGCTCTGACAGGCTCTGACAACATTTGAACTGGGACTAGAGGTGATCTTTAGTCCCGGTTCGTGACACGAACCGGGACTAATGTTCCTAAAAATCCGTAGACTTTTTAAACCAATGAGGGTTTCTCCAGTAGTGAGGTGTCGGTTTATTTAAAATCGACATCTATTGAAATAATAGGTGTCGGTTCTAAAGAAAAACCGGCACCTATACTATCGAAATCGGTTTGTTAAAAAACAACACCTATAATATATTATAGGTGCCGGTTCTAAAGAAAAACCGACACCTATACTATTAGTACTGGTTTTTAAAAAAACTGGCACCTGTAATATATTATTGGTATGGTTTTTTAAAAAAACCGACACCTACAAACCGAGCCGACATTTAAGAGCCGAGCCGGCGAGGAGATAAGTCTCTGTATCTCGATCTCTCAGTCCACTCTCCCCGTCTCTTCCTCTCTCTCTCTCGCTCTCCCTCTCTCCCTCAGATTTTTCGGCTGCTAGCTCACCGGGATGGAGACAGAGGGGCGGAGGGGTGGCGTGGGGATGGGGACAGGTCGCGGCATCGCCGACATCGGCGGGGAAGGGGACGGTCATCGGCATCGGCGGATCTGGCGGTGGGCTCACGGATCTGGCAGCGGTGGTCTCGCCAGGGCGGCGGCAAGCGACAGGCTCGCTGAGGGGAGACGGCGGCGACAGGTGGAGGAGCCCTCCCCTCCGCCAGATCCGGCGGAGGGGAAGGCGGCAACAGGGCATCCATCGTTGCCACGCCGCTGGTTGTATCTGGTTGTATCTGCCTTGAGCATAATCAAAATATCCAGATAGTCCTTAACTTGCTTTGTTTTTTTTGGTGTGTGTAGGTACTAGCAGCCAGTAGAAACAAAATATCAATTTTGAAGGTGTTTTCGCATTTGCTTTTTCTGGAGGTCTGTTTTCACTCATTATGTTTCTTATGTTGTTGAATCATGTTATTTCTGAAAGCATTGGAATCTCATGGATGATATCCTTTAACTCAAGCTACTTATCCATGTGTTTATATATATGGATTTATGGGGACTGCAATTTCCTGTTGGTGCTTAACAAACAATAGATTATTTTTCTAGATAATGAACAAACAGTAGATGATGTGCAATACAAATAATAAGTATTTTGGTAATTGAAAGTTTCAAACTGGTAATAATCATTGCGTTGCTCAATGTCTTGATGTTACAGAATAGAGCTTATATGCATGAAAGGGGCAATTCATACCATCCATGATCAGTTATTATCAGTCCATTATGGCATATCTATAATTTATATCTATAACTATCTATAAATAAAGCAAGTAGTGTTTTTATCCAAATTTTGTTTTGCCTGGCTATTTTGCAGAAAATCCCTTGAGTTTTTCCGAAATTAACTCGCAGTCCGCCTGATTATTTTTAAAAAAACAGTTAAAGAAAAAAAAGAGGTTATTTTGCAAAAAAACTCTTTGATTGTTTATAAAATTAACCCACAGTCCCAATGCTGAAAAGAAAGGAAGGGCTTGGATGAAAAAAAGACATCTTGTGTTCTTCTCTTTCGTTCCCATCCACGTCGCGCCCCGCCCCGCGCTTCCGCCCCTCCCTCCCGTCGCCGCTCGGAGCTCCCGCGTCGTCGCCTGGACATTCGTCTTTCGCTTGCTTCCCTCTCTGTGTCGTTGTCCCATTACAACGTACGAATATTTTGCTAGTATAGATATATTTGGACTTGAAGAGATATGTAAAATTAATCAAGACTTTTGACACACGAAGTGTTAACGCAATTTGCTCACTAATGGCGAAACTAAAATGCCTGCAGCATTTACGTGTCGAGGACAATCCACTTCTTGAGATGCCACACTTGGAGGCTGCTTCTATTCTGCTTGTAGGCCCTACCTTGAAAAAATTCAATGACCGGGGTATATTTAACATGCTTTTCATTGCATTGCTGATCACTATTTGATTTGCTGAAAGGGTAGTATAGAATAATATCCATCAGATGACTTATTTTAAGCTTATCGCTGTTGAAATATCATCGAATCTGGTTACTTTCAGACTATTAATGGGATGGAAATGAAAATAATGCCGTACTTCATATAGATAAGTTGCATTCTGGTCTTTCTTTTGGCTTATCTATTAAGGGATTGTTTGGTATTTTAGTCAGGGGACTAAAAATTAGTCCCTGGACTAAATATTTTAGTCTCTGCCTGTTTGGTTACAGGGACTAAAAGAGACTAAAGGTAGTTATTGCATTGTATAAAGACCATGTTACCCCTATGTTCATCAAACAACCCTGCATTTAGTTAACTGTTGTGGTGTACAATGCATCTTACTCCCAACAGAATAAGGTAGGCAGAAAGTAATCATGCAGTGTTTCAGAGGCTGTTTGGTATTTTAGTCCAGGGACTAAAGATTAGTCCCTGTACTAAATATTTTAGTCCCTGCCTGTTTGGTTGCAGGGACTAAAGGTAGTTAATTGCATAGTGTAAAGATCATATTACCCCTCGTACTGTTCTTCCTCGTTGCCGGACATTTCTTCAATCGATCTTTGTGGTGCCTTGAGTTGGGACGGCGCTGCGCGATGGGTGACCGAGTAGCAAGGCATGTGGGGCGGGACGGTGCTCGGCGGGGCGACGCGGGGAGGCGCTAGGTGGGGCGGTGCAGGTCGGCGCCGGGTGGCGCGGGAGGCGCTCGGTGGGGTGGTGCGGGTCGGTGCCGAGCGGCGTGGGAGGCGCCGGGCGCCGGGCGGGCGGGGCGGCGCGGGGGCGCCGGGCGGTCATGGAGCGGCGCTACCCGGCCGCGGCCGCGGCGGCGCGGCCGACGTGGGGTGGGCGACGCAGGGTGGCGCGGGAGGGGCGGCACGGGGAGGAGCAGGGCGACGCAAATGGCAGGGGCAACTTCACTGCTGAGGGCAAGCGCTGGAAATCTTTTGTATAGTCCCAATAAGCACCTATATTAGGGACTAATCAACTAATGCTAGTTTAGTCTGTTTTAGTCCCTACTGTTTGAAAAATTAGGGACTAATATGGACTAAACTACGAGACTAATGAATTTAGTCCCTCAACCAAACAGGCCCTCAGTGTGCTTAATCCACATTTTTTTAGTGAGCAAAGAACAATCAAGCATGGTTCAAAACTTCAATTCTGATGCATCTTTGCATAACTAATTCTAGAGCGTCGAGCGTGGGACCTGCGGCGACGACGGCCGAGGACCGGCGGCGACACGGACCGACGGCGACACGGGGCGAGGTCCGGACGGTGAGTGTGATTTGCGACGCTATACGGAAGAGAGACTAGCAACGTGAGCCACGGAGGGCATCCGAAGGAAAATCTAATTTGAGTCCCAATTAGTACCTTTATTAGAGACTAATGGACTAATGTCATTTTAATCCTTTTAGTCTTTCATGTTTAGGAGTTTAAGGACTAAAAGGGACTAAAATGAAAGGACTAATCTTTTCTTTTTTAGTCCCTGAACCAAACAGCTCCTAAGGTTCTGATAGGACTAAGAATGATTTTCCAAATGCTGAGAAATGAGTGAGTTCACTTTAAATGGCTCACCTGCACATATAGTGAGAATTGAGAACATGAACCAGGAGCGCATATTCTGGAGCTTTACAGTATCTACACCATCATAATGCCTAGATAATTCTTTTGATAAATTAATCAATCATGTGAGTTGATTAATAGGTTCGGTCAGATAAATATACACTGAATTGTTTGATGCAACCAGAATGGAGTATCTTATTACTTTATGGTTTTGGATATCTTATTACTTGCAAGTTTTTAAGTCCCTACTGTTATAATTTGATGAGTTTTGCATGTTTCATCCTTCACAAATAACTTTGGTTATTTGTAAATCAAGGTATACTAGCCAAAGCGTGAAGATGTTGGAAGATGTTTGAAAGTTGAATGCACTCCAATACTGAATGATTCTGAATTCCTGCCCAATTTTGTTGTTTCCTTACCTGTTTCTCTAGGTATTGAACAACTGATTATATATAAAGTATAAAAAATACTTTGTAAGCCAGATTTATCTTTGTCTAGTTAGTTGTTTGATGTATGCCTACATTAGAAGCAGTAGGTAGGGATAAAAGATATATTCTAAAATTACGGCACCTTTTCAGTGAAACTTTATTTGCCTTCCCATATGTTTCCTAGCCCTACTTTTATGGTGAGAATTGAGGAGGTGATACATACCGTGCGGTATTTATTTTTATAGTATATATGGATATTTCATCCATTTACCTAAATTAAATTATGCACTAAAATGATATGTCAAGTCCTTGATCAACTTTTTTTTACCAGGTACTGGTTGTCCAAAGGTGTGATTTGATGGAAGGAAATGTACTCAGGGGTGTTTCTGAGATTGCCTGGTGTGGTGGGATGCCAAGAAAAGGTGTTGCAAGGTTTGTTTATCCTTATAACTTTCATCATATTTCTTTTTGCAAATAAATATTCATTCTATCAGATGCATTAATTTCTTTTATGCTAATTTTTGTATCCAGTGAATACAATTGATTTTGTTAAACCTTCTTTCGAGTCTAGTTGGTTAAGGAAAAGATGAAACGACAATGCTGTTGTAGTAATAGATGGAGATGAGAGGATGGAATATCAGCTAACCCTAGATGATATCGATTCAAGTTTGCTATTATTATTATTTATGTACACCCCTGTTACAGATTATTCTTCCTGACCAGAAAAGATATTTTGCAGCCTTTAAATGTTTATAGATAGATTTATAGTGCATGTAAATGTTTGACTGTAAGTATACATGTTTGGTAATGGTGCATGAAGTCTAAAGTTTTGTTAAATGTTTTATGCAAAGTGAGCAATACAAATTTAATGCTAAATATTTTTTTGTTTTTAGGGAAATAGGTGTCGGTTTTATATATGAACCGGCACCTATAATACATAATAGGTACCGATAAAAATATAGAAACCGACATCTATTAGGCATTATAGGTGTTGGTTCTTATGGAAAACCAACATCTATTTAATAGGTGCCGGTTTTTAATAAGAACCGGCACCAATAACTTTGACTATTGATACCAACCAATAGGTATCGGGTCCAAAACCGACATCTATTAGACTTTCTATACTAGTATAAAAATAATTTATTAATAAAACTTATATATATATATATATACACACTCTCAAGTTACCACAAGAATCTGGTCAGCCATCGATTCAATAGATTATAATATCATGACCGTATGTTAATTACCGTGGATCTAAACAATGTCACATTCGGATTACAAATACCCTCCATGTTAAAATTAACCAACCTGACATTAGTTAACACTACTGAAAAAAGCCACGTTAGTCTTGGTTGGTAACCCTCAATAGTCTCGGTTGTCAAACAGGGACTATGCATCCGGGACTAGAGATGGGCGACCTCTAGTCCCGGTTAAATAACCGGGACTAGAGATGCATCTTTAGTCTCGGTTGAAGCCACCAACCGGGACTAAAGATGGCGGAGCCACGTGGCCGGCTCCTTCATCTTTAGTCCCGGTTGGTGGCTTCAACTGGGACTAAAGCATTTTTTTAATTTTTTTATTTTTCCTCCTGTTGCTTGTTTATATGTGCTTTTTGTTGTTTTTTCGTTGTTTTTTTGCCGAAATCAAATTCACATATCAAATTAACATCCTCAAATCACATCACAAATTCGCATCACAATTTTTTTCACAAATTCGCATCACAAATCCACAACACAAATCCACATCACAAATCCACAACACAAATCCACAACACAAATCCACATCACAAATCCACATCACAAATCCACATCACAAATCCACAACACAAATCCACATCACAGATTTACATCACAGATTCACATCACAAATCGAGTAATGAACATCATAGATACACACATATATATCAAATTTAGAACATCACAAAAATCTCTAAAAATCTTCAGATCCGTTGCTCCTGGAGAGGACGAGGAAGAGGAGGAAATGGAGGAGGCACTGACACCACCACCCGAGAAGACAATGCGCGCTGGGATATATATAGCCCTGATTTTAGTCCGTTGGTGTCACCAACCGGGACTAAAGATGATTTTCCTCTATTTTTAATTCATCTTTAGTCTCGGTTGGTGGTACCAACCGGACTAAAGATAATTTCCGCTATTTCTAATTCATCTTTAGTCCGTTGGTGGCACCAACCGGACTAAAGATAATTTTCCGCTATTTCTAATTCATCTTTAGTCCTGGTTGGTGCCACCAACTGGGACTAAAGATATTTTTCCGCTATTTTTCCAATTTTATTTGGTCCTGGCTAGGGTTAATAATTAAATAATTAGTAAATAGGGCAAAATTAAATTCATTAAATATAGGTTTAAAACAATAATATTAAAATTTAATCAAACATATATAATCCTAGACATTAATATGCCTTCTAGATAGTGTTCCTCTTTTGCCCCTCTCTATTTTTCATATTCATCTGAAGTTGTTGTTTTTTTGAAAAAAATTGACTTTTTTGTTTTATTTGTTTTATATTTTTTATGGACTTAGGAGCACACGAGAGGTAACCATATAAAATTTGAGCATAAACAAGCAAAAGACGTGGCCTGTGGAAAATTCAGAAGACACGCTCAGAGTCGGAAAAAAGCTTCCGGGCTCAAAAAGACAATCTTCTGAGGCTTTTCTGAGGAAAATAAAATTGCTGAACGCAGCAAAGCTGCGAACGAACGCATCCGAGATTTTTTTCTGATCGATTTTCATATATGGAACGTCTCGATCGAAGTCCGTATATGAAAGTTATGGCCGTTTTAAAAACCGACTCCAAGTTAGAGGCGAAACGGAAACAATGCGCGTAAAACTTGTTAAATGCGTATAAACTAGACGTGATGGTCGGGTTTAAATATTCTTATTAATATTGTACATCCCTCCGATTCTTATATTATCACCAAAATAATTTTACAAAGATTTTGTATATTGAGAATCATTAGTTAATAACAATATGATCTATGATCATATGTAATTATAATGTAATGATTAAATTAAAGCTTGCTTCTATCTTCAATCACCCACCCCCACACAACACCACATTCTTTAAAATTATAAATCCCCTCAAATTAATTTTATATATTTATATATTTTTATTAGGTTTAGTTAAAAAAATAAACACATTCATGGTGTTACCAAGCATCACTAAATATCAAAATTATCTTTAGTCTCGGTTGGTAACACCAACCGGGACAATAAATAGCATGTTTAGTCCCGGTTGGTGTTACCAACCGGGACTAAAGATGGTGTCAGAGCTCGGAGGTTGTCGAGCACTGGACATCTTTAGTCCCGTTGGTAACACCAACCGGGACAAAAATGACATCTTTAGTCCCTTGGTGTTATCAACCGGACTAAAATGCCCAGCATCGACAACCTCCGACAATATTTGAACCAGGACTAAAGATGATCTTTAGTCCCGCTTCTAGAAATCCGTAGCCTTTTTAAACCGGGACTAGAGATCATCTCTAGTTCCGGATGCAACTCAAACCGGGACTAATGTGGTTTTTGCTACTTCAACCAATGATGATTTATCCAGTAATGTAATTACCGTGGGTCCATCCAATTTCACGATTACATTACCATCTAATCTAATATACTCTCCACGCGAGACAGAGGTTCCCTTCGTGTTGCGCCCTTTTGGGCCAGATACTACGCATCGCGATCGGAGCAGCGCACGCAAGAAGGCAAGGTGGATGTGTGTGGCCAGGCGCACGCATGCAGCCACAGGTGAGTTTCGTTTCGCTATTTTCTAGATCAAAGATTTTATTTGTAACTTCTATTATGTTCTCTTAACTTGTCTGCCAGTTAATTTTACTTTGGATCACCAAACAATCTTGTCTTTATTTTAGTGGCAGATCCATGATCAAAATTCACCTGTGATGAATTTTTAATTAAAAGTTTTGTACGATAAAGTATAACATAAAAATAACATGTTTTAATTAAGTAATATATTAAACGACAAAAGTTATATTACAATTCATAATTGATATTTCAAAATATACTTAAAAACAAATCGTCGTGGAGGATGAGGTAAATTCATTCTCCGTCGTTTAATGCCTTGAAATCGATTCATAATCCTTTTATCATCAATTCTCTTGAATATTTCACATTCAATATAGCATATCATCAAATCATTGAGCTAATCATCAGCTATTTTATTTTGCAAATCAGTCTTGATAATATACATAGCCAAAAAGGTTATTTCCACAAATGTCATTGTAACTGGAAGAAGCAATGCTAGCTTTGTCACTGGAAGAAGCAATGCTAGCGCAATAAGACGATGAACCAATGGAAAGAACATATGTTTTTATCTTCACCACTAAACTTCCAAGATCAAGACAATTTCTGAAATCATCCACTCTCTTAGCATGATGAATGAATGTTTCAAGTTGATCCTTTATACATACACGATTAGTGGTAGAGAAATCCATATCATAAATTTATATGAGTCGAGTGAGCTTTTTCACATTGAACTTAGAAAAAAGAATCTCTTGGATCAAGGCAAGAAAAACAAACAAATATCTTTGTAGAAATCTCACTAAATTGATGATTCATCTTTGTGGACTCCAGCTCTACCTGCTCTGCCATGGGGAGGGGGGTTCCACGGTCAACTGAGCTATGACGAACGTCACACCTCGTCATAATAATGGATCCTCCTGTGCTTTATTTTATTTTAGATCATCCCGACCTTGAGTACGCCAGCTCTTGTTTGGTAATAAACCCCCTTAGCTGTATGTAGACAATTTTTTTTGATATATGACATATTGGATATAGATTAATAAAAGAGTTATGATCCAAAGTAATACAATGATAAAATTACATGGTCCTAAGTAAAACCATTAGTTGAAGAGTGACCTAAAACAAAACACTGAGAATATAAAAATGACAATATAAAAAGGGCTCAAAATAAAATTTACTCTTATCTAAATAATATCAGGTATTAAGTTGTTGATCTACAAATCAAAGTTTGGTTGCAGTCTTACGTTAATAAGTTCATGTATGATCACAACATCTATACTACCTCAAAATATTAGTTGGGGTAGTGTTCATGTTTACATCATCCCACCACTAACATTTGGGCCCCACAATTTATACGATTACATCACATTTTAGCTAAGTCATCTTTCATTTCATTATTAGCTTTTCCAAATTTTAAAATCACCTACTTATTCAATAAAAAAAATTATAGTATTACTTAGACTAAATAAATATTTATTAATTAATTTAATAAGATAAAAGCTTAATTTGTTTTTCGTTGCAATGCACGGGTTTTAGTCTAGTAGTTCATTAAAGTATACTGTCAATTTGCTTTGATTGATTTTGCTTGCTCTTGGGATTGCACTGTGGTCGCCACATACAATATTAACATAAGTATTCAATCAATTTATATAGTCTGACTAATCCGTACGTGCTCTAAAACTTATGCCATCATCTGACCATGGCTCTGTTTAGATAATTAGCCAAGGGCTAATTTAAGAACAAAAATTAGCTCTCAAATTAGTCCTTTAAAAATTAGTACGTTGAGTAGTTTAGATTCATGGGCTAATTTTAGAGCTAATTTGTGACGGCAGTGGATTACGGCGATGGCGGTGTCACAGCTGGTGACGGCAGGATGGACGCGATGCGCACGATGCTTAGGAGGAAGGAAGACAGACGCACTGTACTCTCTCTCTTAAAAACACATGAGATTAGTGGGACTTACGCCAAATTAACCCAAATAAGCACCCCTTAATAAGGAGATTTTTTTTGGGTGAGCTAATTCACTTTAGTCCCAAATTAACTCCTTTGTTTAGATCCTTAAAGGCTAATTAGGGCTAAAAGATAAGATGCTAATTTTTAGACCCTAGATCCAAAGAGAGCCCATGTATATTTTTTAGTTATTGAGATGTTGATCTACAAATCAACAAGTTGGCTTTCACCTAATAAGTTCATCCGTGTTCACTTCATCTGTAATACATAGAGTATTTCGTCAATTTGCTTCGATTAATTTCAGTTGCAATTAGAGCAAGTTCCATTAATTATGGTCGCCACATCTCTGCAGTACATGTAAGTATTTCACCTATTCACGTATTGACTAATCTGTAGGTGCTGTAACTATATAATACTGTTTTAGCATGTGCACAGCCAGTACAATTACTTGGTAAAATATTTCAATTTTGCGTATGTGCAATTTTTATATAATGATGCATGAGTAGCTTATATTGTAGTAATATACACGACCTGTGATTTGCATGAATTGCACGAAAAAGACTAATATAATATGAAAAATGCGGCTCAATTATTTTCCTATTTCCATAGACTAGATAAAAAAAGTAAAGATTAAGTTCATCTTTGGAAAACGGAGAAAATTTGAAAGGCTTTAAGAGGAACAACACAAAATATTGGAAAGATTTGCGCTAGCCCAAAACAAGTGTGTGAATAGACATGCATACACATGCATATTGTCGATCCTGGGGTCCTAACATAAAACACTTCGAGAAAAATAATTAGATAGCAATATTTTATAACATAGGCCAATCTCAATGTAACGTTTCATGTCATTATTTTTTTAATACTACTTGTCTTAAAAACTGAAACATGAAATAATTCAGTGGGATAGTTTCGTTCCACAGTTTTTCATAGAGTTTTGTAACAATTATTTCTTTGTCATTTCTTAAAATAGATGACTTTGTATGTGTATCTGCCTATATATATATATATCATCATTCGCACAAATATAAAGCCACATTTACACATGTATAAATCAGCATTAAAATTCAGCATTCACACATATATAAATCCGCAAATATTGTGGCATTGAACCCCATCATTCACATAAGATTAAAATTCAGCATATATAGTGTATCATTCAGACTTTAGGTAGATAAACCATTATACTGTATCATTCACACAGAGTCAAATTTACAAAATGCATAAACTAAGGTAGATAAAATGACACACATTATATTGTTGCATTCACTTAAACTAAGATAGTCTCGATAGACAAACTGCAACAGAATTATCACTTGAACAAGTGAAATCTAAAAAAATTAATTGACAATTAGTATTCCAGCTATGTACTAGAATTCTTACTGACAATTTGAGAACTTTAGATGGCAGCATTTGGGATAACCAAAAATTCGGGTCGGGTAGTTCGGGTTTGTAGAATTCTTTTTTCTTTTAGCAGAACCGAGGGATAAGCATAATTAAAATGTTATCGTTTGTAATGTTATGTGTTAAACGAAACACACTATATATTAAAAGTACCATGGTTTATTTATAGAAACTAATAAACATGAAGTTTGTATCCATCTTGGGCTCTCCAACAAGAAATTAATTTAATTTTGAAATTATGATTTAATAATTAACAAGTTACAACTAATATTTGGACTCAAGCATAAAAAAGATCACATATTCACATGGAACAAAAATAGTAATGTTTATAATAGATATCAACAAATACACCGTGCAACGCTTGAGTTGACGCGTTGCATGAATTGACGGCTAGTATGTATAATTAGCGATTTAAATATTAATGTTGATAAATAAATTTTGATGAAAATTTTAAAATCAATTTCAAAATTAAAAGTTTAAATTTAAATTTTGATAATGGTTGATTCTATGGAGAGTAGAGCAGACGGTGGGGGGCTAGTTGATCGAGATCATGGCGCTAGAGGGATTTGATTTTTGAGATGCTCTGCAAAGCATAGGCTCCAACGGCCGTGAGTGAGGACAGACAGTCAACTTCGGCAAATGGTGTTGACTTCGACAATCTGAGAGAAAAATGTGACCGACAGGTGGGGCCCAGATTGGTGATCGAGCCATCCGATCAACGGTGGGGCCGTGCAGACCAACGGTTGGGATCCATCCATCATTTCCTCTGTCGCGAGATCATGATTGTCGAATTTTTCCATACTTCTTTGGACGCCTCATCATCTCCCAAAATGTTGCGTCTTTTGCTGTGAATTTTTACACGACATTCATATTGAACCCCAATAGGAACTTATACACAGGAACATCCCTACAAATTTGAAAAATCGATGCACGGTTCTTATTTTATTTTATTTTATTTACTTATTTTAAAAAAAACTTATCAAAACTGTACAGACTTCTTCCCGGAAGACCGACTAGTGGGCCCTACGCCGGGTCCACATGGCAGCCTCAAGTAGTGGAAAGCTTCTTCTGCCATACTACTAGTAGAACCATATTAAGCAACCATGCAACATGGACAAAAACATCGATTAACCACCCCACAAAGCTTTGCTTTTATTACCCACTAGATGAAGACAAAACAACCCCCAATCAGTAGCATCTCATCACCAAAATCACAAGATCCACACCCCACCCCCCTCTCGGGCCCACCTGTCAGTATCCCCTGGGAAAAATGTGGTCCCCACATCAAACACAGGTGGCCCCCACACGAAGCATCTCCCCTTCCAAACGGCTACTTCCATCTTCCCCCGAGGCTCCCCTCCCCCATGGCCCCATCCCCACCGCGCGCTCTGCCCCAGTCAAATATCAGCCGTCCGATCCCCCATCCGACGGCCGGATCTCACTCCCAAGCCCCGACCGTTGCCACTGAGGGGCCGCCACGTCATCCCCGGCCGCCTCCCGCCGACTCGACCGTTGGGGCTCGCCGTTTCGAAAAAGTCGAGCGGAATAAATCCTCTCGTTCCCCGAGCCCAATCGATTGCTCACTCATCGATCCCCTCCTCCATCACATGAGAGATCTCGAGATCCCTATAATTTCTCTCTCGATTCGTCGCGGCCAATCCTTCCTCCCCGAGCTCGAGCTGATCGGCGCGAGCTTTTTCTCGCCGGAGTTGAGCTCAGCTGGTGGTGGATTTGAATTTGAGTTTGAGCTGTAGTGAGCTGAAGTGATTTGGTGGAGGTGGTGGGGATGTCGAGGCGGCTGTCGTTGCCGGCGGGGGCGCCGGTGACGGTGGCGGTGTCGCCGGTGCGGAGCACGGGTTGTGGGGATGCGGTGGTGAGGAGAGGGAGCGGGCTGACGTCCCCCGTCCCGAGGCACTCGCTCGGGTCGTCCACCGCCACGCTGCAGGTCTCGCCGGTGCGGCGGAGCGGCGGGAGCCGGTACCTCGGCGTGTCGAGGGATGGGGGTGCGGATGAGAGCGCCGAGTTCGTGCACTACACCGTGCACATCCCGCCCACGCCCGACCGGGCGGCATCCGTGGCGAGCGAGGCGACGGCGGACGTGGGGGCGGAGGAGGTGCGGCCGCAGAGGAGCTACATCTCCGGGACGATATTCACCGGCGGGCTCAACTGCGCCACGCGCGGCCACGTGCTCAATTTCTCCGGCGAGGGGGCCAGGCCGGCGACGGCGGCGTCCGGGAACATGTCGTGCAAGATGCGGGGGTGCGACATGCCGGCGTTCCTCAACGGCGGCCGCCCCCCGTGCGACTGCGGGTTCATGATCTGCAAGGAGTGCTACGCGGAGTGCGCCGCCGGCAACTGCCCGGGTTGCAAGGAGGCCTTCTCCGCCGGGTCCGACACCGACGGCGACGACTCCGACTCCGTCACCGACGACGACGAGGCCGTGTCCTCCTCCGAGGAGAGGGATCAGCTGCCGCTGACATCCATGGCGAGGAAGTTCTCCGTAGTGCACTCCATGAAGGTCCCCGGCGCCGGCAACGGCAACGGCAAGCCGGCCGAGTTCGACCACGCCCGCTGGCTCTTCGAGACCAAGGGCACCTACGGCTACGGCAACGCTCTCTGGCCCAAGGACGGCCACGCCCATGGCGGTGCCGGCGCCGGCGCCACCAACGGCTTCGTCGGCGTCGACGAGCCCCCCAACTTCGGCGCCCGCTGCCGCCGCCCCCTCACCCGGAAGACCAGCGTCTCTCAGGCCATCCTTAGCCCTTACAGGTACCACCAAATTCAAACACATTGTACCAAAATTTGAGCAAAATTCGATGGAATTAGTTAACATTTTGAGGTGAATTAAACAGATTGTTGATTGCGATTCGGCTGGTGGCGCTGGGGTTCTTCCTCGCGTGGCGGATTCGCCACCCAAATCCGGAGGCGGTGTGGCTGTGGGCGATGTCGGTGTCATGCGAGGTGTGGTTCGCCTTCTCATGGCTGCTCGACAGTCTCCCCAAGCTCTGTCCCGTCCACCGCGCCGCCGACCTCGCAATCCTCGCCGAGCGGTTCGAGTCGCCGACGGCGCGGAACCCCAAGGGACGGTCCGACCTCCCCGGGATCGACGTGTTCGTCACTAGCGCCGACCCGGAGAAGGAGCCGCCGCTGGTCACCGCGAACACCATACTCTCCATCCTCGCCGCGGACTACCCCGTCGAGAAGCTGGCCTGCTACCTGTCCGACGACGGCGGCGCGCTGCTGTCGTTCGAGGCGCTCGCCGAGACGGCCAGCTTCGCGCGCACATGGGTGCCGTTCTGCCGCAAGCACGGCGTCGAGCCGCGGTGCCCCGAGGCGTATTTTGGTCAGAAGAGGGATTTCCTCAAGAACAAGGTGCGCGTCGACTTCGTCCGTGAGCGGAGGAAGGTGAAGCGCGAGTACGATGAGTTCAAGGTGCGGGTGAACTCGCTGCCGGAGGCGATCCGGCGGCGTTCTGACGCGTACAACGCCGGCGAGGAGCTGCGCGCCAGGAGGCGGCAGCAGGAGGAGGCCGCCGCGGCTGGTGGCGGCGAGCTTGGAGCGGCGGCGACGGCGGCGGTTGTTGAGACCGCCGCCGTGAAGGCCACCTGGATGTCCGACGGCTCGCACTGGCCGGGGACGTGGACGTGCCCCGCGCCGGACCACTCCCGCGGCGACCACGCCGGCATCATCCAGGCGATGCTGGCGCCGCCGACATCGGAGCCGGTGCTGGGAGGCGAGGCGGCGGAGTGCGGCGGGCTAATCGACACCACCGGCGTGGACGTCCGCCTCCCGATGCTGGTGTACGTGTCGCGGGAGAAGCGTCCAGGTTACGACCACAACAAGAAGGCCGGCGCCATGAACGCGCTGGTGCGGACGAGCGCCATCATGTCGAACGGGCCCTTCATCCTCAACCTCGACTGCGACCACTACGTGCACAACTCGTCGGCGCTCCGGGAGGGGATGTGCTTCATGCTCGACCGCGGCGGCGACCGCGTCTGCTTCGTCCAGTTCCCGCAGCGGTTCGAGGGCATCGACCCCAGCGACCGGTACGCCAACCACAACCTCGTCTTCTTCGACGTGTCCATGCGCGCCATGGACGGGCTCCAGGGCCCCATGTATGTCGGCACCGGCTGCGTGTTCCGCCGCACCGCGCTGTACGGCTTCAGCCCGCCGCGCGCCACCGAGCACCATGGCTGGCTCGGCCGCAAGAAGATCAAGCTGTTCTTGACAAAGAAGAAGAGCATGGGGAAGAAGACTGACAGGACGGAGGACGACACCGAGATGATGCTTCCCCGATCGAAGACGACGACGGGCGGCCGCTCGGCGGCGGCGTCGGCGGCGGCGACATCGAGTCGTCGGCGGTGCTGCCGAAGCGGTTCGGCGGGTCGGCGACGTTCGTGGCGTCGATCCCGGTGGCGGAGTACCAGGGGCGGCTGCTGCAGGACACGCCGGGGTGCCACCACGGCCGCCCCGCCGGCGCGCTCGCCGTGCCGCGCGAGCCGCTCGACGCCGCCACGGTGGCGGAGGCCATCAGCGTGATCTCCTGCTTCTACGAGGAGAAGACGGAGTGGGGACGGCGGATCGGGTGGATCTACGGCTCCGTCACCGAGGACGTGGTCACCGGCTACCGGATGCACAACCGCGGGTGGCGCTCCGTCTACTGCGTGACGCGTCGCGACGCGTTCCGCGGGACGGCGCCGATCAACCTCACCGACCGCCTCCACCAGGTGCTCCGGTGGGCGACGGGCTCCGTCGAGATCTTCTTCTCCCGCAACAACGCGCTCTTCGCCTCGCCGCGGATGAAGCTGCTGCAGCGGGTCGCCTACTTCAACGCCGGCATGTACCCGTTCACCTCCGCGTTCCTCCTCGTCTACTGCCTCCTCCCGGCCGTCTCCCTCTTCTCCGGCAAGTTCATCGTGCAGCATCTCAGCGCCACCTTCCTCGTCTTCCTCCTCGTGATCACGCTCACCCTCTGCCTCCTCGCGCTGCTGGAGATCAAGTGGTCCGGGATCACGCTCCACGAGTGGTGGCGCAACGAGCAGTTCTGGGTGATCGGTGGCACGAGCGCGCACCCGGCCGCCGTATTGCAAGGCCTCCTCAAGGTGATCGCCGGCGTTGACATCTCCTTCACCCTGACGTCCAAGCCGGGGAACGGCGGCGACGGCGGAGGCGGCGAGGGGAACGAGGAGGACGCGTTCGCGGAGCTGTACGAGGTGAGGTGGAGCTACCTGATGGTGCCGCCGGTGACGATCATGATGGTGAACGCGGTGGCGATCGCCGTGGCGGCGGCGAGGACGCTGTACAGCGAGTTCCCGCAGTGGAGCAAGCTGCTCGGCGGCGCGTTCTTCAGCTTCTGGGTGTTGTGCCACCTCTACCCGTTCGCCAAGGGGCTCCTTGGCCGCCGCGGCCGCGTGCCGACCATCGTGTTCGTCTGGTCAGGACTCATCTCCATGATCATCTCCCTCCTCTGGGTCTACATCAGCCCGCCGGCCGGCGCACGGGAGCGCATCGGCGGCGGCGGATTCAGCTTCCCGTAGCCGAAGAAGAAGAAGAAGAAGTATTTATCAGTAGTGTAGTAGTATCAAGTTCAGTTTCTGAAGCTCTGAACTTTCTGAAGCTCACATGAAGGAGTGCTTGCTTCATGGGGCGTTTGTCAAATTCAGTTGAGTAAAAGTACTTTCACCGGATTATTAGGTGTGATTAATCGATTGTTATGTATCAATTAAGTTACTTGTGATTAATTGATACTGATTATGTATCGATTATTGAAGACATGTCATATGATTATCTGTAATTGTATATTGTGTGTCTGATGAATCCTGTCTTGGTCTGTGCTGAAAAAAAAATTCAAAGTCCAGCAGGAAAGCAAGCAGCAATTCTTGTCTTGGTTTGTGGTTGCTTTGCTCGTCGATCTCTCGGGCCAGAATTGAGATTGCAGATTCATTACGTAGCAAAATTTCCTCTGAATTACATTATGGAGGTCGAAATTTCCAGTGACCGACAGACAGAAATATAAATTACCTTTTGCTTTGTTTTCAGTCTTTTTCTGTTCGGAACGTAGGATTTCTGTTTTTGCAAAATTCTTGCGAAATCGGTGTATTCAAAATGGAACCTGACACAATATGCATGGAATCTAACTCAGTGGATTCAGAGTAACTGAACTATTTCCTCTGAATTTGGATGTTTGAAAACTGGCCTTATTCAGCTGTAATTGTACCCAATACGGTGTCACCTGCCTTATTGGCATGATCTCGATAGACATGATATTCATTTGATGAAGAATAAGTTAGGACAAAAAAACAAAAAAAACAATTAGTGCATCATTAAATGGGTTTTAATTATTATAAACTTTGATAAATGAATTTATTTGATATTTCTGTATAGAAAGTTTTACACGAAACATATCGTTACCGTTTAGCAGTTTGAAAAATATGTTAACGGAAACTGACATAGAATTTACATCTTCATCAGAAAAGGACAAGATTGACAATGATTTTCAATCTTCCATTTTAACCTCCAAACTAGAACACATTCAGACGCATCTCTCGTTATTCATCCATTCATGAAGCAAAATGATACCTTTGACACTGAACACGCCCATAGAAAGGCACATAAAACACACAACCACAAACTTAAAAACACAAAATTACTCGCACGAACTCAAACGCCACGAGAATTTGGACATTTCTGCGGCTCTCATTATTTAGTTATCACCCAAACAGTAATACTCCAGGTGGGACAGTGGATAGATCATAGAGGTATTCTCTTTAGGCGTATTCGTTAGGGTGAGCGACGAGGTAGTCCTCGATCATCTTGAGCATGCCGTAGTAGCCGTCGACGATGCCCTTCTCCTTCTCCGGCGATAGCGAGCTGCCGTCTTCGAGCTCGTACTCCACCTTGAGCTTGGCCACGCAGGAGGCGGCGCCGGTGGCCTCGAGCTTCGTCTCCGTCGAGTGCGACTTGAGCTTGCCCACCTTGCTTTCTGCCTCCAGCACCTCCGACTTGAGGACATGTGCTGCGCCGTCGCACACCGCCACTCGGGTCTTGTATGTGCTTCCAACGCCAGCGCCTGCATATGATTTTAACATTTGTTATCACATATACCCGATCAAAGTGTTTTTAAAAAACAAAGTGTTTACTATCGGTTATTTTGAAAGGAAGAGAGCAGAATCAGTAGATACAAGTACTTAGCTGATAACATTGACTAGCACGTTTCCATAATTAGAATACGGTAAACAAGAGTTTCATGCTTATATTAAAAACACTGTACATTTTAATATCCCTTTTACTATTTACGATTTCTTTGTGAAAGGATGAGTAATCAGAAATGTCCTCAGTTATTTTGAATCGAAAAGAGTAGAATTAGATACAAGTACTTCTTAGATATTGTTCTGGACCTACCAGGGTTAAGCTTCATGGTGTAGATGGTGCCCGGACCGCCATTCCCCTCGACCGCAATGTCGTCGACCAAGCCGGCGCAAGCCTTGGGCATGGCGGACGCGTCCATGAACGCCTTCCACAGCCGCTCCGCCGACACCGCGACGGCGTGCTCGTCGTAGACACATGCCGGAGCCATCACTGAAGATATATCTAGCTAACTAGCTAGTTGTAGTTGCAACTGATGATCACTCTACTGACCACTTATGACTGTAGCTAGCTAGAGCTGCTTGTGCTTGTGCTTCAGAGGTGAGCAGCAGCATGGGTTACTTATAGGGTGGCAACAGGAGAGAAGAAGACATCATCCAGAATAAATGTTGCAGTTGGGAACACAGCTCCATCAGATTTTTGGTTGCTACAGTTGCATATGCTGACCTTTGTGTGGAATTCTGGTGTTCTGGAAGTTGGAATACTGGGGAACTGGAGATCACATGGCTTGACCTGTGGAAATTAAGGGTTTTTATTTTGTTTTGTTCAATCTGAAACTGATCAGTCCAGACTCCAGAGCTGACCAGGGGATCTAGAAGTGCTGACATTTGAGACCTGGGCGTAGGACAGTTGGGAGAATAATCATATGAGATCAGGGTCTCAGATTATTCGTCGGATTATTGAAACTGATTGTTTGTTCTACATTCAAAACAGAATTTTTATGGTACAATATTCTCTATTTTCAAAGTATTTAATTTATTTTCATAATCAATCGGTGGTAGGTAATCGATGATAAGTAATATAAATCAAACATACCCTAAATTATATGCTTCTAGATGATAATACGACTACATGTCATGCTCTGAGATGGGTCTAAACAAATACCTTTCTCTCGGGAGGTATTAATTTGATTAATTTCTTCCGGTCTTGACGGGTTTCTTAGCGGATCAATTTTCACCGTGCCACCTCGGATATAGACAACATATACAATATCGTCGATTGATAGACTCAATCTGATGTCACGGTCACCTCGACAAACCGAGCTTTAATGCAAAATTTCCACCTTGCCACCTCGGACCGATAGGTGTATCGTTCCAGCATTCAAAACTTGTATCAAAATATACTTGTTGTTCTTACGTTTTTCAAAACACTTTTATAGAAGTTTTTTTTACTTCCTACCCTTCGTATGGCAAGATGATTAAGATATAATTAAGGAGGATAGTAATGTAAGCCCCTGTTATTCTCAACAGAATTAGGAGAATCTCTGTCAAACGGTTTATTTTGTAACTAATTCCGAGAAAAATCAATTCAAGTGATTCAGCAATTTTACATAGAGAGTGAGAATGATCTGAAAACCAAGTTTCTCTCAGAATCATCTGAAACTAGTTTCTCTCGAGAATCACTTGAAATATTGTTCTAATTATTACTTTATTATATCGATTCTAATTCTCTCTAGAATCCGATTTAGAAGAATCAAAATCTAGAATCAGAGAATCACAAAATCATGAGTCCTACCAAACGAGCCCTAATTGTTATACGTCCTAGTTTAATACGAGATTTGTTACAACGACAAGCAAATTGAAATTGAAACGAAAAGAGTACAACCTTTCTATCTTTCACTTTTAATTAATTTTATCATCCTTGAAAAAGTATCAAAGAGGTAACATATTTTTTCTTATGTAAAATTTTAGATACCTCGAAGTACTTTTTCAAAGATCATAAAATTTCTATTGAACTTTTTAGTTGATCATGATAGAGCGATGGCTATGTGTGCATCCTTAGTTCACTTCAGTTGGCTGGAGTTACCGCTCTTGCATTTTGCATAAAGTTCTCTTTTAAATACTTATTTGTTAGTTCAATCATATATAAGTTACTCCCGTGCAATTTGTATGCGTAATTTGATTGCGGATGGATCATAGAGTATCACCAATAATCCATTCAAATTTTATCTTTTAAATTAGAGTATCATTTAGATGAGCTGTTGATGATGCTCTTGCATCTGCATTTTACACGTTTCATCCATAACAATCTAGTCTGCTGTTGCCTCTCAATGTTTTCAAAATACGTTATACGTTTCATGTCATACTTGTTTTACCCACCAAAATTGCCGTTGCAACGTGCACGTACACGCAGGGAATTTTCTATTTTGTCACTGTAATCTTGCCTAATATGCTATTGGTCGCCTTTTGTCATATATATTGGTATGACGTCAATAAGATATATGTAGAAATAAGGGACCTTTGCATTGGTTTGCAATAATACAATGTATTAGACTCCAAATGAAACCACAACACATTCTGAGATGTTTGTCTCTTTATTCATTCTTGAAGTAAAATGACACATACAACACCATATCACAAATTGCTAATTGCTCTCACAAAATCAAACACAACGAGAAAATTGGATTTTTCTCACATTATTTAATCATCACACAGCAGTAATGCAAATATTGGGTGGATGGATTGTGTTGGTTGAGGCATTATTTTTAGGCGAATTCGGTAGGATGAGCGACGAGGTACGCCTCCATCATCTTGATCATGCCAAAGTAGCCGTCGACCATCGTCTTCTCCTGCTCCGGCGATAGCGAGCTGCTGTCGGCGAGCTCGTACTCCACCTTGATCTTGGTCACGCAGGAGTTGTCACCGGCGGCCTCGAGCTTCGCCTCCGTCGAGTGCGACTTGAGCTTGCCGACCTTGCTTTCTGCCTCCAACACCTCCGACTTGAGGACATGTGCTGCGCCGTCGCACACCGCCACTCGGGTCTTGTATGTGCTCCCAACGCCAGCGCCTGCATATAATTGTAATATTTGCTATTATCATACACCAATCAATTTCATTTGCATTGCACCATTGTAACTTTATCCCTCATAATTGGTTAAAATCCTAATTTGTCTTGAGATAGTACTGGGTGATAGAGGAGGCTATGTTAGCAGAAAGATCCAAACAATGGATGTAAACAAATTAATTAAAGGCCAAAAATCTAAAAATTACAGGTGTACCAAGCGAAAATTGAGTCTTTTTCTTCTTTTTTTTGAAAAAAATGAGTCCTCTTCTTTTCAAGTGTAGAAAAAGAAGGGCATTGTTCAGGACCAACCAGGGTTAAGCTTCATGGTGTAGATGGTACCCGGACCGCCATTCCCCTCGACCACAATGTCGTCGACGAAACCGGCACACACCTTGGGCATGGCGGACGCGTCCATGAACACCTTCCACAGTCTCTCCGCCGACACCGCGACGGTGTGCTCGTCGGAGACGCAGGCCGGAGCCATCACTGATATCTCTACCTTCTTGCAACTGATCACACTAGTGACCACTGATGGCTAATGTGAGGCTTGTCTGAGGGTGTGTGTGCTTCAATGGTTAGCAGTAGCATGTGCTACTTATAGGTTGGGCAATGGAAGAGTTTGATCGGCATCATTTTGCAGCTGGAAACTTGGAACGCATTGCCCTGTCCGTTCAGGGTTTTCCTCCAACAAATTGGCTTCTAGAATTGCTAGATCATGTGGAATTCAGAATTGTGGTGGTCAGGAAGTTGGACTATGGAGATCACATGGCTTGACCTGTGGAAAATTCAGGGTTTGTTGTTTGTTCTGCAGCTGATCAGGATTCAGCCCAGAGCTGACTAGCCGATCTAGAAGTGCTGAAATTCAGGCTCCAATGTTTCAAAATAAACCAATTACTAGAGTTTAAACTTAACTTTGTTTTAAAATAAATCAATTCATACCTCTTACCTGTCCTAATCCATAAATCGAAAAGTTTTATCCCTTCCATATCATTTACAATTACTCATCCTCCCAACAATTTTACCTCAAAACCATTTTATCTTTTTCCCTCACGACTAGTATTTGCCTTGAGATCCCCTTTTCGATCCGGCTGCCACGGTCATATGTCAGCTGCATGGCATAATCTGTGGTATTCTTCTCGATAGATAGACCTGATCGCGCATTCTTTTTGAAGATTATGGCTGGTCGATCATGTACACATTATTTATTTATGTCACGTTTTTAGAAGCATTTTTTAAAAAGAAAATATATTAATATCCCAGCTTCTGCATCGATTGATGCATATGACTGTTTATTATTACAGCCTCAAACCACAAGTTCAAAAATTCGGCAATTACAGTCTCAAACCACAAGTTCAAAAATCCAGCAAGACAAATTTAAAAAAACACCGAACACAATTAAAAACCAATTCTATTGCTAAATCTCTAGCCAAAACGAGAAAAACTTTCATCACAATTGATTTAATAACCCTACAACCCTTCATCATGAATAAGCGATCCTCCTCCTTCTGTAGAAGAGCCTAATGCCTTATCCAGTAGGTTTATCTGAAGATAACCTATAAACACAGAAAGGTGGTTTTACATTATCAAACACAATTTCATTCCTAGTTAATCACAAGGCCCAACATAAAGCACTTGCACCAACAAGGATCTGCAACCTCAATTTCTTATTTAAACCCTGTAGCGAACAGGTGAACACGTTTTTAGAAGCATAGTTCTTTAAAAGCTTACTATATCGGTACTGCTTAAATAACTCGTTCTTAACCTATTCTTTAAGCTTTATAATATATTACTATTGACAATTACTCCACTTCTTTAATACAAGTTGTACATTATTAGGCCATCGTCTTCTTTCTGTTTTGAAAAGATCCCATTTCCACTCCTTTTTCAAAATGAAAATCTTCCGGTACTGGCCAGCAAGTAAATTGTTGCCTTGATGGTGACTGCTTTGCAAATACTTACTCGCTTTTCAATAGATTATGCTATTGACTTTTAGCATGATGTTTGATTATTCGTCTTGTTTTTAAAAAGTATAGTTGTTTATTTTGTTCTGACATATTTTACATTAAATTTTTAAATAAAATGAATGTTCAAACGTTATTCTAAAAGTCAACGGTATCATCTATTAAAAATAAGACATTATGTGAATTTTAGCGACCCTTCTGCCGAGATCGTATTGGCCGCTTCAGCGTTGTGTAGCACTCCTCGTCACAGATTTGTTTATTTTGTCGCTGTCATAGTGAGAGAGAAGTTGTCCTGCTCCCCACGATCTCCATCTAACAGCTGAGTCGCCGCCAAGAGTCGACCTGGCCTCCTTGCCTCACCCTTGCGCTGAGCCTTCTCTGCCAAGACAACAAACCAGAGAAGTCACGTGCGTCGTCTTCCGACGATGCACCGCACCGAATAGCCCAACAAGGCTGAACAATCCGTCGTGATCTACTACAAGCCTAGTCGTCGTACAATGTCATCGCCGCAAGCGTCGTCTATTGACGCAATCCCACACTGCACTGACCGTTGCCAAGCAGCGTCAGTCGCAATGGTCCGCTGCAAGCCGCCATAAACCGACAACCATGCAAACAACCCCTGGCTGCCATCATAACTTCGAAAACCTGCACAAGAGCTCATCAACCCTTAAGCTTTTCACACGACAGAGAGGTTGCCATCGGCTGAGGCTTCCCAAGACCCTGGTCCGCCGTTGCACCTCCCATCGCCATGCCACCGCACTCGCACCTCCGAATCTATCACCGCCCACCACTGCACCTGCGCCCCCTGCCGGCCAGCCTTCACGTGCCGCCACCGGGCGCGCCTCGTCATGTCGCACCTGTTAGTGATATGCCCTAGAGGCAAAATGGAGATGTTGGATATCATGGTCAATGTTTATGTATTTATGAATAAAGTGTTATTCAGTTCCATGAAATAGACATCTTGTATTGATGAATAAGTACGTGACTTATTTATTAGACTCTTTATGTATGAATCTATTTCTAAATGATCCCTGATCATACGTCATATTATTGGAACTAATATGATTCTAAGATCGGCATGTTTATTGATTGATAATCATGTCTCATAGATCATGGGTATGAAGATACCAAATCAATGAAACATGGACATATGTGTTAGAGAACACATTGTTGGATAGACCCACCATGAGACACTACACGAATTAATGTGCCATTAGTTGGTCTCAGGTAGTGTTGGTATAAAGTCCTTAGACCTGAGATCACCATGGATTCCAACATGTGTAGTAGCCTACTTTGGGACTACCAAACGCTATTCCGTAACTGGGTAGTTATAAAGGTAGTTTTTGGGTTTGCTACGAAACATGGAGTGGGATGTGAGTGATCAAGATGGAATTTTCCCCTCCTTTGGAGAGATATCTCTGGCCCCTCGAGGTAATGGATTATGGAAATGCATGGCCATGCTAAGTTGATTGAGGAGTCAATCAACAGATAGATAATCCAATATGGTTCGAATGAATTGTTAAGCTATTGACGGGATGGCATACATCTTGCCTATAGCTTAATTGGTATCGTGAGGCAAAGGGATTTGTGTACATATTATAGGTTTAGAGTCGATATTATATTATTGTATACTATGGTGTCAATATGTGCTGCTAGGCGCCGCTATTGACAGGTCCGCTGAGTTGGACTCGAGCCGACGATCGGCTAAGTTGGACTATAGCCGAAACCGACTATACCTGAACCTACAGGGTCGCACGCTTAAGGGGATAAGAACAGGCATTCGAGTTGGACTCGGATACGGCTCGATCGGATAGGGATCCGATTGGATAGAGTCTTATGGTCTTACGACGTATGGGCAGCCAACTCTATGAGATTCTGATGAGATCCGATTCAAAATAGAATCCGGATCGGCCACTAGTCCCAGTCGGCCAACTTTATATAAAGGGGCGAGGGGTGGAGAGCTGTGATACATCAAGTACGTCAATTGAAGTCAATTGCGCCGAAATCAATCTGATCACACGCGGCTTTAGAAGTCGGTGAGATCAATCTCCACGGAAACCCTCCCCACCTTCGAGCCAAACCCTAGCCTTGCATCGCGTGCTAGCACACGGGTGTTCGGCGTTCTGTCCCCGGACGTGTGGATACCGGTAGAGGCGCTACTACGTTGCGCGCTGTTGATCGGCTACGAATCAGCTGTGGTGGAATCGGCTACGGTCGAGCGCATCGGAGCGAGGCGCGAGAACGCGGTCAGACGACTCGGCGAATCAGCTACATCGGTGAATCGGCTGTCCCCAGGAATCGGCTGTCGGCTTGCGGGAATCGGCTGTCATCGGCCAGCATAGTTCCAGATCGGATAGCCCTGATTGGCTATTTTCGCTGCATACTCCAATCGGTAACGATCTATCGGCCCTTACTTGCAAGTGTTTCTGGTTTGCGTGGTAGAAAAGTTTTGTTTTTCGGCTAGCGTAACCTCCGCGTAACCCTTTAGTGGTATCAGAGCTAATATTGCTTAGTTCGGGTTTTAGATTGGATCTGGAACAAGTTTTGCACACGGGTTGATTAAATCAATCGGTTTTACGGGATCTGTTGAGAAGAGTAGATGGTAATTGCGTTCCTTGATAGTTTATCGGAACAGCATAATGTGATTACGTCGAAGCAATATCCATAGAACTCGGTTTGAGTCGGCTTCGAGATAGCGTTCCTTGATAGTGTATCGGAACGGTATAATGTGATTATACCGAAGCTATCTCGTAGTCCGACCTTGTTTGTTGCCTCGCGCATACACAAACCATCTCCCTTGATAGTGTATCGGGACGGCATAATGTGATTATGCCGATATGGTTTCCGTAAGCGATTTCATAGATTGGATCTATGAATTTCGTGTGGTGTTCCGGGCGCTGCCCGGAAGCCCACGAGGGGGCGGCTTCCCCCTCGACCCCCTGCCCGCTAACCAGCTAGCGGGACCGCCGTGTGCGTACCCCCTTATAGGTCGTCTCGATGTCGTATCTCTGCGATAGGTAGAAAACGTTCTACGCCTAACTTGTTTTTGCAGAGAATGCTTTGAGATGGTATGACCCTATTGTATGTATGAGATGCATGTGATGCGTGTAATATTCTTTCATATGTGCAATCCCCGTAATATTCTTTCTTACGTGCAATGCTTGTAATATTCTTTCACGACCTACGAGTCGATGTAATATTCAATTAGAGCTTCTATAATAGTAGCTTAGTTTGAAGAAATCAAGCATTCGGCACTCGGAAGAACGGTGATGAAGATGGAGATCCTCTACACCGGCATGGAGATGGAGAATCACCATGTGAAGGGGGCCATACTATTTCATTATATGCTATTCTACTGGCTTTCATATATGTGATATATTTGTTTGATAGGATAGCATCACTCGCAAAATTAAGTAATAATGATGCCCTTCCAAATATTGCACCCGTCACCGTTATGCTCGTCAATGGTGGGTCCACCAAAGCAGTGTCATTCTCTATCATAGCACAAGGGGTATATGTCGGACATATACAGCGGGAGCATTTGGTTTACTTAACAAGGCTATTAAAACAGTTTTGGGCCTTGGGGCATAGGTTGGCGCCGGGGCATAGAGATGCCACACCAACAACAAGAGTCACATAGAGATGTGATTAGCAAGGAGTTGCTTACCGATGTTATTAATTTCTAGCGGTGATGCCGAAGCTCACTAGAAATTAACTAACATGTGGATCTTGACCCAATACGTAACCTAGAGGAAAGGTGTAAAATACGTAATGGGAGTCTAATGTTAAATTTTTTAACAATAGACACAAGCATAAACATTGTGCTAAACTTTGCTTTTCTTTGTAAAATAAATGGCAGCTAATACCACACCCGTGCTTTTAATTTACGATCTATTCTCGAGAAAGAAAAGTTAAACGGAACAAACTTTATGGATTGGTATCGCAACTTGAGAATTCTTCTCAAGCAAGAGCGTAAGGAGTACGTTCTTGAAGTACCTTATCCGGAGGATTTGCCTAATAATGCCACTGCTACTGCACGGAGGGCTTACGAGAAGCACACTAATGATGTCCTAGATATAAGCTGTCTCATGCTTGCTACAATGACCCCGAGCTTCGAAGCAATATGAGAGCAGCGATGCTCACACTATTATTCGGGGACTGTGTGACATGTTTGAGAACCAAGCTCGGCCGAGAGGTTCAACACCTCGAAGTCCCCTTTGCGTGCGAGCTTATTGAGGGGAATCCCGTCGGTCCGCATGTGATAAAAATGATTGGCTACATCGAGAGTCCGGAAAACTAGGTTTTCCCCTTAGCCAAGAGTTGGCTGCGATGTGATTCTCCGGTCGCTCCCTCCGAGCTTCGAGCCATTCATATTGAATTATCACATAAACGGTATGGATAAGACCTTGGCTGAATTGCATGAGATGCTAAAGACATGGGAGGAGAGTATCCAGAAAAACGGTCATCATGTGATGATGATGCGAAGACTAAGCGCAAACCACTGTTAAGAAACTTTGCACCAAGAGGAAGTTAACTCCCGATGAGATCGCGAGTGCCTCCAATGCAAAGAAGGGCAAGAAGGGGTCGGCGACATCGATGCCGTTTGCTTCTATTGCAAGGAGATAGACCACTGGAAAAGAAACGTAAGAAGTACATGGAGGATCTCAAAAAGAAGCAAAGTACGACTTACGCTTCGGTATTAATGTTATAGACATTAATCTTGCTATTTCACCTACTCGACTCTTGGGTATTTGATACCGGATCGTAGCTCATATTTGCAAATCGTTGCGGAAATGAGAAGAAGTAGAGGCTTAAGAAGGGCGAGGTGAACTGCGCGTCGACAATGGAGCAAGCGTTGCTACGATTCTTGTCGGCACGAGTACCACTTCATCTACCTTCGGGATTAGTTTTGGAATTAAATAATTATTATTGTGTTCCAACACTATGTCAAAACGTTATTTTCGTTCATGTTTGCAAGCGAAAGGATATGATTTTAGATCAATGGACAATGGTTGTTCAATATATCTCGAGATATGTTCTATTTTCATGCTCCATTGGTGAATGGATTATACGTTTTGAATCTTGAAGCGTCTCCCATCTATAACATTAATACGAAAGGCAACTCTCTAATGATATAAACCTCACGTTTATGTGGCATTGTCGCTTAGGCCATATAAATAAGAAACGCATGGAGAAGCTCCATAAGGATGGATGGCTTCACTCTTTTGATTTTGAATCATTTGAGACATGTGAGTCTTGTTTACTTGGTAAGATGACAAAGGCACCTTTCACGGGACATAGTGAGAGAGCAAGTGACTTGTTGGCACTCGTACATACCGATGTATGTGGACCAATGAGCTCAACGGCCGAGGTGGTTATCGTACTTCATTACCTTTACCGATGACTTTAGTAGATATGGTTATATCTACTTAATGAGGCATAAGACCGAATCCTTTGAAAAGTTCAAAGAATTCCGAATGAAGTACGAATCATTTAGGAAAAACAATCAAGTTTCTACGATCAGATCGTGGAGGGGAATACTTGAGCCAAGAGTTTGGTAATCATATGAAAGATTGTGGAATTGTTCCACAGTTGACTCCGCCAGGAACTCCGCAATGGAACGGAGTGTCCGAACGGAGAAATCGCACCTTGTTGGACATGGTGCGGTCGATGATGAGCCAAAGTGATCTTTCATTATCCTTCGGGGATATGCTCTTGAAACATGCGCTCACACTAAATAGAGTTCCATCTAAGTCGGTTGAAAAGACATCATATGAGATATGGACAGGGCAACCCCTAGTTTGTCTTTTCTCAAAATTTGGGGATGCGAAGCTTATGTAAAACGTTACGATCGACAAGCTCACACCCAAATCGACAAGTGCTTCTTTGTGGGATATCCTAAGGAAACTAAGGGATATTACTTTTATAATCGGGAACAAGGCAAAGTGTTTGTCGCCCGACACGGTGTTTTCTTGGAGAAAGAGTTTCTTTCAAGAAGGGTTAGTGGGAGCGGGGTACATCTTGAAGAAGTTCAAGAAACATCGAAAAATGTTTCGCGACCACATAACCACAACGGGAGGAGCAAAGTGTTGCGCCACTGTTGTAGATACACCACCCCCACGGAGGTCTAACGGATCACGTCGTGCACCGATAGGTACACGTGCGGAACAACGTGATATACTGTTGTTGGACAACGATGAGCCTAAGACCTATGAGGAAGCGATGGTGGGACCCGATTCCAACAAGTGGTTTGGAGCCATGAAATCCGAAATAGAATCCATGTACGACAATCAAGTTTGGAACTTGGTTGATCCACTGATGGTGTCAAAACCATTGAGTGTAAATGGGTTTTTAAGAAAAGGCCGATATGGATGGAAATGTTCACATCTATAAGGCACGATTGGTGGCGAAAGGTTTTAAACAGATTCAAGGAGTTGATTATGATGAAACCTTCTCGCCGTCGCAATGCTTAAATCTATTCGGATTATCCTAGCGATTGCTGCATATTTCGACTATGAGATATGGCGGATGGATGTCAAAACGGCTTTCCTAAATGGAAACCTAAGCGAGGATGTATACATGATACAACCTCGGGTTTTGTCGATCCAGATTGCAGAAAGATATGCAAGCTACGAAAATCCATTTATGGATTGAAGCAAGCATCTCGGAGTTGGAATTTCGTTATGATGAAGTAATCAAAGGGTTTGGTTTCATCAAAAACGAAGAGGAGGCCTGTGTTTACAAAAAGGTTAGTGGGAGCACAATTGTATTTCTAATCTTATATGTGGATGACATATTACTCATTGGAAATGATATCCCTATGCTAGAATCCGTCAAGTCTTCATTGAAAAATAGTTTTTCCATGAAAGACTTAGGGAGGCAGCATACATATTGGGCATTCGGATCTATAGAGATAGATCCAAGAGGCTAATTGGATTAAACGAAAGTACATACATTGACAAAGTGTTGAAAAGGTTCAACATGCATGATTCCAAGAAAGGTTTCTTGCCCATGTCACATGGCATTAATCTTAGCAAGAATCGGTGTCCTCGGACACATGATGAGCGGATAAGATGGGTATGGTTCCATATGCTTCGGCAATTGGATCCATCATGTATGTCATGCTTTGTACACGTCCGGATGTCTTGTACGCTTTGAGTGCTACGAGCGAGATACCGCGAGATCCAGGTGAAGGTCACTGGATCGCCATAAAGAATATCCTTAAGTACTTGAGAAGAACTAAGGATATGTTCCTAGTCTATGGAGGTGAAGAAGAGCTTGTTGTAAGTGGTTACACCGATGCTAGCTTCCAAACAGACAAGGATGATTATAGATCGCAATGGATTCATGTTCGCCGAACGGAGGCGCGATCAACTGGAAGAGTTCCAAGCGGGATACATTGCTGATTCTACAACGGAGCCGAGTACATTGCGCTTGAAGCGCAAAGGAGGCTGTTTGGATCAAGAAATTTATTTCGAGCTTGATGTGATGACTAGTGTGATGGTCCAATGTCTCTCTATTGTGACAATAGTGGAGCCATTGCGCAATCCAAGGAGCCGAGGTCAAATCGAAGTCCAAACACATACTTCGGCGATATTATCTCATCCGCGAGATAGTGGACAAAGGTGATGCTAAGATATGCAAAGTGCACACGGATCTCAACATAGCCGATCCGTGTCAAAACCTCTCCCTCACAAACATGAGGCGCACACAAGAGCAATGGGTATTAGATACTTACATGATTGACTCTAGTGCAAGTGGGAGATTGTTAGTGATATGCCCTAGAGGCAACATGGAGATATTGGATATCATGGTCAATGTTTATGTATTTATGAATAAAGTGTTATTCAGTTCCATGAAATAGATATGTTGTATTGATCAATAAGTACGTGACTTATTTATTAGACTCTTTATGTATGAATCTATTTCTAAATGATTCTGATCATATGTCATATTATTGGAACTAATATGATTCTAAGATCGGCATGTTTATTGATTGATAATCATGTCTCATAGATCATGGATATGGAGATACCAAATCAATGAAACATGGACATATGTGTTAGAGAACACATTGTTGGATAGACCCACCATGAGACACTACAGGAATTAATGTGCCATTAGTTGGACTCGGGTAGTGTTGGTACAAAGTCCTTAGACCTGAGATCACCATGGATTCCAACATGTGTAGTAGCCTACTTTGGGACTACCAAACGCTATTCCGTACCGGGTAGTTATAAAGGTAGTTTTCGGGTTTGCTCGAAACATGGAGTGGGATGTGAGTGATCAAGATGGAATTTGCCCCTCCTTTGGAGAGATATCTCTGGGCCCCTCGAGGTAATGGATTATGGAAATGCATGGCCATGCTAAGTTGATTGAAGAGTCAATCAATAGACAGATAATCCAATACGGTTCGAGTGAATGGTTAAGCTATTGAAGGGATGGCATACATCTTGCCTATAGCTTAATTGGTATCGTGAGGCAAAGAGATTTGTGTACACATTACAGGTTCAGAGCCGATATTATATTCTTGTATACTATGGTGTCAATATGTGCTGCTAGGCGCCATTATTGACAGGTCGGCTGAGTTGGACTCGAGCCGACGATCGGCTAAGTTGGACTATAGCCGAAACCGAGTATACCTGAACCTACAGGGTCGCACGCTTAAGGGGATAAGAACAGGCATTCGAGTTGGACTCGGATACGGCTCGATCGGATAGGGATCCGATCGGATAGAGTCCTATGGTCTTACGACGTATGGGCGGCCAACTCTATGAGATTCGGATGAGACCCAATTCAAAATAGAGTCCTGATCGGTCACTAGTTCCAGTCGGCCAACTCTATATAAAGGGGCGAGGGATGGAGAGCTGTGATACATCAAGTACGTCAATTGAAGTCAATTGCGCCAAAATCAATCTGATCACATGCGGCTTTAGAAGTCGGCGAGATCAATCTCCACGGAAACCCTCCCCACCTTCGAGCCAAACCCTAGCCTTGCATCGCGTGCTAGCACACGGGTGTTCGGTGTTCTGTCCCCGGACGTGTGGATACCGGTAGAGGCGCTACTACGTCGCGCGCTGTTGATCGGCTACGAATCGGCTGTGGTGGAATCGGCTACGGTCGAGCGCATCGGAGTGAGGCGCGAGAACGCGGTCAGACGACTCGGCGAATCGGCTACATCGGCGAATCGGGTCCCCGAATCGGTGTCGGCTTGCGGGAATGTGTCATCGGCACACAGTTCAGATCGGATAGCCCCGATTGGCTATTTCCGCTGCATACTCCAATCGGTAACAATCTATCGGCCCTTACTTGCAAGTGTTCCTGGTTTGCACGGTAGAAAAGTTTTGTTTTTCGGCTAGCGTAACCTCCGCGTAACCCTTCAGCACCGGCCTCCACCTCCGACGGCCGCACTTCCTCACGACACTCCGGCCACCGGCCTTCACCACCTTGTGTCGCAACCGCGAGCCGGCAGGCCTCCGTACTTCGCCGCGTCATGTTGGCCTCCGCACAGGTCGCACCTCGCCGGTCACCTCCGTCGCCAACCACGTATCCGCACCACACGCCCTCCCGACATCCTCCTCATGTTGCAGCATCCGAACTCCGACCTCTCCAAGCGCCGACACAGACGCGTCGCCTCAGCCACGCGAGCACCAGATCCAAGCACATGCCTGCCGGATCCAGGCGTGCTTTTTTTTCTCCTTCTTCTTTTTTTCTTTTCCTCTTTTTTCTTTTTTCTCTCTTTTTCCTTCTTTTTCCCCTTTCTTTCTTTCTTTTTCCTTTTTTTGCTCCAAATCCCAAATCCTCAAACCTCTCCTCACCCGCCGTCGGCGCCCGCAGCCCGCTAGCCATAGATCCGCCCGTCGACCATGTCCACGTGCGCCACTCGCTCTGGGATGCTAGGAGAACACCACCGACGTGCAAGCTGGCAAGCGCCAGCGCATGGGCGCCGGGTCCGCCGCCCGCTGTTGATGAGAAATTTTTCCCACGCGCTGGCCTGGGAGATCTGCTTAACTCCAGTGCAGGTCCGTTCTTGGCTACCTTTGGTGATTAAAGTGTGTCAGTTGGTTTGATCCTGTAACCAACAAGAAACAAGAAATAGGCATTAAGTTAAAATTAGATCCTATAGGATCGGCTGAAAGAATTAATTTATACATAATTACTATCCCAAAGCGCACCTAAACTAAGTGATTGGAATAGATCGGCTATGCCGAGACAGTATAAATCACTTAGGCTAAAAGCGTGTTAGGGTAGTAATTATCTGCATTGATAACTTAGCTGATACTGCAGATCTAATGTGAATCGGCTAATACTTTGATATATTTTATAAAAAGATATTAATATGATCTAAATGTGCTAAACCTAGATCGATCAGCTGTCAGCATAGCATGACAGATTGATATCGGCTTAGGGCACTTAGATAGATTAAGATCTTAATATAAAAGGTGGTTTTAAAATATCTAATAGTGAATATAACCATAAAGATAATTAAAACAGATAAGGCTGGCTGAAACCCCGACACTGTCTCTAAAAATAAACATCTAGCCAAATAGATCTTAATAATTCTAAAAGCGACTTAATAGATCAATATGATGCAGCATTAAGTACAAAAAGAAGTATCAGATCCATAAAAACCGATGTAAACCCCTCGAGACGGTGGATACAACATATAACCTGGTTCAACATCTAGATCTAGCTCTATCGGCTACTGTCTCCCGAGAGAAACCAGCCGACGGTGAGATAGATCTAGATATTACTCTAGATTATATGCCGTATATGATAATTTGTGCAATTCATAACATCAAAATTAGAGTATCATGACGATGTAAGCACTAATTTCGACGATACAAACCACTAATGACAAGTAATCACCTTGCTTGGAGATCGAGATCGATGCAGCCCGAAGCGAGATCAAGAACTCGTCTAAAATAAAAAGGTTTGGCGATGCGCCGAGTTTGTATTAATGTGTGTCTGTTTTTACAAAGAGCCCTCGGGTCTTATTTATACCCAGGCACCACAATATCCGTGTAGGACATGGTTTCTACCCTATCTACTATTTACACTATGACAATATCTCGGGACACAGCCCCATGTTGCAGTACAAAAGGAATATCTAAACAAATCCCTTCTTTGCAGATACAATTGCCGTTACAGGACTCTATCCATAGATAGCAATATCTTTAACACATATTTGGAAACCGAATCTAACATTTATCTTCAAGCTTCCTTATCAGAAACGGATCTGTCTTCTTCTCTGAATCGGAATCGGCTATCGACTGTCTTTGTCTGATTCGGCCTCAGCCGACTAGTTTTCCAGCCGATTTGGTCTTAGCCGATGCAGCCTCTGTTTCTCCGTCAATAAAAATTCCAATCCAATTCCGCTTCCATTTCGGCCTTGAACTCAGGGATTTGGTTACCAAATTTGGTCGTTAACACCCGTGCCCCGCTCTCTGCGGCCACCGGTAATGCCGCTCCGCTCGCCTCCCAGCCCGCCATCGAGTTCGTCGGGCATTGGGTTTTCATTGGCTCCACGCGAGGGATCAGCCCGACGGCAGCGTGGAGCTCGCCTCCATCCTGAGCGGCATCCCCTACAGGCTCGTCAGTGACTCACGCCGGAGCACCCGCCATGCGCGGTGACGCACGGCCTCGGCGCGGGTGAAGGCGTGGCCGAGCCTGCACACCTTTGGTCCCGCGGCTCCTCGATGACAGTCATCGTCCCCACTGTCAGCCACCACCACGCCGCTAGATCCGGCCGCCGCCTCATCCACCAATTCGGTCGCTCGTCGCCCCCGCCAGCGCCGGTCCCAGCCGATCTCCCGTTCACGGCGTAGCTCACCCATGACGATGCACGCATCTCATCGCTGGATGCGTGCCTCGCCAAGATGCTGTCGGCGTGCGCCACCTCCCTCGATGCTGGCCTCGCAGACTCTCTCGCGTCCGTGCCGCCACCTCACTCGTTGGCGCTCATGCCGCCACCAGCCGCCGCCGCCAGATCCGGACGGAGCGGTGTGGATCTGACAGTCACCGGCCATCGTCGACGCCCTAGGTGACTCCCGACCGCCCGAGCTCCCGGATGACGAGAAGCCCCGGCTCACCGTCCTTGCGATCACGTGGCTTTGCCGGTGGCCGCTCGGGCGGCGGCGCGGCGGAGAAGGAAGGTGGGAGAGAGGGGACGGCTGGGCATCGCCTCCTGAGCCGCCCCTTGGGGAGGACGACACGAGAGAAGGGAAAGCGACCCCACACTTGAATAAATTGTTTGCTTCATGGGGTGCTTGTATGTTTTGTAAAGTACTCTACCCAAATTAGTTGTTAAATTAACTGATTATTAAGTGGCTGAGCAACTGCTTAACAGGGAAATTAACGGGCTTCAGCATCCCGTAGTAGAATCTTTCTGAAACTCTGAATCTCAAGTTCACACAATGGAGTTCTTGCCTCATGGGGAGTTTTTAAGTTCAGTAAAGTATTTCACCCAAATTAAATAGTTGTGCATTGTGAGTAATCGATTTTTAATTAGCTGAGCTAGCCACTTGCTGCCCTATCAGGGAACCAAGAAGAGATTTGGGAGGCATGTCGTGATTAATTATCTGTATCTGTATAGTATATGCTCTGTCTTGGTAATACATATGTCTTTTGACTTTTTCTTAATCTTTTGAAACTTTGATCATCAATGAAACTCATTAGAAAATAAAATTCATAATTTTTCTTCAAAAAACACAATAGAAACATGGATGTTCATAATACACATACACTAACTTATATAAACTCACAAGTATTTATGTTGACGTGTGTGTGTTTATAATATAGAGCTATGTGAGGGACTAAAATGTAAATACACATTAAGATAAGGAGAGGAACCGGCAGTCTGGAACTCTCGAGTCAATTTACCCCAAAATTCCGAAAGTCTTCATGGTATCAGAGCTAGGTTTAGAAGAGGCGATGGCGATGGCGAAACCCTAGGCGGGTCCGGTGCCATCTGTACCTGGAGCCGGCGGCAGCGGGTTGTTCTGGAGGGAGAAGAGGTAGCCGTACCTATTGCCGTTGATCTCCTCGGCGACAAGGGAGCATGGATGGCAGAGGTAGCAGCCTCGGTGTCGCCATGCACCGCGAGAGGAGCAGCAGAGCGCCGACGCGCCGTTGCAGGGAGCGAGGCAAGGATCTTGGTGCGGAGCACGGGAGGCGGCTAGGGTTTGGTGTAGCACAGGGCACCTGGCTGGGTGATGGCAAGGGGCGCAGGTGAGGAGGCTGTAGTGCAGAGAGAAGGAAGAGAAGAAGAAAGAAATGGAGAAGGCAGAAGAGAGAGAGAGGAAGAAGAAGAAGAGGGGAAGAAGAAGAGGCGTGTGGTGGTAGAGAGAGTTGTTTGCTGAACTTCTCTGCTTATCTCTCCAATTTTCTCTCCCTATGTTTGCATTGCTATTGTTGAGTTATATATATAAGGGGAGAAGACTACAAAGTGATGATTTGAGATTTGCTTGGCTGAGAGGGTCCAGTGCTAATTTGGGATTTGTTATTACTAGTGGATTATGACAGAAAATCAAAGAATTGAACAGGTTCTTGCAAAATTGGTGAAGCTACTGTTAACACTGGAATTTGGTAATGAGGTTCCTAAGTCCTAAGAAAGCAAGGTGAATTGAATCGGCTGAGGTCAGGAGTCGTATCGGCTAAAAGAGTGATCGGCTGCAGGGCAGGTCGGCTGAGGATGGGTTGAATGGAACAGCCGACAGCCGATTCCGAGTTCAGAAGAGATAAAACCGTGTCCAATGCAGAAACTTGAGGATAAGTGGGGATTTGGATGTTAATTGCGCGTTTAAAGATATTGCCACCTATGGATAGAGTCCTGTAATGGCAGTTGTATCTGTAATTTAGGAGTTTGTTAAATTGTTAGTTGTAATGCATTATGGATCTCGCTAGGGATGATATGATGTTTTAAAAAGTAGTTTAGATAGAGTCCGAACTTGTTACAAATATTTGTATCTTGGGTATAAATAGGACCCGAGACCCTCTGTATAATGACAATTCAATCAATCTAATCTTCGGCGCATCGCCATCCTTTTCCTTTTAGACGAACACCCTGTTTGGCTTTGGGCTGCATCGTCTCGATCCTCAAACTCAGGTAAATGTTTGTCATTAGTGGCGAGATTACTTGTTTCTGATGCTTCCATCGCAATGACACATTGGATTCAATAGTTTTACTACGACATATATCATATAGTGCATATGAACCAATTCGGCGCTTAGATCTATCTTGTAGTTGACTCATCTTTTTGGGGGTATGTGGTCAACGAGGCTAGGTTTGAGGGCTGGTTGATTCGTATGCAGTATCTACCATCTTACGGAGTGTAAGTCGAAAGTAATAGATTGAAAGCTTCTTTTGATACTTAATGCTGCATCAAGACTGAAATGTTGAGTCGTCTTTAGAATCGTTGGTAATCTATTCTTTTGGACTTACATTATCTGGGGATAGCGTCGGGGTTTCAGCCGACCTTACTTATCTTGATGTGTTTCTTTTAATGTAATTGTTATTAGATCTACAGTAGGATTGTATTTCATGTCTAGATTGTGCTTGCTTACATCTTTAATCTAGGAATGTTGCGCCTACACGAGATTCATTGGAATATCAGCCGATTTGATGTTAGTTTCCCAGCATCGGTTGGTCTATTGATCCGTATATTTATTATTCTTCGTTATATTTGGATCGGATGACTGATGATCGTCTTGGCATAGCCGATGCGCTTTGGTCGTTTGGCCCAAATATGACCTGGAATAGCATATATACGTTCATGGATTTTCCTCGGCCGATCCCGCGGGGACTTGACCTAACGCTTAACGAACACTTTCTTGTCTTTTTTCTTGTTGATTGGCAGATCAAATCAACTGGCACGCTCTACACATTGTAGGCAGCTAAGAAGGACCTGCACTGGAGTCAAGCAGATCTCCCAGGCCAGCGCGTGAGAGAGATTTCTCGTCAACACGCTTCTTGGCACGCCCAGTGGGACTATCTTTGTCGACTCAACTCGGACGAATAGACTCAGCCGGCAAGATGGTCGACCCCAAGATCTCTGGCATCACACAGGACAATGTCGTACCTGTAAAGATGGATCAACTATCGGCTGAACAACAAGCCGAGTATAAGAAGATGGTGGAGGAACTCTAGAAGAATTATCTTCAATCCTTCACCCAAACGAGGTCTGGAACGGTGCACCAAAAGTACAAGTTTAGCCTCAACGATACCATAGCACCCTCGTCAAGTGATGCAAAGGGCAAACAGAAAGTGGAGGAACCGACTCAAGTGCAGGATGATCAAGCCGTGTACTCTCTGCAAGATCGGATCGACTCTTTGTCCATCACGCGCTGGTCAACCAGAGCAACATCCTGGTCAACACCCTCAATAATATGATTTCTCACGTGGTTGACGCCAAGGTAGCCGAGTAGCTGCAAAGGGGCCCCACATATTTCATGGATGGTCAGTTTCCAAATTACAGGACATTAGTCACTCAAGATCGGCCGCTTCCACTAATAGCGCAACCCAACCCGCCAGGAGGAGTCGGCCACTTGAGTCCAAGCGGGACGGCCATGAAACCAGCAGTCACTATTTTAAACCGACAACAGCCGCTGCCTCAAGGTCAGCTCGACATGTTTCATCATGATCGGCAGCCAGAGCCGATTGATCATGGCAGACGGCAGAATGTCGGGGACCGACAGCTATTCCCGGACCCGCCAACGCCACCACAGGAACCCCGGCTGCCGCCCGCTGATCGTCGCTACCGGTACCAAGGAGGTCGTCAGGGATCACCATTACCGGCCTCGACACCGCCACGAGATGTATCGCGAGCGGACATGCCGTATGACCCATACGAGCCGATACAGCAAGATAATAGGGCCTGGGCCGAACTAATTGCAGACGTCATGCGAGATCAGTTCGGCCTCAAACCGAAAGACTCAGGAAACATGTATCGGTACCCCTATCCGGAGCATTTCGAAAGGATCCCACGCCCAACCGATACAAAATCCCGGACTTCTTCAAGTTCTCGGGACGGGACAACGTCTCTACCTATGAGCATATCAGCCGATTCTTGGCACAATGTGGTGAAGCATCGGCTACTGACCCCTTGAGAGTTCGGCTATTTCCCCTTTCTCTTTTAGGATTGGCCTTCACTTGGTTCTCCTCGTTGCCTTACAGCTCGATTCGAGTTGGGCCGATCTTGAGAAACAGTTTCACGGCTATTTTTATTCGGCAACCATGAAATGAAGTTGTCGGACCTCACCACGTCGAGCAAAAACATAATGAATCGGTTCAGGACTACATTCAGCGCTTCAGAGAAATGAGAAACCGATGCTACAGCCTAGTGCTATCAGACGCCCAGCTGGCCGATTTAGCCTTCCATGGTCTGATCGCGCCAATCAGGGAAAGATTTTCTGCGCAGGACTTCGAAAGTCTAGCCCACTTGGCACAGAAGGTAACGGCCCATGAACAACGTTTCCAAGAAACCAGGAAGGCCGTCAAGACCATAACGCAAGTCGTCGTCGATTCAGATTACGGATCCGACGACGATGAATCGGAAGTGGCGACAGCCGAATGGGCTAAGAACAAGAAGGCCATCGTGTGCCAGTGGCTGCTGAAGACGGCTAAAGAAGAAAAATATGATTTTGACATCACTAAAGCCGACAAGATCTTTGATTTACTACTCAAAGAGAAACAGATTCAGTTGCCCGAAAATCATGTGATCCCGTCGACCGATGAACTGAAAAAGAAGAAATACTGCAAGTGGCACAACTCCACATCTCACGCCACAAACAATTGCAAGGTCTTCAGGCAGCAAATCCAGTCGGCCATTGAGGCCGGGAAGTTAAAGTTTGCTGACTCAAATCGGCCCATGAAAGTAGACGGCAATCCGTTCCCGGTCAACACAGTCCATGCCGGCCTCGGACGAGCTGATCGGCAGGACAGAACGGCGTAAGGTTTAGCCGATGCGGTGATCAAGGCCGAAATAGGAGAGGGCCAGATTGGAAACCCCACCACACAGATCAACATGGTGCGCCCAGTTATCAGGTCGGCTGGCCGACAGCCGATCCACGAACGAAGCCGATACCACCGTCAATATCGGTCTCGGCGTGAAGAAACTTACGACGAAGCACCTCGCCGGCACGAGCCGAGAGTCCAAAGCCGACGGAACATAGCGAGCCATGATGATCCACATTGGCATTGCGGCTTCTTCAGGCATTGCTGGGAATCCGGCATGAGGCTACCAACACTGGAAGACTGCCCGGCATGTAACGATCATCATAACCATGACGAACACGGGAGCTCGTCGTCTGCAAGCCCAGTCCGATTCGTCCCCAGAGCCGTCCAACTAAACCAAAAACGGCGACCGGTCCACGATCGGCTCGGTCCGATCCATCAAGACTTCTTCATCAACGAGAATCAGGATGGAGACGATCGCAGTAACGAGGAAGCCGATGATGAGGGATCGGCCAATCCCCAATGGTGCCCGTCCGATCTATTTACAAAGACCCAGAAGAGGAGAATTCAGCGGCTTAAGCATGAAGGAAGAGAGGACGAGGTGAGACAAATGATATACGAACAACGTCGTCGGCTGGGCAAGATCAAGAGACGGTGGGTACCCAAGCAGGAGAACGCTACGACCACCGAAGAACAAGGCGAAGAAAGCCCCGCCGACCGAGCTAGAAGGGCAGCCAAAGGGAAAAGTAAAGCTACCGCATCGGTTAACATGGTCTTCTTATTGCCCGCCGAATTCAGTGCCCCCGAAGCCGACGCAGATACTATCGAAGATGACCCCACAAAACTAATGATCTCGCCAGATCAGGCCATCTTCGACAAGGCGGAAGGGACCGAAAATCGGCATCTGAAACCGTTATACGTTAAAGGGTTCATCAACGGCAAGCCAATTTCCAAAATGCTGGTCGACGGGGGAGCGGCAGTCAACCTCATGCCTTACGCAACGTTTAGAAAGCTTGGAAAAGGGGCCGAAGACCTGATCAAAACCAACATGGTACTCAAGGACTTCGGCGGCAACCCATCAGAGACCAAAGGCGTTCTCAACGTCGAACTGACCATCGGCAACAAAACTGTGCCCACGACATTTTTTGTCATCGACGGGAAGGGGTCTTACAGCCTCTTGCTCGGAAGGGACTGGATCCACGCCAACTGCGCATCCCTTCTACAATGCACCGAGCCTCATCCGGTGGGACGGCGACAAGATCGAGATCGTGCCAGTGACAGTCGGTTAGTATCGTCGTGCCGATTTGCCACTTTGGGAAATCGAAGGCATCGAATGTTTATCAGGAAAATCGGCAAGCCGATTTTCTAAACGTGTCCAATTCAACAATACAGCCCATCGGAAGCGACGAGCGCATTTTGCTTTGAACAAGACATGGTGGAGGGATCCGGCGTGCTCGGCGTAGCCACCGCGGACGAAGACGATGGCAAGTTAGGACAAGGCTTCACGTCGGCGACGAGTTAGAAGAGATCGACATCGGATCGGCGACAAGCCAAGGCCGACGTACATTAGTAAAAATTTATCTCCTCTTTGTAGATCCCAACTTATTGAATTATTAAAAGAATATAAAGATTGCTTCGCTTGGGAATACTTCGAGATGCCGGTCTAAGTCGATCGATAGTGGTCCATCAGCTGCCAATCAAGGCAGGATATCGACCATTCAAACAACCTCCCAGGAGGTTCAAAGCTAACATGTACGACGCAATTAAAGCCGAAATCACTCGGCTATACGACGCAGGTTCATTCGGCCTTGCCGATATGCCGAATGGGTCTCTAATATCGTCCGTATTGAAGAAGAACGACAAACTTCGAGTATGCATTGACTTCGAGACCTAAACAAGGCGACCCCAAAAGACGAATACCCAATGCCAATAGCCGACACGCTGTCGACACCGCCTCGAGCCACAAAATCATCGGCTTCATGGACAGCAATGCGGGGTACAACCGATATTCATGGCCGAAGAGGACGTTCATAAGACGCTTTTCGATGCCCAGTGCGATCGGCCTCTACGAGTGGGTGGTGATGATGTTCGGCTTAAAGAACGCCGGGCAACATATCAAAGAGCGATGAATTACATTTTCACGACATGATCGGTGCACTAGTAGAGATATACATCGACGATGTCGTCGTCAAATCGAGAGAGATAGAAAGCCACATTGCGATCGAGGCGGGTGCTTGAGCGGACGAGGAAATATGGATTGAAGATGAATCCGCTTAAATGTGCGTTCGGCGTGTCGGCGGGCAGTTCTTAGGGTTCCTCGTTCATGAAAGAGGAATTGAAGTAACACCAAGGAGCATTAATGCCATTAAGACAATTCAACCCCCTAAGGATAAAAGACAACTCCAGTCATTGATCGAGAAGATAAACTTCATTAGACGGTTCATAGCTAACCTCTCAGAGAAAATGGAGCCGTTCACACCATTGCTTCGGCTTAAGGCCGATCAGATATTCACATGGGGGGCAGAGCAACAGAAGGCTTTTGATGACATAAAAAATTATCTAAGCTCCCCTCCAGTTCTAATGCCCCCACAAAAAGGAATGTCATTCAAGCTGTACCTGTCCGCCGACGACAAGTCAATCGGCTCCATTCTGATCCAAGAAATCGATGGCAAGGAAAGGGCCATTTTCTATCTTAGCCGACGGTTACTAGATGCAGAGATCAGGTATTCACCCGTCGAAAAGTTATGTCTGTGCCTCTATTTCTCATGCACAAAGTTAAGGCACTATCTGCTGTTCAATGAATGCATTGTAACTTGCAAAGCCGACGTGGTCAAGTACATGCTATCGGCTCCAGTGCTCAAAGGGAGGATCGGAAAGTGGATATTCGTGCTGACCGAATTCTATCTGAGGTATCAGGCTCCAAGAGCAGTAAAAGGACAGGCCCTAGCCGATCTCATTGTGGAACATAGAAATGACTCAATCGGCTCCGTAGAAATCACGCCTTGGACCCTGACTTTCGATGGCTCAGTATGCACCAACAGCTGTGGAATCGGCTCAGTTCTTATCTCACCCAAGGGGGCAAGCTTCAAGTTTTCTTTCGCCATCGACCCCCACGTTACGAATAACCAAGCCAAGTACGAAGCCGTTCTCAAAGGGCTAATTCTACTCAGGGAGATGGAGGCCGACGCGGTCGAGATAATGGGAGACTCGTTGCTCGTCATCAGTCAATTATCAGGAGAGTATGAGTGCAAAAATGATGCACTGATGATCTATCATCAACGGTGCCGGGAGTTAATGGAAGGCTTTCGGCTGGTCACCTTGAGACACATTCCCAGGGAACAGAACACGGAGGCCAACGACTTGGCTCAACGGGCATTAGGCTACCGGCCGATGCTAAGAGACATCGACATAGGCGTCGCCACCACAACAACCGACGACTGGAGATTCGACGTCTACAATTACCTCAAAAATCCTTCTCAATCGGCCATAAGGAAACTACGATACAAGGCACTATGGTACGTGTTGCTCGATGAAGATTTATACTATCGGACAATCGATGGCATACTGCTCAAGTGTTTGGGCGCCGATCAAGCCACGGTGGCCATCGGAGAGGTACACGAAGGAATCGCGGCACACATCGGTCGGCACACAAAATGAAGTGGCTACTTCGCCGAGCCGGGTATTTCGGCCGACAATGCTAGAAGATTGTTTTAAATACTATAAAGGATGCCAAGACTGCCAAAAATTTGGCACGGTGCAACGAGCCCCGCGTCGGCCATGAACCCGATCATTAAACCATGGCCTTTCGGAGGGTGGGGCATGGACATGATCGGCCAAATCAATCCACCTTCAAGCAAGGGGCACAAGTTTATACTAGTGGCCACAGATTATTTCACAAAATGGGTAGAAGCGATTCCCCTCCGAAAAGTGGATTCTAAAGACGCAATCGAGTTCGTCAAAGAACACTTCATCTACCGATTCGGCATTCCGCAAACGATAACGACCGACCAAGGGTCCATCTTTGTTTCGGACGAATTCATTCAGTTCGTCGACGGCATGGGGATCAAGCTGCTTAACTCTTCACCGTATTACGCACAAGCCAACGGTCAGGCCGAAGCGTCAAACAAAAGCTTAATCAAGCTGATCAAAAGAAAGATATCTGAGCATCCCAAACAATGGCACAACCGATTGGCCAAAGCATTGTGGGCCTATCGGATGGCATGTCATGGGTCCATCCAAGTTCCCCCATACAAACTGGTCTATGGGCACGAAGCAGTACTTCCATGGGAAAGCGTAATCGGCTCAAGATGCATTCAGTTGCAAGACCAACTCACAGCCGACGACTACTATAATCTCATGATAGACGAGTCGGAGGATCTTGCCTTATCCAGAATGAGAGCTTTAGAAAAAGTAACAAAAGATAAGGAACGGGTAGCCAGACATTACAATAAAAAAGTCATCCCTAAATCATTTGAGGAAGGCGAGCTCGTTTGGAAGCTCATACTCCCAATCGGATCCAAAGATAACAAATTCGGCAAATGGTCGCCGAATTGGGAGGGGCCTTTCAAGGTCCACAAATGTGTATCCAAAGGAGCCTACATGCTGAAAGGACTAGATGGGGAGGTATTCGGAAGGGCCCTCAACGGAAAATATCTAAAGAAATACTACCCGAGCGTGTGGATCAATGCGTGAGTCGGCTATCGCCACAATAGGCCGACCCACGATAGCTGATGCCTTATGGGGCATCGCCTTTAGGCATTCGCTTTCCCCTCCCACGCCCCATGATCGGCTCAGGACCCCCCGGCAGCGATCAACATGACTACTATCAACAAGTTTCGTCGACATTGAAGCTATCACCAAAACTTGGGGGGCATACACATGCGCTACACATGAGTGAGACAATCAGACAATACGCATGGTCGAAAAAGCCAACTTTTGACTAATCAAGCCAGGGAGTTGAAGAAACCTCAAGTAAGAAGGAACCCAGGAACATTAAACCGCGTTTTATTCGGAGTCGGCGCGAAGCCGTCTTGGGTTACATGTTTGCCAGGTACTCCCTAATGGCCACCAGAGCTCGTTCGACGGGCTCCGCAGTCTCCATTTCCAGAGCATCCAGGATCAGATGCTCCAGCCGAGTGACCCTTATGTCGGTGGTGGTGATCAACAACTCGTTGGCGAGTTGGGCCTGCCTCCCCTCCAGCCGGTCGAGGCGTACGAGCGTCGGGTACGCCATGGGGGCAGCAGCCGGAATGCCACCAAGATGGAAAGGTAGCCTGGCCGCCGGGTGGCGAGCCTCCAACTCCCTGAAGCGCTTTAGGTGCGCCCTCACCCGTCGGTCCTGGCTGACCGACAGCTCGTACGACGTCTCCATGATTCCCTGGATCACCCGAAGTGGGTGCGGCGGCTGCAATGGATTCCGTCCCTGAGTTTTCAAAAATAGAAATCGGTGAGAGTAGAGGAGTTGAGAAACCACCTGGTTCACCGACGAACTAGAAGACGCCATGAGAAGCCTGGCCGAAGAATCAAAGGACTAGGTGTTTCACTATTGAAAGTTCGTCGTTTTCGGCCGTGAGTTATTCGGAAGAGCCGGGGAGCCCATTTATAAAAAGAAAAGATACGATTCTTAGATGTGAAAGGTCGCTGCCAACCCGGGAGTCAAAGAGATCATTATTAAGGGCGTCGGGAATCACTGAAAGCCAGCGATTGCGCAGGTATGGATACCTGTCGCCCAGGGCTCACAGGTTCCCGGAGTACAGATTCGAGGGGGTCGGCCTACGAAGACAGGGCGACGACGTAATCGGATATTATCGGCCGATGGCTAGAGAGTCGAATAACCGAGAGATGGACGTTGAATGTTGGGGCGTCACTTCTGAGCGATTTCGAACTAAACGATACAAGCACGATTGATACAGGCTGTCGGTTACATCACAAAGCACATGTTGGAGAAACACAAGCCGACCTCGCGGGGTTGGACATTTTACAATCTTCATTTCTTTAGAAAATCGGCTATCGCCGATAGAGTCGTCGACCTAACACAGTCGACCTCGCCGATTGCCCCGAGGTCGTCGGCCTCGAACCCCGCCACCGATCGAGCGCTCGCACCAAGCCCCGCAAATGCGCAACGGCCGCCCGATACTTCTACGCTCGGCTTCAACCCCGCGGCAAATCGGCCATATACTCTTCATGGACATCGATCTCGTTTGTAATCTGAACGAGATCGGCTACCGCTGGTCCCGGCGGGCACGAAGTTGTTCAAGCTTGGCTGCCGCTCGGTTTTAGGCGGTCGAAGGCGGCTTTTGGGCTTCAATGGCGTCTTTGGTCGATTGGATGGCAGCCGACCGCGCGACTCTCACGCCGATCAATGACTCGCTGCCGGCTCGTTCGTATGTTAGGCGGTAGGCTTCCATGAAGGTCGCCGCGCGATGGCTTCAGCTACGGCATCCGGCTAGTCTTGGATATCCTGAACCGTGCGCGTATGGAGCCGCATCGACCACCAACGCATCTAATGAGGCATCCAGTCGGTTGCCGATATCAGCCAGGGTGGCCCTCAGGTTCTCAGCCGATGCCGCAAGCGTTTCCTCGCCAGCATTATCGGGTTCCTTGAACTCCGACAAGTCGAAGTTGAGGAGATCGGCCACGCGCTGCGAAGAAAAAAAAGGGTCGGGGCATGGCAAAACCAATGGTCGGGACCGGTCGCCTTACCGTCGCGCGTCATCGGGATTATCGGTTCGGTGGATCATTCCCGCGGCCGTCGCTTTCCTTGTCCGTGTCATCGTCGCTGCCCCCAACAGGCGTGGTACATTCGCCCGACGCCGGGAGCGGCCAGCGGAGATCGCGGGAGCTGCAAAAGGGAAAAGGGATTAGCAGACGAACTAGTTGATTGTCACAGGCAAAGGGGTAAGAGCCGATTACCGGCAGAGCAGGGCGAGGGGCAGTTTCTTGAACTACGAGGAACAGACAAGTCAGATACGGGTGAACATCGCAAAACCAGGAACAACGAAGTAAAAACTTATGGGAGGGCGTCTCGTCGGCGAGGCTTGGGACGGCGGAGCGTCGGTGGGGCATTTACCGATTCGGGACTCGAAGCCCGGTCTCGGCCGTCGCCCGGACGGCTGGCGCCTCTTCGTCGATAGCAGCGTCAAGGAACCGCTCGACGGCCGGATCTAGAGGAGGAGGGCTGTTGGCCAAGGCGATCAGTTCTATCTTTTTCGCCCTTTTGGGGGCAGGCGCAGCTGATGAACGCGGCGGTGGCACCGTCTTCCTTTTTGGTGCGATCGGATGGCGCACCTGCCCTCGCAATAAATATGAAAGCTTGGCGCCCCAGCCGATAGCCGACGGAGCAAGGCCCCCCATGTCCAAAACGCCTGGTTTGTATTTGATGGGGCGCCGAGTCGCTACCGTCGGCCGCTCCGTTTCGTTTCCGCAAAGACGAAGCACGAATGTTAAATCGGCGATGCGGCCGATGAATGAATCGTAGGAAAGGAGTAATCGGTTGTGAGTAGAAATATACCGAGGGGATCTCGTCCGGCAGAAGCAAGTCAATGTAGCAAGACGGCCGTTGGTGAAAAATGTGGCGTCTAAGTTCGGACCACCATCGGTCGTAAGCGGCGCTTCTCCTCGTCGACAGGGTTATTCTGTCGGCATCGCCGAAGGTAGGACCGGCTATGTTCAGCAGCCAGTTCATCATCAGATCTTGGCCGACCGCTCCTCTGGTTTCGACCTTATCGGCGTAAAAGAAGCCGATGGGAAGTTGCTTGAGGCCGAATTGTCTCGCCGCCGATGCCGGGTAGTAGAATTCATAACTCCGGGCTGTTGATCGGCCTTGGTGAACCCGGTCGGCGGAATGCGGGGAGATAAAGAGGCGAAGAACAATTTTCTACACCTTGGGTCGGCGAGTTGAGGTCGTCCCATTTGAAATCGATCGGCGGCTCGAAAGATCCTTGGTCGGGTAGAAATACCGGGTCGGTTGTCGCGGGATAACCCGTCGTAGAAAGCTATGAACCAATCGGCCAATAGCTCAGCTGATTGCCTTGAACCTGTATGGGCGGCGGCTGCTTCTCCATAGTTGGTGCATCGCCTGGTGGTGATTTGGCCGCCTTCTTCATCTTCGATTGGCTCTAGCCTTGGGAACCGCGTACGCCGGTTGGTCGACCGGCCACGTTTTGGGTGGCCAACACCGGCAGATTTGGAGAAACCACCGGGGCCACCGGTGTTGGCCAGGGCGTTGGCGGCTATTTTTGTGGCGGCTTGATGCAACATTTGATATGTGTAGCCGAGGAGGTATTTTCCCAATGCGAACTCTGTTCCGTCGGCTAAGATTTCGGCCATTATTTGCCAATTAGCGGTCGGCCCACGGCTCGATCCGCGAACACAAATTTTCCAGCCACATCATCGGGAAGGCGGTGTATTTCCGGTGGCGATTGTTCCATCTCTCATGTTTTGGGCAATGAAACCACTCCATCCACCGATGGCTTTGGTTTTGAACTGGTGTTGACATTTTCGGTTCAAGACACATGGATTAGCCGATGATTCGATGTCCAGCCCAGTTGTCATATGTACATCGGCTAGTGTGATGGTCATCGGCCCTTGCACGAAGAGGAAGGCACTGAACTGTCGTTCCAAAAGTAGGATGCAGCCGATAGGAGTGGTTCGTCTTTTTCCATGCGGCGATGGACGATTACAAGCATTGGGCAAGCTTTCTTTCTTCCCATTGGGTGTATTTAGCCGATTGTATCCTCTTGTACCATTCGGTCCAAGCTGCATCGGTAGACGCCAAGCCTTGAACGTCCCGTTCCAGTGGGAAAGAGATGGTTTGGCAGTGTTGAAGGGCATGCGGTTGGTTTCGGCTATGATCACGTCAGTTGGGTTTTTATCGCCGATAGGCCCAAGGAAGTATTTTCCCTCTTGTGTTAAATTGGGGATGAGCACTTGGTGAGAGAGGTGCTACAATTTGAAGGAGAAAAAGGTACTGATCAGAGGTGATGGTGTTTTGTAGTTTGGAATGAGAAAAGTATTAATTAGTAAGAATGCGGGATGAAGTACTATTGAAAATTACCAAACGGACTATTGGTATAGGGGTGTTTAGAGGAACGAGTTGAGGGTAAGATTATTGTCGAAACTTGGTTTCGGCAATATCTTTTATGGGGTCGCAGTCAAGATCGCCAAGCACAATGGGTTAGGAGGAAAAGAAGATTTAGACAGGTTCAGGCCCTCTCGTGAGGTAATACCCTACTCCTGTTTCGGTGGATTCGATCCGCCGAGTGTCTTTATTGATCTCGCGATCTAAAGCTCTCGCTTATGAAGTCGTATCTCAGATCTAGTGTTGGAATATCCCTCAAGGGACGCCCCTTGCCCCCCTTATATAGTCTTGGGAGGAAGGGTTTACAAGTCGGAAACCCTATCTTACTCTAAGACGGTTTCCTCAATCTTACCAAACCGTGACTATAGGCCGATTGCCTTATCTCTATCGGCAACCGTAACACCTAAGTCAAGTTCGGCTTACAGATATAGCAGGCGCAATCCATCCCTACCTCCAGTCGGATAAGCTTGCCACGTGTATACCCGATTGCCACAATCTCCACAGTAGCCCCCGAGTCCTTTTCAGTCGACGAGACAACTCAGCTTCAGACCAAAGCAGCGCTTAACCAAAAAATCTCTTTGACCGAGTGCTTTTGGCGCCGAGTGAGTCCATCATCTCTGCCTGAATCTTCCCGAGTGGCTCCAAAGACTGTGAAGGGCTGGAAAAATATATATATAAAAATTCTCAAAAATAAATATCTAGGTGCATCTCCTGATGCACCTAATTATAGGTGTAGCCCCCGACTATGTGGTTAGTCAAAAATAGACTAAGCATATAGTCAAGAACTATAAAAAATTATTCTCATGTAGATGCCTAGCTCATGCTAAAGCAATCATAGAAATCTCATTACTCGGCAAGTTCATACTCAACGAGTGAATTTGCCCGAGTCATCTCGAACAAATAATTCAATCATCCCTCATGGGTAAAAAACACTCGGTAAACTCTTGCTCAACCGAGTGGATTCGCCCGAGTAATCCCGGAATAACAACTCAATCAACCCTAGCGGGTAAAAACACTCGGTAAGCTCATGCTTATCCGAGTAGATCGCCCGAGTCATCTCGGAACAAATACTTTAATCATCCCTCATGGGAAAATAAGTTCTTTCAATCATATGAAAAATATGACCAAGTTATTAAACAGCTTTTGCCATAATCTGGTCTCAATCTTATAAAGATCTTCACCAAGGTGGAAAATAAACAGCATCGGCAAGATTACCGACCAAATGCCGAAAAACCAAACAGCCCTTGTTCACCAAGGCGGTTACAAAAACTCTGTTGTTGGTCACCTTCCAAATTGCATCGTGCCGCTTCTCATGAAGTCAAGCAAACCGCGGTATGGAAGGATCTTTTAAGGTATAGGGCACTCGGACACGCGCATATTGCCGGGGCAAATCTGCTTAAGCTCATCCGCTTAAGTCCCTAAGGACACGTATCGGACCACACCTTAGCCGGGCCGTAGATTTTCTAATGGGCTCGGCCCACTTTCCAGAAAACCTAGCGCAACCCTCAAATCTTTCTTTATAAAGACGCGAGGTCGTCCCCGCCTCTTCATCTTCCAAAAATTCCCCTTCTCGCAATACTGCTCATCAGTTCATCGCGGAGAACCCTAGGCTTGCGCGCTCCTCAGTCCATCCGCCAAGAAGCTTGCTTGCCGCGACAACTAGCTCCCGCAACCAAAACTCCCACATCTATCGCCCAAGATCCAACCTTTCTCCCGATCCGCTCCTCAACGCCTCGCTCTCATGGCGGAAGAAAAGAGGATTCCGTTCGACCAATGGGCCACCTCGGACGTGAGGGAATACACCCTCAAGGAGATGGTGAAGCACGGCGTGCTTCCGCCCAAGGAACTCGTGGGATGGCGCCGGCGGCGGGGAGGACTTCCCGACCCCAAACACCGGTGAGCTCGTTGTCTTTACCTCCTTTTTCTATTGCGGATTCAGTCTTCCCACCTCCGAATTCTTTCGGGGCTCTTGGATTACTATGGTCTTCACATCTACCATCGAACCCCAACTCGATGCTTCACATAGCACTCTTCATTCATGTGTGTGAAGCCTTCCTTGGCATTCTTCCTCACTTCAATCTGTTCCGTCGTATGTTCTACGAAACCCCATCCGAACAAGGACCATCCTTGTGTCGTTGGCGGGGCGAGCTTCCGCTCGCGCGATCTCTCCGCAAAGACTACTTCTCTCTCCCCTTGAAATCCTCGAACAAAGGCGGCACGCGAACGGTTCTACATCGGCAATCTTGAACCCGGCCTTCCCGCCTTTGTCGGTCTTCCTCCTGTCCCCAAACCATCTTGGAGCACCGTCCCGGTAGCCCAAGAATGGGATGAAGCCAACGATCTGCTCGCGAAGATCCCGGCGATGAAGAAGAGGAACCTTCGCGGGGAACAAATCACTCGGCACTTCATCGAGTGCCGGCGGCGCCGATCGGGGAGCGGTCAAAGCCGGCCTTCGAGTATGAAGGCGGAACAGACTTGTCGGGAGGACCCGGATCCACTCACATACGAGATCCTAAAGATCCGGATGTACAAACTCTTTTCATCCGGAATCGCAGTTGAGCGGGCCCTCATTCTGCCTGTCCTTCCATTCAGCATCCACCGACCCCCTCCTCCGGTAAGCCGATCGGATGCTTCATAGTATCTTTCGATCTTGACGTCTTGTCGTTTAATGTTGCACTTTCCCTTTTCGCAGGAAACGCCTCTATCACCTCCAAGCCATATAAGATGGCTCATGATGACGCAGCGTCGCCCTAAGCCGCGGCGGGATAAAAATCCAAGCGATCCGGTCGGGAAGCGGGCGCGCCGAGTGAGGACTCGAACAAGCGCGCAAGCAAAAGGCGGCTGATCATCGAGGACTTGGATGACGATGTCCCGCTCCTCCGGTCGAGACCCCGCCTCTAAGGCGATCGCCACGGGCGCACCGAAGATCCGCCGATCAACCGAGTAAACTACGAAACCAAAGTCCCGAGTTCTTTCGTAGAAAACTCTTCTTTATCTTCGCTGTATTTACTTGTGCGGGAAGCCCCGGGATATAGATCCTGTCGGAGGATGAAGGGCCGACCCGGCCGCTGCTCCCGAAGCGCCAAGGCCGTCGAGCCAAAACCCGAGCCCGCAACCAAGTGCGAGCATTCCGGAGAAGCACCCTTCTCCTCGAAGGAGAGCGCCCCCGGGAAGAGCCCCGCCCGCCGGGATATCCCGACGGAGACCGGTCGGTTGCGGGAACCCTCGGCTGCGGCCGAGCGCCCGGCGAGGGTCACTCGGCACGAGCCCAAAGAAGAAGAAGGGCCGTGCCCCACCTAGGCGGTAGCCGCCGAAACCGTGAGACTTGCTTGAACTTTCCTTTGTTCTTTCAATTTTGAATCTTTCATGTCTTCATTGGTCTTTCTTGTTTGCCACCACGGTAGAAGAGATCCCAGTTACGAGTCTTCGAGACACGGGTTCCTCCGATCGAGAATCGAGTGGCGGGACTCGGAAGGCGAGAGACGGGGCATCATCCTCGGCCGGCGGTGAAAGGATGAAAGGGATGCCCTCGTCGAGAGCCGAACAGCGACCCGACTTGCTCAACGTAAGCCTTCATCTTTCTTTTTGATTATATCTTCGATCAATCATCCTTACGCTTCGCATGCGAAAGAATATTGCCGCTCAATGGCAAAATCCGAGTCTTGGAAAAGCTGGTGCCTCACTTAAACTCCTTGGAGGACGTTCGGCGACAGTGAAGGTCACTCGGGAGGAGGCCGCTTCAAGGGAGGCCGCTTTAAGGAGGGAGATCTCGGAGCTTCGGGAAGCGAACCTCGACCTCCGCGGATCAATTGGAAGTAAGCCGCCTCTCCCGGCTTCATCATGATTCTTTTGTTGATCTTGTCTATTGATAATCCTCTTTTGTTGTAGAAAACTCTTGAGGTCCACTCGCTTCAAGTCCAGGTGAAGCGGTCAACTGGACAAGGCCGAAATGGAGGCCGAATTTGAAGGTAACCTTCTTTGAAGTTGAATCTCATGTCTTGCTTCATTCCCGAGTGCTTTGAACGATCTGGAACTCCTTGCGGCTTATAAGGTGAAGACCCGAGCCCGTATGACGTCTTACTCGGGCGGATCAAAACCAGCGACGAGATACGGGAAGAGGTCGCCAATGCCGCCGCACCGATCTTGGCAGCCTTGTTTGATCAAGGGGTTGGGGCCGGCTCGGCGGGGCCAATCGAGATCTTCGACAAGCTCAGGTTGGCTCCCGAGCGTATCTAAAAACATCACCGAATCGGCCAACATGGGGCTGGTCGGGCTCTTGCACGACCAAGTCCCTCTACCCCGAGTGGATATTCATTCAATCGGGAGGGCTTCGAGGGGACAACAGACGAGCGAGCCCTAGATATGCTCGGCGAGGCGCAAGAGGCGGCGAAGAAGATCTCTTTAGATGTAGTAAACAATTTTAAACTCTGAACTGTATTTTGACTTTGCTTCATGAATGTCATGTAATCGTAACACTCTTGTCATGAAATCTTTGTGCTTATTTTTAGTTTATTTATGTCAATGCCTTGATTCGAGCCTTTGCGTGAAATTTCTTAAGTAGTTTTCGTCATGTCACCAAGCCTAGGCTCGATTAGGTCATCGGAAAACTCTCGGTCCTTAGACACGAGCTCGAGTCGAAGGACATTAAACAATGATAAACTAAATTATGCACAAAAATTTGACGAGGAAAATTCGAGCTTTATTGATATGTGTATCAGCCCCATTGCTAGCTCAAGAAGTCATCTTGCTTGAGGTTGGCGAGTCAAGAAAACATGAGGCCTTAGCCCAATTAGGCGTAAAACCGCCGAAGATGTTCGATGTTCCGGGAGTTCTCCACCATAGACCCGTCTTCGCGCTTTAGCCGGTAGGCACCGGGCGAGTCACTTCGGCGATTATATAGGGTCCTTCCCATAAGGAGATAACTTATGTCGGTCTTTGGTGGTCGGATCTTGCGTAGGACCAGGTCGCCAACAATGAAAGCTTCGTGCTCGCACGTTGCGGCTGTGGTATCTCTGAGTCCTTGAAGGTATTTGGCCGGGATGAGGGCGCCTCGCGGGCCTCTTCCAATCGGGTGAGGTCATCCACTCGGTCGATGTCGTAGCGTTCATCGTTGAAGGCTGCGGACCGGAGGGACTCAAACTCCATCTCATTTGGCAACATGGCTTCGCGCCATAGACCGAAAAGAAAGGAGTTTGGCCGGTGGCCCGCCAGGTGTAGTTCGCGGCGACCATAGAACCGAGGAAGTTCTTGGACCCACTTGCCGGCGTAAGGGCTTAGCCGGTCGAAGACGCGAGCCTTGATGCCTTGAAGAACTATGCCGTTTGCTCGCTCGACTTGCCCATTGCTTTTGGGGTGAGCTGCGATGCATAGCGAGATCTTGATTCCGAAGTCTTCGCAGAATTCCTTGAAGATGCCTCCCGTGAATTGAGTCCCATTATCGGTTATGATTACTGTTCGGGACGCCGAAGCGGTGCACGATGTTGAGGAAAAATCCCGTGCTTTGTCGGCGGTGATTGTGGCAACCGGCTTGGCTTCAATCCACTTGGAGAACTTGTCGATTGCGACGAAGAGGTGTGTGAAACCTCCTGGAGCTTTTTGAAGGGCCAACCATGTCCACCCCATACCGCAAACGGCCGGGAAAGTGGGATTGTTTGAAGCTCTGGGCCGGGACATGGCTTTGTCGGCAAAGAACGCGCGCCTTCGCGGGTTCTTACGACTTTATCCGCGTCGGAGACCGCGGTAAGCAAAAAATCCTTGTACGTAAGCTTTGCCGACTAGAGTGCGTGCCGCCGCGTGGCTTCCGCATATGCCGAGTGGATATCTTGGAGTAATTGTTTCCCTTCTTCGGGTGTGATGCACCTCATTAGAATTCCGAGGGGCTTCTCTTGTATAAATCGGAGTCGACCATGACGTATGCTTGGCAACGACGCCGGACGCGTTACGCTTCATCCCGGTCATCCGGCGCTCTTCTTGAGTTAAGAATTTGATGAGCGGCGTCCTCCGGTCGGTATCGATCATGGTGACTTCGTTCGTGGTTTGCTCGTTGGGAGCTGTCTTTGCCGTGACGGTTGGCTCGTAGAGATGTTCGACAAAGACATCGTCGGAGCGGCTTCGCGCTTAGATCCGAACCGTGCTAGCTCATCGGCGGCTTCGTTGTTATGTCTCGGGACATGTGAGAGCTCGAGTCCGTCAAACTTGTCCTCAAGCTTGCGGACCTCTTGTCGGTAGGCCTCCATAGTGTCGTTTAAGCGGGACCGAGTCTTTCATCACTTGATTGACGACCAGCGGGAGTCGCCTTTCACAATAAGCCGACGAATCCGAGTGAGGCGCAAGGCGCGATCCATGTAAGAGAGCTTCGTATTCGGCGACGTTGTGTGAGGCGGAGAAGTGGAGGTGAAGGGCATATCTTAGCCTTTCCCCGGTCGGGAGATCGGCACAACTCCCGCTCCCAAGCCGGTGATCCTCTTGGATCCGTCGAAGTGCATGGTCCGGTGTTGGAGGTCTTCCCAGGTACGTGCTCTTCTTTTTCGATCCACTCGGCCGGGAAGTCCGCTAAGGCTTGTGACTTAATGGATGTCCTGGGCTTAAAGGCTAAGTCCAGCGGCATCGGTTCCGGGGCCCACTTGGCGATGCGCCCGGTTGCCTCGTGGTTGTAGATGACGTCGCCGAGTGGAAAAGAGGTGATGACGGTGACCAAGTGACCACAGTAGTGTGCCAATTTCCTCGCGGTTATTAGAACACCATAAAGCAATTTTTGTACACAGGGGTATCGGATTTTGGCTCCTGCCAATACTTGACAAAGTAAATTGGTCTTTGAATCTTACGGGCCCGTCCTTCTTCTTCTCGTTCAACCACAAGGACCGTGCTGACCACTTGGTGAGTGGCGAGGCGTACGGCAAGAGGGGTTCCGGGCTGAGGTGAAGCCGGGACGGGTGGCGTGGTAAGGAATTCTTTGAAATCTTCAAAGGCCTCGTCGGCTTCTATGGTCCACTTGGAAGTCGTCTGTCTTCTTCGGCGGCTGAAGAAGGGCATGCCTCGTTCGCCGAGTCGAGATATGAAACGGCTTAGTGCCGCCATGCAGCCAAAGCTTTTGGACGTCTTTCGATTACTCGGGGCTTCATGTTTAAGATGGCGTTGATCTTTTCGGGTTTGCTTCAATGCCGCGATGTGATACCATGAAGCCGAGCGGTTTGCCCGATGGGACGCCGAAGGTGCACTTCTCCGGGTTCAACTTCATTCGAAGGCCGGATGTTAGCAAAGGTTTCTTCTAAGTCGGCGATCGGGTCTTCTTTACGCTTGGTCTTGATGACAACATCGTCGACATAAGCTTCAACGTTTTTGCCGATCTGCGTCGGAAGCATCTTTGGATCATGCGTTGGTATGTAGCTCCGGCGTTCTTCGGCCGAAAGGCATGGTGATGTAGATAGGCCCCAAACGGCGTGATGAAAGATGTCTTCAAGCGGTCGGATTCTTTCGGTGATCGTGATAGCCCGAGTAACAATCCAAGAAGCTCGGGAGTTCGCGGCCGGTGTTGAGTCGACAACTTGGTCGATACGAGGTAGCCGAATGGATCTTTGGGGCGGGCTTTGTTGAGGTCGGTGTAATCGACGCACATGCGCCACGCCCGTCTTCTTGCGGACCAAGAGGATTGGCTAGCGATCGGGATGAAGGACTTCTTTAATGAAGCGCCCAAGAGCTTTGCGAGTTCTTCTTTGATCGCGTCTTTTCGATCTGTGCGAACTGCGTAATCGTTGTTTAATTGGTTTGGCGTCATCTTTGACGTTCGAGAGTGCTCGATCACCTCCCTAGGAATTCCGGGCATATCGGATGGTTTCCAAGCAAAAACATCTTTATTATTTTGGAGGAAGGTGACGAGCGCTTTCCTATTTAGGATCTAGGTCGGCGCCGATTACGGCGGTTTTGGAGGGATCGGACGAATCAAGGGAGATCTTCTTGGTCTTGGCGTCGCCGGATCCGATTTGGCTATCTTCTTCGCGGGGACTTCGCCCTCTGCCGAAGTTGATGCAGCCAATCGGACTTCTTGTTGGCCACGTAATCTCTCGCGAGATTGGGCCATGTCGCGGCTCTCCTTGTCGCAGGTGAAGGCTTGCTTCACGTCGCTGCGAAGAGTGATGACGCCGTTGGGACCCGGCATCTTCATGCAAAGATAAGTGTAGTGAGGGATCGCCATGAACTTGGCAAGCGCGGGCCTTCCGATGATGGCATGATATCTTTGTTTCGAAGTCGGCCACCTCGAAGGTGACGTTCTCCGTTCGGAAATTCTCTCGGGCTCCGAAGGTGCTGGGAGAGAGATATGCCCGAGTGGTGTTGAAGATAGCCCGGGATAACTCCGTGGAAGGGGTGAGCTTGCTTTGAGTTCGGCCCTCGGGATGCATTTCATCCATAGTCTTGGCAAACGGGATGTTGAGGCGCCGCCCGTCGATGAGGACGCGCTTAAGCGATGTTGCGGACTACGGGGTCCGGGGCGAGTGGATAGCGTCCGGGTGGACCACTCGGTCGGGTGATCCGAGCGGTCAAATGTGATGGCCACCTCCGACCATCGCGAGATATTGAGGGACTTCGAGTTGAGCCGCGTTGACCTCCGGTCGGTTAGCTTCTGTTTCCTCTTGGATTCATAAGCTAACGGGCCCCGAAGATGTGGTTGAGCTCCCCACTTGGGTCTTGAAAGGGTTCGGCATTCTCGGCCGCGTTGTTCTTCTTGGCGCCGGATGGGCCGGCCTCGTCGATCGGCTTCTTGTTGAGCTGCGCCGCGCATCTTATTCATGGCTGCTTGTAGATAAAGCGAGTCCTTTGCCGCGTGCTTGTGATTCGGATGGTGGGTGCACTGGGCGTTCATGATGGCGTCGTAGGCGGCGACTCGGGGACGGCGTTGAGTATTGGAGGTCGCGGCCACGGGTCTTGGATCGGCGCTTGCGATCTTTCGGGCCCTGGTTCTTGTTGTTGCCGCCATCCTTCTTAGGATTTCGGCTTCCTCCCGCTTGCTTGTCCTCTCTTGTCGGGCCGATCTTGACGGGCGGCCTTGATGGCGTCGTTTGATTTGGCGTATGAATTCGCCGTCTCAAACATCCGCTTCACCGTCTTCGGTGGCTTGCGTCCGAACTTGCCGATAAGCGGCTCATCACGGACTCCCTTACGGAAGGCGGCGATGATGATGTCATCGGTGATGTTCGGGATCTTGTTGCGCTTCTCGGAGAAGCGACGAATGTAATCCTTCGGAGGCTCGTCCGGCTTCCGGATGACATTGTAAAGGTCGAAGTGCGTGCGGGCCTCTCGAAGGTGCCTTGGAAGTTGGCGATGAAGTGGTCCCTCGGCTCGCTCCACGAGCCGATTGAGCCTCTTGGCGGTGGTGAGCCAATTTCGGCCGAGTTCGCGAGGGCCACGGGCAGGTAGTTCGCCATGGCTTTGTTGTCGCCACCTGCAGCTCGGATGGCAAGGGTATATACAGTTAACCAAGATTCGGGGTCGGTTTTGCCATCGTACCTTTCTATCCCGGTGGGCTTAAAGCCACTCGGCCAATGCACTCGGCGGAGCTCCCGAGTGAAGGCCGGTACTCCATCGTCGCCGCTATCGGGTGATCCCCTCCGATCTTCTGAGTGCGACGGTCGCGCTCTTGGTAGCGGCGGTCGAGGACTTCCGCGAGATCACTCGGCGGGGTCTTCTTGCTGGTTGGGTAGGCCGGCTGTTGCGGCGGACTCGGTGGTGGACGGGTGGACGTCCATGTCGTTTGCGGCGGGAGTCGACCGTCTGCTCTTGGTGCCTCGGCGTGGACTCGGGAGGCGGGCCTCTTGGCCTAGTTGACGACCGAGCCGGCTCGGGCCTCCTGTAGTCTCCTGACCTTAGGGGTGGGAGCCGGCTCTTGTCAGGCGTTTCGGCCACGGATTTAGTCGGCCTCCTTGCCGAAGTGGTAGGAGGGCCGTTAGCCGTGGCAGCAACGATGGTCTTGATCTTATCCAGTATAGGAGTCACGTTGGCCGGAGCCGTCTCCATGACGGTATCCAAGAGCGTGAGCGCGGCGACGCGTTACGCGTGGCGTGCGGAAGACATTGGTGTTGCGAACCCGTGTTTGGAGGATGGCCTCTGGCGGATCGTCCAGTTGCTCGCGAATCCGCTTCCTTTTATCGGCCTCGTCTTTGCATTGTTTGTCTTCTTCGGCTGTCTTGCGTTCAAGCTCCACTCTGGCTCGCTCCTCTTCGGCAAGCCTTCTGGCCATGGCTGAGTCGGACTCATCCGGCTCGGCCATGAGGACGTCGAATACTTCGGCTCGCATCCATATGGCGATCGGAGTTGTCGGCTTCGTCGAGAGGGATGCCGTAGAGATTGTCGAAGCCGGCGGAGCGAGGTATCCGTTGAGCTCGAAGATGAACAAGAGCCAAAGGACGGGAGGATGACAACGACCTCCCTTGATCTGGGTAACCCGGATCTGGATCGTTCCGGTTCGAGTCGGAGCTTGGGGATCGGGCTCTTCGAGTGGATCCTCGCCAACTCGGGGGAGCAACGTTGGTAGATCTTGGCGACATTTGGTAACCCAAACGGCACCGAAAGGTCTTCACCGAGTAGATTGCTTCCGTCGGGAGGCAAGAAGGTTGGCGCGGATCTCGGCGGCATTCGGTAATCCGAATGGCGCGAGTGAAGTCCGTCGTCGGAGAAGGTGGATCGCATCTTGGTCTTCAAGATGTTGTCGAAGATCTCGGTCTTGTTGGAGAGCCCGAACGGCGCCGAGTAGGTTGTTCCCTCCGGCGGTTCGAATCCGAGTCGAGGAGGAGTCGCCGGCGAAGTTGGCGGCGAAGTCGCCGAGTCTTGAAGGAGATCCCATCACGCTTGTCGGCGAGATTGTTGAAGAAGTCTCGACGCGCGGCCCCTACCTGGCGCGCCAACTGTCGAAACTTGGTTTCGGCAATATCTTTTATGGGGTCGCAGTCAAGATCGCCAAGCACAATGGGTTAGGAGGAAAAGAAGATTTAGACAGGTTCAGGCCCTCTCGTGAGGTAATACCCTACTCCTGTTTCGGTGGATTCGATCCGCCGAGTGTCTTTATTGATCTCGCGATCTAAAGCTCTCGCTTATGAAGTCGTATCTCAGATCTAGTGTTGGAATATCCCTCAAGGGACGCCCCTTGCCCCCCTTATATAGTCTTGGGAGGAAGGGTTTACAAGTCGGAAACCCTATCTTACTCTAAGACGGTTTCCTCAATCTTACCAAACCGTGACTATAGGCCGATTGCCTTATCTCTATCGGCAACCGTAACACCTAAGTCAAGTTCGGCTTACAGATATAGCAGGCGCAATCCATCCCTACCTCCAGTCGGATAAGCTTGCCACGTGTATACCCGATTGCCACAATCTCCACAATTATAGAGTAAAAAAAGGGGAATACCTGAGGGAATTCATTCGTGGTAGCGGCTGGGGCAGTTCCAGTGACGGCGGCAGGCGGTGTTGCGGTCGCGGCGGGCGCAATGGTGGCCGGCGAGTTGGAGGTGCTTGAGGTCACAGCGGAGGCCATCGGGAAGGTCGGAGACGAAGATGGGGTTCGAAGAATGTGGAAGGTGTCGAACGCCGATGGAGTCGCTGGAGGAGAGAGAGAGGGGCAAGAAGTTTGTTTGAGAAGGAAGCCGAGCGCACGATGGGAGCGTAGGTGGCTCGACCGAGGAAAGTGGATATTTAAAGGGCCCTTGGGGAGAACCCGAGACGATTCGGGCCAAGAAGGGAGTAGGAGTTTGAATAGGTAAACAAATCCGCAACACTTTATGTTACGGACTTGGGGGCATGTGTTAACACTTGGAATTTGGTAATGAGGTTCCTAAGTCCTAAGAAAGCAAGGTGGAATTGAATCGGCGAGGTCGAGTCGTATCGGCTAAAAGAGTGATCGGCTGCGGGCGGGTCGGGGAGGATGGGTTGAATGGAACGACGACGGCCGATTCCGAGTTCGAAGAGATAAAACCGTGTCCAATGCGAAACTTGAGGATAAGTGGGGATTCGGATGTTAATTGCGCGTTTAAAGATATTGCCACCTATGGATAGAGTCCTGTAATGGCAGTTGTATCTATAATTTAGGAGTTTGTTAAATTGTTAGTTGTAATGCATTATGGATCTCGCTATGGATGATATGATGTTTTAAAAAGTAGTTTAGATAGAGTCCAAAGTTGTTACAAATATTTGTATCTTGGGTATAAATAGGACCCGAGACCCTCTGCATAATGACAATTCAATCAATCTAATCTTCGGCGCATCGCCATCCTTTTCCTTTTAGACGAACACCCTGTTTGGCTTTGGGCTGCATCGTCTCGGTCCCCAAACTCAGGTAAATGTTTGTCATTAGTGGTGAGATTACTTGTTTCTGATGCTTCCATCGCAATGACACATTGGATTCAATAGTTTTACTACGACATATATCATATAGTGCATATGAACCAATTCGGCGCTTAGATCTATCTTGTAGTTGACTCATCTTTTCGAGGGTATGTGGTCAACGAGGCTAGGTTTGAGGGCTGGTTGATTCGTATGCAGTATCTACCATCTTACGGAGTGTAAGTCGAAGGTAATAGATTAAAAGCTTCTTTTGATACTTAATGCTGCATCAAGACTGAACTGTTGAGTCGTCTTTAGAATCGTTGGTAATCTATTCTTTTGGACTTACATTATCTGGGGATAGCGTCGGGGTTTCAGCCGACCTTACTTATCTTGATGTATTTCTTTTAATGTAATTGTTATTAGATCTACAGTAGGATTGTATTTCATGTCTAGATTGTGCTTGCTTACATCTTTAATCTAGGAAATGTTGCTGCACGAGATTCATTGGAATATCACGATTTGATGTTAGTTTCCAAATCGGTTGGTCTATTGATCCGTATATTTATTATTCTTCGTTATATTTGGATCGGATGACCGATGATCGTCTTGGCATAGCCGATGCGCTTTGGTCGTTTGGCCCAAATATGGCCTGGAATAGCATATATACGTTCATGGATTTTCCTTGGCCGATCCCGCGGGGACTTGACCTAACGCTTAACGAACGCTTTCTTGTCTTTTTTCTTGTTGATTGGCAGATCAAATCAACTGGCACGCTCTACACATTGTAGGCAGCTAAGAAGGACCTGCACTGGAGTCAAGCAGATCTCCCAGGCCAGCGCGTGAGAGAGATTTCTCGTCAACAGCTACTCACTGCAAAGAAGGATGATATTTCATTCTCGAGTAAAGAAGTTGATGTGGTTCAGAAATTGGAGTTGATGCCTGTTGATTCCAAGTTGGAAGGCATGAAAAATTATTTGACTTGGTCGAGAAGAGCATTGCTACAGTTGAAATCAAAGAAACTCGAAGGCTTGATCAATGGGGAGATACCTGAACCAAAAGATAAGCTGAGCAGTGAGTGAAAGAATTGGAATACAACTAATGCATTGGTGGTTACTTGGTTATTTCAGTCTATGACCCCTACAATTGCTAGTTCTGTTGATACAATCACTTCTGCTTCAGACATATGAAAGACTCTTGCAAGTGTGTATTCAGGTGTTGGGAATATGATGCTGCTAGTAGATACAGATGATAGAATACATTACCTGAAACAGGGAGAGCAAACTCTGATGGATTATATTGTAGAATTGAAGCGGTTGTGAGCTAATTTGGATCACTATGATCCCATTGAGTTACCTCACCCTGAGTGTGTTGCCTGGGTGAAGAAATGGGTGAAGAAGAAGAGGGTCCTTCAATTTCTGAGAGGATCAAATCCAGAATTTGAAGGAAGATGTGCTGCCATATTCCATTTAGTTGAGCTTCCTAGTCTTGAGGAAGCCATTGCAGCTATGGCACAGGAGGAGACAAGAATCAAGGTGATAAAGGGTAACACCTTAAATTCATCGAGTCAGGCCTATGTGGTAGCAGGGTCCCAAGAGATGAGATTTTGTTATAACTTTGGTGAAAGGAGGCATTTGATCCATGATTGCAGTCAGCTATTCAGATCAAATCGTGGTAGGGGTCAAGACAGAGGTGTGGCAAGAGGTGGTATTAGTCATGGAGGTACTGATCGTGGTGGAAGAGTAAGTTTGAGAGCTAATCATGCAGTGGTGGATGGGTGTGCTACAGAGTTAGTTGCAGCTTCACAAAATGAGTTAGATGAGTTTAGAAAGTGGAAGGAAGCCGGCAAGAGTTCTCAATTGAACACTCTAGCAACAATATCCTCTAGTGACAGTGTTGCTGATGCAGTTCACTTAGACTCAGGTATATCCAATTAACCCCATATGTCCAATTGGATACTAGATTTAGGTGCATCAAGGCATGTCATGGGCAAAGTAAAGCAATTTACATCTTATACACCATACTCGCATTTTTATAAGGGGACAATCAAAATTGCAGATGGGACTTTCTGTCCTATTAGAGGTGTTGGAACAGTTCAATGCACACCATCCATTACCTTATCATCAGTATTACATGTTCCATCCTTTCCTGTTAATCTTATTTCAATAAGCTCTCTGATTGATCAAATGGATTGTTGGGTGCTTCTTGATCATGAGAATTGTTTAATTTAGGAAAGGAAGACAGGAAGAAATCTTGGAGTTTAAACTTGGCATGATGGGCTCTGGTATCTTGATAGAAGCAAGACAAGTGGAGAGGTTTATTTTGCTCTAGCAGCTAGTCAGAATGAAGCTAAGGTGATTTTGTTGCATTGTCGTTTAGGGCATATATATTTTGATATTATGGGCAAAATGTTTCCTAATGAAATGTCTAGGGTGAACAAAAGTAATTTGATGTGTGATGCTTATGAGTATGGGAAGCATACTAGAAGTTCATATGTGAGCAGGGGTTTGAGAAGTTTGTCACCTTTTATATTAATCCACTCAAATGTGTGGACTTCCCCGATCACTGCCATAAGTGGTGAAAAGTACTTTGTTACTTTTATTAACTGTTATTCTCGCATGACATGGGTATATTTGATGAAGCAAAAAAAGGTATTTGAGTGCTTTAGGACTTTCTATGCTTATGTGAAGAATTAGTTTGACATTTCTATTCAAGTTATTCGGAGTGATAATGGAACTGAATATGTGAATAAGGAGTTTCAAAGTTTTCTTTCACGATAAGAAATTCTTCACTAGACCTCATGCCCTGATACCCCACCACAAAATAGAGTGGCCGAGAGGAAGAATAAACATATTCTGGAGGTAACCCGCTCACTTATACATACAATGAATGTGCCTAAGTTTCTTTGGAGTGAGGCAATTTTGACTACCATTCACTTGATAAATCGTATACCATCAAGAATACTTGGTATGAAATCTCCTAGTGAGATGTTATATAGGAAAAATGAATTTTTAGTTCCACCTAAGGTTTTTGGATGCACATGTTTTGTTAGAGATCATAGACCGGGGGTTGGAAAGCTGGACTCTCAGGCTATCAAATGTATTTTTGTGGGGTACTCATCTGGACAGAAAGGATACAAGTGTTGGAGCCCATCTGAACGTCGTATGTTTGTGAGCATGGATGTGACATTTTGGGAATCAGTTCCCTTCTATGGTGAAAAGACAGATTTGAGCTTTCTATTTGAGAATCTAGATTCTCAAGTCACATTAGGAGATGATGAGGAAGAGGAGCCTAGAGGTGAACCTCGAGGGAATGAGAAGAGGGTTGTGGATTCTAGTTCCAAACCCAGTGATGGTGAATGATATTGTACAAGAAAGGATAGCACAAGAAGCACCTCCAGAGAGAAACCTGCAAGTATATAGAAGAAGAAGGAGGGAAAATCTCATATAACCCATCACCATTGTTGATGAAGCACAAAGTGGCCAAGATGATCAAGCCCACTCAGATGATAATGAGAATGGACAGTTATCTGAGTCAGGGGGAGAGTAATAGATCACTTTAATGACTTTCCTATTGCTCTATGAAGGGAAGCAAGAAGTACCGCAGGTAAACCTCTAGTGAGATATGGTTTTGAAGATGATTGTGAAGGTGAACATAGCAATGAGGTGAGTAATTATATGTCATCTGAGTCCTTTTCACTTGAGCATCAGACATTTGTGACAACTTTGCAAGCGGTTCAAATCCCAAAAAACTGAAAAGAAGCAAAACAAGACCCAAGGTGGAAAGAGGCAATGCTTGAAGAGTTGGCAACACTTGAGAAGAATGACACATGGGAGCTTGTACCTTCTCCTCCTGGGAAGAAGGTGGTTGATTACAAATGGGTATATACTATGAAACAGAACCCTGAGGAAGAAGTTGAGAGATATAAGGAAAGACTGATAGCAAAAGGATATAGCCTGACATATGGAATCGACTATGATGAAACATTTGCACCAGTTGCAAAAATAAGTACAGTGAGAACATTGATTTCCTGTGCTGCTAACCTTGATTGGCCATTATATCAATTGGATGTTAAAAATGCATTCCTTCATGGTGATCTTAAGGAGGAGGTTCATATGGATATTTCACCTGGATTCTCTACTACTGAAACATAAGGTAAGGTACTAAGACTGAAAAAGTCTTTATATGGACTAAAACAATCGCCAACAGCGTGGTTTGATCTGTTCAAACATGCAATGCTTACTATGGGATATAAGCAATGTAATGAAGATCACACTTTGTTCTATCGACATTCCAAAGGACACATAACTATTCTAGCTGTCTATATTGATGATATAATTATCATTGGAGATGATGCTTTAGAAATGGAAAGGTTGAAGGAGAATTTGAGAAGAGAATTTGAAATTAAAGACTTGGGACAACTTCGGTATTTTTGGGGGATTGAAGTGATGAGATGTTCCAAGAGAATTGTTCTCTCACAGTGAAAGTATGTTCTGGATTTACTAGATGAGACATGTATGCTTGGGTGTCGTTCAGTCACTACACCAATAGAGCAAAATCACAAACTATGTGCTGAATCTGGACATCCAGTAAACAAGGAGAGATATCAAAGACTTGTAGGGCGTCTCATCTATCTATGCCATACAAGACCCGATATAACATATGCTGTGAGTGTGGTAAGTAGATACATGCATAACCCGAGTAGTGATCACATGGATGTTGTCTATAGAATTTTGAGATATTTGAAGGAAAATCCAGGCAAAGGGTTGGCATTCAGGAGAAATGGGCATCTGAATATGAAAGATTACTGTGATGCAAATTGGGGGAGTTGTCTTGATGACAGAAGATCCACCTTAGGTTATTGTGTGTTTGTTGGTGGTAATTTGGTGAGTTGAAGAAGTAAAAAATAATCTGTGGTGTCACGTTTCACTGTAGAAACAGAGTATAGGGCTATGTTACAAAGCCTATGTGAACTCTTATGGGTGAGAAACCTTCTATCAGAATTAAGAATGCTAGAGGACAATTCTATGAAGCTTTGGTGTGACAATAAATCAGCTATTAACATTCTGTTCAACATGATCGAACTAAGCATGTAGAGATTAACCGCTTCTTCATTAGAAAAAAGATTGATGAAGGGATTTTAAGCCTAGGGTTTGTAACTTCCGAGGAACAAATTGTTGGCTATCTAACAAACGGGTTGAGTGTTAAAGTGTTAAAGAGTGTGTGACTTCATGTAACAAGATGGGTATGATAAATATATATTACTCATCTTGAGAGGGAGTGTTGATGTATGTTTATAATATAGATAATAAAGCTATGTGAGTGACTAAAATGTAAATACACATTAAAACAAGAGGAACCGGGAGTCTGGAATTACTCTTGAGTCAATTTACCCCAAAATTCCCAAAGTCTTCAATTTCTGATCTACTTTTACAATGAACTTAACCACCAAACCCAACACATTCTTATCTGTATTTTATTCACTTATGAAGCAAAATGATCTCACCAACACTGAGAATGGATGGCCATACATAGGCACGTACAACACAATCACAATTACTGAATTATTACACAACTTAAACACACAATAATTCCTCTTACGTGACTATGCAGCAGATGGATGCATGGGGTTGTGACAATTTCTTTTAGGCGTACTCAGCAGGGTGAGCGACGAGGTACGCCTCGATCATCTGGAGCATGCCGAAGTAGCCATCGATGACCATCTTCTCCTGCTCCGGCGTCAGTGAGCCACCGTCTTCGAGCTCGTACTCCACCTTGAGCTTGGCCACGCAGGAGGCGTCGCCGGTGGACTCGAGCTTCGTCTCCGTCGAGTGTGACTTGAGCTTGCCCACCTTGCTCTTGACCTCCAACACCTCAGCCTTCAGCACGTGGGTTGCGTTGTCGCACACCACTATCTTGGTCTTGTATAAGCTCCCTGCGTCCGCGGCTGCATATGATTTTTAATAGTTGCAATTATTATATAAGTGGTGGATTTGTACAAGTATATTTTTTATTGACTAGTAATGTCATCATTTTTTATTAAAAAAAATTATAAAACCATAATAAACTTCATAAAACTATATATATAACAATCATTTTGTCGTAGTTTTAGTTAGGTTTTTCTATAGCTACAACAACAGCGTATGATTTTATAAGAAAGCTAAGACTGTTTTGTCTCACCTGTCATGTATACTGATATACAATTCATATTGTTACAAGTTAAACCCTTATTTTATATATATATAGGAGAATAAAGTTGTGGTTTTATAACAGAGCTTAAAATAATACCCAAATACAAAGCGTAACAAGAGAAAAAAAGTGCCTATATATTCAGGACTTACCCGGGTTAAGCTTCATGATATGGATGGTGCCCGGCCCGCCATTTCCGTCGACCTCGACGGCGTCGATGAAGCCGGCGCAGACCTTGGGCATGGCGCGAACGTCCAAGCAGACCGTCCACAGCCTCTCCACCGACACCGCGACGGCACGCTCGTCGGAGATGCAGGCCGGAGCCATCTCTTCTGCTCTTAGCTAGCTAGCTAGTTCCAGCTGATTCTTACACTGATGGCTAGGTCAACTCAGCTCAGCTACTTTGCTTCTGCTTCGAAGATGAGCAGTAGATTGGGGGATACTTATGGGTGCAAGAAGAAGAGATCATCTCATCTGCACCGGGCTTTTCTACAGTTGATTTAGTAGTTCGTCTGATGTGGAAATTGGAGCTGTGGAGATCACATGGTTTGACCTGTGGAAAATTCAGGGTTTCAATTTATTTCTGCAGATGATTGATCAGTTCAGAGTTGACCAGGGATCTAGAAGGTCTGACTTTCTCAGATAGGGTAGGAGGGTGTTGAGATGATTTCGTTTTTTTTAATGGAACTCTTGTAGTATGAAGGTATTCTAAAGAGATACTCTATCCATTTTAAAATATAACAAATTCAAATTTAAATTTTGTAAAAAAATAACCTACGATATGTAAAATGTAATTTCTGTCACTAAACTACTCATACAACCCTACATCTCACATATCAAAAAGACAAACATTCTTTCAAACTCTTTTTAATGTGTCGTTCTCTTAAAAATATTATATTTTAGATGAATAAAGTAATTAACTTTACAAATTGAGAACTGTGGAAGGAGTGTGATGCCATGACTTTCCAACACCGTACTCAAATTCCACACAAATTATATGTGTGATTAATCGGTTTTCTCGAGTAGCCGAGCTACTGCTGATGCATCGAGGAATTGAGATTCAAGGTACGTCGTGATTATCTATAACTGTGTATTAGTTGTGTTGGCTTCAGCATCCTGTGTCAGTGGTAATAGCTAGTACTCCATATGTCCCAAAATATGAGGATTTTTGTTTTTTCACAGAAGTAAGTATAAAGAGAAAAGAACATATTCCATCTAAGTATGTGCAACATAAATTCCTCTCTTGCAACTTGCATAACTTGATCGGTTGAGGACAGGCCTTACATCTACATTCTACATATTTCATCTATAAGACTTGCACAATTTCTCAAAATATACCTTTTTAACCACTAAAATTATCACCACAACATGCGAGCGCTACTATAAAATGTTATAAAATAGAGAAAAATAGATCAAACACGAGAGACAGATTTTACGTGGAAAACCCTTGCGGGAAAAAACCATGAACGCCACACGGCAAATCTTCACTATATGAGGAGAGTTTACAGAATTGTAAGGAAATCACATATGAGAGCTTAAAACCCTCTACGGCATATAAGAGATATATATAGGATGGACTGAACGGGCCAAGACGTCCCAAAGCCCAATTCGATTTGGATCATAAACTAACAAACTTCACCTTAAGACAAATTCTCTCTTGTAGCAAATAGGTAACTGTCAATCTTCTCCTTTCAATAATGAATATTACCGACGCCAAAAATCACTAGGATTTAAGCTGTAACACCAAGTTTGAACATAGCTCAAACTTAGTTATAGGAATTGACTTGGTTAACATATCAGCGGGATTATCATGAGTGCTGATTTTGAAAACTTTAACATCACCTTGAGCAATAACATCTCAAATATAATGATATCTCACATCAATATGCTTCGTTCTTTCATGAAACATTGGATCTTTTGTAAGGCAAATAGCACTCTGACTATCAAAAAATATAGGAATGCAAGAAGTAATCCCGCAAAGCTCCCGCAAAGCTCAGCATACAAACCTCTTAACCAAGTAGCTTCTTTACATGCTTCAGAAATAGCCATATATTCAGCTTCAGTAGTAGGCAATGCCGCAGTAGCTTGCAAACTTGCTTTCCAACTAACAACACAACCATCAATGGTAAAGACATAACCTGTAAGAGATCTTCTTTTATCCAAATCACCAGCATAATCAGAGTCAACATAACCAACAAGTCCTTCTCCAGATTTTCCAAACTGTAAACAAGCACCAGAAATACCACACAGATATCTGAAAATCCACTGAACAGCTTTCCAATGCTCTTTACCAGGATTAGCCATGTATCTACTAACAACACTTAGTGCATGAGATAAATCAGGACGTGTGCAGACCATAGTATATATTAGTGAACCAATTGCACTGGAGTATGGAATTCTAGACATATAATCAATATCATCACTTGACTCTAGGCATAAAGCTGAAGATAATTTAAAATGTGAAGCTAGAGGAGTACTCACAGGCTTTGCATCATGCATGCTGAAACGACGTAGGACCTTTTCAATATAACCTCGTTGACTGAGGTATAATTTACCAGATTTTTTATCTCTGATAATTTTCATACCAAGAATTTTCTTAGCTGGTCCTAGGTCTTTCATCTCAAATTCATCACTCAACTGTGCTTTTAACTTAGCCACTTCTGACTTATCTTTTGCAGCAATTAACATGTCATCCACATAGAGCAAAAGAAAGATAAACGAGCTACCAATTGGCTTCAAATAAACACAGCTATCATAACTTGACCACTAAAGCCATGAGAGAGCATAAAAGAATCAAATCTTTTGTACCATTATCTGGGAGATTGTTTTAGGTCATAAAGAGATTTCTTTAACTTGCATACTGAATGTTCTTTTCCAGGAGAAATAAAACCTTCAGGCTAGTCCATGTAAATGTCCTCTTCTAATTCCCCATGTAAAAAGATGTTTTGACATCTAATTGCTCAAGTTCATAATCATGCATAACAACAATGCTGAGTAGAGTGCGAATTGAGCTATGCTTTACAACAGGGGAAAAGATATCATTATAATCAATACCTGAAATTTGGCTGTAACCTTTAGCTACCAACCTTGCCTTATATCTTGCTGGTTCATTGGGGCTAATGGCTTCTTTTATTTTGAAAATCCATTTACAATGGACAGTCTTTTTCTCTTTAGGAAATTTTACTAAATCCCAAGTACCATTCCTTTTAAGTGGCTCTATCTCATCTTGCATCGCAGTCATCCAATTCTTATGATCAGCAGAAATAATAGCCTCAGAATAGTTAGAAGGTTCTGCACTACCTTCAATTTCTTCTGCAACATTCAAGGCGTAAGAAACAACATCGCATTCTTCAACGAATCTTTTAGGTGGATTGATAGTTCTTCGAGGTCTGTCAATGGCAATAAATTGTTATGGAGGCTGAACAACAGGTGAAGAATCATCCACAATTGGTGCATCTTGAACATCAATATCTGGTATATCTTCTACATCAACAAGGTGCTGCACTGTACACTTGTTTTCTCTTGCGCCTCAATGGAAACAACGGGAGGAGAATTATTATAGAACATGACGATTCATTAAAGATAACATTCCTACGATAATGACCTTTGAAGTCTAAGGATTCTATAATTTATAACCTTCAACACCAGATTTATATCCAAGAAAGATGCATTTAATAGCTCTAGGCTCTAATTTACCATTATCAACATGAGCATATATAGTGCAACCAAAAACTCTCAATTGCGAATAATCAGCAGTGGAACCAGACCATACCTCAATTGGAGTTTTCTTGTCAATGGCAATAGAGGGAGATCGATTAATAAGATAGCAAGCAGTGGAAGCGGCTTCAGCCCAAAAACGCTTATTCAACTTTGCATGAGACAACATGCAACAGGCCTTTGAGATCCTCATCTTCAAACTTTACCTCCATAGACTCAAGGTCAGATACAATCTCCTTGAAACTTGATAAATAATCCAATACGGTTACATCATCTTGCAACTTGTGTGAAAATGATTTCATCTTCATGTGCATCTTGCTGGTAAGATCCTTTGACATACAGATCGATTCCAGCTTTAACCATAAGGCAGCGGTAGTTTTCTCCTGCAACACCTCTTGCAAAATATTATTTGATAAATAAAGATAAATTTGAGATAAAGCCTTACGATCTTGCCTCTTTTCTCTATCAGTCCAAGCATCTTGTTGTTTGTTCCTAAATTTATCAAGTGCATCGTCTAAATCATTTTGCGAAAGTATAGCATATATCTTTACTTGCCATAGTGAGAATCTTGTATCATGATCCAGCAGCGGAATATCATACTTCATAGAAGTCATCGTGAAGACAAATAACCAGAAATTTAATATGCGGAAACAATGAAGATAAAATAACTTGTGTGCACGTAGCAAAAAAATCAATCAGTAAAAACCCGGTAGATCTTCGTATGACCATAGCAAACTTTCACACAAGGGTCAACACCTTTTCCTTGCATGCAGAGATGAGTTGGCCTTCACGGGCAGGGGGCTTTAAATTATTAAATATAGACTATTTAACAAATTCATTTATAATAGTTGATTAATTTACGAGACAAATTTAATGACATAGGTTAATTTTTAGTCACGTGATCGAAACAAACCCTGAGTTTTGTGATCTGACATGCACAGAACGAGATGCACAGTACGAGTACCAGCGCAACAGTATAGATGATTTAATTGATTTGACTAATGCACAGTAGGGATAATATATCATGGGCAATAGCAGATGCCTTGCGGCAATAGCAGCAGATGCCCTTGTTACTTACGCCTGCTTGCGTCTGCTCGTCGGCTAGCGCGACGGCTGACAGCGCCGGACAGACTGATCTGCTTGATCAACGAGATCGATCAAAATCAATCAGGAATTCAATTCAGGATAGATCGATCGACGAGACAGCGCCAGCGACTCGGCGATTCGGCAGCGGCGACGAATTCTTTTCTCTCTCTAAATAACAAAAGAACAGATACCATTTATTATAAAAATAGAGCAAAATAAATTAAACATAATAAACAGATTTTTACGTGGAAAACCCTTACGAGAAAAACCATAAACGTCATATGACAAATCTTTACTGTATGAGGAGAATTTACAGAATTATAGAAAAATCATATATGAGAGCTTAAAACCCTCTACGACATACAAGATATATATAGGGTGCACTAAATGGACCAAGACGTCCCAAAGCCTAATCCAGATTTGAATCATAAACTAACATACTTAAAATATATCTTTTTAACTACTAAAATTATCACCATAACACATGAACACTACTATAAAAAAATTCATAATGTCGGTTTTCCAGTCGACACAAGATTTTAGCCGTTGATGAGGGGGAGAGCCTAGAGAAGTGTCCTAGAATCTAAGCCCACTGGTGCCGGGTGATAAGCAATTAGTTCACGAGAAATTTTTTAGCTGCCACTGTAATCACCCCAAATATGTTTCTTTTCACCTTTTGTAATATTGGCATGCCGTAAATAATACGTATGTAGCAATAAGAGATCCCATTTAAACTGTTTTGCAACAATATACCGTATTATCCTAAACCACAACACATTCAGATGCGTGTCTCTTTATTCATATATTCTCAAAGTAAAATGATGGCGTCAACGCTGAACATGTTCATACGGTATACATACCTAGCTAGCCACAGACAGCACAATACCACAAATTACTAAATTACACAGCGTTAAACACAATATAATTGCTCTGATGAAATCAAACACCGCGAGAAAATTGGATTTTTTTTCTGCTGCTCGCATTATTTAACTATCACACAGCAGTAGCCACAGATGGATGGATCATGTTGGTTGAGGCATTATTTTTAGGCGAATTCAGTAGGGTGGGCGACGAGGTACGCCTCCATCATCTTGATCATGCCGAAGTAGCCATCGACCATCGTCTTCTCCTGTTCCGGTGACAGCGAGCTGCCGTCGGCGAGCTCGTACTCCACCTTGATCTTGGTCACGCAGGAGTTGTCACCGGCGGCCTCGAGCTTCGTCTCCGTCGAGTGCGACTTGAGCTTGCCCACCTTGCTTTCTGCCTCCAACACCTCCGACTTGAGGACATGTGCTGCGCCGTCGCACACCGCCACTCGGGTCTTGTATGTGCTTCCAACGCCAGCGGCTGCATATAATTGAATTTTTTCTACTATCATATATCTGTTGTTGTTGTTGTTCCCCTTTATGTCAGAAAATTATATGCATTTTGACCTTACAGCAGATAGGTCATGCTTTAATGTTATTTAAAAATATTTCAATTGTCTCGTGATCAATTAAAGAATCAAACCAAGCCAGGCCAGGCCAGGCTTTAGATAGAATTTCTATCACCAACAAAATAGTGCTACTAGTGAGTGTTTCCTATGTACTACAGTGCACTCTGGGACGAAATCTGATGAGGTAATTTTAAAGTCCTGGAGCAGTAGCGACAATTTTCGCCTCTTTAATTTAAACATGTGACATCTGAATGTTGCATCATCTCGGAATATAATCATCTCGGAATATATAGGTCGGGAGATTAGTTTAAAATCCCAAATTATTCCGAGCTATGGAGGGATACGTAGAGGCTGCCTACGTTCGCGGAAATTAAAAGTTCCAAATAATTTTGAAGGATGCAAAAATCTCCCTCCCTCTAAAAAGTTTTTAGTTCAAAATACAAGTGTAGGAAAGAGGAAACCAACCAGGGTTAAGTTTCATGGTATAGATGGTGCCCGGACCGCCGTTACCCTCAGCCTCAATGGCGTCGACGAAGCCAGCACAAACCTTGGCCATGGCGGACGAGTCCATGAAGACTTTCCATAGCCGCTGCACCGACACCGCGACGGTGTGCTCGTCGGAGACACAGGCCGGAGCCATCTCGACACTCACTTGCTCAGTGATCTTCCTGCAAAGTTCCAAGTGATCACTGATGTGGCTAGCTACAGCTTCAAAGGTGAGCAGCAGCATGGGGTTATACTTATAGGTGGTGGCAAGAGAAGAATTAATGGAAATTATTCAGAATTGTTTTCGAACAATTCTGTGCATCAAGTTTCTTCAAAAAAATAAATTTGGCCGCTACATCTGAATGCTGAACTTGTCTTATGTGGAATTTTGGAGATCAGGATGAAGTTGCATGTGGAAGAATTGGAGACTGCATGGTTTGACTAGGGCATCTAGAAGTGCTTGACATTCAGGCTGGGTCTTGCGATTTATATGAAATATTCTTCCGGTCTTACCGGGATTTTAGACTCTTTATCTAGATCTCGCTGTCACAATCGTACGTACTTTGGCCTGTACGACATCGCCTTTGGTATTCGCCTCAGTGTAAATTTCCACCTTGCCAATTGATCTAGTGTGGTAGTTCCATGGTTGAATTGTTGAGTGCAGTTTACGGTCGTTGAGAGGAGCTACCAAGATGGTCTACTTAAACAGAAAGTTTATAGTTCTTGAGAGATATTGTCAAATTTTTTTTATAAAATTTGTTATCTTCTGATACCCTCGAGAACCATAAAGTCATAAAGTCACTTTCAAGTCTAACGATCGACTTTGTTTTTGGATCGTGCCTATTTAGGTGTATATATTTTTTTTCTTTCCTTTTTTAATCTGATCATGGTAGAGCCTGGTTGTGTGCATCTTTAAATCGAAATTAGGAGTTTGCACTTATATTTATCTAAAAATTAGAATTCATCTATAAGAATGAATTTAAATGATATCACTCCATGTCCCATCATCATATTGACATGTTGAGAATTGTGGAATTGTTAACGCCAAAATTTGGTAAGCCCCGAAGTTCTTATCGGCTAAGGGTTAGAATCGGCTCGAGTTAGTATCGGCTTGGAGTTCGCATCGGCCGATGAGGGTTTTCTTTATCCATATCTTCGCGATCGGATTCTTGTTAGATTCGGTTTGAGAAGATCTTATCTAGAAGAAACTGAGTCCAGGGAGGATACGGCTTGTATCTATTAATTAGAAAAAGTTGTTAGGGCCTGTTTGGCACAGCTTCAGCTCCAGCTCCACCTCTTCTAGAGCCCAACCAAACGGTTTCAGCTCCATTAAAAATGAAAGTGGAGCTGCTCGGAGTTCTCTCACAAATTAAACTAGAGAGTTGGAGCTGGGTTTAGGTAGTTCCACAACTCCACTCCGATCCAACTCCTAGAGTTAAATTTAGGAGTTGGAGTCCTACCAAACAGAGCCCTTAGCTTCCTATTTTATCTTTAGGAAAGTCTGTTTTGTAATCTGTTAGGATCTTTGTCATCCCACGGGTATAAATATGTAAGCCCGGGGTTCATGTAATATCATTTCTCGATCAATACAACTCGGCGCATCGCCACCTTTCTTTTATCTGTTCTACTTTATCATCCGGCAGAACTTGACACCTGACGCGGGGCTGCATCGGCTTCGATCTCCGGCGAAGGGGTAAGTCCAAGGTCCCGCCGGCTTAGGCAATTGTATTGGCTACGTTGACGTCGTCCAAGGTTGCATTAGTACATTCGACCTCTTGGATTGCTTCGATTCGATTGATATCTTTGCCGGATTATTTATCATATGTCTCTATTGAATCTAATTTTAGTATCTCGATTTCGCTCTATCAGTTGTCTCTCGTTTTATGGTTTCTGCCGATATCGGCTAAATCGTTATATTAGATTAGACTAGCTTAGGCATCTACCACCCTGAAAATCAGCCAAGGGCTTAATTGTCTAAATATTGCTTTTCTTTTCATACTTAGTGCTGCATCAGTTTGATCTACTAAGTCGTGATTAGAACCGTAATCTTTAGCCTGTCTGTTGACTGCCACTAGGGGTTTCATCGGGGTTTCAGCCGGTGACTTATCTGGATATCGCATCGGCCTGCAAGGAATATACACAAGTTGGATCTAGCCGATCGCAGCGGAGACGTCATTGAATATTAGATCATTTGGATTTTATGACATCGAACTTCCAGCCGATATGTGCTTTAATCTTTAAATCAATATCTATTTCATCATGTGATAGGTTCGTGCAATGTTATATATCATGTTATTGTCAGCCGATCGCCTTTATATAAATATTTGTTCAACACACAGCCGATGGATTCAAACCCTAACACCATCGGCTGGCATCGGTATCTGTTGGAATTGCACCATCGGCTTATCAGCCGATCAGTTAGTTTTTAGGTATTGGTCTATCGGCCGATATGATTTATGTTCTGCTATTTTGTATAACTTGTCAGTGGCAGGATCAAACTGACTGGCACGCTCGCGCTTCATCTATTCTAGGACCTGCACTGGAGCTAAGCAGATCTCCCAGGCCGGCATGTTGATTTTTCTCGTCTACAAATTTTTGGCACGCCTGGTGGGACCGTGTTTTAGACAACATATCTTTTTACACGGCTCGACGGACCCATAATTGCAACAAGATGTCTGATGACGAAGTCAAGGCCGAGGAAGAACAATCTCTCAAGCTGAGGAAAGAAGACAGGGAACAATCTACTGAGCCGATGGATGACGAGACACTTCAAGAGATGGTTGATAACATCATTCATCGTGTTGTGTTCGATCAATCTGGAGTTTTGATGAGTACATTGCATGGTTTGATCGAGAAAACAGTTCCTAGGGTGATTGCCTTAAGAAATCAGCATGGGGGGCAAATTGGTGAGCAATCCCAGCATCATCGGCAACAACAAAATTGGCTCGGGGGGCAAGTTGATCGATATCTGTATGCAGAGCCACATCAGCAATATCGGCCACAGGAAATTCAAAGATATCCGTCCAAAGAGGATTGGGCCGATATAATTGCAAAGGTAATGGAGGAGCAGTTTGGAATTAAACGCAAAAATCAAATTTTTGTGTATCGGCTGCCATATCCTGAGTGGTTTGATAGGGTTCCACTTCCAAGCCGATACAAGGTTCCAGATTTCTCCATGTTTTCAGGGCAAGATGGTATATCCACAATGGAACATATCAGCCGATTCTTAGTTCAATGTGGGGAAGCATCGGCTAAAAAAGCTCTGAAAGTTAGACTTTTCCATTGTCTTTGATTGGATCGGCTTTTACATGGTTTTCATTATTGCCACCAAATTCCATCAGAAGTTGGGCCGATCTTGAGAAACAGTTTCATATGTACTTCTTTGCTGGGGTTAGCGAGTTGAGGCTTGCAGATTTGATATCAGTTAAACAGCAAGAAGGGGAATCAGCTAAGGAATACATTCAAAGGTTTCGTAATATCCACAGCCGATGTTATAGTTTGAGCCTAAGTGATGAGCAGATAGCAGATCTATCATTCCAAGGGTTGTCGGCAGCTAACCGAGGCAGGTTTTTCATCCATGAGTTTGACGACTGACTCGGCTATTACGAAGGTATCGGCTTATTTGAGCCGGTGTCAAGAAGAAGAAAAGAATCGGTTTTGGGGCGATCAAGACAAGGACAATTTTGAAGTATGACTTCTCATACTCCAAAGCGGGGGCATGTGTTAACGCCAAAATTTGGTAAGCCCGAAGTCCTTATCGGCTAAGGGTTAGGATCGGCTCGAGTCGGTATCGGCTTGGAGTTACGCATCGGCCGATGGGGTTTTCATTATCCATATCTCCAGCAGTCGGATTCTTGTTAGATTCGGTTTGAGAAGATCTTATCCAGAAGAAACCAAGTCCAGGTAGGATACGGCTTGTATCTATTAATTAGGAAAAGGTTGTTAGTTTCCTATTTTATCTTTAGGAAAGTCTGTTTTGTAATCTGTTAGGATCTTTGTCATCCCACGGGTATAAATATGTAAGCTTGGGGTTCATGTAATATCATCTCTCGATCAATACAACTCGTCGCATCGTCACCTTTGTTTTATCTGTTCTACTTTATCATCCGGCGAAACTTGGCACTGGACGCGGGGCTACATCGGCTTTGATCTCCGGCAAAGGGGTAAGTCCAAGGTCCCGCAGGCTCAGGCAATTGTATTGGCTACGTTGACGTCGTCCAAGGTTACATTAATACATTCGACCTCTTGGATTGCTTCGATTCGGTTGATATCTTTTCCGGATTATTTATCATATGTCTCTGTTGAATCTAATTTTAGTATCTTGATTTGGCTCTATCGGCTGTCTCTCGTTTTAGGGTTTCTGCCGATACCGGCTAAATCATTATATTAGATTAATTAGCATAGACATCTACCACCCTGAAAATCAGCCAAGGGCTTGATTGTCTAGATATTGTTTTTCTTTTCATACTTAATGTTGCACCAGTTTGATCTACTAAGTCGTGATTAGAACCGTAATCTCTAGCCTGTCTGTTGACTGCCACTAGGGGTTTCATCGGGGTTTCAGCCAGTGAGTTATCTGGATATCGCATCGGCCTGCAAGGAATATACACAAGTTGGATCTAGCCGATCGCAGCGGAGGCGTCATTGAACATTAGATCATTTTGATTTTATGACATCGGACTTCCAGCCGATATGTGCTTTAATCTTTAAATCAATATCTATTTTATCATGTGATAGGTTCATACAATGTTATATATATCTATTTTGTCAGCCGATCGCCTTTATATAAATATTTGTTCAACACACAGCCGGTAGATTCAAACCCTAACACCATCGGCTGGCATCGGCATCTGCTGGAATTCCACCATCGGCTTATCAGCCGATCAGTTAGTTTTTGGGTATCGATCTATCGACATATATGATTTATGTTCTGCTATTTTGCATAACTTGTCAGTGGCAGGATCAAACTGACTAGCATGCTCACGCTTCATCTATTCTAGGACCTGCACTGGAGCTAAGCAGATCTCCCAGGCCGGCGTGTTGATTTTTCTTGTCAACAGGAATACAAGGACATTTTAACACCTAGTAAATAACATGACTTTTCCTGTCAACCAGAAAATAGAACGAAAAAATGATACGAGAATGTTTTTTCATTGAATAAAGGGGAAGTAAATATAGCTCTAGGATAAAAAGACAAAAAGGGAGAAAAAAGATAGAGGATGAGCACAATTGGTGCTTTGTTGGTGCCAATAAATTAGCGGGTCCAGTCTTTGCATAGCTTCTGTTTTTAGTGAAGCTAACAGTGAAGCTTTAAAATTTTAATTTTAAAGAAGTATACCTTTCACTTATCTACTTAGCAATCATTGAACAGATCTTGGCAATAAAGTAGTGAAGAAACCCTAAACTTCCAATTTTTTGGAGCAAACGGCAGGAGGACTGCCATTTGAAAATCAATGGCAGGTTAATTTTGACTTGCTGCAGCGATCGAGCGTTTTTTAAAAAGAAACTCTTTTGCTACTTAAAATATTAAAATATTAATAATAATAATGTTTGAGTCTGTCACATCATCCATCATTATATTTGGGCTTCATAATCTCTATTTTTACATCATCCTCCGATAAGTCCTCTTTCATTTCCTCTCTTTAAATTTCAAAATCACCTATTTATTCAATAAATTGCTACTTAACTAAATATGTGATTAATTGATTTAATAAACTAAAAACTTTTTCGTTGCAACGCACAGGCGTTGGCCAATTTTTTAAAGAACAAATTCTTCCTTAACTGACTAGCAGATGGAGTAAATTGTTGGTGACTTAATCCTGATCTAGGTAGTATCCTCTGGTTAAGAATTCTCTATCCATCCTAAAATACATAACATATAATTAAATGAGACACACTATAGTATTACAAATCTGAACAAAGATAACTCCAATACTCGTGTTGATACGAAAAACACACACTAGCCTGAGAGATCTGCTTAGCTCCAGTGCATGTCCTAAAATCGATGAAGCGAGGGTGTTTCAGTCAGATTGATCCTGTCACTGACAAGATGTACAAAGCAACAAAGCATAAAGCATATCAGCCAACAGACCGATAACCAAAACAGTCAATTAACGCGATTCCAGCCGATGCCGACGGCAGCCGATAACAAAGACAGCCGATCGGCCAATAGACCGATGGCGCGATTCCAGCCGATGCCGATGGTTAAAGCATATATCGGCTAGTAATCTAATGTCATTAAATCCAAATAATTAGAAACCTTTGCTGCAGTCGGCTAAAACTAACTTTGTATATAATCTTGTAAGCCGATGCAACATCTAGATAACTCATTGGCTGAAACCCCGATGAAACAATGATTGATACCTAGTGACTTAAATAAATCTAACTTGCAACCGTAACCTCATAGATCAGACCTAACCGATGCAGCATAAGGTTGATAATTGTCTGATAGATTTAAACCAGCTGGTATGACACTGATCAAAGTGGTCATGTGTTAATTTAACCAAGACAGCAAAACTATTAGAGAGAAATTTAACAAATCAGATAAGATCGGCTAACCCTCCGACAAAAAATTAGCATAAACCTATCGTCTTAACAAGACTTAGATTGTCAATAACAATCTAGTAGGTCGGACCTAACCGATGCAGCACGAGATTGTATATGATAATCTAAAACTCAATGAGCCGATAGATCTATCTAATGTGATGGATATAACAAATCTATCTAAAGCGACATTATGTTTAAATAAACATCAACATGATCAGAATATCAGACCTAACCGAGAAAGTCCTAACTAAGCCGATGTGACTATAAACAGTAATGGAACTAAAGATAGAGATGATATACCAGATATGCAACACTTGCGTCGGCCTGATTAGAATATCAGACTCAACCAAGAAAGTCCTAGCCACGTCAGCGCAAGTGAAAATGGCGGAACTCGCTTCTTGCTGGAGGTCGAACTCAATCGATGTAGCCCATGCTCGAAAACAATAACCCGTCGAAACAAATGAAAGTAAAAAGATGGTGATGCACCGAATTGTATTGATCGTGAGATAATTGTTACATGAACCTCGGGCTTACATATTTATATCTTTAGGATAACAAAAATCCTAACAAATTATAATCCAAACTTTTCTAAAGATAAAAGGAAACAAACCGAGTCCTTATTGGACACTAACACACTTTCCTAAAGATAAAATAGAAAGCTAAAAAACCTTTCTAATTAATAGATACAAGCCACATCCTCTCTAAACTCGGTTTCTTACGGATAAGACCTTCACAAACCGAATCCAACAAGAATCCATTGCTGGAGATATTGATAAAAGAAAACCCCACCACCGATGAGTTACTCCTAGCCGATACTAGCTTTGAGCCGATATATGATCCTTTGGCCAATGGGGACTTCGGGGCTTACCAAATTTTGGTGTTAACACATGCCCCCTAGTTTTGGAGTATGAGAAGTCATGCTTCAAAATTATCCTTGCCTTGATCGCCCCAAAACTAATTCTTCTCTTCTTCTTTACATCGGCTCTCGTAAGCCGATACCTTCTGTATTAGATGAGACAGGCTGCCAAACTCATGGAAGAAATATTTGTCTTTGATTGGCATTAACAACCATTGAAATGCGAGCTCTGCCAGCTGCTCATCACTTAGACTCAAGTTATAACATCGGCTGCGGACATTACAAAACCTTTGAATATATTCCTTAGTCGATTCCCCTTCTTGCTGTTTAATGATATCAAGTCTACGAGCTTCAACTCATCAACCGTAGCAAAGAAGTATAGGTAAAATTGCTTCTCAAGATCAGCCCAACCTCTGGTAGAGTTTGGTGGCAATGATAAAAACCATGTGAAGGCCGATCCATTCAAAGACAATGGAAAAAGTCTAACTTTCAGAGCTTCTTCAGCCGATGCCTCCCCACATTGAGCTAAGAATCGGCTGATGTGTTCCATTGTAGATACACCATCCTGTCCTGAAAACATAGAGAAATCTGGAACCTTATACCAGCTTGAAAGTGGAACTCTATCAAACCACTTAGGATATGGCAGTCGATACACAGAAGCTCGGTCTTTGGATTTAATCCCAAACTGTTCCTCCATTACTTTTGCAATCATATCGGCCCAATCTTCTTTAGATCAATACCTTTGAGTTTCCTCTGGCCGATACTATTGTTGTGGTCCTCCATGCTGATACTGATCAACTTGCCCCCTGAGCCAATATTGTTGTTGCCATGATGTTGAGATTGCTAACCAATTTGCTCCCCATGCTGATTTCTTAAGGCAATTACCCTGGGAACCATCTCCTCAATCAAACCATGTAATGTTCTTATCAAAACTCCAAATTGATCGAACACAGCACGATGAACGATTTTATCAACTATGCCTTGAAGCGTTTCATCATTCGTCGGCTCAAAAGATTGCTTCTTCCCTTCATTCATCGGCTTGAGAGATCGCTCTTCCTCGGCCTTGACTTCTTTATCAAACATCTTGTTGCAATTATGGGTCCCATGAGCCGTGTAAAAATATGTTGTCAAAAACATGGTCCCACCAGGCGTGCCAAAAATGTGTTGATGTGAAAAACACACACTGGCCTGCGAGATCTGCTTAGCTCCAGTGCAGGTCCTAAAATTGATGAAGCGCAGGTGTGCCAGTCAGTTTGATCTTGTCACTGACAAGATATACAAAGCAATAAAGCATAAAGCATATCAACCGACAGGCCAATAACCAAAACAGCCGATTGACGCAATTCCAGCCGATGCTGATGTCAACCGATAACCAAGACAGCCGATCTGCCGATAGGCCGATGGTGCGATTCCAGCCGATGCCGATGGTTAAAGCATATATCGGCTTGTAATCTTATGTCATTAAATCTAAATAAATAGAAACCTTTGCTACAGTCGGCTAAAACCAACTTTGTATATAACCTTATAAGTCGATGCAATGTCTAGATAACTCATTGGCTGAAACCCAGATGAAACAATGATTGATGTCCACTGACTTAAATAAATCTAACTAGCAACCGCAACCTCATAGGTCGGACCTAAGCGATGTAGCATAAGATTGATAATTGTCTGATAGATTTAAACCAGCTGGTATGACACCGATCAAAGTGGTCATGTGTTAAATTTAACCAAGATAGTAAAACTATCAGAGAGAAATTTAACACATCAGATAAGATCGGCTAACCCTCCGACAAAACATTAGCATAAACCTATCGTCTTAATAAGACTTAGATTATCAATAACAGTCTAGTAGGTCGGACCTAACCGATGCAACATGAGATTGTATATGATAATCTAATACTCAATGAGCCGATAGATCTGTCTAATGTGATGGATATAACAAATATATCTAAAGCGACATTATGTTTAAAGAAACATCAACTTGATCAGAATATCAGACCTAACCGAGAAAGTCCTAACTAAGCTGATGTGACTATAAACAGTAATGGAACTAAAGATAGAGATGATATACCAGATAGGCAACACTTGCGTCAACCTGATTAGAATATCAGACTCAATCGAGGACTTCACTTGCGCTGGCGTGGCTAGGACTTCCTCGGTTGAGTCTGATATTCTAATCAGGCTGACTCAAGTGTTGCCTATCTAGTATATCTTCTCTTTATTTAGTTTCATTATTGTTTACAATCACATCGGCTTAGTTACGACTTCCTCGGTTAGGTCCAATATTCTGATCAAGTTGATGTTTCTTTAAACATAATGTCGCTTTAGATAGATTTGTTATATCCATCACATTAGATAGATTTATTAGTTCATTGAGTATTAAATTATCATATACAATCTTGTGTTGTATCAGTTAGGTCCGATCTACTAGATTGTTTCTAATAATTTAAGTCTTGTTAAGCTGATAAGTTTATGCTAATAATGTTTCATCGAAGAGTTAGCTGATCTTATCTGATGTGTTAAATTTTTCTTTGATAGTTTTACTATCTTGATTAAATTTAATACATGACCACTTTGATCGATGTCATCGACTGATTTAAATCTATCAAGCAATTATCAACGTTATATTACATCGGTTAATTCTAACCTATGAGACTGTGGTTGTAAGTTAGATATGTTTAAGTCAATAGGCATCAATCATTGTTTTATCGAGGTTTCAGCTGATGAGTTATGTAGATATTATTTAAGTGTTGCATCATCTTATAAGGATTATATACAAGTTAGTTTTAACTGATTACATCAAAGGTTTCATTGATCATTTAATCATTTGAATTTATTGACATCCAATTTCTAGCCGATGTATGCTTTAATCATCGGACCATTATTTATTCTATCATACCATTATTAGCCGATTGTTTTCTATTGATTACATTATCATTAGCCTATTGCATTTATATCATTATTTATTCAAGTGTCAGAATCTACATCGGACATACAGCCGATTGCTCAAGACTCTATCGACATCGGCTAGCATCGCTACATCGGCTTATTAGTCGATCGGTTATTTGATCATCAATTTATATATCTTGTCAGTTGCAGGATCAAACTGACTTCACTTCTATATCTCATCAAAATTCAGGATCTATATTAGAGCTAAGTATATCTTTCAGACCTTCGTGTGTCACATGTAGGATTTACAACAACACATCTTTTGGCACACCCTGATAGCACATATTTTGCATCAATAGATGTCAGCTAATTATCACTGTGCATGGATGTCTCGTAAGCAATGTACGTGATGATTGGTGGACTGGTGAACAGTGGTTTGTATATAGAACTTATATACATGGAGACATACGATTCCACATGAAATTCTACATTTATTACTAAATCGTCATGTGGCACTATAATAAATTATAAAAAAACATAAAAAATGTTTAAGAAACATCAAACCATCGGATGGATCTATTATTTTATACTGTTACATTGAACAATATAAAAAGGAAAAAATCTCAGTTCCCACCATGAAACGTGTACGTGAAACAGTACCCCTACTTGTCCTTCTCTCCTCTCACCTCATTCTTTTAACTGACAAAATATATATATATCAATAATTAGACAGCTCACGGACATTTATAGTTAAAACGGTCACATGATCTAAATTTTAGATAACAAAATATAAATGATATGGATCTTGAATGGTGTATTTAATTGATAAATAATACAATAATCTAAAAGAATGAGAACAAAATATGTAACTTGAGTGATCATTTAGATGTTCGATTATTATTTTTTGATATAACGAGTATTAGCTATTTAATGGTCTTGTAGTATATACTATGTAATAAGATAAATATATAGATTGATTGATTGATTCTTTAACCTTATAATAATTAATTCATTTATTTATGTCCTTACATATGATCCCAAAATGAGATAATAAAATATATCATCTATTCAGACCATTCAAACTGGGATTATCTTAAAACCAACGGATCCATGGAAAGCACTGGGAATCAAACCATCATTAACTTTGAATTAGGTCAAAGGGGGCGTCGTCGTTAACGATAAATTCCTCTCACGCAACGTCACATAATTGTGACCAGAGTATATATACTATCGTAATATTACCCAATCTTTTACATATAGTGAGACATCCCTAGCAAATAAGGGACAACACAAATATTAATGACATTTATTCTGATATATGTAATCGCCACATTAACAACCAGACGCACCGCATTCATACATGTATTTAATTCCTTTATTTACACATACATGAAACAAAATGATCTTACCAACACTACTGAACATGCCCATATATTGGCACACACATACAAACACTATCACAATTACTGAAGAACACAATCATCTTAAACACACAAGAAACCGGATTTGTCGTTGTGGCCACATAACGTTATTTAATTATCACGCAGCAGCAACGCAATGGATGATGCATATTGTTGGTTTGTGACACTCTTTTAGGCGTACTCGGTAGGGTGAGCGACGAGGTAGTTCTCGATCATCTTGAGCATGCCAAAGTAGCCCTCGAGGATGATCTTCTGCTTCTCCGGCGACAGCGAGCCGCCATCTTCGGGCTCGCACTCCACCTTGAGCTTGGCCATGCATGAGCCGGCACCAGTGGCCTCAAGCTTCGTCTCCGTCAAGTGTGACTTGAGCTTGCCTGCCCTACCGAGCGCCACCTCCAGCACCTCTGACTTGAGAAAATGACAAGCGTTTTCACGTGCCACCACACGTGTCTTGTATAACCCTTGCTTAATTGCTGCGTATAATTGTAATATCTGTTATTATCGCATAATTACTACCTTTACCCTACTATAGCGTATTACTAATGGTATTATCATCAGTACATGTGATCTTAAACAATCCTAGTACCGATAACCGATAGTTGATATGATGGTATAAATAGATATAACTCATTGAAATAGAAAAGATAAATGGTCTAAATTGATTCTACCGTCAGTAGAAGACATTGTAAAATTACTCATATATATTTGTCTACCAATGATACACAAGACAAAACATACGCGCACATACCACCACATACGGACATGTCAATGATAAATCTATAAACCTCACTAAATATTATTAAAGACGTGTCATAAATAACATTAAGTCTAAAGCATCAAAATCGGATGAAATATTTTGAAGGCATCGACAACACATTACTCGTTAAATATGCATGAATTAATGATAGAAGAGTCAATATTTTGGCCCTACATACCAGGGTTAAACTTGAGGATGACAACGGTGCCCGGCCCGCCATCCCCCTCGACCTCAGCGGTGTCAAAGAAACCGGCGCAGACCTTGGGCATGGCACGCGGGTTCGACAAGACCTTCCAAAACCGCTCCGGCGAAACTGCGACGGCGCGCTCGTCGGAGATGCAGACCGGAGCCATCAGTGACGATCGACCTGTGTAACCCTTCCTACCGATAACAATGCACGCTACTGGTCACTGATGGTAGCTAGCTAGCCAGCTGTTTGTACGTACAGTTGTTGCTGCGAGTGATTCAAAGGTGAGATGCAGCTTGGGGGTACTTATAGAATGCAAGAGGAGAAGGGATCATTCTGAATCTGAGGGTCGTTTAGATGTTATTTTGAAATGTTAATGTAGACTATTTATGAAATCTATTTATAGTCGGTGGATAATTCATGAGACGAATCTAATTAGCCTAATTACGTCATAATTTGACGATGTGAGGCTACAGTAAACATAAACATTTGCTAATCATAGATTAATTAGTCTTAATAGATTCGGCTCGTGAATTATCTTCAAATTCTGTAATTATTTTTATAATTATTTTATGTTTAGTCCTTTAAATTGATGTGCAAACATCCAATATGACGGTGACTAATTTTAGTCTCTCAAACCAAACACACCCTAAATCTATCATTCGTTACAGTCAGCAATGCAACTGCTCATCAGTCCATCAGAGTTCAGTTGAGGCAAAATAATTGTTTGTTGCACTTTCTGAACTTGTCTGATGCGGAAATTTCTGAAGGCTCTTGAGGTTTGTACTCTGAATCACATGTCTTGACTTGTGGGATTATCCGTATATTCTTACTTAATTAATTCGTTTGCACATCATCAGATAGTGACGTTTTCCTTAAAATGGTGTGACGTTTTTAGTAGGAGAATCTGTATGGAATCATATGCTCTTTGCTGCAGGAAATTGGCACGACGAATCCTAAACATGAGGTGTAAAAGTATTGGTTTGTAGTAGGCGACTTGGGTTAATGAGTTCATATTGTAATATACTCACTGATCTATTTTAAATTACTTATCATATATGCTTCTAGCTTTGCTCTAATAAGTCAATATTTATATCTTTGATCATTAATTTGTACAAATTTATATAGTTTAACATCATAAGATTTATATTTATAGATTCATGAGTATACCTTCATAATATATAATTATATAATTTATATATTGTTAAACTATATGATTTTTTGAAATTAATGGTCAAAGATAAAAGTGTTTGACAAATGACATATAATTTGAAACCGAGCGAGTACAACCTACGACTTAAATTAGTCATCCATAGGCTAAAATTTAACTGAGAATTACTATGCTGATTTCAGAGAGGAGGGAAAATTAGAACCAATATATGTGACAGTACTGTTAATGAAATCATCGTCATTGTCATGACATTATTTGTGTTTGTGATCGAATTCATTTCCACACCAATCACATATATAGTGACCTTTCTAAATAAATAATGATAGTGGTGTTTTTCCTGTTCTAAATCAGACTGGGAAAAGCACTAGATGTTTCGAGTGAGATGATTTCAAAATTTAGATTAGTTGAGATGATTTCTTATGAGAAATATGAATATTATCGCTGACCACGCTTAAGCTTCCTGCGATATGTAAAGTTATAAACTAGTCAGATAGAAAGGAAGACAAATAGAATTCTAAAGCATACATAAGCAACGGGATGAAAATTTTACCTTCCGTGCGTGTAAGGTTGAAATTTAGGGGGTGTTTGGTTTCCCAGGCCTAATATTAATCCGTGTATATTAGCTATTTTGACTAATTTGAAAGACTAAATGTGAACAAATTATAAAAAATAATTACAGAATCAGTGGCTAATTCACGAAACGAATTTATTAAGCCTAATTAATTCACGATTAGCAAGTGTTTATTGTAGCATCATATCGTCGAATCATGATGTAATTAGGCTCATTAGATTCGTCTCAGCAATTAGCCACCGATTATATGAATGGGTTTTATAAATAGTCTATATTTAATACTACAAAATAATATCTAAATATTTGATGTGACAGGAACTAATATTAGTCCCTGAGAACCAAACACCCTTTAGTTAGAAATGATGCAAATATGAAATATGCAGTAGCACTAAATACGGTGATGGAGCATCAGGTTCAAATCTTAGTACTCATAATTACACACGTGAATATACTTGTAGCGGAAATTTAATGAGGTATATGGATTTACCGTTATTCCCCCTCTCTTCAAAGTGTGTTAAATTGGATACACTCGTAAATGTGATAACATACGGAGAGTAACAAGCACTGATATGTGGGCCTTGACTACTACTATACCAATAATACTATAAAAGATTTATATCTGATAGCGTGTATGAGCATGTATTTTTTTAATTACCACCAGCTACTTTGTAGCTTTGTAAAAAATATTAAATATATGATTTAAATTTTAGTTAAACATGTAATATATTCATATTAGTTTAGGACTCTTGGTCTTTTACCCTTTTATATACTTCTTATAAACCACACGAAAAAGGATAATGTAATATTATTGTTCCTCTGCATTTGTGACTAACTTCTATCACATATGATCTTCCAAGTCAACCGTCTATGAAAACAAGAGTATTTTCACACGTAGTCAACTCGTCTTTGAAAATACTTTTCCACAGGCAGTCCATGATGCATCTCCCCCCTTGGCATACTACACGGATTTAGAGAGAAGTTTGACCTAGCCCAACGCATCAGTTTAGCTTCTCATCTCTTTATTCCCCAATGGGACGGAGCACAGGAGAGAAAAGTGGCGACTTTCCTTCTTCATGTCGGCGAACCAGCTACGCAACAGCTTTCCCTTCGATGAGCTCATCATGGTGGTCAGTTCTTTCTTGGTTTGCCCCTTTCTCCCTTGCCCCCACCCCTTCCCCACCTCCAGCGGCCGACAGTGCCATTGCCGCTTTCCCATATTGCCCCATCACTACCACGATCCACCGCTCTCTACAGCTCTACACCTCCCAACCTAATTGGTTGGTGACCTTTCCCCACTATCCACGGCCAATCAGCTACCTCCATGAACATCCTCGTAAGCCTCCTGAAACTCTTCACTTGTCTTTATTAAAGGTCATCTTCCGATATGTCCCACCCCAAAACACTAATTATAACATGGTGGTCGAAATCTACCAATATGCATGTTTCCGTATTAGTCTTTGTAGTAATTTTGTAATATCAAACATGTTTATTGGTACACATATAGACACCATCATAATTATGAATTGTTTATTATGTAACCTCAAACACAAAATCACTCTCACAAAATCAAACACCACAAGAGATTGGATTTGTCGTGACTCACATTATGTAATTATCACGCAGCAGCAATGCGGGGATGGATGTGTGTTATTTTGGTTTATGACATTTTTAAGCATACTCGGCAGGGTGAGCAAGGAGGTAATCCTCGATCATCTTGAGCATGCTGAAGTAGCCGTCGAGGATGAGCTTCTCCTTCACCGGTGACAGCGAGCCGCCGTCCTCGAGCTCATACTCCACCTTTATCTTGGCCAAGCAAGAGCCGGCGCCGGCGGCCTCGATCTTCGTCTCTGTCACGTGCGACTGGAGCTTGCCCACCTTACTTCCGGTCGGCACATCCAATACCTCTGACTTTATAACATGAGCTGCGTTGTCACGTGCCACCACACGTGTTTTGAATGACCCCCCATTATCCACGGCTGCACATGATTATAATATTTGTTAATACATTCGTCGTCATAAGTCGTTTTCATATTTTTAAAAGTCAATTTTCTTTAGCTTCAATAAAATTTATAAAAAAATATAACAATATTTTAACATAAAACAAATAAAACAAACAAACTATCAAAATATATTCAATATCAGATTTAAATTTTGTATTATAAATATTACTATATTTTTCTATGAATTTGATCAAACTTTCAATAAATTTGACTAGATTGACCTACCAGGGTTGAGCTTCATGATGGTGATAGTGCCCGTCCCGCCATCCCCGTCGACCTCAATGGCGTCGATGAAGCCAGCACAGACCTTGGGCATGGCGGGCGCGTCGGAGAAGACCTTCCACACCCGCTCCGCCGACACAGCGACGGCGCGCTCGTCGGAGATGCAGACCGGAGCCATTGGTGATATATCTACCTGCAACTTCCTACTGATCACACACTGCTGATCACTGATGGTTAGCTAGATAGCTAGTTGCTTGAATGCTTGTGCTTTGGAGGTGAGCAATGGCATGGGATACTTATAGGCTGCAAGAGGAGGAGAAGAAGAAGATCATTCAGATCATTTAGTATTACAGTTAGCAATGCAGCCGCTCAATCCATCAAAGTTCAGACAGAAACATATTGGGTTGTGCTAAGAGTTTTCTGAACTTTTCTGATGTGGAATTGTGTGTGCAGGAGGTTGGACTGGAGATCACATGGCTTGAACTGTGGAAATTCAGGGCTTTTGTTCTGCAGCCTGCTGGTCAGTTTCAGAGTTTTTGACTAGGGGATCTAGAAGGTCTGAAATTCAGACTGGATAAGAGACAAATCAGGGTTATGAAATTAATTCATCCAGTACTTGACTAGTCTGGCACATTAATTTGTTGGTGACTGCTTGCAAACCTCTGTTTATTTGTACAAGCAACAGTACTATACGATTGGTGTAGTTATTGTTATTGCCAAGAATTTGTCTTCTTTTTCAAGAATGCGGCTGAATTTATCCATATTTTTTGCTTACTTAAATTCATTCGCACACAGTCAGATAGTGACCCTTTCTGAAAGACTGGTGGTGACTTTCTTTTAAGTTTTCTAGAAGGCATAGACAGTGAAGGTCCCTAGATGGAAACCATGCGTCTTGCTGCAGGAAATTGGCATGGAAAAAAAAAGCTAACTTAAGGGGTATAAGTGGATTTTCTTCTGTAGCTAAGAGTAAATTGCACACCTTGAATGAGTAAATTGCATTAACAATACAAGAGCTAAGAATTTTTTCGATGATCTTTTTAACTTATTTGACTGTTTGTCTTTCCTAAAAATATTTGTGCAAATAGATAAATATACTGGGCACTCTTAATGTACATTTGATAATTTTGATGACAGATTCTTTTACTTAACTAAACATTTAAATAATAGTGTTGTAAAAAAAGTCAATTTGGTATATATTGAAAAAACAGAGGTAGTATTATAAATAAGTCAGAACACGCCTAAGCCTTCACGGCATGAAAATTTTACTACTGGCATTGTAATCTGGAAAAGGTTCATTTAGAGTCACTAGCATATTGCTTGTGTATTATAACGGGATTTTAATTGATGAAAATGATATTAATTTATTATTATTATTATTATTATTATTATTATTTTCTATATATATCATCTATTAGATTTTACATATATTTGTAACTAATATATGGGTTCTATGGTCTCACAATATTATTTTTTTTCTTCATGCAATAAGTAGAGATGGTGGTGGAGGTGATGGCAGATTCACCACTCACCGTCACGACTATCTTTTTTTTTTAAGGATCATAGATACGTGAAGATTTCAAGCCTAAGAAAGGCCCATTTACTATTGGTGTTGTAGTTTGGAAAAAGTCCATTTTCAGTCCCTCAACTATAACCCGAATCTAATTCACATCCCTCAACCATAAACTAGATATATCATCTCCTTCAACTATCATAATCGATTTATTTTGTCTTCCCAAGCGGTTTTAAAGGTGGTTTTGTCAGGGACAATCCTATCTCACCTTTCCTAAGCCAAACATCCGGTAAAATTAATTTAACCTAACCTAATCCTTGAACCAAACACATGAGTTTCATATTCCTTATTATTGAAACGTTTTGTGGGTTGGACCAAAATTTCTATTGTCGAAGAGATTAATAAATGTTTTAGACGATTTTACTTTTTGTAGTTAATGCTACTGTTGTTTTTATATGAAAGAAAAGCCGAGTTCAAATGTATTTAATATAGGTAGAACATAGACACCCTCCGCCCATCGGTTGCCTAAAAAGGTTAAACCAAAGCCAAATTTAGAGTTTAAATTTTAGTTTTAAAGTTAAGTTTAAGATATTTTTAATGCAGTTCCTATTTTCATATTGACATTTAAATTGTTAAGAACGTATGTATAAAAATTTTACACAAATTATAATAAGCTGTTATGGTGTATAATGATTTTTTATCATCCGATAAGGCCCTCTAATTAATTACTCCTTAGATGAGATTATGTTCAAAACAATATGAAAACCAGAGGGAGTAGTAGCTATGATGATTATCTGCAGTATAGCATACGATTCAGGTTAAAGCCAAAGATAACCTTGGGGCCGTTTGGTTTATTAATAAATATTACGTAAGGTTACTATAGATAAGTTTACGCTATGTTTGGCAGCTCGGTTGATTGGGAAGAGAACTTTTTTCTTCGCGTGCATACTTCTCGAACCGCTAACATACTTTTTTTAACGCTAACAGTACTTTTAAAAAATATATAAAAATTGTTTTAAAAATTATATTAATATATTTTTAAAAATTAAAAATAATTAATATTTAATTAATCATATGCTCATGGTTTATCTCGTTTTGCATATCTCCTCCATCCTCTCTTTTCTTTTCCTCTCAAACACATCCTTAATTAAGTTAATTCATGGTCATACTTATAATAAAATTCTCTTATTTATCATGATCCCACATGTCGTCAACTTAAAAAAAGTGAAACATTATTCTTTAAAAGTGAAACATTATTCTTTTGCTAGCTAAAGTGTGGCTTATTTTTTTTATTTGTTGATCATAACATAGCTAAAGTGTGACAGCAGAGTATGATAAATAGTGACAATGTTTTTTCTTGAATACTCAAGACTCAGAGAGTGGGCAACATTAGTATAGGATCCAAACCACCCTACTCCGTATGATAGAATGGCACATATTGAAATTATCTTTTCGCCGGGCCATACTGAAATAATCTTTTAGGACAATTAATTATACCGCTAATCCATAGTGGTCCTTCAAGGACATGCCAAAGAATTGATACTTCGATAGCCTTCCGGCCATCCCTTTGGTCCCATTTTTGTCTTCAAGTTGCTCTGGAGATGCTATGATGAGGCTAGGACCCACAGCAATTAATGCACTGATCCAATCGACTACTATCCAATTTTCTTTATTTTGGAATGGGGTGAGAAAAAAAATAGGGAGCATTTTCTCTCTAGCAGTAAATCCACTGAAGTTTTCTGCTGGCAGTAACTGGACCTGCATTCTATCATCCAGCAGGTTTTCCACATCCTCCTTTGACTGCCTCGAGACACTGGACAAGCCTGAATCTTTGTTTTGGTCTGAAACTTTGTTTTTGGATGTACTCCTTGTACAATGATATGTTGCATCACATGATCAGTTCAGTAATTTAACAACTGGGATCCAATGCTGGAGTAGTGTTATTTTACAGAAGCTTCTGTTTGGATGTGCTTACCTTAACCTCAGACCTGCAGAAGACAGTAGTTTCAGTAAGTGATAATTTTTTCTCTGCGGAACATAGTAAATTTCATTCACATGTTGGCATCAGTGTAAAATCTTGACAAGCACATCAGGCTGCACATGGTGCCCAATTGAAGTTAGATGGGTACAATACAAGAAATGATACCTTCACCAAATCACCAGCAAACCATCAATGCCAACTTTCTCCTCCTCATATGGCTTATTAATCATCTTGTGCTTGCATAAAATGGCAACCCAGAAATGAGCTAGCTAACACTGGCATTGCAGCAATGGCGACAAAGGGAAGCTAATAACATCCAGGGAGGAGACAAAGGAAGCAGTCCACATCAATCTAACAACTCCATTGACACCAAATTTATTGACACCCTGGCCTATACAAGAAGGCCAGCCTGTGAATTCCAGGATACCATGTGATATGCTGTTTTTTATTGGATGCTCTCACAAGATTGATTGGGATATACAGGGTGATTCAATCATAATATATTTTATTTTATATGACCAAAATTGACAGTAGTATGGAGAGGCTCTCTAAGACTTACCCCCTCTACCAAAAAAATGTTTTTTTCTTACAGATTGAATGAACAAATCTTAACTGTACAAGCAAACACTTCATTGTGCAGAGACCCCCTCTAGACTTCCTCATTGAACCAGCATAGATTGTTCCATCCATGAGCCTTTCAAGAGTGGTGATTGTTTGGTGCACCAATTTGGAAAGAATTTGGAAGGATGATGGTGACAAAAGTTGGATTTTTCTCTGGATTGTACAAGGACCGGAACAGCGAAGGATGGACACTAGGTACTTTATGCACTTATGCTGCAGCAAGGGCATGGTAGCTAAGAAGGGAGAAGCAGATGGAAGAATTGGAGGATGAATGGTGGAGGTCTGGGCAAGGCTCTGGAAAGACTAACTCGGAATACCCAGAGATGTTGGAGCAAGACCAAGAGCTGGATTGTGTCGAATCAGCTAAGGAGAAACTGATGTTGGAGAGGCAGATATTGGTGAACGGATCACCGTTTATTCCTGACAAAACTCCGGCAACCGAGATGTTTGTTCCAACCATGTTCTTCAGTGTGATTCGGTTGATCATCGGGAGCGCAGAAGGATCAAAATGGTTATCTGGGTGTGTCGACCAATCGCCAGTGAACTTAATGGCAACATGAACATCTTCCATTTGGACATCTGATATTACAACATCTCTTATATAACCTCCACGGCCAGGTGCAGTCTTAAAGAGGATGCCTTTAGAGGAACCATGGATATTAAGGTGATCCACATGAATGTCTGAAATACCACCAGACATCTCACTCCCGAATGCAAGAGCAGCTCCAAGTGAGGCTTGGAGATCTACTCTGCTAATGTGAATGTCTGATGTCGGCCTTCCAATGGTAATGCCATAGTTATCCCACCCACTTTTTAACGAGATAGCATCATGAGCGACACTAATGCTGCTATCTTCAATGCACATATTAGAGCATGAATCTGCACCGAGAAAGGAACAGAAATGAGTCAAAAGTCAAAACGTTTGGCTATGGTGTTCTGTAGCATACCAATGTACACAGGAAGATCAGGAAAACAATCAGCATAAGCAGATTAAAGAAGCATGTTTTCTCTTGCTGTTTGAAGTTAGAATATCTGATGTTTGATCTCGTTTCCTAAGCCCTGATAGTTCAGGCTTTTTTACAGCTTCTCAAAACACATCCAAATATGCATCATAGCAACCTTTTTAAGACTACCTAATAATAGTATGTATTTGTTATGATGTAAACTTTATCTAAAAGAAAACTAGAATATATCTAGCTGACAAAATTTTACAGATTACATGGGTTAAATATGATGCATGGACTCCTGTAAAGTAATGAATGTTTCTCTAAAAAATGTGAAGTAATGAATGTATGAAGATAAAATGCAGCGTTACCTGGAACAATTCCATCGGTAAGTGGAGCATCCAATGAGGTTCGAATTGTGACATCGTGGACCATTACATTGCTGGAGAAAAAAAATTCCTTAGCATGTCTATAATTAATTTGTGGATCCATGTTCCAAACATTAAGCAGAATTGACTGAAGTTAATCATGTCTTCATAATAAAAGTGAATGTACCTACAAAACACTGGATGTATACCCCATGCAGGGGAATTCAATAATGTCAAGTTTGAAATCACAATATCTTCCGAATCCACAAACTCCACAAGATGAGGGCGGCTATAGTTCAACTTATTCGAGCGAAACCAGTTCCACCATGTCAAACCCTGGCCATCTATGATTCCATTGTTCCCTGGAGCAAGATCATTTTAAGAATGCAAAATAAATACAATAACAAAAATAACCAACTGAAAAAAACTCTAACATGTCAAAGAAGACCGTATTTACCTGTAATTACAACATCAGTCACATTGTGTCCATTTATTAAGCTGCGATGCCTCGCACCTGGAAGATCAATTCCTTGGCCATATGATGGCAGTGGCTCCACAATTGGCCATTCTGATACCTCCTGTAGCAAAAATGCAAAGGCATACGGTCAGTTCCAATTGTCATAGGGAGCAAGGCACCATTTCTCACAGGTATTGTCTTTTTTATTGATTTGTGTTGCTTGTATAAGATTTCACGGTACCATCACTAGATTCGAACATTTCACACTTAAATAGAATGCAGTGGAACAGTAACCTAAGAGATGCCATCAGAATGCACAAAAAAAATTGTATGTTACAGCCTTACAGGCAACCAATCCGTATCAGCCAGCCTGTTAGCACTACATCCCAATTGAGGCATGATTAGAGATAGCGGCTTGACTTCAAAACAATGCCAACATAGATTGTCTTTCCTTAGCTGCTGTGCTGCCTTCACATGGGATGGCTACATGTTACCAGTCAATACTGCTCCAGTGTTTACTAGACTGGCAAAGGCCCAAACAACAAGCAAATACATATCATTCTCTTAAAACAGAAATTTTTTTCACGGTAAAAAGACAAACAATTTACGCCATTTATGAAATACGGTAAAATCAAGTTCAATGCAACCACCAAACATACCCGAAGGAATGAGTTGACGGCTAAACCCATCTGAATTCCTTTTCAACACTAACGCAATCGAAATCGATGGATAAGCCCACATTCATGCAGCAATATCCAATCCAATCAATCCCCGAACATCTGGATCAGTTAGCTGAATTGACTGATGGCCAACCAAACCATCAAATCAATGCCAATGCAAATGCAAATGCTCATGATAATCAAATGAAAATGTTCACAATGTGTGGGCAGTGAGCAACAACAACAACAACCTTGGCGCCGATGATGACGGCGTCCTTCTCCAGGAAGATGGTGAGGTGGCTAGTGAGGTTGAAGCTGCCGGTGAGCCACCTCCCCCTGGGCACGTACAGCTGCGCGCCGCCCTTGTCGGCGAACGATCGGAGGTAGAAGATGGCGTTCTGGAACGACAGCGTGTTCACTGTCACGCCGTCGCCCACCGCCCCGAACTCCGAGATCGTCACGCTGTGCGGCCGCGGCCGCGGCCGCCCTTCTTCCCCCCGCGCGCACCTCGCCTCTTCCCCACCCGCGACGCCAACGACCACCACCACCACCGCCACTGCCACAAGCACCTGAAATGAAACATAATCCAAAACACAGATCATTCGGAGAAGCGAGAATCGAAGCAAACCAAACTGCACATTCGAGAGATCTCCAACAAGATCTCGAAACAGCGAGCACGAAACAGAGCAAATCAAGAACCGGGGAAGCCCTAGCCCCACGCGGGAGAATAAACACCAATCCGAGAGAACCCATTAGGGAAGACGACTCGGAGAGCAAGAAAAGAGGATCCTTTACAGCGGGCGGCAACCCCATTTCCATCCCAAGATTTAGTGATCGGACGTACTTACTACTAGCCTCGCCATGTATGAGTCTTCTTCTTCCCCCTTGGCGGCGAAGGGGGAGGGCGGAGCGGCGAATCAGAGCGGCGGGGGGAGTGGCAGGAGACGGAGCTCCGCGAATCGCAGGAGATGGGGAGGAGGAATCGCGTTGGGATTGGAGATTTGGAAGGGAATGGGAGAAGGGGTGAGGAGAAGGAAGAAGAAGAAGGTGAGAGGAGGTTTTGCTTGGTGTGCTGCAACAGCTTGGCTTTGCATTTGTTTAGTATTTGTAATAAGAAAAAGTATAAATCACCCCTGAACTATTGGCCAACGAACGCTTAACCCCTCAACATATGAAACCGAGTAACCAACACATTAAACTTTCAGAAACCAAACAAATCACTCCCTGGGGGAATTCGACCCTGGTTTCATGGTTTCTTGATGCCATGTCAGATTGGGCCGCCACACTGGCATATCAGACGCCCATTTGGCCCAGGTAGGAGAGTTGCGCCGTTAAGCTGCACCGTTCCTTCCCTGGCCGCCGTCTTCCCCCCAATCTCCATCACATGATGGACATATTTTGATGCACAGGCCACAACACTATGAACTGAACCTTCACAACAAAATAATTTCACTCATTTCAGCATGCAGAACAAGATGATTTCATCAGCCATTCGTCTGTTTCAGGGTAGTGCACAACATGCATAAAGTTGTTCATAAATACTAGGATCCTAAAGACCACATTGAACTGCATAGGGCAGCACAAAATATGCATGAAGAACCTAACTTGTTCTGGTCACAGACCATTGCCAAAAACAAAGAAACTGAAGAATGAACCGCATAGGACAAAGACTAAACCGTGTTCATTAGTTTCACAGACATTCCATAAAAATATTCACATCAAAATGTGGGCAAAATGATGGTTTCCAAGCTTCATATCGTCATCATGGTTTAGCTTCCAGACAGCAGGTACCGTAGCCTGTTTGTCCTTGGAATTCTGGCGCCTCCCGATTGACTTGTGGATGCTTCAGCTGTTGGAGCTTGACTGCTGGTGCTTGCCTAAGTGACATGAACGGGAGGAATGCGTGCGTGCCTCTGTTGGGATGTGCTTGGCTGAGTGGAATGCATGCCTGTCCTTGCTGATGCTTGGCTCTCTTGTGTGCCCAACCGAGCCTGCAAGACCAAGTTAAAACATATAGTCAAGCTGAAAATAGTGGTTGCAATATACAAATGGCAGTTAAATTACATCAGCAGTCTTTTGCTTCCTCTTCCTACTAGTTGTTGCTGCCTTGACAGATGTGCTTGCAGATGGAGCTGTAGATGAAGATGGTTGATGTTGCTGCTGGTTCATCTTCCTCTGCCTAGCAGCATCTCTCTGAATGTATCCATGCTTCTTTCTCCCAGCTTCAGGGTTCATGGGGCAAGTCCTTGAATTATGAGTTGTTTGCTGACATAGCCTACATCTCATTGCAATGCCAACCTTGCTTAGCTTGGTTCCCTTAGGAGCTTCTCCTACATCCCTTCTTCTCTGTGTTTTTGGTCTGCTTGGCAATTTCACATGAGCTGGAGGATGTGGCCTGGGCATGTTAGAGGTTGGCCAATTCTCTGGCCCTTCCACTGGTTTCAGGCAGTGCTCATAGGTTTTCTTGTATTCTGCAATTATGTAGCAAGGTGCAATAAAATCATCTAACTGCATTGAGGCCTTGTAGATGCTGCTAATTGCATGGCAACATGGAAGGCCTGGTAATTGCCAATAGCCACATGTGCATGTTTTTTTCATTCAGACTGACAGTGTACCTGAATTTGTCCAATTCCTGAACCTCATATCCATCTTCACCATTCCAAAGTACATAGCAATTCCTAGATTTCTTGATATTCAACTTGAGCTTGTTGAATATATTTGGACAGATTGTCCCTTGCCACTTATCTGACCTGTCCCTGTTCTCTTGAATCCTAATTGTTAACCTCTTCCTTATAGCTTCATTCATTGATATGACAGGGAGAAATCTAGCATCCATGATACTGTGGTTGAAACTCTCACACATGTTGTTTTCAACTGAGTCACAATTTGAACCAACCTTGAAAAAGGCCCTGCTCCAATGCCCTGGGTCTGTGTTCATCATGTCCCTAGCACCTGCAGGACTTTCTTGAGCAAGTAATGTTCTGTTGTAGTTGAACAATGTCCTACAAGATGACTTTGCCACTGCTCACTACTTTTTTTGCAATGTCTTGTCAGCATACTTCTTCCTCCAGTTTGCATAGATGTGCCTTGCACACATTCTATGCTCTGCATTTGGAACTAATTCTGCCACAGCATTAATCAATCCCTGCAACCAACAAATCAATGTGTTACAGATCTTAGAATATACAACAGAAACCATAAAGGAAAGGAAGCATAAGTTATACCTTTTGTTGATCTGATATAATGACCCAACTTTGCCCTCTATCATTGATCTGCAGGTCCTTCTGAAGCAATCCAAGGAACCATAACCAACTGTCATTGCTCTCTCTATCAACAGCAGCCCAAGCTATAGGATACATTTGATTATTTGCATCTCTACCAATAGCACACAATAGTTCACCATTGTTGACTCCCTTGAACAAGCACCCATCAAGTCCAATTACTCTTCTACAGGTAGCCAGGAAACCTTTTTTCATTGCATCAAAGCAGCAATAAAACCTCCAAAACACTTTCTTGACAAGAATGTCTGGGTTCAGACAAACCACAACTGTGCTGCCAGTGTTAGACCTTAGTAGTTCTGCTTGATAATAAAAAACCCTAGAGTACTCTCCCTTCATTGCATCCAAAGCTTCCTTAAGCACAAGTTGCTTTGCTCTCTTGCACTTGGCAATGGAGACATCAGCTAGCAGATCTCTCAAAACAGCCTTTTTGATCAAATCTGCTTTCCAAGTTGGGTTGTCTTTGATTTCATCATAATAGCGCTTGGCAATGATCTGAGATGTAACTAGCCTATTATCCCTCCTAGGTGGACAGCAGTGATCATCCACATATGTGATGACTTTGAACCATTCAGATCTAGTTGTCTTGGAGCCATAAATCAGCCAATTGCATCCTTTCCAGGAACAAGTTGCTCTAACTCTATGACTTTCATCCTTGATAAATTCAAGATGCCTATGTGTTTTTATCCCATACTTGACAAGAGCCTTTTTTCCGATTGCTTCTAAAAGCCATACCAAGTGAAAACACAGGAATTTGAGCACTACTGTCATATCTATTTTTCACACTTTTCCACATAATGTCTTCTCCTTCACTGTCCTCATCATATGAATAGTCCTCACTAGAACCAAATTCTTGTTCAGGATTATCCAAGCAGCAACCTTCTGCAACCAATGTATTTGGTTTTTTAATCCCAAGCTGGCTACCAATCTTCCTTGATTTTATATCCTTTTTCACTGCTTTTGCAAACTGCCTCAGTTGCTCTACCTCATCATCTTCAGCAGAACTGTTATCATCTGGAGGCTGCTGGTAGTCATCATCAGAGCTACTTGAATGGATTTCCATTGCATCTGCATTCATGTCTGCATCTACATAATCATCACTGTCTGCATGCATGGTTCCTGAACTCCCTGCCACTGCTGGTGACTTTGTTGGGGACTTGTAAAACCCCATAAATGATCTGTAATCCCTATCCAAATTCTTTTGAGGACTATGGAACTGCACATCATCTTGAGCATTACAATCTACCTGAACCTCTTCGACATATATTTCAGCTACTCCATCAGTCATGTGGGCAGCCATAATTTGACATGAATCATTATCAACTAGCAGTACCAAACCATCAGTTAGATTCTCTCCTAGCTTCAACCAATGAAGACGCATGAGCTCAGTAACATGAACATGATCAGCTAGGTGCCCTCTTATTTCTGGAAGTGAAAGCTTGTCTATCTCAACATATGACAACACAGATCTTCCCCCAACGTAATTGAGCTCCCCTCCCTTCGATCTTTCAAACATGCCACCAAACCAGAACCTCAACCCTAACCTTTCAAACAAATCCATCCTGCAACAAGAAACCCTAAATCATTCGACCGAACCAAGCCACATCAACACAAACCAACCCTCAAAAACCCCAAAGATAGTGTAGTCTCCCTGTTTTCTTGACCTACAACCATCTAACCACCTCAAAATGCTCACCAAGAAACCCTAGGTCCTACGCAAATCGCCAACCAAAAACTGCAGAAAAAGTACCCAAGGGGAAACCACGGACTTACCTCGTCGTGCTGACTTCTCCTGCTCAAGCAAGCATGGCCCCGATCATGGTCGCCGCACGGGTCGCCACGGAGAGACCGAGGATGGCGGGGTTCGCAGCGGGAGACCAAAGGACGTGAGGAGACGAAGAAGACAGGAGGGAGATCGTGGCACCTAGGGTGGACGGCGCCTGTTATCTCCGTCCATTGGGCCCAGGGCCAAATGGGCCAAGCGGCGTGTTAAGAGGCCACTGTGGCACCTGGATCGGACGTGGCACCGCACTAGGGCAAAACCAGGGTTGAATTCCCCCCCCCAAGGGGTGATTTGTCTGGTTTCTGAAAGTTTAATGTGTTGGTTACCCGGTTTCATACGTTGGGGGGTTAAGCGTTCGCTGGCCAATAGTTCAGGAGGTGATTTATACTTTTTCCTTTGTAATAAGTAGTACTCCGTTTATTATTATAAATCATTTTGATCTTTTATAGTCAAATTTATTTATTTAAGTTTGGTCAAATTTATAGTAAAATTTAGCAATATTTACAACACGAAATTAGTTTATTCAACCTATCATTTAATATATTTTAATAATATGTTTGTTTTTGTCAAAAATATTGCTAAATTTTTAATAAACTTATAATATGAAACTATAAAACAAAGAGAGTATTATGTAAATAAAATGATAATAAATATATAAAGATATTATTAAACCAGTAGTGGTAAAAATCAGTCAGTGGTGTTGTCCATGCTATTGACTTACTATGTTAAGTTTATTCTTAACGCTATATAATTTACTTATAGATCTTTTTTACATTTTGTTGTGCTCTTTTGTTTCGTCGGTTTTGTCGTGGGTCGTGACTTTCTTTTAGATAGATTTTAATAAGAAATAAAATTACATCTGGCATCTTGACTTAATTTGCCGCGGTTTTTTCACACGCGTACACATCATATCTCTATCAACAATTTTGAGAGATTATATCAGTATATCTTGATATTGATGAAGTCATCATAGATGTCTCACTGTCAACGAATATAGTTATGGGTTCTGACTATGAGACCACTGCTATATACTCATTTATTTACCAAATTTAGCTATGTTTGACCATAGATTTAACGGACACAAGTTAATAATGTTTGATAAAGAAATGTGGCAATGTTGTGAATAAATATGCCCCGACAAATAAGTCAAAATTTTTACACCTCCATAGGATAGAGAAGAAAAATTGCTTTAAGCTTCTCCCCGTCTATCATAAATATCATCTTCCATCGCTCTCTTGTAAGATATCATCAAACAATTTGACATGCCCATCAATGTTTGATATTTCCGTACACATATAGCACATCAGTAAACGAAACACAGACCACTGCTACAGAAACACACAAAGTATACGACACTATAGGTGCTAAAACAGCTGAAACCGGACAGATAGATCTTTTCCCATCCCTGCGGGATAGAAAAATATAGAACCAGCACCTTTCAAGAACTATAGTTGCCGGTTCTAAAGAAAAATTGTCACCAATACTATAAGTATCGGTTTTCTTAAAAGAACCGGCACCTATATTATAGGTATCGGTTAATTAAAAAACCGATACATATAATATATTATAGGTTCCAGATTTTAAAACTGACAAAAAACAGAGCCAAGTCGATCGACCACCCATATATCTAGATGTGTCCTTATCCTTATCCCTACCCGTGCCTCTTTCTCTCTTGCTCTCGCTCTCCCCCCCCCTCTTTCTCATCCCCGCCCCTCCCTTCTTGCCTCCCTCATCGGCGGCGGATCCGGCGGAGGCGATGGCCTCGACGGATCCGACGGAGGCAGCGACGGACGAATCCAGTGATCCTTTACCACCTTTCCCTCCCCCTCCTCTCCCAAGATTCTCCTACGGCGGATTCAGCGACGGCGGCTCCCGCGGGCGGATCCGATAAAGATGGCGGTGGTGGCATTTCCTGTGGGCAGATCTGGCGGTCCTCTACCTCCTCCCTCTCCCCCTCCGCCATCAAACTTATCCCGCGGTGGCTCTGGCAGCGGCGGCGGACCCAGCAGAGACGGAGACGGCGGTGGACCCGATAGAAACGAAGGCAGCGGTGACTTCGTCTTTGTTTTTAGATGTTGTTGTTGTTGTTGTTGTTGTTGTGTCTTTGTTTTTAGATGATGTTGTTGTTGTGTTGTTGTGATGATGACTGTGATCTAGAGTTCATTGTGGATTGATTTTGGAGGGGGCAAAGCCTTTGATTTTGGGGGCGAAGCGGGGCGGGTGCACTCGGTGCATCGGCTCGATTCAAGTCGATGCATAAAGCTAGTTTTTATTTCATCTAGGGAACCTTAAAAATGTTGGTTTCTAAACCGGCACCTTTGAAGAGACTCGAAGGTGACATCTGCTAGGTGTCGGTTGAGAAATCCGGAACCTATGGCCAGTTCTAACACGTTTTCTGTAGTAGTGGACCTTACTTTGATATTTTCTTGTTTACCTTGCCTAGCTCATCAGCTTTAATTACCTTTCATTCATGTAGTATTAGATGATAAGAGAAAATCAAAGACAATATAATGGTAACAATATGGCACTGCAGATGAGTAGGAAAGGAAGATGAATAGGAAAGTGGCAACTGTAGTTCATATATGAGAACATGAGGAGCCATGTGAAGATGTGCCAATTAAAAAGATGGGTACAAAGAGGAGCCCTAAATATCAATAATACACGTGAAGGTAAAGAGGAAACTTGCTTCGCCACTAATGGCCAAATTAAGAGGGCTAAAAAATCGGAATAATAATTCCTGCACTCTTGTATCGTGTGCATAAGGGAAGAGTAATGCTTTTTCACCAAAAATACAGAACATTGTAAGAATGAGATTTTTTAATTTCATTATGAAGTTTCCAATCATTAAGCTTGTTGGAGTGTAGAACTCCAACAACGGGGAAGCGAGTGCTCCCCCTTTTGAAGATTCGACCAGGGGGCAGGTCAAGCCCAAATCCCCACAAAGAGCAAATGAACATAAGGATTTATATAGGTTCGGGCTGCTCGGGAGAGTAATACCCTACTCCTGTGTGTATGTAGACTATGAATGTGGAATGAGAGTACAATTTCGACGAGTTCGTGTTTTCGAGTTTAGGCTACATCGGTGTGAGGGATGCTCCCCCGGGGTGGTCCACGCTAAGGGAAAAGGGGTCGGATAGGTCGGACCGGGAGTCCTCGGGTTGGGGTCGGAAGCCAGACCTCGGGTGAGGACGGCTGGCCCGACCTCTGCCCCTTAGCCCGAACTTTACACGCGACTCCGACCCGAAAAGGGCAGTCTTTCCCATTCAAGAATGAGGCTTCCTTAGCAAGGCTCACAGATAACACAAGGGGGACAAGCCGACAGAGAATGACATCACCCGGCAAGACTGCGCGCAAGACGCCTACGACGAGCGGATCCCGAGGCTATTCCTTTTTGCTTTTCAGCTTTAGCTTGTATTTGCTTTTTTGCTTTACGACTAGCTTTCTTGTGCCCCAAGCTCCCTGTAACTGCCCCCCTTGGACTATAAAAGGGAGGGCAGATCGCCTGGGCGGGAGGAATCGAGAACACTCTTTCACACCTGTACTCAAACCCTAATCTTTCACCATCCTAACGCAGACACATGAGTAGGCTTGTTATTCTACTGGAGGGCCGAACCTATCTAAAAAAACCTTGGCTCATCTTTTCCCGAGTCGACCGTCAGACCCCTTGGTAGATGTCCCGACCACTCTCTCACCTCCTCGGGCACCCCCTTTGGAGGACTGCTCGGCACCCCGTCGACAATCGGTTTCAATCTCCAGCGAGAAACTAAGTATCATCAACCTTGCTTGTATCGATGGAGTTAGTACTTCCTCAGTTTAATTTGATATACTAGTTAGGCTTTTACTTGCGTCGTTTATTCGATATATCAGCTCTTTCTTAGACTGTTTTGCTATCTTAGTCAAACTTGATATATCAATCACCTTGAATAATATCAATCGCCTGGCTTAAATCTATCAAGTTTACATTAATCTTGAGCTATCTTGGTTAAGTCCAATCATTCAGGTTATAATTTGCTACTTAGATTTGTTCAAGTCAATAGGTTTTAATCATTGTCTCATCGGAGTTTTAGCCGATGAGTTATGTGCTTATCATAGTTTAACCTGCTGTATCGGTTAATATACAAAATTTAGTATAATCAGCTGGTTGTTGCTCTTATTAACCTCAATTTTATATTGTCTTGGTTTGGCCTGATCTATCAAAATTATGGTTAATAATTATATATTACTAGTAATTATATTTTATTCGATATGAATCTATTCTCTTTCATATAAATTAATGGTAAGTTTTAATCATCTTGGTGCATCAGCCTATGTTCAAATAATCATATAATTGTTTGAATTCTATTTTATTACCTTTAATTTTATACTATTTTGGTTTGGTCTGATCTATCAATATTGATCGTAATAAATTTAAACTTACAGTTATATTACATCTAAATTTCATCTGATGTTCTTTTAAGCTCGTCACATCCAAATTCTATTGGTTATAGCCGTTGACCCCAGATCTATCGGTATCGACTGGGCACACGATACTATATCGGCCCCTTTGGTTGATTGGCCATTGTAATCTAACCTGTTTTATTTGTCTATCTTGTTAGTTGTAGGATCAAACAAGCTGGCATCCCTAGAACCCGATTTGATATGACCTGCACTAGAGCTAAGCAGAACTCTCAGGCCTTCATGTGAACGACGAATTTCACGTCAACAAGAGTCCAAGTGCCAATACATGCATGCAGTAGCGGGGACCGCTCCAACGAAATTGATATGCTTAGTCTTATCAATGTCCCCTCTAACATGCTAGGTGGATGTGACGGTTCTCCCGGAACTGTTGTCATATGGTGCCGAGGTTGAGGAAGTCTTTGTCTAGTTGCCCTGGACCCTCGGGCCAGCCCCCGAGTCAGCTGATGGGATATTAAATGGTGGACGCTTGAGGACGTGACACGCCGCCTCATACTTGTGTTTCTTGTTGACGTGGGCATGCATGCGGCACCACTTCCTAGATGCACATGCAAGCAGGTGGCTCTCCAGGTTGCATCGTCCTGCAATGGTAATTATGATATTGGCGATAGTTACACCACCGAGCCCACCCAGGAATATGGAGAAACCTAGGACGAGCCTGAGGCAGGAGGCGGATCCCTCTGTGATGAGCCCGAGGCTTTTGGCATGCCCGGGTCAAGGGGGCCTGCCTAGGACTACCTCGTGTCCAAGGCATAGTGCGTGCCCGGGGCACCCGCATCAACTCCCATTTTGGTTTTATAGACTTTCTTGTTGACTCGAATAAGCTTATCGAAGATGTCAATGATTGAAAGAGTTCTCGATGGATATGGCTTGGAGAAGTTGCTGATGATTGCATGCGCCTAGTTCAGCACCTTGAAGATATAGATCTTATAGTTCTTAATAGCACAGTCCATGGGGGACCACGCCCCGAGCACAGCCCATAGGGGGCGCGCCCAGAGATGATGTGCCTCAAGCATAGCCCACGAAAAGTCGTGTCAAGAGATGATACGTCCCGAGCACAACTCACGAAGGCCCTCACTTGGATACGATATGCCCCGAGCACAGCCCACAACACTGCTGGGGAAACCTTCTATAGTCCCGATTTACAACTCCCTTTAATCTCGGATTGCAAACCAGGACCACAAAAGCGGGACTAAAGATGCCTATCTTTAGTTCTGATTGAAATAACCGAGACTAAAGATCCATTTTTTGTCCCGGTTGGTAACAACAACTGGGACTAAAGATGGAAGCGTCACGTGGCTGGCACATCTACCTTTAGTCCTGGTTGGTGTTATTAACCGGGACTACAATTTTTTCATTGTTTTTTTGCTTACATATTATTTTTTTCCAACACTACGATCGAATGCAGCAACATCAAAATTATTTTTTCCAATGCCACAGATTGACTACAACAACATCAAAATTAACATTACAGATCAAATGCAACAACAAAATCATCCACAAATTCAAAAAAAATCTAAAAAATCTACAACAAAATCATTCACAAAATCTACAACAAAATCCCATTGCTGTCGCTCGCTACCGACGTTGCCTGTCGTCTCTGCCGACGGAGAGGGGAAGGGGAGGAGGGGGCGGAGGAGGGCAAAGCGGCCGTGCGCTGCCGCCCGCTGTCGTGCGACGCCGCCTCCTGTCGCCGTGCCGCCGCCCGCCGCTACAGTGCGCCACCGCCTCTGTCGCCGCTACGCCGCCCGCCGCTGCGTGCGCGACACCCGAGTGTCGTACGTCAAAAGGGGAGGAGGGATGGAGGAGGCGGAAGAGGAGGAGGCGGGGGGAAAGGATGCTACCGATCTGATGCAGGGAGGAACCGAGGAGATAAGGATCTGCCAAGCGCGGGGAGATCGAGGCGGAGAGATAAGGATCTGAGGCGGGAAGGCGTGCGGCCGAGCGTGATAAGTGTTGATTTTTGTTGCTCTTTTGGTCCTGGTTGGTATAAATAACCAGGACAAGTGTTGATCTTTAGTTTCGTTTGGTGTGTTACCAATCGGGACTAAAAATAATGGGGGTCTGACACGACCTAAATATTTTTTTGAACCGGGACTAAAAATGACCCTTTGTCCCGGTAAGTAACACCAACCGAGACTAAAAATCTTATATTTTTTAACCGGGACTAAATTTATTTTTAAATCTTGATTTCTATTGACTCCGAGACTATTGTGAATTTTGACAGATGTATCAAAAACTTCTCTAGTAGGATTTCTCTAGTAGGATAGAGAGACATGTGTGGGGGCAAGTGGTAGATGTGTCCCAATTAACCAAATATGGTAAACCTGGTTCTATTTCTCCGACAAAGCTAAATACGAAGATTTTTTTAAGATAATAGGTCAAAAAGTTTCTAGTCTGTTGAGTTTCATTTACAATCATTACGTACATGGATTCTCAAATGTAAGAAAACAGTGAATTACCACATATACAATTCCCATCTGGTTATAGCTTGCTAGTTTTTCTACATGGATTTATGAACTTCCATTAATTTGATTCTGGTATTTGAATATATTTTTTTCATGGAGACTGTCGTATACCGACTATAGGTCTTGGGTTCATCTAATTTGGCATGATTTCTTGAGTCCAAGCATTTTAGTAAGCACAAGCAAAAATGATGTTGAACAAAAGAAGATAAAACAGAAGTAAAAGTTCATGAATTTGTGTCATGGACTGCAGGGATCACTGATCGATCTCTGTTCATCAATCACACATCCATGATCAGCTCATCAATTTTGTCTATTTTCTACACCAGATGATATACGATCAACTTCTGCCATTGGATCCTTTTTGAGGAGTTGATATAATTATGTTAATTTGTGTCGGATCATCTGATCCAACTGGATTCTTAGGTTTAACAACTGGAAGGTCTTCGATCACTTGGAGTACACAGTCAGCGACGGCCTTTAGACCGAACATGCTGAGTACTATATACAACATGTTCAGTTCAAGATTAAGTAGACTACATGTGACATACTATTTTTATGATCTCTATTAATGGAAAATATCACAATTATATATCAATCGCACGAAAATAATGACAGTTACCAACCACGGATTCGGCTTGGTATTATTAGATTCATACTGCCCTTATTTTTGTTTTGTGTTGCGTTGTGCGCTTATTTTCTAAGTTGTTGTGAAAATGAAAACTTATATTGTTGTAACTACTTATTTCGCGGATCGAATTACAATTGGAGAAAATATATATACTATGTGATGTCGCTCCTAATTATTTCATTAAAATATCCAAAAAAAGATTTTGCAGTAAGCGAGATTATCATAATCCACCGTAATACGTACCGACCAAGTCTGGCTACTGGTATATATTTTTTTTCTCTAGCTGTGAACCAAACAAAAGATTTAAAACAACTTAGAGTGTAAGTAGTGTTAACTAATACTAGCAATGATTGTACGAGAGACCTAACACATGTTACAATACTGTACACCTTTGATGATTGATGGTCTGTATAAACCTAATTTTGGGTCCATATATATATAAACTGTACCCATGTAAAGTAGGAACCCCATGTGGTCTCTGTAGATGGGCCCAAATTTCTGCATGTGGAAATCCTCAGTCCTAATACCACACTTGGATGCTTAATTATAGCTTCCTTGACGACTAATCTTAGCAAAGGTTTCCAGTAGTAGATGAGTTCTTTAACCATGTGTAAATAAAACCATAGACAAGCTAACACAAATATGGACGCATAAATCATGTCTTTACTTACATTGATATATAAGATATTTTTACAATCATTTTGTAGTACGCCAATGTTTTATTATATCTATATTTGTTTTTATCTACGAATCTGAAAGGCCCGCTTGAACCGGTTGAAACCCACGAACTTTGACCGGTTTTCGTCGTATTTCGAAACCCTACATATGTAAGTCAAATATAACATATCCTTAAGAATTATTTAAAAAGAAAAAAATGTTAGCAACTACCATATGACATGCGTGGCGATCAAGGGCAGAAGGAACAAACCATGAACAAAAATTGTCTGCAAATTAATTGCAAAGATGGGGGACAGTACATGTGCAAGCAGAGACACCATGATCATGCATGCTTGGAAACACAGTGGCTGAACACACTAAATTCTGGTTGAATTGAATTGGAGCAGGCTGCAGTTGCCAAAATGCCAATGGGATATAGGTACACCAAATTGACGGTTTGTATAGTAGGTGCAGTGGTGATCACTGTAGGTGTTGTGCCCAGAAATACGATGTAGAACGTGCACAGTAGGTGACCAATTAATTGTTCGGAGTATCTACAGTGAACCGGCAAATTTATTTACTGATGATTGACTGGGATTACAGCTAGTTTTACATTAAAAACCCCTCAAAGATGGGCGAAGAACCGAGAATTCCTGAAAATACAAAGAAGGACTTCTAAAGAAATAGAAAAAACAACCCAAATCCTTCTTGCTCCCGCTCCAAGTTTGGCAACTAGATATAAGACAAGAATTGTCGCGGTGAGCTTAAACTTTTATAACTTTGACTATCAATAACTTTTAAAATAAGTTAGATTAAAGACACTAAAACTAACATATAGATTTGTCTTTACAAATGTTGATGTAATATTACGGTGATATTTTTCTACTCCTTGTAAGTGAAACAGATGCTCTATAACAATTGAGACCTGTCAATAATCCTTTCATTTACTCTTTATATGTGAACCCGTCATGGACATCCCTCCCTGTCCTTCACACACCTCACCTCATAAGAAGTTTTGCAAGACTTCTCTACCCTGAACTCCCTCTACAAAGAAATAGCATAACGCTTCACCGTCTCCTTCAAATCTTCCAATTCAGCATATTGAGCATCCTGCACGACCTCATTCTCCTTATACTCCCACGGCATGTGATGGCCCTCCGAGATAACAAGACGAGAAAAATCCTGGTTGCAAAAATCTGAAAGCATAGGAGTATCCTCGTCAGATGATGCATATCCAACATCCTTTTCGTTCTCCTCATCCTCCCTATCCATTAGATTCACAATACCACCAATCCTCTCTCCCTCGTCAGCCTCCCCGGTTTCTTCCACCTTGAAGTTTAGGATTTCCTTGCTTTGTGACTTTCACTTCTATACTTCCCACATTACTAAGCATATTTGGTCCCTCGTCTTCCCCCATACCCACATTCACTGGATTCTCCTTCTCGTACACCTGAATGAGAATAGCAAGTGGCTAACAACGTTCACATGCCATCTCAACATATCTTCTTCGTGTATCGGTGCACTCCATAGGCATAAGTTCCCAAATATAACCTACGGATTACGGTTAACCACTACATAAATTGTAAGGCCATAGGTCTATGGATCTATTTTAAAGCCTCTCATCAACCAGTTGCATACACCCCAAAACTCCTTTTGACAACCCTATCAATGCCTTTAGCCACACACTTGAACTTATACATATCTACCTCATTCTGACCATATCTAACATTGCCTTCACTATAATACAAGTTGAATATCAACTTACTTGACATATTTGTTCACGCATTAAAGTTTCGTTACTAAATGTAATTGCTAACTATGTTATTACATGTATAACTAAATAAACATGTCATAAGGATTACTCAACATATATACATATTAGATTACACCCCTAACATTGGATTTTACTACTAAGATAAAATTTTCATACTGATTAATAACTATCAATTATATTGTTTCTACTAATACCAATGTGTTCAAATGTTACAGGATAAACGTAATTACTAACTATACTATGTTGCTACATGTATAACTAAATAAACATGTCATAAGGGTTACTCAACATATATGCATACTAGATTTACACCCCTAACATTAGATTGTACTACTAACATAAAATTTCTATACTAATTAATAACTAGCAATTATATTATCTCTACTAATACTAATGTGTTCAAATGTTACGGGATAAAAAAGTACTTGCAGTCGACAACACAATCCGGTAGGGCTCCACCGCATCCTTTTTACCCCTCCCCTCACCCATCTTTTCTTTCTTGAATTTTATGGAATAAAGTGAGATTTTCAAAGTGGAGTGGCGGCTTTTATAGCATAGGCGCATAAATTGCCCTCCCCTAGGATGGGGAATGCCATTTTGCAGGCGACCCTCTACCCAGGAGGAGACGGACCGTGCACATTTTACGGGCAGCCCCCTTCCGACGATAAATCGGCCTAGGAAAGGGCAAGAAAGGGCTACTTGCAAAATTACAGCGACATGCCCCTCTCCGCACCCGCCACATCACATTCCCCACCCTCCCGTATGTCGATTTATATACCGCCCTATGGGTAGACCGGAGGAGTATATTTTTATAAATTTTTTATTCTGCTATTTATTTTTGAAAATCTTTTTAAAAATAAAAATAAAAAATTCTCAAAACCTCCGATACACAACTAATTCAGCATGAGCCGGCCCGTAATGCAGTTTTATGGGCTTGGAAATGGGGCTTATGGCCCATGAATACAACTTATTTTGTACGAAGGAAAAAGTCCAAATCAAGTCCATAGGATGGATCTCGTATCCCTTAATCATAAACTCAGATATAACGGCTGCTCTAACTATTAAAACCATGTACAACGACTTTTTCGACTTGATGATGGTTTTTTAGACATGACGTCGACGTGACAAATTGGACATTTTCCTTGTACAAATGGACTATCAATTAAGCTACGTTTGGCCCACAAATGAACACACGCACATTACCCAACATTGCCATCTTCTATGACAAATCGAAGAGAACACCTGTTGTCAGCTTAGACTTTGCTCTGATCCATTCTCAAATAGCAGAAAGCCCAATACCAAGATTTGTGGAATAGATTTTTTGTTGGGCTCAGCCCAACACTGCATAAGATCTCTCTGTTGGAAACGCACGAATTATTTTGCACCCAACGCAGAAAATCTCATCAAACTTATGATGAAGCTGTCTTTACGATGCTGATTAAACTTCCTTTGAAACGCAGGAATTTCACGAGAATTTGAAGTGTTTTATTGACAGCGATATCAGGAAATTCTCGCGTTATTCCAAAGTAAACCCAAATCTATTTGGTTGTCTGCACATAGCTTCAACATGCTGAAAAGGACCACCTGAAGTCCTGATGATCAACGAAATTGCACGGTGCTTCTGCTTCCATAGAACGATCTTTTTCAGGCTTCATAATGTATGGTCTACGTACTTAAACCAATGGCTTTCTTGATTTCTTCAGACTGAAGAACCGCGTCACACACACACATATTGATATATGCCGTCGTTATCTGTCGTCTTGACTAACTGAAATCTCCATCGATCTGAACGAACATCATATCTTTTATCAATTCAATTAGTTAGTGTGCTTGCTAGGAAGAGAGTATAATTGCTTTTAGCTTTCTTTGAGCTGAAGAAACGGCCACTGATTCCTTAACGCGTATTCTTGCATGTGTAACTTCTGAAATGTTCAGAAAGCAGCAGTTGCCATCGAGCTCTGAAATATCACATGAGGACAAGCTCAATCTATCTGAGTTTTTTTTATAAAAAAAAGTACGTAGGCAACCATGCATTATTAACGCTAGTTAATTATCTTGATCTACATAAATTAGTCAAAGCTCCATTTCAGATGCCAGGCAATATTTTCAACAGAAGATGATGCCTTCTTCATTTCATCAGTTGTTGATAAATTACAGTAGTGACAGATTCTACCATAAGGACTACTACGTATAATTCTTCTTTCTCCACTTCAGCAGTTTTCAGAGTCAAATTAATCCTTTTCTGATCATCGGAGCACATTTATTTCAATCAATCACATTTTCCAAACATTATGCCGAAAGTGTTTCTTAATCAGCACCGACAGATGCATTGCCTCAATCCCTGACTCAAGCAAATTCTTGCACTCATCTTTTAATTCGTGACAGATTGCCAGCACTAGTCGTATCATGTTCTCTGAATGTAAGAATCCTGCATGCCACGTTGTCTGAGCTAATTAAGCAATCAAATTATTAAAATATAACATTTTTTCCTTTTGAGAGGGCATCAAAACTTTATTTCAATCTGTGGGCTCGATTTTGTTCTGCAATCTTTTGCCACCTGGTAAATTAGTTGACACCTCGATCGTGCGTTTGCGACATCTGGTTAATTCAAAGATGTAACGATTCTCCTAATAAGATTCATCTTTGGGCACCACTACTACTGAATTTATGCTTGTTCCAGTAATATCGATCTAATTGCACGTTAATTACTTGTAACATGTTGTTATTGTGGTTGAACTTGATGAGATGCTTATGCGTGCATGTTTCTCGTGATTTGGTTTGTGTTTGTATTTTACATTTTTAATTTGTCAGTAGGACATATTCTCCTATGTCATCATTCTGTAGCTTTAACCAAACTTTTTTTCAGATGAATTAGACAATTAAGAGATCAGCAATATATGCACTTCAAACCACCAACTCAAACATGCCGTCCAAAAAAAAAGTTAAGCAGGGTTCTATCTCTCAGAAATCAAAAATATTTCAGGGGTATCGATAGAAGCGAAATTTCGGAATTTGCGAAAAATTCAGGCCGAAAAGGTTAAATTCAAACATGTTTTGGATCAGTCCTAAAAAGCAAATAATTAATTAATTCGTTCAAGCTTTAGCAGGTACTCCAGTAGTATAGTGGATTAGTAGCCGGCCGGAGCTGGGTCGTCAGATGCCAACGTATTAATTCCATACAAATTAAAGCATCTGATGTCACCGACAAAATAAAATGAAAAAAATGTGAGTTTGAACAAACACACCCACATGATGACGAGATCTTGATGAATCTCACATGAACAACAGATGGTGATTGCAAGCAGGTCGACGAGATCTCGATGGATGCAGCCGTGGTCAACACCAAACGCGAGAATGCATGCATGGACTAACTCACTCCCCTATCTCAACGATCAAAAGAGAACACACGCTTTTTCTCCGGATCATTCTTTAATCTATCACATTTTGATAATTGTTGGTTGACATGTCTAACAAAGTGCCCCTCTAGTGGTGGGGTGGTGAAATCATGGGTTCTCTTCTGGCTCAAATCATGTATGGAACATCCATAAATATCCACAAAAAAAATTTAGTAGATTCATAGAAAGAGAACTATAGATCCCTTCAAGATTTTATATACTCATGTAATGCTTGGCCCTCTGGATTATCTCCCTTATATATAACTCGGTACTTAATTACTTAGAAACTTTTATTTGTCTATTTGAACATCTTTCTTCCCTATATAAACATTTTCTTCCCTATATAAACATTTAAGACACTGCTCTTTTATATTATAGCTACTAATTTATCATGGATATGCTTTCTAGATACGATTTTTGAAAAAAATCTTTTATAATTTTTTAAATTAAATAAATTTATTTTTATTTTTTTACTAATAGTTAATATTTAATTAATTATATATTAAATAGATAACTGGCTACTTCGCTAATAAGCTCATTCAATCGGGACCTAAACCTAACATCGATAATTAATCCAGCATGATTCTCAAGCTATATTAGGTTTAATTAGAAACAGACTTTAACTAACAATTACTTCATTCGATTTAAAAGCATATATTTTTATGACATAAATATTCAAAAGTATATTTCAAAAGTATTTATGATTGTGTTTTTCAACACAAAAATAATATGTTAATAAAGTAATTTCTTTTATCAAAGCTTCTTCCTCACGAAACCTAATTCGCCTTATATGTACTCTTATTTGTGAACGAAGGAAGCATATTGGTTTAAATCTAACAATCAAATATGCGCTGCATGCAAAATAGATAAAAACTGAAAAAGGATCGACATAAATCAAAATATTCTAATAAGGGAGGCCATGAGATAAAAGAAATTAAGCAATTGAGTAGGAAAATAACAAGGACGCATGCGTGCAGCTCTACCGGCTGCCACAGACAGTTGGTCAAGACATGCCTAACTTAATTAATATTAAAGATTGTACAATTGAGGCTATAGTAAAGATTGTACTATTGCAATCATTCCAACAAACCCAAATGTACAAACTGTCGGGGCATTGCTAGGGCAGCTCTAGACAATACTAGTCATTATCATTCATTAATATTAATATGTTGAACTTAATTAATTAAACCCTGAACTTAATTGAACCCTTGTATACATACCTTTAAGGTTGTAATGAAATTATGCAAAACAAACGGAGCAATTGATTGAATTGAGAAAAAAATAAACATATACTCTCGTAAACCACCACTTAGGAGTATTTGTTGTCATGAACTGTGTCATTTCTAATTTATAATAAACTAGAAAGGTGACCCGCACACTACATGGGCATCTGTATTATTAAACATAATATTATATTATAGTTTATTTTGAAATTACGTGTTAAATATCCGATTAAAATGATTATGTATTCTATTTTTCTTAACCTATGTAAAAACAGTCCTCGACTTTTAATAGAAGATGGATTAAGTTCGTACGACATTCAAATTGACCGCGTGGTTCGTTAAAAGTAATCTAACCCAACACCTTTTAGGTCTCGTTTGAAGGGATTCTTTTCCCGATTCTCACAGATTCGGTAGAATTCCTCTCAAATAAGACACGTTTGGTAGGGATTCTCTTTCCGATTCTCAAGAATCGGTAGAATCTCTCCAAACGGGTTATTTTGTAATCGATTTTAAGAAAAATCACTTCAAGTAATTTTGTAACGATTTTAAGAAAAATCACTTCAAGTAATTCAGCAGTTTTATAGAGAGTAAGAATCACCTAAAAAGCAGTTTCTTTTCATAATCACCCGAAACTAATTTCTCCCAAGAATCACTTGAAAATCACCTAAAATATTATTCTAATTATTACTTTATTATATCGATTCGATTCTCTCAGTCCGATTCGGGTGAATCGAGAGAATCGGAGCCCTACCAAACGGACCTAAGTTATTTTTACAACGATTCAATCGCTTCAAGTGATTCAACAATTTTACATAGAAAGTGAGGATAACCTAAAAATCGGTTTCTCTATAGAATCACTGAAACTAGTTTCTCCCAAAAATCACCTGAAATATTGTTCTAATTATTACTTTATTATATCAATTCTGATTTTTTCCAAAATCTGATTCAGGAAAATTAGAATCTAGAATCAAAGAATCACAAAATCACAGAATGATAAGCCCTACCAAACAGGCCCTTAATATTAGATCCATGGATTGAGATAAAAACTAATGGATATATGTTTTTTTCTTAGAATTTTATTTAATTTATTAGAGCATTACATGACAACTTGAGAGCGTTTTTAAAGTCTCAGAAAGTTTAATGAACTTTTAGTATATAATAGATTTGATCCCTAGCTAACCTCTGTTCAGAATGTGAAAAATATTCTTGGTTCATCATGGAATTGAGTGGAATTGAAGTAATGATCTGAATATTCTGCAAATTTCCTATGAAACCAATGACCTATTTTCTCTCGAACACGCAGGAAAAACCAATAACCTATGTTTGGATGTTTTCATAGAAGGGGAAAAACCATTGGAAAAATTGAATACGATCGACTGAGGCATATATAGTCATGGAGTTCTTTTGTGTACTAAAACTCTATCGAAATTATGTAGTAACTCTACACTAATTTTATATTATTAGTTGGCATCATGTTCCTATATAAATATAAAAAAAAATTCAAAAACACTAAAATCACGACCAGCAGCCAGATCTGCAGGCGCTGGGTGGCGAATCCAACGGAGGAATCTCTCCAGTCTTCAAAATGTGTACTACTAAATATAAATCATTATCTGGGTGTGTCAAGTGGTAGCATGCATTTGGATTGCATATATTGTTGCAGAGTCCATTTCAAGTACTGCAAACACTGCATAAGTACATGGCCATCCATTACAAAATGTTGGAGCTATCATCACAAAGTGTATGAGCATCCAAGCACCATTTTGAATTGGTAGTACTTTGTTTAGCCTGTGGGTGTAGGGGCATGCATGTAAATGGTTTTGGCCCTACTCCAGCCTAGAAAATATTCCATGTCCATATGGTATGTGCAATTTGTACTGCTTAGCTATCACAAGGGAACATGCATATCTTTGTCCCTTTTTCATATTCTCATGTTTTTCTTTCTTTTTTATTCCAGCATATATGACAAAAAATTATTAAGGGTGTAATATGATGCATTTGGGGTATTATGGATTTTGAACCATTTATTGTTCAAGCTGATTAACTATTCATATCCAATATTATATAGTTTTATATTATGCTTAAGCACAACTTTCTCGTTCATTGTAATCGCTTAACAATTACTCCCTCTATTTTAAAATATAAGCATTTCTGTTTGTTTGTTTCTTTTAATGTATCTGGACGGAAAGATATCCAAACATATTTTGAAAAACACAAATGCTTAAGTATATATCTTGGAACGGGCGTATATATAGTAAGAAGTTATTTATGATCGAGATTAGTACAATAATAGTCAATGCTGACTAGCATATATAGATTAACTTGAAATGAAAAGGGAGGATATGAGCATACGCATCCTTAATAGTATATATATTAGTTGCAAATTGGCAGACACATCACACATGTATACCACCATTTTGGTCATGGGCAAGAGTGCAGCTAATAGACAGATGGTCGTCATTGGCAGTGTACTTGGCACAGATCAACTGTCATGCAACCAGCAAGCTGCAGGGCTCTCCAAGTGGTCGACCAGAATTCAAGCTCTCAAGAACCAAGAAAACTTCGAATCATATCATTTTCCATCGAGCTGTGTGATGATCAGTACCAATTAAACCAATGCAAGCTAGCTAATGTGTGATGATCTTGGGTCCCTTTACAACCAGGCGTTGCGGGCACGGCATGCTATAATATTGATCATCATCACCTCAATCTATTCCAATGTGGTTTTAACTATAGCAAATTGAAAACAACATGTAGATCATGACGGTTTTAAGCTTTCAGCAACGGAGGGGAGGCAAAGGGCCAGGGATAATCCATCATAGAGGACACCGGGGGCGAAACCAGGATTTGAGGACAAAGGGCAATGAATAAAACAGAGTAGAACTGATAGTCATATCATATGATTTTCGTCATTTCACAAGTCTTAAAAAAAATACATTTCTATCGACTTAAATTTAGCTCTACGACTATAGCAGCAAGATTATAGACTTTAATAATTTTATCGGTATTAATTGATGTAGTCAATTTTTTCTCAATATAAATTACCAAACAATTTTGAAAAAATTCATCTCCCATTGTACATCTAAGACGTGTCTTCACAAGTTTTATAGCTAAAAAAATTCTTTTGGTGGTTATAGTTGATACTGAAAGAGCTAATACTAATCTTAACAATCTATCCACCATAAGATAATATGAATATTTACCTGTTTTAAACAGTCCACTTGTTAGATCAGCAAGTGTCGATAATTCCTTTAGTTCGGGATGGTTGCATACATTAATTTGAAAATGTGGCAATTGACTCCAATTGAGTTTTTTTTGGAGAAATTTGCGGGATAATATTTTTTCATCAAAGTGCATATATTTGTTATGTTAAATGTGTAAAGCCTAGGATACAAAGAAGCACAAAGTGACAAAAAGTGAGCTCCAAATTACTAAGCTTATTTATTTATTAAGTCATTTATTTATTAAGCCTATTTAGACTGCAAATAAGTGAGCTTTAAATATTTATTGGACTGTAATTAGGAGAGGTTGGGGTTGTCAGGCCCCCTCCAGCCCCCTCCCTCCGCCCCTGAGTGGCGCAACATAACGGTGAAGATACAACACGTGTCCAAATTAGGGTTACTGGAGCGTGGTGTGGGGAAGGGAGAAGTTTGAGGTCGTGACGGTGCAAACGGAACGACATGTATCTTTAATTGATTTAGGTATAGAGGATATATACATATCCCTATAGGTACGTGTACGATCGATAGCTATGACCTATATTGCACCTTGATTGTATTGCTAGCGAGGTTAAATAGAAAATTAAACAATATATGCATTATTTCACGTTAGGGATATGAAGTGATGAATAACAAAAACACCTCTTAGTTTTGTACCGTGCATACATCTAGTCATGTGGATAGTGCGACTATATATACAATAAATCTGATTCACTTTCTATCACTTTATTTTAGGAGTTCAGGATCAATTGGATCCGTAGGTCGGCCAATATGGTTGTCCATGTAATGTTTTACGACCTTCGCTAAAGTTTCTAAGATCTCGTATAGTAATTTACCACAATCAAACCCTTATTGTTGAATAAAGTGGCAACGGGTAAAAAAAAGTCTAATTCATCTGACTTTATCGATCCTCGACCCACTGGATAGATTTTGATTGTGACCCACGCAATATAATCCAACCACCATTTCTTCACGTTACACCTTCTACCATTTATCATTCTACCAATATATATATATCTATATATATATATATATAATCCAAAGGACAAATTCACACCCATGCATCGCAAAACAATGCCTATACTACACACCAAACTGAATGATGCCAAACATAAATATGGACCCCTTGCAAATGAGAAAAATCAAAGAAGATGATAGTAGGGGCCAAGGGAGGGGGAACATGATCACATGAGATGAGAGGGTGATCTCTTGTGCTAATTGCAGCTACCCCACAAAATGGTTGGCCAAAGGGAAAAAAAAAACAAAAATCGTACGTCAACATCTCCATGGCCGGCTTCACCAGCTAGCAGCTATCTCCAGTCCAAGGCCACGATCGATGTATGTCATGTCAGGGCACGAGTACATGTCTCCATGTACACGTGTGTCTGTCGCATCGTGTTTAATTTGGCTAGTTATTACACTTTTGTCATTTGTTTCTTTGGCTTATAAGCTAGCCACATTAAAAAAGAATTTTAAACATCATTTTATAGTTGATTTTAATATTTTGTTTTTTCCATGGTAGCTTATTTCGCAGCAGGAGATTTCAAATCGCTAAAATTACCGATATAAAAACTTTACTCATAAATTATTTTAACTATTTTGTTTATTTTTTACGGCTTATTAATTAGTCAGTGAGCAAATGATGAGATGCTAAGATCACACGATGATTTGATATTATCTACATTATTTTTTTAAACGAAACATACAAGATAGTAAGATAGTGTGTGTTTCATTATTATTAAAAAAATATAAAACTATAGCACTAAGAAGTCACAGGCAGGAAAAAGAAAAGAAACAAAGAAACTCGTCCGGTTGGATTGAAACATCAACGTCGTGGGTAAACGCTCAGCTCGAGTCTTCACAATACCCTATCGAAACCAACTCACCGCACGCAGCCGACAAATCAAAATCTTATATGGCGGCACCCATCAAACCTATACACAACTAGCCGTCGAAACCTTACATCAGAGCTCCAAATCAATTGGACATTAGAGAAAGATAGACTGCACTGCACCGAAAGGATCCTCGCCACGCGGTACCTATCGCCATTGTGTCACTGCAACGTTAAACCCTATCCAAGGGAGTGAAAACCATCATATCTGGATCTCTCATAGGAATCAACACGTGGAGGCCTCGTCACATCCATCGTTGGACACCACCTTGCGCTCACGGGGGCCACGCCACATCCACTACTGCACTCCTCTTTGTGAATCTGTTTTTCTATCATTGTCGTAGCGAGAGAGAAGTTGTCCTGTTCTGCCCGATCTTCATCGAACAGCTGAGCCGTTACAGAGAGTCGACCTGGCCTCGTTGCGGTTGATGCCAGATTTTTGGATTACTGTACTAATCAATCCTATTGCTGTTGATGCTAGATTTTTAAACGTTGCCGTTGGCTGTTGCAAGCTAGTGCTACCCGTACATAACACTACCTGTTGCCCTGCGCTGCACGTCCTCGTGTGCCTGCGTGCGTTGACCCAATGGGGCCCACGAAAACCGTGAGTGTGGGCCCGGGTGTCAGTGAGACGGGCAACTATTCAACTGGCTGATACCTTCTGAGCACAATGCTGGGCTGGATCGTCCGACAGCTTTTGTTTCACACAGTTGTGTTTGATCTTCTGTGGCCAGTGGTTTAGTTTGTGGCTGCATACAGGATGAATAGGTTCTTTGGGACTGGATATTTTTATCTTTTTGTTTTTTAAAAAAGTTATTTTAAAAATAAACCCCTGAAAATATTATTTTAGGAATGGAACCTTTTGCCTTGCAGAATCTAACTCATTAATATGAAGGAGGTCGGTACTAATGTTATTGGTGCTAACGATCTATTTGTATTTTTTTAAAAAACCCTATTTGTAATAAAAATATATTTATAAATATGTTCTCGGTGTTGGTGTTATTGACATCAAAGCAAATATTTTTTATTATAAATGGATTTTTTTATTACAAATAGTTTTTTTGAAATTTTTCATAAATAGGTCATTGGTGTTGTCATTGACGTCGATCAACTTTTACATTAGTAACTTAGCTTTTAGGGAAGGAAGACGAGGAGAACGATGTCAATGTTATTGATACTGTCATATTAAACCCATTAGTGCTGAAAAAGGAGTTCATTTTTAAAATAAATTTTTATAGGGATCTATTTGTAGAATATGTTTTAAAAGGATCAAAAGGTAAAAAATACAATTCCTTCGGATGTGTTATATCACAAAGAACACGAGAGGACAAGTATCTAACGCTATGCAACTAATAGTCAGGGGTTCAATGAGGATGTATCTAACGCTATGCAACTAATAGTCAGGTGTTCAATACCTCAATGGTGCTGCTTAATATTGCTATAGATTGGTGTAGAAAACCAAATTAATGAAACATTGAATAATTATTCCCTTCATATATAAGACAGAGAGTAGTAAACCTAAATTTGCGTTATGTATGAATAGGACTTTTTTCGTGAGCTATCACGTCTAGATTATGAAGAGCTACCACCATTGATTTTGAAAGGATTGGACGCATCTTGATTTCAAAAGGTCTTTAAATTGTTTTCTATAAAACCTTCAGTAAATAGCTACAAACCAATATTGTGTAAAATACCCTGAAAATATTGAATATATTGGTTAAAATTTTACAGACCGAATATATTTGTAGTTGGCTAATGATCACTCAAAATCTTCAAATTTTGACCTTCTGAAATCAAAACACAACCTATAAAAACCGAAAGATGAGTGATTATAAGGTAATTTGATCTGCCAAGCGACGTCTAATCAATTTTCAGCGTGGGGATATGGAATTCGTCTCATGAAGCTCAAACCCAACCATGCAAGAATGGAATATCCATGCATAAGATCGCATTGATACCAACAGAATAAACAATATTCCATCAGGTTATTCCTTGAGGGGGCCATTACTCTCACAAATTCACAGTTTGATCCAAGCTGATCGATTTGCTCCAAATTTTACAAATGGTTTGTTTAAAATTGGAGTCGTGACGTGTGACGTCTCCCTCCCAGGATGTGGGGCCCACATCCGTAGGGAGAGCTTTCTTCATGCATATGCTCTGCCATATTCTCCCTCGCCAATCAGAGATTCCAGCTTACAAAGAGCAGAGAAGCACAGTACATGTCTCCTCCTCCCACTTGGAGTGACCATAATGCCCTTAAGCTGAAAACCAAACAGTTTCTATAGAAAATCTTTGTTTGGTGGGAATAAAAGGAAGAAAAATTAATGAACAGATTGCTTGACTAGTCAAAATATTTCAGAAATCTAAATGGCCACGAAAAAGACTCGATCATGTAAAAAATAGTTGCAGCCGAAATTATGATGACAATAATATTGACAAAACCTTGACAATTTAATGGTTTGGAAGCGATAATAATGGGTTGAATAGTTATCTAGGATTTGAGAAATAAATGAATGTGGAAAATTCATATAACCTAATTGTTTCTTACTCAATATGAAAAAGTATAATCTGTTCTGTGAGTTGAGTTGCAATTGATGATGGTGCTTCCTATAAATACCATCTTAGGATGCATGTTTTAATGTTTACATCATTCAATGATTAAAGAAAAAAGGAAGCTAAGGGCAAAATTGTCTGGTCAGTATGTAATATGATAATAGTTTGCAATTCCAGGACCCGAAAGCTATGAAAAAATATAGACCAGATGAGAGATTTGCATATTAAGGTTTATCCTTACTTGCTGAAGACGGCAATGCTCAATCGAGCCATGCGCGTCTAATTATCATTAAGATCAAGGAAATTAACAACGTAGTGGCTTATAATTTATGAACACTTAGTTGAAATTATTCCATATATTATCTGATTAACCATAATTGTGGCTTTCAATTTATTGGACACAAAATGTATGCCAATCCACAATAATCTAATAATCTAAAGTGAGTTATGACAATGCTGCGTGTAATTGCGGAGACCATAATTTAAACCATGAGAAATAATGTCATGCAACTCCAGCTCCATCATGAAAATATTTACCTTTTTACAAAAACATGGCTACAACTGAATATCATCTTAGATACATTTTTTTCTATTTACTATGGTTTACGTAAAAGGAGTATATTGGAAGAGTATTACAAAGCAGTATTGTAGAAGATGAAATGTGGTTGTCAGATAGTTAGGGTACTGTTAGAAAGATTACTCGGAGCATGGTAGGTTAATCGGAATTACGTGGAAATTTGATGTTAGCAACTATATAACATATTTTATAATATTATGCATTTTTAGATATTTAAATGCATACATATATCCTATTCAACAATCATATTTTAAGCATACAACAATATATATTTAAATATGTTGGGCATAATACTTCAACAACTGCGGCTAAAAGCTTTTGCAAACATACCTATGTTGTCGAATAACCATGATTGTCATCTTTTTTAACAAAACTGTTAAACAACCAAACACTACCAGATGATGGGCCCAAGCTACAACAAACCAAGCTAATATTTTTATTCTAAAATATAGATAGAACACCTTCTAATCTAATACTACTGAATCTTAGATAGGAATACAAATTTTATTTTAAAATATAGCAAATTAAAATAGGATGAGACACATCGTAATCTTGGACAGGAGTATAGTAATTGTAGTAGAAAGAACCTAGGGGCAAAACGGTCTTTGTAACCACTCTACCTAGTCTCCCTCCAATTTAGCCGCTTCCCCTCAAACCGCAGCGCCTTCCTCTTCGTCTCCACCGGCGACGATTCCCCCTCTCCCACCTCCACACACTCCCTCGCCGCGCGCGCAAGAAGCCAAGAAAACCGCCTCGCCGATGGGCGCCAAGGGGGGGATGGCGACGGCGGCGGGCACGGCGGTGCTGGTCTACCTCGTGCTGTCGGGCCGCCTCTGCGGCGACGCCGCCGGCGCCGAGGGCGGCGGCGACGACCAGACGATATCCTCCGCTGTGTCCGCGGCGGTGGAGGCGCGGAGGCGGAGGAAGGAGGAGGCCTGCGCGAGGAGGCGGGGGCGCGGGCGCGGCGGTGGCCGGAGCGCGCACCCTCCGGGTGGGGGAGGCCGCTGCGGTGACCGCCCGCACCGTCCGGTATACCTACGGCGAGACGCTCGGCAAGTGGCCCCTCGGCGAGATCGCCTTCGGGATAAAGTACTACATGCGGCAGCAGGTACGCTCAGCCGCCGCCGCCGCCGCCGCCGCCGCTGCCGAGCTGATTGATCGCTCGTAGTACTACTAACCGCGCCGCCATGAAAGATTCGTTCTTGGCGTGCTCTGTTCTTGCGAGAGATTTTTCTCTGTTTCTTTCTTTTCTTTTTGTTTTGTTTCTTTTTGCCGATTTTGAGTTCGTTGGAAGAAGGCGTAGAGGGGATTGGTTCTTCCCGGTCAAAGCTTGCCGCCTTTTCTTCATCCTGCTTGGATTTTTTTGCCTGTATTTTCGAGGAACAAAAATATCTCCATCTCATTTTTGGATTGGAGGAAACAGAATCTATTATCTTTGTTGCTTGCAAGCAAAGAGAAATGTGCAACCACTGCGTGAACAGATCGTTCCTACTCAGTTGTTTTTCTTCCTTTTTTGTTGGTAGTTATTTACAGTGCGGTAACTGGTAAGCTCGATTAAAAAATAACTGGTATTTAGTTATTTTTTGGGGTTGATTTTCTCATTGGGACTTGGCGGCAAAACCGATATTCGTCTTACCCACGAAGGCCTCCTTTGGGGATGAAGTCGTATCCAATGTGCGATAGTAAGCATCGAAGTAAATAAAAATTAGCAAGGTGTTGGATTTGGTTCATGACGTTATGTGATTTTTAAAAAGACTAATGCGATTCTGTGGCTGCAATGCTACCGTCCATTGCTTGGAAGTTACCAACCTTCTGTTAAAATTTTCACCAATGTTTTTAACTAAGAGATTTGTTTGTACTAGCATAACCTACTTTCCCTTTCAAAACAAGAAAATTTACTCTAGTTACTTTAGCTCAACAATGCAACAAGTTAAGATATAGTTAGGTCTGAAACCTGATAACTAACTATGGGAAAAGATGCTGGTTGCTTAGCTGCTCAAAGTATTCTACATTCAATAAACAATTTATTCCATTGTTTTCGCCGCGTTATAATCAGCCTTTTTTGTTGGTGAAGTACATATTTTAGCATGGCCATGAACACTTTACTTTTTCAGGGTAATCTTCAGCATGAGTATGCTGGAAGCAATTCTCAACTATTGGAAGGGCCCGTGGTAAAGGAGGAGCTGATCTCACTGCTAGGATATCTCAAACTATGCATGTATTTCTCAAAGAAGCCATACAAAGTGTTCATGGAGTTTGGTGGATACGGCGAAAGTGATGTTCTTATAAAGAAATCTAAGGCGAGGGTGCGTAAGTATCAATCAACTCTGCATTGTTGAATACAAACGGACTTCTTTAATTTTACTTACATATACAAAACCTGGACAAATTGGTTGAAATTATGTGTTATTTTTTTCAGCTTATGAAGCCTTCTTTCACAGTTGTCCGCGATAGAAGTGCGAAATGCTTCCTCCTTTTTATTCGGGGGGCAATCAGTGTTAAGGATCGGTTGACGGCAGCAACTGGAGCAGAGGTTCCATTTCATCATGTTGTGGCACAAGATGGCCATGTCTCCAAATTGGTGCTGGGACATGCTCATTGTGGAATGGTAGTAGCAGCTCGCTGGATTGCAAATCAGGCCATTCCTTGCCTCAATGAAGCGGTTGCGCAATTCCCGGATTATGGAGTGAAGGTAATTTATTTCCCAGAAACTTTACAGATGCAATTTTAAGTTGACTGCAATTACAGACTAGCCACTAGTGGTCGACAAATGGACCATTCTTTTATGATTCATCAGATTGTATATTTTCTCTTCTTATTCCTCTCATTTAGATCGGTATATGCTGCCCAACTACAATTCAACACTAATCATATAAACTTACCTTGAAATTTAGTCACCGCAGATGCTTATCTATCCAACTTACACCAAAATTTTCAAAAACATGTGCAAGAAAGCAAGTGGAAGGGCAACTTGCAGTTTTAACCAATAGAAACAAAACATTATTCCTTAGCTTGACGTCAAAGTGAGAAAGACTTTCAAGTACTCTTACTGTTTAGCGCCTTTTATGGATTTCCTAGGATTCTCTAGTGCTGAGAAAGACAGTTCAGAAGCGAACATAGTTAGTCTAAAAGTAAACTAAAAGACTAAAAGTCGTGCCTAGTGTGTATCACAAGGGGGCAAAGTGGAAATAGCTTTTAGACTAATAACTATGAATTTCGTTTTGCAAACTTTTTAAATTTGAGAACGTTTCTTGCAACTATGAATTTAAACTTTGTTTTGCAAACTAGTCAAACTGTTATCGTGTATTTTGCTTATTGGCTTACTCCGTACATCTATTTATTATTATCGAAGGGACCATTATAATTTATTTAGATGAAGGGTGCAGGCCTACAAAAATCTAGCCTTTCTTTTAGCAATCTCAATCTAGCGTACACCATGCCGAATACCTGTAGCACTACATCTGATCATTTTTGTTTGCTTACTCAAATCACATCATTTTTGTTGTTATTTTAGATCATTGGGCATTCAATGGGTGCTGGTATCGCTGCAATATTAACATACATTCTGCGTGAGAATGAGAATTTATCATCATCCACATGTCTTGCATTTGGACCAGGTATGCATTATGGAACACAAGCAACTAGTTTACTATTGATCACGAACTTTGGAATTGCATTCTTAACATATGAATATATCTTTCACTAAAAGACCAAATTACACCTTAAACACCAATACAGTACATGGAATGTCATTTGTGCGCCTATAATTTAATAATTATTAATTACTTGTTAGATTATTTTCTCCCTTTAATTATTTAGTAATGAACAAAGGATGCAAGAAAAGAAACAACAGTTTCACATAACTCATTGAAGGATCCCATGATTACATATTCAATCCTTTTTGAACAAAGATTACAAATTCAATTGACCACAATCTACCTATACATCTGTAGAATAACTCCATGTTCCTCTTTTGATTCTACAAAATTATGATGTATAAATACTTGGTGTGAGATATTAATGCTCCCTGTCCTACCATTTCTGTTCAGCTGCTTGCATGACATGGGACTTGGCTGAGTCGGGTAAAGACTTCATCACAACCATTGTCAACAGAAATGACCTAGTTCCGTCTTTTGGCAAAGTTTCTGCTGCTAAGCTCCGTACAGAGGTACCTCTCAGCTACCTTAATTCATGAGCTGATGCCTAAGTATGATGATCAAAATGGGAACCAAGGACCATATTGCAGATGCAGTTGTTTAGAACATATCATAAAATTCTTTCCTGCAAACAGTTTTTGCCTCTGCTAGTAAAAGATAATCATTGCAACATATTTACAGTCGCGGTCATTGATGACAGGTCATGGCATCATCCTGGGTACATGACCTTCGTGAGCAAATTCAGCAGACTAGATTCTTGGGCTTTGTCAATCGCTCCGTGAGCTTCATCCGATCGCACGTGCCATTCGTATCTGATCCAAGATCCAAGGTTGTTGATGTTGACATGCTGGTGCCCAACAGCTCTGAGGTATGGCAACTAGACTGTTGCAAACACCAGTTCTTCGAACAAATTAATCATACTTGTCACTTAAAAAGTTGATTCATGATGATTTGGCAGGCTGAGGGGAAGCCTTCATCAAATTCAGATGCTGTGGTGAAGAAACGCCATGCAATAGTTTGCTGGTCATGTGTTGCTGCACAGAAGCATTCCATTGACTCTGCGAAACATGGTACTCATGACATCACAAACCAAACTGATGTCGATGTCAAAGCTGAGAAAACCGACAGCGAAGCGGCACAACTAGTCTCAATTTCCATGGAAGAACTTGACCTTCAAGAATCAGATAATGATGATGATGATACCGACAGAGGGGATAATGAACCGGCTCTCGATGAAAGAGAGGAATATCGGGCCATGGAGCTTCCAGAAACCTTGACCGACAACCTGCACGATTCGTCGTCGTCAAGCCATTGTCAACAAGAGCCCCCCCAGCTATACCCTCCAGGAAGAATAATGCACATGGTTGGATTGCCATCATCATCAGAGCCAAACACTACAAGCGAGCAAGGTGAGGAGGTTGTTGCCTTGTATGAGACACCTCGACATCTTTACAGCAAGATTCGCTTGGCGAGGTCCATGATAAGGGAACATTACATGCCCAAGTACATAAGGACAATGGAGCTGTTGATCAACAAGTTTGTCGCCGAGGAGGAGGACATCGACGACCATGATCGATTGGGATCGTTGTAGCATTGACCTGTGTACAGAATAATTGTTGTGGTTGTACAGATTGTGGAAAAAGAAAAGAAAAGCAGCATGGTTTCGGATTGCTATGTACCATAGTTCTGATGTTCATGGTTTGTGGTAGCATCCAAGAAGCTGTAGAATCATCCTGATAGACTGTGTTGTTGATTTTGCTGTCATTTCATTTTGACAGCGGCCATCACAGGAAGGGCTAAAGAGCTGAACCTCGTGATGGTTTCTGTAATTCAGAAGCAATTTGCTTGTTTTTAGCTGTGAATACGAATCTCCAAGTGAGATAAGGCTAACCCATGATCTGTCACTCTCAAATTCATATGCATACCAACTTTAATTTTGTTTCAATGATAATCTGGGGCTGTGTCAGATTTTTCTTTTTTCTTTTTAACTATGTCATCTGCAATTCTGCATTAGATCATACTTACCTTTCTTATGTGGTCATGCAATTCATGATGCATCATGTGAGTTACAGTTTGGGTCATCAGACCGTCTTCTTTTCATATCTGAGCCTTTGTGATCGATTTGTTTATCACACAGCATGTCGCTGCATTTGATTATTCATAAATACTAAACATCTTTGGTTTTTGATTTTACCAATTTTGGGGAACAAAGTATTCGAATGGCACAGAGCTGTTCATATAACTTCCTCTGTAGAAGCTTTGTAGGTGGGCTACTGGGGCAAATTTTTTGGCATAATAATTTTAGGAGGAATAAGTTTATTTTAGGTTTCATATATTTACGTCGAGTTTGAATTACATTAATACTAGATATAACGATCCCTTAATTTTTTAAAATCGTCAAGGCAGTTCGCAATACCAGATATAACGTGTCTCTTATCTTTTAAAACCGTCGAGACAGTATTATAGACTATTTTGATTGACATGACGTTGACGTGGCACCAAAAGCAAAAACAAATAATAAAAAACTTTGTGGGTCTTAAAACAATGTTGGAACCGGTAAATTTTCCGTTGTTTGGTCCAACAGAAGTGCCCATTGCACAGTATTTTATCGATTTATTGATCCACCAAAACATGCAGATTATCCAAGCTGCTATGTCACCAAGATTAACTTCGCAGTACAAAGCAGTAGATGGCCAATTTGGCCAGGTTATCAAGCAACAAGAATACATGAAAAATTAGCTCCAAATCTCACGTTGGAATAACAGAATTGCAGCAGACTTTGAGCTACATTTTATTCACCAATAGACCAACCTAAAACTCTCACTCTCCAAAGAACATGCATAATAAGGCCAAGCTAACCTCGCTCAGAAGTCAGAGGCCAAAATAGAAAGCCTCCCGCATGGATTCCAAGCGCCGCCTACTCATCGAGCTGCTTGAGCTCAGCCTTCAGCTGCTCCATTCTTGAGCCCCATGGAGCGGCGGAGCGAGTCGGCGTCTGCCGGAGGGAGCCGCGCGAGCAGCGCGTCGAAGGCCGCGAGCGCCTCGACGGCGGCGTCGCGCGCGCAGGCGGCCTACTCGTCGAAGTAGACGGTCTCCTTGCTGTCCATGGCGATCGATCTCCTCCCGAGCATCCGCGAACTTGCAGTTCACCTCGTCGACATCCTTGCCGTAGTGGAAGAGGGACGCCCACCGCGGAGAGGAGGGAGCGCCGGTGTCACGTGTCGCGAGGGAGGGAGCTGCCACCGCCCGCCGCCCGCCGCCCGCACCCTTCGCCCTTCTCCCCGTCGGTTGCGCGCCCTGGAGACCTAGACGGAGAAGAGAGTGGAGTTTTTTCATTATTTGTTTTTGTTTTTTTTTGCCATGTCAAGTCAGCCAAAACTACAACAATAAATTATTATATCTGATATTATGGCTAAATTTAAACTCAGACTCAATAGGAGGGAGCTAAGGCCTTTTTTAGTCGAGGACTAAAAGGGACTAAAGTTGGTTAATTGCATTGTACAAAGACTATTTTACCCATTCATCCATTCCCTCAACAAAATCAACAAACAACAACAGATCAAAAAGTAAGAAGAGATCCCGGACGAGAAGTGCTCGGTCCAAGACCTTGACGAGCAGCCGGCTGCGCGGCGCAGAACCGGAGAGGCGGCGGCGCAGCCGTGGGAGCGGTGACGGCTCGGGGGCGGGGGCGGGAGCGGGAGCGCGCGGAGCGTGAGCGTCGGAGGCTGGAGCGGTGGCGGCGCGAGCCACGAGCGGCGGTGGCTCGGGCGCGGACCGCGGGAGTGGCTGCGGCGTGGGCGGCTGGCGGCGGCGGCTCGGGGCGCGGCGCGGGCCGCGGAGTGGCTTCGCGTAGGGCGAAGAGAGACGGAGATTTGCAACGGCTATACGGAGGGCATCTAGTGAAAAATATGTTTTTAGTCTCAATAAGTACCTCCATTAGGAACTAATGGACTAATACTAGTTTAGTTCCTTTTAGTCCCTCCTGTTTGGGATTTTAGGGACTAAAACAGACTAAACTGAAAGGACTAATTGTTTTAGTCCCTGATCCAAACAGCCCCTAAACTGAACTTATTCCATTTTAGGACAACAAGTAAGTTTGGATCATAACATCTAGTGAATTCGGTCCACAAGTACGTGTAAATTTGGCCCGTGAAATAGGCTTTAAATTTGCCCTATGAAATAGGCTTTCAATTGGGCCGAAAGAAGAGTACAAATCCAGCCCGCAATGCCGGAAATTGCAAGTTACTTCAGCCCAAAAATGGGCCTAAGTTAGGCCCAACTTTGCATAAGTTCGACCCATCTACCGTGAAAATCAAGCCCAAAGTAAGCTTAAATTTAGCCCAAATATGCGTAGCAAGTGTGGGGGTAAGATCAGCCCAAACTGCTACTAAATTCGGCCAGTCAGTGCCCCTAAATTCAGCCCATTAGTACTATAAATCCGGCCCGCAATTGGCCCGAGATTCTGCTAGTGAATTTGGCCCAAAATTGCGCGTCAATTAGGCCTAATTTTTCTAGTTAATTTGGCCCATAGATACGCGTAAATTCAGCGCAGTGGACCCCAGATACCAGCCCATCTGAAGTGTCTCGGACTGAGAGATTCTCTGGACGGTTGACGCAGCCGCGGAGACTGACACGTCGGGCCCACTGTGTCAGTCTCTCCGTCACCTTTACCCGACCCGCTTTACTGCCACAAGCCTTCGTCTCCACCAAACTGCCCACTCCTCTGCATCTCGCGATCTCCCCCGCCTCCGCTTCTCTCCGGCGAACCCTCCCCCGCGGCGGCGGCGGAGCGAACGGCCTCCGTATGGAGCAGTAGGAGGCGGAGCGGAGGCTGTGAGGTGAAGGGCGCGGTGGCTGTGGCGGCGGCGATGGCGAACTACCTCGCGCAGTTCCAGACCATCAAGTCCTCCTGCGACCGCATCGTGATCGCCGGTACGGCCTCCTCCTCCCTGGACCCTATAAATGCCCCCCTGGATCTGATCCGTTACGCTGCGCCCCTACTGGCCCAGCCGCGCGGCGGTGCGCGATCTGCGGCAGCGGTTCGGCCCGCGTGATCTCGGGGCCGTGGCGATCGGGGCGGCGATTCCAGCTGGAATAGTGGCCTAGTTTAGTTAGATTCACAGTGCTGGTACTTTGAAGGTTGCGTTTGTGTAAGATTCGTAGTGCTTGAGCTCATGAGCAACGATGGGTGGTGCGGGGGTTTGGTTTCACGATCTGATTCTGGAAGCGTGATGCAGTGCATCACATCGGCATGAACCAACTCATGTAGAATTCTCCCAAGTATAGCTATGCTCACTTCCTCACTGCCGCTCAACTTGCCCGCACCTTTCTAGCAATGTCGGAGATTTGCCCCTTAGGGTGTAGAGTTAAGAGGTTATATTGAAAATGGGTTTGAGCATTCTGTTTTAGTTCTTTGCTGCACATGCTGGTGGAAATGAATTTCAAGATTCTCTATTTGTGTGGACTTCTTATATAGTAATTTGCCTTGTGTAACAGTTGAAGATGTGAGTGACTTGTGGCTCAATGTCAAACAAAGTTTTGAGCAACGCTTACCAGTGAAGAAGGCCTGCCTCAATAACAAGGCGAGGAATCCTGTTTTTGTGGAAAACCTACCGGCTGAGTTCATACAGACCACTGATTCGAGGCTGCGTAGTCGATTTCCACAAGATCAATACTTGTTCTGGTTCCGGGAACCATATGCCACTGTTGTTCTTGTCAGTTGCGAGGTACTTGCGGTACTCATGCATGCTGCTCTTTCTAATTCTTCTCAAGTAATAATATCGCTTCTCAAAAGGACCATGTGGATGACTTTTTTGCATTCGTTTCTCTCTATTGAAATCTCCAGGATCTTGATGAGTTCAAGACCATTCTTAAGCCTCGCCTCAAATTGATTGTGCAAAATGATGAGAGGGAATGGTTCATCGTATTTGTGTCTAAGGCCCATCCTAGCAATGACCAAGCATCTAAGATGGCAAAGAAAGTATATGCTAGACTTGAGAGTGATTTCAACACTAAAAAAAGAGAAAGGTATTTGTTTGCCAATTCTGCATAACAGTGTTGGTAATATTCATATCTGTGACTTTGAAAAATGTAAATGTTTTTGTTGATTCAGTTCAACATGCTATTTGCCGTCATCTTGCGCTTATGTTGTTCCTATATGGATGCTTAACCTCTGAATTCCCAAGGAACTTTTGTTGGGACCTTAGGTTAAACTTCACTACAAATGGTATCGAGTTATTAACAGATATAAAAAGTATGGCCATTTATGATGCAGATGCTGCAAATTTGATCTCCATGGACCTGATGCGGAATTCTGGGATGATTTCGACTCCAAAATGGTGGACTGCATTAGAAACACATTGGATAGGCGGGTTCAATTTTATGAAGAGGAAATCCGCAGGTTAAGTGAGCAGAGATTCACTCCGATATGGAACTTCTGCAATTTTTTTATTCTTAAGGTATAACAACGCAACCACGTTTGATGCTTGTCAGTTGAAATTATATTTTTCAATGGCGCTGGTTTTATGTACAAACATACCTTTGTTTCATGTGGCTTTCTTGTCATTGATACCATTTATTTGTTTAGGAAAGCTTGGCTTTCATGTTTGAGATGACTAATCTTCATGAAGATTCACTCCGTGAATACGACGAGCTTGAACTATGCTACTCAGAATCAGGTCCTCTCTAACTTCGATGTAGCAGTTATGTTGCATTCACTTTTGAGCTTCACATCTAGTACGTTTACATGTATCCAAAAGCTTTTCTGCCCTAATCAATAAAGGTCTCAGTATAAGTTTTTTTCCAAGAGTGATGAAGTTTTTTATGAATTTGCAGTAACTCCATGCATCTATTCATGCTTGTTTGGACTAAGTTATGGTTTCATCATTGCACGATATGTCATTCACTTCTCATAGAAAATTTGGATTTTATAGAAATCTTAGGTTAGAAATGTTTTTTTCATGGATAGATTTTATAGTATTTGATAGAGGTATTAAGCTGTGCTTCTGATACCTGATCAGTCAGATGACATTATAAATCATTAATATTGCTTCCAACCATAAACATGTAAAACTGTAAATCTAATTTCCCAGTTTTCCTTGTTCTTTCTGGAGATGAATAACCATTTATTTACGAATTATGTAGTACTTATCGTGCTTCAAAACTACCATTTCATCATCATTGACTATATCTCATTCTTTTCTTCTATCTTAAGGATATAACTGGTGTAAAATTTATCACTTTGCTGCGTAAGTTGGTATATTTCTGAAATAGGATTTTAAAGATTTCTAAAATAAAATATATGGAATATTGTTTTACAACATGGTTTGTTATTAGTATTCATAACATTCTGTTCACATGAATGCAGTTAATTCTCCTGGAAAACATCGAGAATTTGGTGGATCGGATACTGGTGATGATCAAGCCGCGCTGCTAAATCCAGGATTTAAAGCATTGACCCAAATTTTTCAGGATGATGTGTTCAGAGAATTTGAGTTTAGACAATACATATTTGCTTGCCAGGCTAAGGTATAAGATAGGTAGTAAAAAAAATGAGTAACTGAATGCTATTTTTCCTATGTTTTTTTTTGTCAAGTCAATAATATTTTTTATGGTTCTTACTTCCATTGCAATCTGTTCTGCATAGCTGTACTGCTTAGGTTTGTTTTTTATTATGAGTTGGCAATGTCTTAAGAGAGAGAAGGGTCAATTTGCTTGGTACCATCACAAAAGTCACAGTGTTGGAGAATACTATCGTATGTGTCATTGACATGCGTGTCCAAGCCCCACATGTCATTCTCACATATGATGGAATTTGACAACTCACATATGCCTAGGGTGCTACTTTTTAATGGTGTGTCGGTGTTCTTTATTGCTCGACACAAGCATGCACACTGTTTTGCTCAAGTGGAACATGTTACATAAAATAGACATCCAGTGCCAGGATTTATTCTGTTTTAGAGCTAGTTCAACTGAACCTTATATAGTGCCTTTATACTTTTTCCATTTCACCATTTTGCAGTTATTGTTTAAATTGCATCGCGCAATTGAGGTTGCTGCAAGAGGATATGCTTTTGTGGTTAGCTTTTCCAAGACGCTAGCCTTGCAGGAGGTATGTACATTCTTTGTTTTATTCCTCTACAAGCATTGGTTATGTGCTAGTCTTCTAGAAAGACTATGTTGTGTGAAGTATACTCAAGTAATTATGAATGTGCTTTCAGAATGGTCTACCCTTTTGTTTTCGCGAAGTGTGGGTGATAACTGCATGTTTGGATTTAATAAAAGCAACAACTTCACACTATGATGGTACAGCTGTTGCTATCGACTCAGAGAAGGAGTTCTGTCGTATTCAGGGTGACCTCTATTCTCTGTGCCGTATTAAGGTAAGTTCTGATACTTCTGGTAATTTAATATTGATTTCCATGCTATATATTGTATTTTTATTATATTTATGAATTTACCACTTTTCCCATGAGTTATTGAAGAAGTATGAACATTGGCATTATCTGGTAGCTTGTTGCTAGGATTTAATGAATGTTGTCTAGAATTCTGTACTTAATGAGGCTTATTTGTTTTAGCATTGATGCATTGTGACTTGTAGAAGTATCCTAGTAAGTTTAATTGCTTAAATCTAATGTTTCTACTTGTACCTATTGAATATTATAAATTAAGTACAAAAAAAGTGGAACAGTGTGGGGAGTAGTATTATGCAAGAGTTAGTTTGTAAAAAATTATTTTAAAAGAAGGAACTTAATTTGCACTTGGTAAAGACCAGTTTCTGTTGCTATATTTTTTAATCATTCACACTAGCTGTGCTTTTATTTTTAGTTGTAAATCATTTTGGAAGTTACCTATCTTCACACAAGTTTCTATTGTTTGATGATTTATATACAATATAAGCCATTTATATTTTCTGTTAATAAGTAATGTTGTTGTTTATTTGTAGTTGCAAATCATTTAGTAGTTACATTCTTTTCTTCACATCAGTTACTATCACTGAATCATTTTCAGAGTTGCCTAACCATGTTGTCATGAATTGATCCCATGTATTCACGGAATCAAGTTGAGGGGTGTATCTCCAGTGAATGACCGACTTGAACTACCTAATTATGTTTAGTGACCTATAGTGCAAATTACTCATTATATTTAATTCAAATGGAAACTGTGTCTGTTCTTTCTCTTCTTTTTTTTCTCTGACAATTTGTTAGTTTTTTTGTTACAATGAATTTCATGTGTGCCATCAATCAAACCCCTTTTCCTTGCTTTGTGAATTACATTTCTCTAAGTTTTGTACTGTACTGAAAACTGTTTGTTTGTATGATACTCTTGATGGACATGGCAGTTTCTGAGGCTTGCTTATTTGATTGGTTATGGGGTTGAGATAGAAAAAAGTCCAGTCAACAGGTACTAGTTCAGCTCCTATATTAGATCATCTAAATTGAACTTTCCTATTGGTCAATTACCAATTAATATGTTACCTTCCTCTGTTTTTACATGTCATTGAATAGTGCAGACATTATATCTTGATTGTTTCATTATTCATCATCAATCTTGCATTCAAAACGATATGTTTCTTTGTGTCTGCAGTGCATCTCTAAGCATGCTACCATGGCCAAAGCCAGCTACATGGCCTTCTATTCCACCGGATTCATCAGCAGAAATAATGGCAAAGGAGAAGGCAAGCAGTTTTCAGCTTTACTTTTTGGCATTTAATCTTCGAGTGATGCTTCATGTAGACTGTTGTCTCTTGTATTGGCTCAAGAGTCACTTTGCTCTTGTCCTGCTTTATTGGCCCATACCACTTCCTAGTTACAACTCTAATGAAGCCATAACCTATGGGAATTTGTATCTTTTGCACACACACTGGAAACTTTCACATACATTGCAAATATATACCATTCATTTATTAATAATGTAGAACAAATGAAGAAGAATGGGAAAACAAAGTTCCCAGATAATATGACACAGAACAGTAATGGCAATGATGATTGAACAGTGTACCATAAAGTTGTTGCTCATATTTTCAGCACTTACTGAAAGATACGATGGGATGGAATATGTAATTTTATAGTGATGCCAAGTCTTGCATCAAAATAGAAAATGCTTGTACTGACTTGTACTGGCTAGTCTTTTTGTTTCTCGTCACACATGAACTTATGTGTTTATTTTATTTCATATTTTGGAAACTGTTGCTTAAAGTTGTGAAATTTTTTCCTTGTCCAGATGATTCTTCAAGCAAAATCAAGAGAAAAGATCTTCAATATTCACAGGAAACCACTGCCGTTAGAACCTTCTTTGCTTCTTCGTGAAGCTAATAGGCGCAGGGCTTTTCTTTCTGTTGGAAATATATCTGAATTATATGATTCAGGTGATGGGTAAGAGCTGTCTATTTCTGCCATTTTCATAGTGTAATCTTTCAAGTGAAAATTTTCAGCATATCTGTGTTAATGTTTTCTTATTAATGTGTATCTGTGTTCTTTTTTGTGTGGGCAGTTCAGGTCTGGATGCAAATTCAAAACCTTTGCCCAACAAATCTGCTTCTAACTACATGGCTAGAACAATGTCAGGGCCAGTGACATCTGAGACTTCTCTGCCAGTTGATCGACCCATGAGGTTGTCAGAAATTCATGTTGCAGCTGAGCATGCACTGAAACAAACAGTATCTGATCCTAATTTTATGACACCACTTTCATCACTAGAAGAATTTGAGGTATTGCATTTACTCAACATGCTCATCATGATAGATTTCCTTCTAAAATAATTTGCTTTTGTAAATCTGTTTTTGAACTAATTACTTTAGAACAATCATGTATATTATTGTAATTTACAGAGCTTTCACACAATAGATATTGCATTGCAACAGTAATTTTTTTTTCTCGTTACCAGAAAAGATATATGGAGCTTACTAAAGGCGCAGCTGACAATTATCACCGCTCTTGGTGGAAAAGACATGGAGTTGTGCTTGATGGAGAAATTGCAGCTCTGTTCTTTAAGCATGAAAATTATGATTTGGCTGCAAAATCCTATGAGAAAGTTTGTGCTCTCTATTCTGCAGAAGGCTGGGAAGAGCTGTTGGCAGATGTTCTTCCTGATCTTGCAGAATGCCAGAAGATTCTCAATGATGAAGCTGGTTATTTGACTTCCTGTGTGAAGTTACTTTCCCTGGAGAGTGGCTTATTTTCATCTAAAGAGCGGCAAGCTTTCCAGTCAGAGGTTGTTCGGCTTGCTCACAGTGAAATGAAGCATCCTGTGCCCCTTGATGTCTCATCACTTATTACATTTGCTGGAAATCCTGCTCCACCACTAGAGTTGTGTGATGGAGATCCTGGTACACTATCCGTAGCTGTTTGGAGTGCATTCCCAGATGACATCACACTTGAGTCTCTCAGTTTACGATTGTCAGCTTCCTCTAGTGCAGATGAAGGTCTTAAGGTACAATTGAGTTGCTATTACATTTACTCTTTGCTTATTGTTTTTTCCTTGTGGGATTGGCTTGTTAGTAGCCTTATACCATTATGGTTGCAATTAGATTTCAGTTTCACTGTTTTATAACAACTACCAGTGCTAATGCTATAACGCGTAAAAACGTCCAGATAATGCATCTGTTCTTTTCAATCACCTAATGTTGCCATGGCATGCAGGCGATAAAGAGTTCAGATGCTCGAGTTCTTGTACCAGGTAGAAATATTATCACCTTCGACATTCCTCCTCAAAAGCCTGGTTCCTATGTGTTGGGTGCTCTGACAGGCCAGATTGGCAAGCTATCATTCAGATCGCATGGATTTTCTCAAGATGGTCCAGTGGACACTGATGAATTCATGAGCTTTGAGAAGCCAACAAGGCCTGTTTTGAAGGTGATGACATTAAAATTAACTGGAATGTCACAAAAATGAATCATATGTTCACAAGCCACAACTAAGGCTGTGTTTATTTGAGCTTCTGCTTTCTAGCTTTTCAAAAAAAGCTAGCTTTCTGAAAAGCTAGCTTACTGGCTGATGATCTTTTGAAAAGCTAGCTTTTGTAATAAATTTTTATCTTCTCAGCACACCAAAAGCCAGCAAAAGCTCATTTCAACCAACTTTTTAGCTTTTCATTCATCTTCTCAGAAACTAGCTTTTCAGCTTTCCGAAAGCCAGCTCGGAAAGCTGACTGTTTGTTTCAACTTCTGGAAAGCAGAAGCTGGAAAACTTCCTAGAAAGCTGAAACAAGCTTTCGGAAAGCTGGCTGTTTGTTCCAGCTTCTGGAAAGCAGAAGCTGTAAAACTTCCTAGAAAGCTGAAACAAACAGGCCTAAAGATGAATATCAACTAACAGAATAAATATTTTTGTAATTACTGAACTATGTTATATTGGGCTTGCCTCAAGTGTTTTCTGTAATTACTGCAGGTGAGAAAACCAAGGGCTTTAGTTGATATTACTCCTGCTGTGTCCTCGGCATTGCTTATGAATGAACTTCAGTGGATTGGGTTGATTGTCAAGCCGATAGACTATTCTTTGAAAGATGGCATATTGCATATAGATGCGGGTGCTGGACTGAAAATTGAGGAGTCCCAGATGATTGAGATAGAAACTTACGGAGGTGATGTGGAGCATGTTGGTGGTACTGATGCTTCCAAGACATCATCAAGCTCCACTGATACTTGTAAGGTTGAGAAGGTCCCTATTGAAGATGGGAAGATAAAAATACCAGATTGGGCTAGCGATGTGACTACTCTTGTATGGTTTCCTGTTCGTGCTATTGATGATACAATTGCAAGGGGTGCATCACCAGGTTTGTACAAAATAATAAGTAATGCATTCAGCATGTTAAGTATGTTCCAGGCGGTTGATTGAAACTTTTCTTTCCGCATGTTTCAATCAATTGATTGACCTTTGTATTGTCCTCTTTTGTGCAGCATCCCCTCAGAAACAGAGCATAGTAGATGGGATGAGAATGATTGCTCTCAAGCTTGAATTTGGAGTTTTTCATAATCAAGTATTTGAAAGGTGTTCTTTTTCTGTTCTCACATTTTGTTTTTTAGGTACACCAATCAAAATAAATTTATCATTGCGCTCTTATTTCCAGGACTATTGCAGTACATTTCACTAACCCATTCCATGTGAGCATACGTGTAGTAGATAAGTGCTATGATGGAACTCTACTACTGCAGGTACAGCTCTCTGCACAATTGTTCACTGAGACACTTCATGTATTGATTATCATTTTGTCTCTTGGATTCTTGAATTTCGGTTTGTATTTTTCTTGGTGTCCAGGTGATATTGCATTCTGAAGTGAAGGCCACTCTGCATGTAAAGGATGTTTGGTTGGATCTGCAATCTGGATTTGAACACACAGGAAAGGGAGATGGAAGACCGACTGCGAACTTGTTCCCTCTGGTTATCGCTCCTTCTTCAAGAGCTGGAATCTTATTTGTAATACGTTTAAGTGGTTCAGGAGGTGAGTCTTTTTTTTTAAAAAAAACACTTTTCATCTTCAGTTGCCACTTGCAATGCATCTGTTGCACTTTCCTATAACCTAAATCCCAGAGCAACCTAAAAATCTTTTAGGGATGGACATAATGGTATTGGTGTATTTCTAATGGCATATTACTATACTACAATCGCTGGCCTTTGCTGGTATGGTGCACCTTATTCATTCATGTGTTTAGATTTGTGAGACTTCAAACTCACAAACAGGACAGTGCCATATTTCTAGCCTACATCTGCCATTTTTCCTTTCTGTCTCGCAAAGAGAGAATTAGATGTAAAACATGGCAATTGTATTTATGTTCCTATCCAAGAATTAGATGTTACATTTTGTTGCTGTCATATAAACATGCATGATTGACTGCATATAACTTTGTATCCCACATTCCAGATACGGATGAGCTAGAAAAGGCAGATAGCATGTTGAATATTAAATATGGAATATCAGGTGACAGAACAACTGGAGCACACTCTCCAGTTCCTGTTAAACCTGATGATTCTGAGGAGCTTGTATTCAAGATTGCAGTGAAGATGAAGCGCCCTGTCCTGGATCCATGTCTGGCAGTTGGGTTCCTTCCTTTTTCTTCGGACTGCTTGAGGGTTGGCCAGTTGGTCAACATGAGATGGAGGGTTGAAAGGCTGAAGAACCCGGAGGATGCCTCTCTTTTAGCTGTAAGTCTCCGTATGAGCCTTGTTTAAAATCACATTCGTTAATTCTACCAGTCTTGTACTGTTTGTAATCTTGTCAGTACATTGCTTCAGTAGATAAGCCCAGAGGACAAGGGAGATGAAATTATTATCCTTCCAACTGAACTTGAATTTGGTTTGGCAGGATGAAATACTTTATCAAGTCGACGCCAACCCACAGAACTGGATGGTTGCTGGGAGGAAATGCGGTCATGTATCGCTGTCAAACGCACAAGGTAATTTCGATTTTGTCCTGCTATGCCAATTTTCAGCTCACGCACAAGCCCCTTGTAAATAACATTGAGCGCATGTTCACAACAACAGGTTCAAGGATAGAGATCACGGTGACATGCGTGCCGCTGGTGTCTGGCTACGTCCATCCGCCGCAGCTGGGCCTGCCGGACGTCGGCGAGGCCAACATCAGCTGCAACCCGGCAGGTCCTCACCTGGTGTGCGTCCTTCCTCCAACACTGAGCACCTCATACTGCATACCGGCTTGATCCATCTGCCCCCATCATACACAGATTGTATGTGTAGCCTTTGTAGTAGAAGAGAAATACCATTTACACTGGGTCGGCTTGAGATGTATCGCCATTTGCACCGGATGAGATGTATTTTGTTTTTGCCGAGACATTCTTTTGTGCAGATGAGTTCTTTTTCTTCAAAACGTGAGTTCTTTTTCTTCAAAACGTGTTCCATTGTTTCATGTACCATGATAGTAACAGAATTCTCTGTATATCAAATCAGACTGGATTTGAATTCTACCAGAAATCTGGCACAATAGTTACTTCGTTCTCGATGCTTCATTCCTGTACGTGCAGATCTGAAAGGCTGGATGGAACTCGATTGGTTAAAAGCATGTTTATTTGTCATTGCGAGCTAATATGTGGGTGAAATGGAGATTAACTTTCTGCTGTTAACCTTGTGACGCCGTGGATGTGCCCATGACTGCATAAGCGTCCTGATTTTAAGTAGTTTGAACCCTTTTTTTTTGCATTTCACTGGGAATTATTTCTGTTGGTATGTCAATTATAATAACTATTGTTTGTTGTTGCATATGTTCAGTATATATAGAGTACCTTAGCAGTTTCAACAGATCGTCCCTTACATTAAATAAGGGATTATTGATTTATGATTAGGGTTTGCAATATTCTCTAAATTCATAACTACGCGTCCATTCAGATGTTTGTCATTATAGAAACTGAACATCAAACAAAACCAACCCCAGTACCACACCAAATCGACCAAAAATTCAATTAGATTTTATAAATCAAATTGTGCCAGGAGACAGGTAACATTGACGCGGGTTAGTAAAGCGCCATGCTGTTTAATTCTGGTCAAAATTAATCTATGCTTCTCTCTACAGGATGACCAAACCATTATCATCGGCCATTCTTCCAGTCGTGAAGCAACAAAAATAAAACACCAAAACATATCTACGCTGCCAAAAAAACTTTAAAAGAAACCTAATCGATTTGTCTCCTCAGTTCAGGTCTCCAGATTGCTTCCGCAGCGCGCCATGAGAAAAGCGCATCAGAAGAACGAAAGTAATCATTTTTAATCATCATCAGAGACGAACACTAACAAAAAAATCTTGCAAATCCAGAAACATCAGAATAGGAAAAAAACTAATTAATTTCAACTGTCCCAAAAGCTCCCTCAGAACATGTGTATGGGTATCATCAACAGATTGGTAATTCTTCAGACAAGGCTGAAACTTTAAAACATGCAGCAGTCATCGGGAGAAGCAGGGCAGAACTAATCAATCAAAAGTCGAATTTTTGTAGAACTAAATAAGTTCCCTTTTTTTGCTAACTCACATTTAAAGATCCCTCTGCGTGATAATAATATGACTCATCAAAGATATGAATCAGGCCACTACTTTTTTAACATCACAAGTCTTCACTGGGATCATCCACGAATCCTCACAGATCCAAACTAAAGAGAAAAAAAAGGAGAGAGAAGATTTGATCGATGGGAACCCCTCAGTTCAGGTCTCCAAATAGTTCTTCCACATTGCGACTTCAGAAGAACGAAAGTATTTTTTACATCATCATCGGAGACACAGATCGATCCGACAAAAGAGGGAACCCAAAACAAAAGGCAAAACACAAAGAAAACCAGATCAATCCATCGCAAAACGATCCGAGCAAAAGAATCGAACTTTCACGGCTTCGAAAAGGGATGGATGAGCATAGCAGGTCGAGCAGATCGATTGGAAAGAGGAGATGAAGAGAGCCTTCTCTGGCGGCGGAGTTTGCTGGCTGGTGGAGAGGGGAGGGTTTCTTTTGGATTTTATAGGCTCTTGGGCTCTTGGCTAGGGTTTGTTCTACGCTCCCGAGAGCTCTCCACCGTCTGATCTCGCACCGGCGGCTGAGATGGGTTTTCACGCTAAGAGCGTCCATCAGCCGCTTGGATTAGGAGGGATTGGTACATTGGAAGCGTCCATCCATCCGGGCTACGATCGATCAGATTTATCCATAAAAATCGATTTAATTTTTTATGATAGTGTTAACATGAACTTCAATTAGGTGTCATATATTTTTTTTGCTAAAGTTCATTGTAATGCAAAAGCTTTATATATCGATATACATTATAAAAAAACAGAGCTTACAACTTCACCACAATCAGCCTAAAAAAGAAAGAGGGAAGGACAGAATACTTAAGTTTGAGTTTTTCTCAATAACCCAGAACCACACCTTCCTTATTTTTTATTAACACGCATATAAAAGTTTTTTATATATAAGTTTTTTTAAAAAAATCAAATAAATCATTCTTTGTAACTATGAATACTTGATTAATCATATATAAAATAAATAAATAGTTTGTCTCGTTTCATATGCTGCTAAAACTCTCATCCCAAATGCTGGTTCCAACGGGTCCTTAGAAAATGAATTGTACGGAATATCTCTTTTCATTTTACTTGATGAGAAAGGGCAAAACCTTAAATGGTTGAATGCCTGATGTTTGATGACCGATAGATAAATCTTTGACGCTATCTTGAATTCTTGACCTGCATGCCTAACCATCAACCTCTTCTGCAACCACCACCGCCACCGAAAAAGCTTTGGACTTTGGTCGTCCTGCTCGCCGGCGACGGCGACGGCGAGCTCCAGCCAGGTCAGTGTCTGTCCCTGCTCTCTCCAATCTGGGGTATTTTCAATCTAATCTGGGGTATTCACCTTGAGTTCTAGTTGAGTTCATCCTCGTTTGGTCTGAATACAAACTCATTGATTGTAGCAAATTTCATCGTTTCCAGTTTTGAGAATTTGAGCTTGCAGAAGTGAGCTTGGAGAACTTTGAGTTCATCGACTGAACCAAACCAAGGGTGAAATTTGATCGCACCCGCTTCTTTTGGCTTCTGTTTTGCGATGGGCTAATAATATCATTAGGATAAGTTTCGTTCACAACGATTTCCTGATGAGTTCTATCAAGTTTGTTCCCTTCTTTGATGAACTTTGACATGTCCAAGATCTATAATTCGTCAAAAGTTCCAAGTCTCGGTCAGAGTGCGCGAGTTTGTTTATTTTTCCTGACCTTGAAACTGCAGCACTTTCTGACTAGAAAAAAAAGAAAAAAACATATGGTGGTCATCAAAGGTGTGAGCTTGAGTCTGCAAAGCTGAAATTGCAACCATCCTGCTTCAGTTCCACCATCCTATGCCGCCAATCACCTGCAACTTTTGTGACAAAAGACAATGCAAGGTTAATTAATTATAATTAGGAAGATGTTTATGCCTGCCCAACCGATCACAACTGCTGTTTACTGCTTTGATCTCTACTCTGTACCAAACTTACCAAATGCATTATTCTTGAAAAGCACACCCCTTTTTTTTGTTAATGTTAGGTGTGGTAGCATTAATCTGAACTCACCTTTTTTTACTTCTTGTCTAACTTTACATTCTTCTTGTATGATGCAGCTGCCTGATTGCCTGACCAACAGAATTCAGAACCACAATTTCATCTTTAGTTCATGTCTTGTGAGCACAATTCAATCCTGAAGAGGAACAGGAGTCTGTTTCAGAGAAGAATAGAGGGATGAGATTGGTGAATCTGAATGGTCTGAGATTCAAGCAGCTGAAGCTTGTCTGTCTTGCCCTCTTTGTGGTGCTCCTGACATGGAAATGGGAGAAGGGATCGCTGCGAAATCGCGGCGAGCTCCTCCGGTCAGAGCCATTGGCTTTGAGCCATCCAGGTCCTCTCATTTTGCAAGCTCAATAGCTGATATCCATTCTCTTAATGAGTTTCTCTTTGTGTTGTTCTCTGGGCTGACATTTTTTCTGTAATCATTTTCAGCTAAATCCAATCATATAGATCATCATAACTCCAAGGAAGAAATTTTTGCTAGCTCGGACTCGGACCTGTTAGTGCAATCAGTGACTGAAGTAGGAAGGGAAGCTACAGCTGCACCTCCATCTCAGTCTGTAATTCATAAAGCCGAAAATGTCACTGGTAAAAGGGAAGCATCACCTCCTGAGAAGAAAGGTCATGGCTAACATCTCTCTGATTCGTTCTATGTCCAATATAATGTCTGTCATAGAAATATCTCCTTAAAAATGGAAATAAGATGTGAGCTTTTTACTAAATTGGCTATAAACTTGCTCAAAGAGGACATGTTCCTTAAAATCCCACTCAACTCACAGATTTGGCTAGCAAAACCGGTTACTAGTCAGAAGTTTCTGCAATTCTAATGCAATGCTGTTTCTTCTGATGCTTTCTTCATCTGTCTTGCAGAATGTGACTACAGGAATGGAAGATGGGTTCCTGAGGACCGCAGGCCATTATATTCTGGTCTCAGGTGCAAAAAATGGCTCTCTGATAGCTGGGCATGCAGATTGACACAACGAAACGATTTCGCCTACGAGAAATTCAGATGGCAGCCTGAAGGCTGTGACATGCCAGAATTTCAAGCTTCTCAGTTCTTGACAAGGTAAGTTTAGATTTGCAGGAAACATTTAATCAACACATTCATCTTCTTCTGCATCTTTTTTCTCTGTCTTTCAGGTCATGCTAATCCTAACATGCCTCAGGATGCAGGACAAAACCATTGCTTTTGTAGGTGATTCCTTGGGAAGGCAGATGTTCCAGTCCATGATGTGCATGCTCACAGGTGGGGATGAACACTCGCATGTCGAAGATGTCGGTAAAAGTTACGGCCTTGTCGTTGCAGGCCACGCCAAAAGACCGGAAGGATGGGCATACCGATTCCCAAGAACCAACACCACCATCCTCTACTACTGGTCAGCAACACTCTGTGATCTGGAGCCTCTCAGGAATATGTCCAATCCGGCAACCGGCTACGCGATGCACCTAGATCGCCCTCCTGCATTTCTTCAGAAGAATCTCCACAGGTTTCATGTCGTAATTCTGAACACCGGACACCACTGGAACCGGGGGAAGATGAAGGCGAACAGGTGGCAGATGTACGTCCACGGAGCACCGAGCCATGACCGGGATATCGCCGTCGTCTGGAAGGCGAAGAACTTCACCATCCACAGTGTCATCAGGTGGCTGGATGATCAGCTTCCAAGCCACCCCAATCTGAAGGTTTTCTACAGGTCATTGTCACCAAGGCATTTCTTCAATGGTGAGTGGAACACTGGAGGAACATGTGACAGCAAAAATCCTTTGATATCCAAGGGGAATTCGGTGTTTCAGAATCGTTCTAACGATGCCGAAGCCGAAGGAGCGGTGAGAGGCACCAGGATCAAGCTCTTGGATATCACCGCGATTTCGCGGCTGAGGGATGAAGGGCATATATCCAGGTACACAATCAGAGGCAGAGGAAGGATCCAGGATTGCTTGCACTGGTGCCTTCCTGGTGTTCCAGACACATGGAATGAGATCCTGGCTGCTCAATTGTAGCTGCCTGCTGCCAGAGTCCACACATTTTTCTTTCGATAAGCTCTAACCATTTTTACCTGATGTGTATCATCATCTGATAAAAGCAGCTCTGTTTCATGTAAATCTGTAATAACCCTTCAATAAGTTTCTGTACTTTTCTGGGATTAGCTACACACACACACACCCCCCATCATTCTTCAAGACTGAAAATGAAATTGTTGTATAGATTCAGACATGAGTTTGTACAATATACTGGTTTCAGTTACTACATTTTCTTTCTAAGTTATGATGAATCATTTTTTTCATAGAGATATATTACATGGTTTCTGGCTACAGTGATTAAAGAAAATGAAAGAAAATCATGACCAGTTTGTTCATCATGAACCAAGTTCGTCATGAAGCTCATGTGCTCTAGCAAATGCCAGATGCAGCTAAACTATGTAGTATGTACTACCTTCATCCGGAAAACTATTCTGAACTTTTAAGGGGACATCCCCTCGTTGTCTCGTTGTCTGCATGTTGTCCAAATGATTATAATTTTAAAAAAACAAAAAGATAGATTAATGTGTGATAAATCACTTCACAAATATGTAAGGTCAAATTTAACTTCTATAAGTTGCAACAAAAAACAAATTTGAATGTGAATATACATTAACTAGCCGTAGTTTAATTTGTTTTTTCGTTGCAACTTGTAGAAGTTGATTTTTAACTTGCATGTCTGTGGAGTGATTTATCGCATACTAATCTAATTATTGATTTTTTTAAATTTTTTTCACAACCATTTGAATGGCATGCAAACAGCGAGAGAATATCTCCTTGAGAGTTTAAAATCCACCCTCACCTTTATTCTAAAATATAAGAGATTTTACTTATATGGGCAAAATCTCCTGACTTCTTTACATGTAAGCACAAATAAGCACAAATGGGAACCAGCCAAATCCATATTTAAGTATATAGGTAGGATCCTCATATGCAGTGTAGTTCCATTGAACCTGATGTCCAACAATATGATGGGCCATTGAATTGAGTTTTGTTACTTTGTAATAATAATGTTTGACATACTTAATTAGGTGGTTTGTTCACAGCCTACGTGTTTGCCTACGTGTTTAAATATGGTGTAAATTATATTATTTTGCTTACATATCTTGTATACGTATTTTTTAGTGTAATCCGAATATAGCAAGTTAAGAGACCTAAACAATTGTTTTTGGCTGACATATAAGTGACTATACTGGATGATGGTAAGTTTTGTATGTTATTGCTAGAAAGCCCATTATTTTGTTAGGCGTCAGGTCGAAGGATTGATGTGGTCACGTGGACATTTTGTTTATGAAAGATTTTTTTAAAAAAATATGGTTGAACTGATCGACTCGAAGGTTTGCATACATGCCATTTGTCATCCGTGCACATGAATATTGCTCGAGCCAAAATGATCTGAAAATTTTCTGCGCAATTATATGTTCTTTGCAATGTTAGGTATGATTCAACGAAGCTAGCCAAATGTTACACTGGATTAACTATCCAGAAAGCCTACAAGTCTGGACTTTGATGTAGTCAACAGAAGCGGGGTTCCTTTGACTTTGTTGGATCACTGACATATGGGCTGTCAGTGACCGTCACTTAAGTTAAGACTCGTTTGGTAATCAACCGCACCCTCGATGCCAAGTTGCCAACATTTGAAGGTGCCTTGTTGCAAAGGTCACCGAGAGATACAGAACAGGAGCCATACGTTGAACAATTCAAAAGGACCGTGTTTACCACTCAGTCATAATTTCAACGAATAATAATTTTCATAAATCGAATGAGTGCGATTTCATGTGAGAAGACCAATTGGAGTCCTTCCTGTCAGTAAATAGCTAAACGAACAGCTAATCCCTAGTGAAAAAAGCTTGACCATACAGAAACAGCAAAGGGAGAAATTTATACTTGAATAAAAAAAATATCGGGAAACACTCAAATGCATATGCTAGTAACATGAAAATGTAATAGTTTTTAGTGACAACGGTGATGCCACAACTATCTAAGTGCTGGCATGAACACAGATGGTCATGCCATAACTAGAAAAAACAGGGAACAAAAAACTTGTAAATATAACCAACAGCACTGGTGACTAAGCGGTAGTATCAACAGAAATCCAAAACCCAACAAATGACAGCATTTCCAACAAATTGTCAATCGTAACTTGCATTCAGAAACTTCAACAATTCATTGCGCTTGCTCTCTGCCTGCTTGTCTTCCTTGGATTTCTCAAGCTTCATCATTATCTGTCAATGTAAATGCATCAAATCTTTTGCCTTCCTAAAATACTTTGTTATGAGGGGACATATGCAAGGTAGCCCATTCGGTTTTATTGAATTTAACAACCGATGGAACAGTTTGGATACTGAAACTTCGTTCACATTTAATAACCTCACTTCGATCAGAAGAATTTTTATTTCAACAGGTACTGCCCCCCTATCGTACAATTCAAAAGGTGCACATTGAAGTGGAGAAGAAACTATTCTTACCTTTTTACCAGAGATTGCACTCCTTTGAACACCTTCGTCCTTGTCACGTCTGAGAAACTGATTTACAAAATAAAGAATGTTTGACATGTTCAAGAAAACAAGCAGAAAAAACAATGCAAAGCCAAGTATCTAGTATACCTTGGAAAGCTGCACGGGGCCGCTAATACGCTCACTATCTTTCTTCTGTGTAAAGCTCTCGCATTGAAGAGAACAAAACCAACCAACCAACCAAGCAATAAGACAACCAGCAATCCAATCCACCATGTTGTCACCCGTTCACGAATCCCAGCTCCAATGTCAAAGAGCCAACCCAGAAACAGGCAGCAAGAAATATAAGGACCTCATGTATTTAAATGTAAATCATAGTATATTTTAAGTTTAGATATATACTGCATAAGACATGAGCCTGCAGATTTCTGTTCACATATATAGCACGGTACTGTAACAGCAATCTAATCCAAGTATGCAACTAATACTTGCTGATTTCTAGAGAATGATTATTATATGCAACGCAGATTTAATTCACTGAAATGTTAAACCATGAAAAAGGTATTTTCTGAATAAATAGGAATTTTACCTCTTTATGTTTGCTCCTGTCTCGTTTAGAGTGCCTATCCTTGCTTCGCTCCCTCTCCCTAGACTGTAAGGTACGGAAATACAATGAGGCCAATACATGTTCGATGCATGGAGTCAAAATCTAAATGATAAATCAAATATGCAGCGTTGATGGGGCAGTACCTTCCTTGATGATCTGCTCTTCTTGTGCTTGCGTGATTTGCCCTCATGATCACTGTCATAAGAGCTTGAACTACTACAAAAAGAAGTAAAGAACCAGATACTTCAAAATGCCAGTGATGGAGTAACTCAACAAGAACAAGTTTTGCAGGAAGTAGAATATCCTTTTTCAATGTAGCACAGAAATCCATGACAGATAGAAGGTTACAACTAGGAAAAAACTTGCTGCTATGCCCCAATAGAATGATTCAAGCCCATATTACCAATTCAATGCAACATTTCCTGTTTCAATTTTCTCTAGGACCTAGATTCTAAATTATGCTTTAGCTGCCTAAGCTTGATGCAGTAATAGAATAGCTCCAATCATGGGTAAATAGAATTGAAAAGAGCAACTCGTCATAGCCCTGGATAAATGCCTTGAACCGTCATCCTCTCATGCTTACGAAACATTTAACTGACTGAAGAAATGTTAGACGGAAATTTGGACCCTCATCTTCAATAGCAAGGTCAAATCATATCTAAGAAATCCTTTGTCCTACTCCTACAAATAAGAGATAGAATTGATCACTAATTATTTCTCAAGTAGGCAGTGGGGCTTTGGCTTTCTTTTGAGCAAGTGTGTTGCTACCATTGCACAATGAAAAAGTATATGTTCTCCAAACCAGAATACCAGTACTAACATTCAGTATTCATTACTATCAAGCTGAAGTAAAACCCTAAAATTTTCTCACAGTTAGTATCCTCATTGCTCAAGCAAAATGCGAAGAACCAAACTAAAAAAGTTTCTAAGTTCTAAACCAACCGAAATATTCTCCCAAGTCTAAACCAACCGAAATATTCTCCCAATCCTTGTGCGCATCTCCAACAAGTCCAACCCTCAAACTATAGCCAAATCGTTATCCACTTAATAGTGGATGCTCCCATTATAGGTCAAGATAAGCAGAGGAATTGAGATAAACTAATAGAGGAATTGACGAGAAAAATTCGTGCACTGATGCTAATTTACCGAAAGAATAAACTAAATTCCGTTCGCCCGTCGATCTAGATGTAATTCACCACCAATATGGCCGTATCCTACCTCACAGATCACGAGATCTGGGCCTAACCCTAAGCACAAGAAACCCACAAAGAGAGGGATGAGGAGGATGGGAGCCTCGCCTGTAGCTGTCGTCGTCGGACGGGGACCGCCGCCGCTCCCTCCGGCGCCGCTTGTGGCGGGACCTCCTGTCCTTTCGCACCTTCAGCGCCGACGACGCCGCCGACGCCGCGGACTCCTTCCGGTGGCTGCTGCGGTGGCGGTGGCGGCGGCGGCGTCGGTCGCTCCCTGAGGACGAGGACGAGTCGGAGGAGGAGGAGCCCGAGGTGTCCGTGTGGGAGGACGACGAGGAGGTCGCGGCGGCGGCCGACGGCGCCATGGAGCTCGTCGCGGCGGCGGCGGCGGCGAAGAATCGAGGCGGATCTGTCTGCGCGAGACGGACGCACGGCGGGTCGGAGGGTTCGCGAGGTTATTGGGCCGGAGAGGCGGTCACGTGACGCACGTGCGCGGTGTCGTGTGGCTGACATGTGGGCCCTATACGAGCCCATTAATATCCCGGCCCATCTGAAATTTGTTGGAATTTCACTTTTTTTTAACCTTTTTAACTTTTAATTTTTGAAATAGACCCCCCCAAAATTTATTTATAAACCTGCTTCAAATTTGAAAATAAGTTTTGGGAGTCTATTTTTAAAATTATAAATCAAAAAGTTTGAAAAAAATATCGGGATTTTATGTGAAATCACTGGTGCATTCAAATGAGGCCTCGTGGTTTGCAGTTGCTGCTACGAAACAGAAATGTAGGATTTCTCCAGTAAAAACAGTATGTTGTTTTAGATAGGTTTACATGTATTCCAAAATTTCAAATCTTTTGTAACTTTCCTTGATGAACTTTAAAATTTTGAAATATCAACATCTTTTGCAAGTATTTATGTAGGATGCACAATTTTTTGTGGGGATCTCTTACATTCATACATCTGTGTCAAAAGCGCATGAAATTATAATTGTTCTTGATTTTATAATAGTATAATCAAATCTTCATCGTGGAAACTGTTAATGTTAAATATTATTTATGAACAGATAGAATAAGTTTTCCAGTATTTCACAAATCTTTGTTGGAGGAAACGAACCATATCGCCTTGTTTAATTTGCTATCGACAATGGAGTACTTTGGAATTTGATTACAGGCACTGTGTGGATAATCTTAACACGGTGGATGAAAATAGGCCGGAGAAAATTCCAACATCAACATCAGTAATCTCAGATTCCCAGATGGTGGTTCCAACTCAATTAGCAGTTAGGACAACATTTGGCTATCAAGAATTGACATCCAGCAACACTTCATCAGACTCTAGGTCTCTAGCACTATGGAAGAAAATAGGTAGGAGCAAAGATTCGATACATATCCAACAGGGGATTAAAAGGGTAGGTGTTCAAGGATTGATAAGAGTTCTGAAATATTATGGAGAGGACGGAACTTCCGGTCCATGGTCCAGAGGCAGAAACTAAACTAACAACGGCATACGAAAGAAATTGATCTCAATCTATTGCTACTTGTCTCCCCCTTGGCATCAAGACAACAAAAGGCCGAGATTTAGCGGAATAGAGAGAAATCACTCGGTATCCTCATTGTCGCCATCCCCATTATTGTCGTCATCTTCTCCTAGCTCCGCTCTCCCAAGATCTTTCACCTCGGCTTCTTCATCGTCTTCTTGCACATGGGAGGTGCCAATATCAGAAGCAGCAGCAGCCATAAATTCAGCAAAAGGATCTTCAAACACGTCTAGCTCGCTTTCATCTTCGGACACCTCTAGAGATGGATATAGTTTGCGCATAATTGCCTTTTGCTGCTGCTCTATCTTCTTAAGCCACATGGCATTCAAAGTGCAAACCTTGAAGATCGCTTTGAGAGCCTTGATAATATAATCGGGCTTTGATGGGACTTGACTTGAGGAGGAACCACCCAAAGCAGTTGAAGGGAATGCCTTTGGGACTCGAGGCCTGAAAGTTGAGGGATATACCTTTGGAGCCTTGTGCTCTACCTCCTTGGTTGAGGGAAGCACCTTTGGAACTCGAGGTTTGAAAGCCTTGTGTTGTACCTCCTTAACAAACTCTAAATTTGTCACATGTTCTATCATAGTCATGATATATGGAGCATATGCACAACCATGCCGAGGTTCAATGGCAATTTGATATATTTCATTCCAAATGAACCTCATTATGCTGAAAGAGGCTGAATCAAGGCTCATCCTTGCTAGAAGATCGAGCGCTCGTCCTTGTATAGTTGAGGCATCACCTGCCTTGGGGTTGAGAGTAACCCAGAACATCTTATTGAGCACTTCATAGAACGGTAGCAACCCTTTTGTTGTTCCTAGCTGAGCTTCGAGCGCATCAGAAACATACATGAAAGAAATTTCATGAGACTTCCGTTGAAGTTTAGCATGCATACTTGCATGATCAAGATCCTCCTCATCAAGGCCAAGGGAGCGAGCAAACTGTGAGATAGTGACCTTGTATTTCTTCCCATCCGTCATCCACCTCATTTCTTCTTCTCCATGCTTGTCTTGAGCAAAGAATACCATGGCATAGAACTGTTAGAGATGATGACGGCAAAACAAGAAGTAAACAAGATCAAACCACAAAGAAGACACGAGATTTAACGTGGAAAACCCTCCCAACACGAGAGGGAAAAACCACGGGCGCCGGCCAGCAACAATCTTCACTATATCTTGGTGAGGTTACAAACGCCTGGGATTTACAACTGAATCAACATATCCCATGCGGCGGCTTACAAGAACTTAAATAAGGTGGAAACCCTAAACCGGGTATAAGAAAACCCTAAATCGGGTAAGTGTGGACCCTACGCTCCGGCCCAAGCCTTTGGCGACGGGCCTCCGCTACGCTACGGCCAGAAGTCGGCCTTTGTTTGTAGATGAATTTGGAACATAAATAACAAGAACTGCTTGATCACCTCTTCACTCCAACCATAGGTAAACCCCATGAGATTTCCAACATCCTTTCGGCTGCAATCACGAATGATATCATTGAAGGTCTTAGTCCGTTGGTTCCTTATGTAATCCCAATCAATCCACTTCATCTCAACGATTGGGTTTGTTCTCGACATAAAGACACTATTGTAGTAGTCTTGTTGAAACACCGAGTGAAACTGGGGATCCGATGCATCTCTTACAAACTTCTCTGGATCAACCAACCTGTCCTCTCGCCCCTTTACCATATTGTGCAAGTAGTCAATAGCTTTACGCCCTAGCCCACTATCTAGATCCCTGACAATCGCCTTGTGCTTGTGAAGGGACGCATTTTTGTCGAATCCCTCATAGTAGAAAAGCTTTCTACTTCTATTGGATCAGAAATTACATTTCCTCTCCCTCCGCCCCTGCTAGAATCACCAACCTTTCCTTTTCCCTTCCGTGCATCTGTCTTGCTTGTATCAACCTTCGCGTTGCCTTTGCCCCCATCCCTTGACCTTGTGGGGAGGAGAGTTTTGAGGGCTCTCCCCGACACTTCGTTGAGCATCGAGGAAGTTGCTGTCGAGCAGTGCCTTTATATGACGCTCAGAACCCATGAAGGCACCTAGTATAAGAGTCAAAACAATGTATAAGATAGTTACAAAGGATTGTGATAAAAACTTCCAGCCAGTGGTCGGTACTTATAAGCCTGACACTAGAGCCTCAATTGCGAGATGTTGTACATCGAGACCTCATTTATAGTCCCTAGACTGAGGCAAGGAAATACAATGAGGCCAGTACATGGATGGAGACAAAATCTAAATGAGAAATCAAATATGTATGCGTTGATGGGGACAGTACCTTCCTTGATGTGCTGATCTTCCTGTGCTTGCGTGATTTGCCCTCATGGTCATTGTAATAAGAGCTTGAGCTACTACAAAAATGAATCAGATACTTCAAAATGCAGGGCCGGTCCTGAGTATTTTTGGACCGAGAGCGAACCTAAAATTTTTGGACCCTATTATATAAACATGATAATACTACTAGTCTATTGATAGTATACACACATATACAAAATATTACTAATAAGCAGTTAACTGAATGTAAAAGCAATACTCATATAAAATATTTGTACACATATTAAATTACCTTCAAAATTTCTTCAAACGTTCCTTGATGCGAAGTCATCGATGATGGTTTCAATATCAATCTCATCCAACAATCGCTTCTCAATGACGTTAAACAATTAGTAACTAAATTTAAGAATCATGAGTAGAAATAGTAGAACTGCAGAAAGAATCACCTTTTTTCTCTCAGAGGATCAGAGCAAATCAGCAGAAGCAGTGCTGTTGTTGGATTGTAAATTTCTTGACGTGTCCCTCCAACTCCAAGTCGCAGCGACAAGGCAAGTGGCAGAGAGATGACCAGACAGATGGAGCAGCGTCACGCCGGCGCCGTCGCCAAGCAAGAACTGGAAAGGACATAACGTCGCATCGCTGCCAAGCAGAAAAGGAAATGTCGCGGTCGCCGCAAGTACTGTTACTATATACATACTAATATACACATACCTAGGGGGCCCATCTAATTCATGGGCCTGGGGCCTCCCTCCTCCCCCTCTATGGGCCGGGCCTGTCAAAATGCCATCGATGGGGGAACTCAACAAGAACAAGTTTTGCAGGAAGCGAAAAACAAGTTTCGGTGAAAGCTCGAATTTTTGGCATTTATAATTTTAATTTTTTAAAGATCTACAAAACTAATTTCCGAATTTTGAAATTTACGTAACTAGTCTCTTCCCGCCCTCGGGAGGGCGTGATTGGATAAAACGCCCTCCCGGAGGCGTTTTGCCACGTGGCGACGGCCGTTGAGTGCCGTCTGCGCGCGGGTGAATTTTGCAAGCGGCCCCCTTCCCGCCCTTGGTAAGGGCGGTTTTTCACTGTGCACGGGGGGTCCGCCTGCAAAAAGGGCGGCCGCCCTGGCATTTTTGCAGGCGGCCCCCTTCCGCCCTTACAAAGGGCGTTTTTCTGTTTGCGGCGGCCCCTTCCCGCCCTTCCGAGGGCGTTTTGCCATTCCCGCCCTCCGGAAGGGCGTTTTTATCCTAAACCCTAATCGACCAAAACCTAATCGACATCGACCAACCCTCTCTCGTATTGTTTGAAATGTAAAATGTTATCGTTGTATTTTTTGCAAATGTAACCGATCCATTTGATTTGTCGTATTGTTGCAAATGTAACCGTCCATTTGATTTGTCGTATTGTTTGAAATGTAAATGTTATCGTCGTATTGTTGCAAATGTAAATATGTTGTGTAATGAACATTTGTTTTATTGTCATATTGTTGCAAATGTAAATATTGTTGCAAGTGTAAATGTTCAAGGTATCGTACATATGTTGTTTGCATTACCTGTGAACATATTGTTTTAACCAAGTTAACTTAGTAGCAATGGTTAAGCAGTTGTTTATCACACTGTTACATAACCCATTAGGTACGGATGATACAATACAACTAACTCATCCCCGACGAGTCAAGGCTCGGCTACCTATGGAACCGTTCAAGGGCGATAAGCTTGTCATCAATTTTCTCTTTCCTTCTCGGCGTTGTACTCCTTTTGAGTTTCACATTCAGTTACTTTTAGGCCGTTATATTGGGGAATGACATTGTCGATCCACCTTGTGAATCCACACCTCCTTTGAATGCCCTGGTAAAAAAACACATGTAATCAGTTAGAGAGCCACTAGAGCAAAGACGTTTGCAGAATTGATAAAATGAAAGACGTACAACGAAGTCGTTGTCTAAGTTGGGACAAATGAAATATCTCCAACCATATGTTCGTGGTTCAAAGGAGGTAGCCATCTTGCAACGATCCCTACAACCGCACATGGGACGCTCCGACCATTTAGGGAAACCCAGTGGGTTGTTCCTCCAAGCTAAGCTTGCGATTTCGACGCGACGTTCATACTCCATCCAAGCCTCGAATGAATTGTTCATCGACTCAGTTGTGTTACCGTCGACCGATCAAAGCAGTTTAACCGTATCGATCCACTCTTCGTATGGACACCGACGTACATCCTCCTGGTTGCACATTTTTGATGTTCGGGGTTAGAAAAATGGAACAAGCGAATAGGTTAAAGAAAGAAAAATTATACTCACGACAAAATCGTCATCCGCAATCTCGGGACACACGAAGCATCTTTGTCCTCTAGTTGCTTGTCTTATGGATCTTACCACTGGCAACGTAGACCACGGTGGCATTCGGACGTTCTGCCATGTGGGTAGTGCCACTGATCCATAGGCCAGTCCAAAGCTTCAAGCACGAACTCGACGTTGGTACTCGGCCTTTCGTCGAAGGTAGTCGACCTTGTTTCGCTAAGTGGGTAGTAACGTGTTCCGTCGGTTCGTGGGTTCTCCGTATCTATCCACTCAACGAAGTTGCACACCCGACGATATGCCTGCATGAGGTGTTAACACGATGTACAATCAAGTTAGCGTTTTCTGTGTGAAGATTTTGGAGATGAAAGCATTGCAGTTAAGCCATACCTGATCAATGTTGGCGCATTGGAAAAATCGTCTCCCCCTGGTTTCAGTGAGGAGGGACGACGTAAGTATGCAGCCATCTCCACAATGGCATAACGGACGTTCACACCATGGTGGAATAAAACCGCTCAAAGGATGGAGTCGCCAGTGGAGACGCTCAAGGAATGGATGATATGAAGATCTCATTGTACGAGTAAATGTAGAAAAGAGAATGCAGATTTGAAGAGCTCGTATTCGGATCTAGGCAATATATAGTGCAGGGAGATGAAGGTTCACATCTATGTATCGTTTATGTCTGTCACGGGGCAACAACTGAACGAGACGTATCGTGTAGGATTGTCACGGGGCAAAAGTTGATAGTGACGTATCGTGCAGGACTATCACGGGCAAAAGCTGATAGCGACGTCTCGTGCAGGTCTAACACCGCCGAAAGTTTTTTTGTCGTTAGTAAGAGTATCATGCAGTGAATGATACGGAAGGATCTCGTGACATGTGAGTACGACGAACAGACATAGATATATACAAACATCAAACACAAAATAAATAATTACAATTTGTACAAACTGTTGCACACAGAAGCTACTAGCGAGGCCTCTTACCCCTATCCCTCCTAGCCTGTGCTCTGACGTGCCCCTGAGAGTACGTCAGCCTGTCTGGGGGCACGACACGACTAGCACGGACATCCGGCGCGGGCGTCTCCTGTGGCGGGTCCTGGCTCTGTGGTAGAGGTGCTCCACCAAGCTGAGAGACGGTGAGAACGTCCCGATCTGGGTCCTCCAGGTCGTCGAAGTCGTCGCCCATACCTGACCCCCCCTCGTCGCCTCTCCCGAACCCGGCCGACTGCGACGATGAAGCCCCCGAGCGGAAAATCCCCGCGAGTAGAATCCTCCTGTATATAAGCAATGTGAAGCATCAGTGACTTAAACTAATAAGTGTTAACTAATCGTTGGACGACGCTTGCTCACCTCCCGGCTGAGTGAGGGGACGAGGAACGGAGGATCCACTCGCTCCAGCAAAGCTCGCAGTGCTGGGCCGAGTCGCGAAAGGCCGAGGGATCGACGATCCACTCGCGCCTGTCGTATCCCCTCTCGGTAGCATCGGACCTACGCGACATTCGGTTTGTTAGATCACATTGTAGGGTTGACACAATGAAAATGAGTGAAACTAACCTGTGGAAGCACCAGCGCCGTGTGGTGACCATCCTGGTACCAGACCGCGTGGACGTGGACCTGTAGCACCTTGCGGAGGAACCGCGTCGACGGCTGAACGACAAGAGAAGATCCGCAAGATCGAACATGCCGTCGTCTGCATCCGCTGGAAGGTCATCCTCTGTTCCACGTTGTTCAGGTGAATGCCTGCGTCCAACCTCAGCATCACCGAGTCGATTTCGGCATTCAATGCCCGTGCGGCGTCGACCTACAAAAATCGAAACAAATTAGGTTCTTCGCTCAAATAAAAAAGCATCATGACGTACAAAGGCTTTAAGGCCGAGAAATCATGATGTACCCCAACGAAGTAGTCCTGGTCTCGGTTCCTGGGGTAGGTGTCCGTGACCGCTGCCTGGTGCTGCTGCTGCGCGGCCGGTGTGAAGGTCACGCGCGGACGCGTCCGTGGTAGGTACCACCGAAGGTAGGCGGTGTAGTTCTCATCGGAGTGGCCGTAGATCTCGCCGATCACCTCCTCGGTGGCTATCAGCCAGTTCGCCACGTATTGCCGCATACGTGGTTCCCGGAGGAGCCTCCCGCTATCCCCGTCGAGACAACTTGTGTACACAGCAAAGGTCGACTATAGTTCCATTTTTCATTCGACACAATAGTAGTAAAGTTGAAATAGAAATACTCACTGGTGGTCCCGGTGGGGAACGGCAACCGATCGTCTACCGGGAATCCTGTCGCATCCGAACTACCTCATCACTCGGCCAGGCGGTGAGGCTCGACGGTGATGTCGTACACCATTGGGATCAACGTCACCCAGTAGGCCGAGTTGCGCGTGCACAACGTCGAGAGGCCTAGAGGCGCTCGAGCTGCGACCGCCTGCTGTGTGTACGGCTCGCAGACAACATCGTAAGGCTGGAGACGGTCCAACTCGAATACGAAGTCCGGGTAGCTCCGTCTCACCTGAGCGTGGGCGTAACGACGCTGCGAAAATAAAATAATCAAGTGGTTACAAGTTTTGTTCAACATAATTTGAATATTTGAAAGAAATAAGAATTTGTACTTACGTTGCGTCGAAACCAGTACGAGCCCATCGTAGGCCCGTCGGTGGGTTCTCGAACGCGGGTGCTGCGTCGTAAGGAGAGGTGTCGACGATCGGTCGGTCGATCGCGAACCGCTCCGCGGCCCAAAGCTAATGTAAGGGCGCTGTGAAGATCGCTCCCGGATCCGTCTTCGTGCACGCGTCGCACAGCCCATGGTAGGTGGCTGCGAGGACCGCTGAACCCAACTCCACTGAGGCACGAAGCCTATCTCCGCGTCCGCTATCGACCAGGCGTAGTGGATCAGCCCCCTCTCTACAGTGTTCCCCGACGTGTTGGTGAACATCACCCAGCCGAACAACCAAAGAAGGTACGCCTCTAACGAGCGTCGCACGGATTACTCGTCGGCGTCAGGGTGGAGCTTGTCGGCCTACAAAGGAGAAAACCATGTTAACAATCATAAGATGTAATGAAAAATAACGAAGTCTTCAAGTTAACTTACTGTGAACTGCATAATCCAAGTCTTCGTAGGCCCGGTGGTCGCGTAAGGGTAGATCGCCTGAACAGCTGGGAGCCCCGGTAGCCTCATCACCTGAGCAAATCGTGCAGTGATGTCCTCCCTCCATCCGCCAATAGCATCCATAGGCCCGACAGCCTCTCCGGCTAGTGGTAGCCCTAGAAGGTACGAGACGTTCTGCAGCGTCGGTGCCATCTCCCCACAAGGAAGATGGAAGGTGTGCGTCTCAGACGCCACCGATCCACCAAAGCAGCTATCGTGGACCGGTCCGCATCCCACCGTCTCGCCCGGTCGTGCTCGTCGGCACGCGCCTCAACAAGTCCGCAAAGAGCGATCGAGCCGGACTCACGTAACCGCATATCATACACATAGTGTAATATTAGTGTCAAGCATAATATTCTTGCAATAAATGAAAAAAGTATGATCGTACCGTTGGACGTGTCGCGGATCGACACGCAACAACTCGCGCGACGGCCGTGGACGAAAGGTGGTCACCGAGCACCCGCACCGCCGACAAGTACGACTGTGCACCCCGTCGACCGTCTCGCTAAAAAGTGCTGGTGTATCATCCGCCATACCTACATGAATACATGAATAGATTAATAAGAAATTTATAAGAAAAAACAAAATAACATGAATACATGACATAAATGGTCCATTATATCTCAACATTACAAAAAAGTGCTCGTCTTAATTCAAACTACCAAACACAACATATAACTATCACAACAACAATAAAATAGTTTACGTCTCACAATGATAAATATTACACGCACGACAGATGGAACAACATGACAAATATTACAAATATCGGATCACCACTAGATTGAAAGGAGCAAACAAAATAATCAAGCCATTGCATCGCCAGCGGACGACGTAGTTGCCACATGAGCACGTCTAGGACGTGGTCGCCTCGTTGTTGTTCCTTCTCCCGATGGACGGCTGCCATCGGAGGGTCTGTCCGGAAAGCCCCGCACCCGCAACGCGTTGAAGTTTCTGAATTCTTCGGACATTTTTTGTATGTATGTCCGCGCTCATCGCATTTGCTGCAACGTAGGGTCCTTCCCCCGGCCTCCGACTCGTCCATGTCGTTTTTGATGAGTCTTGACTGACGACGTCCCTTTTTCATCCTTAACTTCGACGGATCTGGAATGTAGAACACTTGTGACCGCAGTGTTGTGTACGATCCAGATATCCCAAAACCATATATCTCCTCCTTCCACGTATGAAAAATTGATTCTTTCCTGTAGTACGGTAACACATAGATATCTGGAACTATGCCGCAGTCCTCAGCTGCGGCAAGGACGTGTGAGCAAGGCAGATGTCTAAGCTTCGGCTTCATACATGCAGCTACAACCACCATCCGCATGAAGCACACATTCCCGCACGCCTTGAACACGGTTGATGCCGCGCCTTCTCTGTCGACACACATGATCTCGTACCTATGAACTTGGGTTCCTTGGGGGATTACTCTGTGCTTCATAGCCTTTAGAATTTTGTCTTGCATATATTTCGTCATCACGTTGCCAAATACAATGTTGTTATCGACCATTAAAGGGGATATTTTCTTAAATCTATCCCTAAAATATGCCTGAGTGCCATGAAGGATAAATTCCACAATACCCACCAATGGAAGCCCCCTAACTCCTTGCATCACCCGGTTGTACACCTCGGGCGAGTTCGTTGTCATTATACCATATCGAGCTCCGTCGGTGTCATACAACGAGACCACTTTTCTTTCGGTTCATTCTCTATCCAGTGGGAGAAATTACGTATTGATGATGCAGACCTCCTTCTCATTGTTGGCGGGTCATTATGCAATGGACCAAGAGCTACTACAGGCTCGTCAACCTGTGCCAAACGAGATTGCTCATCGGTTTGCTTCGTTGTCAGCTCATCCAACCTTCTCCACATCTCATTGAATTTTTTCTCTTGATTTTGACCACATAGCCTTTTGAATAGATCCATCAAGTGCTTGTTCTTGAATTGTTTGTAGAAATTGGCTCCCATATGCCGCATGCACCACCTACTCCGAACATCATGCCACCTAGCTGGAAGTCCCCTCTCCGGCCAACCATTCTGAAGATAGTCGATTGCCCTCAGCATGCCGGCATGACGATCATGTATGAGACAAAAATTGGGCCTCGTACGAACGACTTGGCATCGAACTCTCTCCAAGAACCAATACCAGCTTTCGGTGTTTTCACTCTCAACAAATGCAAACGCCATAGGTAACACCTGGTTATTCCCATCTGCTCCAATCGCCGTCAGTATCTGACCTATGTATTCGCCTGTCAGAAAGGTTTCATCTATGCACAGCACAGGGCGACAATACACAAATACGTTGATGCAAGCACCAATCGAGAAAAAGGCTCTTTGCAGCACGCTCTTGCTCGAATCAGTAGATGATGGAAATGTCTGAATGTCGTAGTAGGTATTGGGGTTTCTCTGAGCAATGGTGGCTAATAGACGAGGTAAATTTTCATACGATGCTTCAAATGTGCCATACCTCATCTCCAATATCTTTTGTTTTGCCCTCCAAGCCTTCGCATAGTTAATAGTATACTTGAATTTGTTCTCAATGTGCCTAATAATGGAGCCAGGTTCAAAATCTGTGTTTTTAACAACATGGCTGTACATCTCACCGGCAACAAACGCCGAGGTGATGTTGCGGTGGTACTTATCTACCCCCGGCAATAGACATGTGTGCTCACCAACAATGCTCACTTTCCAATAGTCACTCCATTTCCCCTTGTATGCATGAACACGCCACGGACAATCATCCTTCATACACTTCACATCATACACATAGTTCGTAGACTTCACCACCCTAAACTCTCTATGCAAAGACACCGCCCAATGCTTCACTGCCTCTTTCATGTCTTCCTTATGAGCATACCTAGCACCCTGGGCCTCGTTATCCTTGTATTCAAATGAAACATGTTGCCCTTCCGAGATAACAAGCTGAGAGAAATCAGCTTTTTCCCAATCGACGGGCATGACATCTTCTTCCTCGTACGATGATTCATCGCCCTCCGCCTGCTCATTTTCAGAATCCTCCCTCTCCATTTCGTCAACAATTGCTTCGATTCTCTCCCCCTCGTCCGCCACATCAATTGCCTCCTCCAAGCTTGCTTCATTGCTCAGACCTTCGCCATACTTTGTTTGCATTGTATTACTGCTATTGATTTCGTGCAGTGCCACAAAAATAACAAGGGGCCAGGACCTTTCAAGTGCCATGTCCACATAACGTCTCCACGACTGGTGTTATCTATAGGCATAAGTTACCAATAATATCCTTCATTTGCACGACTTACTACAACGGATAGAGACATTGTGTTCACTCTTGTATCCACTTTAAATCCACGTAGCAACCAACTATACACTGACTCAAATGTTTTCTCGGCTGGCCTATCGATGCCCTTTGATTTCATCCTAAATTCTGACAAATCTACACCTTCTGGACCGTATCTAACGTTGCCTTCACCGTGAACTATCTGAAATATGATCTTACTTGCCATAGTGCCTGATAAACAAATTGAAACTGAGTTTATTCCATACTACGAATATGTTGCCTAGATGATTCTGTGTCTAAGTTAATTTCTTTAACAATATGTTCTCTGGTCTACATCTTAAAATATTCCGAATCGATTTGTTCATTTCATCTACCGCCAATCGTACCTCGTCCATTTCAATTTGCCAAATTTTGTAAACTAAATTAAATTAAATCGTACTTTATATCTACACATATTTTGATTATCAACGAAATTATACGTACGATTATCTATAGTGCTTACCATCTACTCACATAATTTACACTTAGATCCAAACACATTTTACCTAAGTTGATCTATCTATTCTAGCTATGTTAATGTCCATTAAATTATCCTTGTTGGTCTATCTATTCTACTTATGTTACTTGTCGATTAGATTATCTAAATTGATCTAAATTAAATCATCTGTTTTACAAATCTATAACAAAATATTCAATAGCTATTCAAAATTAAAAAAATATATTTTTTCTAATATTGCATTTACATACTAACTAACAAACAAAATAACGACGGGATATTGCATTTACCTCGGATGAAGTACGCAATCCAGCAGGGCTTCGTCGCGCTTCTTCCTCTTCCTCACCTTTCTCTGTTCTTTTTCTGCATTTGGGAAGGTGTAAATGAGGACAAAACCTTTGACTCTCGGCTCATATACTGCCCAGGGCAAAAAACGCCCTTCCAGAGGGCGGGAAAGGGGCCGCCTGCAAAAATGCCAGGGCGGCCGCCCATTTTACAGGTGGCCCCCTGTATGAACAGGAAAAAAACACCCTTGGTAAGGGCGGGGAAGGGGGCCGCACCCAAAAATGCCGGGACGGCCGCCCTTTTTGCGGGTGTCCCCCGTGCACGGTGAAAATCGCCCTTACCAAGGGCGGGAAGGGCCGCTGCAAATTTCGTCAGTGCGTGCGACGACACCCAACGGCCGTCTGCCACGTCGGATAAAACGCCCTCTGAGAGGGCGTTTTATCCAATCACGCCCTCCCAGAGGGCGGGAAGAGACTAGTTTTGTAAATTTTGAAATTCAAAAATTAGTTTTGTAAATCTTTAAAAAATTAAAATTAAAAATGCCAAAAATTTGTGAAAGCTCTCTGTCGCTTGGCCGGAAGTTTCGGTTCCACTAACCAGAACTTCCGGTCGAGCTCCCTCTCGAATGAGGAACGAAGTATGAGGAGGAGGCGGCTCGCCTGTAGCTGTCCTCGTCGGAGGCGACCACCGTCGCTTGTGACGGCACCTCCGGTCCTTCCGCACCTTGAGCGCCGAGGACAAGGACGACGGTGCGGCATCCTTCCGGTGGCTCCGATGGTGGTGGTGGCGGCGTCAGCGGCGGCGGTCGCTCCCTGGAGAAGAGGGCGAGTCGGAGGAGGAGGCCGAGGCGTCGGTGTAGGAGGACGACGAGGAGGTGGTGGCGGCAACCGACGGCGCCATGGAGCTCGTCGCGGCGGCGGCAGCGGCGATGAATCGAGGTGGGCCTGTTGCGCGATGCGGACAGGGCGGTGCGAGGGTTGGCGAGCTCATGGGCTGGAGAGGCAGTCACGCAACGCACCTGCAGTGACGTGTGGTTGACATGTGGGCTTGGGCTCACTTTGGGCCCACGAATGTTCTAGGCCCATTTGGAATTTGAAGAAATTTATGTGAATCTGCACGGGATTGATGGGCTTCGGTTTAGGGGTTGTTCACTTTATTACTCATATCAACCATACCATAATAATATCAAATTTTGACACATTTTGATATTACCAAAATAATAATGTCTTTCCCCAAATTTGATAAAGTTTCAAGAGATGATGTCGCGCCCGCGGCATTGAGCCTGTGCACACCCGTCCCCATGCCGCGGCCGGTGGAGCCCGCGGTGGAGCTCCCTCTCGTGTCCGCTCGCGCCATCACGCCCATGCCCGCCCGTGGCCGCGGCGTTGTGCCCCGCCCTCGGCCACGGAGTCGCGACCACCGTCCTCGCACCCCGGCCGGCGGAGCTCCGCCCTCGGCCGCGGCGTTGCACCCACCGCCTCGCACCCCGGTCGACGAGCTCCCGCCGCCCCGCGCCCGCGCCCGGCCGACGGATCTCCCGCTCGCGGCCGCGCCCCGGCCGGCGCTCTTTCCACGCCCGCGCTAGCCCACCCACGATGAAACATATCTGCGTCTCAGTAGGAGTTTCATGCAAATACTAACATTTTGAAAACCGGGCTGATTCATTTCACGGGGATGATACGATACCTCTCTTCTTTCAGTTTTATGAAAAAACTGATGTTCTGCAACCACCTTGTTTCGTGTGGTTACAATTATTTTGCTACCAAGTTTAGCATCTTGCACAGCAAGTTTGATAGTATCCCACGCAGACTCTTTCCATACATCATCAATCACGCACAAGTACCTAATTAATGATGGTAGCATATACACATGTTATTAAACCTAGATATAGATCATGTGAAGCCTATCCAAAAGGATAGGAGTATGTATCTTGCACGTTGAATATCGAAAATGGTGTTATCAAATCACTAGCAAAGTGATTGCAAGCAAGATTTTCTAGAATTTATAAAGAAAAATTACGCACTGATTTAAAATATGAATAAGAAAACTAAACGCTTTGTTTGTCAATAAAATTATTATCTTTCGTCTCATAAGAGAATCGTTTTTTAACTTTTCAACTCTCGTAGAAAATAAGTTAAGTTGACCATTGATTTCCATGTTTCATTCTTTGGGCTAAATAACATGATTTATTCCAGTTACGACATGTTATTAGGTGATTACGTCACATTTTAAATAGTATTGACAAATGTCATGTTATGGAAAGGTTCTCCAAAATAATTGTAGTTCACTAGCAAATTTAAATGCATAATTTTCTAACAATTTTGACACAACAAGTGCAGCTTTCTAAAATTCTCTTCACAAATTTAAAAAACTAACCTTGAGCCTTTGCGACGGAAAACAAATTGAAATTTTAGTTTATTAAATCAATTAATAAATATTTATTTAGTCCAAGTAATATTATGATTTTTATTAAACAAGTATGTGATTTTGAAATTTGGGAGGAGTCAATAATAAAATGAGGAAGGACATGTTGAAAGATGATGTAATAGTACAAATTATATGTCGACGGTAGGGGTGATGTGAGAATGAACACCATCACTATTCATCACTCTTCAAATAAGAATTTGGAATAAGTGTGCGTTCCTGGACAACCAAAACTTTATTTCAGGTGGATTATGCTAGAATACATGACTCAATTATGACTATCAACATTATCTCTACTATAAGAACTTGAGACAAGACTCTTATCCATAGCAACAAAAAGCCTCTTCAAATAATGATAAAGAGTAGGTATAACATAGAAATGTACCTTGCATTGTTGAGGAAGTCTCTAATTTTGTCGATGAGCTGCTTCGTTTCCCATGATTCATCTATATGGGCATATTTTTTCTCATTAAGTTGGAGAAGAATGTTCTTGAAAATGTTGTTTATATCAGGATTCAAGGATACCGAAACGAAGAAATGGCAATCAAAATTTGCCTTAAGCTCCTGGAGTAATGCATTGGCAAGAGTTGTCTTCCCCAAGCCTCCTAATCCAACAATAGAAATGATATTTGATTGCTGACTGGACAAGCGGTCAACATGTTCCAAGAAGTCGCTTAGTTAGCTCATATTTTGGCTCGCTAATGCCAACGAGTTCTTTTGCCTTTTGGTGCATAGCTTCTAGGCGAGGATCGACATCCACAACGTCGTCGACTCTGCACCTATCACGAACGCCGGCTGACATTCTTGACCTGGTTCCTGATGCCGTTGATGACGCCGTGGATCTGACGGTTAGTTTTGAGCGTGTTGAACAGATTGGTGATCCTAACAATGAGCCCCATAAAAGCTCATGGAGACATGGAGTATGTTCATGCCCCTTGCTCTTGAACATGAAGATGTCGACAGCATCTTGGATGTCGTCAAGCTGATCTGCAGGCACCAAAGCCAGCTCTTTCTCAAGTTGTTCGATCTGTCCCTTGACACCCTTTTTGCAGCTTGTATTCACCCACCAGCAGCTGCCCGAGCTTGGGGAGGAGGGTGGTCATTGCCCCTGTGGCGATGTTCATCTTGGCCTATCTTCGAGTGAACTCTTGTCCAGATATCTGGGCTTGAATGCCTGCACGGGTACACAGATGACAGATGCACGGGTATCAGGAACGACCAAGCAAACGCAACATGCATATGGTGAAAACATCTGAATAATTAAGCGAAACAGATGCTAGATTGAGGTAAGAACCGATCGATTGCTGACTCACCTAATCGATCCAAGCAAGCTTTTCACCGTGGGCTTTTGGCTGCTCTCTTTTTCATGTTCTGGAACTGCTTTCATTCACTTTATTTTATGTTCATGTTTCTTTAGTTGGTAGTAGTTGAACCTTGTAACAATGCCATTTCTATTAATAGAAATCGAGGTAGGCTTACTGCTAGGAAGTGTACTGTAGTCCCGGTTTACAACCTTAAACTGGGACAATAAAAACAGGATAAAAAATATCTATGTTAACAACTAATCGACACATGGATGTCATCTTTTTTCATTGTTTTTTCGGCTTGCCTATCGGTTTTTTCAACAATATAACAACAAAATCATCCATGAATTCATAAAAAATATCTAAAAAATCTATAACAAATTCATTCACAAACTCATACACAAATTCATTCACAAAAATCTGCCGCCCGCTCCTGCCGCTCGCGACAGCCGCCCGCTCCTCACGCACCACCAGCTCACCACCGACTTGCGCACCATCGGCTCCGCCTGTCGCTCCCTCTCCTCTCCTTCCACCGGCTCCTGCTCGCCGCCGCCGGTGAGTCTCCCTATCATCGTCTGAGGGGAGAGGAGATCTAACGGCTAGAGCTAAGTGTTAGTGATATGCCATAGAGGCAACATGTAGATGTTGGATATCACGTCAATGTTTATGTATTTATGAATAAAGTGTTATTCAGTTCCATGAAATAGACATCTTGTATTGATCAATAAGTACGTGACTTATTTATAAGACTCTTTATGTATGAATCTATTTCTAAACGATCCCTGATCATATGTCATATTGTTGGAACAAATATGATTCTAAGATCGACATGTTTATTGATTCATGATCATGTCTCATAGATCATGGGTATGGAGATACCAAATCAATAAACATGGACACATGTGTTGGAGAACACATTGTTGGATAGACCCACCATGAGACACTACAGGAATTAATGTGCCATTAGTTGGTCTCGAGGTAGTGTTGGTACAAATTCCTTAGACCTGAGATCACCATAGATTCCAACATGTGTAGTAGCCTACTTTGGGACTACCAAACACTATTCGTAATGCGGGTAGTTATAAAGGTAGTTTTCGGGTTTGCTATGAAACATGGAGTGGGATGTGAGTGATCAAGATGGAATTTGCCCCTCCTTTGGAGAGATATCTCTGGGCCCCTCGAGGTACTGGATTATGGAAATGCATGGCCATGCTAAGTTGATTAAGGAGTCAATCAACAGACAGATAATCTAATACGGTTCGAGTGAAAGGTTAAGCTATTGAAGGGATGGCACACATCTTGCCTATAGCTTAGCGGTATCGTGAGGCAAAGGGATTTGTGTACACATTACAGTTGAGCCAATATTATTCTTGTATACAATGGTGTCAATATGTCTTGCTAGGCGCCGCATTGTGACGGGTCGGTTGAGTTGGACTCGAGCCGACGATCGGCTAAGTTAGACTATAGCCGAAGCCGAGTATACCGAACCTACGGGGTCGCACGCTTAACGGGATAAGAACAGGACATTCGAGTTGGACTCGAATACGGCTCGATCGGATAGGGATCCGTTCGGATAGAGTCCTATGGGCTTACGACGTATGGGCGGCCAACTCTATGAGATTCGGATAGGATCCGATTCAAAATAGAGTCTGATCGCCACAAGTCCCGTCGGCCAACTCTATATAAAGGGGTGAGGGTGGAGAGCGCGGGTACATCAAGTCAATTGATTGCGCCGAAATCAATCTGATCATACGCGGCTTTAGAAGTCGTCGAGATCAATCTCCACGAAAACCCTCCCCACCTTCGAGCCTAGCCTTGCATCGCGTGCTAGTACACGGGTGTACGGCGTTTTGTCCCGGACGTGTGGATACCGGTAGAGGCGCTGCTACGTTGCGCGCTGTTGATCGGCTTCGGATCGACTGCGGTCGGGCGCATCGGAGCAAGGTGTAAGAACGTGACCGGACGACTCAGGGAATCGAGTTGTCGGCTTGCGGGAATCGGCTACAGTTCCGATCGGATAGCCACGATTGGCTATTTTATTTGTATACTCCAATCGGTAACGATCTATCGGCCCTTACTTGCAAGTGTTCTGGTTTGCGCGGTAGAAAAATTTTTGTTTTCGGCTAGCGTAGCTTCCGCGTAACCCTTCACTAAGCGCATGTGCAGAGAGAGATTTTTTTGGAGAGAGATATAGCCACGTACGTGACGAGGGGATAAGGCCAAGTGTTTTTAGTTCCGGTTGATATAAATAACCGGGATAAATATTGATCTTAAGCCCGACTGGTAACATCCACCAGGACTAAAAATAATGGAGGTCTGTCACGGTCTGTATATTTTTTAACCATGACTAAAAATAAAACCAACCGAGATTAAAAATATTTTTCAATCTCAGTTTCTATTGAAATCGGATTTCAATCTCGGTCGCTATTGTAATCGAAACTATTATGAATTTTGGCAGAGAGATAAATGATCATTTATGTATCTTGGCCTCCCTTAGAAAAAAAAGCTTATTACCGTGAGCAGCGGAAGATCTGGCTCCAGAGACCTCACAACGCTGTATCAACGACCAAGCAACGCAAAAACATGGAGGAAATTAACATCTGGATCAACGGGCTCGTCCACGGAAGGGGTACCAAATTTGGAGGTCGGGATGGCTTGTGGGGCAGCGGATGCGGTCGTCTCGCCGCCGTCTCGCCGCCGCTAGCTCCGCTCCGCCACCTCGCCATTGCTGCGCCGCAAATCGGCTCTGCCGCGCCGCCGCTTCCCTCCGCTCAGTCTAGCACTCGAGTTAAGCTTGCCCTACTGAGAGGCAAACTTATAAAGTATCCACACAAGAGATTATACACTCCATGTGCGTGACAGGTGGGTCCTGTTCTTTTCAGCTCATTTATCGAATTATTTAAAAAAATTATTCACTTCATGCTTCGAAAAATATATTTTTTAGAAATATTTTTGACCACTTATTGTTTCTTAAAATATTGGATTTACCTATAATAACTAGATAATTCGTGACAAACAATTTAATCAACACTCTAAATCAATCGATCAGGACCCTCCACCCAACTTTTTAGATGGATCCAAACAAAAAATGTTGCACGACAAACTTTAGATTATCCTCGGTATTAAAGCCCGTTTTGTAGATAGTAGAGGCTTCATTGCCTGATATCGATTTGCAATATTAGAAAATTGCAAAAACCATTCCAAATGTCATAGCCACGTAGGACGAGCCTGAGCTGACTAATACGGCTCACTCACCTCTGTCCGAGAAGATAATTTTGGTCAGACAATGTTAAATGGTTAGGCTTTTACAATAAAATAAGTTATGGGGTAAAATGTTAATGACAATTGGATTGATTTATGCATTTTTGCATTAGGAGGAAGAGAAGAAAAATTACAGCAAAACCGCTAATATTTGTATATATATCCTATAACGTTCCATCAATTTTGTTGCAGCCGATAAATGTTGCAGAATCCATTGCGAATTTTCTTTGCCCGATGGTTGCAGCTTTGTTTGATACATGTTGCAACTGCTGCATATCCGGCTGAACGACTTCTTCTGTTATAGAAGAAAGATTTAGTATTGCACTTGGGGATGTGATTTAAAATATTGTAATAAAAACATGTTAAATATTTAGCCATTTTACGATACAGTTTAATTCCGAACAGTAAGAAATAAATCAGCACTTGGAATAGTGACGTATGACGTATACTCGTCTTCATATTTAAAACACATATAAACAAAAACAAGAAATGATACCAGAAAAGGTTTAGATGATATATAGGAATAGGTCCATTATCGATGACAATGGGTATGACTTTCTCAGAGCTTAATGAAACAGACATTGCGTCTGTTCAGTTGGTGTTGTTGATGTTGTCGATTTGATGCAGTGATGAACGACTTGAGCGTAGTGCAGTATCTGATGAAGTGAGTACTCGAACACAGTGCAGTTGCCTTCAGGAAGTAGAAGGAAGAAGACGTGAAGTAATCGTTCGGCCTCCAGGAAGTAGAAGGACGAAGACGTGAACAGCGAGAAGTCGCGCACCATTGCTCTACCCAAAAACCTGATCGTCTACCTACTCATGCAAGTATCATAGCCAACGATGTTTTAGAAGCCTGCTCTTGCAAGATCTGTGTGCGCAGAAGCTTGCAATGGGGATGACAATAGCTAGCTAATAGAGGAAGAGAGGATGGTTGTTTTTGTGTGTGTTTCAACAGAGGAAGAACCTTTCTTTTATAGACGCAGGAAGAGAGAGATTCAGTGAACCTTGACAGTATTGGGTGATTGATTGTCAGTCATCATACCGCTATTAACGGGTTAGTTACTGGCATTTTAATTTCCCATTCATGATTGTTTTACTGACCAGTTTACTGCTCAACGGTTACATGAATGAATACTGGCTGGTTAGTGACATTCATGGTTGTTTACAGGCCAGTTTAGTCACAAGAATGAATACGGCCGATTACGCTGACATTCAACAGTCACAAAAACAAAATGACAAAACTGAAATTCCAGGAACTAAGGACTAAGGCCACGTCACGTCCGTATCGACGAGCGCGCGTGGGTGGCTTCCTGTGACTCCTTCTTAACCTCTCAATTAGTGCACAATTAGTCCACATATTTAAGTAGATGTAAAACCCTTTTAACTTTTAACGTGAGACTAATCATTAACCACCTCTAATAAAAGTGCGCCTCAAAATTTAAATGGGCCTAACCAACAAAATTAAGTATAACTAAGAACAATACATTCTAGTTATAGTAATTAGCTATTACTAAATGTAATTAAAAACACAACAATATTTTGATATTGTTGTAATGGTACGATCCAATTATCCTTTTTCCCTTCCCTATGTTGAGAACATGATGAACATGTATTATATTGAGATGATTTCTTTTATGCCATTGCAGTCGCGTGTTACGTAATATGACATCTCAATTGTAATGTTTGTATGCGTATTTGCATATTGTCCCTGAGTTAACTTTCAAGAAACAATATTTGATTGAAGCGCCAAAATCCATAATAGTTCCGGTTAGAGTTGTACCTAGGACTAAAAAATATTTTTAGTCCTGGTTTAAAAAGACAACGGCTCTTTAGGATCTTTAGTCTCGATTCGTGACACAAACCGGGACAAAAGATCATCTTTAGTCCCGGTTATATTCCTGTCAAAACATGCCAGAGCGCCGGGATCCTTATCTTTTGTCCCGGTTGGTGTTACCAACGGGACTAAAGATCATTTTGATCTTTAGTGTCGGTTAGTAACGCAAGCGAGACTATGGAGTTGCTTTTATACTTCTTCTTCCTCCTCCAGCCGAGTCGCTATATTTGTCTTCAAACTTTTGCTCTAGCTAGAGGGGAGTTCTGCAAAATTTTTGTGATTTTGTTTTGGTGGTAATACACAAATCTTTGCTATCTATAAGGTTAGCAACTTCTTTCTCTTATGATCTATGCTTAGGAATTTATTTTTTACGATTATTTTTATATATTTTTATCTCTAGATATGCTATACAAAAATGAAAAAATAGAAAATTTGTTTGGGACTAATTATTTTACTAAGCACATTACATTGTGTTGAAAAAATTGTTTTGGAAAATAAAGAGGAAAAAAGTATGCTTAGCACGTTATATTTATAGGAATTATTACGTAACAATTTTATCTCAAAAAATATTTATGAAAAATAATGAGAGAGAAACTTTTGGACAAAAAGTTATAAAATAGATGACAAAGGAAAAATATAGAAAATTTGATAGTAGATTAGAAAAATAAGGTAATTTAAAGATTGTTAAAATAGTTAATAATGTATTAATTTTATGTTTACAACTTTAAAAGAACTTTTAAAAATAATTCTATTACGTATGTTGTATTAGTATATAATTATTGTCTAATTACATATATATAATTATTGTAAGAATATTTAAATGGTTTGACTTTCGTGAATTTTTCTTACGATTTTTCATTCTATGTAGATGGATCAGCAATGGATATACAACACGGATTGACAGTCGATAGAGTTTATTCAAGACGTGTATTATTTTTTGAGTGTGGCCGATGCCAACAAGCAGAAGGGTTTCATACGTTGTCCATGCAAAAAGTGTAAAAACGAGAATGAGTATTCTACATCAAGAATTATTCATGCCCACTTATTTCGGTCGGGATTCATGTCTCACTACAATTCTTGGACATTGCACGAAGAGGTGGGGGTTGTAATGGAAGAAGATGAAGAAGACGACGACAATATTTCGGACTGTGGTCAATACGATGGGTTTGAAGAGAATACAGCAGGCGAGACGGGTGAGGATGCTGAAGAAAACGATGGTGCCGATGACGGTGTCGATGACCTTGGTCAGATGTTGCGTGACGTACAGGGGGCTGCGAAGGTGAAAAGGATGTGCAGAAATTGAAGCGTATGTTGACGGACCACAAAACGTCCTTTTACCCAGGCTTTGAACAGGGGCACAAAAGTTGGGTATCACGCTGGAATTCTTGCAATGAAAGGCCAAAAATGATGTCAATGACAAGGCATTTGGCGAGTTACTAAAACTTCTAAAGAACATTCTTACAGAGGGAAACGAATTGCCGGAATCAACATATGAGGCTAAAAAGTTAGTCTGCCCTCTAGGACTGGAGGTACAGAAGATACACACATGTCCTAACGATTGTATCCTCTACCGCGGTGAGGAGTATGAGAACCTAGAATCATGTCCGGTTTGTAAAGCACTTCGATACAATATCAGATAAGATGATCCAAGCGAAGTTGATGGACGGCCTTCGAAGAAAAGGGTTCTGCTAAGGTGATGTGGTATTTTCCTATAATACCACGGCTGAATCGTACATTCGGGAACAAAGAGAATGCAAGGATAATGCGCGGCATGCGGAAGAACGCCTAAAAGACAACATGCTGAGACATCTCGCCGATGGGTCGCAGTGACGAAACATCAACAGAACATTTAAAGACTTTGGCGAGGATGCAAGAACCCTAAGGTTCGGCTTAAGTATGGATGACATGAATCCTTTTGGAGAGATGAGCAACGGGCATAGCACTTGGCCTGTAACGATGTGTATCTACAACCTCCTGCCTTGGCTATGCATGAAGCGAAGTACATTCGGATGCCGGTTATTATTCAAGGCCCGAAGCAACTGTGCGACATCAATGTGTACACGAGACCGCTGATCGAAGATCTAAAACTGCTGTGGAAGAAAGAAGGTGTCCTCGTGTAGGATGAGGATAAATAGAAGCAGTTTAACCTACGAGGGTTCTTTGTTTGTTACCATCAACGATTGGCACCGCACTTGGCAACCTATCCGAGACAGTCAAATAAGAGGTACAACGCTTGCACCCATTGTATGGATGAGACCGAATGTATGTACCTAAAACACTGTAAGAAGTAGTGTACATGGGCCATCGTCGCTTTCTTGTTGCAAGCCACCCTGTACGGAGAAGAGACAAACATTTTGATCAAAAGGCAGACCATCGCACTAAGCCAAAGCATCGCAATGGAAAGACCATGTTTGCCATGATGAAAGACCTCAAAGTAGTATTTGGAAAGGGACCTGGCAGCCAACCTTTAGCAAGTGAAGGTGGTCACGCGGCGATGTGGAAGAAGAAGTTAATTTTTTGGAAGTTGCCCTATTGGGAAGTCTTGAACGTCCGCCATGCAATCGACATGATGCACCTCACTAAGAATCTTTGCGTAAACCTGCTGGGCTTTCTAGGTGTATATGAAAAATAAAAATATACACTTGAGGCATGTAACAATCTGAAACATATGGCACAACGTGACGGCCTTTACCCACAACCAAAGGAGAAAGGATCTCACTACCTAAGTCCATCCAACTACACTCTGAGCAAGGCAGAGAAGAAAATAATGTTTGAATGCCTGGAGAGCATCAAGGTACCGTCTGGATACTCCTCGAATATAAAGGAAATAATAAGCACGAAGAATAAGAAGTTCACAAATCTAAAGTCCCATGACTGCCACGTGCTGATGACACAGCTGATTCCCGTTATAATTCGGGGTATCCTACCCGATAATGTCTGTCGGTGATATGGGCCCAGGGGTATGTCGCGGGCGTGGCATTTAAGAAAAAGGAAGGTGCCCCTGTCCATCAAGGAGCGCCAAAGTTATGCCACGAAAGGCTAGGCAAGTCTCGGCCACGGGCGGCCACATGGCCGCCCCCGAAGGGCTGGCCGGAGGCTGCCCGAAGGCCATCGTACTTCCAACGGCGGGGTCCGGATCCCCGACCCACGGTCGAAAAGGTCGGGATCACCCGGACCCCCATCCTCCATCCCGCACCTCTCAAAGAGAGGACGAATCAACCGCCAACCAACTCATTTAATGCTCAAATAGGGAAAGGCGAGCGCTGCCCGCTGCATTCAATGCGATGTGAGCGCGCGCGTCGATTGCTCCTATCATCACCCCTTTTTGCCTATTACGAGGCAAAAGGGCTAAAAGTTCTTGACTAAGGCGTGGTATGGCCGCGTACCCACTCCGTGCACGCCCCCTCACGACTGTCCGGTCGCATTTAATGCACGGGCGTGCGTGGGAGAGAGTGCGGCGCAGGAAGCATGGTGCCTACACCTCCCTATGGAATGGGCCGCCGACCGGTGGGACCCATCGGAGGGTAGGCAAACCATCATCACGTCGGCGGCATGGCCACCACGACGACCACTCTTTTTCCACCTTCCATGACGCGGCAAACGGGGAGGAGTAGGAATGGAATGGCTTCTCCGACAAGACAAGGCAAAAACCACTCCCTCACGTGGAGTGAAGTAGAGAAAGGGTAGGGCTGGCTGTGGTGTTCCCTTGTTCTATAAAAGGAGACCCAAGTCCTTCATAAAAGAGGTTCACGTTCTGAAAAATAGGTTAAGTCCCTCCAACTAGCCTGCAGAAATCTCTGATCTATCACAAAGTCTAAGGGAGAGGAACACTCTCATTGTTCTTGGCAACCTCCCCATATACTACATACACACGGGAGTAGGGTATTACACCGCGTGGCCCGAACTGTATAAATTCCCGCCTCATCTGCATTATTTCATCTTTTCTATGAGTTTGAGCCAGGATACATCGCTCCCCGTGCCGAACCAAAAGGGGTCCCAGGGATCCTGCGTGTCGACCTACGACATCGGCAGTGGCGCGCCGGTAGGGGAGGAGCGCACGTGTTTTGGTTTAAACTCCCATTTCCCATCCATTTTTCGGCGGGAATCCTTTCTCCCCGTCTCAGCCATGGTCCGGGGCCGCGCCTACGCTCCGCGTCGGGCTCGCTCGCTACGCGCGGCGTGGCCTAGCCAACGAGGCGGCGGAAGAAGTCGATGCGGGCAAGCACGGCCCCAACACGCCACCTCCGTTCGAGGGGAGGGACCTTTGTCTCCCTCACCACCGTTGGTGGCGACGGTGGCAGTGCGCCGCGCCATCCCTCACCCCCGCTGAAGCGGCGGTTGGAGGCGGAGGGCCCGTGCGTCCTACGGGACCGACAACGCTCTGTGGGACACGAGACCACGCCCTAGCGGGCGTACTAGCGAGCCCCCGCCGGCGGCGTCCATCGCCGCTGGAGTTTGGCACTCCCGAGGGTGCCACTGCGGCGGCGAAGCCCTTTGCGCCACGATCCGTCCAGCCCCGGGCGAGGGTCCAACGCCAAAAGGTGGCTTGGCGGCGTGGCGGCTTCGTAGGTACGGCCCGGCGCCCGGCTGGCTGCTGACCTCGCTTCCTCCGGCCGCCAACCGCGCGGCTCGCACGTCGCGATAAGCTCTTCCTCTCGGCGACGGGCCGAAGGGCGCGGCGGCCGCGAGGGTGGAGGAGAACCTCTCGGCGGCGGCCCAGCCGGAGCCGCCCCGGGACTGCTGCGCGGGCGCGGCGCCCGCCTCCGCATCGAGCGGCGCCAGAGACGAGCGCCGCTTAGAGCGGGCGCCGGGCTGCGCCTCCTCGTCGGGAGCGCCATCTCACGGCGGCGGCCGCGGCGGCCCTCCGCGAATGGAGCCCCACGGTGGACGCGGCGGCCATAATGGCCCAGCCGCAAGCGGGAAGCTCAGGGGCCCCAACGAGGCCCGCGGCCGTTATCGCCCCTACGGCCGTAACGGCTGTCGGCCTGGTTGCCAACCTCAGTAACATGCGCGGCCTAACAAATTTTGGTCGGCCCTTACGGAGAAGTACGGCGCTCGGTTAACCTGCCGAGTTCCTCCCGGATCTACACCACGGCCATTGAGGCCGCCGGAGGAAGGCGAGCGCGTCATGGCCAACTTCTTCCCCATGGCGCTCAAGGGCCGAGCCCGTTCTGGTGATGAACTTGCCGGCCCGGTCGAGTCACCTCTTGGGGCGACTGTGCCGCCGATTCACCTCCAACTTTCGGGGCACATACCCACGCCGGGAGTGGAGCGGACCTCCACATGGTCCGACGAGGAGGACGAGTCCCTGCGCAAATACATCCGGCGTTTTGCCGGACGCAACACCATACCTTCCATCGTCGACCATGCGGTGATCTTCGCCTTTCGGAGTGGCGTATGCCACGACGTCATGTTGGAGAAGATTGAATCCAAGGCTCCCGGACCACCACGGAGCTCTTCGAGCTCGCGAGCGGATGGCCCGCAAGGAAGAGGCCGGGTTTGGAATCCTAGGAATCCTACCCGGCCCTCACCGGCGCCGCCCCCTCCGCGTCCGTGAAGAGCGGCGCGGCGGCGACGGAAGCGCCGGCCATCGCGTGGCGGCGAGGAGGGCCACGTCCTCGCCACCGATGAAGCCGAAGCCCTCGCGGAAAGGCAAGCCCGCGGGTAACCGCGAGGCGGTCCCGGACCCTCGCCCCGGGCCGGGCCGGAGACAAATGGTGCATGGTGCACCAAACCTCCCATCACGACCTCTGAGTGCCGCTCGGTCAAAAATCTGGCCGAGCAAGTGCGAAAGTATGAGCGGGAGCGGAGGGAGAACGAGAAGGAGATCCGCCACAAGGGCAAGGCACGGCGGAGCGCCCAGGCAACCGGCGAGAGGAGGCCGGGGATCGGCCCCCCGCCGGCGCGACGACGACCTGGGCTACCAAGATCCCCGGCACGTCATCGCCACCATCGACGGCGGCGCGGGTGCCCAAATGTCCCGCCGGAGCTTCAAGTCCATGAGACGCGAGCTCCACGCAGCCGTGCCGTCTCACGAGGCGGCCGGAGGTCGCGGGGCGGAGGTGCCCATCACCTTTGACCCGGACCAACCACCCAGAAATGTCGCGCGTAGCGCGGCCATTTGCCCTCGTGACCTCCCCCACCATCCGCAACGTCAAGGTCGCCCGAGTCTTAATTGATGGAGGTGCGGCCCTCAACGTGCTATCCCGAAGGCTTTTGAGGCAATCAAGGCCCCGGGAATGGTGCTCGGGCCTTCTCACCCCATCATTGGGGTGACGCCGGAAAGGTGTGGCCTCGGGCGAGATCGCGTGCCGGTCACCTTTGGGGCCCCACTAATTTCCACACCGGCGGATCGACTTCGATGTGGCGGATCTCAATCTGCCCTACAACGCCGTGCTTGGGAGGCCGGCGTTGGTGAAGTTCATGGCGGCTACACATTACGCCTACGCCGGCTCAAGATCTGGGGCCCGGAAGCCCCATCACCGTCCATGCAAACGTAAAAACCGCGCTAGGCTGCGCGGAGCGCGCGTGGACGACATTGCGGCGGCCGACCGCGTTGAACCCGGGGACCCCCAAGGGAGTCGTCGGGTTCCGGCCCCAAAGCAACACATCACCTCCACGATGAGGTGGTGATTAAATCCATCCGTTTGGGCGCGACCCGTCCAAGACCGCCAACATTGGTGGCGGCTTGGACCCAAATAGGAAGACACGCTCGTCTCCTTCCTGGGCGAATACCGACGTGTTTGCTTGGAAGCCGTCGGATATGCCGGGGTCCCAGGGAGGTGATCGAGCACCGACCACTGTCGGCCGGACGCACGCCCGGCTCGCGAAGGTGAGGCGACGGGCCCCGGAGCGGCGGCGTTCATCCGCGAAGAGGTGGCACGGCTCCGGGAGGCCGGCTTCATCCGGGAGGTGCTACACCGGGAGTGGTTGGCGAACCCGGTGGTCGTCCCGAAGGCCAACCACAAGGCTGCGCATGTGCATCGACTACGGCGACCTCAACAAGGCATGTCCCAAAGACCCTATCCTCTACCCCGAATAGACCGGATAGTCGACTCCACTTTGCGGGTGCGACCTTTTATGCTTCCTAGATGCATACTCGGCTATCATCAATTTCGCATAGCTGTAGAGGATGAGGAAAAGACTTCATTTATCACTCCTGTGGGTACTTTTTGCTACATGTCTATGCCCTTCGGTTTAAAAAATGCCATGTCCACCTTTCAACGTGGTATCCGCATCACGTTAAAGGACCAAATAGGCGCAATGTTGAGTCATATGTCGATGATCTCGTAGTCAAATCTCGGGACCGAAGAACTCGCTTCGGATTTGGCCGAGACATTTGATAACCTCTGGTCCTCCCGCATGAACGAACCCGAAAAATGCGTGTTTGGGGTTCCGCACGCAAGCGTTAGGGTTCTGGTCTCGCCCGAGGCATCGAGGCCAATCCCACTAAAATAAAGGCAATAGAGGAGATGCGCCCCCTAAAAAGCTCAAGGACGTACGGAGGCTCACGGTTGTGTAGCCGCCTTGAGTCGCTTCATATCCGAGGTTAGGAGAGCGGGCACTTCCTTTATTCAAGTTGTTAAAATGAACCGGCCTCTTCGGTTGGACGGACGAGGCGGAGAAAGCCTTGGGCGAGCTCAAGCTCTACCTCTCCTCGCCGCCGTCATCGGTGGCTCCTCGGGAAGGGGAGCCCCTCCTTTTATATTTGGCGGCGACCCCAAGTGATTAGTGCGGCCTTGGTTGTGGAGCGCGACGACGAGCTAGTCCCTCGGTCGCCCCGCCCTGTCAAAACCGGAGGCGGGAGACCTCGGAACGGAGCTAGCCGAGAAAGCGCCGAACCGGAGGTGGCCCTTGGCCCCCAAGCCTCGGGAGCCGCCGGCCCCTAGTCAGGAGCACCGAAGCCCCCTCCACCTGCAGTGGCCTTGACGGCCCGGTGGAGGCGATGGCTCAGGAGACCGGACACGAGATGACCCGCCCGGCACTGTGGCGGGAAGCCCGAACGGAGTTGGCCGAGGAAGCGCCGAACCGGAGGTGGCCCTTGGCCCCAGAGCCTCGGGGAGCCGCTCGGCCCCCTAGTCGGAGCGCCGAAGCCCCCTCCACCCAGTGGCCTTGAGGGCCCGGAGGAGAGGCGATGGCTCGGAGGCCCGGACACCGAGGTAACCCGCCCAGTGTACCGAACCAACCGCCCCTAGCAAGGTAGCCAAGGCCCACACCAAGGTGCGGCGGCAGGTCTACTTCGTCGGCGAGGCGGTACGGGGCGCGAGACACGTTACCCGCGAGACCGAGAAAATGCTATATGCTGTACTTATGGCCTCCGGGAAGTTGCGTCATTATTTCCGGGCGCAGGGCCGGTGGTCACGTCCTACCCTCTCGGACAAATCTGCATAGCCGAGAGGGCATGGGACGGAGTAGTCAAATGGGCCATTGAGTTGTCGGAATTCGACCTACGCTTGGCTTAGGCACACAATCAAGAGCCAAGCTTTGGCTGATTTCGTGGCGGAATGGACAGAGCGGTGACGATCCACCCAGGCGGAACTCGAGAGTGCGAAGGATCGCGGCCAAGGAACCGCGCCTTGGGTGATGAACTTTGATGGTTCACTCACCTTGCACGGAGCCGGAGCAGGCGTGGTGCTAACTTCCCCAACGGGCGACGTGCTTCGGTACATCGTTCGGATCGATTTCCGAGCAACCAACAACATGGCCGAATTTGAGGGCTCCTGGCGGGAGTTACGAGCAGCGGCGGGCGTGGGCATCCGCCGTCTGCTGGTCCTTGGGGATTCCCAGCGGTGGTAAACCAGGTCTCCAAGGAATACCAATGCACCGACCCCCAAATGGAGGCCTATGTCAAGGAAGTACGGCGTATGGAGCGCCATTTCGATGGCCTCGAGCTACGCCACATTCCCGAAGAGACAACGTTAGTGATATGCCCTAGAGGCAACAAGGAGATGTTGGATATCACGTCAATGTTTATGTATAAATGAATAAAGTGTTATTCAGTTCCATGAAATAGACATATTGTATTGATCAATAAGTACGTGACTTATTTATGAGACTCTTTATGTATGAATCTATTTCTAAATGATCCTGATCATATGTCATATTGTTGGAACAAATATGATTCTAAGATCGGCATGTTTATTGATTGATGATCATGTCTCATAGATCATGGGTATGGAGATACCAAATCAATAAACATGGACACATGTGTTGGAGAACACATTGTTGGATAGACCCACCATGAGACACTACGGGAATTAATGTGCCATTAGTTGGTCTCGGGTATTGTTGGTACAAAGTCCTTAGACTGAGATCACCATGGATTCCAACATGTGTGGTAGCCTATTTTGGGACTACCAAACGCTATTCAAATGCGGGTAGTTATAAAGATAGTTTTCGGGTTTGCTATGGAACATGGAGTGGGATGTGAGTGATCAAGATGGAATTTGCCCCTCCTTTGGAGAGATATCTCGGCCCCTCGAGGTAATGGATTATGGAAATGCATGGCCATGCTAAGTTGATTGAGGAGTCAATCAACGGACGAGATAATCCAATACGGTTCGAGTGAATGGTTAAGCTATTGAAGGGATGGCACACATCTTGCCTATAGCTTAACGGTATCGTGAGGCAAAGGGATTTGTGTACACATTACGGAGTTCGAGCCGATATTATTCTTGTATACTATGGTGTCAATATGTGCTTGCTAGGCGCCGCGTGACGGGTCGGCTGAGTTGGACTCGAGCCGACGATCGGCTAAGTTAGACTATAGCCGAAACCGAGTATACCTGAACCTACTGGGGTCGCACGCTTAAGGGGATAAGAACATGCATTCGAGTTGGACTCGGATACGGCTCGATCGGATAGGGATCCGATCGGATAGAGTCCTATGGGCTTACGACGTATGGGCGGCCAACTCTATGAGATACGGATGAGATCCGATTCGAAAATAGAGTCCGATCGGCCACTAGTCCTAGTCGGCCAACTCTATATAAAGGAGGGAGGGGTGGAGAGGCTGCGGCACGTCAATTGCATCGCGTGCAACGAAGTCGCCGAGATCAATCTCCACGGAAACCCTCCCCACTTTCGAGCCAAACCCTAGCCTTGCATCGCGTGCTAGCACACGGGTGTACGGCGTTACGTCCCCGACGTGTGGATACGGTAGAGGCGCTGCTACGTTGCGCGCTGTTGATCGGCTTGGATCGGTTGCAATCGGAGCGATCGGCGTGGAGGAATCGGCTGCGGTCGAGCGCATCGGAGCGAGGCGTGAGCGCGGCGAACGACTCGAATCGGCTGATTGGCGAATCGGCATCTTCCGGGAATCGGCTACACTGTTCGGATCGGATTGCCCAGATTGGCTATTCCGCTGCACTCTACTCCAATCGGTAACGATCTATCGGCCCTTACTTGCAAGTGTTCTGGTTTGCGCGGTAAAAGTTTTTGTTTTCGGCTAGCGTAGCCTCCGCGTAACCCTTCGGTGGTATCGAGCTAATCTTGCTTAGTTCGGGTTTTAGATTGGATCGGAACAAGTTTTGCGCACGGGTTGATTAGATCAATCGGTTTTACGGGATCGTTGAGGAGAGTTAATGGTAATTGCGTTCCTTGATAGTGTATCGGAACGGTGTAATATGATTACGTCGAAGCAATTTCCATATAACTCAGTTTGAGTCGGCTTCGAGATAGCATTCCTTGATAGGGTATCGGAACGGTATAATGTGATTATGCTTGAAGCTATCTCGTAGTCCGATCTTGTTAGCGCCTCGCGCCTACGCAAACCATCTCCCTTGATAGTGTATCGGGACAGCATAATGTGATTACGCCGACATGGTTTCCGTAAGCGATTTCATAGATTAGATCTATGTAGCGGGACCGCCGTGTGCGTACCCCCTTATAGGTCGTCTCGATGCCGTAGCTCGCGATAAGTAGAAAACGTTTATACGCCTAACTTGTTTTTGCGAGAGAGAATGCTTTGAGATGGTATGGCCCTATTGTATGTATGAGATGTATGAGATGCATGTGATGCATGTAATATTCTTTCATATGTGCAATCCCGTAATATTCTTTCATACGTGCAATGCTTGTAATATTCTTTCACGACTGCGAGTCGATGTAATCTTCAATTAGAGCTTCTATAGTAGTAGCTTAATTTGAAGAAATCAAGCATTCGGCACTCGAAAGAACGGTGATGAAGATGGAGATCCTGTACACCGGCATGGAGATGGAGATCACCATGTGAAGGGGGCCATACTATTTCACTATATGCTATTCTTCTTGCTTTCATATGTGATATGTTTGTTTGATAGGATAGCATCCCTCGCAAAATTAAGTAGTAATGATGCCCTTCCAAATGTTGCACCGTCACCGTTATGCTCGTCAATGGTGGGTGCAAAACGAGTGCCATTCTCTATCATAACACGAGGGGTATATGTCGACATATACATGCAGGAGCATTTGGTTTACTTAACAAGGCTATCAAAACAGTTTTGGGCCTAGGGGCATAGGTTGGCGCCGGGCATGGAGATGCCACACCAACAACAAGAGTCACATAGAGATGTGATTAGCAAAGAGTTGCTTACGATGTTACTAATTTTCTAGCGGTGATGCCAAAGCTCACTAGAAAATTAATTAACATGTGGATCTTGACCCAATACGTAACCTAGAGGGAAGGTGAAAAATACGTAATAGGAGTCTAATGTTAAATTGTTTAACAATAGACATAGCATAAACATTGTGCTAAACTTTGCTTTTTCTTTGTAGAATAAATGGCGGCTAATACTACACCCAGTACTTTTTAATTTGCGATCTATTCTCGAAAAGGAAAAATTAAATGGAACAAACTTTATGGATTGGTATCGCAACTTGAGAATTGTTCTCAAGCAAGAGCGTAAGGAATACGTTCTTGAAGTACCCTATCCCGAGGATTTGCCAAATAATGCCAATGCAACCGCACGGAGGGCTTATGAGAAGCACACTAATGATGCCCTAGATATAAGCGTCTCATGCTTGCTACAATGTCCCCGAGCTTCGAAGCAATATGAGAGCGGCGATGCTCACACTATTATTCAGGGACTGCGTGGTATGTTTGAGAACCAAGCTCGGGCCGAGAGGTTCAACACCTCAAAGTCCTTGTTTGCGTGCGAGCTTGTTGAGGGAATCCCGTCGATCCGCATGTGATAAAAATGATTGGCTACATTGAGAGTCCGGAAAAACTAGGTTTTCCCCTTAGCCAAGAGTTGGCTACGATGTGATTCTCCGTCGCTCCCTCCGAGCTTCGAGCCATTCATATTGAATTATCACATGAACAATATGGATAGGACCTTGGCTGAATTGCATGGGATGCTAAAGACAGTGAGGAGAGTATCCGAGAAAACGGTCATCATGTGATGATGATGCGAAGGCTAAGCGCAAACCACCAAAAGCTTTGCACCAAGAGGAAGTTAACTCCCGATGAGATCGCGAGTGCCTCTAATGCAAAGAAGGGCAAGAAGGGGTCGCGGCATCGGATGCCGTTTGCTTCTATTGCAAGGAGACATGCCACTTGGAAGAGGAACTGTAAGAAGTACATGGAGGATCTCAAAAAGAAGCAAAGTACGACTTACGCCGTATTAATGTTATAGACATTAATCTTGCTACTTCACCTACGACTCTTGGGTATTTGATACCGGATCGTAGCTCATATTTGCAAATCGTTGCGGGAATGAGAAGAAGTAGAGGATTGAGAAGGGGCGAGGTGAACTGCGCGCTCGGCAATGGAGCAAGCGTTGCTACGATTGCTGTCGGCACGTACCACTTCATCTACCTTCGGGATTAGTTTTGGAATTAAATAATTGTTATTGTGTTCCAACACTATGTCAAAACGTTATTTCCGCTTCATGTTTGCAAGCGGAAGGATATGATTTTAGGTCAATGGACAATGGTTGTTCAATATATCTTAGAGATATGTTCTATTTTCATGCTCCATTGGTGAATGGATTATACGTTTTTAATCTTGAAGCGTCTCCCATCTATAACATTAATACGAAAGACAACTCTCTAATGATATAAACCCCACGTTTATCGGCATTGTCGCTTAGGCCATATAAATAAGAAACGCATGGAGAAGCTTCATAAGGATGGACCGCTTCACTCTTTTGATTTTGAATCATTTGAGACATGTGAGTCTTGTTTACTTGGTAAGATGACAAAGGCACCTTTCACGGGACATAGTGAGAGAGCAAGTGACTTGTTGGCACTCATACATACGATGTATGTGGACCAATGAGCTCAACGGCCGAGGTGGTTATCGTACTTCATTACCTTTATCGATGACTTTAGTAGATATGGTTATATCTACTTAATGAGGCATAAGTCCGAATCCTTTGAAAAGTTCAAAGAATTCCGAATGAAGTACAAAATCATTTAGGGAAAACAATCAAGTTTCTACGATCGGATCGTGGAGGGGATACTTGAGCCAAGAGTTTGGTAATCATCGAAAGATTGTGGAATTGTTCCACGATTGACTCCGCCAGGGAACTCCACAATGGAACGGAGTGTCCGAACGGAGAAATCGCACCTTGTTGGACATGGTGCGGTCGATGATGAGCCAAAGTGATCTTACGTTATCCTTCGGGGATATGCTCTTGAAACATTGCGCTCACACTAAATAGAGCTCCATCTAAGTCGGTTGAAAAGACACCATATGAGATATGGACAGGGGCAAACCCCTAGTTTGTCTTTTCTCAAAATTTGGGGATGCGAAGCTTATGTAAACGTTTGATCGACAAGCTCACACCCAAATCGACAAGTGATTCTTTGTGGGATATCCTAAGGAAACTAAGGGATATTACTTTTATAATCGGGAACAAGGCAAAGTGTTTGTCGCCCGACATGGTGTCTTCTTGGAGAAAGAGTTTCTTTCAAGAAGGGTTAGTGGGAGCAGGGTGCATCTTGAAGAAGTTCAAGAAACACCGAAAAACGTTTCATGACCACGAGAACCACAACAGGAGGAACAAAGTGTTGAGCCACCGTTGTAGATACACCACCCCACGGAGGTCGAAAGATCACGTCGTGCGCCCGACAGTACACAGTGCGGAACAACGTGATATATTGTTGTTGGACAACGATGAACCTAAGACCTATGAGGAAGCGATGGTGGGACCCGATTCCAACAAGTGGCTTGGAGCCATGAAATCCGAAATAGAATCCATGTACAACAATCAAGTTTGGAACTTGGTTGATCCACTGATGGTGTCAAAACCATTGAGTGCAAATGGGTTTTTAAGAAAAGGCCGATATGGATGGAAATGTTCACATCTATAAGGCGCGATTGGTGGCGAAAGGTTTTAAACGATTCAAGGAGTTGATTATGATGAAACCTTCTCGCCCGTCGCAATGCTTAAATCTATTCGGATTATCCTAGCGATTGCTGCATATTTCGATTATGAGATATGACGGATGGATGTCAAAACAGCTTTCCTAAATGGAAACCTAAGCGAGGATGTATACATGATACAACCTCGGGGTTTTGTCGATCCAGAATCACTGGAAAGATATGCAAGCTACGAAATCCATTTATGGATTGAAGCAAGCATCTCGGAGTTGGAATATTCGTTTTGATGAAGTAATCAAAGGGTTTGGTTTCATCAAAAACGAAGAAGAGGCCTGTGTTTACAAAAAGTCGGTGGAAGCGCAATTGTATTTCTAATCTTATATGTGGATGACATATTACGATTGGAAATGATATCCCTATGCTTGAATCGTCAAGTCTTCATTGAAAAATAGTTTTTCCATGAAAGACTTAGGGAGGCAGCATATATATTGAGCATTCGGATCTATAGAGATAGATCCAAGAGGCTAATTGGATTAAGCCAAAGTACATACATTGACAAGGTGTTGAAAAGGTTCAACATGCATGATTCCAAGAAAGGTTTCTTGCCCATGTCACATGGCATTAATCTTAGCAAGAATCGGTGTCCTCGGACACATGATGAGCGGAATAAGATGGGTATGGTTCCATATGCTTCGGCAATTGGATCCATCATGTATGCCATGCTTTGTACACGCCCGCATGTCTCGTACGCTTTGAGTGCTACGAGCAGATACCGATCGATCCAGGTGAAGGTCACTGGACTGCCGTAAAGAATATCCTTAAGTACTTGAGAAGAACTAAGGATATGTTTCTAGTCTATGGAGGTGAAGAAGAGCTCGTTGTAAGTGGTTACACCGATGCTAGCTTCCAAACAGACAAGGATGATTATAGATCACAATGCAGGTTCGTGTTCTCGCCGAACGGAGGCGCGATCACTGGAAGAGTTCCAAGCGGGATACATTGTTGCTGATTCTACAACGGAGGCCGAGTACATTGCTGCTTCGAAGCTGCAAAGGAAGCTGTTTGGATCAAGAAATTCGTTTCGAGCTTGGTGTGACGACTAGTACGACGGTCCAATGTCTCTCTATTGTGACAATAGTGGAGCCATTGCGCAAGCCAAGGAGCCGAGGTCACATCGAAGTCCAAAACACATACTTCGGCGATATCATCTCATCCGCGAGATAGTGGACAGAGGTGATGTCAAGATATGCAAAGTGCACACGGATCTCAACATAGCCGATCCAGTGACAAAACCTCTCCCTCGGCCAAAGCATGAGGCGCACACAAGAGCAATGGGTATTAGATACTTACATGATTGACTCTAGTGCAAGTGGAAGATTGTTAGTGATATGCCCTAGAGGCAACATGGAGATGTTGGATATCACGTCAATGTTTATGTATAAATGAATAAAGTGTTATTCGTTCCATGAAATAGACATCTTGTATTGATCAATAAGTACGTGACTTATTTGTGAGACTCTTTATGTATGAATCTATTTCTAAACGATCCCGATCATATGTCATATTGTTGGAACAAATATGATTCTAAGATCGGCATGTTTATTGATTGATGATCATGTCTCATAGATCATGGGTATGGAGATACCAAATCAATAAACATGGACAAATGTGTTGGAGAACACATTGTTGGATAGACCCACCATGAGACACTACGGGAATCAATGTGCCATTAGTTGGTCTCAAGTAGTGTTGGTACAAAGTCCTTAAACTGAGATCACCATGGATTCCAACATGTGTAGTAGCCTACTTTGGGACTACCAAATGCTATTCCGTAATGCCGGTAGTTATAAAGGTAGTTTTCGGGTTTGCGATGAAACATGGAGTGGGATGTGAGTGATCAAGATGGAATTTGCCCCTCCTTTGGAGAGATATCTGGGCCCTCGAGGTAATGGATTATGGAAATGCATGGCCATGCTAAGTTGATTGAGGAGTCAATCAACGGACGGATAATCCAATACGGTTCGAGTGAATGGTTAAGCTATTGAAGGGATGGCACACATCTTGCCTATAGCTTAACCGGTATCGTGAGGCAAAGGGATTTGTGTACACATTACAGGTTCGAGCCGATATTATTCTTGTATACTATGGTGTCAATATGTGCTGCTAGGCGCGTGTGACGGTCGCCGAGTTGGACTCGAGCCGACGATCGGCTAAGTTAGACTATAGCCGAAACCGAATATACCTGAACCTACGGGTCGCACGCTTAAGGGGATAAGAACATGCATTCGAGTTGGACTCGGATACGGCTCGATCGGATAGGGATCCGATCGGATAGAGTCCTATGGGCTTACGACTTGTGGGCGGCCAACTCTATGAGATACGGATGAGATCCGATTCGAAAATAGAGTCCCGATCGGCCACTAGTCCTAGTCGGCCAACTCTATATAAAGGAGGGAGGGGTGGAGAGTGCGGCACGTCAATTGCATCGCGTGCAACGAAGTCGCCGAGATCAATCTCCACGGAAACCCTCCCCACTTTCGAGCCAAACCCTAGCCTTGCATCGCGTGCTAGCACACGGGTGTACGGCGTTCGTCCCCGGACGTGTGGATACCGGTAGAGGCGCCGCTACGTTGCGCGGCTGTTGATCGGCTTCGAGATCGGGCTGCAATCGGAGCGATCGGCTGTGGAGGAATCGGCTACGGTCGAGCGCATCGGAGCGAGGCGTGAGCGCGGCCGGACGACTCAATCGGCTGATTGGCGAATCGGCTGTCTTCCGGAATCGGCTACTCTGTTCGGATCGGATTGCCCAGATTGGCTATTCCGCACTCTACTCCAATCGGTAACGATCTATCGGCCCTTACTTGCAAGTGTTCCTGGTTTGCGCGGTAAAAGTTTTTGTTTTCGGCTAGCGTAGCCTCCGCGTAACCCTTCAACAACTCCACAGGCGGACGAGCTATCAAGAATCACGTCCGCGCGAGCCCGCCCCGCCAGTGCCTTTGAGGAAAGTCTCACGGGCCGTCGGCGTGACCCGAACCGCCCTAGAGGCGGAATCGGCGGTCCGACGCCTCGGACCCGCGGACCAGCCACGGCTGGCCGCTGGGACCGACATCACGCGCAAGGTGGCTTGGATTTCGGAAATCCGGGCGTACCTAGAAGACGCGTCATTGCCCGAGCAACGTGAGGAAGGCGAACGCATCGCCGGACCTCCAAGAGGTACGCGTTGGTAGAAGGGACACTCTACCGACGCGGTGCCAACGGAGTACTCATGAAATGCATTGCTCGGGAACAGGGGTCTCGAGCTCCTTGCCGAGATCCATGAAGGTGAATGCGGCGCACATTCAGCCTCCCGAACCTTGGTGGGAAAAGCATTCCGCCTGGGATTCTATTGGCCCACCGCGCCGGAGGATGCAACAGGACCTCGTGCGGCGGTGCGGGCATGTCAATTCCACGCCAAGCGAGCGCACCCGCCGCCCGGCTCTTCAAACCATCCCGCCTCATGGCCATTTGCGGTCCTGGGGCCGGACATCCTAGGCCCGTTCAAGCGGGCGCGGGGCGGGTGCAAGTTCCCGTATGTCGCCATTGACAAGTTCACCAAGTGGCGAGAGGCCTATCCAGTCGCGTCATCGACAAACATTCAGCTATGCGGTTCATGAGAGGCATCATGGCAAGGTTCGGGGTCCCCAACGGGCTCATCACCGATAACAACACCCGGTTCACGAGTGAGCCTTCGGCGAGTATTGCGACGACATGGGCATCAAGCTCGCTTTCGCCTCGCCCGCCCACCCCCAAAGCACCGATCAGTGCCGAGCGTGCAAACGCAGAAATATTAAAAGGCCTCAAGACCAAGACCTACAACGTGCTCAAAAACATGGGGACTCGTGGGCGACGAGCGCCCACGGTCCTTTGGGCCAATCGGACAACCCCGAGCCGCGCCACCGGGAAACACCTTTTTCTTGGTGTATGGAGCCGAGGCGGTCTTGCCCTCCGAGCTCACCACAGGATCGCCCGAGCCACATTATACACCGAAGCGGATCAAGAGCAAAGGCGTCGAGATGACCTGGATTACCCGGAGGAGAGGCGGCGCGGCAGCTCGCGCGGCCCGCTACCAACAGAGCCTCCGCCGCTATCGTCAAAGCAAAGTCAGCCCCCGAGCGCTGCAAGTCAATGATCTGGTCCTGCGCCGTGTCCAAACGCGCGCAGGCTAAGCAAGCTGTCCCCGATGTAGGAGGGGCCATACAAAGTTATCGGCACCACGTGTCCAGGAGTAGTTCGCCTAGCCACGAGAGGATGGCACTCCGTTGCCGAACCCGTGGAATATTTCCCACTGCGCAGTTCTATCCATAAGCCGCATGGTGTCTTTGAGACATGCATAGAAGTTCATCCACTGCTCCCGGTGACATGAGCAATGCATTTGTTATTACATTTCATATGTTTCCCTTGCAAATACCTGTTGCAGTGTGTTTCCCCCATGTGCTCGAGCATGTGCTCCGGATGTGGCTTTACAATAAGTTCCTCGGCCTTGCCCGCCTTAGCCCGAGAGCCCTAAGGGTGTCGAGGGTACAGCGATGCCGCATACTACCATGCTCGAGGGCGATCAACGTCCGGGGGTTCGGGTGCGAACGACACACGCCGTCCCAGCCCCGTTGCCGCTGCCCTCGCTGGCCTTTTATGCCTTCGCTCCTACCCGGAACCCCGACAAAGGCACCACCAACGGCCGGTGCATGCTTGCTCGAACCGGAACACCCTCCGCGGCATGGGACAAATCACGGGGAGAACAACACTATTGCATTATCGCAGTGACTAAGACTTAAGCTACCAATTGCGGGAAGCTAACATACGGGGCTCGGGCCAACCAACCGCCACTACGTACGCGCTAAGTTGGCCGGGGCTCCCAACATACACATACATGAATCATCAAAAAACCGCGATGAGCTATCACAATGCAAGTAAAGGCAAGTTCGATAACTTTATAAACAATGCATAAATATCTTTTTACATAAGTACGATACAAGCCGAAGCAAGAGGGCCCTAGGTGGCCGGTGGGTCACTGGGAGCTTCCACCGGGGAATCTGCGTCCGGCGAGTCCTCGCGGAGGGCGAGTTGAAAGGCCGCCGGGGTGCCGTCGAAGCCCGTCATGATGGACTCAACGGCGTCTTGAACGCGACGGCGGGCGGCCTCCTCGGTGCCTTCAGGGAAGTCCTTGGTGGGGATATAGGGGTCGAAGTTGGGGTCGCGGGCTTGGTAGCTCGCGGGATGAGTGACGCAACCTCGGCGGGATAAGTCATATGATGATTCCTTCGCCACGTCGTCGACCTCCTCCGCACTACCCTCCGTATCCCCGCGCCGGATCGTCGATATATGTGGCCAATCCCCCAAGGTAGGGATGCTTGGGGGTACGGTTCACCCCACCCCGCGAGCCGCCTCCCGAAGGCGCCCGACGGACGAGGCCGAGCCACGGATCCCCGAGCGCAAGACGCGCTCCAGCTCCGCGACCCAACGGCGCGCCTCCTCCGATTCCGGCCCCGGCCCCGAGCCCGCGCTGCGCGTCCGTGATCATCTTCTCCCGGGTGGCGGCGCTGCTCCCGCGCTCCAGCTCGTCTGCCGGCGGCCGAGGCGGCGGCGAGCGCGCTCACGGTCTCACACGCCCTTCGGGCATCGGGAGGCCTCCTCCACGGGCTTCCACCGCCGCCGCCTCTCGCCCCCACGGTGACCTCGCGCTCGGCGATGGCCTTCTCCTGGGCGGCACATTGGCCTCCCGCGCGGCGGAGTCCTCTTCGGCCCGGCGACGGTGGCCTCCCGGCTCTCAACCGCCGCCACGCCGCCTCAAGGGCCCTCTCCCGCTCCACCGAGCCACCCTCGTGGGCCTGGAGGATAGCGTCGGCGCCGGCGGCGGCGGCCTCGGCGTCGCACAAGGTGCGCTCGCGCTCATCGAGGCCCTGGGCGCGCTCCCTGAGGTCGCGGAGGAACTGCCCGGCGGTGGTGCGCACCCTCTCCTCGGCCGGCGGTGACAACCGCTCGCGGAGTCGGCGGCGTGCCGCTCGGCAACGGTGTCTTCAAACACCTGGCCGAGCTCCTCCTGGCGCCGCTCGATCTCCGCCAGCTCCCGCCTGCGGATGAGGCCCTCCACCCTCGCCGTGGCCGCCAGCTCCGGACGGCCCTCCTCGACCTCGGCCTCCCGCCGCGCCACCTCGAACTCCCGGTGGCCAAGGACTGCACCTGTCCCGAAGCCCTCCCGGGGAGATGGCGTTGGCCGCCTCCGGCGCCCGGCGACAACCTCCTCGCCGCTCTGCGGACCGGACGAGGGCTCCATATCCAAAGCGGCGCGAACCGGACCGGGCGCCCTAGACTCGTAGTCGGAGCTTCTTGCCTTGGGGGCTTGCAGCCGGCCTGCGCCGACAGGATTAATGGCAGCCGGCGGGGAGATGGCGCCGCCGAGTGTGGCGCGGGCGAGGGCTGCTGTGGCAGCGACGATTGTTGCCCGCGGAGGGGACCCCTGAGGTTGCTCTCCGCCACCCTCCACTGCCCCCTCTGCGCCGGCACCGCCCACGGCTTGCCCTTCATGGGCGGCCGGTGCTCCAGCCATTGGGTGGGCCCTCCTCTGGATCTCGCCGGATCAGGGACCAGAGCTCGAAGGGGCGACCTGGACCTTGGGGCTCGGGCGCCCGGACCTCTCTGTGCGCCCTCCCAGGCTTGAGGCGAACCGCCCTTGGGGACAACCCTTGGGCGAAAATGCCTGTGCTCGCGGCTGAAAACAAAGCAAAATTGCAACAAGAAATCAAAAAATAGAGACAAAAATGCAAGACCCTGATAGGCGTCCACACATCGGCGAGGCGTACTGCGGGGCGGGGTTGAAGTTCCGGGAGATCCCCGAGATAGCCCACTTCTTCTTCACGGGGCGGCCGGAGGACTCGCCGGGCTCTCACCGCCGCGCCCCCAGCCAGGAGCCCGCGGACAGACCCCGCCGGTGTGCTCGCCGGGATGCGCCTGGGCTCCGCCGCTGCCGGCGCACTCACGGATGAACCCCGGGCCTTCCCGCCGTCGTTGTCGCCGCCGTTGTGGCCGGCCGGCCCGCGTAGCGGCCCCGGGGATGGGCCGCCGCCCGTGAGCCCCCGGCTCGCGGGGCGCGGCGCCTCCGCTCCGCCGCCTCGTGGTGGAGACGGGGAGGAGAGGGGTCCTCCTCCTGGCCTCTTCCTCTTCCCTTTGGGATCCGGGACCCCGGATCGCCTCGGCCTGGACCCGACGGCTCAACCGCCAATCGGGATGTGGTCGTCGGGGTCGTCGCGTCGCCTCCGCCTCCGCCCCTCGGAGCGGCCCCGTGCAGCCTCCGTGCACCCGACGATGAGCCCACACCGTCGCCCACCACTTGCGGCAGTGCGGGATCTCCGGGCGCGCGGAGTCCGACACGCGGCACCAACCCGGCGGGAGCTGCGCCAAGTCCATCTCTGTGATGCCGAGGCGGCGGCGAACCGGGGTCCGAAGGTCCCTCTCGTCCGATCAAAGACGGCGCCGCGAAGGTTCGCATGTCGTCGTTGGGGCCCGTGTACATGTAGACGGGCGCGGCCTCTCTGCAACGGCGCTATGCGCCTCATCGTGAAATCGCGGAAGACCGCGTGGCCGGACAGCCCCCCGTCGAAGGTAGCCGATCCGGTCCGGCACCCCATCCAACTCCTCCCGGCTCGTGGGCGCGCCCCCGGTTCCTCCGGTACACCGGGATCCCCGTCGGCGGAGAGGCGGGAGTGGTCGCCCAAGCCGGTGTAGAACCGAACGCCTCCGTTCTCCCACTGGAGCGGGGATGATGTCGATGAAGGGAGTTCCGACCGCCCTGTCATTCCGCGGCTGGATCGCCACGTATCCCACCGCGCCAGGGGAGCCGGCCCGGCATACCCGAAAGAATTGCTGGAAGAGGTGAAGAGAAGGCCTCACCCCCACGAACATCTCGCAGGTGTGGGCGAACACGGCGAGGTAGAAGACGGCATTGGGGGTGAGGTGGTGCAGCCGGAGGTCGTAGAACTCCAGGACGTCGAGAAAGAAGCAGGAGAAGGGCGGCACCAACCCGACCATGGCGAAGGAGGCGAAGAACACCATCCTGTGAGGAGGCCGCTCCTCCGAGATGTCGCTGTCGCTGCGCGTGCCGTTCGGCAAGAACTTGTTGAAGAGGCTGCGAGCATCCGCAGTGCGCACTAAGGACTTGGGGAGCACACTCCCCGGCTCCAGAGGTGAATCGCGGCCCATTGCGTGGGTGGATGCGGAAGCACAAAAGGGGAAAGCTGAAGGTGGAAGAAATGAAACGGAAGGAGCAGAAGGTGCTAGGTAGACGAAGGGCGAATGGCAATGAGAGGAGATGGCAGTGGAAGGCGTAGAAACCGATCTCCTTCCATGCTGATCTGGTTTTATAAGCTACCACTGCCCCCTCGGATTCTACGACATTAAATTCGCCCCACTACCACACGAAGCGCCCCTCGTCTCCGCGCCCTTTCGATTTTTGCATCCCCTTGATTCCCGTGCCATTCGGATTTCGTGCCGTCGGGTTCCGCGCGCCGTGCGCACTACGCGAGACGGAGAGTGCTAGGCGGTTTTGAATGGGCCCCCATGCGCGTGGCCCAAACAAACTCACCCCCCATCCTAAGAAAAGGCTTGGCCAGTGCGACATCGCCGTCGCGTATCGGCCACCCGCCATAGCAAAAACACCCAAATACCTGTGCCCACACGCTCAAGGAAATGGCGTCAACCGCGCCCGAGCCCGACTCGACCCCGGTCAACGCCGGGGGCTACTGTCGGTGATATGGCCCCGGGGGTATGTCGCGGGCGTGGCATTTAAGAGAAAGGAAGGTGCCCCTGTCCATCAAGGAGCGCCAAAGTTATGCCCTGAAAGGCTAGGCAAGTCTCGACCACGGGCGGCCACGTGGCCGCCCCTAAAGGGGCTGGCCCGGAGGATGCCCGGAGGTCATCGTACTTCCAACGGCGAAGTCCGGGATCCCCCGGACCCCTGGTCGAAAGGGTCCGGGATCACCCGGACCCCCATCTCCATCCCGCACCTCTCAGAGAGAGGGACGAATCCAACTGCCAACCAACTCATTTAATGCTCAAATAGGGAAAGCCGAGCGCCCCCCGCCGCATTCAATGCAATGTGAGGCACGGCTGCCGCTGCTCCCATCATCACCCCTTTTTGCCTATTACGAGGCAAAAGGGGCTAAAAGTTCTTGACTAAGACCGTGGTATGGCCGCGCACCCACTCCGCGCACGCCCCCTCCCGTCCGGTCGCATTTAATGCACCGGGCGGCCGCGTGGGAGAGAGAGTGCGAGCACAGGAAGCATGGTGCCTACACCTCCCTATGGAATGGGCCGCCGATCGGTGGGACCCATCAGAGGGGGTAGGCAAACCATCATCATGTCAGCGGCATGGCCACCACGACGACCACTCTTTTTCCACCTTCCATGACGCGGCAAACAGGGAGAAGTAGGAATGGAATGGCTTCTCCGACAAGACAAGGCAAAAACCACTCCCTCACGTGGAGTGAAGTAGAGAAAGGGTAGGACTGCTGTGGTGTTCCCTTGTTCTATAAAAGGAGACCCAAGTCCTTCATAAAAGAGGTTCACGTTCTGAAAAATAGGTTAAGTCCCTCCAACTAGCCTGCAGAAATCTCCCATCCATCACAAAGTCTAAGGGAGAGGAACACTCTCATTGTTCTTGGCAACCTCCCCCACATACTACATACACACAGGAGTAGGGTATTACACCACGCTGGTGGCCTGAACCTGTATAAATTCCCGCCTCATCTGTATTATTTCATCTTTTCTACGAGTTTGAGCCAGGATACATCGCTCCCCGTGCCGAACCAAAAAGGGGGGTCCCCGGGATCCCTGCGTGTCGACCTACGACATCGACAATGTCCGAGCAATAATAACAAAGCTATGTGCTTTCCTGAACGCAATTTCACAGAAGGTCATCGATCTAGACAGACTAGAAGAGTTTCAAAATGATGTGGTCCAATGTCTTGTCAGCTTTGAGATGATCTTTCCGCCTTCCTTCTTCAATATCATGACACATCTCCTATGCCACCTTGTCAAAGAGATTCGTATCCTCGGTCCGGTATTCCTACACAACATGTTTCCTTTCGAGAGGTATATGGGCGTTCTAAAGAAGTATGTCCGTAACCGTTCTCGTCTGGAGGCCAGCATCGCCAATTGATATGGAACAGAGGAGGTGATTGAGTTTTGTGTCGACTTTATGCAAGACCTTCGTTCCATCAGGATGCCTGAATCAAGCCATGAAGGTATACTACGGGGGAAAGGAACTCTTGGAAGGAAGGCAATAATGACTATAGACAACGACTTGTTCAGGAAAGCACATTGGACCATGTTGCAACAATCTTCCTTGGTGGCTCCTTACATCGAGGAGCACTTGGCGATTGTTCGCTCGGAAAACATCGGTAAGACGGATGTCTGGATTACACGCCATCACATTGATGCATTCCCTGTTTGGCTGTGACAATGTCTCATGGGCAACACGAGCATTGATCAATAACTAGCCTTCTTGATGAGAAGACCGTCTTGCTCGATCACCACATTCCAGACAGATGAAATCAATGGGTACACATTTTTACACACGGGCCCAAGACATAAAGAGCACGAATCAGAATAGCGTTGTCCGCATCGATGCCGTGGGATACGATGGTACGGCTAGCACATATTACGACAACATCAATGACATATGAGAGCTGGACTATGGACCTCTAAAGGTCCCTATGTTTCGGTGCCAGTGGGTTAGGCTCAGTGGTGGAGGCGTAACCATTTATGCAAGTGGGACAACAACAGTCGACCTGAGCAAGGTTGGATACTCAGACGAACCCTTCGTTCTTGCCAATGATGTACGACAAGTTGTCTATGTCAAGGACATGGCTAGCAAAGCAAAGAAGGGAAAAGGGTCCGACGAGTCAAAGCGCCACGTGGTTCTCCCATGCAAAAGGAAAATCGTGGAAGTTGAGGATAGAACTGACGAAGATTACGATCAGTTTGACGGGCAACCTCTGTTCGCGATGGCGGTTGACCCGAGCATTCTCCTATCAAATGAGGACACCCTTTACTCATGCAACGATCATAACGAAGGAATAATTGTGCAGAGAAAGTCATGAGGACAACCATCACTTAGCTAAATTTTTATATGGACGATGTAAATTAGATTGAATTATTGAATTTATTGTAACCATTTGAATTTACTTTAAATTATTAAATATTATCATAAATTATAGACGATTGTTACAATTTAAAATACTTTTGAATAGGGCAAATGTTAATTATATATTATTATTTAAATTTAAAATACTTTTGAATAGGTCAAATGTTAATTACATATGATTGTTAGAATTTAAAATAGTTTTGAATAGGGCAAAAGTTAATAACATATTATTATTTAAATTTAAAATATTTTTCAAATAGGCCATATGAATTTAAAATATTTTTGAATAAGGCAAACGTTAATTCTTTAAAATATTATTTTTGAATTTAAAATGTTATTTAAAATATTATTTTTGAATTTAGAATGTTATTTTTGAATAAGGCAAATGTTATATATGATTGTTAGAATTTAAAATAGTTTTGAAATAGGGCAAATGTTAATTATATATGAATTTAAAATATTTTTTAATAGGGCAAATGTTAATTCTATGTGATTATTATAATTTAAAGAACATATAATAGGACATTGATTTAATATTTAATTCCGGTTTTTAACACAAACCAGGACAAAAAAATTCTTTGGAAAGAGCGGGAAAACACCTTTAGTCCCGGTTTGTGGCTCAACCGGGACTAAAGATGCTCACCTACCAGGGGACACGTGGCCGCCATATTTAGTCCCGGTTTGGTGGCTTCAACCGAGACAAAAGATAAATCTTTAGTCCCGCTTGGAGCCACCAACCGGACTAATGTATCTTTAGTCCTGCTCATGGCTTAAACCGCGACAAAAGAGCCCAATTACTATATATAGCACGAGCCGCGGGGGATCCAACACTTAGCCGTTTTTTGCATCCGCGCTCTCGTCGCCGCTGCCGAACCCTAAATTCGCCGCATCGCTGCCGCCATCTTCACCAGCGCCGCCGCCGCCGCTGCCGCCTGAGCCGCTGCCACCGGGCCGCCGCCGCCGGTTCCGTCGCCGCCCCAATCGGTTAGTCAATCCGGCCCATCTCCCATTTTTCCTCTCTGTGTGTGCCGTCGCGCGCTTAGGGTTTTGGAACCGGCCATCGCCATCGTCGCCGTCGCCGCCACCGCCACCGTCGTCGTCGCCTTCGCCGTCACCGTCGTCATCGCCCCTTCCTGCCTCCCTTGACGCCGCCGCTGTCGCCCTTGACACCGCGTGCCCCTACCAAGATCCCTTGCCGCCGCCCGCTACCTCCCATCGATGCCGCAGCGCCCTCCACCGCGCAGATCACCGCCGCGCCGCCACCCGCTTGGCACCCCTCCCAAATTTGAATATATGCAAATGTGAATATATATATAAATATATGCAAATGTGAATTGTATATATTTGAATTTTGAATGTAAATTTGTATTAAATGTAAATTTTTGTATATATTTGTATTAAATGTGAATATATATGCAAATGTATTAAATGCAAATTTGTATTAAATGTGAATTTTGTGTATATATTTGAATGGACTTAGATGGACTATAAATGTGAATGTGAATTTTGTGTATTAAATGGACTTATGTATTAAATGTGTATTAAATGGACTTATGCACTTTTTATTTAAATTTGAATGCATGAATAGATTTAAATTTGAATGTGAATTTCAACTTGTGAATGTGACTTGTGAATTTGAATTTTGTATTTACAAACGAACGAGAACGATAAAACGATAGAACGGACGTGAACCGCAATGACCGAACGATACAATGCATGATCGAACGAACGAACGACGCCCGACCGAACGACCGACCGACCGAATAAACTAGTTCGGTCGTTTGTTCGTTTGGTCGTCCGGTCATTCGTTCAGACGTTCATTCCGTCGTTCGTTCGGTCGTTACAAGGATTATATAGAATCAAAGTACGTCGCCATGCATCCTCCTCTCTTTCTCTCCTCTCCTCTCCTCTCCACTTCCTCTTCTCTCCACCTTATCTCCCTCACGTCATCCTCCTCTCTTTCTCTCCTCTCCTCTTATATTCCTCTCCTCTGCACGATAGCACGAACCATGGAACGATCGAACGACCGAATGAACGAACGAACGACCGAACGAACGAATAAACTCGTTTGGTCGGTCGTTCGTTTGTTCGTTCGGACGTTCGTTCCATTGTTCGTTCGGTCGTTACAAGGATTATATAGAATAAACTCGTACGTTCGTTCGGTTCGTTCGTTCGGTCGTGTTCTAACAAAGAGAAACAAAGAGATGAAGGAAAGTATAGATGAAGTCCGGCAAATTTTTTTCCATCTTCTTCTCTTTGTTCATTCTCTATGTTTTTTCTAGGTAGACATACATGATTTAACTGAATAATTGATACATGTATTAACTAAATAATTTTTTCCTTGTCAGAATTCCTTGATTAAGTCCTCGAACTCACAACAATCAAATGACTGATCATGAGGACGAACAGTTTCTCCTTGACGAGATTGCCGAGGGTAGCAACCAATATTATATTGAGGAGGGGAACGAGGATCCAAATCAATACCTCAACGAGGAGGGGAATGAGGGGGGGAACGAGGAGGGGAATGAGGACACCCCAGCCGTTGGAGAGAAGAGGGCACGCGGGCAACGCGGTGTCAACAAGTGAATTGAGGGTCGACATGTCTAACGGAAGTAGCACCGACGGTCGGCCAAGTTTGTGGCACACAGTGGATGGGTGGTGAGGGATCACGTGCCCATCAGCGTTGTGATCTGGAGGTGATCAAGGACGGGAGGAGATGAGCAGAGCTATCTCCCGGACACAGAGAAAGAGATGTTGTGGACGATAATGCTGCAGACGTTCACCATCCTAGACTCCGAACAAGCAAAGGTCAAGGAATGGACGTTAAAGAAGATGACTGAGCTCTTCAGAAACTATAAGAAGGAGTTACACAAGAAATACATCCTGAAGGGCCAGAACCCACAATTTGACAAGTTCCCAAAGCTCAAAGATCACCGGAAGGCCTTTGTGCAACACAAGACTGAGGAGCAAGCGCAAGCTCTCATTGAAAAAAACAGGCCAACGCAGACAAATACCATCACAAGCTAGGGTCGGGCGGCTATCAAAAGGCCATGTAGAAATGGGAGAAGATGGAAGCCGACCTGGAAGCGCGAGATATCGTTCCGGGCACAACCAACTGGCTGGAACGATCAAAACATTGGTTCTATGCTCACGACGGATTGCTTAATCCCGCAGATGGATCAGTAATCTTCGGTGTTGAAATCCAAGAAGCCGATAGAAGATTAGAAGAAGCGCTGGAGGCCTCTGCCTCGGGCTCGTTCAAGCCCGACAAAGAGAAGGACGAGATAACGCTCGCACTCCAGAACCCTGAGCATCCGGGACAAATGCGAGGAAAATGCGTCGTTCCCTGAAAATACGGGTTTCAAGCAGACGTCGGCACATATAGGAGCCGCATGAGGACGAAGCGAGAGATGGATGCGAGGTTCATAGAAATGGAGATCCATCTCTCGCAGATCGATCAGATAGTGGACCAAAAGGTGTCCGAAAGGATGACAGTGGAGTGAAGCCACTGGGTGAGCCAACAGCCAGATCCAGCATCAACAGCTCAACTATAGCAGCAGCGTAGCAAATGAAGGCGAATTGGCCCCACAAGCTCCAGTGTGTCCACCATGCCCTGTTGATGATATCACGCAGCGAACACCGTGTGAGCTGCACATTCCACTCAAGAACATAACAATCAAGGTATGTTAGTAGTTTTATGTTAGTTATTTCCTTGAATAACTTGACAATTAAGGTTCATTACTAATTAATAAGCTATCTTTTCGAACAGGTGGCGTCGGGCATGGCGATTCCAGTAGACCGAGACGGCACCTACCACTGCAAGCCCGTTCCACCTGGGTTCTCAAAAGTCGAAATTGAACAGATGGAATGCGGATACGAAGATCTCGAGCTGGATATCCCCGGAGGAGACGGGGAGACGACGCTAGGAGAAACAACTCACAGGATATTTCTTTGGAGGAAGCCCTTCATCATATTTCCCGGGCGAGAAGCGACGCCTTTCGATCCTCTGTCGTCGCCTCCACATGGACTGTCTCCTCCGCCTCCTTCATCTCCTCTGCCTCCTGCATCGCCTCCATGAGCACCGACTCCTAAACGGCCGTCTCAGCATCCCCAGCCTTCTCTGCCTCCTCCGTCGCCACAACAAGCACCGACTCCTAAACGGACTGCCTCTCAGCCTCCTCCACCTCCTCCGTCGCCTCCTAAGCGTAGAGCTCGAGTCACGCGGTCAATGTCAACCAATGGACCAAGAAGCAAGAGGCCTAAACTTGACTGGCTCCCGTCAGCCCCAAAGAAAACATCGTACGACATGACTCACGAGGAGTTGCACGAGGCCGTCTGAGCCGAGGTCAAGGAACATTTCAAGAAGAAGTCTCCTAAGAAGTCTCCTGAAATTGCCTCGGAGATAAAGGCCTTTATAAGGAGATGTACCTAACGCCACAGCCTAAACCGCAACCGTAACCATAGTCCGACTATGATAGGACTATCAGAAGGCTTCTAGGAAGGCACAAACAAAGGGCAAAGATGTACCACAGCTCGGCATGCAGCCTCAAAAACCCCGGAGTTTAGCACGATTCCAACTGTTCGAACCGAGTTAAGACAATTTATGGAATCTGCTGAAATATCAATGGACCAATTATCCGAGCGTGCACCCCTGCGAATGCTCCGCTGAAGTACAAGTTCAAACTTGGAAAGCCTCTTGTAAAGCCGGATCAAGTTAAACATCTACATACACAGATGCACCGCTTCCATAGGTGGTACATGCAATAATCCAACAGAGGTACAGAGATGGTCATGGGCAAATACTCAATGGACTATTTCTTCGATGGAGGTGACCAATTCTTTATCCGATTCGAAGACATATTCGACCTGTACCAGCTGGATACCCTCGACGTCTCTCTTCTAGCCACACGGGTTTTGTAAGTATCGTTCAGTTATATTTATTTTGTTCCTTAGCTCCTTGTATTTAGCTGACTAAAATTCTTTTAACCATTGTAGAATGGCGATCCAATATTGCAACAAGAAAGAATCTCCCAAACATGGATTCATGGACCCACAAAAAATCAACACTGCGATGGTTGATCAATATCAGGAGCAAACAAAGGATAACATATATAATGTGTTGGTGCAGCACCACTACAAGACATTTATCCTTCTGCCCTACAACACAGCGTGAGTTTTTTCTACCTTCTGTACCAATTTCAATCCCGTGCATACATAAAGTTTCATATGTGCCATCTCACTCAATTTATAGATTCCATTGGGCTCTGTTCGTAATTGACATGGATCACTCGCGGATCCATGTCTTTGACTCAATGGATAAACCAGAGTCTCACGTACACAAAGATCTTTGAACTGTTAAACAGGTAATGTTATCTTACTTGCTATTGCATACATACGGGTCTTGGATAATTACTAGCTATCTTTCAACTGTACGTAGGGCATGGGCACGGCTCCGGGTGAATGTTCGCGGAAATTGGAAAGATAAGCTCACTGTGAGGATGAACTTTCCAGTGAGTAACATGCTCCAAAGTTGTATTGAATCATTAATTTGTTCTAAAATATAAAATATATATTTAATCTGTCGTCGTTTCTCCTTTAGTGTGTAAAACAGGCGCAGAGGACCAACTTATGCGGCTATACGTCTGCGAATACATTTACCGCTTTGTTACTGAAGTGACAAGTCTCGACGATATAGATGTATGTATAACAGCCATTCATACATTACATCTTGATTTCTTATTCATTTCATATATTTATTTCTCATTTATTCGAATTAATGACAGCTTATGCAAGCAAGAGACAACCTCCGCCACACGACTTTCATACAAGCTGCTCAAGAAGAATTGATGGGATATATAAACGAGCAGATCATTGATCCCGCGGGAGAGTTCTACTTTAGTTTGAGTAACTTTACCACTGGATCCATAAAGTAGATATTTTTTGTAACATACGAAATATATGTGGATATTGTATGTGTGTACATATTTTGGTAATATATATATATATTATTAAGTTCATTTATATGTGTCTAAAATATATATTTATACATATATATGCATGTTGCATATATATGTATAAATATATATGTGTGTAAAAATATGTATGCATATATATAATTAACAAGCTAGTAGCTAGCAGAAAAAAATTAAAAAAATAAAAAAAACCTTTAGTCCCGGTTGGTAACACCAACCAGGACTAAAGATGGCGATCTTTAGTCCCGCTTTCATAGTCTCGGTTCGAGAACCGGACTATAGGGGGTTACGAACCGGGACTATTATGGGGTTCTCCAGCAGTGTAGCCAAATTGATGCATATTTGCATGGTTAGATATTTGCATGCACTAAAACTAAAGTTTCTTTTATTTGTACAACACAAATCATACAATTAAGATTTTACCTTATACTCCCTCCTTTTTCAAGTTTGACCGAGTAGCAATATTTTTAACCCAAAGTAAAGTATGGTAAAAATATCAATGGCACTAGTGCAGAATCAATTTTTGTGTACGGGCCGAAAGACATCTTTTCGTGCAAAAGGCCTGCCCGCACGCACGAGATGGTCTACGAAAATTAAATTTTCATGTGCAGGCAGCCTAACCACACGGGAAAATCTATTATCCCGTGTGGGCAGCTTAAGAGGCCCACACGGGAAGATCTATTATCCCATGTGGACGGCTTAAGTGGCCCGCACGGGATAATAGATCTTCCCGTGCGGACGAATTAAGTGGTCCGCATGGGAAGATGCATCCGTCCTATATTACATATTGAATTATTGAATTATTGAATTAAATCGATAATTAATATCACATCACAAATTGCACAAAAATAATTTCACATTATCACAATTTTACCAAAATTTCACATGTATAATTTTATAACAAATTTTATAATATTTACAACAAATTTTACAATGCATGGATGCAACGGCGATGAGACGACGGTGGTAGAGGTGGCGGTCGGTGTTGCCAGCGGTGGTGCGCAGTGGAGGAGGCGGTCGCGGTGGACGAGGCGGCCGTGGTCGGAGGAGGCGTCGGAGGAGTCGGCGGTGGAGGCCGGCCGTGGATGAGGAGGCCGCAATCGGTGGGCGGTGGTGAGGAGGCGGCGCGGTCGGTGGAGGAGGCGGCCATTGTCGGTGGAGGACGGAGGAGGAGGCAGCGTTGGAGGAGGCCGATAGAGGAGAGGCGGCGGTGGAGGAGGCCGACGGAGGAGGAGGCGGCGGCGGTGAATGCAGCGGGTCAATGAGGGAAGCCGCGACGCTAGAAAATTTCGTTGGGAGTTAGAAAATTTTGGAGCCCGCGCGTCATATATAGGCGGTGGTGATCATCACATGCGGGCGGCTTAAGTGCCCGCACGAAAAGATTATCTTTCCGTGCGGGCAGCTTAATGGCCCGCACGGAAAGATTATCATTCCGTGCGGGCGGCTAAGCGGCCCGCACGAAAAACTATCTCTCCGTGCGGGCTCTTAAGCCGTCCGCATGCAATAATTTATAAACCTTTAGAGATGGACTACAAAAATTATAATAATATCTAAATTTGGTCAGAAAATTCTATAAATTGATATGACAATTTAATTTTGTTCCATAACAATGTCATAAAAAATTCAATCAGTTTTGATCAAGTGAGACTATATGTTGTTTATAAATGGCTACACATCTCTAATAGTTTATGAAATCTAAGTTCCAAAGTTTATATACCTTATAAGAAGCTATGAACTAATATATTACTCAAATTTATACATAACCTTAACATTAACTCATTATCACAACATATGAAATTAATATTGCCACTTGTGTTGTGGAAATTTTTTTCTATTTTTTAAGTAATAACCATTTTTTTGGAAAAAAATCAAACTTTTGTTTTGTTTTTTTAATACATTTTCTTGACTTAGGAGCATACGAAAGGTAACCACAGAAAATTTGAGCCTAAACAAGTGAAAGGTGTGGCCTGTAGAAAATTCAGAAGACACGGTCATAATTGAAAAAAGCTTTCGGGCTCTAAAAGGAAACTTTCTGAGCCATTTTTGGGGAAAATAAAATCGCCGAACGTGGCAAAGCGTGAACAAAAGCATCCAAAATTTTTTGATCGATCTTCATATATGAAACATCTCGATCGGAGTCCGTATGTGAAAGTTATGGCCGATTTAAAAAACCGACTCCGAGTTAGAGGACAAAACAGAAATAATACGCGTAAAAACTTGTTACACACGCACAAACTATATTTATATGCAGTGGGAGCCACTCTGTTAAAGTTTTATCTAAAGAAACTCTATGTTTCAAGTTTATATACCTTATAAGAAGTTATAAACTTGTATGCATCTCAAATTTATACATAACCTTAACATTAACTTATTATCACAACATATGAAGTTATATTGCCACTTGTGTTGTGAAAAAAATATTTTCTATTTAATTCTATTCCATATCCAAGAATTAGATATAGAATTCAATAGGTTTATAGATAATTAAAATCTTACATCTCTAAATTGGTTTACAAAAATACATGGACATCATCCCGTGTGGCCCACTTAAGCGACCACACGGAAAAATAGATTATCTCGCGCAGCTCACTTAAGCGGCCACACGGGAAAATGAAATATCCCATACGGTCGTTTAAGTGGACCGCACGGGATAGTGTGGCATTATCCCGTGCGACCCACTTAAACGACTACACGAGATAATACATTTTCTCGTATAGTCATTTAAGTGGACCACACGAGATAATACATCTTCGGTTTTTTCAGGCGCGGTCACTTATGACTCATCTGGACTCGTTAAAAAAACCTGTTTCTTCATTAATGTGATAAATTTAATAAAAATTAATTTGGGGTTGCAGGCATCTTACTCGTCACGTTATTATCGATCGGTATCACTTATCATAGCAGTGGAGCAGACGAACAACAGGCGGCGCAGCAGTATGCGTGACATTATAGGCTTATCTATCCGTCTACTAGTTGTTGTGGTTGTTTCCATTCCATAAAATTAGAATCGAGTTGTTTAGTTGGCTCTATATAAAGAGCAGTACACTCTGTTAGCATATTTTAAATTTCTCTCTCTAAATTATCATTTAAATTATCATTTGAAGAGTCATTTATATAAAAATCATTTTCTATAACTTTTTCTTCTCCAACAGTTTTTTATATCACATGTCATTCTTGTTTTTTATTTTTTATTTTTGGCTAACGAAATATCCAAAATAGAAAATAAATATATTTGAATGATCATTTAGAAAAACTGTTGAACAAAAATCGTTTCTTGCCAAAATTTTTATTTCTAGCATTTAAAAAAATATGGAGAGTATCTTGAGAGTATTTTGGAGATGCTCTTATTTGGAATTCAAGCAAGAAGCTATAAGGCCCTGTTAGTTTTCATATTATTCATAAGATTGTTGAAATGGATTATTTACTCCACGATTTGAGATATATATTCTCCACTGTATTTGTTGGACCACTTGTTTTAAACTATATATTAAGTTTATTTTTTAAATGTTTAATGTATTATACAAGAGCTTGATGTGCATATCCACGTGGATATATAGACCAGATTGCTGTCCATTATCTAAAAAGAAAAAAGATAGCTGGTTCGGTTACTTGCGAGATACTCTCTGGGGAGGAGCTATTAAATGTTTGTGCCACCCAGAATGCACTGCATGACATTGGTAACCTGGGAGAGCTAAGGTTCATTAGAGTTGTGATTGAGGATGAACAAAGGGTGCTGATTCTGAATTTTTATGCAGTAAATCTCTAATGCTCTAGCAGTGTTCATTCATCATTTTTAATGCTTCAACGATTTGCTTTACAATAAAAAAAGCATTTTATCATGCCAGTGACTTGATTAATATTGTTTTTTTCTATCTAGATTGTGAACATGAATAATTATTACATTTCTATTACATTTCTTGGCTCTTATATCACTTACTTTTACACCTTTGCTTGGGTCTGATATTCTAAAACATCACAAGCTTTCGTACCGTAAAAGGCAAGGGATTTTCAAAAGCTGACCACAGATTCACAAAATCACAAGTCACAACCCCAAAAGCGATCAACATTCCTGTGTTTTAAATATTTTGGTCATGGAATGTATCGTATATATTTCACCAAAAAAAATTTCAATTCCTGTCGTGAGCTATATGTTTTTAAAGATCCCGTCTGTTCATCTTATTTATGAGAATCTATCACAACAAAGGCTGGTAGATGAGTACTTAAATTTGTAAGTATTTGATGTTTTCTTGCATTTACTTGGGAGTGTTAAGAGTAGTTAGGACTTAGGACAACATTAAAAAAACGTTGGATATAAGATGAGAGGCTTGAATCCGGGTCAGCCAGCCAACAGCTTGTGGTGCTAACAGGCACACCCCGTGCCTTTCTCCTTGGGACGATATTTGGCTATCAAGAACTGACATCCAGTAACAACATCTCACCAAAGTCTAGCACGATGGAAGAAAAATAGGTAGGAATAAAGATCCCACAACATTGACGTCCAGTAAAAATTGACATCCAGTAGAACTTTCTCCATTACCAAATATAGGTAGGAAAATACATTCCACAACATTGACATCCATATATCACAAGCACTGTTCAGTATTGTACTACCTACATCCTTAATGTATGACGTTGGTTAGTTCGTCATACAAAAAAATTCGGAAGGAGTATCATAATAAACTTTTCTTGTTCACAGTTGGTAGCTGTTTTGGCAGCAAACACAAAGAAACTGTAGAATAATCGGCTAATCTTAGATTATTGATTCATTTCCAGCGTAGAGGATAAACTACAGATTACTAACAAGGGTGATATATAATGGTAAGAGAGAGAAAAATAATTAAGATAAACTGCCATGTTGTTCATCACAATTTCAACATAGTTTTGTTGCTGATGCCCTGTCACAACCTTTGTGATGTTCTTCAGCACTGAAGTAGTGACATACCCTACAGAAAAGAAAGACTAGCAGTCTACCACTTAGGAGAAAAACTCTTAATCTGAACCTCCTATCTTCTTTTGCCTCTTGGTACCAGGCCTTGCTATTTCATCATACACCTGGCATTCAGGCTAGGAAATGAACTAGTAGAACTCATACTAGTAGGCCTTTTTCCCGTCTTGTACAATTCAACACTGTCGATTTTCCATACATATATCTCAGAATTTGCAGTGATCAGAGAAGAACTCCGTTGCGTTTTGCGAACTTACCGTGGGTTCATCTGAAGATCATGTTGCTTGCAGAGGAACATATAGGCGCACGACGATAGTTATCGCGATGGTAACTGCAAATATGAGAGCAATAATGGGCATAGAATCAGGCCTACGAGCCATGGTCAAAACAGCTCCTCCCATTGCGGCAGCTCCTCCTTTGGTCAGGTCATGCTCATTCAGCTCACCGTTGGTGCAATCTTGCTCTAGCTTCATCCCTGTCTCATTCCATCTAGGATTTACCAGCCCTTTCTTTACCGTTCGCTTAAGCAGAGATGGCACTGAGGAGTATGCCAGTGAACTGACCGGTCTGACAGGTTCTTTCTTAGATTTCTCTTCCTCCTGTTCAAACTCATTTTCCTTCGTGAATTTGTCTTCTGCCAGTTTCACTTCTGTTGTTTCTGCCATTGGTATGGTCTCCGTTTGTTCTGTGAGTTTCACTTCTGCTGTTTCAGCCATTGATGCAGTCTCTGTTTCTTCTGCCAGCTCCAGTTCTGCTGTTTCAGCCATGGATGTGGTCTCCGTTTCTTCGGCCGGTTTCACCTGTACAGTTTCAGCCATTGTTGAAGTCTCCGTTTCTTCTGCCGGCTTCACTTCTGTTGTTTCAGCAATTGGCGTGGTCTCCGTTTCCTCTTCCAGTTTCACTTCTGTTTCAACCATTGGTGTGGTTTCTGTTTCTTCTGCCGGTTTCACTTCTGCTGTTTCTGCCATCTTCACCTCCTCTGAGACTTGTTCTCGATGCATCACCTTCTCCGTTTCTTCTGCCGGCTTCACTTCTGTTGTTTCAGCAATTGGTGTGATCTCCGTTTCCTCTTCCAGTTTCACTTCTGTTTCAACCATTGGTGTGGTTTCTGTTTCTTCTGCCGGTTTCACTTCTGCTGTTTCTGCTATCTTCACCTCCTCTGAGACTTGTTCTCGATGCATCACCTTCTCCGTTTCTTCTGCCGGCTTCACTTCTGTTGTTTCAGCAATTGGTGTGGTCTCCGTTTCCTCTTCCAGTTTCACTTCTGTTTCAACCATTGGTGTGGTTTCTGTTTCTTCTGCCGGTTTCACTTCTGCTGTTTCTGCCATCTTCACCTCCTCTGAGACTTGTTCTCGATGCATCACCTTCTTTGTAGTTGGTGTTGTCTCTGTTGATGCAGTATCTTGATCAACACAGTTGTGGTTGTCATGTTCTTCAAGGGCGATGTCTGGGCTGCTGAGGCTAAGAGTGCTTTCCGCATAATTTTCTTCACCTTCATTGTCCTAGAAATCATAATTCAGAACAAACAGATAGAATAAATAAGGCCCCTATGAACAAATAGCACATGGATGATCACAGGAAGCAGATTTCAACAAATGTTAAAGAGTTGTAATAAGAAGACAGTACATTTACGATTATCTCATTCTCAGCGTCATTCTTGCCTGAATTATCATCATCCTCTGTCACATTTTCTGTGTCCTGAAGCGAAAACGAAGATGAAGTTACAGAACAAGAAGTGCAATAGGGCTCCTAGAAAATGGCATGCTTTTTATAGCAAAATGTTTTACATGGTTGCAACAATACTGACCATAGCATGTGCAGTGATCACAGCGCAGTCCCTCTCTGAATTGTGACCATATGTCTCAACAGCTTCATTAACCTTAAACCCAAAGTTGGCTGTAAGGCACATGAATTTACAAAACAGGAAGTGCAAAATGCCCCTAGAAAATCGAACATTCTTTTCAAAGCAAAATGGTTTAATGGTTGCAACAAAACTGACCATGCCATCTGCGGCGATCCCTGCACAGTCCCTGACTGAACTGTGATCATATTTCTCCACAGCTTCAGTAACCTGAAACCCGAAACACAAGAGCAAAAGACAGAATTTTAAGGAACCTACAACAGTGCTCTCATGCATTTTGACTACTGTAATCTTTCCAAAGATTTACATTGAGAAACAAACTAAATCCTCGCAAAAAGAGAGAGACAAACCAATTCAGACAGAACGATCTTATCACCATTCGGAACGATCTCATCATCCTTCTGAATCTGATAAAGTTCATCTGTTGCCTTGCCATGCTGAAAGAAACACAGAGGAATTTGCACACGCATCAGGTCACTAGAACAACATAAATGCATATGAATACCGAAAATTTTTAACAATTTAGATCAACTGACCGATCCATTGACTCCAACCACGACGTTGTCCCTGCTCAGATTATGATAAATTTGATGAAGCCTCTGCGCGTCGCCCTGAATCCACAAGTTTGAATCAAACGACAGGGAAAAAACACCAAGGAGAATTTCAATTTTCACATGACATGTGAAAGAACAAGGCGGCTAACTAATAAAACACCTAACCTGCTCGCCCTCGACAACTCCGCCATCCAAAGCCGCCTCCTTTCTGCAAAAATCCACCAAAAACAAGAAAAAAAGATCCAATCTTTTCAGCTCTGGTGCCCAAGAAACAGCAAGAACCATCTTCCTCTTCCATCCAAATCAAGATTACTCCGCCAAGAAAAAGAAAAAAAAAGGAGAGAAAAAGAACACGTACACTGGCTGCTCGCCATGGTTCTTGGCGCCCTTCTTGCTCTCGCCCTCACCGCCGTCACGTTGGCGGCGGCACAAGGCGAAGACGGCGGCCCCGACGATCGCGCCGACGACGACGAGCAGCGCGCCGGCGCCGTGCGGCGCGCGGACGCACACGCGTGCCTTCCTCATGCCGCCGCCGGCGCAGCCACCTCTCTCCTCCTCCTCTCTCACCTCTCGCGCCACACCAAGATCACCGCCGCCGCTACCACCACTCCCCATAAACACGAATCAATTAATTACTAGTACTCCACTCGCACGCAATTAAGTCGGGGTTGGGGGAGTCGGGGGAGTCCTCGCGCGTGTTCTTGCGCGCGTTCTAGAGAGAGAAGGAGAGAGGAGAGAGGAGAGATGGTGAGGTGTCGAGGCTTTTAGGCGGCGCGAATGGGGCGGTCGGATCGCATGGCATGGGCGCCATTGATCGAGAGACCCAGAACTCTCGGATCATCGCCTAAAAAGTCCTCCTTGATTGGGAGCAGCATGAGATGAGACAAAAACCATGTTTCTTTAATGTACCTTAAGCTAGTTTGATGCCATGACTTGCTATATGAGTAGTAATCCTTTCATTATTATTTTCTAGTGCTATTACTTGCTGTTAATCGCATCAAGACAGTCTTTAGTGTATGTTATTTATTAGTAAAAGGTGTGGAGATAAAATTATACTATAAGGGATTTTTAGTCATAGGTTTGGTCATGTTATTTCGAATTAGTGGGTTTTGATTTTAATGCTTGATCCTACTCATTCAGAAATGGCATCTATTTATCTAATTAAAAGATGGTCAACCGATCATACAGAAAGTCTATTCAATCAAATTTTATAATTGACATGGAAACTCACATTTAGGTTTTTCAGTGATACAATAGGCTATGCATACATTCTTGTTTAAACTTATGTTAGGATATATCCATATGAGTATGTCTGTTTGTGTGGGCGTGAGCATGAGATAATGTATGCACATGTATGTCGAAACTCGATTTCGGCAATAAAAATTTAGGGGTGCAGTCAAGATCGTCAAACACAATGAGTTAGGTAGAAAACGAAGATTTAGACATGTTCAAGCCCTCTCGTGAGGTAATACCCTACTTCTGTTTCGGGGATTCGACCCGCTGAGTATCTTTATTGATCTCGTGATCTAAGGCTGAAAGCTAAAAGCTCATAAAGCATATGATATCCCTCAAAGGACGCCCCTCACTCCCCTTATATAGTCTCGGGAGGCAGGTTTACAGATCGGAAACACTATCTTATTCTAAGTCGGTTTCCTCAATCTTATCAAACCATGACTGTAGGCCGTTGTCTTATCTCAATCGGCAACGTAATACCCAAGTCATATTTGGTTTACAGATATGGCAGGTGCAATCTATCCCAACCTCCAGTCGGATAAGCTTGCCATGTAGATACCCGATTGTCATAATCTCCACAGTAGCCCTCGAGTCCTTTTCAGTCGACGAGACAACTCAGCATCAAACCAAGACAGCACACAACCAAACAACCCTTTGGCCGAGTGCTTCTGGCGCCGAGCGATTCCATCATCTCTGCCTGATTCTCCCGAGTGGCTCCAAAGACTGTGAAGGGCTGGAAAATATCCAAAAAATTCTCAAAATAATTATCTAGACGCATCTCTTGATGTACCTAATTAGGTATAGCCCCCGACTGTATGATTAGCCAAAAAACAGACCAAACATACAAGCAAGAACTATAAAAAATCATACTCATGTAAATGTTTAACTCATGTTAAAGCAAATATAAAAAATCTCATCACTCAACAAGCTCATGCTCATCCGAGTGAATTTGCCCGAGTCATCTCGGGACAAATAACTCAATCAAACCTCATAGGCGAAAAGCACTCGGTAAGCTCATACTTATCCGAATGGATCTGCCCGAGTCATTTTGGAGCAAATATTTTAATCATCCCTCATGGGTAAATAAGTTTTTCAGTCGTCTGAAAAATATGACCAAATTATTGAATAGCTCTTGCCATATTACTGGTCTCAATCTATAAAGATCTTCACCAAGGTGGAAAAATAGCATTGATATAACCACTTAATCAAATGCCAAAGAACCAAACAGCCCTTGTCATCAAGACAGCTATAAAAGGCTTAGTTGTTTGTCACCTTTCAAATTGCATCGTGCCAGCTTCTCATGAAGTCAAGCAAACCGCGGTATGAAAGGATTTCCAAAGGTATAGGGCATTCAGACACGTGCATATTGCCAAAGCAAATCTGCTTAAGTTCATCCACTTAAGTCCCTAAGGACACGCGTCAAGCCACACCTTAGCTGGGCCGCAAGTATCTCATGGGCTCGGCCCAATCATGAGAAAACCTAGCGCAACCCTCAAATCTCTTTACAAAGCCTCGAGGACATCCCCGCCACTTCGTCTTCCCAAAAATTTCCTCTTTTCGCAATACTGTTCACCAGCTTCCTGCGAAAAACCCTAGGCTCGCGCGCACCCAAATCCGTCGATCCAGGAGTTCGCCCTTCGCCATAAGCTAGCCTCCGCATCCAGCTCCCAAGATCCCCATCTCAAACCTCCATCCTTTTAGCCAGATCTGCCCCTCATCCAAACCACACTCATGGCGGACGATAGGAAAATCCCCTTTGAGCAGTGGGCCACTTCGGATGTGAGGGAATCCACCCTCAAGGAGATGGTGAAGCACGGAGTACTTCCTCCCAAGGAGATCGTAGGCTGGCGCCCGGCGGCGAGTGAGGAGTTTCCCACCCCGAACACTGGTGAGCTCGTTGTTTTCACATCGTTCTTTTACTGCGGGTTCAGCCTTCCCACTTCCGAGTTCTTTAGGGGACTTCTTGATTATTATGGCCTTCGACTCTATCATCTGAACCCCAACTCTATGCTTCACATCGCTCTCTTCATTCATGTATGTGAAGCCTTCCTTTCAGCCTCTACAGACCTCCTCCTCCGGTAAGCCGACTGAACTCTTTCATTGCCTCGCAATCTTGATGTCATACTTCTTAATATTGTGAGAATTTCTCTTGCAGGAAAATGCCTCCATCATCTCGAAGCCCTACAAGGTTCCACATGATGACGTGCCGCTTCGCCCTGCCAAGAAGCCCGCCGGAGGCGTGAAGATCCAGAATGATCCAGCCGAGAGAAGGACGGCCCCGAGTGAAGATATCAGTAAAAGGGCGAGCAAGAGGAGGCTCGTCATCGACGACTCGGACGATGATGTCCCGGCCCCTCCAGTCGAAACAACCCCTCCAAGGCCGTCGTCGAAAGCAGCGCCGAAGATCCGTCGGTCGTCCAGGTGCGCCTCATGACTGAGGTTTGAACTTCATTGTTGAAAATTTCTTTGTCTTTATTCCGACTGAGCGCGTCGTTGGTTTGGCAGGAGGCCCCAGGATATAGATCCTGCCGGGAAGAGTGAAGGGCCAACTCCAGCTGCCGCGTCCGAGGCATCCAAACCTGCGGAGCCAAAACCCCGGAGCCCTCTCCCGAGCGAGAGCGCTCCGGGCAGAAAGCCCTCGCCTCCAGGCCAAGACATCCCCGGAGGGAGCCCCCGACCGCTGCCGAGACATCCGTGGAAACCGGTCGGCGCCGAGAAGCCACCGCGCAGCTCGAAAGCCCCGACTAAGGACCGGTCGGTGGAAAGTCAGAAGGAAAGGACCAGCCGGGCCGCTCCAGTCAAGGATTCAGCCGCCGAAACTGGTAAGTCTTGAGTTAACATTTCATCTTCAATCTTTAGTTTAACTCTTTCGTATCTTCATCTGTTCTTCCTGATCTGCCAGCCACAGTAGAGGAGATCCCCAGGTTACAGTCTTCTGAAACCTGGGTTCCCCCGATTAAGATTGAGTGGCGAGATTCAGAAGGCCAAAGGCAGGGCATCATCCTAGATAAGCAAGCAGAAAGCGAGGAAAGGGATGCCCTTGTCAACAGCCTGAATGAGGCGACTCGGCTACTCAACGTAAGCCTTAGTCCTTTTCCATTATTGCATCATCACTTCCTTTTAGTCGGTCGACTTCAGATCTTGCGTGCAGAAGGAGTATTGCCGATTGATGGCCAAGTCTGAAGCGCTCGAGAAGTTGGTCCCGCACCTAAACTCCCTGGAGGACGTCCAGCAGAAGTTGAAGACCACTCGAGAAGAGGCCGCGTCGAGGGAGGCAGCCCTGAGGAGGGAGATAGCTGAACTCCGGGAAGAAAACCTCGACCTCCGGGGATCAGTCGGGAGTAAGCTTAACCCTCCTAGTTTCTTTATGGTTTCCATGTTGATCCTGGTTGCTGATAGCCTTTCTTGTTTGTAGAAAATTCGTCGGAGGTCCACTCACTCCAGGTCCAGCTGGAGGCAATCAGCCTCGGGAAGACCGAGTTGGAGGCCGAGTTCGAAGGTGAGCTCCTTCTTACCAACGTTCGTTGAACTGCTTTGTCTCCGAAAGTTCTGTGTAATCATATGTCTTTCTCAGCTTAGAAAGTGAAGACCCGAGCCCAATACGACGTTCTACTTGAGAGGGTTAAACAAGCCGGACGGGTCCAAGAAGATGTTGCCAACGCAGCGACACCAATCCTGCTGTCTTTATTTCATCAGGGAGTCGGGGCTAGCTCACTGGACCCAGTCGAAATCTTTGATAAGATGCGGAGAGCCCCCGACCAATACTTAGCCAACATTACCGAGGCTGCTACCATGGGGGTTGGCCTTGCTCTTGCACAGACCAAATCTCTCTACCCCCGGGTGGATGTCAATTCAGTCGGGGAAGGCTTCGCCGACGGCACCTCGGATGAGCAAGCCCTGGACATGATTAGCGATGCGCAGGAGTCAGCTAAGAAGATTGCCATTGATGTAGTGAAAAATTTTCGGGCCTGATCTGTCTTGTAAACATTGTATAATTGTGACGTTCTGATGTAGACTTGTGAATATTCAGTTTATTTATGCTAATGCCCTGATCCGAGTTTTTATGTGAAATTTCTTAAGTAATTTTCGTCCGACTGTCACCGAGCCTAAGCTCGATTAGGTCATCAAAAAATTCTCAGTCCTTAGACACTGAACTCGAATCAAGGAACATTAAACAATGATAAACTGAATCATGCGCAAAAGTTGATGAGGAAAACTATGCTTTATTGACATATGTACAGCCCCCGACTGCTAACTCAAGAAGTCATCTTGCTTGAGGTTGGCAGGTAAGAGAAAACATGTAACTTAAGTCAGTTTAAGCATAGAATCGTCGAAGATGCTCGATGTTTCAGGAGTTCTCCACCATAGATCCGTCTTCACGCTTCAGTCGATATGCGTCTGGCCGAGTCACCTCAGCAATTATGTACGGTCCTTCCCATAAGGGGGATAACTTGTGACGGTCCTTGGTGGTCTGAACCTTGCGTAGAACCAAATCGTCAACGGTAAAAGCCCGTGCTCGAACGTTGCGACTGTGGTATCGTCTGAGCCCTTGAAGATATTTCGTCGACTGGATGAGGGCTGCCTCTCGGGCCTCCTCCAGTCGGGTGAGGTCATCCACTCGGTCTGGGTCGTAGTGTTCATCATTGAAGCTGCGGACTCGGAGTGATTCATACTCTATCTCGTTTGGCAACATGGCTTCTGCGCCATAGACCAAGAAGAAGGGAGTTTGGCCAGTAGCCCGACTGGGTGTGGTCCGCTGGGACCAAAGGACCGAGGAGAGCTCTTGAACCCACTTACTAGCATAAGGATTTAAGCGGTCAAACACGCGAGCCTTGATACCTTGAAGGACCATGCCGTTAGCACGCTCGACTTGTCCGTTGCTTTTGGGATGGGCAACTGACGCATAGCAAATCTTGATTCCGAAGTCTTCACAGAATTCCTTGAAGATGCCTCCTGTGAATTGAGTCCCATTGTCGATTATGATTCTGTTTGGGACGCCGAAGTGGTGCACGATGTTGAGGATGAAATCTCGTGCCTTGTCAGCAGTAATTGTGGCAACCGGGTTAGCTTCGATCCACTTGGAGAATTTGTCGATTGCGACGAATAAGTGTGTGAATCCTCCTGGAGCCTTCTTGAAAGGGCCGACCATGTCCAAGCCCCATACCGCGAATGGCCAAGATAGTGGGATTGTTTGTAGCTCCTAGGCTGGGACATGGCTCTGTCAGACGAAGAATTGACAGCCTTCACAGGTTTGGACCACTTTGTCCGCGTCGGAGACCGCGGTAAGCCAGAAAAAACCTTGTCTGTAGGCTTTGCCCACCAAGGTGCGTGCTGCCGCGTGGCTTCCGCATATGACCGAGTGGATGTCTTGGAGTAGCTGTCGTCCTTCCTCGGGTGTGATGCATCTCATCAGGACTCTAGACGGACTTCTCTTGTACAGGTCGGAGTCAACCATGACGTAAGCTTGGCAACAACGTCGGACACGTTCTGCCTCATCCCGGTCTTCCGGCAGCTCTTGCTGTGTTAAAAATTTGATGAGTGGTGTCCTCCAGTCGGCGTCAATCATGGCGACTTCGTTTGCAGCTTGTTCGTTGGGAGTTGTCTTTGCCGTAATGGTTGGCTCATAGAGGTGCTCGACAAAAACGTATGTTGGGGCGGCTTCACGCTTGGACCCGAACTGCGCCAACTCGTCAGCTGCTTCATTGTTGTGTCTTAAGACGTGTGATAGCTTGAGTCCGTCAAACTTGTCTTCAAGTTTGCGAACCTCCTGTCGGTAGGCCTTCATGGTGTCGTTTAAACAGGACCAATCTTTCATTACTTGGTTCACGACCAGCTGGGATTCCCCCTTCACGACGAGCCGACATATCTCGAGTGAAGCTGCGAGCTGCAGTCCATGTAGCAGGGCTTCGTACTCGGCGACGTTATGCGAGGCGGAGAAGTGGAGGTGGAGGACATATCTTAGCCTTTTCCCAGTCGGGGAGATCAGCACAACTCCTGCCCCCAAGCCGGTGATCCTCTTGGATCCGTCGAAGTGCATGGTCCAATGTTGGAGGTCTTCCCGAGTACGTCTTCTTGCTGTTCGGTCCACTCGGCCAAGAAATCCGCCAGGGCTTGCGACTTTACAGACGTCCTCGCCTTAAAAGTTAGGTCCAGCGGCATCAGCTCCAAGGCCCACTTTGCGATGCGCCCAGTTGCCTCCCGGTTATGGATGACATCGCCGAGTGGAAAGGAAGTGACGACGATGACCGAGTGACCCTGAAAATAGTGTGCCAATTTTTTCGCGGTTATCAGAACACCATATAGCAATTTTTGTACCTAGGGTAGTGAATTTTGGTTCCTGCCAATACTTCGCTAACGAAGTAGATCGGCCTCTGGATCTTCTGGGCCCGCCCTTCTTCTTCGCGCTCGACCACGAGGACTGTACTAACCACTTGGTGAGTGGCTGAAACGTACAGTAGCAGGGGCTCCTGGGGCTGAGGCGAGGCTAGGACGGGCGGCGTCGTAAGGAATTCTTTAAAATCTTCAAAGGCCTTGTGGGCTTCCGTGGTCCATTGGAAGTAGTCCGTTTTCTTTAGCAATCTGAAGAAGGGCATGCCTCGTTCGTCAAGTCGAGAGATGAATTGGCTTAGCGCCGCCATGCAGCCAGTGAGCTTCTGGACATCCTTTTGGTTACTCGGGGGCTTCATGTTCAAGATAGCGTTGATTTTTTCTGGATTGGCTTCAATGCCGCGATGTGACACCATGAAGCCGAGCAGTTTGCCTGATGGGTCGCCGAAAGTGCACTTCTCTGGGTTCAACTTCATTCTGAAGGCCCGAATATTTGCGAAGGTTTCTTCTAGGTCAGCGATCAGGTCTTCCTTCTGCTTGGTCTTGATGACGACATCGTCGACATAAGCTTCCACGTTCTTGCCAATCTGCGTCTGAAAACATCTCTGGGTCATGAGTTGGTATGTGGCGCCGGCGTTCTTCAGGCCGAAAGGCATGGTGATGTAGCATGGCCCCAAACGGCGTGATGAACGATGTCTTCGGCATCGGACTCTTTCAAACTGATCGGTGGTAGCCCGAGTAACGATCCAAAAACTCAAGAGTTGGCAGCCGTGTTGAATCTACGACTTGGTTGATGCGAGGCAGCCGAATGGATCTTTGGGGCGAGCTTTGTTGAGGTCGGTGTAGTCAACGCACATGCGCCATTGCCCGTCTTTTTCCGGACCAGGGCGGGTTGGCTAACCGGTCGGGATACAAAACTTCTTTGATGAAACCGGCGGCCAAGAGCTTTGTGAGCTCTTCCTTGATGGCGTCTTTTCGATCTGCGCGAATCTGCGTAATCGTTGTTTTATCGGCTTTGCGTCATCTTTGACGTGTAAAGAGTGCTCGATCACCTCCCTAGGAATTCCAGGAATATTAGATGGTTTCCAAGCAAAAACATCTTTATTATTTTGGACGAAGGTGACGAGCGCGCTTTCCTATTTGGGATCTAGTTCAACGCCAATTACAGCAGTTTTCGAGGGATCCGATGGATCGAGGGAGATCTTCTTGGTCTTGGCGTCGCCGGTTCCTGATTTGGCTATCTTCTTCGCGAGGATTTCACCCTCTGCCGAAGTCGATGCGGCCAGTCGGATTTCTTGTTGGCCACGTGATCTCTCGCGAGATTGGGCCATGTCGCAGCTCTCCTTGTCGCAGGTGAAGGCTTGCTTCACGTCGCTGCGAAGAGTGATGACGCCGTTGGGACCCGGCATCTTCATGCAGAGGTAGGTATAATGGGGTATCGCCATGAACTTGGCGAGTGCAGGCCTTCCGATGATGGCGTGGTAGGCCGTTTCGAAGTCGGCCACCTCGAAAGTGACGTTCTCCGTCCGGAAATTCTCTCGAACTCCGAAGGTGACCGGGAGGGCGATATGCCCGAGTGGTGTAGATGACAGCCCCGGGATAACTCCATGGAAGGGGGCTGAGCTTGCCTTCAGTTCGGCCCTCGGGATCTGCATCTCGTCCATGGTCTTGGCGAACAAAATGTTGAGGGCGCTGCCCCCATCGATGAGAACACGCTTAAGCTTGATGTTGCGGACCACCGGGTCCAAGACGAGTGGATAGCGCCCGGGTGAACCACTCGGTCGGGATGATCCGAGCGGTCAAAAGTGATGGCCACCTCCGACCATCGTAGGTACGTGGGACCTCGGGATGCGCCGCGTTGACCTCTCAGTCGGTTAGCTTCTGTTTCCTCTTGGATTCATAGGCTAGCGGTCCCCCGAAGATATGATTGAGCTCGCCCACGGGGTCTTGAAAGGGCTCGGCATTCTCGGTCGTGTTGTTCTTCTTGGCGCCCGATGGGCCGGCTTCATCAGTTGGCTTCTTATTGAGCTGTGCCGCATATTGCTCAGCGAACTGTTTATAGATAATGCAGTCCTTAGCCGCGTGTTTGTGATTGGGATGATGCGTGCACTGAGCATTCATGATGGCGTCGTAGGTCGCGACTCGGGGGCGGCGTTGGGAGTTGGAGGTTGCGACAACCAGATCTTCGGATCGGCGCTTGCGGTCCTTTTGGCCCTGATTGTTGTTGTTGCCGTTATCCTTCTTAGGATTCCGACTTCCTCCCGCCTGCTTGTCATCCCTCCTGTCGGGCCAGTCTTGGCGCGCTGCTTTGATGGCGTCATTGGATTTAGCGTAAGAATTTGCCGTCTCAAACATTTGGTAATGAGGTTCCTAAGTCCTAAGAAAGCAAGGTGGAATCAGATCGGCTGAGGTCAGAAGTCGTATCGGCTAAAAGAGTGATCGGCTGCAGGGCTGGTCGGCTGAGGATGGGTTGAATGGAACAGCCGACAGCCGATTCCGAGTTCAGAAGAGATAAAACCGTGTCCAATGCAGAAACTTGAGGATAAGTCGGGATTCGGATGTTAATTGCGCGTTTAAAGATATTGCCACCTATGGATAGAGTCCTGTAATGGCAGTTGTATCTGTAATTTAGGAGTTTGTTAAATTGTTAGTTGTAATGCATTATGGATCTCGCTAGGGATGATATGATGTTTTAAAAAGTAGTTTAGATAGAGTCCGAAGTTGTTACAAATATTTGTATCTTGGGTATAAATAGGACCCGAGACCCTCTGTATGAGAAAAATTCAATCAATCTAATCTTCGGCGCATCACCATCCTTTTCCTTTTAGACGAACACCCTGTTTGGCTTTGGGCTGCATCGTCTCGATCCCCAAACTCAGGTAAATGTTTGTCGTTAGTGGTGAGATTACTTGTTTCTGATGCTTCCATCGCAATGACACATTGGATTCAATAGTTTTACTACGACATATATCATATAGTGCATATGAACCAATTCGGTGCTTAGATCTATCTTGTAGTTGACTCATCTTTTCGGGGGTATGTGGTCAACAAGGCTAGGTTTAAGGGCCGGTTGGTTCGTATGTAGTATCTACCATCTTACGGAGTGTAAGTCGAAAGTAATAGATTGGATGCTTCTTTTGATACTTAATGCTGCATCAAGACTGAACTATTGAGTCGTCTTTAGAATCGTTGGTAATCTATTCTTTTGGACTTACATTATTTGGAGATAGCGTCGGGGTTTCAGCCGACCTTACTTGCCCTAATGTATTTCTTTTAACATAGTTGTTATTGGATCTGTAATAGGGCTGTATTTTATGTCTAGATTGTGCTTGCTTATATCTTTGATCTGGGAGTGTTGCGCCTGCACTGGATTCATTGGAATATTAGCCGATTTGATATTAGTTTCCCAGCATCGGTTGGTCTGTTGATCTGTATATTTATTATTCTTCGTTATATTTGGATCGAACGACTGATGATCGTCTTGGTATAGCCTATACACCTTGGTCGTTTGGCCCAAATATGGTCTGGAATAGCATATATACGTTCATGGATTTCCTCGGCCGATCCCGCGGGGACTTGACCTAACGCTTAACGAACACTTTCTTGTCTTTTCTCTTGTTGATTGGCAGATCAAATCAACTGGCACGCTCTACACATTGTAGGCAGCTAAGAAGGACCTGCACTGGAGTCAAGCAGATCTCCCAGGCCAGCGCGTGAGAGAGATTTCTCGTCAACAATGGCTGAGTCGGACTCGGTCACCTCAGCCATGAGGACATCAAAGCACTTCGGCTCGTAGTCCTTGTTGCAGTCAGAGTCGTCGGCTTCGTCCGAGGGGATGTCATAGAGGTCGCCAAAGCCTATGGAGCTGAGATACTCGTTGAGCTCCGAGGATGAGCATGAGCCGAATGGCTGGAGGATGACGGCGATCTCCCTCGATCCTGGGTTGCTCGGATCTGGATCGTTCCAGTCCGAGTCAGAGCTTGAGGATGTGGACTCCTCCGAGTGGGTCGACCTCGACTTGAGGGAGAGGAGCTTGCCATAGTTCTCAGCGGTGTTTGGTAGTCCAAACGGCGCCGAGAGGTCTTCTTCCGAGTAGATCGTCTCCGTTGGGGAGACGAGAAGACCGCTGCAGATCTCAGCGGTGTTCGGTAGTCCGAACGGCGCCGAGTGAGTTCTTTCCTCGGAGTGGGTGGACTGCATCATGGACTCCAAGATGTCGTCGTAGATCTTGACGCTGTTCGGGAGCCCGAACGGCGCCGAGTGGGTTTCTCCTTCCGACTGGTTCGAATCCGAGTCGAAGGAGGAGAACTTGTCGAAGTCGTTGGCGGTGAAGTCGCCGAATCCTGAAGAAGATCCCATCATGCTTGTCGGCGAGATCGTTGGAGAAGTCTTGACGCGCGGGCCCCTACCTAGCGCGCCAACTGTCGAAACTCGGTTTCGGCAATAGAAATTTGGGGGTGCAGTCAAGATCGCCAAGCACAATGGGTTAGGTAGAAAACGAAGATTTAGACAGGTTCAGGCCCTCTCGTGAGGTAATACCCTACTCCTATTTCGGGGATTCGATTCGCCGAGTGTCTTTATTGATCTCGTGATCTAAGGCTGAAAGCTAAAAGCTCATAAAACATATGATATCCCTCAAGGGACGCCCCTCACCCCCCTTATATAGTCTCAGGAGGCGGGTTTACAGATCGAAAACCCTATCTTATTCTAAGTCGGTTTCCTCAATCTTATCAAACCATGACTGTAGGCCGTTGCCTTATCTCAATCGGCAACGTAATACCCAAGTCATATTTGGTTTACAGATATGGCAGGTGCAATCTATCCCTACCTCCAGTCGGATAAGCTTACCATGTAGATACCCGATTGTCATAATCTCCATAATGTATATATGTACTCTACCTATGCTGGAGAAAGATAAAATTATAGAAACCGTTCTAGTTTATCACATTTGTTTTGTGATTTCACCTCATAATTGTCGTGATCCATTTTGTAAGAAAACCATACAAATTCAACACGTCGAAATTGCCCTCTCCTCCCTCCACCCTACCCACACACATGCACACCTTTCAATAGATAAGTAGCTAAATTGGCTCATTTTTTTGGCGTGGATTCGCAACGAACCATATTAGCCACGTGAGATGTGTCCAACATGGTTACATGGCGTGTCCGACTCAATTTTTTTGTTTTTAGCTAGAGAGTATTGTTGCTTCCAAACTTTCAACTCACAGTAAGCAAGCCATTCACCTGACCTTAGAGTCCTAGAAATAAGTTCGAATTAGACTTACCTCATAGCCATGTTGAACGAGCCTGAGCTGGCTAATACGGCTCACCATGGATCCACATAGGGGGAAATGGATCGAAACAGCTACTCACCTGTGTCGGAGGAGATAATTTTGGTCACACAATGTTAGATGGTAGGCTTTTACAATAAAATAAATTATGAGGGTAAAACGTCAATGACAATTGTAGTGATTTATATCGGAGTGATTTATGCATTTTTCATTGAGAGGAACAGAAGAGAAATTACAGAAAAACCGCTATTATTTGTATATATATCCTATCACGTTCCATCAATTTTGTTGCAGCCGATAAATATTGCAAAATCCATTGCGATTTTTTTGCCCGATGGTTGCGGCTTTGTTTGATACATGTTGCAACTGCTGCATATCCGGCTGAACGACTTCTTCTGTTGTAGAAGAAAGATTTAGTATTGCAGTTGGGGATGTGATTTGTTAATCTGAAAATTAATTTCCTGCATTCCACATTAATTTCATAATGATTTTTTTATTTTTCATTCAAACCACTAAAATCTTCGGTCCCATACTAAGACGCACATGCATTTTAAAATTTAACTATTTAAATATTTAACTAATAAATATTTTATTATAAATTTAATACTATTTAATAAAAATAATATTTTGGATGTCATTTAAATTTATTTTTATATAATTAATTTTGTTTCTATGAAAAAAATTAAAGTCAGATTGTGTTAAATTTATTCGTATCTACTTCAAAATCACGCCCTCCATATAATCATCGTGACGGAATCAACAAACGACGGTCAACCCGTCAACAAACGACGGTCAACCTTGTGCTGCAGAGATCAAACCCAAAGTCTAATCACGTTGGTAGAAGATAAACCGAGACTACAAAGCAGTGGTCATCGTTCAGTACATTAGGCAGTGACACTAAACCCTACTAAATACTAAAGTAATACTCATTCATTGGCTGGATTTGGCTACGGCTGCTTTGACTAAGTTTTTTTTTACATTTTAGCACTTTCAGAAAACATATTTGACAAAATAAAACCTTACAAAACTTTTATTAGAAATATAAACACCCCTAGTTCAACGTCAAATAAAAAGACACGGATCATTCTATTTGTCAACGGTAGCTATTATAGCAATCACCATCGTAAACAAGATGACACTAACACTCGATCCTTGGCATGCCGATCTCTGCTGCTATGAACAACTTCTTTTTATGATCATGCCCTATTGAAATATTTGGTATTAAATTTTGAGAAAATAGGCATATCAATTATCTTAATTCGTTTTTGCTAACTTATTGTTATTTATTAAAAAACTTAATCAGGAGAAGGATGTGGATCCCTCCTCTCGTCCTCAAATCTTATTGATATGGTATCATATTTTTTAAAAGAAAACAAATAAATGTATGATGATTCGAATTGACATCGATATGTATCGTGGTTCAGTCCCCCTAATTTGTCGTTTTTTCTAAAGAAAACTAGCAACATTCTGGAATGAGTATAGGAATGAACACACAATCTTCTCTACTCTAAATTAATATTTTTTATAAATAAAAATAAATTATGATACATTGATTTGTCTTTTTTTCCAAAATTTGGTAGCAAACTAAGATTTAGAGAGGAGTAGGATGAAAGACCTGACGCCGAGAGCCAGGGGTCCATATCTATAATAAATATTTTATTAGCGGTTTGTTTATTTCTTTTCAAAAGGACTATAACATAAAAAAATCCAGGCTGCTTTGATTTGCAACCGGGCGTGCCACACGTGTAGTGCGTCGGTCAAGTCACGTGCGGCTCCCTGCCACGGCCGGCAAAGCTGTCGCCGCCGTCGATCGAGCTTCCGACACACGTGAAGAAGACAAACACGGCTGAAGTGTAGGAGTAGAGAGGTCTTGCTTCTCGGGTCTCCAAGAAGAAGAAGCAATGATGGATGGGGATAACACCGGCAGGATAATGGTGTTGTGATTGGGAATCTTGTCCTTCGAGGCAACTGCATGTACGCGGTTTTCATTTTTCTTTTTCGTCCATAACCACACAAATCGCATCTAACTCCTTTCTAAAATAAACCAATTGACTATTAAATAATAAAAATAATACAAAACGATATAACGTTCCAACAAAATAGCTAACATAATTGTCGAAACTTGGTTTCGGTAATATAATTTTTAGGGTCGCAGTCAAGATCGCCAAGCACGATGGGTTAGAAGGAAAAGAAGATTTAGACAGGTTTAGGCCCTCTCGTGAGGTAATACCCTACTCCTGTTTCAATGGATTCGATCCGCCGAGTGTCTTTATTGATCTCAGGATCTAAAGCTAAAAGCTAAAAACTGATTTCCTATCGGAATATTAGATCTCACATAGGATATCCCTCATGGGACGCCCCTCACCCCCCTTATATAGTCATGGGAGGAGGGCTTATAGATCGGAAACCATATCTTACTCTAAGTCGGTTTCCTCAATCTTACCAAACCGTGACTATAGGCCGATTGCCTTATCTCTATCGGCAATCGTAACACCCAAGTCATGTTTGGTTTACAGATATGGCAGGCACAATCTATCCCTACCTCCAGTCGGATAAGCTTGTCATGTAGATACCCGATTGCCATAATCTTCACAGTAGCCCCCGAGTCCTTTTCAGTCGATGAGACAGTTCAGCTTCAAACCAAAACAGTACACGACCAAAAATCTCTTTGGTCGAGTGCTTCTGACGCCGAGTGATTCCATCATCTCTGCCTGAATCTTCCCGAGTGGTTCCAAAGACTGTGAAGGGCTGGATAATATCTAAAAAATTCTCAAAAATAAATATCTAGGTGCATTTCCTGATGCACCTAATTAGGTGTAGCCCCCGACTATATGGTTAGTCAAAAATAAACTAAGCATATAGTCAAGGACTATAAAAAATCATTCTCATGTAGATGCTTGGCTCAAGCTAAAGCAACCTCATTACTCGGCAAGCTTGTGCTTATCCGAGTGAATTTGCCCGAGTCATCTCAGAACAAATAACCCAACCAACCCTCGTGGGTGAAATGCACTCGGTAAGCTCATGCTTATCCGAGTGGATCTGCCCGAGTCATCCCGGAACAAAAATTTTAATCGTCCCTCATGGGAAAACGAGTTCTTTCAATCGTATGAAAAATTTGACCAAGTTATTAAATAGCTCTTGCCATAATACTGGTCTTAATCTATAAAGATCTTCATCAAGGTGGAAAAATAGCATTGACATAATCACTTAGTCAAATGCTAAAAAACCAAATAGCCCTTGTCATCAAGGCAGCTATAAAAGCTTAACTGTTGGTCACCTTCCAAGTTGCATCGTGCCAGCTTCTCATGAAGTCAAGCAAACCGCGGTATGAAAGGATTTTCAAAGGTACAGGGCATTCGGACACGCGCATATTGTCAAGGCAAATCTGCTTAAGCTCATCCGCTTAAGTCCCCAAGGACACACGTCGGGCCACACCTTAACGGGCCGCGATTCTCTCATGGGCTCGGCCCAATCACGAGAAAACCTAGCGCAACCCTCAAATCTTTTTATAAAGCCTCGAGGTCGTCCCCGCCTCTTCGTCTTCCAAAAGATTCCTCTTTTCGCAGACTTCACCGTTCCCGCGAAGAACCCTAGACTCGCGCGCTCTCAAATCCATCCATCCAGGAGCTCGCTTCTTGCCACAACCAGCTTCCGCAGCCAATCTCCCAAGACCCCCTGCTCAAATCTCCATCCTTTCCGACCAGATCCACTTCCCATCCAAACCACACTCATGGCGGAGGAAAAGAGAATCCCCTTTGACCAATGGGTCACATCGGACGTGAGGGAATCTACCCTCAAGGAGATGGTGAAGCACGGCGTGCTTCCTCCCAAGGAGATCGTAGGCTGGCGCCCGGCGACGGGTGAAGATTTCCCAACCCCGAACACCGGTGAGCTCGTTGTATTCACTTCTTTTTTCTATTGCGGGTTCAGTCTTCCCACCTCCGAGTTCTTCCGGGGGCTTTTAGATTACTATGGTCTCCAACTCTACCATCTGAACCCCAACTCCATGCTTCACATCGCCCTCTTTATTCACGTATGCGAAGCATTCCTTGGCATCCTCCCCCACTTCCAACTGTTCCGCCGCATGTTTTATCTTAAACCACATCCGAATAAAGACCACCCATGCGTCGTTGGCGGGGTGGGTTTCCAACTCCGCGGATCTCTCCGCAAGGAGTACTTCTCTCTTCCCTTGAAATCTTCTAATAAGGGATGGCACGCGGGCTGGTTCTATATCAGCAACCTTGAACCCAGCCTGCCAGCCTTCGTCAGCCTTCCCTTGTCCCTAGGCCAACTTGGAGCACTATTCCAGTGGCTCAAGATTGGGACGAGGCCAACAAATTGCTAGCGAAAATCCTAGCGATGAAGCAAAGAGGTCTTCATGGCGAACAGATCACTCGGCACTTCATCCGGTGCCGACTGGCTCCAATCAAAGAGCGGTCAAAGCCAGCCTTTGAATACGAAGGCGGGAAGGACCCCAATCGGGAAGATCAAGATCCACTCAGTTATGAGATCCTGAAGATCCGGATGTACAAGATCTTCTCGACTGGAATTGCAGTTGAGCGCGCCCTCATTCTGCCGGTTCTCCCCTTCAGCATTCACCGGCCTCCTCCTCCGGTAAGCCGACTGACTTCTTCGTATTGTTTCGCAACCTTGACGTCATGTCTCTTAGTATAGTGAGAACTTCTCTTGCGGGAAAATGCTTCTGTCACTTCAAAATCGTACAAGGTGCCCCACGATGACGTGACGCGTCGCTCTGCCAAGAAGCCGACTGGCGGGATAAAAATCCAAAGTGATCCGGTCGGGAAGCGGGCGGCCCCGAGTGAGGACACAAACAAGCGGGCAAGCAAGAGGAGGCTCGTCATCGACGACTCGGACGATGACGTCCCGGCTCCTCCAGTCGAGACTCCTCCTCCAAGGCCATCGCCGAAGGCGGCGCCGAAGATCCGCCGGTCGTCGAGGTATGCTTTATGACTGAAGTCCGAGCCTTCTCGTTGAAAACTTTCTTTGTCTTCATTCTAGCTGTATCCGTCATTGCAGGAGGCCCCAGGACATAGATCCTGCCGGGAAAGGTGAGGGGCCGACTCCCGCTGCTGCTCCCGAGGCTCCTAAGCCTGCGGAGCCAAGGCCCCGGAGCCCGCTTCCGAGCGAGAGTGCTCCGGGCAAAAAACCTTCGCCTCCGAAGAAGGATACCCCAAGGAAGGAGCCCCCGACCGCCAGCCGGGACGTCCCGACTGGAAGCCAGTCGACAGCTGGGATACCTCAGGCTGCGGCTCGGTCGGCCCCGACTGAGGACCAGTCGGCGAAAAGCCAGAGGAGGGAGGCCAGCCGGGTTGTTCCACCCAAGAGCGCAGCCACTGAAGCCGGTAAGTTTTGAATCAGAGTCTTGTCTTTACTCTTTAGTTTGAATCTTTCATGTCTTCATTTGTTCTTCCTATCTGCCAGCCACGGTGGAGGAAATCCCCAGGTTATAGTCTTCTGGAACCTGGGTTCCCCCGATCAAGATCGAGTGGCGGGACTCGGAGGGCCAGAGACAGGGCATCATCTTGGACAAGCAAGCTGAGAGCGAAGAAAGGGATGCCCTTGTCGAGAGCTTGAACGAAGCGACTCGGCTACTCAACGTAAGCCTTAGTCTTTTTCTCTTATCGTGTTATTATCTTTTTCCAGTCGGTCACTCTTCAGATTTCACGCGCAGAAGGAGTATTGCCGTTCCATGGCGAAGTCCGAGGTGCTGGAGAAGTTGGTTCCTCACCTGAACTCTTTAGAGGACGTCTAGCGAAAGCTGAAGACCACTCAAGAGGAAGCCGTGTCGAGGGAGGCGGCTCTGAGGAAGGAAATCGCGGAGCTTCGGGAGGAGAACCTCGACCTCCGAGGATCAGTCGGGAGTACGCTCATATCTCCGAGTTTCTTTATGGTTCTTATGTTGATCCCGGTTGCTGACGATCTTCTTTGCTTGTAGAAAATTCGTCGGAGGTGCACTCGCTCCAGGTCCGTGGAGCGGTCGGCCTCGACAAGGCCGAACCGGAGGCCGAATTTGAAGGTAAGCTTCTTCAAGTAAAATCCTTGGCACTACTTTCTTTCCGAGTGCTTTGTTTGACCAGATTCTTTTGGCAGCTTACAAGGTTAAGACCCGAGCTCAATATGACGTCTTGCTCGAGCGGGTCAAACGAGCCGGAGAGGTCCGGGAAGAGGCCGTCAATGCAGCGACGCCGATCTTGCTGTCTTTGTTCCACCATGGAGTCGGGACCAGCTCACTGGACCCAGTTGAAGTCTTCGACAAGCTCAGGCGAGCCCCTGACCAGTATCTAGCCAACATCACCGAAGCCGCCAACATGGGGGCTGGCCTGGCTCTTGCGCAGACCAAGTCTCTCTACCCCCGAGTGGATATCGACTCGGTCGGAGAGGGCTTCGCTGACGGGACCACGGATGAGCAAGCCCTGGACATGCTGAATGGGAAGCGCAGGAGTCGGCGAAGAAGATTTCTGTTGATATAGTGAATAACTTCCGGATTTGATTTATCTTGTGAACATTGGCTTGTAAATATAGTATGATCGTGATGCTCTGACACAGACTTGTGATATATTTAGTTTATTTATGTTAATGCCTTGATCCGAGTTTTTGTGTGAAATTTCTTAAGTAATTTTCGTCTGACTGTCACCAAGCCGAGGCTCGATTAGGTCGTCAGAAAACTCTCAGTCCTTAGACACTGAACTCGAATCGAGGAACATTAAACAATGATAAACCAAATCATGCACAGAGGTTGATGAGGAAAACTTATGCTTTATTGACATATGTATAGCCCCCGACTGCTAACTCAAAAAGTCATCTTGTTTGAGGTTGGCAGTCAAGGAAAACATGAAACTTTAGTCAAATTAAGCATAAAATCGTCGAAGATGCTCGATGTTCCAGGAGTTCTCCACCATAGACCCGTCTTCACGCTTTAGTCGGTATGCGCCGGGCCGAGTCACCTCAGCGATTATGTATGGTCCTTCCCATAAGGGGGATAGCTTGTGATGGTCTTTGGTGGTTTGAATCTTGCATAGAACCAGGTCGCCAACGATGAAAGCTCGTGCTCGAACGTTGCGACTGTGGTATCGTCTGAGCCCTTGAAGATATTTGGCCGACTGGATGAGGGCTGCCTCACGGGCCTCTTCCAGTCGGGTGAGATCGTCCACTCGGTCGGGGTCGTAGCGTTCATCGTTGAAGCTGCGGACTCGAAGGGACTCATATTCCATCTCATTTGGCAACATGGCCTCTGCGCCGTAGACCAAAAAGAAGGGAGTTTGGCCGGTAGCCCGACTGGGTGTGGTCCGCAGAGACCATAGGACCGAGGGAAGCTCTTGGACCCACTTGCCTGCGTAAGGGTTTAGACGATCGAACACGCGGGCCTTGATGCCTTGAAGGACCATGTCGTTGGCTCGTTCGACTTGTCCATTGCTTTTGGGATGGGCGACTGATGCATAGAAAATCTTGATTCCGAAGTCTTCGCAGAATTCCTTGAAGATGCCTCCCGTGAATTGAGTCCCGTTGTCAGTTATGATTCTGTTTGGGACGCCGAAGCGGTGCACGATGTTGAGGAAGAAATTCCGTGCCTTGTCAGCAGTAATTGTGGCGACCGGCTTGGCTTCAATCCACTTGGAGAACTTGTCGATTGCGACGAAGAGGTGTGTGAATCCTCCTGGAGCTTTCTTGAAGGGGCCAACCATGTCCAAGCCCCATACCGCGAACGGCCGGGATAGCGGGATTGTTTGTAGCTCTGGGCGGGACATGGCTCGTCGGGCGAAAATTGGCAGCCTTCACGGGTTCGTATGACTTTGTCCGCGTCGGAGACCGCGGTAAGCCGAAGAAACCTTGTCACGCAAGCTTTGCCGACCGAGTGCGTCTTGCCGCGTGGCTTCCGCATATGCCCGAGTGGATGTCTTGGAGCAGCTGCCTCCCTTCCTCGGGTGTGATGCATCTCATTAGGATTCCGGAGGGGCTCCTCTTGTATAAGTCGGAGTCAATCATGACATATGCTTGGCAACGACGTCGGACGCGTTCTGCTTCATCCCGGTCTTCCGGCAGCTCTTGCTGAGTTAAGAATTTGATGAGCGGCGTCCTCCAGTCGGCGTCAGTCATGGCGACTTCGTTCGCAGCTTGTTCGTCGGAAGTTGTCTTTGTCATGATGGTTGGTTCATAGAGATGCTCGACAAAGACGTCTGTTGGCGCAGCTTCGCGCTTTGGACCCGAACTGTGCCAACTCATCGGCTGCTTCATTGTTGTCTCTCAAGACATGTAAGAGTTCGAGCCCGTCAAACTTGTCTTCAAGTTTGCGGACCTCTTGTCGGTAGGCCTCCATGGTGTCGTTTAGACAGGACCAGTCCTTTATTACTTGGTTGACGACCAGCTGGGAGTCACCTTTCACGATGAACCAACGTATCCCGAGTGAAACTGCGAGGCACAGTCCATGTAGCAGAGCTTCGTACTCGGCAACGTTGTGTGAGGCGGAGAAGTGGAGGTGAAGGACGTATCTTAGCCTTTCCCCAGTCGGGGAGATCAGCACAACTCCTGCTCCCAAGCCGGTGATCCTCTTGGATCCGTCGAAGTGCATGGTCCAGTGTTGGAGGTCTTCTCGAGGTACATTCTCTTGTTGCTCAGTCCACTCGGCCAGGAAATCCGCCAAGGCTTGTGACTTTATGGACGTCCTCGCCTTAAAAGTCAAGTCCAACGGCATCAGCTCTAGAGCCCACTTGGCGATGCGCCCAGTCGCCTCCCGGTTGTGGATGACATCGCCGAGTGGAAAAGAAGTGACGACGGTGACCGAGTGACCCTAAAAATAGTTTGCCAATTTCCTCGCGGTTATTAGAACACCATAGAGTAATTTTTGTACCTGAGGGTAGCGAATTTTGGCTCCTGCCAACACTTCGCTAACAAAGTAGATCGGCCTCTGAATCTTCTGAGCCCGTCCTTCTTCTTCGCGCTCGACCACGAGGACCGTACTAACCACTTGATGAGTGGCTAAAATGTATAGCAGCAAAGGTTCCTGAGGCTGAGGCGAGGCCAGGACAGGCGGCGTTGTAAGAAACTCTTTGAAATCTTCAAAGGCATTGTTGGCTTCCGCGGTCCACTGGAAGTCGTCTGTCTTCTTAAACAATCTGAAGAAGGGCATGCCTCGTTCGCCAAGCCGAGAGATGAAGCGGCTTAACGCCGCCATGCAGCCGGTGAGCTTCTGGACGTCCTTGTGATTACTCGGGGGCTTCATGCTCAAGATGGCGTTGATCTTCTCTGGATTGGCTTCAATGCCGCGATGTGACACCATGAAGCCGAGCAGTTTGCCTGATGGAACACCGAAAGTGCACTTCTCTGGGTTCAACTTCATTCTGAAGGCCCGGATGTTTGCAAAAGTTTCTTCTAGGTCAGCGATCAGGTCTTCTTTCTGCTTGGTCTTGATGACAACGCCGTCGACATAAGCTTCTACGTTTTTGCCGATCTGCGTCTGGAAGCATCTTTGGATCATGCGTTGGTATGTGGCGCCGACGTTCTTCAGGCCGAAAGGCATGGTGATGTAGCAGTAGGCCCTAAACGGCGTGATGAAGGATGTCTTCAGGCAGTCGGATTCTTTCAAGCTGATCTGGTGATAGCCCGAGTAACAATCCAAGAAACTAAGAAGTTGGCGAGCCGGCATGTTGAGTCAACGACTTGGTCGATGCGAGGCGGCCGAATGGATCTTTGGGACAGCTTTGTTGAGGTCGGTATAGTCAACGCACATGCGCCATTGCCTCGTCTTCTTGCGGACCGGGCCGGGTTGGCTAACCGTCGAGATGAAGGACTTCTTTGATGAAGCCGGCCAAGAGCTTTGTGAGCTCTTCCTTGATAGCGTCTTTTCGGTCTGCGCAAATCTGCGTAATCGTTGTTTTATCGGTTTGGCGTCATCTTTGACGTGCAAAGAGTGCTCGATCACCTCCCTAAGAATTTCAGGCATATCAGATGGTTTCCAAGCAAAAATATTTTTATTATTTTGGAGGAAGGTGACGAGCGTGCTTTCCTATTTGGGATCTAGTTCAGCGCCGATTACAGCAGTTTTTGAGGGATCCGACGGATCAAGGGAGATCTTCTTGGTCTTGGCATCGCCGGATCCTGATTTGGCTATCTTCTTCGCGGGGACTTCGCCCTCTGCCGAAGTTGATGCAGCCAATCGGACTTCTTGTTGGCCGCGCAATCTCTCGCGAGATTGGGCCATGTCGCAGCTCTCCTTATCGCAGGTGAAGGCTTGCTTCACATCGCTGCGAAGAGTGATGACGCCGTTGGGACCCGGCATCTTCATGCAGAGGTAGGTGTAATGTGGGATCGCCATAAATTTGGCAAGCGCAGGCCTTCCGATGATGGCATGGTATGCTGTTTCGAAGTCGGCCACCTCAAAAGTGACGTTCTCCGTTCGGAAGTTCTCTCGGGCCCCGAAGGTGACGGGGAGGGAGATGTGCCCGAGTGGTGTAGATGATAGCCCCGGGATGACTCCGTGGAAGGGGGTTGAGCTTGCCTTCAGTTCAGCCCTCGGGATCTGCATCTCGTCCATGGTCTTGGCGAACAGGATGTTGAGGGCACTGCCTCCATCGATGAGGACGCGCTTGAGCCTGATGTTGCGGACCACGGGATCCAGGACGAGTGGATAGCGCCCCGGGTGAACCACTCGGTCAGGGTGATCCGAGCGGTCAAAAGTGATGGCCACTTCCGACCATCGTAGGTACTGAGGGACTTCGGGTTGAGTCGCGTTGACCTCTCGGTCAGTTAGCTTCTGTTTCCTCTTGGATTCATAGGCTAGCGGCCCTCCGAAGATGTGATTGAGCTCTCCCACAGGGTCTTGGAAAGGTTTGGCATTCTCAGCCGCGTTGTTTTTCTTGGCGCCCGATGGACCAGCCTCATCAGTCGGCTTCTTGTTGAGCTGCGCCGCGTACTGCTCGGCGAACTGTTTGTAGATGAAGCAGTCCTTAGCCGCGTGCTTATGATTGGGATGATGAGTGCATTGGGCGTTCATGATGGCGTCGTGGCGACGACTCGAGGCGGCGTTGAGTGTTGGAGGTTGCGGCTACTAGGTCCTCGGATCGGCGCTTGCGATCTTTTTGGGCCAGTTGTTGCCGTTATCCTTCTTAGGATTCCGGCTTCCTCCCGCCTGCTTGTCTTTCCTCTTGTCGGGCCGGTCTTGACGGGCAGCCTTGATGACGTCGTTGGATTTGGCGTAGGAGTTCGCCGTCTCGAACATCTGTTTCACCGTCTTCGGTGGCTTGCGCCCGAACTTCCCGATTAACAGCTCATCACGGACTCCCTTCTGGAAGGCGGCGATGATGATGTCATCGGTAATGTTGGGAATCTTGTTGCGCTTCTCGGAGAAACGACGGATGTAATCCTTCAGAGGCTCGTCCGGCTTCTGGATGACGTTGTATAGATCGAAGTGTGTGCCGGGCCTCTCGAAGGTACCTTGGAAGTTGGCAATAAAGTGGTCCCTCAGCTCGCTCCACGAGCCGATTGAGCCTCTTGGCAGGCTCGTGAGCCAGTTCCTGGCGGAGTTAGTGAGGGCCACTGGAAGATAATTGGCCATAGCCTTGTTGTCGCCGCCTGCTGCGCGGATGGCGAGAGTGTAGACGGTAAGCCATGACTCGGGGTCGGTCTTGCCGTCGTACCTTTCAATTCTGTGGGCTTGAAACCACTCGGCCGGTGCACTCGGCGAAGCTCCCAGTGAAGGCCGGCACTCCGTCATCGTCACTATCGGGTGATCCCCTCCGATCTTCCCGGATGCGTCGGTCTCGCTCCTGGTAGCCGCGATCGAGGACTTCCCGCAGATCACTCGACGGGGTCTTCGGTTGGCTGGTTGGGTAGCTGGAGCTGTTGTTGCAGCGGACGCGGTGGTGGACGGGCGGACGTCCGTGTCGTTTGTCGCGGGAGTCGGCTGTTTGATCCTGGTACTTCTGCGTGGACTCGCGGCGTGGGCCTCTTGGCCTCGTCGTCGACCGATCCGGCTCGGGCCTCTTATAGTCTCCCGACCTTAGAGCGGGAGTCGACTTTTGTCGGGCGTTTCGGCCACGGACTCGCCGGCCTTCGTGCCGAGGTGGTGGGGTGGCCGTTGGCGTGGCCGCGACGATGGTCTTGATCTTGTCAAGTATTGGAGTCACGTCGCGGGTGCCGTCTCTATGATGGTGTCTAGGAGTGTGAGCGCGGCAACGCGTTACGCGTGGCGTCCGGAAGATGTTGGCGTTGCGGACCGCGTTTGAAGAATGGCCTCCCGAGCGGATCGTCCGCCGCGCGTAGATCTTGCTTTCTTTTGTCGCCTCTTCCTGCGTTTCTTCTCCTCTTCGGCCATCTTGCGCTCCTGCTCAATCTTGGCTCGCTCTTCTTCACAAGCCTCTTGGCCATGGCTGAGTCGGACTCGTCCGGCTCGGCCATGAGGACATAGCACTTCGGCTCGTAGTCCTTGCGGCGGTCGAGTCGCCGGCTTCATCGAGGGGATACCATAGAGGTCGTCAAAGCCGGTGGAGCGAGGTATTCATTGAGATCCGAAGATGAGCACGAGCCGAATGACGGGAGGATAACGGCGACCTCCCTCGATCCTGGGTAGCCTGGGTCTGGATCGTTCCAGTCCAAGTCAGAGCTTGGGGATGCGGGTTCCTCCGAGCGGGTCAACCCCGACTCGGGGGAGAGGAGTTTGCCGTAGATCTCGGCGGCATTTGGTAACCCAAACGGCACCGAGAGGTCTTCTTCCGAGTAGATCGTCTCCGTCGGGGAGACGAGAAGATCGGTGCAGATTTCGGCGGTGTTCGGGCCATCCGAACGGTGCCGAGTGAAGTCCTTCGTTGGAGCGAGCAGATTGCATCTCCGTCTTGAGGATGTCGTCGAAGATCTCGGCGCTATTGGGGAGCCCGAACGGCGCCGAGTGGGTTTTTCCTTCCGACTAGTTTGAATCCGAGTCGAAGGAGGAGTCGTCGAAGAAGTTGGCGGCGAAGTCGCCGAATCCTGAAGGTGATCCCATCACGCTTGTCGGCAAGATTGTTGAAGAAGTCTCGACGCGCGGCCCCCTACCTGGCGCGCCAACTGTCGAAACTTGGTTTCGGCAATATAATTTCTGGGGTCGCAGTCAAGATCGCCAAGCACGATGGGTTAGAAGGAAAAGAAGATTTAGACAGGTTTAGGCCCTCTCGTGAGGTAATACCCTACTCCTGTTTCGGTGGATTCGATCCGTCGAGTGTCTTTATTGATCTCAGGATCTAAAGCTGAAAGCTAAAAGCTAATTTCCTATCGGAATATCAGATCTCACATAGGATATCCCTCAAGGGACGCCCCTCACCCCCTTATATAGTCTTGGGAGGAGGGATTACAGATCGAAAACCCTATCTTACTCTAAGTCAGTTTCCTCAATCTTACCAAACCGTGACTATAGGCCGATTGCCTTATCTCTATCGGCAATCGTAACACCCAAGTCATGTTTGGTTTACAGATATGGCAGGCGCAATCTATCCATATCTCCAGTCGGATAAGCTTGACATGTAGATACCCGATTGCCATAATCTTCACAATAATAACGTTATTATGATAAATCCGTACCTATAATATCATGCTAACATTAGCATGGTAACTAAATGTATCATGCCTAATAGCAAAACTATCAGATTTGATAATATGTTAACGTCAACATTGTTATCAAAGATATTAGATTTGATATATATGATATCATACTCATACTGATATTATCATGACGTGAGCATGATATTTATGTGATATTAAATGTATCATATCCGGTATCTATATGATATATCATGCTGACGTCATTAGTTATTTTGTTGTAATTGTATCGATTTATAGTCTCTCTTAGATGATGTATTATAGTACTAAAAATTTGAACAGATATTTAAAATAAATTTGTTTATTTTGGGACAACGAAAAGGATACGTCACAAATATATCAATATAAGGTTTACAGTCATGCCCATATACGCTAACAGAGGGCTCTAGCAGACGTTCTTCTAGTAGTATTTGACTGCTTATTGTAGGGATTAAATTCCAGGAAATAGTGTTAAGCAATTGAGTTATTCTCAGTCCGTATGTATGTTGTTTTCAGATGAAACCAATCTACAAATTTACGGTCCAGGAAAAAACCATCAGCATTGCTTAAATAACTTTGTTCTACAATGCTTCCTCTATTTTGGATTATAAAATGTTTTAGGTTTTGAATAGATTAAGATATAAACTAATGTAAATCCTTCGTATATATGTTTAAATTCATATGTACATATGTTTAAATTCATATGTATATATGTTTAAATTCATATGAATGTTAGCGAATATAGACGAAAGATGGAAAAATCAAAACGTCTTATACTATAAACTTATACTATAAACGGAAGAGGTATTCTTTTAGTTTTATAATGTATACATAATTTATCCCAATAAAGAATCTATGCCACTATCAAAATTCAGTCAACAAAAATCATCATAAAGAACAAACAGCGCACTAGCAAATATCAATCCACACCTACCAGTACCATTTAGGGCTCATTCGATTTGAAGTATTTCCATAAGATTATTATAGAAATTGAAACTTTAGAATTTTTTTCATATACACCATTTTTCTATATATACCAATAGATCCTATCAAATTTCTAAGAACTGTAGTTTTACAACCTAATTCCATATAATTTTTAGCATGAGATGAGAACTCTTGAAAAAAAATCTAAGAAATGCAATTCTTAGCAAAAAAAATGCATGTGACATCCTAATCCTAAACTTTTTCTATTCCTTTTATTTAAAAACCCTATGAACCAAATAAACCCTTAGATGCGCCTGCACTGGTGACATATAATATGATTTAACATATTACTTCACATATCTGCCTGAATAAGTACATCGAGATTATTGTAATCAAGGTTAAAAAAGGACCGGTAACCGGGCATAGAACACAGTCAATCATGATTCATGGAACCAGTGTCCCAGCACTGATCCTGGAGCATCGAGGAAGTTTTTTTTTTCTGCCGATCTAAAGCTGTCTAAGCTCTGAAGCTGCATCGATCAGCAAGCTTGAAATTGGAGCAATGACAGACAAACATGCCATTACATATCCCTATTGGTTCTTTGCATATACCAACTGATATCAGAATGTAGAGCACTTCATTGCAATCTGGTACAAGGATCACTTGCTCAGAACATAACTGTTTCGTTGCTCAGATTTGCAAATGTTTTGACTGAAGATGACAGCATTGGTCTAGGAGTTGCCAAACGCAAGGATGGCGCCGCCGCAATGCAGAGATACCATCCTCAGTACATCTTGGGTATGAAAATTGACGATTATTGCGGATATCTAACATGGCTTGTAAGCATGCCAGACTTGGTAAGGGCTCCATGGTTTATAATCCGCAGGATGTTAACACTGCACAAATGATGATACGAGCTAACGTTTAGTCCTTGTAGACAAGAGGCTTGTTGACCCAGCGGATGCGGCATCCACAGGCCTGCAGCATCTGAAGCAGCTCAGGAGACAGCACAGTTTTCAGCCCACTCAGCATCTTCAGTTTCTTCAGCCTCCCGCAAGCCGCTCTCAGTGCCATCTCGAACCCTTCTATAGAGACCCATGAGAGGTGTACCATCTTCACATCCTGGAGGCACCTCAGGGAGCTCAACAGGTGGCAGAGACCCAGGCCAGTGACTTGGCAGTAGGATATAGTAAGCTGCAGAAGAAGAACCTTATAAGCTTACTGTTTCTTTTAGAACTTTCAAGGGAATATTCACATTATAAGACGTTTTGGGTTTTGAATAGATTCATGTGTGGATGCATGGATGTGCTTCATATATTCATATGGATGTTAGTGAATCTAGACGAGAGATGAAAAGGTCAAACCGTCTTATAATATGGACCAGAGGGAGTAAAATTCAGGAGAAAATTTACCTGTCTAAGGTTTAGCGCATATCGGGCAAGAGCCCACAAGCCAGCATCATCCACAGAATAGCAACGCTTCAAGTCTATCTCTATCAGGTTCTTGCAGCCGATGGCAACTGAGGAGATTCCAATACCTGTTATACGGACCAAGCACCTCAGTTCAAGGTTCGTGAGCTCCTCCAGAGAGCCTAGGTGGCCCAAACCACTGTCAGTAATCTTGTTGCAGTAGCATAGGTTTAGCATCTTAATCTTCTTGCAGCCATTAGCTAAAGCTGCCAACCCATCATCGGTAATAGAATTGCAGCTGTTGAAATAAAGGAAGACATGTTAATTTCACACGCAGAAGATGACTGGGGAAGTAAAAAAAACAACCAAGAAGATTAACTAACCGATAGAGATCAAGCTCAATCAGCTTTCCACAGCTTGAACTGATAAAAGCAAGACCTTTGTCAGAAATACTTGAGCACAGGCCTAATTTCAGTACGAGCAGTTCAGAGCACTTGGCCAAGTGCTGTAATGCTGCAAAACAAGTGATTCGTTTTACATGATATTGCACAAATAAAAAGAAGGCTTGGAATGAAAAATGAGCAAATGAAGCATCATGAGGTAAGGCAGACCTGCATCATTCACTCCACAGTCAGTGAGGTCTATCTCCTTAAGATTGGGGCAGGAGGTTGCAATCTGCTCCAGTCCCTTCTCACTAATAGATGTACAGGATTCCAACCGGAGGCGTTCAACCATCTTACAGTTGTCAGCTATTGAATCAAGGGCATTGTTGGTAAGGAGGTTACAGCATGTGAGATCAATCACCCTTAAGTGGCTGCATTGAGTTACAAGTGAAGAGATTCCTTCATCTGTAACGCCATTGCATTTGCTAAGGCCAATCTCAACCAAGTTGTTACAACCACCAATGGCCAGAAGAACAGAGGACGAGGCTTCAAGACCATCAAGTCTAAGCACTGTCAAGGTATCCTTCAGTTTTGCCAAGTTGGCCAGGAAAGACTGTCTCATTTCCTACAAGTTTCAACCACAGGATATCAGTCATCCACCATCATTGATTATATATTCACAATTTAAAGTACCTTCACATGTGTTATTCAGATAACCATCTTTTTCTAACATAACCATCTTTTTCTAACATAAATGTGAAAAACATGCAATTGACAGCAGGAGTGCCAACTCACATGCAGACTATCAGCAGCATTTAACTTCCGGAGAAAATTGTGACCATCTATGAGTGAAGCTAGTCCCTGGGAGGTCACATGATCACATCTTGAAACATCAACACTCTGCAATGAAGGAAATCCTTGGAAGTTAGAATGGATCAATGCTAACAAACATTCAATTGCCAGCTAAATAACCAAAGTCCAATTTGTAGAAGAGTAAGTAACATATCATAACAGATATAAGAATATCATAGTTCCCACTTTCTAGGAAGCTACAAATTTGAAGCATCCTTACACATGTCATAACTGACATGACAAAATGTGCAATAAAAGCCTATAAAAGTAAGTGTCCCCATTGTCACACAGTGATTACCTGCAGTGAGTTGCTCCCCTTGCCTAGTAATTCCAGGCCATCATCATCTATGCATGAGCAACAAACCATTGCCAACTCCTCAAGTTTCTCAAGTGAGGATATTGATTTAAGGGATTCATTTCCAACCTGGTCATAAAAAAATCTGTTTTAGTTTTAAAGAACCCAATTACATCAAGAACATAACGACATAGGAAATTGTACATCAATAATAGCTGTCCAAGATGCAGCATAATGCAGCAAGGACAAAAAGCAGCAAACATCCATAATATTGACACGTAAAGCACAATCATTCTACTGCAAAGTCGAAATGTTCCTGCTTCCGGCCAGTGGTACATTCTTCAACCATGTCAAGAACAGCTGATCAGCTCTATCTGACCTAGCCAGCCAATTTGATTACTTAATATCAATGTTGGTTGAACCCAAGCTCACCCTTCTAGCCAACTGAAATTAACGGAAAAGGACTCATCTTCTTGCCATTTTCTTCAGAAGTTATGTCTTGACGAAATGTGATCAAAAGTACTCCGAAACTCATGCTCCAGTTACTTCCTATTAGCAAAGCTGTTCTAAACACACCATGAATCCACCATACAGGTATCCACAACAGTAATCTGCCGCCACTAAATGAATCAGGCTCAAAAGAAGCAAGTGTAGATGTCCCATGGTAAATTTCTCGTGTGATTACAAAAGGACAAGTAACTAGTACCAAATTGCAAGACTTCAACCTTCTCCAGGTACAAACTTTTTCATATCTGGACAAACCACCATCACACCAGTTTTGCTGATGTTCCTATTGCCATCAGGCACCGAAATTTAACTTTTTGTACAAACAGAAGATCTAATTCAAGGCAGGTGCCAAGATGTTACTACCAATTTTCTAAGAGAATATCATACTACCAAACAGAATAAAGATGTAACTTTTTCCTACTCCAGTTGTGTTCCTCGAAATTTTGACCAATAAATGGCCACTGGTATCCCTTGAAGCAACAGTTTCACTCAAACACATCCGCTTCTAACCAGAATTAACCAACCAGTAAGCCCAAGCTCCAATAACTGTACATTTTCCATGTCAAAATCAACCCACAACGAACTATCAAAGTCACACTTTACGTCCTTATTTGTCGCCATGCTGTGCATATCATTCCTAGTCCTAGAATGAACCTAACAACAAGTAAAAGTCTTTCCAGCATATAAAGCAAAGAACAATTTCATCAGCTCCTACGGGAGTATACCTTCAGGTAGGAGATGTCAAGGCTCCGGAGCTCGTGGCACTTCTTGGAGAGCAAATCGATGCCGATGTCGGAGATCTCGCGGCACCACTTGAGGCTCAGCTTCTCCAGCCTAGAGCACCCGACGACCACCTTGGCGAGCCCCATGTCCGTGACGCCGAGGCACTTCTCAAGGCTCAATTCCCTCAGCCCCGTCGCCGCCGCCAGCGCGGCGGCCTCACGGTCGCCCGCGCCGACGCAGTGCGACAGGTCGACGGCCTCCAGCCTCGGGCAGGCCGCCACAAGCGCGTCGAGGCCACGCCACCCGACGCCGCTGGCCCGCGCGAGGCAGACCCGGCGCACTCCAGTGAGATCCACGCCGGCGAGCGCCGCGGCGAGGGACGCGTCGTCGAGGGAGGCGCACGCGGAGAGGTCGAGCCGCTCCAGCGCCGGGAACGCGCGGAGGAGGCGCGCCAGCGGCTCACGCCGGAGCACCCGCAGCGCGCGGCGGTGCGCGGCCTCGGCGCGGGCGAAGGCGTGGCTCACGAGCCTGCACGCCTTCCGGTCCCGCGGCTCCCTCACCCGGTCGAGCACCTGCCCGAGCAAGTCCAGCGACAGCGCCGCAACCCCTCCCCCACCCCCACCTCCACCTCCATACCTCTGCACCTCCTCGCTCATCGATCCCACCACCACCAGCACCACCAAAGCTCCCAAGATCCAAGAACCGATCGAGCGCGCGCGCGCGCACGCGGTTATGTGGGGATGAAGAGGAAGGAGAAGACGGCGACTAGAGGGTGGTCGTCGGGGAGCGGGAGGCGATGGTCAGCTAGCCGGCGTCGAGGTCGGGAGGGCACGCAGCGCCGCAGCATGGTAGGGGAGCACCCACCACCAACCACAGATTCAGCAACGCCCGGCCCGGCCCTGATCCGGCGCACGCACACACCCACGCGGCGGCGGCAGCGGAGGAGGAGGCGGGTCGGGGTCGGGGTGTACGGACGGCGAGGAGGGGGAGAGGTGGAGGAGATGTTGAGGTGGGGAGAGATGGCGCCGGTCGGAATACCGCCTGCCTCAGGTAGGAGAAGAGAAGGTAGCAACTGAGAGTGGTGGAGGGGAGGAAGATGACGGAAATGACCCTGTCCTTTTGTAGATGTACTAATTTCAGTGTTTTAGTTTTGTTTAGTTTAATTAATGGTTGTTATTGCTCCCTGGCAGCTTTATCCTTTTGGATTTGGATGTTCTTTTTTTTAAACTGGATTTGGATGTTACTAGTTATATATTTATGGTTTTTTTGGAAAAATATAGTACAGATGCTTATAACACGTACATCGACCTGAGAGTGGTGAAGGGAGGAAGATGACCGAAATGACCCTAATTTCAGTATTTATTTTAGTTTAGTTTAGTTTAATTAATGGTTGTTATTGCTCCTAGTAGCTTGATCTTTTTGTGGATTTGGATTTTACTATTTGTTGTATATTTAAGGTTTTTGGCTATATGTGACATCTTGACTATAAATATCTTTTCTGTATGTTTAGTTTGGTTTATGGAATGGAATTAAGGACTTGCTTAAAAAGCAAGCTCATCACAATAATCACAACTGATGTTTAATATTCATTTGATCTTATAATTAAGATTCGGTAAATATGATCTTTTTTACATAGAATTAAATGATTTCTATGGATAAATTGAATTATTGAACAAGATATCACACTTAGCTAAAGAATAATGTTCAATCAGTAGAATGATAATAATAATAGTAATGCATTTAGATGTTGCTATTTTAATATTCTCAACATATTTTTTGTTTTGTTTAAATTAGATAATTAAAATACTGGTGGTACGGGTTGTTTAACCCAATAATAAAACTAAAAAAGGCATTCAAAGCAATATTTATATGGTATGCTTTATAGCTCTAAGCAGCTAGCAAATAATATCTTGGCCTTTTGGTTGTATCGCAGAAGTTGAGAAGTTGAAATGCCAAAAGACGACATCATGCAATAAAAACATAAGACAATGGTTAACTAAGAGGTCCGTCGTATACTCGCATGATACGGATCACTAAATTGGGTTGCGCCACTTGGCCACCACTATATGGTTTTTGGTTATATGTGATATCTTGACTATAAATGCATTTTATGTAAGTTTAATTTGGTTTATGGAACAGAATTAAAGACTTGCTTAAAAAGACAAGCTCATCATAATTATTGCAACTGAGACTTAATAGTCATTTGATCTTATAAATAAGATTCAGTAATAGTATTATGATTTTTTTGACATATAAGTGGATGATTTCTCGGATTATTGAACAAGATATCGCACTTAGCTCGACAATAATTTTCATTCGGTAGCATGTAATGGTAATACATTTAGATGTTGCTATTTTAACCTTCTTTAGTTTAAATTAGATAATTAAAATATTGATGGTACTAGTTGTTTTAACCCAACAAGGGAATTAAAAATTAGGCATTCAAAGCGATATTCCATATGGTATGCTTTATATCTTCAAGCTACCAAATGATTTACCAAATGATATTTGACTCTTGGTTGTATCGTGGAAGTCAAGGAGTTGAAATGCCAAAAGACGACATCGTGATAATAGTTACGTAATAGGTCCGTCGCATTATACAATTCACTAAACTGAGTTGTGTCGCTTAGACATCGGTGTCGTATGAGTTATGTGTTGAAGATTTTATTTTTATGTCATATTATATTATATCAGAGTAAAAATATAACAGTGTAATTTTATAACATATGAAATTATAATAAGACGACAACATATTTTACCTACTTATATTTCCGATAAACTTTAGGATTTCATGATCATCGATGGTAGGTTTGTTCATAGCCTCTCCGATGATGCTTGCTTCCACTTGTTGATACGCAGCTATCAAAATACAAAGCTCAGGCTTTGTCCTCAAGGTGATGACATCAACACAAATAAAATTCCAAGTATATTCTCAAACAATATAGGGCATATTTACTTTATTATAAAAAATTAAAACCTTATGTAATATTAATATTTAGTATTACCAAATTTTAATAAGGTAAGATAAAGATAGATATTGTTTAATTTATTACCTACCAAATTTTCAGAATAGCTTTGAGATTAGAAAGTTGAATTACAATTGGTAGTGTTGTTTAGTAATGGTACGTTTAGTTTCTGACTTCCTAAATTTTTGGCACTATTAAAATTTAAAAATTTTAAAAATGATAAGAAAGTGAATAAACCCATAGTATTTTCTTGTGGAAATAAATGGAATACAACTAATTTTGAATTGAACAATTCACTTCCTGAAAAGATTATACCCCCAAGAGCCCAAGTCATTCTCAAAATCCTATAACTTCATGGTGACATGATCTAGGATGCCATTAAGCCACTAACAAACCCCACTCTAGACTAAAGAAAACGCGGCCAAGAATTTCGGAGCCATTCCAGGAAGGTTCTTTGCCGGATAGGTTGCACTTGGGAGAGGTAGAAGTGAACTCTGAACTCTTCACTCACGCTGAAGCGGCGAATGCCAAACCTACGTACGAGCTGAAGCTGGATAAGCCTAACAAATCCCATCCCATCCTGACCTCACCTGATTGATTCTTCGTAGCAGGCACAGTATTCAGAGAGGGGCATTTTGGGGAGACCACTAGTTTGCCGGCGCCGGCCGCATTCTGATCGGTGGAAGCCGGCCGGCGGCATCTGTCTGCTGCAGGCGACCAGCCTCCCCCAGTGCCTGTCTTGGAAGAAACCTGAATTTCCTCTCTTCTTCATATGGTTGAGTGAGTATATGCTGCGGTTATTCTCTTGTTCAACTTTTGGACCAATCTTTTTTCTTCTTTCGTTTGAGAGTGGACCAATCGATCTGTTGTCAGGGACACAGAACTGAATGAAATTGAAGGGGTGTCATTTGCTTAATTTGCTTTACTTTAAATCAAGTTTAAAATAATAGGAGTGTTTAAGGGCGCGTTCGCAAGTGATTCTTGTAGAGCGATGATTAGCTACACGTAAAATGAAAAACATGATTAGCATATAATTAATTAAGTATTAATTTATAAAAAATTAATAAATAAATTTATTAGATTTTTAAAGCAACTTTTATATAAAAATTTTCGCACGAAACATATCATTTAACAGTTTGAAAAGCGTACTAACAAAAAAACGAGAAAAATAGTGTTTTGAAAGGCCCTAAGTCTGTATTGAAGAGCATGTACACATGATAAAAATAGATGAGCTATACCTAAAAAATTTTAACCAGGTTTTGGACACCCTCCTCATATACTCTACTTCTGCCCCTGCCCTCCAAAATATGTAGAAGATTTGAGGTTTTCGTCATGAAATTTTGGGTCTACCGATCTGGCGTAAGAAAAATGATTTTGTTTGAATATAGTAATAAATTATTCAGATTCGGTGAAAATCTGTTCAAAATTTATAATATCTCATGAAACGTTCCGCTGCACTTATTTTCAATGTGGTGTACCCAACCCGCATAGTAGGTTGTGTCTTCAGATACGGTAGCGACGGCTAAGTTGCAGCAACTGCATTGAGCAGGTGAACAGGGTAATTTCAGCCCACCCATCCCTCCAAAATAATTTTTTTATTCTGAAGTAGTGAAATTGAAGTAGATTTGGTTCTTTGGACGGAAATAAAGAAAACTCTACCTTAAAATTGTGTCGTATTCAGTAAAGAGTGTTTTTTACTTTTGTGAGAATATAGGCTTTAAATGTGTTCAAGTAGGCGTTGACTGAAAAATCATGACTTTTTTACGGCGTGGCGAAAGGAGCAAGCAACCATGTAAAATATCTTAAGAAAATGATTTTGGACAAATTTCATTTGAGAACCAGGGGATCAGTAAACTAATGCTTCTTGAAGAACCTCATGACATTAATCAAATATCCAGTGTTTTGGCTTTTCTATTCTTGCCCCCTGATCATCGTACTAACCTAAGCTAAGATGGAGGAATCTCCACGTAAGCACCGATTAGGCAGAGGAAACCAAATTCTTTTCTTTTTTCTTTCTCAGATGGGCCAAGTTCACTTGGATGGTTCTAGATTCCAATCAAGGAATTTAATTATAACCAATCAAAATTCCTGCAATAAAATCATTTTTTCTGTTCTGGCTACTGTCTATTCGAACTCTGAAAGGTCATGTAGCATATATGATGAATATATTATGGTGATAAGGTGGTGATGAGTGAGACATCAGATAAGTTAACATCAGGATATGTGACACATGCAAACTTGCATAGGGTATCAGCCTCCCTCAGTTCAACACCTGTTAATTGTGATGGGTTATATATATGGGAATAATAAGCAGCTGTTCAGATCTAGTAGAAAACCGCAGATTGATCTAGATGTGTTACATATCTGCAGGTGTAGAAAAATTCAGAGATGTTATTCCAAAGCAGTTTTGGTGTGGTTGATGATATGAATTCTTGTGTGGCTGGAATTAGTGGCTCAGCAGCTGGGATTTGGTACAAGCTGATTGGTTGATGAGAAAGAGAAGAATATTAATTGAACAATTTAATTATAGGTTATGCATTGGAAGGAGGATTTAACAATGGATCAGATGCTTGATTGATTTATGAAATGTTGGGTACAGAATCATATACCGAAAATCATATGAACTCCAGGTTTGACAATAGGACAAAACTGATATAGAAAAGAAGATGGCTGGCAAATATACCACGGTGGCCGGATACATAAGTTAGTGAATAATTAACCAAGGTTTGGTCATCTGAACCTATCAATCTATCATATATATCTTCATCGATCATTAGTAGCACGAGGTTGCGATTGGGAGTATGACATCCAACGTCGTGGTGATCCTCTCCTCATCTTCTATTTGTATTTATTTTTATCAATTACATGAAACAATCAAAATAATCCTACTAATTCAATCCAATTTTATCTGTAACGCGATCGGAGTAAAGACCGGAGCAAAGACAATCCAGCAATCGCCTGAATGACTGACACTTACAGAACAAGTCACTGTCAGGATGGAGACTTTCTTGCTGCTCGATCAACCGTAAGGTAAAAGCACTTGGGTACCAATTATGGCCAGTAAAATTCAGAGAATGCACAACAGTTAACTGCCATTCTGCCGAGAAAACAGTAAAAATTAGATGTTAGGAAACCAAACTCTCAGCCACTCTCATGCATTGAGTTATTTTATAGGCTAGCTCTGTGAGATAGGATTGTCAGGAGAGTTAGCCGGCTCTGTATAAGAAGACACAAGATAGTCGGTTAGAATTAATCTACCCCTATATATAAAGGAAATAGTGTTTCTATCCAAAAACCCTTAAGTGTTTATAAAATTAACCTGCAGTCCCAATCTGAAAAGAAAGAGAGGCTTGGATGAAAAAAGACCGCTCATACGCCCTTCCTCCCGCCCCATCCACACCGCGCTGCGCGCTCTCCCTCCCGTCGCTCGGAGCTCCGCGCCGTGCACGTGCCCCTACCTCTCGTCCTCATCCGCGTCACACCCCGACTTCACCGTTGCAACGCACGTGCATAGTTGATATATATATATAATCTATAACTATCTATAAAACAAGTAGTGTTTCTACCCAAAATTTTGTTCTGTCTGGCTATTTTACAGAAAACCCCTTAATTTTTTTCCAAAATTAACCCGCAGTTAGGGGTGGTACCGGCTCGGCTCGACTCGGCTTGGCTCAGATAAGCTCGGTAGAGAGCCAAGCCAGGAGGCTCGGCTCGACTCGTGAGCCGGCTTGAGCCAGCTTGTTGAGCTCGCGAGCCACTTTAATATAGTGCAATTTATGTACAAATTACATTTCATTTTTTAGCCTATTAAACATGCAAATATACAATTAAAAAAAATAAAAAGTGATATATTAAGTCCATAATTAACGTAATAACACTTGTCCATCGATAATTATCCATGCAAATGTAGTGATGCAACTAGATTAGATATTATTACTATTATAATATAAAGCATTAGATCCATATTGACTATCACAAAATCATAAAAAATATTGATTTATTGTCACATCAACAACAAAACAAGCAAAAAAATAGCAAAACAAGCAAAACATTACGCCCGCTTTGTACATTACATCGGCTTGTTGAGTTCACGAGCAACTCGCGGCGACTCAAGCGGCTCGTTATAGCTAATGAGCTAAACCCTTGGCGCAGCTCGTTAGCATTTCTCGACGAGCCGAGCCGAGTCAACCACGAGCGAACGAGTTAGCGAGCTACGAGTATTTCGTCGCCCTACCCGCGATCCCGTCTGAAAAGAAAAAAGGGCTTGGATGAAAAAGACCCCTTCGCCTCCCTCCTGCGCCCTCCCTCCCGTCCCCATCTGCGTTACGCCCGTGTCACGCGTGTGCTCTCCTTCCATCGCTGCTCGAAGCTCCCACGCCCTTTTGTACCGTTCCCATCAACACAATTGCTAGGTAAGAAAGAAAGTTAAACCTGTATTTAGTCTTGCTCTTTCTGATCTGTTCGTCCCACCCAAGATCAGGGCAGCTACTGCAGGCCTCCCCTCCCGTCGAACACCAACGCATCCGTGCGCATAATACTTGTACTGGTCACAGTCAAACTAGCTGGTGACTATTAGGTGATATTTGGAATCTTGTTGAAGCTGGGTATTATTAACTTCAAAATCCATGAATCTGAATCATTACATTAATAATATTTTTATTAATCATTTTATTCCTATTTTAGATAAAATATAAAATGTAATTAACGAGAGTAAATCTCACGTAACCCTAAATATTATGGTTGCAAAATAATATGTATTTTGATATGTGACAATAACTTCAGATATTATGATCGTACTGTTTCATAAACCACATCTTAACCGATTTTATTTGCTGCCGTATCAAAATAAAAAATGGTTACCTTATATGGCACATAAATTTGAGATTTGATTTTAGAACGATAAGTATGATAAATTAAAGAATAAGTAGTTAATGACATGGTTTTATAAAATTTTATTGTCAGAAATTTAGGCATTTTACGACATATTTTAGTTCCAAATAAATCACTAAAACAGGCAATACGGTGCACAAGAAAATATTAAAGAAAGTATTCATATTAAAATCACATTTTAATATGAACACAAGGAACAAAAAGATGGATAAAGATGAATATATACCCTGGAGCAGGTGCAGTTGCTCGTGCAACTGGAGGAATATTCACTGGAGTCGTAGAAGCAAAAGCAGCCATCGCAAAGGTAAAGAAGTGAAAGCAGAACGATTAGCCACTGGGAAGCAGATCGACTGGCCACGGGAAGTAGCCGTACCAAATTAGCAGAGCGAGCAGTCGCGTAGAGTTGCGCTCCCCAAAAACTCAATTTCTCGTCTACTCGTGCAAGTGTCTCAACAGGGAGGAGTTTTCGGAGGCCTGCTCTCGGAAGATTTATGCGTGCAAAGCTTGCGACGGAAATGAAAACAACAGTAGCAGTAACCATTAACAGAGGAAGGAGAAGGGACAGACAGGGGCATCATTCACCAAGGAGAAGAAGGTGCAGGGGCGTCATTAACCAGGGTGAAAGATGAAGAGACAAAGGCACCATAAAGTCAAACCGTCGTAAAACTGTTTGTATTCCAGGCCTTCCTCGAGGCCCCGCACTCAGCTCGGCGAGGCAAGCGAGCGTGTGCGCGTGTGACCTTGCTCTATTTCCTCTCGGCTTCTCAAATGATAGTTATTGAGTCCATCTATTTAAGTCAGTGAAAATTCTTCTAAATCTTCCGTATGGTACTAAACCATTTTCAGTATTTTTTGTGAGCCTCGAAATTAATTAAATGGCCCAGCCCAATTACTCCACATCTATGACCCTGATACCATGTGGTCCAACCAGAAAAAAAAACAGAATTAAGCTCTCAGCGAGTCTGGTCGAGTTAAAAATTTGGTATGTAAACAATCAGAACCAGGCCGTCAGCCAGTATGGTCCAGTTAAAAAATCACAATCGAAATGTACATGTAGACTGAAATAAACCAATTGAACCGCTGGTGTTTTAAGAGAACCCTAAAACCCGTTAAAACCAGGAGAGAAAGAGGGCAGCAAGAACTTGATAGGAGGATATAGAGGAGAAAATCACTACTGGAAAAACCATCTTTGGTTGAAGTGTCAAAATCCACAATAGTTTCGGTCGGAGTTTTATCCGGGACTAAAAAATATTTTTAGTCCCGATTTAAAAAGACAACGGCTCTATAAGAACTTTAGTCCCGGTTCGTGTCACGAGCAGGACTAAACAGTTCAAATCTTGTCGAATGCGCGAGGGCGTCGGGGATCTTTAGTCCCGATTGATAATACCAATCGAGACTAAAGATTATTTTGATCTTTAGTGCTGGTTGGTAACAGCAACCGGGACTAAAGATGAGGTTCCTTTTTATACTTCTTCTTCCTCCTCCAGCCCGAGCCAACTACAATTGTCTTCAAACTTTTGCTCTAGCTAGAGAGGAGTCTTTGTCAAATTTTTTTATGATTTTATTTTGGTGATAATACATAAATCTTTGCTATCTACAAGGTTAGGAACTTCTTTCTCTTATAATCTATGCTTAGTATTTCGCTTTTTTTGCGGTTGTTTTTATACATTTTCATCTCTAGATTCTTATGCAAACATGAAGAGAGAGAAAATTTGTTTGGACTAATTATTTTACTAAGCATATTACATTGTGTTGAGAAAAATGCTTGGGAAAATAAAGAGAAAGAAAAGTATGCTTAGCACGTTACATTTGTAGGAATTTAGTACGTACAATTTTATCTCAAAAATATTTATGAAAAATAATGAGAGAGAATCTTTTGGACAAAAAAGATATAAAATAGATGACAAATAAAAAGAAATTTGATAGTAGATTAGAAAAGTAAGGTAATTTTAAGATCGTTAAAATAGTTAGAAATATGTACAATACGTACATTAAAAAACTTTTAAAATAATTAATTAATTTTATGTTTACCACTTTAAAAGACCTTTTAAAAATAATTCTAATTTGCGACCGCGTAGCCCACACGTTCCTCTCAATCTTTCATTCTCCGCAACACATTCGTCCCGTCTTCGTCTACCCGCCACTTTTTCTCCTCCTCCATAGTGTCCCATTGTTGTTGTTTTTGGCCTCAGAAGCGCAAGCCACGGCTATTTGCGATTGAGAAAAGCGTATTTTGAGGTAAGCGAATCACCTCGGATTCCTCGTGTTACTTGTTGCGCGACTGTTCTTCCCTACAAGTAGCGTATCTACACTTGCTCGATGGTGTGTCAGCGGTAGTATTGCGTATATGTTATTTTGATCTTTAGTGCCGGTTGGTAACACCAACGGAGACTAAAGATGAGGTTTCTTTTTATACTTCTTCTTCCTCCTCCAGCATATAATTATTGTCTGATTATATATATATAATTATTGTAATAATATTTAAATGATTTGAATTTCGTGGATTTTTCTTGTGATTTTTGTGCATTCCATGTAGATGGATCGACAATGGATGTATAACACGGACCGACGGTCGACAGAGTTTATTCAAGGCGTGCATTATTTTTTGAGTGTGGCCGATGCCAACAAGCAGAAGAGTTTCATACATTGTCCATACAAAAAGTGTAAAAATGAGAAGGAATATTCTACATCAAGAATTATTCATGCCCACTTGTTTCAGTCAAAATTCATGCCTCACTACATTGCTGAACATCGCACGGAGAGGTGGGGGTTGTAATGGAAGAAGATGAAGAAGACGACGATTACATTCCGGACTGTGGTCAATACGGTGGGTTTGAAGAGAATACAGCAGGCGAGGTGGGCGGGGATGCTGAAGAAAACGACGGTTCCGATGACCTTGGTCAGATATTGCGCGACGTACAGGGGGACTGCGAAGGTGAAAAGGAGGTGCAGAAATTGGAGTGTATGTTGGCGGACAACAAAATGTCCTTGTACCCAGGCTGTGAACAGGGCACAAAAAGTTGGGTACCACGCTGGAATTCTTGCAAGGAAGGCCAAAAATGGTGTCAGTGACAAGGCATTCGGCGAGTTACTAAAACTCATGAAGAACATTCTTCTAGAGGGAAACGAATTGCCGAAATCAACGTACGAGGCTAAGAAGTTAGTACGCCCTCTGGGGTGGAGGTACGAAAGATACACGCATGTCCTAACGATTGTATCCTCTACCGCGGTGAGGAGTACGAGAACCTAGAAGCATGTCCGGTTTGGAAAGCTCTTCGATACAAGATCAGACGAGATAATCCGGGCGAAGTTGACGGACGACCTTCAAAGAAAAGGGTTCTGCTAAGGTGATGTGGTATTTTCCTATAATACCATGGCTGAAGCGTCTGTTCGGGAACAAGGCGCATGCAAGGATGATGCGCTGGCACGCGGAAGAACGCCTACAAGACGGCATGCTGAGACATCCCGCCGATGGGTCACAGTGACGAAACATCGACAGAACATTTAAAGACTTCGGCGAGGATGCAAGAAACCTAAGGTTCGGCTTAAGTACGGACGTCATGAATCCATTTGGAGAGATGAGCGGTGGGCATAGCACTTGGCACTGTAACGATGTGTATCTACAACCTCCCGCCTTGGCTATGCATGAAGCGGAAGTACATTCGAATGCTTGGTTATTATTCAAGGCACAGAAGCAACACAGTAACGACATTGATGTATACTTGAGACCGCGATCAAAGATCTAAAACTGTTGTGGAAGAAAGAAGGTGTCTCCATGTGGGATGAGGATAAACGGGAGCGGTTTAACCTACGAGGGTTCTTTGTTTGTTACCATCAACGATTGGCACACTTGGCAACATATCCGAGCAGTCAAACAAGGGGTACAACGCTTGCACCCATTGTTTGGATGAGACCGAATGTACGTACCTGAAACACTGTAAGGAGGTAGTGTACATGGGTCATCATCGCTTTCTTGTTGCAAGCCACCCTGTCCGGAGAAGAGGCAAACATTTTGATCAAAAGGCAAACCATCGTACTAAACCAAAGCATCGCAACGAAAAGGCCATGTTTGCCATGGTGAAAGACCTCAAACTCCGGGTAGTTTTATGTTGTATATTTCCTTGAATAACTTGACAATCAAGGTTCATTACTAACTAATAAGTGCCATTCTCGAACAGGTCGCGTCGAGCATGACGATTCCAGTAGAATGAGATGGCATCTACCCTTTGCGGCCCGTTCCACCAACGTACTCAAAAGTGGAAGTTGAACAGGTGGAACGCGGATACGAAGATCTCGAGCTGGATATCCCCGAAGGAGACGGGGAGACGACGCTAGGAGAAACAACTCACAGGATATTTATTTGGAGGAAGCCCTTCATCATATTCCCAGGACAAACAGTTTCTCCTTTTGTTTCCCCGTCGTCGCCTCCACATGGACCGTCTCCTCAGCCTCCTTCGCCTCCTCCACCTCCTCCGCCTCCTACGTCGCCTCCACGAACACCGACTTCTAAACGGCCGTCTCCCACTCCACCGCCTGCTTAGCCTCCTGCGTCGCTACAACGAGCACCGACTCCTAAACGGTCAGCAACTTATCCTACTTCGCCTCCTCCGTCGCCTCCTAAGCAAAGATATCGAGCCACGCGGTCAATGTCAACCAGTGGACCAAGAAGCAAGAGGCATAAACTTGACCCGCTCTCACCACCCGCAAAGAAGCTGGCATAAGACAAGACTCAAGAGGAGTTGGACGAGACAGTCCGGGCCAAGGTCGAGGCACACTTCAAGAAGAAGTCTTCTGAGAAGCCTCCTGAAATCCCCCAGGAGACCAAGGACTTTTTTTAAGAAGACGTACCTAACTCCACAGCCTAAATCGCAACCTCAACCGTAGTCCGACTATGACAGGACTATCCGGAAGGCTGCTGGCAAGGCACAAAGAACGGGCAGAGATGTACCGCAGCTCGGCATGTAGCCTCAAAAACTCCTGGAGTTCAGCACGGATTCAAATGGTTGAACGGAGTTAAGACAATTTATGGAATCTGCTGGAATAACAATGGATCAATTATCCGGACATGCTTCCCTCGCGAAGGCTCCGATGAAGTACAAGTTCAAACTTGAAAAACCTCTTGTAAAGTCGGATCAAGTTAAACAGCTACCTACACAGATGTACCGTTTCCATAAGTGGTACATGCAAGAATCCAGTAGAGGTACAGAGATGGTCACGTGCAAATACTCACTTGACTATTTGTTCGATGGAGGTGATAACTTCTTTATCCGATTCGAAGACATATTCGACCTACATCAGCTTGATGCCCTCGACATCTCTCTTCTAGCCACCGAGGTCTTGCAAGTATTGTTAAGTTATATTTATTTCATTCCTTAGCTCCTTGTATTTAACTGACTAAAATTCTTTTAACTGTTGCAGAATGACGATCCAATATTGCAACAAGCAAGAATCTCCCAAACATGGATTCATGGACCTACGAAAAATCAACACCCCGATGGTTGATCAATATCCGGAGCAAACAAAGAATAACATGAATCTCCCAAACATGGATTCATGGACCACTACAAGACGTTTATCCTTCTGCCCATGGCACCGCATAAGTTTTTTTTACCTTTCGTACCAATTTTAATCCCGTGCATCCATAAAGTTTCATATGTGTCATCTCAACCAGTTTACATATTCCACTGGGCTCTGTTCGTAATTGACATGGATCACTCGCGAATCCATGTCTTTGACTCAATGGATAAACCAGAGTCCACGTACGCAAAGATATTTGAACTGCTAAACAGGTAATGTCATCTTACTTGCTATTACATATATACGGTTCTCGGATAATTACTAGCTATTTTTCAACTGCACGTAGGGCATGGGCACAACTGCGGGTGATTGTTCGCGGGAATTGAAAAGATAAACTCTCTATGAGGATGAACTTTCCAGTGAGTAACATGCTCTAAAGTTGTATTGAATCATTAATTTGTTCTAAAATATGAAATGTATATTCAATCTGTCGTTGTTTCTCCTTTAGTGTGCAAAACAGACGTATGGGACCAACTTATGTGGCTACTACGTCTGCGACTACATTCATCGCTTTGTTACCGAAGTCAATAGTCTTGACGATATAGATATATGCATAACAGCCATTGATACATTACGTCTCGATTTATTATTTATTTCATATATTTATTTGTCGTTTATTCGAATTAATGACATCTTATGCAAGTAAGAGACAACCTCCCCCACGTGACTTTCATACAGTGCTCAAGAAGAATTGATGGGATTTATAAACGAGCGGGTCATTGATCCGCGGGAGAGTTCTACTTTAGTTTGAGTAACTTTACCCTTTGGATCCACAAAATAGAAAATTTTTGTAACATACAAAATATATGTGGATATTGTACATATGTGTGTACATATTTTGGTAATATATGTATATATTTCTTTTATTAAGTTTATTTATATGTGTGTAAAATATATATTTATATATATACATGTTGCATATATATGTGTGTGTAAAATATGTATGCATAATATAAAATTGAAAGGCAGCAAGCTAGGAGCTAGCAGGAAAAAATTTTAAAAAAATCTTTAGTCCCGGTTGGAAAGATACATCTTTAGTCCTGGTTATTTCAACTGAGATCAAAGATGTCGATCTTTAGTTCCGCTTTCGTAGTCTCGGTTTGAAAACCGAGATTACATGGGGTTACTAACTGAAACAATAGTGGGTTTCTTCAGTAGTGAATAAACGGAAAAAATGTTGGGTTGGGGACTCAAACCCCAACCTTCCCATTCAAGCTAAGCACTCAGACCACATAGCCATCTTTCTCAAGTGATTTTGCAACCGATCTCATTATATTTAAACCGGATTGAACCAACGGTTCGATAAGTAGGTGCAAAAAAAACCGTGAATAGAGGAGACCTTGACCGGTTCAATGTTCGGTTTAGTCTTAATAACTGCACAATCCCTGAGATTATATGCAACATACCACTCCTGTATTTTTGTGCAATAAAGACACTCATATCAAATTTGTTTTAATTTAACTTACAAACTTCAAATCCAGCATCAATATGTGGCCGTCCTAAACCAACCTATATTCTTCAAAACATCATCGTCGAGCTTTAAACCCCGGCATTAATAACAACATACATTCTTCAAAACATCATCGTCAAGCTCATGTTGGTTTAAACCCCGGCATTAATAACAGAGGACCCAAGAATCGAAGCGCATGCAAGCCGTGTCGCCGTCGATTTGATACATATGCCACTAGCGGATCAGCATGGTAACTAGCAGCCCAGACATGGTGTACCTAGCTCCAGCGATGGCCGGCCAGTGCCGGTGATGAAGAAGAAGGCTATGGCTTTCACCGGCAAGAAGCCCGTGCAGGCCATGTTTGCTCGCGAGTTTTTACTGTGCTAATTTTGTATGCCTTCAGTTATTTTCTTAAGTTATTAAATACAATGTATTGAACTAGTATAGAATCTATCTATTACCTTATTAAAGTAATAGAAAAGAGTTCGCTCTCACGCCCTAAAAATTCTTATATTAATCGAAGAAAAAGAAAAAAAATCGAGTCCATATAGTCCACTTTCGCTCTCATGACCTAGAAATTTTCATATTAATCAGAAAAAAAAATTGAGTCCATATAAGAATACTGAAATTAAAAATTTAAAAAATATTGAAAGAGTAGACTAGAGTCTATAGAGGTGTACAATTACAGCTAATTAAAATTCGAAATTAAAAAAAATAAAAAATAAAAGTAGAGGTTAGTGTTTATATAGAAATGTAATTTAGAAATAAATAAATTTAAAATTTAAAAAATATTGAAAGAAGAGTCTAAAGTTCATATAGTAATACAATTTATAAATAAATGAAATTTAGAATTAAAAAATAAAAATATTAAAAGATGAGTTTAAAGTATATATACGAATATAATTAGAAACAATGTAAATTCAAATTAATAAATTTTGGAAGAAGAGTCTACAGTTTATATAGGGATCTAGAACTAACTGAATTAAAAAATAAAAAACTAAAAGTAGAGTTTAGAGTCCGTGTAAAAATACAATTAAGAAAAAACTATAATTACAAATTAAAAAATAAAAATGGGGAGAAGAGTCCGTCCATATAGAAATACAATTTATAAATAATTAAAATTCAGAATTTAAAAATAACAATTATTAAAAAATCTAGAGTCATGTAGGAATACAATTTAGAAAAAACTTAAATTCAAAATTTAAACATATAGAATATTAAAAGAACATTGTAGAGTCCATCTAAAAATATAATTTACAAACAACAAAAATTCAAAATTTTAAAAAATATTGAAAGAGGGGTCTAGAGTCCATATAATAATATAATTTAGAAATAACCAAAATTCATGGTTTAAAAATAAGAAATATTCATGGTTTAAAAATAAGAAATATTGAAAGAAGGGTTTAGAGTCTATATTGAAATAAATTTTATAAATAATTGTACTATGGAATTAAAAAATAAGAAATATTGAAAGAAGAGTCTAGGGTCCACATATAAATACAAATTTAGAAATAACTAAAATTCAAAATTTAAAAATATTTAATACCTGTCACCTGTATACAGTACAATATAAAATTATATATTGGTTAGTTTGGTCAAGTTAGTACATAAATTAAATTTGTGTTGCCATTTTAATATATTTTAATACAATTATATATATGTGTGTGGGGGAGGGAAAATATGCTGTGAGAACCATATATAAATTTATAAAAAAATAAAATAGGAAAAGAAAAATAAATAAATTTTAGATGAATAGCTATTACTGTTAATTCAAAATTTATCTTTTTTGCTTAATAATAAATAATAAATAATAAAGTTGAGTTTGAAGTAAGAATGTATTTCATAGCTACACTCATTATCCTAGTAATTGTTTTACGAATTTACAAAACTTTTGGTCTAATTTTCAATGGTTTTATTTATTTGATGGTTTCACTTGATATGTCTTTTACATTATATATATTACTATTTATAAAGCAAGTAGTGACTCCTTGAGTGTTTATAAAATTAACCCGCAGTCCACTGGCTATTTTACAGAAAATTCCTTGAGTGTTTATAAAAGCGCTGCGCCTATGTCCCTCCCTCCGATCGCCTTCCGCGCTTACATTGCCGCATTGCCCAGCAATGCCGCGCGATTCTTAGTATATATATAAGCTATATAGTGTTTCCATTCAAAATTTTGTTCTGCCTGGCTATTTTACAGAAATCCCTTAAGTTTTTCCGAAATTAAGCCGCAGTAAATATAATTATCATATATTATAATTATTATGTCTTTCTTTTTTTACATGAACCACGCGACGGTGATCGGCATCGTGTCGGTGATGGGGCCGGTGCCGCTGGCCGTGAAGCTAGCCCACGAGGACAAGTTGTGGCTGCCGTAGCTGTGCGTGGAGCTCCGGACGGCGCCGCTGCTGCTGAACCTGATGGCATTCGAGCAGTCGGCGGCGAAGCCAGAGGCGTAGGACGTGTCGGCGTACGTATCGTTCATGGCGAAGATGGTGCAGTCAACGGAGGACGCTAGAGCGCTGACGGCGGAGGTGGTGGCGGTGGTGCACGGGCACGGCGGCGACGAGAGCAAGGAGGAGGTGGTGAGGCTATTCCGACAGGTAGGGACGACGAGCGGGGAGGTGGAGCTGGAGAGGAGCTACCTGGGAAGGAATGGTGGTGGAGCTCTGGGAGCGGAGTCGGCACCCGCTGTTCATGATGTGGGCGGACGTGAAGCGCAACTACTTCACCGTGCCATGGGCGGTGGTCGCCGAGTTCATTGCCTTCGTCAGCTTCGTCTCCATCATCGTCCAGATGTACTTCTCCTTCAATCAGAAAGGATGACCTCGTCGGTCGTCCACACCGCCATGCATGGAATCGATCGATCCGCAACTACTCCGATCTTTTAGCTTATTTCTTCCAATTTAATGACCGAATTATATGTTTTTGGCTTAACCTCTGGATTTAATTAATTGTTTTATGAATCTGTACATGGTGAGTTTTGCTCCATTTTGTCAAAACTGTTTTCATGCAACACATACGTAATGCTCTTCTTCAAACCATGCTGCAACACAGTCAAACATTGTGCACATCTTATTGTGTCAAACATTACGTGGTAATAAATACCACAAAGTAACTATCCATTAAATAGTAAATATTGTATTTTTATAACATATAATGAAACATGAAAGGACGTGCTACTGTCAATATAGATGTCATTCTTTCATAAGATAAAGCTAATTACAGAAAGGAAACTATTCTCCAAATAAAATCAGAGCACCATAGAATGGCCTTTTATTTTTTTTTTTCTTCCTAACTATCTGAATGTCCATAAGTTACAATCACGATACAAACTCTAAAGCCTCAGAAATTAAAATAAAACTATCCTCATTGTAGAATCTTAGGGTTATATTATATTATAATAGTTGTCATTATTTTCGTCTCACTTAAAAAATTCGTTTTGAGATTGGGAAGGAACAAAAGTCCATCTACCTATGATAGTGATATGATGCGTGATGACAGATTCACCGCTCATCGTCACCATTAAGGTTTTTTAAATGTATAAATCTTGGTAGAAGCGAGACGTGTGTTGTCATCGCTCGTACACTTACACATGCGTGTTGGTATAATATATTTTTCACAGTCCGTCTAAGCTCTTTTGCGAAAACCCTTGAGTATTTATAAAATTAACCCGATCCGTCTAGCTATTTTGCGAAAAACTCTTTGAGTGTTTATAAAATTAATCCATAGTCCTAATGCTGAAATAGGCCTCGAGATAAAGACATAAAGAAAAAAATATAAATTAAAATTATATGAGACTTCAATTTTAAAATAATTATGATAAAATAAAATGACTTCCGTTGCGACGCACGGACATATTTACTAGTATATATATACTAGCAAATGCCTGTGCGTTGCAACGGGACGACGACGTCGGGAAGAAAATAGATGGAGGGCGAAGGTCCAGGCGGTGGCGCGGAAGCTCCGAGCGACGACGGGAGGGAGGGGCGTAGGCGCGGCGCGGGGCGCGGCGCAGATGGGGACGAAAGAAAGGGATGCGGGAGGTCTTTTTCATACAAGCCCTCCCTTTCTTTTCAGACATTGGGGCTCGGGTTAATTTTATAAACACTCAAAGGGTTTTACGCAAAATAACCATTTTTCTTCTTTAACTGGGTTTTTTAAAATAGCCAGGCGGACTGCGGGTTAATTTTGGAAAAACTCAAAGGATTTTCTGCAAAATAGCCAAACAAAATAAAATTTGGGTGGAAACACTACTTGCTTTATAGATAGTTATAGATTATAGATTATAGATATTATATGTATATATAATGTAAGAAAAAATATAACGATATTAGCTATGTAATCTACGTGGGCCACCATTGCTAGTTAATTAGTATATCATGAGACATGAGACATACTTGATTCAAGATGATGAATACATACACTACTGGAGAAACCATCATTGGTTGAAGTAGCAAAAACCACATTAGTCCCGGTTTGAGTTGCACCCGGAACTAAAGATCATCTCTAGTCCGGTTTAAAAAGTCTACGAATTTCTAGAAGCATTAGTCCCAGTTTAAATATTGTCGAGGTTGTCGAGGCCGGCATCTTTAGTCCGGTTGATAACGCCAACCGGGACTAAAGATGTCATTTTTAACACCAACCGAGACTAAAGATGCCCAGCGCTCGACAACCTCGACGGCCTCTCGACACCATCTTTGGTTGGTGTCTGACACCAACCGGGACTAAAGATGCTATTTATTGTCCCAGTTGGTGTTACCAACCGAACTAAAGATAATTTTGATATTTAGTGCTTTGGTTGGTAACACCATGAATGTATTTATTTTTTTAATCGAACCTAATAAAAATATACAAATTTTGCTTTGCATGATTCAAATGGTATAAAATTAATTTGAGGGGATTTGTAATTTTAAAGAGTGTGGTGTTGTGTGGGGGTGGGTGATTGAAGATAGAAGAAAGTTTTAATTTAATTATTACATTGTAATTACATATCATCATATTGTTATTAACTAATGATTCTCAATATACAAAATCTTTTGTAAAATTATTTTGGTGATAATATATGAATCGGAGGGATGTACAATATTGATAAGAACATTTAAACCCGGCCGTCATGTCTAGTTTTTTATGCGTATTTAACAAGTTTTACGCGCATTGTTCCCGTTTCACCCTCTAACTCGGAGTCGGTTTTTAAAACGGCCATAACTTTCACATACGGACTCCGATCGAGACGTTCAATATATGAAAATCGATCATAAAAAATTTCGGATGCGTTCATTCGTGCTTTGTCGCGTTCGGCGATTTTATTTTCCCAAAAAGCCTCGGAAGATTGCCTTTTCGAGCCCGAAGCTTTTTCCACGTGAGCGTGTCTTCGAATTTTCCACGGGCCACGTCTTTTGCTTGTCTATGCTCAAATTTTATGTGGTTACCTCTTGTGTGCTCCTAAGTCCATAAAAAATATAAAAAAAATAAAACAAAAAAGTCGAATTTTTCCAAAAAACAACAACTTCGGATGAATATGAAAAATAGAGAGGGGCAAAAGATGAACACTATCTAGAAGGCACATTAATGTCTAGGATTATATATCTTTGATTAAATTTTAATATTATTGTTTTAAACCTATATTTAATGAATTTAATTTGGCCCTATTTACTAATTATTTAATTGTTAACCCTAGCAAGGCAAATAAAATTGGAAAAATAGCGGGAAAATATCTTTAGTCCCAGTTGGTGGCACCAACCGGGACTAAAGATGAATTAGAAATAGCGGAAAATTATCTTTAGTCCGGTTGGTGGCACCAACCGGGACTAAAGATGAACTAGAAATAGCAGAAATTATCTTTAGTCCGGTTGGTGCCACCAACCGGGACTAAAATGAATTGAAATAGCGGGAAATTATCTTTAGTCCCGGTTGGTGCCACCAACGGACTAAAATCCAGCTATATATATCCCAAGCGCGCATCGTCTTCTCCACCGATCCAACACTTAGTTGTTTTCTTCTCTCCTCTCTCTTAGTTGTTTTCTTCTCTCCTCTCTCAGCTCTCTCTCCCTCAGCTCTTTCTCTCCCTCTCTCAGCTCTCTCTCGCTCCGGCGACGGAGGTGGGACGTGAGGAGGTGGGAGGGGATGTGGTAGCGGCTCGAAGATGGCGGTGGCCCCGTGGCTCGGAGGTGGATGCGACGCGGCGGCTCGGGAGGTGGTGTCAGTGCCTCCTCCATTTCCTCCTCTTCCTCGTCCTCTCCAGGAGCGACGGATCTGGAGATTTTTGTGATGTTCTAAATTTGATATATGTGTATCTGTGATGTTCATTACTCGATTTGTGATGTGAATCTGTGATGTGGATTTGTGTTGTGGATTCGTGATGTGGATTTGTGATGTGGATTTATGTTGTGAATTTGTGAAAAAAATTGTGATGCGAATTTGTGATGTGATTTGAGGATGTTAATTTGATATGTGATTTGATTTCGGCAACAAAAAACAACAAAAAAACAACAAAAAACACATATAAACAAGCAACAGGAGAAAAATAAAAAAATAAAAAATGCTTTAGTCCCGGTTGGAGCCACCAACGGGACTAAAGATGACGAGCCGGCCACGTGGCTCCGCCATCTTTAGTCCGGTTGGTGGCTTCAACCGGACTAAAATGCATCTCTAGTCCCGGTTATTTAACCGGGACTAGAGGTCGCCCATCTCTAGTCCCGGATTCGTAGTCTCGGTTTGACAACCGGGACTATTGAGGGTTACCAACCAAGACTAATGTGGCTTTTTCCAGTAGTGATAGGTTATATCTAAATTCAATACACAACTCGACATCGTACTGCAGTAGCAGGAGATTGTGGAAAACGTTGTGGTGATCCTCTCATCCTCTTCTATTTCTATTAAGTTTGTTAATTACTTGAAACAATCAAATAATGCTACTAATTCAATCCAATTCTACTTGTAACACAATACAAAGTAAAGAGTGAAGCCAAAGACAATCAATCGCATGAATGACTGACTCTTACTGAACTACTCCATGTGTTTTATATTATAATCATTTTGGGTTAAGTACTAAGGCTGAGCTCGGGTCAGTTGTGTCGATGCGTGTGATCGACACGTGGAAATCCAGAGGACCCCTTTTTGGTTCGACACAGGGGAGCGGTGGATCAAGGTTCAAACTCGCGGTGAGATGGAGAGAAGGTTGGAAGATGGAAGAAAATCGTCAATCATAGAGGACACAGAAGAATTATACAGGTTCGGACCGTCGGAGAGACGTAATACCCTACTCCTGTCCTTGTACTATGTGGAGGATGAATTACAAGGGTTGTGTGGTTATTCTTCTCTGGGAAAGCTAGAGTTGATGACTGAGACGGAAATGCTCAAAGCCCAAGGTTGAAGACGCTGAGCAACAGACCAATCCTGGGACCTAACACCAAGTGGCAGAACCCCAGAGCCAATTTTTTAGAACCCGTTCTATCATGGACTTGGGCCTCCTTTTATAGTGCAAGGGGACACCACAGTAGTCCTGGCTTTTTCTAGTCTGCCCAACGTGATGGAGCGGCTCTTGTCCTGTCTTATCGGGGAAGCTACCCCTATTCCTGTTCCTGTTGCCGCGTCACGAGAGTTGGTGGAGAAAAACGGACGTCGTGGCCGCCATGCTGCTGACGTGAGGATGGGTTGACCTACCTACTCCAGTGGGGCCTACCGATCAGTGGCTCTCTGCCTGGAGAGGGGTCGACGCAACACCCCAGCACTCGTGTTCTCTCTCCCACGCGACCACCCAACGCATTTAATGCGACTGGATGGGGCGTGGAGGGAGGCACGCGCGGACTGGCCGAGCAACCATACCGCGGTCGCCGTCAAAGACTTTATACCCTTTCTCCCTCGAGACGGGCAAAAAGAGTGATGATGAGCGGCTGTCAGACGTGCCTCACATCGCAATAAATACGACGGGGCAGGCGTCTGGCCTCTCTCTAGGTGTTAAATGCGGTGGTTGGCGGTTGGCAGCTGACCTCGCTCCTCCCTCGGGGAGGTGCGGGGTGACGGATGGGGGGTCCCAACGATCCCGGACCCTGCCATCTGGAGAGCGGTAGCCTCCGGGCAGCCCCCGAGCCAAATACCCCTTTGGCACGGCCACGTGACCGCCTGTGGCCCGGACCCGCATGAGGCGTTCAGGGCATCCTTTGGGACGCCCTGGTAAGTGAAGACGCCTTCCTCCTTCAAACATCGCGTTCTCGATATACCCCCGGACCCATATCACCGACAAGTTGTTTGGTCAAAATTTATCAGCGACACGTAAATAATTAATCAAATATCAACTATTACAAATTTAAAAATAGATTTATTTGTCTTTAAGAAACTAGAAATAAACTTTTGTATAAATACATCATGTAATTTGGAATAAATTTAAAAACTTGTTCACGGAGAACGAAAAGATTGTCATTTCGAATTGTAGATTAGAACCTAGCCTAAGTTAAATTTTTTCAAGTTGGATTAAATTAATTTTAAATGATGAATTTAAAATAAAATAATTGATGTAGTAGATGTTACTGTAGTGTTTTTCTATTTTTTATAGCTCTAAAATTTTTTGACTTTAATAATATAAAACGGAGGGAGCAGTGTCAGGGTGTAGATGATTGGTCAACTGCATGTCAGGTAAAAGAACTTGGGTACCAATTATGGCCAGTAAAATTCAGAGAATGCACAACGGTTAATTAACTACGAAGAAAAACAGTAAAAATTTACATGCTGGGAAACCAAACTCGAACTTATCCAAAAACAAACTTCTGGTCAGTGATTGTTAGGTGATTAAACCAAGACCGTATATATCTTCTCCAAAACATCATCGTCGATCTCACGTTAGATTGAAGCCCAGCATCGATCAATGACACATGCGAGCTGCGTTGCCATCGATACGATGAATACGCCGCTAGCGGATCAGCATGCGAGCTAGCTAGCAGCCCAGATCGAAATCAAGACAAAGGCCCATAAAGCCCATATCAAATCGAACTTTTTGTATTTTTAATTTTATTTTTTAAAAGATTTACGAACATATTTTTGGTTTGATATTGCAAAACTAGACGTCTCTCGCTCTTCGGGAGGACAAGATTTAAAATTCGCCTTTTCGAGAGCGTTTTCTTTGACGTGACGGACGCCGTTGGCGCCGTCTGCGCGCACCGTGTAATTTTGCATTTTGCCCCCTTCCCACCTTACAAAGGGCTTTTCACTGTTCATTGACTGTTTATCACCATTCCTTTATCGTTCATCATCTCATTCTTTTGCTCATTGAACAGTGAAAAAACGTCCTTTATAAGGGCCGGAAGGGGACAAAATATAAAATTACACGCGCGCGGCAGACGGCAGCCAACGGCCGTCCGCCATGTCAGAAAAAACGCCCTCTGGAAGGGCGATTTTAAATCTCGCCCTCCCGAAGAGCGAGAGGTGACTAGTTTTGCAATACTTTCAAACCAAAAATTATTTTTACAAATTTTTTAAAAATAAAATTAAAAATGCTAAAATTTCTATCAAATCCAAAAGCAAGCACTAGTGCTACAAGTGCTCCGACGAGGTAGAAGGAGCATAGGTTGATGGCCGCCCCGACAACCGGCCTCACGCTGCCACGTAGCAGTCCACAGCTGGTTGTCTGCGGACAATTGGCAAGCTCACACAATCCGATAACCGGTAGCACACTTGTTGTGAGCGATTGTACTCTGGGGTCAGTGGTGAACACCTAGATCCATAGTCCCCTCCCAAATGTAGTCCACATCAGCCCTACACATGAATGAGATATGGGCCGATCTTGGTCGGCCTGCCCCTAGCTCGTTCACGACTCCGACTGATGCCGTTGAACTTAAGGTGATCGGAATTGTGTATAGCAATGACGTGGTTTGGATGACAATGGCCGCCGTCACCAATGTGGTATGCGGGTCCCGGAGATAGCCGGCGGCGGTAGTCATGAGCTCATACCACCACCACACCAGGCACACACTCCAACAACTTGGGATGACAATCGGAGAAGTTCTGCCCATTCAGCCCATTGGGCCACGCCGGCCTACTCTTCCAAATTGGTAGGCTCATCTGGTTTCTTTTGGATCGGGGCCCATGTCAGTGAGATCCATAGGAACGCCAGCGTGGCGAAGTGGGTCATGCATGTGGCCATGGCGACGCCGGGCACGCGTAGCCGCAAGCTGAGGTACACAGTGGTCGGCGCGTGGAGCGTGACGGTGAGCACCATGCACGACGTGAGCCTTCCCGGCTCGCCCTTGCTGGCGGAGGTAGGCGCGCGCCAGTAAGAGGAGGCTGCTGGCGCCGAGGTCCGGGATGGAATCAACTCTTGCAGCGGAATCACAAATTGTGACAGGCGGTAGTTTTTGCCGTGCTTAATTAGGAATAGACAAAACTGGTTAATATAATTTTTAGGGATAACTATGATTTTGTTCCTATCCACTGGTCTAATTATAATTTTGCCCTTGTTTTTTTAACTTTGTGATTTTGCCCTCGCGAATTTGAATCGAAGCTACCGTTTGCCCCCGGTTTGGATGGCTGTTAGGTGATATTAAATAAACGAATTAAAAAATTACAATATATATTAAAATTACGATGAAAACCATATTACTCTCCTATCCTTATCTCAATTCATCCCCTCCACTCACGCACGCAGCTTACAGCGCTAGGGCACGGCGGCGGTGGTGGCTTGGGGCGGTGCGGCGCGGTGGCTCGGGCGACGCGACGGCGTCGGCTTGGTACGGCGACGCGCAAGGAGCGCGACGGGCGGCGGCGCGCAGCTGAGGAGGAGGCGACGCTAGGGCACGGCGACGGCGGCGGCTCGGCGGCGCCGCGGCGCGCTCGGTGTGTCGACGGGCGGGAGCGTGACAAGCGGCGGCGGCAAAACCCATGGGTATTTTGGTCTTTTTGTAAAAGTTAACACCGTTAACTCAACATAACGAAACGGGCAATGTGCGCTTCGTTTTGAAAACACAAGAGTAGATTCATAAAGTCAAAAAAACAGGGGCAAAAACACAATTTCGATACAAAGTAAAGGTAAATATGCAAGAGCCCCAATTTCTAATAGTTAATATGCACTAATTAATTCATATATTTCCTCTAAAAATTAATAAAGTAATCATCTGTAAACATACTCGATCAGTGCAGATGTGAGAGGCCAAGAATGAAACATAAAGGCCCACATAGGCCCCATGAGAGAAAACCCCTAAAACTTGGGAATCGGCCACTTGGGGTCCATCTTCGAGTTGATACTATTCCACGTGCAAAACAATAGCTAAGTTTGTTAGTGATGCGGTTTTGTTAAGCACCATTTGTTAACGGCAAAATTTGGTAAGCCCTGGAGTCCTCATCGGTTTAAGGTTCAAATCGGCCCAAAGTCAGTATCGATTTAGAGTTTTGGTCAGCCGATGGGGATTTTCCCTTATCAGTATCTGTAGCAGTCGGATTCTTATCAGATTCGGTTTGGGAAGATCTTATCCAGAAGAGACCAAGTTCGAGGAGGATGCGACTTGTATCTATTAATAAGGACTCGGTTTGTTTCCTTTTATCTTTAGAAAATTTTGAATTTTAATTTGTTAGGATCTTTGTTAGCCTGCGGGTATAAATATGTAAGCCCGGGGTTCATGTAATCAATCCTCACGATCAATACAACTTGACGCATCGCCACCTTTTTACTTTTGGCTACTGTGTTCATCATCCGGCAGAACTTGGCACCCAACGCGGGGCTGCATCGGCTTCGATCTCCGGTGAAGGGGTAAGTCCAAGGTTCCACCGGCCCAGGTATATCGTATCTATCTTTAGTTTCATTACCGTTCATAGATACATCGGCTTAGTTAGGACTTTCTCAATTATGATCGATATTCTGATCAAGTCGATGTTTCTATAAACGTAATGTCACTTTAGGTAGATTTGTTATATCCATCACATTAGACAGATCTATCGGCTCATCGAGTATTAGATTATCATATATAATCTCGTGCTGCATCGGTTAGGTCCGACCTACTAGATTGTTATCAATAATCTAAGTCTTGTTAAGCCGATAGGTTCATGCTAATGTTTCACCGGAGGGTCAGCTGGTCTTATCATATGTCTCTGTTAATCTATAGTCCTAGTATCTCAATTTAGCTCTATCGGTTGTCTCTCACTTTAGGGTCTCTGTCGATACCTGCTAAACTGTTTACTAGATTAGATTAGTTTAGACATCTACCATCCTGAAAATTAGTCAAGGGCTTGATTGTCTAGATATTGCGTTTTTTCATACTTAGTGCTGCATCAATTCAGTTTGACCTACTAAGTCATGATTAGAATCATAGTCTCTAGCCTGCCTGATGGCTACCAATAAATGTTTCGTCGGGGTTTCAGCCGACGAGTTATCTGGACATCGACATCGGCTGGAATCACATAATAGGCTGTCAACAGATCGACCATTTTGATTATCGACCTATCGGCCGATATGATTTATGCTATACTATTTTAAATATCTTGTCAGTGGCAGGATCAAACTGACTGGCACGCTCGCACTTCATCAATTTTAGGACCTGCACTGGAGTTAAGCAGATCTCCCAGGCCAGCGTGTGCTCTCACGTCAACACATCTTTTGGCACGACAACGGCGATATAGACTTGGCATCAACACCATTGTCATAATTGTTGTGGTTCCATACCAACTACTCACTACGTTCCAAAATAAGAAAATGCTTCCCGCCAGACATTCGACGCGCGATAAAATACTGGACATTCTCAGCGCACATCCTACCTATGCATGCAACGTCTCTCTCTACTTAATTTTTCTATCTCTCACTACTCTAATGCACTCAATCCCACCCATATTCTCCCTTATTTGCCTTTTGCATTGCATGCATATGCATTTAATTTTTTAAAGCAAGATTTAACCCTTTTTTCAAAAAATACTTGTCCAATCTAAAATTCGATTGGATCATTGTATTCGTTACAATTAAATCTTTACAATAAGATATCACATGATTAAATTATGATGATATATTTTTATGTTGCACATAGCGTTATTCGGATGTTTTAGTAAGTATTGTATGATGTTTCAGTACTTCATGTATGATATTTCAGTACTTCATTTGCAAATGTTGTGTGTTGTGCTATTTGGATGTTTCAATAAGTATTTTATCATGATATCAACAATTACAGCTTGTTGCATATGCAATATAAAAAAGTTTTAGTAGAATCAATTATTTACATATTATATATCGCATATGTTTTTTAAGATGTTTCACTTGTTACGACTCAAGGTTTCATGCATTGATTATGGGTGCTGCAGTTAGTATTTTTATAATGTTGCACCTCTATGAAACATTTTATCAAGTGGGTTAAAACATTTGTCCAAGTGATGAAACAATTTTCTTTAAGTGATGAAACAACATATATAATTTTTATCAAAATATAATCATGTTAGGTCTTGTTGTGAAGATTTAATTGCAGCAAATACAATAATATAATCAGATTATTGATTAGGAGAAAAATCACTTGAAGATTGGAAAAAAGAATATATTGTATGCATGTGCATGCATGGGAGCCATATTTATTTGTTATGCTCGCTAAGAGAGAGACTAAGAGACACATATTAACATCTATAGAGTATAGGCAGGGGTAGGTGCATGCATAGAGTAAGACATTCATAAGGGCATAAGCAATGTATAAATAGGAAATAGTCCATATGGGTGGGTCCCACAATAGATGGCATCAGTTATAGCAAATCCCACAATGTTGTAACCATATTGAGAAGATAAGGTGGGCCCCACATGTAAATAAAATATCTCTGGTTCTCAACTAGAGCTATATTCTAAAAATGACGAGTACATCAACAATACACCAAATTTGACAACTAAATTAACCATACAATAAACAATAAGGTACAAACATTACATGCTGCTCCTTTATTCCTCAACAAGTTCTTTAAATAATTGATTCAACATAGCTTCATGCCTTCTCAGTTTTTCTACACTAAAATTGGAGGTATCTTTTTCTTCCAGCTTTATGTATGTCTGCCACTTTTTCATCCTTATTTGTTCCCATATTGCTTATGCTGATTTTGCCGTTGCCTCTACTTATTTTAACAATGCTTCAGCTTTAATTTTGATAGCTTCGTTCTACAAAACCATGTTTTGAGATGGTTGGTTCCCCAATGGAGAAGATTGAGCTTTTCCTTTCCTTTTTAACCTCTCTTTCGCTTTCTTCTGTGCAGGATGTCTCTCTTTGTTTGATGATTCTTCTTTAGTCTCTTGGTTTGATGAGGATGTGTAAGCTCTGGACTCAAAAATATTAGTCCTGTTGTTCTTGCCTTCATCATTTTTGATAATGCTATGTCATTTTGGTTGATCCTTGAGCTCTCTCCACCTATACTCTAAGGTGAAAGGCTTCTAATTTGATTGATTCTTGTACCATACATGGGTTTTCTCCATGATCATGTCATCAAAGTGTCCACTGGTAAAGGTATGCCTAACTTGAGCATAAACTCCACAAAACTTTGAAATGTCCTTTTTTCCAATGTCTTCACTTGCTTGACTATCCTCTTGTGCCCATTTGTAGGCCAGTTGTTGTCGAACTCATCAGCTACATCCTTCCTATAATATTCTCCCTTCTTGTCATTTTCATTTATGGGATCAACTGAGTTGCTCAACCAAGCACTAATTAACCGCATGTTTTCTTCTTCTGTCCAATTAGTGCATGGTGCTCTCCTTACCTCGTCTTCACTACTGTCACTTAACTCCTCGATGTTAACTGGTTGCTGCTCTTGATGTCTTGCTGGGCAGGGAGTCAATGACTCCGACCCATGGGAAGAAGTGTTGGCAGCGGCTCCAACTAGGAGGGACATGTTGCAGCGCAAAGATTGCTCGGTTATTTGCAGCTCCAAACCCCTGATTTGGTGAGTGCACCATATTTTATTGCAAATGGAAACCTTGGAAGTTGGCTAGATTAGATTGTGCAGAATTTCTTTGATGTGGAGTAGCTTGAAAGCTTGGAGGAGAATGACCATATGGTGGATAGTTGCCTGGGAACCAAATTGATAGAAATTATGTAAATAATATGGGTTGAAGCTTTGGGTAAACTGAGATTGGAGAAAATTATTGGGGAATTGTTAGGGAGAAGAGTTGTGGCTAGGTTTTTCTGCATGGTTTGGAGAGTCTTGATTTAGAAGGTCTATGAAATTTTTGTTGGATGAATCCATCTCTCGATGAAATGAAGAGCTACAAACTGAAGCTCATGTTGGTCTGTTTTATAGGCGCATGGAGAGCCATCACCCAGCAAGCAACCAACGGCTACTTCAATGGATCCTTGGCACATCAACCGCTTTAGAATTTAGATTCATTTGTACACAATGCACTCAAAAACTATTGTATTTTATTTCCTTATGGACAGCCCATATACCTAAGGACTATTTTAGCAATTAATGTCATAGAGACTACCTCTTTACAATGTATATAGCATGTCCTTATAGCTGTATTTATTGTACAATGACCACTTTAGTGATACATTGTGGATGCCTTAACTAGCAGGCAGGAGGTGGGCGTCCGACGCGCAACAACCTCCTAAAATATAATAACTTTTCTTTAGAATTTATCCCAAAATATAACAACTTCTCCATCAATATTCTCTTCTCAACCAATCACAATCCTCCACCATTCAATTTTCTCACCTATAATCACAACATTCCCCCATTTAATTCTATGTACTTTTTAATAACCAACTATAAGAATCGTTATATTCTAGGATGAAGGTAGTACCAAGTAACAAAATATCTGTGATTTCTGCAAAACTTAAACATGTGTTTTAATTATACAAATTGCTGCAATATTCCCTTTATCTTGTTAATGTTTATTATTGATGGTATAGTGACGACATCACTTTTTGTTAAAACCATCTGTTTGAAGTTGAACCTAAAGATGTGAAATGTGCAAAATTTTAAAAGTAGAGGGACTAATATTTAACAAACATTTTCATAGCTCAACTATCAAGACCATAGAAAGAACTTGACCAAACAAATATGATTCATTTTTATTTACGGAAACATAGAGGCCAGCAGCAATTAATCCAATGAATTCTTTTTAAGAAAAACTCATGCATTTATTTAAAGAGAAGTTCAGATACATGAGATTACACTGCCAAGAACATAGGATATAGCCAGTTTTGCAAACAGGCCCTTCAAGACTAGGCAAATTACACTTTGGTCCACCGTTTTACAAAAGAGATCTTAACAATAATGAGAAAAAGCAATCGGGTCCTTCGACCATAGCTGCCTACGATGTTGATGATAAAGCTTGTAGCTTGGCTCCGACAGAGAAAGAAACCAGGTGAATTTCAAAAGGTTGAGCCTACGCATCCCAGAAGGGGCCTCACACAACAAGTGGTTACAGCGTTGGCAATCAAAGCCGAACTTCGGCAACATCTCAAAAGATTTCCACAGAAGCTTGTGTAAAGATTCAACATCGAGGTCAAGAGACCAAAGATGACGGTCGAATCCAAACCACCAACCAGGATCGAAAGAACAACATGACGAACTGCGGAGGAAACCAAGTGGCATACCCGAGAGGGGCCTCCAAGCAATGGAGGTTGAGACCACCTTGGTGAAACTTGAAACCTTCAGCCATCCAAAAGAGAATTGCCGCCGAAGATCAAGAAGAAGACCACCTTCCTTAGAGATAGCTCACCAAAGAACGCAAATAAGGCTGACACCACCTATTATCGTCCAGATTTGGATGTATCCCAACCGGTTGCTAGGAGCAAAACACTGGCAATGCAGCAACCATCCACCAGGGGAAATCTGGCGATGCTAGCAACAACACTAGATCAAGGATTGGTGGAGCTGGTCATCACCTTGAGCACAAAAATATTGAAACCCGAATTGATGAGAGAAGCCCGAACTGATGGGAAGACCCAATGAAATGAGAAAACTCGACTTGACTATTGGAGCTAAAGAGGTGATGAGGTCCAACCCCTCCTTCACCCTTCGTCAGCGGCAAGCCGCCAGAGGAAAGGGGAAAGAGGGGCCAGAGAAGGTGGTGGTTTATTATAGATCGGATGGAGAGATGGAGATGGTTCAAACAATGTTAGAGCATGAACAATGGTGCAACGCAGGTATTTGAGAGAAAATGCCATAGGAATTTTGACGATACGAAGATAGGAGAGATAAGATAGAAGATTGCAGTCTGTTGATTAACAGATGATCTAATGGACAACTTAATGTCATATATACCATTGTAGAACTATCTGTGGAATCAAATACTACATATGTTGTTTATACTTTGTTGAGATATGACATGAAAATATTATATAAACAACATAGTCTAAAACTACTGTAACGATCTTAGAAGGCTAAAGCTTAGTTGTTGTGATCGTCAACTCGACAGCACCATCGGTGTGAACCTTCAACCAATCCATTCCTTTCTTAATAAGTTGTTGTGATCGTCAACTCGACAGCACCATCGGTATGAACCTTCAACCAATCCATTCCTTTCTTAAAAGTCTAGTATATAAATGCTTATATTTCAGAACAGATAGAATACACATTTTTCTTACACCAACCACCACGACGAAAGATACTACTAGCAATGAACAAACATGTCAATATCAACCTACAGTCTTAACTTCAACAAACTTGGGACTATACGAGTGATATTGTATGTAATGCAACTAATTATGCACAAAACATATGTAAGATCATCTTAGGGCACTCACAGTGCAATGCCCTCCTACGAGAAACATCAGAGTGCCATATAGGTTAAGGCTACGGGTTTAAAATTTGAGTTTTTCAAAGTGCAAGTGGCTTTAATTTTGAATTTCAGCCTCTGGCCCTTTTGGTTTCAGTTTACATATTTTTTTCAATTTATGTGGAGTTCCAAAATTTGCACAAAACATCCTATAATATCTAGAAAAAAATAAGTTTCCCCTTCCCCCTCTCCCCCTCTGCTCTCGGCCTCTCCCTCACTCACAGGCTCACGGCAGCGAGTCGGCGACCTCGGCTCCCCTCTTCTCCTTCCATGGCCGACACCCCCTCATCTCCTCCCCTAACTGATGACCCTTCTCCTCTGGTCAGCGTGACGATGAGCTTGTCGACGTGGAGTGAGAAGACTATGAGTGGGATGACAAGGAGCTCGGCGGCATGGATCTGGTGGCTAGCGCTAGCCGACGGCTACCAGGGGAAATCGACACTGAGACCAATGGCCGACGGCGTGGTGGAGTTGCCTCGGCAATAGAGGACCGCGTCGTGGGCGGACAACGAATGGTGAGGTTTTCTCCTTTCTTTTTTGGCCCTCATATCCTCCCCTCGTCGCCGCCTCAAATCATCTTTGTGGGATGCGTCGCATGGGGATACGCCTTTACCAATGTGCAGCGTGAGCCGTTCTTCGCCTCGCTACGCGCGGTTTACTTCGGCTTCATGTTATTCGCTTGGTACAGGTCTGAGGCTGAACGATAACTGTATGCACCGTAAAAACCCTTAGTAAGCAGTTGTCGATGCATCCATAATTTCATATCCATGTGTGTGATCTGTTACCATCCAAGGGGTGAAAATGATACGGATAATATCCGGATTCCGTCCGAAAAATCGGATACGACTAGTGCCAGCCGGATAATTTTCGGATAATTTCGGTTTCGGAAATGGAAACGGATAATTTTTCTCGGATATGAATACGAATACGGTAGATGCATTATCCGATGGATAGCGGATAATTCGGATACCTCATTGGATAATATTCGGACCCTAGGAGCCTTTGGCCCAGCCGGCCCATAACCCTCCATAAGCCCAACAAAAAAGGCAAAACCCTAGATCCTCTCCACTCCTCCCACCATCCAAGCTGTGTCCAGCCTCTCCACCAGTCCAAGGCGTCATGCCTCCCAGCCGCTCGACGCCTCATCAGCGTCGTCTTCCGGCGCCGCGACGCCGCCCGCCCGACGCCCGCATCGGTGTCGCCTCCCGCCGCTCGGTGTCCCCGTCGGCGTCGCCTCCCAGTCGCTCGGCGCCCGTGAAAAAACAAATAGGTGAAAAAAATCTTTTTTAAAACATTTGGCATCGAATCTCAGGGTGTAATACCAATCAAATGGCGCACTAAACTTTTTGTGCCGAATGAAGTTTCTACAAGAAATATTAGACTTAATTGATTTGGTATCAGATATTATCTTGGCAATGCTTTTTCACTAAAAATACAGCCTGATTCAATTGTATCAATGTGATGTACAACTATACTGCTTTTCTATTTTTTAGTTGGCCTTTGTTATGCCTTAATGCTGAGCAGTCGATTTTCCTCTTTATCAATGTGAATGGCTTCTAATATCTAGAAATTTCAACTCCTAGCCTGTGGGGTTACTGATTAATCATATAACTCAATTAAATCTAAGTTATGTTGCTGTTGGCAGTTGGGACGAAATTTACTAACGTGAATACGATGTTAAAACATCAATTCTATCATAAGCTCGTTTTTTTAGAAATATTGATTTAGTAAGCTGGGCAGCATATGCCTCCCCTCGTCAAATCCAAAATTAATTCACTATGCATCATTTTAAAGATTGCCAGAAGTTTTGGAGATCTATTAAATGTATTATATGCACAAGTTGCAAACAAATGGGTGCACGGTCATCTGCAGTGCAGTAAGATAAATGAATCAACTTGTTCTAAATTCCCATGCAATATTCAAGCCTGAAATACTATAGTAGACAAGTTTGCAGGTTAATTTTTGCAATAAAACATAAACTATTTCAAGCATATTTAGTTTTGAATTTTGGGATAGCACAAATATATGTTTGGTAAATCCTGGCACATGCTTCATCGCCCAAATATTTTTCATATACATAGGAATGTTTCTTTTGTTTGTTATGGTGCAACACTATTAGTTCACTACCTTATGTTTGTTCTATCTAAATCACAGGTCATGATTCATCCCATTCTAGTGGTAGCAGCGCAACTGCATGGAGTGCTAGTGTAGCACCTTTGCAATCATCAGAACCAACCACGATAATGGGGGATTCTAATGAGAAACGACATATGGTTGTTGCAACCTCCCCAACAGCAGCAGCTAGAGTTGATGTGGATTTGACAGGGGATGCCACTGCTGATCAAGATATTCCTCTTGCAAAAAAGGCAAAGAGGTATAGTTCTAAGGTTTGGCAGCACTTTGATAAGTTTGAGAAAAAGATAGCACAAGATGATGGGACAAAGATTGTAGAGTTGTGGGCTAAGTGTAAGAAATGCATCTGTAAATCTCGCCGTGAGACTAATAGGGGCACATCGGTATTTTGGAATCACATATCTCACAAGCACCAAATCAAGAGTGGCCATCAGCTTCTAAACCTAAAAAAGAATGAGAGAAGCAGTGAAACTACAACAATTGAGACTTACAGGTATGATGAGGCTAGTAGCTTGAAAAATTTTTATTTGGCAATCATTACGCATGAGTATCCCTTCAGTATTGTTGAGCATGAGTATTTTGTGGATTTTATTAAATCCTTACGCCCTACTTTTCTAATCAAAAGTCGTATAACTGTTAGGAAAGATATATTGAATATGTTTGTGGAGGAAAAGAAGAAATTGTATGACTACTTCAAAACACTTTCATACTGTTTAGCACAACCATGGACATGCGGACCTCAAACCAAAATAAAGGTTATATGTGCATCACTTTGCATTGGACAGATGATAATTGGTGCATGCAAAAAAGGATTATCAAGTTTATGCATGTAGAGGGCCATCATTCAGGGAAAAACTTGTGCACCAATAGCTGATGATTGGACTGTGGCAAAATCATTGTGTTCATGAATGAAAAGATTTTATGATGCTACTTTGATCTTTTCTGGCTGTGCATACCAACAGCAAATATGTTTTTTCTAAGTTCTGTCAAATTAAGCTTGCAATATCTGAATGGTGCAATACTCGTGATCCAATTATATCATGTATGGGCTTCAAAATGCAAGTTAAATATGATAAGTACTGGGAGAAGTCTAATATGGCTATTTCTGTAGCTTGCTTTCTTGATCCTAGGTTTAAGACACAGCTTGTAGAGTATTATGCAGATAAGATATATGGTGACAAACGTGCAGAACAAATTTAGAACTTTATGGATGTTGTCAACCAACTATTTAAAGCTTATGTGACTAGTCCATCAAATTCAAAGAATGTAGCAGCTACAGTTTGAATTTAGCAGCTACAAATGTACAAAAAGATTCTATAGTTAGCAAGGATAAGAATGGGGAGAGCGATGATGAGCTTGATGCGATCTTTGAAATTTTGCGTGGGGAACTGCCCATGGAGAAGGTATTAAAATTGAGTTGGAAGTGTATATGGATCAACCACTAGTGGAATGGGACACAACAGACAAAACATTTGATGTTTTGAATTGGTGGCCAGTAAAACAACATGAGCTTCCTATTCTCTCTCAGCTTGCTCGCGATGTGCTATCTATTCATGTATCAACTGTAGCTTCAGAATCAGCTTTTAGTGCCGGTGGACGTGTTGTTGATCCATTTCGTAGTCGTTTAGATCCTGAAATTGTGTAATTTTAGGTTGTAATGGACTGCAGCATCAAGAAAATGTAATTTTAGGTTGTTTGTACAATTGTGTCATATATTTCAGCAAGCAAATATTCTAATTTTAAGTAATTATGTGATTGTGAACACTTAGGTGGAAATATGGTTAGGTTTATCATCAATGAGATTGACATGGATAACCTTAAGCGAACCTTTATTACCTTGTTGACTACAGTTTGTGCTTCTGTTACTCACTCAAAATTAATTACTTTACTTTCATACTTGCACTAATATATGAATCATGATCAATCTTTTTTTATAGGTTGGGGATATAAATAAGGAAGATGGTGATGCGAGTATTTTGATGATGAGGATTGAGGATATTTGATGGAAAATGTTGTTGAATTAAATTTGTTTGTTGTCCCTAAATTTCAAAATATGTTTGTCATGAACTATGAATGTTTGAGATGACTTAAGTTTATGTAATATTGTGATATGAGTTGTGCTTGTGACTATGTTGGTTGAGTCTATGGGTGTGAATATTATGTTCAATATGTTATAATTTATGAACTATTTATGAGTTTGTGATATGTATAATTGTGGATCATGTTGATGAACTATCTTGTAATAAACTACTTAAATTATGATATACATTCATCACTCATATGAGTGAATTATTTTTTATTATGGATGTCTAAAATTACTATGCTTGATTTATAATGTTATTTGATATGAAAGATGATATGGTCGTGAAACTAGTAAAACAATGTTGATATGGACATTTAAAATTTATTATATGTGTTTAGCTGAAAAATTATAAATATTGATTAGTTTGAGAGAGTTTAATATTCCGATCAATATGCGTTACCGTATTTATTTCGATTCGTATCGTTTCCGATAGTATTTGTTTATGTTTTCGTATTTGAGGTTTTCGATTTCAAATCCAATTTCAAAAATATAAAAACAAATATAATATAGTTAATTTTTATCATATCCGATTCATTTTCACACCTTTCCGATAGTATTTGTTTATGTTTTTGTATTTGAGGTTTTCGATTTCAAATCCAATTTTAAAAAATATAAAAACAAATATAATATAATTAATTTTTATCATATCTGATTCATTTTCACACCTGCATCCAACTATCCAAGCTCAGTCGGCCGGACTCTGTGAGTCGTGACAGCTCGAAGAGCCAGCTACGGTGCACTGAACCGGAACATCCACGAAGTGACGTGGCACACACGGACCTACCACCACCACCATTATTGGAGATGCCGCCGTCCCCACCCGCGCACCCATCTCCCTCCGGGCCCACCTGCCAGCCACTGGCTGCCGTCTTCGTAGGAGAAGAAAGCACGCACACACGGTTCGCGAAGCGTATACACACTTGTTTCTCGGAGACCCCCGTGAGCGAGAGGACGACATGGCGGAGGAAGCGACGTCGGCGGCGGGGGAGGCGGCGGCGGAGGGGAGGATGACGATGGTGGTGGGGGTGGACGAGAGCGAGCACAGCTACTACGCGCTGCAGTGGACTTTGCGCCACTTCTTCACCGCCGCCGGCCAGCAGTACCGGCTAGTCGTCGTCAACGCCAAGCCCACCGCCGCGTCCGCCGTCGGGCTCGCCGGCCCAGGTACGTGCTGTAAACGAGCGTGTGGTCGAGTCGGGTACTTGGATCTGAGTTGGATTTGACTCACTGAACTGAACTGAACCGAACCACCCCTCGGGTAGGCGCGGCGGATGTGCTGCCGTTCGTGGAGGCAGACCTGAAGAAGAGCTCCATGCGCGTCATTGAGAAGGCCAGGGAGCTCTGCGCCCAGGTGATCCGAGATCGAACTGAATCACTCACTTTTTCTACCTCTAATTTGTATGTGTGCTAGTAGCTATTAATACTCCCTAATCGTGTTCTATTTTTAATTCTTCAGGAGTTCATGTGTAATTTTCGTATCCCTGTTATATTAGATAAAGTAATTGTTACTCCATCCGTTTCATATTATAAGTCGTTTTGATACATTTTTAGGTTTGACCAAGTTTACAGAAAAATTTAGCAACAACTACAACACCAAATTAGTTTAATTAAATGTAACATTGAATATATTTTGATAATATGTATGTTTTGTCTTGGAATTGTTTTTATATTTTTTTAAAGCTTGGTCAAAATATAAAAAAAATTATTAGAAAAAAGTCAAAACAACTTATAATATGAAACGTGGAATAGTAATTACTAGCAAGTTAAGATGGCAACCTAGCTAACTATATACAAGACGAATCACACTTGCTCTAAATTAAGGAAGCCCTAAAAAAAGCTAGCTAATTGAGATCAGCTCATCTGGGCTTGATTGGAGAACAGGGAGGTTGTCAGCTGTTGGAATCAAACCATGAATTGACTCGTTCATCTGTCTATGTCTGTTGTTTCTTTTGTTACTTATCATGGTTATGAGTATACATTTTGTATGATTTAGATCATGATACAAATGAGAGTTTGCTGCAGGTGAGTGATGCTCTGTTTGAAGTGCTGGAAGGGGATGCGAGGAATGTTCTTTGCGAGGCGGTTGAGAGGCATCAGGCAGAGATGTTGGTTGTCGGAAGCCATGGCTATGGAGCAATTAAACGGTATTGGCATTTCCTACTTTTGTTCTTCTCAACCCTGTTTTCCACAAAGAATTACCTTTGCTTTGTGATTGAAAACTGCTGTCGTTTTGTTACTCAACTCTGAGAAAATGTTTGAACAAAAAACTGTGAAAAAAGGGAGACATCTATAAGTTGGTGTCTGATCAGGCATTTGATAGAGTAACACGTGCGCAAGTAGTGGAGACAAATTTAAATTAAATGCTTATCTGTTGCTATAGTAGCAGTAATACCAGAATATGAGTTGATGAATTTCCATAAACAACATAATGCTCTTATGATACTTTGGTGTAGCCTCATTGTATATTTGAACAGAGTATATCATTTTCTCTCACTACACATGTTTTTTTGGCCATCTTTTGTCATGAAGTTCACTGGTCGTTGTAGCTGTGACCCTCCTGCTGTTCATGATTTACACTAGAATCAGAAAACTGATATTGGTCTTACCGGAAAGACATAACTACAAAAGAGGGTTAACACGATTTATTATGACCTGGACTACACTAGATTTTTTTCGCAACAGGCAGATTACAATGTGTTGTTGTTTGACTGTATCGACCTACAAATGATCAATCCTGCTGTCCGCAACGTAATTTGATTTGGTCTTTCATGGCAGACTGTAATAAGAACTAATCTTTCATATATTTGACCTAAAATTGTCTTACTGGCATGGCTGAACTTCCCTGCAGAGCTGTTCTCGGAAGCGTGAGTGACTACTGCTCCCATCACGCGCACTGCACCGTGATGATAGTAAAGAAGCCGAAGCACAAACACTGAGTCCATGAGCTATGGCTCCGGCCTGGACTGATCAGTACCCTGCATGTATATCTACCACCAAATTGTGGATGTTTCTGTGTGAATAAATTGTCATTTGTATTGGCATTTGTAGTCATCTCCAGCATGACGGCATGAATTTAGCACGCATGTATATCCTTCTACCTCTTGATCCTGGATTGAGAAGGTAAATAATGTGTTTGATGTGTTTCAAGATTCGTGCGAATAATTCTTGTCTGCTACATATATACATCATCAAGATATGGCAAGTTCCATTACTATGGAATTGTGACTTTGTGAGTGAGAAATTGTTCACCTTTGACCAAGCAAAACAAAGTGTTTGATTCTACGACCAATTGACCGGCGCAAAGAAAACCAGAGAAAAAGTAGTATGGCCGGAGAATGCAGAGGCTACGCGGGAACAAATCTTCCCAGCCGCTGGTCACTCCAGAGAGGCAGTTAAGTTCGTTACATAAATACAGTGTCACCTCTGCTGGTTCTCCCTTCTGTTCATCAACCCATTGGCCGCCTCCTCAGCTCTCACTTTTCTGGCACCTAAAATTCCAAGCTCGCTGCTGGTTAGAGTTATGTCATCAAAAAAATGGCGGGCGAGGCAGGGACGGCGCCGACGACGACGGTGAGAGGAGGAGGGAAGCCGGTGATGCTGGTGGGGATCGACGACAGCGACCACAGCTACTACGCGCTAGAGTGGACGCTCAAACACTTCTTCGCCCTGGGCCAGCCTCAGCAGCATCACCCCGTCTTTGCTCACCTCTAAGGCTCCTGCGTCCGCTGTCATTGGCATCGCCGGCAGGTGACAAATCTACAAAATACAGGTGACAAATCTACAAAATATTGAGAAGCTAAAGTCATTTTTTCTATCTTTAGCCTTCTCTATAACACATATGGACTTAATAATTGATGGAGAAGCTTCGCTGCTCCGGCGGGGCTGAAGGACTAAGCCCTCCAGCCTCGCCGCCAGCTCGCCCTCCAGCCTCTGACTTAACAATTACTCTGCCCTTGTTGGCACAAAGCTCAATAGAAGACAATATGTCATATGGCAAAACATTGATCAACCCTCTAAAAATCTCTGATTTCATCCACCAGGTGATCGATGCGAGCTACGAGATGATAGAGGGAGATGCGAGGAACATCCTTTGCGAGGCGGTTGACAGGCATCATGCAGATGTACTAGTTGTGGGCAGCCATGGTTATGGGGCATGGAAAAGGTAATTAATCAATTACTACTACCTCCATCTTTATATTATTCTAAAATATGGATTTTGTTTACGCAGTATATATATATAATATATATATATATAGAGTGGTATATTAGTGGCGCCGCGCCCATCCATGTGGTATGGCAAATCTCACAATTTGAAAACTAAAATTGAAAATCCGAACCGTTCAAATTATTCTACATATTAATATCGTCTTGTATACCAAATTTTACATTTTTTGAATTTTTTACTATTTTATCGGATAAGTCAAAAATGCATTAATCCAACGATTTGTGGAGTATCTATTTTATTGCATCTTTGACCTATCGATAAAATAGTAAAAAATTCAAAAAATATAAAATTTGAACGGTTCGGATTTTCAATTTGAGTTTTCAAATTAGAGATTCGGCCATGCCATACGAAATGATGGGGTTGGCGGCGCGCCATACAGTAGCCCATCTGACTGCTTGGTCAAAGGTGAAACTTTTCTCACTCACAAAATCACAATTCCATAGCAGTGGAACTTGTAATATCTTGATTGTGTTGATATATATATATATATATATATATATATATATATATATATATATATATATATATATATATTCTTTGACCAAGCAGCCAAGCTGTTACTAGTTTGGGACAAGGTAGTAGTTTGGCTTAAAGCCCAGGAGTTACTATTTTCAGTACCTAAAAAGTTAATAAGTAGTTACGGGAAAATCAAAGTCGATGACTAGTGTAATCGATGTAACGGAATTTGTTGCAAGAATCTACAGCAAATTCGCAGGATCACCTGTTCATCCGTGATCCGTCACTTGATTTCTTTTCTGATGAATTTTCAATTTGCCTGGAATTTGAATAAATCGGTTTGATTTGCAGGGATGTTCTTGGGAGCGTGAGCGACTATGATGTATATGGCTTTGTTTAGCTACAGTTTATTTTCATTGTGCTGCAGCCAACACGCATAGTGTGTTATGTCAGTAGCTACGGCAGCTTCTGCACAGAGCAGTCAAACATGTCCTATAATACTTTCACCATCCCAAAATAACTTTCCCTTTCTCTAATTTATTTGTCCCATAAATACTTTAATTTTAGAGCTATCATTGCCTTATAACTTAGAAAAAGTAGAAGACAAATATATTATAGTTTGAAAAAGTAGAAGAGAATTACATTGAAGTATGAAAAAGTGTTAGCGTAAATATATTGAAGTTTTAAAAAAAGTAAAAGGTAATATAGTTTTTTTATTGATATGTTTGAGATACGTAGAGATGGATGGAGTTATTTTGGAATGGAGGTAATACATTTCAACGTGAACAGAGCTGAAGCTGAAGGAGCGATATGTCAGAACTGGAAGAATGTAATCTCAAAAAGGAAAAAAAAATCTAAATCGTGAGCGGTTACTGCAGCCATCACGCGCATTGCATGTGATGATCGTGAAGAGGCCCAAGCATAAGACCGATGGCTGAAAAACGAAAGTCACATGCATCATCAGATTTAGTGCCATTTCTACATGTTTTATAGCTATAATCTTATTCTAAATCATGCATTAGTTTGGGTTGTGTACTTGTGTGTGAATACATTGTAGTATAGAGTGATCAATTTATATTATGTAGTTAGCCGTTTTAATTGCAGATCGTGTTCAGACAATGTGTGAGATGTCTGAATTAGTGAATTTCAAGTGAATTGGCCACACTAAACGATCTTTAATATCAATTATAGCAACCGAGGTCAGTAAATCAAGACTAAAGATATCGATCTTAAGGCCTCGTTTGGTAGGGATTCTCCTCCTTGATTCTCGACGAGAATCGGTAGAATCTCTGTCAAACGGGTTATTTTGCAACTGATTCTGAGAAGAATCACTTCAAGTGATTCATCAGTTTTACATAGGGAGTAAGAATCACCTGAAATCAGTTTCTTCTAAGAATCATCAGAAAATCACCTAAAATATTGTTCTAATTATTACTTTATTATACCGATTCTGATTCTTTTCAGAATCTAATTCAGAAGAATCAAAATCTAGAATCAGAGAATCATATAATCAGGAGCCCTACCAAACGGGCCCTAAGTATCGATTGAAATATATAGGATATGAAATTCGAACTCAAGATCTCTTACCTCAGCCCTCATGCGCATTATCATCTCACCTACTCTACACATATAACTAGAAATGTATTTTCATTTTTAACTAAACCTGGAGACATCTTGGTGTTTAAAAATATTAGTAGTAACAATAGGTACTAAAATATATTTTTTAATCATCCAGTACTAAAAATCCATCAGCATTAGTCAGCTACCAACAAACCAACAGAGACTAAAAATATTTCTAGGGACTTGAGTTTTTAGAACTGATACTAAAATATCTAATATCTTTAGTAGCGATTTTTAATCTATCCGAGTTATTTGTGTGTTTGGTACTTACGATAAAAGATGAGCTTTAGTAATGTTTCTAGGTCATTTTTATGGAACATTCCTCATGTTCCGCTAAACTTTTGGTTCGGCTCTAGATGCATGAGCTAGACCCATGCCAAGGCCTATAACTATGATATGATCCAATCGGGTGACATGCATTTCTACTAAAGATGGCAACGGGTTTGAAAAATCCGTGTACCGCGGTACCGACCCGACGGGCGCGGATACGGTGCGAGCTTATGCCCGCGGGCACGGGCGCGGGCACGGGGTTATGCCCAACGGGTATTTTTATACGGGTAAAATTTAAGTATATCCGTACCCGCAAACCCGTCTACCCGCACTGACAGGTGGGACCAAGCATTCTAGGGTTTTATTTGACCAAGCATTCCCCACTTTCCCCTCAGGCTCGTTGCGATCGGGCAGCTGGGCGACCATCACCCGTGATCGAGCCGCCGCCGGCGCCGCCCTCTTGCCGACGCCGCCCGGCCCGGCTCCTCCTGCCGGTGCCGCCCTCCTGCCGAGTGCGACGCCGCCCGCCCCTCCTGCCGCGCCGCTCGGCCCGCATCCTCTGCCGGTGCCGCGCCTCTTCCCGACGCCGCCGGCCCCTCCTGCGGTCCCGCCGGCATCGCCCGGCCTCGGCTCCTCTGCCAGGCGCCGCCCCTCCCTGCCGAGTGCCGACGCCGCCCGCCCTCTGCCGGCGCCGCCGGCCCGCATCCTCTGCCGGTGCCGCGCCTCTTCTCGCCCGGCCCTCCTGCGGTCTCGCGCCGCGTCGCCGGCCTCGGCTCCTCTGCCGCGCCGCTCGCCCTCCCCGCGCCGCTCGGCCCCTAATCTTGAGGTCGAAATCTGATTCCTGGTCAGATTAAGTTCTCCAAGTAAAGAATTGAATATGTTTGCTCATGTATCGCAAATCAGCTAGCTGGAATATTATACGGCATTTGCTTCTCAACTAAAGGTTTCAATATTGAACTAAATCTCTAGATTCCACATTTTGTAAAGCGTATCAAGACCCGGATCAGTGCTGATCACACTAGTTTGGTTTATGGACGATCAGTGCGAGGTAACATCCCGAAACTAGCTGTTGTGAAGTATAGCATAGGGTTATAAGTGTGGCCGACTCTGTTTCGGCATTTGGTTGTTGAGCTTAATTCGTGCGGGTAGCCCCTCCCGCTTCCCTAGTTTGTCCAACTTGTACTTAGAGTTCACACACATTTTGGGCACATGGAGAATCATTTTTCTTACTAATCTTTGTATACAGATTCACCGCGTCTCACAACATACTCTGCCTCATCGATTACAGTACTCACTTGCTGCATTAGAGTGAGACTCATAAGTTGTTATTGGTGTTTATTGTGATGTACAGCTACAATGGCGACCCTTGGTAGCTCCCAAGCGCAAACCTCTCATGCAACGGCTACGGTTGCTAGTATTGAGGAGGACAGCTGTGGATGTTGTGAACGTATCGAGGGGAGGAGGAGAACTCGATGATGGTGGGCGGCCTTCAAAGAGAAAGCTCACCTCTGCATCTGGAATGACTTTGAAAAAGTGCGTGTTGATGGAGTTTGGAAGGCCAAGTGCAACCATTGTAACAAGAAGCTTTCAGCCACATCAAGAAATGGTACAACTCACTTGAAAACTCATTTGAAAACTTGTCCCTACAATAACAAGAAGGCGGAACAAAAGTTCAAACTAATTTGAGGTTTGGAACCACCGAAAAGGGGCGGTAGTAGAAAACTATGTGTTTGATCAAGATGTGGCTAGAAAAGCTCTTTATTCCATGATTATATTGCATGAGTACCCGTTGTCCATTGTTGATCACCATGGCTTTCGTAAATTTGTTAGTGCATTGCAACCTTTGTTCAAAATGGCAACTAGAAACACTATTAGAAGGGACATTGTGAGTTTTTATGAGGAGAGAAGCGGAAAGCTAGGATATTTTTGCAAAGGACAAATTATCGTGTTGCTATCACAACCGATCTTTGGACAGTGAAAATCAAAAAAGAGGTTATATGGCGGTATTGGACATTTTATTGATGACTCATGGACTCTTAGAAGCTGCATATTGAGGTCAATTATTCATATTGAGCTTTTTTTAAATTACTTGCTCTGCATATTTGATGTCAAGTTGCTTATTGTATTGTTTGATGTAGGTTTATATATGTGCCATGTCCCCATACGGAGAGGTTATTTGTGATGCATTGCATAAATGTCTCCGAGTTGGGATCTTGATCGGAGGGTATCAACTGTGACACTTGATAATTGCGGTGCCAATGATAACATGATTGGCTTGATGGATACAAGACTTGGGGCAACTAACATGCTATTGAAAGGAAAATGGCTGCACATGCGGTCTTTGTGCTCATATTCTCAACCTCATTGTCAAAGATGGCATGGCGAATTGGGCTGCATTACGCATATCCGAGAAAGTGTTGCTTATTGGATTGCTACCCCAAAGAGGTATGAGAAGTTTGAGAAAACTGCTCTAGATGAAAATGTTGAATTGGATAAGAAGTTGCATTTAGATTGCAAAACTAGATGGAACTCAACCTACATCATGCTTAGCATTGCTATACCTTATAGAAAGGTTTTGAACGTTTGGGTGAGCTCGATAGGAACTATGATTGTCCAACAACGAGATGATTGGATATTTGCTTCTAATGTTTGTGAGAAACTAGGGTTATTCTATGAGCTTACGAGTTATTTTCGAGGACAAAATATGTTACAACTAACTTTGTTCTTCCCTAAAGTATGTGAGATTAAACTTAAACTCAACTCTTGGGGTCATGATGAAAATGAAACTATTAGGAACATGTCTTCGCCATGATAGAAAAATATGATAAGTATTGGGCTGACATCCATGGTCTTATGGTCATTCTTTGTTATTCTTGATCCACGTCTTAAGATGACAATGTTACATGCTTGTTATATTGCCCTTTTTGGAGAAGAGGTTGCTGAAAATTATGTTACGAGACTCATGAATTGCTTCTTGGTTTGATGAAACATTATAATGTGAAAGAACAAGACACTGTGGCTACATCCTCCGGTGGTGCCCCTTCTACGATTAGTGCATTTGTATTGTCTATATTTAAAACTCTTGCTGCAAATAAGAGGACTACAAGCTTTGTTAGAAGTAAGAATGAGCTTGATCGCTACTTGGAAGAGGAAACTCTTCCTCATGATGAAAATGAATATTTTGATATCCTTGGTTGGTGGAAGTTGGAGGGAGCTCGTTATCCTACCTTGAGGCTAATTGCTCGTGACATTTTAGCTATTCCAATCACCACAGTAGCTTCTGAATCGGCTTTCAGTACTAGTGGGAGGGTTTTAAGTGAGCATCGCAGTCGTCTTACTCCTAAAATGTTGGAAGCTTTGATGTGCAGCCAAAGTTGGCTTCGTCACAATCTCAAAGGTATAAAAATGTGTGTTTACAATGATTTTTTTGTTAATGCTACAGCTACTAATGTTTGAACTTGAATATAGATGACGATGATGGAAGGTTCAATAGCTTTTGGTCATGCCTTTAAAACAATGAAGAAGATCTCAAAGATGAATCTTGCTTCACTAGAGCGGATTCCGACTAATTAACTTATTCATGTCTGATTTATTTGCATCACTTCGAAGACTTTGTTGTTGAACAATATGTTTATTCTATTTATGTGCTATGTGTGGTCATGTGGTGAATTATTTATGTGAACTATTCATGTGAGATGTGTGGTCATGTGGTGAACTATTTATGTGAACTATTCATGTGGTATGTTTTGCGGGTATGCGGGTATGCCCGCGGGTAGCGGGCGTGGGCGAGTGTTGCTACCCGTGGCGGGTAGCGGGCGCGGGTACAAAATTTATCTCGCGGATACGGGTTTGAGATATCACTATCCGCGCGGATTTTACCCGTTGCCATCTTTAATTTCTACACGAATAGGGCTGAGCGGTCAGGAAGCAATCAGAACCAGAAGAATATAATAATCTCCAAAAGGAAAAAGAAGGGGATAAAAAAAAAGGAAAACAACGAAATTAATGTGATCTCAGCCGTCAAATGGATAAGAGAAGCATCTTTGAATCTCAACCGTTGGATTTCCATTACTCTCCCCTTCTTACTTGGCCCCATCAGTCAGTCAGTCATTCCCACTCCTGACACCTCCCACACCGCCTCCGCTGCCGCGGCGCACGCAGGCGACCGTTGCTTCCGCCGGCGTCCGGCGAGGCTCGCCGTCGCCGCCTACTCCTGCTCCTCCTCCTCCTACTAGCTTCTACGCATGCCCTTAATCTCTCCCGCAATCGTAGCACCGAGAAGCACCATCTGCCAGGGAGAGCCGCAGGCTGAGATGCCATCCCCCGCGACGCGCCCAAGGTGCTCGGCGGAATGACCCACCGGGGAGCGGCCTCGCTCGGGAGGTCGCTCGCCGGGTTCCTGGCGCAGGAAGATCCAGCCAAGGTCCTGCACCTCTTCGCGGCCAAGGCCAGGCAGCATGGGGGTCTTGGCTCCCTCGACTTCGCGTGCGCATTGCGCGCATGCAGGTGGAACGGGAAGCGTTGGCAGGTCGTTCCGGAGATACACGCGAAGGCTATTACGCGTGGTCTTGGGAAAGACAGGATCGTCGGCAACCTGCTGATTGACCTGTACGCGAAGAACGGTCTTGTGCTGCGTGCGAGGTGGGTGTTCGAGGGGCTCTCTGCCAGGGATAATGTCTCGTGGGTGGCAATGCTGTCAGGGTATGCACATAATGGCCTTGGGGAGGAAGCTCTCGGGTTGTATCGCCAGATGCATCGAGCCGGGGTTGTTCCTACACCTTATGTTCTGTCTAGTGTCCTGAGTTCGTGCACTAAAGCGGAGCTCTTTGTGCAAGGACGGTTGATTCATGCCCAAGGTTACAAGCAAGGATTCTGCTCTGAAACTTTTGTTGGGAATGCACTTATCACGCTGTACTTACGGTGTGGATCATTCAGATTGGCAGAGAGGGTATTTTGCGACATGCCACACCGTGACACAGTAACATTCAATACTCTGATATCAGGATATGCTCAGTGTGGACATGGGAAGCATGCTTTAGAGATATTTGATGAGATGCAGTATTCAGGGTTAAGCCCTGATTGTGTGACCATTTCTAGTCTGCTTGCAGCTTGTGCGTTGCTTGGTGATCTTCAAAAGGGGATGCAACTCCACTCCTATCAGTTTAAAGCAGGCATGTCTTCGGATTACATAATGGAAGGTTCACTCCTTGACCTCTATGTGAAATGTGGTGACGTTGAAACTGCCCTTGTGATCTTCAATTCAGGTGATAGGACGAATGTAGTACTGTGGAACCTGATGCTCGTGGCATTTGGGCAGATCAATGATCTAGCAAAATCTTTTGAGCTATTCTGTCAAATGCAGGCTGCAGGTGTACGCCCTAACCAATTCACGTACCCATGCATTTTAAGGACTTGCACTTGCACTGGAGAAATTGACCTTGGAGAACAGATCCATTCATTAAGTGTAAAAACTGGCTTCGAGTCTGATATGTATGTTAGTGGTGTATTGATAGATATGTATTCCAAATATGGGTGGTTTGAAAAGGCAAGACATGTTCTTGAAATGCTTAAAGAGAAAGACGTGGTTTCCTGGACTTCCATGATTGCTGGATATGTGCAACATGAGTATTGTAAGGACGCTCTTGCAGCTTTTAAAGAGATGCAGAAATGTGGAATTTGGCCAGATAACATAGGACTAGCAAGTGCTATAAGTGGCTGCGCTGGAATCAAAGCAATGAGGCAAGGCTTGCAGATTCATGCTCGGGTTTATGTGTCCGGTTATTCAGGAGATGTTTCAATTTGGAATGCATTGGTAAACCTTTATGCACGATGCGGAAGAATCAGAGAAGCTTTCTCTTCATTCGAGGAAATTGAACATAAAGATGAGATAACATGGAATGGACTGGTATCTGGTTTTGCACAAAGTGGCCTACATGAAGAAGCTCTCAAGGTATTTATGCGTATGGATCAATCAGGTGTCAAGCATAATGTGTTCACATTTGTATCAGCTCTTAGTGCTTCAGCTAACCTTGCAGAAATAAAACAAGGAAAACAAATACATGCCAGAGTTATTAAAACAGGTCATACCTTCGAAACTGAAATTGGAAATGCTCTGATTTCCTTGTACGGGAAGTGTGGTAGCTTTGAGGATGCCAAGATGGAGTTTTCTGAAATGTCCGAGAGAAATGAGGTGTCATGGAATACTATTATCACAAGCTGCTCACAGCATGGACGGGGCTTGGAGGCTTTGGATTTATTTGATCAAATGAAGAAAGAAGGTGTTAAACCAAATGATGTTACATTCATAGGTGTTTTAGCTGCTTGCAGTCATGTGGGATTGGTGGAGGAAGGCCTTAGTTACTTCAAATCAATTTCTGATGAATATGGAATTCGTCCAAGATCTGATCATTATGCTTGTGTTATCGATATCTTTGGACGAGCTGGGCAACTTGACCGTGCAAAGAAATTTGTTGAGGAAATGCCAATTGCTGCTGATGCAATGGTTTGGAGATCCCTTCTCGGCGCATGTAAAGTACACAAGAACATAGAACTTGGAGAGCTCGCCGCCCAGCATCTACTGGAATTGGAGCCTGATGATTCTGCATCATATGTTCTTCTCTCAAATGCATATGCTGTTACCGGGAAGTGGGCCAATAGGGATCAGGTCAGAAAGATGATGAGAGACAGAGGAGTCAGAAAGGAACCAGGCCGGAGCTGGATTGAAGTAAAGAATGTGGTTCATGCATTCTTTGTTGGTGACAGATTACACCCCTTGGCTGATCAGATATACAATTTTTTGGCTGATGTAAATGATAGGGTAGCCAAAGTAGGATACAAGCAAGAGAAATATCATCTCTTCCATGATAAAGAGCAAGAAGGGAGAGACCCTACTGGTCTTGTCCACAGCGAGAAGTTAGCTGTGACTTTTGGGTTGATGAGTTTGCCTCCTTGTATGCCCCTTCGAGTAATTAAAAATCTTCGTGTATGTAACGATTGCCACACTTGGATGAAATTTACTTCCGACGTCATGGGAAGACAAATTGTATTACGAGATGTCTACAGATTTCACCATTTTAACAACGGAAGCTGTTCATGCGGAGACTTCTGGTGAAGTGCTTTGAAGTGAAAACCTACAATTACCAGCCCCAAGTATCCCATTTACACTCATTACCGTGCCACTTCAAGCAGTTTATGTGGGACATACACCTCTTTCTTTCTAGTACGACATGCACACATCTAAAACTGGAACTCAACATGATCAGACAGACAGCCAATATAATGTAAAGTTTTTCTCCCCTGAGAAACGATCTTTGGATTGAGAATTCCTGTGCTGCTATTCTTCTTCTATCATGTTGGTATTGTCGTCTTAAGTATTTTTATCTGAATGTACATGTATTACATTCTCTCTTCTGACAACCATCTCACTTGTTTCAGGTGGAGAAATATGCTTCATTGTATGTCAACTTTCTTCATTAGAAGAGTATGAATGGTCGAGTAGGGTCTATTATCAGTCATTGCTAGGCCTAAAAAATCAATAGAGTTTGGTCAGACACTCAGACTCAGTCGATACAATTCAGAGACGGCCAAACGGGCGGCCCGGCCCGGCATGGCACGGGCCCGTTTCGGCACGGCCCGTTTCGGCCCGTTTGGCCCGCTTCATGAAACGGGCCGTGCCGTGCCGACCCACGTGCCTAGCACCCGGCCCAAGCACGACACGTGGGGAGCCGGGCCGTGCCGTGCTTGGCACGGCACGCCGATGGCCCATGGGCCGGGCGAGCCTACGGGCCTTTTTCACAGTGCAATTTTTTAAAAAACGAGATAAGTTAAAAAAATAAAAATTAAAAATTAAAGTTTTCAAAAAATAAGTAATGACTTATTAATGTTAGAGATAAATCCACATTTACGAAAATATTGCAAAAGAATTTGTTAAAAATAGTAATGACTTTTTATTGATGTTTATATCATTATAGGATACAATGATACATATTATCTCGTTAAAAACTTTGTCATGTAAAAACTCACAGGGAAAACTGAGAAAACAAAAGAGTACAGCTCAGAGGTCAGAACTACTTCTAACAAAATTCTACTGGGGTTGGTCTGGATCCAGGTAGAGTTGCTCGAACTGGGCGGCCAATTCTTAGTTGTCCGCAGTGTATTGGGCATGTTGTCGAGCAAGCTCCCGAGTCTTTAACGCTTAGTAGCATTTCGACGTGGTCGCTGCTCGGATTCGTTCTACGGTCTTCGATGAGACGACCGCATAGACTGAAGGCCGATTCGGAGGACATCGTCGATACGGGCACCGTCAACACATCCCTTGCTAGTTTTGAAAGCACAGGATATGCTAACTTGTGGTCATTCCACCACCCGAGGACATTGAAGTCTTGTGCTTCGTGGTGGATAACGTCATTGTCCAAATAACCGAACAACTCTTTGGCCACACCATGCGAAGAGGCGTCTCCACTTGTAGCCGACAAACTGCCACCATCTTGGCTTGAAGACGATCCACCCCAAATCCTACCCCATTTGTATCTTCTTCTTACCTTGAGTGGGGATAGGAGGGGGTCTCTGTTGTCGAACTCCCGAAACTTTAGTTCATATCTTTCAAAACTTCATATAATTTACTCCTAACCTCGGTATAAAAACTATAATCTACACCTACGGTATCACCAAAAAGTGATAAAATAGCGAGACAATCCCTTAATTTACACCTAGGATCTAAAACAAAAGCAAAAGCATACAACATAGGTATATTTTTTCAATATTTAAAATATTTTTGTTTCATGTGAAAGACAGGGTTCACTTAGAACATCATCATTTTCATATTCTTTAAATAAAGAAGCAATTTCAAGAATGTTGTGCAAAATTATATTAGAGGTTGGATAATAAACTTGTGACAGAGTAAGAGTACAATCATAAAAAGTTTCTAAAAATTGGTTATATTTTTGGACAATTGTCCAAACATGCTCATTCAGTACTAGCGACTCGTCACTGTTTCTTGGGCCACCACATGATTGAACAAAATCCGTAAGTAATTCACTATATGGTAAAACAACTTTTAACATTAAATACGTTGAATTCCACCGATGCTCAACATCGGTGGCAAACTCTGAGCTCTCTTATCGACCGCATGACAAAACCTCTTCCACGCACCAATCCGCGGGTTCGAAGTAGTTAACCACATGATTGCTTGACGAACAACATCAATGTGGTTATAAACCCTCTTCATGTCAGTCTTAACAATCAAATTAATTATATGGCATGCACAACGCTGATGGAGTAGAAAAGATTGAGCATAAACATAAAATAAAGGTTGCAATATTTCCATAGCCCTAGAATTAGCAGATGCATTATCTAGGGTGACAACAAATATCTTATCAGCAAGATTAAATTCATTAATTACTTCCCTAATTCTTTCGGCTATGTTTTCTCCTGTATATGAGACATCTATTAACCTAAGCCCTAAAACTCTCTTTTATAATTGTCAATCATCATCAATAAAATGAACAATAACACTAAGATAATCTTGCCTAGTTCTACTACTCCATATATACGAAGTAACACTAACGAAGAAAGTACATGTACTAAACAGTTCCTTAAGTGCGAGTTGAATCCTTCGATAAACATTCTCTAAATCTTTAGTTGTTGTTTGCCTACTGTAACATCCTGGCTCATGGCTTAATAGGATTAATAGAATACTTATACCAACAGGTTGCAACTTCTTTTCCGGAAGCTCATCTCCAATAAACTCTGAGGTTAAGCGTGCTTGGCCTGGGGCAATTTGGGGATGGGTGACCGCCTTCCGTTCGGGGCTGTTCCCTTTATCTCGTCGAAGTGTTGCCACACCTTTGGAGGTTCTCGATCTTTTCGGGCCGGTGCGTGTCGAAACATTTCCGCTCACGGATCCGGAAGATAATCCTTCCGAAGCCACCGCGTTGTGCGAGCAGTACCTCCTCCACAAATGGTGGAGTTGGAGCCGATCCGGAGGCATCGTCAAACCCCGGCATGTAGTTGGGGTCGAAATCACCCAAAGTGAACGACGCGGCGGTATGGATAGTTTGGATCCATTCGAAAATTTAAACCGATATAAACAAATTGTAGAATATTTATTAAATTCACAAACACAATACAAATAATACACAAATTTGAATATTACTTACATCTTTCCAACTGCGAGCTCTTCAAACTTCTGCGATCAAAATATTGAACTACGGCACTAATTTTGATTTTTGACAAAATTTGAGCAATTTTTGTCAAAATAAAAAAAATGGACACTTGAGAGCAAAGAGAGCACTTTAGAGCATTTGAGAGCACAAAATTAGAAGTGAGGGGTGAGGAGAAATGGATGGGGTTCATGCCCTATTTATAGGACGAAATTTCAGATTTTTTACAATTTTTTTGAATTTTTTATGAATTATTTTTTTTGTCTCCAATTGCTAATTTCAAATTTAAACAACCATATAGCCGTTGGGGACACGTGGCGCGCTCGTATTGGACGGCGAAGGAGCCGTTGCACGCCCTTAGCGCTTTTGCGCCATGCGTCGACCGCCGATTTGCCCCCCACCGCGCCGTGGGCCGTGCCGTGCCATGGGCCGAGCCGTGTCGTGCCGTGCCTGCTACTGGCCGTGCTGTGTCGGCACGCGGGCTCGGCCGACGGCCCAAGCACGGCACGGCTGCTCGTGTCGTGCCGACATGGCCCGTTTGCCTCTTGGGCCGTGCCATGGGCCGAGCCGTGTCGTGCCGCTACAGTGCCGCACGTGTCCGGGCCAGCCCGCCTCAGCACGACTCATTTGGCCGTCACTAATACAATTACATGTTCATGTAAAATCCTAATTGCTGAGATTACCCAACTCTGACGATGGATTTCCCCTAATCTCAACATTGCTTTGGGATTCAATAATTGAGGTTTGACTATGTCCATAGTAGTATCAGTAAATTATTTAACTCATTTGATAATGTATTAGGACTGGCAAATACATGTTGTACTTGTACCTAGAAACCTTATTCCTTGTGTATATTTGTGAAATATGACAAATCACGTCATGCTGTACAGGTTCTATGTTAGCTTCTTTCATGTGCATGCCAGGGTGATCATACGCATATACAACTGAATGAACTGAACCTTGTCTTGTGTTTGCTTTGCTTTGGCAAACAGATTGAGAAAACTGAAAGAAAGGAGCGAGCAGGAGGGATGAAAGGAAAACAATTGGAAATCTGAAATCTGGAGCACATAGAAACATTTTCGAGCCTGCTTCTGCTGCTGCAGCTGTGATGGAGCTTACATGCTCAAACCGAAAAATGGCTTATCAGCAGGTACGTTGACAGTCGTGAGGTGGAAACCTGGTAAGAGCTTATGAATTATTGTGGTACATAGATTGTACTGTGCAGACAGCAAGAAACTTGTCCCATATGTAAAACATGCCGAAATTAGTTAGAAGGGAAGAAATTCACAGCTAATGTCAAATGGCCCATATTACACCTGTTTATGAGATTTAATGGGCCTAATTAGGACACATCTATAGTTAAAATTTCTGAAAAAAGGTCTATTTTATATGTTACGCAAGCAGATGTAATGATCTAGTGGGCCAATATTAAACGGGAAAAGATGATGACCCATTGCCAATGTGATAATGGGCAAGACTGAGGCAAAAGTAGTGGCCCACTCCACTGCCAATGTACAATGAGTGAAAAAATTATGACCACTGCCATCTGCCAATGGCCCAATCAAAAGATAGGCCCTCCTGTAGGGATTGGTTTTTGATAAGAGAGTTTAGGATATGGCAGGGTGGGTCAACTCTGATACGGACATTCTTTGTCTCTGGCGACAAACTCCACTTCTTGGTTCTAGGTGTTGGATTGTTAATTCATTTATTGAGGAGAAAACCAAATTTTAGAAGTATTATTTTTATTCAAAATTTTCGTCCGTCGGGTTATTTTGCAGAAAACCCTTTAAATATTTATAAAATTAATTATTTTGTAAAAAACCCGTTGAGTGTTTATAAAATTAACCAACAGTTCGCTCGACTATTTTGCAGAGAAAATTCCTTGAGTGTTTATAAAATTAATCCGCCAATCTTGAAATAGATCACGGTGAAGACATAAAGAAAAAAATATAAATTAAAATTACACGATACTTCAACTTTGAAATAATTATGATAAAATAAAATGACCCACAATCCATTTGGTTATTTTGCGAGAAAAAACCTTAAGTATTTATAAAATTAACCCGTAATTTCAATGCTAAAATATGTCTCGGCGAAGACATAAAAAATATATAAATTAAAATTACATAAGACTTTAACTTTAAAATAATTATGATAAAATAAAATGACACCCGTTATAACACACAAATATATTTATATATTTATAGAATATGATTTTAACACTGTACTGAGTCAAACGGCTATAAGAAGCTTGTGCTAGTGTGCTAGTTTCTCTATAGAATTATAGAGTACTTCCATCTTTTACGCACCTAAATTTTCCGTTGTGTCTCTATCCTTAAGAACTATAGTTGTACCATGGGCCTCGTGGGCTATATGTTGGGGTTGCACAATTTTGATGCTGTGGACAATAGCACGCCATAGTCCACACTTCTACAATAATGTGGATGTGTTTGTGGCCATGTGAAGAAAGTAAATTAAGCCCTTCAGGGCATCCGCCCTCTTTTTCTTTGAATTTTTTGCTTTTTAATTTTTTTAAGATTTGCAAAACTAATTTGCAGTTTCAAACAATTAAAAAATAATCTTTCGCCATCCTTTGGAAGGGTGAGTTTTTAAAATCGCTTTTTCATAGGGCGATTTTGATGACGTGGCAGACGGCCGTTGGCCGCCGTCTGCCCGTCGTTGGCAAATTTGCACTTTCGCCCCTTGCCATTCTCGGCAAGGACAATTTTAAACTGTGCATTTAGGGGACCGCCTGCAAAAGGGTGACCGACGACAATTTTACTGGTGGCCCCCTTGCGCCCTTGCGAGAGGGCGATTTTGCCCATTGACCAAGGGCCGCCTACAAAAGGGTAGCCGGCACGGCAATTTTGCGGGTGGCCCCGCGGCCCTTGCGGAGGGCGATTTTTGCCCTAATCTCGTCCTCTGCAAGGGCGATTTTTGGCCACCCACCCATAAGTTTGAATTTGACCGAGGGAGACCTCATTTGCGGCACGCGAGATTACAGAAAAGAAAGAACAGAGAGAGGTGAGAAAGAAGGAGGAGAGCGGCGATGCCCTGTCGGTGTGCCTATCGATCCCAGGTAAATACAATATCCCGATCTATGTTTATATTATTTATTTTGTATAGAATACTAGTCCAAATAGAATTTTTTTTAATATTTGAATAGATGTGTAGCACTCAGATCTAGATTTATAAATTAGGGCATGATTTGTTTTAGGGAATTTGACCTAGGACAAATTGATTTAGATGAACATATGTAGAATATATCCGATCTATGTCTATATTATTTGAATAGATGTGTAGCACTCTTATCGGATTTGTAAATTAGGGCATAATTTATTTTAGGGAATTTAACCTAGGACAAACCGATTTAGATGAACATATGAAGAATATATCCGATCTATGTCTATATTATTGTGTGTAAGATTTTTTAATATTTGAATAGACATGTAGCAGTCAGATCTGAATTTAAAAATTAGGACATGATTTATTTTAGAGAATTTAACTTAGGACAAACCGATTGAGATGAACATATGCGAATATATATATATATATATATATATATATATATATATATATATATATATATATATATATATGATGGACGGTAGATCAAGAGGAAGAAACCGATTTGGTAGATTTTAAAATCTAGAGCGAGAGAACATATTTTTAGAAACTTTAACTTGATCTAGGCAACATATTGGTAGTATGAAATAAACTCAGTTTCAATATGTTTATTAAACACAATGGCAAGTAAGGTCATATTTCAGATAGTACACGGTCAAGGCAACGTTAGATTTGATTCAGCTGGTGTTGATCTGTCTGAATTTTATGTCTATATTATTGTGTGTAGATTTTTTTAATATTTGAATAGACATGTAGCAGTCACATCTGGATTTAAAAATTAGGGCATGATTTATTTTAGAGAATTTAACCTAGGACAAACCGATTGAGATGAACATATGCAGAATATATATATATATATATATGATGGACGGTAGATCAAGATGAACAAACCGATTTGGTAGATTTTAAAATCTAGAGCAGAGAATATATTTTTAGAAATTTTAACTTAGCCACAGATTAATCTAGGCAACATATTGGTAGTATGAAATAGACTCAGTTTCAATATGTTTATCAAACACAATGGCAAGTAAGGTCAAAATTCAGATAGTACACGGTCAAGGCAACATTAGATTTGGTTCAGCTGGTGTTGATCTGTCTGAATTTAGGATGAAATCGAAGGACATCGATAGGCCTGTCGAGAAAACATTTGAGTCAGTTTATAGTTGGTTGCTACGTGGATTTAAAGTGGATACAAGAGTGAACACAATGTCCCTGTCTGTTGTAGTGAGTCATGCAACAAAATGATATTATTAGGAACTAATGCCTACAGATAACACTGGTTCCTGAAGACGTTATGTGGAGATGGCTTTTGAAAAGTTTTGGCCCCTTATTATTTTTATGACATTGCATGAAATTGATAACAATGTTACATTGCAAATAGAGGATGATCAGGTTGGACGCTGGACTGCACCTGAGCGAGGCTGAGCAGAGGTTGACGTTCGAGTGGATGCAGACGAAGATGCGGTCGCTCTTGCGCGTCTTCTCTTATCGTTCCGCTGTGGACGCGATACCTCCAGCGGTCCCTGCAGTTCTACGTCCACGCACCTGTTGATGAGAAATTCTTCCACGCGCTGACCCGAGAGATTTGCTTTACTCTAGTGCGGGTCCGTTCTTGGTTGCCTTCGATGATTTTACATAGAGTAGGCATGCCAGTTGGTTTGATCTATTAACCAATAAGAAACAAACAGATATGCGTTATGGTTAAGGTTAGATCCTACCGAATCGGCTCAGGAAACCAATCTACATATAATTGCTATCCCAAAGCACATTTAGACTAAGTGATTGTGATAGATCGGTTATGCGAGACAGTATAAACCACTTAAACCAAATATACATCGGGATAATAAATATATGCGTTTGTAGCCTAGCCGATGCTGTAGATCTAATGCGAATCGGCTGGTACTCCGATATATTTTATAAAAAGATATTAATCTAACCTAAATGCGCTAAACCTAGATCAATCGGCCGTCAACAAAGGCTGGCAGATCGATACTGGCTTAGGGCATTTAACCCGATTGAAATCTTAATATAAAAGACGGCTTTAATATATCTAACATTAAATATTACTAGAAAAATAACTAAAACAGGTAAGGCCGGTTGAAACCCCGGCACTGTCTCTAATGATAAACATCAAGCCGAATAGATCTTAATAATTCTAAGAGCGACTTAACAGGTCGATCAGATGCAACATTAAGTACAAAAAGAAGTATCAGATCTATAAAAGCTGATGTAAATCCCTCGAGACGGTGGATACAACATATAACCCAGTCTAGCATCTAGATCTAGCTCTATCGGCTATTGCCTCCCGAGAGAAACCAGCCGATGATGAGATAGATCTAGATATTGCTCTAGATTATATGCTGCATATGATAAATTACGTAGTTTTAACATCAAAACTAGAGTATCATAACGATCTAAGCACTAATTCTGATGATACAAGCCGCTAATGACAAGCAATTACCTTGTTCGGAGATCGAAATCGATGCAGCCCAAGCGAGATCAAGAACTCGTCGAAAAGAATAAAAGGTTGGTGATTCGTCGAAGTTGATTGATTAGATGTTGGTTGTGTTATTTTACAGGTGTCTTGGGTCCTATTTATACCCAAGTACAACGAAATCCGTATAGAACATGGTTCCTAACTTATCTACTGTACATCGTACGACAATACCCTAGGATGTGGTCCCATGCCGCGTTATAAAAGGAATATCTATACAAATTCCTATTTTGCAGATACAATTGCCATTACAGGACTCTATCTATAGATAACAATATCTTTAACGAACATTTGGGAACCGAATCTAACATTTATCTTCAAGCTTCCTTATCGGGATCGGTTCCATCTTCATCTTCGAATCGGAATCGGCTATCGGCTATCCTTATCCGATTCGACCTTAGTCGACTGGTTTTCCTGCCGATTTGGTCCTAGCCGATGCAGCCTCCGTTTCCCCGCAGATCACACTTCCAATCCGATTCATCTTCAATCTTGGCCTTGAACTGAGGGATTTGGTTACCAAATTTGGTCGTTAATAGCGTCCCTACCCCCGGATCGACTTCTCACGGTGCTAGACCGTCCACAGGTTAGTTTTGTATCAAATTGTTTTTAACACAAACCTTGTGCACATTCTCACAAACTGTATGGCTAGTAGGTCCGGCTCTGCCCACAGGGGCCTTTGCTGGAGCGAGCGGTTCGTCGATCCCTTGACCGTTCAGTCAGTCGCGTGGTGAGCAAGCGTCGTTCATTGCGTAATACAACTATACTCATTTTCATGACTGTTGCTTACCATTGTACATCTCCAGCAGGTTAGTCGGCGGGGATTTTTCGTTCGGGCGCATCTTCGTCGCAGGCTGATGGGTCAGGTGGTGACGACGACTTCGACGACTTGGAGGACCCGGAGCGGGGCGTCATTGGTGCCTAGGTCCGACCCTACAACGTGATCTAACAAACCGAATGTCGCCTAGGTCCGACGCTACCGAGCGGGGATACGGCGGCGCGAGTGGATCGTCGATCCCTCGGCCTTTCGCTACTCGGCCCGGCCTGCGAGCTTTGCTTTGGGAGCGAGCGGATCCTCCGTTCCTCGTCCCCTCACTCAGCCGGGAGGTGAGCAAGCGTCGTCCGATGATTAGTTCACACGTGTTAGTTTAAGTCACTGATGCTTGACATTGCTTACATACGGGAGGATTCTACTCGGCGGGGATTTTCCGCTCGGGGCTTCATCGCGCAGCGGGCGGGTCGGGGAGGCGACGAGGGGGTCGGGTACGGGCGACGACCGGCGACTGGAGGACCCAGATCGGGACGTTCTCGCCTCCTCTCAGCTCGGTGGAGCACCTCTACCACAGAGCCAGGACCCGCCACAGGAGACGCCCGCGCCGGATGTCCGTGCTAGTCGTGGCGTGCCCCCAGCACAGGCTGACGTACTCTCAGGGGCACGTCAGAACACAGCCTAGGAGGGATAGGGGTAAGAGGCCTCGTCAGTAGCTGCTGTGTGCAACAGTTTGTACAAATTGTAAATATTTATTTTGTGTTTGATGTTTGTATATATCTATGTCTGTTCGTCGCACTCACATGTCACGAGATCCTTCCGTATCGTTCGCTACATGATACTCTTACTAACGACAAAAAAACTTTCGGCCCATTAGACCGCACGAGACATCGCTATCGGCTTTTGCCCGTGATAGTCCCGCACGATACGTCACTATCAACTTTTGCCCCGTGATAGTCACGCACGATACGTCGCTATCAACTTTTGCCCCGTGACAATCCTACACGATACGTCTCGATCAGCTGTTGCCCGTGACAGACATAAACGATACATAGATGTGAACCTTCACCTCCCGCACTATATATTGCCTAGATCTGAATACGAGCTCTTCGGATCTGCATTCTCTTTTCTACATTTACTCCTGCAATGAGATCTTCGTATCATCCATTCCTTGAGCGTCTCCACGGCGACGCATCCTTTGAGCGGTTTTATTCCACCATGGTGTGACCGTCCGTTATGCCATTGTGGAGATGGCTGCATACTTACATCGTCCCTCCTCGCGAAACCGGGGAGACGATTTTCCAATGCGCCAACATTGATCGGGTATGGCTTAACCGCACCTTTCATCTACAAAATCTTCACGCGAAAACGCTAACTTGATTGTACATCGTGTTAACACCTCATGCGGGCATATCGTCGGGTGTGCAACTTCGTTGAGTGGATAGATACGGAGAACCCACGAACCGACGGAACACGTTACTACCCACTTAGCGAAACAAGGTCGACTACCTTCAACGGACCGAGTACCAACGTCGAGTTCGCGCCGAAGCTTTGGACTGGCCTATGGATCAGCGCGGCACTACCCACATGGCGGGAACGTCCGAATGCCACCGTGGTCTACGTTGCCGGTGGTAAGATCCATAAGACAAGCAACTAGAGGACAAAGATGCTTCGTGTGTCCCGAGATTGCGGATGACGATTTTGTCGTGAGTATAATTTTTCTTTCTTTAACCTATTCGCTTGTTCCATTTTTCTAACCCCGAACATCAAAAATGTGCAACCAGGAGGATGTACGTCAGTGTCCATACGAAGAGTGGATCGATACGGTTAAACCCGCTTTGATCGGTCGAGACGGTAACACAACTGAGTCGACCGAACAATTCATTCAGCTTGGATGGAGTATGAACGTCGCGTCGAAATCGCAAGCTTAGCTTGGAGGAACAACCCACCGGGTTTCCCTAAATGGTCGGAGCGTCCTATGTGCGGTTGTAGGGATCGTTGCAAGATGGCTACCTCATTTGAACCACGAACATATGGTCGGAGATATTTCATTTGCCCCAACTTAGACAACGACTTCGTTGTACATCTTTCATTTTATCAATTATGCACACGTCTTCGCTCTAGTGGCTCTCTAACGATTACATGTGTTTCTTTACCGGGGCATTCAAAGAAGGTGTGGATTCACTAGGTGGATCGACAATGTCATTCCCCAATATAACGACCTAAAAGTAATCGAATGTGAAACTCAAAAGGAGTACAACGCCGAGAAGGAAAGAGAAAATTGATGACAAGCTTATCGCCCTTGAACGGTTCCGTAGGTAGCCGAGCCTTGACTCGTCGGGGATGAGTTAGTTGTATTGTATCATCCGTACCTAATGGGTTATGTAACACTGTAACAAACAACTGCTTAACCATTGCAACTAAGTTAACTTGGTTAAAACAATATGTTCACAGTAATGCAAACAACATATGTACGATACCTCGAACATTTACACTTGCAACAATATTTACATTTGCATCCTTACGACGATAACATTTACATTTCAAACAATACGACAAATCACGAAGACGGTTACATTTGCAACAATACCACAAATCAAATGGATTTGTTATATTAGCACAAAATACAACGATAACATTTTACATCTCAAACAACACGAGAGAGTGGGTCGATGTCGATTAGGGCAATTAGGGTTTAGGCAAAAACGCCCGTAGAAGGGAGGGAATGGGGCCGCTGCAAAGGGCGATAAAACGCCCTTGGTAAGGGCGGAAGGGGCCGCCTGCAAAAATGCCAGGCGGCCGGCACTTTGCGGCGGCCCCGTGCACGGTGAAAAACGCCCTTGGTATGGGCGGGAAGGGGCCGCGCAAAAAGGCCGCTGCAAAATGCCGGGCGGCGGCCTTTTGCGGCGGCCCCCGTGCATAGTGAAAAACGCCCTTACCAAGGGCGGGAAGGGGCCGCCCAAAAATGCCACCGCGCGGCGAGCGGTCTCCCGCGGCCGTCGCCACGTCGGATTATTCGCCCTCCGGGAGGGCGTTTTCCATTCATGCCCTCCCGGAGGGCGGGAGGAGATTAGTTTTGTAATTTTCCAAAATTGGAAGTTATTTTTGTAAATCTTTTAAAAAATTAAAAATGTCAAAAATTCCAGGGTAGGATGGGGAGGGGTAAGAGGCCTCGTCGGTAGTATCTTATTGCTACTGTTTGTAATATTTACCCATAGTAACTTTGGGCTACTTGTTTGTATATAAGTGTGTTCGGTCGTCACACTGATATGTCATAATAAACTTTCACGCCATTCGTACTTGCCCGTGATCAACTCGTTCTTATGGTACACAGTATGCACAACATCTACTCAACCAAACGACAAAAAACTTTCAGCGTGTGAGAGACTTGTACAATATGTCGCTATGTCGCTATCATATTTCGACGCATGATGGCATCCAGACTCAGCTTTTCGTGCTGCTTTCTATGGCAGAATCAATCACTTTGAGTTGGCGCGTGAAAGTGTTGTCCCATCCATTGAATAAGTGAACTCATGTTAGCTTGAGATGTGCCTTTGCTTGCTCCACTACATATTACACCACCAGAATATGAGCTCTTCATATCTTTGTTTTGTTTCCTACACTTCTAGGTAGAATGGATCATCCATTTACCGAGTGTCTGGACTGACAACTCCATCCTTTGGCCGGTTGGATTCCACTACGGTGTGACCTTTCGTTGTGCCATTGTGGGGATGCCTGTATACTTACGTCGTCCCTCAACTCAGAAACTCGGGGGAGGCGATTCTTCCAATGCGCCAACATGATCAGGTATGACTACTGTGCTCCGATTTGTAATACCAATTTTTAATACACAAAACGCTAACTTGTTCCTACATCATGGTAACAGCTTACGCAGGCATATCGTCGGGTGTGCAACTTCATTGATTGGATAGATATGGAGAACCCACGAACCGACGAAACATGTTCCTACCCACTTAGCGAAACAAGGTCGAACTACCTTTGGCGGAAGGCTGAGTACCAACGTCGAATAGCTGCAGAAGCTTTGGATTGGCCTCTAGATCTGCTAGGACTACCCACATGGCGGGAACGTCCAGAATGTCATTGTGGTCTCCGTTGCCAGTTGATAAGCTCGATTAGACATTCAACTCGAGGACAAAGATGCTTCATGTGTCCTGAGATTGTCGATGACGATTTTGTCGTGAGTATCAATTTTTCCCGGTGTTGATGAGAAATGTTTCCCACGCACTGGCCTGAGAGATCTGCTTAACTCTAGTGCATGTCCAAGTTGGATCGCCTTTGGTGACTTGGCGTGCCAGTTGGTTTGATCTTGTAACCAACAGGAAACAACGAATAGACGATTAAATTGTAATTAGATCCTACTCGATCGGCTATAGATATCCATAATACATAATTACCATTCCAAAGTGTATTTAGACTAAGTGATTGGGATAGATCGGTAGTATATCGAGACAATATAAATCACTTATATCTGAAAACACACCAGAATAATAATTACACATATTTATATCTTAGCCGATGTTGTAGATCTAATCAAAATTGACTAATACTCCGATATGTTTTATATGAAGATATTAACCTGAACTAAATACACTAAACCTAAGATCAATCGACTGCTAATATGACTTAACAGATTGATGCCGGGCTTAGCATGTTTAGATAGATTAAGATCTTATTATAAAAGGCGGCTTTGACACATCTAACAGTAACAATACATAAAAGATGGCTAAAATAGATAAGATCGACTGAAACCCCGATACTATCCCTAGAGACAGTCATTAAATCGAGTAGATCTTAAATGATTCTAAAAGCGACTTAATAGATCAGATTGATGCAGCATTAAGTACAAAAAGAAACATTGAATCTATATAAGCTAATGAAAGTCCTTCGAGATGGTGGATATGCCATATAACCTAAATCAACCCCTAGATCTAGCATCATTGGCTACCGTCTTTAAAAAGATGCTAGTCAATCGTAAGATAGATCTAGATATTGATCTAAATTATATGTCATATATGATAAAATTTATGATATCAAGATCAAAGTATCATGACGATGAAAGTACTAACCCAGATAACACAAACCACTTGTACCAAGAGATTATCTTTCTCGGAGATCGAAATCCGATGCAACCCGAAGACGAGGCAAGAACTTGACAAAATCGAAAGTAAAAACAAAAGGTGGCGATGCGCCGAGATAGTATTGAGTTGTGTGTTTTTATTACATGCTCTCGGGTCATATTTATACCCGGATATACAACGATCCCGTAATAGACGCGATTTCTATTATGGATTAGATTACAAATATTTCTAAACAAACTGACATTATCTATAAAGGAAACTATACAAAAATATCCTAATTTAAAGATACAATTGCAGTTGTAGGACATTATCTGTAGATGGCAACGTCTTTGAAGTCCTTTGGAAATCGAATTTGTCGATGCGTGTGATCGACACGCGGAAATCTGAGGGACCCCCTTTTTCGGTTCGGCACAGGGGAGCGGTGAATTAAGGTTTAAAATCAAGGTGAGGTAGATCGGAGGGTAGGAAGATGGGGGAAGCTACAATCGCAAATAACACAAGAGAATTATACAGGTTCGGGCCGCCTGGGAGGCGTAATACCCTACTCCTGTTCTTGTAATATGTGGAGGATGAATTACAAAGAGGAGGGTGGTTGTTCTTCCCAGGGGAAGCTGGAGCTGATGACTGAGGTGAGAAGCTTGAGACCCAAGGTGCTCCACAATGGCAGAACCTTAGAATAGTTTTTTCTCGGACCAGTTGAGGAACTCTTTTATGATGGACTTGGGCCTCCTTTTATAGTGCAAGGGGACACCACAGTAGTCCTGGTTTTCTCTACTCCGCTCCACGTGATGGAGCGGTTCTTGCCCTGTCTTGTCGGGGAAGCTACCCCTATTCTTGTTCTTGTTGCCGCGTCATGGGAGTTGGTGGAGAAAATGGGCGTTGTGGCCGCCATGCTGCTGACGTGAGGATGGGCCAACCTGCCTACTCCAGCGGGGCATACCGGACAGTGGCCCTTCACCTGGAGAGGTATTGACGCGACACCCTCAGCGCTCATGTTCTCTCTCCCACGCGGCCGCCCAACGCATTTAATATGACTGGACGGGGCGTGGAGGGAGGCGTGCGTGGAGTGACCGTGCAGCCATTCCACGGTCGCCGTCAAAGACTTTATACCCTCTTCGCCTCGTGACGGGCAAAAAGGAATGATGATGAGCGGCTGACAGATGTGCCTCACATCGCAATAAATGTGACGGGGCAAGCGTCTGGCCTCTCTAACTAGGCATTAAATGTGGTGGTTGGCAGTTGGCGGTTAAACTCGCCCCTCTCTCGGAGAGGTGCGGGGTGAAGGACGGGGGGTCCGGGTGATCCCGGACCCTACCGTCTGGGAGAGCGGCGGCCTCCAGGTAGCCCCCAAGCCAAGCCCCTTTGGGATGGCCACGTGACCACTCGTGGCCCGGACCCGCTTGAGCCATCTAGGACATACCTTTGGTGCGCCCTGGTGAGCGAAGGCGTCTTCCTTCTTTAGATATCGCATCCTCGACATACCCCCGGGCCCATATCACCGACAGTAGCCCCAGTGTTGATCGGGACCAAAGTCGGGTTTGGGCGTGGTTAACGCCATATTCTTGAGTGTGTGGGCCCGGGTACTGGATGTGCCACAACGCAGCAAGGAATAGGCACGCGGTAACTGACGCCGCGCTTGATTAAGCCTTTCCAGACGGGCGGCGCGTTATTTGGTCCGCGCACATGGGGGCCCATCAAACCGCCTAGCTCTCTCCGTCCCGCGTAGTGCGCCTGGCGGACGCGAAACCCCAGTGGCGTGGGAACCAAAGAGATGCGAAAAACAAAGAGGCGCGGAGCCGAGGAGGCACGTCGAGTGGTAGTGGGGCGAAATTAATGCCGCAGAATTCGAGGGGGCCATGGTTGCCTATAAAAACGGATCCACGAGAGGGGGGATCAGTTTCTACGCTTTTCACAGCCATCGCCTCTTATCCTCCCAGTGCCCTTGCTCTTTCGCCTCCTTTCTCTCTGCCACCGGCTTTCTTTTTCGCACTCCAGCGCCTGTCTTGAAGATGGCTCAGACTCGCCTTTGGAGCCGGGGAGCGTGCTCCCAAAGTCCCTGGTTCGCACTACGGAGGCTCGAAGCCTCTTCAACAAGTACTTGCCGTGTGGCACACACAGCGGCGGCGACATACCGGAGGAGCGGCCCCCCACGAAGATGGTGTTCTTCGCCTCTTTCGCCATGGTCGGGCTGGTGCCGCCCTTCTCTCAATTCTTCTCGACGTGCTGGAGTTCTACGACCTTTAGCTGCACCACCTCACCCCCAACGCCGTCTTCTACCTCGCCATCTTCGCCTACACCTGCGAGATGTTCGTGGGGGTGATGCCCTCACTGCATCTCTTCCAGCAGTTCTTCCGCGTGTGCTGGGCGGGCTCCCCCGGCGCAGTCGGATATGTCGTGATCCAGCCGCGCAACGACAAGACCGTCAGCACCGCCTTCATCGACATCCACCCCCGCTCCAGGTGGGAGAACTGGAGGGCCTTCTAGTTCTACACCAGCTTGGGCGACCACCCCCGCCTTTCCCTTCCGACGGGGATCCCGGTGAACCAGAGGAACTGGGGGGCGCGGCCGCGAGCCGGGAGGGAGCTGGATGGAGTGTTGGAGCGGATCAGCTACCTCCGGAGGGGGGGCCTATCCAGCCACGCCGTCTTCCGGGACTTCCAGACACGGCGCATCTCACCGCTGCAGGAGAGGACGGGCTCGCCTACCTATACACGAACTTCAACGACGATATGCGCACCCACGTTGGCGCCACCTTCGATTGAGACGAGAACGACCTCGCGATCCTGGTCCGCCGCACCCTCGGCGTCACGGCGATGGACCTGACGTAGCTCCCGCCCGGGTTGGTGCCGCTGTGCCAGGATTCGGCGGGCCCGGAGATCCTGCATGTGCTGCAGGTGGTGGGCGATGGCGTGGGCTCGTCGTTAGCAGCGCCGAGCATTACCTCGGGGGGTGGGGACGACGACTACGCTGATGCCGACGACCAGGTGCCTACTGGGCGGCTGGGCCGCCGGAGTCCAGGCAGGAGTGGATCGGGGGCCCCGGACCCGAAGGGGAAGAGGAAGAGGCCAGAGCATGACGCCACACCTCCCCCATCACCACCACGCGGCGGCGCGCGGAGCGCACTCGCTCCTCCCCGTAGGTCTAGAGGCCGTAGGCAACGGGCCCGGCCCGAGGGCCTCCCGTCGAGGCCGAACGGCCACAACGACGACGACGACGACGGCGGAGGCGGGAGCGCACCCACGGCGAGCGCGCCGTCGGCGGGGCGGCGCGGTGTTCCAGCGACGACGAAGTCCGCGGGCGATGCAGCCGTGAGCCCCACGGTGGGCCCACGAAGAAGAAGCGGGCCATCCCCTGGGTCTCCTGGAGCTTCAACGCCGCCCGCAGGTAACACCTTGCAGATGCATACATACCTTGTGAGCCTTGTGTTTTTGTTTCGGGCTGCTTGTGTTGTGATCCTTTACTGTGTTTATGTGTTTATTTCTGCTCCCAGCCGTGAGCATCAGAATTTTCGCCCAAGGGTTATACCCAAGGGCGGTTCTACTTCTAGCTCGGCGGGAGAGGCACGGAGAGGCCCGGGGTGGTGGAGCCCACCGGGTCAGGGTCACCCTGCGGGTTTGGGCTCGGGTCCGTGCGGCTGAGGAGGGGCCCACATAGATGCCGGGACGTCGATCGCCCACGAGGAACAAGGCGGGGCCCCCGCCGGTGACGGATTCGGGCGGCGGCCCGACGTGGAGGAGGCGGCGACGGGCAGCGGAGAGCAGCCCGGGGTCCCCACCGCGGCAACCATCACCGCCACCACGACGGCCGTCACTTGCGTCATGCCATTCGGCGCGTCGCCCGCCGCCAACACCGGCATTGCCGGCGCCGGCCACCGCGATCCTCCGACGCCGCGAGCAGCCTCACCGGAGGCGGGGCAACGCCCGGGGGCGAAGCGGCGGCGGCGGCTCCGGTCGTGGGGTGCCTTCGGCTTCCCGTCTGCGCGGGTGGTCGACCTCGGCTCGAGCTCCGACTCGAATCCGAGGCGCTCGGTCCGGGTTCGTGGTCGCCTTGGACACCGAGCCCCTCATCCGATCGCAGGAGCGAGCGAGGATGATCGTGTCCGGGACCGGAGGAACGTGGTCTCCCTGGAGGGGCTTCGGGCCCAGGTTTAGGCCTTGGCCGCCAGGGAGGTCGCGGTGGCGCGGCGGGAGGCCGATGTCGACGAAGGCCGCCGCGAGCTGGTGGCCACGACGAGGGTGGAAGGCCTCGTCTGGAAGCGGGAGCTTCGGATATCGAGCGGCGCTGGGGGAAACTCAACCAGGTGTTCGAGGACACCGTCGTTGAGTGGCACACCGCCGACTTCCACAAGCAGGTCGCCGTCACCGTAGAGGAGAGGGTCCGCTGTTAGTGATATGCCCTAGAGGCAACATGGAGATGTTGGATATCACGTCAATGTTTATGTATTTATGAATAAAGTGTTATTCAGTTCCATGAAATAGACATCTTGTATTGATCAATAAGTACGTGACTTATTTATGAGACTCTTTACGTATGAATCTATTTCTAAATGATCCCTGATCATATGTCATATTGTTGGAACAAATATGATTCTAAGATCGGCATGTTTATTGATTGATGATCATGTCTCATAGATCATGGGTATGGAGATACCAAATCAATAAACATGGACATATGTGTTGGAGAACACATTGTTGGATAGACCCACCATGAGACACTACAGGAATTAATGTGCCATTAGTTGGTTTCAGGTAGTGTTGGTACAAAGTCCTTAGACCAGAGATCACCATGGATTCCAACATGTGTAGTAGCCTACTTTGGGACTACCAAACACTATTTCATAACTGGGTAGTTATAAATGTAGTTTTCGGGTTTGCTATGAAACATGGAGTGGGATGTGAGTGATCAAGATGGAATTTGCCCCTCCTTTGGAGAGATATCTCTGGGTCCCTCGAGGTAATGGATTATGGAAATGCATGGCCATGCTAATTTGATTGAGGAGTCAATCAATAGACAGATAATCCAATACGGTTCGAGTGAATGGTTAAGCTATTGAAGGGATGGCACACATCTTGCCTATAGCTTAACTGGTATCGTGATAGCGTTCCTTGATAGTGTATCGAAACAGTATAATGTGATTATGCCGAAGCTATCTCGTAGTCCGATCTTGTTTGCTGTCTCGCGCCTACGCAAACCATCTCCCTTGATAGTGTATCGAGACGTCATAATGTGATTATGCTGACATGGTTTCCGTAAGCGATTTCATAGGTCGTGTGCGTACCCCTTATAGGTCGTCTCGATGCCGTATCTCTGCGATAGGTTGAGAACGTTTCTACGCCTAACTTGTTTTTGCAGAGAATGCTTTGAGATGGTATGGCCCTATTGTATGTATGAGATGCATGTGATGCGTGTAATATTCTTTCATATGTGCAATCCCTGTAATATTCTTTCTTACGTGCAATGCTTGTAATATTCTTTCATGACCTGCGAGTCGATGTAATCTTCAATTAGAGCTTCTATAGTAGTAGCTTAGTTTGAAGAAATCAAGCATTATGCACATTGGAAGATGGTGCCGAAGATGGAGATCCTCAGCGCCGACATGGAGATGGAGATCACCATGTGAAGGGGCCATACTATTTCATTATGTGCTATTCTACTTGCTTTCATATATGTGATATGTTTGTTTGATAGGATAGCATCCCTCGCAAAATTAAGTAGTAATGATGCCCTTCCAAATGTTGCACCCGTCACCGTTATGCTCGTCAATGGTGGGTATGCCAAAGCGAGTGCCATTCTCTATCATAACACGAGGGGTATATGTCGATATATACATGCGAGGAGCATTTGGTTTACTTAACAAGGCTATCAAAACAGTTTTGGGCCTTGGGGCATAGGTTGGCGCCGGGGCATGGAGATGCCACACCAACAAGAGTCACATAGAGATGTGATTAGCAAGGTGTTGCTTACCGATGTTATTAATTTTCTAGCAGTGATGCCAAAGCTCATTAGAAATTAATTAACATGTGGATCTTGACCCAATACATAACCTAGAGGGAAGGTGTAAAATACGTAATGGGAGTCTAATGTTAAATTGTTTAACAAAAGACATAGCATAAACATTGTGCTAAACTTTGTTTTTCTGTTGTAGAATAAATGGCGGCTAATACTACACCCAATACCTTTAATTTGTGATCTATTCTCGAAAAGGAAAAATTAAATGGAACAAACTTTATGGATTGGTATCGCAACTTGAGAATTGTTCTCAAGCAAGAGCGTAAGGAGTACGTTCTTGAAGTACCTTATCCGAAGATTTGCCTAATAATGTCACTGCTCTGCACGGAGGGATTACGAGAAGCACACTAATGATGCCCTAGATATAAGCTGTCTCATGCTAGCTACAATGTCCCCGAGCTTCGAAGCAATATGAGAGCACGATGCTCACACTATTATTCGGGGACTGCGTGGCATGTTTGAGAACCAAGCTCGGGCCGAGAGGTTCAACACCTCAAAGTCCTTGTTTGCGTGCGAGCTTGTTGAAGGGAATCCCATCGTTCGCATGTGATAAAAATGATTGGCTACATTAAGAGTCCGGGAAAACTAGGTTTTCCCTTAGCCAAGAGTTGGCTGCGATGTGATTCTCCGGTTGCTCCCTCCGAGCTTCGAGCCATTCATATTGAATTATCACATGAACAAGTATGGATAAGATCTTGGCTGAATTGCATGGGATGCTAAAGACAGTGAGGAGAGTATCCGAGAAAAATGGTCATCATGTGATGATGATGCGAAGGCTAAGCGCAAACCACTGTCAAGAAACTTTGCACCAAGAGGAAGCTAACTCCCGATGAGATCGCGAGTGCCTCCAATGCAAAGAAGGGCAAGAAGGGGTCGGCGGCATCGGATGCCGTTTGCTTCTCTTCCGCAAGGAGACATGCCACTGGAAAAGGAACTGCAAGAAGTACATGGAGGATCTCAAAAAGAAGCAAAGTACGACTTACGCTTCGGTATTAATGTTATAGACATTAATCTTGCTACTTCAACTACTCGACTCATGGGTATTTGATACCGGATCGGTAGCTCATATTTGCAAATCGTTGCGGGGAATGAGAAGAAGTAGAGGCTTGAGAAGGGGCGAGGTGAACTGCGCGTCGGCAATGGAGCAAGCGTTGCTACGTTCTTGTCGGCACGAGTACCACTTCATCTACCTTCGGGATTAGTTTTGGAATTAAATAATTGTTATTGTGTTCCAACACTATGTCAAAACGTTATTTCCGCTTCATGTTTGCAAGCGGAAGGATATGATTTTAGATCAATGAATAATGGTTGTTCAATATATCTCGAGATATGTTCTATTTTCATGATCCATTGGTGAATGGATTATACGTTTTGAATCTTGAAGCGTCTCCCATTTATAATATTAATACGAAAGGCAACTCTCTAATGATATAAACCCCACGTTTATCCGGCATTGTCGCTTAGGCCATATAAATAAGAAACGCATGGAGAAGCTCCATAAGGATGGATTGCTTCACTCTTTTGATTTTGAATAATTTGAGACATGCGAGTCTTGTTTACTTGGTAAGATGACAAAGGCACCTTTCACGGGACACGGTGAGAGAGCAAGTGACTTATTGGCACTCGTACATACCGATGTATGTGGACCAATGAGCTCAACGGCCGAGGTGGTTATCGTACTTCATTACCTTTACCGATGACTTTAGTAGATATGATTATATCTACTTAATGAGGCATAAGTCCGAATCCTTTGAAAAGTTCAAAGAATTCCAAAATGAAGTACAAGATCATTTAGGGAAAACAATCAAGTTTCTACGATCAGATCGTGGAGGGGAATACTTGAGCCAAGAGTTTGGTAATCATCTGAAAGATTGTGGAATTGTTCCACACTAGACTCCGCCAGGAACTCCACAATGGAACGGAGTGTCCGAACGAAGAAATCGCACCTTGTTGGACATGGTGCGGTCGATGATGAGCCAAAGTGATCTTCCGTTATCTTTCCGAGGATATGCTCTTGAAACAATGCGCTCATACTAAATAGAGTTCCATCTAAGTCGGTTGAAAAGACACCATATGAGATATGGACAGGGGCAACCCCTAGTTTGTCTTTTCTCAAAATTTGGGGATGCAAAGCTTATGTAAAACGTTTATAGTCTGACAAGCTCACACCCAAATCTGACAAGTGCTTCTTTGTGGGATATCCTAAGGAATCTAAGGGATATTACTTTTATAATCGGGAACAAGGCAAAGTGTTTGTCGCCGACACGGTGTCTTCTTGGAGAAAGAGTTTCTTTCAAGAAGGGTTAGTGGGAGCGGGGTGCATCTTGAAGAAGTTCAAGAAACACCGAAAATGTTTCGGCGACCACAAAACCACAACAGAGGAGCAAAGTGTTGCGCCACCGGTTGTAGATACACCGCCCACGGAGTCGAAAGATCACGTCATGCGCCCGATAGGTACACAGTGCGGAACAACGTGATATATTGTTGTTGGACAACGATGAGCCTAAGACCTATGAGGAAGCGATGGTGGGACCCGATTCCAACAAGTGGCTTGGAGCCATGAAATCTAAAATAGAATCCATGTACGACAATCAAGTTTGGAACTTGGTTGATCCACCTGATGGTGTCAAAACCATTGAGTGTAAATGGGTTTTTAAGAAAAAGGCCGATATGGATGGAAATGTTCACATCTATAAGGCGCGATTGGTGGCGAAAGGTTTTAAACAGATTCAAGGAGTTGATTACGATGAAACCTTCTCGCCCGTCGCAATGCTTAAATCTATTCGGATTATCCTAGCTGCATATTTCGATTATGAGATATGGCAGATGGATGTCAAAATGGCTTTCCTAAATGAAAACCTAAGCGAGGATGTATACATGATACAACCTCAGGGTTTCGTCGATCCACAGTCGCCCGGAAAGATATGCAAGCTACGAAATCCATTTATGGATTGAAGCAAGCATCTTGGAGTTGGAATATTCATTTTGATGAAGTAATCAAAGGGTTTGGTTTCATCAAAAACGAAGAAGAGGCCTGTGTTTACAAAAGGTCGATGGGAGCGCAATTGTATTTCTAATCTTATATGTGGATGACATATTGTTGATTGGAAATGATATCCCTATGCTAGAATTGTCAAGTCTTCATTGAAAAATAGTTTTTCCATGAAAGACTTAGGGAGACAAAATACATATTGGGCATTCGGATCTATAGAGATAGATCCAAGAGGCTAATTCGATTAAGCCAAAGTACATACATTGACAAGGTGTTGAAAAGGTTCAACATGCATGATTCCAAGAAAGGTTTCTTGCCCATGTCACTGGCATTAATCTTAGCAAGAATCGGTGTCCTCGGACACATGATGAGTGGAATAAGATGGGTATGGTTCCATATGCTTCGTAATTGGATCCATCATGTATGCCATGCTTTGTACACGTCCGATGTCTCGTACGCTTTGAGTGCTACGAGCGAGATACCATCGAGATCCAGTCACTGGACTATCGTAAAGAATATCCTTAAGTACTTTAGAAGAACTAAGGATATGTTCCTAGTCTATGGAGGTGAAAAAGAGCTCGTTGTAAGTGGTTACACCGATGCTAGCTTCCAAACGGACAAGGATGATTATAGATTGCAATCTGGGTTCGTGTTCTGCCTGAATGGAGGCGCAGTCAGCTAGAAGAGTTCCAAGCAGGATACTGTTGCTGATTCTACACCAGAGGCCGAGTACATTGTTGCTTCAGAAGCTGCAAAGGAGGCTGTTTGGATCAAGAAATTTGTTTCTGAGCTTGGTGTGATGACTAGTGTGACTGGTCCAATGTCTCTCTATTGTGATAATAGTGGAGCCATTGCGCAAGCCAAGGAGCCGAGGTCACATCAGAAGTCCAAACACATACTTCGGCGATATCATCTCATCCGTGAGATAGTGGAACGAGGTGATGTCAAGATATGCAAAGTGCACACGGATCTCAACATAGCCAATCCGCTGACAAAACCTCTCCCTCGGCCGAAGCATGAGGCGCACACAAGAGCAATGGGTATTAGATACTTACATGATTGACTCTAGTGCAAGTGGGAGATTGTTAGTGATATGCCCTAGAGGCAACATGGAGATGTTGGATATCACGTCAATGTTTATGTATTTATGAATAAAGTGTTATTCAGTTCCATGAAATAGACATCTTGTATTGATCAATAAGTACGTGACTTATTTATGAGACTCTATATGTATGAATCTATTTCTAAATGATCCTCGATCATATGTCATATTGTTGGAACAAATATGATTCTAAGATCGGCATGTTTATTGATTGATGATCATGTCTCATAGATCATGGGTATGGAGATACCAAATCAATAAACATGGACACATGTGTTGGAGAACACATTGTTGGATAGACCCACCATGAGACACTACGGGAATTAATGTGCCATTAGTTGGTCTCGGGTAGTGTTGGTACAAAGTCCTTAGACCGAGATCACCATGGATTCCAACATGTGTAGTAGCCTACTTTGGGACTACCAAACGCTATTTCGTGCGGGTAGTTATAAAGGTAGTTTTCGGGTTTGCTATGAAACATGGAGTGGAATGTGAGTGATCAAGATGGAATTTGCCCCTCCTTTAGAGAGATATCTCGGGCCCCTCGAGGTAATGGATTATGGAAATGCATGGCCATGCTAAGTTGATTGAGGAGTCAATCAACGGACGGATAATCCAATACGGTTCGAGTGAATGGTTAAGCTATTGAAGGGATGTCACACATCTTGCCTATAGCTTAACGGTATCGTGAGGCAAAGGGATTTGTGTACACATTACAGTTCGAGCCGATATTATATTCTTGTATACTATGATGTCAATATCTGCTGCTAGGCGCCACTGTTGACGTGTCGGCGAGTTGGACTCGAGCCAACGATCGGCTAAGTTAGACTATAGCCGAGACCGAATATACCTGAACCTATAGGGTCGCACGCTTAAGGGGACAAGAACAGGAATTCGAGTTGGACTTGGATACGGCTCGATCGGATAGGGATCCGATCGGATAGAGTCCTATGGTCTTACGACGTATGGGCGGCCGACTCTATGAGATTCGAGATAGGATCCGATTTAAAATAGAGTCCTGATCGGCCACTAGTCCCGTCGGCCAACTCTATATAAAGGGGCGAGGGTGGAGAGTTGCGGTATCGCATTGAACCAAATCCGGAACAGAAGTCGCCGAGATCAATCTCCACGGAAACCCTCTGTTAACGCTGGAATTTGGTAATAAGGTTCGTGAGTCCCAAAGAAGCAAGGTGGAATCAGAATCGGTTGAAGACAGGGGTTGTATCGGCTGAAGGAGTAATCGGCCGCAATGCTGGTCGGTGGGAATGAGTTGAATGGAGCGGTGATGGCCGATTCCAAGTTTAAAAGAGATAAAACCGTGTCCAATGTAGAAACTTGAAGATTAAGTGGGGTTCGGATGTTAATGGCGCGTTTTAAGATACGCCACTTGTGGATAAAGTCCGAAATGGCGGTTGTATCGTAATTTAGGAGTTTGTTAGATTGTTAGTTGTAATAGATCTTGTTAGGGATAGTATGATGTTTAGATAGAGTCGGAGTTGTTACGATATTCATATTTCGGGTATAAATAGGGCCCGAGGTCCCGTGTAAAAGAAGAATCGAAATCAATCTAATCTTGGCGCATCGCCATCCTTTTCCTTTTGGACGAACACCTTGTTTGGCTTCGGGCTGCATCGTCTCGATCCCGAACTCGGGTAAATGTTTGTCGTTAGTGGTGAGATTACTCGTTTCTAATGCTTCCATCGCAATGACACATTGGATTCAGTAGTTTTGCTACGCCATGTATCATATAGTGCATACGAATCAATCCGGTGCTTAGATCTATTGTGCGGTTGACTCATCTTGTGGAGGATGCGTAGTCAGCGACACTAGGTCTAAAGGCTGGTTGGTTCGTATGCGGTATCTACCATCTTGCGGAGTGTAAATCGAAAGTGATAGATTGAATGCCTCTTTTGATACTCAGTGCTGCATCAAGATTGAACTATTGAGTCGTCTTTAGAGTCGTTGGCAATGTATTCTTTTGGATTTACATTATCTAGGGATAGCGTCGGGGTTTCAGCCGACCTTATCTGTTTCTACGTGTTTCTTTCAATATGATTGTCGTCAGATCTGCTATAGAGCTGTGGTTTGCATCTGTATTGTGTTTACTTACGCCCTTGACCTGGGAATGTTACGTTTGTGCGAGAATTATTGGAGCATCGGCTGATTTGACGACGGTTTCCCGGGGTGGTTGGTTTATTGATCTGTATATTCGTTATTCTTCATCGTATTTGAGCCGGGTGGCTGGTGGTCGTATTGGCATAGCCGGTGCGCTTCGGTTGCTTGGTACAAATATGGCCGGGAATAGCGTGTGTACGATTATGGATTTCTTCGGCCGACACCGCGGGAGTTTGAACTAACGCTTAACGGATACTTTCTTGTATTTTTTCTTGTTGATTGGCAGATCAAATCAACTGGCACGCTCTGCACATTGAAGGCAGCTAGGAAGGACCTGCACTGGAGTCAAGCAGATCTCCCAGGCCGGCGCGTGAGAGAGATTTCTCGTCAACACGCTTCTTGGCACGCCCAGTGGGACTATCTTTGTCGGCTCGACTCGGACGAATAGACTCAGCCGGCAAGATGGTCGACTCCAAGATCCCTGGCATCACACAGGACAATGTCGTACCTGTAAAAATGGATCAATTATCAGCTGAACAGCAAGCCGAGTATAAGAAGATGGTGGAGGAACTCCAGAAAAATTACCTTCAATCCTACACTCAAACAAGTTCTGGAACGGTCCACCAAGAGTACAAATTCAGCCTTAACGATACTATAGCATCCTCGTCGAGTGATGCGAAGGGCAAGCAGAAAGTGGAAGAACCAACTCAAGTACAAGATGATCAGGCCGTGTACTCTTTGCAAGATCGGATCGACTCGGCCGTCCATCACGCGTTGGTCAACCGAGCAAGCATCTGGTCAACACCCTCAACAATATGATTTCTCATGTAGTTGATGCCAAAGTGGCCGAGCAGCTGCAAAGGGGTCCTACATATTTCACGGATGGCAAGTTCCCCGATTACAGAACACTAGTCACCCAAGATCGGCCGCTTCCGTTGATAGCACAGCCCAACCCGCCGGGAGGGATCAGCCACTTGAGCCCAAGCGAGACGGCTGTGAAACCAGCGGTCACTATTTTAAACCGACAACAGCCGTTGCCCCAAGGTCAATTCGACATGTTTCACCATAATCGGCGGCCAGAACCGAGTGATCATGGCAGACATCAAAATATCGGGGACGGCAGTGTTTCCGGACCCGCCAACACCACCACCGGAATCCCGGCCGCCACCGTGATCATCGGTACCAATACCAAGGGGGTCGTCGGGATCATCATTACCGGCCTCGACACCTCCACAGTGTATCGCGAGCACGTATGCCGTACGACCCATACGAGCCGATACTGACAAGACAATAGGACTTGGGCCGAACTAATCGCAGACGTCATGCGAGACCAGTTCGGCCTCAAACCAAAAGACTCAGGGAATATGTACCGGTACCCTTACCCAGAACATTTCGAAAGAATTCCATTACCCAACCGGTACAAAATTCCGGATTTCTCTAAGTTCTCAGGGCAAGACAATGTATCTACGTATGAGCACATCGCCGATTCTTAGCACAATGTGGTGAAGCATCGCCTCGACCCTTTAAGAGTTCGGCTATTTCCCTTTCTCTTTCGGGATCGGCCTTCACTTGGTTCTCCTCGTTACCTTACAACTCGATTCGAATGGGTGATCTTGAAAAACAGTTCCATAGCTATTTTTATTCCGGCAACCACGAAATGAAGTTATCAGACCTCACCAGCATCAGGCAAAAACATAATGAATCGGTCCAGGACTACATTCAGCGCTTCAGAGAAATGAGAAACCGATGCTACAGCCTGGTGCTATCGGATGCTCAGCTGGCCGATTTAGCCTTCCATGGTCCGATTGCGCCAATTAGGGAAAGATTCTCGCGGGCTTCAAAGTCTAGCCCACCGGCGCAGAGGTAACGGCCCATGAACAACGCTTCCAAGAAACCAGGAAGGCTGTCAAAACCATAACACAAGTTGTCGTCGACTCAGACTATGGATCCGACGATGATGAAACGGAAGTAGCGGCAGCCGAATGGGCTAAAAACAAGAAGGCCATCGTCCCGGTGGCTTCTCAAAACGGCTAAAGAAGAAAAATACGATTTTGACATCACCAAAGCCGACAAAATCTTCGACCTACTACTCAAGGAAAAGCAAATTCAGTTGCACGAAAATATGTGATCCCGTCGGCGAAAGAGCGAAAAAGAAGAAATACGCAAGTGGCACAACTCTACATCTCACGCCACCAATGATTGCAAAGTCTTTAGACAGCAGATTCAATCGGCGATCGAGGCCGGGAAGTTGAAGTTTGCTGACTCAAGTCGGCCCATGAAAGTGGACGGCAATCCGTTCCCGATCAACGCAGGGCCATGCTGGCCTCGAGCGAGTTAACCGGCAGAGCAGAACAACGTGCGACTTAGCCGATACGGCGATCGAGGCCGAAGCAGGTGAAGGTCAGAGAGGAAACCCCTCTACACAAATAAACATGGTGCGCCCAGGTTGTCGGATCGGTCGGCCAACGGCCGATCCGCAAACGGCGAATACCACCGTCAATACCGGCCGGCGCGAAGAAAGCTACGACGAAGTACCTCACCGGCATGATCCAAGAGTCCGGCCGGAGGAACATGGCAAGCCATGACGACCCACATTGGCATTGTGGCTTCTTCAGGCATTGCTGGGAGTCCGGCATGAGACAACCAACACTGGAAGACTGCCCGGCATGTAACGACCATCACACTCATGACGAACAAAGGAGCTCATCAATAGCAAGTCCAGTCCGTTTACATTCCGAGAGCCGTCCAACGAACCAAACGGCGACCGGTCGACGATCGGCTCGGCCCGGTCCATCAAGAATTCTTCGTCGACGAAAATCGGGATGGAGACAATCGCAATAAGAAGGAAGCCGACGAGGAGGGACTGGCCAATCCCCAGTGGTGCCCGTCCGATCTATTTACAAAGACTCAGAAAAGGAGAATTCAGCGGCTTAAGCGTGAAGGAAGAGAGGACGAGGTGGCACAAATGATATACGAACAACGCCGTCGGCTGGGCAAGATCAGGAGACGGTGGGTACCTAAGCATGAGAACACTACGGCCACCGAAGGGCAAGGCGGAGAGAGCCCCGCCGACCAAGCCAGAAGGGCAGCCAAAGGGAAGGGTAAAGCTGCCGCATCGGTCAACATGGTCTTCGTGTTGCCCGTCGGTGTGCCCCGAAGCCGACGCGGATACCGTTGAAGATAACCGGCAAAGCGATGATGTCCCAGACCAGGCCATCTTCGACAAGCCAGAAGGAACCGAAAATAGACATCTGAAGCCGTTGTACGTTAAAGGTTTCGTCAACGGTAAGCCGATTTCCAAAATGCTAGTCGATGGGGGAGCGGCAGTCAATCTCATGCCTTACGCAACTTTCCGGAAGCTTGGAAAAGGAGCCGAAGACCTGATTAAAACCAACATGGTACTCAAAGACTTCGGCGGCAACCCATCGAGACCAAAGGCGTTCTCAACGTCGAACCGACCATCGGCAATAAACGTGCCCACGACGTTCTTTGTCATCAACGGGAAGGGTCTTACAGGCTGCTACTCGGAAGGGATTGGATCCACGCTAACTGCTGCATCCCTTCTACGATGCACCGAGCCTCATCCGGTGGGACGGCGACAAGATCGAGATTGTGCTCCGCCGACGGGTCGGTTAGTATCGTCAATGCCGATTTGCCGCTTTGGGAAATCGAAGGCATCGAATGTTTGTCTGGGAAAGTCGGCAAGCCAATTTTCTAAACGTGTCCAATTCAACAATACAGCCCATCGGAAGCGGCGAGCCACGATTCTTGTTTTGAACAAGACATGGTGGAGGGATCCAGCGTGCTCGGCGTAGCCACCACGGATGAAGACGATGGCAAGTTAGGACAAGGCTTCACGTCGGCCGACGAGTTAGAGGAAATCGACATCGGATCGGCGACAAACCAAGGCCGACGTACATTAGTAAATTTTTATGTCCTCTTTGTAGATCCCAACTTATTGAGTTATTAAAAGAATATAAAGACGCCCGCATGGGAATATTTCGAAATGCCCGGTCTAAACCGATCGATAGTGGTCCATCAACGCCAATCAAAGCGGGATATCGGCCATTCAAACAACCTCCCGGGAGGTTCAAGGCCGACATGTACGACGCAATTAAGGCCGAAATCACTCGGCTATACGACGCGGGGTTCGTTCGGCCTTGCCGATACGCCGAATGGGTCTCTAATATCGTCCAAGATATTAAAGAAGAACGGCAAACTTCGAGTATGCATCGATTTTAGAGACCTAAACAAGGCAACTCCAAAAGATGAATACCCAATGCCAATAGCCGACACGCTGTCGACGCCGCCTCAGGTCACAAAATCATTAGCTTCATGGACGGCAATGCGGGATACAACCAGATCTTCATGGCCGAAGAGGACGTCCATAAAACAGCTTTTCGATGCCGGGCGCAATCGGCCTCTACGAGTGGGTGGTGATGACATTCGGCCTAAAGAATGCCGACGCAACATATCAAAGAGCAATGAACTACATTTTCACGACTGATCGGAGCACTTGTGGAGATATACATCGATGATGTCGTCGTTAAATCAAGAGAGATAGAAAGCCACATTGCAGATCTAAGGCAGGTGCTTGAACGGACGAGGAAGTACAGATTGAAGATGAATCCACTCAAGTGTGCGTTCGGCGTGTCGGCCGGGCAGTTCTTAGGATTCCTCGTTCATGAAAGAGGAATCGAAGTAACACCAAGGAGCATCAACACAATTAAGACAATTCAACCCCCTAAGGATAAAAGGCAACTCCAATCATTGATCGGAAAGATAAACTTCATTAGACGATTCATAGCTAACCTTTCAGAGAAATTGGAACCGTTCACACCATTGCTTCAGCTTAAGGCCGATCAGATATTCACATGGGGGGCAGAGCAACAGAAGGCGTTAGACAACATAAAAAGTTATTTAAGTTCTCCTCCAGTTCTAATGCCCCCACAAAAAGGAAAGACGTTCAAGCTGTACTTGTCCGCCGATGACAAATCCATCGGCTCCGTCCTAATCCAGGAAGTCGATGGCAAGGAAAGGGCCATTTTCTATCTTAGCCGGCGGTTGCTAGATCCAGAGACTAGATATTTGCCGGTCGAGAAGCTATGTCCGTGCTCGTATTTCTCATGCACAAAATTAAGACACTATCTGTGTCCAATGAATGCATCGTAACATGCAAAGCGACGTAGTCAAATACATGCTTTGTCGGCTCCGGTGCTCAAAGGGAGGATCGGAAAATGGATACTTGCGCGACCGAGTTCGATCGAGGTATCGGGCCCCAAGGGCGGTAAAAGGACAGGCCCTAGCCGATCTCATTGTGGAACATAGGAACGACTCAATCGGCTCCGTAGAGATCACGCCTTGGACCCTAACTTTCGACGGCTCAGTATGTACAAGCGGCTGTGGAATCGGCTTGGTTCTCATCTCACCGAAGGGGACAAGCTTCGAATTCGTTTTCGCCATCGACCCCCACGTTACGAATAACCAAGCCGAGTACGAAGCCGTCCTCAAGGGGCTACTCCTACTCAGGGAGATGGAAGCCGATGCGGTCGAGATAATGGGGGACTCGTTGCTCGTCATTAATCAATTGTCAGGGGAGTATGAGTGCAAAAATGACGCCTGGTAATCTATCATCAAAGGTGTCGGGAATTAATGGAAGGATTTCGGCTAGTAACTTTGAAGCATATTCCCGGGAGCGAACACGGAGGCCAATGACCTGGCTCAAAGGGCATCGAGCTACGGCCGATGCTAAGAAATGTCGACATAAGCATTGCCACCATCACAACCAACGATTGGAGATTCGACGTTTACAATTACCTCAAAAACCCTTCTCAATCAGCCACCAGGAAGCTATGGTACAAGGCGTTGCGGTATGTATTGCTCGACGAAGATTTATACTATCGGACAATCGATGGCATCTGCTCAAGTGTTTGAGCGCCGATCAAGCCACGGTGGCCATCGGAGAGGTACACGAAGGAATCTGCGGTACACATCAATCGGCACAAAAAATAAAATGGCTACTTCGCCGAGTGGGTATTTCGCGACGATGCTAGAGGACTGTTTTAAATACTATAAAGGATGCCAAGATTGTCAAAAATTTGGCACGGGTGCAACGAGCTCCGGCATCGGCCATGAACCCGATCATTAAACCGTGGCCTTTCAGAGGGTGGGGCATGGACATGATCGGCCAAATCAATCCATCTTCAAGCAAAGGGCACAAGTTTATACTAGCAGCCACAGATTATTTCACAAAATGGGTAGAAGCAATTCCCCTCCGAAAAGTGGATTCTAAAGACGCAATCGAGTTTGTCAAGGAACACATCATCTACAGGTTCGGCATTCCGCAAACGATAACGACCGACCAAGGGTCCATCTTTGTCTCCGACGAATTCATCCAGTTCGCCGACGGCATGGGGATCAAGCTGCTTAACTCTTCGCCGTATTACGCACAAGCCAACGGTCAGGCTGAAGCGTCAAACAAAAGCTTAATTAAATTGATCAAGAGAAAGATAAGCGAACAACCCAAACAATGGCACACCCGATTGGCCGAAGCTTTGTGGGCCTATCGGATGGCATGTCATGGGTCCATCCAAGTCCCACCATACAAACTGGTTTATGGACACGAGGCGGTGCTTCCATGGGAAAGCGTGACCGGCTCAATACGCATTCAGTTGCAAGACCAACTCACAGCCGATGATTACTACAATCTCATGATAGACGAATCGGAGGATCTAACCTTATCGAGAATGCGAGCATTAGAAAAAGTGATGAAAGATAAGGAACGGGTAGCCAGGCATTACAATAAAAAGGTAGTCCCTAAATCATTCGAGGAAGGCGAGCTTGTTTGGAAACTCATACTTCCAATCGGATCCAGAGATAACAAATTCGGCAAGTGGTCGCCGAATTGGGAGGGGCCTTTCAAAGTCCACAAGTGCGTGTCCAAAGGAGCCTACATGCTACAAGGATTAGATGGGGAGGTCTTCGGAAGGGCCCTCAATGGAAAATATCTGAAGAAATACTACCCGAGCGTATGGATCAACGCGTAAGTCGGCTATCGCCACAATGGGCCGACCCACAACAGCCGATGCCTTATGGGGGCATCGCCTTTAGGCATTCGTTTTCTCCCTCACCCCATGACCCCGGAAACGATCACCGGGACTACATCAACAAGTTTCGTCGACATCGATGCTATCACCAAAACTTGGGGGCATACGCCTACGCCACACATGCGTGAGACAATCATACAATGCGCATGGACGCCACACATGCGTGAGACAATCATACAATGCGCATGGCCGGAAAAGCCAACTATAGACCAATCAAGCCATGAAGTTGAAGAAGTCTCAAGTCACGAAGAACCCGGGGATATTACAACGCATTTTATTCCGAGCCGGCGCACGGCCGTCTAGGGCTACATGTTTGCCAGAACTCTCTAATAGCCGCCGGGGCCCGCTCAAAAGGCTCTGCGGTTTCCATTTCCGAGCATCCAGGATCAGGTGCTCCAACCGAGTGACCCTGATGTCGGTAGTGGTGATCAACAACTCGTTGGCAAGTTGGGCCTGCCTCCCCTCCAGCCGGTCGAGGCGCGCAAGCGTCGGGTACGCCATAGGAGCAGCAGCCGGGATGCCACCAAGGTGGAAAGCCGGCCTGGCCGCCGGGTGGCGAGCCTCCAACTCCCTAAAGCGTTTCAGCTGCGCCCTTACCCGTCGGTCCTGGTTGACCGACAGCTCGTACGACGTCTCCATGATTCCCTGGATCACCCGAAGCGGGTGCGGTGGCTGCAATGGATTCCATCCCTGAGTTTTTGGAAGCTAGAATCCGTTGAAAGTAGAAAAGTTGAGGTACCACCTGGTTCACCGACGAGCTAGAAGACGCCATGAGAAGCCTGGCCGCGGAATCAAAGGACTAGGTGTTTCACTATTGGGAGTTCGTCACTTTCGGCCGTGAGCTATTCAGGAGAGCCGGGGGAGCCCATTTATAGAAAGAAAAGATACGATTCTTGGATGGGAAAGATCGCTGCCAAAACGAGAGTCAAAGAGGTCATTATTAAGAGCGTCGGGAATCGTTGAAAATAAGCGATGGCGCAGGAGTGGATGCCTGCCATCCGGGGCTCACGGGTTCCGGTACAGATTCGTGAGGATCGGCCTACGAAAACAGTGGTGGTGACGTGATTGGGTATCATCAGCCGATAGCTAGAGGATCGAATAACGAAAGACGGACGCTAAGCGATTGGGCGTCACTTCGGGCGAATTCCAAACAAACGATACGAGTGTGTTTGATACGAACTATCCGGGTACGTTACAAAGCACATGTCGAGAAACACGAGCCAACCTCGCGGGTCGGATATTTTACAACCTTCATTTCTTTAAAAAATCGGCTATTGCCGATAGAGCGTCGACCTAACCCGATCGATCTCGCCAATTGCCCCGAGGTTGTCGGCCTCGGACCCCGTCACCGGCCGAGCGCTTTGCACCAAGCCCCGCAGATGCGCAACGGCCGCCCGATGCTTCTACGTTCAGCTTCAACCCGCCGGCAAGTCGGCCATATACCCTTCATGGATATCAATCTCGTTGGTAATCTGAACGAGGTCGGCCACCGGTGATCCCGGCGGGCACGAAGTTGTTCAAGCTTGGTGGCCGGCTCGGTTTTAGGCGGTCAAAGGCGGTTTTCCGGGCTTCGATGGCGTCTTTGGTCGATTGGATCGTAGCCCCCGCGCCTCTCTCACGCCGATCGATGGCTCGCCGGGCTCGTTCGTATTTTAGCCGGTAAGCTTCCATGAAGGTCGCCGCGCGATGGCTTTGGCTACAGCATCCGGCGCTTGGTCTTGGATATCCGGAATCGTGCACGTATGGAGCTAGTCGGCCACGGTGCATCTAACGAGGCATCCAGTGGGTTGCGATGTCGCCAAAGTGGCCTTCGGGTTCTCGCCCAACGCTGCAAGCGCTTCCTCGCCGGCGTTGCCGAGCTCCTCGAACTTCGACAAGTCGAAGTTGAGGAGATTGGCCACGCGTGCGAGAAAGAACGGGTCAGCGACATGGCAAAATCGATGGTCAGGCGAGTCGGCTTACCGTCGGCACCGTCGTCGGGATTACGGATCAGTGGGTCGTTCCCCACGGTCGTCCGGTTTTTCCGCCGGTGCGTCGCCGCCGCCCCGGCGCGGTGCATTCACTCGGCGTCGGGGAGCGGCGGAGGGGGTCGCGGAAGCCGCAAAAAGAAAACGGGGTTAGCGAGACTAACGATTAGTCATTACGAGCAAAGGGGTAAGGGCCGGCTACCGACGAGTAGGACGGGGGCACGACCGCCGGTTTCTTGGGCTACAAGGAACGGACAAGTCGAGATACGAGTAAACATCGCAAAGCCGGGAACAATGAAGTAAAAACCTACGGGAGGACGTCTCATTGGCGGGCTTGGAGCTGCCGGAGCATCGGTTGGGGCGTTCACCGATTCGGGACTCGAAGCCCGGTTTCGATAGCGATCGGACGGCTAATGGCGCCTCTTCGTCGCGCGAGCATTGAGGGCCGCTCGACGGCTGAATCCGAAGAGGAGGACTGTCGACCAAGGCAATTGGTTCCATCTTTTTCACTCTTTTGGGGCGAGCACAGCCGATGAACGCGGCGGTGGCGCCGTTTTCCTTTTCGGTGCGATCGGATGATGCACTCGCCCTCGCAATAGAGACGAGACTTGGGCACCCCCACGATAGGCGCGGAGCCGGCCCCGTGTCCGATCTCCCGTTTTGTATTCAATAGGGCGCCAGAATCGCTTATCGTCGGCTGTTTCATTTCATTTCCTGCAAAGTCAAAACACAAATGTTAAATCGGGGTACAGTGGTGAACGAGTTGTAGGAAGGGGTTAATCGGGTGAGGGTAAAAGCATACCGAGGGATCTCGTCCGGCAGGAGCGAGTCAATGTAGCAAGACGGTCGTTGGTGGAAAATGTGGCGTCTAAGTTCCGACCACCATCGGTCATAAGCGGCGCTTCTCCTTGTCGACAGGTAATTCTGCCCTTCGCCGAAGGGGGGCCGCTATGTTCACGGCGAGTTCATTATCGGATCTTGGCCGACCGCTCCTCGGTCTCGATCTTATTGGCGTAAAAGAAGCCGATGGGAAGCTGCCCGAGGCCAAATTGCCTCGCGGCCGATGCCGGGTAGTAAAATTCATAACTCCGAGCCGTTGATCGGCCTTGATGTACCCGGTCGGCGGGATGCGGGGGTTAAGCGGATGAAGAACAATTTCCTACACCTTGGGCGGCTGAATTGAGGTCGTCCCACTTAAAATCGATCGAGCTCGAAAGATCCTTGATCGAGTAGAAATACCAGGTACGGTTGTCGCGGGATAACCCATCGTAGAAAGCTACGAACCAATCGGCCAACAGCTCAGCCGATTGTCTTGAACCTGCATGGGCGGCGGCTGCTTCCCCATAGTTGGTGCATCGCCTGGTGGTGATTTGGTCGCCTTCCTCGTCCACGATTGGCTCCAACCTTGGGAATCCGGCGTCCCGGCGGCGGCCGACCGGCTACGTTCGGGTAGCCAATACCAAAATTTGAAGGAACCACCGGTCCGCCGGTGTTGGCTCAGGGCATTGGCGGCTATTTTTATGGCGGTTTGATGCAACATTTGATATGTGTAGCCGAGGAGATATTTTCCCAATGCGAACTCCGTCCCGTCGGCTAGGATTTCAGCCATTATTTGCCAATTGGCGGTCGGCCCACACTCGATCCGCGAACACGAATTTCTCTAACCACATCATGGTTTGATGCAACATTTGATATGTGTAGCCGAGGAGATATTTTCCCAATGCGAACTCCGTCCCATCGGCTAGGATTTCGGCCATTATTTGCCAATTGGCCGTCGGCCCACGCTCGATCCGCGAACACGAATTTCTCTAACCACATCATCGGGAAGGCAGTGTATTCCCGGTGGGTCGACCGTTCCATCTTTCATATTTTGGGCAATGAAGCCACTCCACCCACCGATGGCTTTGGTTTTAAACTGGTGTTGGCCTTTTCGGTTCAAAACGCACGGATTAACCGATGATTCAATGTCCAGCCCAGTTGTCATATGCACATCGGCTAGTGTGACGGTCATCGGCCCTTGCCTGAAGAGGAAAGCATTGAAACTATCGTTCCAAAAATAGGCTGCAGCCGATAGGAGGGGTTCGTCTTTTTCCATATTGGCTATGGACAATTCTAAGCATTGGGCAAGTTTCTTTTCTTCCCATTGGGTGTACTTGGCCGATTGTATTCTCTTGTACCACTCAGTCCAGGCCGTGTCAGTGGACGGCCAAGCTTTGAAAGTCCCGTTCCAGTGGGAAAGAGATGGCTTGGCAGTGTTGAAGGGCATGCGGTTGGTTTCGGCTATGATCACGTCGGTTGGGTCTGTGTCACCAATAGGCCCAAGGAAATATTTGCCCTCTTGTGTTAAGTTGGGGATGAGTACTTGGTGAGAGAGGTGCTGCGATTCAAAGGAAGGGGAAAAATATTAATCAGAGATGGAGGTGTCTATAGTTTGAAATAAGAAAATCATTAATTAGTAAGAATGCGGGATGAGGTGATATTGAAGTTGCTAAGCAAATGTCTAGAATGAAGGCGCATGGGGAAGCGAGTTGAGGGTGAGATTACAAAGTAAAAATAAAAATATAGAAGGGAAATACCTGAGGAAATTCGTTCATAGCGGTGGCTGAGGTAGTTCTAGCGACAGCGGCGGGTGAAGTTGCGGTCGCGATGAGGTGCGACGGTGGCCGATGAGTTGGAAGTGCGGAAGTCGCGGCGGAGGCCATCGGGAGGTCGGAGATGATGATGGGGCTTGAAGGATGTGGAGAATGTCGAACGCCGATGAAGTCGCAAGAGAGAGACAAGGGCGGGAGGTTTGTTTGAGAAGGAAGCCGAGTGCACGATGGGAGCGTGGGTGAATCGCCCGAGGAGAGTGGATATTTAAAGGGCTCGTGGGGGAAGCCGAAACGATTTGGGTCGAGAAGGGAATATGAGTTTGAGTGGATAAACAAATCCACAACACTTTATGTTACGGACTTGGGGGGCATGTGTTAACGCTGGAATTTGGTAATAAGGTTCGTGAGTGCCAAAGAAGCAAGGTGGAATCAGAATCGGTGAAGACAGGGGTTGTATCGTGAAGGAGTAATCGGCGCAATGCTTTGGTCGGGGAATGAGTTGAATGGAGCAGGCTGATTGCCGATTCCAAGTTTAAAAGAGATAAAACCGTGTCCAATGCAGAAACTTGAAGATTAAGTGGGGGTTCGGATGTTAATGGCGCGTTTTAAGATACTGCCACTTGTGGATAAAGTCCTAAAATGGCAGTTGTATCTGTAATTTAGGAGTTTGTTAGATTGTTAGTTGTAATAGATCTTGTTAGGGATAGTATGATGTTTAGATAGAGTCTGGAGTTGTTACAGATATTCATATTTCGGGTATAAATAGGGCCCGAGGTCCCGTGTAAAAGAAGAATCGAAATCAATCTAATCTTCGGCGCATCGCCATCCTTTTCCTTTTGGACGAACACCTTGTTTGGCTTCGGGCTGCATCGTCTCGATCCCCGGACTCAGGTAAATGTTTGTCGTTAGTGGTGAGATTACTCGTTTCTAATGCTTCCATCGCAATGACACATTGGATTCAGTAGTTTTGCTACGCCATGTATCATATAGTGCATACGAATCAATCCGGTGCTTAGATCTATTGTGCGGTTGACTCATCTTGTGGAGGATGCGTAGTCAGCGACACTAGGTCTAAAGGCTGGTTGATTCGTATGCGGTATCTACCATCTTGCGGAGTGTAAATCAAAAGTGATAGATGGAATGCCTCTTTTGATACTCAGTGCTGCATCAAGATTGAACTATTGAGTCGTCTTTAGAGTCGTTGGCAATGTATTCTTTTGGATTTACATTATCTAGGGATAGCGTCGGGGTTTCAGCCGACCTTATCTGTTTTTACGTGTTTCTTTCAATATGATTGTCGTCAGATCTGCTATAGAGCTGTGGTTTGCATCTGTATTGTGTTTACTTACGCCCTTGACCTGGGAATGTTACGTTTGTGCGAGAATTATTGGAGCATCGGCTGATTTGACGATGGTTTCCCGGGGTGGTTGGTTTATTGATCTGTATATTCGTTATTCTTCGTCGTATTTGGGCCGGGTGGCTGGTGGTCGTATTGGCATAGCCGGTGCGCTTCGGTTGCTTGGTACAAATATGGCCGGGAATAGCGTGTGTACGATTATGGATTTCTTCGGCCGACACCGCGGGAGTTTGAACTAACGCTTAACGGATACTTTCTTGTATTTTTTTCTTGTTGATTGGCAGATCAAATCAACTGGCACGCTCTGCACATTGAAGGCAGCTAGGAAGGACCTGCACTGGAGTCAAGCAGATCTCCCAGGCCGGCGCGTGAGAGAGATTTCTCGTCAACACCCTCCCCACTTCGAGCCAAACCCTAGCCTTGCATCGCGTGCTAGCACACGGATGTTTGGCGTTCTGTCCCGGACGTGTGGATACGGTAGAGTCTTTGCTACATTGCGCGCGTTGATCGGCTCTGATCGGCGTGTGGTGGAATCGAGCTGCGGTCGAGCGCATCGGAGCGAGGCGACTGCGGGAGGTCGAACGACTCGGATCGGCTGCGACATCGGCAAGTCGGCTGATTGGTGAATCGGCTATCCCCAGGAATCGGCTATCGGCTTGCGGGAATCGGCAACACAGTTCCAGATCGGATAACCCTGATTGGCTGTTTTCGCTGCATACTTCAATTGGTAACAATCTATCGGCCCTTACTTGCAAGTGTTCCTGGTTTGCTCGGTTAAAAGTTTTTGTTTTCGGCTAGCGTAGCCTCCGCGTAACCCATCATCCGCACCGCCGTCGGGGAGTTCATCCGCGACCTCAACGGGCGCGCCCAGGAGCTCGGCCGGCACGAGCGTGTCGAGGCGGCGTGACGGGCGGTCAGGGACCGGGAGGCCGCCGTGGCCAAGGCCGAGGAGGACTCCGCCGCGCGGGAGGAGAACACGGTGGCCTAGGAGAAGGCCATTGCCGAGCGCGAGGCCGCCGTGGAGGGGCGCGAGGTGGCGGTGCTAGAGGCCCGGGGGAGGTCTCCCGGTGCACGAAGGCCATGCAGGAGCACGAGCGGCGGCTCGTGGCTGCCTCGTGCCGCCGCGGGATGAGCTGGAGCGGTGGGAGCGGGACCTCGCCGCCGGGAGCGGCGGTTGGCGGCGTGGAGCGCGGGTGTGGGAGCGCCGGCCGGCCCTTGCTCCGGCGACACGGCGCCGGCCTTGGAGGAGCGCGCCGCCGGATCACGGAGCGGAGCACGCCACGGGCTTAGGGCTCCGGACCGTGGCCTCGTCCATCGGCGCCTTCGGGAGGCGGCTGTGAGGTGGGGGTCATTCGCCCCGTGCGTCGTCCCTACCTTGGGGGTATTGGCCTCGCACATAGATGAGCTGGCCGAGGGAATCAAGAGGGTGCCGGAGGAGGTCGACGAGGTGGTGAAGGAGTCGTCGTACGACTTGTCCCGCCAGGTCACGACGCTCATCCTGGCCAGCTACCAAGCCCGCGATCCCGGCTTCAACCCCTACATCCCCACCGAGGACTTCCCCGAGGGCATCGAGGAGGCTGCTCGGCGCCGCGTCAAGGATGCCGTCGACTCCATTATGATCGGTTTTTGATGGCACTCCGGCGGCATTCCAGCTCGCCTTCCGCGAGGACCCCGGACGAGAACGACACGGAGGACGCCCCCAGTGACCCGCCGGCCGCCTAGGACTCCCCCGCTTTTTTGCTTCTATCTGTATTTGTAAAAAACATTTAATATCGCTTATGTTATCAATGCACTTGCCTTTGTCATACTGGACTCATATTGTAGCAGCTCATCATGGCCATCTCTGCAAGCAATGATTCGTATATGTAGCCGTCTCTTTGACTCTGCAGACGATGATTCATAATGATTCATATATATATATATATATATATATATATATATATATATATATATATATATATATATATATAGATGAGCTCTTGTGTGGCGCGCCACGCCCCATCCGTGTGGCGTGGCCGAATCTCTAATTTCAAAACTCAAATTGAAAATCCGAACCGTTCAAATTGTTTTATATATTAATATTGCCTTGTATACCAAATTTTACATTTTTTGAATTTTTTTACTATTTTATCAGATAGGTCAAAAATGCAATAAAATAGATACTCCGAAATCGTTGGATTATTGCATTTTTGACCTATCTGATAAAATAGTAAAAAAATTCAAAAAATATAAAATTTGGTATACAAGGCAATATTAATATGTAGAACAATTTGAACGGTTCGGATTTTCAATTTAAGTTTTCAAATTAGAGATTCGGCCACGCCACACGGATGGCGCGCGCGCCACAAGAGCCCTCTCTCTATATATATATATATGTGGGAGCCCTCGGCCAACTTGGCGCACACGCAGTGGCGGTTAGTTGGCCCAAGCCCCTGCCTGTTTGCTTCCCTGCAACGGTAGTCCAAACTTTAGTTAGCTTAGCCATTGTAGGAATATGGGCAGTATGTTTTCCTGTCATGATTCGTCCTATGTAATTGAGAGTTGGTCCGGGTTTAGGCAGTGTGCAGCGGCCGGCGGCTGGTGCCTTCGTCGGGGTTCCGGGTAGAAGTGAGGACATAAAGGGCCGGTGGGGGCGGCAACAATGGGGGTTCGGGACGGGTGTGACAATCGCACCAGAGCCCCCGGGCGTTGACTACCCCGGGCGTGACAATATGCAGCGTCGCTCTACCCTCGACGCCCTTAGGGCCTCTCAACCTAGGGCGAGTAGGGCCAGGAGACCACTGGAAACCAGCATCCGCAGTACATGTTCCGGCACATTGGGGAAGAACATACTGCAAGCAAATATTTTGCAAGGGAAAGAACATAAGGAGTGTAAACGGGTGAACTCATTGTTCATGCCACTGGAGGCAGTGAATGAACTTTCATATATATATTTGGGATTCAGCACACCATACGGCTTATGGGTAAAACTTGCGCAGGTGGGAAATATTCCACGGGTTCGGCAGCGGAGTGCCGTCCTCTGTGGCTAGGCGAACTGCTCCCGGACGCGGGGTGCCGATAACTTTGTATGGCCCCTCCCACATCGGGGATAATTTGCTCAGCCCCGCACGCGTTTGCACGCGTTGCAGAACGAGATCATTGATTTGCAGCACTCAGGGGCTGACTTTGTGTTGATGGTAGCGGCGGAGGCTCTGCTGATAACAAGCCGTGCGAAGAGCTGCACGGCGCCGTCTTTCTTCTAGGTAGTCCAGGTCGTCGCACCGTAGCTGTTCTTGATCTGCTTCGGTGTATAGTGTGGCTCGGGGCAATCCCAGGGTGAGCTCAGAGGGCAAGACCGCCTCGGCTCCATACACCAAGAAGAATGGTGTTTCCCCGATGGCACGTCTCGGTGTTGTCCGGTTGGCCCAAAGGACCGCAGGCAGCTCGTCAGCCCACGAGTCCCCATGCTTCTTGAGGACGTTGTAGGTCTTCGTCTTGAGGCCTTTCAATATTTCCGCGTTTGCACGCTCAGCTTGGCCGTTGCTTTGGGGGTGGGCGGGCGAGGCGAAGCAAAGGTTGATGCCCATATCATCGCAATACTCGCCAAACAGCCCACTCGTGAACTGGGTGCCGTTGTCGGTGATGAGCCTGTTGGGGACTCCGAACCTTGCCGTGATGCCTCTCATGAACCGCACGGCCGAATGCTTGTCGATGACGGCCGGATAGGCCTCGGGCCACTTGGTGAATTTGTCGATGGCGACATATAGAAATTTGCGGCCGCCCGCGCTTTGCTTGAATGGGCCCAAGATGTCCGCCCCCGGACCGCAAACGGCCACGGGCGGGATCGTCGAAGGGCTGGTGGCAGGTGCGTATGCTTGGCGTGGAATTGGCATGCCCGGCATCGCCGCACGAGGTCTGCTGCATCCTCCAGCGCGGTGGGCCAGTAAAAACCTTGGTGGAATGCCTTTCCTACCAAGGTTCGGGAGGCTGAGTGCGCTCCACATTCTCCCTCGTGGATCTCGGCTAGGAGCTCGAGACCCTGTTCCCGAGCGATGCATCTCATGAGCACTCCATTGGCACCGCGTCGGTAGAGTGTCCCTTCCACCAACACGTACCTTTTGGAGGTGCGGGCAATGCGCTCGCTTTCCTCGTGTTGCTCGGGCAATGACGCGTCTTGCAGATACGCCTGGATTTCTGAAATCCAAGCCACCTGGCGTGTGATGTCGGTCCCGGCAGGACCAGGCTGTGGCTGGCCCACCAGGTCCGGGGCGTTGGGACCGGCCGACTCCAGTCCTCGGGGTGGTTCGGGGCGCGCCGATGGCTCGGTGAGTCTTTCTTCAAATGTGCCTGGCGGGGCTGGGGCTCTTGCGGATGCAATCCTAGATAGCTCGTCCGCCCAGGGTATTGTCTCTTCTGGGAATATGGCGTAGCTCGAGGTCATTGAACTGGCGCTCCATACGCCGTACTTCCTTGACATATGCGTCCATCTGGGGGTCGGCGCATTGATACTCCTTGGAAACTTGATTCACGACTAGTTGGGAGTCACTGAGGACTAGCAGACGACGGATGTCCATGCCTGCCGCCGCTCGCAACCCGCTAGGAGTCCTTCATACTCGGCCATGTTGTTGGTTCCCTGGAAGTCAAGTTGAACGATGTACCGGAGTACGTCGCCTGTCGGGGAGGTTAACGCAACGCCTACGCTGACCCCCTGTAAGGTGAGTGAACCGTCAAAGTTCATCACCCAATGTGTGGTCCATTGGCCGCGATCCTCCGCACTCTCGGGTTCACCCAGGGGCTGATCGTTATCGGCCACTGGCGTCCATTCTGCCACAAAATCGGCCAAGGCCAGGCTCTTGATAGCGTGACGGGCTTCGAAATGTAGGTCGAATTCTGACAATTCGATAGCCCACTTGACCACCTGCCCCGTGCCCTCTCGGTTATGCAAGATCTGCCCGAGAGGATAAGACATGACCACCATTACCCGATGCGCTTGGAAGTAGTGGCGTAGCTTCCTGGAAGCCACGAGCACTGCGTAGAGCATTTTTTGGGCCTGTGGGTAACGCGTCTTCATGTCCCGTAGCGCCTCATTGACAAAGTAGACCGGCCGCTGCACCTTGGTGCGGGCCTTAGCTACTTTGCCAGGGGCAACAGGTTCGGGGGCACCGGGGCGGGTTACCTCAGTGTCCGGGGCTGCCGGGCTATCGCCTTCCCCGGGGCCCTCAGGGTTGCTCTGGGTGGAAGGGGCCTCGGGAGCCCCCGGACTAGGGGGCTGGGTGGCTCCCTAGAGCTCGGGGGGCCAAAGGCCGCCTCCGGCTTTAGGTGCTTCCTCAGCCAACACCGTTCTAAGGTCTCCTGCCTCCGGGTGTGGTGGGGCTGGGGGCGTCTGAGAGACTGGCTCGTCACCGCGCTCGACAACCAACGCTGCACCGATCACTTGGGCGGTTGCCGCCAAGTATAAAAGGAGGGTTCTCCTTCTTGAGGTGCCACCAATATGGGCGGCGAGGAGAGATAACGCTTGAGCTCGCTCAAGGTTTTCTCTGCTTCGTCCGTCCAAGTGAAGGGGTCAGTTCGCTTTAGCAACTTAAATAGAGGGAGCGCCCGCTCTCCCAGCCTTGATATAAAATGGCTCAGGGCAGCTACACAACCAGTAATTTTCTGCACATCCCTGAGCTTCCTAGGGGGGCGCATCTCCTCTATCGCTTTAACTTTTGCAGGGTTGGCCTCGATGCCTCGGGCAGAGACCAAAAACCCTAATAGCTTGCCTGCCGGTACCCCAAACACGCATTTTTCTGGGTTCAGCTTCATGCAGGAGGACCGGAGGTTATCGAATGTCTCGGCCAGGTCCGGGAGCAAAGTCCTTTGGTCCCGGGACTTGGCCACCAGATCATCAACATACGCCTCAACATTACGCCCTAGTTGGTCTTTCAACATGATGCGGACACCACGTTGGAAGGTGGACATGGCATTCTTTAAACCAAAAGGCATAGACATGTAGCAAAAGGTACCCACACGGGTAATAAATACAGTTTTCTCCTCATCCTCTATAGCCATGCGAAACCGATGATAACCGAGTATGCATCTAGGAAACATAAAAGGTCGCACCCGCGGTGGAGTCGACTATCCGGTCTATTCGAGGCGGAGGATAAGGGTCTTTAGGACATGCCTTGTTGAGGCTGGCGTAATCGATGCACATGCGCAGCTTGTGGTTGGCCTTCGGGACGACCACCGGGTTAGCCAACCACTCCGGGTGCAGCACTTCCCGGATGAAGCCGGCCTCCTGAAGCCGTGCCACCTCTTCGCGGATGAACGCCTGTCGCTCCGGGGCCTGTCGCCTCACCTTCTATCGGACCGGTCGTGCATCCGGCCGCACCGCAAGTCGGTGCTCGATCACCTTCCTGGGGACTCCGGGCATATCCGACGGCTTCCAAGCAAACACGTCGGCATTCGCCCGCAGGAAAAAGACGAGCACGTCTTCCTATTTGGGGTCCAAGTTGCCGCCAATTTTGGCGGTCTTGGACGGGTCGTCGCCCAACTGGATGGACTTGACTACCACCTCGTCGGCCGAGGTGATATGCTGTTTGAGAGCCCGGGAACCCGAGGCCTCCCCTTGAGGGCCTTCGGGTTCAATGCGGTCGGCCGCCGCAATATCATCCACGCGTGCCTCTGCGCAATCTAGCGCGGTCTTGACGTCGGCATGGATGGTGATGGGGCCTCCGGGGCCCGGCATCTTGAGCTGGTGGTAGGCGTAATGGGTAGCCGCCATGAACTTCACCAACGCCGGCCTCCCGAGCATGGTGTTGCAGGGCAGGTTGAGGTCTGTCACATCGAAGTCAATCCGCTCGGTGCGGAAATTGGCGGGACTCCCAAAGGTGACCAGCAGCGTGATCTGCCCGAGGGGCCACACCTTCCCGGGCATCACCCTAATGATGGGATAGGATGGCCCGAGCACCATCCCCGGGGCCTTGATCACATCAAAGGCCTTCGGGGATAGTATATTGAGGGCCGCACCCCCGTCAATCAAGACTCGGGCGACCTTGACGTTGCAAATGGTGGGGGAGGTCACGAGGGCCAAGTGGCCACTACGTGCGATGCTCCCCGGGTGATCTGTCTGGTCGAAGGTGATTGGTACCTCCGCCCAGCGCGACTTTCGGGCCGCCTCGTGGGATTGCACTGCCGCGAGGAGCTCACGCCTCATGGTCTTGAGGCTCCGACGGGACACCTGGGCGCCTGCCCCTCTCTCGATGGTGGCGACGACGTGCTTGGGGTCCTGGTAGCCCAGATCATCACCCTCGTCCCTGACGGGGGCCGCACTCTTGGCATCCTCTCGTCGGTTGTTCGAGCGTTCCACCGGGGCTTTACCCTTGTGGAGGGCTTTCCTCTCCCTCTCCCTTCTCTTCTGCTCGTACTTTTGTACCCGCTCGGCCAAGTTCTTGACCGAGTAGCACTCGGAGAGGTCGTGGTGGGAGGTTTGGTGCACCATGCACCACTTGTCCCGTCTGGCCACGGGGCGAGGGCCGGGAGCGCTGCGGTTGCCCGCGGACTTGCCCTTCCGCGAGGGCTTCTCGGCATCGTCGGCGGCGAGGACATGTCCTTCCTCACCACCGCGCGATGGCTTGCGCTTCCGCCGTCGCTCGCGCCATTCCTCTCGGGACGCGGAGGGGGCAGCATTGGTGGAGGCTGGGGCAGGATTCCTAGGATTCCAAACCCGAGCCTCTTCCTTGCGGGCGACCCGGTCAGCAAGCTCGAAGAGCTCGGTGGTGGTCTGGGGGGCCTTGGACTCGATCTTCTCCAACATAACGTCGTGGCATACACCACTCCGGAAGGCGAAGATCACTGCATGGTCAGCGATGGACGATATAGTGTTGCGTACCTGGCAAAAACGCTAGATGTATTTGCGCAGGGACTCGTCCTCTCCTCGTCGGACCATGTGGAGGTCAGCCTCCACTCCCGGGAGCGGGTACGTGCCCTGGAAGTTAGAGATGAACTGTCGGCACAAATCGTCCCACGAGGTGACTGACTGGGCTGGCAGGTTCATTAGCCAGGAACGGGCCTGGCCCTTTAGCGCCATGGGGAAGAAGTTGGCCATGACGAGGCTCGTCACCTCCAGCAGCCTCGATGGGCGTGGTGTAAATCTGGAGGAACTCGGTGGGATTCACCGAGCCGTCATACTTCTCCGTGAGGGCCAACCTAAACTTGTTAGGCCAGCGCACATTGCGGAGGCTGGAGATGAAGGCCTGACAGCCGTTGTCGGTCGGAGGGGCGACAAGGGCTGGGGGGCCCCCTTGGGTGCCGCGGAATATCCTGCTCGTGGCTGGGCCACCATAGCCGCTCGCCGTCCCCTGAGGGGCTCTCCCTGTGGTGGGGCCGCTGCGGCCGCTCGCCGAGCGCTTGCGCCTCTTGACGAGGAAGCACAGTCCCGAGCTCACCCCATGCGACGCTCATCGTGGCGTTGCTCAATACAAAGACGGGCGTCCCGTTCTGCGTATAGCAGATCCCGGGGCGCCTCTGGTTGTGCTGTAGCCGGGAGGCTCTCTTCTGCCCTCGCGGCAGCTGCTGCCCTTCGGGCTCGTCGTCGAGAGGACGAGCTGACTATGGTGTGTGAACCGCGCGGTTGGTGACTGGAGGAAGCGAGGTCAGCGGCCAGCTGGTGCTGGGCCGTGCCGACCAGCTTCGCCATGTCGTCAAACCAACGCTTGGCGTTGGATCCCTCGCTCGGTGTTACCGGGGGGTGGCGCAAGAGCGCCTTCGCCGCCTGAAGGGCGCCCTCAGGCGTGCCAAACTCCAGGCGACGATGGACGTCGCCCCGACGTAGTTCGCCGCTACGTCCGCTCGGGTGTACCCCGGATCCTGCAGGTACGTTGGTGACCCTGCGAGACGCCTGGCCTCTTCCGCCCACAGCCTCTGTCTCAATGGGGGGCAAAGGAGGTGGCGCGGCCCCGGTTGCCGCCGCTGCCATCAGAGGGGGTGAGGGGGACAAAGGTCCTCCCTCCTCCGAGCGGAGGTGTCGGAAGTTAGGGCTTTGCCCGCCGTGTCAACCTCCTCGGCCGCCTTGTTGGCCAAGTCACACTCGCGGGTAGCGAATGAGCTGATGCGGACCGTATGACGTGGCCGTGGACCATGGCGAGGACGGGGAGAGGGGGTTTCGGCGGGAGATGAAAGGAATATGGGAGCTTAAACCCAAATGCAGTGCGCTCCCCCTACCTGGCACGCCAGCTGTCGATGCGTGTGATCGACACGTGGGAATTCGAGGGATCCCCTTTTTTGGTTCGGCACAGGGGAGCGGTGAATTAGGGTTTAAACTCGAGGTGAGATAGATCGAAGGGTAGGAAGATGGGGGAAGCTGCAATCGCAAAGGAGACAAGAGAATTATACAGGTTTGGGCCGCCTGGGAGGCGTAATACCCTACACCTGTTCTTGTAATATGTGAAGGATGAATTACAAAGAGGAGGGTGGTTGTTCTTCCTAGGGGAAGCTGGAGCTGATGACTGAGGTGAGAAGCTTGAGACCCAAGGTACTCCACAATGGCAGAACCTTAGACTAGTTTTTTCTCAGACCAGTTGAGGAACTCTTTTATCATGGACTTGGGCCTCCTTTTATAGTGCAAGGGGCACCACATGTCGAAACTCGGTTTCGGCAATAGAAAATTGGGGGTGCAGTCAAGATCGCCAAGCACAATGGGTTAGGTGGAAAACAAGGATTTAGACAGGTTCAGGCCCTCTCGTGAGGTAATACCCTACTCCTGTTTTGGGGATTCGATCCGCCGAGTGTCTTTATTGATCTCAAGATCTAAGGCTGAAAGCTAAAAGCTGATCTAACTTCTCATGAAGCATATGATCTAAAGCCGATATCGCATATCCCTCAAGGGACGCCCCTTACCCCCCTTATATAGTCTTGGGAGGTGGGCTTACAGATCGGAAACCCTATCTTACTCTAAGTCGGTTTCCTCAATCTTACCAAACCGTGACTATGAGCCGTTGCCTTATCTAATCGGCAACATAATACCCAAGTCGTAGTTGGTTTACATATTTGGTAAGCACAACCTATCCCTATCTCCAGTCGGATAAGCTTGCCATGTAGATACCCGATTGCCATAATCTCCACAGTAGCCCCCGAGTCCTTTTCAGTCGACGAGACAACTCAGCTTCAAACCAAAATAGTACACAGCGAAAAACCTCTTTGGCCGAGTGCTCCTAGCGCTGAGTGATTCCATCATCTCTGCTGAATCTTCTCGAGTGGCTCCAAAGACTCGTGAAGGGCTGGAAAATATCTCAAAAATTCTCAAAAATAAATATCTAGGTGCATCTCTGATGCACCTAATTAGAATGTAGCCCCGACTATGTGGTTAGTCAAAAATAGACTAAACATATAGTCAAGAACTATAAAAATCATTCTTATGTAGATGCTTAGCTCAAGCTAAAGCAATCTCATCACTCGGCAAGCTCGTGCTCGTCCGAGTGAATTTGCCCGAATCATCCCAGAGCAAATAACTCAATTAACCCTAGTGGGTGGAAAGCACTTGGTAGGCTCATGTCTATCCGAGTGGATCTGCCCGAGTCATCTCGGAACAAATATTTCAATCATCCCTCATGGGTAAGAAATCAATTGGTAAGCTCATGCTTATCCGAGCTGATCTTCCCGAGTCATCTCGAAAATTTGCCCGAGTCATCTCGGAACAAATAATTCTCATATAAATGCTTAGCTCAAGCTAAAGCAATCTAAAAAATCATATCACTCGGCAAGCTCATGCTTATCCGAGTAGTTCGCCCGAGTCGTCTCGGAACAAACAATTTAATCAACCCTTGTAGGTAAGAAGTTAATTCACTCAGCAAACTCATGCTTATCCGAGTTGATTTGCCCGAGTCATCTCGGAACAAATACCTTAATTGACCCTCGTGGGCAAAAAACACTCGGCAAGCTTACACTTATCCAAGTAAACTTGCCCGAGTCATCTCAGGACAAATAATTTAATCAACCCTCATGGGTAAAAAACACTCGGCAAGCTCATGCTTATCCGAGTTAACTTGTCCGAGTCATCTCGGGACAAATAATCTCATCAACCCTCGTGGGTAAAAAACACTCGGTAAGCTCATGCTCATCCGAGTTAACTTGTCCGAGTCATCTCGGGACAAATAATTTAGTCAACCCTCATGGGTAAACAAATTTTTCAGGTCATCGAAAATACGACAAAAATATTAAATAGCTCCTGCCATAATATTGGTCTTAATCTAAAAGAGATCTTCACCAAGGTGAAAAAAATAGCATTGATATAATCATTTAATCAAATGCTTTAAAACCAAATAGTTCTGTCATCGACAGCCATGAAAAGCTTAACTATTTGTTACCTTTCAAATTGCATCGTGCCAACTTCTCATGAAGTTATGCAAACCGCGGTATGAAAGGATTTTAAAGGCATTGGGCTATGTGACACGTGCATATTGCCGGGCAAATCTGCTTAAGTCCATCCACTTAAGTCCCTAAGGACACGTGTCAAGCCACACCTTAGCTGGGCCGCAAGTCTCTCATGGGCTCGGCCCAATCGCAAGATAACTTGGCAAAAACCCTCAAGTCTTTTACGAAGCCTCGAGGTCATCCTCGACACTTCATCTTGGTCTCTTTATGCCTTCGATGTGAACTTGTAGGTATCTAGCTTATTTATGTTAATGCCTTGACCCGAGTCTTCATAGAAAATTTCTTAAGTAATTTTCGTCCGATGTCACCAAGCCTAAGCTTGATTAGATCATCGAAAATTCTCGTCCTTATCTATTGAACTCAAATCAAGGAACATTAAACAATGATAAACCAAATATAAACAAGTTGTCGAAGAAAACCATGCTTTATTGACACGTATGCAGCCCCAATCAACTCAAGAAGTCATCTTGCTTGAGGTTGGCCAAGAATAACATGAAACTTACGGCAATTTAAGCATAGTATCGTCGAAGATGTTCAATATTCCAGAGTTCTTCACCATAGATCCATCTTCGCGCTTTAGTCGAAATGCTCTTTGTCGAAACTTGGTTTCGGCAATATATTTTCACGGGTCGCAGTCGAGATCGCCAAGCACAATGGGTTAGGAGGAAAAGAAGATTTAGACAGTTCGGGCCCTCTCGTGAGGTAATACCCTACTCCTGTTTCGGTGGATTCGATCCGCCGAGTGTCTTTATTGATCTTGTATGTCTAAAGCTCTTGCTTATGAAATCGTATCTCGATCTAGTGTTGGATATCCCTCAAGGGACGCCCCTTACCCCCTTATATAGTCTTGGGGGAGGGCTTACAAATCGGAAACCCTATCTTATTCTAAGTTGGTTTCCTCAATCTTACCAAACCGTAACTATAGGCCGATTGCCTTATCTCTATCGGCAACCGTAACACCCAAGTCAAGTTCGGCTTACGGATATAGCGGCGCAATTTATCCCTACTTCCGGTCGGATAAGCTTGCCATGTAGATACCCGATTGCCATAATCTCCACAGTAGCCCCGAGTCCTTTTCGGTCGACGAGACAACTCGGCTTCAAACCAAAATAGTACGCAGCCTAAAACCTCTTTGGCCAAGTGCTCCTGGCGCCGAGTGATTTCATCATCTCTGCCTGAATTCTTTCCGAGTGACTCCAAAGACTGTGAAGGGCTGGAAAATATCTCAAAAAATTCTCAAAAATAAATATCTAGGTGCATCTCCTGATGCACCTAATTAGGTGTAGCCCCCGACTATGTGGTTAGTCAAAAATAGGCTAAGCATATAGTCAAGAACTATATAAAAAATTATTCTCATATAGATGCCTAGCTCATGCTAAAGCAATCATAGAAATCTCATTACTCGGCAAGTTCATACTCATCCGAGTGAATTTGCCCGAGTCATCTCAGAACAAATAATTCAATCAACCCTCATGGGAAAAAATCACTCGTAAGCTCTTGCTTATACGAGTGGATTTGCCCGAGTAATCCCGGAATAAGTATTTCATTCATCCCTTATGGGAAAACAAGTTCTTTCAATCATATGAAAAATATGACCAAATCATCAAATAGCTCATGCCATAATACTGGTCTCAATCTATAAAGATCTTCACCAAGGTGGAAAATAAGCAGCATTGGTAAGATTACCCGACCAAATGCCAAAAAACCAAACAGCCCTTGTTCACCAAGGCAGCTATAAAAACTTAGCTGTTGGTCACCTTCCAAATTGCATCGTGCCAGCTTCTCATGAAGTCAGGCAAACCGCGGTATGGAAGGATTTTTAAAGGTATAGGGCACTCGGACACGCGCATATTGCCAGGGCAAATCTGCTTAAGCTCATCCGCTTAAGTCCCTAAGGACACGTATCGGACCACACCTTAGCTGGGCCGTAAATTTTCTTATGGGCTCGGCCCAATCTCCAGAAAACCTAACGCAACCCTCAAATCTTTCTTATAAAGACGCGAGGTCGTCCCCGCCTCTTCGTCTTCCAAACGATTCCCCTTTTCGCGGCACTGTTCACCAGCTCACCACGGAGAACCCTAGATTCGCGCACTCCCAAATCCATCCACCTAGGAGCCTGCTCTCTGCAACAACTAGCCTCCGCAACCAAATCTTCCACGGTCCCTTGCCAAAAATCCAACCTTTCTCAGCCAGATCCACTTCCCAACAACCCATTCTCATGGCGGAGGAAAAAAGGATTCCCTTCGACCAATGGGCCGCTTCGGATGTGAGGGAATCTACCCTCAAGGAGATGGTGAAGCACGGCGTGCTTCCACCAAAGGAACTCGTGGGATGGCGCCTAGCGGCGGGGGAGGACTTCCCGACCCCAAACACCGGTGAGCTCGTCGTTTTCACTTCCTTTTTCTATTGCGGGTTCAGCCTTCCCACCTCCGAGTTCTTTCGGGGGCTTCTGGACTATTATGGACTTCATCTCTATCATCTGAACCCCAACTCAATGCTTCACATAGCTCTCTTCATTCATGTGTATGAAGCCTTTCTTGGCATTCTTCCTCACTTCCATCTCTTCCGTCGTATGTTCTATCTGAAACCTCATCCGAACAAGGACCAACCTTGTGTTGTTGGCGGGGCAGGCTTCCAGCTCCGCGGATCTCTCCGCAAAGACTACTTTTCTCTCCCTTTGAAATCTTCCAACAAGGGCTGGCATGCAGGCTGGTTCTACATCAGCAACCTCGAACCGAGCTTGCCAGCCTTCGTCGGTCTTCCCCCTGTCCCCAAGCCGTCTTGGAGCACCGTCCCGGTAGCCCAAGATTGGGACGAGGCCAACGATCTGCTCGCGAAGATCCTGGCGATGAAGCAGAGGGGTCTTCGCGGGGAACAAATCACTCGGCACTTCATCAGGTGCCGACTGGCGCCGATCAAGGAGCGGTCGAAGCCGGCCTTCGAGTATGAAGGCGAGACGGACCCCAATCGGGAGGACCCGGATCCACTCACATACGAGATCTTGAAGATTCGGATGTACAAACTCTTCTCGTCCTGGGATATCAATCGAGCGGGCCCTCATTACGCCGGTCCTTCCCTTCAGCATCCACCGGCCTCCTCCTCCGGTAAGCCGACTGGTTGCTTCATAATATCTTTCAATCTTGACATCTTGTCTCTTAATGTTGCACTTTCCTTCTTCTGCAGGAAAACGCCTCTATCACCTCCAAGCCATATAAGGTGGCTCATGACGACGCGCCGCATCGCCCGCCAAGAAACCGGCGGCGGGATCAAGATTCGAGTGACCCGGTCGGGAAGCGAGCGGCGCCGAGTGAGGACTCGAACAAACGCGCAAGCAAAAGGAGGCTGATCATCGAAGATTCGGATGACGACGTCCCGGCTCCTCCGGTCGATACCCCACCTCTAAGGCGATCACCGCGGACGGCGCCGAAGATCCGTCGGTCATCCAGGTATGTTCTGAAACCGAAGTCTGAACTCTTTTGCTGAAAACTTTTCTTTATCTTTGCTGTATTCACTTTCGCAGGAGGCCCGGGACATAGATCTGCCGGAGGGGTGAAGGACCGACTCGGCCGCTGCTCCCGAAGTGCCAAGGCCAGCGCGAGCCAAAGCCCCGGAGCCCGCAACCGAGTGCGGCGCTCGGGAAACAACCTTCGCCTCCGAAGAAGGACGCCCTAGGAAGGAGCCCCGACGCGGTCGGGATATCCCGACCGGAAACCGGCATCGGAGGAAACCCGAGGCTGCGGCTCAAGCACCCCGGCCGGGGTCACTCGGCGCGAGCCGAAGAAGAAGACCAGCCCAGCCGCTCCACCTAGGCGGCAGCCACCGAAACCGGTGAGACTTGCTTGAAGCATTCTTTCGCTCTTTTAATTTTGAATCTTTCATGTCTTCATTTGTCTTTCTTGCTTGCTAGCCACGGTGGAAGAGATCCCGGGTTGCGCTTCGAGACCTGGGTCCCCCGATCGAGGATCGAGTGGCGGGATTCGGAAGGCGAGAGGCGGGGCATCGTCCTAGACCGGCAAGCTGAAAAGATGAAAGGGATGCCCTTGTCGAGAGCCTGAATGAGGCGACCCGACCGCTCAACGTAAGCCGTTGTCTTTCTCTTTGATTATATCATCGTTATCTTTCAGTCGATCACCCCTCTGCTTTCGCGTGCAGAAAGAGTATTGCCGCTCAATGGCAAAATCTGAAGTCTTGGAGAAGCTGGTCCCCCACTTAAACTCCTTGGAGGACGTTCGGCGGCAGTGAAGGCCACTGGAGGAGGCCGCATCAAGGGAGGCGGCTTTAAGGAGAGAGATTGCGGAGCTTCGGGAAGCGAACCTCGACCTCCGCGGATCAATCGGGAGTAAGCCCGCCTCTCCCAACTTCATCATGATTCTCATGTTGATCTTGGCTATTGATGATCTTCTTTCGTTGTAGAAAATTCTTCGGAGGTCCACTCGCTTCAAGTCCAGTGAAGCGGTCACTTGACAAGGCCGAGATGGAGGCCGAGTTTGAAGGTAATCTTCTTTGAAGTCGAATTTCGTGTCTTGCTTTATATCCGAGTGCTTTGAATGATGCAGGACTTTTGGCAGCTTATAAGATGAAGACCCGAGCCCAATACGACGTCTTGCTTGGGCGGATCAAATCTAGCGACGAGATACGGGAAGAGGTCGCCAACGCCGCCACGCCGATCTTGCTGTCCTTGTTCGATCAAGGAGTTGGGGCCGATTCGCTGGAGCCGATCGAGATATTTGACAAGCTGCGGCGGCTCCCGAACGGTACTGGCCAATATCACCGGCGCCGGCATGGGGGCTGGTCGGCTCTTGCTCGGACCAAATCCCTTTACCCCGAGTGGATATCCATTCGGTCGGGGAGGGCTTCGCTGACGGAACAACGGACGAGCAGGCCTTAGACATGCTAAGTGAGGCGCAAGAGGCGGCGAAGAAGATATCTCTTGATGTAGTAAACAACTTCAAGATTTGATTTGTATTCGACTTTTCTTTGTAAATGTCGCGTAACCGTAACACTCGATGTGGAACTTTGTGACTCTTTTAGTTTATTTATGTCAATGCCTTGATTCGAGCTTTTGCGTGAAATTTCTTAAGTAGCTTTCGTCAGTGTCATCAAGCCTAGGCTCGATTAGGTCATCGGAAAACTCTCGGTCCTTAGACACGAGCTCGAGTCAAAGGACATTAAACAATGATAGACCAAATTATGCACAAGAGTTGACGAGGAAAACTTGAGCTTTATTGACATGTGTACGCCCCCATTGCTAGCTCAAGAAGTCATCTTGCTTGAGGTTGGCGATCAAGGAAAACATGAGGCCTTAGCTGAATTAGGCATAAAATCGTCGAAGATGCTCGATGTTCCAGGAGTTCTCCACCATAGACCCGTCTTCACGCTTTAGCCGGTATGCACCTGGCCGAGTCACTTCAGCGATTATGTATGGTCCTTCCCATAAGGGAGATAACTTGTGTCGGTCTTTGGTGGTCTGGATCTTGCGTAAGACCAGGTCGCCAACAATGAAAGCTCGTGCTCGCACGTTGCGGCCGTGGTATCTTCGAGTCCTTGAAGATATTTGGCCGCTGGAAAAGGGCTGCCTCGCGGGCCTCTTCCAATCGGGTGAGGTCATCCACTCGGTCAGGGTCGTAGCGTTCATCATTGAAGCTACGGACCCGGAGGGACTCGTACTCCATCTCGTTTGGCAACATGGCCTCAGCGCCATAGACCAAAAGAAGGGAGTTTGGCCGCAGCCCGACCGGGTGTGGTTCGTAGCGACCATAGAACCGAGGGAAGTTCTTGGACCCACTTGCCGGCGTAAGGGCTTAGTCGGTCGAAACGCGAGCCTTGATGCCTTGAAGGACCATGCCGTTGGCTTGCTCGACTTGCCCGTTGCTTTTAGGGTGAGCTGCGATGCATAGCAGATTTTGATTCCGAAGTCTTCGCAGAATTCCTTGAAGATGCCTCCCGTGAATTGAGTCCCATTATCGGTTATGATTCGTTTGGGACGCGAAGCGGTGCATGATGTTGAGGAAAAAGTCTCGTGCTTTGTCGGCGGTGATTGTGGCGACCGGCTTGGCTTCAATCCACTTGGAGAACTTGTCGATTGCGACGAAGAGGTGTGTGAAACCTCCTGGAGCTTTCTTGAAAGGGCCAACCATGTCCAGCCCCATACCGCGAACGGCCGGGAAAGTGGGACTGTTTGAAGCTCTGGGCGGGACATGGCTTTGCGGCGAAAAGCGGCAGCCTTCGCAGGTTCTTACGACTTTATCCGCGTCGGAGACCGCGGTAAGCGAGAAGAATCCTTGCTGTAAGCTTTGCCGACTATAGTGCGTGCTGCCGCGTGGCTTCCGCATATGCCCGAGTGGATATCTTGGAGTAGTTGTTTCCCTTCTTCGGGTGTGATGCACCTCATTAGAATTCGGAGGGGCTTCTCTTGTATAGATCGGAGTCGACCATGACGTACGCTTGGCAACGACGCCGGACGCGCTCGCTTCATCCCGGTCATCCGGCGGCTCTTGCTGGGTTAGGAATTTGATGAGCGGCGTCCTCCGGTCGGTATCGATCATGGCGACTTCGTTCGTGGTTTGTTCGTTAGGAGCCGTCTTTGCCATGATGGTTGGTTCATAGAGGTGTTCGACAAAGACGTCGTTGGGGCAGCTTCGCGCTTAGACCCGAACCGTGCTAGCTCATCGGCGCTTCGTTGTTATGTCTCGGGACATGTGAGAGTTCTAGCCCATCAAACTTGTCCTCAAGCTTGCGGACCTCTTGTCGGTAGGCCTCCATAGTGTCATTTAAGCAGGACCAGTCCTTCATCACTTGATTGACGACTACTGGGAGTCGCCTTTCATGATAAGCCGACGTATCCGAGTGAGACTGCGAGGCGCATCCATGTAGAAGAGCTTCGTACTCGGCGATGTTGTGTGAGGCGGAGAAGTGGAGGTGAAGGACATATCTTAGCCTTTCCCGTCGGGAGATCGGCACGACTCCTGCTCCCAAGCCGGTGATCCTCTTGGATCCGTCGAAGTGCATGGTCCAGTGTTGGAGGTCTTCCCGAGGCACGTGTTCTTGCTGTTCACCCACTCGGCCGGGAAGTCCGCTAAGGCTTGTGACTTAATGGACGTCCCGGGCTTAAAAGTCAAGTCCAGCGGCATCGCTTCTAGGGCCCACTTGGCGATGCGCCCGGTTGCCTCGCGGTTGTGGATGACGTCGCCGAGTGGGAAAGAGGTGACGACGGTGACCGAGTGACCACGAAAGTAGTGTGCCAATTTCCTCGCGGTTATTAGAACACCATAAAGCAATTTTTGTACCCGAGGGTAGCGGACTTTGGCTCCGCCAATACTTCGCTAACAAAGTAGATTGGCCTTTGAATCTTACGGGCCCGTCCTTCTTCTTCGCGTTCAACCACAAGGACCGTACTAACCACTTGGTGAGTGGCTGAAACGTACAGCAGCAGGGGTTCCTGAGGCTGAGGCGAGGCTAGGACGGGCGGCGTGGTGAGGAATTCTTTGAAATCTTCAAAGGCCTTGTCGGCTTCTGTGGTCCACTGGAAGTCGTCTGTCTTCTTTAGCAGTTTGAAGAAGGGCATGCCTCGTTCGCCGAGTCGGGATATGAAACGGCTTAGTGCCGCCATGCAGCCGGTGAGCTTTTGGATGTCTTTCGATTACTCGGGGCTTCATGTTTAAGATGGCATTGATCTTCTCTGGGTTTGCCTCAATGCCGCGATGTGACACCATAAAGCCGAGCGGCTTGCACGATGGGACGCCGAAGGTGCACTTCTCCGGTTTAACTTCATTCGAAGGCCGGATGTTTGCAAAGGTTTCTTCTAACTCGGCGATCAAGTCTTCTTTCGCTTGGTCTTGATGACAACATCGTCGACGTAGGCTTCAACGTTCTTGCCGATCTGCGTCCGGAAACATCTTTGGATCATGCGTTGGTATGTGGCTCCGGCGTTTTCGGGCCAAAAGGCATGGTGATGTAGCAAAAGCCCCAAACGGCGTGATGAACGATGTTTTCAAGCAATCGGATTCTTTCAAGCTGATCCGGTGATAGCCCGAGTAACAATCCAAGAAACTCGGGAGTTCGCAGGGCATGTTGAGTCGACGACTTGGTCGATGCGAGGCAGCCCGAACGGATCTTTGGGGCAGGCTTTGTTGAGGTCGGTGTAGTCAACGCACATGCGCCATTGCCCGTTTTCTTGCGGACCGGACTGGGTTGGCTAACCGGTCGGGATGAAGGACTTCTTTAATGAAGCCGGCAGCCAAGAGCTTTGCAAGTTCTTCTTTGATCACGTCTTTTCGATCCCGTGCCAATCTGCGTAATCGTTGCTTTATCGGTTTGGAGTCATCTTTGACGTTCAAAGAGTGCTCGATCACCTCCCTAGGAATTCCGGGCATATCGATGGTTTCCAAGCAAAAACATCTTTATTATTTTGAAGGAAGGTGACGAGCGCGCTTTCCTATTTGGGATCTAGGTCGGCGCCGATTACAGCGGTTTTCGAGGGATCCGACGGATCAAGGGAGATCTTCTTGGTCTTGGCGTCGCCGGATCCCGATTTGGCTATCTTCTTCGCGGGGACTTCGCCCTCTGCCGGTTGATGCAGCCAATCGGACTTCTTGTTGGCCACGTAATCTCTCGCGAGATTGGGCCATGTCGCAGCTCTCCTTATCGCAGGTGAAGGCTTGCTTCACATCGCTGCGAAGAGTGATGACGCCATTGGGACCCGGCATCTTCATGCAAAGATAGGTGTAGTGAGGGATCGCCATGAACTTGGCAAGCGCAGGCCTTCCGATGATGGCATGATATGCTGTTTCGAAGTCGGCCACCTCAAAGGTGACGTTCTCTGTTCGGAAGTTTTCTCGGGCTCCGAAGGTGACTGGGAGGGAGATGTGCCCGAGTGGTGTTGAAGATAGCCCCGGGATAACTCCGTGGAAGGGGGCTGAGCTTGCTTTCAGTTCGGCCCTCGGGATCTGCATTTCGTCCATAGTTTTGGCGAACAGGATGTTGAGGGCGTTGCCTCCATCGATGAGGACGCGCTTAAGCCTGATGTTGCGGACCACGGGGTCCAGGACGAGTGGATAGCGTCCCGGGTGGACCACTCGGTCAGGATGATCCGAGCGGTCAAACGTGATGGCCACTTCCGACCATCGCAGATATTGAGGGACTTCGGGTTGAGTCGCATTGACCTCCGGTCGCTTAGCTTTTGTTTCCTCTTGGACTCATAAGCTAGCGGGCCTCCGAAGATGTGGTTGAGCTCCCCACCGGGTCTTGAAAAGGTTCGGCATTTTCAGCCGCGTTGTTCTTTTTGGCGCCGACGGGCCAGCCTCGTCGGCCCGGCTTCTTGTTGAGTCCGCGCGCGTCTTGCTGGCGAACCGCTTGTAGATAAAGCGAGTCCTTCGCCGCGTGCTTATGATTCGGATGGTGGGTGCACTGGGCATTCATGATGGCGTCGTAGGCGGCGACTCGAGGACGGCGTTGAGAATTGGAGGTTGCGGCCACTAGGTCTTCAGATCGGCGCTTGTGATCTTTCTGGCCCTGGTTGCCGTTGTTGCCGCCATCCTTCTTAGGATTTCGGCTTCCTCCTGCTTGCTTGTCCTCCCTTCTGTCGGGCCGGTCTTGGCGGGCGGCTTTAATGGCGTCGTTGGATTTGGCGTATGAGTTTGCCGTCTCGAACATTTGTTTCACCGTCTTCGGTGGTTTGCGCCCGAACTTGCCGATGAGAAGCTCATCACGGACTCCCCTTCGGAAGGCGGCGATGATGATGTCATCGGTAATGTTCGGGATCTTGTTGCGCTTCTCGGAGAAACAACGAATATAATCCTTCGGGGGCTCGTCCGGCTTCGGATGACGTTGTAAAGGTCGAAGTGTGTGCGGGCCTCTCGAAGGTGCCTTGGAAGTTGGCGATGAAGTGGTCCCTCGGCTCGCTCCACGAGCCGATTGAGCCTCTTGGCGAGTGCTCGTGAGCCAATTTCTGGCTGAGTTTGCGAGGGCCACGGGCAGGTAATTGGCCATGGCTTTATTGTCGCCACCTGCAGCTCGGATGGCAAGGGTATATACGGTTAACCAAGATTCGGTCGGTCTTGCCATCGTACCTTTCGATCCTGTAGGCTTAAAGCCACTCGGCCAATGCACTCGGCGGAGCTCCCGAGTGAAGGCCGGTACTCCATCGTCGCCGCTATCGGGTGATCCCCTTCGATCTTCCCGAGTACGTCGGTCGCGCTCCCGGTAGCGGCGATCGAGGACTTCCCGCAGATCACTCGGTGGGGTCTTCGGTTGGTGGTTGGGTAGCTAGAACTTGCGGCGGACTCGGTGGTGGACGGGTGGAAATCTGTGTCGTTTGTCGCGGGAGTCGGCCGTCCTCTCTTGGTACTTTAGTGTGGACTCGCGAGGTGGGCCTCTTGGCCTGGTTGTCGACCGAGCCGGCTCGGGCCTCCTGTAGTCTCCTGACTTTAGAGGTGGAAGCCGGCTTTTGTCTGGCGTTTCGGCCACGGATTCAGTCGGCCTTCGTGCCGAAGTGGTGGGATGGCCGTTAGCCGTGGCAGCGACGATGGTCTTGATCTTGTCGAGTATAGGAGTCACGTTGGCCGGAGCCGTCTCCATGACGGTGTCCAAGAGCGTGAGTGCGGCGACAGCGTTCTGCTGTGGCGTCTGGAAGATGTTGGTGTTGCGAACCCGTGTTTGGAGGATGGCCTCCTGGGCAGATCGTCCGGCTGCACGTAGATCCTGCTTCCTTTTGTCAGCCTCGTCCTTGCGTTGTTTCTCCTCCTCGGCTGTCTTGCGCTCAAGCTCCACCCTGGCTCGCTCCTCTTCGGCAAGCCTTCTGGCCATGGCTGAGTCGGACTCATCTGGCTCGGCCATGAGGACGTCGAAGCACTTCGGCTCACAGTCCATGCGGCAGTCAGAGTTGTCGGCTTCGTCAGAAGGGATGCCGTAGAGATTGTCGAAGCCGGTGGAGCTGAGGTATCCATTGAGCTCCGAAGATGAGCAGGAGCCGAATGACGGGAGGATGACAGCGACCTCCCTTGATCCTGGGTAGCCCGGATCTGGATCGTTCCAGTCCGAGTCAGAGCTTGGGGGAGTAGGCTCCTCCGAGTGGATTGTCGCCAACTCGGGGGAGAGAAGCTTGCTGAAAATCTCGGCGACGTTTGGTAACCCAAACGGCACTGAGAGGTCTTCATCTGAATAGATTCCCTCCGTCGGAGAGGCGAGAAGATTGGCGCAGATCTCGGCGGTATTCGGTAATCCGAATGGTGCCGAGTGGAGTCCGTCGTCGGAGAAGGTGGATCGCATCTTGGTCTTCAAGATGTTGTCGAAGATCTCGGCGCTGTTGGGGAGCCCGAATGGCGCCGAGTAGGTCTTTCCCTCTGACTGGTTTGAATCCGAGTCGAAGGAGGAGTTGTCGGCGAAGTTGGCGGCGAAGTCGCCGAGTCTTGAGGGGGATCCCATCACGCTTGTCGGCGAGATTGTTGAAGAAGTCTCGACGCGCGTCCCCTACTCGCGCGCCAACCGTCGAAACTTGGTTTCGGCAATATATTTTCGGGTCGCAGTCGAGATCGCCAAGCACAATGGGTTAGGACGAAAAGAAGATTTAGACAGGTTCAGGCCCTCTCGTGAGGTAATACCCTACTCCTGTTTCGGTGGATTCGATCCGCCGAGTGTCTTTATTGATCTTGTATGTCTAAAGCTCTTGCTTATGAAATCGTATCTCAGATCTAGTGTTGGATATCCCTCAAGGGACGCCCCTTACCCCCCTTATATAGTCTTGGGGGGAGGGCTTACAAATCGGAAACCCTATCTTATTCTAAGTTGGTTTCCTCAATCTTACCAAACCGTAACTATAGGCCGATTGCCTTATCTCTATCGGCAACCGTAACACCCAAGTCAAGTTCGGCTTACAGATATAGCAGGCGTAATTTATCCCTACCTCCAGTCGGATAAGCTTGCCATGTAGATACCCGATTGCCATAATCTCCACACTCTTGGCCAAGTCACCTCAGCGATTCTGTATGGTCCTTCCCATAGTGGAGATAATTTGTGATGGTCCTTGATGGTCTGGATCTTGCATAGAACCAAATCATCGACAATGAAAGCTCGCGCCCGAACATTGCGACTATGGTATCTTCTAAGTCCTTGAAGATATCTTGCCGACTGGATCAAGGAAGTTTTTCTTCGTTTTGGCGTCGCCTTGTCCCGACTTGGCTATCCTCTTTGTAGAAATTTCACCCTCTTCAGATGTTGATGTAGCCAGTCGGATTTCTTCCTGGCCACGTGATCTCTCACAAGATTGGGCCATATCGCAGCTTTCTTTGTTGCAGGTGAAGGCTTGTTTGACGTCGCTGCGCAGGGTGATGACGCCGTTGGGGCCGGGCATCTTCATGCAGAGGTGAGTGTAGAGAGTGGTATCGCCATGAACTAGACGAGCGCAGGCCTTCCAATGATTGCGTGGTAGGCCGTCTCAAAGTCAGCCACCTCGAAGGTGATGTTCTCCGTCCGGAAGTTCTCCCGAACTCGAAGGTGACCGGAAGGGCGATGTGCCCGAGTGGTGTGGGCGACAGCCCCGGGATCACTCCGTGGAAGGGGGCTGAGTTTGCCTTCAACTCAGTTCTCAGGATTTGTATCTCATCTAGGGTCTTGACGAACAGGAGATTGAGGACGCTGCCCCATCGATGAGGACGCGCTTCGCTTGATGTTCGAACCACCGGGTCAAGTACCAAGGGATACGCCTAGGTGAACCACTCGGTCGGGATGATCCGAGCGGTTAAACGTGATGGCCACCTCCGACCATCGTAGATGTTGTGGGACTTCGGGTTGTGCCGCGTTGACCTCACGGTCCATCAGCTTTTGCTTCCTCTTGGACTCATAAGCCTGCGGCCCCCGAAGATGTGATTCAGCTTACCCACGTGGTTTTGAAAAGGCTCCGAATTTCTAGTCGGGTTGTTTTTCTTGGTTCCTAATGGACCGGTTTCATTAGTCGGCTTCTTGTTTAACCGTGCCGCATATTGCTCTGCGAATTGCTTGTAGATGATGCGTGCATTGAGCGTTCACGATCGTTCATGATCACGTCGTAAGCCGCAACTCGGTGATGGTGTTGAGAATCGGGCGTTGTGGCAACCAGGTCTTCGTGCCGGCGCTTGCGATCTTTCTGGGCCTGATTGCTGCTGCTGTTATCCTTCCTCGGATGCCGCCTTCCTTCCGAGTGGTTGTCATCCCTTTTGTCACGCCGGTCCTGGCGTGCCGCCTTGATTGCATTGTTGGACTTGGCGTAGGAGTTCGCCGTCTCGAACATTTATTTCACCGTCTTTGGTGGCTTGCGCCAAAACTTTCCAATTAACAGCTCATCACGGACTCCCTTCTGGAAGGCGGCGATGATGATGTCGTCGGTGATGTTGGGAATCTTGTTGTGTTTTTCGGAGAAGCGCCGGATGTAGTCCTTCAGAGGTTCGTCCGGCTTCTGGATGACGTTGTAGAGATCGAAGTGGGTGCCAGGCCTCTCGAAGGTGCCCTGGAAGTTGGCGATGAAGTGGTCCCGCAGCTCGCTCCACGAGCCGATTGAGCCTCTCGGCAGTCTCGTGAGCCAGTTCCTGGCTGAGTTGGCGAGGGCCACGGGCAAGTAATTGGCCATAGCCTTGTTGTCACCGCCTGCTGTGCGGATGGCGAGAGTATACACGGTAAGCCACGACTCGGGGTCGATCTTGCCGTCATATTTCTCTATTCTGTTGGCTTAAAACCATTCGACCGGTGCACTCGGCGAAGCTCCCGAGTGAAAGCCGGCACTCCGTCGTCGCCGCTATCAGTGATCCTCCGATCTTCCCGAGTGCGTCGGTCTCGCTCCGGTAGCGGCGATCGAGGACTTCACACAGATCACTCGGCGGAGTCTTCGGTTGGCTGGTTGGGTAGCTAGAGCTGTTGTTGCGGCGGACGCGGTGGTGGACGGGTGGACGTCCATGTCGCTTCTCGCGGGAGTCGGCCGTCTGTTCCTGATGCTTCTGCATGGACTCGTGGCGTGGGCCTCTTGGCCTAGTTGTCGACCGGTCTGGCTCGGGCCTCTTGTAGTCTCTTGACCTTAGCGGCGGGAGCCGGCTTTTGTCGGGCGTTTCAGCCACAGATTCAGTCGGCCTTCGTGCTGAGATGGAGGGATGACCGTTGGCTGTGGCTGCAACGATAGTCTTGATCTTGTCTAGTATTGGAGTCACGTCGGGGCGCCGTCTCGATGACGGTGTCCGGGAGTGTGAGGGCAGCAACAGCGTTACGCTGTGGCGTCGGAAGATATTGGTGTTGCGGACCCGCGTTTGAAGAATAGCCTCTGAGCGGACCGTCCGCTGCCCGTAGATCTTGCTTTCTCTTGTCGGCTTCTTCTTTGCGTTTCTTCTCCTCTTCCGTCAGCTTGCGCTCTTGCTCGATCCTGGCTCGCTCTTCCTCTGCAAGCCTGCGGTCATTGAAGCACATTGAGTCGGACTCGGCCAGCTCAGCCATGAGGACATTGAAGCACTTCGGCTCGTAGTCCTTATTGCAGTCAGGGTCATCAGCTTTGTCCGAGGGGATGCCATAGAGGTCGTCAAAGCCTGCGGAGCTGAGATACTCGTTGAGCTCCGAAGATGAGCATGAGCCGAACGGCTGGAGGATGACAGCGATCTCCCTTGATCCTAGGTAGCCCGTCTGGATCGTTCCGTCCGAGTCGAGCTTGGTGATGCGGGCTCCTCCAAGTGGGTCGACCTCGACTCGGGAGAGGAGTTTGCCGTAGATCTCGCGGCGTTTGGTAGTCCAAACGGCGCCGAGAGGTCTTCTTGAGTGGATCGTCTCGTTGGGAGACGAGGGGATCGGTGTAGATTCCGGCGACGTTCGAGTCCGAACGGTGCCGAGTGAATTCCTTCGTCGGAGAGGGTGGACCGCATCTTGGACTCCAAGATGTTGTCAAAAATCTTGGCGCTATTCGGGAGCCCGAACGGCGCCGAGTGGGTCTCTCCTTCCGATTGGTTCGAATCCGAGTCGAAGGAGGAGTACTTGTCGAAGTTGTCGGCGGCGAAGTCGCCGAATCCGAAGAAGATCCCATCACGCTTGTCGGCGAGATTGTTGAAGAAGTCTTGACGCGCGGCCCCTACTGGCGCGCCAACCGCCGAAACTCAGTTTCGGCAATAGAAAATTGGGGGTGCAGTCAAGATCGCCAAGCATAATGGGTTAGGTGGAAAACAAGGATTTAGACAGGTTCGGGCCCTCTCATGAGGTAATACCCTACTCGTTTCGGGATTCGATCCGCCGAGTGTCTTTATTGATCTCAAGATCTAAGGCTGAAAGCTAAAAGCTGATCTAACTTCTCATGAAGCATATGATCTAAAGCCGATATCGCATATCCCTCAAGGGACGCCCCTTACCCCCTTATATAGTCTTGGGAGGTGGGCTTACAGATCGGAAACCCTATCTTACTCTAAGTCGGTTTCCTCAATCTTACCAAACCGTGACAATGAGCCGTTGCCTTATCTAATCGGCAACGTAATACCCAAGTCGTAGTTGGTTTACATATTTGGTAAGCACAACCTATCCCTATCTCCAGTCGGATAAGCTTGCCATGTAGATACCCGATTGCCATAATCTCCACACCACAGTAGTCCTGGTTTTCTCTACTCTGCTCCACGTGATGGAGCGGTTCTTGCCCTGTCTTGTCGGGGAAGCTACCCCTATTCTTGTTCCTGTTGTCGCGTCACGGGAGTTGGTGGAGAAAACAGGCGTCGTGGCCGCCATGCTGCTGACGTGAGGATGGGCCAACCTACCTACTCCAACGGGGCCTACCGGACAGTGGCCCTTCACCTGGAGAGGTATCGACGCGACACCCTCAGCGCTCATGTTCTCTCTCCCACGCGGCTGCCCAACGCATTTAATACGACTGGATGGGGCGTGGAGGGAGGCGTGCGTGGAGTGACCGTGCAGCCATACCGCGGTCGCCGTCAAAGACTTTATACCCTCTTCGTCTCGTGACGGGCAAAAAGGAATGATGATGAGCGGCTGACAGACGTGCCTCACATCGCAATAAATGCGACGGGGCAAGCGTCTGGCCTCTCTCTCTAGGCATTAAATGTGGTGGTTGGCAGTTGGCGGTTGAACTCGCCCCTCTCTCGGAGAGGTGCGGGGTGAAGGACGAGGGGTCCGGGTGATCCCGGACCCTGCCATCTGGGAGAGTAGCGGCCTCCGGGCAGCCCCCGAGCCAAGCCCCTTTTGGGATGGCCACGTGGCCGCCCGTGGCCCGAACCCGCTTGAGCCATCTAGGACATACCTTTGGCGCGCCCAGGTGAAGGCGTCTTCCTTCTTCAGATATCGCATCCTCGACATACCCCCGGGCCCATATCACCGACAGAATTCAATGATTATCTCTAAGCTTTTCTTCCAAGATTGGGTCCATCTCTTGCTCCCAATCAGAATCGGCTATCGGCTATCCTAGTCTAACGAGGACTCAGCCGACTGACCCCATAGCCGATTCGGACTCAGCCGATGCGGCCTCTGTTTCCAAGGATTGCGCGTTTCCTTTGATTTCGCTTCAATCTTTGCTTCAAACTCGAGGATTTGCTTACCAAATTTGGTCGTTAACACATGCCCCCAAGTCTGCAATATTGGTAATGTTGCGGATTTGTGCAATCCTATCCTCGGAGAAACCATAAGTCGAGTCTTTTTCGGCTGTTACGAAAACTCTTCAAATAACGCCTCGGCCACGCCGAACAAACTCATGTCGTCATCTTTACGATCCACAAAGCCCCAGACAGAAACCACTCTCGAGCTCCTCGGCGATCCCCTTGACTTTCTCGACTCCGCCGCGGGAACTCCCCTCCTCCGGCGACCGAAATCAAAGCGACGATGGCTTCCCGCTGCCCCTTTGGCTCAGCTCCCGCCGAATTTGTTGAGGTATGCTTCGTTGGCTGAATCCTTCCTTTCTTCATCCTTAGTCGTACATTTGAATCTTAGACTTTATGAATCTTGATTTCGTCCCTTCTCTTTATTTGTAGCATCTTGCCCATCAGATAGTTGTTCCAAGCTTAATTAATGACAAGAGAGCTTACCTAGGGCCTATCGGCAACACGAACCCAACTGAGTTCATTATTGCTGAAACCGATAGGGTTCCTTATAGAGTAAAAAGCCCTAGTTTAGGCCACTGGAATGGTACTTTCAAGTCCTGGCCTTCCACCGATAAATTCTGGCCCTCATGGTACAAAAGAATGCATGCTAGCAAACACAACCACTGGGAAGAAGTAGGCATAGCCCAATGCTTGGCCCTTTCGGTAGCCGATATGCCTAAGGACGAACCATTAATATCAGCTGCCAGCTACTTTTGGAACAACACTCTCAATGCCTTCCTCTTCCAGCAAGGCCCAATGACCCCAACACTAGCCGACGTCTTTACGATAATAGGACTTCACATTATGTCGTCGGCTAATCCTAATCGGCTGGACAACAAGAGCCAGTTTTCCTTCAAAACCAAAGCAATCGGAGGTTGGAATGGTTATGTCAGCATGAACATGGGGACAGCGCCCATCAGCGCTAGGGAGCACGCCACATTCCTTATGATGTGGTTAGAGAAATTTGTTTTCTGTGGTTCTAGCTTTGGCCCAATAGCAAATTGGCAAGTAATAGCCGAAGGCCTGGTCAATAAGACAAAACTTCCCTTAGGCAAATCCCTCCTGGGCTACCTCTATCAAACATTGAACCAGGCATCAGCTAAGATAGCAGTTGATGCATCAATCGGCACTGGAGGCCCTTGGTGGTTTCTACAACTGTGGCTTGTATTGCTAACTCAGAAAGTCTCCGGGCGGCCACGGCTAGCCGATGCTCGATTCCCCCTGTTAGAGCCAACTGAAGATGACGAAGGGAAAGAAATAACCACCCGGAGGTGCTTATCTTTCAGGGAAGCCGCAGCTACTCATGTCGGCTCAAAACATCAATCAAACTCCTAGCCGAATGGTTCATATCTTTATATGATGGCCTTGCGACGAACAATCGAACTTGGTTTTTCTATGAAGACCGAGCAGAGTTTGAGTTGCCGATGGAACTGAACTTGGATGAAATAAACTCAAATAAATATCCCAAGTGCAGAGAAATCTTCACCACGGCGCTCACTCCTTGTATACTGCCGACTGGGATACATTAGGGCCGAAATGTCATCAAGTCTTATGAATTCTACTACCCTGTGTCGGCGGGTAGACAACTTGGTCTTGGACAGCTGCCCATCGGCTGTTATTATGCTGACAAAATCGAGACCCGAGGGGTAATTGACTCAAGGATCATGATGAACAAACTGATGGAGATAGAGAATCCACCCCTCGGCAGCATTGGGATCTTGGAGCTGGCCCACAAGAGAAGTGCGGCTTATGATAAGTGGTGGGTGGAGATCAAGCAACACATATTCCATCAATGCGCCTCAATGTACCTCACCACTCTTCTACCGGACGAAATCCCTTCTGTAAGTATCTTTACCCTTAAAACATTTTCCTTTGAGGAATCGGCTGTCGTCATCTTCTAACACTTTAACACTTTTTTCCTTTGTAGACAACAGACTCAGATCCCCCCATGGTGAGTAATTTGGGCATTGCCATCGAGTATCGGCTGGGCCTCATCCCGAATGGTGGCGGTTATGCTCCATCAGCCATCGGCTTCAACGCGCTGAAGGTAAAGACATTGCTTTATGGCCAAACCCGCAAGGCCGTGTCGAGGAAGAAGAGAGCCGCTCCATCGGCTATAGGTCCATCGGCCGCACCTACAAAGAAACAGAAAAAGCCGAAGCATGCTGCACCAGCCGATAGTACGCCTTACCTCGACTTGAGCATAGACGAGGCCATCAATAAAGCGCTCATGGATGAAGAGACTTCCCACGAAGTTGAAGAGGCGGCGGCATCAAGTAGCTCGAATCAAAGTGTAACCACACCACCGGCCGATGAGTAGATTCAAAAAATCCCTTCGCCCCTGAAGTGACTGGTACGCATCTTTCCCTTTTTAACTCAATCTTCAAATTATACTCATTCGATCCCTGATGAAATTCTTTATTGCAGTACAAAAGATTAGCCAATCGGTCTCCTTGTCCAGCTTCACCAGTAGTTTCTAAACTTGTCTTTTTCTCTTGCTCATTTTTACATAGCCGACTCATACTGACACTTGTCCTTTTCTGTAGCCTCCTCGTCTCCATCGGTTGCCCCCCATGCGTCAAGTGAGAGAACTCCATCGGCTACGGGCAGCCACCACGTTGAAGAAGAACTCACACCAGCTCCTGCCGTCTGAGTAAGCATACTTCTCTTTCTCAAGAATTTATATTGTCTATCCATGTTACATTTTGATCACCCCAAACTCCTCTGCAGACTCTAGCCAATCTGGTTCCATTCAACATCAAGGAATTCATCGGTGAAGAGGAAGAGGACACCAGCCAGGACCAGACCACAATAGCTGATGATCTCAAAGAAAAGCTCCTCGATATTAATCGTCGGTTTGGACATTGATGCGGATCAGCGGTGATGGTGCGCGGATTAGAGCACGCTTCAATGATGTTCAAAGTCAGCTTCCTGAAGATTTGGCCGAAATAATTTCCTAAGCCATATTGATCGACCTACACCGATTCAAGTTGAAGCGGACCATGCAAAGAATGATCGATAGACGAGCCCAAACCGACTTGGCGGCTACAATTGATGCCACTGTAAAGAACCTTGTGACTGAAAAGGCTAAGTTGGATGAGCTGGCGGCCGAGCCATCGGCTACTCAGGCGAACATCAACTAGCTTGAAGCAGAGGAAGCCGAATTACATGTGAAACTGGAACAGTGCAGGGCCAAGATCTCCGAAGAGAAGCAAGCACTAGCCGATCTCCCCAAGACCACCGAAGAGCAAAGAGCTAAGGTGACTTCCACCATCAAGTTCTTGGGAGATTTAAACAAATCGGCTAAGGTGATCCGGGTACCGAGGCGGAAGATATCACCACAATTGATCAAATCAAAGCCATCAAGCAAAAGGCAATGTCAGCTATCCAAGACTTCCTCGGAATGTAATAGGGCTAGTCTTCAAAACTTTTTGTCTCAGCTTGAAATGTAATCGGCCTGCTGCGCTTGAAATGTATATCATATGCCCTTTGCTGATTCACTCAATCTTCGCATCTTGAATGGCTTAATAAGTTTTCAAAGCCCGAAAAATTTTGAAGTCATGATTCTGATTTCTGACTTTGTATGATATATGCCCCCCTAATTTTCTCAATGTTGCCTTTAGCATTGATAAAATTATAAAAACCATCCAACACCTGTTGGCTAAACTCCGCCGATTTGAAAAATCAGAGGGGAAAAACTTAGAGTAAAAATGTTCTAGAGGCAATGTGTATAGTCTCATAACATATCGGCTAACATGGATCGGCAAGGACTTAGCCAAATCATGAATTGATCCAAATGCTAGGATAGTACTTCTTCAAATATTTGCCGTTAAGAGCCCTTCCAAATACCTCTCCGTCCAATCCTTCTAACATGTAGGCTCCTTTAGAGACGCATCTGTGGATCTTAAAAGGCCTTTCCCAATTAGGTGACAATTTGCCAAATTTGTTATCTCTTGTACCAATTGGAAGTCTCAATTTTCAGACTAGCTCACCTTCTTCAAAAGACTTAGGCACAATTTTCTTGTTATAGTGACGAGCCACTCGTTCTTTATCTCTAGTCACCTTCTCCAAAGCACGCATCATTGACAACACTAGGTCTTCAGATTCGTCCACCATCAGATTATAATAGTCATCGGTTGTTAATTGTTCCTGTAACTAAATCCTTCTTGAGCCGATGATATTTTCCCACGACAAAACAGCTTTGCGCCCGTAGACCAACTTGTAAGGAGGCACCTAGATTGATCCATGATAGGCCATCCGATAAGCCCAGAGTGATTCGGCCAATCGGCTATGCCCTTGCTTTGGGTATTCAGCGATCTTCTTATTTATCAGCTTGATTAAACTTTTGTTTGAAGCCTCAGCCTGTCCATTAGCCTAAGCATAATACGGTGAAGAATTTAACAACTTAATCCCCATGCTGTCGGTAAATTGAACAAACTCGTCGGAGACAAAGATAGATCCTTGATCCGTAGTAATAGTCTGAGGGACGCCAAATCTGTAAATGATATGCTTCTTGACAAACTCGATCGCATCCCCGGAGTCTTCTTTAAGGGAATTGCTTCCACCCACTTGGTAAAATAATTGGTTGCCACCAATATAAACTTGTGTCCCTTGCTCGAGGGTGGATTGATCTGGCCGATCATGTCGATTCCCCAACCTTTGAACGACCAAGACTTGATTATAGAATTCATAGCTGATGCTGGTGCCCTCTGGATATCTCCAAACTTTTGACAATCCTGACAGCCCTTGTAATATTTGAAGCAATACTCTAGCATGGTCGGCCAAAAATACCCAGCTCTCCGAAGTAACCACTTCATTTTGTGAGCCGATTGATGAGTACCACAAATCCCTTTGTGCACCTCTCCTATGGCCACTTTGGCTTGATCAGTACTCAGGCACTTAAGTAGTACGCCATCAGTCGTCCAATGTATAGATCATCATCGAGCAAAACATAGCGCAAAGCCTTGTAGCGTAATTTCCTTGAAGCCGACTGGAAAGGATTATGTAGATAGTTTTAGACGTCATACCTCTAGTCGTCAGCGGCGATGGTTGCAATCCCTACTTTAATTTCTCTTGTCATCGGCTTGTAGCCTGATGCCCCTTGAGTTAAATCTAGCGATATGCTTTAAGGCTACTAGCCAAAAACTATCCATCAACTCTCGGTATTTTTGATAATAGATCATTAGTGCGTCGTTCTTGCATTCATATTCTCCTGATAGTTGGCTGATGACAAACAGTGAATCACCTATTATTTCGATTGTGTCGGCTTCAACTTCCTTTAGCAGTGGTAATCCTTTGAGAATAGCTTCATATTTGGCTTGATTGTTTGTAGCATGAGGCGTGATGGTAAAAACAAACTCAAAGCTAGTGCCCCTGGGAGAGATTATCACCAAGCCGATGCCGCATCCGTTCGTGCAAACCGATCCATCGAAAGTTAATGTCCAAGGCATGATATCAACTGAGCCGATTGATTCGTCCCTGTGTTCCATAATGAAATCGGCTATGGCTTGCCCTTTTACTGCTTTTGTCGCTTGATACGTCAAATCGAACTCGTTAAGGCAAATATCCACTTTCCAACTCATCCTCTCGAAGCGGAGCTGATAGCATATAATTTACTACGTCGGCTTTACAAACTATGATGCACTCGTTGGATAACAAATAATGCCTCAACTTCGTACATAAAAAATATAAGCATAAGCACAACTTCTCCACTGGAGAATGTAACATCCTGAAAATCGGAGAACCGAAATCGGAACGTAAAAATCGGAACTTTCAAAAACCTTGGTTTATTGCTTCTTTTCGGGTTTGTTGTTTCTTATTTGCCAGCTCAGTTGCATAAATTTAGTCGTGGTCAATTCCCTTTCCGGCGTATTTGGAGTTTTCGGAGTTGACAAAATGATGGTGCGAAAGTCGCATCGGGGTTTTAAAAAGAATCAGGGAAAAGTGTGGATTTGTGAAAACGCATTTCGAGTAATATAAAATAAAAATTTTGGTTGGGAGAAGATAAATTAAAACACAAAATAAATAATAAAATTCTCGGGAGGCGTACTCGAAATTTGGGAATTTTATTTTATTAAAAATGGGTGAATTATGAAAATTAGGAAAAAGAATTTAAATAAGTATGAAAAATAATTGTAAAAAAAAATGAAAGTCAAGAAAAAGTTTAAAATATAAAGTTAAAAATTATTTTAGAATATTGGGATTTATTTTGGAATTTTTAGAAGGAAAGAAAATAGAAAATGGGAAAAGAAAATAGAAAATCGGGAAATTAACAAGTCGCACTGTTCATCGGTCACCACTGTTCGGCCGTACCGGCCCCGGCGCCCGCAGCGCGCGTCGCCGCCAGGCCATCTGTAGCCGCGCACGCGCGCGCCACGCCGCGCCGCGCGCCGCGCGCCTCGGCCCCCCGCCTCGCGCGCGCCAGCGCCAGCCATGCGGTGCACGCACCTCGCGCCCGCCAGCAGCGCACGCGCGCCCGCCTTCCGCGCGCGCCACGCGCAGCCGCCGCGCCGAGCCGGGCCCAGCCGCGCCCGCGCCGCCCGCGCCGCGCCGCTGCGCCCGCCGTACCGGCCACCCCGCGCGCCGCGCGCCGCCACGCGGCCGAAGCCACGCTCCGGCCCCTACCTCGCGCGCGCACGCCGCTCCGGACCCGCCGCGCCGTGCGCCCTCGCCGCCCGCGTTTCGCCCGCCGTACCCGGCCCCCGAGCTGCGCCGCGTGTCGCACCGCGCCGCGCACGCCCGAGCCGTCCCCCCTCTCTCTCGCGCCCGCGCGCGCCACGCCTATAAAAGGGCCGCGCCCGCGCCACATTTCACCGCACCGCGCCGTGTTGTCGCCGCTTCCCAGCACCACCGCCAAGGGCCGCCGCCGTTAGCCGCGCCGCCGTGCGCAGCTCGTCCCGTGCCCCCTTGCTCCTCCCGAGCCACCGTCGCGGTAAGTCCCCGTTGCGCCGCTTTTCCCCTCTCCGCCGCCTCTGTTCTCCTCCGGCACCGGTCGAGCACTTGGCGGGCATGGAGCAGTGCGAGGAGAGAAAAAGAAAAAAAAGAAAAATAGGGAAAAATTAGGAAAAATTTTAGAAAATTTCGAAAAATATTTTGGGATGATTTGAGTAAAATTTTGGGCAAAAATAAATTATTTTCTCACATGTTTTCTCAGTGCAAAGTTTGAAAAATCGGAATCGGACGTTTTCCGAATTCTATTCCGCACCGTTTTTCAATCCGGATTCCATTTAATTCTTTTCCGCCATCGAAATGGGTTTCGCTTTTGTGCTCAAAACCTCAAAGTTCGAGCACGAATTTTCTCGCTGATATTTTCAAACATAAGTTCCAAATTTAATTGCGATCGACGACTGCGAAAACCCTAGGACACCACTCGACTCCAAAAACCCGGATTTTCCTCGCAACCCTTGTCCTAACTCGAGTAGAATTTTCGGCAAAACTCTTTGAAGTGGTTTTCATGGCTTTTGTGGTTCTTTTCGATCTCTCGGTGTTTAGTTGAATTCTAACCGAATTCAATTGATCTCTCGCACGTACGGGTAGCGTCCGAAGAAACCGGCATCGACACCGCGAAGATCCCACCCCTCAAGTGTGCGAGCAAGGCAAGTCTTCACACCCTTTGAACATATTGATCCCCTTTGCGAAATGATGTTATTTTAAACTCTAAACATGCATGCTTTACCGGGTTGCCTATACTTGTTATGCCATACCTTGCTATTGTTTACCTTTAGAATTACTCCTTGTAACTCGCGATGTGATACAAATAACCGAAGCATAACTGTAAACCGCTAGCCTGCTAAACTTAGACCATGCATACTCATGACTTTATGAAAAAGCTTTGTGCTTGGGCAACTACCTTAGGGAAGGTAGTTGAGATTCGGCATGTGGAGACATGAGCGCCACATGGCCATGATGAACTAAGTTTGGTGGAAATTGAAAGTGCTATACAAATGTTTTAGACTGGGCGGCCGGATGATTTGGGTGGATTCCGGAAAAGGCAAGTGCCGACCACGTCAATTAAGGACCGAGCCATGAGATAGCCGGAAACGAGCCGGTACAACCGTACTTCTCGAATGGGTATAGACCTAGCTGACTAGGTAGCCGAGCGGAGCAGGTATCCTTGCATAGATGGTTCTCTATGATGTGGTTATGGGATGAGAATGAGGCTGCGGCCTTTGTTATAAATGGTGAAATTAAACTATTGTTAATTAAACTTAAAGATTGGAAATGTCTTCCCTTACCCCGGGTGCGCCAGAACTCCTCTCACTGCTAGAAAAGGACGGCTAGAGTGCATGAGGGCATAAGTTCATGGAGCGGGTACTGCCAAAGTGAGGTTATCGAAAGGCTTTGCCGTGGCCGTCTCATGTGTTGAGACGTAGGCTCATTTGTTGGGCTGTCGCGGAGTACGGGTAAAGTGTACATCCACTGCAGTGTGAATGAATCAATCTATTCGAATAGCCGTGCTCGCGGATATTGAGCATCGTGACAAGACTTTCGCTTGGCTAGACTTTGAACTTAAAAATACTGGGATGGGTTTGCATGATGGTTTCATTTGCTGGTGGATCAACTTCTCGAGAATGCGAGAAGGGGTGGACTCCCCAGAAAATCATGACGAATCGGAGACGGGAAGCCATCCTTGGAATCACGATGGATGGTAGACAGAACCGTCGCCGGATTAATGAACTATGAAATTAAAACTTGGTTTTTGGCTAGTCGGTAGGCTTGTGAAAAGAATTGTGAAAACTGGCCTTACGCAAAAATAACTCTAGCCGTGTTCCTTGAATAACCCTACCATATGCATCAATTCTGTGTTGACTTGCTGAGTACGGTTGGTACTCACCCTTGCTATACGCACAAACCTCCATGATGGAAATGAAGAGCCGAAGACCCCTACGCGTACTACCCGGAGGGCGAGGGAACTGACGGCGCATATTAGACCTTAGTCCCGGTCGTTGCCTGTGGCAATGGACAAGCCGCTGCCTCTTTCCGCGCCTTATCTAAACTCGTTTTTATGTTGTATTCGGACCATAAGGTCCTGTGGGATGAACAATGCCTTCGGGCCTATTCATGTAATAATGGTATTGTAAGACTATTCGTGCATGTGCACTTGATTATCCAGATCTGCATTCGTGGGTACCAACTACTTGATCCAGGAAATGGTACTATGAACACGAAAGGTTCCCGACTCAAAATCGGGGTCCACGAGCTGGTATCGAGCCATGCGACCGTAGGCTAAGACCAAATGGCGCCCTACCCCTAACTAGATGGCTAAAGGGAAATATCCCTACGGTAGGATCAGTTTTAAACTATTATTTCCGAAAATGCAAATATATCTTTTCTACATCTGTATTTCTTTTTACCAAATGATTATGATAGCTCCCTCTCGCTAACCCTAAGTTGCTGTAAGCGGATGTCAAACCACGACGGAACACGGGAAGTCACTATCCCGCGAGACGAGGGGTTCGTGGTACAACTCCGTCTCTACTATGGTGCTTGAGATACCGGAACCGCCCACTTATCACACCAAGAGACATGGCTCCGAGATGTATCCAGCTGGGAGGCAGCCGTATCCATAGAAGCCCGCATGGGGAGTGAGACATCCTACTGCTTCCACACTCGCTACCGCGGGACCTAGCGACGGCTATTCGGGATGCGGCTCGCGAGGCCTTCCTTCGCCTTAATGCGGAACACCGTGCCGAACTCACAATGACGAGTTCGTGCATCATCCTTACCGCGAAGAGGGCAACCGGTCTGCACCGTGGAAGCTACCCCCGCTGCTACAACCCGATGGTCACGCGTTTATCGCGTTGGCGAGACAGAGACGAGCGTTACGAGGAGGCCCCGCTCGAAATCAACGATCGCGATCACGCCTCAATGATCGGTCGAGGCCACCAAGGCCGTGGAGATCGAATAAGCATGCTTGCGACACGAGTTGCGGAGCCAATGGTGCTCAGGTATGAGCAACTCTCGGACCGCTATATGGCCCGAGGGAGGCTCGTGGAGCTGGAAGAGCGGCTCGGGAAAAGCAAGCAAGCGAGATCAACCGGCTAGAGGAACATTGCGCACTCGTCCTGTCTACGCTGCAGTACTTCCACCGAGCTCGTACCATCACATCCCCCCCCTGTGCTGACCACTATTACCACATGACTCCAGCAAGCTTTGATACTTTTCAAGCTATGATGGGGCAAGCTTTCATGTTGAGCACGAGCACGCACCCTACAGTCGACCCCACTGCTTGCTACATCCATGGGACCCACCCGGAGCTCCGTACCGTACCATCCGAGCGGGATCGGGAGAGGGTAACCCCATCCGGATCTGCACCGATACGGAGTCCGAGGCGAGCCCATGGAGATCAAATGGGAGTCTAGCGACACCGACTCAATGGAGGAGGAAGTTCCCCCTCGTCGCTTGACTCACACGGGAGGCCCCCTCACCCGCCGGACGCTCGCAAGAGTACGCGGCCACCGAGTCGGAAGATTCGGCGTGACTCCAAGGCCACCACCTCCGAGCCGTGGGGACTTCGGTTTGCTTCAGCGCGGACCACCCACTTCCGGCGCGGCTCTTGCGGATGGTTGGATGACTAGGCGGAAGGACCTTCCCGGCCGGCGCACTTCCTATTTACCCTTAATTAGTTGATCTAGTTGAACGATATAATTATTATTGCCATCCTGGCATGGAGGACTGTGTGTGTACAGTCCATGTACCCCTTTATGTAATATGATGAACCTAGGCATCGCCTTGAGACGTATTGATTCGTATGCTTATTATTTCACCCCGTTGATGGAAGATCATTCGAAGGAGCTTGAAGAAAAATTCCCGTGTACTATGACATAAACTAGTCCGATCTCTTGATTCATCTCTCTTCTTCGATGGCACATCGCCGAAGGGCCGCAGCGACCCACGAGAACCCGCGGAACCTAACCCTCCACCCGGCGGAGGTCATGGCTATGCGAGACACAACTACTCCAAGCGATTGCCAATAATCAAGGAGGTCGAGGAGGATCGAGTCCGGGAGAATTCATGAGAGCTAAGCCGCCCACTTTTTCCACGGCCGAGGAACCTATGGACGCCGAAGATTGGCTAAGAGTGATAGAGAAGAAGCTAACCCTCGTCGAGTCCGAGAAGCGGATAGAGTTGTCTTCGCTACTAACCGGTTGGAGGGTCCCGCGAGTGGCGGTGGGACACCTACAAGGAGACACGAGCTGAAGACGCCGGCGAGCCAACATGGGAGGAATTCACGGCTGCGTTCCGTGAGAATTTCGTGCCAGTGCGTAATGAGGATGAAGAAGAACGAGTTCCGCAGCTGCGTCAAAGGAACACCTCGGTACGGGGAGTATCGAACAAGTTTACCCAGCTTGCCCGTTACGCCACCGGTGACTGCGGACGAAGAAGAAAAGATAGACAAATTCATTGAGGGACTAAATGACGAACCGAGGGGACCAATGATCGGGCGGGATCACACCGGTTTCCAAAGCCTCATCAACAAGGTCGTCCGACTTGAGCATGACCAAAAGGTGGTAGACAATAACCGCAAGAGGAGGCTCGCTATGGCTCGCCCATTTCGGGGAACGCCACAACGCCCCAAGGGAGCCACCCCGTCGGATGGAAGCCAAACGTCCCGCAACGGACGTCCTCTCGCTTCCGACCATGTCAACAGTCGGCTACACCACGGCTTCGTACACCCACACCAACCCTAGCCGCTCCGGAAGAAGGAATGTGAGTGTTTCAAGCTGCGGAGAATACGGGCATTACTCCAATAGCTGCCCAAAACCACGCAACACCCTGTTCGCACTAGCGCCAATGCAACACCCGTCCGAGGAACCCCCACCCTGCGCGGGACGAGGTCGTTCGGACCCCGCTACCCAACGAGGCCGCCACCGGGTTTCGACGTGGCCAAGTGAATCATGTGAGGGCGGAAGAAGCACGGGAGGACCGGAGCGTATTGATGGGTATGTTCTCTATCAACTCTACACCGTTAAAGTTTTATTCGATTCGGAGCCTCGCATTCATTCATATCTTCCCAAGTAAGCAAACAACACCACCTACACCAAGTAGCACTTAAGAGGCCTATGTTGGTACACTCACCGGGGAGACATAACCGTACCCCATGCCTGCATTAATGTGCCCATACGGATTAGAGACGTGGTGTTTCTCTCAAACCTTATGGTGTTATCGCCCCAAACCATAGATGTCATACTCGGAATGGATTGGTTGACCAAAAATAATGGAATCATAGACTGCAGTCGAAGGGAAGTCACGGTATCCACCCCGTGGGGATCACCGATGAGCATAACTATGGATCAAAACCCAAAGCTATGCGAACAAGCTGCGGGAGTGTTCACCATGCTACCTCTAGGCGGAATGCCAGTAGTACAAGAATACCGGACGTGTTCCCGAGGAATTGCCCGAATGCCCCGGATCGCGACATAGAGTTTATCATCGATCTAATGCACACCGCCCCCATATCCAAGAGGCCTTATCGAATGCCGCCCAATGAGTTGGAGGAGCTCAAGAAGCAAATAAAGGAACTACAAGAGAAGGGATTCGTTCGCCCGCTCTTCTCCCCTGGGAGCTCCGGTGCTCTTCGTCAAGAAGAAGGATGGGAGCATGAGAATGTGTGTGGACTACCGATCGCTGAACGAAGTCACTATCAAGAACAAGTACCCGCTACCTCGAATCGATGACCTATTCGATCAACTTAAGGGTGCGCAGTGTTCTCCAAGATTGATCTACGGTCGGGATATCATCGGTTGAAGATTAGAGCGGAGATATTCCTAAGACGGCATTCTCTACACGATACGGCTTATACGAGTTCACGGTGATGTCCTTTGGATTGACCAATGCCCCGCGTACTTTATGAACTGATGAACAAGGTATTCATGGAGTACCTGGACAAATTCGTAGTGGTGTTCATCGACGATATACTTATCTACTCCAAGAACGATGAGGAACACGCGGAGCATCTACGATGTGCTTGGAAAAGCTACGAGAGCACCGGCTGTATGCCAAGTTCAGCAAATGCGAGTTCGGCTCAAGGAAGTCGCTTTTCTCGGCCACGTGGTTTCAGCCGGAGGAGTAGCGAGACCCCGCCAAGGTCGAAGCCGTTATGGAATGGAAGACACCCAAGTCGGTGACGGAAGTTCGGAGTTTTTGGGCTTGGCCGGTTATTACCGACGGTTTATCGAAAGGTTTTCCACTGTAGCCCGACCTATGACTCAACTTCTGAAGAAGGAAAAGAAGTTTGAATGGAATGAGAAGTGCCAAAAAGCCTTCGACCAATTAAAAGAAAAGTTAACCACTGGCCCAATCTTGACCTTACCCGACAACCGGAAGGACTTCGTGATGTACTGTGATGCATCCCGGCAAGGATTGGGAGGAGTATTGATGCAGGATGGAAAGGTCGTAGCGTATGCCTCTCGGCAGTTACGACCACACTAAGAGAATTACCCCACACATGACCTGGAATTAGCCGCGGTGGTACACGCATTGAAGATCTGGAGACACTATCTGATCGGGAACCACTGTGATGTGTATACCGATCACAAGAGCTTAAAATACTTCTTTACTCAGCCTGATCTTAACCTACGACAGAGGCGATGGCTGGAGTTGATCAAGGATTACGATCTAGGAATCCACTATCATCCCGGCAAGGCAAATGTAGTGGCCGATGCGCTGAGTCGCAAAGCCCAATGCAACCACATGGGATTGGGAGATATGGCCAGCGAACTTCAAGAAGAAATGGCTAAACTCAATCTGCACCTGATCCCTCACGGAGAAGTGAACTCACTGGAAATCCAGCCCCTCGAGAACTCAAATAGAGGAAGCCCAAAGAGGGAATGAGGAAACCCGGGGAATCAAGGAACGCATGGCCGCTGGACGCGCTCGGGAGTTTTCGTAGATGACAAGGGAATCTTGTGGTACAAGAAAAGAATCTGTGTGCCTGAACGAGGCGGTTTGAGGGGATTGATCTTAAAGGAAGCCCACGAATCGGCATATTCGTTACATCCCGGGAGCACAAAAATGTACCAGGATTTGAAAGGAGAATACTGGGTGGCCTAATATGAAGAGGGATGTAGCCGAATACGTAGCCGTGTGCGATGTGTGCCAAAGGGTGAAAGCCGAACATCAACGCCAGCGCTTGCTGCAGCCACTCAAGATTCCGAGAATGGAAATGGGACGAGATAGGCATGGATTTCATAGTAGGACTACCTAAGACTACGGTGGTTACGATTCCATTTGGGTAATAGTAGATCGGCTCACCAAGACTGCGATTTATTCCCGTGAAAACTAACTACAACGGTGCCAAGCTAGCGGAATTATATATGAGTAGGATTGTGTGTCTCCACGGTGTACCAAAAAGGATTATATCGGATCGTGGTACCCAATTTACATCTCATTTTGGAGCAAGGTTCACGAAGCACTCGCGTCACCTTGCCTTTAGTACCGCTTACCACCCGCCGACGGGCGGGCGAGAGGACAAATCAAGTGCTAGAAGACATGCGAGAGCTCGTGCGTTGGATTTCACCAAGGATTGGGAGAAATGTTTGCCGTACGCCGAGTTCTCCTACAACAATAGCTACCAAGCCGTTTGAAGATGTCGCCAAACGAAGCTTTATTTGGTCGCCGATGTCGAACCCCACTAATGTGGTCGAAACCGGTGAACGAACCGTATTCGGGCTGACATAATCAAGGAGGCGGAGGAAAAGGTTCGCCTGATCCGGGACCGACTACAAGCGGCTCAATCACGACAAAAGAGCTACGCGGACACCGTCGAAGAGAATTGGAATTTAAAGAAGGTGACTACGTGTATCTAAAAGTCTCACCACTACGGGGAACTCGGAGATTCAAAGTCAAGGGAAACTCGCACCACGATACGTGGGCCCATTCTTGATAAGCGCTAGGGGAGGAGAAGTGGCTTACCAATTGGAACTGCCCGAGAATCTCTCCGATGTCCACCGTATTCCACGTATCGCGTGAAGAAATGTTTGCGGGTACCGAAAGAGCAAGCTCCTTTAGAAGCCATCCACGTCCACGGTGATCTTACTTACGGAACATCCAATTAAGATACTAGACGAGGCGAAAAGAAGACGCGGACCAAATCATGGCGCATGTACAAGGTACAATGGAGCAATCACACGGAAGAAGAGGCTACTGGGAAAGCGAAGAGTTCCGAGGACGGAATATCCACACCTACTTGGCACGCGTAAGAAATCTCGGGGACGAGATTTATTGTTAGGGGGTAGGTTTGTAACATCCGAAAATCGGAGAACCGAAATCGGAACGTAAAAATCGGAACTTTCAAAAACCTTGGTTTATTGCTTCTTTTCGGGTTTGTTGTTTCTTATTTGCCACTCGTTGCATAAATTTAGTCGTGGTCAATTCCCTTTCCCGTATTTGGAGTTTTCGGAGTTGACAAAATGATGGTGCGAAAGTCGCATCGGGGTTTTAAAAGAATCGGGAAAAGTGTGGATTTGTGAAAACGCATTTCGAGTAATATAAAATAAAAATTTTGGTTGGGAGAAGATAAATTAAAACACAAAATAAATAATAAAATTCTCGGGAGGCGTACTCGAAATTTGGGAATTTTATTTTATTAAAAATGGGTGAATTATGAAAATTAGGAAAAAGAATTTAAATAAGTATGAAAAATAATTGTAAAAAAAAATGAAAGTCAAGAAAAAGTTTAAAATATAAAGTTAAAAATTATTTTAGAATATTGGGATTTATTTTGGAATTTTTAGAAGGAAAAAAATAGAAAATGGGAAAAGAAAATAGAAAATCGGAAATTAACAAGTCGCACTGTTCATCGGTCACCACTGCTCGACGCCGACGCCCCGGCCGCGCGCGCGCCTGCGTCGCCGGCCGTCTGCAGCGCCAGCGCGCCAGCCAGCCGCCGCGCCGCGCGCCAACCGCGCCTCGCCCCCCGCGCGCGCGCGCGCGCCAGCGCGGCGCGCCGAGCCGGGCCGCGCGCCCGCGCGCCGCGCCGCGCCGCTGCGCCCGCCGTACAGCCACCCCCGCGCGCGCGCGCCCGCCGCCACGCGGCGAAGCCACGCTCCGGCCCCTACCTCGCGCGCGCACGCCGCTCCGGAGCGGCGTGCGCCCTCGCCGCCGCGTTTCGCCCGGCCGTACCCGGCCCCCCCCCGAGCTGCACCGCGTGTCGCACCGCGCCGCGCACGCCCGAGCCGTCCCCCTCTCCTCTCGCGCCGCGCCGCGCCACGCCTATAAAGGGCCGCGCCCGCGCCACATTTCACCGCACCGCCGCCGTGTTGTCGCCGTTCCCGAGCACCACCGCCAAGGGCCGCCGCCGTTTAGCCGTCGCCGCCGTGCGCAGCTCGGTCCCCGTGCCCCCTTGCTCCTCCCCGAGCCACCGTCGCCGGTAAGTCCCCGTTGCGCCGCTTTTCCCCTCTCTGCCGCCGCCTCTGTTCTCCTCTGGCACCGGTCGAGCACTTGGCGGGCATGGAACAGTGCGCAGAGAAAAAAGAAAAGAAAAATAGGGAAAAATTAGGAAAAATTTTAGAAAATTTGGAAAAATATTTTGGGATGATTTGAGTAAAATTTTGGGCAAAAATAAATTATTTTCTCACATGTTTTCTCGGTGCAAAGTTTGAAAAATCGGAATCGGACGTTTTCGAATTCTATTCCGCACCGTTTTCAATCCGGATTCCATTTAATTCTTTTCCGCCATCGAAATGGGTTTCGCTTTTGTGCTCAAAACCTCAAAGTTCGAGCACGAATTTTCTCGCTGATATTTTCAAACATAAGTTCCAAATTTAATTGCGATCGACGACTCTGCGAAAACCCTAGGACACCAACTCGACTCCAAAAACCCGGATTTTCCTCGCAACCCTTGTCCTAACTCGAGTAGAATTTTCGGCAAAACTCTTTGAAGTGGTTTTCATGGCTTTTGTGGTTCTTTTCGATCTCTCGGTGTTTAGTTGAATTCTAACTGAATTCAATTGATCTCTCGCACGTACGGGTAGCGTCGAAGAAACCGGCATCGACACCGCGAAGATCCCACCCCTCAAGTGTGCGAGCAAGGCAAGTCTTCACACCCTTTGAACATATTGATCCCCTTTGCGAAATGATGTTATTTTAAACTCTAAACATGCATGCTTTACCGGGTTGCCTATACTTGTTATGCCATACCTTGCTATTGTTTACCTTTAGAATTACTCCTTGTAACTCGCGATGTGATACAAATAACCGAAGCATAACTTGTAAACGCTTAGCCCTGCTAAACTTAGACCATGCATACTCATGACTTTATGAAAAAGCTTTGTGCTTGGGCAACTACCTTAGGGAAGGTAGTTGAGATTCGGCATGTGGAGACATGAGCGCCACATGGCCATGATGAACTAAGTTTGGTGGAAATTGAAAGTGCTATACAAATGTTTTAGGCTGCGGCGCCGGATGATTTGGGTGGATTCCGGAAAAGGCAAGTGCCGACCCTGGTCAGTGGGACCGAGCCATGAGATAGCCGGAAACGAGCCGATACAAACCGTACTTCTCGAATGGGTATAGACCTAGCCGACTAGGTAGCCGAGCGGAGGCGGTATCCTTGCATAGATGGTTCTCTATGATGTGGTTATGGGATGAGAATGAGGCTGCGGCCTTTGTTATAAATGGTGAAATTAAACTACGTTAATTAAACTTAAAGATTGGAAATGTCTTCCCTTACCCCGGGTGCGCGAACTCCTCTCACTTTGCTAGAAAAGGACGGCTAGAGTGCATGAGGGCATAAGTTCATGGAGCGGGTACGCCAAAGTGAGGTTATCGAAAGGCTTTGCCGTGGCCGTCTCATGTGTTGAGACGTAGGCTCATTTGTTGGGCTGTCGCGGAGTACGGGTAAAGTGTACATCCACCGCAGTGTGAATGAATCAATCTATTCGAATAGCCGTGCTCGCGGATATTGAGCATCGTGACAAGACTTTCGCTTGGCTAGACTTTGAACTTAAAAATACTTGGGATGGGTTTGCATGATGGTTTCATTTGTTGGTGGATCAACTTCTCGAGAATGCGAGAAGGGGTGGACTCCCAGAAAAATCATGACGAATCGGAGACGGGAAGCCATCCTTGGAATCACGATGGATGGTAGACGAACCGTCACCGGATTAATGAACTATGAAATTAAAACTTGGTTTTTGGCTAGTCGGTAGGCTTGTGAAAAGAATTGTGAAAACGGCCTTACGCAAAAATAACTCTAGCCGTGTTCCTTGAATAACCCTACCATATGCATCAATTCGTGTTGACTTGCGAGTACGGTTGGTACTCACCCTTGCTATACGCACAAACCTCCAGCTGATGGAAATGAAGAGCCGAAGAGACCCCTACGCGTACTACCCGGAGGGCGAAGGAACCGACGGCGCCTATTAGACCTTAGTCCCGGTCGTTGCTGTGGCAATGGACAAGCCGCTGCCTCTTTCCGCTGCCTTATCTAAACTCTGTTTTTTATGTTGTATTCGGACCATAAGGTCCTGTGGGATGAACAATGCCTTCGGGCCTATTCATGTAATAATGGTATTGTAAGACTATTCGTGCATGTGCACTTGATTATCCAGTACTGCATTCGTGGGTACCAACTACTTGATCCAGGGAAATGGTACTATGAACACGAAAGGTTCCCGACTCAAAATCGGGGGTCCACAGAGAAGTACCTTGTTTCTGCATCCAGAGTCTTCTGCAAAGATAGAAAATTGCTTTCTCCTTTCCTTTGACCTCCTGAATAAAAAATGAGCCGATAGTCTTCTCATCGGCTGATAGATATAGCTTGAACGACACTCCCTTTTGCGGAGGAATCAATACGGAAAAGAGCTCGATAGCCCTTGATGTTGTCCAAAGCCTTTTGCTGCTCTCCCCCAAGTAATCTCTTGATCGACTTTCAGCCGCAGTAAGGGTGTGAACGACTCCATATTTTTGGATAAATTGGCTATGAAGCACCTGATGAAGTTAATTTTGCCGATCAAAGACTGTAACTGTGTCTTATCCTGAGGAGGTTGAATAGTTTTGATCGCGTTCATCCTCCTTTGTGTCACCTCAATCCCCCTCTCGTGCACAAGAAAGCCTAGGAATTGGCCAGCCGATACGTCAAATGCGCACTTTGTGGGATTCATCTTCAGACCGTATTTTCTGGTTCTCTCCAAGACCTTTCTTAAATTGGCTTTGTGATCTTCCACCTCTTGGGATTTGACAACGACATCATCAATGTAAATTTCCACCAAGAAACCGATTAGGTCGTGAAAAATATAATTCATGGCCCTTTGATATGTAGCCCCAGCATTCTTCAGCCCAAAGGTCGTAACAACACATTCATATAAGGCGATTGCCCCTGGACATCTAAAAGCTGTCTTATGAATGTCTTACTCGGCCATAAAGATCTGATTATATCGAGCGTTGTCATCCATGAAGCTTATGATTTTGTGGCCGGAGGCTGGATCCACTAACAAGTCGGCTATAGGCATGGGGTACTCGTCCTTAGGGGTAGCCTTATTTAAATTTCTGAAGCCGATGCACACCCTAAGCTTGCCATTTTTCTTGATTACTGGGACTATATTAGAAACACACTCTGCATATCGGCAGGGTCGAATGAAATCAGCATCATATAGCCGAGTGATTTCGGCTTTGATCGCATCATACATATCGGCTTTAAACCTCCAGGGAGGCTGTTTGTGTTGTCGATATCCAGGTTTGATGGGGAGTCGATGTTCCACAATCGATCGGCTTAGACCAGACATCTCAAAATATTTCCAAGCAAAACAATCTTTATATTACTTTAATAAATCAATAAGCTTGGTTCTAAAATGAGAAGGAAGATGTTTACTAATATATGTCGGCCTAGGCCTATCTCCTGGACCTATATCAACTTCTTCGAGCTCGTCGGCCAACATAAAACCCTCCACGACGCTTGAGCCCTCAACTTGCCATCAAGATCGGTGTAGACGCTTGAGCCCTCCACGACGCTCTCAAAGTAATAATTGAGGCCCTCCGTCTCCAATTGGCTGTCGACTGGCACGATTACTACCTTGTTGCCTTGCCACTGGATTAAGCTTTGATGCATTGTAAAAGAGATGCATCAGTTGGCGTGAATCCAATCCCTTCCGAGTAGCAGGCTGTAAGATCCCTTCCCGTCAATGACAAAGAATGTTGTGGGCATAGTTTTGTTGCCGATGGTTAGCTCGACATTGATAACTCCCTTCGCCTCCGATGGGTTCCCACCTAAATCTTTGAGCACCATGTTTGTCTTGATCAGGTCATCGGCTCCTTTGCCCAGCTTCCTGAAGGTAGCATAAGGCATGAGATTGACGGCAGCTCCCCCATCGACCAGCTCTTCGACATCGGCTTCCCGTTCACAAATCCTTTGACGTATAGGGGCTTCAGGTGCCGATTCTCAGTCCCTTCAGGTTTCTCAAATATTGCTTGTTCTGGGGACAACACTAGCTTAGCCAAGGTCTCTTCAACCGTGTCTGCATCGGCCTCGGCAGCCTCAAATTTAGCTGGCAATATGAACACCATATTGACCGATGTAGGAGCTATTTCTTTACCTTTCGCTGCCCTTTTGGCCTTGTTGGCTGGGCTCTCATCGGCTGGGGCAGTGTTTCTCTTTACGTGTCACTTTTTCTTACCCGTTGCGGTGATGATTGATCCTCTCCCGGACTTCCTCCCCCTACCCATTGCTTTTCGTTCTCTGAAGATTTCTTTTTTGGCTCTTTGTGAACACTCCAGAGGGGCACCATTGGGGGTTGGCGAACTACTCTTCTTCATCTTATTCTTCATCCTCGCCTTGGAGGAAGTCCTGGTGAATTGGGCCGAGCCGTTCGTGGATGGGAAGTTTCCTTCGGTTGAGCTGAACGGCTCGGTGGATGAATCGGCTATGGCTCGCAATCGGCTCTTCCTTGTACTTGTCTCTCTGAGTTCACTACAGGCTGGGCAATTTTCCAAGGTGGGCAGCCGCATGCCTCGCTCCCAGCAGAACCTAAAAAATTCACACTGTCAATGAGGGTCGGAGCCGTCATGGCGACAAATGTAAGCTGTTCCTAGCCGATTAGGTGTTCTCTGATAAGGTTTGCCGCGCTGGTCTACTTCCTCCTCTTGAACTCTCAGTTGAAACCAGAGTCGGCTGTCCACGTGTCTGGGCCGACGATCAGCTATGCTGCCGCTGGTGTAAACCATGTTGATGGGAGTCGGGTCGGCTTCAGTCGGCCTTTGAGGGGTTTCTTGGTAGTCCCTGCTGGTCATATTTTCTTGCTTGGATCCGATTAAGCTGTGCGTCATTCTGGACTGTCGATCAGCTTGCCTTAAGCCGGCATGGACTACGTTGACGAGAAAGGGGTTGTCATCGACCTTCATCGGCTTCGCCGAATCTTCAAACTTGATCTTTCCCGCCTCTATGGCCAACTGGATTTGTTGGCGGAACACCTTGTAGTCATTGGTGCTGTGGGAGGTGGTGTTGTGCCACTTGTAATACTTCTTTTTCTTCAACTCTCGGCTAATGGGATGACGTGATTGGCCGAAAGCTGTATTTGCTTCTCCCGAAGCAGCAGATCAAAAATCCTATTGGCTTTAGTGATGTCGAAAGTGTATTTTTCTTCTTTAGCCGATTTCTTCAGCCACTGACATGTTATGGCTTTCTTGTTTATGGTCCACTCATCTTGCCACCTCCACGTCGCGTCACTTGAGTCCGAGTCGAGCGTATAGGCAACGTGGTGTCTTTCTTGAAGACCTTCTTGGACTCCTGGAAGCGTTGCTCGTGGGTCGTCACTTTTTGGCTCAGATGGGCCAAGCTCTCAAAATCTTGAGCCAAAAACCTTTCCCTGATAGGTGCCAAGAGGCCATGGAAGGCTGAATTGGCTAGCTGTAAATCTGATAACACCAGGCTATAGCACCGGTTCCTCATGTCCCTGAAGCACTGAATGTAGTCTTGAACCGATTCCTCGTGCTTGTCTAATGCAGGTAAGGTTCGACAACTTTATTTCATGTGTGCCGGAGTAGAAGTAGCTATGAAATTGCTTTTCAAGATTGGCCCAGCTCTGTACAGAGTTGTACTGCAGCGATGAAAACCAGTGAAGGGCAGTCCTGAGAGAGATAATGGAAACAATCGTACTCTGAGTGCATCTGTAGCCGATGCTTCTCCGCACTGAGCCAAAAATCGGTTAACGTGTTCGTAGGTTGACACATTATCTTGTCCAAAGAACTTTGAAAAATCCGGCACCTTGTACCGGTTTGGCAGGGGCACCCTCTCAAAGTATTTCGGATACAGGTACCGGTACATGTTGCCGGAGTCCTTCGGCTTGAGGCCGAACTGATCACGCATGACATGTGCGATCAGATCGGCCCAAGGCTTGTTTTCTTGAGCTTGTACCTACGGTATCGACTCGTATTGCTCATGTTGCATGGGGGCTTGCCGATACTGCATATGCGGTGAATGAGGCTGGTAGTATTGCTCGAAGTTACCTCTTGGGAACTGATGTTGGGAACTGATGTTGGAATTGATTAATGGCAGGAGGCGGCTGAGATGCCAGCGGAGGCTGCTGCTCAGGGGGAAACCGAATGCCTTCGGAGTTTTGGGATGAATCCGATGTATGATTGCCAATCGGCAGCTTATGATGAGGGTTTGCCGATTGGTGTTGAACATGTTGTCTACCTGCTCCTGAGTCAGTACCGGGGCGTCGTGGCCTTGGTGTTGAGGTTGTTGCCTGGTCAGGAGTATGGGTGCTGGTTTCGTGGCTGACGACTGTATATTTGGCCAAACAGAGGCTCCCCCGAGGGAGTTGGCTGTCCCAATGGAGGAATTGGCAGTCCATGCGTTGGCAGAGTCCTATAGGGGGAAATCGGCCATCAGGGAAGTAGGTCGAACCCCTTGGCAGTTGTTCGGCTATCATTGAATCAACCACGGTGCTGATCATGTTGTTCAAAGTGTTCACCAGAATCCCAGACTGGTTGACAAGTGCGTGGTGGACAGCCAAGTCAATCCGACCCTAGAGCGTATGGAGTTCCGAGTCGTCTTGCTCCTCTTTGATCTCCTCCATCTTCTGCTTCCTGTGGTCCTTGCTGGAAATGGCTTCAGAGTCAAAGTCTTCAGGGATCTCAACCTTGTACTTCTGAATGATTGATCCAGAACGGGTATGGGTAAAGGATTGCACATAGTGTGCTTGCAATCGTTCTACCATCTGTTGGTACTTGGCTTGTTGATCGGCAGTGAGCCTGTCCATGGTGACGGGTATGATGTTTTCTTAATCCACGTCAGTAGACTTGACTTCAACCATTATATTGGACTCAAAATTTGCAGAGGTCCCACCAGGCTTGCCAAAACCGTGTTGATGAGAAATGTTTCCCACGCACTGACCTGAGAGATCTGCTTAACTCTAGTGTAGGTCCAAGTTGGATTGCCTTTGGTGACTTATAGGGCGTGCCAGTTGGTTTGATCCTGTAACCAACAAGAAACAACGAATAGACAATTAAATTATAATTAGATCCTACTCGATCGGCTATAGATATCCATAACACATAATTACCATTCCAAAGTGCATTTAGACTAAATGATTGGGATAGATCGGTAGTATACCGAGACAGTATAAATCACTTATATCTAAAACACACTAGAATAATAATTATGCATATTTATAGCTTAGCCGATGTCGCAGATCTAATGAAAATCGGTTAATACTCAGATATGTTTTATATGAAGATATTAACCTGAACTAAATACACTAAACCTAAGATCAATCGGCTGTTAATATGATTTAACAGATTGATACCGGGCTTAGCATGTTTAGATAGATTAAGATCTTAATATAAAAGGTGGCGTTAACACATCTAACAGTAACAATGCATAAAAGATGGCTAAAACAGATAAGATCGGCTGAAACCCCGATACTATCCCTAGAGACAATCATTAAACCGAATAGATCTTAAATGATTCTAAAAGTGACTCAATAGATCAGATTGATGTAACATTAAGTAGAAAAAGAAGCATTGAATCTATATAAGCTAATGAAAGTCCTTCGAGATGGTGGATACGCCATATAACCTAAATCAACCCCTAGATCTAGCTTCATCGGCTATCGTCTTTAAAGAGATGCTAGCTGATCACAAGATAGATCTAGACATTGATCTAAATTATATATCGTATATGATATATTAAGCAATTTACGACATTAAGATCAGAGTATCATGATGATGGAAGCACTAACCCCGATAACACAAACCACTTGTAACAAGAGATTACCTTTCTCGGAGATCGAAATTCGATGCAGCCCGAAGATGAGGTAAGAACTTGTCAAAATCGAAAGTAAAAACAAAATGTGGCGATGCGCCGAGATTGTATTGAGTTGTGTGTTTTGATTACATGCTCTCGGGTCATATTTATACCTGGATATACAACGATCCCGTAACAGACGCGATTCCTATTACAGATTAGATTACAAATATTTCTAAACAAACCGACATTATATATAAAGAAAACTATACAAAATATTTTAATTTAAAGATACAATTGTCATTGTAGGACATTATCCGTAGATGGCAACGTCTTTGAAGTCCTTTAGAAACCGAATCCAATGATTATCTCTAAGCCTTCCTTCCAAGATTGGGTCCATCTCTTTCCCAATCAGAATCGGCAATCGGCTATCCTGGTTGACTCAGCCGACTGACCCTGTAGCCGATTCGAACTTAGCCGATGCGGCCTCTGTTTCCAAGGATTGCGTGTTTCCTTCAATTCCGCTTCAATCTCTGCTTCAAACTCGAGGATTTGCTTACCAAATTTGGTCGTTAACACCCGGTAAAGCTACTCACTTGTTTCATTGTCTAACCTCTGCTGTCACAAATGTACAAATAGGAGGTCGTATGGCAGTGTCGATTCGAACAGTGGATCGATACGGTGAGACCTACTTCCATCGGTCCGACGGTAACGCAGCCTGAGTCGACCGAACAATTCATGCAGGCATGGATGGAGTATGTATGTCGAACGGAAATCGCAAGCTTAGATTGGAGGAACAATCCATTAGGTTATCCTGAATGGTCGAAGCGTCCCAGATGTTGTTGTTGGGATCGTTGCAAGATTACTACCTCCTTTGAACCACAAACATATGGCAGGAGATATTTCATTTGCCCTAACTTAGATGATGACTTCGTTGTACGTCTTACGTTTTTTCAATTTCACTAACGACTACATAGTATTGCCACTCTAACTGACTACCTACATTTCTTTATCAGGGCATTCAAAGGAGGTGCGGATTCACTATGTGGATCGACAATATCATTCCCCAATATAACGGTCAAAAGATTGCTGAATGCGAAACACAAATAGAGTACAAGGCCGAGAAGGACTGAGAAAATGCAAGACACGTTGAACATCGTAGAAGGGGTCCGTAGGAAAGATGAGGCTCGACTCGTCGAGTCCGATTAATTTGTATCATTGTTGATGCGAAAAATACACGCTGTTGATATGCCACAAGATGTGTTGACGTCGAATCACACGCTGACCTGGGAGATCTACTTAGCTCTATTGCAGGTCCTAAAATTGATGAATCGCAAGCGTGCCAGTCAGTTTGATCCTGCCACTGACAATATATGCAAAACAATAGAGCATAAATCATATCGGTCGATAGGCCGATAATCAAAACAGCTAATCTGATGACAGCCGATTGTGTGATTCTAGTCGATGCCGATGTCCAGATAACTCGTCGGCTAAAACCCCGACGAAACCCTTATTAGTAACCATCAGGCAAGCTAGAGACTACGGTTCTAATCACGACTTAGTAGGTCAAACTGAATTGATACAACACTAAGTATAAAAAGAAACGCAATATCTAAACAATCAAGCATTTGACTAATTTTTAGGGTGGTAGATATCTAAACTAATCTAATCTAGTAAATAGTTTAGCCGGTATCGGCAGAGACCCTAAGGTGAGAGACAGTCAATAGAGCTAAATCGAGATACTAGGACTAGATTCAACAGAAACATATGATAAGACCGGCAAACCCTCCGGTGAAACATTAGTATGAACCTATCGGCTTAACAAGACTTAGATTATCGATAACAAACTAGTAGGTTGGACCTAACCGATGTAGCATGAGATTGTATATGATAATCTAATACTCGAGGAGCTGATAGATCTGTCTAATGTGATGGATATAACAAATCTACCTAAAGCAACATTATGTTTACAGAAACATCGACTTGATCAGAATATCAAACATAACCGAGAAAGTCATAACTAAGCCGATGTATTTATGAACGGTAATGAAACTAAAGATAGATACGATATACCTGGGCCGAAGGGACCTTGGACTTACCCCTTCATCGGAGATCGAAGCCGATATTATTGCAAAGGTAATGGAGGAGCAGCCGATACAATCTCGTGCTACATTGGTTAGGTCCAACCTACTAGGTTGTTATCGATAATCTAAGTCTTGTTAAGCCGATAGATTCATATTAATGTTTCACCGGAGGGTTAGCCGGTCTTATCATATGTTTTTGTTGAATCTAGTCCTAGTATTTCGATTTAGCTTTATCGGTTGTCTCTTATTTTAGGGTTTCTGTTGATATCAGCTAAATTGTTATATTAGATTAGATTAACTTAGGCATCTACTACCCTGAAAATTAGTCAAAGGCTTGATTGTCTAGATATTATGTTTCTTTTCATACTTAGTGCTGCATCAATTTAATTTGACCTACTAAGTCGTGATTAGAATCGTATTCTCTAGCCTGCCTGATGGCTACCAGTAAGGGTTTCGTCAGGGTTTCAGCGACGAGTTATCTGGACATCGACATTGGCTGGAATCACACATTCGGCTGTCAACAGATCGGCTGTTTTGATTATCGGCCTATCGATCGATATGATTTATGCTCGTTGTTTTGCATATCTTGTCGTGGCGGGATCAAACCGACCGGCACGCCTGCGATTCATCAATTTTAGGACCTGCACTGGAGCTAAGCAGATCTCCCAGGCCAGCGTGTGATTCGACGTCAACACATCTTGCGGCACATCAACGGCGGTACGAATTTGGCGTCAATAGTACATTATCAAAGCACGATAACATTTCACTTCTTATACTTATAAATTCCTAAAAAGTTATAAATTAAATTTATATTTTCATTTATATTAATTGCTAATTGATTTAAATGGAACTCTACTTAAATTAAGCCATTGGCAGTTAGGGTTTAGATGGGTCCAGCCAGCCAAAAAATGCCCTTACAGAGGACGATATTTTCCTAAAATTGCCCTCTACAAGGACAGCAAGGAGGCCGCCTGCAAAATTACCAGGGCGGCCGTCCTTTTGCAGGCGGTCCCTAAATGCACAGCTTAAAATCGTCATTGCCGAGGGCGACAAAGAGCGAAAGTACAAATTTGCCAACGGCGGGCGGATGGTGGCCAACGGCCGTCTGTCACATCATCAAAATCGCCCTCCGGGAGAGCGATTTTAAAAACTCGCTCTCCCGGAGAACGGTGGGAGATTATTTTTACAATTGTTTAAAACTGCAAATTAGTTTTGCAAAGTTTTTTTAAAAAATTGAAAATGCAAAAATTCCTTTTTCTTCCATGCGTTAATAATTTTTTTGACAAGAAACATGATAGATTATAGTGTAACATATTAGTAAAAAATATTAAAGGTCAAATTTGATTGATCCGTGGTGAGAAAAAGAACAAATCAACTGTAGTTGCATTTGTAGCTAGATTTTGTTATTTTGGTTTCTCTCTTTGTAGATCAAAATTAATCTTGTATGTTTGTGAAGAAATAAGTCATACAAATATACAGTAATATATGTTGTCAATTGTTTACAATTTTTTCGTAACTATTTGAATGAATAATGCAACAAACAAAGGCACTTGTTCTTGAGGGCTTAAAATCCAATTCCATGTACGCATGCGTGCGTGTCCTTTTTTACTTTGTTAGTGTCTTCAGCTTGACAGGCCAGGAATCGTTCATAACAAAAGATTGTTGTCTTTGCTATTGTACATTGTCTCATTGTACAAACATACATAACATTTTTATTCAAACCAGGAAGTATGCTCTCATCTTCTATAATGATAACAACCAGATAGATATAACAGAAAGTAAAAACACAGAGACACGCACATATACAAACATTTACAAGAAACAATATAAAATAATTTCTGCTTGATGAACATACCATTTATAGATTGCATTAAAAAAACATACCATCTATAGAGCATACTACAGAACTTCTGGCCGTCGCATAATATCATGACTCTGACAGCCGCTCACCCCCGCCAAAGAAGCCCTAGGCAAAGTCACGATCGCCCCTAGAACGCACCTCCGAGAAACGTGGTGGACCCGCTTGTAATTTTCGTAGATGGGTGTGTTAAAATGATTGTACTAGAAAATCGATTTTCACGTACAATAGGCTAAGATGACCATATGCAAAAATCGATTTTCACATATGAATAAGTTAAGATGACCATATGTACAATGACTTTTGATAAAAAGAGAAAAAAGAAATCCTAGAAACCCTAGCTCCCAGCAGAAAATTCCCCTACAATTGGTTGGTGAAGCCGTCGTGGGCCCATCGACAGTGACGGACACAAAAATTTTCAAATAGGTTATAAATTTAGTGAAAAAATATTTCCTCCATTCCAAAATATATGACATTAGTTATTTTATTTTTAGATAACCAACTTCATAAAAATAAATAAATAAATAGAGGGAGTATATTAAAATATTGATGAAGTATAATCTTGGTTAAAGGATTTTTTATGTTTGGTCATGTTTAGATTTTACCTCGGTTTTCGTTAACATGTTTTTCAACCTGCTAAAATGTATATTTCATGTAAAAATTTTTTATATAAAAGTTGCTTAGAATATAAGATAAATTCATTTTTAAGTTTAAAATAATTTAAATTTAATTAATTATGTCTAGATTTTTTTATCTTCTTTTGTTTTGACCCAACTAAATATGTATCGAATTTGACATAATTTAGTAGTATGAATTTGGACATAGTCCTATCCAGATTCGTAGCCCCTGGCTATATCAAATTTAATATACAAGTTTAATTACTACAATATTTAGAAAAATCGCTACAGTACAGCTAGTCTGCTAGCTACTCGTCGGCCATGAAGGGCTCGATTTTCAAATCATTATGAGCCCACATAGACACTACTGGAGAAACGGTTTTTCCATACGGGCCGAAAGACATCTTTCCATGCGAAAGGCCGCCCGCATGCGCAAAAGGTGCAGGAAAAGTTCATTTTCGCATGCGGGCGGCCCAACCGCATGGGAAGATCGATTATCCCGTGCGGTCGGCTTAAGCAACCCGCACGGGAAGATCGATTATCCCGTGCGGGCCGCTTAGACGACCGCACGGAAAGATGGTCATGTCCATTATTTTATGTACATCGTTACGTGAGCTAGCTATTATCCGCTCTCTTCTCTCCTCTCCTCTCTCTCTTCTCTCCTCTCCTCTCCTCTCCTCTCTTCTCTATCTCCCTCTCCTCTTCTCTCTCGAATGTTAAATGGATCAATATATATATTTTTCGCACACGAGAAAAAAGACATTTAATATTATTTTCTTATAAAAGATATATATATAATACAGATCGATCATGCGTAATGTATACATATCAAGCTAGTTTCGTCTCGCAAATTAACATAAGTCTAGCTAGCAACAAATTTACAAATTATTTAATGGCGGTGCTCTTTATCCCACTCCCTAAGTCGTTTGAATTTATCGTCCGTCGCCAGCTCGCTCTCTGGATCGTAGAAATCGTCCAAATGGTTGCAGACATCACGACGGATGAAGCGGCAAAGATCTGCAACCAAGTTAAGCATGGTTCTATCGTCAAACCGGTTCGCTACAACTGGAACTTTCGTGATCTGTTTAAGAAAAAATAGTACACATATACATACAATTAGAAAAATTATACAAGATCGATAACATGTAGAAAGATATATTTCTCTGATGAACTTACTTCTTCGAACTTAGTAGTGTATAATCCCGTAGATTCTGAGCATCTCACACACGTATTTCTCGCAAAGGTTAGTGCCTGGTGGTTGTTTATAACAACTTGTGAAATTTGTGAACGAATGGACTAGACAGTTGTAATATGGTGTATATAAGAGGTGTACATGTGAGCACAATGTTTACCCTAAAAGAAAGATGATCGGAAAGCGAGAATCAGTTAGGATTCTGAATCATCTTTCACATCAGAAGGAAATCATAAGTCTATAGCTAGCCTATGTATGCATGTGATAAACTGACAGTCAACTCATTCTATGATGGCTCCCCTGCGCCTACTGAGATGTGCTTTCTCTGTTTTCGGCAGCATTAATGTTCAAGTTCTCGTTGCTAATGTCTTTGGCTGAATTCTCGTGAATTGTCATATCTTGATCGACGCCTTCTTCCTGCCTTCTTTATCGATCTTGGTCTCTTCAACATGTCATGATCCATCGTAGTAGCCTTCTTCACCAATCTTGGTCTCTTCAACATGTCATGATCCGATCTTAGTCTTTTTTCTTGCTCTTCTCCCTTTGTTTCAAACTCTTTCTATATTGCTCTTTCTTATAGTACGGCGTAACAGTACTCGTGTATCTCCATCAAACCGGGTGCCATGGATGACCGCTTTCATGCATGCAAGGAGGATGCTAAATTTTCCGGGTCGGGCACTTGATTTTACACCCAATTATTCTTTTGGGAAGCGATCATGCCCTGTTATTTCATACACTCGTTCGTTCGTTCGTCCATCCGTCCTTCCGTTCACATCAGCGACCGACCGAACGAACGACCGAACACTCGTTCGTTCGTTCGTCAATCTGTGGAGCGGTGGCACGGTGGAGCGGCTGGCGGCGGTTGGCGACGGAGGGGAGGACGTTCTCCGGTGGCACGGTGGAGCAGCTGGCGGCAGTTGGCGTCCGACGGGGAGGCGTCGGGCGGCGCCTGGCGGCCAGCGGGGAGGAGTTGGTTGAGGCCGACGGCGGCTGACGGCGTCGGTGCCACGCGCGGTCGAGGTCGGTGAGGCCGACGTCAACTTCGGTGAAGCCAGCCTTCGCCGTCGCCCTCGTCGTCTCTTTCTCCGTCTCCTGCTGCGCCGCCTCCTCCTCCGCCCGCTCGGCGGCGTCTCCCTCGCCGCGGTCCGTAGCCGCCAACGTCCTCTCCATGCTCGCCGGCCCGAGCGTCGGGGCGCGGTAGACGTCGCGGGCAGTAAGGGCAAGGCCAAGGCGCGGTGAGTGGATGCTGGCGGTCGGTGAGGTCGGTGCAGGGGCGCGGGCGGCTAGAGAGGCGGCGGATCTAGGGGAAAATTTTGGCAGCCTGGCGGTGCTAGATTTGTTTTCACCGGGGACTTGGAAAATTTTTGGGAGCCCGCGCGTTATTATATAGGCGGTGATTATCGCGTGCGGGCGGCTTAAAGGACAGCACGGGATAACGATCTTCCCGTGCGAGCGGATTAAGCGGCCCGCACGAGATAATTCTTTTCCCATGCGGGCCTCTTAAATCGACCGCACGGGAAAATATTTTCCCGTGCGGTCCTTTAAGCAGCCCGCACGGGAAGATATTTTCCAGTGCGGTGCATTAGCCCGCCAGCACGCGATAATCGTCCCTCCAACTTTTGCACCAAAATGGAAATTAATGAAAAAATTATCAAACAGACTCAAAAAATTACCAAAATTTTCCATATATCAATATATGTTAATTATTGCCTATGAAAAAATTTTGAAATCAAATGACAATTCAGTCATCACTTTCTCTCCAAATTTAACCAATCCTTCTCAACACTTATAATCTTCTCGTGGAATCTTCGGTTTTATGAGTGTCGTATGTGATAAAGTATTCAAAACCTTCTCAATTCCTTTCCACAGTCTCTACATATAATATCATGACATCCACACAATTTTCAAGATTTTCGACTTCGTTTGCTATTTATACAATTTTAAAATCATTCGGTCAATAGGTTCCTAATCATGTTTCTTGAAGAAAAATTCAAAATTTATTCTAATTTACAGGATAATGACTCACACAGGTCTAAACAACATGAATATAATTTTTCCACTAATTTAATTCTATTTTTTAATTACTTGCAGTTCAAATGTGAGACTTGGCAAAAAAATTTATGAAAATAAAATAAATCAAAGAAATTTAGCAAAACCAAACAAAAAATTACCAAATTTTATAATTAGGAGTAATATGTTGTATTTACATAGTAGAGAAAGTTTGGAGGGTGGAGAAGAAATTTTTTTTCAAAATTTTGCCGAGTGCGAGGGCCCTTAAGCCGACCGCACGCGATAACGTATCTGATAAAATATTCGAAACCCTCTCAATTTTGTACCACAGCCTCTACGTATAATATCATGACATCCACACAATTTTCATAATTTTCTGACTTCGTTTGCTATTTATATAATTTTTTCTCGTTTACGGATAATGACTCAAGCGAGTCTAAACAACATGAATATAAAAAAACAAACTAGCGTTTTACAATTTTTGGATTAACATTCTTCCGCACAGATGCAAACTTTGATTCGTCGAGAACACTTTCAATGCGTTTCATCCGCGTAGGAAGATCTGTGAATAACGAAATGGCATCGTATTGATTATAGTCGGACGCGTCTTCAATGTTGTCAATACCAATGATGTGTTGCTTGCCCGATACAATAATGTCCATCTTTTCATCAGAAGGATCCTTCACATAGAAAAATTGTGCAACACGCTCGGCAAGGACCCATGGATCATCCTTGTGTCCAATTTTACTCCGTTTAGCACACATAAATCCAAATTTATCTACCATGCAGTCTTTCACCCATTGGCATCTGAGAACAGGGATCTGAATGTTTAAACCGTAGTCAAGTTCCCATATTTCTTGTATGATCCCATAGTATGATTTTCTCTGCCTGTTGCGTCCAACGCTTCGACATGAACCCCACTGTTCTGCGTTGAGCTTTTCTTGTCTTTGCTGTTGGTGTAAAAAGAGTATCCACCGATGTCAACCCTTGCCATGAGGTCACAAGGCTTGTTGGGCCAGCTGCAAGTCTTTCTACCGTATTTCGAAGGGGTCCTAATTTTTCGGATCAAAAACTTTCTGTGATACTTGATTAAAAAAATAGCACAGCTTTATTATCACAACCTTGGTGTGCACTGGTTTCACCACCCTTATAGCGATAGGGAGAAACACCGTAAGCATCTTATGACAGTCGTGAGCGTTGTATCCAGAAATCGACAAATCTTTCATTGATACTAGCTTTCGGATATTCGATGAGAATCCAGTTGGCACTTTCAAGCCACGAAGACATTTACAAAAAGTTTTTTCTCTTCTAGTGTCATTGAGTAGCATGCCGGAGGAATCTCAATCTTACCATTTGTTAGCTCTATTGAGTGGAGATCTTTCCTTATGCCCAAATTGACCAGGTCGTTACGTGACTTCAACCCATCCTTTGTTTTACTAGGGATGTCAAGTAATGTCCCGATGGTGCTGTCGAACACGTTTTTCTCGAGGTGTATGACATTGATGGCATGATGAATCTCCAGGTCTTTCCAGTACGTCAAGTACTTGAAAAAGATTGAATGTTTCTTGAAGGGCAGCGTGTTTTCTACCACTTCTTTCTTCCTCTTGCCTGAAGCTCTCTTTCCCTTGCCGAACACGACCTTTATGTTCTTTGTCAGCTTGAACACCGTGGAACCATCCTTTGCTTGGGGGGCAGTACCTACCTCGATAGTTTTGTCAAAAAAGGTAGCCATCGCATGATACCTATGCTTCTGTGGTAAGAAACGACGATGACACATGTAAACTAACTTTTTTGATGAGGTCAGGTATATGTACGATGTGTCGTTCAGACATATCAGACATCCAGTCTTTCCTTTAATCTGTCCGAATAGGGAAAAATTGGCTGGTAGATCGTTAATAGTAACGAATATGATAGCACGCAAAGTAAAATACTCCTGGCGGTATGCATCAAATAATCGTAGACCCTCTTCCCACATTTCTTGCATATCCTCCATCAAAGGTTCAAGAAACAAATCTAGGTCGATGCCAGGCTGTTTTGGCCCTTGTATAAGGATAGTCAACAAAACATACTTTCGATTCTGACATAACCATGTCGGAAGGTTATACATAGTGAGCAGAACTGGCCAAGTGCTGTGCGAGCTGCTTAGGTCACCAAACAGATTCATTCCATCCGTGCTAAACGCAAACCTGACATTTCTCGGATCATTTGCAAATTCTAGGTGCTTCGAATCAAAGTTTTTCTACTGTCGAGCATCGGCGGGATGTCGAATCATACCATCCGTCTTTCGACCCTCTTGATGCCATCTCATCAACTCAGCGTCGGTGGGGTTCGAGAACAATCGCTTCATTCGATCTTTGACTGGCAAGTACCACATCACCATGGCCGGAATCTTTTTTCCTGCCTCGATCAATGAATTTGGTTCGGCAATGTCACTATCGGCGACACTGTTATCCTTTTTGTATCTACTCGCCTCACAAGTTGGACACTTGTCCATGTCAGCGTATTCCTTGCGATAAAGTACACAGTGATTAATACATGCATGGATCTTTTTCACACCAAGTGATAATGGACATATCGGTTTCTTGGCTTGATATGTGTTAGCTGGCAACAAGTTAGGTTTAGGAAGCATAGCTCTCAGGAGACCCATCAAGTCGTTGAAACTAGTATCAGACCATCCGTGCCTAGCCTTCAATCTAAGAAGTTATAGCACCGACCACAACACTGTATAATCCATATCACATCCCTTTGCTTGATCGTACAAAAGATCTTTTGCTGCTTTCTGCAACGCTGTCCAATTGTTTAAATATCTTGCTTTCTCTGTTAGGACCTCTGGTTCAGCGTGCCGCAACAAATCCTCAAGATCAAGATCAATATCAACCTCTGCCTCGTCAAAACCAGAGCCGCCAAAATCACCCGTCGTTTCACGAGACATGTCCTCAATTATAAAATTCTCTGCCTCATCGAAACAAATATCAGGATTCTCTTCCAGAGGGGCGACTTCCCCGTGATAAGTACAAACTGTGTATTTCTCCACAAATCCATGCTGAATTATGTGTCCGAGAATTATATTCGGATCTTTCAACATCTTCTGATTCTTGCAATCCACGCAAGGACAAAAAATATCCTTCCTATTCTTCTTCAAAGCGTGTGCCTTAGCCTTATCAATAAATGTTGATGCTTCTTTCATGTACACCGCATGAGTTCTTCGTGTCCGATACATCCATATCCAATCCATCTAAAAACAGTGGCAGCATAAATTAATATTATATTGTAAGTGTTTCTAAATAAACAAATTAAACTTAAATTCTACAAATAATAAAAACAAAGTAAAATATTTGACAAATAATAAAAACAAGGACAACATAAATTAATATTGCACAACAAATAATAATAATGAGACAAAAGTAGTTACCAAAAAATGGTTTAATAAAAAACAAAATATTTAACCTACAAATTAAAAAAATAGCTCAACACACATATACAATTCAAACAAGTTTAAATATATTCACATTCAACCGATGAAATTTTACAAAAACAGAAGCAAATGAAGTAGATGATCAAGCACATTACCTTTTATATTGATTTTAATTGAAGATTTAAAGTCTATAGCCTTTCACAAAATAAAATGTTTATTATTGGAGAGAGAGAAAAACCGAGTTAAAAAGTTCAAATATCTTCACATTCAACCAATAAAAATTTTTAAAAATAAAAACAAATGGAAGAGGAGATCAAGTATGATACCTTTTTGTATTGACTCCAATTGAAAAATTTAAGTTCAAAACCTTCCCCCTATAATTGCCTTTTTGGAGAGAGAAAACACCGGGGTAAATACACCACCGTCGGGTTGAGCGGGAAATTTATTGCGCCACCGTTGGACATCATCGCATGCGGTCCTCTTAAAGGCCCGCACGAAAAATGAATTATCCCGTGTGGGTCCTTAAGTGGACCGCACGGGATAATGCACTATTATCCCGTGCGGTCGGTTAAGTGGGCCGCACGGGATAATCGCATTATTCCATGCGGTCCACTTAAGCGACCGCATGGGATAATAGCCCGTGCGGTCGCTTAAGTGGCCCGCACGGATAATGCATTATCCCATGCGAGCCAATTGCAGGCCCCCCGGGAACGATTTTTCTACGCGCTGGCTCTTATGGCCTGCCTGGAACCTATTGGGGGCCTCGTACAGAAAAATCGTTTCTCACCACGCCAACACCAGCCGCGGCTGCACTAGGGATGACACCCATCGAGATCAAGTACAGGTACAACGAAAACCCACCCATGGCTAAACTCATCAACCTAAACAAAACTCATCTATGAAAAATCTACGGGCGCAAATTTAAACCCAAATCCATGAGTATCCATCGGGTTTCGGGTATCCACGGGTATAGCCTAAATTCCTGAAAGCAACACTCTCAGCATGGCATATAATTAATTTAGAACACTCTCAGTATAATATTTAATTAATTTACAGGTAGCAACAACAATATATATTTCGTAGAATCACTAGAAGCCATATAATCCCATTTATTCCTAGCAGCAGTAACCTGGCAGCCGCAGCCTAGCAGCAATGCAGCAGCACTGAAACAATGTATATATTTCATGCAGTGTCCTCCAGTGCAGCAGCAACCAGGCAACAAAACAATGTCCATACATATTGTGTCCTAGCAGCATAGCAGCCTGACAGCCATTTTTTAACTTGAGTGACATCCAGTGTAACCAAGCAACAAGTATACATTTGGGTACAACTGACCATAAATTCACAAATCAGTACAGTACAATAGCTGAGGGGGCCGAGGGGGCGCCGGCGACAGGGAAGGGAGAGCCGAGGGGGCGCCGGCGCGAGAGGGAGTCTGCGTGAGCCGCCGCCTTGTGGATTGGGAGGGAGACTGGAGAGAAATTTTGGGTGACTGTCAGTGTCACTTGATTGGTGCGGGTTCGGGCGGCCTAGGGTTTTTTGGATTTTTTGGGTGGGTTCGAGCGGGTTTGGGTTTGTTCATGGGTTCGGTTAAACCCACGGGTAAAAAATAGAACCTGTACCCACACCCGTGAATTTCGGGTTTAGGTTCAGGTACACCCACAGATGGATTTTACTATCCATATTCATACCCGTCGGGTACGAAACCCACGGGTACCCGTATATGTGGTAGGATTGCCACCCCTAGGCTGCACAACGCACAGGCAGCTCCGATCCATGTATTTTGTGTGCTCTCAAATCTCAAATGGCATGCATGCATTTATCATGTGGTTGATCAGTACATATTCTGTCCACAAACTTTAAAATAAACTTATACTGATATTAGTTGTATTGTTGTTTGGGTAAACGATCAGATAAGCTCGCAGCGACCTAGTTGAAGCCGTTTAATTGGCCCTGGCAGTGACCATGCTTAAGTCAAATATAAATTATAAAAATAAGATAAAGTTTTGAAGATAAAATTCTAAAGATAAAATAGAGTAGTAAAAATATAATTTTAAAGATAAATTCATCTTAATTTATCTTGTAATATAAATCTGTATCTTTTATGTATTATATATACTTAAAAAATGTCCGTGCGTCGCAACGGACGACAACGCAGGAAGGAAAGCGGGCGAAAGCGCGAGAGCTCGAGCAACAACGGGAGGAAGGGCGCAAGCGCGACGTGGGGCATGGCGCAGGAGCTCCGAGCAGTGACGGGAGAGAGAGACGCAGGCGCGATGTATAGTGCGGCGCGGATGGGGACGGGAGGGAGGGGTGCAGGAGGTCTTTTCGTTTCATCCAAGCCCTCTCTTTCTTTTCAACATTAGGACTGCGGGTTAATTTTATAAACATTTAAGGGGTTTTCTGCAAAATAGCCAGGTGGACAAAAAAATTTTAGATAGAAACACTGATAGTTATATATATATATATACCCTCGAATCAATATAATATATCGCAATATAACACAACTGATTTTTTTCTCATATGGTATCAGCCCTCTAGAGAGTAACGTAAACAATCAAACAACTTTGCCGAGTGCTGTGCACTAGGCAAAGATAAAACTTTGCCTAGTGCTGGCACTCGGCAAACAAAAACTTTGCCTAGTGCCCGGCACTAGGCAAAGTTTTATCTTTGCCTAGTGCACGCACTCGGCAAACGTTTTACTCTTTGCCTAGTGCTCGGCACTAGGCAAAGCCTTTGCCGAGTGCCCGCAATTTGGCACTCGACAAACATGACTTTGCCGAGAGACGCTTTGCCGACGGTTCTTTGCCGAGTGCTACCCTCGACAAATCTTTTGCTGAGTGTTTTGGAGAGTTTGCCTAGTGTCCTGGACACTAGACAAACTTCAAGTTTCCGGTAGTGCGTCATGCGATCCTCATGTCGTCCTGGGGAGATAAGATGTAATCTTCCTGCGGCAATCTTCCTAGTACGTCGCATCTATTATATATGGCACCTTGACGACGACGAAGACCGCGCTTTCAACATCGTAAACACCGAGTTGGAAATCGATCCAAGATTTTTTTAAAAATTGATGTTTTCTCCGGCCACGACGTCGCGACTGCATCATTATGACATCTTCGCTATATCATCCACCATACTTCATCGGGTGGACCTCTCCGAACGCGATCATCTTCACCAATAACACATCGTCAAGTGGTCTTCATCAAAATGATATATACCGTCGTCGTATCGTTCACAATGATGAATATCTCGTATCCTTTGACAGGCTATAGATGTTTCATTGACGACATCGACCACATCCTCTATGACGTTCTTTATGACGACGACAATAGCGTCACCGATGATGGTATCGATCACGTCAACTATAACGACAATAACTGCATCAACCCGACATCACTACTGTGATAACCTCCCACACAGTGCAGAAGAACCAATCAAAGTGGTGGCTTCTTCACCAATACCGTCCTCTGACATTCGCAAGACGTCCCAATGACATTCTCTAACAACCACAAGATACAAGAATCTTCACACCATGACGTAAATATTATTTTTTCGTCTTCGGTTATGTGTGGTTACATCAACTACTATAACTACCGTGACCACGACTAATACATGATCGGCTATATCAACAAACATCTACAGTGTCCGTATTATCACTATCGTACATGACACTCTTGCTATGACTGAAAGGCAATGTTAAAAATACAAATATGTACTCTTAATACAAATTTTAGAAATAAAATAGAGTTCTAGAGATAGAATTTTAGAGATAAAATAAAATCTTAGAGATAAATCCATTCTAACTTGTGTTACAAGTCTTATGTTATATATATATATTATATAGTAAAAGAATCAATATAATATATCACAATACAACACAGTAGATATTGTTTTCTTTATCATTAGAGAGCACCTCATAAAAAATAATTTCATAGCAACATACACTGTAGTAAATCGACGTCCTGCAGACTGAATTTGTCAACTGAAAGACATTTTGAGATGATCGCAATGGGCGCGCGCCCGGCCGAAATGACTAGAGGACATGACGGGATTTCGTTAAAACCCAGTCGCATCGCCCTGTACAATGTTCCGCCGCTGGAGCCTCGCCGTCCTCTCATCGGAGAGCTTCCCGGCGATCCTAGTAAGCGCGTCGGCGTTGCTCCCCTCGCCGGGCACCTCCTCGTACCTCCCGGTCTCCACATTCACCCTCGACACCCGCTGCGCCAGCAACCGCTCGCCGACGCCGACGAGGCTCCTCATGTTCTCCGGCGTCGCGGCGTCCACCGCCGCCGCCGCGCCGCTCAGCGAGTTGGCCTGGACGCGGAGGTAGTTCCGCTCGCTGTGGAGCAGCTGGAACTTGACGGCGACGTGGATGTCGACGAGGTCGGAGCTCGCCGCCATGAAGATGTCGATGATCGGGGCCATCCCGCCGTGGCGCAGCCACGAGAGCGCGCCCCACCGGGAGCACTTCTCCGCCGTGTAGAGACCCTCGTCGGAGGTCAGGCCGGTGCCGATGGACAGCAGCAGGAACCGGCCGTGCTCCTCCTCCGGCGGTGGCTTCAGCAGGGACAACGCCGCCGCCTTCTCCTTCGCCATGATCTCCTCCGTGATCATCGTCATGGCCACCATCGTCTGCAGCACAATTGCACGAACACCAGTCACCAATTAAACCATACAAGCATCTGGTTGGATGTGAATTGTAAATCTGGCGGAAGTCAAACTGTACAGGGTTGTTGGCGGCGACGCCGCCGTCAATGAGGTTGTACTCGCGCGTTCCGCCGGCGCCGTCGTGTGTCCGGAAGCAGTGCGCAGGGAGGTACGTCGGCGCCGCCGACGTGCCGATGCATACGTCGGAGAGCAGCGCGTTCTTCAGAGGCGAGTTCTTCGCCTGCACACAGACACCAAGAAAGGACGTTTATTCAGCTGTTCGATGAGAGCCTCTAGATTTGCCGCCAGTGGCGCACGCCGCGTCGCCGGCAGCGCACGTAGACACGTTACGTACCTCGTACGTGGAGAAGATGACGGGCTGGAGCAGGCGGACGTCGAAGGTGGGGACGACGACATTGGTGAGCGTGTCGCGCATCGTGGTCTCGCCGAGCATCCTCCGGACCACGCCACGGAGGTACCGGCCATCATATTTTGGCCCCCGCGCCGCGGCGATCTTGGCGGCGAGCGTGCTCCACCGCTGCGGGAAGATGCGTGGGCCGTGCTCTAGGTAGAACGGGCTAATGTCCGCGGCGGCGAACATCGGCCGCCGCCGTCCGTCTCCGTCGCCTCCCGGCGCGGCCAGCATCGTGGTGATGAGCCCGCCGGTGCTTGTCCCGGCGATGTAGTCGAAGTAGTCGGCCAGCCTCGCGCCCGGGCCATCCAACCGCTGGAGCTCGCCCTCCAGGAATGCGAGCACCGTGCCCGGGATGACGCCACGGATGCCGCCGCCGTCGATGGTCAGCACCGTCACCCTCTCGCCCACAGCGCCGCACGCCGCTGCGCCGGCGCTGCAGGCATGGTAGAGACGCCGGCAACGAGAGAGGAGACGAGCAGAGGTGAAGTGAAGCATCCTTGGTTGGAGATGGATCCAACTGATAGTGTACTTGTCTTTTGTTAATTAAGCGAGGAGATGGACTGAACTTTATTCAGTTCAGTCTTCAGACGGGTAATGCCAAAGCTTGACTGACCGAACGGATGATTAGTCTTTCGCTAACTCGTCATAAGTGGTTACGTAGTAATGTTTATATCTAATTTTTGATGAGATATTTCTTAATTCATTTTAGCCTAAACAAATAGCCTGTCTGTTCAGATTCATCTCTCTGTCCAAATTTGTTGGATTAAAAAATGTCTCATCCATACTAAGTAGCAACATTTTAAGACGAAAAAAAGTCCCTAAATCAGTAGCTATCATGGTGGTCAGGATTTGACTAGCAAATAGTATTAAATTTAACTGACCTTATCAATATTCAGGGTGTTGGATTTCCGGTGCTGTTAGAACTTTTTTAGTTTAAATTTTAAACACAAATACTTAAAAAACTTGAAACAATCTATGTTTTTCTATTGACAACGGATCGACTCTATAATTCGCCATGTGAATCCTACGAAATACCAGCGCACAAACGTTTTTCTTCGTCTTTTGCCATCGTCATGAGTTGATCATTAACTGACCTCTATTTTTTAAAAACATGGTAAAAAACAAGCATTCATCACACGTGTACAAACACTTTAAAAATTGGATTCGACATATTTTAAAAAAATAATTAGTTATAAATATAAGTATTTACATCACGTAAACTTAAACTTAAGTGAGCTAATTCTACCATAACAAATCTAACAACCATCACTTGAGCTTACCCCACTTGCCCACCTTTATTAATCCCATGCAAAAGTTTATTTTTACCTTTAGAATTTATAAAGTAGAGTATTACCTTACCTTGTTTATTTTTAGTGTGGAAAATTAGTGTTGATGTACAGTGACTGTAATAATTTGCCACGCCACAGGCTAAATAATTTATCTTTCAAAATAAGATTTTTTATTTTAAAACTAAAATTAACAAAGATAACAACATATGTGAGTTAAGACGGTCATAGGCCGACGGTTAATTTGGACATTGGACCTATGGCCCCACTCTTCATCTCGGGTCGTCCGTTTTCCACAGACGACGTGGCTTCGTGAGCCCCGCCTCTCTCCCCCACCCACCCGACCGACAATGGCGCCGCCGCATCCTGTGCTCCGTCCCGCTGCTGGCACAGCGCTCTGCTCCGCCCGCTTGCGCCCACTGCCGCCGGCTACAGCGACGATCTCCCGTGCCTACGTGTGCACACCAACCCTGCACGTCTTTTTTTTTTCGAACGGCCTTCCAACCCTGCACTTTTTTTATAAAAAACATATATAGATATTGACAAGCATTCATGAAAAGCTCAACAGTTTTACATAGATATTAACTTGGAAGTTTCAGAAGTAGATGGGACAAGATTGATGGGTTTCAGCACACATACAGTACATGTACAAAATATTGTTACAAGCTAGAGACAATTTTCAGAGAATGCCAACAGTTTCTGCCTATCAGTTTCGTGCGGTTCGTTTCGAAAAAAACAGAGTCCGCCTATCAGCAGATGAGTTGATAGCTGGCCTACTCAATCAGCTGATTTTTTCCGAACGCAGAGCTGGTGCAGTTACCTACCTTTGTTCCTGCTTCTTATTCTCAAAAGGTAATTTGCGTGGGAAGGGGGATAAGAAAAAGAAAACAATAAATTTGCGTGTCACATGAAAGCATTATTGTTTACAAAGGAAAATCGCCTTTTGACTGTAGAGTTGAAGAAACCTCCTCTCTTTTGCCATAAAGCTCAGTGTAGTTGTAAGTATGCCACGTAGTTAATTAAGTGGCATCTAGTACATTTGTTATTTTTTTCACTTTATCCATGTTTTCTTTTCTTTCCCCCTCTTTTATAAATTCCTCTCACGCGGATTGCTATACCTCGGGATATACTATGGTTCATACGATCGATTATGGGCAAAAAAAAAATCGAACGCCTGCACATACAACCCTTCTGTTGTTGTGCATGGCAGTGCGCTGTGGTATGTACGACGATTTTTTGCTAGCTACTTGTATGAGGCCATGAGCTGCTGCATGCAAATGTTCTCCCTGACTACTATCTTCCCTCAATACTAACTTTTTTATTAAATTTTAAATGATTTTTCGCACTAAATTAATTATCTGATCAATGATCTGGCTCTATCATTGCATTCATTATGTAACAAGATCTCACGTGACTATATTTGAGTGACTTAAAAATTGAGCATTGTTTCATCATTTCTAGAAAAGTGTTTCGAGTAATTTCGTGAAATATTTCAGTGAGATGCAACACTGATAAAATATTAACTACAATACTAACAACTACTACATGAACCATTAAATCCCAGCAAGTGAAACATAAATAAAAATCCATGTGAAACCAACAACATATTTGTAAAATATTTAATAGTATTGAAATATTTTTATATCACTCATGAAACATCAAGTTATGGTTATTAAAACATTATAAATATACTAAGTGAAACATCCAAAAGAATATTACGTGCAACATTTACAAATGACCTGATAAAACATAAAATAATATATTATTTATTAAAATATCTAAATAACACCATATGCAACATTAAAAAATCCATCATAGCAAAATAACTTAAAAATATTTTCATCAAAATATATGAGATCCTGTTATAAAGATTTAATTGTCATAAATATAACGATGTGATATTATCCTAAATAGAAAAAATGTTTTAAGTACTGGCTGCTACCCTCATTGATGGTGTCTAAGAAGAACCTTTCGTTATTTGACTCTCCCATCTGTTCGTAACATTAAATAATACAGAAAATAAGTATACATACAAAAGGTGCATGGTATATTACATACTTATCGTTTTATAACACTTGTCATTTTGGACAAGACTAAAGTCAACTTGACCATGAAGAACTTCTAAATTCACTTGCTTAAGATATATGTAACCTATATGTATGAAGTAATCAATAACTAATATGTAAGCAATAATTAACTTACTAATTCATTTACTTATGTACGCACAAACAATTATACATTGTGTATGCAATAATTAATTACTAGGTATGTATGAAAAGAGTTACATATAATTAGTCGGCATACATCATATATAATATAAAAATTGTCTAGTTGATATAACTTACCTTAATGGTTCTTGGCGGCCTTGAGACCACGGAAGCTGAAGCGTCACTCGCGTAAGCAGTTGGACCACGTAATTCTGACAAGAAAAACAATCATTAATTAAAAGCAATCTGAAGCGGCAGCGCATTCGGCGATGGCGACGACGAAATCCTAGGCGGCGACGGCGGCGGGCCGGGCCGGACGGTACGGTCTACGTGTAGATCGAGGAACCGGACCTATAGGCGTGCGGCGGCGGTAAAGGAGGAGATGGTTCCGACGACGACGAGCTTGGAGAGATGAAAATCTGCTAAGTCGTCTCAAGAAGATAATGCCCCAATATATATACCATGCTCTTTAGTCCTGGTATATATTACGAACCTGAACTAAAGATATCATTAGTCCCGGTTACAAACACCAACTGGTCTCGGTTGGTGTTTGTAACCGGGACTATAGATATCTTTATCCGGTTCGTCATACCAACATGGACAAAAGATGAGTTCCTGCTATTTTCGAATTTTTTTTGTTGTGGCTATGGATAAGAACCAAGACTAAAAATACATTAAAAATAGGTTAAAATTGTAATAAGATTTTAAAAAATCATATATAATTAACCTTGGCCCAATTAAGTGTATTAAAAATAATAAAAAATCATAAAAATAATGAGACTACATTAAAATAGGTTAAAATTATAATAAAATTTTAAAAAACATATATAATTAACCGTTAAAAATAATAAAAATCATAAAAATAATAAGAATACATTCAAACATTCAACCAAAATACTTACATCAGGTCTGGAAATAGTAGAGGCCAATGTAGTCTATATAATTAAATTACATCGTCCATGCACCAAGATAGTATAAGTAATTTACACCATCCATGCAATCAATCTCATAACGTGATGGTTGACGCAACATACTTTCTTCTTATGAATGTTCCTTCTACGATCGTTGCGTAAGTAAGGGGTATCCTCATTTGATAAGAGGATGCTCGGGTCAATCGTCACCACGAACGGAGGTTGCCCGTCAAACTGATCGTAATCTTAGTCTGTCTTATCCTCGACTCTGATGATTTTTCTTTTTTTGGGAGAACCACGTGACGCTTTGGCTCATCGGGCCCTTTCTCCTTCTTTGGTTTGCTACACATGTCCTTCACATCGAAAACTTGTGTTACATCATTGGCTACGACGAATGGTTCGTCTGAGTACCCAACCTTGTTAAGGTCAATTGTTGTCATCCCACAGTCATCAATCATTACGTATCCACTAGTCAGCATAACCCATTGGCACCGAAACAGAGGGACCTTCAAAGGTCCATACTCAAGTTCCCATATTTCGTCGATGGCACCATAATACGTGCTAGTTGTCCCATAGTATCTCATGGCATCGATACAAACAACACTGTTTTGGTCGTGCTCTTTTTGTCTTGGGTTCTTATGCAAAATGTATACCCATTGATATCATATCCTTGGAATGTCGAGATTGAGCAAGATTGTACCCTCGCAAACAAGGCTAGTTGTTGGTCAATCGTCTCATTACCCATGAGATGTTGTCTCAACCAAGCGGAGAAAATATCAATGTGATGACGTGTAATCTAGGCAACGGACTTCCCGATGTTTTTGGAGCGAACAATCGCCATGTGCTCCTCGATGTAAGGAGTCATGAACGAAGATTGGTTCAAAACCGTGAAATGTGTTTTACAGAATAAATCATTGTCTATAGTCATTATTTGTTTCTTTCCAAGAGTCCTCTTTCCCCGTAGTCTCCCCTCATGGCTTGATTCGGGGACCCTGATTGGACGAAGGTCTTCAATAAATTTTATGTGAAACTCGATGACCTCCTATGTTACATACCCCCTGGCGATGTATGCTTTCGGACGAGAACGATTATGAACGTATTTCTTTAGAACGCCCATATACCTCTCGAAATGGAACATGTGGTGTAGGTACATATGACTGAGAATACCGATCTCTTTGACAAGATGGCGTAGAAGATGCGTTCATTATATTGAACAAGAAAGATGAAAAGATCATCTCAAAGCTTACAAGACAGTGGCATCATGTCATTTTGTAGAGCTGTTAATCTGTCTGGATGGATGGCCTTGTGTGAAATGGCTTTGTTATTATTGTCCGGATATTATCAGGAAGATACCCCAAATTTTAACAGGAAGCAACTGTGTCATGAACACGTAGCAGTCATGAGACTTTAGGTTTGTGAACTTCTTCTCTTTCATGATTATTATTTCTTTTATATTCAATGAGTATCCAGACGGTACCTTGATGCTATCTAAGTATTCAAACATGCTTTTCTTCTCGGTCTTGCTCAGAGTATAGCTGGTTGGACTTAAGTAATAGCTTCCTTTCTCCTTTGGTTCCGGATGATGGCCGTCACGTTGTTTCATATGTTTCAGATCATGACATGCTTCAAGCGTATCTTTTGACTTCCCATATATATCTAGGAAGCCTAGCAGGTTGATGCAAAGGTTCTTAGTAAGGTGCATCATGTCGATTGCGTGCGGACATCTAACACTTCCCAATAAGGTAATACCCAAAAATAGACTTCTTCTTCCACATCGCTGTGTGACCATCTTCACTTGCTATAAGTTGGCTCCTAGGTCATTTTCAAATACTACTTTTAGATATTTCACCATAGCAAACACAATTTTTCCATTATGATGTTTAGGCTTAGTACGGTGGTTTGCCTTCTGTCAAAATGTTTGCCTTTCTTTCATAAAGGATGGCTTGCAACAAGAAATCAACGATGACCCATGTACACAACCTTCCTACAATGTTTCAAATACGTACTATCAATTTCATCCATACAGTGGATACAGTCCCTATACCCCTTGTTTGATTGTTCCGAAGTGTAGGCCAATTGTTAATGCTTACGAACAACAACGCTTGTAGGTTTTGCTCCTGTTTATCCTCATCCCACACAAGGACATCTTCTTTCTTTCACAACAGTTGCAGATCTTCAACCAATGGTCGTGGGTATACATCAATGTTGTTACCATGTTGCTTTGGGCCTTCAATAATAATCGGCATCATGACATACTTTCACTTCATGCGGAACTAAAGGGGAAGGTTATAGATACATAGGGTCATAGGCCAAGTGTTATGATCGCTGTCCATCTCTCCAAATGGATTCATGTCATCCGTACTAAAACCGAACATTTTGTTCCTTGCATCATTCTGAAGTCTTCAAATATTCCGTCGATGGTTCGCCACTACGACCCATCGGCGGGGTGTCTCAACATCTCGTCTTATTTACATTCTTCTGCATGCCAGCGCATCATTCTAGCTTGTTCTTTGTTCCTGAACAAATGCCTCAGACGTTCACCTTAGCAGGAACTCTCTTCTTCGAACACTGTCCATCAACATCACCAGGGTCATCTTGTCCAATCTTGTATTGTGACGCCTTACAAACCGGGTATGCTTCAAGGTTCTTGTATTCATCACCGCGATAGAGGATACAATTGTTTCGACATGCGTGTATCTTATAGGCTCCAGTCCTAGAGGGCAGACTACTTGTTTAGCTTCATACGTTGTTTTTGGCAATTCGTTTCCCTCCGGAAGAATATTCTATACAAGTTATAATAACTCGCCAAATGCCTTGTCGGTTACACCATTTTTTGCTTCCATTGCAAGAATTTCAGCGTGGTACCCAACTTTTTTGCCCTTGTTGGCAATCTGAATACAAGGGCGTTTTGTGGTCCGCTAACATACGCTCCAATTTCTTGACTTCCTTTCACTTTCGCAGTCTTTCTTTGCGTCACACAACATCTGACCAAGATTGTTTGCACTGTCATCTTTTGCAACACCTCCATCCGCCTCGCTTGTTGTACCATCTGCAAATCCACCGTATTGAGCCTAGTCTGAAATGTTGTCTTCTTCTATATCTTCTTCCATTATAACCCTTAACTCTTCGTGCAAGGTCCAACAATTATAGCTAGGCATGAATCCCGATTGCAAGAAGTGAATTTGAAGAATTCTTGATGTAGAATACTGCTTCTGGTTTTTGTAATTTTTATATGGACAACATATAAAACCCTTAGGCTTGTGGGCATTGGCCACACTCAAAAAATAATGCATGTCATCAATAAACTCCTTCAACTCTCGGTCCGTTGTGTACATCTATTGCCGGTTCATCTACATCAAATAAACAAATTTAAAGGAAGTCAGTGAAAGTGAAAATAATTAAATAAGCATTTAATAATTTAAAACATCATAATTAAAATCAAAAGTTGAGTGGATGAAGAGCAGTGTCCATCATAAACTCAAAGTCCACGGTGTACATCCATTGTCCGTAGACGAGAGTGTTCGAGCTACTTGATGGCATAGGGCCCTGAAAAATTTGGGGCCCTTGAGAGCGAAGACAACGCAGGCTGCCTGTTTGCCTCTCGCCAAGACGCTGTGTAGGTTTTATTTTTACTATTACCATAGTTTTTTTTACCTATTTTACATACAATGCTACACACTAATTTTTCTATTTTCTATAAATTTTCCTTTATATATGTGTATGTGTGCGTGCGCGCTCTAGAACAGACCAATGTTCACGTTGGATATGTCGAAATTACCACATTAATTGAAGAATAAAAGGCTGCACCGTATCATAAAAATAGGTTATAAGATCGTAGATTAAGAAAAAAATGATGAATTGTAGAAGAATTACAACTCTACTTTTATATCTAGATAAGAGGTACAACTGTGTTCTTTTTTAGTACCAAAATGATAAAATCTACAATTATCAATTAAAAAAGACTTATCGGGTTTTAGAAATGTTTCTGTAAATTAGCCCTGTTGAGGCCGCAGGAGGACGAGCTGCTCAAGTGAAGAAAGTTATGAACTATGCGGAGGTGACCTGAGGGGCGAAAAACAAATAAGGCAAGGGATGTGGCCGTGGTAACAATTGGCGGGACTTCTAACATAATCAAGGAGACGTTAAATTTTTTTTGTTAGACATCGATGACACCAAAAATAGGGTGATGGAATCCTGACAGGTTGATAGGCCACAAAGGAACAAGAAGATGGTGGTTACCATGAGAGAGCAAGTCGAGGGGCAACAAAGGATAAAGTGGTTGTGATGGCTTCTAAAAACTATAACAAGGAATCCCAACAATGATAAGATTTAATTCTATAAGATGCCAATGACAACAAAGATGAGAGATGGCATGGCAAATCGATGAGTGGATGAGCAAGAAATGGTGGTTTCCATGGAAAAACAAGCCGAGGGTTGGCAAATAAATAAGGTGATGGCAGCAACTTGTAGAAACTATAAAAAAAGAACCTCGACGTGGTTTATAAGGTGCCTAACAAAGAATAGTAACAGTGGGCAGACAAGTGGAGGGGTGCAAAAGAGTAAGAAGGCATCGCTTGCCATAGGAGAGCGAGCTGAGGGGCAAAAAAGGAGTAAATTGGCATTGATAGTTTGTAGAAACTATAAAAACATAACCCTAACCCTGATAATGATAAGTTCGATTTTATAATGTGCTTAGGTATTGGTAATGGAGTATGGAAGTGAGTATGGAAGTGATAGCTGGTATTGGAGGATGACATGAGAGGCAACATTGGAAATAGAGAGAAGGACAAAAGAATGGTAGTGACTAGCAGGATCTTTGAAAACTATAACAACAGTAGAATTTTTTATAAAATCATAATTTAATGGGGTAGGATATAATCAATTTTATTATTTTAGATCGTTAGACCAATCTTTTTTCAAAAAAACATCCCAATCCTCCATCTGTCCCCGTCCCCATGTGGTATGCTGCGTTACTTTTCTCTGTTTTTTAATCTCTATGACAATTAAAATTAAAATTATTTTTTTGGCAAATAAAAGACCACAAAAGGACCTTCACCTATCAGTCTAGCCGACTGCCGTCCGTCTCTTACGATCCATTTGAACTATTATATTTTTTAGTGAAATCAATACTTGAATACCCATATTGACTATATTTATATTTAAATGCTAACAGAAAAATACATTCTAGACCACCATCCGTATCGAGGCCTCCACTAAACAAAAGAAAATAACTACTGGAAAAACGATTTTTGCATATAGGCTGAAAGGCATCTTTCCATATGGAAAGCCCGCCCGCACGCCCGAGATGGTCCGGGAAAATATCATTTTCGCGTGCAGGCAGCCCAACCGCACGGGAAGATCAATTATCCCGTGCGGTCGGCTTAAGCGGCTCGCATGGGAAGATCCATTATCCCGTGCGAGCCACTTTACCCGATCGCACGGGATAATGATCTTCCAGTGCGGTTCGTTAAATTGACTGTGCGGGAAGATTGATCTTCCCGTGCGCATTATTTTATGTGTACTGCATGTGTTTAGGTCTAGCTCTCTCCTATCTGTGTCCTCTCACCCTGTCTCTCCTCTCTCTCCTCTCCTCTCTCTCAATAATATTATCGATCGATCGAGATGCATGTATATATATATTTGCATAATCATTAAAAGATATTTAATTATTTTCTCATAAAAAAGATATAATTGTACACATCATGCATGTTCATATACATATCATATTTCATCTCGCTATTTACAATAGTTCGAAAGCACATAAAATATAGACTTAATTAGAAATGATTACATATAGTCTTTTCCCCACTCTCTAAGTTGTTTGAATTTATCATTCGTCACAAGCTCACTCTCCGGATCATAGAAATCATCCAAATGGTTACAGACATCACGGCGGATGAAACGGCAAATATATGCAACCAAGTTGAGCATGGTTCGATGTCGAACCGGTTCTCTACAACTAGACCGGCCTCGATCTGTTTAAGAAGGAATACACATTGATATAGGTAGGAAAATTATACAAGATCGATCGTAACGTGTAAAAATATATTTTCTCGAACTTACTTCTTCAAACTTTGTAGTGTATCTCTCGTAGACTCTAAGCATCTCGCACACATAGTAGCCGCATAGATTAGTGCATGGTGGTTGCTTATAACTCTATGTTGAATAAAATTATATACATACATCAATATTTCAAATTAAACACAGTATAAAATGTTAGCATATAGCGGGTATGTAATTACCGGCCATTGTGTCTTCACGAGAAGCTTCCTCTTTTGTGGATTATTGACCGGTCCACCGTGTCTTACGTAATGTCTGTGTGTTCTATGTAGACAAAATAATTGTTTGAGTTAATTGTTTCTTCAAGAGTAACAACAAACAATACTTATTAAATGCCGCATGACAGTACTTACAAATTCAACAAAACGAGAAACTCTTTGAATGATTCTTCCTTGTAGTGTGCCGGATCTAGCACTACGGTCAAGTGGTCCCGCGGATATACCAGAAAAAGTATGTAGTAATCACTGCGAAGAAGATATGTTAATTATAGGTGCTATCGTAGTAAAATATCGGTTGTACAAAAGAGTATAACGTACCGCAGTGCATAAGGGACCATGTGGACATTTTTGTCTTTGTGCGCGACCACCACTCTGCCCAAGTACAATGCTACCGCGACTATCTTCTCCTTGTGCATTTTTTTGATGATCGCGTCTTTTTGGACTTTGTTTTACCTTTGAGCTCATCGAAATCTGCACGAATATTAATGGTGTGTTCTGTCCAGCAAATCCTTGTTGGGTTAATGTATCCTACTGGATGGTTGCCCTTTTCGCGTTGTGGAATTGCATCCTAAGTAATGTAGTGGGTAATTTATCATAAGTTAGTTTGCAAATGAATTCATTTATGACATTAAATACGATTGACTTATAGGCAAAATGCAGCAACAAGATTTATATCCATTTTTTCCATCTTGAATAATGCGTGAAGGTCGTTGAAATCGATTACCAGCATCCCATTTGGTCCACTGATGAAAGCGTGATCCGGGACCATCACAGTAATCATGCCGAGGTCCTTTTTAGTCGCCTTTAGATACCAGTCATGCATCAGCCTCATTTCCCAGGGCATGTCTTCCATGACGTGCCACGGCAAGAACGGCTTCTCGTACTCATACTTTGTTGGCATTTCGTTGGAAGTCCAGTTTTGTAGGTCATTCTTTGATTTTTCACCGATATTTGTGAATCCGACAACTTTGGAGTTTCATCCTCTTCGTCGGCCGCTGCACTCCCCCGAAAGCCCGGAACACTAACTTTTCCTTATATACAACCATTTATTTCTTATCATAGGTTGATCTAACCATTTTTGGGATAAACTGATGAGGTTCAAGCTTGCTCGGACTTGAAAGACTTGTGGTTTTCAGAAGAGGCCTTTCAGGTAGCGCCAATGCTAACTATGGTGTGAGAGGAGATTGATGAATATCTTGTACTTCGGATGGAGGTTGTTCTACGGTGACTTTAGGGGCTAACAGATGTGGTGAATCAGGACTTTTTGGTTTAGGGAAGGAGGGAGATGGGGAAGCAGGCCGATTAGGTGGCGAATCTGGCCCTGGTGGAGAAGACGGTGCAGGCGCAGCAGCAATCTGAGGAGCCGACGGGATTGGGGATGCTGACTGTGGACCGACCAGTAGGATATCTTGTCGATGCCATAGTATAAACTGATTCACCGCGTCCCCAAGCAATTATATCCCTTCTGGTGCTGGAATATCTAGCTCTAAACTATTATGCTCTACATGCACATTGGCCACTTGCAACCTTGCATATTCTTTAGGGATTGATGTGTTGTGAAATTGACGCCCTGGTATCGCAAGTCATGTACCCACCTCCTTTCTCTTACCGGCCCTTCCTATCGGCACGAGCAAGAGGGTTACGCGGAGGCTACGCTAGCCGAAAACAAAAACTTTTACCGCGCAAACCAGGAACACTTGCAAGTAAGGGTCGATAGGTCGTTACCGATTGGAGTAGAGTGCAGCGGAATAGCCAATCAGGGCAATCCGATCCGGAACAGTGTAGCCGATTCTCGCAAGCCGACAGCCGATTCCCGGAGACAGTCGATTCGCCAATCAGCCGATTCGCGCCTCGCTCCGAGTCGTCCGACTGTGTTCTCACGCCTCGCTCCGATGCGCTCGACCGCAGCCGATTCCTCCACAGTCGATGAACAGCGTGCAACGTAGCAGCGCCTCTACCGGTATCCACACGTCCGGGGACAGAACGCCGAACACCCGTGTGCTAGCACGCGATGCAAGGCTAGGGTTTGGCTCGAAAGTGGGGAGGGTTTCCGTGGAGATTGATCTCGGCGACTTCTGTTGCACGCGATGCAATTGACGTGTCACAGCTCTCCACCCCTCCCTCCTTTATATAGAGTTGGCCGACTAGGACTAGTGGCCGATCAGGACTCTATTTTTGAACCGGATCTCATCCGTATCTCATAGAGTTGGCCGCCCATACGTCGTAAGCCTATAGGACTCTATCCGATCGGATCCCTATCCGATCGAGCCGTATCCGAGTCCAACTCGAATGCCTGTTCTTATCCCCTTAAGCGTGCGACCCTGTAGGTTCAGGTATACTCGGTTTCGGCTATAGTCTAACTTAGCCGATCGTCGGCTCGAGTCCAACTCAGCCGACCACACCAGGCGCCTAGCAAGCACATATTGACACCATAGTATACAAGAATAATATCGGCTCGAACCCGTAATGTGTACACAAATCCCTTTGCCTCACGATACCGCTTAAGCTATAGACAAGATGTGTGCCATCCCTTCAATAGCTTAACCATTCACTCGAACCGTATTGGATTATCTGTCTGTTGATTGACTCCTCAATCAACTTAGCATAGCCATGCATTTCCATAATCCATCACCTCGAGGGGCCCAGAGATATCTCTCCAAAGGAGGGGCAAATTCCATCTTGATCACTCACATCCCACTCCATGTTTCATAGCAAACCCAAAAACTACCTTTATAACTACCCAGTACTTATTGATCAATACAAGATGTCTATTTCATGGAACTGAATAACACTTTATTCATTTATTCATAAACATTGACGTGATATCCAACATCTCCATGTTGCCTCTAGGGCATATCACTAACAATCTCCCACTTGCACTAGAGTCAATCATGTAAGTATCTAATACCCATTGCTCTTGTGTGCGCCTCATGCTTCGGCTGAGGGAGAGGTTTTGTCAGCGGATCGGCTATGTTGAGATCCGTGTGCACTTTGCATATCTTGACATCACCTCTGTCCACTATCTCGCGGATGAGATGATATCGCCGAAGTATGTGTTTGGACTTCTGATGTGACCTCGGCTTCTTGGCTTGCGCAATGGCTCCACTATTGTCACAATAGAGAGACATTGGACCAGTTGCACTAGTCATCACACCAAGCTCAGAAACGAATTTCTTGATCCAAACAGCCTCCTTTGCAGCTTCTGAAGCAGCAATGTACTCGGCCTCCGTTGTAGAATCAGCAACAGTATCCTGCTTGGAACTCTTCCCACTGATCGCGCCTCCGTTCGGGCGAACACGAACCCGATTGTGATCTATAATCATCCTTGTCTGTTTTGGAAGCTAGCATCGGTGTAACCACTTACAACGAGCTCTTCTTCACCTCCATAGACTAGGAACATATCCTTAGTTCTTCTCAAGTACTTAAGGATATTCTTTACTGGCAGTCCAGTGACCTTCACCGGATCTCGACGTATCTGCTCGTAGCACTCAAAGCGTACGAGACATCGGGCGTGTACAAAGCATGACATACATGATGGATCCAATTGCCGAAGCATATGGAACCATACCCATCTTATTCCGCTCATCATGTGTCCGAGGACACCGATTCTATTTCGGATTTCATGGCTCCAAGCCACTTGTTGGAATCGGGTCCCACCATCGCTTCCTCATAGGTCTTAGGTTCATCGTTGTCCAACAACAATATATCACGTTGTTCCACACTGTGTACTGCAAGCGCACGACGTGATCTTTCGGACCTCCGTGGGCTGGTGTATCTACAACCGGTGGCGCAACTCTTTGCTCCTCCCGTTGTGGTTCCGTGGTCGCCGAAACATTTTCTCGGTGTTTCTTGAACTTCTTCAAGATGCACCGCTCCTACTAACCCTTCTTGAAAGAAACTCTTTCTCCAAGAAGACACCGTGTCGGGCGACAAACACTTTGCCTTGTTCCCGATTATAAAAGTAATATCCCTTAGTTTCCTTAGGATATCCCACAAAGAAGCACTTGTCGATTTGGGTGTGAGCTTGTCGACTATAAACGTTTTACATAAGCTTCGCATCCCCAAATTTTGAGAAAAGACAGACTAGGGGGTTGCCCGTCCATATCTCATATGGTGTCTTTTCAACCGACTTAGATGGAACTCTATTTAGTGTGAGCGCAGTGTTTCAAGAGCATATCCCCGAAGGATAACGGAAGATCACTTTGGCTCATCATCGACCGCACCATGTCCAACAAGGTGCGATTTCTCCGTTCGGACACTCCGTTCCATTGTGGAGTTCCCGGCGGAGTCAACGTGGAACAATTTCACAATCTTTCGATGATTACCAAACTCTTGGCTCAAGTATTCTCCTCCATGATCGATCGTAGAAACTTGATTGTTTTCCCTAAATGATTATGTACTTCATTCTGGAATTCTTTGAACTTTTCAAAGGATTCGGACTTATGCCTCATTAAGTAGATATAACCATATCTACTAAAGTCATCGGTAAAGGTAATGAAGTACGATAACCACCTCTCGGCCGTTGAGCTCATTGGTCCACATACATCGTATGTACGAGTGCCAATAAGTCACTTGCTCTCTCACTATGTCCCGTGAAAGGTGCCTTTGTCATCTTACCAAGTAAACAAGACTCGAGATGTCTCAAATGATTCAAAATCAAAAGAGTGAAGCAATCCATCCTTATGGAGCTTCTCCATGCGTTTCTTATTTATATGGCCTAAGCGACAATGCCGATAAATGTGGGGTTTATATCATTAGAGAGTTGCCTTTCGTATTAATGTTATAGATGGGAGACGCTTCAAGATTCAAAACGTATAATCCATTCACCAATGGAGCATGAAAATAGAACATATCTCTGAGATATATTGAACAACCATTGTTCATTGATCTAAAATCATATCCTTCCGCTTGCAAACACGAAGCGGAAATAACGTTTTGACATAGTGTTGGAACACAATAACAATTATTTAATTCCAAAACTAATCCCGAAGGTAGATGAAGTGGTACTCGTGCCGACAAGAATCGTAGCAACGCTTGCTCCATGCCGACGCGCAGTTCACCTCGCCCCTTCTCAATCCTCTACTTCTTCTCATTCCCGCAACGACTTGCAAATATGAGCTACCGATCCGGTATCAAATACCCAAGAGTCGTAGGTGAAGTAGCAAGATTAATGTCTATAACATTAATACCTGAAGCGTAAGTCGTACTTTGCTTCTTTTTGAGATCCTCCATGTACTTCTTGCAGTTCCTCTTACAGGCTCTGTCTCCTTGCAATAGAAGCAAACGGCATCCGATGCCGCCGACCCCTTCTTGCCCTTCTTTGCATTGGAGGCACTCGCGATCTCATCGGGAGTTAACTTCCTCTTGGTGCAAAGCTTCTTGACAGTGGTTTGCGCTTAGCCTTCGCATCATCATCACATGATGACCGTTTTCTGGATACTCTCCTCAGCTGTCTTTAGCATCCCATGCAATTCAGCCAAGGTTCTATCCATATTGTTCATGTGATAGTTTAATATGAATGGCTCGAAGCTCGGAGGGAGCGACTGGAGAATCACATCAGTAGCCAACTCTTGGCTAAGGGGAAAACCTAGTTTTTCCAGACTCTCGATATAGCCAATCATCTTTATCACATGCGGACTGACGGGATTCCCCTCAACAAGCCTGCACGCAAACAAGGACTTTGAGGTGTTGAACCTCTCGGCCCGAGCTTGGTTCTCAAACATGCCACGCAGTCCCTGAATAATAGTGTGAGCATCGCTGCTCTCATATTGCTTCTGAAGCTTAGGGGACATTGTAGCAAGCATGAGACAGCTTATATCTAGGGCATCATTAGTGTGCTTCTCGTAAGCTCTCCGTGCAGTTGCAGTGGCATTATTTGGCAAATCCTCAGGATAGGGTACTTCAAGAACGTACTCCTTACGCTCTTGCTTGAGAACAATTCTCAAGTTGCGATACCAATCCATAAAGTTTGTTCCATTTAATTTTTCCTTTTCGAGAATAGATCGCAAATTAAAGGTACTGGGTGTAGTATTAGCCGCCATTTATTCTACAACAGAAAAAGCAAAGTTTAGCACAATGTTTATGCTATGTCTTTTGTTAAACAATTTAACATTAGACTCCCATTACGTATTTTCCACCTTCCCTCTAGGTTACGTATTGGGTCAAGATCCACATGTTAATTAATTTTCTAGTGAGCTTTGGCATCACTGCTAGAAAATTAGTAACATCGGTAAGCAACTCCTTGCTAATCACATCTCTATGTGACTCTTGTTGTTGGTGTGGCATCTCCATGCCCCGGCCCCAACCTATGCCCCAAGGCCCAAAACTGTTTTGATAGCCTTGTTAAGTAAACCAAATGCTCCTGCATGTATATGTCTGACATATACCCCCTCGTGTTATGATAGAGAATGGCACTCTGCTTTGGCAGACCCACCATTGACGAGCATAACGGTGACGGGTGCAACATTTGGAAGGGCATCATTACTACTTAATTTTGCGAGGGATGCTATCCTATCAAACAAACATATCACATATGAAAGCAAGAAGAATAGCAATAAATAGTATGGCCCCCTTCACATGGTGATCTCCATCTCCATGCCGGTGTAGAGGATCTCCATCTTCAACACCGTTCTTCCGAGTGCCGAATGCTTGATTTCTTCAAACTAAGCTACTACTATAGAAGCTCTAATTGAAGATTACATCGACTCGCAGGTCGTGAAAGAATATTACAAGCATTGCACGTATGAAAGAATATTACAGGGATTGCACATATGAAAGAATATTACATGCATCACATGCATCTCATACATACAATAGGGCCATACCATCTCAAAGCATTCTCTGCAAAAACAAGTTAGGCGTAGAAACGTTTTCTACTTATCGCAGAGCTACGGCATCGAGACAACCTATAAGGGGGGTACGCACACGGTGGTCCCGGAACACCACACGAAATTCATAGATCCAATCTATGAAATCGCTTACGGAAACCATATCGGCATAATCATATTATGCCGTCCCGATACACTATCAAGGGAGATGGTTTGCGTAGGCGCGAGGCAGCAACAAAGTTGGACTACGAGATAGCTTCGGTATAATCACATTATACCGTTCCGATACACTATCAAGGAACGCTATCTCGAAGCCGACTCAAACCGAGTTATATGGAAATTGCTTCGACGTAATCACATTACGCTGTTCCGATACACTATCAAGGAACGCAATTACCATGAACTCTCCTCAACAAATCTTGTAAAACCGATTGATCTAATCAACCCGTGCGCAAAACTTGTTCCAGATCCAATCTAAAACCCGAACTAAGCAAGATTAGCTCTGATACCACTGAAGGGTTACACGGAGGCTACGCTAGCCGAAAACAAAAACTTTTACCGCGCAAACCAGAACACTTGAAAGTAAGGGCCGATAGGTCGTTACCGATTGGAGTAGAGTGCAATGAATAGCCAATCGTGGCAATCCGATCCGAACAAGTAGCTGATTCTCGCAAGCCGACACCGATTCCGAGACGCCGATTCGCCAATCAGCCCGATTCGCGCCTCGCTCCGAGTCGTCCAACCGTGTTCTCACGCCTCGCTCCGATGCGCTCGACCGCAGCCGATTCCTCCACGCCCGATGAACAGCGTGCAACGTAGCAGCACCTCTCCGGTATCCACACGTCCGGGACGAACGCCGAACACCCGTGTGCTAGCACGCGATGCAAGGCTAGGGTTTGGCTCGAAAGTGAGGAGGGTTTCCGTGGAGATTGATCTCGGCGACTTCGTTGCACGCGATGCAATTGACGTGTCACGCTCTCCACCCCTCCCTCCTTTATATAGAGTTGGCCGACTAGGACTAGTGGCCGATCGGACTCTATTTTTGAACCGGATCTCATCCGTATCTCATAGAGTTGGCTGCCCATACGTCGTAAGCCTATAGGACTCTATCCGATCGGATCCCTATCCGATCGAGCCGTATCCGAGTCCAACTCGAATGCCTGTTCTTATCCCCTTAAGCGTGCGACCACGTAGGTTCGGGTATACTCGGTTTCGGCTATAGTCTAACTTAGCCGATCGTCGGCTCGAGTCCAACTCCGCCGACCCGTCAACAGCGGCGCCTAGCAAACATATTGACACCATAGTATACAAGAATAATATCGGCTCAACCTGTAATGTGTACACAAATCCCTTTGCCTCACGATACCGCTTAAGCTATAGGCAAGATGTGTGCCATCCCTTCAATAGCTTAACCATTCACTCGAACCGTAATGGATTATCGTCGTTGATTGACTCCTCAATCAACTTAGCATGGCCATGCATTTCCATAATCCATCACTTCGAGGGCCGAGATATCTCTCCAAAGGAGGGGCAAATTCCATCTTGATCACTCACATCCCACTCCATGTTTCATAGCAAACCCGAAAACTACCTTTATAACTACCCGATTACGGAATAGTGTTTGGTAGTCCCAAAGTAGGCTACTACACATGTTGGAATCCATGGTGATCTCGGTCTAAGGTCTTTGTACCAACACTACTCGAGACCAACTAATGGCACATTAATTCCCGTAGTGTCTCATAATGGGTCTATCCAACAATGTGTTCTCCAACACATGTGTCCATGTTTATTGATTTGGTATCTCCATATCCATGATCTATGAGACATGATCATCAATCAATAAACATGCCGATCTTAGAATCATATTTGTTCCAACAATATGACATATGATCAGGGATCGTTTAGAAATAGATTCATACATAAAGAGTCTCATAAATAAGTCACGTACTTATTGATCAATACAAGATGTCTATTTCATGGAACTGAATAACACTTTATTCATTTATTCATAAACATTGACGTGATATCCAACATCTCCATGTTGCCTCTAGGGCATATCACTAACAAGCTACACGGCGTTGGAGCAGTTATGTTATCTACTGGATAAGGTGTCGTATCTACTGACCCGACGCTGCTGGGCACCTGTACTGTTGGTTCTTCGGATTGCTGAAACAAGTGCGGGAAGGCTTGGCGATTTTGTGCAACAAGAGAGTAGAAATATTCTTCAACTTGTTTTGCTATCTTCTCTTCCAATTTCTATTTGTACCTGTCTCGTTTCTTGTAACTCGTAACTTCCTCAGGAAACCCTTCTTTCCAACTCGTCCTTGATGATACACCTCTTACTCGTCCGGAATGTTCGAGGTTGCCCAATGCAGCTGTCAACTGATCAATTTCCCTCTTGGCAATGAATTCCCCGGTCTTCTCTTTCTCCGCCATGTCCTTCAGACTACTAGTCACACACTCGATATCCGGATCCTCGAAAAGGATCTCTCCCTTGTCGGTGACTTGGCTCGTGCTCCATGCCCAAACCCAGTTTTTTCTTCTTTCCTTTAGTGCATCTACAAGCAGGGGCTTGCCTTGGGCGGAAAACTTTTCTTCTGTTGCTCGCTACTTTTCTACATGGCCATCGTAGCCGCTAGAGCCCAATTGGTGTGGGTATTTGTTCCTTTTTGCTGGTTCGGACATCTTTTCCCTCCGCGCTAAGGCTTCAGGGCTTGACATCTTTGCCACGAACCTGTCCCATTTGGCAGCGTAATACCACCGTATTATTCGAATGGAGACTTGTTCTTTTTTGCACGTAGTTAGTGTTCATGTCCGACTTGCACTGCCTCCACCGATGCGCCATCGTTTTCAAGGCAAACTCTTTTCCTAGAGCCTCTAAACTAGGCAGATATACAAGCCACTCCTGCAACTCATTCCACATAAAGTTCTTCAGGTTGTCATCCACCTGCTCCCAGGAATCTACATTTAAAGGTCTGTGGGTTCTGGCCAGTACCCCACAAGTGCTGCTAAATTTTGTCATTGCTACCTTGGGCTCCACTGGCTTCCCATCCTGGTTCAGAGAGGTGATGTAGTATGTCTCCTTGGGGGTTGGTTCTTACTTTTCTGACCACGTCTTTTTTTTGACGTCCTCCAGCGCTCGCGAACCTGTCAGTTTCTACCGGACCGGACGTTTATAGTAACGAATATGACAGCACGCAGAGTAAAATACTTCTGGCGGCACGCATCAAACAATCGTAGACCATCTTCTCACATTTCTTACATATCCTCCATCAAAGATTCAAGAAACACATCTAGATCGATGCCAGGCTATTTTGGCCCTTGTATAAGGATAGTCAACAAAATATACTTTCGCTTCTGACATAACCATGTAGGAAGGTTATACATGGTGAGCAGAATAGGCCAAGTGTTGTGCAAGCTGCTTAGGTCACCAAACGGATTCATTCCATCTGTGCTCAACGCAAACCTGACATTTCTAGGATCCTTTGCAAATTCTAGGTGCTTTGAATTAAAGTTTCTCCATTGTCGAGCATCGACAGGATGTAAAATCATGCTATCTGTCTTTCGACCCTCTTGATGCCATCTCATCAACTCGGCGTCGATGGGGTTCGAGAACAATCGCTTCATGCGATCTTTTACTGGCAAGTACCACATCACCATGGCCAAAATCTTTTTTCTGGCTCGACCAATGCATTTGGTTCGGCAACATCACTATCGGCGACACTGTTATCCTTTTTGTACCTACTCGCCTCATAAGTTGGACACTTGTCCAAGTCAGTGTATTCCTTGCGATAAAGTACATAGTGATTAATACATGCATGGATTTTTTCAACACCAAGAGATAATGGACATATCAATTTCTTGGCTTGATAGGTGTTAGCTGGCAACAAGTTAGACTTATGAAGCATAGCTCTCAGGAGACCCATCAAGTTGTTGAAACTAGTATCAGACCATCTGTGTCTGGCCTTTAATCTAACAAGTTTTAGCACCGACCACAACACTGTATAATCCATGTCACATCCCTTTGATTGATCATATAAAAGATCTTTCGCTGATTTTAGCAACCCCTCCCAATTGTTTAAATCTCTTGCTTTCTCTGTTAGGACCTCTAGTTCAGCGTGCCGCAACATATCCTCAAGATCAAGATCAATATCAACCTCTGCATCATCAAAACAAGCGCCGCCAAAATCACCCGTCATTTCACGGAATATGTCCTCAATTATAAAATTCTTTGCCTCATCGAACCAAATATCAGGAATCTCCTCAAGAGCGGCGACTTCCCCGTGATAAGTCCAAACTGTGTATTTCTCCATTAATCCACGCTGAATTATGTGTCCCAGAATTACATTCGGATATTTTCACATCTTCTGATTCTTGCAATCCACGCAAGGAATAAAAGTATCCTTCCAATTCTTCCTCAAAGTGTGTGCCTTAGCCTTATTAATAAATGTTAATGCTTCTCTCATGAACACCGGATGAGTTATCCGCGTCTCATACATCCATGTCCGATCCATCTAAAAAAATTCACAGCAAAAAATAATATTATATTGCAGGTGTTTTCTACATAGACAAAAACTTAAATCCTACTTTATAACTAAACCCTCATTCACAACAAAAAATAATATTAATACACTATTAATTACCAAAAAATAATGGGTCATTCAAAAAACAATATATTTGACCTACTAATTAAAAAAAGCTCAAAATGACCTATTGAAACAAGTTTAAATATCTTCGCATTCAACCAATAAAATTTTACAAAAACAGAAGCAAATGAAAGAGAAGATCAAGTATTTTACCTTTTATACTGATTTCAATTGAAGATTTCAAGTCTAAAACATCCCCCAAGAAATTTCCTATTTTTGGAGAGAGAAACACCGAGTTGAAAAAGTTCAAATATCTTCGCACTCAACCAATAAAAATTTAAAAAATAGAAGCAAATGAAAGATAAGATCAAGCATGTTATCTTTTGTATTGATTGCAATTGAAAAATTAAAGTTGAAAACCTTTTCCCCTATAATTGGTTTTTTTAGAGAGAGAAACGCCAAGTTTAAAATGGCTATAGTCAGGTTGGGTAGATATTTATGACACATCATCGCATGTGGCCCACTTAAGGGACCGCATCGGAAAATATATTATTCCATGCGATTACTTAAGTGGGTCGCACGGAATAATGCTCAATTATCTCGTGCGGGTGCTAAAGTGGGCCACACGGAATAATGACATTATCCTGTGCGGTTCACTTAAGTGACCGCACGGGATAATATCTTTTTCCGTGCGGTCAACAAACGGCCCCCTCGGGACCGGTTTTTCCAGGCGCGGCCACTTATGACCCGCCTGAAAAGTATTGGGGGCCTCGTCAAAAAAACCAAATCTTACTAAACTTTCTCAATATCCCACCTTAAATTTTTATAAAACTAGTAGCCCCATTACTTATATCCCATTAGACATCTAAGGAGCTATTTACCCATACAATTTGATATTGATGCTTTTATCAATAAATGATCTTTTTAGGAGATACATAAATAATCTTAAGATGATCATAGCATCTAAATTATATATATGATCTATCGTCACTAATAAATTAGACAAAAATCTTTAAATGATATTATTTTTTTACATCATAACATGTACCCCATCTAGCATTATTTTTATATAGACAACATTTTGAAAATAAAAACGTGGCCAGTTGAACATCATACTGTTCGTACCAAGCACGTGGGTTACACCAAGGAATCTTAGCAATGAAACAACCATGGTGTAGCCTCAACATGTATTTGTGTTATATGACACTTTACTTTAGTGATAATTTGCTAAAAATACTACGACCTCTATTTCAAATTTTCTTACTTAATTGGAGAGAGATAATTTAGAATGCATGTCTTTACCCCATGTCGGGTTGTAGGCTCAACCCACTTCAAAGCATTTCAAGGATGCTTCATAGAGTGGAATTCTCCAAAAAAAATTAAAAATGAAGATGAAAATAAATGAAAACTAAACAAAATTTATCTAAATTTATTCTTTTGTTGGGTTTAAAACCCATTCTTAATGGAAATATTCAAACATTTTAGAGGGACCAATAGAATGAATATATCAAAAATTTCAAATAGAATCTAACAAATTGGACTTTCATAGGAAACGCATCTATTGTTTTGACACCACATTTTCTCATAAATTAAAAACTACATGGTTTCAAGTAATTTTAGTTTAAAATTTATATGCTACAAGGGAATTAGAAGAAAATCATAAAGAGCGTTCAAAGCACGTTAAATAAATTCAATTTTAGTTTAGGATACAGTAAAAGAATATTTTTGATAGAAAGCCACCTACACATGGACATTTGTAATAAAATTTCATGCACATTTAAATGTTATAAAACCGGCCCCGATAGCACATCAGTAGCTGAATGCGGAAAAAACGTTATAGGAAATCCAAACACAATAACGACACCGATGCATGGTATTTGTTAACGAGGTTCAACCAAAGCCTACATCCCGGGGGCATTAGTTACGGGCACTCCTCCCCGATCCAGCATATTACAGTGTATCCAGGTATCCACGACCCTCCACTGGCTAAGCCGCCGATCAGTCATACCCACATTTATGCTATTGCTGTCTTGCGGTTACAACCAGTGTGCCTCTCTATTTAAGAGAGAACCTGGAACCTAGAATAGAGTTTGACTTTTACTATATTTCTAACACTTAGTACAACTCAAGTCTTAAACTGTAACCGACTTTATATACATATTTGATAATAACTCTAACATTAAATGAGGTGCCCAAGTATACATGTGAGCTACCTTGCTAGTTTTAGTTTTAGATAAAAATTCATATATTTTATTGGGGGTTCTAAATTCTTCTTATGTTACACTATATTGGGGCCTCAAGCGTGGGTTTGCTGGAGGGATCAACAATATTGGCTATAATGTCAATTGGATATCCACCAGGTACAACTGAAAAACAACGATGAATCATTTTTTTCCTTTCATTTACATACCACCGTGCAAGTGTTTGCTGAATAATTTTTTCCTTGATTGTGATGCCCGTGGTCGTCATAGATATCAGTACTCTAATATATATGTGTTACAAAGAGAAGGTAGAACTTGTGCAAAGATAGCATGAATATAAAGAAATAGCAAGATCTGGTGTGACAGGTCCCACGACATATCTAAGTTTTAGGAAAGCAATTTGACCAATGAAAGAAATTGTGATCTTCTAACATATATAGAGTAATTGTATTACCCTGTGGTTCGGAATTTTCGTTGCTGTACAAAGCTTTGGTTTACATTTTGGCTGCTGTATTCTACAGGTCAGATTGTTTTTGTAGCATTTACCGATGTTGGATTAATTTCTCGAGCATCTCAAGCTGATGTTGTACAGTCCACACCAGATATACACCTTCCAACTATTTTCTGGGGGCCATCTGAAGTACATGAGAACTTGTCCTCAACCAGGTAGCAATGTCTTCAGTTTTAGTGCAGGTCAATTGATCATGTAATTTCTAATAGGTTCATACCCTGTATAGTTTTTCTTGCAGTTCTAAATAGTCCGTACGCATATCATCGGTTACCACCTTCAGGTACACTCAAAATGGTCAGAGAAATATTAGCAGGCTTCAGAGTTCACTATTGGCCAGTGACAGATTCTTTTCTCCGAAATTGAGGTGCATGCTAGCCAAGTGATAGTGTGTGCATGAATGCCTATACAGAGAATATTTTCTAAACTGCTGGTTATTTTTTCCGGGGCGGGAAGGAAACCCGTCCGAAAAACTTAAGATTGAAGAAATAAAGTTGAACATATTACAATGACACTATGGTGCCGTTCCGGACCTTGCGTCTAAGGCCCAGATTATTCAGCAGGAGGAGGACAGGGAAAAACCAAAAACTGTACAGAGTTTCGGCGTCAGACTACTTGCCGCTGAAAGAGAAAATGCCCGCTGCGCCCCACACCGCTATCTCATCGTTGATTTCGTTCGCCAACTGCGAGGCCGTCCTCATTTTGTTCTTGAAAATCCGCGCATTCCTCTCTGTCCAGATCAACCAACAGATCAGCTGAAACACCGTGTCGAACGTTGTCTTGTTCACCGTCCAAAAACGACGGTGCACAGACAACCACCAGTCCGCCAGCCCCTGGTTCGCTTCCGATGGTATCTCGAAGTGTATCCCAAACCAGTTTCTCAACTTTCCCCACACCGCCGCTGAGAAACTACAGTCGACGAATAGGTGACGACATGTCTCCGTTTCTTGATGGCAAAGAGTACAAAGCTCGTCGTGAGGCCAATTGCGATGCGCAAGGTTGTCACCCGTCAAACAGTTTCCCCTAAGCATCAGCCACATGAAAAATTTGACTCGAGGTGGTGATTTTGTACTCCACAATAGAGCCCCATAAGGACAATCTTCGGCCGTGGCGAAAAATAGAGAATACGCCGATTGAACCGAAAACTTCCCGTCTGCCGCCGCTTTCCATTCGACTTCGTCTTCCACTGTATGTAGCATCACTCCCTGCACCTCGTCCAAAACCTTCAGGTATTCTGCTAGCGCTTCTAGGGATAATAATCCTTGGAGCCAACTGACCCATCTATTTCCCGCTAATCCTTGTGCCACCGTCAAGTTTCTTCGATGCACATAAGGATTGGCCAGTGCCAGGTAAAACTCCCATTGTCGGTCCAATTGTCTGTCCAGAACTGAGTGTGGTGGCCGTCGCCTAACCAAAAACGAGCAGCAGAGCGGAAGAAGGGCAAGTCATCCCTCGTTGCCCTGTAACCTGCCGCTGCCCACGGCCTGTCTTTTTGCTCAATCCCCTTCGCTAACAACTGTAAGCGTAAGGCCTGGCCCTGAAGTGCGACATCTTTAATCCCCAAACCTCCTTTGCTCAGTAGACGACATAGCTTTCTCCACGCCACCAAGCAGTGCCCGCCATTAACATCCTCTTGCCATTTCCAAAGGAAACCGCGACACCGTCGCTCAATTTCTTTAATAGCCCAACACGGAAGCTGGATTGCAGCCATATAGTAAGTTGGGATGGCCATCAACACCGATTTCACCAAGCACAGGCGGTCGTCGATTGACAACATCTTTGGCTTCCAACCTGCCACTTTCTTGCCCAATTTGTCCATCATGGATTGCAACTCAGCTTTGGTCAGATTTCTCACCCCCAGCGGTAATCCCAAATAAACTGTAGGATCGAACAAGACCAAACAAACCTACCAGAGGGGGGTGAATGGTAGGGAAACCAAAAAACCAAATCTTTTGCGGAATTAAAAGATTTACCTCTTACCGATGAAACCAATCTAAAAGCGACAATGAACAGAAACGTTGAAGCCGCCGCCGGTCACACCGTCTTACCCGCCCCGGTCGGACCGCCCTCCCGCCGGTCGACCGCCGCCTAGCCTCGGTTGGACCGTCGTCGCAACCCGTCGGTCGACCGCACGCAAACCTGCGGTCGACCGTGAGATCCGAAAACACCGAAAGATGAACTCTCGAAGAAGTAGATCAAACTATTTCAACTTTATTGCATCTAAAAGTGTTTACAAAGTGCAACAACAACACACCTCACCAAAATCTCAACCTAATTCAAAACCCTAGATATTCTCTCAAGTTTCGCTCTTGAAAATCGATGTCTAGGAGGCACACCCTCCCTCTCTATTTATACATGCAAAATCCTCCTACTCAAAGTAGGAGTAGAACTCCTATTCCTAATAGGACTCACCTCTCACTCATAGTAGAAGTAGAACTCCTATTCCTAATAGGACTCCTATTCCCAATAGGACTCATTCAACCTAACTTTCGAATTTAGACTCCCTTCCAAATTCGACTCCGCATACGATCCCTCTCGTATGCCATATAACTTCTTTATCTTCCATGTGCATTATCCTCTAGCCTTTTAGTATCCCGCGTGCTGGACGTCTACTTCTCCCAAGTCGACTCCGATCCGGCACCGACAATACTATCCGAGGCCTCAAGCAATACCTGCACATATACGACAAAGAAACAATATACCGAGCACAAGTTTGTCCAAACTTGACTCACATTAGCTTGTCAACAGTAACAACATGCACAGAAATCATCTAGAAATTAAATCCACAAAGAAACAATTCAAAACTAAGAAAACAAACCGAAATCAGAGACGGTCGGTCAGACCGTGCCGGCCAATCACAAATCCAATGTTTCATCACATAAACTATAAATCAAACTCACTTGATTCAACAATCTCCCCCTTGATGAAACCATTGGCAAACCCAACAAAAATCAATTAGTTCGTGATGTTTTGTGAAGCAACCCAAAAGCATTTTTGAATGCAAGAAAATTCATTGAAAATTCATCTTTGAAAAATGAATGCACAATTGCATAAATTTTGATGCACAATTTTGTTTCTTTGTTCTCCCCCTTTTGACAATGAGTTTATCAATTATCGGAAGCATGGAAGAGCTTTGCATTATATCAAAAGTAACTCAAGTACATGTTTTGCAGTAACAAGGTAGAAAAAGTGACTAGCTAATTAACAAGCATGCACTAGAGTAAAGACATAAACCTAAAACATTACAATTAAGATCAAGTCAACATTAATGATTCATGATTTCAACGATTTAACATGCAACATTTTCACAAGTGCAAAGATGAAAGAAAAACTCACGTATATATACTTATGACATTGATACTCTTTCTCAAATTAATGCCTTCTCCAAAAATAACCGAGAGAACTTTTAGCTCATTCTTTTGAACCTCTTCTTTTTACTTTTCTCTCAATTATTGGGTACGTCCTTGTCGTCAAGATCGTTTCCAAGGATTCGGTACCCTTTTTTATCTCACCGTGAATACGTCCTTGTCGTCAAGACTGTTTCCAAGGATTCGGTATTCATTTTTTTCTCTCATATAAATAAGCATTTATGTACTCTTGCGGTGATTGGAACAAAAGGATTAATATGAGGAATAACAACTCATAAAGCATATACAAAAGCATTAATCATTCAACCTAAGCACTTGCTTCAACATTGCATATTTCATTAATTCAAGTAAAAGAATTATGTGTCTTGTATCATATCTCTTAAAAGCAATATCAAAAGTTCAAGTAATTACTAAAATGCACACAAGCTAATATAGTAATCAATTTATCTAACAAGCATTGCTAGCAAGTACTAGAATATACTAAAGATATAAGACATAGCTCATCCACCTTTTATTTTCTTTTCCTTTTTCTCCCTTTTTTTTATCACACCATACATGAATTAAAACATGAATGCAAAAGAAGAAGGAAAATATGTATACAACAAAGAGTCAATAACTCTCCCCCTGAATTGATGCCAAAAGGATGAATAACACCTAATTCTCCCTAAGAAAAGCAAAGCGAGAAGAATCCAAAGGTTTGGTGAAAATATCTCGCAAGTTGCAACTTTGTATCCACAAATTTCAATTCAATGTCCCCTTTTCAACATGATCCCTCGAGAAAAACATAAACTTCCCTCAAATTAACCTCCAATTTTCTCAAAAGAAAAATCAAGAAGAAATCAAGGATTTTTGAAGAAACCATCCAATTGTCATAAATTGACATATATCCACTTGTACTAACAAAAACTACTACCTCTAACACTAGTATATGAAAAGCTAATAATCAAGAGAGTAGAACAAAATTATGTCAATCCAAATTTACCTTGATGTTACCTTGAAAAGCAATCGTTGTCTCTATATTGCACACACATGGGGAGTATGCCATCAAAATACCTACAAATAAGAAGATGTCGAGGCCTCCGTGTTGGGGTTAGAAATAAGAAATTTTGGAATCCAACACCGAGTCACATGACCAAGAGAACCAGTAGGTACATATACACATACAAAATCGAACCGACTTACCCGAAACCTTACCTTGTCGTTTCACAAAAGTCTGATTTGAATTATGCACAAAACTACCCCGTGGCCGGTCGACCGCGTTGTATCTGCGGTCTAACCGAGCCTGGCTGCCGGTCGGACCGCTGGTTTACCTGCGGTCTGACCGCTGGCCGGTCTGACCAACTGGTTAGTGTCTGTTTGACCGAGCTCTTTGAACCAAAACCCGATTTTTGCCATCGTCGTTTCGCAAAAGCAATTTCACTTTCCTTTTCGTTTACGGGCAAGTCTAAAACAAAATCCAACCAAATGTCCATCTTTTCCACAAAACGAACAAGTGTATTTCTCACGATGATTAGAAGCACAAGTAGAAATAGATGGTTTAGCAATGAAGTAGCAACAAGAGGTTTTGCAATCACAGGATTGGTTTTAGAAGATGAAGCATTCAGAGAAGTCATGATACCAGCAGATTTAAACACAGTATTTTTAGATTCAGGTTTAATTAAAATTTCTCCACTTCTAGCACCAACACCTAGAACAACAGGAGGATGTCTAGTATGATGAGCATAAGGATCAAAACCTAAACCACGATTATCGTGTTAATTCTTGATTTGTCTAAGATCATGTTGAGGTTCTTTTTACCATCAAAAAACGTTGCAAAGAACTTTTTAAGTAAGAAACCTCTTGAGTCAAAACATCACAATTTTTGCAATTATCCAAAAGACCTTTCTGTTTTCTACAAGTTTGACAAGAAAGCACTTCATCTTGCTTAACAGCTTTCTTCCATATGCCTAACACGACCTAAGGCATCCTTTAATTTTAATTCATTAGCAAGACATGATAAGCAAGGTTTTGCACTAGATTGTTTTAACCTTTTAGCGCTAATTGCATTAAATATAGAGCTAGCAAACAAGGCAACTTGACATTTCTTTAAAGCTCCTTTTGTTAAAAATAATTCATCAGTCAATTTAGTGTTCATGGAAAAGCTAAGAGCAAGACAAGATTCAAATTTTCGAGTTTTCTTAGATTCAATATCAAGCTTCTTGGCATAAATATCTCTAATTGACTTAATTTCATAAATAAAACCTCACAAGATTTACAATCATCATCATCGAAGCAAGAGATCTTAATATATTATTTTCAGCTTTAAGAGAATCAATAACTACTTCATGTTGATTAATCTTCTTTTCAAATTTAGAAATCTTGTAACCAAGTCTAGCAATAACATCTTGAAGATATTCAACACTAGGAGCAGGAGTTACCTCATTATCATCTTCGAATCTTCATCAATGCTCGCGCCATGAAACAAACCCCAAAAATGTTCTTCTCCTTGTCATCATCTTCATCACTTTCAAAATCAACATCACTTGATTCTCGAATCGCATCATATGCTTGCATCAATTGCCTTTTGGTAGAACTTCTTCATCTTCATATTTTTCGCTCGCTTCTTGCTCGCTTAGCGTCTTTGGTGCCATCTTGAGCTTTTACCTCCTCCTGTGTCCCTTTTCCACCTTGGGACATTGAGAGCGGATATGTCCTGGTTGTCCACATCCAAAGCACCGGATTGGTCCTCCTCTTCTCCGGTCCCGACATTACTCACGCTCTAGAAATTCGTTAACAAGAGATACCAAGTCCTCCTCACCGCTTTCCTCCAGCTTGATCATCGGACATGGCGAAAAGAAGCAAAAATCGACTGTGAGGAAGAATCGAAGAGGCGAAGAAGACACCAAAGCGTAGATTTTGAATCAGCTCTTTTAGAAAGAATGTTCATCTCATAGGTTTTTAATTTAGTGTAAAGAACATCCAAAGTCAAGGTATTCATATCGACCGATTCTTGAATTGAGGTAACCTTAACTTCCCAAACTTTCATATCAAGACCATTCAAAAAATGACGAGCAACCTCGATTGAGAATAATTAGCATTGTAAGAAGAATCAACAGATCTAAGATTGCTCAAAATTTTGTTAAAACGGCCCAAATAGTCATCCAAAGACTCCCCATGTGTCATCTCAAATTTTATGTACTCCTTTTTGAAAACATCTTTTCGCAATTCTTTAATGTTTGAAGATCCAAGATGAAAATCATTCAAAGCTTTCCAAATTTCATTAGCGGTTGAAAGATGCGAAACATGATCAAAATCGGAGCGAGAAATTGCATTAAGAATGATGTTCCTAGCTTTGCAATTATTTTCATAATCTAATTTGAGAGTAGGAGTATCAATGCGTTCAGGAATCTCATAAGATTGAGAAACTTTTAGCCAAATATCATAACCTTGAGATGTGATATAAGATTCCATTTTTTTCTTCCAATAGTCAAAGTCGGTTCCATTGAAAACATGAGGTTTGTTTGAAAACTTTTCAGCCATGAAAGATCGAAAAAGCAAATAAAGAACGAGGCTCGATACCACTTGTAGGATCGAACAAGACCAAACAAACCTACCGAGGGGGGTGAATGGTAGGGAAACCAAAAAACCAAACTTTTGCGGAATTAAAAGATTTACCTCTTACCGATGAAATCAATCTAAAAAGCGACAATGAACAGGAACTGTTGAAGCCGCCGCCGGTCACACCGTCTTACCTGCCCCGGTCAGACCGCCCCTCCTGGCCGGTCAGACCGCCGCCTAGCCTCTGGTTGGACCGTCGTCGCAACCCGTCGGTCAGACCGCGCGCACACCTGCGGTCAGACCGTGAGATCCAGAAAACACCGAAAGATGAACTCTCGAAGAAGTAGATCAAACTATTTCAACTTTATTGCATCTAAAAGTGTTTACAAAGTGCAACAACAACACTCCTCACCAAAATCTCAACCTAATTCAAAACCCTAGATATTCTCTCAAGTTTCGCTCTTGAAAATCGATGTCTAGGAGGCACACCCTCCCTCTCTATTTATACATGCAAAATCCTCCTACTCAAAGTAGGAGTAGAACTCCTATTCCTAATAGGACTCAGCCTCTCACTCATAGTAGAAGTAGAACTCCTATTCCTAATAGGACTCCTATTCCCAATAGGACTCATTCAACCTAACTTTCTGAATTTAGACTCCCTTCCAAATTCGACTCCGCATACGATCCCTCTCGTATGCCATATAACTTCTTTATCTTCCATGTGCATTATCCTCTAGCCTTTTAGTATCCCGCGTGCTGGACGTCTACTTCTCCCAAGTCGACTCCGATCCGGCACCGACAATACTATCCGAGGCCTCAAGCAATACCTGCACATATACGACAAAGAAACAATATACCGAGCACAAGTTTGTCCAAACTTGACTCACATTAGCTTGTCAACAGTAACAACATGCACAGAAATCATCTAGAAATTAAATCCACAAAGAAACAATTCAAAACCGAGAAAACAAACCGAAATCAGAGACGGCCGGTCAGACCGTGCCGGCCAATCACAAATCCAATGTTTCATCACATAAACTATAAATCAAACTCACTTGATTCAACATAAACAATGGGGAATTGTTGTACAATGCAGGATAGCATTGATTGTACCAGGATAACTTGCTCTTCCTCACAGTGGATCAGCCTAATGGTGCTCTTCACGAGGTTTATATTCAAGCCCGTGACCCCGCTGAACAGCTCTAAGATTCCTTTTACCACTCGAACCTCCTCTTCCGAAGGGCAGAAGAACAGGGCTGCATCGTCCGCATATAATGAGATGTGCAGTAGGTTGTTTCTTGCTCTTAGTGGAGACAAGAGTTTGGCCGACGCCGCCTTTGCAATCAAAGCTTGCAATGTATCCATCACTAACACAAATAAGAGGGGCGAAAGGGGATCTCCTTGCCGCAGCCCCCTGGCCAGCTTGAACGATTCTGTTGTATCGCCATTGATCATGATTGAGGTCTCGGCTGTTGTCAAGATCGAAGCAATCCATCTTCTCCAATTTGGGCCAAAACCCCTATGTTGTAACATTGACAAGAGGAAGCACCAAGACACTGAGTCAAATGCTTTAACATCATCGCTTTCTTCTGTTTATGAAACTCTGGACCAAGCCTTTGACATATAAGAAATTTTCATGAATGTTGCGTCCTCTAACAAAAGCAGTTTGAGAGAAAGGAACCAGTTCATTCATCTACGTCGCAAGCCGTTGAGCCAAGATTTTCATCGCCAACTTGGAGAAGCTGTGGATCAAGCTAATGGGACGGTAGTCTTTAAGCAGTGAGGGGTTATCCTTCTTTGGGAGCAGGGTGATTATAGCCGAGTTCAGTTTGAATAGATTTTGATTGTTTCCTGAGTTGAATTTCGCTAGAGCTACCAAAACGTCATCCTTTATTGTTGCCCAACATCTCTTGAAGAACAGACCAGTGAACCCGTCTGGGCCTGGCGATTTTTCTGTTGGCAAAGCTCTCACTACCGCCCATACTTCTTCTTCGTGAAAGACGATTCCAGCGCCGACAGATCCGCCGAAGCCAGTTAGACCTCATGAAAATGCAGAGTTTGTCCCTCGCTGCCGCTTTGCCCCATAACCTTTTTGAAATTGTCACTTGCTAGCCGCTGAATGTCTTCATGAGTAGTTGCGATCCTCCCCTCATGCTCCAATAAAGGAATGAAGTGCTTTCTCTGCCTTGAACGAATTTTGAGGTAGAAGTAAGCCGATCCCGCGTCTCCTTCCCTCAGATTCTTCACCCTTGCTCTCTGACGCAGGCGGATACGCTCTAAGGAAGCGAGGGCTAAGCTTCTGCCCTTACACATCGCCCTTAACCGCCTTTCCAGGTCTGAGAGCTGACGAAGTTCTTGAGACAGATCAAAACGCAGAATGATTTCATGCGCGACCTGTATCTGTAACCTGTAAAGGCTGACCCGCTTTTGTCCCCAAGTGGTTAAGGTGAGGCTAAGCCTAGCTAATTTTGTGTGTAAGACAAGGAAAGGGTCTTGTGCCTGCACATCTTGTTGCCAACATTCCCGCACCACCTCTTCGAATCCTGACAATTTTGTCCAAAAGGACTCAAAACGGAACCGCCTCCTCCGCTTGAACTGATCCCCACATGACAACAACAACGAGCAGTTATCCGAAATTGATGAACTGAGCCCCTGCAGCCGTGCTTATGTAAACATTTCCTCCTATTTTGTCGAAACCAGGGCTCTATCCACCCTGACCAACGTTGGATTTTGCCGATCATTGCTCCAAGTGTATCGCCTACCAAACAGGTATAAGTCACGGAGCTCCAGGACATTCATTGAATTCCTAAAAGCATTCATCATTCGCCGATTTATCATGGCGTTGTTCTTATCAGCGGCCTCAGCGATCAAATTGAAATCGCCTATAACTAACCATTCTTGTTGGCAGAAGCTCCTACCTGGTAGAGTTCTTCTAGGAAAAGAAGTTTTTTGTCGGGTTGGCCGAAGGGGCCAACCAATTTCATTAAGACTTTAGGGAAGTAAAAGCTTGATTACACCGGCACCAAAATGCCGACCTTAGACGACGCTTACGCGAGGGCTAAGAAATCAAAGGAAAAGAAACACAAAAGAGGCCAAAAGCGAACCTACCCGAGCAAAACAACGGATCCCGCTTCGCAGCTAATGTCATCTTTGTGGATTACTCGCTATCGATTTGAAAAACCCCAGCCTCACTCCATTCGCCAATTTCTTCTTTGATCCCCTGGAAAAGCAAAGCTGTCGTTGCTTCTTTGTTGTCAAATATCCTCGCATTTCGCTCCTTCCAAACCCTCCAGCACACAAGCATCAAGATAGCATCGAACGAGGTTCTGTTCCTCTTCCGACAACGGAGCCTGGAGCTTAGCCACTAGTCTGCGAGATTGCTGCCAGCCTCGCCGGGGACATTGAAATGTAGGTTCAGCCAAGATCTCTTCAGAACCCATACCTCATTGGTAAAATCACACCGCATGAAAAGATGATCCCCATTTTTAGGTTCTAAGCAACACAACTTGCAACACTCTTCGTGTGGTATATTTCTTTTGGCCAGATTGTCAGCCGTCATGCATCTCCCTTGCAAAGCCAGCCACATAAAGAACTTAATCCTCCCTGGCACTCGTTATTTCCACAACAGAGCACCGTAAGAGCAATCTTCTCTCGGCAAGAAAAAAAGAGAATAAGCTGAGGAAACTGAGAATTTTCCATTCGGAGTCGTTCCACTTAATATCATCCGGCCTTTCGCAAAGTGAGATCCCTTGGACCTCATCCCACACCTGAAAGTATTCTCCAATTGCCTCATTTGAGAGAGCGCCCTGAAGATCCCTGACTCAATGACCTGCCCTGTCACAGCTTGTTTCACCGTCAGCGCTGATCTCTTGACATATGAGAACAAGCACGACCATCTGTGCTGAATACTACCCTTCCCCGTCCAATTTGCTGACCAGAATAGCGTGGAAGCCCCATCTCCTAAATCATAAGTCAGAGTAGAAGCTATCATCTGGATTACATCCTTTTCAAACTGAAACTCGACCATACACCAGGGCCTATTGAGATGTTGCAATTGCAAAATTGGCCATTTCAATCTGAGAGCTTTCCCAAAGAGATCTAAGTCCCCCCTTGTCCACCGACGAGCAAACTTTGTCCCACGCCACTAAGCATTGTGCACCCTTCACGTGTTCTTGGCCTTTCCACAAGAAACCCCTACACTTGCGGTCTAATTCTTTGACAGCCCATTTTGGAATCTTCAACACCGAGGCTAGGTGAATTTTTTGCAGCACCGACTTGACTAAACAAACCCACCCGTCAATAGAGATAAGCTTCGGCATTCACCCCGCGAGTTTCTTTGACAGTTTGTCTAGCAGGCCTTGTAGCTCAATTTTTGTTGGTTTTCTGGCCGAAAGTGGCAAACCCAAGTAAACAATTGGAAAGGGTTGCAGCCGACACTGGAGGATCCCACCAATAAGCTCCTTTTGATCATCAGTACAGTGCAATGGTGTGATAGCGCTCTTGGCAAAATTAACTTGCCATCCTGAAACTTCCCCAAAAACCATGAGGATTTCCTTAATTGTAGTCGCCTCTTGTGCTGTGGGGTTGAAGAACAGCAGTGTGTCATCGGCATATAAGGATAAGTTGGGTAGTGGAGTTGCTGTACTCTTTACTCTCAAGGGCTCCAAGAGGCCGGCAGTGCCGGCTTGACGCACCAACACTTGAAGTTCTTTGGATCTTGTTGGGGCCATAAACGGACGTGAGAGACCAATATCTCTGACCCTGTAACCATTCTAAATTCAGAGACTGACCAGGATCCTTGATGAATCAGTGTTCCCTGAACATGCTTCCCTTCCAAGCCATCACAATTCCCCCTAGTCTGCTATGCCGGCAGTACAAACTCATCAAATTCAGGGCCACAGAGCTCATAAAACAATCGAGCGATTAACATCTGCTAATTTAGTCTCTTGTAGGCAAACCAGAGACGCACCACATGAGATGACACACTCCTTAACTAGGGCTCTTTTACTAGTATTATTGAGCCCCCTCACATTCCAGCTAAAACATTAAACGACATAGACATTTGGATAAACTCTAAGCTCCAATACTGAAGGGCGTTCAAGCCATCGATGCCACCACCTGCGGTTGCTCCTCATGATCTGCTAGACTCATTGGTTGTGCTGCAATGTCCACGTCCAAAAGGGTTGCTAGAGCTTGAATATGGTCAGCCGAGAGGGGATTCTGAAAGATTGTCTTGAGGTTGTCACTTGATTCTTCTGTCGCCATTTCACCCTCTTGCAGCAGGCCAAGCTTGCGCATGATGGCTGTCTGCGCTTTCGAGATGGCGTGGCGGCATGCGTCGGAGCCCTGCTGCTGCCGCTAGAGATGGCAACGGGTATATACCCGATGGGTAGTGCCCACCCATACTCGTACCCGCCAGGGTAAATTTTACCCGTCGGGTTACCCATATCCGTATGCGGGTAAGAAAGTACTTCCATACCCGTACCCGCGCGTGTAATTCTACCCGACGGGTTACCTGTACCCGTCAGTGCACCCGACAGAGTATGTACATGTAGGTCATCCCACACACAAAATCCTTTCGTTTCAACCTCAAAATTCACAGCAAGGTAGAAAGACATATAAAATCCTTTCATTTCAACCTCCAAATTCACAACAAGGTAGCAAGGTTCACAACATATTTATAGGCTAAATGGACTGAGGGAGGACAGCTAGACTTTTTAGACGGGTATTTCTTACCCGCGGGTAGACGGGTATGGGTAGTACATACCCATACCCGCACCCGACATACCCGGTGGGTATGTGTTTTCATCCAAAAACGTACCCACGGGTAGAAAATTCCTCCCATACCCGTTTCTTTATCGGGTAAAACCCGTCGGGTACTCGGGTTTCGGGTACCCATTGCCATCTCTAGCTGCCGCTGCTTACTTCGCTGGGTCACGAATCTTGGCGGGATGTGGTTTCGGCGTCTCCCAAGAGCTGACGCTCGCGGGCGTGCACCCAAGATAGATTGCTCGGGCTGAATAACAAGAGAGCGGAGAAAATGTTGTAGCTCGTCATCTGTTTCAGAGTTTGGTACCATTGTCAGTGGAGCCGGCCCTGTAGTACGTCGCGCATAGACTCTGTTGAAGCCTTCAACCAACTGAAAACCGCCGAACGCAATCCGCCTCATTGGGCCGACACTGGAGTTGAGGCCCATTCCCAAAGCTTCTCCCGCTACAGGTTGCAGATCAAAAATTTCTTCCCGCGCCTGCACCCCGCCTCCCTCGCCCTGTCGTCACCCTCCGGACTACAGCATTAACTCTCCCCCGATCTCCGACAGAGCAAGATCTTGCTTCCCTTCCTCGGTCTCCGTAGCATTAACTGCATGCGAAAAGACCTGACTGACCGACGTAATGGTTGTCAACTTTTGCACGCTCCACGGTCGTGGATCTTGCCGGACACCGTGGACCTCGTCCATCGCTTCGTTGTCCTGTGCCATGGGTGAGCTGAGCCTGCCTCCCATGGCATCGTCTTCTCCGTCGTACCTCTGCACCACTTGCCAAACGGGCGACAAGGCATGGACCTCCTGGCCTGCTTCCATCCTCGGCACGCCCAAAGCAGCCCGACCGCCACCTTGCTCCTCTTGCGATAAGCCGAAATGGCCCTGGGACTAATCAGAGGCCAGGGCTTGAGAAATTGCGATCAAGTCTTCTAGCAAGCTTGTCTCCGAATGTGGTAGCTCTAGTTCTTCGAATGGGGAGGCGCTTGAACAATGTCCTCCGAGATTGCTGCAACCTCCTGCTCGCCGTGCGACCGCCGTTCATCTTCTGCTGAAGGTTCGCCCTGCTCTGTGAAGCGGCGAACATTCGTAGACCAAGTGCGGCCCGGGAGACCGCCCGCTGTCCCAATTGCACCATCAAAATCTCGGCCGCCACCTTGTTCCGCCGCACCCAGGCCTGTTCCATCTTACCACCCCGCCCAGCACGAGTAAGTAACCCATCTGTGCTCGTCTTCATCTTCCTCTGAGGACCCAAGTTGGAAGGAGAAATTCAATGGCGTCGGATCGATCAACTCTTCGATGTAAACAAGCATGGCATAAGAAAGCGTGCGCTTGTGAAGAGGAGCTCTTGGGATGAGAGTGCGACCCGGGAGCCGCTCCCATCTTGGCGGCCCGCCACCCGCGCGTTCGGGGATCTCCACTTCAAGGATCTTCGGTACCCTGCTTGGGTTTGCTAACCAGGCGAAGCAGGTAATCACCCTCGCATCAGCCGGGCTAAGCAGTTCCACCAGCTCTCCCCGCAATCCTATGATGATTTGAGCAATGGCTCTTTCCTCCCAGGCATGCTGAGGTACTCCTTCAAGCGAGATCTTCGTGAAAAAACGGAGCTTCGTGTTGGACGCCTGCTGGCACCGGTCCCAGGCCTTGAAAGATATTGGAGCTCCCTTGCAAGTAACCTCTCGAGAACGAGAGAGAACCCAGTCTCGATCGCGACCGTTTCTGAAGACGATGAAATAATCCTCGGGAGTGCTAACCTCCACCCGAACATTGTACGGCCTTACTCCGCAGATGACAAGCACCTCTAGCATCTCCAGTGGTGAGACCAAAGGCCGAGTACCAAGAACAGTGGCCAACAAAGCTTGGCGCTCGAAGATGATCTCGTTGTCCACCATGCACGACGTCCAGGACAGCATACATCGGCCTTCCTCTGGGCGAAGATCTGGCTCCCCAGTCTGCCATTCTTCCAAGAGGTGGGACAGCTGCCGCACGCTAATCTGAGTGCCAGCCATGCCTCCACCTTGCGCCTTGTCCTTGATAGCTTCGCCGAGCCCTGTCGCCTATGCCAATCGAGTTGATCCCGCCGCCCCCGCCACCTGCGCCTAAAGCTGAACTACCGCGGAATATGTCGCGCGCCGGGCGCGTCGATCCGGCCGAGGACGTCCGCTTGCCGCCGGCAATGGGTTGTCTCTTGCGCTAGGAATGAGTGTCGCCCCTCACTCGCTTGGGAATTTGCTTAAGGCCTTGTTCGGTTCCTAGGGATTAAATCCATAAGAGGAACCTATCCAAAGAGGGATTGAGTGAATCCCTCCCACATCACTCAATCCTTGTGGGGGATGAATTCCCTTGACTTTCCTAATCCCTTTCCTGAAACTTGTGTTTGGTTTAGCACCGGGAAAGAATCCCTTTCCTGAAACACAACACATATTCTGCACTGTATATGCATAAACTGTTCGGCATTCTGAAAACACATATTCTGCACTTTTCGGCGAGTATCATCTGCATATAAATTGGCATTCTGCAAAATTTTCAGGTCGCATATTCTGTAATAATCAGCACATATACATCTTTAGGGCGCATGACTCCACACATTTGTAAACATTAAAAAACAAAAACATTAGCTGAACATTAGGAATTGGAATAAACTGAATCCATAGAAATTTCCTTCCCTAATCCATAGAAATCTGAAAGTTCTATCAAGCTGAACACTTGTGATTGTCTCATGAAATGTTTGATATGAAGAAACAAAATATATTACTCATGTGTGTAACATCTAGTGCCAGAATGCTAGGACCAGAGCAACACTGAAAAGTATCAACAGTGCAACATTCCCACCAGGCAAAAATATCTTCACATGAATCAGACGATCTGTATGAAGAAGCATACACACAATTTGATCATTAGACACGAAAATTATAATATGTCAAACACAATAAATTCATAGAGCACCAACACTTTACAAACTTGAGGTTTATTTGTGTTACTGTAGTTTGATAGTACTTTCATATTATAAATCATAACACCATTTAATCATTACACAAAAACATGTCTTGCATCTGAAACTAATGATCCTATGTCACATATATTGCATCATGACTATCACGGAACGCGTCAAAAAAAATGACACTAGAGTACATGACCATATCAACAGGTGAATATATACTACTGTTTTATGTGAGTGATAATCTAAAGAAAGAACATAACTAAACTTAATGAATTAAAAGTTGTGAAAAAGATAGCATACCTGCAGGCAAGGCAAGGGTACCCAATCCATATTGGCATATTCCAAACGTGTCGTTGCAACAGTTTCCCCTATCAGACTCATATACTTCACCTGTATTGAATTGATAAAAAAATCCATTTTAATAAAACAAAGAGATAAGATGTACGGAAATAAAAGAAAAACTTAAAAATGTTGCTCAGCTATAAAAAGGACTAGAACAAATAGACCTAGACCTATAAAAGTGTTGGAAAAAAAGTAAAAACTTAGTTCCCAGGCAAAAACAGCCATGTATGTTTCTTAGAATCCTACTAATTACTCCAATCCAATTAAGTAGTCTCTTACAGTCCACTAGCTAGCTAGAAACATGGAGATGCATGCATAAGGTAACAGGACAGCAGAGCAGGTCAAGGTTTTTCCGCATCCCTTGCAAATTCAGACTACTATTCCCTCTGTTTTGATTTATTGTTTTGTGTCAATTAGAAATATCATTCCTTTTATTCCAGTCACAGGCTTCATAACACTTTTGTTTCTTTTATAAATATAATGCTCCTATAGTTTGTATTATTTTATTTGTAAAACAAAGGAATATTAAGAAACATGATGTAACAGAAATCGGAAATCAATAAAAATCAGAATGCCATATGCCAAAGCATGCAAAGTTGCAAACATGCCATAATAATTCCTAGTACTGCTATACCCTTATTCCAGTACATCCTTCCTAAATAACAGGTGAAAGTGATGCCCATAGGGCAACTGCCATATTTTTCTACTGGCACCTAGCTAGTAGTACATATCCACGTAGACATAAAAAGGTCAAACCAACTTCTTTGGGTAAAACCATGATAATGCCATGTATCTCTATTGGCAGAACTCCTAAAAAACCAAACCCTCCAAACAGGGTTCAGAGATGACAAAGAATAACAAGCCACAAGTTTTTGAACTTATTTTCTTTTTTTATTCGCTTTCAAATTTGTAGACAATGCTCCATAAACTTTGCTCAATTTTCTTAGAGCTTCTCATATAGATTTAATGCTCAAACCAAAACAGCTGGCATATTTGAATCTAGATCGTGGTTTGCACTAGTAACACTAGATTGTCCCGCTACATGCAATTTCTATTGATTAATCATGTAAAGTAATTATTCAGAATGGAGCTGGAATTTGTATATGTTGACTGTCAACCCATTCTTCCAATTGATCTATCCATAATCAGGTATCTTCAACGTTGATTTATCAAATAGAAATGGTGACATTACACAATCTCCTGCCCTGCATTGAAGATGCTTGGTGATATTACACAATCTCCTGCTCAATAGAAAGAGGAGGATGACACTACATGCTGACACCAACTGAAGATTATTTTTTTCCTTAATTTCTACATTCACCTTTTTACACATAAAAGAAAAAGGATATCATAGCATTGATGAGACAAGAAAAGATAGCAGAGTGATATAAATAAAGAGAGAGATTTGTTTCACTTTATATTATAGTACTGGTGCAGCTGGTTTTTCGTTGACAGGGTACAATCAAAAATAAAAAATTATTGCATGCAGCTTGCATAGTGCAGCAGTTTCCTGAGTCATGAAATGATATGACCTGACCTTGTTCTTACTACCCAAGTCCCAAGATCTACAACTTCACGCATACTACCCTACTGTGACACAAAGGGGAGAAAAGATTGGGGCTAAACGAGCAGCAGTGGTGTGATGCGGCAACGGTGCTCGTCGTCGCCGCTGCAGAAACAGTGCGCACGAGAAACGCTAACCCTAGACATGGAAGAGGAGGGGAGAGGGGGAAGGAAAAAACTCACCGGAGACAAGATGGCCACCGAAGGAGACAGTCGTCGAAGGAGAGAGAGCATGTAGTTGTCGTCGCCTCCTAGTCACGCCGCCCTTGCCGGAACACCACCTCGAGTCGCACCGCCGCCACGTCGCTCGTCCCCCTCTCGAGTTTTTTTCCACGCGACAGCACTAACTGATTTTTTCCCGAGCCTAGTAAAGAGAGAAACCACGGGGTGAGCCGGGTTGAAATCTCTGACCGGGCCTAACCGAACACAAAATTTTTCTTGGGCTAGGATTCTTTCCACACCGGGTTGATCCACAGGGGTTGGGCCATGACCCCGGCCATTTCTGGCCCAACCGAACAAGGCCTAACCGAGTTGGCTTCCTTCCCTTCTCTCTCACCAGCCCCCGCCGCCTGCACCCTGTCGCAATCTCTTGCTAAATGGCCAAGAAACCAGCACTTCTGACAGCGTGTTTGCTTCTGGCAGGCGGCCTTTTGATGCCCCAAAGCCAGACACTTGGAAGCAACGGCATAAAGCCATCTTGGGACCGTCTTCAATGCTTGTTGGTCGCGAGTGGTTGGGAGCTGGCCGGTGGTTCGCCATGAATGAACCCTGTGCCTGCGTCGTACTTCCATCCACTGCCCCCCATTTGCCTCTTGCTCGGACGCCCGCTTCTGGACTTCCCTACTCCCGTTGCAGACTACTTCACACCAGGAACGACGTGAAAGGTGGGACATGGTCGAGAGGAAAGATTTGGTGGCTGCAGGCGCCGGAGTGGCCGCCGGCGCGGAAAGCTAGCAACCAATGGCCTCCCTCTTCCAAACTTCACCAGTTAACTGCTAGCTAGTGCGGATTCCAACCTCCAAGCTCTAAGCTCCTCGGTATCTGATCACTCGCCTTTACTTCTGACTTGCGGTGCTTCTATGAAGAGGCTGAGGAGATTCGCTTTTGAAAGCTTCTGGACAAAATTGGAGGACTTTGAAGAAACAGTACAACAATCCTGGGATCTACCAGTCAACTCTAATGATGCTTTCGTGGTTCTCAACAAAAAACTGACAAGACTAAGCAAAACACTTGCCACCTGGGGTCAGAAAAAGCTTAGTACCTTCAGGCAACAGCTTGACATTGCCACTGAGGTGATTCTTCGATTGGACTGTGCTCAAGACAATAGGCAGCTTTCAGAAATGGAAAGGAAGCTCAGATCTCTCTGTAAAGGCCGCTGCCTAGCACTTGCTTCCCTAGAACGAATTTGACTTCGGCAAAGAGCTAAAGTGTTTAACCTGAGGGAGGGGGATGTCGGCATCAAATACTTCCATCTCAAAATGAAATCTAGAAGAAGGAAGATCAATATAATGCGGCTTGAACACGACGGTATCATTGCCACAACTTGGAGAACTTGGCTGCAAACTATTTCCAAGACCTCCTCCGGCCGAATGAAGCCTGCCCCCTGAGTCTGAATTTCGGCAGCATCGGATTGTCTTCGCTTGATCTTTCGCAGCTCGAAACACAATTTATAGAGGCCGAGGCTTGGGAAGCGATCAAGAACCTTCCGGCCGAAAAGTCCCCAGGGCCAGATGGATTCACTGGACTTTTCTACCAAAAGTGTTGGAATTTGATTAAAGTGGATGTAATGAATGCCCTCTCCAAGTTCACTTCCGGAAATTGTCAGAATCTGCAACTCCTAAACTCTGCCCTGATGGTTCTTCTGTCGAAAACAGATCACCCAACCTCGGTAAAAGACTTCCGACCAATAAGTCTAGTGCACAACTTCTCCAAGATCATAACTAAGTTGTTGGCACGAAGGTTGGCACCCCTGATGGATAAGCTCATTCCACCAACTCAAACAGCATTCATCAAGGGCCGGAGGATGCACGAAAACCTTATCTTTGTCAAGGTCATGGTTCAACGCTTTCACAAACAGAGGAAACCAATGATTCTTCTGAAAATCGACATCACTAAAGTGTTTGACACAATCTCCTGGAGCTTCCTCAACTCCCTGTTGCTTCACAGGGGCTTCAGTAATGTTTGGTGTGGCTGGGTTGCTTGCCTCTTCCGCACGGCGCACCTAAGAATCCTGATTAATGGGGCCAAAACATCAAGAATAACACCTGCGAGGGGTTTAAGGCAAGGAGATCCCCTATCCCCGCTCTTATTTGTGATTGGGATGGATGCCCTCCAGGCCCTTCTAATGAAGGAACACCATGTTGGCCTGCTCTCTCCGCTTAATAACATATTGGAGATACCACCTTTATCTTCTATGCAGATGATGCAGTGGTTTTCTTCAGGCCAGATGCATAGGAAGCAATGGTTATTGACAAAGTATTGGAGTTGTTTGGTCAAGCCTCAGGATTAAAATGCAATCTCTCCAAGAGCACCATCACCCCAATTCGATGTTCTCCACAGCAGATTGAGGAAATTGGATCAATCCTTTCCTGCCGACTAGAGGACTTCCCAATTCAGTACCTCGGCATACCACTTTCACTGCAGCTGACTAAGGCACAGCTGCAATCCTTGCTTGACAAACTTTCCAAGAGAGTAGTGGGATGGAAGCCAAAATTCTCTAATCAAATCAACTCTCTCTGCCCTGCCCTTGCATATTCAGGCAGTCTTGCAGCTTCCACAATGGGCAATAAAGCAAATCGAATGCGGCTATAGGGGTTTCTTATGGAAAGGCCAGGAGGATGTAAGTGGAGGTCATTGTCTAGTCTCATGGCGGAAAATTTGTATGCCTCTCGACAAAGGGGGGTTAGGAGTCAAAGACCTTTCCCTGTTCGGCAAAGCCTTGAGATTGCAATGGGTTGCGAAAAAACCTGAAGAGCAAGAGAAACCATGGGCTTTGTCCAACCTGCAGATGGGGAAAGATGTAGATGAAGTCTTCCGAGCAATGACAGTTTTCAACATCGGAAATGGAAGGAGTGCCGATTTCTGGCAAGACAATTGGTCAGGCAGTGGATGTGCCTCTTGGAGATTCCCTTGTCTGTTCTCCTATGCCAGGAAAGGCAAGCTCTCAATCTCGTCGGCAATTCAAGACAACAATTGGGCCAGGAGACTCAATGGCACACTCTCAAATGCCGCACTAGTGGAGTACTTTCAACTATGGGACGAAATTAACGCAATTTCGCTAGTTGAAGGTGAAGAAGACTCGATTAGCTGGAAATGCTCTACAAACGGGAATTTCTCCTCCTCGGCGGCTTACAACTGGTTTTTTGCCCCAAAGGAGGATTGTGATTATGGGAAAATTCTCTAGAAAAGCAGAGCACCATCTAAGATTAAATTCTTCTTATGGCTGGCTTTGCAAAGGCAGTGTCTTACGGCCGACAATCTGGCCAAAAGAAACTGGCCTCACTCTCCAACTTGCCCTCTCTGCAATTCTGATCAAGAATCGTGCCATCACCTTCTTGTCACGTGCCCTTTTTGGCAGAAGTGTGGCAGAAAGTGAAAGCCTGGTGCAGCTTTCCCATCCAAACACCGATTGAATATGGCAGGGAACTGAAAGATTGGTGGAAAGAGATGAGGATGCGTTGTTGGAAAAGCTACATGGCCAATTTTGACTTCTTCTCATGCTTGTTTGTTGGATGATCTGGAAAGAACGCAACGCGAGAATTTTCCAGCAGAGCTCAAAGACCGTAATTCAGTTAGCTGCTGATATCAACGACGAGATAGGAGTTTGGCTCGAAGCAGAAATCTTCAAGAAGCAGGGCAGCGCCGGGTAGTCGCCAGCTGAGCTGCGCGTGAGAGGAAGCTATGGGGAAACAACCTGCCTTCCAGCAGAGCTGGTCTTCCAGCAGGGCTGGCCTTTTAGTTCTTCTTGATTAGCTTGCTCAGGCTCCTCTTGTCAGGATCCTGCGCGACATTGCTCATGTCGTGTTCTGTAAGCTAAACTTGTTTTTCTCCTAATCTTAATAAAAATAGGTTGGCCAGTCAGTTGGCCTTCCCACCAAAATAACTGCTAGCTAGCTACCTCCTGCTGGCCTGTACTTCGCCTTAACTGCTGGTTATCATTGTTCCTTGTTTTTTTTACCATTATCTTCTTAACTGCAGATAAAATGGGTCTGCTCCTGAAACACTTGAGTGCAGAAGACATGGATATAAGACAATTGCCAGATGGCGGAGCCCCTCCGTGGAGGCTTTATCAGTCATCACCTGGTATAGATGAAGGTACATAACTCATCACAATCATTGCGCAAAAAAAATTCTGATTTCTGAAGGTACATGATGTTATTATCCTCTGTAAAATAAATGAAAATATATTCTGGGTGACAATAAGTAAACTAAATCATTGCCTTTTACACAGATAACCTTAGTTGAAAACAGAGCGTTGCGTATTCTTACATCGCGTGCCTGTGTTACTTTGATCTAGAAATGCGCTTCCCCACTTATCTAATGCTACATGGCTTGCGTGTGTTCCATTATCTATTTATCTTGTATGCTGCAAAGCATAAAAATGTGCTTCCCCAATCATTCTGTTGCATGGCATGCGTGTCTTCTTTTATCGTGTATGCTTGCCAGGGGAAATTACATGCCAAAATATTGTGAATATCAAAGGTAAAATTTGACAAAATTATTGAAATATTGCTGAAGATGCAAGAAAGCCATTGTGATTTTGCATGGTTCTACTGACTTCATTCCAGTAGAATGTTCTTATCAGTATGATAAGAGCATTCACCAATGATCTATGTGCTTTATTTGCTTATGCAATTCCAAGATGATTATATATTAGTTTCATAGTGTTGACTAGTGATTCCTTGATATAGCGAATAACTAAAAACTATGGCTTGTTATAAACTTCAAGTAATGCACGTTGATATCAATTTTCATGCAATAATTGTAAATCCAGTGATAATTTTTAAACAAATGATTTGAAATGTTTTTTATGAAATAAAAAAAGTACAATAAATTCATATTACCTCTAATTAATCTAGTTTAACTGGCAACGGGGTTTGGGATGCGACATCAGAAATGATGATGGATTCTTGAATTAACATACAACCATTTCTTTGGATTATGGATTAAAAACTCGTCCTCTACATCCAACGCGGATGTAGACAGCCAAACAAGCAACCTGTGGGACATAAGACATTTCCGATAAGTTACTTGCAAGCCCAATAATAAATGTAGAAGCCTGTCAAGAGAGCTCAACAATTTAAGTGATATTTAACGTGGAAATTTCAGAAGTAGATAGGACAAGATATCTAGTTTTCAGCACACATACAGATACATTTCAAAATATCATTATGACAGACAATTTTCAGGGAGTGTTTACAGTCAGCATTATGCAGATCACCGAATGAGTTGATAGTCCATTCTCAATCAGCTAATTTGCACTCACAGAGCTGGTGTAGTTACCACAATTTGTGCCTGCTTCTTCTTTTCTTCAAGGCAGTCCTGTGCTTCTTTCACGAGCGAAGTGAAAGGCTTCGTTGTGCTATGGTCGCTACTAGAGAACATCATGAAGCCTTCCAGTTGCAACATGTTATCGGAAGCCTTAGACAGAGATTCCAACAAGCTCTCTACCTCTGCTTGGACATAGCCTCCGTTGAGTTTTATCAGTGATATGATCATCCTACTGGTTATCTTCATTATTCTCAGGCAATTGGCTGTTGCATCACTGTTTCCTTCTACCATCTTCTTGAGCTCCCTGGGAAAGCTAAATGTGGAGTCTCCGGGGACAATTTTATCAGCCAATTGAGCCAAATCTGTATCATCAGTGATTGATTTTTCAAACAATGCTGCACTAAGTGACAGTAAAGCTGCATGCAGTTTCCTGTCCACATTTTTCTTGTTGATATCGTCTTTTTGCTCATTAATGTTGCCATCAGCTTGCGAAATAACAGGATCTGGGCCTTTTTCAGGGTCAGGATTTGGTGCCAGAACCTTGGATCCGTCTGTTTCCTTTTCTGCCTTTTCTGTTTTCTTTTCTTCTTGCTTCGGTGGAAAGAGAAGTATTTCTTTGAGCACCTGAAACGGTAAAATTATGTTCAGTTTGGAAGGGATAGAGATGCAAGATGCATTTTATAAACACAAGTTCCGTGGTTTATTTGACTTTGATCACTCACTTTTGGCAGCAAACCATTCATGGCTTCCGTCAGTTTCCTGAGGTAGCCATCGTTCTTTGTGTATCGAATGTATAGATGCTCTAGGATTTCAGCTGCACTTATTCTGTATTCTCTGTCCGTCTTATCATCTAAAAGCATTTCACAGAGATCATGCACAACATTGTCTCTTGCCTTGAAGATGACGGCCGCGCTGCTTTCGCTTTGGTCGGACAGCATTGCCAGAGCTTCACCTGCCAATCGTCTCTTAGAGGCGTCCTTGTTTTCTTTATCAGTGAAGATGTCAACCAGCAGCTTAGTGAATTTCTCCCTGCTCTCTGTGTTCACACTCGAAGATGCATCCGTGGGCAGCTTTGTGATGATCTTGATGGCCAGAATGTGTAGCTTCTCGTTGCATTCGTGACACTTGAGGATTTTCTCCATGGTGTTGATTGCGCCCTTGTTCTTGAAGATCCGGGACCGAAGCATGACACCGGTCCTTCCGGGAGCAGTGACAAGCCGGCACATGAATTGCATCGACGCGGCTGCGACATCGGACCATGTGGCGTGGTCGATGCAGTGGAGCAGGTCGGCGCTGACGGGCGCCATGGCCTTGGAGAGAATGCTCTGGTCGTTGCTGATGAGCCTGCGGTTGTGCTCCTCGGCGGCGAGCTTGTCGAGGATGACAAGGCCACACTTCATGAGCTCATTGCAGTGAGCGGACGAGGCACTGTCGTCGTCTTGCTGCTCGGTGGTAGTGGTGTCCAGCAGCGATGATATGCACCGGAGCGCGTTCGGGAAGCTGGCGAGGCTGATCTCGCCGGCGAGGTTCGCCACGATCCTCGCGGCGAGCACCCGGATGTCCCTGTTATACTGGCTTGAGGACCGAAGCGACCGAAGCAGCTTCTTCATCACCTTGCTGGAGGACGCCGAACCGACCAGCTTCCTGATCAGAGCGTGCTGCTCCTGCAGCTCCTCCTGCTCCAGGATCTTGTCCAGGATCATCGCGCCGCACACGTAGTCGCCGGACGACGACTCCGGCTTCATCAGCGCCACGGCGAACTTCACCATGTTCCTTCCTTTGGCGAACGATGGATCCTTCTCGCACCCGGTCTTGGTCTCGCGCATGTACTTGATCACCAGCTCCTGCCCCGCGTGATCCTCCTTGTCGAAGCCGTAGTAATGTATGGCTACTAGGCAGGCGATTCGTTTACCGGCGAAGCGCGAAGCGAGGCGGTAGCAGAAGAGCACCCCCTGGAAAAGTACCAGCGAGTAGAGCACGTTGAGCGCCGGCTCCAGGTTGGCGCTGCTGCTGCTGCCGTCGCCGTCCGGCATTCCGTAGTCGCGCTGTATCAGGCGCCACAGCGACAGGCCGGTGGTGATGAACAGCCCGGTGAGGTAGAACAGCGCCAGAGGGCACAGTATGACGGCGAACAACAGCAGATTGAGAGCCAGCAAAAAATATGCAAGCACTAGCCGTCGCCCGGACAAGAAGCTAGAGTAGTCCTTCATCAGCATGCCTGATATAGTACCACCGAGGCCATAGAACGATCTCCCAACGTGTTGCAGCTTTTCTTTCAGAAAAACATCAAACACCCTGCGGATTATAGCCCAAGAAATATGAGTCGGAATTAGAGGAAGAGTACAGAACGATATACCATTTCAACGGAATAGCTATTGTGTGCTAACGTTAGCACGGTTTGTAGGTACCAGATCTGATATCTAAGTATCATGCTGACGTCAATATGATACCAGATCTAATACTTCCACTACCAGTACCAGATATGATATCTCGTAGATACCAGTACCAATATATCTTGTTGACGTCATCATTACATCGGTTATTCCGTTGAAACGGTATTATCGTTTTGTTGTATTTCTGCAGAATTAACGGGAGCAATGAGAAGGAAATATTTATTTTGTTGTCAATATTGGAACAACATCCAGAATTCACAAATATACTTAATCCCTCTGTCCCAAAAAGAGTAATCCAAAAGATACTACATTAGTAGGGAAGCGGGGGATGATTGCGGTAAGATTCTAGAGAAATTTTAAATGTTTTTTTTAGGAGGAGGTTCATGTGACAAGAGGACCAAGGTGTTAGAAAATATCATTTAGTGCAATGGCCTGCAATTTGTCTTCCCAAGGATCGAGGAGGGTTGGGGATCCTAGAGATAATGAACAAGGCCTTGTTGGGGAAGTTGCTCTGGAAACTGGAAATGGCAGATGGTTTATGGCAAGATTTCTTGAGAAATAAATATTTAAAAAACCAAACATTCTCACAGAAAACACAGATCAGTGGGGGATTCACACTTCTGGTTAGGTCTATGGAGATAAAGGACCTGTTTTTAAATTTCTTTGAGAGAAAAGTGGAAAATGGAGAAAACGCACTCTTTTGGGAAGATTGTTGGGTAGGGGGCAAGCTTCTAGCAAAAAGCTTTCCTGAGCTGTTCAATATAACTCTAACAAAACATGTGACAATTGCAAAAGTAAAACAAAAAAGCCTATCAGAAGTCAGATTCAGAATATGCTTGTATGGAGAAAAGAAGGTGAAGTGGAGTAGAATTTGCATTGAAGTTGATAGACTGACCTTCACAAAAGAAAATACAAGCTGATATCATGATATGGAGATTGACAAAAAATGGTATGTCCACATTTAAGTTTTTCTACAGGGCTTTGAAAATGCAGAACATCCGATTCCCCTATAAGAAAATGTGTAAAATCAAAATACCACCCAGGGTGGAAGTCTTTGTATGGCTAACTCTGAAAAACAGCATTCTTACAAAAGACAACATTTTCAAAAGAGGGTGAAAGAAAGCGACAAAATAATGCCAATTTTATGAAAAGGATGAATCCATACTACAGCATATTTTCAAATGAGGTTGGAAGAAAAGGACAAAAAATGCCGATTTTATGAAAATGATGAATCCATAAACCAAATCACTACTGGAGAAACGATCTTTAGTTCACTTGCCAAAAATCACAATAGTTTCGGTTACAAAAATAACCGAGACTAAAAAATATTCTTAGTCCCGGTTAAAAAAGACAACGGTTCTGGTTCTCTAGGACCTTTAGTCTCGGTTGGTGTTATCAACCGAGACTAAAGATATCTTTAGTCCCGGTTAGATTCTTGTCAGAATCTGTCAGGCCGATGATCATCTTTAGTCCCGGTTTGTAACATCAATCGGGACTAAAGATCATATCTTTTGTTCCAGTTGGTGTTACAAACCGAGACTAACGGAAGGAATGTGCTTTTTTAACGGCGCTAGTTAAGTTAAAAATATGGTTTGTTGTAAAGGAATGAAATTATTTTGTTGCATGATTCAAATGGCCGAAATAAATTTAAGAGGATCTGTAATTAAAAAGGAGTGGTATTGTATGGGGGTGGATAATTGAAGATAGAAGGAAGCTTTTACAAAATTATCATATTGTTATTAACTAGTGATTCTCAAAGTCCGTCGTGTCGAGTTTGTGTCCTGGTCGAGATCTTGTCACTTTGGTTAGATCGTGTTAGAGTAAAGTTCGTGTGTTTTCCCCTTTTGTTTCTATCAAACTCTAGCCGTCGCGTCTAGTTTGTGCACATATAACAAATTTTTACACGCATTGTTCCCGTTTCATCCTCTAACTCGGAGTCGTTTTTTAAAACGGTCATAACTTTTGCATACGGACTCCGATCGAGACGTTCCATATATGAAAATCGATCAAAAAAATTTTTGGATGTGTTCGTCCATGGCTCTGCCGCGTTCAGCGATTTTATTTTCCCCAAAAATAGCTCAGAAGATTATCTTTTCGAGCCCGAAAGCCTTTTTTGATTCTGAGCGTGTCTTCTCAATTTTCCATTGGCCACGTCTTTCACTTGTTTAGGCTCAAATTTTCTATGGTTACCTCTCGTGTACTCCTAAATCAAGAAAAAAATTAAAACAATAAAAAGAAAAAGTCGAATTTTTCATGTCTTGGTCAAACAACGGATGAAAAGGAAAAATAAAGAGGGACAAAAGAGAAACAATATCTAGAGGAGCACATAGAGAGGTGCAATGTCTAGGATTACCTCTATTTGATTAAATTTTAATGTATTACTTATTATTATTTTAAACCTATATTTATATAATGAATTATTTAATTTTTGGTTGTTAACCCTAGCCAGGACAAAAAATTTAGAAAATAACGGAAATTATATTTAGTCCGGTTGGTGGCTACAACCGGGAATAAAAATGAATTTGAAATAGCGAAAAATTATCTTTAGTCTTGGTTGATGCCACCAACCAAGACTAAAGATGAATTGGAAATAATGGAAAAAAATCTTTAGTCCCGGTTGGTGCCATCAACCGGGACTAAAAATTAGATCTTTAGTCCTCGTTGGTGGCACCAACCTGGACTAATATATCTTTAGTCCCGGTTTATGCCACCAACCGGGACTAAAGATCTAAGGTCGTCTTTTTCACTGATCCAACGCTTAACTCTGTCAGCTCTCTCTCCCTCTCTCAACTCTCTTTCTCGCTCCAGCGACGGCGGTGGGAGGGGATGAGATGGCGGCGACGCCATTCCCTCCGCAAGAAGATGGCGGCGGCCCGGCGGCTTGAAAATGGCAGCGGCCCGGCGACTCGAAGGTGGTTGCGGCGCGGTGGCTCGAAGATGGTGGTGGCGCGACGGCTCGGAGGTGGCTGCGGCGCAGCGGTTTGAAGATGGTGATGGCCCGGCGGCTTGGAGGTGGCGGCGGTGCCTCCTCTTTTTCCTCCTCCTCCTCCTCCTCCTCTTCCTCGGAGGTGGTAGTGGTCCGGCGATGAGTCGCGGTCGAGGGCAGCAGCCGCGGCGTCCCCTCCGTTGTGAATTTTTTTGGAGAATTTTGTATTGTTTTATACTCAAATTTGATATTTGATATGTGATATGTGATATGTGAATTTGTGATGTGTAGGAGATTTGAGGATATGAATTTGATTTCCATAGCAAAAATACAATGAAAAAACAAAAAAACATTAGGGGATGTCGGAGCATAATATACAAACAGCAGCAGGAGCAAAATTAAAAAAACTTTAGTCCGGTTGATAACATCAATCGAGACTAAAAATAACGGAGCCAGCCACGTGGCTAGCTTTAGTTCCGTTCCGTTTCACCGGGACTAAAGATCGGCATCTTTAGTTCCGTTTTCGTTGATAACCGGGATAAAAGGAGGTTACAAACCGGGATTTATCCCAGCAGTGACTGTTTCTAGATTACCCAATGGCACACTTCATTTGGAGTGTGATCAGCTGTGCCTTTAATCTGAAACCAGCTGGCAGCATAAATAACATGTTTGAGTATTGGGGCTTGGGTCTTGGATATGAGATGAAAATCTTGATCCTGATGGGTGTTTCTGTTGTTATGTTGATCATTTGCAAAACAAGAAACAAAGCCTACTTTGAAAATGAATTACCCAAAGATCCAATTGAATTGATTTACAAGATATGCTCAACCCTTGTTGATTGGAGCGTTTTGCAGACCAAGGGAGGAAAAGCAAAGAAGAGTGCCCTGGAGGGCGCAGCTCCTAAAGCAGGTTGCAGATGAAGTTTTCCACTCAAGGTTTGGATGGAAAGGAGCCAACAGGAGCCTGGTGTGGGCAGACTGAAGATTATCCTTTTTGGTTTGTTGATGTTGGAAGCAGCTATCCTGGAAGTTTTTCTGTTTGTGTTACTTTGGCTAGAGCTGTAAGCCCTGATGCTTTGCCTGGGGATTGTCTAGATACTGTTTTTGCTTAGATAGATAGGTCCTAGCTAGTTCTGAGATGCTTGGCCGGGGGATGGCATCCGAACGGCCTGATGCTATAGCCCGTTTTGTTTTCTTCTCGATTAGTTTTCTTTCTCAACAAAAAGAGAAATACTTAAAAAATGTGTTTGATTCATAAAGCCACTGACAGGTGGCTCCGACCGATTCATTGGGTCGTCGTAATCTTATCATCAACCTCTGTTCATCCACATGATGACATACTATGTCACTCTCTGCTCTGCTGGACAAGGAAGAGCTCCAAGATCGAGCTACAGTACTGTTCTTCATCGCAGAACATCAGGTGCTCTATGGCTGCATCCTTGCCGATTATATGTCGAGCTAGCTATATAGCAGCCTAGCGAGCTAGCGGCTGCTTCTTCCTCGACGATCTTGGGAGCGAGATACCGCAGTTTGTAGCGTTAGTTGAGTGATTCCATGATCCTTTGCCGAGAGAACCACACTTCCAATATTTATTTTATCTGTGATTTTCCACTGTAAAAGGACTAGTAACAAAAATCCACTACCGCACTTGCTTTGTAACGGCAATCACTACGATCCTACTGGGTTTCTTTTGCATCACTATTCCTACCTTCCAAATCACATGAATTTATCCGGTGAAAATCCTTTTTATTTAGCAAAAGAAGTATTACTGGGAACACTAAGAATGATGGGGTAAAAAATCATCCATGTCTGACGAAAAGATAAGGCACCAGATTAAGCAGGAAAGCTGCAGTCCTCTAATTAATTTTCTTATAACAAAGGTAAGCATTCTAACCCAGTTGTCTGGACGAGGGTGATGATGGTAAGACTCCAAAAGTCCTTCTTCCCGAGCATGGAGACGAAGCCACCAAGAAGAACGACGGTGGTCCATAGAACCACCAGGACGCTCATCCCCTTGACGGCCATCGATAGATACCCCATAAACAGGGCATAATTGTTTATCTTCATTACTTCTTCCCAGCTGGAGTCGTCATCAAGCTCTCGAGGCATTGCTACTTCTTCTCCTAAAGAGTTGCAGGTCTCGCTTGCAACTCAGCGAGCCAATATATAGGACAACTGTTAGTATATAGGACAGATCTTGACCTCTTTGAAAGCCTTGGTGGTCAATGTCTAAAACATCCAGCCTGTTCAGTTCAGGACTAAGCATATAGGTTTCAAATGCTTTCAGTTGCTACACTTTTACATTACAATGAGCACGCCTTGCGGCATCACGCGTCCTTGTATGCGGATGACTTGGTCCTCTTCCTCTCCGTGGTTCGTCAGGATCTTGCTTTCATCCAGGGCATCTTCTTGGTCTTTGGGTCAGCTTCCGGGTTGCGCACGAACTTCGCCAAATGCTCCATCACCCCGATTCGTTATTTGGCAGAAGACCTTGAGTTGGTTCAGTCCTGCTTCTCCTGTTTCAGTCACAGAGTTTCCTTGCACCTATCTTGGCATCCCGCTCTCTGTTCGCAAGTTACCGAGAGCAGCCTTGCAGCCGCTTGTCGACAAAGTCTCTCGTCGGCTCCCGTCTTGGAAGGGTCGTCTTTTGGCCTTGCCAGGCCGGTCAGTGCTGGTTCAGTCTGTTCTTTCCTCCTTCCATGTCCATGTCTCCTTAGTGATTGGCCTCCCCGCTTGGGTTATTAAGGCCATCGATAAGAAGCGGCGTGCTTTTCTGTGGACGAGCACGGACTCGGCTCATGGGGGTCAATGCCAGGTGTCTTGGGTGAATGTCTATCACCCCAAGTCCCTCGGGGCTTGGGTATTCCCGATCTTCGGTGCCGGCTGACCTTGCGCACCCGTTGGTTGTGGCTTCAATGCTCCGGGCACCCTTGCTGGGAAGGTCTGAAGGCCCCGGTCGAGCAGGCCGTTGTTGATCTCTTCGAGGCAGCCTCCTACTTCGTGCCGGGGGATGGTGAATCCCTACTGTTCTGGTCTGATCGTTGGATTGATGGCCGTTCGATGGGCTTCTTGGTCTCGGACCTCCTTTTCGCTGTACCCCAACGCCTTCGACGTTCCCGCACAGTGGCTTATGGCCTGGCACACAACTCCTGGGTGTCGGATATCCGCGGTGCCTTGACTGTACCGGCCATCTCTTAGTTTCTCCTTGTGTGGGACGCATTACTTCACGTGCAGCTCTCTCCGGGAGTTGTTGATTGTCTAGTATGGCGCTGGACGAGTGACCAGCGCTATTCAGCGCGTTCGGTCTATCAGACACTCTTTCTTGGCCAATGCCCCCTCGTGTGTGTGGAGCTCCTTTGGACTTGTTGACGAGAAATCTCTCTCACGCGCTGGCCTGGGAGATCTGCTTGACTCCAGTGCAGGTCCTTCTTAGCTGCCTACGATGTATAGAGCGTGCCAGTTGATTTGATCTGCCAATCAACAAAAGAAAATACAAGAAAATATTCGTTAAGCGTTAGGTCAAACCCCCGCGGGATCGGCCGAGGAACTCCATGAACGTATATATGCTATTCCAAGCCATATTTGGGCCAAGCGACCAAAGCGCATCGGCTATGCCAAGGCGATCATCGCCATCCGATCCAAATATAACGAAGAATAATAAATATACGAGATCAATAGATCAACCGATCTTTGAAACCGACATCAAATCGGCGATGTTCCAATGAATCTCGTGCGGGCGTAACATTCCTAGATTAAAGACGTAAGCAAGCACAATCTAGACACGAAATACAGCCCTACTGCAGATCTAATAACAATTATATTAAAAGAAACATATTAAGATAAATAAGATCGGCTGAAACCTCGACGCTATCCCCAGATAATGTAAATCCAAAAGAATAGATTGCCAACGATTCTAAAGACGACTCAACAGTTCAGCCTTGATGTAGCATTAAGTATCAAAAGAAGCATTCGATCTATTACTTTTGACTTACACTCCGTAAGATGGTAGATACTGCATACGAATCAACCAGCCCTTAAACCTAGCCTTGTTGACCACACACCCTCGAAAAGATGAGTCAACTACAGGATAGATCTAAACACCGGATTGGTTCATATGCACTATATGATATATGTCGTAGTAAAACTATTGAATCCAATGTGTCATTGCGATGGAAGCATCAGAAACAAGTAATCTCACCACTAACGACAACATTTACCTAAGTTTGGGGATCGAGACGATGCACCCAAAGCCAAACAGGTGTTCGTCCAAAAGGAAAAGGATGGCGATGCGCCGAAGATTAGATTGATTGAATCGTCCTTATACACAGGGTCTCGGGTCCTATTTATACCCAAGATACAAATATTTGTAACAACTTCGGACTCTATCTAAACTACTTTTCAAAACATCCTATCATCCCTAACGAGATCCATTACAACTAACAATTTAACAAACTCCTAAATTACAAATACAACTGCCATTACAAGACTCTATTCATAGGTGGCAATATCTTTAAACACGCAACTAACATCCGAATCCCCACTTATCTTCAAGTTTCTGCATTGGACACGGTTTTATCTCTTCTGAACTCGGAATCGGCTGTCGGCTGTTCCATTCAACCCATTCTCAGCCGACCAGCCCTGCAGCCGATTACTCTTTTAGCCGATACGGCTCTTGACCTCAGCCGATCCGGTTCCACCTTGCTTCCTTAGGACTTAGGAACCTTATTACCAAATTCCAGTGTTAACAGGACTGCGAAGGGTCCCCCCAAATGCAAATTCTTTCTCTGGTTTGCTCTTCACAACGCCGGACGACATCGACCTCCTCCGTAAGGTGGCATTGCCGCCACTCTGGGTCTGCCCTTCTATGCATAGGACACGGAGACAAGAAACCACATCCTTATCGGCTATGTGTTCTCGAGGCAGGTCTGGCTGTTTGACTCCCTGGTCTTTCTGGTATCCTGGCAGCTCTGGAAGGAACGGAATTCCAGGGTTTTCGATTCGATCTTTTCATCGGTCTGTTACATTGGAGTTCATCCACGCGAGGGCCGGTTGTGGTCGTTAGTCGGCCTCTCCGCTTTGGAGTTTTTTGGTCTTTAGCTTGTCCTAGGCTCTTCCGTTCTCTTTTTTTTCGGAGTCAAGTAGCTCGCCGTAGTTCTCCTTTTCTTTCTATCTTGTGTTCCCCGTCGGGCGTAAGCAGGGCTAGCTCGACGGGTTTTGGTTGTAAAACTTTTCTCTCCTAATATATTAACGTACAATCTTGTTACGTGTTCGTGACTTTTACATTATTAGAGCTTGGTTTTACGAATTGTCACGATAAGTGTAAGTTATATTCTACACAAAGTCATCACACAAGCGTTTTTCTTCCCTTTCTGCCATCGTTGTTAGCATTTCATCAAATGCAATTCATTAGCCCATACAAAAAGTATATATTTTACCATCAAAAGAGTAATATCAGGGGTTAATGTGCGACAAGAACAAGCATGATGCTCCCTCCGTTTATAATTCACACAGTATAAGTTACTTAGTTTGATATAGTTTGATCAAATTTATAAAAAAATAGCAACATTTATAATATCAAATTAATTTTATTAAAACTAAAATTTAATATATTTGATAGTATATTTGTTTTGTGTTAAAAATATTACTATACTTTTATATTATTTTATCAAATTTATAAAAATTTGATTAGAAATAAGTCAAAACAGCTTTAAAAAAATAAACGAAGGTAGTAGCATTGGTTAGGCGAGCACTGCAGGGTGGACTGGGATTGGCTTTCAGAATTATTCGGAAATGCTTGTGATCGATCATCCGACAGGGAAAAATATCGAACATCGAGCTGATGCCTCAATTCTGCACGTGCATGAGTTTTTTTCTCTCCACATAGTCTAATGATAAAAGAGTATATGCATGTATGAGACCCTAGTTGTAAGCTTCAAATAATTTTTTCTTCAAAACTATTTATTTAATTTATTATTTGATTGTATCATTTGTATTCGTAATACATATGTTTCAACCAGTATATTTCACATGTGAGAAATAAATATTTTAATTGGAATTTGACTATATTGTATATTTCAAGTTTTATGTTACAATGAATCTTTTAGAATGTTGCATATGGTGATGGTGATGTTTTGATAGTTCAGTAAGTATTTTCTAATGTTTTACTAATTTATTTAAAAATGTTACACAAGTTGTTATTTGAATATTTCAGTAAGTACTTTTATAATGATTCAACAATTATAATAATTATAATAATGTTGTTTCATGTATAATATAAAAATATTTTATTTATATATTTTATCAAAAATATAATGAGTAAGATTTTATCGTGAAGATTTAATTGTAACATATGTAATGGTGAAATTGAATAGTAGATCTAATAAGTAATTTAAAAAATAGTTTAAAATTTTACTTATAAAAATAGTTAGAGAAGATAGAAAGAGGGTTTATATGCATGCGAAGCAACATATAGGCTTGCAACAGCAGGGGCTAATTATGAGGAGTTTACTTTGGATGCAGCTAGACAGGTGAGGTGACGACGACGTCCGATATCCTGCTAAATATCCAATGTCCGATTCGTAGCGGCCTTTGGAATTATTTCAGGCTCAAAATGGATTCCGACAAAACTGTTAGGAAAAATACACTCTTGTTTCCGGTATCGTTTGAGTGTTTTACCGCTTCCGTTTCCGTTCCTAATAATTCTAATAAAAAGGTCAGTACAAAACGAAAATAATAGCCAGTATGGTAGTCAGGAAATTTTGTACCATTTTCACCTCTAGCTCAGCAAACAACAAAAGGGGGACCAGCACCATAAAGTCTGTCTTGTCCTCCAACCTTCGTCCTGCTGGACAGCCATGAGGCAAAGTCGTCGTTGTAAGCTATAACTCAACTTTAATATTTGTCACCTGTCACATCCTCGCTATGTTTTTACATAGGTTTCTCGATCATATTCTATCGATTTCAAACTATTAAATGATTTTAAAATTTTTTAAAAATATTATTTTAGAAAATTATATTAACACATTTGTAAGTTTAAAAACTTAAAAATATGTTAATACAATTTGTTATTTCGTCGTTCAGTTTTTCGTATGTAAGATTAATGTTTCAACCATCATCTTAAAACACAGCCTAAACCTTTTTCCAAATTAAGGCCATAATTATCTTCAACGTTTTCTACATAGCCCTTTTTTCCTTCTTTTCTTCATGAGCTCAAGCTTAAACTGACTTGTACATGTAAGACAAGAATACTTTCATCTCAGTGCGACCATCTCGTGAAGGCGACCCACACCATTCTGTGGTTCTTTCTCATGGGATTGGAGACAGATCGGCCAGTGCATAAGATTCCCTTAATTAAGTACTAGTTCTAGTAACTTTGCTATCATTGACTATTTGACCTGAAGAGTTAACCTGTCGAAGTAAACGATGATTGGTCTTAATTAACCAGTATCAATCCAAGTCATTACTAACGTTACGTATACTTAGAAATAGAATAGGTTCAAGTCAGAGTACCCACGTTTTATTAATGGTTACTTGTCTTGCGAGGCCTCGATTTCATTTAACACTGAATCATATACGAGAAATTTTACGGTACCTAGCATTTAGTATAAATTTTTGTATATTATAATAAATAGTATCGAGAGAAATCAAATTTTATATTTAAAAATATGATAGCTTTAGATACCTATGAAATCACTCATTGTATGTTCTTCAACCTCTAGCTCATATAGCTCATGAATTTTATGGGAAAAATTTTGGGCAAAAATCCAGCCGAGAAATATAGTTTGTGTTATGTTATTTGAATTGTCAATGGACTTCAAATTAACTCGACGCAATCCGAATAATCAAATTTTAACGAGGTCTGGAAAAAAAATCAAATGGACTTGAAATTCCATTGAGCGAGTGAGCGATTGTGAGCCGTACGTGTTTTGGTGACAGTAACCTTTGCGCAGATCGCGGCCGCATGTTAAATTCCTCTGATGATGTCAGAGTGACCAAGGAACTGCAATCTGATCAGTTTTGATGATGATGCCCATACAGAAGGTCAGAGAATCGATTTTACATACCGACTGAAAGACATCTTTCCATACGAAGGCCTGACCGTACGACATGGTCTGTAAAAATTAATTTTTCACGTGTAGACGGCCTAACCATACGAAAAGTTCTATTATCTCGTGCGGGCAACTTAAGAGGCTCACACGGAAAGATCTATTATCCCATGCGGGTCACTTAAGTCGTCCATACGGGATAATAGATCTTCCCGTGCGGACGAATTAAGTGGCCTGCATGGAAAGATACATTTGTCCTATATTAAATATTAAATTATTAAATTATTAAATTAAATCGATAATTAATATCACATCACAAATTACATAAAATAATTTTACATTATCATAATTTTACTAAAATTTTACATGTACAACAAATTTTATAACATTTACAACAAAATTTACAATGCATGGATGTGATGGCGATGCGACGACGGCGGCGGTAGAGGTGGTGGTCGGTGTTGCTTGGCGGTGATGCACGGTGGAGGAGGCGGCCACGATGGACGAGGCGGTCACGGTCGGAGGAGGCGACGGTGGAGGCCGGCGATGGAGGAGGTGGCCACGGTAGACGAGGCGGCTGTGGTCGGAGGAGGCAGTGGTGGAGGCCTGCGGTGGATGAGGCGGCCGTGGTCGGTGGAGGTGGCGGTGAGGAGGCGGCCGTGGTCGGTGGAGGGCGAAGGAGGAGGCAGCGTTGGAAGAGGCCGGCGGAGGAGGGCGATAGTGGAGGGAGGTCGGCGGAGAGGAGGCGGGCGGCGGCGGTGGAGGCGGTGGGTCGGTGAGGAAGCCGCGGCGCTAGAAAATTTCGTCGGGAGTTAGAAAATTTTGGGCCGAGCGCACCTATATAGGCGATGATGATCATCGTGTACGAACGGCTTAAGTGTATCTTTCCGTGCGGACGGCTTAATGGCCCGCACGGAAAGATTATCATTCCGTGCGAGCGGTTTAAGCGGCCCACACGGAAAAACTATCTCTTCATGCGGGCTCTTAAGCCGTCCGCATGCGATAATCTACAAAAACCTTTAGAGATGGACTACAAAAATTATAATAATATCTAAATTTGGTCGAAAATTCTATAAATTGACATGACAAATTAATTTTGTTTCACAACACTGTCATAAAAAATTTAATCAGTTTTGATCAAGTGAAACTATATGTTGTTCATAAATGGCTACACCTTTGTAATAGTTTATAAACTCTAAGTTTCAAAGTTTATATACCTTATAAGAAGCTATGAACTTGTATATTACTCAAATTTATACATAACCTTAACATTAACTTATTATCATAACAATATAAAATTATATTGCACTTGTGTTGTGAAATTTTTTTCTATTTTTAAGTAATAACCCTTTTAAAGAAAAAATTTGACCTTTCCTTTTTATTCTTTAATATTCTTTTGACTTAGAAGCACACGAGAGGTAACTACAAAAAATTTGAGCCTAAACAAGCGAAAGGCGTGGCATGTGGAAAATTTAGAAGACACGCTCGGAATTGGAAAAAAAGCTTTCGGGCTCAAAAAAAAAGGCAACCTTCTAAGCCATTTTTGGAGAAAATAAAATCGCTGAATGCGGCAAAGGGCGAATGAACGCATCCAAATTTTTTTTCTGATCGATCTTCATATATGAAATGTCTCGATCGGAGTCCGTATGCAAAATTATGACCGATTTAAAAACCGACTCCGAGTTAGTGGACAACAGAAACAATACACGTAAAAACTTGTTACACGCGCACAAACTGTATTATATATGCAGTTGGAGCCACTCTTTTAAAGTTTTATCTAAATGAAATCTAAGTTTCAAATTTATTTACCTTATAATTAAGAAGCAAGGCACTTCTATGTATCTCAAATTTGTACATAACCTTAACATTAACTCATTATCATAACATATAAAGTTATATTGTCACTTGTGTTATGGAAAAATATTTTCTATTTGATTCTATCCCATATACAAGAATTAGATGTAATAAACCTTACATATCTAAATTGGTTTACAAAAATACAAGGGCATCATCCCGTGTGGCCCACTTAAACGACCGCACGGTAAAATATATTATCCCGTGCAACCTTTTTAAGCGGCCGCACGAAAAAATGGATTATCCCGTGCGGTCACTTAAGTGGACCGCACGGGATAATGCATCTTTGTTTTTTCAGGCACGGCCCGTCTAGAACCTATCGGGAGCCTCGTCCAGAAAAAACGTTTCTCCATTAGAGGATTGCACGACTGAAGAACTGCAATTGTGGCAGCCTCGTCGTCATAGCGACTCTACATTGCTTCACGTAGACTTCGTGGGATGCAACCTCTCGACGGGCTGCCGCCGCGGCGGCGGCCAGAGCAGGTAGGCAATGCCATGTTTACAGAACCATTGATAACCGATAATTATGTTTATCGTGGAATACAATAAAGATAAAACCACAATAACCTCATTAAATTTAAATTAATTTAATATATAATTTAAATTTTTGATAAATTTTATATGATTATTCATGATTATCGTGTGGTAACTGTGGGTTATCGTTATGGCACGATAACTCCTTTCTTACGGTAAAAGAAACCTTGCCGTGGCCTCGGTTCGTTCGTGCATTGTCTTGGTCATTTGCGCCACATATATCATATCGGAGAAATTTGACATGGCAGTCGTGTCATTTCCTGCGCGCGTTGTGACCGATATGAGCGCTAGCTGCGTCCATCTTCGCTGTCTTCCTGCCCGCGCGCGCATCGCCGTTTCCCTTTAATTTCCTGCGCTTGCTGAAAGCTTCAGGTTATTAGCGCCCGTTATTAATCCACTATCACCGTAATACAAGATTTAGATTGCACAATAACTCCAAGATTCGTGCTGGCTAGTGGCAAAATATGAGGAGAGATGCCATACATGCTATGCACCATGGGGTGCCGTATAAGTGCCGGCTTGCATTGTCACTTGCACAGAGACTGGCACGGAAGAAAATTTCGTACAACAGAAATCAGGATGAAAACAGTTAAAAATGGTCAAAAATGATATCACCTTTTTATTATTTTTATGAAAACGGCCCAGAAATTTTCATGAATTTAATAATTTAATATTAACTTCAATGCGATGCTGATAGAAATAAGAGAAATTAAAATTAAAAATTTTAGTTTTGTGGAATACATATCGGTACGGTCGGAAAATTTTAATACAATTTCAGTTTTCACCATATTATTATATTACTAGCAAAATGCCCATGAGTTGCAACAGGACGCCGACGCAGGGAGAAAAACAGGCGGAGGGCGAAGGTCTAGGCGGCGGTGCGGGAGCTCCGAGCGACGACGGAAGGGAGGGGCGCAAGCGCGACGCGGATTGAGACGGAAAAGAGGGACACAGGAGGTCTTTTTTAATCCAAGCCCTTCCTTTCTTTTTAGAATTGAGACTGCAGATTAATTTTATAAAATACTCAAGAGATTTTCTATAAAATAACCTCTTTTCTTCTTTAACTGGGTTTTTTAAAAATAGTCAGACGGAATGTGGGTTAATTTCGAAAAAACTTAAGAGGTTTTCTGCAAAATAGCTCGGCAAAACAAAATTTGGGTGAAAACACTACTTGCTTTATAGATAGTTATAGATATAGATATAGATTATGGTGGGACGACTGAGCTCGGCCTTGATGCCTGGCGAGCTCATATGCTCCCAAGTTCTCAATAAAATTAACAAATGGACGATGATTTATGAAAGACTCATCGTCGCGGTTCGGTTAGTCAATCTTTGATATTGCTCGTCCAAACTGAATATGTTCTGTCCATCTCCTCTGCTCCTCCTTGCTTTATTAACTGTTATGAAAATAGATTCATAACCAGGATATAAATTTTACTTAGAAAATCCTTACAAGAACAAAATTATTGACATCGACCCGCAATGATCACTATTAAGAAGTTGATTATAAACGTAAAGAAATAATAATAGAAACGTCACACTTTCTATAGGGTTTACAAGAGTATGTATAAGAGGTAAAAAGAAAGACATCTAATAGAAAAAGACATGTAGTCCTACTAAGAAACTAATTCGAATTTGGATCACATATTTAATAATCTCTAACTTGAGATGAATCTTTCTTTTTAGTATAAAAATAATAAAAAATCATCAATCACTAAAAATACCTCATGTAGATAAAATCATCACACGCCAAATAGTTTCTATGACTATACTATAATACCCATCAAGCTTAAGCAAAACTTAAACTTAGTAGCATGAACTGGGTTTGTCATCATATTAACTGTATTATCATGAGTATTTTCATAACTTGATATCACCTTTAGCAATCACACCTCGAATAAAGTGATATTTCACATCAATGTGTTCTATTCTTTCATAGAACATCCGATCATGGAACATCCGATTCTTTGTAAGGCATATTGTACTTTGACTACCACAAAATATATCAATGCAAGACGTAACTCCACAAAGCTCAGCGTACAAACCTCTAAGCCAAGTAACTTCTTTACAACCTTCAGAAATAATCATATACTCTGTTTCAGTAGTAAATAACAACACAATCTCCAATAGGGAAAATATATCCTCTGAGCGATCTTTTTCTATCCAAATCTTCAGCAAAATCTGAATCTACATAACCAACAAGTCCATCTCTAGATCTACCAAACTGTAAACAAGCACTAGAAGTACCACGTAGATATCTGAAAATTCACTGAACCGCTTTCCAATGATTTTTATCAGGATCAGTCATGTATCCACTAATAACACTCAATGCATATGATAACTCAGGATGATAATATACCATGACATACATAAGTGAACCAACCACACTTGAATAAGAAACTCTAGACATGTACTCAACATCATAATCAGACTGTAGAGATAAATCTGAAGATAATCTGAAATATGCAGCTAAAGGAGTACTCACTGATTTTGTATTATGCATATTGAAATGACGAAATGCCTTTTCAATATAACCTTTTTGACTAAGATATAACTTATCCGACTATCTTTCTCTAGTAATTTCCATACCGAGAATTTTCTTCACTGCACCCAAATCGTTTATCTCAAACTCACTACTCAATTATGCCTTCAACTTTGCTATATCTGATTTATCTTTTGCAACAATCAACATATCATCAACGTAAAGAAACAAATATATAGCTGGACCATTAACAACTTTGAGATAAATACAACTATCAAAATTGGATCTTTTAAAGAGTCAAATATCTTATACCACTATCTAAGTGACTGCTTCAACTCATAAAGAGATTTTTTCAACCTACAGATTAGGTTCTCTTTTACAGAAACAACAAAACCTTCAGGTTGCTCCATCTAAATGTCTTCTTCTAACTCTCCATGTAAAAATGCAGTTTTAACATCCATTTGCTCTAGTTCATAATCATGCATTGAAACAATACTAAGTAAAGTATGAATTGAACTATGCTACACAATAGGGGAAAAGACATCATTGAAATCAATACATTAAATCTGGCTATAAATTTTAGTAACTAACCTTGCTTTGTATCTTACCTTATCACTTGGAGATATACTTCCCTTTCTTTAGAAGATCACTTGCAACGGATAAGTTTCTTCTCCTTTGGCAATTTCACAAATTCCTAAGTACGATTCTTTTCAAGCGACTCCATCTCATCATACATAGTAGTTATCCATCTGTTGGAATCATCAGAAACAATAGCCTCAGGATATTAAGAAGGTTCTGTAATACATTCAATTTCTTCTGCCACACTCAAAGCATAAAACAACTATATTCACTTTTTCAATATATCTTTCAGGTCGTTTAATTTTTTTGGGCCTATCTTGTGTAATAGAATGTTTTGACGACTGCTCAACAGTAGAAGAATTTGAATCTTTAGTAACATGTGCATCTTGGTTAATAGCAACATTTTCTTTTTCTGGTGCATACCCTGAACTGATCAAGTGCTCCACCTGCACACTTGCTTTCTATTGACTCTCAACAGAAACATTAGTAGAAGGTTTGTCATGTAACATAACTGATTCATGGAAGACAATGTTTCTACTAATCACAACCTTTTTAGTTTTAGGACACCATAACTTATAGTCTTTCATACCAGATAGATAACCAAGAAAAATGCACTTAATAGCTCTAGGCTTCAATTTACCATTATCAACAAAAGCATAAGCAGTACAACCAAATACTCTTAAGTCCAAATAACTTGCTGGGAAACCAGATCATACCTTAATTGGAGTCTTCTTGTGAATGGCATAACTAGATGACCGATTAATAAGATAACAAGCTGTGAAAGCGGCTTCCGCCCAAAATTATTTAAACAAACCTGCATTAGACAACATACAATGGGTCTTTGATATAATTGTCATGTTCATATGCTCAACTACGTCGTTTTGGTGTATGAGGAACAGTATAGTGATGCACAATGCCTTTAAACTTGCAATATGATTTGAATATCTTAGAGTACAATTTCATCCCCTTGTCAGTATGGAATATTTTTACTTTTCTTTCAGTTTGTCTTTCGATTATAGTCTTTCACTCTTTAAACACACCAAAAGCTTGATTTTTGTGCTTGAAGAAATAAGGCTAAACTTTTCGTGAATAATCATCAACGATAGCCATCATATAATGAGCACCACCAAAAAATGTCTTATGAGTAGGACCCCATAAATCAGAATGCACATGATCAAAGAATACCTTATGTAGTATGTGTAGATGTGTTGAACTTCACCCTCTTATGCTTGCCACAGATGCAATGCACACAAATTTCAACTTGCCGATGCCTTGTCCATCTAGCAATCCTCGCTTGCTCAATTCTGCCAAACCAATTTCACTCATATGCCCAAGACACATATGCCAAAGATTAGTAGCATTGGAATTAGATAATGAATCTAAGACTGCAGCAACATTACCTAATATAGTTGTACCTCGCAGATGGTACAGGTTGGCAATTTTAATATCAGCTTTCATCACAACAAAAGAGCCTTTGGTTACCTTCAAAATTCCGTCTCCACCAGAATATTTGTACCCTTTGTGATCAAAAGTACATAAAGAGCTGAGGTTTCCCTTCAAATTTAGAATATGTCGCACATCCGACAATGTTCTGATACAACCATCAAACATCTTGGTCTGAATTGTTCCAATACTTGCAACCTTGCATGGCGTATTATCACCCATCAAAACAGTACCACCTTGCACAGCTTCATAGGTGGCAAACCAATCCCTATTCGAACACATGTGATAAGTGCAAGCAGTATCAAGAATCCACTGGTCATTAGTTTGTGCACAACTAACATGAGCAACAAGCAATTCTGTACCAGACTTATTATCACTAGCAACTGTGGCTTTACCTTCCTCTTCTTTATTACTTTCAGTCTATAATTTTCGGTTCTCCTATCTTTGTTCTATCGCTTCCAACACTCAGAGATATTATGTCCATCTCTCTTGCAGTATTTGCATGACTTATACCTGCCTTTTGACTTTGATCTCCCACGGTAGCTACTTGAACTTCTATCTCTTGATTGGTTCTTTGTGTTCTTCTCTTGTTGCCTGCCCCGAACAACCAAGCCTTCTGCTTGTGAATTTGAACCTTCAGAGGGTACTATATTCTTCATTTTTTCTTTGGCATGCAAAGCATCATAAACTTCTTTCAAGGTTAGAATATCACGACTATAAAGAATATTATCTCTAAAATTTGCATATAAGTTAGACAACGAACCCAAAGAATAAGGCCTAAATCCTCTTCATCATACTTTACCTTCCTAGACTTAAGATCAACAATAATTTCCTTGAAAGTGGAGAGATGATCCATCACCGACTCGTTATCTTACAACTTGTGCAAAAATAACTTTTGCCTTAGGTGCATTTTACGGTCAGATCCTTTATCATGCATATCTGCTCTAGCTTTAACCATAGCTCAACGGCTGTTTTCTGCTTAAGCACCTTCTGCAAAATATTATTAGATAGATGAAGATGAATAATGTCATAGCCTTACGATCCTTTTTTTTGTCATCATCAGATCAATACTTAGGCCTCTTGTCAAATCCAGATAACGCATCATCGAGGTCTTGCTGAGCAAGAAGGGTTCACATCTTCACTTGCCATAGGGAGAATCTTATGTCTCGATACAGAAATGATAGATCATACTTCAAACTCATCATGGGAAATAATCATGAATCTGCTGGTAAGAAATTGTGATGAACCTAGCAGAGACGTGTAAACAGACACCAAGTCAGAGTTGATGACAATGACTCCGCTTCGGAACAGTGCTGACGAAATCGGCAAGATGACGCGAGCCGCCGCCACCGCTGATCAGATTGTTTTCTTCGATTGGAAAAACACGTCGGTGGTCGGGATTACGGGACGACGAATGATGACGTGATATAGATACAATCTTCAGTGCTCTGATACCACTTGTTATAAAAATAGATGCATAAGGGAGACACGAATTTTACATGGAAAACCCTTGCGGGAAAAAATTATGGACGCCGACTGACAATAATCACTATTGAAAAGTTGATTATGAGTAGTAGAATAACAACTAGAACATCTTTCTTCCTATACGACTTACAAGAGTATATATAGAAGATAAAAGGAAAGACACCGAACAGAAAAAGACACGAAGTCCTGCAAAACTAATCTAAATTTGAATCACATATTTCATAGTATCCCATAAACAAGGCATAGTTGTTGATGGATTTAACTTCCTCCCACTTTGAGGTATCAATGGCCTTCCTAGGTCTAAGCCATTCTCCCCTTGCAGAAGTGAATTAGAGTGGAGGTCGATCGACTATAACACAATGAAGACAATATATAAGCTCGCAATGCTCAGCATTAAAATTGTTATAATACATGCGGGCTAGCTGAAGATGCACGATAAGAATGAATATGACCTACAACAAGTCATTGTTTAATATAACACATGAAGACAACATATAAGCTTTCAATGCTCAGCATTAAAATTGTTATAATACATACGGGTTAGCTGGAGATGCACGATGAGAATGATAATATGACCTACAACAAGCATGTGCATGTGGTCATTGTTTAATATAACACAATGAAGACAACATATAAGCTCGCAATGCTCTGCATTCAAATTATTTTTTTTACATACGGCCTGGAGATCGATGCACGCTGAGAATGAAAACAAAACTTGACCTACAATAAGCGTGGTCATTGTTAAATTAAATAAAAATGTCCATCCTATATTAATCGATCAGCATCAAGCGAGCCCTAGACATAATTTTTTTTGACTCTTGGAGAAATTCAAAACAAATCATATATATATGATGGGTAAGCAAAGGCTGCTATTATTAAATTTTTTAAAGAAAAATCAAAAAATAGATTAATATTAGATATATCACTCCACAAACTTTGTAAGGTAAAATTTAATTTCTATAAGTTAAAATAAAAAAACAAATTAAAATACATACATCCACAGTTATATGCGTAGAAGTTGACTTGTATTTGTATGTTTCTAGTGTGGGATCACTTAGTAATTTATTTTGTTAATGTTTTTCAAAGTATTTAATAATTAATTATTTAGTTGATATGAAAGAAATGATGAGTTGCTCTCTCTAGGGTATATCCCAAGGCCGCTAGCTGGTTGCAGCAAGTAACTTAAAATGAGCAGTTGACCTTGACGTGATGGATCAGTGAATCATAAGCTACAGTCAAGATCTAATCTTGTTCTCAGCGTAAACAAATATATGTACGCCTGTTACTCAAATCGAATCCCTACAGATCAACTTGACATTATTTATGTACCTCCATACGGGGGGAAGGCAAAGACCTATAGTTGGCTTGCTCGGCTAACGGGATGAGTTTAAAACGCCAGGCTGTGGTTAATTAGTAATTAATCGGATGTGTGCTTAGGGGATCTTCACATGTATGCATAAGGGTACGTATTAGGTAAAATACTTGTTCCGTAGTAGGGCATGTACAGTGCGTCGGTATAAGCCATCTATAAACCGCGTTTTTTTTTAAAAAAACTCCCTCGCGCTGTAGATGGCTGCATTGTCTCTTCGCGAACAGACGACCTTCGTCCCGTACTCCAAAGTGGTGAAGACACGCGGCGACATGTTGTATGTGTCGTCTGCTGCGATCGTTGGCGGCGTCGGATCCGGATGCGCGCGCAAAAAATGAATCGCGAAAACGGCTGCGTTCTGTATCCATCTGAGTCCCCACGGCCGCCGAATTCATTCCCCTCCGACTCGGTCGCCGCTGCGCTATCTCCTTCTCGCGCGGCGCCTCTCCTCTCACCGCAGCTCACCAAGCCTATAGCCGCATCCATCTCCCCCGCCGTGGCCCGCCGTTGCCGGTATCTCCACCTAGCGCGCCGCCTCTCCCCCGCCGCATCCATCTCAGGCCACCGCTGCCGCCGCCCCCGTTGTCTCCATCGGCCCGCGCCTCTTCCCCGATGCATCCATCTCGGGCCGCCGGTATCTCCACCTAGCCCGCCACCTCTTTCCCCGCCCACATCCATCTCAGGCCGCCGCCACCGTCCTCGGTGTCTCCATCTGGCCCACCGTCTCTCTCCCCTCGACGCATCCATCTCTGTCCGCATCGTCGGGCACTGCTTGCATCTCCGTCCGTCATGCCCTGAGATGTCGACTCCGACGCAGTTGGGAAGAAGAAGGGGACGAGTTCGTCGGCGTTAGATGTGGCGGCGTCCCTAGGCCATACACTCGGTCGCGATGGCAACTCAGCGCCGAGCAGTGCATCCGTCGGTCATGGCGATGGCTACTCGGCGTCGACAGAGTGGTGGTGGTGGCGGCAGCGTCCACGACACGACAGCGCCATTGTTGTTCACAAGTTCTTTCCTAACTTGGTGGGATGCGGCCGGTGGTGACACCTCTTCTCCAGGATTTAGGCGTTCAACAGATTGGGATGGAACATAGTAATCAATAAAAACTTCCCCAGCTCATTCCATTGCAAATTTCTGTTGAATGTCCATTATGAATTTTTTGTCCAGGTAGCTTGCACTACAGAAGAAATGATCTTTGGTTGATCTACCAAAATTCACAATTGTCTCGGTTCCAATAGGAACCGAGACTAAAAAAACGTTTTTAGTCCCGGTTTAAAAAGGCACCGGCTCTCTAGGATCTTTAGTCCCGGTTGGTGTTACAAACCGGGACTAAAGATCATCATTAGTCCCGGTTAGATTCTTGTCAGAATCTGTCAGGCCGACGACCATCTTTAGTTCCGGTTTGTAACACCAACCGGGACTAAAGATCTCATCTTTAGTCCCGGTTGGTGTTACAAACTAGGACTAAAGATAATTTAGATCTTTAGTGCCGGTTTGTAACACAAACCAAGACTAAAGTGAAGGTGTTTATTTTTTTAACTGAACCTAATTAAATATACAAATTTTGTTACATGATTTAAATGGCTTGAAACAAATTTGAGAGGATCTGTAATTTTAAAGCGGTGGTGTTGTGTAGGGGTGGGTGATTGAAGATAGAAGAAAGCTTTAATTTAATCATTATATTGTATTAAAAATCGTCATATTGTTATTAACTAATGATTCTCAATATACAAACTTTTTACGAAATTGTTTTGGTGATAATATACAAATCAGAGAGATCTATAATATTAATAAGAACATTCAAACCCTAGCCGTCGTGTCCAGTTTGTGTGCGTGTAACAAGTTTTACGTGCGTGGTTTTCGTTTCGTCTTCTAATTCGGAGTCGGTTTTAAAACGGCCATAACTTTCACATACAAACTCCGATCAAGACGTTTCATATATGAAAATCGATCAGAAAAAATTTTGGATGCGTGCGTCCACCCCTTTGCCGCGTTTGGTGATTTTATTTTTTCCAAAAACGCCTCGAAGGTTGCCTTCTTGAGCACGAAAGTTTTTCGATTCGAGTGTGTCTTCGAATTTCCATAGGACACGTCTTTCGCTTGTTTAGGCTCAAATTTTCTTTGTTACCTCTCGTGTGCTCCTAAGTCAAGAAAAATATAAAAAAATAAAAATAAAATGTCAAATTTTTCCTGTCTTGGTCAATAGCAGATTAAAAGGAAAAAAAGAGAGGGGCAAAAGAGAAACAATATCTAGAGGAGCACATTAATGTCTAGGATTATCTATGTTTGATTAAATTTTATTATTATTATTATTTTAAAACTATATTTAATGAAATTAATTTGGCCATATTTAATGATTATTTAATTGTTAACCCTAGCCGGGACCAAATAAATTTGTAAAAATAGCGGGAAATTATCTTTAGTCCCGGTTGGTGACTACAACCGGGACTAAAGATGAATTAGAAATAGTGGAAAACTATCTTTAGTCCCGGTTGGTGCCTTCAACCGAGACTAAAGATGAATTGAAATAGCGAAAAATTATCTTTAGTCCCGGTTGGTGCCACCAACCCGGACTAAAGATTCAAGGGTATATATATCCTCGCGTGCATCGTCTCCACCGATCCAACACTTAGCTGTTTTCTCCTCTCCTCTCTCTCAACTCTCTCTCTCCTCGGCTCTCTCTCCCTCCCTCCCTCGCTCTCTCTCGCTCCGGCGACGGCGGTGGGAGGTGAGGAGAGATGGCGGCGGGTCGAAGGTGGAGGCTCGGAGGTGGTGGCGCCGCCCTCCCTCCGCAAGATCCGGTCGGGGGAAGGTGGAAGCGGCTCGAAGATGGCGGCGGCCCGGTGGCTCGGAGATGGCGGCGGTGCCTCCTCCCTTTCCTCCTCCTCCTCCTCCTCTTCCTCTTCCTCATCCTCTCCAGTAGCAGCGGGCAGCGGCGGGCCGTGGGCAGGGGCAGCAGCAGTGACACATTTTTTTTGGAGAATTTTGTGATGTATGTGATATATGTGTATCTGTGATGTTCTATACTCGTATTCAAATTTTCTGATGTGAATTATTAGATTTGTGATGTGAATTTGTGATGTTCATTACTAGTTTTTTGATGTGAATTTGTGATGTGGAGGAGATTTGAGGATGTTAATTTGATATGTGAATTTGATTTTGGCAAAAAAAAAACAAGCAGGAGCAAATTAAAAAAAATAAAAAAATATAGTCCCGGTTGTTAACACCAACGGGGACTAAAGATGACGGAACCAGCCACGTGCACCACCATCTTTAGTCCCGGTTGGTGTTACCAACTGGGACTAAAGATCGGTATCTTTAGTCCTGCTTTCGTAGTCTCGGTTCTACAACCGAGACTAAAAGGAGGTTACAAACCGGGACAAATGAGGGTTTCTCCAGTAGTGTTGTATTGTTTCATCGTTTGTATGCCATAACATAACCCTATTTTTCAAATCATCAGTGCTCTGGTCATGCTTTTGTTCATAAAATTCAGAGAATTTTTTAAGACTCCAACTGCACCTAGCATCTAATTATAAGTGATCTTCAGTTAAGCAGCAGTATGCTTGAGTGGTCCATGAACACCCTGCTTTGCTGCTTCCAGTATATGGTAAACAAGTTTATCAAATGGTTTGCTGCTATCAGTTAAGCAAACTAGTTTTCAGTTAAGCAAACTAGTGGTCCATGAACACCCTGCTTTGCTGCTTTCAGTTAAGCAAACTAGTTTCTGCAGGATCATGCATGGGTTGCAGTAAACAAGTGGACGATGTTTCAAGCAATGAGAAATACTTTATCAAATGGGCTCATTAATTTTATAACAATTCATTTAAAATTATTCCAGTCTGAATGAGGCTCATAAGTGATGAATTATTGTACATGTTATCACTCCTGTTACTGGGAAAATAGGACATGTTGACCCTCTATCTATTGCCGTTTTTCTCAATCATGTCTCTCTTTCCAATTTTCAGAATCTGAGTAAAGAGAATAGTGAGATTAAAGAAAACGAGTTGTACTATGACCAAAAATAAACCTTTTTGGTATTCATTAATTCACCTTGCTAATGGTAGAGATTTCATTCACAGATCCACCCATGAATATGAACCAAGATGGGTAGGCTACAAGCAAGAAAACCGAGCAAGATTGCAAGACAAGAATAGAAAGTTATGTCTTAGAGGGAGCACCTTCATGTATTTATGATAATTTAGTAATATCATGTATTTTGTAGATGTAATTCGTCAGTGAGGCAACAAAAAAAAAGCAAAGCAGTGCAGTGGTCTTGCTCTCCAGCTGCAATACATGTATACAACAATGTACAAAAAGTCCACTTTGTTATGTAGTAAATAAACATATAATGCTTCTCAGAATAGAGTTTTGAATTTTGGTTGTTGTAGTTATTAAGGAGCTCACATAGCAAGCATGATTTGGTTCTGTCAATGCCTACAGAAACGGAATATATTATTCATGTACTCATTTGAATGACTTGTTTACATTCAAAGTGGATGTTAGACAATTCAAAAATGGTAGAGTTTTACCATATGAGATATTTGTTAAAGTATAATTCAAAAATGATAGATCTGTACCTGTTGTGACAATTGACAGTGCAATTCAAACTGTTTACCTGTTGTGACCATTTACATTGTTTTCAGAATATCTTGTACAGTGCACTTGTTTCTTACTTCTTTCATTCTTGTTAATTATCTAGTGCATACGTATTTTGCACGGACAAAGATACATTTTCACCGTGTGGTTTCATGAGATAATTTGGAAACCAACCACATAATTTTCATTTGGTTGGGGAACCTTCTCAGAATAGAGGAAATTCGCCCTCACATGTTCACATCCTGTCAGAGCAACCACCTACTGTAGTCAGCAGTGAAATCGAAAAAGTGAGGACTCAGAAGAGGATTATGTGGACATCGATAGAGGACGAAAGGTTGATGAGTGCTTCGATTGAAAATTCAACGGACTCAGAAACTGGAGCAGATAGAAAGAGAGAGAGGCATATTGGGGTGATGTTGTAGAGCCATACAACAAGAACACCTCATCGGAAAGGAAAAGAAAAACAACACAAGCTAAGGACAAATGACACAAGCTTAATAGGTGGTGTGACCTATTTGAATCTGCCTATTTGAAGGCTCGTAGGGTGCTTACAAGTGGCTACTCTGATCAGATGTGGATGGATGTAGCTGGTGAGTTTTATTTGGAAGACAACAAAAATGAAAAGCTAGGACCCTTTGTTCTTAAGAATGTGTGGAAAATATGTCGTGAAGTCCCGAAGTGAAAAACATACAACGAAGAGCTCAAGAATGCTCGTAAAAGAAAGTCTTATACCATTGAAGAAGATGGAGAACAAAGGGATATCTTTGATGAAATGCCTCAGCGACCAATGGAACAGAAGGCAGCTAAGAAGGCCATGCTACAAAAGGAAGTCAAAGGCAATGGATGAGGAGGGTAAATCGAAAGAATCCGCAATTGATATGGACAAGCTTGACAAAAATAAACCAGATTGAAGAAAACATCAGTATGAAACCGCATGAAAGTGCTAGAACTTCAGCAAAAGTTGTCCTCCAAAAAGATGAAGACTACAAGGATTGCCCATCTAACAGCACAGGAGAACAAAGAGACTAAGAAGTTAGAGATGGAAGGGAGAAAGATTGAGGTTGAATCAAAGAAGCTTGAGATTGAGGGGAAGAAGTTTGAGAAAGAATCAAAGATGATGGACACATATAACAACCTCATCTCACAGGATACAAGTTCAATGAGAGATGATGAAAAGGCTGAGCGAGTTGCCGCCATGAAATGTTTGAGAAAGATTCTATTTCCTAAAATAAACTAAGAAGGTCCGCCTTTGAATTATTGTACAGTTATATCCATACTACTGTTGCAAAGCAATACACATTTGACCACTACTATTCTTTCTTTTGCAGGTCTAAGTGAAGAATATTGTTAGCAGTTTGGAGCAAAATCTTGGCAGCGTGGCTTAACAAATCACGATGGTGACCTTTGTAAACATTTATCTTACTGTGTCGTACAAGCATATGGAACTGTTCACTGCATAGATATGGAACTGTTCACTTCGTATGGAACTGTATATATTCAGACTTGAATTTATTAGCATGTTGTAGTGCTGAAATAGTGCTGAAGTATGATATAATAGTGCTGAAATGGTGACCTTTATAATTATGATATATTGCTGAAATTATTAGCAGGTTGGTCATTTATAAATATGATATAGTTCTGAAATTATTTGCATGTAACCGACCTGAAAATTAATGTCATTTTGCATTCTGTCCTCTTGCATTCTTATTTAATGTTAATGCTTTATAAATATGAGATAGTGCTGAAATAATGTGCATGTAACTGACGTGAAAATTAGTATGCCTTTTTGCATTATGTCCTTCTGCATCTATAAAATGGTTAGAGAAGCATTTCACCTAAGCACGCAACTTCCCTACCACTACTCTTCCTTATTTAGTTCGTATGGAGTCGCATGATGAAGACGACGAGAAGTAGGATGTCGATGACTTCGATCCTACAGAGGTGTTCACCGTGGAAGATATGCTAGCGGAGGATGAAATCTTAGATGAAGTTGTGAACAAGATTTTGTAGGATTTCAAGCCACCGTTACACAAGGATCAAGTGTATCTCGCTGTCGCCACCGACACAGTGGACCAAGGAGGTACATACCAAGGAATCGAGTTGTAGGTCATGAAGATCTTGTTGCTAATTACTTTTCTGCAAATCCTATATATGCTGATGATATGTTCCGTAGGAGATTTAGGATGAATAAGTCGTTGTTCCTACGTATCGTGCATAACTTAGTGATTAGTCTCCTTATTTCACCCAAAGAGTCGATGCAGTTGGTAAGGAAGGACTTTCACCGCTTCAAAAGTGTACTGCTGCTATCCGTATGCTAGCTTATAGAACCTCGGCTGATTAACTTGATGAGGTGTTAAAGATTGCTGCAAGCACTTGTTTGGAGATATTGGGAAAATTTGCTGAAGGAGTTATTGAATGCTTTGGTGAAGAATATCTACGCCCTTCACGAAGTGATGAACTAGAAAAAATCTTACAAGAAAACGAGGTTCTTGGTTTTCCAGGAATGTTGGGAAGCATCGATTGTATGCATTGGGCATATAAAAATTGTCCGAAAGGGTGGGCAGGCATGTTCACACATGGTGATAAAGGCGTTCCTACTATGATCCTTGAAGTAGTGGCAACTCGGGATCTTCGTATATGGCATGCTTTCTTCGGTACAGCCAGGTCTTAGAATGACATAAACGTTCTGAACTAGTCACCACTGTTCATTCAAGCAATAAAAGAAGAAACTCCTATGGTACACTATATCGTAAATGGAACAAGTATGACATGGGTTACTATCTTGCCGATAAAATATATCCAGAATGGGCAGTATTCGTGAAGTTGGTGATGGCCCCTCAGTCGAGAGAAGACAAATTATTTGCATTTATGCAAGAAGGGGCGAGGAAAGATGTCGAGTGCGCATTTGGTGTGTTGCAATCATGCTTTGATATCGTTCGTTGACCATCAAGGTTATGGAAGCAAGGTGACGTTATCAACATAATGCAAGCTTGTGTTATCCTTCACAATATGATAGTTGAAGATGTGAAAGACTCAATTAGAGAAGTCTTGGATTTGAATGAAAATCCAAGTGCGGCGATAGTGCTCCCACCTGAAGTGCGTACAAGCAACACCCCCAATCCATGCTTCGCGGTGGTACTTCGTGGAAATTCCGCTATCAAAGCTCGGACAACACATAGAAAACTCAAGAAGGACCTAATCGCGCACATATGACAATGCTTTGGAAAAGAAAATTAGGCAAAATGTGTTGCACTTATAAATAATAATATTATTATATTGATGTTTTCTTAAAGATGTTGTAATCGTATTCTCTTATATATGCTTGATACATTTCTTATCAAATAGCAACACTATGGTAGACATAAATTTATTTACAGTTGATCTTAGCTATATGCACAACATTAAAATAGCTTACAGACGGACCCCTGTCTGTGTATTGTATGGTCTGACTTTTTAGTTGTCTGTATGATAACTTACAGACGACCCTCTGTCTATGGGTTGTACATGCCCTTAGCTCGCTATTTGTCGTTGCGCCTCCATGCTCACGATAGAAGACAAAAAGATTATATAAAAAATAAGTAAATTTTACTTTGGATCACCTTTTAAATAATGTTTTACTTTGAACCACATTTTAACTAATGTTTTTTACTTTGGATCAGATAATCTTATCTATGTTTCACTTTGGATCACCTCAACTCTCTTTTCAAGCATATGAACGATCTCGAGTATGTCGGCTCATACTCTTCAATAAACCCTTAGTTGTATCTTACACCGTTTTCTTTAATATATGACATATTAGATGTAAATAGATAAAAAAAGTTGAGGGTGGTCAAAAATGATACAATGATAAAATTACCCAGTTCAAAGTGAAACATTGGTTGATGGCCCAAAAATGAAACACCGATAATAAAAGATGGTTCCAAAGTGAAATTTACTCAAAAGAATTTACACGAACTGATTTATTTTCAATTTTCATCTCACAGAAATTGAACTCCAGAGATACCATGCATCCTGCGAAATGGCACAAAGAGTGATAGACTGGTTCCGGTCATCCTCTTAGCTGTGGAAAATTAAGCAGATCAAATGTGAGTTATAGTTTTTCAAAAGGTGTCATATACTCACACACAAATTTGGTTATCATGGATCATCTTGTGCACTCTGCAGGCAAAAATACATATGAATAAATAATTCTACACGTGTTGACGTGAAATTTGTCCAAACACGAAGGCCTAAAGAAATTTGCTTCACTCTAATACGGGTCCTAAAAATGGGTTCAGGACATGCTAATTAGTTTGATCATGCAACTAACAAGATAGATATAAAAATCTTATTAGATCAGAGTGCCAATCGGCCAATGGTCCGATATAAAATTGGGTGTCCAACCGATGCCGATGGGATTCAGTTCAACGACTATGTATTCGGTAGAACTTAAATATTAAATAAAAGGAGAAATTATACTATCATCGGCTATAACTAAGTAATATATAACCAACAATAAATCGTTATTGATAGAATGGATTGAATCGAGACAATATAAGATTGAAGTTAATAAAGATTGATCTAATATACAAATTTGAACATGAGCCGATGTAAAACTTGAAAATTATAACAAGATAACTCATCGCCTAAAACTTCAATAAAATATTCACTTCCAGACTTGAGACCAACCCTGTGGGTCTTGATATCTGCTGTCAGTCCCGCAAGTAACCTACTATTAACATCAAAATTTGGTACTATTCTTTAGTGAATTCGGTAAAGAAAGGAAACCGATTGGTAGATGGGAGTTTATCTAGATAAGGCCCTGTTCAAGGAGGAATCCTGAAGACCATCACAAAATAGTTTCATATTTTCTTAGTATATATCTTAAATAGACAAGATTAGTTATTTTCCTTATCTTGTTAGAAAATCTCGTCGTGTCTGATTTGTAGTTGCACAAATCCGAGGGTATAAATATGTATACCCGGGGTCTTTTGTAGGAATCATCAACAGATCAATACAATCAAATTCCGGTGCATCGCCAAGCTTTCGATGGGTTCTTATTTTTTTTGAGTAGGGGTACATCGATTAAGTTCGATCTTCAGCAAGAAATCAAGTCTAGGGCCTTGCTCTCGAGTTGGGTTGCATCGATTAATTTTGATCTCCAGCGAGGAAGTAAGTTCTGTCAACTTCATTTGTATCGACATGATGTTAACGCAAAATTTGTAAGCCCCGAAGTAGTTAGTCCGGTCAGTGTCGGCTTCATAGGTGGCAAACCAATCCCTATTCAGGCACATGTGATAGGTGCAAGCAGTATCAACAATCCACTGGTCACTAGTTTATGCACAACCAGCATATCAACAAACAATTCTGCACCAGACTTATCATCAGTAGAACTGCGGCTTTACCATCTACTTATTTGTTATTTTTGGTCTATAATTTGTGGTTCTCTTGTCTTTGTTTTGTAGCTCCAAACACTCTCAGATATCATGTCCGTCTCTCTTGCAGTATTTGTATGACTTATACCTACCTTTGAACTTTGATCTCTCACGGTAGCTACTTGAACTTGTATCTCTTGATTGGTTCTTTGTGTTCTTCTCTTGTTGTCTGCCCCGAACAACCAAGCCTTCTACTTGTGAATTTGAACCTTCAGAGGGTACCATATTCTTCATATTTTCTTTGGCATGGAAAACATCATAAACTTATTTCAAAGTTAGGTATCACGACTATAAAGAATAATATCTCTAAAATTTGCATATGAGCTAGGCAACGAACACAATAGAATAAGGCATGAATCCTCTTAAGGTCAGTAACAATTTCCTTGGAAGTGAAGAGATGATCCATCACAGGCTCATTATCTTGCAATTTGTGCAAAAATAACTTTTGCTTTAGGTGCATTTTACTAGTCAGATCATTTGTCATGCATATCTGCTCTAGCGTTAACCATAGCTCGCGACGGCCTTCTGCTTAAGCACCTCCTACAAAATATTATTGGATAGATGAAGATGAATATATGCCATAGCCTTACGATCCCTTTTTCTCTCATCATCGGACCAATCCTTAGCCCTCTTGTCAAATCCAGATAGCGCATCATCGAGGTCTTGCTAAGCAAGAACGACTCGCATCTTCACTTGCCATACGGAGAATCTTATGTCCAGGTCCAAGAGCGGTAGATCCTAAATCTGCTGGTAAGAAATTGTGATGAACCTAGCAGAGACACGAAACCTGATACACTTCTAGTGTGCACGTCGCAATTTCAAACTTGAGTGTGAATTCATGTTAACAGTAACGTGGCTGAGGGCATTGACTGATTTTTTTTCTTCATTGATCCACGTGCATTGTTGCTTGACTTGAGACTTGTGTGTGGACGACGACGTGTTCTGTTGCCTTTAATTCTCCTGCGCGTAAAGAGACACCAACTCAGAGTCGATGACAATGACTCCGCTTCAGAATGGTGCTGACGAAATCGACGAGATGACATGAGCCGCCAATGCCGCTGATCAGATCGATTTCTTCGATCGAAAAACATACTGGTGGTTGGGATTGCAGGATGACGAATGATGACGTGGTGTAGATCATATCTCGAATTATCTAATACCAGTTGTTATGAAAATAGATGCATAACGGAGACACAAATTTTATGCGGAAAACCCTTGTGAGAAAAAACCACGGGCGCCGACCAGCAATGATCACTATTGAGGAGTTGATTACAAACGTAGGAGAATAACAATGGGAACGTCTCCCTTCCCGCACGGCTTACAAGAGTATACATAGGAGATAAAAGGAAAGACACTTAATAGGAAAAGACATGGAGTCCTACTAGGAAACTAATCCGAATTCGGATCACATATTTAACACTCTCTTCCCTACCAAAGAAACATGTCCAATTGAGCATGGATATATGCATGCTTTAATGAAGCTATTAAGTCCAATACAGATGAACCTATAATTACATTGTATACATAAATACTTTCATATTTGCGATTGATCTCAAGAAAACAACTGTACCTATAATTTTATAAAGGATTTTGTTGTCGAGTACAATAGTGTTGATGAGAAAATTTCCCATGCACTGACCTAAGAGATTTGCTTAACTCTAGTGCAGGTCCAAATTGGATTGCCTTTGGTGATTTGCATGGCATGCCAGTTGGTTTGATCCTGTAACGAACAAGAAAACAAGAAATATGCGATTAAGTTATAATTAGATCCTACTCGATCGGCTATAGATATCCATAATATATAATCGCTATCCCAAAGCACGTTTAGACCAAGTGACTGGGATATATCGGTAGCATACCGAGACACTGTCCAAAGTTATTCCCACGTTGGGACAGGCCCAAACCATCCACCTATACTAGTCATGTTCCAAAACTTAGGGTGTAAAAGTGTGGGACTAATCACGGAGAGCTCAGTCGATCACCCCATAACCGCGGGCACGACCATTCGAATAGATTTACTCTGATCAGAGGTGTACAACTGTACCCACAAAACACAGCCCCACTACACGGTTTCCCGTGCGCCGGAATACCACTGCAGTACCTCAGAAAGGGAACTGTGGTAGGACCTTTCGTATAACCCCCCTCTAACCAAGCGAACCCCACCAAGGTTTCGCCCCCACTCCCGGACCCTGGGAGTGGGTAGCCCCCCTGAGTGCCTCGATGAATCCGGCAGCCCAGCAACCCTTATACCGGGGCCGATTGAAACTCCATCCCGCTCACCCTTGCCGATGGGTTCGTCAGCTAGGAGAGGCTACACTACGGGACCTACCTTATCCATTTCGGCTTGTGGTTTGCACGGTCATTCTCCCGAGGGGTCCCGTTAACTGGTCCTTAATTGCCATGGGCGCCGCTAACCAAAACCATGGTGCCCACAGCCCACCATTTGCCATATTTTAGTTATTAGCCCGGTTCACCTAAAACTAATTATTAATCCTCCGAACAGAAGTCCAGCAGAGATACATTAAGTGAGAAAATGACCCATTTAGTGAGGTAGTGAAACTAAGCCAGGCTAAGCATAACCTAGTCCTGAATCTAATCATATTATTTTCCCAAGTTTTATCAAAGGGTTTGGGGTGTCAAACCTAAGGCATAAACTAAGCATAAGGTGTACTATTTCCCATGAAATGACAATATAAAATACATGCAATTTCATAGAGTAAAACAGGTGTTTCAGCAAAATGGGAGCAATATGATCAATAATATGGTATGACATGCCTTGCCCTTCGGCTTGGGGGACTTCCGCGATGACTTCAAAGTAAACCGGGACGGAGGGACTACCGGGATCTACACGCAATTGCTCCCCGGTGCAATTTTGGGGAAATAATGGCCGGCAGTTAAATCCGGCCATTAAGAGGTGCGAGAGCGGCGGCCGGGGCGATTGAAGGCAGCGGGAGAGACGGGGAAGTTAAGGCGGTGCCTTTAGGGCGCACGGGAGAGACGGGCGGACGAGATCCGCGCGGGGCAGAGGCGGCGCCGATGGCGGCGGGGCAGCCGGAGGTAGGGGACGGGGCTGACAGGTGGGCCCCACCTATCGGCGTCTCGGGGTAGAGGAGAGGCAAACTAGACTTATTCGCAGGCGCGAGGGTTTGGCGGGTCGTGGCCTTCGGCCGGCCCGCGAGAGAGAGAGAGGGAGAGGAGGGCGCGCGGGGGAGAGGATGGGCCGTCGGCTCGGGCCGGCGGCCCACGGTCAAAAAGGGCGGGAAACGTACGGGAGGAGAGAGAAAAGAAAAACTGAGGATTTATTAATTCTGATTTTGATTTTAATTGGTTAAAAATTATTTCTTGTGCTCTGAAAATTCCACTAAAAATCCTGTTAGTCTATTTTGACATGTAGAATTTAGGAAAAATCCTACCATGCCATTTCCATTCAGCATTTGGTTTTTAAAATTATTTGTTCTCTCCAGTTAATTCCAACAATTTTCTTTTACGATTTTCTTTTGGATTTTTAAAAGGGGAAGACACCTCAGGATGTTACAAACCTATCCCCCTTAAACGGAATCTCGACCCCGAGATTCGGAGGTACTGGTGAACAGATAGGGATGAGCGGCCTTTAGCTCATCTTCCCTCTCCCAGGTTGCTTCCTCTTCGGAGTGATGAGTCCACTGAACTCGGCAGAACCTGATAACCTTGTTCCGGGTCCTCCGTTCACTGGTTTCGAGTATCCGTGCTGGTTTCTCTACATAAGTCAGATCTTCCTGGATTTCAATCTGATCTGGACTGTCTTGTTCTTCTGGAACTCTCAGACACTTCTTGAGTTGAGAGACGTGGAAAACGTCATGGATTCCTGCCACGGTGGGTGGCAGTTCGAGTTGGTATGCCACTTCACCTCGTCGCTCTTGAATCCGATATGGTCCCACATAGCGTGGTGCCAACTTGCCTTTGGTTTGGAATCGGTGCACTCCCCGAAGTGGGGTGACACGAAGATATACATAGTCTCCGACTTTAAAAACTAGCTCTGCGGCGGTTGTGCATAACTCTTCGTCGGGATGTGCAACTTTCAGCCTTTCTCTTATGATTCTTACTTTCTCTTCGGCATCACTTAACACTTCGGTCCCAAACAACTGACGTTCGCCGGTCTGATCCCAGAAAAGCGGGGTTCGACACTTTCGTCCATAAAGTGCTTCGAAAAGCTGCCATTTGTAAACTAGCCTGATAACTGTTGTTATAAGAGAACTCTGCATAGGGCAGACTCTTATCCCAAGCTCCTTCGAAATCCAGAGCACAAGCTCGCAGCATATCTTCCAAAACCTGGTTTACACGTTCCGTCTGGCCATTGGTTTGCGGGTGATAGGCCGTGCTAAAATTCAACCGGGTGTCAAGTTCCTCTTGTAGTTTTTGCCAAAACTTAGAGGTGAACTGGCTACCACGATCGAGATAATATCTTCTTAGGTACACCATGAAGACACACAATCCTTGCAAGATACAATTCTACTAACCTTCGCCCGTATAGGTGGTAAGCACTGGGATAAAACGAGCCACTTTAGTGAGGCGGTCGATTATAACCCAGATAGAATCGTGTCCTGATGATGTCCGGGGTAAACCGGTGATGAAATCCATCCCGACTTCCTCCCACTTCCATTCCGGAATTTGAAGTGGCTGTAATAATCCAGCAGGCCTCTGGTGTTCTGCCTTTACTCGCTGGCATACGTCGCATAGTGCCACAAACTCTGCTATTTCTCTTTTCATGCTAACCCACCGAACTTCTCCTTGAGATTCTGGTATATTTTGGTACTTCTGGATGGATAGAGTACTGACTCTGATGTGCTTCAGTAAGGATTAACTTTCTCAATTCCTTGTCTTCTGGCACACATATCCTGTTGCCCATCCATATGGTTCCATGTTCGTCTTCCGTGAAGTCACAAACTATTCCCACTCTCATAGTCTTCTTAAGCTCAGCTATGTCCGGATCCGAGGCTTGAGCTATGCGAATTTGATCTAAGAGTGTGGGTTGGGCCTCAAGAGCGGCCACAAATCCGAGTTCAACAATTTCCAGGTTTAGGCGCTCTAGATCTTGTAGAAATTGTTCACATCTCCCTTCTATGTGAATAGAGTTGCAATAACTCTTTCGGCTCAGGGCATCAGCTACCACGTTAGCTTTGCCGGGATGGTAGTGTATACTGAGATCATAATCCTTGATCAACTCCAACCATCATCTCTGACGGAGGTTCAAATCTGGTTGGGTGAAAATGTATTTCAGGCTCTTATGATCCGTATATATTTCACAACGATTACCGATGAGGTAATGCCGCCATATTTTGAGAGCATGGACGACTGCTGCTAGTTCCAAATCATGTGTTGGGTAATTAGACTCATGAGGTGTCAACTGGCGGGAAGCATAAGCGACCACTTTTCCATCTTGCATCAACACACAACCTAACCCTTGGTGAGATGCGTCGCAATAGACTTGGAAATCCTTGGTTTGATCTGGCAAGATCAGCACGGGTGCGGACACTAGTTTTCTCTTAAGTGTTTCAAAACTCTGGTTGCGCTCGGCAGTCCATATAAACTTTTCATCCTTCTTTAACAACTGCGTCAAAGGCTTGGCAATTCTGGAGAAGTTTTCAATGAACCGACGATAATAACCCGCAAGTCCTAGAAAACTTCTGACTTGGGTGACAGTTTTAGGTGGAGTCCATTTGGTCACAGCTTCTACATTGGAAGGATCCACTGCGACTCCTTGGGCATTCACGATATGGCCGAGGAATTGCACTTCCTTCAATCAGAAAGCACATTTGCTAAACTTAGCATAGAGCTGGTGGTCTCTTAACTTTCCAAGTACCAAACAGAGATGGTGCTCATGTTCCTCTTCCGACTGCGAATAGATCAAGATGTCGTCGATGAACACCACGACGAACTTGTCTAGGAATTCCATGAACACTTTGTTCATCAAATTCATGAAAAAGGCTGGGGCATTTGTAAGTCCGAAGGACATGACCGTGCACTCGTACAGACCGTACCGAGTGACAAAGGCAGTCTTGGGAATATCTTCTTCTCGGATTCTTAGCTGATGATAGCCTGACCACAGGTCTATCTTTGAGAACACCTTTGCTCCCTTTAATTGATCAAACAGGTCGTCAATCCTAGGGAGAGGGTATTTATTCTTAATAGTGACCTCGTTGAGTGCACGATAGTCGACGCACATCCTTTTGGTCTTATCCTTTTTCTCCACAAAAATGACTGGCGCACCCCAAGGTGATGTGCTCGGGCGGATATAACCATTCTGCAACTATTCATCTACTTGTTTCTTGACCTCTGCCAACTCATTGGCTCCCATTCTATAGGGTCTCTTGTGGATCGGAGCAGTGCCAGGGACTAGGTCAATCCGAAACTCTATTTCTCTTTCAGGTGGCATTGTGGTTAGGTCTTCCGGGAAGACTTCCAGGTACTCACAAACCACAGGAATATCTTCTAACTTCACCTGATCCTTTCCTTTCTCTTCGGGCTTCTCCTTAGCCGAGATCCGATTCAGACTTGCTACTATCCTCAGTGGTTTAGGGGAGCGGTAAATTACTTTCTTCCCCTCGTCATTGGTTAAAGAGATCGTGCGGCTTGCCCAATCGATCAGACCTTTATGACGGGTTAACCAGTCCATCCCAAGGATGACATCCATGCCTTTTGATTCTAGAAGGATAAGATTGGCTACAAAGGGGAATCCTTGGATTTTTATTGCCACTGAAGGGCAAAAGTGGGCGGTGTTCAAATGGTTCCCGGGTGTTTGGACCCGCATGAGTATATTAAGTTTTAACACCGACAACCCATGTTTTCCCACAAATGCTTTTGATATGAAAGAATGGGTTGCACCCGAATCAAACAGGACTGATGCATTAAAGGAGTTTACAGGGAACATACCCAGTATGACATCCGGTGCGTCCTGTGCCTCCTCTGCTGAAGCGTGATTCACTCTTGCTTGGATAAACCTGGGTGCGCGTTTTGGTCTTGGACACTTGTCTGTGAAATGTCCAGGTTCTCCACAGTTGAAACAGTTACCCGGTTTGAATCCCGAGTCCTTCTTTGGTGGCATTGGCTTGGACTGCGGTGGCGACTGCGCTGTTGGCGGACGTAGGGCCGGATTCCGCTGTGGCTGTCCGGGACGGCTTCCACTGGGTTGGAAATTCCCAGGATGGTACGGGCGGTGCTGACGAATGATCATAGTGGTAGGTCCATTCTGACCACCCGGAGTGAAACGTGGCCGCTGGGGATTCCCTTGCTGAGGTTGTGGCCTAAACTAGGTAGCCTTCCGTTTTGTGAGCATTTTATTGCGTTGGTCTTCTTGACGGATGGCTTTGTCGACCAACTTCTCAAAGTCGGCGTATTCACCGGAGATGAGTTTGTCTGTTAACTCATCGTCCAACCCGGCCAAGAACTTTTCTTGACGCTCGGTGTCAGTACACACGTCCTCAGGAGCATATCGAGCTAAGCGATTAAACTCGTGTAGATACTCGATGACGGTTAGCGTGTCCTGCTCCAAGGATCTGAACTCTCTCTTCTTCTAGGCTACTATCCCTCCGGGGATGTGAGCCTTCCGGAATAGGTGGCAAAACTCGACCCAAGTAACTGCGGGTGCGTCCGCCCGACGGGTGACCGAGAAGTTGTCCCACCAGGCTGAGACGGGACCTTGGAGTTGGCGGGTGGCGAAAGACACCCTCTCTGTCTGTGCTTTGGAGAAGGTTCAACTTCTTTTCTATGGCTATGATCCAGTCATTAGCCTCCATTGGGTTGGTGGTGCTGGAGAAAGTAGGGGGTCGGACTCGAAGAAATTCTATTAGTTTGTTTTGTGGGGGAGGTGGTGGTGTGAAATGGTCGTGCTGATGCTGGTTCTGCTGTTGAAACTGTTGCATCATTTGCAACTGCATCTGCTGATGCTGCTGTTGCATTTGCTACATCATTGCAGCCATCATCGGTCAGTTGGCTAGGACTTGTGCCAAAGTGATGTTCTCGGGGAGGAGGTGGGTTGTTGGCATTAGCACGGGTGTTGTTCTCAGCTAACTCAGTGCTGTTGCTGCCATTCCTGGTGTTCACCATCTGAAGAAGCGGAACAAGCAAGGCGGGGATAAGGAGTAAAATAGATTGAACAGAGAAGTTGATCTTTATTACTTGTTTTGATCTGTTCTTGACTTAAAACACTCAAAACACACCCAACATCCTTAATTGGACAACCCATATCCACAATTGATACAGGTTGACCACTACCCACACACAGCACTCCTATACATAGCAACTAAGCAAACAGAAAAACTAGGAAAACGGTAAACTAAGGGTGGCGACGCTCTAAGGGTCGGAACGGCTTCCACGGTCGGAGGAGTCGAAACCACTTCCAAGGGAGTTCCCGTCTTCCTTTTCCTTTGAGCGGCCGAGAGGCGGCTAACTCGTCTTTCCGTGCAGGGGCTCTTGCAGCTGCTGCTGCTCTTGCCCTTCTTGCTCTTGGACACCGAGATCCATCCTCCTCCTTCGTCTGGGGCAGGGACCAAGCAAGCATAGGATCTGGCACTGGGACGGGGACTGGGAAAGGCGGTGGTGCAGGAGGTGGAAACCTGGGCGCCAGCTGCGTCCGCACCGGAGCCTTGGTGTTCTTCCGCGACGTGATCCTTATCCGAAGGATGTTGGGAGGGGGAAGCCCCTTCAGACTGGCGATCTCTCTCTTGAGTCGATCCACCTCATCCTTTAAACTCTTGATCCTTAAGATCTTCTGGTCATTCAGAGCCTTTGCCACCATGTGAAGCTCTGCATGCATCTTATCCAGCCCTTCAATCACCGTCCTCATGTGGGAGAAGGTGGTGTCGATCTCCCCTTCAGCAGATTGGAAGGTGTTGATTGCTGACGAAGTTCCCCGCCGAGGATGGTACCGGTAGGCAGAGTGGCGGAGATGGTAGTCATGCATTTCCCTCATCCGAGCCAGCATTAGATAAGCCGCCTCTTGGCAGGCATGCTCATCTTTTCCTCCTGACGCCGTGATCACCATGTTTGGGATATTGGTGCCGACGAACCCATGCACCTCCAGGCGGACTTGGTGAGGCAACTCACTGCCAAACGGTGAGACGACAGTGTACTCAGGTGCATCTGGATAGCCTACTGCCAAGGCCATTCTTGCCAGCTCCGCGACGAAACCCTTCAGACCCTGACCGTTGTGGGTGACTGGACGGCCTGCCATCTAGAGAAGACAAGGTAGGGGATCAATGCATGCTTAAACCCAAGTTAGACAAACGATAAAGGACTCAAGTAAAGTAAACGAGAAAAAGAGGGTTTTTGAGAAACATTTTTATGAGGCTAATTAAAACCTCCTAAGGACATCCCCTAGATGATGCTGAAAAATAGATGCTTAGTTATAATATAAAATTGGCGATCATTCTCTCCTATCTTGACTTAGGACTTTGATCCCTTGGAAAAATCCCAACTTGGCGGCTGAATAAGAGATCAAAAGATTTTTCCAAATTTTAACTCCAGAACCTTATCTCTTAGACTTGACCGAGTTTTCAAAATGCTTTGAGAGAAACTTAAAATTTTTCCCCAGACCCATTTTCCCGAAACCATTTTCATAGCCAGGGCTTATGCATATGAAAAGAGTCAAAGGGCTCCTAGGGTTTTTCCGTTTGGCTTTTCCTACGGTCTGGAAATTGGCTCTGATACCAACTTGTCACGCCCAGAAATTTAGACCCGAATTTCCGAAGCTATATGTGTATTAAAATCCCTGTCCAGGACCAGCGAGGGTACATATACGACAATTGTTGATATTACAGTTCCACGTCTTAGAAACAATATAAAAAGATTACAAAAGAGCAGCGGAAAAGGAAAAAGGGCCTAAGCCTAAGCTTGACGCTGGCCACGCGGCTTCGACCACTCCACAGGCAGCTTCAGAGTGTAGGACAAGCCTACTCCACACCGTCTTCGTCTTCAACCTCTGGTTCGGGTTCTGGTGAAGGGGCAAGGATGAGTACTTCCACGTACTCAACAAGTCACGCCGGAAGAGGAGAAGAATGAATGCAGGGGAGACAAGGGTCTAGCTAAGGTTTGCTTTTGCGTAAACGGTAGGGGTTTTTCCAAACAATACAAATTTTGAACACAGTCAAAACAATAGTAATTCTTGTAAATAAAGCATTTTGAAACCAACATTGTCCAACGTTATTCCCACGTTGGGACAGGCCCAAACCATCCACCTATACTAGTCATGTTCCAAAACTTAGGGTGTAAAAGTGTGGGACTAATCACGGAGAGCTCGGTCGATCGCCCCATAACCGCGGGCACGACTATTCGAATAGATTTACTCTGATCAGAGGTGTACAACTGTACCCACAAGACACAGCCCCACTACACGGTTTCCCGTGCGCCGGAATACCACCGTGGTACCCCGAAAAGGGAACTGTGATAGGACCTTTCGTATAACCCCCCTCTAACCAAACGAACCCCACCAAGGTTTCACCCCCACTCCCGGACCCTGGGAGTGGGCAGCCCCCCTGAGTGCCTCGGTGAATCCGGCAGCCCAGCAACCCTTATACCGGGGCCGACTCAAACTCCGTCCCGCTCACCCTTGCCGATGGGTTCGTCAGCTAGGAGAGGCTACACTACGGGACCTACCATACCCATTTCGGCTTGTGGTTTGCACGGTCATTCTCCCGAGGGGTCCCGTGAACTGGTCCTTAATTGCCATGGGCGCCGCTAACCAAAACCATGGCGCCCACAGCCCACCATTTGCCATATTTTAGTTATTATCCCGGTTCACCTAAAACTAATTATTAATCCTCCGAACAAAAGTCCAGCACAGATACATTAAGTGAGAAAATGACCCATTTAGTGAGGTAGTGAAACTAAGCCAGGCTAAGCATAACCTAGTCCTGAATCTAATCACATTATTTTCCCAAGTTTTATCAAAGGGTTTGGGGTGTCAAACCGAAGGCATAAACTAAGCATAAGGTGTACTATTTCCCATGAAATGACAATATAAAATACATGCAATTTCATAGAGTAAAACAAGTGTTTCAGCAAAATGGGAGGAATATGATCAATAATATGGTATGACTTGCCTTGCCCTTCGGCTTGGGGGACTTCCGCGATGACTTCAAAGTAAACTGGGATGGAGGGACTACCGGGATCTACACGGCAAAAAAGCACTTCAACAAAACAGGCTAAAAAGCTACTAAAACAGGGAAAGAAACCATTTTTAATGGATTCTTGGCGTTTTTATGAATTTAATGAAATTTGAATGGGCTAAAACGGAGGTCGGATTGAAAAGATATGATTTTTAGAAGATTATCTGTGTTTTTACTAAAACAGGAAAATCCTTAATAATTTATTGCGCAAGAAATCCCGGACTTGCGTCGGTGCTAGGGGCGACGTCGGCGATGGCGTCATCGGCCGCGGGAGCACCGGTCCATGGTGGATCGGGTCCACGGGCCGAGAGAGCGGTGCACCACGTGGCGCACACGTGGCGCCGACGCGGCGGCCACGCGGTGTGCCACGTGGGCCAGCGGGGACGGACGGCCCGATCGCAGGCAGATCGGACGGCCGGGAGAGGGGCACGGGCGGCGCGATCGACCGGCGATGACGCACGGCGGCCGGAGACCGACCGGCGCCATTCGAGCGGCGGCGGGGGCGGCGGAAGGCCGCTGCTCACGTGTAGGTGGAGCCGTGCGCACTCGGGAGTGGCGGTGCGCGTTCGGCCGAGAAGGGAAAAAGGGAGGGACGCTCACCGCGGTGCGACCGGTGTTGAGGGAGACGACGGCGTCGGTGGCGAGGAGACGCGAAGCACTCGGGAAGGGGTGGCCGAAACGACGCTGGCACCAGCGACGAGGAGGAAGGAGTTAGCGAAGCTCGGGACGCCTCGGAGCAGCGGGAAAACATGGCCGAACCTCGGCGACGAAGTCCGGCGGGGCGCACGGTGCGGAAACGACGGAGAGAGAGGAGGCTTGAGTGGAGGTGTGGGGAGCTCGGGGAGGGCGAGGGTGCTTAAATCGGGAATGGGGAGGTCGGCGACGACCGAATAAGGGCGCAATTGCTCGCCGGCGCAATTTTGGGGAAATAATGGCCGGCGGTTAAATCTGGCCATTAAGAGGCGCGGGAGCAGCGGCCGGGGCGATTGAAGGCGGCGGGAGAGACGGGGAAGTTAAGGCGGTGCCTTTAGGGCACGCGGGAGAGACGAGCGGCCAAGATCCGCGCGGGCGAGGCGGCGCCGATGGCGGCGGGCAGCCGGAGGTAGGGGACGGGGCGACAGGTGGGCCCACATGCTGCGTCTCGAGGTAGAGGGCAAAGCTGGACTTATTTGCGGCGCGAGGTTTGGCGGGCCGTGGCCTTCGGCCGGCCCGCGAGAGAGAGGGAGAGGAGGAGCGCGGGGAGAGGATGGGCCATCGGCTCGGGCGGCGGCCCAAGGCCGAAAAGGGCGGGAAACGTACGGGAGGAGAGAGAAAAGAAAAACCCGGGATTTATTAATTCCGATTTTGATTTTAATTGGTTAAAAATTATTTCTTGTGCTCTGAAAATTCCACTAAAAATCTTGTTAGTGTATTTTGACATGTAGAATTTAGGAAAAATCCTACCATGCCATTTCCATTCAGCATTTGGTTTTTAAAATTATTTGTTCTCTCCAGTTAATTCCAATAATTTTCTTTTACGATTTTCTTTTGGATTTTTAAAAGGGAAAAACACCTCAGGGTGTTACACGACTGCAACTCCATCACGCTCACCCTTGCCAAGGGTTCGTCGGCTAGGAAAGGCTACACTACGGGACCCACCATTGCCCATACTGGCTTGTGGTTTGCATGATCATTCTTCCGAGATTTCCCGTGAACCGGACCTTATGTGCCATGGGCGCCACTATCAAAAATCACAGTGCCCACAGCCCACCTTTTGTCATATTTTAGTCATTAGTCCGGTTCAAAAAGTTCTCCAATTATCTTCTTTCCAAACATGTGTCCAAATGATATAGTCTAGATGAAATGACCCATTTAGTGTGCTAGGGAGTCTAAGCAGGTCTAAGCATAACCTAGGCCTAAAACTAGTCATGTTACTTACCCAGGTTTAATCAAGGATTTGGGGTGTCAAACCAAAGGCTTAAAACTAGTCATAAGACGTAATATTTCCCATAATGTGACATTATAAAATAAATGCAATTTAATAGAATAAAAATAGGTATTTTAGCAAAAATGAGAGCAATATGATCAATAATATAGCATGACTTGCCTTGCTCTTTGGACTGAGGAAACTCCGCGACAACTTCAAAGTACACCGGATCGGAGGAACTACCGGGGTCTACACGACAAACAAAGCACTTCAACAAAACATGCTAAAAAGATACTGAAACAGGGAACAAAACTATTTTTAATGGATTCTTGGCACTTTTATGAATTTAATAAAATTTGAATGGGCTTAAAAGAGCTCGGATTGAAAAGATATGATTTTTAGAAGATTATCTGTGTTTTACTAAAGAAGGAAAAATCCTTAATTATTTATTGTGCAATAAATCCCAGTGCGTCAACGCTAGGGCGACGCAAGCGATGGCGTCATCGGCCACGGGAGCACGGGCCATGGTGGACCAGGTCCACGGCCGAGAGGGGGCGATGCACCACGTGGCACACACGTGGCGTCGACGTGGCGGCCATGGGGCGTGCCACGCGGGCGAGCGGGAGCGGACGGCTCCAATCTGGCGAGGCGGATCGGACGATCGGGAGAGGGCGCGGGCGGTGCGGTCATCCGGCGACGGAGCACGGTGGCGGGGGCGGCGCGCCGGCCAGGACGGCGCGGCGCGGCCGCGGAGTACCGCGGCTCACGCACGGCGGAGCCGCGCGCACTGCAAGCGGCGGCGCGTGCTCCGGCGAGAGGAGAAAGGGAGGGGTGGCTCACCGCGGGTGTCCGAGCCATGTAAGACCACAACACGGACGGTGAGGGAGACGGCAGGAGGCGACGGGAAGGGGCAGCTGGGGGAGCTCGGGTGCCGGGGATGGAGATGGAGGCGGCGGCGAGGTCCGGGGTGGCTCAGGACGACGGAAAAATCATGGCTGAAGGACGGCGACGGGCGGCAGAGCTTGGACGCATGGTACGGGAGCGAGCGAGAGAGAGAGAGAGGAGCTCAAATGAGGGCATGGAGAGGATGGGGAGCTCGGCGGCTGGCTTTTAAAGGCCGCGGGGAGGTCGGTTTCGGCCGGGAGGCGGCATAATTGCTCGTCGGAGTTAAGAGGAGAGGGATTTGGGGAAATAATGGCCGGCGATTAACTCCGTCCTTTAGAGGGCGCGGGAGCGGCGACAGGGGCGATTAAGGCCGGCGGAAGAGGCGAGGGAGTTAGGGCGGGGCCTTAAAGGCGCGCGGGAGAGGCGAGCGGCCGAGATCCGCGTGGGGAAGGAGAGCGCAAATGGCGACGGCGCGGCGGAGGTAGGGGACGGGCTTGACAGGTGGGACCCACCTATCGGTGTCTCGGGAAGAAAGGGGAGGCGAAATGGACTTATTTTGCGGGCGCGATGGGCAACGGGCGGTGGCCTTCGGCCGGCCCGCGAGGAGAGGGGAAGGCGCGGGCGCGGGGAGGATTGGGCGGTGGCTCGAGCCGGCGGCCCAAGGCCGAATGGGCGAGAAAAGGACAAGAGGAGATAGCAAAACATTTCCCGGTATTTAATAATTCCGATTTCGATTTTAATTGATTAAAAATTATTTCTAGTGCTCTCAACATTCCACTAAAAATCCTATTAGTGTATTTTGACATATAGAATTTAGAAAAAATCCTACCATGCCATTTCTATTTAGATTTTTGCTTTTAAAATTATTTATTTGCTCAAGGTTAATTTCCAACTATTTTCCTTGCGATATTTCTTTAGATTTTTAAAAGGAAAAACACCTCAGGGTGTGACAAACCTACCCCCCTTAAACAGATCTCGACCCCGAGATTCGGAGGTATTGGCGGAAAGATAGAGATGAGCGGCCTTTAGCTCATCTTCCCTTTCCCAGGTGACTTCTTCTTCGGAGTGAGGAGTTCACTGGACCTGACAGAACCTTGTAACCTTGTTCCGGGTTCTCCGCTCACTAGTTTCGAGGATACGTGCGGGTTTCTCCACATAAGTCAAATCTTCTTGGATCTTGATCTGATCTGGACTGGCCTGTTCTTCTGGTACTCTCAGACATTTCTTGAGCTGTGAGACATGGAATACATCATGTATACCTGCTATGGTGGGTGGAAGTTCGAGCCGGTAGGCTACTTCTCCTTGTTGTTCCGAATCCGGTATGGTCCCACATAGCATGGTGCCAACTTGCCCATGGTTTGGAAACGGTGCACTCCCCGAAGTGGGGTGACACACAGGTACACATACTCTCCTCCTTTGAAGGCTAGTTCCATTCGACGGGTGTCTGCGTAACTCTTCTCATGAGACTGTGCAATTCTCAACCTTTCTCTTACTATTCTAACTTTTTCTTCGGCATCGCTTAACACTTCAGTCCCAAACAATTGACGTTCGCCGGTCTGGTCCCAAAAGAGCGGAGTACGACACTTCCGTCCATACAACGCTTCAAAAGGTGCCATCTGCAAACTGGCTTGATAACTATTGTTGTAAGAGCCTCTTTAAGTAATCGGCTGTCGTTATCCTCTAACACTTGATTCATTTTTCCCTTTTCAGACGACAGACTCAGATCCTCCTGCAGTGAGCAATTCAAGAGCCAAAATCGACTACTGCTTAGGGCTCATCCCGAATGGTGGCGGCTACGCCCCTTCTCTGATCGGCTTGAAGACACCGAAGGTGAAGACTTTGCTCCATGACCAAACGCATGAGGCCATGACAAGGAAGAAAAGGGTTGCTCCGTCGGCTGCAGGCCCGTTGGCTGCACCAACTAAAAGACAAAAGAAGCCGAAGCCTGCTGCACCAGCCAACAGCGCGCCTTCGCTTGATCCCAGCATAGAAGAAGCCATCGATAAAGAAGTCATGGACAAAGAGATCTCTCGGAACGTTGACGCGGCGGCAGAAACAAGCAGCTCGAGCCACAACGCAACCACGCCACCAGCCGGCGACCAACCTCAACGGACACCTTCACCTCCAAATCGGTTGGTACGTATCTTGCCTCTTAAGCCTGATTCCAAGTCATAATCATTCAATCCCTAATCAAACTCTTCCTTGTAGTACAAAAGATTGGCCGATTTATAACCCTGTAATCAATCCCTAATCAATCCCTCCTCGTCCAGCTTCTCCAGTAATTTATAACCCTGTAATTTTTCTTGCCCACTTTTACTTGGCCGATTTATACTGACACTTGCCCTTTTTGTAACCTGCTCGATCTCCACCGGCTGCCCCCCATGTATCAAGTGAAAGGACTCCGTCGGCTACGGGTAGCCATCATGTCGAAGAAGAACAAGCACCAGCTCCTGTCGTCCGAGTAAGAACCCCTTTTCCTTCAAGAGTTTATATCGACTATTCATATTCCACTTTGATCACTCCAATTTTCTCTGCAGACTCTAGCCGATATGCTCCCTTTCGACATTAAGGAATTCATCGGCGAGGACGAAGAAATTACCAGCCAAGACAAGCCCAGATCCGACGAGCTCAAAGAAAAGCTCATGGACATCATGCGTCGGCTAGACATCGCCCTGGACCAGCTGGTCACCGATTGTGGGCCGATCAGGTCGCGCTTCAACGACATCCACGGCCAACTCCCTGAAGAAATTGCTGAGACAATCTCCCAGGCTGCCTACATTGATCAACACTGGTTCAAGCTGGAGCGAGCAATGCAGCGGATGATCGACAGGAAAGCGCAAGCCGATCTAAAAGTCATGATCGACGCCACCCTGCAGAGCGTCATCGACGACAAGGCCAAGTTGGATGAATTGGTTGCCGGTCCGTTAGCTACTCAGGTAGAGATTGACCAATTGGAAGTAGAGAGATCCGATCTGGTCACGAAGCTGGAGCAGTGCGACGCCAAAATTGCCGAGAGAAAGAAGATAATAGCCGATCTCCACAAAGCTACTGAGGACCAAAGAGCCAGGGTGGCATCGTGCATCAAGTACTTGGGAGACTTGAATAAATTGGCACAGGTAATCCCATGCACTGAAGAGGAAGATATCACGACCATCGACCAAATCAAGGCTATCAAGCAGAAAGCGATATCGGCCATCCAAAATTTCCTCGGCATGTAATAGTCTAGACTTTAAAACTTTTTGTAACACTCTGCAATGTATATAACTTTTGTAATTGGCTAATTGTGTTTTGAATGTTTGTGCCCTGGAGGCCATAATACATCTTCTGTCGATTCCCTCAGCCGTCGTGTCTTGAAAAATTTTCAAAGTCCCAAAAATTTGAAGTCTAATTTTGTATGATGTATGTGCCCCCTAATTTTTCAATGTTGCCTTCAGCATTGATAAAATTATAAAATAAAACCAAGTAACACATGTCGGCTAGGCTCAGCCGATTTGAAAATCAAAGGGGATAAAAACTTGTAATGAATTTTTCCTAAAGGCGATGTGTGTAACTTCACAACACATCGGCTAGCATGGATCGGCAAGGACTTAGCCGAATCATGAGTTGATCCAAACACTGGGGTAATATTTCTTCAAATATTTGTCGTTAAGAGCCCTTCCAAATACCTCTCCATCCAATCCTTCTAGCATGTAGGCTCCTTTAGAGACGCACTTGTGGATCTTGAAAGACCCTTCCCAGTTAGGTGACCACTTGCCGAATTTGTTATCTCTTGTACCAATCGGTAGTGTCAACTTCCAAACCAGCTCACATTCTTCGAAATACTTAGGCACAACTTTCTTGTTATAATGACGAGCCACTCTTTCTTTGTCCCTGGTCACTTTTTCCAAAGCACGCATCCTTGACAAAACCAAGTCTTCTGATTCGTCTACCATCAGATTATAATAATCATCGGCTATTAACTCATCTTGCAGTTGAATCCTTCTTGAGCCGATGACGCTCTCCCATGGCAATACAACTTCGTGTCCATAGACTAATTTGTAAGGAGGCACTTGGATTGATCCATGACAGGCCATCCAATAAGCCCAAAGTGATTCGGCCAATCAGCTATGTCGTTGCTTCAGGTACTCAGAGATCTTTCTCTTTATCAACTTGATCAAACTTTTATTAGAAGCTTCTGCCTGTCCGTTAGCCTGAGCATAATATGGTCAAGAATTTAATAACTTGATTCCCATGCTATCGGCAAACTGAACAAATTCGTGTGAGACAAAGATAGACCCCTGGTCCATGGTGATAGTTTGAGGGACGCCAAACCTATAGATGATATGCTCCTTGACAAACTCAATTGCATCCTCGGAGTCAACCTTCTTCAAAGGAATTGCTTCCACCCACTTGGTAAAATAATCGGTTGCCACCAATATAAATTTATGTCCTTTGCTCGAGGCTGGATTAATCTGGCCGATCATATCGATCCCCCATCCTCTGAATGACCAAGGCTTGATGATTGGGTTCATAGCCGATGCTGGTGCTCTCTGGATAGCTCTAAATTTTTGATAATCTTGACAACCCTTATAATACTTAAAGCAATCTTCCAGCATAGTCGGCCAAAAATACCCAGCCCTCCGAAGTAACCACTTCATTTTATGAGCCGATTGATGGGTACCACAGATCCCTTCGTGCACTTCTCCCATAGCAACTTTGGCTTGATTAGCACTTAGGCATTTGAGCAGCACAACATCAATCGTCCGATAATACAAGTCTTCATCGAGCAAAACATATCGCAAAGCCTTGTAGCCAATTTCCTTGAAGTCGAGTGGGAAGGATTCTGTAAATAGCTATGAACACCATACCTCCTGTCGTCGGCTGAGATGGTGGAAATCTCCACTTCGACTTCTTTTGTCATCGGCTTGTAGCCCGATGCTCCCTGAGCCAAATCATTTGCTTCTGAATTCTGCTGGGGATATGCTTCAAGGTGACTAGCCGAAAACTATCCATCAACTCTCTGCATTTTTGATAATAGACCATCAGCGCGCCGTTTTTGCATTCATATTCCCCTGACAACTGGCTGATGACCAACAATGAATCGCCCATTATTTCGACAGCATCGGCTTCAACTTCCTTTAGCAGCTGCAAACCCTTGAGGACAGCTTCATATTCGGCTTAATTATTTGTAGCATGAGGTGTGATTGTAAGTGCGAATTCAAAACTTGCCCCTCTGGGTGAGATGATCACCAAGCCGATGCCACATCCACTTGTGCAAACAGATCCATCAAAGGTCAGTGTCCAGGGCATGATGTCGACTGAGTCGATTGATTCATCTCTATGTTCCCAATGAAATCGGATATGGCCTGCCCCTTTACTACTTTGGGCGCTTGATACCTCAAATTGAACTCCGTCAAGGCAAAGATCCACTTCCCAACTCGTCCTTTCAGAACTGGAGCCGATAGCATATATTTAACTACATCGGCTTTGCAAACTATCGTGCACTCGTTGGATAACAAATAATGCCTCAACTTCGTACATGAAAAATATAAGCACAAGCACAACTTCTCCACGGGAGAGTATCTTGTCTCTGCATCCAAAAGTCTCCTCCTAAGATAGAAAATTGCTTTTTCCTTTACCTCAAACTCCTGGATTAAGACTGAGCCGATAGACTTCTCGTTGGCTGACAGATATAGCTTGAAAGGCACCCCCTTTTACGGAGGGATCAAAACCGGAGGGGAGCTTAAATAATCCTTGATATTGTCCAAAGCCTTTTGTTGCTCTGCCCCCCAAGTAAATGTTTGATCGGCTTTCAACCGTAGCAAAGGCGTGAACGGCTCCATCTTCTCAGACAGGTTGGCAATGAAGTGCCTGATGAAGTTAACCTTGTCGTTCAAAGACTGCAACTGCTTCTTGTCCTGCGGAGGCTGAATACTTTTGATAGCATTGATGCTTCTTTGCGTCACCTCAATCTCCCTTTCATGAACAAGAAAACCCAAAAATTGGCCAGCCGATACACCAAAAGCACACTTGGTAGGATTCATCTTTAGGCCATACTTTCTAGTTCTCTCCAAGACTTTTCTTAAATCGGCGATGTGATCTTCGACCTCCTTGGATTTGACAACAACATCAGCCATATAAATCTCCACAAAGAAGCCAATTGGGTCGTGAAAGATATAATTAATGGCCCATTGATATGTAGCTCCAGCATTCTTCAACCGGAAAGTCATGACAACCCATTCATACAAGCCGATTGCTCCTGGACATCTGAAAGCTGTCTTATGGATGTCTTCCTAGGCCATAAAGATCTGATTATATCCAACATTGTCATCCATAAAACTTATTATTTTGTGGCCAGAGGCTGCATCTACTAGCAAGCCGGCTATTGGCATAGGGTATTCGTACTTAGGGGTAGCCTTATTTAAGTCTCTGAAATCGATGCACACCCTAAGTTTGCCATTTTTCTTGATTACTAGAACTATATTGGAAACCCACTCTGCGTATCGGCAGGGCCGAATGAATCCGGCATCATATAGCCAAGTAATTTCGGCTTTAATCGCACCATACATATTGGCTTTAAACCTCCGGGGAGGCTGTTTGTATTGCCGATATTCAGGCTTAATAGGGAGCCGATGTTCAACAATCGATCGGCTAAGACCAGGCATCTCAAAATACTCCCAAGCAAAGCAATCTTTATATTCCTTTAACAAATCAACAAGCTTGGTCCTAAAATGAGAAGACAAATTTTTACTAACATATGTCGGCCTAGGCCTATCTCTTGGACCTATATCAACCTCTTCGAGCTCGTCGGCTGACATAAAACCTTGCCCCAGCTTGCCATCCAGATCGTCCATGTTGTCCTTGGTGTAGACGCTCGAGCCCTCCACGATGCCCTCAAAGTAATAATTGAGGCTCTTCGTCTCCAATTGGCCGTATATCAGAACCGGACACCTTTAGAAAATCGGCCTGCCAAACTTTGCCAGACAGGCAATCAATGTCGTCGACTTCCCATAAGGTTAAGTCGGCGTTGGCTACGTTGACTGACCTGTCGGCTGGCACGATTTTGATCTTGTCGCCTTGCCACTAGACTAAGCTTTGATGCATTTTTGAAGGGATGCAGCAGTTGGCGTGGATCCAATCCCTTCCAAGCAGCAGGTTGTATGATCCCTTCCCGTCGATGACAAAGAACGTTGTGGGCACGGTTTTGCTGTCGACGGTCAGCTCGACGTTGAGAACTTCCTTGGCCTCTGATGGGTTCCCGCCGAAATCCTTGAGCACCATGTTTATCTTGATCAAGTCATCGGCTCCTTTGCCCAGCTTTCTGAAAGTAGCATAGGGCATTAGATTGACGGTAGCCCCTTTATCGACCAACATCTTCGACATCGGCTTCCCATTTACAAATCCTTTGATGTACAGGGGCTTTAGGTGCCGATGCTCTGTCCCCTTGGGTTTTTCAAATATTGCTTGTTTCAGGGACAATACTAACTTGGCCAAGGTCTCGCATCGGCTTCGGCAGCCTCAAACTCGGCTAGCAATATAAACACCATGTTGCCCGATGCATTAGCTACTCCTTTACCTTTAGCCGCCCTTTTGGCCTTGTCGGCTGGGCTCTCATCGGCTGGGGCAGCATTTCTCTTTACGCGCCACTTTTTCCTGCCCTGTTGCAGCCGATGATTGATCTTTTCTTGGACTTCTTCCTCCTGCCATTGCTCTTCATCCTCTGAAGATTTCTTTTTTGGCTCTTCGTGAACACTCCAGAGGGGCACCATTGGGGGTTGGCAGGCTGTTCTTCTTCATCATCTTCCTCGCCTTCGTCCTAGAAAAAGTCCTGATGGATTAGGCCAAGCCGTTCATGTACAGAGAGTTTCCTTTGGTTGAGTTGAACGGCTCTAGGGACAAATCGGTTGGGACTCATGATCAGCTCTTCCCTATACTCGTCCTCCCTGTACTCACCGCTGGCTAGGCAATTTTCCAAGGTGTGCAGCCTCATCCCTTGCTCCCAGCAGAACGTGAAGAATTCACATCGCCAATGGGGATCGCAGCCATCATGGCAATGTAGGTAGGCCGCTCCCAGCCGATCAGGCGTTCTTTGATAAGGTTTGTCGCGTTGGGCTTCTTCCTCCTCCTGAACCCTTAGTTGGAATTGGAGTCGACTGTCCATGTGCCTGGGCCAACGATCGGCTGAGCTGCCACTGGCGTAGACCATGTTAACAGGAAAAGGATTCCCATCAACTTTTATCGGCTCCTTGGGATGTACTTGATGGTTTCTGCCAGTCCTTTTCTCTTCATATTCCTGCCTGGATCTGACTAAGTTGTCCATCATTCTGGGCTGCCGATTAGCTTGCCTTTGACTGGCATAGACCATATTGACGGGAAAGAGATTTCCGTTGACCTTTATCAGCTTTGTCGCATCTTCAAATTTAATTTTTCCCGCCTCTATAGCCGACTGGATCTGCTGGCGGAATACCTTACAGTCATTGGTGCCATGGGAACCGGTATTATGCCACTTGCAATATTTCTTCTTCTTTAGCTCCTCGGACGATGGGATGACATGGTTGGCTGGAAGCTGGATTTGCTTCTCCCGAAGCAGTAGATCAAAAATTTTATCGGCTTTAGTGATATCGAAGTCATACTTTTCTTCTTTAGTCGATTTTTTCAGCCACTCACACGTTATCGCCTTTTTGTTATTGGCCCATTCGGCTGCCGCTACTTCGGCATCGCTATCGCTTGAATCTGAGTACGAAGCATAGGAGACGTGGTTGACTTTCTTGAATGCCTTCTTGGCCTCCTCGAAATGCTGCTCATGCGCTGTTACTTTCTGGGCCAAGTGGGCTAAGCTTTCGAAATCCTAGGCCAGAAACCTTTCCCTGATGGGTGCGAGGAGGCCCTGGAAGGCTAAATCGGCTAACTGTGAATCGGATAGCACCAGGCTGTAGCATCGGTTCCTCATGTCCCTGAAACACTGAATATAGTCCTGAACCGATTCGTCATGTTTTTGCTTGATGCTGGTGAGGTCCGACAACTTCATTTTGCGGGTGCCGGAGTAGAAGTAGCGATGGAATTGCTTCTCAAGATCGGCCCAACCTTGGACCGAGTTGTAAGGGAGAGAACAAAACCATGTGAAGGCCGATCCCGAAAGAGAGACTGGAGACAATCTCATTCTGAGCGCGTCCGTAAACGATGCCTCTCCACATTGGACCAAAAATCGGATGACATGTTCGTACATTGAAACATTGTCCTATCCAGAGAATTTTGAAAAACCTGGCACCTTGTACTGGTTTGCAGGGGAACCTTGTCGAAATACTCTGGATAAGGATACCAATACATGTTGCTAGAGTCTTTCGGTTTGAGGCCGAACTGATCACGCATGACATCTGCAATTAGATCGGCCCAAGGCTTGTTCTTCTGCACCTCTTGAGCCTGTACTTGCTGTATCGGCTCGTATTTGTCATACTGCGAGGAGGCTTGTCGATACTGCATTTGTGGTGAATGAAGTTGATAATATTGATCAAAGCTGCCCCCTGGATATTGATGTGGGAATTGGTTCATGGTAGGAGGCTGCTGAGGCATCAACGGAGGTTGTTGCTCGGGGAGAGGCCGAGTACCACTGGAGTTGTGAGGTGGATCCGGCGTATAGTTGCCAATCGGCACTTTGTGTATGAGGGGTTGCCGATTGGTGCTGAACATGTTCTCCACCTGTTCCTAGGATAGTATCGGAACCCCGTGGCCCTGATGCTGAGGTTGTTGCCTGGTCAAAAGCTTGGGCGGCGGTTTCACAGCCAATGACTGCACATTCGGCTGAATAGGGGCTCCCCCCACGGGAGTTGGTTGTCCCAGTGGAGGGATCGGCAGCCCGTGCGTGGATAGAGTCCTGTAGTTAGGGAATCGACCGTCAGGGAGAAAGGTTGGGCCCCTTGGTAGCTACTCGGCTATCTTGGAATCCACCACAGTGCTAATAATGTTGTTTAAGGTGTTGACCAGTATCCCAGACTGGTTGACGAGAGCGTGGTGGACAGCTGAGTCGATTCTGTCCTGTAAGGTGTGGAGTTCCGAGCCATCTTTCTCCTGTTTGACCTCCCCAATCTTTTCCTTCCCCTTGGTTTTGCTGGAGGTGGCCCCAGAGTCAAAATCTTTACTTATATTATGAACGATTGCTCCAGACATGTTCTGGGTAAAAGACTGCAAATAGTGGAATTGCAATCGTTCTACCATCTTGTTAATACCTAAATTTGGTAATTGAATCCCTAAGTCCTGGCAAGGATGAAGCAGAATCGGATCGGCTGGTTTGACGGAGAAACAGAGGCCGCATCGGCTGAGAAGCGATCGGCTGTGAAGCCAGTGGCTAAGGTTGATCGGACAAGAGCGGCCGATAGCCGATTCTAGCTTCAGAGAAGATAAAACCATTTCTGGTGTAGATGTTTGAAGATAAATAGAAGATTCGGTTATCAGTTTGTGCGTTAAAAGATATTGCCATCTATGGATAGAATCCTGTAACAACAATTGTATCTGTAAATTAGGAGTTTGTTTACACTGTTTATTGTAATGTGGCGTGGGTCCTTCCAAGGATATCGTCGTATTTTAAATAGTAGTTTAGATAGAGTCCAGGGTCTGTACAGATAATGTTATTTTGGGTATAAATAGGACCCGAGACCCCCTGTAAAACAGACAATCAATCAATCAAACAACTTTCGGCGCATCGCCAAACCTTTTCTTCAGACGAGCAATTGATTTGGCTACGGGCTGCATCGTTTCGATCCCCAAATTCAGGTAAATGCTTGTCATTAGTGGGCTGCATCGTTTCGATCCCCAAATTCAGGTAAATGCTTGTCATTAGTGGTATGTTCTGCTAATTCTAGTGCTTCCATCATAATGACACATTAGATTCAGGGGTTTATATTGCGCTATTTACCATATATCATATATAAACAGGAGCAATGTTTAGATCTATCCTGCCATCGGCCAGTTCCATCAAGAACCCGCAGCCGATAGTGCTAGATCCAAAGGTTGGACTAGTTTATATGTGGTATCCACCGTCTCGAGAGGTATAAATCAGCTACAACAGATCAGGTTGTTCTTTTTATACTTAATGTTGCATCAACATTGAACTATTAAGTCGTTTTTAGAACTTCCAATGATCTGTTTTGTTAGATTTATATGTTTAGGGACAGCGTCAGGGTTTCAGCCGGCCTTATCTGCCCTGATATATTTTTAGTATAATTATTACTTGATTTATGTTAGGACTGCCTCTTATATTAAGATCCCATTCTTGTCGGACATCATAAGCCGAAATCAGTCTGCTATCAACAGCCGACGACCGATTTCCCAGGCTAAGCATATCTGGTTCAAGAATGATATCTTTTCGTAAGGATCATCGGAGTACTAGTCGATCCATAGTTAGCTTTCCAGTATCGGCTAGATTATCAATACATATATTTATTATCCTTTACTGTATTTGGGTTAAGCGGCTGATGTTGTCTCGGTATAGCCGATCCATTCTAGTCGTTTGGCTTAAATATATTTTAAGATATCATATATATGCTCATGGATTCCCTCAGCCGATCTAGTGGGGATCTAACCTAACACTTAACGCATATATCTTGTTTTTCTTGTTGGTTAGCAGATCAAACCAACTGGCACGCCCTGTACTGCACAGGCAGCCGAGAAGGACCTACCTAGAGTTAAGCAGATCTCCCAGGCCAGCGCATGAGAGAGATTTCTCGTCAACACGCTTCTTGGCACGCCCGGTGGGACTTTCTCTGTCAGCTCGGCTAGGACGCATCGACTCAGCCGACAAGATGGTTGACTCCAAGAGCCCCAATGTTTCTCAGGACAACATCGTGCCTGTGAAGATGGAGCAGTTATCACCTGAGTAGCAAGCCGATTACAAGAAGATGGTGGAAGAGCTCTAGGCCAACTACTTGAAATCGTTCACCCAGACCAGATCCGGGGCTGTACATCAAAAGTACAAGTTCAGCATGGACGAACTCAAGGCATCCTCCTCCAGTGGATCAAAAGGCAAACAAAAGGTGGAGGAGCCGATTCAGGAACAAGATGATTCGGGCCTGCATACCATGAAAGACCGGATCGATTCGACCGTCCATCACGCGCTAGTCAACCAGAGTAGCATCCTTGTCAACACTCTCAAGAACATGATTGCTATCGTGGTCGACGCCAAGATAGCCGACCAGCTGCAACAGGGGCCGACGTACTTCACAGACGGTCAGCTTCCTAGTTACAGGACGTTGGTCACCCAGAATCGGCCGATCCCACCGCCAACACAATCAGGGCCGCCAGGAGGGGACCTCGGCCAGCCGAATCCAACTGAATCGGCTACAAGGCCAGTGATTACCATGCTGAACCGACAGCAACCGCTGCCCCAGGATCAGATCGCTAACATGTTCAACGACAATCGGCAGTCAGAGCCGATTACCCAGATTGACCTGGACAGACGGTACAACGTCGGTGGCCGACAGCTATTTTCGGGACCACCAACGCCACCACTGGCGCATCGGCCGCCTCCCGCTGATCATCCACCCCACTAGGAGGCCATCAAGATCATCACTACAGGCCTCAGACACCACCACCACTGTATCGGCAAGCACCCACGCCATATGACCCATATGAGCCGATACAGCAGGACAACCGGACTTGGGCCGATCTGAATGCAGATGTCATGCACGATCAATTCGGCCTCAAGCCAAAGGACTCAGGGAACATGTATCGGTATCCCTATCCAGAGCATTTCGAGCGGATTCCGTTGCCCAACCGATACAAGATCCTAGGTTTTTCGAAGTTCTCAGGGCAAGACAACGGTTCAACCTACGAGCATGTTAGCCGATTCTTGGCGCAGTGCGGCGAAGCATCGGCTACAGACGCCTTGAGAGTTCGTTTGTTCCCTCTGTCCCTTTCGAGATCGGCTTTTACCTGGTTCTCTTCATTGTCTTACAATTCAATTCAGAGTTGGGCCGATCTCGAAAAACAATTTCACAGCTACTTTTACTCCGGCAACCATGAAATGAAGTTGTCGGACCTCACCAGTATCAGGCAAAAGCACAACAAATCGGTTCAAGAATACATCCAACGCTTCTGAGAAATGAGGAACCGATGCTACAGCTTGGTGCTATCGGATGCCCAGTTGGCCAATTTGGCCTTTCATGGCTTGATCGCGTCGATCCGAGAGCGATTCTCTGCGCAGGACTTCGACAGTCTAACCCACTTGGCGCAGAAGGTGACGACCCACGAGCAGCGTTTCCAGGACACCAGGAAGGCCGTCAAAAACATAACTCAAGTCGTTGTTGAATCAGACTACGATTCCAATGACGATGACGCAAAAGTGGCGGCAACCGAATGGGCCAAGAACAAAAAAGCCATCGTCTGCCAATGGCTGCTGAAGACGGCCAAAGAAGAAAGGTACGACTTCGACATCACTAAAGCCGATAGGATTTTTGACTTGCTTGCTCAAGGAGAAATAGATCCAGCTCCCGAAAACCACGTGATCCCATCGGCCAAAGAACTAAAGAAGAAGAAATATTGCAAGTGGCACAACTCCACATCCCATGCCACTAACGATTGCAAAGTCTTCAGGCAGCAAATCCAGTCGACAATTGAAGCCGGGAAACTGAAGTTTGCTAATTCAAATCGACTGATGAAGGTAGACGGCAACCCTTTCCCGGTCAACATAGTTCAAGCCAGCCCCAGGCGACGACAGAACAGAATGGCGCATGGCTTAGTCGACACATCAATCGGGGCCAGGGCAGAAGGCGAGCCGACCGAACATCACGCCACACCAATCAACATGGTGCGCCCCGTTATCAGATCGGCTGACCAACGGCTAGTCCATGATGACAGCCGACGCCATCCTCAGCACCGGTCTCAATGGGAAGTTTGAGATGAAGCACCTCGTCGGCGTGAGCCGGAAACCCAAAGCCGCCGGTACGAGGCAAGTCACAATAGTGCCGATCCGCATTGGCATTGTGATTTTTTCAGGTACTGCTGGGAATCCGGCATGAGGCTGTCGACACTGGACGACTGCCCGGCGTGCAACGATCGCCGCAACGACGAACACAGGAACTCATCGGCTGTAAGCCCAACCCGGTTCGTCCCTAGAGCCGTGCGGCTAAATCAGAGGCGGCGGTCCGTCCATGATCGGCTCGGCTCGATCCATCAAGACTTCTTCGTCGATGAAGACAACAACGACAACAACCGCGACGACGAAGAGGCCGACGACGAGGAATCGGCCAATCCCCAATGGTGCCCGTCCGATCTCTTCACAAACACGCAGAAAAGAAGAATTCAACGACTCAAACGTGAAGGGAGAGAGGATGAAGTTCGACACATGATCCAAGAACAACGCCATCGGTTGGGTACGATCAAAAGGCGATGGGTTCCCAAAGAGAAAGCCGCCGCAGCCGACGAGGAGCAAGCCAAGGAGAGTCCAGCCGATCAAGCCAGGAGGGCGGCAAAAGGGAATGGCAAAGTTTCTGCATCGATCAACATGGTGTTCATACTGCTAGCCGAATTCAGTGCTCCTGAAGCCGATGCAGACACCATCGAGGACGACTTAGTGAAACTAGCAATCTCACCAGACCAAGCTATTTTCGACAAACCCAAGGGGACCGAAAACCGACACTTGAAGCCATTGTACGTTAAAGGATTCGTCAACGGCAAGCCGATGTCCAAGATGCTAGTTGATGGGGGAGCTGCAGTCAACCTCATGTCCTACACAGCATTCAGAAAACTAGGCAAAGGAGCCGAAGACCTGATAAAGACCAATATGGTGCTCAAAGACTTCGGCGGCAACCCATCAGAAACCAAGGGCGTCCTGAACGTCGAACTGACCATCGGCAATAAGACCGTGCCCACAACATTCTTTGTCATCGACGGGAAGGGGTCTTACAGCCTGCTGCTCGGAAGGGACTGGATACACGCTAATTGTTGCGTTCCTTCTAGAATGCATCAGAGCCTGATCCAATGGGACAACGACAAGATTGAGATCGTACCAGCCGACAGGTCAGTTAGCATCGTCAGTGCCGATTTGCCGCTTTGGGAAATCGAAGGCATCGATTGTTTGTCTGGGAAAATCTAGCAAGCCGATTTTCTAAATGTGTCCAATTCCACAATATAGCCGATTGGAGATGACGAGCCGCAACTGCTGCTTTGAAAAAGACATGGTGAAGGGCTCAAGCGTCTTCGGCATGGACACTGCAGACGAAGATGATGGCAAGCTCGGGCAAGGTTTCACGTCGGCTGACGAATTAAAAGAAATTGACATCGGCTCTGGTGACAAGCCAAGGCCAACGTATATTAGCAAAAATCTATCTCCTCATTGTAGATCCTAGCTTATTGATTTGTTAAAAGAATATAAAGATTGTTTTGCTTGGGAGTACTTCGAGATGCCCGGCCTTAGCCGATCATAGTGGTCCATCAACTGCCGATCAAGGAAGGCTATCGGGCCGTTCAAACAGCCTCCTAGGAGGTTTAAAGCCGATATGTATGATGCAATCAAAGCCGAAATCACTCGGCTATACGATGTGGGATTCATTCGGTCCTGCCGATACGCCGAGTGGGTCTCGAACATTGTCCTAGTGTTGAAGAAAAATGGTAAACTAAGGGTATGCATCGATTTCAGGGATCTAAACAAGGACACCCCTAAGGATGAATACCCAATGCCAATAGCCAATTTGCTCGTCGATGCTGCTTCAGGCCACAAAATTATTAGTTTCATGGACAACAATGCAGGTTATAATCAGATATTTATGGCCAACGAAGACATCCACTAGACTGCTTTTCGTTGTCCTGGCGCAATCGGCTTGTACGAATGGGTGGTAATGTCGTTCGGCTTGAAGAATGCTGGGGCAACATATCAACGGGCCATGAACTACATTTTTCATGACATGATCGGCTCACTAGTAGAGATCTACATTGATGACGTGGTTGTGAAGTCTAGGGAGATAGAGGGTCATATAGCCGATCTGAGACAAGTGTTAGAGCGGACAAGGAAATATGGCCTGAAGATGAATCCACTTAAGTGCGCGTTCGGCGTATCGGCTGGGCAGTTCCTGGGATTTCTTGTTCATGAAAGAGGAATTGAGGTTACACCAAGGAGAATAAATGCTATCAAGACAATTCAGCCTCCGAAGGACAAGAAACAACTCCAATCTTTGATCGGCAAAATCAACTTCATCAGGCGATTCATAGCCAATCTCTCAGAAAAATGGAGCCGTTCACACCACTGCTTCGGCTGAAAGCCGATCAAGCATTCACATGGGGGCAGAGCAACAAAAGGCTTTGGACAACATTAAGGATTATCTGAGTTCCCCTCCAGTTCTAATGCCTCCACAAAAAGGGATACCGTTTAAGCTGTACCTATCAGTCGATGACAAGTCAATCGGCTCCGTTTTAAACCAAGAAGTTGAGGGCAAAGAAAAAGCCATCTTCTAACTCAGCCGACGGTTACTAGACGCAGCAACAAGGTATTTGCCTATGGAGAAGCTATGCCTATGCCTCTATTTTTCGTGTACAAAGTTAAGACATTATCTGCTATCCAATGAGTGCACAATAATCTGCAAAGCCGATGTAGTTAAGTACATGCTATCGGCTCCAATGTTGAAAGGAAGAATTGGGAAGTGGATCAGGCACCCAGGGCAGTCAAAGGACAAGCTATAGCCGATTTTATTGTGGAGCACAGAAATGACTCGATCGGCTCAGTGGAAATTATGCCTTGGACTTTGACATTTGATGGCTCGGTTTGCACCAACGGCTGCGGCATCAGCTTAGTCATTATTTCACCCAGGGAGGCAAGTTTCGAATTTTCTTTCACTATCAACCCCCACGCTACAAACAACCAAGCCGAATACGAAGCCATCCTTAGAGGATTACATCTACTCAAGGAAGTTGAAGCCGACGCCATCGAAATAATGGGAGATTCATTGTTGGTCATCAGCCAATTATCAGGAGAATACGAACGCAAAAACGATGCACTGATGGTCTATTATCAGCAATGCCAGGAATTAATGGACGGTTTTCGGCTAGTTACTTTGAAACATATCCCCATAGAGCAGAACACAGAAGCCAATGATTTAGCTCAAGGGGCATCGGGCTATCGGCCGATGTTGAAAGAGATCGACATAATTGTTTCCGCCATTACAGCCGATGATTGGAGGTTTGAAGTTTACAGCTATCTCAAAAACCCCTCTCAATCGGCTACAAGGAAATTACGATACAAGGCGTTAAGATATGTTTTGCTCGATGAAGATCTGTACTATCGAACGATTGATGGTGTGCTACTCAAGTGTTTGGGAGCCGATCAGGCCAAAGTGGTCATCGGAGAAGTGCATGAAGGGATCTGTGGCACGCACCAATCGGCCCACAAAATGAAGTGGCTGCTTCGTCGAGTAGGATATTTCTGGCCGACAATGCTGGAGGATTGTTTCAAGTATTACAAGGGTTGCCAGGATTGTCAAAAATTTGGCGCCATACAACGAGCACCAGCGTCGGATATGAACCCAATTATTAAGCCTTGGCTATTCAGACGATGGGGCATCGATATGATCGGCCAGATCAATCCACCCTCAAGCAAAGGGCATAAATTTATTCTGGTGGCGATAGATTATTTCACAAAATGGGTGGAGGCAGTTCCTCTGAAGAAAGTGGATTCTAAGGACGCAATCGAGTTTTTCAAAGAACATATTATCTACCGATTTGGCGTCCCACAAACGATAACAACAGACCAGGGATCTATCTTCATATCAGATGAGTTTGTTCAGTTTGCCGACGGCATGGGGATCAAGCTACTTAATTCTTCGCCGTACTACGCACAGGCCAACGGGCAAGCCGAAGCTTCAAATAAAAGTTTGATTAAATTGATTAAAAGAAAGATCTCTGAGTACCCCAAACAATGGCACAACCGATTAGCCGAATCACTGTGGGTGTATCGGATGGCATGCCACGGATCAATTCAAGTCCCTCTATACAAGCTGGTCTACAGGCATGAGGAGGTGCTACCATAGCAAAGCGTCATTGGCTCAAGGCCATTCAACTACAGGATCAACTCACAGCTGACGATTATTATCACTTGATGGTGGACGAATTAGAAGACTTAGTTTTATCCAGGATGAGGGCCTTGGAAAAAGTTACAAGGGATAAAGAACGAGTAGCCAGACATTATAATAAAAAAGTGGTGCCTAAATCTTTTGAGGAAGGCGAACTCGTTTGGAAATTGATACTGCCGATTGGATCTAGGGATAACAAATTCGGCAAGTGGTCACCAAATTGGGAAGGGCCTTTCAAGATCCACAAATGCGCCTCTAAAGGAGCTTACATGCTAGAAGGGTGTTGAAACTCGGTTTCGGCAATAGAATTTTGGGGGTGCAGTCAAAATCGCCAAGCTCGATGGGTTAGGTGGAAAACAAGGATTTAGACAGGTTCAGGCCCTCTCGAGAGGTAATACCCTACTCCTTTTTCGGGGATTTGATCTGCCGAGTGTCTTTATTGATCTCGTGATCTAAGGTTGAAAGCTAAAAGCTCATAAAGCATGATATCTCCCAAGGGACGCCCCTCACCCCCCTTATATAGTCTTGGGAGGGCGGGCTTACAGATTGGAAACCATATCTTACTCTAAGTCGGTTTCCTCAATCTTACCAAACCGTGACTATTGGCCATTTCCTTATCTCAATCGACAACGTAACACCCAAGTCATATTTGGTTAACAGATATGGCAGATGCAATCTATCCCTACCTCTAGTCGGATAAACTTGCAATGCAGATACCCGATTGCCATAATCTCCACAGTAGCCCCCGAGTCCTTTTCAGTCGACGAGACAACTCAGCATCAAACCAAGGTAGTATACAACCAAAAAATTTTTGGCCGAGTGCTTCTGGTGCCAAGTGATTCCATCATCTCTGCCTAAATCTCCCGAGTGGCTCCAAAGACTGTGAAGGGCTCATGTTAAAGCAAATATAAAAAATCTCATCACTCAGCAAGCTCGTGCTCATCCGAGTGAATTTGCTCGAGTCGCCTCAAGACAAATAACTCAATCAATCCTTATAAGTGGAAAGCACTCGGTAAACTCACGCTTGTCCGAGTGGATCTGCCCGAGTCATCTCGGAACAAATATTTTAATCATCCCTCATGGGTAAACAAGTTTTTCAGTCGTCTGAAAAATATGACCAAGTTATTAAATAGCTCCTGCCATAATACTGGTCTCAATCTATAAAGATCTTCACCAAGGTGGAAAAATAACATTGATATAGTCATCCAATCAAATGCTAGAAAACCAAACAACCCTTGTCATCAAGGTAGCTATAAAAAGCTTAGCTGTTGGTCACCTCTCAAATTTCATCGTGCTAACTTCTCATGAAGTCAAGCAAACCGTGGTATGAAAGGATTTCCAAAGGTATAGGGCACTCAGACACGCGCATATTGCCAGGGCAAATCTCCTTAAGCTCATCCGCTTAAGTCCCTAAGGACACGCGTCGGGCCACACCTTAGCTGGGCCGCAGGTCTTCTCATGGGCTCGGCCCAATCACGAGAAAACCTAGCGCAACCCTCAAATCTCTTTACAAAGCCTCGAGGTCATCCCCGCCACTTTGTCTTCCCAAAAATTTCCTCTTTTCGCAGCGCTGTTCACCAGCTCCCTGCGGAAAACCCTAGACTCACGCGCACCCGAATCCATCGATCCAGGAGCTCGTCCTTCGCCACAAACTAGCCTCCGCATCCAGCTCCCAAGATCCCCATCTCAAACCCCCATCCTTTTAGTCAGATCTGCTTCCCACACAAACCACATTCATGGCGGGTGAGAAGAAAATCCCCTTCGAGCAGTGGGCTACTTCGGATGTGAGGGAGTCCACCCTCAAAGAGATGGTGAAGCACGGAGTGCTTCCTCCCAAGGAGATCGCGGGCTGGCGCCCAGCAGCGGGTGAGGAGTTTCTCACCCCGAACACCGGTGAGCTCGTTGTCTTCACATCTTTCTTTTACTGTGGCTTCAACCTCCCCACCTCCGAGTTCTTTAGGGGGCTCCTGGATTATTATGGCCTTCGACTCTATCATCTGAACCCCAACTCCATGCTTCACATCGCTCTCTTCATTCATGTATGTGAAGCCTTCCTTGGTATCCTCCCCCACTTCCAACTTTTTCATCGCATGTTTTACCTCAAACCGCATCCGAATAAGGACCATCCATGTGTCGTCGGTGGAGCAGGTTTTCAACTCCGCGGATCCCTCCGCAAGGAGTACTTTTCTCTTCCCTTGAAATCCTCCAACAAGGGTTGGCACGCAGGATGGTTCTATATTTCCAATCTTGAGCCCAGCCTGCCGAACTTCGTTGGCCTTCCCCCTGTGCCTAAGCATACCTGGAGCACTGTGCCAGTAGCCCAAGATTGGGATAAAGCCAACAAATTACTAGCGAAAATCCTGGAGATGAAGCAAAAGGGTCTTCGTGGCGAGCAAATCACTCGGCACTTCATCAGGAGCCGACTGGCGTCGATTAAGGAGTGATCGAAGTCAGCCTTCGAATATGAGGGTGAGAGGGACCCCAATCGGGAAGACCGTGACTCCCTTAGCTTTGAGATCCTGAAAATCCGGATGTACAAGATCTTCTCGACTGGAATTGTGGTCGAACGCAGCCTCATGCTGCCAGTCCTCCCCTTCAGTCTATATCGACCTCCCCCTCCGGTAAGCCGACTGAACTCTTTCATTGCCTTACAATCTTGTCATCACACTTCTTAGGGTTGTAAGAATCTTTCTTGCAGGAGAATGCCTCCATCATTTCAAAACCATACAAAGTCCCTCATGATGACGTGCCACTTCGCCCTGCCAAGAAGCCGACCGGCGGAGTGAAGATTCAGAGCGATCCAGTCAGGAAAAGGGCGGCGCCGAGTGAGGACATCAGCAAACGGGCAAGCAAGAGGAGGCTCGTCATCGACGACTCGGACGATGATGTCCCGGCCTCCAATAAACAACCCTCCAAGGCCGTCGCCGAAAGCGCAAAGATCCGCCGATCATCCAGTACACTTCACAACCGAATCTTGGACTCTTTATTAAAAATTTCTTTGTCTTCGTTCCGACTGAGCGCGTCATTCGTTTGGCAGAAGGCCCCAAGATATAGACCCTGCCGGGAAGAGTGAGGGGCCAACTCTAGCCGCCGCGTCCGAGGCATCCAAGCTGCGGAGCCAAAACCCCGGAGCCCTCTCCCAGTGAGAGCGCTCCGGCGAAAGCCCTCGCCTCCAAGCAAAGATATCCCAAGGAGGAGCCCCAGGCTGCCGGTAGGGACATCATGGAAACCGATCGGCCACGGAGAAACCCCATTGCGGCTCGAAGGCCCCGGCGAAGACCGATCGGTGAAAAGCCGAAGGACAAGACCGGCCGAGCTACTCCAGTCAAGGGTTCAGCCGCCAAGGCCGGTAGATCTTGAATTGAAATCTTGTCTTTAATCTTTAGTTTATCTCTTTCGTGTCTTCATCTGTTCCTCCTGATCTATCAGCCACAGTAGAAGAGATCCCAGTTACGATCTTCGAAACACAGGTTCCCCAATTAAGATCGAGTGGCGGGATTCGAAGGCGGAGGCGGGGCATCATTTCGGAAAAGCAAGTGAAAAGTGAGGAAAGGGATGCCCTTGTCAACAGCCTGAATGAGGCGACTCGGCTACTCAACGTAAGCCTTGATCCTCTTCCATTGTTGTATCATCATTTCTTTTAAGTCGGCCAACTTCAGTTTTCGCGTGCAGAAGGAGTACTGTCGATCGATGGCCAAGTCCGAGGCACTCGAGAAGTTGGTCCCGCATCTAAACTCCCTGGAGGACATCCAGCAGAAGTTGAAGACCACTCGAGAAGAGGCCGCGTCGAGGGAGGCAGCCCTGAGGAGGGAAATAGCTGAACTCCGGGAAGAAAACCTCGACCTTCGGGGTTCAGTCGGGAGTAAATTTAACCCTCCCAGTCTCTTTATGGTTTGTATGTTGATCCTGGTTGCTGATAGCCTTTCTTGTTTGTAGAAAATTCGTCGGAGGTCACTCGCTCCAGGTCCAGCTGGAGGCAATCAGCCTCGGCAAGACCGAGTTGAAGGCCGAGTTCGAAGGTAAGCTCCTTCAATACGACGTTCGTTGGACTGCTTTGTTTCCGAATGCTTTGTGTAATCATATGTCTTTCTCAGCTTACAAAGTGAAGACCCGAGCTCAATACGATGTTCTGCTTGAGAGGGTTAAACAAGCCGGACAGGTCCGAGAAGATGTTGCCAACGCAGCAACACCAGTCCTGCTGTCTTTATTTCATCAGGGAGTCGGGGCTAGCTCACTGGATCTAGTCGAAATCTTCGGTAAGCTGCGGAGAGCCCCCGACCAATACTTGGCCAACATCACCGAGGCTGCTACCATGGGGGCTGGCCTTGCTCTTGCACAGACCAAATCTCTCTACCCCCGGGTGGATGTCAATTCAGTCGGGGAAGGCTTCGCCGACGGCACCTCGGATGAGCAAGCCCTGGACATGATTAGTGATGCGCAGGAGTCAGCTAAGAAGCTTGCCATTGATGTAGTGAACAATTTCCCGGTCTGATTGTCTTGTAAACATTGTATGATTGTGACGTTCTGATGCTTTCTGTAAATATTCAGTTTATTTATGTTAACGCCTTGATCCGAGTTTTCATGTATAATTTCTTAAGTAATTTCCGTCCGACTGTCACCAAGCCTAAGCCTGATTAGGTCATCAAAAAATTCTCAGTACTTATGCATTGAACTCAAATCAAGGATCATTAAACAATGATAAACCGAATCAGGCGCAAAAGTTGATGAGAAAAACTATGCTTTATTGACATATGTACAACCCCCGACTGCTAACTCAAGAAGTCATCTTGCTTGAGGTTGGCAGTCAAGAAAAACAAGAAACTTAAGTCAGTTTAAGCATAGAATCGTCGAAGATGCTCGATGTTCCAGGAGTTCTCCACCATAGATCCGTCTTCTTGCTTTAATCGGTATGCACCTGGCCGAGTCATCTCAGCAATTATGTATGGTCCTTCCCATAAGGGGGATAACTTGTGATGGTCCTTGGTGGTCTGAACCTTGCGTAGAACCAAGTCGCCAACAATAAAAGCTCATGCTCGAACGTTGCGACGTGGTATCGTCTCGAGCCCTTGAAGATATTTTGCCGATCGGATGAGGGCTGCCTCACGGGCCTCTTCCGGTCGGGTGAGGTCATCCACTCGGTGCGGGTCGTAGCGTTCATCGTTGAAACTGCGGACTCGGAGGATTCATACTCCATCTCATTTGGCAACATGGCTTCTGCGCCATAGACCAAAAAGAAAGGAGTTTGGCCGGTAGCCCGACTGGGTGTGGTCCGCAGGGACCATAGAACCGAGGGGAGCTCTTGAACCCACTTGCCAGCATAGGGATTTAGGCGGTCAAACACGCGGGCCTTAATGCCTTCGAAGGACCATGCCGTTGGCACGCTCGACTTGTCCGTTGCTTTTGGGATGGGCAACTGACGCATAGCAAATCTTGATTCCGAAGTCTTCGCAGAATTCCTTGAAGATGCCTCCTGTGAATTGAGTCCCATTGTCGGTTATGATTCTGTTTGGGATGCCGAAGCGGTGCACGATGTTGAGGATGAAGTCTCGTGCCTTGTCAGCAGTAATTGTGGCAACCGGCTTAGCTTCAATCCACTTGGAGAACTTGTCGATTGCGACGAATAAGTGTGTGAATCCTCCTGGAGCCTTCTTGAACCGCAAATGGCCATGTCTAAGCCCCATACCGCAAATGGCTAGGATAATGGGATTGTTTGTAGCTCTTGGGCTGGGACATGGTTCTGTCGGGCGAAGAATTGGCAGCCTTCACAGGTTCGTACCACTTTGTCCGCGTCGGAGACCGCGGTAAGCCAGAAAAAACCTTGTCTGTAGGCTTTGCCCACCAAGGTGCGTGCTGCCGCGTGGCTTCCGCATATGCCCGAGTGGATGTCTTGGAGTAGCTGTCGTCCTTCCTCGGGTGTGATGCATCTCATCAGGACTCCGGAAGGACTTCTCTTGTACAGGTCGGAGTCAACCATGACATAAGCTTGGCAACGACGTCGGACACGTTCTGCCTCATCCCGGTCTTCCGGCAGCTCTTGCTGTGTTAAAAATTTGATGAGTGGTGTCCGCCAGTCGGCGCCAATCATGGCGACTTTGTTTGCAGCTTGTTCATTGGGAGTTGGCTTTACCATAATGGTTGGCTCATAGAGGTGCTCGACAAAAACGTCTGTTGGGGCGGCTTCACGTTTGGACCCGAATTGCGCCAACTCGTCAGCTGCTTCGTTGTTGTGTCTTAGGACGTGTGATAGCTCGAGTCCGTCAAACTTGTCTTCAAGTTTGCGAACCTCCTGTCGGTAGGCCTCCATGGTGTCATTTAGACAAGACCAGTCCTTCATGACTTGGTTCACGACCAGCTGGGAATCCCCTTTCACGATGAGCCGACGTATCTCGAGTGAAACTGCGAGCCGCAGTCCATGTAGCAGGGCTTCGTACTCGGCGACGTTGTGTGAGGCGGAGAAGTCGAGGTGGAGGACGTATCTTAGCTTTTCCCCAGTCGGGGAGATCAGCACAACTCCTGCTCCCAAGCCGATGATCCTCTTGGATCCGTCGAAGTGCATGGTCCAATGTTGAAGGTCTTCCCGAGGTACATCTTCTTGTTGTTCGGTCCACTCGGCCAAGAAGTCCGCCAGGGCTTGTGATTTTACAGACGTTCTCGCCTTAAAAGTTAAGTCCAGCGGCATCAGTTCCAGGGCCCACTTCGCAATGCGCCCAGTTGCCTCCCGGTTGTGGATGACATCGCCGAGTGGAAAAGAGGTGACGACGGTGACCGAGTGACCCTGAAAATAGTGCGCAAATTTCCTCGCAGTTATCAGAACACCATATAGCAATTTTTGTACCTGCGGGTTGCGAGTTTTGGCTCCTGCCAGCACTTCGCCTCTGAATCTTCTGGACCCGCCCTTCTTCTTCGCGCTCGACCACGAGGACCGTACTAACCACTTGGTGAGTGGCTGATACGTACAGCAGCAGGGGCTCCTGGGGCTGGGGTGAGGCTAGGACGGGCGGCGTCGTAAGGAATTCTTTAAAATCTTTAAAGGCCTTGTGGGCGTCCGTGGTCCATTGGAAGTCGTCCGTTTTCTTTAGCAACCTGAAGAAGGGCATGCCTCGTTCGCCGAGTCGAGAGATGAAACGGCTTAGCACCGCCATGTAGCCAATGAGCTTCTGGACATCCTTCTGGTTACTCGGGGGCTTCATGTTCAAGATAGTGTTGATCTTTTTTGGATTGGCTTCAATGCCGCGATGTGACACCATGAAGCCGAGCAGTTTGCCTGATGGGATGCCGAAAGTGCACTTCTCTGGGTTCAACTTCATTCTGAAGGCCCGGATATTTGCGAAGGTTTCTTCTAGGTCAGCGATCAGGTCTTCTTTCTGCTTGGTCTTGATGATGACATCGTCGACATAAGCTTTCTCGTTCTTGCCGATCTGCGTCTGAAAACATCTCTGGATCATGCGTTGGTATGTGGCGCCGGCGTTCTTCAGGCCGAAAGGCATGGTGATGTAGCAGTAGGCCCCAAACGACGTGATGAACGATGTCTTCAGGCAGTCGGATTCTTTCAAACTGATCTGGTGGTAGCCCGAGTAGCAGTCCAAAAAGCTCAGAAGTTGGCAGCCGGCTGTTGAATCTACGACTTGGTCTATGCGAGGTAGCCCGAATGGATCTTTAGGGCAGGCTTTGTTGAGGTCGGTATAGTCAACGCACATGCGCCATTGCCCCGTCTTTTTCCGGACCAGAACTGGGTTGGCTAACCAGTCGGGATGTAGGACTTCTTTGATAAAACCAGCGGCCAAGAGCTTTGTGAGCTCTTCCTTGATGGCGTCTTTTCGATCCTGCGCGAATCTACGTAATCGTTGTTTTATCGGCTTTGCGTCATCTTTGACGTGTAAAGAGTGCTCGATCACCTCCCTAGGGATTCCAGGCATATCAGATGGTTTCAAGCAAAAATATCTTTATTATTTTGGAGGAAGGTGACGAGCGTGCTTTCCTATTTGGGATCTAGTTCAGTGCCAATTACAGCAGTTTTCGAGGGATCCGATGGATCAAGGGAGATCTTCTTGGTCTTGGCGTCGCCGGTTCCTGATTTGGCTATCTTCTTCGCGGGGATTTCACCCTCTGTCGAAGTCGATGCGGCCAATCGGATTTCTTGCTGGCCACGTGATCTCTCATGAGATTGGGCCATGTCGCAGCTCTCCTTGTCGCAGGTGAAGGCTTGCTTCACGTCGCTGCGAAGAGTGATGACGCCGTTGGGACCTGGCATCTTCATGCAGAGGTAGGTGTAATGAGGTATCGCCATAAACTTGGCGAGTGCAGGCCTTCCGATGATGGCGTGGTAGTTCGTTTCAAAGTCGGCCACCTCGAAAGTGGCGTTCTCCGTCCGGAAATTCTCTCAAACTCCGAAGGTGACCGGAAGGGCGATGTGCCCGAGTGGTGTAGATGACAGCCCCGGGATAACTCCATGGAAGGAGGCAGAGCTTTCCTTCAGTTTGGCCCTCGGGATCTGCATCTCGTCCATGGTCTTGGCGAACAAAATGTTGAGGGCGCTGCCCCCATCGATGAGGACACGCTTAAGCTTGATGTTGCGGACCACCGGGTCTAAGACGAGTGGATAGCGCCCCGGGTGAACCACTCGGTCGGGATGATCCGAGCAGTCAAAAGTGATGGCCACCTCCGACCATCGTAGGAACTGTGGGACCTCAGGTTGCGCCGCGTTGACCTCCCGGTCAGTTAGCTTCTGTTTCCTCTTGGATTCATAGGCTAGCGGCCCCCCGAAGATGTGATTCAGCTCACCAACGGGGTCTTGAAAAGGCTCGGCATTCTCAGTCATGTTATTCTTCTTGGCGCCCGATGGGCCGGCTTCATCAGTCGGCTTCTTGTTGAGTTGCGCCGTATACTGCTCGACGAACTGTTTATAAATAAAGCAGCCCTTAGCCGCGTGCTTGTGATTGGGATGATGCGTGCATTGAGCGTTCATGATGGCGTCGTAGGCCGCGACTCGGGGGCGGCGCTGGGAGTTGGAAGTTGCGGCAACTAGATCTTCGGATTGGCGCTTGCGGTCCTTCTGGCCCTGATTGTTGTTGCCGTTATCCTTCTTAGGATTCCGGCTTCCTCCCGCCTGCTTGTCATCCCTCCTGTCGGGCCGGTCTTGGCGCGCTGCTTTGATGGCATCATTGGATTTGGCGTAAGAATTTGCGTCTCAAACATCTGCTTCACCGTCTTCGGTGGCTTGCGCCCAGACTTCCCGATTAATAGCTCATCACGGACTCCCTTCTGAAGGCGGCGATGATGATGTCGTCGGTGATGTTGGGGATCTTGTTGCGCTTTTTGGAGAAGCGTCGGATGTAGTCCTTCAGAGGTTCGTCCGGCTTCTGGATGACGTTGTACAAGTCGAAGTGTGCCCCGGGCCTCTCGAAGGTGCCCTGAAAGTTGGCGATGAAGTGGTCCCTCAGCTCACTCCACGAGCCGATTGAGCCTCTTGGCAGGCTCGTGAGCCAGTTCCTGGCTGAGTTGGCGAGGGCCACGGGTAGGTAATTGGCCATAGCCTTGTTGTCGCCGCCTGCTGCACGGATGGCGAGAGTGTACACGGTAAGCCATGACTCGGGGTCGGTCTTGCTGTCATATTTCTCGATCCGGTTGGCTTGAATCCATTCGGCCAGTGCACTCGGCGAAGCTCCCGAGTGAAAGCTGGCACTCCATCGTCATTGCTATCGGGTGATCCCCTCCAATCTTCCCGAGTGCGTTGATCTCGCTCTTGGTAGCGGCGATCGAGGACTTCCCGCAGGTCGCTCGGCGGGGTCCTCGGTAGGCTAGTTCGATAGTTGAAGCTGTTGTTGCGGCGGACGCGGTGGTGGCCGGGTGGACGTCCGTGTTGCTTCTCACGGGAGTCGGCCGTTTGCTCCTGGTGCTTCTGCGTGGACTCGTGGCGTGGGCCTCTTGGCCTGGTTGTCGACCGGTCTGGCTCGGGCCTCTTGTAGTCCCTTGACCTTAGCGGCGGGAGCCGGCTTTTGTTGGGCGTTTCAGCCACAGACTCAGTCGGCCTTCGTGCTGAGGTGGAGGGATGACCGTTGGCCGTAGCTGCCACGATGGTCTTGATCTTGTCTAGTATTGGAGTCACGTCGGGGGGCGCCGTCTCGATGACGGTGTCCAGGAGTGTAAGGGCAGCAACAGCGTTCTGCTGTGGTGTCTGGAAGATATTGGTGTTGCGGGCTCGCGTTTGGAGAATAGCCTCTTGAGCGGATCGTCCGGCTGCCCTTAGGTCCTGCTTCCTTCTGTCGGCTTCCGCCTTGCGCTTCTTTTCTTCTTCCGCCAGCTTGCGCTCTTGCTCGATCCTGGCTCGCTCTTCTTCCGCAAGTCTGCGAGCCATGGCTGAGTCGGACTCGGCCACCTCAGCCATGAGGACACCAAAGCACTTCGGCTCGTAGTCCTTGTTGCAGTCGGAGTCATCGGCTTCATCCGAGGGGATGCCATAGAGGTCGTCAAAGCCTGAAGAGCTGAGATACTCGTTGAGCTCTGAGGATGAGCATGAGCCGAAGGGCTGGAGGATGACGGCGATCTCCCTCAATCCTGGGTTGCTCGGATCTGGATCGTTCCAGTCCGAGTCAGAGCTTGAGGACGTGGCCTCCTCCGAGTGGGTCGACCTCGACTCGGGGGAGAGGAGCTTGCCGTAGATCTCAGCGACGTTTGGTAATCCAAACGGCGTCGAGAGGTCTTCCTCCGAGTAGATCGTCTTTGTTGGGGAGACGAGAAGATTGCTACAGATCTCAGCGGTGTTCGGTAGTCCGAACGGCGCCGAGTGAGTTCTTCCCTCGGAGTGGGTGGACTGCATCTTGGAATCCAAGATTTCATCGTAGATCTTGCGTTGTTCGGGAGCCCGAACATCGTCGAGCAGGTCTCCCCTCCCGACTGGTCCGAATCCGAGTCGAAGAGGGAGAGCTTGTCGAAGTCGTGGGCGGCGAAGTCGTCGAATCCTGAAGAAGATCCCATCGCGCTTGTCGGCGAGATTGTCGAAGAAGTCTTGACGCGCGGGCCCCTACCTGGCGCGCCAATTGTCGAAACTCGGTTTCAGCAATAGAATTTTGGGGGTGCAGTCAAGATCGCCAAGCTCGATGGGTTAGGTAGAAAACAAGGATTTAGACAGGTTCAGGCCCTCTCAAGAGGTAATACCCTACTCCTGTTTTGGGGATTTGATCCGCCGAGTGTCTTTATTGATCTCGTGATCTAAGGCTGAAAGCTAAAAGCTCATAAAGCATGATATCTCTCAAGGGACGCCCCTCACCCTCCTTATATAGTCTTGGGAGGCGGGCTTACAGATTGGAAACCATATCTTACTCTAAGTCGGTTTCCTCAATCTTACCAAACCGTGACTATTGGCCATTGCCTTATCTCAATCGGCAACGTAACACCCAAGTCATATTTGGTTTACAGATATGGTAGACGCAATCTATCCCTACCTCCACTCGGATAAACTTACCATGCAGATACCCGATTGCCATAATCTCCACAAAGGGTTAGACGGAGAAGTATTTAGAAGGGCTCTTAATGGAAAATACCTAAAGAAATACTACCCAAGTGTATGGATCAACTTATGATTCGGCTCTGGTTGCTTAGCCGATTCATGACAGCTGATGTCTTGTTTTCAATAAGGCATCGCCTTTAGGCATTTTTATGCAACATTTTTTCCCTAAATTTTCTACTGTTGGCCAACGATTGGCCGATAGCGACGGCAATGAGGTGCAAATGGCTTGGATTCACAATTTTGTCGACACCGAGCTATCAACAAAATTTGGGGGCATATACATACACGAGCCGATTACAGAATTAGAGATCGATGTTTTTTAAGCTTTGTAATCGGCAGTCAATATAAAGGCGTTCTAAGTGATTGGGATCGGCGGCCGTAATTCAGGTGTTAAGATCGACAGTCGTGGTGTGGTTGCGGAATCGGCGAACGTGACATAACACGGACGGCTAGGGCCAATTTCAACATAAGCAATTTAGAATTGACAGTCATACCAAGATAGCGCATGCGGCCGGAGCCGATCTCGTCTATAAGAACAGTTGCAAAAAATTGACAAGTTATACTAAATAAGGCAAGAGCCAAAGCCGATTACAAAATTTGAACAGTTGATCAGAGTTAACGCCCATTACAAAAGTTTGGCGGATATATTACATAAAGCAGTAGTCGATTTCAGAATACTAAAATATTAAAAGGGAGCTCATTTCTTCAGGAAATCGGCTATAGCTAACAACGCCGTCTGCCTGATTTGGTCCACCTCCTCGATGGCCTTGACGTCGTCAGCTTCGGACCCATCCACCGGTTGAATGCCTTTCACCAAGTCTCGAAGATGCGCCACAACCGCCTTGATACTTTGATGTTGAGCGTCGATTTCGGCTGGCAAGCTGGCCATGTACTCCTTGTGGACATCGACCTCGTACGTGACTTTAATGAGATCGGCCATCAGCTGGTCCTGGCGTGAGAGGAGCTGCTCGAGCTTGGCCGCCGGCTCGGTTTTCAGGCGGTCGAAGGCGGCCTTCTGACCCTCGATGGCTTCCTTGGTCGACTGGAGGGTTGCCGACCGAGTCTGGTTTTTGCGACGATCGGCTATTCGCTGCCGTGCCTGCTCGTCTTTGAGTTGGTGGGCTTCCAAGAAGGTGGCCGGCACAATGGCATCGGCTAGAGCTTCCGACAGCTAGCCTTGGATCTCCCTAAAGCGTGTGCGGATTGAGCCGCTGTCGACTACCAGCGCGTCCAGCGAAGCCTCCAGCCGATTGCTGATGTCAGCTAGGCTGGCCCTCATGTCCTCGGCCGGCGTCACCTGCGCCTCCTCGCCGTCTCGCCAGACTCCTCGAACTTTGACAAGTCAAAATTGAGGAGGTCGGCTATGTTCTGCAAAGAAAAAATGATTAGAAAAAGTTGTTGAGTTGGCAGTGCCGATCATAAAATTCAGTCGGCTTACCTCGGGCACCAGGGTCGGAGCAACTGGCTCGGCTGGTTTGCCGCCTGCAGTCGTCGGGGCCTCATCATCGGCGTCATTGCCACCGCCCGTGGCAGTCACAATGTGCCCACTAGACGCCTGGGGGGCAGCCGACGGAGATCGTGGGGGCTGCAAAAGAAAGGGTTAGCGGTCAAGTCGGCTTGGTTTTGTAAATCAAATTGCAAGGGATGGTTACCGTTGGAGCACAACGTGGGATACGGCCGGCTGGCTTCTTGATCTGGAAGGGTGTGATCGGCTGAGTATATAGTGATGTCATACTAAGGTCGATTTTAGTAAGGTAAAAGCTTACCGATGGTCTCTTCGTCGGAGGGCTTGGTGCCGGTGGATCGTCGGCCGGGGGATTGATGGAGTTATGGTTTGAGCTGCTGGACTCAGCCGCTGCCCCAACGGCCGCCGGTATCTCTTCGTCGGCCACCTGGTCATCAAGGTATTGAGCAACAACCGGGTCTACCGGGGGAAGGCTGTCGGCCGGTGCGATCGGCTTCTTTTCCTTCAACTTCTTGGGGGCAGGCGTGGCCGATGGCTGTGCAGGAGGCGCGGCTCTTTTCTTCTGAGCTATCAGCTCGCGCATCTACCCGCGCAACAAGGACGCCAACTTCGGCGCTCCCCAGCCGATCGCCGACAGAGCAAGGCCGTCCCCGTCCAAAACACCTAGGCAGTATTCAATGGGGACCCCGGAGTCACTCACCATCAGCCGTTCCGTCTCAGTCTCCTGCAAACAAAAGGGGACAAGTGTTAATCGGCTACATCGGCCGATGATAAGAAAAGAGGAATCGTCTGGAGTTTAAGACTTACCGAGGGGATCTCGTCGGGCAGTAGCGAGCCGACGTAGTAGGAGGATTGTTGGTGAAAGATGTGGCGTTTGATCTCAACCCACCATCGGCTGTAAGCTGCGCTCTTCTTGTACGCCAGCGTCATCTCGCCGATACTGCCAAGGGGCGGGCTAGCTATGTTCAGCAGTCGATTCATGATAAATGGTTGATTCACGAGCCCCCTGGTCTCGATCTTGTCGGCGTAGTAACAGCCAACGGGCAGTTGTCCAAGACCAAATTGCCTTGCACCGTCTGGATAGTAGAATTCGTAACTCTTGGCCACCGATCGGCCTTGGTGTATCCCGGTCGGCGGGATGCGGGGAGTCGGGCGGCAATGAATAGTTCTCTGCACCGGGGGTTGTCGGCTGAGTTGATGTCTTCCCAGTTGAAGTCGGCTGGCAGCTCGAACAGTGCCCGGTCCCGGTAGAAGTACCAGGTCCGATTGTCATTGGCAAGCCCATCATACAGGGACATAAACCATTCGGCCAGTAAATCGGCCGACTGCCTCGAGCCCGCATGCACAGCTGTTGCTTCTCCATAGCTCATGCACCTGGTGGTGGTGATCTCGTTACCGTCATCATCTTCGATCGGCTCCAATCTTGGGAACACGGCCTCAGTCAGGGGCGGCCGATCGACTACTGCAGGTCATCGGCACCGGCCCAGATTTGGAGGAACCACCGGGGGCTGCCGTGCGAGGTAGCGTTGGAGGCTATCTTCGAAGCAGCTTGGTGCAGCGTTTGATACAGATAGCCAAGGAGGTACTTCCCTAGCGTGAGCTTATTCCCGTCGGCTAGGGATTCGGCTACGACTTGCCAGTTGGCGGTCGGCCCGCAGCTTGAGCCACAGAACAGGAACTTCTCGAGTCACATCATAAGAAACGTGGCGTGTTCCCTGTGGCCGACCGATCCATCCTTCATGTTTTGAGCAATGAAGCCGCTCCATCCGTCGATGGCCTTGGTCTTGAACGGGTGTTGTCCTTTTCGGTTCAGATCTTCGGGGTTAGCCGACGCCAGGATGTCCAGTCCGGTTGTCACGTATACGTTGTCTAACGTAATCGTCATCGGCCCCTGCTGGAACATGAAGGCGTTGAAGTTGTCGTTCCAGAAGTACGTTGCAGTCGACATCAGCGGCTCATCCTTCTTCATGTTGGCCACAGACAGGGCTAGGCACTGAGCTATTCCTGTTTCTTCCTAGTAAGTTTGTTTGGCCGATTGCACCCTTTTGTACCACTCAATCCAAGCGGCATCTGTGATCGGCCACGACTTGAAAGTGCCTGCCCAATGGTTCAGGGACGGCTTCCTGGTGTTGTAAGGCATCCTATCGGTTTCGGCTATTATTATTTCGGCTGGGTCGGTGTTGCCGATAGGACCTAGGAAGTATCTTCTTTCTTGGGTTAGGCTCGGAATGGCTACTTGATGTGACAGGAGCTATAGTTGAAAAGAAAAATTACTAATCAAGAGCATATGAAGGCATGATGAACGCAACAACGCTGGGAGGCATTGCTAGAAAGGAAATCTGAAGAGGAAGAGTTTTGAACCGACGGGCGTACCTCGGGGAACTCGACGGCGGCGGCGGCCGATGCGACGGCGGCGCCCGATGCGGCGGCGGTGTTAGAAGCCATTGGAGTCATCGGAGATGGAGCTAGGTCCTCATTTGCGAGGAGTGCCAGGATGTGATGCAGGGCGCTGATGAGTCGCCGGAGAGGAGAGAGGAAAAGGAAGCTTGCTTGCAAAGTGTTTGAGTGCGTTTTGAAGGCGTGATCATTTCGGTCGAGGTAAAGGACTATTTAAAGGGCACTTGGGGCAGCCGAAACTGTTTAGGTCAGAAAAGGGCGAGAGTTTGAACAGGCAACAAATCCGCAACACTTCGTATCACGGACTTGGGGGCATGTGTTAACACCTAAATTTGGTAATTGAATCCCTAAGTCCTGGCAAGGATGAAGCAGAATCGGATCGGCTGGTTTGACGGAGAAACAGAGGCCGCATTGGCTGAGAAGCGATCGGCTGTGAAGCCAGTCGGCTAAGGTTGAATCGGACAAGAGCGGCCGATAGCCGATTCTAGGTTCATAGAAGATAAAACCGTTTCTGGTGCGGATGTTTGAAGATAAGTACAAAGATTTGGTTATCAGTTTGTGCGTTAAAAGATATTGCCATCTATGGATAGAGTCCTGTAACGGCAATTGTATCTGTAAATTAGGAGTTTGTTTACACTGTTTATTGTAATGCGGCGTGGGTCCTTCCCGGGATATCGTCGTATTTTAAATAATAGTTTAGATAGAGTCCAGGGTCTATACAGATAATGTTATTTTGGGTATAAATAGGACCCGAGACCCCCTGTAAAACAGACAATCAATCAATCAAACAACTTTCAGCGCATCGCCAAACCTTTTCTTCAGACGAGCAATTGATTTGGCTACGGGCTGCATCGTTTCGATCCTCAAATCCAGGTAAATGCTTGTCATTAGTGGTATGTTCTGCTGATTCTAGTGCTTCCATCGTAATAACACATTAGATTCAGGGGTTTATACTGCGCTATTTACCATATATCATATATAAACTGGAGCAATGTTTAGATCTATCCTGCCATCGGCCAATTCCATCAAGAACCCGCAGCCGATAGTGCTAGATCCAAAGGTTGGACTAGTTTATATGCGGTATCCACCGTCTCGAGAGGTATAAATCAGCTACAACAGATCAGGTTGTTCTTTTTATACTTAATGTTGCATCAACATTGAACTATTAAGTCATTTTTAGAACTTTCAATGATCTGTTCGGTTAGATTTATATGTTTAGGGACAGTGCCGGGGTTTTAGCCGGCCTTATCTACCCTGATATATTTTTAGTATATTTATTACTAGATTTATGTTAGGACTGCCTCTTATATTAAGATCCCATTCTTGTCGGACATCATAAGCCGAAATCGGTCTGCTACCAACACCGACGGCGATTTCCCGAGCTAAGCATATCTGGTTTAAGAATTATATCTTTTCATAAGAATCATCGGAGTACTAGCCGATCCATAGTTAGCTTTCCAGTATCGGCTAGATTATCAATACATATATTTATTATCCTTTACTGTATTTGGTTAAGCAGCTGATGCTGTCTCGGTATAGCCGATCCATTCTAGTCGTTTGGCTTAAATATATTTTAGGATAGCATATATACGCTCATGGATTCCCTCAGCCGATCCAGTGGGGATCTAACCTAACATTTAACGCATATATCTTGTTTTTCTTGTTGGTTAGCAGATCAAACCAACTGGCACGCCCTGTACTGCACAGGCAGCCAAGAAGGACCTGCACTGGAGTTGAGCAGATCTCTCAGGCCAGCGCGTGAGAGAAATTTCTCGTCAACAAAAAAACAAGAAATAGGCGATTAAGTTATAATTAGATCCTACTCGATCGGCTATAGATATCCATAATATATAATCGCTATCCCAAAGCACGTTTAGACCAAGTGACTGGGATAGATCAGTAGCATACCGAGACAGCATAAATCACTTATGTCTAAAAGCACACTAGGATAATGATTATATACATTTATAACCTAGCCGATGTCGTAGATCTAATGTAAATCGGCTAGTAGTCCGATATATTTTATATAAAGATATTAACCTGAGCTAAATACGTTAAACCAAGATCAATCGGCTGTTAATATGACTTAACAGATTGATATCAGGCTTAGCACATTTAAATAGATTAAGATCTTGATATAAAAGGCGGTTCTAACACATCTAGCAGTAACAATGCATAAAAGATGGCTAAAACAGGTAAGACCAGCTGAAACCCTGGTACTATCTCTAATAACAGTCATTGAACCGAATAGATCTATATGATTCTAAAAGCGACTTAATAGATCAGATTGATGCAGCATTAAGTACAAAAATAAGCATGAGATCTATATAAGCTAATAAAAATCTTTCGAGATGGTGGATACGCCATATAATCTAAATCAACCCCTGGATCTAGCTTCGTCGGCTGTTATCTTCGGGGAGATGTTAGCCGACCAAAAGACAGATCTAGACATTGATCCAGATTATATGTCGTATATGATAAATTAAGCAATTTGCAATATCAAGATCAGAGTATCATGATGATGGAAGCACTAACCCCGATAGCATAAACCACTTGTAACAAGAGACTACCTTGCTTGGAGATCGGCACCCGATGCAGCCCAAAGACGAGGCAAGAACTTGTCGAGATTAAAAGTAAAGACAAAAGGTTGGTGATGCACCGAGATTGTATTGAGTTGTGTGTGTTTTTACAACAAGCCCTCGAGTCTTATTTATACCCGGTTACAACAACGTTCGTGTAGGACACGACTTCTATCTTATCTACTATTTACAGTACGACAATATACCGAGACAGAGTCCCATGCCGTGTTACACAATGAAACTATACAAAATATCATATTTTACAGGTACAATTGCCGTTATAGGACCTTATCCATAGATGGCAACGTCTTTGAAGTACTTGAGAAACCGAATCCAATGATTATCTTTAATATTTCCTTCCGGTATCGGTCTCATCTTCTATTTTCAATTGGAATCGGCTATCGGCAATCCTAGTCCAACTCAGACACAGCCGACTGGCTCCTTAGCTGATTCGGACTTAGCCGATGCAGCCTCTGTTTCCAAGGATCGCGTGTTTCCTTCGATTTCGCTTCAATCCTTACTTCAAACTCGGGGATTTGCTTACCAAATTTGGTCATTAACAAATAGGTAAGAGACAGAGATGGACCTAGGCCTTTGGCCACCTGGATCGTGGCGTGAGGCCTAGGATTGGAGGCCCATGAGTACAGACATTTTTTCACCATGCTAGGCCATATTCTCTATGGGCTGGCCTGGGCCTTGGGTTAGTCGTAGGTTCATCACTGCTAGAGAGCCTGATTATGGAGAACAGAGAGACGTGTTCAGGATCACCCCAATTGTTGGTGAGGCGAAAAGTTGCCTTTGCCTAAACTTTTCATGTAAGCACCTAACATTTGATCCTAAGGTTGGACCTTGCGCAGGAAAGGCGTCCTCTCTCAGCTTTAGAGCAATCCCTCAGGAAGGACCTTAAAATCCATATCTTTGGCCTTTCAATGGTTGAAAAGGCGAGGAAAAGACAACACTCTAGATTGACTTGGTTGAAAGAAGGAGACGCTAACACTAAGTTTTTCCACCTAAGAATTAGTGCCTAACACCAGAAAAACTTCATACACAAAAACCAACACAGTGACACCATCTTAGAGAGCCATCAAGCCAAAGAGCGGGTGACCCACGACCATTTCTCCTATATGATGGGCCAACGGGTCCAGCACACCTACACGCTGAACTGGCAGGAACTCCAACTACCATAGTTGACGCCTGAAGAGCTGGACTCACAATTCAAATAAGAGGAGGTCTGGGCAGCCATCAAACAAATGCTGGCGAAAAAGGCGTTGGGGCCGGATGGCTTCACGGGGGTCTTCTTTAAGACATGCTAAGAGATAATCAAGTATGACATTATGGATTTGCTGTCTAGTTTCCACTCACTTTCAGGTGGAAACTTCGAAATCATAAACAAAGTGATCCTGATCCTAATCCCAAAGAAGAATGACACCTGCACAGTGGGAGACTTCCACCCTATCAGTCTGACCTACTCCCTAGCAAAACTGCTCACCGAGATCCTTGCAATCCGACTATCCCGTCAGATCAATGTTGTAATGTCGCAAGCGCAAAGTGCCTTCATAAAAAACATTTCATACAGGACAACTTCCTTTATGTCAGTAACCTAGTGAGGAAGATGCACAGAACCAAGAAATCTACGCTCTTCTTCAGCATTGCTAAGGCCTTTGAGTCAGTCTTGTGGGAATACTTGCTAACCCTCCTAGAGAAGATGGGGTTAAGGACCAAGTGGCGGGATTCGGTGGCCCTCATCCTATCAACCTCCTTATAAAGAGTGTCCCTCAATGGAATACAGTGAGAGATAATAAACCACCATAGGGGACTCCGACAAGGCAACCCACTATACCCCTACCTCTTCATCCTAGCAATGGACCCCCTACACAGCCTCCTGGAAAATGCTATGAAGGAAGGCCTCCTAAGCAAGTTGGATGATAGATTAGCAAGGTTCAGATGCTCCTTGTATCTGGACGATGTAGCAATCTTCATCAAACCAACAAGGCTAGACGTGGACAACCTGATCATGATCCTAAACCACTTCGAAGGCGCCTCGGGCCTACAAGTAAACCTAGACAAAAGCTCAGTGGTACCGATAAGTTGCGACACAACAGACTTGGACATAGTGTTACACTGTTTCACTGGGCCAAGAGCTAACTTCCCCATGACCTACCTTGGAATGCCTCTCATGGTTGATAGACTCAGAAAGGTCCACCTGTAATACCTCTTAGACAGGATTAAGGCAAGGCTTGCTGGCTGGCAGAAAAACTTACTCTCAGTAGGGGGAGGAGAGAACTGGTCCAAGCAGTCCTAAGCTCAATGCAGATCTACATCATGACAGCGCTCAAGATCCCCTAGCAACTCATCTAGGAAATGACAAAGTTAGGAGAAAATTCATTTTGGACGGAGGCGATGAGATCCATTAAGTGTGGAGGACTTGGAGTCTCTGACCTACAAAAAAAATAGGACGAGTGCTCTGGCTACACTGGCTAAGGTATGAGTGGACCAGCCAGAACAAACCATGGATAGGCATGCCCACACCCAGCGATGAACAGAGGATCTATTCACAACCTCTACATAGGTTTTTGTGGGGGACAACAAAGAGGCACTCGTTTGGGAATCAACCTGTGCATCTAGCATTCCCCTCAGAACAATCACCCGAAACCTAAACAAGCTTTCAAGAAGGAAGAAACGAACAGTTGCAGAGGCCATAGAAGGTGACAAATGGATCGACGACATTAGACACGACATGTACACAACACTCGTTGTTAAATTCTTCCAAGTGTTTCAATGCTTGTGCACCACAAACATCACGTTAACGCAAGGGACAGCGGATAGCATCCGCTACAAATGGACATAGTCTGGGGGAATACACCATCAAATCGACTTACCAGATGCAATTCCTTAGCGAGGTCCCATCTGCCACGACAAGCATGGTGTGGAAGTGTTGGGCATCGGCAAAATGCAAGTTCTTCGCATGTCTACTATTCCAAAACAGGATCTGGATGGCAGATAGGCTCCAACAAAGAGAGTGGCCCAACAACTATTTCTGGCAGCTCTGCTGGAGAAACCTCGAAACGGCACATCATTCTTCAATTAATGCCTGACAACCAGGAAGCCTGGGATGTGGTGGCAACACGAATTCACCTTTCCCAACTAAAACCACATAATTGGTTTGACATGCCATCCCTTGAGGAATGGTGGAGCCAAAGCGTAAAAATGTAACAAAGGAAAAAAAGGAGGGCGTCAAGTAAATTATCATCCTAGTTTCCTGGGAAATATGGAGGGAGAGGAACAACCGAGTTTTCAGGAACGAAGAGTTGTCGCTGCAATGGATCATAGACCAGATGACTGATGAGATTTGGTTCTGGCATGCAGGTGGAGCAAAAGTCCCTGATGCCAGACGAAGAAGGCGGCACTACCGATAATATGTAACAAAGCAACTGTAAACTCAGGCATGCTGGACATCCCGCAGTTGTTCCCACCACCCTTATTTTTCTCTCCTTTTTTCTTTTATGTATTCCTAGCCCCAATGGATATTGTACAGTGTTCCCTCTTTAACACAAGTACACCCGACGGGGTTTCAGAAAAAAACACACACACACTGAGCGTCACTAATGACCACCATGCGTGCAGCCTCCCTGTCGAATTCCCTCCCTTCATCCCTGCTAGACGTCCTGACAGTGGTGGCTACACGCCACCCTTCTCATAGGACTGTGCACCAGCGCGGTGCCGTCCAAAGGGGAAAAAACAAAGCGAGAATCAGATATGGGAGTAGGAACAAGGATTAAGTCTATTTGGCCTCCCTCATCTCCTGCTCGTGATTGAATCACCTCCCTCAACCGTAAAACCGAGTATAACACCTCCTCCATCTTCGAAAATCAGTGTAGATCGACTCCTCCGGTGGTTTGGAAAGCATACTGTGGACCCCCGATTTTTAGTCGGGAATCTTTCGTGTTCATAGTACCATTTCCTGGATCAAGTAGTTGGTACCCACGAATACAAGATCGGATAATCAAGTGCACATGCACGAATAGTCTTACAATACCATTATTACATTAATAGGCCCGAAGGCATTGTTCATCCCACAGGACCTTATGGTCCGAATACAACATAAAAACAGAGTTTAGATAAGGCAGCAGAAAGAGGCAGCGGCTTGTCCATTGCCACAGGCAACGACCGGAGCTAAAGTCTAATATGCGCCGTCAGTTCCCTCGTCCTCCTGGTGATAAGCGTATGGATCTTCCGGCTCTTCAACTCCATCAGCTGGAGGTTTGTGCGTATAGCAAGGGTGAGTACCAACCGTACTCAGCAAGCCAACACAGAATTGATGCATATGATAAGGTTATTCAAAGAACATGGCTAGGGTTACTTTTGTGTAAAGCCAGTTTTCACAATTCTTTTCACAAGCCTATCGTCTAGCCAAATCAAGTTTTAAGTTCATAGTTCATTAACCCGGTGATGGTTCTGTCTACCATCCATCGTGATTCCAAGGATGGCTTCCCGCCTCCGGTTCGTTATGATTTTCTGGGGAGTCCACCCCTTCTCGTATTCTCGAGAAGTTGATCCACCAGCGAATAAAATCATCATCATGCAAACCCATCCCAGTAATTTTAAGTTCAAAGTCTAGCCAAGCGAAAGTCTTGCCACGATGCTCAATATCCGCGAGCACGGCTATTCGAATAGATTGATTCATTCACACTGCAGTGGATGTACACTTTACCCGTACTCCGCGACAGCCCAACAAATGAGCCTACGCCTCAACACATGAGACGGTCACGGCAAAGCCTTTCGATAACCTCACTTTGGCAGTACCCGCTCCATGAACTTATGCCCTCATGCACTCTAGCCGTCCTTTTCTAGCAGTGAGAGGAGTTCTGGCGCACCCGGGGTAAGGGAAGACATTTCCAATCTTTAAGTTTAATTAACAGTAGTTTAATTCCACCATTTATAACAAAGGCCGCAGCCTCATCCTCATCCCATAACCACATATAGAGAACCATCTATGCAAGGATACCGCCTCCGCTCGGCTATCTAGTCGGCTAGGTCTATACCCATTCGAGAAGTACGGTTGTACGGCTCGTTTCCGGCTATCTCATGGCTCGGTCCTTAATTGACCAGGGTCGGCACTTGCCTTTTCCGGAATCCACCCAAATCATCCGGCCGCCCAGTCTAAAACATTTGTATAGTACTTTCAATTTTCATCAAACTTAATTCATCATGGTCATGTGGCGCTCATGTCTCCACATGCCGAATCTCAACTACCTTCCCTAAGGTAGTTGCCCAAGCACAAAGCTTTTTCATAAAGTCATGAGTATGCATAAATCTAAGTATAGCATGGCTAAGCGGTTACAGTTATGCTTCGGTTATTTGTATCACATCGCGAGTTACAAGGAGTAATTCTAAAGGTAAACAATAGCAAGGTATGGCATAACAAGTATAGGTAACTCGGTAAAGCATGCATGTTTAAAGTTTAAAATAACATCATTTCGCAATTGGGTTCAATATGTTCAAAGGGTGTGAAGACTTGCCTTGCTCGCACACTGGTTGAGTGGGGTCTTCCGCGTAGTCGCGTTCACTTCTTCGGACGCTATCCGTACGTGCGAAAAGAAGGGTTGAATCCAATTAAAATCCAACAATATCAACGAAGAGAAAGAGATCTCGAAATGACCGCGGAAAACGGATTCCAAACACAACCTCAAACTCCGTAAATTTTAATAGTTGAATCAACGGAAAGAAGTCCAGTTAAACCGAGCGAACCATCGTAATAAATGTATATTTTGTTCCTAAATTTGAAGATATCCTAAAATAATTAGATTCCTAATTTCCATATCTTCAATAATTGATCTTTAATATTGCAATTATATTTGCTAGGGTTTTGAAATTCCAACGGCCGAAATAACGACATTCATGCTTAACAAATCTTTAAAAGGGCTCATGTAAACTTCGATAACAAATTAGAGGTCGGACAATATTTGAATTCATAAAAAGGACAAATTTAATCTAGAAATTACTTTCTCCAAATATTTCTTTTTGGAAGGAAAAAGAATATAATACTCATTCCTAGACAATAATATTTCAAAAACCCTATCTTTTTATCCTAAAATATTTCCAAAACATTTCAAAATATTTTACCCAAATTTTCTTCACTATTTTTCTTTTTTTATTTCCCCTTTTTTTTTTTCCCCTTCCTTTTTCTTTTTCCCTTTCTTTCCTCCTCTTCCTCTCGTTTCGCTCTGTTTCCCTCGGCCGACGGTGAGGGAGGGTGTGCCGACGGCGAGGGAGGGCCGGAGCTAGGGAAAGGAGGGGCGCTACACCATCCTGAGACCACAAGGGTCCCATTTCCTCACACGGCCGAGACCGGGAAGCGGCGGAAAGAGCTGGCGACGGCGAGGTGGTTCAGCGGCGGTGGCGCTCGTCGGCGGCAAAATCCGGCGAAACCCGGCTAAAGTGAGGGGTCTACGAGCTTCAGCGAACCCCGGGGATGCTAACGGTGGGGTTGGTTCGGCGGAAAGACACTGCAGCGGCCGGCGACGGCGAGGTGGTTCGGCGGCCGAAACAGAGGAGTTCTAGGGGTTCGTCGCCGGCGATTTTCCGGCGACCAATTGGCTCGGGGAGCTTAGGGAATTAATACCTAGAGCACGGGGATGATGATGGTACCTTTAATTCGGGAAGAAATCGGCCGAGGGTGACGAATTTCGGAGTGTCGCACGGGCGGTCGAATTAGGGTTCTTCCGCCGAGCTCCGATCTTTCCCAAAATTCGCGCAATGTAGTGGCTAATCCTTGGGGGAAATTGGGGGAAAAGCACGAGCGAGCACGAGAGGAGGATTTTCGGTGTTGGGGGCTGGGTCCGAGGAGGCCGATTTATAGGCGGTCGACGGCGAGGTGGTTCGGGCGCCCTAGTGCGGTGATAGGCGACGAGCGCGCGCACGTCGCGGCGACGTGCGGCAACCGCAGCTAACGCATGCGAGTACGGCGAGCGCGGTGAGGCAAGGCGAGAGCGGGAGGGCAGGCGCCGCGGCAAAGGACGGCGTGGTGCGGACTGTGTACGCGCGGCGCCGACGCGAGCGGCATGGCGAGCGTGTACGGCGGCGACTTTGGGGACATTCGGCATGGCGCGCCGTACGGCGACCACGTGCGTGACCGGAGCCGATGACGCTGGGAACATGCACGCGCGAGGTCTCGGGTACGGCGGGTGACGCGCGGCGGCTGCGAACGGGGCGGTGTACTCGGTCGAACACTGCCGAGCTAATGAACAGTGCACTTTTTCATTTATCCCGATTTTAAAATCCTATTTTCCATTTCCATTTCTTTTATCCCTAAAAATTCTAAATGAATTCTAATATTCCCAAAATAACTTTGAGATTATATTTTCAAACTTTTCCCCCACTTTTTATTTTTCAAAATATATTTTTCATATTTTTATTTCTTCTTTTAAAATCAATAAATTGGGGTCTTTAATTAATTTCTAAATTCATATTTCCTTTTCAAAATATTTTTATCATCCAATCCAAATATTTATTATTTTTCTTCCACCAGTTAGGGTTTAAACCAAAATATATTTTTTTCAAGAATCTTTTGTAAATCCACAAAATTAGGTATTTATCCTTCTCCAAATATATACATTTTGAATTATTACTCTCACCTAGGATATCAAAGCTTAGGGTTTTTATCCAACTTCGCATCAAAACAATTCAAAAAGAACTCTTATGCAAAGAGCTTGGCAAATAGGAACGATAAACACGATAAGAAGCAATGATTCCAAAAAGTTTTCATGAGTTCCGATTTTCACGTTCCGAATTCTGCTCCTTCGATTTTCAGGATGTTACAAACCTACCCCCAACAATAAATCTCGTCCCCGAGATTTTCTTACCGGTTGCTAAATAGGTGTGGATGTTCTGTCCTCAGGAATTCTTCGCTCTCCCAGGTAGCTTCTTCTTCGGTGTGATTGCTCCATTGTACTTTGTACATGCGCCACGACTTGGTTCGTGTCTTCTTTTCTGCTTCATCTAGTATCTTGATTGGATGCTCCGGTAGGTAAGATCATGTGGACATGGATGGTTTCTAACGAGGTTTGCTCTTCCGTACCCGTAGACATTTTTTCAGTGCGATACGTGGAATACCGGGTGGACATCGGAGAGATTCTCGGGCTCCAATTGATAAGCCACTTCTCCCCTCCTAGCGCTTATCAGAATGGGCCCACGTATCGTGGTGCGAGTTTCCCTTGACTTTGAACCTCTGTGTTCCCGTAGTGGTGAGACCTTTAGATACACGTAGTCACCCTCTTTGAATTCCAATTCTCTTCGTCGAGTATCCGCGTAGCTCTTTTGCCGTGATTGAGCGGCTTGTAGTCGGTCCCGAATCGGCGAACCTTTTCCTCGCCTCCTTGATTATGTCGGCCCGAATACGGTTCGTTCACCGGTTTCGACCACATCAATGGGGTTCGACATCGGCGACCAAATAGAGCTTCGTTTGGCGACATCTTCAAACTGGCTTGATAGCTATTATTATAAGAGAACTCAGCGTACGGTAAGCATTTCTCCCAATCCTTGGTGAAATCCAATGCACGTGCTCTCGGCATATCTTCCAAGACTTGGTTCGTCCTTTCAGTCTGCCCATCGGTCTTTGGATGGTAGGCGGTACTGAAAGCGAGTTGACTTCCGAGTGCCTCGTGGACTTTGCTCCAAAAATGAGATGTGAATTGGGTACCACGATCCGATATGATCCTCTTTGGTACACCGTGAAGACATACAATCCTACTCATATATAGTTCCGCTAGCTTGGCGCTGTTGTAGTTAGTTTTCACTGGTATAAATCTGGCAGTCTTGGTGAGCCGATCTACTATTACCCAAATGGAATCGTAGCCAGTCGTAGTTTTGGGTAGTCCCACTATGAAATCCATGCCTATCTCGTCCCATTTCCATTCGGGAATCTTGAGTGGCTGCAGCAAGCCCCGGCCGTTGATGCTCGGCTTTCACCCTTTGGCACACATCGCACACGGCTACGTATTCGGCTACATCTCTCTTCATATTGGGCCACCGTATTCTCCTTTCAAGTCTTGGTACATTTTCGTGCTTCCGGATGTAACGAATATGTCGATTCGTGGGCTTCCTTTAAGATCAATCCCTCAAACCGCCTCGTTCGGGCACACGATTCTTTTCTTGTACCACAGGATTCCCTTGTCATCCACTGAAAACTCCGAGCGCGTCCAGCGCCATGCGTTCCTTGATTTCTGGGTTTCCTCATTCCCTTTTGGGCTTCCTCTATTTGAGTTCTCGGTAGGGGTTGGATTTCCAATGAGTTCACTTCTCCGTGAGGAATCGGGTGCGGATTGAGTCGGCCATCTCTTCTTGAAGTTTGCTGGCCGTACCTCCCAATCCCATGTGGTTGCATTGGGCTTTGCGGCTCGCGCGTCGGCCACCACATTTGCCTTGCGGGATGATAATGGATTCCTAGACGTAATCCTTGATCAACTCCAGCCATCGCCTCTGCGCAGATTGAGATCAGCGAGTAAAGAAATATTTTAGGCTCTTGTGATCGGTATACACATCACGGTGGTTCCCGATCGATAGTGTCTCCAAATCTTCAATGCGTGTACAACCGCGGCTAATTCCAGGTCGTGTGTGGGATAATTCTCTTCGTGGGGTCGTAACTGTCGAGAGGCATACGCTACGACCTTCCCATCCTGCATTAACACTCCTCCCAATCCTTGCCGGGATGCATCACGGACATCACGAAGTCCTTCCGGTTGTCGGGTAAGGTCAAGATTGGGGCGGTGGTTAACTTTTCTTTTAATTGGTCGAAGGCTTTTTGGCACTTCTCATTCCATTCAAACTTCTTTTCCTTCTTCGAAGTTGAGTCATAGGTCGGGCTACGTGGAAAACCCTTCGATAAACCGTCGGTAATAACCGGCCAAGCCCAAGAAACTCCGAACTTCCGTCACGACTTGGGTGCCTTCCATCCCGTAACGGCTTCGACCTTGGCGGGGTCTCACGGCTACTCCTCCGGCTGAAACCACGTGGCCAAGAAAAGCGACTTCCTTGAGCCAGAACTCACATTTGCTGAACTTTGCATACAGCTGGTGCTCTCGTAGCTTTTCCAGTACTAGTCGTAGATGCTCCGCGTGTTCCTCATCGTTCTTGGAGTAGATAAGTATATCGTCGATGAACACCACCACGAATTTGTCCAGGTATTCCATGAATACCTTGTTCATCAGGTTCATAAAGTACGCAGGGGCATTGGTCAATCCAAAGGACATCACTTGTGAACTCGTATAAGCCGTAACGTGTAGAGAACGCCGTCTTAGGAATGTCTCCGGCTCTAATCTTTAGCGATGATATCCGACCGTAGATCAATCTTGGAGAACACTGCGCACCTTTAAGTTGATCGAATAGGTCATCGATTCGAGGTAGCGGGTACTTGTTCTTGATAGTTACTTCATTCAGCGATCGGTAGTCCACACACATTCTCATACTCCCATCCTTCTTTTTGACGAAGAGTACGGGGGCTCCCCAGGGAGAAGAGCTGGGGCGTACAAATCCCTTCTCTTGTAGTTCCCTTATCTGCTTCTTGAGTTCCTCTAACTCGTTGGCTGGCATTCGATAAGGTCTCTTGGATATGGGGGCAGTACCAGGCATTAGGTCGATGATAAACTCTACATCGCGATCCGGGGGCATTCCGGGTAATTCCTCGGGAAACACGTCCGGGTATTCTTGTACTACGGGCATCCCGCCTAAAGGTAGCATGGTGAACACTCCCGCAGCTTGCTCCCATAGCTTTGGGTTTTGATCCATAGTTATGCTCATCGGTGATCCCCATGGGGTGGATACCGTAACTTCCCTTCGACTGCAGTCTATAATCCCATTATTTTTGGTCAACCAATCCATCCCGAGTATGACATCTATGGTTTGGGGTGATAGCACCATAACGTTTGAGAGAAACACCACGTCTCTAATCCGTATGGGCACATTAATGCGAGGCATGGGGTACGGTTATGTCTCCCCCCGGTGAGTGTACCAACACCGGCCTCTTAAGTGCTACTTGGTGTAGGTGGTGTTGTTTGCTTACTTGGGAAGATATGAATGAATGCGAGGCTCCAGAATCGAATAAAACTTTAACTGGTGCAGAGTTGATAGAGAACATACCCATCAATACGCTCGTCCTCCTGAGCTTCTTCCGCCCGCACATGATTCACTGACCACGTCGAAACCCGGTGGCGGCCTCGTTGGGTAGCGGGGTCTGAAGCACCTCGTCTGCCGCGGGGTGGGGTTCCTCGGACGGGCGTTGCATTGGCGCCGGTGCGTACGGGGCGTTGCGTGGTTTTGGGAAGCTATTGGAGTAGTGCCCGAATTCTCCGCAATTAAAACACTCACATTCCTTCTTCCGGAGCGGCTAGGGTTGGTGTGGGCGTACGAAACCGAGGTGTAGCCGACTGTTGACATGGTCGGAAGCGGAAGGACGTCCGGTTGCTGAACGTTTGGCTTCCATCCGGACGGAGTGGCTCCTTTGGGGTGTTGTGGCGTCCCCGAAATGGGCGAGCCATAGCGAGCCTCCTCTTGCGGTTATTGTCTACCACCTTTTGGTCATGCTCAAGTCGGACGACCTTGTTGATGAGGCTTTGGAAGCTGGTGTGATTCGCCCGATCATTGGTCCCCTGGTTCGTCATTTAGTCCTTCAATGAATTTGTCTATCTTTTCTTCCTCGTCGCCAGTCACTTGGTGGCATAACGCAAGTGGGTGAACTTGTTCGATATTCTTGTACCGAGGTGTTCCCTTGACGCAGTCTGCGGAACTCGTTTTTCTTCATCCTCATCACTGCAGCTGGCACGAAATTCTCACGAAACGCAGCCGTGAATTCCTCCCATGTTGGTTCGCCGGCGTCTTCAGCTCGTGTCTCCTTGTAGGTGTCCCACCAGTCACTCGCGGGACCCTCCAGCTGGTTAGTAGCGAAGACAACTCTATCAGCTTCTCGGACTCTGACGAGAGTTAGCTTCTTCTCTATCACTCTTAGCCAATCTTCGGCATCCATAGGTTCTTCGGCCATGGAAAAAGTGGGCGGCTTAGCTCTCATGAATTCCCCTAGACTCGATCCTCCTCGACCTCCTTGATTATTAGCAATCGCTTGGAGTAGCTGGGTCTGCATAGCCATGACCTCCGCCAGGGTGGAGGGGTTAGGTTCTGGCGGGTTCTCGTTGGTCGCTGCGGCCCTGCGGCGATGTGCCATCTGAAGAAGGGAGATGAATCAAGAGATCGGACTAGTTTAGGTTATAGTTCTCAGGGGAATCTTTCTTCAAGTTCTTTTGAATGATTTTCAATCAACAGACAAAGTAAAATAATAATAAGCATACGAATTAAGACATCGCAAGGCGATGCTCAGGTTCATCATATTACATAAGGGGGTACTCGGACTGTACACACACAGTCCTTCATGCCAGGATAGCAATAATAACTATATCGTTCAACTACATCAACTAATTAAGGGTAAATAGGAAGTGCTGCCGAGCTGGGAAGGTCCTCCCGCCTAGTCCTCCATCCATCCGCAAGAGCCAGGCGCCGGAAGTGGGTGGTCTGCTGCTGAAGCAAACCGAAGTCCCCACGGCTCGGAGGTGGTGGCCTCGGAGTCACGCCGAATCTTCCGACTCGGTGGCCGCGTACTCTTGCGAGCGATCGGCGGGTGAGGGGCCTCCCATGTGAGTCGGGCGACGAGGGGGAACTTCCTCCTCCATTGAGTCGGTGTCGCTAGACTCCCATTTGATCTCCATGGGCTCCGCCTCGGACTCCGTATCGGTGTAGATCGGATGGGGTTACCCTCTCTCCGATCCGGCTCGGATGGTGCGGTACGGAGTTCGGGTGGGTCCCATGGATGTAGCAGAGTGGGGTCGACCAGTGCATGCGTGCGGCTCTATGCTCAACATGAAAGCTTGCTCCATCATAGCTTGAAAAGTATCTAAGCTTGCTGGAGTCATATGGTAATAGTGGTCGGGCACGGGGGGGAGGTGATGGTACGGGCTCGGTGGAAGTACTGCGGCGTAGATAGGACGAGTGCGCGGTGTTCCTCTAGCGGTTGATCTGTTGCTTGCTCTTCTGAGCTGCTCTTCCAGCTCTACGAGCCTCCCCTCGGGCCATGTAGCGGTCCGAGAGTTGCTCGTCTTGAGCACCATTGGCTGCAGTGAGTCGCGGCATGCTTATCTCGGTCTCCGCGGCCTTGGTGGCTGTTGACCAGATCATTGAGGCGTGACTGCTGATCGTTGATCTCGAGAAGGGCCTCCTCGTAACAGTCGTCTGCGGTCTCCGCCCAACGGGATAGACGCGTGACCATCGGGTTGTGCAGCAGGGGTAGCCTCCACGGTGATCGGGTTGCCCTCTTCGCGGTAAGGATGATGCACGAACTCGTCATTGTGAGTTCGGCACGGTGTTCCATTAAGGCGAAGGAAGGCCTCGCGAGCCGCATCTGAATAGCCGCTTCGCTAGGTCCCGGTGGTAGCGGGTATGGAAGCAGTAAGATGTCTCGCTTCCCATATGGGCTTCTATGGATACAGCTGCCTCCCAGGCTGGATACATCTCGGAGCCATGTCTTTCGGTGTGATAAGTGGGCGGTTCCGGATACCTCAAGCACCATAGTAGGGACTGGAGTTGGACCACGAACCCCTCGTCTCGCGGAACAGTGACTTCCCAAGTTCCGTCGTGGTTTGACATCTGCTTTTACAGGCAACTTAGGGTTAGCGGGAGGGAGCTATCATAATCATTTGTTAAAAAAAAATACAGATGTAGAAAGGATAGGGCGCCATTTGGTCTTAGCCTACGGTCGCATGGCTCTGATACCAGCTCTGTGGACCCCCGATTTTTAGTCGGGAATCTTTCGTGTTCATAGTACCATTTCCCTGGATCAAGTAGTTGGTACCCACGAATACGATCTTGGATAATCAAGTGCACATGCACGAATAGTCTTACAATACCATTATTACATTAATAGGCCCGAAGGCATTGTTCATCCCACAGGACCTTATGGTCCGAATACAACATAAAAACAGAGTTTAGATAAGGCAGCGGAAAGAGGCAGCGGCTTGTCCATTGCCACAGGCAACGACCGGAGCTAAAGTCTAATATGCGCCGTCGTTCCCTCGTCCTCCGGTGATAAGCGTATGGATCTTTCGGCTCTTCAACTCCATCACCGGAGGTTTGTGCGTATAGCAAGGGTGAGTACCAACCGTACTCGGCAAGCCAACACGAATTGATGCATATGATAAGGTTATTCAAAGAACATGGCTAGGGTTACTTTTGTGTAAAGCCAGTTTTCACAATTCTTTTCGCAAGCCTATCGTCTAGCCAAATCAAGTTTTAAGTTCATAGTTCATTAACCCGGTGACGGTTCTGTCTACCATCCATCGTGATTCCAAGGATGGCTTCCCGCCTCCGGTTCGTTATGATTTTCGGGAGTCCACCCCTTCTCGTATTCTCGAGAAGTTGATCCACCATGAATAAAATCATCATCATGCAAACCCATCCCAGTAATTTTAAGTTCAAAGTCTAGCCAAGCGAAAGTCTTGCCACGATGCTCAATATCCGCGAGCACGGCTATTCGAATAGATTGATTCATTCACACTTGCGGTGGATGTACACTTTACCCGTACTCCGACAGCCCAACAAATGAGCCTACGCCTCAACACATGAGACGGTCACGGCAAAGCCTTTCGATAACCTCACTTTGGCGTACCCGCCCCATGAACTTATGCCCTCATGCACTCTAGCCGTCCTTTTCTAGCAAGTGAGAGGAGTTACGCGCACCCGGGGTAAGGGAAGACATTTCCAATCTTTAAGTTTAATTAACGTAGTTTAATTCCACCATTTATAACAAAGGCCGCAGCCTCATCCTCATCCCATAACCACATCATAGAGAACCATCTATGCAAGGATACCGCCTCCGCTCGGCTATCTAGTCGGCTAGGTCTATACCCATTCGAGAAGTACGGTTGTGCGGCTCGTTTCCGGCTATCTCATGGCTCGGTCCTTAATTGACCGGGTCGGCACTTGCCTTTTCCGGAATCCACCCAAATCATCCGGCCGCCCAGTCTAAAACATTTGTATAGTACTTTCAATTTTCATCAAACTTAATTCATCATGGTCATGTGGCGCTCATGTCTCCACATGCCGAATCTCAACTACCTTCCCTAAGGTAGTTGCCCAAGCACAAAGCTTTTTCATAAAGTCATGAGTATGCATAAATCTAAGTATAGCATGGCTAAGCGTTTACCGAAGTTATGCTTCGGTTATTTGTATCACATCGCGAGTTACAAGGAGTAATTCTAAAGGTAAACAATAGCAAGGTATGGCATAACAAGTATAGGTAACTCGGTAAAGCATGCATGTTTAAAGTTTAAAATAACATCATTTCGCAATTGGGTTCAATATGTTCAAAGGGTGTGAAGACTTGCCTTGCTCGCACGCTGGTTGAGTGGGGTCTTCCGCGTAGTCAGCGTTCACTTCTTCGGACGCTATCCGTACGTGCGAAAAGAAGGGTTGAATCCAATTAAAATCCAACAATATCAACGAAGAGAAAGAGATCTCGAAATGACCGCGGAAAACGGATTCCAAACACAACCTCAAACTCCGTAAATTTTAATAGTTGAATCAACGGAAAGAAGTCCAGTTAAACCGAGCGAACCATCGTAATAAATGTATATTTTGTTCCTAAATTTGAAGATATCCTAAAATAATTAGATTCCTAATTTCCATATCTTCAATAATTGATCTTTAATATTGCAATTATATTTGCTAGGGTTTTGAAATTCCAACGGCCGAAATAACGACATTCATGCTTAACAAATCTTTAAAAAGGGCTCATGTAAACTTCGATAACAAATTAGAGGTCGGACAATATTTGAATTCATAAAAAGGACAAATTTAATCTAGAAATTACTTTCTCCAAATATTTCTTTTTGGAAGGAAAAAGAATATAATACTCATTCCTAGACAATAATATTTCAAAAACCCTATCTTTTTATCCTAAAATATTTCCAAAACATTTCAAAATATTTTACCCAAATTTTCTTCACTATTTTTCTTTTTTTTTATTTCTCCCTTTTTTTTCTTTTCCCTTCCTTTTCTTTTTCCCTTTCTTTCCTCCTCTTCCTCTCGTTTCTGCTCTGTTTTCCCTCCGGCGGCCGACGGTGAGGGAGGGTGTGCCGACGGCGAGGGAGGGCCGGAGCTAGGGAAAGGAGGGGCGCTACACCAACCTGAGACCACAAGGGTCCCATTTCCTCACACGGCCGAGACCGGAAGCGGCGGAAAGAGCGGCGACGGCGAGGTGGTTCGGTGGCGGTGGCGCTCGTCGGCGGCAAAATTCGGCGAAACCCCGGCTAAAGTGAGGGGTCTACGAGCTTCAGCGAACCCCGGGATGCTAACGGTGGGGTTGGTTCGGCCGGAAAGGCACTTTGCGGCGGGCTGGCGACGGCGAGGTGGTTCGGCGGCCGAAACAGAGGAGTTCTAGGGGTTCGTCGCCGGCGATTTTCCGGCGACCAATTGGCTCGGGGAGCTTAGGGGAATTAATACCTAGAGCACGGGGATGATGATGGTACCTTTAATTCGGGAAGAAATCGGCCGAGGGTGACGAATTTCGGAGTGTCGCACGGGCGGTCGAATTAGGGTTCTTCCGAGAGCTCCGATCTTTCCCAAAATTCGCGCAATGTAGTGGCTAATCCTTGGGGAAATTGGGGGAAAGCACGAGCGAGCACAGGGAGGATTTTCGGTGTTGGGGGCTGGGTCCGAGGAGGCCGATTTATAGGCGGTCGACGGCGAGGTGGTTCGGGCGCCCGGTGCGGTGATAGGCGCGCGACGCGCGCACGTCGCGGCGACGTGCGGCAACCGCAGCTAACGCATGCGAGTACGGCGAGCGCGGTGAGGCAGTGCGCGCGAGAGCGGGAGGCAGCGCCGCGGCAAAGGACGGCGTGGTGCGGATCGTACGCGCGCGCGCCGACGCGAGCGGCATGGCGAGCGTGTACGGCGGCGACTTTGGGGACATTCGGCATGGCGCGACCGTACGGCGACCACCGTGCGTGACCGGAGCCGATGACGCTGGGAACATGCACGCGCGAGGTCTCGGTACGGCGGGTGCGCGGCGGCTGCGAACGGGGCGGTGTACTCGGTCGAACACCTGCTGAGCTAATGAACAGTGCACTTTTTCATTTATCCCGATTTTAAAATCCTATTTTCCATTTCCATTTCTTTTATCCCTAAAAATTCTAAATGAATTCTAATATTCCCAAAATAACTTTGAGATTATATTTTCAAACTTTTCCCCCACTTTTTATTTTTCAAAATATATTTTTCATATTTTTATTTCTTCTTTTAAAATCAATAAATTGGGGTCTTTAATTAATTTCTAAATTCATATTTCCTTTTCAAAATATTTTTATCATCCAAATCCAAATATTTATTATTTTTCTTCCACCAGTTAGGGTTTAAACCAAAATATATTCTTTTCAAGAATCTTTTGTAAATCCACAAAATTAGGTATTTATCCTTCTCCAAATATATACATTTTGAATTATTACTCTCACCTAGGATATCAAAGCTTAGGGTTTTTATCCAACTTCGCATCAAAACAATTCAAAAAGAACTCTTATGCAAAGAGCTTGGCAAATAGGAACGATAAACACGATAAGAAGCAATGATTCCAAAAAGTTTTCATGAGTTCCGATTTTCACGTTCCGAATTCTGCTCCTTCGATTTTCAGGATGTTACACGTACTCGCTGAGACAACAGGTGGGACCCACATGTCAATGACTTCCAACTCATCCCTATCACAACAACACGTGTGCCATATAATGGCACTAGCGGTGGAAGTTGTACGCCTCAGCCATGTCATGCATCAGCCTTCTTTGGCAGAAGCGCAAGGAGATAAAAGTGGTAGTAGGAGAGCATGTCCCTCGTAGATCGTAGCTTGGTTAGCACTGCCATTGTCGCTATGGCAGTAGTCGTGCTGCAGCTGGCACCAAGTAGCTAGCTTGGTGGTGATGTTCAACACACAAGCATAGAGCACCATTAAGGCAAACTCTAAAGGTCCCACTATGACAATTGACACCAGATAAGCGACGAAGGCCCTCAATCCGTGCAGCCATCCATGTGATGACTTGGACAAGCAGCTTTTCACAGCAACAACTACAACAACAATAGAGGATGGGACGACACTCCACTTCTAGGACTTATCATGGGTACATGGAAAATGCCCAAAGGACATAGCACCACAAGTTTACTCGGCATCTAGGAAAAAATGCAGGACCCTATAACAAGCCTTAGACGATGTCAAGTGGATCCAAGATCTACACCTCTTGCCCAATGGAGGAATGGCAGTAGAGCTCCTAGACCTATTGAAAGCCTATAGATGCCGCCTAGAGGGGGGTGAATAGGTGTTCCTGAAAATTACTTAAATTGTAGTGGTTAAATTCAACAGGGCCAGAAGTTCGTAGCAAAAAGGCCCAAAACTTTTTGGTAGCCTTTCCTGTCGTGCAAGTGTTGTGCAAATGTGTCTCTTTTATATGGATTTGGACTTTAAGCACTTGGATAATCTTAGGTACCCATTTGAAACCCCTCTTTATAGTATGGCTTTCCTATACTCAAGACCAAGTTGCAAAAAGAAATTTAAATCTCTGAGTCTTCTCGCCTCTTTTGCATTCTATTTGTATGGGGTCCCATGCACACCTAAGCACCTTGGAACTAATTATTTGTACTTATCTCAATAAATACATTAATCCCCTAACGGTTTTGTAATTAATCACCAAAACCTATTTAGGGGGTTAAATGCATTTTCACCAACTCGTCACCCTATACAGCATGGTGCAAGAAGAGAACCTTAACTTCCACTGATACAGACAAAATAAGGTGGAATCTGATGAGTCAAGGGAAATACTCGGCATGGTCCGCCTACCCAACATAGTTCTTTGGCTCGATCAAAATGACCTATGAGGCGATCATCTAGAAGCCATGGGACTCAAGGAAGTGCAAACTGTCCGCTTGGCTTGTGGTGCAAAACAGGGTATGGACGTTCGACAGACTAACGACATGTAGATGACCAAATAATACCTACTGCCCACATTGTCGACACACCTTGGAAACATCCTTCCACCTAGGTGCTTGTGGAGTGCAGATATGTGAAGAGAGTATGGACCACACTGTTTAAATGGACCTCTCATCAATAGCTAAACCCGACATCATGGAGTGCATCCGCTATGGTCCACGACTAGTGGATGACGAAGACGACTGCTCAAGCTCTACCAAAAAAAGGAGCCCGCACACTGATACTCCTCACGATATGGGAGTTATGAAAGGAGAGAAACAAGATGGATTTCTAGCATTAAGAGTTATCGATGGCTTCATTGATCACAAAAGTTAAGGAAGAGGCCCATACTTAGGCCTTAGCTGAACCAAAACGCCTTTCGGAAATTATACTTAGTCCTACCATAGTATGCTATATTCAATGAAATTTGCACACCCTATGCTTGTTCGTCCAAATAAAAAAAATCCTTGCAGCCACCATGGCCCAAGATTTGCCTTGTCCTAGGTCAATGCACGGCCATCGTAACCGTTGTCATCCGTACTTTTTTTGTCATATTTACTATTTTTGGGTATTATAGGTGGTAGTCAAGACGAAGAAAGTTTTCTTCAAATTTTCACTGGGAAAAACTACGAGACCTGAAAGGATGATAGGACGTTTTTTAGAGGGTTTGGTTTCACATTTGGTAGATGGAGGTTTAACACATTTGCAATATTTTTTTATTTCACAATTTTGCTTTCAGTTTGTAATCAAACTTTTAAAATTGTTTCAACATTTTGAGTTATATTAAATTTACACAAAATAATCCAGGGCTCAGAAATATAATCATTTTAAATTTAAAGTTTTCTCGTGCAAACAATATGGTGCAAATTTATTTACTTTGAATATTACAAACTTTTAGAAATTTGAAGTATAAAAGGTCTCATTCGATACTTACAAGCACGGCATGCAAGCATGAATGCAATCACTGCATGCATATATGCATGTCAACATGGAAATGATAACAGTTTATCGTTAGTACTATCCCTGTGTTCATCAATGATTTTTTAGGAGTTACACTGTTTTACAAAGAGAGTACAAATGAACATAATCCAGGCTGAGTATGATTTTATTTTTGAACAAATGAGTATGATTTACTCAGACTGGGATCCCGTTTACAGAGCTAGCATGGTCGATTACCACTGCCATTTCCGGTGCATCCACTCTGCGCAGTTGTTCCTCTGCTTCTTTCACGAGAGAATCAAGAGTCTTTGGGCCGCTACTGTCAGGTATAACCATAAAGTTCTCGATGTCCAACATTTTCTCCGCAATCTTGGACAGTGATTCCATCAATTCCTTTGCGTCTGGTATAGCGTCGCGGCTTCCATGTTTAACAGTTAGTATTAATATCTCCATGACAAGCTTCCATGTTTTCAGATCGTTGACGATATAGAACCATCCTCATAAGAGCAACTCCAACGGAATCACCAAATGGGATTTGGATCAATATTTGGTCAGTGAAGACTAAAATCGCGGCTCCAACGAAATCACCAACCAACCATCCAAAAACAAAAGCTATCTATCCCGGAAAACTCGGTCGCCAGGTCTGACGATGGCAGGGGAATCACCAAATCGCTCGCTCCCGTGATCCCGCGCTCCCGCCGCCGATATCCCGCGCTCCTGCCCCTCCCCGCTCCTGTGCTCCCGCCGCCGAGTTCCCACGCTCTCGCCCTTCTGTGCTCCCGCCCTCCCGGCACCGAGCTCCCACCCCTCGGTGCTTCCGTGTACCCGTGGTTCCGCTTCCTTACCCCGATGGCGCCGACGCACCGGCTAATGGAGGCACAGATTGCGGGGGGATTTTCCATGGTGCCGCCCCTCGGCCATAATTTGTTTCCAGGGTGGTCACCCACCGCCGACATCTTCCGACGAGGCTTTGAAGCCGAGGGAGGAGGCGGTGGCGTCCGTGCTTCCGCTAAAGCTGGTGTCGGCGTCCGGTCACGTGCATCCGCAGCCAGCTCCAGCGACGATGGGATAGATGAGTTGTCCCAGAACCTCCGGTACCCATTAGTGGTGAGCTTCAATTTGTGTGCAAAGGATTGGTCTTGTGTGAAAATTTCAATTCATGATTCCTGAAAACTTTTGTTATGAGGTAGTGCTGTGATAATAAATTAATAAATGCCTAGTCTCCGGTGGAAATTTGTTCACGTTTAGGAAGGTGCTGTAGTTAGTTCATTGAAGCACTCTTGCCGATTTGTTTTCTGAGGCAGTGTTGTGAAAATAAATTGAGAAATGCCTAGTTCTTCATGTTCAGCAAGGCACTGTATTGAGTTCATTGAAGCACTTTTCCAAATATTTTTCTGAGGTAGTGTTGTGATTATAAAGTGAGAAATGCCTAGCTGCCGGTTGTTGAATAGTTGCTGCATTGCCGGATTTTGAATAGTTTTTGAAATTGCCGGTTGTTGAATAGTGTTAGAATTGCTGGATTTTGAATAGTTTATGAAATTGCTGGTTGTTGAATAGTGTTAGAATTGCCGGATTTTGAATAGTTTTTGAAATTGCCGGTTTTTGAATAGTTGCTACATTGCCGGTTTGTGAATAGTTTATGAAATTGCCGATTTTTGAATAATTCACCTTGCTTCAATTTTTATAGAGTATCATCTGTTGTTCCTGAAGATGTAGTCGAAAACAATATTCAGATAATGCTACACCCCAACATACACATCATGTTGTGCGACTGTTTGAACTATTGTAGTTGATTTCATAATACTAGCATATAGGGAAAAATATCATCTTTAAATAGAATTGTTTATAATCTTTACCTACAATTAGTGAATCTTTTTTAATTTTCCTTGCAAATAGGTCTGCATAGTTCTTTCTTTTTATCTATTCAACATGGCATACAGGCTAACAGCAGTGCTATCACTTGCTCCATTTAATTTTATCTGTTCAACATGGCATACAGGCTAACAGCAGTTCTTTCTTTTTATCTGTTGTCAATAGGAAGTACGAACCGGGGGGGTTTCTTTCATGGACCTAATGTTCGATGATTCTGATCTGATTGGTCACAACATTTCATTCACCCAAACAGAAGATCAAAATGATTCACCAATGGTTGCAAATGCTTCTCAAGCTAGGCAAACCCAAAAGAGGTCCAGGAATTTCAGTCAGGAGGAAGACATCCTACTTGTCTCGGCTTGGCTAATTGTCAGCCTGGATGCAATTAATGGTGCAAACCAATCGAAAAGTACATATTGGGGCAAGATAACTGAGTACTTCCACGCGAATAAGACATTCGAATCAAATCGAACCCAAGGTTCTCTTTCAAATCAATGGTCTGGTATTCAGTTAGATGTCAAAAAGTTTGAAGGATGTGTATCTCGGATTGGCCATAGTAATCTGAGTGGTCGCACCATCCAAGACAAGGTAACAGAATAATCCTTTCTTTTGTATAAATTGTTCTGGCAACACCTGCTCATCATTAATTTATTGTATATGTTTGTTAACCAGCAAATGTAGGCATTACGTTTGTTCAAGTCTGAAGATAAGGATAATCGATCATTTTCGTACTTGCACTGCTATGAGATTTTGAAGCATGAGCCAAAGTGAATTGAAAGACGGAAACAATTAGCAGGACAGCAACCTTCAAAGAAGAAACAAAAGACAACTTCCTCAACTTCTCATGTGGTTGGTGTCCCCTATTAACGTTGATGACAGTGACGATGGATCACAGAAGAATGTTACACCAACACAGGAAAGGCTTGAAGGAAGGAAAAAGGAGAAAGACAAACTTCAGCAAAACGGTAGACTTAAGCCCTAGATCATGCATGGGACAAGAAAAAATCAGCTGATGTTGAAATAGAAGCAACGAAGCAGGCGACAAAGGAGGAGAGGACAAACAAGGTATTAAAATTGGAAGAAGAAAGAATTGCATTTGAGAAAGATAAGTTTAAGGTTACAAAAAAGCAAGAAGATGACAAGATTGCATTAGAGAAGGAAAAATTGGAGGTGACAAATAAGCAAGAAGATGATAGGCTTGCTCTTGATAAATCAAAATTTGAGCTATCAAAGATGCTAGAGGAGGAGCGAATTATTAATCTAGATATTTCAAAGATGTCTACTCCTCAAAAGTAATTCTATAAGAAACTGAAGCAATGGATTCTCGATCAAAATTTATGATTTGTTTGTTCCAATTCAAATTTATATTACTACGTTATTTCAGCTATGTAATAAAGATTTATAGTAGTCTATTAATATTGCACTTAGCTATGTTGCTATTATGATTCTGAAATGTGAGATAGATTTGCCGGTTTGTGAACAGTTTATGGATTAGCAATTGCTGGTTTTTTAATAGTATTATAGATTGCCGATTTGTGAATACTATTTGGTATTGCCGGTTTTCTGAATAGTATTATATATTCCGGTTTGTGAATAGTGTTAGAATTTGCTGGTTGTGTAAAATTTTTTTGCTTTTGTAGGTTTCTGAACAGTTTCAGTCAACTGTTTTAAAATTTTTGGTGCAACAGTACAATGCTCATATATATCTATGGAGAAACAATATCATACGTGGAGCAATGAAATTTGCATCTATTCTTATTTTTTTCACAAAGAAAAAGAGACATCTGTTCTTGTTTTTTAACAAACAAAAAAAGGACAAAAGCATTGAAATGTTCATCTACTTGTACTGATCTCCGTGAAACTACATAGGTGCTCCACAAGATCAGCTTGAAGTTGATAATGAGTTTCCTAGTCTTTAGTATTCAGATAATTTTCAATGAACTCATCAAACGCAGGTGCAGGCTCATGAGAAGGTGTCACTTGATCTGCCACATCATCATAATTGTAATCTTCTTCATCGACACGTTCGTCCTCTACTATCATATTATGCAAAATGACACAAGCGTTCATGATATTTCTAATAGTTTATTTGTCCCAAAAAATGAGCCGGTCCACGAACAATAGCAAAACGAGATTGTAGAACCCCAAAAGCCCTTTCAACATCCTTCCTGCAAGCTTCTCTCGCCTTTGCAAAATATTTCTTCTTATTACCTTGTGGTTGCGGTATAGTCTTAACGAATGTTACCCATGAATGATAAATCTTGTCTGCAAGGTAATAGCCCATATTGTACTCATGGCTGTTGATACTATAATTAACATTTGGAGAATTACCATTAGCACACCTTGCAAACACGGGGGAACGTTGAAGGACGTTGGTGTCGTTATGTGATCCAGGCATCCCAAAAAATGCATGCCAAATTCACAGATCTTTTGAAGCAACAGCTTCTAGAATTATTGTAGCCTACTGCGTATGACCGTGATACATACCAAGCCATTTTGTTGGATAATTTTTCCACGTCCAATGCATGCAATCAATGGAACCAAGCATACCCCGAAAACCTTTACTCTCACTGGTTGCAAGCAATCTTGTCGTGTCTTCTTCATTAGGGGACCTTAAATACTCTTCTCCATAGACCTGCACAACAACTTTTACAAATTTTCTCAAACTTTCAATAGCAGTGGTTTCTCCAATACGGTCGTATTCATCCGTAGCATCAACTGCCATTCCATAAGCTAATATCCAGAAAGTTGCGGTAACCTTTTGCAAACAAGAGAGTCCAAGGAGACCAGCTGCATCTCTTCTCTGCATAAAATACTCATCATTCACTTCTACGACATTCAGTATATGTAAATACAGGGAACGCCGCATTCGAAACGTGTTAAAACAATAGACTAATCACACACACATTTATACAGAAAAACTAAAAACCACTTGTAGGTTACGAAGTACGAATCTGCATCTGAAATAACTTGCGCCATACGTAGGTTCTTCTGCAAAATAATCTTGATAAAGGGTTTGATGTCCCAACAGTCTTTCGCGATTAAGAACCCTATGTTCTTTGACGGATCCACGATGCAGAGGTTCATCGTAGATCACATGTATGGTGTTCAAAATAAGTTCTTCATCATCGTCGTCGGATGACGATGATGAATCCGATATTAAATGAAGAACTAATCGACTCATGATGGCCGGATGACAACCCGACAAAACGGCACTAGGAGATGGTCATACTTACCTAGCCAGACCGGAGATCACAATGGTAGAACAAGGATGACCTTCCTGCAGACTCGCGACCCCGAGACGCTTCCACTCTTCCCAGTTGGCGGCAGTGACTGCACGCACCACGCTGGCCATGGCGGTTCCTGTCCAACTCGTCTAGCCGTCGCGGGAGAAGGAAGGCTGATCTGTTAGCTCAGGAGAAGGAAGGCCAATCGTGGCGCATAGATGAGATTTTCACGGGAGAAGGAGGGTGATGCCTGTGCACTCTTGGCTAGGTTCAAAAAAATAATGGGCTGACATGGCCCAATTCAAAAAATAGATATCTTCTATTATTGGGCTTCCACTGAAGACACACATGTTTCAGGTTATCTATTTTTGGTGATGGTGCAAATAGAAATACATTTGGAGGCTCAAAATTGGTGATTCCATTGGAGTTGCTAGGGTTGGGCATTCGGTTAAAACCACTTGTTCGGTTCGGTTTTTTCCATGCAATGTTTGGTTTGGTATGAATAAACAACCGATCGATTCTCATAAATACTAAAAATCACAAAATTCGGGTTCGGTTCTTTGGAGTGGTTTTCGGTTTTACCGAAACAACCGATGGAAACGGAGAAGCAGCAGAGGCGTGCCTCATCGAGGTGGCCGGCGGCGAAGCGGCGTAGGCGTAGCGAGGTGGCCCCCAGCCACCGCCGCTTTCTAGCCCGTGGCGCAGAGGGGGCCAGGGCGGCGCGAAGGGAGTGGAGGCGAGGGGGCCATCGAGCTGGGGTGGCTCGGAGGGAGGGGAGGCGAGGGTGCCACTGTGTTGAGCCGACGAGGAGGGAGGGGGTCGGTCGGCCGAGGCTGCACGGAGGGAGGGAAGGTGGCCGGGGCCGCGCGGAGAGAGGTGCCGTCGGCCAGGGCTGGCACGGAGGGAGGTGGCTGGGGTGACGCTGAGGGAGGGGGCCGTCGTCCAGGGCGGCGAGGAGGGAGGGGACGCTGTCATGCTGCTTGGCTCGACCGGCCTTGGTATGGTAGATTAGGATATGGGGCTGGGTTCGGTTTTTTGGGAGTTCGGTTTTTGGTCATCAAAAACCAAAGCCGCACCGAATTATTCGGTTTATGCAACACCACGAACCGAGACAGAAAACCAAATAACCACAGAATTCGGTTCGGCTAGGTGTGGTTCAGTTTTTTTGGTTTTCGATTACAAAATGCCCAGCCCTAGGAGTTGCGCCCCAAGCTTCTCCAACTGGGCCCACTTGTCAGTCTCACATCCAATTTTGAATTCCTTCTCATGCGTGCTCAGCCCGTCCCACTTGTTAGCTGCAACTGTAGCACTGGGCCGGGCTTGGAACAGTAAACAGAGAGAAAAAAGTCTAGAACTTGTCCCTCAAGTCTAAAATTCCTCCCACTTCTTTTCTTTTCTTCTCCAATTTGTTTTCTTGATCTTGAGAATCCCCTTGTGATAATCTTCCCACACGGTATTCATCCATCATGTGCCACCTTGTGTCCGAACTTGTCATCTGACTTCCTTGATCGTTCTGGACCTCAACTTCTCCCTGAGTTTAGTCCCGATCCTGTCGTTGACCAAGTTTGACCTCAAACACCTGTACACACATAAATGAACGACCGTTGTCTAGGCACAGATAGCGCAACCTGACCCGCGTGAGTTAACACACATTTTTTCGAACTTTTCGGCAGTCGCCAATTTTCCATCACTTCAGATTAAAACCACCTTGATTTCACAGATTGGATTTGAAGTAAAGGATGATATTGGAGTATTTATTTATGCTGAGCGTGAGATCAGGTACATGTAGCAGTAAGTGATCCATGTCGTTCTTTAATCACTAACTGCAACAGGCCAACAGCTATAGCTAACTTGTCCAGCTCTGCTCAGCTGGTATAAGCAAGCCAATGTGCTTTCCCATCATGACGAGTACATATAATGGCAAGCTGATTGATTGGGATTCGATCTGAGTAAACGATATACTATTTCAGTCCTAAAATAGTAGTATTTTAAAGGTAAATATGGATATAAAAAAGTAAAAAAATTATGATTAGTTGAAAAAAGTAGATAAAAAATAAATAAAGAATGACTGTGATTGGTTGGGAGAAGATGATAGGTGTAAAAATAGTTTTATTTTAAAATATGTTATTGTGTTAGAAATAATAATATTTTAGAATAGGGTGTAGTATTTCTTTATATGGCCAGAGGAGAAAGTCGTCGATATCTTCTTTCGTTAATTACTACTTGTATCTCCATTCTCCAGGCTCCAGCCAGCTGCTAGCGTGTTGAGCTCAGCGACAAGCAAGATCGACAAGGTGTTTGCTTTCCCATCATGGAGTGAGCTGGCCTAGCTAGGCCTTAGTTTAATTTTTTTCCACCCATGCGATAAGCAAGCATATACAATACTTGTTTCCCACTATTTTATTCTTCAAGTAAACCATCTATCATTTAATTTCTGGTCGTTTATTAAAAAAAAACATGCCCATGGTAGCTAAGTAGCAGGCAGATCTATGCCTTCATCGATCAGCATTGCTAGTGTATACAGTCACATTGGATTGCTGCTGCATTCGCGATCGAATCTCCTGCTCGTTGAGAGGGAAATTAAGAATGTCTGAGCTAGGTGATGAGTCGGAGCTGAGTTACAGTAGATCCGAGCGAACAAGTCACCGCGGCCAGCGGCAGCGGGAGCCCATCGACGAGTTGTGGCCGGAAGTTCACAATATCAACAAGTATGCGGTGCTCATGGGGTACTTGTCGATGGCCGTCAGGGGCCTGGCCTTCTTGATTTTCACCTGGACCACCGTTGTTCTCCTTGGTGGCTTCGTCTCGGCGCTGAAGAAGAAGGACTTTTGGTGTCTCACGATGATTACCCTTATCCAGACTGCCGGGTTAGTCTTGCCATCTTATATATTCTTGCCTCGTCCCCCTAGCTATTACATGAGTTATTTTCTCCTTAATTTGGTTTAGTTATTTTCAGTTTCTCTTGCCGATCTGGTGCTTCCTCTTCCAGATATTTACTCCCTTCTCCCACACTCCTATGCATATGCTCTGCAATAGGATGCATGCATACGCATGAATTATTCAAAGTGGGAAGCCGGAACTCAATCAGGAAAAAACATAAAATATAAGTATTGCATACTTTTAAATTCTTTCCCAAGTCATAAGTCATTAGGGAAACATAGAACTATATATTCTTTCTATACCAACCTATGAATACACACAACCGTACCATTTAATTGTAAGCGTCATGCATGATTTGAACATTGGTTAATACATAATTATTGTTATCCATAACTCAAGTATCACGCCAATGATGCTTCGTCAAACATAAAAATATATAGTGATGCAAAATTTTTATTTTTACCATAATGCTACCTCAATGTTGTAAAAGCGTGTGCAATTAGTTCTAAATTGTCACATCCCACCCCAATGCCACCATACAATAGAACTAGATAGGATGTGCCAGACGAGAGCGGACAAATCGTTTCTCACGTACCAGTACCGATACCAATCCTCGGACATAGTGTCGATATCCAGGGTAACAGATATGCATAATTGCCATCCTTAAATAATATAACATATTTACCTTACTTTAATTGCAACCTCGAAGCCCTTCCATGGATGGAACCAGCAACACAAAATAGCATAAACAAACTCACTACTACAAGGTGTCGGTTTAATAGGTGCTGGTTGAACAAAAATCGACACCTATTAAAATAATAGGTACCGGCTCTAAAGAAAAATCGACACCTATAATATGTTAAAAAACCGACACCTAAAAAATGAGCAGAGCCGGTGGCAGAGCCGGCGGCATTTTATATGCGCAGCGCTCCATCGGTCCATCCTTATCTCTTCTCTCAATCTCTCCTTATCTATTTCTTCTTCCTTGTGTCTCCCTTGTTTCTCCCTTTCTTCCTTCTAGTGCGGCGGCAGGCAGGGGCGGCGGGGCTTGTGGTCGCCTGGGGTAGGAGGCGGCGGTAGGGACGGCGCGGCGCGGCGGGAGGAGGGGCGGTGGGAGGGCGGCGGGAGAAGGGGTGGCGGAGGGGCGGCGACGGGCGCAGCGGGAGAAGGGGCGGCGGGAGGAGGGCGCGGCGGGATGCGAGGAGGCGGCGGCAGCGGTGAAGGAGTCCTCCTCTCCATCGGATCTGGCGAGGGGAGGCGGTGGCGGCGGTGGAGGAGCCCTTCCTCCGCCGGATCTGGCGAGGGAAGGCGGTGGCAGCGGCGGTGGAGGAGCCCTCCCCTCCATCGGATCTGGCGACGGGAGGCGGCTGCGGCGGTGGAGGAGCCCTCCCTCCGCCGGATCGGGCGAGGGAAGGCGGCGGCGGTGGAGGTGGCCGGCGTCGGGTGCTTCCACGGGCGGCGCATGGCAGGGCCGGGCGGCGAAGCTACGAGAAGCGGAGGAGGAAATTACCGGAGGTAGGGGAGGAGGAGTAGATTGGAGAGGGGTGATGCTACCAGATGATTAGTTTTTTGCTTGTGCAGTTGGTGTTCATCCTACTTGTTTTATGATTGTTGTTGTTGATCTGTGAATGATTTTTTTAAGAACGATGGGGATTATTGTTGTTGATTGTTGTTCATCTGTGCAATGGATGGAGAATATTGTTGTTCATTGTTGTTGATCTGTGAAATGGATGGGGAATATTGTTCTTGATTAGGGGCGGCGGGGAATATTGTGGATGGATTCATTGGCTCAGCTTGCATCGAGCCAAATTTTTTTTGATCCCTGGAACCTAATAGGTGTTGGTTCTTAAACCGGTCAAATAGGTGCAACAAATATGTGTCGGTTGGAAAAATCGATACCTAAGGGGGTTTTTCAACCGGCACCTATTCACTTTTCTGTAGTAGTGACTTCAAATATCACTGTAGCACCCTTGGAACGACAATAATCTTCATATGCGTTATACAGCCATATCTCACCATACCAAACAAAAATGTTTTAGCAGCATCTCCTCAAAATAAGAAGCATCAGGGGAAGTATCAACACATATATAGAAACATTATCAAGAATCAACAGCACACTGACATATATGAAGAACCTATGCAAAGATAGATGTCAAGATTAACATCTCTAGTATTCAATTAAACCACTAACTCAACAAACTCATCTATACACTATAATTATATATTAAGTGGGATCATGGCGTGCAGACGTTCTGCTACTCCCATTCCTTCACTCACGCATGCCACATTAAGTACATGAAAAAGATTATTGTAAGGGTGTGAGAATAAATTTCAGCAAGCAAACTGTTTTAACAAGCTATTTAAAATGCATGTTTATTATGTAACGATTTCAACATGAGGGAGAACATCATTTGAAAAAGCAAGTTAAACATACACTTCATAATTTCATCTGCAAAAGTAAATCCATTCTTTATTCAACATAAGCAACCGCTATATTCTATTTTCTTGTTGACTAAAAAAAGAAGCAATAATGCCAAGAACAACTTTTTATTCATTTTCAGGGTGTTAACAACAACAGGCAGTAGCTTCAAAACTAGGGCAAAACGTAATCTTTAACCTCACTTCATCTTTACCTTCCTAGGCAAGGAGAAGGAGCAAGACATTCCAATCTGCAGTTGTTTAACTACAGACTGAGACCAAGTCGCAATCCATACCGTGAGTTTCTTTTCAACATCACAAATGGCAAAAGATATAACATTGGCCCATGGTTCAAAGCGTCTACCAGTGTAATTTAGCCTTGTTGTCCTATGTCGCTCTACGTCGCTCCTTAGCCGACCGTTGCCACTGCCCCGGCCTTCATCGCCCCTGGCGCTCGAGCCGCCGTCGTCCAACCTCGCTCACCCCCAGCGCGCATCAGCGTGTCACCCAACCGCCTACCCAACCTCTGCAGTGGCCTGGCCGTTGTTGCAGGTCCATCACAGCCGCCACGAAGCCATCCTCCGGGGCCGTCCTACTCCTGCCGCAAACTCCGGCTGCCAGCGACCACCTCACCCAGTGCGGTGCAAGCTTCCTCCCACCAACGTGGAACCGCGGGAGCCAGATCCACCCGTCCAAAAGCTCACTTTTGCCCAGGTAGTGTGTGGCCTCGCTACCCCAATTTCAAATCCCCAAATGCAGCTTCTCCCTTGCCTGGGAGCGCGCGGCCTCTTAACTTCAGGCTCCGGACCAGTGAACTCCTGCCACGCCCTGTCGCGTCACCGCACCCAACTATGCCCCCTAGTGGCAGTGACGTCGACGCGGATCAAGGGTGGATTCGAGTGCGAAAGCCATATTGGTGGAGACGCGGTGAGCTTTAAAGTTCCAGCCGCCTTCTACCGCGCCAAGGACGCTAGAAGGGGAGGCATTCAAGCCGACAAGACGCACGGCCGTTGAGGAGGAATAACTTTGCCTTTCCACCACGCGGCCACAAGGACCTGGTTCAAGGGTGATGCTATATCTTCCTGCGTCGCGGACACTGAGCAGCTATGTGCCGAGATCCGGTCTACTGTTTCCTGTGCAAGGGGATTGGACATCGGGCGCGCGACTGCCGCCGCCGCTGCCGTGCTGCTCCGAGAAGAGCCCAACTCCCACACGCTCGCCCTTCACCTGTGCAGGCACTGCCGCTCGCTCCCATTCCGTCCCTGCTCCAAGCCGTCCACCAAGAACACCCAGCGACCAACTGTCCCCCAGTTTTGGCCTCTCACTCCGAGCTCGCGGTGATCTCCTCCCGGCCGACGCCGCCTCTACCGCCGCCGTGACCCCTGCTTCCGCCCTCTCGCGCCATGTCCCAACTTGGAGACCCGGCCACCTGGCCGGAGGAAGATTCCTGCCTAATCCCAACGTCCTTTGCGGTCGACGACGAACTGTGGGAGTGGAGCGAAACAGTGCTAGTGTCCTGGGCGGCGCACATTTCACCGAACACGGAGCTCCGCGACATCAAGCAAGCCTTTGTGGACGAATGTCATCTTCGTCGTGGCGATGTTGCCGTCTCCCTCCATCACCCGCAAGTGTACCTAATCAAGTTCCTTCAGCGCCGGCACTGTGAGGAGGCGCTAGCCAAAGGGTTCGTCAAGTGGCACAGAGTGGAAATCCACTTCGTCAAGTGGAGAAGCCAGGGCGCCCTTGGCTTAGCCCTCCTCTTCCGAGTGCGACTTTGTCTGGATGGGGTGCCCATGCACGCATGGGCTGAAGACGTCACCGAGCGCCTCATCGGAAGAACTTGTGCCTTGGAGAAGATAGATACAGACATCCTCCACCCGGTGTAAGGCGGGAACACGCGCACGCTCAACATTTGGGCATGGACCGCAAGCCCCAGCGCCATTCCCAAGCGGCTATGGCTTGGATTTACGATGCGTTCGCACGACGCCGCCGTGGCCCCTCTGCTTGGCTTTGATGGCGCGCCAGATATGTGGCAAAGGGCGGTGTGCCATACGTTAATCATTCATCTAGAAGAGGTGCATGATTACATGGCCGCCTCGATGGACCTAGAGGCGCAGGATGGCTTCCAACCGGTGATCCACCGACTGCCGCCATAGCATATGGGGGTGCTCGACGGCGAGCAAGCCTCGGCAAGAGCATTTGATGAGTTCCCTCACCATCCGCCACCGCCACGGTCGGTTCATGATAGGCTAGGTGGGTTGGAGGCCGACGAAGAGAATTGGAGTGACTCCGACACTGACGACGATGACTGCCTCGACGCCCGCGGTCGCCGCTCAGAGCGCGTCGATAGACAACGCCGCGGCATGTCACGCCGGTCGTGTGACCGGTCCGAGGATGCAGCGCTTCGAGAAGAGGACGAAGAAGAAGACGTCGTGGCCGCCGTGGGCGTGGAGGAAGGAGCCGCCATAGGCGAGGCGGCAACGACCACCCGAGGAACTGTCACGGTGGCAGGCGCAGAGATAGGGATGATGGGGAAGGAAGAGGTGGCCGTGGATGCGCCGAGCGCAAGCTGGCAAATAAAGGCCACCGCCGCGAGCTCACGAGGTTGCCACGGCGCTGGAACAGAGGAGAGGGGAGCCGCTCCGCCTTTGGCATGGGACCATCTGATAGGGATGCGCACGCTCTGGCCGGTGAGTTCAGATTGCTCAATTCCTTGCACTCTGCTTCTTTCTTCCTACAGGCAAACTCACAGCCGACGGCCGAACTCCCATAGCTTAGCCGCCTGACGCCAATCCTCGGAAAGGCATTCCCGAGGGCGGCGCCATCGGCAGGGAACGAAGCCTGGGCCGTCGGCCGGCCATGGGACCCTATCCCGGCTTCATGGGTCTTTGCGCGCATAGTAGCAGCGTTCCGAGGACCGCGCCAACTGCTGCTCCAGTTCATCGAGCAGGGCGTCAAGCGGCTCGAGCTTGCCCCTGCTCCATCGGACCAAGCAGCATGAAGGGCGCCGTGTCTTGCCGAGCAGACGGAAGGCGGTGAAAACGTGTCCGTGACGGCAAGCCGGCGTGTGGAACAGGGTCTACCTAGGACGGATCGGTGACGGTGGTCGATGCAGGTTATCCAGTCGAGAGGGAGGCAATCTCTTGCGGCGGCGACGTGTTGGTGCCGCGCGAGGATGTCGCGATGCCACCGCCGCACACGGATGTGTCGGAGCCTCAGGGGATGCCGAGCGGAATGGAACTGCTGTTCGCCAAGCCGCAAGATGTCGTGCTCCCGATGCCGCCGACGGAACAGAGCGGTAAGAGGCTGCTTATTAGGGCTCGACCGGCGGCGACGAGACGGAGCCAGCGCATCGCAAACCAATTGGCGGACCAACGATGGAGAGATGCCGCCGAGTACTCCTCAAGCGCTTGGGGCTTTTCAAGAATGATGCCGGTGAATCGGTGGAGCAGGTCATCGAGCGCTATGTGGCCATGTTCAACGGCCCGCTTCCACCTCACATCATCGCCGCCCTCACGGCGATCTTTGGATTGGACGACGACGGCCAGCGCGACGCCGACGTGGCCTTGCTAGCTATGGTCGGCAAAGGCATGGCTGAGGCCTGCGGACGAGGTCGAGGACCTGCCGCGTGATCAGAGTGTGATAGGGCTCCCTAGAGTGTTTTGCCATCTTCATGATGCATCCCCCCTAAGTAATCTATGCTATTTTGTTATGTTCAACGACACCATACCGAGAGCCCTGCTCCGGCGAAAAGGAGGAAACTTCACTGGCGACCTGTGCGTGCGCCGTTCACCCCTGACTTTTGTGTACCTCAGCTATTGTAACCGGATTGCTGCTAATTTCACTCGCTTAATCGAGGCTCTCATCCAGGGCTCTATCTCCACATGTTTTCGAGGCGTGCCGCCGTGCAGCTCGTTCATCCACCGACAAAGGGCACGCCCACGAGCTCGCCGCAGCCCTATGAGACTCACCTCCTGCCACGAAGGGCAAGGTGATTGATGCCGAGCGTGACCATGGGGGCCGACGAGGCCGAGGTGCGTATGCCTCAATCAGCGGCGATCGGAAGGCGGCGAAACAAAATGCCCATACCTTGATCAAGCACATGCATGGCATGCTACAGTACAAAGGGGGCGAGAAACCAAATCAGGGGGGAGGTGGCGACCGGGTGATGCGTTCCACTGGGACCAATGGGGCCAGTATGGGCTGGATCACCTTGCACCACCGCGGCTCCGAACTTTGCACCAAAGTCTATGAAACCCCCCCTCTGCATAGCCTCAAAAAGGGGCCTGAACCGTGCCTTCGGGCCCATTTCTTGGCCACGTTTCAAAGGCCCGATGGGAGGAAGGGGCTACTTCTTAACTAAGAGGGCCAATAGGGCTGCGACCAAGGAATACGCTCGGGCAAGAAAAGAGACAAACACCATCCGTGCTGGGTGGGCTGGTTGAGTTCAAGGGCAAAAGGACGATTGCAGGCCGACTTTCTTTATCACATGCCTTAGGCTGTCTTCTTGCAAAAAAGACTTTCATGGGACCAACGGTTCTAAATGGGAGAAAGCCTTGACATTATATCCTAGAATGTAAGGGGGTTGAACTCGCCCGCCCGATGCAATGTGGTACATGAATTCTTGCGGGACACGAAATGCAGTTTGGCTTGCCTACAAGAATCCAAGCTACAAACTGTGGATGACGGGCTCGCCCGCTTTTTGGGAGGTTACAAACTGGATAGGTTTGCATTCAAACCAGCCAGGGGAACAAGAGGCGGCATTTTACTCCTTTGGAATAGTGGACTGATTGATGTCCAACAAATAACAACTGGGTGTTGTTTTTCGATTATGGCGGAAATCACTTTGGTTCACTCAGGAAACACGTTCAGGCTGTCAGGTGTCTATGGGCCCTCCAGAAACAACCTCAAGGATGCTTTCCTCAGGCACATCAGATCCCTAAAACCTAGCCAGGGAGGAGGCTGGCTGCTCCTGGGTGACTTCAACATGATATACCGTGCGAGGGACAAAAACAACGCCAAAATAAATTTGGGGCGTATGCAGCGTTTTCGCTCAACCATCGATCAGTGCGAACTGCGGGAGATTCCACTTCAAAATAGGAGATACACTTGGAGCAATGAGCGCCAAAGGGCCACTATGGTCAAGCTCGACCGCTTCTTTTGCAATGAAGATTGGGACTTGGCTTTTCCCGAAGCATGGGTTACAGACCCTATCCACAAGAATCTCAGATCATTGCCCTCTCATTCTCTCAAATATTAGCGGGCTGCGAAGGCCGAGACCATTCAGATTTGAGAACTTTTGGGTCAAAATCCCATGGTTCAAAGACCGAGTGAAAACGGTGTGGGACGAGCCTACACCACACACCGAGTCGATGCACCGGCTTAACCACAAGCTACAACACACAGCGGCTAGTTTAAAGGAATGGACGTGTTCAATCTGCACGAAGGAAAAGATTCAGTTCAACATGGTGCTAGACGTCATCCAGATATTAGAGGTGGCACAAGAAAGTAGAGACCTTTCTACCGAGGAGATTAGGCTGAGATCAGGCCTCAAACACAGGATCATTGCCCTGGCCTCCATTGAAAGGGTAAGAAAGAGGCAGGCCTCTAGGGTAACATACCTCCAGGAGGGCGACGCTAATACCAAATTCTTCCACTTAAGGATCAACGCTTATAGGAGGAAGACCGTTATTCAAAAGCTCCAAAGAGAAAAGGGCTAGGCCTCACACATCACGACAAAGAGGAGTTAGTCTTTGAACACTTCACGAGAATGATGGGATGACCGACAGCGAGGCAGGCTGACCTTAAATGGGACTCCTGAACTTACCACAGCTGGACCTAAGCGCCCTAAGTGAACCTTTTGACGAGCAAGAAATATCCAAGGCAATCAAGCTCATGCCAGTGGATAAGGCACCTGGCCCAAATGGGTTCACTGGCCTCTTCTTCAAAGTATGCTGGGAGATCATAAATGTTGATATTCTGTTGGTCTTTAATTCGATGCACAGCCTCAGATGCCCACACCTTGGTAGGCTAAATTCCACAAACATAGTGCTTATCCCAAAGAAGGAGGGGGCAGAGACAGTAGGGTACTTCAGGCCAATAAGCCTAATTCACAGTATCGCAAAAATCTTCTCCAAGACGCTCGCTCTATGTCTTAGGCCATATATGGCTTCCGTGATCGCAGTTAAGCAAAGTGCGTTCATTCAAGGAAGGAGCATCCACGACAATTACCTCTTAGTAAGGAACATGGCCAGAAGGTACCACCGGCTTAGACGTGCGATGCTGCTATTTAAGCTCAACATAACAAAGGCCCTTGACTCTGTGCGATGGGATTACCTCTTATCCCTACTCCAGCATAGGGGATTCCCCGTGAGGTGGATTGATTGGCTAGGGGCCCTGTTCTCCACCTCCACCTCACCCATGCTTCTAAATGGTCTCCCAGGCCAACAGATCATGGATGGCAGAGGACTTCGGCAGGGGGATCCACTGTCTCCTCTACTTTTTATACTCGCTATCGACCCCCTCCAAGCAATCCTTTCCAAGGCAACAGAGTTGGGGGTGATCTCAAAACTGTGAGGCCGAGCGCCAAGGCTACGTATCTCAATGTACACGGACGATGCCATCATCTTCCTTAATCCCCTACGCAGCGACGTAACGTCCTTGACAAGTATTCTAGATAACTTCGGCAAAGCCATCAGACTGGTCACCAACTTACAAAAGTCCCAAGTGGTGGCAATCCGATGTGAGGAAGAACTGTTACAAGAAGTTCTTGAGGTGGTACCCGGCATGCGAGCAAACTTTCCAATCAAATACCTCGGCCTCCCTCTGGTCTTAGGGAGATTACAAAAAGTAGACCTACAGCCAGTATTCGATAAGATGTCAGCCAAGCTAACAGGATGGAGGGAGAAGAACATAGGTTTGGCAGGAAGGGCGACCCTGGTCAAATCTGTGCTCACAGCGCAACCAATTTACCTCCTAACGGCTTTAAAGGTCACTAAGGAGTCATTAGAGCAGTTCGACAAAAAAGGCATCGTTTCCTATGGGCAGGTACGGGAGACATAACCGTAGGAAAATGTACGGTCAATTGAGCAAGGACCTGGCTGCCCACCAGGTAGGGTGGCCTCGGAATCCTAAATCTTCAAAAGTTCACAAGGGCACTGCGTTTACGATGGCTTTGGCAAGAATGGAAGGACCCAACGAAACCCTAGATAGGGTCAGAGACACCCTGTGATGAAGTCGACAAGAATCTTTTCGCGGCGGCAACGGTTATAACAATCGGTGATGGAAATACGACGCGGTTCTGGAAATCAGCTTGGTTGGAAGGAGGACGGACGCCGAAGGATGTCATGCCTCTGGTTTACAAGATGTCCAAGAAGAAAAGTAAATCACTACAAGAAGGGAAAGAGAACGATGGTCTTTCGACCAAACTGACCGATAACAGTGGAACTTGTTGCCCAGCTAGTTGCCCTGTGGGAGGCGGTGCATGGGATACATCTAACCAATGACGAAGAGGATCACATCAGGTGGAAATTCACAAACCACGGTTTGTACACAACAGCTTCAACCTACCATGCTCAAGGGTGTGGGATAATAGCCACACCTTTCAACTCACTGATCTGGAAGGCGTGGGTGCCAGGGCGATGCAAGTACCATGCCTGGTTAATAATCCAAAATAGAGTTTGGACATCGGACCGTCTAGCAATAAGAGGTTGGCAAAACAATGGCCACTGCCCCCTATGTCAACAAGAGCCTGAAACGGCATTACACCTGGTAGCAAATTGCAAATATACTAAAAGAATTTGGCTGCAAATAGCAATCTGGATAGGTTACGCTCAGATCGAACCGGGGCAATGGGGGCAGCACGACTCGGTGCAGCAGTGGTGGGAATGTCTAGCATCCATGGCAGGAGTGCCAAAAAGAGGATTGAAATCCCTGATGCTCTTAGTTGCCTGGGAAGTGTGGATGGAAAGAAATCACAAGATTTTCCAACAAAAAGGACAAACGACAAGTAATCTACTTTTAAGAATCAAGGATGAAGCATGGCTTTGGGGTTTGGTGGGAGCAAAGCATCTGAGTGCGCTTTTATCATCATCTGTAGTCTAGATTTTAGATTGTATACCTTTTATTTTTGCCTTAGGGTTGTAATTTTCTCCCATTATGTTTAATGAAAAGGCACAATCATGCAATTTTTTCTTTCAAAAAAAAGCGTCTACCAGTCAATTTGCAACAACATCAGCGCCAATATCTCATTGGATTCCATGGACTCTAACAAAGATGCAAATCACCTAGATCGAGAAAGTGGGAGAGGGGACAAAACACAAAAGAGGATCTTCACTATGCACACAAGCACAACCTCAAAATAATGGGAGTGAAGTAGCAACCCCTCAAATGAGGGATTGGGGTGGGGTTTAAACACTGACCATACTTTCTGTCCATTTGGGAGAAAACATTCTAGGTCAGAACTTCCAATCCTCACGTCACACCAGAACTTTCGGTCAATTAAAAAAACGCCCAAATTAATGGCTCGAGCTCAAAATCCCAGGTTTGTGATTTTTCAACATACTAAAACTTCTGGTTAGAACATGGGAACTTCCATCCTAGGAATTTAATTCCAACCAAGTGCTTGAGATTGAGAGATACTATATTGGACACTCCGGCAAGATCAGACATATTCTAATCTGATGATCAAAACTTCTGACATTTTCAACATTGAGATATATACAAATAGCTCAATTGTAGATTGCAAATCTTTATCGCCAATCCCTTTGCAACAACAATGATCTGATGGACCATCCAATAATTCCCCAATTGGGTCGTCAAAAAGTTCGTTGGCACAATGATCAACCAAACACCAAAATGCTAGAACGTGTGGATCACTATTGGATCAAACCGGATTATCCAGATTTCACAGCCTCACCGTGAAAACCTACGCACACCCACCCCTGAAGGACCTACCAGGGTAGGTGTGCCTAGTGTTGCTCTGGGATCGGCAGGCCACCGTGAGCGCCTTCATTCACCGTGAGCGGTAAGCAAGAACAACATAATTAGGGTTTGGTATGGTAAAGGGCAACGGGGTAAAAGAAAAAGGTAAAAGTAGTATATTGATTTTGTCGTTTGGATCATGGTTACTAAATTGGGGTGGTCTTACCGGCCCGTTGTACAAGTCGAATAGATAACAAATCCATGAACATTACAAACTCTACTCTTGGACTACCCAAAAACAGGTCATTTGGATGAGCAGACCAAACCATCCAGTTTTCTCGGGATGTGCCAATTGTAGCTGTCAACACTATGTCAGACAATTTGACTCTATCAACACGTATCCAGTAACAGGAGGACAAGAGGAATGTAGGGATGTTTCCATATATCTATAACTATCTATAAAGCAAATAGTGTTTCTACCCAAAATTTTGTTCTGCCTAGCTATTTTGCAGAAAACCTCTTGAGTTTTTTCAAAATTAACCCGCAGTTAGGGGTGGATACCGGCTCGGCTCGGATCGGCTTGGCTCGGGTCGGCTCGGCTCGGCTCTGGCTCGGCTCGGCTCGTGAGCCGGCTCGAGCCAGCTTGTTTAGCTCGCGAGCCACTTTAATACAGTGCAATTTATGTACAAATTACATTTCATTTTTTCTGAGTCTATTAAACATGCAAATATACAATTGAAAAAAGTAAAAATTGATATGTTAAGTCCATAATTAACGTAATAACACTTGTCTATCGATAATTATCCATGCAAATGTAATGATGCAACTGGATTAGATATTATTACTATTATAATCTGAAGCATTAGATCCATATTGACCATCACAAAATCATAAATTTATTGATTTATTACCACATCAACAACAAAACAAGCAAAAGAATAGCAAAACAAACAAAACATTAGACCCTCTTTTGTACATTGCATCTGGCTCGTTGAGCTCACGAGCAGCTCGCGAGCTAACTCTAGCTGGCTTGTTATAGCTAACGAGCTAAACCCTTAGCGCAGCTCGTTAGCATTTCTCAACGAGCCGAGCCGAGCCGTGCTGAGCCAACCACGAGCCGAACGAGCTAGCGAGCCACGAGTATTTCGTCAGCTCTACGCTTAGTCCCAATGCTGAAAAGAAATTTCATCAGCCCTACGCTCAGTCACAATGCTAAAAAGAAAGGGAGGGCTTGGATGAAAAAAAAACCTCCTTCGCCCCTCCCTCCTGCGCCCCTCCCTCCCGTCCCCATCTACGCCGCGCCCCGTGTCGCGCCTGCGCTCTTTCCTCCCATCGCTGCTCGGAGCTCCCGCGTCCCTCCGTGCCGTCCCCATCCGCGTCGCACCTCGACTTCACCCGTTACAATGCACGGACACAATTGCTAATTATTAATTAAGAAGAAATTCTTTGCTTAACTATTCATGTCAGGTGAGTTCGTTAAAACTTGATGATACTCCATTTAAAAAGATCTCTTACAGGGTATTCGATGTCTTCATGAAAGAAAAGCTGAGCAGTATTTGGGATGGCTACAGAGGGTTGTTACATACAACAATAAGGACATCAGTTTCATTAATGTTTAATTCAAGCTTCCTGGAGTGTTACACAACAAGAGTTTCCTGCATATTTAACAACGCGTGCATCCTACTGCACTATCTAAAATTGGGAGTTCAAGTTGTGGTGATCGCTGTCCTAATGTGCCCTCTGGTGGTTTTGTACATGTTTGGGATCTACATCTCCACAGCGCTCTCGCTGTGGCGCCTTGTGCGTCGGGACTACTCTATCGCAGGAGAGGGAGACACCAACATGACACCAGCTTTGGACGTCCTCTACTCGTTAGCCGTCTTCCAGGGCGTCATCTTCACCTACAGGGTCAGCTATTCATCTGCGGCGGAAGCAATAGTGAATGATGTATATCAATGTTACCACTTGGACGACCACCAGGCGCGGGAGTCGGTGTGGGACTACCTGCGGGACACCAGGATCGGGTGCGAGAAGGACCCGTCGTTCGCTCGAGGGAGGAATATGATCACCTACGCCGTTGAGCAGATAGAATCGTCGAAGTCACCTGATGGCTACCTCTCCGGGCTCAGGATCCTGAGCACGCTCATCAGGGAGATAGCGTCCAGCTACACTTGTACTACAACCCATGAGGAGCAACACAGGCTGATGAAACATATGCTCATGTCTCGCCACCATGTCCTGCCCAAACTGCTGCACACGCTGCAGCCAAGAGGCCCACACGACGCGGAGGCGAGGGAGCGCGCGGCGACGATAGTGGCGCACGTCGCCGGCGGCATCCACCTGGAGCGGTTCCCCCGAGCGCTCCAATGCGTAACCTCCCTGCTCAACGAGGAGTATCGCTTTGCGGAGCCATACGACCGTGACTTGGTGCTCGAGAAGCCATCCCCTCATGACGTTGACTTCGTGGATATGTACAGGAAGATATACGAGCGTGAGCCTCCCCATCTGTCACTCGAGAGATACAAGAATCTGGTGGTGCAGGGACAGCGCATCCTCGGGAAGCTCGCCGCCGACGAGTACAACTGCAGGGTCATGAGCGACACCCGAGGCCTGGTCTCCAAGATCATGGCACCAATCAGCTCGGCCTCCGATGGAGGACGACTCCACGTCGACCATAAATACGAATGCTCCGTGATGGCAAAGGGGTCAATAAAACTTATACATCAGCTTGTCTCTCTTCCTTTTGAAGAGTCCCGTGTGAAGCTACGTCGCCAAATCTCGAGTTGCAAGACAGCAATCAGCACCATTGAGAACATCCTCCAGTGCCAAGGTTGTGATGCAGAGCTGCGGAGGCTAGCTGCAGAGCTGCTCACAGTTCTCTCTCTGGACAAGTCTTCTGGTGGTATGACCAGTGAAAACATACAGAGTCTCATCAGGATCCTCATAGACATCTTTGTTCATTACAACAAGGACAGCTCCTTCAGAAAATGTGCAGGTGAAGAGCTGGTGAAGCTGTCTCTTGAGAGTGAAAGCAACGCCTCGGTCATCTTGAAGTCGAAGCTAAAAGACAGTATTGTTGTCGATTGCCTTTCTGAGATGGTTCTGGACGTCGAGAACAACACATTCAGGAAAAGTGCGGCAGATATCTTGAAGCATCTTTGTATAAACCACACCACGGACGATGAATATTGGGACAAACTGAAGAAGGCCATGACCATTGCAATACCAAAGGTAATGATACCTGTCAAATTAACACAAAATGAAAAAGTTCTATGCTGAAATACCTTGGGTTAATCTTTCAGGTGCTCAGAGAATTACTTGGCTATGAGTGGAGACGACCAGAGAGACAAACAGTAGCTACACAGGCGAACAATGTTGGGATTTTCTCGCCACCAGATGCAGACATAGAAGCCCTACCAGATGGTGGTCTTTCACGAGATAACAATGAAGGAAGCCACGCCTCATCTTCCAATCAGGGAAACGGCAAGCAATATACTCCAGAGGAAATAGAAGTGCAGGAAGCGTTGGCATCCCTCTGCGTGACGGTATGTGAGATGCTCATTGCAGCAGATCCAGTTCTGGCTGCTCGGTTCGACGAGATTGCAGCCGAGATCAGCTTGGACTTTGGGATGACCTTCTCCTCCCTCGTGAAAGAAGCAGTAGAATTTGTTGAGAAGAGGAAGGCAAAAGCGTTGGAGATTGTGCAGCCAACTAGTTAGCTAGCTCTGCAAGGGAAACCTGATCATCGATAAACTACCTCTGGATGTTTCTTTTACCTCTGTCATTATGTGAACCATTCAAACTAAACTACCCACGTCAAGAAGCCCAAGACCAGTTCAGAAGCGGTAGCAACCGGACCGGAGCTAACCACGATAAGGCCCAATTTTTCCCGACAAGCCAACTCAAGATACTTCGGCAACTAGTGGATTGTTTAGTGTGCGTCCGAGGAAGGGGATCGAATCCCAACCAGGGGCGGGCCCAGCTCAATTTAAAAGTATTCAGTTAAATACTCAAGTTTTTTTAAAAAAATACATATATGAGATATATATTTCATATGTATACATGAAAATATAGAAAATAAACCCTAATGATCAAAAGAAGTAAAAAAACGTTTCAATAGCAGGCTGGCTTTCTCCTCCCACCTCTCTCATCTTCTCACCATGCAGGCTCAATAGAAAAAAAAAACCTCAAAATCCGCCCTAGACCACTCCTGGTCATTGTTGGTGGTTACAAGTCACAACACGTCCCTCCATCTTGCTCAACGACACGGCGCCACACCGCCATAGAGCACGCACAGATGCAGATAGGGGTGGGCAATTGGTTTAAACCGTAACTTCGGTTTGTTTTTTTCCTACGCAAAATTCGGTTTGGCATGGATGAGCAACCGATCAATTCGGGTTTGGTTTTTTCGTTTGGTTTTCGGGTTTTACCGAAAAACCGATCCCAAGCAGAGCTGCCGCCGTCACACCCCCCCTTGGCGTAGAGTCCGCGTCGTCACCGGCCCCTCCGCGGCACGCACGCCGCCGTCGGCCCCCTCCACACCGCACCCGAGCGCCGCCACGCGGCCGCTGACCCCCTCCACGCCTCGGTCATCTTGAAGTCGAAGCTAAAAGATAGTATTGTTGTCAATTGCCTTTCTGAGATGGTTCTGGATGTCGAGAACAACACATTCAGGACAAGTGCAGATATCTTGAAGCATCTTTGTATAAACAACACCACGGACGATGAATACCAAAAGGTAATGATTCCTGTCAAATTAACACAAAATGAAAAAGTTCTATGCTGAAATACCTTGGGTTAATCTTTCAGGTGCTCAGAGAATTACTTGGCTATGAGTGGAGACAACCAGAGAGACAAACAGTAGCTACACAGGCGAACAATGTTGGGATTTTCTCGCCACCAGATGCAGACATAACAATGGAGGAAGCCACGCCTCATCTTCCAATCAGGGAAACGGCAAGCAATATACTCCAGAGGAAATAGAAGCGCAGGAAGCGTTGGCATCCCTCTGCGTGACGGTATGTGAGATGCTCATTGCAGCAGATCTAGTTCTGGCTGCTCGGTTCGACGAGATTGCAGCCAAGATCAGCTTGGACTTAGGGATGACCTTCGCCTCCCTTGTGAAAGAAGCAGGAGAATTTGTGGAGAAGAGGAAGGCTAAAGCGTTGGAGATTGTGCAGCCAGCTAGTTAGCTAGCTCTGTAAGGGAAACCTGATCATCGATAAACTAACATTGGATGTTTCTTTTACCTCTGTCATTATGTGAACCATTCAAACTAAACTACCCACGTCAAGAAGCCCTAGACCAGGTTAGGAGCGGTAGCAACCGGACAAGCCAACTCAAGATACTTCGGCGACTAGTGTATTGTTTAGTGCGTGTCTGAGGAAGGGGATCGAATCCCAACATTGTATGAACCATTCAAATCCTCCTAATTCCAGAATCCCTCTTCCTCCAACTCTGTTTCTCTCGCCTTTTCCCTGTTCTTCTTCTCAATCTCTATCTTCACTAGATCTCGTAACAAGCACCTTCCAAGAAGGTGAGGGAGGTCATCCAATTTGCTTTAGAAGAATAGAGTTAATCTAGAACTATTATCATGTGTTCTTCATTCTGCAAGCGAGAGTGTTCATCAGTGTTTTAGTATAGTTGTTTATATTTTTTCCCATGAGTTAGTGAAACATGTGTTTCTTCCGTGAGGGTGGGGGCCCACGACAGGCCTGTTTCACCGGTAAACAACCTTGACGAATCAAGTCGTTAAGACCAAATTCGTGGGCATTGTGCCCTTGTGAGAAGAGGAGGTAAAAAGAGCCAAATCGAGATCACCGCGTACTAGGCAGAAAAGAGGCTGGAAACAGGAAGAGGAGTTGAGTCAATGGTCGACAGCAGCACCGAGAACACCAGATCCGGAGGTCAGCATCTCTTCCTGCTCACCTGTCAACCGTCAAGTTCCCTTCAAGAGATGAGCGAGGTGGCTCCGTTGGGACAATCCCCATGGCTGATTTTAGGGGACTTCAACCTAATCTAAGAAGCTAGAGACAAGAAAAACCTCAACCTAGACAGGCGCTTAATCGTTGTGAATTCCGTGAGATAAAGCTACAGAATAGGCTTTACACATGGAGCAATGAGCGGGGAGTCCCCACCCTAGAAAAACTCGACCGCATCTTTTGTAACTCCAAAGGGGACATGTTGTTCTCCTCATATACCCTGCAAGAGTTGTCCTCCTTCTGCTCTCATCACTGTCCACTCTTGCTCTCCCCAACACAACAGCAGCCCCAACGCAAGCCTATATTTAGCTTTGAAAATTTCTGGCCAAGACTCCCGGGTTTCCTTGATGTGGTTAAAGATGTATGGTCAAAGCCAGTTACAACGCTGCACCTGGTTAAGCGCCTAAACTCTAAGCTCAAAACCATGGCCAAAGCTCGAAGAGCATGGAGCAACCGAATCCTTAGTGATCGTCGCATCCAGATCCACCTTGTCAATGAAATTGATCCTAAGGCTGGACCTTGCGTAGGAAAGGCACCTCTCTCAGCTTTAGAGCAATCCCTAGGAAGGACCTTAAAATCCCTATCCTTGGCCTTGCAACGGTTGAAAAGGCGAGAAAAAGACAATGCTCCAGATTGACTTGGCTGAAAGAAGGAGACGCCAACACTAAGTTTTTCCACCTAAGAATCAGTGCCTGACCCCAGAAAAACTTCATACACAAAAGCTAACGCAGTGATGCCATCTTAGAGAGCCATGAAGCCAAAGAGCGGGTGACCCATGATCATTTCTCCTACATGATGGGCCAACGGGTCCAGCGCACCTGCACGTTGAACTGGCAGGAACTCCAACTACCCCAGGTGATGCCTGAAGAGCTAGACTCACAATTCAAAGAAGAGGAGGTCTGGGTAGGTGTCGGGGCCGGATGGCTTCACTAGGGTCTTTTTTAAGACATGCTGAGAGATAATCAAGTATGACATTATGGATTTGTTGTCTAATTTCCACTCGTTTTCAGATGCCAAACTTTGGAAGCATAAACAGAGCGATCCTGATCCTAATCCCAAATAAGAATGACACCTGCACAGTGGGAGACTTCCACCCTATCAATCTAACCCACTCCCTAGCAAAACTGCTCACGAAGATCCTTGCAATATGACTATCCTGTCATATCAATGTTATAATATCACAAGCCCAGAGTGCCTTCATAAAAAAACATTGTATACAGGACATCTTCCTTTATGTCAGTAACCTAGCGAGGAAGATGCATAGAACCAAGAAACCTACGCTCTTCTTCGGCATTGCTAAGGCCTTTGAGTCGGTCTCGTGGGAATACCTACTAAGAGAAGATGGGATTTAGTACCAAGTGGCGGGATTGGGTGGCCCTCACCCTACCAACCTCCTCATAAAGAGTGTCCCTCAATGAAAAACATTGAGAGAGGATAAACCACCATAGGGACTCCGACAGGGCGACCCACTATCCTGCTACCTCTTCATCCTAGCAATGGACCCCCTACACAGACTCCTGGAAAATGCAACGAAGGAAGGCCTCCTAAGCAAGCTAGACGACAGAACAACAAGGTTCAGATGCTCCTTGTATGCAGACGATGTAGCAATCTTCATCAAATCGACAAGGCTAGATGTGGATGACCTGATCATGATCCTAAACCACCTTGAAGGCGCCTCAGGCCTACAGTAAACCTAGGCAAAAGCTCAGTGGTACCTATAAGTTGCAACATGACAGACTTAGACATAGTGTTACACTATTTCACTGGGCCAAGAGCTAACTTCCCCATGACCTACCTTGGAATGCCTCTCGTGGTCAACAGACTCAGAAAGGTCCACCTGTAATACCTCTTAGACAGTATTAAGGCAAGGCTTGTTGGCTGGAAGAAAAACTTACTCTCAGCAGGGGGAAGGAGAGAACTGGTCCAAGCAGTCCTAAGCTCAATGCAGATCTACATCATGACTGTGCTCAAGATCCCTAAGCAACTCATCCAGGAAATGACAAAGTCAAGAGAAAATTTGTTTGGGACAGAGGCGATGAGATCCATGGAGGCAAGTGCAAAGTGAACTAGAAGAGGGTCTGCTGACCGATTAAGTATGGTGGACTCAGAGTCTCTAACCTATAGAAAATAGGATGAGCGCTCCGACTACGCTGGCTAAGGTATGAGTGGACCAGCCCAAACAAACCATGGATAGGCATGCCCACACCCTAGGACGAACAGGACAAGGATCTATTCGCAGCCTCTATAGAGGTTTTTGTGGGGGACGACAGAAAGGCACTCTTTTGGGGATCAACCTGTGCATCTAGCAACCCCCTCAGAACAATCGCCCCAAACCTATACAAGCACTCAAGAAGGAAGAAACACACAGTTGCAGAGGCCATAGAAGGTGACAAATGGATCGACGACATTAGACACGACCTGTCCACAACACTCGTTGCTAAATCTTCCAAGTGTTTCAATGCTTGTGGACCACAAACATCACGCTAACGCAAGGGTCAGCGGATAGTATTCGCTAGAAATGGATAGAGTATGGGGAATACACCGCCAAATCGACTACCAGATGCAATTCCTTGGCGAGGTCCCATCGGCCACGGCAATCATGGTGTAGAAGTGTTGGGCGTCGGCAAAATGTAAGTTCTTCACATGGATACTACTCCAAAACAGGATCTAGATGGCAGATAGGCTCCAACAAAGAGAGTGGCCCAACAACTATTTCTGCCAGCTCTGCTGGAGGAACCTCGAAATGGCACATCATTCTTCAATGAATGCCTGACAACCAGGAAAGTCTGGGATGTGGTGGCAACACGGATTCACCTTCCCCAACTAAAACTAGATAAATGGTTCGACACACCATCCCTTGAGGAATGGTGGAGCCAAAGCGTCAAACAAAGGAAAAAAGGGAGGGCGTCAAGTAAATTGTCATCCTAGTTTCCTGGGAAATATGGAGGGAGAGGAACAACTGAGTTTTCAGGAACGAAGAGTTATCGCTACAATGGATCATAGACCGAATGACTGATGAGATTTGGTTCTGGCGTGCAGGTGGAGCAAAAGTCCCTAATTCCACATGAAGAAGGTGGCACTATCGATAATCTATAACAAAGCAACTATAAACTCGGACATGTTGGACATCCCGCAGTTGTTCCCACCACCCTTATTTTTCTCTCCTTTTTTCTTTTATGTAATTCCTATCCCCAACGGCTATTGTACAGTGTTCCCTCCTTAATACAAGTACACCCCGATGAGGTTTTAGAAAACACACACACACATTGAGCGTCACTAATGGCCACCATGCATGCAGCCTCCCTATGAATTCCCTCCCTTCATCCCTGCTAGATGTCCTGCGGCGATGGCTGCACGCCGCCCTTCTCATAGGACTGTGCGCCAGCATGGTGCCATCCAAAGTGGAACAAACAAAGCAAGAATCAGATCTAGGAGTAGGAACAAGGATTAAGTCTATATGGCCTCCCTCATCTCCTACTCATGATTGAATCACCTTCCTCAACCGTAAAACTGAGTATAACACCTCCTCCATCTTTGAAAATCAGTGTAAATCGACTCCTCGGGTGGTTTGGAAAGTGTACTTGCTGAGACAATGGGTGAGACCCACATGTCAATGACTTCCAACTCATCCCTATTACAGCAACACGTGTGCCATATAATGGCACTAGCGGTCAAAGTTGTACGCCTCAGCCACGTCATGCATCAACCTTCTCTTGCGGAAGCGCAAGGAGATCGAAGTGGTAGTAGGAGAGCATGTCCCTCACAGATCGTAGCTAGGTTAGCGCCGTCATTGTCGCTACGACACCTGGCACCAAGTAGCTAGGTTGGTGGTGATGATCAACACGCAAGCGTAGAGCACTGTTAAGGCAAACTCTAAAGGTCTCACTATGACAATTAACACCAGCTAAGTGACGGAGGCCCTCAATCCGTGCAGCCATCCATGTGATGACTTGGACAAGCAGCTTTTCATAGCAACAATTACAACAACAATAGAGGATGGGACGACACTCCACTTCTAGGACTCATCATGGGTACATGGAAGATGCCCAAAGGACATAGCACTGCAAGTTTACTCATCCAGGAAAAAATGCAGGACCCTATAACAAGCCTTAGATGATGGCAAGTGGATCCAAGATCTAAACCTCTTGCTCAATAGAGGAATGACAGTAGAGCTCCTAGACCAACTGAAAGCCCGTAGATGTCTCCTAGAGGGAGGTGAATAGGTGTTCCTGAAAATTACTTAAATTGTAATGATTAAATTCAACAGGGCCAGAACTTCCAGGCAAAAAGGCCCAAAACTTTCTGGTAGCCTTTCCTGTGGTGCAAGCGTTGTGCAAATGTCTCTTTTTTCTATGGATTTGGACTTTAAGCACTTGGATCATCTCAGGCACCCATTTGAAACCCCTCTTTATAGTATGGCTTTCCTATGCTCAAGATCAAAATGCAAAAAGAAATTTAAATAAATCTCTGATGCCTCTTTTGCATTCTGTTTGTAGGGGGTCCCATGCACACCTAAGCACCTTGGAACTAATATTTGTACTTATCTCAATAAACATATTAGTCCCTTAACCATTTTGTAATTAATCACCAAAACTGATTTAGGGGATTAGATGCACTTTCACCAACTCGTCACCCTATACAACATGGTGTGAGAAGAGGACTTTAACTTCCACTAATACAAACAAAATAAGGTGGAAGCTGATGAGTCAAGGGAAGTACTCAGCACGGTCCGCCTACCTAGCACAGTTCTTTGGCTCGATCAAAACGACCTATGAGGCGATCATCTAGAAGCCAAGGGACTCAAGGAAGTGCAAACTGTCCGCTTGGCTTGTGCTGCAAAACAGGGTGTGGACGTCCGACAGACTAACGACACACAAATGACCAATAATACCTACTGTCCACTTTGTCGACACACCTTGGAAACATCCTTCCACCTGCTCATGGAGTGCAGATATGCGAAGAGAGTATGGACCACACTGTTTGAATGGACCTCTCATCAATAGCTAAACCCGACATCATGGAGTGCACCCGCTATGGTCCACGACTGGTGGATGACGACGATGACTGCTCAAGCTCTGCCAAAAAAGGGAGCCTACACACTGATACTCCTCACGGTATGGGAGTTGTGAAAGGAGAGAAACTAGAGAGTTTTTTAGCATAAAGAGTTATCGATGGCTTCATCGATCACAAAAGTCAAGGAAGAGGCCCATAATTAGGCCTTAGCTGAAGCAAAATGCCTAACAGAAATTGTACCGCTGTCGTACCATAATATGCTATATTCAATGAAATTTGCACACCCTATGCTTTTTCGTCCAAAGAAAAAGTAATCCATGCAGCCACCGTGGCCCAACATATGCCTTGTCCTTGGTCAATGCACGACCATTGTAACCATTTGTTTACACCCAAAATTGGCACCTAGAGTTGAAGTAGGGAGAATTGCCAATATTTGGAAAATTTACAGGTTTCCTCCAGAGCGCTGGTTTAACCACCATGTATGAGCCGGTCAGTCCGGCGGCATGTGGGCCGGTCAAACCGGCAGCATGTGGCCGGTCTGACCAGCAAAGTTCGAGACCGAGTCGATTTTCATCGGTACTCAGGTTTCCTTGCTCCATAAGATATGTTTTGGGTTTCCTAAGGTGTTTACTCCAAATTGGACATGGAGGAGGACCTGTGGGAGGCAAGACCAACCCCTATTTAAGTGCCAAGGCCGGTTCAATTGGAGAGACACAATCTACCCCCCAATCTCTACAATCGAATCGTTCTTTTACTTTTATTTTTCAGCCATGTTTTCTACTTTACCCTAGTTTAGTCCATCTTTGTCGGTTTGTGCCGTAAACCGTCCGCCGCCACTGCGGGAGTGCGACATCTCTTTGTAGGTTTGTCCTGAAAACCTTCCGTTTGCCCACGAGACGGGTATTTATCCATCGTTCTACTCGAATCGGCTTCGCTAGCCGGTTTAATCTACAAAACCCATCTTGGTTTAGTTTTTTGCTATATCAAGGTGGTTGGCGACTCCATATCACCGCAAGACGTTTAGGTGCCCCGATCGTGATTGTCTTCTTGCCAAAAAAAAGTTGTCAACATGATTTTTTGCGACTCCGCTGGGAAAGAAATTTATTCGGCCATATTACGGCCAAATTCTTGATCTACTACCATCAGTCGTCATCGGTTTAGTTTTCTCGCCAAATTATTTTGATTCGGCGATATTTGCGATCAACGGTAACAACAATCGGATTGCTTCGGTAAAAGCCGACCTGCTGGCTGCTGCGCACGGTGGCCAAAAACAAAATCAAATCCAGATCAGTTTATAGGAATCGATCAACACCTTCAGTCCGAGAAAAAGGACATATACTACAACAGACTTTATCTATTGATTTTGGTGAAGTTGATTAGTGCACACACTGTTCGTACCTAAAGAAAATTCAAGATCGTATATTAATCTATTTGGTCAATTTTATGCTATGAGCTATATGGACAAAATTAATCAAGGAATTTCTTCATCAACCATAACGAGCGGGAACGAGATCGACGAGATCACATTGGAGGTGGATCCATCCAATGTCATCCACATCTCATTGGATGATCTTGATGAGGAGCAACGTCAAGTCATGGAGAAGCGAATAAAGGCAATAACAGAGGGGATGCTGATGAGATCGTGCATCAGGACCTCTCAAGGTGTGATTCTCAAGCCTGGACTTCCTCCTAAATTCAAGGTAACCTCCAATCTGCCCGATCCATCTATTGCTATTCGGAAACATATTGATCAGTGTGTAGATGCATCTTTTAGCGCTTGTATTGATAAAAATCATGATATGATAGAAACTGCTTTCAAAACTAATTTTGATAAGGCTATTAAGAAAATTGGCTCTAAAATAGCCAATTATCAACAATACAATGCTACTTCTAGTTTTGCATCTATACAATGTATCTATAATGTTATGGATGGATCAATGGGCGTTTACACAGCCGATTCCCTAGGAATCGGTTATACAAAAAATTTAGCCAACGGTCAGACCGCGCATGACGCCGGTCAGACCACACTCTATGCCGGTCAAACCATGCCCACCATAGCCGGTCAAACCGTGCCCTATCTCGGCCAGATCGTGCCTCCTGTGGCCGGTCTGACCGCATCACTGACTACCAGTCAGATCGGGTCATGGGCTTGGCCGATCGAACCGGGCTGTCTATAGCCGGTCTGACCGACACCTTGGAACCTTGTCTAGATTTTTGTCCCACAACTAATGACACTGATTTTAATTGTTATTTACCTCGTGTTAATGCTGTTAGTCCTGCTATTTCAAATACACATGCTATTTGCACCGATAATCCAATAGCATGTATAGTTGAACCAAGTATTGGTTCGGATTGTGTTGCTAGCTTAGATAATGGCATCATTGAAAATATAACCGAACTAAATGACGGTTCGAATTGTATCATAGGCGATAGTGAAATAGTATTGTCACCTAAGACCAAGTCACAGATCGGTCATGTGAATGTTGGAAAAGATAGTGACAATATCTTGTAGGGTAGTGATGAAATAGAGTTTAAAGCAACATTGCATACATAGGAAAGGCCGTATCCAGAACATATAGATTCGGTTTCATACTTGCAAGGATTTGAGGTGCCCAACTTCACAAAATTCACAGCTGAGGATGCTAGAACAACAACGGAGCATATCGGCCATTTTATTGATCAATGTGGTAAGACCGGTAATGATGATTTGCTTAAGTTAAAGTTGTTTCCTCTCTCTTTGTCAAACTTTGCATCTACATGGTTTAGTTTACTTGCTCCTAATTTAATTTCTACATGGTCGCAAATGGAGCATGAGTTTCATGATTATTTTAAAGATGAGAGCTTGATGGAGCAAAGACCGATCGATAATTCATCGGTCAATTGTGATACTATTTCAGTTACACTTGTTGCTAAGACCGGAATTATTCATGATTCTCTTTCTATTGTTCCTATTGATTTTGATGACAAGAAGGTGTTGATTTGGTCTAGTCAAGCCGAATCTATAAAAGGAAAAAATGTTATTATTAGGGATCCTCGGCCCGAGATAATTAGGATCAATAATGTTAAGGCCGAAGATCGTAAAGTTATAAAATTGAGTCATTTAGTTCTATAAAGACTAAAAAGTCGAAGCTCATTTTTGAGATGCTTATGGCTAAATACAAGAAGGGATTAGCTGGTCAACGATTTGATAATCGTACTAGTGATGTAAAAAGACCAAGATCACTTCCTAGAAAGAGAGTTGGTCAAACGCCAAAGCAATCGGAACCATCAACAATATCAACTTCATACAAACCTCCGGTTGTGACGCCATGGTATCCATATCCAATGCCACCGTTTGGCTATCCTTTTATGTATTATATGCTGTGGATGCCTCAACCACCTATGCCGTTTCATCAAGAATGGAAGGAATCACCTAGGTCAATACCAAGTCATTCATCTAGATCAAGACAAGATCATTTCTCACAAAAGGATTGGTCCGGCAGATCAAAGGCGAACAAGATAAAGAAGGTGTGCGTGAGAAAAGAAGCCAAAGCTCCGGAGGTCGTTACTATCAAGGAGGAGTTTCAAGATGTTCAAGTACCTACTGGAGACGCGACAAATGGGCTACAAGTAGAGAAGACTGAAGCCGACATCATGACTGCCAGCAATGGTGGTCTAACGGGACAGTTGAGCAGTCTGACTGCCAGCCTACGACCGGTCAGACCGAGCCATCAGACCGGTCTGACCGACTACTTACAGCCGGTTTGACCGAGTCCAGAGGCCGGTCTGACCGAGTGGCACCTGAGATGAGTAAAAAAATTGAGGGAAACACAGGAGCTTCCACTTCGACCACAAATATCAAAAATCATTGGTTGGCTCCTAGAAAACAACCGCAGCCAAAGTGGATACTCTCCGGCTTATCTTGCTCTCAAAGGAGGAGGCTACTACGTCTTCGAGCCATAGGTCAAAAAGAAAAGAAGGTCGAAGATGTGAAGAACAAAACATGTGATGATTTGAAGCCTCAAATAATACATAAGCAAGTGTGGAGACCCAAGAAAGTAAAAGCTAAGAGACTGGTGATTTTCCAGAGTAGTAATAAATCCAATTTGAAGAGAGAAGAATCTTCGGTCATTAGAGAAAACTCTCCTCCACATGTTTCTATGAGTGCTACTACGGTGTTTGTCTTGCCTTTGAAATTGTGCAATCAAGAAAGCCGATTTTGCTCGGGGGGAAAGACATTAATATGCTCATGAAGAAATCAAGAAAGATGAACGGCGATGGATACAACATCACATCTTTGAGCCTCCGTTTGTTGGATGCTAAGGCAAGGTATGGGTTTATGGTGCTCATCATTATAGTATGCATATGCCATGTTAGAACATTACTTGCTATCTAGCACATGTGTGTTTTGCTTATCAAATTGATATTATGCATATATGTCGCAAATGCCAATTATGAGTGGTGGAATTGGCAAGTTGGCATATAATTTATTTAAAGTATGATTCGGCTTGTTGGTCTTTGATATTTATTAAAAGCCAAATCATGCATGTTTTGATGAATCACCATAGAAAATATAGATTTCATAATTATTGCATCATGAAATTTTGCTTCTTAGTAATCCGGCTAATGTCAATGGTCAATGTGATGATTTGTTCTAGAGTTGTTTCCTTTAGAAACATTGGCATTATTATAATATTTTGCATACATGTTTAAACCGATTACTTACGCTTGTAGTTTATTGGAATTCATGCATATGAGACATATGACTTTGGTGATTCATTATTGATCATACTTCAAGTGGCTAAGTGTTTTTGATGCCTTGATGATTATTGTTTCAAAAGCCACTTGAATTAGTATTCATCTAGGCATATTAATTACATGTTATAATTCTCATATGTCTAGAAAGAAGGAATTTTGGTCCAATAATTTGATATACCAAGCATCTGGCTATAATATCAAAAAAGGAGTCTTTTTAATAATGGAAAATTCGGTGCTTGATTTTAATTCTTTGGGCAAAATTGGCGAAGTCACAGACTGTGGGCGGTCTGACCAGCGCATCACTGTCGGTTTGACCGCAGGAGGCCGACGGTCTGACCAGCTTTGTATGGCCAGTCTGGCCGGTGAGAGGTAGAGGTTTGACCTGCATTGCGTGGCCGGTCAGACCGGGTTTGAACAGGAAGTTGGGAGCCACGATACACTTGATTCAGAGGCCGAATTGATTGTAAGTTTGGACATTTGTGCCCAGAAGACAGAAGAAGACTAGATAATTTCTTTGATTGAGTATTTAAAAAGATCTTAGTCTTGGGGCAGTTCCAAGGTTGAGCTTTAGATTTCATAGGTCAAATTTATCCTTCGTCTTCGAAAGGGCATCGATTCGTGCTAGTTACGGTGGAGTACTTCATTAAGTAGGCCGAAGTCGTGCCGCTCAAGAATATGACTCATATGAAGGTAATTGACTTTATCTTGAAGCATATTATACATAGATTCGGTATTCCCCAAACATTGACTACGGACCAAGGGGCTTCCTTCATGTCCAAAGAGCTGAAAAGTTTTATCGTATCTTATGGTATCAAATTGTTGAGTTCTTCTCCTTACTACGCTCGGGTTAGTGGACAAGTCGAGTCAAGCAATAAAACATTGTTAAAGTTAGTCAAGGAGAAGATCAAAAAACATCCGAAGTGGTGGCATGAGGTGTTTTCTGAAGCGTTATGGGCTCACAGAATATCCAAACGTGGTGCTGTCAAGGTTACTCCTTTTGAGTTGGTTTATGCATAAGAAGCCATTTTGCCGGTAGAGGTGAATCTTGGCTCTCTTCGATATATAAAGCAAGATGACGGTTGAAGACTACAAGACCTTGATGAGAGACAATCTTGATGAGGTAATCAACAAGCGTTTGAAGGCTTTGGAAGAAATAGAGAAAGAGAAGAAAAGGATGGCTAAGGCTTACAACAAAAGGGTGAAGGCAGAATCATTTCAAGAAGATACTTGAAAAAATACTTCCCGGACGTTTGGCAAGATGCTTAGGAAGTTCTATAGCCAGTAATTAGATTATCGTCCTAAGACAACATTTTCTATGCTTTTAGATTCACGATGTTCATCAAAAAGGCAGGGGGTATGTGTTTACATCCAAAATTGGCATCTAGAGTTGAAATAGGGAGAATTGTCAATATTTAAAAAAACTGTCGGTTTCCTCCAGAGGGCCGGTTTGACCGCCATGTATGGGCCGGTCAGACCGACGGCATGTGACCGGTCTGACCGACCGAGTCGATTTTCATCGGTACTCGGGTTTCCTTGCTCCATAAGGCATGTTTCGAGTTTCCTAAGATGTCTACCTCGAGTTGGACATGGAGGAGGACCTGTAGGAGGCAAGACCAACCCCTTAGAGTCAAGGCCGGTTCAATTGAAGAGACACAATCTACCCCTCAATCTCTACAATCAAATCATTCTTTTACTTTTACTTTCTACTTTACCCTAGTTTAGTTCATCTTTGTCGGTTTGCGCCGTAAACTGTCCCTCGCCGCGAGAGTGCGACATCTCTTTGTAAGTTTGTCTTGAAAACCTTCCGTTTGCCCAAGAGACGGGTATTTATCCATCGTTCTACTCGAATCGGTTTCGCTAGACGGTTTAATCTACAAAACCCATCTTGGTTTAGTTTTTTGCTATATCGAGATGGTTGGTGACTCTATATCACCGCAAGACATTTAGGTGTTCCGATCGTGATTATCTTCTTGCCAAAAAAAGTTACCAACACCATTATCATCCGTACTGTTTTTGTCATATTTACTATATTTTGGTATGTAAAAAGTATAGGTGAGGTAGTCAAGACGAAGACCTAGCTCTTTGACAATACAGTTTTCTTCAAATTTTCACTGGGAAACACTACGGAGACCTGAAAGGGTGATAGGACGTTTTTTAGAGGTTTGGTTTCCCATTGGGAGGTGGAGGTTTAACACATTTGCAATATTTGTTATTTCACAATTTTGCTTTCAGTTTGTAATCAAACTTTTGAAATCATTTCAAAATTTTGAATTCATTTCAAAATTTTGAATTATATTAAATTTACACAAAATAATCCAAGGCTCAGAAGTATAATCATTTTAAATTAAAAGTTTTCTTGTGCAAACAATATGGTACAAATCTATTTACTTTGAATATTACAAACTTTTAGAAATTTGAAGTATAAAAGGTCTTATTCTGTACTTACAAGCACTGCATGCAAGCATGAATGCAATCAATGCATGCATATGCATGTTAACATGGAAATGATAACAGTTTATCGTAAGTACTATCCCTGTGTTCATCAATGAATTTTCAGGAGGTCCACTCTTTTACACAGAGATGAACATTTTTTTTTAAAAAAAGGATATATTAATATCCCAGCTTCTATATCGATTAATGCATATGACTGTTTATTATTACAGTCACACAAAAAAACTCAAAACTCCAAAAAGATAATTAAAAACACAGTAGTACACATTTAAAATTCAATTCTATTGCTAAAATATCAGCCAAAGTAGCAAACATCTCTATCACGGCTGACTCAGTAACCCTACAACCCATCTTCATAAACAGGCGATCATCCTCCTTCTATAATAAAGACCAATGTCTTGTCCAATAGGTTGTCCTAAAGATAACAAAGGTGTTTTCGCATTGTCAAACATAACTTCGTTCCTAGCTAGCCACAGAGACCAACAAATAGCACTTGCCCTCACCAAGATTTACAACTTCATTTTCTTATTTAATCCCTATAGCCAACATGTGAACAAATTATGTATGCTAGTTGAAAACAATCCATTTTGATGTAGCCCCCACACAAAGCGATCACTTTGATTTTTAAGGTGAACATTAACAACCATGTCAACAATATTGTACCAAGCTTATAAATTTGTTCCCGACAAAGATCTCCTGAAAGCTACATTTAACGGCGTTGTGGACAGTACTATTCTAACAGAAGCACTTTTCTTTCACACAATGCTATATAATGCCGAGAAAAACACTCTAAAGGGTCGTGTTGTTATCCACGAGTCCTCCCAAAAACGCACTTAAAATCCATCTCCTAGATCAAACTTGTCCATAGACAGAAACTCACTCTTGACCTTCATAAGGCCAGCCCAAAGCTGAGAGTACCCTCACATGTCATGTATTGAAGCTGAGTTAAGGATTTATCTCTTAAACTATCTTCAGCAACAATACCTAAAATACAAGACCTATTTTATGTTTGAGTAACGTTACAGACAAAAAATTCAATACTCATGTTTTTGTCTTCTCCAACAATAAGACCCAAAAGATTATCCTTTTTGCAAATGGGTCTTCAGGAGAGAGGATACTTATATTTGAGTAGTGTTTTTTCTGATACTCAAAATAGGTCTCTCATATAGATATATAACACTGTCGAAGACCTATTTTGAGTTTGAGTAACTATATAGGTCTCCTGTTGAAGATGGTCTTAAATATTTTTTTTCAGATGAATATAATCCAGGCTGAGTATGATTTTATTATTGAACAAATGACTATGATTTACTCAGACTGGGTCCCGTTGACATAGCTAGCATGGTCGATTACCACTGCCATTTCCGATGCATCCACTCTGCGCAGTTGTTCCTCTGCTTCTTTCACGAGAGAATCAAGAGTCTTTGGGCCGCTACTGCCAGATATAACCATGAAGTTCTCGATGTCCGAAATTTCCTCCGCAATCTTGGACAGTGATTCCATCAATTTCTTTGCGTCTGGTATGGCGTCGCGGCTTCCATGTTTAACAGTTAGTATTAATATCTCCGTGACAAGCTTAAATGTTTTCAGGTCGCTGACGGTACAGAACCATCCTCCTAAGAATTGGACTATCAGATTGAGGTTCACTAGAATGCCGAAGCCGGCGGCTTCACTGATAATCGCATCGACCAGAGGAGCCAAGTCTTGGGCATTCATTAAGTTGAGTGACATCGTCACACTTAGCGATAAAACTGCTGTCAGAATTTCTCTGTTCTGTTTGTACCAGAGATCAATTTTTCCATTTACAGATTTCATATTGAGTGTTTTTGCAAGCACCTGCAAAACATTAAGTTTATCATTAGTATGACATGCTGATAAAAACACAGCAAAAGTTATTATTGTTTTGTTTGCTTTAAACAAACTACCTTTGGCATCGCAACCTTCAGGTGTTCTTTGAGGTTCTGGACATATTCATCATCGTCGTCGTCGTCAGGGTGATGAATACAAAGCTGCTCCAGGATTTGCGCTGTGATTATTCCGCACTTGGTTGTTTCTTCAAGCATTTCGGTGAGATCACCGACCACATCTTGTTTCGCTTGCAGTATAATCTTGGTGTTTTCTTTGCCTTGGGAAGACAGCGCTGCAAGCATTTCACCAGCCAACAACATGGAGTCACTGGGTCCTCGAGTGAAGATGAGCAGCAGCCTCTTGATGAAATGCTCTTTCATTTTAGCTATGGTCGAAGGTTCATCGTCCCCGCGTAGTCGGCTGTAGATCTCCAGTGCTCCTTCCAAGAGCAAGCAATCATTGCATTGGTCGCAGTGTAGAATCTTCTCCATGCTGTCCATTGCGTCCGTGTTGCCTGAGATTTCACGGCGTAGCTTGTCGCCGGTGGACCCAGGAGCGGCCACAAGGCGGCGCACCACTTGAATGGACGCGCCGATGAGTTCCCCGGTGTGCATCTTATCCCTAGCATCATTGTGATACTTGGTGTGCTGCAGATCGGAACGTAGGGGTACCATGATTTTGGCGAGCATGCCTTCCTTCTCCGCGACGGCACGGCACCAGTCGTCGTGGGCGACGAGCTTCCCGAGGAGACGAAGGCCCTCCACAGCCAACTCTCGCAAGAAGTAGAAGTCGTTATCAGCTTCGTCCTCGCTGGGGGCCTCGAGCAGCGAGGCAATCGAGTGGATCCCTCTCGGGAAGTAAAGCTGCTCGGGGCGGAGGTCGCCGGCGAGGTGTGTCATGATCCACACACCGTACATCCTCGAGTATCCCCTAGTAGAGGAATCCAGCAACTGCATCACCTTCTGGAGCAGGTCGCCGGAGGACGGCGACCAGACGAGGTGCTCCTTGATGAGGCTGTGCTGCTCTTCGAGCTTGGGGTTCGACAGGAGCACATCCAGGATGCTTGCCCCGCGGATGAAGCGCGAGCAGCCTGAGGATTCGGACTCGTTCATCGTGTCGACGGCGTACTTGACCAGGTTCCTTCCTTTGGCGAAGGATGGATCGTTCTCGCACCCGATCCTGGTCTGCCGAATGTATCGACGCAATGAATCGTGTGCAGAACAATATCGCCAACACTGGGTGTTGGACTCGTACGCCTCCGGGACGGGGAAGTTGTACGCCTTGGCCACGTCGTGCGCCACCCTTCCCTGGCAGAAGCGCGAGGAGAAGCGGTAGTAGGAGAGCACGCCCTGGAGAAGTACCAGGGTGTAGAGCACGTCCAGCGCCGCCCACATGTTGGTGCCGCCGCCGCCGCCGCCGTAGTCGCGACGCAGCAGCCGCCAAGCGGCGAGGCCGGTGGTGATGACGAGCCCGCAAGCGTAGAGCACCGTGACGGTAAGCGCTAGAGGGCCCGCTACGACGGCGAACACCAGCTGCTGGACCAGATAAGCGACGAATGCCCCAAACCTGAGCAGCCATGCCCCCGATGTGCGCAGCCACTGTGGGCATCGCTCTTCCTTTTCCTCGGTGGGCCTGCGGACATCGTCACGATAGAAGTCCTTACTGTTACTGTTTTTGGATACGTAAAATGGATACGTAGTCGAGACAAAGCCCCGGATGTAGGAGAACACAATTTTCTTAAAATTTTTGCTCGGAAACACCGTGGTGACCCTGAAAGAGTGAAAGTATGTATTAATATATATGGCACTTTTTGGTCAAAAATATATATATATATGGCATTTTTCTCTCCCCGTGCAAATCAAATTGGATTCTGCATTTTTTATGGACACTACTAGAGAAACGATTTTTCTGTACGAGCCCCAATAGGTTCCAGGCGGATCATAAGAGGCCGCGTCTGAAAAAACCGGTCCCGGAGGCCGGCTATTGGACCGCATGGGATATGCATTATCTCGTGCGGTCACTTAAGCGACCGCACGGGCTATTATCCCATGCGGTCGTTTAAGTGGATCGCACGGGACATAACGGCCCGCACGGAATAATGGTGCATTATCTCGTGCGGCACATTTAAGTACCCGCATGGGATAATGCATTTTCCCGTGCGGGACATTAAGTGGACCGCATGCGATGATGCCGCCATAAATTTTCCGCTCAACCCGACAGTTGTGCACTATACCATGGTGTTTCTCTCTCCAAAAAGGGCAATTATAGGGGAATGTTTTTAACTTGAATTTTTCAATTGGAATCAATACAAAAGGTACCATACTTGATCATCTTCTTTATTTGCTTCCGTTTTTATAAAATTTCATTGGTTGAATGCGAACATATTTAAACTTGTTTGAATTGTTATATATTGAGAGCTATTTTTGTAATTTGTAGGTCAAATATTTTGTTTTTTTATTGAACCATTTTTTGATAACTACTTTTGTCTCATTATTATTATTTGTTGTACATGAGGTTTTAGTTATAAAGTAGGATTTAAGTTTAATTTGTTTATTTAGAAAACACCGGAAATATAATATTAATTTATGTTGTCACTTTTTTAGATGGATCGGATATGGATGTATGAGACACGGAGAACTCATCCGGTGTTCATGAGAGAAGCATCAACATTTATTGATAAGGCTAAGACACATGCTTTGAGGGAGAATAGAAAGGATATTTTTTGTCCTTGCGTGGATTGCAAGAATCAGAAGATGTTGAAAGATCCGAATGTAATTCTCGGACACATAATTCAGCGTGGATTTGTAGAGAAATACACCGTTTTGACTTATCACGGGAAAGTCGCCCCTCCGGACGAGAATCCTGAAGATATTGGGTTCGATGAGGCAGAGAATTTTATAATTGAGGACATGTCCTGTGAAATGACGGGTGATTTTGGCGGCTATGGTTTTGACGAGGCAGACGTTGATATTGATCTTAATCTTGAGGATATATTACGGCACACTGAACCAGAGGTCCTAACAAAGAAAACAAGAGATTTAAACAATTGGGAGGCGTTGCAGAAAGCAGCGAAAGATCTTTTGTACGATCAAGCAAAGGGATGTGATATGGATTATACAGTGTTGCGGTCGGTGCTAGAACTTCTTAGATTGAAGGCCATGCATGGATGGTCTGATACTAGTTTCAACGACTTGATGAGTCTCCTGATAGCTATGCTTTCTAAGCCTAACTTGTTGCCAGCTAACACCTACCAAGCCTAAGCCTAACTTTTTTCTAAGTCTCACATTTGAATTGCAAGTGATTAAAAAATAAAATAAAATTAGTGGAAAAATTATATTCATGTTATTTAGACCCGCTTGAGTCATTATCCTGTAAATGAGAATAAATTTTGAAATTTTCTTCATGAAACATGATTAGTAACCTATTGACTGAATGATTTTAAAATTATATAAATAGCAAACGAAGTCGGAAAATCATGAAAATTGTCTGGATGTCATGATATTATACGTAGAGGCTGTGGTAAAAAAGTGAGAAGGTTTCGAATATTTTATCAGATACGACGCTCACAAAACTGAAGATTCTTTAGAGAAGATTAGAAGTGTTGACAAGGATTGGTTAGATTTGGAGATAAAGTGACGGTCGAATTGTTGTTTAAATTCAAAAGTTTTTCCATAGGCAATAATTAGCATAGATTGATTTATGGAAAAATTTGGTAATTTTTGAATCAGTTTGATAATTGTTTCATTAATATCCAATTTGATACAAATTATTATTGAAGGGGGGTCAATTATCGCGTGCGGGCGGCTTAACTGCCCGCATGGGAAAATATCTTCCCGTGGGACTGCTTAAACGGCCCGCACGGAAAAACATTTTCCCGTGCGGGCGGTTTAAGTGGATCGCACGGGATGATAATTTTCGTGCGGGCAGTTAAGCCACCGCACGGAAAGATGATGGCCTATATATACTCGCGCGGGGGCTCCCAAATTTTTCTAAGTCCCAGCGAAATCCAAACAACCACCGGCCGTCGAGCCGCCAAAATCTAGCACCCGTCGGATCCCGCCCGTTCGCCGTCCCGTGCCGCGAGATCCGCGCCGCCGTCGCCAACCCTAACCCTCGCCGCCGCCGCGCCGCTCAACCCTAACCCTCGCCTCACCGCCCCATCCCCTCTCTCTGTCGCCGCTGTCGGCCTCAAGATTGTCGCGCCGCCGTTCGTGCCCCTTCACCGACCTCACCGGCCGTCATCCGCCCTTCACCGTCCCCCTTTCTCTCTCTCCGTCGTCGTCGTCGGCCTCAAGACCGCCGGCCCCACCACCGCCGACCCAACCGCACGGCCACCTTCACCAAGACCGTCGCCCCTCCACCACTCCACCGCCTCCTGCCTCCCCCACCGCCGGCCGACGCCTCCACGCGGGCCGCCACCGCCGCCCGACGCCTCCACGCCGGCCTCACCGACGCCTCACGCCGAACCGCACCGGCCGGTAAGAATGGATGATGAATGGATGTTAGATGAATGGAATGAATGGATGGATTTTTTTAAGAGGTTAGATGTTAGATGGATGTTAGATGGATGATGAATGGAATGAATGGATGGATTTCATGTTTATATTTAGAACGTAATCCACTCTAATAGCATGGCCTTTTCAGCCTTTGTAAATGTTCTGCAAAACAACATGATTGATCAAAGTTAAAATGTGAACAATGCCAATTGTCGGTTGTTTAAAAACAGATGGAAAATATTTTGGATGATGTAAATATGGACTGTTTATTTTAGGATTTTAAATGTTATTATTGTAAATAGATTGTAAAATGGACTGTTATTTTTTCATGAATTGTTTTGATGTGAACTAATTGATGTATTTAATGTTACTGAGAGAGAGAAGAGGAGAGAGAGAGGACAGAGAGGAGAGGAGAGGATCAGAGAGAGGAGAGGAGAGGAGAGAGATACCATCTTCCCGTGCGGTCGACTTAACGGACCGTACGGAAAGATCCATTATCCCGTACGGTCGTGTAAAGTGGCCCGCACGGGATAATCGATCTTCCCGTGTGGGCCACTTAAGCCGACCGCACGGTATAATAGATCTTCCCGTGCGGTTGGGCCGCCCGCATGCGAAAATGGTCTTTTCGTAGACCTTTTCGCGCATGCGGACAGACCTTCCACACGGGAAGATGTCTTTCGATCCGCATGAAAAAATGGTTTCTCCAGTAGTGAGATATACACTAACAATCTTTATTAAAAATGGTTTCTCCAGTAGTGAGATATGCACTAACAATCTTTATTGTCTGTCTTAAAAAAACTATCTTTATTGCCTATATTTTTTTCATATTTTTTTGTTACTGCTCCCTCCGTTCTATATATTATACTGCATCCCTAATTTAGATTTATTACCATACATATAAATTTTGGACACATGTATGACATTGATTCATGCATGAATGATTCAAAACCCAAAACTTTTTATAATGTGAAAAGGAGAAAGTACAAAATTGATGCGGGGCATGACTATCAGTAATAATCACAATATAAAATTTATAATTTTATGCATTTCATTTGATATTACAAACCAATAACAAATTTAGCACTGCTAATAAAGGGGGCAATGCTGATAATTTAAAGTTGAACATGCAAGACTAGATTAGAAAGTAGACTAACCCGACTGTCTCTATGAGGGTAATTATGGTGAGACTCCAAAAATCCTTCTTTTCTAGCGCTGACACAAAGCCGCCAAGGAGGATAACGGTGGTCCATAAAACCACAAGATAGCCCATTCCCCTGACGGCCATTGACATGTATCCCATAAACAGAGCATAATTGTTGATAGTCTTTACTTCCTCCCAATTAGAACAGTCAATGAACCTACCCATTCTTTCTTTTCATGCAGAAATGTGGAGTGGAGAATGCAGTAAGCAAATATATATAACCTCACAAGCTCTCAGCATCCTAGTTGTTAAATACAGACAACTTGGAAAACAATGCACTCTGAGAATGAAAATAAAAGTTGACCTACGGCACACAAGGTCTTTGTCAAATTAATGTCTAGCCTATTAGTCTAGCTAGTTGGCACCAAATGAGCTTCTCTCCATCGCAAAATATAGGTCCCTCTAGTATTACGAATCTCTTCATTCCAAAATACAGCTACTAATACTACTAATCTAGACAGGACTTTCGTGTGTCCTAGGTCTAGATTCACACTATATAACTATATTTTGGATAGTGAAAGTAAAACTTATTAATTATTACATTCTATTTATGCTTTTTTTGAGGGAGTATTTTATGTTAAGTTAATTCACTTCAAACTCCAAGAACAAATGGGTAACAGAGGGTAAACTATCTATTATAGTAAAAAAATGCTACGTACTAATGGTTGAGTGAACTTATACTACTATGCTCAGCAATAAGTATGACTATAATGGCTGAACACCCATTAGTGATACATTAGTGATAAGTCATCCGGATCCACAACGGTCTATAATTATAAAACGTTACAGATAACATTAACCTTTAAAGGTTAATAATTTACAAACTATGAGCCGTTATAGATAATAGATAAATTCAGCTATAGAAAGTGTGAAATCATCGTCACCGTGCCCATCGCCATGACATGCTTGCCATGCCTATTTCCCTCGTTGTCATCATTGTTGCTTCCATGCTAAGTTAGCTGTAAACCGTGCCCATCATCGTTGCCCTCTCACCATCAACAGTAGAAGCTGGGGACATTAGATATAGCCTCTTTGGCCTTTAACTGCGCTGCTGATCCCACATCTAGAGCTAGAGACGGAGGAGGTTGATCGATTTAAGTCACATGACATTCTTAATTAAACAGAAGTGATAGAATGCAATATACAAAAATCGTTATGTTATAGAACAAAGTAATGTGAACTTTTTTTAGATGCTTACTTAAAGTCGTTACTAAAACCGCTCGGGGCTAATCTTTATTACGAAATTTACAAAAAAAATCGTCATACAACAATGACATTTTTCTTGTTCGTTATAGGGAGTTATAATATTTGTTGTAGTACCTGAAAATTCTATTGAATGCACATTGGTGATTCTGTATAAGGGTTTGTTTGGTTTGTAGGAATAACAAAGGATAGACTGAAGTTGCATGTGCGTATCCTAACTAGCCAACTTGGCCTGGTCGTCCTTAATTTTGTGGCGATTGACAAGGGATTTTAAAACGGTTAACGATTCTACGGAAAGATTCTTCCATTGGATGATTGGATCGTTACCAAACCTGTTTGTCACCTCTGTCCCAAAGTCTCTTCAGATTCCATTTCATTGTTCGTACTAGTACAGTACCTTCTGTATAGTTGGTAGCTGCATCTTCTATTCTTCTAGCAACAAGTCGGTCTAGCTGCCAGGCTGCATTATCGTCAAAATTGACAAAATTATAAAACGACTGACGATGGACGCAGTCTTTGCTTATATACATTGTCGAATCAAAATTGGCAAAATTATAAAAAGACTGACGACGATGGACGCAGTCTTTGCTTATATACATTGTCGAATCAAAATTGGCAAAATTACGTTGTAACTATACTTCTATGTAACTTGGTTGGAGGTGAAAAAAATGTGATTAGCGCAGCAAGTAGTGTAGCTACCTTGTAAGGCGAGCTCACGAGTTCTCAACTTTTACCACTCACGTCCACGTAAAATATTTTTTTCTCCTCTCTAGCACAATCATAAAGCATACATTAGTGCAGAATCGTTTTTTTCGTGCGAAAGGTCAGCCCATACGTCCGAGAAGGTATGGGAAAATCAAATTTTTGCGTGCGGACGGTCTAACCACACGAGAAGATCTATTATCCTATGTAGTCCACTTAGAGCAACCGCACGGAAAGATCTATTATTTCGTGTGGCCCACTTAATATGACCGCACGGGATAATAGATCTTCCTGTGCGGTCTCTTTAAGTCGACTACACAGGAAGATAGAACAATTCCTGTGCGGCATTATATGTTTTTGCCGAGCCGTTTGGGAATATTCCGTCCTATATTAAAATCGAATTATTGAATAATACGTGTACTACATATCGAGGTTATCGTTAGTTGCATGTATATAATTTATCGTTAGTCGCATGTATCATCCAAAAATTTCACATCACTAGTTTACAACCAATTTCACATATATAATTTGACATCACAAATTTCATAAAAATAATTTCAAATCATAAATTTCTCATCACACATTCATTTGAACACATTCAGTTCAACACATTCACTTGAATAAATTTGCAAAAAAAAAAGTAAAACTAACCGGCGGTGGTCGATGAGGAGCCAGCGGTGGTCGGTGAGGAGGAGGCGGCCGCAGTGGAGAAGGCGGCCGCGGTGCACTAGGCGGCCGTGGTCGGAGGAGACGACCGCGGTGGAGGCACCGGCAACGGTGGAGGCGGCCGCGTGGATGTGACGCGGCGGCGACGGTGGAGGCGGCGGTCAGCAAGGAGCCAGCGACGGTCGGCAAGGAGGAGGAGGCCACGGTGGACGAGGCGGCCGTGGTCGGAGGAGGCGACCGTAGTGGAGGCGCCGACGGCGGTGGAGGCGGCCGCATGGATGTGATGGCGTCGGTGGCGGTGGAGGTGGCGGTCGGTGGGGCCGACGACGGTTGGTGAGGAATGCGACAGATGGGCGGCGGCGGTGGAGGCGACGGGCCGGTGAGCGGCGGCGGGCGGTCGCTAGAAAACCTGACGGCGCTCAATCTAGGATTCGTCGGGACTTAGAGAAAACTGGAGCCCGCCCGCACCCTATATAGGCGGTGATCATCACGTGTGGGCTCTTAAGACGTCCACATGCGATAATCTATAAAACTAAAAAATATCAATGCACATATTAATTTAATTAAGTAATGTAAATACTATTTTTATTATTTGCCATGACAACTTAATTTTGGTCTGTAACATTGCCATAAAAATATCAATCGATTTCGGTCAAGTCAGAATATATATTATTCACAGATGGTTAAACTTCTCACATAATCTCATATAACTTAACTAAAAATTAAAGTTTGCATAATATATAATATTTTCAAACTCGTATGCACCTCAAATTTGGACATAACCTTAACATTATTACGACCTATGAAGTTATATTGCCACTTATTTTGCCAAAAAATATTTTTCTATTTTCTAAGTAATTGCATAATGGACCCTTGTGAATTGTAACATCCTAAAAATCGTAGAATCAAAATCGGAACGTAAAAATCGGAACTTTCAAAAACCGTGGCCTATTGCTTCTTCTCGGGTTGTTGCTTCTTATTTGCCGCTCAGTTGCATAAATTTAGTCGTGGTCAATTCCTTTTTGGTGTATTTGGAGGTTTCGGAGTTGTCAAACGGTGATGCGAAAGCCGCATCGGATTTTAAAAAGGAATTTGAGGAAGGTGCGGATTTGCGAAAACGCGTTTGGGAAATATAAAATAAAATTTTGGTTGGGGGAAGGTAAATTAAAACACAAAATAAATAATAAAATTCTCAGCGAAGTTCTCGAAATTTGGGAAATTTTTGAAAATAAAATGGGTGAATTATGAAAATTTGGAAAAAGAAATTTAAATAAATATGAAAAATAATTATGGAAAATAAAAGTCAAGAAAAAGTTTAAAATATAATGTTAAAAATTATTTTTGGGATATTAGGATTTATTTTGGAATTTTTAGAAGGAAAGAAAATAGAAAAGGAGAAAAGAAAATGGAAAATCGGGAAAAAGTGAAAATGCACTGTTCATTAGCCGCCAAGTGTTCGACGCCGTACGGCCGCGCGCGCGCACGCCACGCGCCGCGCCGCGCTCGCGCGCGCGACGCCCTACACCGCGCGCCACGCGCCGCGCGCGCGCCCGCCGGACCCCCACCGCCGCCCGCGCGCCGCCGCGCCGGCCGCCGCCGCGCTGCCCCACGCCGCCCGCCCGCCGTACGCCCCGCACCCGCGCGCGCGCGCTGCGCCACGCGCCCGCCGCCGCGCGCCCCGCCCGCTCGCTCGCACCCTCGCGCGCGCGCCCGTCCGGACCCCGCTCGCGTCCGCCGCCGCTCCACGCCGCAAACGCCGCGCCGGCCCGGCCTTCCGCGCCGCGTGGAGACCGCCGTACCGGCCCTCCCGAGCTGCGCCGCGTGCGCGCGCCGCGCCGCGCACGCCCGAGCCGCCCCTCCCTCTCCACTCGCGCTCGCGCCGCGCGCGCCTATAAAAGGGCCGCGCCCGCTCTTTCGCCACACCGCCGCCGCTCCTCTCCCGTTCCCGAGCGCCGCCGTCAAGAGCCGCCGCCGCAAGTCGAGCGCCGCCGTGCGCAAGGCCTCCCGCGCCCCTCCGCACCTCCCCGAGGCCGCCGTCGCCGGTGAGCCCCTCCTTGTGCCGCCCTTTTCCTTCGCTGCCACCGCCCTCGTTTTAGGGCGCCCTGGCCGAACACCTTGTGGCAAATGAATAGTGCCGCGAGAAAAAAAAAAGAAAAAGAAAAAGAAAAATAGGGAAAAATTTTGGAAAATTTGGAAAATATTTTGGGATAACTTGAGTAAAATTTTGGGCAAAAATAAATTATTTTCTCGCATGTTTTCTCGGTGCAATGTTTGAAAATCGGAATCGGACGTTTTCCGAAATTTCCATTCGCATCGTTTTTCAATCCGGATTCCGTTTAATTCTTTCCCGCCATCGAAATAGGTTTCGCCTTTGTGCTCAAACCCTCAAATTTCGAGCACAAATTTTCTTCGCTAATATTTTCAAACGTGACTCCCAAATTTAATTGCGATCGCCGACTTTGCGAAAACCCTAAGTCATCGCTCGATTCCAAAAACCGGATTTTCCTCGCAACCCTTGTCCTAACTCGAGTAGAATTTTCGGCAAAGCTTTTGGAGTTGTTTTCATGGCTTTTGTGGTTCTTTTCGATCTCTCGGTGTTCGTTGAATTCTAACTGAATTCAATTGATCTTCCGCACGTACGGGTAGCGCTGAAGAAACCAAGATCGACACCGCGGAAGATCCCACCCCTCAAGTGTGCGAGCAAGGCAAGTCTTCACACCCTTTGAACATATCGAACCCAGTTGTGAAATGATGTTATTTTAAACTCTAAACATGCATGCTTTACGAGTACCTATACTTGTTATGCCATTCCTTGCTTTGATTACCTTTAGAATTACTCCTTGTAACTCGCGATGTGATACAAACAACCGAAGAATAACTTCAAAACCGTTAGCCATGCTATACTTAGATCTATGCATACTCATGATTTTATGAAAAAGCCTTGTGCTTGGGCAACTATCTTAGGGAAGGTAGTTGAGATTCGGCATGTGGAGACATGAGCGCCACATGGCCGGGAGAATGATGAACTAAGTTTGATGAAAATTGAAAGTACTATACAAATGTTTTAGACTGGGCGGCCGGATGATTTGGGTGGATTCCGGAAAAGGCAAGTGCCGACCCTGGTCAATTAAGGACCGAGCCATGAGATAGCCGGAAACGAGCCGCACAACCGTACTTCTCGAATGGGTATAGACCTAGCTGATTAGATAGCCGAGCGGAGGCGGTATCCTTGCATAGATGGTTCTCTATGATGTGGTTATGGGATGAGGATGAGGCTGTGGCCTTTGTTATAAATGGTGGAATTAAACTACCGTTAATTAAACTTAAAGATTGGAAATGTCTTCCCTTACCCCGGTGCGCTAACTCCTCTCACCGCTAGAAAAGGACGGCTAGAGTGCATGAGGGCATAAGTTCATGGAGCGGGTGCGCCAAAGTAGGTTATCGAAAGGCTTTGCCGTGACCGTCTCATGTGTTGAGGCGTAGGCTCATTTGTTGGGCTGTTGCGGAGTACGGGTAAAGTGTACATCCACCGCAAGTGTGAGTGAATCAATCTATTCGAATAGCCGTGCTCGCGGATATTGAGCATCGTGACAAGACTTTCGCTTGGCTAGATTTTAAACTTAAAACTGCTGGGACGGGTATGCATGATGGTTTCATACGCTGGTGGGTCAACTTCTCGAGAAGCGAGAAGGGGTAGATTCCCGAGAAAATCATGACGAACCGGAGGCGGGAAGCCATCCTTGGAATCACGATGGATGGTAGACGAAATCTCGTCGGGATAATGAACTATGAGATTAAAACTTGATTTGGCTAGACGATAGGCTTGTGAAAAGAATTGTGAAACCGGCTTTACGCAAAAATAACCCTAGCCATGTTCTTTGAATAACCCTATCATATGCATCAATTCGTGTGTGACTTGCCGAGTACGGTTGGTACTCACCCTTGCTATACGCACAAACCTCCAGCTGATGGAAATGAAGAGCCAGAAGACCCGTACGCGTACTACCCGGAGGGCGAAGGAACTGACGACGCATACTAGACCTTAGCCCCGGTCGTTGCCTGTGGCAATTGACGAGCCGCTGCCTCTTTCCGCTGCCTTATCTAAAACTCTGTTTTTATATTGTAATCGGACCATAAGGTCCTTGGGACGAACAAATGCCTTCGGGCCTATTTATGTAATAATGGTATTGTAAGACTATTCGTGCATGCGCACTTGATTATCCAGTACTGCAATCGTGGGTACCAACTACTTGATCCAGGGAAATGGTACTATGAACACGAAAGATTCCCGACTCAAAATCGGGGTCCACAGAGCGGTATCGAGCCATGCGACCGTAGGCTAAGACCAAATGGCGCCCTACCCCTAACTAGATGGCTAAAGGGAAATATCCCTACGGTAGGATCGTTTTAAACTATTACTTCCGAAAATGCAAATATATCTTTTCTACATCTGTATTTCTTTTTACCAAATGATTATGATAGTTGCCTATACAAGCAGATGTCAAACCACGACGGAACCTGGGAAGTCACTATCCCGCGAGACGAGGGGTTCGTGGTACAACTTCAGTCTCTACTATGGTGTTTGAGGTACCCGGAACCACCCACTTATCACACCAAAAGACATGGCTCCGAGATGTATCCAGCTGGGAGGCAGCCGTATCCATAGAAGCCCGCATGGGGAGTGAGACATCCTACGCTTCCACACTCGTTACCACGGGATCTAGCAGAAGCAGCTATTCAGGATGCCGCTCGCGAGGCCTTCCTTCGCCTTAATGCGGAACACCGTGCCGAACTCACAATGACAGAGTTCGTGCATCATCCTTACCGCGAAGAGGGCAACCCGGTGCACCGTGGAGGCTACCCCCTGCTGCTACAACCCGATGGTCACGCGTTTATCGCGTTGGGCGGAGACAGCCGACGACTGTTACGAGGAGGCCCTGCTCGAGATCAACGATCAGCAGTCACGCCTCAATGATCCGGCGACGCCACCAAGGCCGTGGGGACCAGATAAGTATGCCGCGACTCACCGCAGCCAATGGTGCTCGATGAGCAACTCTCGACCGCTACATGGCCCGAGGGAGGCTCGTAGAGCCGGAAGAGCAGCTCAGAAGAGCAAGCAGCAGATCAACCACTAGAGGAACATGCGCACTCGTCCCGTCTACGCCGCAGTACTTCCACCGAGCCCGTACCATCACCTCCCGCCCCGTGCCCGACCATTATCACCTTATGACTCCAGCATGCTTGGATACTTTTCAAGCTATGATGGAGCAAGCTTTCATGTTGAGCACAGAGCCTGCACCGTACCTGGTAGACCCCACTGCTGCCACCCCGAGCTCCATACCAGTACCCTCCGAGCCGGGATCAGGAGAGGGCAACCCCATCCAGATCTACACCGATACGGAGTCTGAGGCAGAGCCCATGGAGATCAAATGGGAGTCTAGCGACACCGACTCAATGGAGGAGGAAGTTCCCCCTCGTCGCCCGACTCACACGGAGGCCCCTCACCCGCCGATCGCTCGCAAGAGTACGCGGCCACCGAGTCGGAAGATTCGGCGTGACTCCGAGGCCACCACCTCCGAGCCGTGGGGACTTCAGTTTGCTTCAGCGGCAGACCACCCACTTCCGGCGCCTGGCTCTTGCGGATGGATGGAGGACTAGGCGGGAGGACCTTCCCAGCTCGGCAGCACTTCCTATTTACCCTTAATTAGTTGATGTAGTTGAACGATATAGTTATTGTTGCTATCCTGGCATGGAGGACTGTGTGTGTACAGTCCGTGTACCCCCTTATGTAATATTATGAACCTGAGCACCGCTTTGCGGTGTCTTAATTCGTAAGCTTATTATTAGTTCACCCTGTCTGTTGTTTAAAGATCATTCAAAGGAACTTGAGGAAAAATTTCCCTGGGAACTATAACCTAAACTAGTCCGATCTCTTAATTCATCTACCTTCTTCAGATGGCACATCGCCGCAGAGCCGCAGCAACCAACGAGAACCCGCCAGAACCCAACCCCTCCACCCTGGCGGAGGTCATGGCTTTGCAGACCCAGCTACTCCAAGCGATTGCTAATAATCAAGGAGGTCGAGGAGGATCGAGTCTGGGCGAATTCATGAGAGCTAAGCCACCCACTTTTTCCACGGCCGAAGAACCTATGGACGCTGAAGATTGGCTAAGAGTGATAGAGAAGAAGCTAACCCTCGTCAGAGTCCGAGAAGCTGATAGGGTTGTCTTCGCTACTAACCAGCTGGAGGGTCCCGCAAGTGACTGGTGGGATACCTACAAGGAAACACGAGCCGAAGACGCCGGCGAACCAACATGGGAGGAATTCACGGCTGCGTTCCGTGAGAATTTCGTGCCAGTGCGTTATGAGGATGAAGAAAACGAGTTCCGTAGGCTGCGTCAAGGGAACACCTCGACAAGAATATCTGAATAAGTTCACCCAGCTTGCCCGTTACGCCACCAGTGACCTGGCAGACGAAGAAGAAAAGATAGACAAGTTCATTGAGGGGCTAAATGACGAGCTGAGGGGACCAATGATCGGGCAGGATCACACCAGTTTCCAAAGCCTCATCAACAAGGTCGTTCGGCTTGAGCATGACCAAAAGGTGGTAGACAATAACCGCAAAAGGAGGCTCGCTATGGCTCGCCCATTTCAGGGAACGCCACAACGCCCCAAGGGAGCCACCCCGTCTGGATGGAAGCCAAACGTCCCGGCAGCGGACGTTCTCTCGCTTCCGACCATGTCAACAGGTCAGCTACACCACAGCTTCGTACACCCACACCAACCCTAGCCGCTCCAGGAAGAAGGAATGTGAGCTGTTTCAACTGCGGAGAATTCGGGCACTACTCCAATAGCTGCCCAAAACCACGCAACACCCCTGTGCGCACTGGCGCCAATGCAACACCCGTCAGGAACCCCCCCCTGCGGCGGGACGAGGTCCGCTTCAGACCCCGCTACCCAACGAGGCCGCCACCGGGTTTCGACGTGGCCGGTGAATCATGTGCGGGCGGAAGAAGCACGGGAGGACCGAGCGTATTGATGGGTATGTTCTCTATCAACTCTACACCGAGTTAAAGTTTTATTCGATTCGGAGCCTCGCATTCATTCATATCTTCCCAAGTAAGCAAACAACACCACCTACACCAAGTAGCACTTAAGAGGCCTATGTTGGTACACTCACCGGGGAGACATAACCGTACCCCATGCCGCATTAATGTGCCCATACGGATTAGAGACGTGGTGTTTCTCTCAAACCTTATGGTGCTATCGCCCCAAACCATAGATGTCATACTCGGGATGGATTGGTTGACCAAAAATAATGGGATTATAGACTCGGTCGAAGGGAAGTCACGGTATCCACCCCGTGGGATCACCGATGAGCATAACTATGGATCAAAACCCAAGGCTATGCGAACAAGCTGCGGGAGTGTTTACCATGCTACCTCTAGGCGGAATGCCGTAGTACAAGAATACCGGACGTGTTTCCCGAGGAATTGCCCAATGCCCCGGATCGCGACATAGAGTTTATCATCGATCTAATGCCCGGTACGCCCCCATATCCAAGAGGCCTTATCGAATGCCGGTCAACGAGTTGGAGGAACTCAAGAAGCAAATAAGAGAACTACAAGAGAAGGGATTTGTACGCCCCTCTTCCCGGGAGCCCTACTCTTCGTCAAAAAGAAGGATGGGAGTATGAGAATGTGTGTGGACTACCGATCGCGAATGAAGTAACTATCAAGAACAAGTACCCGCTGCCGGATCGATGACCTATTCGATCAACTTAAGGGTGCACAGTGTTCTCAAAGGTTGATCTACGGTCGGGATACCATCAGTTGAAGATTAGAGCCGGAGATATTCCTAAGACGGCGTTCTCTACACGTTACGGCTTATACGAGTTCACAGTGATGTCCTTTGGATTGACCAATGCCCCGGCATATTTTATGAACTCGATGAACAAGGTATTCATGGAATACCTGGACAAATTCGTAGTGGTATTCATCGACGATATACTTATCTACTCCAAGAACGATGAGGAACACGCGGAGCATCTACGACTAGTACTTGGAAAAACTACGAGAGCACCCTGTATGCAAAGTTCAGCAAATGCGAGTTCGGCTCAAGGAAGTCGCTTTCTCGGCCACGTGGTTTCAGCCGGAGGAGTAGCAGAGACCCCGCCAAGGTCGAAGCCGTTACGGAATGGAAGGCACCCAAATCGTGACGAAGTTCGAAGTTTCTTGGGCTTGGCCGGTTATTACCGACGGTTTATCGAAGGGTTTTCCACGTAGCCCGACCTATGACTCAACTTCGAAGAAGGAAAAGAAGTTTGAATGGAATGAGAAGTGCCAAAAAGCCTTCGACCAATTAAAAGAAAAGTTAACCACTGCCCCAATCTTGACCTTACCCGACAACCGGAAGGACTTCGTAATGTCTGCGATGCATCCCGACAAGGATTGGGAGGAGTATTGATGCAGATGGGAAGGTCGTAGCGTATGCCTCTCGCGATTACGACCCCACGAAGAGAATTATCCCACACACGACCGGAATTAGCCGCGATTGTACACGCATTGAAGATCCGGAGACACTATCTGATCGGAAACCATTGTGATGTGTATACCGATCACAAGAGCTTAAAATATTTCTTTACTCACTGATCTCAATCTACGACGAGGCGATGGCTGGAGTTGATCAAGGATTACGCTAGGAATCCATTATCATCCCGGCAAGGCAAATGTAGTGGCCGATGCGCCGAGCCGCAAAGCCCAATGCAACCACATGGGATTGGGAGGTATGGCCGCGAACTTCAAGAAGAAATGGCCGGACTCAATCGCACTGATTCCTCACGGAGAGGTGAACTCACTGGAAATCCAACCCCTACGAGAACTCAAATAGAGGAAGCCCAAAAGGGAATGGGGAAACCCGGAAATCAAGGAACGCATGGCGCTGGACGCGCTAAGGAGTTTTCGTAGATGACAAGGGAATCTTGTGGTACAAGAAAAGAATCGTGTGCTCGAACGAGGCGGTTTGAGAGGATTGATTTTAAAGGAAGCCCACGAATCGGCATATTCGTTACACCCTAAGCACGAAAATGTACCAGGATTTGAAAGGAGAATACTGGTGGCCCAATATGAAGAGAGATGTAGCCGAATACGTAGCCATGTGCGATGTGTGCCAAAGGGTGAAGGCCGAGCATCAACGCCCACTGCTTGCTGCAGCCACTCAAGATTCCCGAATGGAAATGGGACGAGATAGGCATGGATTTCATAGTAGGACTACCTAAGACCGTGATCGGTTACGATTCCATTTGGGTAATAGTGGATCGGCTCACCAAGACCGCGATTTATACCGGTGAAAACTAACTACAACGGCGCCAAGCTAGCCGAACTATATATGAGTAGGAATGTATGTCTTCACGGTGTACCAAAGAGGATCATATCGGATCGTGGTACCCAATTCACATCTCATTTTTGGAGCAAGGTCCACGAGGCACTCGGCGTCACCTCGCCTTCGCATCCGCTTACCACCCGGGCAGACGAGGCGGGCGAGAGGACGAATCAAGTGCTAGAAGACATGCCGAGAGCTCGTGCGTTGGATTTCACCAAGGATTGGGAGAAATGTGCCGTACGCCGAGTTCTCCTACAACAATAGCTATCAAGCCGGTCGAAGATGTCGCCAAACGAAGCTTTATTTGGTCGCCGATGTCGAACCCCATTAATGTGGTCGAAACCGGTGAACGAACCGTATTCGGCCCGACATAATCAAGGAGGCCGAGGAAAAGGTTCGCCTGATCCGGGACCGACTACAAGCTGCTCAATCACGACAAAAGAGCTACGCGGACACTCGTCGAAGAGAATTGGAATTCAAAAAGGTGACTACGTGTATCTAAAGGTCTCACCACTACGGGAACTCGGAGATTCAAGGTCAAAGGGAAACTCGCACCACGATACGTGGGCCCATTCTTGATAAACGCTAGGAGAGGAGAAGTGGCTTACCAATTGGAACCGCCCGAGAATCTCTGGATGTCCACCCAGTGTTCCACGTGTCACAATTGAAGAAATGTTTGCGGGTACCGAAAGAGCAAGCTCCTTTAGAAGCCATCCATGTCCACAGTGATCTTACCTACCCAACATCCAATCAAGATACTAGACGAGGCGGAAAAGAAGACACGGACCAAGTCATGGCGCATGTACAAGGTACAATGGAGCAATCACACGGAAGAAGAGGCTACCGGGAAAGCGAAGAGTTCCCGAGGACGAGAATACCCACACCTACTCAAGAACGGTAAGAAATCTCGGGGACGAGATTTATTGTTAGGGGTAGGTTTGTAACATCCTAAAAATCGTAGAATCAAAATCGGAACGTAAAAATCGGAACTTTCAAAAACCGTGGCCTATTGCTTCTTCTCGGGTTGTTGCTTCTTATTTGCCACTCGTTGCATAAATTTAGTCGTGGTCAATTCCTTTTTGGTGTATTTGGAGGTTTCGGAGTTGTCAAACGGTGATGCGAAAGCCGCATCGGATTTTAAAAAGGAATTTGAGGGAAGGTGCGGATTTGCGAAACGCGTTTGGGAAATATAAAATAAAATTTTGGTTGGGGGAAGGTAAATTAAAACACAAAATAAATAATAAAATTCTCGAAGTTCTCGAAATTTGGAAAATTTTTGAAAATAAAATGGGTGAATTATGAAAATTTGGAAAAAGAAATTTAAATAAATATGAAAAATAATTATGGAAAATAAAAGTCAAGAAAAAGTTTAAAATATAATGTTAAAAATTATTTTTGGGATATCGGATTTATTTTGGAATTTTTAGAAGGAAAGAAAATAGAAAAGGAGAAAAGAAAATGGAAAATCGGGAAAAAGTGAAAATGCACTGTTCATTAGCCGCCAAGTGTTCGACGCCGACGGCCCGCGCGCGCAGCGCCACGCGCCGCGCCGCGGCGCGCGACGGCCCCTACACCGCGCGCGCCACGCGCCGCCGCGCGCCGCGCCGCCGGACTCGCACCGCCGCCCGCCGCGCGCCGCGCCCGCCGCGCGCGCGCGCTGCGCCACGCGGCCCGCCGCCGTCACGCCCCGCACCCGCGCGCGCGCTTGCGCCACGCGCCGCCGCCGCCGCGCGCCCCGCCCGCTCGCTCGTACCCTCGCGCGCCGCGCCCGTCCGACCCCGCTCGCGCCCCGCTCGCCGCTCCACGTCGCAAACGCCGCGCCGCCCGGCCTTCCGCGCCGCCGCGTGGAGACCGCCGTACCGGCCCTCCCCGAGCTGCGCCGCGTGTCGCGCCGCGCCGCGCACGCCCGAGCCGCCCTCCTCTCCACTCGCGCTCGCGCGCGCCGCGCCTATAAAAGGGCCGCGCCCGCCTCTTTCGCCACACCGCCGCCGCTCCTCTCCCCGGTTCCCGAGCGCCGCCGTCAAGAGCCGCCGCCGCAAGTCGAGCGCCGCCGTGCGCAAGGCCTCCCCGCGCCCCTCCGCACCTCCCCGAGGCCGCCGTCGCCGGTGAGCCCCTCCTTGTGCCGCCCTTTTCCTTCGCTGCCACCGCCCCTGTTTTAGGGCGCCCCGGTCGAACACCTTGTGGCAAATGAATAGTGCCGGCCAGAGAAAAAAAAAAGAAAAAGAAAAATAGGGAAAAATTTTGGAAAATTTGGAAAATATTTTGGGATAACTTGAGTAAAATTTTGGGCAAAAATAAATTATTTTCTCGCATGTTTTCTCAGTGCAATGTTTGAAAATCGGAATCGGACGTTTTCCGAAATTTCCATTCGCATCGTTTTTCAATCCGGATTCCGTTTAATTCTTTCCCGCCATCGAAATAGGTTTCGCCTTTGTGCTCAAACCCTCAAATTTCGAGCACAAATTTTCTTCGCTAATATTTTCAAACGTGACTCCCAAATTTAATTGCGATCGCCGACTTTGCGAAAACCCTAAGTCATCACTCGATTCCAAAACCCGGATTTTCCTCGCAACCCTTGTCCTAACTCGAGTAGAATTTTCGGCAAAGCTTTTGGAGTTGTTTTCATGGCTTTTGTGGTTCTTTTCGATCTCTCGTGTTCGTTGAATTCTAACTGAATTCAATTGATCTTCCGCACGTACGGGTAGCGCTGAAGAAACCAAGCATCGACACCGCGGAAGATCCCACCCCTCAAGTGTGCGAGCAAGGCAAGTCTTCACACCCTTTGAACATATCGAACCCGGTTGTGAAATGATGTTATTTTAAACTCTAAACATGCATGCTTTACGAGTACCTATACTTGTTATGCCATTCCTTGCTTTGATTACCTTTAGAATTACTCCTTGTAACTCGCGATGTGATACAAACAACCGAAGAATAACTTGTAAACCGCTTAGCCATGCTATACTTAGATCTATGCATACTCATGATTTTATGAAAAAGCCTTGTGCTTGGGCAACTATCTTAGGGAAGGTAGTTGAGATTCGGCATGTGGAGACATGAGCGCCACATGGCCAGAGAATGATGAACTAAGTTTGATGAAAATTGAAAGTACTATACAAATGTTTTAGACCGGCGGGATGATTTGGGTGGATTCCGGAAAAGGCAAGTGCCGACCCCGGTCAATTAAGGACCGAGCCATGAGATAGCCGGAAACGAGCCGATACAACCGTACTTCTCGAATGGGTATAGACCTAGGCGATTAGATAGCCGAGCGGAGGCGGTATCCTTGCATAGATGGTTCTCTATGATGTGGTTATGGGATGAGGATGAGGCTGTGGCCTTTGTTATAAATGGTGGAATTAAACTACCGTTAATTAAACTTAAAGATTGGAAATGTCTTCCCTTACCCCGGTGCGCGAACTCCTCTCACCGCTAGAAAAGGACGGCTAGAGTGCATGAGGGCATAAGTTCATGGAGCGGTACGCCAAAGTGAGGTTATCGAAAGGCTTTGCCGTGACCGTCTCATGTGTTGAGGCGTAGGCTCATTTGTTGGGCTGTTGCGGAGTACGGGTAAAGTGTACATCCACCGCAGGTGTGAGTGAATCAATCTATTCGAATAGCCGTGCTCGCGGATATTGAGCATCGTGACAAGACTTTCGCTTGGCTAGATTTTAAACTTAAACTGGGACGGGTATGCATGATGGTTTCATACGTGTGGGTCAACTTCTCGAGAAGCGAGAAGGGTAGATTCCCGTAAAATCATGACGAACCGGGAGGCGGGAAGCCATCCTTGGAATCACGATGGATGGTAGACGAACCGTCGCCGGATAATGAACTATGAGATTAAAACTTGATTTGGCTAGACGATAGGCTTGTGAAAAGAATTGTGAAAACCGGCTTTACGCAAAAATAACCCTAGCCATGTTCTTTGAATAACCCTATCATATGCATCAATTCGTGTTGACTTGCCGAGTACGGTTGGTACTCACCCTTGCTATACGCACAAACCTCCATGATGGAAATGAAGAGCCGGAAGACCCGTACGCGTACTACCCGGAGGGCGAAGGAACCGACGGCGCATACTAGACCTTAGCCCTGCGTTGCTCGTGGCAATTGACGAGCCGCCTCTTTCCGCCTTTATCTAAAACTCGTTTTTATATTGTAATCGGACCATAAGGTCCTTGGGACGAACAAATGCCTTCGGGCCTATTTATGTAATAATGGTATTGTAAGACTATTCGTGCATGCGCACTTGATTATCCAAGATCGCAATCGTGGGTACCAACTACTTGATCCAGGGAAATGGTACTATGAACACGAAAGATTCCCGACTCAAAATCGGGGGTCCACATGAATGAACCTATAGAAATATTTTATTGCATACTCCTATAAATTTTTATATAGATTAGACTACATATATGTTGTTCTAGAGGAATTTCGAATTTTTTTAAGTAATATACTATTTTTTAACAATTAAATAAATTTTTGCGTGCTTTTCGAAATTAATTCTGATTGAACTGCAAGTACCCCAAATAAGGTTTAAAAAGAAACAAAAAATATATATGTGCTCCTATATTTGATTCTATCATATATCAAAGAATTAGATAGAGAATTCAATAGGTTGCTATAGATAATTAAACCTTACATCTCTAAATTGGTTTACAAAAATTGTAATAATATCAAAGTTTGGTCAGAAAATTCTATAAATTGACATGACAACTTAATTTTGGTCTGTAACATCGCCATAAAAAATTCAATCAATTTCGGTCAAGTCAGAATATATATTGTTCACAGATGGTTACACTTCTCACATTATCTCATATAACTTTACTAAAAAATTAAAGTTTGCATAACATATAATATTTTTGAACTTGTATATACTTCAAATTTGGACATAACTTTAACATTAACTCAATGTTACGACATATGAAGTTATATTGCCACTTGTTTTGTGAAAAAATATTTTTTATTTACTAAGTAATTGCATAATGGACCCTTGTGAATGAACCTATAGAATTATTTTATTACATACTCCTATAAATTTTTTACATGGATTAGACTGCGTATATGTTGTTCCAGAGGAATTTCAATTTTTTTAAAGTAATATACTATTTTTAACAATTAAATAAATTTCTACATGCTGCGACAGGGAGGAAAAACAGACTTTTTCTTCCTAAACAGTTATGGGCTAAAAGGAAACAGGGACGAAAAATATATGAGTAGAATATATGGGCTCATCATCGCGTGTGGTCCACTTAAGGGACCGTATGGGAAAATGGATTATCCCGTGCGGTCGCTTAGGTCGACCGCACGCGATGTTGGCCCATCATCGTGTGCGCCCACTTAAGGGACCGCACGGGAAAATGGAATATCCCGTGCGGTCGCTTAGGTCGACGGCACGCGATGTTGCGGCATTATCGTGTGCGGTCGCTTAAGTGGACCGCACGGGATAATGCATCTTCCCATGCGGTCCATCAACCGGCCCTTGAGGATCGGTTTTCTAGCGGGGCCATGTATGGCCCGTCTGAAACCTATTGGGGGCCTCATCTAGAAAAACAGTTTTTGTAGTAGTGACATCTAATGGTTGATGTGCTGAAAATTGAAAGTATTGCACTCTATTTTATGCCGATGGATTTTTATCAATTCAGTAATTCTAGAATTACTTGGTAGTTGCGCAATGTATTTTGGGATAATAGAGAGTCGTCTCAAAATAGTTCTCTTTTAATTCAAAATTTGTCTAGTACTACATGTCCTATCAATCACCTTATATTTATTTCTAGGTTTTTGTTTTTTTGTAAGGAGTACTCCCTCCATTTTATTTTATAAATCGTTTGACTTATCTGGTTTTGACCAAGTTTATTGAAAAATTAGCAATATCTTTAATGCCAAAATAGTTTTATTAAATATAACATTGAATATATTTTGATAATATGCTTGTTTTGTGTTAAAAATATTATTATATTTTTCACAAACTTGGTCATACTTAAAAAAGTTTAACTAGGAAAAAATATAAACTGGCTTCATATATAAAATCACAAGACTTTTTATCCAAAAGCGGAACTTTGAACTAAAAGTTCAAAAACTTTATACTCGTGATTCAAACTTTCACTATAAAATCCCAAAACTTCTAATCCAAAAACTGAAACTTTTAACAAAAGAAAATAAAAAACTTTGTACTCATGGCTCTCAATCTTTCAATACAAAGTTACAAAATTTGGGAAAACTTTCAACTGAAATTTCCCATGAGGGTGTCAATATTTGACGAAAAAATTATTGGGCCTCCTCGTCGTCGCTGAGGAAGGACTCGTAAGTCGTAACAGCTCACCAAGTGGAATAAGGAGGAAGAAGGGGACCCAGCTTGCCGAAATCTCGCCGGGAAGCAAAAGAGAGTAGGGGGTGACAAGTTCAGGAGGAAGGACGAGACTAGATTTATCATGAAAGAGGAGGAGGATGTGGATGCTCGTTGTTGTACTCGCCGCCATCTTGCCAAGGGGAGGAGCAGGGCGTGCCGCCATGGAATGTCGGACGTAGAGCACTGCACATGGGCTCCGATGGGCGGCGGAGAGCCGGGAAATGGTGGATTTTTGTTCCTGTATGTACTAGGGTTTAAGGGGAGACATGAACATTGGGGCCCTTCTTCCCCAAGTATGCACTAGCCGCTTAATTTCTCTTTCTTTCAATACAAACATAGGCGGTGGCGCCGCCATCTTTGCCGTCTCTCTTCGCCGGCCGAACTCAAATATGAACAAGAGATCGAATCTGTTCTTGTTCCATTAATTTTGACGTACCCTTACAGGATTACTCCTTCAGATCGGAGACGAACTCCAACCATCGGCATCCCACACTGCAGGCGCAGGCTTCCTCATGCGCTCGTCGTCTCGTGGTGATGCGGAACACCGTGGTTAGGATCTTGTTGGGCCACACATCGTCCGGGATGGCCACTCATGCATAACGAGCAGCCATATATGCAGCGGCAACATCTTCAGGTGGGGGCAGAACAGAACGTCGGCAAGGCAGCGAACGTCGCGGCGTTCCGGTGGTCAGGCTTGGCACCTTGGCAATCTATCCCCTTCTTCTTCTACTGGGTGTCCTTAGATTCTAGAGCATTCTAGTAATTTGTATCGCCTAGCTGCTTCTTCTTTCTCCTTCTTCACTAAGGGGGCGTTTGGCAGAGCTCCAGATCTTGAATTCTGGTGAAGTGGAGCTGGAGCCCTGCCAAACGCTACAGCTCCAAACAGATCTAAATGGAGCACTCCAAAAATTAAACTAGCAAGTTGAAGCTACCTTCCATCGGCTCCAAACTCCACTCAGTGAAGTAAGCTAGGATCCGGAGTCCGACAAACGCCTCCTAAAATACCAAACACTTGTTTGCATTTGAATTGAATTGGGGGTGAAGTGGGTTGTTAACAAACCGGAACAGGCAGCGACATCGCACGGTGTCGAAAGGAGCGGCTACGGCTACGGCGAAACGAGATCCTCTGACGTATTACTCTCTGATGTTGGGTCGCTGACATGTGGGCCCCATAGCTCATGGGCCCACATGTCAGCGACCCAACGTCAGAGGAAGTACGTCAGAGGAACCGTTTCCCTACGGCACTGCTCCAGGTCTCCTCGTGCTTGAGCCGCGTCGCTCACTCAGCCGTGCCGAGTCCCGCCATTACCTGTGTGTGCCCAACGCTCCAGATTTAATTTCGATGCTTTTGTCTAGTGTAGACGTTGATTTCGCATGTTGAGGCAATATACTTTATGGCTAATCTCAAACACAAGCACTTAGCTGGTTTTTCACCTATAGTCTTGATTTTGAGATTTTATTTATTTTTGGCTATGGAGTAAGAAAATTATCAATGCCTCCAGACTTTCAGGTGTTGAGGGGGTGAGGTACAAATGAGACCTTCTGGAATGAAATATCAAGCAGTAAAACATTATCTCAACAAATGCAAGCACAAAAATAGGAAGATCAAACGAGTGGCCATTAGCCTCCTCATTTGTGGGTTGAAGACCAATAACGTGACAATTTAAGTGTGTATCAAGATTTGGCTCATCAGCCAAATGAACTCTGCAATTCTGCACGAGTTCACCTCTGCTGGGAAGCTCAGGGCAATAGTACAACGGTGACAATCAGTCATCGTTCAACTGCCTGAGATAATTTTGAACACATTCATCTGCATAATGACTTGGAAGTTGGAGCTTTGCTGGTATTGTTCTGGACCAATTACAGACATGCCAAGAGATTTGACAACACAGTAATCGGTCAAACGCAAAAATTGCATGCATATTCAGTATCACCAGAAAGGGAATGTTGGGTATTACAAAAACGGGAATGTCAGTCAGGGTGTACAATCATGAGAAGGCCGAGCTTTGGTATAGGCTACTTTACTCTGCATTGGACTCATACATAACCCCTCCAATCAAGAACAAGCACTGGATCCAGTTCTTGCCATCGATCTGCAAGCATTACTCTACAAGCCATGGTGTCAGAACAGATTCCCATTCGCAGAGTTCGCCTTCTTTGAACCATAGAGCTACAGACAGAAAAAGTGTCATGAGTTTATCATCTGTTTGTAAATAACAAAATAGCAGGGTCACAATAAAGTTAAGTCCAAGCTAACAGACATGCACGTCTCTAAGCACACAGTGCTGCTGATTTTTTTTTTTAAAAAAAAAAACTGATCCTAATTGCTGTGTCAACTACTTCATTCTTCATAGTACATAAAAATTTAAGTACTGACCCTCACGATTCTATGCACCTTATTATTGTTACCATGACTACAGGGAAAAAGAGTAGAACTTACAGATTTCACGCTTGCCGTTATCAGGACTGTCACTTCCGTGGACAACATTCCTGCAAAGCAGAGTCCATAAGCAGTGGCGCAGCTACGTGTAATTTGTGGGGTCTGCTGACCCCACAGGTTTTTGCAAAACAGTCCAAAAACTATTGATATTTGCATTGTAACAATAGAAAACTTAAAAGAATTTTACAGCTTTGACCCCACAGGTTTTAGCCGCTGGCTCTGCCAGTGTCCATAAGAAATTTAATTTCTTTGACAAAGAGATATATATGCAGAGATATCCGCTAAAATGTGAGATGTGGTAGATATAATAATAGTGTTAAAACATGAAAGACTGTTTGATTCCAACCTTCCTGTTTGAACTGCAAGATCACCCCGTATGGTCCCTGGTTCAGCTTGAAGGGGATTAGTAGCTCCTATTAACTTGCGAGCTGATGCAACAACACCATCTCCCTCCCAAGCCTTACAAAACAGAACAACAATAAATTAAATTGGGAAAGAGTTTACTGATCAAAGTGCAGAGCTACAAATATGTTTGGTTCTTTACAAATATATATACCATGCAAACAACAGGGCCAGAAGTTATGTACTCGATCAGACCGGGAAAGAAAGGTTTTTCCTTCAAATCCTTGTAGTGCTCCTGTGCACATAAGAGAGAATTAGAGCTCATTGATATAACATAATATAGTCCTGGTGATTCCCTTCCTATGTGAAAACAAAGATAATACTGTATGCTCTGACGGTGAGCAGAAACCAGGTTTGACCACAAATTTCGATGGCACATCTACAAATTTTTCTCCAGCTGCTTGGATATTTAATGGATAACTTTTTGTTGGCTGAATACAAGAAAAAGTGACTCGAAAGAACTATCTCAGCAGTCAGCACAGGATGAGTACTTTGGATGATCAAGGCTATTCTGAAATAACATACCAGACAGACATTCTATTTATCATTTATTCGTTTGTGAAATTTCCATTGACAACAATAAAACTGTGATCTCCTCGGATAAGTCCATTCAAGTCTTGGCAAATTGCCCACTACTAATAAAATAAACTGGGCATGATATTTTGTCATGCCATGCAACCATGGTATATTTTGAAATGGTACCATTGCTCTCCAACGATGATTAAATGGTCAGTCCCCAGATGGTGGAACAAAACACTTTACTTTTTGAAGAAAACGGTGGATATGAGAGGCAAACCTGTGCCAAGTCCTTGGGGCACTGAAAAAGCTTTAAGCCCTTCAACAAAAAGCCTTTCTTCTCAAAACGGGAAATAATCTCACCAACCTATATGAACAAGTCAACAGGTGAGTTTATCTGAGCTGAAAGAAACTATAATGGAACTACATTATTCAGTAATGGAATCTAAAGTTAGAAAGTAAATAAAATGATATACCAGGCCTCGCTGAACACCATCAGGCTTAACCATAATATAGGATTGCTCAACCTACAAAAAAATAGATTTAATCTTATGGTTGATCAGGAAGAAATCACCTAAGTGGAGAGTTCTCAACTTCTAACTGAAATAACAGAATATTGAGGTAATCAGCAATGTCTGACATTTCATAAATAGACAGATCCACACTTGTTCTGTGAAAATAGAAGCGATGAACACAGGTTCCATACTTAAGCTAAGTGGAACAACATCCATAATGCCTCTCGGATATAGGCATATATCATGCCATGAAAAGAATAAGTGGGCATAAATAATGAAACGGTTCTACAAGTTCTGCTGACCTGCATCTTGATTTCAGGGATTAAATGTGTTAATAATCAACATTGAACCACTAACATGTAACTGAGATTAGCAAACAGGAATGGTTTTATGTTTGAGGGGAATAATAAAAAAACCACTAGAATAAATTTGGCATCTCTTCAACATAACTCAATTTTCTCAGCTATGAATAAACAGAATTAGACTGTTCTACAGTACCCCTTCACTGTGTATTTAAGACATGTTGCAAGTTGCAACGACTGTCATGCTGCATTGCAAAATGAGATTGCCTAAGGAAACTTGGACCTATTCAAATACTGGAATTTGAAACACGTTGTTGAATAATTCAAACAATGTCACAATAGAACCACATAGCTCATTGCATTTATTTAGAAAAATGAAGACCAAAATTTGGAATTCTGATGGCACAAAAATTCTATTAATTACATATTATCAAACATCATCAATTGTACTGCACGGACTAGACAGCAAATTTGATAGTAATCAGAGGATCCCAAAAATAATTGTCATGATCATATCCATATGCACATCACGGTACAAAAGCAACTCTTACTTGGCAATCAACAGTTCAATACAATGTAGCATGCCTACGTGCCATGTTGCCATATGTACTGTCTGCCGGCTGAGAGCAGCAAGGCAAAATTCTTACTTTCAGTTAAATGTTGCTTCCTTCTCCAATGAACCATAGAAAAATTCCAGAAATTGGTCCTAAATTTCAGGCTGGCTCTTCTCAAAAAAAAAAAAAGACTGGCTAAAGCAACGTATGAATATGTGGGACATTTCAGTGAATTATCTGTTCAGTTTTTGCAATTAATAGGGAGCCAAAACGATTCTTTTCTTCTGTGCTGAGCTAGTAGCTTGTCCTTTTCTTTTCCAATCTATCAAAAAAAATACGAACTCGGGCCAATACAACAGTAAACTGAAACGAACATCACAACCAAACCAAACTGCCCGCCGCTAGTCCACGAACCACAAAAGGAAGAATATTTTCCTGCAATTTGGACCAAACGCGAGTAGGTAACAAGGGGATTAAATTCGAGGTAACCAACCGATGACGCGACGATGCGGTCGGCGGAGACGCGCGCCCGTGCCGCCCTCCCGTCCCACGTCGCGCTCAGCGCGACGCGGCCGCGGGGCCTCGAGGAGGTGGCGGCGAAGGAGACGGCCGCCGGCCGCCGGAGCGCGGTGGGGGAGCCCGCGGCGAGGATGGTCGGGGCGGGACGGAAGGTCCTCGCGAGCCCAGCCATGGCGTCCATCCGGTAGCTGCTCCTCCGCGCGAGCGAGCAAAGCAGCCGCCTTTTTTGGATTAGGGAGAACGGAGAAGAAGATGATGAGCAGGAGGCAGGAGCAGAGGCCATTTTGTCACATTTTTCAGGCTTGTTTATTCTCGAGCTGTGAAGTACCGAAAATGCCCCCAGTGTCATTTTCCATTTTTTCCTCGTGCATATGGATTGAAAAAAATGGACCTGCTTTGTCCTCACATGGTTTAGTCGTTTTCGTCGCATATGCCAAATTGCCAACTCTTCGTTAGAGAAAATTAGTTTTTAGATAATCAGAAAAATTATATCTCTATTCTCTATCATTTATAATATATTTTAAGAACGGTTTAAAACTAACCTTTTTCTTAGTCACTTATAATTCAACGGACGAAAATCTTCATATTATTTCCTATTTTTATTGTATACATGCGTGCATAGATTTAATTATGAGAGATTATTTCAAATTTACTCTTTTTTTCTTTTTTTCTGACTTGCATATATACAGGTTATCCGAGATTTGTTTTTTTGTTTGCAGGCACATTTGGATTTAATGATGATTGATCAATTATATTACTGTAAAGTTCTACTTGTCATAAGTTTGCTTAACTGAATTTAGCACTGAAAATGCTTGACGTTTGGATTTTTTATAATAGAGCCACTTTTTAGATAAATCTGTTATATTGTTTTCAAACTAAATATTGTTAAAGCTAGTCGTTGATAGGCCAAGCATTAAAATAAATAATCAGACTTATTGTAGCGCGTAAATATTTGTAATCATGAGTATGAACATTTGTTCCGAACAGAAGTGAATGTATACATGTTTCATACGTCACCATCAACTTTGATCTTATTTATTACTCGTTTTAGATCATTACTAAGAAACGATCTTTGATTGATATATTAAAATTTATAATAGTCTCGCTTACAATTATATCCACTAATTATATCTAAAACTAAAGATCATTTTTAGTTTCAGTTTAAAAGGATAACGGCTATCTAGTACCTTTAGTCCCGATTCATGTCATGAACCGGGAGATTATCTTTAGTCCCGGTTAGATTTCTGTCAGAATATGTTAGGTCGATGGTCATCTTTAGTCCCATTATGTAACATTAACCGGGACTAAAAATCTCATCTTTAGTCTCGATTGGTGTTACAAACCGGAACTAAAGATCTAAATGATCTTTAGTCCTAGTTGGTAACACCAACCGAGACTAAAGTGAAGGTGCTTATTTTTTTAAGTAAACCTAATAAAAATATACAAATTTTGCTATATGATTCCAATGGCCTGAAATTAATTTGAGAGAATCTGAAATTTCAAAGGGGTGGTGTTATGTGAGGGTGGGTGATTGAAGATAGAAAAAACTTTAATTTATTCATTACATTGTAATTACAAATTTGTCATATTGCTATTAAGTAATGATTCTCAATATATAATTTTTTTATGAAATTGTTTTCATAATAATATACAAATCGGAGGGATCTATAATATTGATAAGAACATTCAAACCCTAATTCATCCCCTAATTCGGTTTTGTACGCGTGTAACCAGTTTTTTCATTGCTTCCGTTTCGTCCTCTAATTCAGAGTTGATTTTTAAAACGACCGTAACTTTTGTATACGGACTCCGATCGAGATATTCCATATATAAAAATCGATCGAAAAAACTTTGGATGCGTTCGTCCGTCGCTTTGCCGCGTTCGGTGATTTTATTTTTCCCAAAAATGGTGAGAAGGTTGTCTTTTTTGAGCCGGAAGTTTTTTATTTTGAGCGTGGCTTTTGAATTTTTCATCGGCCACATCTTTCGCTTGTTTAGTCTTAAATTTTCTGTGGTTACCTCTCGTGTGCTTCTAAGTCAAGAAAAATATAAAAAAAAAATAAAAAGAGAATGTCAAATTTTTCTGTCTTAGTCAACACGCAGATCAAATGGGAAAAAAAGAGAGAGACAAAAGAGGAACATCAATGTCTAAGATTACCTATATTTGATTAAATTTTAATGCATTAATTATTATTATTGTTTTAAACCTATATTTATTAAAATTAATTTGGCTCTATTTAATGGATTATTTAATTGTTAACCTAGGTGGACCAAATAAATTTGGAGAAATAGCGGGAAATAACCTTAAGTCCGGTTGGTGGCTACAACCGGGACTAAAGATGAATTAAAAATAGTGAAAAATCATCTTTAGTCCCGGTTGGTGCCACCAACCGGGACTAAAGATAAATTGAAAATAGCGAGAAATTATCTTTAGTCCCGGTTGGTGCCACCAACCGGAACTAAAGATGGATTAAAAATAGCAGAAAATAATCTTTAGTTCCGATGGGTGGCACCAACCGGGACTAAAGATCCAGGAGTATATATATCTCAACACACATCGTCTTCTCTACCGATCCAACACTTAGCTATTTTTTTCAGATCTCTCTTCCTCTCCCCTCAGCTCCCTCTCCCTCTCCCTCCCTTCTCCTTCTCCCTCTCCATCTCCCCTCAGCTCTCGCGACGGCAGGAGGAGGAGATGGCGGTGGCGGGGGAGGAGATGGCGGCAGCGGGGCGCCATTTCCTCGGCGGGGTGCCATTTGCTCACCAGCGGCGATGGGGTGCCATCTCCTCACTGGCGGCGGCGAGCGGGAGCCGATGGAAAGAAGGAATTCGGCGACGAGCGGGAGATTTTGTTATTGTTGCATTTTGTTGTATATATGTGTGGAAGATTTTGTTTATGTGTGAACGATTTTGTTGTATATATGTGTGAACAAATTTGTAGACGATTTTGTTGTTTGCATTTTGTATATTCGAAATAATTTTGATGTTGTTGCATATACTGTATTTATACATATATATGTATAAATATATATTTATAAATATATATATGTAAACAAGCAGCAAGCTAGTAATAAAGAGCAAATTAAAAAAATAAAAAACCTTTAGTCCCGGTTGGTAACACCAAGGGACTAAAGATGACGAGCCACCCACGTAAGCGCCGTCGTCTTTAGTCCGGTTGGTGTTATCAACCGGGACTAAAGATGCATCTTTAGTTTTAATTATTTTACCCGGAACTAAAATGTCGATATTTAGTTCTGGTTCGAGAATCGGCACTTAAAACCGGGACAATAATGAATTTGTCTAGCAGTGAATAATATAGGCTGCGCAAAGCGGCTAGTTGGTTGAGCTGAGCTGAGCGCCCACAATAAGTAGCAATTAGCTTTTGCTATTGGTTAGTACAAGCAATAGTGCAGGTATTATCGGTTTCGAGGAAATACTAGCTAAGCTACCGCAGCTACGCACGCAAACATAGTCATTTTAGATCGTGTCTCCTTCGTTCCTTTCCCTCTTGCTTGAAATCAACGAGGTTAAAATGGTACGAGTTTGTGATCGAGCCATGTTTCATATTTTTAATGGTTTTCGTCCTACTGTTAGACAGGTGTAGGAGATACCATCTTTCTATGAGCTAGATAGCAAACAAATCTAATGATTTTATGGTAGCTATATATATATATATATATACACTAGTAAATATGTCTGTATGTTGCAACGAGTGTTATTTATTTTATCATAATTATTTTAAAGTTGAAGTCTAATATAATTTCAATTTATATTTTTTATGTCTTCACCTAGCCCCGGGCGTTCGCCTCTGGGTCGACCGAGCGGTGAGCCGACAGCAGGGACGACGATGCAAGGAGGAAAGTAGGTGGAGGGCGAAGGTCCAGGCGGTGGCGCGGGAGCTCCGAGCGGCGACAGGAGGGAGGGGTGCGGCGCGGATGGAGACGGAAGGGAGGGCGCGAGCGCGGCGCGGGAGCTCCGGCGGCGACGAGAGGAAGAGGCGCGAGCGCGGCGCGGGAGCTCCGGCGGCGACGGGAGGAGGTGCGCGAGCACGCGGATGGAGACAGGAGGGAGGGACGCAGGGAGGGAGGGGCGTATGTGGTCTTTTTTTCATCCAAGCCCTCCCTTTCTTTTCAGCATTGGGAGTACAGGTTAATTTTATAAACACTCAAGGAGTTCTCTACACAATAGCCAGACGATCTGCGGGTTAATTTTATAAACACTCAAGGGATTTTCTGCAAAATAGCCAAACGGACAAAAAAATTTTAGGTGAAAACACTACTTATTTTATAGATAAGTTATATACATATGTCCTACTTATTTTGCATTTATATGCATTGACACTTGGAGTGAAACAATAACATATTTTTTCTTCAATGTTGGCTTTATTAGAAGAGGAAAATGATGCCTCTTCATCAAAATGCCCAATAAATGATAGCTGCGCAATGATGAATTTCCCTACAAACCCCATGGTTGCATATTGATCAACAATTTCCATCTAAGAAAGTGTGATTCAACAAAGAGAAATAAACAATAATTGTGGGGATGCATCCTGGGATAGCCACGCTAAGGAAAAGTGGTCGGTTAGGTCGGATCGGGAGTCCTCGGGCTAGGGTGCGGAAGCCCGACCTCGGGCGAGGACGGCCGGCTCGACCTCTGCCTCTCAACCTAACTTATATGCACGACTCCAACTCAGAAAGAGCAATCTTTCCCTTTCGGGAAGGATGCTTCCTTGGTAAGGCTCGCAGATAAGACAAGAAGGGGACAAGCTGACAGAGGATGACGTCACCCAACAGGACTGTACACAAGGCGCCTGCGGCGAGCGGATCCCAAGGCAATTTTGTTTTGCTTTTCAGCTTTGGTCTGTATTTGCGTTTTACTTTATGACCAAGATTTCTTGCGTCCCAAGCCCATTGTAACTATCACCCTTGAACTATAAAAGGAATGGCAGATCACGCGGGCGGGGTGGCAACCGATCACATCCTAGAACACTCATTCAGATCTGTACACAATCCCAAAACTTTCACCATCCTAAGAGAGAACACAGGAATAGGATTGTTATCCTTTGGGAGGGCCGAACCTATCTAAACTCTTGGCTCATCTTGTTCTCGAGGCGACCATCAGACCCATTGGTAGGACATCCCGATCACTTTTTTACCTCATCGGGTAGGCCTCTTGGAGAACTGATCGACCACCCATCGATAATAATTATCGTGAGCATCCATTTGAATGCATATCCTTTTCATGGTTTTATCCTGGTATCCTATTGTTGACTGTAAATTGTCACGCACTGGCCTGAGAGATTTGCTTTACTCTAGTGCAGGTCCAAATCTTGTTTTTGAGGTTCATAGGTGTGCCAGTTGGTTTGATCCTACAACCAATAAGAAACAAAGAAAGAAGACAATGTTAGTCCATAAACGATAGCCGATCGGCTGGTGGCCCAATGACGTATCATTTGTTTATTAAGCCAATGTGGTATGCACTGAATCGGCCAAGGGACTAAATCTAATCGATCGGCCGTAAATATTCATAATATATAATCTAAATCTCGAAATACATTTAAACCAAGTGATTGGGATAGATCGATAGCGTACCGAGACAGTATAAATCACTTATGTCTAAAAGTATTTTAAGATAAAGATTATACATATTTATAGCATAGCCGATGTCATAGATCTAATGTGTATCGGCTAGTACTCCGATACCACTATATACTAAGATATCACTACAGATTAAATATATTAAACATGAATCGATCAAGTGTTAAGATAACCTAACAGATCGATAGCAAGCTTAATATATTTCGTCGCAGTGAGATCTTAATATAAAGTGCAGCTTTAGCATATCAAGTAAACATAAAAAGCAAGATAGCTAAAATAGGTAAGATCGGCTGAAACCTCGATACTATCTCTAATAGTAATCATAAAACAAGATAAATATTATGATTCTAAATATTACTTAATAGGTCGGACTCAACCGATGCAGTTTAAGCATATGAAGAATCATAATATCTCAACAAATCGATGAAAATCTTTCGAGATGGTAGATACACTATATAATCTAAGTCGATGATGATACCTAAACTTACCGGCTGTTATCTAGTAACAGAGACTAGCCGATTAGGGTTAGATCGCAATATCAATATAGATTATATAGCATATATGATAACTTAACAATTTACGTAATCAAGATTAGAGTGTCATAATGATGGAAGTACTAATCCCAAGAGCGCAAGCCACCATAACAAGTTTTACCTTTCGCCTCGATGCAGCCCAACTCGAAGCAAGAACTCATCAAAATAATTAAAGGAAAAAGATGGCGCTACGCCGAAGGTTGTATTGAACCGATTGTTGATAAATTACATGGTCTTGGGTCGTATTTATACTCAGATACAAGATATGTCCTTGATGTACATGATTCCTATCTCTATTATAATTCAAATTATAGATAATTGTCTAAAACAGGCTCTTACCGACATTATCTATAAGGAAACTATTTAAAATAACCTAATTAATAGATACAATTGTCTTTCTTGGACTCTATCCATGCATGGCAATCCTCATGAAGCACTTCTAACGAATACGAAGACGATTCCAATGTTATCTTACCAGAATCGGCTACATCGGCTTATCTTGTCCGATTCGGTATCGGCCGACGAACACCTTGACCGATTCGGTCATCAACAGATGAACTCTCTAGCCGATTCGGTCTGCAATTGGCACGCACTCTGTTTCTGTAAATGCCTAAATTTAGTAATTGAATCCCTAAGTCCTAGCAAGGATGAAGCAGAATCGGATCGGCTGGTTTGGCGGAGAAACAGAGGCCGCATCGGCTGAGAAGCGATCGGCTGTGAGGCCGATCGGCTAAGGTTGAATCGGACAAGAGCGGCCGATAGCCGATTCTAGGTTCGGAGAAGAAAAAGTTGTTTTTGGTGCATATGTTTGAAGATAAATAAAAGATCCGGTTATCAGTTTGTGCATTAAAAGATATTGCCATCTATGGATAGAGTCCTGTAACGGCAATTGTATCTGTAAATTAGGAGTTTGTTTAAGTTGTTCATTGTAATGCGGCGTGGGTCCTTTCTGGGATACCGTCGTATTTTAAATAGTAGTTTAGATAGAGTCCAAGGTTTGTACAGATAATGTTATCTTGGGTATAAATAGGACCCGAGACCCCCTGTAAAATTATTCAACACAATCAATCAAACCTTCGGCGCATCGCCAACCTTTTCTTCAGACGAGCAATTGATTTGGCTACGGGCTGCATCGTTTCGATCCCTAAATCCAGGTAAATGCTTGTCATTAGTGGTATGTTCTGCTGATTCTAGAGCTTCCATCGTAATGATACATTAGATTCAGGGGTTTATACTGCGCTATTTATCACATATCACATATAAACTATAGCAATGTTTAGATCTATCCTATCACTGGCCAGTTCTGTCAAGAACCCACAGCTAATAAGGCTAGATCTAAAGGTTGGCTGGTTTATATGCGGTATCCACCGTCTCGAGAGGTATAAATCAGCTACAACAGATCAGATTGTTCTTTTTATACTTAATGTTGCATCAACGTTGAACTATTAAGTCGTTTTTAGAACTCCCAATGATCTGTTTTGTTAGATTTATATGTTTAAGAGACAGTGTCGGGGTTTCAGCCGGCCTTATCTGCCCTAATATGTTTTTAGTATATTTATTATTAGATTTATGTTAGGACCGCCTCTTATATTAAGATCTCATTCTTGTCGGACGTCATAAGCCGAAATCGGCCTGCTATCAATAGCCGACGACCGATTTCCCAGGCTGATCGTATTTGGTTCAAAAATGATATCTTTTTATAAGATTCATCGGAGTACTAGCCGATTCGTTGTTAGCTTTCCAGTATTGGCTAGGTTATCAACATATATATTTATTATTTTTTACTGTATTTGGGTTAAACGGCTGATGTTGTCTCGGTATAGCTGATCCATTCCAGTCGCTTGACTTAAATATATTTTAGGATAGCATATATATGCTCATGGATTCCCTCAGCCGATCCAGTGGGGATCTAACCTAACACTTGACGCATAGTTCCTGTTTTTTCTTGTTGGTTAACAGATCAAACCAACTGGCACGCCCTTCACCGCATAGGCAGCCGAGAAGGACCTGCACTGGAGCTAAGCAGATCTCCCAGGCCAGCGCGTGAGAGAAATTTCTCGTCAACACGCTCCTTGGCACGCCCAGTGGGACTTTTGAAGGGTTACGCGGAGGCTACGCTAGCCGAAAAATAAAAACTTTTAACCGCGCAAACCAGGAACACTTGCAAGTAAGGGCCAATAGATCGTTACCGATTGGAGTATGCAGCGGAAATAGCCAATCAGGACTATCTGATCCGGAACAGTGTAGCCGATTCCCGCAAGCCGACAGCCGATTCCCTGGGACAGCCGATTCACCAATCAGTCGATTCGCCGATGCCGCAGCCGATCCGAGTCGTCGACCGCGTTCTCGTTGCCGATCTGCCGCAGTCGCCTCGCTCCGATTGCAGCCGATTCATAGCCGATCAACAGCGCGCAACGTAGCAGCGCCTCTACCGGTATCCACACGTCCGGGAACAGAACATCGAACACCCATATGCTAGCACGCGATGCAAGGCTAGGGTTTGGCTCGAAGGTGGGGAGGGTTTCCGTGGAGATTGATCTCGGCGCAATGCAATTCAACTAATGTGTCGCAGCTCTCCACCCCTCGCCCCTTTATATAGAGTTGGCCTACTGGGACTAGTGGCCGATCAGGACTCTATTTTGAATCGGATCTCATCCGAATCTCATAGAGTTGGCCGCCCATACGTCGTAAGACCATATGACTCTATCCAGTCGGATCCCTATTCGATCGAGCCGTATTCGAGTCCAACTCGAATGCTTGTTCTTATCCCCTTAAGCATGCGATCCTGTAGGTTCAGGTATACTTGGTTTTGGCTATAGTCTAACTTAGCCGATCGTCGGCTTGAGTCCAACTCAGCCGACCTATCAATAACGGCGCCTAGCAACACATATTGACACCATAGTATACAAGAATATAATATCGGCTCTGAACCTGTATGTGTACACAAATCCCTTTGCCTCACGATACCAATTAAGCTATAGGCAAGATGTGTGCCATCCCTTCAATAGTTTAACCATTCACTCAAACCGTATTGGATTATCTGTCTGTTGATTGACTCTTCAATCAACTTAGCATGGCCATGCATTTCCATAATCCATTACCTCGAGGGGCCCAGAGATATCTCTCCAAAGGAGGGGCAAATTCCATCTTGGTCACTCACATCCCACTTCATGTTTCATAGCAAACCCGAAGACTACTTTTATAACTACCCAGTTACGGAATAGCGTTTGGTAGTCCCAAAGTAGGTTACTACACATGTTGGAATCCATGGTGATATCAGGTCTAAGGACTTTGTACCAACACTACCTGAGACCAACTAATGACACATTAATTCCTGTAGTGTCTCATGGTGGGTCTATCCAATAATGTGTTCTCTAACACATATGTCCATATTTATTGTTTGGTATCTCCATACCCATGATTTATGAGACATGATCATCAATCAATAAACATGTCGATCTTAGAATCATATTAGTTCCAATAATATGATATATGATCAGGGATCATTTAGAAATAGATTCATACATATAGAGTCTCATAAATAAGTCACGTACTTATTGATCAATACAAGATGTCTATTTCATGGAACTGAATAACACTTTATTCATAAATACATAAACATTGACCATGATATCCAACATCTCCATGTTGCCTCTAGGGCATATCACTAACAACTTTCTCTGTCGGCTCGACTAGGACGCATCGACTCAGCCGACAAGATGGTCGACTCTAAGAGCCCCAATGTTTTCCAGGACAACATCGTGCCTGTGAAGATGGAACTGTTATCGGCTGAGCAGCAGGTCAATTATAAGAAGATGGTGGAGGAACTCCAGGCCAACTACTTGCAATCTTTCACCCAAACAAGATCCGTGCCGTGCATCAAAAGTATAAATTCAGCATGGATGAGCTCAAGGCATCCTCCTCTGGTGGGTCAAAAGGCAAACAGAAGATGGAGGAGCCGATTCAGGAACAGGATGATTCGGCCCTGCATACCTTGCAAGACCGAATTGATTCGGCCGTTCACCACGCGCTGGTCAACCAAAGTAGCATCATGTCACGCCCGGAAAATAGAACACTATATTCCGATTGTGAGTGCATAAATCCTTGTCCCAGGAGGCAAGGTACACATTACATAGTTGGTAAATAACAGAGTAAACAAGCGGAAGCGTAGATAGAGTACTTTATTACATGGGCGACCAAAGGCCCAACACCGAAAGATAGACAAATAAAAGACGACGGCTAAGACGGGCCACCACGGGCGCTTTGACGGCAGCACGAGCTAGACACCAAAGCCTTCAACCTCGAAACACTCCTCTGCTGGAAGGGAAAAGGAGCAAGGCCGAGTACAACCACCGTACTCAACAAGCCATGCCGAAAAAATGCAAATATAATGCAAGGGAGTACAAGGAATTTATATATAAAGCTATTTTGCACAAAAACAACATTGCAAGCATTTAAATATTTAAAGGCATTTAAGGAAAACACGAGCCTATCTCTAATCATATTATTATCAAACCGCGCACCAACGCGATCTTGCCTTGACCCAGACCAACAAGTGCTATCTTTAATTATTCAGTTTTAAATAGAATTAAAGTCTAACTTGGGTACATTGTAGCTTGCCCATAAGAGGCGCGGCTATTCGAATAGATTTACTCGATCGAGGTGTACATCTTTACCCATGAGACATGTCTTCCTCACGTGTTGCGACGCGCCACATGCCACCATGGCATACGGACGGAAGCCATGACATAACTCATCGCTTAGTACTGCCCTAAACAAAGAAGACCGACATAGACTTCCCCCGCCAGGTGCCCTGGGTCGAGCAGACAGTCTATGCCCCCAGGCATCTCGACTCGTTCTGAGCCTTCACTTGCCAGAGACGTCCGCCCATGGGCTTCAACCCTTCCTAGGGCTTCATCCATCCCTATCCGTGTCTTGTTTGTTTCTGACCGTACTAGTCGACGTGTTAAGCCTTACCCATTAGACAGGTGGTAGTACGGAATATGCCTTGCAACAGAGGCCCGAAGACCGGTCCTTATGGCGGCCGAGGTGCGACTAACAAAACCATGCACCTCGTGCCCAGCCAAAAACATGGTTGGGGAATTTTTGAAGGGGAAATTTATTGTCAAAGCTAAACAACCAATATTTCCATTATTTACAAATTAGTTCTTAGTCTAATTATTGAAAACATCTAATTGTTTCTATTTAAGCAGGGCTAAGCATATTCCTAAATTTTTACTAGTAAGCACCACATATATAAAGTACTCACTAGTCTTATTTTTACTAGGGTTACCAAGGTTGATAATAATACAATTAATAAGGCTATAACAAGGAGAATCGGTACGACTAAATAAAACAGTGATACACGCGGAAATTTAATAAAGCGAAATGCAATAATTTAAATAAACATAATTTTGTAAACTCGGATAGCAATATGATCAAAATGACATGACTTGCCTTGCTCGCTACCAAAGTCTTCAAGGTCGACCTCGAGGTAGAGCGGCTCCTCCGGATCTACAAGACGCGACGAACGCAAAAGAAAAAGGCCAAAAGATAAATAACAACCATATAAGATACCAAAACAAAGCACAAAAATGGGTTCTACATTGTTTAAGGAAAAATTAGCAATTTGAATGAGTCGATTCCGAGTTCAAACGGTCAAGATATGGCCGTTTGAATTTTAGGCGTTGTTTGAATAGCGATTTACGAATTCGTGAATTATTTTCGCAATTTGAACCACTTGTTGCTGCTTGAGAGGAGACATGAAAACAGAGGAAAGGGAGAGATGGCAGTGGGTGGCGGCAATCTCACCGGAGCAGCGAGAACGGTGAGGAGACGACAAAGAATGCCGGTGGTGAGGAAGAGGCGGCTGACGCTTCGGATTGCTAGTGACGTCGTTGTTCCCGTGGTTCCTTGCGCTCAACAGAGAAGTGAATGAGGGAGAGGAAGGGAGGACGGTGTGAGGAAGAAAGGAGGGGGCTGGGCACCCTTTTATAGGCCGGGGAGGGAGAGGGACGCCGGGGAGAGGAAAAGGAGGGTCGGCCGGAGGGAGAAACGGCGCCGGCCATTCATGGCGTCGGTTTCACCGGAGATGAATATGCATCGATTCAAGACTCATTAGTGCATGATTGGGGTTGATTCAAGAGGGGAAATAATGAGGAGGTGAAGGGGAATCGATTTTTGCAATCAAATGGGAGGGAAATCGACCGGGGAGGCAGATCAATTGATGGCTGCACTAGGGTTTTTCACGGGAAGAGAGAAAAGTCCGCTGGCTGCTGCATGGCTGGAGGTTGAAGATGCACTGTAGCGCCAGGGAGGCAAAGTAGACTTTTCGTTCAAAACTTCCTTTAATTTTTATCTATACTTCCAATGCTCAAATAATTCCAAGAAAAATCCTGAAATTAGATAAACACTCAAATTATTTAATAAAAATTCAACCATATTATTTAATGATTAATTATTTTATTTAAATAATTACTTAAATGCTCTTTGTATTATTAAAGTTATTTCTAGAGCTCCAAAATTTCAAGAAAAATTTAGGAGAGTACTTTAGGGCATGGAGAATATTTGAAAAATATTTCCAGCCATGATTTTTAAAGTAAATTTTTATTTCCTTAATACTTTCACTTGATTGATATGCTTTTCATTTTATTTAATTTCTAGAAAATGAATTATTTAATGATTTTTAATCCTGAACGAAAATCGGGGCGTGACACATCATGGTCAACACTCTCAACAACATGATCGCTACCGTGTCGACGCCAAGATAGCCGACCAGCTGCAATGGGGGCCGACGTACTTCAGAGACGGCCAATTTCCTGGATACAGAACGCTGGTCACCCAGAATTGGCCGATCCCACCACCAACACAACCAAGGCCGCCAGGAGGGGTCCTCGGCCAGCCGAATCCAACTGAACCGGCTACAAGGCCAGCGATTACCGTGTTGAACCGACAGCAACCGCTGTCCCAGGATTAGATCGCTAACATGTTCAACGACAATCGGCAGTCAGAGCTGATTGCCCAAATTGACCTGGACAGACGATACAACGCCGGTGGCCGACAGCTGTTCCCGGGACCACCGACGCCACAACCGATGGATCGGCCGCCTCTAGCTGATCATCACTACCAGTACCAAGGAGGCCGTCAAGATCATCACTACAGGCCACAGATGCCACCACCGCTGTATCATCAAGCGCCCATGCCGTATGACCTATACGAGCCGATAGAGCAGGACAACCGGACTTGGGCCGATCTGATTGCAGATGTAATGCGCGATCAATTCGGCCTCAAGCCAAAAGATTCAGGAAACATGTATCGGTATCCCTACCCAGAGCACTTCGAGCGGATTCCGTTGCCTAACCGATACAAGATCCTAGATTTTTCGAAGTTCTCAGGGCAAGACAACGTATCAACCTACGAACATGTGAGCCGATTCTTGGCGCAATGCAGCGAAGCATCGGCTATAGACGCCTTGAGAGTTCGGTTGTTCCCTCTGTCTCTTTCGGGATCGGCTTTTACCTGGTTCTCCTCATTGCCTTACAACTCAATACAGAGTTGGGCCGATCTCAAAAAGCAATTTCACAGCTACTTTTATTTCGGCAACCATGAGATGAAGTTGTCGGACCTCACCAGTATCAGGCAAAAGCACAACGAATCGGTTCAAGAATACATCAAACGTTTGAGAGAAATGAGGAACCGATGCTACAGCCTAGTGCTGTCGGATGCCCAACTGGCCCGATTTGGCCTTTCATGGCTTTATCGCGCCGATCTGAGAGCGATTCTCTGCGCAGGACTTCGACAGCCTAGCCCACTTGGCGCAGAAAGTGACGGCCCACGAGCAGCGATTCCAAAACACCAGGAAGGCCGTCAAAAACATAACTCAGGTCGTCGTTGAATCATACTACGATTCCGACGACGATGACGCAGAAGTGGCAGCAGCCGAATGGGTCAAGAACAAAAAGGCCATCGTCTGCCAATGGCTGCTGAAGACGACCAAAGAAGAGAGATACGACTTCGACATCACTAAAGCCGATAGGATTTTTGATTTACTGCTCAAGGAGAAACAGATCCAGCTCCCGAAAATCACGTGATCCCGTCGGTAGAAGAATTAAAGAAGAAGAAATATTGCAAGTGGCACAACTCCACATCTCATGCCACTAACGATTGCAAAGTCTTTAGGCGGCAAATCCATCGGCAATTGAAGTGGGAAATTAAAGTTTGCCGATTCAAATCGGCCAATGAAGGTAGACGGTAACCCTTTCCCGGTCAACACAGTCCAAGCCGGCCCCAGGCAAGCTGATCGACAGAACAGAATAGCGCACGGCTTAGTCAACACATCAAACGGGGCCAAGACAGAAGACGAGCCGACTGGATATCACGCCGCGCCTATCAATATGGTGCGCCCCGATATCAGACTAGCTGACCGACGGCTAGTCCATAACGACAGCCGACGCCGTCCTCAGCACCAGTCTTGGTGGGAAGCAGCTCGCGGTGAGGCACCTCGTCTGCGCGGCCGAGACCCAAAGCCGCCGATTCGAGGTAACCGTGACGGTGCCGATCCGCATTGGCATTGTGATTTTTCGGTACTACTGGGAATCCGGCATGAGGCTGCCGACACTAGACGACTGCCCAGCGTGCAACGATCGCCACGACAACGAGCACAGGAGCTCATCGGCTGCAAGCCCAGCCCGGTTCGTCCCTAGAGCCGTTCAGCTAAACCAGAGGCGACGGTCCGTCCATGATCGGCTCGGCCTGATCCATCAAGACTTCTTCAACGACGAAGAGGCCGAAGACGAGGAATCAGCCAATCCCCAATGGTGCCCGTCCAATCTCTTCACAAAGACGCAGAAAAGAAGAATCCAACGGCTCAAGCGTGAAGGGAGAGAAGATAAAGTTCGGCACATGATCCAAGATCAGCGCCGTCGGCTAGGCAAAATCAAAAGGCGATGGGTTCCTAAGAAGAGAACCACCGCAGCCGACGAAGAGCAAACCCAGGAACGCTCAGCCGATCAAGCCAGGAGGGCAGCCAAAGGGAAAGACAAAGTTTCTGCATCGGTCAACATGGTGTTCATACTACCAGCCGAATTCAGTGCTCCTGAAGCTGATGTAGACACCATTGAAGACGACTTGGTGAATCTAGCAATCTCACCGGACCAAGCTATTTTTGACAAACCTGAGGGGACCGAAAATCGTCACTTAAAGACGTTGTACGTTAAAGGATTCGTCAACGGCAAGCCGATCTCCAAGATGCTAGTCGATGGGGGGCTGCAGTCAACCTCATGCCTTACGCAACGTTCAGAAAACTAGGCAAAGGAGCCGAAGACTTGATAAAGACCAACATGGTGCTCAAAGACTTCGGCGGCAACCCATCAGAAACCAAGGGCTTCCTGAACGTCAAACTGACCATCGGCAATAAGACCGTGCCCACAACATTCTTTGTCATCAACGGGAAGGGGTCTTACAGCCTACTGCTCGGAAGGGACTGGCTACATGCTAATTGTTGTGTTCCTTCTACAATGCATCAGAGCCTGATCCAATGGGACGGCGACAAGATTGAGATCGTATCAGCCGACAGGTCAGTTAGCGTCGTCAGTGCCGATTTGCCACTTTGGGAAATCGAAGGCATCGATTGTTTGTCTGAGAAAATCTAGCAAGCCGATTTTCGAAATGTGTCCAATTCATAATACAGCCGATTGAAGATGATGAGCCGCAGCTGCTGCTTTGAACAAGACATGGTGGAGGGCTCAAGCGTCTTCAGCATGGACACCGCAGACGAAGACGATGGCAAGCTCGGGCAAGGTTTCACGTCGGCCGACGAATTAGAAGAAATTGACATCGGTTCTGGTGACAAGCCGAGGCCGACGTATATTAGCAAAAATCTATCTCCTCATTGTAGATTCCAGCTTATTGATTTGTTAAAAGAATATAAAGATTGTTTTGCTTGGGATTACTTCGAGATGCCCGGTCTTAGCCGATCAATAGTGGTCTATCAACTGCCAATTAAGGCAGGCTATCGGCCATTCAAACAGCCTCCCAGGGGGTTTAAGGCCGATATGTACGATGCAATCAAAGCCGAAATCACTCGGCTATACGATGCGGGATTCATTCGGCCTTGCCGATACGCCGAGTGGGTCTCAAACATTGTCCCAGTGTTGAAGAAAAACGGTAAACTTAGGGTGTGCATCGATTTCAGAGATCTAAACAAGGCCACCCCTAAGGACGAATACCCGATGCCAATAGCTGATTTGCTCGTCGATGCCGCTTCAAGCCACAAAATTATTAGTTTCATGGACGGCAATGCAGGTTATAATTAGATATTTATGGCCGACGAAGACATCCACAAGACTGACTTTCGGTGTCCCGGCGCAATCGGCTTATACGAATGGGTGGTAATGACGTTTGGCTTAAAGAATGCTGGGGCAACATATCAGCGAGCCATGAACTATATTTTTCATGACATGATCAGCTCACTAGTAGAGATCTACATTGACGATGTGGTTGTCAAGTCCAAGGAGATAGAGGACCATATAGCCGATCTGAGACAAGTGTTAGAGCGAACGAGAAAATACGACCTAAAGATGAATCCACTAAAATGCACGTTCGGCGTATCAGCCGGGTAGTTCTTGGGATTTCTTGTTCATGAAAGAGGGATTGATGTTACACCAAGGAGCATAAATGCTATCAAGACAATTCAGCCTCCGAAGGACAAGAAACAACTCCAATCTTTGATCGGCAAAATCAATTTTATCAGGCGATTCATAGCCAATCTCTTGGAAAAGATGGAGCTGTTCACACCACTGCTCCGGCTGAAAGCCGATCAAGCATTCACATGGGGGGTAGAGCAGCAAAAAGCTTTAGACAACATCAAAGATTATCCGAGTTTCCCTCCAGTTTTAATGCCTCCACAAAAAGGGATACCGTTTAAGCTATACCTATCAGCCGATGACAAGTCAATCGGCTCCATTTTAATCCAAGAGGTTGAGGGCAAAGAAAAAGCCATCTTCTATCTCATCCGACGGCTACTAGACGCGGAAACAAGGTATTCGCCTGTGGAGAAGCTATGCCTATGCCTCTATTTTTCATGTACAAAGTTAAGGCATTATCTGCTGTCCAAAGAGTGCACAATAATCTGCAAGGCCAATGTAGTTAAGTACATGCTATCGGCTCCAGTGTTGAAAGGAAGAATTGGGAAGTGGATTTTTGTGCTAACGGAATTTGATTTGAGATACCAGGCACCCAGGGCAGTCAAAGGACAAGCTATAGCTGATTTTATTGTGGAGCACAGAAATGACTCGATCGGCTCACTGGAAATTATGCCGTGGACTTGGACATTTGATGGCTCGGTTTGCACCAACGGCTGTGGTATCGGCTTAGTCATCATTTCACCCAGGGGGCAAGTTTCGAGTTTGCTTTCGTTATCAACCCCCACGCTACAAACAACCAAGCCGAATACGAGGCCGTCCTTAAAGGATTACATCTACTCAAGGAAGTTGAAGCCGACGCCATCGAAATAATGGAAGATTCATTGTTGGTCATCAGCCAATTATCAGGAGAATACGAATGCAAAAACAATGCGCCGATGGTCTATTACCAGCAATGCCGGGAATTAATGGACGGTTTTCGGCTAGTTACTTTGAAACATATCCCAGAGAGCAGAACACAGAAGCCAATGATTTAGCTCAAGGGTCATCGGGCTATCGGCCGATGATGAAAGATATTGACATAGAGGTTTCCGCCATTACAGCCGATGATGGAAGGTTTGAAGTTTACAATTATCTCAAAAACCCCTCTCAATCGGCTGCAAGGAAGCTACGGTACAAGGCGTTAAGATACGTTCTGCTCGATGAAGATATGTACTATCGGACGATTGATGGTGTGCTACTCTGGTGTTTGGGTGCCGATCAGGCCAAAGTGGCCATCGGAGAAGTGCACGAAGAGATCTGTGGCACGCATCAATCGGCCGACAAAATGAAATGGCTGCTTCCCCGGGCAGGATATTTCTGGCCGACAATGCTAAAGGATTGTTTCAAATATTACAAGGGTTGCCAAGATTGTCCGAAATTTGGCGCCATACAACTAGCACCAGCGTCGGCTATGAACCCAATTATTATGCCTTGGCCGTTCAGAGGATGGGGCATCGATATGATCGGCCAGATCAATCCACCCTTAAGCAAAGGGCATAAATTTATTCTGGTGGCAACATATTATTTCACAAAATTGGCGGAGGCAGTTCCTCTGAAGAAAGTGGATTCTAAGGACGCAATCGAGTTTGTCAAAGAACATATTATCTACCGATTTGGCGTCCCACAAACTATAACAACAGACCAGGGATCTATCTTCGTATCAGATGAGTTTGTCCAGTTTGACGACAGCATGAGGATCAAGCTACTTAATTCTTCGCCGTACTACGCACAGGCCAACGGGCAAGCCGAAGCCTCAAATAAAAGCTTGATTAAATTGATTAAAAGAAAGATCTCTGAGTACCCCAAACAATGGCACAACCGATTAGCCGAATCACTGTGGGCGTATCAGATGGCATGCCACGGATCAATTCAAGTCCCTCCGTACAAGTTGGTCGACGGGCATGAGGCAGTGCTACCATGGGAAAGCGTCGTCGGCTCAAGGCGCATTCAGCTACAGGATCAGCTCACAGCCGACGATTATTATCACTTGATGGTGGACGAATCAGAAGATCTAGTTTTATTAAGGATGAGGGCCTTAAAAAAAGTTACAAGGGATAAAGAACGAGTAGCCAGACATTATAATAAAAAATGGTGCCTAAATCTTTCGAGGAAGGCGAACTCGTTTGGAAATTGATACTGCTGATCGGATCTAGGGATAACAAATTCGGCAAGTGGTCACCAAATTGAGAAGGGCCTTTCAAGATCCACAAATGCGTGTCTAAAGGAGCTTACGTGCTAGAAGGGCTGGACGGAGAAGTATTTGGAAGGGCTCTTAATGGAAAATACCTGAAGAAATACTACCCAAGCGTATGGATCAACTCATGATTCGGCTCTGGTTGCTTAGCCGATTTATGACAGCCGATGTCTTGCTTCAATAAGGCATCGCCTTTAGGCATTTTTATGCAATATTTCCCTAAGTTTTCTACGGTCGGCTAACGATTGGCCGATAGCGATGGCAGTGATGCGCAAATTCACAATTTTGTCGACACCGAAGCTATCAGCAAAATTTGGGGCATATACATACACGAGCCGATTACAAAATTAGGTGTCAGGAAAGTCTAAATTTTTTAAGCTTCGCAATCGGCAATTAATGTAAAAGCATTTTAAGTGATTGGGATCGACGGCCGTAATTCAAGTGTTACGATCGACGGTTGTGGTGTGGTTTCGAGTCGGCAAGCATGATCGGCACGGGCGGCTAGGGCCGAGTTTAGCATAAGCAATTCAGAATTGATGGTCATACCAAGATTCTACACGCGGCCGGGGCCGATCTCATCCACAAGCACAATTACACAAAACTAGCAAGCTATATTACACAAGGTTCAGAGCCGATTACAAAAGTTTGAGCAGTTGATCAGAATGAAAGTTTATTACAAAGTTTGGCGAGTATATTACAGGAAGCAATAGCCGATCTCCAAGTGTTAAAATATTACAAGTTCATTGTTTCAAGAAATCGGCTATGGCCAACAGCACCGTCTGCCTAATCTGATCCACTTCCTCGATGGCCTTGACGTCGTCGGCCTCAGACCCAGCCACCGGCCGGATGCCTTTCACCAGATCCCGGAGATGCGCCATGGCCACCTTGATACTTTTGCGTTGAGCGTCGATCTCGGCTGGCGGCCCGGCCATGTACTCCTTATGAACGTCGATCTCGTTCATGACTTGAACGAGATCGGCCATCAGCTGCTCTTGGCGAGAGAGGAGCTGCTCGAGCTTGGCCGTTGGCTCAGTTTTCAGGCGGTCGAAAGCGGCTTTCTGGCTCTCAATGGCTTCCTTGGTCGACTGGAGGGTGGTCGACCGCATCTGGTTCTCGCGACGGTCGGCTATCCGCTGCCGTGCCCCCTCATATTTGAGTTGATGGGCTTCAAAGAAGGTGGCCGGCACGATGGCGTCGGCTAGAGCTTCCGGAAGCTGGCCTTGGATTTCCTTGAAGCGCGCGCGGATTGAGCCGTTGTCGACCACCAGCACGTCCAGCGAGGCCTCCAGCCGGTTGCCGATGTCTGCTAGGGTGGCCCTCAGGTCCTCGGCCGGCGTCACCAACGCCTCCTCGCCGATCTCACCGGACTCCTCGGACTTCGACAAGTCAAAATTGAGGAGGTCTGCTATGTTCTACAAAAAGGAAGATGATTAGAAAATATTGAGTTGGCGGGGCCGATCACAAAATTCAGTCGGCTTACAGTGGGCACTGGAGTCGGAGCGGCGGCTCGGCGATCGCCCACGGCCGTCGGGGCCTCATCATCAGCGTCGTTGCCACCGCCCACGGCAGGCATAACGTGCTCGCTGGATGCCTAGGGGCAGCCGACGAAGATCGTGGAGGCTGCAAAAGAGAGGGTTAGCGGTCCAGTCGGCTAAGTTCTATAAGTCAAGTTCCAAAGGACGATTACTAATGACGCGTGACGAGGAGTGCGGCCAGCCAATTTCTTGACCTAAGAAGAATTGTTTGGTTAGATGCAAATGATATCATCATAAGGCCGAATTTGATGAAATGAGGGCTTACCGGCCGATTTTTCGCGGGGGGACTTGGAACCAGCAGGACGTCGGCTGGAGCGTTGATGGACTCGTGGCTAGAGCTCTCAGGTTCAGCCGCCGCTCCAACAGCAGTCGGCATCTCCTCACTGGCAACGACGTCAAGGAATTGCGCGACGGCCGGATCCAAACGAGGGAGGCTATCGGCTGGCGCTGCCGGTTTCTTCTCCTTCAGCTTCTTGGGGTCTGGCACGGCCGATGGCTGTATGAGGGGCACGACCCTTTTCTTGTGGGCGATCGGCTCACGCACTTGCCCACGCAGCAAAGATGCCAGCTTCGGCGCTCCCCAGCCGATCGCCGACGGAGCGAGGCCGCCCCATCTAGAATGCCTAGACGGTATTCGATGGGGCGCCCGGAGTCGCTCACCGTCGGCCGCTCCATCTCCGTCTCCTGCAAGTCAGAGGGCAAGTGTTAATCGGCTACATCGGCCGATGTTAAGAAAAGAAAAATCATTTGGAGTTCAAAGCTTACCGACGGGATCTCTTCAGGCAGGAGCAGATCGACATAATAAGACGACCGCTGGTGGAACATATGGCGCTTGATTTCGGTCCACCATTGGTCGTAGGTTGCGCTTTTCTTGAGCGCCAGGGTCATATCGCCGATGTTACCGAGGGAAGGGCTGGCTATGTTCAAAAACCGATGCATTATCAAGTCCTGGCTCACCACTCCCCTCGTCTCAATCTTGTCGGCATAATAAAAGCCGACATGCAGTTGCCCAAGACCAAACTGTCTCGCAGCCGACGCCGGGTAATAAAATTCATAGCTTGTGGCCACTGATCGGCAGGATGCAGGGGGATAGAGCGGCGATGAACAACTCCCTGCACTGTGGGTTGTCGGTTGAGTTGATGTCTTCCCAATTGAAATCGGCCGGCAACTCAAACAGTGACCAATCCCGGTAGAAGTACCAGGCGCGGTTCTCGCGTGATAGCCCGTCGTATAGGGCGATGAACCATTCGGCCAACAGGTTCGCCGATTGCCTTGAGCCCGCATGAGCAGCTGCTGCTTCTCCATAGCTCATGCATCTGGTGGTGGTGATCTGGTTGCCGTTGTCGAAACTTGATTTCGGCAATAGAATTTTTGGGGTGCAGTCAAGATCGCCAAGCACAAGGGGTTAGACGGAAAACGAGATTTAGACAGGTTCAGACCCTCTCGTGAGGTAATACCTTACTCCTGTTTCGGGGATTCGATCCACCGAGTGTATATTGATCTCAAGATCTAAAGCTCCTAAAGTCTAAAGCTCCTGCTTATCAACTCTGATATCGCATATCCCTCAAAGGACGCCCCTTACCCACCTTATATAGTCTTGGGAGGCAGGCTTACAGATCGGAAACCCTATCTTACTCTAAGTCGGTTTCCTCAATCTTACCAAACCGTGACTATGGGCCGTTGCCTTATCTCAATCGGCAACGTAACACCCAAGTCATATTTGATTTACAGATATGGCAGGCGCAATCTATCCCTACCTCCAGTCGGATAAACTTGCCATGTAGATACCCGATTGCCATAATCTCCACAGTAGCCCCCGAGTCCTTTTCAGTCTACGAGACAACTTAACTTCAAACCAAAACAACACACAGCCAAAAACCTCTTTGGCCGAGTGCTTCTGGCGCCAAGTGATTCCATCATCTCTGCCTGAATCTCCCGAGTGGCTCCAAAGACTGTGAAGGGCTGGAAAATATCTAAAAAATTCTCAAAATTAATATCTAAGCACATCTCTTGATATACCTAATTAGATATAGCCACCGACTGTATGATTAGCCAAAAAATAGACCAAACATACGAGCAAGGACTATAAAGAATCATACTCATGTAAATGCTTAACTCATGTTAAAGCATATATAAAAAATCTCATCACTCAGCAAACTCGTGCTCTTCTGAGTGAATTTGCCCGAGTCACCTCAAGACAAATAACTTAATCAATCCTTATAAGTGGAAAGCACTTGGTAAACTCACGCTTGTCCGAGTGGATCTGCCCGAGTCATCTCGGAACAAATATTTTAATCATCCCTTATGGGTAAACAAGTTTTTCAGTCGTCTAAAAAATATGACCAAGTTATTAAATAGCTCTTGCCATAACACTGGTCTCAATCTATAAAGATCTTCACCAAGGTGAAAAAATAGCATTGATATAATCATCCAATCAAATGCTAAAGAACCAAACTGCCCTTGTTATCAAGGCAACTATAAAAAGCTTAGCTGTTGGTCACCTTTCAAATTGCATCGTGCTAGCTTCTCATGAAGTCCAGCAAACCGCGGTATGAAAGGATTTCCAAAGGTATGGGGCATTCGGACACGTGCATATTGCCAAGGCAAATCTGCTTAAGCTCATCCACTTAAGTCCCTAATGACACGCGTCGGGCCACACCTTAGCTGGGCCGCAGGTCTCTCATGGGCTCGGCCCAATCACGAGAAAACCTAGCGCAACCCTCAAATCTCTTTACAAAGCCTCAAGGTCATCCCCGCCACTTCGTCTTCCCAAAAATTTCCTATTTTCGCAAAGATTTTCACCGACTCCCTATGGAAAACCCTAGACTCGCGCGCACTGAATCCATCAACCCGGAGCTCATCCTTCGCCACAAATCTACATCCAGCTCCCATGATCCCCCATCTCAAATCCCCATCCTTTTAGCCAGATCTGTCACTCATCCAAACCACGCTCATGGCGGACGAAAAGAAAATCCCCTTTGAGCAGTGGGCCACTTCGGATGTGAGGGAATCCACCCTCAAGGAGATGGTGAAGCACGACGTGCTTCCCCCCAAGGAGATCGTGGGTTGGCGCCCGGCGGCGGGCGAAGATTTCCCAACACCAAACACTGGTGAGCTTGTTGTGTTCACATCTTTCTTTTACTGTGGGTTCAGCCTCCCCACTTCCGAGTTTTTTAGGGGGCTTCTGGATTATTATGGTCTTCGACTCTATCATCTGAACCCCAACTCCATGCTTCACATCGCTCTTTTCATCCACGTATGTGAAGCTTTCCTTGGAATCTTCCCCCACTTCCAACTTTTTCGCCGCATGTTTTACCTCAAACTGCATTCGAATAAGGACCATCCATGCGTTGTTGGTGGAGCGGGTTTTCAACTCCGCGGATCTCTCCGCAAGGAGTACTTCTCTCTTCCCTTGAAATCCTCCAACAAGGGTTGGCATGTAAGCTGGTTCTATATCAGCAACCTCGAACCCGGCCTGCCAGCCTTTGTCGGCCTTCCCCCTGTGCCTAAGCATACTTGGAGTACTGTGCCGGTAGCCCAAGATTGGGATGAAGCCAACAAACTGCTAGCGAAGATCTTGGAGATGAAGCAGAAAGGTCATCGCGGCGAACAGATCACTCGGCACTTCATCAGGAGCCGACTGGCACCAATCAAAGAACGATCGAAGCCAGCCTTCGAGTACGAAGGCGGGAAGGACCCCAATCGGGAAGACTAGGATCCCCTTAGTTTCGAGATCCTGAAGATCCGGATGTACAAGATCTTCTCGACTAGAGTTGCAGTCGAGCGCGCCCTCGTGCTGCCGGTTCTTCCCTTCAGTTTCTACCGGCCTCCTCCTCCGGTAAGCCGACTGACCTCTTTGTACTGTCTTGCAATCTTGATGTCATACCTCTTAGTATTGTGAGAATTTCTCTTGCAGGAAAATGCCTCCATTATTTTGAAACCGTACAAAGTTCCTCATGATGACGTGCCGCTTCGCCCTGCCAAGAAGCCGATCGGTGGAGTGAAAATCCAAAGTGATCCAGTCGGGAAACGGGCGGCCCGAGTGAGGACACCGACAAACGGGCAAGCAAGAGGAGGCTCGTCATCGACGACTCGGACGATGATGTCCCAGCCCCTCCAGCCGAAGCGACCCCTCCAAGGTCGTCACCGAAGGCGGCGCCGAAGATCCGTCGGTCCTCGAGGTACGCCTTATGACTGACGTCCGGCATTACATTGGAAATCCCTTTGTCTTCATTCCGACTGAGCGCGTCGTTGGTTTGGCAGGAAGCCCCAGGATATAGATCCTGCCGAGAAGAGTAAAGGGCCAACTCCAGCTGCCGCGCCCGAGGCGTCCAAGCCTGTGGAGCCAAAACCCCGGGGCCCTCTCCCGAGCGAGAGTGCTCTGGGCAGAAAGCCCTCGCCTCCAAGGAAAGATATCCCGAGGAAGGAGCCCCCAACCGCCAACCGAGACGCCCGACGGAGTCCGGTCGGCGGAGAAGCCCAGTGCAGCTCAAAAAGCCCAGGCGAAGACCGGTTGGTGAAAAGCCGAAGGAAAGGACCAGCCGGGCTGCTCCAGTCAAGGGTGCAACCGCCGAAGCCGGTAAGTCTTGAATCGAAATCTTGTCTTTGATCTTCAGTTCAAACCTTTCGTGTCTTCATCTGTTCTTCCTGATTTGCCAGCCACAGTAGAGGAGATCCCTAGGTTACAGTCTTCTGAAACCTAGGTTCCCCCGATTAAGATCGAGTGGCGAGATTCTGAAGGCCAGAGGCAGGGCATCATCCTTGATAAGCAAGCGGAAAGCGAGGAAAGGGATGCCCTCGTCAACAGCCTGAATGAGGCAACTCGGCTACTCAACGTAAGCCTTGATCTTTTTCTTTTGTTGTATTATCATTTCTTTTCAGTCGGTCAACTTCGGATCTTGCGTGCAGAAGGAGTATTGTCGATCCATGGCCAAGTCCGAGGCGCTGGAGAAGTTGGTCCTGCATTTAAACTCTTTGGAGGATATCCAGCAAAAGCTGAAGACCACTCGGGAAGAGGCCGCGTCGAGAGAGGCAGCCCTGAGGAGGGAAATAGCTGAACTCCGGGAGGAAAACCTCAACCTTCGGGGATCAGTCGGGAGTAAGCTTAACCCTCCTATTTTCTTTATGGTTTCCATGTTGATCCTGGTTACTGATAGCCTTTTTTGTTTGTAGAAAATTCGTCGGAGGTCCACTCGCTCCAGGTCCAGCTGGAGGCAATCAGCCTTGGCAAGACCGAGTTGGAGGCCGAGTTCGAAGGTGAGCTTTTTTGAAGTAACATCCTTTGTGCTGCTTTGTCTTCGAGTGCTTTGCGTGATCATATTCTTTTGGCAGCTTACAAAGTCAAGACCCGAGCTCAATATGACGTCTTACTTGAGAGGGTCAAACAAGCTGGAAGGGTCTGAGAAGATGTCGCCAACGCGGCGACGCCAATCCTGCTATCTTTCTTTCATCAGGGAGTCGGGGCTAGCTCACTGGATCCAGTCGAAATCTTCGATAAGCTGCGGAGAGCCCCCGACCAACCAATACTTGGTGAACATCACCGAGGCTGCTACCATGGGGGCTGGCCTTGCTCTTGCGCAGACCAAATCTCTCTACCCCCGAGTGGATGTCAACTCAGTCGGGGAAGGCTTTGCCGATGGCACCTCGGACGAGCAAGCCCTGGACATGATCAGTGAGGCGCAGGATTCGGCTAAGAGGATTGCCATTGATGTAGTGAACAATTTCCGGCCTTACTTGTCTTGTAATCATTGTCTGATTGTGACGTTCTGATGCTTCCTGTAAATATTCAGTCTAATTATGTTAACGCTTTGATCCGAGTTTTCATGTACAATTTCTTAAGTAATTTCGTCCGATTGTCACCAAGCCTAAGCTGATTAGGTCATCGAAAAATTCTCGTCCTTATGCATTGAACTCGAATCAAGGATCGTTAACCAATGATAAACTGAATTAGGCGCAAAAGTTGATGAGAAAAAATTATGCTTTATTGACATATGTACAGCCCCCGACTGCTAACTCAAGAAGTCATCTTGCTTGAGGTTGGCAGTCAAGAAAAACATGAAACTTAAGTCAGTTTAAGCATAGAATCATTGAAGATGCTCGATGTTCCGGGAATTCTCCACCATAGATCCGTCTTCTCGCTTTAATCGGTATGCACCTGGCCGAGTCACCTCAGCGATTATGTATGGTCCTTCCCATAAGGAGGATAATTTGTGGCGGTCCTTGGTGGTCTGAACCTTGCGTAGAACCAAATCGCCAATGATAAAAGCTCGTGCTCGAACGTTGCGACTGTGTTATCGTTTGAGCCCTTGAAGATATTTCGCTGACTGGATGAGGGCTGCCTCTCGGGCTTCTTCCAGTCGGGTGAGGTCGTCCACTCGGTCTGGGTCATAGCGTTCATCGTTGAAGCTGCGGACTCGGAGGGATTCATACTCCATCTCGTTTGGCAGCATGGCTTCTGCGCCATAGACCAGAAAGAAAGGAGTTTGGCCGGTAGCCCGACTGGGTGTGGTCCGCAGAGACTATAGAACCGAGGGGAGTTCTTGAACCCACTTGCCTGCGTAAGGACTTAGGCGATCGAACACGCGGGCCTTGATGCCTTGAAGGACCATGCCGTTGGCCCGCTCAACTTGTCCGTTGCTTTTGGGATGTGCAACTGACGCATAACAGATCTTGATTCCGAAGTCTTCGCAGAATTCCTTGAAGATGCCTCTTGTGAATTGAGTCCCGTTGTCGGTTATGATCCTGTTTGGGACGCCGAAGCGGTGCACGATGTTGAGGATGAAGTCCCGTGCTTTGTCAGCAGTAATTGTGGCGACCGGCTTAGCTTCAATCCACTTGGAGAACTTGTCGATTGCGACGAATAAGTGTGTGAATCCTCCTGGGGCCTTCTTGAAAGGGCCGACCATGTCTAAGCCCCATACCGCAAACGGCCAGGATAGTGGGATTGTTTGTAGCTCTTGGGCTGGGACGTGGCTCTGTCGGGCGAAAAACTGGCAGCCTTCACAGGTTCGTACCTCTTGTCGGTAGGCCTCCATGGTGTCGTTTAGACAGGACCAGTCTTTCATCACTTGGTTTACGACCAGCTGGGAGTCCCCTTCACGACGAGCCGACGTATCCCGAGTGAAACTGCGAGCCGCAGTCCATGCAGCAGAGCTTCGTACTCGGCGACGTTATGTGAGGCGGAGAAGTGGAGGTGGAGGACGTATCTTAGCTTTTCCCCAGTCGGGGAGATCAGCACAACTCCTGCTCCCAAGGCGGTGATCCTCTTGGATCCGTCGAAGTGCATGGTCCAATATTGGAGATCTTCCCGAGGTACATCTTCTTGTTGTTCGGTCCACTCGGCCAAGAAGTCCGCCAGGGCCTGTGACTTGACAGACATCCTCGCCTTAAACGTTAAGTCCAGCGGCATCAGCTCCAGGGCCCACTTCGCGATGCGCCCAGTTGCCTCCCGGTTGTGGATGACATCGCCGAGTGGAAAGGAGGTGACGACGGTGACCGAGTGACCCTGAAAATAGTGCGCCAATTTCCTCGCGGTTATCAGGACACCATAAAGCAATTTTTGTACCTGCGGGTAGCGAGTTTTGGCTCCTGCCAGCACTTCGCTAACAAAGTAGATCGGCCTCTAAATCTTCTGGACCCGCCCTTCTTCTTCACGCTCGACCACGAGGACCGTACTAACCACCCGGTGAGTGCTCGATACGTACGGCGGCAGGGGCTCCCGGGGTCGGGGTGAGGCTAGGACGGGTGGCGTCGTAAGGAATTCTTTAAAATCTTCAAAAGCCTTGTGGGCTTCTGTGGTCCATTGGAAGTCGTCCGTTTTCTTTAGCAATCTGAAGAAGGGCATGCATCGTTCGCCGAGTCGAGAGATGAAACGGCTCAGCGCCGCCATGCAGCCAGTGAGCTACGGACATTCTTCCGGTTACTCGGGGCTTCATGTTCAAGATAGCGTTGATCTTCTCTAGATTGGCTTCAATGCCACGATGTGACACCATGAAGCCGAGCGGTTTGCCGATGGGACACCGAAAGTGCACTTCTCGGGTTCAACTTCATTCGAAGGCCCGGATATTCGCGAAGGTTTCTTCTAGGTCGGCGATCGGTCTTCTTTCGCTTGGTCTTGATGACGACATCGTCGACATAAGCTTCCATGTTCTTGCCGATCTGCGTCTGGAAACATCTGTGGATCATGCGTTGGTATGTGGCGCCGGCGTTCTTCAGGCCGAAAGGCATGGTGATGTAGCAGTAGGCCCCAAACGGAGTGATGAACGATGTCTTCAAGCAGTCGGATTCTTTCAAACTGATCTGGTGATAGCCCGAGTAACAGTCCAAAAAGCTCAAGAGATGGTAGCCGGCTGTTGAATCTACGACTTGGTCGATGCGAGGCAGCCCGAAAGGATCTTTGGGGCAGGCTTTGTTGAGGTCGGTATAGTCAACGCCACATGCGCCATTGCCCCGTCTTCTTGCGGACCAGAACTGGGTTGGCTAACCAGTCGGGATGTAGGACTTCTTTGATAAAGCCGGCAGCCAAGAGCTTTGTGAGCTCTTCCTCGATGGCATCTTTTCGATCTGCGCGAATCTGCGTAATCGTTGTTTTATCGGCTTTGCGTCATCTTTGGCGTGCAAAGAGTGCTCGATCATCTCCCTAGGAATTCCGGGCATATCGATGGTTTCCAAGCAAAAACATCTTTATTATTTTGGACGAAGGTGACGAGCGCGCTTTCCTATTTGGGATCTAGTTCAGCGCCGATTACAGCAGTTTTCGAGGGATCCGATGGATCAAGGGAGATCTTCTTGGTCTTGGCGTCGCCGGATCCTGATTTGGCTATCTTCTTCGCGGGGATTTCACCCTCTGCCGAAGTCGATGCAGCCAATCGGATTTCTTGCTGGCCACGTGATCTCTCGCGAGATTGGGCCATGTCGCAGCTCTCCTTGTCGCAGGTGAAGGCTTGCTTCACGTCGCTGCGAAGAGTGATGACGCCGTTGGGACTCGGCATCTTCATGCAGAGGTAGGTGTAATGGGGTATCGCCATGAATTTGGCGAGTGCAGGCCTTCCGATGATGGCGTGGTAGGCCGTTTCGAAGTCGGCCACCTCGAAAGTGACGTTCTCCGTCCGGAAGTTCTCTCGAACTCCGAAGGTGACCGGGAGGGCGATGTGCCCGAGTGGTGTAGATGACAGCCCCGGGATAACTCCATGGAAGGGGGCTGAGCTTGCCTTCAGTTCGGCCCTCGGGATCTGCATCTCGTCCATGGTCTTGGTGAACAAAATGTTGAGGGCGCTGCCCCCATCGATGAGGACACGCTTAAGCTTGATGTTGCGGACCACCGGGTCCAAGACGAGTGGATAGCGCCCCGGGTGAACCACTCGGTCGGGGTGATCCGATCAATCAAAAGTGATGGCCACCTCCGACCACCGTAGGTACTGAGGGACCTCGGGCTGCGCCGCGTTGACCTCTCGGTCGGTTAGCTTCTGTTTCCTTTTGGATTCATAGGCTAACGGCCCCCCGAAGATGTGATTGAGCTCTCCCACGGGGTCTTGGAAAGGCTCGGCATTCTCAGCCGTGTTGTTTTTCTTGGCGCCCGATGGACCGGCTTCATCAGTCGGCTTCTTGTTGAGTTACGCCGCATACTGCTCGGCGAACTGTTTATAAATAAAGCAGTCCTTAGCCGCGTGCTTGTGATTGGGATGATGAGTGCATTGAGAGTTCATGATGGCGTCGTAGGCCGCGACTCGGGGGTGGCGTTGAGAGTTGGAGGTTGCGGCAACCAGATCTTCGGATCGGTGCTTGCGGTCCTTTTGGCCCTGATTGTTGTTGTTGTTGTTGTCCTTCTTAGGATTCCGGCTTCCTCCCACCTGCTTGTCATCCCTCCTGTCGGGCCGGTCCTGGCGCGCTGCTTTAATGGCATCATTGGATTTGGCATAGGAATTTGCCGTCTCAAACATCTGCTTCACCGTCTTCGGTGGCTTGCGCCCGAACTTCCCGGTTAGCAGCTCATCACGGACTCCCTTCTGGAAGGCGGCGATGATGATGTCGTCGGTGATGTTGGGGATCTTGTTGCGCTTTTCGGAGAAGCGCCGGATGTAGTCCTTCAGAGGTTCGTCCGGCTTCTGGATGACGTTGTACAAGTCGAAGTGGGTGCCGGGTCTCTCGAAGGTGCCCTGAAAGTTGGCGATGAAGTGGTCCCTCAGCTCACTCCACGAGCCGATTGAGCCTCTTGGCAGGCTCGTGAGCCAGTTCCTGGCTGAGTTGGCGAGGGCCACGGGCAGGTAATTGTCCATAGCCTTGTTGTCGCCGCCTGCTGCGTGGATGGCGAGAGTGTACATGGTAAGCCATGACTCGGGGTCGGTCTTGCCGTCATATTTCTCGATTCCGGTTGGCTTGAATCCATTCGGCCAGTGCACTCGACGCAGCTCCCAAGTGAAAGCTGGCACTCCATCGTCGTTGCTGTCGGGTGATCCCCTCCGATCCTCCCAAGTGCGTTGGTCTCGCTCTTGGTAGCGGCGATCGAGGACTTCCCGCAGGTCGCTCGGCGGGGTCCTCGGTTGGCTGGTTCGGTAGCTGGAGCTGTTGTTGCAGCGGACGCGGTGGTGGACGGGTGGACGTCCATGTCGGTTCTCGCGGGAGTCAGCCGTTTGCTCCTGATGCCTCTGCGTGGACTCGTGGCGTGGGCCTCTTGGCCTAGTTGTCGACCGGTCTGGCTCGGACCTTTTGTAGTCTCCTGACCTTAGTGGCGGGAGCCGGCTTTTGTCAAGCGTTTCAGCCACAGACTCAGTCGGCCTTCGTGCCGAGGTGGAGGGATGACCGTTGGCTGTGGCTGCGACGATGGTCTTGATCTTGTCTAGTATTGGAGTCACGTCGGGGGGTGCCGTCTCGATGACGGTGTCCAAGAGTGTGAGGGCAGCAACAGTGTTCTGCTGTGGCGTCTGGAAGATATTGGTGTTGCGGACTCGCGTTTGAAGAATAGCCTCCTCAGCGGACCGTCCGGCTACCCGTAGATCCTGATTTCTCTTGTCGGCTTCTTCTTTGCGTTTCTTCTCCTCTTCTGCTAGCTTGCGCTCCTGCTCGATCCTGGCTCGCTCTTCTTCCGCGAGCCTGCAGGCCATGGCTGAGTCAGACTCGGCCAAATCAGCCATGAGGACATCGAAGCACTTCGGCTCGTAGTCCTTGTTGCAATCGGAGTCGTTGGCTTCGTCCGAGGGGATGCCATAGAGGTCGTCAAAGCTTGCGGAGCTGAGATACTCGTTGAGCTCCGAAGATGAGCATGAGCCGAATGGCTGGAGGATGACGGCGACCTCCCTCGATCCTGGGTTGCTTGGATCTGGATCGTTCCAGTCCAAGTCAGAGCTTGAGGACACGGGCTCCTCCGAGTGGGTCGACCTCGATTCGGGGGAGAGGAGCTTGCCGTAGATCTTAGCGGCGTTTGGTAATCCAAACGGCGCCGAGAGGTCTTCTTCCGAGTAGATCATCTCTGTTGGGGGGACGAGAAGATCGGTGCAGATTTCGGCGGCGTTCGGTAGTCCGAACAGTGCCGAGTGAATTCCTTCGTCAGAGTGGGCGGACTGCATCTTAGACTTCAAGACGTCATCGTAGATCTCGGCGCTGTTCGGGAGCCCGAAAGACGCCGAGTGGGTCTCTCCTTCCGACCGGTTTGAGTCGAGTCGAAGGAGGAGAACTTGTCGAAGTTGTTGGCGGCGAAGTCGTCGAATCGTGAAGAAGATCCCATCACGCTTGTCGGCGAGATTATTGAAGAAGTCTTGACGCGCGGATCCCCTACCTGGCGCGCCAACTGTCGAAACTTGGTTTCGGCAATAGAATTTTGGGGGTGCAGTCAAGATCGCCAAGCACAATGGGTTAGACGGAAAACGAGATTTAGACAGATTTAGGCCCTCTCGTGAGGTAATACCTTACTCCTGTTTCGGGGATTCGATCCACCGAGTGTATATTGATCTCAAGATCTAAAGCTCCTAAAGTCTAAAGCTCCTGCTTATCAACTCTGATATCGCATATCCCTCAAAGGACGCCCCTTACCCCCCTTATATAGTCTTGGGAGGTGGGCTTACAGATCGGAAACCCTATCTTACTCTAAGTCGGTTTCCTCAATCTTACCAAACCGTGACTATGGGCCGTTGCCTTATCTCAATTGGCAATGTAACACCCACGTCATATTTGGTTTACAGATATGGCAGGCGCAATCTATCCCTACCTCCAGTCGGATAAACTTGCCATGTAGATACCCGATTGCCATAATCTCCACAGCCGTCTTCGTCTTCGATCGGCTACAGTCTTGGGAAAACAGCCTCCGTCAGAGGGAGCTGACCGGCTATCTTTTGGATCACCAGCACCAGCCAGATCTGCAAGAACCACCAAGGGTCGCGGGTGTTGATTGGGGCGTTGGCGGCTATCTTCGCGGCGACCTGATGCAGCATTTGGTACAGATAGCCGAGAAGGTATTTACCCAGCGCGAGGTTGCCCCCGTCGGCCTGGAGTTCGGCTAAGACCTGCTAGTTGGCGGTCGGCCCGTAGCTCGATCCACAAAACAAGAATTTCTCGAGCCACATCATAAGGAATGCGGCGTGTTCCCTATGGCCGACGGGTCCGTCCTTCATGTTTTGAGCGATGAAGCCGCTCCACCCGCCGATGGCCTTGGTTTTGAATTGATGCTGTCCCTTTCGGCTCAGGTTGCTTGGGTTAGCCCACGCCAGGATGTCTAGTCCGGTCGTCATGTACACGTCGACTAATGTGATCATCATCGGCCCTTGCCAGAATATGAAGGCGTTGAAGCTGTCATTCCAAAAATATGCTGGCGACGGACAGGGCCAAGCACTCGGCAATCCCGGCTTCCTCCCACTGAGTGTACTTGGCCGATCGCACCCTCTTATACCATTCCACCCAGGCTGCGTCGGTGGTCGGCCATGACTTGAAGGTCCCGTTCTAGTGGGCTAGGGATGGCTTGTTGGTGTTGTAGGGGATCCGATTGGTTTCGGCTATAATCACATCGGTTGGGTCGATGTTGCCGATGGGGCCGAGAAAATACCTCTTTTCTTGGGTCAAACTTGGGATGACCACTTGATGAGACAGGTGCTACAGTTTGAAGGGGGAAAAGTGCTAATCAAAAAACGGCTAAAAGCATGATGAATACAACAATGCTAGGAGACATGGCTGGAAAAGGAAATCTAAAGAAAAGAGTTTTGAATCGATAGGCATACCGCGGGGAACTCGACGGTGACGGCGGCTGGTGCGGCGGCGGGAGCTGGTGCGGTGGTGGCAGCTGGAGCGGCGGCGGCGCCCGGTGCGACGGAGGCACTTGACGCGGTGGCGGTGGAAGCCATCGGGGTCGTTGAAGGTGAAGATGGGTTCTGCTTCACGAAGGGCACTGAGATCTGACGAAGGACGCCGGTGAAATCGCCGGAGAGGAGAGAGGAAAGGCTTGCTTGCGAAGTGTTAGTGGGTTTTGAAAGCGTAATCGTTTCGGTCGAAGCAAAGGGCTATTTAAAGGGCACTCAGGGCAGCCGAAGCGGTTTAGGTCAAGAAAAGAGAGGGACTTTGAACAGGCAACAAATTCGTAACACTTCGTATCACGGACTTGGGGGGCATGTGTTAACGCCTAAATTTGGTAATTGAATCCCTAAGTCCTAGCAAGGATGAAGCAGAATCGGATCGGCTGGTTTGGCGGAGAAACAGATGCCTCGGCTGTGAGACCGATCGGCTAAGGTTGAATCGGACAAGAGCAGTCGATAGCCGATTCTAGGTTCAGAGAAGATAAAGCCATTTCTGGTGCAGATGTTTGAAGATAAATAAAAGATCAGATTATCAGTTGGCATGTTAAAAGATATTGCCATCTCTGGGTAGAGTCCTGTAACGGCAATTGTATCCGTAAATTAGGAGTTTGTTTAAGTTGTTCATTGTAATGCAGCGTGGGTCATTTCTGGGATACCGTCGTATTTTAAATAGTAGTTTAGATAGAGTCCAAGGTTTGTACAAATAATGTTATCTTGGGTATAAATAGGACCCGAGACCCCCTGTAAAATTATTCAACACAATCAATCAAACCTTTGGCGCATCGCCAACCTTTTCTTCAGACGAGCAATTGATTTGGCTACGGGCTGCATCGTTTCGATCCCCAAATCCAGGTAAATACTAGTCATTAGTGGTATGTTCTACTGATTCTAGTGCTTCCATCGTAATGACACATTAGATTCAGGGGTTTATACTGCGCTATTTATCACATATCACATATAAACTATAGCAATGTTTAGATCTATCCTATCACTGGCCAGTTCTGTCAAGAACCCGCAGCTAATAAGGCTAGATCTAAAGGTTGGCTGGTTTATATGCGGTATCACCGTCTCGAGAGGTATAAATCAGCTACAACATATCATATTGTTCTTTTTATACTTAATTTTGCATCAACGTTGAACTATTAAGTCATTTTTAGAACTCCCAATGATCTGTTTTGTTAGATTTATATGTTTAAGAGATAGTGCCGGGGTTTCAGCCGGCCTTATCTGTCCTAATATGTTTTTGAGTATATTTATTATTAAATTTATGTTAGGACCGCCTCTTATATTAAAATCCCGTTCTTGTCGGATGTCATAAGCCGAAATCGGCCTGCTATCAATAGCCGATGGCCGATTTCCTAGGCTGGTCGTATTTGGTTCAAGAATGATATCTTTTTATAAGATTCATCAGAGTACAAGCCGATTCGTTGTTAGCTTTCCAGTATCGGCTAGGTTATCAACACATATATTCATTATCTTTTACTGTATTTGGGTTAAACGGCTGATGCTGTCTCGGTATAGCCGATCCATTCCAGTCGCTTGACTTAAATATATTTTAGGATAGCATATATATGCTCATGGTTCCCTCAGCCGATCCAGTGGGGATCTAACCTAACACTTGACGCATAGTTCCTGTTTTTTCTTGTTGGTTAACAGATCAAACCAACTAGCACGCCCTGCACCGCACAGGCAGCCGAGAAGGACCTACACTGGAGCTAAGCAGATCTCCCAGGCCAGCGCGTGAGAAAAATTTCTCGTTAACACGCTTCTTGGCACGCCCAGTGGGACTTTCTCTGTCAGCTTGACTAGGACGCATCGACTCAGCCGGCAAGATGGTCGACTCTAAGATCCCCAATGTTTCCTAGGACAACATCGTGCCTGTGAAGATGGAATAGTTATCGGCTGAGCAGCAATCCGATTATAAGAAGATGGTGGAGGAACTCCAAGCCAACTACTTGCAATCTTTCACCCAAACAAGATCTGGGGTCGTGCATCAAAAGTATAAATTCAGCATGGACGAGCTCAAGACATCCTCCTCTGGTGGGTCAAAAGGCAAACAGAAGATGGAGGAGCCGATTCACGAACAGGACGATTCGGCCCTGCATACCTTGCAAGACCGAATTGATTCGGCCATTCACCACGCGCTGGTCAACCAAAGTAGCATCATGGTCAACACTCTCAACAATATGATCGCTACCGTGGTCGATGCAAAGATAGCCGACCAGCTGCAACGGAGGCCGACGTACTTCACAGACGGCCAGTTTCCTGGATACAGGACGCTGGTCACCCAGAATCGGCCGATCCCACCACCAACACAACCTGTGGCCGCCAGAGGGTCCCTTTCGGCCACCGAATCCAACCGAACCGGCTACAAGGCCAGCGACACGTGCTGAATCGACAAAGTTAACCACCGTCCCCGTGATCGATCGCTAACATGTTCAACGACAATCGACAGTCAGAGCTGATTGCGCAAATTGACCTGGACAGACGATACAACGCCGGTGGCCGACAGCTATTCCCGGGACCACCAACGCCACAACCGGTGCATCGGCCGCCTCTCGATTATCATCACTACAAGTACCAAGGAGGCCGCCAAGATCATCACTACAAGCCACAGATGCCACCACCACTGTATCGGCAAGCGCCCGCGTCGTATGACCCATACGAGCCGATACAGCAGGACAACCGTACTTGGGCCGATCTGATTGCAGATGTAATGCACGATCAATTCGGCCTCAAGCCAAAAGATTCAGGAAACATGTATCGGTATCCCTACCCAGAGCACTTCGAGCGGATTCTGTTGCCCAACCGATACAAGATCCCAGATTTTTCGAAGTTCTCAGGGCAAGACAACGTATCAACCTATGAACATGTGAGCCGATTCTTGGCGCAATGCGGCAAAGCATCGGCTATAGACGCCTTGAGAGTTCGGTTGTTCCCTTTGTCTCTTTCGGGATCGGCTTTTACCTGGTTCTCCTCATTGCCTTACAACTAAATACAGAGCTGGGCCAATCTCAAAAAACAATTTCACAGTTACTTTTATTCCGACAACCATGAGATGAAGTTGTCGGACCTCACCAGTATCAGGCAAAAGCACAACGAATCGGTTCAAGAATACATCCAAAGCTTCAGAGAAATGAGAAATCGATGCAACAGTCTGGTGCTGTCGGACGCCCAACTGGCCGATTTGGCCTTTCATGGCTTGATCGCGTCGATCCGAGAGCGATTCTCTACGCAGGACTTCGATAGCCTAGCCCACTTGGCGCAGAAAGTGACGGCCCACGAGCAGCGATTCCAAAACACCAGGAAGGCCGTCAAAAACATAACTCAGGTCGTCGTTGAATTAGACTATGATTCCGACGACGATGACGCAGAAGTGGCAGCAGCCGAATGGGTCAAGAACAAAAAGGCCATCATCTGCCAATGGCTGCTGAAGACGGCCAAAGAAGAGAGATACGACTTCGACATCACTATAGCCGATAGGATTTTTGATTTACTGCTCAAGGAGAAACAGATCCAGCTCCCTGAAAATCACGTGATCCCGTCGGCCGAAGAATTAAAGAAGAAGAAATATTGCAAGTGGCACAACTCCACATCTCATGCCACTAACGATTGCAAAGTCTTTAGGCAGCAAATCCAGTTGGCAATTGAAGCTGGGAAATTAAAGTTTGTCGATTCAAATCGGCCAATGAAGGTAGACGGTAACCCTTTCCCGGTCAACACAGTCCAAGCCGGCCCCAGGCAAGCTGATCGACAGAACAGAATAGCGCACGGCTTAGTCAACACATCAATCGAGGCCAAGACAGAAGACGAGCCGACTGGATATCACGCCGCGCCAATCAATATGGTGCACCCGATATCGCACTGCACTGACCGACGCCTAGTCCATAACGACACCGACGCCGCCCCTCGCACTGCCTTGGTGAAGCACCGCGGTGAGGCACCTCGTTGGCGTGAGCCGGAGACCCAAAGCCGCCGATACGAGGTAAACTGCGACAATGCCGATCGCATTGGCATTGTGATTTTTTCAGGTACTGCTGGGAATCCGGCGTGAGGCTGCCGACATTGGACGACTACCCAGCGTGCAACGATCGCCACGACGACGAGCACAGGAGCTCATCGGCTGCAAACCCATCCCGGTTCGTCCCTAGAGCCGTTCAGCTAAACCAGAGGCGACGGTCCGTCCATGATCGGCTCGGCCCGTTCCATCAAGACTTCTTCGACGACGAAGAGGCCGACGACAAGGAATCAGCCAATCCCCAATGGTGTCCTTCCGATCTCTTCACAAAGACGCAGAAAAGAAGAATCCAACGGCTCAAGCGTGAAGGGAGAGAAGATAAAGTTCGGCACATGATCCAAGATCAGTGCCGTCGGCTTGGCAAGATCAAAAGGCGATGGGTTCCTAAGAAGAGAACCACCGCAGCCGACGAAGAGCAAACCCAGGAACGCTCAGTCGATCAAGTCAGGAGGGCAGCGAAAGGGAAAGACAAAGTTTCTGCATCGGTCAACATGGTGTTCATACTACCAGCCGAATTCAGTGCTCCTGAAGCCGATGCAGACACCATTGAAGACGACTTGGTGAATCTAGCAATCTAACTGGACCAAGCTATTTTCGACAAACCCGAGGGGACCAAAAATCGTCACTTAAAGTCGTTGTACGTTAAAGGATTCGTCAACGGGCTGCATCGTTTCGATCTCTAAATCCAGGTAAATGCTTGTCATTAGTGGTATGTTTTGCTGATTCTAGTGCTTCCATCGTGACACATTAGATTCAGGGGTTTATACTGCGCTATTTATCACATATCAAATATAAACTAGAGCAATGTTTAGATCTATCCTATCACTGGCCAGTTCTGCCAAGAACACGCAGCTAATAAGGCTAGATCTAAAGGTTGGCTGGTTTATATGCGATATCCACCGTCTCGAAAGGTATAAATCAGCTACAACAGATCAGGTTGTTCTTTTTATACTTAATGTTGCATCAATGTTAAACTATTAAGTCATTTTTAGAACTCCCAATGATCTGTTTTGTTAGATTCATATGTTTAAGAGATAGTGCCGGGGTTTCAGCCAGCCTTATCTGCCCTAATATGTTTTTTTAGTATATTTATTATTAGATTTATGTTAGGATCGTCTCTTATATTAAGATGCCATTCTTGTCGGACGTCATAAGCCGAAATTGGCCTGCTATCAATAGCCGACGGCCGATTTCCCAGGCTGATCGTATTTGGTTTAAGAATGATATCTTTTTATAAGATTCATCGGAATACTAGCCGAATCGTTGTTAGCTTTCTAGTATCGGCTAGGTTATAACACATATATTTATTATCCTTTACTGTATTTGGGTTAAACAGTTGATGCTGTCTCGGTATAGCCGATCCATTCCAGTCGCTTGACTTAAATATATTTTAGGATAGCATATATATGCTCATGGATTCCCTCAGCCGATCCAGTGGGGATCTAACCTAACACTTAACGCATAGTTCCCGTTTTTCTTGTTGGTTAACAGATCAAACCAACTCGGCACACCCCGCACCGCACAATGAGAAGGACTCGCACCGGAGTTAAGCGATCTCCCCGTGCCAGCGCGTGAGAGAAATTTCTCGTCAACAGTTTCCGAAAAACCCGATTCCCTCCAAATCGGCTTTGGCCTTATCTTCACGTCCGATGCATGATTTACCAAATTTGGTCATTAACACCTATGTGTAAGGCTAGTACAGTAAGCTTAACCTGTATGCAAGATGTTAATCGTTACCTAAGCCATGTCACATGTGTCCTACACGGATGAGAGTGAAGTACACTACTACAGTTTTGATTTTTCTGGACAAGGCCCCCAATAGTTTCCAGGTGGGCCATAAGTGGCCGCGCCTAGAAGAACCGGTCCCGAGGGGGCCGGTTGTTGGACCGCACGGGATAATGCATTATCCCGTGCGGCCCACATAACAGCCTGCACAGGATAATGGTGCATTATCCTGTGCGGTCCACTTAAGGACCCACACGGGATAATGCATTTTCCTGTGCGAGCCGTTAAGTGGACCGCACGCGATGATGCACCATAAAATAGCTGCTAACCTGACAGTGCCACATTTAACATGATGTTTCTCTCTCCAGAAATGGGCAATTATAGGGGGAAGGTTTTCAACTTGAATCAATTGGAATCAATACAAAGGTACCATACTTGATCTCCTCTTCCATTTGCTTCCATTTTTAAAAATTTTTATTGGTTGAATGCGAAGATATTTAAACTTTTTTAACTCAGTTTCTCTCTCCAATAATAGGTAATTTTTTTGGTGGGAGGTTTTAGACTTGAAATCTTCAATTGAAATCAATATAAAAGGTAACATGCTTGATCATCTCTTTTATTTGTTTCCGTTTTTATAAAATTTCATCGGTTGAATGCGAGGATATTTAAACTTGTTTGAATTGTCATTTTGAGCTATTTTTGTAATTTGTAGGTCAAATATTTTGTTTTTTATTGAACCATTTTTTGGTACCTAATTTTGTCTTAGTATTATTATTTGCTGTGAATGAGGTTTTAGTTATAAAGTAGGATTTAAGTATAATTTGTTTATTTAGAAAACACCAATAATATAATATTAATTTATGCTGTGAATTTTTTAGATGGATCGGACATGGATGTATGAGACACGGAGAACTCATCCGGTGTTCCTGAGAGAAGCATCAACATTTATTGATAAGGCTAAGGCACACGCTTTGAGGGAGAATGGGAAGGATATTTTTTGTCCTTGCGTGGATTGAGAGAATCAGAAGATGTGGAAAGATCCGAATGTAATTCTCGGACACATAATTCAGCGTGGATTTGTGGAGAAATACACAGTTTGGACTTATCATGGGGAAGTCACCCCTCCGAAAGAGATTCCTGATATTTGTTCGATGATGCAGAGAATTTTATAATGGAGACATGTCTTGTGAAATGACGGGTGATTTTGGCGGCTCTGGTTTTGACTATGCAGAGGTTGATATTGATCTTGATCTTGAGGATATGTTGCGCCACGCTGAACCAGAGGTCCTAACAGAGAAAGCAAGAGATTTAAACAATTGGAAGGTGTTGCAAAAATCAGCGAAAGATCTTTTGTACGATCAATCAAAGGGATGTGACATGGATTATACAGTGTTGCAGTCGGTGCTATAACTTCTTAGATTGAAGGCCAAGCACGGATGGTCTGATACTAGTTTCAATGACTTGATGGGTCTCCTGAGAGCTATGCTTCCTAAGCCTAACTTGTTGCCAGCTAACACCTATCAAGCCAAAAAACTGATATGTCAATTATCACTTGGTGTGGAAAAGATCCATGCATGTATTAATCACTATGTACTTTATCGCAAGGAATACGCTGACTTGGACAAGTGTCCAACTTGTGAGGCGAGTAGGTATAAAAAGGATAACAATGTCGCCGATAGTGATGTTGCCGAACCAAATGCATTGGTCGAGCGAGGTAAAAAGATTTCAGCCATGGTGATGTGGTACTTGCCAGTGAAAGATCGCATGAAGCGATTGTTCTCAAACCCCACCGACGCCGAGTTGATGAGATGGCATCAAGAGGGTCGAAAGATGGATGGTATGATTCGACATCCCGCCGATGCTCGACAATGGAGAAACTTTGATTCGAAGTACCCAGAATTTACAAATGATCGAGAAATGTCAGGTTTACGTTAAGCACGGATGGAATGAATTCGTTTGGTGACCTAAGCAGCTCGCACAACACTTGGCCTATTCTGCTCACCATGTATAACCTTCCGACATGGTTATGTCAGAAGCGAAAGTACATTTTGTTGACTATCCTTATACAAGGGCCAAAACAGCCTGGCATCGACCTAGATGTGTTTCTTGAACCTTTGATGGAGGATATACAAGAAATGTGGTAAGAGGGTCTATGATTGTTTGATGCGTACCGCCAGGAGTATTTTACTCTGTGTGTTATCATATTCGTTACTATAAATGATCTACCAGCCAATTTTTCCCTCTCCGGACAGATTAAAACATATACCGGATGTCTGATATGTTTGGACAACACATCGTACATATACCTGACCTCATCAAAAAAGTTAGTTTACATGTGTCATCGTCATTTCTTACCACAGAAGCATAGGTATCGTGCGATGGCTACCTTTTTTGACAAAACTGTTTAGGAAGGTACTGCCCCCGAATCAAAGGATGGTTCCACGGTGTTCAAGCTGACAAAGAACATAAAGGTCGTGTTTGGCAAGGGAAAGACAGCTTCAGGCAAGAGGAAGAAAGAAGTGGTAGAAAACACAATGTCCTTCAAGAAACATTCAATCTTTTTCAAGTACCTGATGTACTGAAAAGACCTGGAGATTCGTCATGCCATCGATGTCATGCACCTCGAGAAAAACATGTTCGACAGCACCATCGGGACTTTACTTGACATCCCTAGTAAAACAAAGGATGGGTTGAAGTCACGTAACGACCTGGTCAATTTGGGCATAAGGAAAGATCTCCACCCGATAGAGCTAACGAATGGTAAGATTGAGATTTCACCGGCATGCTACTCAATGACACTAGAAGAGAAAAAAAGCTTTCTGTCAATGTCTTCATGGATTGAAAGTGCCGACTAGATTCTCATCGAATATCCGAAAACTAGTATCAATGAAAGATTTGTCGATTTCTGGATACAACGCTCACGACTGTCATAAGATGCTTACGGTATTCCTCCCTACCGCTATAAGGGCAGTGAAACCAGTGCACACCAACGTAGTGATAACAAAGCTGTGTTATTTTTTAATCGAGTATCACAGAAAGTTTTTGATCCAGAAGAATTAGGACCCCTTCAGAAATTCGTAGTTGAGATAGCTTGCCAGCTAGAGATGTTTTTTCCTCCATCGTACTTCGACATGATGGAACATCTCATTGTTCACATTGTCCCTCAAATTATTGAACTTGGTCCTCTATATCTACATCAAATGTGGGCATACGAGCGATACATGGTTGTTCTGAAAGGGTATGTCCATAATCGTGCTCATCCGAAGGGCTCGATCATAGAGGGTTACACAACTGAGAAGGTTGTCGAGTGTTGTCTAGATTATATGAATGATGCCAACCCCATTGGGATATTGGTGCCTCGACATGATGGAAGGTTATCTGGGAAGGGTACTGTGGGAAGAAAATGCTTCTATGACAACGAATACAAAGCGGTATCAGATGCACACAACAGTGTTCTTCAACAACTCGCCATCGTTGTGCCCTACATTGAGCAACACACCACCGATATCAGAGCATGCATCTTGGCGATCCGACGATTGGGTTTCAAAAGAACAGAAGCACACTTTTTCCCAATGGCTGAAGGATCAAAAGCTACCGTCTGGTGAATCACTCGAGGAAAAAATGATAGAAAGACTTGCAGCTGGCCCAACAAGCTTTATGACCTCATGGCAAGGGTATGACATCGACGGATATTCTTTTTACACAAACAACAAAAACAAGAAAAGCTCAGCGCAGAACAGTGGGGTTTGTGTCGAAGCGTTGGACGCAACAGGGCAAAAGAAATCATACTACGGGATCATACAAGAAATATGGGAACTTGACTACGATTTAAACATTCAGATCCCTGTTCTCATATGCCAATGGGTGAAAGACAGCATGGTAGATAATTTTGGATTTACGTGTGCTGAACAAAGTAAAATTGGACACAAGGATGATCCGTGGGTCCTTGCCGAGCGTGTTGCACAAGTTTTTTATGTGAAGGATCCTTCCGATGAAAAGATGGACATTATTATATCGGGCAAGCAACACATCATTGGTATTAACAACATTGAAGACACGTCCGATTATAATCAATACGACGCCATTTCGTTATTCACAAATCTTCATACGCGGATGAAACGCATTGAGAGTGTCCTCGACGAATCAAAGTTTGCATCCGTGTGGAAGGATGTTAATCCAAAAATTGTGAAACACTAGTTTGTTTCACGTGTATAATATGTTTTTGCGAGCGAATGTATCAAACTTATGGTGTTACGAGCGAATGTATGGTTCTATGTGATGAATTGATATTTCTATGTGATGAATTTACATTACAATTTGCGATGAATTTGTGATGAATTTAAATTAATTAATAAAATTAATATGCGATGAATTTACATTCATTAATTATATTAATATAAGGTGAATTTACATTTATTAATTTAAATTTAATATGTGGTGAATTTAAATTATTAAAGTTAATTTGTGATGAATTTATAAAATGGGGAGATCTTCCCGTGCGGGCGGTTCAAGCGGCCCGCATGAGAAGATGATTTTCCCGTGCGGGCCGTTAAGCCACCCGCATGGGAAAATCTGCCCCTATATATACCCGCACACGGCTCCTGAAAAATTCTAAGTCCTAGGCGAAAAGTTCGAACACATAGAGCACGTCAGCCGCCAAATTTCGTCGCCGAGAACCGCCACCTGAAACTCCGTCCCCACCCCGCTCCCCTCTCTCTCTCTCTCTCTCTCTCTCTCGCCGCTCTCGCCGCCGACGCCGCCACCCTCACCGACGCGCCCGCACCGCCAGAGATCTGACGCCGCCCGCTCACCGACGCCGCCGCGCTCAACCGACACCCTCATCGCCGCCCTCACCGCCGCCCGGTGCCAAGGCCCTCACCACCCTCAACTCACCTCCCTCAATGCCTCTCCACCGGCCGCCCTCGTCGGCTTAAGCGGCCCTCACCGCCACCCTCACCGAGGTCGTCGCCGCCCGACGCCTCCTCACCGACCGCCCTCACCGCCGCCAGACGCCTCCACGCCGGTCGCCGCCCGACGGTATGTTAATATGCATGTGAATGTGAATATGTGATGAAAATTTTGAATGGATGTGAATGTGAATGTCAAAGGAGAAGGAGAATGTGTTTGAATGGATGTGGATGTAAATGTGATGAAAATTTTGAATGGATGTGAATGTGTTTGAATGTGAATGTGAATGTGATAAAAGATTTGAATGGATGAAAATTTTGCTAATGTTAATATGCATGTGACAAAATTTAGATATGCAAATTTGAATGGACTGTTAATATGTCGATTGATGAATTTTAGATGACATACTGTGATGGATAAATTGAAGAGAGTTATTTTGGAATTTGGTCTCGAATAGAAAATATTATGGACTTTTTATTTTAGATGATCTATGGACTGTAAATGATATGTTTATTTTAGGATTGTAAATGGACTGTTTATTTTAGATTTTAAATGGACTATTATTATTGTAAATTGATTGTAAAATGGCCTGTTATTTTTTTCATAAATTGTTCGATGTGAATTAGTTGATGTGAAATAGTTCATGTGAAAATTTTTGACGAATTTTATATTTTAGGTTAGATTTCAGATTTTTCAAATAAATATACCCACCCTCTCAAATCTCCCTCTCTCCTCTCCCTCTCCTCGGTCTCTAATCTCTTCCCCTTCCCCTGTCTCACATCTTCTCATGGACAAAATTTGGTAGAAAATTTTAAATTAAAGTATTTAAAATTTTGCTAAAGTCTTTTTGGGGTAGAAGGAGACTTGACCTATAGCAAAAAATAAAGAGAAGAAGAAGGAAAAATACAATTTTTCCTTCTTCTTCTCTTTAGTTTTTTTCTCTATGTGCGATGAGACTAGCTAAGGGAGCTTGAACTTGAAGGGACACGAGGCAATTGCCTATGCCCCTTCAACTTCAAGCTCCCGTAGCTACTCTCATTGCTAAAGTCTTTTCGAGTAGAAGGAGACCTGACCTACAACAAAAAACAAAGAGAAGAAGAAGGAAAAATACAATTTTTTTCCTTCTTCTTCTCTTTAGGTTTTTTCTCTATGTGCGATGATGAATTATTTTGCTCGATGATGAACTGGAGCCGTTTAGACATGTTGCAAATTGCAACATCCAAACACGGTTCGAATTATTTAGGCGTGTCGAAGGCTGGGTGGCTTCCGAAGATCTCTGCATCAAAACTTGTGTCAAAGGTCACAACGGAGATCTTCTGGTAGTCACCCAACCTACCACAACACCTCATGCTATTACAGATATAGTCTTGTTGTTTTGAGAGCAAAATAATATAGTATCTTAGAAGTTAAAATATAGTCAATATAGAAAAGCTTAAAGAGAAGAAGAAGGAAAAATAGTATTTCACAAATTGTGTGTTATGAACGATTGTAGATCAAATGTCGAACGAGAAAGCTCCATCGGAGGCACCCAACATTGAACCAACGCAAGATTCTTCGAGCGAAGGCACATGGCTGACACCAAGCGATCCTTTAATCGAAGTTACACCAGCACCACCGGTTGAAGAAGACCCGATTACATCCCTATCGAGCAAGCAGTAAGTCTCATCGTATTGTTATGAACTGACCGGTGCACCTCGTGGGATCCAGTTTAACGTTTTCTGTTGTACGTACAGATGGAAACAAGGCATCGCTCAAAAAGAAAGGCCGCCAAGTCTGCCATCATAGCCGAAGTCGAGACGGACACAACAACATCTGGTCCGTAGAAACCGACACGTCCGCGAGCGCTGGAGGACGTCAAAAGAGAAGACGTGGTCAGAGAAGTAAGAACCAACTCCCCGAGGAGACATACTATATCACCTCTTTGAACCAGGATGGGAAGCTAGTAGAGCTCAAGGTAGCAATGATAAAGTTCAGCAGCACTTGTGGGGTACTGGCCAGAACCCACTTCCCTTTAAATGTAGATTCTTGGGAGCAGGTGGATGACAATGTGAAGAACTTCATATGGAACGAGTTGCAGAAGTGGCTTGTATATCCGCCTGGTTCAGAGGCTGTGGGAAAAGAATTTGCCTTAAAATGGATTGGGCATCGATGGAGGCAGTGGAAATCGGACATGAACACTTACTACGTGCAATAGAACAAGTCTCCATTCGAAGACTATGGTGGTATTATGCCCACCGAATGGGATAGGTTCGTGGCGAAGATGACAAACCCTGAAGCTTTAGCACGGAGGAAGAAGATGTTCGACCTCGCGAAAAAGAACAAGTACCCACACCGATTGGGCTCTAGCAGCTACGATGGCCACGTAGAGAAGTGGCGAGCAACCGAAGAAAATTTTGCTGCCCAAGTAAAGCCCCTGCTTGTAGATGCACTAAAGGAACGAAGCAAAAACTGGATTTGGGCACGGAGCACGGGCTAGGTCACCGATGAGGGAGAGATCCTTTTCGAGGATCCGGATATTGAGCATGTGACCACCAGTCTAAAGGACATTGCGAAAAAAGAGAAGACTGTGGAATTTATTGCTAACAGGGAACACGATCAGTTGACAGCTGCATTGGGCAACCCCGAACATTCTGGACGAGTAAGGGGTGTACGTCAAGGACAAGTTGGAAAGAAGGGTTTCCTGAGGAAGCTGCAAGTTACAAGAAAAGGGACAGGTACAAACACAAACTTGAAGAGAAGATAGCAAAACAAGTTGAACAACATTTCTACTCTCTTGTTACACAGAATAGCCAAGCCTTCCCTAACTTGTTTCAGCAATCCGAAGAACCCACAGTACAGATGCCCAACAGCGTCGGGTCAGTTGACACCGCACCTTATCCAGTAGATACCATAACTGGCCTGACGCCGTGCAGCCTCCTCGTGCCGATAGGAAGGGCCGGGAAGAGAAAGGAGGTGGGTACAAGACTTGCTATACCAGGGCGACAATTTCACAACACGCCAATCCCGGAGGAATATGCAAGGGTGCAGGTGGCCAAGGTGCATGCAGAGCATAAAAGTTTTGAGCTAGATATTCCAGCACCTGAAGGGATAGAATTGCTTGGGGATGCGATGAATCAGTTCATTCTATGGCATCGACGAGATATCCTGTTGGTCGGTCCACCTTCAGCATCCCCAATCGAGCCGGTTCCTCAGATCGCTGCTACGCCTGCACCACCTTCTCCACCAGGGCCAGATTCGCCACCTAATCGGCCTCCTTCTCCACCTCTCTCCCCCCTAAGGATAAAGGTCCTGATTTGACAAAGCTGTCAGCCCCTGAAGTCATCACAGAACAACCTCCAATGGATGTCCAAGATATTCACCAATCTCCTTCGACACCACAGTCAACATTGGTGGTACCTCAATGGCCTCTTCTGAAAACAACAAGTCTTCCAAGTCCGAGCAAGCTTGAACTTCGTTGGCTTATCCCAAAGATGGTTAGATCAACCTATGATAAGGAAGTAATGGCTATAGACGAGCGAAACTTAGTGTTCTAGGCTTTCAGGGGAAGATCGCCGGCTGACAAGAAGCAGGATCAAACGCCAAAGTTGTCGGAGTCATAACAATCGGTGAAAAACCAAGCGAAGGACCTGTAGAATTGGACTTCGAACGAAGTGCCAACAAAATACGAGTACGATAAGCCGTTCCTTCCATGGCACGTCATGGAAGACATGCCATGGGAAATAAGGCTAATGCACGACTGGTACCTAAAGGCGTCCAGAATGGGGCTCAGCATGATTACCGTGAAGGTCCCGGATAACGCTTTCACCAGTGGCCCAAATGGGATGCTGGTCATCGATTTCAATGACCTTCACGCTTTATTGAAGATGGAAAAATAGATATAAATCTCGTTGCTGTGTTTTGCCTGTAAGTATCAATCACACTTAATGTCATTAATGAATTCATTTGCAAACTAACTTTTGAATAATTACCCGCTGCATTCCTTAGGATGCAATTCCAAGACGCGTCAAAGACCAACTATCCAGTTGGATACTTTAACCCAACAAGGATATGCTAGACGGAACATGAGGTTCATATTCGTGCAGATTGCGATGCCCTCAAAGGCAAAACAAAGTCCCAAAGAGACGCGACCATCAAAGCAATGCACAAGGAGAATGTTAGTGATATGCCCTAGAGACAACATGGAGATGTTGGATATCACGTCAATGTTTATGTATTTATGAATAAAGTGTTATTCAGTTCCATGAAATAGACATCTTGTATTGATCAATAAGTACGTGACTTATTTATGAGACTCTTTATGTATGAATCTATTTCTAAACGATCCTCGATCATATGTCATATTGTTGGAACAAATATGATTCTAAGATCGGCATGTTTATTGATTGATGATCATGTCTCATAGATCATGGGTATGAAGATACCAAATCAAGAAACATGGACATATGTGTTGGAGAACACATTGTTGGATAGACCCACCATGAGACACTACAGAATTAATGTGCCATTAGTTGGTCTCGTAGTGTTGGTACAAAGTCCTTAGACCTGAGATCACCATGGATTCCAACATGTGTAGTACCCTACTTTGGAACTACCAAACGCTATTCCGTGAATCGGGTAGTTATAAAGGTAGTTTTCGGGTTTGCTATGAAACATGGAGTGGGATATGAGTGATCAAGATGGAATTTACCCTCCTTTGGAGAGATATCTCTAGGCCCTCGAGGTAATGGATTATGGAAATGCATGGCCATGCTAAGTTGATTGAGGAGTCAATCAACGCATGCGATAATCCAATACGGTTCGAGTGAATGGTTAAGCTATTGAAGGGATGGCACACATCTTGCCTATAGCTTAACCGGTATCGTGAGGCAAAGGGATTTGTGTACACATTACGGTTCGTGAGCCGATATTATATTCTTGTATACTATGGTGTCAATATGTGCCGCTAGGCGCCGCTATTGACAGTCGGCTAAGTTGGACTCAAGCCGATGATCGGCTAAGTTAGACTATAGCCGAAACCGAGTATACCTGAACCTACGGTCGCACGCTTAAGGGGATAGAATAGATATTCGAGTTGGACTCGGATACGGCTCGATCGGATAGGGATCCGATTGGATAGAGTCCTATGGGCTTACGACGTATGGGCGGCCAACTCTATGAGATACGGATGAGATCCGATTCAAAATAGAGTCCTAATCGGCCACTAGTCCCAGTCGGCCGACTCTATATAAAGGAGGGAGGGGTGGAGAGCTGCGACACGTCAATTGCATCGCGTGCAACGTGTCGCCGAGATCAATCTCCACGGAAACCCTCCCCACTTTCGAGCCAAACCCTAGCCTTGCATCGCGTGCTAGCACACGGGTGTTCGGCGTTGTCCCCGGACGTGTGGATACCGGTAGAGGCGCCGCTACGTTGCGCGCCGTTGATCGGCTTCGGATCGGCTGCAATCGGAGCGATCGGCGTGGTGAAATCGGCCGCGGTCGGGCGCATCGAGCGAGGCGTGAGAACGCGGCCGGACGACTCGAATCGGCCGATTGGCGAATCGGCGTCTCCGGAATCGGCTACACGCCAGATCGGATTGCCCCGATTGGCTATTCCGCCGCACTCTACTCCAATCGGTAACGATCTATCGGCCCTTACTTGCAAGTGTTCCTGGTTTGCGCGGTAAAAGTTTTTATTTTTGGCTAGTGTAGCCTCCGCGTAACCCTTCAAAGTGGTATCGAGCTAATCTTGCTTAGTTCGGGTTTTAGATTGGATCTGGAACAAGTTTTGCGCACGGGTTGATTAGATCAATCGGTTTTACGGGATCTGTTGAGGAGAGTAGATGGTAATTGCGTTCCTTGATAGTGTATCGGAACGGCGTAATGTGATTACGTCGAAGCAATTTCCAAATAACTCGGTTTGAGTTGGGTTCGAGATAGCGTTCCTTGATAGTGTATCGGAACGGTATAATGTGATTATACCGAAGCTATCTCGTAGTCCGACTTTGTTGCTGCCTCGCGCCTACGCAAACCATCTCCCTTGATAGTGTATCGGGACGGCATAATATGACCGCCGTGTGCGTACCCCCTTATAGGTCGTCTCGATGCCGTAGCTCTGCGATAAGTAGAAAACGTTTCTATGCCTAACTTGTTTTTGCAGATAATGCTTTGAGATGGTATGGCCCTATTGTATGTATGAGATGTATGAGATGCATGTGATGCATGTAATATTCTTTCATATGTGCAATCCCCGTAATATTCTTTCATACGTGCAATGCTTGTAATATCCTTTCACGACTGCGAGTCGATGTAATCTTCAATTAGAGCTTCTATAGTAGTAGCTTAGTTTGAAGAAATCAAGCATTCGGCACTCGAAAGAACAGTGATGAAGATGGAGATCCTCGTACACCGGCATGGAGATGGAGATCACCATGTGAAGGGGGCCATACTATTTCACTATATGCTATTCTTCTTGCTTTCATATGTGATATGTTTGTTTGATAGGATAGCATCCTCGCAAAATTAAGTAGTAATGATGCCCTTCCAAATGTTGCACCGTCCACCGTTATGCTCGTCAATGGTGGGTCCGCAAAGCAGAGTGCCATTCTCTATCATAACACGAGGGGGTATATGTCGACATATACATGCAGGAGCATTTGGTTTACTTAACAAGGCTATCAAAACAGTTTTGGGCCTTGGGGCATAGGTTGAGGCCGGGGCTTGGAGATGCCACACCAACAACAAGAGTCACATAGAGATGTGATTAGCAAGGAGTTGCTTACGATGTTATTAATATTCTAGCAAGTGATGCCAAAGCTCACTAGAAAATTAATTAACATGTGGATCTTGACCCAATACGTAACCTAGAGGGAAGGTGGAAAATACGTAATGGGAGTCTTATGTTAAATTGTTTAACAAAAGACATAACATAAACATTGTGCTAAACTTTGTTTTTCTGTTGTAGAATAAATGGCGGCTAATACTACACCCACCTTTAATTTGGGATCTATTCTCGAAAAGGAAAAATTAAATGGAACAAACTTTATGGATTGGTATCGTAACTTGAGAATTGTTCTCAAGCAAGAGCGTAAGGAGTACGTTCTTGAAGTACCCTATCCCGAGGATTTGCCAAATAATGCCACTCAACCGCACGGAGAGCTTACGAGAAGCACACTAATGATGCCCTAGATATAAGCTGTCTCATGCTTGCTACAATGTCCCCGAGCTTCGAAGCAATATGAGAGCAGCGGTGCTCACATTATTATTCGGGGACTGCGTGGCATGTTTGAGAACCAAGCTCGGGCCGAGAGGTTCAACACCTCAAAGTCCTTGTTTGCGTGTAGGCTTGTTGAGGGAATCCCGTCATCCGCATGTGATAAAAATAATTGGCTACATTGAGAGTCCGGAAAAACTAGGTTTTCCCCTTAGCCAAGAGTTGGCTACCGATGTGATTCTCCGTCGCTCCCTCCGAGCTTCGAGCCATTCATATTAAACTATCACATGAACAATATGGATAGAACCTTGGCTGAATTGCATGGGATGCTAAAGACAATGAGGAGAGTATCCGAAAAACGGTCATCATGTGATGATGATGCGAAGGCAAAGCGCAAACCACTGTCAAGAAACTTTGCACCAAGAGGAAGTTAACTCCCGATGAGATCGCGAGTGCCTCCAATGCAAAGAAGGGCAAGAAGGGGTCGGCGGCATCGATGCCGTTTGCTTCTATTGCAAGGAGACAGGCCATTGGAAGAGGAACTGCAAGAAGTACATGGAGGATCTCAAAAGAAGCAAAGTACGACTTCGCTTCGGTATTAATGTTATAGACATTAATCTTGCTACTTCACCTACCGACTCTTGGGTATTTGATACCGGATCGTAGCTCATATTTGCAAATCGTTGCGGGGAATGAGAAGAAGTAGAGGATTGAGAAGGGGCGAGGTGAACTGCGCGTCGGCAATGAAGCAAGCGTTGCTACGATTCTAGGCACAGCACCACTTCATCTACCTTCGGGATTAGTTTTGGAATTAAATAATTGTTATTGTGTTCCAACACTATGTCAAAACGTTATTTCCGCTTCATGTTTGCAAGCGGAAGGATATGATTTTAGATCAATGAACAATGGTTGTTCAATATATCTCGAGATATGTTCTATTTTCATGCTCCATTGGTGAATGGATTATACGTTTTGAATCTTGAAGCGTCTCCCATCTATAACATTAATACGTAAAGGCAACTCTCTAATGATATAAACCCCACGTTTATCCGGCATTGTCGCTTAGGCCATATAAATAAGAAACGCATGGAGAAGCTCCATAAGGATGGATTGCTTCACTCTTTTGATTTTGAATCATTTGAGACATGTGAGTCTTGTTTACTTGGTAAGATGACAAAGGCACCTTTCACGGGGCACAGTGAGAGAACAAGTGACTTGTTGGCACTCGTACATACCGATGTATGTGGACCAATGAGCTCAACGGCCGAGGTGGTTATCAATACTTCATTACCTTTACCGATGACTTTAGTAGATATGGCTATATCTACTTAATGAGGCATAAGTCCGAATCCTTTGAAAAGTTCAAAGAATTCCGAATGAAGTACGAATCATTTAGGGAAAACAATCAAGTTTCTACGATCGGATCGTGGAGGGAATACTTGAGCCAAGAGTTTGGTAATCATCTCGAAAGATTGTGGAATTGTTCCACGCTTGACTCCGCCAGAACTCCACAATGGAACGGAGTGTCCGAACGGAGAAATCGCACCTTGTTGGACATGGTGCGGTCGATGATGAGCCAAAGTGATCTTCCGTTATCTTTCCGGGGATATGCTCTTGAAACAACATGCGCTCACACTAAATAGAGTTCCATCTAAGTCGGTTGAAAAGACACCATATGAGATATGGACAGGGGCAACCCCTAGTTTGTCTTTTCTCAAAATTTGGGGATGCGAAGCTTATGTAAAACGTTTACATCGACAAGCTCACACCCAAATCGACAAGTGCTTCTTTGTGGGATATCCTAAGAAAACTAAGGGATATTACTTTTATAATCGGGAACAAGGCAAAGTGTTTGTCGCCCGACATGGTGTCTTCTTGGAGAAAGAGTTTCTTTCTAGAAGGGTTAGTGGGAGCAGGGTGCATCTTGAAGAAGTTCAAGAAACACCGAAAAATGTTTCAGCGATCACGAACCACAACAGAGGTGCAAAGTGTTGCGCCACCGTTGTAGATACACCACCCCACGGAGGTCGAAAGATCACGTCGTGCACCGATGTGTACACAGTGAACAACGTGATATATTGTTGTTAGACAACGATGAGCCTAAGACCTATGAGGAAGCGATGGTGGGACCCGATTCCAACAAGTGGCTTGGAGCCATGAAATCCGAAATAGAATCCATGTACGACAATCAAGTTTGGAACTTGGTTGATCCACTGATGGTGTCAAAACCATTGAGTGTAAATGGGTTTTTAAGAAAAGGCTGATATGGATGGAAATGTTCACATCTATAAGGCGCGATTGGTGGCGAAAGGTTTTAAACAGATTCAAGGAGTTGATTATGATGAAACCTTCTCGCCCGTCGCAATGCTTAAATCTATTCGGATTATCCTAACGATTGCTGCATATTTCGATTATGAGATATGGCGAGATGGATGTCAAAACGGCTTTCCGAATGGAAACCTAAGCGAGGATGTATACATGATACAACCTCGGGGTTTTGTCGATCCGAGATCGCTCGGAAAGATATGCAAGCTACGAAATCCATTTATGGATTGAAGCAAGCATCTCGGAGTTGGAATATTCGTTTTGATGAAGTAATCAAAGGGTTTGGTTTCATCAAAAATGAAGAAGAGGCCTGTGTTTACAAAAAGGTCGAGTGGGAGCGCAATTGTATTTCTAATCTTATATGTGGATGACATATTACGATTGGAAATGATATCCCTATGCTAGAATCCATCAAGTCTTCATTGAAAAATTGTTTTTCCATGAAAGACTTAAGGGAGGCAAGCATACATATTGGGCATTCGGATCTATAGAGATAGATCCAAAAGGCTAATTGGATTAAGCCAAAGTACATACATTGACAAGGTGTTGAAAAGGTTCAACATGCATGATTCCAAGAAAGGTTTCTTGCCCATGTCACATGGCATTAATCTTAGCAAGAATCGGTGTCCTCGGACACATGATGAGCGGAATAAGATGGGTATGGTTCCATATGCTTCGGCAATTGGATCCATCATGTATGCCATGCTTTGTACACGCCCGCATGTCTCGTACGCTTTGAGTGCTACGAGTAGATACCGCGATCCAGTGAATATCACTGATCGTAGTAAAGAATATCCTTAAGTACTTGAGAAGAACTAAGGATATGTTCCTAGTCTATGGAGGTGAAGAAGAGCTCGTTGTAAGTGGTTACACCGATGCTAGCTTCCAAACAGAGAAGGATGATTATAGATCGCAATGGGTTCGTGTTCGCCCGAACGGAGGCGCGGCCACTGGAAGAGTTCCAAGCGGGATACTCGTTGCGATTCTACAACGGAGGCCGAGTACATTGCTGCTTCGGAAGCCGCAAAGGAGGCTGTTTGGATCAAGAAATTCGTTTCGAGCTTGGTGTGATGACTAGTACGACGGTCCAATGTCTCTCTATTGTGACAATAGTGGAGCCATTGCGCAAGCCAAGGAGCCGAGGTCACATCGAAGTCCAAACACATACTTCGGCGATATCATCTCATCCGCGAGATAGTGGACAGAGGTGATGTCAAGATATGCAAAGTGCACACGGATCTCAACATAGCCGATCCGCCGACAAAACCTCTCCCTCACCGAAGCATGAGGCGCACACAAGAGCAATGGGTATTAGATACTTACATGATTGACTCTAGTGTAAGTGGAAGATTGTTAGTGATATGCCCTAGAGGCAACATGGAGATGTTGGATATCACGTCAATGTTTATGTATTTATGAATAAAGTGTTATTCGGTTCCATGAAATAGACATCTTGTATTGATCAATAAGTACGTGACTTATTTATGAGACTCTTTATGTATGAATCTATTTCTAAACGATCCCCGATCATATGTCATATTGTTGGAACAAATATGATTCTAAGATCGGCATGTTTATTGATTGATGATCATGTCTCATAGATCATGGGTATGAAGATACCAAATCAAGAAACATGGACATATGTGTTGGAGAACACATTGTTGGATAGACCCACCATGAGACACTACAGAATTAATGTGCCATTAGTTGGTCTCGGTAGTGTTGGTACAAAGTCCTTAGACCCGAGATCACCATGGATTCCAACATGTGTAGTACCCTACTTTGGAACTACCAAACGCTATTCCGTGATCGGGTAGTTATAAAGGTAGTTTTCGGGTTTGCTATGAAACATGGAGTGGGATATGAGTGATCAAGATGGAATTTGCCCCTCCTTTGGAGAGATATCTCGGGCCCCTCGAGGTAATGGATTATGGAAATGCATGGCCATGCTAAGTTGATTGAGGAGTCAATCAACGACGGATAATCCAATACGGTTCGAGTGAATGGTTAAGCTATTGAAGGGATGGCACACATCTTGCCTACAGCTTAATTGGTATCGTGAGGCAAAGGGATTTGTGTACACATTACAGTTCGAGCCGATATTATATTCTTGTATACTATGGTGTCAATATGTGCTGCTAGGCGCCGCTATTGACAGTCGGGAGTTGGACTCAAGCCGACGATCGGCTAAGTTAGACTATAGCCGAAACCGAGTATACCCGAACCTACGGGTCGCACGCTTAAGAGGATAGAATAGATATTCGAGTTGGACTCGGATACGGCTCGATCGGATAGGGATCCGATTGGATAGAGTCCTATGGGCTTACGACGTATGGGCGGCCAACTCTATGAGATACGGATGAGATCCGATTCAAAATAGAGTCCTAATCGGCCACTAGTCCCGGTCGGCCGACTCTATATAAAGGAGGGAGGGGTGGAGAGCTGCGACACGTCAATTGCATCGCGTGCAACGAAGTCGCCGAGATCAATCTCCACGGAAACCCTCCCCACTTTCGAGCCAAACCATCGCGTGCTAGCACACGGGTGTTCGGCGTTACGTCCCCGGACGTGTGGATACCGGTAGAGGCGCTGCTACGTTGCGCGCTATTGATCGGCTTCGGATCGGGCCGCAATCGGAGCGATCGGGCGTGGTGGAATCGGCTGCGGTCCGGGCGCATCGGAGCGAGGCATGAGAACGCGGTCGGACGACTCGAATCGGCTGATTGGCGAATCGGCTGTCTCCAGGAATCGGCTACACAGTTCCAGATCGGATTGCCCTGATTGGCTATTCCGCTGCACTCTACTCCAATCGGTAACGATCTATCGGCCCTTACTTGCAAGTGTTCCTGGTTTGCGCGGTAAAAGTTTTTGTTTTCGGCTAGCGTAGCCTCCGCGTAACCCTTCAGAGAAAATGATGACGGTAGCATTCTACTTGGGCCATGCTATGCTGGAGCACAAAGACAAAAAGATCCTCATGGTCCCTTATGCGCTGCGGTACGTATTATTCTTCCGAACAACCGATATTTTACTACGATATCACCTACAATTAACATATCTCTTCTATCGCAGCGATCATTACATACTTTTTTGTATATATGCGGGACCACATGGTCGTAGTGCTTGATCCGACACACTACAAGGAGGAATCATTCAAAGAGTTTCTCATCTTGTTAAATTTGTAAGTACTATCATGCACCATTTAATAAGTTTTGTCTATTGTTACTCTAGAATAAACAATTGACTGAAGCAATTACTTTGTCTACATAGAGGACATGCACATTATGTACGAAACGGTGGACCGATTAAGGATCCACAAAAGAAGAAGCTTCTGGTGAAGACACAATGGTCGGTAATTATATGCCCGCTATATGTCAACATTTTATACTGTGTTTAATTTTAACTATTGATGTACGTATACAATTTTATTCAACACAGTGTTATAAGAAACCACCAGGCACTAGCCTATGCGGCTACTACGTGTGCGAGAAGCTAGGAATCTACGGGAGGTACACAATAAAGTTTGAACAAGTAAGTTCAAAGAAAATATCTTTCTACACGTTAAGATCAATCTTGTATAATTTTCCTAATCGTATCTATGTGTATTCTTTCTTAAACAGATCGAGTCTGTTTCAGTTGTAGCGAACCGGTTCGACAATCGAACAATGCTCAACTTGGTTGCAGATATTTGTCGCTTCATCCGCCACGATGTCTGCAACCATTTGGGCGATTTCTACGATTCGGAGAGCGAGCTTGCGATGAACGATTAATTTAAAAGACTTAGGGAGTGGGAAAAAGAGCATCTGTAAATTGTGAGACTACTGTAATTTGTGACACGAAACTTGATATGTATATAAACATGCATGATGTGTACATTTATATCTTTTATGAGGAAATAATATAATTAAATATCTTTTTTTCTCGTGCGAAATATATATATACGCGCGCATCTGATCAATCGACCGATAATATTACTGAGAGAGAGAGGAGAGGAGAGAGAGGACAGAGAGGAGAGAGAGAGAGGGTGAGAGAGGACACTAGCTAGAGAGAGCTTTGCACATAAAATAAAGCGCATGGGAGACAATCTTTCCATGCGGTCGACTTAACGGACCGCACGGGAAGATCGATTATCCCGTGCGGTCGGGTAAAGTGGATCGCACGGGATAATCGATCTTCCCGTGCGGGCCGCTTAAGCCGATTGCACGGGATAATCGATCTTCCCGTGCGGTTGGGTCGCCTGCACGCGAAAATGGTCTTTTCTTAGACCTTCTCGTGCGTGCGGGCAGGCCTTTTGTATGGAAAGATGTCTTTCGATCCGTACGAAAAAATCGTTTCTTTAGTAATGGTAAGCAGATGCTTGCATGAGCGCTAGCTGAGTGTGAGAATATAGGCAAGTGAAGACAAGACGCATTCAAACTGTTTCGTTTTGCCTAATTAAAATTCTAGTAGAGCTCCTGCCGTCGTTCTCCTTAACAAAAAAGAAGTTAACACGGATTGACATATGGCCGCCAAGCACTAGCTGTTGTGCACGATCGAGCCAGTCCAAAGAAAAAGAAAGGTTGTGGATCCAGTAAAAGATAGAATAAATATTAAAGGAAGCATGGAGAAAACACTCCTGTATATGTACATAGGTAGTTCCAACTTTAGGTGGTTAATATTGCCAGTTTGAAAATGAGTTTAGCTTTTACAACTCATTCGTTTATCATGACTACGTTTTTCAAACTATCAAACTACATATTTTTAGGAATGTTTTTATATAAAAGTTTCTTATAAAAATCAAAAAAATTAATTTTTCAAATACTTAATTAATTATTCATAAAGGTATTTCTTATTCCACATGCGCCAAACATTGCCACCCCCTCCTCCACCCTGCCGTGGTTGCCAAGCTGCTCGCTCTGACACCTAATTTGTGGATGCCGTGGTTGCCAAGCTGCTCGCTCTGACACTTAATTTGTGGAAGTCGAGACCCAAAAATATTTTTAGAAATTTTTAATAGTCTGGACGAACCACAAAGTAATCGATAATAACAATCATGTAAACATATCAATCACTAATATAAATAATGTTTTATGCTCAAAGTTAAATTTGTAAGTACTGAAAATTTTTTACTGCCTCCAAGAAGACACTGAACTCAAGCCTGTCCTTTGCCAGATGTACTTCTCTCCTAGGGCGACAAAAATTCGGCAGCGCGCCAAAGAATTCGCCGCTCTCCCACACTAACTTGTTAGGCCATGTATCAACAAATCAACTTGTATTAGGAGCCCTATCTAGTATCAACTATAATCTATTCAATTTCAATTTGGCACATCACATACGTTGATTAATACTAGCACCAGCAGTGGCAGTAGCCAAGCAGGCAGATAATCTGCTAATGCAAGGCAAGGCCGCAAGGGTGAAGCCGTGAAGGGCCGAACCGCCGTGGCGCCGCCTGCTGTTGCCGCCCCACCCGCCTGTCTCTGAAGTCTGACCTCACCCGCCTGTTGCCGTCGGTGCACCGATCCGCACGCCTGCCTCTGAAGTATGACCTCGCCCGCCTGCTGCCACCGCGGCGCCGCCTGCTGCTGCCGCCGCCTCGACTAGACCGTCGCCGACCCGCTCTCCTACTACCGCCGGCGCGCCGCCTTGCCCGCCTGCTGCCGTGGCGCTGCCTCGCTTGCCTGCTGCCGTCCACCACCCCATCGACGCGTTGACTCGGTCGCCTTCTGCCGCCGCCCCGCACGCCTGCTGCAGTTCGCCACCCCGCGTTGCTCGGTCTTCCTTCCGCGCTGGACGCACTGACGGTTTGGCTACACGCACGACGATTCCGCTTCTATCATGTGCACACTTCGTTTCATTCCACAATTGTTCTGAAGTTGCAGCCCATATATAGCCTGTTCCATCTACTAGGGATGGATGAGCCCAGGCAGTGACCTAGGCTAGCCAGGCCTTAGGCCTGCCACTGGAGGTCAATGATTGCGATGATGGTAATTGGCATAATATATATATATATATATAATTTTATCGTTGATATCTAATAACTATTGTTTAGCCTATGTATATATGTAACAGATGCTAGGATGACACACCGTCCAGTATAAAAGTGTTAGATAGACGTACCGTAAAAGGTCAAATAATACACTTCCATTCAAAACATATGTTAAGTGTTGTAGGACAAAAAATTCACGTCCAACCAATAGTGTTAAATCTGTGTTGACGCGAACTGTGTCGACAAACACAATGGCCTGAGAGATCTGCTTAGCCAGTGCAGGTCCTAAAATATTGGTAAGATACGAGCGTGTCAGTCAATTTGATCCTATAATTGATAAGATGTAAGGCTGATCGGCCAATAGATTGGTGTCGGTGAAACGAAGCCTAGGTCCTACTGAGAAATTCAAAAGATATATGTCAACCAATAGTTGATAGCTTGCTATAAAATCGGCTGATAGAGTGATAGCCGATATCCAATAGTTGTTGATGTCAGCCGATAGTCGATGTAGCGATACTAGCCGATGTCGATAGGGTTTTGAAAGATCGGCTATACATCTGACATAGATTTTGACATATGTATAAATATTGATAGAAAGACAATTGGACAAGCAATGAGAACTTGTAATAATACAACAATATAATCCAACGAAACCAATCGCCAATAATGATACGATAGAATAAATGTTGATCCAATAATTAAAACATACATCGGCTGAAAATCCGATGTCATTAAATTTAAATAATTAAATGATAAATAAAACCTTTGCTGCAATCGGTTAAAACTAACTTGTATATAATCCATATAAGCCGATGCAACGTCGAGATAACTCATCAGCTAAAATCTCGATGAAACAATGATTGATGCCTACTGACTTAAATAAGTCTAACTTATAACCGCAACCTCAATGGTTGAACCTAACCGATACATCATAAGGTTGATAGTTGTCTGATAGATTTAAACAAGCCGATATGACAATGATCAAAATGGTCATGTATTAAATTTAACCAAAACATTAAAACCATCAAAAGAAAAATTTAACACATCAGATAAGACCAGCTTACCATCCGATGAAACATTAGCATGAACATATTAGCTTAATAAGACTTAGATTATCAATAATAATCTAGTAGGTCAGACATAATCGATGCAGCACGAGATTGTATATGATAATCTAATACACAATGAGCCGATAAATCTATCTAATGTGATGGATTTAATCTATCTAAAGCGGCATTATGTGTAAAGAAACATCAACTTGATCAGAATATTGGACCTAACCGAGAAAGTCCTAACTAAGCCGATGAGACTATAAATAGTATTGGGACTAAAGATAGAGATGATATACCAGATAGACAACGCCTTGTGTCGCCTGATTAGAATATCGAACTCAACCGAGAAAGTCTTAGCAATGTCAGTGCAAGCGAAGATGACAGAACTCACTTCTTGCCAGAGGTCAAACTCAATTGATGCAACCCATGCTCAAAAATAAGAACTCGTCAAAATTAACCGAGAAGACTAGGGTGGCGATGTGTCGAAAGTAATTGTATTGATCTGTGAAGATGGATTACAAAGATCTCGAGTGTACATATTTGTACCCACAGGATGATATGAGTCCTAATTAGACATGACACAAACTTTCCTAAAGATAAAAGAAAATACATAAAGTCCTCATTGGACACTAAACACACTTTCCTAAAGATCAAAAGAAAAATTACTAAACCATGTCTAATTAATAAATAAATTAAGCTGTCATGTTGTGGTCTTTACATTCCCTTCTTGAACTCGGTCTTTTCTGGATAAATTTTTATCGATGGTTGATCTCTTCCCTTATCCGAATCCGTCAAGAAATCTTACCAAATTTTCACCGCACCTAGCCCATAGACCTTCCCTAGTATCGTAGAGTCCAGTTGGCGCGTAGGTCCAGGTTATTTCCTTTATTTCATTTCATTTTAATTCCTTTTATATAATTGAGCCAATCAATAAAGATTGAATAAAATAAAAGACTCGCTGGGCTTTTGTCGGTTGAATCTATTTACTTTCATTTTTATTTTCGTGTCTTTGAAGCACCACAGGTACAAGAACAAGTGTGGGGTGATCTTGTGTTCTCATTGTACACTCACATATCAAGATCACCCATGTCCGTGCTTCACCATGATGCTTGCACATTCACGAGACGAGACAAACCATCCATTGCATATCGGTTGCTCGCCTCTACACTGGTTTGCATGTTTATCCTCTCATCCCTTTAAATTTTGAGTTTGATAAATTCTCACAATCGAATATATCTAGAAAAACTAAATTCAACTTTTAACTTGAGCGTGGATAATCAAACAATCCCTCAAAGCACTTATGTAGCAAACCGGTTCTACAAACAAACAATTCTGAATGTATGTGCTGACCTATGCCACTTCATCCACCGTGGCTGCTGCAACGCATTAGGGAATTTCTACCGATCAAAGCCAACTGGCATTAGAAAACAAATTCAAGCCCCTACGGGAGTGGGAGAAAGAATTCGTTAGTGATGAAACAATCATTAATTTGTAATATTTGGGACAAACATTACATGTGTAGATATGTATATAAATGTTTTTGTTTTATATATTGAAAGCCTATTTATTTGTCAATGCGAGATTGTACTATCTATTAACGAAGAATGACAACTCGATTAGCTCATATGCGTACCATTCAAAATTTGATTATAAATAGCAAAAAATATTATATTACATAGGTGATGAAATCATCCCATGTGATCAGTAGGTAAGGGGCCATATGTGAAGATTGATCTTCGCATGCGAGCCTCTTAACGCGACCGAAATGCGAAGATCAATCTTCACACACGGCCGCTTAAAGGGCCCGGCTGCGAAGATCGATCTTCGCGTGCGGTTGGGCTAACGGCATGCGAAAATGGTAATCTTCGCAAACATCTAGGTGCGGATGGGCTGATCAATCATATGCAAAGATCGGTTTTGACCGCATGAAAAAAGCTTTTTCTATAGTAGTGTACCATGGTAAACTTTGTTGCTTGTCTCAGAAAGCAATGGACTGGACTTACCATATAATTTTCCTTGTTCTTTCTCTGTGGACTTATATATATCCTTTGTGCGCTTCTCACATAAAGCAAAGGCCGTTAATGTTTGCAGGTCCCTCTAGGAAATTCGGGTATCTGAGAGAGCAGGCTTTTATATACCTTCTTATGGTTTTAAATTCTACCGAGTTCCATACATCCATGCAAATATCAGCTGAATGTTAAATATGTTACTAGCATATAAATCTCCACCTTGCAAAGATTTTTTTAACAATAAGAATTAATGGTTTGCATCCAGGCTTCCGTCATAAGGCACACGATCAATGGAATATAGACTACTACAATGGAGAATCTTAATCAACATCAAGATGAATGCAAACATTTACAATTGGAAAGTTTTATGTCAGCAGAAGCTAAACTATCTGCGACACAAAGTAGCTCTCGACCATTCAGCACTGAGGAAGTATCCACCGGAACGGCCGCAAGCCTCTCAACAAATTTTTGGCGAAATCACACGGCGAACCACCGGTGCTGGAGGGCATGCGCCGCCGTCATCCTCTTCTCCGGGTTGCACCTCAGCAGCCCACGCAACACCTGGTACCCTGCCTGCGACAGCTCCGGCAGACGGCTGGGGCCACCGCACCTCCCGGGGAAGGCGAACATCCGTCGCAGACGGCTGCGCCGCCGTTTGATGTTAATTAAACTCTTAGGTATCATACAGTCGCCGTAGCCACTCCATCCGGTGATGTCGTCCATGCCAAGAATGTCCACGATGCGGACGAGCATCTCCTCATCGGACAACCCCTCGAACAGCCGCTCGCCAGCGAGGAGCTGCGCCATGATGCAGCCGAGCGCCCACGTGTCGATCTTCTCGTCGTAGGTCGTCGACCCGAGGATGACCTCCGGCGCGCGGTACAGCAGCGCGGCGACGGGGTTCGAGAACGGCGGCGCGGCCTCCTCCTTGGTGCGCGCGTACCCGAGGTCGCAGATCTTGAGGTTGCCGCGGCCGTCGACGAGCACGTTGTCCGGCTTGAGGTCCCGGTGCATGAGGCCCACCTCGTGCATCCCCCTGACGCCGGAGAGGAGCTGTCGCATGAGCACGCGCACGTCGCCCTCGGCGTACCGCCTCGCGGAGGCGTCGTCGCCGCGTTGATGGATGGTGAGGTCCAGTGAGGGGCCCACGAACTCCATGACAATGTATGCCTCCGGCTCGGTTGCGACGCCGTTGCGGTGGCGGCCATGGTTGATCAGCTGCACGACGTGCGGGTGGCCCCGGCATGCCTCGAGGGCGCGGACCTCGCCGGCGAGCTCGAGCCCGTGGGGATCGTCGTCGTTTCTCCGGAGGCACTTCACCGCGACGACCTGGCGAGTGCAGATGTCCACTGCCCGGTACACGACGCCGAAGGTGCCGGAACCTATCCTCGCGGTCCGCTGGTACCGGCCGTTGATGGGACCGCCGAGGGCTTCCACCGCCGCCGGTGGCGCAGAACGCGGCAACGGGATGGCGCTGACGTCAGCTGGGGCAGGAGGATTTGGTCGATGTGCCGAGGTGGGAGGCTTTCGTCGCGCTGGCCGTTTGACGATAGCCATGGCCAGACGCTTGAGGGCGCGCGCGTGCCTTTCTTCAAAAAGTTTGCCCTGTAACGTGGACGGTGTGCCGTACTGTGACATCGCTACTTATATATAGGGAGGTGGGCGGAGTGCGCGGGAAGTTGTATAATCTAATCCGACTCGAGTTTGGTGGTTTTGCGTTCGATGATTCGGGCATGAAGTGTAATTACCTACTCGGATTAGTACTAGTTACTTAAGCTCGTAAGTTTTCCAACACGTGTCAGTTGTGTGCCTACTGTGCAGTTATTACGCAGAGCACAGTACATTTCATTGTCATTTTGTCAGAGACATGGACACGGACTAGGATTAATCAAACTAGATTAAGTTCAAAAAATAAATTAAAATATGGGGTTGCTATTAAACGGTACTGCGAGGGTGCATTTATGTCCCTGGCCGATCGAAACCCAGCAGACGAATACGCTTTCCTCAAGCGAAGATGTATTTTATAACGAAGATGTATTATATAATTTATATATCAATACCTCTTATAATATATCACTTTCTCTTACTCACTCATCGTCAGACGGTCGAAAATTGGGAATCATCGTCCAACGGACGAAATCGGGTCATCCCCATCACGCGCGGGCGCATCGCTCCAATCACGCGCGAGCGCCATCGCCATCGCCTCGATCGATCCGACCACCGACACACGCCACGGCTCTTCCATCCGCCGCCGCGCCGCGCCTCCCCATCCGCCGCCTGCTTTCGCTGCGCTATCCGCTGCTGCGCGCCCTCCATCCGCTGCCCGCGCGTGCCGATCCCGTCCCCATCTGCCTCCCCCATCCGTCGCCATGCCAAGCCGCGCGCGAGCCCGCGCCGATCCCATCCCCATCCGCGCGCCTATCATGTCCCCGCTCGCGGGGCGCACGGCGCCGCCACCCCGTCGCCCCAGCCGTGCGCGCGAGCCCTCGCCGCCGCTCCGCCGCTCCCCGCGCGATCCCATCCGCCGCCTCGTCCATCCACCGCCCGCGCCTAGGCGGCGGCGCCCCATCCGCCGCTGCACCCATCCGCCACCCCTATCCGCCGGCGACGACGGGCCCCGTAAGACCAAGGGTCGCGGCTTCGCAACGACGCCGCGCCCGCGACTCTCGCTTAGCGGCGCAGCCGCACCAACTTCGTCTCCTCGGCTCCGACGGTGGCCCCGGCCCCGTCCGATGTACGTCTCTCTCTATGCCCGTCCCTCTTTTTTTCTATTTGCAATGGTAGATAGTTCATCCTACAAATCATTAAAGATAGTTCATATGTACAACTTAATGTGATATGGAGATCGGAAGCAACTGTTACTCTTCTGATGCAAATGTTTTATGAAGCTAAAACAAAAAATTTCCTTTGTCCATACTTGGCAGATAATTCGACGCACACCATTCCTATGAATTATGAGGTCTTAATTGAATGTTTTTGTTATTTAGTTCCTATAAGGTGATACTGGGCTGTTCTTTACAAATCTTCCAAGAGATGATGTAGAGAGGTACAGTCTCCTTATAAATTGTTTATACTTGTGCATGATGACTGCCTATGTTTTGTGCGAACACTTATTTGCCATATATTCCATTGCAGATTATTTCAAGAATTCGAAGAGCATGATTTCGCCAGGACAGGAGTACTGCAACAGAAACGGTATTCAAGTTACTGGTTCCCTTTCTATTTGTATACCGCTGTTCATGGATTGTTTTCTCTGTAAACAAACTAGAACGACCATGCTTATCCAGATTTATACCAAAGGTTACTACTTATCCTTTATCCCTTCTCTGTAAACATACCCGATATACGTGGGTTGTTTTATGATGATGCTAATAAGTTCCTTATCGCTCCAACAGTTGATCGGCTATATGAACATCCAATTAGTTGACTTCTGTTTTTTTTCTGTTGTTATATACTTATTATCTTAAGATAGTGATTTCCGAGAGCGGCTGGCTTGGCTTGTCTGCCTCCTCCTCTTCTTCCTCCACACCACGCTCCGCCACTACCGGAGCGGAAGGGAGCCGAGCCGAGCGGTGCAGTACCCGATCGAACCCTCCTCCTCCCCTTCCCTTTCCCATCTCGCTGCTCTTCGCTTGTATGATTGGGTATTGCCTTAGCATCATCTTCTGCTTCTGCTGCTATTTGTTGCTTGTTCGTTTCTCTTCTCTGATGATTTTGGTGGACAAGAGATGCGGTGGCACATGTTGGGAGTTGGGAGTGGAGGGTGTTATTCTTTAGTTCGTATTTTGTGATCAGGCTTAGCATCTTGAGCTTAACAAAAAAACATGAACTTGCATGCGAGTATGGTGATTGATGATTCAGATTTCCTTCCCGGCGTTTGTGATGGCAAGCAAGAGGCCAAAAGTCGATGCTTGTCTTAGGTGAGATTGTATGGGTTTCCAAATCTCAGTACATCTCACAAACATAATGATGTTTTTCATTTATAACTAAAGTTCGACCCTAAAGATTGCATGTTACAACTTTTTGTAATTGTTTCTAGGCGAACAACGGAAAGGTAGGACAGGCGAACCCGTGATGGACAAATTTATCGCTTGGTAACGGGCCATTTTATAATAGTTTAACCGATCATGAGTATCCTGCCATTTTAAGATTGTCCTTCGAGAGCAAGTGCTCATGATTTGTTGCGCAGAGTCCGAGCTATGAATGATCCTCATGGTAATTCTTTTCATGCATATATTTGTTCATGTCCTTTTTCGACAAGTTCAGCCTTTGTCACATTTGCTTAAATCTATGATTGCATATGACTGATTTGATGTTATCATGAGCTTCATAGTCCTATTGAGTTTTCTCAATTTCTAAAAAGACAACCATCCGTTCCTTTATTTGGGAATGTGAGCTAACTACTGATTTATTTCATTTTTGTAAAAGAGGACTGCTGATTTACTTCATTTTGGAGCAGTTATCGAGAGAGTAGATGTCACCATTAGATCCGTGGAAGAATTGTGGGCAGTGAAATTCATGAACTTTATCGTGGGAGCAAACTAGTTAATGATGGAGGGCATCACTCGGGAACTCCCGTGTAAGCACTTGAGGTTTCACATTTACTCTAAAAATTTTTTTTGTTTGTTATATTTACTTCACACTGGTAGATTTGGTGCTTTGGCAGTAATGATACAAACTTTCAGCTTTCAATGTCAGTTCTGCTTCTGAGAATTCATGACAGATGACGCTGATGTAGATCTGAGCCCATCACTGTACTACTGATTTTCATAGAAATCACCCATTGCATTAGTATCATATTTGTTTGTACCTTTTATCACCTAATAATCTGCACATGATGAGCTGCCCAATGTTTTGAGGGTGTAGTTGGCTCAAGTTCCAGTTTACCAGGAAGAACCTATTTTAGCTACTTCATTCATATGATATCAAGTTATCGATGGGCTTCCGTGATAAGTTGCATAATTTTGTTGAGTTTAACTATCCTTTTCACAACCTAAGTGTCTGATTTGCGAGGAGGCTGAAAAGGCTCAGATATTGGGTGTTGACACAAACAGCCCACAACACGACCAGTGGAGCAAATTCCGCCTAAATCGATGCAATTGCTGCCGCACCGTTGAATTAAGATTATTGACAGAATTCTCCTTTGTTTAGGCCTTCTAATCTGATGAATACAAAAATAATCTGATGAAAGTTAAACACAGCTGAAATGACCTGATTTGCTTTGTTGCAGGATGCAAGTACTACTTGACATGGTACATTTTGGGGCAAAGTTAATAATCTGTGCCAAGAAAAGATAGACAAAGTGCATTGGGTAACATCCCGTGCCAAGATTTGGAACTCCATTAGCGCTAATCACTCGAAATGAATTTCGACCATGTGTAGCCATTGATGAATCTGCTAAATTGGTTTTGGAATTGGAGTTATGTTTCATGAACAACATCTAACTACAAGATGAATTATATGTACAAACTAACTTCGTAGTCACTATTTGTATTGGAGTCGACTCGTCGAATTATTTATATGAACATGCTTCATTTTTCATCGATTTTAGTTTTCAAGCAACCGTCTAGCAAAACTCGTGTACCGCCGTCCGCAAAAGTAAAGCGGCACATGTAAGTCAAAAGATAAAACAAGAAACAGAGAACAACAAGACAAATCAGGTTTGCTAGAAGACGGCTTTATATTATTGATGAAAATCGATCGACACACAATGGAATTCATAATTTAATGAGTTATTTCTATATATGAAAGTACATAAAAGAAGGCAAACACAAATTAGCGTATAAGTGATCTGTTTGCTTCAAGCGTCATAAAATTAATAATCGATCGATCAACCTCGTTGCATGACAAATGGCACCATGTATTCTTAATCAATTGATTCCATAAACTAACAAATACATATCCCCGTGAAAGCGGATAGTAAACCATTGCCTGTTTAATTTTTGTTTCATTTATCGGAAGTTTGGGAAGTTTGGAACATGTGTACGTATTTGTTCGGTACATGTTGAGGATCTTTGAATAAATTGGAAAGGATATAGTGGAAGCATCTATTTCTTGATGTGTACGTATTTGTTCGCTACATGTTCGTACATGTATTTCATGATGCATCTATTTCTTTTCACCAATCGTAATGTTGCAACGACGTACTAACGATAATAGAGAGGAACTTAATGTGCCAGTGGACCAAAATCATTTAGACATATACACATCCTTAATGATGAGTAGCATGCAGGATTTGATGAGATCATGAAATATGTAACTAATAAGTAGAGCCAGGTATTTTTCATTAATGATCCAGGTGGCACTGGAAATGTAAAGACATAGAAGGCGCTTCTTGCTAGAGTGCGATCCGAGAGATTAATAGTCACTGCAACTACAACATCTGGTATAGCATCGTCGATATTGCCCGAAGGACGTATTGCACATTCGAGATTCAAAATCCCTATTAAGATTGCTCACAACAACATGTGCAACTTCACAAAGCAAAGTGGTACCGTGGAATTAATGGAATAACTCTCTATTTTTTGACATAATTTTTGAATGTATATTTCCCTCGTATATTGTATACTGAAATGATTATATATAATTAATTCTGGTCAAAATTTATTGTGCCTATACAATATCATACTATCATACTTTGCGTGATATTATATTTGATGTATGACATGGATTGAATTAAAGCTCAATTGCACCGATCATAGAAAAATATTTTTTGATAACATGAAATTTTTAAAAATTATTAGAATTGTACCGTAGCTTTTAGCACGGGTATATTACTAGTTGATTTTAATTCTTCTATAAACGCGGCGGGGGGTGGGGGAGGGTCTTCTTTCCCCTCCCATTGCTACAGTAAGTCCCTAATTTGAGTCGTGCGATAATTTAATCTATATGATAAATAATTTTCAAGTTATGTGTTTTACAAAAATACGATGACTAGTGTTTTCGGTTGATGCATAGTATGTGCATGTGTGGCTGTGCCTACGATCAACGGGTGTCGCCACGTTGCACTGCTATGTCCAGACGGTCGACCGGGTTACCCGACGGCCGACTCGCAAACTCCTGTAGGAATCGGTTTTGTTGGATTTCTAGATTTCTTTATGGATATGACTTCTAGATGGTTTCTATTCGTATGTGATATTATTGTGTGCTGATGTGAGTCAAGTTGGTGTAAACTTGTACTCGAATATGGAGTTTCTTTGTTGTTCATGTGCAGGTGTTACTTGAGGCCATGGGAGTATAGCCGGTGATGAATCGGAACTAGGCTTGGGAGAAGTTGAGGTCCATATGATCAAGGATATCACGCGGGATGCTCAGGCTAGAGAACAATACATGTGAAAGATAGAGAATCCATATGGTATATGAGAGGAATCGTGTGCATATGGAAAGATGAGTCAAATTTGGAAGGGAGTCCGGATTCGAGAAGGATTCAGAAAGATGGATTGAGATAAGGGAAGAGAGTGATTGAGTCCTATTAGGAATAGAAGTTCTTGAATCCTATTGGGAATAGGAGTAGAACAGAGTGATTGAGTCCTGTTAGGAATATAAGTTCTTGAGTCCTATTGAAATAGGAGTTCTACACCTACTTTGAGTAGGATGTTTTTTGGTATAAATATAGAGGGAGGGTGTGGCCTCCTGGTATCGGTTTTAAAGAGACAAAAGTTGAGAGAAAGTTAGGGTTTCGAGTTTAGTTCGAGATTTTGATGAGAAATGTTCTTGTTGCACTTTGTAAGCACTAGTTAATGCAATAAAGTCAAAAGTTCTAATCTACATCTTCGAGTTTGAGATGACACATAGGGAGTCTTTGGATGACTATTTGGGCTGTTTTAACAAAATTTTGTGTAATCTTAGATCTGTTGATTATTCTTATAATGCTAATTATTCTCAGTCTGAGGTTGCTCGTTACTTTATGAACGGTCTTGATATGAAGGTTTGGGATGTTAAGGTTACTTTGATTCAGAAATCTGTTGATATGAACACTTTGACTTTGGATGTTCTTTACACCAAATTGAAAACCTATGAGATGAATATTTTTTCTAAAAGAACTGATTCTAAATCTACTGCTTTTGTGTCTTCATCTGGATCTTCTTTGGATATTTCTCCTATGACGGCTCTTTCTATTTTTAATACCTTGTCCGATGATTAACTGGAGGAAATCAGTGAGGAGGACTTGGTTTCTCTTGCTAACAGAATTTCTCGAGCTGTAAGTAATCTCAGGTTCAGGAGAAAAGGTGGACCAATTCGTTGTTTTGAATGTGGACACCCACATGACATTCGTTCTCAATGTCCCAAGCTTGGAAAAGGTGCAAAGGGTAGATCAATATGAATCCAAGAACGCCAAGGATACCAAGCAAAGTAAGAAGCAATTCAAGAACATGAAGATGAAGAAGTTCTACCAAAAGGCAATTGATGAAGCATATGCAGCGGTTCAAGAATCAGATGATGTTGATTTTGAATGTGATGAAGATGATGACAAGAGGAAGAACATTGCTGGAGTTTGTCTCATGGCTAGTAGCATTGATGAAGATTCTGAAGATGACAATGAGGTAATTCCTACTCCTAGTGTTGAATATTTTCAAGAAGTTATTGCTAGACTTGGTTACAAAATTTCTAAGTTTGAGAAAAATATTAGTCAACATGAAGCTACAATTAAGTCTCTTAATGCTGAAAAAGTAGAATAAAATCTTTTGTTTCTGATAATGATGAATGTCAATCTTGTGAGGTTTTATTTACTGAAATTAAGTAAATTAGAGATGTTTATGCCAAGAAGCTTGATGTTGAATCTAAGAAAACTCAAAAATTCGAATCTTGTCTTGCACTTAGCTTGGCCATGAACACTAGATTGGTTGATGAATTGTTTTTGACTAAGAGAGCTTTGCATAAATGTCAAGTTGTGTTGTTTGCTAGCCTATATTTAATGTAATTAGCTCTTAAAGTTGAAACAATCTATTGTAAAACCTTGCTCAACATGTCTTGCTAATGAGATGAAACTAAAAGATGCTTTGGGTCGTGTTAAGCACATGAAGAAAATTGTTAAACAAGATGAAGTGATGTCTTGCATGACTTGTAGAAAACAAAAGAGTGTTTTGGATTATTGTAAAAATTATGCTACTCTTACTCAAGAGGTTTTTTACTTGAAAAGTTCTTTGGAAAGATTTTCTGATGGTAAAAAGAACCTTAACATGATTCTTGATCAATCTAAGGTTAGCACAAATAATCGTGGTTTAGATTTTGATCCCTATGCTCAGCATACTAGACATTCTCCTGTTATTTTAGGTGTTGGTTCTAGAAGTGAAATTTTGATTAAACCTGAATGTAAGAACACTGTGTTTAAATCTGCTGGCATCATGACTTTCTTGAATACATCATCTTCCAAAACTCATGCTATGATCACAAAACCATTTGTTGCTACTTCTATGGCTAAACCATCTGTTTTTACTTGTGCTTCTAATCATCGTGAGAAATACACTTGTTCGTTTTGTGGAAAAGATGGACATTTGATTGGATTTTGTTTTAGACTTGCCCGTAAACAGAAAAAGGAAAGAGAAATTGTTTTGCGAAACAATGATGGCAAAAATCGGGTTTTGGTTCAAGGAGCACGATCAGACCGACACTGACCAGTCGGTCAGACCGGCCAGCGGTCAGACCGCAGGTGAACCGGCGGTCAAACCAGGAGCCAGGCTCGGTAAGACCGTAGGTTAGGCGGTGGTCAGACCGGCCTCGGGGCAATTTTGTGCATAATTCAAATCAGACTTTTGTGAAGCGAGAAGGTAAGGTTTCAGGTAAGTCTGGTTCTGATTTTGTTTATGCATATGTACCTACTGGTTCTACTGGTCGTGTGACTCAGTGTTGGATTCCAAAATTTCTTATTTCTAACCCCAACATGAAGGCCTCGACATCTTTTTGTTCGTAGATATTTTGATGGCATACTCCCCATGTGTGTGCAATGTGGAGAGAACGTTTGCTTTTCACGGTAACATCAAGGTAATTTTGGATTGCTATAATTTTGATCTACTCTCTTGATTATTAGCTTTTCATATGCTAGTGTTTGGAACACCCTGAGGTGTTTTTCCCTGTTAAAAATCCAAAAGAAAATCGTAAAAGAAAATCGTTGAGATTAACTGGAGAGAATAAATAATTTTACAAGCCAAATGCTAAATGGAAATGGCATGGTAGGATTTTTTTTAAATTTTACATGTCAAAATACACTAACAGGATTTTTAGTGGAATTTTCAGAGCATAATAAATAATTTTTAACCAATTAAAATCAAAATCAGAATAAATAAATCCCGGGAAAAATCGGCTTTCTCTCTCTGTCCTTTCCCGCCCATTTTTCGGCCGTGGGCCGCCGACCCGAGCCGACGGCCCATCCTCTCCCGTGCGCGCCAGCCGATCGGCCTAGCCAATCCGGCCGACGGCCCAGCCGTTTCCCGCCCGCGCGCCTCTCTCCCTCCTCCTCCTTCGCGGCTGGCCGAAAGGCCACGGCCCGCTAGCCTCTTGCGCCGTGGGAAAAGTCCACTCGCCTCCCCTTCGCCCCGGGATGCCGATAGGTGGAGCCCACCTGTCAGGCCGTCGTCCCCGACCCCGGCCGCCCCGGTGCCATTTTCGGCCGCCGCGTCCATGCGGATCTCGCGCCACCGGCCACCCCGCGCCCCCAAACCACGCCGCCTTTACTCCCCTCTGCCCCCGCCGGTCAGTGACACCCCTGGCCGCCTCCTTCGCGCCCCTTAATGGCCGGATTTAATCACCGGCCATTATTTCCCCCAGAATCGCACCCGCGAGCAATTGCGCTCTCCCCGAGCTCCCCACACCTTCACCCGAGCTAATCCTCCTCTCCGTCGCCCCCGCACCGTGTGCCCTCATTTCAGAACTCGCCGCCAGACTTCGGCCGCGATATCCCGACATCCCAAGCCGTCCTGGATCTCGCCGCCGTCTCCTTCCTTCTTCCCGGCACCCGAGCCACCTCGGCCACCCTCCCCCGCGAGCTCCCGCCGTCTCCCTCACCGTCGTCGTCGTCATCTCCCTAAACTCCGGCGACTCCCGCGGTGAGCCGTCCCTCTTCCTCCGCTCTCGGTCGTTCATGCCGCCTCTCGGTGCCCGCAGTTCCATCCGCGCGTAATCCGCGACACCCCGCCGCCCCGCGCCGCCACCCGAATCGCACCGGCCGGCCTTCGGCCACCGGCGGCCGACCGCGCCCGCGTCCCATCCTCTTGGCCGTCCGATCGACTTCGGCCGATCGGCGCCGTCCACCCCCGCCCGCCCATGTGGCAAGCCACGTGGTCGCCACCTCCACGTGTGTGCCACGTGGTACACCGCCCGGTTCGACCGTGGACCCGGTCCACCGTGGACCGGCGCTCCCGCGGACCGCTGATGTCAGCCCTCGGCCGCTGACATCAGCCATAGCCGCTGACGCCTCCCCGGGATTTATTGCGTAATAAATCAATTAAGGATTTTTCTGTTTAGTAAATAAACCCAGAAAACTTCTAAAAATCATATCTTTTCAATCCGACCTTCGTTTTAGCCCATTCAAATTTTATTAAATTCATAAAAATGTCAAGAATCCATTAAAAATAGTTTTGTTTCCTGTTTTAGTAGCTTTTTAGCATGTCTTGTTGAAGTGCTTGTTTGCTGTGTAGATCCTGGTAGTCCCTCCGTCCCGGTTTACTTTGAAGTCGTCGCTGAAGTCCCCCAAGCCGAAGAGCAAGGCAAGTCATACTATAGATTGATCATATTGCTCCCATTTTGCTAAAACACCTGTTTTATTCCTGAAATTGCATGTATTTTATACTGTCATTTCATGGGGAATAGTACACCTTATGCTTAGTTTATACCTTAGGTTTTGACACCCCAAACCCTTTGATTAAACTTGGGAAAGTAATATGATTAGATTCAGGACTAGGTTATGCTTAGCCTGGCTTAGACTCACTAGCTCACTAAATGGGTCTTTCTCAATTAATATGCCTCTCCTGGACATCTGTTTGGAGGATTAATAATTAGTTTTAGGTGAACCGGACTAATAATTAAAATATGACAAATGGTGGGCTGTGGGCGCTATGGTTTTGGTTAGCGGCGCCCATGGCAATTAAGGACCAGTTCACGGGACCCCTCGAGAGAATGACCGTGCAAACCACAAGCCGAAATGGGTAAGGTAGGTCCTGTAGTGTAGCCTCTCCTAGCTGACGGACCCATCGGCAAGGGTGAGCGGGATGGAGTTTCAGTCGGCCCCGGTATAAGGGTTGCTGGGCTGCCAGACTCACCGTGGTACTCGGGGGGGCTGCCCATTCCCAGGGTCCGGGAGTGGGGGCGAAACCTTGGTGGGGTTCGGTTGGTTAGTGGGGGGTTATACGAAAGATCCTATCACAGTTTCCTTTCCAGGATACCATGGTGGTATACCGGCGCACGGGAGACCATGTCGTGGGACTGTGTCTTGTGGGTACAGTTGTACACCTCTGATCAGAGTAAAACTATTCGAATATCCGTGCCCGCGGTAATGGGGCGATCAACCGAGCTCACCGTGATTAGTCTCACCCTATTTCACCCTGTTTAAAGGAACATGACTAGTATAGGTGGATGGGTAGGGCCTGTCGCAACGTGGAGATAACGTTGGACAGTGTTGGTTTTCAAAATGCTTAAATTACTTAATTTATTATTGTGTTGTTTGTGTTCAAAATTTTCCTTTGATTGGAAAACCCCTGCTGTTTGCGCAAAAGCAAACCTTAGCCAGGCCCTTGTCTCCCCTGCATTCATTCCTCTCCTCTTCCGGTGTGACTTGCTGAGTACGTGGAAGTACTCATCCTTGCCTTTTCACCAGAACCTGAACCAGAAGCTGAAGAAGAAGACGAAGTGGAGTAGGCTTGTTCTACACTCGAAGCCGCCTCGTGGAGTGGTCGAAGCTCGTGGCCGGCCAAGGCTTAGGCTTAGGCCCTTTTCCTTTTTCCGCTCTTTTGTAATCTTTTTTATTGTTTCTAAGACGTGGAACCGTAATATCAACAATTGTCGTATGTGTACCCGGCTGGTCTTGGACAGGGATTTTAATACACATATAGCTTCAAAATTCGGGTCCAATTTCGGACGTGACAAGTTGGTATCGAGCCAATTTCCGAGCACGTAGGAAAAGCCAAACGGAAAACCCTAGGAGCCCTCAATCTTTTCATATGCATAAGCCCTGGTTTTTGAAGTAGTTTCGGGAAAATGGATCTTGTTTCCTGGGATTGGGAAAAATTTTAAGTCTCTCTCCAAACATTTTGAAAACTCGATCAAGTCTAAGTGATAAGATTTTAGAGTTAAAATTTGGAAAAATCATTTGATCTCTTATTCAGCCGCCAAGTTGGGATTTTCTAAGGGATCAAAGTCCTAAGTCGAGATAGGAGGGAATGGTCGCCAATTTTATATTATAACTAAGCATCTATTTTTCAGCATCATCTAGGGGTTGTCCTTAGAAGTTTTACTTAGCCTCATAAAAATGTTTCTCAAAAACCCTCTTTTTCTCGTTTACTTTAGTTGAGTCCTTTATCGTTTATCTAACTTGGGTTTGAGCATGCATTGATCCCCTACCTTGTCTTCTCTAGATGGCAGGCCGTCCACTCACCCACAACGGTCAGGGATTGAAGGGTTTCGTTGTAGAGCTGGCGAGGATGGCCTTGGCAGTAGGCTATCCGGATGCACCTGAGTACACTGTCGTCTCACCATTCGGCAGTGAGTTGCCTCACCAAGTCCGCCTGAAGGTGCACGGGTTCGTCGGCACCAACATCCCGAACATGGTGGTCACTGCGTCGGGAGGAACAGATGAGCATGCCTGCCAAGAAGCTGCTTATCTGATGCTGGCTCGGATGAGGGAGATGCATGACTACCATCTCCGCCACTCTGCCTACCAGTACCATCCTCGGCGGGGAACTTCGTCAGCAATCAACACTTTCCAATCTGCTAAGGGGAGAACGGCACCACCTTCTCCCACATGAGGACGGTGATTGAAGGGCTGGATAAGCATGCAAATCTCCACATGGCGGCAAAGGCTCTGAATGACCAGAAGATCCTAAGGATCAAGAGTTTGAAGGATGAGGTGGATCGTCTCAAGAGAGAGATCGCTAGTCTAAAGGGACTTCCACCTCCCAACATCCTTCGGATCAGGATCACGCCACGGAAGAACACCAAGGCTCGGTACGGATGCAACTGGCGCCTAGGGTTCCACCTCCTGCACCGCCACCTTCCCCAGTCCTCGTCCCAGTGCCAGATCCTGCTCTTGCTCTAGTCCGTGCCCCAAGCGGAGGAGGAGGATGGATCTCGGTGTCCAATAGCAGCAAGGGCAGTGGCAGCGGTAGCTTCAAGAGCCCCGGACGGAAAGAAGAGTTATCAAGCTCTCGAAGCCGCTCAAAGGAAAAGGAAGACGGGAACTCCCTTGGGAGTGGGTTCGACTCCTCCGACCGCGGAAGCCGCTCCGATCCTTAGAGCGTCGCCACCCTTAGTTTACCGTTTCCCTAGTTTTCCTGTTTGTTTAGTTGTTGTATGTTAGGAGTGCTGTGTGTGGGTAGTGGTCAACCTGTATCAAGTGTGGATACGGGTTGTCCAATTAAGGATGTTGAGTGTGTTTCAAGTGTTTTAAATAAAGAACAGATCAAAACAAGTAATAAAGATCAGCTTCTCTGTCCAATCTGTTTTACTCCTTCTCTCCGCCTTGGTTGTTCTGCTTCTTCAGATGGTGAACACCAGGAATGGCAGCACCAACACTGAGTCAGCCGAGAACAACACCCGTGCTAATGCCAACAACTCACCTCCTCCACCTGAGAACATCACTTTGGCATAAGTCCTAGCCAACCAAACCCAGATGATGGCTGCAATGATGCAGCAAATGCAACAAAGAACATCGCAGATGCGCTCCAAATGATGCAACAAAGATCAACAAAGAATCAACATCAGCACGACCATTTCGCACCACCACCTCCCCCACAAAACAAACTGTCAGAATTCCTTCGAGTCCGACCCCCTACTTTCTCCAGCACCACCAACCCCATGGAGGCTAATGACTGGAACATCGCCATAGAAAAGAAGTTGGACCTTCTCCAGTGCACGGACCAGGAAAAGGTGTCTTTCGCCACCCACCAACTCCAAGGCCCCACCTCAGCCTGGTGGGACAACTTCTTGGTTACCTGTCGAGCGGACGCACCTGCAGTTACTTGGACAGAGTTTTGTCACCAATTTCGGAAGGCGCACATCCCCGAAGGGATAGTGGCCCAGAAAAAGAGGGAGTTCAGATCCCTGGAGCAAGGCACTCGGACTGTCACTGAGTATCTGCACGAGTTCAATCGCTTAGCTCAATATGCTCCGGAGGACGTATGCACTGACGCCGAGCGTCAAGAAAAGTTCTTGGCCGGGCTGGACGATGAGTTAACAGACAAACTCATTTCCGGTGAATACGCCGACTTCGAGAAGTTAGTCGACAAAGCCATCCGTGCAGCGATCAACGTAATAAAATGATTAGAAAATGGAAGGCTACTCGTTTAGGCCATAACCTCGGCAAGGGAATTCCCAACGCCGCGTTTCACTCCGGTGGTCGAGTGGACCTACCACTATGATCGTTCGTCAACATCGCCCGTACCATCCCAGGAATTTCCAACCCAGCGGAAGCCATCCTGGACAGCCGCAGCGAAATCCGGCCTCGCGTCCGCCAACAACACAGCCACCACCGCAGTCCAAGCCAATGCCACCAAAGAAGGACTCGGGATTCAAACCGGGTAACTGTTTCAACTGTGGAGAACCCGGACATTTCGCAGACAAGTGTCCAAGACCAAAACGCGCGCCAGTTCATCCAAGCAAGAGTGAATCATGCTTCATCGAGGAGGCACAGGACGCACCGGATGTCATACGGGTATGTTCCCTGTGAACTCCTTTAATGCATCAGTCCTGTTTGATTCGGGTGCAACCCATTCTTTCATATCAAAAGCATTTGTGGGAATACATGGGTTGTTGGTGTTAAAACTTAAGATACCCATGCGGGTCCAAACTCCCGGGAACCATTTGAACACTGCCCACTTTTGCCCTTCAGTGGCAATAAAAATCCAAGGATCCCCTTTTCTAGCCAATCTTATCCTTCTAGAATCAAAAGACCTGGATGTCATCCTTGGGATGAACTGGTTAACCTGTCATAAAGGGATGATCGATTGTGCAAGCCGCACGATCTCCTTGACCAATGACGAAGGGAAGAAAGTGATTTACCGCCTCCATAAACCATTGAGGGTAATGGCAAGTCTGAATCGGATCTCGGCTAAGGAGAAGCCCGAAGAGAAAGGAAAGGATCAGGCGAAGTTAGAAAATATTCCTGTGGTTTGTGAGTACCCGGAAGTCTTCCCGGAAGACCTAACCACAATGCCACCTGAAAGAGAAATAGAGTTTCGGATTGACCTAGTCACTGCTCCGATCCACAAGAGGCCCTATAGGATGGGAGCCAATGAGTTGGCAGAGGTCAAGAAACAAGTAGATGAACAGTTACAGAAAGGTTATATCCGCCCCAGTACATCGCCCTGGGGTGCGCCAGTCATTTTTGAGGAGAAAAAGGATAAGACCAAAACGATGTGCGTCGACTATCGCGCACTCAACGAGGTCACTATTAAGAATAAATACCCTCTTCCTAGGATTGACGACCTGTTCGATCAATTAAAGGGAGCAAAGGTATTCTCAAAGATAGACCTGCGGTCAGGCTATCACCAGCTAAGAATTCGAGAAGAAGATATTCCTAAGACCGCCTTCATCACTCGATACGGTCTGTACGAGTGCACGGTCATGTCCTTCGGACTTACAAATGCCCCAGCCTTTTTCATGAATTTAATGAACAAAGTGTTCATGGAATTCCTAGACAAGTTCGTCGTAGTGTTCATCGACGACATGTTGATCTACTCACAGTCGGAAGAGGAACATGAGCACCATCTCCGGTTAGTACTTGAAAAGTTAAGAGACCACCAACTCTATGCTAAGTTTAGCAAATGTGCTTTCTGGTTGAAGGAAGTGCAATTCCTCGGCCATATCGTGAATGCCCAAGGAGTCGCAGTGGACCCTTCCATTGTGGAGGCAGTAACCAAATGGACTCCACCCAAAACTATCACCCAGGTCAGAAGTTTTCTAGACTTGCGGGGTATTACCGTCGATTCATCGAAAACTTCTCAAGGATTGCCAAGCCATTGACGCAGTTGTTAAAGAAGGATGAAAAGTTTATATGCACTGCCGAGCACAACTAGAGTTTTGAAACACTCAAGAGAAAACTGGTGTCCGCACCCGTATTGATCTTGCCAGATCAAACCAAGGATTTCCAAGTCTATTGCGACACATCTCACCAAGGGTTAGGTTGTGGGTTGATGCAAGATGGAAAAGTGGTCGCTTATGCTTCCCGCCAGTTGAGACCTCATGAGTCTAATTACCCAACACATGACTTGGAACTAGCAGCAGTCGTCCATGCTCTGAAAATATGGTGACATTACCTCGTCGGTAATCGCTGTGAAATATATACATAAGAGTTCCGAAAGAACAAGCCAGTCCAGAACAGATCGAAATCCAGAAAGATCTGACTTACGTAGAGAAACCAGCACGGATCCTCGAAACCAGTGAACGAAGGACCCGGAACAAGGTTATCAGGTTCTGCTGAGTTCAATGGACTCATCACTCCAAAGAAGAAGCAACCTGGGAGAGGGAAGATGAGCTAAAGGCCGCTCATCCCTATCTGTTCGCCAGTACCTCCGAATCTCGGGGTCGAGATTCCATTTAAGGGGGGTAAGTTTGTAACACCTTGAGGTGTTTTTCCCTGTTAAAAATCCAAAAGAAAATCGTAAAAGAAAATCGTTGAGAATAACTGGAGAGAATAAATAATTCTAAAAGCCAAATGCTAAATGGAAATGACATGGTAGAATTTTTCTTAAATTCTACATGTCAAAATACACTAACAGGATTTTTAGTGGAATTTTTAGAGCACAATAAATAATTTTTAATCAATTAAAATCAAAATCAGAATAAATAAATCCCGGAAAAATCGGCTTTCTCTCTCTGTCCATTCCCGCCCATTTTCGGCCGTGGGCGCCGCCCGAGCCGACGGCCCATCCTCTCCGCGCGCCACCGATCCACCCGACGGCCCAACCGTTTCCCGCCCGCGCGCCTCTCCTCTCTCCTTCGTGGGTCGGCCGAAAGGCCACGGCCCCCGCCCTCTTGCGCCGTGGGAAAAAGTCCACCCCCGCTCCACTTCGCCTCGGGATGCCGACAGTGGGTTCCACTGCCGGGCCGTCGTCCCCGACCCGCCGCCGCGCCATTTCCGCCGCGCGCCCGCGCGGATCTCGTGTCACCGGCCACCCCGCACCCCCAAACCACGCCGCCTTTACTCCCTCTCGTCCCCGCCTGTTAGTGACGCCCTTGGCCGCCTCCTTCGCGCCCCTTAATGGCCGGATTTAATCACCGGCCATTATTTCCCCAAAATCCCGCCGGTGAGCAATTGCGCTCTTATCCGGTCGCCGCCGACCTCCCCATTCACTATAAAAGCATCCCCGCGCCCTCCTCGAGCTCCCCACACCTTCACCTGAGATAATCCTCCTCTCCGTCGCCCCCGCACCGTGCGCCTTCATTTTGGAACACGCCGCCGGACTTCGCCGCGATATCCCGACACCCCAAGCCGTCCCGGATCTCGCCGCCGTCTCCTTCCCTCTTCCCGGCACCCGTGCCACCTCGGCCACCCTCCCCGCGAGCTCCCGCCGTCTCCCTCACCGCCGTCGTCGTCATCTCCTCAACTCCGACGACTCCCGCGGTGAGCCGTACCTCTCCCTCCACTCTCGGTCGTTTGTGCCGCCTCTCGGGTGTGCGCGGTTCCATCCGCGTGTAATTCGCGACACCCCGCCGCCCCGCGCCGGCCGACCGCGCCCGCGTCCCATCCTCTCGTATGCCCGACGGCGCCGTCGCTCGCCCGCCCACATGGCAAGCCACGTGGTCGCCACCTCGCACCACGTGTGCGCCACGTGGTACACCGCCCGGCCCGGCCGTGGACCCGGTCCACTGGGACCGGCGCTCCGCGGACCGCCGACGCGCCCTCGGCGCCGACGCTCTCCCGGATTTATTGCGCAATAAATCAATTAAGGATTTTTCTGTTTAGTAAATAAATCCGAAAAACTTCTAAAAATCATATCATTTCAATCCGACCTTTGTTTTAGCCCATTAAAATTTTATTAAATTCATAAAAATGTCAAGAATCCATTAAAAATGGTTTTGTTCCCTGTTTTAGTAGCTTTTTAGCCTGTCTTGTTGAAGTGCTTGTTTGCCGTGTAGATCCCGTAGTCCCTCCGTCCGTTTACTTTTAAGTCGTCGCTGAAGTCCTCCAATTTATGTCAATTTATGAGAACCTTGGTGATATCATTGGCAATTGAATGTTTTCTTCAAAAATCTTTGATTTCTTTTTGATTTTTCTTTGGGGAGAATTAGAGGTTAATTTGAGGGGGATTTTATGTTTTTTCATGCATTCATATTTATTTTCATGCATTGTTTTAAATCTAAAAATAAATAAAATTAGTAACATAAGTGCTTTGTTTTATTCCCCTAGTATATTCTTGCGCATGCTAGCAAAATAATTGAGGTTTATTTGTTGCTATGTTAGCTTGTGTGCATTTTAGTCTTTATATGAGACTTAGATATTGTTTTTAAGTGAGATGATGCATGGCACTAATTATTTTACTTGAATTAAGAAAATATGCAATGTTGAAGCTTGTACATAGCTTGGATGACTAATGCTTATATATAAATGCTTGTTGGACTGTTATCCTCAAATTGCTCTTTAATTGTTCATTGTTCAAGATAATAAAAAATATTTCTATGAGAGAAAAAATGAATATCAAATCCTTGGAAAAAGTATTGACGGCAAGGACGTATTCAATGTGAGCAAAAATAATGGGTGCCGAATCCTTGGAAACAATCTTGACGACAAGGACGTGCCTGAAATAATTTAGAAAAAAATAAGCAAAAACAGAAAGGCTCAAATAAATTTCAGAAAATCTCTTGATTGTTTGGTTTTAGAGCTAATTTGAGAAAGAGTGATAAATGCAATAGGTTTATATATAAGGGTTTTTCTTTCCCTATGTGCTTGTGATTATATTACATTATAAATCGTTTGAAATCATGAATCTTTATTGCTAATTTGAGCTTAATTGTAATATCTTTGATTCATGTTTATACTATAGTGTATGTTTGTTAACTAGTTGATGAATGTATCTCGTTTGTCTTGCAAAACATGACCTTGAATTGCTTTTGGTACACTTCAAAGCTCTGAAAGAACAAAAAATAAAAGAAGTGGTTTTATAAGTGACTATCATGACATTTATGCGTTATTGGTTATGTTTTTATTTTTTCTAAATTTCTTGAATTCATTGTCAAAGGGGGAGAAAGATATACAAAATGCATATTAAAAATAGTTGATTTTGCAATATGTGAGAGAAAATTCTTTCTTTTAAAAAGGAGGAGAGTTGTTGTTCTTTTTTCATTGCGTTTGAAAACATGCTTTGTGAGCCGTTTGTGCTTTTTGATTCATTTTTGTTTTTCATTTCTCAAAAACACCAAATTGCATTTTGAGATGTTTCCAATGTGTTCATCAAGGGGGAGATTGTAGAGTCATGTGATGATTTAATCTATGCGATGAACAATTGTCCAAAGGTAAGTGTTTTATGAAAATACGGTGAATAGTGTTTTTGGTTGATGCATAGTACAGGTCGGCATGTATGGCCGGTCAGACCGGTTGGGTGTCGACGGTCAGACCGGCTGACTCCGAGTAGGAATCGGTTTCGTTGGATTTCTAGATTTCTTTATGAATATGACTTCTAGATGGTTTCTATTCGTATGTGATACTATTGTGTGCTGATGTGAGTCAAGTTGGTGCGAATTTGTACTCGGATATGGAGTTTCTTTGTTGTTCATATGCAGGTGTTGCTTGAGGCCATGAGAGTATAGCCGGTGATGGATCAAAACTAGGCTTGGGAGAAGTTGAGGTCCAGACGATCAAGGATATCACGCGGGATGCTCAGGCTATAGAACAATACATGTGGAAGATAGAGAATCCATATGGTATATGAGAGAAATCGTGTGCGTATGGAAAGATGAGTCGAATTTGGAAGGGAGTCCGGATTCGAGAAGGATCCGGGAAGATGGATTGAGATAAGGGAAGAGAGTGATTGAGTCCTATTGGGAATAGGAGTTCTTGAGTCCTATTGGGAATAAGAGTGGAAGAGAGTGATTGAGTCCTATTAGGAATATAAGCTTGAGTCCTGTTGGGAATAGGAGTTCTACACTTACTTTGAGTAGGAGGTTTTTGTGGTATAAATAGAGAGGGAGGATGTGGCCTCTTGGTATCGGTTTTAGAGAGACACAAGTAGAGAGAAAGTTAGGGTTTCGTGTTTAGTTCAAGATTTTGATGAGGAGTGCTGTTGTTGCACTTTGTAAACACTAGGTAATGCAATAAAGTCGAAAGTTCTAATCTACATCTTTGAGTTTGTTATCTACCGGTGTTTCTGGATCCCGACGGTCTAACCATAGGCTAGGCGGCGGTCTGACCGGCGGGTTGCGATGGTGGTCCAACCGGAGGTGTTTGAGTGGTCTGACCGGCGCAGGTATAGCGGTTAGACCGATGGCGTGAGGGCGGTTTGACCGACAACGATAATACTATGTTGCGATCTCCATTGATTCGAGGGTAACTTTTATTTCCGCTAAAAGTTTTTGGATTTTGGTTTCCCCTACCATTCACCCCCCTCTGGTAGGTTTGTTTGGTCTTGTTCGATCCTACACCTAATCTTCCACCCCCAACCCAACTTCTCCCTTCAATTCTGGCGGTTTGCCACCGGTGAGGGTCGGAGAAGGGTCCGACCAACTTCTCTTACCAGTATAATATTGTTAGGTGGTTCTTTGTCATCAGGTCTTTCCTGTAGGTAGGGTTCATCCCGTGTTTAAGCTTTTGTCGGCGAGGTCCCATGGTTGCCATAGTTATTGGTGGTGGCATCGACGGTTGGTGGTGATAGACGAGATGCGGAGGAATCGGGTGGTGGAGGCTTGAGGCCCCAGCGCAACAGCGTCTTCTCCTCTTCTTGGTGCGTGAGTTGGGCCTTTGTCATAGAGACTCTGATGGTGGTGGTCATCGACGCCTGTTGTGGTTGCCCCACTATCCGGTTAGAGACTTGACATTCCCGACTAGCAAGGATGGTGGCGCAAGGAGTCTTTGGATCCTCCGTCCCGAAGACTCTGGCACCGACGGTGATGATCGGTGGCGCCTGCTGTGGTTGCTCCATAGCCTGGTCAGAGGCCGTCCTCTCCTGACCGGTGAGGTCAGCGGGTCAAGCGACTGTTTTAGCAGCTTTCGGTGGATGGAAGACTTCACAGGCCAGGTTCTACAAGTCAACATTTCCAAGTTCCTCTTCACCAACCTCATGTGTCGGTCCAAGTAGATAGCAGTTCATTTGCCAACCGTCGAGTTCTTAAGTGATTATGGGTGGCTGGATTTGGGTTCCTTCTTCCTCTTTGTTTCCTAGTAGTAGTATCCATTTAGAGTTTGTCGTTTGAGTTGAGCTCAAGCTCCTCTGATTCGACTACGAACTCCGTGGAGAATTTTTGTTGAGCCCGATGAAGCCCACACCAAAATTTATGACTCAGCATCAAACCTCCATTTTGTGCAGTTTCTGTGGAGGCAATCGAAGGGGATTACTGGTTCATCAAGCGGTTTGCACGTCAAAGGACGCCCAAAGATGCAATCGTTGGGCACTGCCACAGCTCCCTATCGATTTGTGCCTCTGCTGCTGCTTGGTTTCAATAGGAAGTTTGCGACCTTAGTGTAGTTTGTTCTTTGATAAGGACGGCTCTATGCTTTGAGCTAATCTCTTTGGCAATGTATTGGGTCTTGTCCCCCTGGACTCTATCATTTTTAATGAATGTTTATGTTTTAAAAAAAACAATGGGGTCCACATGTCAATGCATCTACATGCATCGTCATTTTCAAGCATGAACCCTGGTTTTGTACCAAATCATATTTAGGTCCTTGAATCCTTGCCATGTCAACCAAACAATGTGCGGACCACCAATCAGATGCTTGGGTGGGGGGATGCGTGGCAAGCTTGGGTAGAGCTCACCAAAGGTGAACGACACATCGGTCATTTCGCGTGAGGCTCGGATGAGGCCTCCTAAGGACTTAGGTGTAACACCCTGATTTTTGGGCTATTAAAAACCATTTTAATAAAAACTCTAGTTGCAAAAATATCGTTCTTTGTGATGAGGACATGACTCCTTCGGATACACACAACATTTCTCCGCTCAACATGCAAGGTCCAATCACTAGAGCTCGTGCACGACAGTTGAATTTAGAGGTGAGCTCGTTCCTAAGCACTTCTTTATATGATCTTGAGAATCGATTGCTATCTAATGATTATATTATGATTAGGAACTATGGAGAGGATCATGAAGAGCTTGGAGGAGTAGTTGGAGGCCAAGGAAACCAGCCGAGACGTCCACTACCAGTCGGAGGGCCGGTCCAACATGAAATAGAATCTGTCTCAAACTGCATGACCAGTCTGCCTTAAACTGGTTGCCCAGGATGCATTTGGACTCCGTTTTCGATTATCCATATATGGATGGAAATATGATTTCATAATGAAGCCAATGGAAGTGGTCCCATGTCAAAATTCCTTCAGAATCAACGAGAATCGACAAAACAAGTCAGCGTCCAGAATCTATCCTGGTGTTGCATCACCGTATTGGGCCCAATGGGCCATGTATCGTCTTGAGCCTGTTAGGGGGGCGCGACCAGGGTATGCGACGACCCTAAGTCCTATATAATGATGCGTCGCCACCATCTTTAGGTTTTGGGTTTTGCTTAGATTAATCTGTCGAGAACAATTTCGCCGTTCATCGGTTTGTGAGACCCCAACTTTGAGAGGTTAATCATCCATGTGCAATTTGGTTGTTTTCTTTCTTGTTCTTGCTTGTGTTTTTCATTGCACAGGCAAGGATTAGCCTTCTTGGCGAGGTCAACTAGATCTGTGACTCGGTTCATAAATAGAGAAGTTGTGGTGCTAAGATTGTAGGGTTGGATCTTTTGATCTAAAGTCGGATCGGTGTGTCATACTCCGCTACAACGACAGTTACCTCTCTATCTGACGGAAAATCGAGAACCCCGTACACATCACTTTGGGTGGCTTTAAGGACCTAGGTGCCAAGATCTTGTTAAACCCCTCCCTGAGAGCATCTCCAACAGATTATGTTTTAAAATTCCCAATAACCATTGTTTAGACAGCCTCTTTAAAAGTTTATCATCTATATTTGGTGGTATTCTTCAAGAGAGTCACAAAAATTGAATCCGAAAAATTTAAACTGTGGGCCTTCATCTCTATTGGGCCAGCCTGCTCAGCCCCATCCATATAAATATGGCCCTGTGCATATATATCATCAGCCTACTCAGTTCCTTCCGACACCGGCGACATTGTGCTCAGCGATTGCGATCTGTTTTCTTCTGCACCGATCTGCTAAAACCGGCGTTGCTGCGATTTGTTCTCTACCGCTCAGCCGAGAACAATGATGTTCTATGCGACATTGCTGCCGCTGGCGTAATAATTAAATTGGTGCTAATCAACCATCATTAGGTCAAAGCATCCTTAATCAACATAAGGTTGATTTGAGGGATTTTTTAGATTCAATTTTGCATCTACCTCATCGTGGCAATCATTGTTTTTCAATTAATTTATGTTTGCAGGTAGCCGCATCTATACGATGAACAACAGACAATTTTTCTTTGAGGAGTTGTAGGATTCATCATCATCGGATGATGATATTGATTTTCTGATGTGTCATGTATTTGAAGATGACGATGAAATTCGGAAGCATGGTGGTTCTGTTATGGGTCATCACGTAATTGATCGTGATAGAGAAGGTGGTCATTTTAGATTATATAAGGACTACTTCTCTGATAATCCGACGTACGGTCCAAGTTATTTTAGGCGCGTGTATGAAAATAACTTTTGTGAACCGGTCAATTATTATATATATTTTGTACTGTGTTTAGTAATTAATTGTGTTTTCATCGTATAGGTTTAGAATGAGTCGATCTTTATTTCTGGTATTCTGCAAGCTGTACAAGACCATGATTCCTATTTTGTTTAGAAGAGAAATGTGGTTGGAAAACTCGGACTTAGTGGACTTCAAAAGGTTACTATGGCTATAAGAATACTTGCATATGGTGTACCTGCCGACTCGACCGACGAGTACATTAGAATTGGAGAAAGCACGACCCTTGAGAGTTTACGAAATTTTGTAAAAGCAGTAGCTGAGATTTTTGGGGAAGAATATTTGAGGTCACCAAACTAGAGTGATGTTGCTCGCTTACTTGAGATGCATGAGAAAAGAGATTTTCCTGGAATGTTAGGCTCCATAGATTGTATGCACTGGAATTGGAAGAATTGTCCAATAGGATGGCATGGTCAGTTCATTGGACATTTCCACAAACCTACACTTATACATGAAGCTGTAGCATCACAAGATTTGTGGATATTGCATGCGTTCTTCGGTTTACCCGGCTCTCACAATGACATCAATGTGCTTCAACGTTCTCCTTTATTTGCTAGGCTAGCGGAAGGATAAGCACCTGAGGTAAATTACACTATTAATGGACATGATTACACGATGGGATACTATCTCGCGGATGGTATATATCCTCCATGGGCGGCCTTTGTAAAGACAATTCCGATGCCTCAAGGAAACAAGAAGAAGCATTTTGCCCAACAACAAGAAGCGGCAAGAAAGGACGTGGAACATGCTTTTGGAGTTTTGCAATCTAGATTTGCTATCATCCGTGGTCCAGTTCGATTATGGGATCAAGTCACACTCAGCTATATAATGAAATCATGTGTCATTATGCATAACATGATTGTTGAGGATGAGCAACATGATGCGAGTGACTTAAATTTTTATGGAGTTGAAGAACCAGTGGATATTTCTCACAGAACATACAGGGGTTAAATGATTTCATTTTGAACCACCAGAGGATAAAGGACAAAGAAGTGCACATTCAACTCCAAAACGACTTAGTGGAGCACCTTTGGCAACGCTTTGAGAGTAATTTATTAGCTGTCATAAATTTGTAGTCAAATTTAATTTTATTGCACTTTCATGCATTACATACTAAAGTTTTGGTCATATGTAATAAAGTAGAGGTATGTCTCTTGGCCACATGCCACGGGGTCTTGGCCAGCACAGCGGAACAAGCCTTTGTTAATGTTGCTTTAAGAAAGTTATATATACTCATTAGTGTATATGGGAGAGTAACTTGGGAAAGCTATGATTTCACGGAGGGACAATTGAAAATTCAAATAGGAGGGATCTAAACAGCATAAACTCTTCTGACGTTTAATCACCACACTCATGGATTGACTAGCACAACTGCACAAGCATCCTCGTTTTCAATTTGTCAAACTAGAACATCATCCTCCCTAGGAAAGGCAATGCTAGAAATGAAACAATCTCCAAATGCTCCCTATCTCAAAACTCAGTACTACTTACCCCCTTCCCTAAAACACACAACTCCCAAACTAAATAGCAAGATTGGGATATGCTTAGTTCTTGTTTCATTTGAGCTAAATGACAACTTCCCAAATGGAGTTTGTTATGCCCTTCATTATCATGTCACAACTCACAACCAGTCGGTCATTTGAGAATTAATATTGTCCAGGACCTACTTTTGTAAAGTTGCCTGAAATATGATTGACAAGGCATGAACCTAGGAGAGAAACTCACATGTACCTTTACTGCTTAGCTTGACTCAGTACAACTCCCACCACTAGGTTCCTTATGAATTGATAAAAAACACACATCACAACAGTGCACTAGGGCATCAGATAGATAATATGAAACAATAGTATTAAAGCTACATTGCACACACAATACCTTGTATATATATGTTAAAAGTTCACTTATTTCTAAATGAGTCCTTTGTATAGATCATAGATGGATACCTAAAAAAGGAATAAAATGTTCATGCTCTACGCAATCGATGTTCCAAGATTTCATCCTGAAGGCTCTTGTAGTACATCTGTCTAGCCTCATTCATGGAGCTAGTGTCTATATTCATTATCCTCTCTTCTTCTAGCATTTTCTTCATAATCTGGGCATCTCTTTTTATCGCAACTTTCTCACGTTGTATCGCCTGGTCATCCCTTTGTATTGCCATCTGCTCACGTTGTAAGCTGAAGAATTCTTGGATCCTAGCCTCCTTGATGCTTTGTTTCTTCATATCAGACTCATCCTTCTTGTCCCAATATCTATCCACAGACTGTGTACCTTTTTCTTGTTTCATCTGCTCTTTTTCATACTTCCTGCCCCGGGGCCTTGCAACATTGTACTCTGCAGAAGTAGGCTCAATAGGATCTGTAGGACTAACATCAGCAGATAAATAATCTATAGGAGTAGCTGCATCACATATCTTCTGCTTCTTGTTGGTATTCTTGGTTCCCACAACACCATTCCTGTCACACCATTTTTGGTGGTGACGAAGGAGATTCCAGCAATGTAACAACATGAACGACTTGTTCTTCTTATCTTCTGCCTTGTATATTGTGCGTGCTTGCATAATCTGTGAACAAATTAATGTAGTTCAAAGCACAGAAGGGATAGTCACATGACAAAACATGTACGATGAAGTTTGTACTCTACAACATACCTTATCCTGTTCCGTCATACCGCTTTGGTTTCTCCTCTCAATCTGGCATAGGTATCCACAGAACCTGTTTACACTTTCTTGGATGAATGACCATCGGTTAGTGATGGAGCCTTTAGTGCGATTCGAGTCAAATTCCTTGTTTGAGTGATAGTAATTGAAAATCCTCTGCCAGTATGTATCTTTTGTTTGATCCGCACTCCGAACTGCATCCATGCTAACATTTAGCCATGCAGAAACCAAAAGCTTGTCCTCATCCTCACTAAAGTTTTTAGTCCTATGTTGGTTAGTCCTTTTGGAGGATGATATATTTTCTTTCACACTTGACTGAACATTTGGTGGATTGCCCTCTTCAGTGTGTGATTGTGTTCCACCTCCTTGCAAAAGAGTCATGTAGTATTGTTAACGCCAAGATTTGGTAAGCCCCAAAGTCCTTATCGGCTAAGGGTTAGTATCGGCTCGAAGCAGAATCGGCTGAGAGTTTTGCGACAACCGATGGATGATCCATATTTCCAGCAGTCGGGTTCTTGTTAGATTCGGTTTGAGAAGATCTTATCCAGAAGAAACCGAGTCCAGGGAGGATACAGCTTGTATCTATTAATTAGGAAGAGGTTGTTAGTTTTCTATTTTATCTTTAGAAAAGTCTGTTTTGTAATATGTTAGGATCTTTGTCATCCACGGGTATAAATATGTAAGCCCAGGGTTTATGTAAGATTATCTCTCGATCAATACAACTTGACGTATCGTCACCTTTCTTTTATCTGTTCTACTTTGTCATCCGGCGGAACTTGGCACCTGAAGCGGGGCTGCATTGGCTTCGATCTCCGGCGAAGGGGTAAGTCTAAGGTCCCGCCGGCTCAGGCAATCGTATTGGCTACGTTGGCATCGTCCAAGGCTACATGAGTACATTCGACCTCTTGGATTGCTTCGATTCGGTTGATATCTTTGCCTGATTATTTATCATATGTCTCTGTTGAATCTAATTTTAGTATCTCGATTTGGCTCTATCGGTTGTCTCTCGTTTTAGGGTTTCTGCCGGTACCGGCTAAATCGTTATATTAGATTAGATTAGCTTAGGCATCTACCACCCTGAAAATCAGCCAAGGGCTTGATTGTCTAGATATTGCTTTTCTTTTCATACTTAGTGCTGCATCAGTTTGATCTACTAAGTCGTGATTAGAACCGTAATCTCTAGTCTGCCTGTTGACTGCCACTAGGGGTTTCATCGGGGTTTCAGCCGGTGAGTTATCTGGATATCGCATCAGCCTGCAAGGATTGTACACAAGTTGGATCTGGCTGATCGCAGCAGAGGCTTCATTGAATATTTGATCATTTGGATTTTATGACATCGGACTTCCAGCCGATATGTGCTTTAATCTTTAAATCAATATCTATTTTATCATGTGATTGGTTCATGCAATGATATATATATCATGTTATTGTCAGCCGATCGCCTTTATATAAATATTTGTTCAACGCACAGCCGATGAATTCAAACCCTAACACCATCGGCTGGCATCGGCATCGGCTGGAATTGCACCATCAGCTTATTAGCCGATCAGTTAGTTTTTGGGTCTGGTCTCGGTCTATCGGCCGATATGATTTATGTTCTGCTATTTTGCATATCTTGTCAGTCGCAGGATCAAACTGACTGACACGCCCGCGCTTCATCGATTCTAGGACCTGCACTGGAGCTAAGCAGATCTCCCAGGCCAGCGTGTTGATTTTTCTTGTCAACAAGTATCCATTGCCATCTGCAGTTGCTGCAACAATTGCATACATGCATCAGATTCTTACAATTACATGTTATAAAAAACCACATATATGTCTGATGGTAAGAAAAAATATCTTTAGAATGTTAATCGCACTTAAATGTAGCATCACCGTTGCATGAAAACATAGAAAATAAGCATTTCCTTCCCGGATAGATAATATACGGTCCATGGTCGATGAGTGAAGCTAGCTAGCTAATGATTGATGTTCTCCAAGAATTAAAGGAAACTAGCTAGATGAGGTGGTTCTCGCACAGTATCATCTTACATGAGCATATTGACTCCATTGGCTAAAATAACCAATTAAAGATAGCATCACTGCTGCATGAAAACAGGACAATATTCATATATATCTTAAGCACTGCTAACATATACTGGACAACCTAGAATTTGCAAGGGGGAGTACCAACTCAACATGGAGCTCTCCTAGAGATGCATTGGGGCATTCTGAACCATTCCCAGTCAAATATGTTACAATTGGAAATGAAGACTATACAAATTTTTTTTATCATGGTCAACATATCAGTTAGTTTCTTATGGATTAAATCCACTTCCCACTACAAGTTCAATATGTTTCTGTATATAACGATTAAACTCGTGCTTTGTCAAGAAAAAAGGAAACATAACTAATTTAGGTATAAACAGATAAGTAACCACTCAACCTTCTCCAGTAGTTTGTAAACAAAAAAATAAACACCTGTTTTTATGATTGGGCATAATTTGAAAAAAAGAATCAACACAATAATTTTTGTTGTAGAAGTAATTCAATAAACTTATCACATGGATCTGCATAAAAAATAAAATGCAATTCATTCTTACTATAATTTTATCTGCATTCTGCCCTTGTTCTCCTAATTTAAACAAGTTTGTTTTGTTGATTTTGAGTAGCTCTATGTCATCACAGTTCTCTGTGGCACTGCACAAACTGTACATAATCTTCAATTCTCTTGAACAGGTAATTACCTCAAGTTCCATAGTGCTATAAGAGAGGCCTATCCACACGTTCAAATCATCTCAAACTATGATGGTTTATCTATACTACTTGACCATCCTGCTGACATATATGACTTCGATGTAAACCACAACATTATGTATATCTGTTCTCTTATTCATTGCTGTTAAAAATCTTGCAGCAAAACCAAGCAAGCAGAGATAAGAGGACAAGCAAATTACCAAACAAATCATTGTTGCCAATTGCTAAATCTTCCCGGGAGTAGCTGGTTCCATATCCCCACACCAGGAGGCCTCTTGGGAGCCGACAATCATGAAACCCATATGCATTGCGAAGGGAGTCGTAGGTCTTGCTCCACCTGCCGTCGAGTGTCTTGCAGCAACCGACGCCACAGTGTTGATGAGAAATTTCTCTCACGCGTTGGCCTGGGAGATCTGCTTAACTCCAGTGCAGGTCCTTCTCAGCTACCTGTGCTGTGCAGGGCGTGCCAGTTGGTTTGACCTGTTAACCAACAAGAAAAACAAGGAAATATACATTAAGCGTTAGGTTAGATCCCCACGGGATCGGCTGAGGGAATCCATGAGCATATATATGCTATCCTAAAATATATTTAAGCCAAGCGACTTGAATGGATCGGCTATACCGAGACAACATCAGCCGTTTAACCTAAATACAGTAAAGGATAATATATGTATGAATCGATAACCTAGCCGATACTGGAAAGCTAACAATGAAACGGCTAGTACTCCGATGAATCTTATGAAAAGATATCATTCTTGAATCGGTGCATAGCTCTGGGAAATTGGCCGTCATGCCGATGGCGGGCCGATTTCACGATAACGTCCAACAAGAATGCGATCTTAGCATAAGAGACATCCTAATATAAATCTAATAATAAATATATTAAAAGAAACATATCAGGGCAGATAAGATCGGCTGAAACCCCGACACTGTTTCTAAAAGATATAAATCTAGCCGAACAGATCATAGGTAGTTCTAAAAACAACTTAATAGTTCAATCCTGATGCAGCATTAAGTATAAAAAGAAAAACCTGATCTGTCGTAGCCGATTTACATTTCTCGAAACGGTGGATACCGCATATAAACCAGTCAACCTTTAGATCTAGCCCTATTGGCTGCAAGTTCTTGATAGAACCACTCAATGGTAAGATAGATCTAAACATTGATCTAATTTATATGCGCTATATGATAAACAACGCGGTACAAACTCCTGAATCTAATGTGTCATTACGATGGAAGCACTAGAAACAGCAGATCATGCCATTAATGACAAACATTTACTTGGATTTGGGGATCGAAACGATGCAGTCCGTAGCCAAACAAATTGCTCGTCTGAAGAAAAAGGTTGGCGATGTGCCGAAGGTTTGATTGATTGTGATTGTGTTGAATCTTCTTTACAGGGGGGTCTCGGGTCCTATTTATACCCAAGATACAATTATCTGTACAAACCCTGGACTCTATCTAAACTACTATTTAAAACACGACATTATCCCGGGAAGGACCCACGCCGCATTACAATTAACACTTTAAACAAACTCCTAAATTACAGATACAATTGCCGTTACAGGACTCTATCCATATATGGCAATATTATTTAACGCGCAATCTAATAACTGAATCTTTATTTATCTTCAAACAACTGTACCAAAAATGGTTTTATCTCTCCCAGACCTGGAATTGGCTCTCGGCTGCCCTTGTCTGATCCAATTCTAACCGCCTAGCCTCGCAGCCGATTGCTTCTTAGCCAATGTGGCCTCCGTTTCTCCACCAAGCCAGCCAATCCGACTCTGCTTCATTCTTGCTAGGACTTAGGGACTTAATTACCAAATTTAGCTGTCAACACATGCCCCTCAAGTCCGTGATATGAAGTGTTACGGATTTGCTTGACTGTTCAAATTCCCGCTCTTTTCTTGACCTAAACCGCTTCGGCTTTCCCCAAGTGCCCTTTAAATATCCACTTTCCTCGACCGAAACACTTACGCCTTCAAAGCGCACTCAATCCCTTCGCACACAAGCCTCTGCTTTCTCTCTCCTCTCCGGCGGTTCACCGGCGATTCACCTGCACTCTCCGCCAGACCTCAGCGCGCTCCACGAATCAGAACCCATCTTCACCCCCAACAACCCCGATGGCCTCCACCGTCGCGGCGTCAAGCGCCTCCGTCGCGCCGGCCACCGCCGCCGCACCACGTGTAGCCGCCGCTCCAACCATCGCTGCCGCTCCGGCCGCCGTCATTGCCGAGTTCCCGAGGTACTCCCATTTAATCCAGAATTCTTTTTTATTCGGATTTACTTCTCCAACCACGTTGTATCCATCTTACGTTCCAACGTTTTCTGGATTAGCACTTTTTCCTTCTTCAAACTGTAATATTCAGCCATTCTTGATTAACGCTCTTTCTTTTTTTCTCTCCCTGAACTGTAGCACCTGTCACATCAAGTGTTCATCCCCAATTTGACACAAGCATAGAGGTTTTTTCTCGGCCCCATCGGCAACACCGATCTAGCCGATGTGATTATGGCCGAGACCAATAGGATCCCCTTCAACACCGCTAAGCCATCTCTCGCCTATTGGAACGGGACATTTAAATCGTGGCCGACCACTGACGCCGCCTGGGTCGAATGGTACAAAAAGATGCAATCGGCCAAATACACTCAATGGGAGGAGGCCGGGATAGCCCAATGCTTGGCTCTGTCCGTTGCCAGCATGGAGAAGGACGAGCCGCTTCTGTCGGCCGCAACATATTTCTGGAATGACAGCTTCAACGCTTTCATCTTCCGACAAGGGCCGATGATGCACCACACGGCCGACGTGTACATGACAACCGGCCGGACATCAAGTCGTCGGCCAACCCCAGCATCCCGAGCCGAAAGGGGTAGCATCGCTTCAAAACCAAGGCCATCGGCAGTGGAGCGGCTTCATCGCCCAAAACATGAAAGATGGACCCATCGGCCACAGGGAGCACACTGCATTCCTGATGATGTGGCTTGAAAAATTTGTGTTCTATGGCTCGAGCTGTGGGCCGACCGCCAACTGGCAGCGTGCCAAGAAGCGTGTTGATGAGAAATTTATCTCACGCGCTGGTCTGGGAGATCTGCTTAACTCCAGTGCAGGTCCTTCTCGGCTGCCTGTGCTGTACAGGGCGTGCCAGTTGGTTTGACCTGTTAACCAACAAGAAAACAAGGAAATATACATTAAGCGTTAGGTTAGATCCCCACGGGATCGGCTGTGGGAATCCATGAGTATATATGCTATCCTAAAATATATTTAAGCCAAGCGACTGGAATGGATCGGTTATACCGAGACAACATCAGCCGTTTAACCTAAATAAAGTAAAGGATAATATATGTATGAATCGATAACCTAGCCGATACTGGAAAGCTAACAATGAATCGGCTAGTACTCCGATGAATCTTATGAAAAGATATCATTCTTGAATCAGGTGCATAGCCTGGGAAATCGGCCGTCGGCTATCGATGGCGGGACGATTTCGGCTGATAACGTCCAACAAGAATGCGATCTTAGCATAAGAGACAGTCCTAATATAAATCTAATAATAAATATATTAAAAGAAACATATCAGGGCAGATAAGGCCGGCTGAAACCCCGACACTGTTTCTAAAAGATATAAATCAAGCCGAACAGATCATTGGTAGTTCTAAAAACAACTTAATAGTTCAATCCTGATGCAGCATTAAGTATAAAAAAACCTGATCTGTCGTAGCCGATTTACATTTCTCGAAACGGTGGATACCGCATATAAACCATCCAACCTTTAGATCTAGCCCTATTGGATGCAAGTTCTTGATAGAACCAGTCAATGGCAAGATAGATCTAAATATTAATCTAATTTATATGCGCTATATGATAAACAGCGCGGTACGAACTCCTGAATCTAATGTGTCATTACGATGGAAGCACTAGAAACAGCAGATCATGCCACTAATGATAAACATTTACTTGGATTTGGGGATCAAAACGATGCAGCCCGTAGCCAAAAAAATTGCTCGTCTGAAGAAAAAGGTTGGCGATGCGCCGAAGGTTTGATTGATTGTGATTGTGTTGAATCTTCTTTACAGGGGGTCTCGGGTCCTATTTATACCCAAGATACAATTATCTGTACAAACCTTGAACTCTATCTAAACTACTATTTAAAACACGACATTATCCCCGGAAGGACCCACGTCGTATTACAATTAACAGTTTAAACAAACTCGTAAATTACAGATACAATTGCCGTTACAGGACTCTATCCATAGATGGCAATATCATTTAACGAGCAATCTAATAACCGAATCTTTATTTATCTTCAAACAAATGTACCAAAAACGGTTTTATCTCTCCCGGACCTGGAATCGGCTATCGGGTGCCCTTGTCCGATCTAATTCTAACCAACTGGCCTCGCAGCCGATTGCTTCTCAGCCGATGCGGCCTCCGTTTCTCCGCCAAGCCAGCCGATCCGACTCTGCTTCATTTTTGCTAGGACTTAGGGACTTAATTACCAAATTTAGGTGTCAACACACAGGTCTTGTGGCTGCCGACGCACTGGTTCTTGGGGCAGTCGGAGATCCCATGTGCGACATGGTAGCGGCGAGTAGGAGAAGCGACGGCGGGGAGGGTGATGCGGCGATGCGGGGAGGGGATGCGGCGCGGGGAGGATCTTTGTCGGTGGTGGGAGGTGGAAGATGCGGCGACGGGAAGGGGGAAGGGAGGATGCGGCGGTTGGCGGGAAGGGAAAAATGCGACGATACCGGGGAGGGGATGCGGGCTGCGCTCGGGGAGGATGCGTCGGCGGCCAGGAGGTGGAAGTTGCGGATGTGGCGGGAGGGGAGGATGCGGCGCTGCTGCTGGAAAAATGAGTCGGCTCGACGGGGAAATATCGCGCGAAACAATTTTTTTCCGTGTGCGCGGCGATAGCGATCCAATGGGAATTGACTACAAGAGGCCGCGAACAAGAGGCGCGAAAAAAGAAAGGATAAAGAACCACTAAAAATAAAAAACATATAAAAGATCATTTGGAGGTCAATATTTTATATAAATTTTAAAATTATTGGGAATGATAAGGATTTAAAGGATATGTTGGAGTTGCTCTGAGAGCCAAAAATCCCATACCAAAATTTCTCTGCAAATTTCAATTCCAAAATTCGAATTTCGTAATTTGAATTTCCCTCTAAAACCCTTCTTAAGTGCCCAATCACATCCGTCCACGTACCGCACATTACCCGGCCCCACGCACCGAATCACCCCCACTCCCTCCACCCCACCCCAACCCCTTCCTCAACTAGCGCGTAAGCTGCCACCGACGCGCTGGCAATCCCACGTTCACGCCACTCACCACCCTCACACTCACAGACATGTGGGACCCACGAGAACTACCACCCCACCTATCAGTGACGTGATTTGGACGAAGCCCCCGTAGCCGTAATGCGATCTCCACCTTTCCTCGTGGGCCCACGTGGCAGTGGGAAAGCACGGGGCCCGATGATATCGCCCACGTACCCCCGCTCCCCCGGGCCCGCTCGCCAGACAGACACCCCACCAAGACAGCCGCGTGAGGCACCACACCCCCCTCTCTCTCTCTCTCCCTCTCCCTTCCTCTCTCCTCGACTCACCCCCTCTCTCCCCTCCCGTCGCCGGCGATCTCTCCGGGGGCGTCTCCGGCGACCGGACCACGGCCGCCGCCGCCGCCGACCGCTCCCCCTCATTCCCAAGATCGGTCGCTGCCTCGTTGCCGTCCCCGATCCTCCTCTTTCCCAGATCCACCGCCCTCGCGTACTTGCTCTTAGCCTCTTCTCCCCTCATCGCGGCGGGAGGAGGAGGAGTAGGTGCTGTGGGCGGGAGCTCGTGAGTCAGATCCGGTGATCCGCGGTTGTCATGGACGACTTCCAGGGCCTCCTGGCCCGCGACTTTGGGCTCCGCCCGCAGGGGAAGGCCGCGCCCATGTCGGCCGCCCGCGCCGCGGCGTCCTCCGGATCCGCCTGGTCCAACTCCAGATCCGCGTCGGCTTCCGCCGCTGCCCCCACCGCCACCGCACCGTCCGCGCCCTCGTACGATGACCTCTTCGGGGCCGCGGCGCCCTCCGTCCCGCCGCCCAAGTCCACGCCCTCGCCCTCCCTCGACGCCATCTTTGACTCCTTCAAGGAGCCGTCCGCCGCCGCGGTGCCACCCAAGCCGAAGCACTCGTCCATGCCGGTGTTTGACAAGCCGGTCTACGATGACGACATCTTCGATGGGGTTCCTGGGGTGAAGAGCAGCTCCTCGGCGCGGTTTGACGATGTATTCGGGAGCAGCCACGTGCCGCCCCTGCATACGATGATCTGCTTGGGGGATTTGGGAGCAAGCCGGAGGTGAAGGAAATGCAGGAGGAGAAGAGGAAGCCTGAGCCGGCTGCTTCATCAGCTGGGTTTGATGATTTGATCCCAGGGTTTGGCGGGAGGATCCCGATGCGTGCCAGGTGAGCACTTTTTTGCATGGGAATTTCGGGCGTTACGCTGTCCACATATGCAATCTAGGAGTAAATTTAGTAGTTTGGATCAAGCAGAAGCTTTGTCGGTATGCGCCGACTCGGTAACGAGAGAACCATGTGATAATTCAGTTGAGTTGGATAAATTATGGACTCTCTATTTTATTTTGCATTTGCTTAAATTTTAGCTTGTTAATGTGCACACGCGATTGTTTGAATTGGTAACTTATACCAGTTGAGGTAGGAAACACATTTATAGCTTATACGGTACCTACAAATCTATTACTACCTCTGTCCCAGAATGTAAGAAGTTTTAGAGTTGGACACGGTTATTAAGAAAGTAGGTTGAATTAAATGGGGAGAGATTGTGATTGGTTGAGAAGTGAAGGTAGGTGGAAAAAGTGAATTGTGGAGGGTTGTGATTGGTTGGAAAGAGAATGTTGGTGGAGAAGTTGTTATATTTTGGAACAAATTCTGAGTGCTAGAAGTTGTTATATTTTGAGACGGAGGGAGTAGGTAATGGAATTTATAGGCTATTTTCCATTAGGTATGATCTGCATTGACCATTGAATATCAATGGCATCTTGTGGATAAACTTACTGGAATTTTATGGCTCTACTTGATATCGATTTTACTATTAGAAATGCCTATGAACATATGCTATGCTTTTAGAAGCATTCCGTTCTTTCCTAGAGATACCAGTGCACCTTCTTAGGCAAACTTGCTTTGACCTCTATTACATTATGTGGATAATACAGTGTATATTAGGTTTATTATGGTTTATTTAGGTTTTGCATAGTTTATAGAGAATGTTCATCATGTATTAATGACCGGATGGAGTAGGTTCATAGGCTGCACAACTTTGATTGCCAATTACCTTAGGTTCTTTGTTATAACTTTGTATACTGATGGAATATGTAGTGATTTTTGCAAGAAGAAGATCAACGAGGTTCTAAAATTGCTTTGTTTACAGAATGACTTGGATTTTTTTGCTCTAAAATATGTCAACTTATATACAGACTTGTTACCATACATTCCCTCATCTTTCTTTTTTAGGGAAACCGTTGGAACTAAAGATAAGAATGTGTCCATGTCAACGTCTAAGCCAGCTAGCATGGCAAATGACCCATTTGATGTTCTTGGTACAACTTCAACCTCAAAGCATACATCTTCAGGGATATTCACAGATCCCTTGGACGAACTGAGCAGGCCTGCAAAATCTCAAGGGAAAAAACATGATAATACTGCTGTTGACAGTGGCCTATTCAAGGACTCAAGCACTTTCAATCAGGTCCCAAAATCAGAACCTTTGTTTACCTCAGAGTTGAATGATGACTTGAAAGATAGGAATGGCTCCACCAAAGACCGAGATTCAAGTCCTGTGCAAAATTTTTCCAGAAAAAATACAACCCAAAAACCTTCTGTGGAGAACTTCGAAAATATCTTTCCTAAGTCACAATCTGCTCGATATTCTGATGTTCATGTTGACATTGGTGTCTCTGGTTCAGAGAAATACAGTGGGAATGGTATGGATGACCAGTCTCCAAGATCTGATGAGTCTGAAGATGAGATCTGGCTTACAGTTTCTGAGATTCCCCTCTTCACACAGCCAACTAGTGCCCCACCACCTTCAAGAACACCACCTCCTCTTGCTGTTAAGCAAAAGCCACATGGATCACAAGCAAAAAGAAAAGATGACAGTTATCCACACCGGTCTAACCAAAACTACAATCATAACAGGAGCTCGTCAAATCAAGCTGGTGCTCCTTCAATAGATGAACTGGAAGATTTTGCCATGGGCAAGTCTCAAAGTTCTGCCTATGACAATGCAGATCCTCTTAATGAGGAAGAATTTGAGCATAGTTCATCAGCAGCAGCTTCTGCAGCTGCTATGAAGGAAGCAATGGATAAAGCTGAGGCAAAGTTCAAGCATGCGAAGGTTGTACGGGAAAGGGAACGCGATGCAAAGCTTAGAAATAGAGATCAGCAGGAACAAGATGATGAAGCAAGGTTCAACACCCTGGATCATGAAGAGAGAGATAGGCAGGAAAGACTAGAACGGGAGAGAGAGATGAGACACAGGGAGGAAAAGGAGAGAGAGCAAAGAAGACTCGAAGAGGAGAGGGAACTTGAGAAACAGAGAGAAAGAGAGAGGGCTGCTAGGCAAGCTGTGGAAAGAGCTACAAAGGAAGCACGGGAAAGAGCAGCTGCAGAAGCGCGTGCAAAAGCAGAGAGGGAGGCACGCCAGCGTGCAGAGCGGGCTGCTGTTCAAAGAGCTCAAAAGGAAGCACGTGAGAGAGCTGCTGTAGAGGCTAGGGAACGAGCCGAGAGGGCAGCTGCTGAAGCGAAGGAGAGGGCTGCTGCTGAAGCCAAGGAGAAGGTTGCAACTCAAGCCAGGGATAGGGCTGCAGCAGAAAGAGCTGCAGTGGAGAGAGCTCAGCAAGAAGCAAGGAGGAGAGCTGAAAGAGCAGCAGTAGAGAGGGCTGCTTCTGAGGCTCGGGAACGTCAAGCTGCTGAGGCTCGGGAACGTCAAGCTGCTGAGGCTCGAGAAAGGCAGAGTAAACCGGATGATCTTGAGTCCTTCTTTGGTATGGGTGCTCGAGCCAATAGTGCGCCGAAGCAAAGGGCTCCAACAGTGGTGATTACTCGACCAAAACATGCACGCTAAAATTTTGTTCATGCCAATTTTTGGGTTATTGTTTTACTAACTGTGGATGTTTCAGGATTCGATGTTCAATTCTCAAACTCAAAATAGAGGGGCAGCATCTTCTGCTTCAGCATCTATGCGGAAGGCATCATCAACAACAAATATTGCAGATGACCTATCTGCAATATTTGGAGGAGGTAAGGATCAACCCAAATGCAGCAGTTCTGCACATACAAGGTTGTGCAATATTGGCTATCGCAATAACTCATTTGGTTTATTTCTTTTCTTTTAGCTCCCACATCATCTGAAGAATTTCAAGAAATTGAAGGCGAGAGTGAAGAAAGAAGACGTGCTAGGTTCGAACGGCATCAAAGGACCCGTGAACGAGCGGTAATGTTGCTATGATTTCAGTAACTAGATATTTGTTCTTAACTTGCTGTTAAAATTTGGTACTGTGGACATTTATTAAGAGTTGTGATGCATAAGTCACAGTGCCATTTATTAATTTCACTGTGTATGCAGGCAAAAGCCCTGGCTGAAAAGAATGAACGGGATATGCAGGTTCAAAGGGAGCAGGCTGAAAGACATGTAAGTATATCTTTTTATCTTTCAATTGCCCAATTTTACTTCTTTTAGTCTCTAGTAATTAGTAAATGCTTGCCATACTTGTTAGTCTCATTTATTTTTGTATCTAAGTTTACTGACGTTGCTGTGGTGCATATTATTTGTCCTTTTAGATACTATTAAGTTGTTGCTAATGGCTAGTTCCTTTGTTTTGTTATCCGTTAATCCAGAGAATTTCAGAAACAATGGACTTTGAGATTAAGCGATGGGCTGCTGGAAAAGAAGGCAATTTGCGTGCATTGCTGTCAACTTTGCAATATGTAAGTCCTTATTCCTGATGCTGCTAAAAATTGAATCGATTATCCTTGTTTTTTCAATTTTCTGTTCATTCTCTTGGTGTTATTCTTGTAAAGAAAGTCGCTTGACTCTTTTGCTTGTCTTCTGGAAGCCATACTTTTCCCTGATCAGTTTGGTAGCACAATTTTTAATGTAGAGTGTGTTCCTTTATCATGGTCACTTATCAACACATAATATTTTCTATCCAAGGGTAGTTCCGAGGTGATTTTGTTAAGCATTCAGGTTCCAGTAATTGTATTCCGTGCTACAGCTTTTTGTAAGCTTTGTTTTCACCTGAGATGACCAAAACCATGGAAAATTGTAAAGGACTAATAATTACTCCTATTCAACAAATTTTGCATTTTAGGGCTAGTTTGAAGAGAATTCTTTATCTTGCCTACCATTAATTCTGTTCTTTCTGATAGGTACTTTGGCCAGAATGTGGATGGCAACCTGTATCCCTGACTGACCTGATTACTGCTGCTGCGGTTAAAAAAGTATATAGAAAGGCAACATTGTGCATACATCCTGACAAGGTGCAGCAAAAGGGGGCAAATCTACAGCAGAAATATGTTGCCGAGAAGGTGTTTGATCTCCTTAAGGTGTGTATGCTTCCAAAATATATTCACAACCATAATAGCAGCATGCTGCTTCACACTAACAACCGATCAACCGTATGTTTTTATTGCCCTTTTAGTTTATTGTGAAGAAATTAGGGACTGCCTAGACCCATTAATGTGTTTTCCAATTTTAGGACATTGGTCTCTACATGGAAACTGACTATTTGTCAATGATGAATATTCTGGATCTTTCACTATACATCATTTTGAGATATTCTTTTGTTATTCATGGGTGGTCCATTGAGCCAAATAAGGCTTCCTCTAGGATTTCACATGGAAAGTGCCAACGTTTGACAGATTACATATGATTGATGGTACACTAGAATAACCCATATTAATGCAAACTTTTGTTTGAGTTCACCTGGACCACCACCTGGTGCCAACGGAAGTATATCTGGCATGGACTGCCTACTATGCCCACAACCAATTAATGCGAACCTTAGTAATGGCCTGATAGGCTGCCAGTAGAGGAACCCAAATGCTTGACATATACACAATACGATGATTTAATACATCGGATTGATCTTGTTGATATTTAGTACTTTGGCTAGTATATCTTTCATTAGCTTATTTCTTTGTACCATGTTGCATATTAGGATCTTATTATTTATTTTTAGAAAGAAAAAGGAGCTTGTACTCGCAATTGTTTACCAAGTGCCGGGATTTATAGAGTTCTATTTTCTAGTGTTTCCTGTTACATCCTTTTGGTATAAACTTTAATTGAACCTCCTCTATGCTTGCACAAAACAGGAGGCATGGAACAAATTCAACTCAGAAGAGCTCTTCTAAGTGGCCTGTGCAAATGAAATTGAAACATATTGCTCACCAATCTTCCCTTGCTTGAGGCAATCGAGGTGGGACAACAACACATAGAACAACCAACTGGAGCAGTCGGTCGGCGGACCCATGAAACGATGAAGCGAAAGTTCCACCATAATTGCAATTGTATTGTTATTACCAATATTGCTTGTTTTATTATACACCCTCATCTTCCTTCTCCCTTTTGTATGTGTTGGTTCAAATGACATTTCACAGCCACAGTGGTGGCCCTGCGGCAGACCCTCATCCAGTAGGTGTATATTAGCGTTCTTTTTTGCTTGGTTGATCCAGGGTTGTGTAGCAGCGAATTTGGGGTGGCCAGTGTTGTGGTTTTTGGATTAGGCACAGGGTTTATTTACCATGGAGGGACCAAATTGCATGGATCATGAATGTTGCCAGTTTGATGCCATGGGCTTTTCGTAAGTTCAATTGTCTTGTTTATAGTGAAGTTCTGGAACACACAATGGGGATGTCCCTCTGATTCCTGTGTGATTTTGTATAAAGTTGATCTGGAATTTTGATTTCCTCTTGTTCTCTGTTACACCGCTTGGTTATTTGCTCGTTCCCTGAACGTATGACGCTACAAAATCCTGTAGAGTTTCCTTTAAAGAGTAAATTTTACGAAACTTAATGCATTAACCAAATTTGCAAAAAACAATAGGTGTTTTGGTATGTTGCATATAAAGTATTATGCTCCTATAACTTAAGAAAACAACACCATTAACCAAATTTTCATCTATCTAACATTTATGTAGGTTTTAAACTTACATTTGGAATTTCTGAGTTCTTTAATTCCATCATATAAAAGTTATAGTTATCTAAGTTAATTGTTTTTATTTTGCTATAATAATCAGCTCATAACAGCCAAAACCCACCGTTTTTCTCCTTTTTTAAATTTTTTTGGCTACCTCATGGTGTGACACGTATTTTCTGGATGTCTTTTACCTCCTCGCGTGGATATGGGAGACCTGGAACAGGGTTTTTCATTTCGCGCGCTCTTATCATTGTCGTTCTCCCCCCGTGGTAGCGTGGTTTTCGTACGAAAATTACAAAAATCATGATGGAATGAACAGTAGTTTTCATGACGTTTTGTCTTATCGTGGTTTTTGTCTAAACCGCGCAAACCGCACGAAAAATCATGAAAACCGTAAAAAAATACAATTTAAATTTGAACCAAATTCAAATCCGTGTCATGCCGCGGTTTTCACTCAAACCGCGTGAAAACTATGCCACATACCGTGGTTTTCATGGCAAACCACGCAAATTTTATTTTTTATAATATATATATATATATATTTATGATAAAATGAATTTTTTCAAATTTTTTGAATTCGCACAAAATTATTCAAACGAAACCGCGGGGATATCGTGCTGCACCCATACGATACAGTTTTCGTGGTATTTTGAAGACTGACCTGGAATACGCGGTACTCCCGATAATCTCGCTGTTGAAGCTTGCGCAAGCACGTCTGGCGTCCGGTGAGATTCGACCGTACCGTCGTAACCCTACGCGTTTTGCAGATAAGCACTTGATACTCTACAAAATAGTGAAGCAATCCGCCTATGGCTAATATCTCGTGTTTTTAAACAAATACCCTCGCTATCCTATAAACTACAATGTAGAAGAGACAAAATTCCAGTCCTAAGGATAGCGTTGTAAGCATAGAATGTACAGGGTTGTTTGTGCAAAGTAACCATCTTCACCCCCACCAAACCCTCTAGGCTCCAGCCCATCCCCACCTAGGGCGGCACCCCCACGAACATGCGCTGCCGCCGCCTACGCCCCTCACTCTCTTCTCCTCCCTCTCCACACTTGGCCCTTCTCCTTTGGACCGATCGTGCCAATTGAGCCATGAGGAAGAGAGCCCACGTTTCAAGATGAGGCTTGGCGTATCTCGGAGGAAGATCGTCTAGGTGGCGTTGTCGGCTCTTGAAGGAGGAGGAATGGCCGATGAGGCTCTTGTCGCAAGATCCGGTGGCACCTCCCTTTCCTACACCAAATTTGGCGGCCGACGAGCGACTCGGCTATTTTCATAAATTTTGAAAGTAATTTTTGGACAAGTTCGAAATGACCAAAACCAAAACTCAGCTCCCAGATATTTTCGAAAATTCCAAAAAGTACTTTCGAACAAGTCCAAAAACCCCAGAAGAGAATACTTAGAATGAGAACCAATTCGAAAAGGATTTTTGAGCACCCAACTCTTTCCTTAGACACCAATGCATCATCCCCTTAATAGTACGACTTTCCTATTGACCCAAGGAAGAGAAAATTACAAATTACCAATAGGTTCTTTGCTGCATTTCATCAAAACTCCGTACGTAAGGGTATTGCATCGAACATCATCTCATGGCGGACTAATATTCATTCACACATTCTCAAATGCAAGCATTAGTCTTTGCTAATCGGATTATCATTAACCACCAAAATAATTAGAAGCCTACATGCACTTTCAATCTCTCCTTTTTGGTGATTGATGACAATTCGATTAGAACATAATGAAAGTATATATAAAAGAGAGTTTGGGTTCAATGTTTTAGTGATAAAGCTCCCCTAGAAGTGTGCATAAGAGGTAAGTGGATAGCTCCCCCTTAAAACTTTGCACCCACAATGACAAGATATAATTTGAATCAACAATGCATATGCCATCCATCATCCACAAAAATTAACTAGAAAGGATAAATAACACTACACCACATATTCTCAAACAGAAACAACCACAAAAGGGCACAAGCATACATAGGAATTAAAAGGCATAGCTAACACAAATAAAAACACACATAGTCTCATACAACCAATACCAAATAGTTCGACCAACTAGAAGATTAAAAGATAGATAGATAATTCTCCCCTTTGGCATCAAGACACCAAAAAGGGAGAGAAAGCGAGACCAATTAAGTAAAAGGAGCCTTCGGTGGAGGATCTGTGGTGGATAAGGTGGGAAGCAAAGCCAAAGTCATAGTCCTGAGGGAGGCCAGCGAAGGGATCCACGATCTTCTCTTCCTCTTCCTCATCCTCAGAGCCAGGTGGAGAAGTGGGCATGTTCATCTGAGCTTGCATCGCCTTCACACGCCGAGCCATCTTCTTTAGCTCGTTGTGCGCCTTATGATTCTTTTTTGCCTCTCAAGAACAAATGCCAAGAAGACTCCGCAAGATACAAAACAAGGGAGAAGGCCCCCGACGAGCGAGAGGAGCAGTCCATTGAGCATAGGGAGAGAAAGGGACCTCATGCGTCCCAACCCCTGTGGAGATGCCTGTCTCGGAGAAAGAACCAGCCTATGAGGAAGGAGCAGCCCCTGAAGGGGCATCGGGCTTGAGGAGGTGAAGATGCAGCTTGTGGTGAGTAACCTCCTTCTCAAACTCCAATTGGGCGACTGTTTCGATCATCTTCATGAGGTGAGGAGCATACATGAGACCTTTGTGATAGTTGAATGAGGCAATCCTGATTTCATCCCACACAAAGTTGCACACGGAAGCGAGAAGGACGAGGATCAAACTTGAGGAGCACATTCCTGGAGTAGTGATTGATGTTGCTGGCATCACCTTTCTTGGGCACAAATATCCGACGGAGCATTCAGTTGAGGTAAGAGTGGAAGGGCTTGAGGCCCTTGATCTCGCTAGGCACACCACCGGGAAGATAGATGCTAGAAAGGCCTCGGTCAGTGACAATGGGCGCATCATGCAAGTACTCAAGACACTGCATCATGCCCAAATCAAAGCCCTACTCAGCAGCAAGTTTTGGATAAGTGATGGAATACCATGTGCCTTGCATCATCCGGTGAATAGCACAGTTCTTGTCAAAGTAGACAGTGGCATAGAACTAGGCAATAATCTCCTCACACCACAGATACTGAAGTGCCATGAAGTCCTTGACTCCCATGTCCTCACAAGCAGCAATGACAGAGTTCAAGATAGGATCATTGTAGGATGCCAACTTGTTGATATTTCTTATGACCACAAATAAAATCCGCAAGCACACGGAATACCGTTGTAGCACTTCACCCGGGAGTATTCCAAGGATATCGAATTCACGAGGAACGTTTGTGGATTAACTAAGGGTCAGGATCATCCAAGGACACAAAGAATAGGTAGGAGAAGGTATAGAGAAGATTTCTATGGTTGAGGCTCTAAATAGTTGGTAATTGCTTTGCTTTAATTACTTACTTTGGGCACTGCATATACTCGGTCTGCCGAGTGACTCCGGCCTACAAGCTCTACGACGTACCCGAACGTGGAGGATTACAAAGGACGGACAGGGCTGTCACCACTTGCCGCCTACCTCTACAACCCATGGAGTACGCGGCAAACAAAGGTGAACTCTAACCTAGACACCACGTATACGCTATCGATTACTACTCTAGTCTTGTCCAAGAAAACATGTCTTCATCAGGGGTGTTAGACTAGAGCACCCACGAATGGATGATGATCCCGTAAGTAAAAGCAGTAAAGTAATCACTCAATGTAAAGTAATGCAACCATAGTAAATCGTGAACACTTACTTTATTAGAAGAAGCATCTGTCGAGGTACAAAGTCGGAGGTCGGTGCCGAGATCGCCGGCACTCCTTCGAACTACCCCTCACTCTCTACCCTATTTTCTAAGCACTAGAGAACTAGCACTACGCCTTTGGAGTGGAGCTTTGATCTTCTTGTCGTGTGTTTATTGAAGTGAAGTCCCCTCCTTAAATAGCCTCCGATGACGGTTGTAATGGCGGTTTACAATCGCCATGCCTATCTAACCGCCATTGTGAGAGGCTGAGAGAGTGCCACGTGGTCGATGGGGGTGAGAGGGGGTTGCCATGGTTCGACTGAACCGGGGTTCAGCTGAACCCTGGTTAGCCCCTCTCTCCACCGCCTTTCACTGATCTCTTACATGTGGACCCTTAAGGTGGTTTCCGGGTGTTTGGCCCCACTTTAAGTCGGTTTCACCTGACTTATGGGCCCTCCGATCCATAGGAAGCTGACGTGGCAAGCGTCGAATTGTTGGAGTTGTATTTCTTTGCCACGAAAGCGTACTTTCACTTCATTTCGATGTATTATTCACCTGCATACAAATAATCACCAACACTCGTGGAAAGAGTTAGTAAATAACCCTACCGCTACGTTGATGTGCATTGTTCGTTCAGTTTATGCAGGGGTTGACGGTCATATTTTGGCAGTTAAGGACCGTTAACAAGCTCCCCCACACTTAGCCCTTTGCTCGTCCTCGAGTAAGGGTTGAAATACTAAGGAGATTCATGACTTATTTTGGCATAGTGCTAACATACAAGTTATTCCTAGACTTACCCGTATCTGTGAATCTGGATGTGTCTACCATGATATCCTAAGTTATTGAAAAATGGAACATCCTAGGTTTAAGTCACTTTTATTTCTTCTGCTTAAATGACTTGGGGTTTTCGAGAGGTTTTCAAAAAGAAAAACATAACTTTACTCCTCGATGAATCTCTCATGTCGCTCAATGTGTTTGATTCCTCACCAAGGCAATTCTTGCCTAATTTTCTCCTATTCTAATAAGGCTTATGTATAGTTCAAGGTAGGGGAAATCATAAGGCATACTTGCATCAAATATTTTGTAAAGTCAAACAAAAAATCCAAGAAGAATACTAGTCATATAATCATGATCAAGCTTGTCAATATTTATGTGGAAAAGAATATATGAGTGGAAAATTGGAAAAGAAACATAATTGGGTTGGTGACTCCTTTGTTTGTATGATCCTCCTCCTATCTTTTTATTTTAGAGAACATGACTATGAATACATACTCTCTCTTCTTTTTTTATCATTTTGCCCGAGAAGATTTGTTTCTTCTTTTCATGAGCATCATGAACTTTTTACTATCATATTGTATATATTATTATAGCTCATGTCTCATTTGGCATGGGCAGGAGGATCATAAATAATTGGAGTCTTTATTTGTGGATGACTAAAAGTGGATGCAAACTCCGGGAGTAGAAATTTGAATATGGTCAGGAATGGAATATATGTTTGGCTAAACCTTTAATGTAGAGGGAGAGCAAATTTCGTATGGTGGATATGCACAAGACTTTGATCAACGAAAACATGAGATTCTACAAGAGTCTAACTATTTGAGCAAACTCAATGACTGCAAGTAGCATATGTATAAGGTTTAATCATGAGAATCAACATATGGCTTTAGTAGGAATAAATAGGGTTGAAAACGGACGGAAACGGACGGAAAAACTCCATTTCTACTTCTGTTTCTATATTTGTTAGCGGAAACGGAATCCGGTTCGGAAAATGCGGGTTCAGAAATGGAATCGGGATATGCGGGTACACGGAAACGAACAAATACGATCGGAAAATCAACGGAAACGGTCGGAAGTCAGGAACTTAAGACGGAATACCGCACATCTTTATACTCAATCACAATCACACACATCTGTAATAAAACACACATCTTTAATAAAACACAGATGAAGCCATGCATCTCTTCTAGTGAACAAAGCAGTCCAAGCTCACTCTTCAGTGAACAAATATATCTCAGTCAAAACAGTTCAGTGAACAAATATATCTCAGTTTCACTAGAAGTTCACTTGAAGTAAATATTAGGAAAATGCAGGAATGATACACTGGTCCATGCAAGTAGTACATATATCTCAGTTCTTCCATGACACAAGATGACTGATAAAAAAAGAACAGTAGTCCAAGGCAGTCCACAGAACAAAAGCAATCCAAACTTCAAAGGCATCACACACAGAACGAAGCACATACTACTAATGTCACATACATAACACGCTTTAACAAAATAAAATGAGTTGGCATGAACACATCATAGTACATCACAGCTCTGCAGCATCATCCATCTCATCAGGATCACTTGCACTGTCATATTCCTACATATAGTTAACACAAGTTGATTAATGATTAGTGCATATATATGGTAGGGCTGCAGACTATCAGACTATCTACACTACAAATATTCAACGCATACCTCATCATTTAGAGGGGTACTTGGGGCTGCAGCCATGGGGTCTTCCGGTCTCAGATCAGCCATTATGGACGGAATGTATTTATGATCTAAAAAGACAAAAGACAGGTTAATAGATTATCAAGACATGTGTTGAACACGAACTATATTTGGATAATTTGAAAAAATTAGAAAATTAGTACCTTTTCTTGTTGCATGTATCCAATCCTTGGTGCAAACAAGTGCTTGTACCATTTCAGGATCAAGACGATTGCGATAAGGATCAAGTACTCGGCCAGCACCACTAAATGCGGACTCGAAGCAACGTGGACACTTGTATTGCCATCAAATCACGAGCAATTTGTGAAAGGATAGGGTACTTATCTCGTGTTGTTCTTCCAATAAGCCAAAATATCAAATGAATCTTGCTTCAACGTGTGGCTGTGCTAAGTATATGTCCAATTCATTCTCATTTCCATCAGTCCGAGAATCATCATACAAGAACCTCTCAAGTTCGAATTACCTTTGGCATCCAGTGTTTCTGCGGGATAGCATCTTCGACCACACTACTACTTGAAGTAGGTTTAGAAGCACCGTAAAATTGGTACAACTTCTTTACAATAGCCATAAACTCTTCAAGATGAACTTGATAGTAGTCACCATCAAACTTTCTCATGAAGAATTCTATAATCTTCCTTTTATACCTAGGATCAAAAAAGCAAGCAACAGCAAGACTTGTACTAGAACATTCCCAATATTTTTCAAACTTTTCACTCATTGCAATTGCCATTTGCCTAATAGTAGTGTTGTTGTGATTCTTCCATTTACTAATCAACTCTCTTATCTCACAAAAATCTCTATAGAATAGATTTGCAGTGGGATATGAGGTACCAGAAAGCAGTTCAGTAAGATCATAAAATTTTTCCAAGCACTGAAAAATTATAACAGCCATGCCCCATTCAGTATCAGAGGGAGAAATTTTCTCATACTTACGGCGATTTGCAATCTTGAGCCTAATGAAAGCAGGCTTGTAGTACAGTGCATCCCTAAGCATCGAATAAGTTGAGTTCCACCTAGTTGAGACATCAAGTTGGATGCCCTTTGACTTATCCAATCCACACTCAGTAGCACATTTCATAAGCTCCTCCCATTGCAAGGGAGAGCCCTTCACAGTAAGACACAATGATTTAATCTTGTCTAGTGTCTTTGAAATAACAGCCATCCCATCTCTTGCAACCAAGTTAAGTATGTGGCATGCACATCTAATGTGAAAAAATATGCCATCACAAACCAAAGAACCATTTCCATTCAATTTAAGATCTTCAATAATATCTGTGACCGCTACTAAATTATTTGATGCATTGTCCAAAGTCAAGGCAAACAGTTTCTTCTCAACAAACCATTTAACCATTACTTCAGTAAAGGCCTGTGCCAACCTGTGGCCAGTATGTCGGCCTTCTAGATGAAACAAACCAACAATCCTTTTCTAAATATGCCATGCATCATCTATCCAATGTAAGGTCACACACATGTAACTTTTGTTCTGACATGATGTCCATACATCCATGGTTGCACTAAAACGACAGGGAACTTTCTTCAAAGCTGCATACAACTTATCTTTTTCTTGTATATATAAGTCCATTATATCATTTCTAACAGTGACCCTCGACTTGAATGCAAAGCTTGGACGTAAAGACTGAAGGAAATCCACAAAGTACTCATGCTCAACAATATTGAATGGGTATTCATGCATGATTATTGCCAAATAGAATTTCTTGACACTAGTATCAAGGTCATACCTGAATGGCTAAACATTGGTAATATCTTTTCCATGGTCCTTTTCAGCCTTCAGCTGCAACTGACCTTTTACCACACTGTGGGATGATCTCAAATGGCTCCGAAATGCATTTGTTCCATTGGTAGACTCGGCTCTGTACTTTTGCTTGCACTTTGGGAACTTGCAATAACCCCACAGCTGCTCATACTTCTTGCCGTTAACCTCTACTACCTCTATCTTCTTGGTAAAATATTTCCACACAGCGGATGTGCACCTTTTCCTCCTCTTTCCTGTTAACCCAGCAACCTCTGCTTCCTCAGCATCATCATCATCAAGGGCAACTATTTCTTCATTGCTTAAATTATGTCGTCCTTCCTCTTGGTTCTGAGTGTCTTCCTCTTTGTTCTGTCCTGCTGAACATGATGACATTGACACAACTTCATTGACTTTTATCTTTCCTATAAAAACAGTAAAATTCTTATTAATTTGTATACACATAAAGTGTTACTTCTAGTCTGCTACTACTACTTATTGCGTACATCATTACCTCGTAATGGATCCGCCGCGCTGTCCTTAATTGAAGATGGTGGTTCCGGTGCCGTAGCGCAAGATGCTGCCCGGCGGCATCGAGCCGGCACACTTCCTCTTCCACGAGCCGGTGGCATTGAGTGCAATGACCACGATTTGACATAGCGGTGGAGCAGTGCGCTTGCAAAACAGGTTTTCACTTGTCAGAGCATACAAGTTACAACATGCCGTATATACAAATACAAATGTGGAGGGACAACTTGAGTACTTGAAAAACAGTGAACTTTTACTTTTCCAGCCTTTTACTAGCATACATAAAAAATTCCCTGAAAATACAACATCACAATGCTAAATAAGATTACATATTCTTATATGGGTATCCAACAAAATCATATACTGTGAGTGTGCCTATATCATTGGTCTCTAGCACTTGACAATATCTAAGGAAAAATGCAATCCAACAACAAAATTAGTAGAAAGACAAGAAAAGGCTCCTTACTAAGCTAAGGGTAGGGGAGGTACTGTTGGGGAACTTGTAGTATTGAAGAAAGAAATTGGTAAGATGAATCCACGGCGCGCACGGAGGAAGGAATCAAAAGGGATCCACGGCGCACACGGACTCACGACGCGGCGGCGGAAGAGCGAGAGGCCGGGCACTCGGGAAGGCAGGGGAGAGCGCTCTGCTCGCGGTCGCGGGTGAGGCAGGGCGTCGGGAAGTCGCGGCCGAGGCCGTGGGCGGCGGCGGTCGGCTTCGGGGTTGGAGGCTTCGGGGCGGGCTGGCGGACCAGGCGGCGGCGGCGGCGGGTGGGGCGCGGCGGCGGCCGGGGTTGGAGGCTTGGGGCGGGCTGGCGGACCGGGCGGCGGCGGCGGGCGGGTGGGCGCGGCGGCCGGCTGCGGGTTGGAGGCTTCGGGGCGGGCTGGCCGGACAGGCGGCGGCCGGCGGGCGGGTGGGCGGCGGTGGCGGCGGGTGGGCGGCGGCTGGACTCTTCTAGCTCGGAATGACTCGAATGAGAGAGGAGAGAGAGAAGACCTAGGGTTTTCGTAGATGGTTTTGTGATTTTGATTGGGCGGCCGGCCTAGAAGAATTTGGAAAAAACGGTAGAAATATGGTAATATTCCGATAAAAAACAGAATTACGGAAATACGGACGAAAAAATGCCGTTTCTACTTTCGTCCGCATTCCGAAAAGCTTCAACCCGAATTCCAACCCGTTTTCGTATTTTTCCGAAAATCCGAAAACGACCGGTTCAAATGTAGAAAAACGGTCGGTTCGGAACGGGAAAATTTCCGTCCGTTTTCAACCCTAGGAATAAAACATCATCGAGGAGTTGCAAAGTTATGGTTTTTGAATTTTTCAAAATAAAATACCCAAGCATTTTATGCAGCATGAAACAAAGTTTCTTATTACTAGACTATATCTCATTAATCAATTACTCGGATAACATGCTTTCCCTAAATATTTGATTTCAATTACGCGGGAAGCTAACGTGGCGAGCGTCGATTGTTCAGAGTTGTATTTCTTCACCACGAAAGCATACTTTCACTTCATTTCGATGTATTATTCACCTGCATACAAATAATCACCAACACTCGTGGAAAGAGTTAGTAAATAACCCTACCGCTACGTTGATGTGCATTGTTCATTCAGTTTATGCAGGGCTTGACAGTCGGATTTTGGCAGTTAAGGACCATCAACACAACTCTGGCCAATCAAGCCATTGCATGGAGACTATCCGGTGATACTTCTTCATGATGACAGATTCATAGAAGTCTTGATGAAAATGTGTCCAAAAGCGAGGGTCAGAGACAGTGCAGCGAGCGGTGCGAGGATCCTCATCTTGCTCGGGTGCCATCACTTCCGGCTTTTGGTGGCAGTTCTTGATGCAGCGCACAACTGTGGGTCCTGCTTAGGAGTGCGCACCCTTAGGGGCCCAATAGGAGCAGCAAGGTGGTGAGGAGGAGTTTGAGGGCCCCGAGATGAACCCGCGCCAGCTGACTGAGGAGGTGGCCTCGAGGAGCCCTCACCGGCTTGGGAACGAGCCGCTCGCCATGGTGGAAGGGTGCTTCCCCGGGCCACACTAGCCACCTGAGGACGGACATCCTCCTCACCAAACCAATCCTGATCCGAACCATCGGAGGCAGAAGGGGAAGGAGACAAGGCCCGTGGATGCTTGGAAAGGTTCGAGGCCTTCTGGTTGGCGGATTTCTTGCGATTAGGCATCCCTTGAAGAAGGATAGGAAACACAAAGTAAGAGGGAAGATCAACACAAGATGCAATGAAAGAATGTTTGAATAAGCATGCATGATGAAGTGTATAGGGGCCCGATTGGGGTTTTCGGAAATTCCTAAAATATGTTCTGGAAATTCCAAAAATAGCAGGCCAAACACTATACCCTAGATCCCTCACGATTTAACCATGGAAAAGCTATGGATTCGAATCTACAACATCTAGGGCACTAGTAGAACAACACCACCGGAGAAAATCGATGGATTGAAACATGCGGAATCAAAGGATTCAATTTGGAGCCACTTACCGTAAAAACGATGACCACCCGGTGAAAAAGGTTGAAGAAGGTTGCCCCCAAACGACCACGGGTTCTCCCACAGGATTGGAGTGGAGGAGAGCACCAGAATCAAGCCGAGGGACGAGTTGCCGCCGGCGAGGAGTGGTAGGAGGGAGGGAGCTCATGCATAACAAGAAGAAAAAAAGAGAAAAAGAGGACTCCATGGGTGAGGATTGCTATATAAGGAGGCTGTGATTTTCGGACATGTTTGAAAATTTTTAGAACTGCCTAAGAAGGAAAGGCTTCAATACAGGGAATTTTTACAAATTCCGAAAAACTTTCAAAAATTCCAAATTTTTTTTGGAAATTCCAAAAAATGAAGAGAAGTCCTAGGAAGCTAAGGCAGATCGCAAATTTTCTGAGTTACCGAAGAAATTTTGGGCAAGTCCAAAAATGCAGAGAACGCTTATTCAGGAGAACAAGGGATGAAGATTTGCATAATTAGTTTTGACATAAATGTTGGTCGAACACATTCGACCCCATTTAAACTTGTGATTAGCCATCAATCAATCAAACAAAACAATAATCACAAATCAAATGAGTTGATCCATGGATCAAAACAAGAATGAATTACCATGAGACACAATAATTCATTCTCGAGAGAGGGAATGTATGAATTTATCTCAAATTGTGCTAAAACCAACATTCATTGAAAAATGAGATCCTCATACACATAGATTCATTTTATCCACAAAGTAGTGACTAGTGTTCATCCATGAGTTGAATATCCATTTTGCCACAAGGTGATATGCAACCTATACTATCAAACAAAATGCATGCAATAGATCAAGCCACATTCTGAGAATTTAAGATATTTAGTTCATAACCGACAGAACTTACTTAAATCTAGAGGCTTGGTGAAGATATCCACCAATTGTTTGTCGGTTCTCACATGTTGGATATCTATGTCACCCCTTAAGGAATGATCTCTCAAGAAGTGATGGCGAATATCAATATGTTTGTTTCAAAAGTGTTGGACATAATTGTTGGCTATTTTGATGGCACTCTCATTGTCACATAAGTGGTATTTTGCTCACCTTTAGGCCAAAATCTCTCAAAGTTTGTTTCATCCAAAGAAGTTAAGCACAACAACTCCCCGCAAAAATGTATTCCGCTTTGGTGGTGGATAGGACGACGAAGTTTTGCTTCTTGGAGGACCAAGAAACAAGGGACCTACCCAATAATTGGCAAGTACCCGATGTGCTTTTCCTGTCCACCTTGCAACCGCATCGGCATAGCCAACGAGATTAAACCTCGCTTCTTTAGGATACCAAAGGCCAAGGTTTGGAGTGTGTACCAAATATCTAAGAATTCTCTTCACGGTCACAAGGTGACACTCTTTTGGAGTGGCTTGAAATCTTGTACACATACACACACTAAGCATGATCTCAGGCCTAGATGTACAAAGGAAAGCAATGAGCCAATGATGGAATGGTATACCTTTTGGTCGACGTCTTTACCTTGCTCATTGAGGTCTAAATGCCCATTTGATGGCACAGACGTGCGGATTGGCTTAGCATTCTCCATGTCAAATTTCTTGAGCATGTCCTTTAAGTACTTGGTTTGACAAATGAAAGTTCCTTCCTTGAGTTGTTTGATTTGGAGGTCGAGGAAGAACTTCAATTCACCAATCATGGACATCTCAAAGCGCTTGGTCATCATCCTACTAAACTCTTCACTAAAAGACTTGTTAGTAGAGCCAAATATAATGTCATCAACATATATTTGGTACACAAAGATATCATGCTCATGTCTTTTAGTAAAGAGAGTAGAATCAGCTTTTCCAATCTCAAAGCCATTTTGACAAGAAAATCATGAAGGCATTCATACCATGCTCTTGGAGCTTGCTTAAGCCCATAGAGCACCTTGTGAAGCTTATAAACATGATTAGGATACTTTAGATCTTCAAAGCCCGACGGTTGCTCTATGTACACCAACTTATTGATTGGACTGTTGAGGAATGCACTCTTCGCGTCCATTTGGTAGAGCTTGAAATCAAGGTTAGTAGCATAGGCTAATAAAATGCGAATTGACTTAAGCCTAGCTACCGATGCAAAGGTATCACCAAAATCCAAACCTTTGATTTGGGTGAACCCTTGAGCCACTAACCTTGCTTTGTTTGTTAACACCACGCCATTTTCATCTTGCTTGTTTCGGAATATCCATTTGGTTCCAATCACGTTTTGTCTTGATCTCTCCACCAATGACCATACTTGATTCCGGGTGAAGTTGTTCAACTCGTCTTACATGGCCATCACCCAATCCAGATCTCGAGTGCTTCTTCTACCCTTAGTGGTTCAAGAGAAGGCACAAAAGAGTAATATTCATAAAAAATTGCAACTCGAGATCTAGTGGATACTCCCTTGTTGATATCACCTTGGATATTGTCGGTGGAGTGATCTCGTTGGATGCTTTGGTGTATCCTTGGGTGTGCAAGGTTGATTGGTGAAGATGGCACATGCACGTCTCCTTCGTCATGATCCAAGCTTGAGGGTGAGGGATCATTTTCTTGGGTAGATGTAGATGGCTTCGCTTGTGTTAAGGAAGAGGGTCCATGTTGTTGCTATTTAGGATGAACATCTCCTAGAGGCGAACCTCTTGATAACTTCGCTTGGATCCTCCTCTTCACCTAACACATGTGAGTCAACTTGCTCCACTAGAGAACTGTTAGTCTCGTCAAATGTCACATCACATGCGATCTCAACAATACCGAAGGTTTTGTTGATAACACGGTATGCACACTCATTTGACCCATATCCAAGCCAGAACCCCTCATCTACTTTAGGAGCAAACTTCGAGGATCTTGCCTTCTTGTTAAGAATGTAGCACCTACTACCGAAAACAAAGTAGGAGACATTCGGTTTGTTACTAGTAAGAAGGTCATAGGGAGTCTTCTTAAGAAGGCGATGAAGATAGAGACGGTTGATGGTGTGGCATGCGGTGTTGACAGCTTCGGCCCAAAAACGGTCCAAAGTCTTGTACTGTGGACCCCTGTTTTTGTCACAGGAATCATTCGTGTTCATAATACCATTTTCCTGGATTGAATAGTCTGGTACCCACAAATTACATTACTGAATCATCAAGCATGCAAAAATACATCAATCGTCTTACGCAAAATATTACAATATAGCGCCCGAAGGCATTGTCTAGAACATAGGACTAAATGGTCCGGAATACAAGCAAAAGCAGAATATAGATAAGGCAGCGACACGCCATTGCAACAGGCCGACCAAAGTCTAAGACCTACTGAGCGCCATCGTCTTCCATACCCTCCTGGTAGTACTCGTATGGGTCTGCAGGGTCTTCATTGCCCATCTCTGAATGTTTTGCGTAAAGCAAGGGTGAGTACCAACCGTACTCAGCAAGCCACCACAACAACGATGCATATGATAGGGGATAATCAAGAAGCGTTTGTGGTTCTTTTGCATAAAGCTAGTTTTGCAATTCTTTTCACAAACCTATGACCTAAGACTGGTCAAGTTTTATTTTCATAGTTTGTTTAATCGCCGACGTCTCGTCCACCATCCATTGTGATCCCAAGGATAGCTTCCTCCACTGGATCGTCATGATTTTCTGGGTCTACCCCTTCTCGCTTCTCGAGAAGTTGAGCCACCAAGACATAAAATCATTATGCATGCACATCCTATCATTTTAAAATTTAGAGTCTAGCCAAGCGAAAAACTTGTCCCGTTGCTCCGTATCCACGAGCACGGCTATTCGAATAGATTGCTTTACTCACACTGCAGTGGATGTACACTTTACCCGTACTCTGTGACTTGCCCAGCACATGAGCCAAAGTCCCAACGAATGAGACGCATCACGGCAAAACCTTTCAATAACCTTACTTTGGTAGTACCCGCTCCATGAACTTGAGCCCTCATGCACTCTAGCCGTACACGGTTTCTAGCAGTGAGAGGAGTTCTGGTGCTCCCGAGTAGGGAAAACTCACACATTCTTTAAGTTGTGATTAAGTCCAGTTTTAGTTCTAGTTCGGTTACCCACCTATGGTTACCCCATCCGTAGGCTTCCCGTCTTGTAGGCTTCCTGCCTATTCACACACCCAAGTGAACCACTATGCAGCGGTACCGCCTCCGTTCGGCTATTTACTCTGCGAGGTCTACACCCATTCAGAAGTACGGATGTACTAGCTCATTTCATGTTTATCTCATGGCTCGGTCCTTAATTGACTAGGGACGACACTTGCCTTAACCGGATTCCACCCAAATCATCCAGCCGCCCTAGTCTAAAACATTTGTTTGTTGTTTAGTTTTCATCCAAAACTATTTCGTCATTGTCATGGCAATGTTGCGCTCATATCTCCACATGTCGTATATCAACCACCTATCCCAGGGCAGTTGTCCAAGCATATAGCATTTGATAAATATGAACATGCATGAATCTAAATTAGCATGGGCTAAGCATTGTCAAAGGTTGACTTCGAACGCATGATACTATAGGGTACAAAGAATATACAAATATTCAACATCATGGCATGGCATATAACAAGTATGAAAGTTCATGTGTATAGCATGCATATTTGATTAAAAACAACAGGGTTCACACATGCTCAAAGGTAGTGACGACTTGCCTTGCTCGCAACCTTGTTGACTGGGGTCTTCGGCACACTCAACGGCTCCCTTGGACTCTATAAATACGTGCGAGAGATTCGATTGAATTCGATTAGAATTCAAATAAAATCACGAAGATGCCAAATAAATCGCAAAAGCGGCTCCTAAAACTAGACTACGATTTTAGGTGAATTTAGGTTCAAGTTTCGTTAAAATAAACGAGTTACATTAATTGGAAGTTTCGCGTTAAACCGATTTAATTAATTAGGAGGTGGCATTATTTCAAGTTAATTCACTTTAAATTTAGAAACATTATGATTAATTCAAAAATATTATACCAAAAAAGAAATGGTTAATCCAAGTTTTATCATAATTTTATCGGGCCGACAAGCCCGAGGGTTAAAATTAATTGAATCCTAAATAATTTACCCTAAGGCATAAAACTATAATTAATAATTTAGAATTTAAATTTTAGAAAATCCATATGATAAAATTAGGGTTTACTAACAAATTAATTCATAATTATATGCCTAATAACAATTCTACACTATAATTAAATTCCTAACATTAAAATTTATATCTATCTTATAATTATCTCCTAATCAATTTTTATTTTAGAAAAAAATAGATTTTTACTTTAAATCCTTTTCCCTAAATATTTTTTCTATTTTTTTCTTTTTATTTTATTTTTTCTTTCTTTTCTTTTTCTCTTTTCTTTTTTTCTCTCCTCTCTCTTCCTTCTTCTTCCTCCTTCCTCCTTCTCTCCGCTCTCCCTCTATTTCTTCCTTCCCTCTCTCTCCTTTCCTTCCTCCTTCTTTCTCTCTACTTTCCCTCTGCCAGCATGGACGAGCCAAGGCTGGGGAGGGCGCGCGAGGGGTGGCGGCATGTGGCGAAGGGGAAAGGGGGCACTCACCAGCGCGGCGCTGGCAGCGAGGGCGACGACGGCGGTGGAGCTTCGGGCTTGGTGGCGGTGCTCGGCGTCGCACGGCAGCGGGAAGAGGGGAAATTGGGAGGAATGGGGGAGGGAAGATGCAAGGAGGAAAGAGGGAAATGGGGCCCTTATATAGGCGCAGCCTGGGGGGAATGGCGACGCGACGGCGATGCGACGGGCGACGCGGTGCACGCGACACGAGGGTGCGGGGGTGCGCGGCACGGCGACGGCGATGGGACGACGACGGCGACGCACGGCGTGGGGCACAAGACGCAGGGCACAAGACGGGGCGCGGCTGTGGGACGTTGCGTGGCGCGGCGCGGGGCGCAAGGCCGACGCGACGACGGCGCGCGCAGGCTCGAGAACCAAATTGAGCACCTAGCTCGCATTGAACAGTGCATTTTCCTATTTTCTCACTTTATTTATTTATTTTATTTATATTTATATATATAATTATTATTATTCCTTTTTTATTTCACCCATAAATTTAAATATAATTTTTGTCCCAAATGTAAATCTAATTAAATTTTAAATTTTGTCCAACTTTATTTTTATAATTTCCTTTTTTATATATATTTATCCATTTTTGTATTTTACTCATGAATCTAAATATCATTTTGGTCCACAAATAAATTTTTACTAAATCTTAGTTTTTTCCCCAAATTTATATTTTTATAATTTTATTCCTAATATATATTTTGCAATTTTTCTTTTCTTTTAGGGTTTTTAAACCCCTATTGACCTTTCCCTATTTAAATAAATATTCTTTTATTTATAACTCAACAACGAAGACTTCGACACGATGCAATCATTCGAAAGTTCTTTATAAGTTCTGAATTTTAAATTTCAATTTTTAAGCCTTCAAATTTTAGGGTGTTACATGTACTCGTCCAACATGGTCCTCGCCATCTCGATGAGAGTCCTATTCTTCCTCTCGGCTACTCAATTTTGTTGAGGTGAGTAAGGAGCTGAGAATTCATGCTTGATTCCTTCTTCATTAAGGAAACTCTCTACGCACGTGTTCTTCTCTTTGCCATTGTCGCTTCGGATGTTCTTGATCTTGAGCTCAAACTCATTTTGAGCTTTTCTTGCAAACTTCTTGAATATGGCTTGTGTTTCACTCTTGTCATGCAAAAAGAACACCCACGTGAAGCGAGAAAAATCATCAACAAACATAAGACCATATTTGTTACCTTCAATACTTAGATAAGCAATGGGTCCGAAGAGGTCCATGTGAAGAAGTTCCAATGGTCTTGTGGTAGTCATCATGTTCTTGGTCGGGTGATGATCTCCAACTTGTTTCCTGGCTTGACATGCGCTACACACTCTATCCTTCTCAAATTGCACATTTGTTAGTCCAAGGATGTGATTGCTTTTTAGAAGCTTGTGAAGATTCCTCATAGCAACATGGGCTAGCCTTCAATGTCAGTCATCCCATGTTGGACTTAGCTTTATCCGATGTGAAATCCATTAGATAGAGCTTTCCCTTGAGAACACCATTAAAGACTACCGAGGAATCATTCCTTCTAAACACGGTCACATCAACATCGGTAAAAAGATAATTGTAACCCAAAGAGTATAATTGAGAAATGGATAATAAGTTGTAGTTTAGAGATTTTACCAAGAGGACATTGAAAATAGAAAAGTCATTTGAGATTGCAATTTTACCTAATCCCATAACATTTTCCTTTCCATTGTCCCCGAAGACAATGTTGTCTTGAGAAGTACCATTTGGATCAAGTGAGGAGAACATTGACTCTTCTCTGGGCATGTGGTTTGTGCATCTGCTATCAATCACCCAACTTCTTTCACCGGAGACATATTCCTACTGAAAGCCCGTAGATATCGTCTAGAGGGGGTGAATAGGTGTTCCGAAAATCACTTCAAATTCACAATGTTAAATTCAATAGGGCCGAAACTTCCCGGCAAGAATCCCGAACTTCCTAGCGCTCAAGCGACCGGAACTTCTAGTGTTCTATTTAGGAACTTTTGGTGTTCTAGCGGTTCGAGGTTCAGATATTGATTCTCAGGGAACTTCAAGACTTGCCAATGTGCAGGAGACAGAGTGAATCAAGCAGGATACAGAGAAACTCAAGACAAGTCACATATCATACACAAGGTAGACAAGGGATTTTTTTCTCGAAGTTCGGATTATAAGAATCCTGCTCTCCATTGAGGAACTCCGTAGAGCTGGATCTTGATTAACCCCTTGCCTCACCAAGCAACACCCTAGGAAGAAGTCTCCGGTTTACAATCCAACATCCCTAGGTCCTTCACTAGGATTTAAGTGACCATAAAGATCCCTAACTTGAACATCTAGTGAATACCATGAATGAGGATAGCTCTACTGTCACGCCCGGAAATTTAGCCAAATTTCCTAACTATTTTATGTATTTAATCCCTGTCCAGGAATCAACCAGGGTACATAAAGTAACAAATTAATACACAGGTCCAAACATAAAAAAACAAAGCGTAAAATAAAAATACTTACTGAAGAGGCACTTAGTCCTCACACCCAAAAACTGCAGCGGAAAAGAAAGACGACACTAGCGGGGCTTCAGCTCCACTCCACAGGCAAACTCAACTGGGGTCTGAGCCTTAGTCTTCTAACTCTATCTTCACATCAGAAGCACTACACTTCTGAAAGAGGGAAAAATTGCAAGACTGAGTACAACCATCATACTCAACAAGCCACACCGAGAAATGCAGACGTGCAAGGGGAGACAAGAGTGGCTTGGGGATAGTTTGCATAAATACGGTTTACAAACATTTAATGTTTAAAAATAGTAAAACAGTTGAGTAATTAAGACAATATTAATCTTCCACTGAACAACGTTATACCCACGTTGAACAAGCCCAACCATTCCACCTGAACTAAACCAGTTCCATTAAATCAAATTATTCAGTAGTGGGACTAATTATAGTGAATCTGGTCAATCGCCCATAACCGCGGGCACGGTTATTCGAATAGTTTTACTCTGATCAGAGGTGCACAACTTTACCCACAAGACACGATTCCACACATGTTACCATGCCCGAAGTACCACCATGATACCGCAAAGGGGTAAATCGTGACAAGACCTTTCGCATGACTCTCCCTAACCAAGCGATACCACACCAAGGTTTCGATCCCACTCCCCGCAGTGCAGCGGGCAGCCCCCTCTCGTGCCACGGTGAATCCGGCAGCCGATCAACCCGTAAAACCGGGGCCGACCCAACTCCATCACGCTCACCCTCACTAGGGTACGTCGGCCAGAGGAAAGCTATACTACGGATCCAGCCGTTGCCCATTCTAGCTTGTGGTTTGCACGGTATGTCTTCTAGGGTTTCCCATGAACCGGTCCTTAATTGCCATGGGTGCGACCATCAAAACCATGCATCCACAACCCACCATTAAGTCATATTTTAGTTGAGATAATTATGACCAATAAGACATGGTCAGGTGTACCGAGCTTACAGCTCATTAGAGACTAGAATAAAGTGTAATTATCCCATTTAGTGAGCTAGTGGTAATTAAGCATGGCTAAGCATATAATTCTAGCTAAAGTCCACATTAGTGACTAAAGCTAGTTAAATTATCACCCAAGGTTAACAAAGGACGGATAACAAGTAAATAAGGCACAAACAAGCAGATAGGTAATCCATCATTACATGTAATTAGCAAAGCAATGCAATTTTATTTGCAAACATAAAACATTTATAAAAATAGGGTCAATATGCTTCAAGGGAAGTGTGACTTGCCTTGCGTCTTCAAGCAAACTTCGGCTCTTTCCTCGCGAGCGCAAACTCCGAAACGGCGGAATCTACACGCGGCACGCAAAACGAGAAAAAACCTAATAAAAACCAAATAACAATACATAAAAAGTAAACAAACATGTAGAGCTTAATTTTAGATAAATTTTGCAATTTGAATGGCCCAATTTAGAGTTCGTATGAATTAGATATGAATTTTAGAAGTTTTGTACCATTTAAAAGAATTCTGGAAATTAAGGTGATTTATTACGTAATTATTAATTAATTTTGAACTGGAAAAGGATGTTTAAGACATCAGCTCCGATCAGTCCACGGGATCACAAGGATTTGGACGGCTAGGTTTGAACTGGGAACAAAGGATGAGTGGCTCAAATTAAACCGAATGAATATATAAGGATGAACGGCTTGGATTAAGCTGACCAAGATTTAAGTGGTTTAGGGCGAGGATGGGATATACATCAACAGACACGTGGCACAAAGAAGTTGACACGGTGCTAAGGTGGCGGCCATGAACTCAACCACGCAGGACAAAGAGATAATGTGGCACTGACGAGGCGATGATGTGATAGCCGTATGAACATACCAGCCAACAAACATGACAACAAAGATTGCCGAAGAACGGCTGTACAACAACAAAAACAAAGTGCATAAATGGGTAGAGAACGATGAGACGCTCCTTACCAGCACTTACGCGAGGGCAGGTGACGAAGGGAGAGGCCGGTGGCGAGCTTCAAACGGTGACGAGGTCGGGTCCACGGCAACGACGGTGTTCCAGCGACCTACGGCGAAGGAGAGGTGGAGGACGGGTTCGCGCGGGCACTGCAGTGCCGAGAATGGCAACGGCGTGGTGCAGCGTCGACCGAGACGACGACGCGGCGCGGCTGGAGTTGAACGGAGGCGGCCACACACGGGCTTCACGGTGACGATGGCCTTCCGGCGGTGTTTGGCGGAGGAGGGGTGGAGGACGGGCTTCCCCTCCCTTCTGCGGTGCCGATGGTGGCTTCGGCAAGGGCTGGCGACGACGGGGTCGACGGCTAGGTGCGGCTGAAGATCGAAACATGGACGTGGAGCTCGGGTTCACGGTGACGAGGTGCTTCCGACAGTTTTTGGCGCAAGGGAACAGGTGGACGGGCTTCCTTGCGTTCTTGCGATGCCAAGGGAGGCGACGGCGCTGTCCGGGGACGGCCGAGACGGCGGCTAGGGGCGGCTGAAATTGAGGCCGGCGATGGAGAGAGATGGGAACTCGCGGGGAAGGTGGCTAGAGCACGAGAAAATCTCGGGAAAAAAGGGGAAACCGAGGAGGAGATCATGGGGGTTTTATTTATAGGCTTGGGAGGGAGAGGCCGGCACCGGGACGAGAGGATTTGGCGCCGGATTTTTAGGGTTTATCCCGAGTTCGTCGGGATAAGAACGAGGGCGAAATTCGCGCGATTTAGCACGGGATTTGAGGGGGATTTCTTGGGGGAAACGTAGAGGAGAACGAGAGGAATCCGTTCCCGCAACTAATTTTTGATTTGGGCAAAGGATTAGGCCGGATTTGGTGGAGGAAACAAAGCCACAGTTTTCGGGTACTGTTTTGAAGATGCTACTGTAGCAGGAAGTAAAACAGACTTTTTGGGACCAAACATCCTTTAATTCTTATAAATACTTTCAATGCCCAAATAATTCCAAGAAAAATTCTGAAAATATATGAACACCCAAAGTATTTAATAAAAATATCTCCAGCTCATTTAAAGTTCATTTTATTTATTTAAATAATTATTGAAGTGTTCTTTATATTATTAAAATTATTTTTGGAGCTCCAAAATTTCAAGAAAAATTTCAGAGAGTACTTTAGGGCATGGAGAATATTTCAAAAATATTTCCATCCATGATTTTTAAAGGAAATTTTGATTTCCTTAATTATTTCACTTGATTTACTTTGTTTTTCTTTTTATTCAATTTCTAGAAAATAATTTATTAAATAATTTTTAATCCCGAACGAAAATTGGGCGTGACATCTACTAAGACAACCTTCGAAGGCTCAGCTCGGATTTCCACTTAGCTTACCTCATTTCCTTGCGGAGGTGAGGTAACCTTTACAAATTTACTTGGGTAAATCCATAAATAGAAAGAAGCTCATGGGCGATGCCTAACCGTCTAGGAGGTCACCCTCCAAGAGTAGAAGCACCAAACAGCAGCCCAACGAGAATCACCAAGTGCTCAAGTCATCCTAGCCCTCTCAACATCACCAATTCTCACCAACACCCTCAATTCTCACTCAATTTCACTTGGGAGGTCAAGAACAAGATGGAGGAGGCAAGAACACCATGGGAGAAGCTAGGCGACAGAAAAACGAAAGTGGAATTGCCAAAAGTGAGTTGTGGGTGGTGTGGGAAATATATAGGTTTGTGCTGACATCATATAGCCGTTACTCATATTTTTGAACTACAAAGGTGCCAGGAAGTTTTCAGGCCAACATGCTAGGAACTTCCAACCAACACATAGGAAAATTTTGACTGGAGGAGGCACTAGGAAGTTCCGGGCAGGGTGCCAGTAAACTACAAGAAAGATGTGTTGAAAGTATGAAGTGAGAGATAAAATACGAAAAGGGTGATGGGCAAAATTACTAAGGACTGGGTGATGGATCGATCAGAGTTAAGTAGAAGATTATGGGAAGGACGAAGAGATGCAGTTTCCGTTCATCTCACCATCGGTCAAAAGATTGGTTGCGTGAATAATGGCTATCAAAATTGACTAAGAGACCAAGTGTAGGGCCTTCAATTGATGTCATCCGATTAAAGATAAGGTCAGAAGGTACAAAGCCCCTAGTCTAGATCTTGTCGATAAAATATAGGATGATTGGGACTTGGCCACAGCCTAATTGACGAGCTGCTACCATCGGATGATAAAGCTCATATGATACTTGTGATTGACGGCCGGTGGAGATCCTAGTGGGAAGTATGCGATAAGAGATAGTCGATACAAAGATTTCTCGAGAAATTTCATCAGAATTGATGGCATCTAGTCTGAAATTGGCTACAAACTCAAAAGCCTCTACATTCTTATAAGCATAACAGGTTCTAGCATTTTTGGGGAAGCCATCATAGAATTGCTCAAACCAAAATTTAAAGTCATCCATCGATAGTCCTGCTTTAGGGTAAGTCGATGTTGCTTCTTCAAGGGATGTGCATCGGCGAAATGTAGCATCGGCATCTTCAGTATAATCGGTTGGGAATACAAATTCTTCAAGAGGAGGACGTCCTGATACTTCAAATGTGTAAAGGTTGAGCCATAGTTGTATAAACCACCAAGGGCCCCCAATGTGGCCTATCGGCTTGTTAGCAAGCAACTTGGCCGATGCTTGATGTAGAAGATGATAGGTGGCTTCGAGAAGATACTGCCCTAGGGGCATGGTTTTCCTTCAGATAGGGCTTGAGCGATATGTTGGAGGTTGGCTGTTGGCCCAACGGTTGTTCCACAGAAGATAAATCTTTCGAGCCAAAGATTTAGGAAGGTGACATGTTCTCGGTCTATTATCGGCCCTGTTTTGGCATGTCTTGCAATATATCCTGACCAATCGCAAGGTCCTTTTGTTTCCAGCTTGTGGGTACACTTAATCCTCAAATTGACAAAGTTGGCTGATGAAGATATGTCGATGTCAATCAGCATAGTGACGTCAAGCAGAGTTGGGGTCATCAGCCCATAGTTGAAGAGGAAGGCGTTCAAGGTGTCAGACTAGAAGTATGTTGCCGATGTCATCAAAGGCTCATTCTTTTTCATCTCGACTAAGGATAAAGATAGGCATTGGGATATGCCGATGTCAGACCAAAATTGGTACTTGGCAGGCAGCATGCGCTGATACCAATCTCTCCAGCCTGGCAGCTTACAAAATGGCCAAGACCTAAAACTGAGGTGTCATGTCAATAAGGAAGATTTTGGTTGAGGGAATTCTATTGGTTTTAGCATTGATTAATTAAGGAAGGTTAAGGGAATTCTATTGGTTTCGACATTGATGAAGGCTGTAGGATCTTCGTTTGCCATTGGTCCCAAGAAGTAAAAAGGAGGTTGGTCGAGCATGAGGATGGCGATCTGGTTCTTCAAGTGCTATAGAAAAAGATACGGTAATGAGTAACTTGATGAACACGAAGAACATATAAAGATCAATCTGAGACAAATGCAGGGATTGGAGAAAAGAAAAGGATGTTGTGGATTTGCGTATCTCAGGAATCTTTATGAGGGTCGCTATTAGAATCAAAGATGGGGTTCTTTGAGGAAGATTTTAGGAGCTTGGTTTGGTCCTTGGAGTTTAGGAGAGAGAAGATTGGTTTGCCGGCGTAGAAGATGGAGAGAGATTTGGACAGTGCAATGATTACCGGTGTTACCATGAGTATTTATGATGGTGGATATATCAAAAGGTGTATTGGGCTATGTGGACCGATGACCTAATAGGCTATTGGAGCTAAATGGGCCGTACATGAATAATTCCGAAGCATGTTTATCCATACTACGAAATTAGGGGGCATGTGTTAATGGTAAAATTTGGCATATTCCATTAAAGGAGCGGTTGAGAAGCGGAATTGATGGCATGGTTTTAGTTGCCAGAAGCAGGATTGTATCGGCTAAGAGCATATCAGCAGGAGGCGTTGACAAAGGGATATCGGCTGGCAGTTGCCGATAGGTGGTAAGAGTTCGAGTTCTCATTGTATTTGGTTGATGAAACCAACTGAAAGGGGATCAGATTCAAGAAGGAACGATGTGAAGATTTATTTATTAATTATGCAGGTTTAATTATTTTCTTTTCGTAATTTTAGGAAAGATTAAGTTGAGTCCGGTTTGGATTTATAATTTTATCTTTAAAAAATCTATGTCGTATCCTATATGAATTTGTTTATGCTTATGAGTATAAATATGTACACCCAGAGTATTGTAAAAATAACAACAGTTCAACACACACTTTCGGCGCATCGCCAACCTAGTTTTTTAGGTTTTCATCTCGATGAGTTCTTGTTTCGAGTTGGGTTGCATCTGCTTTGATCTCCGACAAGGGGTAAGGCTTGTCATGGCGGTTTGTATCGGGGATTAGTGCTTACATCATTTTGACACTCTAATCTAACTTATGCATATGTCTGTTTATCATATATCTTAATTAATCTAAACCGAGAGCTCTTTTTATTTGTATCGGCTAAGCCTTTTTTAGGTTTTCGTTGTTATCAATTAAACTGTTTTGTCGATCTAGATCAGCTAAGGTATCCACCACCTTGAAAATCAGTCAGAGGCTTGATTATTTAGACTTTATACTTCTTTTCATACTTAGTATTGCATCAATTAAGTTTGACTTACTAAATCGTGCTTAGAATCAGAAAAGCTAACCTGCCTTGGATTGCTAATAAGGATAATATCGGTGTTTCAGCTGATCTTACCTGGTATAACTGTTTTGCTTTAAGTCATATGATTTACTTTGCTTAAATCATCATATTTAAGTTTATCAATCCTTTAAAGCTACTGAGCTTGTTATTAGCCTTGCACTATCTCGGTTAAGTCTGATCTACTGAGGTTATAATTTGCTTAGTATATTTAATCTAGGTTGATAATCTTATATAAAGCCGTATTGGAGTTTTAGCCATTATGCTATCTAATCACCCAAGCTATTTCGTCGGCTATGATCTAAGTGCATATAATTATTAATTTGTTTAATCTTGGTTATAAGCAATTAATATTGTCTCAGTTAGGTCCGATCTATCGTAATTGTTTGTAGCTAAGAGAAAGATTAAATTAGTGATTACGTGTTATTTATATCTACAACCGATCATGATTGTTTTGGGTCTAACCTTCAACATCTGTCCATTGACTAGTTATTTGGATCATATAATTGTATAACAATTGACTTTAATAATCTCAATTTTATTCTGCATCAATTGAGTTCGACCTATAGGATTAATTTTGTTAAGGAAAAGTTATTTATGATTATATCTAATTTAAAACTAGTTCATGACCAATATCTTCTATCTTACAGCCGATTCAACTCGACTTCATCGGCTAGATCATCACGATACATCATCGGCCTATCGGCCGATCTGCTATCGTCTTCTAACGTTTACATGTCTTGTTAGTTCCTGGATCAAACCAACTGGCACACTCGTATTCTTTTCACCAGTGTTTTGGACCTGCACTGGAGCTAAGCAGAACTCCCAGGCCGTCGTGTTTTCGCATCAACAGTGTCATGTGAAGAACAAAATCAATTGACTGCTTCGCCTTGATGGTTCCTGGACTAATGAACAAAAGGAGATGGAGGATATGGCTACTAATGTTCTCAAAGATCTATACTCTAGTGATCCTCTGGTAGTGCCGAAACCTTTCCTAGATTTGGTACAACCTAAAGTTGTAAAATCAAAGTGTGTTTGATTCTTCATTTGTTGATGAACAATTGGTTGTTGTGGTTATTGGTTTGTGTGGTTTGATCTTTGGAGATTATTGACAATTTGGTTTTGGAGATAGTTGAATTTTCAGACAATGAACAGTGTTTAGTCGGCTGCCACAGCCGGTCTGACCGGGCTTGTACTGCCGGTCTGACCGGAGGTGTTTGGGCGGTCAGACCGGGCAGTTGCCTGCGGCCAGACCGGCTAGCACAGTCCAACTATTGACCGTTTTTGTTTTGGTTTCAGTTTGTTTCCTTGTTTTTATATGGGAGTTTCGTGTTCCTATGCACGTGTTTGGTTGTTTATGCTAACAATGAGTCAAGTTGGAGATAGCTTGTGCTCGGATATGGTATTCTTTGTTTAATTGTGTGCAAGTAATTTTTACGCCTCGGGAAAGTGTTGCCGATGATCGAGTTGGAGTCAACTTGGAGATAAGGTGACGTCCAAGATGGAGATCATGCGGGATGCTGAAGGGTAGAGATTAGTGCACATAATTGGTGAAGTTTCCATATGGCATACGATGGAGATATTGTGTGCGTATGGAAAGCGAAATTTTGGTTTTGGAAAGACCGAGATTGTTACGGTTGGTTTATATCAAGTTTGTACTTATATAGGAAGGTTTCCTAGGTGTTTAGGACTTTCTATATGAGTAGGATTCGTGGATTTTGGCTGCGAGTTTTGTGTATAAATAGTGAGGGGAGGCTGGCCTCTTCGTATCGCTTTGGATTCAAGTTTTAGAGTTTTTCGAGTTAGGGTTTCAAGTTTAGCTTGAGATTTTTGTGAGGAGTGCTCTGCATGCACTTTGTAAACACAGAGAGATTCAATAAAGATCAATCTTCTTGGAGAATTTCGTGTGTTATCTTCTTCCTTGGTGCTGTGACCTAATTGTCGGTTAAACCGAATCTACACGCCGGTCAGACCGCAAACTCTACTGCAGTCAGACGTTCTTCTTCCCCGTCGACCGCTAGAACATCGGCGGTCCGACCGACGACGTCGGCTTCATCGTGCATCGCCTACTTCGTCGAATCGGCTAAGGCGATCGGCTACGGGCGGTCAGACCGAAGCGCGTTGAGCGGTCAGACCGGCGGTACTGCACGTCAGACCGGTGAGACACTTGTGGTCAGACAGACTTCAGAAAACAGAGGATAAATCTTATTTCCGCTAAGATTTGTTTTTTTGGGTACTCAACCATTCACCCCCCTCTGGTTGGCTTTTCATTGGGTATTCGATCCTACAAGTGGTATCAGAGCCACGTTTTTCTGCTTTGGATTTTTATCGATCTAAAGTTTTCTCGTCATGTCGGATAAATTTTCAACAAAATCGCATGTTTTCGATGGCACTGATTTCGCTTATTGGTGTAGTAAGATGCAATCCTACATCATGGCTTAAGACTATCATGTGTGGCAAAAGGTTGCTCTTCCCTACACCATACCCGATGCAATTAATACTGATGCTTTGAAAATTAAATTTAATAATAATTGCAAAGCTCGAAATATTTTGTTGAATGGAATTTTGTGTTCTGATTTTGACCGTGTTTCACATCTTCAAACCGCAAACGAGATTTAGAACGCTTTGAAAAACTTTCATCAAGGAACAACAAATATAAAAGAACTTCGTCGAGACATTTTTAAAAAGGAGTATATAAAAATTTGAGATGAAACCTGCCGAAGCTTTGGGTGACTATCTTGGTAGGTTTAATAAAATATTGAGCAATCTTAGATGTGTTGATGCTTCTTATGACACTAATTATCCACAGTTTGAGATTTCTCTCCACTTTTTAATGGTCTTGACATGTCTATTTGGGAGATGAAAGTAACTTCTATTCAAGAATCATTAATATGGCAAATTTGACTTTGGATTCGCTTTATACAAAACTCAAAACTCATGAGATGAATATTCTTTCTCGAAAAACGGATTCTAAGTCAAATGCTTTGATTTCTCCTTCGACTTCTTCAAATGTTGCTTCTTCATCATCTCCAAATGCTCTTACTTTAATTAACGCCATGTCTGATGAACAACTCGAGCAATTCGAGGAGGAGGATTTGGCTCTTGCTACTAACAAACTTTCCAGAGCTATGAACAGAGTTAGGTTCAGGAAAAAGGAGGACCAACGTGTTGCTTTGAGTGTGGCGCCTTGGATCACATCCGCTCCAACCGCCCCAAGCTCGGGAGGAGCAAGAAGGATGACAAGAGCGCCAAAAGACAAAAGATGACAAGCCCAAGGGTAGGCGCTCCAAGAAGATGATCAAGAAAGTGCTGAGTCAAGTCTATGCCGCTTTTGAGCCACTCAGCGACATAGATTCTGACAGTGAGGAGGAGAAGGGCAAGAATATCTCCGGCGTTTCTCTCATGACGCATGGAGATGAAGATTCTTCAGAAGAAGAAAATGAGGTAAGCTCGCTTGAGGATGCCATTCTTGTTTTAAGTGCTAAGAATAAAAAATGTGAAAAGATGTTTAAAAAACAAAAATTTGTGATTGAATCTTTGAATGTTGAAATTGCTAGATTGAAATCTCTTATTCCTAATGATGATGATTGCAAAAATTGTGAGGTTTTAATCCTTGAAATTTCAAAGATTAGAGATATCAACGATTCTCAAGTTTTGGCTACTAAACCATGTTTGACTTGCGATGCTAATGAATTGAAATTAAAAGATGCTTTAGCTCGTGTTAAGCATATGGAAGTTCTAGTTAAACAAGATGAGGTAGCTTCTTGCTCTAGATGTCGCAAAGGTGAAGATGTCATGATTGCTTGTGAAAATTGTGTTAATCTTGAAAAAGAAGTTTCTTACTTGAAAAGTTCCTTACAAAAATTTTCTGATGGTAATAAACAACTTAACATGATTTTGGACAAATCTAAAGTGTGTAGCTACAATAAAGGAATAGGTTTTGATGCTCATGACTATTTCACCAAAAATCCTCCAAATGTTTTAGGAATGACTGAAAACGGTGAAATCTTAACAAAACCTAACACCATGAAAACAGTTTTTAAGTCTGCTAGAAATTTGTCATCCCTTTCTGTTTGTTCAAAAGAAACTAAAACTAATATTTCAAAACCATGTTTCTAATTGTGCTTCTAATTATCATGAGAGGTATACTTGTTCGTATTGTGGAAAAGATGGACATTTGGTTGGATTTTGTTTTAGACTTGCCCATAAATAGAAAAAGGAAAGAGAAATTGCTTTTGCACAACAACGATGGCAAAAATCGGGTTTTGGTTCGAGGAGCTTAGTCAGACCGACACTGACTAGTCGGTCAGACAGGCCACGACCAGCAGTCAGACCGCAGGTACAGCGGTGGTCAGACCGGCCTCAGGGCAGTTTTGTGCATAGTTCAAATCAGACTTTTGTGAAGCAACAAGGTAATATTTCAGGTAAGTCTGGTTCTGATTTTGTTTGCGCATATGTACCTACTAGTTCTACTGGTCGTGTGACTCAGTGTTGGGTTCCAAAATTTCTTATTTCTAACCCCAACACGGAGGCCTCGACATCTTCTTGTTTGTAGGTATTTTGATGGCATACTCCCCATATGTGTGTAATGTGGAGACAATGATTGCTTTTCACGATGACATCAAGGTAATTTTGGATTGACAAATTTTTTTCTACTCTCTTGATTATTAGTTTTTATATGCTAGTATTTGAGGTAGTAGTTGTGTTAGTATAAGTGAATATGTGTCATTTTATGAGAAACTTGGTGATATTATTTGCAATTGGATGTCTTCTTCAAAGATCTTTCATTTCTTCTTTATTTTTCCTTGGGAAAATTGGAGGTTAATTTGAGGGGGAGTTTATGTTTTTTTGTGCATTCGTGTTTGATTCTTCTCGCTTTTCTTTTCTTCGAGGAGAGTTAGGAATCATTCATCCTTTTGGCATGTTTTGAGGGGGAGTTTTTGTGCTCTTTGTTTTATCAAGCTACATGTTTAAAATATACTGAAAAGAGAGCTTTATCCATACATATCGTTGTTCATGTGCATGCTAGCAATATTATGAAGGTTTGTTTGTCACTAGCATAGCTTGTATGTATTCTAGTATTTTTATGTGATCTAGATTTTTATTTAAGTGAGATAATGCATGACACTTTAAATCATACTTGAATTAAAGAAATATGTAATGTTGATACTAGTGCTTGTGTTGGATTATAAATGCTTCTATATATATTATGTTGACTTATTATTCCTCAAATTACTTTAAAATTGCTCATTGTGTAAAGAGAATAAAATGTTATCTATGAGAGAAAATGAATACCGAATCCTTGGAAACAATCTTGATGACAATGACGTATTCAAAGTGAGCAAAAATAATGGGTACCGAATCCTTGGAAACAGTCTTGACAACAAGAACGTACCTGGAATAATTGAGAGAAAAAATATGAGCAACAAATATGGCTCAAATCAATATGAAAATTTTTCTCTTAAATTATATATGCAAAAAGATAAATTTGAGAAAGAATAAAAATTGCAATAGGTATATATATTTGGGTTTATTTTTCAACCTATGTGCTTATAAAGATGTTGCATTATAAATCGTTTGAATTCATGACTTTTTATTGTGTTATTGATCTTAATTATAAAATAGTTGATTCATGATTATACTCTAGTGCATATTTGCTATATAATTGATAAGTTTATCTTCGTATTATTGCAACACATGACATGACTTGCTTTATGTATGGTGCTAAGCTCTTGGACATTCATAACCATAATTCTTATGCTTGATGAAATCATTGTCAAAAGGGGGAGAACAAATGTTGTTTTTCATTAAATGTCACATGTGGGAGAACAGGCAAGATTTTTTTCTTTTCAAAAGGGAGAGAAATTTTCTTTGATTTTTGAGCACTCAAATGCTTTTTATTATTTTTGTTTTTAATTTTCCAAACACCAAAACAACACTTTTTTATTTGTTTGCCAATGTGTTCATCAAGGGGGAGATTATAAAATCAAAGTGTATTTGATTCTTCATTTGATGATGAACAATTGGTTGTTGTGGTTATTGGTTTGTGTGTTTTGATCTTTGGAGATTATTGACAATTTGGTTTTGGAGATAGTTGAATTTTCAGATAATGAACAGTTGTTCGCCTGGCGCTGTGAGCCGGCCCGACCTGGCTCGTACCGCGGCCCGACCGGAGGTGTTTGGGCGCCGACTCGGCAGCTGCTCGCGGTCGACCGGGCCAAAGCACCGACTATTGACCGTTTTCATTTTGGTTTCGGTTTCGGTTTGTTTTCTTATTTTTATATGGGAGTTTCGTGTTCCTATGCACGTGTCTGGTTGTTTATGCTAACAATGAGTCAAGTTAGAGATAGCTTGTGCTCGGATATGGTATTCTTTGTTTAATTGTGTGTAGGTAATTTTTACGCCTCGAGAAAGTGTTACCGATGATCGAGTTGGAGTCAACTTGAAGATAAGGTGACGTCCAAGATGGAGATCATGCGGGATGCTGAAGGGTAGAAATTAGTGCACATAATTGGTGAAATTTTCATATGGCATACGATGGAGATATTGTGTGTGTATGGAAAGCGGAATTTCGGTTTTGGAAAGACCGAGATTGTTACGGTTGGTTTATATCAAGTTTGTACTTATATAGGAAGGTTTCTTAGGTGTGACACATATTCAAGTTGTGGTACCAGCTTCTACTGCTGTGCAACATATGAATAGACATAAAGAGAAGAGTCAGAATGTGATGTGTGTATGCGATTTTGATATGAGATTTACTTTTGTTCTTGCTGGATGGCCTGGATCGGTTCATGACATGAGGGTGTTTAATGATGCTCAAAAACAGATTGGGAGATAAATTTCCACGACCACCTCCTGGAAAATTTTATCTAGTTGACTCGGGTTACCCAAACAGACCTGGTTATCTTGCCCCATACAAGGGTACAACATATCATTTTCAAGAGTACAATGAAGGTATCATGCCTAGAGGGAAAAAAGAGCACTTCAATTACTGTCATTCGTCTTGTAGAAATGTCACAGAGAGATCTTTCGGAGTTTTGAAGAATAAGTGGAGGATTTTGTTTCGATTACCCAGTTATCCACAAAAGAAACAAAGCAAAATAATTGTTGCCTGCATAGCACTGTATAATTTTATTAGAGATAGTAAGCTAACTGATGAAGAATTTGACCATTGTGATCAAGATGCAAATTATGTTCCATTGGCCGGAACAGGTTTTTCTCCAATGAATGATGCAACCGATTTTTTGGATAGCCAAGTGATGAATCATTTTCGGGACTTATTAATCTTGCGAAACGAGTAATTTGTAATATATAGCACTTTCATTTCAAATTGTAATAACGGACACTTATATAAATATTGTTCCTATGAGCAAGGACAACAATATTTTCGATACTATATTTGCTATCTACATGCTTGTATAAATCTTTTTTTAATATGTATATGTTGTATCCTTGCCTCTATTTTGTATTTACAATGGATAATTTATTTTTAGCTTGCATGACTACATAAGGGCTATATAGTCTTTGTACCATGTAGCTAACTGAGTTTAGTCCTCTTTGGTCCCTGAAACCAAACAGGAACTAAAATATTTAGTCCAGGGACTAATCTTTAGTCCTTGGACTAAAATACCAAACAGAGCCTAAATCTAAAGGTTTAGGAGGAATAGGGTTCACGGATATAAAAATTTTTAACCAGGCCCTTCTTGCGAGAGAGGCATGAATCCTAATTCAGTTTCCAGACAGCCTCTGTGCTCGTGTGTTGAAAGCTAATTATTACCCCAATGGGGAACTGATAGACACTGCTTTCCTGTTAGTTTTGTTAGAATCATGGAAAGAAATTCTATATGGTTTGGACTTGCCGAAGAAAGGTGTGATCTGGTGAATCAAGCAAGGTGCCACTACTGGAAAGAAGATCTTTGTTTCACTTGCCAAAATTCATAATAGTTCCGATTACAATAGGAACCGAAACAAGAAAAAGTTTTTAGTCCCGGTTAAAAAGCAACGACTCTCTATGATTTTTAGTCCCGGTTAGATCCTTGTTTGTGCACGTCTAGTTTGTGCGCGTGTAACAAGTTTTTTACGTGCATTGTTCTCGTTGTCCTCTAATTCAAAGTCGGTTTTTAAAATAGCTATAACTTTCACATACGGACTCTGATTGACACGTTTCATATATAAAAATCGACCAGAAAACAATTTCGGATGCGTTCGTTACCAACTATGCCGGGTTCGGCTATTTTATTTTCCTAAAAATTGGTCAAAAGATTGTCTTTTCGAGTCCGAAAGATTTTTTTAAATTATGAGCGCGTCTTTTGAATTTTCCACCGGCCACATCTTTCATTTGTTTAGGCTTAAATTTCATGTGGTTACCTCTTGTGTGCTCCTAAGTCAAAAAAATATAAAAATAAAAATAAAAAGTCAAATTTTTCAAAAAAACAACAACAACAAAAAATTAGAAAAAGAAGAGCAAAAGAGGAACAATATCTAAAGGAGCACATAGAAAGGTGCAATGTCTAGGATTATCAAGTAAACTCGAGCTTTAAAAGAAATATGTTAATTATAATTTAAAATAATTTTATATCGGCATATGTTAATTATATATGAGTATTACAATTTAATAACAGTTTTAAACTACTTTAAATGTTTCTCATTAATTTTGTGATTTGATTAAATTTTAATGCATTACTTATTATTGTTTTAAACCTATATGTAATAAAATTAATTTGGCCTGATTTAATGAATTATTTAATTTTATATCGTTTGTTAACCCTGGCCAGGACAAAAAAAATTAAAAATAGCGGAAAATTATCTTTAGTCCCGGTTGGTGGCTACAACCGAGACTACGGATGAATTGAAATAACGAGAAATTATCTTTAGTCTCGCTTGATGGTTACAATCGGACTAAAGATGAATTAAAAATAGCGGAAAATTATCTTTAGTCCCGGTTGGTGCCACCAACCGGGACTAAAAATTGGATCTTTAGTCCCGGTTGATGCCACCAACCGGAACTACAAATCCAGGGGTATATATCCTGGCGCGCATCGTCTTCTCCACTGATGCAACACTTAGCTGTCTCTCCCTCTCTTAGCTCTCTCTCCCTTAGCTCTCTCTCTTAGCTTTCTCTCTCTCGCTCCGGCGACGGCGGTGGGAGCGGTCGGAGGGGAGGAGATGGCGGCGCTCGGAGGTGGCGGCAGCGCTCTCTCCTCCGCAAGATCCGATGGGAGGGAAGGTGGTAGTGGCTCGAAGATGGTGGCGGCCCGGTGGCTCGGAGGTGGTTGCGGCGTGACACCTCAGAGATGGTGGCGGCCTCCTCCCTTTCCTTTTCCTCTTCCTCGTCCTCTCCAGGAGTGGCGGGCGGTGGTGGCGGCGTCCCCTCCAGCGGATACGGCCTCCCCTCCGCCGGATCCGGTGTTGTAATTTTTTTTTAGAATTTTGTGATGTTCTATACTCAAATTTGATATGTGATATATGTGTATCTATGATGTATATGATATGTGATATATGTAAATTTTATGATGTTTATTACTCGATATGGAGGAGATTTGAGAATGTTAATTTGATATGTGAATTTAATTTTGACAGCAAAAAACAACGAAAAAAAAATTTGGGGATGTCGGGAGCATAATATATAAACAAGCAGCAGGAGCAATTTTTTTTTAAAAAAATCTTTAATCCTGGTTAGTAACATCAACCGAGACTAAAGATAGTGAAGCCAGCCACGTGGCGTCGTCATCTTTAGTTCCGGTTACTTTAACCGAGACTAAATAAAGATATCTTTAGTCCCGCTTTCGTAATCTTAGTTTAAAACTCAAGACTAAAGAGGGTTACAAACCGGGACTAAAGACGGTTGAGAGACAACTGGCTGCCAAGAGAGTATCAATTAAAACTGATAGGAAAGAGAACGAGGTCAAGGCTCAAATGGGTTTCAGATCTTAAATTAGCCAACACGCAGGAATGGGACGAACAGAGCATCCGACAGGTGTTTTTCTCAGTTGATGCAAATGAGATTCTCAAGATTAAGCTCCCCGGAGGCCAGAGGAGGATGTTTTCGCCTAGTATTTTGACAAAATGGGTATGTTTTCGGTTCGGAGCGCTTACAGGATTGACCTTGCTGAGCATCTTCGGGTAAATGATCAAGGATCAAGTAGCTTAAGGGGTGATGCAGAAAAACCCTAGTGGAATCACATATGGGCAGCCAACGTTCCATAGAAAATTTGCATCTTTGCTTGGAGGCTGTCGTTGGAAGGATTGGTGACCCAACACAAAAACATCACCGACGAACTGTGGAATCCCCAACCTGCATTATCTATGGACACCTGAAGGAGGATGGATACCATGCTACTGTCGCATGTCCAAAAGCAAAAGCACTGAGATCAGAACTCCGCCGGAAGTGGTGGTTGCCGAATGAAACAGAGTTCAATCAATCCGGTCCAGACTGGCTTCTCGTTCTGCTTGATCGTGTCGACACACCAACTAGAGCTCTAATTTTGTTAATGCTATGGAGAGCTTGACACGTAAGGAATCATATGATTCATGACAAGGGAAATCTATCGATCAGTGGGTCTGTTAGCTTCCTGCAGAATTATGCAGCCATTCTATTCACTATCTGACAAAGTTCATATGATCCTAAAGGAAAGCAGAGCATACAACGCAATGGACACCTGGTTCCAAAATCGGCAAATCTGCAGCTAAGGGAGGTAGCAGCGGCTTGGCAGGCGCCTCCAGCAGGCTGGGCAAAGATCAACATGGACGGTGCCTTCTCGCAGGAAGAGGGAACAAGAGGTCTTGGGGTGATTATCAGAGACTCCACAGGATAGGTCTAATTTTCATCGTGGAGATTCATCCGCTAATGTGTTGCGGCAGAGGAGGCTGAGGTGCTTGCTTGCAGCGAGGGCATCAAGCTGATGACGGAATAGATACACATGCCAATGGAGCTTGAGACGGATTGCGCGACGATGGTGGCAAGGATTGATATAAAGGTCCCGGAAAGATCACAGTAGACCTTCTTACTTCTGAAGGCCATGGTGTCATTGATCCAAACCATTCGTGACATAGTAAACAAGGGTGCAATAAGATAGCATATGAATTTGCTCAACTTGCTAAACGGACGGCTCATTGCGCGGTTTAGCATAATCATGCTCCGTCTTGTATTCAGCATATATTGCAGCAAGAGTGTAACTTTGTGATTTAATCAATGAAGCTATTGTTTCAAAAAAAAGAAAAAAAATAGTCCCAATAACTAACCCGCCTCTCCTGTAGAAGATCGCTATAAAAGATCTAGCGTACTACTCAATATGATATGTTGAACCAAAAAAATCTCAATTTCAACGAATTCTAGTTGGAACTAGGGGTGTACACTTTTAAACAAGAAAACAAAAAAACCGAACCGCATCGAGCCGAACCGAAGTTTGTGGTTTTTCGGTTTTCGGTTTCGGGTTCGGTTCACGGTGTTATAGAAACCGCATAGTTCGGTGTGGGTTCGGTTTTATACGTCTGAAAACTGAACTACCGAAAAAACCAAACCAACCTTCGGAAAAAAACCGCTCCTCTCCTTTTCTTCGGAACCGAGCTGGGCTCTTCTTCGGAACCGAACCGCGTAGCGCCGCCGTCGGGGGTGGGGAGCGGATGGGATGGGGCGGCAGCGGCGGCGAGCACGGAGGGGTTGGCGGCACGCGCGACGGCCCTCACCAACAATCTCTCTTAGCCTCAACATCGGCGGCGAGCTCTTCCAGACAACTGCCGCCACACTCTCCCGCGCGGGCGCCTCCTCCCCTCTCGCCTTGCTCGGCGCTCGGCCTGACAACGTCCTCCGCGAGCCGCGACTATGCCGCACTTCCTCGACCGTGACTCACGCACGCCCCTCCTCTCCTTCCTCCGCCATGGCCGCCTCACGCCGTCGTCGTCGGATCCACCCTCCGTGCGCTCCTCGCCGAGGCCTCCGCCGTCGGCCTCTCCCTCTCCACGCGCGCCGCGCCCTCGACCGCGCGTGCCGCCGATCGCCTTCGTGCGCACCGTGTCGCTCCAGTTCCAATCCCTCCGCGCCACCGCGCCCATCGCCCCACGCCGCTCCAGCCTCTCCGTGGCGCGCGTAGCTTCCTCCTTCCTACCACGTTCTTCGGTTTTTTTGGTAAAACCAAAACCAAACCGAAATAACCGAACCCGAACTATGCGGTTTTCCGTATTTACGAAAACCGATCCGTTGTTCACTCACGTCAACATCGAACTTTGTGTAGAAAAAAATCGAATCAAACCATCGGTTTAAACCAATTGCCCAGCCCTAATTGAAACGATGGTACGTAATATACTGAAATACAATGCTACGATATTAATTACTAACCGTTAAGGCTGTATAAAAACAACTCAACATAACTAGGCGACAAATATAAAAACCGGTGTCTACGCGCCAAAATATGAAAAACAGTACTCCCTTCTCCATTTTTATATTACAAGATATTTTTTAATTTTTCTATAAACCTAATCAAATTTATAGAAGTTTGATTAAAAAAGTAAAAGGTCATATAATATAAAATGGTAACAGTAATATATTTCTGTTCTTATCTCATCTTTTCTACCATGCTTATGGCGATAGTTCTTTTGTCCTAAAATATAGTTATTTTTTAGCATAATAATTTGTTCTAAATAAGTATTTTTACTGCTTCTCGTATGAATCAATCACAACCATTCTCAATTTAATTATCTCACCTATTTTTTTCAACTTTTCTCCAATTATTTATATCAATTTTTTAATATCCGTGCTTATGTAAAAAATATATAGGTTTTTAGATAGAGGCAGTAGCAATATAGCATTGCACACGTCTTCAACACAAAGATAAGGAAAATTTTTTTTGCTACCCTTCAATCTTTCATTATCCAGTTCCTCTCAAGTATCACCCTCTAGGCTTGTAGACTCATGTTCCAGTTTCCAACGTTAAACCCACCCAGCACATCACACAACTTCTCTCCTCCCCAACCACAAAAATTTCAAATTTCCGCATTCCCTCCTCCCCCTCGCCGCCGGCAATGGACGCCGCCGACGAGATGGACATCGACGCCGCCGACGAGATGGGATCCCCGCCCTCCGCCTCGGGATCCCTCTCCGCCTTCCTCTCCGAGCTCGCCGCCCTCAACCGCCGCTCCTCCGGTTCCTCCTCCTCCCCGCCCCTCTCCCTCGCCTCCCTCACCTTCCTCTCCTCGGCGGCGGTCCCCTCCTCCGTCTTCCCCCGCCTCACCGCCGCGGGCCTCCCGGCCTCCTCCCTCTCCGCGCCGCTCGCCGCATCCCTCTCCTCCCCGCACCCGCTCCCCGCCGCGGTCGCCTACCTCCGCCTCCTCCTCGCCCCGGCCTCCCCCCGCCTCTCCCTCTTCTCGCCGCTCCCCTTCCTCTCCCTCCTCCTCGCCCTCCGCAAGGCGGCGTCGTCCTCCTCCTCCGCCGCCGCGCACGATGGGGCGGCCAACCCTAGCTCCGGCTCCGGCAAGGGCAACCACCGGAACCGGAAGCGGAAGAGCCACCAGCAGCGTCAGTCGCCGGCGCAGGCTCGCCTATCGCTCCTCCCCAAGGCGCTCTCCCTTCTAGCCGACGCCGCGGGGAGGCTGCCGCTCGGGGAGCATCCGGACGCCCGGAGGTCGCTCATCGACACCGCCGCCGAGCTCGGGGCCTTCGATGTCCTCGTCGCCGTCCTCGGATCTGGATACTACGCCGAGGCGATGCCCGATTTGGTACGCGCGCTGGCCCCAGTGGCGCTCTCAGGGTCCAAATCGGCGGCGCGGGTGGCCGCGGTGGAATTCTTGGCGAGGAAGGTTGTGCCATTGGATGCGGAGGGAGGGGAGGATGGGGTGAGGAAGGCTGTGGGGTACCTGCCGAGATATTTGGCGGCGAAGGCGCCGGAGAAGTCGGAGGCGCGGGCAATGGCGGTGGAGGCCATAGTCGAGGTGCTGCGAGCCATGGGGCAATTGGAGGTTGAGGGATTTGCTGGCTATGTGGTGGCTATGGCGAAGGGGAAGGCAAAAGGGCGGCTGCTTGCTGTGGATTTGATCTTGGCGATGCTGCCATTGTTGCTGCCGTCGGAAGGGGATGATTGTGGTCTGCAGGAGGGCTGTTGGGGGCTGAAGTTTGTCCGGGTGCTTGTGGAGAGGTGCTCGGATACCGTTGGAGGTGTCAGGGCTCGGGCCTTGACGAATGCAGCCCAGGCGCTCGATGTTTTGTCTGAAAGAGGCATGGAGGTTGACCGGTTGCAGGAGGTGATGAGGATAGGGAACATAGGCCTTGGCGAGTTGCTGAGGCTGCGATGCACTGATGATAAGGCTGCTGTGAGGAAGGCTGCGCTTGTGCTCATTACTAAGTCAATCAGATTGATTGGGAGGCCTGTTGACGAATCGCTACTCAGTGCAATGGGGGCTGCGTGCTCTGATCCACTAGTCAGCATACGCAAGGTAGCTCTTGCAGCCATCTCAGAGGTGTTCAGGAACTTCCCAGACGAGAGGGTGACGAAAGAGTGGCTTCAGGCTGTGCCACCACTGGTTATTGATAGCGAGACAAGTATCCAAGAGGAATGTGAGAATTTGTTTCATGAATTGGTCCTGAACAGGGTCTGTCAAGCTGCCAATTTGAATCTAAATGATGATTCCAATCACATGGAGGAAGTGTTTCCTAAAGGGACACTGGATTTGCTGAAAAGCATCTGTGATGGAGAGGTTGCGCCATGCATAAAAAGGATATGTGCAAGCCTTGGAAAGAAGAAAAAGCTGAAACCACTGCTTGCAAGTTCATTGCAGAACATCATAACAATATCTGAGTCCTTGTGGTTGAGAGGTTGTAAGCCAATTGAGATGTGGACTGCACCAGCTGGGGCATGGTGGCTTCTTTCTGAGGTCTCATCATTTGCACCTAAATCAGTTAACTGGAAATTCCTCTCGCACCACTGGAAACTCCTTGATAATGTTGGCCAAGATAAAGGCAAAGTTTGTCCAAGAGGGGAACCAAATTCTGCGCTATGGGCTGTGGATCGTGTTTCACTCTTGCAAACTATTTCAAATGTTTCCATGGAGCTGCCTGTGGAACCTGCAGCCGAACTTGCACACAGCTTGCTCTTGCGGATTGAGAATTTTGACATGAACCTTAGTGAGGTAATCATTTAATATATCGAATGCAAAATTTACTCTAGTGCAATAAATTTATTACATAACAGAAAATTATGTACTCTGTTTTGTGGTGAGGGCTAAGTTGCAATTTAGTTGTAAAAACGACTAAATCATTCATCATCTTGATTTGTAAATCCACTATGGCACTATGTTGAAATCTACCAAGCCTTATTGCATTCCACCCTAGTCATGTTACTCATGTCACTTTAGTTTTATGAAGAATTTGCGCTAGCCAGTGCTTTTAATAATGTCTTTAATTTGAAGGTGAACATGTCAGTGATCTATAAGGCGGAAATTTTGATTCATACAGGTTAACTGGGTATATATCCATAAGTAGAATAATCCTCAATATTTTGAATTAGTTTTCTGAATGAGATATCCTTCTAGCTTATCTGAAGGTTCACATCATTGTCCCAACTCCCAAAATTGCTCTGTGGAAACCTACCTGTTATGACAAGATTATCCCGTATCTATATGCTCAGATTATTTGTTACCTACCTTGTTTTTACCTGCCTTTTTTTTCTCCCCGTGGTTCTGCAACAGTGTTCCTTATCCACTTGTGTTATTTTTATTCACGTCATTGCTACCTTGTTTGTTAAATGCATACCATTTTTCTGTACCATGTCGCTCTTGATATAAGTAATTCATTGTGATATGTTGACCATAATGTCTTATCTACATACACATACAGGTTGATGCTCATGTAAAATCCCTGAAAACGTTATGCAAACGAAAAGCAAAAACAGCTAAGGAGGGCGAAACACTGATCCTGAAGTGGGTGCAGCAACTTATATGTAAAGCTGTTAACATTCTTGATGACTACATAAAGGAGACATCAGAAGCTGCTAAGGGTCCTAAATTTTTTACACCTTTGAGTGGAAAACTCAAGGGAAGAAAAGATGCATCTGCACCAAAGTCAATGTCACATGCAGTTATTGCTGTATTCACCATCGGGTCGCTGATCCTAGCTTGCCCCACTGCTAATGTGCAAGGCATCATTCCTTCGCTGCACACAATCATAACATCTGGAAACTCTGAGCCAAGGCCAAAAAATCTTGCTGGTGGAGCTGTTTCTTTCAAAGAGATAGCTCCATCTTTATATATACAGTCCTGGGATACAATGGCAAAAATGTGCCTTGTGGATGACAAACTTGCAAAAAGATATATTCCACTTTTTGTTCAGGTGCGTAGCCTTGCATGGTTTCACTTCCATGTCTACTCTTAACAGATAAACACTCAATGCTACCTCTATGACTCAGGAACTTGAGAGGAGTGATTTGGCTACCCTTCGGAATAACATCATGATTGCATTGGCGGATTTTTATGTCCGTTATACCGCAATGGTTGACTGGTGAGCTTATGTCTCCATTGGTTGACTTTTATGTCTGTTTTGTCCTTACAAAATTCTGTTACTGTGTTTCTTTCAAGTGGATTTGCATGTGCTTCCTTAAGAAGTCACATAATATAAAGCATATATATCACTAGTGTGTGCGTACTTTGTAAGATTAGCACATACCGTCAATATTCACAAATTTTGGGTTTATCTTTGTTATATTTTCAGTTGTAAAAGAGGTAGAACTGCTTTACTGTTTGATTAAGACTGTCTTAATATCTTATCAGTTAACTCACACATGGGAAACCGGGGAAACATTAAAAAAGTTCAACTTCTAACTGACAACCCCTTTTTGTTCACCCTGCAGTTATATGTCTAAAATAACAAAATTGTTGCGTGATCCCTGCGAGGTAGTGAGGAGACAAACATTTATTCTACTCTCAAAGTTGCTGCAGGTGCTAATAATTTTCTTAGTGTCACTTCCAAATGTTTGGATCATGGTTTATTGAAACTTTCCTTTTATTTAGAGGGACTATGTAAAGTGGAGAGGACTGCTCTTCCTTCGGTTCCTGCCATCTTTAGTTGATGAGTCAGAAAAGATCAGGCATTTGGCAGACTTCCTTTTTGGGAACATCTTGAAAGGTTTTACCCTGCATTATGTTTTATTCTTTACTTGAATTTTTTATTTGCAATCTGAAAAATTTTGTGGCTACACTTTCTCTTTTTACTTTTGAGAAAGTCAAGCACTATCTCTAAGTTCTTTTTTCCGAAAGATTGCCCCCCTTTGTCTGTGGTGCCTGTCTAATGTTGATGTAACCTTTGCAGCGAAAGCGCCACTCCTTGCATATAACAGTTTCATAGAAGCTATCTATGTCCTAAACAATTGCTTGGGTCATGGTGCACAAACCGAATCTCAGGGAAGATCGGACAGAGGACCAGCCCTTTTTGCAATACGGTAAAATATCCAGAAATACTTTGCAAAAAAATTGTGCTTCATCCTCTCCTGACTTCTATCATGGTCCTTTCTTGCTGCAGAGGCACTGACGAAAGGTCGAGGTCAAAAAGAATGCACATATATGTATCTTTGCTGAAGCAAATGGCACCAGAGCACCTCTTAGCTACGTCTGCCAAGTTGTGTGCCGAGATCTTGGCAGCTGCCTGTGATGGCTTGCTTAATGTTGATGATGCAGCTGGAAGGGCTGTACTTCAGGTACATACCATACCAATATCGATATCTTGGACAATTTCTGCACCAATGCGAACTAAATTATTTTGCATTGGTTCGCATCCATCCATGTGCATGCAGCCTGGGAACTGAATTTTCATGATTATACAGTTTACACGCTTAATCTGTGTTCAGCAATCTCCTCCATTCAGCCGTTGCCTTCTCTCCTTTGTGACCATTTAGCTACTTTTAACAGGATGCTCTACAAATACTGGCATGCAAGGAGATGCGCATCCACCCCAACATTTGCACGGACAATTCCGAGATGGATGAGGAAGGCGGCGATGGTGGGTCGACTAATGCTGCTCTCCAGGCGGCGAAAGGAAGAGCCGTCACTCAGGTCGCGAAGAAGAACCTGATCCAGATCGCCATCCCGATCTTCATCGAGCTGAAGCGTCTTCTCGAGAGCAAGAACAGCCCGCTCACCGGCTGCCTGATGGAGTGCCTGCGAACCCTGCTCAAGGACTACAAGAACGAGTTCGACGAGATACTGGTGGCGGACAAGCAGATGCAGAAGGAGCTACTCTACGACATGCAGAAGTTCGACGTCGCCGGCAAGGGCAAGGGCAAGGGCAAGGTTGTAGCTGCTGCGGAGGCTGGCCCAAGCGGAGTCTCGCCGGCGGTGACCGGTGGTGGCAAGAGGGTGGACGGTTCGGCGAGGGCCACGGTGAGGTCGGTGCTCAAGGAGGTGAACCGGAACACGCCGACGCCGCCGCTGAACTCGATGAGCGTGCCCAAGGTGAGGTCCATGCTGGGCGGCGATCGCGGCGCGCTCTCCGCCGCGCTGGAGTCGGTCCGGCGGCTTGAGCCGTTTGGGTCGGACGATGAGAATTAGCGTGCCATGGCAGAAGCATATTAAACTGTGTTTATGATGCTAACTTTGATCGGTTTAGGAGAAAATCACAAGCTCAGTTTCTCACTGACGATTTGTACATGGAGTATATATTTAACGCATTTTAGTGATGTTCAGAGAGATGACACAATTTTACTGTGGCCTTTTCACTTCAGTTTGATCGGATGCGACATGAAAGTATTAAGTATATATGCTTTGCACCGAAGATTGCGAGTATCTTGACTGCACACTCAACATCTTATAGTGTTCACAAGCAGGAAATGTATAAAATCATGGCTACAGATGGGCGAACTTGTTAAAAAAGGACACAAAACAAATAAGGATACGAATTATATTATTAAATTTTGACAAACTGATATAGGAGCAATTTTGACATTTCATCTGATGGTGTGGCAAATGAGTGAATTAGATTATTAAATATTCTCCTCAAGAAAAAAAGATTATCAAATATGACATTTTAGCAAAGCCAACCAACACCATGGTATTTTATAGGATGCCACCAAACTATGCGTCAAAGGAGCGATAATAGCGACAAGATATTTTCTACATTGTCGAAAAGTAGTGGAAAATAGTTCAGTGAAAGGTGTTGATTATTTAAAAATAGATATAGTAATTTGTGATCAACCTTCAATAGCCGCATCATTGTGTGACAACGGACCTTCTAAACAAGCAAATTCAAACTTTTCTCATTCTTTTTTAGCTAGAAAGTAAAACATTGTCTGTTGGTTGACTTATCAGTTATAAAAATTATTTTAAAAATAATACAATTTTGATGAAAAATATAAAAATAGGGATTGGTTAACTGAAATCACAAATTTAGCACTCATCGAACAACCTTCGATAGGATTGACACGGTAAAAAAAATTTGAAAGTTTGTGATGCATGTAGATGGACTGGTTTTGCAGGCTGGTGAGTAGGACCATGTTCGATTTTGAAAGCTCGTGATGCATGTACAAGGCCTGATTTTGCAGGCTGGTGAGGAGGACCTATCAATTACGGGTGTTCGATAGGCCATCCTACATGCATGCATTTTGTTTTTTTATCAAGCCAATAATCTTGTTGTTTGATACTTGTCATATATATGTCATATACAAGTATATATATATATATATAAGTATATATATATATATACTTGTCTATACATGTCATATACAAGTATATATATATATATATATATATATATATATATATACTTGTTGTCATATACATATTGAATAATGATTGTTCAATAGGTTTTCTGTTGAACTTTGGTTGTTTGATAGGATACAAAACAACCAATCGACTTATATTTTTTAATTTTTTTAATATCCATATAATCATAGTTGTGATAACATGAGAATAAAAGAAACATACTTTTTTATTTGTCTAAACATTTTTTTCGGTATAGGAGGGTCGTGGTCCCGTCACTGGTTCAATGGAGACTCATGCATCATGTAATGTTTCTAGCCGTCACCGCATGCTATCTTTATTGCATTCCATTTGATATTGTGTTTCCATGCTAAGAGTCCTGTAACAGATACTATTAGTAATTTTAGCTTTTAGAAATCTAAGATAATAATAACTGATGTACTGTGATTTTGGTTTTCATTACCATGATCAGTCCCTCCCTTGGTCTTTACTTCATTTTAAACATTGAGATTCACATGTGTGAGCATTATCTTTTTAAAAATTGTATCGAATATATAATGGAATAAAAGTACATTTTAGTTTGATTCGGTGATAGATTCATCTGTACACCACAAATCGAAATACTTGAATATATTTTGGTGGTTAGAGTTTGTAAAAGCTGATCCCATCTTGTATTGGCACTGTGTTTTATTCCTTTGCAGAATAATGTTGTCAGACGATAGCGACCACACGACCCTGGTCAAGAAGAAGGCAAGCGTTGGGCAAATCGGCATCGAGGAGATGAGGGGAAAACCCAAGGATGTGAGCAGCGAGGAGGTGAAGGAAAAGGACGATGATGTTGGCATGGTCATTGGGGGATATGCGCAAGATCTATACGATGATAGCGGCCTAAAAGAACTCCTGCAAGACCAAAATACGTTGGAAAAATCGATTAAGGAATTTCTAGAGTGTTTTAAGAGTGCAAAATTTAGATGAATAATCTGAAATTTAGCCAAAAGCTCAAACCATGATAGAGCTTAACACATGATATGATTTACTCTAGTGCTGATATCACATTGTCATATATACAAACTGAAATGTAGCCAAAAGCTGAAACCATCATAAAACCTCATATTACATATTTCAAAAGCTTAAACCATCATAGAACTTCCACATTATATGATTTGTTGCATTTACTTGCATAATACTGATCTTACTTTATCATATATAGAACCTGACATTTAACCAAAAGCTAAAACCATGATAGAGCTTCTCATATTGCATGATTTACTGCACTTGGTTGGCTAATGCTGATCTTACCTTATCAAAGTTGACGACCACAACTAAGGGTATTAGGGAGAATGTCTAGACGCTCTAGCCTCTCTTTACTCATATGAGGGATCCTGTATCCATTTCCACCATCAGCTTCCATAACATCTAACAAGCAAGATTGTAGTGTTAAGAACACCCTATTTAGCTTGTTGTCATCATAAGCCTAAAATTCCTGCTCAACGTTACCTATTAGCTCATCCATATTCCAAGATATCCTTCTATATGTTAATGATTGTAGAGACGCAAAGAACCCAAGATCTAGTGTACTCATATTTGGGGAATTAGGAGGCTGATTCATGAGGCGGATGTCAAACCCTGTTTGGGATACTGCATAGGCAATTGAGGATCATCCACTGGCACATAAGAGGGAGCATTATCTTGCCGAATCCATATAGTGTTATATGCATCTTCTTGAGGCCAACTTGATATAATAGCTAGTAGGACTTTAGCAATCAGAAATGACCTTACAGTATCTCGATCAACCTTGATTGTCTTGGTGACTAGAGTCCTCTTGGCCTATTTTGACTTGTCCTTTGTGTTGGTTTCTAAGTAGTAAATTAAGTAAGTTAAATTAACAATCAAGTTTCACATCACGTCATTAAGTAAAAATGCATATATTAAGAGGTTATGATACCTTTCTGGTGAAAGGCCACAAGCCTATCTTGTCGTCAAAAGTGCTGATACCTTCTTCATTATATCTAGGCCTAGAAACTGTTGCCAAGAACATCACTTTACCAATAGAATTCTTATTTTGTACTCGTCTGTACGGATCATCCTCCCAATGGACCATGTAAAAAGTTCTTGTCTTTTTAGTGGTATTGAACCATTTTTCATCAATGTGCACAATGTTGCGCATATCAATGAACTTGGGTTCATTTGACAAAGTATGCCAATCTAACATGGAAAGACATTACCGCAACCTTGATTGTTTGTTCTCTTCCTTCAACAATGGCTTTAGTGTGTTCGATTGACGTCTTAGCAGCCCTTCTTTCAATATCCTATGCAACGTGCTCTTTGATATACCTGCGGTTGATGCAAATGACCGTAAAGTGCCCCTTAGTTGCAAGGGAACATTAGCAACATCTGACAGGTTAATTTCATTCTTTTTGCGACCAGAATTCTTCTTCTTTCTAGAGCTTACATCGATGGTATTCTCTAGGCACGACATTGCTTCACCCTTCTCCAAATATCTTGCATTCTACCCCTTTTCACATTAATCATTTGTGCAACTTCAGTTGTAGCCTTTTTTTTCTTCGGATTCCATTGGTACCTTTAATTCCCAACCAATGCTACATATATCTCTTGCCTTTGTATATTGGTTAGATTTTTGTTTGGATGTTCATCTTCCTGATCCGAATCATCCAACTCCTCTTGTTCAAAAACAATTTACACATCACTGGCAAAAATGTTGTACTCCTACATGTCTACAACAAAAATTACCAAGTGAGTCATTTGTACCAATTTATATGGTGGATATTTTATTTTCATGGACCAACATGCTTACAAAATTATGGCTGATACAACATTCATATTCTTGTTGTATACATGATCATGCATTATGTATAGTTTGACTTGTATTTAACAATCCTAGTAGGCAAAACTTGAAATGAGATCTCCATAATAAGTGATCATGTGGATAATAAATTTCTTGCACAACTTGTTAGGTTCACCATGTGGTTTTCTTTGTAATATGATTTAACAATACAAATCGAAATTTAGAAGGACAGAGAAACATTGACACAATTTACTTTATGTGCTTTCTTTGAGATTGTTGTGGCTGTGAACCAATTGACATGACAATTCTATGTAAATACAAGTCAATCTCGTCATTCTTTGTGATTTACTATGTGCTGAAATGTCCAATTTATAGTCCTTAATTATTACTACAACTAATGCAGCCAAAGCCATGGCTGGATTGTTCTAGGTAGTTGGCATGATGTAATATTAGTCTCTGCTAATTAAAAACATGGTTTCAGTTAATTAATCTTATTCTTCAGTGATGCTTTGAGTAAAACCACATTTTATCATTTCTAGTAAGTTTGTTCCTCATAGGCATTAAAATTGAGACCAAAAGGAAAGGCATTATGGTTGTAACCTCCATAAATTTGCAGAACTTGATCCATGGCATCGACACCGTCTACAATAACAATTACCGTGTGAGTACCATGTCAAATAGCAACATTTTTCAGGTACAATACTATTGTGGCTATTTTATTAGATTCTACATAAAAAATTAATTAAGAACCATTATACTCTAATAGCCCACACATTTCATTCCTAAAACTAGTCATCAGTGATGATACTTGCTATTTGACGTGCCATGCATATTTGCCTAACTGGATGTGTCGGTGTTTTTAACCACCGACTAGTGAATTTATAGTGATTTGTGCGTGTGGCCCGGATGGTGTGCAAAGAGGACACGAAGGTTTATACTGGTTTGGACAAAATGTCCCTACGTCCAGTGGCGAGCCGTTCATGTTACTTGCACTTTGGTTTGTGGTAGGGGGTCCAAATAGGAGAGAGAGAGGTCTCCCGAGTCTCTGGGGAAAGAGGAGAGTGATGTGTCACATCCCAAGGGTGGAGTTGGATCCCCATATGTTCTCCCTCCTCGTCCCCTTTTATAGCCCAAGGGGAGGAGGGAGTTACACGAGAGAGAGAAAGAGAAAGGGAAAAAGGTGCCTGGCATTGCGACATCCCTTTTCCCCTTGATGTGGGCCCCGTGAGCCCTGTAGATGGCGACGCAGACGGCTCCATTCTGTGCTCTTGTTCTGCCGCTGTAGCCACGCACGGGCGTGGCTTGCTGGTCGTGGTGCCCCATTCTGCCCAGGCAGGCGACGTGGGGACGGATGCCCATGTCGGGTGTCGTACATGGATTTGGCAGCATAGTGGCCGCCTGTCCAGTACTGTTGACGTCGTGACCCTTTGGTACGGCCGGTGGTGGCCGTGGGTCACCTTCAGTTGTTCCTACCCCTGTCCCACTATCAGATATTGGACGGCGGGTACTCCTCTCCCACGTCCATAGTGGTTAGGAGATAGCGCGGGCCATATCGAGGTCCCCGCATTCTCGGGAGAGGTGAAGCTCGTTCCCTCGGGGCTAGACGAGGCGGAGCCCGTTCCCTCAGGGCCGAGCGAGGCGGAACCGTTTCCTCGGGGCCGAGCAAGGCAGAGCCCATTCCCTCGGGGCCGGGCGAGGCGGAGCCCATTCTCCTGGGGTCGGCTAGGATGGGGATCATCCGCCCAAGCGTTCGAGCGCCTTAGCCTTCGTGGCCCACAATTCCCTCCTGCTAGGTATTCCTGTTATTGATACTCGACAGGATGTGTGTGACTAAAAGGAATAATGTTTATACTATTTTCCAATATAGCCAAAATACTTCTATGAATAGATCTGTAATGTTATATAGGTAATGGAACCAATGATTAATATAGGTCTTTTGTTCAGTACAATATCAGCAAAGGATATTATGAGATCTGAAAACCACAACCAAGGTAACAATTTTATATCCATCTGAAATTTAGTTTTTTCTGTGTACCTATTTTGTTATTCTACCCTTTACCTTTGCTTTCAATAGAGGGCGTCTAGTTTGCCATGGAGAGTATTCTATATTGATCCATGGTTTCATATTTGTTGTCATAGTAAATCCTCGTTTTATAGGACAAAAGTTTAGTTGATCAAAGGCATGTCTATCTCAGCAGTAACTATACTGATGGAAGTGCTTATGATTCTTTTTTCCCCACTTGTGTTATACATTTCTTTTCAAATCTTCTAATTGTGATTTTATCAAAAGGTGTTTGTGCTGCAGTCTAGTAGAACCACTGGTTATTTTGCTGGTATAGTGATATTAGGGCCATACTTGAATGAATTTTTTGTTTTTGTACAAACTTTGGTGCTGAAGTTCAGAGCTCTTTGTGTACTGTATTGTAGGTGATTTCGAACTTCGTTATATAATACTAGCTGAAATTATGACATTAAATTGTTTTTTTAATTTCAGTACATCATTTTACACATAGATGAAAACAGTGGTCTTGCTTTCTGATTTGTCATGTTTATTCTTACTTTATATTAAGATGACGTTGCTTGAGTACTCTGGTAAACAATTTAGCTCAATATCAGTGGTGTGAAGGAAACTATACATGTAGAATCTAGCATATCAGAATTGATTTTAGACAGGAGATAAGTATCACGTAAGCAGTATTTGATTAGTTGTAGCTAGCTACATGTATAACCTGTGATATTATGGAAGGGAATGATGGGTATTCCTGACCTTCGGCGGACGGGGTTTGCCTTGCGAGTTCGCTGGCTATGGTTTCAGCGTTCTGGGCGTCCTTGCTGGGAGGGGCTGGAGGCCCCAGTGGAACAGGTCGTTGTTGACTTGTTCGAGGTTGCTTCTTACTTCGTGCCTGGTAACGGAGAGTCCGCCTTGTTCTGGTCTAACTGTTGGATCGACGGCCGCTCGTTAGCCTCCCTGGCTTCTGACCTCCTTTTCGCTGTGCCTCAACGCATGCGGGGTTCTCGCACAGTCGCCTCCGGTTTGGCGCACAACTCTTGGGTTTTGGATATCCGCGGTTCCCTTTCCGTGTCGGCTATCTCCCAGTTTCTTCTTCTTTGGGATGCTTTGCTCCATGTGCAGCTCTCTCCTGACTCACCTGACCGCCTTGTCTGGTGTTGGTCAAGTGATTAGCTCTATTCAGCGCGCTCGGTCTACCAGGCACTCTTTCCAATGTCCCCCTGCCTGTGTGGATCTTCTCTGGAAGGCCAAGGGTCCTTCTAAATGCAAATTCTTCCTTTAGTTCGCTCTTCGCAGTGTTGCTGGACGGCGGACCTCCTCCAGAAGCGTGGCATTTCCAGCCACTCGGTCTGCCCCTTCTGTGCACAGGAACTCGAGACGGCTAACCACATCCTCATTGCTTATGCGTTTGCTTGGCAGGTCTAGCGTCGTCTGCTCTCCCCTTCTGGCTAGTTAGCCCTTTCCCCTCTTCGGATAGCTATTTCCAGGATTGGTGGTTGTTGTCCAGAGCTCTTCTCCCTAAGCATCTCTGTGCCGGCTTCGACTCATTCGTTCTTTTGGTTTCCTAGCAGCTCTGGAAGGAACGGAACTCTAGGGTGTTTGACTCCCTCCTTACTTCAGTTCTGGGAACCCTACAGTCCATCCAATCCGAGGGCCAGCTGTGGTCGTTAGCCGGACTCACTGTTTTTCGGGACCTTTTATCTTTTAGCTCCTCGTAGATCTGTCCGGTAGCCCCCCCTCTCCCTCTCGGAGTTTAGGTCTTTTTCGCCGTTTGAGTCCACGTTTTATTTTTCTTACGGTTCCTTCGTTGTTTTATCCCCGCGTAAGCTGGTCTAGCTCTCGCGTTGTGCTTGTATCCGAAACTCATTTTTCTCTTAATATATTAACGTGTAATTCTTTTGCGTATTTGAAAAAAAACTTCATTTTGCCTAACTCACTGACAGAATTGAGCCGGTAAAGAACACAGAAAAAAATCAAGTCCTAATTGCTTCCTCAAAGTTATCAAAGATTGATTTTGTTCCAAGAACATAACGGTTGCATCAATACACATGTTACTTTCATTATAATAAGAGAATTGGCAAAGATTTTGAGTGATTTATGCAAGTCAGCTCTACAAAAAATCAATCGTTTTCTATTCATACTTGCAAGGTTAGCTGGATGCATTTCTCCTTGATGGCCAGATGCATCAAGATTGAGATCAAAAGGAATCACATGGTTGACACCTCTCCGGACATCACCCCCGAGCTGATCATCGTCCTGACCAACATGCGTTTCAACTTCTTCAGCCACTGCTTCATTGAGATCAGGTAAATCCTGTTCCTCTCCCTCATTTAATGGTATATTTAGATCTAAAGCCATGAAGGTGTTTTTGCATATTCATGAAGTGATAAAGTGGGAGGGAAACTTGTGATTATGGTTCATTTCAAACTTTTATAGGGTTTGTTGTGCTACGGCCTTGTTTAGTTTCCATCCAAAAAATTTATACACTATCACATTGAAAATTTGAACATATGTATAAAGTATTAAATATAGACTAAAAAATAACTAATTACACAGATTGTATGTAATTTACAAGACGAATCTTTTAAGCCTAATTAGTCTATGATTTGACAATAAAATGCTACAATAATACTTGTGCTAATGAAATATTAATTAATCTTAATAAATTCGTCTCGTAGTTTACGGACTGATTCTGTAATTTGTTTGAATACCTCATGTAACACTTTTATATAATACCTGATGTGACATCAAAAAACTTTAGGACCTAAAATTAAACAAGGCCTAAAATGTGCTACATATTATCTGCCGCAGAAAATTCGTATTGCTTACCATCAATGAAGTGGCGCCTCAACCCACTTGTTTCATTCAAATTATTTGGCGCCCCAGTGGCTAACTCTGTATTTGTATGTTGAGTACTTATTGTTTGCATAGTACTAGTACTAATTTAACTTGTGTTATTTTATTTGTAGCTAATGATTGGGTATTACTTTTACTGAGGGTATTTTAGTTTTTGCTTCTTGTCCTAAGATTAACTGGGGATTTTAGGGTTATAGTTTTTAAACAGAGTTTAGTAACTTAATAAATTTATAGGAGAAAAAATATTAAAATGCTCCTAATCTAGTCATTCGGAACCTATGAGAGCATCTTCAGCAACATTTCTATTCTATTTTTTAAGTTAAAATTTAGCAACTTTAAAAAAATTTACTTCAATAAGGTTAAATAAGCCTATCTATTTGGTTTAATAAACTGACTAAATAAACATTTGGAAAATGAGATTTAAAAATATTGTTGAAGATATTTTAAATAGCCATCAGGAAAAGTTCAGATTCCTGCCGGAAACCTCGCATCTCTCAACTGTCACTGCTCATCTTCATGACAGCTTACAGTTAACAGAATCTTCCGAGAAAACTCTGTAGAGAGACAACTGATCCACTCACAGATAACCGGCTACTCACACTTGGATTCTTCAGCGAAAATTCCCAGCACGAGTATATGCTGAGTAATTGGTCTCACCCAGCAAGAGCATTTGTTCTCTTAAAAAAAGAAGAGAGAGAAGAAAATGCTATACTATCTTGTTTATGCATAAAATAAAGTGACCATTTAATACGTGTTGCACTAGTCGTGGAACACTCAATTGGGTACTTAAGAACTTGAAATTTGGAAAATCTACGCTTAATTTGTTCATATTATAGATTTTAGATTAGTAAACTGTCTCGAGCATGAGTGGAGACAAATCCGAGGCAATCAGGCTACTGAATTCTTATCCGCCTTTGAGATTGGTCACTTTCTCATTTATGATGAATACGCTTTTTAACCATTAAATAATGTTTCGTGTAAACAAAATTTTGTGTAATTTTGTATAGAATTTTTTTAAAATCAAATAAAGTTTTTTAAAAAATTTATAATAGTTAATTAATCACGTGTCATATACCTTGTCTGTAAAAAAAATAAATAATATGACATTTTCTAATTTCCTAATGCACAAATTTAGACAGCTTTATTTCCAGATGGAGGGAGTAAATCTGAAGCCAACCATTTATTTGAATAAAGCTTGAGGTTGTAGCCTTAGACTTGCCTTCATAATAATAATTCCATAAATATACTTCTACTATGAAAAAGCCTAAAATAAATTAATCGTTTCTACCACTATCAAAATACTAAAAAATGCCCAAAACACATCATCTCTCCCAATTCCATAAAAGTACAAACAGGGCGGACCCAAACCTTGGGCCACCCATGTTGTTGCCCAACACTATACCATGTTGATACAAATCTAACCTACTAGAGTCTAACAGTCGGTCGACAAAATTATGTTGACCAAAAAATCTTTTTGCCAACCAGACTTCTCTCCACCGTGCAATTTGGTTGGGAAAACTTTTATCGGTCGATGATAGGTCTCTGAACATGGCCTTTGCTGATCGATTCTCTGTTGAGGATTTCATGTCATGGTGTCGTGCGAGGCTTAGGAAACAAACACCACTAGGGCCTTGTTTAAAAAAGTTACTTTAAAATATGCTATAACTTTCTCGTTTTACGTATATCAATTTAATCTTCGGTCCTGTTTAGTTGTTGCAGGTGAAAAGTGAAAAGATTTTAGATTTTGATTATTTTTGGCTTTTTAAAACTAAGGCCCTGTTTAGTTGCAAAATTTGATGAAAACTTTTCACTCAAAAAGTTTTGGGTAAAAACTTTTCATAAAAGATGATATTTAGTTACATGTGAAAACTTTTGGGCTGTTGTAATAAAGATAAATTTGCCCTTATTAAGTGTCACAGCTGTACCCAATTTTTAGAACTAAACATGCCTAACTGAAACCACGTTAGTACTTACAACAATTCAACATACATCAAATCTGTAAATTCTAAATTGTGCTTGAACAACTGCAAAAAAACAGGTCGATTTCCAGCCAGCAAAATAGCAGGTGAAATTACCAGGTCGATTTGCACTTGCTACTATCTAGTGATCTCAAAAATCAATCAATGCAAAATGCATCAGTCAAGGCAAAAGGCAAAAATCAGTCAAGGCGCCGCCGCCTCCCCCGTGCGCCGGCGCCTCCCTCGCCTCCGCCGCCTCCCCGTGCGTCGTCGCCTCCCTCGCAACCGCCGCCTCCACCCCCGTGCACCGCCGCCTCCCTAGCCTCCGCCGCCTTCCCGTGCGTCGCCGCCTCCGCCATGCGTTGCCTCCTCCCAGCCCGCCACCTCTGCCAGTGTGCCGTCGCTCCCCGCGCGCCGCCCACAGCTCCGCCGCCTCCGCACCCGTGCGTCGCCGGCTCCGCGCGAGTTAAGGTGCCGTGGTGGGAATAGGAGGAGAGAAGAAGGGGCGCACGGAAGGGCATCGAGGAAGGGTAGGTTTGCACTGAGCCCTAGAGAAAATTTCACCTTTTTGGCCAAATCCCTCCCAAAACCAAAATTTTTTCATCCTAACTTTTCAACCCCTATTTAGTTCCAAAAGCTAAAAAGTGACCAAAATCCAAAATCTTTACACTTTTCACCGCAACTAAACAGGGGGTGAAAAGTTAGGATGAAAAAAATTTTGGTTTTGGGAGGGATTTGGCCAAAAAAGGTGAAATTTTTTCTAGCGCTATATGCAAACCTACCCCTCACTCAGATGCCCTTCCGTGTGCCCCTTCTCCTCTCCTCCTATTCCCACCGCGGCACCTCAACTCGCGCGGAGCCAGCGACGGTGCACGGGGGCGAAGGCGGTGGCTGCGGGGGAGGCGGCGGCGCACCGGGGAGGAGGCGGCGGCTGGGAGGGAGGCGGCGGTGTAGGATCGAGATGTCGACTAGAGGGGGGTGAATAGGCAAATTAAAACTAAGTGGCACTAAATCAAAACTAACCTAAGTTGTTAGGATTCATGAGGAATAAGTCTAACTAAGCAACTAAGTTATGTTTTGCAAACCTAGGGTGATAATGGCTCAAGTATGTCTCTACAAATGTAAATTGCACAAAAGTAATTGCAATAAGTAAATGAGACAAGAGACAGAATTTTCCACCCAAGGTTTGGAAACTCGTCGGTTTCCTAATACCCGTTGAGGCGGTCTCAACTCCACCGCTCAACCACGAAGCCACCGCACGCCCCCTTCGTCAAGGGGTGGGCAAGGTGGGAGCCGGCCCACGGAGAGGACTACCCAAGCCTTGATCACTAGGGGTAGTTCTTCCTTCGCTCCGAAGGTGATGAACTCCACACCACTCACAAAACCGGCGCCGGGCCTCCTCCACAATCTTCTCGGAGAGGTCACCGGGCAACTCCTCCACAAGCCGTCTAGGAGGCGGCAACCTCCAAGAGTAAAAAAGCAATGACGTGGCTCGAAGATGATTAAGTGCCACTCTAGGTCTACAATGAAGCAATGCACTTGGCTCTTGGCTAAATCAACCCTCAACCATAACAAATGGATGAACACTAGCTCAAGTGAGTGTGGGAGATATGTAAGGAGTGTATGCAAATGAAGTGAGTGCCAAGAGTTACCCCTTGCAGCCAATGAGGGGTTATTTATACCCCAACTCACAAAAACTAGCCGTTGGAGGCGAAATACCCCAACTCTGTGCACCGCCGATCAGACCGCCATAGGGTGGCCAGTCAGACCGGACTACTTTGTAACGGCTAGAAAACTAGCCGTTACAGGGCAATCATTGAGCCCACTCAGCCTGGACGGTCAAATCGTAGTGTAGCGGCCGGTCAGACCAGCCTCGGCTCAGTCAGACCGTCAGGGGCTCGGTCAGACCGGCCTCGGCTCAGGCTGCTCTGGATCAAGCGCACAACCGGCATCTACCCGGCCGGTCAGACCGGTGGGTAATGGCCGGTCAGACCTCCCTATATCCTCGGTCAGACCGCCATAATACCTGCGGTTATACCGCATGTCACTTTTCAGCATAGCCCACCGTTAGTAAAACGACGATATCTCTTGACTCGGGTATCGGAATTTGACGTTCTTGGACTCTATGGAAAGCTTATTCAAAGGGATATCCAATCCATGAACAATCCATCTAATAAACATAACTTAAAACAGGGATAAATGGCTCACACTCCAAGAGATACTTCACCGGATAAAACTACTTGAGGCTACCCAAACCTATAGGATATAACCACTTCTCTTTTTGTTTGGGACTTGAGAAAACTCATCACACTTGGCTAGACAAGCCCACAAAATGCACCTATATGCATATGAACTAGTATGGCACAAGATCATCCACATGCTCGCTTCATAGACCCCTCTTGATAGTACAACGTCTATCTAGCAAATTCGGTCTACACCAAACACCAAAACCGGGAAAAGACTAAGAAAACATTCTTAGCTCCATTATACCTTTGCCTTGCGTCATCCAACCCGAGATCAACATTTGTGACCATTTGGTTGAACCATGTTTATGCCGAGATCTTCATCCATTCTTTATCATGACTTTCTTCTCATCATAAGCTTGACTTTATTCTTGTAAACAAGACGATGTCCTTGGTTTGGTGACCATCAACCAATGGTGTCATCCATTTGCTTCATCACAATTAGACCTATTTCTTTGCACAACTCAAAGAAAAACGTTAGTCTCAACAAATTGGTTGTTATACTTCACTTGATGATCAATCGGTGCATATGACAGATATGGATATGTTTGTTAAGTATTCATTATCATCACAAGTATCATATACTCGTATGCAAACTCAAGTGCAAAGATCTGATATCAATAATAGGTGAACAACATGGATCTAGAACATGCACAATAAATGTATAGGATTTGCTCCCCTTAAGTATATGCATACAAAGAAATATACAAGAGAGGCAAGTGTATGCATAAGTAAAGAAGAACCAATGTGGTTTATCCTATACACATGGAGAAGGCATGTAGCAATGATAAAGACAAACAAGAATACATACCTTCATGATCTCCATGTTCTCAAAGTAAAGGAGACTAAATAAGATGAGGCTCAAGTAATCATTAGTTTCACACTTATATAACAATAACATGGAAATCATATATATGAACCTATTAAAAGGTAGGAGGTAAGAAGTGATACATATCGTTTTATCTCCATGCATTTCATCCTTGTCATGATTAAGATCCATCGCAAAAGAATGCATGTCTACCACATCTCATTATCGGAAAATAACCTAGTTGACAACTTATATAAAAGAGAGGTTAATCCCATAAATATTGGTTTATCATCTATCACCAAGGCAACAATTACACAAATTGTTTAATCCAAGATCTTTCAATCTTTTCTCTCTTTTGTGATAGATAATAACCCGATATAAACAATATAAAGAGATAAGATAAAAGATAATTTCAAATCAATGTAGAGATCTTATAATAAACAAAATATAGAATAAGCTCTCCCTCAAGATGTGCATACATATGGATATAAAGGAACGCGTATGCACATAATCAATCAAGATGAATGAGGGAGCTCACACTATATTTTGGATCTACAAGAGAGACCAAGTTAGAATATGTGAAGTTCAATACATACATCTCATCATTTTTATTTTCGTATCCAAATGAGACTAGTCAAAGATAAGCTCATAAAAACGTTAGTATCACGTAATTAGATTTGTCATTAATCACCAAAACAAAATTAAGGCACTTGAACTTACAATCTCCTCCTTTTTGGTGATTGATGATAAATTCATTAATAATAACCACATTAGGATATGAAGGATATAAATCAACATTATATTGATGTATGCCAATGACATGCTCATGCATATGATGTATATGTAATGCTATGATGTGGGATCCTAGAATATTTTCCCCTTTTGTAGCGATGATCACAAGGAGTTCACAAATATTCTCTCCTTTTAAGATCAAATGTGAGATCCTCAAATATTCTCCCTCTTTTGGCATTAATCACCCAAAAATAAAATAGGATAAAAAATAGTCAATTCTACACAAGCCAAAAAGAGATGAACACCCACAAGGCCAAAGAATATTTTTGAGAAAGCACAAAGCAAGAAATATAGAAATGGTCCATTTAGGAAAACTCCCCCTTACTCATAGAGTCTTATCTTTGGATAAAGAATTTGGAATAGGTTTCATATGTAGAAGGAGTGAATTTGAGCACTTGAACTTTTGCTTGGAGTGTCCGCATCAAAGGGTTTCTTAATGTCAAAAATTGAGAGGAGCTTGGTAAAGGCTATTTGGATGAATTTTGCTCAAGTGCATAATATCGGCAAGGAATGAAAATGATGAGAAAGTGTCGGGTTCAAGATGATCAAGAGATGCTACCATTTGTTGAGAGACCACTTGTGTATAGGAATTCAAATTTGGGATCAAGGAATGGTAGTTGGCTTTGGTAGCAAGGGTCAACTTGTATTTGGTAGCAAAGATTGAAATTTGGAGTCGATCCATGGAGGCTTGGTTTAGAAAAACCCAAAATATTTTGGAGGTTAAATATATCATGGGCATTTAAAAACCAAAAAGGTCCAAGCAAGGAACACATCCAAAAGAGCTCAAGGATTCAAGAAGTTTTCAAAATAACAAAGAACTCATTACTTGAAACCTTTTATTCAACCACCGTTCTCAAATTTTCAACAAGACATATGTACTTTCAAAATCAATGTTCAGTTGCAAATGACATAGCCAAGATGACCTTCTAGGAAGAGGAAAAACTTATGAGAATGAACTCGGAAAAAATGCCATAAATCCTAGAGCTAGTTCATAAAAGAATGCACAAGCTTCATTTTGGGACTATTGCCTAGATCTCAACCAAAATGAAAAAATGAAGCTCACAAGCTTTCAGCCAACTGAAAAATTCAGATTTTTCAGATTTGAGACAACTCCATATTAGCTTTAAAACAACACTAAAAGGTACACAAATGATCTCCAAAAAATCTGGGTAAATTTGTCAATAGAGATCAACTATAGAGTATTACGAGTCGTAATGTGAGCTTCTTCAAATTTGTAACTCATTTGGAGATAAAAAAATTACAAATCAGCCCAAAAACATGCTTGTTGAAAATTTCAGCAAGCTGAGCAAAATGAGAAAAAGTCAAAATATTTGCAAATCAAATCCAAATGAGTTGAAACCTTTCAGATATGATCTTTATAATTGAGAGTAATTTTTCCAAAAATAATTTCTTGAAAAACATTTTTCTATCAAAAGAAAAGACAAAAGGAGTATTGTAGGCCTTTAGGTTAAGTAAACTTGAGTTGAAAGCTCAAAACACATTCAAATTTTTAATCTATGGAGTTTGACATTTGTAAAGCCTTAGTAGGGTTCTATATACACTTCTAAACCAAGATTCACAAATAACTTTGGCACAAAAGGCTTAACACACCATATGCAAGTTTAGCCAAAAAATAGTCAAGTCAAGGTTTTGGCTGAAACTCAAAAGGTTGTAGAGTTTGAATGGTTGGTATTTTGGGGAAACTTTAAACTAGAAAAATGTTTGAAATGATTAACTCTAAAATTTTTATATAGACAACTTGTCCAAAAACTCGATAGATATTGATTTAGGAAAATAAAACATTTTCAACAAAAACGAGATCCTAAAAGATCCTATTGAGACCAATTTTGTTATTTTGTTTCACAAATGAAAATTTTTACTCCAAAAGCCTTGCAAAACATTTGAAATACATATTGGAATACTTTTGAAAGGATTTTCATAAATTTGAGCCATTTAAATAAGATTTTTGACTTTTGACCAAAATAGGCTCTTTTGAAAGGCTATAAATGGAACTTTTTGAAAAATTCAAATTTGAGGGCAAGAAGAATATGGATATGATTTAGATTTTCTCTCCTCTGATGTATCTCTCATTTTTCTCCATGAATTCAAGATTTGATAGTAAAGGCCAAGTTTTAGCAAAAGGCTACAAAGGCTCTCTTTTCAAATATCTTTCTCTAAAAATGCGAAAAGAAGCAAATGAGATGATATTTGAGGAAAACTAATGTGCATGATGTTCAAATATGATTTTGAGCCAAAATGGTGCAATTAATCAGTTTTAAGAATTAAACTCAACCAAGTGCTAGAAAGTGACCATATATGTTCTAGTTAATATTTTTGGTGAGTTTTAGCATCAAATTTCTTTTAATAGGTTGGTCTTTTGAACACGGTACAAAAGCCAAAAACATTTGAAATGACAAACTCTATCTAACTTGTTTTGGGCTCTATTTCAAATTCCCTTTAGAAATACTTGTAGAGAGAAAAATAGTTTAACTCCAAAACAAGATCCTAGAAACTAGAATTTTGACAAAAAAAGCATTTTCACTTTACCAATAGTTTTATTAACAAAAAAACATTTTATTAGCAGCTATTTTAGAGATCACTTGGATGTGTGGAAGAGGGTATTTTCTGCCTGTCAGGGGCGGTCAGACCGCGGAATGTCGGCCAGGTCGGGCCAGATGACACTAGGCCGATCGGGACCGCAAGGTTACCTACGGTCGGACCGTCGGCCGCCTCCGGTCAGACCACCGGCCGGTCAGACGGGTCACGTTCGGATGTCCGAACATGCCAGGCAGGTAGGTTTGGGAGTTTGAACACTCTGCCGGTCAGACCGCCAGGTGACCTCCAGTTAGACCGCCGGTGACAGACAGCTCAAACATCAAAATTTTCACATCCACAAGTTTTTCTTGCAAACGGAAGTTTTAAAAAAAACATATTAGATATCTTTTGAAACATTTTCCAAGTAGTAGTTTTCAAGAATTATAGTTTTTCTCAAAAAATTAACTTTTGGTCAAAATGGGCCTTTTGAAAACCTTTCTAGCACTTTGATCACTTTGTTCACATTCTAAGAGTTGTAGTGCATATGTAAGAAATGTAATACTTTCTCGTAATGTGATTTTCTCTTCATCTCAACAAAGATAGGAAAATAAACATAAGATTGAATTAAGATCAAATATAATTGACAATAAGCACAAAAGCAACAAGAGGCAAATATGATGTATGAATATGATCAAATCTATAGCATTATATGCCACACTTATTATGCTCAACATGCATATCGATGATTTTCATAAGAGAGGGGAACTTAATTTTGGAAAGAGCTATGAGAATGCAATGCAACATACACAAGGCTATATATATATATATAAATAATATACAAACCAAAAGTATGTTACCGAGATGGCATTGGTCTTTGATGTGAATTCTCCATCCTCATTCTTGGCTCCAATTTTTAAACTTGGTGAGAATCACAATTTCTTGCATAGGCCAAACCTCCAATGCCTCTCCATGTTCCTACATTCTCATTTGAGTATATTTTGGTCCCCAACATAATTGGGTCCATCAATGTTAGTTACCAAATTGTGAGGCACCCAAATGGTCCTTCTAGGTGCAAGTCTAGGTAAACCAACATATCTAGAAAACACATTGTCTTGCCTATTTTTCCTAAGCATATAATCATCAAAAATAACAGTAGGCTTAGGAACATTACCTATGGGACAATTTTTACCAATATGTCACTTTTCGCGGTAATTGTAGCAAGTTAGCCTTTGACCTCTATGACTTGTCTTCTTGTCGTGCTTCTTGCCGGTTTGCCTAAATTTGGAGTAGCACTTCTCATCCTTCATGTTTGGGCATATGAAGACAAAGTGTCCTTTCTCATGACAACCAAAACATGTAATGTGAGGAAGGTTATTACTCACATTTTTCTTTCCATTCTTTCTTAAGTATGCATGCTTCCTTGCATATCTAGGCATGTGCCTTGTTTTCTTAGCATTCTCCTTGCGGTGGAAACCAAGTCCACACTTGTCATTTGAGCTCTTTTATTTGCTTAGGATTTCGTCAAGTGTGATCTTCCCTTTGTAGCTTCTATCAAAGTCTTCCTTTAAATCTTTGACTTGGGCTTGTAATTGTTTGTTTTCCTCTACAAGGTTCGCAACAACATACACAGAGGAGGAAGAACAAGATTTTTTATCTATGTTTGAGTTACAAGGTACATCTAACAAGTCATCACAAGAGGTGGACACACTAGCCTTAGATGTAATACATGAGCTAGCTACACATGGCATATCATCATCAATTAAATTACACATAATGCCTATGTCCACTATTGGCGTACTAAATGCATTGCCAATGAGAAGAGACTCATAAGCTTCTTTTATCTTCCTATAAGAATCACAAAGTTCCTTATAAGAATTTATTAGCTCCACATTTGATTCTTTGAAAGAGAGAAGAGTTTTTTCTAAAATTTGATTTTTCTTCTTCTCTTTGGCAATGTATTTACTAACCTTCCTAAGCATGTCAAAAAGATCATCATATGAAGGCTCATCATCATCACCAATATCATGATCATCATTATCACAAGTACTTTCAATAATACTATCAAGAGAATTTTTATTTACCTCATTTTTACCATTTGTCATTAAGCAATGAGGTGATGTGGATGGTGTTGGAAGCTCCTCATCATCACTTGAGGAGGTGGAGTCTTCACCCGACATCCATTCTTGTGTGCAACCATTCTCAACAAGTGTGGACACTTCATATTTTTCTTTAAACATTACCCACATAGCATGTGCACTCTTGAGATTGCATACTTCATTAAACATGTCACCACTCAAAGCAAAAAATAAAGCACTAGTAGCTTGAGCGTCGAGATGTAGGCATTTCTCTTGCCCACTAGTTGGAGCACGGTCATCCAAAGCATGAGAAAAGCCCACATCTACAATCCACCATATTTTTGGGCTCATGGCCTTAAAATGAGAAATCACGTGGATTCTCCATTGTGCATAATTTAAGCCATCAAATATAGGAGGGTCACCACCCGGGTGCACTATATCTCTAGAAGCCATCCTTTTCTCTCGGAACGGTTAAGTCCACAAATTGAGAGACCAAGCTCTGATACCACTTGTAGGATCGAGATGTGGACTAGAGGGGGGTGAATAGGCGATTTAAAACCAAGTGACACTAAATCAAAACTAACCTAAGTTGCTAGGCTTCGTGAGGAACAAGTCTAACTAAGCAACTAAGTTATGTTTTGCAAACCTGGGGTGATAATGGCTTAAGTATGTCTCTACAAATGTAAATTGCACAAAAGTAATTGCAATAAGTAAATGAGACAAGAGACAAAGAATTTTTCACCCGAGGTTCGGAAACTCGTCGGTTTCCTAATCCCCGTTGAGGAGAGCCCAACTCCACCGCTCAACCACGAAGCCACCGCACGCCCCCTTCGTCAAGGGGAGGGCAAGGTGGGAGCCGGCCCACGGAGAGGACTACCCAAGCCTCGATCACTAGGGGTAGTTCTTCCTATATCCTCGGTCAGACCGCCATAATACCTGCGGTTAGACCGCATGTCACTTTTCAGCACAGCTCATTGTTAGTAAAACGGCGATATCTCTTGACTCGGGTATCGGAATTTGACGTTCTTGGACTCTATGGAAAGCTTATTCAAAGGGATATCCAATCCATGAACAATCCATCTAATAAACATAACTTAAAACAGGGACAAGCCCACAAAATGCACCTATATGCATATAAACTAGTATGGCACAAGATCATTCACATGCTCGCTTCATAGACCCCTCTTGATAGTACGACGCCTATCTAGCAAATTCGATCTACACCAAACACCAAGACCGGGAAAAGACTAAGAAAACATTCTTAGTTCCATTATACCTTTGCCTTGCGTCATCCAACCCGAGATCAACATTTGTGACCATTTGGTTGAACCATGTTTATGCTGAGGTCTTCATCCATTCTTTATCATGACTTTCTTCTCATCACAAGCTTGACTTTATTCTTGTAAACAAGACGATGTCCTTGGTTTGGTGACCATCAACCAATGGTGTCATCCATTTGCTTCATCACAATTAGACCTATTTCTTTGCACAACTCAAAGAAAAACGTTAGTCTCAACAAATTGGTTGTTATACTTCACTTGATGATCAACCGGTGCATACGAAAGATATGGATATGTTTGTTGAGTATTCATTATCATCACAAGTATCATATACTCGTATGCAAACTCAAATGCAAAGATCCGATATCAATAATAGGTGAACAACATGGATCTACAACATGCACAATAAATGTATAGGATTTGCTCCCCTTAAGTATATGCATACCAAGAAATATACAAGAGAGGCAAGTGTATGCATAAGTAAAGAAGAACCAATGTGGTTTATCCTATACACATGGAGAAGGCATATAGCAATAATAAAGACAAACAAGAATACATACCTTTATGATCTCCATGTTCTCAAAGTAAAGGATACTAAATAAGATAAGGCTCAAGTAATCATTAGTTTCACACTTATATAACAATAACATGGAAATCATATATATGAACCTATTAAAAGGTAGGAGATAAGAAGTGATACATATCATTTTATCTCCATGCATTTTATCCTTGTCATGATTAAGATCCATCGCAAAAGAATGCATGTTTACCACATCTCATTATCGGGAAATAATCTAGTTGACAACTTATATAAAAGAGAGGTTAATCCCATAAATATTGGTTTATCATCTATCACCAAGGCAACAATTACACAAATTGTTTAATCCAAGATCTTCAATCTTTTCTCTCCTTTGTGATAGATAATAACCCGATATAAACAATATAAAGAGACGAGATAAAAGATAATTTCAAATCAATGTAGAGATCTTATAATAAACAAAATATATTATAAGCTTCCCCTCAAGATGTGCATACATATGGATATAAAGGAACGCGCATGCACATAATCAATCAAGATGAATGAGGGAGCTCATACTATATTTTGGATCTACAAGAGAGACCAAGTTAGAATATGTGAAGTTCAATACATACATCTCATCATTTTTATTTTCGTATCCAAATGAGACTAGTCAAAGATAAACTCATAAAAACGTTAGTATCACGTAATTAGATTTGTCATTAATCACCAAAACCAAATTAAGTCACTTGAACCTACAGGCGGCGCGTGGGGTAGACGGCGGCGCACGGGGAAGGCGGCGGTGCACGGGGACGGAGGCGGCGGCTGCGGGGGAGGCGACAACGCACGGGGGAGGCGGCGGCGCACGAGGGAGACGACGGCGCACGGGAGAGGCGACGGAGGCGAGGGAAGCGCCGGCGCATGTGGGAGGCGGCGGCGCCTTGACTGATTTTTGCCTTTTGCCTTTTGCCTTTTGCCTTGACTGATGCATTTTTCCTTGACTGATTTTTGAGATCACTAGATAGTAGCAAGAGCAAATCGACCTGGAAAAATCACCTGCTGTTTTGCTAGCTGGAAATCGACCTGTTGTTGCAGTTGTAGCTGTGTTCAAGCACAATTTAGAATTTACTTAGAATTTACAGAGTTGATGTCTGTTGAATTGTTGTAAGTACTAACGTGGTTTCAGTTAGGCATGGTTAGTTGTAAAAGTTGGGTGCAGCTGTGACACTTAATAGGGGTAAATATGTCTTTATTATAACAGCCCAAAATATCTTCACATGCAAAAATATCATCTTTTATGAAAAATTTTCACTCAAAATTTTTTAGGTGAAAAGTTTTCACCAAATTTTGCAACTAAATATGGTCTTCATCTACCTTAGTTTTAAACATCACCTAGATCCAGTAAATTTCTACCATATAACTCAAATATTGGGCCAAAATTTTATGGATCTTGTGAGAAATCTGGATGCGCCCCGGAGTACGAAGATGATGTAAAAGTTTGACGACAAAAGTACACTCGCATACTAACTCTTTCTTGCGTACGTGGTTGGTCGGGGCGCTGTGAATGCGATTTTGTCAACTTCAACTTCAAAGTAAGGGACTGAACGAGGAACAAAGCAAGCTGACGAGACGACATACAGTAATCCAAAATCCAAAGTAAATCGTACGCTGGCCAGATCGATCAGCACCGCCGTCGTAGTCGGTAGTCGACGTAAATCTTTCTCTCCATTTTCTGCAGGCTGCAGCTTCGCCTCTTCTTCCTAGGTTGCAGGTTGCAGCCTAGATAAAGTGGATATGCATCAATAGAACGGACAAGAGCAAAAGTTTTGAAATTTGAACTGTTCTTCGGCTGCTATTTTCTCCACTATCTACTCCTAGTTCTTTATTGACATATTTTTTAAATTATTAAATAATGTATTTCGTATAAAATTTTTATACAAAAATTGTTTAAAAATATAATAAATTTATTTATCAATTTTTATATATTAATATTCACTGCTAATCACGTTTGTTGTTTTATGTGAGGCTAATTAACCGTTTAAAACAACTACGTTCTCAATTAAGTAGAACGTAGCCTTAAGCACAATACCTTTTATTTTAAATAAAGTAGTTGTTGATACACGGAGGTGATATTATAAATAAGACATGTTTGTTGAGAATCATTTTTACTATAGATACATGGTTTGTTATACACCAATAATATATATAAGTATTTTCTTAAAAATATATATTACCTTTATTTTTAAATATATAACACCTTAGATCTTTTTATTAAAAAACATAAAAATATCATTTATTTATTTTATTGTTACTTATTTTTTATTATTAAAGGTACTTTAAATGTGACTTTTATTATGCACTAAATGTTTTCGCACTGAATAATCAAACACAACGACGATAAAAGTCAACTACATATATTTGGAAGCGGACGAAGTAACATTTATAAACAAATAGTGAATAAATGGGTATATATATCTCCGAAATGAAAGTGTATGCTTTCTAAAGTGTACTTTTGACAGCTCAACCTGAAAAAGAAAAAGAACTGTAAAAACCCATTGCCACAAAGCAAGAATATAACAAGAAGGATCAAACAAAACCCATATTGACAATTACGAGCCATCAAAGTCATAGATTACTCAAGTCTCAAATCACTCCACTTGCACTCGCTCGCAAATAGTAAACTGTGAGCTCAAGCGAACATTCCCAGCTTCTTCCCGGAGCTTTCCCTCCATTCTCCTTCCTCTTCCCGGACTCTCTATATTACCCCGCAGCCATGCCTCTCCTCCATTGTTTCCTCCACCGATGGCTCCTTCCAAGAGGCTCCTCTCCTGGCCCTCCTCCGACGACGACGTGGCCGCCTGCGCCGGCTCCGGCGAGCTATCCCGCCCTCGCAAGCGGTGGCGGGCGCTTGTCCTGTGAGTGTTCTTTCTTGGGGCTCGAGTCAACGGCCGAGTCAACCCTGTGTTCTTTCTTGGTTCAGAGATGGTTTGGTGGCTTTGGTTGCTCATAAACTTTTGTTCTTGGGTTGGTCGGTTGCAGCGGGCTGGGGGTGAGGAGGAAGAGGAGCATGGAGGGGGTGTTCGGGTTCAGAGAGTTCATCGGGGAGGAGTTCATGGGCATGTTCCTCCCGTTCTTTGGCAAGATGGTTCAGAAAGTGGTAAGGATTTGATCCTACTGATTACTACCTTTCCTTTCCATCACTTCCATTATCTTCTTGATTGGTTGAGGGAATGGCAAAAAGTCATCTTTTTTTCAGAGCAATTTCAAGGGACTGTTAAAAATATTAGTGGCTGTAGCAAAATAAAATTTACAAATTTACGTATCAGCTTACAGCAGAATATTAAAAATTACTTCCCAAATAATCCACGTCATCAAAAGGCCCATCCCATCTCCTGGCATCACCAGCCTTGATGGCGCGAGAGCCTAGCGCGCATGCCTCCTCCCTGTCACAGACGTCGTCCCCGCATGCCTCCTGCTCCATGCGAGAGCCCTTCCCCGTGCCTCTTGCTCTATGCGTCATCGTTTCCCCGTGCGCCTCCCCTGCTCCGCGCGCCTCCCTTTCCCTGCACACCTCCCCTGCTCCGGTGCGGGGCCACGTGGTAGCGAAGAGCGGACCGTGCGGCTGTGACGGCGTCGACGGGCGGCCGGTGTGGGGGCACGGGCCAATGCGAGGGCGCGTGCCGGTGCGGGGACGCGTTGTGGCGGTTGGTGTGGGGCCGCGTGGCGGCGGTGACGTAGGGGCATCGACTCGGCCTGGGCGGGGGCGCGTGGCGGCAGCAGATCTAGACGGTGCGAGGGTGTAGGGCGGCAGTGACAGCGTCCAAGGACGGCAGGTGCGGGGGCGCTGTCCAAGCGAAGCGTGACGCGGGGCGGCGACTGGTGGGCGGTACCGAGGTGCTTGGGGCGGGGAAAATCGTGGGGAGGCACCGTGGGAAGGAGTTCGGTAGAGGATTGGGGAAGGTTTGGCGTCGACAATATATGCGTGGTGACGACAATATATGCGTGGTGAGAGATTTTTTTTGGCGTCGCTAATTTTTGAGGGGAGTTTTGAGGGAACTATTATGTCCCATTTTTCTTTTTTTTTTCTCTAAACAAGGTATTGGGGTAAGATCAGTTTTTTGGAGTTGCTCTGGACAGTGAATTTACACATGCATCCGATTGTGGAGTTTCCCAGAACCAATTTTGTGATTTGTTATCGATTTTGTGCAACATTCAGAGGAAGATACGTTATAGATTGTTTGAGTTCTTTAAAAGAAGAGACATGTGGATTTTATGGGATTCTCTTGTTGATTTCAACTTGGAAATTTAGAAGTGCCCCCTTGTCCCCTGACCTGAAATTTGTGCATTTTCAGGTTTCAGAAGAAGTAGAAAAAGCAATTTTCAGACGAGTCAGCACACCAGCACCTCCAAGGTGAGGCTTGAGACATATACTATCTTTCCTTTATTATGATAACTAAATTTTCATATGTATTTAAAAAAATTGATGTTTAATTTCTCTCTGTTCGAACATACTTAATTTGGTTCTTCATCTGCAGACTGCTAGTAGGCTTGAATCAGCAGCGTCCAAGGTATCAACTCATGTTCCTGAATGAACTAAAGCCTGTATACACACTGATGAAATTAGAAGCTAAGGATGGACCGGCTCTTAAGGTGGCTATAGTTGAAAGACTCGAAAACAATCAGATGCGCATCGTCAGGTTTGGTCATCTTGCTTCTGCTAAGGTTGAAGTTGTAGTCCTCCATGGCAGCTTTAATGCTAAAAATGAGGAACAATGGACCCCTGAAGACTTCAGCAAGCAGATAGTATGCGGGCGAGAGAAAAGCGCGCAACTTCTCACCGGAAATCTGACGCTGAAGCTTAATGGAGGGGAAGCATTACTTGAAAATGCAACCTTCACTGATAACTCTAGCTTCACTAGCACTAAGAAGTTCAGGCTGGGGTTGAGGCTAGCCAACAATTCTGAAGATAGGGTTCTTGAAGGAATCACTGAACCTTTTCGTGTAAAGGAGCGCAGGGTGGAGGGTATGCCATTTTTCCAAAGATTCAGATTGTTTCTTTCTTCAGAAATATGTCTTTTGGAGCTTAGATCCGAGACTAATAATATGCATCTTACTTGTTTTGCAGGATTTGAAAAGCACTACCCACCAATGTTGGATGACGAAGTTTGGCGTTTAGAAAAGATCGGTCGCAATGGTGCTCATCACCAGGCCTTGACAAATAGTGGAGTTGATACTGTGCAGAAGTTCTTACAGTCATATTTTACGGATGAAAAGAAGCTTATTCAGGTAGAGGCTCTATGAGTTTCCTTAAATATTATAAATTTCGGATGATGTTCCATAAAACAAGCACCCGAGAATATAGACTGGCAGTTGGTTTCAAAAGAAAAAAAAACATTGACAGAATTCCGTAAAAGAAAAACTGACAGCAGATCTTTGACTTTTGTATATAGACTTTTAGCAAGATGTCACAGGCAGCTTGGAAAACCATCATAAGCCATGCCATGACATGTGAAGTCGGTGACGATCTTTGCTTGTATGAAGCGAAGGGCAACAACATGGGACTTTTCTTTGATGCAATATATCAGCTTGTTGGCGTGAAGTTTGGTGATTCTTACAAGCCCATAAATGAACTCGACAAAATAGAGAAGGTACTGTTTCCTCACTTCCTTCAACAGGAGATTTTCTCACTATTATCCTAATAATTTGGTGTTTTTTGTTCACAGAATGCAGTTGAAACAATGAAGCAAATGGCTTATGAGAATATGAGTGGTATTAAGTATGACCATAAGATGGTTAACAACTATCCTGTACCGCTTCATAGGTTCCATTGTGGGGGAACTTCTATGTTGACTAACTTTGTTCCTAATCAGCAGATCCCACCTTGCGGTAATATCTTGTTCTGAGAATTTCAATCACTAGCGTTAATTATTTTTTGGGGATTTTTGGTCATCGATGCCAATTGTTTACAGGTCAATACAATTCAGCTCTGGCTGGTCAACCATTTGAATTAACGGAGAACTTTTCTTCATTCCAAGGAGCCTCTAATGTAAGGAAGATCTTTTCCAATATACAGAACAGTACATAATAAAATACATATGCATGTTAAGTCTAAGATAGTGTCATCAATTTTCAAGCAGGGTTCAGTGGATAGGTCAAGATTTGTGCAGGGTCAAACCTCCAACTTGCAGTTTAGCCAACAATTGGTCATGGGCAATGTTATCCCACATCATTCAAATCAAGGAAACTTCATACCCGGACCAAGAATCACGCCGCTGTGTATACCTAATACCGAAAAAACATATTTTAATCCAAATGCTCATAGCAACATCCAGGCTGATCAGACTGCCACACGAATTGGTCAGTATGGACATAACGAGCGATCTCATTCACCTGAAGACTCATACAAGGTAAGAACTTTTTTCGTAAAAATCTGTGGCTTTTGCCTAGATAGAAAACAAAGAATAAAAAATTGATATTACTTATGCTCTTCATTCAACAGAACTAATCCATTCTGTATTTGTGTTCACAGCGCTTTTCTCCAGATAGTTTCCTCCATACAGATGAAGTCGTGGCTTTGATGCAACCACACTTAGTGCCTCCAAGCAACAGTAATTACTATCTGCTGAAACATTTTTTTTGGTTACATCTGATTCATTCGTCTTGATGCTAATTACTGTGGATGGCATCTGCAGGCATGAATTTCAGTAACCAAACCTCGCAGCAAATTGCGGCTCCATTCCAGCCATCAAGAACAAACAGCTTTGACGCCAGCTCATGTGATCAACTCATACAGAATTTCATTTCTCGGTTTTCTAGCAATGAAGGAGTTGCGGTGCCACTGTCTCCGCGCAAGTGGGTCAAGATCAGAGCAGCATTGAAATTGGCATCTGTGGGGAGGCTCTCCAGAGCCTCAAGGAAGGCTTCACATCGCTCCCCAGCGAGGCCAAGGCTTGTCCCAATAATATGAGCCTGGTGAAAAGCAGGTTGTAAAAATTCTAGATCAAAGATCCATCCTGGTGTAGGTTGATGCAGATGTTCTGCAGACATCTGGTCAAAAAGTTAGGTGTATGTAATCTGTACAAAATAGAGCCTGTTTGAACTTCATTTAGTATCAGTATTTTTTTCCCAGTAGAGGATTCTGACCTCTTGCTTATCTGTGAATTTAGAACCATGTAAAAAAAGCATGTAATGTCTTCCTTTTTTGCACCTAATAATCCTTTAGTCAAATTAACTTTTAAAAAAACTGTTAACGTCAAAATTTGGTAAGCCTTGAAGTTGTCATCGGCTAAAGTCAGTATCGGCTTTAGAGTTTTGGAATTGGCCGATGGAAATTACCAATCGCCAGCAGTCGGATTCTTAGTAAATTTGGTTAATCAATTAAAGGAAGTTTATCCATAATCGGATTCTTAGTAGATTTGGTTAATCAATTAAAGGAAGTTTATCCAGAAGAGGCCGAGTTCAAGAAAAATGCGACATAACAATTTATCTATTAATTAGGAAAAGTCAGTTAGTTTTCTTTTTATTTTTAGGAAAGATTGTTTAGAGTCCAATCAGAACTTGTATCTTTTACTTTATCTTTAGAAAAATTTATCTATCCATGGATATAAATATATACACCCAGGATATTTGTAAATCATTTCCGTAGATTAATATATATCTACTTTTGGTGCATCACATCCCTCTTATGAGGTTTTATTTCGACGAGTTCTTGTTTTCGCCCATGGGCTGCATCGATTGAGTTTGACCTCTGGCAAGAAGTGAGTTCCATCATTTTCACTTGTACTGACGTGGATAGGGCTTCCTTGGTTGAGTCTGATATCCTAATCGAGCTGATGCAAGTGTTGCAGATATGATATATCATTTCTATCTTTAGTTCCATTACTATTTATAGTCACATTGGCTTAGTTAGGACTTCCTCGATTAAGTCCAATATTTTGATCAAGTTGATGTTTCTTTAAATATAACGTCGCTTTAGATAGATTTGTTATATCCATCACATTAGATAAATTTATCGGTTCATTGAGTATTAGATTATCATATACAATCTCGTACTTCATCAGTTAGATCCGACGTACTAGATTGTTATTGATAATCTAAGTCTTGTTAAGCCGATGGGTTTATGCTAATGTTTCATCGAAGGGTTAGCTGATCTTATCTAATGTGTTAAATTTTTTTTTGATGATTTTATGTCTTAATTTAATACATGATCACTTTGATCGGTGTCATATCAGCTGGTTTAAATTTATCAGGCAATTATCAACCTTATACCGAATCAGTTAGGTCCGACCTATGAAGTTATGATTGTAAGTTAGATTTATTTAAGTTAATGGGCATGAATTGTTGTTTCATAGGGGTTTCAGTCGATGAGTTCAGTCGATGAGTTATTTAGATATTGTTTAAGTATTACATCAACTTATAAGGATTATATACAAGTTAGTTTTAATCAATTGTAGCAAATGTTTCATTGATCACTTAATTATTTGGATTTAATGACAACAGATTTCTAGCCGATATATGCTTTAATCATCATATCATCATTTATTCTATCATACCATTATTGGTCGATTGGTGTATATTGAATTACATTATCATAACCAATTGTCTTTATATCATTATTTATTTAAGTGTTAGAATCTACATCGAACATATAGCCGATTGCTCAAGACTTTATCGACACCAGCTAGTATCGCTACATTGGCTTGTTAGCTGATCAACTATTTGATCATCAATTTATATATCTTGTCAGTTACAGGATCAAACTAACTGACACGCTCGCATCTCATCAAAATTCAGGACCTGCATCAGAGCTAAGCAGATCTCCTAAGCCATTGTGCTTGTTAACATAGTTCACATTAACATAGATTTGGCACCATCTATCGGACACAAATTTTTCAGCAACAGAAGGTCACCTCTATGCAATGGTAAAAAAATGTAATTGGCCTAAATTTGACAATTTAACATGATGAAGCATACAAACTTGTCATTGAACTTCTCTTTGTTGTAATGCCACGTCGCGGGCATCTATTGCAGGCTAATGTACATACAATACAACCGTAATTTCTCAGTGTGAGCTATGTACTGATATCAAATCTGAAAATTCCTTCAGGGTTTACAATTTCTGTCCTGTTGGAGGCCTTATCTGTTTATCTCTATCATTGTCAAAAACAATCTATCCATCAGACTGAATCAATCAACTGATCCTTATGAAGGGTTTTAGAAACGTCCTTCTTTCAATTTCCTGTTGATCTCACCTTGGCATAGTGAGATCCAACTTCGTACTGGTCGATTACTTTGGAGTGCTAATTTTACCATTTGGAGTTCTTCTTCCACCCATTGTGCTGTAAGGTAGTTGCTTTCTGTTCCTGATTGGTGTTTGTAGCTTTTTCTCTGACACTGGCGACTTCATTGAAGGATTTGGAATCCTGAGTAAATTCAAAACAGCACAACAGGTTAAAGCAATCCAATGCACACAATTTTCATGGAAAATACAAGATTAAAATTGAACTTACTTCGTCCCTGTAATTTTTGTATTCTTTGTTTGCGGTTTCTTTATAGTAAAGGCGCCTCTGCTGGCTATACAATCAGCTTTGAGGCCACTGGTTGACAACAACGTTTCTTGGTCGGAAGAGCAGCTAGTAGCAGCATCAAAGCTATCTGACTCATCAGTTTCTACTGGTTCAGCCCTACGCCTTTGATTGTCAGGATAATATCTTTGGTAGAAAAATGTTGGAAGCTGAGTTGCGTCAGGCTCCAGATCTAGAATGGAATTACCACTCTCAAATTGGTCATTACCAACAGCCACTTGATCAGTCTTCCGAATACCGTTGCAATTTTCAGCCAAGTTGGATGAGTTGTTCTCACTGAGGACACCAGAGAAATCAAAGCTGGCCTTCTTTTGCAATGGAGTGGCATTGTTCCGGACCTTTTACAGAAAGAAATAGAATATTCATTAAATGATCATTATTACTTTTCTTGTGAAAAGATTAAAAGGAATAAAAATCTACTGAAGGTAGAATAAGTACTCTCAACAAGACCATGAACTACTCTTTTGGTCAGTTTTAAAGTTGTTTAGACCATTCACAAAATAAAATGATACTGAACTTGATGTACAAATGCATAAATAGCCAAACTCTCTTTAAAATATTTGGTAGGTTATTTTCCTGTTTGACATTGATTGGAACCATAACTAGCACCCAAAAAAATCTTCAACATGAAAAGGAAATAATTTTGTGTTTTCCAAGTAAAAGAGCTGATTTTGTGCACAAGAGCAGTTAATACCTCTAGGTTTCCAACTTCTTCCATTGGCTGTCTATTTTTAGGGAAGGCAGGTATTGCATTGCCTCTTTTAATTCTATACATGTCAGGGCTTGACTGTGTGCTTTGAAAGTTTTCTGGTTCTCCTTCCTTTTTACCCAATGCTGCCTTGAGGCTAGCAATCTGAAACAAGAACAGAGAAAGACGATGCTTACATAAATCTAAACAGCAGTGCCACATATAGGTAGTCTAGAAATGAGCAATCAGGAGTAAGTGAGCACCTGTTCTTTGAGTTCTCTAACCTCACTGCCTTCTTTGTTTGCTTTTGCTGCACCAAGCTCAACTGAAGCAACCCTTTCAGCAAATTTCAAGGTGCTTATTGTCTCACCAACAGCATCTAGTTCCGGGCTTACGTGAACAAACATCAGCGTTTTTGCTTGTCCTCCTGACATTGCAATAAAATAGTTATCCTAGGGATATATGTAGTAATTAAGTGAAAAGTTAGGATATTAACTTCATGGAGTACCTAGAGAATCTTGCAAAAGCTGGGTAAGCTTGCTGTTTCGGTAAGGGACATGTGAATTCTTCTGTGCAAGAGATGCAATCACATCTCCTAATGCTGAAAGTGACTTGTTTATGTACTGTGCTTCCTTCAGCCTATCTCCTACAACCTCAGACTTATCAACTCTTTCACTACCAGCTAGATCCACAAGATGCATGCAACCTCTCAACATTGCCCCAGATGTTGTGTCTTTTCCTTGGACATGAACAGACAAGCAGCTGCATATAGATTCCTCAGCCATAAGTACAGAGCTAAAATGTGAAGTTTTCTGGAAGTTCTCAGTATGAAACAATTGCATACCTATGAGAGCGGCTACTTCGATGGTTGATGGCTGTTGAACCCATGGCACGATTCTTCTGGCCTTGATTCATCAGTTCAACAACATCGGACGTAGATGTGACAGGAACTATGCTTGCATCTGGAACAGTAAGCCCTTTCTGTGGAGTATTTCTTATTTCTAATGTAGATCAATGTTAAGGAGATAAAAAGTATGCTTCAAAATAACTAAGATAAAAAAGAGAACAGCAGAAAAGTTTCTATACTTCTCCAAAAAAACAAAGACGTCCTATTGGTAAAGAAAAACACAATTCAATGCAAAGGGATATCTCCTGTTTCCACCATCCTGAAGAAGATCCCTCACTTGCTCATTGTAGATCTCAATCATCTGCACGGAAATTTCATAATCGATTGTCCCCTTTCTCTGTGCTTGAATATTAAACAAGTCATTTAGTGCTCTATAGTTAACACCGAGGCTTTCCTCTGTCAACACTTCCGGTCCACTCTGCACCAAAATCCATAAAATGGTCTAAACAATTTTGAAAAGGTAATTCAGACATATGAAAAATATTTTTAGTGCAGTTCATTACCATGGTAAAAGTCTTTCCTGATCCAGTTTGGCCATATGCAAATATGCACACATTGAAACCATCAAGGACTGAACGGATCAAAGGCTGCATATCCGAAAAGACCTCTTCTGCATTAACAAAAAAAATATATAATGCAAAATTCAGTGGTCCACACAAATCAAAGCAGTTTGAGGGGAAAAAAAGAAATCTAGAGCAACTTATAAGTTTAACCTTGAGTAGATGCTGGACCAAAGACCCTGTTAAAACTGAAAGATTTGCGCCCATCTTTCCCATATTTTGTGGGAGTGATTATTGTGATGGTTCTTTCTTCCGTGCCAGCAACACTGCTTGATAAACTTATTTGTCCAGGTAGAAAAGGCCTCACTCGACAGTATACTCTAATATTTCCTAGTGAGAAAAGACTCAAATTGAGTTTCAAAAAAAAAGAAAGTCAAATTTATAAACTCCATAGACGACATCATCTGTTCCTTCAACACTCAAAATTATACCTTTAAGGTCCTGTATTTGATTGTATAATTTGCGGTTTTCCTCAAGAACTTTATGGTAGCTGGAAGCCGCATTGGATAGAGTGTACAAATGCTTCCCTGTTACAACATGGTAAAAAAAGGATACATTAAATCCTTCTGTTGTGAAAAAAAGGATAAACACAAAAATAACTGTATGATACCAAGTTTAGCAAATTCTTCAGAGTACTGTAATCTCAGTTGTTCCATGCCAGACTTCACAAAAGAAAGAGCACCCTTCAATTCCTGTGGTAGTATAAACTGTTAGAAACAATATTGATGGGAATCCAGTTTATAAAAGATAAATAAAGAATGGAGAATAAAAGCAATACCTGGATCTGTTTGTGTTGCAGGTCAAAATTTGTTAGTGCCTCCAGTTGGAACTGTTTAACTTCACCATCACCATTTACAACTACATGGTTGACCTGTTCCATGATATTCAAGAGTTTTTGCTCCTCTTCATCCATCTTCATATATACCATAACAAACATCAATTATTAAAGTACCCAAAAATTGAAGAGTGTGAGCACATCCAGCTTTCACAGATTTACAATAAATAATATACCCTCATCTGGTCACAAGTAGAAGCATTTTCAGCTTCTGATGGTGTATATAATCTGGAACATAACACAGCACCAACACAATCTCCTATGCATTTAACCTGAGATATTTGTCTTACCTAAATTAGTCTAGCTTTATAGTTAGTATATCCTAACCATAAAGGTCAACAAAAACACCAAATCATCAAGTCTTATTACTAACTTTGGAACCCAAGAAATTTGGACAAACCTGATTTTCTAAATAGCAACATAAGAAACATTATCATAATTATAGTGTAACGGAACATACCATGTTCTGGTTTGCAACGCGATGCTCATATTCCTGAATAACTTTGCTTAGGATCGACTCAACAATCTGAGCAAATTAGAGAGTATTTTGTTATATTCTCAATCTCCATCATTCACAATGCATAATAATCAATTATGCTTCAAGAAAAATAGGCTTACCAATGGGACTTCCTGTGGTTTCTTATCTAAGAGAACTGTACGCAAAAGAATACTAAGGGAGTCTGAAGTAGTCTGCAAACAAGAAGGTAAAGTTCATTACAAAGTACACGCATGATTGTGCCCAAAAAAACCAGACCAAATTATAATTCTTACCATCTCATTAGACTCTATAGAAAAATCAGTAGCTATGCTTTGCACCTCTGAAAATTCATTCTGGATTGCCTCTGCTGAGTGCCCTTTCATGATCTTATTCATAAAAGCATCAGTATTCTTGAGTATAAAATACTTTCTGGCTGTCAAAGGTTTTGAAAGGCCACCATATTTACACGAAGCTTGTCTCCCTGTTTTATTACTTTCACTGAGTGACTTCAAAGCAAGAACACAATCCACAACCCGAACACCTTTCCCACCCTACATTCGAATTGGCAGACAAAATACATTAAGTTTAACTCATATATCAATATTTGCAGATGCAGCATTCATTTCAAGTTTTCTCCCTCTGATCATAGATACATGCCATTTCGGACAGCGACATGCTCTTCCAAATGTAACTTTTACCACTAATTTGTACTGTCAAATATCTGTAAAACCCATTAAAATTGTAATATTTTGAAACTAATTTTAGAGAAAATTTTATCTGTGTATTTTGATTGTGTTTAATCTAAATATTTAAGAAATTGATTTAAAGATGGCTTGCGACATGAACTCTCGAAATCAGCATGATAAAATTACCTTTTCTAAGTCAGACACCTCAAAAGTAGGAAGCCCTAAATCTTCAACAGCAACAAGAAAGTTCCGTAGATTCTCAAAGTACTGATATGCACACAGAGCTGAGCCATCCGCGGGACCAGCAGCAGCTGACTGGGCTTGGACAACCTGAACACATTTTAAGATTGCCAAGAGAAATGGCGTCACATATTAGTCTGTGTGGCATCTGTATAAACTTGAAAGTTTGAATGCAAGAAGTGCAACCTTAGGTATGGCACCAGGCTGAATCTTATTCAGTGCATTGCAAAGAACAATCCCATTTCTCAGCCCAAGCCGGAATTCCTCCTCCGAGGGTTCATCTGGCAGGTCTCTTGCACATACTACACCAACCGTTCTTCGCAACCAACTGGCCGCATCATGCCTTCTCGTTTCTGTAGATGTCAGCCCAGTAAACCATAAGCTCACATTGATTACTTGTATTGTAAAGACTGCTAAAAATTTCTAACTATGTTATTGGAATTTCACAATATCAATTGGCATGTCTTTAATCATACCCATCATCTGCTAACCGCCGAAATGTGATAACATGCCTCATAAGTCATAAATCATCTCAACACTATATAATTTTCACGGTGTTATTATTATCTGGACACATCAATGTACACTAACTTTCACAGTGCTACTATTATCTGGCACATCAAGGTATACTAGTATGTTACAGCTGCCATTTCTTAGTCTGAACCAAGAAAAGCATAAAGCATAAACCCTTCCCCACAAAGATCTCGTGAAACCGACTCAACTCTGAGCTCAATGCTAGCTCAAATTCAACAAAGCCATTAAATGAGCTCTTTAATTACTACTACCCGACTGAAATTGCAACCCGAATCGCACCAAGAAATTCGAACAGCTGGACTATTGGTAAACTGCATCTGAATATCTGATCAAAAGTTGAAACGTCAAAATCAAAACCATCAAAGCCCCAATACGAGATCTTTCCCAATTCGATCAACCATCCAGACCACGAAAACCCCCACAAATTTAGCTGAAATCGCCAGAGCCAAGAACAGCAGCAGAGCACCAAAACTGTCACCTCCATACCCGCATTCAGAGTGATCTACGAAATGCCGGAGAGAAACTCACCTTCCTCCTCGGCCCTGCGGGACGCCACGTCCATGTCCCTCGCCCACCCGCGCATCCTCTCCAACTCCTCCGCCACGGATACGGCGGCCCTCTCTGTCATCTCCAGGGGGGAACCGGCACCAATTCCGTCGGGCCGACCACCGGCGGGATCGTGGGAGTGAGGGGGAGAAACGGGCAGAGCGGGTCGCGGCGAGGAGGGCTGGATCGGGGGTGGGATCGGGTGATGGGGTGGGGGAGTGGGGCTTGGTTTTGTTGGGGAGGGGGTCTGGTTTTCGAATGGCGATGGCGCTCGGAAGGGGAAGAGAGCGGTTGGGCTGGATGTTGAAGACGACGAGAGGGGTGTGTAGGGGCTGGACTGCGAATAATACTTCTTTCTCCAGGGGGTAAAATGCATAAGTTCGTTTTTGAGTTTTTTTTTTGGTTTGTTTTTGAAGGATTTCCAGTTCTGAGCATTGGTTATGGACCAAGTTTTGCACCTCTTAATCAATCATATGGATCTTTTTTATATCGAGGAGGAATTTGAGAAACTTTGGCACGTTTGACTGTGACGGTTAAAGTGCATAGATCCGTACTATTAGCCTCCTATAGTTTAACCTTTTGATTTATCAGCAGCAACCAAAATATGAATTTTAAAATTTAGAGTAAAATTATAGTTTATCTTTTAAGAATTGGTTTTTACATCATTAAAAATACATATATAAAACTTTTATTCATAAATTATTTTAATTGTTTTATTTATGAAGTGCTGCAAAATTCCTTTTCCAAATACGCCTTTATTTTTTCCGTGCCTTATAGTATTTTCTGAGTTTTTCTTTCTCAATGATTTTCACTTCTGAGCATTTGGTTATTGCTGCACTTGGTCAATAAAATTTGTTGAGTGTGAAAGAGAAATTTGTGAAATTTTGACCATTTAATTGCGACAATTAAGTTCAAAGATTACGGTAATATTTAATTATTTTACTGCAGAAAATGTTTCTATGGAATTTAATAGGTGGCCTATTATATGTAGTGACAAAAGTACACATGAATGTAAACATCATGAGTAGCTACTGCGTGCACAATATATGTGACTTGATGAGGCAGAAGGCAACATATCAACATCAAAACAGCGGCTAACAACATACAAATCGTTAATTAAATTAAAATTTTCCCCTCCTTTTACGGTGCACCTTATTCTTTATTGTGTGACATCTACTCAAATGACTTCAAATATTTATTTACTAGGTACTTCCCAATATTTAAGGTAAATGATTATTGCCATACTATATATTAGACTTGGAGTGGCGAGTCAATTTTGACAATTTTTTGGTCACAGTGACTGAGGAGAACAAGAATTTCGTTCGTCTTTGTTTGGGGGCAAGTCCACGAAATTAGGAGATAATTAATCACCGATATTTTGGAGCAAGTCAAATGAAAGGTGTGTCGGGAAATTTCAACTGTCAATTTTTATTATGCACGTGAAGACAAAATATTGAAAAAAATTGGGCACTTCAATTATTTGGTGAAATTTTGGTGGCAAATCACAATCGTGCATGTAGGTCACACGCTAATTAATCCTTTACTAAACACAATTAATAGTTTGTTACTTGAACGGCTCAGATATTCCATCACATATATCACGGATGAATCTATGCTTGCACTGCATACATAAATATTTTCAAATTTGCGATTGGTCTGAAGGAACAATTGCGTCTATAATTTCCAAAGGAATTTGTTATCGGGTACAACCGGGTCAGAGACCCGGTTCCGTTTGTGGAAAGCAGAGAGAGACGCACTCGGGCCCACTCCCAACGGTCGGGGATGCGAAAAGTTGACCTTACCTGAAACTTTCCAGACAAGCCCCTCAACTTTCCAGACATTTGCTTAATTCTTGAAATGTTCCTCTCATTCAAATTTCATAACTGACCACTCAATTTTAAATGGACAGAAAATACATATGAAAAACAATGAAATGCACAGTGACGAATTCAGGAAGTAGATTGAGGGAGGCTAGCGTAAAAACTTAGCATGACTGAAGCAATATCAACTGAATATTTCCCGATGAAACCCAAATGCTCATATCATCAAAAGAAAAAAACTGCTTTCTCTATTTTAATTCACAGCTATATTAACATATCCAAAAAATAAATCTATGAACAAATTGGTCTTTTCATAAAAAATTAATATTATCTTGATCTTTTCATAAGAAAAAAGTTTAATACAATCTAATTAAAGACAGAGTTGACGTCTCAACTAGTCGATTCGTCATTAGAAATGTAAAAAATATATTAAATATACGATATCGTCTTAATTTTTTAAAAAAGAGAATAATTGATTTACTTTTATCAACAACCACTTATCAGTATATATGTTGTAATGGCAATTATGAGAACAATATATCATGACATATTCCAAAAAACAACAAAACACCGCCGTTTCTGAAGAACCTCCCTGCTCAGGCAGCAAGGGACTTCGACTCCTTGCATAAGAGGACAGCCGTGCCTCCCTGAAGACAACTGTTAACCAGTAAATCTCCACGGTATAGTTAGCTCCATGCCCCAGTTTTATTCCTGAAACCTCTCAATCCCACGTAACTGCACGCATGTTAAGCATCTGGTTTCTCACTGACAAAATACTTATGGGAGAGTATTTGCTTGTCCTCTTAACTTTCTGAGATCTCTAATGATTTACATGTAGAACTGTAAATACTCTCCTTTGGCCTGTGGGAGGAGACCAGCCTTTTTATCTCTGTTCCAACCTCTCCGTAAATCTGGTCTCATTTTATATGAGCAAACTATAACATACTCCATTTGTCCCAATAAAAACCAACCTAGCACCCGGATATGACACAATATAAATTTGGACAAAAAGTCTAGATTTATCCTCTGTCCAAATTTAATTTATAGTAATAGGATATGTTACATTCGGTGTTAGGTTGATTTTTTATGGGATGAAGGGAGTATATCCTGCTAATCTTGTTGTATTTACTGTCAGAAAAAGCTTAACTATTGAGCTTGAATGCATGTAGTTCTTTTTGTTTTTTGAGACTCTACGACACTCTCACTGAAAGCACCAAAATTTCATTTTGTTTTTGTTAAAAATAAGAAAATGTATCCAGCTATCATGGCAGCTGGAACATCAGTCTACATCATAATTGTCGAGTAATTAGAGAATTTTAACTATTGATCCAACCGCGACCCCCTGTGTTCTTCCCTGTGTGGGTGGCTCGGAGGCGAAAACCATAGCCGTCACCGTCTCCTCATTGGCAGACCTAGGATTTTATATTTGGGTGGGCTGAGGACGACGATGACGAGGTGAGGATCAGCGGGAGTAGTTCGAGTCGGAAAAAATTAACATGACACATATATAGTGGCCAATATATATGTATAAAATTTACTAAAAGACATTAACAATAAGTATTTAAAACTAAATTTAATAAAAAAACTAAATTTGATACAAAGAAACTAACCTGATCTTGGCTGTAGACTTGTTAATGGCTTCGTTGGTTCCTGTGCTCCTGTAAACTATGTACGTCCAGTTGACTAAAAATTATAAAAATTCACGTAGAAGACTGCATGTAAACTAGTGAGAAATTCAAAAAATACAGTTTTTGTGCTAGTAACACATCATTAATTACGGACGACTCGAAGTCGAAATATATATCCATTTTTCTGCATAAATTTTGGATGAATTTGAGAAGAGAAGGAGAAAATTCAGACCAAGAACCATAAACCTTTCAAATCTACTCTGCTCGTCATACCAGGTTTCTGGAATCTGAATTGGAGTTGCCTGTTGTGCAGCACCCTCGTCTAGCTCCTCGTCGGCTCAACCTCATCTAGCAGCCGGGCGTAGCAGGCAACAGCAGCCGGGCAGCCGAGCCAGGATCGTCACTCGTCAGGAATCACCACTAGAGATCGGGATTCAAAAATCACTAGTCACGCGTGGCGCGCAGGACGGCAGGAGACGAAGCAGGGTGGAGGGTCCGGATGGGCCTCCTTTTGGGTGAGCCACGGCCCACCCCATAGGTCCGCCCATGCGCCCCCTCCACCCTATCCTCCGTCTCCCTGTGCTAGAGCAAGCTGCTGGCCAACTGTGTGGTGAGCTCTTAAAAATATTTTTTTAGATAACCCCTTTTCGTTTCGCAGGTGAACATTTGTGATAAGGCATAAATTACCTTTATAAATCTTATAAATTTGAAGAGACATTTGTTCAAATGATTAGACTTCTTTGTCAACTTTAAGCAATGCTTTCAGTCAAAAACTTTAAGCAATGCCCGCATGTTTGAAGAGCACTATAGGACAAATTACATATATTGCTCTTCACAATGATTTATTGGTCGTAATTATTTAATCTTACGTGCAAACACTAAGCGGGACAAATATATGCTACTTTTGAAACAGCTGCCCTGCACTCCATGATCCTTCTGTAAGGAAATTTACTTGCATTTCATTGAGGTGAACACCAACAACCGGTGATGTTTTGTCTATTTCTAGATGGAGATTAGATCTGTTACTGCCAATTTACTGTTCTATTTGCTCATCTTGTTTACCACTTCTTTTCTTCGGTTTTCCTCCTTGGTTTGGTTTATCATCTTGCTCATTTTGTTCTATCTTGCGTTATTAGTGAAATGATATTCTCATTAGAATATGATAACCGAATTGAAATATACTACTCAATTTAAGATGAACAGAAAATACATTTGGAAAAGAAGGAATTAAAGGTGAGAGACTGTATCAAGTGCTGAAAACATTACTGTCTCAATTTTCCGTTACATGGGAGCACAATCAGAATGCAATTTGTTCCCTTTGATCAGAGCAAAAGAGCAATTTATCAGTAAGTTGTAATGGCAATATAACTATGGGAAAGCACAATCTATCTGTGATATGTTCCAAAAAAATCTGTTGAACCAAAATACAGTTCCCCGCTGAAGTGAGCAGGGTCATCTAATGATGTGATTTCTTTGTTCCGTTGTAATACAGGAGACAACTGTGCCATGGCAAATAGAGGATAACTAGTAAATCAACAAGATATGGTTAGCTCCATGCTATCCCTTTCAAGTGTGGGTAAATCTTCACTCCAATGCTCCTTAATTTTATTTTTGAAACCTCCCAATCCCATATATGTACACACATGTTAAGCATATGGTCTATCGATGAAAAATACTTATGGGAGAGTATTTTCGTGTCCTCTTAACTTTGCCATTCCTAATAACTTACATGTAGAAGAAACGTAAATACTATCGTGGGAGAGATCACACTTGCCTTTTTATCTCTCTTCCAGCCTCTCCCACGACCTGGTCTCTCGTTTTATCTGAGCGTACGAACACATATATTTCTTGTGAAAGCTACTGTATTTACTCCGAGATAAAGCTGTACTATTGAGCTTGAATTCATGTACTTGAGAGAACAATGCTACTAAACCCTTCGCTAAAAGCACCACAAATTTCATTTGTATTAGTTAAAAACAATGAAAATTTCTAGGTTGGGAGTGTTTTCATGACAATTTTTATCAACTTGATGTAATTTTTTCAGATAATAAAAGCTTTATCAAACTTAACTAATTACATCAAAGTAATATGACCCGTACTAAGCACATTTCCGATCTCTGTATAACTAAAATGTACATAGCCAAAACACAAACACTCTAATTTTGCAACAAAAGAAAACATTAAACATAGGGAGAAACCTTGATGTAATTGACAGATAAAAATAAAACAATAAAAATTTCTATGAACATGGGAACTGGAGGGTCAGTCCTTGCATCATAATCATCAGATCATGCCAATCTGAATCGTTCGTTACAATGCTAAGAGACATTCCCGGGAATAGTCAAAGGTTGTTACAGGCGCTAAATTTCTTTCAAAAAAATGTCTTAAAAATAACATGAAATATATTTTATAAAGAAATGTCACAAAATGATCCAGTGACATTTACTACCATGGCATAAAAATAACACGAAATGGGCTCCTGTAGTCCTGCGGTGAAGTTTAGCCTTCTCTTCAGAACCAATTTATCACCGAGTTATGACGAAAATTGTGATAAGGCATAAAATGCCTCATGATAAATTTGAAGAGGCATTGTTCAAATAACCAGAGCACCCTGTCAACTTTAAACAAGGAATATTTGAAGAGCATTATGGGGCATATTATTATTGAACTTGACTAATTGGTCACAATCTTACGTGCAAACATTAAGGGGAACGGATATGCTGCTTTTCAAACAGTTGTACGTACTCCATAGTGTAAAATTTGATTATTATTTTGTGATGAGCAATCGACGATCATTAGTTTTGAATTTTGGAGACTATTGGCGAAGTGGTGCATTGATGATTATGTGGTCCGGTCAGACCGGATGTACTAGGCCGGTCAGACCAGCATGTGTTGCACGGTTAGACCGGCCAGACCGACGGTCTGACTGGCTGGCTCTGAGTTGGTTTCAGTTTTGGATTATTTATTTGGATATTCATGTTTAATTCCTATTTATGAATTCTAGATGGATACTATATGTATATAATACATAATACTATTGTGTGCTATGTTGAGTCAAGTTAGAAAAGAACTTTGCTTGGATATGGTTTCTTGTTTAATTCATGTGTAGGTGTGTATTGATGTCTCGGAACAATGTTGCCGGTGATGGATCAGGAATCAACTTGGGAGAAGATGACGTCTAGACTATCAGGATATTATGCGGGATTCTTAGGCTAAGGAACAATGCATGTGGTTGGTGAAGACTTCATGCAGCATACGATATAGAGATTGTGTGCATATAGGATGTGGAGTCGAATTTGGAAAGACTCCAAATTTGGTGTGATTGGAGTTTATAAAGTTTGTTTCTTATAAGAAAAGGTTTCCTAGGGGATTAGGACTTCGTATAAGTTGGGTTCGTGACTTTAGGTTGCCTACTTCGGGTATAAATAGAGAGGTGGGTTGAGGCCTCTCGGTATCAATTTTGTGAGAGTTGAGTTTAGAGTAAAGTTAGAGTTTCGAGTTTAGTCGAATTTTGTGACAGAAGTGTTATTGTTGCACTTTGTAAATACGGATAAAAACAATAAATATCAATCTACTTTCAAGAGTCTTCGGTTTATGTTTTTCTTGGGTGTGGCGGTTACACCAGCAATCAGACCGGTGACACCACATCGGTTGGACCGAAGGCGACAACAGGTGACGATAGCACGATTGGCGGTCGACCGAAGTGACTAGGGGCTGGCTTGGGCGAGGCTCGGGAGGCTAGGGGTGTCTTCGCGGTCGTCCTAAAGGCGGCGGCGCCGTCGGCGAGGCTGGAGGTGGCGGGCGCCAGGGCCGATGGTGGCGGTGGCTCAGGATGGCCACGAGACGACGAACAACGACTCGATTAAAGGATAGTGGAGCACCTAGGGACTATGTGGATGCTCAACCATGCTCGATTTGGGCGGAGGCGGTCTGAAGCGGTGTGGCGACAAGCTCCCGGGGCGGCAGGCGACGACGGTTCTTCGGCGGAGAGGCCCTGCAATAAACCAAGGGAATAGGCTCAGGGGGCTTCTAGGAGCTTGCCGGCGCGAGGGGAAGGGATTGGGCTCACCGAGACGTCGGTTCACTTGGTGCGGGTGTGGCGATGCTTTGTTCGGCCGGTGTGGGGCACGACGGTGGAACGACCGTTCCTGTCGATCCAATGGGCTTCTAGGTTTGGCCTTTGGCTGGGAAGGTCGAGAGAGGAGTGGAACCTGGCTGGCAAGCCGAGGTAGGGTTTTATAGAGCGAGCGAGGAGATCGATGGAGCGGGGTGTCAGGCGGTGGTTGTCGCGACGCGTTCGGCATCTTGCGCACGCAGGCGGCGTCTGCGGGAATTGTGGAAGGCTGGCGCGTGTCGACTTTGCAGAGGGAGGTGCAGTGGGAGAGCCAAAGGTGGTTGGGGTCGTCGTGTCGCGTTGTTGCTTTGCTTTGGGCAGAGGGGTGGCAGCTCCGGGTTGGGCGAGGTGAGTGGCGAGGCTGGCGCGGTCGCTGTAGGGCCTCGGGTAGAGGCGGTGTCGGCTTTGCACAGCCTTGCAACGAGATTCGCTGGCAGAGGAGAGAAGGCAGCTTGGCTTGTTTGGCTTGGGGCGTTGCTCCAGGTTCGCACGCTAGGTGCTCGGCGAAATGCCTAGAAGGGAGAGTGGAAGAGAAGGAGAGCAAAAAACTGAGATTTTAGGGAATTTTTGGGATAGCTACAGTGCTAAAACATTTGTGCAAATTTTACTGGAAGTTAGGGTGGTCATGAACTCCTTTTGGTGAATTTCTAGGATTTTTCTTATGTATAGTTTATTTTTGAAAATTCAAACAAATTTTATTGTTTTATTTGAATTTGATTTAATTTGGGGTTTTCACACCCTTCTTTTTTTTGAGATGCAAAATTGAGCTATAACTAATTGGAATTGTTGTTGTTGTTGTTATCCAAATTTAATTTTTGTTTGCAAAATGAAATGATGCATAGAAAATCCAAATATAACTAAAATAATTTTTCACCAAAATAAATATAAATGAAAATTTTCATTATATTTGACTTTTCAAGTTTTTTTTACAAATTGGGTTTTTTACAACTGGAGGTTTCCATGCGGTCAGACTGACGCATTAGCTTCAGCCAGAACCGATCTTCATCAATTCGAGGATAATTTTTAATTTCGTTAAAAGTTTTTGATTTTTGGTGATCTAACCATTCATCTCCAGTTCTTGCTGTTCGATCCTACGTACAATTTTTCTCTAAGAGATTTTACTTGCAATTCATTGAGGTAACTACTATGCTAGATGGATATTGGATATGTTTACTGCTAATTTACCGTTCTATTTTGCTTATTCTATTTACCGTTTTCTCTCTGGTTTTTCCTTTTTAATTGGTTTGGTCGATCGCACTCACTTGCAGTGATATGATTAGGGTCTACAGCAGCTTCACCAAAGGTGAGAATGCCCTGATCCAAGCCTTGACCAGAAGGCATGAGGTTGTTAACTTATAAAGAAAGCTGAGAACTAATAGATCAACCTACATATATTCATGCACTCTCCTGTTTGTATTCAAAAGTCGGTCATTTATCGTTTGCAGTCCTTACATTCCCAATGCCTCCTAATCCCAAGTTCATCCTTGAAAATTACCATGAGCATGCACTGAATCCATCTCACATTTTTATCTGTTCATGAAATGCTTTTCTGCTCCTTTTGAGCCCTCTAAGTTCTTATCAAAATCTGGAGACATGAAAACTACCAGATATCTTTTGATCGCACACTTTCTCTTGTGTGAGAGCGTTCCTTGCGTTCTTATCTCTCTTCCTCCTGTGTCACAGGAACAATTTGCATCTATAATTTCCCAAATAAAATTTGTTACCGGGCACAACCAGTTAGAGACCTGCATCCATTTATAGACAACATAGAGAAACATTCAGGAAGTCAGGACCAGCGGTAGAGGAGGTGAAGTTGATTTTTTCAGAACTTTTCATATAAGCCCCTTAATAGTTTTGCAATTACTGGAATGATCATATCATTTGAATTCCATAACCGAATCGAAAATACATCTAGAAAATATTGAAATACAGGGAAAAACTGCATCAAGTGCAGATAACAATTACATCTCCAGTTACACGGGAGTACAAGTACAAGAGAACAACGAGTACCCTTTGACCAGCATCAATTTTATCAATAAGTTGTAATAACAATTATATTAACACAATCTACCAGATATGTTTCTAAGAAATTGTTGAACAAATGACTTGACTTCTTTGCTTTGTTGCATTAGAGAACAGCTATGTCAGATGCGAGAGCTGATAGCTAGTAAATCATGACGATAAGCTACATGTTTCCTACCTTTTGATTTTGGGATGCAGAGATCTTCATTTCATCTCCCCTTAATTTTATTTCTGAAACCTCCCAGTCCCATATATGTAACTACACATATGTTAAGCATTGGATCTCTCGTTGATAAATACTCATGGGAGAGTATTTTCTTGTCCTCTTTTGAACTCTCCGTTCTCTAGTAACTTACATATGTAGAAGAACTGTAAAAACTTTCCTGTGGTCTGTGGGAGAGACCTCAATACCTCCTTTCCCTTTTATCTCACTTTCCCACTCTCCATCTGCTCTCGTGAATACTGTGGTCTAAGGCAAAAGATATGTCAAAATTTGTGTTACTGTTTTTACTTTTACTCCCAAATAAAGTCTTAGTACTTTTGAGGTTGGATGCCTGTATTGTGTATTGATGAAGCATGCAGTTGCATGTAGTACTGTACTAGCTGAAGGAACAGAAAATTGATTTTGTTTTGTTAAAACAATGCAAATTTGTATGAAGCTAACATGGCAATTGGAGGAAAAGTCTCTTTCATAGTCAGCAAAACAAATATGAATCATTGACTGAATACCCTTTAGTGAAGAAAAAAATAGACACGTCGCTGATCTATTAGTTTTTCATAATTGGAACATACATATTTATACTCCACATTCATTCAATCTTTTAGAATAAAATATGTTTTCACCACCTGGTTGTCACATCGAAATTTGTGTTTTGGTTGTTACAGAGCAGAGCATCCGACAAGGTCAAATGATTAACTGAAATTTACTGTCAAGGCAAGATGACTCCTCTGCTGAAGTTTAGCCCTCTCTCTTCAGAACCAATATCAACTTACCAAGTGATCGAGTCATATGAAAACTATGGTAAAGCATAAATTAGGTGGACTTCTTTTCTTCAGAAAATGAACAGCAGAAGTTCAACGTGAACTTCTGAAGGCATATTTGAACATCACTATGGAACATGTTATGGTCCAAATTAACTTTGCAGCTCTTTTTTAATATTGTGTGAAAAGAGCAAGGGATTTGAAACAAATATATGTGGTCCTCTCTGTGAGAAAATTTACCGATGTATGTGCATGTATACTGCTAGGCGGATGGCGGGATGGGATATAGGTTCTGTTACTGTTTTTTGATCTACTTTTCTTTTTTCGTTCATCTTCAACCTGTTTCAGTTCTCATTTTTTTTCTAACAAAATATAACAAACAGGGGATCCCTGCGAATTAATTGCAGTACTTCTTATACAAGAATTAAACTTATCAGAGAGGATGAATGGTAGAAATACCAAAAACCAAAACTTTTAAGGAAGATAAAACTTACCCTCAAATTCAACGAAGATCCGGTCTGACCATCGTGTATACACCGATCTGACCACACCTTTGCCACCAGTCTGACAAGTGTTGTTCGGCCGGTCTGACCACCGCTTCCTATCTGCTGCCTACTCGTTGCCACCGATTTGATCGTCTGGATGCCGCCGGGCTGACCACCGCCTTGTCACCGGTTGGACCGCCTGCTCGTTGCCGATTAGACTACACAATGAACTCCAGTCAAACCATCGGGATCCAAAAAAACATGTATCGACGAAATTTTTTAAAGTGGATTAACTTTATTACATCAATATGTGTTTACAAAGTACATCTAAAGCACTTCTCTTTCAACTCACGATCTCTAGAATTGAAGTCTCAAAGTAAACCCTCAAATTCGATGAAGATCCAGTCTGATCGACGTGTGTGTGTTAGTCTGACTGGGTAGATGTTGTTGGTCTGACCGACGTTGCTGCTCTGGTTCTCGCTGCTAGAACCTCCTGACGTCGCTGGCCTAATTGCCTGGATGCTGTCGGTCTGACCACCACATTGCCGCCGGTGTGACTGTCTGATGCAGATAAAAACACACCGAAGATACTCTTAAAGATAGATAAACTTTATTGCATCAATATGTGTTTACAAAGTGCATCTAAAGCACTCATCCCTCAACTCACGAACTATAATTGAAGCCATGAAGCTGTCGAAACTCGGTTTCGGCAATATAAAATTGGGGGTGCAGTCAAGATCGCCAAGCACGATGGGTTAGAAGGAAAAGAAGATTTAGACAGGTTCAGGCCCTCTCGTGAGGTAATACCCTACTCCTGTTTCGGGGATTCGATCTGCCGAGTGTCTTTATTGATCTCGTGATCTCGTGTATCTAAAGTCTAAAGCTCTTGCTCATCAACTCTGATCTATCTTCTCATGAAGCATATGATCTAAAGCCGATATCGCATATCCCTCAAGGGACGCCCTTTACCCCCCTTATATAGTTTTGGGAGGTGGGCTTACAGATCGGAAACCCTATCTTACTCTAAGTCGGTTTCCTCAATCTTACCAAACCATGACTATGAGCCGTTGCCTTATCTAATCGGCAACGTAATACCCAAGTCGTAGTTGGTTTACATATTTGATAGGCACAACCTATCCCTATCTCCAGTCGGATAAGCTTGCCATGTGGATACCCGATTGCCATAATCTCCACAGAAGCAAACCCTAACTTTTCTCTCCCAAAAAATCGATATCCTTCTAGCCTCAACCCCTCATCTATTTATACCCAAAACATGGTTGTCCCTAGCCACGAATCCAACTTGAACTAGAACTCCTAATCACATAGAAAACCTACCAAACTAGGAAACAACATCCACATACAACTCCACACTCTAATCTTTTCAAATTTGGACTCCAATCCAAATTTGACTCCTCTTCCCATACGCACACAACACCACATGTATGCCATATGAAACCTTTACCTTCACGTGCATTATTCTTTAGCCTGAGCATCCCGCATAATATCCTTGACTATCTGGACCTCAACTTCTCCCAAGCCTAGTCCCAATCCATCATCGACTATACTCCCATGGCCTCAAACAACACCTGCACATGAACAACAAAGACACTCCATACCCAAGTATAAGTTCGCACAAACTTGACTCAACTCAGCACACAAGCAATATTAGATACGAATAGAAACCATCTAGAAGTTATAAACAAGAAGCAATCTAGAAAGTCCACGAAAACAACCCAAAACCGACTCCAATCCAGAATCTATCGGTCAGACTGTCAGGCTACCCCGTCTGACCGCACCAACACCACTGGTCTGATCGGCGAGACTCCTAGAGCCGACAACTATGTTCACAAACCGAAAACACTATTCACCATATTTTCATAAACACTTACATTTGACAATTGTTTATCACCAAGATTAATCATCACATAATTTTACACTTCTCACTTGGGTTAAGCACATACTTGTAAGGTACTTGATCGAAGTCTAGAGCAGTTTCACCCAACGCAACCATGTCGCTTAGCATCCACGGCAGAGCCATTTGGTATGTGAATTCTGAAGGTGACCGGTCAGGGGGAAAGAATTGGCACTTCTTTTATTCTCGGTGCCTCCTAATCCCATGTAATTCGTGTGCACTATGTGCATGCAATGAATCCATCTCACACTAGTATACTTGTACGTGTTCATTATGGAACACTCTTATGCTCTCTTTGAACTCTCTCAGCTCTAGTTTACATTTGGAGGCATGAAGCAAGCACACATCTTTCAATTTCTCTTGTGCTAGAGTCTTGCTTGCCTTCTTATGGATCTCTCTTCCTCCTCTCTGTTAGATCTTTCTTATGAATATCATGTTGAGCCCGGATATGTGGAGGCATTGATGACGTACAATTGGAAGTAGTCAAAAGAACAATGTTATTAAACCATCTCTCTCAAGGAACCAATAAATTAATTTTCTTTCTATTAACCAACGTATATCGATATGCAATAAAGGAGACAACTGGAGAGTGCACAAGAAAATTGCATATCTACCATCGTAAAAGATTGGATTCACTAGAATGTCTTCACTTAAACAGGCTTCGCTCTAACACCACTCTCAACCAAATCATCTACGCTGAAATGCCATCCTGGACCAATTTGCCCCTAGGCTTCTTCTTTCTCCCTCCAACTCCTCATCTTCCCCAATCCACATCACCAGTGGCCATGGCGGTGGCAAGGAGAGCCGAGGGAGTGATCTCGGCGGCCGGCAGCGGGAGCGCGTGGGCGACAGTGGTCGTCACGCGCGACCGACGAGAGTGCGTGGGCAGGCATGCATGGCGGCGGTGCAACCATGGCAGCAGCAAGCATCATGCAAGCCGCTCCCAAATCCACCACCCATGTCGCCTGCGCACCCAGCTCCCATGTCCCATCCCCAATGCCAACGCAAGCGTGGCGTCCCAACCACCATCGCCTCCTCTCTCCACGCACTCTTCCTCTGTGCCGTTGACTCGTCCTGCCCCACGTCCTGGTCTGTGGCCGTCACAGACCTCCTCTCCTCTGACGACGCATTCGTCGCTTCCACGCCAACCCCATTGCACCCTACCCTGCTCTGCCGTCGGCCCTTCGTGTGACTGCCGTCGGCCGCTAGCTACCTCCTTGCTCTTTGCTCGGGCATGTTCCCCTTCGACCTGTATTCCGTCTTCGTCCTACTCCACATGTACCACCGCTATTTTCGCCCCATGGATGCCCACATAGCATTCGCCGCCTATCGTCGAGCTCGCTCCCTAGGCTATCCTTGCTGCTACTGATGTGACCATGGCTACTATGGATACAAACCATTGTTCATATCATATGTCCACAGGAAGACGTCAAGTTTAAGCTTCAAAAATTTTAGAATCCAATTCGTCAAGCTCTAACAGTGCTGAATTCAAACAACCGCCAAATATGCATATGTCCTCCGATTTGGGTCCATGAGTACTTGATGGAAAGATCTAGGAGTACTCTTTTCAACGGATCTAACCTCATCTCCATATTCCATTCCAATCAGCCGCAATCACAAAAACAAGGTGTTGCATTATCTATAATGGGCCTATGGGCTTAACTTCATCTGGGACCCCGGTCCAAGTGGGGCCCAAGTGGGATGCGCCCCAACCTCCAAATCCAAGTATTCCTAACATCCTCCACCAGGTCAGCACGTTACTTTTGGCCCAAATAAAGAAAGAGATCTAATCCAATACGATTTGGGGCTGAATTTGGACTATAGGACAGCACCAAATTGTGACGGTTGTTACGGCTTCATACGAACTTTGATTCGGGTGTTTACATACTTCACGGAAAGCTTATGAAGTCTACTTTTCAACGGATCCGGCCTCACTTCAATATCTATTATGAGACGATAGCAATCATCAATTTAATACAGATACCTTGTTCTGCCCAAGGTGCTGCGCCGCCGAAATTGGGCCGATGGGCCTTGTATCAAGTTGAGTCCATTACGGACGCATCCTAGGGTTGGAGAATGACCCCAATCCTCCTCCCACCTGTATAAATACCCATAGCTGCCATAGAATAATTTGAGTTTTGTTAGATTAAAGTTTTAGCCATTGCTACTTTACCTTGTAGTTACGTGTGTCGGCTAGACCACCTAATTACTCGTCTTCGGGACCCAACTTATTATTTGTATTCAATTCCTATTTGCAATTAAGATTGATTTTATCTTGTTCTTTCTTGTTTCTTTGATTTGCTTGCATGAATAAGGTTGATCTGCACTGACAAAGTCAACAACCCACGGAGAGGTGTATTGATCACTAAGGTGCAACACAACAATGTCTCGTACGGTTGTAGTCGGATCGTCAACGTTTCTTCCAAATCGTAGTTATCATCAACTCACCGAAATATCGGGACACCTAGTGTATATCAGGTGGTATCAGAGCGCCAAGTTGATCGGTGAGTTTTTATCTACCTATAACCCGAAAAAGCCCAAAAAAAATTGTATCCATTACCTAGCCATATTTGTGTTGTTACATTGTTCTTTTCAATTTTTGCTTTGTTGAGTTTTTCGTTGCATAGTCGCGTCGTGTTGCTAGTCTTAGCGTGCAGTTTGTTTAGCGTTTTGAGTTTTTGTCATGTCTTGTACCACTGTCGCTACCGCCGTCGTGTATTTGTTGTCCATACTATTGCACGTGAGGAAGATAGAAGGAGGAGATTAGATTAGATTAGATCAGTTTCTCTTTACTTCAGGGAATAAATAGTACATTGGATTAGTTGAAAATCAATTTTTATATTTATCTCTTGCTCCCACCGGACTCCTGGCCATCCACCTCCACAAGTCCGAACTTCCACTCCCCTCCTAATCATGTACATCTAAGTTTTGAGTCGTGTCAAACATCTTGGTAAATTTTTGTTTTATGTCAGATTCGAGATCTGTTTGGAAAAATGGAATCGGCATAGCGTCAGCATTCCATTTTTATATAGTTCTAATTTTGGGGTTTGGACTTTTACATTTGAGTCCCTGTATTTATTTTTTTACGTTTGAGTCCCTGTAATTTTACATCGAGGTCCATAAGTTGGTTTTTGCTGAAAAAATCAAAAAAGAGAAAAAAGACAGAAAGGTGCTTAAAAAAGAAGAGAAAAAAGTCACACCAAAAAAAAGAAAAGAGAAGAAGAAAAAAGCGAAATGAAAAAAAAGAAAAGAGAAATTCAGTTGTTATCTTTGCGATTGCTTTCATATATCAGAGTATGCTTAGTTGTTTCTAGTTTTATCTTGTGGTACCATTTGTGTCTAGGCTCGCGTCTCTAGTACGTTCTATCCTAGGACCAGCATGGTACTTGACTTTGAACGATTATTCAACTTTACATTTTCTGATTTGAGCATTTGTTATTCCTTTGCTACATATTTAAGCCTACCTAGAGCTCCACAAATTTGATTGCAGCCATACATCAAGTGTTTGCCAAGGCATCGATACATCCAACCTCCATTGGGGTGTTTGGTTAAGTCGGTGTATGTCACCATTCCGTTTGCTTTGGTAAGAACTTGTAAGAGCTTGGCTAAAAGCTTGAGAGTGTGTGATATTTGAGCCTCCACTACCTAGTAGTTGATAGGAGCATACATATATATTTGTGTATGTTTCTTGTGTTCTACTAACAATGGCAGGATCGGAGGACGGAAAGGATATGATGCATTCTCCTCGCACGAAGGGAATTATGCAACATTTTGAAAGGCAAGTGAGGACGCACATGGAAGGTGTTGATAATGACTTGCAGGAGACAAATGAAAAGATTGGACAATTGGTGGCTACGTAGATTGCAACCAACAACCGGCTTGCTGGTTTGGAGGTATCTGTGACAGCCATCAACAATAATCTTTCTCATCTTCTCAGGCATTTCGACAACATTCATGATGAGAGTGACCACCGGTGCTTGAATCGTAATCGACGAGGTATGGATGAAGGACACCGCCGACACAAGGTACGTAATAGTGATGATGCTTTTCATAAGATTAAATTTAAGATACCTCCTTTTGATGAAAAATATGACCCTGATGCATACATTACTTGGAAAATTGTTGTTGCTAAAAAATTTGCATGTCATGAGATTGCTGAAAACATGCATGTTCGGGCTGCCACTAGTGAGTTTACTGATTTTTCTTCTATTTGGTGTATCGAACATGGTAAGAAAAATCGTGATAACATGCCTCAAACATGGGATGCTTTGAAACGGGTCATGCAGGCTAGATTTGTACCTTCTTATTATGCACGTCATCTGTTACGTAAGTTGCAACAATTGAGACAATGTACTAAAAGTGTAGAAGAGTATTATCAGGAATTATAAATGGGTATGTTGCATTGTAACTTAGAGGAGGATGAGAAACCTGCTGTGGCTAGACTTTTGGGTGGTTTAAACCATGAAATTTGGGACATAATTGCTTGTCAAAGTTATATATCTTTTTCTCATTTGTTAGAACTTGGTTGCAATACTGAATGTAAAATAGAGGACATGAAGAAGCGATAAGTTGTGCTTGTACCTCCTATTTTTTCATGTAATGATGACATAAAAACTTGGGAGTAGCAATCTTTTGTGTCTTTTGTTACTAACGCTTTGCAGGAAGTCCAAAATATTCACCAAGAGGAGGAGAACAATATTCTTGAGAAGAAAGGTGAGAATCATGAAGCACCTAACATATCTGTATAAAGTTTGCAAGGTAAAATAAATGGTGTTGAGATAAATAAAGGTGAGTATTCTCAAGCTGAGCTACACATGTCCACTTTACATGCTATAGTAGAGCAACCATTAGTGGAACCAATTGTTGAGATTTCTTTATCACAAGTTGATTTACATGTTGTTTCTTGTGATAAAGAAGAGTTGTGTGATAATGCTTCACTTATATCAATGCCACAACTAGTGAATGAACATGCTATTTCTAGTGTTAGTTCTTTATGTGCTGATTTTAAGCATGTTGTTCAAATTGCTAATGAAGTTGAGGAACGTGAATTGCTATCTTCTTTAAATACTTTGGGCTATATTCTGTTTGATGACTTTTGCGAGCTTGATAATTTGAAGGAGAAATTATTTTCAAAGTCTGTTTGCCATGTCCAATTAATGTTATTTTTCATATCTTTGGCGAATATAATGATAGAGGAATATATTTGGTGCATAGAGTCTACATATGTTCAGATTTAGAACCTCTTGTAGCCGTGGATAAAAGTTTCAAGTTAGAGAGACATGTTATTGCTAATCATGTTATCTCGAGTTTGTGTTGTTTTGATTTGAAAAAACCGGATGGCTCTGAGGAAGAGGAGCAACTTGATCATTCAATGTGGTCACCATGCAGTGTCACATGAGTACTTGACTTCTGAAGAAGGGGAGCAAAATGAGACGCAAGTAAAACAATCAAATATGGTATCTATGTTCGTTGTCATCCATCTCCATTACCAGGTACATTTGTTTCATAGGAGATTAATACAATTTGCTAAAGAACTAATGATATTACATGACAAAATTTTGTTACGTTTTTTTTTCATGTAGACACTTCTATGGGCAATATCATGCTCTACGCGACAATAACCATATGAAAAAACCATGAAGAAGGGGAGGATGATGTGACCATGGCTACTATAGATACAACCATTGTTCATATCATATGTCCATAGGAAGACGTCAAGTTCAAGCTTCAAAAATTCGGAAACCAATTCGTCAAGCTCTAAAAGCGCTGAATTCAAACAACCGTCAAATATGCATATGTGCTCCGATTTGGGTCCATGAGTACTTGATGGAAAGATCTAGGAGTTTACTGTGAAGGTCTCTGATCACGCTTTCATCAGTGGACCAAATGGGAAGCTGGTAATCGATTTCAACAACCTTCACGCTATTCAAGATGAAAAAATGGATATAAATTTCGTTGTTGCGTTTTGCAAGTCAATCACATTTAATGTCATAATGAATTCATTTGCAAACTAACTTATGATAAATTACCCGCTACATTACTTAGGATGCAATTCCACGACGTGAAAAAGGGCAACCATCCAATAGGATACATTAACCCAACAAGGACTTGCTGGACGGAAAACACCGTTAATATTCGTGCAGATTCCACTGAGCTCAAAGGTAAAACAAAGTCCCAAAAAGACGCGATCATCAAAAAAATGCACGACGAGAAGATGGTCACGGTAGCACTGTACTTGGGCAGAGCGATGGTCGTGCACAAAGACAAAAATGTCCTCATGGTCCCTTATGCACTACGGTACGTAATAGTCTCCCGTATAACCAATATTTTACTACGATAGCACCTACAATTAACATATCTTCTTCGCAGCGATCACTACATACTTTTTCTGGTATATCCGTGGGACCACTTGGACGTAGTGCTGGATCCGGCACACTACAAGGAGGAATCATTCAAAGAGTTTCTCGTTTTGTTGAATTTCTAAGTACTGTCATGCACCATTTAATAAGTATTGTCTGTTGTTACTCTTGAAGAAACAATTGACTCAAACAATTATTTTGTCTACATAGAGCACACACACATTACGTAAGACACAGTGGATCGATCAATAATCCACAAAAGAAGAAGCTTCTCGTGAAGACACAATGGCCGGTAATTACATGCCCGCTATATGCTAACATTTTATACTGTGTTTAATTTAAAATATTGACGTACGTATACAATTTATTCAACACAGTGTTATAAGCAACCACCAGGCACTAACCTATGCGGCTATTACGTGTGCGAGATGCTTAGAGTCTACGGGAGATACACTACAAAGTTTGAAGAAGTAAGTTCAGAGAAAATATCTTTTTACACGTTAAGATAGATCTTGTATAATTTTTCTACCTATATCAATGTGTATTCCTTCTTAAACAGATCGGGGCCGTTTCAGTTGTAGCGAACCGGTTCGACAATCGAACCATGCTCAACTTGGTTGCAGATATTTATCGTTTCATCCGTCGTGATGTTTGCAACCATTTGGGCGATTTCTACGATCCGGAGAGCGAGCTTACGACGGACGATAAATTCAAACGACTTAGAGAGTGGAAAAAAGACCATATGTAATCATTTCTAATTAAGTCTATATTTCATGTGTTTTTGAATATTGTAAATTGCAAGACGAAACATGATATGTATATGAACATGCATGATGTGTACATTTATATCTTTTTATGAGAAAATAATTAAATATCTTTTAATTCTTATGCGAATATATATATATATATATATATATAAATGCATCTCGATCGATCGATAATATTATTGAGAGAGAGAGAGAGGAGAGGAGAGAGAGGAGAGACAGGGTGAGAGGACACAGACAAGAGAGAGCTAGACCTAAACACATGCAGTGCACATAAAATAATACGCACGGCAAATCAATCTTCCCGTGCAGTCAACTTAACGAACCGCACGAGAAGATTAATTATCCCATACGATCGGGTAAAGTGGCCCGTACGGGATAGTGGATCTTCCCGTGCGGACCGCTTAAGCATTTTGCTAACAAACTGCATTTTGCACCCAAGGTCCTCCTTGTTCACACCCTAAATCTGTTCCATTTTATCAAACACAGAATGTACAAAATGTACCATGCAAGATGCACACTTTATATTTCAAGTCCTTTATAAAGTGCAGCATACCCAAAGAAATTAGAAATATATTTGTTATCGGTTTTATAGGAATATACACATTTAGAAAAAATTAGCAAAAATATACCATGACATGATCACGAGTTCGCACGGTGAATGCGCTATTTTGCATGGAGAAAATGGATAGATGCTAACTCGCATAGCTAGACTCGCACAATTAATTAATTAATTATCATCGACAATTAATTAAGTGATAGTTATTTATTATTAGCATTATTATTATATTTAATTAACCATTCATCTTGATAATTAATGGCGACATTAGCCCTTTAGCCATCCAGTTCCACTACTGGAAAAACCATCATTGGTTGAAGTGGCAAAAAACACAGTAGTCCCGGTTTAAGTTGCACCTCTAGTCCCGGTTTAAAATTCAACGGCCCTCTAGGAACATTAGTCCCGGTTCGTGTCACGAACCGGGACTAAAGATCACCTCTAGTCCCGGTTCAAATGTTATCGGCGCGTGTCGAACGCTGGGGACCTTTAGTCCCGGTTGGTAACACCAACCGGGACTAGATATGCTACCTCTAGTCCCGGTTTATGTTACCAACCGGGACTAAAGGTCCCAGCGCTCTGACACGCGCTGACAACATTTGAACCGTCATCTCTAGTCTCGGTTCTTGAAACGAACCGGAACTAAAGGTCCTAGAGAGCCGTTGAAATTTTTTATACCGTTGCCTCGGGACTAGAGATGGCATCTCTAGTCCCGGTTGGTGTTACCAACCGGGACTAGATATTTTCTTTATATACTCCTTCCTCCTTCATCCCGAGCCAGCCACACTTGTACATCTTCAAAATTTTTCTCAGCTAGAGGTCCGGTGCTGCCGAGGTTAGCACCTTCTTTGGTGATAATATACAAATATTTGCTATCTATAAGGTTAGCAACTTCTTACTCTTATAGATTTGTGGTTGTTTTTTATACATTTTGCTATCTACATGTCATGTGCTATCTACAATCTTAGCACTTCGTATTTTGCGGTTATTTTATATACATTTTCATCTCTAGATTTGTTTGCAAACATGAGAAGATGTTTTCCACCCACTGAAATTCACCTCTAGTCTCGGGTGGTTTCAAAAACCGGGACTAATTATTACCGTGCCCAATTATATTATGTTATATTCATATATAATTATAATTAACATATGTTCATATATTCATATATAATTAACATATGTTCATATAATTAACATAAAATATTATAAATTAAAATAATAACATATAATTAACATTTGTCATATTCCAAACTATTTAAAATTTAAATAATAATATATATTTAACATATGGCCTATTTGAAAAAAATTTAAATTAAAATAAAACATATAATTAACATTTGTCGTATTTAAAACTATTTTAAACCATAAACCCTAAACCCTAAACCCTAAACCATAAACCTAAACCCTTTTACTATTAACCCTTAACCTAAACCCTAAACCCTATTTTAAACCCTAAACCCTCGTGCAGTCTGCGTGATTGGCATGTAGAAGGACTGCGACACGAGCTGGAACGTCAATGCCTTCTCCTCTGATCTAACATCGTCTCTCATGCTCTTAGAGGCTGCTCCATTCTCATCACTGTAATAGAGCAGTGGCAATCTCTTCTCACTTTGTTCTACCTTGTTCTTCGATTGCTTCATCTCATCCCAATACTTCAGCACATCATCTTCAAAGATGACACCAAGCTCGTCTGCATGGCAAGAAACAAGTGTCTAAGCAACACAAATCCAGAAAGCATCATTCCTTTTCGATTAGAAAAAAGAGTGCATCATTCTTGCGTTGATCTGGGTAGAAAGAAAAGAATCATACCTTGTAAAACGTTGCTTTGCATGATAGTAGAGCAGAATGGCTGGGGATGGAAGCTCGGGAAGGAGATACTGGAGAAGAGAGCTTCCTCCTCAAGCGGGTAACTAATAGTCCAAAGGCTAGTGCAATAAGGCCACCACTAGTTCATGAAAAAGGTTAGATCAATAACGAGATAAACAAAGACAGTCCTGCAGCCAAAAGAAGCTACTCCTATAAAATTTTCTCAGCGATGAGCATGGTTAACCATATGCATGATGCAAGGCAAAACTGCAGTGACCTATGTTTTTGGTTGGGCTCCATTATTTCGAGAGACATGAATCAAATCTCACACTCCAATGACTCGGGATCAATGAAATAGCTTATCTTAGTCGTCTTGTCCACATCCGTATCCAGTTGCTCCTGATGATCCGTGGAGAGGCCCCGACGTTTTCTTCCAGGCACAGCAAACTGGCCGGAACGATCAAAGAACTGGTTCTATGCTCACGGCGGCTCACTAAATTCCGTCGATGGCACAGTGATCTTTGGTGATGAAATTTTAGAAGCCGGACGGAGGTTAGAGGAGGCGGTGCAGGCCAGTTCCTCGGGCTCCTTCAGGCCCGATAGAGAGAAGGACGAGCTAACGCTCGGCCTCCAAAACCCAGAGCACCCGGGGTGTACGCGAGGAAAAGGCGTCGTCCCCTGAAAATACGGGTTCCAAGCTGACATCGTCACATACAGGAGCCGAATGAGGTCAAAGCGAGAGAATGATGCTAGATTCGCAGAGATGGAAATGAGGCTCTCGTAGATCGATCAGATTGTCGATGAAAGGGTGGCCGTAAGGTTGGCTGAGGAGCGGAGCCAGTGGGTTAGCCAACAGTCAGATCGAGCAACAACCGCACAACTCCAACAACAGCTGCGCGTCTGGAAATGAAGGCGAGCTGGCCCCACAAGCTCAACTGGGTCCGCCATGCCCCGTGGATGACATCACACAGCGGACCCCGTGTGATCTGCACATCCCGCTGAAAAACATAACAATAAAGATATGTTCGTACTTTTATGTTGTACGTATATTTTCTTGAATAACCTGTCAATCAACGTTCATTATTAACTAATAAGCAATCTTCTCAATAGGTCACGTCGGGCATGGCTATTCCAGTAGCCCGAGATGGCACCTACCACTCCCGGCCCGTTCCACCTTCGTACTCGAAGGTTGAAATTGAACAGGTGGAACACGGCTATGAAGATCTGGAGCTGGATATCCCCGGAGGAGACGGGGAGATGACGCTAGGAGAAACGGCTCATGGAATATTTCTCTGGAGGAAGATCTACATAAAATTCCCCGGACGAACAGCGTCTCCTATCGTTCCACCGCCCTCGCCTCCACGTGGGTCGTCTCCTCCGCCTCCTTCACCGCCTCCGCCTCCTGCGTCACCTCCACGAGCACCGACTCCTAAACGGCCGTCTCCAACTCCACCGCCTTCCAACCCTCCTCCGTCGCCACAATGAGCACCGACTCCTAAACGGTCATCATCCAAGAGCGCGTCGTCAATATCAAGCGGTCGTCCAAGAAAGACTCAGAGAATTGAGAAGACGCCGCCACCCGCACCAAAGCGGTCGGCCTCAAGCAGGGGGAAGAAAGCGGGCAAAGATGTACCCCGCTTGGCATGCAGCCACGAAGCCTATGGAGTTCAGCACGATCCCAAATATTAGACCCGATTTAAGACAATTCATTCAAGAAGCTGGAATTAATATGGATCGATTACACGGCGTGCACCGGCGAAGGCTCCGCTTAAAAACAAGTTCAACCTTGGAAAGCCTCTCGTCAAGCCGGATCTCGTGAAAAGGCTTCCAACTCAGATGTACCGCTTCCATCAGTGGTACATGCAACGATCCAGCAAGGGTGAAGACATGATAACATGCAAATATTCAGCGACTACTTCTTCGATGGAGATAACTACCTTTATATCCGATTCGAAGATATATTCGACTGTACCAACGTGATGCCCTTGACATCTCACTTCTAACCGCGCGGTTTTGTAAGTATCGCCCGGTTATTTTGTTTCTTACCTCCTTGAATTTAGTGACTAAAAATTTTTTAACCGTTGTAGAATGGCGATCCAATACGCAACAAGCACGAATGCACCAAGCATGGATTCATGGATCCACGAAAATCAACGGCCCATTGGTTGATCGGTTTCCTAATGACACAGTGGACAACATATACAACGCGCTTGTGAAGCAACCATTCCGGTCCTTCATCCTTCTGCCCTATAATACTGCGTAAGTTTTTTCTTTCTATCCCGTGCATACATAAAGTTCCATATGTTTCATCTAAACCAATTTACAGATTCTACTGGATTCTATTAGTACTTGACATGGGTCAGTCAAAGATCCATGTCTTTGACTCAATGGATAAACCAGAGTCCACGTACTCCCACATATTTGAACTGTTTAACAGGTAATGCCATCTTACTTTCTATTGCATATATGCGGTTCTCGGATAATTACGTGCTAACTTTCAACTGCACGTAGGGCATGGAAATGATTTCGGGGTAATGTTCACGGAAATAGGAAAGATAAGCTCTCTGTGCGGATGAAGTTTCCAGTGAGTAACATGCCTGCTCCAAATTTGAGTTGAATCATTATTATGTTCGAAAATATGATATGCATATTAAATATGTCGTCGTTTCTCTTTTAGTGTGCAAAACAGTCACAGGGCACCAACCTATGTGGATATTACGTCTACGACTATATTCACCGCTTTGTGACCGAAGTTAAAACTGTCGATGATCTAGATGTACGTATAACACCAATTCATACATTACGTATCGATTTCTTATTCACTTCATATATTTATTTCTCATTTCTTGTAATTAATGACAGCTTATGCGAGTAAGAGACGACCTTCCCCACGAAACTTTCATACAAGCCGCTCAGGAAGATTTGATGGGATTTATTAACGAGCAGGTCGTTGATCCCGCGGGGAGTTCTTCATTAGTTTTAGTAGCTAAACCACAGTAAAGTAGATTATAGACAATTTTTTATAAACTAGCTAGAAAACATGTATGAATATTGTACATATTTTGGTAATATATGTATATTTCCTTTCTTAAATTCGTTTAAATGTATGTAAACTATATATTTATGTGTATTATAATATATATGATATATATATAACAGTACTGCTGTAGAAATGGCAAATTAAAAAAAATTAATATTTAGTCCCGGTTTAAGCCACCAACCGGGACTAAAGATTGCGGAGCCGGCCATGTGGCTCCGCCACCTTTAGTCCCGGTTGGTGGCTTAAACCGGGACTAAAGATGCATCTCTAGTCCCGGTTATTTAACCGGGACTAGAGATAGTCCATCTCTAGTCCGAATTCGTAGTCCCGGTTTGACAACCGGGACTACTGAAGGTTACGAACCGGGACAGTGTGACTTTCTCCAGTAGTGTTCGCTGGGCAAACGAGCGAACTCGCGGCGGCCCTTGGTCTGCGATGGTATATTCATGTCAATTTTTTACAAACATGTATACTACTATAAAAATAATACGAAATAGAGTATATTTTCAAAAAAAATCAGCATTCACACTCATTCCTTCCAATTACTCAGTCTCCGACTCTTGCTGCCAGTAATTTTGACAAAAATAAGTATAAATAAATAATTACTCCAATTAATGTACATGATGGCATATATGTAACATCCTATCCGCATTAGCTTGACTCTAAGCATATTGAGTGGACCCACATACTATAGTATCCATTAATTATATTTTCGTTCTCATTTTACGTAAAAGGATCAATTCGGAAGTAGTATAGATGGAACATATAAAGTCCTATAAGCAAGCCTTCGTCCTCTTAAAATTTTAAGGTGTACTAAACCACCACCACAACACCGTCTCTGAACCACACGAGCTAACCCTACAACTAACACAGGCTTCAAACGTAAGATGTTACAATACATTTGTTCAATCAAAACGGCTAAAATCTTTATGTGAAGTTCGAGTGAATCGAGTACATGTACATGCATGCATGCAATCTACTCATCAGTCATCTGACAATCCCCATGACCTTTGATATGCCATGCTCATAGTGTACTTGGTAAATAACCAATGAGAGATCCATGACTTTCGAGAATACACATAAGATTATATTAAAACCGGCGGAACTTTACATCTGGCTATATAATAAAACGAAACCAAAATATATAAAAGTTCAAAACACTGTTAGAGTATAGTACATTTGTCCCGGTTGATAACTCCGTGTAGTCCCGATTGTCAAACCGTGACACTAAAAATCGCTATCTTTAGTCCCGGTTCAAATAACCAGAACTAAAAATGTATCTTTAGTTCCGGTTGAAACTATGAACCGGGACTAAAGATGGCGGCGTCACGTGGCTGGCTCCGCTATCTTTAGTCCCGGTTGGTGGTTTCAACCGGGACTAAAATTTTTTTAATTTTTTAATTTCCACCTGCTCTTAGCTTGCTGCTGCTTGTTTAAACACACATATATATATATTTATTTATACACATATAAATATTTACATATTTGCATATATATGTGTAAATACATAAGACATATATATATAACACATCACATACATATATATGCAAACAACATCAAAATTATTTTTTAACGATCGAATACAACAAAATTCACACATATATACAACAAATTGTCCACAAATTTGTTCACAAAATCGTTCACACAATATACAACAAAATACAATAACAATAAGTATTTTTCGCTCGTCGGTGCCGCCGGCTCTCCCTCGTCGTTGCCGGCTCTCGCGCGCCGCCGCTCCGGTCACGCGTGCCGCCTTTGTCCCGCTCACGCCGTGAGGAGATGGCGCGCCACTGCCGCCACCTCCTCCCCGCCGCCGCCATCTCCTCCCTTGCTTGCCGAGGGAAGAGGAAGAGGGAGAGGAAGAGGGAGAGGGAGAGAGCTGAGGAGAGACGGAGAGAGATCTGAAAAATATGCTAAGTGTTGGATCGGTGGAGAAGACGATGCGCGTTGGGAATATATATAGCCCTGAAATTTTTAGTCCGGTTGGTGTTACCAACGGGACTAAAGATAATTTCTCGCTATTTCCAATTCATCATTAGTCTCGGTTGGAGGGACTAAAGATAATTTCCCGCTATTTTCAATTCTTCTTTGGTCCCGGTTGGTGTCACCAACCGGGACTAAAGATAATTTTCCGCTTTTTCCAATTCATCTTTAGTCCCGGTTGGTGTCTAAAGATAATTTTCCGCTATTTCTAATTCATCTTTAGTCCCGGTTGGTGCCACTAACCAGGACTAAACATAATTTTCTGCTATTTTTCTAAATTTATTTGGTCCCTAGGGTTAACAATTAAATAATTAGTAAATAGGGCTAAATTAAATTCATTAAATATAAGTTTAAAATAATAATATTAAAATTTAATCAAACATAGATAATCCTAGACATTAATGTGCTCTTCTAGATATTGTTTCTCTTTTGGCCCTCTCTATTTTCATATTCATCTGAAGTTGTTGTTTTTTTTGAAAAATTCAACTTTTTTGTTTTATTTTTTTATATTTTTTATGGACTTAGGAGCACACGAGAGGTAATCACAGAAAATTTGAGCGTAAACAAGCAAAAGACATGGCCTGTGGAAAATTCAAAAGACATGCTCAGAATCGAAAAAAACTTCTGGCCTCGAAAAGGCAACCTTCTGAGGTGTTTTTGGGGAAAATAAAATTGCCAAATGCGGCAAATCGGCGGACGAATGCATCCGAAATTTTTTCTGATCGATTTTCGTATATGGAACGTCTCGATCGGAGTCCGTATGCGAAAGTTATGGCCGTTTTAAAACCGACTCCGAGTTAGAGGACAAAACGGGAACAATGCACGTAAAACTTGTTATACGCGCATAAACTAGACGTGACGGCTAGGGTTTGAATCTTCTTATCAATATATAGTTATCTCTCCGATTTATATATTTTCACCAAAATAATTTTACAAAAGATTTTATATATTAAGAATTATTAGTTAATAATAATATGATGATATGTAATTATAGTGTAATGATTAAATTAAAGCTTCCTTTTATCTTCAATCACCCACTTCCATATAACACCACACTCTTTAAAATTATAGATCCCCTCAAATTAATTTTAGGCCATTTGAATCATGTAGCAAAAATTGTATATTTTTATTAGGTTTAGTTAAAAAAATAAGCACATTCACTTTGTCTCGGTTGGTGTTACAAACTGGGACTAAAGATTTAAATGATCTTTAGTCCCAGTTCGTAACATCAACTGGGATAAAAAATGAGATCTTTAGTACGGGTTGGTGCTATAAATCGGGACTAAAGAGGCTGTCAGAGATTGTCAGAACCTGTCAGAACGTCGGACATTTTTAGTCCCGGTTGGTAATACCAACCGGGACAAAAAATAGCATCTTTAGTCCCGGTTGATGTTACCAACTAGGACTAAAGATGTCTGGCGCTCTGACAACCTCTGACAATATTTGACGTGTTACGAAGCAGGACTAATGTTCAAAAATCCGTAGACATTACCAACCGGGACAAAAAATAGCATCTTTAGTCCCGGTTGGTGTTACCAACTAGGACTAAAGATGTCTGACGCTCTGACAACCTCTGACAATATTTGACGTGTCACGAAGCAGGACTAATGTTCAAAAATCCGTAGACCTTTTAAATCGGGACTAGAAATATTTTTTAGTCCTAGGTAATATTCAAACTAAAACTATTATGGATTTTGATATCCATAAATTCTTCAGTAGTGAAAGAAACAAAAGGAAAAATAGAAAAAAGCAGAAGCTATCAGCCCGGGCTATATCTTGTAGACTGTGGCGCGACAAAAGAATTCAGTAGATCTGGTGTCCGCCAAAGTACAGCATCCATCAAAGAACCATGATAATTGATAAATAGATGATGCCTTCCACTGAGTTCTGAATCCCTCTATGTGTATCTTTCCACGGCCTTAATCTCTGAAACCTCTCAATCCTCTCTATACAAATATATATATATATATATATATATATATATCAGTAGAATCCTCATATTCCTGAGGTCTACACCATTTTTATTTCGAGTAGATTACAATCCTATATATCTGTACACCTGATCTGCTATGGTCAAACAAAACACTGAAAATATCTCGATGTGAGAATGTTTATGATTTTGTTCTAACTTGTTTTGCCCACCTCTATGTCTATAACTCTATATGTAGTATTTATCAAGAGTAAAGTTTGAAAGCATTTATGCAAACAAATACACACTACCAGATAAACGGTTTTTCTATACGAGGCACCCAATAGGTTTCAGACGGGCCATAAGTAGTCGCGTCTGGAAAAACCAAAGATGTATTATCCCGTGCAGTCCACTTAAGCGACCGCACGGGATAATCCATTTTTCCGTGCGGTCGCTTAAGTGGACCGCACGGGATGATGTCCATGTATTTTTTAAACCAATTTAGAGATGTAAGGTTTTAATTATCTATAAACCTATTGAATTCTCCATCTAATTCTTGGATATGGGATAGAATAAAAAGAAAAAATATTTTTTTCACAACACAAGTAGCAATATAACTTTATATGTTGTGATATTGAGTTATGATATTGAGTTAATGTTAAGGTTATATACAAATATATACAAGTTCATAACTTCTTATAAGCTTTATAAATATGAAATTTAGAGTTCATTTAGATGAAATTAACACAGAGTGGCTCTCATTGCACATATAATACAGTTTGTACGTGTATAACAAGTTTTGTGTGCATTGTTCTCGTTTTGTCATCTAACTCGGAGTCGGTTTTTAAAACGGTCATAACTTTCACATACGGACTCCAATCAAGACGTTTCATATATGAAAATCGATCGAACAAAAATTTCGGATGCGTTCGTCAGTAGCTTCGCTGCGTATAGCGATTTTATTTTCCCCAAAACGGCTCGAAGGTTGCCTTCTCGAGCCGGAAGCTTTTCTCGATTCGGCGTGTCTTCGAATTTTCCACAGCCCACGTCTTTCGCTTGTTTGGGCTCAAATTTTTTGTGGTTATCTCTCATGTGCTCCTAAGTCTAGAAAAAATATTTAAAAAATACAAAGAAAAGGTCGATTTTTTTCCAAAAAATGGGTTATTACTTAAAAAATAGAAAAAATATTTTTTTTTCACAACACAGGTGACAATATAACTTCATATGTTGTGATAATGAGTTAATGTTGAGGTTATGTACAAATTTGAGTAATATACAAGTTCATAGCTTCTTATGAGTATAAATATTAAAACTTAGGATTCTTGAACTATAACACAAATGTAACTATTTATGAACAACATATAGTCTCACTTGATCAAAACTGATTGAATTTGTTATGACAATGTTATGGAACAAAATTAAGTTGTACTGTTAATTTATAGAATTTTCTCACCAAATTTAGATATTATTATATTTTTTAAAATTTAATTTAGAGATGTAAAGATTATTGCATGCGGGCAGCTTAAGAGCCCGCACGGAAAGATAGTTTTTCCGTGCAGGTTGCTTAAGACGTCCGCATGGAATGATAATCTTTCTGTGCGGGTAGCTTAAGCGGCCGCACGAAAAGATTATCATTCCATGCGGGCACTTAAGCCGCTCGAACGGAAAGATTATCTTTCCGTGCACACACTTAAGCCGCCCGCACACGATGATCACCACTGCCTATATAGGTGCGTGCGGGCTCCAAAATTTTCTAACACCCGACGAGACAAAATCCAGATCCCGCCTCCACCGTCGAGGGCTCTCGCCTTCGCCTTCGCCTCCCCACCGCCGGCCTCCTCCGCCTCTCGGCCTCCACCGCGGCCTCCCCGCCGCCGGCCCTCCACCGCCGCCTCCACCGCCACCGCGCCCATGACAACGATTGCGGAGGCTTCTCGGATGTGCCAGCGCATCGCCGCCTCCATCGACGATTGCCTCCACCGCCTGCCACCTCCACCACCGCCACCTCCACCGCCGCCGCCTCCACCTCCACCGCCGCCACTACCACCGACGACGACGACGCCACAATCGTCGCCGGCGCCGGCCGTGAAATTATTTTTTTTGTAATTTGTGATTTGAATTTAGTTGTCAATTTAGTTATATATGTGAAATTATTTGTAAATTATTTGTAAATTAAATTGTACAAAGAAATTAGTTGGAAAGTATATATGTGAATTTGTGATGATGTGAAATTAATTTTGTGTTATTTGTGATGTGATATTAGTTATCGATTTAATATCATTAAATAATTCAATAATTCATATAGGATAGATCTATCTTCCCGTGCGGGCCACTTAATACGTCCGCACGGAAAGATCTATTATGCTGTGCGGGCGGTTTAAGTGGCCCGCACAGGATAATAGATCTTTCCGTGCGGGCCTCTTAAGCCGCTCACACGGAATAATAGATCTTCCCATGTGGTTGGGCCTCACGCACGCGAAAATTTGATTTTCCCAAATCTTTTCGTGCGTGCGGGTCGGCCTTCCGCACGAAAAGATATCTTTTGGCCGGCATGCAAAAATCGTTTCTCCAGTAGTAGTGATAGACAGGGTTTAAATTGATCAATTTCAACTTGATCCACAAGACCACAACTATCAAGTATGAGCATTTATGTGATCGCCAATCTGAATGCGAGGCAGTGAGCGACGCCCCTCGCCTAGCTTTGAAATGACGTGAACTTGAAGCGAATCAAGTGATTGGATAAAAAGATAAAGAAAAAAGTGTTTCTACCCAAAATTTTCGTCCGCCTGACTATTTTGCAGAAAACCCATTGAGTGTTTATAAAATTAACCCGCAGTCTCAATGTTTAAAAGAAAGGGAGGGTTTGGATGAAAAAAAGACCTCCTGCGCCCCTCCCGCCCGTCTCCATCCGCGCCGCGCCTGCGCTCCTCCCTCCCGTCCCCATCCACGCCGCGCTCCGACTTCACCCGTTGCAACGCACGGACACAGTTACTAGTAAAAATAAAAATAAAAATAAAATGTAGGAGATGGGCTTGGAGGGCGCGGATGAAGGCGCGTCAGCCGCTGGGCGGGTCGTGCTTACACATGGGCCTTATCCATGCAATCCCTTGGCCCATTGGGCTCCGCTCCTGCATGTGAAATTTACCGTTATTATGGCAGAAAAATGACACGAAATGGCTCTTCTTCTGAAGTTTAGCCATCTTCTCATAACCAATTTATCAAATGAGTAATATAAAAAATATTGCAAGGTATCATTTAAGAAACACAATACAACGCAGACTAGGATCAAAAGAAATTATTACACTTTTTATAGCAAGCAGATCTTACATTTTGATCGAACTCGTATTGATGAAGGATGTACGTGCAGGTAGTTGAGAGAACAGTGTTAATAATAATCGCATAAGACACCAAAACGTTAGTTTTTTTAAAAAAAATGTATGAAAATTTGTGTTAGTTTGCATCATAATCAGGAAACCAAATACCTCAACATTTTTTTCAAATACCCTTATCAGTCAAGTTGCATTATCAGTTTTTACCGTTTTGGAGTATATTCATACTCTGCACGCATTTGATCTTTTAGAGACAAATATATTTTCACGACCTCAGGCAGTCAGGCTATACCACCAAAAGAGATGTGTTCTGTTTGTTGCAGAGCAGAGAACCTAACCTGGACTAATTATTGACTGAAATTTACAGTCATGGCATAAAAAGAACTACAAAAATTTAATGGCAGCTCTTCTGAAGTTGTAGCCTTCTCTTCAGAACTAATTTATCAAGTGATACATGAAATAAAATTATGGTCAAGCATAAATTACCTCACAAGATTGATGAATTTATGTATTTGAAGATCATTTGAACATATTATAGTCATCTCAAAGCACAACGTTGCTTAGAGAAGAGGATATTTATTGGCTTGAACGCTCAAAAGCAACAAAGCTGTTATTAGGGGATGATAATACTAAATATTTTCATCTTTTAGCAAATGGGAGGAAAAAAACAAAAATTACACAGTTAGAGCAGGATGAAGGAATCATTGTTGGGGATGATAATCTAAAGACCTATATAACATAATACTATAAAGGATTGTTTGGGCCTTCTATGCCAAATTCTTTCTCAATGGACGAGACTATGAGGCATGACATCCCTCAAGTATCGGAGGAGGAGAATGAGGCATTAACGGTTCCATTCAGTGAAGAAGTTAGAAGGGTAGTTTTTTACATGGAACATAATAAGACACCAGGGCCGTGACATGGAACATAATAAGGCACCAGGGCCGGATGGTTTTCCAGCAGAATTTTATCAATCCTTTTGGGAAGTCATAAAACCAGATTTAATAAGCCTTTTTAATGAATTTTATGTAGGACAATTGTCCATTCATAGTCTTAACTTCGGAATTATTACTCTTCTACCAAAAACTACGAAGGCTGTGAGGATTCAACAGTATAGGTCTATTTGTCTCCTTAATGTAAGCTTTAAGATTATGACGAAGGTGTTGAATAATAGAATTTTAAAAGTGGTTGACAAACTTATTGGTCCTTCTCAATCAGCTTTCGTGCCAGGACGTTATATCCTGGATAGGGTAGTAACTTTACATGAAACGATTCATGAATTATATCGAAAAAATCAGGATGGTGTAGTTTTGAAACTAGATTTTGAAAAGGCTTATGACAAGTTAAATTGGTCTTTTATTCAACAAGTGCTAAGAATGAAAGGATTCTCTCCAAAATGGCATGATTGGATTTCTAAAGTAATGACTTGTGGAAGTGTTGCTGTCAAGGTTAACGATGGTATAGGTCACTATTTTCAAACAAAAAAAGAGTTCGTCAGGGGGATCCCTTATCTCCAATTTTATTTAATATAGTGGTGGATATGTTGGCCATATTAATTTCTAGGGCTAAAGAGGCTGTGCATATTCATGTGGTTGTGCCACATCTGATTGATAAAGAGTTGTCAGTCCTTCAATATGCAGATGACACAATTATTTTTATGGATAATGATCTTGAGAGGGCAAAGAACATGAAGCTCTTGCTTTGTGCCTTTGAACAACTTTCAGGGCTTAAGATCAATTTATGTAAAAGTGAATTGTTCTGTTATGGATCATCTAGAGATAACCAGCTTGCATACTCTCAAATTTTTGGTTGTGATATGAGTTCCTTACCATTTAGATACTTAGGTATTCCGATGATTCATAGAAAACTTTTAAATAAGGATTAGAAACATGTGGAGGAACGTTTTCAAAAGAAACTTAATTGTTGGAAAAGTAAAATGTTGTCAGTTGGTAGAAGGTTGGTCTTGGTTAACTTTGTGTTAAGCAGCCTTCCAATGTACATGCTTTCCTTTTTTGAACTACCTAAAGGGGTTCTGAAGAAACTTGATTACTTTCAGTCTCGCTTTTTTTGGCAAAGTGATGATCACAAAAAAATACAGGTTAACGAGATGGAATGTAGTTTGTAGTCCCAACGACATAGGAGGCCTATGAGTGCTTAATTTAGCTGTCCAAAATAAGTGTCTTCTAAGTAAATGGTTGGTACGTTTGCTTAATAGTGATGACATGTGGCAACAGATAATTAGAAATAAATATTTACAAAATTGATCTTTGACTCAGGTTCATCATATGCCTAGAGACTCTCATTTTTGGGCTAACCTCATGAAGGTCAAGGATGAGTTCCTATCCATGGGTAAGTTTGATTTAGCTGATGGGTCTCAAGTTCGATTTTGGGAGGATGCGTGGATTGAGGCGCGACCTCTTAAACTTATATTCCCGGGCTTGTATAGTATAGTGAGAAAGAAAAGTACGTTAGTGAGTACATTTTTGTCTACAGTATCATTAAGTGTAGCCTTTAGAAGATCTTTGGTGGGTGATAATTTGCAGGCATGGCTTCAAATTGTTGCTATGGTTGCTGATGTTCAGTTAACAGACCAAAGGGATCATTTTAGGTGGAGGTTACATCAGAATGGACTATTCATAACAAAATCTATGTATAGAAAGATAGTGACATCACAATTATTGTGTTACAATATGTTTTTATGGAAACTGAAGTTACCTCTCAAAACAAAAGTATTTTTGTGATACTTGTACAAGGGGGTTATTTTAACAAAGGATGACTTGGCAAGACGCCATTGGCAGGGAGACAAGAAATGTTGTTTCTGTTCTGAGAATGAAATAATTCAACATTTACTCTTTGATTGTCATGTTGCTAGTTTTCTTTGGCGAATTATTCATGTGTCATTCAATATACAACCTCCTTCTAGTATACATAATTTGTTCACGACGTGGTTGACATGAATTAATAACAAGCTCAAATCTTGTATTCTTGTGGGTGCAAGTGTAATTTGTTGGGCAATATGGATATCCAGGAATGATGTTGTATTTAATACAACATTAGTGCCTTCTTATTTGCAGATCTTCTTCAAGGGAACATACTAGACCAAGTATTGGTCAGCACTACAGAAGTAGTAAGCTCGTCAATTGATGAAAGCGGGTTGTGTGAAAATTGAAAGAATTGCTATGGAGATGTTTGCTAGGCATGGATGACGGTTTATTAATAGAATTGCTTTGTAATAAGAATAGTTGTTCTTTTCTTTATTTTCTCATGGATCAAAATGTTGTCTTCGAGATTCCTCGAAATTCTACATCATAAGTTTGTAATAATGAACAACTATATGCATTTATCAATGTAGAGACTGAAATATTAATATATTCTCTTTTATAAAAGAGTATGGACATAATCTTGTGTGCAAACAGCAAGGGAAACAAATTTGCTTCTTGCTGTGAGAAATTATTCTTGTACTTTATCGGATGAATACCATGTGACTGATGTCTGTGTCTACTGCTAGATGATGTTGGTTCTGCTATTGTTGATGTAGTATTCTATTTTGCTCATTTGTTTCCGAACTTTTTCATCTCTCATTTCCTCTTTTGACAAAAGGAACTGCACAGGAGCCCCCGCAAGTTGTAATTCGTGATTAAATTGATCAAAGTACCAGCGAAGTTGATTTGTGTAGTCTCCTCGACAGTTCCATTTTCTTCAACCAAACTGATGAGGCAGAGCTGGGAACTAGTAAATCAACAAGGCATAAATGACGCATCCTCATATTTCAATTCAGAAAATGCGCATAAAACCATCACTGCCCTTTTATTCTCGGTGCCTCCTAATCCCATGTTTAATTTGTATTTACTATTACTATGTGCATGCACTGAATCCATCTCACACTGATATAGTGATATGTGCTCATGGACATGTTTTCTGCGCTCATTTGAACTCTCCCACCTCTAGATTACAACTGGAAGCCAAAAAACAAGCACACATCTTTCTATTGCACGTACTCTCTTGTGTGAGTGCCTTGCTTGCCTTCTTGTCTCTTTTTCTTCTCTCTGGAAGATCTTGTTTTATCTGGGCAAAGTAACATGTATCCTGTTGAACCTGGATATATGAATGAGTTGATGAAGTCACTACCAGAAACCAGATTAGCCCTGACGGCTAAAATCCGTACGTCGTAAGTAAACTAAATATCGTCAAAAAAATAGGTCCTGATATGTCATCGTCAGGAAAATACAACTAGTCTACAATTAGAAGCAGTTGATAGATCAATGCTATTGAACCACACACATCTTGCTTAATGAACCAAATTTTAATTTCCTTTCTATTAATAAATGTATATACATCCGTATCCAGCAGAGAAGACCACTGTAGAGTGCACGCATCATATGTTGATGACATGAAATATGATTCATTAAAACACAAGACTTGTTTTTTTATTATAAAAAATGCTTGTGCGTTGTGACAGGAATAATTCGAAGGAATTAAGTAAAAAAATAGTATGACGACAGAAGATCGAGTGGGGTGGCAACATGAAAGAGAGATATGCATCGTATTACGTCACCTTTCTCCAATTTGTCTTCTCTCGCTTTCATTGCCTGCACTGTTGACTCATATTATTGCTGAATGTGTTCATTTGGTAAGAACAATTACAATAAAGGAAGAAAAATAGAGAGGGGAAGATCAAGTTGACCAAGAACGCAGTGTGAGGGCCTTCCAGCATCTGAACCACAAGAATAAATACAGAATTTCTGTAATCTAAAATTTGAAAGATGATGTTAATTTAATAACTGATACTAACTTGGTAAGAAGATGCTTCTAGATCGATACATTTAACTACATCTAACAAAAAAAGATGAATAATTTCAGCATTTTATTCAGCTAAGTGGTATTTGATATCTTAGCCAATCCTTGGTTAGGACTTAGGAATTGGGGCTATCAAGCAGCACACTTCTACCTAACGTCTACATACGAATCTTTTTAGATAATAAAAGTTTTATTAGACTCAGTTTATTACATCAAAATGATACAACTCACTGAGCTACCTTCGGTCTCTGCAAAGAATGCACCACCTTCGGCCTCTGCAAAGAATGCATATAGCCAAAAAAAAGCAGAAGGAAAGACACATGCTACACGACTTCCTAACACCAGAGAAGGCATGAAACATGATCATTAGTGGCTAGCAATCTGGAGACTAGACCGTCACCCATGCTTCGGGGTAAAAAACTCATGCGTCACCCGGTCCAAATAACGTAATACCACCAAAATAGTATTACGGTGTCTAGGCTGAGAGAGGATGGCCCAAGTACGAAGCCATCGGGTAGCTAGAAATATACCCTGCAAAGGAGAACATACCATCTTGTTGTCAAAAATTGTTGTATTCCTGCTTAGCCAAATGGACCAACATAGAGTCGTTGCCCCCATCAAAAGTAGGTTCCTCATATCGAGCGGAACACATGAAACCCAACTTCCAAACATATGACAAACATTGTGAGGAGGTTTTAAATTAAAGATCAGGTAAATGATAGACCAAACCAAACGAGATACACCACAGTGAAAGAATAAATGTTGGATGGTTTCATCATGGGGACAAAAACAACACTTCTTGCTTCCATTTCAGTTTCTCTTAGCAAGGTTGTCTTTTGTTAGAATCACTCCCCGACGCAAATAGCAAAGGAAAAATTTTACTTTTAAAGAGACTTTCAGCTTCCAAATCCATTTGTTGTTATTTGGAACCCCTGTATATGTTAGAGCTAGATAATGAGATTTTACCGAGAAGATCCCATTCGGGGTGATATTCCAATAAAACTCATCTTGCTCTTTGGTATAGGGTAAGGTCCGCTAATCTAGGCAATAAGCTATGCCAAGCCGCTAGCTTTGACCCAATTAAATCCCGTCGCCAAGCAAAGCACGGAATATTGTTTTGGAAGATCTGAGCTATGGTCGACTGTTTATGCCTTACAATGTTATAGAGACATGGGTACTGTTCTCTTAACGGGGCATTACCCAACCATTTGTCTTCCCAAAATCTAACCTGAGAGTCGTCTTTGAGAGCCGTCTTTAATCTTGAAGGATCTAAACCGAAAAAAATCATATTTGACCTTCATTAGACTAGCCCAAAAGTGGGAGTCTCCCGCTTTCCAATAGGATTGAGAGAGAGGTTGTGATCCCAGATATTTATTACATAACAGTTGTTGCCACATTCCATCAGAAGTGAGAAGTTTGTACAACCATTTACTAAGCAAGGCTTTGTTCTTTAACTCAAAGTCATGAACTCCTAGACCTCCTTGATCTCTTGGCCGACACAAAATGTCCCATTTGGCAAGTCAGTATTTCTTCTTATGACCATCCCGTTGCCAATAAAATCTAGATCGAAAGTAATCAAGTTTTCTAAGTACTTCGCTAGGTATTGCAAGGAAGGACATCATATACATTGGGAGACTACTAAGGACTGAGTTTACCAAAGTAAGCCGTCCACCCAATGAAAGAAGTTTACCTTTCCAACTACTCAGTTTCTTTTCAAAACGCTCGACAACTTCATTCCATTCCACATTTCTCAATTTCCTGAAATGAATCGGGAGCCAAGATACCGTAGTGGAAAGTTGCCAATCTGACAGCCAAAGAGTTGGTTATACTGGTCCCTGAACTCAAGAGCTTCCCCAAAACAAAATAGCTCATTCTTATGAAAATTTATTTTTAGCCCCGACAATTGCTCAAAAGCTAAGAGCACAGTCTTCAAGTTTTGAGCCTTCTGAAAGTCATGACTCATGAACAGAACTGTGTCGTCGGCATACTGAAGTAAAGATAGGCCCGCATCGATCAAATGGGGTATGATGCCCTCAATTTGCCCTTGTCTTTTGGCTCTTTCTAGCAGTGTGGCAAGCATATCAGCGATAAGGTTAAAAAGGATTGGAGAAAGAGGATCTCCTTGCCGAAGGCCTTTTTTAGTCTGAAAGAAGGGCCTGACTTCATCATTGACTTTAACTGCCACACTACCCCCGGAGATAAAGGACTCAATCTAAGAAATCCACTTGGGTGAAAAGCCTTTCATCCGAAGAGTTTGCAACAGAAAAGGCCATTTAACCTTATCATATGCCTTCTCAAAGTCAATTTTGAAAATCACCCCATTCAACTTCTTCCTGTGTAACTTGTGAACCATTTCATGTATGATGACGACTCTATCTAAAATATTTCGTCCACGCATGAAAGCCGTTTGGGTTGGATTCACTAAATGATCAGCCACCGAGTTAATTTGGTTAGTTGCCACCTTAGTGAATAATTTAAAGCTGGCATTTAATAAGCAAATGGGTCTATATTGTTGGATTCGATTAGCTTCACTAACTTTGGGAACTAAAGTGATTACCCCAAAATTTAGACCAAAAATTGGGAGGTTGCCGGTATGGAATTCTTTAAAAAGGTTTATCAAGTCATACTTAATAACCTCCTAGAATTTCTGGTAAAATTCAGCTAGGAAACCATCTGGCCCAGGAGCTTTATTATGCTCCATGGCAAATATGGCTTGTTTCACTTCTTCTTCCGAAAATGGGGCAGTCAGAAATTTATTTTCATCTTGTGAGACTTGGGTCAAATCCTCAACCACCGTCTCATCAAGGGAAAACGAACTAACCTTCGGAGGCCCAAACAGTTTCTTATAAAAACTCGTAATATATGTTTTTAGCGCATCCACCCCTTCAATTTTTCCTTCCTCCTGGTCTAGAAAAAAGATCATCTTCTTCCTTTTTTTACTGTTGGCTATCAAATGAAAATAATTTGTGTTATTATCTCCTAATAACACGTTTGAAACTTTTGACCGCTAGTACCATTTGATTTCCTCCTCGCGAAGCAGACTCGCTAAAGAATCTCTCAATTGATCAAGCATAAATCTTTCTTGATCCGAAAGTATTCGTTCTTCTGCTTTAGTGTCTAGGTGGTCAATAGTGGTTTGTAATTCCATCTTTCTCTTCTTATAGACCCCACTCGTATGAGCAGCCCACCCTCTAAGATGACAACGTAAAGCGCTCATTTTGTTATTCCAACGTTGGACTGCATTATTTCCCTTGACTGGTTTATTCCAAATCTCGAGAACGCGATCATGGAAATCATCACGCAGAAACCAACCAAGTTCCAGCTTAAACTGTCTGGTGTTTCCGGTGAAAGCCTCTTCCCCTGAGTTAAGAAACAAGGGCGTGTGGTCAGACACCCGTCTATCAAGAGCATGTACCGAAACCAGAGGGTACTTGGATTCCCAGTCCGTTGAAGTGAGAACTCTATCAAGTTTCTCATAAGTCGAATTGGAAGGAAATTTGCCCAAGTAAATTGTCGACCCGCGAGATCAATTTCTCTTAAATCAAAGCTATCAATCACAACATTGAAGAGAAAAGGCCACCGGAGAGTGAAATGGTCATTGTTTTTTTCCACACCACTTCTCAAAATGTTGAAGTCGCCTCCCATTAAAGTAGAGAGATAATTTTGTTGGCATGTACGCACTAATTCCGCTAAGAAACTAGATTTAAAATCATCCTGAGCCAAACCATACACTGCCATCAAAATCCATTTAAAATTATCTTTCTTGTTGTTGAGATGGAATTTAACAAAATATTCCCCTTCAACAACTAGAGAGACATCCATCGAAGTCGCATTAACTCCCAGAAGAATACCGTCTGATCGACTTTTAATGAAAGACAATGCAGACAAAATTAGCACCCCAGAGAGGCGATCTAAATTTGTCCTTGCCATGTCCCCCTTCCTTGTCTCAAGCAAAGCAACAAAGTCTATGATGTGCTGATTTCAAGACGTAAATTTTACTGTAGCAATCAAGAGTTGTTTCCTGTAACCTAACCAAAGCAAGCAAATAAATGTTTACTATGCCATACTTTAGATTTTGAGCTACAAAACTATCCAAGGTTCATGAATAACAACTAACAACAATTCCATTAATAATAAAAATATGGTAAGATTGTCTGGATTCGTTTCACCTGCAAAGGGCAATGCAGTGCAGGGGTGCAGGTCTGTCTGCTCATGTGGTTCCACGGTTTTCGGTTGCCATGCCATCTGCATAAATGTTTGTCATCACCTTCAAACGTCATTGGTTGCATTGGCTGATTGGCCCATCATGAGAATAAGAATGGTTCTGTGACGCTTGCCGGACAGCTCGACCTCACACACCAAGTCGTCGCTGCGTCTGGACGAAGCCGGTTGATAGAGACAGTCCCAACGTTGTGAAGCTTGAGGCTTGATGACGGTGGTGACGGAAAGCTTAGTTAATACTAATCCTCCCCCGCCGGCTCTAGCCATGCATGGGCAAGGGTGTAGAAGCACGACAATAGGGCAGGAGGAGAATCACACTTAGGTGCGTTGGAGACTTGGAGCTCATCCCCGGTGAAAAACTGACAATGGCGACGAGAGCGTCCGGACCGTGCCGCCACGGCTAAAGTGCGACCCAGTTCGCGTCACCAGACTGCGTTCTGTGTTACCTGTGCACATACTCCCTGCCGCTCAGGTCGAGCTGGCCGCCGCCGCCAAGGCCAGAGAGCACGTCAAACATGCCAGGGCAGTAGAAGCAGACCAGCCCGATCAGAGACTCCTGGACCAATGGCGAGTTGTACCGTAGCCGCAGCCGCAGCCGCCGCCACCGCCAGCGACTCCACATCCTGCACCGCCGCAATCATGGCCATTCCTCTAATCCTGGGTTAAATTGGATCAAATTGGAATGGAATGGGATCATTTTTGGTTAATGTAGTGCCTTGTTTTTTCAGCGGCCGCTGGATTTATGTTTGCATGTGTAAACTCTAGTTTGGGGTGGGGTTTCATCCTTGAGAAGAACAGATCCAGGCATCTGTTCTGTTGGTGTTGAGATGCATAGTTTCTACGTCTCGAAAATCTTATCACAAGAAACTATCATCCCAATGCATAGTTTCTAATAGTAGTTTCTAAAGATAAAAAAATTCAATATGCAATCAAAAAATAGCCAATCAGATGTGGAATATAATCATGTGATCCACTTAATTAAACTTACACTGGTATAATATGTACACGACATTGTACTGCTTTAGCCCAAATCGTGCAATTGGTCCAGTACATCTCACATATAAACAACTGTTAGACTTGCACATTCAGGAGAAGAAATTTTAACATCATCAGCACCTTTTTGTGTTCCCCTAAAATAGAACACCAGAAACATGTTTTGCTCAATCTAAACCAAAAATATAGCGTGATATAGACAAGATAATCCATTAAAAAATTATGAAGAAGACAGCATATTTTTTATGGTAATCTACCAGTACATCTCATATATAAGAACCATGACATATTAAATTTTTTTGAGCTATTAGACTTGCACTTTCAGATTACGCATATAAACCATCACAGATAAAGAACCATCACAGATTACGTAAACTCTCTACCTCCGGATAATATCAACATAAACCAAAAAGTTTTTTATGAAAGTCTACCTCCAGATAATAGCCATGACTCATCCATTACAATAGCAATAGAAGATTAGATATGAAATATAAACTAAATAGATTATAATATTTAGATAATATTAAGCCATCCATCATCATCCTTCATGCACAACTCTATGTCCATCATTCTCAAAGCAGACCTGTTAAAGAAATGATAATGGGTTAGTAACTTAACAAAATTATCTTGGAGTAGCCATTAACAAAATCTCTCTTGGTTCTTGAACATGAAAGCTAGTTTGTGCATTAATAATTCTACCTAATTAGTTTGATGCCCAATTTTTTGCCATATGTGATCAATCAAGTCAAATTGAAGTTGCCTATCACGATCACGAATCTCGCTATTTCTTTGTAGTTCGTCCTCCATCACAGAATCATGTCCATGACATATTGTAGATGGTTGGACAGTAGACGTGGTTGCTTCCTCGTTCAAGTCAAAAGAGTTGTCCACTATATCCTTCTCATCCTCGATTATCATGTTGTGAAGTATTATACAAGCTAAGATGATATTCTCAAGATCACCTTGTTCATATAGACGTGCCGAACGATGCAAAATGCAAAAACAAGATTGTAAAATCCCAAATGCACATTCAACATCTTTTCTTGCCCCCTCTTGTTGTTTTGAAAACAACTTGTGCTTAGCTGATTGTGGTGCACGTATGGACTTAACAAAAAACAACCCACTCTAGGTAAATTCCATCTGCAAGATAATAAGGTTTGTTATATTGCTTTCCATTCACATAGTAGTGCACCTGGGGAGCTTCTCCTCTTAACTGATTGACAAACAAAGTATATTGATTCAACACATTGATGTTATTGTTGGATCCTGCCACTCCAAAAAAAAGCATGCCATATCCATCGGTCATGTGAAGCAACGGCCTCTAGAATGATTGTTGGTACACCATGATCACCACGAGTATATTGTCCCTTCCATGCGTAAGGACATTTTTCCAAATGCCAATTCATACAATCAATGTTGCCTAACATGCCAGGAAAACCACGACGCTCACCGATATCCAACAATCGTTCTACATCTTGTAATGTGGGTCGTCTCAAGTACTCTTCACCGTATACTTCAATGATACCTTTCACAAACATTTTCAAGTACTCTACACCAGTACTTTCTCCCATCTCCATATATTCATCATGCCGGTCTACTGAGCCGCCATATGCTATTGTACACTTATGAATTGGCGAGAATCCGGGACGATTCAGGGCATCCATCCGTAAGGTGAAAACTCAGACCACCCACTTAAGGCCTCAACAATCTTCAGAAAGAGGGGTCTCCTCATCCTAAATCTTCTACGAAAAATAAACTCATTGTAGATTGGATTAGGCGAGAAGTAGTCATCCATTAGTTGTTGGCTGGCCTCTTCACGAGGTCTCTCCACATATCGCCTAGGACCACGCTGAGTTCTTCCACCTTGTAAACATTCAGCAAGATGCTGCATTTCAGCTACTAGATGATCGCCTAAATCATCTATAATTTCTTGCTCCATAATATACTCATCGAAAGGATACAAATCAATAGGATTGATGCTGCCATCTTCATCCATTCAATGCAGCAAAAGCAGAAAGCGGGCAGCATATAGTACTGTAGAATCAGAGCTATGACGATGTGGAAAGCAGAGAGGTGTGCATAGCAGTGATAGAATATGGAGGAGAGAGTGAATGAGTGTAGTGGCTCTGCATATGTTCTTATACACAAATATGTAAGACGTGTCGTGGTTGTGCATATGAAAGGTTGCAGGAATGTGGAGGAGTTTCAGTTTTTTGTTTCACACTTGCAGCAGATGGAAGAAATAAATACTTTCAATTTCAGATCAGAAGTAAATACTTTCAGTTTCAGATCAGAAATAAATTAAATACTGTCAGTTTCAGATCAGAAATTAAATGAGTTTCAGTTTCATGCATTATAAAGATCTCAGCTCCCAGCAGCATCAGCTTTCCTAAGTTTAAGAACTGGCAACAGAAGCAACATTGTCATCAACAGAATCTGACATTTTTTCTGCATTCTGATGCAAACTGTCCATATGTGAGCATTACTATGTTCACTATCTTATTTGTAGAGTTAATTAATCGTCAACAACTTAAATTTACGTTTACAAGAATCCCTTATGCCAGGTCAAGAAACCAATGCAAGTATAGAACCAATTAAATCACCCAACCAAAAATAAAAGGGCAATGGCCATCAGTTTGTAGGATTGCATGATACATACAGCTCCATTGTCATGAACAGAAAATAATTCATGTTCCATGAAAGAAAACTAATATCTCTTTTCCAGTTATTTGGTAGTTTCTAAATTGGATCAATCAGGCACAGGAAAGGTAATTAATTTCCATTCCTAAATACAGAAAATGGTACAGGAAAGGTTAAAGGATTTCACACCTTCCACACCTTTCAGTGCAGATCATCAGCACATAACTTGAACCTCCTTAACTTTCACTGCATTGTTGAGCAAACATAAATATCAATCATAAATATCAGAATGTCTACAAATGATTAGCATACAAGTTGCAGTATCATACCTTAGGAAATAAAGCAATTATTAGGCTATCTAGAGCCAAATTTCTCTTAGCCAAAGCATCTGCACTAAGATGATCAGTAGACGCAAGCAGTAGTTGTGCGTAAGTTTCTAGCATTTTACTTTTAGTTTGCTCATGTGTTGTTTCGTGACTAATCTTAGATATGTCATGACTAATCTTTAGCTGCTTCAATCTTTTTCTCAGCCAAGCTTTGCTGAATTTCAGACATCTTCTCTCTGTCTTCCCTATTCTTGGTGCTTGCTTCAATAAACTTGTCAAGTTTTACATTGAATTCAGACAATGCATCACTTGTCTTCTTGTTGCCATTGAGTTCAGTTTTTGCTCTCTTATGTCCCATAGGGTGCTTTTGTCCATCTAATTCCAAATTCACCACTTGAACTGGGTTCGATTTTCCACTCTTTTCCATCTTCATCCTATTCAGATATGCTGACCACTTCTGTTCACCACGTACTACCTTCCATATGTGCAACAGATGGAAGGCCTTACCATTATTTTGACTGGCATACACCTCTAATGATTTGTCAGTCAACTGATCATCACTCATCCCACTTTGCCACACTCTACCAGTATTCACCCAACATCCATGAAAATCTGATAATGGTTTCTTAACACGATCCCAACATATTTTAAGTTGGTTTCGGTTCCTCTTACGACTATTTTCTGTTACGTTGTTGTATTCTATAGTAACATCTGCCCAAAAAGCATCTGCCTTCCTTCCATTTCCATCGATCGGGTCCTTTGAATTATTCAACCAAGCACTGGCCTGCAATTTCAGAATCAACAAAAAAATATATCGATCTCAGTGGGCAAACATGGACAAATCTATCAATTTCAAAAACTTAGGAAGACATCCTACCAATCGTTTATCTTCATCGACTGACCAGTTCAACCGCTTGTCGGTCCTAAAATCCTGATCGACATTCATTGTTTCAATTTCTTGTGCATCTACAACATCCACTTGAGTGTTGAATTCTGAAGAGGTAGTTGTTGTAGCACCCATTAGAGACATTGAAGAGTGACGGATTGCAGCACCAACAAAGTTAAAATTGCCCTGCATTAAATTTGTGAACTCTCCTGATGGGTATATCCTGTGTACATTTGTTGGCTGTAAGGAAACGAAGCAATACATATAACAAAAAACAAACCAAGTATAGCATGTATTTGATAAATGAAAACAACAACTTACCCTTCGCTAGGAGATGATGTTGGACACCATCCACCAACTGAATATGCACTGATTGACGACCCAGCTGCCATAGGAGTGGTCGCAGTACCATGAACGGAAGGAGAACTGGTTCCAGGAACACCACTACCTCGCCGGGAACTAGTCTTTGTTAATCGATTCATCCCTTGATGCAAGAAAGATGAAGGAATTTGTTGCCACACTGACCAAACCAAAATAATTTGCAAATATTATTTGATGTGTAACACTAAAATTAAAGTAATATCATGGTAGGAACCAGTTGTACAAAAAAATTTTGACAAAAAATAATTGAGTAAACAGAAGCTGCATTGTAAGCACTGTATCAGATCTGAATCTCACATCTTTTTCCAAACCGAACTAAATCTCAGCTTATTCAGAAAATTTCTTAATGACTCGATTGTTCTAGCTATTTACCATTATGATGATTTGCTAAGAATACTAGTGTTGTTTCAATCAGCAGCAATCGTGAACCAATGATTTCTATAGCATAAAACACATGTATCGATTCGTTCATTGCTAAAGTAGATAATATATAAATCGAATTGGAGTTCCAAACCGATCTGTGAGGTGTAATCGAATTATCTAAACCCCAACCTGACACAACAGGCAAAAAAATTTCTCAGGTGTAAAATCATTCGATTTCTTACAAACCACAGATCGAAAAAATAATGCAATTTCTTCAGCATCATACCAAACAGCAAAATCGAAAGGGTGAACAGATCAACTCATTTTTTTAGGGTTTGGATCATACTTGATTGGGGAATCCATGAGAGGGGATCGGTCGCCTTGAACAGGTGGTTCCCAAGCTCCTGGCAATGGTGTGGATAGCGAGGGGATGGGGAGGCGGTTGGGGCGGTGGCATCGACGCCGGTGATGGAGAGGCGGGTGCAGCGGCGACGCTGTGCCAATGCGAACTCTCCAGCGCACGATGGATCTGGCGAGAGATGGGGGAGACAGGAGAAGAAACGGACTCACCAAATGACAATGTGCACGTGATCTGAAGAAACCACTCCGTCCTCCCCAACGCCAGTTTCCAGCGCTTGGATTACCGAGTCGAAACGATTTCTTCAGAGGAAACAATTTCTTTGTTTTGGTCTCTCTCTCCATAATAAATAATGTGCCATGTCAGCAAATTACAATAAATAGAGGTGTATTAAATAGAGATAGAAACCATACTAGTTTCTGCGTTGGGAGTACCCTTAGCGTGTGTATTGGCTAGGAGTGATCTCCATCAATTTAGACGCTCATGCGACAACCTTTGCATGCATCCATGAATGGGGATGGGGGTAATTATTTGTGGGAGCAGTCAGCATGCACACTGATCGATGAATTCATCAACAACAAACACACCGCACGAGAATTTAAGAAAATGATTACATGGATTGATCATGTGGAGTCAATTTTTTTCACCCCCACAAAAGTTTATATGTATATTGTTTCTAAGTATAAAGCTTACAATTAGTACAATTAGGAAATTTTTGAGTATAAAGTTTTTACAACTAAAAACTTTGTAAGTATAAAGTTTACAGGTTGAATGTTTATTACTGTAAAGTTTATAAGCATAAAAATTTTCTGTCTATTTTTTTGTCAATGTGTGCTTTTCCATTTGATTACACCACAAAAGTTTATGTTTTATAATGTTTTGAAGTATAAAATTTACAGGTACAAAATTTGTAGGTATAGTTTTTACAACTTCACATCTTATTAATGTGTAAGTATAAAGTTTTTATAATGTTTTGATTTATAATTTTTACAGGTAGAAAGTTTGTAAGTATAAAGTTCGTAGGTAGAAAATGTTTATTAGTGTAAAGTTTGTAAGCATAAATTTTTCTGTCAGCTGAATCAGCTATATGGAATTTCAAGTGTACATTTCAGTTGACATACCCTATATCTCTCAAAGTAAATGTGCATACCCTATATCTCTCAAAGTAAATATTTATGATATGAAGGCTTCATTCTACAGCATATCAAATTCAACAAAAGAGTTAGTTTTTTCTTGTCCTTTTCCTTATCAAGTTTACATATGTTTTTTCTATAATCTTTTTTTAAACTCTCATGTAACAACAATATCTCTTTTTGTCTTTTCATTTTGCAAAACTAGTTGCGACAGTGGAATTTACATCATGAAGTTGTTCAAAGTTTCGATGGAAAGACCAATTTATTCTTCAGACCAGTGAGAAATTATTTTTACTTTTATTTCGTATTATTCCGACCTTTCCTTTTTCTAAACTAACTTCTCATGTAATCATTTAATTTCTCACATTTTTAAACATAACATCAACAAAAAAAGAAGATGCTAAAACTCTCTGTGAGAAGCTGATATACTACATGGTTGCAAATGATTATAACGAAAAACACAACCTTGAAATTAGAACCATCGAGAAAAATATGTGAGTTCCTCCAAAATACAGTTTTCTTCTCTTTCTATATTTCTATATATGGCCTATTTTTGGTTACAACTTTTAGTTTGACATTCTCTTTCTTTTCACATACAGGGTGTGACAATATACTTATTATTCAGAAGGGAACGGTACTGTTCCAGATTTCCCCTTTTCCCCTCTTTTCTACACATCATTTTTTGTTCCATTATTTCTTTTATATGCATTCCCTTTCGTTACAGTTCCAGAATACTAGAACTGCTAGGTGGCTATATCCATGTAACATTAAGCTTAGTTCACACAACCACCGGTAGTAGTATAAAATTCAACAATTTTGCATTTTCTTTTCTTTATTTGTGCACAGTTTTTTTTTCTGTTGCTTGCCTTCTAACATTTTTTCTCTCATATAAGTTGTAACAATTTAAAAAATATTTTTCTCATCACAGGTCTGAGTTCAAGGCTACTTCAACAGTCCGAATGTTCTGCTAGCGAAAGTACAAGCTGACAATTTATTTTTTTTGCAAAGGAACATGATATTCTCTTTTTTCCCCACATCATGTTTTCATTGTGCAATTCAACTATTTCATCAACATTTTTAACCCGTCATTTGCCATCTACAAAACTGACGAACTGATGAACTGCACAGCACAAACCATAAAGCTAGCTAGGGTATCACATCATGATAACTTCCAGTTTTTGTATATTTTGAAAGTTGCTTTCATTGATCTCTTTACCCTCTACTTATCTCTAGTTACCACATCCCTAGAAAGTCCGTATAACTGATGGAGAAAGCTATAGCTTTTGTCATTTGAAAATCACTTTCATTGAACTTTCCACCCTCTACGATGGATCAGGATGCAATGTGGGAGAAGATGGGATTTCAACGTGGTATTCTTCTAGCAAGATAGACCTGACTAGCACATGAGTTCTCGAAAAAGACTTGTCTAACTTAGAGAGATCAACAATACTTGCAGAGAAAGCCTAGAGTGCTGCACTGCTTTGATTTCCCATGCCTCCCAATCCTATGAAATGAACTATGACATTTGCATGCTAGACATGCGATCTCTTGCTGCTATATATTCTCAAGATGAAGGTTCATGGTTGCTCTATTCCTTACTCTGGGACAAGCTAGTTTTATGTAATGAAAGAATATAAATCGTAAAAAAATGTCCTGTTCTGCATGCTCTATTTTATTGCCAGACAAACTGAGGCTCCGTTTGGTAGAGATTCTCCTCTTTGATTCTCAACAAAATCAGTAGAATCCCTATCAAACGGGTTATTTTGTAACTGATTCTGAGAAGAATTACTTCAAGTGATTTAACAATTTTACATAGGGAGTGAGAATTACGTGAAAACTAGTTTCTCCCCAGAATCACCTGAAATCAGTTTCTCCCAAAAATCGTCTGAAATTCACCTAAAATATTGTTTTAATTATTATTTTATTATACCAATTCTGATTATCTATAGAATTTAATTTAACAGAATCTAAAATCAAAGAATCATAGAATCAAAATCCTACCAAATGTGCCAACTCCCTGGTTTTGTATCATTCAGTATTTCAGTTTGAATCGATGTGCCGATGAACCTTGTGGTTGGGAGGTCCAAGTACAGTTGAAAAAAATAATGTAGTGGGATGAACTAAATTAAAGCTCAAGGAACTGATGTTAGTGTTTTGTATGTGTGGAATGATAGCTAGTTAACTACTGAAAAATGTCTTAGAAAAAATTCAAATAATTCTTGAGTTCAAAGCTTGGACAGGGAAAAAATCGCTACATAATTGTTGAGTCAATGTTCACTAAGCATATCCAGGACCTTCACCTCAACTTTTGGTAAAATTATGAATTCTAAACCATGGTTGCTAACTTTGTAAGAATAAATACCGTGTACAAAAATAAAAATATATCATATTTTCCTTCAAGTCAAATTAATTTCACAGTTTCAAAACATTTGGACTTCTTAGAAAGGAGTTTTATGTCATCTGGCGTAAGCCCTTTAATTAAGACAAAGTATATGGACGTTTGAAGGGCTAGCATTACGGAAATCATATTATGGTTATACCTGACTGATTAGTTGTAATATCTTCTGCACAAACAGAAGTGTAAACCAATCTATGCTGTTAAAAGAGATACACTGAGTAGTTTTTCGGTTTTAAAAAAAGAGCATTGTACTCAATACTTCTCTTCGTGAGATTTTTACTCTCATTTCCTTGCGTTGATCTGCCAAATAACTTGACTCCATCCTTTGATGACAGAACGAGATGCTTTTGCTTCTGTTCATGTCTCGTTCTACTATTTATGTTAATACCTTTTCATGCTGTGCATCACCAGATTCAACTTCTCAACTGATTTGCTTGATATACCATAGTTTTTTTAGAAAGAAAAGCAGTGCTAAAAATGTCTTATTATAAATATAAAGCAAGGATAAGGTTACAGAAGGTTCATGCGGTTTGATCTGACAAGACGTCGCGGCTTACATCAGTTGTATCTACGTATATACTCCCTCCGTTTTAGATTGGGTTAATTTGATTCATGCCGTTACAAAACGTGTCGAATTTCAAAAATACCATTACTATTCGATATCACGATATCAGCTAGATGCCACAAAAATTTTGTAAAATTAAAATCATGCTATCATTATCACGCATCATATTTATCAAAATACCCTTGTACGTGAGATCTGTAGGATCGAATACCCAATGAAAAGCCAAACAGAGGGGGGTGAATGGTTGGTGCATCCAAAAACAAATCTTAGCGAAAATTAGATTTACCTCTGTTCTGATGCTGGTATGACCGAAGGTGATGTGTCGGTCTGACCGCCTAGTAGAGCCGGTCTGACCGCCTGAGCAACGCCGATCTGACCGCCCTTATAGCCGATCGCCAGATAGCCAATTGCCTGATGTAGCCGATCGCCTGATGTCGTATGCCGGTCTGACCGCCGCTTCTTGTCCGGTCTGACCGGGATAGATCTCCGGTCTAACCGCTGATTCAGACCACCACATCGAGGAAAAAGAAGACACAAAGAAATCACAAGAAGATTGATCTTTATTGAAACTCTCTGTGTTTACAAAGTGCAAACAAGGAACTCCTCACAAAATCTCAAGCTAAACTTGAAACCCTAATTCGAAACCCTAAAAACTTGAACTCAAAAAGCAATACCGAGAGGCCACGCCTCCCCTCACTATTAATACCCAAGATCCGCAGCCAAAAGACACGAATCCTATTCATACAAGAAGCCCTAATCCACTAGGAAACCTTCCCGTACAAGAAATGAACTATACATAAACCAACTGTAACAATCTCTCCTAAAACCGAAATTCCGCTTTCCATACGCAACAATATCTCCATTGTATGCCATATGTAAACTTCACCAATTATGTACGCTAATCTCTACCCTTCAGCATCCCGCATGATTCCAATCTTGGACGTTACCTTATCTCCAAGTTGACTCCATCTCGATCACCGGCAACACTTTCCCGAGGCGTAAAGAATACCTGTACACAATTAAACAAAGAATATCATATCCGAGCACAAGCTATCCAAACTTGACTCATTGTTAGCATAAACAGCCAGACACATGCATAGAAACACGAAACTTCCATGTATATGCAAGGAAACAAACCGAAACCAAAACCAAACGAAATCGGCAACCGCCGGATCGCTCGGCGGTCTCGACCGCAGTAACCTGCTCGGTTCGACCGCCCGGACACCTCCGGTCGGCCGGCGGTACAAGCCCGGTCGAGGCCAGGTTCTGCATTGATGGCAACAACGTTCGTCGTCCGAAAATCAAAACCACTTTTTCAATAAATCTCAAAAGATCAAAAACACAAAAAGCAATAATCCCACATGCCAATTGTTTATCATCAAATGAAGAATCAAACACACTTTGATTTTACAATCTCCTCCTTGATGAACACATTGGCAAACAAAATTAAAAAATGTTGTTTTGGTGTTTGGAAAATTAAAAACAAAAATGATAAAAAGCATTTGAGTGCTCAAAAATCAAAGAAAATTTCTCTCCCTTTTTAAAAGAAAGAAAATCCTTTGACCCCAAAAAAACTTTGTTCTTTTTTTAAAAAAAACCATGCAAATGTTCTCCCAAACAACATTATTTTCTTCCCCTTTTGACAATGAATTCATCAAGCATAGAAATTATGTTGATGAATATTGAAGAGCTTAGCACCATACATAAAGCAAGCCATGTCATGTGTTGCAATAATACGAAGATAAACTTATCAATTATATAGCAAATATGTACTAGAATATAATCATGAATCAAATATTTTATAAGTAAGAGTAATAACGCAATAAAAATTCATGGATTCAACCGACTTATAATGCAACATCTTTACAAGCACATAGGTTGAAAAATAAACCCAAATATATATACCTATTGTAATTTTTATTCTTTCTCAAATTTACCTTTTTACACATATAATTCAAGAGAAAAATTTTCATATTGATTTGAGCTATATTTGTTGCTCATATTTTTTTTCTCTCAATTATTCCGAGTACGTCCTTGTCGTCAAGACTATTTCCAAGGATTTGGTACTCATTATTTTTGCTCACATCGAATACGTCATTATCGTCAAAACTGTTTCCAAGGATTCAGTATTCATTTTTCTCTCATAGATAGCATTTTATTCTCTTTTCACAATGAGCAATTTTAAAGTAATTTAAGGAATATTAATGCAACATAATATATATAAGCATTTAAAATCCAACACAAGCACTAGTATCAACATTGCATATTTCTTTAATTCAAGTGTGATTTTAAAGTGTCATGCATTATCTCACTTAGCTATAAAATCTAGATCACATAAAAATACTAGAATACATACAAGCTATGTTAGTGACAAATAAACCTTCATAATATTGCTAGTATGCACATGAACAACAATATGTATGGATAAAGCTTTCTTTTTTAATTTATTTTAATCATGTAGCTTGATTAAACAAAGAGCACAAAAACTCCTCCTCAAAACATGCCAGAAGGATGAATGATTCTCAATTCTCCTCGAAGAAAAGCAAAGCGAGAAGAATCCAATGGTTTCGTAAAAATATCAGCAAGTTGAAATTTTGTGTCCAAAAATTTTAATTCAACATCTTTCTTCTTAACATTGTCTCGCAAGAAATGAAAGCGAATATCAATGTGTTTAGTGCGTGAGTGTTGAATAGGATTCTTAGCAATGTTAATGGCACTTGTATTATAACAATAAAGAGACACATTTTCAAAAACAAGTCCATAATCTTTCAAAGTAGAAATCAGCCAAAGAATCTGTGAACAACAACTAGCAGCAACAACATATTCAGATTCAGCAGTGGATTGAGCTACACTAGACTGTTTCCTAGAAGACCATGCAATCAATGAAGTTCCAAGAAAATGACATGTTCCACTAGTACTTTTTCTATCAATTCTACAACCCACAAAATCAGCATCTGAATAACCACTTAAGCAAATAGAAGATGAAGTAGAATACCAAATGTCAAACTCAAGTGTATGACTCAAATACCTCATGATGCGCTTGACCGCTTGACGATGTGAAGCACGAGAAGAAGCTTGAAAGCGTGCACACAAACACATAGCAAACTGTATGTCTGGTCTAGAAGCAGTTAGATACAACAAAGATCCAATCATGCTTCTATACTCCTTTTGATCCATAGCTTCACCATCTTCATCGGGATCAAGAACAGCAGTAAATCCAATGGGTGTAGAGATTGGCTTGCAACTCTCCATCTTGAACCTGCGCAAAAGATCTTTGGTGTACTTTGTTTGATGGATAAACGTACCTTGAGGTGTTTGCTTGATTTGCAATCCCAAAAAGTACGACAGCTCACCCATCATACTCATCTCAAATTCCCTACGCATAGTCTCAGCAAATTCTACAACCAAAGAGTGAGTTGAACAACCAAAGATAATATCATCAACATATATCGAATGACAAGTTGATTTTCACCATGCTTAAGAACAAAAGCGTTTTGTCAATTTTTCCCATTTGAAAACCTTTTTCAAGCAAAAAGTTCTTAAGTCTGTCATACTATGCTCTATGTGCTTGTTTCAAACCATATAAAGCTTTTGAAAGTTTAAAAACATGGTTGGGAAAATCAGAATTTTCAAAACCTGGTGGTTGTTTAACATAAACTTCCTCCTGTATAAAACCATTAAGAAAAGCACTTTTAACATTCATTTAAAATAATTTAAAACCTTTGAAAGCAGTAAAAGCTAGCAAAAGCCTAATTGCCTCAATCCTAGCAACAGGAGCAAAAGTTTCATCAAAATCCAAACCCTCCACCAGAGTATAACCCTGAGCAACAAGTCTAGCCTTATTGCGAACAATCAAACCATCCTCATTTTGTTTATTTTTGAAAACCCACTTGGTTCCAATAATATTATGTCCAGAAGAAGGTTCAACTAAAGACCAAACTTTGTTTCTTTCAAAATTTTCAAGTTCTTCATGCATGGCATTAGTCCACGATTCGTCAGTCAATGCATGAGTAACATCTTTGGGTTCAAAAGAAGTAACAAAAGCAGAATTTACAGAATCATGCACTATTACCTTAGATCTCGTCGTCCACTCATGAAATTACCTATTATTTGTACCGGCGGATGTCGTGCGAATGTGCAAAGGTGCGGTGATCTCGAAATTGATTCACGTTCGGTTTAACACTCGGTCGTGGTTCCCGAAGAATCCTCGTGATTTGAATCGACGGAGTCAGAAGTGGTCGGCCCTGTCGGTCGGCCGGGTCTGCGGTCGGTCGACCGAGGCCAGAGCCTGCACGTCGGACCGATGGCCTGGAATCTGGCGGGCGGGGTCGACCTCGTCGTCGTCATCATCGCTTTCGTCTTCAAAGATTCGACCAAACTCCCCCTGATCCTGTGGCAGTGTACCTGAAAGATCTGGTCTAGTACCGGGACTAGCCTCATCAAAAGTGACTTCGCAAGTCTCGATAATTTTGTTAGTCTCTAAAACAATTACACGATAGCCACGAGTATGTGCAGGGTATCCAAGAAATAAACCATCAGTTGAACGTGATTCAAACTTGTCCAAATTTCTAGATTTTAAAACAAAGCACTTGCAACAAAAAACACGCAAATGTGAAACTTTGGGCTGACGACCAAAACGAAGCTCATAAGGAGATTTGCCAAGTTTAGAACGCAAGAAAATACGATTAGAAACATAGCAAGTAGTGTTAATAGCTTCGGCCCAAAATTTTCTAGGTGTGTGATATTCATCTAGCATTGTCCTAGCCATTTCAACCAAAGAACGATTTTTTCTTTCGACAACACCATTTTGTTGAGAAACACGAGGAGAAGAAAATTGATGTTCAATTCCTTTTTCAACACAAAAATGTTCAAAAGAAGCATTTTTAAATTCACCACCATTATCACTTCTAATTGTTTTCAAAGAGTTGGGAATTTCACAATTTAAGCGAAGAAAAAGACTTTGAAAGTGTCCAAAGGCCTCGTCCTTAGTTGCCATGAAGAAAACCCAAGAGTATCGAGAAAAATCATCAACAACAACTAACACATACCATTTTTCTCCAACAGATTGCACTCTAGCTGGACCAACAGTGTCCATGTGTAAAAGCTGTCTCGGTGCATCCGTTATCACAGAAAGAATTGGTGTGTGTGAAGAAGCAACCATTTTACCATGACGACATGGTGCACAAACCAAATCAAGATCCTTTTTGAGTTTTGGCAAACCACGAACAAGATCCAAACCACTTAATCGACTCAAATGATCAAATCCAACATGACCAAGTCTACGATGCCAGAACATCAAATCTTTGTTGAATTTTGCAACTAAACATGTAACAAGGGAGAAACAGGGTTTTCAAAATCAGCTTTAAAAACTCTCCCATAACGAGAAATGTTCAAAATAGAATCACCACAAGAATCAAATATTTTACTTCCAGTTTTCTTGAAATGAACTTCAAAGCTTTCATCAACAATTTGTGAAACTGAAAGTAAATTGTACTTTAAATCCTCTACCAAAGCTACCTCTTTCAATTCGAACTTGTCACTTACCTTGACGGATCCGGTTGTGAGAACGGCACTTGTTGAAGCATCCCCAAAGATTATCGATCCCGTCTTGGATGCCATCTTGAGGAGGAGAACCAATTTTTATCCCCGGTCATGTGCCGCGAACAACCGGAGTCCATGATCCACACGTTCTCCTTCCTCGTCACGAAAGCCTACACAACAAAGGATGTCGAAGCCTTAGTACTGGGGTTAGTTAAAAGAAACTTAGGAATCTAGTACTAAGACACACGACCAGTAGATCCAATAGGCACAAAACCACGAGAGAAAACAGTTTTGGAATTTTCAGAAAAATTCCTTCGGGGCCGGTCTGACCACTTGGGTACTGTCGGTCTGACCAGGCGCCATCGTTGGTCCGGAGGCGTGCGTCGATCTGCCGGGGCCGTGGCCGTCGGCCGGTGGACCAATCTGCGGTCGGCCGGCTTCCGAGGAAACCGATTTTTGCCAATTTGATTTTGCAAAATTATTCTCTCTTTTCCTTTTCTGTTTTCATGCTAATCTGAAGAAAACCAACAAGATGATCATCTTTACCACAAAAAGAGCAAGAAAAACTTTTCTTTAGTAACATATAATTTTGAAAAAGTAGGTTTAGTTTCTTTTAGATAAACAGAAATGGATGGCAAATTTCCAGCAGACTTAAACACTGTTTTCATGGTTTTACGTTTCGTCAAGATTTCACCGTTTTCAGTTATTCCTAAAACATTTGGAGGATATTTGGTGAAATAGTCATAAGCATCAAAACCTATTCCGTTGTTGTCGCTACACACTTTAGATTTGTCCAAAATCATGTTAAGTTGTTTCTTACCATCAGAAAATTTTTGCAAATAACTTTTCAAGTAAGAAACTTTTTTTCCAAGATTAACACAATTTGCACAATCAATTATGACATCTTTGCCTTTGCGACATCTAGAGCAAGAAGCTACCTCATCTTGTTTAACTATTTCTTCCATGTGCTTAACACGAGCTAAAACATCTTTTAGTTTCAATTCATTAGCATCACAACTTAAACAAGATTTAGCAGCCAAAATTTGAGAATTATTGACATCTCTAATCTTTGAAATTTCTACCATTATAACCTCACAATTTTTGCAATTATGATCATTGGGAATAAGAGATTTCAATCTAGCAATTTCAGCATTTAAAGATTCAATCACAAATTCTTGTTTTTAAACATTTTCTCATATTTTTTATTCTTAGCACTTAAAACAAGAATTGCATCCTCAAGTGAGCTTACCTCATTTTCTTCATCCGAAGAATCTTCATCTCCACACGTCATGAGACAAACGCCGGAGATGTTCTTGCCCTTGTCCTCCTCACTCTCAGAATCTATATCGCTGAGTGGCTCAAAAGCGGCATAGACTTGACTCAACACTTTCTTGATCATCTCCTTGGAGCGTCTACCCTTGGGCTTGTCATCTTTTGTCTTTTCGGCGCTCTTGTCATCCTTCTTGCTCCTCCCGAGCTTGGGGCAGTTGGAGCGGATGTGATCCAAGGCGCCGCACTCAAAGCAACGCGTTGGTCCTCCTTTCTTCCTGAACCTAACTCTGTTCATAGCTCTGGAAAGTTTGTCAGTAGCAAGAGCCAAATCCTCCTCCTCAAATTGCTTGAGTTGTTCATCGAGCATAGCATTAATTAAAGCAAGAGCATTTGGAGATGATAAAGAAGCAACGTCTAAAGAAGTCGAAGGAGAAATCAAAACACTTGACTTAGAATCCGTTTTTTGAGAAAGAATATTCATCTCTCATGAGTTTTGAGTTTTGTATAAAGCGAATCCAAAGTCAAATTTGCCATGTTAACAGATTCTTGAATAGAGGTTACTTTCATCTCCCAAACAGACATGTCAAGACCATTTAAAAAGTGGCGAGAAATCTCAGACTGTGGATATTTAGTGTCATAAGAAGAATCAACGGATCTAAGATTGCTCAAGATTTTATTAAACCTACCAAGATAGTCATCCAAAGCTTCAAGCGGTTTCATCTCAAATTTTATATATTCCTTTTTAAAAGATCTCACGAAGTTCTTTTATGTTTGTAGTTCCTTGATAAAAGTTTTTCAAAGCATTCCAAATTTCATTAGCGGTTTGAAGATAAGAAACACGGTCAAAATCAGAACACGAAATTCCATTCAACAAAATGTTTCAAGCTTTGCAATTATTATTAAATTTAGTTTTCAAAGCATCAGTATTAATGGCATCGGGTATGGTGTAGGGAAGAGCAACCTTTTGCCACACATCATAGTCTTGAGCCATGATGTAAGATTGCATCTTACTAGACCAATACACAAAATCGATGCCATAAAAACATACGGTTTTGTTGAAAAATTATCCGACATGATGAAAAAACTTTAGATCGAAAAAAATCCAAAGCAGAAAAACGTGGCTCTGATACCACTTGTAGGATCGAATACCCAATGAAAATCCAACCAGAGGGGGTGAATGGTTGGTGCAACCCAAAAATAAATCTTAGCGGAAATTAGATTTACCTCGTTACGTCTTTGATGCCGGTCTCGACCGGTGATGTGTCTGTCGACCGCCTAGTAGAGTCGGTCGACCGCCCGAGCAACGCCGGTCCGATCACCCTTATAGCTGATCGCCAGATAGCCGATTGCCTGATGTAGCCGATCGCCTGATGTCGTATGCCGGTCTGACCGCCGCTTCTTGTCCGGTCTGACCGGGATAGAACTCCGGACTAATCGCTGATTCAGACCGCCGCACCGAGGAAAAAGAAGACACAAAGAAATCTCAAGAAGATTGATCTTTATTGAAACTCTCTGTGTTTACAAAGTGCAAACAAGGCACTCCTCACAAAATCTAGAACTAAACTTGAAACCCTAATTCGAAACCCTAAAAACTTGAACTCAATAAGCGATATCGAGAGGCCACGCCTCCCCTCGCTGTTTATACCCAAGATCCGCAGCCAAGAGTCACGAATCCTACTCATACAAGAAGCCCTAATCCACTAGGAAACCTTCCCGTACAAGAAACGAACTATACATAAACCAACGGCAACAATCTCGGTCTTCCTAAAACCAAAATTCCGCTTTCCATACGCAACAATATCTCCATTGTATGTCATATGGAAACTTCACCAATTATGTGCACTAATTTCTACCCTTCAGCATCCCGCATGATCCCAATCTTGGACGTCACCTTATCTCCAAGTTGACTCTATCTCGATCACCGGCAACACTTTCTCGAGGCGTAAAAAATACCTGCACACAATTAAACAAAGAATATCATATCCGAGCACAAGCTATCCAAACTTGACTCATTATTAGCATAAACAACCAGATACGTGCATAGAAACACGAAACTTCCATGTATATGCAAGGAAACAAACCGAAACCAAAACCGAAACAAAATCAACTGGCAGGACTGGCTCGGCCGGTCGACCCCGAGCAGCGCCGATTCGACGCCGACACCTCCGGTTAGACCGGCGATACAAGCCAGTGGAGCCGGATATGGCGTTGGCGAACACCGTTCATCGTCCAAAAACCAAAACCACTTTTTCAATAAATCTCAAAAGATCAAAAACACAAAAAGCAATAATCCCAGATGCCAATTGTTTATCATCAAATGAAGAATCAAACACACTTTGATTTTACAAGATCCACATGTCATTTTCTTTTCTTCGTCTCTCCTTTCCTTCTTTCTTTTTCCTTCTTCATCTTCCCCTCGGTTTCTCTCTCTCGCTTAAGCAGGGCTCACGTAGGTGGCCAAGCAGAGTGGGACTAGATGGCGGCGGGCGGAGGTTGGCTGGCGGCCAGCGTGTTAACTGGTTTCCACCATAGCCATCCGTCGCCATGCCGACATCCGCTTCGGCCAGCGCATCCGCCAAGGGTTGCCGCCCCATGGCTATCCCGTGTGCCAAAGTGCATCCGAACTTGTGCACCCCCATCCCCACAGTGAGCCCGTGTGTGCGGTTGTGCCGCAGTGCTGTTCGTGGCTGCCACTCCTCATCCCTCTGTTGCAGCCGCCCCATGGTTGGGTGGCACGGCGACGCCAGTGTTGCGGTGACCATCTCCAATGGCCTTAGCCTCGCAGAGAGAGGAAAGAATAGAGTGGCAGTAAGAGAGAGGGGGACGAGATAACAATTAATGGAGTTGACACAAAATATCACGTCGATAGTATGGTTTTAATTTTATGAAATTTCAATGGTACCTGGCCGATATTATGAATAGTAATGGTTTTTTCTAATTTAGGATATTTGAAAATATTGTTAAATTTTTTTATATATTTCTTCAAACTTAAAAAAATTTGATTAGAAAAAAGTCAAAACGACTTACGGTATGAAATATAAAATAGGAAGTTCGAATCAAGTAATTAAGAGCATCGTGGATATGTTTTACACTAATGGATTGACATACTCCTTGCTGATTAGAAGGTTCGTCTACTGCGCTCCTTCTTGTTGAAGTGACATATACAGCTTCAACAAAGGCAACCTTACTGTGATGCAACAGCCTGCATGGTTACCTTCGCTTTTTCTGGAGTACAAGTGGCGACTTTGTTACAAAGAGATCTAAGGGCATATACAGCGTGCCAGTTTGTCTCCTCTGTATCGTGCGATTTTTATAGAGACCCCCTCACGCGCAGCTCTCAAGGCGAGGTTGTCCTCTTGTGAGACGACGGCAACGGGCTCGTGCTCCCAAGTGTACTTGCCGTGAGACGGCGCGCTGTACAGGTCGTCGTCTCCAAGCGACGAGGTGCTGGATCCACTGCCAAGCAATGGCGCCGCTGGGCCACCACGTGCAGACGTCGCTGGATCCACGACTCGCGAGCGCCGCCGGGCAGCCGCGGGCGTAGTCAGGCCACCACACGCGGGAGTCGCCGGGCCACCGGTTTCGAGCGCAGCTCTCCGCCATACGCGAGTATTGTCAGGCCACCACGCGCGGGAGTCGTCGGGCCGCTGGTTGGGGGCGTCGCTGGCCGTCCTGCTCGGGCGCGCATGCTTGGGCTGGCCGTCCGGCACTCTGAATCTGTTGTTGCAGATCGACATATTAAAGTATACACTAGCATATCCTCTGCAATTTGCATTGCCTGACGTCCTCTCTCTCTACTAGGATGCATGTTAAAAATATCCTTTGTTTGTTAATTTATTATATAATATGGTTCCTTTCTATGAGCAACACACATCTTTTATATTATATATAAAAATATAAATATTTGATGGTTTCCAAAAAACACTGTAATTATATTTAATTTAATTTTTGTTTAGCCTAGTTTGTGATGAATGATCTGTTTTGTACCAACTAGAAATACAATGGTATATAGTAATGATATTCATAATTGATCAGCAAACATCAAATAAGCTATATGTAGCCAAATAGACAGCAATTGTCTATGGGTTCTATCAGTTACTATTTAGCTATCTGTGTTGCAAATTTTAAAAACTCGTAGACAACAGCTGTCTGTGAACTGTATATGCCTAAAAAGTAGTAATTAAATTCATCGAGACAAACAAAATAGACAATTACTCATGTAATTAAAAAGTGTGATGGTTGGCCGGCCAGCGTTTCTTTTATTACCAATACCTCCCAATCCCATATGTAAGTTCACGACAGCATGCTAGCTAAGCTTTAAAATCTCACTGTTCCCTCACTGATATATGTACTCAGTGGTAAGTTTTTTCTTTCTCTCTATTAACTCTCATCTCGAGCTGGAGTTTTCAATTGGAAGCATAGCAAAGAACTTCAAAATGCACCTATGGACTCTCTTCCTCTCTTTCGCCTCTCGTTTTATCTGACCAAGTACCATATATATAAATATTGTCAAAATGTACTATCTGATAATCCATACTAGGTTGGATGTATTTATTGATTAACCATCTAGTTGCAAGTTGAGAGACCTAAACGAGTAATACTAGACTAGCTCGTCCGTGAAATTAAATCAAACCTTGCTTTATTTCTTTTAACAATTTAAAATTTCACGGGGCTAATAATGAGCCAATTGGAGTATATACATATATGCATGTATCATATTAACCCAAAGCAGCCCTATTTTTTTTAAGATAATAGATCATTAGAGCATCCCCAACAAATCTCCCTTTTGATACTTGTTAACACCTAAATTTGGTAATTGAATCCCTAAGTCCTGACAAGGATGAAGCAGAATCGGATCGGCTGGTTTGACGGAGAAACAGAGGCCGCATCGGCTGAGAAGCGATCGGCTGTGAAACCAGTCGGCTAAGGTTGAATCGGACAAGAGCGGCCGATAGCCGATTCTAGGTTCAGAGGAGATAAAACTGTTTCTGGTGCAGATGTTTGAAGATAAATAGAAGATTCGGTTATCAGTTGTGCGTTAAAAGATATTGTCATCTATGTATAGAGTCTTGTAATGGCAATTGTATCTATAAATTAGGAGTTTGTTTAAACTGTTTATTGTAATGCAGCGTGGGTCCTTCCCGAGATATCGTCGTATTTTAAATGGTAGTTTAGATAGAGTCCGGTCTCGTACGAGATAATGTTATTTTGGGTATAAATAAGACCCAAGACCCCCAGTAAATCACACAATCGAGTCAATCAAACAACTTTCGGCGCATCGCCACACCTTCTCTTCGGACGAGCAATTGATTTGGCTACGGGCCGCATCGTTTCGATCCCCAAATCTAGGTAAATGCTTGCATTAGTGGTATGTTCTGCGATTCTAGTGCTTCCATCGTAATGACACATTAGATTCGGGGTTTATACTTGCGCTATTTACCATATATCGCATATAAACTGGAGTAATGTTTAGATCTATCCTGCCATCGGCCAGTTCTATCAAGAACCTGTAGCCGATAGGGATAGATCCAAAGGTTGGACTAGTTTATATGCGGTATCCACCGTCTCGAGAGGTATAATCAGCTACAACGATCGGTTGTTCTTTTTATACTTAATGCTTTGCATCAACATTGAACTATTAAGTCGTTTTTAGAACTTTCAATGATCTGTTCGGTTAGATTTATATGTTTAGAGACAGTGTCGGGGTTTCAGCCGGCCTTATCTGCCCGGATAGATTTTTAGTATATTTATTACTAGATTTATGTTATGACTGCCTCTTATGTTAAGATCTCATTCTTGTCGGACATCATAAGCCGAAATCGGCCTGCTATCAATAGCCAACGGCCAATTTTCCAGGCTAAGCATCTGGTTCAAGAAACGATATCTTTTCATAAGAATCATCGGAGTACTAGCCGATCCATAGTTAGCTTTCCAGTATCGCCTAGGTTATCAGTACATATATTTATTATCTTTTATTGTATTTGGGTTAAGCGGTTGATGCTGTCTCGGTATAGCCGATCCATTCTAGTCGCTTGGCTTAAATATATTTTGGGATAGCATATATATGCTCATGGATTCCCTCAGCCGATCCAGTGGGGATCTAACCTAACACTTAATGCATACGTCTTTGTTTTTCTTGTTGGTTAATAGATCAAACCAGCGGCATGCCCACTGTGTGCAGACGTGAGAAAGACTGCTGCGAAGCTAAGCGGATCTCCCGGGCCGGCGCGTGAGAGAAATTTCTCGTCAACACGCTTCTTGGCACGCCCAATGGGACTTTCTCTGTCGGCTCGGCTAGGACGCATCGACTCAGCCGACAAGATGGTCAACTCCAAAAGCCCCAATGTTTCAGAGGAAACCATTGTGCCTTTAAAGATGGAGCAATTATCGGCTAAGCAGCAAGTCGATTACAAAAAGATGGTGGAAGAACTCCAGGCTAACTACCTACAATATTTCACCCAAACAAGATCCGGGGCCATGCATCAAAAGTATAAATTCAGCATGGACAAGCTCAAGGCATCCTCCTCCGGTGGGTCAAAAGGCAAACAGAAGCTGGAGGACCCGATTCAGAAACAAGACGATTCAGCCCTGCATACTTTGCAAGACCGAATTGATTCCGCCGTTCACCACGCGCTGGTCAACCAAAGTAGCATCCTGGTCAACACTCTCAACAACATGATCGCTACCGTGGTCGACGCCAAGATAGCCGACCGGATGCAACGGGGGTCGATGTACTTCACTGACGGCCGCCTGGTTACGGGACATTGGTCACCCAGTGGCGATTCCACCGCCAACGCAATCAGGACCGTCAGGAGGGGTCCTCGGCCAGCTAAATCCAACTGAATCGCCTGCAAGGCTAGTGGTTACCATGCTGAACCAACAGCAACCGCTGCCCCAGGATCAGATTGCCAACATGTTCAATGACAATCGACAGTTAGATCCAATTGCCCAGATTGACCTGGACAGACGGTACAACGCTGGTGGCCGATAGCTGTTCCCGGTCCTCCAACGCCACCACCGGCAAATCGGACGCTTCCCGCTGATCATCCACTCCACTACCAAGAACAAGGAGGCCTCCAAGATCATCACTACAGGGCCTCGGGCGTCACCACCGCCATGTATCGGCAAGCACCCGCACCATATGACCCGTATGAGCCGATACAGCAGGACAACCGAACTTGGGCCGATTTGATTGCAGACGTCATGCGCGATCAATTTGGCCTCAAGCCAAAGGACTCAGGGAACATGTATCGGTATCCCTATCCAGAGCATTTCGAGCGGATCCCGTTGCCCAACCGATACGAGATCCCAGATTTTTCGAAGTTCTTAGGACAAGACAACGTTTCGACCTACGAGCATGTCAGCCGATTCTTGGCGCAGTGCGACGAAGCATCGGCTACAGATGCCCTAAGAGTCCGGTTGTTCCCTCTGTCCCTCTCGGGATTAGCTTTTACCTGGTTCTCCTCATTGCCTTACAACTCAATTCAGAGCTGGACTGATCTCAAAAAACAATTTCATAGCTACTTTTACTTCGGCAACCATGAAATAAAGTTGTCGGACCTCACCAGTGTCAGGCAGAAACACAACGAGTCGGTTCAAGAGTACATCCAACACTTCAGAGAGATGAGGAACCGATGCTACAGCCTGGTGCTGTCAGATGCCCAGCTAGCCGATTTGGCCTTCCATGGCTTGATCGAGCTGATTCGCGAATGCTTCTCCGCCCAGGATTTCGACAGCCTGGCACATCTAGCGCAGAAGGTGACAGCCCACGAGCAGCGATTCCAAGACACCAGGAAGGCCGTCAAGAACATAACTCAAGTCGTCGTTGAATCAGACTACGAGTCCAATGACGATGACGCAGAGGTGGCCGCAGCCGAATGGACAAAGAACAAGAAGGCCATCGTCTGCCAATGGCTCCTGAAGACCACAAGGGAGGAAAATATGATTTCGACATCACCAAAGCCGACAGGATTTTTGACTTGCTGCTCAAGTAGAAGCAGATCCAGCTCCCTGAAAACCATGTGATCCCATCGACCGAGGAACTAAAAAAGAAGAAATATTACAAGTGGCACAACTCCACATCCCATGCCACTAACGATTGCAAAGTCTTCAGCAAGAAATCCGTCGAGAATTGAGGCCGAAATTAAGGTTTGCCGATTCAAGTCGGCCGATGATAAGAAAAGAAAAATTATTTGGAGTTTAAAACTTACCGAGGGGATTTCTTCGGGCGGGAGCGGCGACGAATAAGATGACCGCGGTGGAAGATGTGTCGCTTGATTTCGGCCCACCATTGGTCGTAGGTGCGCTTTTCTTAAGCGCCGAATCATCTCGTCGATCTTTGAGGGGAGGGTCGGCTATGTTCAGCGGCCGATGCATTATTAGTTCTTGGCTCACAACTCCCTCGTCTCAATCTTGTCGGCATACTAGAAGCCGACGGACGGTTGCCCAAGACCAAACGCCTCGCAGCCGACGCCGAGCAGTAAAATTCATAACTTTTGGCCACCGATCGGCCCTGGTGGATTCCGTGGCGGGATGCGGGGGTCGGGCGGCGATGAACAACTCCCGCACCTAGGGTTGTTGGTGAGTTGATGTCTTCCCGTTGAAATCGGCGGCAACTCGAACGGTGCCGATCCCGATAAAAGTACCGGTGTGGTTCTCGCGCGACGCCCCATTGTACATGGCGATAAACCATTCGGCCAAGGTTGGCCGATTGCTTTGAGCCCGCATGAGCGGCCTGCTTCTCCATAGCTCATGCATCTGGTGGTGGTGATCTCGTTGCCGTCTTCGTCTTCGATCGGCTCCAATCTTGGGAAAGCGACCTCGGTCGGGGGAGTCGGCCGGCTATTTTCACAGGTCGCCGGCACCGGCCAGATTTGTAGAAACCACCGGGCCGCCGGTGTTGACAGGGCGTTGGCGGCTATCTTCGCGACGCTTGATGCAGCATCAGTACAGGTAGCCAAGGAGATATTTCCCCAGCGTGAGCTTGTTCCTATCAGCTAGGAATTCGGCTACGACCTGCCAGTTGGCGGTCGGCCCGCAACTCAATCCACAGAACAAGAACTTTTCTAGCCACATCATGAGGAACGCGGCGTGTTCCCTGTGGCCAACCAATCCATCCTTCATGTTTTCAGCGACGTAGCCGCTCCACCCGCCGATGGCTTTGGTTTTGAACTGGTGTTGCCCCTTTCGGTTCAGGTTTCCAGGGTTAGCCGACGCCGGGATCTCCATCCGGTCGTCATGTATACGTCGGCTAATGTGATCGTCATCGACCCTTCTTTGGAACATGAAGGCATTGAAGTCGTCGTTCCAAAAGTATGTCGCAACCGACATAAGCAGCTCATCTTTCTCCATGCGGCGACGGACAAGGCCAAGCACCGGGCTATCCCGGTTTCCTCCCACCGAGCGTACTTGGCCGATCGCACCCTCTTATACCATTCAATCCAAGCAGCGTCGTGGTCGGCCACGACTTGAAAGTCCCATTCCGGTGGGCTAGGGATGGCTTCCTAATGTTGTAGGGGATTCGTTGGTTTCGGCTATGATTACATCGGGGGGTCGGTGTTGCCGATGGGGCCAAGAAAGTACCTCTTTTCTTGGGTCAAACTTGGGATGACTACCTGATGTGACAGGTGTTACAGTTTAGAAAAGAAGAAATTGCTAATCAAGAGCAGCTGAAGGCATGATGAACGCAACAACACTAGGAGGCATGGTTGGAAAGGAAATTTGAAGAAAAAGAGTTTTGAACCGACGAGCGTACCTCAGGGAACTTCGCGGCGATGGCAGCCGGTGCGGCGGTGGCAGCTAATGTGGCGGCGGCAGCTGGTGCGACGGTGGCGCCCGATGCGACGGCAATGTTGGAAGCCATTGGAGTCGTCGGAGACGGACACAGGTCCGATTCACGAGGAGCGCCGGGATGTGATGCGGGCGCCGGTGAGTTGCGGAGAGGAGAGAGGAAAAGGAAGCTTGCTTGAGAAGTGTTTGAGTGCGTTTTGAAGGCGTGATCGTTTCGGTCGAGGTAAAGGACTATTTAAAAGGCACTTGGGGCAGCCGAAACGGTTTAGGTCAGAAAAGGGCGGGAGTTTGAACAGGCAACAAATCCGCAACACTTCGTATCACGGACTTGGGAGGCATGTGTTAATACCTAGTTTTAGTAATTGAATCCCTAAGTCCTAGCAAGGATGAATCGAAATAGGATCGGTTGGTTTGAGGAGAAAGCAGCATCGGTGAGAAGTCGGCTATGAAGCCGATCGGCTAAGGTTGAATCGGACAAGAGCGGCCGATAGCCGATTCTAGGTTCAGAGAAGATAAAACCGTTTCTGGTGCAGATATTTGAAGATAAATAGAAGATTCCGTTATCAGTTTGTGCGTTAAAAGATATTGTAATCTATGGATAGAGTCCTGTAACGATAATTGTATCTGTAAATTAGGAGTTTGTTTAAACTGTTTATTGTAATGTGGCGTGGGTCCTTCCCGGGATATCGTCGTATTTTAAATGGTAGTTTAGATAGAGTCCAGGGTCTATACAGATAATGCTATTTTGGGTATAAATAGGACCTGAGACCCCCTGTAAATCACATAATCAGTCAATCAAACAACTTTCGGCGCATCGCCAAACCTTTTCTTCAGGCGAGCAATTGATTTGGCTACGAGTTGCATCGTTTCGATCCCCAAATCTAGCTAAATGCTTGTCATTAGTGGTATGTTCTGCTGATTCTAGTGCTTTCATCGTAATGACACATTAGATTCAGGGGTTTATACTACGCTATTTACCATATATCGCATATAAACTAGAGCAATGTTTAGATCTATCCTGCCATCGGTCAGTTCTATCAAGAACCTGCAGCCGATAGGGATAGATCCAAAGGTTGGACTAGTTTATATGCGGTATCCACCATCTCGAGAGGTATAAATCAGCTACAACAGATTAGGTTGTTTTTTATACTTAATGTTGCATCAACATGGAACTATTAAGTCATTTTTAGAACTTCCAATGATCTGTTCGGTTAGATTTATATGTTTAGAGACAGTGTCGGGGTTTCAGCCGGCCTTATCTGTCCTGATAGATTTTTAGTATATTTACTACTAGATTTATGTTAGGACTGTCTCTTATGTTAAGATCTCATTCTTGTCAGACACCATAAGCCAAAATCGGCCTGCTATCAACAGCCGACGGCCGATTTCCCAGGCTATGCATCTGGTTTAAGAACGATATCTGTTCATAAGAATCATCGAAGTATTAGCCGATCCATAGTTAGCTTTCCAGTATCGGCTAGGTTATCAATACGTATATTTATTATCCTTTACTGTATTTGGGTTAAGCGGTTGATGCTGTCTCGGTATAGCCGATCCATTCTAGTCGCTTGGCTTAAATATATTTTGGGATAGCATATATATGCTTATGGATTCCCTCAGCCGATCCAGTGGGGATCTAACCTAACACTTAATGCGTATGTCTTTGTTTTTCTTGTTGGTTAACAGATGAAACCAACTGGCACGTCCTGTACTGGACAGGCAGCCGAGAAGGACCTGCACTAGAGCTAAGCAGATCTCCCAGGCCAGCACGTGAGAGAAATTTCTCGTCAACAATACTCTATCCTGATTTGTGGGTATTTTGACCAGAAATTAGTCTCCAACAAATTACCCTTTTGATATTCTAAAATAGTCCCACCCCAAATTAGTCTCCCCCATCACCCAAACTCAGGATACCGCATCCCATAGACTATCCTTTGGCGGGTAGGATTCACGGGCGTTCCTTGGTCGCACGCGCGAGTGAAAAACCTGCAGCGACGTCTTAACTTCCTCCCTACCGCGTCGCCTCCTCAGTGCGGCCATCCCTAGCCGCGCCTCCTCCCTCCCACCCGCGCGCGCGCGCGCACCCATCCCCAGTCCGCTAGGATCATCTCATCATCGCTACCGTTCCACCAAGTGCCGCAAAAATCATTCATGCAATATACCGTAGCACTCTTCATGTTTACTCTAGTAATATAGTATCAGTACTTGTGTGATTGAGATTCAGAATGGTCAGAACTTGTGTGATTGAGATTCAGAATGGTCAGAACTTGTGTGATTGAGATTCAGAACTTGGTCAGAAACTTACTGACAAACTTCCTTCAAATCATATATGCGCTATTGTATTTGATTTGCACTAGTCAAATTTTAGTCTTTGATAGGCCACAGCGCATGCAGCAAATGGGCCAGCCCAGTTAGGACACAGCCAGCGCATGCAGCAATTGGGCCAGCCCAGCCCGAATCAAAATTTCTAATTTTGATTTTGATTAGGGTGAGCTGCCGTAGACAAAACAGGTAGAGATACTCTATTTAGAAGGGTGATATCCTATAACCTCAATTTAGGAGATAAGATTAGAGAGATATGTTGAGGATGCTCTTAAGATCTGACTTTATATGAAAGCCAATAGTCCACAATAATGCAACACCACGCCTACACTAGGACACCAATTTTATCATAAAGCTTATGCACACTTGAAATTATTTTAATTTTACAAGACATGTCAAGCATCAAGTTCTATCCTGGCTTAATTCTAAATTTCTGATAGTTCTTGTGCTGCAATAGTGCTACGATTTTGTTTGTTCTTTTCAATAAACTCTTCAATGTATATCTCTTTACCGACCCCCTGATCTTGATCTTCTGAGCATACGAATACAACACTTGTTTGAGTGGAAATCTCGACTAATGTTTGGACTTGGAACCAACTCAAGCAGAAAGAGTAGGTCAGTTGTGTTAGAGACCAACCTAGAACATAGTAATTAAACCAACACAATCTAGCTAGTTCAATGCTGCCTCTTCTTGTAGTTAGCTGGAAAAGAACACAAGACTAATCTGATTACCGATACATTCCAATCCTATGTATACCAATCTATCATGTGCACGCTAGTTATTGACTGCTGCGTCTCTCATGTCTCAGTTTTCAACGTGACTGTACTTCTGAATCGCTCTCTACAATCTCTCAACCCTCCTTTTATGTGCATACTTATGTAGCACATGTACACCAAATTAATTGTACTCTTGACATTTGCTAACAAACAACATTTAGCACCTCAGGTAGTCCTTATAAACACCCTGAATCTTTTCCATTTTACCGACGCAGAACGTACCATGCAATGTGTGTACACTTTTATAATTCGTGTCGTTTCATAAAGTGCGGCATATACACATCCACTACTAAATGAGTGACCTTTAGTACCGGTTGACAATATCTGTTAGTTCTGGTTATGCAACCGGTACACATAATCCGGAACTAAAAGTAGGTATTTTTAGTTTCACTTTAAATGACCGATACTAAAATCAAAACGACCTTTACCGGTTGGTTACAGTGTTTTTAAATAACATTTTGCTGTTTTTTATAATATTTTTTAAGTGCTTGGTTGTTGTTTTTATATATACATGTATGTATATAAATATATATATATATATATAGCATCACGTATATATAATTGAGGGTATTATCTATATACAATTGGAATTAAATATATGTATTTAATATATTACAAATATATTAAATACATGTAGAATTGACGTTTCTCATATTCTATCATATATTACAAATATATGAAGCTAAGAGGACGCCTCTCGTTGAGGAATAATGTGGACCCCCGTTTTTGAGACGGGAATCTTTCGTGTTCTTAGTACCATTTCCCTGAATCGAGTAGTTGGTACCCACGAAATACAATACTGAACAATCAGATGCACATGCACGAATAGTCTTACGGCGACATTATTACAATAATAGGCCCGAAGGCAATGTTCAACACACGGGACCTCATGGTCCGAATACAACACAAAAAGCAGAATTTAAATACAGCAGCGGAATAGAGACAGCGGCATGTCATTTGCCACAGGCAACGACCGGGAGCTAAGATCTAGTAAGCGCCATCAGTTCCTTCACCCTCCTGGTAGTACGCGTATGGATCCTCCGGCTCTTCATTCCCATTAGCTGAAGGTTTGTGCGTATAGCAAGGGTGAGTACCAACCGTACTCAGCAAGCCAACACGGAATTTATGCATATGATAGGGTTACACAATGAATGGCTGGAGTTCTTTTGCATAAAGCCAATTTTCACAAGCCTATCAACTAGCCAAAACAAGTTTTAGTTCCATAGTTCATTAATCCGGTGACGGTTCTGTCTACCATCCATCGTGATTCCAAGGATGGCTTCCCGCCTCCGATTCGTCATGATTTTCGGGAATCCACCCCTTCTCGCATCTCGAGAAGTTGATCCACCAATGAAATCATCATGCAAACCCATCCCAAGCTTTAAGTTTAAAGTCTAGCCAAGCGAAAGTCTTGTCACGATGCTCGATATCCGCGAGCACGGCTATTCGAATAGATTGATTCACTCACACTGCAGCGGATGTACACTTTACCCGTACTCCGTGACAGCCCAACAAATGAACCTACGTCTCAACACATGAGACGGTCACGGCAAAGCCTTTCGATAACCTTGCTTTGGAAGTACCCGCTCCATGAACTTAAGCCCTCATGCACTCTAGCCGTCCTTTTCTAGCAGTGAGAGGAGTTACGGCGCACCGGGGTAAGGGAAAATTTCCTCAATCTTTAAGTTCAATTAATGTCGATTTAATTCCACCATTCATAGCAAAGGCCGCAGCCTCATTCTCATCACATAAACCACATCATAGAGAACCATCTATGCAAGGATACTGCCTCCACTCGGCTATCTAGTCAGCTAGGTCTATACCCATTCGAGAAGTACGGTTGTCTGGCTCGTTTCCGGCTATCTCATGGCTCGGTCCTTAATTGACCGGGGTCGGCACTTGCCTTTTTCCGGAATCCACCCAAATCATCCGACCGCCCAGTCTAAATCATTTGTATATCATTTTCAATTTTCATCAAACTTAGTCCATTATTCTCATGGCCATGCGGCGCTCATGTCTCCACAGGACGCATTTCAACTACCTTCCCTAAGGTAGTTGCCCGAGCACAAAGCTTTCTTGCAAAATCATGAGTATGCGGGGATCTAGTATAAGCGAGGACTAAGCATTTTTACCGAAGTTAGCCTCCGGTCATATCACATCGAAGGTTACAAAGAATAATTCTAATGGTGATCAATATCAAAGCGGGGTATATCAAGCATAGGTACTCGTTTGAGTATAGCATGCAATTTGTAATTTGAAATCAACATCATTTCACAAAGTAGGATCAATATGTTCAAAGGGTGTGATGACTTGCCTTGCTCGCACGCTTGAGGGGTGGTGTCTTCAACGGGGTCGATGCTTGGTTTCTTCGAGGTGCTACCCGTACGTGCGAAAGATCGCTTGAATTCAATTAGAATTCAATAAAATACCGAGAGATCGAAAAGAACCATAAAAGCCATGAAAACGACTCCAAATGTTTTGCCTAAAATTCTACTTGAGTTAGGACAAGGGTCGCTAGGAAAATCCGAGTTTTGGAATCGAGTCGATGTCCTAGGGTTTTCGCAAAGACGACGATCATAATTATTTGAGAAATTAGGTTTGGAAATGTCGGCGGAGGAATTCGTGCTCGAGGTTTTGAAGGTTTGAGCACAAAAGAGAAGCCTATTTAAATGGCGAGAAAGAATTTAACGAAGTCCGGATTTAAAAAAAGATGCGAAACGAAATTTGGAAAAGTCCAATTTTGATTTTCAACTTTGCACCGAGAAAACATACAAGAAAATAATTTATTTTTGCCCAAAAGTTTACTCAAGTCTTCCCAAAATATTTTTCCAAATTTTCTAAAATTTTTCCCCTATTTTTCTTTTTTTTTTTTTCTCTGTCGCACTATTCATTGGCCGCCAACTGTTGACGGGGTCCGGCGAAACAAAGGCGGCGCGCGACAAAAGGGGCGGAGCGGGGGCTTACCGCGACGGCGGCCTCTGGGAGGAGCGATGGGGCACGGGGAAGGCTTTGCGCACGGCGGCGCTTGGTTGCGGCGGCGGCTCTCGGCGGCGGCGCTCGGGAACGGAGAGAGGGAGCGGCGGTGGTGCGGCAAAGGGGCGGGCGCCGCCTTTATAGCGCGGCCGAGGGGATCGGCGCGGGCGCGGGGTGGAGGGAGGGGCCGGCTCGGCGTGGGCGCGGGGTGGAGACACGCGGCGACGCACGGGGATGGGCCGGTGCACGGCGGCGCAACGCGGCGGCGGCGCGCGCGGCGCGGCGGGTCCGGCGCGGCGTGCGCGCGCGGCGTGGGGGTCGGGCGCGGCACGGCCGCGTGGTGGCGAGGGCGCGGGCGCGGGGCGCGGGGGCGAGCGCGTGCGCGAGGCGCGGCGCGCGCGGGGTCGCGGGCGTGCGCACGCGAGGCGCGCGTGCCCACGCGGCACGTGGCGCGCGCGGGGTAGGGCCGATGCGCGCGCGCGAGCGGGCGTGCTCGTGGCGCGCGCGGCGGGCGGGCGACGGCACGTACGGCGTCGAACACTTGGCGCGCCATGAACAGTGCAATTTCCGATTTTTCCCGATTTTCCATTTCTATTTTTCTTTTTCTAAAAATTCCAAAATAAATTCATAAAATTCAAAAATAATTTTTAACACAATATTTTCAACTTTTCTCCACTTTTATTTTCCCACAATATTTTTCATATTTATTTATTTAAAATCCCTCTTTTCAAAATTTCAATATCCTCCCTTTATTTTTCCGAAATTTTCCGGATTTCGAGCACGACTCCCAAATATTTTATTATTTATTTTGTGTCCTAATTTATCTTCTCCCAACCAAAATTACTATTTTATATCTCCCAAATCGCGTTTTCATAAATCCGCATTTTCTCCGATCTCTTTTTAAAAATCCCGGATACGGACTTTCGCATCTTTCATTTTGACAACTCCAAATCATCCAAAAACACCGAAAGGGAAATTGATCACGACTAAATTTATGCAACTAAGCTGGCAAATAAGAAGCAACAAACCCGAGAAAGAAGCAACAAGCGAAGGTTTTTGGAAGTTCCGATTTTTACGTTCCGATTTCCGTTTCTTCGATTTTCAGGATGTTACAAATAACACATCCATCGTCGTGAAATTCTCCCAACGGATTAACAACCTCATCCATAATAAATCTCATGAGTTGTTCTTGAATAGCCTTTATGAAATCCATCGGGAGAAGTTCTTGCTTCATCCATAAAGTCTTGTCATTTTTTTAAAAAATGTGAATATGTTAAATCAATAAAAAGAGTGTTAAGTTATGTATGAATAGTGTTTACGTACTTCGATATCCTTATTATTGTTAATGCCTTGTGTCAGACAATGAATGAATTTGCAGATGTAGTAGCTGCACAAGTTGTTCCTGACTTCTTGTCTTAAACACTATAGAGAAAAAACGAAGTTACAAAATATTTGTATTATAGAATAAATGAGATATACAATTTTCAATCATGTATGTACCAGAAATTCATCCTGACATCGAATTTTTCCTTGAATCGACCGCGAATGTATTTACGGAACGGTACCCACACCCTGTTGTTAAAAACGATAATGTTGTTTGGTGCACATAATATCGATAGAAGCACGCATAATTTTAGTGCATGGTTTCTGCAAGGAGTCTAGGACATGGATCTTGCTTTCAGCAATGTCTATCACAAGGAGGAGCCAATGAAACCTGCACATTACGTTAAATAATATACATAGCATTGTATGTCTACAAGAAGGAAATGATACAAAAGACGATAAAAACTCACTTAAAGTTGTAAAGCAAATGTATGAATGTCTTGTGATGTTGCTGCACCAGGAATTTGTAAATGGTCATCTCTGTTTCCTGTGCAAAATCTCGTGCAGTCTTCTCGTTAATATCCATGGGGTACATGAAAGCAACCTTGAAATACCCCTCCCTACGACATCTTTGAATATCCATTCTACAACACATAAGAAAAGACGTGAGATAGTCCACACACAATAAACTTGGATGGTACATAGGATGGGCTAACTAAAGAAATAAAATTAAATGACACTTACAGAACCCAGCAACTGATAATTGAGATGTCAAGGGCATCTTTATGGTATACTTCGTAGATATTGTTGTAGTGCATCCATATCTCAAACTCCCTACGGAAGTAATCTTCGTCTTTTATCCGAGCAGCAAACATGATACTACCTTTGTTGGACTGTTCCATGTACCATGTATGGAATCGGTACATCTGTGTAGATAGGGCCCTGACTAGGTCTGGTCTGACAAGTGGTTCACCAAGCTGAAATCTGTGCTTCATGGCAGATGGTGGTGCCTTCTTGAGAGGGGCTACCCCCAGCAGTTGATTTTTGCCAAGATTTGTATCTTCCATAAACTATTGTAGATTCAACTCACAATCAGATGGCATCGGGTCAATTGCTTGTTTTGCTTGCATTCTGAGCTGGGGAACCATTTTTGACTCTCTTTTAGTTTTCCGATAGGAATTGCGGATCGAGCGGTTGTAGTTCGATAACATCTTCATCTTTGCAGGTTCACTCATCTTTTGGGAAAACGCCTTTGTTGTTGGGTCTATTGGAGCCTTCTTCTCTAGACTTCGCTGCTTGAAGTGCTCCTTCACCTATTATACGGTCTTTTCTTTGGCGCAGATTTTCCTAGCTCATCCAATGACTGCTTCTTCAATGACAGCACAAGAGGAGGTGAGCTGTTGACTTGGTCGAGACGGGACTAGGCTCTTGGGCACATCAGCAGGTTGCGGTGGTGGAGACGTAGGTTGTGGAGGAGACGGTGGATACCGAGGTTCAGCCACAGTGACTGAGGCGTAGGAATTGACGCTGCCACCCACCCGTGAAGCATGATGTAGCGCTTGCGCCATCATATGATGCAGTGGTATTGCCTAGTGTCCTCCCTATCTCCTCCATGAAAGTCCAGCTCGAGACCCTCAAAGTCGTCGCAGACTTGTTCCACCTCACCTTTGAGTAGCTAGATGGAATCGGCATGTAGTGGTATGTCTGGCCTTGCTCCACTTGTATGTCCATGCTGCATGCAACCTTCACGAGAAACAAAGTTAATTAGTACATATCACGACATGTCACAACGTTAAAACAAGATATGCAAACTATGAGCATACCTTGATAGATAGGTTCTTGAAGGGAATATGCAGCTCACACGTTGTTCGCTGAGTGATTTCATCCATGGGGTGGCATGGTTCGTCATCTAGTGGCAGCACTGCAATTTCATTGCTCTGATCAGCTACTGGCTCTGTAGAAGTGCAACTGCTTCATTTGGTACTAGTTGGGCTAACCAGGATGTTCGTTGTGGAGCTTGCTTGTAATTGGGCCTTGCTAAGTGCTAGCTTGACTTGTCTTTTCACCTCTGCGGTCATTCTTTCATTGCTCTCCTGGACCCGCTGCTCCGATATCCAAACCCTGGCTTCCTACTCGGACTTGCTTTTTTTGTGACTCCTGTATGAGACGATGTTCTCACAAAACCCATACTTCAATGGGACCATGCCTTTTTCGTGTATTTGTCCTGGGTGCTCGGGATTCTGTAGTGCCATCATCTGTTCGTCCTTCTCTCTGTCAGGCTTGAATGTGCCATAGGAAGAGGCCTCTAAGACATCCACGTGACAGTGTGTTGCCTCACGTATTTCATTCCTGAAAATGAGGGAGCCATCCTCTACACTAAGAATGCCCCCATGAGCATAGTACCAGTGTTTCGATCGTTCGGGCCAGTTAATTGTGGCTGGAACAATCCCCCTTGCTTCCAAAGCATCTTCCATCTTCTGTCATTTGGGAATTTCCTTCTTATAACCAGCTGACCCTAGCCGATGAAAGTATTTTTTTTCTACCCGACATTGGCTTTGTTTTGCGCCACCTTGTTTGCCCCTTCCTCGGACGACTTATTGTCGACAAATGCCCTCCAGTGATCCCTTAGCTTCGGGTACTTATCAAAGTCCAGTGTTAGGCCCATTTGACATACTTGTTGAACATATTCTTTTTGAAGGTCTGAAATTGTGTGGCCATCTTCTTGAGAGCCCATTTCTTCATTTAGGTTATTCTACTTCAGGTATCTCGAGAGTGAAGTTTTACAGCAGGGTTGTCCATAGCATGTCCTTCTCCGCATGTATGAGCACGTTTTGATCATCCGGCCTTCTGAACCATCAATTATGTATGCTGATTGGCACGTGATCCCTTACGACCCAACCACACTGTGACACAAACTTCGTTGCAGCAGAGGCATCGCAACTGGTTTGCCATCTTCTTTCACTTCAGTTATAATGTGCCTCTCCTCCAATTTTCTCGCGACACCTCGTTGCCCTCGTGCCTTCGTCGAACCAACCTCGTGTCCCCCCTCAAGCTCCTCCTTGTGTCATATCTCGTTATTGGGTCCCTCCTCAACTCCAGTGGCTTCCTAATTGAGGTACTCGCTACAAACCTCACTTTCGTCGTCCTGGTAGTACTGGCTACTACCTTGTCTAATTTGGTCCAAGAGAAACCTTTCGTCTTCTCACTCTCCCATCTTACCTAATATTAAATATTATAGGAAATGTACATTAGTATATAATAGTCTTAAAAATTCTAATATTAAAATTCTTAAATTATATTCTCAAAATTTAGTATAATTCTAACATTAATTTTACTATAGTCTAGTTAGTGTAATTCTAACATTAATTTTACTATAGTTCTAAACATTCTTATACTATAGTCTCAAAAGTTAGTGTAATGCTAACATTAATTCTAACATTAATTTTACTATAATCTTAAAAATTATAATATTAAAATTATTAAACTATATTCTCACAATTTAGTATAATTCTAACGTTAATTTTACTATAGTCTCAAAAATTAGTGTAATTCTAACATTAGTTTTACTGTAGTCCTAAATATTCTTATACTACAGTCTCAAAATCTAGTGTAATTTTAACATTAATTCCAACATTAATATTCTATAATTTTAAAAATTCTAATATTAAAATTCTTAAACTATATTCTCGAAATTTAGTATAATTCTAACATTAATTTTACTGTAGTCCTAAAACTTCTTATACTATAGTCACAAAAGTAAAGTTAGTGTAATTCTAACATTAATTTTACTATAGTCCTAAAATCTAATATTGAAATACATTTAAATTTACTATAGTCTTAAAAAGTTTATACTATAATACGACAATCTCATAAGCGGTGACCACGTTCGGCAACGTCCGGCGGCGACGAGGTGGAGGGATGCGGCGGCGGCAATGGCTGCATCGACGGGTGGTTGATCACTGAGGCGTCATTGTCAGGTGCTGACCGAAGTGATGGAGACGTCCACCGCCGGCGACGGCGGCGATGGTGGAGGGATGCGGCGGCGGCATGGTGTCGACGACGCACAACCACGACGTGGTTGATGGGAGTCTGATTGAGGAGTCGACGGCGGCGGAGATCGATCTAAGAGACGAAGAGAACAAGTGTGTTGTGTCCGACAAGACGAACGACCGCCCATATATATAACAATATCTTTAGTACCGGTTCTATATAGCAACCGAGACTAAAATGAATATCTTTAGTCCTGGTTGTTAGCAACAACCAGGACTAAACAATTTTCTTCACATCCTGAAAAGGCTTTAGTCCTGGTTCTAACTAAAAACCGGGGCTAAAGTGAAGATCTATAGTCACGGTTGTTAGTTAGAACTAGGACTAAAGTAATTTCCTGCTAATCAAAATTACTTTACTCCCAGCTGTGGCTCTAGGACCTATCAATCGTCACTAACGAGTGGGGACCACTTGTTAGTACGGCTTTATTACATCATAAATCATAAAAAACAAAAAATAAGAAGAATATATTAAAAATAGGTTTACAATTGTAATAAAATTCTAAAAATAATATCTAATTAACCTCAGCTCCAATTAAGTCCATTCAAAAATCATTAAAATCATAACAGTAAGGAGAATAGATTAAAAATAGGTTTAAAATTGTAATTACCTTTTAAAAATGATATCTAATTAACCTTAGATCCAATTAAGTCCATTCAAAACTCATTGAAATCATAAAAATAAAGAGAATACATTAAAATACTTTTAAAATTGTAATAACCTTTTAAAAATGATATCTAATTAACCTCAGCTCCGATTAAGTCTATTAAAAAATCATTGAAATCATAAAAATAAGGAGAATAAAATAAAAATAGATTTAAAATTGTAATAACCTTTTTAAAAATATATCTAATTAACCTCTGCTCTGATTAAGTCCATTAAAAAATAACTGAAATCATAAAAATAAGGAGAATACATTAAAAATTGGTTTCAAATTTCAATGAAGTTCTAAAAATTCTAATATTAACCATGGCTCTAATTAAGTCCTTTCAAAGCAATGCAAGCACACATCGTTCATACAGGAAAACTAGGATAAATAATTTACATGACATTAGTCGTATTAATCACAAAATACAATCGATCTCATGACGTAGAGGCAACAAACTTTCTCTTTATGAAGGCCCTTTCGCTACGATCGCAGCGTAAGTATGAGGTGTCCTCATTTGCTAGGAGGATGCTCGGGCCAACTGTCACTGTGAACAGAGGTTGCCTCTCAAACTAATATTAATCTTCGTCTGTCTTATCTTCAACTCTAACGATTTTCCTTTTTCCTGGGAGTACCACATGGCACTTTGACTAATCAAGCAGTTTGCTTGTTTGTTTCTTTGGTTTGCTAGATATGTCCTTCTCATAGAAAACTTGAGTCACATCCTTGGCTAGGATGAATGGTTCGTCTGAGTACCCAATCTTGTTAAGGTCAACTGTTGTCATCCCGCACTCATCAACCATTACGTCTCCTCCAGTTAGCCTAACCTCATTGGCACCGAAATAGAGGGACCTGCAAAGGACCATACTCGAGTTCCTATATCTCGTCAATGGAACCATAATACTTGTTGATTGTCCCTTTGTTGTCCACGGATATGAACAACACTGTTTTGGTTCATGTTTTTTTCTTTGACTCTTGTGTAAAATGTATACCTATTTATCTCATATCTTTTGAGTGTTGAGATTTAAAAAGATGGTCCCCTCGCCAACAAGACTAGTTGTTGGTCAATCATCCCGTTGTCCATGAGATGTTTTTGCAACCAAACGGGAAAAGTATCAATGTGATCATGTGTAATCTAGGCAGCGGACTTCCTGAGGTTTTTGGAGCATACAATCAACATGTGCTCCTTGATGTACGGAGTCACTAGTGAAAATTGTTACAAAACCGTGAAATGTGCTCTACGGAATAAATCATTGTCTATAAATCATTGTTCTTCCAAGTGTGCCCTTTCCCCGTAGTCTTCTCTCATGGCTTGATTTGGGGACCCTAATTGGACTACGGTCGTCAATAAATTCTACGTAGAACTCAATGACCTTGTCTATTTCATACCCCTTGGCAATGCATGCTTCCGGACGAAAACGGTTACGAACGTACTTTTTTAGGACGTGCATGTATCTCTTGAAAGGTAACATATTGTGTAGGTACATATGACCGAGAATACCGATCTCTTTGACAAGGTGAGCCAGTAGATGCGTCATCATATTGAAGACGTATGGTGGAAATATCATCTCCATACTTACCAGACATTGTACTATGTCAGTCTCTAGGATTGTTAAATTGCCTAGATTGATGACCTTCTGCGAAATTGCATTGAGAAAAGCATAGAGCTTTGTTATTGATGCCCGGACATTAACAGGATGGATACAGGAAATAATTGTGTTATCAACACATGGCAGTCATTAGACTTTAGGTTTGTGAATTTCTTCTCTTTCATGTTTATTGTTCCTTTTATGTTTGACGAGTATCTAGACGGGACCTTGATGCTGTCCAAGCATTCGAACATATTTTCCTTCACTTCCTTGTTGAGAGTGTAGTTGGCAGGACGTATGTAATGGCTTCCTTTCTCCCTCTTTTCCGGATGAAGGTCATCACTTTGTTTCATATGTTTTAGATCCTGCCGTGCTTCAAGTGTATCTTTGGACTTCCCATATATGCCTAGGAAGCCCAGCAGGTTCACACAAAGGTTCTTAGTGAGGTGCATCATGTTGATTGCATGACAGACATCTAAGACTTCCCAATAAGGTAATTCCCAAAAAATGAGTTCTTTTTCCACATCGTCGCGTGACCATCTTTACTTACAATAGGTTGGTTGCCAGGTCATTTTTAAAATACTACTTTTACGTCTTTCATCATGGCAAACATAGTTTTTCTATTATGATGCATAGACTTAGTACGGTGGTTAGCTTTCTCTTTGAAATGTTTGCCTTTCTTTTGTACAGGGTGGTTGACTACAAGAAATCAACGATGACTCATGTACACAACCTTCCTATAGTGTTTTAAATACGTACTATCGATTTTATCTAAACAACGGGTGCAGGCCCTATACCCCTTGTTTGTTTGTCCTGGTAGGTTGCTAAGTGTGGGTCAATTTTTAATGGTTATGAACAACAACGCTCATAGGTTAAATTGCTCCTATTTATCCTCATTTCACACTCCACAAGAGTTATAGTTCTTCTACCAATGGTCTTAGGAACACATCAATGTTGTTACCAGGTTGCTTTGGGCCTTCAATAATAATCGGCATCATGATGTATTTCTGCTTCATGCATAACCAAGAAGGAAGGTTGTAGATACACAGGGTCACAGGCCAAGTGCTATGGCCGCTGCTCATCTTCCCGAAAGTATTCATGCCATCTGTGCTTAAACCAAACCTTATGTTCCTTGCATCATTTTCAAAGTCTAGGAATATTCTACCGAGGTTTCGACACTAGGACCCATCGGCGGGGTGCCTCATCCCATCTTGTTTGCGCTCTTCTGTGTGCCAACGCATCATTATAGCATGTGCTCTGTTCCTGGACAATCGCTTCAAATGTGGTACTGTAGGGAAATACCACATGACCTTAGCAGGAACTCTTTTCTTCGACGATTGTCCCTTAGCATCACCGGGGTCATCTTGTTTAACCTTGTATTGTAATGCCTTACAAATCGGGCATGCATCCAGGTTCTCGTACTCCTCACCACGATAGAGAATAAAATCATTTGGACATGCATGTATCTTCTAGACTTCCAGCCCTAGAGGGCAAACTACTTGTTTTGCTTTGTACGTTGTTGCAGACAATTCGTTACCCTCCAGAAGAATATTCTTTATGAGTTTCAATAACTTGCCAAATGCCTTGTCAGTCACACATTTGTTGCCTTCCATTGCAAGAATTCTAACATGGTACCCAACTTTTTGTGCCCCTATTTGCAATCTGGGTACAAGGACGTTTTGTGGTCTACTAACATACGCTCCAATTTTTTGACCTCCTTTTCACTTTCGTAGTCTTCCTTTGCATCTGACCAAGGTCATCAGCACTATCATCTTTTGCAATCCCTCGTTCTGCCTTGCATGTTGTAGTATCTGCAAAGCCATCATATTGAGCCTAGTGCGGAATGTTGTTGTCTTCTTCTTCATCAACTTTCATTGCAACTCCTTTCTCTTTGTGCTTGGTCCAATAATTATAGCTATGCATGAATCCCGAATGTAACAAGTAGCTATGAAGAATTCTTGAGAAAGAGTACTCGTTCTAGTTTTGCAGTTTTTGCATGGACAACTTATGAAACCGTTAGGCTTGTGGGCATCGGTCACCCTCAAAAAATAATACACGCCATCAATGAAAGAGACTCTTTCGATTGTCGGTCTACGATGTACATCCATTGTCGGTTCATCTACATTACAAGTAAAGAATTAATTAAGAAATTTAATAGCTTAAAATGTCATAACCTCAAAAGTTGAGTGGATGAAGAGTATTGCTAACCCTTATGTAAAGCAATTCGATCGGTGCAATCTACATCATGAACCAATAGAGCATCCTGTAAAAATATCAAATACAATGTACTATTATTACTGTTAGATTCATTTATTTACTACTATTACGAAAGTTTCTTGTTTTTTCTATTTTTAGTCACCCTTATTAGTTTTTCCTCCATTTTTCTACAATTTTTCTAATTTCCTTTTTTATCATACTTATCATATTTTTCCTTCTTTTTTTCTTAGGGCATACTCTTATTAATTTTAAATGTCATGTATTTTTTCATACCAAGACATGCATTAATTTCCTCTATTTAACCTAAATTTTTATTTTTTCCTACATTTTTCTATAATTTTCTTTGTTTTATCCATTTTTAACCTTTTTATCCTATGTCTACTATGAAGTAATGTTTTTATTGCTAGTAGTGTCCATTCATTCCAACTACTCGGAGTCTCCGATCTGACTGCCAAAAATAAATAAAAATAATTACACTAATGTACACAACGCCATACATTAACATCCTATCCGTATTAACCTAGCTCTACACATATTCGGTGGACCCACGTGCATATAGTATCTCGCTTATATTTTTATAGTCGCTTCATGTAAAAGGATTCGGTCAGGGGTAATATGGTTGGAGCATATATCCTATTAACCCAGCTCTACACATATTCGGTTGACCCACGTACATATAGTATCTCGCTTACATTTTTATAGTCGCTTCATGTAAAAGGATTCGGTCAGGGGTAATATGGTTGGGGCATATAAAGGTTTATAAAGCAGGCCCTGGCCCTCTTAAACTTTCAACCACCACAACACCACCTCTGGACCACACGGGGGCTAACATCACTAACACAGGCCTTAAACGTGCTAGGTATTACAATACATTTGTTTAATCAAAATGGTATATATTTGTTAAAAAGCTTTATGTGAAGTTCGAGTGGATCTAACGATTCCCATGACCTTTCATATGCCAATGCTCATAGCTGGTACGTGGTAAATAACCAACGAGAGGTCCATGATTTTCAAGAATAGAAGCTTCCTCAAAAGAATTTTCAAAAATAGACAAAAACTTACGGAGAGCGATCCTCTGATCCCACGCCCTCTGACTTAACGTTAGAGGATCCCAATTCAAGCTTTGCTTATCATATCAGCAGAGTTTTATGTATGGCTACATAACAAAAATAAATTATAATTTCAAAAGAAACAAATGGAAAAAGAAAAGGCAGAGGGTATCAGCCCACGCTATATCTCACAGACTGTGGCACGGCCAAAGTATATAGCATTGAAGGTCTGTGGCACGACCAAAGTATATAGCATTGAAGTTCAGTAGACCTGGCATCTGCCTAAGTGCACCATCGATGGGAAGTCCATGACAATTGATAAATAGATGATGCCTTTCACTGAGTTCTGAAACCAACCAAGTATATTTATGCACCGCTTTAATCTCTAATACCTCCCAATCCTATATATGTATCTAAATATAATCTGCATGTTCTGAGATCGGCACCATTTTCATTTCTAGTAGCTCACAAATCCTATATATGTGTGCTGGTGTCTGTACTATGGTCAAACAGAGCACTGGAAATATCTCGGTGTGAGAATGTTTATGATTTTGGTCCACTCATTTCACCTACTTCAGTGTCTATATATGTCTCATGAGTAAATTAGTTCGAAAGAATTTATGCACATAAACACAAACAAGATTTAAATTGATCATTTCAACTTGATCCACATCCATAAATATGAGCATTTATGTGATGGCCAATCAAGGCCGCTGAGGTTGGCACATCGCTCGAAGCAGTGGCGGACCCAAGATTTTCCTAAGGGCCGCTGAGGTTGGCACATCCCTCAAAGTAATGGCGGACCCAGGATTCTTTTTAGGTTGGCTATTGTTGGATGATTCATGGCCTGACATTTTGTTGCATTAGCATATTGTGTTTTTGGTGTTGGCAGGCAAGGATTACGGTTATGGCCACAATGATGTCGTGGTGAGGCACAAGACAATGGCAGATGCAGGCGGTGGCGATGTCGGCCACGCTGAGAAGGCACCCGTTATCGAATGTAGGTCAAGCATTGCAAAAGGCCGTTGGGTCGAGAGGAGGTCGGTGACCCTCTCAAGGCTATCTCCTGGCGGCCACCGTGAAGCGGCTTTTTTCAGCTGCTCTATCGTACAGTCGACGGCAGCAGCATTTCACATCAGGCAGCAATGCCTCGAGCCTCGAGCGACCACAACCTAGGCATCAAGAAGGGCTCCCTCACCGACAACGAGCAACACCTCATCATTCGCCTTCACCTTCAGGCTAAGCCCTGCTGCTGCCCACCGCCACCCTCTCCTCAGTTTGCCGCCATCGAGAAGATATGAGGAGAGAGAATTCGGGGCAAGATGACATGTGGGCTTTACATTTATTTTTAGTTCTTTTTATGATTGGGCTACGACGTGGTTGTCATGTCAGAAAAATCGCTTTGAAAACAACTAAGGGAATCATTTTGGATGGTTTTAATAGTTGAAAGAGTCGATATATTCGGTTTTGTGGTTAAAGGCAAATTGGATTTTTCAAATCTTTATCTTTATTTCTATATTATAAAATATATATATATATATTAAAGATGATTGTGTACTAATCTATTTCTTTTGGTCCGTCGCTCCGATAGAAAAACCTCTGCCGTCCGCAACTCCGCATCCAGATCCACAAGCCGCCGCTCCCATATCCGTCTTTGTTTCCATCTTGGCTGGGAATCCCAACTCCCAAGCCCTCGCACACATTGTTGCCGTTCAACTTCTCCGGATAAGCGAACATGCATGCAGCATATATACACATCTCTGTATAATCTCACGTGTTGCTGCAAACAGTTTATCGATGCTCGATAAGATCGTTCGACGGCATCTTGCAAGGAGTCGCGCGGCTGCGCAAGAAGTGGAGGCAGAGACGGCTGATAAACCATGTCAACATGATGTTAAAATTGATGACGTTGACGACCTAGTTATTGGCTTCCGCCATCAATAGTCAGCATGATCTTCAAAACCACTCTAAATTAAGAATTTTTTGTCTATTGAAATATTATCGCATTGTAAAATTAAATTTTTCTTTATCCATTGTAACGTATGTTGTAATAAAAATAAAACAAAAGTGGGGAGATTGAACCTGTGCGGTGCGGATGAGGGGCCCTCAGCCGCTGGGCATCCAGCCATGTACCTGGGCCGTATCCAGCCGCTCTGCCTCTGCATGCGAAATTTATACCATTATAGTATAAAAATGGCCCGAAATGACTTTTCCGCTGAAGTTTAGCCTTTTTTTAACCAATTTATCAAGTGGGTAATACGAAAGCGATGGTAAGGCCTAATTCATCTCACTGGTTTGTTGATGAATCAACTGTTCATATAACCGTAGTCCCAGTGCACTTCCCAAGAAGGCCATTTTAGAAGGGCATTATTAACATACTACGGTCGAAATTTACTATGGACGTAATCTTGTGTGCAGACAGCAAGGGAAACAAATATCCTTCTTTTTGCCATAAACTTTAGTTGTACCTTACTAAGTTAAATATCAAATCACGATATCTCTGTCTACTGCAAGACAGGGGCAGACGGAGATCTTGGTTTTGTTACTGCTGATAAATGCGTTTTGTTTACCGCATTTTTCATCCCCGGCACATCTCTCTTTTGACTAAAAGGAACACCAGGAGAGCCAGTCTAGATTGCAATTTCTCGATCATTGAGTTGAGGTGAACAAAGTCCAAAGCATTTTCACCAAGGCAACCATGTCAAGGGGCGTCCTCAGCAGTGCCATTTGCTTCACCAAAATTGATGAGGCAGATGTGTGACAATTAACAAAACAAGCTGGGACTGGGAGCCGGTAAACCGTCAACTCCAAATTCATGCCTCCTCCTATTTGAATTCAGAAGATGCGTAGAAAACCATGTCACTTCTCGGTGCCTCCTAATCCTAATCCCATGTTTAATTAATTTGTCTTCACTATGCAAGCACTGGATCTATTTCCCACTTGTATGTATGTTGTTTAATGAAAACAAAATAACGAACACATAGAAATGAGGAAACCCTGTATTTTTATTAATCATAATTCATAAATATTTTACAAATATATGATGGCTCTCATAGGAGTTCGTCCTTTGCCTTTGGGATGTCTAATGGAAAGGATATCTTTACTGAAGATTATTGTAGTCCGCTGATTTCCGACGTCTACCAATGAGGTTTTTATTGTTACTGGTTAATTACATTCATAAGACGAGCCTATAGAACACCTCCGATTAAACTGAGCTTATGATCGTCATCTTCAAAATAACTTGCTTGCCGAAGGTGTTAAGGATGATGTAGATTTAATTTTGAGTGCAGTTGAACGAGTGGCCTTGCTTCGCTAACCCGGTCATGGTACCATATTATTATGTCAGTGTATAGAACAGATGTCACGATGAAGAGGATGACTTTTGCCTCGTTGGTGCCCAATCATGCATTCCGGCCTTCACCAGACATGGATCTGTGGTTGCTCGCCGATGCCCAACAACGATGCATCCATTCTTGTTTTTGTTTGGATGAATCAATAGTGTGGCGACTTGGGCCTTGTTGGCGCGTGGTCATAATTTTGTTCAAAATTGACATATGTGTATCGTCCAGCCTCATCGTGGACGTAGCGTCACTGATGCATTTTTAATCTCCATTCCTCCTTGCATATTGCTTATTTTGTATGGATGATGTTTCATTTTGAGGACTTTGGGACTCGCTCCCGGCCTGTGCATCAAAGTTTGTGATTCAAGAAAAAAAACAGAGACGGTCTCATCCTTTCGCTATGATGGGCCATCACATGTTTAGATTTGTGAACCCGTACAACATAGTCATCTTAAACGGGTCTAAAAAAAGACCAACAAAAATATACTCACACAGACTTTTTAGATGTGCATAAAACTTGCCTGTCACAGATGATAACTATCGTTGACGGCTCAAATAAAGACCCGACAAAGATAACTTGTCGGGCACCAATAGAAGCCCGTCACCGATCTTTACCATCGGTGACAGGCTCAAAATTACCGCTCGATTGAGATAACAACTAGAACGGACATTATGGCCCATCACCGATGAGTGCCTTCATTGACGGGCTTACACTAAGGCCCGACAAAGATAACTTTCACAGTCTATAAATACCCCTCATCACTCATTGTATTGGTTATCCCACTGCTGGGAGAAGAAGGCGGCGAATTTTTGTCTCTTTTTTCCAAAAAAATTTGAAAAACAGTAGGTCCATGCCCTTGTAGCTCCATGGCCTTCACACTCTCCAGCTTCTTTTCCTTCTCGCCAGTCATCCTTTGTCGCTTTTGTGGTAGGCGTCTCTTCCATGTCACCCCAAATGCTTAGGATATCTTCGTCAAAGAGGGTGTAAAGCTCGTCTGCATTGACAGGTAAAAAATACATAAACTTTCAGCTTTCTACCACATACTTGCTTGAGTACATGATGCTTCATTGCTCCTCAGTACAACTTGTACTACCTTGCAAGAAGATGCTCTGAACACTAGTACAGAAATGGTGAGTGAAAAAGAATTCATCCTCTCCCAACGGGTAATCAAGACTCCATCGACTGCAACTCGCTCGAATGTGACATTGTTTCCTTCCTTTTGAAGTTAGAGTTTACATGGTAATCCTAAATATTGCACCACGTCATTTTGAAGAAGAAAAGACCGAGGTTGGTGCACAGACCAGCAGCGGGATGTGGTGTGGATGTCGATGAGACGACCAAGGAGACCTACTCCATCGACCACGACTCGCTCGAGTGTGACATTTGCTTCCTGCCTTTTGTAGCTTGAGTTCACATGATACTTCAATATATTACAACATATCATTTTGAAGAGGTCCCATCGGGATCTCTTTATGGACCAGCAGCAGGATGCGATGCGGTTACCGACAAGACAACCAATGTGACTTATTTACTCCATCAATCACGACTCGCTGGAATGTGACATATCTTTTTGTTTTGATTATAAAAAATAAGGATAGTCAGATTAGACATACCCAAGTTTGTGATTCAAAGAAAACAGAGGCGGTCTGGTTTTTTATAAAAGAGATGAGATACTTTGGTCATTAATTATAGTTTCGAGAGCGCTCCAGTTGATGAGAAGAAAAAAGGTACTCCAACCATCCATTAGAACAATCGGTTTACCAACAGGATTGGAGAATTTATTCATTGGACCCACCATCTAGCATAATCATCTTCGCATGCGACATCAGCTTGACGACGAAGAACGATTAATCTCCACTGCGTGGCGCGCCTGCTTGCGAGCCGCCGGAGAGTCTTAATCTACTCGGATCACCGCCGACAGATGGACTGGATGTGGTTTTCTCCGAGCGAGTTTCTCTCCGCTTCTCGCAAGTCTCCCTGTATTTTTCTCCAGTCTCCGTGTATATTTCTTTCAGCTGGGAGTGGGTTTTGCGCCTTATATAGGCAGCGACGATGGAACGAACCTCTGAGCTTCCAGCGCGAGATGATGAGATCACGCGTTAATCCTCTTGATAAGCCGACGCACAGATGAGCGAATCCACCCGATCTGCTAAAATAAATCACGCACACTTGCTAATGACAATGGGCCCCACATTTAATTTCTTTGGACGTACATCGGATTGATCGCTACCAACGAATCAATGTGATCTATCTGTAGGAGCGACTTCAACGAAATCATCAACTTTGAATCTTCGGATCTTTATTTATACCCTCATCAAAAATAAATATCCCGAAAAACTTTAAATCTTCACATGAATTTTTATTTATACCCTCATCAAAAGTAGATATCTTGAAACATGTATGTCTTCGATGGAAATTCAATAATAAAATATCTCTATTTTTTGAATTGGACCACCTCATCCTATTTGTGCAAAAAAACTCCAGATTGCCCCTGTGCGCCGGCGCGTCCTTGGTCGCCCAGGCCGCCGGCCAGTTGGAAAGGAACAACTCGTACATGCGCTCCGGCCGGTGCTCCGGCGCCAGGGTCGGCACGTCGGTCAGGTCCAGCGCCGCGCGGTACCCGCGCTTGAGGAGAGGCAGGGGCAGGGAGAGGACGAGCACGACGATCGCGAGAGCGTCGTTAGGGAGGGCGACGGCATCGGAGGCGAGGCGAGCAACGGCGGAGCCAGTGAGGAGCACGAAGAACACGAACGCCGTGAGCCAAAAGAGGCGGAGCGTGAGTGGGTGCGCCGCCGTGTGGAACCACTTCTCATGGGCGACCACTGCTGCCGCGGCGAGGTGCGTTGCACATTGCAGCGCCAGGAACACCGGCTCCAACACGTCGCCTCCTCCCCATGTCACGAGCAAGAGCACCAGCAGCACGGTGTAGAACACGGCGAGAGCGACCGAGGCCACGAGCGCGATGACGTACCCTGGCCTGACCCGCACCACGGGAGCCGGCCAGCGGGGCAGCAACCGCTTGTCGTCGATCCCATCAGCACCCCCTCGCAGCCTCCCTGGCCGCAACGACATGGCCCTATGCACAGTGAAGCAGAGGAGCACGAGCAGGAACACGACGACAACCACGGAGAGGAGCACCCGCTGGAAGCACTCAAAGAGAAAGAGGAAGGCGGCCGTGGGATTGTGGGAGCGCCAATTTGGAGATTCCCAAGCCCTCGCCAGAACTGGAGAACGAGAAAGACGGGATGGATAGTCTCTATTTTTGAGGGTGGGTTGGTGTATTTCGTTGGAGAATGTCTTGACCGGCCAAATATAGCTCCAAATGCCATTTGGTGATTTCGTTAGAGTTGCTGTAAGTACTGGTCAATCTCTTTTGTTTGAACAACTCAAAACTTTAAACCATATATTAAATTTGAAATCCATTTGCATTATTATTTTTATTTAAAATACACAGCGAAACGAGTTCGATATTGGATATATTTGGACACATTTATTATTTGATAATTTTGGGTCCACATGTCATACGATCCTGCTCCATAATGTGACAAAATATTTTTTATTAATGCAAAATTGATGTTATAATAAATATTTATTTGATGAATTTTAATCAAAAATTCATCAAACATAAGTGTTAATGGAATGCTCTTCTTCTCTCTTTGAACTCTCTAAATTAAGCTCTAGTTCACACTTAGAGGTATGAAATCTTTTTTTGAAAGGCAGACTGTGGGGAAAAAAATCCCCACAGTAACAGATTAATTAATAAGGGGGTTTGTCACAACCCGATTTTCGTTCGAATTAAAAATCATTAAATAAATTATTTTCCAAGAAATTAAATAAAAAGGCAAAGTCAATTACCAAGTGAAATAAAAAAGGAAATTAAAATTTCCTTTAAAAATCATGGCTAGAAATATCTTTGAAATATTCTCCACGCCCTAAAGTATTCTGTGAAATTTTTCGTGAAATTTTGGAGCTCCAGAAATAATTTTAATAATACAAAGAACATTTCAGTCATTATTTAATAAATAAATTAATCACTAAATGGTCTGTTTATATTTTTATTAAATACTTTGAGTGTTTATCTATTTTCATGAATTTTCTTAGAATTATTTGAGTATAAAAAGTATTTATAAAAATTCAAGGATCATTTATGTGATTAATTTAAAAGAAAAACCAATTAAAAATCCTCCTCCTATTGTTGGGCCATTTTTGGCCCACTCCTTGAGGTTTGCTCTTGCTCCCTCCTTTTCCTCTCTTCTCGGCCCGGCCCGCCGTCTCTTTTTCCCATGCGCGCACCTTCCCCTCTCGTGGGTCGCCTCGAGGCCAAGGCCTGCTCCTCGCGCGCGCGCAAAGTCCATCCGGCCTCCCTCGCCCAAAGCCGATGACAGTGAGGCCCACCACCATCCTCTCCTCCTCCCGCGCCCGACCGCCATTGCCGCCGCAACCCGCGCCCTCGTCGCAAATCTCGCCCCCCCACGCGCATTTAAGCCGCCGCGCAATCAAGCCGCCGTCCCCTTATTTTCCCAAATTCCGTCGCCTTAAATCGCCGCATTTGCTCGCCACTTTAACGCCACCGGCCACCACCTCCACCGTGATTTCTGCCATCCTCGGCCACCCGCGCCCCTTCCCGCGCCTATAAAATCGACCGCCGAGCTCCCGTCTCCCATTTCCCTAAACCCACGAGCCCGCCATGCTCTCTCGCCTCTCCGCGCCTCCCCTGCTCCGCCGCTCGCCACCGTCCTTGGCCGCACGCCGCCGCCATTCCAAGCACCACCGCCGCGCGCCAAGGTCTCCACCACCTTCCCCGCGTCCCAGCCGCACCCTGGCCGCCGCTACCTGCCCCAGTGGTCGCCGAAACTCCCTCACCGTGCGGCCGAGCCGCCGCCATGCGCTCTTCGGTCGCCTTTTCCCCCCGCCTCGCCGCTCCCAGAGCCGCGCCGTCCCCTCCTTTAGCTCTAGCCGCACCTTCGGCGTCGGCCGCCCCTCCGCCGTGCCAATCGCGATCGGACCGCCATCCGCGCCGTCATCCCGAGCATCGACCGCCGCCGCCTCTCGCCGCCATTCGCCTGCGCGCCGCCCTTTCCGCCGCGCACCTGAGCTTCCCCTCTTTTCGCCTCCTCCGCCACCTCCGCGCTTGCCGCCGTGCCGATGGCCGCCGCCGGGCTCATCAGCCGCGCGCGTCTGTTGTCGTCGTGCCGTCCGCCGGCCGTCGTCGGTCGTCGCCGCCCCTCCGCCGCCCGATCTGCTTCGTGGCAGATCGTGGCCGTCCATTCAGCTGCCCACGTGGCTGCCGCGTGGCTGCCACGTCGGCGCCACGTGACCGCCACGTGGCGTGCCTGACTGTGGACCGCCGTGGACTTGGTCCACGGTGGACCGGCCCATGGATCGCGCCGCCGCCGCCCGCTGATGTCAGCCCTAGCCCTTTTTCTAGTGAAAAATAATTAAAAGTTACGCAGTAAATCTAATTAATTTCTAGAATTCATTTAAATGGTCCAAAAGTTCTAAAATTCATATATAATTCATACGAACTCCAAATTGGGCCATTCAAATTACAAAATTCATCTAAAATTAAGCTCTACATGTTGGTTTACTTTTCATGTACTGTTATTTGGTTTTTATTAGGATTTTTCCTTGTTTTGCATGCCAGCGTGTAGTTTCCATCGTTTCGGAGTTCACGCTTGCCAAGAGTTCGGAAGTTGGTTGGAAGAAGCAAGGCAAGTCACACTTCCCTTGAAGCATATTGAATCTATTTTACAAATGTTTTACTATTTACGAATAAAACTGCATTGGTTTGCTAATTACATGGAATGATGGGATTACCTATCTGCTTGCTTGTGCCATGCCTCTTGATATCCGTCCTTTGTTAACCTTGGGTGATATTTTGACTAGCTTTAGTCACTTACGTGACTTTTGCTAGAATTATATGCTTAGCCATGCTTAATTACCACTAGCTCACTAGAAGGGATAATCAACCTATCTAAACTTAGTTCAGATGAGCTGCAAGCTCGGAACACCTAGCCATATCTTTTTGGTCATAATTATCCCAACTAAACTATGACTAAATTGTGGGCTATGGGTGCATGGTTTTGGCTTGTCGCGCCCATGGTAATTAAGGACCGGTTCATGGGAAACCCTGAAAGACTTATAGTTCTTACCACAAGCAAAAATGGGAAACTGATTGATCCGTAGTATAGCTTTTCTCTAGCCAACGATCCTCGGCAAGGGTGAGCGTGATGGAGTTGCAGTCAACCCCGTTATAAGGGTTGTTGGGCTGCCGGATTCATCGAGGCACTCGGGGGTGGGGCTGCCCACTGCCCAGGAACGGGAGTGGGGGTGAAACCTTGGTGTGGTTCGATTGGTTAAGGGGAGTTATGCTATAGGTCTTGTCACGATTTCCCCCCTTTGCAGTATCGTGGCGATACTTCGGGGGCATGGCAACATGTGTGGAATCGTGTCTTGTGGGTAAAGTAGCGCACCTCTGGTCAGAGTAAAAACTATTCGAATAGCTGTGTCCACGGTTATGGGCGATCGACCAGATTCACCATGATTAGTCCCACCATAAAAATTGGACCTAATAATCTGGATTAGATCAGGTGGGAATGGTTGGGCCTGTTCAACGTGGGGATAACGTTGTTTAGTGGAGGATTAATATTGACCTAACTACTCAACAGTTTTCCCAGTTTCCAAAATAAAGTATTTTGCAACCGTCTTTCCGCAAAGTAGCCCCAAGCCTCTCCTTGCCTTCCCTCGCATTTCTGCATTCCTTGGTGTGTCTTGTTGAGTACGTTGGTTGTACTCAGCCTTGCAAATTCTTCCCCCTTCAGAAGTGTAGCGCTTCTGAGTTGAAGACGGTGTTTGTGGACTAAGGCTTAGACCCAGTTGAGTTTGCCTGTGGAGTGGAGCTGAAGCCCCGCTAGGATCGTCTTTTCCCGTTGTCGCTGCTTTCTTTCGAGTGCGAGGACTAAGTGCCTCTTTTCCTGTAAGTATTTATACGTTTTATTTATACGTATGGATCTGTGTATTGATTTGTCATTTTGTGTACCCTGGTTGATGCCTGGACAGGGATTAAATACACAAAATAGTCTGAAAATTTGGGTTTGAATTTCTGGGCGTGACAGGGTTAAAGTTTAACTTACAGCGGAGTTAGGGGGGAGGTTAGGGGGTTAGATACAAGAAATAGAGGGAAAATTAACTGAAAGCATCAAGCCAAAAACAAAAAGCTTCTCTATTAGTGGTTTTGAACCGCACTGATTGGTGATGGCCTTGGGTCCAGAAATTGATTAACCATCTTGACAAACAGTGATCCCATCTATTAAAGACTTTGTCATTTCTGATCTTCCAAATTTCCCAAAGAGCAATCTGACATGCTTCAAAACTGAAGTTTTGATCATTGGCTTGGTAAAGTCTATCTTCAAGTGAAAGGGTTAGGTCCCAAAATTTATTGATTAAGTGTCAGCATTGACTTGCAAAAGAGCAAGTGAAGAAAAGGTGCTCGATGGATTCTTCAGCATTAAGAGTACACATGACACAAAGGTCATTATCCGTATGCCCAATATGCCTTCTAGTGAGCATCACCTTGGTGTTGAGACGATCCAAAAGAATCAACCATATAAAGAACTTAATTCTTGGAGTGCATCATGACTTCCACAATTTGCTGTAGATTTGATGAACTTGCACAGACTTATACACAAAGTCATAAAACTTCTTTGAGGTGTAATCTTTCCCCCATATCGGTTTCCAGGAATCTATAACATTTCCATCATAAGCGAGCTGTTGGAGTTTGGATTGTAGGTTTTCCAATTCTTCAGAGGCCTAAATTGAAATGGGGAGCATAAGCACAGAGTCTAGATCCTCATACTACATCATTTTGTACACCGAGACTGTGTCAGATACAGCAAATGAGTAGAGTCTAGGGTAAGCTTGATAGAGGGGGGGTTCTATCCAAGAGTCCATCCAGAAGCTCACTGTGGAACCATTTCTAATTCACAATGAGCAATTGCTCTGTAGATCCCATTAAGTCAAAAAACATCTCTTCACCAAAAGGAGCCCACTTCCCTTGATGTGTGAGGAACTTTGTTGGTGTAATATTTGAACCAAACAAGTTGAGTCCATGGAATGTCTTCTCTATTATAGAACTTATGTAGTTGTTTTAGGAGAGGTGCGTCATTTTGGAGCTTAATATTGATGACCCAAGTCCTCCCTTCTTTTTTTGTCGCTGCACTATTTCCCAAGCTACTAAATTACCTCCTTGTTTCTTTTCTGTGTTTCCACGCCATAAACACTGCTTTCTAGCCTGATCAATGCATTTAATAACACCAGCAGGAAGTTTTATGGAGCAGAGGGCGTATGTAGAGATCGGAGATAGAACCGAATTGAGCAGTTGGAGCCTGCCTGAAAGAGATAGCCACATTGAACTACCTAATAATCTTCTTTCAATTCTATACATTATTGGCGTTAGATCTTTCTTTCTGGGTTTGGTAGTTCCCATAGTCAATCCTAAGTAAGTGAAAGGCAAACATCCCAGTTTACAACCAAAGGTGGAAACCAGATGTTCCAACCTATCCTGACTAATGTTGATCGGCAACATTTGTGATTTACTGAAATTCACCTTTAGGCCTGTTGCAGCATAGAAACTGTTTAAGAGCCCTTTCAGAAAGAGGAGTTGCCTCGGGTCCGCTTGCATGATGAGAAGGGTATCATCCGCATATTGGATTATGGGAAAATCCTCTGTTGGTTGCCTGATTGGTTTTTTTAAGAAGACCTTGAGAGGTTGCTTTATTAACCAAAACGTGAAGCAAGTCAACCGCGAGGACAAAAAGGAGCGGTGAGAGAGGATCACCTTGACGGACACCCCGTTTACATTGAAAAAATTTGCCCAGAACACCATTAAGGAGAATAGCCGATCGACCCGTAGCCAAGATTGTGCTGATCCAGTTAATCCATCTCGATGGGAAACCTAGGTGAGTCATGACTTGGATGATGGTTAGATGCTCCACTGTGTCGAAGGCCTTCTCAAAGTCTAACTTAAGGATAATTGCTGGTTTTTTAGAATGGTGGCACTGGTGGATGTACTCAAAATTCCAAGCAATGCAATTCTGGATAGCTCTATTTCTGATAAAACCATACTGATTGCGGTGGATCAGTTTTGTGATAACTGCTTGGAGGCGGTCAGCTAGAACTTTTGTGAGAAGCTTGAGGCTAATATTCATCAGAGATATTGGCCGAAAGTCGTGCACGGTGTTGGGATTGGCAGTTTTGGGGATGAGAGCAAGGAAGGAAGCGTTAATAGAACTTAAAGAGATTGCTCCTGTGTGAAAGTCATTGCATAGCCTGTAAAAATCGTGCTTGATGATCAACCAACATTTTTTCATGAACAAACCGTTAAATCCATCTGGTCCCGGAGCTTTATCCGTAGGCATTTTGCTCACTATAGTGTCAATTTTCGATTGAGAGAAAACTTCACTTAGGGAGTCCAGTCCTTCTACTGGGGATAGAAGGGATTGAAGATTAAAAACCATGGTCGGATCAGTGCTAATTCCCATCCTGTTCTTAAAACATGACCAGAGAAGTCCAGCTTTCCCCTCATGATCCGAAATCTCAATGCCATCCTCATTTACTATATGTAAAATGAGATTCCGTCTATAGGAGATTGTTGCCACAGCATGAAAAAATTTTGTGCACTCATCATCAAAGTGGACTCTGTTAACTGTGTACCTTTTTTTCCAATATAGGTTTTTGAAACGAAGAAGGTTTTGTAGCTGATACTTGACCATGATGCAAAGATTATTCTCGGGGAAGAAAAGGCCTCTTCTTTCTTCCAGGGAGTCGAGGAACTCTATCACCAAATTACTATTAGCAATCAGAAGTTTGAGGTTTGACAAATTTTGGCTCCAGGCGTTAAGATTTGATCTTAACCTTTTGAGTTTAAGAGAGATGTTTTTGCTGGATCACTAATTGCCGATGAGGCAGACCAGCTATCCTGAACTGTTTGCATGAACATATCATGTTCCACCCAAAAGTTTTCAAACCTGAAGATATTGGATCTCAGGATTTTTGTACTGATAGCTGCCTTGCAAGGTGTATGATCTGAGGTTGTCTTTGCTAAAGGATAAACTTCAGTATTAGGAAAGGATATAGTCCAGTTTGGAGAATAAAAAACCAATCCAATTGTTCCAGTAGCGGATCCGTCTGCATGTTGCTCCATGTGTAGGCCCTGCCTTTTAAAGGAAGCTCAATAAGTCCTAAGTGATCGATGGCATCGTTAAAAATGAGAGTATCTGAAAGATTACCACGAGACTTGTTTCTGTTTCTGAGACACCTATAGAAATTAAAATCTCCAAGAAAAATCCAGTTTGAGTCATCATCTATCTGGTTGCTTTTAAACCAATCAATGAAAGTCGATCTGTCTGGTTCCACACACGGGCCATAGATGTTTGTTAGGAACCATTGATCATTATTGAAGGTAGAAAAAAAGGGAAGGTGAGGCCAAAGCTTTTTGCGTCTATAACCTACCCAGAAAACAATGAGCTAGCCCAAATAACGAGCAAACCACCCGAAGCACCAGAGGAAGGAACAAACTCAAAGCGGTCGAATCTACGTGGAGCAATTTTTCGGATAAAGCTGGGGTCGAACGAGTCATGCTTTGTCTCTTGAATACAAATCATAGAACTGTTACTCTCTTCAATATTGTCGCGAATGGCTGCCCACTTGTTAGGGGAGTTGATACCACAGATATTCCAGCATAAGATGTTCCAATTACGTGAATTCATGGAATAAACAGCAAGAGAGAGGGTAACATCCCACTAAGACTAGCAAAGCAGGAACCAAAAAGCCTACGGCCAGACCAGATCATACATAATAATTCCAGCAAATATCATATTACAATACCACATAATAAAAGTCAAAGAATACGATCTGTCCAGCATAACGAGCAACTGCTAAAAGCGTTCAAACTTTGAGAGATAAAAAGAGAGATAGTTTGCTGCAAGGCATCAACGTTCAGCATCATCAGCATGAGAGATTTTGGGAGTAGGCACTTGGAGAAGCGCATCATCAGATAACTCGCTAGGAGTTATCCCGCAATTTATCCTCTAGCCATGCAGGATCTCCAGGGGGATTGGCTCGGTTGCTCCAGCATCAGCATCAATCAGAACCGGGCAGAGCTTGCGTCTCTTGGTTTCTAGCTTCACAGTGCAATAGCCATTTGTTTTGTTAATGCGAGCGCTATGCCTCACGCTTCTCTCTGCCAGATGTTTTGAACGATCTGATATCACCTTTGGCAAGCAAAGAGCAGACTTTTTCTTTTGAATCTGACTGGGCTGGCCTTCTGATCAAAGTTGTGGGATTCTTTGATTTGGGCTCACACAAGCTGTTTGAACTTTTTTTTGTGCAAGGCGGCGCACCTCAAGAATTGTCGGCCAAAGCTGTAGGGCTAAAGCCTGTTTGCAAGGCTGCCAGATAACTAGTTCTTTCCCTGATGAGGCTGCTGAAGAAAAACTGGATTGCAGTATGTCCGCAGGGATGACAATAGGAGCCGGGAGAAGGGAAGCCTTGTCAATCATCTGGATGGTGCTTGAAAAACTAGCCCTCGACAGATCTCTTCTATGAAAGATGGAGATTGCGGCACAACGGCTGAGAGCTTCCTGGAAACGAGCTTGCTCTTCCTTGATCAGAGGCAGGTATTCACTGGAGGACGAGGAGATGTCCCTGGCATGGAGGGCTTCAGCAAGTTCTTCAATTGATATGTCCGGCCCGTTGCAGTGCAGATATTCCATGGAAGACCCTGACATATCCAAGTCGCTTGAGTCTTCCGATCCTTCCCAAGCGAGTGCCATGGGTCATCGACCTCTCCATCCAGATCTTCATGATGTTGGTGCTGCCACGTTGTCTTGATGGGATATGTTGTTCATCCCCAAAGAAACCCTGATTTAGTGTGGCTCCATGCTGTTCAGCCTGCCAATTGGGAGCACCTGGGTTTGGTCCAAGGACAACTGGATGGAACTCTAGGTGTAGTTTTCCATCGAAGGGAACTGGGTCTTCATCTGTAGGGAAATCGTCGAGGAAGTGACCATTGAGAATATAAACAGGAACAGTCCAGGACTTCCTTGTGCCTCCAATCAGGGTACCACTGGAGAAAACAATGCTTCGGGGAACTCTGTCAGGGCTCAATACTAAGGCACGCACAAGAATTCTTGACTTTGTTCTGGTCCTGAAACCAATCCAGAAGGCGGCCAAAAGGGGCAATGGAAGCCCTAACAAACAAGTCCTTTTGGTAATCTAGTGGAAAACCTAGAAACATCAGCCAGCAAACACGTGTGTAGGTGCACGCTCTAGCATTAATGCCCTCGTCATGTTTCACAACCCTAATCTGATGCTTTTGGAATTGAAAAGGTGAATCTCTAACTAGCTGATCTCTTTGGGTGACTGTCCTAAGCCTGATTAGACCTAGCCCTAGGGGCGATAGATGTGCAATCTCAACTTGAACCCTCTGGGTGTCTTCCAAGAAGTGGCAAACCAGATTAAGCATGGGACAAGCTGGTTTACCTCAGCTGGCATGGGGTTGATCATGACCGACTGCATAATCCTCATGCTCCCTGGTCGGCTCCCCACCGAGAGCGACTCTGCTTCGGGCCGGTCTGTTCCAGCCATGCTCCACATGGAGCCCTGCCACCAGGAACGGTTGCGGGTTGACCGGGAAGTTAGCCATCTTAGCTTGATCGTCGATACCGCAGTCACCTCGAGTAGGTTTGGTGGGAGAACTAGATGTATCTGAAAGAACTAGTGGAGAAGAAGCCAGACTTGAAAGGGGGAGAGTAAATTGTAAATTGGGAGAAAAGATCGATGCGTCCGTTGTGTGCTGGTTTGCGGAAGTCGAGTAGCTGGCACGAGACTCAAGGTCGGCGTTACCTAATGAAAGAGAATACTTCCTTGAAGTGGAAACCAGATTTTTGGAAGCCACCAGAGTTACTTTGGGCCTCCAAATCATTTTTGGAGATTGACTCTGAACTTTAGGTACCCAGATCTGCTTGGTCTAAGTCCTGGGCTGAGGCCTGTCCATGTTTTCCTGCCTTTTCTTCTGGGCCTTGGGCTGGGTAGCCTGATCAGAGGGCCTTTTCGAACTTTGTAGATCTTGCTTTTTGAAATTTAAAAATTTCTCGTGCCGTGTCATGCGCTGATTGGAGGAGAGCTGAGAAAACTAACGTCTTGAAAGTCTGGAGGAAAACCTGGGGGAATGGATCTTGGGAGTCCGATCACGGTGGTTCGTCGCCGGCGAGCGACCACCAAAAACCAATGGCCATTTAGACAGAGCACGGCCAAGGATAACTTCAGTATGAAAAGAACCAAAAGTAATAGAAAACCTAGGCTGATGAAGAGGCTTTGGAGGAGATTGAATGATTTTTTTTTTGGCAAAACTGACATGCTTTTGAGATTTCTCATTTTTCTGGAGCTTTTTCTTTGGTGCCTTGGATAAAACCAAAGTCCATTCCTTCTCTTGTTCTATCTCCCAAGCACGTTTTTCCCTTTCTCAGTGTGGAACACCATTATTCCAGAGGTCGAAATAGACATCAAAAGAATTGGTAATTACTCTGCGCAGACGGTAGATCTCGAATCCAACCTCTTTGGAAAAAACTGAAAAACAAAAGTGATTGTTGCTAAGAAACTTGATGTGAAAATTTTGGACGCAACCACCCAAACAAGATTGAAGAGCCAAAGAAACTGAATCTTTCGAAAGGCGAAAAAAAAATCTCCGAAAGGTAGCCAGAAGAAAAAAGGAGAGAGGTATGAAAATTAGCACCCACCTTTCACTTGCACGCTCGATCTTCTTGTATATGAGAGCCTTGCTTGCCTTCCAATATATCTCTCTTCCTCCTCTATCAGATCTTGTTTATACTGAGCCTGGATATATGAATGCATTGGCGAAGCATACAATTGGGAATAGTTGAGAGAAGTACAAATGCTATTAAACCATCTCGCGACCAAAGTTTAACTCCCTTTCTATTAGTTAACTGGCACTTGAATAATTAATTTAGGGTCCAAATAATTATCTCTCTTCTTCCTTTTATTTTATGAAGCCACATCAGCTCAATTGTTTTAACTTTTGGATGATCAACCTGTCGTCCAAATTATCTCTATGCTTTAAAGACATCATCATATCAATTTTCTTTAGCTTTTTTGGGTGATTGATCAAATGTATATTACATAGTATAAGTTACATTGTCTATCTACAAACAAAACATTCTTTTACTTTGTTTTTACGTTGTATATATATAATATTCCTGTATGAGTGAATGATTTTTCTTGTCCAAGTTAAACTTAGTTTTGTACGTGCATGCATTCTTTTATTGCTCGTCAGACATATTGACTATTATACGATTATAGACATTATAGCGGACTGATAAATAGTAGCATCATTATGCCATTTTCATACTATTTGAATATTGCATCCATTTAAATGGAAGTGTTCTTGACAGATTTAAGAACTTACCATAGAATTTGTATAATGTACCACTGAGTTTATCATTTACCCTATTAGAAGTTGTAAAAATATGTTCTTCTTTGTGGAGCCTTTTAACGCGACATATAAGTTTGTGTACGTATACTACTATAGAAATGGTTTTGCATACGGTCAAAATCGGTTTTCGCATGCAGTTGGCCGGCCCGCATACAAGAAAAGGTCTGCAAAATCACTATTTTCGCATGCGGCCGGTACAACTGGATGCGAAATTGATCTTTGCATGTGGGTCACTTAAGGCAGCCGCATGCGAAACTCAATCTATGCATGCGGTCCGCTTAACACAGTCGCATGCGAAGATATATTTGGCCCATGCGGTCAAGTTAAGTGGGCCACATGCGAAAATATGTTTTTCATGTGTATCATTTTCCTATATTGGTCGTTTGGAAAGATCGCGTTTTGTATGTAATATAATATTTCCCATGATTCATCATCAAAATTTGGAATGCTATGCATAGGAGCAAACTGAGTTATCGTTTTTACTACAATCTTGCATCGACAAGTAAATAGTATTCGAATATATAACACATAAAAGTTTATGTACATATCATACATATATTACAAATAAACAACAGTTTTATCATGGACAAAAGTATTACATTTTCACTGCATATACTCTTTCTCCCACTCTCTTAGTGGCTTGAATTTGTCTTGTAATGCAAGTTGACTCTGCTTATCGTAGAAAAGCCCAAGTGCATTGCAGACATCACGACGGAGGGAGCGACGTAGGTCAGTGCAGAAGTTTCTTATAGTTTTGTCGTCGATTCGATTTGCTATATATGGGATTTCAGGGATCTGTGGACAAAAAAAGCAATAAATGTTAGAATCTTGTTTTGCAGGATCTGATTTACTATATATATATATATATATATATATATATATATATATGGAGAACAATATCCAAACTTATGCGGTCATTGGTTGTTGTCTACCTCCCGTTGACTCTAAGCATCTCGCACATGTAATAACCACAGAGGTTAGTTCCTCGTAGTTGTTTGAAACACCGTGAACATAATAATAAGAGACCGATCAATACAAATAAGTAAAGATTGTAAGAGAATTTGTATTAATGGCATTTGTCAGTACCGGCCAACCTATCTTGATGGTTAGCTTATCCTTTTTCCGATCTTTTACTGGCCCACCTTTTTTCCGGTAGTACTTGTGTGCGTTGTTCGAAGAAAACAATTGTTGTAGTAAGTTAGAAATTTCAAACTAGCAATTATGTGCATATGAGTTATTTTATTACTTACAAATTCAAAATAGTGAGGAACTCCATGAACATTTCCTTCTCATAGTGGGCTGCATCACACGCTACGATCAATTGGTCCTTTGGATATACTAGGAATAATATATAGTGTTAGCTGCAAATAAGAAAGATGAATCATTCAAAATTAATTACTTAAAATGATGTATTACTGCAAAAAAAACTCAGATTTATGAGCGGATGCTTACGTGAACGCGTAAGGGAGCATTAAGACATTTTTGTCGGCATGCGCCAACATTGCTAGTGCCAAGTATGTTGCTACCTCTAGCTTCTTGCGCTTGTGCAAATTGTTGATATATTATTCCTTTTCCTCGAGTGTCTTATCCACTAATTCTGAGGAATCGACACACATCTGTATGTTGTGCTGTGTTTTGCAAACCCTAGTTGGGTCAACGTAGCCAACCGGTGTCCCATTCTATCCGCTTCGTGAAATTGGGACCTGTACAATGAAACTTTAATGGAATGGATGTTTTTTGGACATTTACATAGAATGTAAAAGAGTTAAGACTTATAGGCAAACGCAGCAACGAGATTCATGTCCATCTTATCTAGCTTGAAGAAGGCGTGTAGGTCACGAAAATCCCGTTGGGTCCACTCATGAAAGATCCTTCCAGGACGGCAATATTAATGAATTCGAGGCCCTTTCTAGCTGCCTTGAGGTACCAATCATGCATCACCCTCATTTGCCATGGTAATTTGTTCAGAAGGTACGTGGGTATGAAAGGCTTGCCATATTCATATTCCTCGGGCACATCTACAGATACCCAAGATTGCAATTCGTCTTAGGCGGCTAGTACTGACTTCGATGACTTTGATAGCTCAAGTTTGGCTTTTGTACTCTTACCCTTGCCCTTACTTGATGAACCTATCCCACTAAAGGACGAAAACATGAACCTCTCCTTATCTCTATCCATTTCCTTTGGGTTGTATTGGAAACTAACTTTGTATCAACCGACAAGGTTCCAACATAATAGACTTGGGACTAGATGTAGTTACTTGGGGTGGAGGGACTTGTTCGACAAGAGCATATTGCGGCGTAGGTGGAGATGACTGAACTGTGGGCGGACGGGGAGGAGCTGGTGCTTGAGCAGGGGATGCAGGTGGTAACCTCACTAGAGTTGGGGAAGGAGGTAGAGAAGGTAGACGAGGTGGTGACCTCACTAGAGCTGGGGAAGGTGGTGGCAAAGGTAGACGAGGTGGTGACCTCACTGTAGTTGGGGAAGGAGGTGGAGAAGGTAGACAAGGTGGTGACCTAATAGAGGATGGGGAAGGTCAGGGGGATGTTGATCCGGGTGGAGAAGGTGGTGTTGGAGTGGCCCTGTTGTGGGTTGCCGTGGCGCTAGGGTTGAAGGTGTCTGTCTAGTAAGGATGATGTCTCGACGATGTTACAAGATAAACTGATTTACTGCATCACCGAGAAGCTCTATCCCCTCCGGTGTGGGGATATCTAGTTCCAATGAGTTATGTTCGCTATGGACCTTAGCCACATGCACCCTTTCATAGTCCTCCAGAATCGGCGTGTTGTGAAACTGTTGACTGGGTATCACTAGGCCCGTTGCTACCTCTTTTGTCTTTCTAGCCCTGCCGATGGGTACGAGTCTGCACGGAGTTGGTCTAATTATACCATCTACAGGGTAAGGGGTTGTTTCTACTGAACCAACACTGCGTGGCACTTGAGCTTGGACAGTTTGCTGGCTTTCAGGGAATAACCTTGGAAAGGTAGTGGGGTTTTTAACCGCCAGAGAGTATAAATGTTGCTTCACTTGTTGGAAAATGTTGTCTTCCATCTTCTCTTTGTATTTGTCGCGCCTCTTATAACTCGATGTGTCCTGTGGATACCTTGTCTTCCAAATCATCTTTGAGGACATACCTCTGACATGTCTAGAGTGTTCAAGGTTCCCCAATGCAGCAGTAAGTTGGTCGTTATCTCTTCTTGCGATGAACTAACCAGATTTTTCCTTCTTGACGATCTGCTGCAAACTGGTGGTCACCTGCTCGATCTCAGGATCCTCGAACAGGATATCGCGCTCCTAAGAGACCTGCCTCGTGCTTCGCGTCCATACTTAGTTCTTGCTCCGTTCCTATATGGGGTCAACCAGAAGGGGTTTGCCTTCCGCTGTGAACTTATGTTTGGTTTCTCGCCATTGATCTACGTGGCCAGTGTATCCGTTCGACCCCAATCGATGCGGATATTTGTTTTTCTTTACAAGGTCTAACATTTTTTCCTCATCGCCAATGCCTCTGGTGTTGTCGACAAACTCACCCAGTCGGCCTACGAGATCCTCCCATAATCAGCGAAGGGAGTCTTGTTTGTTTGAACGTAGTCCCGGTTCAGATCGGACTTCCACTATCTCCAATGGTCTCCCATTTTCTTAAGTGCAAACTCCCTCCCCCTAACCTTTGAACCAGGCGGATACACTACATATTTTTTCAACTCATTCCATAGTAGTGTCTTAAGGTTCTCATCTACCGTCTCCCACAACTTTACATTTATTGGGCAGTGGAGTCTCACCAGAGTTCCACATGCATTGCTGAACCTGGACATCACAATCTTTGGCTCGACTGGCTTCCCCATCCCGGTCGAGAGCAGCCACATAATATGTTTCATTTGACAGTTGGTTCTTACTTCTCTCACCGCGTCTTTTTTTTGCATGCCCTCATGCACTTGCCGATGTGTATGTATGCTCAGAGGTAGACGTGGTGGTATCTAGCTCGACTTCATCAATGGTGACAGTCCAAGCCACCTTTTGTTTTGAGCGATGTCGTATAACCATCTGCACAAACACATCATGAAGAACCATTAGCCAACTATGATCTCTTGATAGGCCAGTTATAAAATGGGCTAACGATGTATGTTTCTTACTGCCTGCTCAATAGGTACTTAGTCCGGGTCATCATCGCGGGGGCCACTTGTGTTAGAAAAGGGTCATTGGGGTGCGCCATGTTTCTTTGCTAGACACCATTTCATGAACTTTGCTACCAGTTTTCTCTACATTTTCTATTTGTTCAGCTGTTGTGGGTGCATCGCAGGGAACTTTGTCGTTCGACGTTTTTTCTCGGTCGTTCTTCACAATCGAAAATGAACCGTCGCAAATATGGCATAACAAATATAAATCCCATAAAAATTTTCACATCTAATACAGAATTAATTAAATCTCACAATATAAAATCATAATAAAAATCTCACAAAAAAATTCACACCTCATACAAAATTAATTAAATATCACAATATAAATCTCATAAAAAATTCACATCTCATACAAAATTAATTAAATCTCACAAATATAAATCTTATAATATACGTCTCATAATAGAATTTCACATCTAATCTTGTATTAAAAATTTTGCACATAATTATCGCATAAAAAAATCCACATCTAATCTCGTATTAGAAATTTGCACATCTCACAAATTTCGCATCAAAAATTTCACATCAAACCTCGTATAAAATTTCGCACATAATTATCACATAAAAATCCACATCTAATCTTGCATTATAAATTTGCACATCTCACAAATTTTGCATAAAAAATTTCACATCTAATCTTGTATTAAAAATTTCACACATAATTATCGCATAAAAATCCACATCTAATCTCGCATTACAAATTTGCACATCTCGCAAATTTCACATCAAAAGAATTCACATTAATTTTGCATAAATTTTCACATCAATTTTGCATAAATTTCACACATTTCAAAAATTGCAAATTTCACATTTTTATGTCTCACCGATGCTGGGTGGTTAGGGAGGAGTTGGGCGACCGGTGTTGAGGCGTTAGTCGGCATGGCCGTCACCAGCTCGATGAGGCCGACGGAGAGGTCGACGATAGGTGGCGTAGAGGCGGCCGATGGCGAAGAGAGGACAGCTGACCGACGTGGACAACGCAATGGCCAAAGGGCGACCGACATGGAGGCCTTTAGAGAGAGGGCGGCCGACGTTGAGGAAGACGACGGACGGCGTGGCGGCGGCGGTTGGTGGAGAGAGGGCGACCGGCGTGGAAGACGATGACGGGCGATGTGGAGGTGATGGGCGGTGGAGAGAGTGTGGCGTGAAAAATTTTGGGAGCCTAGCGGCTAGGGTTCATGGGCTCGGGACTTGGAAATTTTCCAAGTCCTACCTAGGGCTTATATAGGGATAGATCATTGCATGTGGGCGGCTTAAGGGACCACATGCAAAAATGATCTTTGCATACAGTCTACTTAGGTCGGCCGCATGCAAAGATCATTTTCACATGCGGTCCCTTAAGCCGGCTGCATGCAAAGATCATTTTCGCATGCGATCACTTAGGCCGGCCGCATGCAAAGAAGCGACCGGCTTAAGTGATCGCATGCAAAGGTAATTAGAAAAGTTTTTGATTTAAAATAGTGCAAAATAATTAGAGAGCATAATTAATTGATTACAACACTAAAAATATTTAAAATTGGTCTCAATAATATTTATGTCCTGTAAATATATTAAAATTAAGTGCTTTCCCTATGGAAATAAAAAACTAATTAACATGTATGTCCAATATTTAGCTCAACACCATAAGGACACGTTATATTCAATAGAGCTTCAAAATCAGCCTCCAAATCATCACCACTAGTTTAACCGTCTTCTTTCATTCTTTCACGAGTCATGTCCTCGATTGTAAAATTCTTTGCCTCATCCATCTGAAAATTGAACTCTTCACTGTCAGCTTCAGGAGCGACGTGTTCCCTATGATAGGTCCAAACCTTGTAATTTTCCATGAATCCACGCTCCACTATGTGCCTTAATATTTCACTTGTATCTATCAACAATTTCTGATTCTTGCAATCAAAGCACAGACAATTTTTTTCTTATATTCTCCCTCAAAGCATGTGGCTTAGCCTGGGCAACAAATTTGGATGCTTCCTTCATGAACGTCAGATGAGTTCTTTGAATCTCGTACATCCATCACCGATCCATCTATAAAATCCACAGTAAGAACAAAAATAGAGCATATGTTTTTTAAAAAACATGAAAATACATGTGTCTCCTCAAAATTAATGCAACATTACATTGAAGTAGTATGTACTAGTGATTACAATAACAAATTTCTCATCAAAACATTCTATTAGAGCTAAATTTTGGAAAAAAAAACTCAAAAAATTCCTCTTATAAAAATATGAATTTCTTCGCATTGTACCGATAAAATTTGAAATAAATGGAGGCAAATAAAGGAGGAGAGGAAGTATGTTACCTTCTATATCAAATTCAAGAAAATATTTCGAGTTAAAAACCTTCCCTCCTATTTGTTGCTTGGTTTAGGAGAGAGAAACTTTGGGTTCAAATGGATGCAGGTCGGGGTAGGTGCTGATATATGGGCTATTATCGCATGCGTCCGGCTTAAGCAGCCGCATGCGATAATAGCATTAGCGCATGCGGCTGCTTAAGTGAGCCGCATGCGATAATGGTCGTATTATCGCATGTGGCTAAGGCTGATACGGGCGCTCTGCTCGACTACGGCTCGTTAGTCAAACGGGCGGCTTAGCTCGGCTCGTTATAGTAACGAGCCGATAGGCCGGCTCGGCTTGGCTCCTAAGCCGGCTCGAGCCAGCTCGTTTAGCTCACGAGCCATTTCAATATATTTCAATTTGTGTACAGATTACATGTCTATTTCATGAGTCCATCAAACTACAAATATACAATAGGAAAAAGGAAAAAGTAACATATTAAGTCCATAATTAACATAATAACACTTGTTCATCGACAATCATCTATTCAAATGCAATGATGCAACTAGATTATATATTATTACTATTACAATCAAAAGCATTAGGTCTATATTGACCATCACAAAATCATAAAAGTTATTGATTCCATCAAAAAATAACTAGTTACTTGCCACCACATCATGTGGAAACTCCACTAATTCACTGTCATCTTCATCATCTTGAGCTCTGGCTCATTGAACTCCACCATGGCTCTGGCTCGTTGAGATTGTGAGCTACTCGCGAGCCGGCTCGAGCTGGCTCGTTATAGCTAACAAGCTAAATACTTGGCTCAGCTTGTTAGCATTTTTAAACGAGCCGAGCCGAGTCAACTACGAGCCGAGCGACATATTCTGCCTACCTCTACATGTGACCCTCTTAACGAGCCGATTGCATTATCGCATGCAGCCATCGTAAGAAGCCGCATGCGATAACGCAAGCGGCTCATTAAGACGGCCGCATGCGATAATACGGCCATTATCGCATGCGGCCAGCTTAAGCAGCCCTTCGAGGACCTATTTTTTTGCAGGCACGGTCACTTATTGCCCGCCTGCAACCTTCTGGGGTCTCGTACAGAAAAATCTTTTCTGTAGTAGTGGTATTTCAAGATTTCTTTCATGTATTTATGTGTTAAAAGTTATTTTTATGTGGCATGTGAGAGAGAAATCACTTAAACATAATAGCATAAAAATATTTGTGTAGCATGTGAAAGATGATCTTGAAAAAAACAGCAATATAAAATTATTCTATGTACCATATAGAGATAAATTATATTTTAAAATAAGTAGTACTGCAAAAATCTTGAAACTTATAAACAAACTTCAATAATTTGCTAGGAGGCTAGATAAAAAATCACATTTTTTTGAATATCCTAGTGGGGTTAATTAATTGTCAACCTTATATATATAGCGGTATTTTATCCATTCTAATAAAATATTTGGCCAAATGATATATTAAAAAAATTATTACACTTAATGATGTATTATAGGAATGGACGAAGTCAATGACAAATTGAACTTATGCCTAATGGGTAGAGTAAATTCTTTCATTTTAATTTGTGCTATACAAGCCTACAACAGTCAATATTCTTTGTGCCAAGTGTTTCCGGTAAAAAAAACTTCTTTGTGCCAATACTGGCAAGCTTAAAATGAGCAAGACGTACCTTCGATTTCAGTGACCTGCATACCCGAGATGCGGATATCCGTGGATCGTGGGCTGATTGGATCTCTTGGTGGCCTACATCTATGTTAATTGGGCCAACAATCAACCTATATTTTTGGGACGATTTGTCAAACTTTATATGGGTCAGTTAATTCAAACGGTCTATATGGGCCTCAACGCCTAACCAAGACGAGCATATACTTCCCTCTGGTTTCGTTTTCCTCATCGACGGCGACTTTGGAGCTAGCATGTGTACTTGGAACCGGCAGAAAAATATATTTTACCATCACAAAAATTAGTCATGTGGATGAACAGATAGAAATACCCGACATAAAAAAGTCCATCGAAAAAATTCATTTCTCCTGTGGATTTCCGCGCAGAAAAATAACTATGGACTGTACCGACAGGAAAATCAACTAACGTCAGGTTTGTAAAATTCAATTGCTGACGTGGACACAGTAGGAAAAAAACCATGACGATTATTATTCCTGTAGTTGTTGGCACCGTCAGAAAAATTGGTCTTTCAGGCACCCCAAAAAAAACAGAATGCAATGCTAATGGCAACAAGGATTAGTACATCAAAATTTAAGATTACAAATCTTGCATGAATATCCATCAAATACCACTACCATTGAATTATTTTAAACTGAAATTAGTAATATGCGAAGGATTCGTAAGAAAATTCGGTGTTTTCACTTCCAATTCATCAAGTAGGGAGAAGGGAGAGGTAAATTATGATTATCCATGCAGGGGTTAGTTCAATTTGATCTAGAAGTTCTTCTTTGCCTGGTAGGTGTTGTCATACTGCCAGTCGCGGGGGGTGACGTGCCAGGACGTGGCCTTGCGGTGGTCGCCGGTCATCACGCGGAACGTCAGGGACTCCCCGGTGAGGTTCGCCTCCGTCTTCCATAGCTGGCCCCAGCTGCGCTGCAGCGGCGTCCACTTTACCCGCTTGTTCCCCTTCACCATCAGCTTCACCACGTCCCCAGCGCCGCCCACGTTCTTCACCATCACCATGTTGTAGGACGGATTCCCCGTTATCGTGTACTTGATCCCACCTTGCCTCACGCACGCCACCCTATACGCCCACACCCCGATCCACCAGGTGCAAATCATCAAATAATTATTATGCGACATGATTATTATTATGCAAGGACCGCTAGCGCACGGGATGACGTTGAGAAATTGACCTGCATGCTGACGATATATAGCACGAGGTAGATAGGTACCATGCATGTCTGGTATCTATAGGTATCATGTACTCATGCTGACGTGAGCATGACATCGACAGGTAAACTATATATCGCACGCTCCACGGTATCATGTTATATAGACACGTACTTGCGGTAGGAGACGGGCACGATGCCCAGCTTCTCCTCGGCGACCTGAAGGAACGCCGGCATGGTGAGGTCGAAGTGCTCGCCTTTCATCCCGTTCACCGGCGGCGGGGCCTGGTTCGTGGCCGTGACAACGACGACTTTCCCCGTCTCGCCCTTCACCTCGTAGCACGCGCCGCACCCGGCGCCGTTGTCGAACAGCACAGGGCTCACCGCCGCCGTCAGCGCGCCGTACCCGTCCGCGTCCTTGTACCCGCACGCGCCGCCCTCCGTGGTGCCGGAGCCATCGCGGCCGCCGTAGAACGTCGCATGCCCGACCACCCAGGGGCCTTCCTTGAACTTGCCGTGGTTGACGTGGGGCTTCTTGGCGTCTCCACCGCCCTCTGCGACGACGATGGAGACGTCGGCGAACGACGCGAAGAGCAGCAGAAACGTCGTGAGGAGAGGGAGAGGCGCCATGGTCGTTGTCCACGAACCGGAGATGGACGTATGGGTATTAAGTAGCAGCTAAATCTTGCTTGATAGATGCATGGCGCACCGGCAACTGCAGGTGTTTGGCCATTTTTAGATGGATGTGTGCATGCATTGCATAGTGCTTATGAGCGAGTGGAGCATCCCATTCCCATGTTTCTAGGCCAGCTGAAGCACAGGGCTGTCTCCAGTAATTTAGGGTCCCGGGGGAATTGCAGATTGGGGCCTAAAAGTTGAAAGAAAAATCATGTCTATTATTCAGTCGATCATTCAAAATACATCCGATTCAATCGATCGTTCAAATTACAAGCTTCTGAGCTACTCGCTGTCTCATTACAGTCAGGAGGCCACCCCACCGCAAGGCCTTAGCGCTCACCCGCTGGCCACCTCGGCGGCGTCTCGTCGAACGCAAAGTCTCGTAGAGATGCAAACAGTAGCCGCCAGACATGACGCAGCGCTCGGAGTTGGAATTGGGATCGATGCGATGTTGAATCATCATCGCCGTGTCGTGTCGTGGTCTCGCATCTCGACCGGTCCATATGTGTTAGGCGCTGAAAGTGGGATCGACGCCTAGACACACATGAGCACCTTGTATGCGGTCCGCAGAAGTATCCGGAGACACGCCGCCAATAGGGTGTATGCCACCGGATGATCACTTGGGAGGGACCTTTTCTAGATTAACACAAGCCGGTTTACCCTGAACACGGCAAGCCAGCTGACACATCTTCTAATACCGATGACATGAGAGACGAAGATTGGACGGTAAATAGATGTGGGATAAGTGAAGAATGGAGGGAGATGTCGAAGAAAAGGTAGGGACCGTAGATTGATTTGATGATTGATTGATACTTAATTCAATTGGATGGGTGGTCTTTTGTCTAGAGGGTATTCTCTAAGTCCAATTAGGATTAGGAAATTCTTAGGACTCAGGAAACTCCGGCCTTCAAACATGAAAGTAGCTAAACTGGCCTTGGACTCTAAGTATGCTGGTCAGACCACGTGAATTCTAGCCTACCGAATCAGGCCTTCAACCTCATAAATTCAAGCATTGATCGTAATATTAAGAATTTATTGTCACAACCTTTGACTCATCATATTAAAGATCCTTCGTTGCCTTCTGTAAAGCTTCCAAATTATCTAAACCCTAGCCGACCCCATTAGCACCTTAGGTTCGGCATGGCGTAGCATTTCCTCTAAATCAATAATATTGTCACCATCAGCAGCCTCCATGTGATCAACATCTGGCCGGTCTTCTTTGTCATCAGGATCCACTTGTTGCTCGTCGTGATGGGTCTATTTCGTGTAGCCATTCGTAAATCCATGCATGTCGACAGGTAGGTCGGCAGTCCTTCGAGAGGGGTGCCCAAGGAGGTGAGTGAGTGGTCGGGGATGCGCCTCCTCTCAGGACCTGGTGGTCGACTCGAGTCACTAAGACGAGGCAACGATCAAGAGACATAAGATTTATACTAGTTTAGCCCTTTTGAAGGATAATAGGCCTACGTCTAGTGTTCTTTGTTGGGGTGGATGATGAACAAGATTTACAAGTGTGAGTTCTTGGGGCTTAGAGCAAGCTGGCCAAGGACAAGCGAAGAGCCGAGAATGAAATGAACTCGGATGTTGGATCCCCCCTAGTCCACCCTGCCTTCCTTTTATAGCTCAAGGGAGACAGTTAAAAGGGACTTGGGGGCCAAGAAAGCTCAGACTAAAAGATCTAAAAAGGTGAGTACAAACAACATCTACAAAAGGTACATGGGGATGTCCTCTATGCCTTGCGCGTCGTAGGTATCTTGTGCCTTATCCTGCCTTGGGGCCTCTCCTTTGCAGATTCCACATGTGTATGTGCTGTCGTGTGACGTTATTCCTTGCCGGGTTGTCCCCTCCTCATCTCCTTGCAAGCCAAGTTTTGTCCCAAGGAGGCCGAAAGTCGGGTCAAGGAGTCGAGGTCGAGAAAGGAGTGTCGAGGTCGAACTGGGGGGAGGTCGGGGTGGTCGACCCTGAGGGAAGGTCGGGCTTCCGACCTTATCCCAAAGACTTCACAGTCTGACTCCAGCTTGACTTTAACTCTGGTCCGAATGCTGCGCCAGGGTGACTCCCCTCACAGCAGCCCTCGAGCCTAAGGAGGAATGAGATATCCATCCTTAGGATCTAAGGTCTTCTCCGTCGTTTTCTGTGGGTTCCCAAAGGCATTGCGGCAGGGCTTTAGCAGGTTCTCAGAATCTTGTAGCTCGAGCTTCAGCAGGTGCACCGCCCAAGTGCACCTGTCAGGTGTAGCCCCCGTGCCTAGGGTCAGATGATACATCCAAACCTAGGGTTAGTCTGTGGAATTGCTTTTTATTTTTCTTCTCCGATCCGACCATACCTCGGGGTGCTCCGATGATTATTGTGTTCAACGGGTCCATTGACCAGAAGCTCGTGGTAATTCTAACTTCGACCGGGGGATGGCCCAAAAGTCATCGCCCGAGTCGGTAAAGCCACGGCCCGGAGGCCAGTGATGGTCAGCGAGTTGGTCAGAACTACTATCCGAAGGCTTATGGTAGTTCCAACTGTCAACCGGGGGTGGCTCGGAAGCCATCGCACGAGTTGGTTGAACCCCCGAAGGCCCGTGGTGGTTGGCGAGGTGATCGGGACTACCGCCCGGAGGCTAGATATCGAGTCGTCTAGGTTGTAACTCAAACGGCTAACGAGAGTCGATGAAGTCGAAGGGCGACCCTCTGACAACCTCAGGCAGAGTGCCAATCACATCACATTAAGGGCGCGAGAACTGGCGCCGCGTAGTGGCTAATCGTATTCCTGGTTTTCCACTCTTCCCCAAGCAACAGGCGGGGTTGGCGGTTAAAGACGGAGGCGGTTTCCAAAACTGTAGCGGACGCCGTTAGCTATTCCACATAACTGACGGGTCCGATTTGCTCCACAGGTGACATGGCACGCCAGGGAGATGGATGGGCGAGGGCGCTTCGAATTCCCCGCGTCCGTTACTGATGGCGCTATGCACATTTTCCAAGAATGACGCCACTAGGCCCATCGTTGTTCCTATTTAAGCCCAGTCATTCTCACTTCCTTCCGTCTCACATCGCACTTTCGCCAAGGGAAAAGCTTCAAGGCCCGGGTCCTCCTTGCTCTTCTGCTGTCTCAAAACTCTCCAAAACTTATGGAGTCCTCTCTAACTTTCTCAGAGAGTGGGAGCTGGAGCGACAGCCCGATCGTCGTCAATCGGTGAAGTCCTGAATCCCGGCGTTGGTCAAATGATTTCTCTCTTTTCTCGTTTTCTCTGTTTTTTGTTGAAACCTCGCCTACCAAGTGTTGGTGCCATGGCAGGGAGTTGGAGCCAGCACCGCGCTATCGCAACTGGAAGTTGTGGAGATCGGCCTTCCCGTTGTGACGGCTGACCCGTGGAGGAAACGAAAGTTGTCCGCTTTTCCCGAGGCGGGGCCAAGTTTGCGCGGGGTGCTATGAGGTTCATAGGTTCCACCAGGTGGGTTCAGCATTTTACTATATTCTTCGCCATATGGACAGCGACCAAAATGACTAGAGTCTTTGATAGGGAGCCGTCAGACGTCGACCCTCGCATTGAAGGGCCCTCTTCCCGAGCCAACGCTGAGGAGCTCGCGGCTCAGCATCGGCAATCCAAGGACCTCCTCCAGGACCTAGTCACTGCACTTGACGATGCTGAGTCGAGGGCGAGGGCGGCCGACGCAGCTAAAGCCAAAGCGGAGAGGAAGCTAGAGGCCGCCGAGGCGACGAGGGACGACGCATTGGCCGGGATGGCCCTGGACCGGTCCACACAGACAGAAGCCGTCCATAAGTTCCATTCTTTATTTCCTCCCACTTTCGGCTTTGGCCTATGTCCGTGACCGATTTCTTTTTGAATAGGCCAACTTGCGACCCTCCACCGTCAGATGGGCAGCCTGCGGGCCCGTCTCTAGACGGCCGAGGGGCGTTGGGCGATCTGCGTAGATGTAGTCTGAGCGCTCCTCGCCAAGATCAATACAGAGTCGTTGTCGACCATGCCGACCGATGACGCGCTACTGGCATGTCTTCAGAGCGGCGGGGAGCCTCTCTAGGCCTATGCCCGGGGGGTGGCGAAGACGGTGGCGATGCATGTCCTTGGGGGTGCAGAAATTGTACCCCCGTGTAGAGGTCAAGGCGGTCGCCAAAGGGTGGCCTGCTAGCATCATAGAGTCCCATGTTGAGGGCATCTACGCCTCCGTGGAGCCAACAGCGGAGAAGATCATAGCCAACATGGATCTTTAAATTAGGGGGACATTAGGCCCTATGTATGATCATCACCCCGTTTGTATAAAAAAACTTTATTTATTCTTTTGACTGTCGTGCTCAATTTGTGAAATGTCCGGTATGTGTGTTGTTGTTGTTTTTTTGCACACCCAATTTTCCGCTATGTGACAGACCACGCGGAGAAACCTCGTCCTTCAACAGTTTGAATCTGGAGGGCTCCTTGTCAAAGCTCGGGCAAAGTTACCACTTTGGGTAATTTGCACCGAGCGACTCCGACCGTCAATAGATCAAAAACCGGAAGGCTTCCGATCAAGCTCGAGCACGTCTGTCACTCGAAGCAGATCATGCTGAACGATCTTGGTCGTCAACAAACTAAGTCCGGAGGGCTACCAATCAAACTCAAGCACGTCTGTCACTCAGAGTAAACCAGGCTGAGCGATCTTGGCCATCAACAGACCAAGTCCAGAGAGCTACCGATCAAACTCAAGAATGTCTACCTCCTCCATAGTGGGTTGGTATGCGAAGAGACAACCTTGTATTTACCTCATGACTGACCTCCGATGCCGAGTGGCTTAGGGCCTCAACAGACGGATCCGGAGTACACCCCATCCTAACCCGGACCGACTCAGCCGTGTACAGGGTAAATAGGTGGACGGGGGAAGATCGGCGATCACTCGGCACGTGTATAACCCTCATGGCCAAGTGGCTAAAGCCTGCGGAATGGATCCTAGGGGCATTCAGTCGAGCAAGGTCACTTAGTTGTGTACGCAGCGAGTGAGCATGAGGTCGATGACTAACTAATATCTGTGTGTCTGACCCTTGAAGTAGAGCGTCTTGAGCCATCGACAGACCTTTGTCCGGGTGACTGCAAGTCGAGCACCTGGCGTCTTAGTCCTATACACAGGATATAGTTGTTAAGAGCCTCGAGCTCATTCACATGGCACTTGACCGAAATACGACTGGTCCCGACCCTAGCTTGCGTTGGGTAGGGGACAGGCGCCTATCCCAAGGGATGTCAGGTCGGGACGTCACGTTCAATCGAAGTAGGCAAAGAATGAGCCCCCGAGCAGCTCGAGCTCAGCCGGTGGTCTCCTTTTCTCATGTACCCTTGGCTTACAAGCTGGTGCCGCATTGCTCAGGGCTCGCCGTAAGCGTATTTGTGTGAGAAAGGGACTGACGTGGTTGGCGATTCTGCTCGGGAGGACTGCCGACCCCCCGAACTATCGGGGGTCGGGAGATGAGCATCCTCGCGAACCAGCCTGTAGGAGCTCGAACATGTGATGGCAGAAACGATGAAGGGGCCTTCCCAAGGGTCCGACAGCTTGTTCATGCCGGCCGAGGACGGCACCCTGCAGAGCACGAGGTCACCGACCATGAAGGATCTCCCACGGACGTTCCTATCATGGTATTGGCGGAGGGCCTGCTGGTATCGGTCCATTCGGATTACCGCGACCATCCGTGCTTCCTCGAGGTTGTCAATATCCTCGGCCCACGTCTGTTCGGCCATGCCTTCATCGTAGAGACAAATCCTCGGGGATTCGTGGAGCATGTCGACCGGCAGGACTGCCTCCAAGCCGTAAACCAAAAAGAAACAGGGTCCGTCTTGTGGCTCCGCTCGGCTGATTGCGGAGCCCTCAGAGCACGGCGGGGAGCTCGCGCAACCAGCGACCCCCATATTTCTGAAGTGGGTCAAAGATTTGAGCCTTTAGACCCTGCAGAATCATGTCATTGGCACGTTTGCATTGCTCATTCACCTCAGGGTGCTCCACCGAGGCATACTTGACCTCGATGCACCTATCCTCACAGAACACCAAAAAGTCATTCCCAGTAAACTGCGTGCCGAGGTCGGTGATAATCTCCCTCAGGAGGCCGAAACGGTAAGTAATGCCCTCAATGAATTCAACTGCTTTCATTGTGGTGTAGGTCTTCAAGGGCATTAATTCGATCCATTTTGTGAACTTGTCGATTGCGATAAAAAGACGATCATACGCAAACGACCATGACGGCGGGATTGTTTGGAGAGCCTGAGTCGGAAAATGATGCTGTTTGGCGAAGAATTGGCATCCCAGGTAGCGTCACACTAGCTCTTTGGCGTCCTCATTGGCAGTCGGACAATAGAAATTTGAACGGAAAGCCTTGCTGACCAGCTGTTAATGCCAGAATTTGGTAAGCCCCGGAGCCCGAATCGGCTAAGGTGTCCGTCGGCTGATACCGAATCGGACAAGGCAAGCCGATGTAGCCGATTCCGGTATGACAACATTGGAGACACCATCGGATCAAGATGATGTGCTTCATGAGGATTGCCATATAAGGATAGAGTCCTAAAAAGGCAATTGTATCTATTAATTAGGAAGAGTTTATTAGTTTCATATTTTATCTTAAGGAAAGTGTGTTAGTATCCAGTAAGAATTCGGTTTGTTTCCTTTTATCTTTAGGAATGTTTGGATTTGTAATCTGTTAGGATCTCTGTTAGCCCATGAGTATAAATATGTAAGCCCAAGGTTCATACAATATATCTCTCGATCAATACAACTCGATGCATCGTCACCTTTTACTTTTCCACTTTGTTTATCATCCGGCGAGACTTGGCACCCAACGCGAGGCTGCATCGGCTTCGATCTCCGGCGAAGGGGTAAGTCCAAGGTCCCGCCAGCCCAGGTATATCGTATCTATCTTTAGTTTCATTACCGTTCATAGATACATCGGCTTAGTTAGGACTTTATCGGTTAGGTTCGATATTCTGATCAAGTCGATGTTTCTGTAAACGTAATGTTGCTTTAAGTAGATTTGCTACATCCATCATAATAGACATATCTATCGGCTCATCGAGTATTAGATTATCATATACAATCTCGTACTGCATCAGTTAGATCCAACCTACTAGATTGTTATCGATAATCTAGGTCTTCTTAAGCCGATAGGTTCATGCTAGTGTCATGGCAATGTGGCGCTCATGTCTCCACATGACCTCGAACGCACAATACTGTAGGGTACAAAGAATAAACGAGTATTCAATATTAAGGCAGGGCATATAACAAGTATGAGAGTTCATATATGTATAGCATGCATATTTGATTTTAAACAAACATAAGTTCACAAAATGGGTTCAACATGTTCAAAGGTAGTAATGACTTGCCTTGCTCGCAACCTTGTTGACTGGGTCTTCAACGCACTCAGTGCTCCCTCGGACTCTATAATAACGTGCGGTCAAATCGATTAAATTCAATTGGAATTCAAGTAAAATCACCAAAATGCCAAATAACTCCAAAAATTATTCTACGATTTTAGGTGAATTTAGGTTCGAGTTTCAATAGAATTCGAGTTAAAACGAGCGAGATATGATAGTTTGAAGTTTCATGGTTAAACCGATTTAATTAATTACGAGGTGATAATATTCCAAGTTAATTTACTTTAAAATTTTGAAATATTATGATCGATGATTCAAAAATATTATACCGAAAAGAAAAATTGTCAAACTCAAATTTTTATCGGGCCGACAAGCAAGAGGGTTAAAGTCAATTAAATCCAAAATAAACTACCCTAAAACTTGACACTATTCTAAATAATTTGAAATTTAAATTTTAGAAAGAAACTCATATGATAAAATCAATATTTATTAACAAATTAGATTATAATTAATAATTAAATTTATGTGATAATTAAACTCTTAATATTATTCAATATTTAGCCTATAATTATCCCTAAAATTTTATTCCAGAAAAAAATATATTTTTACCCCAAAACTTCCTAAATATTTTTCCAAAAATATTTTTCCTATTTTCTTTTTTTCTCTTCTTCTTCTTTCTTTTCTTTTCTTTTCTTTTCTTTTCTTTTCTTCTTCTCTTTTCTTTCCTTTCCTCTTCCTTCTTCATCCTTTCTGCCTCCTCTGTTCTTTCTCTCTCACACTCCCCGCTCCCTCTTTTCTCTCTCCCCTCTCTTCCTCTCGGCTCGGCCGAGGCGGTGCACGAGGGTGGTGGCGGCAGCAAAGGGAAGGGGAAAGGGGGGGTGTTTACCTGACGACGAGGGGGCGCGGGCGCGGCGGTGTCGACGGCGGCGCGGGCACGACGACGATGAAGTGGCCGGCGCGGTGCGGCGCTCGGACGGGAAGAAGGAGGGGGGCGCGGTGAGGAAGGGATAGGGGCGCGACCTCCTTTTTATAGGCGCGCCGGCGTGGCGGGGGAAAAGGGGGCCCGGGCGGCGGCGGGGGTAGTGACACGGCACGACGCATGGCGGGTCGAGCGTGGCGCGGGGCGAGGTCGGTACGGGCGCGCGAGGCACGCGAGAGGGGGGGCGTGGCGTGGGCGGCGCGAAGTGGGCGTGCGAGGGAGGACCGTGCGGCGTCGAACACCCGGCGCCCGATGAAGAGTGACCTTTTCCAATTTCCCGATTTTTTATCTATTCCTTTTGCATTTCACCTATAAAATTAAAAGTATAATTTTGGCCCCAAATATAATTTTAATTTAATTTTAAATTTTTCCCAACCTTATTTTATAATTTCCTTTTATTTATACTTTAGAAATTTTCTTTTATATTTCACCCAAAAATATAATTTTGGTCCAAAAGTAAATTTCTACTAAACCTTAGCTTTTCCCAATAATATATTTTTATAATTTTTTTCTAATATTCATTTGTAATTTTCTTTTATTTTAGGGTATATAAAACCTTTTTTGACTTTTCTCTTTTTAAATAAATAATCTTTTATTTATAACACGCAACAAAAACTCGCAAATAAGAAGCCAATAAAATAGGACAAGATGCAACTATTCAAAAAGTTTTTTAAGCTTTGAATTTTAAATTTTGATTTTTAAGTCTCCGATTTTAGGGTGTTACAAACCTATCCCCTTAAAATAAATCTCATCCCGAGATTTGGGTGGTGTTGTGGTTGGAAGTTTGTTGATTTATCTAGGATGAATCTATCTAGGACTTCATCCTAACAAGGCGATGGATAGGATATTTGCTTAGGACGAGGCGGGAATCTATCACTGAGTTCCTAAGGGTGATCCATTTCATGCATTTTGCGATTCTTTGTTTCTGATAACATGATCTTATCAGCTTTTAACTTTTACAAAATCTTTCAAACATACAAGATATAGTATGTCTAATGTTAAGCTTTTCTTAAGTTGTATGATAGACTTGCTACTCCAAAATTTTAGAGACCTTTGGTTCATAGATGGATAGTGTCCTCGTACGATTATGGTCCAATGATTTTGTAGATGACAAGAGGCTTTCAAAAGAGGGTTTGGTTTTATCTAGCTACAACATGGTGCGCAATTTAAGGACCTAGGGTCATATCTTTATTTTGCTTTAGTTCACATCTTCAGAAACTAAACTATTGGACAACAAGCATAACAGTTTCTAAATTGGAGTTAAACAGGTTACGGACTACTGTTACATACTCTTCATCAGGTCCTTACATAAAAAGGTTACGTGGTAGCCATAACACCATTCCTTCCAAAATGGGTCACCCATGTACCATAAGGGCTAATACATTTGACATCCTTGGACTTCCTAGGGCTTGTCATTTTATTCTTCCATCTTCAGCTTGAAGACCTGTCCATACCAATGAACTTATTCCGGCGGTTTATAAGGTCCTACGGTTCCAAGTGGAGGATAGACGCTTTTGACATCAACTTGGGGAGGCGTAGTCCTCTCAAAATAATTCCCAACTGGCAGTGGTATGTCTTCAGAGGGTCCTAGCATGGCATCATTTCCATTAGGGGTGAAAACGGTACGGATAATATCCGGATTTCGTCCGAAAAATCGAATACGGATAGTGTCATCCGGATAATTTTCGGATAATTTCGGATTCGAAAACGGAAAGGGATATTTTTTCTCGGATACGGATACGAATACGGTAGAGACATTATCCGGCGGATAGCGGATACGGTCGGATAATATCCGGATACCTCAAAAATCGGATACGGATATTGTCAGTCGGATAATTTTCGGATAATTTCAGATTCGGAAACGGAAACGGATAATTTTTCTCGGATATGGATACGAATACGGTAGAGACATTATCCGGCAGATAGTGGATATGGTCGGATAATATCCGGATAACTCATCGGATAATATCCGGACCCTAGGTGTGAAGCCTTTGGCCGGCTCATGACCATAACTCCATAAGCCCAACAAAAAAACACTATTTTGTGATAAACTATTTAAATTATGATATACACTTATGTGAGTGAATTATTTTTTATTATGAATGTCTAAAATTACTATGCTTGATTTATAATGATATTTGATATGAAAGATAATATGGTTATGAAATTAGTAAAACAATGTTGATATGGATATTTAAAATTTATCATATATGTTGCTTAGCTGAAAAATTATAAATATTGATTAGTTTGAGAAGGTTTAATATTCCGATCAATATCCGTTACCGTATTTGTTTCGATTCGTATCCGTTTTGTATTTGTTTCCGATATTATTTGTTTCCATTTTCGTATCCGAGGTTTCCGATTCCGAATCCAATTCCGAAAAAAATATGAAAACAAATACGATATATCTAGTTTCCGACCGTATCCGATCCGTTTTCATCCCTAATTTCCATACATGAACTCTGGAGTGTAGTGTCCTTGGCGAAACCTTGGCATGATACTCCTTTCTAAGGTGGCTACCCTTGTGCGGACACGTTGCAGCTCAGCAAAGGTGGTGCGATAGAGCATATCTAAAGAACGAACAAATCTTGCTAGCTGGAGGTATGGGGTGTGCAGACCTATTCTTATCTCAGTTAGCCCTGGGTAGGTAGTGTGTTCAGCTTCCTCAGCTAAAGATGGAAAATAGCAGTAGTACTCTTTCCACTCTGGTAGTTCACAGCGAAGGCGGGTAATGGCAACATAGGCACAATTTTGCATAGCGGATTTACTATCCCATCCCATACCCGGTGTACTGACGGTCCCTTTCTAATGGAGTTCTACCCCGAATGCTTACACGAGCCATTACTGCGGTTTGGGAGGTTCCAATGGTTCTATTGAGGATGTGGTACTCAGGCGGATAGGTAAACCATGCATGCTGCAGCATAAGCCAGAGCATATGCTGAGTGGAGTTCAAGGTGAATCCGCGGCAGTAGTAGATTGGTGTGTACTTGGTAGGCATCTACAAGAAATAAATAAGAACAAGGATTAATGGAAGATCCTAGGCATTTATGCATTTGTAAATTTTAAGGCTAGCTAGACACAAGTCCTTTCTTATTCTAATTTTTTTCGGGGTTAGAAGTAAAGATTCTATATTCTTGACCTAATAATAAATATGTATGGTCTCATGCATGTCCCTAGGTTCTTCTTGGTCACGTCACTCTATCCCCCTTAAATAAATTTTAAGCTTTGCTTTAGGTTTTATCCACAATCCTATAGATGAGGGCTATACTGACATCTTCAGACTTGCTGGGTAGCTGTTGTTGTAGGAGAATTCAGCGTAGGGTAGGCATCTTTCCCAATCCTTGGTAAAGTTCAACGCATAAGCTCTCAGCATGTCCTCAAAAACTTGGTTTGTCCCTTCGATTTGCCCGTCGGTCTACGGGTGGTATGCGGTACTAAAGGCAAGGTGACTTTCCAGTGCCTTATGAACCATGCTCCAGAAATGGGACGTGAATTGAGTACCGCGATCCGATATAATTCTTTTTGGTACTCTAGCAAATTCTTATTTCGTTGGTTCTTGTATCGTTTGCTAGCTTTGAGGATCAACAAGGCATAATCTTCGATGTTGCTTTCACACAAACACCGAAACTAGTGATCAGTTGAGAACTGACTTGGGAACAACCAAGAGTTCCTATTGTTGGTATCACAGGCCTACTTTCAACCCTGGGGTAGGGATGGTTCACCATGACGGGTTCTCCATATCATATTCGCGTGGCTGGATTTTCTAATCTAATGTTTGTATTTTATTCGCTTCTGGGTAGGGCGTTGGGAAATTTTCCAAGGTCATCTTCCAAGAAACATTGAGGTGGTCTCCGGGAACTGGAATGGTTCCCTCGAGCCTAGGATAACCATCCTCGATCCATATTCATCACTAAGATGCAGTTGCACCTACCATTTTCTAGAGAAATTTCCAAGATTTAGAGTGCAGACATTTCTCCCATGACGTTATCACCAAACTTTCGTCATTCTTCTCATTCCCTTGAGGTGCCACTAATTCTGACTTTTAAGGAAATCGTATCATGCTGAATATTATTGTGGTCTAAACATGCACACTCCATTGATTTGTGTTCACACCACTAGGGTGCTATTGCTAATTACCATTTTAACATGACTTTTAAGGTAAGAGGGTTCCAGTTAATCCTTATGTACTGTCACATTTCAATAGTTTGTGCATGTTCTCATACCCTTGAGGTGTCCATTCTATGACCCTTTTTGGTGCATCTCCTCATATTGAAGGTTTTAGTGGTCTAACCATTCACATTTCCTTGATTGACCATTTTCTCCCCGTGGTTAGCAATCATGTCTCGGGGTCTAGCCAAAATTGGACTGTGCGGGAAGAATGGATCACTAGGTTCATTATTCAGTCGTACAAGCTAACTTGCTTTTGGATGCTCAAGAGGTATCATAACAGAAGAGGAACTGTACATCTCAGTCTTTATTCCATATTCCCTTCTTATTACTTAGCTTCCATGAAACTTCTATGTACAAGCATAAATTTTCTTAATGATTACACACTTGTAGATTGTTGCCGGCTTGATTAGCATACGTCTTGACCAGTGCTACCTTTACTCCTGTGTCTCTGGCCTGATTGACTTGGTTAGTCCTTGCTTACAAACTGGTGTTGCAGGCAATGCTGGTATCTCGAGGATGTTGGCGCTTGGGCACTGGGCATCTTCTGGATACATGACCTATTTTCCCACAGTTGAAACAACGTCGGGCTTCTTTTGCTAGTCTTGGAAGGGGGCATTTATCGAAATAGTGTCTCAGCTTACAACAGTTGAAACAAATCAGATCCAATTTATCACGAGGTACACTCTTCTGGGTATGTAGCATGCCTCTGTTACCACTGGTGGTCTTTACTGAGGTTGGGGCTGGTTCATGATCAGAAACATCTTCTCTGTTGGTGGTACCAACCATGAGTTGACTAATGGACCGTCATGATATCCTTTGGTTTTCCTTTTCCTTATCTAAGATTAAAATTAGTTGTCAGTACTTAGGCACATGATCTGTTCCCTCATACAAGAAACATGTGATGACTCTCATGGGGCATTCTTCTAGCATATGGGTGTCCTCACCGCAGTGGCAGGTGTGGATGCACATGCTTGCAGTGTGTCCAACTTTTCCACAATGAGTACATGCTTTGAGCTCCATTTCTTCTTCACTAACACTTTCCAAGTTTGCTTCATCATCATCACCAGAGGACATCTCTTCTGATTCATCATGTTCTGGTTTGGGCGAACCATAAAGCTGAAGATGTTGGGTTAACTGACGTGCACCACGGAAGGTATTCTTCCACAGGCGTCAGGGAATCTTCTCAGCATATTCGAGAGTAAACACTGTGCCTGTGACGATCATCTTGTTAGCACAACCTGTATTCCATTTTGGTGACTTTCTCTTCTCAGAGTTGGATGGTGGCGAACCAAAATCTTGGCTGATTATTCGACCAGAATCTTTATTCCCCCTTGTGCACTGCATCTCTTCTTCGGTCGAGGTCCTGGTATACTTGTCCCATGAACTGTTTCGTACGTCATGACCTTGCTCAATGAAGCCATAGCAGGTGTCAAGTGTTTCCCTCCGACCTAATGGCGGGGTTGGTGCCATTGTCTCCTGAGGAATTGACGACATACTTGCGAGAGTCACTAGGGCTTGTATCGGAACATATTGGCGTTGCTTTGGGTACTGACCCTGAGCTTGCATCTATTCCTGTTGAAACTGTTATTGCATATGTTGCATCATCATGGCCATTAACTGCGTCTGATTAGCCACTACCTGGGCTAGGGTTGAGTCCACAGAAGGAGGTGGAGTGCTCACAGGGTTGTTCTGAGTTGATTCATGGGACTGCTGAGGTCTTGATTTACTAACACTGCCCTTGGCTTTACCCATCTATTGCCGAAGAAGAAAGGAGAGGGGAAATAAAAGGTTAAACTAAAGATGAGACCTTACTCCGCTTATCACTGATATGATGTGAGTGTACTTTTGTTGTTCCAGTTGATTAAACAAACAGCCTAGTATGGTCACATCTCCACCACTGATGTAAACCATACACCTGCACACAACAAACAACACACGACCTAGGAACTATCGATGCTACTCTTTCGGGAAAGATTGGGTTTTAGGTGAGCTCCGGGAAAACTTCGCTTCATTCCTCGAGAAGCGCTGTCTCAGGGCTGCTTGGCTCGATCGACTTGCTTGAAGCTTGGACTTGAGTTGGCTTCCGGATGGCGCTCCAGGCTTAACAACTAGAGAGTTGGAGGGAAAGGAGAGAAATTCGACAAATCATTTTGCAAAGACTCCAGAGTCAGGGGAAAGTGGGAGTAAAATAAATTTTGTAAAGATACAAGTAGACGAGAGTACAAGGGAAAACATATTTTATTTTGTAGACATAAGGTTTTTATTTTCAAAATAATCCTATATGAGGATTTCTTCCTTTTGCCAACTATGAAGGGGGTAGGGCTCCATTGGTCTTATCCTACAGTCGCACGCTCTGATACATGCTCCCTAGACCCCCATTTTTGTAATAGGAACCAATCATGTTCAAAGTACCATTTCCCTGGATCGAGCAGTTTGGTACCCACGAATACATTGCTGAATCATCAAGTGCATGATACATCCATCGTCTTATGCGAATATTACAATATAGTGCACGAAGGCATTGTCTAGAACATAGCATCGAACGGTCCAGAATACAAGCAAAAGCAGAGTGCAGATAAGGCAACGGAGATAAGGCAGTGGCACGCCATTGCCACAGGCAACGACCAAAGTCTAAGACCTACTGAGCGCCATCGTCTTTCATACCCTCCTGGTAGTATGCGTACGGATCTTCAGGTTCTTCATCGCCACACTTGAATGTTTGTGCGTATAGCAAGGGTGAGTACCAACCGTACTCAGCAAGCCACTGGATTGTCATGATATTCTGGGGTCTACCCCTTCTCGTCTTTCGAGAAGTTGATCCACCAGCACATAAAAATCATCATGCATGCCCATCCCATCAATTTTAAAATTTAGAGTCTAGCCAAGTGAAAAACTTGTCCCGCCGCTTCATATCCGCGAGCACGGCTATTCGAATAGATTGTTTTACTCACAGTGCAATGGATGTACACTTTACCCGTACTCCGTGACTTGCCCAACACATGAGCCGAAGTCCCAACACATGAGACGTGTCACAACAAAGCCTTTCCATAACCTCACTTTGGCAGTACCCGCTCCATGAACTTGAGCCCTCATGCACTCTAGCTGTACACAGTTTCTAGCAGTGAGAGGAGTTCTGGCGCTCCCGGGAAGGGAAAGACTCACTCTTTCTTTAAGTTGTAATTAAATCAAATTTCAGTCCAAAGTTCCATCTGTAAGCTTCCCACCTATTCTCACACACAAATGAACCACTATGCAGGGGTACCGCCTCCGTTCGGCTATCTACTCCGCTAGGTCTATATCCATTCGAGAAGTACAGTTGTACTAGCTTGTTTCATGTTTATCTCATGGCTCGGTCCTTGCTCGCAACTTTGTTGACCTGGGTCTTAAACGCACTCAGGTGCTCCCTCGGACTCTGTAATAACGTGCGGTCAAATCGATTGAATTCAATTGGAATTCAAGTAAAATCACCAAAATGCCAAATAAAATTGTAAAAGTGACTCCAAAAATTAATCTACGATTTTAGGTGAATTTAGGTTCAAGTTTGGATAGAATCTGAGTTAAAACGAGCAAGATACGATAGTTTGAAGTTTCATGGTTAAACCGATTTAATTAATTACGAGGTGATAATATTCCAAGTTAATTTACTTTAAAATTTTGAAATATTATGATCGATGATTCTATAATATTATACCGAAAAGAAAATTGTAAAACTCAAATTTTTATCGGGCCGACAAGCCCGAGGGTTAAAGTCAATTAAATCCATAATAAACTACCCTAAAACTTGATACTATTCTAAATAATTTGAAATTTAAATTTTAGAAAGAAATTCATATCATAAAATCAATATTTATTAACAAATTAGATTATAATTAATTTCTAAATTAAATTTATGCGACAATTAAACTCTTAATATTATTCAATATTTAGCCTATAATTATCCCTAAAATTTTATTCCAGAAAAAATATATTTTTACCCCAAAACTTCCTAAATATTTTTCCAAAAATATTTTTCCTATTTTCTTTTTTTCTCTTCTTCTTCTTTCTTTTCTTTTATTTTCTTTTTCCTTTTTTCTTTTCTTTTCTTCCTCTCTTTTCTTTTCTTTCCCTCTTCCTTCTTCCTCCTTCCTGCCTCCTCTGTTTCTTTCTCTCTCACACCCTGGCTCCCTCTTCTCTCTCTACCTTTCTTCCTCTCGGCTCGGCCAAGGCAGCGCACGAGGGCGACGGCGGCAGCAAAGGGAAGAGGAAAGGGGGAGGGGGCGCTTACTCGGCGGCGAGGGGGCGCGGGTGCGGCAGCGACGAAGTGGCGCGACGCGGCGCTCGGACGGGGAAGAAGGAGGGGGCAGGCACGGTGAGGAAGGGAGAGGGGGTGCGAACTCCTTTTTATAGGTGCGCCAGCATGGCGAGGGGGAAAAGCGGGGCCTGGAGCGGCGGCGCGGCTGTTAACGACCAAATTTGGTAACCAAATCCCTAAGTTCAAGGGCAGATTTGAAGCAGAATTGGATTGGGAGAATAATCTACGGAGAAACAGAGGCCGCATTGGCTACGATCAAATCGGCTGAGTAACGATCGGCTACAAGGTCAATTAACTGAGGCTGGATCGGACAGACACAGCCGATAGTCGATGCTGAGTCAGAGGAGAGGATAAAACCGTTTCCGGTGAAAGTGGTTGAAGATAAATAGAAGATTTGGTTTCCAAATTGTGCGTAAAAGATATTGCCATCTATGGATAGAGTCCTGTAACGGCAATTGTATCTGTAAATTAGGATTTTGTTTAGACTGTTTATTGTAATGCGGCATGAGTCCTTCTCGAGATATTGTCGTATTTTAAATAGTAGTTTAGAGAGAGTCCAAGGTCTGTACAGATAATGTTGTTCTTGGGTATAAATAGGACCCGAGATCCCTGTAATTAGACATTCAATCACAATCAATACAACCTTCGGCGCATCGCCTCCTTTTTCTTCAGACGAACAACTGATCCGGCTTCGGGCTGCATCGTTTCGATCCCCAAGTTCAGGTAAATGTTTGTCATTAGTGGTATATTTCGTCGAATTTAGTGCTTCCATCGTTATGACACTCTAAATTCGATGATTTATGATGCGCTAGCTATCATATATTGCATATACTCTAGAACAATGTTTAGATCTGTCTCGTCATCGGCTCACTTCTGTCAGGAATTGGCAGCCGATAGAGCTAGATCTAAAGGTTGACCTAGATTATATGCGATATCCACCGTCTTGAGGTATTTACATCAGCTACAGTAGATCAGACTGTTCTTTTATACTTAATGCTGCATCAACATTGAACTATTAAGTCGTTTTTAGAACTTCCAACGATCTATTCGGTTAGATGTATATGCTTAGAGACAGTGCCGGGGTTTCAGCCGGCCTTATCTGTTTTAATGTTCTTTTGATATTTGTTATCGGGATTGTTAAAACCGCCTCTTATATTAAGATCTTGCTCTGGTTAAATGCCCTAAGCCAAAATCAGTTTGTCAGCTACAGCCGACAGCCGACTGATCTAGGTTTAGCGCAATTAGCTCAGATCAATATCTTTTCATAAGATAAATCGGAGTATTAGCCGATTTACAATTGGACTTATGACATCGGCTAAGATTGTTAAAGCATATATTTATTATTTCACTGTATATTTGGATTAAGTGACTAATATTGTCTCGGTGTAGCCGATCTATTCTAGTGACTTCGTTCAAATACACTTCGGAATAGCATATATTTGTAAATTGACTCCTGCAGCCGATCCAGTAGGATCTAACTTAATACTTAATGCATATATCTCTATTTTTCTTGTTGGTTAACAGATCAAACCAACTGGCATGCCTTAAACAACATAGGTAGCCGAGAAGGACCTGCAGTGGAGTTAAGCAGATCTCCCAGGCCAGCGTGTGAGAGAAACTTCTCGTCAACGGCGCGCATAAGGGGACGGGCGCGGCGCGCGGGCGGTGCGGGTGCGCGAGGCACGCGAGAGGTGAGGCTGGGCATGGCGTGAGCGGCGCGCGGCAGCGCGGGCGCGTGCGTGCGAGGGGGGTTACCGGTATGGCGTCGAACACCCAGCGCCCGATGAACAATGACCTTTTCCAATTTCTGTTTTTATCTATTCCTTTTGCATTTCACCTATAAAATTAAAAGTATAATTTTTGCCCCAAATATAATTTAAATTTAATTTTAAATTTTAAATTTTGCGGCACCTTATTTTTATAATTTCCTTTTTATTTATACTTTAGAAATTTTCTTTTATATTTCGCCCAATAATTTTTATTAAACCTTAGCTTTTCCCAATAATATATTTTTATAATTGTTTTTATTTCTCGTATTCATTTGCAATTTTCTTTTCTTTTAGGGTATTTAAAACCTTTTTCGACTTTTCCATCTTTTAAATAAATAATATTTTATTTATAACACGCAACAAAAACTCGCAAATAAGAAGCCAATAAAATACGACAAGATGCAAGAATTTAAAAAGTTTTTGTAAGCTTCGAATTTTAAATTTTGATTTTTAAGTCTTCGATTTTTAGGGTGTTACACATTTGATTAAGAAAATATGACGAATCTAGAAGGAAATTGTCTTCTCGGGGAAGACAAGGTGTCCGTAGCCAGTATCATGTTCTAGTTCTTCTAGTTCTACTTTGAGTAGAAGGTAATTATCACTATAAATACAAGGTCCCCTCATGAAGAGAGAGACATCGAGTTACAATCCATAGCCAAATCAAGATACACCAGAGAAAACCAAAGCCCTAATCACCGAATAGATCTCGTCGGACCGTTCTTGACAGATACTAGTTGGCGTATTAGACTAACCATCTTATTCCTTCATTGTAGCCCATGTACTACGTTACTACCCAATAACTTCACCTATGGTTACATTTTTACTCTTAATGCTAAATAACTAAATTCGTCTCTACTTAAAAATGACTTCATGTTGATTTCTACTAATACTCTACGTCTATTTCTACTTAGTGGTCACTACTTTCAAATAACTTTAGGTTAATTTCTACTAATACTCAATGTTTATTCCTACTTAATGGTCACTACTTGAAAATTAATACATTGCTCTTTGAATGTATTATTTAGCTCTTTGAATGCCAAGCTATCCCTTGGAAATACCCTTTGATTAGCAAAAATAAAAAGAGAGTTGCCTATGCACGTGTGCTACAAATATCATTTACGTTATATCGTAAAGAGGAATTACGTGCCATGGATACCAGGGAAGATCCACTACGCCGGCACCGACAATCTCTAACGGGCATTAACCCTCATCTCTATCGGGTTGGTCCTCCGTCACTGTGAAAAGATCACTGATGTGAGAAAATATCTCTAACGGGCACAAGGCCGTCACGGATGCACATTATCTCAATCGGGCCACAAAAAATGTCCGTCACAGATGAGTTTGAAAGTCAAACCAGTGGGGTGTAACGCCTATCACGGATGACACATCTCAATCGGACCTAGTTCTAAGCCCGTCACAGATGACAACTCATCTCTAACGGGCTGTAGTTACCGGGCCGTCACCGATAGGGTTGACGAAACACGGAGTCAATAATGTCCCGGTTTGTTGCCCGTCATGGATGACATATCTCTAACGGGCTTAAGTAGCCCGTCACGGATGTCCTATCTATCTCTATCGGGCTTTTAGGTTGAGACCGTTATGGATGTCCTATCTCTATCGGGCTTTTCCAGTATGCCCGTCAGCGATGAGTTTATTATCCAAAAAAATAAAATTTGTTTTTTGGCTAGCCTCAGGCCTTTGCTAGCCATGCCCGCTGCAAAAAATGGACAGATATCATCACAGCCCAGCCCCAACCATTCATCACAGCCACAGCAGCAAGTTGATCCATTCACATATATATTCATCACAGTCACAGTAGCAAGTTGATCCATTCACATATATATTCATCACAGCCACAGCATCAGATATGGATCAATTTGGTTGTGGCTGTGATGAATATATATGTGAATGGATCAACTTGGCTATTTTTTTGCAAAAAAGAGGAAGTGTAGTGCCCCCCAAAAAAAGAACAAGTGTCCATGGCTGGTTTTTTTCAAAAAAACAAGTGTAGATCCAAAAAAACAAATTAACAAGTGTAGATGTTCTGTTTTTATCAAAAAAAAACAAGTGTAGTTCCTAAAACCAAAATAACAAGCGTAGATGGTTGTATTTTTGCTAAAAAGAACATTTGTAGAAACAAAAAAACAACAAAATAAGTGTAGTTCCCAACAACAAAATAACAAGTGTAGCTGATTTGTTATTATCATAAAAAGAGAACTTATAGTGCCCACAAAAAAAGAACAAGTGTCGATGGTCCGTTCTTATGGTCTGTTCTTGAGCATTCATCATTGGCCAGGAAGAGGAGAGAAGAAATCCAGAGAAGTGAATAGAAGAAAGGTGAGGAAAGGAACAACACTTGAAAAGAACAAGTGTAGTTACAAGAAAACCCAAATTAATGTAATATTAACAGATCCATTGTACTGTCCCCCAAAAAATGTTAATATTGAGCATTCATCACTGGCTAGGAAGAAGAGTGAAGAGAAGAAAGGTGAGGAAAGGAACAATAAGTTAGGGCCAAGAGTATCATAGGGCCAAGAGTATCATAGTAGTCTTATCATTCATCCATATCATTCAAGCATCATAGCAGTATAGCAAGATAGCAGTATAGCAGCCATATAATTCAAGCATCATAGGGATTAAGCAAGATAGCAGTATAGCAGTCATATCATTCAAGCATCATAGCACTAAATCCAGACCAATAAAAAAAGGCTAAATTAATTCATCTCAGAACAACATGCATGTAGACTGTATTCCTGAAAGCATATTTCTAAAGTTGTTCCTTTCGGCTGTCATGCTGACCATATGAGGCGTGACTAAAGCAGGATACAAATTAATTCATTAATCGAAATAAAATAGAAAATGCATAGTGTATTTGCTAGGCCGATGTTATCAAAAGCAGATTAAACAGATAATAGCATATTTTAGAATCCCACAACAAATACAACACGATTAGTCTTACTGAGAATGCATGCTAATCAGAGCAATTCACAGGTAAAACCTTCTAGAGCAACAATATTAATGGAAAAAAACTTTTGAAGGAAAATAATAGAAATGTAGATAGGTAGTTACATCCATTGAGGACATATAAAAGGGCATAAACAACAAGAACACACCAAATGCCATTTTAAGTGGAAGCCAAAGATGCAGCAAAGTGTGTTTCATGGATAACTTGTCAAGTTAAGATGGGAAATGAAAAATACAGTCAGCAAATATGAAAATTCATCCAAGGTGCAACTTGTATCACTGTGCTAATAAACCAAATATAAAGTAACAACAATAGAGATGCCTGAGGTAATTAGCTGCAACCTCGGGCATTCTTTATAAAGTGGAAATCATAAAAATTGAGGAAAAAGTCCACTTTAATCTCCTAAAGTGGGTTTTGATTATATTTCCCATGCCTCCCAATCCTATGCAACTAACCGTATCACACCATAGTCATCCAAATATCCAATCGATCTCTTTGCTGCTATATATATACTCTCAAGATGAAGGCCGTGCTATTGGCTTGGTCTATTCCCGCCTCTCGGCCTAGCTAGAGTTTCATGTGAAGTAGTAGTATAAATCGTAAAAAAAAAAATAGCCTGTTGTACATGCTCTCTTATGCCACCTAAGGTTAGGTATATATCGTTCGGTTCAACTATAATGTGTTGAGAAACCATGTGACTTTCTGACATTCAAGTAATAGTTGTATAAGAAATAGTCCAGTGGGCCATGAAATCAAGCTCAAGGGAAGTGACATTAGTTTGTTGCGTGTACTACAATGTTAGTTAGCTGGTATGATCATGCAGTTTCAATAGAAAATATACAGTACATTGTTGATTGTCGTTGAATTGAGTAAATGTTCACTACTTCACAGAAAATCCCTGACTTCCACTCAACTTATGGTAAAAAGTATAAAGAATGACTGGTGGTCGCTAACTTTGTACAAATTAAATATAATTTATCCACACAAGTAAAAATTCAGATTTTCCATCAAGTCATATTATATATTGGTTCACTGTTTCATATATATTATCTAGAATGTTGACGTATTCATCTTCTCTTGCGTCAGACCATTAGGAGGAAGTATGGTACTAGTACTTCTTTTTGTGAGAATTTTACTCGTATTGCTTTTTTTGAAGTGAAACTCGTATTGCTTTGAGTGGACTGCCAAATTACATTGTGCCTTCTTACAATGAAAGATTGGAGCGAGATGCTGGATTGTGCGTCATGTGCTTAGGATTCTATTTTGGATCGTTTGCTATATAATAGGCGAAGCATTCCTCGTATATTTGTAATGTAACTTATCCTATTCAACAGACCACACACAAGATTAGCCCGAATTGAGTTTTGCGTAGTTCCATTTCTTTCTCATTCGTTCTTCATCGTTGCCGGACAGCTACAGTCCATCCGCAAGGTGTTCGATCGAGGTCCTTGGTAACGTTGATGCCTCGTTATATTTCTTTCACATTAATTCCTTTTCATGCTGTGAATGATCTGACTCGACTCCTCCCCTGATTTGCTTTGTCATAGTTTTCTTTTGGAAAAGGAAGTAGGAGCTATGCTATGCAGTATTATACTATTATATGCAGAAAGCAAGACAATTTTATATATAGAAACTTTATGCAGGTTACCGCTTACAACGGTTACATCTACATTACAAATGTTAAGGACTAAGAGCATTATGGATGCTCTAATCATTTAGTGATTATCCTTGTTGTGAACACCTGATATCACTCGAAGAACCCATCCTGTAAATTAAGTCGTACTGCTGTCTCATTCCAAACGTCGAAGCTACATGAACAACAGTTTCACTTGAGGTGAGGCAGTCATATTGTGCACAATCCTCAACAGCGCCTTCTACTTGCCTCAACACGCAAGAGGCAACTTAGTTAACAATAGATCTGAAAAGTGGTAAATCTATCGAGAGAGAGTTTGCTTCACAGTTTCTGCTACAACTAAAAAGTCTTGGATGTTGGATCTAGGGCACGAGCAGTTCTTTCATCAGCAATTAATACCTCCCAAACCTATTTGCAAGTTCGCCATATGCATGACAAGCGCTAACATCTCCCGCGATACGTTCTCATCTTCAACTAGAGTTTATATGTGAAAAAGTTAAAAAAAAACTTTAAATTAACAATAAACTGTGCATCAGAGATGGACCGGTTGACCGAGCGTAGTGATTGCACCTATGTGGAGAGACGACACATGCCCTCTCGGTCATCTTTTTTCCCCTCAGCTCTCTTTATATCTGACCAAAGTAACAATAAATCTGTCAAAAATGTACTCCCTTGGTAAACTCATACATTGAGCTTGATTGCATTTATTTATCAAGCATGCAAGTTGACGGGCCTAAAATACTTCCTCCATCATCATATTTATAAATGTCACCTAAACCAAGGCAAAAAATATACTTCCTTTTAAATTAAACCTCATCGATTTAAATGTTGTGCTAGGCGTACATACAATTTACTCCTGCACAGATAAATGAATAAACATACAACGATGTCATTTACTACTACACATATAAACGAATAGACATACAAAGATGCAGTCATTTACTTCTACACAAATAAACGAAAAGACACCTGTTAGATGATAATAAATTTGGAAAGAACTAAAAGATCAAAGGGGATAATAAAAATGATATATTAGACTCCTACACTAAACTAATCAAATCTTGCTTTATTTTTTTTAACAATATAAAATATTTCACCAGGCTAATATTGGGCCAATCGGAGTACCAATGTCCATCATATTCAGCACCCAATTCTCATTTTTCAAGCGAGTATTTTTATGGTTATCTCTACTGGTAGTATTGTACGATAAATAGTAGTATTATCACCACCCGAAGTGATACGAGCAATTGCTTTATGATATGTAGTAGCTACAGAAAAAAATTCTAACTACCAACATTTTTTTCGATGGATTCTACTACCAGTAGTTGAGGTTGTAAAACTTGTCAAATATATAATGTCCATTCGATGAGAAAAGATGGAAGATCTAAATTGATTATATCATCAGTGGAGAATACAGTAAAAATTATTTTTTACAAGCACATTTGGTATTATGGCCATGCCAATTATCAAGTTATATCCTGGCTAAATTCTGAATTTCTAATGGCTGTTATGCTGCATAGCATGGTGCAATGTATGATCTCGTGTGGTCTTGAATAAACTTTTAGATATCATTTTTCTACACCCTAATCTTCTGAGCACATGGTATTTTTTCAGCGGAAATCAGTACAAGATAGATAAGTTCAGCAGAAATCGGTGCTACCGTTGATGCATTACTGAAGAAATGATCTTTGCTTCACTGGCCAAAATTCACAATAGTTCTGGTTTTAATAGGAACCGAGACTGAAAACGTTTTTAGTCCTGGTTAAAAAAACAATGACTCTCTAAGATCTTTAGTCCTGGTTGGTGTTACCAACCGAGACTAAAGATAATCTTTAGTCCCGGTTAAATTCTTTTCAGATTCTGTCAGGCCGACGGGCATCTTTAGTCTCGGTTGGTAACACCAACCGGGATTAAAGATTATTTTTTTCCTGTTTGGTAACTGACTAAAGATAATCTTTAGTCTCAGTTAGATTCTTGTTAGATTCTGTCACGCCGACGGGCATCTTTAGTCTGGTTGGTAACACCAACCGAATTAAAATCCTATTTTTGTCCCGGTTGGTAACTAAAGATCCCAATGATCTTTAGTCCGTGCTGGTAACACCAACTAGGACAAAAGATCCTAAATTTTGTTCCAATTGATGTTACCAACCGGGACTAAAGTAAAAGTGTTTTTTATACTTCTTCTTCCTCCTTCAGGAGCCATTCTATGAAGGTTTGCGGAAAGAACGAAAGATTAGCCTTCTTGGCCTATTCAACCAGGTCTGTGTCTCTGTTGATAACCGGAGGAGTTATGGTGCTAAGATTGCGGGGTTGGATCTTTTGATCTAAAGCCGGATCGGTGTGTCACTCTCCGCCACATTTGTTTTTCTGTCCTAGAACCCTCCGTGCCATAGCCTTTGCATATTTCAGTTTCAGAGTCCGTCTGTTGAGTTTGTGTCCTGGTCGAGGTCTTGTTGCTGGTTAGAGTCCAGTTCGTGTATTTTCCCCCTTTGTTTCCATCAAACCCTTGCCATCACGTCCAGTTTATGCGTGTGTAATAAGTTTTTGCGCGCATTGTTCCCATTTTGTCCTCTAATTCGGAGTCAGTTTTTAAAACAACCATAACTTCGCATACGGACTCCGATTGAGACGTTCCATATATGAAAATCGATCAGAAAAAATTTCGGATTCGTTTGTCCCTCTTTTCGAGCTTGAAAGCTTTTTGTCAATTCTGAGCGTGTCTTTAGAATTTTTCACCGGCCATGTTTTTCACTTGTTTAAGCTCAAATTTTCTGTGATTACCTCTTTGTGTGCTCCTAAGTCAAGGAAAAATAAAAAATAAAAAGAAAAGTCATTTTTTCAAAAACAACGATTGCCCAAAAAAGGAAAAAGAAACGGCAAAATAGGAACAATATCTAGAGGAGCAAATAGAGAGATGCAATATCTAGGATTACCATATAAACTTATTATTGTCTTAAACCTATATTTGATTAAATTTTAATGCATTATTTATTATTGTTTTAAACCTATATTTAATGAAATTAATTTAGCCACATTTAATGGATTATTTAATTTTTAGTCTCGGTTGTTAACCCTAGCCGGGACAAAAATATTTGGAAATAGAGAAAAATTATCTTTAGTCCGGTTGGTGGCTACAACCGGCCTAAAGATGAAATGAAAATAGGGAAAAATTATCTTTAGTCTCGGTTGGTGCCACCAACCGGGACTACGGATCCAGGGGTATATATACCCCGATGCGCATTGTCTTCTCCACCGATCCAAAACTCCACCAACCGAGACTACAGATCCAGGGGTATATATACCCTGGCACGTATCCTCTTCTCCACCAATCCAAAACTTAGCTATTTCATCAGATCTCTTCTTCTTCTTTCGCTGCCATCATCTCGCCTCGTCGTCTCGCGCCGTATATGTCCTGATCTCGTCATCGTTGTCACTATACGTCTTGTCGTCGTCATCATCGTCGCCGCACGCCGCCACCGCTGATGCTGCTATGGAGGACGACCCAGATGTCGGAGAAGGCCAGGAGGATGATGGGTGGAGGCGCGACGGATTCAAGGACAGGTACGACCGGAGCCGCCGCTCCAACTTCGCCGCGATGAACACCCGCCGCTCCACGATCATCTCCGCCATAACGCCCGGAAGTCGCTGTAGGGTTCGCTCGACCACTGCACCACCGGCAGCCCCTTCCTCACCTCCTCCGCCGCCGCCGTAGTCATCGTCGCCGGGCGTTGACAGTGGATGATTTTTTGAATGAATTTGTGAATGATTTTGTTGTAGATTTTTTAGAATTTTTTGCGAATTATTGGATGATTTTATTGTTGCATTTGATCTGTAGTGTTAATATTAATGTTGTTGTATTCGATATGTGGTGTTGAAAATAATAATTTTGATGTTATTGAATTTTATCTATGGCGTTGAAAAAACGATATGCAAGCAAAAAAAACTAAAAAAATTTAGTATCGGTTGTTAACACCAACAGGACTAAAAATATATGTGCAGCCACATGGCGTTTTCATCTTTAGTCCTGGTTTAGTCCCGCTTTCGTTGTCCCGGTTTGCAACACGGGATTAAAGGGGGTTGCAAACCGGGACTATAGAGGGTTTCCACAGCAGTGATGATAGATGTGTTGGAATGGAGCCTACTAAGGCAGGTGCCAGGGTAGTTGTCAGGCGCTTGACTGCATCGCACACCCTCCATAGTGCATTCGCTTGAACATAAAACACACTAGCCAGTTGACTTAGAAACCAACCTAAAACATAGTAAACTAGCACGATTTAGCTAGCTCAATATGTACTCTCGTTTTGTAGTGAGGAAGCTGTTAGAAATGGCAAAGCTAGCACTAGTTTGATTACCGATACCTTTCAATCCTTTGTATGCCTTATGTGTATACTAAGCATTGTTGTGCCTCCCATGTCTGAGCTCCAAACCCGTTCGTAGTTCTGAATAGTTAATCTCTATCATTATTGCAGAATCGATTTTTTTAGTCGAGGCCCCATTAGGTTGTAGACGGGCCATAAGTGACCACGCCTGCAAAAACCGGCCCCTAGGGCCGGTTGATGGGCTATATGCGATAATGTATTATCGCATGCGACCCCTTAAGGGGCTCGCATGCGATGATGGCACATATTATCTCCCCTAGACCGAGCTGGAGTCATTTGAACCCAAAGTTTATTTTTTCAAAACAAAGCAAATAATAGGGAAGGACGTTTTCAAGTTGAAATCTTTGCTTGATTTTGGTAAAAAAAAGGTAACGTACTTGCTTACCTCCTTCATTTGCCTCCATTTATTTCAGATTTCGTCGATGCAATGGAGAGATATTCACATTTTTATGAGAGGACTTTTTTGAACTTTTTTGGGAAAAATCTAGCTCAAATATAATGTTTTGATGAGCAAATTTTTATTGTGATCACTAGTACATACTACTTCAATGTAATGTTGCATTAATGTTAAGGAGATACATGTAATGTTTTTTGGGAAACACGAAGTGGAACTATTGTGTTTGAAATGACAGAATATTAAGGTTGTTTTTGAGAAGGGAAAGAAGAAGGCAGCAAAGAGGAAGAAAGAAGGAGAGGAAGAAAATACATTGCCACTCAAGAAGCACTCAATTTTCTTCAAGTACTTGTCCTATTGGAAGGACCTGGAGATTCTTTATGCCATTGATGTTATGCACCTCGAGAAGAACGTATTAAATAACATCATCGGCACCTTACTAGACATCTCGAGTAAGACAAGGATGGACGTAACGACCTAGTAAATTTGGACATAAGGGAAGACCTTCACCCAAAAGAGTTGGCAAATGAAAAGATCGAGATTCCTCATGCTTGTTACTCCATGACACCAGAAGAGAAAAACATTCTGAAGATGCCTGCATGGGGTGAGAGTGCCTAATGGTTTCTATCGAACATCGAGGCTAATCTCAATCAAAGGTTTGACCATCTTCATATATAATGCTCGTGACTATCATATGATGCTAACGGTCTTCCTACCTATTGCAAGGGTAAGAGTATAGAAACTGTTGAGTAGCTATCAGAATCTCAGAAGTCAGTACTACATGCGAAAAAGGAATTGCAATCTTGGCTATCTTTAGATGTGCCCGCGAATTACGAATATGGCAAGCTTTTCTTACCGTGGCACATTTTGAATGAACTAAATAGGAGATGAAGGTCATGCAAGAATGGTACCTCAAGGCAGATAGAAAGGGCCTCGAATTCATTAGCGTCGTTGTTCCAGAAAACGATTTCATGAGTCGACCCAATGATATATTCCTAATCGATTTTCTTGACCTACACGCCTTCTTCAAGCTAGATAAAATGGACGTCAATCTCATTGTCGCGTTTTGCCTATAAGGATTTACTCTTCTACGTTTTACATGAATGTATGAAACAAAACATCCATTTCATTAAAGTTTCATTCTACAGGTCCCAATTCCACGAAGCGGATAGAACGAGGACACCGGTTGGCTACGTCGACCCAACTAGGGTTTGCAAAACACAACACACTATAACGATGTGTGCCGATCCCAAGAAATTAAAGATTAAAACATTGGAGGAAAAGGAAGAATACATCAAAAATTTGCACAAGCACAAGAAGGAGGAGGTTGCAACATACTTGGCACTAGCGATGTTAGTGCACGCCGACAAAAATATCATAATGGTCTCTTATGCTTTTACATAAGCAGCCACTCGCAAAATCGGAGTATTTTTTTGTAGTGATACATTATTTTTAGCAATTGAATTCTCTAATTCATCCTTAATGTTTGCAGTGACCACTATATATTATTCCTAGTATATCCAAAGGACCATTTGGTCGTAGTGTTGGACCCAACACACTACGACAAGGAAACATCCATGGAGTTCCTCACAATTCTGAATTTGTAAGTAATAAAATAACCCATATGTACATAATTGCTATTCTGAGATTTCTAAGTAACTACAACAAATGTTTTCTCCAAACAGCGCACATATGTATTACCGTAAAAGAGGTGGGCCAATAAACGATCCAACAAAGAAAAAGCTACACATTGACAGGTTGGCCGGTGCGACATATGCCATTAACACAAATTCTCCTATAATCTTTACTTATTTATATTGACAGATCTCTTATTATTTTGTTCGCAGTGCTTCAAGCAACGGCCGGGAACTTTCCTATGTTAATATTACGTGTGTGACATGCTTAGGGTCAACAGGAGGTACACAACAACCAGTGACCGCATAAGTCTAGATACTATTCTTCGTATAGACTATTCCATCTCAATTCATTTTCTAAAATTATCCCAAAAATTCCTTATGTAGCAAATTGGATCGACGACAAAACTGTAAGGAACATGTGTGCTGACATTTGCCACTTCCTTTGTTGTGATGTATGCGATGCACTTAGGCTATTCTATGATAATCAGAGTCAACTTGCATTAGAAGTCAAATTCAAGCCCCTAAGAGAGTGAGAGAAAGAACATTTGCAGTGAAAATGTAATGTTTTTTTGTTGGTGATGAAACTATTGTTTATTTGTAATATATGTATAGATATGTAGATAAATGTTTTGTATGTTATGCATTCAAAGTTTATTTACTTGTCAATGAAACATTGCAATAAGAATGACAACTTGGTTACCTCCTATGCATACCATTCCAAAATTCAATTATAAATATATGGAAATATTATATTACATACGAGGCGTGATCTTCCTAAATGGCTGAAAAATATTATATTATTAATAAAGGATGCATATTATCTAATGCGAGCCACTTAATGCAGCCGCATGTGAAGATCGATTATCGCATGCAACTTCATTAAGTGGCCCACATGTGAAAATCAATCTTCGCATGCGGTTGGGCTGACTGCATCCAAAAATGATTATTTTTGTAGACATTTTCATGCATGTGGCCCACCAAACCGCATGCGAAGACAGTTTTCGACCATGTGTAAAAACCGATTCTATAGTAGTGTGTTCTCTGTCAATCTCACTTTTTATGTGCCATTGTATATTGCACATGCACATAAATGTAGTGTATGCTTCGGTTCCTGCAAGATAATTATATCGCCAGGAGCAGCTTCCAATTGAAGAGTATAAAGTTTGAAAATACCCGGGTGTTAATATACCTAATGCCTTCCAACTACTCAGGCGATCTTGTTGTCAGTCATCTTGATGAAAATGCCTTGTAAGGAACCGATAGAAGATGAAAATTAGGTAACTACCCATTCAATCTTTACATGAAGTTCAAGTGGCAATCATTTACATATACTAATGGAGAGATGGTCTTTGGTTCACTGATCAAAATCTACAATAGTCCTCATTCCAATAGAAATCAAGAGTAAAAAAATAATTTTAGTCCCGGTTAAAAAAGACAACGGTTCTCTAGGTTACCAACCGGGACTAAAGATCATCTTTAGTCCCGGTTAGATTCTCGTCAGAATCTATCAGGCCGATGGCCATCTTTGTTTTCATGAAACCCTAGCCATCGCAGTTTATGCACGTGTAACAAGTTTTTATGCGCATTGTTTTCGTTTTGTCCTCTAATTTAAAGTCGGTTTTTAAAATAGCCATAACTTTCGCATACGGACTCCGATTGAGACGTTCAATATATGAAAATCGATCAAAACTTTTTTTGGATGCGTTCGTTCCTAGCTTTGTTCACATTCGGTGATTTTATTTTCCCCAAAAATGGCTCGAAGATTGCCTTTTCGAGCACAAAGCTTTTCTCGAGCACGTCTTCGAATTTTCCACCGGCCATGTCTTTTACTTGTTTAGGCTCAAATTTTCTGTGGTTACCTCTCATGTGCTACTAAGTCAAGAAAAATATTAAATAAATAAAAATAAAAAGTCATTTTTTTCAAAAAAGGTCAACAACAGATGAATAAAAGGGGCAAAAGAGGAACAATAACAATGTCTAGGATTACCTCTATTTGATTAAATTTGAATGCATTACTTCTTATTGTTTTAAACATATATTTATTTAATGAATATTTAATTTTTAGTCTTGGTGTTAACCCTATCCAGGACAAAATAATTTGGAAATAACGGAAAATTATGTTTAGTCTCGGTTGGTGGCTACCACAGGGACTAATGATGAATTGAAAACAGCGAAAAATTATCTTTAGTCCCTGTTGGTGCCATCAACCAGGACTAAAGATGAATTAGAAATAGCGGAAAATTATCTTTAACCCGGTTGTCCCCACCAATCGAGACTAAAAATTGGATCTTTAGTTCCGGTTGGTGTCACCAACCGGGACTAATATATCTTTAGTCTCGATTGGTGCCACCAACCGAGACTAAAGATCCAGGGGTATATATATCCCTGGCGCGCATCGTGTTTTCTATCGATCTAACAGTTAGCTATTTTTTCATATCTCTCTCCCTCTCCCCTCAGCTCTCTCTCTCCCTCTCTCTCCCTCTTCCCTCAGCTCTCACGACGGCAGGGGGAGGAGATGGCGGCGGCGGGGTGCCATTTCCTCATCGACGGCGGCGGGGCGCCATTTCCTCATCGACGGCGACGGGCGCCATCTCCTCACCGGCGGCGGCGGCGGGAGCCGGTGGAAGGAAGGAATTCGACGGCGAGCGGGAGCGATGGGTGGAGCGGTGGTGCACGAGTTGGAATTCAACGACGGTGGAGAGGCGACCGCCAGTCGTAGCAGACCGCACAACCGCAGCAGAATCGGCTTTGTGAATGATTTTGTTGTAGATTTTTAGATGTTTTTGTGAATTTGTGGACGATTTTGTTGTTTCATTCTGTTGTATTCGATCAATGGCGTTGAAAAAAATAATTTTGATGTTGTTGCATATGTATGTATAAATATATATGTGTATTATGTATTTATACATATATATGTGCATATTGCATATATATATATATATGTATGTGTAAACAAACAGCAAGCTAATAACATGAGCAAAATTTAAAAAAACTTTAGTCCTGATTGGTAACATCAATCGGGACTAAAGATGACAGAGTCAGCCACATGGCGTCGCCATCTTTAGTCCTGGTTATTTTAACTGAAAATAAAAATTTACATCTTTAGTCTCGTTTTTGTTGTCTTGGTTTGATACCCGAGACAAAAGGGGGTTACAAAGCGGGACAAATGTGGGTTTCCCTAGCAGTGTGCAGTCATCCCGGGATCCAGATGGCCGTGATGTAGGTGTTGTTTGGTATTTTAGTCAAGGGACTAAAGATTAGTCACTGAACTAAAATTTTTAGTCACATCCTGTTTGGTTGCAGGGACTAAAAGAGACTAAAGCTCATTAATTGTACTGTATAAAGACTATATTACCTCTATTCATTTGCACCTCATTCGCGCTGCGGGAGAGAGAAGGGCATTCACGGAAAAATAAAGTTTTAGTCCCAATTAGCTCCTCCAATAGGGACTAATGGACTAATGGTATTTTAGTCCCTTTTAGTCTCTCATGTTTGAAAGTTTAGGGACTAAAATGGAGGGACTAATGTTTTTAGTCCCTCAACCAAACAGCCCCCGTAATCTTGCTCAAAGTTGGTAAAATAATTAACCAATGAAACATCCATACGAAATTGACGATGCCTTCCGTTGAGTTCTGAATTTGTACGGCTTTGAACTCCCACCATTTTCAGTAACTCGCAATCCTATATAATTGTGCTGGTGTACGGTACTATGGGCATACATAGCACTGAAAATATCTTGGCATGAGAATGTTTATGCTATCGATCTCACTGATCACCTATGAAAATTTCATTGGGTGTGCCTATGCATCTAGATGTGTGAAGAGTTTATATATTCATGAAAAAAATTCCAAGGCATTTATATATTCACAAAAATAGAAAACAGGGTTAAATTGATCATCATCTCAACTTGATCTACAGGGTATAAACACATAAACGTTAACATGCCATTGACAGGTGAAGTTGTAAACTTGCGCTGATGCATGCTAGATCCTAAAACCTTTTATTTGGCTCCAAGAAGTAGTACTATAATTAGTTTTTAAGCCCTACAGGCTTGCATTTTTTTTCAAGTTTCACATGATCGAAAGTTTTATGTGTACTTTAGTAACATTTAAAATTCGCTTTATTCTGTTCGAAGAACTTCATTATAGGAGTTGCTCTCAACATGTACTACTGGAGAAACCATCATTGGTTGAAGTGGCAAAAACCACGTAGTCCCGGTTTGAGTTGCACCGGGACTAGAGATGATCTCTAGTCTCTAGTCCCGTTTAAAAAGTCTACGATTTCTAGAAATATTAGTCCCGGTTCGTGTCACGAACCGGGACTAAAGATCACCTCTAGTCCCGGTTCAAATGTTATCGAGCCTGTCGGAGCGCGGACACCTTTAGTCTCGGTTGGTAACACCAACCGGGACTAGAGATGCTATCTTTAGTCCCGGTTGGTGCTACAAATTGGGACTAAAGATGTCTGGCACTCTGACAGGTTCTGACAGCCTCTGACACCATCTTTAGTCCCGGTTGGTAACACCAACCGGGGCTAGAGATGCTATTTTTGTCCCTGTTGGTGTTACCAACCGGGACAAAAGTGAATGTACTTATTTTTTAACTGAACCTAATAAAAATATATAAATTTTGCTACATGATTCAAATGGCCAAAAATTAATTTAAGAGAATCTGTAATTTCAAAGAGTGTGGTGTTGTGTGAAGGTGGGTGATTGAAGATAGAAAGAAGCTTTAATTTTGTTATTACATATCATCATATTGTTATTAACTAGTGATTCTCAATATACAAAATCTTTTGTAAAATTATTTTGGTGATAATATACAAATCGGAGGGATGTACAATATTGATAAAAACATTTAAACCCTGGTCGTCACGTCTAGTTTATGTGCGTTTAACAAGTTTTACGCGCATTGTTTCCGTTTCGTCCTCTAACTCGGAGTCGGTTTTTAAAACGGTCATAACTTTCACATACGGACTCCGATCGAGACGTTTCATATATGAAAATCGATCGAAAAAGCCTCGAAGATTGCCTTTTCGAGTCAGGAAGCTTTTTCCGATTTTGAGCGTGTCTTCCGAATTTTCCACAGCCACGTCTTTTGCTTGTTTACGCTTAAATTTTATGTGGTTACCTCTCGTGTGCTCCTAAGTCCATAAAAAATATAAAAAAATAAAACAAAAAAGTCAAAATTTTCCTCTCTTGCTCAATAGCAGATGAAAATGAAGAAAAGCGAGGGGCAAAAGAGGAACAATATCTAGAGGAGCACATTAATGTTTAGGATTATCTAGGTTTGATTAAATTTTTATATTATTGTTTTAAACCTATATTTAATAAATTTAATTTAACCATATTTAATGAATTATTTAATTGTTAACCCTAGCGGGACCAAATAAATTTAAAAAATAGCGGAAAATTATCTTTTGTTTCGGTTGGTGGCACCAACCGGGAGTAAAGGTGAATTAGAAATAGCGGGAAATTATCTTTAGTTCCGGTTGGTAACACCAACCGGGACTAAAGATGAATTAAAAATAGCGGAAAATTATCTTTAGTCCCGGTTGATGCCACCAACCGGGACTAAAGATGAATTGGAAATAGCGAAAAATTATCTTTAGTCCCGGTTGGTGCCACCAACCGGGACTAAAGATGAATTGGCTATATATATCCCCGGCTCGCATCGTCTTCTCCACGGATCCAACACTTAGCACATTTTTAGATCTCTTTCCCTCTCTCTAGCTCTCTTCCTCTCCATCTCCCTCTCCCTCTCCCTCTCCCTCTCTCTCCCTCTCCCTCGGCAAGCAAGGGGAGGGGAGGAATGCGGCGGCGGGGAGGAGGTGGCGGCGCGGGCGTCATCTTCTCACCGGCGGCGAGCGGGAGCGGGAGCCGGCGGCTAGCGGGAGTCGATGGCGGCGGCGAGCGGGCAGCGGCGGCCGAGCAAAAAATTGATGTTGTTGTATTTTATTGTATATAGTGGATTTTGTTGTATATATGTGTGAACAAATTTGTGATAGTATTTGATCTGTGATTTTTTTATTTTGAAGATGTATTTGATATGTGGAGAAAAATGAAAAAAATATTTGGGATATGTATTGTTCATTGCTATTTGTGAATCGTGATATTTGATTTCAGATCGTGATGATTTTAGGATTTTGATAAGAAAAAAACAAAAAATCTGAGGCGGTGGGCTGGAGAAAGGGCAAATTAAAAATTTTTTAAAAGAAACCTTTAGTCGCTGAAGCCACCAACCGGGACTAAAGATGACGGAGCCGGCCACGTGGCTCCGTCATCTTTAGTCCGGTTGGTGGCTTCAACCGAGACTAAAGATGTATTTCTAGTCCCAGTTATTTAACCGGGATTAGAGATCGCTCATCTCTAGTCCCGGATTGACAACCGGGACTACTGAGGATTACGAACCAAAACAATTGTGGCTTTCTCCAGTAGTGATGGTAGGAACATAAAAATAAATGGAGTAAACATTTGGTCATAATTAATAAAGTTATTCCAAACACTTATTGCACGTGAATACAAATTTTACTAGAAATCTAAAAGTGAAAGTTAATTCAATTAGTAGAATCAAGAGTGGGACAACTATAGTCTGTGGGTTGACATGTGCCCAAATTGACAGCAAGTTGGCAAATACAGTTTGAGAAAAGAAAACTGTTTCAACCTGCTCGATAAGCTAATTATTTCTTCCATACCTTGTTCACAATAAGGATCTAGCCTATATATACTTCTTAATCTTGTAAATTTTTTATATAATTTTCTCGATAGGGTTGAAATAGCACCCAAAACAAAAATAAAAACAAAAAAATCAGAAAAGAAAACGTGGACGATGAAGACGTGATAAGTCAGTTTTCAACACGCTCCCCAAATCTGTAGGACTCGTACTAAATAAGTCCTCATTGCTGTTCTCCCAATAGTTATACACAGTTGCAGATCTAGCATCAAAATTCACCTATGACAAACTTTTAGACTAAAGATTTTGTATGATACAGTGTAGCATAGAAATGACATGTCTTAGTTAAGCAATATATTAAACGATCAAAACTATATTATAATTCATAATTGATATTTTAAAATATACTAAAAGACAATGTCAAACATCAATGATAGAACGTACCAACTATATTCTAACCAATCATACTTTTTATACCATGATTCATTAAAGGATCTCTAATGTTTACTCCACTGCTACAAGGCTTGCGAGGAAAAGTATGAACAACTGATTGTGTTGGGCCTTTCAATAAATAGACTCTCTTTACCTCATCTCTTATGTTTGATAAAAATTCTCAATTAAAATACAAGGACCGGGATCTGCAATAACATGCTGAACAGGGTTGAACACTGTAATACCTATTTCTTCACTTCTCTGTGATTGTTCTTGAATCGATGATTCTGGTTCTCGAGTATCATCTTCATCTCATGCAACCGCAACGACATCATTATTATTTGTTTGTTGAACCGATTGAACGGATGCAACACCAGTGGCAATATCACTTGAATGAGAAATTGTGCTAAAATATCTCTTTAAGTTAACAACTACCAATCCAAAAAAGATCAAGAATTAATACAAATAGGATGAAATTTATTATTGAAGTTGAACATACAAGAACACAACTTTTATTACCTTTTTTTTCTTCCTCTTTTGTTGGTTGCCACTGCCATCGCTCCACGGAGGAGGGTCGTCGGATTCCTGTTGCGCCCAAGAGCTCTCCGGCGTGCTGCCTTGTTTCATAGCCCCGCCACAATGGAGGATGAGTCGGTCAGCCGGGTGAGCAGAGCAATTGTGTTGTGTGTGTTGCCTTGCCGTCGCCGGCGGCAGCAACACTTACGGCAAAGACTCGTTCGGGCCACACGCCACCAGGAAGCAAGCGATGCGACGCACGTGCTGCCGTACACCGGCCTCAGCGCCTACACGTGGGGGGAAGGCCGGAGCTATGGCGGCCGTCATGGCTTGCCATAATACGGCATCCGCCACTGGTTATACACAAAGTACTCAGAAACTTACCGTTGGGATATACCGCTAATCAGCTAGCTCTAATATTTTGGATTCTACTTGATATGTTTGCATCTTAGCTTGCTGCATTGATACACAATTATAGGAATTGCTGCCCGGTATTTAAACATTATCATGATATAATATGTTGGACGGCTGAGGCAAGGATGCGAGATGCTTGAGATTTACACATCAGGACTTCTTTATCTCCGCGTGGATACTAATTTGGGTTTAGATGGTTATCCGACTCATAGTGCACTCCGTTGATTCCCAATTCTTCCCAATCCTATGTATGTAGCTACGCTACATACAGGCCAAATTGGCAAGTAGTAAGCAATGGATATCATAGTAGTATGTTTAATTATCTTACTGTGAAGTTCCCCAGCTAGCCTATTCTCGCCTCTCCTTTTAATCTTTCCAGGAACTAGGTGATACTATGAATAAATAATGGATGATTACACACCCTTGTCAAGTCCATAACTTGAATGTTATTTAATATGGACATGCTAGCTGGCAAAATATGTAGTTATAAGTAGTTGCAAAAATTAGATGCTACAGGAACAAGTGAAGTAAAAGAAACCATTCCACACTTCGGTTATATATCATTACTAGAGAAGTGGTTTTGATCCATCAGTCAAAATTCACAATAATTCCGATTTCAATAGGAACCGAGACTAAAAAAAATTTCTAATTAAAAGGTGCAACGAGACTTTAGTTACCAAACCAACCGGTGTTAATCCCCAACAGCCTGACAAATTTTGACAAGAAATAAAATGGGACTAAAAATGATCTTTAGTTTTGGATGGTAACTAAAGTTTCATTGCACTTTTTTACCGGGACTAAAAAAATTTTTAGTCTCGGTTCCTATTGAAACTGGGACTATTATGGATTTTGGCAGATGGATCAAAGATCACTTCTCTAGTAGTGATATATAACCGAAGTGTGGAATGATTCCTTTTACTTCAGCTGTTCCTGTAGCATCTAATTTTTGCTACGGTTCTTATTAAATCCGAGACTATTGTGGATTTTGACAGATGGATCAAAGACCACTTCTCAAATAGTGATATATAACCAAAGTGTGGAATGGTTCCTTTTACTTCAGTTTTACCAACCGGGACTAAAAATCTTTTTTAGTCCCGATTTATTTCTTGTTAGAATTTGTCAAGCTGTCGGGGATTTTTAGTTCCGGTTGATGTTACTAACCGGGACTAAAGATGAACACACACGTATATATATCCACTCGCACTTAGACACGGCGTACTTATTCCGACTCCTCCCCTCTCCCTCTCTCTCCCCCTCTCTCAACTCTCTCTCTCTCTTGCTCCAGTGACGGGGGTGGGAGGGGAGAAGATGGCGGCAGCGCCCTCCCCTCCGCAAGATCCGACGGGAGGGGAGGTGGTAGTGACTCGGAGATGGCGACGGCCTGATGCCTCGGAGGTGGCTGCGGCGCGACGGCTTGGAGATGGCGGTAGGGCCTCCTCCCTTTCCTCCTCTTTCTTCATCTGTCCTCGTTCTCTCCAGGAGCGGCGGGCGACAGCGGCGCTGTGATGTTCATTCTTTTTTTTAGAATTTTGTGATGTTCATTTGAATATGAATTTGATTTGTAATGTACTTTTGATCTGTGAATTTATGATATCAAACATAGTATTTTCATTCGATTTGTGATGTCAATTTGATGTGGAGATTTGGGGATGTCGAGACCAACTCGATTTGGGGATGTCAATATGCAAGCAACAAAACAATGAAGAAAATATAAAGAAGATTTTTAGTCACTGTTGTTAACATCAACCGAGACTAAAGATGACGGCGCCAACCACGTGACGCCTATATCTTTAGTCTCGGTTGGTGTTACCAACTAAGACTAAAGATTCATCTTTAGTCACGGTTATTTCATCCGGGACTAAAGATAGACATCTTTAGTCCTGTTTTCGTTGTCTTGATTTACAACTTAAGACTAAAATGAATCGTAAATCGGGACTATAAAGGGTTTTTTCAGCAGTATATGTCCCTTACAACAAATATAAAGATGGAGCCATGGTCCATGGATGAAAATCTCAGCATGGCAACTCTCTCGGGACTGTTACCTCTGTCTGTTGAGCCAACGACAACAACGATTCAAATTTGAAATTGTATGAAGTGTATTTTTTTTACAATACCATGTATATTTAAATTAGTGCATTTTAATATATATATATATATATATATATTAGATCACTGAAAATTGCACATTCGCCATGCCAAAATTTTGAAATAAAATACCGTAGCTGACTGATTACTGTTTTACCGGAGGGGTGGTATTGAAAACTTTGGCTTGAGCCAATATGGCTCTTAATTTGTATTTATAAAAAAAGGCGTCTAACTCATTAGATTTTGTACTCTGTTTTTGCCAATAGTAATAAAGTTTCCATTCATACCCTGGTGGTTTTCTCACCCCGAAGAAAAATCTCCACTTGGTCAGGGGATAGTGAGATCTATATATCTCAGGCAAAATCTCGTTGAGAGAAATGTTAATTGTGAATAAATTCTATGAGTTTGGTGCAATTTATAAACTGAATTTAAGAAACTTGAATGGTCTCAAAATTTTCAGTCAGTTCAACAAAATCCGAGACCATCCGAGATCGAAAAATCTCATGAAATATATCATTGAGAAACTGAACCACATGCTGCCTGAGGACCAAATCTGGTTGTGGTAGGACAAATTATTATATGCAAAAATATTGTGCTTGAAGAAAAACACCTATTATGTGCTTGCTTATGGTTGATTAATATGAACTCCTAGTGTAATAAGCACTTGCCAGCAGCTGCGCAATTGTGCCTGATGTATTGTTCCTGCTCTCTTTCAAGCCTGGTCGTTTTTGTGTGTGAATGGGTAACTGCTTAATGCTCTCCATTTGAAAACCGTTATCAGCTTCTGAAAATCTCGCTTTTGTTCACGTCTATGATCTGCTTTGTGTCATTGAATGATTCTTGAAATCGACTAATGGTTAGCTCTCCAAGGTGCATACTAGTTCTCTCATGTTTGACCCAATCGCCACGATTTTGCAGTAGGGATGAACTGCTGCCTCTGATTTTTCAGTACTTGAGGAAATTGAATCTATTTGGATGCCTGGAGTAAGGGTGTTGTAGATCGGCATCAAATACTGCTATTACTGTGTTTCTTAAATACTTTTTCTATGGGAACTTTTTATTCTACCATATTGAGGAGCCTGGTACCAAGAATTCAGTGAGTGCTATACGTACCAGCCCAGCAAACTTCCGCGTGCTGGTCTGGGAGCAGCCAATCATCTTTTGATCTACCCCTTGCATTTCTTTGTTTCCGGTCATCCTCAACACTGTTTCCACGGTTGATCCAGAGGCACTAGCACAGCCACCCTCATCTATAATGGCTCAAAATCCTCATCCATAACGGCTGGCTCAGCCATTACGACCAATGGTTTACTAATGTAGAGGCTCATCTGTAACGGCTCTCTAGCTGTTACATATATAGGTCATCTGTAATGGCTCGGAACCAGGAGCCGTTTACAGATGTGCAAATAACTAGGCAAAAAAATGGTTTGCAACATATGAACCGTTACAGATGACAAATAATCTGAAAAAATATGAATGGCACTCCTCTCGTTTACATCTTGCCAACTCATGCTTCACAGGAATACGCATAGTAGACGTAGAGGACCCAAGATTTTATAGGAGCCTCGGCGAACAGCCGAACCCGAACCGCAAGCATAACAACACTCTAAGTCTTAAACATGTTGAAAGCTAAAAAAATAAAATTATCGATATTTGATATTAATAGACATAACTTATGAAAGATTATGAGTACGAGGTAGTTGCATCTTTTGAGTCTTAATATTTTAAAACCGCTGAAGGATAGTAGCTTCATCAAGTGATTTGAATAATTTCCGCTCAATATAGCAAATCATCAAGTGATTGAATCAATCATCGGCGATTTTATTACGCAATTTAGTCTTGATAATTTTCATCGCTAAGAAGGATCTTTTGTCGTAGAGACCGGAACTAACAATACCAATTCAATGAGCTTGTAGACCAATGGAAAAACCAAAATTTTAACCATCTTTGCTGCCAAACTTTGCTATATCCGCACAAGAAGCAAATGCATCATGTCTTCTCACATGAGAAATATAGGTCTCAAGTTGTTTCCTTATTATTGCACGATCATGATCAGAGAAATCCCTACCATAAATTTCAGTAAGCCGAGCAATCTTGTTGACATCAAACTTAGAGAAAGAGTTCTTTCGATCAAGACAAAAGAAGCATGTCAATAACTCTGTAGTCGTTTCACTATACCGATGATTCATCTCAACACATATTTTATCAACAACAACATAAAAAATTTCAGCACGAAAATAATGGAGATTAGTGATAGTAAATCCATCATGCCTCGAACGTCCCCTCGTCGGTATCTCTTGAGTCATATTTGGAACCGGAATACCCTTTACTTCACAAAATTGTTTTACCTCATCAAATAATGTATCCCATCCACTTTCTCTCATGATGTTTAAGCGAGTTTTTACTTCATGGACGAGCTGTATATGGAATAAACGAAATATTTTGATTAGAAAGAAGCAATTAGACAAATAAAAAATTGAATATAAAGACTAAAGACTAACCTCAAGAGCATTAACAATGTTAATATCTTTCTTTTGTAGCAGATGTGAGAGCTCATTTGTAATACCAAACAGCTTTAACATAAGCTTCAAAATGAACACAAACTGAAAACACTCCATTTTTTCTATCAAACCAGCCGCTTGATTTGGTACTCGTGCATCTTCATGAACCATACGCAACACATCTATCACTGAATCCCACATTTGGGATAAACGAACCAAAGTTATGTGATGTGAACCCCATCTTGTATCACTAGGTCTAGCAAGGATACTTTCTTGATTCAAGCCCCTCCCTATAGATGCCTCACAACTTTGAAGCCTAACCAAAATAGTTTTATGATGGCTTTCAATCAACGCATCCCTTCTCTTGCAAGATGTACTTGTTGTGTTCACAATTAATAACACATACTCAAAGAAATCATGAACAGAAGAGCAACAATTTGCTATAGAAACAACAACCAATTGTAATTGATGGGCAAAGCAGTGGACATAGAATGCATATGGGTTTTCATCTAGAATTTTTTTGGAGGCCATTAAATTCACCTCTCATATTGTAAGCCCCATCATATCCTTGTCCTCTTATTCTAGAAATTGATAACTTGTGCCTATCAAGAACATCAAATAATGCTTGCTTCAAGGCTTCAGATGTAGTATCGTTGACATGTATGAGAGCAAGAAATCTTTCAACAACATTCCCTTGATAGTTGACATATCTACAAAATAGAGTGAAAAAATTAAATACTAAACCAATTAGACTGATATGTCACGTCATTCGTCAATGAGCACGGAGAATTGTCTATTACCAATCTCTCCCATAATCACTTCAGTTATTTCTTCTGCACAACATCTCGCAAGATCCTTTTGAACCTTATGCGAAGTCATCTTGCAATTTAACCCACCGCGGTCATAGGCATCTCTCACTTCCTCATTATTATCTTTAAGAAAATCTATCAACTCTAGAAGATTACCTTTATTTAAAGAGATAGAGGACTCATCGTGCCCACAAAAAGCCATGCCTTGCTTTAAAAGGTATCTTGAACAACGAAGAGTAGAACACAAACGAATTTGATACAATTCTTCCGACCGTTGACTATCTCTAAATAAAACATTCGGCACGCATTGCCTCTGATTTTTAAAATCATCACAGTTCTTAACACATTTGTTATGAGCACTATTTACGCCACCGACATGATTAGGAAGTGATTTATATGCATGCTTCTAGTTTCTCCACCCTATTCTACTGAAAACATCATGCCCAAAGTGTTTCGGTCTTCCTGGTTGTTTAAAAAGAAAGCAATAAAAACAAAATCCAGCATCCTTGGACTCACTATATTCTAACCAATTATACTTCTTATACCATGATGATGAAAAGGCTCTTGAAACACCAGTCGCATATTGTGTACGAGGAAAAATCAGAGTAGTTGGTTGTGTTGGACCCTTCAAAATATATGCTCTTCTAACTTGGTCTTGAATTTCAGGAGCATACTCATATTTTGGTTTTCTAAGAGCTGGATCACATATGATTTCATTAGGATCAAACTCACCGGCATCATTATTTTCCTAGATTGGTTGAGGCTGCAGATGATCTGGTATTTGATTTGGCTCCTCCAAATTTTCTTGAGTTTCATGGCTGCCACCGTGATCATCTTTGCTTGTTGTATCAACCAAGAAACATCTCATCCCTAAATCAAAATTGAATAATTCAAAAACATATGCACCAATGACCAATAGTAATGACCACAATTCAAAACTTAATTATCCCTAAGTACAAAAACATTGAACAACAAAATTAATAAAAATAGAATTAATACCCGATTGGCTAAGTCTTCTCTGCGCTGCCACTGCTGGAACAAGAACAACCGAACAACTGATGGAAATTGAAAAACCACACTATAGTTTGTGCTGTGGACGTTGAAAATCAAAACCTAAAACCTGAAGTCAGTCCGGCCGTGAACGTGAAGGCCGCGTCCACTTCTGATCTTTTCCTGTCCAGCCGTGCCCGTGAACGTGAAGGACGTGTGTGAACGAGATCACGTTGCTTTGCTCGTCGAGGCCGTCATCTTCGCCGAGAGGATCCTGCACACCGTAGATTAATTAGGCTTAGCTTAATTAGGCTAATTAATTAGGCCGTCATCTGTAATGGCTCACTTTGGCCCATCACAAATAGCTCATTACAGTTGTGAAAATATGTGCTAGTGAGGGATTCGTTGAGGCAGTTTTGTTACAGCTAAACCAGAGAGGTTCCTCTACGTCAATACTTTGCAACCTAAGCACTGGTACTCGGGAGATCTTGGATGATCAGCCTTTTTTTCCTGCCAATGCACTCCTTTGGTTCTTGGTGCATCCCATTTCTACGTATGTAATGTTACTACATGCATATGGCACACTTGTGAAGCACTGGTCTCGTCGGGAAGTTGTCGGCTACCCTCTTCCCAACCTTTTCGGCTCTATCCTTTTTATTTGGTAGAAGCTTTTATAAAGTCCATATGTTCTATGTTATTCTTTTTACAAATCCTGACAAAACACGTGGTCACAAAGTCCTCCCTGCATAGAAGAAGAGTAAAGAGTAAAGTGCACAACTAACATTTAAATTTACTCGTAGGTTATGTATGTGTTTGATTCGATAACAAGATGAGATGGGTTGGACTCACCTTTATTTTTGGATGAGATGGTTCTACTTTTTTAAGGGATGGCCCACATGCTCGTGGATATAGGTCCCACGACTTGTTACAGCTTACATTATGTTATTCTGGTCCTGAATTACTCGTGGCTCGTAAAAATATTCCTTCCACCAATAGCCAATATCCAACCAATTTAAACATCCATCAATATTAAGCAAGATTAAACACAATGACTCATTTAACATTGTGTATGGGTAGTATAAAGACATAAAGGATACTACAGGTCTACGACATCAATGCAGTCACTTGTTCCGATCTGGTTGATTGGCCAAGTCAACATACACTCCTCTTCCTTTTGTCTCCTAGTCGTATGTGTGTAGGCTACACTGGACTTACACCAATGACGTATTGGACCTGTTATTGGTATGTAAATCCCATATAGAATTTCTAAATTTACAATGTTCAGGTCTTGCTTCACTTTATGCTCACCTTTTATCCGCTGAGGAAGCAATGCATAATGCATAAACAATGTACGATCGAACACCCTCATAAAATCCATAATAACTTGGATGTAATTTAATTTGGACGCCAAGTAGCTGGGAGAAAAATGGTATAAAATGCACTAAGGTGCATTTTAACCTTCGGATGCACAGAGCCTCACGCGGGTCCAAACCATATCCTCACACGCACGCTTGAACCAAACACAAAAGCAGCGGATCTCATTAAAACTCTAAAGTTAAGCGTGCTTGGGCAAAAGTAATACTAGAATTGGTGACCTCATGAAAAATCCAGTTGCAACTTCATTTACACACAAATTACAACTGTTGTTTAGTATTTTTAGAATGGTTCACTAGCTGGTTGCAGCAACAGTTTGTTACACCAGTTGCGACACACCAATATCACCAACCGTCCAGTTTCAACTTCAGGTGCAACTTCATCTAAACACCAGTTGCAACTCCAGTTTGTTACATCAATTGTGTTATTACACCAGTTGCGACACACCAATATCACCAACCGTCCAGTTGCAACTGATTGCAACTCCAATTATAACTTCATCTAAACACCAGTTGCAACTTCAATATGTTACATCAGTTGTGACACACTAATATCACCGACCGCCTAGTTACAACTGGTTGCAACTTCATCTAAACATCAGTTGCAACTCCAGTTTGACACTAGTTGAAACTCCAGTTGGTTGGTACTACCATTTGTGATACACCAATATCACTACCCACATCTGGTTGCAACTTCATCTAGTTGCAACTTCTGTTTAGATGTTGCAACCTATTCTAAACACTAGTTGCAACTGGCGTGTAGCTCTGGTGGTTGACCAGTTGCAACACACTTGGTATGCTGGTTGCAACCTAATCTAAACACCAGTTACAACTTCGACAGATACAATATAACACGAGGACTTCCCAGGAGGTCACCTATCCTAGTACTACTCTCGTCCAAACATGCTTAACTTCAGAGTTCTAATATGATCCGATGCTTTGTCGGTCGCGACGAATCAGCCGGTGGATTCGCATGCTGGGTGACGCGCCTGATTAATTGGGTCAGTTGACCTAGATGCATTCTGTACATAGAATGCACCCATATTCAATATAGACACACAATGTGTGTGTATATATATATATATACTCGTACTACAATTTCTAAAGTGTTCCATTTTTGAGTTACATTTGAAGTGATGGCAATTGCACATAGCTGATGTCCAATAAATCGAGGAAATACATAGATAAATCTAGTAAATGTACTGAGATGTGAATCACATCATTTTCCATAAAATTCAACAACTAATCTTTGGACATGATTCAAGCAGGGGAAGCTTCTGCACACAGGGAAGGCAGGCAGGGGGTATGCCGGGTGAGCCCCGGCATACCCTGCTCCACGCGTATATATATATATATATATATATATATATATATATATATATATATATATATATATATATATATATATAAAAAATAAAAATGTACGGCAACGTATTCGTCTTCGCGCGAATTATGTCTTGTCCGTCGCGTCGTGTGAAGACTTGCGACTCTAACCGTAAGTCCGCAATCGTTGTTGCCTACGGAAGAACGGCTCGTCGTCTCGAACTCGAAAGTCGAAACTCGGGAAGAGTGGAAGACGGGAACCGCCGCCGAATGCTCGAACCAGTGCTGTTGAACCCGTGCTCCGGCCGCCGCCCGCGGTCCACGCCCGTGCGTCGGCCACCGCCCATGCGCCGACCATCGGCCGCTCGTGTGCCAGGTTGTCGAATAAATTAATATATTCATGTCCCTTCGAAACTATCGACTAAATTAGTCAAAAAAAATAGAACTTGTAAGTCTCTGGTACTCTTTTATGCATATATTTTTAATTATCAGTATGGGATTTAAATTATTTACGTTGTATTTAGTGGATCATTTCTATTTAATCTAAGAATTAAAGCTTTATTGTGTTACTTAGTATATATATACTTAATCACGTTGTTAATTTTATAATTATTATCAAAATCTTGTATTGATTTTTTTAACGGCATTCCCTAAGCTAAAATCCTAGATTTGCCACTGTCTACACATCCGCCAGATTGATAGTATTTTTAGAAAAGGAAATATATTAATATCCTAGTTTCTGTATCGATTAATGTATGTGGTTGTTCATTATTAAAGTCTCAAACAAAATGAATAGAATCCAGTAAAAACAATAGAAGTTTAAACCATGAAAAGCTAAAACTCAATTTGATTATTAAAATGCCAACCATAACTTGAAAATATCTCCATCATGACCATTTCAATTGCCCTACACCTCGCCTTCATGAATAGACGATGCTCCTTTTCTTCTAAAGTAAAGTCCAATAGCATGTAAATAAGACGATATTTTTACCTTGTCAAATACAATGTCATTCTTTGCTAGCAACATAACCCAACACATAGCACTTGCCCCAACAAGAATTTACGACTTCATTTTTCTCTTCAACCTATATAATCAACATGTAAACATATTGTGTATACTAATTAAAGGTTTCAAGTTTACAGCAATATAAACAATTCTTCAAATGAATTTGACAGATTGACAGTATAGTAGAATTCTCCAAATGAATTTGGCAGATTGACATAATATTGATGATTCCCATGCACACAGTACTGTTTGTGCCTGTCTTCATGCATGATAGATAGATGTTGCTCTTTGCTGGTAGTGAGATTCCGCACTTCCTTGCTCGACTCTCACGATTCATATGCTCAGATCTGTTGCCTGTTGTCTCGAGTTTATATGCTGATCAGCATCGAATGGACATGTGACATCGAATTTCGTTCTTACCAAATATATTTTGCAACGAGAGATCTAAGTTACAGGCATAATTTTATCACGTCTCCTGAACTACCAAGCTTGCTGTAAAATCAAAGTGTGTTTGATTCTTCATTGGATGATGAACAATTGGGTTTCAAGTTTACCTTGAGATTTTGTGAGGAGTGCTTTGTTTGCACTTTGTAAACACAGAGAGATTCAATAAAGATCAATCTTCTTGAGAATTCTTTGTGTCTTCTTCTTACTCGGTGCGGCGGCGTAATTGTCAGTTCAACCGGATCTGCTAACCGGTCAGACCGCAGATACTACGACGGTCAGACCGCGCCTTCTTCCCGGTTAGACCGCAAGCACATAGGCGGTCAGACCGGCGGGCATCGGACTTCATCGGCATCAACTACTTAGGCGAATCGGCTAAGGCGATCGGCTACGGGCGGTCAGACCGAAGGTCATCTGGCGGTCAGACCGGCGAGGCTACTCGGTCGGACCGGCGCAAGACCCGCGGTCGACCAGCTTCGAAAACGAGGTAAAGTTTTATTTCCGCTAAAACTTTGTTTTTGGGTACTCAACCATTTAACCCTCCTCTGGTTGGTTTTTCTTTGGGCATTCGATCCTACAAGTGGTATCGAGCCACGTTTTCGCTTTGGATTTTCTTCGATCTAAAGTTTTTCATCATGTCGGATAAATTTTCAACAAAACCACATGTTTTTGATGACACCGATTTTGCGTATTGGTGTAGTAAGATGCAATCTTACATCATGGCTCAAGACTAATGTGTGACAAAAGGTTGCTCTTTCCTACACCATACCCGATGCAATTAATTCTGATGCTTTGAAAACTGAATTTAATAATAATTGCAAAACTTGAAACATTTTGTTGAATGGAATTTCGCGTTCTGATTTTGACCGTGTTTCTCATCTTTAAACTACTAATGAAATTTGGAACGCTTTGAAAAACTTTCATCAAGGAACTACAAACATAAAAGAACTTTATCGAGATCTTTTTAAAAAGGAATATATAAAATTTGTGATGAAACCTGCTGAAGCTTTGGATGACTATCTTGGTAGGTTTAATAAAATCTTTAGCAATCTTAGATCTGTTGATTCTTCTTATGACACTAATTATCCACAGTCTGAGATTTCTCGCCACTTTTTAAATGGTCTTGACATTTCTGTTTAGGAGATGAAAGTAACTTCTATTCAAGAATCTGTTAACATGGCAAATTTGACTTTGGATTCGCTTTATACAAAACTCAAAACTCATGAGATAAATATTCTTTCTCGAAAAACGGATTCTAAGTCAAGTGCTTTGATTTCTCCTTCGACTTCTTCAGATGTTGCTTCTTCATCATCTCCAAATGCTCTTGCTTTAATTAACGCCATGTCCGATGAACAACTCGAGAAATTCGAGGAGGAGGATTTGGCTCTTGCTACTAACAAACTTTCCGAGCTATGAATAGAGTTAGGTTCGGGAAGAAAGGAGGACCAACGCGTTGCTTTGAGTGCGGCGCCTTGGATCACATCCGCTCCAACTGCCCCAAGCTCGGGAGGAGCAAGAAGGAGGACAAGAGTGTCGAAAAGACGAAAGATGACAAGCCCAAGGGTAGGCGTTCCAAGGAGATGATCAAGAAGGTGCTTGAGTCAAGTCTATGCCGCTTTTGAGCCACTCGGCGACATAGATTCTGACAGTGAGGAGGAGAAAGGCAAAAACATCTCCGGCGTTTGTCTCATGACGCGTGGAGATGAAGATTCTTCAGATGAAGAAAATGAGGTAAGCTCACTTGAGGATGCAATTCTTGTTTTAAGTGCTAAGTATAAAAAATGTGAGAAAATGTTTAAAAAACAAGAATTTGTGATTGAATCTTTAAATGCTGAAATTGCTAGATTGAAATCTCTTATTCCCAATGATGATAATTACAAAAATTGTGAGGTTTTAATGCTAGAAATTTCAAAGATTAGAGATGTCAATAATTCTCAAGTTTTGGCTGCTAAATCTTGTTTAACTTGTGATGCTAATGAATTGAAACTAAAAGATGCTTTAGCTCGTGTTAAGCACATGGAAGAAATAGTTAAACAAGATGAGGTAGCTTCTTGCTCTAGATGTCGCAAAGGCAAAGATGTCATAATTGATTGTGAAAATTGTGTTAATCTTGGAAAAGAAGTTTCTTACTTGAAAATCTTTTTGCAAAAATTTTCGATGGTAAGAAACAACTTAACATGATTTTGGACAAATCTAAAGTGTGTAGCGACAACAAAGGAATATGTTTTGATGCTCATGACTATTTCACCAAAAATCCTTCAAATGTTTTGGGAATGACTGAAATTGGTGAAATGTTGACAAAACCTAATCCCATGAAAACAGTTTTTAAGTCTCTAAAATTTGTCATTTCTTTCTGTTTATGTAAAAGAAATTAAACCTAATTCTTCAAAACCATCTGTTACTAAAGAAAAGTTTTCTTCCTCTTTTTTGGTAAAGATGGTCATCTTGTTGGTTTTTGTTTCAGATTAGCACGAAAACAGAAAAGGAAAGAGAGAATAATTTTGCAAAATCAAATTGGCAAAAATCTGGTTTTTCCTCGAGAAGGCCGGTCGGACCGCGGTTGGTACACCGGTCGGGCGGCCTAGCACCGGCCGACGACAGACCGCCTCGGTCGGACCGGCGATGGCGCCGTCGGCCGCCGGCAGACCCAGTCGAGACCGGCCTCGAAGGAATTTTTTTTGAAAATTCCAAAACTGTTTTCTCTCGTGGTTTTGTGAATATTGGATCTACTGGTCGTGTGTCTCAGTACTGGATTCCTAAATTTCTTTTGACTAACCTCAGTACTGAGGCTTCGACATCCCTTGTTGTGTAGGCTTTCGTGGCGAGGAAGGAGAACATGTGGATCATGGACTCCGGTTGTTCGCGACACATGACTGGAGATAAGAATTGGTTGTCCTCCCTCAAGATGGCATCCAAGACAGAATCGATAATCTTTGGGGATGCTTCAACAAGTGCCGTTCTCGCTACCGGATCTGTCAAGGTAAGTGACAAGTTTGAATTGAGGTAGCTTTGGTAGAGGATTTAAAATACAATTTACTTTCAGTTTTACAAATTGTTGATGAAAACTTTGAAGTTCATTTCAAGAAAACTGGAAGTAAAATATTTGATTCTTGTGGTGATTCTGTTTTGAACATTTCTCGTTATGGGAGAGTTTTTAAAGCTGATTTTGAAAACCCTGTTTCTCCTGTTGTTACATGTTTAGTTGCAAAATTCAACAAAGATTTGATGTTCAGGCATCGTAGACTTGGTCATGTTGGATTTGATCATTTGACTCGTTTAAGCGGTTTGGATCTTGTTTGTGGTTTGCCAAAACTCAAAAAGGATCTTGATTTGGTTTGTGCACCATGTTGTCATGGTAAAATGGTTGCTTCTTCATACACACCAATTCTTTTTGTGATAACGGATGCACCGAGACAGCTTCTACACATGGACACTGTTGGTCCAGCTAGAGTGCAATCTGTTGGAGGAAAATGGTATGTGTTAGTTATTGTTGACGATTTTTCTCGATACTCTTGGGTTTTCTTCATGGCAACTAAGGACAAGGCCTTTGGACACTTTCGAAGTCTTTTTCCTCTCTTGAATTGTGAAATTCCCAGTTCTTTGAAAACAATTAGAAGTGATAATAGTGGTGAATTTAAAAAATGCTTCCTTTGAATATTTTTGTGTTGAAAAAGGAATTGAACATCAATTTTCTTCTCCTCGTGTTCCTCAAAAAATGGTGTTGTCGAAAGAAAAAAATCGTTCTTTGGTTGAAATGGCTAGGACAATGCTAGATGAATATCACACACCTAGAAAATTTTGGGCCGAAGCTATTAACACTTCTTGCTATGTTTCTAATCGTATTTTCTTGTGTTCTAAAGTTGGCAAAACTCCTTATGAGCTTCGTTTTGGTCGTCAGACCAAAGTTTTACATTTGTGTGCTTTTGGTTGCAAGTGCTTTGTTTTAAAATCTGAAAATTTGGACAATTTTGAATCACGTTCAACTGATGGTTTATTTCATGGTTACCCCGCACACACTTGTGGCTATCGTGTACTTGTTTTAGAAACTAACAAAATTGTCGAGACTTGCGAAGTCACATTTGATGAGGCTAGTCCCGGTACTAGATCAGATCTTTCAGGTACACTACCACAGGCTCAGGGGGAGTATGGTCGAATCTTTGAAGACGAAAACGACGACGACGACGAGGTCGACCTGCCCGGTCAGACCGGCCAGGTGCCGTCGGTCAGACCGGAGGAGGCTGCCCGGTCAGACCGGCCAGAGACACGGTCAGACCGACAGGGGCCGACAGCTTCGGATTCTGTTGATTCCAATCAAGAGGATTCTTCGGGGATCACGACCAGTGCTGAACCAGAACGTGAATCAACTTCTGAGATCACTGCACCTTTGCACATTCAGCGACGACATCCGTCGATACAAATAATAGGTAATTGAAATGAGCGGACGACAAGGTCTAAGGTAACTGCGCATGATTTAGCGAATTCTGCTTTTGTTGCTTCTTTTGAACCCAAAGATGTTACTCATGCGTTAACTGACGAATCGTGGATTAACGCCATGCATGAAGAACTTGAAAACTTTGAAAGAAACAAAGTTTGGTCTTTAGTTGAACCTCCTTCTGGACATAATGTTATTGGAACCAAGTGGATTTCAAAAATAAACAAAATGAGGATGGTTTGATTGTTTGCAATAAGGTTAGACTTGTTGCTCAAGGTTATACTCAGGTGGAGGGTTTGGATTTTGATGAAACTTTTGCTCCTGTTGCTAGGATTGAGGCAATTAGACTTTTGCTAGCTTTTGCTACTTTCAAAGGTTTTAAATTGTATCAAATGGATATTAAAAGTGCTTTTCTAAATGGTTTTATTCAAGAGGAAATTTATGTTAAACAACCACCGGGTTTTGAAAATCCTAATTTTCCCAACCATGTTTTTAAACTTTCAAAAGCTTTATATGGTTTGAAACAAGCACCTAGAGCTTGGTATGACGGACTTAATAACTTTTTGCTTGAAAAAGGTTTTCAAATGGGAAAAATTGATAAAATGCTTTTTGTTCTTAAGCATGGTGAAAATCAACTTTTTGTTCAGATATATGTTGATGATATCATCTTTGGTTGTTCAACTCACTTTTTGGTTGTAGAATTTGTTGATACTATGCGTAGGGAATTTGAGATGAGCATGATGGGTGAGCTGTCGTACATTTTGGGATTGCAAATCAAGCAAACACCTCAAGGTACGTTTATCCATCAAACAAAGTACACCAAAGATCTTTTGCGCAGGTTCAAGATGGAGAGTTGCAAGCCAATCTCTACACCCATTGGATCTACTGCTGTTCTTGATCCCGATGAAGATGGTGAAGTTGTGGATCAAAAGGAGTATAGAAGCATGATTGGATCCTTGTTATATCTAACTGTTTCTAAGCCAGACATACAGTTTGATGTATGTTTATTTGCGCGCTTTCAAGCTTCTCCACGTGCTTCTCATCGTCAAGCGGTCAAGCGCATCATGAGGTATTTGAGTCATACACTTGAGTTTGGCATTTGGTATTCTATTTCATATTCTATTTGCTTAAGTGGTTATTCAGATGCTGATTTTGTGGGTTGTAGAATTGATAGAAAAAGTACTAGTGGGACATGTCATTTTCTTGGAACTTCATTGATTGCATGGTCTTCTAGGAAACAGTCTAGTGTAGCTCAATCCACTTCTGAATCTGAATATGTTGCTGCTACAAGTTGTTGTTCATAGATTCTTTGGCTGATTCTACTTTAAAAGATTATGGACTTGTTTTTGAAAATGTGCCCCTTTATTGTGATAATACAAGTGCCATTAACATTGCTAAGAATCTGTTCAACACTCACGCACCAAACACATTGATATTCACTTTCATTTTTGTGAGACCATGTTGAGAAGAAAGATGTTGAATTGAAATTTTTGGATACAAACGCAACTTGCTGATATTTTCACAAAACCATTGGATTCTTCTTGCTTTGCTCTTCTTCGAGGGAATTGGGAATCATTCATCCTTTTGGCATGTTTTGAGGAGGAGTTTTTATGCTCTTTGTTTTATCAAGCTACATGATTAAAATAAATTAAAAAAGAGAGCTTTATCCATACATATTGTTGTTCATGTGCATGCTAGCAATATTTTGAAGGTTTATTTGTCACTAGCATAGCTTATATGTATTCTAATATTTTTATGTGATCTAGATTTTATATTTAAGTGAGATAATGCATGACACTTTAAAATAATACTTGAATTAAAGAAATATGCAATGTAGATACTAGTGCTTATGTTGGATGTTAAATGCTTATATATATTATATTGCATTAATATTCCTCAAATTACTTTAAAATTGCTCATTGTGAAAAGAGAATAACATATTATCTATGAGAGAAAAAATAAATACCGAATCCTTGGAAACAGTCTTGACGACAAGGACGTATTCAATGTGAGCAAAAATAATGAGTACCGAATCCTTGAAAACAGTCTTGACGACAAGGACGTACTCGGAATAATTGAGAGAAAAATTATGAGCAACAAATATGGCTCAAATCAATATAAAAAAATTTTTCTCTTACATTATATGTGCAAAAAAGGTAAATTTGAGAAAGAATAAAAATTGCAATAGGTATATATATTTGGGTTTATTTTTCAACCTATATGCTTGTATAGATGTTGCATTATAAATCGTTTGAATCCATGAATTTTTATTGTGTTATTGCTCTTATTTATAAAATATTTGATTCATGATTATACTCTAGTGCATACTTGCTATATAATTGATAAGTTCATCTTCTTATTATTGCAACACATGACTTGACTTGCTCTATGTATGTACTAAGCTCTTGAATATTCATAAACATAATTCCTATGCTTGATGAATTCATTGTCAAAAGGGGGAGAAAATAATGTTGTTTGGAAGAACATTTGCATGTGAGAACAAAAGTGCAAGGTTTTTTTAAAAGAACAAAGTTTTTTAGGGTCAAGGGATTTTCTTTCTTTTAAAAAGGGGGAGAAATTTTCTTTGATTTTTGAGCACTCAAATGCTTTTTACCATTTTTGTTTTTAATTTTTCAAACACCAAAACAACACTTTTTATTTGTTTGTCAATGTGTTCATCAAGGGGGAGATTGTAAAATCAAAGTGTGTTTGATTCTTCATTGGATGATGAACAATTGATCGCTGTGGTTATTGGTTTGTGTATTTTGATCTTTGGAGATTATTGACAATTTGGTTTTGGAGATAGTTGAATTTTCGGACAATGAACAGTGTTCAGTCGGCTGCCACAGCCGGTCTTACCGGGATTATCTGCCGGCTGACCGGAGGTGTCTCGCGGCGGTCGGCCGGCATTACTGCTCGCACCGAGCCGAGCAGTCCGACCGGTTGCCGATTTTGATTCGGTTTTGGTTTCGGTTTGTTTCCTTGCATATACATGGAAGTTTCGTGTTCCTATGCACATGTCTGGTTGTTTATGCTAACAATGAGTCAAGTTTGGATAGCTTGTGCTCGAATATGGTATTCTTTGTTTAATTGTGTGCAGGTATTCTTTACGCCTCGAAAAAGTGTTGCCGGTGATCGAGTCGGAGTCAACTTGGAGATAAGGTGACGTCCGAGATGGGATCATGCGGGATGCTGAAGGGTAGAAATTGGTGCACATAATTGGTGAAGTTTCCATATAGCATACAATGGAGATATTGTTGCGTATGGAAAGCGGAATTTCGGTTTTAGGAAAACCGAGTTTGTTATGGATGTTATATGTATAGTTCGTTTCTTGTACGGGAAGGTTTCCTAGTGGATTAGGGCTTCTTGTATGAGTAGGATTCGTGGCTCTTGGCTGCGGATCTTGGGTATAAATAGTGAGGGGAGGCGTGGCCTCTCGGTATCGCTTTTGAGTTCAAGTTTTTAGAGTTTCGAGTTAGGGTTTCAAGTTTAGCTTGAGATTTTGTGAGGAGTGCTTTGTTTGCACTTTGTAAACATAGAGAGATTCAATAAAGATCAATCTTCTTGAGAATTCTTTGTGTCTTCTTCTTCCTCGGTGCGACGGCGTAATTGTCAGTTCAACCGGATCTGCTAACCGGTCAGACCGCAGATACTACGGCGGTCAGACCGCGCCTTCTTCCCGGTTAGACCGCAAGCACATAGGCGGTCAGACCGATACGCATCGGACTTCATCGGCATCGACTACTTAGGCGAATCGGCTGGAGCATCGGCTACGGACGGTCAGACCGAAGGTCATCTGGCGATCAAACCGACGAGGCTAATCGGTCAGACCGACGCAAGACCTGCGGTCGGACCGGCTTCGAAAACAGAGGTAAAGTTTTATTTCCGCTAAAACTTTGTTTTTGGATACTCAACCATTCATCCCCTCTCTGGTTGTTTTTTTGGCATTCGATCATACACTTGCTATAGCTCCTAAGTAATCATCCTAGACGTCTGTACCAGCTTGAGTACATGAGATGAAAATGCAGACAGGGGAAGAGCATCAATGAGAGCATTCTTCTAAACCGAACTTCCATCCGATGCATAACCATAGCAAACTGCGTCCACTGCCATGAAAAATGGGAGATATAACCGTTCCTTCTTCCAGCAACGATCTGGTTGATTAGAATCCTGTTGTGCTTTTGTTCCTAATGACTTCCATTTCCATTCATAGATGACAAAAGAAAGAAATCAAGGTGCGTCGGATCAAATATATATGATGGTTTACCATGTTGATACACGATCAATGGAAGCTACAACATGCATCGTTCTCTCATCCTTCAACCGAACCGTACCTCAGCAAACACTGGTGATCTGTTTTAGCCTCCATTTATAGCAGCTGTCATAGTGTCGTTTCTTAATGGATATGGGCTAAGAATTCGTCTTTTTTTCTCAGGAAATAGTTAATAAAGGAAGAAAGGGTGTGGTTGCAGCTTTGCAAGTTCTTCATAGCGATCAAAATTAATGGCCAAGACCGCCTTGGCAAGACGTATTATTTTGAAAATTTTCTTTAAAGAAAAAAGAAGAAGAACGGGTCGTTGTACAACAGTGATCATGTCATGTGATAGCTGTGTTTTTCACTTTCTGTACAACAGTGATCATGTCATGTGATAGCTGTGTTTTTCACTTTCTGTTACTGCTTTTGATCGATGAAATAACGAGAAGCATACTTTGTCATTTAATCATCATCAGCATGGGTGGCTAATTGGGCACCGTTTGAATGGGCTGACACACATATGATTTCAGAGGGTCCGAAATTTTGATCCATATATAAATTTGGGCCTAATATAATTTCAACCTCAAAGACCAATACTTTGGCATGCTGCCTATGTCACTACAGGCTGGATGAGATTTGAAGGCATCTTTCCTTAAATTATTCTTTTTAGGGCTATTTTAATGAAAGTGTCTTAAAAATATTAATTACAAGGTGAATTTAATTAATGCCTTAAATATTATTGTTATTAGAAGGTGTTTTCCTGAAATGCCTCAAAATCTACTGCTACTGCCACTTGAGGTAATCTAGATGTTAAATATGGTTTTCAATCAATTTTAGGTGTCAACTATTGAGACATAACTCATCTGACCAAGGAGACAGATCTATAAAAATTTTTTTGTGCCAATATAACTAAGGTGTTCATGCATAATATCATTGACAATGCATTGCAATGTGTTGTTGGACATAATACAAAGATGCATGATCTAACACCCAAGAAGAATATAGGATACGAAGATACATGTTCTGGGACAAAGAGCCTGTTTGGATCCATGTGCTAGAGTTAGTTTGAGCTAGTTTGAGCCAAACTAGGCCAAAAATAGCCAAACAGGAAGGTTAGAGCTAGTTTTTTGCAACTAGCCCACCCAAAAAACTATCCACTCAAAGAGGTGATTATTTGGGCTAGTTCTGATTAGACCCACATCCATTCCTCTTTTCCCCCACCGAGCACCCGCACGGGATCTCGTCGCCCGTCTCGTCTGTCTCCTCCCCTTCGCCCGTCTCGTGCATTGCCCTCCGTCTCCCCTTCGCCCGTCTCGTCTGCATTGCCCTCCGTCATCGGTACGTCTCGCTCCCCTTGCATGTAAACTAGCCCTTGCATCCAAACATTTTTTGGGGTAGAGTTAGTTCAGAGCTAGTCTAGAGCTAAAAAATAGCTCTAACCTCTAGCCAAGCTAGATGATCCAAACAATTGAAAAAGCAAGGTCTGCTTTTCAAATGTTAATAACTAATCCTTCGACACGATTTAAATAGGAAAGCTTAATTGTACATATTAGACAGATGGCACCCAAGACACATTTAATTCACACATTATGATTGTATAGTAGTAGTTAATTTGATGCCTTTTATGCCCGCACATGTATGCTTGTTTCCATGTATAATATTATTATATCTCCTGAATGAGAGGGCCCTAATTAAATAATCTTTCTATCTTTCTAAACCTTTCTTAACCCTCTTATAATATATTAATATATTAAGGAGCTTGAAAGAGGAGATCGATGAAATACATTTGATGGTAGAGAGCCGGAGAAAGCATGCTGCTAAACCGAAGCTCCTCCTGAAACTGAAGAGGTATAGCAACTTGAAATCTTCATCATGGAATTTGATTCGCTCAGCCGGCGAGGATCTGGCTGATGCCTCCCTCTATGAGACGGTTTTTTACCGTGTTACTCCGGAGATATTGTACTTTTGTTCCTGATGACTACCATTCATATTTCATATATCATCATATAGGAAAGAAATCAATGGCGAGTTGGAGAAGATGGTTGCAGTGATTGATGGAAGTTGAAGCATGCCTCTTACTCGTCGATCGATCGTTCAACTTCACCTCAGCAGCACAGATGATCTCTTTTAGCCTGTATTTATAACCCTAGTATAATATCATTAAATATAATTTTACTAAAAAAATTAAATAAAATATAACAATTCGTCTTATTAAAAAAATATAGACATCATTTGTTGTAACTTGATTTATAATTAAATAAACTAGAATCTTAATTTATACTTTTATATATTTATACTAAAATTTTAAATAAAATGAATAATCAAATGTTATTAAAAAATCACGGCTTCATATATTTTACGAGTATTAACGTATCATTTGAATTCCCTTGTGCTGGATTAGGACAAAGAGTCTATACACTCGGCCATAGAAGGCCAAGGGAGAATCCACCCACGCATGCCTGAAATATTTCAGCCCATAAATCAGCCACCAACATATGCTTTGGGCCGGAATGTTATTATGGTCCATGCGGCCCATGTTACATGGGTCAGAACAGAATTATTGGTAAGTGCGCCATTCATTGATTGATCAGGAATGGAATATAGTATCGCGACTAGGAGTGGACATAAAACTCGAGCCTGAAGCCTGAACCCGAAAAAATCCAAACCCGATATTATTTCGGGTTAATTAGATTGTAACTTGCGGTACTCGATAACCCAAACAACCTGAACAACCCGTGCGCCTGGAACCCGTTATCCCGTGCGCCCGCAACCCGTTACCCCGTGCGCCCGCCCGCCCATAACTCTAACCCTAACCCTACCTCTCCCGCGACGCCGCCGCCTGCCGCTCGCGCCTTGCCGTCGCCGCTAGCCCTCGCCGCTCGCCGCTCGCCTCGCGCCGGCGCTGCTCACCGCCGCCGGCGCCGCTTGCCCGCGCGTTGCTTGCCTCTCGCCTCTCGCACCCGTCGCCGCTCGCCCTCGCGCCGTTGCCGCTAGCCGCTCGCGCCGACGCCTCTCGCGTAACCTGAAATCGGAACTCAAAATAACGGATACCCGAAATTTTGAGTAAATAGGTGATCGGGTAATATTTTGGGTATCATTTTTGAAAACCCAAAATTTAAAAATCCGAGCTACCCGACCCAAAATTTTGGATAAACCCGAACACCCAGTCCTAATCGCAACTAATTCGAGATTGCTCCTGCACGGGCCTCCGATGCGAGGCCAAAAAATTAGGTTTTCACGCACGCAGTATCATGCCGTCCATTTAACTTTAAGGCTGTGATTTGTTGTAGCAGATGGGCTGTAAACTAAACAGATGGATAAGATCTAGCCTTATCTTCTTCATCACTTGTTCCTACTCATTCTACCCTACTGTATCTCTCCCTCACTCTCTCTCCCTCTCTCTAGAGCACTTAGCCAAGTGAGCGTCCATGGTTGCTAGAAGCTCGGAGGGGAGGGAGGTTCGGCCCTATGGGTGGTGCTCAGAGAGGCGGCGTGGTGGCCGGCAACTGAGCAAATAATGTGGAGGCGGTGACATGTCATAACTTTTGTATCAAACTCACTAGTATAGGTAATGGTATCCCTTCTTTTTCTCTCATGTTCGAGGAGGTTGGTGTGGACGCTGATGCTTCATCGCCAGTAGCATGGGGTGCGCTATGAATTTTTAATGTTTCGGCTCGTGTATCTTGATTCATAAGGATTTTTTTATTGTTTCAATAGGGTGAAACACAATGTTTCATACGTTATACCAAAATGTAAAATGTTTTAGTTATAGTTTAAACATGTTTCACCATTTTAATAGTTTGAAATAATTTTGATCTATTGAATGAAACATTTTTTTACAAGTAGTGAAACAATGTTCGGTTTTTGAAAAAAAAACCAAATGTCCGATTTGTAATTGCGTCGTGACTAATTGGCTAACACTACTGAAGAAATGATCTTTGGTTGATATACCAAAATCCACATAGTCCCAGTTGCAATTATACCCGAGACTAAAGATCATCTTTAGTCTCAGTTTAAAAAGGCACAGGCTCTCTAGGATCTTTAGTCTCGGTTCGTGTCATGAACCGGAACTAAAGATCATCTTTAGTCCTAGTTAGATTTCTGTCAGAATCTGTCAGGTCGGCGACCATCTTTAGTCCCGGTTTGTAACACCAACCGAGACTAAAGTGAAGGTGCTTATTTTTTTAACTGAACCTAATAAAAATATATAAATTTTGCTACATGATTCAAATGACCTGAATTTAATTTGAGAGGATATGTAATTTCAAAGAGGTGGTGTTGCGTGAGGGTGGGTGATTGAAGATAGAAAAAACTTTAATTTAATAGTACATTGTAATTACAAATCGTCATATAGTTATTAACTAATGATTCTCAATATAAAAATTCTTTTGTAAAATTGTTTTGGTGATAATATACAAATCGGAGGGATCTACAATATTGATAAGAACATTCAAACCCTAATTCGTCCCCTAATTTTGTTTTGTGCGTGTGTAATAAGCTTTATGCGCATTGTTCCTGTTTCGTTCCCTAATTCGGAGTCGATTTTTAAAATGACCATAACTTTCACATACGTCCGATCGAGACGTTCCATATATGAAAATCGATCAAAAAAAAGTTCGGATGCGTTCATCCGCCGCTTTGTCGTGTTTGGCGATTTTATTTTCCCGCAAAAGGCTCGAAGGTTGTCTTTATGAGCACGGAAGTTTTTTCAATTCGAGCGTGGCTTCCGAATTTTCCACCGGCCAAATCTTTCGCTTGTTTAGACTCAAATTTTCGTGGTTACCTCTCGTGTGCTCCTAAGTCAAAAAAATATTAAAAAAATAAAAATAAAAAGTCAAATTTTTCTTGTCTTAGTCAACAGTAGATCAAAAGAAAAAATAGAAAGTGACAAAAGAGAAACATCAATGTCTAGGATTACCTATATTTAATTAAATTTTAATGCATTAATTATTATTTTTACTTTAAACACCTATTTCTCATTTTCTCAGCATTAATAGTACAAAGAGCACAAGTATGAAATTATGACCCTAAAATTATTTTCGGTTGCTTCCGTCACTTGTCTTCACTTATACTCTCTGTTTTTAATAAAATTTACATTAAACAAACAATAATCAAATAAATTTGGAAAAATAGCGGAAAATTACCTTAAGTCCCGGTTGGTGGCTACAACCGAGACTAAAGATGAATTAAAAATAGCAGAAAATCATCTTTAGTCCTGATTCGTGCCACCAACCGAGACTAAAGATGAACTGAAAATAGCGAGAAATTATCTTTAGTTCCGGTTGGTGCCACCAACCGGGACTAAAGATGAATTGAAAATAGCGGAAAATTATCTTTAGTCTCGGTTGGTGCCACCAACCGGGACTAAAGATCCAAGGGTATATATATCCCCAACACACATCGTCTTCACCACTGATCCAACACTTAACTATTTTTTCAGATCTTTCCCCCTCTCCTCTCAGCTCCCTCTGGCTCTCCCTCTCCTTCTCCTTCTCCTTCTCCCTCTCCCTCTCCCTCTCTCTCCCTCTCCTCTCAGCTCTCGCGATGGCAGGGGAAGATGGCGGCGGGGGGGGGAGGAGATGGTGGCAGCGGGGCGCCATTTCCTCGGCGGGGTGCCATTTCCTCATCGGGTGCCATCTCCTCACTAGCAGCGGCGAGCGGGAGCCGGTGGAAGGAAGGAATTCGGCGGCGAGCGGGAGATTTTGTTGTTGTTGTATTTTATTGTATATATGTGTCGAAGATTTTGTTTATATGTGGACGATTTTGTTGTATATATGTGTAAACAAATTTGTGAACGATTTTGTTGTTTGTATTTTGTGTATTCGAAATAATTTTGATGTTGTTGCATATACATGTATGTTATGTGTGTTATATATAAGTGTGTTATGTATTTATACAAATATATTTGCATATTGCATATATATGTATAAATATATATTTATAAATATATATATGTAAACAAGCAGCAAGCTAGAAACATGAGCAAATTAAAAAAAAAAAAAAACCTTTAGTCCCGGTTGGTAACACCAATCGGGACTAAAGATGACGGTTGGTGACTAAAGATGATGGTTTAGTCTCGGTTGGTAACACCAACCGTCATCTTTAGTCCCGGTTATTTTATTTGGGACTAAAGATATCGATCTTTAGTCCCACTTTTATAGTCCTGATTTGAGAACCGAGACTAAAGGGGTTACGAATCGGGATAATAGTGGTGTTTTTCAGCAGTGTAATAACATGGGTTTGCATTGCGACTAGCAATAGATGCAGTTATTATGCAAGTGCTTCATTGTTTGCTTTGGTTACCGGTCAATTCGCAGTGTCAGTGTTCTGTGTTGCTTAATAAATCACGCAGTTGGTAATTTTCCACTAAGCTATGATTCGAAAAGAAATTACAAATACATGATGGATAGAGTGGTGCACCATCTTAGCAAGGACAGGAGAACACAAGAAACATAGAAGAACTAGATTTCATGTATTTACGAACCACTACTCGTTTTTAAGCAACTGTGTCCAAAATATAAAGAATTTCACATGCTCTTTTTTTTTCGGGTTGGCTCAAGATCAGGCAACCGATTTCATTAAGGAATCTGGGAAGAAAAAGTTGATTACAACGATAATAACATGCCGATCCTAGATCACACGCTAAGGAATCAAACAAAAACAAACAAAGACAGCAGAGCGGTAGGGAGAAAAACATCGCGCCGTTTGCTCAGGATGACACCGGGCTCAGAGAGGCCGCATGCAGATTACTCGCCGTAATCCATGAAGATCCCAGCCTCCCTCCAAATTGTTGCATCCTCCTTGATCAGCGCCAACAGTGTCATCTTAGTCTTGTCCACCTTAAGATCCTCGCGTCCTCTCCTTCCAAATCCTCCAGCAGACCAGCGTGACAACGGAATCAAAAGACTTCCTGTAGCAAATCCGAAAACTCGTTCCAAGCAGCCACTAGTCTGCAATGCTCTCTCCTGATTCAGGCCGTTGTGAAGGAAACACTGATCCAACCTCTTACCAGGCTCCAAACTTCAGCAGCATAACGGCAGGTGACAAGAAGATGTTGAATCTCCTATGTTTCTTGGCGACAAGGCTGGCAAAGTTGCTCATGGGGCCAGTTCTTCTTCACATGCTCTTTACAATCTGAACTGGTGTTATTCAAGGAATTAAGCTAACTATTTGTACTAAAAGCAGTAAAATATGAATTATTAAATCAAAACACTTACAATAGGATTGCTTGAAATGAATTTCGTTCTATCGTTAACATTCCGGATGACTTCTATTCCAACCGTTAATCGTAAACGTCACCAATTGAAGATAGGGGACTTGCAGGGGCAACTGGCTATGTTAAGTTCTCAGTTGTGATCCTTTCAAAAGATTGAGAAGTTCTCTCTTGTCTCCAATTTATAATTACTAAGTGATTTTTTATTGACGAAAAATCGAATCAGCAAATTATGAGGGCTATGGTTTTACCAACATGGCAATATTGCACGGGGTGAAACATCAACTTCAGAGTTCCGGCCCTACCAAAACCAGTGAAGCTGAGATATAGTTGTTTCTGTATTGCAGCACTTGTTCCTTGCCTGCTATTGGGTGAACATCAAATTGATGTGATGCCAATGCTCACCTCATCATTTTCTTTTACGACCTTACTGTTTCTTCTTCTCCTTCTTCCAAATAACATATATTCAATGAATTTTGCTTTCACTGGTATCACTGGTATAATTTTAAAGCAGACCCTAAGGAGTGATTTCCCAAGACATTATAGAAGACCGTGGACAGCAGTTGAAATCCAAATGACATTGGGGAATTGGCGATTGTTAGAGTGTGCAAGCCCGGTCTACTAACCCTGAGCCACACAGATCACATTAGGCCTGCTCCATCATAGGTCCAACCAGAGCCAAATTAAACTTTAGGTCGTGAGCATACAACTAGTCTGATGGGTGAGTACTGTCCTCACTTTTTTTAAGTTGTGCTTTCCCATCTGTTAGAAATGTAGGCCTATTTCGATATATTTTAATTTCAGAATTAATTAGGTAAATAAGTAATATTTCTATGACTATAGTAAGTAAAATAAAATATGTGCATGTATTCATTTTTAAAACTAATTTAAACATGAACTTGTAACATATATACCCTATTGAGGGGTCAGTGTCGAGGGTTGCACTTGTATTGCCGGTGGCATTAGTCACGCTGGCAGTATTGTTACTGCTGGTGTTAGACATGCTTGATGTCTTGTTAATATAGTTGTACGGTTTTGATGCAGTGATGTGTTGTTGTCATGCAGTTGGTCACCAGGATGTAGTCGATGTAGACGTACACCACGAACGGCCACCAGGAAGTAGTCGATTAGAGGTTGAGCAGTCGTGTAGATCGCTCCTCAAAAACCTTATCGCCTGTCTACCCGAGCAGGATCTCAACGACAGACGCGGTTTCGAAGGCTCTGCTCTTGCCAGCAAAGTACGCACAGTGCTAGCGATGGAAATACAGACAAAGGCAACAGACAACAGAAGAGAGGAGAGGGAGAGGCTTGTGCTCTAGTGGGTGTTAAGGAGGAGGAGAGAGGCTCCTTTTATAGGTGTGCAGGAGAGAATGAACCTGGATACCATAAAAGACATCAATGGTTGTGCATCAATGGCCAATGAACCTGGACACTATGAAAGACATCAATGGTTGTGCATCAATGGCCATTATCAGGCTGCTGTTAACACATGAATCAATGACAATTATGATGCTGTTATCACAGAGAATGAATTGCCATTGTTGTCTGCTTTCAACACCAGAGATAATGTTTCCATTGCACAGGATTGATTCTCCAATGATGACTGTCATCATATGCATATCACATGAATGAATACTAGTTACTGATTTCAGGCCATACCTTCCCATGGACTAAGGACCAAGGACCACAGCCACGACCACGACCACGCCCCGCCCCGCCTCTGCTCGGCGAGCGAGCACGCGCGCTCGTGTGACCTCGTATGACTCTTCGTTAACATCTCAACTGGTTCACAATTAGTCCACATATTTAAGTAGGTGTTAATCCCTTTTAACTCTTAATGTGATACTAATTGTTCTCCACCTCCAATAAACGTGGGCCTTGGGATTTAATGGGCCAAGCCCAACAATCCCCACCAAATTTCGAGCCACACGTAAATTGCTCTCATTACACTGTTGCTTTTTATATACCAGTGTTTGACGGAGACTATTAAGTTGAACTTTCATCTAGAGCTGAGGCTACACTTATTCACAACTGTTCAATAGACTATGCCTTGAACTGACAGTCTTGTGTGAACAAGTTTCACCAGAACCCTTCACTGATACTAGGCTGCGAAAGCATCCTCGCGGGTTGGAGCTTATAAGTCATATTCTAGGCCTTTCATGAGTATCTAGAGATCACCCACATCTCATAGACTGTGACTAGCAGTCGAACCCATATAGGTGTAATCCTTAAAAGATGTTCTGTAGAACAACATCTCTGCTTGATAAAAGCCACTCGGATCACATTAAGGCACAAGCCAACTTGCCTTACAGTTTTGAAGAGAAATACACTTTTATAGGAATGAGCCTAGTTAAAGGTTTTCTTCGCTCAGTCATTCAATGGCTTGTTTCACCATCCAAATTCAGGTTACCACTAAGACATGACTCACATGATGGGTGTCAGTCCAATTCCCTGGATGCATTGTCTATCACATTTCGTGAAAGACCCTTTGTAAATTGATCTGTCAGGTTTTTAGCCGTCTTGACATAATCCAAGGCTATCACTCTGGAGTTTCTCAATTTTCTGACAGATTTCAACCATCTCTTCACATGTCTGGATGAATTTATGTTGTCATTCAAACTGTTCACTTTGACAATCACTGTTTGATTATCACAGTTCATCAGGATAGCCGGTATGGGTTTTTTAACCATTGATAAATCCATTAGGAGTTCATGAAGTCATTCAGCCTCAATAGTGGTAGTATCCAATGCTGTGAGTTCTTCTTCCATAGTTGATCTTGTTAGGATGGTCTGCTTGCAAGACTTCCAGAAGACAGCGCCACCTCCAAGCATGAACACATATCTCCTCGTGGCTTTTAACTCATTAGCATCAGATATCCAATTTGAATCATTATATCCCTCTAGTACCCTTGGATACCCGATATAGTGTATTACATTGTTCATGGTACCCTTTAAATAGCGCATTACTATTTCCAGAGCATGCCAATGATCATCTCCTAGGTTAGACACAAACCGGCTTAGTTTGGTCACAGCAAAGGAGATGTCAGGCCTCGTAGCACTAGCTAAGTACATGACTGAACCAATAATTTGAGAGTATGTCAGCTGATCTCTCATTAAACGTCTGTTTTTTTTCTTAATATCATACTAGCATAATAAGGTGTCAAAACAGGTTTACAGTCACTGTAACCAAAGCGACTTAGAACCTTTTTCACATAATGGGATTGCAAAAGTGTAACCCTACCATCACCTTCTCTTACTAGTTTTATATTAAGGATAACATCGGCCTCTCCCAAGTCTTTCATCTCAATGTTTTGAGACAAAAACTCTTTGACTTCCTTAATCACATTAAGGCTTGTCTCAAACATTAGTATGTCATTGACATACAAACACAGTATCACTCCTTCACCCCCACCATAGCATAGTACACACATTTGTTAGCTTTGTTCACAACAAAATTAACAGATGTCAGAGTTTTGTCGAACTTCTCATGCCATTGCTTAGATGCTTGCTTGAGGCCGTATAAAGATTTCAACAACTAAAACATCATTCCTTCTTGACCTTTTGCTACAAATCCATCTGATTGATCCATATAGATCTTCTCTTCCAACTTTCCATTTAGGAAAGCTGTCTTAACGTCCATCTGATGAACGAGAAGACCATGAGGCTACGTAACACTCGAATTGTGATCAATCTAGCAACTGATGAATAAGTATCAAAGAAATATTCTCCTTTCTTTTGGGTGTAACCCATGGCCACAAGCCTAGCCTTGTACTTTTCAATAGTACCATCAAGCCTAAGCTTTTTCTTGAACACCCACTTGCATCCTACGAGTTTGCACCCATAAGGCCGTTCAACACCTCCCCAAATACCATTAGATATAACAGAATCCATCTCACTCTCACTGTTTCCTTCCAGTAGTCAGCATCAGGAGATAAGTATGCCTCTTCAATGGTTCTAGGAGTATCATCCACGAGGTATACAATGAAATCATCACCAAAGGATTTTGTAGTCCTTTGTCTCTTGCTCTGTCTAGGAGCTTCATTGTTATGCTCCTCAGGATTTTCCACAAGTGTGGGTTCATTGTGTTCTATCAGCTCGGTAGAGGCATCCTTCTCGATAAACTCTTGCCTAGATGAACTTATTTCACTCTCATTGGGAATGTAGCATCTCTGGACTCCATTATTGTACCAACATGCAAGTCAGGTACTCCAGATTTTATTACCAAAAATCTATAATCAACGCTATTAATAGCATAACCTAGAAAGACACAATCCACAGTTTTAGGTCCAAACTTTCGTGTCTTTGTGATTGACACACTAACTTTTGCCAAACAACCCCAAGTACGTAAGTAAGAAAGTGTTAGCCTATTCTTCTCCCATTCCTTGAATGAAGTTATTTCTTTAGTCTTTGTAGGAACATGGTTTAGGACATGACACGTGGTCAATATAGCCTATCCCCACCATGCCTTGGAACGTCCCGCTGTTTCTAACATGGTGTTAATCAGATCACTTAGAGAGCGGTTCTTTCTTTCGGTAACCCCATTTGACTGGGGTGAATAGGGAGGCATTCTCTCATTAATAATACCATATTCCTCGCAGGGTGAAGTAAAAAAATTTGAGAAGTATTCGCCACTACGATCTAAACTAATTCGTTTGATCTTCCTCTCAAGTTGGTTTTCTACTTCATCTTTATAGATTTTAAAGTAATGCAATGCTTCATCTTTTGATTTAACAAATCGATGTAACAAAATCTAGTGCAATCATCTATCAAAGTCATGAAATATTTTTTACCTCCTTTTGTCAACACACCATTCATTTTGCTCAAATTAGAATGAACTAATTCTAATGGTGCCAAGTTCCTCGCCTCCGCGGCCTTGTGAGGCTTGCGAGTTTGTTTTGATTCAATACAAACTTGGCACTTAGAATTTTTGACAAAGGTAAATTTTGGAATTAAACTGAAATTAATGTGATAGAGCCTTGAATGCCAAACATTTGATTCATCAATATTAATAACATTGTTGACAACTTTATTGCAATCATCAGACAAAGAAAAGCGGAACAAACCTTCGCTGTCATAACCTTTTCCAATAAAAGTACCAAACTTGGATAAAATACATTTATTGGACTCAACTACTAGTTTGAAACTATCTCTACACATTAGAGATCCGCTTACTAGATTCTTCTTGATAGTGGGGACATGCTGCATGTTCTTCAGTTGCACGATCTTTTTCGAAGTAAGCTTCAGATTGACCGTACCAGCACCAAGAACACGCGCATGTGACCCGTTTCTCATCAACAAGGAGCCAATCCCTCCAATCTAGCAGGAAGAAAACAAGGAGATATCAACGCACACATGGATATTAGCCCCGGTGTTAATCCACCATTCCGCTGAGTGACATACTAAAAGAACTGTAGGTAATAAATTATCGTACCCTGAAGTTCCTCCAACCTCGCTAACGACCAAGTTGACAGACTTCTTGCCTTTGCGATTCGGACACTGTGAAGCTAAGTGATCCGGACTCTCGCGCACAAAGCGAACTCCCTTCTTCTTTTAGGTGGTGCAGTTGTTTGTTTAGTCTTTGTCTGGTTCTGCGGTGGCTCATTCCTCTTCTTTTGGGGGTTGGAATTGTTCTTCTGAACAATGTTAGCGCTAGAAGCTCCAACAATTCCTTTTCCCCATGTGTCTTTTGCTCTCGCCTTCTCCTCAACATCAAGAGTCCCAATGAGATCAGTGATGCTGAACTCTTGCCTCTTATGTTTCTGAGAAGTAGCAAAATCCCTCCAAGAAGGTGGCAACTTTGAGATAATAGCTTCGGCCACGAACTTGTTGGGCAACACACATGAGGTCTCTTTGCTATAGTCTTCGAGATCCTTTTGCTAGCGGTAGAATCTCATGAGCTTGTTCCACTACAGGACGACCTTCTACCATCTTGTAGTCAAGGAACTTCTCCATGACATACAGCTCACTGCCAGCATCAGACACTCCATGCTGAGCCTCAAGAGTATTCCAAATCACTTTGCCATTTGGCAGCGAAAGGTACGTGTCTATAATGTTTTCGGCTAGAACACTTATGATGGGGCCTCGGAAAAAACTATCAGCCCGATCGAAGGCACTCTCCTCCTCTGGAGTAATGCTTTCAGGCTTTCCATTTGCGACATGCATCATGTTCATCGCCGTTAACCACAATGAAAGCCTCTCATGCCAACGCTTGTAATTGTAAGCGTCAAACATATTTGGTTTAATTGATGCAGCAAAGCTAGTTACCACAAGGCTATTATCATCAAGGTTTTTGGATTGTTAGAAATATAGGTTTATTTCGGTATATTTAAATTTCAGAATTAATTAGGTAAACAAGCAATATTTCTATGATTATAGTGAGTGAAATAAAATATATGTATGTGTTCATTTTTAAAACTAATTTAAACATGAACAATATGCAACTGTAAAGTATATAACCTATCGAGGGGCTAGTGTTGGGAGTTGCACTCCTACTGCCGGTGGCATTAGTCGCGTTGGCAATGTTGTTACCGCTGGTGTTAGACATGCTTGATGTCTTGTTGATGTAGTCATACAATTTTGATGCAGTGATGTGTTGTTACTATGCAGTTGGCCACCAGGATATATTCGATATAAGCGTACACCACAAACGACCACCAGGTAATAGTCGATCAGAGGTCGAGCAGTCCCATGGATCACTCCCCAAAAACCTTAACACCTGTCTATCCCGAGTAGGACCTCAAAGACAGACGTGGTTTCGGAGGCTCTGCTCTCGCCAGCAAAGTGCACGCAGTTCTAGCGATGGGAATGCAGGCAAAGACAACAGACAATAGAAGAGAGAAAAGGGAGAGGCTTGTGCTCTGGTGTGTGTTGAGGAGGAGGGAGACTCCTTTTAGAGGTGTGCAGGAGAGGATGAACCTGAACACCATGAAAGACATCAATGGTTGTATATCAATGGCCATTATCAGACTGCTGTTAACACATGAATCAATGACTATTATGCTATTATTATCACAATCAATGAATTGTCATTATTATCTGCTTTCAACACCTGAGATAATGCTGCAATTGCACATGATTGATTCTCCAATGATGACTATTATCGTACTGCATATCACATAAATAAATACTAATTACTGCCATTCAACTGTCGAAAAACAAAACGACAAAACTAGGATTCCAGGCCACGGCCACGCCCTGCCCCGCCCCGCCTCGGCTCGGTGAGTGAGAGTGTGTGCGTGTGGCTTCTTGCAACTCTTCCTTAACCTCTCAACTGGTTCATAATTAGTCCACATATTTAAGTAGGTGTTAATCTCTTTTAACTCTCATTGTGGTACTAATTGTCCTCTATCTCTAATAAGCGTGGGCCTCGGAATTTAATGGGCCAAGCCTAACACCATCATCAATTACCGATGTAAGAGTAAACCCAACAATCTTTCCCATCACACATAAGACCTAACAATCTTTACCATCACAACAACCCATGTGACCCCGAAGACTTGTTTACTAGGTCTCCTCACCATGTGACCTATGAAAATCGTTTTCGGTTTCAAACCTGGACTCTGATATCACTGGTTATAGTGCACAGTGTGGATCATTAACCATGAGCCATCCATATTACGTTGGCCTGCTCCCAAGTCCCAACAGCGACCAGGTACGTACACTCAAGCTTGCCCACAGCAGTGCAGCATCTTGTACACCAGACAATAATGTGGTTCTCTTTAATGCATGCATATGTTCTTTTAACTGCTTCCTTCCTTCGTGACGCGGTCCTGTGATATGTGAACCTAAGACTGTATGCTTTTCGTTCCTGATGGCTTCCATTCCTATATGGCTATATCAAATAGGAAAGAAATCAACGCGCATCGGATTGTAGCCATGCTTGATTTGAAGCTGCACCATGCATTATCTTCTCCTCCAACTCCATCTCAACACAATTGACTATCTCTTTTAGCCTTTCGTATCCATGTTATTTGTCCGTGGGGATTTGTTAGTTGATCACTTCTGCTTTCGACATGGCCAATGCTTGCAGAGCTACCATGCGATATATATCACTGGAATTAACTAGTTGATTAATGATGAGTTCTGCTTTCAATATGCACTATGAGCGGTACCAAAAAAACATAGAGAAATAGAGGATAGATCAAATATCGCTACTACAGAAAATGACGCCAGTATCCAAAATATATCCAGCACAAAACTTTTGACACTGATGACCCCTCTCATCAGTACCGGGTCCCGACCCAACACTGATGGGGCCTAGGAGCCACTAGTATAAAAATCCTTATACAGACCAACTTATAGGTGCCGATTTATTTAAAAACGACATCTATTGATGTTTTTCAATCTCGCACGAGCTAAAAAAATAAAGAACTGACACCTTTGAACAACAATAGGTGTCGGTTCTTAAGAAAAATCGGCAGCAATACTATTGTTATCGTTTTTTTAAAAAAACCGACACCTGTAATATATTATATGTGTCGGTTTTCTTAAAAAGCCAAAACCTAATATTTGAGCCAAGCCGGCAAGAAGTTGAGCCGAGCCAACGAGGCCCACGACAAGGATAAGGTCAATCCAAATTGATCGCCCTACCGGTCCCCCTCTCTCTCTCTCGCTCTCCCCTCTCTCCCACTCTCTCTTGGTCCCTCTCTCTCGCTCTCCCCTCTTTCCCTCTCGCTCAGCGACGACAGCCCGACAGTGGCGACGGTGGCCCGGCAGTGGCAGCGATGACACTCTCCCCTCCGCTAGATCCGAGGAGGAGGGGAGGCAGCACCCAAGGGGAGGTGCCAGGCGGCAGGTGGCGGCGGGTGGCGGGCGGTGCCTCCCCTCCACCATATTCGGCGGGAGGGGAGGTGGTGGGTGGCTGCGGATGGGAGGACGAGGTGGCTGGGGCTTGGATTGGGGGGCGACCACGTGCGGCGCGGGCTGGTACTGCACGGTGGTGAGCTGGGTGGCGCGCTAGCCGTGGAGTGTGGACCTTCCTCCTCTGCTCCCATGGCCGACGAGGCGTCGTCCAGCCAGCCGCTTCCTCCACCTGCCGCCCTGTGAGTTGTATATATCCTTGTTTGCTCTTCTCCTTCTCTCCCTGCCCTACTGTATTGGATTGTGATGTTTCGATTGATTTGAGTGGGATTCACATGCAGAGACTATGTTGTTCTTTGATGATGAATCATGGTGTTCAATGTGGGATAGGGAGCTGCGTCATGTGGGATGGGGAACTGCTTGATGCATCAGCTCGATTCGAGCCGATACATCGAGCCATATTTTGGATTGTGGAACCTCAAAGATGTCGGTTCCTAAACCGACACCTTTGAGAAAACTACAAAGGTGTCGACCAATAGGTGCTGGTTGGAAAACTGACACCTATGAGATTTTAACAGTGAGCACATAAGCAGAATTTGGATAGACTCATCCATGCTGGGTATTCTATAAAACTAGCATTAATATCAACTCATCTGTGCTGGGTGTGGGCTAAACCCCGCACTGTTAATACGGATTCAAATTAAAAATTCAAAATCTAGCTAGCTACGAAAAAAACTAAAAAATATATTTTTGAATACTCCTACCATCCTTACTCGTGTATATACAAAACCCGACAATAATATGGACTCATATGTACCGTATGTGGGCTAAACTCTACACTGATAAGACAGATCCAAATTTAAAATTTATCCTAAAAAAACTTAAAAAATATTTTTGAATACTCCTGCCATCCTTACTCATGTATATACTAAGCCCCAACCACTAGTATCTATTTTTGCAAGTCGAATATAATTCTTCTCATAAGATAGATTCGAACTAAAGACCTGTCCCTCACATGCACCTATCTTAGAGTATCACCAAGAGTCCACCCAAATCTTATCTCTCAAATTGGATGAAAAGATGATCACTCATCTAAATAGGGCACCCATACCTCTTCTATCTACGAGATCATCCAAACCTCTCACCCAAATATAAATTTCGAAATTTATGTGAGAGTCCTCTCCATTTGGGTGATAAGAAATTCTCCTTCATTTGGGTAATCAAAAGTTCAATTTGAGTGATAATCTATTTTAGATGATGATTTGGGTGGTTTTTTGGACCATGTTTTTTTATCAAAACACCCAAGTTTGATATAGAGCATCCTTTGAATGAGCTGTTGGTGATGCTCTTAGCAACTCACCTACACATCAATTCAACTAGCAAGTGGATATTTTCTCATTTGAGGCTTCCTAATTGGGATTTAAATAATAGATTTGAGTATCTAAAACAATTCAAATAAAAATATTACCAACTAAAAAGTCATAGGCCTTGTTAAGAGCTACAATTTTCATATAAGCTTTTTCGTAATCCGAGTTCGTAAGAAAAAAATAAGTTCATCCATCCAAAATCAGCACTAATATTATCGGCGTTATCAATGACGGGCACTAATCACTACTGGAGAAACCATCATTGGTTGAAGTGGCAAAACCACGTAGTCCCGATTTGAGTTGCACCGGGACTAGAGATGATCTCTAGTCCCGGTTTAAAAAGTCTACGGATTTCTAGGAACATTAGTCCTGTTCGTGTCACGAATCGGGACTAAAGATCACCTCTAGTCCCGGTTCAAATGTTGTCAGAGCCTGTCAGAGCGCCGGGCACCTTTAGTCCCGGTTGGTAACACCAACCGGGACTAGAGATGCTACCTCTAGTCCCGGTTGGTGCTACCAACCGGGACTAAATATGCCTGGCGCTCTGACAGGTTCTGACAGCCTCTGACACCATCTTTAGTCCCGGTTGGTAATACCAACCGGGACTAAAGATGCTATTTTTTGTCCCGGTTGAGGTTACCAACCGGCGCTAAAAGATAATTTTGATCTTTAGTGCCGGTTGGTAACACCAACCGAGACTAAAGATGGCTTGCTTTTTATACTCCTTCCTCCTCCAGCCCGAGCCTGCTACACTTGTCTTCAAAGTTTTTCTCTAGCTAGAGGGGAGGTGCTGCCAAAATTTTTTGTGATTTTGTTTTGGTGATAATACACAAATCTTTGCTATCTACAAGGTTAGCAACTTCTTCCTCTTATGATCTATGCTTAGCACTTTGTATTTTACGGTTGTTTTCTATACATTAATCATCTCTAGATTTTTTTTAAACATGAGGAGAGAGAAAATATGTTTGGACTAATTATTTTGCTAAGCACATTATATTGTGTTGAGAAAAAAGTTGAGGAAAATAAAGAGGAAGAAAAGTAAGCTTAGCACGTCACAGTTATAGGAATTTAGTCCGTACAATTTTATCTCAAAAAATATTTATGAAAAATGATGAGAGAGAATCTTTTGGACAAAAAAGTTATAAATTTTAAAATAGATGCAAAATAATTAATTAATTTTATGCTTATCACTTTAAAATACCTTTTAAAAATAATTTTATTTTTTTAGAACAACACATTACGTATATTGGATTAGTATATAATAATTGTCGATTATATACATATAAGTATTGATGTTATATTGAAATGATTTGAATTTTGTGGAATTTTCTTACGATTTTTGTGCATTCCATGTAGATGGATCGGCAATGGATGTACAACGCGGATCGACGGTCGAGAGAGTTTATTCAAGGCGTCCATTATTTTTTGAGTGTGGCCGATGCTAACAAGCATAAGGGTTTCATACGTTGTCCATGTAAAAAGTGCAAAAACGAGAAGGAGTATTCTACATCAAGAATTATTCATGCCCACTTGTTTCAGTCGGGATTCATGGCTCACTACAATTGTTGGACATCGCACGGAGAGGTGGGGTTGCAACGAAGAAGATGAAGAAGACGACGACAACATTCCTGGACCGTGGTCAATACGGTGGGTTTGAAGAGAATACGAGGGCGAGGCGGGCGGGGATGTGAAGAAAACGACGGTGCCGATGACCTTGGTCGATGTTGCGCGATGTACGGGGGACTACGAAGGCGTAAAGGAAGTGCGAAATTGGAGCGTATGTTAGGGACCACAAAAGGTCCTTGTACCCAGCCGTGAACGGGGGCACAAAAGTTAGGTACCACGCTGGAATTCTTACAACGGAAGGCCAAAAATGGTGTCGGTGACAAGGCATTTGGCGAGTTACTAAAACTCGTGAAGAACATTCTTCCAGAGGGAAACGAATTGCCGGAATCAACGTACGAGGCTAAGAAGTTAGTCTGCCCTCTAGGACTGGAGGTACAAAAGATACACGCATGTCCTAACGATTGTATCCTCTACCGCGGTGAGGAGTACGAGAACCTAGAAGCATGTCTGGTTTGTAAAGCATTTCGATACAAGATCAGACGAGATGATCCAGGCGAAGTTGACAGACGGACCTCGAAGAAAAGGATTCCTGCTAAGGTGATGTGGTATTTTCCTATAATACCACGGCTGAAGCGTCTATTTAGGAACAAGGAGCATGCAAGAATGATGCGTTGGCACGCGGAAGAACGCCTACAAGACGGCATGCTGAGACATCCCGCCGATGGGTCACAGTGGCGAAACATCGACAGAACATTTGAAGACTTTGGCGAGGATGCACGAAACCTAAGGTTCGGCTTAAGCACGGACGGCATGAATCCTTTTGGAGAGATGAGCAGCGGGCATAGCACTTGGCCTGTGACGATGTGTATCTACAACCTCCCGCCTTGGCTATGCATGAAGCGAAAGTACATTTAGATGCCGGTTATTATTCAAGGCCCGAAGCAACCTGGTACGACATCGATGTGTACTGACACCGCGATCGAAGATCTAAAACTGCCGTGGAATAAAGAAGGTGTTCCCGTGTGGGATGAAGATAAACAGGAACAGTTTAAACTACGAGGGTTGCTGTTTGTTACCATCAATGATTGGCCTGCACTTGGCAACCTATCCGGACAGTCAAACAAGGGGTACAACGCTTGCACCCACTGTATGGATGAGACTGAGTGTACGTACCTGAAACATTGTAAGAAGGCAGTGTACATGGGCCATCGTCGCTTTCTTCTTTGCAAGCCACCCCGTCCGGAGAAAAGGGAAACATTTTGATCAAAAGGCGGACCATCGTTCTAAACCAAAGCATCGCAACGGAAAGGCCGTGTTTGCCATGGTGAAAGACCTCAAAGTAGTATTTGGAAAGGGACCCGCAACCAATCTATAGCAAGTGAAGGTGGTCACGCGGCGATGTGGAAGAAGAAGTCAATTTTTGGGAGTTGCCCTACTGGGAAGTCTTGGACGTCCGCCACGCAATCGACGTGATGCACCTCACCAAGAACCTTTGCGTAAACTTGCTTGGCTTTCTAGGTGTATACGGAAAATCAAAAGATACACTTGAGGCACGTAACGATCTGAAACATATGGCACAACGCGACGACCTTCAGCCCAATACCTAAGTCCAGCCAGCTACACTCTGAGCAGAGCAGAGAAGGAAATAATGTTTGAATGCCTGGAGAGCATCAAAGTACCGTCTGGATACTCCTTGAATATAAAGGGAATAATAAGCACGAAGGATAAGAAGTTCACAAATCTAAAGTCCCATGATCGCCACGTGCCGATGACACACTGCTTCCCGTTATAATTCGAGGTATCCTTCCCGATAATGTTCGAGCAACAATAACAAAGCTATGTGCTTTCCCGAATGCAATTTCACACAGATCATCGATCCGGCAGATTAGAAGACTTTCAAAATGATGTGGTCCAATGTCTTGTCGGCTTTGAGATGATCTTTCCGCCTTCCTTCTTCAATATCATGACACATCTCCTATGCCACCTTGTCAAAGAGATCCGTATCCTCGGTCCGTTATTCCTACACAACATGTTCCCCTTCGAGAGGTATATGGGCGTTCTAAAGAAGTACGTTCGTAACCGTTCGCGTCCGGAGGCCAGCATCGCCAATGGATATGGAATAGAGGAGGTGATTGAGTTTTGCGTCGACTTTATTGAAGACCTCCGTCCCATCGGGGTGCCTGAATCAAGCCATGAAGGTAGACTACCGGGGAAGGGAACTCTTGGAAGGAAGGCAATAATGAACATAGACAATGACTTGTACAGGAAAGTACATTGGACCGTGCTGCAACAATCTTCATTGGTGGCTCCTTACATCGAGGAGCACTTGGCGATTGTTCGCTCGGAAAACATCGGTAAGACGGATGCCTGGATTACACACCATCACATCGATGCATTCCCTACTTGGCTGCGACATCGTCTCATGGGCAACGCGAGCATTGAGCAACAACTAGCCTTCTTGGCGAGGGGTCCATCTTGCTCGATCACCACATTCCAGGCATATGAAATTAATGGGTACACATTTTACACACGGGCCCAAGACTTAAAGAGCACGAATCAGAATAGCGCTGTCCGCATCGATGCCGTGGGATACGACGGTACGGCTAGCACATATTACGGCAACATCGATGACATATGGGAGCTGGACTATGGACCTCTGAAGGTCCCTCTGTTTCGGTGCCAGTGGGTTAGGCTTGGTGGTGGAGGTGTAACCATTGATGCAAGTGGGATGACAACGATCGACCTGAGCAAGGTTGGATACTCAGATGAACCTTTCGTCCTTGCCAATGATGTTCGAAAAGTTTTCTATGTCAAGGACATGGCTAGCAAATCAAAGAAGGGGAAAGGGTCCGACGAGCCAAAGCGCCACGTGGTTCTCCCAGGCAAAAGGAAAATCGTGGGAGTCGAGGATAGAACTGACGAAGATTACGATCAGTTTGACGGGCAACCTCCGTTCACGGTGACGGTTGACCCGAGTATCCTCCTATCAAATGATGACACCCCTTACTCACGCAACGATCATAACGAAGGAATAATTGTGCGGAGAAAGTACGTGAGGACAAATGTTACATAGCTAAATTTATGTATGGACGATGTAAATTAAATTGAATCATTGAATATTATCCATGTCTTCCACTTGACCTTATTCAAGATCTATAATTACATCAAGAACCTTGGTACGTACTATCCATAGAATAGGGCATTATATATAAACACCGATCTTTTATCAAACACCATGTTAATTATATATAAACATATGTTAATTATATATGAATATAAAATATATTAACATATGAACATTATAATTATACATGAATATAAAATACAATAGAATAGGGCATTATAATAATTAGTCCCGGTTTGTTAAAAACCGGGACTAGAGGTGAATTTCATTGGGCGGGAAAACATCTTTAGTCGCGGTTTGAGCCACCAACGGACTATTGATGTCCACCTACCTGCGCCACGTGGCTGCCCGCAATCTTTTGTCCGGTTGGTGGATTCAACCGGGACAAAAGATATGATCTTTACTCCCGGTTGAAGCCACCAACCGGCGACATCTTTAATCCCGGTTGGTGGCTTCAACCGAAACTAATGTTCGTATCGTTGTTCCGGTTGGAGCCACCAACCGGGAGTAGAGAATCTTCCTACGGTTGTTGGTTTCAACGGGACAAATGACGCCGTGACTATATATAGCAAGGGCCTCACCGGGGATCCAACACTTAGCCATTTTCACACTTCGGAACGCATCGTCTTCGTCTTCGTCGCCGTCGCCGAGCCCGGTCGACGCCGCAGCACGCCGTCTCCGCCGTCTTCGTCGCCGTCGCAGTTAGCGCCGCCGTCCCCTAAGATTTCCCGACATTATGCGCTAGGGTTTGGCCGCCGTCGACGCCATCGCCATCGCAGCCATCGTCGCGGTCGCCGTCGCCGTCGCCGCCGCCCTCCCCACGCCACCCAGCCCCTTGCGCCCCCCCACGGCCCCCGAGCCGGCCAGCCCGTAAACCCTAAACGGCCGCGCGCCCCTCCACTCACGCGCCGCCGCCGCCACCCACCGCATCCTCGCCGCCGCCGCACTCGTGAATGTTAATGAATTTTGAGTATATGTGTATTTTGAATATATATGTATTTTGAATATATGAATTTTGTATGTATAGGTATTTTGAATATATGATTTTTGTATGTAAATGGACTGTTATATGTAAATGGACTGTTATTAGAGTGTTGAGAATTTTGAATTTTGAATATGTATTTACATATGAAATTTGAATGTTTATGGGAATTGTGAATTTTGTATTTTTGAACGAACGAGAACGCTAAAATCAACAAATGGTCGTGAACGAACGAACGGACGAACGAACGAACGAACGAGTGTTCGTTCGTTCGTTCGGTCGTGGACAGACGGACGTTCGCGAACGGACGAACGGACGTCTCCTTTCCTCAATTTTTCATTTCCTCTCCACTTCATCTCCCATCCTCCTTATCTCCCTCACATCATTCTCCTCTCTTTCTCTCCTCTCCTCTAGATGAACATACTTACGGACGTGAATGATATAACCGAATATTTTTTTTTCAGAATTCTTTGATTAAGTCCTCAACCCACAACAATCAAATGGCGGATTGTAACGAGGAACAGCTTCTCCATGATGAGATCGCACGAGGAATAGAGGTTTACAACGAGGACGGGAATGAAGATACAAATCAATACCTCAACGAGGAGGGGGACGTGCAAGGGAACGATGAGGAGAATGAGGGCTCCGCCTCCTCCTTCGCCTCCGCTGGACAGAAGAGGGCACGCGGGCAACGCGGTCTCAACAAGCGCATAGAGGGTCGACATGTCATAACGGAGGTAGAATCTGACGGTCGCCCTGTTGCCCCAGAGGACGCCGCAAGGAAGTTTGTGGCGCACAGCGGATGGGTGGTGAGGGATCACGTGCCCGTAAGCGTTGCCAACTGGAGGCGATCAAGGACAGGAGGAGATGAGCAGAGCTATCTCCCAGACTCAGAGAAAGAAATGCTGTGGACTACAATGCTGCAAATATTCACCATCCCAGACTCATAACAAGCAAGGGTCAAGGAATGGACGTTAAAGAAAATGGCGAGCTCTTCGGGAACTACAAGAAAGAGTTACACAAGAAATATATCCTGAAGGGCCGGACCACGACTTTGACAAGTTCCCAAAGCTCGAGAGATCATTGGGATGCTTTTGTTGAACATAAGACTGGGGAAGAAGCACAAGCTATCATAGAAAAGAACAAGGCCAATGCAGCTAAAAAGAAATACCATCACAAGCTTGGGTGGCGGCTATAAGAAAGCAATGGAGAAATGGGAGAAAATGAAAGCCGACCTTGAAGCGCGAGGTATCGTTCCGTGCACAACCACCTGGCCGGAACGAGCAAAGCACTGGTTTTATGCTCACGGCGGCTCACTTAATCCCGTCGATGGCACAGCTTATCTTTGGTGATGAAATTCAAGAAGCCGGACGGAGGTTAGAGGAAGCGCCGCAGCCACTTCCTCGGGCGCGTTCGAGCCCGACAGAGAGAAGGACGAGCTAACGCTCGCCCTCCAAAACCCAGAGCACCCGGGGCGAACGCGAGGAAAATGCGTCGTCCCCTGGAAATACGGATTCCAAGCTGACGTCGACACATATAAGAGCCGAATGAGGTCAAAGCAAGATAACGATGCGAGGTTCGCTGAGATGGAAATGAGGCTCTCGCAGATTGATCAGATTGTGGACGAAAGGCTGACCATAAGGTTGGCAGAGTTGCGGAGCCATTGGGTTAGCCAACAGCTGGCTTCAGCAACAGCCGCTCAACTACAGCAGCAGCGCAGCAACGGCGCTTCAACTGGAAATGAAGGCGATTTAGCCCCACAAGCTGAACCGGGTCCGCCATGCCCCGTTGATGACATCACACAACGAACACCATGTGAGCTGCACATTCCGCTAAAGAACATAACAATAAAGGTATGTTCGTACTTTTATGTTGTACGTATATTTCGTTGAATAACTTGTCAATCAATGTTCATTACTAACTAATAAACAATCTTCTCGAACAGGTCGCGTCGGGCATGGCCATTCCAGTAGAATGAGACGGCACCTACCACTCCCGACCCGTTCCACCTGTGTACTCGAAAGTTGAAATTGAACAGGTGGAACGCGGCTATGAAGATCTCGAGCTAAATATTGCCGGAGGAGACGGGGAGCTGACGCTAGGAGAAACAGCTCACGGAATATTTCTCTGGAGGAAGATCTTCATAATGTTTCCCGGACGTGGGTCGTCTCCTCCGTCTCCACGTGGGCCGTCTCCTCCGCCTCCACGTGGGCCGTCTCCTCCGCCTCCTTCACCGCCTCCGCCTCCTCCACCTCTGCGTCGCCTCCACGAGCACCGACTCCTAAACGGTCGTCTCCAACTCCACCGCCTTCTCGGACTCCTCCATCGCCACAACAAGCACCGACTCCTAAACGGACAACATCTCGAGCCACGTGGTCAAGGTCAACCAGCAAGTGGGCCAAGAAGCAAGAGGCCTAAACTTGACCCGCTCCCACCACCCCCCCAAAGAAAACGGCGTACGACATGACTCCAGAGGAGCTGCACAAGGCCATCCAAGCTGAAGTCAAGGCCCACTTCAGAAAGAAGTCTCCTGAGAAGCCTCCTGAAATCCCCCAGGAGACCAAGGACTTCTTCAGGAAGACGTACCTAACTCCACAGCCTAAACCGCAACCTCAACCGCTGTCCGACTACAACAGGACTATTCGGAAGGCTGTTGTCAAGGAAAAGAGAACGGGCAAAGATGTACCCTAGTTCAGTGTTCCAAATGTCGAGATCGACTTAAGACAATTTATGGAATCTGCTTGGAATTTCAATGGATCAATTACACGGCCGTGCTCCCGGCGAAGGCTCAGAAATACAAGTTCAAACTTGGAAAGCCTCTTGTAAAGCCGGATCAAGTGAAAAAGCTACCAACACGGATGTACCGCTTCCACAAGTGGTACATGCAAGAATCCAAGCAAGGGTGGAGAGATGGTAACGGGCAAATATTCACAGTACTATTTCATCGATGGAGGTGACGACTTCTATATCCGATTCGAAGACATATTCGACCTGTACCGGCTTGATGCCCTCGACGTCTCACTTCTAGCCACGCGGGCTCTGTAAGTTTCATTCGTTATTTCGTTTCTTACCTTCTTGTATTTAGTGACTAAAATTCTTTTAACCGTTGTAGAATGGTGATGCAATACGCAACATGCACGACGTAGCAAACATGGATTCATGGATCCACGCAAAATCAACGGCGTATTGGTTGATCATTTTCCGATCCAACACTTGGACAACATTTACAAGTCGGGTGATAAACCACTATCGGTCATTTATCCTTCGTCCTACAACACTTCGTAAGTATTTTCTTCCTTCCGTACCGATTTCAATCCCGTGTGCATACATAAATTTTTCATATGTGTCATCTAAACCAATTTGCAGATTCCACTGGGTTCGTTAGTAATTGACATGGATAACTCGCGGATCCATGTCTTTGACTCAATGAATAAACTAGAGTCCACATACGCAAAGATATTTGAACTGCTAAATAGGTAATGCCATCTTACTTGCTAGCTATTGCATATATGCGGTTCTCGATAATTACTAGCTAACTTTTAACCGCACGTAGGGCATGGGAACGGCTTCGGACTAATGTTCGCGAAATTGGAAAGATAAGCTCTCCGTGAGGATGAACTTTCCAGTGAGTAACATGCTCCAAAGTTGTTTTGAATTATTACTTTGTTCTAAAATATGAAATGTATATTAAATGTGTCGCCGTTTGTTCTTTAGTGTGCAAAACAGTCGCAGGACACCAACTTATGCGGATACTACGTCTGTGACTACATTCACCGCTTTGTGACCGATGTCACAACTATCGACGATATAGATGTACGTATAACAGCTATTCATACATTACGTATCGATTTTTTATTAACTTCATATATTTATTTCTCGTTTGATCGAATTAATGACAGCTTATGTAAGTAAGAGACAACCTTCCCCACGAGACTTTCATACAAGCCGCTCAGGAAGAATTGATGGGATTTATAAACGAGCAGATCATTGATCCCATGGGGAGTTCTATTTTAATTTAAGTAACTTAACCACCGGATCCACAAAATAGACAATGCTTTATAACATACGAAATATATGTGGATATTGTACATATATGTATATGTTTTGGTAATATATTATATGTATATATTTCCTTTCTTAAGTTTATTTATATGTGTGTAACTTATATATTTATAAATATATATTATATAATATATATTTATAAATATATATGTGTAAAATATATATATGTGTGTAATATGTAGTATGTAGCACTGTTGGAGAAAGAATAAAATTAAAAAATATAAAAATTCTTTAGTTACGGTTGGAGCAACAACCCTAAACTAAAGATGACGGAGCCACGTTGCCGGATGCGCCATCTTTAGTCCCGGTTGAAGCCACCAACCGGGAACTAACGATGACGCAGATCGGCCACGTGGCTCCACCATCTTTAGTCCGGTTGGTGGCTTAAACCGGGACTAAAGGTGCATATGTAGTCCAGTTATTTAACCGGGACTAGAGATCGATCGCCCATCTCTAGTCCCGGATTCGTAGTCCTGGTTTGACAACCGGGACTACTGAGGGTTACGAACCGGAACAGTTGTGGCTTTCTCCAGTAGTGAATGTTTTTTCTCGCCAAAAGTGCAAACATCCCACTCCAACCGATATGATCCGGCACTAATCTGTTACTTGTCAATGTTGGTTAGTGGTAATAACTAGCACTGATATGTGGTCGAACAATCAATGTTGGATAGTTATAAGATCTGACACTGCTCAACAGTATTAGGTAAATTAAGCATGGCCATAGAGCGAACTCGTTTTTTTGGGCGAGTCTATCATCAGTGCCAGGTTTTGTCGAACCGGTTGATGTACTATTCCATGGTAGTGTATTATCCGTGGAATTAATATAGGGTTAAGAAAACCAAACAGAGCAACCGGGTCGATGTCCTACCCTGCTGATTATTGCCTAAGCGGGAACAAATTTTTCTGTGCAATTATATAGTGGACACATCAGCACAGCACCAAACATGTAACATCTATTAGAACTGTACCTCCCTCAACTCACGCTAAAGAGTCGAAGGCCATTGATTAATTCATGACTCCACTGAACATTTTATTGTAACATTCATGCAGCATCTCCCAAAACATTTTTTTTTTTACAACTGCAATAGTCATGTAGTGACCAAACAATTGTCAAAAGGAATGTTGCTTGTTCTCTGTGATGAAAAGACGTAGTGATGAAGCCAACAATTTTATCCTATGAAATCAATTATCATTGTTTGATTTTTTATGGGATCATTTACATAAAATTTAATGAATTTATATGGAGAAAAACTAGTACTTATAAAAGTGTTAATGAAAAAGCTGTGGATTCAGCCGACCCCACAGCTTATACGTGGCTCCATCACGGGAAGGGTGAGGCCATGTATTTATTTGCCAGTTTGACAACCATAGGTGGAGGAATCATGTAGATGTATCGTTTGCATGCTTTGTAGCATGTGTTTAAAAGGTGGTGTGTGCGTGCATAGACACATTTTTTTTATTCATTGATTCAGTTTAAAATTATTATAATTTAAATTATTAAGAGTAATCTAAAATAAATAAAATAAATAAACAGATGGATTATTACGATAGATTATTATTATAATTTACAACCCATATTAGTATAATCTGATAATCTCCTCCAAAGTTTTTTTTCAGATTATTGGGTGGCTGAAGACTCATGCCCTTGGATACCTGAGAGAAATTGCCCATCTCTCCTATCCGCTTACCATATCTTTTTTATTGGATGTTTTTTTCATGAATATTTATTTATTAATATATGATAATATTTTTTAGCTACGTTGTATTTGTTATATACAGTGACAAAAGGATGACCAAGGCATCCAAAATAGCTGAGGCATTATATACTTGAGCATTTCAAACCCATTAATCTATGTCTCCAATAATATAGAGAAACAAACAGCTCGTCGTTTATTTTACTTTAGCTTATTTTACTCTAGTTTATAGTAATTTGGTTCAATAATTTAGATTATAGGAATTTTAAGATGAAACTAATAGGGTAGGGTCTTAGTTGAGTGCTGTGAAAATGGTTTTCTAATCACAGAAAATACTTGGGACACAATTCAGCCAGAACGTTACAGTTGGGCCTGAGTGCATATGGTAACATGGGGGCATATTCAGCCTAGCACATCCATGTTGGGATCGAACGGGACCTGTCAACATGCCCCATGTGCATCTTTCCATTCACTAGTGAAGAAAGACACACTAGTCCCAGTTTATAACTCTTAGTAGTTTCGGTTATCAAACTGAGACTATGAATTCGAGACTAGAGATGAGATATCTCTAGTCCCGGTTAAATATTCGGGACTAGAAATGTATCTTTAGTCCCGGTTAGAGCCACCAACTGGGACTAGAGATGGCGAAGCCATGTGGCCAGCTTCAATCGGGACTAAATTTTTTTATTTTTTTTAAATTGCTCATGTTCGTCGCTTGATGTTGCTTGTTTAATTTTTTTTTAATTTTGCTGTTAGCTTGCTATTGTTAGCTTGCAAATATGCATAGATATGCAAACAACATCGAAATTATTTTTTCATACATATATATGCAAACAACATCGAAATTATTTTTTTAATGATCGAATACAACAAAATGCAACAACAAAATTCACACATATATACAACAAATTGTCCACAAATTTGTTCACACGTATATACAACAAAATCGTCCACACTATATATACAACAAAATCGTCCACACTATATATATACAACAACAACATCAATTTTCCACTCTCGCTGTTGCCGCCGGCTCCCGCTCGCCGCTACAGTTGGCTCCCGCTCACCACCGGTGAGGAGATGGCACTCCGCTGTCGCCACCTCCCTCCCTTGCTTGCCAAGGGGAGAGGAAGAGGGGAGAGGGAGAGGGAGAGAGAGGGAGAGGGAGAGAGCCGAGGGGAGAGGGAGAGAGATCTGAAAAATATGCCAAGTGTTGGATCGGTGGAGAAGACGATGCACGGGATATATATAGCCACAAATTTTAGTCCTTGGTGTCATCAACGGGACTAAAGATAATTTTCCGCTATTTCAATTCATCTTTAGTCCCGATTGATGGCACCAACCGGGACTAAAGATAATTTTCGCTATTTCTAATTCACCTTTAGTCCGGTTAGTACCACCAACCGGGACAAAAGATAATTTTCCGCTATTTTTCTAAATTTATTTGATCCCAGCTAGGGTTAACAATTAAATAATTCATTAAATAGGGCCAAATTAAATTTATTAAATATAGGTTTAAAACAATAATATTAAAATTTAATCAAATATAGATAATCCTAGACATTAATGTGCTCCTCTAGATATTGTTCCTCTTTTGCCCCTCGCTTTTCTTCATTTTCATCTGCTGTTGAGCAAGACAAGAAAATTCGACTTTTTATAATTTTTATGGACTTAGTAGCACACGAGAGGTAACCACAGAAAATTTGAGCGTAAACAAGCAAAAGACATGGCCTGTGAAAATTCGGAAGACACGCTTAGAATCAAAAGAAGCTTTCGGGCTCGAAAAGGCAATCTTCGAGGCTTTTTGGGCAAAATAAGATCGCCGAACGCGGCGAAGCTGCAAACGAACGCATCCAAAAATTTTTTCTGATGGATTTTCATATATGGAATGTCTCGATCGGAGTCCGTATGCGAAAGTTATGACCGTTTTAAAAACCGACTCCGAGTTAGAGTACGAAACGGAAACAATGCACGTAAAACTTGTTAAACGCAAATAAACTACACGTGACGGCGGGGTTTAAATGTTCTCATCAATATTGTACATTCCTCTGATTCGTATATTATCACCAAAATAATTTTACAAAAGATTTTGTATATTGAGAATCATTAGTTAATAACAAGATGATGATATGTAATAACAAAATTAAAGCTTCCTTCTATCTTCAATCACCCACCTCCACACAACACCATACCCTTTGAAATTACAGATCCCCTTAAATTAATTTTTGGCCATTTGAATCATGTAGCAAAATTTATATATTTTTATTAGGTTCAGTTAAAAAATAAGAACATTCACTTTTATCCCGATTGGTGTTACCAACCGGGATAAAATAGCATCTCTAGTCCGGTTGGTGTTACCAACCGGGACTAAAGATGATGTCGAGGGTTGTCGAGCTGTCGGAGCACTGACATCTTTAGTCCGGTTGGTAGCACCAACCGAGACTAAAGATAGTATCTTTAGTCCTGGTTGGTGTTACCAACCGAGACTAAAGATGCCTGACGCTCTGACAGGTCCTGACAACATTTGAACCGGAACTAGAGGTGATCTTTAGTCTCGGTTCGTGAAACGAACCGGGACTAATGTTCCTAGAAATCCGTAGACTTTTTAAACCGAGACTAGAGATCATCTCTAGTCCAGGGTGCAACTTAAACCAAGACTATTATAGTTTTTGCCACTTCAATCAAAGATGGTTTTCCTAGTAGTGATTCGGCACTTCCGTGACTTGCGACATGTAATTCCAGGTCTCCCCCACTTTTTCCTCGAATAAAATTTGATCGGCCCAATCCTTGGGCCATCCTGGCAATAAATAAAAAAATAATAACCAGGTCTCTTCTTTCCCGTATGGCACTCCGCCATTATTTGCTGAAGCAGCGTGCGCACATATTGCAAGCCACTTGTCAACTCTCATTGTTGGTTGATATCTCTGGCCATCGAACCAAAGACGTGCGATGGGCTCGGTCCACCCATGCTCATGCATGCCAAAATAGAGAGGAACGATTCTTTAGGGCTCTCTCACGTACATCTTCAATTCAAACCTACGTGATGATCGGACACGTCGTTTTTCTTCGAAGGACTCACCCCCGATTCCCTTACCGCATGCAATATAAAGAAAACGTTACCCGTTTTGTTGGTGCCAATCGACTTACGGCTTGACCAAACCATACGCTCAGACTATCAGTCTTAAGATGTGGTGAAGGGGAACAGAACCGTCATAGGCTAGGTGCGAGCACAACAGCCACACAGGGCCCCCAGTTTTTGGACACCGCCACCTCGGAGTGGACCTGCAGCCTGGCCTGAGTTCAATTGCCCATGAGCGAGGAGGCAAGGAGTCAGGAACATTGCTAGGCGCCCATGAAGAAGGCTAATGTCATTTTTTTCATTGTTTCATGAATCTCATGAGCTTGCTCCAAAGAACTACTTCATAACACATAGCTTACTGCCAACATCGAAAACTTCGAACTTGGCCTCAAGTGCATCCCACATGTCCTTATCCAAAGGCATGTGCATGTACACGTCCACTATGTTACAGCCAATACATTAATGAATGCTTCATGGTATAAGCAATCCGCACACTCGAACTTAGCCTTCTCCTTAGGGGAGAGAGGCTATTCAGTCGACTTGCCTTGTGAAACAAAGAAATACTATGCCGTCAACCACAACAGTGCATGTGCATTTCATCTCTTATAATTTGAACCATGTGGTTTCAATGATGCAGCAAAGCCAATTATAGAAAAAGACCTATGAAGTTTTTGGATTGTTAAAAATCTATTCATAATTCAACATAGTTTCATCAAGCATGACGTATGAATAAAAGGATGATTTACTGATAGTGCTAAACATGAACATGCTAATAACAATAATAATATCATTTAGTAACATGTTTAACGATAAAGTAAATAGAATAGCATACTCGAAGAATGCTCCGGATCCAGATATGATGGTATTGGTGACGTTGCCACCATTGACGTTGTCGTTCTCTGCTCCTTCATTGCCGTCGTTCCCTTCATTGCCGGTGCCAGGGTTCACCTTTTCGTCGGCCTATGTCGTGCCGTCCCTCGCCGGCACGGCGAATTTCGTGCAAAAACCGCGAAAACCGGCCGGTGATGAACAGTAACAAATTTGAATTTGAACGATTTCGTGCGTACCGCGAAAACCGCGCCAAAAACTGCGAAAACCGCGCAAAACACGTGAAAACCGTGGAAACCGTGAAAACCGTAATTTAAATTTGAACCAAATCTAAATCCGCGTCATGCCGCGGTTTTCGCTCAAACCGCGCGAAAACCGCGCTACATACCGCAGTTTCGAGGCAAACATCGCGAAATTTATATTTTTATAAAAAATATATTTTTTGTGTTAAAATGATTTTTTTCAAATTTTTGAATTCCCATGAAATTATTTAAACGAAACCGCGGGGATGTCATGCCGCACCCCTGCGAAACGGGCGAAAACCACGAAAACCGTGGCGGTTTTCGCGGAAATGAAAACCCTGGCCGGTGCTAGTTGACATTGACATAGAAAAAGCATAAGATGATGTAAAAGAAGCCATGTCGAGAGCAGTCGCATGAAGAACATGCTTCCTAAAAACTTGATCGTCCGTCTACCCATGCAGGTATTCAGGTGGACGAAGTTTCGAAGACATGGTCGTCCTGAACACACGTGCGTGCAAGTGATCAGGACCAGGGAGAGCCTTTGCAGCACAGGAGATAGTGTCTCTCTCTATCCCGGAGGAGGGAGATAACGTCGCATAAAGATGAATCGGAAGAGGGAGATAATGTTTGTCTATCCCAGAGGAGAGAGATAACATCGTATGCGAGAGGAACGTTATGAGAGGGATTGATGGCATATTATGGTCTCGTCATAACGTCGTATGTGAGAGGAACGTTATGAGAGGGATTGATGGGGTATTATGGTCTTGTCATAACGTTGTATTCGAGGGGAATGTTATGAGAGGGATTGATGGCGTATTATGATCTTGTCCATTACAGGAGTAACGCCACCATTAATGTCCGTTGGTTATGCCTTTGCTCGTAAAAACGACCAGCCAACCAACCCTGTCCCATGCATGCCATGCCACACCAGCTCGGTGCGCGTGCAGTATTGGCACCACCACCTCAACTACTCAATAAGTGCTCTCAATTAATAGACTATTTAAGGTTAGGTCCTTTTCTGTTGGTTTCTTTGAAGGTGCACTACTGGAGAAACCATCATTGGTTGAAGTGACAAAACCACAGTAGTCCCGGTTTAAGTTGTACCCGGGATTAGAGATGATCTCTAGTCCCAGTTTAAAAAGTCTAGGAATATTAGTCCCGGTTTGTGTCACGAACCGGGACTAAAGATCACCTCTAGTCTCGGTTCAAATGTTGTCAGAGCCTGTCAGAGCGCCGGACACCTTTAGTCCCGGTTGGTGTTACCAACCGGGACTAGAGATGCTATCTTTAGTCCCGGTTGGTGCTACAAACCGGGACTAAAGATGTCTGGCACTCTGACAGATTCTGACAGCCTCTGACACCATCTTTAGTCCCGGTTGGTAATACTAATCGGGACTAGAGATGCTATTTTTGTCCCGGTTGGTGTTACCAACCGGACAAAAGTGAATCTGCTTATTTTTAACGAACCTAATAAAAATATATAAATTTTGCTACATGATTCAAATGGCCAAAAATTAATTTAAGAGTTTCGTAATTTCAAAGAGTGTGGTCTTGTGTGGAGGTGGGTGATTGAAGATAGAAGAAAACTTTAATTTTGTTATTACATATCATCATATTGTTATTAACTAATGGTTCTCAATATACAAAATCTTTTGTAAAATTATTTTGGTGATAATATACGAATCGAAGGGATGTACAATATTGATAAAGACATATAAACCCTGGTCGTCACGTTAGTTTATGCGCGTTTAATAAGTTTTACGCGCATTGTTCCCGTTTCGTCCTCTAACTCGGAGTTGGTTTTTAAAACGGCCATAACTTTCGCATACGGACTCCGATCGAGACGTTCCATATATAAAAATCGATCGGAACAAAATTTTGGATGCGTTCGTTCGCGCTTTGCCGCGTTCGGCGATATTATTTTCCCCAAAAAGCCTCGGAAGATTGCCTTTTCGAGCCCGGAAGCTTTTTTCCGATTTTGAGCATATCTTCCGAATTTTCCACAGGCCACGTCTTTTGCTTGTTTACGCTCAAATTTTATGTGGTTACCTCTAGTGTGCTCCTAAGTCCATAAAAAATATAAAAAAAATAAAACAAAAAAGTCAAAATTTTCCTATCTTACTCAACAGCAGATGAAAATGAAGAAAAGCGAAGCGAGGGGCAAAAGAGGAACAATATCTAGAGGAGCACATTAATGTCTAGGATTATCTATGTTTGATTAAATTTTAATATTATTGTTTTAAACCTATATTTAATGAATTTAATTTGACCCTATTTAATGAATTATTTAATTGTTAACCCTAACCTGGACCAAATAAATTAGAAAAATAGCGAAAAATTATCTTTTGTTCGGTTGGTGGCACCAACCGGGACTAAAGGTGAATTAGAAATAGCGGAAAATTATCTTTAGTCCCGGTTGGTGACAACAACCGGGACTAAAGATGAATTAAAAATAGCGGGAAATTATCTTTAGTCCCGGTTGATGCCACCAACCGGGACTAAAGATGAATTGGAAATAGCGAGAAATTATCTTTAGTCTCGGTTGGTGCCACCAACCGGGACTAAAGATGAATTGGCTATATATATATATATCCCCGGCTCGCATCGTCTTCTCCACAGATCCAACACTTAGCACATTTTCAGATCTCTTTCCCTCTCTCTAGCTCTCTCCCTCTCCCTCTCCCTCTCCCTCTCTCTCCCTCTCCCCTCGGCAAGCAAGGGGAGGGGAGGAAATGGCGGCAACGGGGGAGGAGGTGGCGGCACGGGGCGTCATCTTCTCACCGGCGGCGAGCGAGCGGGAGCCGACGGCGGGCGGGAGCGATGGCGAGCCGAGCAAAAAATTGATGTTGTTGTATTTTATTGTATATAGTGGATTTTGTTGTATATATGTGTGAACAAATTTGTGATAGTATTTGATCTGTGATTTTTTTTTTGATTTTGAAGATGTATTTGATATGTGGAGAAAAATGTATTGTTCATTGCTATTTGTGAATCTGTGATATTTGATTTCGATTCGTGATGATTTTAGGATTTTGACAAGAAAAAGCAAAAGAATCCGAGGGCAAGTTGGAGAAATGGCAAATTAAAAAATTTTTTAAAAATAATCTTTAGTCCCGGTTGAAGCCACCAACCGGGACTAAAGATGACGGAGCCGGCCACGTGGCTCCGCCATCTTTAGTCCCGGTTGGTGGCTTCAACCGGGACTAAAGATGCATTTCTAGTCCCGGTTATTTAACGGGACTAGGGATTGCTCATCTCTAGTCCCGAATTCGTAGTCCCGGTTTAACAACCGAGATTACTGAGGGTTACGAACCGGGATAATTGTGGCTTTCTCCAGTAGTGGTGGTATTAATCTTTAACATTAAATATGGGCCTTTGAAATTACTAGGATTAAAATTGGCCTAGTCCATTTAATTCTAACATATGGAAGCATACCATATAGCTGGATACGGGTTAGATAACTAACGCAGAGAAGTCTTACAAAATAAAAGAACCTAAGCATAACCACACAAATTGCTTGAGAGCTGAAGATACTGTAACAGTGTAAGTGTACCCCTCGAACTCCAAACTGTAGTGATAGAAGACCGTAGCGAGCAAGTCATGGGGCATCCATGTTGTCGAGAATTGGCAGCATCCTGTAAAAGAAAGAACTTGTGCACGAGATGGACACAAAAATGACAGATCGTTTAATTGTGGATATATTGTTCATCATTAAGGTCCACAAATAACTGAGCTGCTATTATTTATGCACCGTACACTAGTACAGAAACTTCCATCCGTAACGGGCCCAAATATGCCTGAAGCACTTGGGCCGTCAGAACGAAGTCATCTCAATCGGACCGTTATTTGCACCGTTGCAGATGTACTCGTACAACCCCAATTGTAAATAGTCCGTCAGCGATGAAACACATCTGTGACGGGCCCAACTGTAAGCCCGATTGAGATAACCTAGGATATCTCAATCGGGCCATAGTACGAGCCCGTCAGAGATGAAGGTAATCGGTGATGGGCTCAAAAATAAGGCCCGATTGAGATAGAATTTATAGCCCATCACCGATGACTCATATCGGTGTCGGGCTGTCATTGACGCCCGTTAGAGATGTCTGTGCCCCGTTACAGATGTCGTTTAATTGGCCCGATTGAGATATAGTTCGTACATACTATAAATGCACCAGCAACCGCCGTGTGAATTCATCCCACTGTTCACTTTTTTTTGGGAGGTTGGAGGGGCGAATTTTTGTTATTTTAAAAAAAACAGGAATATATTAGAAGTACGTATAAAGGTTGATTCTTTTTTACAATTTAGTAGTATGATAACTAATGTTTTGTTAAATTTTGTAGAGATGGATCGAAGTTGGATGAATGCGACAACTTTAAAGCGTCATTGCAAGGAGTATAGAGATGGCGTTTTAAGTTTTATGAACGTCGCGGAGGAGGATAGGAGAAGAAGAAATAGCAAATACATGTGTTGTCCATGTAGAGATTGCAAGAATGAGATTTTGTTTAGCGAAGAGGAGGTACACTCTCACTTGATACAACGAGGATTCATGAAGGACTACACATGTTGGGTGAAGCATGGAGAGACAGAATTGGATAATGGTGCAACTGCAGACAGCATCGGTGCCGACAATCATGAAGATGAAGATGAGCGTGACATGTTTATTCCATCTCCATTGGGCGGTGAAATGGTTGATGTGGATCCTAATATGCTGCAAGAGATGTTACGTGATATTGAGGAGCAAGTTTGCGACAGTTTGCTCGGGCTGCTGCTTAATATGCCTGGAAAGACAAAGGACGGCTTGAATGCTCGCCTAGATCTGCAGGAATTGAACATTCGCAGTGAGCTTCAGCCTGTTACGGATGAAAAGACAGGAAGAGTGTACCTCCCACTCGTTTGCCACACATTGTCGAAGAATGAAAAGATCGCAATGTTGTCATGCCTGTCTGATATTAAGGTTCCTTCGAGCTATTCAACAAGGATAAGTAAAGACGTTAAATTGGAGGATCTAAAAGTGGTTGGAATGAAGTCTCACGATTGTCACGTGCTGATCACACAGATCTTACCAGTTGCTATCAGATGTATTCTACCACCCAAAATGCGTCACACAATCCAACGTCTTTGTGCCTTCTTCAATGCAACCGACCAGAAGATTATAGACCCCGAAGATCTAGATCAGATGTAGGCTGATATTGTCAATACCCTGTGTCACTTGGAGATGTATTTTCCACTATCTTTCTTCGATATCATGGTTCATCTCCCTGTTCATCTAGTGAAGCAAACAAAAATATGTGGCCCAGCTTTTCTAAGGGAGATGTACCCGTTCTAGAGGTATATGGGAGTTCTTAAGTCGTACGTTCGAAATAGAGCAAAACCAGAGAGGAGCATCATTGAAGGGTACATGACGGAGGAGGTTCTTGAGTTCTGCATCGACTTTATGGCCGAGACTGATCCTATTGGAGTTCCTGCGTCTCGCCATGAAGGAAGGTTAGCAGGCCTTGGCACAATAGGCAGAAAAAATTTGTTCCCGATCAAGCTACCTATGCGCAGGCTCATTTCACTGTGCTACAACATATGGCTGAAGTAACTCCATATTTTGAGGAGCATCTAGCAAAAGTCCGACAGGACAACATGGGTCGATCAGACATGTGGATCAACAGAGAACATACTACTCGCTTCAATGAATGGTTCAAGAATCGTATCGCACGATCGACCGATGACCCAACTGAGATAATACGAAGGTTGGCAAGGGGCCCAAGCTAGGATGTTGACACATGGCAAGGGTATGATATCAATGGATACGCATTCTACACCGTCACACAAGATAACAAAAGGATGTAGAATAGTGGAGTCCGTATAGATGCATATCAGGATAAAGCTGGATCGAACACATATTATGGCCGCATAGAGCAGATTTGGGAGATGAACTACAAGAGCTTCAAAGTCCCTTTGTTTCGTTACAGCTGGGTGAATATTCGAACCGGAGTTAAAGTTGACAAGAAAGGATTCACTTTAGTGGATTTGGCCAAGGTTGGATACACGGACGAACCATTCGTCCTAGCCAAGCAGGTCGAGCAGATTTTCTATATAAAAGACCTCGCAAACAAGAAGCTGCACGTTATTAGGGATGGCAAACGAAGAATTGTTGGGGTTGACAACGTCGTCGATGAAGAAGAATAAAACCAGAATCTTCATGTGAGACCTCAGATCGAACTTGACGATGATCCCGAAGACGAAGTGGCATACGCTCGCTTAGACCATTCAGAAGGCATATCCTTGTAAATAGAGTCTTTGTAGTAATATAATTTGTAAATTGATGAATGTGACGAAGTATTTTGTACGCCTTAATGAATGATCTGCATACATTTCATGCCTTAATATCTTATGGGTTTTTATAAATTTAATGGCAAATTTACACTATTTAAATAATTTATCTCTTAATTATAATAATTTTTTAAAATATAATGGCAATTGTAAACTAATTTAATAAGGCACATTTTAATTTATCATGGTTTTTTAAAAATTTAATGCTAAATGTACACTATATAAATAATTCATCCATTAATTATAATATTATTTAGAAATATAATCCCAAGTAGAAACTAATTTAATAAGACATATTTTAATTTTATATGGGTTTTTTAAATTTAATGGCAAATTTACACTATATAAATAATTCATCCGTTAATTATAATAATTTTTAAAAATATAATGGTAATTGTAAACTAATTTAATAATACATATTTTAATTTATCATGGTTTTTTAAAATTTAGTGCTAAATGTACACTATATTAATAATTCATCTCGTTAATTATAATATTTTTTAAAAATATAATCCCAACAAGAAACTAATTTAATAAGGTATTCGATGTGGATGACACATCCGTATCGGCCCATCATCGCCGATGCGGATGACGATCATCCGTATCGGCGTTGTTTTAATGCCCGATGCGGATGATTGTCATCCGTATCGGTTGTACTACAAGGGCCCGTCAGAGATGACTCATCCGTATCGGGCCCTAATAGTCAACACGTCAGAGATGACGTTGACTAGGGTTACTTAGTCAATCCTCTCCTCCCCTCCACGCCGCCACCTCCTCCCCTCCGCGTCGCCGCCTCTCGGATCCACGCGTGCCATCGCCGCCACCGCCTCCTCTACTCCACGCCGCCGCCTCCTCTCATCATCTCCTCCACACCGCCGCATCCTCTCCTCCTCTCCTCCACGTCGCCTGTCTCCTCTCATCCTCTCCTCCACGCCGCCTCCTCCTCTCCTCCTCCCCTTCACGCCGCCGCCTCCCCGTCGACTCCGAGCCCGGACGCCTCATCGCTGAGCCTGGACGCCTCCTCCTCCACACCGGTTAGTACACACGCCTCCTCCTCCACGCCGCCTTCCTCCTCGCAGGCCGCCTCCTCCTCCATTGCTCGCTGGTTAGTTGATCTTCCATTGCTCTTTTGTTGCTCTTATGGATGCTCAAGATGATTTACATACATATATTCTTGATGCTTGTGATGATACGGTTAGATTTATTATGCTTGGATGATTGTTAACTTTATGGAAAATTTATGCTTGGATTGGATGCTTGGAAAATTAATCTGTGCCCTGTGTTAGTTGGCTAGATCAATTAGATAATTGACAATATTAGTAGTAATTTTGGTTACAAATTTTGTCCAACCATCCCATCCTTGGATCCTGTTACTAGAACCAAACCCATGAGGTCTTCTTGCATTTCATACTTTTCAATCTACATTCACTAATTTATTATGAGCTTCATGATCATTGTGGTAAATAGCATAGCAATAGGAAGATACATAACATCACATGTTTTAGGAGGGCAAGTAGTGGATTTAACACTAATGTAAACTGATGGCTGGACATTCATCCGCATATTTCTGCATCACAGATGACTGCCCGCAATGCTGTACTTCTGTTCTGACATGTACATATGTGCATGATGCACAAAATATTTCCATTTCCTTGATATTGATTGAATTTCTGTGCTGTAGTTTATATATCTAGTTGTGTTCATGTCAATTAATTGGGGACTTATTTTTCATTTTGGTCGCAGCCTACATGATACGGTTTCTATCAAGTTTTGTGCTGTAGATGGCTGTCATTTCCTTGATATTGATAGACTTAGTTTCTATAAGTTTTGATGCTTGTGCTATAGATGCTTGTGATGATTGTTCTGGGATGAATTAATTTAGCCTTTTTTCTTGGTCCGGATTTACGCTATGATGCTTGAATGATACTACGCTATACTCTATCTTGCTATACTGCTATGATGCTTGACTGATATGGGTGAATGATAAGACTGCTATGATACTCTTGGCCCTATGATACTCTTGGACATAACTTGTTGTTCCTTTCCTCACCTTTCTTCTCTCCACTCTTCTTCCTGGCCAGTGATGAATGCTCAACATTAGACCATGAGAAGACCATCTACACTTGTTCCTTTTTGGGGACAAGATACTGGATCTGTTAATATTACATAAATTTGGGTTTTTAACTACACTTGTTCTTTTCAAGTGTTGTTCCTTTCCTCACCTTTCTTCTATTCACTCCTCTGGATTTCTTCTCTACTCTTCCTGGCCAATGATGAATGCTCAAGAACAGACCATAAGAACGGATCATCGACACTTGTTCTTTTTTTTTGGGCACTACAAGTTCTCTTTTTTGTTTCTACAAATGTTCTTTTTAGCAAAAATACAACCATCTACACTTCTTATTTTGATTTAGGGAACTACACTTTTTTTTTTGATAAAAACAGAACATCTACACTTGTTAATTTGTTTTTTTATCTATACTTATTTTTTTTTTGAAAAAAACAGCCATGGACACTTGTTCTTTTTTTTGGGGCACTACACTTCCTCTTTTTTTGCAAAAAAAAGAGGCCAAGTTGATCCATTCAGATATATATTCATCATAGCCACAACCAAATTGATCCATTCATATATATATTCTACACTTGTTATTTTGTTTTTGAGAACTACACTTGTTTTTTATAAGAACAGATCGAGGGGCACTACACTTGTTCTTTTTTTTGATAAGAACAGACTATCTACACTTGTTCTTTTTTTGATCTACACTTGTTCTTTTTTTGGATGGCACTACACTTGTTTTTTTGATAAGAACAGACTATCTACACTTGTTTTTTTTTGATCTACACTTGTTCTTTTTTTTGATGGCACTACACTTATTCTTTTTTCTTGCTTTTCTCTAGGACCTTACTCTAAACATTCCTTTCGGAGACAATATATTATCTAGTATATAAGGGACTGTTCAGTGCCTTATGAAGTTCTGTAACCACGTTGGAGGAGGCACCAACACCATCCACGTTGTTCAGTCCGGGGAACCATGTTGTTCCCCTTGTTCACCAACACGTTGTTCATAAGGCACTGAACAGTCCCTCGGACATGAACAAGGGGAAACACGTTGGAGGAGGGCACCAACACCATCCACTGAATTCATAGTCAATTCCCCTTGATCATATTACAATTGCAGGGAGCTATGAATAAAAACGGTAAAAGGGTGAGAGCGAGGTTGACGAAAAAGTCCTCAGGGAGAATTACAAGCGGAGGAGGAGGGTGGCTGTCGACATGCTCCATACTCACAGAAGATCCTAACTTGTGGTCAGGACAATAATGCTCTAACAGCTAATGCTTATGTGGCAATTCACGAGAATAAGGCAGAAGATGTTAGCAACGAGAACTTGAACATTGCCACTGAAAACAGAGAAAGCACACCTCTAAATCAGGGAGACCGGCGGCAGCTGTGGCGGCGGGAGCAAAGACTGCGGCGGCGGCGGCGGGTAGTACTGTTCGATCACGATGGGCGGATAGAGGTAGTCCGCCGTCGTGCGCGTCACCGGCGGCTTCCATGGTGCCGCCGAGGCATTGAGACGGGAACGGGGAAGGCAAGCCATCATTGCCATATATAGCCGCACTATCTAAGCATTGCCATATCTCTCGCTATTCAAAGTTTGATGGAGATACACGAGTACTGCTACGCCATACTCTAAGAAAGAGCAAGACAGAAAGATTATGAAGCAAAGGGAGAAAAGCAAGAAAAAAGACCGTGATCCGGATCATGACATGGGAAAGAGACCAAGATCGGTGAATAAGGCTACTACGATGGATCATGACATGTTGAAGAGATCAAGATCGGTGAAGAAGGTAGGAAGAAGGCGTCGAGGCCTCTCCACGGGTCATCAGGAGCAGCTGGATGCGGATACGGACGAGATGACTAAGATAAGTTATTTCATTGATCCTGACTCATTGGAGTGTGAGATTTGCTTCATGTCTCTCGAAAGAATGGAGCCTAGCCAAGAACATAGGTAAATGCAGTTTTGTCTTGAATCATGCATATGGTTAACCATGCTCATCGTTGAGAAAAATTTATAGCAGTAGCTTCTTTTGGCTGCAAGACTGTCTTTGTATATCTGTTTATCTGTTATTGATCTAACATTTTTTCATGAACTAGCTGGTGGCCTTATTGAACTAGCCTTTGGCCTGATAGTGGAGATACTGGAGAAGAGAGCTCTCTTACACATTGCAATAAATAAATAGCCATCTATACTTGACTTTTTTTCTGTTTTTTGGGGTTAGTACACTTGTTATTTTGCTGTGGCTGTGACTGTGAAATATATATGTGATGAATATATATGTGAATGGATATGGCTGTGGCTGTGATAAATATATATGTGAATGGATATGGATATGGTTGTGGCTGTGGCTGTGATGAATGTATATGTGACTGGATCAACATGGCTATGGCTGTGATGAATGGCTGGGGCTGGAATGGCTAGGGCTGGGGCTGGGCTGTGATGATATCTGTCCATTTTTTGCAGCGGGTATGGCTAGCAAAGACCTGAGGCTAGCCAAAAAAAATTATTTTTTTTGATAATAAACTCATCCCTGACGGGGCATTGTGGAAAAGCCCGATAGAGATAGGACATCCGTAACGGTATCAATCTAAAAGCCCGATAGAGATAGATAGGACATCCGTGACGGGCTACTTAAGCCCGTTAGAGATATGTCATCCGTGACGGGCAAAAAACTGGGACATTGTTTGACCTCGTGTTTGGTCAACCCTATCGGTGACGGCCCGGTAACCACGACCCGTTAGAGATGAGTTGTCATCTGTGACGGGCTTATAAATAGGCCTGATTGAGATGTGTCATCCGTGATGGGCGTTCAACCCCACTGGTTTGACTTTCAAACTCATCTGTGACGGGCATTTTTTATGGCCCGATTGAGATAATATGCATCCGTGACGGCCTTGTGCCCGTTAGAGATATTTTCTCATATCAGTGACCTTTTCACAGTGACGGGGGACCAACCCGATAGAGATGAGGGTTAATGCCCGTTAGAGATAGCCGGTGCTGGCGTAGTGGTAAATTTTCATATCAGAAAGCACCTATGCAATAGATTTGGCATATCAGTTCACTGATGTATTTTTATCATGCCAGATGACTTCTATTCCTATTTCGTATTGTACAGTAAACCACCCTTTGCATGATTGGGGCTGATATGCTTTTTTGCTAGCTGGGGCAGTGGGCTATGTGAAGTTCTCTCTGTTCTGGTGATCTCCAGTTTATAATTTCAATCTGAATTATGCTGGCAAAAGTCTGAATCAGAGCAATTTTCCTTTTTGAAGAAAGGAACAAGAGCGATTATTAGAGATACAGTTCTATGAACATGGCAGATTGCAAAGGGTGAACCTCTACTTCTCAGTTCTGTCCAATAAATGCTTCTCCGGTGCACTTTCTTTGGCTAGTGCTGGGTGCAGACCAAGTGTGGCACTCTCGTTCTCACAATATATTTATCTTTAATTTACTATGAAAAAGGAATCATAATGGTGATTTTTGGTCTGTCGTGTCACAATACTCCCTCCGCTCTCCATGACGATCATTCATACTCCAATAATATAGGGAAAAAACTTCAACTACCATGAGAACATTTCAGTTTTCGTCTACCACGTTCGTCTACTTGCTGCATATGGCTTGTTATTCTGATTGATAACAAGCCAGTTGCACATGCAACCCAGTCAATGGCGATGTTTCATGTAACTAATTCAGTCAAGTTCTAACTGATATTTTTAAGGGCTTGTTCGATTAATCACTAGGAGAAGAGATTAGAACAAGCCCTAAGGCATCTCAGCACCAAATTGCCCTTAATAAAATAAAGCTACTTCCTTCTTCAAAAGAAGATAAAGTTGCTCCATACACCATGTGCTACGTAACACCTTGTAGCTACTAAACTAACATAATAGGAAGAAAAAAAACTAAGGAGCAACAAGAGACGCACAAGTGAATGTACCAATCCATTTTAGAACTGAGGTGATGGAGCAATGGAACACCAAACTCTTGAGTCACAGGTACTCACCTAGCTACAATTAGTCATCGCTGTATTTTAGGTCTCTCATCTTCATGTAACAGATGCGGACGATCTTGTCCATTTGAACGATGAAACTGACTTCCTCATGCCTTCCATTTCCATGGTAAACATCAGAAGAGCTTTTCTACGGCTATGGTAGATTTGATAGGCTCAGGTAATGGTGAGGGGGTGCTCTTCCCACATTCTGTCCACATTAACCGAAAGCAGGCTTTGCTTACTGCATTGTACGTAGGTAAGATGATGAGGAAAACTAACTCTCCAATTGCAAGCTGCATCAATCAGATCAATGGAACAGTTGTTTCCTATCTAATGGAAAATCGAAAATGCTTTACATTCCTAGCCTCTACCAACAGGCACACAATCAATAATAGGTTTTTCTGTTGGTGACATTGGGAGTAAAGAGAAGGCAACAAGGGGAATGGATGGAGAAAGTGGGAGATGCAGATGGAAAGGAGGGTGACCGGAATGTTCCTGCATTGTGTCCCACTGTTAATTCGTAAGAACACCTGCATTGCTTGAGCATCACCAATTTGCAAAGTGAGGAAATAACATTTCCGATGCATGCATCCATTGATCTAGTGCTGCTAGAGATTCAGCCTACCAAAAAGGACAATGGCAACATCCACCAGGCAGGCTACAGGTAAGATGTTTGCAACCGTGATGGTGCACCAAGCTGACTACGATAATATGTATGGAGGTTCTTCTTTATCATGCTTGAGTGACCATTCATTCAGAATTTCTTGATGCCTTCCACACCTAACCAAGCTTGAAATCAAGACCATAGAACTGCCGTTTGGAGTTCTAGAGGCACAAGACGTGTAACGATTTAACGCGTTACACTTAAATATAAAGTATTTACCCTACAACTGTCTAGCTTGTAACTAAATTGTACAGCGTGGAGCGAAAACAAATGAAAATGCCATGTCATTTCCCTAAGACATACTCCCTCTGTTTCTTTCTTATGACAACCAACAACAAACATTTCAGAAGGGAGTATATATATAACCCGGCCCTCCATGATCGAATATCTATGTGCGCAAGGAAGCAAAATCTAGCCCAGACAGTTCTATTCCTTATGTACTCCCTTCCTTCTGCGTCGAGTGAAACTCGTATATCCCTGAAGCTCTTGGGTTTCCACGTACATATGCCCACAGAAAGAGATCATGGACTCAGATTACAGCAGTCCAATGCAATGTTCTTCCTCTAAAAAATAGAGAAGGAGTGGTGTGATTAAGATCAGCATCTGCTATAACTTTACCTGATGCCTCACATTCCAATATTTGGATTGGATGTAACAATGGAAGATAGACCAGCTTATACATGAGAGAGCTCGAGGAAGATGAGAATTAACAAAGCTCCTTTTTACGTACAGTCACGCGCTGTTGATATATTATCTCTGACCATATCAATCAATGGGCAGAAAGTCTGTCTCAACCTTGTAATTGCACATGTATGGTTATTATGTGGAGAGAAAATATTGTAGGCTAAATTATATTGCTATCCCTAGCTCTGCATATACTCTATATCTCGAGTACCTTGCATAATTTGTTTTCATAATTTTCACATTAATGTACTTGGAAGCCCATAATTTGATTGAACTCAAAAGAACTTGAACATGTTGAAGTTCTTGTATAGCATATACACACACGGGGTTTCTCGCGTACCAATTATCACTGCTGGAGAAACCCCTTTAGTCCCGGTTTATAACCCCCTTTAGTCTTGGGTTTCAAACCGGAACAACAAAAACATCTATCTTTAGTCCCGGTTGGTAACACCAACCGAGACTAAAGATGATGACGTAACGTGGTCGGTTAATGTTACCAACCGGGACTAAAGGTTTTTTTTTAAATTTTGCTTCTGCTGCTAGCTTGTTGCTTGTTTACACACATATATATGCAATATGCATATATATATATATATATATATGTATAAATACATAACTCGTGTGTGCGCGCACACAACATATATATATGCAACTATATCGAAATTATTTTTTTCAACGTCATAGATCGAATACAACAAATTAACACCACGTATCAAATGCAACAACAAAATCATATAATAATTTATAAAAACATCTAAAAAATCTACAACAAAATCATTCACAAATTCATTCAAAAAATCATCCGCCGCCGACGCCCTCGACGACGACGACGGCGGTGGAGGAGAAGGTGACGAAGGGGCTGGCAGTGGTGAAGTAGTCGAGCGACCCCTAGTCGGTGTCAGTGTCGACATCGGCGGTGGTGGCATGTGGCGGCGACGATGATGACGACGACGGCGATGATGACAGTGGTGACGACGGCGACGACGGGCGAGATCGGGACGTATATGGTGCGAGACAACGAGGTGAGGCGACGGCGGCAAAAGAAGAAGAGATCTGAAAAGCAGCTAAGTGTTGGATTGATGGAGAAGACGATGCATATCAAGATATATATACCCCTGGATCTGTAGTCCCGGTTGGTACCACCAACCGGGGCTAAAGATATATTAGTCCCGGTTGGTGGCCCCAACCGAGAGTAAACATCTAATTTTTAGTTCCGATTGGTGGTACCAACCGACACTAAAGATAATTTTCTGTTATTTTCAATTCATCTTTAGTCCTGGTTGTAGCTACCAACCAGGACTAAAAATAATTTCCCGCTATTTTCAAATTTTTTTGTCCCGACTAGGGTTAACAACCGAGACTAAAAATTAAATAATCCATTAAATAGGGCCAAAATAATTTTCTTAAATATAGGTTTAAAACAATAAGAAGTAATACATTAAAATTTAATCAAATATAGGTAATCCTAGACATTGCACCTCTCTATGTGCTCCTCTAGATATTGTTTCTCTTTTGCCCTTTCTTTTTTTTCTCTTTTTTAGGTTATCGTTCTTTTTTTGTAAACATTTGACTTTTTCTTTTTATTTTTTTGACTTAGGAGCACAAAAGAAGTAATCACATAAAATTTGAGCTTAAACAAGTAAAAGACATGGCCGGTGGAAAATTCAGAAGACGCACTCAGAATTTGACAAAAAGCTTCCGGGCTCGAAAAGGTAATCTTCTGATATTTTTTGGGGAAAATAAAATTGCCGAACTCAACATAGCTGGGGACAAACAAATCCAAAAATTTTTCTGATCGATTTTCATATATGGAATGTCTCGATCGGTGTATGTATGCGAAAGTTATGTTGTTTTAAAAAGCAACTCCGAATTAGATGACAAAACGGGAACAGTGCACGCAAAAACTTGTTACAAGCGCACAAACTAGACGTGACGGCTAGGGTTTGATGGAAACAAAGGGAAAAACACACGAACTAGACTCTAACATGATCTAACCAGCAACAAGACCTCGATCAGACACAAATTCGACACGATGGACTCTGAAACTGAAATATGCAAAGGCTATGGCACGGAAGGTTCTACGACAGGAAAAACAAATGTGACGGAGAGTGACACACCGATCCGGCTTTAGAAATAAAGATCCAACCCTAGAATCTTAGCACCACAACTCCTCTGGTTATCAACCAAGACACAGACCCGGTTGACCTCGCCAAGAAGGCTAATCCTCCATTCTTCCTGCAAACCTTCGCATTTCTCGTTTTTCACGTGCACGCTTCCCAAACTGACAAACGGTGTGTATTTTTGAAAAATATTCTATAGCAAAGTTGCTTTGAGAAACATATTAATCATTTTTTAAAATTTTTTAGCTAATACTTAATTAATCATGCGTTAATATATGCTTCATTTTACTTGCCGAAGAGGAAGGGTTCCCAACCCTCCTCCCAAACACACTCGAGTATCATAAGTTTAACTTAGATTTTTTATTGTTTTTCCTCAATAATATGGCACTATCTAGCATAAAGTGAAACTTACTTCAATTTTCGTTTTGTAAAGTAAAGGTACATACTAAACCCGATGTTAAGTGAATACAATTTATCGATACAAAGTGAGTGAAGATCTTTAGTCCCGGTTGGTGTTTCTAGCACGGACTAAAAGATCATTTGGATCTTTAGTCCCGGTTGGTAACACCAACTGAGACAACAGATAACATCTTTAGTCCTGGTTGGTAACACCAACCAGGACTAAAGATCCCTGACGCCCCGATAGATTCTGACAGGAATCTAACCTGTACTAAAGATGACATCAACCAGAACTAAAGATCCTAGAGAGCCGTTGTCTTTTTTAACCAGGACTAAAAATATTTTTTAGTCTTGGTTCCTATTGAAACCGGGGCTATTATGGATTTTGACAAGTAAAGATCATTTCTTTAGTAGTGAATATGTTTCGTATCCACTGTAGAAGTTGCAAGCATAATTTTTATTACACCTCGTGAACTCCCAACTAGACCCTAAACAATCTTCCATGACTGTCATTTAGTACTTTTGGAGCATATGAAGGATCTAAGAAGAGGAGATGAAATGCAAACTACGACATAGACCATGCAGTCGCACGCTGCTAAACTGAAGCTCCTCCTGCAGCTGCAGCAGTGTAGCAACTTGAATTCTGCACCGTGAAATGTGGTTTGTTCTGTTGCCGACGATCTGGTTGCAACCTCTCTTTAATATGTAGTTGTTTCAACATATATACATTCCCAAGATGTTATGCTTTCATGCTTTCATTCCTGATGACTTCCATTCATACATTTATATTTAGGAAAGAAATCAAAGCTAGTTGATATGATGTTGTCGTGCTTTATGGAAAGCTAGCTAAAGCAAGCATCATTCTCTCCTCGATCCTCAACTTCACCTTAGCAGAATAGGTGATCTCTTTTAGCCTATATTTGTAGCCATGCTATAATATTGTCAAAGGAAGGAAGGAAGGAATATGTGTGTGTGTGTATATATATATATATATATATATACACACTATTTTATCAGATATGTCAAAGATGCATTAATCCAACGATTTCTGGAGTATCTATTTTATTGCATCTTTGATCAATCTATATAAAATAGTAAAAATTTTTGAAAAAAGATATGAAATTTGGTCTACAAGAAGATATTAATATGTATAACAAACGGTTCGGATTTTCAATTTGAGTTTTCAAATTAGAGATTCGGCCATGCCATATGAGATAAGGCTGTGTGGCGTAGCACACAGTAGTCTATATATATATATATAGAGAGAGAGAGAGTACTATCCAGGGAGATACCAGGGGAGAGACCAGCTTGATAGCATCTTTGGACAGCATGTATATAAAATACAAGAAGGAACCATCTAGTGACAGCATGTCTCGACCATGGAGATAACAGAGAGAGCAAGGAGAGAATGAAGAGGCAGTATATCAGATAGTACATCGTCATGAACCATCTAGACTCTAGAGATAACAGAGAATAGAGAGAGCGGGCAGAGAAGGGAGAGGCAGGGATAGCAGTGAGAGAGCGGGGAGAGCAGGGCGAGCAGGGAGAGCGCACTCGGGATGGACGGATCAGGCACCGGCGGGCTCGGGAGGAGCGGATCCGTAGGTGGGAACAGCCATGGCCGTCGTCGCGCGCAGTTCCTCCTCCTCCTGCGTGCACGCCCGTCGACCCCTAGCCTCAGCAGTGCCATTCCCCCAAGTACGCCATTCCTCACCTCAGCGAAGATATAGCTCAGAGGGGAAGAAGAAATTACCTACCGGCGACAGCTCTCGGCGACGGAGGCGACGGCGATGACGATGGCTATGGCGGCACTCGGCTGCGGAGTATTTCCTGAGAAGGGGAAGAAATAGCCCTATAATTCCTCCTCGCGCTTCTAATTCCTCCTTGCTCGTGCCAAATTTCTCCTCGCGCACACTCATCTCCCCGTCGCTTCAACAACTGGCATGGTACAACGAGTGTTCCCTTGTCTACAACCGGTTGGAGCACGAGCCGGCGTCGTCACTTCACCAAGCGATGGGTTCTCATTGACTGTGTGGTTGCGGGGTGTTTCTTGCAAAATTCCACTCATACAGACGGTTTCTAGCGCCACGTTGTACATGCCCTTAGGCCCATTTTCTTTTCACTGTGCAAATTTTTGGTTTCCACGCCCTGTCCGTTTCTTTCTCGAACCCTCCCTGACTCCGCCTCTCTTGTCTCGTTTCCCCCTCTTTGTCTCTTGCTTTCCCCATTTCTTTTCTCATCTTCTCTTCTCGTTCTCTCCGGCAAAGAGAGAGAGAGAAAGAGTATGTGCGCTCGCCAGAGTTTTTTTTCCGGTGAGTTTCTCTTCTCGTTCATTTAGCATCTGCTGGTGATTCCGATGAATTTTTTTGGTTTCTTTTGTTTGATTTGAATCAGGCTAGGTTCGATATGAATCGGGCAAGAAAGAGAGAGAGCGCTTGCCGAAAAGGGAGCTCGCCGGAGTTTTTTTTTGTTTCCAGTTAGTTTCTCTTCTCGTTTGGTTTAGCACCCACTGGTGATTCGGGTGAGTTTTTTTGGTTTGTTTTCTTCGATTTGAATCGGGCTAGAGTTCAAACTTGAGGTTTATTTTTAGCGTGCGGTTTTGATTTGATGTTTTGACTCAGGCTAGGTCACGATTTATTGTTGTAGTAGTTTCAAATAGATGTATATTTTGTATTACATTTGGTTTAGGTCTGTTGAGTTTCTCCGATGATGTTTTTGGGTGTTTTTTATGTTTGAGGTGTAGTGTGTTTTAAATCTAATAAAATCATGATAGTGCTTATGTTTTAGTGTTTATGCTTGGTTTGGATTAGTGATTTGTATGCTCCGGATCTATAGTTTTTAGTTTAGGTTTTTTTAATGATTATTAATTTTGTTAGATTTGAATCAGTCTAGGGTTCAAGCTTGAGGGTTATTTATGGTTGTTTCATTTTCTCTGGTGATTATTTTTGGGGCTTTTTATGCTCAGGATGTAGTTTGTTTGATCTGTTTATTTGTATTTCAGAATCATGAGATGGCTCATGTTGTTTTTTTGTATTATTGATTCGTATACTCCATATTTGTAGAATCATGAGAGGACTAAGGAGGAAAATTACATTTGATGATGCCAATATTTGTGAGATATTTATACCTAAAGCTTCTGTTAACGTCAAAATTTGGTAAGCCCTAAAGTAATCATTGGCCTAAATTCAGTATCGGCTTCAGAGTATTGGAATTGGCCGATCAAAAATTTTTTACATTAGCCTAATTTCGTATCGGCTTCAGAGTATTGGAATTGGCCGATCAAAATTATCAGTTGCAGTAGTCGGATTTTTAGTAGATTCGGTTAATCAATTAAAGAAAGTTTATCCAGAAGAGGTCGAGCTCAAGAAGAATATGACATGACAATTTATCTATTAATTGGGCGGTGTCAGTTAGTTTTGTTTTTATCTTTAGAAAAGTATGTTTAGTGTCCGATGAAGAAGTTTTTGCTTTCTATCTTTAAAAAAGCTTATGTCGTGTCTAATTAGGACTCATATTGGTCTATGGGTATAAATATGTATATTTGAGGTTTTTTAATCTATATCCACAGATCAATACAATTACTTTCGACGTATCGTCGTCCTAGTCTTCTAGGTTTTATTTCGATGATTTTGTGTATGGGCTACATCGATTGAGTTTGGTCTCTGACAAGAAATGAGTTCCATCATCTATTGTTGTTGTGCTGACATGGTTAGGACTTTCTCGGGGTCGATGCAAGTGTTGTCTATCTGGTATATCATATTTCATTACTGTTTATAGTCGCATCGGCTTAGTTAAGATTTTCTTGGTTAGGTCCGATATTTTAAGCAAGTTGATGTTTCATTAAACATAATATCGCTTTAGATACATTTGTTATATCCATCACATTAAATAGGTTTATCAGTATTATATTATCATATACAATCTCATATTGCATCGGTTAGGTCTAACCTATTAGATTGTTATTGATAATCTAAGTCTTCTGAAGTCGATAGGTTTATACTAATGTTTTATCGGAAGGAAGGTTAGTCAATCTTATCTGATGTGTTAAATTTCTCTTTGATGATTTTACTATCTTGGTTAAATTTAACACATGACCATTTTAATCCATGTCATATCGGTTGGTTTAAATCTATCAAGCAATTATCAATCTTATGTTGCATCGATTAGGTCCGACCTATGAGGTTGTGGTTGTAAGTTAGATTTATTTAAGTTAGTAGCCATCAATCATTGTTTAATTAGGGTTTCAGCCAATGAGTTATCTGGACATTGCATCGAGTTACAAGGATTATATACAAGTCGGTTTTAACCGATTGCAGCAAAGGTTTAATTGATCATCTAATCATTTGGATTTAATGACACCGGATTTTCAGCCGATGTATGCTTTAACCATGGGATCAATATTTATTCTATCATATTATTATTGGCCGATTGATTTCTATTAGATTATATTGTTGTATTATTACAAGTTCTAACTGCTTGTCCGATTGCCTTTATATCATTGTTTATACAAGTATCAGAATCTATATCGGACGTATAGCCGATTGTTCAAAACCCTATCGATATCAGCTAGTATCGCTACATCGGCTTTCGGCAGGCATCAACAACTATTGGATATCGGCTATCACGCTATCGATCGATTCTACATCGAGCTATTGGCTATCGGTTGGCATATATCTTTTGGATCGCTCAGTGGGACCCAGGCTTTGTTTCATACACATCGACCTGTTGGCCAATCTGCTTTACATCATGTCAGTTGCAGAATCAAACTAACTAGCACGTTCGCATTTCATTAATATTTTAGGATCTGCACTAGAGCTAGGCAAATCTTTCAGGCTATTGTGTTTGTCGACATAGTTCACGTCAACACAGATTTGACACCATTGATCGGGCGAAATTTTTTCATCAACAGCTCCACATGATTAGCTTTAGCTAGTTTAGGAATCACTGAGAACAGACACTTGGATAATGAAATTTTAGCAATGTTATGCACATAAATTGTCCTTTTGATCCAGTTGTTTTCATCAGCTGTCACCTATCTTGCTCTGTATTTATGAATATCCATCTCATAGTCAAACCATTTTATTCATGAACTGAACATCACTGCTATGATATCATGGCGATTGTATTTGCCTGTCCCTCTTCAAAAAAATTCGTTCTTACATACTAGTTAATTTGGGGAGTAAATTTTGGTGACAGTAAAAATGAAAAGACTAGGTATCATGTAGTAGTTACTTTCACTAGTACAGATCCTTTCCTTTGTGATGGGTCATCGCATGTCTGATATTTGCAGGTCATCACAACAGAGTCATCTCAAACGGGTCTAAAAAAGACCGACAAATATATACTCGTACAGATATGTTAGATGTGAAAAAAACTTGAGCCCGTCATGGATGATACCTATCGGTGACGGGCTCAAATCATAGTCTGACAAAGATAACCTATGATATCTTTGTCGGGCCTCAACAGAAGCCCATCACCGATGATGGACACCAATCGGAGGCCTGATTAAGATAACAATTAGTCCTGTAACCGATGAGTGTCATTCGGTGACGGGCTCCAACCTGAGATTCAATTGAGATAACAATTAGGTCCGTCACCGATAAGTGTCATCACATTAAGCCCGAGCGTCGATTCAGATCTACACATAAGCACGAAAATTTTCTAAGTCCTCACATTGCGAACCCTAGCACTGCTGCTGTCTCTCGGAGCCCTAGCGCCACCGCTGTCTCTCGGAGCCCGTCGCCGCCGTCCTTCATGCCTTCCCGAGCCCGGCGCCGTCGTTCACCCTCACCGTCACCGAGCGCCGCTATCCTCGAGCCCGACCACCGAGCGCCGCCGTCCCCGACCCCGAGCCTGGCCACTGAGCGCCACTGTGCTCTAGGTAAGTCCATCTCCCTCATGTGTTTCCCCTCTTTGTTTCCATCAAACCCCTAGCCGTCATGTCTAGTTTGTGCGCATGTAACAAGTTTTTGCACACATTGTTCCCATTTTGTCCTCTAATTCGGAGTCGGTTTTTAAATCGACCATAACTTTCGCATACGGACTACGATTGAAACGTTCCATATATGAAATCGATCAGAAAAAAAATTTGGATCCGTTCATCCCTCGCTTCGTCGGGTTTGGTGATTTTATTTTTTCCAAAAACAGGTCGCAAGGTTATCTTTTCGAGCCCGGAAGCCTTTTTTCAATTCTGACCGCGTCTTCTGAATTTTTCACTGGCCACGTGTTTCACTTGTTTAGGCTCAAATTTTCTGTGGTTACCTCTCGCGTGCTCCTAAGTCAAGAAAAAATATAAAAAGATGAAAATAAAAAGTCAAATTTTCCCCAAAAAACAACAACAGCCCAAAAAAAGAAAAAAGAGAGGGGCAAAAGAGGAACAATATCTAGAGGATCACATAGAGAGGTGCTGTGTATAGATCTGAGATAATGTCACTTTTGTTTTGGTTGTATAATAGGATATGTATAGATCTGAGATAATGTCATTTTTGTTTTGGTTGTATAATATGACATGTATAGATCTGAGATAATGTCTCTTTCGTTTTGGTTGTATAATGGGACTGTTGTATAATTGTATATATGAATGAGAATGCTGGGAATGGGAATATATATCTCTGTTTCTCTAATTTTTCAGCGGACATGGCTAGCAAAGCATGAGGCAAACCAAAAAACAGAATTTATTTTTTTGGGAAACACTCATTCATGACGGGCTTTAACTTAAGCCCGTCACAGATAATCTATGATGGGCTTTAACTTAAGCCCATCACACAGATCATCTGTGACGGGCTTAAGTTAAAGCCCGTCACCGATGTTAGTCATCCGTGACGGGCATTATTTGGGACCCGTTTGAGATTATTTCATCGGTGACGGGCCCTTGATTGACTGGGCTTCTGGGTCAAACCTATCAGTGACGGGATTTAGTTTAGGCCCGACACAGATAAGTGCATTGGTGACGGGCTTTTGCCAAGACAGAGATGACTTCTCAGATCACTAACCATTGTGCCATGACGGGCGTCATACCCGACACAGATGAGAGTTGCCGTCCGATTGAGATGAGGATAACCGTTGTTGTGTTTGTAACTCTTTGCGTACAGTGAGCCTACACAAAACCTACATTCTCTCTTGATGACATCTGGCAATGAGCCTACACAAAACCTATAATTGACCATATTTTAATATTTTTTTAAATTATCTGGATGCATCTGTGCTTGTAGAGCTTGTACTACTACATCTAAGCATACGCATGCATACATCACAATTCCCGATCTATGCCCATAGAATAGTAGTTCTATACCTAGTTTTTTAGTAGGTTTAGCTGTTGATGTATCTAAGTTCAATGTGTTGTCGAATTAGAATTAGTAATTTCCTATTGGTTATTGGTTTTGGATCTACTTAGGTTTAGCATTTGATGTATCTATGTTTAATGTGTGTATCCTAGGTGTTTAGTTTTGTTCGATTTGAATCGGGCTAGGGTTCCAACTTGAGGTTTACTTATGGTTATTTTTTTGTTATCAACTTCCCTAATCAGATTTTGATTTATGGTTGTTTTGATGTTCTAGATCTTAGTACGTTTGTTGTATTGTTTCATGTAGGATTTGTTTTTGTTGTCTAATACACCCTAAGGTCAACGTAACATCAAGTTCAACTTTCTATGGTGAGGTTATGAATACTTCTCTTATTTGTTAATTTATATGTGGATCTTGATTTGAGTTGTAAGTTTTATATATTTATTTATTTTGATTCTCCTATGTTCTGCTATGATTTTCGTACTTCGGACAAAGTATATCGCTGTTTTGCAAATTTCTCCCTTTTGGTTGTGGATAAGGTGCATGAGTTGGTCTACTCTAATCTGTTCTGAGAAGATGAAATATGCTTGATTGTTCTTAGATTTTTTTCATGTATAAACATAACTTCAAACAATATTTGGAGTTTGTTGGTAAGTCAACATTTTTCTGAACAGAAACACTCGGTGTGGTCTTGTTCAATAGAGTTGTTTTCCTCTTAGTATTTTGACTGATAGACTTGTGCAGTAACACGAGAATTAAAAATACTAGATTGCCATTTTATTTTCTTTTGGTTTTGATTTTGAGAATGGGTAGTAGACTGGTGAAGATGCACCTGTCTTTTAAAGTTCTCATAATTTTCTGTTCTTAAGGTTTTCTTCAGCTGATTCATTTCATGTTTTCTGTAATATGAATCATGGAGCAGTACCTACATATGCCTTGACTTACACTTTGAATTTCTGAAGATTTTAGCTCCATTGGGGGTGGTATTGCTTTGAACATATTAGCTCCATTTCTTATGTGCATATAGAGTCACAACTTTTACCCAGTTTTTGGTCGGCAGATTGAGATGTTGTCTTTTTTCCTTGTTTGTGGATCTGGTTGTAATCTTCCTTGGTTGGAATACATGTACCTAGATTTTGCTAAACAACTGACATTTAAAAAATAAAAATCTCATTTTTGGATGTAATGTACATGTGCTTTTTTTAAGGTTAATGTGCCTGCATTTCTTTGAATATGCTAATAAAATGTCATTTTTTGGTGAATGGAGATATATAAATATCAATTACTATATTATGGCATAGATTATGTGTACATGGGATGTCTTTGTATCTGGAACACCGCTGAAAGTGCTTGTCTGAAGCTATGTATTTCTTTAAGGAAAAACTATGTATATTTTTTGAAATGTCAGTACTAGTAGTGAAAGGCTATTGTCTAAACCAATGACATATTCTTAGGTAACCTGACATATCTACACGTCATTTTTGAAATATTTTCACATGGTGAGTGAAGATATATCATTTTTTATAACTAACAACATAAAAGGAAGATCATCACATCCCATCTCGTCTGACCCCATATCTACTCCCCCTCCCTTGTTGCTCGGTCAAGCCAGAAACAAGGGGTGTTTTTGGGAATATGGAATTAATTTGGAACTGTTTTATTTTGTACTAATTTGAAATTGCTTTTATATTTAGTTGATTCCTGTATATGCATTAGTGTTGATGCTGTTGATTTTTTCCACTGTGAGTTCATTCCTGTACATGCATAGTGTTGATGCTGTTGATATAGCAACATGTGTAGGTTAGTGGATTGGTTACCAATACTGTGAGCTTATAATGGATCATATTTGCTTATTTGTATTAACAAATGCCTTTTTCTCTTGAGTATTATGCATATGTGCTCGCCTGACTGTCGTATTCATATATTTGTATATTCAGTGAATTATGTGCTTAGTGAATTAAAATGTTTTGCTCACTGTATTTATATATTTGATATCAATTTTGGTGTACTGCTAGTGAAACAGTTGTTGATGTTGCTTCTCTATTGTATTTACAATAAGATGATTTAGTATATAAATGCATGAAGTATATAATTTTATTATATTTTTTGTTTAGATGCCTCATATTCTTAAATCAAGGCTTGGTAAAAAGCCTATTGAAGTTGTTTCGGATGAGGGTGATCATGTTGATTATGAAATTGGTAGTGATTGTGTGGGTAACGTGAGTTACATATATTATTTTTAATCGATCTCTTATACTATTTAAGTTTTAACTTTTATTAATTTGGTAATTTGTAATTCATTATAGGCAATGTGATGCAATATCTAACCGTGCTAAAATTGATGATTTACTCTTTGATCTACACAGAAATATGATATGTGTATATTTTGGTTATGTTATGTTTAATATATTTTTGTAAGGTCTAAAATGTAATGTTCAATTTTGTGTCTTGTAGATTGTTCTGGAAATGAAAAAGAAGTTGATTAATCTGAATGTAAGTCATTTTATTGCTTTATTGTCTATTTTGTTGTATTGTCTATTTACCTCATGAATAAACTTGTGTGATTTCTGGAAATTTTAGGTTGTTCTGCTGTGGAGTATACTTGGTTATTATGTTTTATATTATGTATTGAGATTGAGCACCCAACCTTTTCTATCTTCTTTATTTATTGGTAACTAGGTCTTAGTTGTATTATTTGTTAAGAACATTTTCATCAACTATATATTTGAAAAAATACAGTACTTGTTCTTTAGATCTGAGCTAAATTACATTAAACTTCTGATTTTGTTATTTTCAATTTTTGTCAAATATTTTCATTAATGCAATGATAGTTTTATTTTCTTCCTGTCTCATATATTGGCATGCATATTTGAAACTAAAAGTTAAGATTTTCCCCCTTTCTGCGTTTATTTGATTTTTTATTTTTTAAAGGACAAGAGAGCAAAGGTTGCTAGGTGGACTGATCCATCCTTTTCAAGATTTTCTTCAAAATATTTCTCTAAAGTTCTATCTTCACTATCTCCTAAGCCGAAGAGAAATATTGTGGATTATGGTTTCAGTTCTTTGTTGATGATTGATAGCAGCTATGTTCCTTGGAAATTTGCTTGCTGGATAGGCAAACACGTTGATGTTAAGTCATCTCAAATCATTTTGAAAGACAAAGTCATTCCTGTTAGCAAAGAATCTGTTAGTGTTATTCTTGGGTTACTACTTGGTGGTTTGGAGTTTCATAAAGATCGTGATGTTGGAAAGCAGTTTATTCTTTTGAAGTATGAAAAGAACATTCTTTCTTCTGTTAGATTCTTTGGTGATAAGTTCATAAGAAGGTAACTTATGAGTAAAGATGAAGTGATCACTTCATTTTTTATTGTTGCATTGGCTTGTTTTCTCTGTCCCAATTCTTCGTTGGTTCCAAGCACCAAGCACCAAGTACTTGACTGTTTTTGAGAATGTCGATGAGCCTAAATCATATTATTGGTGCAAATTTGTATTTGACTAGATGATGAGTGGCATCAACAAGTTCCAAAAGTTCAATAGTTGTTTGTATCTATGGGCTGTGAGTAATTTTTTCCTACTATATTTCTATGCTTTTTAATTATCACATGATAATTGATTGATGTTTTATTAATTAATTCTATTAAAATTACTGTGTTAGGTGCTTTATATGGCTTTTGTTGAGTTTGATCACAAAAATGTTGCTATTGGAGCACCTCGTTTATCTTTCTGGACAAAAGATATGATATGTTTGTACTCTGAGCTTCATAAGGTTGACAATGACAACTTTGGTCTTAGGCCCATTAAGGATTTTAATGCCACAAGTTATTTCAAGGTATTTATTTGATTGCATCTATTCAATTTTTTATTTTTTTTGCATAAACTGTGTGGAGCTGTTCATAAATTTCCATGTTATAATTGTCTTTTTAGGCTGTATCTCCTCCAAATAGATCTACTTCATTTAGAGCTAAACTAGACTCTGCTATTGGTTCCATATTGCCCGGTAATTTCAAGGACAAACTTTGTTCAATTGTAACCGGTGATTGTTCTGCAAATTATGTCAGTAACAACAAGTCTAGTGAAGACATTGCTATTAGTGTTCTCTATCTGTTGTGTGAAGAAAGTAGCTTGAGAGATGCTGATCAAAATCATCACAACATTGTTGCTGATCAGAATTTATCATGTGGTGCTATTCGAAGTGAGAAAAAGGTGTTGTTGATTATGATGTTCATTGCAATGCTGATAATGATGGTATGCTCTCTGGTGAAATCAATACATGTAAGTTTTTGTTTATATGTTTCTGCTTCTCACTCCTACAACATTTCTCTTCAAATTTTGTTATTACTTGTTTTTATGTACTTTTTTAATCAGGCAATGATAACTGTATTCCTAATGAAGACAATGAAACATGTTTTGACAATGTCCCCTCTCATGTGAGCAAAGCTATCTTTTTGTTATTTTTTTATATCTCTGTTGATGAGAATTTTTTCCACGCGCTGGCCTAGGAGATCTATAACTCTAGTGCAGATCTAAAATTGGTCGTCTTTGGTTATTGCGCGGGCGTGCCAGTTGGTTTGATCCTGTAACCAACAAGAAACAAAGAATAGGCGATTAAATTAAAATTAGATCCTACTCGATCGGCTAAAGATATTCATAATATATAATTACCATTCCAAAGTACATTTAGACTAAGTGATTGGGATAGATCGGTAGTATACCAAGACAATATAAATCACTTATATCTAAAAACACATCAGAATACTAATTACATATATTTATAGATTAGCCGATGTCGCAGATTTAATGTAAATCAGCTAATACTCCGATATGTTTTATATGAAGATATTAATCTAAATTAAATACACTAAACTAAGATCAATCGGCTGTTAAGGTATCTTAACAGATTGATACCGGGCTTAGTATAATTAAATAGATTAAGATCTTAATATAAAAGACAGTTTTAATATATCTAGCAACAATAATACATAAAAAATGACTAAAACAGGTAAGACCGACTGAAACCCCGGTGCTATCTGTAATAATAATCATTAAGCCGAACAGATCTATATGATTCTAAAAGTGACTTAATAGATCAATTTGATGTAGCATTAAGTACAAAAAAAAGCACGAGATCTGTTTAGACTAATGAAAACTCCTCGAGATGATAGATATGTCATATAACCTAAATCAACCTATAGATCTAGCTTTGTCGGCTGCTATCTTGAAGGAGATATTAGCCGATAGAGAGATATATCTAGACATTTATCTATATTATATGTCACATATGATAGATTAAGTAGTTTATAATATCAAGATCAGAGTATCATGATGATGAAAGTACTAACCCCGATAACACAAACCGCTTGTAACAAGAAGTTACCTTGTCTGGAGATCAAAACTCGATGCAGCCCGAGAACGAGGTAAGAACTCGTCGAAAGAGTAAAAATGGAAAGGTTAGCGATGCACCGAAGTTGTATTGACGTGTGTTCGATTGATTACAACCAGCCATCGGGTCTTATTTATACCCGGTTACAACAACATTCATGTAGATCACGGTTTCTATCTTATCTACTATTTACAGTACGACAATATCCTGGGACGGGGTCCCATGCCGCGTTACAAAAGGAATCTTTACAAAATATTCTATTTTACAGATACAATTGTCATTATAGGACCTTATCCATAGATGACAATATCTTTAACGTTCTCTGGAAACCGAATCCAATAATTATCTCTAAGCTTTCCTTCCAGGATTGGCTCCACCTTCGGTCTTTAATCGAAATTGGCTATCAGCTGTCCTGGTCCGACTCGGACTCAGCCGACTGGCTCTGTAGTCGATTCGGACTTAGCCGATACAGCCTCTGTTTCTGCAGATCGCGCTTCTCCTCCGATTCTGATTCAATCCTTGCTTCACACTCGGAGATTTGCTTACCAAATTCGATCGTTAACAATCTCCCTATTCTAATTATGTTAATTTGTTGAGTTTTTATTTTTATGTTAATTTTTAGGTAAACGATGATCATATTATTCTATCCAAATCTCCAGTCAGAATTTCCCCTTCACCAAAAAGATCAAATGGTACGTCTGGATGAAAAAATATTAAAATATAGTTACTATCTCCGTCCCATAAAAATTGAAATTCTAGGGAATTAAGGACAGATTAGGAGGATAGACAAATGACCACAATAACATTATTTAATAAACCCGGTACATGCACATATTCCATGTATAAAATTGATTAAAATGAATTTTGAGACAATTAATCCACATAATTAGCGTTCTTAAATGTAATGCATTACAACCCAAATTACATGCATTAGCGCCAAATGGATTTGGCACCAAAAATTGGCTGCCCACCAAATACATGTTGGCACCTATTTTTACACAGAAACACACAGTTCGCTTGTGCCAAAAAAATGTGAAATAACAAAAATAATTCGGCATTCCATGTCTTATAAAAGCTTGGAGTAGACTCATTTCAACCTGAAAAGTCATTGATGGCCATAGATCTCAATGTACCATATGATGAGGGAGATGGAGATGCAATACCTGACCTGAATGAAGCCTTGACAGTTGAGGAAGAAGTTGGAAGGCATCTTGTACACGATCAAACATGAGCAATAACAACATATTCATGCAGGTCAGTGTGATTTTTTCTCAAACATAGGTTAGATTAGCAGGATCAACCATTTTCATGAATGCATCATCATCTTATATTTTCTGGTTGACAAATCATGTTTATGATATTATGTGTATATGTTGTGTGCATAAATAAAACCTTCTTTCTGACCTTACTGTAGACCCTGTTGTTGATGAACTACACCTAAGCCATGATGTGATCGGAGATGATCAGGATGGAGGGGATGTCCATGCTGTGCATCATTTGATCTAAATGTTGATGATGCTGACCAACAAGAAGAAAATCAAGCAGGTAATGATTTCATTCATTTTTGCACTTGCAGTAACATCAGCAGTAAAGACATCATTGTCATATGCATGTATATCAATCAATAAAAAATGGTGTCAAAATACAGAGTAGGAGTACTAGTACTAGCATAGAATAAGAAGACACACTTACTATAATTTTGTCTGTTGTAGATGAACTATTCAACTATGATCTTGAAGCCACAGAGGTCCTACAAGACTACAGTGTGTACTCAGATGTCTTTGGAGAATAGGAGTTTGGCGACTCAGATGACGGAGAAAATGGAAATGATGCACACAACGTCAAAGATATGGCATCAGAGTTAAAGGAACAGATATATGCACAATTGCTTGACATAAGTAACAAGGGAAATTTAAGAAAGAACAGTACAAGCATAGTTGCTCAAATGTTCCAGAAAAATAGGTGTGCAGTGCAGCGTGTTTGGCGCCAAGCAAAGAAGTGTCATACAGCTGGTATATCAGTTAACTTTAGATCAAAGAAGCATGGGAAAACTGGCCGTAAGAAAATAACAATTGATTTGTCACAGATTGCTAATGTTTCGTTGAACAGAAGGAGCACTATATGATCTCTAGCAGAAGCCATAGGTGTGAAAAAAAAAAAGCACACTTCATAGATGGTTCAAGGCAGGGATGTTACGACGCCACTCCAACTTCCTCAAGCCTTATCTTAGGGAATCAAACAAACAAGAAAGGCTGCAGTGGTGTGTTCAAATGTTAGACCAACAAACTTTGCCAAATGACCCAAGTTCGTTGAAATGCAAAACATTATTCAACGAGAAGTGGTTCAACACCACAAAGAAGGCAAGGAATTTCTACATTCTCCCAGATGAGGAGGAACCATATTTGACAGTGCAAAAACAAGAATGTCATTGACAAAGTAATGTTCTTAACAACAGTTGCTAAGCCTAGGTAAGATGATGAAGGAAATTGCACTTTTGATGGCAAGATAGGAGTCTGGCCTTTTGTCAGAAAGGTTTGATAATAGCTATACGTGCTTACTTTTCTTAGAGTACTTTGTGTTATTCTTTTGTGAACCTAATATTTTTTCTTTCAAACAGGAACCTACACAAAGGAGAAGTTGAAATAGAGAAAGGGGAACACTAGTTACCAAGAGTATTAAGGTTGATAGAGATAATAGTAGGTCCTATTTGATTAGTAGGGTGTTGCCAGCTGTTATAGCAAGTTGGCCTCGAGAAGATGCAGGTAACACTATATGAATTCAACAAGATAATGCAAGGACTCATGTGCCAGTGGATGATCCACAATTTATACTAGCAGTATCCCAAACAGGTCTTGACATCCGCCTCATGAACCAGCCTCCAAATTCCCTTGATATGAATGCACTAGATCTAGGTTTCTTTGCATCTCTTTAGTCCTTAACACATAAAACGGTCTCTAGAAACATAGATGAGCTCATAGAAAATGTTGAAAAGGAATACGATGACTATGATGCAGGTATACTGAATAGAGTGTTCCTGACTCTACAAAGCTACTTGATTGAAGTAATGAAAATTGATGGCAGAAATAGATACAAAGTCCCTCATATGAACAAAGAAAGGCTAGATTCGTTAGGCATTCTTCCTAGAAAACTTGGTTTTTTGATCGTCTAATATATGAGAGAGTGGAGTCTTTGACAACTAAAAGAACCATTCTTAATTTATATTTTGATATTCCAGTCTAGTCTTTATATTCAAATGGATACTTTAAAGTTCAGAATGTGACTCAGTGTCCTTTATGTTCAGCATTTGAAATTTCATGTAAGTTCAGTACATGTATCCAATTTATTTGAGTTCAGAACTCATTTTGATATAATTTCAGCATTTCTATTAAATTTCCTGAAAATTCTGAACTCGTACTACTGTAAGTCAAATACCAAAAGATCATGCGATACTTCATTGCATATTTAAATTTTTAAAACAATAACTTAAGCAATTTTTGTACTGCAAACCATAAGCATAACTTTATTAATATTTCACCTCCCTAAACCAAAGGCATAACCATTACTTGTGCAATCAAAGTAGGCATCACTTTATCATGACTTCTCCAAACCATGGACATAACCATTACTTGTGGAGATTAACTAAGATTACTTTTGATTGCACGCAAAGTAGGTAGGCAGCAAAGCATCAAGCATGCTGAGGACGATGTTGCGGGGATAATCTCCCCCTTCTATAATGGTGCAACTGAAATCAGCAGCAGGGATGTCCGTGACATTCATGACGACACCATCCACCTCCATGACCGTAGGGCCATCCTCCACCCCTGCGGTGACATTCACTTCTGTTGGGTCTTGCAATTGGGTCTCCGGGACAAAGAGCTGCCCTCTACCTCTGCGGCAGCAGCCTTCACCTCCTTCCCCGAAGCACCGTTGCCCACCTCCACGCTGGGGTCTTGGGTCTCTGGGACGAAGAATCCGTCGTCCACGTCCTCTGAATGCAGGGCGTAGTAGTCGGTAGCATCAATGACTTGCAGCTCCAAGTCGGGGACGTAGTTGGCATCCCATCCAGCGCCTTCCTCCTCCGAGTCGAGGACATACAGCTCGCCGTCGACGTCCACTCGAAGGCCACCACTCCCGCTTATCCAACCTCGACCGATTCCGATGCGGTTGCCACGGCGGTGGATCTTGCCACTACACCTATGGCTCCCACCGCTTCCCTGGTTTACTTCTCCGCCATAATCCATCCCAACAAGCAAGGGGATGATGTTGCTGCCGCTGCACCTACGGATCCGGCTGCTTCCATGGTTTCAGTTGCCACCGTCATCCATCTCGGCAAGCGAGGGGATGCGGCTGCCACTGCTTTGCCGGACTCCGCCGCCAACATCATCCATCCCAGTAGGCAAGTGGGTGAGGGGAATTGAGGGGAGGAGAGGAGTCGAGCGGATGGGGAGAGGATTGAGGAGAGTTGGTGCCATGAGTATGAGCGGATGGGGGAGAGGATGAAGCAACAGATTTGAGTGTGGGATGGAAGGATGGGATATCATAAGGAAACATATTTTCATTAATCAATTTGGTGGGTCCCACATGATTATAAATACAATTTTTGTGGGACAAAGCCTCAGAGCTAGAATTTCAATTTTCATGGGACGTAGGTAGCATTCAGTTTTGTTATTTTTCATTATTTTTGTTAATATCTATTATTTTTTTCCTTAAATGGATGCTTAATAACTCCTGATGTTGGTTATCTTAAGAATCACCATTCAGCTTTTGAACCATCTTATTTTGGTATGTTTCTTGTTGGTTTGCTATTTAATTTCCACTCATATAGTTTTGTTTTCTTCTAACATTTATCTTTGTTACAATGTTTTTTTGATGTTTTTTAGTTTCAGCTGCTTAGTCATGTTGCAAATAAAATGAAGTCAAGAATATCACAGGTCAATAATATTGGAAGATGAGGTGTATTTTCCTGATTCAGTTCCCTCATTGAACATGTATCATTCTGGAACTGGTGGCCCTTCCACCATACATCCACATCCAAATTAAAACTGTGACATTCAAAATGTGACACCTTCGTCACAAGGAATTTACTATTCTTTTTTAATTATTTGATATTGTGTTAGTATTAATAATGTGAGTTGATGACTGTTGCAAATTTTTATCTTATGACATACATGTTTTATATAATTTTGTAGGCTGCTTTATCTTTTGTCTCTTGATGATACTACTAATACACTAATTTCTAATAATTATAATGAAAAAACTTACAGAAGTCATAATTCTCAAAATGTGAACAAGAGGGTGTTTAATGATATCATCATAAGTTGTCTATCTATTCTTTGTATAATTCTCTTCTGTTTGTTTATTTATTAAATTTCCTTTTTATTTATGTTTTCTTTTGGTAGAAATCCCCTAATCTGGAATATTTGGGTCAATCCATATTTCCTGAATGACTTGTATAACACCAAGAACAACTTGACCAGTAATATCAGGGAATTTAGTTCTACTGGTGGCAAATTACCTCCATATAGTCCCAAAAGAGTTTTAGTTTGTTCCAAGAATACTTGTGATCCTTTCACAGTTCATGTTAGATGTCGTTTTCCAGTTTTAGATCAAAAAAAATATTTTGTTGTGATATGTAGGCTTGCAAACAACACCAAATGGCATAGGTAAACACAATTGCTTTGTCGTTTTTCCGTTCTTATCTTGTTTTGTTGATTATTATTTTTATTTTTCTTTCACTTTTGTCTAGTTATAATGCTGTTGATATTGATAATGTCAAAGCAAAGTTCTCTAGTTTTGGGCATTCTCTCATGAAAGGTGGTCATGTGTTGAGGTATGTAATGTGTGGCTTTGCCATGTGTTGTTCCATAACAGTCATCCTTCTAAATCACAGAGATACTACTTCTTTTCTTCCATTGATGTAAGTAATTCTTACACTTCTATATTATATAATGCTTATTGAGTTTTTTCATATTTTAAGGAACTATTACTCATTGATTTAACTTGTGCTGATTTGGAACAGATTCAAAGATCATTTATTGGAGCAGCGAGCGCTAGGAAATTCCATCTTTACGACATGGTAATTTTTTCTTCTTTTCTACTCATGTGAATTGTCCACTATCATGTTGTTCTACTTTCCCATCATGCACCTTGAACATTGTATTTTGCATTATGTTTACATCTCTACTTCCCCATCCTGCACCTTTGGTTCCTTTTCCTTGTTGACATAAAAGACAAAATGTTGGTCTTCTTAGATTCTTTAAATGGAAAAGGTGACCGTTACTTCAAAACATTGAGTCTTCACTGGTATGATTTCTTAATATTAAATGTTTTTGAATCAGTAATTTGTCAAGTTGTTTCATAAAGTTGTTTGCTAGTTATGTATACTTTGCAGGGGAATAATTTTCAGACACTGTGGGATTCTTATGAGGGCTCTTCAATTGATTTTTGTTATTTTAAGAGAGTATATCCAAGTGTGCAAAAGCAAAGCTACAGGTACATTTCGGATCATTTTAATTGTTTCCTTGTTGTGTTCCTTGTTTTTATTTTTTTCTACTTACCATCTTATAATAGACATTAATTTTGTAGATGTGATTCTAGAAATTTTGTTGTGAGATCCATTGAATTGTGGTTGCCAAGGATTGTGTTACCAAATGAAATTTGGTATAGAACTTAGTACTTTTTCGGTAGCATTTATTTTTGTCTGAATTAATATAGATTTAAGAAAATTTAGTTTGTGTTCAAATGGTTTTGTTATTCTAGAGTTATTAGATTGTTAGTAACTTTGAGAGATGAATTTATGCAATTAGCACTGAAAATTTGTTCTTATGTTAAAAAAATTAAAGCATTTAGTTTTGTAAGCAAAGTAAAAACTACTTTTGTTGTTCATTAGTTAGATAAGTGCATCCTTAGCACGCGTTTCTCCTGAATTTAATGCAGCGAGAGATTAGAAAATTTAATGCAAAATGAATTCACATGTGACCTGAATTTTGATTGGATGCAGTTCTTTAAACGTGACATTCTCAAAGTAACAGAATGAATTAACCCTATACTCAATTTATTTGTTTCTGTTGTTCCACTTACACATGTGCATGCAACGTCTGAGGATATGAATTAATTTGTTTTTCTTGTAGTTGTGATTCTGGAATTTTTGTTATGAAATCCATTGAATTGTGGTCGCAAGAATTGTGTTACCAAATGAATTCTCAAAAGATGATATAAACAACATCTACATCCAATATGCAAATCAAATTTTCTTTCATCCAAGAATAAAATGTTGCAAACGAAGTTGAACAAGTTGTCCTGAATTGGTTTGATCCTGTAAGAGTCTTTGTTTATCTATACTTGTTTGTTTGTTTGCTTGTATATATGAAAGATTTATTTTAAACTTGTATTGTAGGTTAAATTTCCACGCGAAGGCTAAACCTTTGGTGCTTCAGAAGTATAGTTGCAATGAAAGTATAGTATTCCACTAATAGTCTAATGTGTAGGAAATAGATAATGTATACAACTTAATTGCATACCATGCATTTTTAAATTTTTTTACTACTGATACGCATATATAGTATATTAGCTGACTGCAGACTAGTGACACATTGTAAAGCATTAAGACATGGTGCTTTGTCTGTCTAAACTTTCATATTGTTTGTTATTATCCATCAAGCTTTAGTCCTTGCTAAAGGTTGTCTTTTTTATGCCACTTTGTTATTGATCATCTATTTTGATTTTTGCTTTTTTGTATTTCCTTGATCTTGAGTTTGCTTGTTTGTTGTGTCCATTTCTTCCTGTTTCTTTTTTCTGGGAGGCTTTGCTTGCTTCTCTATGGTCCCTACGATAAAAATGTATTTATATTACTTTGAAATTTGTTTTATTTCCACAAGTCAAGTAAAGTATTACATAGCATACCTTTCTTACTTGATATAGTAGTTTTTTTGTTTATTGTGTGTAGTGTTAGCAATTCGCATCAGAGGACAATTTTCTACTGTGTGGTTTGTTCTTCCGCACCTTTGTACAATGCCTTTTTGGTTTCTCTTTGATTTTCTCTACTACCCCTCTTGTTCTTGCTGATTTCTTCCCCTTTGTGTTAGCTATATCAGGGTCTTGAATATTTGCTCAATCATTGTTTCTTCTTTTGCTTCATCTTCATTGTGTTTTGCACCATGTTGCTTTCATCAATTGATGCTGGATTCTAAGCTGCATCTTCAATTATCAAGTCAATGTTACCTTCTAGAATATTGACTTCTTCTAGTAGGTACTCATATGTTTCCTTTCTCTTTGTTGTTTTTGATGACATGTTAGACATTCTTCTAGATAGCACGTTAAACCTTAGCACTGAACTGTTTTCATCGATGGTTGGTACTTGCATTCTCGTTGGTCATTTTCTCTTCTTTTTCTCCATCTTTCAATTATGTAGTTATCAGGAATCTTGCTCATTTTCAGATCCAACATCACTTTCAAAACATGGCTGCAGAGGATTCCATCTTTGGAGAACTTTGCACATATGCACGCGAAGTTTCCTTGTGGTAAGTCTGTCATCACCACATATCTTCTTGGTATGAATTTCTGTTGTCTCAGATTTGGGGCTGCATATACTATATATGTTTTTCCATGTTGTATAACTACCATTTCTAGATTTAGTGTTTCCTTTAACTCATCTTGAAGCTTCGTGAAGATTCCATAATTATGTAGTTCTTATGCTTGTTCTTCTATCATGTAATTTGACCAAAAATGTCTTTGGCTTCTTGATTTGGGATTCATGATCTTTCCCATACTCAGTGTCAAAAATGATGCCGTTCATTGTTTCATATTCCTTTAAGAAGCTCATGACACTGTGTGTTGGGCCAACATCCCTTTTAAATCTTGAATTTGTGCCTTCACTCGGTACTGTGCTATGAATAAAACGGCAAAAATCTGTTTTGAAATACACTGGTATAAAAAATTTTCCTAGTTCTCCACATTATCTGTAGATATTTGATATTTTCCAAGTTGTTGTCTACAATCATTTGTATCCATAAGCTTTCAAATTCAGCTCGTCAAGCTATTGTGCAAAATGTCATCAAAATCTTTGTAGAGATTTTTCCTTTTTCTTGTCTAAAAAGGTATTTTCTGGTGTTTCTCTACATTTCTTCAGAATGTGGAACAAACAATTTTGATGTTTAGTATTTGAAATACATGACGTATAGCTGCTCTCATTGCCATGTCTTGGTCAGTTATGATTGTCTCTGGATGTTTTCCCCCATGGCTCTTAGGAATGTCTCAAAAACCCATTTGAAAGTTCCTATATCTCATCACCTAAAAAAGCACAACCGAAAAGGCATATGTTGCCATGGCCTACAACATCAACTAGTGGTGCAAATGGCAAATTATACCTATTAGTTTTGTATATTGTGTCAAAGCTAACAAATTTGTCGTATTCCTTATAGAGTTGTGTTGACCTCCCGTTTACCTAAAACATGCTCTTAACTTTGTTGTTTTCATCTAGAAGCGGCTTGTAATAGAATCCAGGATCTTTTGCTTCTTTTTCATTAGATAGTCCATCACTTGTTTCATCTCATTGTTTCTTGTTTCTAAGTTAATGGATGTTCCAACATTGCAGACATCTTTTCTGGTATACGACTGTTAACGCCAGAATTTGGTAAGCCCCGGAGCCCGAATCGGCTAAGGTGTCCATCGGCTGATACCGAATCGGACAAGGCAAGCCGATGTAGCCGATTCCGGTATGACAACATTGGAGACACCGTCGGATCAAGATGATGTGCTTCATGAGGATTGTCATATAAGGATAGAGTCCTAAAAAAATAATTGTATCTATTAATTAGGAAGAGTTTGTTAGTTTCCTATTTTATCTCTAGGAAAGTGTATTAGTGTCCAATAAGGAATTGGTTTTTTTTCCTTTTTATCTTTAGGAAAGTTTGGATTGTAATCTGTTAGGATCTTTGTTAGCCCGTGGGTATAAATATGTAAGCCCGGGGCTCGTGTATGATATCAACGTACATAAATACAACCTCGGCGCATCGCCAACCCTTTTACTTTTCTACTTTGTTCATCATCCGACGAGACTTGGCACCCGACGCGGGGCTGCATCGGCTTCGATCTCCGGTGAAGGGGTAAGTCCAAGGTCCCGTCGGCCTAGGTGTATTGTATCTATCTTTAGTTTCATTACCGTTCATAGTTACATCGGCTTAGTTAGGACTTTCTCGGTTATGTTCGATATTCTAATTAAGTCGATGTTTCTATAAACGTAATGTCGCTTTAGGTAGATTTGTTAAATCCATCACATTAGACAGATATATCGGCTCATCGAGTATTATATTATCATATACAATCTCATGCTGCATCAGTTAGGTCCGACCTACTAGATTATCATCGATAATCTAAGTCTTGTTAAGCCGATAGGTTCATGCTAATGTTTCACTGGAGGGTTAGCCGGTCTTATTATATGTCTATGTTAATCTAGTCCTAGTATCTCGATTTAGCTCTATCGGTTGTCTCTCGTTTTAGGGTTTTTTTTGCTGATATTGGCTAAATTGTTATATTAGATTAGATTAGCTTAGTCATCTACCACCCTGAAAATTAGTCAAAGGCTTGATTGTCTAGATATTGCGTTTCTTTTCATACTTAGGCCCCGTTTGGTAGGGATTCTTCTCCCTGATTCTCAACAGAATCAATAGAATCTCTGCCAAACAAAATAATTTGCAACTGATTCTGAGAATAATCATTTCAAGTGATTCAACAGTTTTACATAGGGAGTGAGAATCACCTAAAAAGCAGTTTCTCTCGAGAATCACCTGAAACCAGTTTTTTTCCCAAGAATCACCCGAAAATCACCTAAAATATTGTTCTAATGATTACTTTATTATATCGATTCGATTCTCTTCGAATCGATTCAAGAATTAGAATCTAGAATCAAAGAATCAAAAAATTAGGAGCCCTACCAAACGGGCCCTTAGTGCTGCATCAATTCAGTTTGACCTACTAAGTCGTGATTAGAACCGTAGTCTCTAGCCTGCCTGATGGCTACCAATAAGGGTTTTGTCAGGGTTTCAGCTGACGAGTTATCTGGACTTCGACATCGGCTGGAATCACACAATCGGCTGTCAACAGATCAGCTATTTTGATTATCGGTCTATCGGCCGATATGATTTATGCTCTGTTATTTTGCATATCTTGTCAGTGGCAGGATCAAACTGACTGGCACGCCCGCACTTCATCGATTCTAGGACCTGCACTGGAGCTAAGCAGATCTCCTAGGCCAGCGTGTTGATTTTTCTCGTCAACAACGACAGTGTCGATATTCCTCCTCGAAGAAATGATAATATTGCAATCATATTTCTTGTGGGTATGTTTCATTGTTTTAAAGTCATTATCATTTTTTTCTCTTCTTCTGCCATATGTTTATGTGATTTGAGGAACTTTGCTTCTCTATTGGGCCTAAGTGTGTGGTTATGGTTCAGATCCATCCTTAGTATTCTCCAGACTTCACCTTCTAGCTTCACTATTAGCATGCATTTTGTCGAAACTTGGTTTCGGCAATATAATTTCTGGGGTCGCAGTCGAGATCGCCAAGCACAATGGGTTAGAAGGAGAAGAAGATTTAGACAGGTTCAGGCCCTCTCGTGAGGTAATACTCTACTCCTGTTTCGGTGGATTCGATCCGCCGAGTGTCTTTATTGATCTCGTGATCTAAAGCTCTTGCTTATGAAGTTGTATCTCAGATCTAGTGTTGGAATATCCCTCAAGGGACGCCCCTTACCCCCCTTATATAGTCTTGGGAGGAAGGGTTTACAAGTCGGAAACCCTATCTTACTCTAAGTCGGTTTCCTCAATCTTACCAAACCGTGACTATAGGCCGATTGCCTTATCTCTATTGGCAACCGTAACACCCAAGTCAAGTTCGGCTTACAGATATAGCAGGCACAATCTATCCCTACCTCCAATCGGATAAGCTTGCCAAGTAGACACCCGATTGCCACAATCTCCACAGTAGCCCCCGAGTCCTTTTCAGTCGACGAGACAACTCGGCTTCAGACCAAAACAAGACTCAACCAAAAATCTCTTTGACCGAGTGCTTTTGGCGTCGAGTGATTCCATCATCTCGCTGAATCTTCCCGAGTGGCTCCAAAGACTGTGAAGGGCTGAAAAAATTTCTCAAAAATAAATATCTATGTGCATCTCCGATGCACCTAATTAGGTGTAGCCTCGACTATGTGGTTAGTCAAAAATAGGCTAAGCATATAGTCAAGAACTATAAAAATCATTCTCATGTTACATGCCTAGCTCATGCTAAAGCTATCACTGAAATCTCATTACTCGGCAAGTTCATACTTATCCGAGTGAATTTGCCCGAGTTATCTCAGAAAAAATAACTCAATCAACCCTCATGGGTAAAAAGCACTCGGTAAGCTCTTGCTCATCCGAGTGGATTTGCCCGAGTAATCCGGAATAAATATTTCATTCATCCTCATGGGAAAATAAGTTCTTTCAATCATATGAAAAATACGACCAAGTTATTAAATAGCTTTTGCCATAATACTTGGTCTCAATCTTATAAAGATCTTCACCAAGGTGGAAAACAAACAAGCATTGGTAAGATTACCCGACCAAATGCTAAGAAACCAAACAGCCCTTGTTCACCAAGGCGGCTAAAAAAACTCATTTGTTGGTCACCTTCCAAATTGCATCGTGCCGGCTTCTCATGAAGTCGCAAACCGTATGAAAGGATCTTTAAAGGTATAGGGCACTCGGACACGCGCATATTGCCGGGCAAATCGCTTAAGCTTATCCGCTTAAGTCCCTAAGGACACGTATCGGACCACACCTTAGCCGGGCCGTAGATTTTCTTATGGGGTCGGCCCACTCACCAAGAAACCTAGCGCAACCCTCAAATCTTTCTATAAAGATGCGAGGTCGTCCCCGCCTCTTCGTCTTCCAAACGATTCCCCTTCTCACGATCTTGTTCAACGGCTCACCGCGGAGAACCCTAGACTCGCGCGCTCCCAAATCCCTCCATCTAAGAGCTCGCTTTCAGCAACAACCAGCCTCCACAGCCAAATCTCCCACGTTTCATCGCCAAAGATCCAACTTTTTCCAGCCAGATCCACTTCCCATCAACCCATTCTCATGGCGAAGGAAAAAGGATTCCCTTCGACCAATGGGCCGCTTCGGAAGTGAGGGAATCTACCCTCAAGGAGATGGTGAAGCACGGCGTGCTTCCACCAAAGGAACTCGTGGGATGGCGCCGGCGCGGGGAGGACTTCCCAACCCCAAACACCGGTGAGCTTGTCGTTTTCACTTCCTTCTTCTATTGCGGGTTCAGCCTTCCCACCTCCGAGTTCTTCCGGGGGCTTCTTGACTATTATGGACTTCATCTCTATCATCTGAACCCCAACTCAATGCTCCACATAGCCCTCTTTATTCATGTGTGTGAAGCTTTTCTCGGCATTCTTCCTCACTTCAATCTATTCCGTCGTATGTTCTACCGAAACCCCATCCGAACAAGGATCAACCTTGCGTCGTTGGCGGGGCAGCTTTCGCTTCGCGGATCTCTCCGCAAAGACTATTTTTCTCTCCCTTTGAAATCTTCCAACAAAGGCTGGCACGCGGGCTGGTTCTACATCAACAATCTCGAACCCAGCCTGCCTTCCTTCGTCGGTCTTCCCCCTGTCCCCAAGCCATCTTGGAGCACCGTCCCGGTAGCCCAAGACTGGGACGAAGCCAATGATCTGCTCGCGAAGATCCTGGCGATGAAGAAGAGGAATCTTCGCGGGGAACAAATCACTCGGCACTTCATCAGGTGCCGACTGGCGCCGATCAAGGAGCGGTCGAAGCCGGCCTTCGAGTATGAAGGCGGGACGGACCCCAATCGGGAAGACCCAGATCCACTCACATACGAGATCCTGAAGATCCGGATGTACAAACTCTTCTTATGCAGGATAGCAGTTGAGCAAGCACTCATTCTCGCCAGCCCTTCCTTCAAGATTCATCGACCTCCTCCTCCGTAAGCCGATTGGTTGCTTCATAGTATCTTTCAATCTTGACGTCTCGTCTCTTAATGTTGCACTTTCCCTCTTCTGCAGGAAAACGCCTCTATCACCTCCATGTCATATAAGATGGCCCATGATGACGCGCCGCGTCGCCCCGCCAAGAAGCCAACTGGCGGGATCAAAATCCAAGCTGATCCAGTCGGGAAGCGGGCAGCACCGATTGAGGACTCGAACAAGCGCGCAAGCAAAAGGCGGCTGATCATCGAGGATTCGGATGACGACGTCCGGCTCCTCCAGTCGAGACCCCGCCTCTAAGGCGATCGCCGCGGACGGCACCGAAGATCCGCAGATCATCCACGTATGCCCTGAAACCGAAGTCCTGAACTCTTTCGCGGAAAACTTTTCTTTATCTTCGCTGTGTCCCCTTTCGCAGGAGGCCCCAGGACATAGATCCTGCCGGAGGGAGTGAAGGGCCGACTCCGGCCGCTGCTCCCGAAGTGCCGAGGCCGGAAGTGCCAAAACCCCGGAGCCCGCAACCGAGTGCGAGCATTCCAGAGAAACAGACTTCGCCTCCGAAGGAGGACGCCCCTAGGGAGGAGCCCCCACTGCGCGGTCGGGATATCCCGGGCTGGAAAGCGATCATCGGCCGGGAGACACAGGCTGCGCCACGCCCCCCGAGGGGTCACTCGGCGCCAAGCCCAAAGAAGAAGAAAGCCGGCCGGCCGCTCCACCTAGGCGGGCGGCCACTTGAAACCGGTAAGACTTGCTTCGACACGTTCCTTCGTTCTTTCAATCATGAATTTTTCATGTCTTCATTTGTCTTCCTCGCTTGCCAGCCACGGTAGAAGAGATCCCCAGGTTGCAGTCTTCTGAGACCTGGGTTCCCCCGATCAGAATCGAGTGGCGGGATTCGGAAGGCGAGAGATGGGGCATCATCCTAGACCGGCAAGCCGAAAAGGATGAAAGGGATGCCCTAGTCGAGAGCCGAATGAGGCGACCCGATTGCTTAACGTGAGCCTTTTATCTTTCTCTTTGATTTATCTTTCGCCGATCACTCCACTGCTTTCGCGTGCAGAAGGAATATTGCCGCTCAATGGCAAAATCTGAAGTCTTGAGAAGCTGGTCCCCCACTTAAACTCCTTGGAGGACGTTCGGCGGCAGTGAAGGCCACTCGGGAGGAGGCCGCATCAAGGGAGGCGGCTTTAAGGAGGGAGATCGCGGAGCTGCGGGAAGCGAACCTCGACCTCCGCGGATCAATTGGGAGTAAGCCCGCCTCTCCCACCTTCATCCGATTCTTATGTTGATCTTGTCTATTGACAATCTTCTTTCGTTGTAGAAAATTCTTCTGAGGTCCACTCGCTTCAAGTCCACTGGAGCGGTCGGCCTCGACAAGGCCGAGATGGAGGCCGAATTTGAAGGTAATCTTTTTGAAGTCGAATTTCGTGTCTTTGTATTTTCGAGTGCTTTGAATGATGCGGGACTTTTTGCACTTATAAGATGAAGACCCGAGCCCAATACGACGTCTTGCTTGGGCGGATCAAATCCAGCGACGAGATTCGTGAAGAGGTCGCCAACGCCGCCATGCCGATCTTGCTGTCCTTGTTCGATCAAGGAGTTGGGGTCAGCTCGCTGGAGCCAATCGAGATCTTCGACAAGCTTCGTGCTCCCGACCGACACGGCCAACATTACCGGCGGCCAACATGGGGGCTGGTCCCTCTTGCACGACCAAGTCCTCTACCCCCGAGTGGATATCCACTCGGTCGGGGAAGGCTTCGGCGACGGAACAACGGACGAGCGGCCTTGGACATGCTAAGTGAGGCGCAAGAGGCGGCGAAGAAGATATCTCGGGATGTAGTAAACAACTTCAAGCTCGATCCGTATTCGACTTTGCTTTGTAGATGTCATGTAACCGTAACATTCGACGTGGAACTTTGTGACTATTTTTAGTTTATTTATGTCAATGCCTTGATTCGAGCTTTTGCGTGAAATTTCTTAAGTAGTTTTCGTCCGTGTCATCAAGCCTAGGCTCGATTAGGTCATCGGAAAACTCTCGGTCCTTAGACACCGAGCTCGAGTCAAAGGACATTAAACAATGATAAACCAAATTATGCACAAAAGTTGATGAGGAAAACTTGAGCTTTATTGACATGTGTATCAGCCCCCGACTGCTAGCTCAAGAAGTCATCTTGCTTGAGGTTGGCGGTCAAGGAAAACAAGAGGCCTTAGCTAAATTAGGCGTAGAATCGTCGAAGATGCTCGATGTTCCGGGAGTTCTCCACCATAGACCCGTCTTCGCGCTTTGGCCGTAAGCACCGGCCGAGTTACTTCAGCGATTATATACGGTCCTTCCCATAAGGGAGATAACTTGTGTCGGTCTTTGGTGGTCTGGATCTTGCGTAGGACCAGGTCGCCAATAATGAAAGCTCGTGCTCGCACGTTGCGACTGTGGTATCTTCTAAGCCCTTGAAGGTATTTGGCCGACTGGATGAGGGCTGCCTCACGGGCCTCTTCCAATCGGGTAAGGTCATCCACTCGGTCAGGGTCGTAGCGTTCATCGTTGAAGCTGCGGACCCGGAGGGACTCATACTCCATCTCGTTTGGCAACATGGCTTCTGCGCCATAAACCAAAAAGAAAGGAGTTTGGCCGGTGGCCCGACTGGGTGTGGTGCGCAGTGACCATAGAACCGAGGGAAGTTCTTGGACCCACTTGCCGGCGTAAGGGGTTAGCCGGTCGAAAACGCGAGCCTTGATGCCTTGAAGGACCATGCCGTTTGCTCGCTCGACTTGCCCATTGCTTTTAGGGTGGGCTACTGATGCATAGCAGATTTTGATTCCGAAGTCTTCGCAGAATTCCTTGAAGATGCCTCCCGTGAATTGGGTCCCATTGTCAGTTATGATTCTGTAAGCTTTGCCGACTAGAGTGCGTGCTGCCGCGTGGCTTTCGCATATGCCTGAGTGGATATCTTGGAGTAGTTGTTTCCCTTCTTCGGGTGTGATGCACCTCATTAGAATTCCAGAGGGGCTTCTCTTGTATAGATCGGAGTCGACCATGACGTATGATTGGCAGCGACGCCGGACGCGTTCTGCTTCATCCCGGTCATCCGGCAGCTCTTGCTGGGTTAAGAATTTGATGAGCGGCGTCCTCCAGTCGGTGTCGGTCATGGCGACTTCGTTGGCGGTTTGTTCGTTAGGAGCCGCCTTTGTCGTGACGGTTGGTTCGTAGAGATGCTCGACGAAGACGTCTGTTGGAGCAGCTTCGCGCTTAGATCCGAACTGTGCTAGCTCATCGGCAGCTTCGTTGTTATGTCTCAGGACATGTGAGAGTTCTAGTCCATCAAACTTGTCCTCAAGCTTGCGGACCTCTTGTCGGTAGGCCTCCATAGTGTCATTTAAGCAGGACCAGTCCTTCATCACTTGATTGACGACCAGCTGGGAGTCGCCTTTCACAATAAGCCGACGAATCCCGAGTGAGACTGCGAGGCGCATCCATGTAGAAGAGCCTCGTACTCGGCGACGTTGTGTGAGGCGGAGAAGTGGAGGTGAAGGGCATATCTTAGCCTTTCCCTGTCGGGAGATCGGCACGACTCCGCTCCCAAGCCGGTGATCCTCTTGGATCCGTCGAAGTGCATGGTCCGGTGTTGGAGGTCTTCTCGAGGCACGTGTTCTGCTGTTCGTCCACTCGGCCCGGAAGTCCACTAAGGCTTGTGACTTAATGGACGTCCCGGCTTAAAAGTTAAGTCCGGCGGCATCGGTTCTAGGGCCCACTTGGCGATACGCCCGGTTGCCTCGCGGTTGTGGATAACGTCGCTGAGTGGGAAAGAGGTGACGACGGTGACCGAGTGACCCTGAAAGTAGTGTGCCAATTTCCTCGCGGTTATTAAAACACCATAAAGCAATTTTTGTACCTGAGGGTAGCGGATTTTGGCTCCTGCCAATACTTCGCTAACAAAGTAGATTGGCCTTTGAATCTTCTAGGCCCGTCCTTCTTCTTCGCGTTCAACCACGAGGACCGCATCGACCACTTGGTGAGTGGCGAGACGTACATGGCAACGGGGGTTCCCGGGCCGAGGCGAAGCCGGGACGGGTGGCGTGGTGAGGAATTCTTTGAAATCTTCAAAGGCCTTGTCGGCTTCTCGCGGTCCACCGGAAGTCGTCTGTCTTCTTTAGCGTCGAAGAAGGGCATGCCTCGTTCGCCGAGTCGAGATATGAAACGGCTTAGTGCCGCCATGCAGCCGTGAGCTTTTGGACGTCTTTCGATTACTCGGGGCTTCATGTTTAAGATAGCGTTGATCTTCTCGGATTTGCTTCAATGCCGCGATGTGACACCATGAAGCCGAGCGCTTGCCGATGGGACGCCGAAGGTGCACTTCTCCGGGTTCAACTTCATTCGAAGGCCCGGATGTTTGCAAAGGTTTCTTCTAGGTCGGCGATCGGTCTCCTTTCGCTTGGACTTGATGACAACATCGTCGACGTAAGCTTCAACGTTCTTGCCGATCGTGTCCTGGAAACATCTTTGGATCATGCGTTGGTATGTGGCACCGGCGTTTTCGTGCCAAAAGGCATGGTGATGTAGCAGAAGCCCCGAACGGCGTGATGAACGATGTTTTCAAGCGGATTTTTCAAGCTGATCGGTGGTAGCCCGAGTAACAATCCAAGAAACTCGGGAGTTCACGGCGGCTGTTGAGTCGATGACTTGGTCGATGCGAGGCAGCCCGAATGGATCTTTGGGGCGAGCTTTGTTGAGGTCGGTGTAGTCAACGCACATGCGCCATTGCCCCATTTTCTTGCGGACCAGACTCGGGTTGGCTAACCGGTCGGGATGAAGGACTTCTTTGATGAAGCCGGCAGCCAAGAGCTTTGCGAGTTCTTCTTTGATCGCGTCTTTTCGATCTGTGCGAACTGCGTAATCGTTGTTTTATTGGTTTGGCGTCATCTTTGACGTTCAAAGAGTGCTCGATCACCTCCCTAGGAATTCCGGGCATATCGATGGTTTCCAAGCAAAAACATCTTTATTATTTTGGAGGAAGGTGACGAGCGCGCTTTCCTATTTGGGATCTAGGTCGGCGCCGATTACATGCGGCTTTTGGAGGGATCGACGAATCAAGGGAGATCTTCTTGGTCTTGGCGTCGCCGGATCCCGATTTGGCTATCTTCTTCGCGGGGACTTCGCCCTCTGCCGAAGTTGATGCCGCCAATCGGACTTCTTGTTGGCCACGTAATCTCTCGCGAGATTGGGCCATGTCGCAGCTCTCCTTGTCGCAGTGAAGGCTTGCTTCACGTCACTGCGAAGAGTGATGACGCCGTTGGGACCCACATCTTCATGCAAAGGTAGGTGTAGTGAGGGATCGCCATGAACTTGGCAAGCGCAGCCCTTCCGATGATGGCATGATATGTTGTTTCAAGTCGGCTACCTCGAAGGTAACGTTCTCCGTTCGGAAGTTCTCTCGTGCTCCGAAGGTGACTGGGAGGGAGATGTGCCCGAGTGGTGTTGAAGATAGCCCAAGGATAACTCCGTGGAAGGGAGCTGAGCTTGCTTTCAGTTCGGCCCTTGGGATCTGCATTTCGTCCATGGTCTTGGCGAACAGGATGTTGAGGGCGCTGCCCCCATCGATGAGGACGCGCTTGAGCCTGATATTGCGGACCACGGAGTCCAGGACGAGTGGATAGCGCCCTAGATGAACCACTCGGTCAGGATGATCCGAGCGGTCAAAGGTGATGGCCACTTCCGACCATCGCAGATACTGAGGGACTTCGGGTTGAGCCGCATTGACCTCCCGGTCGGTTAGCTTTTGTTTCCTCTTGGACTCATAGGCTAGCGGACCCCAGAAGATGTGGTTGAGTTCCCCCACTGGGTCTTGAAAAGGTTCGGCATTTTCAGCCGCATTGTTCTTCTTAGCGCCGGACGGGCCAGCCTCGTCAGTCGGCTTCTTATTGAGCTGTGCCGCGTACTGTTCAGCGACCTGCTTATAGATAAAGCAGTCCTTCGCCGCGTGCTTATGATTCGGATGGTGGGTGCACTAGGCGTTCATGATGGCGTCGTAGGCGGCGACTCGGGGACGGCGTTGAGTGTTGGAGGTTGCGGCGACTAGGTCTTCAGATCGACGCTTGCGATCTTTCTGGCCCTGGTTGCCGTTGTTGCCGCCATCCTTCTTAGGATTTCGGCTTCCTCCTGCTTGCTTGTCCTCCCTTTTGTCGGGCCGGTCTTGACGGGCGGCCTTAATGGCGTCGTTTGATTTGGCGTATGAGTTCGCCATCTCGAACATTTGTTTCACCGTCTTCGGTGGTTTGCGCCCGAACTTGCCGATAAGCAGCTCATCACGGACTCCCTTCTGGAAGGCGGCGATGATGATGTCATCGGTGATGTTCGGGATCTTGTTGCGCTTCTCGGAGAAACGCCGAATGTAATCCTTCAGGGGCTCGTCCGGCTTCTGGATGACGTTGTAGAGGTCGAAGTGTGTGCCGGGCCTCTCGAAGGTGCCTTGGAAGTTGGCGATGAAGTGGTCCCTCGGCTCGCTTCACGAGCCGATTGAACCTCTTGGCGAGCTCGTGAGCCAATTTCCGGCTGAGTTTGCGAGGGCCACGGGCGGGTAATTGGCCATGGCTTTATTGTCGCCACTGCGGCTCGGATGGCGAGAGTATATACATTAACCAAGATTCGGGTCGGTCTTGCCATCGTACCTTTCAATCCCTGTGGGCTTAAAGCCACTCGGCCAATGCACTCAGCGGAGTTCCCGAGTGAAGGCTGGTACTCCGTCGTCGCCGCTATCGGGTGATCCCCTCCGATCTTCCCGAGTGCGTCGGTCGCACTCTTGGTAGCGGCGATCGAGGACTTCCGCGAGATCACTCGGCGGGGTCTTCGTTGGCTGGTTGGGTAGCCGGTACATTGCGGCGGACTCGGTGGTGGACGGGTGGACGTCCGTTTTGTTTGTCGCGGAGTCGGCCGTCCGTTCTTGGTACCTAGGTGTGGACTCGCGAGGTGGGCCTCTTGGCTCGGTTGACGACCGAGCCGGCTCGGGCCTCCGTAGTCTCCCGACTTTAGAGGCGGAAGCCGGCTTTATCGGCGTTTCGGCCACGGATTCGATCGGCCTTCGAGCCGAGGTGGTGGGATGGCCGTTAGCCGTGGCGGCGACAATGGTCTTGATCTTATCCAAGATAGGAGTCACGTTGGCCGGGCCGTCTCCATGACGGTGTCCAAGAGCGTGAGTGCGGCGGCGGCGTTCTGCTGTGGTGTCCGGAAGATGTTGGTGTTGCGAACCCGTGTTTGGAGGATGGCCTCCGGGCGTACCGTCCGCACGTAGATCCTCGCTTCCTTTTGTCGCCTCGTCCTTACGTTGTTTATCCTCCTCGGCTGTCTTGCGCTCAAGCTCCACTCTGGCTCGCTCCTCTTCGGCAAGCCTTCTGGCCATGGCTGAGTCGGACTCGTCTGGCTCAGCCATGAGGACGTCGAAGCACTTCGGCTCGCAGTCCATGTGGCAGTCGAAGTTGTCGGCTTCGTCGGAAGGGATGCCGTAGAGATTGTCGAAGCCGGCGGAGCTGAGGTATCCGTTGAGCTCTGAGGATGAGCAGGAGCCGAGTGACGGGAGGATGACGGCGACTTCCCTTGATCCGGGTAACCCGGATCGGATCGTTCGACCAGAGTCAAAGTCTGGGGGGAGTAGGCTCCTCCGAGTGGATGGCCGCTAACTCGGGGAGAGGAGTTTGCTGTAGATCTCGGCGGCATTTGGTAACCCAAACGGCACCAAGAGGTCTTCGTCGAATAGGTCGCTTCCGTCGGGAGGCGAGAAAATTGGCGCAGATCTCGGCGGTATTCGGTAATCCGAATGGTGCCGAGTGAAGTCCGTCGTCGGAGAAGGTGGATCGCATCTTGGTCTTCAAGATGTTGTCGAAGATCTCGGCGCTGTTGGAGAGCCCGAACGGCGCCGAGTAGGTCTTTCCTTCCGACGGTTCAAGTCCGAGTCGAAGGAGGAGTCGTCGACGAAGTTGGCGGCGAAGTCGCCGAGTCTTGAGGGAGATCCCATCGCGCTTGTCGGCGAGATTGTTGAAGAAGTCTCGGCGCGCGGCCCCTACTGCGCGCCAACCGTCGAAACTTGGTTTCGGCAATATAATTTCTGGGTCGCATCGAGATCGCCAAGCACAATGGGTTAGAAGGAGAAGAAGATTTAGACAGGTTCAGGCCCTCTCGTGAGGTAATACCCTACTCCTGTTTCGGTGGATTCGATCCGCCAAGTGTCTTTATTGATCTCGTGATCTAAAGCTCTTGCTTATGAAGTTGTATCTCGATCTAGTGTTGGAATATCCCTCAAGGGACGCCCTTTACCCCCTTATATAGTCTTGGGAGGAAGGGTTTACAAGTCGGAAACCCTATCTTACTCTAAGTCGGTTTCCTCAATCTTACCAAACCGTGACTATAGGCCGATTGCCTTATCTCTATTGGCAACCGTAACACCCAAGTCAAGTTCGGCTTACAGATATAGCAGGCACAATCTATCCCTACCTCCAATCGGATAAGCTTGCCAAGTAGACACCCGATTGCCACAATCTCCACACATTTGCAATCAGTTCTATCTATAACCTGTGTTTTTCTTTGTTGCTCGGGATTCTTCTTTTTCTTCTTCTAATCATCATCATTCTTAACATATCCGTAGAATTGGTATGTGTAGTTGGTGATCTCACCATTTGTTTTTTTGCTTGTTGATTTGTAATGGTGTGTGATGACTACAAAAAATCCAACTTGATATGCGTAGAAGTTGGAGAAACCACGTGCTTCTTTGTGTGTCCTGAATATCATTCCAACTCGAGGTATGTGTTTCTTGTCAATTACTACGGGCGAGTCAGTTTGGCTATCTTCTTCATTAGCCAAGTAGTTGTCAATGTCTTCTTCATTGATAGTGTTATTGTCCTCTGAAGTAGTTCTAGCATTTGTCTCACTGGTTGTTTGTGCTTGCCCAACATGTTCCTCTCTTTTTTCATTTGTTGTCAATATATTGATCTGGGCATCTTGCTCAAGCATGTGGAAAGTCTCTCGCTGAAAATTGTGTACCAGTTATATGTTAGTTGCATTGCAGATAGGTCTTTTTTATATTTCAAATATGTGGTACTATACCTGCTCATTTTCATCATCTGAATTTAGCCAGTTGTCATGTCCACTTCATTAACCTGCATGTTTTGTGATGGTTAGATTTATATTTTTCATAGTACTTGCCCATATATGTTATTTTATTTGAAAGTGCATTACCTCTGCTTTGACATGGTTGTTTTTGGCTTGATACAACTCTTCTATGCATGTTGTTGTATTTTGCAAAAAAAAATAATTTCTGTTAGTCAATAGTACAGAATAGATTTAGTTTAAACAATTTGGAGTCATTGTTTTAGCTAAAATCACCTCATCCAATGGTGTGATGTATTTGTTGTTGTAGATCTGATCAAATTCTTCATAGCTCCAGAGTGTAGTTGATATGTGTTGTTCATACGTACATCTTCTTGCTCTTCCACTTGTGGAGAAAATCTACTTGTTGTTAAGATCATTGAATTCTGCAATACAAAAATCAATTCTTAGTACTGAATAGAGTGACTAATTTGTAAGATTTTAAATATTTAGTGATATAAAATTTATACTTACATCAAATGCTGGTGTCTGAAGTAGACTTGTAAAGCTTTCTGGTCCTCCCTGCATATTCATAGTTCAGATATCAGTTCATTTATTGTTTTCTCCTTTCTTTTCAGGTATATTGTGTTAGTTAGTATGCTTACTGTATTTGCTTGCAAGGTGACACTTGGACTATGAATTATTTATTGCATGAGGTTAGTGTAGCTTAACTGCCCTTCTTGCATAGTAATTTACAAATGATGTTTACTAATTTATATGTGCATGTATAAAATAGTTTTATATGCTAGATGCATGCTTTGATCAGATTACATGTCTTGGGTCTAAGTTTAGCAATTTGAACTGATCATATAGTATTTCTCCTCCATAATTGATCACTTCTGACGCCATTGTTCCTATGCTATGGCTTAATTCTGGTGAATTGATGTTTTTTTTACATGTTGCATGTCCCTACATCCTGCATCTTGAAAAAGATAAATATCACAAGGCTAGATCAGTGCATTTTGCTTTTTTCTTGCTTGTGATAGTTGTGATTGCAAGTAGTTTATAATTTTGTTTATCTTGGTTAATGTTTTCATGTAGCCTGTAGTCCTGATAGTTTAGAATCTGATTTAGTACCTAAACAGAGCGTTTTGCTATTGCTTCTTTCACCTTCGTGGCTCTCCAAGTTGTAGATATAGCAGACCCTTGGCGTGGCAGCTCTCCTGCAAAATTTATTTGAAGCATTAGACCACATTGTTTGTTATTTACGTATTTATAATTTTTACTCCCATATGATATAGTAGTTGATGTGTGAAACTAGTTCTATAGCTTGGTTCATTTGGGCACATACTATGGAGGTGTAGGGCTCGCAACATTTGTAACTCAATAAAGGCGAGCCGGTGGAGTTACCTTAGATTTGGTGTTCCTAATGCCTACCAAGCCTACATGATATGTCATCAATGGTGACAAATTTGGATATATTTGTGTGTTGGGTTTGAGTGAACGTGAGGACAATAATGAAACTTGAGAGACAAAAATGTTCATAGGCATCATATTTGTACTCAACAAGTAGCAGCATCAACCAGAACTTCTGTAAACATATAGTTTAATGGCTCCTGGACAACAAAACACTCCTGTACCACTTGGTCCAACTGTCGAGAGACCACCACAATAGTGTCCCGAAGTTCTGGTTTGTGAAGGATAGCACAAGAATGGCTATCCTCTTTATGGGTTTGCTGTTGCAGTCTTTTTGGTTGTCTGCATCTTTATGCAGAGGCCGGGAGTGAGCTTAGTTTGGTTGTATCGTCTTGATGTCATTGACCGAGTTTCAATAAATCTTTCATTATCTAAAAAGTTAAATAATTTTGCAAGTTTCATTGACCGTCCTGATTGGATTTTGGCAACCATGTCCTATTTTTTGGCTTCCTTGAGAAAGGTTGTTTCTTGTAAATACAATCAAATTTGATCTGCAAGCATGCGTAATTGAATTTTTTTGAACAAATCAACATGCACTAATTTTATTAAACAGAGTAGAAGAAAACTATACAAAAAGGAAAAAGAGTAGGAAGAATGTACAAAATGGGCCTGAAGGCCCGGTAGTGAGTAGACAGCCAGGCCGCTAACTTTTTGGCCCCTGCTAGGGCCCACGTTTTGGCCATCTCCTTGATTTTAGCGACTAGCCCGTTCCTCAACAACTCCTTGTGTTGAAAGGTCCTTTGATTTCTTTCCATCCAAATCTCCTAGTTGACTAGCGGTGTTAAAGGTGCAGATTGTTTGCTTTGGCGCTTCTCTCGTGGTTGTTGTTGCCCTCCATCACTCCTGCACCGTTGTGGCTTGTTTCCACTTGGTGGGGTTTAGGTTGTGGCATGATACCCATTCTGCAACTCCCCCTAGACTCTTCTTGTGTATTGCATTCTGCTAGGAGGTGTAGGCCCGTCTCTTGTGGCCGGCAACATAAGGGGCACACGGAGTTGTTCGGCCATCCTCGAGTTGCGAGCCTGTCGAAAGTCCAAACTCTGTTTTGGATCACCAACCATGTGAAGATCTTTCACTTCTGTGGTGCCCATGGTTTCTAGATAAAGACGTCAAAATTGGACTTTGTTGAGCCTAGGAATTTCACATTGTAGGCCAACGCCATGTACTCCCCGTGATTTGTTAACTTCCAAGTGATCTTGTCCTCTTCATTCTCCGTGAGGTGCATGTTATGGACGGCGCTCCAAACGGCAACGAGTTTGCTGATTAGTTTGGTCGTCCAGCCTCCGCTGGTTGGTAGGTTGACGTCGAGGAGCCACTGTGTGGACCCAATGGCCTATTGCAGGGATATGTTCTTTTTCATGGATGTTGCATACACCAGCGGGACAACGTCCTTCATTCTTTTCCCCTGCAACCAGGCGGAGTCTCGAACATTGCTCTTGACCAGCGGAGTTTGTCATTTTCATCGCATGGGGTTTTGATCCCACCCATGCCTTTTCTCGGTGATTTTCATTCTTGCCATAGCCATCGTAGGCGAAGAGCTGTTGTGAAATTCTCAAGATGTAGGATGCCCAAGCCTCCGGAGGCTATCGGCCAGTATGTTCACCTCCTGCCCAAAGTAATTTCCTTCTCTGTTTGTCCAGCTCTCCAAGGGATTCTCTAGTTGGCTTTAAAGCTGTCAGCAGGAAGATTGGTTGCACGGTTAGTACTGACTTAACGAGGGTTGTCCGTCCTGCCATACCCATGTTTCTCCCCCGCAATACTGCTATGTTACTCATGGATTTGTCATGCAGTGGTTGGAGATCGGTTCGCCGCATCCTTCCTGTACCCAAAGGCACTTCCAGGTACTTCATTGAAAAGGAGGTTCTAACACGGGGTGTACCATCAAGGATGTCATCAAGGTTTATGTTGTCGCATCTTATTGGTGCCACCTGCGTCTTCTGTAGGTTTGTGAACAATCCTGTTGCATGCCCAAAGTGGCGGATTAACTCAGAGAATGCTCGCACATCCTCTTTGCTAGAGTTTATGAAAATGGCTGCATCATCGGTGTACATCGAGATACGGAAGCGTACCTATTTTCCCTGTAGCTTGCTGATTATTCCCAATTCGGTTGCTTTATCCAACAGGCGTTGGAGAGGGTCCATTGCCATTTTGAATAGGACGAGGGAGAGCAGATCACCCTGCTGCAGTCCCTTGCTGTGCGTAATCACCTTGCCTAGAATTCCATTGAGGAGGATTTTTTAGGTGGAGGTGAACAGCATAGCAGTTATCCAGTTGCGCCATCTTTGCGGGAAGCCTCTATTTTGTAGGAGGGTGAGGAGGTAGTCCCATCTGACTAAGTCGAAGGCCTTAGAGATGTCAAGTTTGAACAACAAAACTGGTCTTTTTCTTCTGTGATGTCTCCTCACCATGTTCATGACGTACATGAAGTTTTTGTGTATGCTTCGGCCATGGATGAAGGCACTTTGATTTGTTGAGATGAGCGACTACATGAGAGGTTGTAGCCTGATAGATAGGACTTTTAAGGAGATTTTGGCAAAGCCATGGACCAAGCTTATTGGTCTGTAGTCAACGATGCCGTCCACACCATCCTTCTTTGGGATGAGTACCACATTTGCCAAGTTGAGAAGATTTAGATGTGCCGACCTTGCATCATACAACGCGTTGAAAGCCAGCATTATGTCGCCTTTGGTGATTCCCAAGCATGACTTGAAGAATTTCCCATTGAAACCGTTAGGTCATGGTGCATTATCAGTAGGCATTCCCATGATCACCTTGCAAATCTCAGCTTCTATGAACGATTCATCTAGGCTGGTCAAACCGAGAGGGCCGATTCCGAGCATGGACCAGTTCAGGTCATGTGTTCTTGGCTTCGGCCTTCACATTACTTGGTGGAAGTGCTCTGTGATGGCTCATTCTTTTCCTCGTGCGTGGTGGCCCAACCATTCTGCTTCCAAAGGTGGTAAATGTGGTTTTTCCTTCTTCTTGCGTTGACTCTGTAGTGGAAAAACCTCATGTTGGTCTACCTTCTTTTATGTTGGTTAGGACGCTGCCTCTTTCTTCCTTGCTCTTTCCATTACTGCCAGGCCAAGGAGTCTTCGTTTCAGGGCTGTGCGGAGGTTGAACTCCACCTATGAAAACTCATGGTGTTCCTAGGCCACGTCGAGTCGATGGCTGATGTCCAGTGCCATGTGGTACTTGAGCTTTGTTTCTGAGTAGATGTCCTTCGCCCACCCTGCGCAATACAACTCAACTTGTCGGCAAAGCCGATGTAGAGGTTCGTGGTGCACTGTTGGTAGGCTCCATGAGCGCAATACCTCCTTTTTGAAGCCTGGGAGCTTTACCCATAAATTTTTGAACTTGAAGGTTCTCGGTTTCCGAGGTCCTCCTGGATTTGAGAGGAAGTGCAGACAATGATCTGACGTGCCGGTGGATAAGGCGTGTAAGATGTGATGGCCAAAGGTTAGGTCCCATTCCGCATGGCAACTTAGTATAACGAGAGGGAGCGGCTGCCGACGGTGTCTGGCCGAAAATCGTTGTAACTCTGATACGTTGTAATATGTTGGATCAGGGAGGAACGCCCATAATCAGTGTCCTAGAGATGTAGGCTACGGCTGAACTCCGTTACCAAATATCGTATCTCGGTGTCATCATCGTGTTTGGATCTTCTATGATGTTTCTTTTGTATTTTGTTTCCAATGGTAATTTCGGGACCGGTTTTATAACAAATACAATAATAATACTCACATCAAGATTCATGAACCGACTTTCTTTGACAACCCAAAATACAGAGGTATCCTGTCCTGTTACTCTTCATGTGCGTATTGTCAAATCTGCTAGCACTCATGCCTTGATGTTTCAGAGGATAGTAAATTCTATGCACTCTGAACAAAGTCAGGCTTTGATTGACTGTGCTGCAGGTAAGATCTGGCTGGAAAAATAATTGTCCCGTTGCTTGTTGCATCGATCAGATCGGTAGAACACTTATGTATATACAAGCATATTCAGAGTGGCTGTAGGTTTTGTCTTCAACTCCGGAAGGAAAAGAGTATCTATAGCTTACAATTAGTATCTATATAGTGACATTGATGTCCAACATCTCAACATCTTCACAGGGACACTGCTGGCTCCCTAAGAGTTGCCTGATCAAATATAAGAGTTGCCTGATCAAAACTAATACTCTTACTCATTTGCCGGCAATGTTTCCTTTACCCTAGAAGCATTTTCATCTCTATGTTCATTTTTCACTATGCAAGTAAAGTTTATCCGGCGGTGACAATGTGAGCGGAGAGAGAAACATGAAGGGGAATGGGAGAGGCCGTGAGTAGTGGAATATGCCAGCAACCACATCGATCCATCATGCATTGCTTAGATATCGTTACGACATCAGTATTCCTATGGAGCATTTTGCGTGCACACCGTCTATCAAAGGTGAAGTTGTGGACAACCAACCATCCATGCCAATAACAGAACCCAAATAAACCCACAAAGACGACTAATATATTGTAGAATCAAATATGTTTGATTTATATTTTTGTGACGAAACATTGGTAGTGATTTGTGATGTTTTGGTTGTGCGCAAACTTGATCAGACGGTCACACCGATCTGGTGCGACCGGTCAGACTAGAACGGTCAGACCGGCCAGGTGCCACCAGTCAGACCGAAGTTGTGTGAACGGTCAGACCGGCCTGCCTGTGGTCTGACCGGCTGAGACCTATTCGGTTTCGAATTCGATTTATCTTTTTTATTTTGGTTTGTTTCTTTGTGAATTTGGTTTCTAAAAGGTTCATGTGCGTATGGTTACTGTTGACAAGCTAACGTGAGTCAAGTTTGGACAAACTTGTGCTCGGGATATGAAATTCTTTGCTAATGTGCGCAGGTATTGCTTGAGGCCTCGGGATAGCGTTGCCAGTGATGGATTGGAGTTTCCTTAGGAGAAGTGAACGTCCAAAGATCACATGGGATGCTAAAAGGCAAGAGGATAATTGCACAAGGAAGGTGGAGAATACATATGGAATACGAGAGGGATCATATGCATATGGAAAGTAGAATCGAATTTGGAAAGAAGACCGAGATTGGAAAGTTTGATTGAGATAATGAAAGAGAAGAGTTTAAAGATGGCAAGAGAGGGCTTCCTACATGTTTGGAAAGTCTTAATATGTGCTGAATTCGTGGTTCACTTCGTGTATAAATAGAGGAGGAGGGTGTGCCTCCTAGATATTGAAATTGAAGAGAAAAACTTGAGAGAATAGCTAGGGTTTCGAGTTAGGACGAGTTTTTGGTGAGGAGTGCTATAGTTGCACTTTGTAAACACTTTTAGATGCAATAAAGTCGAGATACTTTGATCTATTTCTTCGATTGTTCATCTACCGGTGTTTTCTCGGATCCCGACGGCCTCCGCAGGTGTGCGGGCGTGACCGGCGGCTGCGGCGGTCTAACCGGCGGCATTGCGGCTGTCTGACCGGCCAGGATACGCGGTCTGACTGGCAACAGGCTTCAACAGTTTCAGTTCGTTTTCGCTTTGGAGATCGGTTTAATCGATAAGGATTAAGCTGTTTGTTTCGCAAAAGATTTGGTTTTTGGTTTTCCCTACCATTCACCCCCGCCGGTAGGTTTGTTTGGTCTTGATCGATCCTACAAGTGGTATCGGAGCCTCGTTCTTTATTCGCTTCTCCGATCTTTTACAATGCTGAAAAGTTTTCAAACAAACCTCATGTTTTCAATGGAACCGACTTTGACTATTGGAAGAAAAATGGAATCTTATATCACATCTAAAGGTTATGATATTTGGTTAAAAGTTTCTCAATCTTATGAGATTCCTGAACGCATTGATACTCATACTCTCAAATTAGATTATAAAAATAATTGCAAAGCTAGGAACATCATTCTTAATGCAATTTTTCGCTTCGATTTTGATCGTGTTTCGCATCTTTCAACTGCTAATGAAATTTGGAAAGGTTTGAATGATTTTCATACTGGATCTTCAAACATTAAGGAATTACAAAAAGATATTTTCAAAAAGGAGTACATAAAATTTGAGATGACACATGGGGAGTCTTTGGATGACTATTTGGGCCATTTTAACAAAATTTTGAGCAATCTGAGATCTGTTGATTCTTCTTACAATGCTAATTATTCTCAATCTGAGGTTGCTCGTCATTTTTTGAATGGTCTTGATATGAAAGTTTGGGAAGTTAAGGTTACCTCAATTCAAGAATCGGTCGATATGAATACCTTGACTTTGGATGTTCTTTACACTAAATTAAAAACCTATGAGATGAACATTCTTTCTAAAAGAGCGATTCAAAATCTACTCGCTTTGGTGTCTTCTTCGCCTCTTCCGATTCTACCTCACGTCGATTTTTGCTTCTTTTTTATATCATGTCCGATGATCAACTGGAGGAAATCAGTGAGGAGGACTTGGTATCTCTTGCTAACGAATTTCTAGAGCGTGAGTAATGTCAGGACCAGGAGAAGAGGAGGACTGATCAGATGCTTTGGATGTGGACAACCAGGACATATCCGCTCTCAATGTCCCAAGGCTGGAAAAGGGACACAGGAGGAAGTAAAAAGCTCAAGATGGCTCCAAAGACACTAAGTAGAACAAGAAACAGGCCAAGAACATGACGATGAGGAAGTACTACCGAAGGCCTTGGATGAAGCATTTGCATGTGTGCGGGGTTCCAGCGATGTTGAGTATTCGGACGATGAGGAAGACAAAGGGAAGAGCATCGCCGGAGTTTGTCTCATGGCAAAGAGCACCACAGATTCCAACGAAGAAAATGAGGTAATAAATGCTCCTAGTGTTGAATATCTTCAAGATGTGATCGCTAGACTTGGTTACAAGATTTCTAAGTTTGAAAAGAAGATTAATCAACATGAAGTAGTTATTGACTCTCTTAAGACTGAAAATAATAGATTAAAATCTCTTGCTTTTGATGATGATGATTGCAAATCATGTGAAGTTCTTTTTGCTGAGATTAATTCTGTTAGAGAAGTCAATTTAACTACTTGCAAAAAACTTGATGTTGAATCTAAGAAATCTAGGAAGCTTGAATCTTGCCTTGCTCTTAGCTTTGCCATGAACACTAGATTAACTGATGAATTGTGTTTAACAAAAGGAGTTTTGAAGAAATGTCAAATTGCTTTACTTGCTAGCTCTGTGTTTAATACAATTAGTGCTAAGAGGTTGAAACAATCTAGTGCAAAATCCTGCTCATCATGTCTTGCTTATGATTTCAAACTAAAAGATGCTTTAGGTCGTGTTAAGCATATGGAAGAAACAATTAAGCAAGATGAAGTGCTTTCATGTCAAACTTGTAGAAAACAAAAAGGTCCTTTGGATAATTGCAAAAATTGTGTTGTTTTGACTCAAGACGTTTCTTACTTAAAAAGGTCTTTGCAACGTTTTTCTGATGGTAAAAAGACCTCAACATGATCTTAGACAAATCAAGAGTTAACACAGATAATCGTGGTTTAGGTTTTGATCCTTATGCTCATCATACTAGACATCCTCCTCTTGTTCTAGGTGTTGGTGCTAGAAGTGGCGAAATTTTAATTAAAACTGAATCTAAGAATACTGTGTTTAAATATGTTGGCATCATGACTCCCTTGAATGCATCATGTTCCACCAAGCCTATTATTAGTACACCTATGTTTATTGCTAAATCTGCTGTTAGTACCGATAATACCGTTAACGTCATGCTTGTTGTTTCAAATTGTTCTTCAACTCATCATGAAAAATATGTTTGTTCTTTTTGTGGTAAACATGGACATATTGTTGGCTTCTGTTTTAGACTTGCTAGGAAACGTAAAAGGAAACGGGAGATTGCTTTCGCAAAACTTAAGAGGCAAAAATCAACTTTTCCTTGAGGCGGCGGTCGGACCGCGTTGGACCATCGGTCGACCGGTGCCGAACCCGGTCGACCGGAGCCATACCTGGTTAGACCGACGCTATACCACCGGTCAGACCAGTGGGAAGCCATCGGTCAGACCGGCCTCGAGGCAATTTTTCTAATGGGAAACGGGTTGAATTTTCTACTGGTTTTGCTCCTGTTGGTTCTGGTCATGTATCTCGATCTTGGATTCCTAAATTTTTATTATCTAACCCCGATCGAGGCTTCGACATCCGTTTGTGTGTAGGCACTTTTGGCGAGGAGGGAGAACGTGTGGATCATCGACTCTGGTTGTTCGCGACATATGACCGATGACAAAAGTTGGTTCTCCTCCCTCGTAAAGGCATCAAGGAGAGATTCAATCATCTTCGGCGATGCCTCTACCAGCACCATCACTGCAACTGGATCCGTCAAGGTAAGTGACAAATTTACTTTGAACAATGTCGCTTTGGTTGAGAATTTGAAATACAACTTGCTCTTTGTCTCTCAAATTGTGGATGAGGATTTTGATGTGTTGTTTAAGAAAAGTGGAAGCAAAGTTTTAAATTCTTCCGGTGATGTTGTGCTTAATGTTTCCGATACGGAAGAGTTTTTAAAGCGGATTTTGAAAACAGCGTTTCTTCCGAAGTTACATGTTTTGTTGCAAAATTTTCAAAAGATGTGATGTTTTGGCATCGTAGACTAGGACATGTTGGCTTTGATCATCTCACTAGGATTAGTGGTTCGGATCTTATTCAAGGTTTGCCTAAACTTAAGAAAGATCTTGATTTGGTTTGTTCGCCATGTCGTCATGCCAAGATGGTTGCTTCTTCTCATACCCGATATTTTCGTGATGACGGATGCACCAGACATTACACATGGACACCGTTGGTCCAGCTAGAGTGCAATCCGTTGGAGGAAAGTGGTATGTTTTGGTTATTGTTGACGATTTTTCTCGATATTCTTGGGTTTATTTTATGGCAACTAAGGATGAAGCTTTCGAACACTTCAAAACTTTATATCTTCGTTTGGCTCTTGAATTTCCACAAATTTTGAGAACTACTCAAAGTGACAATGGTGGTGAGTTCAAAAACGCTTCTTTTGAAAAGTTTTGAGCTGAAAAGGGTCTTGAACATCAATTTTCATCTCCTCGGGTTCCTCAACAAAAAGTGTTGTTGAAAGAAAAATTGTTCTTTGGTTGAAATGGCTAGGACTATGCTTGATGAATATTCTACTCCTAGAAAATTTTGGGCTGAAGCTATTAACGCTGCTTGTTATATTTCCAATCATGTTTTCTTGAGATCTAAACTTGGAAAAACTTCTTATGAGCTTCGCTTTGGATATTCACCGAAGATTTCTCACTTGCGTGTTTTTGGATGTAAATGTTTTGTGCTCAAATCAGGAAATTTGGAGAAATTTGAATCTCGCTCTGTTGATGGACTTATGTTGGGATATTCTGTGCATTCACGAGGTTACCGTGTACTTATTTTAGAAACTAACAAAATCATTGAGACTTGCGAAGTCACTTTTGATGAGGCTAGTCCAGGGACTAGACCCGAATTTTCAGGTACCCTATCACAGGTTCAGGGGGAGGATATCTTTGTGGAGAGCGATGACGAGGACGACGAGGATGTGTCGGCGCCGACGGACATGGCGCCGGTCGACCGGCGACACACCGCGGTCGACCGCGAGTAGAGGAGCGGTCAGACCGGCCGAGTGGATCTTCGGGGGCTTCGGGTATTGATGCTACTAGACCTCCAGAAGCTTCAACTTCGTTAGAACAAGCTACAGAAGATGAACAAACTTCGGACGTGAGTGCTCCACTTCATATTCAACGCCGACATCCTCCGAAAATGATGATAGGTAACTTGAGTGAATGCACTACAAGATCGAAGGTAAGAAACCGTGATTTTCATGCAAACTCTGATTTTATTGCTAATTTTGAACCCAAAGTTGTTACTCATGTACTAACTAATGAATCGTGGATTAACGCCATGCATGAAGAACTTGAGAATTTTGAAAGAAACAAAGTCGGCTTTTACTTGAACCTCCTTCTAATTATAATGTCACTGGAACTAAATGGGTTTTCAAAAATAAACAAAATGAGGATGGTTTAGTTGTTAGAAACAAAGCTAGACTTGTTGCACAGGGTTTTACTCAAATGGAAGGGTTGGATTATGATGAAACTTTTGCTCCTGTTGCTAGAATTGAGGCAATTAGACTTTTGTTAGATTTTGCTGCTTCAAAAGGTTTTAGATTGTTTTAAATGGATGTTAAAAGTGTTTTTCTTAATGGGTATATACACGAGGAAGTTTATGTAAAACAACCACCAGGTTTTGAAAACTCTATTTTTCCCAACCATGTTTTACGTTTGTCTAAAGCCTTGTATGGTTTGAAACAAGCGCCTAGAGCATGGTATGATAGATTGAAAAATTTTCTTCTTGAAAAAAGCTTTACAATGGGAAAAATTGATAAAACTCTCTTTGTTCTTAAGCATGACGATAATCAACTATTTTTTCAGATATATGTGTATGATATCGTCTTTGGTTGTTCATCTCACACTTTGGTTGTGGAGTTTGCTGAGATTATGCGCAGGGAATTTGAGATGAGCATGATGGGTGAACTAACTTACTTTTTGGGATTGCAAATTAAGCAAACACCTCAAGGTACGTTTGTTCATCAAACAAAGTACACCAAGGATCTTCTACGACGCTTCAAAATGGAGGATTGCAAGCCTTTGACGACACCAATAGGAACCTCTACTATCTTGGATCCCGATGAAGACGGTGAAGCTATCAACCAAAAGGAGTACAGGAGCATGATAGGTTCATTGCTCTATCTCACTGCTTCAAGGCCAGATATACAATTTGCTGTATGTTTGTGTGCTCGATTTCAAGCTTCTCCAAGGGCCTCGCATCGTCAAGCTATGAAACGCATCATGAGGTATTTGAAGCACACTCTTGAATTTGGAATTTGGTATTCTACTTCTGCTTCTATGTGCTTGAGTGGTTATTCAGATGCGGATTTTGGAGGTTGTAGAATTGATAGGAAGAGCACAAGTGGTACATGTCTTTTTCTTGGAACCTCTTTGATTTCATGGTCTTCTCAAAAACAATCAAATGTTGCTCAATCAACTGCTGAGTCTGAATATGTTGCTGTTGTTACTTGTTGTTCTCAGATTCTTTGGCTTATTTCCACTTTGAAAGATTATAGCCTTGTTTTTGATAAAGTTCCTCTCTTTTGTGACAATACAAGTGCTATCAATATTGCTAAAAATCCTGTACAACACTCACGCACTAAGCACATTGACATTCGCTTTCACTTTTTGAGAGATCATGTTGAAAAGGGGGACATTGAATTGAAATTTGTGGACAAAAAGTTGCAACTTGCAGACATTTTCACCAAACCATTGGATTCTTCTCGCTTTGCTTTTCTTAGGGAGAATTAGGTGTGATTCATCCTTTTGGCATCCATTGAGGGGGAGAGTTGTTGTTTTTTTGTGTGCATATTTTTCTTTCTTCTTTTTGTTCTTCTTTTGCATTCATGTTTAAATTCATGCATGGTGTGATAAACAAAAATAAAAAAGAGAAAGAGAAAGAACAGTGGATGAGCTATGCTTATATCTTGAGTATATTCTAGTACTTGCTAGCAATGCTTGTTAGATAATTTGATTACTATATTAGCTTGTGTGCATTTTAGTTGTTATATGAGCTTTTAATATTGCTTTCAAGTGATATAATACATGACACATAATTCTTTTACTTGAATTAATGAAATATGCAATATTGAAGTTAGTGCTTAGTTTGGAGGATTAATGCTTTATGTATGCTTTATGATTTATTATTCCTCATATTAGTTCTTTTGTTTCAATCACCACAAGAGTACATAAATGCTTATTTTTATGAGCGAAAAAATAAATACCGAATCCTTGGAAACAGTCTTGACGACAACGACGTATCGCGGTGAGATAAAAAAGGAGGTGCCAAATCCTTGGAAACAGATCTTGTCGACAAGGACGTACCCACAATAATTGAGAGAAAAGAATAAAAAATTCAGAAATAAAGAGCTAAAAGTTCTCTTGATTTTTTGGAGAAGGAATTAATTTGAGAAAGAGTATCAATATCATAAGTTTATATACTTGGGTTTTTCCTTCAGTCTTTGCACTTGTGAATATGTTGCATTTTAAATCGTTGAAATCATGAATCATTAATGTTGAATTGATCTTAATTGTAATATTTTAGGTTCATGTTTTTTACTCTAGTGCGTGCTTGTTAATTAGCTAGTCACTTTTTCTACCTTGCAATTTGAATTATTTTTGATATACTGCAAAGCTCTTCCATACTTACAATACTTTGATGAACTCATTGTCAAAAGGGGGAGAAACAAGGTAAAATTTTGTGCATCATTTTTGTGTGCATCATTTTAAAACTCAAAGAAATTTTCTTTCTTTTCAAAAGTGAGAGATTTTTCTTTGAAATTCTTTGGCATAAAGAAATGCTTTTGGATTGCTTCACAAAACATCAAACAATTTGATTTTGTTGGGTTTGCCAATGGTTTCATTAAGGGGAGATTGTAGAATCAAATGTGTTTGATTTATATTTTTGTGATGAAACATTGGTAGTGATATGTGATGTTTTGGTTGTGCACAAACTTGATCGACGGTCGACCGATCTGGTGCGACCGGTCGACCGGCCAAAGCCACCGCCGATCGGGTTGTGACCGGCCCGCCCGTGGTCCGACCGGCCGAGACCTATTCGGTTTCGGATTTGATTTATCTTTTCGATTTTGGTTTGTTTCCTTGTGAATTTGGTTTCTAAAAGGTTCATGTGCGTATGGTTACTGTTGACAAGCTAACATGAGTCAAGTTTGGACAAACTTACACTCGGGATATGGAATTCTTTGCTAATGTGTGCAGGTATTGCTTGAGGCCTCGGGATAGCGTTGCCAGTGATGGATTGGAGTTTCCTTAGGAGAAGTGAACGTCCAAAGATCACTTGGGATGCTAAAAGGCAAGAGGATAATTGCACAAGGAAGGTGGAGAATACATATGGAATACGAGAGGGATCATATGCATATGGAAAGTAGAATCGAATTTGGAAAGAAGACCGAGATTGGAAAGTTTGATTGAGATAAGGAAAGAGAAGAGTTTAAAGATGGCAAGAGAGGGCTTCCTACATGTTTGGAAAGTCTTAATATGTGCTGAATTCGTGGTTCACTTCGTGTATAAATAGAGGGGGAGGGTGTGCCTCCTAGATATCGAAATTGAAGAGAAAAACTTGAGAGAATAGATAGGGTTTCGAGTTAGGACGAGTTTTTGGTGAGGAGTGCTGTAGTTGCACTTTGTAAACACTTTTAGATGCAATAAAGTCGAGATACTTTGATCTACTTCTTCGATTGTTCATCTACAGGTGTTTTTCTGGATCCCGATGGTCTGACCGTAGGTGTGTGGACGGTCTGACCGGCGGGCTACGACGGCGGTCTGACCGGCCAGGACACGCGGTCTGACCGGCGACAGGCTTCAATAGTTTCGGTTCGTTTTCACTTTGAAGATTGGTTTAATCGGTAAGGATTAAGATTTTTCGCAAAAGATTTGGTTTTTGGTTTTTCCTACCATTCACCCCTCCTCTAGTAGGTTTGTTTGGTCTTAATCGATCTACATATATGTGGTGTTACAATCAGAAATCCCTGGTGCTTCCCATTACTAACCTGCAACGACATATCCAAAATTCCAGAATAGTACGTAGGATGCATTGCTAGCTTGCATGGTGAAGCCAAGGTCCAATCTGCTCCTTTTTATGGCTGGACTAGTATACTTGTGGGGTCTATTTGTACATAATAGTTCAAGATGGTTCCTGGGTAACACTAACGTGTGTGGCAATCTTCTTTTTCAGTAAATGAAGAACTCCTTGCCAACTTTTTTTATGTAAAAAGTTATTTGCCAATCCAAAATAATGGTGCTTGGGTTGTAACACCAAGAGAGTAGCTGAAGTTCATTTTATTAGGATTTTAATTAGGAGCCAACAAAACATACTGTTTTAATATATATATATATATATATATATATATATATATATATATATATGCTGCTTTTGTCTAAGCTTTTAAAGGCATTAGCATGCAAGATTCCTCCCACATCACCGAAAGATGCACAAATTCAGCCACGGACCTATGCATAGTCACAATAAGTTTGGTTCATCTCCATACCAAGTTTGGAACATTCATATGCGGCATATACACTGAATAATTATATTTTTCACAATAAGTTCAAGTACATAAGGGTGGATGGATATATCGTAACTTTAGTTAATGTACAGGTAGCATAATTATATTTGGTTATGAGACCAAAATACCAATGCAAACACCTGCTTCAACCAATAAGAATACACAGCGCAATCAGCCAGACCGACTAATGCCAAAGGAGGAAGCAAAGGAAAAAACCGACATGTGGCAACTACTAGAGAGGAAAAATGCTACTCCAAACAACGGGAAGGGACAGACCCACGCTAAACTCCCAGGAAGACCCCCAAAACAGCAGAACCCGCTAAGAACCACGATATGCCCTCTGCTTGGATGGAGGCAAGAAGCACTGAGACCGAGGATAGAGCCGAGTCAAAAATCCTAGAATTACGCTCCTTTCACAGCTTCCAAGAAACCAGGAGAACTAGAAAGTCGAAACCTGCATGGAGGTGCTCAAACAACCGAGCCCGAGAGGACGGCCACCAGTCCTGGAGCCAGCTGTCACGCGGCGGAGAGAGGGTCGCCCAGCCAGAAAGAGACAGCACATGAAGTCAGATCTCCCGAGCGAACACACACACAAAAGGATGTGGTTTGCCGACTTGTACTTTAATTATAGGCTTGTAGTTGAATGATTAACTTGAATAATAGGAACATATAAACTAGAATGTTCTGGCATTTCCAAGTTCTAGGAGGGCTGAAAACAGCTTTGGCTGTACTCCTAGTATTCCAGATGCCTTCCATTCCAACTGTTGGTTCTAGATTACATTTTACAGTCTCTTGCACAGGAAAAAACATTTTAACCCTGTAATTCAAACCCTGAAGTTCAGAATACTTAACTCGACGTCCTCTCTTACTTGTACCAATTTCTCGCAACAACGCACAAGCTTTCTTCACATGGTTTACTCCTTCTCATACCTAGAATAGTGGGTAGTAAAGGTCGTTGAAAAGCTGACAAGGCCTAAATGATCTTCCTGTTAGAAACTAATTAAATTGTCTTTAAAACCTGTTAGAAGATTATCTCTGAAACTGCCAGCTTGTTAATTAAGCAGAGTACACAGAAATTACAGTTCTACTTTTTCTTACACAAAATGTCTTTTCATTGACAGAGTTATAGGCACGTTCTTCATTCCTTGATTGGGTTCATCTTAGCATCGAGGTTTTATTCAGCCTTTCCACCTTACCTTGACAAACCTTACCTTGACAAATGTTCTTGAGCTACACCAAAACTCTATGACAAGAATACATTTACAGTTTCTATGATATGAAATATTCAAATAAAAACATATTTCCAATTCATTACACATAGCCATAGGTGATTCTGGTAAAATTGATAGAAGAACAAGAACTTTTTTCATCACTAAGACTAGTTGTCCCAATGCCTTGCATGCCGATACACACATGGAGGATACAAACATTTCTTGGTTATCCATGGAAAAACAACTCACATTGGTTGCAATCCATTGTGATATGCCTCAATAACTACTGGATGCATTTCCATTTGACATCTTCAGGCTTCAATTTATAGGCTGGGAGCCTGTAATCTACATATCTGACCACTGACAATTTATTACATTGGGATGGCGCTGGTTAATCCATGGATATCGTTGACCCTAAATACACAAAATGAACTGGAAAAGGTGCGTTTGAGCTGATTTAGTTGAACAATAACAGACCATTGGGTACCCATATAGTCAGGGAAATATCCACCGCCCAGCAACCCTGGTTGGTCGCTTGGGCTTGTCGGGCGGACACAAAATAGAATTTGAGTATTTTTGAATGAATTCAAAACAAATTTTGAAGCAAACACGTGATATTATAAGATTTTCATAGGAATATATCCATATTTTCCAAGTTAAAACACAGAACTAGATTCTGAATACAATCAAGAAAGATCTCAGTGAAGACATAATAGTGAGTGCATGTGAGAGCTCTTCCTCCAAGCAATTCAGAGAGACAAAATATTTCTTCTCAGTTTCTCAGATGATTTATGCACGTTTTATTTCCCAAATGCTTGTGGCAACAATATTGCTGACGATCCTTATCTCTTCCAGTGGCTTGGCCCATATTAATCACCCCAAACATGACAGCATTATGTATGTAGTCAAATTCCTGCAGCTCCTTTTCCTCTTAAGGCAAATTCAGCATCGAATTTAACCCCAAGAAAATAAAGTTAATCCATCTAAAATAAATGTTTTGCGATGTTCCGTATAACATACAGTCTGTGATGCTCAACACAATACAGTAAACTAATACAATATCTTATGAAAGAAAAAGAGAAATCTTGGAGCAACAAGACACACAAACGAACTAAGCATTTCAGATCTGAGATGATGAGGTAATGGATGAGCGTCCTCTTGCAAGACACCTGCACCCACCTGGCTAGAATCACTGTAGGTTTTCAAGTGTCTCCATTTCTTTCAGTAAACGCGAACAATCTTCTCTGTTTGTACCATGAAACTGAATTCCTGGTGCCATTCATTTCCATGGCAAATTTGAGGAAATCATTCCTATGGCTATGTGGTAGGTAATTGTCATGAACACAGGGCGCTCTTCCGTCGTACAGCTACAAAAGGTTGTTATTTAGCTGCCCAGTTTATAATTTTAAACTGAATGTTTGAATGCATATATTGTTCTGATATTGTGAAACAGGGAAAAAAATAGCTCCTGAGCCTTAGGCACATGGAAGATTGTGGAAGGAACCTCTGTACAACAACATAAATGCAATAATACCCACATCAAGTGTCAATACTATCAAACTTGTCTGTACTTATGCCCCAATGTTTCGGTGGTTATTGAAGTCTGTCCGCGGATCGGATACACTGCAGGTAAGATTAGTCTGAAAAATAAATTCACCGATTGCTCAGCAGAAGACTTGTGTAAAACAAAGCATATTCAACATCTCGACATCTTTGTTGGTAATTAAAAAGCTGGCCATAAGGAGGAAAATTTGAATCCTCTCGCGCCGCTCTCCCCAAGGGCGGCTCAGGAGGCGACGGCCCGGTCGTCCCCTCTCCCCCACATTCCTCCGCCTCGCCGCCGCCCCAGCGGGCCGCTGGCAAAGCCGCACGATCGCAAGGACGGCGGCGACGGGGCTCTAAGCCGACCGCGATCTCGGTTAGCCGGGAGAGTCAACCAGGGCTTCGGTGGGCGGCGGTGACTGCCAGATCCGGACTGTTCCGGTCGGATCTGGCGACGGGGTGGTGGCCGTCGACGGGGAATGCGACCGGCGGCTGCGGAGAAGCACTCTGCAAGTTTCAGCGAAGGAGAGGGGAGAGAAGGTGGGGCTGGCGAACTGGTACCTGGGCAAGGGTGGTGCGCGCCGTCTTCGAGGAGCTCGGCGAGCACGTCCGCGTTTGGATCCTAGGCGACGAGGCTATGCGCGTGGAGGCGGAGCCGGCGAAATCCCAAGGATTGTAGGCAAGCAAAGCGGCGGCGCCGGCAACCGCGGAGAGCAGGGCGCGGACGGCGGACCCGACGGCCACGCCGTCTGCGAGGAGCTCGGCGAGCGTGTCCGCGTCGCCCCCCACCCCTCGAGGCGCGGTGCCGGTGGCTGTGGAGAGAGCCCACCTCTTCTCGCCGTGCTGTAGAGTGCGCAGAGGAGGAGGAGGAGGAGGAGGAGGAGCAGGAGCAGGAGAGCAAGGCGAGGACGCCACTCCGCACCGCTCCGCTCCACTGCCGGGTCGCCGCGTCGTTCGAGCGCAGCGAGTACGGGGCCACTTGAGCCTCGTCCTTTTCCGGTGGCTCCTCACCCGCCGCCGTCGTCCGGCGGTCAGGCCCCATCACGCGCGAGCCTCCAGGTGTTCTGGCTGAGCGGTGGACCCGATGCCAGCCTGTGCCTCGGAAATGATGGTGTTTCTTCTTCGGTTTGGAACTTCCCAGGGCGCGCGGACATGGCCGGTGGCGGGATCCAGGACTTTCGACGGGCTGCGGGCGCCGACGGTGGGCAGAGGAAAGGAGGAATTCGGGTTTGGAGGAAAAGAAAAGGAATAAGAGGAAAAAAGAGAAGAAAAAAAGAAAAAGAGAGAGAGAGGGGAAAATATTTTAAAAAGGGAAAAGAAAAAAGAAAAAAGAAAAAGGAAAAAGAAAATAAAAAAGGAAAAGGAAAAAAGTAGAAAAAAATAAAAGGATCCGGGTTGCTGCAACACATTGGCGATGCGAGAGGACTCGCGATGCGAAGACGTGGCCAGCGGCGGAGGTGGCCTGCGAGGTGCGGTCGTGCGGAGGCCGGCATGACGCGGCGTGACGTGACAGGTTCGTGGTTTCGGCGCAAGGTGGCACGGAGAGGCCTTGCGGCGGCTCAGAAGTTTGATGGATAACGGGGGAGTAGGGCAACTTATCTCTCGCTATAGCGGCGACAAAAGAAACAGATTCGTGATGATGAGTGCAGGAGGGGCGTGGCGTGGCCCCCGCGAGAGAGTGCGAGCGGGCGTGGCGTGGCCCCGCGAAGAGGAGTGCAGAGCGGGCGTGGCGCGGCCGCCGCGGTGAGAGGGTGTCCAACGGCGGATGTGGCGAGGCCCCCGCGTTGAGTTCTATGAGAAATCCGGATCTGGTGGTTTTCACCCTGTCGAGTGGGACTTAGCGTTGCAGTGGCACAATGCAAGAACTGCACCGCATGGCGTGGACCCTTTCTTGCAATGCACTATCTCCCCTTAATGCCCACCGCCTTTGAGCTCGCCGTAAGGTTTCGACGTTTTGTTATGTGTGTAGGTTTGGTGGGTGTCGTCGTATAGGTTTCGTTTTGTCGGCCGTGTGGGGCGAGTTTGGGTTTGTTAAAGTTGTTCGTGGAGGCTCGCTTTTGAGAGTTTGTCCGCGTTGATGTCTCAATCCAACCGGGTGAGTTTCTTCCTTTCTTCTTATTTTTATTTTTTCTGTCTATGGTCTTCCAGGGCTATAGTCTTGTATTTTTTCCTACTCTATCAATGAAATACGCAATATCTTGTGCGTTTCGTTTAAAAAAAATTAAAAAGCTGGCCCCCTTCAGTACTATAAAAAAGATAGGAACTGTCTGATAAAAAAATTTTCCTCCTACTCTTCATTTTGTACCGTCGAAGTAAATTTTCACTAACATGCAGTAACAATATGAGATGGGAGAGGGGTGAGGAGGGGGTGTGAATGCAATATGCCAGCAACTGCACAGGTATTTGATATACTGCTCGGATTTCGCTCATTAGCAAAAGAGGACTTCGGCATTTCTCTAGGGCCAGATCGCGGAGGTGCATTTTGCATGCTCCCAATCTGCGGAAGAAGGGGATTTTAGAAAACTAATCAGATTGATGACAGAGCCTTAAAAAACCCATAAAGACAACTAAGATATGTGGGGTTACAATCATGATTCCTTAGTGCCTCCCATTCCTAACCTCCAGCGGCATACTGTAAGTTCTAGAATTGTTGGATGCATTGCTTGCTATGATGATAAAGCAAAGACAACTAACATGTGTGGCTCCTTTTTATAGCAGGAATGATGTGTACTCATGGGGTCTCTTTGTACATAACAATTCAAGATAGCTGAATATTTGACCACTCACGTTCAAACTGTCACACTAACATGTGTACCGATTTTATTTTCAGTAAAGAAAAGCTCCTGGCTATTTTTTCTCTATAAAAAAGTTGTTTGTCAATCTAAGATAATTGAGCTTCGGTAGTAAGCACCTGGGCAGTAATTGAAGTCTATTTTTCTAAAAATTACTTACTAGTTACATTTTATATGAAGTAACCCATAATTGAGACCAGCACTGACTAAATAGAGGTGAAACTATACTTTTAGTGTTACTGCTTAATTGACTATAATGTTCACAAATTTTATTAGGATTTAGGAGTCGACCTGCCTACTGTTTCAGAAACTATATATGCTGCGTTTATCCATCTTTAGAGGGTTAGCATGCAAGCTTCTTCACACGTCATCCAAATATGTACAAATTCAGCCACACACCCATGCATAGTCACAATAAGTTTGTCACATTCGTATGCCGCGTAATAACTGACACTGCTGAAGAAACCCACTTTAGTCTCGGTTTGCAACCCCTTTAGTCTCGGGTTGTAAACTGGGACTACGAAAGTGGAACTAAAAATGTCTTTCTTTAGTCCTAGTTGAAATAATCGAGACTAAAAATTCATCTTTAGTCCTACATTACTAATACAACTGACTAAAGATGGCGACACCACATGGTTGGCTTCGTCATCTTTAGTCTCGGTTGGTGTTACCAACCACCAACCGGGACTAAAAGTTTTTTTAATTTTTCTCTTGCTAGCTTGCTGTTTGTTTATATATTATTCTCTCGACATCCCCAAATATTTTTTTTCGTTGTTGTTTTTTGCTGCCGAAATCAAATTCACAAATTAAATTAACATCCTCAAATCTCCATCACATCATAAATTAAGTAATAAACATCACATATCATATATATCACAGATATACATATATCATATATATCACAGATACACATATATCATATATCAAATTCAAGTATAGAACATCACAAAATTCTAAAAAAACATTTGGAGATGTGGGAAGGGAGGCCGGATCCAGCGGAGGACGAGGAAAGAGAGAAGGTGTCACCGCTACCTCCGAGCCGCCAGGCCGCTACCATCTTTGAGCCATCGCATCGCAGCCACCTCCGAGCCGTCGGGCCGTCACCATCTCCGAGCCGCTACCACCTCCCCTCCCACCAGATCTTGCGGAGGGGAGGGCGCCGCCGCCACCTCCGACCCACTGCCATCTCCTCCCCTCCCACTGCCGTCGCCGGAGCGAGAGAGAGACAACTAAGTGTTGGATCGGTGGAGAAGACGATGCGCTCCAGGATATATATACCCCTGGATCTGTAGTCTCGGTTGGTGCCAACAACCGGGAGTGGCACCAACCGGAACTAAAGATCTAATTTTTAGTCTCGGTTGGTGGCATCAACCGGGACTAAAGATAATTTTTCGCTATTTTCAATTATTCTTTAGTCCCAGTTGTAGCCACCAACCGGGAATAAAAATAATTTTCCGCTATTTCCAATTCATCTTTAGTCCCGGTTGTAGCCACCAACTGGGACTGAAGATAATTTCTCGCTATTTCCAAATTTTTGTTGTCCCAGCTAGGGTTAACAACCGAGATTAAAAATTAAATAATCTATTAAATCATGCCAAATTAATTTATTAAATATAGGTTTAAAACAATAATAAATAATGCATTAAAATTTAATCGAATCATAAAACTAATGAGAAAACATTTAAAATAGTTTAAAACTGTTATTAAATTGTAATAATCATATATAATTAACATATGTCCGATTTAAAATTATTTTAAATTGTAATAGTCACTTAAAATTAACATATTCCTTTTGAAACTCGAGTTTATATGGTAATCCTAGAAATTCCACCTCTATGTGCTCCTCTAGATATTGTTCCTCTTTTGCCCCTCTTTTTTTGGATTGTTGTTGTTTTTTTGGAAAAATTCGACTTTTCTTTATTTTTTTATATTTTTTCTTGACTTAAGAGTACACGAGAGATAACCACAGAAAATTTGAGCCTAAACAAGTGAAAGACGTGGCGATGAAAAATCGAAGACGTGCTCAAAATTGACAAAAAGCTTTCTGGCTCAAAAAGATAACCTTGCGACTGTTTTGGAAAAAATAAAATCAGCGAACCCGGCAAAGCGGGGACGAACGAGTCCAAAAATTTTCCGCTCGATTTTCATATATGGAACGTCCCAATCGGAGTTCGTATGTGAAAGTTATGGTTGTTTTAAAACCGACTCCGAATTAGAGGACATAACGGGAACAATGCACACAAAAACTTGTTACACACGCACAAACTAGACGCGACGCCTAGGTTTGATGGAAACAAAGGGAAAAACACACGAACTGGACTCTAGCACGATCTAACCAGCAACAAGACCTTGACTAGGACACAAACTCAACATGACGGACTCTGAAACTGAAATATGCAAAAGCTATGGCACGGAAGGTTCTAGGACAGGAAAAACAAATATGGCGGAGAGTGACACACCGATCCGGCTTTAGATTGAAAGATTCAACCCTACAATCTTAGCATCATAACTCCTTTGGTTATCAACCGAGACGCAGACCCGACTAACCTCGCCAAGAAGGCTAATCCCTCCCTGCACAACGAAGAACACAAGCAAGTGTGATTGAACCTTGCATGTCCAGCGAAGGAATGTTGTGTGTATCCGAAGAAGTGATGTTCTTATCATTATATATCCCTCTGATTTGTATATTATCACCGAAACAATTTCACAAAAAATTTTGTATATTGAGAATCACTATAGTTAATAACAATATGGTAATTTGTAATTACAATGTAATGATTAAAGTTTCCTTCTATCTTCAATTACAAACATAGAGAAATGATAATATATATACTAAATTGCCATCAGTGTTAATTTCAAATAAAAAGATTATCTCCACGAGTGTTAAACCATCATATGTAGGCGGAGTCGAATGCCTTTTCTTTTTCGTTGGCGCAGTTAAAAAAACACCTTCACTTTTAGTCCCGGTTGGTGTTACCAACCAGGACTAAAGATCATTTAGATCTTTAGTCCTGATTTGTAACACCAACCGGGACAAAGATAGGATCTTTAGTCTCGGTTGATATTATAAACCGGGACTAAAGATGTTCGCCAGCTTGATAGGTTCTGACAAGAATCTAAGTAGGACTAAAGATCCTAGAGAGCCGTTGTCTTTTAAACCGGGACTAAAAATATTTTCTAGTCTCTGTTTCTATTGAAATCGAGACTATTATGGATTCTGGCAGATGAATTAAAAATCATTTCTCCACTAGTGTGATTAATAATATTTTTGGAGGAGTAAAATACATTGGTGATATCACAACTTACAAGGTGGGTGTAATTTAGTCACTCATCTTACAAATTGCTCAAGTGAGTCACTTATCTTATTTTGGCGGTGCAAATCTTACAAAATACATATCACACTTATTTCTAAATTGAAAACTATAAGGGTCTAACATAATGCATTTGTGAGCCATATGGGCAGGGCAAGCTTATATGTTTTTAGGCTACCAATAAAATTATAAATTAGCACCCATATTTCTATTTATTCTAGCTGCTACTTACGTGCTTTCAAAAAATTTAGTGAGCAATAACAAAATTTATTTTAAATTGGATTTTACTATCAATCGTATTGGAATTGGCTTATTTACGGATAGTGTATAACCATGTTTGCAATATAAAGCAACATGGCATTTAACTAAATAGCGAACTACCCATATGGCACATATTTTATGTAACAAGATGATTAACTTGTTTAAATATTTTACAAAATGAGTGACTAAACTGTATCTATCTTGCTAGTTGTGGTACCATCAACGTATTTCACTCTTTTCACAATAAGTTCAAATATATCATTACTGGAGAAACCATCATTAGTTGAAGTGGCAAAAATCACAGTAGTCCCGGCTTGAGTTGCACCCGGGACTAGAGATTAGTCCCGGTTTAAAAAGTCTACGGATTTCTAGGAACATTAGTCTCGTTCGTGTCACGAACCAGGACTAAAGATCACCTCTAGTCCCGGTTCAAATGTTGTCAGAGCCTGTTAGAGCGCCGGGCACCTTTAGTCCCGGTTGGTGTTACCAACTGAGACTAAAGATGCCTGACGCTCTGACAGGCTCTGACAGCCTCTGACACCATCTTTAGTCCCGGTTAGTAACACCAACCGGGACTAAAGATGCTATTTTTTATCCCGATTGGTGTTACTAACCGATACTAAAGATAATTTTGATCTTTAGTATCGGTTGGTAACATCACCATGAATGTGTTTATTTTTTTAACTGAACTTAATAAAAATATACAAATCTTGCTACATGATTCAAATGGTATAAAATTAATTTGAGGGAATTTATAATTTTAAAGAGTGTGGTGTTGTGTTGGGGTGGGTGATTGAAGATAGAAGGAAGCTTTAATTTAATCATTACATTGTAATTACATATCATCATATTGTTATTAACTAATGATTCTCAATGTATAAAATCTTTTGTAAAATTATTTTGGTGATAATATACAAATCGAAATGATGTACAATATTGATAAGAACATTCAAACCCTGGTCGTTATGTCTAGTTTATGCGCGTGTAACAAGTTTTACGCGCATTGTTCCCGTTTCGTCCTCTAACTCGGAGTCGGTTTTTAAAACGGCCATAACTTTCGCATACGGACTCCGATCGAGACGTTCCATATATGAAAATCGATGAGAAAAATTTTTTGGATGCGTTCATTCGTCGCTTTGCTGCGTTCGGCGATTTTATTTTGCCAAAAAAGCCTCAGAAGGTTGCCTTTTCGAGCCCTGGATGTTTTTTCCGATTCTCGAGCGTGTCTTTTGAATTTTACATAGACCAAGTCTTTTACTTGTTTATGCTCAAATTTTCTTTTGTTACCTCTCGTGTGCTCCTAAGTCCATAAAAAATAAAAAATAAAACAAAAAATTCAAATTTTTCCAAAAACAAGAACTTTAGATGAATATGAAAAATAGAGAGGGGCAAAAGAGGAACACTATCTAGAAGAGCACATTAATATCTAGGATTATCTATGTTTGATTAAATTTTAATATTATTATTTTAAATCTATATTTAATGAATTTAATTTGACCCTATTTACTAATTATTTAATTGTTAACCCTAGCCGGGACCAAATAAATTTGGAAAATATCGGGAAATTATCTTTAGTCCCGGTTAGTGACATCAACCGGGAGTAAAGATGAATTAGAAATAGCGGAAAATTATCTTTAGTCCCGGTTGATGCCACCAACCGAGACTAAAGATGAATTAGAAATAGCGGGAAATTATCTTTAGTCCCGGTTGATACCACCAACCGAGACTAAAGATGAATTAGAAATAGCGGGAAATTATCTTTAGTCTCGTTGGTGTACCAACCGGGACTAAAGATGAATTGAAAATAGCGGAAAATTATCTTTAGTCCCTGTTGGTGACACCAACCGGGACTAAAAATTCAGGGCTATATATATCCCCAACACGCATCATCTTCTCCACCGATCCAACACTTAGCACATTTTTCAGATCTCTCTTCCTCTCTCCCTCTCCCCTCAGCTCTCTCCCTCTCCCCTCGGCTCTCTCCCTCTCCCTCTCCCTCTCCCTCTTCCTCTTCCCTTGGCAAGCAAGGGGAGGAGATGGCGGCGACAGGGGAAGAGGTGGCGCCCCGGGCGCCATCTCCTCACCGGCATGGCGAGCGGGACAAAGGTGGCGGCGGTGAGCGCGGCGGAGTGGCGGCTAGATCTGAATTTTTTTTATGTTTGATGATATGTGATGTGATTTGGATATGTCATGTGATAGTATTTGATCTGTGATTTTTATGTATTTTGAAGATGTATTTGATATGTGGAGAAAAAATAAAAAAAACATTTGGGATATGTATTGTTCATTGCTATTTGTGAATCTGTGATATTTGATTTAAGTATCTGTGATGATTTTAGGATTTTGACAAGAAAAAACAAAAGAATCTGAGGGCAGTGGGCTAGAGAAAGGGCAAATTAAAAAAATTTTAAAAAAATTTTAGTCCCGGTTGAAGCCACCAACCAGGACTAAAGATGGCGGAGCCGGCCACGTGGTTCCGCCATCTTTAGTCCCGGTTGGTGGCTTCAACCGGGACTAAAGATGCATCTCTAGTCCCGGTTATTTAACCGGGACTAGAGATCGCCCATCTCTAGTCCCGGATTCGTAGTCCCGGTTTGACAACCGGGACTACTGAGGGTTACAAACCGGGACAATTGTGGCTTTCTTTAGTAGTGTATAAAGATGGATAGATATAGAGTAAATTACTTCTGTTAATGCACAGGTAGCATAATTATATTTGGTTATGAGATAAAAATACCAATGTAAAAAAGAGGCAAACACCTGTTTCATCCTACACATAAATTCAGAACTTCCTCACTTATGTCAAAGGTGATTCAGCTCTTATAGGCCTACTGGAGGTCAAGCACTGGCTATATAAAACCACCATCAGAATTATAGACTTGTACCGGAAACAGAATTATAGACTGGCTATATAAATAATGGAAACATATAAACTAGACCGTCTTGGCACCTCCATGTTCTAATCGTACAGACTGCAAAGGACGAGGCATTTTCCACTATATCATGTTAATTTTAAGACACGATCAGAGTTCTATGATCAAACTGTTTACAAGCGTAATTTGAAGCTAGCCCAAGCAGTTCCATTTTTTCTATTCTCTCTTCAGAGCAAAGTGAAAACTCACATGTCACTGAAGCTTCTGGGATCAAAACTTCTCCGTGGAGATGCAATATACAACCCGATTCCAGTGCTCTACTATAAGCTTCTTATGCCAAGCCTAGATGAAGTTTCACCAGCAGCCCCGAGTGAAACGAGATGATTCATGATTGTAACACCCTAGCCATTTAACGCCCACAGTATTTGCGTGGTTTAGGCTTGTATGGGCCACTATAGTATTGCTTGGAAATTTAGGTGGGTGACCGTTTTACATGAACGGAGATAAACAGCTTAGCGGCGAAGGTGGGATCACTGCTAAAGAAAAGCTCAATTGTTCCGATTGGTACCCCCAGTAGTCCCGATTGTCAAACCGGGACTACGACTTCGGGACTAGATATCGTCATCTCTAGTCCCGGTTGAAATAACCGGCTATAGAGATGCATCTTTAGTCTCGGTTGGAGCCACCAATCGGGACTAAAGATTGTTTTTATTTTTTTAATTTGCTACTTTCTCCAGCAGTTCTGCTGCTTATATATTACACATATATATTATATTACACATATGCATATTTTACACACATATATTTATACATATATTATATATATGTATAAATATATAAGTTACACGCATATAAATGAACTTAAGAAAGGAAATATGTACATATAGATATTACCAAAATATATACACATATGTACAATATCTACATATATTTTGTATGTTATAAAAAATTGCCTATTTTGTGGATCCGGTGGTTAAATTACTTAAATTAAAGTAGAACTCCTCCGCGGGATCAATGATTTGCTCATTTATAAATCCCATCAATTCTTCCCGAGTAGCTTGTATAAAAGTCTCGTGGGGGAGGTTGTCTCTTACTCGCATAAGCTGTCATTAATTCGAATAAACGAGAAATAAATATATGAAGTGAATAAGAAATCAAGACATAATGTATGAATGACTGTTATACGTACATCTATATCGTCGATAGTTGTGACATCGGTCACAAAGCGGTGAATGTAGTCGCAAACGTAATATCCGCATAAGTTGGTGCCCTGCGACTGTTTTGCACACTAAAGGAGAAACGATGACAGATTTAATATATATTTCATATTTTAGAACAAAGTAATGATTCAAAACAACTTTGGAGCATGTTACTCACTAGAAAGTTCATCCTCACGGAGAGCTTATCTTTCCAATTACCGCGAACATTCGCCCGAAGCCGTTCCCATGCCCTACATGCAGCTGAAAGTTAGCTAGTAATTATCTGAGAACTACATATATGCAATAGCAAGTAAGATGGCATTACCTGTTTAGCAGTTCAAATATCTTTGCGTACGTGGACTCGGTTTATCCATTGAGTCAAAGACATGGATCCGCGAGTGATCCATGTCAATTACTAAGTAACCCAATGGAATCGCAAATTGGTTTAGATGACACATATGAAAATTTATGTATGCACACGAGATTGAAATCGGTACGGAAGGAAGAAAAAACTTACGCAGTGTTGTAGGGCAGAAGGATAAACGATCGGAAGTGGTTCTGCACCAGCGCATTGTATATGTTGTCCACTGTTGGATTAGGAAATTGATCAACCAATACACCGTTGATTTTGCGTGGATCCATGTATCCATGTTTGGTACATTCGTGCTTGTTGCAGTATTGGATCACCATTCTACAACGGTTAAAAAGAATTTTAGTCAGCTAAATACAAGGAGGTAAGAAACGAAATAACAGAACGATACTTACAGAACCCGCGTGGCTAGAAGTGAGACGTCGATGGCATCAAGCTGGTACAGGTCGAAATATGTCTTCGAATTGGATATAGAAGTCGTCACCTCCATTGAAGAAATAGTGCAGTGAATATCTGCCCGTTACCATCTCTCCACCCTTGCTGGATTCTTACATGTACCACTTGTGAAAGCGGTACATTTGTGTAGGTAGCTTTTTCACTTGATCCAGCTTTACAAGAGGCCTTCCAAGTTTGAACTTGTATTTCAGCGGAGCCTTCGCCAGGGGAGCACGGCCGTGTAATTGATCCATTGAAATTCCAGCAGATTTCATAAATTGTCTTAACTCTGATCTAACATTTGGAACTGTGCTAAACTCTAGAGGTTTCTAAGGCTGCATGCCGAGCTAGGGTACATTTTTGCCCATTCTCTTCGCCTTGCCCATAGCCTTTCGAATAGTCCTATCGTAGTCGGACTGCGGTTGAGGTTGCGTCAGCCGTGGTGTTAGGTACGTCTTCTTGAAGAAGTCCTTGGTCTCCGGGGATTTCGAAGGCTTCTCAAGAGACTTTTTCTGAAGTGGGCCTTGACTTCACTTGACGGCCTCGTGCAGCTCCTCTGGAGTCATGTCGTACGCTGTTTTCTTTGGGGCTGGTGGGAGCGGGTCAAGTTTAGGCCTCTTGCTTCTTGGTTCATTGCTGGTTGACATTGACCGAGTGGCTCGAGATGTTATCCGTTTAGGAGTCGATGCTCGTTGTGGCGACGGAGGAGACTGAGAAGGCGGTGGAGTTGGAGACGACCGTTTAGGAGTCGGTGCTCGTGGAGGTGACACAGGAGGCAGAGGAGGCGGAGGCGGCAAAGGAGGCAGAGGAGACGACCCACGTGGAGGCGAGGGCGGTGGAACGATAGGAGACATTGTTCGTCCGGGGAATATTATGAAGATCTTCCTCCAGAGAAATATTCCGTGAGCTGTTTCTCCTAGCGTCAGCTCCCCGTCTCCTCCGGGGATATCCAGCTCGAGATCTTCATAGCCGTGTTCCACCTGTTCAATTTCAACTTTCGAGTACGCAGGTGGAACGGGCCGGGAGTGGTAGGTGTCGTCTCGGTCTACTGGAATGGCTATGCCCGACGCGACCTATTCGAGAAGATTGCTTATTAGTTAGTAATGAACGTTGATTTACAAGTTATTCAAGGAAATATACGTACAACATAAAAGTACGAACATACCTTTATTGTTATGTTCTTTAGCGAAATGTGCATCTCACATAGGGTCCGCTGTGTGATGTCATCAACGGGGCATGGCGGACCCGGTTCAGCTTGTGGGGCCAAGTCGCCTTCATTTCCAGTTGAAGCGCAGTTGCTGCGCTGCTGCTGTAGTTGAGCGGCTGTTGCTGGATCCGGTTGTTGGCTAACCTAATGGATCCGCTCCTCGCGAACTCGCAGCTTTAGCCTTTCGTCCACAATTTGATCTATTTGCGAGAGCTTCATTTCCATCTCGGTGAACGCCGCATCGTGCTCTCGCCCGGACCTCATGCGGCTCTTGTATGTCTCGATGTCGCCTTGAAACCCATATTTCCACAGACGACGCCTTTTCCTCGCGTACGCCCGGATGCTCGGATTTTGGAGGGCGAGCGTTAGCTCGTCCTTCTCTCTGTCGGGCCTGAATGCGCCCGACGAAGTGGCCTCCATCGTCTCCTCCAATCTTCGGACGGCCTCTTGGATTTCTTCGCTGAAGATAACTGCGCCATCTACAGGATTAAGTGAGCCGCCATGAGCATAAAACCAATGCTTTGATCGTTCCAGCCAGTTGGATGTGCCTGGAACGATATCTCGAGCTTCAAGGTCGGGTTCCATTTTCTCCCATTTCTCCATTGCTTTCTTATAGCCGCCTGACCCAAGCCTGTGACGATATTTTTTCTTCGCTGCGTTGGCCTTGTTCTTTTCTATGATCGCTCGCGCTTCTTCCCAGTCTTGTATTCAACAAAAGCATCCCAATGATCTCTGAGCTTTGGGAACTTGTCAAAGTCTGGGATCTGGCTCTTCAGGATGTATTCCTTGTGTAACTCTTTCTTATAGTTCCTGAATAGCTTTGCCATTTTCTTTAACGTCCATTCCTTGACCCTTGCTTGTTGTGAGTCTGGGATGGTGAATGTTTGCAGCATTGTGGTCCACAATATTTCTTTCTATGTGTCCGGGAGATAGCTCTGCTCATCTCCTCCTTTGGTTGATCGCCTCCAGTTGGCAATGCTTATGGGCACGTGATCCCTCACCACCCATCCGCTGTGCGCCACAAACTTCCTTGCAGCGTCCTCTGGGCACTTGGTCGACTGTCAGATGCTACCTCTGTTATGACATGTCGACCCTCTATGCGCTTGCTGAGACCGCGTTGCCCGCGTGCCCTCTTCTGTCCAGCGGAGGCGGAGGTGGAGCCATCATTCCCCTCCTCGCCCCCCTCGTTCCCCTCCTCGTTGAGGTATTGATCTGGATCCTCAGTCCCCTCCTCGTTGTAAAACTCTGTGCTACCGCGTGCGATCTCGTCAAGGAGAAACTGTTCCTCATCATGATCCGCCATTTGATTATTGTGGGTTGAGGACTTAGTCAAAGAATTCTGACAAAGAAAAATTTATTCGGTTAATACATTTATCAATTATTCAGGGAAATTATGTATGTGTACGTAAAAGAACATAGACAAAAAGAAGAAGTTGGAAAAAAATAGATGAAATCCGACAGACTACGTTCTATATTTTCCTTCTTCTTCTCTTTTGTTTCTCTTTGCTAGAACACGACCGACCGACCGACCGATCGTTCGTTCTATCGTTCACATCCGTTCGTTCGGACCCTTAACCTTAACCCTAACCCAAATCCTAAACTATCGTTCGTTCGTTCTATCGTTTGTTCACGTCCGAGGGTATGATCGTCGGAGAGAGAGAGGAGAGAAAGAGAGGAGAATGATGTGAGGGAGATAAGGTGGAAAGGAGAGGAGAGAGAGGATGTTGCATGTCTATGTACGTTGTAACGACCGAACGAACAACCGAACGAACGACCGAATGAACGAACGAATGAACAAACGACCGACCGAACGACCGACCGACCGAACGAACGAACGAACACTCGTTCGTTCGTTCGTCCGTCCGTCCGTTCGCCCACGTCCGTTCGTCCGTCCGTCCGTTCGTCCATGTCCATTTGTCCACGAACGAACGAACGAACACTCGTTCGTACGTCCGTCCATCCGTCCGTCCGTTCGTTGATTTTATCGTTATCGTTCGTTCGAAAATACAAAATTCACAAGTCACATACACATTCAAATTTAAATCTATTCATGCATTCAAATATAAATACACATTCAAAATTCAGAATTCGTTCGTCCGTCTCGTCCGTTCGTCCACGTCCGTTCGTCCGTTCGTCTGCTTCGTCCACGTCCATTCGTCCACGAACGAACGAACGAACACTTGTTCGTACGTCCGTCCGTCCGTTCGTTCGTTCACATCCATTCGTTGATTTTATCGTTCTCGTTCGTTCGAAAATACAAAATTCACAAGTCATATACACATTCAAATTTAAATCTATTCATGCATTCAAATTTAAATACACATTCAAAATTCAAAATTCACAATCTTCATGCAATTAAATTTAAATAAACAGTTCATTTACATATAAAGTCCATAAAGTCCATTTACACATATAAATTTACACATACACATCAAAATTTACATTCTAACAGAATTTATTTAAATACACATACATTCTATCAAATTTCACACATCAAAATTACAAATTCACATAATTCACATTCAAAACTTAATTTGATTCAAAATGTTGCAAATTTGCAGCAGCGCCAGCGACGGCGGCGACGGCGGCGGCGTGGAGGAGGCGGCACGGCGACGGCGGTGGCGGCGAGGAGGCAGCGGCGACATGGAGGGAGGCAAGGGTTTAGCGTTTAGGGGCGGCGTGGGGAGGGGGCCGTGGGGAGGTGTAGACCCCCATTTTTGGAACGGGAATCATTCGTGTTCATAGTACCATTTTCTTGGATCGAGTAGTTTGGTACCCACGAATACGATCTGAATAATCAGTGCAAAGTGAATGAATAGTCTTACATCAAAAGTATTAGAATAATAGGCCCGAAGGCGGTAACATTACATGCGGGACCTACAAGTCCGGATACAACCAAAAGCGTAAATTAGATAAGATAGCGACGTAAGGCGGCGGCATGTCGATTGCCACAGTAATGACCGGGGACTAAGACCTAGTAGACGCCTTCTCCTTCTTCGCCCACCTGGCAGTAAGCATAGGGGTCCTCTAGTTCTTCGTGTCCACCATCTGAAGGTTTGTGCGTATAGCAAGGGTGAGTACCCAACATACTCAGCAGGCCAACACGGAATGATGCACATGATAGGGTCATTCAAAGGATGGCTATGGTTTATTTGCACAAAGCCAATTTTCACAAATCATTTCACAAACCTAACATCTAGCCAGGTCAAGTTTTAGGTCCATAGTATATTAAGTCGGCGATGGTTCTGTCTACCATCCATCGTGATTCCAAGGATGGCTTCCTGCCTCCGGATCGTCATGGTTTTCTGGGGAGTCCACCCCTCCTCACAGTTTGAGAAGTTGAGTCCACCAGCACACAAAATCATTATGCATTCCCACCCGTCATTTTAAAATTTATGAGTCTAGCCATGGGAGAAACTTGTCACGTCGCTAATTAACCGTGAGCACGGCTATTCGAATAGATTGATTTACTCACACTGCAGTGGATGTACACTTTACCCGTACTCCGCAACTGCTCATTGAATGAGCTTTCATCCCTTCATATGGGATGGGCACGGCAAAGCCTTTCGATAACCTCACTTTGGCAGTACCCGCTCCATGAACTTAAATCCTCTTGCACTCTAGCCGTCCTTTTCTAGCAGTGAGAGGAGTTCTGGCGCTCCCAGGTTAAGGGAAAACTCACAAAATTCTCATTCATTACTCAACACTTAGGCCGCAGCCTTATCTCGATAACCAGAACCACCTCTCCACTCAAGAACCACTTTGCAGGGATACTGCCTCCGCTCGGCTATCTACTCCGCTAGGTCTATACCCATTCGAGAAGTACGGTTGTACTGGCTCGTTCCAGGTTATAAGTCTCATGGCTCGGTCCTTAATCGACCAGGGACAGTTCTTGCCTTTACCGGAGTCCACCCAAATCCATCCATCCGCCCTATTCTAAAACATTGGTTTTGTGCTTTCATTTTTCTATAAAACTATTTTCATCATGTTCAAGGCAATGTGGCGCTCATGTCTCCATATGCCGTAATCCAACTACCTTCCCTAAGATAGTTGCCCAAGCATGAAGCTTCTTTGTAAAATCATGAGTATGCATGAATCTAATATAAGCATGGCTAAACATTTTACCGAAGATAACCTCCGGTTATATCACATCGAGGGTTACAAAGAATATTCATAAGGGTAATCAATATCAAGACATGGTATATCAAGCATAGGTATTCATTTGTGTATAGCATGAATGTTTTAAGTGTAAATCAATATCATTTCGCAAAATAGGTTCAATATGTTCAAAGAAAAGTGTTGACTTGCCTTGCTAGCACGTTTGTTGGACGGGGTTTTCACCGTAGTCAGTGCCTGCTTCCTCGGTTGCTATTCGTACCTGCGGAAAGATCAATTGAATTCGATCAGAATTCAATAAAAGTACCAAGGGATCAAAAAGAACCATAAAAACAACTCCAAATATTTAGCCTAAAATTTTAATCGAGTTAGGGTGAGGGTTTTGGGATGAAATCCGATTTAAAAAGCAAGTTTGGAATTTTTAGGTTTTCGCAAAATACCGATCTAATTGATTAAGGTGATAAACTTAAAAAGACGTTGATCAAAAAGAATTGGTATTTAAATCTTTGCAGTCCGAAGAACATATTTTTAATGGCAAAAGAAAATAGATAAACTCCGAGTAAAAACGACGCGAGAACGAGATCTCCGAAATTCCTATTTTTAATTCCGAATTTGCTCGTGAAAATATATGAGAAAATTATATATTTTTGCCCAAATATTTTCGCAAATATTTTTCAAAAGTTTTTCCTAATTTTTCTGGATTTTTCCTAATTTTTTCCCTATTTTTCTTTTTCTTTTTCTATCCTTTTCTTTCTTTCTCCTTCTTTTTCTTTTCTTTTTATTCTTCTTTTTTTCCTCCTTTCTTCTTTCCTCTGTTCGTTCGCCCTCTCTGTTTGCGGCGCAGCCGACGAAGGTGCAAGGGGAGGGAGAAGGGAGAGAGGGGGAGTTGGCTCACCGGTGACGCGGCGGTGACGGCGCAAAGTGGCGCGAGGCGAGCGACGCGCGGCGGCGGCTCCCGAGGGCGGCGGCGCGGCTGGCGCGGGTGGCGCAAGCGAGGCGACGGCGCGGTGAGGGGAAGAGGAACGGAGAAGTGTGGGGGAAAAATGGAGGGCTCGCCCCATTTTATAGCCGACCGGCGAGGAGAGAAGAGGGGGTCCGATGAGGGCGTCGCGGGCGGCGCGACACGCGGCGACGCGCGGGATGGGGCCGGGTGAGGGCGGGCGCAGCGCGACGTCGTGCGGATGGGGAGGCAGTACGGCGCTGCAACGCGCATGGCGCAAGGGCGCGGGGTGCACGCGCGGCGGCGCGCGGCGTGGCCGACGCTGCGAGCGCAACGCATGGCGCGGGCGAGGGCCGGTACGGCGCAGGCGTGGGCACGGCGCGCGTCGCGCGAGGACGACGGGGAACGGGTGCGAGGGCGGCGCGTGGCACGCGCGTGCGACGGGGTCCGAGTGCGGCGTGCGCGCGCGGGTGAAGGGTTACGCGGAGGTTACGCTAGCCAAAAACAAAAACTTTTCTACCGCGCAAACCAGAACACTTGCAAGTAAGGGCCGATAGATCGTTACCGATTGGAGTATGCAGCGAAACAACCAATCGTGGCTATCCGATCCGGAATAAGGCCCGATTCCCGCAAGGCCGACAGCCGATTCCTGGGGACATCCGATTCACCAATCAGCCGACTTGCCGATGTCGCAGCCGATCCGAGTCGTCTGACCTCCCGCAGTCGCCTCACTCCGATGCGCTCGACCGCAACCGATCAACGGCGTGCAACGTAGCGCGCCTCTATCGGTATCCACACGTCCGGGGACGTAACGTCGAACACCCGTGTGCTAGCACGCGATGCAAGGCTAGGGTTTGGCTCGAAAGTGGGAGGGTTTCCGTGGAGATTGATCTCGGCGACTTCATTGCGGATTCGGTTCAATGCAATACGCAACTCTCCACCCTCGCCCTTTATATAGAGTTGGCCGGCTGGGACTAGTGGCCGATCAGGACTCTATTTCAAATCAGATCCTATCCGAATCTCATAGAGTCGGCCGCCCATACCTCGTAAGACCATAGGACTCTATCCGATCGGATCCCTATCCGATCGAGCGTGCGACCCTGTAGGTTCAGGTATACTCGGTTTCGGCTATAGTCTAACTTAGCCGATCGTCGGCTCGAGTCCAACTCAGCCGACCTGTCAATAGCGGCGCCTAGCAGCACATATTGACACCATAGTATACAAGAATATAATACCGGCTCTGAACCTATAATGTGTACACAAATCCCTTTGCCTCACGATACCAATTAAGCTATAGGCAAGATGTGTGCCATCCCTTCAATAGCTTAACCAATCACTCGAACCGTATTGGATTATCTGTCTGTTGATTGACTCCTCGATCAACATAGCATGGCCATGCATTTCCATAATCCATTACCTCGAGGGGCCGAGAGATATCTCTCCAAAGGAGGGCAAATTCCATCTTGATCACTCACATCCCACTCCATGTTTCATAGCAAACCCGAAAACTACCTTTATAACTACCCAGTTACGGAATAGCGTTTGGTAGTCCCAAAGTAGGCTACTACACATGTTGGAATCCATGGTGATCTCAGGTCTAAGGAATTTGTACCAACACTACCTGAGACGAACTAATGGCACATTGATTCATGTAGTGTCTCATGGTGGGTCTATCCAACAATGTGTTCTCCAACACATGTGTCCATGTTTATTGATTTGGTATCTCCATACCCATGATCTATGAGACATGATCATCAATCAATAAACATGCCGATCTTAGAATCATATTTGTTCCAACAATATGACATATGATCAGGGATCGTTTTGAAATAGATTCATACATAAAGAGTCTCATAAATAAGTCACGTACTTATTGATCAATACAAGATGTCTATTTCATGGAACTGAATAACACTTTATTCATTTATACATAAACATTGACGTGATATCCAACATCTCCATGTTGCCTCTAGGGCATATCACTAACACGCGGCGCGAGGGTGAGGGCCGGGGCATGGCGCGTGTCGCGCATGCGGGATGGGGCGCGCGGTACGACGGTACACGTCGAACACGTGTAGTGCAATGAAGAGTGCCATTTTCCAATTTCCTGATTTAATTTCCTATTGTCCCATTTTTTTCTTTCACCTCTAATAATTTTAAATAAAATCTAGCACACCCAAAATTAAGTTGTAAAATATGTTTTCAACCTTTTCACCCACTTTTATTATTTTAAAAATATATTTTACATATTCAATTTAATTCTTTCCTAAATTCAAGAAAATGCGACTTTGATTCGAAATAATTTCTAAACTTCATATATATACTTTAAAAATATTTTATCACTCATTTTGCTCACTAATTAATATTACTTAATCACAAAATAATGTTTTGATCCCAAATATATATATATATTTATAAATCCACAACCCTTTTCTATTTTATATTAAAATTTCCAACTCTATACTTTGAAAATTTTCTCCCCTTTGGAATTTCAAATCATTTGGTTTTTCTCAAACATCAAGATGAATCACTCTCTTATAAATTTTATGCAACAAAGCTGGCAAATAAGAAGCAATAAACACGACGAGATGCAATGAACCAAATGTTTTTGTGAGTTTCTATTTTTAATTCCTAGTTTTAAATTCTTCAATTTTCGGGTGTTACAGGAGGGAGTGGCGAGGGAGCGGGCGACATAGGGAGGAGGCGGCGGCGACGGCGACGACGCCGCGACCGCGACGATGGCGGCGATGGCGATGGCGTCGACGACGGCCTAAAACCCTAGCACGCATACCAATGTGGCAGCCGCGCCTAAAAAGGGCGACGATGCTAACCTGCGGCAGCGACGAAGACGGCGACGCGGCAGCCTCCGGCGACTACGACGACGACGAAGACGGCATGCTGCGACGGCGTCCTAGGGCTCGGCGGCGACGACGACGACGACGAAGACGATGAGTTGGTTGCGAAAACGGCTAAGTATTCGGATCTCCCCGCGCCATCGCCATATATAGTCACGACATCTTTTGTCCCGGTTGAAACGAACAACCGGGACAAAAGATACTTTAGTCCGGTTGGTGGCTTCAACCGGGACAAAAGATACAATCTTTAGTCCATTGAAGCCACCAACCGGGACTAAAGATGGCCGGCAGCCACGTGGCACGGTAGGTGGGCATATTTTGTCCCGTTGAAGCCACCAACGGGACTAAAGATGGTTTCCCACCCATCCAAATTCATCTCTAGTCTGGTTGATATTAAAAACCAGGATTAATCATATAATCATATAATGTTCATATATTCATATATAATTATAATGTTCATATGTTGATATATTTTATATTCATATATATAATTAACATATGTTCATATAATTAACAAAAAATATTATAAATTGAAATAATAACATATAATTAACATTTGTCGTATTCCAAACTATTTAAAATTTAAATAATAATATATAATTAACATATGGCCTATTTGAAAAATATTTTAAATTGAAATAATAACATATAATTAATATTTGTCATGTTTAAAACTATTTTAAATTTAAATAATAATATATAATTAACATATATCCTATTTGAAAATATTTTAAAATTAAATAATAATATGTTATCAATATTTGCCATATTCAAAACTATTTTAAATTCTAATAAGCATATAGAATTAACATTTGTCTTATCTTCTTTGGGTAGTGCTTCTTTTTCTTGCTCTTCTCTCTTTGCTTCATAATCTTCTCGTCTTGCTCTTTCTTAGATAATCGACCGCTTCATTCCGTGATGGCTCCCCGTGATTTAGAGGTGTGCTTTCTCTGTTTTCAGGAGCAATGTTCAAGTTCTCGTTGCTAATGCAATCGTAAGTTGGTACATGTAGTGGTCGATGTAAGCGGCGGCCACTATTCCGCTGTCGTGCAGCCTCCTATTCCGGCCACCATGCCATGATCGCTGGCGGCATGGTGCAAGACGTCGTCGTGATCACTACATGTCAATCGTTGTACGAGTTGTGGAAGATAAGGCATGCTAATTTCAATGCCAGGAAATAACTTTCCCTTAAAAACATCAAAATTTACCTTTCAACTTTCTTTTGAATTTTTGTATTTATTTGATGTTTCTTTAAAGTTCTTCATTTGATTTATTTTATCAAATACCGATAGATCGCGACGTCGAATTTACAAAAGAAACTGAACTCGACCTTAGGATCGAAAAAACACCCTTGGAGAAGAAAATGTTGAGACCGCTGGTCCTGAAGGCAATAATTTATAATAGATTCAATAATTTACTATAATTTACAATAAATTCAAATGATAGCAATAATATTCAATGATTCAATTTAATTTACATCGTCCATACATAAATTTAGCTAAGTGACATTTGTCCTCATGTACTTTATCCGTATAATTGTTCCTTCGTTATGATCGTTGCGTGAGTAAGGGGTGTCCTCATTTGATAGGAGGATACTCGGGTCAACCGCCACCGCGAACGAAGGTTGCCCGTCAAACTGATCGTAATCTTCATCAGTTCTATCCTCGACTCCCACGATTTTCCTTTTGCTTGGGAGAACCACGTGATGCTTCGGCTCGTCGGACCCTTTCCCCTTCTTCGATTTGCTAGCCATGTCCTTGACATAGAAAACTTGCCGTACATCATTGGCCAGGACGAAGGGTTCGTCTGACTATCCAACCTTGCTCAGGTCAACCATTGTCATCCCACTTGCATCAATGGTTACGCCTCCACCACTGAGCCGTACCCACTGGCACCGAAACAGCGGGACCTTCAGAGGTCCATAGTCCAGCTCCCATATGTCATCGATACTGCCTTAATATGTGCTAGCCGTACCATCGTATCCCATGGCATCGATGCGGACAACGCTCTTCTGGTTCGTGCTCTTTAAGTCTTGGGCCCGTGTGTAAAATGTGTACCCATTGATTTCATATGCTTGGAATGTGGTGATCGAGCAAGATGGTCCCCTCGCCAAGAAGGCTAGTTGTTGGTCAAGGCTCGCGTTGCCCATGAGACATTGTCGCAGCCAAGCAAGGAATGCATCGATGTGATGGCGTGTAATCCAAGCATCCGTCTTACCGATATTTTCGGAGCGAACAATCGCCAAGTGCTTCTCGATGTAAGGAGCCACCAAGGAAGATTGTTGCAACACGGTCCAAGGTGCTTTCCTGCACAAGTCATTGTCTATGTTCATTATTGCCTTCCTTCCAAGAGTTCCCTTCCCCCGTAGTCTACCTTCATGGCTTGATTCAGGCACCCCGATGGGATGAAGGTCTTCAATAAAGTCGACGCAAAACTCAATCACCTCCTCTGTTCCATATCCCTTGGCGATGCTGGCCTCCGGACGCGAACGGTTACGGACGTACTTCTTTAGAACGCCCATATACCTCTCGAAAGGGAACATGTTGTGTAGGAATACTGAACCGAGAATACGGATCTCTTTGACAAGGTGGCATAGGAGATGTGTCATGATATTGAAGAAGGAAGGCGGAAAGATCATCTCAAAGCTGACAAGACATTGGACCACATCATTTTGAAAGTCTTCTAGTCTGTCTGGATCGATGATCTTCTGTGAAATTGCGTTCAGGAAAGCACATAGCTTTGTTATTGTTGCCCGGACATTATCGAGAAGGATACCCCGAATTATAATGGGAAGCAGCTGTGTCATCAGCACGTGGCAGTCATGGGACTTAGATTTGTGAACTTCTTATCCTTCGTGCTTATTATTACCTTTATATTCGATGAGTATCCAGACGATACCTTGATGCTCTCCAGGCATTCAAACATTATTTCCTTCTCTGCCCTGCTCAGAGTGTAGCTGGCTGGACTTAGGTATTGTGCTCCTTTCTCCTTTGGTTGCGGGTGAAGGCCGTCGCGTTGTTCCATATGTTTCAGATCGTTACGTGCCTCAAGTGTATCTTTTGATTTTCCGTACACACCTAGGAAGCCAAGTAGGTTTACGCAAAGGTTCTTGGTGAGGTGCATCACGTCGATTGTGTGGCGGACGTCCAAGACTTCCCAGTAGGGAAACTCCCAAAAATTGACTTCTTCTTCCACATCGCCGCGTGACCACCTTCACTTGCTATAAGTTGGTTGCCGGGTCCCTTTCCAAATACTACTTTGAGGTCTTTCACCATGGCAAACACGGCCTTTCCGTTGCGATGCTTTGGCTTAGTACGATGGTCTACCTTTTGATCAAAATGTTTGCCTCTTCTCCGGACAGGGTGGCTTGCAACAAGAAAGCGACGATGGCCCATGTACACTACCTTCTTACAGTGTTTCAGGTACGTACACTCAGTCTCATCCATACAGTGGGTGCAAGCGTTGTACCCCTTGTTTGACTGTCCGGATAGGTTGCCAAGTGCAGGCCAATCATGGATGGTAACAAACAACAACCCTCGTAGGTTAAACTGCTCTGTTTATCCTCATCCCACATGGGAACACCTTCTTTCTTCCACAGCAGTTTTAGATCTTCGATCAGCGGTCTCGAGTACACATCGATGTCATTACCAGGTTGCTTCGGGCCTTGAATAATAATCGACATCTGAATGTACTTCCGCTTCATGCATAGCCAAGGCAGGAGGTTGTAGATACACACCATTACAGGCCAAGTGCTATGCCCGCTTCTCATCTCTCCAAAAGGATTCATGTCGTCCGTGCTTAAGCCGAACCTTAGGTTTCTTGCATCCTCACCGAATTCTTTAAATGTTCTGTCGATGTTTCGCCACTATGACCCATCGCCGGGATGTCTCAGCATGCCGTCTTGTAGGCGTTCTTCTGTGTGCCAGCGCATCATCCTTGCATGCTCCTTGTTCCTGAACAGACGCTTCAGCCGTGGTATTATAGGAAAATACCACATCACCTTAGCAGGAACCCTTTTCTTCGAAGGCCGTCCGTCAACTTCGCCTGTATCATCTCACCTGGACAATCGTTAGGACATGCGTGTATCTTCTGTACCTCCAGTCCTAGAGGGCAGACTAACTTCTTAGCCTCGTACGTTGATTCCGGCAATTCGTTTCCCTCTGGAAGAATGTTCTTCATGAGTTTTAGTAACTCGCCAGATGCCTTGTGTTAACACTGGAATTTGGTAATGAGGTCCCTAAGTCCTAAGGAAGCAAGGTGGAATCAGAATCGGCTGAGGTCAGGGGTTGTATCGGCTAAAAGAGTAATCGGCTGCAGGGCTGGTCGGCTGGGAATGGGTTGAATGGAACAGCCGACAGCCGATTCCAAGTTTAAAAGAGATAAGACCGTATCCAATGCAGATACTTGAAGATAAGTGGGGATTCGGATGCTAATGGCGCGTTTAAAGATATTGCCACCTATGGATAAAGTCCTGTAATGGCAGTTGTATCTGTAATTTAGGAGTTTGATAAATTGTTAGTTGTAATGGATCTTGTTAGGGATGATATGATGTTTAGATAGAGTCCGAAGTTTTTACAGATATTTGTATTTCGGGTATAAATAGGACCCGAGACCCTGTGTATGAGGACGATTCAATCAATCTAATCTTCGGCGCATCTTCATCCTTTTCCTTTTGGACGAACACCCTGTTTGGCTTCGGGCTACATCGTCTCGATCCCCGGACTCAGGTAGATGTTTGTCGTTAGTGGTGAGATTACTCATTTCTAATGCTTCCATCGCAATGACACATTGGATTCAGTAGTTTTGCTACGCCATATATCATATGATGCATATGAACCAACCCGGTGTTTAGATCTATCTTGCGGTTGACTCATCCTGTCAAGGATGTGTGGTCAGTGATGCTAGGTCTAAAGGCTAGTTGATTCGTATGCAGTATCTACCATCTTACGGAGTGTGAATCGAAAGTAATAGATTGAATGCTTCTTTTGATACTCAATGCTGCATCAAAACCGAACTATTGAGTCGTCTTTAGAGTCGTTGGCAATTTATTCTTTTGGACTTACATTATCTGGGGATAGCGTCGGGGTTTCAGCCGACCTTATCTGTTTTTATATGTTTCTTTTGATATGATTGTTATCAGATCTACTGTAGGGCTGTAGTTTGTATTTATATTGTGTTTACTTACGCCCTTGATCTGGGAACGTTATGTTTGCGCGAGAATCATTGGAGCATCAGCCGATTTAATGTCAGTTTCCCGGAGTCGGCTGGTTTATTGATCTGTGTATTCGTTATTCTTCGTCATATTCGGACCGGATGGCTGATGATCGCCTTGGCGTAGCCGATGCGCTTCGGTCGTTTGGTTCAAATATGGCCGGGAATAGCATGTGTACGATCATGGATTTCCTCGGCCGATACGCGGGGTTTGACCTAATGCTTAACGGATATTCTCTTGTATTTTCTCTTGTTGATTGGCAGATCAAATCAACCGGCACTCTCTACACACTGTAGGCAGCCAGGAAGGACCTGCACTGGAGTCAAGCAGATCTCCCAGGGCAGCGCGTGAGAGAGATTTCTCGTCAACACGCTTCTTGGCACGCTCGGTGGGACAATCTTTGTCGGCTCGACTCAGACGAATAGACTCAGCTGGCAAGATGGTCGACTCCAAGATCCCTGGCATCACACAGGACAATGTTGTACCTATAAAAATGGATCAACTATCGGCTGAGCAGCAAGACGAGTGTAAGAGGATGGTGGAGGAACTCCAAAACAATTACCTTCAATCCTTCACCCAAACAAGGTCTGGAACGGTCCACCAAAAGTACAAGTTCAGCCTCAACGATACCATAGCATCCTCGTCGAGTGATGCGAAGGGCAAGCAGAAAGCGGAAGAACCAACTCAAGTGTAGGATGATCAGGCCGTGTACTCTCTGCAAGATCGGATCGACTCGGCCGTCCATCACGCGTTGGTCAACCAGAGCAGCATCCTGGTCAACACCCTCAACAATATGATTTCTCATGTGGTTGATGCCAAGGTGGCCGAACAGCTGCAAAGGGGTCCTACATATTTCACGGATGGCAAGTTTCCTGATTACAGGACACTAGTCACCCAAGACCGCCGCTTCCGTTAATAGCGCAGCCCAACCCGCCAGAGGAGTCACCACTTGAGCCCAAGCGGGACGGCGTGAAACCAGCGGTCACTATTTTAAACCGACAATAGCCACTACCCCAAGGTCAATTCGACATGTTTCACCATAACCGGCACCTGAGCCGATTGATCATGGCGAGCGCAGAATATCGGGGACGACAATGCTTCCGCACCCGCCAACGCCACCATCTGGAATCCCGGCCGCCACCCGCTGATCATCGTTACCAATACCAAGGGGGTCGTCAGGATCATCATTACCAACCTCAGACACCTCCACAGCTGTATCGGCAGGCACGTATGCCGTATGACCCATAAGAGCCGATACAGCAAGATAATAGGACCTGGGCCGAGCTAATCGCAGACGTCATGCGAGATCAGTTTGGCCTCAAACCAAAAGACTCAGGGAATATGTACCAGTACCTTTCACCCGGAGCATTTCGAAAGAATTCCATTACCCAACCGGTACAAAATCCCGGATTTCTCTAAGTTCTCGGACAGGACAATGTATCTACTTACGAGCATATCACCGATTCTTAGCACAATGTGGTGAAGCATCGGCTCGACCCTTTGAGAGTTCGGCTATTTCCCCTTTCTCTTTCAGGATCGGCCTTCACTTGGTTCTCCTCGTTGCCTTACAACTTGATTCGAGTTGGGCCGATCTTGAGAAACAGCCCATAGCTATTTTTATTCGGCAACCATGAAATGAAGTTGTCGACCTCACCAAAGATCGTGCAAAAACATAATGAATCGGTCCAGACTACATTCGCGCTTCGAGAAATGAGAAACCGATGCTACAGCTGGTGCTATCGATGCTCCTGGCCGATTTAGCCTTCCATGGACTGATCGCGCCAATCAGGGAAAGATTCTCTGCGCAGGACTTCGAAAGTCTAGCCCACCTGGCGCAGAGGGTAACGACCCATGAACAACGTTTCCAAGAAACCAGGAAGGCTGTCAAGACCATAACACAAGTCGTCGTCGACTCAGATTATTGATCCGACGACGACGAAACAGAGTGGCGCGCAAATGGGCTAAGAACAAGAAGGCCATCGTCGCCGTGGTCGCTCAGACGGCTAAAGAAGAGAAATACGATTTTGACATCACTAAAGCCGACAAGATCTTCGATCTACTACTCAAAGAAAAACAAATTCAGTTGCCTGAAAATCATGTGATCCCGTCGGCCGAAGAGTTGAAAAAGAAGAAATACTGCAAGTGGCACAACTCTACATCTCACGCCACGAACGATTGCAAAGTCTTCGTGACAGAGATTCAATCGGCCATCGAGGCCGGGAAGTTGAAGTTTGCTGACTCATGTCGGCCCATAAAAGTAGACGGCAATCCGTTCCCGGTCAACACAGTCCATGCCGGCCTCGGACGAATTAATCAGCAGGGCAGAACAACGTACGGCTTAGCCGATACGGCGATCAAGGCCGAAACAGAGAGGGCCGATAGGAAACCCTCTCGCACAAATCAACATGGTGCGCCTAGTTATCGGATCGGCGCCGACGCCGATCCACGAACGAAGCAGATACCACCGTCAATACCGGTTTCGGCGTGAAGAAAGCTACGACGAAGTACCTCGCCGGCACGATCCAAGAGTCCAAAGCCGGCGAAACATAGCAAGCCATGACGATCCACATTGGCATTGCGGCTTCTTCAGGCATTGCTGGGAATCCGGCATGAGACTACCAACACTGGAAGACTGCCCGACATGTAACGACCATCACAGTCATGACGAACACAGGAGCTCATCATCGGCAAGTCCAGTCCGGTTCATTCCCAGAGCCGTCCAACTAAACCGGAGACGGCAACCGGTCCACGATCGGCTCGGCCCGGTCCATCAAGACTTCTTCGTCGACGAAAATCAAGATGGGGACGATCGCAACAACGAGGAGGTCGACGAGGAGGGACCGGCCAATCCCCAGTGGTGCCCGTCCGATCTATTTACGAAGACTCAGAAAAGGAGAATTCAGCGGCTTAAGCGTGAAGGGAGAGAGGACGAGGTTGCACAAATGATATATGAACAACGCCATCGGCTGGGCAAGATCAAGAGACGGTGGGTACCCAAGCAGGAGAACGCTACGGCCACCAAAGAGCAAGGCGGAGAAAGCCCCGTCGACCGAGCCAGAAGGGGAGCCAAAGGGAAAGGTAAAGCTACCGCATCGGTCAACATGGTTTTCGTGTTGCCCGCCGAATTCAGTGCCCCCGAAGCCGACGCAGATACTATTGAAGATGACCCGGCAAAACTAATGATCTCCCCAGACTAGGCCATTTTCGACAAGCCGGAAGGAACCGAAAATCGACATCTTAAGCCGTTGTACGTTAAAGGGTTCGTCAACGGCAAGCCGATTTCCAAAATGCTAGTCGATGGAGGAGCGACAGTCAACCTCATGCCTTACGCAACCTTCAGAAAGCTTGGAAAAGGAGCCGAAGATCTGATCAAAACCAACATGGTACTCAAGGACTTCGGTGGCAACCCATCAGAGACCAAAGGCGTTCTCAACGTCGAGCTGACCATCGGGAACAAAACCGTGCCCACGACGTTTTTGTCATCGACGGGAAAGGGTCTTACGGCTCGCGTTGGAAGGGACCGGATCCACGCTAACCGCCGCATCCCTTCTACAATGCACCAGAGCCTCATCCAGTGGGACGGCGACAAGATCGAGATCGTGCCAGCCGACATGTCAGTTAGTATCGTCAGTGCCGATTTGCCGCTTTGGGAAATCGAAGGCATCGAATGTTTATCTGGGAAAGTCCGGCAAGCCGATTTTCGAACGTGCCCAATTCAACGATACACCCATCGGAAACAACGAGCCGCATGCTGCTTTGAACAAGACATGGTGGAGGGATCCAGCGTGCTCGGCGTGGCCACCGCGGATGAAGACGATGGCAAGTTAGGACAGGGCTTCACGTCGGCCGACGAGTTAGAGGAGATCGACATCGGATCTCGCGACAAGCCAAGGCCGACGTACATTAGTAAAAATTTATCTCCTCTTTGTAGATCCCAACTTATTGAATTATTAAAAGAATATAAAGATTGCTTCGCCGGAATACTTGAAATGCCCTGGTCTAATCCGATCGATAGTGGTCCATCAGCTGCCAATCAAAGCAGGATATCGGCCATTCAAACAACCTCCCAGGAGGTTCAAAGCCGACATGTACGATGCAATTAAGGCCGAAATCACTCGGCTATACGACGCAGGGTTCATTCGGCCTTGCCGATATGCCGAATGGGTCTCTAATATCGTCCCGGTATTAAAGAAGAACGACAAACTTCGAGTATGCATCGATTTCAGAGACCTAAACAAGGCAACTCCAAAAGATGAATACCCAATGCCAATGGCCGACCTGCTTGTCGACGCCGCCTCAGGCCACAAAATCATCAGCTTCATGGACGGCAATGCAGGGTACAACCAGATATTCATGGCCGAAGAGGACGTCCATAAAACAGCTTTTCGATGCCCAGGCGCAATCGGCCTCTACGAGCGGGTGGTGATGACGTTCGGCCTAAAGAATGCCGGGGCAACATATCAAAGAGCAATGAACTACATTTTTCACGACATGATCGAAGCACTAGTAGGGATATACATCGACGATGTCGTCGTCAAATCAAGAGAGATAAAAAGCCACATTGCAGATCTAAGGCAGGTGCTTGAACGGACGAGGAAGTATGGATTGAAGATGAATCCGCTCAAGTGTGCGTTCGGCGTGTCGGCCGGGCAGTTCTTAGGATTCCTCGTTCATGAAAGAGGAATCGAAGTAACACCAAGGAGCATCAACGCAATTAAGACAATTCAACCCCCTAAGGATAAAAGACAACTCCAATCATTGATTGGAAAGATAAACTTCATTAGACGGTTCATAGCTAACCTCTCGGAGAAAATGGAACCGTTCACACCATTGCTTCGGCTTAAGGCCGATCGATATTCACATGGGGGCAGAGCAACGAAGGCGTTAGACGACATAAAAAATTATTTAAGCTCTCCCCGTTCTAATGCCCCCGCGAAAGGAAAGCCGTTCAAGCGTACTGCACTGCTCGCGACGACAAATCCATCGGCTCCATCCCGATCCAAGAAGTCGATGGCAAGGAAAGGGACATTTTCTATCTTAGCCGGTGGTCGCTAGATGCGAGACTAGATATTCACTGTCGAAAAGCTATGTCTCGTGCCTCTATTTCTCATGCACAAAATTAAGGCACTATCTGCTGTCCAACGAATGCACCGTAACTTGCAAAGCCGACGTAGTCAAATACATGCTATCGGCTCCAGTGCTCAAAGGGAGGATCGGAAAGTGGATATTTGCGCCGACCGACCGATCCGAGGTATCGGCCCCAAGAGCGGAAAAGGACAGGCCCTGGCCGATCTCATTGTGGAACACAGAAACGACTCAATCGGCTCCGTAGAGATCACGCCTTTAGACCTAGCATCACTGACCACACATCCTTGACAGGATAAGTCAACCGCAAGATAGATCTAAACACCGGGTTGGTTCATATGCATCATATGATATATGGCATAGCAAAACTACTGAATCCAATGTGTCATTGCGATGGAAGCATTAGAAACGAGTAATCTCACCACTAACGACAAACATCTACCTGAGTCCGGGGATCGAGACGATGCAGCCCGAAGCCAAACAGGGTGTTCGTCCAAAAGGAAAAGGGTGGCGATGCGCCGAAGATTAGATTGATTGAATCGTCAAGGATGTGTGGTCGTGATGCTAGGTCTAAAGGCTAGTTGATTCGTATGCGTATCTACCATCTTACGGAGTGTAAATCGAAAGTAATAGATTGAATGCTTCTTTTGATACTCAATGCTGCATCAAAACTGAACTATTGAGTCGTCTTTAGAGTCGTTGGCAATTTATTCTTTTGGACTTACATTATCTGGGGATAGCGTCGGGGTTTCAGCCGACCTTATCTGTTTTTATATGTTTCTTTTGATATGATTGTTATCAGATCTACTGTAGGGCTGTAGTTTGTATTTATATTGTGTTTACTTACGCCCTTGATCTGGGAACGTTATGTTTGCGCGAGAATCATTGGAGCATCAGCCGATTTAATGTCAGTTTCCCGGAGTCGGCTTGTTTATTGATCTGTGTATTCGTTATTCTTCGTCATATTCGGACCGGATGGCTGATGATCGCCTTGGCATAGCCGATGCGCTTCGGTCGTTTGGTTCAAATATGGCCGGGCCGGTCGAGGCGCGCAAGCGTCGGGTACGCCATGGGGGCAGCAGCCGGAATGCCACCAAGGTGGAAAGCCGGCCTGGCCGCCGGGTGGCGAGCCTCCAACTCCCTAAAGCGCTTCAGCTGCGCCCTCACCCGTCGGTCCTGGTTGACCGACAGCTCGTACGACGTCTCCATGATTCCCTGGATCACCCGGCGGGTGCGCGGCTGCAATAGATTCCGTCCCCGAGTTTCGAAACTAGAAATCGATAAAAGTAGAAGAGTTGAGGTACCACCTGGTTCACCGACGAGCTAGAAGACGCCATGAGAAGCTCCGGCCGCAGAATCAAAGGACTAGGTGTTTCACTATTGGAAGTTTGTCGCTTTTGGCCGTGAGCTATTCGAAAGAGCCGGGAAGCCCATTTATAGAAAGAAAAGATACAATTCTTGGATATGAAAGGTCGCTGCCAACCCGAGAGTCAAAGAGGTCATTATTAAGAGCGTCGGGAATCGTTGAAAACCAGCGATTGTGCAGAATGGATGCCCGTCACCCGGGGCTCACGGGTTCCGGGTACGATTCGAGAGGATCGGCCTACAAAAACAGGGCGACGACGTAATCGGATATCATCAGCCGATGGCTAGAGAATCGAATAACCAAAAGACGGACGCTAAGCGATTGGGCGCCATTTCGGGGCAAGTTCTAACTAAATGATACGAGCACGTTTGATACAAGCTGTCCGGTTACATCGCAAAGCACATGTCAGAGAAACACGAGCCGACCTCGCAGGGTCAAACATTTTACAATCTTCATTTCTTTAGAAAATCGGCTATCGCCGATAGAGCTGTCAGCCTAACCTGGTCGATCTCGCCGATTGCCCTGAGGTCGTCGGCCTCGGACCCCGCCACCGATCGAGCGCTTTGCACCAAGCCCCGTAAATGCGCAACGGCCGCCCCGATGCTTCTACATTCAGCTTCAACCCTGGCCGGCAAATCGGCCATATACTCTTCATAGACATCAATCTCGTTGGTAATCTGAACGAGATCGGCTACCAGCTGATCCCGGCGGGCACGGAGTTGTTCAAGCTTGGCGGCCGGCTCGGTTTTTAGGCGGTCGAAGGCAGTTTTGGGCTTCAATGGCGTCTTTGGTCGATTGGATGGCAGCCGCCCGCGCCCGACTCTCACGCCGATCAATGACTCGCCGCAGCTCGGTTCGTATTTTAGCCGGTAAGCTTCCATGAAGGTCGCCGCACGATGGCTTCGGCTACACATCCGGCAATTGGTCTTGGATATCTCGGAATCGTGCGCGTATGGAGCCGCAGTCGACCACCAGCGCATCTAACGAGGCGTCCAGTCGGTTGCCGATGTCAGCCAAGGTGGCCTTCAGGTTCTCAGCCGACGCTGCAAGCGCTTCCTCGCCAGCATTGCCGGGTTCCTCGAACTCCGACAAGTCGAAGTTGAGGAGATCGGCCACGCGCTGCGAAGAAATAAAGGGTCGAGGCATGGCAAAATCAATGGCCGGGGCCGGTCGGCTTACCGTCGGCGCCGTCGTCGGGATTACCGGTTCGGCTGGATCGTTCCCACGCCGTCCGGCTTTTCCCGCTAGTATCATCGTCGCCGCCCAACAGCGCGGTGCATTCACTCGCCGCCGGGAGCGGCCGGAGGGGATCGCGGAAGCTGCAAAAAGGAAAACAGGATTAGCAGATGAACTAATTAATTATTACGAACAAAGGGGTAAGAGCCGGTTCCGCAGAGCGAGGGGAGGGGCACGACCGGCCGCTTTCTTGAACTACAAGGAACGGACAAATCAGATGCGAGTAAACATCGCAAGACCAGGAACAATGAAGTAAAAACTTACGGGAGGACGTCTCATCGATGGGCTTGGGTGCGCGGAACATCGGTTGGGGCGTTCACCGATTCGGGACTCGAAGCCCGGTTTCGGCCGCTGGACGGCTACGGCGCCTCTTCATCGGCGGCGGCGTTGAGGAACCGCTTGACGGCCGGATCTAGAGGAGGAGGAGGACTGTCGGCCAAGACGATCGGTTCTATCTTTTTCGTCCTTTTAGGGGCAGGCGCAGCCGATGAACGCGGCGGTGGCGCCGTTTTCCTTTTCGGTGCGATTGGATGGCGCACCTGCCCTCGCAATAGAGACGAGAGCTTGGGCGCCCCCCAGCCGATGGCCGACGGAGCAAGGCCCCCCGTGTCCAAAACGCATGTTTTGTATTCGATGGGGCGCCCAGAGTCGCTTACCATCGGCCGCTCCGTTTCTGTTTCCTGCAAAGTCAAAGCGCAAATGTTAAATCGGCTGATACGGTCGATGAATGAATCATAGGAAGGGAATAATCGGTGTGAGTAGAAACATACCGAGGGGATCTCGTCCGACGGAGCAAGTCAATGTAGCAAGATGGCCGTTGGTGAAAAATGTGGCGTCTAAGTTCCAACCACCATCGGTCATAAGCGGTGCTTCTTCCATTCGACAGGGTGATTCTGCCGGCTTCGCCGAAGGGGGGACCAGCTATGTTCAGCAGTGAGTTCATTATCAGATCTTGGCCGACCGCTCCTCTGGTCTCGATCTTATCGGCGTAAAGAAGCCGATTGGAAGCTGCCCGCCAAATTTCCTCGCGGCCGATGCCGGGTAGTAAAATTCATAACTCCGAGCCGTTGATTGGCCTTGATGAACCCGGTCGGTAGAATGCGGGGAGATAAACAGATGAAGAACAATTTTCTACACCTTGACCGTCACTGAATTGAGGTCGTCCCATTTGAAATCGATCGGCGCTCGAAAGATCCTTGGTCGGAGTAGAAGTACCGGTGCGGTTGTCGCGGGATAACCCATCGTAGAAAGCCACGAACCAATCGGCCAACAGCTCAGCCGATTGCCTTGAACCTACATGGGCGGCGGCTGCTTCCCCATAGTTGGTGCATCGCCTGATGGTGATTTGGTCACCTTCTTCATCTTCGATTGGCTCCAAACTTGGGAATCCGGCGTCTGCCAGGCGGGGCCGACCGGCGACGTTTTGGGTGGCCAACACCAACCAGATTTGGAGGAACCACCAGGGTCCGCCGGTGGTGACTGGGGCATTGGCGGCTATTTTTGTGGCGGCTTGATGAAGCATTTGATACGTGTAGCCAAGGAGGTATTTTCCCAATGCGAACTCTGTCCCGTCAGCTAGGATTTCATCCATTATTTGCCAATTAGCGAGCGGCCCACAGCTCGATCTGCAGAACACGAATTTTTCTAACCACATCATCGAAAGGAGTGTATTCTCGGTGGTGACTGTTCCATCTTTCATATTTAGGGCAATGAAGCCACTCCATCCACCGATGGCTTTGGTTTTAAACGGTGTTGGCCTTTTCGGTTCAAGATGCATGGATTAGCCGACGATTCAATGTCCGCCCGGTTGTCATATGCACATCGGCTAGTGTGATGGTCATTGGCCCCTGCCTGAAGAGGAAAGCATTGAAACTATCGTTCCAAAAGTAAGCTGCAGCCGATAGGAGGGGTTCGTCTTTTTCCATGTTGGCTATGGATAGTTCTAAGCATTGGGCAAGCTTTCTTTCTTCCCATTGGGTGTACTTGGCCGATTGTATTCTCTTGTACTATTCGGTCCAGGCCGTGTCGGTAGACGACCAAGCCTTGAAAGTCCCGTTCCAGTGGGAAAGAGATGGTTTAGCAGTGTTGATGGGCATGCGGTTGGTTTCGGCTATGATCACGTCAGTTGGGTCTGTATCACCGATAGGCCCAAGGAAGTATTTTCTCTCTTGTGTTAAATTAGGGATGAGTACTTGGTGAGAGAGGTGCTGCAATTCGAAGGAGGGGGGAAAAGTACTGATCAGAGGTGATATTGTTTATAGTTTGGAATAAGAAAAGCATTAATTAGTAAGAATGCGGGATGAGGTGATATTGAAAATTACCAAGCAAATTTTTGGTATAAAGGCGTGTGGAGGAGCGAGTTGAGGGTAAGATTACAAAGTAAAAAAAAGAAGGGAAATACCTGAGGAAATTCGTTCATGGCGGTGGCTGAGGCAGTTCCAGTGGCGGCGGTGAGCGAAGTTGCGGTCGCAATAGGTGCGACGGTGACCGGTGAGTTGGAGGTGCTTGAGGTCGTAGCGGAGGCCATCGGGAGGTCGGAGACGAAGATGGGGCTCGAAGGATGTGGAAAATGTCGAACGCCGATGGAGTCGTCGGAGGAGAGAGAGAGAGGGCAGGAGGTTTGTTTGAGAAGGAAGCCGAGCGCGCGATGGGAGCGTGGGTGGCTTGCCCGAGGAAAGTGGATATTTAAAAGTTCGTGGGGAAGCCGAGACGATTCGGGCCAAGAAGGGAATAGGAGTTTGAGTAGATAAGCAAATCCGCAACACTTAATGTTACGGACTTGGGGGGCATGTGTTAACACTGGAATTTGGTAATGAGGTCCCTAAGTCCTAAGGAAGCAAGGTGGAATCAGAATCGGCTGAGGTCAGGGGTTGTATCGGCTAAAAGAGTAATCGGTGCAGGGGTCAATGGAATGGGTTGAATGGAACATGCCGACACCGATTCCAAGTTTAAAAGAGATAAGACCGTATCCAATGCGAAACTTGAAGATAAGTGGGGATTCGGATGCTAATGGCGCGTTTAAAGATATTGCCACCTATGGATAAAGTCCTTAATGGCGCTTGTATCTCGTAATTTAGGAGTTTGATAAATTGTTAGTTGTAATGGATCTTGTTAGGGATGATATGATGTTTAGATAGAGTCCGAACTTGTTACGTATATTTGTATTTCGGGTATAAATAGGACCCGAGACCCGTGTATGAGGACGATTCAATCAATCTAATCTTCGGCGCATCGTCATCCTTTTCCTTTTGGACGAACACCCCGTTTGGCTTCGGGCGCATCGTCTCGATCCCGACTCGGTAGATGTTTGTCGTTAGTGGTGAGATTACTCATTTCTAATGCTTCCATCGCAATGACACATTGGATTCGTAGTTTTGCTACGCCATATATCATATGATGCATATGAACCAACCCGGTGTTTAGATCTATCTTGCGGTTGACTCATCCGTCAAGGATGTGTGGTCGATGATACTAGGTCTAAAGGCTAGTTGATTCGTATGCAGTATCTACCATCTTACGGAGTGTAAATCAAAAGTAATAGATTGAATGCTTCTTTTGATACTCAATGCTGCATCAAAACTGAACTATTGAGTCGTCTTTAGAGTCGTTGGCAATTTATTCTTTTGGACTTACATTATCCGGGGATAGCGTCGGGGTTTCAGCCGACCTTATCTCTTTTATATGTTTCTTTTGATATGATTGTTATCGATCTACCGTAGGGCTGTAGTTTGTATTTATATTGTGTTTACTTACGCCCTTGATCTGGGAACGTTATGTTTGCGCGAGAATCATTGGAGCATCACCGATTTAATGTCGGTTTCCGAGTCGGGGTTTATTGATCTCGTGTATTCGTTATTCTTTGTCATATTCTGACCGGATGGCTGATGATCGCCTTGGCGTAGCCGATGCGCTTCGGTCGTTTGGTTCAAATATGGCCGGGAATAGCATGTGTACGATCATGGATTTCCTCGGCCGATACCACGGGGGTTTGACCTAACGCTTAACGGATATTCTCTTGTATTTTCTCTTGTTGATTGGCAGATCAAATCAACTGGCACGCTCTACACACTGTAGGCAGCCAGGAAGCACCTGCACTGGAGTCAAGCAGATCTCCCAGGCCAGTGCGTGAGAGAGATTTCTCATCAACACCTTGTCACTGGCACCATTTTTGGCCTTCCATTACAAGAATTCTAGCGTGGTACCCAACTTTTTGTGCCCCTGTTCACAGCCTGGGTACAAGGACCTTTTGTGGTCCACCAACATACGCTACAATTTTTGCACCTCCTTTACGCCTTCGCACTCCCCGTATGTCGCGCAACATCCGACCAAGGTCATCGGCACCGTCGTTTTCTTTAGCATCCCCGTCCGCCTCGCCCGCGGTACTCTCTTCAAACCGACCGTATTGACCACAGTCCGGAATGTTGTCGTCGTCTTCTTCATCTTCTTCCATTGCAACCCCCACCTCTCCGTGCGATGTCCAGCAATTGCAGTGAGGCATCAATCCCAATTGAAACAAGTGGGCATGAATAATTCTTTGATGTAGAATACTACTTCTCGTTTTTGCACTTTTTGCATGGACAACGTATAAAACCCTTCGCTTGTTGGCATCGGCCACACTCAAAAAATAATGCACTCTCTCGACCGTCGATCCGCGTTGTACATCCATTGTCGATCCATCTACATGGAATGCACAAAAATCGTAAGAAAAATTCCACGAAATTTAAACCATTTAAATATTATTACAATAATTATATATATGTAATCGACAATAATTATATACTAATCCAACATACGTAATACGTAATGTGTTGTTCTAAAAAAATTAGAATTATTTTTAAAAGGTCTTTTAAAGTGGTAAACATAAAATTAATTAATTATTTTGTATCTATTTAAAAGGTCCTTTGTCATCTATTTTATAACTTTTTTGTCCAAAAGATTCTCTCTCATCATTTTTCATAAACATTTTTTGAGATAAAATTATATGGACTAAATTCCTACAAATGTAACGTGCTAAGCATACTTTTCTTCCTCTTTATTTTCCCTACATTTCTTCTCAACACAATGTAATGTGCTTAGCAAAATAATTAATCCAAACAAATTTTCTCTCTCCTCATGTTTACAAAAAAAATCTAGAGATGAAAATGTATAGAAAACAACCGTAAAATACGAAGTGCTAAGCATAGATCATAAGAGGAAGAAGTTGCTAACCTTGTAGATAGCAAAGATCGTGTATTATCACCAAAACAAAATCACAAAAATTTTGGCAGCACCTCCCTCTAGCTAGAGAAAAATTTTGAAGACAAGTGTAGCGGCTCTGGCGGAGAAGCAAGGAGGAGTATAAAAGCAAGCCATCTTTAGTCCGGTTGGTGTTACCAACCGGCACTAAAGATAAAATTATCTTTAGTCCCGGTTGGTAACACCAACCGGGACAAAGAAAGCATCTTTAGTCCCGGTTGGTGTTACCAACCGGGACTAAAGATGGTGTCGAGGCTGTCGAACTGTCGAGCGCCGGGCATCTTTAGTCCCGCTCGACAACCTCTAACAATATTTGAACCGGGACTAAAGATGATCTTTAGTCCCGGTTCATGGCACAAACCGGGACTAATATTCCTAGAAATCCGTAGACTTTTAAACCGAGACTAGAAATAGTTTTTAGTCCCGGTACTATTCAAACCGGGACTATTGTGGATTTTGGCACTTCAACCGAAAATGGTTTCTCCAAGAAGTGGATGACTTAACGCGTAGGTGGACTAATGCAATTATTGGACCTAGGGGGCAAATTTGATGTGCTTCTTCTACTGAACAGATGGTGATGGCAAAAAAACTGCACTATAATTGAAAGGTGGTAATAGAATGAATGAAGTGCAACTTAGCGATCACAACTGGAGAAATGATCTTTGATCCATCTACCAAAATTCATAAATAGTCCCGGTTTCTATTGGAACCGAGACTAAAAAAATGTTTCTAGTCCTGGTTAAAAAAGAAAACGGCTCTCTAGGATCTTTAGTCTCGGTTAGATTCTTGTTAGAACCTTTTAAGCTAGCGGACATCTTTAGTCTCGGTTTCTAACACCTACCGGGACTAAAGATCCTATCTTTGTCTCGGTTGGTGGTACAAACTGGGACTAAAACTATCTAAATGATCTTTAGTCCTAGTTGGTAATACCAACTAGGACTAAAAGTGAAGGTGTTTTTTTAACTGCACCAGCGAAAAAGAAAAGGCATCCGACTCCGCCTACATATGGTGGTTTAACACTCATGGAGATAATCTTTTTATTTGAAACTAACACTGATGGCAGTTTAGTATATATATTATCATTTTCCATGTTTGTAATTGAATATAGAATGAAACTTTAATCATTACATTGTAATTATAAATTACCATATTGTTATTAACTAGTAATTCACAATATATAAAATTTTTGTGAAATTGTTTTGTTGATAATATACAAATCAGAGGGATCTACAATGATAAGAACATCACTTTTTTTGATACACACAACATTCCTTCGCTGGACATGTAAGGTCCAATCACTCTTGCTTATGTTCTTCGTTTCGCAGGGCAGGAATTAGCCTTCTTGTCAAGGTCAACCGGGTCTGTGTCTCGGTTGATAACCAGAGGAGTTGTGGTGCTAAGATTGCAGGGTTGGATCTTTCGATCTGAATCCGGATCAGTGTGTCACTCTTCGCCACATTTGTTTTTCTTGTCCTAGAACCTTCCGTGTCATAGCTTTTGCATATTTCAGTTTCAGAGTTCGTCGTGTTGAGTTTGTGTCCTGGTCAAGGTCTTGTTGCTGGTTAGATCGTGTTAGAGTCTAGTTCTTGTGTTTCCTCCCTTTGTATCCATCAAACCCTAGCCGTCGCGTCTAGCTTTTGCACGTGTAACAAGTTTTTGCGGGCATTGTTCCCGTTGTGTTCTCTAATTCGGAGTTGGTTTTGAAACAGCCATAACTTTCGCATACGAACTTCGATTGAGACGTTCCATATATGAAAATCGATTAGAAAAAAATTTTGGATGCGTTCGTCCCCTACAAACTAGGTTTGGTGATTTTATTTTCCCCAAAAACTGGTCAGAAGATTGTCTTTTCGTGCCGGAAGCTTTTTTTTTAAAAAAATTCTGAGCGTGTCTTCTGAATTTTCCACCGGCCACGTCTTTCACTTGTTTAGGCTTAAATTTTCTATGGTTACCTCTCGTGTGCTCGTAATTCAAGAAAAATATAAAAAAGAAAAGAAAAGTCATTTTTTCAAAAAAACAACAGCCCAAAAAAGAAAAAAAGAGGGGCAAAAGGGGAACAATATCTAGAGGAGCACACAGAGAGATGCAATGTCTAGGATTACCATGTAAAATCGAGCTTCAAAAGGAATATACTAATTATATATGTCTACTACAATTTAAAACAATTTTAAATTAGGCATATGTTAATTATATATGATTATTACAATTTAATAACAGTTTTACACTATTTCAAATGTTTTCTCATTAATTTTGTGATTTAATTAAATTTTAATGCATTACTTATTATTGTTTTAAATCTATATTTAATAAATTAATTTGGCCTGATTTAATGGATTATTTAATTTTTAATCTCGGTTGCGAGGTGTTATCGACCAAATTTGGTAAATCATGCATCGGACTTGGAGGTAAGGTCAAGCCGATTTCGAGAAAATCGGGATGCTTAGAAAGTAATGTGCGCCAATTGGAGACCGAATCGGCTAGAGAGTTCGTCGGCGATGACCGAATCGGCTAAGGTGTTCGTCGACCAATATCGAATCGAACAAGATAAGTCGATGTAGCCGATTCCAGTAAGGTAATATTGGAATCATCATCAGATTAATTTGAAGTGCTTCATGAGGATTGCCATACGTGGATAGAGTCCAAGAAAGGCAATTGTATCTATTAATTAGATTATTTTCAATAGTTTCCTTGTAGAATATGTCGGTGGGAGTCCGCCTAAGGGACTTATCTATAATTTGAATTGTAATAGAGATAGGAAACGTGTCCGACAAGGACATATCTTGTATCTGGATATAAATACGACCCAAGACCGTGTAATAAAATCAACAATCAGTTCAATACAACTTCGACGCATCGCCACCCTTTTTCCTTTCAATTACTTCGACGAGTTCTTGCTTTGAGTTGGGCTGCATCGGGTTTGATCTCCGACGAAAGTTAAAGGTTGTTATGGTAGCTTGCGTTCTCGGGATTAGTGCTTCCATCTTTATGATACTCTAATCTTGTTTACGTAAATCATCGAGTTATCATATATGCTATATAATCTAGATCGATATTGCTATCTAACCCTAATCGGCTAGCATCTGTTACTAGATAACAGGCGATAAGGTTAGATATCAACGTCGGCTTAGATTATATAGTGTATCCAACATCTCGAAAGGTTTTCATTGACTTGTTTAGATCTTATGCCTTTATTTATACTTAGTGCTGCATCGGTTGAGTCTGACCTACTAAGTAATATCTAGAATCATAATATCTATCATGTCTCATGATTGATATTAGAGATAATATCGGAGTTTCAGCTAATCTTACCTGTTTTAGCTATCTTGTTTCTTATATGTTTACTTAATATGCTAAATCTGCCATTTATATTAAGATCTCCCTGTGGTGAAATATGTTAAGCTTGCTATCGATCTGTTAGGTTATCTTAACACTTGATCGGCTCCTGTTTAACGTATTTAACCTATAGTTATATCTTAGTATAAAGTGGTATCAGAGTACTACCCGATACACATTAGATCTATGACATCGGCTGTAGACCCCCATTTTTGCAAAGGAATCAATCGTGTTCATAGTACCATTTCCCTGGATCGAGTAGTTTGGTACCCACGAATACATTGCTGAATCATCTGGTGCACGATACATTCATCGACATACACAAAATATTACAATATAGAGCCCAGAGGCAAAGTCTAGAACATAGGACCAAACGGTTCGGAATACAATCAAAAGCAGAAATTTGATAAGGCAGCAGAAAGAAGGCAGCGGCAGGCCATTGCCATAGGCAATGACTGAAGCTAAGACCTATTGGACGCCATCGTCTTCCACACCCTCCTGGTAGTATGCATACGGGTCTTTTGGGTCTTCATTATCCACATCTGAATGTTGTGCGTATAGCAAGGGTGAGTACCAACTGTACTCAGCAAGCCAACACAGCAAAGATGCATATGATAACACCTAGCCAACTGACTCTCAAAGGATGGATGTGGTTCGTTTGCACAAAACAAATTATGTAAATCTTTTCACAATCCTAACACCTAGCCAAGTCAAGTTTTAATTCCATGGTTCAATAAATCGGCGACGGTTCTGTCCACCATCCATCGTGATTCCAAGGATACCTTCCCGCCACCGGGTCGTTATGATTTTCCTGGGGGTCTACCCCTTCTCATCTTTCGAGAAGTTGAGCCACCAGTACATAAAAATCATCATGCAAACCCATCCCATCTTTTTAAAATTTTGAGTCTAGCCAAGAGAGAAACTTGTCACGCTGCTATATATCCACGAGCACGGCTATTTGAATAGATTGATTTACTCACACTGCAGTGGATGTACACTTTACCCGTACTCTGTAACTGACCAACAAATGAGCCTATGTCCCAACACATGAGACGTTCACGGCAAAGCCTTTCGATAACCTCACTTTGGTAGTACCCGCTCCATGAACTTAAATCCTCTTGCACTCTAGCCATCATTTCCTATCAGTGTGAGGAGTTCTGGAGCTCCCGGCGTAAGGGAAAACTCACTCAATCTTTAATTTATAATTAATTTCCGATTTCGATTCATCACTTCAACACTTAGGACGCAGCCCCATCTCAACATCACAAACCACATCTCAACACTAGAACCACTACGCAGGGATACTGCCTTTGCTCGGCTATCTAATCCGCTAGGTCTATACCCATTCGAGAAGTACGGTTGTACTGGTTCGTTTCATGTTTAAGTCTCAGGGCTCGGTCCTTAATTGACCAGGGTCGACACTTGCCTTTTTCGGAATCCACCCAAATCATCTAGCCACCCCGGTCTAAAACATTTGTTGGTTTTTGTTTTTTATCGAAGAATCATTTCATCATTGTCATGGCAATGTGGTGCTCATGTCTCCACATGTCCTATATCAACCACCTTACCTAAGGTAGTTACCCAAGCATATAGCATTTGATAAACATGATTGTGCATGAATCTAATATTAGCATGGCTAAGCATTTACCGAAGATTTCCTTTGGACATATCATATCATAGGTTACAAAGAATATATCTATTGGTATTCAATATCAAGGCATGGTATAGCAAAAATAGGAATACTTTGTGTATAGCATGCATGTTTAAGTTTAAAAGCAACACAAGTTCGCAAATGGGCTCAATATGTTCAAAGATGGTGATGACTTGCCTTGCTCGCACCCTTGTTGACCTGGGTCTTTGGTGCAATCACCAGCTCCCTCGGACTCTATACGTACGTGTGAAAGATACGATTGAATTCGATTAGAATTCAATTAAAATCCTCAAAATACCAAATAAATCACAAAAGTAGCTCCTAAAACTAGTCTACAATTTTAGACGAATTTAGGTTCGAGTTTCGACGAAATCCGAGTTAAAACGAGCGAGTTATAGTAATTTGAAGTTTCGCGATTTCCTCGATTCAATTAATTATGAGATGACTTTATTCCAAGTTAGTTTATTTCAGTTTAGGGAAAAGAAATAGTGGTCGATGATTCGAAAATGTAATAGAGAGAAAAGAATGGTTAATTCAAAATTTTATCGTCAAATTAATCGGGCCGACAAACCCTAGGGTTAGAATTAATTAAATCGAAAAATAATTTACCTTAAAGCTCGACACTATTTGAAATTTTAAATTTTAGAAAACAAATCATGGTATACAATTAATATTGATTAACAAACTAAATTATAATTTAAACTCCTAAAGTGATAGTTAAATAGATCAATTCATGAGATAACTAATATTTTAGTCTTTAATTAATTCAAAATAAAAGATTTAATCCGGAAAAAGGACATATATATTTATTATTATTCTTACACAAAATTTTCCCCAAATATTTTCCCATTTTAATTTTCTTATTCTATTTTTTCTCTTCTTTTTCTTTCTTTTCTTTCCTTTTTCTTTTCTCTTTTTTTTCTCTCCTCCTTCTTCCTATGTTTCTTCCTCCCTCCCCTTCTCTCCTTCTCTCTCTGCTCCGCATGGCCGAGCCGGCCGGGCGGGCGTGCAAGCGGCGGCGGCTACGGGGAGGGGAGGACTTACGGCGGCGGGGCACGCGGGAGGCGGTGCGGCGACGACAGCGGCGTAGGCGTTGCGAGAAGAGTCGGCGTGGCGTGGCGGCAAAAGAAAAGGGCGGCGACGGCGGGCGGGGAAACAATGGGGAAAATAGAGAGTGGGGAACGGGGAAGAAGGTATGGCGGGATGGCGGGATGGGGGGCTAGGGATGTCTTTATAGGCGCCGGCGGAGAGAGAGGGGAAGGGGGTCCGGGCGCGGCGTGCACGGCAGCGCGCGCACGGCGGACGGCGCGAGATGCGCGCTTGGGGGCGGGGAAGAAGCGGCACGGCGCGGGCGACGTGCGTCTCAGGCAATGCGATGGCGCGGCGTGGCGACACGATGCAGGCGTGGCTGACACGACGGTGCGGCGACGGAGGGAATGGGGGCCAGGAGGCGTGCGCGTGGGGACGGCCGGCGCGGCGCGGCGCATGGAGCGTGGGCGTTGCGCACGCGACGTGCACGCGCGACGTGCGTGGGGGCGCGGGCGAGGAGGACGGGGCCCGGGTGCCGGGTCGAACACCTCGCGCGCGGTGAACAGTACCCTTTTTCTTTTTTTGATTTTTCTTTTTATATATTTTTTGTTACTTTTGCATTTAACCCATGTAAATAAAAATATAATTTTGGTTCCAATTATAAATTTAATTTGGTTCTAAATTTTCATCTAACTTTATTATTATATTATATATTATATATATTCTTTTTATTTATACCATTACATTTGATTTTATTCTATTTTATTTTACTTTTGCATTTTCCGAAAATATAGTGTTGATCCAAAAATAATTTTTTATCAACCCTATCTTTTCCCAATTTTCATTTCTAATATTTATTTTGGAATTCCTTTTCGTTTAGGGTTTCAACCTTATCGACTTTCCGCTTTTAAATATTTCTTTATTTATAACACACAGTAAAACTTGCGAGAATAAGATGCAAATAAATACGACGAGTTGCAACAATCCAAAGTTTTTGTAAGTTTCAAAATTTTGATTTCGATTTTTAAACCTCCGATTTTTAGGGTGTTACAAACCTACCTCCCTTAAAATAAATCTCGTCCCCGAGATTTGGGTTGGGTTATGGTTGGAAGTCTGCTGGTTTGTCTAGGACCGATCTATCTAGGACTTCATCCCAACAAACGATGGATAGGATATTTGTTTAGGATGAGACGGAAATCATCACGGAGTTCCTAAGGTGATCCCTACTGTGTCTTTGCGATTCTTTGTTTTAGATAACTATGTTATCCATTTTTTAAACCTTTCTAGGTACTCTAGACTTAGAGGTTCTATTAATCTAATATTTTCACAAGGAATCTTTTGATGTGATCCAAAAATAAATTTTTATCAACCCTATCTTTTCCCAATTTTCATTTCTAATATTTATTTTGGAATTTCCTTTTCATTTAGGGTTTCGGAACCTTTTCGACATTTCCGCCTTTTAAATATTTCTTTATTTATAACACACAATAAACTTTTGTAAATAAGAGGCAAATAAATACGACGATTTTTTGTAAGTTCCAAATTTTTGATTTTGATTTTTAAACTTGAAAAATTTTTGATTTTGATTTTTAACCTTCAATTTTCAGGGTGTTACATCGGCTATGCAATAAATATGTATAATCTACGTCTTGAGGTACTTTTAGACATAAGTGATTTATATTGTCTTGGTACGCTACTGATCTATCCCAATCACTTGGTTTAAACATATTTTTAAACTTAGATTATATATTATGGATATCTACAGCCGATCGATTAGATTTAGTTTCCATTGGCCGATTCAGTGCATATTGCATCGGCTCAATATCGAACGATACATCATCGGCCACTAGCCGATCGGCTATCATTTATGGACTGACTCTGTTTTCTTTCTTTGTTTCTTGTTGGTTGCAGGATCAAACCAACTGACACGCCTACAAACCTAAAAAGAAGGATTTCAACCTACACTAGAGTAAAGCAAATCTCTCAGGCCAATGAGTGACATTTTTACTGTCAACACCAGGACAACAAAAATTTGAAAATAGCTAAAAATTATCTTTAGTCCCAGTTAATGGCTACAACCGAGACTAAAGATGAAATGACAATAGCAAAAAATTATCTTTAATCCTGGTTGGTGCCACCAACTAGGACTAAAGATGAATTGAAAATAACGGGAAATTATCTTTTGTCCCGATTGGTGCCACCAACTGGGACTAAAAATTAGATCTTTAGTCCCGGTTGGTGCCACCAACTAGGACTAATATATCTTTAGTCCCGGTTGTTGGCACCATCCGGTACAAAAGATCCAGGGGTATATATCCTGACGCGCATCGTCTTCTCCACCGATCCAACACTTAGTTGTCTCTCCCTCTCTCAGCTCTCTCTCCCTCAGCTCTCTCTCCCTTAGCTCTCTCTCCCTCTCTCAGCTCTCTCTCTCTCTCGCTCCGGCGATGGCAGTGGGAGGGGACGAGATGGTGGCGGCTCGAAGGTGGCAGCGGTACCCTCCCCTCTGCAAGATACGATGGGAGAGGAGGTGGTGGCGACTCGGAGATGGCAGCGACCCGGTGGCTTAGAGGTGGCTGCGGCGCGACGGCTCAAAGATGGCGGTGGCCCGGCGGCGCCTCCTCCCTTTCCTCCTTCTCTTCCTTGTCCTCCGCCGGATCCGGCCTCCCCTCCCACATCCCCAAATGTTTTTTTAGAATTTTGTGATGTTCTATACTCGAATTTGATATGTGATATATGTGTATCTGTGATATATATTATATGTGATGTTCATTACTCGATTTGTGATGTGAATTTGTGATGTGGAGCAGATTTGAGGATGTTAATTTGATTTCGGCAGCAAAAAACAATGAAAAAACAAAAAAAACATTTGGGGATGTCGAGAGCATAATATATAAACAAGCAGCAAGCTAGCAGCAGGAGAAAAATTTTTTAAAAAAACTTTTAGTCCCGACTGGTAACACCAATCGGAAATAAAGATGGCAGAGCCAGCGACGTGGTGCCACCATCTTTAGTCCCGGTTATTTCAACTGGGACTAAAAAAGACATCTTTAGTCCCGCTTTCGTAGTCTGGGTTTGCAAACCGGGACTAAAGTGGGTTTCTCTAGCAGTGGATGTAGAAAGAGAGAATAGTTTGCGTGACTAGGAATATTTTTTCTCAATTACTTAATTAAGCTGCCAGGTACACATGATTACATTACTACCTAACTGATTTTTCCATGTAGTCAAAATCAATTTTTGTAGGCGAGTGGGTGGTCTGCCTGCACCCAGGTGTCTGCAAAAATCCGTATTTTTGCATGCAGGTAGATCAAACGTATGCAAAATTGTATTTTTCATGGGTGGTCAATTAAGCCACCCGCATGCAAAAAAACGCAAAAAAATAAAATTCCTAATCAATACCCTAGCTAAATCCACCGCCACCCGATCGCCACCGCTCGAAGCCCATCACCGCTGTCCAAAGCCCGTTGGATCCATCCAGGCCAGGGCCCCACCATCCAGCCATCGTTGCAGCAAGCAGGCCGTGGTCATGGATGTCATTGCTGTTGAGGTCGTCGTCATCGTTAAGGAGATGAAGAGTGGAAGGGAAGAAGGGTCGCCTCCACCGCTGGATCCACCCCAACCGAGCCTATGACAGATGGATCCGCCACCTCCCGCCACCATCGTCGATGGATCTAGTCAAGCTGGGACTGTGATTGACGGATCCACTACCTCCCGTCGTCATCGTCGTTGGATCAACCCTAGCTGGGGCTATGGCCGACAAATTTGCCACTGCCTGTCGCCACCCCTGCTGGGTCCGCCCCGGTTGAGGCTGCGGCCGATGGATCCATTGCCTACCATCATTGTTGGATCCATCCTGATCGAGCCTGCGTCTGACAAATCTGGTCCATCGTCATGGTCTTCCTCCGTCCAGCTGCCTCCCACTCCTTCAGTGGCGGTGACAGATCCCACATGCCATCCGACTGCTTCGTTCCCGTGCCCTACGCCCATCGACCGTCAGGATAGGAGAAGCAAGCAAAAGCAACGTAGGAATACCACCGCTGTCGTGAACCTCCGCCATCACCACTGCCCTCCATCATCGCATGCTCGTCACTCCCCAAGAGATCAAGAAAGAGAGAGAGGCTAAGGGAGATAGCCGTCGGTGCGGTAGAAACTAGAGAGATTGAGAGAGAGAGAGAGGTATAGAGTTGAGAGAAGCCTCTCCTTTAAAAAATGTTGGTGTGGGTCAGCTACACTTAGGCCTACCAACCTCTCCTTGAGGTCCACCTACAACTAACATATTATCACAGCGGCCTTTTAAGAAGCCTGCATGTGATAAAAAAACCCATTATTGTAGATGGGCCTCTTACGACGATGCATGCAATAATACCTTATAGTAGGCAGGCTGTGAACCATCCCCGAGGAAGCAGTTTTTACAGGCGGAGATAGTTACGGCTAACCTGGAACCTGAAGGGGGCCTCATCCATAAAAATCAATTATGTAGTAGTGTGAGATTGCGTGTTTCCACTACTTGAGAGCTGATCTTTCATCGTGGTACCCAAAAACACAAATATCTCGGCTATATTACCAACTGGTACTAAAGATATTCTTTAGTACCCGTTTAAAAGCCCATGACACTATACAATCTTTAGTATCAGTTGGTAACATCAATCGATACTAAAGATTATTTTTAGTCCCGGTTCAACCTTGTCTGACACTGGTCCGACCGTGGCAAGCCCCCTCGGCAAAAGATTAACCGGTTGGTAACATTAACCGGTACTAAAGATTATTTTCTTTTTATATGCCTTCTTCCTCCTCCAGCCCGAGCCATTGCTGCCAAGAGAAGAAGGAGGAAGAATGGTGCTGCCAAAAATTTTTGCGAAAGTATTTTGGTGATATTACACAAATCGAAGGGATCTAAAAAGTTAGCAATTCTCTATTGATGTATAGTTAACATATTACATTTCTAGGTTTCTATACGTCATTATCTCTCAAAAAGGTATATGGAAAACGATGAGAGAGAATAAATTTTTAGAGAAAATAAGAGTACTTCATAATTTTACAAACATTTGATAAAAATGTTGAAAAAAGACAGCAAAGGAAAATTATAGAAAATGAAGAAAAAATAGAAAACTAATTCCATTTAAAAATCATTAAAATAGTTAGAAATAAGAAGAATACATTAAAAATATGTTTATAACTTTTAGTAACCTTCTAAAAATAATTAAAATAAAGATAACACATGAAACATATATTTATAGTTTTTTAAAACATCTAGAATTTATATGGCTCTTTAGCCTTGCACTCCCCCACAGTAATAAAGAAATGGTAATAGAGATTTGTCAGCTCAACAACAAACTCCTCATTACGAGCGCGTATGGGCTTTCCATGGGTCACCTCAGTTTTGAGTTTAATTATGATGTTTTAATTATTAAATTCTTATTTAATTATTTTCACTTTCATGGACTTCCTTTACATTTCTTTATTTTATTTGATGAATCGACATTGGATGTACAACATAGACCGATGGTCGAAGGGTTTTATATGTTGTCCATGCAAAAAGTGCAAGAACAAGGAGTATTTTACATCAACATTTCTTCATGTCCACTTGTTGCAGTCAAGATTCATGCCTAGATATATTTATTGGACCTCATACAAAGAGTTAGGGGTTGCAATGGAAGAAGATGAAGAAGAAAATGACAACATTTCGGACTGGGCTCAATATGGTGGACTTGTAGATAGTACAACAGGTGAGCTGGACAGAGCTGTTGCAGAAAATAACAGTGCAGACGATCTTGGTCAGATGTTGTGTGATGCAAAAGAGACTGGAAAGTGAAAAGGAGGTCAAGAAAATTGGAGTGTATGTTAGTGGACCACAAAACGTCCTTGTATCCATATTGCGAATTGGTACCATGTTGGAATTCTTGCAATGAAATTCAAAAAATGGTGTGATTGATAAGGCATTTTGCGAGTCATTGAAACTCGTAAAGAATATTCTTTCGAAAAGAAACGAATTGCCTGAAACAACATACGAAGCTAAAAAGGTAGTCTATCCTATAGGACTGGAAGTCTAGAAGATACATGCATGTTCGAACAATTGTATCCTCTATCGCGGTGAGGAGTACGATAACCTAGAAACATGCCCGGTTTGTAAGGCATTACGATACAAGATTATACAAGATGACTCCAGTGGTGTTGACGGACAACGTTTGAAGAAGAGAGTTCCTGCTAAGAAGATGTGATATTTCCCTATAATACCACATCTAAGGCATTTGTTCAAGAACAAAGCTTATGTTAGAATGATGCACTTGCACACATAAGAGCGTAAACAAGACGGGATGTTGAGACACCCTATCGATGGGTCGTAGTGGCGAAACATCAACAGAATATTTGAAGACTTTAGAAAAGATGCAAGGCACATAAGGTTTGGTTTAAGTATGGATGGCATGAATCTATTTGGAGAGATGAGCAGCGGTCATAGCACTTGGCCTGTGACCCTATGTATCTAAAATCGCCCTTGGTTATGCATGAAGCGAAAGTACATCATGATGCCGATTATTATTAAAGTCCCAAAGCAACCTGCTAACGACATTGATGTATACCTAAGATCATTGGTTGAAGATCTACAATTGCTGTGGAGAAAGAAGGTGTCCCTATGTGGAATGAGAACAAATAGGATCAATTTAACCTACGAGCGTTACTGTTCATGACCATTAACGATTGGCCTGCACTTAGCAACCTATCGGGACAATCAAACAAGAGGAATAGGGCATGCGCCCACTGTATGGATGAAACTAACAGTACGTATTTGAAACATTGTAAGAAGGTTGTGTACATGAGTCATCATCGATTTCTTGGTGCAAGCCACCATGTACGAAAGATAGACAAACATTTTGAATAGAAGGCAGACCACCGTACTAAGCCTAATCATCATAACGGAAAAATTGTGCTTGCTATGGTGAAAGATCTAAAAGTAGTATTAGAAAAGAAACCTGGCGACCAACCTATAACTAGTGAATATGGTCACGCGGTGATGTGGAAGAAGAATTCTATTTTTGAGAGTTACCTTATTGGGAAGTCTTAGAGGACCGCCACGCAATCGACATAATGCACCTCTCTAAGAACCTTTGTGTCAACCTGCTAGGCTTCCTAAGTGTATATGAGAAGTCAAAAGATACACCTGAAGCATGTCATGATCTGAAACATATGAAACAACGTCAAGGCCTTCATACGGAACCGAAGGAGAAATGAAGCCATTACTTAAGTCCAGTCAGCTACACTGAGCAAGACAAAGAAGGAAAGTATGTTTGAATGTTTGGATAGCATCAAGGTACCATCTAGATACTCGTCGAATATAAAGGGAATAATAAGCATGAAACATAATAAGTTCACAAACTTAAAGTCTCATGACTTCCACGTGTTGATGACACAGTTGCTTCCTGTTATAATTCAGGGTATCCTTCCTGATAATGTTCGGACAACAATCACAAAGTTTTGTGCCTTCCTGAACGCAATTTTGCAGAAGGTCATCGATCCAGACAGATTAATAGCCCTACAAAATGACGTAGTGCACTATCTTGTTAGCTTTGAGACGATCTTTCCACCATCCTTCTTCAATATAATGACGCATCTTCTATGTCACCTTGTCAAAGAGATCGGTATTCTCGGTCCAGTGTACCTACACAACATGTTTCCATTCGAGAGGTACATGGACGTTCTAAAGAAGTACCTTCATAACCATTCTCGTCCAAAAGCATGCATCCCCAAGGGGTATGAAACAGAGGAGGTCAATGCGTTTTGTGTAGAATTTATTAAAGACCTTCGTCCTATTGAGGTCCCCGAATCAAAACATGAGGGGACACTATGGGAAAGGGGACTCTTAGAAGGAAACCAATAATGACTATGGACAATGATTTCCGTAAAACACATTTCATGGTTTTGCAACAATCTTTGTTGGTGGCTCCTTACATCGAGGAGCACATGGCGATTGTTCACTCCAAAAACATAGGGAAGTCCATTGCCTGGACTACATGTCATCACATTGATACTTTCCCTGCTTGGTTGCGACAACATTTCATGGTTAACGGGACGATTGACCAACAACTAGCCTTGTTGGCGAGGGGACCATCTTGTTCAATCTTGACATTCCAAGGATATGAGATCAACGGGTATACATTTTAGACAAGAGCCAAGGACAAAAAGAGCACAAACCAAAATAGTGTTGTTCGTACCGATGTGTTAACACTGAAATTTGGTAATTGAGTTCCTAAGTCTGCAAAGACAAAGCAGAATCGGATCGGCTGGAGACAGGGGTCGCATCGGCTAAGGAGTGATCGGCTGCGAGGCCAATCGGCTAAGGATGAATCGGACAGAGGCAGCCGATAGCCGATTTCAGGTCCGGAAGAGATGGAACCATTTCTAATGCAGAAGTTTGAGGACAAATAGAAGATTCGGTTGTTAATCGCACATTAAATGATATTGCCACTTATGGATAGAGTCCTATAACGGCAATTGTATCTGTAATCTAGGGGTTTGTTTAGACTGTTAGTCGTGACACGGCATGGGTCCTTTTCGGGATAATGTTGTGTTTTAAATGGTAGTTTAGATAGAGTACAGGGTTTGTACAGATAATTGTATCTTGGGTATAAATAGGACTCGAGATCCCATGTAATTAACACATTCACAATCAATCAAACCTTCGGCGTATCGCCAACCTTTTCTTCAGACGAGTACTTTGTTTGGCTACGGGTTGCATCGTTTTGATCCCCAGATCTAGGTAAATACTTGTCATTAGTGGTGTAATCTTTTGTTTCTAGTGCTTCCATCGTAATGACACATTAGAATCAGCAGTTTATACTGCGATATTTATCATATAGCGCATATAAATTAGATCAATGTTTAGATCTATCCTCCATTGGCCAGTTTTAGCAGGAATTTGCAGCCAATAGGGCTAGATCTAAGGGTTGGATGGTTTATATGCGGTATCTACCGTCTCGAGAAATATAAATCGGCTACAACAGATCGGATGTTCTTTTTATACTTAATGCTGCATCATGTTTGAACTATTAAGTCATTCTTAGAGCTATCAATGATCTGTTTGGATGGATTTATATTGTTTAGAGACAAGGCTTGGGTTTCAATCGGCCTTATCTCGCGCTGATATGTTTCTTTATATATTTATTATTAGATTTGTATTAGGACTGCCCCTTATGTTAAGATCGCGTTCTCTGTCGGACGTTGCCAGCCGAAATCGGCCTATCATCGATAGCCGATGGCCGATTTCCAGGCTATGCATTCGATTTAGGAGTGATATCTTTCTATAAGATTCATCGGAGTACTAGCCGATTCCTTGTTAGTTTTCCAGTATCGGCTAGGTTATCGATCCATATATTTATTATTCTTTACTGTATTTAGGTTAAGCGGCTGATGCTGTCTCGGTATAGCCGATCCATTCCAGTCACTTGGCTTAAACATGGTTTAGAATAACATATATATGTCTATGGATTCCCTCAACCGATCCAATGGGGATCTAACTTAACACTTGACGCCTATTCTTTTGTTTTTCTTGTTGATTAACAGATCAAATCAACGGCACGCCCGCACCGCACAGGCGCGAGAAGGACCCTGCACGGAGTCAAGCGGATCTCCCGAGCCAGCGCGTGAGAGACATTTCTCATCAACATGATGCCATGAGATACGATGGAACAATTAGCACGTATTGCGGTGGCATCGAGGAGAGAGGGACCTCGTGTATGGACCTTTGAAGGTCCCTCTGTTTTGGTGCCAATAGGTTAGACTGACTAGTGTAGGTGTAACAATTGATGACTATGTGAAGGACATGTGTAGCAAACAAAAAAGGGGAAGGGCCGAACAAGCCAAAGCGTCACGTGGTTCTCCCACGAAAAAGGAAACTCGTCGGAGTTGAGGATAAGACTGACGAAGAATACGATCAGTTTGACGGGTAACCTCCGTTCACGATGACGGTTGACCCGAGCATCCTTCTATCAAATGAGGACACCGCTTACTTAAGAAAGTACATTGCGTAAACCATCATGTTATGAGATTGATTGTACGAACGATGTAAATTATTTATACTACCTTGGTATATGGACAATCTAAATTAATTTGATTTGCTATTTCTGCCAATGAAATAAGTATTTTGGTTGAGCGTTTTAAATGTATTCTCATTATTTTTATAATATTTTATTATTTTTGATGTTCGTAATTAGGTCATGGTTAATTATATATAATTTTAAAAATCTTATTACAATCCCAACCTATTTTTAATATATTCTCATTATTTTAAAGATTTTTTAATTATTTTTAATGCACTTAATCGGGCCACTTGTTAATTATAAATGATTTTTGAAATCTTATTATAATTTTAACCTATTTTTAATGTATTCTCATTATTTTATGAATTTTTATTATTTTTAATGCACCTAAATGAGCCACGATAAATTATATATGATTTTTGAAGTCTTATTACAATTTTAACCTATTTTTAATGTATTCTCATTATTTTTATGAATTTTTATTATTTTTAATACACTTAATCGGCCGACAGTTAATGTTAACAGGGTGCCAAGCAGTCCTCCAAGGAGGATGCCCGAGGAGGTGAAAGAGTGGTCGGGACGTTTACCAACGGGCTTGATGGTCGACTCGAGACAAGATGAACCAAGGTTTTTTAGACAGGTTCGGCTCTCCCGGAGGATAACAAGCCTACTCATGTGTTTGCATTGGGATTGCGAGAGATTAGGGTTTCAGTACAGGTGTAGAAGAGAGTTCTTGGATGCGCCCCCCGCCCGCGCAATCTGTCCTCCCTATTATAGTCCAGGGGGCAGTTACCAGGGACTTGGGACGCAAGAAGGCTAGTAGTAAAGCAAAAGGCAAATACAGACTAAAGTTGAAAACGCAAAACGGAATCGTCTTGGGATCTGCTTGCCGTGGGCATCTTGTGTGCAGTCTTGCTAGGGATCCGCACGTTGTAGGCATCTTGTGCGCAGTCTTGCCGGGTGACATCATCCTCTATCGGCTGGTCCCTCCCTTGTCTTATCTATGAGGCTTGTAAAGGAAGCATCCTTCCCGAGGGGGAAGGTGTTAACGGCTAAGTTTGGTAAACAAATCCCCAAGTCCCTGCTGAGATGGAAATGGAATCGGATCGAAAGAACAGAGGTTAAGTCGGCTGCGATACAATCGGCTACGAGGCCAATCGGCTGAGGTTGAGTCGGACAAGGGCAGTCGATAGCCGATGCTGAGTCAGAGAAGAAAATGGAACCGTTTCCGATAAAGGTGCTTAAAGATAAATAGAAGGTTCGGTTCCCAAATTGCGCGTTAAAAGATATTGCCATCTATGGGTAGAGTCCTGTAACGGCAATTGTATCTGTAAATTAGGAATTTGTTTAGATTTTCTATTGTAATGCGGCATGGGACTATGTCCCGGGTTATTGTCGTACTATGTATAGTAGATTAGATAGAAACTATGTCTTTGCACGGGTAGTTTTATTCTGGGGTATAAATAGGACCCGAGACCCCTGTAATCAAACATTACACAATCAATACAACTTTTGGCGCATCGCCTCCTATTTTCTTTAGACGAACACTTGATCCGGCTTCGGGCTGCATCATTTCGATCCCCGATTAAGGTAAATGTTTGTCATTAGTGGTGTATCTCGTCGAATTTAGTGCTTCCATCGCTATGATACTCTAGATTCAATGATTTATGTTGCGCTAGTTATCATATGTCACATATAATCTAGAACAATGTCTAGACCTACCGGCCTGTTTCTGTCAAGAACTAGCAGCCGATAAAGCTAGATCTAGGGTTTGGCCTAGATTATATGCGATATCCACCGTCTCGAGGGGTTTACATCAGCTATAGTAGATCTGATTGTTCTTTTTATACTTGATGTTGCATCAATTTGACCTATTAAGTCGTTCTTAGAGCTCTTATGATATATTCGGCTAGATGTATACGCTTAGAAACAGTGCCGGGGTTTCAGCCAGCCTTATCTGTTTTAATATTCTTTTGGTATGTTTACTATTAGATTTATTAAAGCCGCCTCTTATATTAAGATCTTGCTCTAGTTAAATGCCCTAAGCAAGAATCAGCCTGTCAGCCACAACCGATAGCCGATTGATCTAGGTTTAGCGCATTTAGCTTAGATCAATATCTTTTCATAAGATGTATCGGAGTACTAGCCGATTCACAGTTAGCCTTACGGTATCGGCTAGGCTGTTAATGCATATATTTATTATCCATTTGTACATTTAGATTAAGTGGTTACTGTCTCGACATAGCCGATCTATTCCAATCACTTAGTTTAAATGTGCTTTGGGATAGCATATATATGTTAATTGATCCCCTCAGCCGATCCAACAGGATCTAACTTAACCCTTAACGCATACATCTTTGTTTTTCTTGTTGGTTAACATATCAAACCAACCGGCACGCCCTGTATTTTATAGGCAGCCGAGAAGGACCTGCACTGGAGCTAAGCAGATCTCTCAGGCCAGCGCGTAAGAGAAAATTGTCATCAACACGCTTCTTGGCACGCCCGGTGGGACAATCTCTGTCAACTCGGCTAGGACGCATCGACGCAGCTAACAAGATGGTCGACCTCAAGAGCCCCAGCGTTTCTCAGGAAAACATCGTGCCTGTGAAGATGGAACAACTGTCGGCTAAACAACAAGCCGACTACAAAAGTATGGTAGAAGAGCTCCAAGCCAACTACCTACAGTCGTTCACCTAGACGAGGTCTAGGGCTGTGGAACAGAAGTATAAATTCCGCATGGACGAATTCAAGGCATCCTCCTCCAACGGATCAAAGGACAAACAAAAGGCGGAGGAACCGACTCAGGAGCAAGATTATTCGGGTTTGCATACTCTGCAAGACCGAATTGATTCGGCCGTGCACCATGCACTGGTCAACCAAAGTGGCATTCTTGTCAACACCCTCAACAATATGATTTCCACTGTGGTCGACGCCCTGATAGCCGACCAACTGCAGCAGGGGCCGACATACTTCACGGACGGCCAGTTTCCTGGTTGCAGGACATTGGCCACCCAAGATTGACCGATCCCACCACCAGCATAGCCGGGCCGCTAGGAGGGATCCTCAACCAGCCGAATCCGTCGGATCGGCTTCGAGACCGGTGTCACCATGCTGAACCGACAACAACCACTCCCCCAGGACCAGATCGCCAACATGTTCAACAACAATCGGCAATTGGAGCCGGTTGCCCAGATCGGCCTGGGAGGACAGTACAACGCCGGTGGCCAACAGCTGTTCCCAGATCCACTGACGCCACCGCCGGCGAATCGACCACCTCCCGCTGGCCATCCACACCAGTACCAGTACCAGGGAGGCCATCAAGATCGGCACTACAGGCCCCAAACACCGCGACCTCTGTATCGGCAAGCACTCTTGCCATATGATCAATATGAGCCGATACAGCAGGACAACCGGACGTGGGTCGATTTGATTGCGGACGTCATGCGCGATTAATTCGGCCTCAAGCCAAAAGACTCAGGAAACATGTATCGATACCCCTATCTGGAGCACTTCGAGCGGGTTCCACTGCCCAACCGATACAAAGTCCCAGACTTTTCGAAATTCTCGGGGCAGGACAACGCATCAATCTACGAGCATGTCAGCCGATTCTTGGCGCAGTGCGGCGAAGCATCGGCTACAGATGCCTTGAGGGTTCGATTGTTCCCCTTGTCTCTTTCGGGATCGGCCTTCACCTGGTTCTCTTCATTGCCCTACAACTCGATTCAGAGCTGGGCCGATCTCGAAAAGCAATTCCATAGCTACTTCTACACCAGCAACCATAAGATGAAGTTGTCGGACCACACCAGCATCAGGCAGAAGCACAACGAATCGGTTCAGGACTACATTCAATGCTTCAGAGAAATGAGGAACCGATGCTACAGCCTGGTGCTGTCGAACGCCCAGCTAGCCGATTTGGCCTTCCATGGCTTGATCGCGCCGATCCGCGAGCGCTTCTCCGCTCAAGACTTCGACAGCTTGGCGCATCTTGCGCAGAAGGTGACGGCCCATGAGCAGAGGTTTCAAGACGCCAGGAAGGCCGTCAATAATGTAACTCAAGTCATCGTCGAATCAGCCTCCGATTCCAGTGACGATGACGCAGAGGTCGCGGCAGCCGAATGGGCCAAGAATAAAAAGGTCATCGTCTGTCAATGGCTGCTGAAGACAGCTAAAGAGGAGAAATACGATTTTGACATCACCAAGACCGATAGGATCTTTGATTTATTACTCAAGGAGAAGCAGATCCAGCTTCCCGAGAACCATGTGATCCCATTGGCTGATGAACTAAAGAAGAAAAAGTACTGCAAGTGGCACAACTCTACATCCCATGACACTAATGATTGTAAAGTCTTTAGGCAACAGATCTAGTCGGCAATAGAGGTCGGGAAGCTCAAGTTTGCCGATTCCACTCGGCCGATGAAAGTAGATGGCAATCCCTTCCCAGTCAACATGGTTCAAGCCGGCCCAGCGAGCGATCGGCAAGTGCGTAATGACGTATGCCTTAGCCGAGACATTAAAAGGGGTCAAGGCGAGGGCAAGCCGATCGGAGATCAAGCGCGCCAATCAACATGGTGCGCCCCGTTGCCCGATCGGCTGACCGACGACCGATCAACACAGATAGCCGACGCCGCTTCTGACAGCAATCTTGGCGGGAAGAAGAGGCTCGGTTTGAAGGATTTTCGTCGACAAGGGCCAGCAACACGAGGCCGCCGGTACGATGGGGATCACAGTGGTGCCGATCCTCATTGGCATTGTGAATTTTTCAGGCACTTCTGGGAAATCGGGATGAGGCTGTCGACGCTAGAAAATTGCCCGCCCTGCAGCGATTACCGCGAGGACGAACACAGGAGCCCGCCAATCACCAGCCCAACTCACTTCGTCCCGAGGGCCATACAGCTCCACCAACGCCGGCAGTCCATCCACGATCGGCTAGGGTCGATCCATCAAGACTTCTTTGACGAAGAGGACGAAAGCAATGACTACTACAACGAAGAAGAAGCCGATGATGAAGAATTGGCCAATCCCCAATGGTGCCCTTCTGACCTCTTCACCAAAATGCAGAAATGAAGAATTCAAAGGCTAAACCATGAAGGAAGGGAAGAAGAAGTTCGGCAGATGATCCAAGAACAACGCCGTCGGCTAGGCAAGGGCAAAAAGCAATGGAGGCCCAAAAAGAAAACTACGCCAGCCGACGAGGAACAAGCCAGAGAGAGTTCAAACAATCAAGCCGGGAGGGCAGCCAAGGGGAAGGGAAAAGTTTCTACATCGATCAATATGGTATTCATATTGCCAGCCGAATTCGGTGCTCCTGAGGCCGATGCAGACAACATTGAAGACGCCTTGGCCAAACTAGCACTGTCCCTGGATCAAGCAATTTTCGACAAGCCAAAGGGGACCCAAAATTAGCATCTCAAGCCACTGTACGTAAAAGGCTTCGTCAACGGCAAGCCGATGTCAAAGATGCTAGTAGATAGGGGAGCTGCAGTGAACCTCATGCCCTATGCAGCATTCAAAAAATTGGGTAAGGGAGCCGAAGACCAGATCAAGACTAACATGGTACTCAAGGACTTCGGCGGCAACCCATCAGAGACTAAGCGCGTGTTAAATGTCGAGCTGACCGTTGGCAACAAGACCGTGCCCACAACCTTTTTTGTCATCGACGGGAAGGGGTCTTACAGTCTGCTGCACCATGCACCAGTGTCTGCTTCAATGGGACGGCGACACGATAGAGATTGTACCAGCCAATGGGTCAGTAAGTGTCGCCAATGCCGACTTGCCACTCTGGGAAATCGATGGCATTGATTGTTTGTCCGGGAAAATCTGGCAAGCTGATTTTCTAAAATTGTCTGATTCTGCCATTCAGCCGATTGGAGACGACGAGCCGCAGCTGCTGCTTTGAGCAAGACGTCGTGGAGGGCTCAAGTGTCTACGGCATGGACACCGCGGACGAGGACGATGGCAAGCTTGGGGAAGGTTTTACATCAGCCGACGAATTAGAAGAAATAGACATAGGCTCTGGAGACAAGTCTAGGCCGACGTATATTAGCAAAAATTAAACTTCTCATTGTAGATCCCAGCTCATTGCGCTGTTAAAGGAATATAAAGATTGTTTTGCTTGGGAGTATTTTAAGATGCCCGGTCTTAGCCAATCTATCGTTTTTCATCAATTGCCGATCAAGGCAGGCTATCGGCCATTCAAACAGCCTCCCAGGATGTTAAAGGCCGATATGTATGATGCTCACTCGTCTATACGATGTTGGATTCATTCGGCCTTGTTGATACGCCGAGTGGGTCTCAAACATTGTCCCAGTATTAAAAAAGAATGGTAAACTTAGGGTGTGCATCGATTTCAGAGATCTAAATAAGGCTACCCCCAAAGATGAATACCCGATGCCTATAGCCGATTTGCTCATATATGCTGCTTCAGGCCACAAGATCATCAGTTTTATGGATGACAATGCAGATTACAATCAAATCTTTATGGTCGAAGAAGATATGCAATCGGCTTATATGAATGGGTTGTTATGACATTTGGGCAGAAGAATGCTGGGGCAACATATCAACGGGCCATGAATTATATCTTCCACGACATGATCGGCTCTCTGGTGGAAATCTACATTGACGATGTTGTTGTCAAATCCAGGGAGATAGAGAACCATATAGCCGATCTGAAGCAGGTTTTGGAGCGGACAAGAAAATATGGCCTGAAGATGAATCCGTTGAAGTGCGCATTTGGCATGTCGGTCGGGGCGGTTTCTAGGGTTTCTTGTTCATGAAAGAGGAATTGAGGTTACACCAAGGACCATCAACGCTATCAAGACGATACAGCCTCCGAAGGACAAGAAGCAACTTCAATCATTGATCAGCAAAATCAACTTCATCAGGCAGTTTATAACCAATCTCTCAGAGAAGATGGAGCCGTTCACACCACAGCTTCGGCTGAAAACCAATCAAGCATTCATATGGGGGGCAGAGCAGCAGAAGGCCTTGGACAACATCAAGGATTATTTAAGCTTGCCTCCAGTTTTAATGTCTCCACAAAAAGGGATATCATTTAAGCTGTACCTGTCAGCCGACGATAAGTCAATCGGCTCAGTCCTAATTCAAGAGATTGAGGGCAAGGAAAAAGCTATCTTCTACCTCAGCCGACGGCTGTTGGACGCAGAGACAAGATATTTACCAGTGGAGAAGCTATTTCTGTGCCTATATTTTTTATGTACGAAGTTAAGGCATTATCTGCTATCCAATGAGTGCACAATAATATGTAAAGCCGATGTAGTCAAATACATGCTATCAGCTCTGGTGTTAAAAGGGCGAATTGGAAAATGGATTTTTGCCTTGACAGAGTTTGATCTGAGGTATCAGGCACCCAGGGCAATTAAAGGGCAAGCTACAGCTGATTTTATCGTGGAACACAGAGATGACTCAACCGGCTCAGTTGAAATTATGCCTTGGACAATGACATTTGATGGCTCGGTGTGCACCAACGGCTGCGGTATTGGATTGGTCATTATTTCGCCTAGGGGGCAAGCTTTGAATTTGCTTTTTCTATCAACCCCCATGCTACAAACAACCAAGCCGAGTACGAGGCTGTGCTCAAAGGGTTACATCTCGCTCAAAGAAGTTGAAGCCGACGCCATCGAAATAATGGGAGATTCACTATTGGTCATCGCCCGGTTGTCGAGAGAATATGAATGCAAAAACGATACGGTGATGGTCTACTATCAACAATGCCGAGAATTGATGGATGGTTTTCGGCTAGTTACTCTAAAACATATCCTCGGGAGCGAATACGAAGCCAATGATTTAGCTCAAGAGGCATCGGGCTACAGGCCGATGATGAGAGACATTGAAGTGGAAGTTGCTGCCATCACAGCCAATGATTGGAGGTTTGAAGTCCATAGCTATCTACAGAATCCTTCTCAATCGCCTCGAGGAAATTGCAATACAAGGCCTTAAGATATGTTTTGCTCGACGAAGATCTTTATTATCGGACGATAGATGGAGTGCTACTAAAATGCCTTGGAGCCGATCAAGCCAAAGTGGCTATCGGAGAAGTTCATGAAGGGATTTGCGGCACACATCAATAGGCTCACAAGATGAAGTGGCTACTTCGGAGAGCAGGGTACTTCTGGCCGACGATGCTCGAGGACTGTTTCAAATATTATAAAGGTTGCCAGGATTGTCAGAAATTCGGCACCATACAAAGAGCACCAGCATTGGCTATGAACCCAATCATAAAGCCTTGGCCGTTCGAGAGGATGGGGCATCGACATGATCAGCCGATCAATCCACCCTCAAGCAAAGGGCATAAATTCATTCTGGTAGCAATGGACTATTTTACAAAGTGGGTGGAGGCAATTCCTTTGAAGAAAGTCGACTCCCAGGACACAATCGAGTTTGTAAAAGAGCATATCATCTACCGATTTGGCGTCCCACAAACAATTACAACAGACCAGGGATCTATCTTCATATTAGATGAGTTTGTTCGGTTTGCCGACGACATGGGGATCAAATTACTTAATTCTTCGCCGTACTATGCACAGGCCAACGGGCAAGCAGAGTCTTCAAACAAAAGTCTGATCAAGCTAATTAAGAGGAAAATTTCTGAGTACCCAAAGCAATGGCACAGCCGATTAGCCAAACCACTTTGGGCATATCGGATGGCATGCCAAGGATCTATCCAAGTTCCCCCATACAAGTTGGTCTATGGGCACGAAGCAATCGCCATGGGAAAATATCATCGGCTCAAGACGGATTCGGCTACAAGATCGGCTCACGCCAATGATTACTATCACCCGATGGTGGACGAATCGAGGACCTAGTTTTATCAAGGATGAGGGCCTTGGAAAAAGTAACAAGAGATAAGGAATGAGTAGCCCGCCATTATAACAAGAAAGTTGTGCCTAAGTCTTTTTAGAAGGGCGAACTCATTTGGAAAGTTAATCTGCGATTGGAACAAGAGACAATAAATTTGGTAAATGGTCACCAAATTGGGAAGGGCCTTTCAAGATCCACAAATACGTCTCTAAAGCTTACATATTAGAAGGTTTGGACGGAGAGGTATTTGGAAGGGTTCTAAACGGCAAATACTTGAAAAAATACTACCCAGGCATTTGGATCAACTCATGATTCGGCTCATTTGTTCGGGATTCGTGTTAGCCGATGTTCATTGAGTGAGCATCGCATTTAGGTCATTTTACGCAAAGTTTTTCCCTAGTTTTCTGCAATCGGCTAGTGTTGGCCGACCGTGACGACAACGATGCGCGATTTTGTTAAGTTCATCATTTTGTCAACGTCGAAGACATAAGGGAAAAACTTTGCGTAAAAATGACCTAAATGCGATGCTCACTCAATACAGAACATCGGCTAACACGAATCGGCTGAACAAACAGAGTCGAATCATGAGTTGATCCAAATGCTTGGGTAGTAATTTTTCAAGTATTTGCCGTTTAGAGCCCTTCCAAATACCTCTCCGTCCAAAGCTTCTAATATGTAAGCTCCTTTAGAGACGCATTTGTGGATCTTGAAAGGCCCTTCCCAATTTGGTGACCATTTGCCGAATTTATTTTCTCTTGTTCCAATCAGCAGTATTAACTTCCAAATGAGTTCGCCCTTCTAAAAAGACTTAGGCACAACTTTCTTGTTATAATGGCCGGCTACTCGTTGGGGGGCATATACATACACAAAACCTAAGCCGATTACAGAAAGGTGGTACAGAAAGGTGGACATCAAATTTTTTCAGATCATAACATCAGACAAGATTTTCAAGTTTTAGAATCGGCAATCATGATGTTGCACGCAAGTATAAGCCGATCACGGGATAGTTACTTACAAAAGGCCGAAGCCGATTACAAAAGTTTAAATCTCGCCTAAGCTATTACAGTCGGCTCACTGCTTTAAGAAGTCAGCTATGGCCGACAACACCTTGCGCCTAATCTGATCCACTTCTTCAATGGCCCTAGCATGTCGGCATCGGACCCAGTCACCGGCCTCACCGCCTTGGTCAGATCCTTCAGACGAGACACGACCATCTTGATGCTTGATCGCTTATCTTCGATATCTTTAGGCAGGATGGCCATGTATTCTTCTTGCATCTGGATCTCTGTAGTGATTTGGACGAAGTCGGCTATTATTTGATCCCTTTGCGTGCGAACTGCTCAAGTCTGGCGACCGGCTTCGTCTTCAAGGCATCGAAATCGGCTTTCTTGGCCTTGATATCTTCCTGGCTTGATTTGATTGCGTCCATCAGTGATTGGTTCTCTCGACAATCGGCAAGGCGTTGCTAGTCTCGCTCATACTTCACCTGGTGTGCCTCTAGGAAGGTGGCTAGGACGATAGTGTCGACCACGGCGTCTGGCAGCTGGCTCTGGATTTCCTTGAACCAAGCGCGGATTGGGTCGCAATCGGCTACCAGCACATCTAGAGAACTCTCTAGCCGATTTCCGATATCGGCCAGAGCCGCTTTGAGGTATGCATCGAGCGGCACCAGCGCCTTCTCGCCTCCTTCATCGGGGTCTTCAAACTTCGACAGGTCGAAGCCCAAGAGATCGGTTATGTTCTGCAAAAATAAAGCAATAGTTACGAAATAACGAACTTATCAAGCCGACCGACGAGGTTGAGCGAGGCTTACTCGGCATCGTAGCCGGAGTGGGTTTCACGTCGGCTTGGTCACCACTTGCGCCGAAGTGACTTCCTCGTCGACGTGGCCACTGCCTCGCAGCCAACCGGGTGCGCTCACTTGACTCCCGGGGGGCAGGCATCGACGCGCGTGGTGGCTACAGAGAGAGTTAGTTGAGAATCGGCTAAACAATAAAATGGGTGTGATAGTAGGAGCTTACTGATCGCAGGGGAGTCGATTTCTTCCTGGTCACACGCTTTGTTCTCTGCCAATTCAAAGATACAATGAAGGTGTGAGTAAATGCAGATGAATGGTTTAAAAAGGGGAGAAGTGTGAAGTCACTTATCGTTACCGGCCGAGCAGGGCGTCTCGGAGGACTTGGAGTTTTCTGGACGCTGCTCTCGTCGGCTGATGGAGTTGCGACATATTTCTCCGAGCTGGAATCGGCCGCGGCTTCATCGACAGCATCTGCAGCTTCTTCATCCTCCATTTTTTGGGTCAAGAAGGCATCCACGGCTGGGTCAACTGGAGACAAGTCGTCGTCGACTGGGGCTCGCTTTGCCTTCTTGGCCGCCCTCTTTCTCGCTTCGGCAGCCGGAGTAGCAGCAGTCGATGGCTGGGCCCTTTTTGTCCGACGGAGCGGCTCGCGGGTTTTGCCGCGAAGCAGTGTGCCCACCTTCGGCGCGTTGAAGCCGATTGGAGATGGCGCCAGCCCGCACCGGTTCGGTAGGACGTCGAGCACGTAGTTGGTCACCACCCCGCTTCGGCTCACTGGGGGAGGGGAGTCGTCGATCATCTACAACAGAAGAGAATTATGGTTAGCCGACGATACAAGTAATAGCCGATGAATAAACAAGAGCTAGGAGACATGCTTACTGACGGAACTCTGTCGGGGTCGACGATGGTCAGATACATTGTAGCCGATTGGTGGAACAAGTGTTGATTCCACTCGCCCCACCACCGGTTGAAGATCGGTGATATGGTTATCGCCAAGTTGATCCTGTTCATGCTGCCGAGAGGAGGAGTTGGGAGTTGAAGTAGCTGAAGCATCATTATATTGCCTTCGATTCTTCCCCTCGGCTGGATCTTATCGACAAACCACAAGCCGATCGGCAGCTGGCCCATTCCAAACTGTCCCGCCGCCACCATTGGGTGATAGAACTCGTAAGTTTTGGTGACGTTGCGGCCTTGATGAATGCCGATGGGGAGGATGCAGGGGGTGATAGCAATGATAAAGATTTCCCTCGGCACTGTGTATTCTTCTGAATCGAGCTCATCTAGCCGGCGGCTGTCTGGCTTCAAATTCGATGAAGTCTTCATATGCAAACCAGATCTTGGAGGCGTTTGGAAAGCCGTTGTACAGCCGATAAAACCACTCCGTGAAATCTTCGGTTGTCACTTTTGAGCAGCCCGGATAGGTCGAAGCAGCCTCACCATATGATGTCGGCCGTCGAGTGGTTTTTTCCTCATCCTCCACAATCCTCGGCTCTATCAACGGGAACTCAGCTTGAAGGGGAGCAGGCTGTTCGACTATCTTGTACAGATGCAGGTTAAGCCAGAGCTGCAATAGCCACCATGGACCTCCGGTGCCGACGGATTGCTTGGAGGCTAGCCGAGCCGAAGCCGAACCCAGGACTTGGTATAGATAACCCAATAGGTACTTGCCTAAGGGGATGTTTTTTTTCTCCACTAGGGCTTCGGCTACGTGCTGCCAGTTGCTGGTTGGACCGCAGCTAGATCCACAGAACACAAACTTCAGGAGGAAGGTGGTGTGCTCTCTGTCCAAAATCGGCCCATCCTTCATGTTCATAGAAATGAAACCGCTCCAGCCACCAATGCTTTTGGTCTTGAAGGTGTGTTGATACTTGCGCTGAAGGGCAGACCGTGGAAGTGATGTCCAGGCCGGTTATCATCACCACATCCATCAGAGTGGGGGTCATCGGCCCTTGTCTAAATAGGAAAGTGTTGAGTGTGTTGGACCAGAAATAGTGAGCAGCCGATAGAAGGGATTCGTTCTTGGGCACTGAGCTATTCCAAGCTCAGTCCGGTGCGTCCTTTTCCTAGCTGACATCCTTAAGAACCAGGCTGGCCAGAATTTATCAGTTGACGGCCATGATTTGAAGGCGCTAGTTCAGTATGATAGATTAGGGGTTGAAAACATAAAGGGGATCCGATCGGTTTCTGCGTTTATTATTTCACTTGGGTCCAAATTGCTGATCGGCCCTAGAAAGTATTGGTTCTGATGGGCTAAGTTGGGGATTGCGATTTGGTGGGTTAAGTGCTACAGAATGAGGAAAGAAACAAGGAATCATGAAGAGGCAGAAACTAAATCGCGGAAAGGAAAAGGGAATGAAGCCGATAAACTTAGCTCGGGGTACGATGGCTGTTGCGACGCGTCGATGGGAGTGCTTCAGGAAGCCATTGCTGGGGATCGTCGCCTCTTAGGGATCACCGGAGAAGATGCGGGCTTCGGGTCGCCAAGGTCACCGAGGAGGTCGACGGAGGAGAAGAAAGGGGTTTGTTGCTGGGGTTGAGTGCGCAAAAGTGACAGCGTGGCCTGTTTCAGTGCTGGATGAGGGGTATATAAAGAGTGTTTTTTGGCAGCCGAAACGGTTTAGGTCGAAAAAAGCGGGAATTTGGAAAAGCAGCAAATCCGCGATATTATCTTATCACGGACTTGGGGGCATGTGTTAACGGCTAAGTTTGGTAACCAAATTCCTAAGTCCCTGCCGAGATGGAAATGGAATCGGATCGAAAGAACAGAGGTTAAGTCGGTTGCGATACAATCGGCTACGAGGCCAATCTACCGAGGTTGAGTCGAACAAGAGCGCCGATAGCCGATGCAAAAAATGGAACCGTTTCCGATAAAGGTAATTAAAGATAAAGAGAAGGTTCGGTTCCCAAATTGAGCATTAAAAGATATTGTCATCTATGGGTAGAGTCCTGTAACGGCAATTGTATCTGTAAATTAGGAATTTGTTTAGATTTCCTATTGTAATGCAACATGGGACTATGTCCCGGGATATTGTCGTACTATGTATAGTAGATTAGATAGAAACCATGTCTTGCATTGGTAGTTTTATTCTTGGGTATAAATAGGACCCGAGACCCTTGTAATCAAACATTACACAATCGATACAACTTTCGGTGCATCGCCTCCTATTTTCTTCAGACAAACACTTGATCCGGCTTCGAGCTGCATCGTTTCGATCCCTGATTAAGGTAAATGTTTGTCATTAGTGGTGTATCTCCTCGAATTTAGTGCTTTCATCGCTATGAAACTCTAGATTCAATGATTTATGATGCGCTAGTTATCATATATCACATATAATCTAGAACAATGTCTAGATCTGACTTGACATCGGCCTGTTTTTGTCAAGAACCAGCAGCCAATAAAGCAAGATCTAGGGGTTGGACTAGATTATATGTGATATCCACCCTCTCGAGGGGTTTACGTCAGCTATAGTAGAATTGATTGTTCTTTTTATACTTGATGCTGCATCGATTTGACCTATTAAGTCGTTCTTAGAGCTCTTATGATCTATTCGGCTAGATGTATACGCTTAGAGACAGTGCCGGGGTTTCAGTCAACCTTATCTGTTTTAATATTCTTTTGGTATGTTTACTATTAGATTTATTAAAGCCGCCTCTTATATTAAGATCTTGCTCTAGTTAAATGCCCTAAGCCAGAACCAGCCTGTCAGCCACAACCGACAGCCGATTGATCTAGGTTTAGCGTATTTAGCTTAGATCAATATCTTTTGATAAGATGTATCGGAGTACTAGCCGATTCACAGTTAGCCTTACGGTATCGGCTAGGCTGTTAATGCATATATTTATTATCCATTTGTATATTTAGATTAAGTGGTTAATAATGTCTCGGCATAGCCGATCTATTCTAATCACTTAGTTTAAATGTGCTTTAGGATAGCATATATATGTTAATTGATCCCCTCAGCCGATCCAGCAGGATCTAACTTAACCCTTAACGCATACATCTTTGTTTTTCTTGTTGGTTAACAGATCAAACCAACCGACACGCCCGTATTTCAAAGGCAATCGAGAAGGACACTCGCTGGAGCTAAGCGGATCTCCCGGGCCGGCGTGAGAGAAAATTCTCATCAACGAAGGCTGCCCTTTACAGCCGGAGCCGCGCGTAGAGGTCGAGCTAAGGGGCTGAGGCCGGGCCAGAGGGCAAAGGTCGGGCTAGCCGTCCTTGTCCGAGGTCGGGCTTCCGACCCCAGCCCGAGTACTCCCGGTCTGACCTACCCGACCTCCTTTCCTTAGCGTGGGCTACTCCGGGGAGGCATCCTTCACAGTTAATTATATGTGATTTTTAAAATCATATTACAATTTTAAATTATTTTTTAATGTATTCTCATTATTTTTATGAATCTTATTATTTTAATGCACTTAATCGGGTCACGCTTAATTACATATGATTTTTAAAATCTTATTAGAATTTTAACCTATTTTTAAAGTATTCTCATTATTTTTATGAATCTTTATTATTTTTAATGCACTAAGTTGGGCCACGTTTAATTGTATATGATTTTTAAAATATTATTACAATTTTCACCTATTTTTAATTTACATTCATCATTTTTATGAATTTTTATTATTTTTAATGCACTCAACAGGGCAACGGTTAATTATATATGATTTTCGAAATCTTATTACAATTTTAACATCTTTTTAATGTATTCTCTCTATTTTATGATTTTTTAATTTATAATGCACTTAAGTGGGCCACTATTAATTATATATGATTTTTAAAATTTTACTAAAGTTTTTAAACTACTTTTTATGTATTCTATTTACTATATTCTCATTACTTTTTAGTCTCAGTTGTTATCCATAGCCGGAAAAAAATTTAAAATAAGAGAAAATTCTTTTTAGTCCCGGTTGGTAGAAACAACCGGGACTAAAGATATCTTTGATCCCGGTTTGTGGGAAACAACGGGACTAAAAAGTAGGATATAAATATAGGGACGGTTCATCTTCTCGAGCGCACCGGTCAGGACAACCATTTTTCTCTCTTGCCATCATTGTAGTCGCCAAGCTCCATCATCGTCGTCGTTGCCTTCGGAACAACTCCTCCGACGCCACTATCGGAACCCTCCTCCTTTGCTGCCACTGCCGCGGCCTCCGCCAGAACCCTAATCCGCCACCATCGCCTCTACCGGTCTTCCTTCGCCATCGCAGCTGATGCCCCCACCACCACGAATGCCACTGCCGTCGAGGATGAACGGCCCAATGCTGCCGCCGACAGCTAGCCCATGACCGAGCCGGCGCACGGTGGACTCGGTCCACCGTGCGACGGCGAGCCATGTGGAGGGCGTGCAGTCGGGCACACCTATGAGTCCCTCCCCGATTTTTAAAAATAAAAAGAAAAAATTATAAATTAAAAAATACATTACAAACTTAAAAAGATATAAATTAAAAGTAATACACTACAAAATAAATATAACACATTAATAATTAAGAAATTAAAAGAATACATTAAAATAAGAATAACACATTAAAAATCTGTTTAGAATTTTTAAAAACTTCTAAAAATAATTAAAATGTAGATCGTATGTGAAAAATATATATACAATTTTTAGAATCTTATAGAATTTATATATAATTAACCATGGCTCCGATTAAGTCCATTTAAAAATCATTAAAGTAGTTAGAAAATAAGAAGAACACATTAAAAATACGTTTAGAATTTTAAAAAATTCTAGAAATAATTAAAATATAGATAATACATGAAAATATATTTAAAATTTGTGCTTTGTTTTAGTTGTTCAATGTACATGTTTTAATTAACTAACGATTGTTTCCGTCTCGGATTGAACGCGAGTGACTCTCAAGCGAATTACGTGCTCAAGGTCGCCAAGCAACGCTAAGGCAAATTATATGAACTATATAATAAGATATGACTTGTTAATTCTAATTATATGCAATTCTTTTTGTACATACCTTGTTCAATTAACTATTGCTTACATAGTGCATATGTGTTCATGTGTACATAAGTAAACAACAAATTAGTAAATTAATTATTGTTTATTTATTAATTATGATTACTATATATATATATAGGTTTCATATTTCTTAAGTAAGTAAAATATAGAAGTTATCATCATAATCAAGGAGACAAAAATTTGACTTAAGTCTTGTCCAAAGCAAAAAGTATTATAAACCCGGGGATGTATGCATATTTGTCAAAAATGTTTTGTAGTAATTTATATTTTGTGTATTATTTAATGTTAGGAACAGATGGGAGAGTCTGATGATGAGGGTAGCAGCCAGTATTACATGCCGGAGCAGGAGGGAAACGAGAATCCAAGCTAGTACTTGAATGAGCAACAAGAGGATTCGAACAAGGAGGAACGCAAAGAAGTAAACGAGGAGGGAAACGAGAATGAGCAATAGGACAACCAATCGAACATTGGTTCAAAGAGGGCACGTGGACAACAAGGACTCGCAAAGAAGGTGGAGGAGATACACATTATAACTGTAGTGAAAGCAGATAATGAACCAGTTGCCCCTGAAGATACTGCAAGGAAGTTTGTGTCATACAGTGGTTGGGTCATGAGGAATCACGTGCCCATCAGCGTTCAGAGGTGGCGCGAAACAAGGTCACATGGCGATGTGAATGAAACGTATCTTCCAAATACAGAAAAGGACATGCTGGGGACCATCATGCTAGAGACCTTCACGATCCCTCGAGCAGAACATACCAAAGTGAAGGATTGGACTTTCACAAGGATGGCCACACAATTTTAGTGCTTCAAGAAAGATTTGTACAACAAATATATCCTGAAGGGTCTGACACCGGATTTTAACAAATATCCCAAACTGAGAGATCATTGGCCTGCATTTGTGGCCTATAGGAGTGGAGAGGAATGGCAATCAAAGATAGTGAAAAACAAAGCCAATGCCACCTAAAAAAGTACTTTCATCGGCTAGGGTCGGGCAGCTATAAGAAGCCAGTGCCTAAATGGCATAATATGGAAGATGCTTTAGCTGCAAGAGGTATCGTTCTGGCCATAGCTGATTGGCCTGAACAATCAAAGCATCGGTACTATGCTCATGGGGACACACTAAATGCAGTTGATGGCTCCCTAATCTTTAGCGACGACATATGACAGGCAACTCACCTTCTCATCGATGCCCTAGAGGACTCTGCTGAGGGGAGATTCCATCCTAATAGAGAGAAGGACAAACTTGTGCTGGCACTGCAGAATGCAGAGCACCCAAGACGAACGCATGGAAAAGGCGTGGTTCCATGGAAGTATGGGTTTCACGAGGACATCCACATGTGTCGTAGTCGCATGATAAGCAAGAGAGATAAGGATGCGAAGTTGCTTGTTCTAGAAATGAAGGCCGCGAACTACGACCAAAGATTGCAAAAGGAGGTGGCAAGACAGATGGAAATACGCTAAAGCGAGCGAAGCCAGCAGACCAAGCCATTTGTTCCTCACATCATGGTTAGGCGCTCAGGTAGTCGAAGCAGTTGCGCTTCTAGGGGCAAGTAGGAGATCAAACCAATGAAGCTGTAGTAGTGCCACCTGTCAACGAACCACGATACCCCGTGGATGAAATCACGCAACCGACACCATGTGAGTTGCATATTCCCATTGAAAACCTATCAATCAAGGTATGCTCGTAGTTTGCACGTCCTGTTTTTACCCTCTAGAAAGTCATGCATATTGTTAACAACCAAATTTGGTAAATCATGCATCGGATTTGGAGTTAAGGCCGAAGCCGATTTGGAGGAAATTGGGATTTTCAGAAACAGAGTGCGCACCAAGTACAGACCTAATCGGCTAGAGAGTTCGTTGACTGATAACTAAATCGGCTAAGGTGTTCGTCGGCCGATACCGAATCGGACAGGGTAAACCGATGTAGCCGATTCCGGTAAGATAACATTAGAATCATCATCGGATTCGTTTGAAGTGCTTCATGAGGATTGCCATACATGGATAGAGTCCGAGAAAGGCAATTGTATCTATTAATTAGGAAATTTTAAATAGTTTCCTTATAGATTATATCGGTAAGAGTCCGTCATAAGGGACTTATCTGTAATTTGAATTGTAATAGAGATAGGAATCGTGCCCGATGAGGACATATCTTGTATCTGGATATAAATATGACCCAAGACCATGTAATCTAGCAACAATCAGTTCAATACAACTTCGGCGCATCGCCACCTTTTCCTTTCAATTACTTCAACGAGTTCTTGCTTTGAGTTGGGCTGCGTCGGGTTCGATCTTCAACGAAAGGTAAAGTTTGTTATGGCGGCTTGCGCTCTCGGGATTAGTGCTTCCATCTTTATTACACTCTAATATTGTTTACGTAAATCGTCGAGTTATCATATATGCTATATAATCTAGATCGATATTGCTGTCTAACCTAATCGGCTAGCATCTGTTTCTAGATAACAGCCGATAAGGTTATATGCCAACATCGACATAGATTATATAGTGTATCCACCATCTCGAAAGGTTTTCATCGACTTGTTTAGATCTTATGCTTCTATTTACGCTTAGTGCTGCATCGGTTGAGTCTGACCTACTAAGTATTATCTAGAATCATAATATCTATCTTGTTTTATGATTACTATTAGAGATAGTATCGGAGTTTCAGCCGATCTTACCTATTTTAGCTATCTTGTTTTCTTATATATTTACTTGAGATGCTAAATCTGCCCTTTATATTAAGATCTCTCTGTGATAAAATATGTTAAGCTTGCCATCGATCTGTTAGATTATCTTAACACTTGATCAGTTCCTGTTTAACATATTTAATCTGTAGTGATATCTTAGTATAAAGTGGTATCGGAGTACTAGCCGATACATGTTAGATCTATGACATCGGCTACGATGTAAATATGTATAATCTTTGTTTTAAGGTACTTTTAGACATAAGTGATTTATACTCTCTCGGTACTCTACCAATCTATCCCAATCACTTGGTTTAAACATATTTTTAGATTTAGATTATATATTATGGATATCTACAGCCGATCAATTAGATTTAATTTTTCTTGGCCGATTCAGTGCATACCGCATTGGCTCAATATTGAACGATACGTCATCGGACACTAGCCGATCGGCTATAGTTTACGGACTAACTCTGTTTTCTCTCTTTGTTTCTTCTTGGTTGCACGATCAAACCAACTGGCACGCCTACGAACCTCATAAGCAATATTTGGACCTACACTAGAGTAAAGCAAATCTCTCAGGCCAGTGCGTGACATTTTTACCATCAACACATATACACACTAATTAACCTCGTTTCTCGTAAAGGTGGCATATGGCATGGTAATACCAGTGAAGCAAGACTAGAGGTACCATTATAGGCCGATGCCACTTGGTTACTCGAAGGTCGAGGTGGAGCAGGTTTGCTCAGGCTTCGAGGATCTCGACGTGGACATCCCCAGAGGAGATAGGGAGACAAAACTAGGAGAGACATCCCATGCCATCACACTATGGAGCAAGTGTTACATCGTGCTTCTCGGGCGAGCAACAGCGTTGGTTCCTACATTTCCAGCGCTAAGCCTGATCCTCGATATCCATTGTCTCCTCCATCTCCTCTGCAACCTCAGTCTCCACCATCTCCTTCGTCTCCTGGGCAACCTCAGTCTGCACCGTCTGCATCGCAGCGACCAGATGCACCAAGACAACAACCGACCCACCCAGCTCCTCTCACTACCAAAGTATGGGGAGACGAAGAAGTGTACATTTGATGAGCCAAAGAAATCAGCTCCAAAGAAAAGACTGTATGATATGACTGATTCGGAGAATGAAGCAGAAACAACCAGACAGGTCAAGGCTCACTTCAAGTCGCGAAGTCCACAGAAGAAGGTTCCAATAGACACTGCAACCATGGCATTTTTTTTAAAAGATGAGCGAAGCCAGGGAAACCAAGCATGATATCGGACTACGACCACTCAATATGTAAGTCTTTTCAAAAGACTAAAAGAAAGTCAAAAGATGTCATATGAACATGAACTCCATATACAACAATTTATGGCAGACACAAATCTTACCAGGGAGAAACTGCAGGGGAATGCCCCTATCAAGAAGGCATCAGTAGATGATCTAAAACACAAATTTACCCTCGACGAACCACTTGTCAAGCCAAAATTGGTCATGAACCTATCTACAGAGATGTACTGATTCCATGAATGGTACATGGAACAATCAGCCAATGGTAGGATCATGTTCGCTACGATGATTAAAGACGTATATTAATTTAGTGGGTTGTTGTGGGGTGTGTCACCCCGGGGTAGCTCACACGGCGGAGTTAAGATCAGCTGAAGTCGGATCGAGAATCCTCGTGACGGGGTTGGCAGCTCGACCTCCTCTTGGGGTCGGCCGCCCCAACCTCCCCCCAGGTCCGACTTCAGCACTCCTTCTCGACCTCAACTCGTCGGCCAGACCTCAGATATCCTCGGGAAGGAAGGCTTGCTTCGCAAGGTTCGCAGAGGAGGCAAGGAGGGGACAACCCAGAAGAAGATGATGTCACCCGACAAGATTGTGTAGAGGGTACCTGCAGAGGAGGGATCCCAAGGCAGGATAAAGCATGAGATGCCCACGGCGCGCAGGACCCGGAGGATCTCTATGTACTTTTCATATGTTACTCGTACTTGCTTTTTAGTCTTTAGTCTTAGCTTTCTTGGCCCCCAAGTCCTCTTGTAACTATCCCCCTTGAGCTATAGAAGGGAGGGTTGGACAAACAGGCAGGGGGGTCGCTTTCTGAGAATTCTTCTTTGAGCTCGATTCTTTGGGAGCTAGATCCAATCCTTAGAGCCCCAAGAACTCTCTGCACTGTAATCCTTGTTCATACTCCACTCCAACAAAGAACACTGGACGTAGGCCTATTATCCTGCGGGAGGGCTGAACCAGTATAAACCCGCTTGTCTCTTGGCTCATTTGGTACTCGAGTCGACCATCGGATCCATCGGTGAGACACCCCGACCACTCTCTTTTACCTCCTTGGGTAACCCCCTCGGAGGACTGCCGGTGATCCGGCCGACAGTTGTACAATATGTGGATCAACTTCAAGGATGTATACGACGTATGCCAACAAGACGCCCTTGATGTATCTCTTCTCAGTTGCTAGGTTCTGTAAGTATCGTTTAATTTTAATTCGTTCCTTAGCTCGTCGTATGTAACATCAAAGATTTACTGTGTGTGGATACCTCACATAATTTTTTTGCGTTGTAGAATGAAGATTCAACTATGCCATAGGAAGGAGCTTTCAAGGTTGGTTTCATGGATCCGTACATAATTAACGAGATGACTGTATGCCTGGTGCAGCAACATTATAAGACCTTCATACTTTTGCCTTACAACACAAAGTGAGTTTTTACCGTCTTTTTAACTAATTTTTTTCTCGTATTCATACAATGATATGTATATTATCTAACGCAATTTGCAGATTTCACTGGGTCCTTTTTGTCATAGACACTTCTACAAGTAAGGTTCCTGTCCTAGACTCTATGCGGAAACAATAGGAAACTTTCACCACGATTTTTGACATGATTAACAGGTAATGTCATCCATTTCACTGTCAGTATGATTGCGGCTATCATTAGTATGTGGATCAAAGCATCATTAATCATAGTTTTGCAAATGCACGGCGTGGGGCACGATTCCGTACAACCGTCTGCGGGGTATTCAAAGAAGAACTGGAAGTGAGGATGGACTTTCCTGTACATGGTCCAAAATTATATATCTCATTTATTCTATAATAGAAATATATATTTTATAAGTTTATTTCTCCTTTAGTGTTTACGACAAGAACAGGGAAATAAGTTCTGCGGCACTATGTTTGTAACTTTATTCATAGTGTAACACACAACATTAACATTGATAAGGATATGGAAGTACGTAAACATCATTCATACATTACTTACACTCTTATAATTAATTTAATATATTTATATCTCATTATTTTCAAAATGACAGCTTATTTGGATGAATGACCAACTCCGCTTGACGGATTACATAAAGATTGTTCAAGAACAACGATGCCATTTATTATGGATGATATTGTTAATCCGACGGAAAAATTTTACGACAATGGACAACCTATTCCTCGATTTGAACCTTCCTCTTTGTAATATATGATAAAACATTAGAATTAACAACGATTATATATATAATATATTTAATTCTCATTGTACATAATATATACCAACAATTATATATACGTGCTGCTATATACAAATATATATAAATCATATGGATATGTATTTACTAATATTTATATATATAAAGACATATATATATGATTTACTTATATATATTTGTATATATATACATGCATATATATATATATGTATATATATGTATATATATAAGTATCCAAAAAAACAGTAATAAATATCAATCAGTACTTAAAAATTATTTTTTGTCTCGGTTAAAATAATTTATAGTATAGTTTAAGACTGTATATCTCGATTACACAACTGTCAACCAGAATTACATGTCTTTTTTAGCTGTGTTCTCCAATAATAAGCCGCTCAATAACACAACAGCCGGCAAAGATCCAACGTACCCTTGTTTACATGCGAGCCATCCTGACAACGCAGAGCGGTACGCAGGGCGGTACGTGTGTATCACACGACCTCAGATTGGCTTATCAGCGGTAGAAATTTTCGAGAGGCCTGCCATGCGTATAAGCTTGTAGCTAGAGCTCTGTGGATGGATTCCATCGCATCAAAAGTGGATGAGAACTATGCTATTTTAAAACATCTTGCATGTGTGATGTCTACTTTTCGACCTCTAACGGCATATATAGTGCTGGTGTGAACCGCAGGACAAATGTGGGCCCCATGATAGATTAACTTGATTTGGTTGTTCTGGTGCTGCATTTTTTACATTTTGACCCTCTTTAGAATCTTATCTTACAAATATACCCCCTGTCGACGGAATGATCAGCAGTTCTCCGATGGGTTTACCCAGAAGATGAAAAAGTGATCGGGACATCCACCAATGGATCTGATGGTCGACTCAAGTACTAAGGGAGCCAAGAGACAAAGGGATTTTTATACTGGTTCAGCCCTCCCGAAGGATAATAAGCCTACGTCCAGTGTTCTTTGTTGGGATGGAGTATGATCAAAGTTTACAAAATGAAACCAAACTGAACCCAGAGTGAACTAAGTGCACCCCCAAGCCCCATTGAACCCGAACCTCCCGCCATCCCTTTTATAGTCCAAGGGAGCAGTTACAAAGGAGATTTAAGACTCAAGAAAGCTTGGTCATAAAGTAAAAAGATAAAATATATATCTTCTGAAAAGTGTAATCAAATCGTCTTGGACTCTATTCGCTGTGGGCGTCTTGTGTGTTGCCTTCCCTCGGGATCCACCGTCTGCCAGTGCCCTGTGCATAGTGTTATCAGATGATGTTGTTCTCTATCGGATGGTCTCCTGTTTGTCCTGTCCGCGAGGCTTATCAAGGAAGCCTTACTCCCGAGGACGGGGCTTCCCTTTTAGGGTCGAGACAAAGAGTTGATGTCGAGAGGCGCGGACCAGGGTCAGACCCGGGGGTAGGGGTCGGGATGTCTGACCTTGCGTGTGGTCAGGCCGCTGACCCCAGCTTGAGGTCCATCGGTCCGCTCCAGCCGGTCTTCTTTCCCTTATGTGGGCTATCCTAGGGTGATATCCCTCACAACCCTCATATAAATTTACTCCATGACTACACCCTTTTCTTAAGGTTCGATATCTCGGTGCCAATAACACTAGTGCCGATAACCTTGCACCCCTAGCAGATGAGATATAGAGGGGTCGATGTCAGATAGACTAGCGAGAACCTATTTCTAAAATAATTTTTATAAAAGGGTCAAAATATAAATATCTTTTACAACTAGGCTCTTGGTGCAAAAGAGGATGTGCAAAAGGACCTATCACTACTACAGAAACCCATAAAAGGGATGGCACTATTGGTGTTGAAATAGCTGAAAGTGACATCTTTAGCGTTTTTCTGCCCAAGCATGTGGCCGCGGGTCGTCAACGGCAAGAACCAACATCTTTGTGGACAAGTAGGTGTTGATTTTTAAATGGAACCGACACCTATCTTTTTTGTCAGAGAAAGGTGCCGATTTTAGCTAAAAGATGTCACCTTTTATTCCTGTACCATCGAAGTTATTGATTGTTGAGTCCACTTTAGAACCAGCACCTTTGTGGGTGTAGATAGAGATGTGGATGTGGAATTGAGGTCAATTTAGATGTGGCTACGAAGATGTGCATGTTGATGAATGGATATGAATTTGGATGAATGTGAACGTAGTTGTATGTTGATGAATGACTGTAAATTGATTGAAATTTCTATTATGGTATAATTTGTATATGAAATTGGTATAGGTGCTGCCTTTTTTTTTTGCCAACATATAGGTGTCAGTTTTTATTACACACCAGCACATATAGTATTACCACAGCTCCTCGCCGATGAAGAACCTGCACCTATATACTATTTATAGGCATCGGTTGTTCTAAAGAATCGATACCTTGGTAGCCATGTGGTTGTTGTCTTAAGAACCAACATCTATATGTCTTATAAATGTTAGTTTTACAACCGACACCGATGATCAAAGTCTCAGTATTCAGTATAGTCTATTGGGTGTTGGTTGGGATATTCGGCATCTAAGAGGATTTCTCAATTGACATCAAACAGTAGTGTATTTGTAAAAAATAATATTTACGTTGCTTTTTTATGTTCAAAGGTGTACTTTTTTTTATCTTATCCATATTAATATCGTTCTGGATTCACATTGAACACTTGTGGAAAAGTATAGTTTCGGACAGTAAATGTCTTGCTGTTTACTCACCAACGAGCCAAACCAAGAAATTAAGGGTCCAGAAATCCCAATGCAGACAGCTGCTCTAACAGAACATCCTATCATGTTAATTGATTTGGCCCGAAATCTAATCTTATAGGGAAAAAGATATGATATTTCAAGACATTTGTACTATATATGTTTATAAATTGTTTATAGTTTTGATTTATAAATAGTATATGTTTACCACTGCAAAAAATTGTAAGCTGAAAACTTTACCACCTTAAAAACACAAGGTTATGTTGCAGTGTTGTCTGTCCTCCGGAAGACTCTCGAGAAAGAAATGATTTGTTTTAAGTACTAGAAAAAGGAATTTGGAAAAACTTAAAAGAGGTATTTGTTTTAAGTACTAGAAGAAGGAATTTGGGAAAACTTAAAAGAGGTAAGGTAAAATTGATCGTGCGGTCAACACCTACCCCTAGCAAGACACCATGAACCATTCTCACATCACCATGTCAGTTCACCCAGGCATTACCATTGACATAACCATCTTGCTATTCAGAAAAAGGATGCTACAAGGAAACTCGTGCAAGTGGTATTCCTGGTGCCTACCATGCCATAACATGCTTTGTTCAACTAGACGTGTTTTGGAATAAAGGGACGGTCAATGATGTTATATGTGAAGAAGGACAAAGAGCGGACACTGGCCGTAACTGAGAATGAAGCTATGTTCTATCATCATTTATATATTGCTCTTCTACCTCCAACTCTCGATATAATGTATTTGTCTTGAATGTATATTGAAAGCATTTAATTTGTTTGCTCTTTCATTTACATTGAAGACAAAAATACATATCCTGATAAAAAATAGTGCACAGACCAGGTACACACTGTATAATATCTTTAATTAAGAGATATAAAAATACAGTGGTCACATGGTTGATTGATATTATACATGCACATTGCGCACTTTATAATGTCACATTTACTACCGCATGATATTCTGTATAACTGTAAAAAAAGTAATGGTGACGATGGTTCTAACATCAGCCCATCATCACTACTTTTGCATATCACTACTGAAGAAACGGTTTTTCTGGACAAGGCCCCCGATAGGTTCCAGACGGGCCATAAGTGGCCGCGCTTGGAAAAATCGAAGATGCATTATTCCGTGCGGTCCACTTAAGCGACCGTATAGGAAAATGGATTATCCCGTTCGGTCGCTTAAATGGGCCGCACGGGATAATGCCGCACTATCCCGTGCGGCCCAGTTAAACGACCGTACGGGATAATCCATTTTTCCGTGGGGTAGCTTAAGAAGGCCGCACGAGATAATCTATTTTCCCGTGCGGTCGTTTAAGTGGGCCACACGAGATGATGCCATGTATTTTTGTAAACCAATTTAGATATGTAAGGTTTTGATTATCTATAAACCTATTGAATTCTCCATCTAATTCTTGGATATGGGATAGAATCAAATAGAAAGTATGTTTTTCACAAGACAAATGACAATATAACTTCATATGTTGTGATAATGAGTTAATATTAAGGTTATGTACAAATTTGAGATGCATAGAAGTGTCTTGCTTCCTAATTATAAGGTATATAAATTTGAAACTTAGAGTTTATTTAGATGAAACTTTAACGAGTGGCTCCCATTGCATATATAATGCACTTTTGTGCGCGTGTAACAAGTTTTTACGCGTATTGTTCCCGTTTCGTCCTCTAACCCGAGTCGGTTTTAAATCGGCCATAACTTTTGTATATGGACTCCGATCGAGACATTTAATATATGAAAATCGATAAAAAAATTTTGGATGCGTTTGTTCATAGCTTTGCCACGTTAGGCGATTTTATTTTTCCCAAAAATGGATTAGAAGGTTGCATTTTCGAGCCCGCAAGCTTTTTTCCAATTCTGAGCGTGTCTTCTAAATTTTTCACAGGCCACACCTTTCGCTTGTTTAGACTCAAATTTTCTGTAGTTACCTCTCTTTTGCTCCTAAGTCAAGAAAAATATTTAAAAAATAAAAATAAAAGGTCAAATTTTTCTTAAAAAGGTTATTACTTAAAAAATAGAAAAAATATTTTTGCACAAGACAAATGGCAATATAATTTCATATGTTGTAATAATGAGTTAATGTTAAGGTTATGTATAAATTTGAGTAATATACAAATTCATAGCTTCTTATAAGGTATATAAACTTTGAAACTTAGAGTTCATAAACTATTACAGAGGTGTAGCCATTTATGAACAACATATAGTCTCACTTGATCAAAACTGATTGAATTTTATATGACAGTGTTATGAAACCAAATTAAATTGTCATGTCAATTTATAGAATTTTCTGACCAAATTTAGATATTATTACAATTTTTGTAGTCCATCTCTAAAGGTTTTCTGACCCCGCATAAAGATAGTTTTTCCGAGCGGGCCGCTTAAGCCGCCCGCACGGAAAGATGATCTTTCTGTGCGAACACTTAAGCCGCCCGCACGCGATGATCACCACCGCCTATATAGGTGCGCGCGGGCTCCAAAATTTTCTAACTTCCAATAAAATTTTCTAGCGCCGCGGATTCCTCACTGACCCGCTGCCTCCACCACCGCCACCACCGCCTCCTCCTCCGTCGGCGTCCTCCACCGCTGCCTCTCCTCCGCCAGCCTCCTCCAACACCGCCTCCTCCTCCGCCCTCCACCGACCACGGCCGCCTCCTCCACCGACCACGGCCGCCTCCTCACCGCTGCCTCCACCGACCGCGACCGCCTCCTCCACCGCCGCCTCCACCTTCACCTCCTCCGACCACGGCCGCCTCATCCACCGTGGCCGCCTCCTCCAATGCGCACCACGTCGGCAACACCGACTGCCACCTCTACCGCCACCGCCGTCGCATCCATGCATTGTAAATTTTGTTCTAAATGTTGTAAAATTTGTTGTACATGTAAAATTTTGGTAAAATTGTGATAATGTAAAATTATTTTGTGCAATTTGTGATGTGATATTAATTGTTGATTTAATTTAATAATTCAATAATTTAATATTTCATATAGGACGGATGTATCTTCTCGTGCGGAGCACTTAATTCGTCCGCATGGGAAGATCTATTATCCCGTGCGGACGGCTTAAGTGGCCCGTGCGGGATAATAGATCTTCTCGTGCGGTTAGGCCATCCGCACGTGAAATTTTGATTTTACAGACCATCTCGTGCGTGCGGGTAGGCCTTCCGACGAAAAGATGTCTTTCGGTCTGTACGCAAAAATCGATTCTCCACTAGTATACTTTACAAATTAGTTTTTAATATTTTTTGATATTACGTAATAGTCTAATGTTTTGTTTAAATCAAATGAATAGTGTATATTTAAATAAGTATAGACATTTTATCAATAGCAGAGTATGGATATTATTACTAATATGTATCGTATCGGTAGAAGATGCACAAGATACATGAATTACTCCTTCCTGTTGAAGAGTTCAAATAAAAATCACAGGCATCAGTTACCCGTTCGGAAGCAAAATAGGGAAGGGGAAACTAGCTAGTTAATTACTCGTGGAGAAAGAGATCACTACTACAAAAATCCTCATAGGAATCGGCTTATAGGTGTCGATTTATTTAAAACCAATACTATTAAAATAATAGGGGAATATTGTTCTTGTTGAGCCGAGAGCTAGCTTCCATCTTCTTTTTTTGAATCGAGCCGAGAGCCAGCATCTTTTTTTTGAATAGAGGAAGCACAAAGACGTCGGTTCTACAACCAGCACCAACGACCTAGCGTCATAGGTGCTGAGCAATTGGTGTCCTCTACGAAACCGGCACTTATGCCAAGTTTGCAACCGGCACTTTTAGGGTGTTCTCGGTTGTGGATGTGGACCGTATGGTGTAGGCTCGTAGCTTTTGGGCGTGACCTAATTAGAGATAGCATGCATTTCTCACATGGTATAGCTAGCTTATGTGAAAATTTGTTTTGTTTATTAATTTATAATGAACAATTGGCATTATAGATAATTGTTTTGATATTTGGTGATTATTGATGAAACAATGCTTTTTGTATGGGGCTAGTCAAACCGGGAAGGGTAGGCTAGTCAGACTGGGCAAGGTAGGCCAGTTAGACCAATGTGGCATGTGTGGTCAGACCGGTCAGCTCGATGGTCTGATCGGCCGATCCTATATCAGTGTCGGTTTTGAGTTGTTTATTCGAACACTTGTGATTATCTCGTATTTATAACTTCTAGATGATTTCTATACGTTTGCAATACTGTTGTGTGCTATTGTTGAGTCGAGTTGGGAAAGAACATGTGCCCGAATAAGGTTTTTTGTTTGATTCATGTGTTGGTGTGTTTTTATGCCTCGGGAGAGTATTGTCGATGATGGATCAAGAATCAACTTGGGAGAAGATAACATCCAGACAATCAGGGTATCATGCGGGATGTTTAGGCAAAAAACAATGCACGTGGTTGGTGAAGATTTCATGCGGCATACAATGGAAGATTGTGTGCGTATGAGATGAGGAGTTGAATTTGAAAGGAGTCCAAATTTGAAAAAAAATGAAGTTTTAATTGTATCGGGATAAGTTTGTTGTATGGAAATATTTTCTAGTGGATTAGGACTTCTTATACAAGTTAGATTTGTGACTTTTTGACAGCCACCTATGGGTATAAATAATAGACGGGTTGAGGCCTCTCGGTATTGGTTTTGGAAGAGTTGAGTTTAGAGAAAAGTTACGGTTTCGAGTTTAGTCGAATTTTATGAGATTAGTGATGTTATTGTACTTTATAAACATGAATAAAAATAATAAAGTTCAATCTACTTTCTATAGATCTTCAATTTGTGTTTGCTCGGATTTGATGGTTACATCGATGGGGTACCAGCAGTCAAACCAACGGCAGCTTCAGGCATCGACGGCTTGACACACGGTCAGACCGACGCATCTATACCGGTCAGACCGGAGGTGCTAGACCCGTCAGACCGGAGAATCAACGCCGATCAGACCAATCTCCATTGTATTTCGAGAGTAACTTTTAATTACGCTAAAAGTTTGGTTTTTGGTATTTCTAGCATTCATCCCCCTCTTTTTGGTATTTCTGGCATTCATCCCCTCTTCATGGTAAGCTTAGTTATTGTTGTTCGATCCTATAGCTTCTCCATCAATCAGCTGGGCCATGTCCCGTCACACAATAAGTCTAATTAGTGTGTGGGCACCGTTGGATATTACACATAAGGAACCCAAGCACGTCCATTCTTTCTCCTCACTGATCCATACCAAGTAATGCTCACAGGTCACTGAAGATTTCTGGATCAAAGCTTGTCCATAGAAACATATCATAGACCCAAATTACACCAATCCAATGTAATGTTCTTGTGCCTACACCAATCCAATGTATTGTTCTTGTGCCAGAAAAGTCTAGTTAAGGATGAACATTAGCTAGCAGTGTTCCCGATGCCTACCATGCCTATTGCATACATTATCAAAGGTGCTGAATTTTGGGATGTTTTATCAAAGGTGCCGTTGAGCAAATCTAAATTTTTTATTGTCTAGTAGCAAAGGCCACATATTTTAACTCTCCAAGAATTTCTGCCAAAAGAAAATACCGGAGTACGTGCAGTACCTCAAACTATTAAATTAGGCATGATCCCCATGAACTTTCATTAGGTCCAAATAGACACGCAAGTACTTTTGCTAAGGTTTTACTTCGAACAGTTCGAATGCTAAAAATTACATATAGATTCTATATATATTAATTTTTATAGACACTACATATAGAAATCATGATTCCAATGAATAGTTTTTAGAGAATAATTTTTATCCAATCATATATATTCGTTCTCGTGTAGACATGGTTTCTAACTGAAGACTTATTTTTTATTTTTTATGAGTTTTACTTTCTCTCTTCAATAATTATTTTGCCACATCAGCAAAACGCTTAGATGACGGTATAATTAATGCTAATAAAAACTATGATGGTTTCTATATTGATTTCTATATTGAGAGTGTCCTTCTGTGACCTATCTTAATGCAGTGCGAGGCTAGAAAATATCATTTATTGGTGCAAGGTTTTTCCCAAGAGACCACCGAGCATTGCTAAGCTTGTACAGATCTACCAACATACGCCACACATGAGTTATTGATGAGAACTAGGGTCTTTTCATGTATCATTTGTGATGCCTCTTCCGCCTCTACCTCCAGAGTTCATTGTGCTCGCTTGCTTATTATTTCATCAGTTTGTATAGACTCTAAATTAAAAGCACATGTGAAGTTTAAAATGGTTATAATTCGACTTTCATGTGTTGCATTTAGTTTTGCACGTGACTATTTGAAAAAGAGGAAAAATTATTCACCCAGCTGGCATAAGTAAGTTTAGCCACTGCTGGAGAATATCACATTTGTCCCGGTTGACAACCCCTGTAGTCTCGGTTGTCAAACCGGGACTACGAATCCGGGACTAAAGATCGTTATCTTTAGTCCCGGTTCAAATAACCGGGACTAAAACGAGACTAAAGATGCATCTTTAGTCCCGGTTGAAGCCACCAGCCGGGACTAAAGATGGTGGCGCCACGTGGCTGGCTCCGTCATCTTTAGTCTTGGTTGCTGGCTCCAACCGGGACTAAAGTTTTTTAATTTTTTTAATTTGCTCCTGTTATTAGCTTGTTGCTTCTTGTTTATACACATACATATACATTTATTTATACATATATATGCAAATATGCATATATATATGTGTGTAAATACATAACACATATATATATAACATAACGTACATATATATATGCAAATAACATCGAAATTATTTTTTCAACGATTGAATACAACAAAATGCAACAACAAAATTCACACATATATACAACAAATTATCCATAAATTTGTTCACACATATATACAACAAAATCGTCCACACTATAAATACAACAAAATACAACAACAACATCAATTTTTCGCTCGTCGCTGCCGCCAGCTCCCGCTCGCCGCTGCCGCCTTTGTCCCGCTCGCCGCCGGTGAGGAGATGGCGCCCCGTTGCCGCCACCTCCTCCCTCGCCGTCACCATCTCCTCCCCTTGCTTGCCGAGGGGAGAGGAAGAGGGAGAGGGAGAGAGCTGAGGGGAGAGGAAGAGAGGGAGAGAGATCTGAAAAATATGCTAAGTGTTGGATCGGTGGAGAAGATGATGCACACCAGGGATATATATAGCCATGAATTTTTAGTCCCGGTTGGTGTCACCAATCGGGACTAAAGATAATTTCCACCAACCGGGACTAAAGATAATTTCCCGCTATTTCCAATTCATCTTTAGTCTCGGTTGGTGGCTCCATTGGTAGCTTCAACGGGACTAAAGATAATTTTCCGCTATTTCTAATTCATCTTTAGTCCGGTTGATGCCACCAACGGGACTAAAGATAATTTTCCGCTATTTTTCCAAATTTATTTGGTCCGGCTAGGGTTAACAATTAAATAATTAGTAAATAGGAACAAATTAAATTTATTAAATATAGGTTTAAAATAATAATATTAAAATTCAATCAAACATAGATAATCCTAGACATTAATGTGCTTTTCTAGATATTGTTCCTCTTTTGCTCGTCTCTATTTTTGCTTTTTATCGAAGTTGTTGTTTTTAGAAAAAAATTGACTTTTTTGTTTTATTTTTTAATATTTTTATGAAATTAGGAGCACACGAGAGGTAACCACGAAATTTTGAGTGTAAACAAGCAAAAGACGTGGTCGTGGAAAATTCGAATACACGCTCGAATCGGAAAAAAACTTCCGGGCTCGAAAAGCAACCTTCTAAAGCTTTTTGGGCAAAATAAAATCGTCGAGCACGGCGAAGGTGCGGACGAACACATCCGAAATTTTTCGATCGATTTTTATATATGGAACGTCTCGATCGGAGTCCGTATGCGAAAGTTATGGTCGTTTTAAAAACCGACTCATAGTTAGAGGACGAAATGAGAACAATACGTATAAAACTTGTTACACACGCATAAACTAGACGTGACGGTCATGGTTTGAATGTTCTTATCGGTATATAGTTGTCCCTCCGATTTGTATATTATCACCAAAATAATTTTACAAAATATTTTATATATTGAGAATCATTAGTTAATAACAATATGATGATATGTAATTATAATATAATGATTAAATTAAAGCTTCGTTCTATCTTCAATTACTCACCCCCACATAACACCACACTCTTTAAAATTATATCCCCTCAAATTAATTTTAGGTCATTTGAATCATGTAGCAAAATTTGTATATTTTTATTAGGCTCGGTTAAAAAATAAGCATATTCACTTTTGTCCGGTTGGTGTTACAAACTGGTACTAAAGATTTAAATGATCTTTAGTCCCGGTTCGTAACACCAACCGGTACAAAAAATAAGATTTTTAGTCCCGGTTAGTGCTATAAACCGGGACTACAGAGGTTGTCAGAACCTGTCATAGCGCCGGGTAATTTTTAGTTCCGGTTAGTAACATCAACCGGGATAAAAAATAGCATCTTTAGTCCCGGTTGGTGTTACCAACCGGGACTAAAGATACGTGGCACTCTGATAACCTCTGACAATATTTGAACCGGGATGTCACGAACTGGGACTAATGTTCCTAAAAATCCGTAGACTTTTGAACCGGGACTAGAAATATTTTTTAGTCCCGGGTACTATTCAAACCGAGACTATTGTGGATTTTGACACTTTAACCAAAAATGGTTTCTGCATTACTAATCTGAAACAGTCATGCAAATTCCACATCAAAACTAGCAAAAATAACAAGCAACTTAAACTAATCTCCAAACTATCCCATAATGGATCACGCCAACAATATAACAAACCTAAATAAAAGAATATACAAAATAAAAATCATTTCTCAACTTCATACGTGATACAGTGAAATAGACAAAAAAAGTATCAGACCATGTCATAGTGGTGCCAACTTAGTGATATCCTAAGTAGCAGGTCTTGCCCCAATATGAAGCATAGCTGGCACAACTGATGTCAGTCGTCTGTTCAGCAGCCAAGCGGCCATCCAGGCTTGTGGTTTGCCTGATGCCTATCATACCCATGGTATTCTCTGTTCAAGGCAAAGAGTATGAGAAATCAATACAAGAGGAGGCGTAGGGACTATACCCAAAATGAGAGCCGGTCTCTTTTCAGAGACCATCCATATTGCTCTCCTATCTCCAACTCCTGATGTTATATCACTTCCTGCTTTCTGCAATCCATTTCACTGGCATGTGTCCCGACTATCAGAGTTTCTTTTTTTTTTCACAGAGTACTATTTATTCAGCAGAATAAGGGGAAGGTATGGTGGAATAATCAATTATGCATATGCCTTTATGGGATGTTTGCATGCTCAATTTAACTCAGTGTACATGCTTCAATTAAAAAAATCCATTATATCTAAAAGCACTCCTTGTACTGCCGAGTCGTCGACTAGCTTAGTATGGATGTACGATAAGAAATTGAAATCAAATCCACGATAACCCGATGATTCCGTAGTTTCTAATTAATGAGATTTCAAGACACTTTTGATACACACGTGTTCAGATGTGCTAGTTTCCCTCTTTCGGAAAGCTGGAAATAGATGCTATTGAGAATTTTACAAAATTCTCTGTTTATCTCCGTGTGAAAGTCTGAACCAGGGGAAGCATCAGATGTGACTTCAGGCAATCATGATGCAGGATGAACTATACTATTGGCTACCAGTCAGATTAGCAAATTGTCAGTGGTGTTGCCGAGGCTTGCAATGTCTAATTAAGGGCTTGTTTACTTGGAGGGGGTAAAGTGTTTGGACATCACATCACATAATACAGGGGTGTTATATGAGGTATTTAGATACTAATAAAAAATAAATTACATAATTCGTTTGTAAACGACAAGATGAATTTATTAAGCCTAATTAATTCATCATTAGCACAAGTTTACTGTAACACTTTATTGTCAAATCATAGCCTAATTAGGCTTAAAAGATTCGTCTCGTAAATTACATACAATCTGTGTAATTAGTTATTTTTAAGTCTATATTTAATATTTTATTTATGTGTCCAAATTTTTAAGGTTTTTGAAGTTGAACTAGACAGACCTAAGTTTGAATTCCTACCCCTATCACGCTTTGATCGATGAAGGTGATACTTTGAGCGACATTATTGAAGATTCTGTTAGAGGAAATGGGTTCGACCCAATTTAATTGAAATAAATTTTATGAGTTCACAATTAATAGTAAGAGAATTAATGCTATCTTAAAATACAGGTCTCAACTTAAATAGGCTGCTATCAGAAAACATCTATTAAGCGGTTGAGATGGTGGTGGGACTGCCACGCACGGACACTAGGCTGGCTGCATCCACGTTTCTCTCGCCTGCATCCTTATCATTTCCTCTGGGATAGAAAGAGTGCAGCTCGGTTTTCTCTCATGGATCTGTTCTTGTGCTGCCTACTGTTTTATCTGCTTCTGATCACCTGCACGCACTGGTTCTTGGGTATGTCAAATTTCTAACTATAATGTTAAATATGTTTATTGATGATTGGTATTTTGTAATTAGCATATTCGTATTTAGCACCGTCACTAGATCGTTCTACCACTAAGAAACCATCATTGATTGAAGTGGCAAAAACCACGGTAATCCTGGTTTGAGTTGCACCGGGACTAGAGATCATCTCTAGTCCCGGTTTAAAAGTCTACGGATTTCTAGGAATATTAGTCCCGGTTTGTATCACGAACCGAGACTAAAGATCACCTCTAGTCTCGGTTCGAATGTTGTCAGAGCCTGTCATAGCGCCGGGCACCTTTAGTCCCGGTTGGTAACACCAACCGGGACTAGAGATGCTATCTCTAGTCCCGGTTGGTGCTACCAATCGGGACTAAAGATGCCTGACGTTCTAACAGGTTCGGCGACCCTCTGACACCATCTTTAGTTCCGGTTGGTACACCAACCGGGACTAGAGATACTATTTCTTGTCCTTGGTAACACCAACCGAGACAAAAGTGAATGTGCTTATTTTTTAACTGAACCTAATAAAATAGATAAATTTTGCTACATGATTCAAATGACCAAAAATTAATTTAAGGGGATCTGTAATTTCAAAGAGTGTGGTGTTGTGTGGAGGTGTGTGATTGAAGATAGAAGGAATCTTTAATTTTATTATTACATATCATCATATTGTTATTAACTAATGATTCTCAATATATAAAATCTTTTGTAAAATTATTTTGGCGATAATATACGAATCGGAGAGATGTACAATATTGATAAGAATATTTAAACCTTGGCCGACACGTCTAGTTTATGCGCGTTTAACAAGTTTTATGTGCATTGTTCCTGTTTCGTCCTCTAACTCGGAGTCGGTTTTTAAAATGGCCATAACTTTCGCATACGGACTCCGATCGAGACGTTCTATATATGAAAATCAATGAGAAAAAAATTTCGGATGTATTCGTTCATGCTTTGCCGTGTTCGGCGATTTTATTTTGCCCAAAAAGCCTCGAAGATTGCCTTTTTGAGCCTAGAAGCTTTTTTCGAGCGTGTCTTCCAAATTTTCCACAGGCCATGTCTTTTGCTTGTTTACGCTCAAATTTTATGTGGTTATCTCTCGTGTGCTCCTAAGTCCATAAAAATATAAAAAAAAAAAAGAAAAAGTAAATTTTTTCTGTCTTGCTCAACATCAGATGAAAATGAAGAAAAACGAGGGGCAAAAGAGAAACAATATCTAGAGGAGCACATTAATGTCTAGCATTATCTATATTTGATTCAATTTTAGTATTATTGTTTTAAACCTATATTTAATGAAATTAATTTGGCCCTATTTAATGGATTATTTAATTGTTAACCCTAGCTAGGACCAAATAAATTTGGAAAATTACGGGAAATTATCTTTAGTCCCGATTGGTGCCACCAACCGGACTAAAGATGAATTAAACATAGTGGGAAATTATCTTTAGTCCCGGTTGGTGACACCAACCGAGACTAAAGATGAATTGGCTATATATATCCCCAGCTTGAATCGTCTTCTCCATCGATCCAACACTTAGCACATTTTTCAGATCTCTCTCCCTCTCCCTAGCTCTCGCCCTCTCCCTCTCCCTCTCCCTCTCCCTCTCCCTCTCCCCTCGGCAAGCAAGGGGAGGGGAGGAAATGGCGGTGGCGGGGGAGGAGGTGGCGGCAGCGGGGCGCCATCTGTTAGTGATATGCCCTAGAGGCAACATGGAGATGTTAGATATCATGGTCAATGTTTATGTATTTATGAATAAAGTGTTATTCAGTTCCATGAAATAGACATCTTGTATTGATCAATAAGTACGTGACTTATTTATGAGATTCTATATGTATGAATCTATTTCTAAATGATCCCTGATCATATATCATATTATTGGAACTAATATGATTCTAAGATCGGCATGTTTATTGATTAATGATCATGTCTCATAGATCATGGGTATGGAGATACCAAATCAATAAACATGGACATATGTGTTAGAGAACACATTGTTGGATAGACCCACCATGAGACACTACAGGAATTAATGTGCCATTAGTTGGTCTCAGGTAGTGTTGGTACAAAGTCCTTAGACCTGAGATCACCATGGATTCCAACATATGTAGTAGCCTACTTTGGGACTACCAAACGCTATTCCGTAACTGGGTAGTTATAAAAGTAGTCTTCGGATTTGCTATGAAACATGGAGTGGGATGTGAGTGATCAAGATGGAATTTGTTCCTCCTTTGGAGAGATATCTCTGGGCCCCGAGGTAATGGATTATGAAAAATGCATGGCTATGCTAAGTTGATTGAGGAGTCAATAAACAGACAAATAATCCAATACGGTTCGAGTGAATGGTTAAGCTATTGAAGGGATGGCACACATCTTGCCTATAGCTTAATTGGTATCGTGAGGCAAAGATTTGTGTACACATTACAGGTTCAGAGCCGATATTATTTTCTTGTATACTATGGTGTCAATATGTGCCGCTAGGCACCGTCATGATGTGTCGGCGAGTTGGACTCGAGCCGACGATCGGCTAAGTTAGACTATAGCCGAAACCGAGTATAGCTGAACCTACAGGGTCGCACGCTGAAGGGGATAAGAACAGGCATTCGAGTTGGACTCGATATGGCTCGATCGGATAGGGATCCGATCGGATAGAGTCCTATGGTCTTACGACGTATGGGCGGCCGACTCTATGAGATTCGGATAGGATCCGATTTGAATTAGAGTCCCGATCGGGCCACTAGTCCCAGTCGGCCAACTCTATATAAATGAGTGAGGGGTGCGAGCTGAGATATATCAATTGAAGTCAATTGCGTCGAAATCAATCTGATCACACGCGCTTTAGAAGTCGGCGAGATCAATCTCCACGGAAACCCTCCCACCTTCGAGCCAAAACCCTAGCCTTGCATCGCGTGCTAGCACACGGGTGTTCGACGTTACGTTCCCGGACGTGTGGATACCGGTAGAGGCGCGCTACGTTGCGGCGCTCGTTGATCGGCTACGAATCGACTGTGGTGGAATCGGCTGCGGTCGAGCGCATCGGAGCGAGGTGCGAGAACACGGTCAAACGACTCGGCGAATCGGCTGTCGGCTTGTGGGAATCGGCTGTCATCGGCCGGCCACAGCCTGCATCGGATTGCCCCGATTGGTGTTTCCGCCGCATACTCCAATCGGTAACGCTCTATTGGCCCTTACTTGCAAGTGTTCCTGGTTTGCGCGGCGAAAAGTTTTGTTTTCGGCTAGCGTAGCCTCCGCGTAACCCTTCAAGGGGTATCAAAGCTAATCTTGCTTAGTTAGGGTTTTAGATTGGATCCGGAACAAGTTTTGCACACGGGTTGATTAGATCAATCGGTTTTACGGGATTTGTTGAGGAGAGTTCATGGTAATTGCGTTCCTTGATAGTGTATCGGAACGGCGTAATGTGATTACGTCGAAGCAATATCCATAGAACTCGGTTTGAGTCGGCTTCGAGATAGCGTTCCTTGATAGTGTATCGGAATGGTATAATGTGATTATGTCGAAGCTATCTCGTAGTCCGATCTTGTTAGCTGCCTCGCGCCTACGCAAACCATCTCCCTTGATAGTGTATCGGGACGGCATAATATGATTATGCCGACATGGTTTCCGTAAGCGATTTCATAGATTGGATCTATGAATTTCGTGTGCGTACCCCCTTATAGGTCGTCTCGATGTCATTTCTCTGCGATAGGTAGAAAACGTTTCTACGCCTAACTTGTTTTTGCAGAGAATGCTTTGAGATGGTATGGCCCTATTGTATGTATGAGATGCATGTGATGCATGTAATATTCTTTCATATGTGCAATCCCTGTAATATTCTTTCATACGTGCAATGCTTGTAATATTCTTTCACGACCTGCGAGTCGATGTAATCTTCAATTAGAGCTTCTATAGTAGTAGCTTAGTTTGAAGAAATCAAGCATCATGCACATTGGAAGATGGTGTCGAAGATGGAGATCCTCAGCACCGATATGGAGATGGAGATCACCATGTGAAGGGGGCCATACTATTTCATTATATGCTATTCTTCTTGCTTTCATATGTGATATGTTTGTTTGACAGGATAGCATCCCTCGCAAAATTAAGTAGTAATGATGCCCTTCCAAATGTTGCACCCGTCACCGTTATGCTCGTCAATGGTGGGTCTGCCAAAGCAGAGTGCCATTCTCTATCATACACGAGGGGGTATATGTCGAACATATACAGCAGGAGCATTTGGTTTACTTAACAAGGCTATCAAAACAGTTTTGGGCCTTGGTTGGGGCCGGGGCATGGAGATGCCACACCAACAACAAGAGTCACATAGAGATGTGATTAACAAGGAGTTGCTTACCGATGTTATTAATCTTCTACAGTGATGCCAAAGCGCACTAGAAATTAACTAACATGTGGATCTTGACCCAATACGTAACCTAGAGGGATGGTGTAAAATACGTAATGGAAGTCTAATGTTAAATTGTTTAACAATAGACATAGCATAAACATTGTGCTAAACTTTGCTTTTTCTGTTGTAGAATAAATGACGGCTAATACTACACCCAGTACTTTCAATTTGTGATCTATTCTCGAGAAAGAAAAATTAAACGGAACAAACTTTAGGGATAGGTATCGCAACTTGAGAATTGTTCTCAAGCAAGAGCGTAAGGAGTACGTTCTTGAAGTACCCTATCCTGAGGATTTGCCTAATAATGCCACTGCATCTGCACAGAGAGCTTACGAGAAGCACACTAATGATGCCCTAGATATAGGTTGTCTCATGCTTGCTACAATGACCCCTGAGCTTCAGAAGCAATATGAGAGCAGCGATGCTCACACTATTATTCAGGGCTGCATGGCATGTTTGAGAACCAAGCTCGGGCTGAGAGGTTCAACACCTCGAAGTCCTTGTTTGCGTGCAGGCTTGTTGAGGGGAATCCCGTCAGTCCGCATGTGATAAAGATGATTGGCTATATCGAGAGTCTGGAAAAACTAGGTTTTCCCCTTAGCCAAGAGTTGGCTACTGATGTGATTCTCCAGTCGCTCCCTCCAAGTTTCGAGCCGTTCATATTGAATTATCACATGAACAGTATGGATAAGACCTTGGCTGAATTGCATGGTATTCTAAAGACAGCTGAGGAGAGTATCCAGAAAAACGGTCATCATGTGATGATGATGCAGAAGGCTAAGCGCAAACCACCTGTCAAGAAACTTTGCACCAAGAGGAAGCTAACTCCCGATGAGATCGCGAGTGCCTCCAATGCAAAGAAGGGAAAGAAGGGGTCGGCAGCATCAGATGCCGTTTGCTTCTACTGCAAGGAGATAGGCCACTGGAAAAGGAACTGCAAGAAGTACATGGAGGATCTCAAAAAGAAGCAAAGTACGACTTCTGCTTCAGGTATTAATGTTATAGACATTAATCTTGTGTTGACGAGAAATCTCTCTCACGCGTTGGCCCGAGAGATCCGCTTGACTCCAGTGCAGTCCTTCTCACCGCCTATAGCGTGTAGAGCGTGCCAGTTGATTTGATCTAACAATCAACAAGAAAGAAAACAAGGAAGTATTTGTCAAGCGTTAGGTCAAGTCCCCGCGAGATCGGCCAAGGAAATCCATGAACGCATATATGTTATTCCAGACCATATTTGGGCCAAGCAACCAAAATGTATCGGCCATACCGAGACGATCATCAGTCGTCCGGTCCAAATATAACGAAGAATAATAAATATACAGATCAACAGACTAGCCAATACTGGGAAACTAACATCAAATCGGCTGATATTCTGGTGAATCTCATGTAGACATAATATTCCTAGATCAAAGATGTAAACAAACACAATCTAGGCATAAAAGATAGCCCTAACACAAGTCTAATAACAATCACGTTAAAAGAAACACACTGGGGTGAATAAGGTCGGCTGAAACCCCGACGCTATCTCCAGATAATGTAAATCCAAAAGAATAGATTACTGATGGTTCTAAAGATGACTCAATAGTTCAGTCTTGATGCAGCATTAAGTATCAAAAGAAACATCCAATCTATTACTTTCGACTTACACTTCGTGAGATGGTAGATATTACATACGAACCAACCAACCCTTAGACCTTGCCTTGTTGACCACATACTCTCGACATGATGAGTCAACTACGAGATAGATCTAAGCACCGAATTGGTTCATATGCATTATATGATATATGTCACGGTAAAACTATTGAATCCAATGTATCATTGCGCCAATGTATCATTGCGATGGAAGCATTAGAAACAAGTAATCTCACCACTAACGACAAACATGTACCTGAGTTTGGGGATCGAGACGATGCAGCCCAAAGCCAAACAGGGTGTTCGTCCAAAAGGAAAAGGATGGCGATGCGCCGAAGATTAGATTCATTGAATTGTTCCCATACAGAGGGTCTTGGGTCCTATTTATACCCAAGATACAAATATTTGTAACAACTTTGGACTCTATCTAAACTACTGTTTAAACATCATATCATCCCTAGCGAGATCCATAACGTATTACAACCAACAATTTAACAAATTTCTATATTACAGATACAATTGTCATTACAGGACTCTATCCATAAGTGGCAATATCTTTAAACGCGCAATTAGCAACCGAATCTTCCACTTATCTTCAAGCTTCTGCGTTAAACACGGTTTCATCTCTTCTGAACTCAAAATCAGCTGTCGGCTGTTCCCATTCAATCCATCCTCAGCCGACCAGCCCTGCAGCCGATCAATCTTTTAGCCGATACAACTCCTGCCTTCGGCCGATCCGATTCCACTTCCCCTTTCAAGACTTAGGAACCCATTACCAAATTCCAGTGTTAACACATGCCCCCCAAATCCGTAACACAAAGTGTTGCAGATTTGTTCACCTATTCAAACTCTTGCTCCCTTCTCGGCCCAAATCGTCTCGGCTTCTCCCCAAGGGCTCTTTAAATATACACCTTCCTCGGTCGAATCACCTACGCCCTCATCGTGCGCTCGGCTTTCTTCTCAAACAAACTTCATGCCCTTCTCTCTCTCCTCCGGCGACTCCATCGACGTTCGACACCTTTTCCACGCTCTGAACCCCATCTTCGTCTCCGAACTTCCCAATGGCCTCCGCCGCTACTTCAAGCACCTCCAACTCGCCGGCCACCACCATCGCGCCGGCCCGCAACCGCAACACCATCTGCGCCGCCACCGAGCTGCTCCGCCGCCACTACGAACGAGTTTCCTCGGGTATTCTCTTTTGCTCTATAATTTTACTCTCAACTCGCTCCTCCAAAAATCCTTATTCCACTGATCCGTTCGGTAATTTTCAGTAGTATTTTATCTCATACCCTTACTAACTAATACTCTTCTTATTCCGAACTATAAAACACCATCATTCCGACTAGTACTTTTCTCTCCTTCTTCAAACCGTAGCACCTTGTCTTATCAAATACTCATCCCCAATCCGACACAAGAAGAGAAGTACTTCCTTGGGCCTATCGGCAACACAGACCCAGCGATGTAATCGTGGCCGAAACCAACCGCATGCCTTTCAACACCGCCAAACCATCTCTTTCCCATTGGAACGGGACATTCAAAGCTTGGCCGTCTACTGACGCAACCTGGACCGAATGGTATAAGAGGATACAATCGGCCAAGTACACCCAATGGGAAGAAAGAAAACTCGCCCAATGCTTGGAATTGTCCATCGCCGGCATGGAAAAAGACGAGCCACTCCTATCGGCTGCGACCTACTTTTGGAACGACAGTTTCAATGCCTTCCTCTTTAGGCAAGGACCGATGACCATCACATTAGCCGATGTATATATGACAACTGGGCTGGACATCGAATCATCGGCTAATCCCTGCGTTTTGAACCGAAAAGGCCAACATCAGTTCAAAACCAAAGCCATCGGTGGATGGAGCGGCTTCATCGCCCAAAACATGAAAGATGGAAAAGTCGGCCACCGGGAATACACCGTCTTTTTGATGATGTGGCTGGAAAAATTCGTATTCTGTGGATCGAGCTGTGGGCCGACCGCCAATTGGCAAATCATGGCCAAAATTTTAGCCGACGGAACGGAGTTTGCATTGGGAAAATACCTCCTCGGCTACACATATCAAATGCTACATCAAGCCACCACAAAAATAGCCGCCAACGCTCCGGTCAACACCGGCGGCCCCTGGTGGTTTCTCCAAATTTGGCTGGTGTTGGCTACCCAGAACGTAGCCGGTCGGCCCCGCCTGACAAACGCCGGATTCCCAAGGCTAGAGCCAATCGAAGATGAAGAAGGTGATCGGATTACCACCGGGCAATGCACAAACTATGGAGAAGCAACCGCCGCCCATGCGGGTTCAAGGCAATCGGCCGAGTTATTGGCCGATTGGTTCACGCCTTTTACGATGGGCTATCCCGCGACAACCGCACAGTATTTCTACCCCGACCAAGGATCTTTTGAGCTGCCGATTGACTTCAAATGGGATGACCTCAACTCAGCCGACCCAAGGTGTAGAAAGTTGTTCTTCGCCTCTTTGTCTCCCTGCATTCTGCCGACCGGGGTTCACCAAGGCCGATCAACAGCCCGGAGTTATGAATTCTACTACCCGGTATCGGCGGCGAGACAGTTCGGTCTCGGGCAACTTCCCATCGGCTTCTTTTATGCCGATAAGATCGAAACCAGAGGAGCAGTCGGCCAAGATTTGATGATGAATTGGCTGCTGAACATAGCCGGTCCCCCCTTCGGCGACGCCAACACAATCACCCTGTCGACGAGGAGAAGCGCTGCTTACGACCGATGGTGGTCCGAATTTAAACGCCATATTTTTCACCAACGGCCGTCTTGCTACATCGACTCGCTTCTGCCGGATGAGATCCCCTCGGTATACTTTTACTTACAGCCGATGATTCCTTTCCTATGATTCATTCATCGGTCGTGTCAGCCGATTTAACATTCGTGCTCCGACTTTGTAGGAAACACAAACGGAGCGGCCGACGGTAAGCGATTCCGGACGCCCCATCGAATATAACCCAGGCGTTCTGGACGTGGGGGGCCTTGCTCCGTCGGCCATCTGCTGGGGGGCGCCCAAACTTTCATCTTTGTTACGAGGGCAGGTACGTCATCCGATCATGCCAAAAAGGAAAATGGCACCACCACCGCGTTTCGTCTCATGCGCTGCCCCCAAAAGGGTGAAAAGATAGAACGATCGCCTCGGCCGACAGCCTTCCCCCTTAGATCCGGCCGTCGAGCAATTCCTCGATGCCGCTATCGATGAAGAGGCGCCAACAGCCGTCCAGGCGATGGTCGAAACTGGGGCTTCAAGTCCTGAGTCGGTAAATGCCCCAACCGATGCTCCGCCAGCCCCAAGTCCGCCGACAAAATGTCCTCCCGTAAGTTTTTACTTCGTTGGTCCTGGTCTCGCGACGTTCGCCCGTACCTGATTCGTCTGTCTCTCGCAGTTCAAGAAATTGGCCGGTCGCATTCCTCGCCCTGTACTGTCGGTAATCGATTCTTCCTCCTTTGTGTGTGATAATCAATCAGTTCGTCTGTTAATCCCTTTTTCCTCTTTGCAGCTCCCGCGATCTCCACCGGCTGCTCCCCAGGCGTCGGGCGAATGTACTGCGCCTGCTGGAGGTGGCGATGACAACACTGGCAAGAAAAGCCAGATGGCCGTGGGGAATGATCCAGCCGAACCAACAGTCCTGACGACGGCGCCGACGGTAAGCTGACTGGCCCCAACCATTGGTTTTGTTATGCCCCTGATCCTTTCTCTCTTCTGCAGCACGTGGCCGATCTCCTCAACTTTGACTTGTCGGAGTTCGAGGAACCCGGTGATGCCGGCGAGGAAGAGCTTGCGGCGTCGGCTGAGGACCTGAGGGCCACTCTGGCCGATATCGGCAACCGGCTGGAAGCCTCATTAGATGCGCTGGTGGTCGATCGTGGCTCGATACGCGCACGGTTCGAGATATCCAAGACCAGTCTGGGATGCCGTAGCTGAAGCCATCGTACGGCGACCTTCATGGAAGCCTACCGGTTAAAATATGAACGAGCCCGGCGAGTCATCGATCGCCGTGAGAGCCAGGGCGCGGTCGGCTGCCATCCAATCGACCAAAGAAGCCATCGAAGCCCGGAAGGCCGCCTTCGACTACCTGAAAACAGAGCCGGCAGCCAAGCTCGAGCAACTCTGTGCCCGCCGGGACCAACGATGGCCGACCTCGTTCGGATTACAAACGAAATCGACGTCCATGAGGAGTATATGGCTGATCCGCCGTCGGGGTTGAAGCGAGCGCCAAAGCATCAGGGCGGCCGTTGCGCATTTGCGGGGCTTGGTGCAGAGCGCTCGATCAGTGGCGGGGTCCGAGGCCGACGACCTTAGGGCAATCGGCGAGGTCGACCAGGTTAGACGGACAGCTCTGTCGGCGATAGCCGATTTTCTAAAGAAATAAGATTGTAAAATGCCCGACCCTGCGAGATTGGCTTGTGTTTCTGCAACATGTGTTTTGTGATGTAATCGGATAGCCTGTATTAATCGTGCTTGTAGATACAATCTGCTATATTTGTATGTAGGACTGCCCCTTGGCTGTGCATGGCGTCTTGACTCGTTTAGTTCAAAATCACTCTGAAGTGACGCCCCAACCTTCAACATTTATCTTTCGGTCGTTCGACTCTCTAGCCATTGGCCGGCAATACCCGATTACATCGTCGACCTGTCTTCGTAGGCCGACACCCTCGAATCTGTACTCCGGGAACCCGTGAGTCCTGGGCGATAGGTATCCAAACTTGCGCAGTCGCTGGCTTTTCAACGATTCCCGACGCTTATAACCATGATCTCTTTGACTCCCGAGTTGGCAGCGACCTTTCACATCTAAGAACCGTATCTTTTCTTTCTATAAATGGGTTCCCCCGGCTCTTCCGAATAACTCACGGCCGAAGGCGACGAACTTTCAATAGTAGAACACCTAGTCCTTTAAGTCTTCGGCTAGGCTTCTCATGGCGTCTTCGAGTTCGTCGGTGAACCAGGTGGTTTCTCAACTCCTCTACTCTCACCGTTTTCTTTCTTCGAATACTCAGGGACGGATCTCCTTGCAGCCGCCTCACCCGCTTCGAGTGATCCTGGAAATCATGGAGACGCCGTACGAGCTGTCGGTCAGCTAGGACCGACGAGTGAGGGCGCACCTGAAGAGCTTCAGGGAGTTGGAGGCTCGTCACCCGGCGGCCAGGCCGCCTTTCCATCTTGGTGGCATTCCGGCTGCTGCCCCCATGGCGTCTTCGACGCTCGCGCGCCTCAACCGGTTGGAGGGTAGGCAAGCCCAACTTGCCAACGAGTTACTGACCACCACCACCGACATAAGGGTCACTCGGTTGGAGCACCTAATCCTGGATGCTCTAGAGATGGAGACTACGGAGCCCATCGAACGAGCCCTGGCGGCCATTAGGGAGTACCTGGCAAACATGTAATCCAAGACGGCTTCGCGCCGATTCTGAATAAAGCTTGGTTCCTGGTTCCGTCTGACTTGAGGTTTCTTCAACTCCCCTGGCTTGATTAGTCAAAAATCAGCTTGACTTTTGGTCTTTTCGACTATTTATTGTCTGACTGTCTCGCGCATGTGTATGCCCCCAAGTTCTGTTGGTAGCTTTGATGTCGAGAAAATTTGTGAGTCCGATGCGATCATTCATTCTGATCTCTGCTGGGGGGTCCTGAGCCGATCATGGGGCGTGGGAGGGTGTATGCGAATGCCTAAAGGCGATGCCTTATAAGGCATCGGCTGTCGTGGGTCGGCCTATTGTGATGATAACCGACTCACGCATTGATCCACACGCTCGGGTAGTATCTCTTTAGATATTTTCCGTTGAGGGCCCTTCCGAATATCTCCCCATCCAGTCCTTTTAGCATGTAAGCTCCTTTGGAGACGCATTTGTGGATCTTGAAAGGCCCCTCCCAATTTGGTGACCATTTGCCGAATTTGTTATCTCTCGGATCCGATTGGGAGTATAAGCTTCCAAACGAGTTCGTCTTCCTCAAATGATTTAGGGACGACCTTTTTATTGTAATGTCTGGCTACCCGTTCTTTATCTTTTGTTACTTTTTCTAAAGCTCTCATTCTCGGATAAAGCGAGATCCTCCGACTCGTCTATCATGAGGTTATAATAGTCGTCGGCGTGAGTTGGTCTTGTAACCGAATGCGTCTTGAGCCAATTACACTTTCCCATGGAAGTACTGCCGTGTCCATAGACCGGTTTGTATGGGGGACTTGGATGGACCCGTGGCATGCCATCCGATACGCCCATAATGATTTGGCCAATCGGGTGTGCCATTGCTTAGGATGCTCAGATATCTTTCTTTTGATCAGCTTGATTAAGCTTTTGTTTGAAGCTTCGGCCTGACCGTTGGCTTGCGCGTAATACGGTGAAGAGTTAAGAAGCTTGATCCCCATGCCGTCGGCAAACTGAATGAACTCGTCCGAAACAGAGATGGACCCTTGGTCGATCGTTATCGTTTGCGGAATGCCGAATCGGTAGATGATGTGTTCTTTGACGAACTCGATTGCGTCTTTAGAATCCACTTTTCTGAGGGGGATCGCTTCCACCCATTTTGTGAAATAATCTGTGGCCACTAGGATAAACTTGTGCCCCTTGCTTGAAGGTGGATTGATCTGGCCGATCATATCAATGCCCCACCCCCTGAAGGGCCACGGCTTAATGATTGGGTTCATGGCCGACACCGGAGCTCGTTGTACCGTGCCGAACTTTTGGCAGTCTTGGCATCCTTTATAGTATTTAAAACAATCTTCTAGCATTGTTGGCCAGAAATACCCGGCTCGGCGAAGTAGCCATTTCATTTTGTGTGCCGACTGATGCGTGCCGCAGATTCCTTCGTGTACCTCCCCGATGGCCACTGTGGCTTGATCGGCGCCCAAACACTTGAGCAGTATGCCATCGATTGTCCGATAGTATAAATCTTCGTCGAGCAATACGTATCGTAGTGCCTTGTATCGTAGTTTCCTTGTGGCGACGAGAAGGGTCTTTGAGGTAATTGTAGACGTCGAATCTCCAATCGTCGGTTGTGATGGTGGCGACGCCTATGTCGATGTCTGTCGAAACTTGGTTTCGGCAACGTAATTTCGGGGTCGCGATTAAGATCGCCAAGCACAATGGTTTAGGTGGAAAATAAGGATTTAGACAGGTTCAGGCCCTCTCGTGAGGTAATACCCTACTCCTGCTTCGGGGATTCGATCCGCCGAGTGTATATTGATCTCAAGATCTGTAGCTACTAAAGTCTAAAGCTCTTGCTTATCAACTCTGATATCGCCTCTCTCTCAAAGGACGCCCCTTACCCTCCTTATATAGTCTTGGGAGGCGGGCTTACAAGTCGGAAACCCTATCTTACTCTAAGTCGGTTTCCTCAATCTTACCAAACCGTGACTATGGGCCGTTGCCTTATCTCAATCGGCAACGTAACACCCAAGTCGTAGTTGGTTTACATATTTGGCAGGCACAACCTATCCCTATCTCTAGTCGGATAAGCTTGCCATGTGAATATCCGATTGCCATAATCTCCACAGTAGCCCCCGAGTCCTTTTCAGTCGACGAGACAACTCAGCTTCAAACCAAGACAATACTCAGCCAAAAACCTCTTTGGTTGAGTGCTTCCGGCACCGAGTGATTCCATCATTTCTACCTGAATCTTTCCGAGTGGCTCCAAAGACTATGAAGGGCTGGAAAATATCTAGAAAATTCTCAAAAATAAATATCTAGGTGCATCTCCTGATGCACCTAATTAGGTGTAGCCCTCGACTTGTGGTTAGTCAAAAACAGACTAAGCATATAGTCAAGAACTATAAAAAATCATACTCATATGAATGGTTAGCTCAAGCTAAAGCAATCATAAAAATCATATAACACATCACTCGGCAAGCTCATGCTTATCCGAGTAGATTCGCCCGAGTCATCTCGAAAAAAATAATTTAATTAGCCCTCACGGGTAAGAAATCAATTCGCTCGATAAGCTCATGCTTATCCGAGCGATCTTCCCGAAAATTTGCCCAAGTCATCTCGGAACAAATAATTATCATCTAAATGCTTAGCTCAAGCTAAAGCAATCATAAAAAATCACATCATTCGGCAAGCTCATGCTTATCCGAGTAAGTTCGCCCGAGTCGTCTCAGAATAAACAATTTAATCAACCCTTATAGGTAAGAAATTAATTCACTCAACAAACTCATGCTTATCCGAGTTGATTTGCCCGAGTCATCTCGGAACAAATAGCTCAATCGACCCTCGTGGGTAAAAAACACTCGGCAAGCTCATGCTTATCCAAGTTAACTTGCCCGAGTCATCTCGGGACAAATAATTTAGTCAACCCTCATGGGTAAAAAAATACTCGGAAAACTCGTGCTTATCCGAGTTAACTTGCCTGAGTCATCTCGGAACAAATAATTTAATTGGCCCTCATGGGTAAACAAAATTTTCAGTCATCGAAAAGATGACCAAAATATTAAATAGCTCCTGCCATAATATTGGTCTTAATCTAAAAGATCTTCACCAAGGTGGAAAAATAGCATTGATATAATCATTTAATCAAATGCTTTAAAACCAAATAGTTCCTGTCATCAGGACAGCCATGAAAAGCTTAACTATTTGTTACCTTTCAAATTGCATGGTTCCAACATCTCATGAAGTTATGCAAACCGCGGTATGAAAGGATTTTAAAGGTATTGGGCTATGTGACACGTGCAAATTGCCAGGGCAAATCTGCTTAAGTCCATCCACTTAAGTCCCTAAGGACACGTGTCAAGCCACACCTTAGCTGGGCCGCAAGTCTCTCATGGGCTCGGCCCAATCACGAGATAACTTGGCAAAAACCTCAAGTCTTTTTACGAAGTCTCGAGGTCATCCTCGACACTTCATCTTCCCCAAAAATTTTCTCTTTCGCAGCACTGTTCACCAGCTCTCCGTGGAGAACCCTAAACTCGTGTGCGTGCAAATCCATCCATCTAGGAACTCTTGTTCCATCACAAGCCATCTTCCGCATCCAGCCTCCAAGATTCCCTTGTTGTCCGAGGTTCAATCGGGAGTAAGTTTAATCATCTTGGTCTCTTTATGCCTTCGATGTGAACTTGTAGGTATCTAGCTTATTTATGTTAATGCCTTGACCGAGTCTTCATAGAAAATTTCTTAAGTAATTTTCGTCCGATGTCGCCAAGCCTAAGCTTGATTAGATCATCGAAAATTCTCAGTCCTTATCTATTGAACTCAAATCAAGGAACATTAAACAATGATAAACCAAATATAAACAAGTTGTTGAAGAAAACCATGCTTTATTGACACGTATGCAGCCCCCCGACTGTCAACTCAAGAAGTCATCTTGCTTGAGGTTGGCAGTCAAGAATAACATGAAACTTACAGCAATTTAAGCACGGTATCGTCGAAGATGTTCAATATTCCAGGAGTTCTCCACCATAGATCCATCTTTGCGCTTTAGTCGAAATGCTCCTAGCCGAGTCACCTCAGCGATTATGTATGATCCTTCCCATAGTGGAGATAATTTGTGACGGTCCTTGGTGGTTTGGATCTTGCGTAGAACCAAATCGCCAACAATGAAAGCTCGCGCCCGAACATTGCGGCTATGGTATCGTTTAAGTCCTTGAAGTTATCTTACCGATGGATCAAGGAAGATTTTCTTCGTTTTGGCGTCGCCTTGTCCCTGACTTGGCTATCTTCTCTGTACGAATTTCACCCTCTTCAGATGTTGATGCAGCTAGTCGAATTTCTTTCTAGCCACATGATCTCTCACAAGATTGGGCCATATCGCAGCTTTCTTTGTTGCGGTGAAGGCTTGTTTGACGTCGCTGCGCGGGGTGATGACGCCGTTGGGGCCGGCATCTTCATGCGAGAGGTGAGTGTAGAGTGGTATCGCCATGAACTAGGCGAGCGCGGGCCTTCTAATGATTGCGTGGTAGGCCATCTCAAAGTCAGCCACCTCGAAGGTGATGTTCTCCGTCCGGAAGTTCTCCCGAACTCTGAAGGTGACTGAAAGGGCGATGTGCCCGAGTGGCGTAGATGACAGCCCTGGGATAACTCCGTGGAAGAGGGCTGAGCTTGCCTTCAACTCGGATCTTGGAATCGCATCTCGTCCAAGGTCTTGGCAAACGGGATATTGAGGACGCTGCCCCCATCAATGAGGACGCGCTTCAGCTTGATATTTCGAACCGCCGGGTCGAGTACCAAGGGATACCGCCCCGGGTGAACCACTCGGTCAGGATGATCCGAGCGATTAAACGTGATGGCCACCTCCGACCATCGTAGATGTTGTGGGACTTCAGTTTGTGCCGTGTTGACCTCGCGGTCCATCAGCTTTCTCTTGGACTCATAAGCCTGCGACTCCGGAAGATGTGACTCAGCTCGCCCACGGGGTCTTGAAAAAGGCTCTGAATTTCCAGTCGGATTGTTCTTCTTGGTTCCTGATGGACCGGCTTCATCAGTCGGCTTCTTGTTTAACCGTGCCGCATATTGCTCGGCGAATTGCTTGTAGATGATGCGTGCACTGAGCATTCATGATCGTTCATGATCGCGTCGTAGGCCGCAACTCGGGGACAGCGTTGAGAGCTGGACGTTGTGGCAACCAAGTCCTCGGGCCGACGCTTGCGATCTCTCTGGCCATGATTGCTATTGCCGTTATCCTTTTTAGGGTGTCGGCTTCCTCCCGACTGCTTGTCGTCCCTTTCGTCAGGCCGATCTTGGCGCGTCGCTTTGATCGCGTCGCTGGATTTGGCGTAGGAGTTTGCTGTCTCGAACATCTGCTTCACGGTCTTCGGTGGCTTGCGCCCAAATTTTCCGATCAACAGCTCATCACGGACTCCCTTCTTGAAGGCGGCGATGATGATGTCGTCGGTGATGTTGGGGATCTTGTTGCGCTTTTCGGAGAAGTGCCGGATATAGTCTTTCAATGACTCGTCTGGCTTCTGGACGACGTTGTAGAGATCGAAGTGGGTGCCGGGCCTCTCGAAGGTGCCCTGGAAGTTGGCGATGAAGTGGTCCCTCAGCTCACTCCACGAGCCGATTGAGCCTCTTGGCAGGCTCGTGAGCCAGTTCCTAGCTGAGTTGGAGAGGGCCACGGGCAGATAGTTGGCCATAGCCTTGTTGTCGCCGCTGCTGCGCGGATGGCGAGAGAGTACACGGTAAGCCACGACTCGGGGTCGGTCTTGCCGTCATACTTCTCTATTCCGTTGGCTTGAATCCATTCGGCCGGTGCACTCGCGAAGCTCCCGAGTGAAAGCCGGCACTCCGTCGTCGTTGCTATCGGGTGATCCCCTCCGATCTTCCCGAGTGCGTTGGTCTCGCTCCGGTAGTGACGATTGAGGAATTCTCGAGATCACTCGGCGGGGTCCTCGGTTGGCTGGTTGGGTAGCTGGAGCTGTTGTTGCGGCGGACGCGGTGGTGAACGGGTGGACGTCCATGTCGTTTGTCGTGGGAGTCGGCAGTTTGCTCCTGATGCTTCTGCGTGGACTCGTGGCGTGGGCCTCTTGGCCTGGTTGTCGACCGGTCTGGCTCGGGCCTCTTGTAGTCTCCTGACCTTAGTGGCGGGAGCCGGCTTTTGTCGGGCGTTTCGGCCACAGACTCAGTCGGCCTTCGTGCCGAGGTGGAGGGATGACCGTTGGCTGTGGCGGCGACGATGGTCTTGATTTTGTCAAGTATTGGAGTCACGTCAGCGGGTGCCGTCTCCATGACGGTGTCCAAGAGTGTGGCGCGGCAACGCGTTACGCTGTGGCGTCCCGGAAGATGTTGGCATTACGGACCCGCGTTTGAAGAATGGCCTCCGAGCGGATCGTCCGGCCGTGCGTAGATCTTGCTTTATCTTGTCAGCCTCTCCCCTGCGTTTCTTCTCCTCTTCAGCCAGCTTGCGCTCCTGCTCGATCTTGGCTCGCTCTTCCTCAGCGAGCCTGCGGGCCATGGCTGAATCGGATTCGTCTGGCTCAGCCATGAGGACATCGAAGCACTTCGGCTCGTAGTCCTTGCGGCAGTCGGAGTCGTCGGCTTCGTCGAGGGATGCCATAGAGGTCGTCAAAGCCGGCGGAGCCGAGGTATTCGTTGAGCTCCGAAGATGAGCATGAGCCGAATGACGGGAGGATTACGGCGACCTCCCTTAGCCTGGGGTAGCCGGGTCCGGATCGTTCCGGTCCGAGTCGAGCTTGGTGATGTGGGCTCCGAGTGGGTCGACCTTGACTCGGGAGAGAGGAGTTTGCCATAGATCTCGGCGGCGTTTGGTAATCCGAACGGCACCGAGAGGTCTCCTTTCGAGTAGATCATTTCCGTTGGGGAGACGAGAAGATCGGCGCAGATTTTGGCCGTGTTCGGCAATCCGAACGGTGCCGAGTGAAATCCTTCGTTGGAGAGGGTGGATTGCATCTTGGATTTGAAGATGTCGTCGAAGATCTCGGCGCTACTGGGGAGCCCGAACGGCGCCGAGTGGGTTTTTCCTTCCGACTGGTTCGAATCCGAGTCGAAGGAGAAGTCGTCGAAGTTGTTGGCGGCGAAGTTGCCGAATCCTGAAGGAGATCCCATTACGCTTGTCGGCGAGATTGTTGAAGAACTCCCGACGCGCGGCCCCCTACCTGGCGCGCCAACTGTCGAAACTTGGTTTCGGCAATGTAATTTTTGGGGTCGCAGTCAAGATCGCCAAGCACAATGGGTTAGGTGGAACATAAGGATTTAGACAGGTTCAGGCCCTCTCATGAGGTAATACCCTACTCCTGTTTCGGGTATTCGATCCGCCAAGTGTATATTGATCTCAAGATCTGTAGCTACTAAAGTCTAAAGCTCTTGCTTATCAACTCTGATATCGCCTCTCTCTCAAAGGACGCCCCTTACCCCCCTTATATAGTCTTGGGAGGCGGGCTTACAAGTCGGAAACTCTATCTTACTCTAAGTCGGTTTCCTCAATCTTACCAAACCGTGACTATGGGCCATTGCCTTATCTCAATCGGCAACGTAACACCCAAGTCATAGTTGGTTTACATATTTGGCAGACGCAACCTATCCCTATCTCCAGTCGGATAAGCTTGCCATGTGAATATCCGATTGCCATAATCTCCACAATGTCCCTCAGGCCGGTAGCCTGATGCCCTTTGAGCCAAATCATTGGTCTCCATGTTCTGCTCCCTGGGAATATGCTTCAAAGTGACTAGCCGAAAGCCTTCCATTAACTCCCGGCACCGTCGATGATAGATCATTAGTGCGTCGTTTTTGCACTCATATTCTCCTGATAATTGACTGATGACGAGCAGTGAGTCTCCCATTATCTCAACCACGTCAGCTTCTATCTCCCCAAGCAGAGTTAGCCCCTTGAGAACGGCTTCATACTCGGCTTGGTTGTTCGTAGCGTGGGGGTCGATGGCGAAAGCGAACTCGAAGCTTGCCCCCTGGGTGAGATAAGAACTAAGCCGATACCACAGCCGTTGGTGCACACTGAGCCATCGAAAGTCAAAGTCCAAGGCGTAATTTCCACGGAGCCGATCGAATCGTTTCTATGCTCCACAATGAGATCGGCTAGGGCCTGTCCTTTTACTCTTGGAGCCTCGATACCTCGGATCGAACTCGGTCGGCGCGAAGATCCACTTTCTGATCCTCCCTTTGAGCACTGGGGCCGATAGCATGTACTTGACTACATCGGCTTTGCAAGTTACAGTGCATTCATTGGACAACGATAGTGCCTTAACTTTGTGCATGAGAAATAGAGGCACGAGACATAACTTTTCGACGGGTGTATACCTGGTCTCGCATCTAGTAGCCGCCGAGATAGAAAATGGCCCTTTCCTTGCCGTCGATTTCTTGAATCGAACGGAGCCGATTGACTTGTCATCGGTGGACAAGTATAGCTTGAATGGCATTCCTTTTTGTGGGGGCATTAGAACTGGAGGGGAGCTTAGATAATCTTTTATGTCGTCTAACGCCTTCGTTGCTGCCCCCATGTGAATGTCCGATCGGCCTTAAGCCGAAGCAATGGTGTGAACGGCTCCATTTTTTCGAGAGGTTAGCTATGAACCGTCGATGAAGTTTATCTTTTCGATTAATGACTGGAGTTGTCTTTTATCCTTGGGGGTTGAATTGTCTTAATGGCATTAATGCTCCTTGGTGTGACTTCAATTCCTCTTTCATGAACGAGGAACCCTAAGAACGCCAGTGACACGCCGAACACACATTTAAGCGGATTCATCTTCAATCCATATTTTCTCGTCCGCTCAAGCACCCGCCCTCGATCTGCGGCTTTCTTTTCTTTTGACTTGACGACGACGTCGTCAATGTATATCTCTACTAGTGCGCCGATCATGTCGTGAAAGATGTAATTCATCGCTCTTTGATATGTTGCCCCAGCGTTCTTTAAGCCGAACATCATCACCACCCACTCGTAGAGGCCGATCGCACCGGGCATCGAAAAGCTGTCTTGTGGACATCCTCCTCGGCCATGAATATCTGGTTGTATCCCGCGATGCCGTCCATGAAGCCGATGATTTTGTGGCTCGAGGCAGCATCGACAAGCGGTGTCGGCTATTGGCATTGGGTATTCGTCTTTTGGGGTCTCCTTGTTTAGGTCTCTGAAGTCGATGCATACCCGAAGTTTGCCGTTCTTCTTCAATACCGGACGATATTAGAGACCCATTCGGCATATCGGCAAGGCCGAATGAATCCTACGTCATATAGCCGAGTGATTTCGGCTTTAATTGCGTCGTACATGTCGGCCTTGAACCTCCCGGGAGGTTGTTTGAATGGCCGATATCCTGCCTTGATTGGCGGTGATGGACCACTATCGATCGGCTAAGACCGGGCATCTCGAAGTATTCCCAAGCGAAACAATCTTTATATTCTTTTAATAAATCAATAAGTGGGATCTACAATGAGAAGATAAATTTTTACTAATGTACGTCGGCCTTGGCTTATCACCGAGCCGATGTCGATTTTTCTAACTCGTCGGCCGAGGTGAAGCCTTGTCCTAACTTGCCATCGTCTTCGTCCGCGGTGGCTATGCCAAGCACGCCGGAGCCCTCCACCATGTCTTGTTCAAAGCAAGAATGCGCTCGTCGCTTCCGATGGGCCGTATTGTTGAATTGGACACGTTTAGAAAATCGGCTTGCCGAGACTTTCCCGGATAAACATTCAATGCCTTCGATTTCCCAAAGTGGCAAATCGCGGTGACGATACTAGCCGACTGTGCTGGTACGATCTCGATCTTATCGCCGTCCCACTGGATGAGACTACGGTGCATTGTAGAAGGGATGCGGCGGTAGCGTGGATCCGGTCCCTTTCGAGCGACGAGCCGTAAGACCCTTCCCGTCGATGACAAAAACGTTGTGGGCACGGTTTGTTGCCGATGGTTAGTTCGACGTTGAGAACGCCTTTGGTCTCCGATGGGTTGCCGCCGAAGTCCTTGAGTACCATGTTGGTTTTATCGGGTCTTCGGCCCCTTTTCCAAGTTTTCGAAAGTTGCGTAAGGCATGAGGTTGATGCCGCTCCCTCATCGACCAGCATTTTGGAGATCGGCTTGCCGTTAACGAATCCTTTAACGTATAACGGTTTCGATGCCGATTTTCGGTCCCTTCGGGCTTGTCGAAGATGGCCTGGTCCGACGAGATTGTTAGTTTTGTCGGGTCATCTTCGATAGCACCTGCGTCGCCGGGGCGCTGAACTCGGCCGACAATACGAAGACCATGTTAACCGATGCGGTAGCTTTACTTTTCCCTTTGGCTGCCCTTCCGGCTCGGTCGGCTGGACTTTCCTCGGCTTGTTCTTTGATGGCCATAGCGTTCTCCCGCTTGGGTACCCATCGTCTCTTGATCTTGCCCGTCGACGGCGTTGTTCGTATATCATTTGTCTCACCTCGTCCGCTCTTCCTTCACGCTTGAGCCGTTGAATTCTCCTCTTAAGGTCTTTGTAAATAGATTGGACGGGCACCATTGGGGGTTGGCCGATTCCTCATCGTCGGCTTCTTCATCATCGCGATTGTCTCCATCCTGGTTTTCATCGATGAAGAAGTCTTGATAGATCGGACCGAGCCGATCGTGGACGGGTCGCCGTCTTTGGTATAGTTGGACGGCTCTGGGGATGAACCGGACAGGGGTTGCAGACGACGAACTCCCGTGTTCGTCATCGTTATGGTGATCGTTACATGCTGGGCAATCTTCCAGTGTTGGTAGTCTCATGCCGGATTCCCAGCAATGCCTGAAGAAGCCGCAATACCAATGTGGATCATCATGGCTCGCCGTGTTCCGTCGGCTCTGGACTCTTGGCTCGTGCCGACGAGGTGCTTCATCGTAAATTTCTTCACGCCGAGACCGATACTGATGGTGATATCGGCTTCGGTCGTGGATCGGCTGTCGGCCAGCCGACCTGATGACTGGGTGCACCATGTTAATCTGTGCAGTGTGGTTTCTAGTCTGGTCCTCTCCTGTTTTGGCCTCGATCAACGTATCGGCTAAGCCATGCGCCATTCTGTCATGTTGATCGGCTCGCCGAGGCCGGTATGGACTGTGTTGACCGGGAACGGATTGCCGTCTACTTTCATGGACCAACTTGAGTCAGCAAACTTTAACTTCCGGCCTCGATGGCCGACTAGATTTCTTGCCAAGACTTTGCAATCGTTCGTGGCGTGAGATGTGGAGTTGTGCCACTTGCGGTACTTCTTCTTTTTCAATTCTTCGGCCGACGGGATCACATGATTTTCGGGCAACTGAATCTGTTTCTCCTTGAGAAGTAAATCAAAGATCTTGTCGGCTTTAGTGATGTCAAAATCGTATTTTTCTTCTTTAGTCGTCTTCACAGCCACCGCGACGATGGCCTTCTTGTTCTTATCCCATTCGCGCCGCCACTTCCGTTTCATCGTCGTCGGACCCGTAATCTGAATCGACGATGACTTGCGTTATGGTTTTGACGGCCTTCCCGGTTTCTTGGAAACGTTGTTCATGGGCCGTCACCTTCGCGCCAGTGGGCTAGACTATCGAAGTCCTGCGCGAGAATCGTTCCCGATCGGCGTGATCAAACCATGGAAGGCTAAATCGGCCAGTGGGCGTCCGATAGCACCAGTTGTAGCATCGGTTTCTCATTTCTCTAAGCGTTGAATGTAGTCCCGGACCGATTCATTGTGTTTCGCTGACGTGGTGAGGTCCGACAACTTCATTTCATGGTTGCTTAATAAAAATAGTGTGAAACGCTTCTCAAGATCGGCCCAACTCGAATTGAGTTGTACGGCAACGAGGAGAACCAAGTGAAGGCCGATCCTGAAAGAGAAAGGGGAAATAGCCGAACTCTCAAGGGGTCGAGCCGATGCTTCACCACACCGTGCCAAGAATCGGCCGACATGCTCATAGGTAGAGACGTTGTCTTGTCCCGAGAATTTGGAGAAGTCCGGGATCTTGTATCGGTTGGGCAGCGGGACCCTTTCAAAATGTTCGGATAAGGGTACCGATACATATTCCCCGAATCTTTTGGTTTGAGGCCGAACTGATCCCGCATAACGTCTGCGATTAGTTCGGCCCAGTCCTATTATCTTGTTGTATCGGCTCATATGGGTCATACGGCATGTGTGCTTGCCGATACATCGTGGCGGTGTTCGAGGTCGGTAATGGTGATCCCGACGGCCCCCTTGGTACGGTAGCGATGATCGGCGGGCGGCAACCGAGGTTCCTGTCGTGGCGTTGGCGGGTCTGGGAACAACGCGGCCCTCGACATTCTCCGCCGCCGCGAATCAATCGGCTCCGCTGCCGAATATTATGGAACATGTTGTCGAGTTGACCTTGAGGGAACGGCTGTCGGTTTAAAATAGTGACCGTTGGTTTTACAGCTATCTCGCTTGGACTCAAGTGGCCGACTCCTCTGGTGGGTTGGGTTGCGCTATTAGTGGAAGCGGCCGATCTTGGGTGACTAGTGTCCTGTAACCGGAAACCGGTCATCCACGAAATATGTGGGGCCCCGTTGCTGCTCGGCCACCTTGGCATCAACCACGTGGGAAATCATATTATTGAGGGTATTGACCAGGATGCGCTTTCTGGTTGACCGTAGCGTGATGGACAAAGTCGATCCGATCTTGCAAAGACTACGCGGTGAATCGTCCCGCACTTGAATCGGCTCTTCCACTTTCTGTTTGCCATTCGCATCACTTGATGAGGAGGCCTTGATATCGTTGAGGCTGAACTTGTACTTTTGGTGCACAGTCCCAGACCTCGTTTGGGTGAAAGATTGAAGATAATTATTCTGGAGTTCTTCCACAATTTTCTTATACTCGGCTTGCTGTTCAGCCGATAGTTGATCCATCTTTACAGGTACGACATTGTCCTGTGTGATGCCAAGGATCTTGGAATCGACCATCTTGCCGGCAGAGTCTATTCGTCCGAGTCGAGTCGACAAAGACAGTCCCACTGGGCGTGCCAAGAAGCGTGTTGACGAGAAATCTCTCTCACGCGCTGGCCTGGGAGATCTGCTTGACTCCAGTGCAGGTCCTTCTCAGCTGCCTACAGCGTGTAGAGCGTGCCAGTTGATTTGATCTAACAATCAACAAGAAAGAAAACAAGGAAGTATTTGTCAAGCGTTAGGTCAAGTCCCCGCGAGATCGGCCAAGGAAATCCATGAACGTATATATGTTATTCCAAACCATATTTGGGCCAAGCAACCAAAACGTATCGGCAATACCGAGATGATCATCAGTCGTCCGATCCAAATATAACGAAGAATAATAAATATACAGATCAACAGACTAGCCGATACTGGGAAACTAACATCAAATCGGCTGATATTCCAGTGAATCTCATGTAGACATAATATTCCTAGATCAAAGATGTAAACAAACACAATCTAGGCATAAAAGATAGCCCTAACACAAGTCTAATAACAATCACGTTAAAAGAAACACACTGGGGTGAATAAGGTCGGCTGAAACCCCGACGCTATCTCCAGATAATGTAAATCCAAAAGAATAGATTACTGATGGTTCTAAAGACGACTCAATAGTTCAGTCTTGATGCAGCATTAAGTATCAAAAGAAACATCCAATCTATTACTTTCGATTTACACTTCGTGAGATGGTAGATATTACAACGAACCAACCAACCCTTAGACCTTGCCTTGTTGACCACATACTCTCGACAAGATGAGTCAACTACAAGATAGATCTAAGCACTGAATTGGTTCATATGCATTATATGATATATGTCGCGGTAAAACTATTGAATCCAATGTATCATTGCGATGGAAGCATTAGAAACAAGTAATCTCACCACTAACGACAAACATGTACCTGAGTTTGGGGATCGAGACGATGTAGCCCAAAGCCAAACAGGGTGTTCGTCCAAAAGGAAAAGGATGGCGATGCGCCGAAGATTAGATTGATTGAATTGTTCCCATACAGAGGGTCTTGGGTCCTATTTATACCCAAGATACAAATATTTGTAACAACTTTGGACTCTATCTAAACTACTGTTTAAACATCATATCATCCCTAGCGAGATCCATAACGTATTACAACCAACAATTTAACAAATTTCTATATTACAGATATAATTGCTGTTACAGGACTCTATCCATAAGTGGCAATATCTTTAAACGCGCAATTAGCAACCGAATCTTCCACTTATCTTCAAGCTTCTGCGTTAAACACGGTTTCATCTCTTCTGAACTCAAAATCAGCTGTCGGCTGTTCCCATTCAATCCATCCTCAGCCGACCAGCCCTGCAGCCGATCAATCTTTTAGCCGATACAACTCCTGCCTTCGGCCGATCCGATTCCACTTCCCCTTTCAAGACTTAGGAACCCATTACCAAATTCCAGTGTTAACATCTTGCTACTTCACCTACTGACTCTTGGGTATTTGATACCGGATCAGTAGCTCATATTTGCAAATCGTTGCAGGGAATGAGAAGTAGAGGCTTGAGAAGGGGTGAGGTGAACCTGCGCGTCGACAATGGAGCAAGCGTTGCTAAAGTTGCTGTCGGCACAGTACCACTTCATCTACCTTCAGGATTAGTTTTGGAATTAAATAATTGTTATTGTGTTCCAACACTATGTCAAAACGTTATTTCCGCTTCATGTTTGCAAGCGGAAGGATATGAATTTAGATCGATGGACAATGGTTGTTCAATATATCTTAGAGATATGTTCTATTTTCATGCTCCATTGGTGAATGGATTATACGTTTTGAATCTTGAAGCGTCTCCTATCTATAACATTAATACGAAAGGCAACTCCTAAATGATACAAACCCCACGTTTATCCGGCATTGTCTCTTAGGCCATATAAATAAGAAACGCATGGAGAAGCTCCATAAGGATGGACGCTTCACTCTTTTGATTTTGAATCATTTGAGACATGTGAGTCTTGTTTACTTGTTAAGATGACAAAGGCACCTTTCACGGGACATACCGAAAGAGCAAGTGACTTGTTGGCACTCGTACATACCGATGTATGTGGACCAATGAGCTCAACGGCCGAGGTGGTTATCGCACTTCATTACCTTTACCGATGACTTTAGCGATATGGTTATATCTACTTAATGAGGCATAAGTCCGAATCCTTTGAAAAGTTCAAAGAATCCCGAATGAAGTACTAATCATTTAGGGAAAACAATCAAGTTTCTACGATCGGATCGTGGAGGGGAATACTTGAGCCAAGAGTTTGGTAATCATCTCGAAAGATTGTGGAATTGTTCCACGAGTTGACTCCGCCAAGAACTCCACAATGGAACGGAGTGTCCGAACGCGAAATCGCACCTTGTTGGACATGGTGCGGTCGATGATGAGCCAAAGTGATCTTCCGTTATCCTTCCGGGATATGCCCTTGAAACACTGCGTTCACACTAAATAGAGTTCCATCTAAGTCGGTTGAAAAGACACCATATGAGATATGGACAGGCAACCCCTAGTTTGTCTTTTCTCAAAATTTGGGGATGTGAGGCTTATGTAAAACGTTTACCTAACAAGCTCACACCCAAATCGACAAGTGCTTCTTTGTGGGATATCCTAAGGAAACTAAGGGATATTACTTTTATAATCGGGAACAAGGCAAAGTGCTTGTCGCCCGACACGGTGTTTTCTTGGAGAAAGAGTTTCTTTCAAGAAATGTTAGTGGGAGCAGGGTGCATCTTGAAGAAGTTCAAGAAACACCAAAAATGTTTCAATGACCACGGAACCACAACAGAGGAGCAAAGTGTTGCGCCACCGGTTGTAGATACACCATCCCCACGGAGGTCGAAAGATCACGTCGTGCACCGACAGTCACAGTGTGGAACAACGTGATATATTGTTGTTGGACAACGATGAGCCTAAGACCTATGAGGAAGCGATGGTGGGACCCGATTCCAACAAGTGGCTTGGAGCCATGAAATCCGAAATAGAATCCATGTACGACAATCAAGTTTGGAACTTGGTTGATCCACTGATGGTGTCAAAACCATTGAGTGTAAATGGGTTTTTAAGAAAAAGGTTGATATGGATGGAAATGTTCACATCTATAAGGCGCAATTGGTGGTGAAAGGTTTTAAACAGATTCAAGGAGTTGATTATGATAAAACCTTCTCGCCCGTCGCAATGCTTAAATCTATTCGGATTATCCTAGCGATTGCTGCATATTTCGATTATGAGATATGGCGAGATGGATGTCAAAATGGCTTTCCTAAATGGAAACCTAAGCGATGATGTATACATGATACAACCTCGGGTTTTGTCGATCCAGAATCGCGGAAAGATATGCAAGCTACGTAAATCCATTTATGGATTGAAGCAAGCATCTCGGAGTTGGAATATTCGTTTTGATGAAGTAATCAAAGGGTTTGGTTTCATCAAAAACGAAGAGGAGGCCTGTGTTTACAAAAGGTCAGTGGGAGCGCAATTGTATTTCTAATCTTATATGTGGATGACATATTGTTGATTAGAAATGATATCCCTATGCTAGAATCCGTCAAGTCTTCATTGAAAAATAGTTTTTCCATGAAAGACTTAGGGAGGCAAGCATACATATTAGGCATTCGGATCTATAGACATAGATCCAAGAGGCTAATTGGATTAAGCCAAAGTACATACATTGACAAGGTGTTGAAAAGGTTCAACATGCATGATTCCAAGAAAGGTTTCTTGCCCATGTCATGGCATTAATCTTAGCAAGAATCGTGTCCTCAGACACTTGATGAGCGGAATAAGATGGGTATGGTTCCATATGCTTCGGCAATTGGATCCATCATGTATGCCATGCTTTGTACACGTCCGATGTCTCGTACACTTTGAGTGCTACGAGCGATACGCCGATCTAGGTGAAGGTCACCGGATCGTAAAGAATATCCTTAAGTACTTGAGAAGAACTAAGGATATGTTCCTAGTCTATGGAGGTGAAGAAGAGCTCGTTGTAAGTGGTTACACCGATGCTAGCTTCCAAACGGACAAGGATGATTATAGATCGCAATCTAGGATCGTGTTCTGCCTGAACGGAGGCGTAGTCAGCTGGAAGAGTTCCAACCAGGATACTGTTGCTGATTCTACAACGGAGGCCGAGTACATTGTTGCTTCGGAAGCGCAAAGGAAGTTTTAGATCAAGAAATTCATTTCGAGCTTGGTGTGATGACTAGTACGACTAGTCCAATGTCTCTCTATTGTGATAATAGTGGAGCCATTGCGCAAGCCAAAGAGCCGAGGTCACATCGAAGTCCAAACACATACTTCGGCGATATCATCTCATCCGCGAGATAGTGGACAGAGGTGATGTCAAGATATGCAAAGTGCACACGGATCTCAACATAGCCGATCCGCGACAAAACCTCTCCTCGGCCAAAACGTGAGGCGCACACAAGAGCAATGGGTATTAGATACTTACATGATTGACTCTAGTGCAAGTGGGAGATTGTTAGTGATATGCCCTAGAGGCAACATGGAGATGTTGGATATCATGGTCAACGTTTATATATTTATGAATAAAGTGTTATTCGGTTCCATGAAATAGACATCTTGTATTGATCAATAAGTACGTGACTTATTTATGAGACTCTATATGTATGAATCTATTTCTAAATGATCCTCGATCATATATCATATTATTGGAACTAATATGATTCTAAGATCGGCATGTTTATTGATTGATGATCATGTCTCATAGATCATGGGTATGGAGATACCAAATCAATAAACATGGACATATGTGTTAGAGAACACATTGTTGGATAGACCCACCACGAGACACTACAGAATTAATGTGTCATTAGTTGGTCTCGTAGTGTTGGTACAAAGTCCTTAGACCTGAGATCACCATGGATTCCAACATGTGTAGTAGCCTACTTTGGGACTACCAAACGCTATTCCATAACTGGGTAGTTATAAAAGTAGTCTTCGGGTTTGCTATGAAACATGGAGTGGGATGTGAGTGATCAAGATGGAATTTGCCCCTCCTTTGGAGAGATATCTTCTCGAGCCCCTCGAGGTAATGGATTATGGAAATGCATGGCCATGCTAAGTTGATTGAGGAGTCAATCAACAGACAGATAATCCAATACGGTTCGAGTGAATGGTTAAGCTATTGAAGGGATGGCACACATCTTGCCTATAGCTTAATTGGTATCGTGAGGCAAAGATTTGTGTACACATTACAGGTTCAGAGCCGATATTATATTCTTGTATACTATGGTGTCAATATGTGCCGCTAGACACCGTGTTGACAGTCCGGTGAGTTGGACTCGAGCCGACGATTGGCTAAGTTAGACTATAGCCGAAACCGAGTATACCCGAACCTACGTGGTCGCACGCTTAAGGGGATAAGAACAGGCATTCGAGTTGGACTCGGGATACGGCTCGATCGGATAGGGATCCGATCGGATAGAGTCCTATGGTCTTACGACGTATGGGCGGTCGACTCTATGAGATTCGGATAGGATCCGATTTGAAATAGAGTCCCGATCAGCCACTAGTCCCAGTCGGCCAACTCTATATAAAGGGGTGAGGGGTGGAGAGCTGAGATATATCAATTGAAGTCAATTGCGCCGAAATCAATCTAATCACACGCGGCTTTAGAAGTCGTCGAGATCAATCTCCACGGAAACCTTCCCACCTTCGAGCCAAAACCCTAGCCTTGCATCGCGTGCTAGCACACAGGTGTTCGGCGTTCTGTTCCCGGACGTGTGGATACCGGTAGAGGCGCTGCTACGTTGCGGCGCTGTTGATCGGTTAGGAATCGGCTGTGGTGGAATCGGCTGCGGTCGAGCGCGTCGGAGCGAGGTGCGAGAACGCGGTCAGACGACTCGGCGAATCGGCTGTCGGCTTGCGGGAATCGGCTGTCATCGGCCAGCACAGTTCCAGATCGGATAGCCCTGATTGGTTGTTTCCGTTGCATACTCCAATCGGTAACGCTCTATCGGCCCTTACTTGCAAGTGTTCCTGGTTTGCGCGGTGGAAAAGTTTTGTTTTCGGCTAGCGTAGCCTCCGCGTAACCCTTTACCATCTTCTCACCAGCGGCGAGCGGGAGCCGACGGCAACAGCGAGCTGAGCGGAAAATTGATGTTGTTGTGTTTTATTGTATATAGTGGATTTTGTTGTATATATGTGTGAACAAATTTGTGAACAATTTGTTGTATACATGTTTAATTTTTGTTGTTGCATTTTATTGTATTCGATTTCGATGTTGTTTGCATATATATGTATGTTATGTGTGTTATATATGTGTGTGTTATGTATTTAGACATCTATGCAAATCTATATGTGTGTGTGTAAATAGGCAGCAAGCTAACAACAGGAGGAGGAATTAAAAAAATAAAAAAAATCTTTAGTCCTCGTTGAAGCCACCAACCGGGACTAAAGATGACGGAGTCACCACGTGGCGTCGCCATCTTTAGTCCCGGTTGGTGGCTTCAACCAGGACTAAAGATGCATCTCTAGTCCCGGTTATTTAACCGGGACTAGAGATCGCCCATCTCTAGTCTCGGATTCGTAGTCCCGCTTGACAACCGAGACTACTTAGGGTTACGAACCGGGACTAGTGTGGCTTTCTCTAGTAGTGTACTATATACATGTCATGTTTAATATGATTTTTTTTTGAATTAAATATTTCTAACCATCCAAAAACTTGATAGGTATTTTTCGGTAGTTGGTTTTACCGTATCACTAAAACCAAATGCATTCGATGGTTCAAACTACAAAAGATGGAAGACACGTGCACTATTGTGGTTGAAAACTATGCAATGTTTCTTTGTTTCACAGGGCAAACTGACCAAGCGGCCTCTGTTGCCTGAGAAGGAGGCTAAATTCGAGTCTACGGATTGTTTGTTCTGTAGAGCATTAATCAGTGTACTAGTATACTAGCTGACAACATAGTGGATGTGTACATGCATATGTCCTCTGGGAAGGATATGTGGGATGCACTGGAGGCCAAGTTTGCAGTCTCCGATGCTCGCAGTGAGCTGTATGTCATGAAGCAGTTCTATGACTATAAAATGGTCGACGACCGTTCTATAGTAGGGCAAGCTCGTGAGATTCAGGCGCTAGCAAAGGAACTTGAGAACAACAGCTGCGAGTTGCTAGACAAGTTTGTGGCGGGTGGCATTATTGCCAAATTGCCATCTTCTTGGTCAGACTTTGCCACTTCTCTAAAACACAAGAGGTAATAGTTCAATGTTACTGATCTCATTAGCTATTTAGTTGTTGAGGAGAAGACGAGAGCAAAGGACAAACATGGTAAAAAGGTAGAGGAAGGTTGATCTGAAGTTTACTTCAGGAAAGACCGTGCAGCTAAAGAATATGCATCATGTCCCCTCAATAAAGAAGAATCTTGTCAATGGCTCTCTACTTTGTAGAGATGGTTTTTAAACTTGTGTTTGAGTCCAATATGTGTGTCATATCTAAATATGGAACATTTGTTGGTAAAGGTTATGACAACGAAGGCTTGTTCCGTTTTTCTTTGGATGAAGCATGTAATAATGTTGTGAACCATGTGAGCAATGGTGATGAGTCCAATATGTGGCATTTGCAACTTTGTCATGTGGATTTTGGTTGTATGACGCGCTTAGCTAACATGAGTTTAATCACAAAATTCACTTTTGTCAAAGGTTCTAAGTACCAAACTTGTGTTCAAGCGAAACAACCTTACAAGTCTCACAAAGCATCAGAGGCGAGAAATTTGGCATCTCTAAAACTTGTTTATTCTGATCTGTGCGAAATGAACGGCGTATTGACAAAAGAGGAAAAAATACTTCATAACACCTATAGATGATTGCACTAGATTTTGTCATGTATTTATTAAAAACAAAGGATGAAACATTGAATTACTTTAAAATCTATAAGGCTAAGGTAGAAAACCAACTTGAAAGGAAAATCAAACAGTTAAGGTCTGATCGAGGTGGAGAGTATTTTTCAAATATGTTACCTCATTTTGTGAAGAGTATGCAATTATTCATGAGAGGACATCTCCCTATTCACCTCAATCAAACAGAATTGCCGAAAGAAAGAATCACACTCTAACTGAGTTGGTGAATGCCATGTTAGACATGGCGGGGCTTTCAAGGAATGGTGGGGTGAGGCTATATTGACTGCATGTCATGTCCTGAATAAAATTCCAACTAAGAATAAAGAAGTAACACCATTTGAGGAATAGAAAAATACAAGATTAAATCTATCATATTTGCGCACGTGGTTATGTTTGGCTAAGGTCAATGTGCCTATAGTCGAAAAGTGCAAAGTTGGATAAAAAACTGTGGATTGTATGTTCCTTGGTTATGCTATCCACTACGTGGGATATATATTTTTAATTGTAAATTCTAGAGTACCAGACATACGTGTAGGTATAATTTTCTAGTTCAGAGATGCTATATTTTTTTAGAATGAATTTTCCACAAAAGATGCACCTAGCACTTCTAGTCAAGAACCAGTTTTATTCCCCGAGTCTTCTATGCTGATAGAACATGATGATCAAACGCCTGTGGAAAATCCTAAGGAGGATAGATATATAGCTACTCGAAAAAGTAAGAGACAAAGGACTGAAAAGTATTTTGGTGATGACTATATTGTATAACTTGTGGATGACACTCCTAGAACTATAGAAGAGGCATATTCATCTCCTGACGCTGACTATTGGAGGGAAGCGATCCGTAGTGAGATGGACTTGATTATGTCTAATGGTACTTGGGAAGTCATCGAACGTCCATGCAAGTGCAAACATGTAGGATACAAGTGGATTTTCAAGAAAAAGCTTAGGCCTGATGGTACAATTGAAAAGTACAAGGAAAGGCGTGTGGCCAAGGGTTATACCCAAAAAGAAGACGAAGATTTTTTTCGACACTTATCCACCAGTTGCTCACTTGACCATGATTCGAGTACTACTTGCTCTGGCAGTCTCTCATGGTCTTCTTATTCATCAGATGGACGTTAAAACAACTTTTCTTAATGGAGGGTTAGAGGAGAAGATCTATATGGATCAACCAGACGGGTATGTATTAGAAGGTCAAGAAGAAATGGTGTGTAAGCTATTGAAGTCCTTATATGGCCTTAAGCAAGCACCTAAGCAGTGGCATGAGAAGTTTGAGAAAATGTTGACATCTGTTGGCTTTGTTGTGAACAAAGTTGACAAATGTGTGTATTATCGCTATGGTGAGGGAGAGGGAGTGATCTTGTGTTTATATGTCGATAACATATTGATCTTATGAACTAGCCTCAATGTGATTGAGGAGGTCAAGGACTTTCTGTCCAAAAGTTTTGAGATGAAAGATTTGGGGGGTGACTGATGTTATTCTTAACATTAAGCTACTGAGAGGAGATGATGGTGGGATTACACTTGTGCAATCCCACTATGTTGATAAAGTCTTGAGTCGCTTTGGTTATAATGATTGCAAGCCAGCTCCTACTCCTTATGATCCCAATGTGTTATTAAGGACAAACCAAAGAATAGCACAGGATCAACTGAGATACTCTCATATCATTGGTTCATTGATGTATTTAGCTAGTGCAACGATACCTTACATCTCATTGGCGTGCTTTGAAAAGAGTAATGCGCTATCTAAAAGGCACCGTGAGCTATGGAATTCACTACCAAAAAGTACTAGAGGGCTATAGTTATTCAAACTGGATGTAGAACTCATAACATTAGACACTGCCACTGTTGAAGTCGAGTGGCTTTGTGAGCTCCTGATGGATTTGTCGATGGTTGAAAAAACAATACTAGCTATTCTGATGAACTGGGATAATCAAATGGTGATTATTAAGCTGAACAGTTCGAAGGACAACGTGAAGTCATCTAGGCATATAAAGAGAAGACTGAAATCTATCAGAAAGCTAAAAAACTCTGGAGTGATAGCATTGGACTATGTCCAAACTTCTAAAAATCTGGCAGATCAATTCACTAAGGGTCTATCGCGTAATGTGATAGACACTGCATTGAGTGAGATGGGGTTGAGACCACTTGAGTTACACAATAGTGATAACATGTCCTATGTAATCGGAGATCCCGTGAATTAGGATAGCGAAACAAGCTATTGGGTGATTGGGAGAGGAGACCCTTAAAGGACCCATTTCTTTGATGTACTTTTCTCCTTATCTGTATGGCAGGTTGGTACATACATTAATATGATCCGAGTGGTTTTTATAAACCAGAGATATTGGCCTACAGAACATCTTAGAAGGAACACACCTATATGAGTCCGACTGCTAGTAATAATCTATATAGATTTGGGTTATCTATAGATACTCATGAAAAGGCCTGGAATACGACTTATATATTACAAGCAGAGAGCATGTTAATGGCAACCTAGTATCAACCTAGTATCAGTTAAGGAATTGAGTAAAATTAAGGGGGACAAAAATCCTAATGCAAGATATATTGCAGCTCTACCAGACAGAACATCCTATCATATATCCACATTACTGAATATTTGTTCAAACGGAAGTAGCCATGGCATTAATTAATTGATTTGGTCTGAAATCAGATCTCGAAGGAAAAGAGACATGAAAACATCAAGACATTTGAACCTACATTTATTATCTCTTTTAGAGTTGTGATTGATAATTGGACAGTTTATTAGTACTTGTTTTTGCCCAAGACAGAAATTACCAGCTGAAAACCTTGCCAATGTACCATTTGTGTCAGCTGCAGAACTGGGAGCACTTCAACTTGTCAAAAGGATCGTTCGGTCAACACATTTTCCTAGCAACTAGCAACACATCATGAGCCATTCACACATCGGCGTGCCAGTTCACCTAGGCACCAAAATTGACTTGTTCTTCAGGTATATAGATTAACAACACATGTGATCTTTGTTCTTTGTTCTTCAAGTATATAGATTAACAAAAACAGACTCATACAAGCCTACAGGACACTTCCTCTATTCTAAAAGACATCAAAATAGGAAGACTGAAAAGGATATGCGATGATTATGGAGGTCAATACCCTCCCCTAGCAACACAGCATGTACCAACCTAGGCACCACCGCACCAAAGGTAACATAGCGATCTTACTCTTCAAGAAAAACATAAACAGAATAAACTCGTGCAATAGATATTCCTGATGCCTCCTATGCCTACGGGGCAATTTGTTGAAGGTGAAAAATATGGGATCACTAGACGATAAATGTATATGTATGTGAAGGAGCATTAGGAGTGGATCGACCAGAACTGAGAATCAAACTCTTTCAATCGATCTCTCTCTGTGTATATAAGTGTTCTACCTCTAATTTTGACAGACATTCACATGCTACATAAAAACACAAATATATTTTCCCTAAAAGAAAGTCGTGTGTATTTAAAGTTGGGTAGATAGACTGCAAAGTCTTCTACTATTCAATACTGCATCATAATCCCTTCTCGTAAGCACTAGCCTTCCCTGTCCCTTAATCCGGAGAGATGAAAATAACAACACAAAGAAGCCAAGACCTGCTTCAGTCAACCGCACATTCAGTACTTACCTATACATGTAAGGGTGAATCAGTTGTCATAGACCTTCAGTTCTTTTTCCATGCATTGGCAATAAGCATTCAGGATTTGTACTGGAAATAAACAAACTATAGAAAATGAGTGTCGAAACTTGGTTTCGGCAATATATTTTCTGGGGTCGCAGTCGAGATCGCCAAACACAATGGGTTAGGAGAAGAAGAAGATTTAGACAGGTTCAGGCCCTCTCGTGAGGTAATACCCTACTCCTGTTTCGGTGGATTCGATCCGCCGAGTGTCTTTATTGATCTCATGATCTAAGGCTGAAAGCCTAAAGCTGATTTTCTATCGGAATTTCTGATCTAGAATCTGATATCCCTCAAGGGACGCCCCTTACCCCCCTTATATAGTCTTGGGAGGATGGGTTTACAAGTCGGAAACCCTATCTTATTCTAAGTTGGTTTCCTCAATCTTACCAAACCGTGACTATAGGCCGATTGCCTTATCTCTATCGGCAACCGTAACACCCAAGTCAAGTTCGGCTTACAGATATAGCAGGCGCAATCTATCCCTACCTCTAGTCGGATAAGCTTGCCATGTAGATACCCGATTGCCACAATCTCCACAGTAGCCCCCGAGTCCTTTTCAGTCGACGAGACAACTCAGCTTCAGACCAAAACAGCACTCAACCAAAAAATCTCTTTGACCGAGTGCTTTTGGCGACGAGTGATTCCATCATCTCTGCCTGAATCTTCCCGAGTGGCTTCAAAGACTGTGAAGGGCTGGAAAATATCTAAAAAATTTCTCAAAAATAAATATCTAGGTGCATCTCCTGATGCACCTAATTAGGTGTAGCCCCCGACTATGTGGTTAGTCAAAAATAGGCTAAGCATATAGTCAAGAACTATAAAAAATCATCTTCATGTAGATGCCTAGCTCATGCTAAAGCAATCATAGAAATCTCATTACTCGGCAAGTTCATACTTATCCGAGTGAATTTGCCCGAGTCATCTCAGAACAAATAATTCAATCAACCCTCATGGGTAAAAAGCACTCGGTAAGCTCTTGCTCATCCGAGTGGATTTGCCCGAGTAATCCCGGAATAAATATTTCATTCATCCCTCATGGGAAAACAAGTTCTTTCAATCATATGAAAAATATGACCAAGTTATTAAATAGCTTTTGCCATAATACTGGTCTCAATCTTATAAAGATCTTCACCAAGGTGGAAAACAAACAGCATTGGTAAGATTACCCGACCAAATGCCAAAAAACCAAACAGCCCTTGTTCACCAAGGCAGCTATAAAAACTCAGCTGTTGGTCACCTTCCAAATTGCATCGTGCCAGCTTCTCATGAAGTCAAGCAAACCGCGGTATGGAAGGATCTTTAAAGGTATAGGGCACTCGGACACGCGCATATTGCCAGGGCAAATCTGCTTAAGCTCATCCGCTTAAGTCCCTAAGGACACGTATCGGACCACACCTTATCTGGGTCGTAGATTTTCTTATGGGCTCGGCCCACTCACCAGAAAACCTAGCGCAACCCTCAAATCTTTCTATAAAGATGCGAGGTCGTCCCCGCCTCTTCGTCTTCCAAACGATTCCCCTTTTCGCGCACTGTTAAACAGCTTCACCGCGGAGAACCCTAGACTCGCGCGCTCCCAAATCCATCCATCTAAGAGCTCGCTCTCTGCAACAACCAGCCTCCACAGCCAAATCTCCCACGTTCCATCGCCAAAGATCCAACTTTTTCCAGCCAGATCCACTTCCCATCAACCCATTCTCATGGCGGAGGAAAAAAGGATTCCGTTCGACCAATGGGCCGCCTCGGATGTGAGGGAATCCACCCTCAAGGAGATGGTGAAGCACGGCGTGCTTCCGCCAAAGGAACTTGTGGGATGGCGCCCGGCGGCGGGGGAGGACTTCCCGACCCCAAACACCGGTGAGCTCGTTGTCTTCACTTCCTTTTTCTATTGCGGGTTCAGCCTTCCCACCTCCGAGTTCTTTCGGGGCTTCGGACTACTATGGGCTTCACCTCTACCATCCGAACCCCAACTCAATGCTTCACATAGCACTCTTCATTCATGTGTGTGAAGCCTTCCTTGGCATTCTTCCTCACTTCCATCTCTTCCGTCGTATGTTCTATCTCGAAACCCCATCCGAACAAGGATCAACCTTGCTTCGTTGGCGGGGCAGCTTTCAGCTTCGCGGATCTCTCCGCAAAGACTACTTTTATCTCCCTTTGAAATCTTCCAACAAGGGCTGGCACACAGCGGTTCTACATCGCAATCTCGAACCCAGCCGCCTTCCTTCGTCGGTCTTCCCCGTCCCCAAGCCGTCTTGGAGCACCGTGCCGGTAGCCCAAGATTGGGATGAGGCCAACGATCGCTCGCAAAGATCCCGACGATGAAGAAGAGGGTCTTCGCGGGAACAAATCACTCGGCACTTCATCGTGCCGACCGGCGCGATCAAGGAGCGGTCGAAACCGGCCTTCGAATATGAAGGCGGGACGGACTCCCATCGGGAAGACCCATCCACTCACATACGAGATCCCGAAGATTCGGATGTACAAACTCTTCTCATCCGGGATTGCGGTCGAGCGGGCCCTCATTCTCGCCAGTCCTTCCCTTCAAGATCCACCGACCTCCTCCTCCGTAAGCCGATGGTTGCTTCATAGCATCTCTCGATCTTGACATCATGTCTCTTAATGTTGCACTTTCTTTCTTCGCAGAAAACGCCTCTATCACCTCCAAGCCATACAAGGTGGCTCATGACGACGCGCCGCATCGCCCGCCAAGAAGCGTGGCGAGATCAAAATCCGAGCGACCCGGTCGGGAAGCGGGCGGCGCCGAGTGGAGACTCGAACAAGCGCGCGAGCAAGAGGAGGCGATCATCGAAGACTCGGATGACGACGTCCCGGCCCCTCCGGTCGATACTCCGCCTCTAAGGCGATCACCGCGGACGGCGCCGAAGATCCGCCGGTCATCCAGTATGCTCAAACCAAAGTCCGAACTCTTTCGCGGAAAACTTTTCTTTATCTTTGCTGTATTCACTTTCGCAGAGGCCCTGGGACATAGATCCCGCCGAGAGGGTGAAGGGCCGACTCCGGCCGCTGGTCCCAAAGTGCCAAGGCCGTAGAGCCAAAACCCGGAGCCCGCAACCGAGTGCGAGCGTTCGAGAAACAACCTTCGCCTCCGAAGGAGGACGCCCCTAGGAAGGAGCCCCCGACGCGTCGGGATATCCGCTGGAAAGGTCATCGGCCGGGAAACCCGAGGCTGCGGCTCAAGCACCCCGACCGGGGTCACTCGCGCAGAGCCCGAAGAAGAAGAAAAGCCCGCCGCTCCACCTAGGCGGCCACCGAAAGCGGTGAGACTTGCTTCAAGCATTCCTTCGTTCTTTCAATTTTGAATCTTTCATGTCTTCATTTGTCTTTCTTGCTTGCCACCACGGTAGAAGAGATCCCAGTTGCAGTCTTCGAGACTCGGTTCCCCCGATCGAATCGAGTGGCGGGATTCGGAAGGCGAGAGACAGGCATCATCCTAGACCGGCAAGCCGAAAAGATGAAAGGGATGCCCTTGTCGAGAGCCGAATGAGGCGACCCGACGCTCAACGTAAGCCTTTGTCTTTCTCTTTGATTATATCATCGTTATCTTTCGCCGATCACTCCACTGCTTTCGCGTGCGTAAAGAATATTGCCGCTCAATGGCAAAATCTGAAGTGCTGGAGAAGCTGGTCCCCCACTTAAACTCCTTGGAGGACGTTCAGCGACAGCTGAAAGCCACTCGGGAGGAGGCCGCATCAAGGGAGGCGGCTTTAAGGAGGAGATCGCGGAGCTTCGGGAAGCGAACCTCGACCTCCGCGGATCAATCGGGAGTAAGCCCGCCTCTCCCGGCTTCATTATGATTCTCATGTTGACCTTGGCTATTGATGATCTTCTTTCATTGTAGAAAATTCTTCGAAGGTCCACTCGTTTCAAGTCCAGCTGGAAGCGGTCAGCCTTGATAAGGCCGAGGTGGAGGCCGAGTTTGAAGGTAATCTTTTTTTTTTGAAATCGAATTCCGTGTGCCGCTTTATATCCGAGTGCTTTGACCGATCCGGGACTTTTGGCGCTTATAAGATGAAGACCCGAGCCCAATACGACGTCTTGCTTGGGCGGATCAAATCCAGCGACGAGATACGGGAAGAGGTCGCCAACGCCGCCACGCCGATCTTGCTGTCCTTGTTCGATCAAGGAGTCGGGGCCGCTTCGTTGGAGCCGGTGGAAATATTCGACAAGCTGCGGCGGCTCCCGACCGTGCACGGCCAACATCACCGAAGCGGCCAACATGGGGGCTGGTCGGCTCTTGCACGACCAAGTCCTCTACCCCCAGTGGATATTCACTCGGTCGGGAAGGCTTCGACGGAACAACGGACGAGCGTGCCTTGGACATGCTAAGTGAGGCGCAGAGGCGGCGAAGAAGATATCTCTGGATGTAGTGAACAACTTCAAGATTTAATCTGTCTTTCTAACTTTGCTTTGTAAATGTCGCGTAACCGTAACACTTTGACGTGGAACTTTGTGACTATTTTTAGTTTATTTATGTCAATGCCTTGATTCGAGCTTTTGCATGAAATTTCTTAAGTAGTTTTCGCCCGGCGTCATCAAGCCTAGGCTCGATTAGGTCATCGGAAAACTCTCGGTCCTTAGACACCGAGCTCGAGTCAAAGGACATTTAAACAATGATAAACCAAATTATGCACAAAAGTTGATGAGGAAAACTTGAGCTTTATTGACATGTGTATGCCCCACTCGCTAGCTCAAGAAGTCATCTTGCTTGAGGATGGCAATCAAGGAAAACATGAGGCCTTAGCCAAATTAGGCATAAAATCGTCGAAGATGCTCGATGTTCCGAGTTCTCCACCATTGACCCGTCTTCGCGCTTTAGCCGAAGCACCGGCCGAGTCACTTCGGCGATTATATACGGTCCTTCCCATAAGGGAGATAACTTGTGTCGGTCTTTGGTGGTCGGGATCTTGCGTAGGACCAGGTCGCCAACAATGAAAGCTCGTGCTCGCACGTTGCGACCGTGGTATCTTCCGAGCCCTTGAAGGTATTTGGCCGATTGGATGAGAGCCGCCTCACGGGCCTCTTCCAATCGGGAGAGGTCATCCACTCGGCCGGGGTCGTAGCGTTCATCGTTGAAGCTGCGGACCCGGAGGGACTCATACTCCATCTCGTTTGGCAACATGGCTTCTGCGCCATAGACCAAAAAGAAAGGAGTTTGGCCGGTGGCCCGACTGGGTGTGGTTCGCAGCGACCATAGAACCGAGGGAAGTTCTTGGACCCATTTGCCGGCGTAAGGGCTTAGTCGGTCGAAAACGTGAGCCTTGATGCCTTGAAGGACCATGCCGTTGGCTCGCTCGACTTGTCCGTTGCTTTTAGGGTGTGCTACGATGCATAGCAGATTTTGATTCCGAAGTCCTCACGAAATCCTTGAAGATGCCTCCCGTGAATTGAGTCCCGTTGTCGATTATGATTCGTTTGGGACGCCGAAGCGGTGCACGATGTTAAGGAAGAAGTCTCGTGCTTTGTCAGCAGTGATTGTGGCGACCGGCTTGGCTTCAATCCACTTGGAGAACTTGTCGATTGCGACGAAGAGGTGTGTGAAACCTCCTGGAGCTTTCTTGAAAGGGCCAACCATGTCCAGCCCCCATACCGCGAACGGCCAGGAAAGTGGGATTGTTTGAAGCTCCTGGGCCGGGACATGGCTTTGTCGGGCGAAAACGGCAGCCTTCGCAGTTCTTACAACTTTATCTCGCGTCGGAGACCGCGGTAAGCCGAAGAATCCTTGCCTGTAAGCTTTGCCGACTAGGGTGCGTGCCGCCGCGTGGCTTCCGCATATGCCCGAGTGGATATCTTGGAGTAATTGTTTCCCTTCTTCGGGTGTGATGCACCTCATTAGAATTCCGAGAGGGCTTCTCTTGTATAGATCGAAGTCGACCATGACGTATGCTTGGCAACGACGCTGGACGCGTTCTGCTTCATCCCGGTCATCCGACAGCTCTTGCTGGGTTAAGAATTTGATGAGCGACGTCTTCCAGTCGGTGTCGGTCATGGCGACTTCGTTGGTGGTTTGTTCGTTAGGAGCCGTCTTTGCCATGACGGTTGGTTCGTAGAGATGTTCGACAAAGACGTCTTGGGGCAGCTTCGCACTTAGATCCGAACCGTGCTAGCTCATTGGCAGCTTCGTTGTTATGTCTCGGACATGTGAGAGTTCTAGCCCATCAAACTTGTCCTCAAGCTTGCGGACCTCTTGTCGGTAGGCCTCCATAGTGTCGTTTAAGCAGGACCAGTCCTTCATCACTTGATTGACGACCAGCTGGGAGTCGCCTTTCACAATAAGCCGACGTATCCCGAGTGAGACTGCGAGGCGCAGTCCATGTAGAAGAGCTTCGTACTCGGCGACGTTGTGTGAGGCGGAGAAGTGGAGGTGAAGGACATATCTTAGCCTTTCCCCAGTCGGGGAGATCAGCACGACTCCTGCTCCCAAGCCGGTGATCCTCTTGGATCCGTCGAAGTGCATGGTCCAAGTGTTGGAGGTCTTCCCGAGGCACGTGTTCTTGCTGTTCACCCACTCGGCAAGGAAGTCCGCTAGGGCTTGTGACTTAATGGACGTCCTGGGCTTAAAAGTCAAGTCCAGCGGCATCAGTTCTAGGGCCCACTTGGCGATGCGCCCGGTTGCCTCGCGGTTGTGGATGACATCGCCGAGTGGGAAAGAGGTGACGACGGTGACCGAGTGACCCTGAAAGTAGTGCGCCAATTTCCTCGCGGTTATTAGAACACCATAGAGCAATTTTTGTACCTGAGGGTAGCGGATTTTGGCTCCTGCCAATACTTCGCTAACAAAGTAGATTGGCCTTTGAATCTTCTGGGCCCGTCCTTCTTCTTCGCATTCAACCACAAGGACCGTACTAACCACTTGGTGGGTGGCTGAAACGTACAGCAGCAGGGGTTCCTGGGGCTGAGGCGAAGCCAGGACGGGCGGCGTGGTAAGGAATTCTTTGAAATCTTCAAAGGCCTTGTCGGCTTCCGCGGTCCACCGGAAGTCGTCCGTCTTCTTTAGCATCGAAGAAGGGCATGCCTCGTTCGCCGAGTCGGGATATGAAACGGCTTAGCGCCGCCATGCAGCCGGTGAGCTTTTGGACGTCTTTCGATTACTCGGGGCTTCATGTTTAAGATAGCGTTGATCTTTTCGGATTTGCTTCAATGCCGCGATGTGATACCATGAAGCCGAGCGGTTGCACGATGGAACACCAAAGTGCACTTCTCCGGTTTAACTTCATTCGAAAGCCCGGATGTTTGCAAAGGTTTCTTCTAAGTCGGCGATCGGAGTCTTCTTTCGCTTGGTCTTGATGACAACATCGTCGACGTAGGCTTCAACGTTCTTGCCAATCTGCGTCTGGAAACATCTTTGGATCATGCGTTGGTATATGGCTCGGCGTTTTCGGGCCAAAAGGCATGGTGATGTAGCAAGAAGCCCCAAACGGCGTGATGAACGATGTTTTCAAGCAGTCGGATTCTTTCAAGCTGATCTGGTGATAACCCGAGTAACAATCCAAGAAGCTCAGGAGTTCGCATGCCGTTGAGTCGACGACTTGGTCGATGCGAGGCACCCGAACGGATCTTTGGGGCGGCTTTGTTGAGGTCGGTGTAGTCAACGCACATGCGCCATTGCCCCGTTTTCTTGCGGACCAGGACTGGGTTGGCTAACCAGTCGGGATGAAGGACTTCTTTAATGAAGCCGGCAGCCAAGAGCTTTGCAAGTTCTTCTTTGATCACGTCTTTTCGATCCTGTGTGAACCTGCGTAATCGTTGTTTTATCGGTTTGGCGTCATCTTTGACGTTCAAAGAGTGCTCAATCACCTCCCTAGGAATTCCGGGCATATCGATGGTTTCCAAGCAAAAACATCTTTATTATTTTGGAGGAAGGTGACGAGCGTGCTTTCCTATTTGGGATCTAGGTCGGCACCGATTACAGCAGTTTTGGAGGGATCAGACGAATCAAGGGAGATCTTCTTGGTCTTGGCGTCACCGGATCCTGATTTGGCTATCTTCTTCGTGGGGACTTCGCCCTCTGCCGAAGTCGATGCAGCCAATCGGACTTCTTGTTGGCCACGTAATCTCTCGCGAGATTGGGCCATGTCGCAGCTCTCCTTATCGCAGGTGAAGGCTTGCTTCACATCGCTGCGAAGAGTGATGACGCCGTTGGGACCCGGCATCTTCATGCAAAGATAGGTGTAGTGAGGGATCGCCATGAACTTGGCAAGCGCAGCCTTCCGATGATGGCGTGATATGCGTTTGTTAGTCGGCCACCTCGAAGGTGACGTTTTCGTTCGGAAGTTCTCTCGGGCTCCGAAGGTGACCGGGAGGGAGATATGCCCGAGTGGTGTTGAAGATAGCCCGGATAACTCCGTGGAAGGGGCTGAGCTTGCTTTCAATTCGGCCCTCGGGATCCGCATCTCATCCATGGTCTTGGCAAACAGGATGTTGAGGGCGCCGCCCCATCGATGAGGACGCGCTTGAGCCTGATGTTGCGGACCACGGGGTCCAAGACGAGTGGATAGCGCCCCGGATGAATCACTCGGTCAGGATGATCCGAGCGGTCAAAGGTGATGGCCACTTCCGACCATCGCATATATTGAGGGACTTCAGGTTGAGCCGCATTGACCTCCCGGTCGGTTAGCTTTTGTTTCCTCTTGGACTCATAGGCTAGCGGACCCCCGAAGATGTGGTTGAGCTCCCCCACTGGGTCTTGAAAAGGTTCGGCATTTTCAGCCGCGTTGTTCTTCTTGGCGCCGGACAGCCAGCCTCGTCGGCTTCTTGTTGAGCTGCGCGCGTGCTTGTTGAACCGCTTATAGATAAAGCGAGTCCTTCGCCGCGTGCTTGTGATTCGGATGGTGGGTGCACTGGGCGTTCATGATGGCGTCGTAGGCGGCGACTCGGGGACGTCGTTGAGTATTGGAGGTTGCGGCTACTAGGTCTTCAGATCGGCGCTTGCGATCTTTCGGGCCCTGGTTGCCGTTGTTGCCGCCATCCTTCTTAGGATTTCGGCTTCCTCCTGCTTGCTTGTCCTCCCTTCTGTCGGGCCGGTCTTGACGGGCGGCCTTAATGGCGTCGTTGGATTTGGCGTATGAGTTCGCCGTCTCGAACATTTGTTTCACCGTCTTCGGTGGCTTGCGCCCGAACTTGCCGATAAGCAGCTCATCACGGACTCCCTTCTGGAAGGCGGCGATGATGATGTCATCGGTGATGTTCGGGATCTTGTTGCGCTTCTCGGAGAAACGACGAATGTAATCCTTCAGGGGCTCGTCCGGCTTCTGGATGACGTTGTAAAGGTCGAAGTGTGTGCCGGGCCTCTCGAAGGTGCCTTGAAAGTTGGCGATGAAGTGGTCCCTCAGCTCGCTCCACGAGCCGATTGAGCCTCTTGGCAGGCTCGTGAGCCAATTTCTGGCTGAGTTTGCGAGGGCCACGGGCAGGTAGTTGGCCAGGGCTTTATTGTAGCCACCTGCAGCTCGGATGGCAAGGGTATATACAGTTAACCAAGATTCAGGGTCGGTCTTGCCATCGTACCTTTCAATCCCTGTAGGCTTAAAGCCACTCGGCCAATGCACTCGGCGGAGCTCCCGAGTGAAGGCCGGTACTCCATCGTCGCCGCTATCGGGTGATCCCCTTCGATCTTCCCGAGTGCGTTGGTCGCGCTCCTGGTAGCGGCGATCGAGGACTTCCCGCATCACTCGGTGGGGTCTTCGGTTGGCTGGTTGGGTAGCCGGGCGTTGCGGCGGACTCGGTGGTGGACGGGTGGACGTCCGTGTCGTTTGTCGCGGGAGTCGGCCGTCGCTCTTGGTACCTCGGCGTGGACTCGCGAGGTGGGCCTCTTGGCCTAGTTGACGACCGAGTCGGCTCGGGCCTCCCGTAGTCTCCCGACTTTAGAGGCGGAAGCCGGCTTTTATCCGGCGTCGAATAGATCACTTCCGTCGGGAGGCGAGAAGATTGGCGCGGATCTCGGCGGTATTCGGTAATCCGAATGGTGCCGAGTGAAGTCCGTCGTCGGAGAAGGTGAATCGCATCTTGGTCTTCAAGATGTTGTCGAAGATCTCGGCCTGGGGAGCCCGAATGGCGCCGAGTAGGTCTTTCCCTCCGACTGGTTCGAATCCGAGTCGAAGGAGGAGTCGTCGGCGAAGTTGGCGGTGAAGTCGCCGAGTCTTGAGGGAGATTCCATCACGCTTGTCGACGAGATTGTTGAAGAAGTCTCGACGCGCGTCCCCTACCCGGCGCGCCAACCGCCGAAACTTGGTTTCGCAATATATTTTCTGGGGTCGCAATCGAGATCGCCAAGCACAATGGGTTAGGAGAAGAAGAAGATTTAGACAGTTCAGGCCCTCTCGTGAGGTAATACCCTACTCCCGTTTCGGTGGATTCGATCCGCCGAGTGTCTTTATTGATCTCGTGATCTAAGGTGAAAGCCTAAAGCTGATTTCCTATCGGAATTTCGATCTAGAATCGATATCCCTCAAGGGACGCCCTTACCCCCTTATATAGTCTTGGGAGGATGGGTTTACAAGTCGGAAACCCTATCTTATTCTAAGTTGGTTTCCTCAATCTTACCAAACCGTGACTATAGGCCGATTGCCTTATCTCTATCGGCAACCGTAACACCCAAGTCAAGTTCGGCTTACAGATATAGCAGGCGCAATCTATCCCTACCTCTAGTCGGATAAGCTTGCCATGTAGATACCCGATTGCCACAATCTCCACAATGAGAGGCATCTATTCTGAAATACTTGTCTAATATAGCTAGGACCCTACAATCAAGATAACGTAATTAGTTCATATAATGCACCTGCCTGCTAAAACTCAGACCATGCAAATTGCAAATTGCAGCTGCATTTAAAATTGCAAACCGATAGCCAGTGATATGCTCCATTATCTCCATCAAGAAGCTTTATGTGGATAGCCAAAGTAGATTTTGGGATCAAACTTTGCTCCCATCCCAAAAGATGACGCCTAAATTATAGGGGGAAATTAAAATGTACTTGTGTATATAAGCCCCAAAGAGCCCTTGAAACTTGACCCTTAGCCTCTCAGGCCAGTCTTAAGGAGATTTTTGGGTGTTTCATGCACATTAAATGAGTGGCCGAGCCATGCTTGACTACCGGCTGAGCCCGTGGGTCGGCACGGCACGACCCATTTACTGTACAGTAGCAATACACTGTAGCAGCACTGTAGCGCAGCTCATAGGCCTTTAACAGGCCAAAACAGTGCTTGGAAGAGAAAAAAATTGTCACTAGGCCGACCTCGCCCATGGGCCTTTAACGGGCCTATGTCGGCACGGCATGGCCCGGCCACCCCATGGGTCGTTCTTGGGCCGAAGGCATGGCATGCGGGCCGGCACGACATGGCCCGTTTAAGCAACCATGCCTAACGGGCCATTCCTAAACGGGTCGTGCAGCTCCCATGCCCGTGCCGGGCCGGGCCGTGTTGCGTTTGGCTCTCTCTAGTCGCCGCATGGATCCCGCGACCTCTCCTGCATGTCGCCGCTCCAGCCGCATGTCGCCTTATGGTTGTATGGTTCCCTTGCATGCCCGTGCACGCGTAGAGCCTGATGGGCCGGAACGCTATCTTGGGTCAGGCCGAGCCGGTGGAGGAAGAGGGAGGCAAGATGGGTCACATTCCTCTAGACCACCTCCTTCTCTTTCTTATCCCTTTCCTTTTTCTCCTTCATTTTATTCGTGAATTCCAGTGCTTTCACACTTGACCTTGTGAAGCCGGTTGCAAAGACTTCTCAATACAGTGTTCATCCACCGTGCGTCATCTTGATTCCACCCTCGTTACCCGCAATCCTTGACCGTTCTAGACCTCAACTTCTTCCTGAGTTTAGTCTCGATCTGTTGTTGACCTAGGTTGACCTCAAGGATCCTGATGTCAGTCCCACCTTGTCACCCGACATCCCGACCGCGTCAGTCCTCTTCTTCTCCCTAAGCATAGTCTCGGTCCTCATCGTTGACTTTGGTTGACTTTGATCACCTGCACACACGTAAACAAACGACCGTTGTCTGGGCACAGATATAGCAACCTAACCTACTTCATTAGTTGACACACACATTTCCTACATTCTGGCACTTGCCAATTTTTCATCACAAAAGAATCAAAACCATACTTGGCTAAAACTTCGATGAAACATTGCATAAAAAACTATCGGCTTACTACAATTAAACTTATTAACAGCAATATGATATATCAAACCTAACCGAGATAGTATAAGATTGGAGATAATAAGAAAAACCTATTTAGCCGATACATCTATACAAACGTGATGGATATATTGATCAATCAAAAAAATACGATTAGAGAAATCCCAACTTAGTCAGAATATCAGACTTAACCGAGAAAATCCTAACCAAGCCGATACGACTCTAAACAGCGATGCAGTTAAATATAGAACCAATATATCAGATAGACAACGCTTGTGTCAACCTGGATAAAATATTGGACCTAACTAAGAAAGTTCTAGCCACGTTGATACAAGCAAAGTTGATGGAACTTACTTTCTCGCCGGAGATCAAAACCGATGCAGCCCAATTTGAAACTAAGAACTCGCCGGAATAAAAGGAGGTGATGCACCAAAAGTAATTGTATTGATCCGTGGAGATTATTACAATAACTTCGGGTATACATATTTATATCCTCTGGTTGATACAAATCCTGAAGACTCCTAGCAAGAAAAGTAAAATAACTAATTCTGCCTATTTAAGAAATATACTAAAAATATGAAACTACTTTGTCGTGGTCTTTACAATTCCTCTTTGAATTCATCTTGATCTCGATAAACTTTCATCTACCAATCAGCTTCTTTCCTTAACCGAATCCACTAAAGAACCGCGCCAAATTTTGGTGTTAACACTTTCACAATAAGACACAATCATAAATAACTTGATCTCTTTCTTTGTATTTTTATCCCCATCTCCTTTCTAATTCAAAATAGAAAAGGGGTAGAAGGAGAACACTCATCAGCAGCATTCCCGATTCCTCCCAAGCCTACAAGGAACATTGTCGAAAGCGACAGGTTTAGAGCTTTTCATTCTTTCATTTTGTGTTTGAGGGAGAGCATGGTGGTCCAAGCTCTTTTCAGGCTTCATCTTTATACTACAGTGCCCGTGGTATCACTTTATCATCCTTAATTTCCATGGTTATTTGCCATGAAGACAAACAGTTTTACACTTAGTGCATTTAGCACATCATGGCTGTCTGAAGAGAGCGATTCTCCAATCTCATGATAGAATGTATGAGAGGTAATATGGAGAGTATTAGAGACACGAACAGTGAGATCATGGAAATGCTATTTATGACTCAGGGGATTCATCATTCATTTAGTTCTTTCATGTGGCTGAGGGAAAGGAGGAGACATATTCATGTGGCTTAGGGGATTCGCATACAGCACAGTATCAACATCAGCAAGTAATCTCAGTGGCTGAGGGGAAAGAGACATATTCATGTATCAACATATTCATGACTCATGTACACAGAGGAAGGAGGAGAGGGGAAACCTGTAGCGGGCCTGGCAGTGGTGGGGGAGACCGGCGATGGCGCGAGGCTCTCCGTGAGCCAGCGAGCGCGCGACGCACTGACGACGCGAGTGGTGAGCGGCGACAGCGTGGAGGGCGACCACCGATGGCACGAGATGCGACTAGCGACGGTGCAAGGGGCGAGTGGCGACAGACGGGCGCGAGCGGCGATGGCACGAGGGGCTAGCGGCGATGCCTCGAGCGGCAAGCGATGATGGCGCGAGGGCGGAGGGCCGAGGCGGCGGTGGCGGCTCGGGAGGGACAGGGTCACGGGGGCTCGACGCCTCACCCCCGCCTTGGTTAGGGTTAGGGCGACGCGAGGGCCGACATGGCGCTGTCACGGTCGGGGTCGAGCGGGTTGGGTTTTCATTTTTGGGTGATCGGCGCGTGCTTGGCAGGGGGCGGCTGGCCGCTGGGCACGCGAAGAATTCGGGTTATTCGGGTTAATCGGGTACCGTGATTCATAACCTGATTAACCCGAAATAACATCGGGTTTTCAAGTTACCTACCCGAGATTATTTTTTGGGTTTTGGGTAGTTCGGGCTTCGGGCTCAGGTTTTATGCCCACTGCTAGCGGATGCTAATTAGCGCCTACGCACGTGTCTCCCTCACTGTACGATCACGTGTTCATACGTATGGAATACGTGTTTATACGTATATGAAATATGTATATTTATATATATGTACCATATGTATACGTAAAAAAATTAAATACATATAATACAAAGTTTATATTTTTTTGCATATATGCGTACACATATTATATATACATATATATATATATAATTTATACGTATACGTATATCACAGATTGGGTATCCCTCCCGGTGCCTCCCAAGTTAGAATGAATGTTGTCGAAGGTGGCTAATTTTAGAGGTGTTGATTTATTCGTTTTGCATTCGAGGAGCATGGGGACCAAAACGCAGTTCAGCCTTCACCTTTAGTACTCTTGTATCATGTTATCATCCCGTTAACTTCCGCTGTTATATACTGGCCGTGAAGAGATACAGTTTTACAACTTATGCATGTACTTTTACACATCATGGAATGTTAATGCTACCTAGCAATATATGTATATACATCTTCGGTTTTTCAAAAGCTAGTATTTGTAATTTTCTCGATTATGAGATTGCAAATGAATTTTTTTTGAACTTAATTAGGATTTCAGTTACTAGTTCTGTTAGCACTTAATTAGTAATCAGTATGCTCCAATGGTCTGCGGTAGTGTGCCCAAACAGCCTACGTTTAATCCCAGCGAACGCACTCATTTCTCTCTTAATATATGATATGAAGTCCTTTCTTTCATATCCGTGTTTTTTTTCTCAACATAGCCATCTTCTCAACAGGCTTTTCATCTTAAATGGCATAACTCTTCCGAGTGACACCACATTACTTCATGATAGAAAAATAACTCAGAGGCTCTTGGGACCAAACCATGTCCCTTGTAAACAACAACAGATCATGAGGATGCACCATCTTTATACTCCACAAGTGTTGCAACTTTTTTTTTCTTTACGATTTGAACCTGGTGGATGGGAAATCATAATGTTCTACTCCATTTACCCATTATTAATCGTTCACAGTTTCCTCAGTGATGAATTTGCAAATGGATTAGATTGTGTGATACTTAACTAATAACCTGACAAATACAGCATGCACCTATGCAAAAATAACACCAATTCACAACCTTCTTCCTCTCCAAAAAAAATTGTAAAAAAATCACTCACAAAAATAGTAAGCCCAAATTTGGCATATCATAACTCATTCATTCATGAGCTAATGACACCTCAATAAAGGTAAACCAGACCAGAGTCCTCCCTTTTCCTTCAACGCCGAAAAGACAGGTGAAAACAGCAATACGGAGGTACCTTGAAAACTGCTTCGATTTACCTCCAAATTAAGCAAGTTACAGACTCTGAAGTGTCGTGGATTTGCACTATAACAAACAAGTTTTACAATAAGAGACACCATTTCTGAAGAACTTGGTACTTCCATTACTTGGTGTCTTGGTCCAAACAACACCAATGCAAGTAACTCACATTGCAGCTGTACGTCTCGAAAAATGTTAGGCCATTTAGGTAAAATTTAGGAGATTTCAAGCCACATACATGGTAACTGGATTCTGATTGATCTGATGAACATGTTTGAGCAGCACCACTGAAACTTCACGTCCTAGTTCACATATCTCTTCCTATAAGCAGCGTTTACACTTTCGGTTTAGATCATAATTTCGGCGATTTCGGTGGTCACTGAAATTTTACGAATTTTGGTTTTTTCGAACTTCTTTGCATGAAATCATTTGAATTTTTGAGTGAATTTTGAATAAACTTGACCAAATTCGCAAAAAATACTCCCTTCATCCCACTCAATAATACGCAGTCAAAGTTGGCATAGTCCTCAAAACTAATCTTTAAATTTAGATTTCTCATATATTATAATATTTATAGCAACAAAATCATAATCATATAAAAATAAACATAAATAACAATCCAATGATATTATTTTCATCAAATAAATTTAATTTATAATAAAATATTTATTAGTCAATATTTAGAGATTTAAATTTTAAAATACATGCACACTTAGTGAGTGAGACGGAGAGAGTACTTAAAAAATCCGAAAAGTTTGGGCAAGGTAGTAGCTTGCTTGGGCGATTCCAAATTACTAAAATGTTCAAAATTTTAGAAATTTCGAACCAAAATTTCAATCCGTAGGTATAATTAAGGTTGTGATATCGCACAGATTCAGAATGGAAAAACAGCACAGCAGCCCTTGGGATCAAACCTGTACCTTGTAAACATTATTATCCAAATAAAGGCAGGGTTAGCAAGAAGCCCTGGCTTTTGTGTTCCTGGTTCCTATCACTCCTACATCATAAATTGCCAAAGACGATAGATTTGAAAACATTTGTTGTGTTGTGTTTCAGAGAGCACAAGGAGGCGTCATCATTTTTTTAAGAAAAAACAACATGATAGTGCATTTTCAATTAATAGAGCAGAAGAAAAATACAGTCCTAGGGCAAAAGAAAAAAAAAAGAGAAACAGAAAACAGCCAACTACACACCGCCAGCTCCAGCACACAGACCCAGAATAAGGCTAGCACCGGATCGGCCGCCGCTAAGCATGACCGACCGCCGCTAGGCCAACAAAGGGGTTGCAGACGAGATCGCCCAAGACCCACCCTTACAACTGGCACGAGCTTCACTCTATCCACATCTTTGGGGTTGAGGGAGAGAGGGTGAGAGAGAAGAAGGAACCGATCTCCCCCTATGCCCTCCGATGTGACCATCGTGCCTAAACTAGGGCGTTGACACAAAGGACGTGAATCTAGAGAGATCTTAAACTAGAAGATTGGGAGGTTTTGGCAAGGGGCTGCCTAGACGACGTCTCCAAGGAGAGAAGCGACGGAGCACCGCCACCGCTGTCCGTCGAGGTCTCCAAGATAACCAAGACTGAGTTTTCACCTGGCTACCCGCTAGAGTGGATGAGACGACACGCCAACGCCCTCGGGAGGGGTAGTGGCGCTCGAGAGACACCGTTGCCGACCCGGCCAAGGCCGGGTTGGGTTTTCACCCGCCGACTGCCACCTGCCTATCCAAACTGCCGCCCCAGTGCTCCACCACCCACTAAGCCTCTGCCGGCGCGTAGACACCACTGCACCGGCACTCTCCGCCAGCCAGCCTCCGTGTGTCACCACCGGCCGCCCTCTTTGTACCGCTACCGCGTGATGACCACACCTCTCCGCGTCACGCCGGCCTCCGCACCAGCCGTCAGTCTCCTCCGCTACCTGCCGCATCCTCGCACGCGCCCCCATCGACGTTGGCCGTTCTTCCCGCACCCGGCGTCACCCGCCCGCCGCCGCCGCCTCGGCCCGCCCGCGCCGGCTGCGTTGCCGCGCCTTGTTCACCGCCCAGCAAGCGGACGCACGGACGGCAACGCCGGATCTGGGGACATCGGCACCGGAACCGGGGACCACGTCGCTCCAGGGACGACGTGTTAGTGATATGCCCTAGAGGCAACATGGAGATGTTGGATATCACGTCAATGTTTATGTATAAATGAATAAAGTGTTATTCAGTTCCATGAAATAGACATCTTGTATTGATCAATAAGTATGTGACTTATTTATGAGACTCGATATGTATGAATCTATTTCTAAACGATCCCTGATCATATGTCATATTGTTGGAACAAATATGATTCTAAGATCGGCATGTTTATTGATTGATGATCATGTCTCATAGATCATGGGTATGGAGATACCAAATCAATAAACATGGACATATGTGTTAGAGAACACATTGTTGGATAGACCCACCATGAGACACTACAGGAATTAATGTGCCATTAGTTGGTCTCAGGTAGTGTTGGTACAAAGTCTTTAGACCTGAGATCACCATGGATTTCAACATGTGTAGTAGCCTACTTTGGGACTACCAAACGCTATTCCATAATTGGGTAGTTATAAAGGTAGTTTTCGGGTTTGCTATGAAACATGGAGTGGGATGTGAGTGATCAAGATGGAATTTGCCCCTCCTTTGGAGAGATATCTCTGGCCCCTCGAGGTAATGGATTATGGAAATGCATGGCCATGCTAAGTTGATTGAGGAGTCAATCAACGGACGGATAATCCAATACGGTTCGAGTGAATGGTTAAGCTATTAAAGGGATGGCACACATCTTGCCTATAGCTTAATTGGTATCGTGAGGCAAAGGGATTTGTGTACACATTACAGGTTCAGAGCCGATATTATATTCTTGTATACTATGGTGTCAATATGTGCCGCTAGGCGTCGTCTGTTGACAGTGGCTGAGTTGGACTCGAGCCGACGGTCGGCTAAGTTAGACTATAGCCGAAACCAAGTATACCTGAACCTACGGGTCGCACGCTTAAGGGGATAAGAACAGGCATCCTAATCGGCCACTAGTCCCGGTCGGCCAACTCTATATAAAGGAGGGAGGGTGGAGAGGCTGCGGCACGTCAATTGCATCGCGTGCAACGAAGTCGCCGAGATCAATCTCCACGGAAACCCTCCCACTTTCGAGCCAAACGCTAGCCTTGCATCGCGTGCTAGCACACGGGTGTTCGGCGTTTTGTCCCCGGACGTGTGGATACCGGTTGAGACGCCGCACGTTGCGCGTTGTTGATCGGCTTGGATCGGCTGCAATCGGAGCGATCGGGCGTGGGTGAATCGGCTGCGGTCGAGCGCATCGAGCGAGGCGCGAGAACACAGCCGGACGACTCGAATCGGCCGATTCGCGAATCGGCTGTCTCCGGAATCGGCTACATTCCGGATCGGATTGCCCGATTGGCTATTCGCTGCACTCTACTCCAATCGGTAACGATCTATCGGCCCTTACTTGCAATTGTTCATGGTTTGCGCGGTAAAAAGTTTTGTTTTGAGCTAGCGTAGCCTCCGCGTAACCCTTCACGACGCCCGGCGACGCCGCTGCTGCTGGCACTGCTAGTACGTCTGGAAGTTCGCGGCCGCCATGAGCCAGGCACGCCCGCGTGACGTGGCGCGGAGCTCGGCCAGCAGGCGCGCCAGCTCGGCTACCAAGTGGTCCTTGAGGGCGGCGTACTCGGCGAGGACGTGGTGTTCATCATCATCGATGGCCCGGCGCACGTCGCCGACGTAGATGACCAGCCGACGGTTCGCGTTCGCTGGATCTGACGTCGCCCATGAAGGGTTACGCGGAAGCTACGCTAGCCGAAAACAAAAACTTTCTACCGCGCAAACCAGAACACTTGCAAGTAAGGGCCGATAGATCGTTACCGATTGGAGTGTGCAATGGAAATAGCCAATCGTGGCTATCCGATCCGAATGTAGCCGATTCTCGCAAGCCGACACCGATACCCGGGACAGCCCGATTCGCCAATCGGCCGATTCGCAGATGCCGTAGCCGATCCGAAGCCGATCAACAGCCGCGCAACGTAGCAGCGCCTCTACCGGTATCCACACGTCCGGGGACAAAACGCCGTACACCCGTGTGCTAGCACGCGATGCAAGGCTAGGGTTTGGCTCGAAAGTGGGGAGGGTTTCCGTGGAGATTGATCTCGGCGACTTCGTTGCACGCGATGCAATTGACGTGTCGTAGCTCTCCACCCCTCCCTCCTTTATATAGAGTTGGCCGACGGGACTAGTGGCCGATTAGGACTCAATTTTGAATCGGATCTCATCCGTATCTCATAGAGTTGGCCGCCCATACGTCGTAAGTCCATAGGACTCTATCCGATCGGATCCCTATCCGATCGAGCCGTATCCGAGTCCAACTCGAATATCTATTCTATCCCCTTAAGCGTGCGACCCGTAGGTTCAGGTATACTCGGTTTCGGCTATAGTCTCACTTAGCCGATCGTCGGCTCGAGTCCAACTCACCGACCATCAACAGCGGCGCCTAGCAAGACATATTGACACCATAGTATACAAGAATATAATATCGGCTCGAACCTGTAATGTGTACACAAATCCCTTTGCCTCACGATACCAGTTAAGCTATAGGCAAGATGTGTGCCATCCCTTCAATAGCTTAACCATTCACTCGAACCGTATTAGATTATCTGTCTGTTGATTGACTCCTCAATCAACTTTAGCATGGCCATGCATTTCCATAATCCATTACCTCGAGGGGCCCAGAGATATCTCTCCAAAGGAGGGAAAATTACATCTTTATAACTCACATCCCACTCCATGTTTCATAGCAAACCCGAAAACTACCTTTATAACTACCCAGTTACGAAATAGTGTTTGGTAGTCCCAAAGTAGGCTACTACACATGTTGGAATCCATGGTAATCTCAGGTCTAAGAATTTTGTACCAACACTACCTGAGACCAACTAATGGCACATTAATTCCCGTAGTGTCTCATGGTGGGTCTATCCAACAATGTGTTCTCCAACACATGTGTCCATGTTTATTGATTTGGTATCTCCATACCCATGATCTATGAGACATGATCATCAATCAATAAATATGCCGATCTTAGAATCATATTTGTTCCAACAATATGACATATGATCAGGGATCGTTTAGAAATAGATTCATACATATCGATGCTAAGATTGATGCCATGTGACATAGGCAAGAAACCTTTCTTGGAATCATGCATGTTGAACATTTTCAACACCTTGTCAATGTATGTACTTTGGCTTAATCCAATTAGCCTCTTGGATCTATCTCTATAGATCCGAATGCTAATATATATGCTTGCCTCCCTAAGTCTTTCATGGAAAAACTATTTTTCAATGAAGACTTGACGGATTCAAGCATAGGGATATCATTTCCAATCGCAATATGTCATCCACATATAAGATTAGAAATACAATTGCGCTCCCACCGACCTTTTTGTAAACACAGGCCTCTTCTTCATTTTTGATGAAACCAAACCCTTTGATTACTTCATCAAAACGAATATTCCAACTCCGAGATGCTTGCTTCAATCCATAAATGGATTTCGTAGCTTGCATATCTTTCCGGCGATTCTGGATCGACAAAACCCCGAGGTTGTATCATGTATACATCCTCGCTTAGGTTTCCATTTAGAAAAGCCGTTTTGACATCCATCTCGCCATATCTCATAATCGAAATATGCAGCAATCGCTAGGATAATCCGAATAGATTTAAGCATTGCGACGGGCGAGAAGGTTTCATCATAATCAACTCCTTGAATCTGTTTAAAACCTTTAGCCACCAATCACGCCTTATAGATGTGAACATTTCCATCCATATCGACCTTTTTCTTAAAAATCCATTTGCACTCAATGGTTTTGACACCATCGGTGGATCAACCAAGTTCCAAACTTGATTGTCGTACATGGATTCTATTTCGGATTTCATGGCTCCAAGCCACTTGTTGGAATCGGGTCCCACCATCGCTTCCTCATAGGTCTTAGGTTCATCGTTGTCCAAAATAATATATCACGTTGTTCCGCACTGTGTACTGTCGGGCGCACGACGTGATCTTTCGACCTTCGTGGGGCTGGTGTATCTACAACCGGTGGCGCAACACTTTGCTCCTCCCGTTGTGGTTCGTGTGGTCGCCAAACATTTTCTCGGTGTTTCTTGAACTTCTTCAAGATGCACCCTGCTCCCACTAACCCTTCTTGAAAGAAACTCTTTCTCCAAGAAGACACCATGTCGGGCGACAAACACTTTGCCTTGTTCCCGATTATAAAAGTAATATCCCTTAGTTTCCTTAGGATATCCCACAAAGAAGCACTTGTCGATTTTAGTGTGATCTTGTCGACCGTAAACGTTTTACATAAGCCTCACATCCCCAAATTTTGAGAAAAGACAAACTAGGGGGTTGCCCTGTCCATATCTCATATGGTGTCTTTTCAACCGACTTAGATGGAACTCTATTTAGTGTGAGCGCAAATGTTTCAAGAGCATATCCCCGTAAGGATAACGGAAGATCACTTTGGCTCATCATCGACCGCACCATGTCCAACAAGGTGCGATTTCTCCGTTCGGACACTCCGTTCCATTGTGGAGTTCTGGCGGAGTCAACTGTGGAACAATTCCACAATCTTTCGATGATTACCAAACTCTTGGCTCAAGTATTCCCCTCCACGATCGATCGTAGAAACTTGATTGTTTTCCCTAAATGATTCAGTACTTCATTCGGAATTCTTTGAACTTTTCAAAGGATTCGGACTTATGCCTCATTAAGTAGATATAACCATATCTACTAAAGTCATCGGTAAAGGTAATGAAGTACGATAACTACCTCGGCCGTTGAGCTCATTGGTCCACATACATCGGTATGTATGAGTGCCGACAAGTCACTTGCTCTCTCACTATGTCCCGTGAAAGGTACCTTTGTCATCTTACCAAGTAAACAAGACTCACATGTCTCAAATGATTCAAAATCAAAAGAGTGAAGCAATCCATCCTTATGGAGCTTCTCCATGCGTTTCTTATTTATATGGCCTAAGCGACAATGCCGATAAACGTGGGGTTTATATCATTAGAGAGTTGCCTTTCGTATTAATGTTATAGATGGGAGACGCTTCAAGATTCAAAACGTATAATCCATTCACCAATGGAGCATGAAAATAGAACATATCTCGAGATATATTGAACAACCATTGTCCATTGATCTAAAATCATATCCTTCCGCTTGCAAACATGAAGCGGAAATAACGTTTTGACATAGTGTTGGAACACAATAACAATTATTCAATTCCAAAACTAATCCCGAAGGTAGATGAAGTGGTAGTGCCGACAAGAATCGTAGCAACGCTTGCTCCATTGCCGACGCGCAGTTCACCTCGCCCCTTCTCAATCCTCTACTTCTTCTCATTCCCCGCAACGACTTGCAAATATGAGCTACCGATCCGGTATCAAATACCCAAGAGTCGAGGGTGAAGTAGCAAGATTAATGTCTATAACATTAATACCTGAAGCGTAAGTCGTACTTTGCTTCTTTTTGAGATCCTCCATGTACTTCTTGTAGTTCCTCTTCCAAAGGGCTCGTCTCCTTGCAATAGAAGCAAACGGCATCCGATGCCGCCGACCCTTCTTGCCCTTCTTTGCATTAGAGGCACTCGCGATCTCATCGGGAGTTAACTTCCTCTTGGTGCAAAGCTTCTTGACAGTGGTTTGCGCTTAGCCTTCGCATCATCATCACATGATGACCGTTTTTCTGGATACTCTCCTCACTGTCTTTAGCATCCCATGCAATTCAGCCAAGGTCCTATCCATATTGTTCATGTGATAATTCAATATGAATGGCTCGAAGCTCGGAGGGAGCGACCGGAGAATCACATCGCAGCCAACTCTTGGCTAAGGGGAAAACCTAGTTTTTCCGACTCTCAATGTAGCCAATCATTTTTATCACATGCGGACCGACGGGATTCCCTCAACAAGCTGCACGCAAACAAGGACTTTGAGGTGTTGAACCTCTCGGCCCGAGCTTGGTTCTCAAACATACCACGCAGTCCCCGAATAATAGTGTGAGCATCGCTGCTCTCATATTGCTTCAGCTCGGGGACATTGTAGCAAGCATGAGACAGCTTATATCTAGGGCATCATTAGTGTGCTTCTCGTAAGCCCTCCGTGCGGTTGCGGTGGCGTTATTAGGCAAATCCTCGGGATAGGGTACTTCAAGAACGTACTCCTTACGCTCTTGCTTGAGAACAATTCTCAAGTTGCGATACCAATCCATAAAGTTTGTTCCATTTAATTTTTTCTTTTCGAGAATAGATCGCAAATTAAAGGTACCGGGTGTAGTATTAGCCGCCATTTATTCTACAACAGAAAAAGCAAAGTTTAGCACAATGTTTATGCTATGTCTATTGTTAAACAATTTAACATTAGACTCCCATTACGTATTTTCCACCTTCCCTCTAGGTTACGTATTGGGTCAAGATCCACATGTTAGTTAATTTTCTAGTGAGCTTTGGCATCACGCTAGAAAATTAGTAACATCGGTAAGCAACTCCTTGCTAATCACATCTCTATGTTACTCTTGTTGTTGGTGTGGCATCTCCATGCCCGGCGCCAACCTATGCCCCAAGGCCCAAAACTGTTTTGATAGCCTTGTTAAGTAAACCAAATGCTCCGCATGTATATGTCGACATATACCCCTCGTGTTATGATAGAGAATGACACTCTGCTTTGGACCCACCATTGACGAGCATAACGGTGACGGGTGCAACATTTGGAAGGGCATCATTACTACTTAATTTTGAGAGGGATGCTATCCTATCAAACAAACATATCACATATGAAAGCAAGAAAAATAGCATATAACGAAATAGTATGGCCCCCTTCACATGGTGATCTCCATCTCCATGACGGCGCCGAGGATCTCCATCTTCGGCACCATCTTTCAATGTGCATGATGCTTGATTTCTTCAAACTAAGCTACTACTATAGAAGCTCTAATTGAAGATTACATCGACTCGCAGTCGTGAAAGAATATTACAAGCATTGCACGTATGAAAGAATATTACAGGGATTGCACATATGAAAGAATATTACATGCATCACATGCATCTCATACATACAATAGGGCCATACCATCTCAAAGCATTCTCTGCAAAAACAAGTTAGGCGTAGAAACGTTTTCTACTTATCGCAGAGCTACGACATCGAGACGACCTATAAAGGGGGGGTGCACACGGCAGGCGCGAGGCAGCTAACAAGATCGGACTACGAGATAGCTTCGGCATAATCACATTATACCGTTCCGATACACTATCAAGGAACGCTATCTCGAACCCAACTCAAACCGAGTTATATGGAAATTGCTTCGACGTAATCACATTACGCCGTTCCGATACACTATCAAGGAACGCAATTACCATTAACTCTCCTCAACAGATCCCTAAAACCGATTGATCTAATCAACCCGTGCGCAAAACTTGTTCCAGATCCAATCTAAAATCCGAACTAAGCAAGATTAGCTCTGATACCACTGAAGGGTTACGCGGAAGCTACGCTAGCCGAAAACAAAAACTTTCTACCGCGCAAACCAGGAACACTTGCAAGTAAGGGCCGATAGATCGTTACCGATTGGAGTGTGCAGCGAAAACAGCCAATCAGGGCTATCCGATCCGGAACAGTGTAGCCGATTCTCGCAAGCCGACAGCCGATACCCGGGGACAGCCGATTCGCCAATCAGCCGATTCGCAGATGCCGTAGCCGATCCGAAGCCGATCAACAGCGCGCAACGTAGCAGCGCCTCTACCGGTATCCACACGTCCGGGGACAAAACGCCGTACACCCGTGTGCTAGCACGCGATGCAAGGCTAGGGTTTGGCTCGAAAGTGGGGAGGGTTTCCGTGGAGATTGATCTCGGCGACTTCTGTTGCACGCGATGCAATTGACGTGTCGCAGCTCTCCACCCCTCCCTCCTTTATATAGAGTTGGCCGACGGGACTAGTGGCCGATTAGGACTCAATTTTGAATCGGATCTCATCCGTATCTCATAGAGTTGGCCGCCCATACGTCGTAAGTCCATTGTACTCTATCCGATCGGATCCCTATCCGATCGAGCCGTATCCGAGTCCAACTCGAATATCTATTCTATCCCCTTAAGCGTGCGACCCGTAGGTTCAGGTATACTCGGTTTCGGCTATAGTCTAACTTAGCCGATCGTCGGCTCGAGTCCAACTCAGCCGACCTGTCAATAGCGGCGCCTAGCAGCACATACTGACACCATAGTATACAAGAATATAATATCGGCTCAACCTGTAATGTGTACACAAATCCCTTTGCCTCACGATACCGCTTAAGCTATAGGCAAGATGTGTGCCATCCCTTCAATAGCTTAACCATTCACTCGAACCGTATTAGATTATCCGTCCGTTGATTGACTCCTCAATCAACTTTAGCATGGCCATGCATTTCCATAATCCATTACCTCGAGGGGCCAGAGATATCTCTCCAAAGGAGGGGCAAATTCCATCTTGATCACTCACATCCCACTCCATGTTTCATAGCAAACCCGAAAACTACCTTTATAACTACCCGATTACGGAATAGTGTTTGGTAGTCCCAAAGTAGGCTACTACACATGTTGGAATCCATGGTAATCTCGTGTCTAAGGACTTTGTACCAACACTACCCGAGACCAACTAATGGCACATTAATTCATGTAGTGTCTCATGGTGGGTCTATCCAACAATGTGTTCTCCAACACATATGTCCATGTTTATTGATTTGGTATCTCCATACCCATGATCTATGAGACATGATCATCAATCAATAAATATGCCGATCTTAGAATCATATTTGTTCCAACAATATGACATATGATCGTGGATCGTTTAGAAATAGATTCATACATAAAGAGTCTCATAAATAAGTCACGTACTTATTGATCAATATAAGATGTCTATTTCATGGAACCGAATAACACTTTATTCATTTATTCATAAACATTGACGTGATATCCAACATCTCCATGTTGCCTCTAGGGCATATCACTAACAGCCCACGCCATGGCCGCGACCTCCCTTCGCGCTGAGAATAGCCGCTGTGAAGAGGCCCCGCCGCGGCCTTCCTAGCTCGCCCACCGGCGAGCTCCGGCGGCGGCGAGGAGGGGAAGGAGGGTAGGGTGGCGGCAGCGGTGCTCATGGCGCTCTCAGGGTTCCTCCACCGCCTGACGCCGCGCGACGAGGACGCGCTCTCAGATCCGCGGCCGTCGACGCCAAACCAGCCGCCGTCCCCGTCGCCAGCCGCCACCCTGCCACCAGATCTGACCGCCCATCCCCGCTGCCAAACTGGTCGTCCGTTGTCAATCCGGCCGCCTCCCGCCACTGCATCTCGGCTGAGCGGCGCAGATCCGCAGCCGCCGACGCCGTCGCCCGGTGACTCCCCGCCACCCGAGCTCCAAGTCGGCGAGAAGCCCCGCCGCCGCCGTCCTTGTAGTCGTGCGGCTTTGCCGACGACAGCTCAGGCGGCGGCAAGGTAGAGAGGAAAGAGAGGGAGAGGGGACGGCTGGGCGTCGCCTCCCGAGCCGCCTCTGGGGGAGGGCGACGCAGAAGTCAGTTCCTAGTGTTGTACATTGACGAAGCCCTGTTGCAAGTTAGGAGGCGTCATCTTAAATTATAATGTGTTGTACTTTTTTCTCCAGGATTTGAAACCGGTGGATGGAAAATCATAATGCTCTACCTAGCTCTATGTACTACATCTACCATGTATTAATTAGCATTTCAAAGTTTTCTCGATGATGCATTTGCAAAATGGATTAGATTATGTGAAATTTAACTTGGCAAATGCAGCATGCGTCCAGCATCCATGCAAAAACAACACCAATTCACAACCTTCTACCTCTCCAAAATTGAGAAATAAAATCACTCAAACAACTACTAATAAGCCCAACATTAGCATCTCATGGATTCATTCCTTCAATCATCATGAGTTAATGACAACTCAAACACGAAAAAAAAACAAACATGAACAGAGAGATGCATGCCTCTCAAACATGGTTGAAACGTGGGTCCTATGCAACGGCCAGAGCGTCTTCTCCAACTCGATTCCCGCCAAAAATAGCGCGCCAGACCACCACGGCCACCACCCGCAACACGCGCGCCGCCGCACGGCCATGGCCACCATCACTGCCTATATCTCCCCTCTCTCACCACCCTCCATATAGGCAGGCACCATCGCCGGGGGTGGCCCACCTCGTGCCTCCTCCCCTCTCCTTCCTCCAGCCATGGAGGCCGCCGCCGGTGCGCGCCGCCTAGCCGTGGCCGGCATCGTCGCCCTGCTCGCGGTGACAGCGGTCACCGCGCTCTCCGACGCAGAGGCGTCGTACATCGCGGGGCGGCAGCTGCTGTCCCTCAAGGAGGGCAGCAACGGCGAGCTCCCCGACGACTTCGAGTTCGACATCCGCGTCGACGTCACCTTCGCCAACGACCGCCTCCGCCGCGCCTACATCGGGCTGCAGGCACTGCGCACGGCCATCTACTCCGACCCCAAGAACTTCACCGGCGGCTGGGTCGGCGCTGACGTGTGCTCCTACTTCGGCGTCGCGTGCGTGGCGGCGCTCGACGACCCGACCGTCACCGTGGTCGCCGGGGTCGACCTCAACGGCGGCGACATCGCCGGGTACCTCCCCACCGAGCTCGGCCTGATGACCGACCTCGCCTTGTTCCACATCAACTCCAACCGCTTTTGCGGCATCATCCCCAAGAGCTTCTCGCGGCTGACGCTGCTGCACGAGCTCGACGTCAGCAACAACCGCTTCGTCGGAGTCTTCCCGGAGGTGGTGCTGCAGATCCCGGTGCTCAAGTACCTCGACATCCGGTTCAACGATTTCGAGGGCGAGCTGCCGCCACAGCTGTTCGACAAGAGCTTCGACGCCATCTTCATCAACAGCAACCGGTTCGTGGGCCACATCCCGGACAGCATCGGCAACTCGCCGGCGACGGTGGTGGTGCTCGCCAACAATCACTTCATCGGCTGCATCCCTCGTAGCGTCGGCCGCATGAAGGGCACGCTCAACGAGCTCGTGCTGCTCAACAACCGCCTCGACGGCTGCATCCCGCCGGAGGTCGGCGAGCTCGCCAACACGGAGGTGGTGGACGTCGGCGGCAACCTGCTCGTCGGCTCGCTGCCGGAGGAGCTCGCCAAGATGGGCAAGCTCGAGCAGCTCGACGTGTCGAGGAACCTGCTCACCGGCGCCGTGCCGGAGCCCGTCTGCAAGCTCCCGGCGCTCACCAACTTCAGCTTCGCGTACAACTACTTCAGCGTGGAGCCGCCGGCGTGCGTGCCGGCAGAGACCGCCGTGGTCGAGCTCGACGACACGAGCAACTGCCTCGGCGGCGCGCGCCCGGAGCAGAAGGCGTCGCTCGAGTGCGCGCCCGTGCTCACGCGCCCCATCGACTGCCGAGCAAACATCTGCTCGGCGCCACCGACGCCAACTAACAAGCTGTCACCGAAGACAGAGACTCCGGCGCCGCCGTCGCCGAAGAAGAGTACGCCCGCGCCGCCCACTCTGGCGCCTTCGCCGTTGATCAGCCCAAAGGAGGAGACACCGTCGCCATCACCAGACGTGGAGCCTCCTGAGGAGGAATATGCTCCGGAGCCCTCACCAGAGGCCCACACTCCGGAGGAGTACCCAACATTGCCGTCACCAAAACCACACGTAGCAACATCGCCACCACCGGAGCCAGTGAGCTCACATCCACCACCATTGAAATCCTCGCCACCAACGGCACCAATGAGCTCACCTCCACCATCGGTGCATGTAAGCTCCCCTCCATCAGTGAGATCAGTCAAATCCCCGCCGTCACCGGCACCAATGAGCTCTCCTCCTCCACAAGTCAAATCCCCTCCACCACCAACACCGAGCTCGCCTCCACCACCGGTAAAATCCCCACCACCACCTGCACCAGTGAGCTTACCCCCCACACCTGTGAGCTCTCCACCGTCACCACTAAAATCCCCTCCACCCTCCACACCAGTCCACTCTCCTCCTCCACCCCCAACACCTGTGATCTCTCCATCGCCACCGGTAAAATACACCAGTCCACTCTCCTCCTCCACCAGTCAAATCCCATCCACCCCCAGCACCCATGAGCTCTCCACCCCCACCGATAAAATCCCCACCACCACCCGCACCGGTGAGCTCTTCACCACCACTAGTAAAATCCCCACCACCACCTACACCCGTGAGCTCTCCATCCCCGCCGGTGAGCTCTCCACCACCACCGGTAAAATCTCCACCACCCCCTGCACCCGTGAGCTCTCCACCCCCACCAGTAAAATCCCCACCACCACCTGCACCTATGAGCTCTCCACCCCCACCGGTAAAATCTCCACCACCACCCGCGTCGGTGAGCTCTCCACCACCACTAGTAAAATCCCCACCACCACCAACACCCGTGAGCTCTCCACCCCCACCGATAAAATCCCCACCACCACCCGCACCGGTGAGCTCTCCACCACCACTAGTAAAATCCCCACCACCACCTGCACCCGTGAGCTCTCCACCCCCACCAATAAAATCCCCACCACCACCCGCACCGGTGAGCTCTCCACCACCACCGCAAAATCCCCACCACCACCCGCACCCATGAGCTCTCCACCCCCACCAATAAAATCCCCACCACCACCCGCACCGGTGAGCTCTCAACGACCACCAGTAAAATCCCCACCACCACCTGCACCCATGAGCTCTCCACCCCACCAATAAAATCCCCACCACCACCCGCACCGGTGAGCTCTCAACCACCACCGAAAATCCCCACCACCACCCGCACCCATGAGCTCTCCACCCCACCAATAAAATCCCCACCACCACCCGCACCGGTGAGCTCTCCACCACCACCAGAAAATCCCCACCACCACCCCGCACTCATGAGCTCTCCACCCCCACCAGTGAAATCCCCACCACCCCCGGCACCTGTAAGTTCTCCACCGTTACCAGTAAAATCCCCTTCACCTCCATCTGTGAAATCCCCACCACCACCTACACCAGTAAGCTCATCACCTCCTCCTGTAAAGTCTCCTCCTCCACCGACACCAGGAAGTTCTCCACCTCCACCAGTACATTCATCGCCACCTCCTTCTCCAATGAGCTCACCGCCTCCACCAATAAATTCCCCACCACCACCGGTCGTCCCATCATCTCCTCCACCATCACTGCCTCCTCCAGCTCCAGAGGAGCTAGTCATCCTACCGCCGATCTTAAGTCACTCCTATGCATCACCGCCGCCGCCCCAATTTGAAGGATATTAAGTTTTCGTGACAACATCAGCGTCAGATCCATGACAACGACGAGAAGCTGATCATCAGCAATGCCTTCCTCTTTTTTCTTATAATCTCGCGTACTCCCATCAAAGAAAGAGTACAAAACACTCTACAAGTATAAATACATGTAAAATACGTACATGTAGCATATATACGTGTACCCTGGAGAAGAGGAGTGCGTGCAATGTGTACAAAAGAGGAAATGTGGTTAACACGATGTAATTGTAACATCATTCCGAAATTCTCAGAAGACATGAAAGCGGCATTTTCGGGTCCTTTTTATTCGCTGAGAAACCAAATGATTTGGGCCCAAAACCCCCATAAGAATAAAAAAAGGCCCATAAAAAAGGTAGCACAATTGCGTGCAGCAGCATGTGGAAGGCACGTCTCCCCGCACAAGAGCGCCGCCGCTAAGAGTTATGATTAGTGCTAATCCTACCGCTTAGTGCTAAATATATTTTTTGTTGAAAGTTTTAAATGGGAGTGGAAAATTACAATAGTTTAACTGAAAGATTCAAATTTGAGTTGAAAGTATAAAAAAAGTAGAATCCTTTGAATTTTTTACTTGAACTTTTTTAAATTTGGAGTTTAAACTTTAAATTTTCACCTGAGAGTATTAAATTTTGAGATAAGATTTTCAACCTTTGAGATGAAAGTTTCAAAATTTCAGTTGAAAGTTTTAAATTATTAGTTTAAAGTTTCAAATTTTTCAAAGTTGAATTGAAAGTTTCAAATATTTGGAAGAGTTTTCAAATGACTGAGTTCAAAGTTTTAAATTTTGAAAATTTTGAGTTGAATGTTTTAAACTATATGTTGAATTTTTTATTTTTTCAAGTTTTGAATGTTTACACAGATTTTGGGCCTATAAGTTTATACAAGTTTTAAAAAAAATTTAAACAATAAATTGAAAAAAAAACTATCTATATCTGTTTGGGCCTCTAAGACCCATAAAGACCATAACCCATAAGCAGGGGGTGCAGCTTCCTTTGGTAGCTACCAACGCAGATGCACCAAATAGCTTTTTCATAAGAAAACGAAAAATTCATTATTAGAAGCCAAAAAATTGTTGCCCCAAGCTTAAATTAAACGGGTTGTCAAAATAAACTAGAACAAAATAAAAAATGTTTCCATATGTTAGAATCATAATCGTGGCAAATTTTTGTGAGGGATGCAAAATCGGTCACAAACGAATTACACATCGTTGGCTTTTGGATCGGCAGGGGCGGAGCCAGGATTTGAGGACGGGGGACTGAAGGCCCATTGATGTCGCCTAGAGGGGGTGAATAGGTGATCCTCAAATTTTTTCGAAATTGCAGCGGTTAAAACACACAGGCACCAGAACTTCCGGTACTTGAACCCCGGAACTTCCGGTCAACACAAGCTGTCCGAAACTTCCGAGGTTGTAGTCCGAAACTTCCGGTGTTCTGTGACTTCAAAGGATCTGAACTCAAATTTAAGTAATTTCAACACAAGTTTATTGCTAGCAACATGAAGATACACACAAGCAATAGAGACAAATAGCAGGAGGTAAAGGGATACCACACGAGACACAAGGATTTTTACCCGAAGTTGGGATTCAAAGAATCCTACTCTCCGTTGAGGAACTCCATAGAGTTGGATCTCAATTAACCCCTTGCCTCACCAAGTAAATCCCTAGAAAGAAGTCTACGGCCTTCAATTCCAACGTTTCTAGGTCCTTACCTAGAGATCAAATTGACCACAAAGATCCAAATTTGATCCTCTAGCGTGAACCACAAACATAAATTACTCTACCTAGACAACCTCCAAAAGATCAACTTGGTTTGTCACTATCCATACCTCGTTTCCATACGGAGGAGAGGTGATCCTTCACAAACTTTCTCGGGCCAATCCACAATTCTTCGGAAGCTCGCAGGAGACACCTGACCGTCTAGGAGATTGCTCTCCAAGAGTAATAGGCACCACTCCAAAGCCCTGCAAGAATCACCAAGTGCTCAAGTCACCTAACTCTCTCACTCTCACAATCACTCCAAACACTCAATCTTCTCAATAATTTGGTTATGTGGCTCAAGAATTGAGTTGGAATAAGCTAAAACACCATGGGAGAGGCTAGGAGACTAAAAAACGAAAGTGGGATGGCCAAAAGTGAGCAAGGGACAAGGTGGGATATTGTTAACGCCAGAATTTCGTAAGCCCCGGAGCCCAAATCGGCTAAATTGTCCATTGGCTAATACCGATCGGACAAGGCAAACCGATGTAGCCGATTCCGGTATGACAATATTGGAGACACCGTCGGATCAAGATGATGTGCTTCATGAGGATTGCCATATAATGATGGAGTCCTAAAAAGGCAATTGTATCTATTAATTAGGAAGAGTTTGTTAGTTTCCTATTTTATCTTTAGGAAAGTATGTTAGTATCCGGTAAGGATTCGGTTTGTTTCCTTTTATCTTTAGGAAAGTTTGGATTTGTAATCTGTTAGGATCTCTGTTTCTCTGTTAGCCCATGGGTATAAATATGTAAGCCAGGGGTTCATGTAATATCTCTCTCGATTAATACAATTCGGCGCATCGTCACCCTTTTACCTTTTCCACTTTGTTCATCATCCGGTGAGACTTGGCACCCGACACGGGGCTGCATCGGTTAGGTTCGATCTCCGGCGAAGGGGTAAGTCCAAGTGTTGCCTATCTGGTATATCATCTCTATCCTTAGTTTCATTACTGTTTATAGTCACATCGACTTAGTTAGGACTTTCTCAGTTAGGTCTGATATTCTGATCAAGTTGATGTTTCTTTAAACATAATGTCGCTTTAGATAGATTTTTTATATCCATCATATTAGATAGATCTATGGGCTCATCGAGTATTAGATTACCGTATGCAATCTCGTGCTGCATCAGTTAGGTCCGATCTACTAGATTGTTATCGATAATCTAAGTCTTGTTAAGCCGATAGGTTTATGCTAGTGTTTCACCGGAGGGTTAGCCGGTCTTATCATATGTCTATGTTAATCTAGTCCTGGTATCTCAATTTAGCTCTATCGGTTGTCTCTCGCTTTAGGGTCTCTGCCGATATAGGCTAAACTATTATATCAGATTAGATTAGCTTAGACATCTACCACCCTGAAAATTAGTCAAGGGCTTGATTGTCTAGATATTGTGTTTCTTTTCATACTTAGTGTTGCATCAGTTAGGTTTGACCTACTAAGTCGTGATTAGAACGGTAATCTCTAGTCTGCATGTTGGCTGCCAATAAGGGTTTCGTCGGGGTTTCAGCCGATGAGTTATTTGGACATCGGCATCGGCTGGAATCACACAATCGGCTACCAACAGATCAACTGTTTTCATTATCGGTCCATCGGCCGATATGATTTATGCTCTGCTGTTTTGCATATCTTGTCAGTGGCAGGATCAAACTGACTAGCACGCCCACGCTTCATCGATTCTAGGACCTGCACTGGAGCTAAGCAGATCTCCTAGGCCAGCGTGTTGATTTTTCTCGTCAACACATATTTGGAACGCCCGGTGGGACCATGTTTTGGACCGCATATCTTTTTACACGGCTCGGCGGACCCATAATTGCCACAATGTCTGATAAAGAAGTCAAGGCCGAGGAAGAGCAATCTCTCAAGCCGATGTCAAGAAGAAGAAAAGAACCAGTTTTGGGGCGATCAAGGCAAAGATAATTTTGAAGCATGACTTCTCATACTCCAAAACTGGGGGGCATGTGTTAACGCCAGAATTTGGTAAGCTTCGGAGGCTGAATCGGCTAAGGTGTCCATCGGCTAATACCGAATCGGACAAGGCAAGCCGATGTAGCCGATTCCGGTATGACAATATTGGAGACACCATCGGATTAAGATGATGTGCTTCATGAGGAATGCCATATAAGGATAGAGTCCTAAAAAGGCAATTGTATCTATTAATTAGGAAGAGTTTGTTAGTTTCCTATTTTATCTTTAGGAAAGTGTGTTAGTATCCGGTAAGGATTCGGTTTGTTTCCTTTTATCTTTAGGAAAGTTTGGATTTGTAATCTGTTAGGATCTTTGTTTCTCTGTTAGCCCATGGGTATAAATATGTAAGCCCGGGGTTAATGTATGAAATCTCTCGATCAATACAACTCGTCGCATCGCCACCTTTTACTTTTGGCTACTTTGTTCATCATCCGGCAAGACTTGGCACCCAACGCGGGGCTGCATCGGCTTCGATCTCCGACGAAGGGGTAAGTACAAGGTCCCGCCAGCCTAGGTATATCATATCTATCTTCAGTTTCATTACCGTTCATAGATACATTGGCTTAGTTAGGACTTTCTCGGTTAGGTCCGATATTGTAATCAAGTTGATGTTTATGTAAACGTAATGTTGCTTTAGGTATATCTGTTATATCCATCATATTAGACAGATGTATCGGCTCATCGAGTATTAGATTATCATATACAATCTCGTGCTGCATCGGATATGTCCCACCTACTAGATTGTTATCGATAATCTAGGTCTTGTTAAGCCGATAGGTTCATGCTAATGTTTCACGGGAGGATTAGCCGGTCTTATCATATGTTTCTGTTAATCTAGTTCTAGTATCTCAATTTAGCTCTATCGGTTGTTTTTCGCTTTAGGGTTTCTGCCGATACCGGCTAAATCGTTATATTAAATTAGATTAGCTTAGGCATCTACCACCCTGAAAATTAGTCAAGGGCTTGATTGTCTAGATATTGCGTTTCTTTTCATACTTAGTGCTGCATCAGTTCAGTTTGATCTACTAAATCGTGATTAGAATCTTATTCTTTAGCCTGCCTGGTGGCTGCCAATAAGGTTTCGTCGGGGTTTCAGCCGACGAGTTATCTAGACATCAGCATCGGCTGGAATCACACAATCGGCTGTCAACAGATCGACTGTTTTGATTATCGGCCTATCGGGCGATATGATTTATGCTCTGCTATTTTGCATATCTTGTCAGTGGCAGGATCAAACTGATTGGCACACCCGCGCTTCATCAATTTTAGGACCTGCACTGGAGCTAAGCAGATCTCCCAGGCCGACGTGTTGATTTTTCGCGTCAACACATTTTTTAAAAAAAATGTCTAGTAGATTATCGATAACAATCTAGTAGATCAGACCTAACCAATGCAGCACGAGATTGCATATGGTAATCCAATACACAATGAGCTGATAGATCTGTCTAATGTGATGGATATAACAAATCTATCTAAAGTGACATTATGTTTAAAGAAACATCAACTTGATCAGAATATCGGACCTAAGCGAGAAAGTCCTAACTAAGTCGATGCGACTATAAACAGTAATGGAAGTGAAGATAGAGATGATATACCAGATAGGCAACACTAGGACTTACCCCTTTGCTGGAGATCGAAGCCGATGCAGCCCCGCGTCGGGTGCCAAGTCTCGCCGGATGATGAACAAAGTGGAAAAGATAAAAGGGTAGCGATGTGCCGAATTGTATTGATCGAGAGAGATATTACATGAACCCCGGGCTTACATATTTATACCCATGGGCTAACAGAGAAACAAAGATCCTAACATATTACAAATCCAAACTTTCCTAAAGATAAAAGAAAACAAACCGAATCCTTACCGGATACTAACACAATTTCCTAAAGATAAAATAGAAAACTAACAAACTCTTCCTAATTAATAGATACAATTGCCTTTTTAGGACTCTATCCTTATATGACAATCCTCATGAAGCACATCATCTTGATCCGACAGTAATATTGTCATACCGGAATCGGCTACATCGGCTTACCTTGTCCGATTCGGTATTAGCCGATGAACACCTTAGCCGATTCGGGCTCTGAGGCTTACCAAATTCTGGCGTTAACATATATATATATATATATATATATATATATATAGGTACACGCTTGCATCACTTAGCCATTACTCACAAACTCAGCAGAAATATTGTCCGAAAGTTCCGGTCTAGGACTACCGGAAGTTCCTTCCAACACTTGGTTCTCAAGGTTTTGCTGCGAGGTGAAGGTGTCCGAAAGTTCCGGCTTTGAACCCCAAAACTTCCAATCGGCTTTCTCTGCTGAGGAAAAGAGAATTTTCAAAAAAATAACTCCAAAAATTCTCACTCAAGAATATTCTGACTAAGAGCACTTAGATCATCTCATGGCATGAGTTTCACCCCTCTTAAAAGTACGATTTTTCCTAAACTCAAGATTCAAGAAAAAACTATTATAAATCGTCGTAAGATCTTTTCTCCTTTTTGCAAATGATGTTTGAGGGTTCTCCTTTCTCAAAACCTACACAACTAAGCATCTAGGGACTAATTCTCCTGCACACATCTCAATTAAACACATTAGTCCCTTAACCAAATTGTTATTAACCACCAAAACCCACTTAGGAGGCTAGATGCACTTTCAATCTCTCCCCTTTTTGGTGGTTGATGACAACTTGGTTAAAGCTTACAAAAGATTAGAGTAAATGACGTTTCGAGTAAGAAGGGTTAGATTGGACTCCCCCTAAATATATGCATAGTGTGAAATAAGAGTGAATTTAATATGCATTTTTGATAGAGTAGTTTAGGGAATTTCTAACTAACTCATCATACTCAGTGGGGTACAAAAAAGGTGAAATGAAATAATTTTAAGAGCATATGACATGGCAAGCACACAAACAATTTAAAAACAACAATTTACCATTCACAAAGCAAACAAGCGATCATGCAAATAAGCCTAATTAATATCATAAGGTCTAGCAATCATTACATCCCAGCACACATAGAGTACACATGTTCAAACAAGAGCGAAAAGATAAAATTCCTAGGAGATAGCTGCACGACCGAAAGTTCTGGTGAAAAGGTCCGGAACTTCCGGTCAGCTGACAGGAACAGGCCAACAAGGAAGCACAGAAACGCACAAAAGCGAGAATTGACCCCCTCTTTCTCAATCTTCTCCCCCTTTGGCATCAAGACACCAAAAAGGGATAAGAGAGAAGGGAAGTCACTCGGAGTCATCGGAGTTGGCGACGATCTCGGTGTCTTCACTCTGAATGTCGTCGTCGCCACCACCGGGAGAAGGGGAGGCCTCGGCAACGTCAGTGGCACTACCAGAGTCAGCAGCTGGCGAAGCCACACCAGGAGAGTCATCCTCCTCCGCGTCCCCCTCGGAGTGCGAACACACTTCAGCAAAGGCATGAGGAACAGAGGCAGAAGTTCCCTCACCGGTAGCAACATCACGAGCGGTCTCGTAGGCTACGAAGGGGTCCTCATAGAGCTCATCCTCGGAGTCAGCGGAGATTGTGTGACCGGCCTCCCTCAAAAGCATCTTCTGATGCCGCTCAATCTTCTTGACCTTGGAGGCGGTCTTGGCGCAGAGACAGAAGATCGAGTGCAACACCTTCTTGATGGGTGAGCTGGAGCTCGAGCCTGAATGTCATGAAGGAGCTGAGGAAGGACCGGCACCTGATGCCAAGCCAGAAGAACGGGAAGGAGGAATCATGGGAGCAGTCGGCACATGAGGGCAAAATGACTTGTGAGAGGAGTCACAGGTGTAGAAGAAGCCGGTCACATTGTTGATCATCTTCATGATGTATGGAGCATACTCACACCCCCGCTTGGGATCGCAGGCGGTGTTGTATATCTCGAACCAGATGAGCTTGGAGACGCTAAAGGGCGGCTGATTGTACCGCATGCGACTGAGGAGATGCGCATGACGCGTAGGAAGTGTCGTCGCATCCCCGGCCTTTGGCAGCAGGGTCCACCTGAAGATGGAGACAAACACAGAAGCTTGACACAGGGAACCAAAAAACAGAGAAAACTGGGAAAGACCAGACCTAAAGATGGAGTATAGAAGCTTGTATGAGGTAGAAGCCCCTTTGTGGTCCCAAGACAATCACGAGGAGCATCTGGTGCGTAGAGGAACCTGGTGCGCACCATGGGGATGGAATCCTCAGTGTGGATGTTGGGGCGGTTCAGATCAACTTGATCCAACCCCAAAATCTCCGCGAACTGAGGTAGAGACACTTTGTAGGGGCGTCCCTTTGTCCTCCACTTCAAGAAGGGAACCCCATTCTATGTGGAACTGAAGAAGACTGTGGCATAGAACTGCCCGATAACCTCAGTGTTCCAGGAGTAGTCGAGGCAGAGGACATCCTTGAGGTTCTTGGCTACGCATACTTGCATCAAGTCATTGAAGTATGTGTTGTTCTTCGACTGAAGATAGCCCCAGTCTAGCCACTTCATCTCCACAACCCGATTGGTCCGGGAGAGAAAGACGGAGTTGTACCAGTCGAGCTGGAAGAAGGTCCTGAACCGTGAATCCAGGGACTCCTGAGGGAGAGTGTTAGGATCCACCAGGCGATCGCGACCACACTGGGCTATCTGCTTGAGATAGTTAATCCTTTGACGCCCAGTGTGGTGATCAGGGTTAACATCATAACCCTAAGCAGGATATAGTGGGATGGGATTTCCCCAGGAACCCAGCTCATCTGGCTGAGGACGGGTGGTAGTGGAACGCCGAGCAGGACGGGGTGGAGGACCAGTAGCTTGAGAACCTCCTGTTGCTGCGGTTCCGACATCTCGAATGGTCAAGGGTCGGTTCCGACTAGCACGGGACGGCCTGGGAGGAGACCGTTCCTTACGCCTATCCTCAATGACCACCTTTTCTTTTCCGATACGACATCGAGGACCTCGAACGGGGGGACTATTGTCATCGTCATCCCCCGAGACGTCCTGACGAGCCTTCTAGCGCTTTTCACGAGCCATGGAATCACTTCAATAGGGAACAAGCAAAGATAAGGGAGATGCAGTGACAAAACTGAGTGAAAGAGAAAGAGGTTGTGGCTGGCTGCATAGGGATCGGAAGTTCTGGTCCAAGAACACCGGAACTTCCGGTGTGCCTGGCAGTCGCGCGCCCTCAACCAAAAATCAAGCGCATTGCCTCAACCACCTACAAGGTACTAAAATGATTTTCAACCGAAAGGAAAACTCCCTAGGTCCAAGAATTGAGAGATCGGGGCAAAGGAAGGTGAAATTAGGGAGAGGGATCGAATGAAGTACCTCGGGCAAACGTAAGTCAAAAGCAAGCGTGGGGCATCGATTCTCGACCAAAAACACCCTAAAAACGAACAAGAGATAAGAGATTTCGCGGTGGATACAAGAAATCACCGGAAGAGGGGTGAGAGAGGAGAGAGATGGCGACGGTGAAGAACTGGGTGAGTTAGGGTTTGCCATCGACCAACCTTGGAACTTAACACCCCGACCACCAGAACTTCCAGTCGGACATGACCGAAACTTTCGATCGGCCCGAATTTTAGACAAAGAGAAATTATCGAAAGTTCCTGGATGGGGTCCGAAACTTTCGACAGGAAGCTGAAAGAAGGAGTCTAGAGATGGATGGGCATGTAAACAAATGCGATGCACGCAACCAGCACACAAGCAATCATTACATAACAATGGTTTGTTAACGGCCAAATTTGGTAACCAAATCCTCGAGTTTGAATTGGAATTGAAGCAGAGATTGGAGTGGAATCGGAGAAAACGCGCGGTTTACGGAAAACAGAGGTCGCATCGGCTAAGTCCGAATCAGCTACAGAGCCAATCGGCTGAATCCGAGTCGGACCAAAGTAGCCGATAGCCGATTCCGAGTGAAGACAGAAGTGGAGCCAATCCCAGAAGGAAAGGTTAAAGATAAAGTATTGGATTCAGTTTCTAAAGTGCGTTAAAGATATTGCCATCTATGGATAAAGTCCTACAACGACAATTGTATCTTTAAAGTTAGGATATTTTGTATAGTTTCCTTTATAGATAATGTCGATTTGTTTAGAGATTCAGTCTGTAATAGGAATCGTGTTCGTTACGGACTTGTTGTGTATTCGTGTATAAATATGACCCGAGGCTTTGTAAAAATAACAACACACATCAATACAACTTTGGCGCATCGCCAACCTTTTCGTTTTATATTCTTGACGAGTTCTTGCTTTGCTCTTGGGCTGCATCGGGTTTGATCTCCGAACAAGGTAATTTCTTGTTATAAGTGACTTGTATCATTGGGGTTAGTGCTTCCATCATCATGATACTCTAATTCTGATGTTATAAACTGCTTGATTTATCATATGCGGCATATAATCTAGATCAATGTCTAGATCTATCTCACGATCGACTAATATCTCTTTGAAGATAGCAGCCGATAGAGCTAGATCCAGAGGTTGATTTAAGTTATATGGCGTATCTACCATTTCCAGGAGTTCTCATTAGCCTAAATAGATCTCGTACCTCTTTTTGTACTTAATGTTGCATCAACTTGATCTATTAAGTCACTCTTAGAGCTATACAGATCTATTCGGTTCAATGTTTACTATTAGAGATAGTGTCGGGGTTTCAGCCGGTCTTACCCATTCTAATCATTTTTATGTGTTATTTCTAATACAAGTATTAGAACCGCCTTTTATATTGAGATCTTAATCTACTTAAATATATTAAGCTCAGTATCAATCTGTTAGGTTAACTAAGAGTCGATAGATTTTGGTTTAATGCATTTAATCTATATTAATATCTTTTTATAAAATATATCAGAGTAGTAGCCAATTTACATTAGATCTGCGACATCGGCTAGGTTATGAATATATATAATTGTGGTCCTAATGTACTTTTGGATCTAAGTAATTTCTACTGTCTCGGTACACTACCGATATATCCCAATCACTTAATATAAATGTGCTTTGGGATAGCAATTGTATATTTATTGATACCCATAGCCCATCGAGTAAGATCTAACCCTAACCAAACGCCTATCTTTTTGTTTATTGTTGGTTGCAGGATCAAACCAACTGGCACGCCCGTTCAATCACCAAAGGCGACCAATTTTGGACCTACACTGGAGTTAAACAGATCTCACAGGCCAGTGCGTGTAAAAAATCACACCAACATGGCCACAATGCATCACGAAAAGGACCAAAAACCAAGTTTTTGCAAACAAACACAAGCACACAACAATTTTCGCAAATATTTTGAAAATGGTTTTTGGGCAAGATGGAAATGTTTGAACCTTATTTTCATATCAAAACCAGCTTCTACCCAAGAAGCGATCTCAAGATACAAAGGTTCAATTTTAATTTACACTCAATTTGATTCATGCTTGACTATTGATTAGCCAACCAATCCTCAACAAATGTTACGAGAATCCAAGATATTGAGCTCACTCCTAAGCTCACAAAACCTCTTCTCATCCAAGGGCTTGGTGAAAATGTCGGCTAGTTGATTCTTGGTTCTCACATGGGATAGGACAATGTCACCCTTTGCCTCATGGTCTCTCAAGAAATGGTGGCGAATGTCTATGTGCTTGGTTCTTGAGTGTTGGATGGGATTGTTGGCTAGTTTTATGGCACTCTCATTGTCACATAAGAGAGGAATCTTGGAAAAAATATAGCCAAAGTCTTGTAGGGTTTGTTTCATCCAAAGGAGTTGAGCACAACAAGATCCGACGGCTATGCATTCGGCTTCGGCGGTGGATAGGGCAATGGAGTTTTGCTTCTTGGAGGACCAAGAAACAAGTGATCATCCAAGGAATTGGTGCGTGCCAGTAATGCTCTTGCGATCAACCTTACACCCGACATAATCCGAATCGGAATAGCCAACAAGCTCAAAGGCACAACCCTTAGGATACCACAAGCCAAGGTAAGGAGTCTGCACCAAATATCGAAGGATTCTCTTAACGGAAATCAAATGACATTCTCTGGGTGCCGCTTGAAAGCGAGCACACATGCAAACACTAAGCATGATATCGGGCCTAAATGCACAAAGATAAAGCAAGGATCCAATCATGGAATGATATACCTTTTGATCCACGCTTTTGCCATTTTCGTCGAGATCCAAATGACCATTGATAGGCATTGGCGTCATGATGGGCTTTGCATCCTCCATCCCAAACTTCTTTAGTACATCTTTCAAATACTTTGTTTGAGAGATGAAGGTCTCTTCCTTGAGTTGCTTGACTTAAAGCCTGAGGAAGAATGTGAGCTCACCCATCATTGACATCTCGAATCTCTTGGTCATTATCCTACTAAACTCTTCACTAAATGAGACATTAGTTGTGCCAAATATTATGTCATCGACATAAATTTTGCATACAAACAAATCATTTTTGAATTTCTTAGTCAAGAGAGTAGTGTCGGCTTTGCCTATCTCAAAGTCATTTTTGAGGAGAAAATCCCGAAGGCACTCATACCATGCTCTAGGGGCTTGCTTGAGCCCGTAGAGTGCCTTGTGAAGCTTGAACACATGATTTGGATATTTGAGATCTTCAAAGCCGGATGGTTGCTCAACAAACACCAATTCGGAGATTGGTCCGTTCAAGAAAGCACTCTTGACATCCATTTGATATAATCTTAAATCATGGTTAGCGGAATATGCTAAAAGAATGTGAATGGACTCAAGACGAGCAACCGGTGTAAAGGTTTCACCAAAGTCGAGGCCCTCGACTTGAGTGAACCCTTGTGCCACTAATCGGGCTTTGTTGTGAATGACTACTCTATTCTCATCTTGTTTGTTGCGAAAGATCCACTTGGTGTCGATCACGTTTTGATTAGGTCTCTCAACCAATGACCACACTTGATTGCGAGTGAAGTTGTTCAACTCTTCTTGCATGGCCATTACCCAATTCGGATCACCAAGCGCATCCTCCACCTTAACTGGTTCCAAAGAAGAGACAAACGAGTAATTCTCACAAAAACTTGCAACACGAGATCAAGTGGTTACCTCCTTTTGAATGTCTCCAAGAATGTTGTCGACGGGGTGATATCGTTGAGCGGTATGGTGTATCCTTGGATGGTGCACCGAGGGGACTACAGCCTGATCAAGTAGCTCTTGAGTGCCCTCTGCGTCGAGCCCATCCACTTGTGTCGGAGGCACGCCTTCATGTCCAGCATTCCGGAGGATCCGGCCTGCTGGGCCCGGAACATCCGATCGTTTCCTGAGGTCCGGATGTTTCGACCCCTGGGGCTCAAAGCAACAGGCCAGATGTTCCACGTTGAGGGCACCGGAACTTTCGGGTCATTATCATCTTGACTTGGTGAAGAGCTATTGGCTGTCGACAACGGAGGTTGATCACCATTCACTTGATCATCCTGCGTCTCAACTGGTCGTATGTCGCAAATAGCCTTCATAGCAATTGATTTGTGTGGATCCACATCATCTGTAACATGCACCACAATTTGCTCTCCTTGGGAGCCATTAGATTCATCAAATGTCACATCCCTAGTGATCTCAACAATACCGGAGGTTTTGTTGAAAACACAATAGGCATGGGCATTTGATTCATAACCGAGTAAGAAACCCTCATCCAACTTAGGTGCAAACTTAGACGAACGAGGTCTCTTACTCAAAATAAAGCACTTGCTCCCAAAGACACAAAAATACGAAACATTAGGCTTTTTACCACTCAAGAGTTCATAGGATGTCTTCTTCAAAAGCTTGAGGAGGTAGAGACGGTTGATGACATGGCATGCGGTGCTCATGGCCTCCCCCCAAAAGATATCGGAGATCTTGTACTCATCAAGCATTGTCCTTGCCGCTTCAATGAGTGTGCGGTTCTTCCTCTCGACAATGCTATTTTGAGGTGGATCATATGGCGCGGATAACTCGTGTTTGATGCCTTCTTCATCAAGAAATTCCTCCACTTGTGTATTCTTGAATTCTCCTCCATTATCGCTTCGCACTCGCTTGATGGAGAGATCATATTGATTTTGGGTTTGTCAAGCGAAGTTCTTGAAGACTTCTTGAGCTTCACTTTTGTCATGGAGAAAGAATACCCAAGTGAAACGGGAATAATCATCAACCTTCACAAAACCGTACTTGTTGCCTCCTATGCTTAGATAAGCCACGGGGCAAAATAGGTCCATGTGAAGTAGCTCGAGTGGTCTTGAGGTGGTCATGACGTTCTTGATGGGATGTGGGTTTCCAACTTGCTTCCCGGCTTGGCAAGTACTACACACACGATTTTTCTCAAAGGTTACATTAGTAAGACCGAGAATGTGCTCCCCTTTTAAGAGAGTTGACAAATTCCTCATTCCTACATGGGCTAGCCTTCGATGCCATAGCCAACCCATGGAGGATTTTTCCATTAAGCAAGCTTCGGGGTTTACTCTATCTATGTCAAAGTCAACAAGATAGAGATCACCCTTTAACTTTCCTTTAAAGGCAACGAATGAGTCATCTCTCCTAAAAACGGTCACATCCTCGTTGGTAAACAAGCAATTATAACCCATTTTGCATAATTGTGAAACGGAAAGAAGGTTATAGCTCAAAGACTTGACAAGGAGGACATTGGAGATGGATTGATCATTTGAGATAGCAATTTTACCGAACCCAATTACCTTTGCTTTGTTGTCATCTCCAAAAATGATATTTTTGTGATTTCCTCCCTCCTCGTCAAGACTTGTAAACATACTCCTCTCCCCCGTCATATGGTTGGTGCATCCACTGTCCATCACCCAACTTGATCCACCGGAGTAGTATGCCTACAAAAGAAAGTCATGCTAGGGTTTTAGTGTCGAAGTTTGGGTCCTCGAATGTTTGCCACTAGCGCCTTGGGCACCGACACACAAGCACAATACTCATCATTATGACCTCCATTAAAATGAGCAACCACCTTAACATTGTGGTTCTTGCTGATCACAATGAATCATAGTATATACCTTCTGGCCGGAACTGCCTGGCCCTGGGCCCGGAACTTCCTACCAGCTTCCTGGGTCTGGTAGAGGTCTGAAACATCTGGTTGGTCCGACCAGAACTTCCGAGAATTCCTCTCTGTCTGAGAGATCTGCTTGCCCAAAACATCCGGTCAACTAGTCCGAAACTTCCGGAACACTAACCAACCAGGAGACAGCTTGCCTTGCTTGCTTGTGGGGCTTCTCCTTCTTTGACAAACTTCAAGCACGACTTTCCATTCACAATTGCCCTTCTTGAGGGTTTGCTTTCTTCGGAGAATCCAAGACCATGCTCATCTTTGTTGACATGGGTGGCTATGGTCTTGTAGAGGGCGTCTTTTAAGTGAAAATTCTTCAAACACCCATATTTCACCAAAGTGCCCAACCTCTCATTTTTCTTCTTGAGTTCTGCTATAGCTTCAAGGTTAGTTGCATAGGAATTCAAATCAAAGCTATAGCACCTGGCACAACCATTGCTAGAGGAGGCATTGGACGACTTAGTGGCTTCATTGGGGGAAGAGGTGCTATTCCAAAGGTATCAAATTGCACTTCAAGTGCTTTGTGACTTCGGTCCAATGTCACAAGCTTTTCTTGGAGTGTGTCATTGATATTCTTTAGGCTAGCCATTGATCCATTGACCAAAAAGAGCTCTTCGGTCAATTTCTCAATCCTCCCTCGCTCCTTAGCCAAATCCTCCTCTATGGAAAGATTTCTCTTCTTTTCAAGAATGAGCAAGTCCTCTTGCCTTTCGAGGGATTTCTCCTTATAGTCCAATGTCTTCATTAGCTTAGCCACATGTTGCATTGTCGATTTGCTAAAGCTTTTAATCACATCATTTAAATCATCCTCACTTTCCTCATCACTCTCAAGGTCATCATCAGTAGAGAGCTTGGATGAGGGTATTACCTTGCGCCCATGAGCCATGAAGCAAGAGGGGTTGGTGTAGCCCTTGTTATCGTCACTCAAGTTGGAGAAGAGGCGCTCCTTGGTGGGTGATGACGACTTGATTGCGATGGTGGCAACTCCTCCATCACCTTCATCCTTCTCCTCAGGATCCGCCTCATCACTGGAATACCACACTTCTCCAATGTGAGCTCGCCCAACCTTATTCTTGACCATCTTTAGCTTGGCTTCATTGTTCTTTGGACACTCGGCGATGAAGTGACCATATTCACCACATTGGAAGTAAGCTCTCTTGGATTAACGAGCTTTTCCTTTGTATTCACTTCATTTGCTCTTACCAAATCCTCCACGGTGAAGGTATTACTTGAACTTCCTCACCATGAGGGCCATGTCTCTATCATCACTCTCATCTTCACATGAGACTTGATCACTTAAGGCCTTCAAAGCGACTTCCTTGTTCTTGATCATTGCCACATTCTTGGCCATTTGCTTGACCTCCTTGACTTCTTCTTCTAACATCTCATGAGCAACGATTCTCCCAAGAATGTCACTTGGTGTAAGTCTCTTGAAGTCCTTTCTCTCACGGATGAGAGTGACCAAGGTAGGATTCCTTGGTCCAAAGGCTCATAGAAGTCTCTTGACCACCACATGATCCGTCAAGTCTTCACTTTTAAGGCCTCGAATCTTGTTGACCAAAAGCATCATCCGGTCATACATCTCTTGAGGAGTCTCATTGTCTTCCATCATGAATCTTCTAAGATTTCCTTCCAAGAGCTCAATCTTCGATTCTCTCACTCCGGGGGTGCCTTCATGAACCACTTGTAATGTGTCCCAAATCTCCTTGGCCTCCTCAAGCCCATCAACCTTGTTGAATTCCTCCGGGCTCAAGGCGGAGAGAATAACATTGGCGGCTTCAGCGTTGCAGTGGATGCTTAGCTCTTGCTCCGGAGTGAGGTTCATATCCTCCGTAGGCACATCGATACTTGTGCAAACTATCCTCCAAATGCTAGGATGCAAAGAGATTAGATGCAACTTCATCTTGTGCTTTCAAGCGACATAGTGTGTAACATCAAAGTGAGGTGCACGCCCGAAAGGCACGGAGATGAAGTTGTTAGAGGAATTATTAAGCTTGTTGTAATCAAAAGGTATAGAAGCTCCCCCTGTCTCCTTGATCGAAGATTTTCCTCCACTTTCATCGTCTTCATGTTGATTATCCACTCCCGACATCTTGGATCGACTCTAAGCGGTGAAGCCTATTAAGAGCTTAGACTCTGATACCAATTGAATGCCCGTTGATGTCGCCTAGAGGGGGGTGAATAGGTGATCCTGAAAATTTTCTCGAAATTACAGCGGTTAAAACACACAGGCACCGGAACTTTCGGTACTTGAACCCCGGAACTTCCGGTCAGCACAAGATGTCTGGAACTTTCGATGTTGTAGTCCAGAACTTCCGGTGTTCTGTGACTTGAAAGGATCTAAACTCAAATTTAAGTAATTTCAACACAAGTTTATTGCTAGCAACATGAAGATACACACAGGCAATAGAGACAAACAACAAGAGGTAAAGGGATACCACACGAGACACAAGGATTTTTACCCGAAGTTCGGATTCAAAGAATCCTACTCTCCGTTGAGGAACTCCGTAGAGTTGGGTTTCAATTAACCCCTTGCCTCACCAAGCAAATCCCTGGAAAGAAGTCTACGGCCTTCAATTCCAACGTTTTTAGGTTCTTACCTAGAGATCAAATTGACCACAAAGATCCAAATTTGATCCTCTAGCGTGAACCACACTTGACTTGCTTTACCTAGACAACCTCCAAAAGATCAACTTGGTTTGTCACTATCCATACCTCGTTTCCTTGCGGAGGAGAGGTGATCCTTCACAAATTTTCCCGGGCCAATCCACAATTCTCCGGAAGCTCGCGGGAGACACCTAACCGTCTAGGAGATTGCTCTCCAAGAGTAATAGGCATTACTCCAAAGCCCTGCAAGAATCACCAAGTGCTTAAGTCACCTAGCTCTCTCACTCTCACAATCACTCCAAATACTCAATCTTCTCACAAATTTGGTTATGTGGCTCAAGAATTGAGTTGGAATGAGCTAGAACACCATGGGAGAGGCTAGGAGACTGAAAAACGAAAGTGGGATGGTCAAAAGTGAGCTGGGGAAAAGGTGGGATATATATAGGTACACGTTTGCGTCACTTAGCCGTTACTCACAAACTCAGCAGGAATACTGTCCGGAAGTTCTGGTCTGGGACTACCGAAAGTTTCGGCCAACACTTGGTTCTTAGGGTTTTGCTGTGAGGTAAAGGCGTCCGGAAGTTTCGGCTTTGAACCCCAGAACTTCCGATCGGCTTTCTCTGCCAAGGAAAGGAGAATTTTCAAAAAAAATAACTCCAAAAATTCTCACCCAAGGATATTCTGAATAAGAGCACTTAGATCATCTAATGGCATGAGTTTCACCCCTCTTAATACTACGGTTTTTCCTATAACTCAAGATTCAAGAAAAAACTATATAAACCATCGTCGAATCTTTTCTCCTTTTTGCAATTGATGTTTGAGGATTCTTATTTCTCAAAACCTGCACAATAAGCATTTAGGGACTAATTCGCCTGCACACATCTCAATTAAACACATTAGTCCCTTAACCAAATTGTTGTTAACCACCAAAACTCACTTAGGGGGCTAGATGCACTTTCAGGGGCAATGATAGCCATATCTTATATATAATATAATAGTATCATGTTTCACAAGACAAAAAAATTTATTTCTATCAATTTAATTGAGCTCTACGACTAGCAAGAAGATCATAGGCTTCAATAATATCACCGGTACTAATTTATGCAGTCAATTCCTTCTCAATATAAATTACCAAACAATCTCGCAAAAATCCATCTTCCATTGTACATCTAAGACGTATCTTCACAAGTTTCATATCTAAAAAGCATCTTTAGGTGGTTGTAGTTAATACTAAAAGACTTAATACTAATCTTAACAATCATACGATAAGATGAATATTACTTGTTTTAAACAATCCAATTGTTAGTAGCCACTAATTAAATTAATTAGTTAATGAAGCATTAATTTAAATATAATTAATGAAGGATAGTTAATTAATAAACAGTTAATAGGATTATGAGAATGTTGAGGGGGCCTGGGCCCCCCACCCCCCCTTTCCAGCACTGCGGATCGAGGCAAGCTCGATGAAACATGAAAAGCGTCAGAATGCTGGTTGGCAGCACTCCAGGTCGGCTAGCAAGGGCAAAACCAACTAAAAATATTACCAGGGCCAACTCCATTGCATCACACAGTAAATTAAGCCTCTTTTTTTGAAGGAAAAGGGTAGACATTTTAGAGGATATTGTTTGTATTGGATTTTTTGACTTTGTATAAATTAATGGACATTATTGAATCCCATAAAATTCCTATGCAATGCCCTACTTTACATAAGTTCAGGAGAAAATTTAACACGAGTTCAAACCTCATAAAAAGTTTTTTTGAGTCTTTCTCTAAATTCTTATGTTTTTCTTCAGTTCAATCAAAAGGTTGTTCTTATAACTTTTTTATATTTTACAATCCTTTCTTTTATACTTACATTGCTATCAAAATCCTGTACTTTTTATATTTCTCTATTTTCTCAATTTTAAGGAGATATAAACCTTGAATAAAAAATGATTTTTATGAGAGGATTTAGGAATTTCATCGAGACCGCCTGACCCCAATGAACAAGACTAGCTCCTGTTGATAATTCGGCATAATTTAATCCAGAAAAACAAAATATAAACATGACAAGTGTATAAACGGACAATCCAATGATAGTACTAAACATAAACATGCTAATAACAAGATAAACATCATCTGGTAACATGTTTAACACTAAAAGGATGAAAGTAGCATATCTTAAGAACGCTCCGGTACTGGGTGAGGCAGTGTCAATGTTGTTGCCTCCGTTGATATTGTCATTCTCGCGGTTGACGTTGGCGCCGTTCCCGGTCGACATGTTGATGTAGAGGATGCAGTGTCGAGGTGCCGAGACCAGTCACATGAGAACGCGCTCCCCAAAACTTGATCGCCCGCCTACCCATATATGTACTCAAGCGAACGTAGTCTCGCAGCCTGCTCGTTCCGAATACTCATGCGTGCAAGTGCTTAGAACCAAAGATTACAGAGAGAGCAGGTATAGAGAAGAACTTAGAAAGCAGTAGAGAGGAAGAACAAATAGTGCCTTTTGTTTATTTTGGAGGTGGAAGATGACGTGAGTGAGAGAAAGGTTTCTGGAGGGATTAATACCAAATCGTTGTTCCGTTCATTAACTTTCCATCGGTTAAGCTTTTTTCTCATAAAAATTGTAACATCAAGAAAAGGAGCAGCTAGCCTTGTCTCGTCTCGTCATGCACGCCTCACCCATGGCCCGGACGGCTCGACGCGCGCGCGTGGCAGTCCCACCACCACCTCAATCGTTGAACAGGTGCTCTTATCTAGCAGTCTATTTAAGTCGAGGTCTCTCCACGTTGATTTTCAAGGTGATATTAATCTCTTAACATTAAGTGTGGGCCATTGAATTTAATAGGATTAAATTGGGCCTAGCCCATTTAATTAACAGTCCTCACCAAATTTCAGGGCTCACAGGAAATATTCTATGTTATGCACCTATTTGTTATGCACTGTCTATCATATTACACGATAGGCCCTTAGTGAACTGATGTGCCAGATTTTTTAGCAGTCTGGACATAGTCCAATGCTATCACTCCAGAGTTTTTCAGCTTTCTGATAGACTTCAGTTTTCTCTTTATATGCATGGATAACTTCATTTTGAAATTCAAACTATTCACCTTAATAATCACCGTTTGATTATCATAGTTCATTAGGATTGCTGGTACTGGTTTGTCAACCACTAGCAAATCCATCAGGAGCTTACGAAGCCACTCGACCTAAATAGTGGCAGTGTCTAATGCTGTAAGTTCTCCTTTCATTGTTGACCTCATTAAGATGGTCTGCTTGCAAGACTTTCAGGAAATAGTGCCACCTCCAAGTGTGAACACATATCTACTTGAGGCTTTTTATCTCATCAGCATCAAAAATCCAGTTTAAATCACTATAGCCCTCTAGTACTTTAGGTACCTAGCATAGTGGATTCTATAGCTCACAGTGCCTTTCAGATAGCGCATTACTCTTTCCAGGACACGGCAGTGATCATCTCCCGGATTTGAAACAAACCGACTCAACTTGCTCACAACAAATGAGATGTCAGACCTTGTTGCACTAGCCAAATACATCAGTGAACCAATGATCTAGAAGTATCTTAGTTGATCCCTTGTTATTCTTCGGTTTTTACTTAATAACACACTGGAATCATAAGGAGTAGGAGTTGGTTTGCAGTCACTATAGCCAATACGACTCAAGACTTTGTCCACATATTGGGATTTCTGAATGATAAGTGTCATGAAAGTTTGTGAAAGAATGTTCTTGTTTTTCGTTGGAAAACCCAACGCCACGGCCACAAAACGAAAAAGTCTCCAACCCCACCACCATCTCCTCCCAATAGTTTAATATTAAAAATAACATCAGCCACCCCCAAATCTTTCATCTGAAAGCTTTTGGACAGAAAGTCCTTGACCTCCTCAATCACATTGAGGTTGGTCCCAAAGATCAATATGTCATCAACATATAAGCACAAGATCACTCCCTCTCCCCCACCATAATGATAGTACACATATTTGTCAGCTTCGTTCACAACAAAGCCAGCAGATGTCAGAGTTTTGTCAAACTTCTCGTGTCATTGCTTAGGTGCTTGCTTTAGGCCATATGAGGACTTCAACAGCTTGCACACCATTCCCTCTTGACCTTCTAATACATACTCGTCTGGTTGATCCATATAGATCTCCTCGTCCAACTTCCCATTAAGGAAAGTTGTCTTAACGCCCATCTGATGAACGAGAATACTATGAGAGGCTGCCAAAGCAAGTAGTACTCGAATGGTGGTCAAGCAAGCAATTGGTGAATAAGTGTCGAAAAAATCCTCCGCCTTCATTTTGGGTATAACCCTTGGCCACAAGTCTTGCCTTGTACTTTTCAATTGTACCATCAGGCCTAAGTTTTTTCTTAAAAACCCACTTGCATCCTACAGATTTGCACCGGTAAGAATGTTCGACGACTTCCAAAGTACGATTAGACATAATTGAGTCCATCTCATTACGTACCGCTTCCTTCCAATAGTCAGCGTCAGATGAATATGACTCTTCTATGGTTCTAGGAGTGTCATCCACAAGATATACAATATACTCATCACCAAAAGACTTTGCAGTCTTTTGTCTCTTACTCTTTCGAGTAGCTATATTGCTATCCTCAGGATTTTCCACAGGCATTTTTTCATCGTGTTCTATCGGCACAAAAAACTCAGGGGGTAAATTAGGATCTTGACGAGAAGTGTTAGGTGCATCTTTCATGGGAAATTCATTTTGAAAAAAATGTAGCATCTCTGGACTCAAAAATTATACCAACACACATGTCAGGTACTCTAGAATTTATAATTAAGAATTTATATCCCACGCTATGGATAGCATAACCAAGGAACACACAATCCATGGTTTTTGGTCCAAGTTTGCGCATTTTGACTATAGACACATTGACTTTAGCCAAACATTCCTATGTGTGCAAGTACGAGAGATTTAATTTTTTCTTTTCCCATTCCTCGAATGGTGTTACTTCTTTATTCTTAGTAGGAATTTTATTCAGGACATCACACACAGTCAATATAGCCTCACCCCACCATTTCTTAGAAAGCACCACAGTGTCTAATATAGCATTCACCAACTCAGTTAGAGTGTGATTCTTTTTTTCGGCAGCTCCGTTTGATTGGGGTGAATAGGAAGACATCCTCTCATGAATAATTTCAGACTCTTCACAGAATTAAGTAAAGTCCTTTGAAAAATGCTCTCCATCTCGGTCAGACCTTAACCGTTTGATTTTCCTTTCAGTTTGGTTTTTTACCTTACCCTTATAGATTTTAAAGTAATGCAATGCTTAATCTTTTTTCAATAAATACACATAGCAAAATCTATTATAATCATCTATAAGTGTCATGAAGTATTTGTTTTCCCCTTTAGTCAACACGTCATTCATTTCGCACAGATCGGAATGAACAAGTTCTAGAGGTGCCAAATTTCTCGTCTCTGATGCCTTGTGAGGCTTGTGAGTTTGTTTCGCTTGACCATAAGTATGACACTTAGAACCTTTGAGCAAAGTGAATTTTGGGATTAAACTCATGTTAGCTAAGTCCGTCATACAACAAAAATTCACACAACAAAGTCGCGAATGCCACACATTGGACTCATTATATTGCTCACATGGTTCACAACATTATTACATGCATCATCCAAAGAAAAGCAGAACAAACCTGCGCTGTCATAACCTCTACTAATATTTTTTTCATATTTAGATATGACACACTCATTGGACTCAAACACAAGTTTAAAACCATCTCTACAAAGTAGAGAGCCACTAACAAGATTCTTCTTTGTTGAGGGAACATGCTGCATTTCTTCAGCTTCATGGTCTTTCTCGAAGTAAACTTCAGATCGACCGTACCAACAACATGAACAGCTGCATGCAAATTGTTTCCCATTAGCAAGAAGGAACTTCTCCCGACCTGATAAGAAACAAGGAAATATCAGCACACACATGAATATTAGTGTTAGTATGAACCCACCACTCAGGTGAGTGAAAAATCAGAAAAGAATTGTAGGTAAAAATTTACCATACCCCGACGTTCCTCCTCCATCGCTAATAACCATATTTGCAGCCATTTTGTCCTTGCAATCAAGACAATCCTTGGCCCAATGATCAGGCTCACCACACATGAGGCAATTGCTATCTTCTTAAAATTGGTTGATGCCTTGGGTTTGACATCAAGTTTGACCTTCTTCTTGTTGTAGAATGCTTGAGTGTTCTTATGCACCAAATTGGCGCTAGAACCTCCCTCGACCTTTTTGCCACGGTTATCCTTTGCCCTCACCTTTTCCTCAACAACAAATAGCCAATGAGATCAGTAACACTGAACTCTTGCCTCTTGTATTTTAGAGAAGTGGCAAAGTCCGACCAAGAAGGTGACAATTTGGCAATAATGTCACCCACCACAAACTTGTCTAGCAACTCATAGATATTATTCTCAAATTCCTTTGCCAGCGCCTAAATTTCATGAGCTTGCTCTAGTACAAAACGGTCATCGACCATTTTGTAGTCATAGAACTACTCATATAGGTCACTACCAGCATCAGAGACTCCGAACTTGACCGCAAGTGCATCCCACATATCCTTCCTTGAAGGCATATGCATGTACACGTCCACTATGTTGTTAGCTAGTACAGTGATCAATGCTCCACGGAACAAGCAATCCGTAGACTCAAACTTAGCCTCCTCCTCGGGTGAGAGAGGTTGTTCCATTGTCTTGCCCCGTAATAAAAAGAAACATTGCATAGCTGTCAACCACAATAGTGCACGTGCCTTCCATCTCTTATAATTTGAACCATCATATGCATGTGGTTTTAGTGATGCAGCAAAGCCAACTACCGAAAAAGACCTATCAAGTTTTTGGATTATGAATATCTAGTCATAATTCGGCATAATTGTTGGTATTTGCTACACAGATAAATCTGCAAATGCACGGATATTGTTATAGCACTTCCCCTTAGAGTATTCCAAGGGTATCGAAAACATGGAACGTGAGTGTATATCTACGAACAGGATTCTACCATGGAAAAACAACAAAAGATAAGATTGGCTAGAGAGAATTTCTATGGATTCAACTAGTTATCTTTAAGTTAAACGTAGAACTCTATCGAATGCTTCGGGCACCGGCCCTCTCCTGGTCTGCTAGGGTGAGTCTGGCCTTAAGCTCTATGATGTACCCAAACATGGAGGGATGCAAAGAACGGATAGGACTGTCACCACCTGCTGCCAACCTCACTTTCTGTGGAGCACACAATAAACGAAGATAACCGCTAACCTAGAAACCACGCCTAAGTTATTGATTACAACTCTAGCCTTGTCTAGAAACTTCCTTCTTTATCCAGAGTCCTAGTACTAAAGGACTTAATGATAAACTAAGATGAACCTGCACCGATGAGAATATATCTCACTTAAGTAAACTAATTAAACAATATAAGGGATCTCGAATAGTTACTTTATAATAGAACCATGTGTCGAGGTACAAGCAAGAAGAAGGTCAATAGCTCCGGCGCTTCTCCAGAACTCCGATGGAAGAATACCGACAAACCCGACATTCCTCCAGAAATTCTTGGAGAGAACTCCGATACTTTGGGGCACTCCTTCAGAGCTTCCCCTCGCTCTCTCACTAATCCCACATACTAAAGTAAAGCCTAACAAGTGAGTTATACTCTACTTGAGTTGATGTTATGTGTTGAGAAGTGAAATGGGTTTCTCCTTTTATAGTATGCCAATGACGGTTGTAGGTCAGTGGAAAGGTCGGTAAATACCCTCGACTGTCATTGAGTACCAATGGGGAGCTGCCACATGCAAGATGGCAGTTAGAGGCTCCAGGGGTGGTGCCGAACCACCTCCACCTTCTTTTGCCACCGACTTTCTTCAGTCTCTGACAGGTGGACCCCTATGGCGGCTGAGGTTGGTTTGGCCTTACTTTAAGTCGGTTTTGACTGTCATGTGGACCCTCCAGTCCTTGTGCTCACGCGTGATTGGTCGGAGGTGTATTTTGTCGCATGGCGGGTGTGTTCTCTCCCAGAAATCACCTGGATACATATATTTACCAAAACTCATGGAAACGGTTAGTAATAAACCCCTACCACTAAGTTTGATATTATATTTTCAAATCTTTTATGCAAGAGTTGACGGTTAAAGTTTGCACTTAACGACCGTGAACAATAATTTAATCCAGAAAAACAAAATACTAGACATGACAAGTGTATAAACAGATGATCCAGCGATAGTACTAAACATGATCATGGTAATAACAAAATAAGCATCATATAGTAACATGTTTAGCACTAAACGGATGAAAGTAGCATACCCGAAGAACGCTCTGGTACTAGGTGAGGCAGTGTCAGTGTTGTTGGCTCTGTTGATGTTGCCTTTCTCGCCATTGACATTGGCGCCATTCCTGGTCGACATGTTGATGTAGAGGATGCAGTGTCGAGATGCCAAGAGCGTCATGCGAGAACACGCTCCCCAAAAACTTGATCGCCTGTCTGCCCGTACATGTACTCAAGCGAACGGAGTCTCTGAGGCCTGCTCGTTCCGAACACTCATGCGTGCAAGTGCTCAGAACCAAAGACAACACAAGAACAGAGAAAAACTCAAAAAGAAGTAGAGAGAAAGAACGAACATTGCCTTCTCTCTATTTCGAAGGTGGAAGATGACGCAAGTAACATTCCGTCGGTTACACTTTTTCCTCATAAATATTGTAACATCAGAAAAAGGAGCAGCCAGCCAATCTCGTCACGCACGCCACGGCCCGGGCGGCTCGATGTGTGTACGCGTGTGGCGTCCCACCACCACCTTAACCGCTTAACATGTGCTCTCATTTAAAAATCTATTTATCTTTTAACATTAATTATGAGCCCATAAAATTTAATAATTTAATAAGATTAAATTGAACCTAGCCCATTTATTTGTAACAGCTCTGTCCATACAGCAAAGTCTCGAGCATATTACTTACTCCTCTAGTCATTAACATACACTACTGGAGGAACGGTTTTCCATGCGGACCGAAAGGCATCTTTCCATGCGGAAGGCCTGCCCGCATGCGCGAAATGGTCTGGGAAAAGATCATTTTCGCGTGCGGGCGGCCCAACCGCACGGGAAGATCGACTATCCCGTGCGGTCGGCTTAAGCGGCCCGCACGGGAAGATCGATTATCCCGTGCGGTCGGCTTAAGCAGCCCGCACGGGATAATAGAATATTCCGTGCGGGCCGCTTAGCCGACCGCACGGGAAGATGGTCGTGCCCATTATTTTATGTATACATTCTGTTAGCCTCCTATTGTCCCTCTCAGTAATGTTAAATGGATCAATATATATATATATATATATTTCGCGAACAAGAAAAAAAAGGTATTTGATATTATTTCATCATAAAAGATATGTATATAACACAGATCGATCATGCTTAATGTTTATATACATATCAAGCTAGCTAGTTTCGTCTCGCAAATTAACATAAGTCTAGCTATAGCAACAAATTTACAAATTTAATGGCGGTGCTCTTTTTCCCACTCCCTAAGTCGTTTGAATTTATCGTCCGTCGCCAGCTCGCTCTCCGGATCGTAGAAATTGCCCAAATGGTCTGCAACCATCGTTAAGCATGGTTCTATCGTCGAACCGGTTCGCTACAACTGGAACATCCGTAATCTGTTTAAGAAAAAATAGTACACATATACATACGATTAGGAAAATTATACAAGATCGATAACATGTACAGATATATTTCTCTGATGAACTTACTTCTTCGAACTTAGTAGTGTATCTCCCGTAGATTCTGAGCATCTCATACACGTAGTAGCCACAAAGGTTAGTGCCTGGTGGTTGCTTATAACACTGTGTTGAATAAAATTCATTATGTGCATTGTGGAGATTATGGCAATCGGGTGTCTACATGGCAAGCTTATCCGACTGGAGATAGGGATAGGTTGTGCCTACCAAATATGTAAACCAACTACAGCTTGGGTATTACGTTGCCGATTAGATAAGGCAACGGCTCATAGTCACGGTTTGGTAAGATTGAGGAAACCGACTTAGAGTAAGATAGGGTTTCCGATCTGTAAGCCCACCTCCCAAGACTATATAAGGGGGGTAAGGGGCGTCCCTTGAGGGATATGCGATATCAAGTGCTAGATCAGAAGTTAGATCAGCCTTTAGCTTTCAGTCTTAGATCACGAGATCAATAAAGACACTCGACGGATCGAATCCACCGAAACAGGAGTAGGGTATTACCTCACGAGAGGGCCTGAACCTGTCTAAATCTTCTTTTCCTACTAACCCATTGTGCTTGGCGATCTCGACTGCGACCCCAATTTTCTATTGCCGAAACCAAGTTTCGACAGTTGGCGCGCCAGGTAGGGGACCACGCGTCAAGACTTCTCCAACAATCTCGCTAACAAGCGTGATGGGATCTCCTTCAGGATTCGGCGACTTCGCCGCCAACAACTTCTTCGATGACTCCTCCTTCGACTCGGATTCGAACCAGTCAGAAGGAGAGACCCACTCGACGCCGTTCGGGCTCCCGAACAGCGCCAAGATCTACGAAGACATCTTCGATTCCAAGATGCGGTCCACCCTCTTCGACGAAAGAATTCACTCGGCACCGTTCGGATTGCCGAACACCGCCGAAATCTGCACCGATCTTCTCGCCTCCCCAACGGAGACGACCTACATGGAAGAAGACCTCTCGGTACCATTTGGGTTACCAAACGCCGCCGAGATCTACGACAAACTCCTCTCCCCCGAGTCGAGGTCGACCCACTCGGAGGAGCCCACTTCCACATGCTCTGACTCGGACTGGAACGATCCAGACCCGGGTTACCCAGGGCTAAGGGAGGTCGCCGTCATCCTCCCATCATTCGGCTCATGCTCATCTTCGGAGCTCAACTAATATCTCAGCTCCGCCGGCCTTGACGACCTCTATGGCATCCCCTCGGACGAAGTCGACGACTCCGACTGCAACAAGGACTATGAGCCGAAGTGCTTTGACGTCCTCATGGCTGAGGTGGCCGAGTCCGACTCACCCATGGCCCGTAGGCTTGCGGAAGAAGAGCGAGCCAAGATCGAGCAAGAGCGCAAGCTGGCGGAAGAGGAGAAGAAACACAAAGAAGAAGCCAACAGAAGAAAGCAGGATCTAAGGGCAGCCGGACGATCCGCTCAAGAGGCTATTCTTCAAACCCGAGTCTGCAACACCAATATCTTCCAGACGCCACAGCAGAACGCTGTTGCTGCCCTCACACTCTTGGACACCGTCATGGAGACGGCACCCCCCGACGTGACTCCAATATTAGATAAAATCAAGACCATCGTCGCAGCTACAGCCAACGGCCATCCCACCACCTCGGCACGAAGGCCGACTGAGTCCGTGGCTGAAACGCCCGACAAAAGTCGACTCCCGCCTCTAAGGTCAGGAGACTATAAGAGGCCTGAGCCAGATCGGTCGACAACAAGGCCAAGAGGCCCACCCCGCGAATCCACGCAGAGGTACCAGGAGCAAACGGCTGACTCCCGCGACAAACGACAGGGGCGTCCACCCGTCCACCATCGCGTCCGCCGCAACAACAGCTCCAGCTATCCAACCAGCCAACCAAAGGCCCCGTCGAGTGATCTGCGGGAAGTCCTCGATCGCCGCTACCAGGAGCGGGACCGATGCACTCGGGAAGATCAGAGGGGATCACCCGATAGTGGCGACGACGGAGTGCCGGCCTTCACTCGGGAGCTTCGTCGAGTGCATTGGCCGAGTGGTTTTAAACCCACAGGAATTGAAAGATACGACGGCAAGACCGACCCCGAGTCATGGCTTACCGTCTACACTCTCGCCATCCGCGCCGCAGGTGGCGACAACAAGGCTATGGCCAATTATCTGCCCGTGGCCCTCGCCAACTCAGCCAGGAACTGGCTCACGAGCCTACCAAGAGGCTCAATCGGCTCGTGGAGCGAGCTGAGGGACCACTTCACCGCCAACTTCCAGGGCACCTTCGAGAGGCCCGGCATCCACTTCGATCTCTACAACGTCATCCAGAAGCCAGACGAACCTCTGAAGGACTACATCCGGCACTTCTCCGAAAAACGCAACAAGATTCCCACCATCACCGACGACATCATCATCGCCGCCTTTCAGAAGGGAGTCCGTGATGAGCTGTTAATTGGAAAGTTTGGGCGCAAGCCACCGAAGACGGTGAAGCAAATGTTCGAGACGGCGAAATCCTACGCCAAGTCCAACGATGCAATCAAGGCGGCACGCCAAGACCGGCCTGACAAAAGGGATGACAAGCACTCGGAAGGAAGCCGGCATCCGAGGAAGGATAACGGCGGCAGCAATCGGGCCCGGAAAGATCGCAAGCGCAGGCACGAAGACCTGGTTGCCACAACGTATGATTCTCAACACCGTCGCCGAGTGGCGGCTTACGACGCGATCATGAACGATCGTGAACGCTCAGTGCACGCATCATCTACAAGCAATTCGCACAGCAATATGCGGCACGGTTAAACAAGAAGCCGACTAATGAAACCGGTCCATCGGGAACCAAGAAGAACAACCCATTGGAAATTCGGAGCCTTTTCAAAACCACGTGGGCGAGCTGAATCACATCTTCGGGGCCGCAGGCTTGAGTCAAGAGGAAGCAAAAGGCGATGGACCGTGAGGTCAACGCGGCACAACCCGAAGTCCCACAACATCTACGATGGTCGGAGGTGGCCATCACGTTTAATCGCTTGGATCATTCGTACCGAGTGGTTCACCCGAGCGGTATCCCTTGGTACTTGACACAGTGGTTCGAACATCAAGGCGAAGCGCGTCCTCATCGATGGGGCAGGCGTCCTCAATCTCTGTTTGTCAAGACCTGGATGAGATACAAATCTTGAGAGCGAGTTGAAGGCAAGCTCAGCCCCCTTCCATGGAGTGATCTGGGGCATCGCCCACACCACTCGGGCACATCGCCCTTCCAGTCACCTCCGGAGTTCACGAGAATTTCCGAACGGAGAATACCACCTTCGGGGTGGTCGACTTCAAAGATGGCCTACGACGCGATCATTGGAAGGCTTGCACTCGCCAAATTCATGGCGATACCACACTACACTTACCTCTGCATGAAGACGTCTGGCGTCATCACCCTACACAGCGACGTCAAACAAGCCTTCACCTGCGACGAAGAAAGCTGCGATATGGCCCAATCTTGTGAGAGATCACGTGGCCAGGAAGAAATCCGACTGGCTACATCAACATCTGAAGAGGGTGAAATTTCTACAAAGAGGATAGCCAAGTCGGGACAAGGCGACGCCGAAACAAAGAAAATTTTCCTTGATCCAGTCGGCAAGATATCTTCAAGGACTTAGAAGATACCACAGTCGCAATGTTCGGGCACGAGCTTTCATTGTCGATGATTTGGTTCTACGCAAGATCCAGACCATCAAGGACCATCACAAATTATCTCCACTATGGGAAGGACCATACATAATCGCTGAGGTAACTCGGCTAAGAGCATTTCAACTAAAGCGCGAAGATGGATCTATGGTGAAGAACTCCTGGAATATTGAACATCTTCGATGATACTATGCTTAAATTGCCGTAAGTTTCATGTCATTCTTGATGCCAATCTCAACCAAGATGACTTCTTGAGTTGACAGTCGGGGTTGCATACGTATCAATAAAGCATGGTTTTCTTCGACAACTTGTTTATATTTGGTTTATCATTGTTTAATGTTTCTTGATTTGAGTTTAATAGATAAGGACTGAGAATTTTTTGATGACCTAATCAAGCTTAGGCTTGGCGACAGTCGGACGAAAATTACTTAAGAAATTTTCTATGAAGACTCGGGTCAAGGCATTAACATAAATAAGCTAGATACCTACAAGTTCACATCGGAGGCATAAAGAGACCAAGATGATTAATCTTACTCCCGCGAACCTCGGACGACAAGGGAATCTTGGAGGCGGATGCGGAAGACGACTTCGATGGAACAAGAGTTTCTAGATGGATGGATTTGCGCGTGCGCAAGTTTAGGGTTCTCCGTGGAGAGCTTGTGAACAGTGACGCGAAAGAGGAAATTTTTGGGGAAGATAAAGTGGCGGGGATGACCTCGAGGTTTCGTAAAAAGATTTGAGGGTTTTTGCTAAGTCGTCTCGTGATTGGGCCGAGCCCATGAGAGACTTGCGGCCCACTAAGGTGTGGCTTGACACGTGTCCTTAGGGACTTAAGTGGATGGACTTAAGCAGATTTGCCACGGCAATATGCACGTGTCACATAGCCCAATACCTTTAAAATCCTTTCATACCGCGGTTTGCATAACTTCATGAAAAGTTGGCGCGATGCAATTTGAAAGGTGACAAATAATTAAGCTTTTCATGGTTGTCCTGATGACAGGAACTATTTTGTTTTAAAGCATTTGATTAAATGATTATATCAATGCTATTTTTTTTCACCTTGGTGAAGATCTTTTTTAGGTTAAGACCAATATTATGGCAGGAGCTATTTAATATTTTGGTCATATTTTTCAGATGACTGAAAATTTTGTTTACCCATGAGGGTTGACTAAATTATTTGTCCCGAGATAACTCGGACAAGTTAACTCGGATGAACATGAGCTTGCTGAGTGTTTTTTACCCACGAGGGTTGATTAAACTATTTGTTCCGAGATGACTCGGGCAAGTTAACTTGGATAAGCGTAAGCTTGCCGAGTGTTTTTTGCCCACGAGGGTCAATTAAGCTATTTGTTCCGAGATGACTCGGGCAAATCAACTCGGATAAGCATGAGTTTGCCGAGTGAATTAATTTCTTACCCACGAGGGTTGATTAGATTATTTGTCCCGAGATGACTCAGACAAGTTAACTCGGATGAGCATGAGCTTGCCGAGTGTTTTTTACCCACGAGGGTTGTCGAAACTCGGTTTCGGCAATATAATTTCTGGGGTCGCAGTCAAGATCGCCAAGCACAATGCGTTAGGAGGAAAAGAAGAATTAGACAGGTTCAGGCCCTCTCGTGAGGTAATACCCTACTCCTGTTTCGGGGATTCGATCTGCCGAGTGTCTTTATTGATCTCAAGATCTAAGGCTGAAAGCTAAAAGCTGATCTAACTTCTCATCAAGCATATGATCTAAAGCCGATATCGCATATCCCTCAAGGGACGCCCCTTACCCCCTTATATAGTCTTGGGAGGTGGGCTTACGGATCGGAAACCCTATCTTACTCTAAGTCGGTTTCCTCAATCTTACCAAACCGTGACTATGAGCCGTTGCCTTATCTAATCGGCAACGTAATACCCAAGTCGTAGTTGGTTTACATATTTGATAGGCACAACCTATCCCTATCTCCATCGGATAAGCTTGCCATGTGGATACCCGATTGCCATAATCTCCACAGTAGCCCCGAGTCCTTTGCGTCGACGAGATAACTCGGCCTCGAACCAAGGCGTACACAACCAAACAACTCTTTGGCCGAATGCTTCTGGCGCCCATTGATTCCATCATCTCTGCTGAATCTTCCCGAGTGGCTCCAAAGACTGAAGGGCTGGATAACATCTAAAAAATTCTCAAAAATAAATATCTAGGTGCATCTCCGATGCACCTAATTAGGTGTAGCCCCACCGTGTGATTAGCCAAAAATAGACAAAACACACAATCTAGAACTATAAAAAATCATTCTTATGTAGATGCTTAGCTCAAGCTAAAGCAACCTCATCACTCGGCAAGCTCATGCTCGAGTGAATTTGCCCGAGTCATCCCAGAGCAAATAACTCAATTAACCCTAGTAGGCGAAAAGCACTCGGTAGGCTCATGTCTATCCGAGTGGATCTGCCCGAGTCATCTCGGAACAATTATTTCAATCATCCCTTATGGGTAAGAAATCAATTCGCTCGGTAAGCTCATGCTTATCCGAGCTGATCTTCCCGAGTCATCCCGGAAATTTGCCCGAGTCATCCCGGAACAAATAATTCTCATATAAAAGCTTAGCTCAAGCTAAAGCAATCATAAAAAATCACATCACTCGGCAAGCTCATGCTTATCCGAGTAGTTCGCCCGAGTCATCTCAGAACAAACAATTTAATCAACCCTTATAGGTAAGAAATTAATTCACTCGGCAAACTCATGCTTATCCGAGTTGATTTGCCCGAGTCATCTCGGAACAAATAGCTTAATTGACCCTCGTGGGCAAAAAACACTCGGCAAGCTTACGCTTATCCAAGTAAACTTGTCCGAGTCATCTCGGGACAAATAATCTAATCAACCCTCGTGGGTAAAAAACACTCAGCAAGCTCATGCTCATCCGAGTTAACTTGCCCGAGTCATCTTAGGACAAATAATTTAGTCAACCCTCATGGGTAAACAAATTTTTCAGTCATCTGAAAAATACGACCAAAATATTAAATAGCTCCTGCCATAATATTGGTCTTAATCTAAAAAAGATCTTCACCAAGGTGGAAAAAATAGAATTGATATAATCATTTAGTCAAATGCTTTAAAACCAAATAGTTCCTGTCATCAGGACAGCCATGAAAAGCTTAACTATTTGTCACCTTTCAAATTGCATCGTGCCAACTTCTCATGAAGTTATGCAAACCGCGGTATGAAAGGATTTTAAAGGCATTGGGCTATGTGACACGTGCATATTGCCAGGGCAAATCTACTTAAGTCCATCCACTTAAGTCCCTAAGGACACGTGTCAAGCCACACCTTAGCTGGGCCGCAAGTCTCTCATGGGCTCGGCCCAATCGCGAGATAACTTGGCAAAAACCCTCAAGTCTTTTTACGAAGCCTCGAGGTCATCCTCGACACTTCATCTTCCCCAAAAATTTCCTCTTTCGCAGCATTGTTCACCAGCTCTCCGTGGAGAACCCTAAACTCGTGTGCGTGCAAATCCATCCATCTAGGAACTCTTGTTCCATCACAAGCCATCTTCCGCATCTAGCCTCCAAGATTCCCTTGTTGTCCGAGGTTCAGTCGGGAGTAAGTTTAATCATTTGGTCTCTTTATGCCTTCGATGTGAACTTGTAGGTATCTAGCTTATTTATGTTAATGCCTTGACCCGAGTCTTCATAGAAAATTTCTTAAGTAATTTTCGTCCGACTATCACCAAGCCTAAGCTTGATTAGGTCATCAAAAATTCTCGATCCTTATCTATTAAACTCAAATCAAGAAACATTAAACAATGATAAACCAAATATAAACAAGTTGTCGAAGAAAACCATGCTTTATTGACACGTATGCAGCCCCCGACTGTCAACTCAAGAAGTCATCTTGCTTGAGATTGGCAGTCAAGAATAACATGAAACTTACGGCAATTTAAGCATAGTATCGTCGAAGATGTTCAATATTCCATGAGTTCTTCACCATAGATCCATCTTCGCGCTTTAGTCGAAATGCTCTTGGCTGAATCACCTCAGCGATTATGTATGGTCCTTCCCATAGTGGAGATAATTTGTGATGGTCCTTGATGGTCTGGATCTTGCATAGAACCAAATCATCGACAATGAAAGCTCGCGCCCGAACATTGCGACTGTGGTATCTTCTAAGTCCTTGAAGATATCTTGCCGACTGGATCAAGGAAGATTTTCTTCGTTTCGGCGTCGCCTTGTCCCGACTTGGCTATCCTCTTTGTAGAAATTTCACCCTCTTCAGATGTTGATGTAGCCAGTCGGATTTCTTCCTGGCCACGTGATCTCTCACAAGATTAGGCCATATCGCAGCTTTCTTCGTCGCAGGTGAAGGCTTGTTTGACGTCGCTGTGCAGGGTGATGACGCCAGACGTCTTCATGCAGAGGTAAGTGTAGTGTGGTATCGCCATGAATTTGGCGAGTGCAAGCCTTCCAATGATCGCGTGGTAGGCCATCTTTGAAGTCGACCACCCCGAAGGTGGTATTCTCCGTTCGGAAATTCTCGTGAACTCCGGAGGTGACTGGAAGGGCGATGTGCCCGAGTGGTGTGGGCGACAGCCCTAGGATCACTCCGTGGAAGGGGGGTGAGCTTGCCTTCAACTCAGTTCTCAGGATTTGTATCTCATCCAGGGTCTTGACAAACAGGAGATTGAGGACGCTGCCCCCATCGATGAGGACGCGCTTCAGCTTGATGTTCTGAACCACCAGGTCAAGTACCAAGGGATACTGCCCTGGGTGAACCACTCGGTCAGGATGATCCAAGCGATTAAACGTGATGGCCACCTCCGACCATCGTAGATGTTGTGGGACTTCGGGTTGTGCCGCGTTGACCTCACGGTCCATCAGCTTTTGCTTCCTCTTGGACTCATAAGCCTGCGGCCCCCGAAGATGTGATTCAGCTCGCCCACGTGGTTTTGAAAAGGCTCCGAATTTCCAGTCGGGTTGTTCTTCTTGGTTCCCGATGGACCGGTTTCATTAGTCGGCTTCTTGTTTAACCGTGCCGCATATTGCTGTGCGAATTGCTTGTAGATGATGCGTGCACTGAGCGTTCACGATCGTTCATGATCGCGTCGTAAGCCGCCACTCGGCGACGGTGTTGAGAATCAGACGTTGTGGCAACCAGGTCTTCGTGCCGGCGCTTGCGATCTTTCGGGCCGATTGCTGCTGCCGTTATCCTTCCTCGGATGCCGGCTTCCTTCCGAGTGCTTGTCATCCCTTTTGTCGGCCGGTCTTGGCGTGCCGCCTTGATTGCATCGTTGGACTTGGCGTAGGAGTTCGCCGTCTCGAACATTTGCTTCACCGTCTTCGGTGGCTTGCGCCCAAACTTTCCAATTAACAGCTCATCACGGACTCCCTTCTGGAAGGCAGCGATGATGATGTCGTCGGTGATGTTGGGAATCTTGTTGCGCTTTTCGGAGAAGCACCGAATGTAATCCCTCAGAGGCTCGTCCGGCTTCTGGACGACTTTGTATAAGTCAAAGTGTGTGTTGGGCCTCTCGAAGGTGCCCTGGAAGTTGGCGATGAAGTGGTCCCTCAGCTCGCTCCACGAGCCGATTGAGCCTCTTGGCAGGCTCGTGAGCCAGTTCCTGGCTGAGTTGGCGAGGGCCACGGGCAAATAATTGGCCATAGCCTTGTTGTCGCCGCCTGCTGCGCAGATGGCGAGAGTATACACGGTAAGCCATGACTCGGGGTCGGTCTTGCCGTCATATTTCTCTATTCCTGTTGGCTTAAAACCATTCGGCCAATGCACTCGGTGAAGCTCCCGAGTGAAAGCTGGCACTCCGTCATCGCCGCTATCGGGTGATCCCCTCCGATCTTCCCGAGTGCGTCGGTCTCGCTCCTGGTAGCGGTGATCGAGGACTTCCCGCAGATCACTCGGCAGGGTCTTCGGTTGGCTGGTTGGGTAGCTGGAGCTGTTGTTGCGGCGGACGCGGTGGTGGACGGGTGGACGTCCATGTCGTTTGTCGCGGGAGTCGGTTGTTTGCTCCTGGTACTTCTGTGTGGACTCGTGGCGTGGGCCTCTTGGCCTAGTTGTCGACCGGTCTGGCTCGCGCCTCTTGTAATCCCTTGACCTTAGCGGCGGGAGCCGGCTTCTGTCGGTCGTTTCAGCCACAGACTCAGTCGGCCTTCGTGCTAAGGTGGAGGGATGACCGTTGGCTGTGGCTGCAACGATGGTCTTTATCTTGTCTAGTATTGGAGTCACGTCGGGGGGCGTCGTCTCGATGACGGTGTCCATGAGTATGAGGGCAGCAACAGCGTTCTGCTGTGGCGTCTAAAGATATTGGTGTTGCGGACCCGCGTCTGAAATATAGATTCCTGAGCGGATCGTCCGGCTGCGCTCAGATCCTGCTTCCTTCTGTCGGCATCTTCCCTGCGTTTCTTCTCTTCTTCAGCCATCTTACACTCTTGCTCAATCTTGGCTCGCTCTTCCTCGGCAAGCTGCGGGCCATGGTTGAGTCGGACTCGGCCGCTCGGCCATGAGGACATCGAAGCACTTCGGCTCGTATCCTTGTGGCAGTCGGAGTCGTCAGCTTCATCTGAGGGGATGCCATAGAGGTCGTCAAAGCCGGCGGAGCTGAGATATTCGTTGAGCTCCGAAGATGAGCATGAGCCGAACAGCTAGAGGATGACAGCGATCTCCCTTGATCCAGGGTAGCCCGGGTCTGGATCGTTCCAGTCCGAGTTAGAGCTTGGTGATGCAGGCTCCTTCGAGTGGGTCGACCTTGACTCGGGGGAGAGGAGTTTGCCGTAAATCTCGGCGGCGTTCGGTAATCCAAACGGCGCCGAGAGGTCTTCTTCCGAGTAGATCGCCTCCGCTGGGGAGACGAGAAGATCGGTGTAGATTTCGGCGGTGTTCGGCAATCCGAACGGTGCCGAGTGAAGTCCTTCGTTGGAGCGAGCAAATTGTATCTTGATCTTGAAGATGTCGTCAAAGATCCCGGTGCTATTGGGGAGCTCGAACAGCGCCGAGTGGGTCTTTCCTTCCGACTGGTTTGAATCCGAGTCGAAGGAGGAGTCATCGAAGAAGTTGGCGGCGAAGTCTCCGAATCCTGAAGGAGATCCTATCACGCTTGTCGGCGAGGTTGTTGAAGAAGACTCGACGCGCGGTCCCCTACCTGGCGCGCCAACTGTCGAAACTTGGTTTCGGCAATATAATTTCTGGGGTCGCAGTCAAGATCGCCAAGCACAATGGGTTAGGAGGAAAAGAAGATTTAGACAGGTTCAGGCCCTCTCGTGAGGTAATACCCTACTCCTGTTTCGGGGATTCGATCCGCCGAGTGTCTTTATTGATCTCAAGATCTAAGGCTGAAAGCTAAAAGCTGATCTAACTTCTCATGAAGCCTATGATCTAAAGCCGATATCGCATATCCCTCAAGGGACGCCCCTTACCCCCCTTATATAGTCTTGGGAGGTGGGCTTACAGATCGGAAACCCTATCTTACTCTAAGTCGGTTTCCTCAATCTTACCAAACCGTGACTATGAGCCGTTGCCTTATCTAATCGGCAACGTAATACCCAAGTCATAGTTGGTTTACATATTTGATAGGCACAACCTATCCCTATCTCCAGTCGGATAAGCTTGCCATGTGGATACCCGAATCCCCGAAACAGGAGTAGGGTATTACCTCACGAGAGGGCCTGAACTCAACGGAGTCTTCACGAATATGTAACTCGTGTTCTGTCCAGCATATCCTTGTTGGGTTAACAAAAGCAGCTGGATAGTTGGTCTTTTTCACGTCTGCGTATTGCATCCTAAGTAATGCAGCGAGTAATTAATTATTCACAAGTTAGTTTATAAATCAATTCTTTAATGACATTAAGTTAAGCAGATACTTACAGGCAAAACGTTGCAACGAGATTTATATCCATTCTTTCCATCCTGAATAATGCGTGAAGGTCGTTGAAATCGATGACCAGCATCCCATTTGGGCCACTGGTGAATGCATCATCCGGGACCTTCACGGTAAGCATGTTGAGCCCCAATTTGGATGTCTTTAGGTACCAGTCGTGCATTAGCCTGATTTTCCAGGGCATGTCTTCCATGACGTGCCACGGCAGGAACGGCTTGCCGTACTCGTACTTTGTTGGCACTTTGTCTGAAGTCCAATTTTGCAGGTCCTCCGCTATGTTCTTCACTGATTATTGTGAGTCCGACAACTTGATCGGTTGATCCTACGGCTTGTCAGTCGGCCCCCTCCCCCTAAAAGCCAAGAACCCTAAGTCTCTATCGTCTTTGGCCATTAATTCCTTGTCATAGCTTAATCGAATCATCTTTGGGATAATCTGACGAGAGATCTTGCTCAGACTTGGAAGGCTTGTTGTTTGTAGAAGGGGCCTTTGGGGTACCGCCAATGCCGACTGCGGTGTTGGAGGAGATTGGTGAATATGTTGTGCAATGACTTCAGGGGCTGACGACATTGGCAAATCAGGACCTTTATCCTTAGGAGGGGAGCGAGGTGGGAAAGCATGCCGAGGTGGGGAGCGAGGTGGGGAAGCAGGCCGAGGTGGGGAGCGAGGTGGGGAAGCAGGCCGAGGGGTGGAGCGAGGTGGGGAAGAAGGCCCTGGTGGAGAAGGCGGTGCAGGCGCAGCAGTAATCTGAGGAACCGACTGTACAAGGGATGCTGACGATGTACCGACCAGTAAGATATCTCGTCGATGCCATAGAATGAATTGATTCACCGCATCCCCAAGCAATTCTATCCCTTCAGGTGCTGGAATGTCTATCTCTAAGCTTTTATGCTCTGCATTCACCTTGGCCACCTGCACCCTTGCATATTCCTTAGGGATTGGAGTGTTGTGAAATTGTCGCCCTGGTAGAGCAAGTCATGTACCCACCTCCTTTCTCTTCTCGGCCCTTCCTATCGGCACGAGGAGGCTGCACGGCGTCGGGCCAGTTATGGTATCCACGGGATAGGGTGCGGTGTCAACTGACCCGACGCTACTGGGCATGTGTACTGTGGGTTCTTTGGATTGCTGAAAGAAGTTAGGAAAGACTTGGCGATTCTGTGCAACAAGAGAGTAGAAATGTTCTTCAACTTGTTTTGCTATCTTTTCTTCAAGTTTATGTTTGTACATGTCCCTTTTCTTGTAACTTGCAGCTTCCCAGAAACCCTTCTTTCCAACTTGTCTTTGACGATACACCCCTTACTCGTCCAGAATGTTCAGGGTTGCCCAATGCAGCTGTCAACTGATCGTGTTCCCTTTTAGCAATAAATTCCCCAGTCTTCTCCTTTTCGGCTATGTCTTTTAGACTTGTGGTCACACGCTCTATATCCGGATCCTCGAACAGGATCTCTCCCTCGTCGGTGACATGTCCCATACTACATGCCCACACCCAGTTTTTGCTTCTTTCTTTTAATGCATCCACAAGCAGGGGCTTTCCTTGGGCGGCAAACTGTTATTCGGTTGCTCGCCACTTCTCTACATGGCCATCGTAGCCGCTAGAGCCCAACCGGTGCGGGTACTTGTTCCTTTTCGTGAGGTCGGACATCTTCTTCCTCCGTGCTAAGGCTTCAGGGCTTGTCATCTTCGCCACGAACCTATCCTATTCGACGGGCGTAATCCCGCCGTAGTCTTCGAATGGGGACTTGTTCTTTTGCACGTAGTTAGTGTTCAAGTCCGATTTCCACTGCCTCCACCTCCCCCCAATCGTTTTTAATGCAAACTCTTTTCCCAGAGCATCTGAACCAGGCGGATATACAAGCCACTTCTACAGCTCGTTCCATATGAAGTTCTTCAAGTTGTCATCCACCTGCTCCCAGGAATCTACATTTAAAGGGCCGTGGGTTCTGGCCAGTACCCCGCAAGCGCTGCTGAACTTCGTCATTACGACCTTGGGCTCTAATGGCTTCCCATCATGGTTCGAGAGGTGATATAATATGTCTCCTTGGGGGTTGGTTCTTACTTCTCGACCACGTCTTCTTTTTGACGTCCTCCAGCGCTCGCAGACGTGTCGGTTTCTACCGGAGCGGACGTTGTTGTGTCCGTCTCGACTTCAGCAGACCGGACGACAGACTTGGCGGCCTTTCTTTTTGAGCGGCGCCTTGCTTCCATCTGTACGTACAACAGATAACGTTAAACGAGATCCTACGATAGGGATCATAACAATATGGCTGGACTTACTGCTTGCTCGATAGAGATGTAGTCTGGGTCTTCTTCAACTGGTGGTGCTGGTGCTTGCATAACTTCGATGAACGGATCGCTTGGTTCATGCCATGTGCCTTCGCTCGAAGACTTCTCCATTGATTCGACGCTGCGTGCCTCGGAGGGAGCTTTCTCGTTCGACATTTGATCTACGGTTGTTCATAACGCACAACTTGTGAAATTTGGAACACACATCTTGTTATATTATCTAATATTAAGGACATGCATAAAAAATATAGAGACAAAAACGAAAAAATGTATTTATTTCCTTCTTCTCTTTATTAGAGATGAGAGATGAAAATACATATGTTTGTCTATTTTGTTCGTGAGAAGAGGTGAGATTGGGGGAGGGAAAGAGATGAGAGATGAGAGACCGAGGAGAGGGAGAGGGGAGAGGGAGATTAGAATATACCGAGGAGACGGTGGGTATATGTGTTTGAAAATTTAAAATCTAACCTAAAATCTAAAATTCATCCTAAAACAAACGACCGAACGAACGACCGAACGAATGAACGAACAAACGACCGACCGAACGAACGGATGGACGGACGCACGAGTCGTTCGTCCGTTCGTTCGTTTGTTCGATCGTTCGTTCGGTCGGTCGTTCGGTCGTTCGTTCGGTCATTCGTTCGGTCGTTCGTTCGTCCATCCGTTCGTCCACGTCGTTCGTCCGTTCGTGCACTCGTTCGTTCGCTCGTCCGTGCGTCCGTTCGTTCACATCAACTAATTCACATAAAAATTTCACAGCAACTATTTCACATGAAAAAATTCATCAACAAAATTTCATCAAAAAATAGCAGTCCTTTTTACATTTCCATCAAAAAATTGAAGTCCTACACATCCTTTCACACAAAAAAATTGATCGACAAATCCATCAAAAAATAAACAGTCCATTTTACATTTTCATCAATATTAACTAGAGTTCCATCAAATAAATAAAAGTTCATTTTACAGTTATATCAAAAACTCATCAAAAAATTATCTAGCATTCATCCAAAATTTATCTAAAATTCATACATAATCCATTCATTCACATTCATTTTTTATAAATCCATTCATCAACACATCATATTTTTCTATACTCTACTACTATCCCAAAAACATCCATCACAGTACAATCACATCCATAATCCATTCATCCACATCCATATAATCAACTTAGCATAATCATCTTCTCGCAAGAACATAGCAAACATCCACATTCCCGCGTGGAGTACTAACCGGTGGCCGGCGGAGGTCGCGCGGGGATGGACAGGCGGCGGCGACGATGAGCCGGTGAAAGGTGAAGATCTTGAGGACGACGGTGAAGGGGCGCCGGTGGTGGGGCAGGCAGGAGGCGGTGGAGTGGTGGAGGGGCGGCGGTCTCGGTGAAGGTGGCCGTGCGGGCGGGCCAGCGGTAGTAGGCGGTCTTGAGGCCAACGATGGCGACGGAGAGAGAGAGGGGGGCGGTGAAGGGGCGGACGACGGCCGGTGAGGTCGGTGAAGGGGCACGGACGGCGGCGCAGTAGTCTTGTTGTCGGCCGACGGAGAAAGAGAGGATGGGGCGGTGAGGCGAGGGTTAGGGTTGAGCGGCGGCGGCGACGAGGGTTAGGGATGAGCGGCGGCGGCGGCGGCGCTGGATCTGGCGGCGCAGGATGGCGAACAGGGCGGGGATCCGGTGGCGGCGCTAGATTTTGGCAGCCTAACGGCGCGGTGGTTGTTTGGATTTTTGCCCGGGGACTTAGAAAAATTTGGGAGCCCGCGCGCAAGTATATATAGGCCACCATCTTTCCGTGCGGTCGGCTTAAGAGGCCCGCATGGAAAAACGATCTTCCCGTGTGGGCGGTTTAAGTGGCCTGCATGGAAAAACGATCTTCCCGTGCTGGCAGTTTAAGCAGCCCGCATGGGAAGATATTTTCCCGTGCGGACGCTTTAAGCGACCCGCACGCGATAATCGACCCCATCTCTTTTTTATTGCATCAAATTGGATATTAATGAAAAAATTATCAAACTGATTCAAAAAATTACCAAATTTTTCCATACATCAATATATGTTAATTATTGCCTATGGAAAAATTTTTGAAATCAAAAGAAAATTCGGCCGTAACTTTGTCTCCAAATCTAAACAATCATTCTCAACACTTCTAATCTTCTCTCAAGAATCTTCGGTTTTGTGAGCGTCGTATGTGATAAAATAGTCGAAACCTTCTAAATTTTTTACCACAGCCTCTACGTATAATATCATGACATCCAGACAATTTTCATGATTTTCCGACTTCATTTGCTATTTATACAATTTAAAATCATTTGGTCAATAGGTTCCTAATCTTATTTCATGAAGAAAAATTCAAAAATTTATTCTCATTTACATGATAATGACTCAAGCATGTCTAAACAACATGAATATAATTTTTCCACTAATTTTATTATATTTCTTTAATCACTTGGAGTTCAATTGTGAGACTTGGCAAAAAAATTCATGAAAATAAAATAAATCAAAGAAATATAGCAAAACCAATCAAAAAATTACCAAATTTTATAATTAGGAGTTAAATGTTGTATTTACATAGTAGAGAAAGTTTGGAGGATGGAGAAGAAATTTTTTCAAAATTTTGCCGAGTGCGAGGGCCCTTAAGCCGACCGCACGCGATAACGTATCTCATAAAATATTGGAAGTCGGATCGATTTTTTACCACAGCCTCTACGTATAATATCATGACATCCAGACAATTTTCATGATTTTCCGACTTCGTTTGCTATTTATACAATTTTAAAAATCATTTGGTCAATAGGTTGCTAATCATGTTTCATGAAGAAAAATTCAAAATTTATTCTTATTTACAGGATAATGACTCAAACATGTCTAAACAACATGAATATAATTTTTTACTAATTTTATTTTATTTTTTAATCACTTGTAGTTCAAATGTGAGACTTGGCAAAAATTCATGAAAATAAAATAAATCAAAGAAATATAGCAACAGTTGACATCATCGCATGCGGTCCACTTAAAAGCCCGCATGAAAAAATGCATTATCCCGTGTGGGTCCTTAAGTGGACCGCACGGGATAATGCGCTATTATCCCGTGCGGTTGGTTAAGTAGGCCGCACGGGATAATCGCATTATCACGTGCGGTCCTCTTAAGCGACCGTATGGGATAATATCCCGTGCGGTTTCTTAAGTGGACCGCACGGGATAATGCGATTATCATATATTAGTCGGCGTATCCCGTGCGGGCCAATACCCGGCCCCCCGGAACCGGTTTTTTTAGACGCTACCTCTTATGGCCCGCTTAGAACTTATTTGGGGCCTCGTCCAGAAAAATCGTTTCTCCAATAGTGATATGATGTTTTAAACACTACTTAAGTGTAAAAAAAATCATATATTAATGACCGGAGGGAGTATTAGTCGGCGTCGCCATGGACGAATACCCTTGGTCCATGGAAGCCCATTGTGCGTATACTATATATGCCTAATGGTAGAGCATAGACAACATGTAGTCCATGTGCCCTCCTAATCTCAATCTCCACGGTCTGCTCTGCATGAAAATATAGTTGAGAACCACGTGCACTATGGCATGGCTGCATGCATGAAGGAACTACTAAATGTAACTGCATAATTTGCACATATGTTGTGTGCTAGCTATACATATCTTCCATCGCGAGCTGTAGAGCTAATTAATTACTCTCTCCGTTTCTAATTAATGGTTGTTTTATGTTTAAGCTAAGTTAGTTACATGTCTACTTTTTACCATTGATTTTTGAAAACATGTGTGTAGTTCAATATAAACTTGTGAATTATATGTTATAAAATATATAATAAGTATTTCTCATGTGAATTATATATTATAAAAGTATTTCTCATGATGAATCTTATAATATAAATCATATGATATTAAACTATATAATTACATAAAAATTAATGTTCAAAGATTAAATGTTTAACTCAGAATAAACTGAGAACAGCATATAAGAAACGGAGTAGTAATTGATTTATATCTGTAATTGATGCACTAATATCCGTATAAATTAGTGCACTAATATCCGTATATCTGTAATTGATGCACTAATATCCTTTACTTTTCTTTTATTATCATACTCCCTTCGTTTCATACTATAAAACGTTTCGACTCTATATCTTATCTAAATTCACTAATATCCATATAAAATTTACATACATATACAAAGCACATATATAAAGCAAAGCAATGTATGAATCTATTCAAAATTTAAAAATTCTTATAATATAAAACAGAGAAAGTAGTGCCCAAACCAGATATATAATTAACCTGCTGCAAAACCCGGTCAAACAAATAGGATATATAGTATTCGATCGCGAATTAAGCAAGATAAAATCGACTTAATTTACAGAGGCAAAGATCCCGAATACAACAGCTGCATCATTAGCAGCAAATCAATCAAAACAAATAGACAATAGTAAAGTAGTTGATACAATGAAACAGTAGAGATCGATTGATTAGTAGTGGCACGTACGGCAAGAACACAAGAACAATTAACACCTTATTTCATGTCATTTTATTTAACCTGGCGATCGATCGACAACGCTAGCATGCATGCATCGTCGTCAAAGAAACAAGAATCATGGCCCATCCGGCGGTGGCGCGCGGCGGCGGAGGAGGAAGACGATGTCATCAGCCGTGGCAACGGGTGATGTGGGCACAGCTGCGGTTGTACGGGCTGGCGGGGGCGCCGGGGAGGCAGTTGTAGTAGCTGGAGCCGCGGCGGGAGCACGGCACGCTGTCCCGGCGCATCGCGGCGAAGTAGCTGAGGTACCCGTTCTTGTCCTTCCCAGCCGCCAGCACGCGGCCGCCGCGCGCCCCGCCGGCGCCGGCGCCGGAGCCCGGCCCGCCGAGAGCCACCTCCTCCAGCCGCAGGTGATGGAGGCCGCCGGCGCCACCTGCCAACGACGACGCCGGCGACCAAGCGAACGCCGCGCTCACGGCGAGAGCGACAACGACGAGCAGGATCACCATGGACCTTACAGCAGCAGCCATGGCGCGCGGGGAAAGAGAATGGTTGGTGACAGCAGAGACGATCGAGAGGAGAGGAGAGGAGAGGAGAGTGGAGGAAGGGAAAACGGGTGGGGCAGAGAAGCCTTAGGTGATGTCCATGTCCCTACGTGATTTGAGGGGGTCCGTGCGACCAGGATCCCGCGCGGTCGAAATCGTCTAAATTTGTCACTGACACATGGGTCCAATAAAACCTAAAATCTACATGTCTATATATAAACAAAGTCAATGTTTGTCAGAGAAACCTGCATCTAGAAGAACCTCTCTATCCAATTTGGCACAAACCCACTCTACAGGCATGGCCCATTAAATTATGTATGTTGTATTTCTGTAATTTTTTTGGCTCATATGCTATTTTTAGTGAATTTGTAATATTATGATATATTATTGCTATATTTATGTTATATTTTGAATAAATTTTGTGTGTGTGTGTGTATATATATATATTGATTGTCGGGGTGCAATACTTCCATCATGAGGAAGAGAAGACCCCCTTTGAAGATTCGGTCAGGAGGCGAGTAGGGATTGAGCTCGTGGCGTGTGTGATGTGTAAAATTGAGCAACAAGGATGAACACAACACGTATACAGGTTCAGGCCGCTCGGAAGCGTAATACCCTACTCCTGTGTTTGGGACTATGAGGATGCTAAAGTATGTAATACAAACTTGCAAGATGAGTTTGTGCTATGGTTTCACTTTCTAGGGCTTTCAAAGATCTGATCATTTCCAAGTGGCATAACTTCTTCCTTTTATAGTCCAAGAAGGGGTTTATAGCGTCATTATCACCTAGAGAATATCTATGCTATATCTTATCATTATCACCTAGAGAATATCTATGCTATGTCTTGTCATTGTCTTCTTCGACATCCTCAACTTAATAAAAGGGTTACCATGGTGAGCTTGTTTTTAATGTGCCTCGGGCACTCTGCTAGGAGCCTCGGGACAGTTGTGTCTTGCTCCTCTCACCACCTGTTCGAAACCGAGCTTGATGGGCCCAAGCCAAGTCACGATAGAGCCGTCGTTGATTTTCTTTGCTTGCCGCTGAAGTCGTAGATCGTCTACCGGCGCGCAACACATAGCTTTGCCCCTATTGCTTTGAGTGACCCGTCGTCGTCGGTGGCTTCAAATCTCGCCACCACCTGGTTGCTTGCGACTGAGCTGTAATCTCGAGCCGTAATTCCTTGGGCACCGTATTGTTAGTGGCATAATGATGTCGCCCTCGAATAGGTCGTTGGACCTATCATTCTGCGTAGTCTGTCAGTGGCGCCCACCGATTCTGCCCCAAGATGGTGAGCCCCGGGCCAGGAACCACCGTGAAGAACCCGAGGCAAGCGATGCCATTGGGCTCCCTACTAACAACGTTGTGTGGTTTGTTTTCACCTTGGGAGTAAACCAATTCCCTGGGTTGTTGTGCTCTCGGGCTGTGTTCCACTCTCGGGGCACATAAAGTGCCCGAGTCCTCTAGCCGTGTACAGGCCCTGGGCATACTCACGTGACTTGTAATAGAAGTTCTTGTTATGTTGGACAAGCTTCTCGAAGATGTCATTGATGAAGGAGTTCACGATGGATAGAACTCTACGAGTTTACCCTAATATGCAGTTCTATCTATGTGTTCCTTAAAGATGTAAATCTTGATGGAAACCAGGGTTTCAGGGCCCCGGGAAGCGAGACCCCGGTTCCCGTTCTGTGTCAGCTGTCAGTCCCCACGTGGACAGGTTTTGACCTGACAATGAATTTTAAATACGACAGAATGTAATAAGATAAACCCATGGTACTTTAGGATAATATAGACCCACTACTGGAGAAACGATCTTTGATTGATCTGCCAAAATTCACAATAGTCCCGGTTGCAATTGTACCCAAGACTAAAGACCATCTTTAGTCCTGGTTTAAAAAGCCAGTCCTTTAGTCCCGGTTAGATTCATGTCAGAATCTGTCAGGTCGGCGGCCATCTTTAGTCCCGATTTGTAACACCAACCGGGACCAAAGATCTTATTTTTAGTCCCGGTTGGTCATCTTTAGTCCCGGTTGGTAACACCAACCGAGACTAAAGTGAAGGTGCTTTTTTTTAACTGAACCTAATAAAAATATAGAAATTTTGCTACACGATTCAAATGATCTGAAATTAATTTGAGAGAATCTGTAATTTCAAAGGGGTGGTGTTGTGTGGGGGTGAATGATTAAAGATAGAAGAAAACTTTAATTTAATCATTGCATTGTAATTACAAATCGCTATATTGCTATTAACTAATGATTCTTAATATACAAATTTTTTTGAAATTATTTTGATGATAATATATAATCGGAGGGATTGATAAGAACATTCAAACCCTAATTTGGTTTTGTGCGCATGTAACAAGTTTTATGTGCATTGTTTCCGTTTTGTTCTCTAATTCGAGTCGATTTTTAAAACGGCCATAACTTTTGCATACGGACTCCGATCGAGACATTTCATATATAAAAATTGATCGAAAACAACTTCGATGCGTTCGTCCGCAGCTTTGCCATGTTCGATGATTTTATTTTTCCCAAAAATGCTCAGAAGTTTGCCTTTTTAGCCCGAAAGCTTTTTTCAATTCGAGCGTGTCTTCCGAATTTTTACCGGCCACATCTTTCGCTTGTTTAGACTTAAATTTTACGTGGTTACCTCCGACGTCCCCTTGTCCTCTTCGGCTGTGCATTTTTTAAGATTTTTGTGATGTTCTAAATTTGATATGTGATATATGTGATGTTTTATACTCGAATTTTATGATGTTCATATTACTCGTTTTTTGATGTGAATTTGTGATGTGGAGGAGATTTGATAATGTTAATTTGATATGTGAATTTGGTTTTGGCAAAAAATAACAAAAAACAAAAAACACATATAAACAAGCAGCAGGATAAAAATTAAAAAAATGTTTTAGTCTCGGTTGATAACATCAACCGGGACTAAAGATAACAAGCCAGCCATGTGAGCACCACCATTTTTAGTCCCGGTTATTTCAACCGGACTAAAGAAAACGATCTTTAGTCTTTCGATTTCGTAGTCCCGATTCAAGAACCAGAACAACGGAGAGTTACGAGCTAAAACTAAAGCCTCTTTCCCTACTAATAACCCATGGTACTTCAGGATTAAAAAAAAGACCCTAGTTTCCATTTGTTCACTATACACACACAAAGTTTCCGACGTTATGATATTTAGGAGCAGGACAAAAAAGTGTGTATATACACACCCAGTTTCCGACGTTATGATATTTATAAGCAGGAAAAAAGTGTATATACACACACACACACAAAGTTTCCGACGTTATGATATTTATAAGCAGGAAAAAAGTGTATATACACACACATACACAAAGTTTACACACACATACACAAAGTTTCCGACGTTATGATATTTATAAGCAGGAAAAAAGTGTATATACACACACATACACAAAGTTTCCGACGTTATCATATTTAGGAGCAGGACCACAAAAAATTCCTGCAGACGCCACTTGAGTGTGCAAAGTGTAGAAAAGAGGAAATGTGGTCGTCATGATGCTAATTGTAACATCATTTCGAAAATTCTGCTGGAACATGTGAGACAAAAGGAGGAATTTTTGGCATTTTTAATTTTATTTTTTAAAAGATTTACAAAATTAATTTCCGAATTTTGAAATTTACACATCTAATCTCCTCCCGTCCTCCGGGAGGGCGTGATTGGAAAACGCCCTCCCGGAGGGCGTATTATCCGACGTGGCGGACGGACGTTGGGTGCCGTCTGCGCGCGGAAGGAATTTTGCAGCGGCCCCCTTCCCGCCCTTGGTAAGGCGTTTTCACTGTGCACGGGGCCGCTGCAAAGGCCGCCGCCACAGTATTTTTGCGGCGGCCCCTTCCCGCCCTTACCAAGGGCTTTTTCACGTGCTTACGGGGGCCGCTGCAAAAATGGGCGGCGCGCGTGGCAATTTTGCAGGCGGCCCCCTTCCCGCCCTCTGGAAGGGCGTTTTTTTACCCAGCGCAGTATATAAGCCGACAGTCAATGATTTTGACCTCATTTACACCTTTTCAAATCCGGAAAAGAACAGAGAGAGATGAGGAAGAGGAGGAGCGCGCGAAGCCTGTTGGATTGCGTACTTCATCCGAGTTAAATGCAATATCCCGTCGTTATTTTGTTTGTTAGTTAGTATGTAAATGCAATATTAGAAAAATATAAATTTGTAATATTTGAATAGGTATTGAATATTTTGTTATAGATTTGTAAAACAGATGATTTAATTTAGATCAATTTAGATAATTTAATCGACAGAAACATAGGTAGAATAGATAGATCAACAAGGATAATTTAATGGACATTAACATAGGTAGAATAGATAGATGAACTTAGGTAGAATGTGTTTGGATCTAAGTGTAAATTATGTGAGTAGATGGTAAGCACTATAGAAAATCGTACGTATAATTTTGTTGATAATCAAAATATGTTTAGATATAAACTACGATTTAATTGAATTTAGTTTACAAATTTTGGCAAATTGAAATGAATGAGGTACGATTGGCGGTAGATGAAACGAACAAATCGATTCGGGATAATTTAAGATGTAGACCGAGAGAACATATTGTTAAAAAATTAAGTTAGGCACAGAATCATCTAGGCAACATATTCGTAGTATGGAATAAACTCGGTTTCAATTTGTTTGTCGGCACTATGGCAAGTAAGATCATATTTCGGATAGTTCACGGTGAAGGCAACGTTAGATACGGTTCGGAAGGTGTAGATTTGTCGAATTTAGGATGAAATCAAAAGGCATCGATAGGCCGGCGAGAAAACATTTGAGTCGGTGTATAGTTGGTTGCTACGTGGATTTAAAGTGGATACAAGAGTGAACACAATGTCTCTATCCGTTGTAGTAAGTCTTGCAACGAAGGATATTATTGGGAACTTATGCCTATAGATAACACCGAGTCGTGGAGACGTTATGTGGACATGGCACTTGAAAGGTCTGGCCCCTTGTTATTTTTGTGGCACTTGCACGAAATCGATAGCATTAATACAATGCAAACGAGTATGGCGAAGGTCCAAGCAATGAAGCAAGCTTGGAGGAGGCGATTGGCGTGGCGTACGAGGGGAGAGAATCGAAGCAATTGTTGACGAAATGGAGAGGGAGGATTCTGAAAATGAGCGAGGCGGAGGGCGATGAATCATCGGACGAGGAAGAAGATGTCATGCCCGTCGATTGGGAAAAAGCTGATTTCTCTCAGCTTGTTATCTCGGAAGGACAACATGTTTCATTTGAATACAAGGATAACGAAGTCATCCAGGGTTCTAGGTATGCTCATAAGGAAGACATGAAAGAGGCAGTGAAGCATTGGGCGGTGTCTTTGCATAGAGAGTTTAGGGTGATGAAGTCTACGAACTATGTGTATGATGTGAAGTGTATGAAGGATGATTGTCCGTGGTACGTTCATGCATACAAGGGGAAATGGAGTGACTATTGGAAAGTCAGCATTGTTGGTGAGCACACATGTATGTTGCCGGGGGTAGATAAGTACCACCGCAACATCACGTCGGCGTTTGTTACCGGTGAGATGTACAGCCATGTTGTTAAAAACACAGATTTTGAACCTGGCTCCATTATTAGGCACATTTAAAACAAATTCAAGTATACTATTAGCTATGTGAAGGCTTGGAGGGCGAAACAAAAGATATTGGGGATGAGGTATGGCACATTTGAAGCATCGTATGATAATTTACCTCGTCTATTAGCCACCATTGCTCAGAGAAACCCCAATACCTACTACGACATTCAAACATTTCCATCATCTACTGATTCGAGCAAGAGCGTGTTGCAAAGAGCCTTTTTCTCGATTGGTGCTTGCATCAACGCATTTGTGCACTGTCGCTCCGTGCTGTGCATAGATGGAACCTTTCGACAGGCAAATACGGAGGTCGAATGCGACGGCGATTGGAGCAGATGGGAACAACCGGTGTTACCTATGGCGTTTGCATTTGTCGAGAGTAAGAACACCGAAAGCTGGTATTGGTTCTTGGAGAGAGTTCGATGCTAAGTCGTTCGTATGAGGCCCAATGTTTGTCTCATACATGATCGTCATGCCGGCATGCTGAGGGCAATCGACTATCTTCAGAATGGTTGGCCGAAGAGGGGACTTCTAGCTAGGTGGCATGATGTTCGGAGTAGGTGGTGCATGTGGCATATGGGAGCCAATTTCTACAAACAATTCAAGAACAAGCACCTGATGGATCTATTCAAGAGGCTATGTGGTCAAAATCAAGAGAAAAATTCAATGAGATATGGAGAAGGTTGGATGAGCGACAACGAAGCAAACCGACGAGCAATCTCATTTGCCACGAGTTGACGAGCTGCGGTACCTCTTGGTCCATTGCATAATGACCCGCCAACAATGAGAAGGAGGTCTGCACCATCAATACGTAATTTCTCCCACTCGATAGAGAATGAACCGAAAGAAAAGTGGTCTCTGTTGTATGACACTGACGGAGCTCGATATGGTGGCATAATGACAACGAACTCGGCCGAGGTGTACAACCGGGTGATGCGAGGAGTTAGGGGCTTCCATTGGTGGGTATTGTGGAATTTATCCTTCATGGCACTCAAGCATATTTTAGGGATAGATTTAAGAAAATATCCCTTTAATGATCGATAACAATATTGTATTTGGCAACGTGGTGACGAAATATATGCAAGACAAAATTCTAAAGGCTATGAAGCACGAGTAATCCCCAAGGAACCCAAGTTCTTGATGCGAGATCATGTGTGTCGACGGAGAAGGCGCGGCATCAACCGTGTTCAAGCTGTGCGGGAATGTGTGCTTCATGCGGATGGTGGTTGTAGGCTACTGTATGTATGAAGCCGAAGCTTAGACATCGCCTTGCTCACACGTCCTTGCCATGGTGGGACTGCGGCATAGTTCCGGATATTTATGTGTCACCGTACTACAGAAAGAATCAATTTTTCATACGTGGAAGGAGGAGATATATGGTTTTGGGATACCTGGATCGTACACAACACTGCGGCCACAAGTGTTCTACATTCCAGATCCGTCGAAGTTAAGGATGAAAAAGGGACGTCGTCAGTCGAGACGCATTAGAAGCGACATGGACGAGTCCGAGGCCGGGGGAAGGACCTTACGTTGCAGCAAATGCGATGATCGCGGACATACATACAAAAATGTCCGAAGAATTCGAAACTTCAACCGTCGAAGGTTCGGGACTTTCTGGGACAGCCCTCCGATGGTAGCCGTCCATCCGGAGAAGGAACAACAACGAGGCGACCACGTCATAGACGTGCTCGTGCGGCGACTACGTCGTCCGCTGGCGATGCAATGGCTTGATTATTTTGTTTGCTCCTTTCAATCTAGTGGTGATTCGATATTTGTAATATTTGTCATGTTGTTGCCATCTGTCGTGCGTGTAATATTTATCATTGTGAGACGTAAATTGTTTTATTGTTGTTGTGATACTTATATGTTGTGTTTGGTAGTTTGAATTACGACGTGCACTTTTTTGTAATGTTGAGATATAATGGACCATTCATGTCATGTATTCATGTTGTTTTGTTTTTTCTTATAAATTGCTTATTAATTTATTCATGTATTCATGCGGGTATGGCGGACGATACACCGGCGCTTTTCGCGAGCTCGACAAGGTGCACAGGTCGTACTTGTCGGCAGTGCAGGGTGCTCAGCTGACCACCTTTCGTCCACGGCCGTCTCACGAGTTGTTGCGTGTCGATCCGCGACACGTCCAGCGGTACGATCAAACTCTTTTCATTTATTGCAAGAATATTATGCTTGACACTAATATTACACTATGTGTATGATATGCGAGTTACGTGAGTCCGGCACGATCGCTCTTTGCGGACTTGTTGAGGCGCGTGCCGACGAGCACGACCGGCCGGATGGTGGGATGCGGACCGGTCCACGATAGCTGCTTTGGTGTATCGGTGGCGTCCGAGACGCACACCTTCCATCTTCCTTGTGGGGAGATGGCACCGACGCCTGCAGACATCTCGTACCTCGGTCCTCGCAGCCACCTACCATGGGCGTGCGACGCGTGCACGAAGACGGATCCGGGAGCGATCTTCACGAGCGTCCCCTTATTTACGCTTTGGGCTGCGGAGCGGTTCACGATCGGCCGACCGGTCGTCGACACCTCTCCTTACGACGCAGCACCGCGTTCGAGAACCCGGCCGACGGGCCTACGATGGGTTCGTACTGGTTTCGACGCAACGTAAGTACAAAGTCATATTTCTTTGAAATATTTAAATTGTGTTGAACAAAACTTGTAACCACTTGATTATTTTATTTTTGCGGCGTCGTTACGCCCACGCTCGGGTGAGACGGAGTTACCCGGACTTCGTGTTCGAGTTGGACCGTCTCCCCGTACGATGTTGTCAGGGAGCCATACACGCGGCGGCGGTCGCAGCTCGGGCGCCTCTAGGCCTCTCGACGTTGTGCACGCGCGACTCGGCCTCTTGGATGACGTTGATCCCAATGGTGTACGACATCACCGTCGAGCCTCACCGCCCGCCGAGTGATGAGGCAGTTCGGACTGCGGCGGGATTCCGGTAGACGTCACGGCTGCCGTTCCCCACCAGGACCACCGGTGAGTATTTCTATTTCAAATTTACTACTATTGTGTCGAATTAAATGGAACTATAGTTGACCTTTGCTGTGTACGCGAGTTGTCTCGACGGGGACAGCGGGAGGCTCCACAGGGAACCACGTATGCGCAATACGTGGCGGGTGGCCGATAGCCACCGAGGAGGTGATCGGCGAGATCTACGGCCACTCCGAGGAGAACTACACCGCCTACCTTCGATGGTACCTACGCGGACGCGTCCGCGAGTTACCTTCACACCGGCCACGCAGCGGCAACACCGAACGGATCACGGAAACCTACCCGCACCGAGACCGGTACTACTTCGTTGGGATACGTCATGATTTCTCGGCATTAAAGCCTTTGTACGTCATTATGCTTTTTATTGGAGCGAAAAACCTAACTTGTTTCGATTTTTGTAGGTCGACGCCGCACGGGCATTGAATGCCGAAATCGACTCGGTGATCTTGATTTGCAGGACGCGAGCATTCACACGAACGACGTGGAACAGAGGATGACCTTCCAGCGGATGCAGACGATGGCACGTTCGATCTTACGGATCTTCTCTTGTCATTCAGCCATCGACGTGGTTCCTCCACGGGTGTTACAGTCCAGTCCACGCGGTCCAAGTGCCGGATGGTCACCACACGACGCCGGTGCTTCCACGAGTTAGTTCCACTCATTTTCATTGTCTCAACCCTACAATGTGATCTAACAAACCGAATGTCGCGTAGGTCTGACGCTACCGAGAGGGGATATGGCAGGCGCGAGTGGATCGTCGATCCCTCGGCCTTTCGCTACTTGGCCCAGCACTGCGAGCTTTGCTGGAGCGAGTGGATCCTCCGTTCCTCGTCCCCTCACTCAGCCGGGAGGTAAGCAAGCGTCGTCCGACGATTAGTTCACACTTGTTAGTTTAAGTCACTGATGCTTCACATTGCTTACATACAGGAGGATTCTACTCGGGGGGGATTTTCCGCTCGGGGGCTTCATCGTCGCAGGCGGGCAGGTCCGGGGGAGGCAACGAGGAGGGGGTACGGGCGACGACTTCGACGACCTGGAGGACCCAGATCGGGACGTTCTCGCCTCCTCTCAGCTCGGTGGAGCACCTCTACAACAGAGCCAGGACCCGCCACAGGAGACGCCCGCGCCGGATGTCCGTGCTAGTCGTGGCGTGCCCCTAGACAGGCTGACGTACTCTCAGGGGCACGTCAGAGCACAGCCTAGGAGGTATAGGGGTAAGAGGCCTCGTCAGTAGCTTCTGTGTGCAACAGTTTGTACAAATTGTAATTATTTATTTTGTGTTTGATGTTTGTATATATCTATGTATGTTCGTCGCACTCACATGTCACGAGATCCTTCCGTATCGTTCGCTGCATGATACTCTTACTAACGACAAAAAAACTTTCGGCCCAGTTAGACCTGCACGAGACATCGCTATCAGTTTTTGCCCGTGATAGTCCTGCACGATACGTCGCTATCAACTTTTGCCCCGTGACAATCCTACACGATACGTCTCGTTCAGCTGTTGCCCCGTGACAGACATAAACGATACATAGATGTGAACCTTCACCTCCCTGCACTATATATTGCCTAGATCCGAATACGAGCTCTTCAAATCTGCATTCTCTTTTCTACATTTACTCCTGCAATGAGATCTTCATATCATCCATTCCTTGAACGTCTCCACTGGCGACTCCATCCTTTGAGCGGTTTTATTCCACCATGGTGTGACCATCCGTTATGCCATTGTGGATATGGCTGCATACTTACGTCATCCCTCCTCGCTGAAACCAGGGGAGACGATTTTTCCAATGCGCCAACATTGATCAGGTATGGCTTAACTACAGAAAATGCTAACTTGATTGTACATCGTGTTAACACCTCATGCAGGCATATCGTCGGGTGTGCAGGCATATCATCTACAAAATCTTCACACGAAAACGCTAACTTGATTGTACATCGTGTTAACACCTCATGCGGGCATATCGTCGGGTGTGCAACTTCGTTGAGTGGATAGATACGGAGAACCCACGAACCGACGGAACACGTTACTACCCACTTAGCGAAACAAGGTCGGACTACCTTCGACGGAAGGCGAGTACCAACGTCGAGTTCGCGCCGAAGCTTTGGACTGGCCTATGGATCAGTGGCACTACCCACATGGCGGGAACGTCCGGAATTCCACCGTGGTCTACGTTGCCGGTGGTAAGATCCATAAGACAAGCAACTAGAGGACAAAGATGCTTCGTGTGTCTCGAGATTGCGGATGACGATTTTGTCGTGAGTATAATTTTTCTTTCTTTAACCTTTTTGCTTGTTCCATTTTCTAACCCCGAACATCAAAAATGTGCAACCAGGAGGATGTATGTCAGTGTCCATACGAAGATTGGATCGATACGGTTAAACCTGCTTCGATCGGTCGACGGTAACACAACCCGAGTCGACCGAACAATTCATTCGAGGCTTGGATGGAGTATGAACGTCGCGTCAAAATCGCAAGCTTAGCTTGGAGGAACAACCCAGGGTTTCCCTAAATGGTCGGAGCGTCCTATGTGCGGTTGTAGGAATCGTTGCAAGATGGCTACCTCCTTTGAACCACGAACATATGGTCGGAGATATTTCATTTGCCCCAACTTAGACAACGACTTCGTTGTACGTCTTCATTTTATCAATTCTGCAAACGTCTTCGCTCTAGTGGCTCTCTAACCGATTACATGTGTTTCTTTACCGGGGCATTCAAAGAAGGTGTGGATTCACTAGATGGATCGACAATGTCATTCCCCAATATAACGGCCTAAAAGTAACTGAATGTGAAACTCAAAAGGAGTACAACGCCGAGAAGGAAAGAGAAAATTGATGACAAGCTTATCGCCCTTGAACGGTTCCGTAGATAGCCGAGCCTTGACTCGTCGGGGATGAGTTAGTTGTATTGTATCATCCGTACCTAATGGGTTATGTAACACCGTGACAAACAAGCTGCTTAACCATTGCAACTAAGTTAACTTGGTTAAAACAATATGTTCACGAGTAATGCAAACAACATATGTACGATACCTCGAACATTTACACTTGCAACAATATTTACATTTGCAACAATACGACGATAACATTTACATTTCAAACAATACGACAAATCAAATGGATGGTTACATTTGCAACAATATGACAAATCAAATGGATTGGTTATATTAGCAAAAAATACAACGATAACATTTTACATCTCAAACAACACGAGAGAGGGTCGGTCGATGTCGATTAGGACAATTAGGGTTTAGGCAAAAAACGCCCTCGGAAGGGCGGGAAGGGCCGCCGCAAAAGAGCGAAAAACGCCCTTGGTAAGGGCGGGAAGGGGCCGCTGCAAAATGCCGGGCGGCCGGCCTTTTACGGGCGGCCCGTGCACGGTGAAAACGCCCTTACCAAGGGCGGGAAGAGGGCCGCCTGCAAAATTCACCCGTGCGGCAGACGGCACCCAACGACCGTCTGCCACGTCGGATAATACGCCCTCGGGGGCGTTTTTCAGTCGGCCCTCCCGAGAGAACGGGAGGAGACTAGATGTGTAAATTTCGAAATTCGAAAATTAGTTTTGTAAATCTTTAAAAAATAAAATTAAAAATGCCAAAAATTCCAAAAAAGAGGTACTTTTGGGCTCAATTGTGCAGACCAGATTTCTGAGAAATCAATCAATTTGGGCCCAGAAGGCCTACAAGAAGGAGAAATTTTCATTAAGCAAAAAAAACTTTGCTGCCCGAGTTTTGGGCTAGGGCTGAGTTCGTTTGTAAAGTTTCCCAACTCATCATCCTCATTTTCTACACGTACGTTTTCAAAACTGCTAAACCCAAACTGCTTTCTATAAAAAATTGCTTTAAAAATTATATTAATTTATTTTTTAAAAATAGTTAATACTTAATTAATTATATATTAATGAGTCACTTTGTTTTACGTGCGCGAGAGATATAGTTATCAACACCCATATCCGAACACAGCCTAGATGGGGCTCGGAAAATTTCAATGTGAACAGTGTTTTTTACTCTCTTGTCTCAAAATATAAATGTAGCCTTTTAGTTCCATTTAAAATAGAGGGTTATAGTTATTATGAGACGGAAGAGTATGAAATTACAACAGAAAGGAATTGGGAAAGCCAAGTCGTCTAACTCGTGAGTGTTCAAGAGACAAGTCTGCGTAAAACGGAGGGAGATTTTTGGTGCACGCGAAACAATATAAAGCTCATTTGAACATAATTAATAAATTAAGTATTAACTATATTGATTTAGACTTTTCTAACAAAAATACACCATTTAGTTTTAAAAGCATGATAACATAAAATGATAAGTTGAAATTTGGAGCTGAAATTTAAAGATGAAGAAAAGAACGGGGCCTAAAAGATAAGCAAAATAAAATAGTCATTAACACATAATTAATCATAATTAATTGAGTAGTAATTATTTTAAACTAAAAAAATAATTAATATAATTTTTAAGCAACTATTTTATAGATTTTTTTCTTAAAAGCGACATCGGTTGTTAACCAGTTTGACGTGAGAAATATTTTTCTCTCTTAGCCTAGTCTAGATGCGGATTTGGGCTCCGGGTTATTAGTGTTGTAGCCCAGGGCGAGGCTTGCTTCATAAAAATGATGAGAAATATAGGGCCCAATAACTCCCCTGAAGAAATACATATATGATAAAAATACAGTCCACTATATGTTTTGCGTAGCACATTAGCCCAATATTAAATCATATCCTCACCACAGTCAGCTTCCCTAGGCGAGCCCTACGCCATCCCATTGCCTCGTGCCGCGACCCGTGCCCCTGCGTCGCACCGTGTCCCCGTGCAGCTGCATTGCTCAGCGCCACACTGGCGCGCCGCCTGCCCCACCTAGCACCGTCGCTCGCCGCCAACTCTCCATTCTCGAAGTCGAAGGCTCTCGAAGTCGAAGGCTCCTGGTTTCCAACGCTAGCACAATAAACACTAGTAAAGACTCCAACTCTCCATTTTTAGTTTTTCATTAATTTCATATTTTCACTCATTTTAGTAAATTGTGTTACATTTTTGACTAATTCAGCTAGAATGAAGAGATATTTTTCAAAGAATGATGCATCAAATAAATTGATTTAGCTACATTATCTTTAACTCTGTATCAGTTATCTCAGAACGATTATTAACTCTGTATTAGTTAGCATGGAACGAATTATTTTAGTTTTTTATTAGTTAGCCCGGGACGGAGACCATTCGTAACCCGTCACTGGCCTAGTCCAAACATCCAATCGGCCAAATATAAGTAGGAAAAGACCACACGTATTAATTTTTTCTTACTAGATTCTCACCAACACTGATATACCATGTTATGAGTACATCTAAATTTTTTATCAAACGGTTGAGATAATTGTTAGTATAAATTTAGTAAGAAAAATTTGATAATTGTTAGTATAAATTTAGTACGTGTAGCGGTGCTCATATAAGTACTAGAAGAAAACCAAAGCATGGCCACATTTGGTCAGAGATGCCAAAGTTTGGTTCTCATGTGTACCAAACCTGACAATCCCATGTTAAGCTACCCTAACTTAGCTAACTTAACCAAACTGTATTTCAGACTAGAGCATTTGCAGAACAAGAATGCTGAGTCACCCAACATAAAAATTGATCGGAGCATTTTTCAGGTTAGTATCTCACAAGGCATAGACCTCACCTCAGACATCAGAGTTCAAACATGGATTGTGCAAACAAAAGAAAAGATCTCACCATGTAATATTGTAATATTCTGCTACCTCTGGACAACTCAGCTACTACCCTACTACTGCAACTTGCAACAGAAATCTCATGCTTGTAACAACTTCCAAGACCATTTTCGGGGACTCATCGGACATCATTAAGTGCTAACAGCTTAACATTCAGATAAAGCATGTCATTTATTCCCTAGATTAGACAAAAAAATTCCACCAGACACGCTGAATTAAAAGATTCCTCCCAATCAATCCCCAATAACACGGCACTTATTCCTCTCACCCAACCCTCAATTCAACTGGCCACATCTTTCAATTCACCAAAACAAAAGTTTGTGTTAGTACTAACATTTTGGGCCACAAAAATAGGTACTTAATTCATCAGCAAAAGGGTTAACCAGTTAATGCTGTCACTATCTACACCAACCCAAATTCCAAAGTACAAACAATGGTTCATTCAGTCGCATTTCACAGGATCACAAGCATGGTACTGATATGGTATAAGATGATTTGCTATCTTTATTCTCTTCTATATTGGGTTGGTAGCTGAATACCATGAACAACCTAAACCATAATGGAGAGAAGACTGAAGATATACCTGCAAAGAACCAAGGTGTGGCTACCAGCATTGTCTAACACAAATCAACAGACCAGATAGATGATTATCATGGTAAGTTGTTAACCTTTTTAGCCAAGAGCCTATTAACAAACAGCCATACTGTTAGTTGACTAACAAGTGGTGTGCAAGTATGAACATGCATAGAAGGGGAAAAGATTGCAAATGGGAGCTGTGCTGCTCTTCCTTCCATTGGTGCTATGAGGTTATACATCAGGCACAGATCTATGCATTTTGCTACATTTACATTTTACAGAAATACATGATGCACAAATCTATCCATGTAGCTAAATTAACATTTTAGAGGATCAGAGATGACAGATCAGAGCAACAGCAGGGGCAGCCAGATCTACAGCCTGATGTACAATGAGCAGCACCTTCATCTCCAACCATGAAAAAAAAGGGCTTGCAGCTCTAGATCTATCTACATCTAGCACAATGTCAGGCAAAGCTCGAACCTTTCTGCCCCCAAATCAACCCAACACATCTCCACATTTCATAACAGCAAACTAATACACACAAATGATTCAAACAGAAATTAACCAAGAACAGAAGGACTGAATCAAGCAGAAAGATTGTCAGACTAACCCGTGGATTCAAAAGAATAAGAATATATATCTCTTGATATTAAGCCAGCCACAGAGGGGCACAAATCTCTCTTACTTTACAAGACACAATAGATCCCAAATACAACAGCGGCATCATTAGCAGCAGCAAATCAAACAAAGGAATATTAATAGTAGCTAATAATAAATAGTAGAGAGAGGAGTGGCACTGCAAGAACACAAGAACAACAGCTCGATTATTTTGTCTTTTTTTTTGTTGTTTTTTAACCTGGCGACGAACGACGCTAGCACCGCCCAAGAACCAAGCAAAGATGGCATCTTTGGCGGCGGATCCAGAGACGGCGGCTGCGGCGGAGGAGGAGGAGGAGATCACCCGCGGCAGCGGGTGATGCGGGAGCAGCCGCGGTGGTAGGGGTTGGCGGAGGCGCCGGGGCGGCAGTTGTAGTAGCTAGCGCCGCGGCGGGAGCACGGGACGCTGTCCCGGCGCAGCGCCTGGTAGCTGATGTACCCTCTCCCGGCCAGCACGCGGCGGTGCGCCTCGCCGGCCGCCGACCCGACCTCCCCCTCCTCCTCCTCGCCGTCCCCGGCAAGGCACTCCCCCACCGTGCCCCTGCACTCGCCGCGCCCGCCGCCGGTGGACAGTATCCCCAGCTGCAGGTGGTGGTCGCCGCCAGCCAGCGACGCCGCTGCCGATGCAAACGATGCCGCCACACCAAGAACGACGAGCAAGACTGCCAAGAACCTTACAGCGGCAGCCATGGCTCCGGCGGAGAACTCTCTGAACGGAATGCTGCTGCTGCTGCGGCGGCGGCGGCGGTGAGAGGGGAGCAGATGTGGGGGGAAGAGAACGTGTGGGGAGCGAAGCCTATACAAGCCTTAGCTGGCACTGCGAGATGGAGAGGAGGTGGCGGTGGTGGTGGTGGAGAGAGATAGAGATAAGCGTTGGGGGAGGGAGGGTGGCGAACTGGTGGCGAGGTGGGACTAAAAACGCGGCGCGGATGCGTGCGTGCGTGCGCTGCGCTGGGCCGCGCCGCGCCGCGCCACGCCACGCCACGCCACGGCGCAGCGCGACGCGGTGGGCGGTGCACGACAACTGGACACAACTCATGGGAGATTGCTTGCTGCTGGTTGCTGCTAATCCTGATGCTGTTTCTGGCTACGGCTCCATCAGTTTAAAAATAAACAAACTAAATACAAAATAAAATATGATACATTTATAAATAGTAACAAAAATGTCCGTGCGTTACAACGGGATGATGACGCGAAAAGAAAAGAGGCGGCGGTACGGGAGCTTCGAGCGACGACGAGAGGGAAGGACGTAGGCGCGGCACGGGAGCTCCGAGCAACGACGGGAGGGAGGGGCGTAGGCGCGGCGCGGGGCACGGGGCGGGCGCGACACGGATGAGGACGAGAGGGAGGAGCGCGGGAGGTCTTTTCCATCCAAGTCATTTCTTTCTTTTCGACTTTGGGACTGCGGGTTAATTTTATAAACACTCAGGGGTTTTACGCAAAATAACAGGGTGGACAAAAATTTTGAGTAAAAACATTCTTGCTTTATATATAGTTATAGATTATAGATTATAGATTAATAGTATATGTTATCTCAAGCTATCTTTTTATTTTGAGATGAAAAAATATCTATGTCCTAAAATATAACATCGGATTTAGATTTGTAGTACTATGACATATCCAATTCAATTTTAATTTTAGATTAAAATAGATAATTGCATGGTGTGATGGTCAAAGGATAGTGACATGTGTCATGGAGGAGAGGGTTAGATTAACACTTGATGAATGACGCTAATCATTCAAGTTGTAAAGGTGATTGATGAAACTGTAGCTAGCTAGCGAGACAAAAGGGAGGGAAAAGGGTTAGGAGATCGGGGTGGTTTGTGGGTCTTATGCCGTTAATTATGGACCATGGAGAAGTGGCGGGGTTGGCCATTGGATGTCTCCAATGTGTGGGTCATTTTGGCAAGGTTTATGGATGCTACTTTTGGAGTTTGTTTGACGATATGTTTAACCATGAACAGTAGTAATATTTTGGGTACAAAAAATTATACTAAGATGTAGTTTATTACCATTAAAGATATTGGGACGTCTGTCCTTTGTTGCAATTACACTTAATAAAGCTTTCATTAGTTAGAGTTGCAACTCATAAGCCAAACAATTTACGAGCAACAAAAAAATTGTGCTTAGAACTTTTACATGGCAATTTAAACACCAAGAGTGAAAATAGACTAGTATATGGTAAAAATTGTACTCTGAAATTAACTCTAGAATAAGTTTTAAAATTTAAATTTTAGTCGCGGCTAATAGACCCAACGACAGATGATGAAAGACGTCTTTGAGCATAAGCCTATCATACAAATTAAATAATATACAAAGACATTTTTTATCAACTACTGGATTTTCCCATATAATTTTGCAGAGAGCTAGATTCTAAAACTAAAAATATAAATGAATTTAATATAGCTCATGTTTACTGCAAATATACTTTTTGTCAGCTATTGGTTCCATTTTCCAAAAATCAAGTTCAGTTTCATGTACAACTATATCACATTACTACAATAGTATTTTGTGAATAACTATTTCTTGTGTTTCTATCAATATAATCGGTACATTTTACACAACCCTCTATCAGTTTCTATTCAACTATATCAATTAATCCATTATATCAATTAATCCATGCATTATAATCTAGACCCATAATCTAGACCCATACGGTGCAAAACTTTTCTTTCTCTGACTAATTTTATATTTAAACATAAAAGTGAACATGGTGGTGGTTTCTTTTGAATATAATAGTATATAGTATAGATATAAGAGACAATTTCTCGTTATGAAAATGATTAGAAAAATGTTAGACAAACAACATTTAGCATGGGATTAGCAAAAGGCCAGGTTTCTCAAATCCAAGGCCAAAATCTGGACCAATGGACCATCGACGTGCATAGAGGTACCCCATATATATATATATATATATATATATATATGTATGTATGTATGTGTGTGTATATATATTCGCAGTGACAAGTTAGCCCGAAGCAGTTTTTTTAATAAAGATAATCAAGCCACCCGCACTCAATCTCCTATTACTAGTAATCTAGTATGGCCACCAAGGTGGAACAAATCTTGGTATATACCATAGAAGATGGAGAGAGCATGTAGAATGATTTCAATCCATGATGGGCACAATTTTGAGTTTCTTGCTTTGTCATGTAATTATCCAACCACCATTTCCTATATATATATATATATAACTATATATATAAAGCAAGTAGTATTTTCACCCAAATTTTGTTATGTCTGGCTATTTTGCAGAAAACCCCTTGAGTTTTTTTGAAATTAACCCATAGTCAGCCTAGCTATTTTTTAAAAAAAAACCCAGTTAAAGAAGAAAAATGAGTTATTTTTCGAAAACCCCTTGAGTGTTTACAAAATTAACCCGCTGTCTCAATGCGAAAAAAACGAATGGCTTGGATAAAAAAAAGACCTCTTGCGTCCTCTCTTCCATCCCCATCTGCGCGTCGCGTGCCCCCTCCCTCCCGTCATCGCTCGGAGCTCCCGCGCCACCGCCTGGACCTTCGTCCTCCGCCTGCTTTTCTCCCTGCGTCGTCGTCCCGTTGCAACGCACGGGCATTTTGTTAGTATATATATAAATATATATATATATATACACACACACACACAACTCCTTTTATTTTAAGAAAATGTTACCATTAGAATTTCCCCTCCCCCTAATTTTATAGGAACTTGTCAAAATATTTTTTAGACCCGGTTTTATTTACGAATTAGAAGTGTAAAATACCTATCAATAAGACATTACTGCACATTCAAAATCCTGTAATATTTTCTTATCTGGGCGTAACAGAAGGTGTGAAAACAATGTTGCCAATTTTCTAATCTATACACTTCCAAAACAAAAAAAACTTTACTAAAATATACTCTTAATCTAATTTCCCTAGTTAACCATTTCATCTACTTGCAAGGCTTAACACCACACATACTCTAGGTTAATCATCTTTCTTGCTAGTAATCAAACTCTAATTACTTCAATCACTACTAGAGAAACGATTTTTTTGGACGAGGCCCCAAATAGGTTCCTGGCGGGCCATATAAGAGGGAGCACCTGGAAAAACCGGTCCCGGGGGGCCGGCTATTGGCCCGCACAGGATAATCGCATTATCTCGTGCGGTCCACTTAAGCGACCGCACGTGATATACGGGATAATGCGATTATCTCATGCGACCCACTTAACCGACCGCACAGGATAATCACGCATTATCCCGTGCGGTCCACTTAAGTACCCGCACGGGATAATACATTTTCCGTACGGACGATTAAGTGGACCGCATGCGATGATACCAACTATTGCTATATTTGATTTATTTTATTTTCATGAATTTTTTTGCCAAGTCTCACATTTGAACTACAAGTGATTAAAAAATAGAATAAAATTAGTGGAAAAATTATATTCATGTTGTTTAGATATGGTTGAGTCATTATCCTGTAAATGAGAATAAATTTTGAATTTTTCTTCATGAAACATGATTAGGAACCTATTGACCAAATGATTTTAAAATTATATAAATAGCAAACGAAGTCAGAAAATCATGAAAATTGTCTGAATGTCATGATATTATACGTAGAGGCTGTGGTAAAAAATTGAGAGGGTTTCGAATATTTTATCAGATATGTTATCGCGTGCGGTCGGCTTAAGGGCCCTCGCACTTGGCAAAATTTTGAAAAAAATTTCTTCTCCACCCTCCAAACTTTCTCTACTATGTAAATACAACATTTAACTCCTAATTATAAAATTTGGTAATATTTTGATTGGTTTTGCTATATTTCTTTGATTTATTTTATTTTCATGAATTTTTTTGCCAAGTCTCACATTTGAACTACAAGTGATTAAAAAAATAAAATAAAATTAGTGGAAAAATTATATTCATGTTGTTTAGACATGCTTGAGTCATTATCCTGTAAATGAGAATAAATTTTGAATTTTTCTTCATGAAACATGATTAGGAACCTATTGACCAAATGATTTTAAAATTGTATAAATAGCAAACGAAGTCGAAAAATCATGAAAATTGTCTGGATGTCATGATATTATACGTAGAGGCTGTGTTAAAAAAATTGAGAAGGTTTCGACTATTTTATCACATACGACGCTCACAAAACCGAAGATTCTCGAGAGAAGATTAGAAGTGTTGAGAAGGATTGGTTAGATTTCGAGAGAAAGTGACGGCGAATTGTCTTTGATTTCAAAAATTTTTTCATAGGCAATAATTAGCATATATTGATGTATGAAAAAATTTGGTAATTTTGAATCGGTTTGATAATTTTTTCATTAATATCCAATTTGATGAAAAAAAGAGAGAGAGGGTCGATTATCGTGTGCGGGCGCTTAAGCCGCACGGGAAGATCCTTTTTCCATGCGGGCGCTTAAACCGCCCGCACGGGAAGATCATTTTCTGTGCGGGCGTTAAGTCGCCCGCACGGAAGATGGCGGCCTATATATACTCACACGCGGGCTCCCAAATTTTTCTAAGTCCTCAGGCGAAATCCAAACAACCACCCTGCCGTCAGGCTACCAAAATCTAGTGTCGTCGCCGGATCCCGCCATTCGCCATCTTGCGCCGCCGAGATCCCAAGCCGCCGCGCGCCGTCGCCGCTCATCCCTAATCCTCGCCACCGCCGTCGCCGCTCAACCCTAACCCTCGCCTCACCGCCCCTATCCTCTCTCTCAGCCGGTCGACAACAAGACTCCCGCGCCGTCGTCCGTGCCCCTTCACCGACCTCACCGGCCGTCGTTCGCCCCTTCACCGTCCCCCTCTCTCTCTCCGTCGTCGTCGTTGGCCTCAAGACCGCCGGCCCCACCACCGCCGGCCTGCCCGCACGGCCACCTTTACCGAGACCGCCGCCCCTCTACCACTCCACCGCCTCCTGCCTGCCCCACCACTGGCCTCAATCGGCGCCCCTTCATCGCCGCCCTCAAGATCTTCACCCTTCACCGACACACCGTCGCCGCCGCCTTCAAGATCGCCGCCCCTTCACCGCCGCCGGCCCATCCCCGCGCGACCTCCGTCGGCCACCGGTTAGTACTCCACCCCGGAAATGTGGATGTTTATGCTATGTTCTTGCGAGAAGATGATTATGCTAAGTTGATTATATGGATGTGGATGAATGGATTATGGATGTGATTGTACTGTGATGGATGTTTTTGGGATAGTAATAGAGTATAGAAAAATATGATGTGTTGATGAATGGATATATAGAAAATGAATGTGGATGAATGGATTATGTATGAATTTTGGATAAATGTTAGTAAAATTTTTGATGAGTTTTTGATATAAGCGTAAAATGGACTTTTATTTATTTGATTGAACTCTAGTTAATTTTGATGGAAATGTAAAATGGACTTTTATTTTTTGATGGATTTGTCGATGAATTTTTTTGTGTGAAATGATGTGTAGGACTTCAATTTTTTGATGAAAATGTAAAATGGACTTTTTTTTGATGAATTTTGTTGATGAATTTTTTCATCGAAATAGTTGCTGTGAATTTTTATGTGAATTAGTTGATGTGAACGAACGGACGCACGGACGAGCGAACGAACGAGTGTTCGTTCGTTCGTGGCGAACGGATGAACAGACGTGGACGAACGGACGGACGAACGAACGGCCGAACGAATGACCGAACGATCGAACGAACGAACGGCCGAACGGCGAACATACGAACGGCCGAACAAACGAACGAACGGACGAACGAACGATTCGTTCGTCCGTCCGTTCGTTCGTTCGGTCGATCGTTCGTTCGGTTCATTCGGTCGTTCGTTTGTTTTAGGATGAATTTTAGATTTTAGGTTAGATTTTAAATTTTCAAACACATATACCCACCATCTCCTCGGTATATTCTAATCTCCCTCTCTCCTCTCCCTCTCCTCTTGTCTCTTATCTCTCATCTCTTTCCTTCCCCCAATCTCACCTCTTCTCACGGACAAAATAGGCAAATATATATATTTTCATCTCTCATCTCTAATAAAGAGAAAAGAAGGAAATAAATACATTTTTTTCATTCTTCTTCTCTTTAGTTTTTGTCTCTATATTTTTATACATGTCCTTAATATTAGATAATATAACAAGATGTGCGTTCACAAATTTCACAAGTTGTGCGTTATGAACAACCGTAGATCAAATGTCGAACGAGAAAGCTCCCTCCGAGGCACGCAACGTCGAATCAATGGAGAAGTATTCGAGCGAAGGCACATGGCATGAACCAAGCGATCCGTTCATCGAAGTTATGCAAGCACCAGTACCACCAGTTGAAGAAGACCCCGACTACATCCCTATGGAGCAAGCAGTAAGTCCAGTCATATTGTTATGATCCCTATCGTAGAATCTCGTTTAACGTTATCTGTTGTACGTACAGACGGAAGCAAGGCGTCGCTCAAAAAGAAAGGCCGCCAAGTCTATCGTCCGGTCTGCTGAAGTCGAGACGGATACAACAACGTCCGATCTGGTAGAAACCAACACGTCTGCGAGCGCTAGAGGACATAAAAAAGAAGACGTGGTCGAGAAAGTAAGAACCAACCCCCAAGGAGACATATTATATCACCTCTCTGAACCACAATGGGAAGCCATTAGAGCCAAAGGTAGCAATGACAAAGTTCAGCAGCGCTTGCGGGGTACTGGCCAGAACCCACGGCCCTTTAAATGTAGATCCTGGGAGCGGGTGGATGACAACTTGAAGAACTTCATATGGAACAAGGCTGCGAAGTGGCTTGTATATCCGCTCGGTTCGGAGGCTTAGCACGGAGGAAGAAGATGTCCGACCTCGCCAAAAGGAACAAGCACCCGCACGGTTGGGCTCTAGCGGCTATGATGGCCACGTAGAGAAGTGGCGAGCAACCGAAGAACAGGTTGCCGCCCAAGGAAAACCCCTTGTGGATGCACTAAAAGAAAGAAGCAAAAGCCGATGTGGGCACGCGATGCGGGACAGTCACCGACGAGGGAGAGATCTGTTCGAGGATCCGGATATAGAGAGTGTGACCACAAGTCTAAAAGACATAGCCGAAAAGGAGAAGGCGGGAATTTATTGCTAAAAGGGAACACGATCGGTTGCAATGCATTGGGCAACCCGAACATTACGGACGAGTAAGGGGTGTATCGTCAAAGACAAGTTGGAAAGAAGGGTTTCTGGGGAAGTTGCAAGTTACAAGAAAAGGGACAAGTACAAACATAAACTTGAAAAAAGATAGCAAAACAAGTTGAAGAACATTTCTACTCTCTTGTTGCACAGAATCGCTAAGTCTTCCCTAACTTCTTTCAGCAATCCGAAGAACCCACATTACACATGCCCAGTAGCGTCAGGTCAGTTGACACTGCACCCTATCTCGTGGATACCATGCTGGCTTGACGCCGTGCGGCCTCCTCGTGCCGATAGGAAGGGCGGGAGAGAAAGGAGGTGGGTACGGGACTTGCTATACCGGGCGACAATTTCACAACACTCCAATCCCTAAGGAATATGCAAGGGTGCGGGTGGCCAAGGTGCATGCGAGAGCATAAAAGCTTAGAGCTAGACATTCCAACACCTGAAGGGATAGAATTGCTTGGGGATGCAGTGAATCAATTCATTCTATGACATCGACGAGATATCTTACTGGTCGGCACATCGTCAGCATCCCCAGTATAGTCGGTTCCTCAGATTGCTGCTGCGCCTGCACCGCCTTCTCCACCAGGGCCTTCTTCCCCACCTCGCTCCCCTCCTAAGGATAAAGGTCCTGATTCGCCAATGCCGTCAGCCCCTGAAGTCATTGCACAACATATTCACCAATCTCCTTCGACACCGCAGTCGGCATTGACGGTACCCCAAAGGCCCCTTCTACAAACAACAAGCCTTCCAAGTCCGAGCAAGCTCTCTCGTCAGATTATCCCAAAGATGATTCGATCAAGCTATGACAAGGAATTAATGGCAAAAGACGAGAGAGACTTAGGGCTCTTGGCTTTTAGGGGGAGGGGGCCGACTGACAAGCCGTAGGATCAACCGACCAAGTTGTCGGACTCACAACAATCAGTGAAGAACAAAGCGGAGGACCTGCAAAATTGGACTTCGGGCGAAGTGCCAACAAAGTACGAGTACGGCAGCCCGTTCCTGCCGTGGCACGTCATGGAAGACATGCCTGGGAAATCGGGCTAATGCATGATCGGTACCTAAAGGCATCCAGATTGGGGCTCGCATGCTTACCGTGAAGGTCCCGGATGATGCGTTCACCGGTGGCCCAAATGGGATGCTTGGTCATCAATTTCAACGACCTTCACACATTATTCGGGATGGAAAAAATGGATATAAATCTCGTTGCTACGTTTTGCTGTAAGTATCGGCCTAACTTAATGTCATTAATGAATTGATTTACAAACTAACTTGTGAATAATTAATTACTCGCTGCATTACTTAGGATGCAATACACGACGCGAAAAGACCAACTATCCATTTGTGTTCGTTAACCCAACAAGGATATCTTTGGACGGAACACGAGTTACATATTCGTGAAGACTCCGCGAGTTCAAAGGCAAAACGAAGAAACAAAAGGACGCGATCATCAAACAATTGCACGGGGATAAGATGATCGCGGAGCCTTCTACTTGGGCCGTGCTATGTTCGAGCATAGAGACAAAGATGTCCTAATGGTCCCTTATGCGTTGCAGTAAGTAATATTCATCCGTAAAACCGATATTTTACTAATATCCCCTACAATTAACATATCTCTTCGATCTTTCGCAGCAATCACTACATACTATTTCTAGTATATCCGCGGGACCACTTGACCGTAGTGCTTGATCCGGCACACTACGCCGAGAAAAATTTAAGGAGTTCCTCGTCATTTTAAATTTGTAAGTACTATCATGCACCATTTAATAAATTTTGTCTGTTTTACTATCAAATAATTAAACAATTGATCGTGAAACATGCAATTATTTTGTCTACGAGCACATAGGGGTGGCAATCTTGCCCACGGCGGGTATCCGTGGGTTTCGTACCCGACGGGCATGGGCATGGATAGTAAAATCCGTCCGTGGGTATACCCGAACTCGAACCCGAAATTCACGGGTGTGCGTACAGATTCTATTTTCTACCCGCGAATTTACCCGAACCCGCGGGCATACCCGAACCCGCCCGAAAACCCTAGGCGCGGCGCCCACCCCCAAATTCCAAATCCGCGACGTGAGTCCAAAACTCCAAATCTGTCCCAACTCCTACCCAACCTAGTGCACTGCGGCGCGGTTCCTCCCTCCCACCCACGTCGGCGCCGCCTCAGTCTCGGAGAGACGCTCCAGGCCAGCGGCCTGGCCGGCCGGCGCCCCCTCGGCCTCCCTTCCTCCCGTGCTGGTTGGCGCCCCCTCGCCTTCCCTCCTATGCCGGCAACCTCCCTCTCTCCCAGTAGCAACAACCTCCAGACCCATGCATCTTCCAATACTCGGTTTAAAAGGTAAAATTCTACTCATCCATATGGTTAGCATGTTATAAACTCGGTGTTTTGACGGTGTTATAAACTTTTTTAGCATGCTGATTTGAAGCTAGGGCGCATGCTTGATGATATTATTCTTCGATTTGCTATCGAAACGATGATAGTGATACATGCTGATTTGCTTTCGAAACTGATTAGATTACGATGATTATACATTACGATGATACGAGCTGATTTGCTACGGCCGATTAGATTATATATATTGTTGTTGCTGCTACATGTAAATAAATCGTTAGATGCGTTGAGAGTGTCGCTTTTATGAATTTAGGCTAAGATGCCCGTGGATACCCGAAACCCGATGGATACCCGTGCGTTTGGGTTTGGGTTTAAATTTGCGCCCATGGGTTTTTCGTGGGTGGGTTTTGTTTGAGTTGATGGGTTTAGCCGTGGGTGGGTTTTCTTTGTACCGGCATCCGAACCCGGTGGGTGCCACCCCTAAGAGCACACCATAATTATGTAAGGCAAGGTGGACCGGTGAAAGATCCACAAAAGAGGAAGCTTCTTGTGAAGACAAATTGGCCGGTAATTATATGCTCGATATATGCCGACATTTTATACTGTGTTTAACTTCAAATTACTGACGCATGCACATAATAAATTTTATTCAACACAGTGTTATAAGCAACCACCATGCACTAACCTTTGCGGCTACTACATGTGTGAGATGCTCAGAATCTACGAGAGATACACTACTAAGTTCGAAGAAGTAAGTTCATCAGAGAAATATATCTCTACATGTTATCGATCTTGTATAATTTTCCTAATCGTATGTATATGTGTACTATTTTTTCTTAAACAGATCATGAAAGTTCCAGTTGTAGCGAACCGGTTCGACGATAGAACCATGCTTAACTTGGTTGCAGATCTTTGCCGCTTTATCCATCGCGATGTCTGCAACCATTTGGGCGATTTCTATGATCCGGAGAGCGAGCTGACGACGGACGATAAATTCAAACGACTTAGGGAGTGGGAAAAAGAGCACCGCCATTAAATAATTTGTAAATTTGTTGCTAGCTAGACTTATGTTAATTTGCGAGGCGAAACTAGCTTGATATGTATATAAACATTACACATGATCGATCTGTGTTACATACATATCTTTTATGATGAAATAATATTAAATGTGGATTTTTTTTCTCGTGCACGAAAAATATATATATATATTAACCCATTTAACATTACTGAGAGAGGAGAGGAGAGGGAGAGGACAGAGGGGAGAGAAGAGGAGAGGAGAGAGAGAGAGAGGAGAGGAGAGAAGAGAGAGAGGGACAATAGGGGGCTAACAGAACGTATACATAAAATAATAGGCACGACCATCTTCCGTGCGGTCGGCTAAGTGGCCCGCACGGGATAATCGATCTTCCCGTGCGGGCCGCTTAAGCCGGCCGTATGGGATAATCGATCTTCTCGTGCGGTTGGGCCGCCCGTATGCCAAAATGATCTTTTCCCGGACCATTTCGCGCATGCGGACATGCCTTCCGCACGGGAAGATGCCTTTTGGCTCGCATGGAAAAACCGTTTCTCCAGTAGTGAATGTTGCCTATTTTCTAATCTATACACATCGAAAACAAAAGCTTTACTTACTCTTAATCTAATTTCCATAATTAACCATTTTATCTACGTGCAAGGCTCAACACCACACCTACTCTAGGTTAATTGTAGATTTAAATGGGTATCCTAATAAATTTTATGGGCCCATAATTAATATTAAAATATTAATATCACCTTGAAAACTAATAGAAAGAGACCTCGACTTAAATAAGCTGCTAGATGAGAGTACCTGTTGAATGATTGAGGTGGTGATGGAACTGCCACATGCACGCACGTCAAGCCGATGGCGAGGCGGGCGACTGTACTAACGGACGGAACACATCCCACTACTTTATGCTATTGTTTCCCTGTTCGTTCTCTCATCCCACTGTCCCATCCCATGGCTCCAGTTCCGAGCACGAGTCCTTGGAACGACCAAGCCTTTGGAACTCCATTCGTTTGAGTACTTGCACGAGTAGGCGCCGATCAAGTTTTTGAGAAGCATTTCTCATGCGACTGCTTTCGGCACTACAACATCTTCATCACGTTCTTCTTCCTCTATATCAACATGTCGACCAGGAATGGCAACGGTGACGCCTTTGGAGGCGGGAATGGCAAGGTGGTGCTAGTGGAGGCGAGAATAGCAACGACAACGGATGCATCAACACCAACACCGTCTCTTATCCACTAACGGATTCTCTGTGTATATTATTTTAATTTTGATGCTAAACATGTTGTTAGATGCTATGTTTTATGTTAGTGTATTTATGTTTATCACTGTACTAGAATCATTTTTGTCTCACATGTCATGTTTATTATGTTATATTTCTAGATTAAACTATACCAAATTATGACTAAATTTCCAATATTAATTACTTTTGTGCTAGTAATCAAACTCTAATTACTTTTCTAATTGTTCTATCATAATATGAAGTTCACTTTCCAACTTCCAAAATACATGGTCAACTTATCAACAGAAAAGCCCTCCATTTTTTTCTAGAGGGAGCACAAAGGCTGTCCTTAACAACCTTTTTCATCTCTTTCGGTGGAACAACAGCAACCTCGTCTGGATGGTCACATGGGCATGGCTGTCTCCTCTCCTGTCCCTCACATGGCGCCCGTTCATATCAAGGATCATGCTGATGGCCAACTCCAAAATTAATGCATATCTTCATTAATTTAGTTGTAGTCCACGTATACATATTATTTCTTGTTTATTCACGATTGTAAAAAACTCCTCCTTGAATCGCTTGATGTCATGTTGGGTTTCTTTCGGAAAACCTCTCGTCTTTTAGACAAATACAACACGAAGAAAAAAAATTTCACTTTTAGGGGTAACACTGTAAACATGAAAAGTATATGAGGTTTTATGAAAAATAACCATACCTACCCCAAACCCTACTCTCAGCCATTCCCCACCTCCCACAGCCTCAGCACACGGGCGTCGCCTTCATCCACCCACGCCTCGCGCCTGCGATGTCACCGGCGTCGATGGGCGCCGGTCCCTGCACCTCCTCGTTCTAGCATAGTCCCTCTCCACCCCCACCTCCTGCCAACATCTCACGTCGTCGTCCTTCTCCCACGTCCTCCACCGTCAACTCTCCCTTCCCCCACTGTTGCCTATCCTCCCTGCCCCCTATCGCCGTCCTCCTCCCACACCCCACTCGACCATCACCCTACTCCATCACCATGGAGACGGTACCTAATCCAAACACGAGCTCGCCGACCTTCCCCATCTCGTGTAGATCTAGGGACGTGGAGGTCGACGTGGTGACGTGGAGCTCTCAGCGCTCGACAACGATGACCACGGGTGGGGAGCTTGACAGCGGCGCCGTGTCCAGCCGCTAACTCACCGTTCCTCCCCACATCGCACGGATCGGGTGACGAGTAGCTCGGCATGGAGGCATGGAGGAGCTTGATCCCCATGTCCTCCACCCTATCCCCATGTCCTCCACCCTATCTGCACATCTTACCGTCGTGATACCTTCCCTCCACTTCCACGGCGATGGGTGAAGCGCCATGGACCGTCGTAAGGACAAGAGCAGGGGTTGGTATGGTGCTACTTTTTTACTTTTATATAACCATGTCCCATGTACACACACCATAAATATAATGTGAATATTCCCTTCAATAACCTTATCTTCCTTGAAAAAACACAATTCAGAATCAGATTCCATGGATTAATCTCTCTATCAAATGGGCCTTCTGTCCTTGGACTAAAGCCCAGATACATAGGTGTGGGCTTTCTTCATAAATGCATCCAACTAGTTCCAGATGGACATATATATATGGCCATATGGATACCACATTAGCATCTACAAAAACTTTATCTGTGGATTTAAGGTGTTCATTCAGCCCACAAGATGATCTAGCCCATCCCCTTTTAATAAATTGTACATCTTTTGTTAGATCTATAAAGAAATACTAGTCAGTGTCCTCTTTTGCAACTTGAAAATTAATTTCAGCAAAATGTGCATGTTGTTGTTTTTTTGTTTGGTTTTCTAGACAGTTCTTGAAACAATGTTCGTCACCTACACCAATTGCTGACATTTCCGGTTACCATTATTAGAGCTGATGTCATGATGAGGCTGGTGTTGTTGGTTAAACGAATCGATGGATCATGGTACTTCCCTACCATAAACAATGTGCCAAATCTTTCATCTTTCATAGACCAAAACCTATGTAGTAAGTTAATTCACTGTCTCAAGCAAATCATGAATGACATGGCACAAACCAAGGAAGTCAGCCATGTGGATTATGGTTAAAATTGTGGATAAACTTGTCATGAATTATTTGCTATATACCTCTGAAATATATTTTTTGAAGAAATTTTCTTCTACATATATTATTTAGACCACTTTTGTTCTTATTTGTTAGTTGTTAGGTTTATTTCTTAAAATATTTAATTTATCTTTATAATTAGTTAGATAATGTGTGACGTGAATAATATGTTCTGTTTTAGACCCCCCTCAAAAATCTCTAATTAAGACCAGCAATTCTCTCTAAAACAGAAGAAAACAAACCGATCCGACCGATTGGTAAGTGTGACGCTAGGAAATACTTTTCCATAGCATTTTTATTGGGTGACCATATCACAATTGCTGAATTGCTCACAGTTTGTTGTCAAAAAACCCCCCAAATATAATGTATTTGTCCTAGCCAATAGTACAGAATTCGTATTCCTTGAACCTTTTTATAAAACTTTAAAGTATATAAACCATTCAATGTGGTTTCTTAAAGACAAGTCATTTTTTGTTTCTGGCGCGATCCTATATGATGTTTGGTTTGGCTAATTAGCCACGCATAAAATGAAAAACATGATTAACATATGATTAATTAAGTATTAATATATAAAAAATTAATAAATAAATTTATTAAGCAACTTTTATATAAAATTTTTTACACGAAACGTATCATTTTGGCTAACGAAAAACGAGAAGAATATAGTGTTGAACCTTAAAAGACAAATCATTTGGCCACATTGCCAGCTATAGCTAGCATATCAGTAGAGTAATGCCAGACCCACGGCGTTGACCATGTTTTGGCGTTCTTCTCTTACCACGCCATGGTCATGGCGAAACACTTCCAATTCAAACCACAATATTGCAGCAATAGAGTTGCACCGTTCCAGAGATCGAGATTGAGAAGATCTTTTTTTACTCACGCTTTAAATCACTAGCAATTGTGCCCGTGCGTTGCAACGGGTAAAGTCGAGGCGCGATACGGATGGGGACGGCACAGAGGGACGCGGGAGCTCCGAGCAGCGATGGGAGGGAGGAGCGCAGTCACGATGCTGGGCGCGGCGCAGATGGGGACGAGAGGGAGGGGCGTAGGGAGGGAGGAGCGAAGGGGGTCTTTTTTTCATCCAAGCCCTCCTTTTCTTTTCAGCATTGGGATTGCGGGTAGGGCTAAAGAAATACTCGTGGCTCGCTAGCTCGTTCGGCTCGTGGATGGCTCGGCTCGGCTCGTTGAGAAATGCTAACGAGCTGCACCAAGGGTTTAGCTCGTTAGCTATAATGAGCCGGCTCGAATCGGCTCGCAAGGTGCTCATGAGCTCAACGAGCCGGATGCAATGTACAAAGTAGGGCCTAATGTTTTGCTTGTTTTGCTATTTTTTGCTTGTTTTGTTGTTGATGTGACAATAAATCAATAATTTTTATAATTTTGTGATGGTCAATATGGATCTAATGTTTAGATTATAATAGTAATAATATCTAATCTAGTTGCATCATTATATTTGCATGGATAATTATCGATGGACAAGTGTTATTACGTTAATTATGGACTTAATGTATCACTTTCTATTTTTTTAATTGTATATTTGCATGTTTAATAGACTAAAAATATAAAATATAATTTGTACATAAATTGCACTTGTATTAAAGTGGCTCGTGAGCTAAACGAGTCGGCTCACGGCCGAGCCTCCTCGCTCGGCTCTCTACCGAGCCGCGAGCCGAGCCACGAGCCGAGCCGAGCCGGTATCCACCCCTAGCTGCGGGTTAATTTTGGAAAAAATCAAGGGGTTTTTTGCAAAATAGCTAGGCAGAATAAAATTTTGGATAGAAACACTACTTGTTTTATAGATAGCTAGCAAAATGTCCGTGCGTTGCAACGGGACGACGATACAGGGAGGGAAGCAGGTGGAGGACGAAGGTCCAGGCGGCGGCGCGGGAGCTCTGAGCGGTGACGGGAGGGAGGAGCGCAAGCGCAGCACGGATGGGACAGCAGAGAGAGAGGACGTAGGAGGTCTTTTTTCATCCAAGCCCTCTCTTTCTTTTCAACATTGGGATTGCGAGTTAATTTTATAAACAGTCAAGGGGTTTTACGTAAAATAACACTTTTTTCTTCTTTAATTGTGTTTTTTTAAAATAGCCAGATGGACTGCATGTTAATTTTGAAAAAAACTCAAGGAGTTTTCTGCAAAATAGCCAGGCAAAACAAAATTTGGGTGAAAACACTACTTGCTTTACATATAGGTATAGATATAGTTTTTAAAAAATTAGTAAAAAATTATTTTAAAAAGAATTATATTAATATTTTTAAATTGTAAAATAGATAATATTTAATTAATTATACGCTAATGACTCAATACCTTCTTATTTTTTATTTCTTCTTCTCTCAAACATTCCACAGGAATAATTAAGTTATAGGAGGCTTTATTTAATTTTTTAAATTTTCGTAAGGAAATGTTTAAAAAATAAAACAACTTCATCGTTTGCTATTTAGCTTATCAGCTATAGCCAAAATTTAAATTTTAAGGGTGAGTTCTAAACAACAATTGGAAATGGCTATTTTTCGTTCCTCCATGAGCGAGCACGCCTTTTTACTTTTGAAATGTACAACGGTGTGTTTCGTGCAAAAGTTTTTATATTAAAATTTAGATAAATTTATTTTAAAATTTATAATAATAGTTAATCTTTAATTAATTATATGCTAATGGTTTTTATGTGACGGAACAAGCTAAGCTTGTTCACCTTGTTTTACTCGAACGAAGCACAAATCTAAATTTTTTTGTTGATTTTAATGTTTTTATCATGGTTTATTTTACTACAATTGTGATTTTTAAGGTGATAAAAACAAATATAATAAAGTTTTATCATAAATATTTTTTATAATAAACATTACGGCTTATAATCAGCAACATGTATGCGAAACTAACCCTAATTATCCCTCTACTTCCTACAATTACATGTTTGGTGGTGTGCCGTTCTCTCCAGAGCTCATAGCCAATCTTTTAAAAACAAAGAAAAATACCTGTAGTTGAATGGACCAAATTTCTCTTAGTTTGAAAACATGACAATTCTTTGACAGTCAGTTTTGGTGCTTGCATATCTTTCTACACAAGTGACAACGACAGTACACGTACGGCCTAGAGCTGTACTGTAGAGCAGGATTGAACAGAATTGATGATGCTCTACTTTCAGTTTAGGTAGTAATAAGTATCCGGTGATAATATTATTAATTTAACATTTTTGACCCCTTCTGGACTTTTCATTTTGTGTCCATCAGTCGTACATCTTGATTCTAGAAAACGTTGCATCGTCTGAAAAATTAGTCATCGTTCACCACACTTCACGCGAAAATTGCCCTAATGTCAATTAGCAGGACAAGACTGTGATATATGAATTATTTTTCACAAACAAATGATATAATGATGCGCTCGAAAAGACTGGATTTTCTGATCATAACTTCTTGCTTAGATATTTTGACCCCTTGCAAGTTGTATATAATTCATTTTGTCTATTTGGGTCTATTCTTTTCCTTGAATAGCTGAAGATTTTTTATAGTTATTTGAGGATACAAATAAATAAAGTAGTTATAATAACATTGAAAAATAGATTTAATATATTTTTCTAAGAAATTCATATATAAAAAGCTTTTTAAAAAAATCATATCGTCTATGAGCTGGAGAAATGTGTGTGTTTATCCATTCTTTCATTCCTTCAAAAAGGAACGGGAGCTCTAGTTAGACTCATGGATTTTTTTTTAAAAAATAAATTTTTCGGCTTAAAATAAAATAATTTAAATCTATATTTAAGTTTAGAAAATGAATATAAGATGTCTCATCTAAACACCCTACTTTATTCTAATTAAGCTCGAAACTCTACTCTAACTATCATGCCTTAATTACTTGGACCCTGAGAGAAGTCAATCTCTAATAAAAAACGAAAAATTGTTAATCAATTGATGTCATTCGAGTGATCATCATGTGTATATAGATGCATGCCCACAATATATTATAGAAGGGGTTATATTTTTTGGGACTTTGGCTTAACTTTTTCCAGACAAGCCAGCATAGCAAGCAAAGCAGTATACCAAATCTTCTCTCTTTCTTTTTCCTTTTTTCTTGAGTGAAACGCTACTATTACTAGTTATTGCAAGGGTGGTTAGCATGTAAGCAGTACCGATCTTTTTCTCTTTTCTATTGACAACGAGAATATAGTTATTATAAAGGTGGTTAACTGCTATAAACGAGTGTCAACTCCAAAAGCTGAGCTCAAAAGGCCAAAGCTTTCTGCGTTGCCGTTAGATGTCACTGTAAGAATTGATCACCATGTCTGGGCAAAAATATGTTTTTCAAATTTCGATGGGCATACTGACATGATGATTGGTGAACTTAATTTAAATCTACATGTACACGTTGTTTTGTTGGTGTTTAATTCTACAATAGCAACAGGAGATTACGTGGATACTTTTGAAACAATTGAGAGTATAAAAGAATCGTGTGGTAGTATAATATAATATAATTATAAGGTATGGTCCAAATACAAATGCACTATACATCCATAAAGTCGTATGATCGATGACAACTTATGGTCCACGCGTGTAAAAGTGTGACTTCACCTGTTTGTTTCGTATTATAAACTGTTTGGCTTTATTCATTTATTTATTCAATTTAATCAAATTTATAAAAAGTAATAATATTTTTAACATAAAATAAATATATTATCAAAATATATTTAATGCTATATTTAATGATGTTGTAAATATTGCTAAGGTTTTTTATAAATTTAATTAAATTTATTTATAAAGTTTGACTATAATCAAAAAGTCAAAATAAGTTATAATAAAAATGGAGGTAATGACAGATACACAAATGAAAACCATATCGATGGAGAGAAATAACACCTTTTTAACGTTAGAATGACATCAGAATGAGCCTGAGTCGCTCAGGAATTATACTTTTTTATTGTTAATGACATAAACTAGCTATAAACAAAATAACTATGATACCAAAATTACTAAAGAGCTAGCTCTCCAATCTTTTTCCAGCTAACTGAGGAAATCATTCACAATTATTTTATACCTGTTCATCCATGAATGCTTCACAGAGTACTAGAGTAGTAAAAACATCAAAAATTAATCATTATAGTTGAATCTGCTCACCAGGATTTGAGCCTTCCAAATCACATCCCATTAGGAGCAGCTGTTACGTGATAGTGCGTTATGGTTAAGCAGCAACGATGTGGTTTTTGAAAAAAAATATTTCTCATTTCCAGGTTATCTGGTTATATATACTCAATTATTCAGTGGCTCCATACCTGAGTTATTCTTGAAAAAAAACCGGGTACATAGGATTTTGGTTATGACGGTCTATCAACATTTGTTGTACTTCCTTTTGTTAGAAACTGAAATATAGGTGTGTTAATTGGATTGAGTGCAATAAAACTTCCGTTATCTTAAAAATACTCAGCATGAGTGCTCGCATTTAGAGCTATTTAGCCTCCTCTTGAAATGCACGATTGCGAAAAAGTACGAATAGAATGTTATACTCATGGGATTAATATAGAATTTCAAAATACAAGAAAGTTTTAAATCTGATATTTGGTTGAAAATAGGAAAAACATAAAGACTTAGGGCATCCACAATGTATGAAAAAAATAGTCTATATAGTTCTATATGGCATGCCTCATCATTATAAGAGTGATTCGTATAGCAGTTTTTATGATAAGCTTACCCATACCCTATATGTATAAGACATGACTTTAAAAAGAACAACAAAAATTTCTCAATCCTCCCTCCTCTCCCCTCCTCAGTCACACATGCTACTAATTAAGTGAGACCAGTGAAACTCATCTAATACCTGCTTTTGCTATATACATTGCAACAACTAACTTATCTAATCTAATGTCTGGACTCAACTTATAATCCAAGGAGTAATACATTGAGGACACCTAGATAAAAAAACATTAGGTGAGACCTCGTACTTATGTTACTTCAAAATTACTTCTAAGATAGCTCATTATATAGGAATTTCAATTGAATTGGTAGGAGTCAATTATTTGTTTCAAATGGCTACATTAGATTAATTTTCATAGTACATAAATCTCTTAGGATTTATATATTTTTCTTTGCTTCAAGGGGACCTTTTATTCTTTTGGCACTAAACGATATGTCCATCGATAACACGAAGTGTATGTGATATTTATATATCAACTCGGTCTCTTCAAGTTGTTCAAAAGGGCTAAGATGTAAGTGCTTGAAGTGATGCCTAGATGAAAGTTCAAGCTTATACTACCATCCATGCTTTTACCATGTGTGTTTTTTTAAAAAAATACTCCTTCCATCTTAAAATAGAGCGACACATCCTAATACTTCTTTCATTTGAAAATCTTAATCATATTTCATTTTTTCAAATAAAATGGTCACATTTGTAATCTTCATACATCCAATACTTAAATAAAGAGATTATATTTTTGTTTATAGCGTTAGGTTAAATTATTGACTGAAATCCAAACCGTTATATTTATTATTGATTGCATGCATGTATACTTGTTAATTTCCTTTGGTCTTAATAAAAAATATACAACTTAAACTTTTAATTGAGAGTACTATAAATTTAAATATGTTTATATTTATAATATTAAAATATGTTGTATGTTGCTATATTTTAAAACGGTTGAGTACATATGTACGTGCGTGCCTCGTACGGCTATACTGACCAGTGACCAGCAACTGCTGCAACTCTCGCAGAAAGCACCAAAATACATGGGAAAAACTGTTAGAACTACGCTTTCCAACACACCCAACCACGTTAAGATAAAAAAAAAGAAAAGAAAGAAAGAAAAGGATTGCAAAGCTGACCTCGAGACACCAAGAAATCTCACGCGTCGGCGTCGGCGTCGGCGTCTCCTCCTCCGTGCCTCACTCCCCTCCCTCCCACCCAACCTCCTCCTCGCCTCGCCATGGCCGCCCGCCTCCTCGCCCCTCTCCTCCTCCTCCTCCTCTTCGCTCCGTTGCCGGCGCGCGCGGCGGCGGCGGAGGAGGAGCCGGAGGAGGCGTCGGTGGGAGGAGGGCGTTGCCGAGGGTGGTGGAGGAGCTGCTGCCGCCGTTCGTCGCCGCGGCGCTCCGGCCCACCTGCCGCTCGTCGGCGGAGTGGTGCCCGGCCGAGGAGGTGCGTGTATCTCTCCGAGATTTTCTTTTCTCCGGCTCTGGGTTGGTTGGTCGCGCGCGTTGTTGATGCTAGGCCGCAAGATTTGATTTGATTTTTTTTTCTTTTCGGGAAGATTCGTGGGTCAAGATCTCTCTTTCTCCTCCTCTCGTTTCGATGCTGGTGATTTTTGCGCGGAAAAAAATCGATCTTTATCGGATTTGCTACGCCGACAAATCTGTGGGCGAATTCTCCTCGCGAATCTTGGCATAAAGTTCACGTTTTTTGGGTAATTCTCGAGCTAATTGGAGCCGCATGATGAAAAATTGCTGCTCGTGGTGAATTTTTGTCTCAGTTTCTGAGTTGGTTAGGTGATGATTTTGACTCCCGTTAATCTCTGGAAATAACTTGTTTTATTTCTATTTCCAAGTAATCCTTCTAGTAGTATTATTAGTCAAAGCAAGAGTATCAAAATAAAAGTAGGGAGTAGGGAGTATTAAGCTTATCCTGCATCAATTAAGCTTCTTGCTCTTGCTTCCTTTGTGCTACCTGTTCCGGTCCTTACAAATTTGGTTCTCTCGTTTTCATCTTTTGTGCATACTTTGATTAGTTATAGCCTCACAGGTGCCAACATTGTAGTAGTTTGGCGAAAGTTGTTGTGATTTTTTCTATATTTGAGTGGATTAGTATCCTCTTTTTTGCAGCTTATTGTTCTCATGGTTCCTCCTAGTGGGAATGACTGAACAGTGTTCGTGTTAATCAACAATCCTTGTGGAATATCAACATTTAATAGGGTATCAAAAATTGCAACCATGGAGATGCCTGCATTTGGGATGATCTAAATTGAAGTTATTGCTATCATTGAACTTAAATTGGTCAGTACATTGAAGCAGCTTGTCACAAAAAAATGCTTTGTGTTTGTTTGGGGGCTAGTGGCTTAAATATGTTTAGGGGCATGTGTAGAGTACTGGCAGTTGAAATGGAAGGCTGATATAATATAACAGCTAGTTCATCCTAGTTTTTTGCAGCTATGAGTCAAGCAGTTGTGTTTTTTGGATTATTTGCAACACATACTGCCAAATTTTAAGCTCATACAGATCTTGTGTGCAACTTCTGCTGAGTTGAACTAGTTATATGGTGCTTGATCACTTCTCTCTGAAAATTTTGGCAGGTCAATGGGGAGGAACTTGTCAAGGAGTTGAATGGCAAGGAAGAATGCACTGCCGTGCTCTTCTATGCATCGTGGTGCCCCTTCTCACAAATAATGAGGCCAGTCTTCGATGATCTTAGCTCTATGTTTCCGCAGATCAAGCACTTGGCTGTGGAACAAACCAATGTCATGCCAGCGTAAGACCCCAGATTTGCAGTAGTCTCCAATTATCTTTTGTGATTATTTGAATGACCAATGGTCTTAACTAATACCTACTTGGTTGCATGGCTTGCAGTGTTTTATCAAGATACGGTGTTCGTAGCTTTCCTTCTATACTCGTAGCTTGTGGACCATATGCATATTGGCCTGTTGGTTCTAAAGATCTTGACTCGCTGGTTAACGTTTACACTGCTGTAACGGGTAGGTTTCTTTGTGTTCATCATGTGTTACATTTACAATTGTAAGCTCATGATATTCTTATGCGATAATCCAATAATATGCATTTCTTTGGTATGAAACTTTAGTCAATTGCCTGGAAAAACAGCTTATGCGTTCTGATGCCACCTCTTGAAGGTGGCAATAATAATAATAATACTATTGATGAAAGATGGCAATAACGATTTTAAGAATTTAAAATATCCCATATGCACAGATACAAGGACCATCATATTACTGATCCTGACCAGTATGGTTTTAGATGTTGCACTGTTACTACTCACTAAATAGGCGTGGGTTCAAATTTGGCTATGTTCTTGGAAAAATAGGAAATGGGTGATCATAAATCTATTCTATCTAAGCTGAATTTGGTTTGATCAATTTGATGCAGGTCAAGAACCAATTGCATATCTTGGTCCAAGGAAGTGGAGCGCAGCTGGAACTGGAAGCACACAGCATGTGAAGCTTTGGAAAAACTCAATTAATGAAGCTTTGAAGAGTGAACCCTATCTAGCATTCAGTATCCTATTTATTTTCTTGAAGATACTGGTAGCCTTCTTCCCAAAGTTCTTCGCCTGCATCAAAGGAATCTGGGTCCAATACTTCCGGCACGTCAACCTTGGCATCCTTGCCAAACTGACCCAGCTGCTCGAATGCGTGCCGCATGCCGTAGACCTGAGGAAGATCTGGAGCAAATGGAGGCTCATGGGTGGAGCTATGAACACCAGGGTCTGGGCATCGTCTCTCGCTTCCATGTCGTTTGGCGAGCGATCTTCTCCCCGGGCTGCTGTTTTGGATTGATGGTTTTCGGCTCTTTTAACATCGATAAGAAGGCGTGCAGATTCTTGAATCGCACTTGGATGTAGAAGCTCCTGTAACTCACATGAGCATGTAGTGAAAGATATGAATATCTTCTCAGGAAAAATTAATGTTTATTGTTGTAGCCTGTAAATCTTAGGGATACTGCTGAGCCTCTGTAAATTACATGGCATTGTACCATTTATTGTCGGTACTCACATTTCACAATCAAGGCTGGGTCTGGTTTTGAGCAACAGAACAGTCACACAGAGCACAAGTCAGTTTTCTTAGAAGATGTTTGTCAGATTCACCATTTACACATGTAAACTGGAGCATGTAATCCTAATGTGGGAGGGTTTGGTCATGTTCAGGTGCCTTTTATGTTATCGTGATGTAAGTGTCTATGCACTTTCCATTGGTTAGAAATATGGCACTTGGAAGCCGATGTAAAATGTGATAGTGGTAAATTCAGCAAGAACTCTGACGTAAAAGACAACCAAGACACAGTTTTGATTTGCCGTAATGTTTATATTGACAATATTGATCTCTCTTGTCATCTACAACGGGGTGCTCAAAAATGTGTTCTGACTGCAACGGTAATAACAGCAACTGGAAAAAGGAGCAGTAATATAACAGGTGATAGAGAATTACAGATGGAACTTATCATACTACCAACAGCTATGAACTTTCATGAATCAAAATGTGCCCAACTCCTGATGTCAGGATTGTGACCAAAGATCACCTTCTAGCTCAGTTCTCACCGAGGGTGTACCGGGCGAACCTCCGTACCTTGATGTTCTCCCCCAGCGTGGCGATCGTCTCCTTCACAAGATCCTTCACCGTCTTGCTGTCATCCTTAATGAAAGGCTGCTCCAGGAGGGCCAGCACGCCGAGCCTCTTCGATATCCGCCCTTCGACAATCTTCTCCCTGATGTTTTCAGGTTTGGACTGAAGGTCCTCTCTCTGCATCTCAATCTCTTTCTCCTTGCTGACAACACTCTCTGGGATGTCCTCTATGGAGACATACTCAACCTGTGGACATGCCACCACCTGCATTGCGAGGTCGTTCACCAGCTCCTTGAACTTCTCGTTGCGAGCCACGAAGTCGGTCTCGGAATTGACCTCAATCATGCAACCAATCCGGTTGTCATGGATGTAGGCGCCAATTAGGCCTTCGGCGGTTAGGCGAGAGGACTTCTTGTCTGCAGATGACAGGCCCTTCTTCCTGAGGAACTCCTGAGCTTTCTGAATGTCACCGCCTGTCTCAGCTAGTGCTTTCTTGCAGTCCATCATACCAGCACCAGTTTCGTCTCGGAGTTGCTTTACCAATGCAGCTGAAATTGCCACAGCTGGTTTCCTGCAAACAACATAGCAAATGTCAGTTGAACAGATGCAAAGTTAGAAATGCTTAAATAATGTTCTGATGCAGAAATTATGCGCAACCACAAACAGATGAAACACACAGCAAGATGAGGCTGAGAGGGAAATTACTTCTCTTCAGTTTCTGTCGTTTCCTCAGGCTTATCATCCTTTGGAGGAGCAGCTGGCGGTGCCTTCGCGGCTGTCTGGGCAGCTACTTCAGCAGCAAAATCCTGGCTTTTCTTCTCCAGCCCTTCACCGAGATTGTACCGGACAAATCTGTTGACCTTCATGTTCTCTCCAATTGTGGCAATAGTTTGCTTTACCCATTCACTGATTGTGACCTTGTCATTCTTGATGAAGGGTTGCTCCAGCAGTGCATATTCTCCAAGCCTCTTCTTTACACGGCCCTCTACAATCTTAGACCGGATCTGCTCTGGCTTTGACAAGAGGTCCTCCCTCTGCATCTCCAGCTCTGTCTCCTTCTTCATCACCTCCTCAGGGACGTCATCAAGAGAAATGTATTGTACTTGAGGGCAAGCGGCGACTTGCATGGCTAGATCGTCTACCAACTCTTTGAAGATATCACCTCGAGATACAAAATCAGTCTCACAGTTCACTTCAATAAGAACACCGATTCTGCTGTCATGTATGTAAGAACCAATCCTTCCCTCTGCAGTGGCCCTGCCAGCCCTCTTGTCAGCAGCCGCCAATCCTTTTTTGCGGAGAAATTCTTGTGCTTTCTCAATGTCACCCCCTGATTCTGCAAGAGCCTTCTTACAGTCCATCATGCCTGCTCCAGTTGCTTCACGCAATTGCTTGACAAGAGCAGGAGAAATAGTTGCTGCAGATGCACCAAAGAACCATCAGTCTTTCTAGTGCTGTTCTAACAGTTTGCCAACAAAGTGTAATATGCAGTGGATTTGTGCTGCAGAAATTGTGGGGCAGAGCAATGTACACAGGAAAAGAAAGGAGACTAATGTGATTATAGAGAGCAGGAAATCTAACCATGATGTTGCATCTGTTAATTTACATGAGTAGACAAGTTCTAGGACTAACTTCTGATATCTCGTAGTACAGTAAACCACAACAGGCATTTGGAAATATAAAATTAATCAGGAAGTCACTTTGGAAATGAAGTAATCAATCAGTCACATGAATTTATCACAATGAAGCCAACCATGTATATTATGTTTTCCTTATAAAATCACTAGAAAACAAATTTAAATCCTTCTGTTATTGCTGTAGACAAAACTGAGGGAAATAGGTAGCTGCCATTTTATGCTAAACAAAAACATTGCACATGCAACAAATGCAGAAGAATAACAAGAAGCTTCCTAATGTAATAACAAGAAGCTTCCTAATGTAACGTCCCAGAACTGAAGCCAAATCAAAGTATCTCGTTGAGCCTTGTCCAAGATAGTCCAAAATCTAGTGGCAGCTGAGATGACATTTGGACATTTCATGATCCTCTAGAGCCAAAGAATACCAACTGAGCTAACCCTTTGAGATAGCAAGAAACAAATCAAGTGTTGGTGGCATAGATTGATCCTTTGACCAACATACTAAACCATGGAACATTAATGAAGAAATTTAATACAAGAAAAAAAATGTAAACTGGCAAAAGCAGTCACTTGAACGTTTTACATGCAACTAATCCTAACATTCTCTTCCTAGTTAGGTAGAGTTGCTCGAAAAGCCTTTTGCAGACAGAATATGGCTCATGAAATTACTACATATCAGGCCCTTCTGCAGATAAGATCTGGTTGATGAAATTACTGCTGACCTGTGGCCGTGCTTGCTTCAGCTCCTGCAACAGCAACTTCTGCAGTTTTCTCACTCGAGGCTGCTACTTCCTCAGGTACCACAGCAGATTCTTTATCCTCAGACTCACTACTTGCAGTTACTGGAACCTCTTCTACTATCGACGATTCTTCTGGTTCATCAGGCTTATCCTCAGCACTAGGGCTGTCTGGAGCCCCATTCGAGGACAGCTTAACACTTTCTGAAGGTGGACTGTCGGATTCTACAGTTTGATCATCGGCGGCACCTTCCACAGTAGTAGAATCCGCAATTATCTCCTGAGCAGAGGCCCCTGATGCTTCAGGAGAAGGAACTTCAGTTGCTGCTGATGACACAGGAGTGCTTTCCTCAACGACTGCAGTGACAGATTCTGTTGAAGCGGCTTCTGTAGGCTCAGTGGTGACAGATCCCTCAGAGCTATCTTCTTTGCTCTCAGCTTCAGCTGCAGAAACTGAAGCAGTAGGCTCAACGAGTTTGTCATCAACTGTGTTATCATCTTCAGCAGTTACTACTGAACTAGCAGTCTCAACTGATTCAGTCTTGCTAATTTCGCTATCCTTCTCCACTGCAGCTGTACTATCAGTCTCCTTGACCTCCGTTATAGAACTACCAATTGCAACTGATTCAGCATTGCCTGTCTCAGGCTCCTTGCCTGGACTTTGCTCAATTCCTACTTCGGCATCAAGTCCAGTACCTACTGATGCGACAGCAGCTTCTTGTACATCTGGAACTTTTATCTTTTCCCTCTGATCCAAAAATGCAGAGATTTCCTTATTCCTACGGAAAGCTAGCTCGAACGCATTAGTCCCTCTGGACCAACCCTGCTTCAGCTGTGTGTTTAATGAAGCCAGATCCTCTTCATCATCCTCTCCCTCCTTCATTGTCAACGTGACCTGGCCTCGTGCTACATTCAATACTTTCACCCTTACCTGTTGACCAACTTCCAATGCAGAATGTCCAATAAGGGTGAACAATGCTACTGCTTCTTCTTCTCTGGGAAGGAATCCTTCGCTTCCATCAGGTAGCGTCACAAATGACCCTGCTCTTGTTGTATTTTTCACAGTGCCATTCAGAAATTGTCCTTGCACATAGTTTGTCTCACCTATGCTCTTGGCTTCATCTCTTTCCCTTGTTTGCCTTGGCGAGCCTCTAGACGCGGTTGCAGTGGTATTCCTCCCGCCACTTGCAGCCTTAGGTGTTTCTGTTTTAGGCTTGACATAATCACCTCCTGTTCGCATTGTCAATGAGATGCGTCCTGTCTCTTTGTTTGCTTCCACTAATCTCACTGACACCTCTTGCCCAACAGTAAAGAGGGAAGATATATCTTTTACAAATCCATCACTTACTCGAGAGATATGAACAAGGCCTTCAGTGAATGCTCCAATATCAACAAAAACACCAAATGGTTTGATAGACCTAACCTTCCCAATAAAAGATGCACCAGGTACTAGATCCTCATCATTCAGTGGTGGCATCTCACTCTTTCTTATGTTGCGTCCTACTTTGGGAGTGGAAGAAGTGCTTGCCTCAGCTTGTTCACTTGCTTCAGCAGTGCCAGGTGCTGCATCCTCAGAGCTTTCTTCAGAAGTTTCTCCAGAAGGAGGTTGATTCGGATCCTCTACAGTAACATCAGTCCCAACAGTTGCTGCTGACAGAGTTCTTGGCCTGTGGGTGGAGGACCAGCTGCTTCTTTTGTAAATGCTGATCAAGTTGAATGCCCGTTGCGGTTGCAGCAACCTACGGTGTGAAGGCACTCTTGAATATCTCTCTGTGCTGCGGAACCTTCTTATTTGGATTTCATGGCTTGGCCTGAAACTGCCAATGTGAAACAGGCTGATATTGCCAACAGAACAATAGACCACCGGCGTCATTTTGAATTTAGGGATTGTCGGATTGAGATGCCCGGCCACTATATCAGAATGAGAATGTTGATTCCTTCTGTACACTGCACGTGTAGATAATTCTGTTAGACAAAAAGAAGAAGAAGCAAACAACTGATAATCAACGAATTTAGGTGACAAACAACATATATGTCATGAAGGCACTACAACATATGAAACAACAATAAGCAGAAATACAGCATATTAACGAGAGCGCTAGAAGCATAAGACATCATGAGCAAAAGAGTAGCACACCTAAGGCAAAGCGCAAGGCTTTCCATCACGTATGTAATCCCTAACCCTAAAATCTCTCTTATCCGGTTTCATCAAGACCACAAACTGGAACCGAATTCAGTTTCATTCAGAGAATCGAAGCATATGAGCTGAGCGCCGCCGCCATTTCAACCACTAAAGCAAGAGCCTAACGGCAGAACCGCACTAGACACAGCCGACGCTACTATCAATTCAAGTGCGGAACCAGCCGCCATGGAAATGGAGCCACCAAGCCACCCACTACAGCACCTCTCATCCTACCGCCACCACCACCACAAGAACCTAGAGCCAGCCGCCGCACACCAGAGCAGCACGGACAAGGAACAGACACTGGCCACTAACGCTCGTGCTCTCGCGTCCGCGCGCACAGGCGGGCGGGCATATCCACAAACACGTGCCGCGCACCGACAAGAATGAACCTGGCGTCACCGCAAACGGCGAACGGCGCAGGAGGCGGGCGTCACCTTGACATAAGACCGCGGCGCGGGCTGCCCGGCGGCGAGCGGTGGTCCGGTCCGGTGAAGCCGTCCACCACCGAGGAGAGGGGAGGGGAGAGAGCGCGGGGAGAGGGAAGGAGATGGTGGGGGTGGGTTTTTATATAGCCTTATCTGGAAGGAAACGGGTTAGGAGGAGGGAGAGGCCATGAGGAACGAGAGAAACTCCTGAGTGGATGGGGTTTATGGGTATCATGATTCATGGATGCCTGGGTTGGGTTGAGATTCGTGTCCAAACCTCTGCACTCATAAATGACCTCAAAATCAAATTATACTGTTACTTTTATTACACTGTATATTTATTATTTTGTGTGCAAATGTAAAACGAAATTTAGGAAACTAAATATGGGTGCACCCCTTTAACAAACTTTGTTGGAAGAAGTTCGACGACAAGTTCCTGAATTAATATGCATACGTGTAATATTTTGGTCATCCTAAGTCTGATTTTATTTCCATTTATATCCTTGAATTTGTTTGTTTTTGAGAAAATAAATATGGTGTACCATACAGTTACGTGTCATAATTATTCTTACCTATCTCACTAGTATAAGTCTAATCTGCTTAGTTATGCATATTGATATCAATTAAAGATAAAGTGATTTTTTATATAGTTACCTAGTATTATAAATCTTGACAGAAGTTTTTTTAATAACTATATTTTAAAACGGAAAAATCATAAGACATATTTTAAAATATGCCTCTACAATACTAGGGTAATATATATATATATATACTAACGTCATGTCTGCCATAAAACAACAACGTGGGCATTTATCTATCACTTTGACAACAAACTTGACAATAATTACATGGACATTGTGAAAAAGTATTTTATCACACGTCTTGGTCTTGAAAATAACTACTAAATGGGCATATATCTACCCTCTTTCACAACAATTTCCCTATTGGGAGAAAGTCATGGCTGCGATATTTAATGCACATATCGGTCATTAACAACCTTTTCATTCCTTTGTCTTATACATAGATCTTGTTGGGAACTTAAGAATTACTACTGACAAAATAACATTGCAGAAGCATTATACTGGTTGGTCTACTGAAAAAGTTACTCCTTCCTCTATTTCGTATTATAATTGTTTCAACTTTTAGTAACATCTGTAATACCAAATTATTTTCATTAAAATTAATATTTAATATATTTTGATAATATGTTCATCTTGTATAAAAAATGTTACTACATTTATCTATAAACGACTAGAAAAAAATTCAAATGATTTGTAATATGATTGTAATATGAAACAGAAAGGATATATACACAGAAGGATATATACAAAGCTAACCAATTTTGGATGATTTGATTCAAACTCACCGTTCAGATAAATATTATTTCATCCATAGCCTAGTCAACAGTACCAACCATGGCCTACAAAAAACCATCCTTCTACCGCCTTAAAAAGGCTGGCATCACATAGACAACTGATTTGAGAAAATATATCTGGAATTTTTTAAGGCAAAATTCCAGATGCTATTCTTTAGATAACCTGCAGATAGCAATACAATTGTTACAGCCATTCCATAGAACTGGGATTTCACAAGTCAGGATAGCGATCAACAAGACTACACGAGACGACGGAGCCATCAGAGAGCGTGGACTCGTTTCAGGAACCAAGTTATCTATGTTCTGAAAAATTACTACAGCTGAGCCATGAAAAAGAAGCGGCTCAAGTTCTACTTCTGGTTTCTCCGCTACTTCATTCATCACGACTTGCACTCTCAGCCTTGACAGTTTTATCGACCGCACTATCTTCAGCAGTAGTTTCCTGCAGCCACAAGAAGGAACATGTCAATGAACTCTGTGATCAAGCGCAGAAAACAAAACCATCAAACAGGACAGATATTTCCGTCATCTAAAATTGCATATGCCAAAAAAAGGTTTTAATCATGTGCTTGTCCAGGATGATTCTGAGGTGCTTTGCTCCTCTAAGAAAATGAAGGACGAGGGTGCAGAGAAATAAGGAAGATATTAAACAGAAGCAAGATCAACCATTACTAATCTGCTTTATCTAACACAGACACTTACGTTCTTTTCATCGTTGGCGTCACTGCTTTCATTATGATTTTTTGGAGTATCATCCAACTGGAAAGGGGAAAAGGCATAGGTCACATATCGTTTTTCATGAAATTGGTTTTTGAATGCAGATAATACCACTATTAAAACGCAAGTCACTTGACTATCCTATGGTTGCGACTACTTGTCTGAAATTTTCTGTCAAAAGAACCAAACTTTAAGCAAGTAAATTAAGCTTGAAAGATCTATACTTTCAGGTTCCCTAGGGTATCTGAGACACCCTCACTTGCATTGTCCTCACCACTTCCTTTATTCCCATCATTGTCAGTAGCATCTTGTAGCTGAAAGAAAAAGGTTGATGCAACTGAGCATGCAAAATCTTCAGCAATCATTCAACATAACATACTGCATCCTCATCAAAACAGAGGAAAATTACCCCCAAATTCTTCAAACTATTTGATACATCTTCCTGCTGCTTCTTAAGGGTGGTCCTCAATTCTTGAAAATCCTAAAAGAGGGGGAAGGAGACACAGCTTGTAAATAGAGCAAAAAAATTGTGAGATAATAGTTGAGATCTGTTGCAGAACATGGGTGCATATGCTTACTGATCTCAGCTGTTCAATTTCGCTATTCAGCGCAGTTTTGATATCAGAGAGTTCCTGCAAGACATCGAATGCAAATAAGATCAGTAAACAAATTCCAATAACTGTGCTATAGCATGTGAGTCACACGCATGAATTCAGGTTCAACCAATGCAGAAGTTTGCAAGCATGCATATAAAGGCTCCAACATAACAGAAGCACATAGCTTTATTGTATTAAAATATCTCTAGTGGAGTTTCATTTCTTTTTTTCAGAATTAGCATAATCATCTATAGAAAACACAGCCCAGATAAGAAAAAAGAAGAATGCTTTCCTTCCAGCTGTTAAATACAAAACTTAATTCTGTAAATTGGGTATGCAAAGGATAGGCATGGAACCACTACAAGAAAGAATCGTAGGACTCAGGATTTTCCCCAACACAGATAATATATATCAAGTGAAAGGTGGAGAAACTTACACTTCTGTATTTTGTCACTTGTGTATCTAAACTGCTCCTCCAATTCAGCAAATCCTGAACAAAATATATTTATTAATAGTTCAGTTCCATACCAATACTTACAATTTCAAAGGGAACAACAAAAGAAAAAGCAAGCACAAGAATATTTTAAGATATTGAAAAGCATGCCCATTGTTCCTTTCTAGGCTAGGCTTCTGGATATTCAAACCATAATTCTTCATGCCATTATAAAATTTAGGTATTACACACAAGTGCCACAAAAAATAATCTATTTCTATTTCAAATCATCCCACATGCCCTAAGGATTGCTAAAATGCGTAGAAAAGAACAGCACAAACTACAAAAGACCATATTTCATTCATGTTGACTGAACAAAAACTAATTCCCAAAAGCTAAACGTTAATGACAAAATGAACAAGATGTAATACGAAGAATGCAGCTAACTAGGAACACTTTTACAATATTAAGTTTTCAACATACCTCCTTGAGTCCCCTAAGTCTCCCCATAAGCTGTGACTGTGATTCATCTAATTCCTGTCACTCAGACGAAAAAAAATGTCAACACTCTTTTCTTTAACCCAAAAAAGTACTACATAATCAAAAGGGAATGGAAAAATTAAATCAGAGAGTAATTTTATCCCTAAAAGTAATTAGCAAACAAATAAGTCAGGGAACATGTGACAGTATATGGGAAACATACAATAACTGACATCATGGTCAGTGACAGACCAAAATATGGGCCAAGGCACAGGCTAGCCAGCCTATTTTGGCCTGCCTTTGCCCTACCATTGTGAAAATCAGCACAAGTTAATGGGCCTTTATTCCCAGACCTCAGGTCATGGCCAAGTGGCCTGAGGCCTGCCCCTAACCATGGTAACCAATTAAGTTCTTACAGTCCAGTAAGAGATATAATCCACAGTGATAATGTGCATCCTTGCCGTCTTAGAATGAGTAGTATTTATCATTCTCTCCTGATAGAGGAAGGCACATGAGTAACAGCTCATTAGTGTTGCTTGGAGATTTACCTCCACACCCTATTTTTGTGGAAACTAGCTTATGAGATCCAATTTTATTAATCTTGCTTAATACATTGTCTGCATTGATCCTTGAACTATCCATGTATACAAAAGTTTGATACCGATGGCGCATTGATAGCACGAATGTTATCCCCATAACCATATCCAGAGTTGTGCGCTAATGAGGCAGATTATTTGAAGGCAACTATCATAGCACCGTGATTTTGATTTTTCAGGAAAGTATATGTTGGCATTAAAGCAACGAACTAGTGTAGATCAGGTGGTGGCTAAAGGCAATTAATCACTTTTCAAACATGACAGCAATGCATCCCCTTTCCCTAACAGCTGATGCTGCAAGCATTTGCAGGAATCACAGCTACAACCATGATACTAATCTGCGAATAGCTGTTGCCCGAAGCAGCAACTCTTAATTAACACCTCACCCCAGTTGTATTTAGCATCTTAGTTTCTAAAACATATTTAGTTTCTCCACCCATTTTTGCTGCTCATCAGTGCCACAGAAAACAGAAAGCTTTCAAAGCACAGCAACCGAATCTTTGGTAACAAAATTACCCGCTAATAAACCCATAAATACCACCGCACACACACTAATCCTCACCGGCATCATAGATCGAATGCCAAAACAGAAGCCGAAAACAAATAGAGTAAGTAAGCCCTAGCGGTAGCGGGAGCGGGATCCTCACCGAGATCTTCTCCTCCACAGGCAGCAACTCCTCCTTCCTCTGCGGCACAACAACCAAACCAAAGATCAGGAACCCACCCAGAGGGGGTGGAAGGAGCGAGCAACGCGGGGGGTGGGGAGGACACGCTCACCTCCAGAGACGGGGCCTCCTTGCTCGCTGGAGCCACCGGCTGCGGCGGCGGCGGCGGCGGCGCGGCGTCTTCGGCCACGGCCGGCGGGGGCGACGCGGGCTCGGACATGGTGGGCGAGTGAGGCGGCAGAGGGGGAGGAGAGGCTAGGGTTAGGGCACGGCGGTGGGTTGGTGCGGGGCGCGTGGGGATGGAAGGGGAGGACGAGACGAGACGAGGGATGGATTTGAAATTTGAAATTGAAATGGAAGAGGATTGCGGAGGAAAATGAAGAGGAGCGGAGGGGGAGGAGCCCGCGTAGGGATGAAAACGGAAATGGTTTGTCCGACGTATCATTGATACAGTGACGGCCAACCGGACGGCTCAGCATGGGCATGGCCGAGGCACGGCCCGTCACGACACGGCCCGTTAGGCATGGCCTTTGTGACGGGCCATGCCGTGCCGGCCCGCATGTCCCGCTCTCGGTCCAAGCATGGCTCACGGGAGCCCGGGTCGTGTCCGTGCAGGCACGACGACGAATATGGCCGTGGGTCATGGTCGAGCTCACGGCCCACAAGGCACGGCCAAAATTAAAAAAAGAGAAAAATATGAAAAAATAGAAAAAAATAAATAACCCTATTATTTCTATAGATAAAAATTAAAATTGTAAATAAAGGATAAAAAGTAAAATAATGATGTATTGAAATAAATATTGACACTTACTATATGTTAGAAATAGTAGTGACCTCTATTGATGTTTATATCATTATATGATACATGTTGTCTTGTTAAAAACTTTGTCATGTAAAAACTCATAGGGAAAACTGAGAAAACCATGACAAAGAAAAGAGTATAGCTCAAAGATCACAACTACTTCTAACAAAGTTCTATTGGGGTTGGTCTGGATCTAAGTAGAGGTTCTCGAACTGGGCCACCAATTCTTGGTTCTCAGCAGTATATTGGCCATGTTGTCTAGCTAGCTCCCGCCTTTAACGCTTAGTAGCATTTCGACGTGGTCGCTGCTCGAGTTGTCCTCCTTTCTTCGACGATTCGACCGCAAAGGCCGAAGGCCGATTCGAGGACACTGTTGACACGGCACCATCAACACATCCGTGCAAGTTTTGAAAGCACGGGATATGCCATCTTGTGATCATTCCACCATCCGAGGACGTTGAAATCTTATGCTTCATGCCTGATGGCGTCGCTGTCCACATAAGTTGACAACTCGTCGGCAACACCATGCGAAGTGACGTCTCCACTTCCAGCCGACGAACTGCCACCCCCTTGGCTTGAAGATGAGCCCCTCCAAATTATACCCCACTGTATCTTCTTCTTACCTGTAGTGGGGATAGGAGGGGGTCTCTGCTGGCGAACTCCCTGAAACTTTAGTTCATACTTTCCAAAAACTTCATATAGTTTACTCCTAACTTCAGTATAAAAATAACTATAATCTACACCTACAACATCTCCAATAAATGATAAAATAGTGAAGAATTCCCTTAATTTACCCCTAGGATCTAATATGAAAGCAAAAGCATACAACATAGGTATATTTTTTCAATATTTGAAATATTTTTGTTTCATGTGAAAGACAGGTTGGGCTAGAATTTTATCATTTTTATATTCTTTTAACAACGTGGCAATTTCGAGAATATTATGCAAAATTAAATTGGCAGTTGGATAGTAAACCTGGGACAGAGTAAGAGTAGACTCATAAAAAGTTTCAAGAAATTGGTAATATTTTTGGACAATTGCCCAGACGTGCTCAGTCAGTATTGGCCCACCGTCGCTGTTTCTTGGGCCATTACGTGACTGAACAAAATCAGTTAGTAATTCACTGTAAGGTAAAACAACTTTTAACATTAAATAGGTTGCATTCCACCGATGCTCAGTATCGGTGGCGAACTTACGTGCTTTCTTACGGCCGCATGGCAAAACCTCTTCCATGCAGCAATCCGTGGGTTAGAAGCAGTTAACCACACGATTGCTTGACGAACAGCGTCGATGTGAACACTTACTCTCTTCATCCCAGTCTTAACAATCAAATTAATTATATGACAAGCACCACGCTGATGAAGTAGAAAATACGGCACATAAACACAAAATAAAGGTTGCAATATTTCCATTGTCCTAGAATTAGCAGATGCATCTAGTGTGACAGCAAATATTTTATCTGCAAGATTATATTCATTAATTACCTCCCTAATTCTTTCGGCTATGTTTTCACCTGTGTGTGACACATCTATTAACCAGAGGCCTAGAACTCTTTTTTGCAACTCCCAATCATCATTAACAAAATGAACAACTACGCTAAGGTAATCTTCCCTAGCTCCACTACTCCATATATCAGAGATAACACTAACAGAGAAAGTGCATGTACTAAATAGTTCCTTAAGTGCATTACTACCCTTCTCATAAAAATTTTCTAAATCTCGGGTTATTGTTTGTCTACTAACTGCTTTGAATCTAGGATTATGCGATTGTTGAACGTACTGTTCGAAAGCAGGAGACTCCCCAAAGTTCAAGGGTAAATCTTGTCTGGCGATTAACCGGACAAGATTTTCCCGAGCTACCATGGGATCGTACTCCCAGCTACGTACCGTACCATCCGGGTTTAGCATCAGTTGTTGCTGCCGCAATTGTATTCCTTGCTTCCTTGCACATGCCTCCGCATGATGCTTTAGGTGTCCTATACCACCAGAAGATCGTGCAGATAAAGTATTCCTACAAATTCTACATCTAGCTTGTGTTACCTCCCTCTCGTCGGGGCCGGTCACTTTCACCTTGTCAAAGTGTTGCCACACACCGAAGGTTCTCGATCTTTTCGAGCCGGTGTGTGTCGAAACACTTCCACTCGCGGATCTAGAATATCCTTCCGAAGCCGTCGCCGCCATCGGCACCGGTTCCTCCTCCACAGTTGGTGGCGTTGGAGCCGATCCGGAGGCATCGTCAAACCCCGACATGTAATTGGGGTCGAAATCACCCAAAGTGAACGACGGCGACTGATATGGATAGTTCGGATCCATTCTGCAATTTTAATCCGAAATAAACAAATTTTATATATTTATTAAATATACAAACAAAATACAAATAATACATACATATGAATATCACTTACATCTTTCCAACCGCAAGCGCTTCACACCTCTGCGATCAAACTAATTAACTACGAAACTAATTTTGATTTTTGACAAAATTTGAGCAAATTTTGTCAAAACCAACAAATTAGAGCACAAGAGAGCACTTGAGACTTGAGAGCACAAAATGAGATGTTTGGGGTGAGGAGAAATGGTGGGGTGGATGTCCTATTTATAGGACAAAATTTCATATTTTTGGAATTTTTCGGATTTTTTTGATTTTTGGCCTCCAACGGCTAGTTTCAAATTCTAGCCGTTATACTAGCCGTTGGGACACGTGGCACTCTCCTATTCGCCGGTTCAACCGCCCGCACGTGCGCCGCCGCCCGCCCGCCACGCGTCACCACGTCGTTGGCCCTCCCCGCGCCGTGCCGTGTCGGTCCGTGGGCCGTGCCGTGCCGTGCCGGCCGCCAGGCTCGGCCGCCGCCCGGCACGGCACGGTCCGGTCATGCCGTGTCGGCACGGCCCATCGCGAGCCGAGCCGTGCCGGGCCAGGCCGGTGCACAGTGCCGTCGTGCCCGGGCCGGCACGCCTCGGCCCGACCCACTTGGCCTCCACTGCATTGATATATGGCATCGATTTTGGTGCTGTTTGGTTTAAGGACTAAAACAATTAGTCCGTCTCTTTTAGTCACTAAAATCCCAAACAGGAGGGACTAAAAGGGACTAAACTAGTATTAGTCCATTAGTCCCTAGTGGAGGTACTTATTGGGACTAAAATCATATTTTCCACCGGATGCCCTCCATATAGCGCCGTTGCAAATCCCGTCTCTCTTCGCCCGAGCCGCCGCCGCTCCGGCGGCTACGTCGCAGCCGCTCCGCGGCTGCGCGCCGCGCCCGAGGCGTCGCGCTCTCCGTGGCTGCGCGCGCGCGCGCTCCAGCTCCCGTGCCCCACGCCGCCGCCGCTCCCGCTCCCGCGCCCGAGCCGTCGCGCTCCGCGGCTGCGCGCGCGGCCTCTCTAGCTCCCCCGCCGCCGCTCCCAGCTCCGCGCCCCACGTAGCCGCCGCTCGTCGGTCCGGGACCGAGCACTTCTCGTCCAGGATTTTTCTTACTTTTTCGATCTGTTGTTGTTTGTTGATTTTGTTGGGGGAATGGATGAATGGGTAAAATGGTCTTTGTGCAATGTAATTAACTACCTTTAGTCCCTTTTAGTCTCTACAAACAAACAGGAAGGGACTATAAAATCTTTTAGTCGAGGGACTAATCTTTAGTCCTCTAACTAAAATACCAAACATGGCCTTTGTGTAGCTAACATACATATGTTAGAGAATCTTGTTTGGATGAAAAATGGATAATATTTATATTATATTTGTTTTTTAGTTTTTTATATGAAAATAAATTTGAATAGTTTTGATATGAAACAAATAAATATGAATAAGAATCGAATATGATCATATACTAATACGAAAACAAATATTTCTCGAAACATGAAAACCATCCCAACTTTTAATAAAAACAAATATCATCATATATAATTAGCTTATTTTATATAATAAGTTTGATCATAAACTAAACAATGCTAATTAGGTTTCACTAAATACATGCCTAACTGATATTATAATGTATAAAATATAGTACAATTAATAATAATATTTTAATTTATAAGTAATATTAAAAGTGTGGATTAGTGTTATGAGACGTGCTACTATTAAAATCTAAAGAGGTTGATTGAAAGTCTAAAGTTAAAAATAAATGGGGTATGTCTTATGTCTTCAGCGGATATCTGAATAGCACTGTTCATTGGATATCCGTATTATTATCCCTATTCGTCGGAAACTCTGATATCATATTCGTATTCGTATCTGGGAAAAAATATACGTATCCGAACTATCCGAGAATTATCCGTTCCAAACTATATCCGTATTCGTTTTTCTCTAGAATGGATGAAAATTATTCACTCCGTTTTCATCCCTAGGAGGAGGGGTGCCATGGGACGCTGACTGGTGAGGCCCACGGCGTGCATGTATCCTTTTTGGGAGTGCTTTTTGAATTGACTATGAATTGGATTACATGAAAACCATTTTCATGTATTATGACAATTCTTTCTATCGATAAGTACGGGGGATTGCTATTATTTGATAGTGTGGTAAACTAGTTTAGTTCATTGAAGAAAGATGTTGATATACCTGGGTTGAGTTTCTTTCTTAAGATTTCCAACTTACATCTCTTGTTTTTCGTGTGCACGCTTTTCAAATTACTAAACGATATGTTTTTTAAAATATACGATAGTTGCTTTATATATCGTCTTGCTTTATATATCAAAGAGAGCCAAGATTTACCTCAACTGGTAAAACGACTTCTTGTCCATAAACTAGCTCAAAAGGGGTTACCTTGATAGCACCATGCTTAGATATCCTATGGCCCATAACGCTTCAGAAAGCACCTCATGCCACCTCTTGGGATGTTCTTCGATCTTCTTTTTTAACCAACTTTAGCAAAGTTTTATTACTAGACTCGGCTTGTTCATTAGCCTGAGCGTAGTAAGGAGAAGAACTCAACAATTTAATACCATAAGATTCGGCAAAATTTTTTACCTCTTTGGACATGAAAGAAGCTCCTTGATCCGTAATCAATGTTTGAGGAATGCCGAATCTATGTATGATATGCTTCAAAATAAAGTCAATTACCTCCGCATGAGTCATATTCTTGAGCGGCACGGCTTCAGTCCACTTAGTAAAGTAATCCGTCGCAACTAGCATGAACCGATGCCCTTTTGATGACGAAGGATAAATCTGACCAATGAAATCCAAAGCCCAACCTCGGAACGGCCATGGTTTAATAATAGGGTTCAACACCGCAGCTGGTGCCAGCTAAACATTGCCGAACCGTTGACAGGCTTCGCACCCTCTATAATATCTAAAGCAATCATCAATCATTCTCGGCCAATAGAACCCCGCTCTCCTAAGCAACCAATTCATCTTATGGGCCGATTGATGTGTTCCACAAATACCCTCATGTACCTCTCCCATAGCCACTTTTGATTGATCACTATCTAGGCACTTCAATAATACCCCATCTATATTTCGGCGATACAAATCTCCATCGAGCAAAGTATACTTAAATGTCTGCCGCCGAATTTTCCGATCAACCTTAAGGCTAGGATCCCATAAATATTGGATCAAAGGTACTCTCCAATCCTCTGCTGTTTCCAGGGCACAAACGTCCGAATTTAAACTCAATTCGGTCTTTGCATCAGTGAAATCGTTCCCCCCAGCATCTTTTGTGAGCCCGGTCTGACCGGCCAAGCAACGCCGGTCAGACCACTGACCACCCACGGTCAGACCGACCACAAAGCACCGGTCAGACCGGCAATGGTGCGCCGTTAAGACCGCCTGCATTCTGCATTCTTGCCAATTTCGTTCAAAGAATTATAATCAAGCACTGGTTTCTCTAATATGAAAAACACTCCTCTTTAACACTATAACCAGATGCTTGTTGAGCCAAATCATTTGCCCTAGAATTTTCACTCCTAGCAATATGCCTAATGGTAAAATCATCAAAATTGGCAATTATATCCAAGCATTGATCAAGATACCTGTTTAGTGACCCATCAAAGCATTTGTAAACCCCGGCAACTTGTTGCACCACCAACTCTGAGTTACCAAACATTTTTACGTGTGTAGCTCCAACGATCTCCATCACTTGAAAACCGAATAACAAAGCATTGTATTTGGCTTGATTATTTGTACAATAATACTCCAAACGAACCGATGCCTCAAAACATTGACCACTGGGCGAGATCAAAACTACACCTATACCTTGACCCTCTTTACACAAAGAGCCATCAAAATAAATCTTCCAAGGTGTAACACTAAGCAAGCAAACCTCATCTTCATAAGCAATATCTATATGATAGTCTACTATAAAATCTACTATAATTTGGCCTTTCATGGATTTCAACGATTCATAAGCCAAATCATACTCAATCAATGTATATGCCCACTTGCCAATTCTCCCACTTAGAATTGGCTTTTGCAACATATGCTTAACGACATCGGTCTGACAAGCAACTATGCATGTACTAGATAACAAGTAATGACACAACTTGGTACAAGCATAGTATAAACAAAGACAAAATCTCTCTACAAAAACATACCTCGTTTCGGCATCTAAAAGACGACGGCTCAAATATGTGATTATGTATTCTTGCCATCTTCCTCTTGTGTCAAAACGACTCCAATAACTTTGTCTTCGGCAGCGATATACAACCGAAACAGACTTTTGGCTTTAGGAGCTCGCACCACGGGTGGAGTAGATAAGTATTTTTTTCAAACCCTCAAATGCCTCTTGTTGTGCTGCCCCCCAAGTAAAATCGGCTTCTTTCTTCAAACGTAAGATAGGAACAAAAGCATCGATTTTTCCCGCTAGGTTAGATATAAATCTCCTCAAGTAATTCACCTTACCTAGCAACTTCTGAACTTCTCTCTTGCATGTCGGCGCTTTAAAATCTTGAATCTTCTCAACCTTCTTAGGATCAATTTCAATCCCTCTCTCATGTACCATGAATCCCAAGAACTTTCCCGCCGACACACCAAAAGCACACTTGAGTGGATTCATTTTCAAACCATACCGACGCATCCTCTCAAAAGCTAATCTCAAATCGACTATATGACCATCCATACCATCCAATTTGACGACAATATCATCAATATAGATTTCTAAGATGAAACCTATCAAATCATGAAGAATCAAGTTCATCGCTCTTTGGTATGTTGCGCCGGCATTCTTTAACCCGAATGTCATGACGACCCACTCAAACAACCCAACAAATCCCGGACACCTAAAATCCGTCTTATACATATCCTCTTCTGTCATAAAGATTTGATTATAGCCGGCATTACCGTCTAAAAAGCTAATTACTCTATAACCCGAAGTATCATTTATTAACATGTCGGCTATAGGCATAGGATATTCATCTTTAGGAGTGGCTTTATTTGGATCTCTAAAATCTATGCATACTCTAGTCTTACCGCTCCCTTTCTTCTCAACCGAACGATTTTGGACACCCACTCCGCATACCGACATGGCCTAATAAACCCCGCCTTCAATAATCGGTTTATCTCTTCTTTGACACGATCATATATGAGAGGGTTAAAGCGACGAGGGGGTTGTTTATAAGGCCTAAACCCTGATTTTATCGGAAGCCGATGCTCAACAAGCTCACGGCTAAGTCCCGACATCTCATGGTATTCCCATGCAAAGCAATCAACGTATTCTTTAAGCAGCTCGATTATCTTAATCTTATAATCGGTTTTCATGTTTTGTTTACAAAAGTCGGCCTTGGAACACTTCCATCCCCTATGTCCACTTCTTCTAATGGATCGGCCGATGTAAACCCTTGACCAAGTTTCTCTACTTCGTCAAAATCCTCTATGGTCTCTCCAATATCGTTCTTTGTAGACTGATATTCTTGTACCCTCTTCTGTAACCACTCTAAATTGGTTGCTTTATTCATCACATAAAGTAATATCACCTAGCCGTGCTAAATTAGCTGGCTTTACAGAGATAGGTACAAAACCATCCTTGAAAACACTAATAAAATCAAAGCTATAAAGATCTAACCCTGACAAGCATTGCATATCCCCATGTTTCCACCCTACTGAAACGTCGGCTGTTGCAATATCAGCCAATGTGTCTGCTTGGACAACCTCAACATCATCACCGTTCCATTGAATTAAACATTGATGCAAGGTAGAAGGAACACAACAGTTGGCATGGATCCAACAACGCCCCAAGATAAGACTGTAGTTACCTTGCACATCGACGATGAAGAAGGCGGTAGGCAATGTTTTTTTACCCACCGTGAGCTCCATAGACAGGATCCCCTTAGCCTCAGTTGATTCACCATTGAAGCCGTTGAGCAACATGTTGGTCTTCTTCAACTCATCCTCCTCACGACCCAACTTCTTGAACAGTGAATAGGGCATCAGGTTCACAGCAGCGCCTCCATCCACTAGCATCCTAGAGACCGGCTTTCCATCAATTTGGCCCTTAAGATAAAGATGCTTCATATGACGGTTAGATTGGTCTGGTTTCTCAAAAATCGTGTCTCTTGGACCTAGTGAGAATTGTGGTACCTCAGCCTCCTCCATGGCACAGAACTCCATGGGCAACATGCACACCATACTGATGTCCATGCTCTCACCCGGCGATGACACCTCAGCCGATTGTTCATCTTCTTCCTTTTCTTCTTCTTCTTCGTGAACAACCACCGACTCTTTTCCCTTTGTTGATTTGGACTTCCACACCTTCATTGGTGGTGGTCTCAACTCCTCAAATATCTTGTCTCTCCATTCTTCGGCCTCCTTTTCCCTTAACTCATTGGCCCGAAGACGTTGCAACCTCCTCTTCTGAGTAGTCATTAAGTCCAAGTCCTTAGGCATCCACCTTGGCTTTGGCTCTGTCCCAGGCGGTATATAATGTCCTCCGTTATTTCTCCGCGAAGAAGAAGTGAAGTCAGAACAACATCTGGAAGACTGTCGGTCAGACCAGCCATGGTAACCGATCAGACCGGACTTATACCTACGGTCAGACTGGTCAAAGTACATGGTCGAGGCGGATCTAAGGCGTCGGTCGGACCGGCCATCGAGGCTGGTCGGGCCGGAGCGAGACCACGGTCAAACCGGCGAGAAGGCTTGGTCGGACCGGCGCGGGGCTTCGGTCGAGCCGGCCAAAGCGTCCCGTCCGTTCTCTGCGCGAACCCTTCCCGGCTTCGGCTCGGTTACCAAAAACCATCCTAGGCTCTTCTCCAGATGGTATTGGCACCTCGTGAGATCCTATCTTGACAGTAATGACCTCCGAAGCCCTCTCCTCAATCTTGGCATGCTTATGCGCCCTCTTCTCTCCCCCAAACCGATTCCTTGGTGAAAACCGGCTTCCATTTGACGAGGACGCACCTCCATGAGATGATCTCCTCTCCCTTCCCCATCCTTGATGAAATTGCATTGGAGGCATATGGTTATCATTGGTGGCAGTGGTCCCCAAGGCATGAAGTAAGGAAAAGGATAACCTGGTGGCGGCATTGGGCAAGGTCCCCATGGCATGACTTGAGGACAATGCGGGAACGATGGTTCCAATGCTCTTGACGAATGGCCAAATCGCTCTCTAGGAGGCGATCTTGGCCTTTTGCCTTTGTCATGATCTTTTCCATGCTCCTCTTCTCATATTTGTTTAAGAGCATATCAAAAGTCACCTTCGGCTTCCGGGGTTTCTTTGATGTCGAAGTTTTACCCTCGTTCTTCAAACACCAACCTCCGGACTCTTCGGCACAAGCATCTTAGGCCTAGGCTCTCCAATGACAACCTCCTTCCCCTTAGTAGATTCGGCTTGCTCTGGCCGAATCAACACCTTCTTGCCTCGAGATCAACGACATTAACGAGGAAAGGGTCACTGTCAAGCTTCATCTTGGCATCCTCAGTGAATTTCAACCGTCCTTCTTCTATGGCCGATTGAACCTGTCGACGAAAAACATTACACTCATTAGTAGAATGAGAATAAGAATCATGCCACTTATAGTAAGAGCGACACTTTAATTCTTCCGCTGAAGGTATGACATGGCCTTTAGGCAATTTATTTTGCTTTTCTTGTAAAAGATAATCAAAAATCTTATCACACTTGGCCACATCAAAACTATATTTAATCTCACTCTGCCGATCCTTGCGAGGAGTCGGCATCAAGCTAGAACAAACAAAAGGCTTATTTTTGTTAGTCCAAGACCACTCCGTAATGTACATATCATGATCGTCCTCATCAACATCAGAATCATTATCAGGGCAATCGATCATGCTAACATGAGGTTTCTTATCATTGGGCCTAACAAACCTTTTGCTATCTCTGACCCGGCTTTCCTGAGCCAGAGCCTTTTGCATGACTTGACTAACATCCAGAAATTGTTGGCCATCTAATCTTTCTTTGATAGGAGCAAGCAAGCCACTATAAGCAAGATCGGCCAAATCTCTTTCAGTTATACTTAGACTAAAACACCGGTTTCTAGCATTCCTAAACCTCTTAATGTAATATGTGACAGATTCATTATATTTTTGTCTAACCGATGTTAAATCATAAAGCCTAAGCTCAGTTTCACCAGTATAAAATAATCATGGAATTTCTGTTCTAACTGAGCCCAAGTATGAATAGAATTAGCCGGTAATGAAGTGAACCATGTAAAAGCAGTACCGTATAATGATAAAGAAAATAAGTGCAATTTAAAAGCATCAGAAGTACTAGCCTCTCCACATTGTGTTAAGAATTGGCCTATATGCTCCCATGTGGTCCTATTATCCTCAGCACTGAATTTAGTAAATTCGGGAACTCTATAACCACGAGGATATGGAATATTATCGAAGTGATCAGGATACGGCTTTTAGTAAACCCTAGCACGATTCCTGGGCTCAATTCCAAATGATTCCCTAATAATATGTCTAATTTGTTCCTCCATATTTTCAGGCCTTGGTGGATTGGGTAAAACCGACGGCCTAAAAACCAGTTGTTGCGGCGCAATATTGCCATATTGGCCATACCCAGTGCCATGTGGGTATCCCCTATTAGGATCATTGTACTGATTGGGAACGTGTGGAGAAACTTGTGAATGAACAGTAGCTACAGGGGGGTCATGTGCAGGAACGTGGTACAAAACTGAGTTACCCATGATCGGATCTACTTCCTGCACTGGCACCAGAGCACCGGTCTGACCGGCTATGAGCCCGGTCTGACCGGTCGGGTAGGGTGCGGTCTGACCGGCCATGTAGCCGCCGGTCGACCGGTGAGGGCGGTCGACCGGCTGTAGGCCGCCGACCGAGGTGGGGAAAGGTCGGACCGGCCCGTGGACAGTCCGACCGATGTAGGGATGCGTCGGTAAGATCGGTCGTACGGCTGGTCAGACCGACAAAAGGCGCAGAACTCACTCCCTCGTGTTGTTGCGCGATTGCCCCGTCGGTTTTGCTAAATATGTGATGTACAGGAGCTTGGCTAGTGCTTGCAACAGAGGCAAACGACAAATCAGCCTTGGGAAAGCCGGATTTAGCACTCATATGCACATTAAACATCCTATTAAAGCAAGACTCCATAGCGGATTCAATCTTATTATTAACGGCGGCGGTGATGGATTAATCCACCGTACTTGCTACGAGCCTTTGGATAGGAAGAGCTAGGTCATCAGTGCTTACCTCATCGTGGATGACCTTGAGCGGGCTCCCGGGCTTGAGGATGACACCTTGACGGGTTTGATACACGATTTGTCCAAAACCTCCTGCGTGATCGCCTTGATCCGCTCCTCCATAATCTTCGTCTCCCCATCTAGGTCATTCAACGAGATGTGGACGACATTAGATGGACTTACCTCTTGCGCAACTTGCTTTGTCATGGCGGCGTCGAAGTTGAGATGGCGTTGAGCGGACTTTCCCAGCGGAGTCGCCAAAAATTGTGTTGGCACCTTTTTTGGCAAAGGCACGAGCACGATCGATTCACCTAAACGTCTTGCGGTAATATGGAGTCACCAACCACCTTGATCTAGCAAATAACTAAAGCAAGATGGGTTTTATAGATTAAACCGGCTAGCAAAGCCGATTTAGATAAAAAGATAGATAAACACCCGTCTCGTGGGCGAACAGAAAGTTTTCAAGACAAACTTACAAAGAAGTGTCGCACTCTCGCAGTGACGGCGGACGATTTACGATGCAAATCGACAAAGATTGACGAACTAATGTAGAAAAGTAAAAGAACGATTCAATTGGCTAAAAACTAGAAGCTAGATTGGTTTTGATTGTGTATGTGTTGGTTATTGTTGTGCCAATTGAATCGGCCTTGGCCCTTAAATAGGGGTTGGTATTGCCCTCCACAGGCCCTTCTCCACATCCAATTCGGGTAGACATGTTTGAAAACCCGAGACATACATTATGGAGGAAGGAAACCCGAGTACCAACGAATTCGGCTAGGTTTCGGACTCTGCCGGTCGGACCACCATGCCACCGGTCCTCGGCCCCCCACCGCCCGGCGACCGGCCTATACACGCGTCAAACCGGCCTCTCGAAGGAAGCAACCGATTTCCAAACCGACAAGTGCCAATTTTGGGTGTAAACAGGTATATCTAACTTTTGATAGAAAATTATTTTTAAAATCTGTCAGATATAATTATAATACAATTAGTAACTAAGTATACGCACATAAATAATATGTAAGTAGAGCGTAACTTAAAAGAAAAATATATAGCTCAGTGGATGGAGGGCATGTGCTTGAGATAGCAAGGTCCTTGGTTTGATCCTTCTCCTCCGCACGCATGTGATTTTTTTCTCTCAACATAGCGCACGAATCTCAGGGTGCATGGACAGTAAAAAACTAACAGATTTTGATAAGAAATATGTTGGAACTTGGAAGTCAGTTAGCAATTGCATGGACGGTAAAAAAACTGATAGATTTTGATAAAAAAATCTGTCGAAAATCATTTAGCAATCCCGTAAATGAAAAAATTCCATCATGATGGATGGCTATATGTTGGTGATGTAGCACTTATCAGCTGCACTTTAGACCAGATATGACATATCACTACTGGAGAAACCATTTTCGGTTGAAGTGCCAAAATCCACAATAGTCCTGGTTTGAGTTGCACCAGGACTAAAGAATATTTCTAGTCCCGGTTTAAAAAGTCCGTGGATTTCTAGGAACATTAGTCCCGGTTCGTGTTACGAACCAGGACTAAAGATCATCTTTAGTCTCGGTTCAAATATTGTTAGAACATGTCAGAGCGGGGGGCATCTTTAGTCCCGGTTGGTAACACCAACCGGGACTACAGATGCTACTTTTTGTCCCGGTTGGTGTTACCAACCGGGACTAAAGATGTCACGCGCTCTGACAGGTTCTGATAGCCTCTGGCGCCATCTTTAGTCCCGGTTGGTAACACCAACTGGGACTAAAGATGGCTTGCTTTTTATACTCTTTCTTCCTCCTCCAGCTCGAGCCAGCTACACTTGTCTTCAAAATTTTTCTCTAGCTAGAGGGGAGGTGCTGCCAAAATTTTTTGTGATTTTGTTTTGGTGATAATACACAAATCTTTGCTATCTACAAGGTTAGCAACTTCTTCCTCTTATGATCTATGCTTAGCACTTCGCATTTTACGGTTGTTTTCTATATATTTTCATCTCTAGATTTTTTTGTAAACATGAGGAGAGAGAAAAATTTGTTTGGACTAATTATTTTGCTAAGCATATTACATTGTGTTGAGAAAAAGTTAAGGAAAATAAAGAGGAAGAAAAGTATGCTTAGCACGTTAAATTTCTAGGAATTTAGTCCGTACAATTTTATCTCAAAAAATGTTTATGGAAAATGATAAAAGAGAATCTTTTGAACAAAAAAGTTATAAAATAGATGACAAAGAACCTTTTAAAATAGATGCAAAATAATTAATTAATTTTATATTTATCACTTTAAAAGACCTTTTAAAAATAATTCTAATTTTTTAAGAACAACACATTACATATGTTGGATTAGTATATAATAATTGTCGATTACATATATATATAATTATTGTAGTAATATTTAAATGATTTGAATTTCATGGAATTTTTTTACGTTTTTTGTGCATTCCATGTAGATGGATCGGCAATGGATATACAACGCGAATCGGCGGTCTAGAGAGTTTATTCAAGGCGTGCATTATTTTTTTAGTGTGGCCGATGCCAATAAGCAGAAGGGTTTCATACATTGTCCATGCAAAAAGTGCAAAAACGAGAAGGAGTATTCTACATCAAGAATTATTCATGCCCACTTGTTTCAGTCGAGATTCATGCCTCACTACAATTGCTGGACATCGCACGGAGAGGTGGGGATTGCAATGGAAGAATATGAAGAAGACGACGACAACATTCCGGATTGTGGTCAATACGGTGGGTTTGAAGAGAATACGGCGGGCGAGGCGGGCGGGGATGCTGAAGAAAACGACGGTGCCGATGACCTTGGTCAGATGTTGCGCGACGTACTGGGGGACTGCGAAGGCGTAAAGGAGGTGCAGAAATTGGAGCGTATGTTGGCGGACCACAAAAGGTCCTTGTACCCAGTGTGAACGGGGCACAAACAGTTGGGTACCATGCTTTGGAATTCTTGCAATGGAAGGCCAAAAATGGTGTCGGTGACAAGACATTTGGTGAGTTACTGAAACTCATGAAGAACATTCTTACAGAGGGAAACGAATTGCCGGAATCAACGTACGAGGCAAAGAAGTTGGTCTGCCCTCTAGGACTGGAGGTATAGAAGATACACGCATGTCCTAACGATTGTATCCTCTATCGCGGTGAGGAGTACGAGAACCTAGAAGCATGTCCGGTTTGTAAAGCACTTCGATACAAGATCAGACGAGATGATCCAGGCGAAGTTGACGGACGGCCCTCGAAGAAAAGGGTTCCTGCTAAGGTGATGTGGTATTTTCCTATAATACCATGGCTGAAGCGTCTGTTCAGGAACAAGGAGCATGCAAGAATGATGCGTTGGCACACGGAAGAACGCCTACAAGACGGCATGCTGAGACATCCCGCCGATGGGTCACAGTGGCGAAACATCGACATAACATTTGAAGACTTCGGCAAGGATGCAAGAAACCTAAGGTTCAGCTTAAGCACGGACGACATGAATCCTTTTGGAGAGATGAGCAGCGGGCATAGCACTTGGCCTGTGACGATGTGTATCTACAACCTCCCGCCTTGGCTATGTATGAAGCGGAAGTACATTCAGATGCCGGTTATTATTCAAGGCCCGAAGCAACCTGGTAACGACATCGATGTGTACCTGAGACCGCTGATCGAAGATCTAAAACTGTTGTGGAAGAAAGAAGGTGTTCCCGTGTGGGATGAAGATAAACAGGAGCAATTTATCCTACGAGGGTTGTTGCTTGTTACCATCAATGATTGGCATGCACATGGCAACCTATCCGGACAGTCAAACAAGGGGTACAACGCTTGCACCCACTGTATGGATGAGACTGAGTGTACGTACCTAAAACACTGTAAGAAGGTAGTGTACATGGGCCATCGTCGCTTTCTTGCTGCAAGTCACCCTGTCCAGAGAAGAGGCAAATATTTTGATCAAAAGGCAGACCATTGTACTAAACCAAAGCATCGCAACGGAAAGGCCGTGTTTGCCATGGTGAAAGACCTCAAAATAGTATTTGGAAAGGGACCCGACAACCAATCTATAGCAAGTGAAGGTGGTCACGCTGCGATGTGGAAGAAGAAGTCAATTTTTTGGGAGTTGCCCTACTGGGAAGTCTTGGACATCCGCCACGCAATTGACGTGATGCACCTCACCAAGAACCTTTGCGTAAACCTTCTTGGCTTCCTAGGTGTATACGGAAAATCAAAAGATACACTTGAGGCACGTAACGATCTGAAACTTATGGCACAACGCGACGGCCTTCACCCGCAACCAAAGGAGGAAGGAGCCCAACACCTAAGTCCAGCCAGCTACACTCTGAGCAGGACAGAGAAGGAAATAATGTTTGAATGCCTGGAGAGCATCAAGGTACCGTCTGGATATTCCTCAAATATAAAGGGAATTATAAGCATGAAGGATAAGAAATTTACAAATCTAAAGTCCCATTACTACCACGTGCTGATGACACAGCTGCTTCCCGTTATAATTCGGGGTATCCTTCCCGATAATGTCCGAGCAACAATAACAAAGCTATGTGCTTTCCTGAACGCAATTTCACAGAAGATCATCGATCCAGACAGACTAGAAGACTTTTCAAAATGATGTGGTCCAATGTCTTGTCAGCTTTGAGATGATCTTTCCGCCTTCCTTCTTCAATATCATGACACATCTCCTATGCCACCTTGTCAAAGAGATCTGTATCCTCGGTCCGGTATTCCTACACAACATGTTCCCCTTCGAAAGGTATATGAGCATTCTAAAGAAGTACGTCCGTAACCGTTCGCGTCTGGAGGCCAGCATCGCCAAGGGATATGGAACAGAGGAGGTGATTGAGTTTTGCATCGACTTTATTGAAGACATCCATCCCATCGGGGTGCCTGAATCAAGCCATGAAGGTAGACTACGGGGGAAGGGAACTCTTGGAAGGAAGACAATAATGAACATAGACAATGACTTGTATAGGAAAGCACATTGGACCGTGTTGCAACAATCTTTCTTGGTGGCTCCTTACATCGAGGAGCACTTGGCAATTGTTCGCTTGGAAAACATCGATAAGACGGATGCCTGGATTACACGCCATCACATTGATGCATTCCCTGCTTGGCTGCGACAACGTCTAATGGGCAACGCGATCATTGGCCAACAACTAGCATTCTTGGCGAGGGGACCATCTTGCTCGATCACCACATTCCAGGCATATGAAATCAATGGGTACACATTTTACACACGGGCCCAAGACTTAAAGAGCACGAATCAGAACAGCGCTGTCCACACGATGCCGTGGGATACGACGGTACGGCTAGCACATATTACGGCAGCATCGATGACACATGGGAGCTGGACTATGGACCTCTGAAGGTCCCTCTGTTTCGGTGCCAGTGGGTTAGGCTCAGTGGTGGAGGCATAACCATTGATGCAAGTGGGATGACAACGGTCGACTTGAGCAAGGTTGGATACTCAGACGAACCCTTCGTCCTTGCCAATGATGTACGACAAGTTTTCTATGTCAAGGACATGGCTAGCAAATCAAAGAAGGGGAAAGGGTCCGATGAGCCAAAGCGACACGTGGTTCTCCCAGGCAAAAGGAAAATCGTGGGAGTCGAGGATAGAACTGACGAAGATTATGATCAGTTTGACGGGCAACCTCCGTTCGTGGTGGCGGTTGACCCGAGTATCCTCCTATCAAATGAGGACACCCCTTACTCACGCAACGATCATAACGAAGGAAGAATTGTGCGGAGAAAGTACGTGAGGACAAATGTCACTTAGCTAAATTTATCTATGGACGATGTAAATTAAATTGAATCATTGAATATTATTGCTATCATTTGAATTTATTGTAAATTATTGAATCTATTGTAAATTATTGCCTTCAGGACTAGCGGTCTCAACATTTCCTTCTCCGATGTGTATCTAGAGTGGTTTCAGTGGACCCTCGTAAAATTTGCATGTCAGTCAGTCTTGCATCCATCATTGCTCAGCTCTCTCTATATAGCCGCACTATCCAATCATTGTCATATCTCTCGCTATTCCAAGTTTGATGAAGATACACGAGTACTGCTATACCGCCATCACGGAATGAGGTGGCTGTCAGATTATCTAAGAAAGAGCAAGAAAGAAAGATTATGAAGCAAAGGGAGAAGAGCAAGAAAAAAGAAGCATTGCCCACATTCTCCTTGACTTCAGGAAGCGGCTTCGTCGATCGCCAGCTTCACCATCCGGTCCATGTGTTTGCTCATCAGCAGTAGAACATGAACCGCTTAACATTCTCCTTGACTTCAGGAAGCGGATTCGTCGATCGCCAGCTTCACCATCCGCTCCATGTGTTTGCTCAAGAACATGAACCGCTTAACATGAACGGCTTTGTATATGTTACAGGGAGCGATGAGTAAAAACTGCAAAAAGGCTACTACGATGGATCATGACATGTTGAAGAGACCAAGATCGGTGAAGAAGGTAGGAAGAAGGCGTCGAGGCCACTCCACGGATCATCAGGAGCAGCTGGATGCGGATACGGATGAGACGACTAAGATAAACTATTTCAAATAGGCCATATGTTAATTATATATTATTATTTAAATTTAAAATAGTTTTAAATATGACAAATGTTAATTATATGTTATTATTTCAATTTAAAATATTTTCAAATAGGCCATATCCTAATTATATATTATTATTTAAATTTTAAATAGTTTATTATTATTTAAATTTTAAAATTTTCAAAATATTATTTCAATTTATAATATTTTTTGTTAATTATATGAACATATGTTAATTATATATGAATATAAAGTATATCAACATATGAGAATATAAAATACAATATAATAGGACACTTGTAATAATTAGTCTGGTTTGTAAAACAAACCGGGACTAGAAGTGAATTTGAGTGGGTGGGAAACCATCTTTAGTCCCGGTTGTTGGCTACAACCGGGACTAAAGATGACCACCTACACGGCCAGTGGCTGCCCGCCATCTTTAGTCCGGTTGGTGGCTCTAACGGACTTGAGATCATATCTTTTTGTCTCGGTTGAAGCCACAACCGGGATGCCATCTTTAGTCCCGGTTGGTGGATCCAACGGGACTAGAGATCTTATCTTTTGTCCGGGCTGAAGCCACCAACTGGGACTAAAGTATCTTTTGTCCCGGTTGTTGGATTCAACCGGGACAAAAGATGTCATTCCTACATATAGCAAGGGCCTCACTGGGGATCAAACACTTAGTCGTTTTCGCACTTCCTCACCGGGCATCGTCTTCGTCTTCGTCGCCGTCGCCAAGCCCCAGGACGCCGCCGTAGCATGCCGTCTCCGCCGTCGTCACTGGAGGACCGCCGCGCCACCGTCTTCGTATCATTCGCAGGTTAGCACCACCGTCCCCCAGATTGCCCCACATGATGCGCTAGGGTTGGCCGCCGTCGACGCCATCGCCATCGCCGCCATCGTCGCGGTCGCCGCCATCATCGCGGTCGCCACCGTCGCCGTCACCGCCGCCCCCTCCCCACGCTGCCCGCTCCCCTCGCCGTCCCCTCCCCACGGCCCCCTGATCCCCACGCCGGCCGCCCCCTAAACCCTAAACCCTAAGGCCGCCACCCTCCCCTCCACACCGCCACCGCCGCCCTCTGCATCCTCGCCGCCGCACTCTGCCTCCCCTCTGCATGCATATTTGTATATTTGGAATTGGAATTGATGCAATTTTTCAAGTTGGAATTGATGCAATGTATATTTTTCAAGTTGAAATTGATGCACTGTATATTTGTATGTGTATGTTTTTTTGTGAAATTTTGATGTGTGGAATTTAAAATGTTAGATGGACTTTATATGTAAATGGATTGTTTATTTAAATTTGAATGCATGAAGATTGTGAATTTTGAATTTTGAATGTGTATTTAAATTTTAAATTTGAATGTGTATGTGAATTGTGAATTTTGTATTTTAGAACGAACGAGAATGATAAAATCAACAAACGGACGGACGGACGGACGAACGAGTGCTCGTTTGTTCGTTCGTTCGTGGACGAACAAACGTGGACGAACGGACGGACGGACGAAAGGACGAACGAACGGACGAACGGACGAACGAACGGACGAACGGACGAACGAACGGATGAAGGGACGAACGAACGGACGAACGAACGGACGGACGGACGAACGGACGGACGGACGAATGGACGAACAGACGTGGATGAACGGACGGACGGACACACGTTCGTTCGTTCGTTCGGTCGGTCGTTCGTTCGTTCGGTCGTTCGGTCGTTACAACGTACATAGGCATGCAACGACCTCTCTCTCTCCTTTCCTCTCCACTTCCACTCCTCTCCACCTTATCTCCCTCACATCATTCTCCTCTCTTTCTCTCCTCTCCTTCAGATGATCATACTCATGGACGTGAACGAACGATAGAACGAACGGACGATAGTTTAGGGTTAGGGTTAAGGGTCCGAACGAACGGACGTGAATGATAGAACGAACGGTCGGTCGGTCGTGTTCTTGCAAAGAGAAACAAAAGAGAAGAAGAAGGAAAATGTAGAACGTAGTCTGGCACATGCTAGAGGCAAGTGTGCATATCTATAATTGTGATATTCTTTAGAAGTCTCTTCTAGGATTGAGAGAATCTGTGATTCTGAATCCATCTTCTTCTTTTTGTCTTTTTTTACATAGACATACATGATTTCCCTGAATAATTGATACATGTATTAACCGAATAAATTTTTTTTCAGAATTCTTTGATTAAGTCCTCAACCCACAACAATCAAATGGCGGATCGTGAAGAGGAACAGTTTCTCCTTGATGAGATCGCACGAGGAACAAAGTTTTACAACGAGGAGGGGAATGAAGATCCAAATCAATACCTCAACGAGGAGGGGAACGAGGGAGGGACGAGCAGGGGAACGAGGGCTTCACCTCCGCCTCCGCTGGACAGAAGAGGGCACGCGGGCAACGCGGCCTCAGCAAGCGCATAGAGGGTCGACGTGTCATAACGAAGGTAGCTTCTGACGATCGACCAATTGCCCCAGAGGACGCCGTAAGGAAGTTTGTGGCGCACAACGGATGGGTGGTGAGGGATCATGTGCCCGTAAGCGTTGTCAACTGGAGGCGGTCAACCAAAGGAGGAGATTAGCAGAGCTATCTCCCAGACTCAGAGAAAGAAATGTTGTGGACTACAATGCTGCAAACGTTCACCATCCCAGACTCACAACAAGCAAGGGTCATGGAATGGACGTTAAAGAAAATGGCAGAGCTCTTCAGGAACTAAGAGAAAGAGTTATACAAGAAATATATCCTGAAGGGCCAGACCCCTGACTTTGACAAGTTCCCAAAGCTCAGAGATCATTGGCATGCTTTTGTTGAACACAAGACTGGGGAAGAAGCACAAGCAATCATAGAAAAGAACAAGGCCAATGCAGCAAAAAAGAAATACCATCACAGGCTTGGGTCAGGTGGCTATAAGAAAGCAATGGAGAAATGGGAGAAAATGGAAGCCGACCTTGAAGCGCGAGATATCGTTCCAGGCACAGCCAACTGGCCGGAACGATCAAAGCACTGGTTTTATGCTCACGGCGGCTCACTTAATCCCGTCGATGGCACAGTTATCTTTGGTGATGAAATTCAAGAAGCCGGACGGAGGTTAGAGGAGGCGCTGTAGGCCACTTCCTCGGGCTCGTTCAGGCCCGACAGAGAGAAGGACGAGCTAACGCCCGCCCTCCAAAACCCAGAGCACCCAGGGCATACGCGAGGAAAAGGCATCGTCCCCTGAAAATACGGGTTCCAAGTTGACGTCGACACATACAGGAGCCGAATGAGGTCAAAGTGAGAGCAGGATGTGAGGTTCGCTGAGATGGAAATGAAGCTCTCGCAGATTGATCAGATTGTGGACGAAAGGCTGGCCCTAAGGTTGGCAGAGGAGCGGAGCCATTGGGTTAGCCAAAAGCCGGATCCAGCAACAGTCGCTCAAATACAGCAGCAGCACAGCAGCTGCGCCTCAACTGGAAATGAAGGCGACTTGGCCCCACAAGCTGAACCGGGTCCGCCATGCCCCGTTGATGACATCACACAGCGGACCCCATGTGAGTTGCACATTCCGCTAAAGAACATAACAATAAAGCTATGTTTGTACTTTTATGTTGTACATATATTTCCTTGAATAACTAACTTATAAGCAATCTTCTCGAACAGGTCGCGTCGGGCATGTCCATTCCAGTAACACGAGATGACACCTACCACTACTGGCCCGTTCCACCTTCGTACTTGTTGATGAGAAATTTCTCTCACGCGCTGGCCTGGGAGATCTGCTTAACTCCAGTGCACGTCCTTCTCGGCTACCTGTGCTGTGCAGGGCGTGCCAGTTGATTTGATCTATTAACCAACAAGAGAAACAAAGGAATATCGTTAAGTGTTAGGTTAGATCCCCACTGGATCGGCTGAGGGAATCCATGAGCATATATATGCTATCCTAAAATATATTTAAGCCAAACGACTAGAATGGATCGGCTATACCAAGACAACATCAGTCATATAACCTAAATACGGTAAGAATAATAAATATATGAATCGATAACCTAGCCGAATCTTGAAAGCTACCGATGAATCGGCTAGTACTCCGATGAATCTTATGAAAAGATACCACTCTTGAACCGGATGCGCATGGCCGGAAATCGCGTAGTCGGCCGCATGGCGGGACGATTTCCGCTAGTAACGTCCGACAAGAATGCGATCTTAATATAAGAGGCAGTCCTAATATAAATCTAATAATAAATATATTAAAAGAAACATATCAGGGCAGATAAGGCCGGCTGAAACCCCGGTGCTGTCTCTAAACAATATAAATCTCAGCCGAACAGATCATTGATAGTTCTAAAAATGACTTAATAGTTCGAACCCGATGCAGCATTAAGTATAAAAAGAAAAACCTGATCTATTGCAGCCGATTTATATCCCTCGAGACGGTGGATACCGCATATAAACCAGCCAACCTTTAGATCTAGCCCTATCGACTGCAAGTTCTTGATAGAACTAGCCAATGGTAGGATAGATCTAAACATTAGTCTAATTTATATGCACTATATGATAAGTAGCGCAGTATAAACTCTTGAATCTAATGTGTCATTACGATGGAAGCACTAGAAACAACAGATCATACCACTAATGACAAGTATTTACCTAGATCTGGGGATCGAAACGATGCAGCCCGTAGCCAAACAAACTGCTCGTATGAAGAAAAAGGTTGGCGAGGCGCCGAAGGTTTGATTGATTGTGATTGTGATTGTCTATTTTATAGGGGGTCTTGGGTCCTATTTATACCCCAAGATACAATTATCTGTTCAAACCCTGGACTCTATCTAAACTACTATTTAAAACACAACATTATCCCGAGAAGGACCCATGCCGTGCTACAACTAACAGTTTAAACAAACTCCTAAATTACAGATACAATTGCCGTTACAGGACTCTATCCATAGGTGGCAATATCGTTTAACGTGCAACTAACAACCGAATCTTCTATTTATCCTCAAACTGCTGCACCAGAAATAGTTTTATCTCTTCCGGACTGGAATCGGCTATCGGCGCCATTGTCCGATCCAACCTTAGCTGATTGGCCTCGCAGCCGATCACTCCTCGGCCGATGCGGCTTCGTTTCCACACCAAACCAGCCGATCCACCCGCCGCCTTTGCGAGACTTAGGGACTCAATTACCAAATTTCATTGTTAACACATGCCCCCAAGTCCGTGATACGAAGTGTTACGGATTTGCTTGCCTGTTCAAACTCCCGCTCTTTTCTTGACCTAAACCGCTTCGGCTTCTCCCCAAGCGCCCTTTAAATATCCACTCTCCTCGGCCGAGACGCTTACGCCTTCAAAACACACTCAGTCTCTTCGCATACAAGCCTCTGCCTTCTCTCTCCTCTCCGGTGGTTTCACGGGCGTCCATCAAATCTCAGCGTTTTCTTTGCAACTCGGACTTCATCCTCGCCCAAATGACCCTGATGGCCTCCACCGTCGCCAGCGCCAAGCGCCTCCGTCGCGCCACCACCGCCGCCACACCGGCCGTAGCCGCCGCGCCAACCACCGCCGCCGCTCCGCCGCCGCCATTGCCGAGTTCCCCGATGTACTCCCGTTTGATCCAGAACTCCTCCGTTCGGATTTAATTCTCCAACCATGTTGCATCAATCTTGCGTTCAACCATTTTTTGAGTAGCACTTTCTTTCATTTTTTCTTGATTAGTATTTTTTCCTTCTTCGAACTGTAATATGCAACCGTTCTTGATTAGCGCCCCTTTTTCTGAACTGTAGCACCTGTCACATCAAGTGCTTATCCCAAATCGACACAAGCACGAGGTACTTTCTCGGCCCCATCGGCAACACGGATCCAGTGATGCGATTATAGCCGAAACCAACAGGATTCCCTTCAATACCAACAAGCCATCCTCTCGCCCACGGAACGGGACATTCAAATCATGGCCGACCACCGACGCACGGGTTGAGTGGTACAAAAGGGTGCGATCGGCCAAATACACACGGTGGGAGGAGGCGGGATCGCCGGTGCTTGGCCCTATCCGTCGCCGGCATGGAAAAGGACGAGCCGCTTCTGTCGGCTGCAACATATTTCTGGAACGACAGCTTAACGCCTTTATCTTTCGGCAAGGGCCGATGACAATCACGCTGGCCGACATGTACATGACGACCGGGCTGGACATCGAGTCGTCGGCTAACCCGGCAGCCGAAAGGGGCAGCATCAGTTCAAAACCAAGGCCATCGGCGGGTGGAGCGGCTTCATCGCCGAACATGAAGGACGGACCGGTCGGCCACGGGGAGCACACCGCGTTCTTGATGATGTGGCATGAAAAATTTTTGTTACGTGGATCGAGCTGCGGGCCGACCGCCAACTGGCAGGTCGTAGCCGAAGTCCTGGCCGATGGGGGCAAACTTGCACTGGGGAAATACCTCCTCGACTATTTATATCAGATGTTGCATCAGGCCGCCGCAAAAATAGCCGCCAACGCTCCAATCAACACTGGCGGCCCCTGGTGGTTTCTACAGATCTGGCAGGTGCTGGTGACCCAAAAGATAGTCGGTCGGCTCCCTCTGACAGCAGCTGTATTCCCAAGGCTGGAGCTGATCGAGGATGAAGACGGCAACAAGATCACCACCACGCGATGCATGAGCTACGGAGAAGCAGCAGCTGCTCATGCGGGCTCGAGGCAATCGGCTGATCTGCTAGCCGAATGGTTCATCGCCCTCTACGACGGGCTGTCTCGCGAGAACCGCGCCTGGTACTTTTACCGGGACCGGGGACTATTCGAGTTGCCGGTCGACTTCAATTGGGAAGACGTCAACTCAGCCGACAACCCAAGGTGCAGGGAGCTGTTCATCGCCGCTCTGTCCCCCTGCATCTTGCCGACCGGGATCCACCAGGGCCAATCAGTGGCCAAGAGCTACGAGTTCTATTACCCGGTGTCGGCGGTGAGGCAGTTCGGTCTTGGGTAGCTGCCCATCAGCTTCTTTTATGCCGATAAGATTGAGACGAGGGAGTGGTAAGCTAGGACTTGATAATGGATCGGCTGCTGAATATAGCTGGCCCTCCCCTCGGCGACGTCGGTGTGATGACACTGGCGCTGAGGAAAAGCGCCGCTTACGACCAATGGTGGACTGAAATCAAGCGCCATATCTTCCACCGCGGTCGTCTTGTTACGTTGACCTCCTCCGCTTGAGGAGATCCCCGGTAAGCTTCAAGTTACAAATGATTTTCTTCTTCTTATCATCGGCTGATATAGCCGATTAACATTTGCCCTCTGATTTGCAGGAGACGGAGATGGAGCGGCCGACGGTGAGCGATTCCGGGCGCCCCATCGAATACCGTCTAGGTTTCTGGACGGGGATGGCCTCGCTACGTCGGCCATCGGCTGGGGAGCGCCGAAGCTGGCGTCATTGCTACGAGGGCAGGTGCGCAAGCCGATTGCCCAGAAGAAAAGGGTTGCGTCACTCACACAGCCGTCGGGCGCGCCTGCCCCCAAGAAGCTAAAAGAGAAGAAACCGGCAGCGCCAGCCGATAGCCTCCCCCCTTGGACCCGGCCGTCGCGCAGTTCCTCGACGCCGTCGACAGCGAGGAAATGTCGGCGGCTGTTGGAACGGCGGCCAAACCCGGGAGCTCGAGCCATGAGTCGGTCAACGCTCCAGCCGATGTCCTGCCGGTCCCAAGTCCCCCAGCAAAAAATCGGCCGGTAAGCCCTCACTTCACCAAATTTGGCTTCACGATGATATCACTTGCATCTGACCAAACCATTCTTTTCAGGTCAAGAAATTGGCCGGCCGCACTTCACGCCCCGCGCCATCGGTAATCGCCTCTTGCCACTTGATCCGTAGAATTTAGCCGATTCGTCTGCTAACACTGCTTTTGCAGCCCCCACGATCTCCATCGGCTGCCCCCCAGGCGTCTAGCAAGCATGCTGCACCCGCCGCGGGCGGCAGCAACGATGCCGACGAAGAGGCCCCGACGGCTGTAGGCGGCGAACCAGCCGAACCGACCGCTCCGACCCCGGTGCCAACGGTAAGCTGACTGAATCTGGCGATCAGCTTCTGTCAACTTAATGTCTTCGATCATCTCTCTTTTCGCGAACATAGCCGACCTCCTCAATTTTGACTGTCGGAGTTCGAGGAGTCCGGCGAAATCGGCGAAGAGGCGTTGGTGACGCCGGCTGAGGACCTGAGGGCCACCCTAGCCGACATCGGCAACCGACTGGAGGCCTCGCTGGATGCGCTGGTGGTCGACAGCGGTTCGATACACGCGCGTTTCAAACAAATTCAAGGCCAGCTACCAGAAGCTCTAGCCGACGCCATTGTGCCGGCCACCTTCATGGAAGCCCACCAGCTCAAGTACGAACGGGCACGGCAGCGGATAGCCGATCACCGCGAGAACCAGGCACGGTCGGCCACCCTCCAGTCGACCAAGGACGACATTGAGAGCCAGAAAGCTGCCTTCGACCGCCTGAAGACTGAGTCGGCGGCCAAGCTCGAGCAACTCCTTGCACGCCAAGATCAGCTGATGGCCGATCTCGTTCAAGTCACGAACGAGATTGATGTTCATAAGGAGTACATGGCTGGTTTGTCGGCCGAGATCGAAGCTCAACGCCAAGGCATCAAGGCGGCCGTGGCACACTTGCGAGACCAGTGAAGGGCATCCCGCCGGGCGGGGGGTCCGAGGCCGACGACGTCAAGGCCATTGAAGAGATAGACCAGATCAGGAGGACGACGTTGTCGGCCATAGCCGATTTCTTAAAACAATGATCTTGTAATATTCTAACATTCTAAAGTCGGCTACTGCCTCTTGTATTATACTTGTCATACTTTTGTGCTGGGATTGAACCTTAATCACTTCACTCGTACTTGTAATCGGCTTTGACTTATGTGTAATATAGTTTATCAATTTTTTGCCGATGTGCTTGTAGATAAGATCGGCTTTCGGCCGCGCGTAGTGTCTTGAATTGCTCATGCTGAAATCGACCCCAGCCGCCCGTATCGCTTCATGTTGTCGAATCTGAGACCGCACCACAACCGTCGGTGTCAGCGCTCGAACTATGGCCGTCGATCCAAATCACTTCCAACGCTTTTATTCGGACTGTTGATCACGAGGCTTAAAAGTTTCAAAGATATTTCAAAAATCCTGACGCCCGATTTTGCAATCGGCTCGTGTACGTATATGCCCCCCAAGTTTTGTTGATAGCTTCGGTGTCGACAAAATTGAGCTCGAGCCGTTCGCGCATCATTGCCGTCTCTATCGGCCAATCATTAGCCGATCGTAGAAAACTTAGTAAAAAAACGTTGCATAAAAATGCCTAAAGGCGATGCCTTGTTAAAGCAAGACATCGGCTGTCGTAAATCAGCTTAAGCAACCAGAGCCGAATCACGAGTTGATCCATACGCTTGGGTAATATTTCTTCAGGTATTTTCCATTAAGAGCCTTTCCAAATACTTCTTCATCCAGCCCTTTTAGCATGTAAGCTCCTTTAGAGACGCATTTGTGGATCTTGAAAGGCCCTTCCCAATTTGGTGACCACTTGCCGAATTTGTTGTCTCTAGATCCAATCGGCAGTATCAATTTCTAAACGAGTTCGCCTTCTTCAAAAGATTTAGGCACCACCTTTTTATTATAATGTTTGGCTACTCATTCTTTATCCTTTATGACTTTTTCCAAGGCCCTCATCCTGGATAAAACTAAGTCTTCCGATTCGTCCACCATCAGGTGATAATAATCGTCGGCTGTGAGTTGATCTTGTAGCTGAATGCGCCTTGAACCGACGACACTTTCCCATGGCAGCACTGCCTCATGTCCGTAGACCAGCTTGTACGGAGGGACTTGAATTGACCTGTGGCTTGCCATCCGATACGCCCACAGTGATTCGGCTAATCGGCTGTGCCACTGTTTAGGGTACTCAGAGATCTTTCTTTTAATCAATTTGATCAAACTTTTGTTTGAGGCCTCGGCTTGTCCGTTGGCTTGTGCGTAGTACGGCGAAGAATTAAGCAGCTTGATCCTCATGCCGTCGGCAAACTGAACAAATTCGTCCGATACAAAGATAGATCCCTGGTCTGTTGTTATTGTTTGTGGAACGCCAAATCGGTGGATGATATGTTCTCTGACAAACTCGATTGCGTCCTTAGAATCCACTTTTCTGAGGGGAATCGCCTCCACCCACTTTGTGAAGTAATCTGTCGCCACCAGGATAAATTTATGTCCTTTGCTTGAGGGTGGATTGATCTGGCCGATCATATCAATGCCCCATCCTCTGAACGGCCACGGCTTAATAATTGGGTTCATAGCCGATCCTGGTGCTCGTTGTATGGCGCCAAACTTCTGACAATCCTGGCAACCCTTGTAATACTTGAAACAATCCTCCAGCATCGTCGGCCAAAAATACTTTGCTCGGCGAAGCAGCCACTTCATTTTGTGGGCCGATTGATGTGTGGCACAGATTCCTTCATGTACTTCTCCGATGGCCACTGTCAATCGTCTGATAGTACAGATCTTCATCGAGCAACACGTATCGCAATGCCTTGTATCGTAGCTTCCTTGTAGCCGATTGAGAGGGGTGTTTGAGATAGTTGTAAACTTCAAACCTCCAATCATCGGCTGTGACGGCGGCAATGTCTATGTCGATTTCTTTCGGCATCGGCCGATAGCCCGATGCCCCCGAGCCAAGTCATTGGCCTCTGAGTTCTGCTCTCTGGGGATATGTTTCAAAGTAACCAGCCAAAAATCGTCCATTAGTTCCCGGCATTGCCGATAATAGACCATCAGCGCGTCATTTTTGCATTCATATTCTCCTGATAATTGGCCGATGACCAACAATGAATCTCCCATTATTTCGATGGCGTCGGCTTCAACTTCCTTGAGTAGATGTAATCCTTTAAGGATGGCTTCATATTCGGCTTGGTTGTTTGTAGCGTGGGGGTTGATGGCAAAAGCAAACTCGAAGCTTGCCCCCCTTGGCGAAATAATGACCAAGCTGATGCCACAGCCGTTGCTGCAAACCGAGCCGTCGAACGTCAAATCCAAGGCATAATTTCCACTCAGCCGATTGAGTCGTTTCTGTGCTCCACAATGAAATCGGCTATGGCTTGCCCCTTGACTGCCCTTTACCTCAGATCGAATTCTGTTAGCACGAAAATTCACTTTCCAATTCTTCCTTTGAGCACTGGAGCCGATAGCATATACTTAACTACATCGGCTTTGCAGATTACTGTGCACTCTTTGGATAGTAGATAGTGCCTTAACTTCGTACATGAAAAATAGAGGGCATAGCTTCTCCACAGGTGAATACCTCGTCTCCGCGTCTAGCAACCGTCGGCTGAGATAGAAGATGACATTTTCTTTGTCGTTGACTTCTTGGATTAGGACGGAGCCGATTGATTTATCATCGGCTGATAGGTACAGTTTGAACGATATTTCCTTTTGTGGAGGCATTAAAACTGGAGGGGAACTCAGATAATCTTTTATGTTGTCTAACGCCCTTTGCTGTTCTGCCCCCCATGTGAATGTTTGATCGGCTTTCAACCGAAGCAGTGGTGTGAACGGCTCCATCTTTTTTGAGAGATTGGCTATGAACCATCTGATGAAGTTTATCTTGCCGATCAATGATTGGAGTTGTTTTTTGTCCTTCGGAGGTTGAATTGTCTTGATAGCATTTATGCTTCTTGGTGTAACTTCAATTCCTCTTTCATGGACAAGAAATCCCAAGAATTGCCCGGTCGATACGCCGAACGCGCACTTAAGCGGATTCATCTTCAGACCGTACTTCCTCGTCTGTTCTAACACTTGTCTCAGATCGGCTATGTGGCCTTCTATCTTCCTTGCCTTGACAACCACGTCGTCAATGTATATCTCTACTAGCGAGCCGATCATATCGTGAAAGATGTAATTCATGGCCCGTTGATATGTTGCCCCAACATTCTTCAAGCCGAACGTCATTACTACCCATTCGTACAAGCCGATTGCGCCGGGACACCGGAAAGCGATCTTGTGGATGTCCTCGTCGGCCATGAATATTTGATTATACCCTGCATTGCCATCCATGAAACTGATGATTTTGTGGCCTGAAGCAGCATCGACAAGCAGATCGGCTATCGGCATTGGGTATTCGTTTTTAGGAGTTGCCTTGTTTAGATCTCTGAAATCGATGCACACCCTAAGTTTACCGTTTTGCAGTCGGCTATTGGCTATCGGCATGAAGACTTTGCAGTCGTTGGTGGCGTGGGATGTGGAGTTGTGCCACTTGCAATATTTCTTTTTCTTCAACTTTTCGGCCGACTGGATCACATGATTTTCAGGCAACTGAATCTGCTTCTCCTTGAGCAGCAAGTCGAAGATCTTGTCGGCCTTGGTGATGTCGAAATCGTATCGTTCTTCCTTGGCCGTCTTCAGCAGCCATTGGCAAACGATGGCCTTTTTGTTCTTGGCCCATTCGGCTGCCGCCACTTCTGCGTCATCATCGTCGGACTCGTAGTCTGATTCAACGACGACCTGAGTTATATTTTTGATGGCCTTCCCGGTGTCTTGGAATCGCGCTCGTGGGCCGTCACCTTGCGCCAAGTGGGCTAAGCGTCAAAGTCTGCGGAGAAAATCGCTCTCGGATCGGAGCGATCAAACCATGAAAGGCCAAATCGGCCGGTGAGCATCCGATAGCACCAGCGAGCATCGGTTCCTCATCTCTCTAAAGCGTTGGATGTATTCTTGGACCGATTCGTTGTGTTTTTGCCTAATGCTGGTGAGGTCCGATAACTTCATCTCATGGTTGCCGGAGTAGAAGTAGTTGTGGAATTGTTTTTCAAGATCGGCCCAGCCCTGAATTAAGTTGTAGGGCAATGAGGAGAACCAAGTAAAAGCCGATCCTGAAAGAGAAAGAGGGAACAATCAGACTCTCAAGGCGTCTGTAGCCGATGCTTCACCGCACTACGCCAAGAATCGGCTGACATGCTTGTAAGTTGAAACGTTGTCTTGCCCTGAGAACTTCAAAAAATCTGGGATCTTGTATCGGTTGGGCAATGGAATCCGCTCGAACTGCTATGGATAGGGATACCGATACATGTTTCCTGAATCTTTTGGCTTGAGGCCAAACTGATCGCGCATGACATCTGCAATCAGATTGGCCAAGGTCCAGTTGTCCTTTTGTATCGGCTCGTATTGGTCATACGGTGCGGGTGCTTGCCGATACAGCGTTGGTGGCGTCTGAGGCCTGTAATGATGATCTTGACGGCCTCCTTGATTATGGTAGTGATGATCAGCGGGAGGTGGCCGATGCGCCGGTGGCGGCGTTGGTGGTCCCGGGAACAACTGTCGGCCACTGGCGTTGTACCGCCTGTCCAGGTCAATCTGGGGAATCGGCTCTGATTGCCGATTGTCGTTGAACATGTTAGCAATCTGATCCTGGGGCAGCGGCTGCTGTCGGTTCAACATAGTAATTGCTGGCCTTACAGCCGATTCAGTTGGATTTGGCTGACCGAGGACTCCTCCTGGCAGCCCTTGTTGTGTTGGTGGTGGGATTGGCCGATGCTGGGTGACCAACGTCCTGTAACCAGGAAACTGGCCGTCTGTGAAATACGTTGGCCCCCGTTGCAGCTGGTCGGCTATCTTGGCGTCGACCACAGTAGCGATCATGATGTTGAGAGTGTTGACTAGGATGCTACTTTGGTTGACCAGCGCGTGGTGAACAGCTGAATCAATTCGGTCTTGCAAGGTATGCAGGGCCGAATCATCCTGCTCCACAATCGGACTCTCAAGACGTCTGTAGCCGATGCTTCGCCGCACGGTGCCAAGAATCGGCTAACATGCTCGTAAGTTGAAACGTTGTCCTGCCCTGAGAACTTCGAAAAATCTGGGATCTTGTATCGGTTGGGCAATGGGATCCGCTCGAAGTGCTCTGGATAGGGATACCGATACATGTTCCCTGAGTCTTTTGGCTTGAGGCCGAATTGATCGCGCATGACATCTGCAATCAGATCGGCCCAGGTTCGGTTGTCTTGCTGTATCGGCTCGTATGGGTCACACGGCGCGGGTGCTTGTCGATATAGTGGTGGCGTCTGAGGCCTGTAATGATGATCTTGACGGCCTCCTTGGTACTGGTAGTGATGATCAGCGGGAGGCGGCCGATGCGCCGGTGGTGGCGTTGGTGGTCCTGGAAACAGCTGTCGGCCACCGGCGTTGTACCGTCTGTTTGGATCAATCAGCTCTGACTGCCGATTGTCGTTGAACATATTAGCAATCTGATCTTAGGGCGCGGCGCCGCGGTTTAGCATAGTAATTGCTGGCCTTATAGCCGATTCACCTGGATTTGGCCGACCGAGGACTCCTCCCGGCGGCCCTTGTTGTGCTAGTGGTGGGATCGGCCGATTCTGTGTGACCAGCGTCCTGTAACCAGGAAATTGGCCGTCTGTGAAGTACGTCGGCCCTCGTTGTAGCTGGTCGGCTATCTTGGCATCGACCACAGTAGCGATCATGTTATTGAGAGTGTTGACTAGAATGCTACTTTGATTGACTAACGCGTGATGGACGGCCGAGTCGATCCGGTCTTGTAGAGAACATACAGCCGAATCGTCCTGTTCCTGGGTCGGCTCCTCCGTCTTCTGTTTGCCTTTTGTCTCACCAGAGGAGGATGCCTTAAGGTCGTTCATGCTGAACTTATATTTTTGATGCACGGCCCCATATCTTGTTTGGGTGAAAGATTGCAAGTAGTTAGGCTGGAGCTCTTCCACCATCTTCTTATAATCGGCTTGCTTGTTCACCGAATCGCTCCATCTTCACAGGCACGATGTTGTCTCGGGAAATGCCGAGGCTCTTGGAGTCGACCATCTTGCCGGCTAAATCTATGCGTCCGAATCGAGCCGACAGAGAAAGTCCCACTGGGTGTGCCAAGAAGCGTGTTGATGAGAAATTTCTCTCACGCGTTGGCCTGGGAGATCTGCTTAACTCCAGTGCAGGTCCTTCTCGGCTACCTGTGCTGTGCAGGGCGTGCCAGTTGATTTGATCTATTAACCAACAAGAGAAACAAAGGAATATGCGTTAAGTGTTAGGTTAGATCCCCACTGGATCGGCTGAGGGAAACCATGAGCATATATATGCTATCCTAAAATATATTTAAGCCAAACGACTAGAATGGATTGGCTATACCAAGACAGCATCAGTCATATAACCTAAATACAGTAAAGGATAATAAATATATGAATCGATAACCTAGCCGATACTGGAAAGCTAACGATGAATCGGCTAGTACTCCGATGGATCTTATGAAAAGATACCACTCTCTAACCAGATGCGCATGGCCCGGAAATCGGCCGTCGGCCGCCGATGGCGGGACGATTTCGGCTAGTAACGTCCGACAAGAATGCGATCTTAATAGGCAGTCCTAATATAAATCTAATAATAAATATATTAAAAGAAACATATCAGGGCAGATAAGGCCGGCTGAAACACGAACAGATCATTGATAGTTCTAAAAATGACTTAATAGTTTGAACCCGATGCAACATTAAGTATAAAAAGAAAAACCTGATCTATTGCAGCCGATTTATATGCCTCGAGACGATGGATACCGCATATAAACCAGCCAACCTTTAGATCTAGCCCTATCGGCTGCAAGTTCTTGATAGAACTAGCCAATGGCAGGATAGATCTAAACATTAGTCTAGATTATATGCACTATATGATAAGTAGCGCAGTATAAACTCTTGAATCTAATGTGTCATTACGATGGAAGCACTAGAAACAACAGATCATACCACTAATGACAAGCATTTACCTAGATCTGGGGATCGAAACGATGCAGCCCGTAGCCAAACAAACTGCTCGTCTGAAAAAAAAAGGTTGGCGATACGCCGAAGGTTTGATTGATTGTAATTGTGATTGTCTTTTTTACAGGGGGTCTCGGGTTCTATTTATACCCAAGATACAATTATCTGTACAAACCCTGGACTCTATCTGAACTACTATTTAAAACACAACATTATCCCAAGAAGGACCCATGTCGTGCTGCAACTAACAGTTTAAAAAACTCCTAAATTACAGATACAATTATCGTTACAGGACTCTATCCATAGGTGACAATATCGTTTAACGCGCAACTAACAACCGAATCTTCTATTTATCCTCAAACTGCTGCACCAGAAATGGTTTTATCTCTTCCGGACCTGGAATCGGCTATCGGCTGCCATTGTCCGATCCAACCTTAGCCGATTGGCCTTGCAGCCGATCACTCCTCAGCCGATGCGGCTTCTGTTTCCACACCAAACCAACCGATCCGATTCTGCTTCGCCTTTACAGACTTAGGGACTCAATTACCAAATTTGAGTGTTAACAGTACTCCAAAGTTGAAATTGAACAGGTGGAACGCGGCTATGAAAATCTCGAGCTGGATATCCCCGGAGGAGACGGGGAGACGATGCTAGGATAAACAGCTCATGGAATATTTCTCTGGAGGAAGATCTTCATAATATTCCCCGGACGAATAACGTCTCCTATCGTTCCACCGTCCTCGCCTCCACGTGGGCCGTCTCCTCCGCCTCCTTCGCCGCCTTCGCCTCCTCCGCCTCCTGCGTCGCCTCCACGAGCACCGACTCCTAAACGGCCGTCTCCAACTCCACCGCCTTCCAACCCTCCTCTGTCGCCACAACAAGCACCTACTCCTAAACGGTCATCATCAAAGAGTGCGCCGTCAATATCAAGCGGTCGTCCAAGAAGAAAGATTCAAAGAATTGAGAAGACGCCGCCACCCGCATAGAAGCTTCCATACGAGAAGACTCCAGAGGAACTTGAAGAAGCCATCCAAGCTGAAGTCAGGGCTCACTTCAGAAAGAAGTCTCCTAAGAAGTCTCCTGAAATCCCCCAGGAGACCAAGGACTTCTTCAAGAAAACGTACCTAACACCACAGCCTGAACTGCAATCTCAACCGCAGTCCGACTACGACAGAACTATTCGGAAGGCTGCTGGCAAGGCGAAGAGAACGGGCAAAGATGTACCCCAGCTCGATATGCAGCCTCAGAAACCTCTGGAGTTCAGCACAGTTCCAAATGTTAGATCAAAGTTAAGACAATTTATGGAATCTGCTGGAATTTCAATGGATCAATTACACGGCCGTGCTTTCCTGATGAAGGCTCTGCTGAATGAAAAAGCTACCTACACAGATGTACCACTTTCACAAGTGGTACATGCAAGAATCCAGCAAGGGTGAAGAGATGGTAACGGGCAGATATTCACTGGACTATTTCTTCGATGGAGGTGACGATTTCTATATCCGAATCGAAGACATATTCGACCTGTACTAGCTTGATGCCCTCGACGTCTCACTTCTAGCCGCGCGGGTTCTGTAAGTATCGTTTTGTTATTTCGTTTCTTACCTCCTTGTATTTAATTGACTAAAATTCTTTTTAACCGTTGTAGAATGGCGATCCAATACTGCAACAAGCACGACTGTATCAAACATGGATTCATGGATCCACGCAAAATCAATGGCGTATTGGTTGATGAATTTCCTGATCCAACACTGGACAACATTTACAATGCGCTGGTGATAAACCACTTCCGGTCGTTTATCCTTCTACCCTACAACACTGCGTAAGTATTTTCTTCCTTCCGTACCGATTTCAATCCCTTATGCATACATGAATTTTCATATTGTCATCTAAACCAATTTACAGATTCCACTGGGTTATGTTAGTAATTGACATGGATAACTCGCGGATACATGTCTTTGACTCAATGGATAAACCAGAGTTCACGTACGCAAAGATATTTAAACTGCTAAATAGGTAATGTCATCTTACTTGCTATTGCATATATGCGGTTCTCGGATAATTACTAGCTAACTTTCAACTACACGTAGGGCATGGGAACGGCTTCGGGCTAATGTTCGCGGAAATTGGAAAGATAAGCTCTTCGTGATGATGAACTTTCCAGTGAGTAACATGCTCCAAAGTTGTTTTGAATCATTACTTTGTTCTAAAATATGAAATATACATTAAATATGTCGTCGTTTCTCCTTTAGTGTGCAAAACAGTCGCAGGGCACCAACTTACGTGGATACTACGTCTGCGACCATATTCACCGCTGTGTAATGGATGTCACAACTATCGACGATATAGATGTACGTATAACAACCATTCATACATTACGTCTCGATTTCTTATTCACTTCATATATTTATTTCTCGTTTATTCAAATTAATGACAGCTTATGCGAGTAAGAGACAATCTTCCCCATGAGACTTTCATACAAGCTGCTCAAGAAAAATTGATGGGATTTATAAATGAGCATATCATTAATCCCGCGGGGGAGTTCTACTTTAATTTAAGTAACTTAACCACCGGATCCACAAAATAGATAATGTTTGTAACATACGAAATATATATGGATATTATACATATGTGTATATATTTTGGTAATATTATATATATATATATATTTCCTTTCTTAAGTTCATTTATTTGGGTGTAACTTATATATTTATACATATATATTATATAATATATATGTGTAAATATATGTGTGTAAAATATATATATGTGTAATATATAATATATGTGTGTAATATATAGACAAGAAGACTGCGAAAGAAGCAAATTTAAAAAAATAAAAAAATCTTTAGTCCTGGTTGGAGCCACCAACCGGGACTAAAGATGACGGATCTGGTCACGTGGCTCTGCCATCTTTAGTCCCGGTTGGAGCCACCAACCGGGACTAAAAATGCATCTTTATTCCCGGTTATTTTAATCGGGACTAGAGATGACGATCTCTAGTCCCGGATTCGTAGTCCCGATTTGACAATCAGGACTACTGGGATTACCAACCGGTACTATTGTGCTATTCTTGAGCGGTTATATTGAACCAAGATTGTGGACTCGGATACTTTTTTTTTCGGGTGTGTTTGGATTCTGATGACAAGCCGGGACAAAGTTTTACTCTTTTCGAAATGAAGCACTATCAAAAAAAAAGTTTGTGGTAAGCTTTATATCATCGTTTTCTGGTAATTTTGTACAAACTTGTGAAACAAAAAACAACTAACGTATCACTCCCCCTGCCATTCTACCTACACAGAAAAGAAAAACAAAAGAACAAACAATCACTAATATGTAGTCCTATCTCTCACCATTAATCTGTAACTAGTATATGAAATATGCTCATAATTGTACACTTAATGTGAGCTCGCTTAGAAGAACTCAATCAGCCGGAGCTGATCATGATGAAGCCGATCAGAAGTTCTCCTTGTGGAAGACGAACTTGGTGGTGGTCTTGTGGGAGAAATCCTGGGCGAGCCGCCGGAGCTCCGGCGTGAGCGTCTGGTCGCCGCAGAAGAAGACGCCGACGCGTTGGCCCTGGTGGTTGACGGCGACGCGCTTGAACACGTCGCGCCAGTTGGGCCGGGCGAAGTGGGTGCGGACGCGGGTGCCGGACACCACATCGACGCCGTTCTTGGCGTGGTGGAGCGCCTGGAGCATCGTCACCAGCGCCGACCTGGCGTCGCCTTCCTCGTACACGCTGGTGCAGTGGTTGTGGAGCTCGATGAGCTCGCCGGCGTCGCGGTCGGCGACCTCGTTCATCACGCCGCGGAACCACTCGAAGGAGCCTTCCTCACGCGTGCACCAGTAGAAGTAGACCCGGTTCGTCATGAACGCCCTGGTCGCCGTGGCGGCGCCGTCGCCATTGCCGGCGAGCTTGCCGGCGTGACGACGAGCCGGAGAGGAGGAGGAGGAAGGGTTTGACTCGGGGTCGTCGTGGATGTGGTTGAGGACGTCCTTGACGATGCTGATGAGAGGGGTGGCGCCGATGCCGAGGCCGATGAGAAGGAGCACGTCGTACTTCCAGTAGTCCTGCGCCGGCGCGCCGTACGGCCCGTCGATCAGAAGCTTCGGGAACCTGCAGAACAGCAGCAGCAGCAGCAAATGTCAAAATGAATTCAAAATGGAAATTGGTTTCGAGCAAATTTCACAAATTAAGTTGCCGTTATTTAATCAGATCGTTTTTGCTGCAACTTTAGCTACTGTAGCTTTTGATAAAACCATTTTTAAATGCCAGCTTTTTTATGAAACCTTATGTTGTTGTTCTTCTTCTTTTCAAATTGGCTGAGCTGATGTTGCAGAAAATTGGTGGTTTTCACAAAAATAGTTGTAGTTCTCTGAATTTTACTCTTTTTTTGAAAATATCAAATTTGGAGCAGCGCAAATGTCAAAATGGAATCAAACTTATTTTTTTGAGTAAATTTCGTAAAACTGCAGTTATTTGAACAGCTGTAGTTAGAGCATCTCCAAAAGACTCTTCATTTTCTTTCTAAATGCTAGAAATAGATATTTTAGGTAACGACTTTTTAAATGATCATTCAAATAGTCATTTTCTATTCTAGATTTTTCGCTAGTCAAAAATAGAAAACAAGAATGGCTCTCTAAAGTGCGTATGAGATATAAAAACTGTTGGAGAACAAAAAGTTATAAAAAACGATTTTACGCAAATAACTCTCCAAATGATGATTTAAATAGTAAAATTTAGAAAGAGGAGATGCTCTTATTCTTATTCTTGTAGCTTTTTGAGGAAATTATTATTTTAAAAAGGCCAGCTTTATTATTTTAGAAAGGCCAGCTTTTCTGGTAAAATCATACACTACTGCTGTTATTCTTTTGAATTGGACTCGCTAAAATTGCAGCAAACTAATAATTTTGACAAAAAAAATAGTTGTCGTTTTCTGAATTTTAAAGTTGCAGCAAATTGTTTTTTTACAAGTATAGTTATAGTTTTCTGAATGTCACTCCTTTTTCTCAAAACATCAAATAATTGGAGCAAATTCATCTCAAAAACAGAAAACCTGAACATAATTCAGGTAAAAAGTGCAGTACCTTGCATGGTGTTCCATGGACATGCAGTCTGCCCGGAGGAGGCCGCTCTGGCCGTTCATCGGAGGCCTGCATATCTGCAACCAAGAATACCACATTGTCAGTCATCATCTTCTCACAAAAATTTCACAAAAAGCAGAGCACCCAAAATTGTCCCCGGTTCGCCATGGCGGCTCGGCGATCAGCTTGCCTGAGAGAAGATGGCCCTGAAGCTTGACGTCCAGTCGCCACGGCACCGGATGTGCATGCTGAGGTAGCTGTCGTCGGGAGCCGAGGTGATGGTGAAGGGGTGCCTGTCATGACACACACATTTGCCATGATCAGTTCTGAACAATCGTCATGTGAAAACCAGTATCGGTTCGCGTGCCGCGAAAACGGAGAATTTTTGGGGATTGGAGGATTTACCACTCGAATGGCGAGACCTCGCCGCAGTTGACATAGATGTACTGGCCACTCTTGTACTTGAACCCATGGGGCTTGCTCATGTGAATGGCTATCACATTGCCAGGATATATTGCAACCTGCACGTTTCAATTTATCCCCATTTCAATTCAGCTTCCGTGAAAACAGAATTCAGTACAGTATCCACATAATTTCCAGCAGAAAGATCTTCCAGTGCTAATAGAGCTTTTCTTTTTTCTAAAGTGGATAATCTTTCAGCACTACAGAACCAATTTTCTTGTTGATGTTGCACAGAAAAAAAAGAGTTTTAGTTTTTTACCTTCTCAATCCTGACTGTGGTGAAGCCATGAGACCTCAGAGCCCGGAAAATCCGCTCGCCAGCGTAGAGCAGGACAGGGATAGCAAGGTACATCCAAGTCTGAAAAATCACACACAAGTCACAAAATTTATCACAATTCAGACCACACAAAGAACCTGACCTGACGCGCGCAAATCGACCGGAGGATCACTCACCGTCTGCTTCCACCATGTCCGGTTGATGTAGAGGCAGACGCCATGGACGACGAAGGCGATGTAGACGATGACGAAGAGGTGGTGGGAGTACCAAAACATGTTGAAGCCGCTGAGCCGCTTCAGCGGGTTGCCGTCGCTGAGCTTGCTCCGGCGGAACCACGGGTGCGCCAGCGTATAGGCGATGGCCATCAGCACCACCATGATCACGCCGGTGATCCCCTCCACGCCGCGCACGAACCACCAGTAGTCCGGGATCCTCGTCTGCCCGAAGTACTTCTTCATCGGTTCGTACGCCGCATCGCTCGCGTGCAGCAGCCTCGGGAAGTCGCACGTCAGGTGCGTCACCCCGTGCAGCGCCACCCCTACCACCACTCCCCCCGCCACCACCTGCCGTCACCGGAGAAGACGACCGTCAACAATGACCTTACTGAGCTCTTAGGATGCTACTGGTGGTACTCGAGTGTGAAGATTTTGTTACCTTGTGGAAGTTGATGTTGTCATTGAAGGGGATGACGGCGCCGAGCTTGGTGCGAGAGCGGAGCCAGGTGATGGTGTTCCGGCAGACGGGGAGGAGGATAAGCGCCATGTTGAACTTGGTGGTCTCGGCGCCGCCCTTGGCGACGCAGACGCAGTAGCCCATGACGTCGAACGTCGGGTGGCGCTTGTACGCCATGAATTTCCAGGTGAAGAGGCCGGCGTTGATGGCCAGCCACAGCGCCATCACCCACACCCGCTTCCAGTTGTCCTCCATGAAGTAGGCCAGCCGCCGGAGCCCCCGCCGGAGCGGGTTCCGGTCGTGCGTCGGCACCAGCTTCTGGCTGATCAGCTGGCTGATGTTGGAGCTGTGCGTCACCAGCTTCGACGGCGCCTGCGAAGGCGGTAGCAGCAGCAGCGCCTCCAGGTTTGATATCTTTTGGAAATGGAAGGTGACCATGGATAGTGTCAGTCAAAATTCAGATTCAAGAACTGCTTAGATTGTTCTTAGCAATGTCAATTCAGAATTTTGTTTTCGAATACGCGGAAGATTTGAGGGTGAGTATGTACATCGATGTAGCCTAGTTGATCGGGATCGAGCTCCTCCATGATCAACGCGGTGTACTCGTCGACACGCTCCAGGATCTTGGACAACTTGTTTGCAGAGGCGGTCAGGGTGAGGACCTGAAAAATTTGGAATCCTCAATTGTCATGATGCTTCAAATAACATGCAAAATTCTTGCTTATTTTATTTTTGTGTTGTTTTTATTCAGTTTCTTACCTCTTTGAGCTCCTCTTCAGTGATCTGACCATCTGCATTCTTGTCAACCCTGCAAGAATTTCAGCACTCAGATGTCAGTCAACAAACTTTATAGAGTTCCTTTCCAAAAGTCATAACTGAATCTATGTGCATCCTTATCCAAGTTTTCAGTGGCAAATTTCACTATTGCAAGACAGAACATGTGCAACTAACAACATTTAAACTGAAATTTTACTATTTCAAGACTGAATTTAAACTTGAATTTGAATTGAACTGAACACATACATGTCAAAGAAAGTCTGGAGCTTGGCATCGAAGCCCGGATCAGAGAGCTGCTCCCAAAACTCCCGGAGCTGATCCTTGGTCAGCAACTGAGCCGTGATCGCTCTCCGCCGCGCAAGCGCGTCGAAAATCTGAACCGCAAACTCCTCGGATCCAACCATTCCTGGAACACAATTTTGTGAGAAAATTCACGTCAGTTTCAATTCGAATTCTTCAGGATTCAGAGAAAATTCAGTCGGTTTTTTCAGTGGAAGGTTCAGAGTTTCAGCGAGTGAGCTTGAGCTTGAGCTGACCGATGCACTGGCCGAAGCGGGAGCGGAGGAGGAAGCCGTCGACGGCGAGGCGGTCGAACCTCTTCTCCACCTCCGGCCAGCCATTGGTGACGGCGCTGGAGTTGAGGAACTGGAGACCCCGCAGCGCGCGGGCGGCGCCGGTCATGCTCCGGTCGAGCCGAGGGCGGCGGAGGTGGTCGTTGCTGGCCGGCGCGGCGGCGTCGCCGCCGAGAACGCCGCTGGGGAACTTCCACGACGCGATCCGCCTCAGCTCGGTGCTCACGGCCTTGAGCCGCGACGACAGCCCGCCGGGGCCGGGCGTCGCGGACGGCGGCGGCGGCGCACGCTGGTGCTCGAGGCCGCGCGCCAGGAGGGCGACCTCTGGCATGTCGGCGCCATTCCGGATGCTCTGGATGGCGACCGTGTCGTCGCCCTTGACGTCGAGCGTGATCTCCACGTACTCGTTGTCCTCCTTGAACCTCGTGCTCCGCCGGCTCGAGTTCCTGCTGTCCGAGCTCCGGTAATCCGGCGGCGGCGGCGTGCCGCCATTGCCGCTCTCCTCCCGACTCGCCATGCCCAAACCTCAAAACCCTCCTCCTCGATCGCCGGCAAACTACCTGAGCACAGATCAAATCTCATCAAACCAAACAGGAACACCACAATCCACACAGAAATCTTGAATCTTTCAGCAACCAACAACAAGAACAAGAACAATCTCAGGTGGTGATACCAGCACAGGATCGCTCACTCCATGAATTCAAGAACAAACTACCTGAAATTAATCCAGACTCCAAACCAGCCACACACAAACAGAGAGTCGGAGACAAACCAAAACATGAGCAATGCAATGTACCTTGTCAAACTCTGCCCCAAAGAATGTATGTGGTCCAAATCTGAACTTGAGCAACAACACAATGGAACAAAACGAAGGAGAAGAAATGTGTATCTATGGGCAGGGAGGAAGAATGTGCAGAATATATATAGACAGGCACGCACATGCCTACTATTACAAGAGGTTAGTAGGATTCGGTGAGGACAAGAAAAGAAAGTAAAACATTATGCAATAATGTAATCTCTACTACTACTAGATAGAGTCATCAACCAATTGGTGATGATTTGGATGGTGCTTGTCTACTAGAACTAGTGCTAGCTAGATACAAGCACTGGTCAAAGGGTTAAGGGTAGAGAGGACAGCTGCAATCCATGGAGGAATTGGGGTGGTGGTGAGGTGGAGAATACAGGGGGCGCCGCATCTCAGCAGCAAATCCAGCCGCTAGTTAGGGAAGCCTTCAAAACCAGTGAAGCTAACTAGCAGCTGGGTTGTTTTTTTTTTCTGTCAATTTATATAATCTGGCCTAGCTGCTCTCTGATCCTCTGCTACAGGGACATGACTTAGCCCAGTTTTTTAGCACATGATTGTTTCATGGGCTTTGAGTGAAATGGTATTTATCTCCTAGGTAACTTAATTCTTTCTCTGGCTGGCTGGTCTGGAGTTAGGAGAAGATTAATTAGGAGATGTCCGATGTGGAAGATGACAGATGAGCACTAAGCACACAAAAATACAATTTATTAGCTGAATTTCCGTCATTGTGTTCTTAAGTTCATTTGTTAGAAATACAAATGTATTTTTAGCTACCTCATATATGCTATACCAAGCAACAATATGTTGTTACAGTCTAACCACACCCTAAACGATATATTTATATTATCTCTTTTTTCAATTAATATGCTAGTTTCTATCACCTGAGTAAACGTGTTTTATACCTATTTTACAGTATATTGGCATCAATGTTTAAAATCCAGAGAAACTTTGGTGAAAATAAACCATGTGCTCACCAGTAAAGTAGTTAGGCCGCCTGAACTTTCTTTGTTATCTGCATGGATACTTCACAACAACAAACCAAACAAACAAAAGATTAGTACCGTTAAAACAAGTCCACTTCATGCAGCTCCTAATCATCATGGAACAAAAGCAAAAAAAAAATCCACAGAGTGGCTAAGGTTGTTGAGCCATTGCTCTCCCAAAAGGGGTTGTTGAGACACGCTTAAGAAAGTTCTCGTGCACAATAAAGATAGGAATATGTAGTTTGTTAGTTAGTTAAACAAAGAACAGAAGCTGTGAAAAACCACTGGCCGCTGTCACCAGTATTTGAGCTCCATCAACCCTGAGAATGTCTGCCAAACCGCCATTGTTTCCTCTGCTCATTGTTTTCGCAAAATCACAGGTGATCACCCATCAGAGGCTGTCTATGTTCATCCTCCCAGCGCACCAAGATATATAAAAAAAATTATATATGTCACATCGAATATTATCGAATATTTAAACATCAATATGAATTACTAAATATGAATTAATTATAAAAATAATTAAAAAATCAAAAAATAATTTTTGTTATAAATCTATTAAGCTTAATTAATTCTAATTAGCAAATATTTATTAAATATTTATTGTAGCGTCACATCGTTAAATCATGACATTAGTCTTATTAAATTTATATCACAAATTATCTATTAATTATGGATAAGTTTCATAAATAGATCATATTTAATACTTTCCTTAGATAGTATAAACAGATGTGACATATACTAAAACTTTTTCACGCATCCACAGTCCCATATATTCTCATGTGTGTACGAGAGAATTAGAGATGGATATCACTACGCGTACAGTCGACATGCTTTCCCAGGGTTTTTATGCTTTCACTGAAAGGTGGGGCCGCATAGGTCGGTTCAGATAGTGGGCCCATTTGTCATTCGGTATTGTTGGAAATTTTGGAGAAATAGGTATGACTTTATCTTTTTTGTGTGTGTGTTGTACAGAGAAGTATGGAACAAAAAGGTTGTGGATCATCTTTATGACAATTTCATTGGCATTTTGTTGAAAGATATTTAGCCCAATTGAAAACTGTGTTGGTCGGCACTTAAAAGTAATGGGGGCTAGAGTTGTTATACCTCGAAATGCAAAAACAATGTTGCTGTAGCTTTTATGTAGTTGTACAGATGCGTATGAATGCAGTGATTTCCATGTTCCAACATCAAAGGTGGCTAATTCTTGTGTCAGCAGCTGAGTCACTAATCTATGAGTAAATCAGTGATTACTAATGACAATGTTCTCTGTCTGGCACACACGAGTAAAGGGGGTCCATTTCTCCTTTGAATTATACTGTAAAATGATTTTAGTTTTTAACGTTTGACTTGTACGAATAATTTTAAGGATACTATTTTAACCGCAACCAGAGAAACAAATAAAATCCCTAAAATTAATTGTGAATGTAAATTGAAACATGTAAATTTCGCGTTGGATTATATACAGCTCAGCCAAACTGGCATTAGTAAATCAAAAATTGAAAACTCATGTTGATTATAAATCAGCTCAGCCAAACAGACATTTATGATCGGTGAAATTCAATTATAAAAAGAGATAAAGAGAGGATGGAAAAATAAAATAGTATTGCATGTTTTATGTGAAATTTCCATTCATCATCTCAAGGATAGTACGTACGTAGGAATAACGTTAACAAATTCCATGCGAAACCTTTACTCAAAAGGCTGTTATTTTGAACTTAAAAAAACTTGATGCTTTGCAAGAAGGTATTTTCTCCCAAGGATCAAAACAACTCTGATCGATTGACACTACTGGAGAAACCTTTATGGTTGAAGTGACAAAAACTATAGCAATTCCGGTTTGAGTTGTATCCGAGGCTAGAGATAAAAACTCTATAAATTTTTAGGAACATTAGTCTCGGTTCGTGTTACGAACCGAGACTAAAGATTACTTCTAGTCCCGGTTCAAATGTTGTCAGAGCCTGTCAGAGCGCCAGACATCTTTAGTCCCAATTGGTAGCACCAACCGACTCTGACAGGTTCTAACAGCCTCTGACACCATCTTTAGTCCTGGTCGGTAACACCAACCGGAACTAGAGATGCTATTTTTTGTTCCGGTTGGTAACACCAACCGGGACAAAGTGAATTTGTTTTTTAACTCAACCTAATTAAAATATATAAATTTTTCTACATGATTCAAATGGCCAAAAATTAATTTAAGGAGATCTTTAAAGAGTGTGGTGTTGTGTGTAGGTGGGTGATTGAAGATAGAAGAAAGCTTTAATTTTGTTATTACATATCATCAGATTGTAACTAATGATTCTCAATATACAAAATCTTTTGTAAAATTATTTTGGTGATAATATATAAATCGGAGGGATGTATAATATTGATAAGAACATTTAAACCCTGGCCATCACGTTTAGTTTACGCGCACTTAACAACTTTACGCACATTGTTCCCGTTTCGTCCTTTGACTCGGAGTCGGTTTTTAAAACGGCCATAACTTTCACATATGGACTCCAATCAAGACGTTCCATATGTAAAAATCAATGAGAAAAAAATTTTAGATGCGTTCGTTTGTTGCTTTGCCGCATTCAGAGATTTTATTTTGCCCAAAAAAGCCTCAGAAGGTTGCCTTTTCGTGCCCGAAAGTTTTTTTCAATTTTGAGCGTGTCTTCCAAATTTTCCACAGGCCACGTCTTTTGCTTGTTTAAGCTCAGATTTTATGTAGTTACCTCTCGTGTGCTCCTAAGTCCATAAAAAATATAAAAAATAAAAAGAAAAAGTAAAATTTTTCCTGTCTTACTCAATAGGAGATGAAAATGAAGAAACCGAGGGGCAAAAGAGGACAATATCTAGAGGAGCACATTAATATCTAGGATTATCTATATTTGATTTAATTTTAATATTATTGTTTTAAATCTATATTTAATAAATTTAATTTGGTCATATTTAATGGATTATTTAATTGTTAACCCTAGATGGGACCAAATAAATTTTGAAAATTACGGAAAATTACCTTTAGTCTAGATTGGTAACACCAACCGAGACTAAAGATGAATTAGAAATAACGAGAAATTATCTTTAGTCCCGGCTGGTGTCACCAACTAGGACTAAAAATAAATTAGAAATAGCGGAAAATTATCTTTAGTCCCGATTGATGACACCAATCGGAACTAAAAAGATGAATTAGCTATATATATCTTTGGCTCGCATCGTATACATGTTTGTTGTATACATGTTTAAATTTTATTGTTGCATTTTATTGTATTCGATTTCGATATTGTTTGCATATATATGTATGTTATGTGTGTTATATATGTATGTTATGTATTTAGACATATATATACAAATCTATATATGCATATATATATATATGTGTGTAAACAGACAGCAAGCTCATAACAGGATAAGGAATTAAAAAAATAAAAAAAAATCTTTATTCCCGGTTGAAGTCATCAATCGGGACTAAAGATAGCGGAGCCAGCCATATGGCGTCACTATCTTTAGTCCCGGTTGGTGGTTTTAACCGGGACTAAAGATGTATCTTTAGTCCCGAATTTGTAGTCTCAGTTTGACAACTGGAACTACGAAGGGTTACGAACCGGGACTAGCGTGATTGACCGGATTTGGGTCGATCATACTTTGGACTTTGGATTCATTGCGAGGGAGAAAGCTGACAAAAAATTTTGAGATAATTTGTTAATTAAGCACGAGCTGTCATGGCCATTATTTTGGCAAAGGTCGTGTGCATGCCACAGTCCGTCCTGAACAGATCAAAAACCGGAGGAAATTCCTCATCTCGGTCGTCTCTCTGTCTTAGTTGTACTATACTACTCGTTGTCTTAGTTGCATACACGTTTTATATATGGTCAACCAATCAGGGAGAAATCAAACTCTTGAAACCAAAGAAAATGTTTAGTACTTAAACGTAGTATCTATGTACGGAAGATGTATTTTTTATATATTACGTATGATTCACACACAAGATAACACTACACTTATCTACTATGAACCCCTTTCTTTGTTTAAATAGCTGAATGATCTTTTGAAATTTCTGAATAGTGATTTTGGTTTGAAATTTTAGAAATTTCACCCCTCCCCCCTCTGACGTGTACACATCTCTCCCAAATTTTTTCTTTTTTGAATTTGGTCAAATTTAGTCAAGTTTTTGTTAATTTTTTAAATAGTTTTATGCGAAAAATTTCAAAAATTCCTGAAAATTAGTAAGTTTTGTTGACACCGAAATTTCTAGAAATTTGGTGGAAAACGAAGTGTAAACCCTGATCCTCGATAAATATTTTTCAGCTCCACCACCATAACGAAAATGTTAGTTTATAATAAATAAGGCATAGTGTATCCACTTAGCTAGGAACAATATAATTAGCCTGTTTTTTGTGTATGAAAATATATTGCCTAAGAAGATTGCTTGTGCTAACTTGTCCTCTCCTTGAGAGTATGATAATTATAGCAGTAAGTATATATATATGTATATATATATTAATTTGTGACTTCTATCGACTAGTATAATTGTAATAATTTCTATAAAATACCATAAAACTATATATATGTTATATATAGTACTATACACCCATACGAAAGTTGGAAAAAGCAAAAGGCCCCCAGATGGAGGAGATTACGAGAATAAGCTAGTAAGAAGTCCATCATGTGAGAACATTTCTAGATTCTTTTCTAGTTCATTTTTCACGTTATAGATTCTTAAACTATATTACAATCATACTGTCTAACTTTTGACAACTAATTTTTTAAAAAAAGGTTACAGTTTCAAAACAATTTCCAAACATGATCATTATGGAAACAGGCAAGGTCGCTGAGCATATGTGCCTAGGTTGACCACCATGCTGGACACGGCCAATCGTACCGTTCTCCGTATTCGTGCGCCCATAGGTTAATGCATATTTTATACTAAATTACTAATGACTAAGCTTTGACCTTATCATTACTAGCCAAGGATCTAAGCTAACGTGTGCTTGCATGTCTACGTGACGTCCACCTCCTTTTTAAAATTACTATGCGGTTCATCTTTTATATAAGATTTATTCTTCTATATAACATTTGATTATTTATTCTATTCATAAATTTTATATAAATATATAAAATTTAAATTTAAATTATATTTTATTTGATAATAAAATAAGTCACAATAAAATAAATAATATTTATATAAATTTTTTATGAGATAAATGATTAAGGTCCTGCTTTCTTTACGTCGCCTTCGGTTTTCACTACAGTAGACAAAAAGTGAAAGAAAGCAACTTTCACTAAGGTGAGCTTTTCTGGCTTCCGAGAAGAAAAATTATCCACATGCCAGTATCAGTTTGTCTTTGCCGGATATTGTGGATTCTTTTTGGATATTTTGAACTTCGTTTGGTCCAAAAGCTAATAAAAAAAGTTGTGAAACAAGCTCAGCTTTTATAGTTCCAATTTCTAAAGGTAGTAGTAGCCAAAAACCAAAAGACAACAGTTTGCAAGCTGAAAGAAACAAGACTTAAATGTTATGAGAAATCAACCACGTACGATACGTTATATATTATGAAATAGAGGTATTAACGTGTGTACGTACATGGCAGCATGACACACACACGCCTATATATCAGACTACGACCAGGCCTAATTAAATTAATCTACCTACCACAGGTCCAGGTGATGAGTGTACGCGCATGTACGTATGTATTACTTGTAGTTAATTAACAAAAATTGGGATTAGAATCGTTTCTAAAATTAATCCACTGTCAATTAATTGTACAATAAGCACCAATAGTGTAATGGTAAATTAGTTAAGTCGTGTGCGCGTCTGTGTTTGGCCTTTGTGTGTATATTTAGTTAATGTAATAGAGATTAGGTGTTAATTCACGAATATGGTTGTGTGTATTTTAGTTGGTGCAAAGACGGTCCGTCTCGTATTTTTATCTCTTCTAAAATAAAAGTAAATTACACTCGTTATATAACAACTGAATAACAACTTAATATGCATATACAATATTGAACGTTCGAGTATAATAACGCAAGTGATTACAAACCAGTACAACTTAGTTTTTTTAGTAAGTATGTGTTGTTTTGATTAATGAGTGCTAGCTGAGTTTTTCCATAATGTTAATATGCCATCACATAGTAATCCAGCGAATATTACCTCACAATCTTAAAATTAATCCATAAGAATTACATTGATCATCTATTTACACCACTGATTTGCTTCACATTCTCAAATCTGAACCAAAATACAAAATTTTCTACCTATTAAAATTTAATTATTTTATTTATTAGGATGATAAAATTTAAGATTAATTAGATTCATATCATTATTAATTCTTCAAGTTTTAATATATGTCACTAAAATTCATAATATTTTAACCGTGCCATTACAATTTTACGGTTGTTCGAGATACATTACTACGTGTCCTCTGAGTGTATTCATTAGAAATTTTGGACGATTTTGCCCTTGTCTTCCTCATTTCTTTTTTCTTTCTTCCCCATCTTTCTCTTGTTCATCTTCACCCTGCGTAGCAGAACGCTACAGCCACGACGGCGGCGAGGTCGGCCCACTGGTGGCGGAGCTTTGCCAGCCGTCGCAGACTAGCTTCGCAGCCGTGCTCCATCGCCACCATCTATCATGGTGAGGAGCCTTTTTTAAGATAATAGATTTTTTGGTTTATTAAACTGTTAAACAATACTAGAAAAATTCTACATAAAAATTATTTTAAAATATCAAATAAATAATTAAAAATTAATTAAACATATGCTAATATTTTTTGTGTTATGTATTTTAACTTTATTTTTATTTTTATGCACGTCAAACACCATCTCTCCGTCACCACACTTGGAATCGTGGTAGTCACGGCCAAATGGGTCGTGTTCACGCGGGCGCCCGGCACGCTTTCGTAGCGGCACGGCCGGCACGGCCCAATAGGCAAAACGGCCGTGCTGCACGCCGCCGAGCGCCATGCCGTGCTTGGGCGGCGGCCGAGCGGGCCGCACGCGCACGCCCGCCATTGTAGCAAATATCAAGCTTTGTCGTAGCAACACCGTAGCACGAATAAAAGTAGCCCGTGGGCTTTAACGCCAAAATAGTGTGAAACAGTTGTTAAATAGTGCTATCGGGCCGGCCTCGCCATGGGCCTTTAACGGGCCCGTGCCGGCACGGCACGGCCCACCACCCTCATGGGCCGTGCTTGGGCCGGGTGCTAGGCACGTGGGCGGCACGGCACGGCCCGTTTCATGAAACGGGCCAAACGGGCCGTGCGAAACGGCCCGTGCTGCAGTCTGGCCGGCCGCCCGTTTGGCCATGTCCGATCGTGGCTTCGATCGGAGGTAGTTTGACCTTCTACCGTTGCGCTTGGTCCTAAAATATAATAATAATAATTTTTAGTTTTTAAAATTTATTTAAAATGTAATAATTTTTAGCTTTTAAATTTATCCTAAAATGTAATAATTTTTTCACTAACATTTTTTTTCAACCTTAATTTCTTTTTCAACCACGATCTTCTTCATTTAATTTTATTATTTTTCAATAATCAAGTTCAACGCTAAGAATACTAATATCGAAGGAGACAGTACTTGGTTGTCATCTGTAGTGTATGTCTTATCACTTGAATTATTTATGAGAAGAACTACTTTGGAGTTCATATCGGTGGAGCTGAAGTCCATGAGTAAGCTCTGCATGACTGCATCTCTCGTTTTTGTGACTGATAGTGCTTCTTGAACACAAAATTTATACTTGCAAATAAAATTAGTACCCGGAACATGATCGGACTCGGAGAACCCAGAACGGGATGAACTGTTGGTATTCAACACAGGAAAAAGGAGACGTGAGTAGAGGGGGTTGCGAGGATAAACTACTGGAACGGCCAGAGTGTGGTCGAGGTCGAAGACGATGAGCCACGCATCACGGGATGCGATGGCGGCGGGGACACGGGAGAGGCTGCGCGGCTGATGTTTCCTTGCCGCTCGTCACCTCTTCGATGCCCAAGCTCCGCCGCCATGGCCCGAGACCATGCTGCTCCAAAGGGGGGAGAAGATGAACAGGAGAGAGAGTAGGACGAAGGAAGAAGGCAGGGACAATGTTGTCCAGAAATTTTAGAAAGTCCATCAAAAGAGGTAAGTAGTGGCATGTATTATTGAATATCTGTACAAATTTGATATGATTCCAAATATGTAAATAGGACTGTTATATTTTAAAATCGTAAAAATTATAATGACATGATCCAATTAATCTTAAATTTAAATTTAAGTATGTTTATACAAATATGCACATGTATATTCACAAAACAACTATTTAAAAACGAATATGTATAGAAAAATATCCAAAATAATTAAATTGCTGCATCACTTCTCTTAAGTTAGTGTACCAAATCTTACCATCTTATAAGTTGTTGCATCTAAACACTCACTTATTAACTTCTTGCACTAAATTGCACTCAATAGCACATTAATTTATTAAGTTTATATACTAAATTATACTGCAGTTAATATACTATAATACAATTTGCTCTTAAAATAAATTATAAAATGTCAACTCCGATTAGTCTAGTTGTTAGGGATCACTAGTTCGGAGAACATGTGGGTGCCGTGGAGTAGGTGGAAATGACAAAATGTGTTTGCACAAATGGAAGTATCCAAATCCAGTATACATATAGGTACGGAGTATATAAAGAGAGAGAAATGTTAATAGCACACGACACGATCGAATAGCTAGCGTGAAGGTGAACCGTGGACCTAATAATGTAATTATAATTATGGTAGGGTTAGTAGACTGACCATAATTAATCCTTAGCATAATTTCTGGCGATCAAATCGGTTATCACGGCCTTCAGTGAGCTGCCTTGACTGTAGCAGTGCAGCCTGCGAATGCTTTCACAAGTCACCCCCCGTTTTTTCAGAGGATGCATTCTTCAATCTTCAACCTGATATGATTGACCATCAGATTATCAGAATGACGCATTTTGCTTTTGTTTGAGGAGTTAAAAAAAAAGAATCAACACCTGATTGATCATCAGAAAGTCAGACAGAACGATGCGTCTTGTTTTAGAGAAATGGAAAGAAAACAAGAAACGAAAGAGATGAAAACGACAACCATTTCGTTTTTTGATGAGAAGTAAAAATAAAAAGAACAGAAAAACGAAAGAGTAAAAGAATAAAAAAGAATGCGCATCCGGGGAATCGAACCCCGGTCAGTACCGTGGGAGGGTACTATGATACCACTACACCAGATGCGCCTTCTGTCAACGTATCATTTTCTCACGCAATTGTACTAGTCTCATCAGGACAACAACCTGCCTGGAATTCCTCAGATAGTAACCACCGTACAAGATCAGAGGTTCAACAAGCTAAGCAGCCACCAGATTTTACACAAGCAGCAGCACGACCAAATTCACGCAAAATGTCAAAAAAATATTGCTCCAAATTATCATACAGAACTCTTCAACCATCCGCTTCGTTCAACAGAGACAATTAAAAGGCAAACTACATGGAGTTAAGTGCTGTCAGCACAAGCTGCGTTATTACAAGAACTGCAGAAGACGGATGATATAATTTTTCGTCGATGCAATGGAGCTAGCAAGTCTGAAAAGAGCCTCTCTTTTATCTTCCTTGCTCCTGGCTCCAGAACGATTCAGCAAACACTACTAGAGAAATAATTTTTACTTATGAGCCGAAAGACATCTTCTCGTGCGGAAGAACGGCCCGCACGCACGAAAAGATCTGGAAAAATCAAATTTTCGCGTGCGGGCGACCCAACCTAACGGGAAGATCTATTATCCCGTACGGGTCACTTAAGTCGCCCACACGGGATAATAGATCTTTCCGTACGGACGTATTAAGTGGCTCGCACGGGAAGATAGATCCATCCTATATGAATTATTGAATTATTTAATGATTTAATGATATTAAATCGACAACTAATATCACATCACAAATAACACAAAATTAATTTCACATCATCACAAATTCACATATATATTTTCCAACTAATTTTTTTGTACAATTAAATTTACAAATAATTTCACATATATAATTAAATTGACAACTAAATTCACATCACAAATTAAAAATAATAATTTCACAGCCGGCGGCGATTATGGCGTCGTCGTTGTCGGTGACAGTGGCGGCGGTGGAGGCGGCGGTCGGTGGAGGCGGCGGCGGTGAAGGTGGAGGCAGCGGTGGAGGTGGGGGCGGTGGTGGAGGCGGCGACGGTGGAGGCGACGGCGGTGGGCGACGGCGGTGGAGGTGGCGGCGGTGGAGATGGCCGTTAATGGAGGGTCGATGCGCCGCACACCCAGAAGCCTCCGCAGCCGTTGTCGTGGACAGCGATGGCGGTGGAGGCCGGAGGCGGCGAAGGAGGCGCGGTGGGGAGGCGGAGGCGGAGGCGTAGGCCGCCGACGGGAGAGAGCCCTTGAAGGTGGAGGCGGGATCGGATTTCGTCTCGTCGGGTGTTAGAAAATTTCGAGCCCGTGCGCACCTATATAGGCGGTGGTGATCATCGCGTGCGGACGGCTTAAGTGCCCGCACGGAAAGATTATCTTTTCATGCGGACGGCTTAAGGGGCCCGCATGAAAAGATTATCATTCCGTCGGACGTCTTAAGCGGCCCGCACGGAAAAACTATCTTTCTGTGCGGGCTCTAAGCCGCTCGCATGTAATAATCTTTACATCTCTAAATTGAATTTCAAAAAATATAATAATATCTAAATTTGGTTAGAAAATTTTATAAATTGACAAAACAACTTAATTTTGGTTCATAACACTGTCATAAAAAATTCAATCAGTTTTAATCAAGTAAAACTATATGTTGTTCATAAATGGTTACACCTGTGTTATAGTTGATCAACCCTAAGTTTTAAAGTTTATATACCTTATAAGAAGAAGTTATGAACTTGTATATTACTCAAAATTGTATATAATCTAAACATTAACTCATTATCACAACATATAAAGTTATATTGTCACTTATGTTGTAAAAAAATATTTTTTCTATTCTTTAAGTAATAACCCTTTTTGGAAAAAAAATTCGACCTTTTCTTTGTATTTTTTAAATATTTTTCTTGACTTAGGAGCACACGAGAGGTAACCATAGAGGAGCACACGAGAGGTAACCATAGAAAATTTGAGCCTAAACGTGAAAGACGTGGCATGTGGAAAATTCAGAAGACACACTCAGAATCGTAAAAAGCTTCCGGGCTCGAGAAGACAACCTTCTGAGGCGTTTTTGGGAAAAATAAAATCGGAGTCCGTATGCGAAAATTATGGCCGTTTTAAAAACCGACTCCGAGTTAGAGGACAAAATGGAAACAATGCGCGCAAAAACTTGTTATACACGCACAAACTACATTATATGTGCAGTGGGAGCCACTCTGTGTTAATTTCATCTAAATGAACTCTAAATTTCAAGTTTATAAACCTTATAAGAAGTTATGAACTTGTATATATTTGTACATAACCTTAATGTTAACTCAATATCACAACATATGAAGTTATATTGCTACTTGTGTTGTGAAAAAATATTTTATCTATTTGATTCTATCACATATCCAAGAATTAGATGGAGAATTCAATAGGTTTATAGATAATTAAAACCTTATATCTCTAAATTGGTTTAAAAAATACATGGACATCATCCCATGCGGTCCCCTTAAGCGACCGCACGGGAAAATGGATTATCCTGTGCGGTCCACTTAAACAACTGCACGGGAAAATGGATTATTCCGTGCGGTCTCTTAAGTGAACCGCACGGGATAATGCATCTTCGATTTTTTTAGGCGCGACTACTTATGACCTGTCTGAAACCTATCAGGTGTCTCGTGTAAAAAAACTGTTTCTCTAGTAGTAAAAGGTAATAGCGGTTCAAGATCCGCCTTCATTCTTTTCCTTTCTCTTTCCTGCCTGCACAATGCAAAGCACAGCTATATCATTATATGATTATATCATATATATATATATATATAGGAAAAACACCGCGGAAAGATAACATCTAGATCAATCTGGTGAAGGCCAGTGCTAAACCTCTGAATTTGTGTTCTGTAGCTGTTTTTTTTGTTCATATATGATCTCAATATGTACGAAATACACCTTAAGTTTGCTGATTCTACTTCCATTAGTGTGGGCTGTTTCCCCAAGATGCCAAGGCCGTCAAGAAGAATAGATAACCGTACAGATAACTACACAAACAGATACCACAACTACCAAACAACCCTACATCACAATATATTCCAGCAATTGGAAATGTTCATATATGGCAACAGAAAATCACGCTAGTACCACCTAAAAACAGAATCTAGTATTCTCAGGAAACATACATACTCTGATACCAGTTCTTTCAAGAATTACGACATTACATGGACCGTTAGATGTATATGTATTCTTTGTATTTTTCCCTTTTTAATCGGGAGGTTTTGTGTATATTTCTCCTCTTCTGTAGCTGTATATATTTGGGCCTAGTGCCCCTGTTATGAATACAAGTGCTATTCCTAACATGATATCAGAGCAAAACTAGGGTTAGGTTTCTTCTAAATTTGCTCTAGGGTTCCTTTTTTCCTTGGCACGTTGCACTTGCATGCCTATTCCCCTTCTCCACGTCGGCTAGGTCTTCTTCGTCATTGAGGACGCCGTTGTCCTCCCGCCCGCCTCGGCCTCCTGTCGTGTCATTGTCCCAACGCTGCGGTCGCCGCTCGTTTGGCCGACCGTCCGCCGACCCGACGCGCCGTCTCAATCCGCCGCCGGCTGCGTCGGCCTCCCATTGCGTCGTCGTCGGCCTCGGTTCCGCCGCCGCCCGTCCGGATCCTCCCGCCCACCCGCATCGGCCTCCCATCGCGATCGTCGGATCCGCCACCGCCCACCCACGCCGTCGCGGTCGCCGCACTGAACGAATGTCAATTTCGAATACCCAAGTTAAAAATCCGGGCCCGTCCCCGGTCAAACGACTTGTTCAATAGGATGATGATACAGTTGATGACTTTTATGCTCATATTTCTGCTATTTGGCGCCAGATTGACACTCTTGGTCCTCAATTATCACTTAGCACCTGTCAGTCCTGCCTAGGTCAGCAGCAGACCCTTGAGCTTTGCCACACCTATGACTTCTTGACGCGTCTTCGGGACGAGTTTGAGCAACTTAGTGCACAGTTGCTTGCTCGACATCCTTGTGTCTCTCTGATGGAGGCTCTTGCTGCTGTTCGTAATGAGGATACTCGTCTTCTTGCTGCTGGATTGTTGCGGTACTCTTCAGTTTTTGCCGTCAGCTCCTCCACTCGACCTGCTATTCCTCCACCTATGGTGCCTTTTTCTGAGAGTGGAGGGGGTGCAGGTCTTAAATGTGTTTGGTGGCAAGGATAACCATGTGGAGACATATTGTTACAGGAAGAAGAAGGCTTAGTCTCGTGATGCTCAGTCTCATCGAGGTGGTTGTTCTTCACAGGGTACTGGTCATTTTTCACAGGGTACTAGTGGTGCTGGTGATTCTGGTTCTAGAGGTCCTCAGAGGAGTTCTGCTGGTTCTGAGACACATAAGATCATCAGGTTGCTTAGTCACCTTGTTGCCTCTACGCCACTAGGAGTTGCGGGTTCTATGACTCAACCTTCTGCACCTACAGGTTCTACTGCTGCTTCTCAGTCTTTCACTCTAGAACCATCTTCTACGTCTACTCCAGGTATTAGTCCATGGATTCTTGATTCTGGTGCTTCGTTTCATATGACTCCTTATTGCACCTGTCTTTCTTCTATGTGTTCTTCATCTGTTTCTCCCACTATTCATACAGCCAATGGTTCTTCTTTTTTTTGTTGTAGGATGTGACACTCTTTTATCTGACTCTTTTCATGTCCCTGATGTTTCTTATGTTTCGATCTGATCATGCAGCTCATTTCCGCTAGGCAGCTCACTGATCATGACTATCGTGTTATTCTTGATCTTGATTTTTGTTATGTTCAGGATCGTCGCACGGGTAAGCTGGTTGGTACTGGCCCTCATTGTCGTGATTCTCAGCGTCTTTGTGAGCTTGACTGGCTTCGTCTTCCTTCCACTGCGCCCGCCAGTCTTGTTGGCTCCACTTTGGATGCTTCGTCGACGTCGTCTTTTGATCAGTGGCATCATCGCTTGGGTCATTTATGCGGCTCTCGTTTATCTAGTTTGATTCGTCGTGGTCTTTTAGGGTCGATTTCAATTCATGAGTCTTTAGCTCAGTGTCAGAGTTGTAGGTTAGGCAAGCAATTCATCTTTCCTATCATTCTAGTGAATCTGTGTCACACCGTTCTTTTGATCTTGTTCATTCAGATGTACGGGGTCCTGCTCCCTTTGTCTCTAAAGGAGATCATCGATACTATATTATATTCATAGATGATTTTTCTCGTCATATATGGATTTATTTTATGAAACATCATAGTGAGGCCTTATCTATCTATAAGACTTCTACTGCTATGATCCGCACTCACTTTGACACCTATATTCGTGTTTTTCGTGCTGATTCTGCAAGAGAGGATCATTTTTAGCTCTTAGTCAGGTTCTCCCTGAGCAAGGCATTCTTGCTCAGTTTCTTGTCCTGGCGCTCATGCTTAGAATGGTGTGACCGAGCGCAAGCATCGTCATCTTCTTGGGATTGCTCGTGTTCTTATGCTCATTTCTTCTGTTCTGCCTCATTTTTGGGCTGAGGCTATGTCCACTAACATTTAGCCTTCTTCTGCTCTTCGTGGTGGGATTCCTTTTGAGCATCTTCTTGGTAAGATGCCTGACTATTCCAGTCTTCATTTCTTTGGCTGTGTGTGCTATGTGTTTCTTGTACCTCGTAAGAGCACAAAGCTGACTGCTCAGTCTGCTGAGTGTGTTTTTCTCGGCTATAGTTTTGAGCATAAGGGATATCATTGTTGGGATCCGGTTGGTCATCAGATGAGGATTTGTCGAAATGTTGTATTTGATGATTCTCGTCCTTCCTATCCTCGTCCTTCTTCTGATGCTTCACCTGCATCTTTGGTTGATCTACTATCCTTCTTGATATTACGTGATACTTCTATTGCTATCACACCTTCATCACAGCGAATATCTTCTCTAGTGGCTTCCCTGTAGTCTCCTTGCTTGACATTTGTGTTGATATCCACTATCCTTCTTGATATTACGTGATACTTCTATTGCTATCACACCTTCATCACAACGGATATCTTCTCTAGTAGCTCTCCCTGTAGTCTCCTCGCTTGACATTCGCGTTGATATGCTCTCTTTGGAGTCTACTTCATTGAAGTCTACTTCTTTGGTGTCTCCTACTGTGGCTGTTGATTTTTCATGTAAAGCCACCAGTGACACATGTTTATACTCGCCGTGATCGAACTTCTTCTAATGTGTCATCTTCGTCTGACACACCATCTTCTCCTATTGAGGCCTCTCTTTCAGAGGATTCCGCTCCTGAGCAGCTTCTTTGACGTGGTCATCATCTTCGTAGACGTCATGATTATTACTCTCCTTCTGCTTATACTGTTACTATTCTTTCGGAGCCAACATCTTATCGTGATGCTCTTCCTCATCAGGAATGGCAACATGCTATGGCTGAGGAGATTGCAGCTCTTGAGCGCACTCACACGTGGGATCTTGTTCCTCATCCTACACATGTGCGCCCTATTACATGTAAGTGGGTTTATAAGGTGAAGACTCGCTCTGATGGTTCTCTTGAGCGCTATAAGGCTCGTCTTGTTCTTTGTGGTTTTCAGCAGGAGCATGGTCGAGACTATAACGAGACTTTTGCCCATGTTGCTCACATGACCACTATTCGCACTCTTCTTCACGTGGCCTCTATTCGTGGGTGGTCCATCTCTTAGCTTGATGTCAAGAATGTCTTTCTTAATGGTGAGCTGCGTGAGGAGGTCTATATGCAGCCGCCGCCTAGGTATTTTGTTCCTGAGGGTATGGTTTGTCGTCTTCGTCGCTCGCTTTATGGCCTCAAGCAGGCTTCTCGTGCTTGGTTTCAGCGTTTTGCCTCTGTGGTCACTACTGCTGGTTTTTCTGCTAGTGCTCATGATTCTGCACTTTTTGTCCATACTTCATCACATGGTCGGACTCTTCTCTTTCTTTATGTCGATGATATGATCATTACTGGAGATGATCCTCGGTATATCGCCTTTGTCAAGGCCTGTCTCAATGAGCAGTTTCTTATGTCTGATATTGGTCCTCTTTGTGTTCTTTCTTGGGATTGAGGTTTCTTCCACATCGGAGGGCTTCTATTTGTATGAAAAGTATATTTAGGATCTTCTTGATCGTGCTTCTCTTACTGATCATCGGATTGTTCAGACTTCCATGAAATTTAATGTTCATCTTCGAGCCACTACTAGTGAGCTTCTTGAGGATCTCACTAGTTATCGTCGTATTGTTGGGAGTCTTGTTTATCTTGGTGTTACTCATCCTGATATCTCCTATGTTGCGCATATCCCGAGTCAGTTTGTTTCAGCTCCCACTCATATTCATTACGATCATCTTCTTTGTGTCTTACATTACCGTCGTGGGACTTTTTCACGTCGTCTTTTCTTTCCACGTTCTAGCTCCTTACATCTCCAGGCTTATTGTGGTGCTACCTAAGCTAATGATCCTTTTGATCGTCGATCTCTTTCTACCTATTGTGTTTTTCTTGGTGGTTCCCTTATTGCTTGGAACACTAAAAAGAAGGTAGTAGTTTTTCGTTCGAGTGTTGAGGCTGAGTTATGGCTCTTGTGACAGCATAAGTGACTTGGTTATGGTGGTTGCTTGAGGATTTTGGTGTTTCAGTTTCTGTGTCAACTCCTTTTTTGTCTGATAGTAGATGTGCTATTAGTATTGTCCATGATTCGATGAAATATAAGCTTACTAAGCATATTAGTGTGGATGTTTCTTATACACGATCATAGGCTCAGGATGGGGTTATTGTTCTTCAGTATGTGTCTTCAAAATTGCAGTTGGCTGATTTCTTTACAAAGGCACAGACCCGAGTTCAGCATAGATTTTATCTAAACTCAGTGTTTTTATCCACCATTCCACCATAAGTTTGAGGAGGCAGGAAGGTGTTAGATGTATATGTACTCTTTGTATTTTTCCCTTTTGTATATACTTCCCCCTCCCGTCGCTGTATATATTGCACCATGAGTTTGAGGAAGGTGTCATCGATCTACTCTTTGTATTTTTCCTTTTGTATTAGGGGTATATATTTAGGCCTAATGTCCTGAGATAGTTATAGCCAGGCTACCACCGCTTGAACAATTATCAGACATGACAAATGACATGGCACTGATCAAACACCAACTTAAAAGTAGCACGAGGATGAATTAAACCATTGAACTAGTAGACCGATCCAACCAAGAGAAGACACCATCGCACCAAGGACTGGAATCCTTAGCAAACAAGAAGTACAAAATGACTATGAAACAATATGAATAAGGTAGCGTTGTCAAAATCAATTGATCCGTAAATAACTAAAATATGCATCCATTATCCATGGCAACCCCAGCCAATAACTTAACACCAGCCCACTGCTCACCAGACCCTGAATCAACATATACAGAAATACAGAATGTGCCATTACTGATGAACAGTTAGATTGCGCATTATTTATACCGAAACGAAGGAAGAGCAGTTCTTTCAGCTCAACAATGCCAATTCACGCCTTCGACATCGCCTCCAATCTCCCGGCGAGGAGCTTCTCGACGTACTTGCCGAGTATATCGGCCTCAAGGTTCACCTTGTCCCCAACCTTCTTCTTCGGCAGCACGATGTTGTCCTGCGTGTACCTCACCAGCATGAAGTCAAACCACCCGGCCTCCTCGTCCACGTTCACGACGGTGAGGCTTGTGCCGTCCACGGCGACGAACCCCTTGGGCACCAGCAGCCGCAGGATCTCCGGCGGCGCGCGCACGGTGACCCAGAGCGAGTCCCCCTCGGGACGGAACGCGGCGATCTCCCCCGTCCCGTCGACGTGGCCCTGCACGAAGTGGCCCCCCATGCGTGACGCCGGCGTGAGCGCGCGCTCCAGGTTGACGGCGTCGCCGGTGGACCGGTCGCCGAGGGACGTCCGGCGGAGGGTCTCCGGCGCGACGCCGAAGGTGAGGGTGGAGGACGCCGGGTCGATGGCCGCGACGGTGAGGCAGGTGCCGTCGACGGCCACGCTGTCCCCGAGCTGCGTCCCGGCGAGGAGGGTCTTCGTCTCCACCTCGAGGTCAACGCCGGGGGCCTCGCCGCCGCCACCGGACGGAGCGGGCGGCGGCGGGCCGATGCGGCGGACGCTGCCGACGTCCTCGACGATGCCGGTGAAGAGGGAGCGGACGGAGACGTGCGACGGCGAGGAGGTGGGGGAGAGGGTCTTGGGGATTGGGGAGAGGGAGAAGCGCGGCGGCGGGAGGCGGAGGGGAGCGGCGGACGAGACACGGGACGGGAACGGGAGCGAGGAGGCCGGCGAGGGGAGGACGCCGCAGCAGAGGAAGTGCGGGCGGGGGCGGACGCCGGCGGCCATGGCGACGGTGGCGGCGGCAGCGGCTGCGGCGGTCGTCGTCGTCGGCGGCGGCGCCATGGCGAGATTTGGAAGATTTTAGGATGGGGTTTGGTCTGTAGTTGATGGCGACTATAGGCTGGTTAACCCAAGTACCCAACTAGGAAAAAGTAACAAAATTTAAATTGAATTTGAAACATTACAATTCATAGTTTCGTGTTGAAGGTTTAACTCTTTAATTCAAAAGTGTTAATAGGAGAAACTAATTTACTTGATTTAAACAATGAATTTAAAACTATACAGTTAGAACCGTTAACTAGTAAGTACGAGCGGGATGACATATACGCCAAAGATTAGGTCCTACGGATTTCCCTTACCGTTTTTGAGGGGGTTATCGTCCCCCGCGGTATGGCGGTTACCACGGTAACCGCACGGTAAGTGTGGTAACCGCACGGTAACCACGTGGTAACCACCGAAAATCATACGAAATTCACATTCAAAAATTCAAATTCAAACCGCGCGGTTTCACGGCTGTTACCACATTGTTTTGCGCGGTAACCGCATTTTGGTGAAATTTGAAACCGAAATCACATGGTTTGGCCACTGTTACCGCATGGTTTTGCACGGTAACCGTGGTTTCAGTGCGGTAACCACGGTTTCAGCGGCGGTTTCAAAGTTGGGTTGAGTTAGGCCTCATGAACAGTGCCTATTTGGGCCCAGCCGGCTGTAAACTTTTTCCAATTTTTTGACCTAATCTCAGTTTAAATCTAAAAAGTGATTTTATATTGTTCGTTTTCAAAAAGTTTCTTCACCATCTGGCACTATAATTCAAGAACTACCTCCACGAATTTTTTATTTCTTTTCAAAAATTTGAATTTGATGAAATTTACCCAAACCTTACTGCTGATAACCCTTACCGTACCCTGGCGATAAGGTAAACCCTGGGTCCTACACGAGTTTGGTAACTTATTGATTTGAAGTTTAGATGAGAGAATTAATGGTGAGATTAACATGAAAATTTAATTTTTAGTTTCAATCTCTTGTTTGGTAGGGATGCGAGTTTGAAAGTATAGTTGAAGACTAGATCTTAAATGAAAACGGATGATAGAAAGAACTCCCTCCCAATACTACCCCTACCCAGTATTAAAAAGGAGCGAGTTTCTCCCTCGATTCCCTATCCCATCTCACCAAAACTCTCAAATCTTCCAACCAAACAAAACAATTAATAGCCTCATTCCTCTAAACTCTCATGGCCCATTTGGTTGGGGGAATTGTTAAGGAAGAATGAGAATCTAAGGGTGAGGACTATTAAGTCTATTCTTTGGTTGGTGGACGTGGGAGTTTTAGGAGAGATTGGGAAGGGAAGTTTAAGAGCAAACTCCCACATTTTCAATACCTGGGTAGGGGTAGGTAATTGGGAAGGAATTATGCTTCTAAGGATGTGTTCGTCTGATTGAGTTGGAAACCTTCTTTTCTTGCATAAAAAACGAGGTAGCTCATTAGCACATGATTATTTAAGTATCTAAAAAAGGATTAATATAATTTTTTACAATAACTTTTTAATATAACTTTTTTTAAACATAATATTTAGTAGTTTGGGAAGCGTGTGCATGAAAATGAGAGGTAAATTTGAGAAAGGTAAGAAAAGAACACAACCTAAGTACACTAGATAAATCTCGACCATAAATCATCACTTGAAATTTAATTCCCACCCAAAGTCCAGGATAAGGAATAAAAATGGAACTTCCATGATCAATCTCTCTATCAACTCCCTCCTCCAAACTCCCAATCCTCTTCCCTTCTCTTGCCAAACAAGTCGTCAATCCCTCCTAAAAACTCCCCCAACCAAATGCACCCAAACTGTATAGCTTCAGATCTCAAATTCACGTTGGATTTGGATTATGTATGTTAAATTATAGTGAACTGAAGTTTTATATTTTATTTAAAATGAGAAAAAAATGATTCATCCAGATGTTATGGATCCAAATTTATGGATTTTATGGAGTTAGGAATACACAACTCTAAAAATCTTGGATCTGCGGTTGTGCCAAACAAGACCTTATTTTCTCTATTTCACAATATAAGATGTTTTGGGTTTTAAATAAATTAATGCATACATGCATGTATGTGCTTCATATATGTGTCCAAAATCATATAGATGTTAGTGAATCTAGATGAGGATTGGGGAAGCCAAAATGTCTTATAGTGTAGAACGGAGAGAGCATTATGTTTAGTCGGGAAAAAACCAACAAAATGCCATTGACACATATCCTATTCCAAAAAATGCTATCGACGAATGCAGCTTGTAAAAATGCTATCATACTAAGTCAACTTGTCCCCAAAATACTCGTCTTTAGGATTACATCCATTCCACTCCGTTACTTTTTTCTTTGCTTTTCGTTGGCTGATGTATAAATAAAAAGTTATACAAAATTATTTATTCTTTCACCGGTTCATCTTGTATATGTAGATATAATCATATGTGAAATTTGGATACATTGAACTGATTTATCTCAAAAAGCTATCGACAAAGTATAGAATTAACTCTCATGTTGAAAAATGCAATGTATGGCACTCTTAGCAGCAGCATAGTCTTCTAACATGGGTTTAAGTGAGTGGAATGGATGGAATTTTGATGCCGATGGTATTTCGACAAGTTGGCTTGTACGATGACATCTCTGTAAGTTACTTTTGTCAATGATATTTTTTAAAGTATTTGTTGGATTTTCTCTAGCCTAATACATGGACATGAAGTAAAATTATGAAATAATATTATTCAGCTTCAACAACTAGTATGCAAATTTGATCAATTTATGTCTTTTCATCTCCTGCTCCTAAGTCCCTTAGGGCATCTCCAACAACCTCCTTGTAAATGGCTCCTTATAATTATAATATAAGGAGGTAGATAAATTATTTGGCAAGAAAAATAGTGATTTCTCCAACGGATAACTAAAAAGTGGCTCCCTATTTGAAAACAAACCTGTCATCAAGGCACCAGAACCTATGATTCGGTAAGTTTGCACGATGCAAAATAACTAGCGCAATAAAGTGTGACTATTTAACTTGTATATGAACAAAAGAACATATACTCTCAACAGTCAACCACACAAAACAGTAGTGTAATTCACATAACAGTAGTAAAATATAGGTCTTCAAATAATTCTGGTAAATGTATGTCTTGCAAAACAATTTTCACTAGTTGAATGTGACCAAACACAGACCATAAAACATTAATACTAAATGCTAGACGTTGCCAAAAAATTAATTTGTTGTTCCAAAACTGCAACGCCACCCAAACTGTTCTAGCTTGAGCGGCTCCATCGGTTCCACCACCATCATCTGCAGCGTCTGTCATCCCTAAAAAAAGGGAACAAACAGGAATATGTTTTAATTTATAATAATCAATAACAATAAATTAATAATGTCAGTAGCTATACTTAGTTGGTACCAGCTTGGCGATTCATGATATTCTCCCTCAGACGCATATAGTATGCTTGTTGCTGTCTTGACATTCCACTAATATCTAAAGTCATTATTCTTTCTTCATCTAGCATAGTGTTTTTGCGGATTTCCTGGGCCTTGAGTTCATTTTTCTTATCTCTCGCCTATATCTCTCTCTCTCGCAAAGCCACCTCAGTTTTTATTCGCTCCTATTCAAGATCATACATTTTAGAGAACCTTGCTTCTTTCTTCATTTCTTTCTGCTCATCTGATAATTTTTTTTGTCCCACACACTATCCACAGCCACAATGTATCGATCATCTTTTTTTAGTTTGGCTCTCTTAATTCCCAATGGTCTAGGAGCTGTATTGTACTCTGGAGTACAGTCATCAAGATTATCAGGAGCAGGGAAGGATGGTGTAGTTTCTAGTGCAGGCTTGGTGTGTTTCTTGGTGGTAGGTTTTGTGACCTTCTGTTTCTCCCTCTCTATCCACTTTGGTTGAGTGCACGCATGAACGCAAACGCCTTGTTCTGCTTATCTTCAGCTTTGTAAAGAGATTGTGCCTGCACAAGCTGTTGATACAAAATAGAAAAAAAATGAAGAACATGACAGCAAGAAAGGTTATTTTTTTGGCTTCAGTGCACATCAAAACATAGTTCACAGCATTCATCATGGTCCCCTGCAATGCTCACATGTGCACTTCTGGTGCAATGCTCACATGTGCACTGCAATACTCTACTTTTTTGCTGTACTCCATGAGTCTCACTAAATCACTAACATGGTTCTATAATATTGCACCTCATATTAAATCATAGATGAGAAGGTACACCACCGAATGTCTGAATCTAGTATCAAGTGTAAGTACTCAAACTATACTCTTTTAATCGAAAATGCTATGCACAAACAACAAAAGTGTAAAGCTGCAATTGCTTCTGTCAAAAATTAGAAATGCATGTTTTGATTTCCATTTAATTAAATCATCTATGCACAAATTAGAGCATGCATTTCTGAATTATGCAAATTAAAATCATCTATGCACAAATAGCTCCTGAAATATGTCAGGGAACATTCTGAAATCCACACAAAGATGATGAAATCTAGCGATTTAATTTGCAGCTGATTGCCAATTGTCAAAGCCTTGTGAAATTGACATCTAAACTAAGCATATATACATCACATTCACGTATGTAGTTTAACTGAAGCAAGTATTAGTAGCAGCAGCAGTTTATGTACATGACAGACCAACCACTAAGTCCAGACACACACTCAAAACCATCAAGAGGGCAATTAATTACTAAAAGAGAAGCAAATTCAAATCAGTTTGAGATCAAATCAGCAGACAACCATTCCCATTCCCATGTGAGCAGCACAACCCATTAAATACATGCACAAGATGTTAATGGAAAATAGAATATTGTACCTGATCTTGAATATTGACCCCGCTTTGCTTTCTAGCCTCTATCCGACTAAGACAACCATCAAATTTATTGATCGCCTTTTGCAAATCAGACCATCGGTGCATTAGGGAGTTTGCATTACGGTCCGAGTTAAAGGTCTTGTGAGAATGGAAGAACTCGTGTACTCTACTCCAATATGTACCCTTCGACTGATTTGTACCCTGAACTGGGTCTAAGCTTACGTTGATCCATGCTGTCACCAACATCACATCTTCTTCTTCACGAAATTATTTGACCTTTTTTGATTCAGACGTGTTTGAGATGTTGGAACAGCATTGGTTGGTTCCGAAGGTATCTCCTGAGATGGATGATGGTTGGAACCCAATGAATTCATGAACTCTGTGTCATTGATACTCTCATTCATTAAAGTCTATGAAGCACATATTGTTGTACATATTTTCTACAATTAAAGTGAAACAAATCATAAGCAGTAATTCATGGCATTTAGATAAAGCATATAAAATCATGCAAGTCAGTACCTTCTTCATAGGATAGTTAGCAACACTCAATTCGTCATTATTTTAAAAATTTTATTCCACTAGTGCGAAAATGATACGATTAAATGCAACAACGGTAGAAAAATAATTCTTAATTATATGCATAGCACGGTGGACTCTGAAAACAATGACCAGGGAGCAGTTCATCCAGCCAAAAAAAAGGCTAATAAATAGAATGCAGACACAATGTACAACCAAAATGGAAACTATTCTCAAATTCATTTCATCCTGAAATCCCCATCAGTTGCTGGCTTGCTGTAGCTTGCTTCAGCCTATCATGCTTTGCAACTACTACTCCAGCCACCACAGGTCAAACCATCTCAAGTTCAAGCTAAATTGATCCATCGGTATCAATTTACTTAAAATGCAAACACAAAAACTGCAGAGGTCTAATGTTTACCCCAAACTGAGTTCCAAAAAATTTTAACTACACAAGAATAAATTAATTGATAACCCAAGCAAATGTATATCAACTACACAGGAACAAATTGAACACTGGTAAGAATGCATCTGAACATTTTATCAACCATGTGTTATATGTAAAGAGATGCATGTTTTTGTCTAAACATCTGAACATTCATTATCTGAACATCTGAACATGCATGTTGCATTGTTGCTTTCAAGTTGCAGAACATCTGAACATCTGAACACAATATGCTAAAAAAAATATCTCCATCCATTTTGCATTGTTCCTTCCAAGTTGTTGAATTGAAAGAAAAATGGTATCAAAATATATAGTACCTTCATATAAGCCGTCACCATTCCCATTCGCCGAAGCAGACATCACTCGATCTTGTGAGAGGAGGGCGTCGCCATGGGGGAGTGTAGAAGGAGAAGGACATCACTACAGGAGGAGGACCGTGTTGTTGGCAACAAGAGGACCACGATACATTGGATGACATCGTAGGAGAGGACGGCGCTGGCTAGGGGAGGAGGATTTGAGAAGGTCCTTATTATTAAATAGATTAAGGAGCTCTTTGGACCCTAATTTTTAACCTCCCTCATTACAAAAAGCCTCAAGGAGCCATCTAAGGACCTATTTGAAGATGCTCTTACACATTGAAAGGCAACAAAGACACTTGTTAAGCGTCCGTGTGACCACTCAGGACCAGATCATTTGCCCTATTTAGAATCAGCCAACATCAAAATTTAAATTTAAAGTTAATTTAAATTATTTTCATCAAAATTTATTCTCCACACTTATTTTTAACTTGCTAAAAACACAAATATAAAAATTTTGCATATAAATTATTATATTTTTACTAATATGTCGTATGACGTATTATCGCTTATGGTCAATCGATGTAGGTTTCAAAATATGTATGTTACTACTGTGAATTTTAGTGCCCTATTTTACACTCTGCACTAGCGCCTCAAACTCGCAGAGACCTAGGCATAATTATGAATTCGATTGAACTGAATTTTGCGAAAATTGTGTAGAATTCACTTCTCGGGTTCGGATCCCAGCGGCCCGTTACAAAAAGAGAGAGACCCAAACCCGAACCCACATAGCGCGAGACACACACCAGCAAAGCCCTAGCCTCTGACCAGCGGGCCCCGCACGTCAGCCAGAGCACGAGGTTTATCTCCCCCTCTCCAATCCCTCCTCCTCGCCGCCGCCGCCGCCGCCGCCGCAACGTCCCCGGCGACCGGCGAGGCGAGGCGAGGCGAGGCAGAGGTAGAACAGGACGCGAGATCCCGCCATGGCGGCAGCGGAGGCCGTGACCGAGGTGGAGGGGGAGGAGGAGCAGGTGGTGAACCCGTGGGAGGTGTCGGCGGGGAAGGGCGGGATCGACTACGACAAGCTGGTGGACCAGTTCGGGTGCCAGCGCCTCGACGACGCTCTCGTCGCCCGCGTCGCCCGCCTCACCGGCCGCCCGCCGCACCGATTCCTCCGCCGCGGCCTCTTCTTCGCCCACCGGTGCGTGTGCCGCCGCCCCAAACCCTAGCTTCTTGCTTGTTTCCCGCTTCTAAAAACTGGATTTTGGATTGGTTGCTCGTTCTCTCTCTGTGTGTGCAGGGATTTGAACGAGATACTGGACTTGTATGAGAAGGGGGAGAAGTTCTACCTGTACACGGGGAGGGGGCCCTCGTCGGAGGCGCTGCACCTCGGCCATCTCATCCCCTTCATGTTCACTAAGTAAGCGCCGGGTTGCAATCTGCAGTCCTCTGTGCTCTGTAAGGTTTCTTGATTCACTTCCACGCGTTGTTGTATAACTGCGCAATTGCCACAGCAGTCAGCAGTGTTGAGGGAATAGCTGTATGCTTCGGTAGAGCAGCTGAGTTTGGATCATGTGTTGGTGATGCGCGGAAACGGTTATGTGTTATTTACTGGACTGACCTAGTGAAGTTTACCTATTTTCAGTGTTGATAGAACCTTTCATACTTATTGTAGTTTATGTGGTTAATCAACAGAGCAATTCAATAGGTTACCGGACCAATTGAAAAGTTGGGTTTGATGTATGTTATCCTGGAACTTTTCATCTGAACATGTTCCTTGCATGAAAGAAAATTCAGTATTTAAACATTTTTTAACAAGACACGCCTTAACATCTTGCATAGAAACAATACCACATACATATGCTGGTTTGTGTAATGTTTCCTATGTTCTCTAGTCTGTATGTAGCTTCCAAACTTTGTTGCAATATATTCTTTGATCTACGTTGCGTTGTTGGCTTGATTATAATTTTGTAATCTTGTGGAATGCTTGGACAATGGTGATTAACTGTCAGTATCTCTTCTCAGATATTTGCAGGATGCCTTCAAGGTGCCTCTAGTAATACAGCTAACTGATGATGAAAAGTTCTTATGGAAGAACTTGACTGTTGAGGAAAGTAAAAGGCTTGCCCGTGAAAATGCAAAAGACATTATAGCTTGTGGATTTGATGTTGAAAGGACTTTCATTTTCTCTGATTTTAATTATGTTGGAGGGTAAGATTCTTCTTAAATGTAGTCTTGATTTATCTTCCAGTTATGACTAATTTAATGCCTGTTCTACTGCTAGCAAGTAATTCTTTAGCTTTATTTATTCTATCAAAAAGTAATTCTCTGTCCTTTTTCTTACAGTGCTTTTTATGAAAACATGGTTAAAGTTGCCAGATGTGTGACATATAATAAGGTGAGAGCAGTTTAATTGAGTCTAACAATATTTTGTGCAGTGGATCTCTTGGTTACTTGCTTTCATCCAACCATTGTCTTTTGCTAATATTGTTTACTCTTGAACGACAGGTTGTTGGAATATTTGGATTCACCCCAGAAGATCATATAGGAAAAGTCAGCTTTCCTCCTGTGCAAGCGGTTCCATCATTCCCTTCTTCATTTCCGCATCTCTTCTCTGGGAATGACCAACTACGGTGCTTGATCCCATGTGCAATAGACCAGGTATATACATATTTGGGCTCCCTGATTCCATCTCTCTCCCCATGAATTTGTGGTTTGGCTGCCTCTCCGTGCTGCCATTTTTCCATTTCGTCTAGGAACACCTCAATCAGACCATGATATATTTATCCTTGTAATTTCTTTAAATGTAGTGAGTGTAGATGTTCATGTTTTGTTTTGCAAGTTTGAGTTGCTCATTGGATTTGTTCTTCCAGGATCCTTATTTCAGGATGACCCGTGACGTTGCTCCAAGAATTGGTTACCAGAAACCATCACTAATTGAATCGAGATTTTTCCCTGCTCTTCAGGTACATTGTTTAGGACCATGGATTTATAGCTTAATATCTTCATTGTATAGAAGTGTAAAATGAGCATAAAAAAGGAATTCAACAATGAAGGCATAATACAGAACTATGCTCATTACTTCAATCTGAAGTTAGTCCTTTAATGCTAGCAAAGTGATTGTTTACACACGAAATTTCAATTGAAAGGAAGGGTTATCTTTTTTTTTTGGCAAGTTTTGTCACTAAAATCATTACTAGTAAAGTTAAAAAAGGCAAACACAATTAATCACTGTTTTTAAGTGCAATTCCACTAATTTCTCTGTTCTGTTTGATCGTTCCTAGTTAATTTTTAACTTGCTGTTCTCTTATATTGCATTTATCTATGTCTGATAAGATTGCATCTTTATTCGCCAAGTTCATCGCTCATGTTCCTAGTATGGATAGCTTAATTTTAAGGACATTGATTTATGTGAGTTTATTTTCTTTCAGGGGAGAACACGAAAATGTCTGCCAGTGATCCAAATTCTGCAATTTATGTGACAGATAGTGCTAAAGAAATAAAGACAAAGGTTTGTCTTAAGTATTGTATTTTAGCAGAAAAATACTACAGTTTTATGTTTTACCTGAGGCCATTCAAATATTGGTGTTCAATTGAGCCAAGCATGGTCCTGTAGGCCTTATTGTTCTGCTTTTCATGGGCTTATCCTTTATTTTACCATTTTTCCAGGTGAATAAATATGCCTTCTCAGGTGGCCGGGACTCAATAGAGCTCCATAGAAAACTTGGAGCTAACCTTGATGTAAGTCCTTTTCTCGTTAAGTTGAACAGTTGCTGTCAAATGTGAAACTTGTGTAGTTAGTAAAGTATCTTTTTCCCCTGATTGCCTGAGTACACTATTGACATGTATTTGTCATGACCTGAGGCCATGACGGGATAACCACCGCGGGGAAGATAGCTAGGCAGCATTGGCTCCTGGAGAAGGGATGTAGATTTAGGCTAGGGAGAACAACATTACGGGGAGGGAGAGATTAGACTAATTTGATATTCATTGCTTAACTCAAATGGATACAATCCCATCCCTTATATAGAGGTGGTGAGACTTAAGCCTAATCTTATCCCTAACTGACGTCTGCTACAGTACCGCGAGGGTACTGTTCTATGGGCCGTACTGTGTGCTGTCACGTGTGGATGAGGTTGCGCACAAGCTTCAGTGGCTGGCTGCTGCATGTCTTCACAATGTTTTTCATGTCAGTCTTCTCAAGCCTTTCCACGGTGAGCCGCCGTCTTCGCTGCAACAGCTTCCACCTATTCACAATGGTCGGACTATCCCAGTTCCAGCTGCTGTTCCTTGCACACGTCTGTGTCGAGGTGTTCAGGAGGTCGTGGTTCAATGGCTGGATCGGGTGCCGGAGGATGCGTCATGGGTTCCTTTGGATGAATTTCAGTGTCAATTTCCAACGTTCCAGCTTGAGGGCGAGCTGTTTCACGAGGAAGGGAGAGATGTCAGGTGGGGAATTCAGTTCAATCGGCGTCGTTAGAATACAGAAGCACGTACGGCAGCGGATCGTGCGGCCGAAACAGTGTAGAGATCATTTTCAGTTTATCTACAGTTGTAATCGTTTAGGAGATAAGTTTCTGGTTGTTAGGATTGAGTAAGTTGTTAGGGAGTCCAGTACTCTTTAAACCATGTAATCGTGCTTGATTGGGATAGCAAGAAGTTAATCGATTTCCAATCTCCTATATCTGTCATCCTCCTTTTCTCTTCTTCCTCCCGCGTGCCCTCTTCTCTATTGCACGTTCTTTCTTTCTTCCATACAGAACCTTCACCGTGCCTCGCCAACCAGACAGCAGAGGCTGCGGCCTCTGTCTTTCCACCCATATAACCTGCGACTGTTGCCCAGACGTGACATATTTGTTTGAAATGCAACATGCAAATTAAAGAAATAGTTTGAAAGAATGCTACTCCAACAGTTCATACAATCCAGGACCTGTCCTTTTCATTTCTACTTTTGTCACTTGTTGAAGCCATTGATATTTTTACACCTGAATGCTAGCACCCATGCAAAATTGAAAGGCACTCTCATTTCTATAACGTGTGCGCCATGCTCATGTTCTGTATTTTATTTTTCTTCTTAATAAATCAATGGATGAGTTATGATTGTGGTGTTCAGGTGGATGTTCCAATCAAGTACCTAAACTTCTTCCTTGAAGATGACAATGAGCTCGAGCACATAAAGAAGGTAATACAAGTTATGCTATATATGTAGAGCTAATTTGCCTGATATGTTTCCTTAACTTGTTTTCTTCAACTAATTTCCGCTAACATTTCTGAAACTCATCAGGAGTACAAGGAAGGGAGGATGCTGACTGGTGAAGTGAAGCAGCACCTCGTTGCAGTTCTATCCGAACTGGTTGCGAGACATCAAAGAGCTAGAGCTCAAGTGACCGAGGAGGTACACAACTCTACGCAATCTTGCACACTTCTGTATATTCTGAAGTACATTTTTCCGTACGTCACGCATAGATGCACCCAAGCGTATCACAGAAACGCCATGATACAGATAACACAGGGATATGTGTTTAATGAAATTCTTAAAACATGTAGCATTGCCAGCAATATAAATTTCTTGCATAATGTACATGATTTCCTGTTTGTGCAGATGGTCGATGTATTCATGGCAGTGAGACCTCTTCCCAATATGTTTGGCTGAGTCTGATGTCAAAAACTGCCTGGAGATATTTGCTACTAGCTGGATAAGAACCGAAGTGATCTCTAGAATTTGGAAGCAGCACTTGTGTGTTTCATGATTTATTGGTAGGCTGGCCAGTGCCAGTGGCCACTTATAATGTTTGGTGGCACGCTTGGTTTTGCGAATCATTACAGGATAAGTTTAACTTAAAGCCTGCTCCGTCAATACAGAACCAACGTGTTTTTGTATTGAATCAGAAAGGTTATAACAGTTTTGGGCTGAAGCAGAACAATCAAGAAACTTACAGCTTTGTCGTCTGAATTTACTACTCTTAATAGTGCATGCTTGAAAGGCTTTTTTTTCCCGCCAGCCGATGAAACGAGATCAAAACAGTAATAAATAATTTTTGGATATGACTTTTGTACTTCGATTATGAGCAGAGTCCAAAAAAGGCAAGACTGAGCGACCAAAGCGATGAAAATTTCCCTAAATTAATTCAAAAATTAAGTCAAAATTCAAAAAGATTGCAGCTTTGTTAACGGTAAAATTTGCCATTTCGTTAAAGAAGGAGCGGTTGCGAGGCGGAATTGACGGCGTCGGTTGCGAAGCGGAATTGACGGCGTGATTTTAGTTGTTGGAAACAGGGTTATATCGGCTGAAAGCGTATTGGCAAAAGACGTTGGCAAAGGGGATATTGGCTAGCGATTGCCGATAAATAATTTGAGAAGGGATTAGATTTGGGAAGGAAGCGACATAAAGATTTAATTATTAATTAAGTAGATTTAATTATTTTTTATAATTCTAGGAAAACTTAAGTTGAGCTCGGTTTGAATTTATGATCTTGTCTTTTTAGAAAGTCTATGCCGTATTTGATATGGATTTGTTATGCTTATGAGTATAAATATGTACACATGAGTCTTGTAAACAACAACAGCTCAATATACACTTTCGGTGCATCACCACCCTAGATTTTTAGGTTTTTCATTTCGACGAGTTATTGTTTCGAGTTGGGTTGCATCGGTTTCGATCTCTGACAAGGGGTAAGACTTGTCATGGTGGTTTGTATCGACGAGACTAGTGCTTACATTGTTTCGACACTATAATCTGATTTATGCATCTGCCTATTTATCATATATCTTAATTAATCTAAATCGGTAGTTCTGTTTACTTATATTAGCTAAGCCTTTTTTAGGATTTTGCTGGCATCAATTAAACCGTTTTGTCGATCTAGATTAGTTAAGATATCTACTACCCTGAAAATCAGTCAAATGCTTGATTGTTTAGTCTTTATGCTTCTTTTATACTTAGTGTTGTATCAATTAAGTTTTGACCTAACAAGTCATGTTTAGAATCATAAAGACTAACCTGCCTTGGATTGCTAATAAGGATATGTGAGGGATGTCACCCCGGGGTAGCCCACGTAAGGGAATAAGGACGGATGGATCGGACCAGCGGCCCCTGGGGGGTCGGCCGGCCCTCGGGCAAGGACGGCCAGTCCGACCTCTGCCCTTTGACTCGACCACGGCTCCCCCTGGCTTGACCTGCACGCACGGCCTCGACCAGAAAAAAGGGTCGGATCGTCCTCGGAAAGAGGTTTCCTCGGTAAGGCTCGCAGATAAAACAAGGATGGGACAAGCTGACAGAGAATGACGTCACCCGACAAGAATGCACACAAGATGCCTGTGGCGAGCGGATCCCGAGGCAATTCTATTGTACTTTTTTAGCCTTGGTCTGTACTTGCTTTTTACTTTATGACCAAGCTTTCTTGCGCGTCAAGTCCTTTGTAACTGCCTCCCTTAGACTATAAAAGGGAGGGCAGGGCATTCATGCAGGGGGGATTTCGCATCCTAAATCTCTCTCAAGCTCTAACCATTGTACTCAAATCTTAATCTCACATCACCCTAACAAAGAACACATGAATTGGCTTGTTATTCTCTGGAAGGAGCAAACTTGCCTAAAAAATCTTGGCTCATCTAATTCTTGAGTCGACCATCAGATCCATTGGTAGAACGTCCCGATCACTCTTTCACCTCCTCGGGTAGCCCCTTGGAGGACTGATCGACCACCTGTCGACATGATAGTATCGAGGTCATATGATTTATTCATATCTATCATCTTATTATCAAGCCTTTAAATCTACTAAGCTTGTTATTAGGCTTGTATTGTCTCGGTTAGGTCTGATCTGTTAAGGTTATAACATGTTTATAAGATTAAGATTGATAATATTATATAAAGCTATATCGGAGTTTTAGTCGATATGTTATCTAATCACCCAAACTCTTAAATCTTGGTTATAAGCAATTAATATTGTCTCGGTTAGGTCCGATCTATCGTAATTACTTTAGTAATTACTTGTAATAGGAGAAAGATTAAATTAGTTTATTTGAGTCTATAGCCGATCATAATTACTTTGGATCTAATCTTCAATATCTATTTATCGACTAGTTATCTAGATCATATAATTATATAACAATTGATTTTAATAATTTTAATTTTATGCTACATCGATTGAGTTTTACCTATATGATTGATTTTGTTAAGAAAAAGTTGTTTATGTTTATATCTGATTTAAATCTAGATAATGAAAAGTATCTTTGCTGATTTAACTCGATCACATCAGTTAGGTCATCACAATATGTCATCGACCTATCGACTGATCAGCTATCATCTTTTAACTTTTATCATGTCTTATCTTTTATCATGTCTTATTGGTTGTAAGGTCTAACCAAGTAACTCCCCAAGACCGCTGCATCGACACGCTTACAGCTCAAACAAGCCGGACCTTGTGAAAAATTATGTTTTCGCTTGTTTGTCAATGGCTTCGCATAAAGCCTCAAGAAGACAAGTGACTTCGACTCATAGGCTGACGAGTTTCAGAATATCAGAGGGCAAAATCCTGTGGTGAATTGCATAATTTTGCAATTTATTGCGGAGCTGAAACCTAAAGATATGGAGCAAAACAATATTTTCCTGATGTCATGACCAAACCAGAAACAGCAAACGAACATAAAAAGCGAAAATTCTCGACATGAAAAATATAAGCACCTGTTAACTTTATTAAATTCTTCGCATGGTTGATCTGATCAGTTCATCATGATTGAACCGCAATTTGCTATCATCCTGTTTCTCTGAGTGAAAAAAATTTGATGTTTGATCTACTTGTGAATACTGGCCTCTCCAGGGGGGGGAAAAGAGATGGGCAAAAATTTGAAAGAATGTGCAACTCTACAGGAAATATCCTCCATACAACCAATGTTACTACCTATATCGATGAATTTTATCCATTCCACCTCCAGAAGCCCTTATCAACAGGCCGCTGGTTGCTGCCTGAAGATGAATCGTCGGACTCTGCATCCTTTTCAAGCCGAAGCGATTCGGACTCTTTTTCCAGAGCCTCCATCTTCTGCAGCCTTTGTTGAAGATCCAAAACTTCGTTCTGGCATTAGGACAAAAGATTCTTATCATTATCTCTATCCCCATGGAGTAGTAGGACATGAAAGGCTAAACTATGACATTTCAAGGCTGCAACGTAAAGAGTGTCAATGAACAATGTTATATGAAAACAACAGAATCAGCCCATGGTCTTAAAATAGTAAAAAAAAATGTATGTCTTAAATTTATTTTGCGTAACATTTTTTTTAAAACAAAGGTACTAGCTAGATAAGCTAAAAGGCAAGTACAGGTTCTAATGATTTATAGGGATAAACAGTTCGCCTTTCTCGTTTCTGATTAAGTCACATGTTATGCTGGTTTCCAATGTAATTTGTCAACGAGCTTTGTTCCATATCCATACAAAAAGGTGTTCTTTTCCCCTTTTATCATTAAGAAAACGTGTCTTCAGGGAACAATAATGCTGAATCCACCCTAAGTTGTTGCACACCATTCGTAGCTTTTCATAAGAAAATGAGTATAGATGTAAAATCAAACCCTATTTTCTGATCTGAACAATTCACTGAATGCTTGAACATGTGTTCTTTCCCAAAATCCTTTTTGCCTACCTCAAGTTGCGATGCCCTTGCTTTTTCAGCAGAAAGTTGATTGTGGACTAATTCAAGTTCCTGCATGACAGAGAACACAGAAATTAAACTTGATCACAGAGAGACTAAAGCATGTTTCTTCCTCACCAGAGAGCACCTAGCACTAGCAGAGGTACTATCTTCTATTTGATCTATGTTCTAGTACTTTCACAGTGACATTTGCTGCGAAGTTTAGCACATTGAGGTTTCAACATTGAATACACTCAATGACAGAATATTGATAAAAACACAACTGAAATAGCAGCCTAGAACGACAAATTTCATTGAGGTACATCATACATTGCTTTGATAAAGATTTTTCTGAATTGCGTATAGTTGAGCCTTAAATATCAAAAGAACTTAAATGGGAACTTATAGGTCATGCATAAGAAATGACATATAGGTAGTGACAACTTCTGATAGTAAAATGAAAGAAAAAAGCATCACATTTCCTGCACAATTCTATAAAAACAATGCAGCTTGCCTTAGTAAGTTCCACATTTTTGGTCTCTACATTAGCTAATTCCTGCTTCAGTCGGGAACTCTGCAGCTCTTCCTGGTTAAGTTTTTCTTCTATCTGACTCTTCTCACCCTTAACTGCTTGCAACAAGGTTTTGCTAGTATCTGCCCTCTTAATAGTCTGAAAGATTAAGAACACATAAGTCAGAATGATTAAGAACACATAAGTTGTGCATGAACAGGTCTTGGGAGTTATTCCGTTCATTCTTAAACAGACGCCATCCTAGGGTGTATGCACTCGAGCCTTGAAATCTTAACTAAGATTTGAGATATGAAAATGATGTTAATAGTCATCTACTAATCTAAAGCTGGCAGGTTTCCTGACAGCCTATTGGGCCACTTGGCACCTCTAAATTGCTAGATAAATGGGATCATCTAAAAAAAGAAGAAAAATCTTTGAGAGCACAAACTTCTGGAAGTTCCAGGTTGCAAGTCCCAAATACTTCTCTCTTTTGTACTTTCTTTGCAACACTTCAACAACAACAACAACATAAATTCCCATAAAGTTCCCAATTAAAGTCGACAAAAGAATATCAAAATAATAATAATAAAAGAAATATTCCTTCTATGTCTTTTTGAGTTTCTTGAGTAACATGTCAAGAAAATTACCAATAACTTGGAATGATCACATCTAATAATCACATACATACAGCGAGCACTTTCATCTACTTCTCCATGTTTAAGAGGATAAAAGAAACAAAATGAGTCCAACAATAAATATGTTTGAAGAGAAATTAGAGTCTCTACCTTCTATACACCACTAATAAATTTATAGAAAATTATATTATCCCTCCGTTTCATATTATAAGTCGTTTTTTACTCTTTTTCCTAGTCAAACTTCCTAAAGTTTGACCAAATTTATAAAAAAATATTTAGCAACATCTACAACACCAAATTAGTTTCATTAGAAATAACATTTAATATATTTTGATAATATGTTTGGTTTATGTCGAAATGTTGCTATGTTTTTCTATAAACTTAGTCTAGGAAAAAAGTCAAAGCAACTTATAATATGAAATGGAAAAAGTAGATATTTGATGTGAAAAACTTAGAATATGTTTCATAGAGAAAATATTAAGAATTCTGGGATAATAAGAAAACCTTGATATGTCATAGTTAAATTGGAAACTAAATACCCTTTACTAATTATATTATATTCTGCAGAATTGTTGTATTCTAAAGGAGATCTAGACAGAATGGAAACATATGCAATGTGGAAGAATGCCACTAGGTCCAATAGAAATACAGAAGGTGCCCCAATCGATCTAACCCCAAGGTTAGACTCATGAGAGCTAACCAAGGGAATTTTGAGGTTTTTTAGTTAAAGAAATCTATCATTACATGTTAAGTGCCCTAAACAATATACATTGGCTAATTAAAATGGTACGTACCAACCGGCCTTAAAATAAGAAATATCATCACAAAGTAGAACTACAATAACACAGTGGAATGTGTGGTATTTATAGTTTGAAAGAAAAATAAATATATTTTTAACAACAAAAAAATGACACATAAATATGAGCTATTTGCTGAAAGTAATGAAAACGTATAGTATTTTAGATTCTTTTTACAAGGATTACAATGATTTTTATTGAACTCATTATATAACAACTCTAAATAATACAACCAGGCTAAGGTGTGCCGATTTTCTAGTTTAGTTATATTTTTAGTATTTTCTATGAATATATAAAAAAATTACAATAATCAAAACATATGCACTGGAGACTGTCGATGTCTTATACAAGTTAAATGGAGAGAGTTTCAAGTAGTCGTGCCTCTAAAAAAATTGAAAAAAGAAGAACTGAAGTTCTACACCCTACCATTACCTTTTCATCTTGAAGTTCTTCAATTTCGAATATGACCCCTCTGCTAGAACTTTCTGCCATAGAGGCCAAGCCATTTGTTTCAGCTTCATTTAATTGCCCAGATGGCACACCGGACTTTTGACTTGACTTGAGAGCATAAACCTATAGAGAAGAACTATTCAGCAGAATACAAGGATATGCATTAGGAGAACTAAACTGATGAAATGGGCATGCCTCATTACTGTAACGTCCACTGTATCCTCCAAATGACACCAGAAAATCTTCGCCATTAACTTTGTGCAGCACTAAACTTGAGCCCTGATGTACAACAGCATTTCAATATCACTAACAGTTTGGGTGCATTGCATAACATGGAAGAAATGCAATTAATAAAGGTTACAAATGTCATTGGTTAGAATAAAATTAACTTCAACGCATCATGGCATTAAGTGAAATAACACTAATTAGATGAACTTAATTGGAATATGCAGTTTGAATTCAAGATACAACAGAACTATTCACCCAAATTCAGATGACTCAGAGTAAATATGCAGAACAGATGATGTAATGCAAAGCAGATGCTCCCATTTATTTGCTAGGAGAGCTCACCTCACTTGTTGGGGGTGCACGGCCTTCAAGACCAGTAACGACTGACCATACAAATGTTGACATGTTAAGTACAAGTGTTTCTGGGACACCTGCAGTGCATCATGATTAGCCGATTAGGCACATGTGAGCGACAACTGTTTCGTGGGCTACTTTTCTTTTTCTAAAGAAAAGCTCAAAAACCATCAAGAAAAGATATAACAGATATATCGGATGTAAATGGATAATGCACTACACTCAAGGGTGATAAAACCATGGAAATTGAATAAGCTCAATTGTTTTGGAAGTCCTAATCATAGTATAAGGTAGGTGCTGGATTTGCATCCTTACCTTTCTTGTTATTACCACCTCCAGTAATAAACCAGTTCTCACCAACTGTAACACCTGCATGCCCTGCTCTTGGTTCGGGAGTAATGCCCTGATGCTCTGGTCTTGACCATTCCATCTGCAATTAGCAGATAATTGATTGATTTGGGCTTACTAAAGTAGCGAATACCAGCTCTAAAGAAAATATTCAATTCTCACTGTCTGCATGTCAAGGAGATGTAGATCACTGAAACATGTAGAGTGAGAACCCCCGCCAAATATCAAGAAATAACGATCAGCATAGCATGCAGCAGCATGCTCTGACCTTGGAGAAGGGGGTGTGCCTCTGGAAAATTACAGTAACAGTTTAAAATAGTCAGATATCAGCCCTGCACCTCAAGGAAGTCGGTAATGAATTTACTAGAAGTATGATTTCATAATTAATGCCTAAACAAATATAATTTGTGGAGTACACCTGCAATAGCATTTTCACATGAGTTACCAAACTCAGGTCATTCAGCAGAATCCTAATATTAAGGGCCATAAACATTTCGGATCTCTTTTTTAAAAAGTTACTGCCATTTGTTCACTTTACAACAACTGAAAAACATGCTTTAATCATAAAACTTACGTGGTCTCAAATTCATCCCAAGTCATGGTCTCGAGATCAAGAATGTGCAGGTCATTCAGAAGGGATCTCCCATCACCTTCACCTCCAAACACTACTAATGTGCCTCCAACAAGAGTCACTGATTGGCCACCACGTGAGCTCTAAAGCAAAAGGAAAATTATCACCACACATTCATAGATTAAAAAAAACAGTGAGTACTTTAGAAGCTTTCTAACAATATAAATAGACCAAAAAAGATACCGGTGATCTGCCATAAGTGCGCAAGGTTGACCAGGTGCAAGTTTGTGGATCAAACTCCTTAACTGACATAAATATGTTACATAAGAAATTGAACTGGCTATGTGAAATAAGATTAGAAAAAAGTGAGCAAAATATTAGGCTAATAAGACTAGAAAAAAGTGAGCAAAATATTAGGCTAACCACTGAGACTTTCTGTAGGTTCCCTTGTGTGTCCTGCAAGACAGAGGATCTTATTTCCCCATGGAACCTGCAGGAGATTAAATGCCAGAAGGAAATACGCTACACAGTTATATCTATCTGGGAGAAAATCCAGTTCCGCTCAACTTGACTGTAAAGTGTATCTGGTGATTACCAGTGCATGACCAGCACAAGGAGGAAGCGAAGCTGTTCCAGTCAAGTCTGAAGGTTCTTCTGATTGTATTTTAGCTTCTAGCTTCGACCATGATAAACTTTTGAAATCCAGAACCTTCAACCAAAGGAAGATACAATTGTTGAGATGCATATCATTCATTCATTCTCAACACTCGAGTAAAGTTAGAAACATGCACAATTAACCTCTATTAATAAGGAAATAAGGAATTTTGAGTCTATTTGAAAATTTGCACCAAGAATCCATCACAAGAAATTCAATGGTTAAGAATAAACATATTAAGTATGATGATCGACTAATATACCTGCATGTCACCAAGGTAACGGCCATTGTGATTTCCACCAAAAACATACATCTTTTCCTGAACCACAGCAGCTGCATGCTGTAGAAGATAAATGCAGCATGTCAAAACCACCAAGAGAAAAGGATGGCAGCACAACAGACTAGATGGAATTTAACGATCATTGTGTGAGTAAAAAGGAGGACCTTGTAGCGAGGTTTCGGAAGCGGTCCAGAAACAGGGATGCGTGCCCACTTGTCATAAGAACTTATGGAACAGAGGCCTTCCATGGTGATTTCCTTGTCCTGAACATCAACCATCTTCCCATTCTCCACCACGACTACTTTGGACTCTTCAGAGGCCGATTTAACGGGGTGCGACTCTTTTGCACTCTAGTGATATGAAACGTTAAAAAGGTGATAAGAGATCACACATCATTCGTGGTTAAAAAAAGGAGAAAAAAAATCCAAACTCGCCTGAATGCCAGCAAATCACTGTCAAATATACCGAATTCATGGAACAATCTACATACCCCTAAACAGCAACATGCACAGAAATACCAGATTGCGTGATATGTAAACATACACCCTGCTCAAACAGTGACATGCCCTGTAGCTAAGATTTGCCTTGAACAATACCACCAATCCACCATTCCTACAAATTTCTGAGTTGTAATGCATCAACAATTTAACGAATCCTGGTTCACCTAGAATGCATCGTCTAATCCTTTGGGTAACTCGCAGCGCAGAGGAAACCTGAGATCACACGAGGAAGGAACTGACCGCCATCCCGCCGCGCTGCGCCCGGAAGGTTCCAGAGGAGGCGAGGGGCTTCGGAGCCGCACGCGAGGAGAGAGATCCCGAGCGCCCGCGGTCCGGTGGAGCTCCCTCGCGCCTTCCCGGCCACCGACGACGGCACGAGATCTGGGGTGGGGGAAGAGGGCGCCTAGAAGGATCAGGGTCCCCTTGGGGGTGGAGGTGGGGGTTGGGGGGACGCTTCTAGAAGGCTCGAGATCTGGCGAGGCGGGAGGAGGAGGCCGGCCGCCGCCGTCGCCGTCGTCGCCGCCGCTGCTGCTGCTGCTGCTACGGCGACCCGCCAAATGGGCGGCGGCTTCGAGAGGTGCGCCTCGTGATTCGTGCAAGAGGTGATCCTATTCACCCACCCTCAATATCACGTGGATGGATTAAACACAGGAACAAAGATTTTTTCTTTTATGGCTTGTTTGGTTGAGGGAGTTTGAGAGAGAGGATGGAAGATTTTAATCTCAATTTGATTAGAGAACATAAAAATTTTAAGAGGAATAGGAACGAGGAATTAATTGATTCAACTTCCACCGATCCATGCTAATGGAAAGAGTGGTAATTGAGTGAAAATTATGTCTTTAAGAGAAAAATAAATACATCTCAACCGTTCATTATTAATTATGATATAATTTTTTATATCTAAACCTACACATCAAACAAAAGACATGAATTCTCTCCTAAACACCCTCTCTTATTTCTCTCTAGCAACCAAACAAGGGATTAGAATTAAAAATCAAATTCTCATATTAATTTCATCCATCAACTCTCGCAGCTAATTTCCATGTCACCTCCCAATTATTGCCAAATTGTCGAGGTTTGCAACCGTTTGGAATTTTGGCATATGGGCTTGTTTACAAGGAGGGAATGGAACCGTTGGATTCCTTTGGAGAGGAAGCGATCAACTCTATTTTCATAGGAAAGAGAACATTTAGTTTTAGCTAAATGAAAAGGTTTGTTTTGTTTCATGCTTGCATCCGTGTCTATCTGCCTCAAATTCTTCATGCCATCCAAAATTCAAAGTTCTTATGTATTTGAATTTGTATGTTTTCCACTTTATGTTGTATTGAGACAACGACGCATAGCCCAGCAGTCTCAAGGGCAATGCATCGGTTCAAATCCTATTGGATTTAGATTATATCATCATTTTTTCTCTATTAATAATGGATGCTGATGCTATATCATATTCCTACTATGTTTGGATGGTTTGTAGGAAAATAAAGACATCAATATGAGCTTATACTTAGTGTCCTATGGAATTGAATCATATGAAGCAAATTCAAAGGATTCTTACCGATGATATTTCTTTGTTCCAAAGATGTTTGTAGGTAAATTAGGATGGAAATCCTCCGAGTCTTTACCTATTAAAAATTTCTCGATCCAAAAGAGACGTAAATTCAATTATGCTTCAAGAGAGGCCTGAAATTGCAAGCTCTCAGTATGTAAAGAAATTTCATAGAGCAAGTTTAATAGAGGTGAGAGAATTAGAAAAATATAAAATGTTAGCTCTCATGCAAAAGCTAGCTTTTTACATACTTCAAAATAAATCTATATCTATAACTATCTATAAAGCATGTAGTGTTTTCACCAAAATTTTGTTTTGCCCGACTATTTTGCGAAAACCCCTTGAGTTTTTCGAAATTAACCCACGTCCCAATACGAAAAGAAAGGGAGGGCTTGGATGAAAAAAGACCTCCTGCGCCCCTTCCTTCCGTCCCCATCCGCGCCACGCCTGCGTCGCGCCTACGCTCCTTCCTCCCATCCGCGCGCGAGCTCCGCGCCCTCCCTCCCATCCCCATCCGTGCGGCGTCTCGATTTCACCCGTTGCAACGTACGGACACAATTGTTAGTATATCTATAATCTATAACTATTTTATAAAGCAAGTAGTGTTTCACCTAAAATTTTGTTACTGGCTATTTTGCGAAAACCCCTTGAGTTTGTTCAAAATTAACCCGATCCCAATGCTTGAAAAGAAAGGAAGGGCTTGGATGAAAAGATTTCATACGCCCCTCCCCCGTCCCCATCCGCGCCACCCCTTCCTCCCGTCCCCATTCGCGCATGCGCTCCTCCTCCCATCGCATGCTCGGAGCTCCCGCACTCGCCCGCGCCTCTCCTCCGTCCCCATCCGCGCCACGCCTCGACTTCACCCGTTGCAACGCACGGACACAATTGTTAATACATTTAAATATATGGTTGTTTGGCAATTCGAGGGGAGGGGATTAGAATTTTAGATGAGAGAATTGATGGTGAGATTAATATGAGAATTTAATTTTTAATCCTAATATTTGTGTTTGGTAGAGGTGGTAGGAATGGAGGCTGATCTTATACGAAGAAAAGGAGGAATTCTCTCCCAACTCCTACCTCAGATATTGAAAAGGAGGGAGTTCCTCACTCAATTCTTCATCCCTATCCCACAAAACCTCGTCTTTCAACCAAAATATCCACATCCCTCCAAACTCCCAATTCTTTCTAAAAATTCGTTCCAACCAATCGCACCCATATAGGTGAGAAAAAGAGAGAAAAAATTAAAGACAACCTTATAACTAATCAATTATAGCTAATAGTTGGTTTTACTCTAAAAAGTCATAGTAGTTGCATTCATCAACACATGGCTGGGCAAAAAAGAAAAGGACAGAAAATGAATAATGCATCGCAAAAAATAATCTAGATTTACGTTTGATGTTTTCTCAGTACACAGCCAATGATGTTTCCAACATGTAGTACAAAGTGACAAAAGAGCGTACAACAAGTTAACAACCTATGCTCATCACGAGCATTATCGCCATCAGAAACACCACTAGTCAAGGGGCCAAAACACGGCCTTCAACTTTATTCATACATCATGTATATTTCCAGTTCCATCATCATCGCATCTCACTATCTCAGTAGCAGCAACAACAAGAAGAAAGAACCTAAGCAAGACTATGAAACTTTGTGTCCCCAGTAGTCCACCGCGCAACAAACTCGGAAACATGAACAAAGGAATTATGTTAGACACCCTGCAAGATCACTATCGACTCTCAGTGTTCCTCTTTCTTGGTAACATGTTCGTCCTGCGGAAGCGAGACAAACCGCACAATGTTTTGGACCACAGATGCTTCGACTCTGAACTTCGAGGCGATCTCGTCCACACTCATTGGGCCAGGGTGGTTATTGGACTTTCCTTGGTACAGTTGAATGATTTCGTGGACGTGCGACACGTTAATTGTTCCTGGAGGTAGTTGTCTGTGCCCGCCTTCCCCGGGTTCAGGTCTGGATGTTCTAACCTTTGGAAGTGGCCTGTTGTACTGATCTACGACGAAAGCCTGCAGGATAAGAACCACAATTAGTATGCCAATGCAAAGAAAATTTGGATATTCAAGTACAGAGTACAGAATGAAACTTATATATTCCCCGTGAACACTGATATTGTTACAAAAATATTTTCAGGCTAAAGTATTCCATTTTTTTCCATACAACGGTTACCAGGAAAAGCACATAATGGCCATAGTTATTAAGGCGTCGCCTTAGCGTCGCCTTAGCGGTAAAAAGGTAGTAGGGAGCAAGGCGTCGGCCTCGCCTTGCCTGAATTGCTTAGGGCGTCCAGAATTGTGATGGGGCGTCGCCGCGGCGTCCTATGGGTCAACAAGGCGGCTGCGCAGGGGTAAGTAGATGCAATTTAGGAAGTCAATCAGTCACTGGAGGAAGTCGAAGCAATTTGGGACCTCACATGGGATGATGTTGATAAAGCCGTCGGTGCATCAACCTCGCTTCGAGGTCGCAACCTTCCAAGGCATGCTACTAGGTCTTCCCAAGTAGTTGTATGAGTCAGACTAGGACCTACCATAGGCGTCCAAGAGGAGCGGTCTTGAACAATGAAGATGATGAAGTTGAGGAAGAAGATCCACGTGATGATGAGGATGTGAGTGAGAGTGATGAGGATGCTACTTTGGAAGATGGTGGAGACAATCTGGACTCAACAACCAATCTGGATGAGTTTGATGATGGATTTTGAGGGATATTTTGATATTTAATGCTTATCTATTATCATATTTGCTATATGACTTGTTCTATTTTTCTATATTATTATGTGTGTAAGGTGTCGCCTCGCCTTACGCCTTACCGCTTAAAAGGTAAAAAGGGGGTTGGTTGCCTTACCTTGCCTTACCGCCTTAATAACTATGATAATGGCAACAATGATGTTTCAAATAAAAGGAGAAAATTCTCGTGGTTCAGACATATGCGTTGCAACATGTATGATTTGATTACGTCCAAACTCAAGAAGTTGATTCTTTAGGTTTGGTTATTTACAGATTCATGTAATGAAATAAAAACACCAGAGGAATGGCAGAATTTCAGCATGGGGGAACAACTGAAGTTAGAGGGCTTACTTCACCCATTTCTGGCTTTCCTCCAGGCTTTGTAGTGATTCTCCCAACCATGTGCTTAAGCATCTCATCATAACTTGGATCACGCTCCTTCAGTACACCAGAGGCATCTTTTGGTTGTGTTGTGACATCTGCAGTTCATTTCTTTAAAAATCATAAACTACAAAGCAAAATAGTGGCCACGGCAATCTGAAACCTACCACCACGTAAAATGTTTTGGTACATCTCAATAAAGCTTGTGCTGAGGACTTGAGGACGTTAGCGTATCCTTCAGTTCTCTTGAAAATAATCCTCAATAAATCCTAATTGAACCATAGGATTTAGAACCCATATATTGTGTCGAAGTCACCTATCCATCAGTTAGAATTCTGATACACAGACTCAACCCACACCAAATGACCCACCAGACAATTAATCCTAGAAAGGAATATGAATTTTGATAGTAAACCCTAGCTGAATCTATGATTCTAAAACATATTCAGGTCTCAGTTAACAAAAGTGCTCCAGTGTGACGGTAGAGCAATCCTTTTACGTGGCTGGAGGCTGGCCACAAATTGACTGGAAGCTGAGTGCTTAGCAGTAAAACCCACCAAGACACAACTCCTTTTTCTCGGATATTAAGATAATAATGTGATGAGCAAACTGCGGTAATGATTTATGGAGGAACATTGACCCTCATCGCACATCACTCTCCGCTGGAAATAAGCTGTCTCACTGGAAATTGTCCTACTTTCAGTAAACATTCCACATGAGCTATCAAAACGAGCTAACCCTAAGATTAGTGTGCGCAGGTGACGAGCTTACTCCGGAGACAGACTAATTTTGGAACTAGTTTAGTTGGAATGGATAGGAATAAAATAATACTATCTCTGTTTTTAATAGATGACACCATTGACTTTTGACATGACGTTTGACCATTTATCCTATTAAAAATTTATATAAATGTCATTTATTTTGTTGTGACATGTTTTATCATTAAAAAATTTAAGTATGACTTAACTTTAGCATATTTACACATTTTTTCTAAATAAGATGAATGGTCAAACGTTATTCTAAAAGACAATGGCGTCAACTATTAAAAAACGGAGAGAGTATGTTCTTGACTCAACACAATTGGTTGTAATACTGAACAATTATTTAGAGACCCGATAGAGAGCCCAGGAGGATGCTCCCCCAATGGGATCAGTACCCGATTTCACAAAATCCGCATCAAATACACTACATTAGACAAAATAGAACCTGAATCCAATCGAACAACACGCAGGAGACATCCCTAAGCACATCATAACAGAAGATCATCAAGAATCAAAATCAGGGCCGTCTTGTTCGAGCTTCTAATCATCATCATGATGTCCCACTAGCGCCTTAAACGAGGCCTCTCAAGAACGAGTTGCTTTGTCCGGATGCAAGTTAAAGCAGATGAGAAATCTTTGATAAGTGGTGGTGTAGAGCAAATCAAAGCAAAGCATCCCGCTCTCTGTGGCGATCATTCCGAGGGGAGCATTTTTCCGCCCAGAAGCAAGCTACGGTGTCTAAGAACCGAACGAAATGGGAGCACTAATGCAATCCGTACCGTCCTGGGACACGCCGAGCCCGTCCTGCCCCGCGCCGCCGCCGGCGCCCGCCGGCGACGCCCGCTGCGGCGGCGGCGCAGGCGGATGGTGATGAGGAGGGGGCCTCGGCGGGGGCGCCGGAGTGTGAGGGGCCCGCACGCGCCCCGCGGCGCCACGCAGGGCCTGGCCCATGTGGCTCCGGCCGCCGCAGCCGCAGCCGCCGCCGCCGAGGAGGAGGAGGAGGGGAGGGGACGAGACGAGGCGGCGCGGAGGTGGCCACGCGTGCGGGGGCCGCGAGAGGCGAGAGCTTCGTCGGTTGGGTTCTCCGGTGGCGACGCGGGTTGGGTTTTTGGCCCAAATGGGTATCTCTCCGGCCCAAAACCAAATGTAAAGATTGAAATTAGAAAACGCAGTTTTTTCTAGTACAATTTCAAGTAAATTTTTCAAAAAATACATATACAGATCTACTCCTTTCATTATAAAATAAACGAACCTACATATTATAATACTACAAATCTTATGATCCATAATATGTGTTAAAAGCTTTATCACGAAACAATTTGTTTGAGGCATAGGCTCTATTTGATTTAGATAAAATGTGATGGTGACGCTATTTGGTGAGAATCTTTGATTTCTCAGCTTCTGGTTAGTTATTTATTTTTTGAATTCTGTAGTCAATGGTTCCCAAAATCTAGATTGATTACAGCACATGCAACAGCAGCCAAAACCATAAAAAATCCCTATTTTTAATAAATTTGAAGGGAATTTAGCTTTCAACAAATTATCTATCTTATTCCAAAAAATTTGCTTCCCTTTCCCATCTTTTCCGTTCCTTACAAATAGAGCGAGAGGCTGGCGCCCAATATATCTCACGCGCAACTCTCCCGCGCTGCATTTGGGTTCGCGCACTGCTCTGTCCACCGCCGTCGTTCTGTCCACGCCGCCGCATCGTAATCCTCCCCCGCCGTGTACAGATGACGGGTGTTTTAAGGATATGTACAGTGAGTCTTTATAAGCTGTCTATTAAAAAAAGTCTTTCCTCACGCGTAGACGGACGCGTCGTCGTTCGCGAAGAGATGAGATGTGTCTCGTCTTGAAGAGTGAAGACGCACGGCGACGCATTGTACGTGTCGTCTGGCTTGCTCGGCGTCGTTCGGATGCGCGCATCTCCATCTCAGTCCCCGCGCGCAAGGAAGGAAACTTCTCCTCGCGCGCCTCCTCTCCCCCGCCTCCTCCGCCTTGGCGCGCCCGCCTCCCTCCGTTTGCCCACGCCGCCGCCGCCGCCTCTCCCCCCCACGCCTCGTGCGTCGGCTCTCCCCATCTCCATCCGTCTCCTTCTCGCGCGCCCGCCGTCCCCCGCCGTAGTCCGCCACCGAATCCATCTCCATCCGCCGCCGCCGCCGCCGCGCTCCTTCTCAACAGTTCGCATCGCCGCCCGCCGCCTTCATCCACCTTGGGCCACGTCGCCTCCCCTTCCCCGCAGCCGATTCGTCCGGCCAGGCCAGGCGCGCCGAGATGTCGACTCCGGGCAGCCTAGGAAGAAGAAGGGGTCAACTTCGTCGGCGTTGAATGCGGCAGCAACCCCACCCCAGACCCTACGTCGCGGTTCCTGCCCGATGCGAAGTAATGCTCCCCTTGGTCATGGTGGTGAAAGCTCGGCGCCGACGGCTGTCTCACTCGGTTTTGGTGGTGGCTCGGCGTCAACGTCCCGCTCTCGGACGTGGTGGCTCCGGTGATTTTTCTTCTCCAACGCGGCGCCATTTTTACCCCAATTCTTCCACAGCTTGTTGGAATGCGACCGGCGGTGATCCATCTTCTCCAGGATTTCTTCGTTCAGCAGATTGGGATGCTTCATGGTAATGACGAATAACTGCTGCCGAAACTCGGTTTCGGCAATTGAAAATTAGGGGTGCAGTCAAGATCGCCAAGCACAATGGGTTAGGTGGAAAACAAGGATTTAGATAGGTTCAGGCCCTCTCGTGAGGTAATACCCTACTCTTGTTTCGGGGATTTGATCCGCCGAGTGTATATTGATATCAAGATCTAAGGCTGAAAGCTAATAGCTTATAAAGCATATCCCTCAAGGGACGCCCCTTACCCCCCTTATATAGTCTTTGGAGACGGGCTTACAAATCGAAAACCTTATCTTACTCTAAGTCGGTTTCCTCAATCTTACCAAACCGTGACTATGAGCCGTTGCCTTATCTAATCGGCAACGTAATACCCAAGTCATAGTTAGTTTACATATTTGGCAGGCGCAACCTATCCCTATCTCCAGTCGGATAAGCTTGCCATGTAGATATCCGATTGCCATAATCTCCACAGTAGCCCCCGAGTCCTTTGCAGTCGACGAGATAACTCAGTCTCGAACCAAGATAGTACACAGCCAAACAACTCTTTGGCCGAGTGCTTCTGGCGCCGAGTGATTCCATCACCTCTGCCTGAATCTCCCGAGTGGCTCCAAAGACTATGAAGGGCTGGAAAATATTCAAAAAATAAATACCTAGGTGCATCTCTCGATGAACCTAATTAGGTGTAGCCCCGACTGTGTGGTTAGCCAAAAACAGACTAAACATATAGTCAAGAACTATAAAAATCATTCTCATGTAGATGCTTAGCTCAAGCTAAAGCAACCTCATCACTCGGCAAGCTCGTGCTTATCCGAGTGAATTTGCCCGAGTCATCTCAGAACAAATAACTCAATCAACCCTCGTGAGTGAAAAGTACTCGGTAAGCTCATGTTTATCCGAGTGGATCTGCCCAAGTTATCTCGGAACAAATATTTTAATCATCCCTCATGGGTAAACAAGTTTTTCAGTCATCTGAAAAATACGACCAAAATATTAAATAGCTCCTGCCATAATATTGGTCTCAATCTAAAAAAAATCTTCACCAAGGTGGAAAAATAGTATTGATATAATCATTTAATCAAATACTTAAAAACCAAACAGTCCCTGTCATCAAGGCACCATAAAAAGCTTAAGCTGTTTGTCACCTTTCAAATTGCATCGTGCCAACTTCTCATGAAGTTGTGCAAACCGCGGTATGAAAGAATTTCCAAAGGTACGGGGCACTCGGACACATGCATATTGCCAAAGCAAATCGCTTAAGTTCATCCACTTAAGTCCCTAAGGACACGCGTCGCCGCACCTTAGCCGGGCCGCAAGTTTCTCATGGGCTCGGCCCAATCGCGAGAAAACCTAGCACAATCCTCAAATCTCTTACAAAGCTTCGAGGTCATCCCCACCACTTCGTCTTCCCAGAAAAAATTCCCCAATCACAACACTGTTCACCAGCTTGCAGCGGAGAACCCTAAGCTCTTGCGCGCACCCAATCCATCAGTCTAGAAGCTCACGCTTCATCACCAACCAGCCTCCGCATCCTCCTTCACAGGTCCCCATCTCAAATCCCCATCTTCCAGGCCAGATCCACTTCCCCGCAAACCACATTCATGGTAGGAGAGAAGAAGATCCCTTTTTGAGCAGTGGACTACCTCGGATGTGAAGGAGTCCACCCTCAAGGAGATGGTGAAACACGGAGTCCTTCCTCCTAGGGAAATCGTGGGCTGGCGCCCGGCGACCGGTGAGGAGTTCCCCACTCCAAACACCGGTGAACTCGTCATTTTTACTTCTTTCTTTTACTTCAGCTTCAGTATCCCCACCTCTGAGTTCTTTAGAGGACTTCTTGACTACTATGTCCTTCGGCTTTATCATTTGAACCCAAACTCCATGCTCCACATAGCCCTTTTCATCCATGTGTGCAAAGCTTTCCTTGGTATTCTTCCCCACTTTCAACTCTTCCGACGCATGTTCTACCTCAAGCAGCATCCAAATAAGGATCAACCCTGCATCGTCGGTGGAGTGGGCTTCCAACTCCGCGGATCCCTCCGCAAGGAGTATTTTTCTCTCCCCTTGAAATCTTCTAACAAGGGCTGGCATGCGAGCTGGTTCTACATCAACAATCTTGAACCCAACCTGTCAGACTTCGTTGGCCTTCCCCCCGTGCCCAGGCCTACCTGGAGCACTGTGCCAGTAGCCCAAGACTGGGATGAAGCCAACAAGTTGCTAGCCAGGATCTTGGAAATGAAGCAAAAAGGTCTTCGAGGCGAGCAGATCACTCGGCACTTCATTAGGAGCCGACTAGCTCCGATCAAGGAGCGATCTAAGTCAGCTTTTGAGTACGAGGGCGAGAGGGACCCCAATCGGGAAGACCGTGACTCCCTCAGCTTCGAGATCTTGAAGATCCGCATGTACAAGGTCTTCTCGACTGGAATTGCAGTCAAACGCAGCCTCATGCTGCCAGTCCTCCCATACAGCCTATATCACCCTCCTCCTCCGGTAAGCCGACTTAACTCCTTCACTGCCTTGCAATCTTGATGTCACACTTCTTAGTGTTGTAAGAATCTTTCTTGCAGGAAAATGCCTCCATCATTTCGAAGCCATATAAAATTCCTCACGACGACGTGCCGACTCGGCCTGCCAAGAAGCCAGCCGGTGGCGTGAAGATCCAGGGTGATCCAGCCAGGAAGAGGACAGCCCCGAGCGAAGACATCAGTAAGCGGGCAAGCAAGAGGAGGCTGATCATTGATGACTCGGATGACGATGTCCCAGCCCCTCAAACCGAAGCGACCCCTCCAAGGCCGTCGTCGAAAGCAGCGCCCAAAATCCGTCGGTCGACCAGGTACATCTTATGACCAAAATTGAGTTCTTTGTTGAAAATTCCTTCGTCTTCATCCCGACTGCGCCTGTCGTTCGCTTGGCAGGAGGCCTCAAGATATAGAACCCGCCGGGCAGAGTGAGGGACCAACGCCAGCTGCAACAACCGGGGCATCAAAGCCTGCGGAGCCAAAACCCCGGAGCCCTCTCTCGAGCGAGAGCGCTCCGGGTGGAAGGCCCTCACCTCCCAGCGACAATACCTCAAGGAGGGAGCATCCGACCGCTAGCCGGGATACCCCGACTGGAAACTAGTCGGCTGCCGAAGAGCCCCCGACCGTTACTCAAAGAAACCCCGACTGAAAACTAGTCGGGCAAAAGTCAAGAAAGGAAGAGCAATGGCAAGGCCGGTTAAAGATCCACCACTCAAAACCGCAAGTCTTGAATCAATCTCTTAACTTTTCAATCTCTAGTCAATTCTTCCCTCATCTTCATTCACTCCTTCTGAACCAATCAGCCAAAGTAGAGGAGATTCCCGGGTTGCGTCTTAAAACACCGGGTTCCCCGATCAAGATTGAGTGGCGGGATTTGGAAGGCCGAGACAAGGCATCATCTTAAATAAACAAATGGAAAGCGAAGAAAGAGATGCGCTTGTAAGCGGCTGAATGAAGCGACTCGGCCGCTAAACGTAAGTCCCGATCCTTTTCGTTGTAGCATCATCGTCTCTTTTCGATCGACCAACTTCGGATCTTGAGCGCGAGAGGGAGTACTCGCCGATCAATGGCCAAGTCCGATGCACTCGAGAAGTTGGTCCCGCATCGAACTCTCGAAAAACATCCGGCAAGAACGAAGACCACTCGAGAGAAAGCGCATCGAGGGAAGTGGCCCTCGGGAGAGAAATAGCCGAACTCCGGGAGGAGAACCTCGACCTCCGGGGTTCGGTCGGGAGTAAGCTTACCCCTCTCGGTCTCTTTATGCCTTTAATTGTATTCTGTGCTGATCTTGGTTGTTAATGACCTTCTTGTTGTAGAAAATTAATCGGAGGTCCACTTGCTTCAAACCTAGCTAGAAGCAATCGGTATCGCAAAGGCCGAGCCGGAGACCGAATTTGAAGGTGAGCCTCTTCAAAACAACGTTCTCTGTGTTGCTTCGTTTTCGAATGCTTTGTGTGATCGTAAGCCTTTGGCAGCTTACAAGGTCAAGACCCGAGCCCAATACGATGTTTTGATTGAGAGGGTCAAACAAGCTGAAAAAGTCAGGGAGGACGTGGCTAACGCGGCGAAGCCGATCCTGCTGTCGTTGTTCCATAACGGAGTCGGGGCCGCTCGTTGGACCCCGTCGAGATCTTTTGATAAGCTTAGGCGAGCCCCGACCAATATTTGGTCAACATTTCCGAGGCGGCTATCATGGGAGCGGGCTTCGCCCTTGCACAGACGAAGTCGCTCTACCCTCGAGTGGACATTGATTCAGTCAGGGAGGGCTTCACCGATGGCACTTCAGATGAGCAAGCCCTTGAATTGATTAGTGACGCACAGTAATCGGCCAAAAAGGTGGCTGCTGATGTAGTGAATCACTTCCGACCTTGATTGTCTTGTGAACATTGTATGCAACTTTCGATGTAGACTTTGTAAATATTCGGTTTATTTATGTTAATGCCTTGATCCGAGTTTTTATGTAAAATTTCTTAAGTAATTTTCGTCCGATTGTCACCAAGCCTAAGCTTGATTAGGTCATCAAAAAATTCTCAGTCCTTATACGTTGAACTCGAACCAAGGAACATTGAACAATGATAAACCGAATATGCATAAGTTGCTGAAGAAAACTATGCTTTATTGACATATGTACAACCCCATTGCTAACTCAAGAAGTCATCTTGCTTGAGTTTGGCGATCAAGAAAGCATGAAACTTAAGGCAATTTAAGCATAGTATTATCGAAGATGTTCGATGTTCCAGAGTTCTCCACCATGGATCCGTCTTCACGTTTTAGTCGATATGCGCCCGGCCGAGTCACCTCGCGATTATATATGGTCCTTCCCATAGGGGAGATAACTTGTGACGGTCCTTGGTGGTCTGAATCTTGCGTAGAACCAGATCGCCAACGATGAAAGCTCATGCTCGAACGTTGCAACTGTGGTATCGTCGAGCCCTTGAAGATATTTTGCCGACCGGATGAGGGCGCCTCGCGGCCTCTTCCGGTCGGGTGAGGTCATCCACTATGTCAGGTCGTAGAGTTCATCGTTGAAGCTGCGGACTCGGAGGGATTCGTACTCCATCTTGTTTGGCAACATGGCTTCTGCGCCATAGACCAAAAATAAAGGAGTTTGGCCGGTAGCCTGACTGGGCGTGGTCCACAGAGACCATAGAACCGAGGGGAGCTCCTGAACCCACTTGCCGGCATAAGGACTTAGGCGATCAAACACTCGGGCCTTGATGCCTTGAAGGACCATGCCGTTGGCATGCTCAACTTGTCCATTGCTTTTGGGATGTGCAACCGACGCATAGCAGATTTTGATCCCAAAGTCTTCGCAACATTCCTTGAAGATGCCTCCAGTGAATTGAGTCCCATTGTCGGTTATAATTCTGTTTGGGACGCCGAACCGGTGCACGATGTTGAGGATGAAGTCCGTGCCTTGTCGGCGGTGATTGTAGCAACCGGCTTAGCCTCGATCCATTTAGAAAATTTGTCAATTGCGACGAATAGGTGTGTGAATCCTCCTGGAGCCTTCTTGAAAGGGTCGACCATGTCTAAGCCCCATACCGCAAACGACCTGGATAATGGGATGGTTTGTAGCTCTTAGGCTGAGATATGGCTCTGTCGGGCGAAGAACTGGCAACCTTCACAAGTTCGTACCACTTTGTCGGCGTCGGAGATCGTCGTGAGCCAGAAGAAACCTTGTCTGTAGGCTTTGCCCACCAAGGTGCACGCTGCCGCGTGGCTTTCGCATATGCCCGAGTGGATGTTTTGGAGTAGCTGTCGTCCCTCCTCAGGTGTGATGCATCTCATTAGGACTCCGGAGGGACTTCTCTTGTATAAATCAGAGTCAACCATGACATAAGCCTGACAATGACGTCGGACACGTTCTGCCTCATCCCGGTCTTCCGGCAGCTCTTGCTGAGTTAAAAATTTGATGAGTGGTGTCCTCCAGTCGGCGTCGATCATGGTGGCTTCGTTTGCAGTTTGCTCGTTGGGAATTGGTTTGGCTGCAACAGTTGGTTCGTAGAGATGCTCTACAAAAAGTCTGTTGGAGCGGCTTCTCGCTTGGACCCGAACTGCGCCAACTCGTCAGCTGCCTCATTATTATGTCTTAGGACGTGGGATAGTTCCAGTCCATCAAACCTGTCTTCAAGTTTGCGAACTTCTTGCCGGTAGGCCTCCATGGTGTCGTTTAGACAGGACCAGTCCTTCATCACTTGGTTCACAACCAGCTGGGAATCCCCTTTCACGACGAGCCGACGTATCCCGAGTGAAACTGCGAGCCGCAGTCCATGTAGCAGGGCTTCATACTCGGCGACGTTGTGTGAGGCGGAGAAGTGAAGGTGGAGAACGTATCTTAGCCTTTCCCCCATCGGGGAGATCAGCACGACTCCTGCTCCCAAGCCGGTGATCCTCTTGGATCCGTCGAAGTGCATGGTCTAGTATTGAAGGTCTTCCCGAGGTACGTCTTCTTGCTGTTCGGTCCACTCGGCCAAGAAGTCCACCAGGGCTTGTGACTTCACAGACGTCCTCACCTTGAAGGTTAAGTCCAGCGGCATCAGCTCCAGGGCCCACTTCGCGATGCGCCCAGTCGCCTCCCGGTTGTGGATGACATCGCCGAGTGGAAAGGAAGTGATAACGGTGACCGAGTGACCCTGAAAGTAGTGTGCCAATTTTCTCGCGGTTATCAGAACACCATATAGCAGTTTTGTACCTAAGGGTAGCGAATTTTGGCTCCTGCCAGCACTTCGCTGACGAAGTAGATCGACCTCTGAATCTTCTGGACCCGCCCTTCTTCTTCACGCTCGACCACGAGAACCATACTAACCACTTGGTGAGTGGCTGAAACGTATAGTAGCAGGGGCTCTTGGGGCTGGGGTGAGGCTAGGACGGGCGGTGTTGTGAGGAACTCTTTAAAATCTTCAAAGGCCTTATGGGCTTCCGGAGTCCACTGGAAGTCGTCCGTTTTCTTTAACAACCTGAAGAAAGACATGCCGTGTTCGCCGAGTCGATAGATGAAGCGACTTAGCGCTGCCATGCAGCCAGTGAGCTTCTGGACGTCCTTCTGGTTACTCGGGGGCTTCATGCTCAGGATAGCATTGATTTTTTCTGGATTGGCTTCAATGCCGCGATGTGACACCATGAAGCCGAGCAGTTTGCCTGATGGAACGCCGAACGTGCACTTCTCCGAGTTCAACTTCATTCTGAAGGCCCGAATGTTTGCGAAGGTTTCTTCTAGGTCGGCAATCAGGTCTTCTTTCTGCTTGGTCTTGATGACGACATCGTCGACATAAGCTTCCACGTTCTTCCCAATCTGCGTCTGAAAACATCTCTAGATCATGCGTTGGTATGTGGCCCCGGCGTTCTTCGGGCCGAAGGGCATCGTGATGTAGCAGTAGGCCCCAAACGGCGTGATGAACGATGTTTTCAGCGATGGATTCCTTCAAGCTGATTTGGTGGTAGCCCGAGTAACCAAAAGTTTAAGAGTTGGCAGCATTGTTGAGTCCACGACTTGGTCGATGCGAGGCAGCCGGAATGGATCTTTGGGGTAGGCTTTGTTGAGGTCGGTGTAGTCAACGCACATGCGCCATTGCCCCGTCTTTTTCCGGACCAAAACCGGGTTGGCCAACCAGTCGGGATGTAAAACCTCCTTGTTAAAACCGGCGGCTAAGAGCTTTGTGAGCTCTTCCTTGATGGCGTCTTTTTGATCTGAGCGAACTGCGTAATCGTTGTTTGATTGGCTTCGCGTCATCTTTGACGTGTAAAGAGTGCTCGATCACCTCCCTAGGAATTCCAGGCATATCAGATGGTTTCCAAGCAAAAACATCTTTATTATTTTGGAGGAAGGTGATGAGCGCACTTTCCTATTTAGGATCTAGTTCAGCGCCGATTACAACGGTTTTTGAGGGATCCGATGGATCAAGGGAGATCTTCTTAGTTTTGGCATCGCCGGTTCCCGATTTGGCTATCTTCTTCGTGGGGATTTCACCCTCTGCCAAAGTCGATGTGGCTAATCGGATTTCTTGCTGGCCACGTGATCTCTCGTGAGATTGGGCCATGTCGCAGCTCTCCTTGTCGCAGGTGAAGGCTTGTTTTACGTCGCTGCGCAAGGTGATGACGTCGTTTGGACCCGGCATCTTCATGCGAGAGGTAGGTGTAATGGGGTATCGCCATGAACTTGGCGAGTGCGGGCCTTTCGATGATTGCGTGGTAAGCCGTCTCGAAGTTGGCCACCTCGAAAGTGATGTTCTTCGTTCGGAAATTCTCTCGAACTCCGAAGGTGACCGGAAGGGCGATGTGTCCGAGTGACGTAGATGACGGCCGGGATAACTCCATGGAAGGGGCGAGCTTGCCTTCGCCAGCTCTCGGGATCTCGCATCTCGTCTAAGGTCTTGGCGAACAAAATATTAAGGGCGCTGCCCCCATCGATGAGGACACGCTTGAGCTTGATGTTGCGGACCACCGGGTCTAACACCAGTGGATAGCGTCCCGGGTGAACCACTCGGTCGGGATGATCCGAGCGGTCAAACGTGATGGCCACCTCCGACCATCGTAGGTACGTGGGACCTCGGGTTGCGCCACGTTGACCTCGCGGTCGGTTAGCTTCTTTCCTCTTGGATTCATAGGCTTGCGGCCCCGAAGATGTGATTCAGCTCGCCCACGGGGTCTTGAAAAGGCTCGGCGTTTCAAGGGTTGTTCTTCTTGGTGCCCGATGGACCGGCTTCATCGTCGGCTTCTTGTTGAGTATGCCGCATATTGCTCGGAGAACTGTTTATAAATAAAACGAGTCCTTAGCCGCGTGCTTGTGATTGGGATGATGCGTGCACTTGGGCGTTCATGATGGCGTCGTAGGCCGTGACTCGGGGCGACGTTGGGAGTTGGACGTCGCGGCAACTAGGTCTTCGGTCGACGCTTGCGGTCCTTCGGCCTGGTTGTTGTAGCCGTTGTCCTTCTTAGGATGTCGGCTTCCTCCGATTGCTTGTCGTCCCTCCCGTCGGGCCGGTCTTGGCGCGTCGCTTTGATTGCGTCGCTGGACTTGGCATACGAGTTCACCATCTCGAACATCGCTTCACCGTCTTCGGTGGCTTGCGCCCAAACTTTTCGATCAACGGCTCATCACGGACTCCCTTCGGAAGGCGGCGATGATGATGTCGTCGGTGATGTTGGGGATCTTGTTGCGCTTTTCGGAGAAGCGCCGAATGTAATCCTTCAAAGGCTTATCCGGCTTCGGACGACGTTGTAGAGATCGAAGTGGGTTCCGGGCCTCTCGAAGGTGCCACGGAAGTTGGCGATGAAGTGGTCCCTTAACTCACTCCACGAGCCGATCGAGCCTCTTGGCAAGCTCGTGAGCCAGTTCCTGGCTGAGTTGGCAAGGGCCATAGGCAGGTAATTGGCCATGGCTTTATTGTCGTCTCCTGCCGCACGAATGGCGAGGGTGTACACGGTTAGCCACGACTCGGGGTCGGTCTTCCCATCGTACTTCTCGATTCCGGTCGGCTTGAATCCGTTCGGCCAATGCACTCGGTGAAGATCCCAGTGAAGGCGGGTACTCCATCGTCATTCTTTGTTGGGGATCCCCTTCGATCTTCTCGGGAGCGTTGCTCTCGTTCTTGATAACGCCGGTCAAGGACTTCCCGCAGATCACTCGGTGAGTCCTTGACAGCGGCTTTGGTAGTCGGAGTCGTTCTTTGCGGCGGACCCGTTGGTGGACGGGTGGACGTCCGTGTCGCTTATTGCGGGAGTCGGCCGATTGCTCCCGATTCTTGCGCGTGGTCTCGTGGCGGAGGTCTCTTGACCTAGTCGCCGACCGGTCTGGCACGGGCCTCTTGTAATCCCTTGACCTCAGCGGCGGGAGTCGGCTTCTGTCGGGCGTTTCTGCCACGAACTCAGTCGGTCTTCGGGCTGAGGTGGAGGGAGGACCGTTGGTCGTAGCCGCGATGATGGTCTTGATCTTGTCCAAGATTAGCATTACGTCGGGGCGCCGTTTCGATAACAAAGTCCAGGAGTGTGAGGGCAGCGACGGCGTTCGCCGTGACGTCTAAAAATGTTGGTGTTGCGGACTCGCGTTTGAAGTATGGCCTCTTGAGCGAATCGTCCGGCTGCTCTCAGATCCTGTTTTCTTCTGTTGGCTTCCTCCTTGCGCTTCTTCTCTTCTTCTGCCAGCTTGCGCTCTTGCTCAAGTGTGGCTCGTTCTTCCTCTGCGAGCCAACGGGCCATGGCTGAGTCGGTCTCGGCCACCTCAGCCATGAGGACATCGAAGCACTTCGGCTTGTAGTCCTTGTCACAGTCGGAGTCGTCAGCTTCGTCCGAGGGGATGTCGTAAAGGTTATCAAAGCCTGAGGAGCTGAGGTACTCGTCGAGCTCCGAGGATGAGCATGACCCGAACGGTTGGAGGATGACCGCGACTTCCCTCGAGCCTGGGTTGCTTGGATCTGGATCGTTCCAGTCCGAGTCGTAGCTTGATGGCATGGACCCCTCCGAGTGGGTCGACCTCGACTCGGCGGAGAGAAGATTGCAGTAGATCTCAGCGGCGTTTGGTAGTCCAAACGGCGCCGAGAGGATTTCTCCCGAGTAGATTGGTTCCGACGGGGAGGTGAGAAGACCGCTGCAGATCTCAGCGGCGTTCGGTAGCCCAAACGGCGCTGAGTGAGTTCTTTCGTCGGAGTGGATGGACTGCATCTTGGAGCTCAAGATTTTGTCACAGATTTTGGTGTTGTTCGGCAGCCCAAACGACGCCGAGTGGGTTTCCCCTCCCGACTCGTCTGAATCCGAGTCGAAGGAGGAGAACTTGTTGAAGTCGTTGGCGGCGAAGTCGCCGATGCCTGAAGAAGATCCCATCACGCTTGCCGGTGAGATTGTCGAAGAAGTCTTGACGCGCGGGCCCCTACCTGGTGCGCCAACTGTCGAAACTCGGTTTCGGCAATAGAAAATTAGGGGTGCAGTCAAGATCGCCAAGCACAATGGGTTAGGTGGAAAACAAGGATTTAGACAGGTTCAGGCCCTCTCGTGAGGTAATACCCTACTCCTGTTTCGGGGATTTGATCCGCCGAGTGTATATTGATATCAAGATCTAAGGCTGAAAGCTAATAGCTCATAAAGCATATCCCTCAAGGGACGCCCCTTACCCCACTTATATAGTCTTGGGAGGCGGGCTTACAAATCGGAAACCCTATCTTACTCTAAGTCGGTTTCCTCAATCTTACCAAACCGTGACTATGAGCCGTTGCTTTATCTAATCGGCAACGTAATACCCAAGTCATAGTTGGTTTACATATTTGGCAGGCGCAACCTATCCCTATCTCCAGTCGGATAAGCTTGCCATGTAGATATCCGATTGCCATAATCTCCACAGTAGCCCCCGAGTCCTTTGCAGTCGACGAGATAACTCAGTCTCGAACCAAGATAGTACACAGCCAAACAACTCTTTGGCCGAGTGCTTCTGGCGCCGAGTGATTCCATCACCTCTGCCTGAATCTCCCGAGTGGCTCCAAAGACTATGAAGGGCTGGAAAATATTCAAAAAATAAATACCTAGGTGTATCTCTCGATGAACCTAATTAGGTGTAGCTCCGACTGTGTGGTTAGCCAAAAACAGACTAAACATATAGTCAAGAACTATAAAAATCATTCTCATGTAGATGCTTAGCTCAAGCTAAAGCAACCTCATCACTCGGCAAGCTCGTGCTTATCCGAGTGAATTTGCCCGAGTCATCTCAGAACAAATAACTCAATCAACCCTCGTGAGTGAAAAGTACTCGGTAAGCTCATGTTTATCCGAGTGGATCTGCCCGAGTTATCTCGGAACAAATATTTTAATCATCCCTCATGGGTAAACAAGTTTTTCAGTCATCTGAAAAATACGACCAAAATATTAAATAGCTCCTGCCATAATATTGGTCTCAATCTAAAAAAAATCTTCACCAAGGTGGAAAAATAGTATTGATATAATCATTTAATCAAATACTTAAAAACCAAACAGTCCCTGTCATCAAGGCAGCCATAAAAAGCTTAACTGTTTGTCACCTTTCAAATTGCATCGTGCCAACTTCTCATGAAGTTGTGCAAACCGCGGTATGAAAGAATTTCCAAAGGTACAGGGCACTCAGACACATGCATATTGCCAAAGCAAATCTGCTTAAGTTCATCCACTTAAGTCCCTAAGGACACGCGTCAGGCCGCACCTTAGCTGGGCCGCAAGTTTCTCATGGGCTCGGCCCAATCGCGAGAAAACCTAGCACAATCCTCAAATCTCTTACAAAGCTTCGAGGTCATCCCCACCACTTCGTCTTCCCAGAAAAAATTCCCCAATCACAACACTGTTCACCAGCTTGCAGCGGAGAACCCTAAGCTCTTGCGCGCACCCAATCCATCAGTCTAGAAGCTCACGCTTCATCACCAACCAGCCTCCGCATCCTCCTTCACAGGTCCCCATCTCAAATCCCCATCTTCCAGGCCAGATCCACTTCCCCGCAAACCACATTCATGGTAGGAGAGAAGAAGATCCCTTTTTGAGCAGTGGACTACCTCGGATGTGAAGGAGTCCACCCTCAAGGAGATGGTGAAACACGGAGTCCTTCCTCCTAGGGAAATCGTGGGCTGGCGCCCGGCGACCGGTGAGGAGTTCCCCACTCCAAACACCGGTGAACTCGTCATTTTTACTTCTTTCTTTTACTTCGGCTTCAGTATCCCCACCTCTGAGTTCTTTAGAGGACTTCTTGACTACTATGTCCTTCGGCTTTATCATTTGAACCCAAACTCCATGCTCCACATAGCCCTTTTCATCCATGTGTGCGAAGCTTTCCTTGGTATTCTTCCCCACTTTCAACTCTTCCGACGCATGTTCTACCTCAAGCAGCATCCAAATAAGGATCAACCCTGCATCGTCGGTGGAGTGGGCTTCCAACTCCGCGGATCCCTCCGCAAGGAGTATTTTTCTCTCCCCTTGAAATCTTCTAACAAGGGCGGCATGCGAGCCGGTTCTACATCAACAATCTTGAACCCAACTGTCGACTTCGTTGGCCTTCCCCGTGCCTGGCCTACCCGGAGCACCGTGCCGATAGCCCAAGGCGGGATGAAGCCAACAAGTTGCTAGCCGAGATCTTGGAAATGAAGCAAAAAGGTCTTCGAGGCGAGCGGATCACTCGGCACTTCATTAGGAGCCGACTAGCTCCGATCAAGGAGCGATCTAAGTCGCTTTTGAGTACGAGGGCGAGAGGGACCCCAATCGGGAAGACCGTGACTCCTCGGCTTCGAGATCTTGAAGATCCGCATGTACAAGGTCTTCTCGACGGAATTGCAGTCAAACGCAGCCTCATGCTTGCCGTCCTCCCATACATCCTATATCACCCTCCTCCTCCGGTAAGCCGACTTAACTCCTTCACGCCTTGCAATCTTGATGTCACACTTCTTAGTGTTGTAAGAATCTTTCTTGCGGAAAATGCCTCCATCATTTCGAAGCCATATAAAATTCCTCACGACGACGTGCCGACTCGGCCTGCCAAGAAGCCAGCCGGTGGCGTGAAGATCCAGGGTGATCCAGCCAGGAAGAGGACAGCCCCGAGCGAAGACATCAGTAAGCGGGCAAGCAAGAGGAGGCTGATCATTGATGACTCGGATGACGATGTCCCAGCCCCTCAAACCGAAGCGACCCCTCCAAGGCCGTCGTCGAAAGCGGCGCCAAAATCCGTCGGTCGACCGGTACATCTTATGACCAAAATTGAGTTCTTTGTTGAAAATTCCTTCGTCTTCATCCCGATTGCGCTTTGTCGTTCGCTGCGGGGAGGCCTCAAGATATAGAACCCGCCGGGCAGAGTGAGGGACCAACGCCAGCTGCAACAACCGGGGCATCAAAGCTGCGGAGCCAAAACCCCGAGCCCTCTCTCGAGCGAGAGCGCTCCGGGTGGAAGGCCCTCACCTCCCGGCGACAATACCTCAAGGAGGGAGCATCCGACCGCTAGCCGGATACCCCGATCGGAAACTAGCCTGCCGCCAAAGAGCCCCGACCGTTACTCAAAGAAACCCCGATCGAAAACTAGTCGGGCAAAAGTCAAGAAAGGAAGAGCAGCCGGGCAGTGCCGGTTAAAGATCCAGCCACTGAAACCAGTAAGTCTTGAATCAATCTCTTAACTTTTCAATCTCTAGTCAATTCTTCCCTCATCTTCATTCACTCCTTCGAACCAATCGCCAAAGTAGAGGAGATTCCCGTGGTTGCGATCTTGAAACACAGGTTCCCCCGATCAAGATTGAGTGGCGGGATTTGGAAGGCCGAGACAAGGCATCATCTTGAATAAACAAATGGAAAGCGAAGAAAGAGATGCGCTTGTAAGCAGCCTGAATGAAGCGACTCGACTGCTAAACGTAAGTCCTGATCCTTTTCTGTTGTAGCATCATCGTCTCTTTTCAGTCGACCAACTTCAGATCTTGAGCGCAGAGGGAGTACTGCCGATCAATGGCCAAGTCCGATGCACTCGAGAAGTTGGTCCCGCATCTGAACTCTCTGAAAAACATCCAGCAAGAACTGAAGACCACTCGAGAGAAAGCTGCATCGAGGGAAGTGGCCCTCAGGAGAGAAATAGCCGAACTCCGGGAGGAGAACCTCGACCTCCGGGGTTCAGTCGGGAGTAAGCTTACCCCTCTCGGTCTCTTTATGCCTTTAATTGTATTCTGTGCTGATCTTGGTTGTTAATGACCTTCTTGTTGTAGAAAATTAATCGGAGGTCCACTTGCTTCAAACCTAGCTAGAAGCAATCAGTATCAGCAAGGCCGAGCTGGAGACCGAATTTGAAGGTGAGCCTCTTCAAAACAACGTTCTCTGTGTTGCTTCGTTTTCGAATGCTTTGTGTGATCGTAAGCCTTTGGCAGCTTACAAGGTCAAGACCCGAGCCCAATACGATGTTTTGATTGAGAGGGTCAAACAAGCTGAAAAAGTCAGGGAGGACGTGGCTAACGCGGCGAAGCCGATCCTGCTGTCGTTGTTCCATAACGGAGTCGGGGCCAGCTCGTTGGACCCCGTCGAGATCTTTTGATAAGCTTAGGCGAGCCCCTGACCAATATTTGGTCAACATTTCCGAGGCGGCTATCATGGGAGCGGGCTTCGCCCTTGCACAGACGAAGTCGCTCTACCCTCGAGTGGACATTGATTCAGTCAGGGAGGGCTTCACCGATGGCACTTCAGATGAGCAAGCCCTTGAATTGATTAGTGACGCACGATGTCGGCCAAAAAGGTGGCTGCGATGTAGTGAATCACTTCCGACCTTGATTGTCTTGTGAACATTGTATGCAACTTTCTGATGTAGACTTTGTAAATATTCAGTTTATTTATGTTAATGCCTTGATCCGAGTTTTTATGTAAAATTTCTTAAGTAATTTTCGTCCGACTGTCACCAAGCCTAAGCTTGATTAGGTCATCAAAAAATTCTCAGTCCTTATACGTTGAACTCGAACCAAGGAACATTGAACAATGATAAACCGAATATGCATAAGTTGCTGAAGAAAACTATGCTTTATTGACATATGTACAACCCCCGACTGCTAACTCAAGAAGTCATCTTGCTTGAGTTTGGCAGTCAAGAAGAGCATGAAACTTAAGGCAATTTAAGCATAGTATTATCGAAGATGTTCGATGTTCCAGGAGTTCTCCACCATGGATCCGTCTTCACGTTTTAGTCGATATGCGCCTGGCCGAGTCACCTCAGCGATTATATATGGTCCTTCCCATAGGGGAGATAACTTGTGACGGTCCTTGGTGGTCTGAATCTTGCGTAGAACCAGATCGCCAACGATGAAAGCTCATGCTCGAACGTTGCAACTGTGGTATCGTCTGAGCCCTTGAAGATATTTTGCCGACTGGATGAGGGCTGCCTCGCGGGCCTCTTCCAGTCGGGTGAGGTCATCCACTATGTCTGGGTCGTAGAGTTCATCGTTGAAGCTGCGGACTCGGAGGGATTCGTACTCCATCTTGTTTGGCAACATGGCTTCTGCGCCATAGACCAAAAATAAAGGAGTTTGGCCGGTAGCCTGACTGGGCGTGGTCCACAGAGACCATAGAACCGAGGGGAGCTCCTGAACCCACTTGCCGGCATAAGGACTTAGGCGATCAAACACTCGGGCCTTGATGCCTTGAAGGACCATGCCGTTGGCATGCTCAACTTGTCCATTGCTTTTGGGATGTGCAACCGACGCATAGCAGATTTTGATCCCAAAGTCTTCGCAACATTCCTTGAAGATGCCTCCAGTGAATTGAGTCCCATTGTCGGTTATAATTCTGTTTGGGACGCCGAACCGGTGCACGATGTTGAGGATGAAGTCCCGTGCCTTGTCAGCAGTGATTGTAGCAACCGGCTTAGCCTCGATCCATTTAGAAAATTTGTCAATTGCGACGAATAGGTGTGTGAATCCTCCTGGAGCCTTCTTGAAAGGGTCGACCATGTCTAAGCCCCATACCGCAAACGACCTGGATAATGGGATGGTTTGTAGCTCTTAGGCCGAGATATGGCTCGTCGGCGAAGAACGGCAACCTTCACAAGTTCGTACCACTTTGTCGGCGTCGGAGATCGTCGTGAGCCGAAGAAACCTTGTCTCGTAGGCTTTGCCCACCAAGGTGCACGCTGCCGCGTGGCTTTCGCATATGCCCGAGTGGATGTTTTGGAGTAGCTGTCGTCCCTCCTCAGGTGTGATGCATCTCATTAGGACTCCGGAGGGACTTCTCTTGTATAAATCAGAGTCAACCATGACATAAGCCTGACAATGACGTCGGACACGTTCTGCCTCATCCCGGTCTTCCGGCAGCTCTTGCTGAGTTAAAAATTTGATGAGTGGTGTCCTCCAGTCGGCGTCGATCATGGTGGCTTCGTTTGCGGTTGCTCGTTGGGAATTGGTTTGGTACAGCTTGGTTCGTAGAGATGCTCTACAAAAGTCATTGGAGCGGCTTCTCGCTTGGACCCGAACGCGCCAACTCGTCGCCGCCTCATTATTATGTCTTAGGACGTGGGATAGTTCCATCCATCAAACACTCTTTCAAGTTTGCGAACTTCTTGCCGGTAGGCCTCCATGGTGTCGTTTAGACAGGACCGATCCTTCATCACTTGGTTCACAACCAGTGGGAATCCCTTTCACGACGAGCCGACGTATCCCGAGTGAAACCGCGAGCCGCACCATGTAGCAGGGGCTTCATACTCGGCGACGTTGTGTGAGGCGGAGAAGTGAAGGTGGAGAACGTATCTTAGCCTTTCCCCCATCGGGGAGATCAGCACGACTCCTGCTCCCAAGCCGGTGATCCTCTTGGATCCGTCGAAGTGCATGGTCTAGTATTGAAGGTCTTCCCGAGGTACGTCTTCTTGCTGTTCGGTCCACTCGGCCAAGAAGTCCACCAGGGCTTGTGACTTCACAGACGTCCTCACCTTGAAGGTTAAGTCCAGCGGCATCAGCTCCAGGGCCCACTTCGCGATGCGCCCAGTCGCCTCCCGGTTGTGGATGACATCGCCGAGTGGAAAGGAAGTGATAACGGTGACCGAGTGACCCTGAAAGTAGTGTGCCAATTTTCTCGCGGTTATCAGAACACCATATAGCAGTTTTTGTACCTAAGGGTAGCGAATTTTGGCTCCTGCCAGCACTTCGCTGACGAAGTAGATCGACCTCTGAATCTTCTGGACCCGCCCTTCTTCTTCACGCTCGACCACGAGAACCATACTAACCACTTGGTGAGTGGCTGAAACGTATAGTAGCAGGGGCCCTTGGGGCCGGGGTGAGGCTAGGACGGGCGGTGTTGTGAGGAACTCTTTAAAATCTTCAAAGGCCTTATGGGCTTCCGGAGTCCACTGGAAGTCGTCCGTTTTCTTTAACAACCTGAAGAAAGACATGCCGTGTTCGCCGAGTCGATAGATGAAGCGACTTAGCGCTGCCATGCAGCCAGTGAGCTTCTGGACGTCCTTCTGGTTACTCGGGGGCTTCATGCTCAGGATAGCATTGATTTTTTCTGGATTGGCTTCAATGCCGCGATGTGACACCATGAAGCCGAGCAGTTTGCCTGATGGAACGCCGAACGTGCACTTCTCCGAGTTCAACTTCATTCTGAAGGCCCGAATGTTTGCGAAGGTTTCTTCTAGGTCGGCAATCGGGTCTTCTTCGCTTGGTCTTGATGACGACATCGTCGACATAAGCTTCCACGTTCTTCCCAATCTGCGTCGAAAACATCTCTAGATCATGCGTTGGTATGTGGCCCGGCGTTCTTCGGGCCGAAGGGCATCGTGATGTAGCGAGGCCCCAAACGGCGTGATGAACGATGTTTTCAGGCAGTCGGATTCCTTCAAGCTGATTTGGTGGTAGCCCGAGTAACAGTCCAAAAAGTTTAAGAGTTGGCAGCCGGCTGTTGAGTCCACGACTTGGTCGATGCGAGGCAGCCGGAATGGATCTTTGGGGTAGGCTTTGTTGAGGTCGGTGTAGTCAACGCACATGCGCCATTGCCCCGTCTTTTTCCGGACCAAAACCGGGTTGGCCAACCAGTCGGGATGTAAAACCTCCTTGTTAAAACCGGCGGCTAAGAGCTTTGTGAGCTCTTCCTTGATGGCGTCTTTTTGATCTGAGCGAACTGCGTAATCGTTGTTTGATTGGCTTCGCGTCATCTTTGACGTGTAAAGAGTGCTCGATCACCTCCCTAGGAATTCCAGGCATATCAGATGGTTTCCAAGCAAAAACATCTTTATTATTTTGGAGGAAGGTGATGAGCGCACTTTCCTATTTAGGATCTAGTTCGCGCGCGATTACAACGGTTTTTGAGGGATCCGATGGATCAAGGGAGATCTTCTTAGTTTTGGCATCGCCGGTTCCCGATTTGGCTATCTTCTTCGTGGGGATTTCACCCTCGCCAAAGTCGATGTGGCTAATCGGATTTCTTGCGGCCACGTGATCTCTCGTGAGATTGGGCCATGTCGCGGCTCTCCTTGTCGCAGTGAAGGCTTGTTTTACGTCGGCTGCGCAAGGTGATGACGTCGTTGGACCGGCATCTTCATGCGAGGTAGGTGTAATGGGGTATCGCCATGAACTTGGCGAGTGCAGGCCTTTCGATGATTGCGTGGTAAGCCGTCTCGAAGTTGGCCACCTCGAAAGTGATGTTCTTCGTTCGGAAATTCTCTCGAACTCCGAAGGTGACCGGAAGGGCGATGTGTCCGAGTGACGTAGATGACAGCCCGGGATAACTCCATGGAAGGGGGCTGAGCTTGCCTTCAGTTCAGCTCTCGGGATCTGCATCTCGTCTAAGGTCTTGGCGAACAAAATATTAAGGGCGCTGCCCCCATCGATGAGGACACGCTTGAGCTTGATGTTGCGGACCACCGGGTCTAACACCAGTGGATAGCGTCCCGGGTGAACCACTCGGTCGGGATGATCCGAGCGGTCAAACGTGATGGCCACCTCTGACCATCGTAGGTACTGTGGGACCTCGGGTTGCGCCACGTTGACCTCGCGGTCAGTTAGCTTCTGTTTCCTCTTGGATTCATAGGCTTGCGGCCCCCCGAAGATGTGATTCAGCTCGCCCACGGGGTCTTGAAAAGGCTCGGCGTTTCCAGCCGGGTTGTTCTTCTTGGTGCCCGATGGACCGGCTTCATCAGTCGGCTTCTTGTTGAGCTGTGCCGCATATTGCTCGGAGAACTGTTTATAAATAAAACAGTCCTTAGCCGCGTGCTTGTGATTGGGATGATGCGTGCACTGGGCGTTCATGATGGCGTCGTAGGCCGTGACTCGGGGGCGACGTTGGGAGTTGGACGTCGCGGCAACTAGGTCTTCAGGTCGACGCTTGCGGTCCTTCTGGCCCTGGTTGTTGTAGCCGTTGTCCTTCTTAGGATGTCGGCTTCCTCCTGATTGCTTGTCGTCCCTCCTGTCAGGCCGGTCTTGGCGCGTCGCTTTGATTGCGTCGCTGGACTTGGCATACGAGTTCACCATCTCGAACATCCGCTTCACCGTCTTCGGTGGCTTGCGCCCAAACTTTCCGATCAACGGCTCATCACGGACTCCCTTCTGGAAGGCGGCGATGATGATGTCGTCGGTGATGTTGGGGATCTTGTTGCGCTTTTCGGAGAAGCGCCGAATGTAATCCTTCAAAGGCTTATCCGGCTTCTGGACGACGTTGTAGAGATCGAAGTGGGTTCCAGGCCTCTCGAAGGTGCCCTGGAAGTTGGCGATGAAGTGGTCCCTTAACTCACTCCACGAGCCGATCGAGCCTCTTGGCAAGCTCGTGAGCCAGTTCCTGGCTGAGTTGGCAAGGGCCATAGGCAGGTAATTGGCCATGGCTTTATTGTCGTCTCCTGCCGCACGAATGGCGAGGGTGTACACGGTTAGCCACGACTCGGGGTCGGTCTTCCCATCGTACTTCTCGATTCCAGTCGGCTTGAATCCGTTCGGCCAATGCACTCGGTGAAGATCCCGAGTGAAGGCGGGTACTCCATCGTCATTGCTGTTGGGGGATCCCCTTCGATCTTCTCGGGAGCGTTGCTCTCGTTCTTGATAACGCCGGTCAAGGACTTCCCGCAGATCACTCGGCTGAGTCCTTGACAGGCGGCTTTGGTAGTCGGAGTCGTTGCTGCGGCGGACCCGTTGGTGGACGGGTGGACGTCCGTGTCGCTTATTGCGGGAGTCGGCCGATTGCTCCTGATTCTTGCGCGTGGTCTCGTGGCGGAGGTCTCTTGACCTAGTCGCCGACCGGTCTGGCACGGGCCTCTTGTAATCCCTTGACCTCAGCGGCGGGAGTCGGCTTCTGTCGGGCGTTTCTGCCACGAACTCAGTCGGTCTTCGGGCTGAGGTGGAGGGAGGACCGTTGGTCGTAGCCGCGATGATGGTCTTGATCTTGTCCAAGATTAGCATTACGTCGGGCGCCGTTTCGATGCGGTGTCCCGGGAGTGTGAGGGCGGCGACGGCGTTATGCTGTGACGTCTAAAAAATGTTGGTGTTGCGGACTCGCGTTTGAAGTATGGCCTCTTGAGCGAATCGTCCGGCTGCTCTCAGATCCTGTTTTCTTCTGTTGGCTTCCTCCTTGCGCTTCTTCTCTTCTTCTGCCAGCTTGCGCTCTTGCTCAAGTGTGGCTCGTTCTTCCTCTGCGAGCCAACGGGCCATGGCTGAGTCGGTCTCGGCCACCTCAGCCATGAGGACATCGAAGCACTTCGGCTTGTAGTCCTTGTCACAGTCGGAGTCGTCAGCTTCGTCCGAGGGGATGTCGTAAAGGTTATCAAAGCCTGAGGAGCTGAGGTACTCGTCGAGCTCCGAGGATGAGCATGACCCGAACGGTTGGAGGATGACCGCGACTTCCCTCGAGCCTGGGTTGCTTGGATCTGGATCGTTCCAGTCCGAGTCGTAGCTTGATGGCATGGACCCCTCCGAGTGGGTCGACCTCGACTCGGCGGAGAGAAGATTGCAGTAGATCTCAGCGGCGTTTGGTAGTCCAAACGGCGCCGAGAGGATTTCTCCCGAGTAGATTGGTTCCGACGGGAGGTGAGAAGACATTGCGAGATCTCGGCGGCGTTCGGTAGCCCGAACGGCGCCGAGTGAGTTCTTTCGTCGGAGTGGATGGACCGCATCTTGGAGCTCAAGATTTTGTCACGATTTTGGTGTTGTTCGGCAGCCCAAACGACGCCGAGTGGGTTTCCCTCCCGACTCGTCGAATCCGAGTCGAAGGAGGAGAACTTGTTGAAGTCGTTGGCGGCGAAGTCGCCGATGCCCGAAGAAGATCCCATCACGCTTGCCGGTGAGATTGTCGAAGAAGTCTTGACGCGCGGGCCCCTACCTGGTGCGCCAACTGTCGAAACTCGGTTTCGGCAATAGAAAATTAGGGGTGCAGTCAAGATCGCCAAGCACAATGGGTTAGGTGGAAAACAAGGATTTAGACAGGTTCAGGCCCTCTCGTGAGGTAATACCCTACTCCTGTTTCGGGGATTTGATCCGCCGAGTGTATATTGATATCAAGATCTAAGGCTGAAAGCTAATAGCTCATAAAGCATATCCCTCAAGGGACGCCCCTTACCCCACTTATATAGTCTTGGGAGGCGGGCTTACAAATCGGAAACCCTATCTTACTCTAAGTCGGTTTCCTCAATCTTACCAAACCGTGACTATGAGCCGTTGCTTTATCTAATCGGCAACGTAATACCCAAGTCATAGTTGGTTTACATATTTGGCAGGCGCAACCTATCCCTATCTCCAGTCGGATAAGCTTGCCATGTGGATATCCGATTGCCATAATCTCCACAACTGTCTTCGTTCGTTCCTGTTAAATTTGCATGTTTTGTTAGGAGACATATAGTCCATGGCTAGCCTCTTCCATGTGGACAGGCATTTTTGTGTAGTACTGGATGCATCATGGTATTTCCACTTGACATGATTAACTAGGCTATCCCATTAGTAAGAATTGATCTTAAAAGAGTATTCAACATTGTTTCAGTTTTGCAAATATAGACCTAGAATTAGAATGTTCGATGCCCAATGAACAAATGTTTCTCCGGTTTCAGGCAAGATTTTACATTCAGTAATGAATTGGATAATTTTCTTCTGAAATAAGCATTGAATTGAATATATATTGTTCAAAATCAAAAATTCACAGAGGAAGGAAGGAATGAATTCTGAACTTCTGATGTTATTGTTAGGCTTGCCCGGGTCCAAAAACTTGAATATGAAACTGTGGACAGTGCTATTTGTATGTTTGTGGTTCAAAAATTTGTATGATTGTTAGGCGTTCATGTTTTGTTTTAAAATATTTGATGACCAATATTTGACAACCTGCATACATACAGCAACATACTTCAGTACTAGATGAAGCATACAATCCTCACAGGAAGGAGCTGCTTGGAGACAGCATCCAACCAGAGAATTGTTAGTAATATGCAGACCATTTGAGCAAAGAACACCATCAGTATCAATTCAGGCCAATAATTCATGCGTTACTAATATGCAGACCAAACAACTAATCTTTTCAGAAACACAGAAACACAGCAAACAGGTAGCAAATGATCTTTTGTGATTGGTCAGGTCAACATACTTCAGTACTAGATGTCTCCTTTGATAGACAGAAAGCTAATTACAATACCATAGTTGCCATGCATGATTACACAGTCCTTCGGATCTATAGTTTGTGCCACCTTTAGTTGATCATTAATTATTAGAATAATATAATTGAGATCGATCTGATCCATCTAAATTAATTACATTTACATCACCTTTGCTTACATCTTCTCTTGCTTGTCATCTGCTTTATCATGCTTAATTTTTTGCCAAAACACAAAAATCTCACTCTTACACTTTTCATCGTTTCCTTTATGCTGAACTGTTACTAGTTAAGAGCTTTATTCTGATTTATCTGCCAAAACCTGTCATATTTTAGCAGTATCTTTATATGCATATTCATAAATATACAATTGTGACTTTTGTTTGCTAATTGACGGCAGAACTGTTGCCCAAATGATGGATGGCCTTGTAGTATTTGATTGTGGTGGTTGTGACAAAGCTACTCTTGGTGATTCTGATGAGTTTTGGAGAAACACATATATGTAATTAGGTTTATCTGTAATATTTGAAGCTTGTTTAGGTGCCCTATGGACACCTTTATCTGTAATTTGGTGTGTTGACATTTTTTTTTACTTTTATGTTTCATGTGTACCTCTGACTCGATCTTCTATATCTAGTCGAGGAAATCTATATATTTACATCATGTGCTCATTTGTTGCAATATAGTACGAATGGGTGAATACATCACATTGGTGCCTGGAAAGTAACATCACTTGTAAATTATCTTAGCTACCTTGGTATATTTATGCGAACTGAGTCATGACACAATTATTGGTGTTTTTAGTACTGTTATAGTGCTGTTTGGTCATAGGACTATATATAAACTTATTTTTTTCTCCTTTTCAAAGATTATACATGCACAGGGGGTCTCTTTGAATTAATCATATATTCTAGAAAAATATGGCCGAGGTTTGTAGTCAATGTGGCTTGTATGTTGTCAACTCAATTAAGGGGAAACCTTTTGCTTCGCACAAGCTAGTATTGGGGTATTCTGCTTCAAAATGTTTGTTATTCTGTACAACTATAGATGAGTCAGTAGATGGTGGGCTGGCCTACTCCAACATCAAATATAGCTGATTGTTATTCCTAGCCTACTTTGTAGGGTAGATATATGTATCATTGCATGAACCATTTTGTGGTTCAATTCAGTCATACACAAAACATGATTATTCAGAATACTATGTACATTGCAATTGTTTCTTATTTATTTGAGAACTATTTGAGAACTTGTATCTTTTATTCTTTTATATATGAAACATATTACATTTGTTAATTACAATGTGCGTATGTTGTTTTGCAGCGATAAAGATTCATTTTCACCGGGTGGTTTCATGAGGTATTTTGGCAACCAACCACATAATTTCATTTGGTTGGTGCACCTTCTCAGAATAGAGGAGATTCGCCATCATAAGTTGATTTCTTTCGGAGCAACCACCTACTGCAGTCAGCAGTGAAACCGAAAAAGTGAGGACTAAGAAGAGGATTATGTGGACATCGATAGAGGATGAAAGGTTGATGAGTGTTTGGATTGAAGATTCAACGGACTCAGCAATTGGTGCTGATAGAAAGGGAGAAGCATATTGGGACGATGTTGTTGAGGCATACAACAAGAACACCTCATCGAAAAGAAAAAGGAATGCAAAGCAAGCTAAGGATCGATGGCACAAGATTAATAGGTGATGTGACCTATTTGAATCTGCCTATTTGAAGGCTCGTAGGGTGTTTACAAGTGGATACTCCGATCAGATGTGGATGGATGCAGCCGACGAGTTTTATGTGGAAGTCAATAAAATGATAAGATATGACCTTTTATTCTTAAGAATGTTTGAAAAATTTGTCGTGAAGTGTCGAAGTGGAAAACATACAACGAAGAGCTGAAGAACGCCCATAAAAGGAAGTCATACCACCTTGAAGAAGATGGACAACATATCGAAAGTGGTGATGAAATGTCAAAGCGACCAATGGTCAAAAAGCAGCTAAAAGGTATCTCTTGCTGCTAAAGGCAAGTCAAAGGAGATGAGTGTTGAGGGTAAATCAAAGGAATCCACAATTGATGTGGAAAAACTTGAAAAAATAAACGAGATCAAAGAAAACATTAGTGCGAACCACATGAAGGTACTGAAACTGCAGCAAAAGTTATCTTCCAAGAAGATAGAGACCACAAGGATTGCTCATCTAACAGCACAAGAGAACAAAGAGGCAAAGAAGACAGAGGTGGAAGAGAGAAAGATTGAGATAAAATCAAAAAAGCTTGAGATTGAAGGGAAGAAGCTTGAGAAAGAATCGAAAATGATGGACGCATATAACAACCTCATCTCGTAGGATACAAGTTCTATGATGATGAAAAGGCTGAGCGAGTTGTTGCCATAAAGTGTTTGAGGAAGATTCTCTTTCTTGAAATAAACTAATTTGGTACGTCTTTCAATTATTGTACGTTTCATCCATAGTACTTTTGCAAAGACATACGCAATTGAGCACAAATATTCTTTTTTTGGCAGGCAAAAGGGATGATGTATCTGTTTATCAGCACTTTGGTGCAAGTATATATTGCTTTGTTGTTGACGAGAGAAAATTATTGTTAGTACTTTAAGTGCCCTTTGGTGCAATTAGCAAAGCTTGATGAAGTCATATATGTGAACGCTATCTTTTTTGCTCCACTAGTTACCATGTGAAAGAGTTATATAATTATCATATTGATGTTTTCTTTAAAAATATTATAATCATATTCTCTTATATATGTTTGATACATTTTATACCAAATAACAACACTATGGTACGCATAATTTTATTTACAGTTGATATTAGCTACATGCACAACATTAAAACACCTTACAGACGGATCCCTATTTATGGATTGTATGGTCTGACTTTTAGCTGTCTGTATGCTAACTTATAGATGATCTCATGTCTCTGGGTTGTACATGTCCTAATGGGTCGCATGCAAAATGAACATATTTGCATGCGGCCCATTTAAGAGGACACATGCGAAAATACCTTCCTCTCTCCACAGATTTTTTTCTCTCCTCTCTGTTTTCCCTCTCAACACTTTAATTTTTTTCACCTCCTCTCCTCAATTTCTTTCTTTCCTCCTTTCCTCTCTTTTTTCTCTCCTCTCCACTACTTCGGGCAGCACCGGGCAGTGACGGGTAGCGGCGTCGCCGTCGTCGAGAAGGCGACCGTGAGCGAGTGGCGAGCAACGAGTGGCTCGGCGACCTCGGGCAGTGCCATCGAGAAGGCGAGCGGGCAGCGGTCGGGTCGACGACAATGACGAGGCGATCGGGAGCGGCGACGCCGCTATCGGCCCTGAGACGGCCGGATCTGCCGCCACCGGCACCATGGGAGGTTCATTTTTTTCATTTTTTGTTGAGATTTTTATTTTTCATGCGGACGACATAAGCACCCACATGAAAAAAATCACTATTTTTTAGACCTTCTTGGATAGACGGGCGGTCCAGCTGCATGGATAAATAAATTTTGACCGCATAAAAAAAATAGGTTTTTTAAGTAGTTCTTGTTTTACAACGTCATATGCAGTGTCAATATGACGGGTACTTATCTTAGAGGCTTACTGTAAATTCCACTGTAACCATAGCTTTTCCTAGAGGAAATAAAAAATTATTCTCTATTACTCTCTTCATTTTAAAATATAGGGTATAACTATTTTTTTCGATATTTCATATTACAAGACATGCATGCATGCAATTAATTAACACCTCATCCTTCTATAAATTTGTTTTTTTAAATACTCCATTCTTAAGGTTTCTAATCTTATTGGTACATGCATTGTATATTTATTTAAGTGATTTAAGCAAAAAAATGATAATAATTTTTATTGGTATTTATGTTAGTGTTAGTTGTATTTTATATTTTAAAATAAAGAGAGTATATAGTCGTATATATGCTTGATCTTCTCCTCTTTGTATATTCTTGGTCTTTACTCAGACACTGACAAAAGACTTAAAGTAATACAATTGTTATTAGCTCGAAACTTCGACTTTCTGATTTCTCGTTTCTTAGCATGTAACCTGTTAAATGTTGTGCGTTTTAAAAAAAAAATTAGATACAGAGGTTGTTTAGAAAATTAAATAAATTTATTTTTTAAGCCTATAACAGTTAATATCATGTGTTAATAAGCTGCGCGCGAAAAATTTCCCTCCAATCGGAGGCAACGAACGCAGCAGAATCCCAGTCGGATCGGTGGCCAATGGGTTCTGCTGATCACTGAGTTCTCCACACAATTAATTAATTAAGCAAAGTAAGCAACCATCAGGCGGTTAGTTGAATATTCAAATGCACACATATTCTATCACAGGAAACACTACTCTGTTATTCTCCCAGAAAATATATCTACACAAGACTCGACCAAGCAACAAGTGTTGACACTATGGACAAGGAGGCAACACCACACATCATTTTCTTCCCGTCTCTGTGACCTGTGATACAATTACTAACAAATGCCTAGCATATCAGCGATGCAATTATATAACAGTTGAGGAACCAGGGGGCAGACTGACAGATGGTGAACTATTATTATTACTGCACTACATCATACTAGGATTCAAGCCACTTAATTAAATTTTTGGGAGAATTCCTTATATGTCACTGCAAAAACTCATAATAATCCTTTATATTCCATCTATGTGTCTATGACACATTAGACCAATTCACAGGCCTTCAAGAATGTTTTTGGGTCTCGCTTTTCTGCTGCAACCTGCAAGATGAGCATTCAAGGAACAGGGTTTTAAATATGTTCTTTAGATAAAGGAATTCATAGGAAAAATGTGGCTGAAGCTTAGATACGCGCCCATAAATAATACATGGACAGGGACTAATTAGTAGGCTTATGATAGATTTGAAATGGAATCCCACCTCAGCAGATTCAGCAACTGCATCAAATCAGTGATCGCATTTCAGGGCTTGTAAAAGTGGCCAAAGATGAGTGTGTCAAAGTTAGTAATAGATCGACAACCTGTTGGCTGCTCCAACTAGAAGAATTAACATAATTAACCACCAGCGCAGGAAACCGCGTCTCCAACGTCATCACGGTTCAATTTCTTGTCCCAAATGCAAAATTGCAAGACCCTTGTAAACATCTCTATACAAGATGTTTAAAACATCATTCAGTCTTAATCTTCAATTCATCACCTCATGCTGCCATTTAGTCTCCAAACAGACCAGCAGTACCATCTTTACCCAGATCAGCAGCAACCTTAAGTTCTCCCAGTCACTGCATCAAATGAGTAATTTTTCAATCAATATACAACAAGGCAACTAAATTGATTCAAGCAGAACGAATCTATATGATCTCAGTACATAGGGAGCATATATCTCTATATGATCTCAGTCTCATGCATGGATATGAGGTTGGACTACATATATGATATATCTTCCTCATTTACCCACACATTGACTAAAATGTTTGTAAGCTATGTCAATTTAATTATTTCCTTAGTCCTTACATCAACATGCATATGTGTTACATATGGCAGGTTAAGAGGCGAAGAACAAAAGACACAACTGAATTAAGAGCATGTATACAGAGGAATATGATACAGGTAATTTCAAATTAGTCATCGATCCCTTAATCCCAAAATGTAATCAACCAACTTGCTAAGACAAAAGAAAGTGTTTGACCACTAGCAAGGCTAATCAAGAACATCACATTTCTTGAAATACAACAAGATGATAGTGAAAACAAGCGCAACTTGTTGAAATGTACAAGAAGTAGAAAAACATGTTCTATAACAATATAAACTGAAACTCAAATTCATATATTAAAAAGACATGTGGAGATTATGACAATAGGGTATCTACACGGCAAGCTTATCCGACTGGAGGTAGGGATAGATTGCGCTTTGTCATATCTGTAAACCGGACATGACTTGGGTGTTACGATTGCTGATAGAGATAAGGCAATCGGCCTATAGTCATGGTTTGGTAAGATTGAGGAAACCGACTTAGAGTAAGATAGGGTTTCCGATCTGTAAGCCCTCCTCCCAAGACTATATAAGGGGGTAAGGGGCGTCCCTTGAGGGATATCTGAATCATACGATTTCATAAGCAAGAGCTTTAGACACACGAGATCAATAAAGACACTCGGCGGATTGAATCCACCGAAACAGGAGTAGGGTATTACCTCACGAGAGGGCCTGAACCTGTCTAAATCTTCTTTTCCTTCTCACCCATTGTGCTTGGCGATCTCGACTGCGACCCCAGAAATTATATTGCCGAAACCAAGTTTCGACAGTTGGCGCGCCAGGTAGGGGGCCCGCGCGTCGAGACTTCTTCAACAATCTCGCCGACAAGCGTGATGGGATCTCCTTCAAGATTCGGCAACTTCGCCGCCTACTTCGTCGACGATTCCTCCTTCGACTCGGATTCGGTCCAGTCGGAAGGAGAAATCCATTCGACCCTGTTCGGACTCCCGAACAGCGCCAAGATCTACAACGACGTCTTGGAGACCAAGATGCAATCTACTCTCTCCAACGAAGGACTTCGCTCGGCACCATTCGGATTACCGAATACCGCCGAAATCTGCGCCAATCTTCTCACCTCCCGACGGAGGCGATCTATTCGGACGAAGACCTCTCGGTGCCGTTTGGGTTACCAAACGCCGCCGAGATCTACAAAAACTTCTCTCCCCGAGTCGGCGGCGACCCACTCGGAGGAGCCCGCACCCCAAGCTCGACTGGACTGGAACGATCCAGACCCGGGCTACCCAGGATCAAGGGAGGTCGCCGTCATCCTCCCATCATTCGGCTCCTGCTCATCTTCGGAGCTCAATGGATACCTCGGCTCCGCCGCTTCGACGACCTCTATGGCATCCCCTCGACGAAGCCGACAACTCCGATTGCCGCATGGACTATGATCCGAAGTGCTCTGATGTCCTCATGGCCGAGCCGGACGAGTCCGACTCAGCCATGGCCAGGAGGCTTGCTGAAGAAGAGCGAGCCAAGATTGAGCACGAGCGCAAGACGGCCGAAGAGGAGAAGCAACGCAAGGACGAGGGCGACAAGAGGAAACAGGGATCTACGCGCGCGGACGATCGCCCAGAGGCCATCCTCCAAACGCGGGTTCGCAACACCAACATTTTCCAAACGCCACAGCGAGACGCTGTTGCCGCGCTCACTCTCTTGGATACCGTCATGGAGACGGCACCGGCAATGTGACTCCGATACTTGACAAGATCAAGACCATCGTCGCAGCCACGCCTAACGGCCATCCCACCACCTCGGCATGAAGGCCGACGAGTCCGTGGCTGAAACGCCCGACAAAGTCGACTCCCGCCTCTAAGGTCGGAGACTATAAGAGGCCCGAGCGATCGGCGACAACAAGGCCAAGAGGCCCACCCCGCGAGTCCACGCGAAGTACCGAGCAAGCGGCGACTCCGCGACAAACGACACGGACGTCCACCCGTCCACCATCGCGTCCGTCGCAACAACGGCTCCGGCTATCCAACCACCAACCAAAGACCCCGCCGAGTGATCTGCGGGAAGTCCTCGATCGCCGCTACCGGGAGCGGGACCGACGCACTCGGGAAGATCGGAGGGGATCACCCGATAGCGGCGACGACGGAGTACCGGCCTTCACTCGGGAGCTTCGCCGAGTGCATTGGCCGAGTGGTTTCAAGCCCACGGGAATCGAAAGGTACGACGACAAGACCGACCCCGAGTCATGGCTTACCGTCTACACCCTCGCCATCCACGCAGCAGGTGGCGACACCAAAGCTATGGCCAATTATCTTCCAGTGGCCCTCACCAACTCCGCCAGAAACTGGCTCATGAGCCTGCCAAGAGGCTCAATCGGCTCGTGGAGCGAGCTGAGGGACCACTTCATTGCCAACTTCCAAGGAACCTTCGAGAGGCCCGGCACACACTTCGATCTATACAACGTCATCCAGAAGCCGGACGAGCCTCTGAAGGATTACATCCGCCGTTTCTCTGAGAAGCGCAACAAAATCCCCAACATCACCGATGACATCATCATCGCCGCCTTCCGAAGGGAGTCCGTGATGAGCCGCTAATCGGGAAGTTCGGACGCAAACCACCGAAGACGGTAAAACGGATGTTCGAGACGGCGAACTCCTACGCAAAGTCCAACGACGCCATCAAGGCTGCCCGCCAAGACCGGCCCGATAGGAGGGAAGACAAGCAAGCGGGAGGAAGCCGCAACCCTAAGAAGGACAGCGGCAACGCGGCAACCAGGCCCAAAAAGATCGCAAGCACCGATCTGAGGACCTAGTGGCCGCAACCTCCAACACTCAACGCCGTCCCCGAGTCGCCGCCTACGACGCCATCATGAACGCCGGTGCACCCATCATCCCAATCATAAGCACGCGGCGAAGGACTCGCTTCATCTACAAACAGGTTCGCAGAGCAATACGCGGCGCGGCTCAACAAAAAGCCGGCCGATGAGGCTGGTCCGTCAGCGCCAAGAAAAACAACGCGCGAGAACGCCGAACCTTTTCAAGACCACGTGGGAGAGCTTAACCACATCTTCGGAGGGCCGCTAGCCTATGAATCCAAGAGGAAACAGAAGATAACCGACCGAGAGGTCAACGCGGCTCAACCCGAAGTCCCTCAGTACCTGCGATGGTCGGAAGTGGCCATCACTTTTGACCGCTCGGATCACCACGACCGAGTGGTTCACCCGGCGCTATCCACTGCACGGATCCCGTGGTCCGCAATATAAGGCTCAAGCGCGTCCTCATCGATGGGGCAGCGCCCTTAACATCCTGTTCGTCAAGACCATGGATGAGATGCGGATCCCGAGGACGAGTTGAAGGCAAGCTCGGCCCCTTCCACGAGTCATCCCGGGGCTATCGTCTACACCACTCGGGCACATCTCCCTCCCTGTCACCTTCGGGGCTCGAGAGAACTTCCGAACGGAGAACGTCACTTTTGAGGTGGCCGACTTTGAGACAACATACCACGCCATCATTGGAAGACCTGCGCTTGCCAAGTTCATGGCGATCCCGCATTACACCTACCTCGCATGAAGATGCCGAGTCCCAACGGCGTCATCACTCTTCACGCGACGTGAAGCAAGCCTTCACCTGCGATAAGGAGAGCTGTGACATGGCCCAATCTCGCGAGAGATTACGTGGCCAACAAGAAGTCCGATTGGCTGCATCAACTGTTAGTGATATGCCCTAGAGGCAACATGGAGATGTTGGATATCACGTCAATGTTTATGTATTTATGAATAAAGTGTTATTCAGTTCCATGAAATAGACATCTTGTATTGATCAATAAGTACGTGACTTATTTATGAGACTCTTTATGTATGAATCTATTTCTAAACGATCCCTGATCATATGTCATATTGTTGGAACAAATATGATTCTAAGATCGGCATGTTTATTGATTGATGATCATGTCTCATAGATCATGGGTATGAAGATACCAAATCAATAAACATGGACATATGTGTTGGAGAACACATTGTTGGATAGACCCACCATGAGACACTACAGGAATTAATGTGCCATTAGTTGGTCTTAGGTAGTGTTGGTACAAAGTCCTTAGACACGAGATCACCATGGATTCCAACATGTGTAGTAGCCTACTTTGGGACTACCAAACGCTATTCCGTAATCGGGTAGTTATAAAGGTAGTTTTCGGGTTTGCTTTGTGAAACATGGAGTGGGATGTGAGTGATCAAGATGGAATTTGCCCCTCCTTTGGAGAGATATCTCTTGGCCTCGAGGTAATGGATTATGGAAATGCATGGCCATGCTAAGTTGATTGAGGAGTCAATCAACGACGATAATCCAATACGGTTCGAGTGAATGGTTAAGCTATTGAAGGGATGGCACACATCTTGCCTATAGCTTAACCGGTATCGTGAGGCAAAGGGATTTGTGTACACATTACAGAGTTCGAGCCGATATTATTCTTGTATACTATGGTGTCAATATGTGCTTGTAGCTGCTTGTTGACGTCGGCTGAGTTGGACTCGAGCCGACGGTCGGCTAAGTTAGACTATAGCCGAAACCGAGTATACCTGAACCTACGGGGTCGCACGCTTAAGGGGATAAGAACGGGCATTCGAGTTGGACTCGGATACGGCTCGATCGGATAGAGATCCGATCGGATAGAGTCCTATGGGCTTACGACGTGTGGGCGACCAACTCTATGAGATACGGATGAGATCCGATTCAAAAATAGAGTCCTAATCGGCCACTAGTCCCGATCGGCCAACTCTATATAAAGGAGGGGGGGAGGAGAGGCGTGATACGTCAATTGCATCGCGTGCAACGTAAGTCGCCGAGATCAATCTCCACGGAAACCCTCCCACTTTCGAGCCAAACCCTAGCCTTGCATCGCGTGCTAGCACACGGGTGTTCGGCGTTCGTCCCCGGGACGTGTGGATACCGGTAGAGGCGCCGCTACGTTGCGCGCCTGTTGATCGGCCGGATCGGGCAAATCGGAGCGATCGGGCCGTGGTGGAATCGGCCGCGGTCGGGCGCATCGGAGCGAGGCGTGAGAACGCGGCCGGACAACTCGAATCGGCTGATTGGCGAATCGGCCGTCTCCGGAATCGGCTACACTTTTTCCAGATCGGATTGCCCCGATTGGCTATTCCGGCACTCTACTCCAATCGGTAACAATCTATCGGCCCTTACTTGCAAGTGTTCTGGTTTGCGCGGTAAAAGTTTTTGTTTTTCGGCTAGCGTAGCCTCCGCGTAACCCTTCATCAACTTCGGCAGAGGGCGAAGTCCCCGCGAAGAAGATAGCCAAATCGGAATCCGGCGACGCCAAGACCAAGAAGATCTCCCTTGATCCGTCGGATCCTCGAAACGCGTAATCGGCGCCGACCTAGATCCCAAATAGGAAAGTGCGCTCGTCACCTTCCTCCAAAATAATAAAGATGTTTTTGCTTGGAAACCATCGATATGCCCGGAATTCCTAGGGAGGTGATCGAGCACTCTCCGCACGTCAAGGATGACGCCAAACCGATAAAACAACGATTACGCAGATTCACGCAGGACCGAAAAGACGCTATCAAGGAAGAGCTCGCAAAGCTCTTGGCTGCCGGCTTCATTAAAGAAGTCCTTCATCCCGACGGTTAGCAACCCGAGTCCGGTCCGCAAGAAAATGGGGCAATGGCGCATGTGCGTTGACTATACCGACCTCAACAAAGCCTGCCCCAAAGATCCATTTGGGCTGCCTCGTATCGACCAAGTCGTTGACTCAACAGCCGGCTACCAACTCCTGAGTTTCTTGGATTGTTACTCGGGCTATCACCAGATCAGCTTGAAAGAGTCCGACTGCCTGGAGACATCGTTCATCACGCCGTTTGGGGCCTACTGCTACATCACCATGCCTTTCAGCCTGAAGAACGCCAGCGCCACATACCAACGCATGATCCAAAGATGCTTCCAGACGCAGATCGGCAAGAACGTACAAGCTTATGTCGACAACGTTGTCATCAAGACCAAGCAGAAAGAAGACCTGATCGCTGACCTAGAAGAAACCTTTGCAAACATCCGGGCCTTCAGAATGAAGTTAAACCCGGAGAAGTGCACTTTCGGCGTTCCATCAGGCAAACGGCTCGGCTTCATGGTGTCACATCGCGGCATTGAAGCCAATCCGAGAAGATCAACGCCATCCCGAGCATGAAGCCCCAGAGTAACCGGAAGGACGTCCGAAGCTCACCGGCATGGCGGCGTTAAGCTGCTTCATCTCTCGACTCGGCGAACGAGGCATGCCCTTCTTGATTGCTAAAGAAGACAGACGACTTCCGTGGGACTGCGGAAGCCAACAAGGCCTTTGAAGATTTCAAAGAGTTCCTTACAACGCCGCCGTCCGGCCTCGCCTCCCCCAGGAACCTTTGTTGTTGTACGTTTTAGCCATTCACCAAGTGGTTAGTCTTGTCCTCGTGGTCGAGCGCGAAGAAGAAGGACGGGCTCGGAAGATTCGAGGCCAATCTACTTTGTTAGCGAAGTGTTGGCGGAGCCAAGATTCGCTACCCTCAGTACAAAAATTACTCTATGGTGTTCTAATAACCGCGAGGAAATTGGCACACTATTTTCGGGTCACTCGGTCACCGTCGTCACTTCTTTCCCACTCGGCGATGTCATCCACAACCGGGAGGCGACCGGACGCATCGCCAAGTGGGCTTTAGAGCGATGCCGTTGGACTTGACTTTCAAGGCGAGGACGTCCATAAAGTCACAAGCCTTGGCGGATTTCTGGCCGAGTGGGTGAGCAACAAGAGAACATACCTCGGGAAGACCTCCAACACTGGACCATGCACTTCGACGGATCCAAGAGGATCACCGGCTTGGGAGCGGGAGTTGTGCTGATCTCCCGGCCAGGGAAAGGCTAAGATACGTCCTTCACCTCCACTTCTCCGCCTCACACAACGTTGCCGAGTACGGCTCGCTACATGGACGTGCCTCGCAGTTTCACTCGGAATACGTCGGCTTATCGTGAAAGGCGACTCCCATGGTCGTCAATCAAGTAATGAAAGACGGTCTGCCTAAATGACACCATGGAGGCCTACGGCAAGAGGTCCGCAAACTTGAAGACAAGTTTGACGGGCTCGAACTCTCACATGTTTTGAGGCACAACAACGAAGCGTGACGAGTTGGCACGGTTCGGGTCTAAGCGCGAAGCTGCCCCAACAGACGTCTTTGTCGAGCACCTCTATGAACCAACCATCACGGCAAAGACAACTCCCAACGAGCAAGCCGCGAATGAAGTCGCCATGGCCGACGCCGACCGGAGGACGCCGCTCATCAAATTCTTAACCCAAGAAGGCTGGGAAGACCGGGATGAAGCGAACGCGTTCGGCGTCGTTGCCAAGCATATGTCATGGTTGACTCGACCTATACAAGAGAAGCCCCTCCAATCCTAATGAGATGCATCACACCGAGGAATGGAAACAACTACTCCAAGACATCCACTCGGGCATATGCGAAGCCACGCGGCGGCACGCACCCCGGTCGGCAAAGCTTACGGGCAAGGTTTCTTTTGGCTTACCGCGGTCTCCGACGCGGACAAAGTCGTACGAACCCGCAAAGGCTGCCAATTTTTCGTCGACATAGCCATGTCCCGCCCAGAGCTTCAAACAATCCCACTTTCCTGGCCGTTCGCGTATGGGGCCGGACATGGTCGGCCCCTTCAAGAAAGCTCCGGGAGGATTCACACCTCTTCGTCGCAATCGACAAGTTCTCCAAGTGGATTGAAGCCAAGCCGGTCGCCACAATTACTGCGACAAGGCACGGGACTTTTCCTCAACATCGTGCACCGCTTCGGCGTCCCAAACGAATCATAACCGACAACGGGACTCAATTCACGGGAGGCATCTTCAAGGAATTCTGCGAGGACTTCGGAATCAAGATTTGCTACGCATCAGTTGCCCATCCCAAAAGCAATGGACAAGTCGAACGAGCCAACGGCATGGTCCTCCAAGGCATCAAGGCCCGCGTTTTCGATCGCCTAAACCCTTACGTGGGCAAGTGGGTCCAAGAGCTCCCCTCGGTCTTATGGTCGCTGCGGACCACACCCGGTCGGGCTCCGGCCAAACTCCCTTCTTTTTGGTCTACGGCGCAGAAGCCATGTTGCCAAACGAGATGGAGTACGAATCCCTCCGAGTCCGCAGCTTCAACGATGAACGCTACGACCCTGACCAAGTGGATGACCTCACCCGATTGGAAGAGGCCCGTGAGGTAGCCCTCATCCAGTCGGCCAAATACCTTCAAGGGCTCAGAAGATACCACAGTCGCAACGTTCGAGCACGAGCTTTCATCGTTGGTGACCTGGTCCTACGCAAGATCCAGACCACCAAAGACCGTCACAAGTTATCCCCCTTATGGGAAGGACGTACATAATCGCCGAGGTGACTCGGCCCGGTGCATACCGGCTAAAGCGTGAAGACGGATCTATGGTGGAGAACTCCTGGAACATTGAGCATCTTCGACGATTTTATGCCTAATTCAACTAAGGCTTCATGTTTTCCTTGACTGCCAACCTCAAGCAAGATGACTTCTTGAGTTAGCGGTCAAATTTACATATGTCAATAAAGCTTAAGTTTTCCTCATCAACTTCTGCATGATTTGGTTTATCATTGTTTAATGATCTTCGATTCGAGTTCGGTGTCTAAGGACGAGAGTTTTCGATGACCTAATCGAGCCTAGGCTTGGTGACAATCGACGAAAACTACTTAAGAAATTTCACACAAAAACTCAGATCAAGGCATTAACATAAATAAACTAAATATGTCACAAAGTTCTACGTCAGAGCATCACGATCACGCGACATTTACAAGACAATGTTCGAAAGATAAATCAAATCCGGAAATTGTTCACTACATCGACGGAGATCTTCTTTGCTGACTCCTGCGCCTCACTCAGCATATCCAAGGCCATCTCATCTGTGGTCCCGTCAGCGAAGCCCTCCCCGACCGAGTGGATATCCACTCGGGGTAAAGGGACTTGGTCTGTGCAAGGGCCAGGCCAGCCCCCATGTTGGCGGCTTCAGCGATGTTGGCTAGATACTGGTCAGGAGCCCTCCGCAGCTTGTCAAAGACTTCAATTGGGTCCAGTGAGCTGGTCCCGACTCCGTGATGGAACAAAGATAGCAAGATCGGCGCAAGGCGATTGGCGACCTCTTCCTGGATCTCTCCGGTTTGTTTGACCCGCTCAAGCAAGACGTCATATTGAGCTCGGGTCTTAACCTTGTAAGTCGCCAAAAGCATCCGATCATGCAAAGCACTCGGAAATAAAGCGGCACAAGGAATGTTACTTCAAAGAGGCTTACCTTCAAACTCGGCCTCCAGTTCGGCTTTGTCGAGGCTGACTACCTCCAGCTGGACTTGGAGCGAATGGACCTCCGACGAATTTTCTATAAGTGAAGAAGATCATCAGCAACCGGGGTTAACATGAGAATCATGAAGAAACTTGGAGAGACGAGCTTACTCCCGATTGATCCTCGGAGGTCGAGGTTCGCCTCCCGAAGCTCCGCGATCTCTCTCCAAAGCCGCCTCCTCGACGCGGCTTCCTCCCGAGTGGTTTTCAGCTTTCGCTAAACGTCCTCTAAGGAGCTCGGGTGAGGAACCGGCTTCTCCAAGCACCTCGGACTTCGCCATGGAGCGCGTACTCCTTTTGCGCGTGAAATCCGAAGAGTGACCGATGGAAAAGGGTGACAACACAACAAAAGAAAAAGACTAAGGCTTACATTGAGTAGCCAAGTCGCTCGTTCAAGCTTTCGACAAGGGCATCCCTTTCTTCTCTCTCGCTTGCCTCGTCGGGATGATGCCACGCCTCGACCTTCCGAGTCCCGCCACTCGATCTTGATTGGGGAACCCGGGTTTCGAAGACCGTAACCCGGGATTTCCTCCACCGTGGTGGCGAGATAGGAAGGGCAAATGAAGACATGAAAGATTCAAACTAAAGGAACAAAGAGAAGATTTTGATACAAGACTCACCGGCTTCAGTGGCTGCGCGCTTAGGTGGAACAGCTCGGCTGGCCTCCTTCCTCTGGCTCTTCGCCGAGTGACCCTCAGTCGAGGCTGGCCGAGCCGTGGTCCGAGGTTTCTCGGCTGACGATTGGTTTCCAGCCGGGATGTCCCGGCTGGCGGTCGGGGGCTCCTTCCTTGGGGCATCCTTCTTTGGAGGCGAAGGTTCTTTGCCCGGAGCGCTCTCGCTCAGATGCGGGCTCCGAGGTTTTGGCTCTGCAGCTTCGGCGCCTCGGGAGCGGCGGCGGGGTTGGCCCTCACCCTTCCCGCGGATCTATGTCCCGGGGCCTCCTGCGATGATGAATGTAGCTGGGGTAAAGACAAAGGAAGCTTTCAGCGAAAAAGTTCGGACTTCGGTCATAAAGAATACACGGACGACCGGCGGATCTTGGCGCCGTCCTCGGCGATCGCCTTGGAGGAGGAGTCTAGGCGGAGGAGCCGGGACATCATCGTCTAAATCCTCGATGATGAGCCTCCTTTTGCTCGTCCGCTTGTTTGTGTCCTCACTCGGGGCCGCCCGCTTCCCAACTGGATCGCTTTGGATCTTGATCCCGCCAGCCGGCTTCTTGGCGGGGCGACGCAGCGCGTCATCGTGGGACACCTTGTACGGCTTGGAGGTAACAGAAGTATTTTCCTGCAAGAGAAGTTCACACAACGATAAGAGACAAGATATCAAGATTGCAAGGCATTATGAAGCAACCAGTCGGCTTACCGGAGGAGGAGGCCGGTGGATGCTGAAGGGGAGAACCGACAGAATGAGGGCACGCTCAAGTGCAATGCCCGTCGAGAAGATCTTGTACATCCGGATCTTCAGGATCTCGTAGCTGAGTGGATCTGGATCTTCCCGATTGGGGTCCTTCCCGCCTTTGTATTCAAAGGCTGGCTTTGACCTCTCCTTTATTGGAGCCAGTCGGCACCGAATGAAGTGCCGAGTGATTTGCTCGCCGCGAAGACCCTTCTGTTTCATTGCCAGGATCTTCGCGAGCAGTTTATTAGCCTCGTCCCAATCTTGGGCCACTGGAACGGTACTCCAAGTAGGCCTGGGGACAGGGGAAAGGCCGACGAAAGCTGGCAGGCTGGGTTCGAGGTTGCTAATATAGAACCAGCCCGCATGCCATCCCTTATTGGAAGATTTTAAGGGAAGAGAGAAGTACTCCTTGCGGAGAGATCCGCGGAGTTGGAAACTTGCCCCGCCAACGACGCGTGGGTGGTCTTTATTCGGATGTGGTTTAAGATAGAACATGCGGCGGAACAGTTGGAAGTGGGGGAGGATGCCAAGGAATGCTTCGCATACATGAATGAAAAGGACAATGTGAAGCATGGAGTTGGGGTTCAGATGGTAGAGCTGGAGATCATAGTAATCTAAAAGCCCCCGAAAGAACTCGAAGGTGGGAAGGCTGAACCCGCAATAGAAGAAAGAGATGAAAACAACGAGCTCACGGTGTTCGGGGTTGGAAAATCCTCTTCTGCGCCGGCGCCATCCCACGATCTCCTTTGGGGGAAGCACGCCATGCTTCACCATCTCCTTGAGGGTGGATTCCCTCACATCCGATGTGGCCCATTGGTCAAACGGGATCCTCTTTTCCTCCGCCATGAGTGTGGTGTGAATGGGAAGTGATCCGGTCGGAAAGAGTGGGGATTTTGACAAGGGAACTTGGGAGATTGGCTGCGGAAGCTGGTTGTGGCAAGAAGCGAGCTCCTGGATGGATGGATTTGGGAGCGCACGAGTCTAGGGTTCTTCACAAAGAACGGTGAACATCTTTGCGAAAAGAGGAATCTTTTGGAAGATGAAGAGGCGGGGATGACCTCGAGCCTTTATAGAAAGATTTGAGGGTTGCGCTAGGTTTTCTTGTGATTGGGCCGAGCCCATGAGAAAATCTACGGCCCGTTAAGGTGTGGCCCGACGCGTGTCCTTAGGGACTTAAGCGGATGAGCTTAAGCAGATTTGCCCTGGCAATATGCGCGTGTCCGAATGCCCTGTACCTTTGGAAATCCTTTCATACCGCGGTTTGCTTGACTTCATGAGAAGCTAGCACGATGCAACTTGAAAGGTGACCAACAGCTAAGTTTTTATAGCTGCCTTAATGACAAGGGTTGTTTGGTTTTTTAGCATTTGATTAAGTGATTTATCAGTGCTATTTTTCCACCTTGGTGAAGATCTTTATAGATTGAGACCAGTATTATGGCAAAAGCTATTTAATAATTTGGTCATATTTTTCATACGATTGAAAGAGCTCGTTTCCCATGAGGGACGATTAAAATATTTGTTCCGGGATGACTCGGACAGATCCACTCGGATAAGCATGAGCTTACTGAGTGCTTTTCACTCGCCAGGGTTGATTAAGTTATTTGTTCTGAGATTACTCGGGCAAATTCACTCGGATAAAGCACAAGCTTGCCGAGTAATGAGGTTGCTTTAGTTTGAGCTAAGCATCTACATAAGAATGATTTTTTATAGTTCTGGACTATATGCTTAGTCTGTTTTTGACTAACCACATAGTCGAGGGCTACACCTAATTAGGTGCATCAGGAGATGCACCTAGATACTTATTTTTAATATTTTTTAGATATTTTTCAGCCCTTCACAGTCTTTGGAGCCACCCGGGAAGATTCAGGCAGAGATGATGGAATCACTCGGCGCCAAAAGCACTCGGTCAAAGAGGTTTTTTGGCTGTGTGCTGTTTTGGTTTGAAGTTGAGCTGTCGACTGAAAAGGACTCGGGGGCTACTGTGGAGATTATGACAATAGGGTATCTACACGACAAGCTTATCCGATTGGAGGTAGGGATAGATTGCGCCGCCATATCGTAAACCGGACATGACTTGGGTGTTACGATTGCTGATAGAGATAAGGCAATCGGCCTATAGTCATGGTTTGGTAAGATTGAGGAAACCGACTTAGAGTAAGATAGGGTTTCCGATCTGTAAGCCCTCCTCCCAAGACGATATAAAGGGGGTAAGGGGCGTCCCTTGAGGGATATCTGAATCATACGATTTCATAAGCAAGAGCTTTAGACACACGAGATCAATAAAGACACTCGGCAGATCGAATCCACCGAAACAGGAGTAGGGTATTACCTCACAAGAGGGCCTGAACCTGTCTAAATCTTCTTTTCCTTCTCACCCATTGTGCTTGGCGATCTCGACTGCGACCCCAGAAATTATATTGCCGAAACCAAGTTTCGACAAGACATATGCTTGGAAGTAGGACTGAAGTAAGCAATGGTGGATCCAACAGGGGGCTAGGGGGGCTCTAGCCCTCGTACCATCTAAGAACCCCTTAGCCTCCCCGTAGCCCCTCTAGAAATTTCTGCCATGAGAGAAAAAAGAAGGAAATAATAGAGCCGCAAGAGGTAGAAGATGACTCATGAATCGTTTGATCGAAGATCAATGGTCTAGATTAGAAGCCATATACCCCTTCGCTACTTTTGTTTAAGAAACCTAGCCTACTTTGCATTTAACCCTCAGTCCATAGTAGTTCAAAAATATTTATGTTTTGATCCCTAACTCTTACCACATAACCATCAACTCCTCAATAAATACTCTCACAGTCCACCCTTGTTGTTTTACATGCTAGATCTTCGATTTGTCTATATAATTATATATAAGTCCGCTTTTTTGCATTTTAAATCCTCTAAACTCTGTTTTCTTGCCAACCAACCTCTAGAACTTATTTTATACATAACTTTCTCGTTTTAAATCTGATTAGTGTGATTTTCGTGCTCACGTGTTCGTAGTTCTACGTAGATTAATTTAAAATCTCTTGTGCACTCTATCTTCATTCATTGGTGTATTGTTCTAATTAATAGTAAATTGTTTGCATGTATGGCTTGATTTAGATGTTTGTGTGGTGCTATTGATCACATATAGACGAAGAACTGTATGAGTTAATTGAAGATGAAATCTTGAGAACCAGTATTAACAACAAGCATTTGAATGTGATAGTTCAGCCCCTCTTAATATTTTTCCTAGATCCGCCACTGGAAGTAAGGTAAGTTAATTTTGTTCCTAAGATAAGTAAGGTAGAAGTTGGGGTTGGGATTCGGAAGCGGCGTAAGCAACGGGTGCTTTGTCGCCGCCCACGATGGCGCGGTAGACGAGGTAGTCGCAGTCCTTGAAGCTGATGCAGCTCCGCAGAGGCCCGACGGCGACCGGGACGCGGAGGAGGAGTAGGTCTTGGGCCGTGAAGACGATCTCGGATTCGTGGGGCAGTGCAGGAAGAGGTTGGAGAGGCGCGGCGGCTGCGCCGGCAAGAAGGAGACCTCCATCGGCAGGTCATCCCGCCCCGCGCCGACGACGGTGGTGGCATTGGAGCAACTGCCGGCGTGGGCTCTGCTGTTCAGAAGGATCCACCACTGGCAGCCTTGCCGACGGCGATGGCTAGAGGTGGCGACCAAAGTAGTGCACTATGAATAGAACATGTTTTCTATTATGTATTAAATAGCTTGGTAGCTCATCATTTTACGATGTGGCATAAAGTTAATGAAGAGAGATGGGAGAAAAAGAAGAAAAGATTTCCACCGAAGGAACGGAGTCCTCGTTTGTACCGATGCATCAAGAAACCAGAAAAATCACGTTGAAGAGAAACGACTCGTTTCTAGCCATATTTGTTGCTCTGCCGCCCTCTCGCCTTCCGCGCGTCGGTCGCTTCCCGCACTCGCCCTAGCCGCCGCGCTCCCACGTCCGCGCGTGCACATCTCCTACACTCCCATGCTCGTGCCCACCTCCCACGCTTGCCGCCCACCAGTTTTATCTATTGCTCCGCCGCCCTCCCGCACGCGTCGTCCGCCTCCCGCACTCGCCCGCCTCCCGCACGCGGCTGGCCCCCACGCTCTCGCCTCCCGAGGTTGGCGCCCGCATCCCGGATCTGTTGCTCTGCTCACTAATGTTGGTTGGATGTTACTAGAGAATACAATACAATAACACCACATAGAGTTGTCGTAAGAGGAACCGGAATCAACTGAAAATCCGTTGGGATCGTGTCAAAAAACCAGTCAGTGAGTTTCATGGTTGCTGGATAAAAACCAATAGAGTGTACAGAAGTGGGTTTAGTGATGACCACTTGATGGATCTTGTAGACAAGATGTTTGCCTCTGCACATAGTAGTAAAGATTTCATGCTGAAGCATATATGGAAGGTTGTACGAGATGAAAGAAATTGGTCTGCATATGTTCAACAAATGAATAAGGAAGGGGAGAAGGGTGCAACTACTAAGCGAGCTCAAGTGGTAAATTTGGAAGATAGTCCTAATATTCGTCCTATGGGGCATAAGAGGGCAAAGGATAAGCGCTATGGGAAAAAGAAGACATATGATGCTTATTCAGCTATTAGTGAGAAGCTTGACAAGTTCATTGAAGTAAGCACAATGGCTAGGAAGAACCATGAGAAGATGTCAGAGACGCAACAACATTCGACAAATAGTAAGATTGAAGCTGCTAGGTTGAATGATCAAATAGCTGAAAAACAACTCAAGCGTAAAATGCTAGACACTCATAGAGAGTTATTGTTAGCACCAACAACTAACCTGGATGCTAATGCTTCGGCTGAGAGGAAGAAAGCACTGGAGAGTATGAGGTCGGCCTTATTTGCTACAGATAATTAAGATATTTGCTAAACTACAATATGTTGTATAGTAATAAATAGGGATGTCATGTATAATTTACGATGAATAGGGGTAATTTAGAACCTTTCTCTGTCATGTGTAAAATGGATACATGTATATGGTGCATCTGTTGTTGTATATGATTTTTTTGAAATAAATATGTTTACTATTTTTCCCTTGCATATGATGATTTTCGGAGTACCTCGTGACCTGATGGCTTTTGGAGTACATGTGCAATCTACCTGGCATGATATGGACATCAACTGTATGCATGATAGATGATGGATGATGCTACCTTATTATTTTACTATGCATATCATGAAAGTTCTATTGTTATCAACTATATGTGCTACCTATTATCTTTATTTTTGGATTGCTATTATTAATTATGTGTGCTTGCCATCACTTTGCTCTTATTTTACTTCTACAAAGCTAAAAATACTAGAGAAAATACTAATATTAAGAGATGCACATAATTTTACAAACTATATTACTATAGACTTTTATGTGTATTGAAGATTATTTTGTGTCCATGTAAGTGCTATAAATATCCTTGCTACAACAGGTCCAGCTATATTTATGAAGCATGCACGAGGTCATTAACTTTTCAGACTTAGAAACTACTATAGAAGCTATGCATTAGAGAGGTTGGGTCTAAATTAAAATTTATTACTCTTAGAAACTACCTATAGAAACTATACATTAGGACTGCCCTTACCTATCAAGCGATGAAGAAAGGTGGAGCTTCGCTACCTATGACATCAATATATTACATCTGCTGATAGCGGCTGCAGGGAGAAGATGATTAGTTAGGGTTACGAACCGGCCCAGAAGCCTTAGAGCATGTCTAATGTTTAATCCACAAAAAATATTATGTGTGGGCCTCATAATGAGAATAGTACCCTTTAAAAATTATTGCAATGGATAAGACCAATAAAAATACTATAAGTAAGGTCCATCAAAGATGATAATAGATTCATGATAGATGTAAAATGTCATGGGCCCATTCATTCTCTGAGCTGAAGCTGGACACTATGGTTGGTGTCTAATGTATAGGGTTTGTCCTATTTCCTTCTTTCTCCTATAAAACCCTTTCTAAATACCCCATTGTAGATGCTCTTAGAGACCACCTGTCCGATATGTCGATATGTTTATTTAGATGGCTCTTCGGTGGCCCAACCATGAAAGCCAGCCTTGCCCTCTTCAATTCACTGACAGATGATAGATGATGCAGTTGCAACAAGCTTCTCATGTGGGGCCATAATATTGCACAAATATAAATTATAATCATCACTCAAAATTAAAACATTTAAAACTTCGTCGACACGATACTCATATGGATGTATACTCTTAAAATTTATGGTTTTATGATACTCGATCCTAGTTTCCTAATAATTTAGATTCTAAACCTTTGTAATCTTGTGATATAGTTTGATCACTATATATTTGTAGTGGTACTAATTTGTACTCAAATTGAAATAATTAGAAAATAGGCGCCACTAGCGGTGGAACCACATACAAGTTGTGGGTCAGCTGACCCGCAACCTTTTCATAATCAAGCCTTAATTTTCCAATATAAGCCTATTACAATTTATATAAATGACCCACTAAAATATCAAGCAGTGATAATCAAACCCATATGATAAAGTTGAGAAAACTGAAGAATTTCGTAGGAATTGAGAATTATCTTGCCTGAAAATGAAACGAATCTACATGGCTTTTGAATCATTAGAGTTCTCGTCATGTTACATTAACACGATCTTTCGAGGGCATTTTGTTATTGCTGATATTATTTAAGGACCCGTTCTTTTCTTCAACTCTATACTTCATCTTTCTTGTTTTCTCTTTTCTGTTAGCACGTTTTTCAAACGCAAAAAGAATTCTATATGGAAGTTGTTTAAAAACCAAATAAATCTATTTTTAATTTTATAATAATTAATACTTAATTAATTAATATGTATTAATGAGTTTTTCATTTTGCCCGCGCTTGAAATCTTTGTCACTCATCAACAAACAAACGAAGCATTAAGTCCATAAAAATAAGCTTGTCAAATCTGGAATTGTTCAGCACAATCTTAAATGTTGCATTCTTTATAATAATTGAATGTACTCTGTAGTTGTTGAAGCAAATGCTGAAATTAGTCTAATTTCAGTATGGAACATATTAACTCTGCGACCAATGAAATATTGCTAGGGTCTCTCAGGGTGTCTCCCACGGGTGACTCTAGAGATGACCAAAACCTAAGCCACCGCCACCCCCAAAACCCCTTCTATGCCATTGCCGCTGCCGTCGCCGTTAACGGCGGTGTGACGATGGGGCTCTCTCCGCCCAACGGCGAAGCCGATGCATTTCAGAGGGATTCTCGCCACCCCGTAGTGGTGGAGGATGTGTGGAGATCAGATTGGCCATCGATGGCACGTCACCGCTACCACCATGGTGGACAAATCTCACCGGCCAACGAAGTACATAAGTCGGGTCGATTGACTGTGGGGTGTGGTATCAAGCAGATCTGGACCTGTTCCAATCAAAGCGCAAGGATGTTGGGTCAACCGACGGACAGGCGCGGTGGTGCCTGGCTAGTATGTCTCGCCCATACTCAACCGTGAGGTGAGATGCTTGGATCTGCTATCATCAAGTTCCTGTTTAGGAGATGAGATTAAAGATGGTTACATTCAATCCTCTCCCAAACACCAACAAATCCAGTTCATTGATAGGTTTCAGAACTTGGGGCTATCAAAGCTTCTTCCATTTGCCTGATGTGGGTGGATAGATGAGGCCAGCACTTGATTGCTGATGGCTCCTCTTTGATACTGTTTGGTCCTAGCCTTTGGCGATCAGACTGTGGGTGCTACTGGGTGGTATCTTTCGTCATGTTTGGAAATATTGGCTAGCAACAACTTTCAGTAGTTTTGACTGATCTTGAGCAGATCTTTTTAATTGTTCTTAAGTGGACAGTTAACCTCCCCGCATCAGGACAAAGGGCATTGAGTTCTAGTGACAAAGGCTTCGGGGTGAAAACCCTTATCTAGTTTGGGTGGATTGGACAATGTGGTATTTGTTTGTCGTTCCTTTGTTGAAGGTGTCGTTTCAAGCTTTGGATGAAAATCTAGCTTTGATTTTATACGGCATTGGCAGTCATTTGCTAGATCTTCTTGAAGGTGTTGTTTTGGAGTAGTCATAGACTTGTCTACTGATCAGGGTGTTATGAGAGTGAGATGTTAAGAGGCAGCATGATTTGTTCTTCTTGTCTTTTTTTCCTTTTAGGCTTTGTGCATCTTGATCTAGAGGCCGGGTGTAATTTTATTTTAAAGAAGATATATCTATTATCTATACTTCTTATAAAAGAGAGTAGTGGTGGCCCCACTACCAACTCCTAACATTTTTAGGAAAAAATGTGGGCCTAGAGGGTCCACATGTCAAAGGGAAAAATATTAGGGTGAGGCTAAAAAGATTCATATATAATTAACAAATATGTACAACAATTAAAAGATGATAATAACATGTTATTATTAATTTGTTTTAATTAAAATCTGCAACGCACTGGCAATATGGTAGTCTTACAAAAATCTAATTTCATTTTTAAAAAAATAGAAAAACTTGTCCTATTAAATTTTCTGCATCCCAAACCAACATCTAAATTTAAACTCGCAAGATTACTTGTCAATAACACCTGACCAGGACGACTATTCACTTACGATAGGATTTGACCAAAATTTATCCAAACTAGGAGGGTGTACATGCATTGCAACGGGAAATGCTATATATCGATTTCAAATTATATCAGGTGAAAATATGTTAAATAATCATTAAGTGAAAGTTGTTGAACACAAAAAATCTGGCAAACCAAAGAGACTACAAATCAAAATTGTTCTGTTATCACTACAGAAGCATAGTGCAAGCTTTCTAACGCATAAAACAATCTCATGGTGTTTATAAGATTATAAAAAGGAAACATAAATAGAAGACTGATATGAAAATTTGATGATGCCATACAAATTAAAGCACAAACAAAAAATCTAGAACACCAAGCATATCCGGATATGGTATTTCTCACGGATGATCACCTCAAAAATCGAACTCTACTATAGATATTCTTAAGAGTTGTTCTATTAATTTGTTATGGGCATAAACAAGTAAAATAAAGAATTTGATACAATGTAGAATATACCCAGTAGGTAAATAACTATTCTAATGTTGTAGAATAATATTGTGACATTTGCGATACACTTAAGAAAATCTCGTGTACCGTTAAAAATGTTGTTTTCACGTTTATTTTTTGGCACATCAGTAGATTTAGAAAAAAATTGCCTTGGCTTGTCACTATCCTACACATGTATTTCTTTTTAAGGTAAATATATGTAATATAATATAATTTTTGAAATGATCAATGCTAGTCTATAATCTATAATCTATCTATAACTATCTATGAAACAAGTAGTATTTTTACCCAAAATTTTCGTCTACCTGACTATTTTGCAGAAAACCCCTTGAGTGTTTATAAAATTAACTCACAGTCCGAATGCTGAAAAGAAAGGGAGGGTTTGGATGAAAAAAAGATCTTTTGCGTCCCTCCCGTCCGTCCCAATCCACGCCGCGCCCCGCGACGCCCCTACGCCCATCCCTCCCGTGCTGCTTGGAGCTCCCGCGCTGCGCCTGTGCTCCTCCCTCCCGTCTCCATCCACGTCGCGCCTCAACTTCACCCATCGCAATGCACGGACACAATTGCTAGTCAAAACTAAACTTAAAAGCTGACAGTTCTTCATTTTTCCACGTACGTATGAAGAGATTAACAAGAAAACCCAATAAATTCCTAAGAAAATTGAATAGTTAGCTACCTTACGTTACACAAATATAAATATACCCATGTTAGAAAAAACATAGACTAAGCCAATGCGTCTGTATGGTTCCATTAAAACGATCTGGTCCTAGGCTAGCGCTTCCATCCTTGTCTCCTACGTTGGAATCCATAATCTAAATTTCCATAACATTTTTGCACATAGCGCCGTAATCTTCAGCAATTAGGAGGATAAAGTTGTTGTGTTTGACGTACCATTGCGTCCTTGAGGATAAACCGAATATACTGAGCGCCAAATTTGTTTCGCTGCATAGGAGATTTGAACACCTTTCAGCATGTTCAGAAGACGTGCTCCGTCTGAATCTCATGGTGCTCTCTCTACTGACCTGCGGCTACGCATAAAGCAAGGGCAAACGTACTAAAGGAGGTATGTACCATCTACTTTGGTAAATTTGAAATAAAATTTTACACATCTGGAAGTAGAACTCAATAAATTGTCACCTAATTTTTTTTGCTTAAACTGCCAAAGTGAAAACAAAACAGAGAAATTAACTTGCCAATTTGTTAAACTGGAAACAGTACATTTCTAGCTCTACCAAAAAAACAACAAAAGATGGTTCAGAACAGGGGAATCATATTGACTGATTTTAAGATCAAAAGTAAATGCAGAAGCTTTTTGCTATGCTGACGCCTACCCCTGTATTTTAATAATCATCAAATGGCATAACAATAAGTACGATGCTCAATAAATTGCAGAAAATGAAGAAGTTACACATTCGAACCAATAAAGTGGCACCAAGACCTTTGAACAGCCCCTTGACGCCCCTCATCCTTGCATATATTGAATAAAGAGCATAATATATATATATATATATATATATATATATATTCACTGCGATGAGAAGACCTGATTATTAGTGAAGAAACAATATAAAACATGTTGCTTTGTAGGAGAAGACCTACAGTTCAAGAATTTCCAAAGCAGAGAACAGAAAAAATATGAAGTATGTACTTTATATAGAAATATATGTCGCTTGGTCTAATTTTAGGCAAATTTCATGAAACATCATTGTAACATTAATTGTTTAAACAAACTTGCAAAAGGTGCACATACTATTACTTTCCCCAATAAGAGTGGAAATCAGGCGATGTAAACTAGAATCCTCAAATAGGGATTAATTTACACAACGGTTCTTCGAGTGAATGAGAATTAACATGACAATCCAATTTGTTTGACACATGATTAATCCAGGAAGTTGTACACAGACTGGTGACAGTGGCTTACCTGAGCAGCACGATGGATCCGTACTAAGCCCGGTGGATAGGACATTGAAGCTGTCATTATTCAGAGTTCGAGACTAAAACCACCACCCATCGATCTGACACTCTTAAGGGTGGTTGACATGGATTAAAATTAAAATTAGTCTATGTCACATACTATTTTAAAGTGTTAAATATAAATTATTTATAAAACTTATTTATAATCGGTGAATTATTCACGAGACAAATCTAATGAGACTAATTATGTCATGATTTGATAATATAATGCTATAGTAAATATTTGTTAATAATAGATTAACTGGACTTAATAAATTCGTCTCGCGAATTATTTTCTGTAATTATTTTTATAATTAGTTCATATTTAGTCCTTCAAATTGATGTCCAAACATTCGATGTAACACGTTTGAATCCAAACACACCAAATCTACTGTTCTTCTGTTCTTGTCCAGACCAGGTACTATTTGAAGCGGTAGCAAGTCCAGATATAAGAAAAACCAGTCATACATTAGTACATTCAAAGAATTAGCATGCAAATTTATACAAACACATTTGTACGTGCAATTTTTGTAAAAACTAATTATGGAGTGATGTAGCCGTTTTGCAACAGAGAGCTTGGAAGCCTCTTTCACAGACAATACCAGATGCCTCATTGCCACTTGCCATATTCTAATCTTCTTCAGGGTAGTCACATCTAAGTGAATTCTTCGCAGCTGCGTGTAAAATTGATAAATTGCATTAACAAACATAATCCAAGTAAAATGGACAGATTGCAACAAATGTGCTTTCTTTATAAATAGTCACCTAATAATAGTCAAGTTGTTCTTATTTGTGAAAAAGAGAGCAGCAGCATAATCAGTTTTGAAGATATAAAAGGAATATGTACATTATCTTGCCTTCTACACAAATTTATATAAAATAAAATTTTTTTCGTAAACGCGTAAAAGGATTACATATCAATATATTAGAAGGCAAACCGGTGAACAAAGTGCATAACGGGCGAAGCTCAAGGAAAAAAACAAAAGAACGGTAGAAACATCACATAAAGCTACACAAAGTTACACACCCACTACACTCCCTAGCAGACTCCAAAAACAGTAACGCCAGCCATGGACCAGAGGCGGTCCTCCGAGAGGAAAGACTGAAGAAACACCCTAGAGTTCCGTTCCTTCCACGATTGCCAAGAGACCAGAAGAACCAGAGAGTCGAAACTGGAGCAGAGGTGCTCGAGAAGGCAGGCCCTAGACGATGACCACTAATCCTGGAGGCAACTACCGCAAGGGGAGAGAGAGCAGTCCAACCAGAAGGTGACAAAACATGGAACCAGACCAGGCGTGCGAACACGCAGCCAAGCAGAATGTGGTTGGCTTTCTCGGTGTCCTGGGCACAAAAGGGGCAGGCCGAGTGACTAGCCATACCACGCTTCTAAAGGAGATCGGCTGTCCAACACCGCCGCCGAAATGCAAAGAACTTACATTTCGCAGGACCCTTCACACGCCAGAGAAAATCAGCACAAGTGAAAGAGTGCTGGCCGAGAAAGAGCGCCTGGTAGGTCGACCGCACCGAGTAGCACTGGTCACCCGACCAACGCCAGACAAGGTGGTCCCAAACTCCCAGAGAGAGTTGGATGTGAAGCACCGCATCAAAGAAACTAGGAAATAACCGGGACAATGAAGGGAGTCCGGATGTCTGAAACCCAGGTCCACAAGACCAGAAGCCGCCATGCGCGACCCCCTGAACCGCTGGGGCACGACGAAGAGAAGATCAGATGCCAAGGAGGCCACCGAGCTACCATCAATCCAAATGTTAGACCAGAAGAGTAAGGACTTTATAAAATAGAACTTCACAATGAGGATTACATGTGCATGGTTACAACTTTAGTAAACTAATCTACTGTTATAGTTTACTATGCATGTCAAACTACTGTTAAGTGAATCCTCGTTCAGTCTGTGTGGATTATGCTAAGCATATGCCATCCTGCGACGCATAAGTGAATAATAGTGAAGATTAGCCTAAAATCATGAAGGATGTTAAGCATGTGGTATCAAGTTCCGTTCCTTTACTGGAAATCAAGTTTCTAAGAAATAGGTGAGGAATGTGTCATTATAAATTTTACACACCTGGAAGGCGGCGACATCGATGACAGGCCAAGAAGATGGGGAGTCGGCGGCTCGACGGCGGTGGGAGGAGTCGGTGGGAAGGAGTCGACATCGGTGGGTGACAACGACATCAACGACAGGTCACTAACGAAGGAGATGGGGAGTCAGACGAGGAGGAGTCAGAGTCGGATGTGATGGTGGGAGGAGTCAGCGATGACAGGCGAAGGAGGATGAGGAGCGATGGCGGGCGGAGTCTGGTGTGTCGGCGTCGGTGGCGGCAGTGGGAGGAGTGGGCGATGGCGGGCGGAGTGGCCGTGACGACGGTGGGAGGAGTCGACGATGGAGGGCCGAGTGCGATGGCGGGCGGAGGAGGAGTCAACGTCGGATGCCGTGGTGGGAGGAGTCTGCGAGGAAGAGTTGACGTCGATGGCGCGACGTCAACATCGACAACAGGTCGCTGCCAAAGGAGATAGGGAGTCGACGTCGGTGGCGGCGATGGGAGGAGTCGGCGATGGCGGGCAGAGTGGCGGTGCCGATGGTGGGAGGAGTCGGCGATGAAGGGCAAAGTGTGATGGCAGGCGAAGGAGGAGGAGTCAACGGGGAAGAGTCGACGTCAGTGGCATGATGGTGACATCGACAACAGGACGCTGGCAGAGGAGATGGGGAGTCGGCATCGGTGGCGGCGGTGGGAGGAGTCGACGATGGCGAGCAGAGGAGGATGGGGGAGTGGGGAGGAGCGGCGGTGGGAAGAGTCGGCGGGCTTGGCGATGGTGACGGCGATGGCGGGCGGGATTTGGAGGAGATGAGGACCGGTGGCGGGCGGGGGTGGAGGAGGAGGAGATGATGGCGTGTGGGTGTTAACGCTTAAATTTGGTAACCAAATCCCTAAGTCCTAGCTGAGGTTGAAGCATAATCGGATCGGCTGGTTTGGCGGAGAAACAGAGGCCGGGTCGGCTGAGATGCGATCGGCTACGAAGCCAGTCGGCTAAGGTTGAATCGGACAAGAACAGCCGATAGTCGATTCCAAGTTCAGAGAAGTTGAAGCCGTTTTTGATGTAAATATTTGGAGATAAAATAGAAGATTCGGTTTCAAATTGCGCATTAAGAGATATTGCCATCTAGGGATAAAAGTCACATAACGACGAGTGTATGTAAATTAGAGATTTGTTTAGAGATAACTCTATTGTAAAGGCGGCAAAGGATTGCTTCCCGCGCTTTTGTCGTATAGATATAGTAGTTAGTTGCACCCGTGTTTAGCACGGTCTTTGTTGTACTTGGGTATAAATAGGACCCAAAACCCCTGTAAAAAGATAATCACAATCAATACAACCTTCGATGCATCGCCTTCTTTTTCTTCAGACGAACAACTGATCCGGCTTCGGGCTGCATCGTTTTGATCCCCAAGTTAAGGTAAGTGTTTGTCATTAGTGGTGTATCTCGTCGAATTTAGTGCTTTCGTCGTTATGACACTCTAAATTCAGTGATTTATGCTGCGCTAGTTATAATATATCGCATATAATCTAGAATAATGTTTAGATCTATCTCGACATCAGCTCGTTTCTGTCAAGAACCAGCAGCCGATAGAGTTAGATCTAAAGGTTGACCTAGATTATATGCGATATCCACCGTCTTGAGGTATTTACATCAGCTACAGTAGATCAGACTGTTCTTTCTATACTTAATGTTGCATCAACATTGAACTATAAGTCATTTCTAGAACTTTCAATGATCTGTTCGGTTAGATGTATATGCTTAGAGACAGTGTCGGGGTTTCAGCCGACCTTATCTGTTTTAATGTTCTTTTGATATTTGTTATCGGGATTGTTAAAACCGCCTCTTATATTAAGATCCTGCTCTGGTTAAATGCCCTAAGCAAGAATCAGTTTGTCAGCTACAGCCGACAGCCGACTGATCTAGGTTTAGTGCATTTAGCTCAGATCAATATCTTTTCATAAGATGAATCGGAGTATTAGCCGATTTATAGTTGGACTTATGACATCGGCTAAGGTCGTTAAAGCATATATTTATTATTCTGTTGTATATTTGGATTAAGTGACTAATACTGTCTCAGTGTAGCTGATCTATTCTAGTCACTTCGTTCAAATACACTTCGGAATAGCATATATATGTAATTGACTCCTGCAGCCGATCCAGTAGGATCTGACTTAATACTTAACGCATATATCTCTATTTTTCTTGTTGGTTAACAGAACAAACCAACTGGCACGCCTTGTACAGCATAGGTAGCCGAGAAGGACCTGCAATGGAGTTAAGCAGATCTCCCAGGCCAGCGCGTGAGAGAAATTTCTTGTCAACACGCTTCTTGGCACGCCCAGTGGGACTTTCTTTGTCAACTTGGCTAGGACGCATCAACGCAGCCGACAAGATGGTCGACTACAAGAGCCCCACTATTTCTCAGGACAACATCGTGCCTATGAAGATGGAGCAATTATCGGCTGAACAGCAAGCCAATTACAAAAAGATGGTAGAAGAGCTCCAGGCCAACTACCTACAATCATTCACCCAGACAAGATCCGGGGCCGTGCATCAAAAGTACAAGTTCAACATGAACGAACTCAAGGCGTCCTCCTCCAGTGGATCCAAGGGCAAACAGAAGGTGGAGGAGCCGATTCAGGAACAAGACGATTCGGCCCTGCATACTTTGCAAGACCGGATTGACTTGGCCGTTCATCACGCGCTGGTCAACCAGAGTAGCATCCTTGTCAACACCCTTAACAATATGATCGCTACTGTGGTCGACGCCAAGATAGCCGACCAGCTGCAGCGGGGGCCAACGTACTTCACAGACGACCAGTTTCCTGGTTACAGGACGTTGGCCACCCAACATCGGCCAATTCCATCGCCAGCACAACCAGGGCCACCAGGAGGGGTCCTCAACCAGCCGAATCCGTCCGGATCGGCTGCGAGACCAGTAATCACCATGCTAAACCAACAGCAACCGCTGCTCTAGGATCAGATCACCAACATGTTCAATGACAATCGGCAGTTAGAGCCGGTTGCCCAGATTGGCCTGGACAGACAGTACAATGTCGGTGGCCGACAGCTGTTCCCAGGTCAACCAACGCCACCACCGGCAAATAGGCCGCCTCCCGCTGATCATCCACTCCATTACCAGTATCAAGGAGGCCGCCAAGATCATCACTACAGGCTTCAGACGCCACCACCATTGTATCGACAAGCACCCGTGCCATGTGATCAATACGAGCCGATACATCAGGACAACCGGACTTGTGCCGATTTGATTGTGGACGTCATGCGCGACCAATTCGGCCTCAAACCAAATAATTCAGGGAACATGTATCGGTATCCTTATCCAGAATATTTTGAGCGGATTCCATTGCCCAATCGGTACAAAATCCCATACTTTTCAAAGTTCTCAGGGCAGGACAACGTGTCGACCTACGAGCGTGTCAGCCGATTCCTGGCGCAGTGCGGCGAAGCATCGGCTACAGACGCCTTGAGAGTCCGTTTGTTCCCTCTGTCTCTTTCGGGATCGGCTTTCACCTGGTTCTCTTCATTGCCTTACAACTTGATTCAGAGCTGGGCTGATCTCGAAAAATAATTTTATAGCTACTTCTACTCCGGCAACCATGAAATGAAGTTGTCAGACCTCACCAGTATCAGGCAGAAGCACAATGAGTCGGTTCAAGAACAGATCCAACGCTTCAGAGAGATGAGGAACCGATGCTACAGCCTGGTGCTGTCGGATGTCCAGCTAGCCGATTTGGCCTTCCATGGCCTGATCACGCCGATCCGTGAATGCTTCTCTGCTCAGGACTTCGACATCCTGGCGCATCTGGCACAGATGGTGACGGCCCATGAACAAAGATTTCAGGACACCAGGAAGGCCGTCAAAAACATAACTCAAGTCATCGTTGAATCAAACTCCGATTCCAACGACGATGATGTGGAGGTCGCGGCAACCGATTGGGCCAAAAACAAAAAGGCCATCATTTGCCAATGGCTGCCAAGACGGCCAAAGAGGAAAGATATGACTTCGACATCACCAAGGCCGATAGAATTTTTGACTTACTGCTCAAGGAGAAGCAGATCCAACTTCCCGAGAACCACGTGATCCCATCGGCCGAAGAACTCAAGATGAAAAAATATTGCAAGTGGCACAACTTCACATCTCATGCCACTAATGATTGTAAAGTCTTGAGACAGCAGATCCAGTCGGCAATAGAAGCCGGGAAACTCAAGTTCGCCGATTCCAATCGACCGATGAAGGCAGATGGCCACCCCTTCCCAATCAATATGGTTCAAACCGGCCCTAGGCAAGCTGATTGGCAACGCAGAATGACATGCATTAGCGAAACATTGAAAGGGGTCGACGGAGGACGAGCCGATCGGAAGCCAAACCGCGCCAATCAACGTGGTGCGCCTCGTTGCCCGATCGGCCGATCGACGGCCGATCAACGCGAATAACCGACGCCGTCCCCAACAACAATCATAGGCCCGTCTTGAAAGGTTTTATCGGCAAGAGCCGAAAACACGAGGCCGCCGGTATAATGGGAATCATAGCGATGCCGATCCCCATTGGCATTGCGAATTTTTCAGGCACTGCTAGAAAACCGGAATGAGATTGTCGACGCTAGAAAATTGCCCGGCTTGCAGCGAGTACCCCGAGGGCGAACACAGAAGCCGGCCGATCACCAGTCCAACTCGGTTCGTCCCAAGGCCCGTTCAGCTCAACCGGCACCGGCAGTCCGTTCACGATCGGCTAGGGCCGATCCATCAAGACTTCTTCGACGAAAACGAGAACGACGACTACTACGACGAAGAAGAGGCCGATGATGAAGAATCGGCCAATCCCCAATGGTGCCCCTCTGACCTCTTCACCAAAACACAGAAACGAAGAATTCAAAGGTTAAAGCGTGAAGGAAGGGAAGAAGAAGTTCGGCAGATGATCGAAGAACAACGCCGTCGGCTGGGTAAAATCAAAAGGCGATGGGTCCCCAAAGAGAAAACCGCCACAACCGACGAGGAGCAAGTCAAGGAGAGTTCAGCCGATCAAGCCAAGAGGGCAGCCAAAGGGAAAGGCAAAGTCTCTGCATCGTCAACATGGTATTCATATTGCCAGCCGAATTCGGTGCTCCTGAAGATGATGCAGACACTATCGAAGACGACTTGGTGAAACTAGCACTCTCCCCGGACCAAGCTATTTTCGACAAACCCGAGGGGACCGAAAATCGGCACCTGAAGCCGTTGTACGTTAAAGGATTCGTCAATGGCAAGCCAATGTCCAAGATGCTAGTTGATGGAGGAGCCGCGGTCAACCTAATGCCCTACGCAACATTCAAAAAACTAGGCAAAGGGGCCAAAGACCTGATCAAGACCAATATGGTGCTCAAGGACTTAGGCGGCAACCCGTCAGAAACCAAGGGCGTCCTGAACGTCGAACTGACCATCGGCAATAAAATCGTGCCCACAACATTCTTTGTCATCGACGGGAAGGGGTCTTACAGCCTGCTACTCGGAAGGGACTGGATACACGCCAATTGTTGGCGTTCCTTCTACAATGCATCAGAGCATGATCCAATGGGACGGCGACAAGATCAAGATCGTACCAGCCGATAGGTCAGTTAGCATCGTCAGTGCCGATTTGCCGCTTTGGGAAATCGAAGGCATTGATTGTTTGTCTGGGAAAATCTGGCAAGCCGGTTTTCTAAATATATCCGATTCCACAATACAGCCGATTGGAGATGACGAGCCGCAGCTGCTTTGAACAAGACATGGTGGAGGGCTCAAGCGTCTTCGGCATGGACACCGCGGATGAAGACGATGGCAAGCTCGAACAAGGTTTTACGTTGGCTGACGAGTTAGAAGAAATTGACATCCGCTCTGGTGACAAGCCGAGGCCGACGTATATTAGCAAAAATATATCTTCTCATTGTAGATTCCAGCTCATTAATTTGTTAAAAGAATATAAGGATTGTTTTGCTTGGGAGTACTTCGAGATGCCCGGTCTTAGCCGATCTATTGTCGTTCATCAACTGTCAATCAAGGCAGGCTATCGGCCGTTCAAACAACCTCCCAGGAGATTCAAACCGATATGTACGACGCGATCAAAGCCGAAATAACTCGGCTATACGATGCCAGATTCATTCGGCATTGCCGATACGCCGAGTGGGTCTCAAACATTGTCCCAGTGTTGAAAAAGAACGGCAAACTCAGGGTATGCATCGACTTCAGAGACCTGAATAAGGCTACCCCAAAGATGAATACCCAATGCCCATAGCCAATTTGCTCGTAGACGCTGCGTCAGGCCACAAAATTATCAGCTTTATGGATGGTAATGCAGGCAACAATCAAATCTTCATGGCCGAAGAAGACATTCACAAAACTGCCTTTCGATGTCTTGGGGCAATCGGCTTGTATGAATAGGTCGTTATAACGTTCGGGCTAAAAAATGTTGGGGCAACATATCAACGGGCCATGAACTATATTTTTTATGATATGATCGGCTCTCTGGTGAAGATCTACATCGACGATGTCGTTGTCAAGTCCAGGGAGATAGAGGACCATATAGCCGATCTAAGACAAGTATTAGAACGAACAAGGAAATATGGCTTGAAGATGAACCCATTAAAGTGCGCGTTCGGCGTATCGGCCGGGCAGTTCCTAGGATTTTTTGTTCATGAAAGAGGAATTGAGGTCACACCAAGGAGCATAAATGTCATCAAGACGATCCAGCCTCCAGAGGACAAGAAACAACTCTAGTCCTTGATCGGCAAAATTAACTTCATCAGGCGATTCATAGCCAATCTTTCAGAAAGGATGGAGCTGTTCACACCACTGCTTCGGCTGAAGGCCGATCAAGCATTCACATGGGGGGCAGAGCAACAAAAGGCTTTGGACAATATCAAGGATTATCTAAGCTCCCCTCCAGTTTTAATGCCTCCACAAAAAGGGATACTATTCAAGCTGTATTTATCGGCCGATGATAAGTCAATCGGCTCGGTTTTAATCCAAGAGATTGATGGCAAGGAAAAGGCTATCTTCTATCTCAGCCGATGGCTACTAGATGCAGAAACAAGGTATTCACCAGTGGAGAAGCTATGCCTGTGCCTATATTTTTCGTGTACCAAGTTAAGACACTATCTGCTATCCAATGAGTGCACAACAGTCTGTAAAGCCGATGTAGTTAAGTACATGCTATCGGCTCCAGTATTGAAAGGAAGACTTGGAAAGTGGATTTTTGCTCTAACAACATTTGACTTGAGGTATCAGGCACCCAAGGAAGTCAAAGGACAAGCTATAGCCGATTTTATCATGGAACATAGGAATGACTCAATCGGCTCAGTAGAAATCATGCCTTGGACATTGACATTTGATGGCTCGGTTTGCACCAATGGCTGCGGCATCGGCTTGGTCATTATTTCGCCTAGGAGGACAAGTTTTCAATTTGCTTTCGCTATTAACCCCCATGCTATAAACAACCAAGCCGAATACGAAGCCGTACTTAAAGGGTGCACCTACTCAAGGAAGTTGAAGCCGACGCCATCGAAATAATGGGGGATTCACTGTTGGTCATCAGCCAGTTGTCAGGAGAGTACGAATGTAAAAACGATGCGCTGATGATCTACTATCAACAATGCCGAGAATTGATGGAAGGTTTTCGGCTAGTCACGTTGAAGCATATCCCCAGAGAGCAGAATATTGAGGCCAATGATTTAGCTCAAGGGGCATCCGGCTACAGCCGATGATAAAAGATATTGAAATTGAAGTTGCTGCCATTACAGCCGATGATTGGAGGTTTGAAGTCTACAACTATCTCAAGAACCTCTCTCAATCGGCTACAAGGAAACTGTGATATAAGACACTAAGATATGTTTTGCTCGATGAAGATCTGTATTATCGGACGATTGACAGTGTGCTGCTTAAGTGTTTGGGAGCCGATCAAGCCAAAGTGGCTATCGGAGAGGTGCATGAAGGGATTTGCGGCACACATCAATCGGCTCATAAGATGAAGTGGCTACTTCATCGAGCAGGATATTTCTGGCCGACAATGCTGGAGGACTGTTTCAAGTATTACAAGGGTTGCCATGATTGTCAGAAATTCGACGCCATACAACGAGCACCAGCATCGGCTATGAATCCAATCATCAAGCCTTGGCCGTTCAGAGGATGGGGTATCGACATGATCGGCCAGATCAATCCATCCTCAAGCAAAGGGCATAAGTTTATTCTGGTGGCAACAGACTATTTTACAAAATGGGTTGAAGTAGTTCCCTTAAAGAAAGTTGACTCTAAAGACGCAATCGAGTTTGTCAAAGAACATATTATCTACCGATTTGGCGTCCCACAAACAATTACGATGAACCAGGGATCTATATTCATATCAGACGAATTTGTTCAATTTGCCGACGGCATGGGGATCAAGCTACTTAATTCTTCGCCGTACTACGCACAGGTCAACGGGCAAGCCGAAGCTTCAAATAAGAGTTTGATTACATTGATTAAAAGAAAGATATCTGAGTACCCCAAGCAATGGCACAACCGATTAGTCGAATCACTATGGGCATATTAGATGGCATGCCATGGATCAATTCAAGTCCTTCCATACAAGCTAGTCTACAGGCATGAGGCAGTGCTACCATGGAAAAGCGTCATCGGCTCAAGGCGCATTCAACTACAGGATCAACTCATAGCCGATGATTATTATCACTTGATGGTGGACGAATCAGAAGACTTAGTTTTATCCAGGATGAGGGCCTTGGAAAAAGTTACAAGGGATAAAGAACGAGTAGCCAGACATTATAACAAAAAAGTTGTGCCTAAATCTTTTGAAGAGGGTGAACTCGTTTGGAAATTGATACTGTCAATTGGATCCAGAGACAATAAATTCGACAAGTGGTCACCAAATTGGGAAGGGCCTTTCAAGATCCACAGATGCATCTCTAAAGGAGCTTATATGCTAGAAGGTTTGGATGGAGAAGTGTTTGGAAGGGCTCCTAATGGAAAATACTTGAAAAAATACTATCCAAGCGTATGGATCAACTCATGATTCGCTTTGTTTAGCCGATTCGTGCTAGCCGATGCCCGTTTCAATCGGGCATCGCCTTTAGGTCATTTTTATGGCACGTTTTCCCTAATTTCTATAATCGTGCTATTGGCCGACAACGACTACAACGAAGTGAAATTTGACTTCAGTTCATAATTTTGTCGACATCGAAGACATCAACAAAATTAGGAGGGCATATACACTCACAAGATTTGAGCCGATTACAGAAAGATGGACGTTAAAAATTGACTACAGGAATCAAATGCTTTCGAGCGTCGTTATCAGCAATCATCGTAATCGGCGGTCAATATAAAAGTTTTGGGATCGGCGGACGTAATGCAAGTGTTGGGAATGATGGCCACGATGCGATTTCGGAATCGGCAAACATGATCTAACGCACAAGGCCGAAATCCCTAAATTTCGGAACAAACAACATTTTAGGGTCAACGGTTAAATTAAAAACAATACATAAGGCCAAAGACGATTTCATTCATAAACACAATTTCAAAAGTCAACTTATGTTAAGCATGCAAGGCCGAAGCTGATTTGAGTACAGGCACAGTTTTGAGAATTAACAAATTATGTTAAGCAGTCGCAGGGCCGGAGCCGATTACAAAAGTTTGACAAGTATGTGCAAAAGGGGTTGAGCCGATTTTCTCTACATATAAGATTACAGGAGCGGGCTTCAATTCTTGAGGAAATCGGCTATGGCCGATAGCACCTTCCGCCTTATCTGATCTATCTGTTCAATCGACTTGGTGTCGTCAGCGTCGGATCCAGTCATTGGCCGCACCCCTTTCGCCAAGCCCCTGAGGTGAGACACAGCCGCCTTGATGCTTTGTCGTTGGGCTTCGACTTCTGCTGGCAGGCCAGCCATGTACTCCTTGTGGATGTCGATTTCGTTCGTGACTTGAACTAAATTGGCCATCAGCTGGTCTTGACGTGCGAGAAGTTGCTCGAGCTTGGAGGCTAGCTCGGTCTTCAGGCGGTCGAATTTGGCCTTCTGTGCTTCGATATTTTCTTTGCTGGACTGGATGGCTGCCGACAACATTTGGTTCTCTCGGCGGTCGGCTATGCGTTGCTGGGCCCGCTTGTACTTGAGCTGGTACGCTTCTAGGAAAGTCGCTGGCACAATTGCGTCGGCTATCACCTCAGGCAATTGGCCTTGGATCTCCTTGAAACGCGATCGGATTGAGCCACAGTCGGCCACCAGCACGTCAAGCGGGCCTCCAGGTGATTGCCGATGTCGGCTAGAGTGACCTTTAGGTCTGCATCCAGTGGCACCAGTGCTTCCTCGCCAATTTCGCCAGGCTCCTCAAACTCCGACAAGTCAAAATTGAGGATGTCGGCTATGTTCTGCAAGAAGGAGGTGATGATTAGAAAAAAATGTTAAATTGACGAAGCCGATTATAAGACAGTCGACTTACCCTAGACACTAGGGCTGGGGCAACTTCTTCATCAGCTGGCTGGTTGCCCGCGGTCGATGTGGCCTCATCATCGATCACCACCGCCGCCCGACTTGGTGCGTTCACTTGATGCTTGGGAGGCGGGCGTCGGCGCACGTGGTGGCTGCAAGAAGAATTAGTCAAGAATCGGCTAGGCGATGTAAAGAGGCGATGTAAAAGCTCACCGTTCGCAAGACGACCGGTGGTTTCCTCGTCACGTGCTTGGTCCTCTCGCCAATTCGGAAGCATATGAGCAACTCGCAGCGAATAGTTTTGGAGAAAAAGAGTTGAAGTCACTTACTGTGATCGGCCGGACGGGGCACTTCGGAGGACTTGGCGTTTTTTGGACTTTGCCTTCGTCGGCTGACGGGGTGGCAGCGTACTTATCTAAGCTCGAGTTGGCTGCAGCCTCGTCGACGGCATCAGCAATTTCTTCACCTTCCACCTCTTCGTGTAGATAGGCCTCAACGTCCAGGTCGATCTGCGAGAGGTCGTCGTCGGCTGCAACCCGCTTTGCCCTCTTAGCGGCCCTTGTCTTCGCCTCGGCAACTGATGTGGTAGCAGCTGATGGCTTAGCCCTCTTTATCCGTTGAACCGGCTGGCGGGTTTGACCATGAAGCAATGTGCCGACTTTCGGTGCATCGAAGCCGATGGGCGATGGTGCCATCCCGCATCCGTTCGGCAGAATGCCGAGCGCGTACCAGATCACGACTCCACTTCGGCTTACTGGAGGAGGGGAGTCATCGACAGTCTGCGATAAGAGGAGATGAGATTAGCCGACGACGAAACAAGTAAGAGCCGACAAATGAACAAGACTTAAGAAAAGCGCTTACCGATGGGACACGGTCTGGGTTAACCAACGTTAGGTATATACTGGCCGACTGGTGGAAGAGATGTTGCTCCCATTCGGCCCACCAACTGTTGAAGACTGGTGATTTGCTTCGCGCCAAGCTGATGATGTCGATTTGGCCAAGTGGAGGAGTTGGGAGCTGCGGCGACGAGCATCATCATAGCCCCTTCGATCCGGCCCCTAGGCTGGATCTTGTTGGCGAACCACAATCCAATCGATAGCTGGCTCATGCCGAATTGTCGTGCTGCTACCATCGGATGGTAGAACCCGTACGTCTTAGCCACGTTTCGGCCCTGGTGGATGCCGACTGGCAGGATGCATGGGGAGATAGCGGTGGTGAAGACATCCCTCGGCTCTGGGTTTGCTTTCGAGTTCAACTCGTCTAGCCGAAGGTTTCCTGGTTGCTCAAACTCGTGGAAATCTTTGTAGGAGAACCAGGCCCTGGAATCGCTCGTGAAGCCGTTATACAGCCGCTCAAACCACTCCGAGAACTCATTGGCCGTCAGCCTTGAGCCTGAGTAAGTAGCAGCTGATTTGCCATACGATGTCGGCCGACGAGTTGTCTTCTCTTCATCATCCACGATCCTTGGCTCGATCAATGGGAAGTTGGCTTCGAGGGGAGCAGGTTGACCGGTTATCTTGTACATGTGCAAATTCATCCACAATTGAAGTAGCCACCAGGGGCCGCCAGTGCCGACTGATTGCCTAGATGCTAGCCGAGCCGAGGCTGATCCTAGCGTCTGGTATAGATAGCCCAAAAGATATTTCCCCAGAGGGATCTTCTTCTTTGCCACGAGCGCTTCGGCTACGTGCTGCCAGTTGGTCGTCGGCCCGCAGCTGGAGCCGCAGAAGACGTACTTCTTGAGCCACATCATTAGGAAGGCAGTATGCTCTCGGTCCGATATCGGCCCATCGCGCATGTTCATGCCGATGAAGCCACTCCAGCCGCCGATGCTTTTTGTTTTGAAGGTATGGCTGCACTTGCGTTGGAGGTCGCTTGGCTGAACCGTTGAAGTGATGTCCAAGCCGGTCAGCATCACTATGTCCATCAGAGTTGGCGTCATCGGCCCTTGCTTAAACAGGAAGGCGTTCAGCGTATCCGACCAGAAATAATGCGTAGCCGATAGCATCGCTTCATTCTTAGGCATGTCGGCTATCGTCAGATCTAAGCATTGGTCGATGTCGAGTTCGGCCCAGTGCGTCCATTTCCTAGCCGACATCCTAAGATACCATGCCGGCCAGTTCTTGTCAGTAGAGGGCCACGACTTGAAGGCACCAGTCCAGTTCGGCAGGCTAGGGGTGGAGAATCTGAATGGGATCCGATCGATTTCGGCATTGATCAGTTCGCTTGGGTCCGGGTTGCCGATCGGCCCTAGGAAGTACTGGTTCTTGAAGACTAAGTGAGGGATGGCAATATGATGGGCTAGGTGCTATAGAATATGAAGGGATGAAGGAATCACAACAAGGAAGAACAACACATTGCGAAACTAAATCACGTAAATGGAAAAGGGATCGGAGCTGATTGGATTTACCTCGGGGTATTGCTGCTCCGATGCGGCGACGGTGGAGGAAGCCATCAAGATCGTCATCGTTTGGGGTTCGCTGGAGTGGATTTAGGTTTTTTTTGGTCGTTGGAGTCGCTGAGCTCGCCGAGATCGCCGAGGAGTCGCCGGAGAGGAAAGAGAAAGCTGGTCGCGGAGTGCTCGAGAGTGGGAATGAAAGTGTGGCCGCTTCGGTAAGAGGGAAGGATTATTTAAAGGATATCTTGGGCAGCCGAAACAGTTTAGGTCGAAAAGAGCGGGAATGTGAAAAGGCGACAAAGTCCGCAACATTTCATATCACGGACTTGGGGGGCATATGTTAACGCTTAAATTTGGTAACCAAATCCCTAAGTCCTAGCCGAGGTTGAAGCGAGATCGGATCGGTGGTTTGACGAAGAAACAGAGGCCGAGTCGGGCTGAGATGCGATCGGCTACGAAGCCGATCGGCTAAGGTTGAATCGGACAAGAACAGCTGATAGCCGATTCCAAGTTCAGAGAAGTTGAAGCCGTTTCTGATGCAGATATTTGGAGATAAACATAGAAGATTCGGTTTCAAATTGCGCATTAAGAGATATTGCCATCTACGGATAAAAGTCCCATAACGGCGAGTGTATGTAAATTAGAGATTTGTTTAGAGATAACCCTATTGTAAAGGCGGCAAAGGATTGCTTCCCGCGCTTTTGTCGTATAGATATAGTAGTTAGTTGCAGCCGTGTTTAGCGCGGTCTTTGTTGTACTTGGGTATAAATAGGACCCGAAACCCCTATAAAAAGATAATCACAATCAATACAACCTTCGGCGCATCGCCTCCTTTTTCTTCAGACGAACAACTGATCCGGCTTTGGGCTGCATCGTTTCGATCCCCAAGTTAAGGTAAGTGTTTGTCATTAGTGGTGTATCTCGTCGAATTTAGTGCTTCCATCGTTATGACACTCTAAATTTGGTGATTTATGTTGCGCTAGTTATCATATATCACATATAATCTAGAACAATGTTTAGATCTATCTCGACATCAGCTCGTTTCTGTCAAGAACCAACAGCCGATAGAGCTAGATCTAAAGGTTGACCTAGATTATATGCGATATCCACCGTCTTGAGGTATTTACATCAGCTACAGTAGATCAGACTGTTCTTTCTATACTTGATGTTGCATCAACATTGAACTATAAGTCATTTTTAGAACTTTCAATGATCTGTTTGGTTAGATGTATATGCTTAGAAACAGTGCCGGGGTTTCAGCCGACCTTATCTGTTTTAATATTCTTTTGATATTTGTTATCGGGATTGTTAAAATCGTCTTTTATATTAAGATCATGCTCTGGTTAAATGCCCTAAGCAAGAATCAGTTTGTCAGCTACAACCGACAGCCGACTGATCTAGGTTTAGCGCATTTAGCGCAGATCAATATCTTTTCATAAGATGAATCGGAGTATTAGCCGATTTACAGTTGGACTTATGACATCGGCTAAGGTCGTTAAAGCATATATTTATTATTCTGCTGTATATTTGGATTAAGTGACTAATAATATCTCGGTGTAGCCAATCTATTCTAGTCACCTCGTTCAAATATACTTCGGAATAGCATATATATGTAAATTGACTCCTGCAGCCGATCCAGTAGGATCTGACTTAATACTTAACGCATATATCTTTATTTTTCTTTTTGGTTAACAGATCAAACCAACCGACACACCTTATACAGCATAGGTAGCCGAGAAGGACCTGCACTAGAGTTAAGCAGATCTCACAGGCCAGCGCGTGAGAGAAATTTCTCGTCAACAGCGGGATATGGATGAGATGGGGATTGGTGGCGGAGAAGGAGTGGTCCATGCCATTGAATTGGTGATCCGATGGTTGTGAACTTGTGATTATATGTGTATGCTAATCAAAGACATATTTTTTAAGTAGCAAAGATAAAGAAGATTTGAAACGAGGAGGACGGTAGGGATGAAAGAGAGGACGGGAAAATCCCGTGTCGACCGTCACCGAATACCGAAAATCCCAACCGAATATCGTATCAGCGAGAAAAACGGAAATGAAAAAACGGGAAACAGGAACGGAAATGGTTGGGGTGTTTTCCCGACCGTATTCACGAATCCTCTATTTATCCGAAAAAATTTCCGCGGGAAATTCCTGTTTATGAGCTCAAATGTATAATAAAATCTTCAATAGTCTATGAAACCTTCACTCATAGAATTATTGGAATATTGTAAGCTCATGTGTATAATAAAACCTTCTTCACTCATATCATAGGATTAGTATGATTACAATTGTTGCATCTAGTTAACTCTTTAAAGTGGTTATATGTGTGTCGACGTTAGTTCTTTTTTTTTATCAATTCTCGATCGTAATTGATATATTTCTGACCGTTTCTGACTATTTTTGATATTTCCATATTACCGAATTTGTTTGTCCGTTCGTCTTTTTATTTTCATTTCCGTTTCCGCGGGAGTCGTTTTCATCCCTTGAGGACGCCACGTCATTTCTCGCTTAAGCAAATCACGCAAACCCAAATCCTCCGTGACCCCGACCGGCTCCACCTCCTCCCCCATCTTCGCCTTGCTTCCGAATCCAACCGCACTCCCCGATCCCTCCGCCGCCGCCGCCGCGGCGATCTCTCTCTCTCTCTCTCTCTCTCTCTCTCTCTCTCTCTCTCTCTCTCTCTCTCTCTCCCGCTTCCCCAGGTAAGCGCCCCCACCCCCGCCCCCGGCTCGGTCGCTCGTGCGGAGCACCGCCGCGTCGCCGCGTCGGCGACGTGTGCCGCGGGTGATCCGACTAAAGCGTGCTCCTCGCTGCCGCAATTCGCAGGTGGCCGCGATCCAATGGACTCCCGCTCCATCAACCTGCGGGGTTTCGCCGGGAACGCCGGCAAAAACATCATGCAGGTGAGCGGTTTCCCCGTCTCTCCTCTCCTCTCCCGACCTGATGAATCGTGCGCGTTGTGCGATCCGCCCTAGGTTCGGAGGGAGACTGACGATGCGCGCTGCGTCGGTAGCAGGGGCGCCGGTCGCAGGGACGGGTTCTAGACACCTAGGGCGTTACAGTTTTTTTTTTCTCTAAGCTCGCAAATGCTGTATCAGACAGTCGGAGCTTGTGTGTAGCAGTTGCTCCATGTGATGTTATACTTGTGATGATGTCGGAGGCGATCGGTGTGGTTTGATGATTCTCGACCTTATGTTGTGTTGGTGTGTACAATTTCGCAGGGAATTGGTGGATTTGTTTTCGGAAATGAGAGGTCCGAGTCCAAGGAAGACAGGTTGGTTAGCATTTTGGCATTAGTTGTTAGTTCACCTGTACACAATCAAGGAATGCTTAGCTTTAACTTGTGAGAAAAGGAAATTATTGTTGTATGCCACATTTGGAAAGTGCTCTTCTGACTGTGTTCTGCGCTGCAGCTATGTCGAGAGATTCCTTGACCGCATAAGCAACGGTACCATACCTGATGACAGGAGGTCTGCCATGACCGAGCTGCAGTCTCTTGTGGCAGAGTCTCGTTCTGCTCAGATGTCATTTGGAGCCATGGGTATTTCACTTACTCAAAGCCCAGACATTCATTCTCCAGCTACTGGTTGTGTGTGGTTGACGCTTAATACATTTATTTGCTAACTTGCAAAATAGGCTTTCCTGTTCTCCTCAACGTTTTAAAAGAAGACCGTGAAGATGTTGAACTTGTGAGAGGTGCTCTAGAAACCTTTGTGAGTGCACTGACTCCTATTGAAACGTCACAAGGACCAAAAACCGAGGTTCAACCTGCATCAGTGAACTCTGATTTGCTTTCTCGAGAAACTGAGAATATCTCTCTTCTTTTGAGCTTATTGGTGAGCAAACATTTGTTGTTTCTATGGCAAGTAATGGACTTCGCCTCCTTCGTTTATCATGACATATGTTTCCCTCATGCTTGGTTTGAAGTCAGAGGAGGATTTCTATGTGCGATACTATACAATCCAGCTTTTGACAGCTCTACTTACAAACTCGCTGAAAAGGTGCCCCGTAAGTCATTTTCTGTTGAGACGTCATCGATATGTTAGAGCCCTCTGTAACTCCTTATTTTCTTTCCGTATTACAGATTACAAGAGGCAATTCTATTGATTCCCCGGGGTATAACAGTTTTAATGGATATGCTTATGGATAGGGAGGTTTGAACACTAACTTTCCCTGCCTTCTGCATCCTTTACTCTGAGGAAGCACACATGCCATTCAAGCCATTTCTCTTATTTTACCATCAAACTTTGTCTGCCCTTGTGTCAATAGCTGTCTAATCTTTACCGAAAGCACATGTAATTATTTTTTATGCACTCTCTGTACACATAAAACACAGTTGTAGTTTTGCTAGCATGACTTCAAGCGGAACTGGGCCTGTGTCTATTCTTCTGAATGAGCTGTTATATGCGTACTCTAAGTACACAGTACACACTGCACTACTACTGGAAAGCACTATCAATTCACTAGCACGTTGTTCTATTATAGACTCCAGATAGAACTTGGCCTTTTGAAAGGCAGTTCTTTTTGCAAATGATGATAAGATATTTACTTCTGCAGGGTACATCGGTAGTCAGTAGTCACTAACTCCATTGTGATTCCATATTTCTTAATCAATTTATTACCATCTATCTTTCTCTATTCGTGTCTGTGTTGTTTAACCTGGTTACTTTGGATTCTGGTTATGTAGCTCATGTTGTTACCTTTGTTGTATCTTGAAGGTCATAAGGAATGAAGCGCTGTTACTTCTTACTTATCTGACCAGGGATGCAGAGGTTGAGCTTTTCCCGTATTCTTAGTTGATATATTGTTTAATAGACAAATCTTAATTCAACTGTACTTCTATAATTATAAAATGGCAATTGATTGATCTCTTTTTTCAGGAAATTCAAAAAATTGTGGTATTTGAGGGTGTGTTTGAGAAAATATTTAGCATTATCAGAGAGGAAGGATACTCTGATGGTGGTGTTGTTGTTCAGGTGATCATCTAATAACCACTAGATGATTTAATGTTGTTAATTATCTGAAATTAGTTTAATACCCTTTTTGGTCAGTTTCCATTAAAAGGTTGTTTTTGTACTTGCATAGGCAAGTTTGCTAATATGTTCCTTTCCTTGGAGCAGGATTGCCTTGAGCTGCTAAATAATTTAATCAGACACAATGCATCCAATCAGGTTTATATTTGGCTCAAAATCTTTTGAACTTTTAAGGTACCTAATTTAATTGACACTACTTAATGCACAATCAGATGCTTTTGAAAGAGACAATCGGCTTTGATCCATTGGTAGCAATACTAAAGATAAGGAGAGGCAGTGCATTCAATTTCACTCAACAAAAGGTATGCTGTTCATTTTTTATCAAATCAGCTATTTGGTCTCACAGTCCATCCTCGAAGAATGCCTAGTTTGGTCTGACATAGAATAATACATTAGCAACATTTTGCTCAAGTTAGAACTCTGTTTCTTTAGACAGTAAATCTTCTCGGTGCTTTAGATACTGTTGAGTTGCTTTTGATGGGAGGAGGTTCATCTGGTGAGCCAGGTAAAGATGCTAACAAGACTACCAACCAAACTGCTTTAGCTCAGGTATCCTTTTCTCCCTCAATTCTTCTTTTCTGTGACTGTGTTATGATACATAATTAAGCTTCTTCATTATGTATTCAATCAAACATGACAGAAAAATATTCTGGACCACCTTCTACTGTTAGGCGTGGAGAGTCAGTGGGCCCCTGTAGCGCTCCGCTGTATGGTGAGTACCATGTACATATAAACCATTAATAGTTCTATTCAGTTCTATTACTTAATCTGTACTATTGAGGTTTTTTTTTTTACAACTGACCATTATTTTTCTAGGCCTTGCGATGCATTGGTAATTTGGTGTTAAGAAATCCTCAGAATCTTGATTCTCTTGCGAGCAAGCAAGTTGGGGAAGATCCTCATGTTCAGCCTGCACTCAGTGCAATCTTTTCTATAATCTTGCGAACCTCCGTAGCACAAGAATTTGTTGCTGCTGATTATGTCTTCAAGTGTTTCTGTGAGGTGTTTCTCTATTCTCTTATTTTGTTTTGCTTCAATAATAATATACTACTTCAAAAGTGTTTCTGGATCAACCTCAGCAGATTATTAGGCATAAATGTACTTTGGGTTCCAAAAAGGATTTGGGAATGAAAGGCTTTTAAAAAGCTTCACAATATTAAATGCAAACATGTAATGGACTAAGAAGCATTATTTCTCTTTCAGGAATTCTTGATTAGATGCCCAATATTCCATGAATTCTTCTAAATTTTAAAGTGAAATTGTTGGTAGTGTCTGCTGTAATTCTTGGTCTTCCTTGTTAGTGTATGTAAGTACAAAATAATAATCTGTACAATTGCTGTTTGTGGAACAGAAAAATCCTGGTGGCCAGGCTTTACTAGCATCAACGATTGCTCCACATCCAAATCAAGCACATGCTACATTTGGGGCTGCTAGTGACATGCCTTTTGGAAGGTTAGTCTACAAGTTCTTATATCTGTTGCATCTTTATACTACAGGGGCAGAACTGCTTCTGTCTATAGTCCCATTTTGTCATGCATGCAATTTTATCTTTTGACTTACGTTTCTATCGTAATGACAGTATACTTCTGCAAGCTCTGGTGTCAAGTGATGATAATGGAGATATGGAGGTAATGTCTTTCTAAACCTAAGGCACCACCAATATGCAAAGGAACTGCTCGACCATTTAATACTGCAAGGGTATTGTTGGTTGACTGCTTTGATGACGAAAGTATACATGTTGAGAATTTCATAAACAACTACAGCGTCTGTTATGAAACAACCTAGGATTATAGCATTTCTCCAGTTGTTTTTCTACTGTATATGATGTGGCTTCACATTCTCATTTAGCATTTTTTGTAGGAAGGCATTTTGTCTACATTATAATAAAGAATATTATAGTTTGAATTGTCTTGTGATGCCTGCAGTTTTGCCCTTATGCTGTTATAAAGTATGATTTTTGCTCCTAAAATTTGCAGGCTTGTTGCAGAGCATCTAGTGTTCTTTCTCACATAATCAAGGACAACTTGCAATGCAAAGATCGTGTATGTGCCCTTACACCTTTTTATTTCAGCGAATTATTACTGTATAGACTATAGAATTGTCTAGAGAAGCAACTATCCAACTGCTTATAATTAATGATTGCATAACTATACTTCTGTTGCCTAAACGTGACCACAGTGAGACAAGTTTTACATTTGTATCGTGCATAGGCTCAAATATATGATTCCATTTCATTGATAGGTTATGCAACACCTGGCTGACTTTGTTATCATTGTAAATTCACTCTTGTATGTTCTGCACTTTTTGTATTTTTGTTCTGCACCTCGTGATGTCAGAAATCTTATATGCCTCATTATTTTTTTTTCAATTATACATCTACTATATAACAAAGGCAGGATTTGTTCTGTGTACAATCTCTTATATCCCCTTACACATTGCTTTCTAAAACCAATTTTTTTCAGGTACTGCAAATTCAGCTTGAAACACCTGCACCTTCCTTGGGACGCACTGAGCCACTACTGCACCGCATTGTTACATGTTTGTCTATTGCAGCTTCAGCAGAAGGAGAAAATGGCCAAAGCGGTCAACCAGAAGAATCATATATTCAGCCTGTCATTCTCCGGTTACTCATCATATGGCTTGTGGATTGTGCTAATGCTGTTGATTGCCTTTTGGAATCAGCAGTACATCTGAACTACATGATCGAGCTTGCTTCAAGTAAACGCTACAGTGCTTGTGTTCGTGGATTGGCTGCCGTTGTTTTAGGTGCTTGCGTCCTGTATAATGCAAGCCGGGAGAAGGGCCGAGATGCCTTTGCTGTTGCTGATGCTATAAGTCAAAAGATTGGCCTCTCTACATACTTCTTGAGGTTCGATGAGTTGCGGAAAAGCTTTGCGCATTCATCATCAGGGCAGCAAAACCGCAAGCAGCTTTCACGGTCAAGTGCAAATAGTATGTCAGATTTCCAAGAGATTGAAGAGGAAGAAATAAACAAAGGCGATCAACATCCAGTACTGTCAGAAATCTTTGATTCATATTTTGTTAGTTTCCTCAATAAGCTTGAGACTGATATTAGGGACAATATAATGGATATATTTAGTCGAACAAAGACTGCAACTGCAATTATACCTGCTGAGTTGGAGCAGAAGAATGGGGAAGTTGATGGAGAATACATCAAGCGGTTGAAGTCATTTGTAGAGAAACAATGCAATGAAATGCAGGTTAGTTTTCCTTCAATAATTTCACTTACATGATTAAACATCACCTACTTTTTTGTGCATTCTGAGAAGATTAAAAAAACACAGTTTTGGGGTAATTCCGGACAATGGTTTACATGAACTTCAATCCTTATATATCTGAAGGAAAGATTTGGTCACTTCCACATTTTGGTAAAGCTTAGCTTTATACTTTAGTCTGTAAGGACTTTGCCAAGTAGGATAAGGAGACAAATGACTACTTACTTACCATTCGTTAAGATGCTTTCCTGCCATTCGTTAAGATGCTTTCCTGCAAAACTCACTGGACTAGGGATTATTTTTTTCTTTTTGAAGAGAAGATTCAGGAACTTCACTTTAGCAAGAATATTTTAAGTAACATACTTAGGTGCAAAGAACACAAAAAACACCCACTACTGGCATCGCTATACTTGTTAGTTGTAAATGCCCATAAACCCTAGTTAGCTTGACCAATGACCAGTTCCTAGAAGGTCAGTCAGATATTGGTTGGTTGTGTCTGTTAGTAGTTTTTACAAGAGTTAGAAGCTAACAATGATATTACTGCCTTTTTCAGGACTTGCTAGCTCGGAATGCAATGCTGGCAGAAGAGTTAGTGAGAACTGGAGGTGGCAACTCCGCTGATTCTTCCCAGAGACCGAGCAGTGGCCGAGAAAGGGTCCAAATCGAATCCCTCAGACAAGAACTTGAAGGGGCAACCCGACGCCTAGAGGCGCTGAAAGCTGAAAATACCCAGATCGAAGCTGAAGCTAGCAACCAACGAAACCTCGCAGCGAAACTGGAGTCTGATCTCAAGAGCCTGTCAGATGCTTACAACAGTCTAGAGCAGGCGAACTTCCGCCTCGACGCCGAGGTGAAGGCCTTGCGGCAGGGAGGCAGTGGTGCACCCTACCCAGATGTGGAATCGATCAAAGCAGAAGCGAAGGAAGAGGCGGAGAAGGAAAGCGAGGCAGAACTGAACGATCTACTCGTCTGCCTGGGCCAGGAGCAGAGCAAGGTGGAGAAGCTGAGCGCGAGGCTGGCAGAGCTCGGCGAAGATGTGGACGCCCTGTTGCAAGGCATTGGCGATGACACTGCCTTGCCAGATGATGACGACGACGAAGATGAAGATGATGAGTAATAATGTGTCTCCTGTAATTCTGTCATCTTGTGGTGTAGCCTGTTTGGGATCATGCTGTTGTGGCAACAATTGTACAGTGGATGATGATATGTAGACAAAGGTGGCCATTTCATTTTTAAGTTATTTATGTTGGATGACTGAATTGCTGAATTTATTTCTCAGAATTAAGCAACAAGTCCTTAGGAATAATCAGCTAATGGTATTTGCATTTCATTTGCCCTTGGGAACAGTTTACATCAATCCAAGCAACGAGTCCTGTGAACAGATAGGAAAAATCAAGCAAAAATCAGTTCAATAATTCAATGGATCTACACCAGATCACGAGCAACTGTTCTAAATCCATCAACTGCACACAAAATCTCAGTCAAATTACAAATATGTATCAGTTCATGTAACAGTGGTTAACCAAACCCTGTTATTACATATACACTCACTCCTGTAACAAGTTGATATACAAGACGATGTTACAAACACACGACCACTATTATTCCAGAGATTTAAACATATGAACTAAACACACTTTGTTCTTTGCCTATTATGGATTAAAGAGGAGGGTTCTTTGTCGTTCCCGCTGTTCCTTCCATCTGCAACCGTTGTTTGAGATGGAACACTTCAACCTGATCAAAGCATGATCAGCATGTCAGGTGAGTTTTCTTGTGTTGCATGCATGAATGATGATTTATGATCAACGCAGAAAACTTAAGTGCCAGTAATCATTGCTCACTGTCCAAATTATTTGACATGCCTTTAAGAAATGTATAGTCATTAGTCTGTAGCTTGACATTTTTACCTTTTTAAGTTTACTGATAATTTTACAACAGAAAGAAAAGCAAGAAAGACAAGAAGACAGTAATGCATCACTCAAATTTTAAATACCTGGAGCTGGAATGCCCTTGACTGTTCTCCCGCTAAAACTCGGCGAGTGGAATGGAGTTCCTACATGGATGAAATTCAGTCAGTACAGCTATGCAAGCATGCAGCTAAATTACATCATATTAAGAATCATACTGAGCATCTCTTGCCTTTTGAGTCTCATCTGTAATGGCCTTCAAGAATGCCACTTCACGTTCGAGACGCACATTATCGGCATGAACGGTGTTTGAGAGGTTGTTCGACTCTTCTTGTGCCAACTCTAAGCCTGCTATCTTCTCCTTCAGCATCTCAGCTTCCTTTTCCTTATTGACAAGCCTCCTTTCCAGCTGCTCCCTGCTGTTGATGACCAGCGATAAATTCTTCTCTGCCTGGTCTTTGCTCGTCAAGGCAATCGCAAGCTGATCTTCAAGCGCAGAGCTTCTTTTGATCAAGTCTGCTATTTTTGTGTTGTATAGATGACTAATGTCTGAAGAGCATCTTGCTATCCTTCTTGCACTTGATCCCGCAGTCTCCAGATTTTCTTCCTTGCTGGATAAAATTCTGGCCATGTCAATCTGAACATCAGGCCCCGTTCTCTTGCTCCGATACTCTTTTGGCTGTAAGTTACAATCTTAACATGCAGGGGGAAGAAATAATATGCTTTTCTAGTGAATTGAATTGAAGGTGCAGCACTTACAGTGCTTGCTTGACACGAAGAACAATCGTCGGTGTCATCGTATTTGTCATCGTCGATCGGTTTCTGCAGTTTTTGAGCTAAGCTGCACGCTTCTGATTGATGGAACTGCCTGTGGAGTGAAGTGCCCAGATTTGGATTCTGTAACATTGACTCAGGAAGTAATTCCCTTCTAGGTGGGTGTTCTACCGTAGAAGCGAGACTGTGCCTTACAACAGAACTATTAGAATACAAAGGACCACAGTTGTTGAGATGGCCGGCAAGCTCCTTGGTGCTCGGAGAATATTCATATAGCAAAGGGTCAACATCTGGGGCAGACCGCCTGCTAAAAGAATGCTCATTTTGTAGTACTACCAATATTTCAACCTGCAGATAGTCTCACATATTCAGCGATGCGTCTCAAGTCAAAACAAAACTGCCATGTCTGAACAATTTAAGCGATGCTCAGGTTTAAGCAAGTAGCACATGGATGAGCCCAAGTAATATACATTTCAAGGATTAGTAAAGTGCTAACCAAGTAAACAAGGAGAGAGAACGAATTATGTCAAGAAGTAAATGTCAGAATATGACAGTGAAAAAATATTTATTTGTTAAATTTTAATAACTTGAGCAAAAGTACATTTTGCCTTATTCTCTTAGTTCAAAATTATGATTCAACTCTAACTAAATACAAGAAAATGCTCTTTTGTAAAGCGTTGATTATTTCACCTTGTCGGATGGCTCCTTTCTGTTTCCTCCAAAAGAAACAAGAACAATTTTGTCCCTGTGGTACAAAGGAACCATGCTGAAATCCTGCATGAGTTTTTTTACTTATTCAGCAAAAAGATGAAATGAGATAACATGGCAACTAGTGTGAATATGAGATGAGAAGTGAACTTTGGACATGAAGAAAAATACATGAAGTTTTTCTTGGGAATATAATCACCTATTATGATAAAAATTCAGACATCAACAGAGATATTTTTCCACTAATTTAGCGATGGTTCTACAAAATTCTTCTAAAGTTATATTTATTTCCATAACAAGTGCGTCAAGATTGAAAAGAACTTACTTTCTTTGTAGCAATCGAGGAACTAGGGGGTACTACACAAACCAACCACTTATATTCTACAACATCAAAAGCCCAGGTTTCCGCGTGTCCTGAGAATTTGTATTTTTTGTGTTAGAAATTGCCATAATCAAGATAAACCATTCTTGTGAAAGTGAATGATTTCTCACAGACGAATTGAAGTAGACCTACTCATTTTCCAATTCTATTTCCATAAGTTGAGAGCTTGAAACATACGTTTTTTTTTGCTTCCACCGCCAGCAATGTACCACTTAGTTCCACATAGAACTCCACTGCAACCGGCTCGAGGTGTTGGATGAGGACCATGGATTTTCACTCTTGACCAAACCATCTAACAAGAAGATAAATATCTAAGTAAACCTACTGAAGTAATATTTTGTGAGGTCCAAGAAATTCATACAACTTACCGTCTCAAAATCTAGAGAAAACAGATCATTCAGGGTCTTGGATTTTGAGTGTCCTCCGAAAATCAGAAGGATCCTATCTTCATATAGTGCAGCTACATGATTGGATCTTGGAGAAGGTCCAGAGCCTCTACAATGTTGAGGTTCAATTAATATAATAAAGAATGCAAATTTAATTCAACAACAATTCTGAAACTTGATATTTGTAAATCAGGACAGTTGGGAGTTAGGCCACAAATAGATTATTATCTACCACGAGCCTTTACGTTTTAAAATCTACTTTCAGAGTAAGAAACAAATCCTTCCTTTTCCTGCCATGTGCCAATGCAGCATCCTTGGAAAATGACTTACTTATAGTTCAAAGGAAGCCATGTTGATGACTTCAGGTCGAACATGTGAAGGTCGTGTCGTTTCTTTCCTTTTGTGTCCTCACCACCAAAAAGTATCAGTGTAGCACCTGCTCTGGTCACCGTGTGGCCACTCCGAGCTGCCTACAATCAGTACCACAAAACAATTCTGTTAGTTCACAAGAACGTTTGAACAAAATGTAGTTCTTGATGTTTCTCATAACTTACAGGGATATCACCCTTGGCTTCCATAAGTGACCAAACCTCTGTTTCCATATTGAAAGTCCATACTGCAGCAAACCAGAGGAAATGTAACATATCTGGAAGAGGCCGATATTTGCAGAATCAAGTAGTATGATCAAACCTGCTAAACGATCGGATGCAGGTTCAGTTTTACCACCAACAAGAATGACACTGTTCCCCCATGGAACCTAGACATCGAAAGAAGCAAGTGGTTCTTGCTATATAAGTCACATGTATAAATATTTCTCTACTAAAAGAAGTAAAGAAGGTGAGAGGAGAGGTATCCTTATAACTTGAAAAGACTGATCAAAACAAAGAAGTAGCTTGACCTTTGCATACCACTTGAAAAGACTGATCAAAACAAAGAAGTAGCTTGACCTTTGGATACCAACAGCAGTGAGATACAAGAGATATACCAGACAATGACCTTTGCAGGCTGGCAACTTCGATGGATGTCTGTTTGGCGATGGACGGACCTTAGGAGCTACAGAGTCCCATGTAAGCTTCTCTAAATTCAATATCTGATGGATACCATAACTGTTAGTTGACAAATAAATGGTAGTGCTCAAGTTAAATTTCCTACCAACGCACAAAAGTCAAAACCTTATTACCTTTGTATCATCCAACAACTGATGACCAGAATCGCCACCAAACACTACCATTTTGCTCCCTACAAGGGCTGCCGCGTGCTGTTTAAAAACAGGAGTTGAATATGTCATATGTGGAGTGGTGGATAACCGGATATACCAATGAAAGCTGCAGAATTGATCCTAGCTAGCGTTCAGACGTGTACTCACCGCAAAACGCGGCGACGGTCTGCTGCCCTCTGTAGAAAGGACAGCCCAGTTCCGTGAGCTAACCAAAGCGCGGTCGTCGAGATCATATGTGTCAGATGAGCAACGGAAGGCAAGATCATCTACACGGCCACTCACTGACGTTGTAATTTGGTCATCCCCCTGAAACAAATGTGGGTGGTAAGACATCCAAATGTGCCCAAAATACTTGTATCAATACTAGAGAGTAGAGACAAGCACTTCAGTAACAAAGGCTCACATTTGGCAGGCTGAGGTGCTTCACTAGCCCAGAAGGACTCTTAGAGCTGTCCAAAGGATCTGTTGAGTGCCCTTTCGATCTGTAAGAACAATAAATTCATGAAAGATAATTCTAAAAGAAAAGGCAATCATGAAAACGAGGTATTGATCAACAAATCAAATGTGTAAATATGATTGATTATAGCAACATGATTAATTTAGCACCAAAACGTAACAAGGAAATCTGACTGTAAAAAAATGAGACTTAAATAGCATATGATGAAATCACCGAAACCAGTAGGTTAACTGGGTTTCATAAAGCTAACCGGCTCCGCAAATTTACAATGGATCTATAAGACTTGTATCAGCATTATCATTCTGAAGATAGCAAGTTTACCAAAAGAAAGCATTCCTCACCAGGAATGTTCCTGGACCACATTTAAATCATTAAAGCAAGAATAATGTGCAAATGGCCATGAACTAAATCAGGTGAAGGTCCTTAGTTGATTGCCAAGAATAAAAGCTGTACTGACACACAAGAAGCCGAATAAAAGAACTTTCTTTTGGATCAAAAGTAACAAATTGGGAGTACAATCCATCCACCAGATTCCCATCACAGTAAGCGCAGTAAAAATCTATCCAATAAAAGAGCTTGCTTTGGACCAAAAGTGCCAAACTGGTGAAATCCATGGAACAATTTTTCACCTTCCGATCCTCATCCGGCTCCGCGAGAACCCGAACATATTCGGCATCAGCCCGTGTTTCCTCCCCCAAATTATTCTCAGAAGCAAACCACCTGACTGCACATTGTTGATTTGTACTCTGAGCTGCAAGGTGCAAACGGGTCAATGCAAGAATTTATAGTAAATCCCCGCAAAAAAAGAATTTATAGTAAATACTAAATACTAGTAGCAGACTGGAGTTGTTGGGCTTGACCACACCAAATCGTGCCGGAAAAAAAGGGGAACTAAGATGACAATAAAAATCTCGAGGGAAATGCGGGCGTTACGATTTGGGGCAAGAACAAGAAACAGCCCGAAAAACAATGAAGTAAAACAAAATCGATTCTTTTCATTGGGAAATCCAAGAAAGCAGAGAGGCAGGCAAGGCGAGAATGAGAATGCAGCCAGAAAATGCAGGATGCTTCTCTCTCCAGAAACCACAGGAACAGCAGATGCTGACCTCACCAGGAGGAGGAGGAAGAAGAAGAAGAAGAAGAATAAGAAGAAGAAGAACAAGAAGAAGAAGAAAAAAGACCTCGACATCGGATTCAACGAAAACCATACCAAAAAAACGAAGACAAGAATCAGCAGCAGAAAAAATGGATATCATACCAAGAACTGGCAGCCTCCGACTCCTGGTCTCCGATGGGAGAAGGCCTCCGGTGAAGCCGCTGCTCTGCTCTGCTCTCTCTCTCTCTCACACACACACACACACACACTCTCTCAGTCTCTCTCGAGGAGAGGAGAGGTGAAAAGGGAGTTGCAGAAAGGTGCGTGATCTACAGTGGCGGCAGCTCAGCTGCAGCTGCAGGACAAACGGTAGGTGGAACGGAATGGAATTGATAGGATTTTTTAATCCCTTTCACTTCACTCCACTTCAATGTTCACTTGTGAATTTTTACTGGCATGGTTATCGGTGGACAGAGAAAATAGAAGGGGAAGTTTTTATAGTTTAAGATTAAATTTTAATTGTTAGAAGTTATTATATTTTTAACGGAGAGAGTAGTTTTTCTAGAGTGAAGTACATTGGTGATATATGTTGTCTAGATCTCTTGAATTTTTAAAATATATTTTTAGATCTTTGAATCTGTCTTAGGTATTATACAGTACATACTTTAATATTCATACGTTAAGGTAGCATATCATAATGATGAATACTTATTAGTAACTCAATATTGATTACATAGAAAATAAAATTTAAAAAAGAAGGAGGAGATAGTGGAGAAAAAGATGTTTTCATATTTTAAAAAATAAAATTAAAAACGAGAGATCATGGAGAAGAAATAGATGTTTTCATTTTTTTCTATACGTGACTGTCTGTCAGTGAGTTCCAACACTTAGCCATCAACATAACATACCGCACCAAACGAATTGAAGAACCTATATAACATCTATGATAAGTCAAAAATCGAAAATATATTTTAAAAGTTTAAAAACAAATGTAACGACAAGTTCAAAAACCGTTGGTACGTTTAGTTTTTCGTCCTTCATTCCACTTGAGTGGTCGCTAGTGAAGTTTTACTGCTGGCATCTGGGACGTCCGATCGCGGGAACCAATGGGTCCTGATGTACGAAGGTGACGGAGAAAATGTTTTTGGGTAGAGATAGATGCGTTATCATTTCTGTTATTCTTTTTGGCCTGAGCATTTTCCTTCGCCGTTGGATGTGCGGGCAGAAGGTCTTGATGCGAGACAGCTGTCATAGTTGCCGAGTGGGCAACCTAGTGTGAATATAATTGTTCTGAACATTTACTTAAAGAACATATTAGATGAAAAACTTAAAAGTGTTTTGCAATCAAAACAATTCGTACCAAAAAAGCAACTAACCTTAGAGACGGTGAAAAAAATCAAATTAAATTTGCCAATGGAGAGAGTACTCCTAATTGTTTTCTCATTAAACTTGCAGCGGCGCAACGTTTTTCTTAATGAAGAATCAAGTCCTTTTATAAAGGAAATTTTTGACAGAAATTTGTGGAAATATGGTTTTTGATTTTGTTGTTGAAAAGGAGTTGGTAGAGGGTGTGATAAATCAGGCTAGATTTGTGAACTGAAGGAGTAATTTCTTTCCATTAAACTAAAAATTACACGACGTCTTTTTAGGCCACAGCACTTTCTAGAGACTAAATCTTTGGCAGAAATTTTAAACCCAAATTTCTACGAGTACCTAAGGTTTTTGTTTTTGTTTTTTTTTTTGTTGAAAGCAATATGAGAAGTTGTGAGAGAGAGGCGTTTTCACGAGGAGAGATGAATTTCTCGGCGTGCAGGCGGAGCAACACGTATGGTATGACGCAGCCGACAGCCGCATTCAATCCCATCTGACAAGACACCCCCCGTCATGGATACTGTACTAAACTAACCGGATTCTTGTCAGGATCTTATGTGCAGATCACACTATCGGAACAAAACCATTTCTTTCACGCACACTTATATATATATATATATATATATATATATATAACACGACTCATAGTACGCCCACACTCACAACACACATACATTCTATCCCTATAAACATATAGGGACATACTCTATTCATCTGAACAATCATACAATAGTTCTACCTCTCCACTTTTCCTTTTCATCCCCAAAGGATAGATGTGGTTTCATACAATAGTCGGAAGTTGTTATGCCAGTACGATAATTGTTAGTAAGTGTTTACAAAGATTGAAAACTTATCTATATTAACCAACAGAGGGGACTAATTGAGGTTGTTGAGAGTAAAACTAGGTTTAGGGCTTCTTTAAAACGTAACGTAGGATTGAAAAAATGAGGAATAAGAGAAAATGTAGGATTTTGACAGAAATGTAAATGTAAAATAGAGGATTGCAAAATACATAAATGATTGTTGGAATAGACCGCATGAAAAACACAAGAATCGAACGAGGAAATTTTTTTAAAGGCTAAAGCTCTTGCTAACTTTTTTCTAAAATCTTTACAGGATTATTCATTTCATAGGAATTTCAAAGGAAAAGATAGGATTCAATTATTTGATTCAAAGGCTTTCTTAGAAATTTTTTTCTATAAGATTGAAATCTTCCAGATTTCCTATGCTTTTCCTACCAATCAAAGGGACCCTTAGACTATTTTTGTATGAATTTTCGCCGATAAATAAAATTGGGGAATTTCATCCGATCCTAGTCGAAACTTCCAGCTAGGCATGATTGGCAGTCTCTATGGTAGAACAAGTAGAGTGAAAATTTTAGTTGTCTCTTTCACCAAAGGTGCGTATTTAGGAAATCATATATATGTTTTTATATCATGTAACCAAATATCGTTCATATACCTAACTTTTTATGCAATGCTAGCCAAATAGGTTGAGAGGTTGTTAATAAGCGTAAAAACTGGTATAGTGCATTTAATTACTATAAATTAAACTACCAACTAAACAAAAAAGAAGAATATACTTTTAAAAAATGATAAAAGAAGCATGTAGTATATATTATGTCTTTTTCTATTATAATGTATGGGCCGATGGTAACATATGATGACGGAGGTTAAACTTTGGTCCTTCCGCATAGTGTTGAGACAAACTAATACTATTCTTTCTTTTTTGACCAAATCACGGGGGACGGGGGAGGGGGAGAGAGCTTCCCTACCTGAATTTGATTCCAAAGTACAAAACAAAGTGCCACAGAGAGATTACAAACATTTATAATAAGCTCTATCACTGCTCTTCAGACGTTGGATCCAAAAGTTGGTTTCCTCCAAGCATCTTGGTAAGGTGTTTCCAATCGAGGGAGGCATTTGTCTGAAAACCACATCATGGTGATGATTCCATAGCATCCAGAAGTACAAGAGGTAGAACATGTAAAAATGCTTTGCTAAGAGAGTCGCTGAGGGCTTCAGGAGCTTTGTATTTTCAATGCAGGGAAGGATGCCAATAGCTGTCCAGAAATGGATGATGAAAGGGCGGTGAAGAAAAGATGGCTTGCAATTTCGGTGGCTTTGCTACAGATCTCACAAGTGCCCGTATCGATGTTCTTTGTTAAGAAGATTACGTCTCATAGAAGTCATTTTATTGCTCAATGACCAAGCGAAAAGCTGAATTTTTGGTGGTGCTCGATTGTTTCATACTCTGATCCAGATAGGGTCAAGTCTGTCAGTCGCCATTTTTTGAGTATAGACTTGCCTTGATAGGAGAACTGCGAGAGAAGGTTTTAGTTCATTACATCGTCGGTCTAGCCCATCCGACAATGTAATACCATCTAGTTTCGCTGAGAGGATCGCTAGTTGTTGCGAAGCTGCAGTTGAGAGATGAGGAACCAAAGACCATTGCAAACCAGCCCTAAGCACTGCCTGTACCGAGGCATCCGGATCTAAAGGCGAGGATAGATGCTGATAAACCATTGACAGCGCTTCATGTGTTAACCAAGAGTCCTTCCAGAAGGAGGCCCAAGAGCCACTCTCCACCTGCTTAGTTGTTAGGTTGACAAAGGTGTGGTTTAGCAGACCCTTGAGGGAGTTCCAATGGTGCCCAAGATGGAGCTTGGAGGTGATTGATTTGTCTCCAATCTCTGCCCATAACCAGATAGTCCAGGAGGATTTTGACACATATAGATGAAAAGCCAGGAGATCAAAAGAGCCTCATTTTGCAATGTTAGTTTTTTTTGCCTAAGATCTAGGGGTGGGCAATCGGTTTAAACCACAACTTCGGTTCGGTTTTTTTCTACGCAAAATTCGGTTTGGCATGGATGAGCAACCGATCGGTTTTCATAAATACTAGAAACCATGTAATTCGGGGTTTTTACCCAAAAAACCAATCCCAAGCAGAGCTACCGCCGTCGGGCCCCTCCGCGGCGCGGAGTCCACGCCGCGCGCCCCCGCCGCCGGCCCCCTCCACGACACGCCCGAGCACCGCCGCCGGCCCGTCCACGCCGCACCTGGTGCGGCCCCCTCCGTGCGCCGCGCCCGCGCACCGCGCCTGCTGCCGGCCCCCATCGGCTCCAGGCCCGAGCGGCCAAGCGCCGCCACTCCCCCCACGCTGCATAGCTTCGAGCGTCGGTTCGGTTTTTTCTGGAGAGGAGAAGAGAGAAGAGCGGGTTTTTCTCGGGTGGTTTGGTTTTTTCGGGGTTTCGGTTTTCAAACATCAAAAATCGAAACCGAACCGAATTATTCGGTTTCTGCAACACCACGAACCGAAACCGAAACCAAAAACCGAAGAACAGCAAACTTCGGTTCGGTTCGATGCGGTTCGGTTTTTTTCGATTTTCAGTTAAAATGTGCCCACCCCTACTAAGATCCCCTTTCTTTCGGCCTAACAGGCTTGATCCCAAGGCACAAGGCACTGAGCATCACTGCACTTATCAACACCAGTCCAGAGAAAGGCCTTTCTTCTCAAATCAATTGCCTTGTTCAGTGGTGGATCCAGAAATGGACCAAGGGGAGAGCTAAATATAATAAATATAACAGCGGACAAAAATTTTTTGCTCGCTGTACACAATACACTACTAATAGATATAACAAAGATTGGTATCGATTCAAAATGCTCAAAGATACATAAAACTATAATGAGGATAGAAAATTACCAAATACAAAGAGCCTTCTTTAATAAAAAAATCTATGCCTGATGTCCTCTGTCACTTGCCAGCATGAGGGGGCGTAGGCTTGGGGGCGTGGCATCGGACGGGCGCAGGCAGCAGGCAGGCGTTGGCCGGGGACGAAAAAAATGCACTCCAATACTACATACTAATCCAATCAAAAAAACGGATCAACAACATTTACAACACTCCCATGATCCCATCCCATCAGTGGGGGAAAAATCCCAATGACCAGACCTGTGCAAAAACTGGCAATAAACGAATTCACAATCATACATTGCATGAGCAGCAACTAGGAAAACATTTCACCTGATTTAAAAAAATAACAACGAACAGACATATGCCGCCACGGAGCGGCCCATTGAGCCCGGCTGAGGTAGGCGTCAGCCGGATGGGCGCGGGCGGCGGGCGAGGCGTCGACCGAGAGACGGACACGGTGCGGCAACGAGCAGCCGTAGGTTGGGCTTGGTGGCGGCCACGAACAGACACAGGCAGGGCGTTAGACTCGGCGTGATTCAACAGCAGGGAGGCCTCGTCTCGGGCTGCAGCCCGTGGCGTAAATCCGCCCCTGGCCTTGATCACCCCCAAAAGAAGCTTGAAGGCGCACATAGAACAACATTGATAAGGACAACTTGTCCACTAATACTATCTTGTAAAGATAATTTTATCAAACTAATTTGGAATAAAACAAAAGTATGAAAACATGAACCCCCATCATAACAAAAAGAATAAAAAAGAACTCAAGGATGTTTCATATCAAGCTACAATATATGAGCTCACACAGGATGTCTCATAAGCCAGTGAAACATGCATGCATGGGCCCAGAGCCGCCAAACATGACTAACGAACAGTAATAATCTGCATCCAGCTGCTGGCGCCAACCATGATCTACAGTACACTGTCCACCTACCCCACACCGTCGATCGATGATCGGACGGCCCGATGAGATGAGCCATCCGATTGGTTGATGCAACATGCATTGCATTGATATGTGCAGGGTTTCCTCCATATTTATTACTGCTATTTCTGTCTCATAAGAAATCAAAGTAATACCGAATATGATATATATCCTGATACTACAAATTTAAACATGTGTTTTCAAATTTATAGTATTGAGATGTGTCATATTTAGTATATTAGGTTAGTTTTTTATAAGATGAAGAAAGTAGGTGTTTGTCACCTTGGCTCATCTGAGCTTGAAAGATATATATATATATATATATATATATATATATATATATATATATATATATATATATATATAACTTCTGAGCTTGAAAGTGAGTGACCATGCATCCTGTCCATGCATGGATATGGATTAATTTTAATTATATTAATTATTTCTCTGGTTTTGGAGTGTGCCATACCTCCAAGTCTATACCAACTCTCACATGGCCTCCAAGTTTGGGTGGTTTGTTGGTTTTGCATGTTACTTAATGTATGACAAAATGCATCACCTTAAAAAAAGAGAGAGAACAAATAGTACCAGCTGCTACCTCCTTTGTTTTTGGCATCTTTTGGACCACTTCATGCTTGGAAGCTTCTAACTTCAGCTAATTTGGCAAATAATGTAAGGTATGGATGAGATGGAGATGATATAAAAATGCTGGATTTGGATGTAGAGATTATTAATCTAGTCTTAAAATTAGCATGTAGGAGTATTTTGCATTGGCTCGCTATAGCTTGCCAGCTAGTTTATATATAGGACCAACGGAGGGGATAATTCAGTGGATATAAATATCATCCATTTATCTGAGAAGTTCGGTAATATCACCTCTAAAGTTTGCGAATAGCACCTCTCCTAAATTGGGTATGGATGATGGGCAATTGCTTATTCTAATGGATTAAATATTATATATTACTATAAATTAGCTAATAGTTAGCTTAAAACAGGTTATTTAATAATATGCCGATTTAGATAGTTATTGGAGAAATCATACTTTTTTAAAAAAATCTAAAAAAATAAACTATACTTTTTGAAACAAGTATGATTTCTCCAAGTAATCTGTCGTGCACAATCTCTAAAAAGGACGCAACCCAATCAGATTGTCACGCAAGTTATTTTTTCAGTTGGGCTAGGGCCACCGGTTGATTCACACTGGGCTGATTCAAATGGAATTTGTATGAGTGGGTCTTCCCTTCCTTCGATGGAATAAGTTTATTTTGCCTCCCTCAACATATAGGCCAAGTTTGATTCGCTCCTTTAACCGTAAAAATATTGGCTCCCTCAACTATTACCAGATCAATTTACCTCTCTAAATGGTTTTAATTTGATGGTGGTTTTATCCTATATGGCATTTTGACCTAATCTTTGTGTTGATGTGACGCTTACGTGGCGTTCTAGTTAATTTTTTTAAATAAACTAAAAATAGATGGGTTCCATGTGTAACTCTCACACATAAAAATAAAAAAAACATAAGGCTACATATCATCCCTCTTTTCTCTTCTCTTCTCTTCCTCTCCCTTTTTTCTCCATCTCTCTCCTAGCAATTTTTTTCTCCATCTCTCTCCTAGCAAAGTGATGGGCAGACAGTATTTGCGATGGGGAATGTGATGGCTCAAAGGACGACGACGAAGTCCTCCACAATCCCCGGAGCCTTCAAGGGAGCACTAGATGTCCAAGTTATGGTGACTACGTCGCGGAAGAGGCGAGGCTTCAAACATGTCCACGTCCAACCAAGCAATCATATGTATAACTGTACGACTTCAAACATGTTCATGCACCTGCACGTGCGCATGCACACATGAAATCAGGCAAACAACAAATTGATTTCATCAACTCTCGCAACACCAACCAGGCAACCACATGAATTCGAAGACGAGGCGCTAATGGAGGTAGAGAGAGAAGGCAACATACAGGCACATACGTGGTGCGTGTGCATGGCATGGCATGGCGATTGTGTCACTTACATGAGCTTTGTTAGGGATCAATGTAGCGCATCATGAACACCAGCAGAGTAGGCGTGTGGAGGCCACTACAAGGATTGTCGAGATCTCCATCGCCGTCCTTTGAGCCATCGCATCCTTAACCCCTTGCCTGCCTCTCTCTCTCTCACCTTTTTCTCTTTTGTTGGAGATCAATGTTGCGTACCATAAACACCAGCGGAGCAGGCGTGTGGAGGCCGCTATGAGGATTGCTGGAGATCTCCATCACCGTCCTCTGGGCCATCACATCCCCAACCCCTGTATGCCTGGAGAGAAAGAGAAAAAGGTGAGAGAGAGGGGAGGAAGAGAAGAGGAGAGGGAGGATGACATGTAGGTCCTACTGATTTTTTTCTATGTGGGAGTTACATGTAGGACCCTCTTTCTATTTTTTCTTAAAAAAATTGTCTGAAACGTCACGTAAGCGTCACATCAACACAAAAGACCAGATCAAAGTGCCACATGGGATAAAAACCACCATCAAAACCATCCAGAAAGTAAATTGATCCGGTTTTAATAATTGAGGGAGTTTATATACTGTTTTTACTATTGAGACGTGAGTCTATAGGGAGAAAAATGGATGTATTCCTCTTTCAGTCTCAATAATATATGGGAATCACGACCCATTTACTTTAACTTGGATTAATGTGCATACATCTACTAAATAGTTGGAGACATAAATGGCATGTCACAAGGAATCTGATACTATGAGAATTCACGATCAATGATTTATAAAATGTAATGGATGAAGCATCATTACTTTTATATGAGTTAGTGGTAGTGGAACCTCTAAAATAGTACTAAAAAACAGAGGTAGACACCTCCAACAATCAAACAATTAACTTGGAATATAAATCAAATTACAATATATATACCACTCTAAAATTTTTTACAGGGCGCACAGAGAAGGCTTGCCTGAGGTCTTGTAGTCCATTAAAGGCTTTGTTGTTTAGTCTACTTTTTCAATTGCATATTTCTTTTTTTTTCACGTGCACGCCTTTTCAAACTGCTATGTTGGGTTTTTATGAAAAATTTTTAAATTATAAGGAAATTGCTTTAAAAAAATCATATTATGTTGGGTTTTTATGAAAAAAATTATAAGACAATTGCTTTAAAAAATCATATTAACCTATGTTAAATTTTTTAGATAATACTTAATTAATCATGTGTTAATATGTGCTTCGTTTGTATGCGGAGACCAACCCTCCTTCCTAGCGATAGTAAAATTAAAGGAAAGACTTCTTCCAACAATTGAAATCAGTGAAAAATTCAACCCCTTCAATTTTTCGACATTTATTCAGTTGTCATTGTATGCATCTAGATCAAAATAATCAAACAATCGGTGATTTGTATAGCTAGTGACACGAATGGAAATCTATATGCTTCTTTACCGTTCATCTCATTTACGTACAACCCCAGAAATATAACAAACTTTGATCGTGAACTTTTCTTACACTATTTTCATTAGTAAAAAAACCATAAATACTTTCTAACATGAATCCAACAATACAATTTTTATGGTAAAACCTAAATATATTGGATTAATAATTAGTCCGAACTCAAAATTGAACAGTAATCAAACTGTGTCTCTCTCGCACGTGTGTGTATATATATATATATATATATATATATATATACACACACACACACATCCATATCGAGTAGTGGTATATGTACATGTGCATATGTATATTAGAATATCGCCCTAAAAGAGATTCTTACTAGATTTATTTGTTAGATTGCCTGGACCCAGCGCCATCCAATTGCACTTGTTGGAATATATATATATATATATATATATATATATATATATATATATATATTGATTCAATCGGGTCGAGTTCACCTCTTGTCTAGCGGGTTGTGGTTATATATGTATATATGCTTTAATTTGAATAACAAATTATATGCATTACATATATTGTCAGATAAATTCTCAACCTCCATGTATGAGGCACATATATATGTAGAAACTTTTGCTCAAGAAAGAGACTAACTCTCTCTTGTAGTTAATTAGTACAACATATATCAGCCATGCATCATATGATTTATATGAGGATGGTAGATGACACAAGTTTTTTGTAGGCAGATATATAATTAAAATGCTTCATTATATATTCTCGATCATGAGGTTACAAAATACAGCTCTCATTGGAAAAAAGAGCTAGGAGAGGGGTAATGATAAGCCTGTTTTACATGTAAAAAACTCGCTATATATATATATATATTTCTCGCTCTTATATATAATTAATTGCTACTAGTTAATGCTAGCTAGCGGCAAAACTCACTCACCCAGACTAACAATTAAATATTGTCAGTCCTTACATGAGCATAATCCCTATCAGACCGATGAAATTATTTTCGTCAACGGTCTCTCATAGCAAGCACATATGTGCGCCTTTTTTTACACACGTGCATGCAATGCAAAGGTGCATTGCACATGTGTAAATAACATATATAATATATATATTGTAGTAGTAAATATAGTAATTAAACCAGTGAAGTCGGAAAGGTTAATTAATTAGCTTATATATTATGCTCAGAGCCAAATGGCGCCGGCGACCTTGAGCATGGGGACGAGCTTGCCGGCGAGGTGGAGAGACATGACGCGGTCAGTGGAGCCGACGAGCTTGCCGGCGATGAATACGGCGGGGACGGGCGGGGAGCGGCCGAGGCGGCGAGCGAGCTCCCGCTCCATGTCCCGGCCGTGCAGTGGGTCCCGGTCGAGCTCGTGCACGGCGGCGCCGACGCCGAGGTCGGAGAAGAGGCTCACCACCGTGTGGCACATCGGGCAGTTGCTCGCCGTGAAGATAACGACCGCCTTCTCCGTCGACAGCTTCGTCACCCTCTCCATCTCTCCGGTGAAGCTAAGCTAGCTAGCTATCACACAAGCTGAGATATATATAATCTTTTAGTGTATCTGTGATTATTTGCTGCTGTGATGGCTTTGTGGTTTGCGAGTGCAGGGTGTACATGGGTTTTTATAGCGTTCGTGCATGAGAGAGAGAGAGAGAAAATCTAGAGAGAGAGAGAGAGATGAAATTGTGGTATGGTGTAGGCATGAGAATCTCTTGGGGACGTGTGGATCGCACGCTGAAAACGAGCAGTGCAGGGGGCAGAGAGAGAGAGAGAGAGAAAGAAGAGAGAGAGAGAGAGGCCACTTTTTATTTCGCTCTTTCGGCGTAGGGTTTGAGCGTATTGGCCTCTGTCGTCGTTGTCCTTGGTACTAGTAGTACGTGTGTGTGGTGATTTTAGTGTGTTTTAGTTAGGATCTGTTTGACAACCATACTTTTATCACTAATTGTTAATAAAAATTGTCATATATACTTGTCTAAGTTAAAAATGATCAATTTTTCCATATCTAAAAAACTAACAAGATTGTGTTGCATACTTTAAGTCATTGACACATGAGAAATAAATTATTAGAAATAAATCTTATCATATCCATGGTTACAATTAATTAGTTGTCAAGTAAACTTGTCTAACAGTTAACAGGAAGCAAACTATATATGGTAAAGCGTGGCAAAAAAACATCCCTTTAGTTACTCATCTTTTCATATTATAAGTCATTTTAGTTTTGTTCGAAGTTTGATTACTAGGTTTATAGAAAAATACATCAACATCTACAATAACAAATAAATACACTATAAAGTTTGATCAGACATATATTTCAGAGTTAATTTAATGATAATTTGATGTTGTTTATGTTGACGTGTGTTGCTTATATTGATATGTTTTTCTTCGATAAACTTGGTCAAAATAATTTGACTTAATTGATCGAACAATAAAATTAGGGTGACTTACAGTATGAAAGGGAGATCGAGTACTGCCCACATAGTTTGAGTTTGAGGTGGAAAGACATGCGTCATATACTCATACAGTACGTCTATCTAGCTTGGGAGGAAACTAAAGGATCATATATGCATCTATACTGTCGGCATGCCACACTCACCACACACCTGACACCTTGAGCTTACTTATGCCTATGTTCGATCGTCACGCTGTGACAAAAGAATATAGTGTCGTTTTATTTATACTTTTCAAAGTTATAAGGCATAACTTTATTAACCTAATTATTCTACATACTTAATTAAAAGCGTATGTAAACAATCTAATATTATCAAAGGTTTTGTTGGATGAAGTCAAGGAAAAGGGTTAAACAAGTTATTTTAGTGGATTATATGTTTAAAGCTTTTGTTTTCTTAAGTATTGTGTAGGAGAATGGTGTCTAGATGACGTGAGCTTATAATTATATAGTATTACCGAAGAGTCTGTCCTAAACTTGTTGGACTTGGCGCCTAAGACAAAAAATGCAGGTATATTTCAAAATCAGTAGAAAATATTGATAGACTCAGATAAATGATTGGAGTAGCTAGCTAGCCTACTCATAAGCTCCATAGCTCCATTGCTTGCTTTTAGTTTATTGGACGCAACTAAAACTTAAATCTTAAACATTAATTTTATAGTTTATTTTGATGTATTTTTATCGTTGTCCACCATTATTTTTTAAATTCGTAAGAACAAAATATAAAAAAAATTATTTTTATTATTAATAAACATAATGGCTTATAGTAAGTTTTAGTCGAAACGATGTTACTAATGGTTTGTACGGCGGTACAACTTAAACATCGATCAGTTGGCTGATCTCCACAAAGAGCATATATTAATTAGATCATATTTTTTCATTTGCATGTGTCCATGTCCATCTGATAAAGTAGATCGACAGGCATGCGCGTACAACCGGATAATGTTTAAAACAACTTTAAATGGGGACTATAGCTAGCAAGATATATGGGGAATATTGGGATGTTTTTGGATGCCAACCACTGCAAAAATTTAAAAAAGATATGGAATCCCAGCAAAGCTTGAAAGATCCCTACATACGATTATGATAAGGTTTGAATCTGCCATATCTTTTTCAAAACCAGGGCCCCATATACAAGCATTAGATGCTGATGTAAGTCTAGCAGTTCATCGTGCACGTACACGTATATATACATACGTATGAATTATTTGTTTAATTAGTATGGTGATCCACTTAGATTATACGTCTAGTGTCATTAAAAAATATTCTCACGTAAAAGCAAATATACTTTGACAATTTATCATGAAAGTATATATGTATGATATAAGTAATGTCTATGTCCAAAAAGCAAATGTGATGGAGTATTGCCTTGATAATACAATAGATCAGTGATATAGAAACTTTTTGGTAAATTTGTTTATCTTCTTCCCCCATCTTTATCTTTAGTCTATATATTGCATAACCGTAGTTTATAATTAACATGTTTCAACTAAGAAAATATCCGTCATTATCAACATTTCTTAAATATCGGCTTGTAAGATTTATATTGTTTTCGGTATTACAAATAATCTTTTGACACATGGTGTTACAAACAATCATTTTCATTAGTATTTTTATTACCCATACATTCGCACAGACCATATCTCAATTATGATTTTTTAGAAAAACAAGCTATATACATATATGAATCTCAATAGTACTACTACTTAAAAGAATAAGTATGCTATCAGTTTGCTTTAGAAATTCTACCAATAGTCTCAACATTAATTTGTCCATCCCATATAATTGATTTTTTTTGTTTCGTTATGTTTGTCCATTGAAGAAACTAAAAGTACAGTAATTGCTATATTTACAATTTTTGACACTAACTTAAGAGAAAATTCAAAAAAATATCATTGACAAACATCCAAGAAATGCTGGAAAGTTGCTCATTATATGCATTATTCACTTGGGCAATATATTCATGTTGTGTAATCTGATAAAATTAGTTTATCAAGTGCAGACGTAACACATACTAAAGTTCCTATATATGTACATCCATACATATATGAGTCCAAGATTTTCTTTATTTAAATGACACATCGGCATCTTATACCGGCCGGCCGTTATAACTGATTTAACTCTTATTAATGTTGAGTTCGAATCTTTGATCAATGGTATATATATAGCGTATTAAATTTTATGCAGTTAGTATAATCAATGTAGATTGTATTTCTAGTACTATTGTGCCGAATTGTTATTTCCGAAAAACCAACCTCTTTGGATCATTCGGATCTCATATATGAACTCTTTTCTTAACAATATTTATTTTCTAATCCAAAGATATTTCTAAATTGTATTTCACTCTTTCTCTTAATATTATTGTTTATTAAATTTAAATTTTAGATATTTCTAAATTATATTTTTACATGGACTCTTTTTAATATTTTTTATTTTTAATCCAAATTTCAGATATTTTAACTTGTATTTATACGTGGACTCTTTCTTTCAATATTATCTATTTTTAAATTCGATTTTGAGATATTCTAAATTATATTTCTATATATGGATTCTTCTCTCAATACCATTTTATTTTAATCCGAGATATTATTAAATTATATTTTTACTTGGAATCTTCTTTTAATTTTATTTATTGATTATTCTGAATGCTTGGTGTTTTATATCATATTTATATTTGGAATTAAAATTTTTTTCTCTAATTAATGTAGAGATTTCTAAGATATGAGAGCGAACATGAGAGCGAACATGGTTGCTCTTTTTTCTATTATTTTATTAAGATGATAAATTATTGTACCTATATGTATGTATGAATGTATGTATGTTTTTCCCCTTTGTTTTGGAATGAAGCTTTCCTGTTAGTTTTGTCTCCTGCACATGCGGATGGAAGTTAACTTTAATGTTTTAGGTGTTTGATTTTCACACCCATCTAAAATGATATTTTTATGATTATCACTAGAATGTTTGTGGTGAAATACACAAGCCGAATTTTAAATGAAAGGTCGAATAAGACAAGATAGACACATGACCAATTTTGTAGACATCATCCGGCGATATGATTTATACAGAACACATGATGAAAATAGGCGTAGGTGCACATGATTTGTTGAGATCTGGCAATAGTATGTGGCTATACCCCCGGGACTTGAATCAGGGGAAAAATAATCATATGGTGGTTTCTTACCTCTTTTATGTTTTGGGTTGCAATGATCAACAAGTACACATTTATAGGTATACAAGACTGATTTGTATAAAGTCCAAATTGACTTTGTTGGGATCGATATATGCCAGGCATAACATATCCCTTCCCACCTTTCTTGTCATGATCTTCATTGGCATTTGTCTAACCGGACCTAATTTTAGCTTCTTGTTCTTGTCATTATATATATATATAGAGAGAGAGAGACGCGCTAAGGCACGTCTAGAATGTGCGATAACTAAAACGCTCCTCTCACGTACCCCTACCTAGGGCTGGATAGCGAGCTGGCTCGGTTCGCTCTGGCTCGTTAGCATAACAAGCTGGCTCGGCTGGGCTCGTTATACTAACAAACCAGGAGGCTGGTTCGGCTTGGCTCATTAGCCAGCTCGAGCTAGCTCATTTAGCTCGCGAGCGAGAAAAAGAGATAGAGAGAGCAGATGCGACATGTCAGCTCCTAGCCTCAATATTCAACAAATTGAGATTAGAAAGAAAATCAACAAATCTTCAAATGTTTGGTATGATTAATACATGGAACAAGCATTCTACTGTTCAATTACTATAAACTAAATGCAACCGAGTGGCCCAAATGCAAGATTAAACCAATATTACAACAAAAGTCCAAGGAACACTCCGGATGTGAAAAGGCAATTGAGTGTCAACAAAACATGCTAGACATAAATGAAATATAATTATTTTGAAAGAAAGAATGGACAGATGTTGGCCTGGTAGGTCTCATTCACCTGCTTGCTTCTTCGGTGATTCGGCTGACAAATCGACAGGACGACCACGCGGCTGGGGACAAGGCGGCGGCGGCTGGATCAAATCAAAGCGGCAGACTCCGTGGCAACAGCCCTTGTCGTCCTCTGCACCACACCTCCTCAGACACCCGAACAGGAAGAAGATGGACGGTGGGAGGCAAACGTGGGCAACACGTGGTGGGGGCCAGCAACCGATGGCAAGCTGGGGGCTTGGGAGTTGGGATGGCGTGTCGCTGCTAATGGCGAGAGAGACAATGGGATGAGAGAGAGGAGCAACAATAGATCAAGACTAGGGAACAACCGAACGAGCGAGCAACCGGACATGAGATCGAACTGATCCATCTAGGGTCGATAGGATGGGTCTTTTGCTTGCTTTTTTCTTAAGCAACTGTGCCCGTGCGTTGCAACGGATGAAGTCAGGGCGCAGCGTGGATGGGGACGAGAGAAAGGGACGCAGGCGTGGCGCTTTTGTAAACACTCAAGGGGTTTCTGCAAAATAGCCAGGTGGACTACAGGTTAATTTTATAAACACTCAAGGGGTTTTCTGCAAATTAGCTAGGCAAAACAAAATTTTGGGTGGAAACACTACTTGCTTTATAAATATAGCAACTGTGCTCATGCGTTGCAACGGGTGAAGTCGGGGCGCAGCGCGGATGGTGACAGGAGGGAGGGCGCAGGGCAGCGCGGGAGCTCCGAGCAGCGATGGGAGGGAGGGGCGCAGGCGCGGCGCGGGGCGTGGCGCGGATAGGGACGGGCGGGAGAGGCGTAGGAGGTCATTTTTTATCCAAACCCTCCCTTTCTTTTCAGCATTGGGACTGTGGATTAATTTTATAAACACTTAAGGGGTTTTCTGCAAAATAGTCAGGCGGACGAAAATTTTGGGTAGAAACACTACTTACTTTATAGATAGTTATATATATAGATATAAATATATATACTTTGTATGCGTACGTACCTATACAAAGTGTATACACATAGGTTGAATAGTAGGCCTGCTAAAAAACCCGATTTGGTGTGTGTGAATGAATTGGGCCGGCCTGCTAAATAATGAAGCCCATAAAAAATTACAAAAGAGAAAGTCCGAAAACGTGCGGCCAAATTTGGTAACGGGCCGAATTGATCGCATAGGTTGGGCCGAAAAGAAAATTCCAAAAACAACCAATGAGCCGAAACGGAAGTGGTCGCATGCATAGTGGGCTGTGCGCCTGGTCGTCCATTAGGGATTTCGGGCCTGGTTCGTGTTGGGTGCGAGATGGCCTCGGAATTGGATCAAATCCAAGGTGGATCGCTGCTTGCGCCGTGGCCCTCCATTTCAAAAAAACTCAAGGGGTTTTCTGCAAAATAGTCAGGCAGAACAAAATTTTGGGTGGAAACACTACTTGCTGTATAGATAGTTATAGATTAGGCTTCGCACATGGGCTGCTAGGATTGGGCTGCTCAGTTGCTGCATTGGGCTCATTTGGCTCGCGAGCAGCTCACGAGCTAGCTCGAGCTGGCTCGTTATAACTAACGAGCTAAAACGTCGGCTCAACTCGTTACAAAAATACAACGAGTCGAGTTGAGTCGAGCCGAGCTAGTGACGAGCTAAGCGATCTAACGAGCTACGAGATTTTCGTCCACCCCTACCGCTACCTCCCACCGCCCATCCTGCCTACACTCCCAACTCCCTCTCCCTGGGGGCCCCGCAGTACTCATAACCATACCTTTTAATTGCTCAAGTAAAAAAATTACTATCAGCAATATGTAGGCTTCGTAGTTACCTTTTAGTATGGTAATACATTTACTTATGGTTCAAAAAGTTTGTGTGCAACACTTTAAGTAAAAGAATTGAATTACGTACTTCACTCACTTTTCGGGTTCTTTAGTAAATATTTAACCATCCCATATAGACTGATGTCCTTCCATATTTGTCCTTTACTAAAATTTTATTTTGATTTACTTAGATGAATGCAGTCTTTTTTAAAATGTATCTAGGAGTAAATAAATTACTTAACAGGGTGATCCAGTCCGACAGATAGGCAATAAATATTTTACTCTACAACAAAATGCGTATAGTGATTTTTCAATTGGTTATGCCATTATCATTATAAACACATATATACATTCGTTGTCTTAGTAATATTTTTTCTGTCGACTGTTTTCCCATTTTTAGTCATATCCACCTATTAGTAATTTTTTCACAAATAATTATTAGCACATAGTCATGGATACACTATTTATTATGGTCTGAGTAAATATTTTACTCCACGACAATGTGTCAAACATTTTTTTACATCATCCTTTATAAACACAGGAGAATCCATCGGAAAAAACACAAAGGCCTCTTGGCAAGGCACCAACTCGCATAGATTGCACTGCATGATAGCGGTGATGGGATTCATGGTTCGGGGATCGAGTATGGCTGCAATGCAACATATACACACAATAAAATCATCCTGACAACATACACCCCATGATATCTGCTGACAAAAAAATGTAACAAGGTGATCATCTTTCTAGATGCCCTGGAGGATAGAAGAACTCTTCACACACCGGAAATCAATCTGAGAAGCCAGACAAAGACCCAGTTACAGAAGCTTCTGCACTTCAAAAACCTTTACTGGAGAAAGAGATACACGGTGAACCAAATTAGATTGGGAGACGAATATACAAAAAATTTTCATGCAATAGCAACAATCTCTTACAAAAGAAATCTCATTCCTTGCATCCTCAATGACTAAGGCATAGAAATTCATGATCATGAAGGAAAGGCGGGTTTACTGTGGACCTCCTTCCGAAACAGAATGGGTTTCAGTTCTAACCCGATCATGGCTTATGACCTACCAAGTCTAATCACACCGGCAGAAGGCTTACAAAAGCTAGATGATCCTTTCCAACCTTCTGAGATTGACCTCATTATGCAAAAGATGCCACTAGATAAAGCCTCGGGTCCGGATGGTTTCAACGGGATTTTTATGAAAAAATGTTGGCCAATCATCAAGGACAACTTCTACAAGCTATGCGTTGATTTTCACTTGGGTACCCCCAACTTGGACAGCATCAACGCCTCTTACATTACATTGATCCCCAAGATTAAGCACTCGAACACGGTGAATGATTATCGACCAATTTCTCGATGAATGTTAGCCTCAAACTTGTTACAAAAATTTTGGTCGATCGGCTACAATCTGTCATCACCGGTCTGATCCATCCGAACCAATATGGCTTCATCCGATCGCGCTCCATTCAAGACTGCCTGGCATGGAGCTTTGAGTGCATACACCAATGCCACCATTCCAAGCGACCTACGATCATTCTCAAATTAGACTTTGAAAAGGCTATCGACACCATTGAGCACATGGTAATCATCCAGATGATTGAACAGTTGGGCTTCCGATGGACCAATTGGATTCACTCAATCCTCCGATCTGGTAGGTCTGCGGTTCTACTCAATGGAGTCTCGGGAAAGTTTTTTTCATTGCAGACGTGGTGTTCGCCAGGGGGATCCTTTATCACCTCTTCTCTTTGTGCTAGCAGCAGAATTACTGCAGGTGCTAGTGAACAAAGCAGCTGCCAAAAAACTTCTCACCCCACCGATTAGGCAACCGACGGAAGATTTTCCCATAATTCAATATGCGGATGATAATCTTTTGATCATTTAGGTGGATGGGCGACAATTGTTGTTCCTCAAATCCCTGCTTAACAGGTTCTACAACTCCACTGGCCTCAAGGTAAATTTCAAAAAATTACAGATGTTACCAATCAATGTTCCCCCTGAAAGAATGGACCAATTGGCCAATACTTTCGGTTTCAGCATTGGCACTCTTCATTTCACCTACCTTGGGATACCGATGGGTACAACTAAACCAAAAATGATCTCATGCCAATCATGCGACAAAGTAGAGCGCAGACTCTCAGGCTTACCTACCTGGCTATCCTACTCAGGGCGGCTTCAAATGCTAAACTCTGCCATAACCCCAATTACCACTTACGCTCTCTGCACCATCAAGTTACCCGTTGGGATGATTGATAGCATTGATCATGCTAGGAAACAATGCCTTTGGCGTGGAAACACAAAAAAAAATCTGGAGGCAATCTTGTGGCTTGGGACTTAGTTCAGCAGCCCAAGAAAAAAGGTGGTCTTGGGGTCATAAATCTCAGAGTTCAAAACGATGCTATACTCCTGAAGCAACTGCACAAGTTCTACAACAACACTGAAATACACTGGGTGCGCTTGATCTGGTTTAGATATTAGTCCTCCAAAGTGCCACATACAGCTCGGGAAATTGGATCTTTTTGGTGGAAGGACGTGTTCAGACTAAACACATTCTACCGTAACATAACCCGCTGCACAATTGAAAATGGCTCCACAGTGAGTTTTTGGGAGGATCTTTGGTCAGATAACATTTTAAAACAAAACCTATCCACGACTGGCCTCCTACTCACGATCTGACTCCATATCAGTTAGAGGGATAATGCAAACTGAGGACCTTGATTCTCTCTTCACGCTCCCCTTATCTCAGCAGGCGTTAGAGGAACTAGAAACCCTCCAAGATCACCTGCAGCACATACCTTATGACAAGCACGCCACAGACAAATGGAATCTAGTCTGGGGAAGTGTTGACGCCAAATTCGTACCGCCGCAAGATGTGTTGACGTCGAATCACACGCTGGCCTAGGAGATCTGTTTAGCTCCAGTACAGGTCCTAAAATTGATGAATTGCAGGCGTGCCAGTCAGTTTGATCCTGCCACTGACAAGATATGCAAAATAGCAGAGCATAAATCATACCGGCCGATAGGCCGATAATCAAAACAACCGATCTGTTGACAGCCGATTGTGTGATTCCAGCCGATGCCGATGTTCAAATAACTCATCGGCTGAAATCCCGATGAAACTCTTATTGGCAGCCAACAGGTAGGCTAGAGATTACGGTTCTAATCATGACTTAGTGGGTCAAACTGAATTGATGCAGCACTAAGTATGAAAAGAAACGTAATATCTAGACAATCAAGCCCTTGACTGATTTTCAGGGTGATAGATGTCTAAACTAATCTAATCTAGTAAACAGTTTAGTTGGTATCGGCAGAGACCCTAAAGCGAGAGACAGCCGATAGAGCTAAATTGAGATACTAGGACTAGATTAACAGAGGCATATGATAAGACCAGCTAACCCTCCGGTGAAACATTAGCATGAACCTATCGGCTTAACAAGACTTAGATTATCGATAACAATGTAGTAGGTCGGACCTAACCGATGCAGCATGAGATTGTATATGATAATCTAATACTCGATAAGCCGATAGATTTGTCTAATGTGATGGATATAACAAATCTACCTAAAGCAACATTACGTCTATAGAAACATCGACTTGATCAGAATATCGAACCTAACCAAGAAAGTCCTAACTAAGCCGATGTATCTATGAACGGTAATGAAACTAAAGATAGATACGATATACCTGGGCCGGTAGGACCTTGGACTTACCCCTTCGCCGGAGATCGAAGTCGATGCAGCCCTGCGTTGGGTGCCAAGTTCCGTCGGATGATGAACAAAGTAGTCAAAAGTAAAAAGGTGGCGATGCGCCGAGTTGTATTGATCGTGAGGATAGATTACATGAACCTCGGGCTTACATATCTATACCCGCAGATTGACAAAGATCCTAACAGATTATAATTCAAACTTTTCTAAAGATAAAAGAAAACAAACCGAGTCCTTATTGGACACTAACACACTTTTCTAAAGATAAAATAGAAAGCTAACAAACTCTTCCTAATTAATAGATACAAACCATATCCTCCTCGAACTCGGTCTCTTCTGGATAAGATCTTTCCAAACCGAATCTGATAAGAATCCGACTGCTGGAGATACTGATAAGAGAAAATCCCCATCGGCTGACCAAAATTCTAAACCAATAGTGGCTCTGAGCCGATTTGAACCTTAAGCCGATGAGGACTCCGGGGCTTACCAAATTGTGCTGTTAACAGGAAGTAACTATTCTTCAAGGAAATTCAGTGATCTTGCCTACAGTACAGCTCATGCACATCTGGTTTTCAGCGTGATATGGAAATCACGCTGTTCCCCAAGAGTCAAATTCTTCATCTGGATGATTCTCCTCGACCGCTTAAATACCAAGACAATGCTGACCAGGTGGAACATTGGTTTCAAGGACAATGATCACTGTGTCATGTGCGATGAGGGCAAAGATGAGACCACCCATCATCTCTTTTTTGACCGCCCCTTTGCATACCAGTGTTGGACGTTGATTAGCATTACCTCGGATCAATCGTTGTCCCTACAGGACCGTCTTCTCCAGATAAAACCTGACCATGGACACCTTTTCTCTCTCGAAGCGGTCATGATAGCTATCTGGGAAATCTGAAAAACACGTAATGATAAGGTTTTTGAGAGAAAAAAACCACATCATCCCTTGGCTTGGTAACTTCGAGAACCAATGCCAGTTGCAAACAACGCACTTCAGGACTGATGTCAGGGATGCCTTCTGCTACTGGCTAGATGGTTTCAGCTAGGTTTTTTGTTCAATTGTGTTATCCTTTGTAACTAACCCCCTAACCCCCCTTGTAAGTATGACCTTTTTGCCCTTTCATTAATTTATTTTAATCTTTCTGTGGGGACTTTCCTCAGGTGCCTTTCAAAAAAAGTACACCCCATGATTCTTGGGATGTCGTTAATCCCAGCCTGTAATCCAACATGGCAGAATTTAGTACAAATGAGAACCAAGATTCAGACATTGGGATGTCAGTACGTGCATTCTAGGCTGGGTCGAGGACGAAGATCAAGACGGCAGTCCGACGGCACCACCTCCATCAGCATTCATTAGGGCATGTTCAATTGCTTAATTGTATACATGTATCTCCTCCAGGCTCCGGCTCCTAAACAAAGAGATCCTTAAAGAAAGGAATAATGGCCCAATTATTGAGAAATCAAACCACTGGGATCATAACAATCCAAGAATGCGCGCTAATCTTAATTACTAGCATAATAGGGCGCTCTCTAGCAGAAAGAATCAAAATTGCAACTGTCTTTATTGATAGTGCATAATGACTCAGAACTGAATATACATGTATCTATGCTCACCATCTTGACCAATAGTGCAGAACTCGCCCAACAAGCAGTGTTGGTGCTATCAGGATCCGGCTTCTGCATGCGTCTCCGTACTGCATACCGTCGAACGGATGGCCTGCAGTGGACAAGGCAACCAACCAAATCAATCATAAGAACCAAAGCTTCTTCTACAGGGACATCATCACGCGTGCATAGAGAAAATCACATAGTGTTTGCTTCAGTTAGAAGCAGGAGCCTCATTCTTTCTCTGTTGTTCCAAAAATTGAAAAATTTTTCCTGATGATGAAAACAAGTTGGAAACTACATAGATGATTACATTACATACACAATAAGTTAGGGAGGAGGAGGAGCAGGAGCTCACATCCATCGCTGCACGGCCAGGAGGCAGCGGAGAGGCAAGGCAACGCACAGGTCAACGAGAGCAGAGTTGTCCTTTGCACTGGAGCGGATGATGTGCTTCTTGGGCTCGTCCTGTTCCCTCATCGCAAAAACAGCACCTGAAAATTGCACATGATTTCATAACTGAAACAAACAAAAATTTGTATGAGAGAAGATGTACCGATAGATTTCTAAACAAATTCACACACACACCAATTCATGAGTAAACAAAAAAAAAGCAGACGAGCGAGAGCAGTTTTCTGAGCATTGCTCATTATGGTGTAGTTTTGTCAGCATCAAACCGAACTCATTTTATTTTGATAAAACTTACTTATTACGTACTGCATCTCATCTTAAAAAAGTGTGAAATAAAAAACTAAAACACATATTGATTATATCATTGACAATGATGCCCACTAGGAAGGCCAAAGCACTTGACATCGTTCGTACAATACGTTACACGACACAAGACAAATATGTGCATTGCATCACCATCGACCTATACCCATCAATCGAATTAGTCATCACACATGTACAGGTACGGAATAAAATTTGATTCCACAATAAAAAGAAAAGGAAAGCAAAATAAAAAGTCAAAACTAAAATGATTCTGCAATAGGAGATCGATCAAGCCCCCTAGCTACCATATAATTGTGCTATTCATGCTCAAAATGTGGCACCCAACAAGCCACGCCTTTGGCAATGTAGCCTGCATATGCTCCATTTATCTCACCTATCCATTCCATTGTGGTTTTGGAATTCATCAAAATAAAGTTGTTTATGCGGAAAAACAATAACAAAGAAATGATATAAAGTAGCTAGTCACCAAAGTGCAAGTTGCTAGGGGCATCTCTCTCTCTCTCTCTCTCTCTAATCCCATCACCATTACCTCACTAGGATAGTGAGTGCATAAGTGTATGTGTGATGCTGCGATCCGAGACCGATCACGAGAAATATTATACCCTATTCATGGATGTCAATCGCCTTTATATCTACCTATCACTCTATATATCTTTAGTTGCATGTGTGTACAGGGATCAAGTAGGAGTTTGTGGCTTTTCCGCACATATATATGCATGAGATCAACTACAACTTGCTAATATAATCCAAGCCGATCGATGGACTTTATGTCTACTTTCATATATGTAATTAAAAACGTGGCTGAGGAAGAAAAAGGGACATCTTGTTAATCTACCAAACTGTGGTTTATTATGGTCATAAATAGTAAAAAAACAGAGAATAATTTGTTAATTTTTCTTTTTCATTGAGATTGTTATAGAAATTTGCTATCAATTTGTTATTTGTTGTCTAAACAAATATATAGATTGGCACTAGGACAATATATAGTAAGTTAACATTGTGACTTTTGATAATAAGCGTATGTCTTAACCTGCTCGATCATATATCATATTATGTTCATGACAAGTTAGTTAGTGGCCCGATTAGTTTATAGCTACCTGGTCATGCATTATCCACCAAATATATAAAAGAAACATCTTGCCTTTGAACTTTATTTCCATTTTCAGGACGAACTTTAAGCCTAGATATATGATTAGAAGACTAAAGTAGAGCAAAACAGATTCTGAGCAGAGAAATAAATAAATACTACTTTTGTGGATATTAAAGTGGTTCTTTCTTGCTTTATTAATTCTTGACTATATTACTTTTGCCTTCAATCTATATTATAGTATTTTTTTCTTTGGCTCCTCTTGAGTCTTGAATTTGGTAGAAAGAACAGGGTTCTTAACAACTGAAGGGTCTATATATATATATATATATCCCTTCAGTTGTGAAGAGATCGCTGTGAAAATGCCTTTGTAATTGGAAAACGAGGAAGAACGTACATGGTGTATTTATTTCAAAATTATTTTGAAAGGATAACTTGCAATTTGCGAAATATAACTTAATTGCAGTTTGTGGTTTTAGAAGCTCTCGTCTTATCTGACTAAAAATTGTTATGGCAATATTTATGACAGACATGGTGCTGGGAATCCTGACGATTATGAGGTCAAATCTTTCATACGCACGTGTGAAACCCAATACTGGCCTTTCAGCATGTAATATCCAACTAGGATGTGCTCATTCCTCACTATAGTACGTAGGTGGCGAAAAAAAAGATATACAATTAAGTATCATAAATATTGATGATTAAATTATCGACCTCCATAGAGAAAATGCAGGTATTTATAATCAGAACCGTGAACACTCTTTATATCTAATTGTTTAACCAATGCATGTGTATGCAATATTAATTTTCTTTCCACTTTTGAACTCTTCGTTTATACACATACATGTTTGCTCCAATATGAATGTATATCCTTGGCTTTCAACCCACTACAAGTGAAGTATAAAAGTCTGCATAATTCAATTAAATCCACTTGAAAATAAAAGATGGTAAAATATGTATATCACTACTAATTAAAATCCAATAGTTTCTCTAAGTGACGTAGCTAGCTACGTGGTACGTTATATCATGGACCACCATAAAAATGTGAATTAATGTTAAAACTCAAATATATGCGTTCTATAATATAATAATATAATGAATATTGTATTTAGAACATTCTCGTCACATTTAGTTGAACGTACTGTTTCTCTAGTGCCAAGCTCAAGGCAACGGATCAGAGCAAAAACTTAGGTTAATTATCCCCTCATAGTGTTAACGCTGGTGAATGCTCTCTATGGAACAAGCCCACGGGAAAATATAGAGCTCCCTCTAGGAAATATATGTGTGCATCTCAACTCTCAAGACGTGTTCAATATATATGTAACATACCTATTAATTATATTGTTTCACACATGGGAGTAATATTGTTCTTGTATATGTATAAGTGTTTGATTTGATTTTTATATATTCATTTTCTAATCTGTTTTGATTAATATGCAGGATCGATATAACTTACTAACATAAGAATATCTGTAAGTAATGCATGCAATGGTAAAAAAAATAGATGAACTAACATGTGTGCGTGACAACTAAAAGATGATCAATGTAATGCAATGCAAGTTTGTACGTATTTAACATGAACATATCATTGATTATCAACTCTTATACATATGTGTACTCACTACTCGTGGGAAAAAGGGTGAGTACAACACATGATACATATACATTGACTGAAGCTAAACAGGAACATCAAAAAGAAGATTACACAAACCACATATGTGGCATGTGAATCTCAGTGCACGCAAACTAATCAACCTTATTATTGTTATGGCAGGATTGAAAAAACCCGCCCTAACGCAAAGGTTGCACGTTAGCGTCACATGTTATTCTATGTAAACACACACTTCACGCTCACTGGCTATATACTTTTTTATTTTTTTTCCGATTGGTACCAAAGTGAGGTCTCTCTCTATCGACGAACACAACCTTGATCTAGACCCAGAGGGCGCCGGCATTCTTGAGCATGGGGATCAGCTCACCTCCAAGGTGGAGGGACATGATCTTGTTGGTTCCCCCAATGAGCTTTCCACCGATGAACACCACCGGCACAGGCGGCCCTCTTCCGAGCAGCTTGAGGAGAGCCCTCTCCATCTCCTTGCCCCTGGGGTCTTGATCCAGCTCGTGCACTAGTGCATTGACACCGAGATCACAGAAGAGGCGCGTCACAGTGTGGCACATGCAGCATGAGCTCAAGGTGAAGATCACCACTGCACGCTCGGATGCTAGCTTCATCACACGGTCCATTTGTGTTTTGTCTGTCTAAGAGCTAGCTTGCTTGCTAGGGAGAATATATTATGCTCTTGTGAGCTTGTGTTTGTAGGCTTAGGAGATGTGGTGACTTGGGATGGTTTTGGTACAGCAGGGTAGCTGCCTTTTATAGAGTTTTGCAAAGGATGTTGCTAGCTAGGGTTTCCTAGCTTGACGGGTTTTGGATCCGACACAAGCAAGGACAAGAAGTGTTTCGAACAGGCCAGCATGATCTAGCTCTAGCTAGAGATATATTGTACTATACGTACACCCTTGAACATTATTCAAAAAAGCAATATACTTCAGATTGGATGTTTCTAGAAAAATATAAAAATGTGCCAAGGAATAAGCTACTAATTGCTAACTAAGATATGTAGGACCATTCACGTACAACATATCTTTGCCTTAGATCTACATATTAAAATAAAGTCAAGGATACGTATATATACAATGTATAGATGGTTTTGGACACAAAATTTGTGCCCATTGGATAGATTGTTAGAAAAGTTTGGCATGCATGAGATCAACTCGGATAATGCATCGAATCGTCTTTTCAACCGGGCCCAAAGAATATTGGAATATTTTGTTGCGTTGACCTACAACGAATCTCATATATATATGTGCACTTAGGGGTGTTGGAGTCTTATTTTCCTTTGACATGGCTAAATCTGGCAGGTTAAGCTTTCTCAAGAAGTTGCGAAAATTCTTGCAAGTGCATACTAATCTTAATTCTTGCAAAATTTTCACATATAGAATTTGTATTTTTCAGCTTACTCTCCTATCATCTATGCTAGCTGATCTGTGGAATTTCACAGGAATTACAAGGCTAAGGGTAAGGGTTAACTCACACTTTATTTGTTTATTTTTTGTCTAGCTGGGACAGATGTACATGCATGGCAATTAATTATTAATGGCATATATAATTTGGTCCTTTTTCTTGATAAAGAATATATCTAAAATCTAAAATAAAACCTATTAATGATCTAAATACTTGGATGAGCTTAATTCGCTTATAAAAGTGCTACATATATAAAGCTAGTCCATTATATATTCATTTTAGTACCGATCCACCCCTAGACTTGTGAGCTTAATTTCATGTGGGTGACACTATTTTCTGACAGTCCCACAGCTGTACTACAGAAAAAGAAAACCATGCATAACCATAAACATACCATAACCTTCAGCCGTGCCAAAACGGTACAAAGCAGCAAGTTCATCCATATAAACCTAGATTGTGGCCAGTTCAGATCATTCCAGCCAATTATGAGCAGTGTTGAGCATATATATGCATCTATGTGATATGTACAAGACATATGGTCTTCTGTTACAAATTCCTCGTGACATTAGAGTTAGTCTTCATTATCTCATTCTATTTTATGATGTTCATTATGAGGGATGATGTAGCTTTATGACAAAAATGAGTTGTTCGTCGCTAGAACCAAACTAGAAATCGTCTTGAATGTCATATCGTCATAAACTAACTGTATACAAGGCATAGCTGGTTTCTTTGCTTCAATTCTTACTAGTCCAAAAATTGTTCAGGTGCTTATTGCAAGCTAACTCAAGGCAGTCTATTTTTGCTACAATAACTGCATAGAAACTATATCTCCATTATATTAAATGATGGGTGATAGAACAAGATAATAAAATACTACTGGCTATCATACACACACACACACTAGATGGCAGTAATTTGCCTAGTTTCCTTTTTCTACTCTACCATGCATGATATGCACCCTATGTATATATATTACCAATGTTTATCAGTAGTAGTGATACCTTTTGCCTCTTACAACAAATCTTCTTGATGTTGATGGTATATCTACATTGTTGTACTTTTAGGAATTTTGGATATTGATATATGCAAAAATGTATCGAGCGATCAAATAAAATTTATAACATTAGACTTTTATTTGAATTATGCATTTGGATTATGTACTTTCCTAACTATTAAAACCAATACACAAGTACTTGGATTGAGAACTGAAAAAAGCCCAAATTCATTTTTTTTATATTTAAGGCCGGACGGTGAAGCAAATTAACGAAAACACAACATATATGCACACTAACATTACACAGTACTAGACCATTGCTTATTTTGTTTCCTCCCCTCTATGAAATACACCACATACATTATGTCAGTTTCATGTCAACTCCAGATGTGCCTAGCTAGCTAGATACTACCTAAGAGATCAAAAGCTAGCAAAGCACAATCAAGATTCTGCAAAGATATATAGATAGAGCCAAAGCATATATTATATAGCAGTACTTTAGTTCCATCCAAAGACAAGCCCCTGACACACAAGAATCAATTGGTAGATAGATTAATTCACAAAGAAACCTAAAAGGAAAGGGAGATGACGATCAAGAAAAGAATCCACCCATTTGGCAGTGTCGTTATCTCGCAGTCGCGCATGCAATTCAAGGCCACCTGTGAAGTGTGCATATCACATGATTTGGTCGGTCGAGCTATCGAAAGGGTTAATCGGAATAAATTAGATACACAAAATCTCAATATATTTCTTTCTCATCAATTTAAAAACCATCAATTAGGATTTTCTCATGTTGCAAACATACATAGATATTATTATATATTTTCATCAATATTACTAAATAGATCATTACGATATTATGTGCTCCCTTGGCATTGATAGTGGAACAATTTTGGCAAGGTTTGATCTCTCGGTAGCTGAGTGGACAACCACTTCTTTCTAAAATATATTAGCTGGTCTATCATGAAGAGCATAAAATGTGCACAACAAATGAGTGCAAATTTATAGCACAAGATTACAAGAACTTGCAAAATGGGAATCCAGTCTAAATTGGCTACTTCGCACAATTTAGTAAAAAAAACTTACAACCAGGATCAATCCATTAAACGACTTGACAATTGGATACAATTTACTACAAGAAGTAGCTAATTTGAGAATCTGGTATAGTACGTACTTGAGGTGCATTTTTAGGATGAGGTGCGGCCAAGCATGCAAGACTATGGCCTGATTGGGTAGCTTAATTTAGATTAAAATGAGAATCAACTTACTGAGAATCCAGCTGATGAGTATTTGGAGGAGCTGAAAAAACATTTTTTAGTTTATTTTTTGGATTCTGTAATTACATCTTCTAATAATCTGAACGAAAAGTTAAACTATTTGAAGAGCTTTTGATTCTGAGAGAAACTACGTATGCCTGAGAAGCTCCCCAATCAGATCTCCATGTCAGCACACCACCAGCTAGAGTTGTGCAGTCCCACTTGAGACATACAGGTATGGTCCATCGAGGTATAGGTCAAGAACATATACACTAGCAATTTAGCATTCTATCATTCAGGCATGTTAGTATTTAGGCATGAGAAATGCTCCGGAGTTACACTACATGTGTGCATTAATTACGCTAATAAGTCTGCTTGGTCGGCATCAGACTGAGACTAATTAAAGATGATGTGCTACATTGTCCCAAAATTGTAAAAGATAAACAATATTTTGGGGACAGTAAAACGAGCACTGTAGAAATCATATTTTTGCTATAATATGTCAATGCATTTTATTGTAGCAGCAGATATCATTGTCCACAGAACTAGTTAACATGACTCGTCGTCCTTCATACTCATACTTTATGTATAAACATAACGTTAAAATTGTTTGTCACATTTAAAAATTATATAAATATTATTTATTTTGTTGTGCCTTACTTTATCATAAAAAATATAATTTTAACTTATATTTTTACATATATATAGTAAAAGATATCATGAAAAATTAACGAAGCCATACATTAAAAACCGGAGGCAGTAGTATCGTGTGAACTAACCTATAATAGCATGTACCAACTCCCCCAAGATGTTTGTACTAGCTTTGATCAATCTACATGTTGTTATACAGTCAACACAATTTACCGTCATAAAAATATGCATTGGCATTGCTGTTTATTTATTTATTTTTCTCAAAGTATAGTAAGTAATATCAAAGGGCCTCTAATTTAATTAGGGAGGTTTATGTTGTTTTCCCCCGAGTGATTTTCTCTAATATTAGAAGCATGATTAAATTTTGGAGATCGACTACCACTGCTTGTCCCTTAAGATTCTTCGAGATGTGTACTGTCTAAATATTATAGAGAGAGATGGCTAAAAGGATCACCACATTTGCTTTAATATCAGTTGCAAATACACTCTACATTTAAATAAGCCTTAATCTAGCTCTGCGCAGAATTACATATGCACAAAATTCAGCTAATTCAACTCTATTGAAGGGTGAGAGTACACAGTACTTTTCTATAATTTATGAGATATATAGATTCTTATTTGTGTTGGTGAGAACTAGGTATGATTTAAACCCCACGACTACATTTTATGGCTGATTAAATAACATAATATAATTATAAATTATAAAATTTTAAGTGGGTCTATGAACTCAGACTTGAGTTTATTATGAGTTTAACTCCATGACATTTTCTGTTATAACCTCTACAACAACATCTATTTAATTGAATTATGGAGTGTCTAATTAAGATGCTCTGCATGCCTCTTTGACAAATGACGTTGGTCGAAGAGTATTAGAGTACGCTATATATATATATATATATATATATATATATATATATATATATATATATATATATATATATATATATGTACTGCAGCTATAGTACTGTGAAGCAAGTGGCCTGGATAGCGATGGACAGCACCCATCGATCCATACCGGCCAGAATGATGTACTTGACGTGACTACGTGTAAAGATTATGCTCAATCTGATGAGATTTTTGCTTAATTAGAATCCCTTCAAGATATTATTCTGGAATTCAGGGTCACAGGAAACCTGAGGCAGACTGGTTGTTTATCGCACCTTCTCATGCTTAGCTAGGTAACATAAGTGGAGCTAGCTAGCTGACTTGGTGTGTTTAATATTTTTTTATTATCTTGTGATATTTTACTATTAAAAAACATGTGTAAAAGAAGGGTGTTACCAAAACTTAATTATGATTTGTGTTTATTTTTAATCTCATGAAACTGTCAACTATTTTGGTTATGATCGAAAACTGAATTGAGAAACCGAATTATACTCGGTCTTGACTATTTTGCAATGCATACCGTTCTTCGATTTTAGGTGACCAAATATTTTAAGAGGCTGATCCGATTTATATGATCTGACATAATGCCCACCCCTAGTACTAAATATATTTCAAGTTAGACTTTAGACATTATAAGATTTGTAAATTTTTTGCAATAGAGAATAATGGTCAAAACTGCATTTTACACATTCAAAACTACCTGCTTTTTTTACCAGAGAAAGTACTGCTTTTTTTACCAGAGAAAGTACTGCCTCCGTTCTCCAGAGGATAACATTTTAGACATCGGCCATGTTCGCTTGTCTTACCAACCGGCTTATCGCAGTATTTTTCTCTTATAAGAAACCGGCCATTGTCTTATCACCGCTTATAAGACCACCGAACACGCCCATCTACACAATCTCCAATGCATGGCTCGTTACCTTCTCAACTATATTTTTATAAAAAATATTAATATAACTATATAAAAGAGTTTTTTATGAAAAAACTACTAATATGATTTTTTACATTTTAAATCCTGATATATTTTTGCATCTATTATATGCATATGTAGCCAATGTGGCAAATTAACCAGGGTTGTTTCCAGCGTTGCCTAATTATTGGAAGATAAACTGTCATCCTTTGACCAATTACAACACACGCCAATGGCATGCTATTCCACAAGCAGAAAGCCTAGTGGAGAAGCTGTAACACAAATCATCATACAAATATAATCAATACTATCAAATATCTCCCTTTTTTCTGTTTCTCTAACAAATCAAAAATTGAGTCAATCAGGATGAGTAATGTAGTAATAATGTACATGTCCACACTACAGTAAAAGAGATATGGAAGCACAACCTTGGGTATGCTAGATGACTGAAAGCCATAGATTGCAAATTTGCAATGGTGAGGCGACACCACATACTGTGATACAGTGCATGCCGACTTCAGCCTGAAAATACCATGGTGCCAGCTTAGTTGCTCCTCCTCCAAGCACATTTCTACAGAGAATTTGTCGGCGATCGACGACAAGAAGGGTGTCGACAGCGATGGCGAATACCGAGACGGTACGGCCGCCACGCTTCATCTTGCGACACATGGAACTGATTCCGGCCAGCTGAGAGTAGCTTTCGAAGTGACCAGGGATCAGTGCCCTCAGGTTCAGAAATCAGAATAGCATCCATTTGCACAGCTCGCTCTCTCTCCCTTATCGGTGGCACGGAATCTGTCCAACTTGCCTGCTTCTTTCTCTTTTTTTTTCTCAATAGCTGCCTCTGCTTTGCAAACCACATCATCATCGCCCTGACCTTATCAGATATGAGGTGCGTGATGCCGAAATCCGACGATGCAATCTTGCTTTTCAATATCCTTGCTGAATTCTTCCTGCAAAACCTCTCCACGGGCTAAAGCTGACAAGGTTAGAGAGAGAGAGAGAGAGAGCGGAAAAGATGCTATGTCACTGTTGCTACCTGTATGATGCTGAAGGCATCAGCAGAAAGTACGATATTATCTGACATTTTATTTTTCTTTTCTCATATTTTAGTGCATGACGCAAACATCCAGCAGAAGGACAAGAGAATGATATCCTTATCCTCTATATCTGCATTGACAGCTCTCACCTGGTAAAACAAGATGTAGAGGAGAGAAAAAGCTAGTGTTCTGTAGAGCAATCTCCGCTGCTCCAGAGACCAGAATCTTATGGTTCTTTTTTATGTTTGATCAGCCCTTGACTCCTCACATTCTCAAGGGGTATTCAGTACACTTGGCTCCTGCAAGAAGAATGTATGATTTAGCCCCTCATAACAAAACTCAAGGCACCTCATAGCAACAGAATAAAACTCTGAAGTTTACATGTGTGACAACAAGTGTAGCTTAATTAATTCATCATAGATTCAAGCCACTGCATTTTGTACAACTAGGGCTCAAATTGTAGTACATGTAGCTAGTGTCACTAAATTTCTATTTATTTTTAGTTTTGTATTTTCATTATCCGCCGTAGTATTGCAGCTGCATGAGAGTGCATTTCAGCACTGTGCTTGTGATTGCATTCCAACACTGTACCCATGATTCTTTAACATGTGCAACACAAGACCTAACCTACATTGCAGCAATATGCCTTAAAGTCAGTCCATGATGTGCCGACACCTTAGAGGAACTTATGCTTTGGCCTGCGCCATGCCATTTGGGCAAGTGGGAGACCTAACAAGCTCGATTTTTCTGATAGGCATGAGAACAAGCCACCTTACCTGAAACCTAAACCAGGCTAGCTTCAGCAATTGGCAGTCTCGGATCCTAACATATCACATATCCATTTCAATGATTTACCCTCCAATTAATTTGAACATGATGCATTTGATGTCAATGATCCTATCCAGCCTAGATGAATATAATGCCTATGGCTCTATCATCCTCTCAATCTCTCATCTTCACCTCCAGCGAATCCTCTTTTGACGTGATGTATTGATTTGGATGCTTCTCACTTTTGTTCCTCCAAGACGCGTAATGTTTTCAGCGAAAGAGCCATGGTATTTCAGAGCCACAATTTGTTCAAAGGATAGCAAGCATTTCTCAATCTTCAAACACATAGCTGACACGAAGGGATGCATGCGCGTCTGCAACAAAGGATAAGATGAAAGGCATAGAGAATATGGAAAATATCTATCAAATATATGCATATGTAATCCCAAACTGAAACTGAAGCATCTAATCTTTCAAATCCATGCTACTACTAACAGAGTGACCATGAAGTCTCTCCCACAGGATTTGTACTTGATCAGAGGCCCCAAATGTCAGAGATGATACATCCCCTTGGCTTCCAAATGCCTTCATATATGCACACCATTATCATCAGTATGGTGCCACTAGAGTTGTGTACAGAGAATCAATGCACCATACTAGATTGTACGATCGTTGACGCTGAAAGGAGGAGGATGGGCACCTTGGATTGATTCGATGACGAACTGCATACACAGACAGATGCCTCGACAGGATGATGGTACCCCTCAGCGTCAAGCGTGTTGCTGTATGTCAAAGCAGTGGTGCGCCCACGCCTTCAGATGATCCTCTGGAATCAACGTGTAACGCAGCGTGTCACGTCATCGCGCTCGAGAATGGTCTCCCGTGCTTCTTGATCTCTTCCGTATGCCACTCCTTTAACAACTGCACGTAAAACATAAGAAACACAGCAAAATGTTAGCTCTTGATTCTTCAGCACTGAGGTCCATCTCACCAAAACCAACCTGAACACAGCAGCAGAAAGGGGAATCAGTAACTTTGGATTTGTCGTATAGTAATTCTCTTGGTCATGGAATTAAAAATTCAATACACCTTCTATCAAGTGTGTGTCATGATGCTACGTCCATTGGTGGATACAAGAATAGATCATGCTGTTCATGTGAATTGGCTGATGAAGCAGGAGGCAAGAAGCAGGATGATCGCCTGCAGTTTTCTCCCATGGATAGCCCAAAATCATGTGGAACGGATTAAAATTCCTGCACCACCGCCCCCCTCGTTGTCTCTCCACGCGCGATGCCCTCTTGAGCAAATCGTCGAACACCTTGAATCCCCTCTTCGATGTACCGGCTCTCTCCGCTGCTAAAAAAACATACTAGCACAGAATCATGGTTAACGTAGGAGATGGCGAGCTCGATTGGCCGCGTCGCCGCTCGCTCCCTTCTAGCCAAGCACTGGACCGGAGGCGCCGCGCCACCCGATCGAGCTGCGGTGCCGGCACGATGACGAACTCCCGGAAGCCGGAGGTTTAGCTCCACGTGGTCCGCGTGGGAGGAGACATGGTCCTCTAGATTCCGTGCAACAATGCCGATGGACGGATGGAGCCGGAGCTCCGGCGGCGGCGGCGGCGGCGGCGGCGGCGGGGCAGCGCGACTGCGCGAGCAGCGAGCGGGCCAGCGGGCCGTTCGATTGAAATCGAGTGGTTGAGAAGAAGAAAAAAAAGGAAGACGAGGGTAAAATAGTAAATGTCAGCCCGGTCGACTTCCGCCAACCAGGCCTACCAAAATTCGGAGTCCCATTCTATTTCAGCCCACTAAAATTGGGTAGCAACCATTTTGGCCCACTAAATTGGACCGCTACTAATTTAGCCCAGAAAAATCTAAAGGAAATAAGTCCACTTTGATTCCCTCAAATATGGGTTCAATCTGATTCGTGATAAAAATCCTAAACTATATAAACCGGTGTAATATGACTCCCTAAGCTGTTTTGAGAGTAATTTTCACGTAAACTATATAAACCGGTGTAATATGACTCCCTAAGCTGTTTTGAGAGTAATTTTCACGTAAACTATATAAACCGGTGTAATATGACTCCCTAAGCTGTTTTGAGAGTAATTTTCACTTACGTGAATCGTTGACCTGGTCTAAAAACATATGAGGCCCACAGGTCTCATCATCTCTCCTCTTCCCTTCTTCTTACTTCCTCTCTCTCTCTCCTTATCTCTCTCCTTCCTCTTCTCCTTGGCCTCAACCGGAAGGTTGTCTCCTACTGCGCGCCAGGGGAGGAAGGAGGAGACGAGCAGCATGCCAGCAGGGAGGTGGCGTGGAACCCCGCAACTCTCCTCCCTTCTCGCGCTCTTGCCGGCCATGCCACCGTCGTCGCGCTCGCTGAACACCCCCCTCCCCCCCGCCTCGACGCTAGGCGGAGCTGGCGAGCAAGATGTGACCCGTCACCGCATCCCTCCACCTACTCATCCTCCCGTCACTCCATCCTCCCAATTGCACGAGCACCAACGTTGAGTGCTTCGTCGACAGCCTAGTCGTAGGCATGGACCCCTCCTCTCACGGGTCTCTGAGAAGGAGGATGAGGATTGCGTTCGGTTTGGTCTCGACGGTGATGGCGGTGCTTGCAGGGAGGGAGTGGTGGGAATGGGGCGTCGCTGGTGTCGTCCTTGTTCTTCTAGGGCATGGCCATGGTCGCCATGAACGGGCTCATACCCCAAGACGAGGCCCTTCTTCCGTCTGGGTCGCCTTTACCGCCATCTCCAAGTGCCTCCTCCATCTCATGACGACGTCAGTAAGGGAGACGCCTTCGCCGCCGCCACCGCCAATCGTCGTCAACAAGAAAAGATGAGAACCGCGACACTAGTGATTTCACCACAGACATGTCGTCGTATTACCTACAGGTAGTTCGGTTGTCAGGTAGTACATATATACAAACCAATGTATTAATCTTCTCTTTCCATATGCTCGTCGTGCATATAGCAGGAACGCGGGGACAACGTCGGCGATGTCGACGTTCTGCAGGAGGAGGCGCATGCGATGGGGTCGAGCGTGCGACATCATGGTGAGCTTCAAGTGCTCCATCGCGGAGCCATGTCCAATGGCTGCATGTGCAAGGGGCCACCTATCTCTCCGCCATCGTCTGCCTCGCCGCCATCTGATCCAACTTCTCTTCCGCCGGGTGCCGCAAGTCATGAAAGACTTTTTTAATAGAAAAGCGATATGATTGTGTCTTTTCATTGAATATAGGAGAAGAAAACACATCCCGAGGAGACGAAAAAGGAAAAAAGTGTTAAGTACTATACAAAAGGCATTAAACTAAAGAAGAGTTGATCTCACATAGGTGTTTAGCGCCTGCCAGGCCCCAAAGTCGTGCCTCTTCTTTGATTACCATTAGGAGGACGTTTGGTGTTGCCTCTTTTCGATCGAAGATCCGTCGATTTCGCTTCTTCCAAATTTTCCATCTCACTAAAAGGATTAGGGATCGTAGCTCCTTTTTCAGGACTCCAGGTGTGGTCGCTAGGTTTTCCCATCAGTGCTGTATTGATTGGGCTTCTTCCCATTCGGCCAGCTGTAATTGGTGGTAAACCACCCAATAGCCATGATTCCCTAAACTCTTCTGGAATATCTGTATGAAGCCACCAAATGTAGTGCCATCTCGTCTGAACTGCGACAAAGGTGGAGCTTGCATTAGCAGGTGCCCAGACTTTCCAAATCAGGTGTTTGTAGTTTGTGTTGGGTGCATCGTAACATTGCGCTCGGTAGGCCGATGAGGCAGTGTAGCACCCATGGTTGATGAATTTCCAGACGATTTGATCTGGTTCTATGGTATCCAGATGAATTCCCCGCACTGCCCCTCACAAGGCAACGAGCTGGTTCACAAGATCCACCGACCATTGTGTGGTTGCATCTATGCTTAAGTCTCTCAGCCATTTGTCGTCCTGCTTGCCCTGTCGCAACGATTTTTCTTATTCTTTGAGATGTTATAGACAAGCGACATGAGGTCCCTTGGTCTTTGCCTCTCTAACCAAGGCGAGTCCGAGAAGCGTGTGGTGATGCCTCTCTAACCAACGCAAGTCCGAGAAGCGTGCGGTGAAAGACTAAAGAAGTCAACAAGATACGAGAGAGAAGGGGTAGAGGGAGGGGATGACATGTGGGTCTCATGTTGTTTTTTTTAATTTCATGTGAACGCCATGTCAGCGAAAACCATTCAAAAAACAGTCATGAAAGTCATTTAAATGATTTTAATAGTCGAAGAAGTCAATATATCTTATTTTGTGGTTAAAGGATACGAATCAACTCATATTACAACTTTTTAAATCAAAATACTTGAGAGAAAACGCGGCCGAAATAAATATAATTCAATATTAATATCCTACGTTTTCAAATAGGAGTAACTGACAACTTTAACTCTTATTAGAACTTCGACCACTACTTACTCAAAGTGAACAAAGCTTAGTGTTCATAAATATTTTGCGACCACTAATTATGAAAGTTTGAAAGTTAATAGTGCCCGCGACCAGTTATTTGAAACAGGACGAGTACGTAGTTTATTTTAAATAAAAATTCATGTGCGTTCTGTACATCTATTCTTTTTACAGGAACTCTAATACTTCTGTTTGACATCTTTTAAAACTTTTTTAAGACTGTTTGGGAAAGATAAATATTCGCCCGTGAAACTTTTATTGAATTAGAATACTTTACCGCGATTCAATAAGAGTAAAATATAAAAAGGAGATTAAAAAAAGAATTACATTAAATATAGAATATAGATAAATAAACATACACATCTAGTAGATCCTCTTTCTTGACTATATATTTTAGTATTTTACTAAATTCAATATTAAAAACCCTAACTTTTTATATTAATGTGTATCTATCCGTAATATTTTAGAATATTGTAGAATTAGAGAAATTTGCACACTTTCTCATTTGATTTGCGAGGAGCTGGATGAGAAGAAACTCTGACTTATTAAGAGACTAGTAATATGCTCGTGCTAATGCTACGGTTTTATGATATTTGTTTAATTAACTATTAAAACTTTATTTCATATAATTGAAAATAACTTTTGTGAAATCTGTCCATTTGAGTTTTAATTCAATTCATATTATAAAATATATTGAAGACAAAGTATGATAGTATGATATTGCCCCAAAATAATAATTCAAGACCATTGACAATCTGAATTCACATCAATTAACAATCTCAATTTTATAGTTAACAATCTCAATCTTATACTAACTATAGATACGAGCGGGAGCCATCCATAAAAAGGCTAAGAGTGAAATAAAAATGCATGTTTTGATTTCGTAAAAATACATTTCTTGTGTTTTTGTTTAATATCTAGCTATCCGTCACCAAAAAGCGTCTAGAATACATAATGGATAGAAGAATAATGTTAATTTAATTTCTTCACAAAAACCTAGGACACCAAAAATGAACTTACATAAATAAAACATCGAAGAAATAATATGAATGTGAAGAATGTAGCTGATAACATCAATTATCAATCTTTTCCCAAAATACTGAACATGATATAACTGGTTATAGCTGATAGCCAGTTTACTTGATTCCAGCTACACATCAAGACGACCAGATGATGGTGTCTATTTGTGCTATGAATTATGTGAGAAATCCATCTCAGATAATCAAATATATTAGGCTAACCAGTTGGTGATGTATTCAAATGAATGCTTGTGTCTATTTTGGTGAATGCTAGTAATCGTTTTTCTCCATCCTGATGCTAGAAAAATAGTAGTTCGACTGGTTTACTAAGATATAATCAGTGAAAAAAGAAAAAAAAGAGAGATGAGAGCAAAAGAAAAAGGGAAAAGGGCGAGGAGCACAGGTGCCACAACGAACTGAGGTTGAACGATGCGTGCGCGTGCGAGCGGGGAAAGCAACGGTCCTACCCCCGCATGGGGCCCACCTAACTAGCACTAATTTTAAGCGAAGTGGGGTGAAGAGCGGTTCTACCCTTACATTAGCCCAACATGGGGCCCACCTAACTAGCGGTAATTTTAAACGAAATGAGGTGGAGAGGTTGTTGATTGCTAATTGCAGTATGGTGTGATGAAACTGATGTATTTTATATTAGTATAGATAGATTAACAGCCTATTGAAACTAAACTTCACATATAGTCTTCTGAAGGTCAATTAAAATGATTATTAGCTTATTGAATCTTCAGTTGATAAGCTTGTTACTTACTGCAAAACGCCGACAAATCTGAACCAACACAATCTACATCTCCTTATGGAGTACAAACAAGACACCAAGTATCACACATGTAGATAAGCATGCCCGTTTTCCATGGATTGCAATAATCAACATTCAGCTCCTGGATACCATGATGGGTTTCACTTTCGCCCACACTGATAACAGCCATAGCCGTGATAAAGATTCAATACAACATATGGTATCATCACAATATTTTTTTTTTGTCTAGTAGCAGTTCCAACACATGAAGATTCAAGCAATCAATTGAATCTTGAAGAAATGGCAGGGCCAGCCGGTCATGGAGCTGTAGGTACTTGATAGGCTCGCCGCTAAACAATGTTCCTTCTACTACTTCTTGTATATGTATGAATCTGGGACTGATTGTCTAAATTGTAGATCTTGTTGGGCACCAACATGGCATGTTATCTATGGATTGTTTTCGGACGAATCTGATGTCGAGGGAGAACTGCTTCCTGATAAATCCACAGGCCGTGATGTCGATCGGGTGTTGTAAGAGTTGCAGTGGCTGCACTTGTGACCAATCACATGGAAGTCCACTTCTGAGACCTTGTTGCAGTCATTACAGAGCACCCAAACCTAGCATTTTTTTTGCGCAAAGAAAGAACACCCTGTTAGCCTAAATCTGGGTATTACGTGTGATTTCCATGATAGTAATATAATGAAGGTTCCTGCTTTTGCTGCCTATTTTATTGAAGTGGATAATTAACCAATACAGTAGACAGCAGAAAAAATGTTTCAAGGTGAGATCTGAACTTCTTAGCAATGAGATACATCCTTATTAGCTAGTGCACGAGCATAAACATTCAGTCTGGTAATGTAAGCAAGTTGGACTGCAGTTAAGTCAGAAAATAATACCTTGTAACGGTACACAGGAGGCATGATTGTTGCTTCAATCTACAAAAGAACATATCATCTTGTTATTTAAGAAAGTACCAAAAACATATCTAAAATGTTCAAAGCATCACAAAGTCTGTGGTAGATGCTTGTCGAGTGCCAGTCTTCCCGACTAATGTTAGTGTACACATCTCATCTCCAATGGAATGCATTTCCTGATTTCCTGGCAGGAGGACCAACTAGTTTTGTTCAAACAATGTTTCAGCTTAATTCTTTCACTGCAGTGTGAATACGCCAAGTTTGTTACCAAGTTTCTTTCACTGGTTTCTTCAGTCTAGTCTCCAAGTTTGTTTGACCATGCCACTTTACATATAATCTGTAGAAAAGAAATATATACCTCTTGATCTAACAATGCCCAGTGGTGTGTCATGTCAAGAGCTGTCTTGGAGCATATTGGACAAGTGTATCTGTATAATCCAAACAGCCAAGAACTAGTTAAGTCTCCGAAAAGGGCAAGAACTGGTTACAGTGTCAGAGAAGTAGTAAGTAAATGAATAATGGCAACAAGTGGAGGGATTTACTTGTTATGTTCCACCATCTCAGAAAAGCATTCCATGTGCATCGTGTGTCCACAGTCAAGAACTCGTGTTCCTTTTAATGAATCAAATAGATACTGCACAGGAAGTTCCAGATTCATCATCTTGCTAGCCAGGAAGGAAAGAGTGCAAGTTCTCAAAGTTACCTCATAACAAATTGGGCAATTCTGCCTCATTGAGTTCTCCACACACTGATGGTTGTCACGCAGAGCAACAGCATAACAAGACCCTACGTATTTCAGGAAAACTAATTAATAAATATTACATATGATTATTACCAGAAAAAAATAGAGTCATATTTATGTTTTTTTAGGATAGAAAGCTATTCAAGATAAGCGTTCCGGAGAATTCTTTTCATTACAAAATTTATTATCAACTAAATACAACATTATTCACCCTAGCTTGTGATCTCATTTATGGCATACTGACATTGATCTACATGCTACACTCATTAGTTACAAACAAAAAATGACTTCTAATAATTTTCTTTTCGCAATATATGATAGTTGTAAACAGTGGTAATTAAGCAGTTAGGAAGTGCATAGCCTTCAACACAATTCATTGACTAGAAACTTTCCCACTTTGTCATGTAGATTACCCAAAGGACACAAATATTAGCATGCTATCAGCACAAATTGGAAAGAGTTGTCTCAAAGTGAGCATATCAAACTGGTCCAGACAAAGCATACCGCACTTTGCACAGTGGAAGTAGTTTTCCTTGCCACCAACCCTGGTTGATTAGAGTGGATACAGAATTAGATCTTTGCTTCACAAGATATTATTGAGTTATTGTTTCATGCTCACCTGCATATGCCACAATCGTAGCAATGAAACTGCCCTTTCTCTGTCTGTAGCAAAAAGACCAATGCATCAGTTGAGAATGGATAAGAACCACAAAAAAGCATATAACAACAGAAAATAAATGTAAGAACCTACATCATCGTCATAAAACTTGCATACATCACAGAAGTACTCTCCCATATTGACCCCACAGCTTATGCACACTTGTGACACCTGAAAAACAAAATAAGTAAAAATATAAGTGTATAAGTGTATGTATATAATGGTCTCCTTGCATCGCATGGGCGTGGGAAAAAATATCTTCTAGCAATTAAGTCATACCGGCTGTTCAGTATCACAGAGTAAACATACTACCTGCAGGAAAGAATTAAGTCAACCTTACGGAATTTTTGAACCTAATGAAGTCTATTAATTGTACAAACCAAACTAGAAAGGGCATGAGAGGTGTACTTTTTCAACATCCTGGCGACAAATGGTATGCCGATCACCTGAAGCCTACAATGGAAATGATACCAATGACATCAAAACTAGATAAACTCAACAGATGCATATAAGCAGTTAAAACAGTTTTTCTCTTTAGTTTCTCTTTCGAATTCTGCAAGGGATTACAGAACTCCATTAGGTGCCCTTGTTCTCAAAATTATGTTAATGTAAGCAATAAGTTCCCATGTTGGAGGTAAAGATTGACAAGTAAATTCTTTTTTCCTACACTGATTGACTCAACACCCTGCAACTTGCATTTCACTGGTCCCCATACCACCAACTTTCTTTCATGCATAAGTTCAAACAACAAAAAGTTGTTCAAAAGGCTAAACTGAAAAGAAAAAAAAAATAAGTCAACAACTAAAACTAGCACATTTATAGGAGCCAAACTACCAATTCCATATGAAGGAAACTAGCTCAAACTTGTCAGCTTGCCATTCAAGACTTGATGTTTCGATGATTGCGGATCTAGTTCCATATCCAACCAGGCAAGAGCTACCAAACAATACTACTAGTAGATAGCATGGCAGTGCACTAACTAAAATAATCACACAGCATCCCATGGAAATCCCCTTGTACATGAACAAGATAAACAACGCAGAGCATAGTTACCGTGGCATCGTTGTGGCAATGGCGGCAAGCAAACACCTCGCCGCAGCAGGGCGCCACGATCTTGCATCTCCTCCTGTAATGCTCGCACCTGCACGGGGGCAGATTTAGTCAGTGAAATTGAGCAACCAAAAGCAAAGCATAGATCAACAAATTCAACAAAACAAGATTGAAGCAGCTAGCGAGCGGAAACAGCACAGCACCCCTACGACGTCAAGAACCGATCAAACCATCAACCCATCCAACCTCCCGCGAAGAACAAATCAAGAACCCGTGGGGAGGCAAAGGGAAAAGAGGGAAAAGGAAGGGTCCCGCGAAATCTCACCCGTGCTCCATCTTGCCCACGTCGCGGAGGGGGACGCCGCCGTCTCCCTCCCCGGCCACCACCACCACCTCGTCCACACCGGGGAAGTGCGCCCCTCCCATCCTCCCCGGCGGCGGCGGCGGCGGCGGCGAGAGGAGCGGAGGGGTTTGGATGTAATAAGGAGGAAGCGGAGGGGGTTACGAGTAAAATGGCTGCGTTAGGAGTTGGATTGGCCGGGCTAGGCCACGATTTTTCTCACGCTTTTATTGGAGGGGCGTTATCGGGTTGCGGGCTGGGCCCACCACTTTGCATTAATTGCTAACTGTCTGTCTGTAGTGTACCCATGTGCAGTCTCATGAACTGCTTGAGAGTGTGGAAAAAAATATGAAATTTTGAGGAATAAAAAGGTCATGGTTTTGACAGGGAGAAGGTTTTGTAATCTAGAGGAAAACTATCAAAGAAATTTAAAATGATGGAAATGAAACTCTAGTGTTTATAGCTAGATTTGCTCTAACAGTTTGATGCAACTACCTTTGCCGACCGTGATCATAAAGAATATTTATTTGTTATTTATTGTGATTTGTGAAATGATACCTTCGTTTTATATTATAAATAGTAGTTCTAATTTTTATTTAATTTTTTAAGTTCGATCAAATTTATAAAAAATATAAAAAAACTTAACACAAAACAAATATATTATGAAAATATATTTAATATTATATTTAATGAAATTAATTTGGTGTTGTAGATATTGCTAAATTTATTTATAAATTTAATCAAATTTAAAGAAGTTTGACTTAAAAAATTAAAAGTGACCTATAATATGAATCTATACCTATATATAAAGCAAGTAGTGTTTTCACCCAAATTTTGTTTGCTGGCTATTTTGTAGAAAACCCTTTGAGTTTTTAAAATTAACCCACAATCGCGCAATTTTAAAAAAACTCAATTAAAGAAGAAAAAACTGTTATTTTACGAAAACCCCTTGATTGTTTATAAAATTAACTGCAGTCCCAATGTTGAAAAGAAAGAGAGGGCTTGGATGAAAAAGACCTCCTACGTCCCTCTCTTCCTGCTCCCATCCGCGGCGCTTGCGCCCTCCTCCCATCGCCGCTCGAGCTCTCGCGGCGTCGCTGGACCTTCGTCTTCCGCCTGCTTTCTCTCTCGCATCGTCGTCCCATTGCAACACACGGACATTTTGCTAGCTATCTATAAAGCAAGTAGTGTTTATCCAAAATTTTATTCTGTCTAGCTATTTTGCAAAAAAAACCTTAATTTTTTAAAATTAACCCATGATTAGGGGTGGATACCGGCTCGACTCGGCTCGGCTCGGTAGAGAGCCGAGCCAGGAGGCTCGGCTCGGCTAGGCTCGTGAGCCGGCTCGTTTAGCTCGCGAGCCACTTTAATACAGTGCAATTTATGTACAAATTATATTTTATTTTCTTAGTCTATTAAACATGCAAATATACAATTAAAAAAATAAAAAGTGATACATTAAGTCCATAATTAATGTAATAACATTTGTCCATTGACAATTATCCATGCAAATGTAATGATGCAACTAGATTAGATATTATTACTATTATAATCTAAAGCATTAGATTCATATTGACCATCACAAAATTATAAAATTATTGATTTATTGTCACATCAACAACAAAACAAGCAAAAGAATAGCAAAACAAGCAAAACATTATGCCCTACTTTGTACATTGCATCTGGCTCGTTGAGCTCACGAGCAGCTTGCGAGCTAACTCGAGCTGGCTCATTATAGCTAACGAGCTAAATCCTTGGCGCAGCTTGTTAGCATTTTTCAACGAGTCGAGCCGAGCCATCCACGAGCCAAACGAGCTAGCGAGCCACGAGTATTTTGTCAGCCATACCCGCAATCCCAATACTGAAAAGAAAAGGAGGGCTTGGATGAAAAAAGACCTCATCGCTCCTCCTCCTCGCGCCCTCTCTCTCGTCCCCATCTCGCGCCGCGCCAAAGATCGCGACCGTGCTCCTCCTCCCATCGCCGCTGGAGCTCCCGCGCCCTCTGTGCTGTCCCCATCCGTGTCGCGCCTCGACTTTACCCGTTGCAACGCACGGGCACAATTGCTAGTATAACTATAGTATGAATATGAAACAGAGAGATCTATAATATGAAACAGAGAGAGTAAAAACTAAGAATGTGTTTAGGAGGAAGGGAAAAAAGAAAATTAAGAAGATATTCAATTCGAGCTGAGTCATTTGCGTAAGAGTAAATGAGTATTAATTATTTAAAAGTTAAAAAATATATTAATATAATTTTGTAAAGCAAATTTTCTATAGTATTTCTTTGTCCCATAAAAAAGACCAATCCTAGAGATATATCTGGACAAGGTACATGTTCAGATACATCCTCAGAATTAGACTTTTTTTAATCTCTGAATAGAGAAAGTAGATTTTAAAAACATAGCGGTTCAAAAAACGTACGCATAAAAGACATTGGAAAACATTGAGAAGGATATGGAGTAACACAATATAAATAGCATAAGGGTCCTATTTATCTTTGCTTATTTCATTACTTTATCATATTATTGTTATGAATTATTTGCTCTATATTTCTAAAAAAATTCTAACCACTTGTTTGAAACTATATGGAAAGTTTGTTTCTAAAAGTTCTAAATTTAATATCTATAATCAAGGAATAATCTATTTTCAAATAGGGCCTTGCACTTCTTAGATAACAGAATAAAAGCACCCGCCTCTGCGTCATATGATGCATGCATGCATGAAAAATCATCTTCTGACAGAATTTCGATCACTTTGACGCGAAAAGCAAATATAACTAACATGCCTTTACCCAATAAATTTTGCTTTTAAAATTTTCATGGTGTTCTTCAAATTTTTTATGATGCAAAAACAGTTTTGTTACGGGCTCTGTGTTTAAAAAATTCGATGTTGGATCGACACATTGCGGTTGAATCGTAAACTATAACTCTTAACGATAACTTTTTCTGTTTGGTTTAGCATGTTTTTCAAACCACTTAAAAAATACATCACCTGAAAAAGTTCTATATAAAAGTTTTTAAAAATAAAATAAATATTTTATAAAATTTGTACATAAAAAGTTTTGAGGGAGGGGAGGGGGCAATTAACGGTCACACCGTAACAAAAAATCAGGTGGGGACAGAACAGTGCTTGTTGGCAGTGCCAGGAGGCCATCTTCTCGTCTCCGGTCAAAATCCATGCAAGTCGTGCTGGTTACTGGAGCTGGGCCTATTTCAAGATTTTTTTGTCGTAGATTCTCTCAAAATCAGAAGTACTCTACTCTACTCTACTCTAAATAGTTTGATTTTTCGTTTAGATCTTTAAAAACTATAAAATATAAAGTAAAAGTCAGAAGTTGAAAAACCTAAGACAGACCCTTTTATCTTCGTTGGAAGAGAGATTTCGATGATAAAGCTAATTCTAATGAAAAATTTCGTATCCTTCTCAATACATAATTTTATAATTTTATAGTGATCAAAATCATATTTAATTTTATGTTTCATTGAGAGTGAGTATTCGTGTACACATAGTTTTATTCAGATGAAACTATATCATCAAATAATTAGAAATAGTGTGATGAAGTTTTTTTAATTTTATATTATGTTATTAAATAATTTTGCCTATTAAAAATATCCTGATGGGGCGGTGAACAGCGGAAACGGAAAGAGGACGCGACGATGACGACGAGATGCGCACGGCATGGGCTGGGCCGCACGTAACGCCACCGGCACGCTGGCTGAGACCGCGGATTCGGATCATTTCCATCAGCTGCCGCCAGAATGCATTGCATCTCTTCTTCTTCTTTGGTCTCCTTTTCCTCCGCCGGCTGATGCTACAGTGCTCTTCTTTTTTTATTCCACCGTTTGATTGATTCTCGCCCAGGCTGGCTGCCGCATTAGTTTATGGGTTAATGGGATCCATGCTGTTGCAACTTTATCGAATTTAAAAAATATCAATATTATTCGTTGATATCAGTTAGATCTTAAAATTTAAAGCATTATAAGCTCATGTGTTATAACGAATTTTAGTTAAAAAATTATTATTATTATGGTATTATCATTTTTAATTGTTATTTGTTATATATAAACATCGTTAGCTCTATAATTTTTTTCGCAAAAGTAGAATTTGGTGAGAGCAGTTGACGTGTACGACCCTTTTAACTTCATATGTTTTTTTTCTTAAAAATAGATGGGGAGTTGATAGTGAGGTGGTGGAAGAACCTAAATCACTACTTTTTAAGGAGCATAGACACTTATTAAACATAGTTGGATTAGGTTTTTTATACCGTATTTTTGTACATATCAAAATGATCCTAGCCCTTAGAAGCTGACAAGTAGAACCCACCTATCAGACTTGTCTTCTTTCCCAACTCTTCATCTAGCTCGGCAAGGTCGGCGACGACAACGATGACAGAGACAGAGCTTGATGAGGCTGATGGTGGAGCGAGAGCTGGACAAAGCCAGGCCGCGTGTGAGAGCTCGGGAAGGATGGTGGCGGGTCTGGATCTTGATTGAAGATGGAACAGACGGCATATTAGGAACCGATGAGGACAAGACAAAGGTGGAGTTCGCCGTTGTCTCCAAGCTTTCTACCGCCACCAGAAGAAAATTACAGTGAGGAAAAAAAAGGGAGAAATAATGGAGATGGAGCTCGCCGCAGCCACCGTCACACCGCAACGAGCCGAGCCGCTGCTTAACCCACCATCGATGCGATGAGCTCATCTCCGCCACTGGATCTGCTTGAGACATCACTGGATCTGCAGCCTCCCAACAGGGCGCCACCACCGCTGTTGCTTGCTACGCCATCGACGCGACTGCTGTTGCTCACTCCGCGACCTGACGCTGCCACTTGCTCCACCGCCATCGCCATCGTCATTCGGCACCCGCCACCGCCGTCCTGCTCTCGACAATCCTTCGGCCTCGCCGAGCTACAGGAATGATTGGGGAAGAAGATACTACGTCAAGGTGGGTCCCACTTCTCAGCCTCTAAGGGCTAGAGGCATTTTGGTCCATACAAAAATACAGTATAAAAAACATAGTCCAACCATGTCAAGACGTATATAACGGTGTGGTTCATATTACAAAATACCGATGACACCCAACCGATATCACGAATAGTAATGACATTTTTTCAATTTGGCAAAGTTGCAATGTGTCGATGCAAAAACACGACGGCCTGGGAGATCTGTTTAGCTTCAGTGCAAGTCCTGAAATATTGATGAGATGCGAACGTGCTAGTCAGTTTGATCCTGCAACTAACAAAATATAAAGTTAATCGGCCAACAGGTCAGTGTCAAGGAAACGAAGTCTGGGTCCTGCTGAGAGATCCAACAAATATGTGTCAATCGATAGCCGATATATTGATGTAGGATCGACCGATAGCGTAATAGTTGATATCCAATAGTTGCCAATACTAGCTGATGTCGGTAGGATTTTGAATGAGTGGATATATGTTCAATGTAGATTATGACACTTGTATAAGCAATGATATAAAGACAATTGGACAAACAGTGAGAACTTGTAATAATATAACAATATAATCCAACAGAAAATAATCGGCCAATAATGATATGATAGAATAAATGTTGATCCGTTGCTTAACTCATACATCGGCTGGAGATCCGATGTCATTAAATCTAAATGATTAAATGATCAATAAAACCTTTACTGCAATAGGCTAAAATCAACTTATATAGAATCCTTGTAAGCCGATGCAACACTTAAATAACTCATAGGTTGAAACCCCGATGAAAAAAATGATTGATGTCTACTGACTTAAATAAATCTAACTTACAACACAACCTCATAGGTCAGACCTAACCAATACAGAATGAGGTTGATCATTGCCTAATAGATTTAAACCAGCCGATATGACACCGATCAAAGTGGTTATGTATTAAATTTAACCAAGACAATAAAACCATCAAAGAAAAATTTAACACATCAGATAAGATCGGCTAATCATCTGATGAAACATTAACATGAACCTATCGGCTTAACAACTTATATTATTAATAATAGTCTAGTAGGTTGGACCTAACCGATACTACACGAGATTGTATATGATAAATCTAATACTCAATGAGCCGATAAATATGTCTAATGTGATGGATATAGCAAAGTTGTCTAAAGCGATATTATGTTTAAAGAGACATCAACTTGATCAGAATATTGGACCTAACCGAGAAAGTCCTAACTAAACCGATGTAATGGACTAAAGATAGAGATATATACTATATAGGCAACACTTGTGTCGGTCCGATTAGAATATCAGACTCAACCAAGGAAGTCCTAGCCACGCTAGCACAAGCGAAGGTGACGAAACTTACTTCTTGCCGGAGGTCAAACTCAATCGATGCAGCCCATGCGTGAAAACAAGAACTCGTCGAAATAAACCTCATAAGAGGGTGACAATTTGTCGAAAGTAGATGTATGTTAATATGTGGAGATGGATTACAAAGACTTTGGGTGTACATATTTATACCCACAGACTGATATGTGTTCTAATTGTACACGACATAAACTTTCCTAAAGATAAAAGAAAAAACATAAAGCCCTCATCGGACACTAAACACACTTTCCTTAAAAAATGAAAATTACTAAATCATGCATAGTTAATAGATAAATAAAGTTATCATGCCGTGGTCTTCACGTTTTCTTCTTGAACTCGGTTTCTTCTGGATAAATTTTTATCGGATGGTTGATCTCTTCCCTTAACCGAATCCATCAAAGGAATTTTATCAAATTTTGGCGTTAACACAATGGCATTGATCCAATTAACCCTTAGTTTATAGTGCAGTGAGTTATTTGCTCCGTTTCTAAGGGTATTTTTAACATGGCATAAAATGTAGGCATTCTTATATATGCACACACTCACCCTCTTATAAATGCATACATGTACATTATGAGCACTTTCGAGATATTTGAAAAGACTGTCTCTCAAATCCAAAGTTTTCTTGGACTCGTGGGTTATTAGCGCCGTTTCACCGAGAAGTTCTCCCGAATTGCAAGGCCAATGACACAATTGTTAAAGAAAGATGAAAAGTTCAAATGGTCTACCGAGTGCAACAAAAGTTTCGAGGAACTCAAAAAGAAGTTGGTCACGACACCGGTTCTAACTTTTCCGGATCAAACAAAAGATTTCCAAGTCTATTGTGACGTGTCTCGTCATGGGTTAGGATGTGTCTTGATGCAAGACAGAAAAGTGGTTGCATACGCTTCATGCTAGTTGCAACCTCATGAAAGCAACTACCCAACCCATGACTTAGAATTAGCCGCAGTGGTTCACGCCCTAAAGATTTGGCGGCGGTACCTTATCGGCAACCACTGTGAAGTTTATACTGACCACAAGAGTCTGAAGTACATCTTCACCCAACCAGATCTAAATCTCCGTCAGCGAAGATGGTTGGAGTTGATTAAAGACTATGATATGGGAATACATTATCACCCCAACAAGGCTAATGTCATAGCAGACGCCTTGAGTCGGAAGAATTACTGCAATACCGCTCATTCAGAAGAGATGTGCAGTGAGTTGCAAAGAGAATTGAAATGGTTGAACTTGGGAATTGTCGAACACGGGTACGTGGCTGCCCTCGAAGCTCAGCCCACGCTCGTGGAGCAAGTTCGTCTAGCTCAAGCTAATGACCCTCGACATAGCTGAGTTGAAGAAAAATATGAGGACTGGTAAAGCCAGAGATTTCTCTGAGGACGAGCACGGAACAATCTGAATGGGAGAAAGATTGTGTGTACCTGAGAATAAGGAGTTGAAAGGCCTAATTCTTAGGGAAGCTCACCAAACCCAGTACTCAATTCACCCTGGGAGCACTAAAATGTACCAAGATCTTAAGGAAAAATTCTGGTGGGTCAGCATGAGAAGAGAAATCATAGAATTCGTTGCCCTGTGTGATGTTTGTCAGCGAGTTAACGCAGAACATCAAGGACCTGCGGGATTATTGCAACCCCTTAAGATTCCGGAGTGGAAATGGGAACATATTAGGATGGATTTCATCACGGGTCTGCCCAGGACTTCCACCAGTCATGACTCTATTTGGGTAATCGTGGACCGACTCACAAAAGTCGCTCACTTCATTCCAGTGCATACCACTTACTCGGGGAAGAAACTAGCAGAGCTTTATTTGGCAAGGATCATGTGTTTGCATGGAGTGCCAAAGAAGATTGTTTTGGATCGAGGGAGTCAATTTACCTCGAAGTTCTGGCAGAAGTTGCAAGAATAATTGGGAACCCGTTTAAACTTCAGCACTGCTTACCACCCAAAACTGATGGTTAGACTGAAAGAGTCAACCAGATATTGGAGGACATGTTGAGAGCATGTGCACTTGACTTTGGTGGAGTTTGGGATAAGGGTCTACCTTATACCGAGTTCTCGTACAACAACAATTATCAGGCGAGCCTTCAAATGGCTCCGTTCGAGGCATTGTATGGTAGAAAGTGCCGCACACCGCTCTTCTGGGATCATAGAGGAGAACGCCAATTGTTTGGGACTGACGTCTTGAATAAAGCATAAGAGAAAGTTAGGCTAATTCGGGAAAGGTTGAAAACTGCCCAGTCTCGTCAGAAAAGCTGCGTCGACAATCGTCGACGAGAGCTTAGCTTTGAAGTCGGAGACCATGTGTACCTTCGTGTCACTCCGCTTCGGGGAGTACACAATTTCCAGACGAAGGAAAAGTTGGCACCACGCTTCGTGGGGACCATATTGAATTCTGGAACGCCGAGGAGAAGTCGCCTATCAGTTAGAACTCTCCTCCTCCATGGCAAGTATTCATGATGTGTTCCACGTTTCTCAGTTGAAGAAATGCTTGAGAGTGCCCGAGGAACAAGCAAGTCCCGATCACATCGAGATTCAAGAGGACTTGACTTATGTTGAAAAGCCAATACATATCCTCGACACAAGTGAGAGAAGAACTAGAAACCGAGTCACCGGGTTCTCGCGAGTTCAATGGAGTCACCATTCGGAAGAAGAGGCAACTTGGAAAAGAGAAGATGAGTGAAGGCCGCCCATCCGCACCTCTTCGCCAGCGCCTCCGAATCTCGGGGTCGAGATTCCGTTTAAGGGGGATAGGTTTGTCACGCCCCGCTTTTCTCCCTAGCTTAAAAATCACCGGTGAAAATTTGTGCAGAAGAAATTGGCTAGAAAAGATAAAAGAAGCAAAACTCTAAGTTTAAAATCCATTTAATAATTGGAAAAGGCTAGGTGGGATTTTTCTTAAATTCCCCATGTCAAAATACACTAACAGGATTTTTATCGGAATTTTGAGCATCGAAACAATTTTAAAAATTGAATTAGGTTAATCGGAATTAATTTCCTTAAGGAAAAGACTTTTCCTTTTTTCCTTTTCTCTTTTCCCTTTTTCTCTATTTTGGTCGTGGCCCGCCGGCCCACTTCGTCCATACGGCTTCCCGCGCATGTGCCGCCTCCTCGCCGGTGGCCCAAGCCGACCGAGCCGCCAACCCCGAAGTCCGCTACGTCCTCAACCGGGTCGGGGACTGACAGCTGGGCCCCACTTGTCATCCCCAACCTCCCGCCGGCCTTCTCACGGTGCCGCCGCCCCACGCCCGCTCCCCCGACCGACCCGCATCTCCCGGCCACCTCACCCTCTCCCCACTCTCCGGCGACCCGTGCCCGACTTCCCCTCTCTCGTTCCCCGCATGCGCCTTAAAGGCCGCAACGACCGCGTGCGCCATCTCTCTCTCACCGCCATGCTCGCACCCCCTAATCCCGCTTAATCCGGCCACGTCTGTGCCTCCCAACCCCCTATAATACTCCCCCGATCCCCGACGAGTTTTTCCTTTCGCAATCGCATCAACCCGAGCTCTCCACGTGCCCTGCACCATAGAACCCGAGCCACCGCCGTATAACTCAACTCCGACCGCTGATTCCACTCGTGCCACTGCTCTTCGAGCCACTCCACCGCTTCCACCGCATTCGCCGCCGCTCGTAGACCACTGGCCACCCATTTTCCCAAAAATCCACCGCCGTATTCGCGTTGTCTCCGTCGTCTTCCTCGTCTCCGGTCATCGGTGAGCCTCACCTCTCTATCCTCTTTTATTTTTGTTTCGTTCCGGTTTGGTTCCGTGTTGGTTTAGCCCCGACCGCGTCGCGTTGAGCACGCTCACCGTCTCCGCCGAGGCCGGTGCCGCTAGGGCCCGTATGCAGCCGTTCCCTCGTGGCCGCTGCGCCATTCTCGTCGCCAGCCGCTTTAGCGCCGTCGTCCCTTTCGGGCCCGTGCGTTTCTCCATGTCGCGCGTGTGAGCGTCGTTGTCCGCCGCTCCTCCATCGGTCGCCGGTGACCTTCGAGTCCCGTGCGTCGCCCCGCGTCGCCGCCGACCGCCGTGCCGTGCCTCGTCGGCTAGCCGCATTTGCCCGCGCCCTCTCTCGGCCGTCGGATCCATCTGGCGGATGGATCCAAGGCGTCCACCTATGCAGTGCCGTCGTGGCTCCCGCCGCCCACGTGGCCGCGCACGTGGCTGCCGCGTAGACGCCACGCAAGCGCCACGTGGTGCGTGCATCCTCTCACGCCGGTGGACCCAGTTCACCATGCGCCCGCCTCCTTGCGCCACCGACCCATGGGTCCCTCCTGTCAACGCCGCCGCCCACCGGTCGGATGACGTCAGCCCTAGCCGGCGCTTGCGCCATAAAATGTTTTCTAGTTTTTTTCTTAATTAGTAAATCACATAAACTTATAAAATTTATCGAACTCCGTTTGAGTCCGTTCAAGTTGCGGTGGACTCATAAAAATATCTAGAACACAATTAAAATAGTTTAATTGTTTGTTTCAGTAGTCTTATAGCCTGTTTTTTCTGTGCTTTGATTGTCGATTAGATTATGGTTCCGCGGACGCTCCAGTTTATTTTGAAGTAGTCGTGGAAGTTCCGTAGGATTAAGACCAAGGCAAGTCATGTACCTTTTGATCATGTTGTACCTACTTTACAAATTATTTTCGCTTTATCTATTAAATTGCATTATTTTATAATGTCATCGGGATGGGACCCATAGTACTTAGTCTAGGTCATTTACCCTATTTCATTGATTGACTGGGAACTAATATGACTAGATATAGGGTTAGGACATGGTTAGTCTGCTTAGTACAACTAGATCATCAATGGGAGAATTATGTTGCTAGATTTTATTCACATGAAATGATGGTCCCAGACCTGAGATGCCTCTGGTAAAGGATAATTATGAATTAAAATATGACCAAATGGTGGGTTGTGGGTGCATGGTTTTGATAGATGCACCCATGGCAGTCAACGACCGATTCGCGGGAAACCCTGAAAGAATTATTAGTGCATATCATAAGCCAGCATGGGCAACAGCTGGGCTTGTAGTGTAGCTTTTCCTGGCCGACGCATCCAGGCAAGGGTGGGCGTGATGGAGTTTGGATGGACCAGGAAAGGTCTATGTGGCTTCCGGATTCACCTAGACATGAGAGGAGACTGCCTACCTTGGATATAAAGGTAGGGGCGAAACCTGAGGTGTGGTGTCGCTTGGTCCGGGAAGGTTATGCAAATGGTCTTGTCACAGACCCATTTTTGATATGTCGTGGTGGCATGTCGACGCACAGGAACGTGTTGTGGGGCTAGTGCCGACCAAACGGGCTGCCCGGCACGGCCCGGCACGGGCACGGCCCGTCACGGCACGGCCCGTTAGGCACGACCACTGTGACGGGCCGTGCCGTGCCAGCCCGCGTGCCCCGCACTCGGCCCAAGCACGGCCCACGGGAGGCCGGGTCGTGCCCGTGCCGGCACGGCACGAATATGGCCCGTGGGCCATGGCCGAGCCCACGGGCCCACAAGGCACGCCGAACTTAAAAAAATAGATAAAAGCATGAAAAAATAGAAAAATAAACAACCTTATTATTTATGTAGATAAAAAATTAAAATTATAAATAAAGGTTAAAAAAATGAAATAATGATATATTCATCACGTTGAAAATATGAAAAAAATAATCTATTCGTCATCTATTCTTCATATTGAAATTATTGAAATAAATATTGACACTTACTATATGTTAAAAATAGCAGTGACCTTTATTGATGTTTATATCATTATATGATACAATGATACAATGATACATGATGCCTCGTTAAAAACTTTGTCATGTAAAAACTCATAGGAAAAACTAAGAAAACCATGACAAAGAAAAGAGTACAGCTCAAAGATCATAACTACTTCTAACAAAGTTCTATTGGGGTTGGTCTAGATCTAAGTAGAGGTTCTCGATTGGACGGCTAATTCTTGGTTCTCAGTAGTGTATTGGCCATGTTGTCTAGCTAGCTCCCAGTCTTTAACGCTTAGTAGCATTTCGACGTGGTCACTACTCAGAGTTGTCCTTCTTTCTTCGACGATTCGACCGCAAAGGCTGAAGGCCGATTCGGAGGACACTGTTGACACGGGCACCGTCAACACATCATGTGCCAGTTTTGAAAGCACGGGATATGTCATCTTGTGGTCATTCCATCATCCGAGGACGTTGAAATCTGGTGCTTCATGCCTGATGGCGTCGCTGTCCACATAAGTTGACAACTCTTCGGCAACACCATGCGAAGTGACGTCTCCACTTCCAGCCGACGAACTGCCACCCCCTTGGCTTGAAGATGAGCCACCCCAAATTCGACCCCACTGTATCTTCTTCTTACCTGTAGTAGGGATAGGAGGGGGTCTCTGCTGGCGAACTCCTTGAAACTTTAGTTCATACTTTCCAAAAACTTCATATAGTTTACTCCTAACCTCAGTATTAGAAGAACTATAATCTACACCTATAGTATCTCCAATAAGTGATAAAATAGTGGAGAATCCCCTTAATTTACCCCTAGGATCTAATATGAAAGCAAAAGCATACAACATAGGTATATTTTTCCAATATTTTAAATATTTTTGTTTCATGTGAAAGACAAGTTGGGCTAGAATTTTATCATTTTCATGTTCTTTTAACAACGTGGCAATCTCGAGAATATTGTGCAAAATTAAATTGGCGTTAGATAGTAAACTTGGGACGAGTAAGAGTAGACTCATAAAAAGTTTCAAGAAATTGGTAATATCTTTGGACAATTGCCCAGACGTGCTCACTCGATTGGCCCACCGTCGTTTCTTGGGCCATTACGTGATGGACAAAATCAGTTAGTAATTCACTATAAGGTAACACAACTTTTAACATTAAATAGGTTGTATTCCACCGATGCTCTGTATCGGTGGCAAACTTACGTGCTTTCTTACCGGCCGCATGGCAAAACCTCTTCCATGCAGCAATTCATGGGTTAGAAGCGATTAACCACGCGATTGTTTGACGAACGGCGTCAATGTGAACACTTACTCTCTTCATCCCAGTCTTAACAATCAAATTAATTATATGACAAGCACAACGCGATGACGTAGAAAATACGCGCATAAACACAAAATAAAGGTTGCAATATTTCCATTGCCCTAAAATTAGCAGATGCATTATCTAGTGTAACGACAAATATTTTATCTCAAGATTATATTCATTAATTACCTCCCTAATTCTTTCGGCTATGTTTTCACCTGTGTGTGACACATCTATTAACCGGAGGCCTAGAACTCTTTTTTGCAACTCCCAATCATCATTAACAAAATGAACAACTACGCTAAGGTAATCCTCCCTAGCTCCACTACTCCATATATCAGAGGTAACACTAACAGAGAAAGTGCACGTACTAAATAGTTTCTTAAGTGCATTACTACCCTTCTCATAAAAATGTTCTAAATCTCGGGTTGTTGTTTGTCTACTAACTGCTTTGAATCTAGGATTATGCAATTGCTGAACGTATTCTTCGAAAGCAGGAGACTCCCCAAAGTTCAAGGGTAAATCTTGTCTGGCGATTAACCGGACAAGATTTTCCCGAGCTACCATGGGATCGTACTCCCAGCTACGTACCGTACCGTCCGGGTTTAGCATCAGTTGTTGCTGCCATAATTGTATTCCTTGCTTCCTTGCACACGCCTTCGCATGACGCTTTAGGTGTCCTGTACCATCAGAAGATTGTGCAGATAAAGTATTCCTACAAATTCTACACCTAGCTTGTGTTACCTCCCTCCCGTCGGGGCCGGTCACTTTCACCTCGTCAAAGTGCTGCCACACACCGGAGGTTCTCGATCTTTTCGAGCCGGTGTGTGTCGAAACACTTCCGCTCGCGGATCCGGAATATCCTTCGGGCCGTCGCCGCGTCGGCACCGGTTCCTCCTCCACGTTGGTGGAGTTGGAGCGATCCGGAGGCATCGTCAAACCCCGACATGTAATTGGGGTCGAAATCATCCAAAGTGAACGACGGCGGCGATATGGATAGTTCGGATCCATTCTGCAATTTTAATCCGAAATAAACAAATTTTAGATATTTATTAAATACACAAACAAAATACAAATAATACATACATATAAATATCACTTATATCTTTCCAACCGCAAGCGCTTCACACCTCTGCGATCAAACTAATTAACTACGAAACTAATTTTGATTTTTGACAAAATTTGAGCAAATTTTGTCAAAACCAACAAATTAGAGCACAAGAGAGCACTTGAGACTTGAGAGCACAAAATGAGATGTTTGGGGGTGAGGAGAAATGGTTGGGGTGGATGCCCTATTTATAGGACGGAATTTCATATTATTTGGATTTTTTTCGGATTTTTTTCGATTTTTTTGGCCTCCAACGGCTATTTTCAAATTATAGCCGTTATACTAGCCGTTGGGACACGTGGCACACCGTGATTCACCGGTTCAAACCGCCCGTACGCGCCTGCCTCCCTGCCCGTCACGCGTCGCCTCGCCGTTGGACCTCCCCCCGCGCAGTGCCGTGCCGGCCCGTGGGCCGTGCGCGTGCCGGCCGGCACGGCAGATGCCGTGCCGTGCCGTTTCGGCCCGCGAGCTCGGCGGGCGCGAGGCACGGCACGGTCCGTCGTCTGTGCGGCACGGCCATCTCAAGCCGGGTCGTGCCGTGTTGGGTCGGTGCACGTCTTGTCGTGCCGGCCGCACGACTCGGCCCGCCCATTTGGCCGGCCTTGTGGGGTGTGTCTTGTGGGTACGAGACATACACCTCGATCGAGTTAGAAACTATTCGAATAGCCATGCCCGCGGTTATGGGCTGTCAACCAGATTCACCGTGATTAGTCCCACTGGTAATAATTTGGTTAAATGGAACTGGTTAGAATAGTTGGATGAATTGGGCCTGACTCAACATGGTGTAACATTGAGCAGAGATGATTAATCTTGATTAATTAAAATTAATTGTTGTTTTACTGCTTTTAACTTAATTCTTTGTGAAATGTCTTCTTTGTGCAAAAGTTAACCCCAAGCCTTCCCTTGAAACTATCCTGCATCATACATTCATTTCTCCCACCTCAGAGCTGGAGGATGAAGCTGCAGATGAGTTCGCCGATGAGTAGGCTTGTCGCTGCAGTCAAGGGATGCCTGTGAGTGGAGTCATCGTGCCGCAAGCGTCGAAGCTTAGTTTAATAAGTTTATTTTTCTTTTTCGTTGCATTGTAAAACTTTTGTATGTTGTTAAGACGTGGATCTCGTATATACAATTTGTCGTTTGTGTATCCGGCGGTCTGGACGGGGAATTCAATACACACTCAACTTTGGAAATTCTGGTAAGAATTTCTGGGCATGACAGTGAATAGACATCTAAAACTGTTAATTAACCGCAAAAGCTAAACTTTTTATATATTCCAAAATATTTTTGGATATTTTAAAATATTTTTGAATATTTTGAAATTCTCATATTTACAAGAAAGCTAGCAAGACAAGCAAAAAGGGATAGCGGCACAAGTATAAAAATGATTGCACAAACATCAACCAAGTTTTTAATGGCTCCAAATAGTAGAGCTAGACGAGTGAGAGAGAGATATCCACTACGCGACTAGCTGCTTTGCTAACTAATAGCAGAAAAATTTCAGCAGCAACTCCCTTGTAATTTTAATAACGTGGAAGCAGAATAATTAATAGATAACTTGTAAGCAACCGAAACCATAAAGAATCATCCTAACAGTTCATCAGAGATGAAAATTTAAAATTACATAACCACCACTAGCCTTCCATCACCAATATTAACCAACAAGCTTGAAGGGGATAACATTATTTTCAAGATTAGCAAAAGATATATTTGAAGAATCATGAAGTGTGGATCCGTGTAGCTACATCCCTTCCCCACATGACTTGCCTCAGGTACCTGGAGGGGGAATTACAAGGGTGAGATTCGAAAATCTCAGCAAGTAAACTTATTTTGACAAGCTATTTAAACCACAGTTTGATTAGGCATCGGTTTAATACTTTCATAATTAACAAATCGTTATTAGAATACCAAGTGTCATATCATTTCCACCATTAAGTCATATTTTATTCTTTATCATCACACCTAAGAAGTACTACTAGAACAACTTTTGTAATATTAGAGAATCATTAGGATACTAATAACTTAATATCCGAGCAAATAATATCAAAGATATCATAACAAGAACATTTAAACCTTATTAATCCTACTACACCAAAACTGTTATTTTTTCTTCATGTAAACAATATTTGACCAACTCAAAATTACCATGATTGGGGTATTATAGATCACACATGGGAAACACACAAGTAGTCCATGACAAATTAGCATAGGACTAGAATAAGGGATCCGGTAATCCCTTTTATACTAATTCCAAATACAATAATAATTATAAGACGAATGAAGTGCATAACAATACAATGCAAATCCACACAAAATACTTCACAACTCCATCAATACAAACACAGTGCATATAAATGCCATTCAAAACCACACATACAATTCCATCCATATCCATAATACCAAGGGTCATCCGCATTACACACTCCTTGAGAAGCATCACTTCTCATGATTACTTTCAATGTTTATGCAATGCATAAGACAATCACTTTCATGTATCAAGTGCACATGAATGCATATGAATGCATATGAACTCCTGCCTGCATATCCAACAAGGTACGAAGCCGCAACCATCGATCCTGTACTGATACGGTCGTAACCATAAGATCACGACATAACTTCCAATACAATACATATGCAAATACACATGCATATAATATGGTGCATTCATAATGTCACCAATAAATCTTCAACTTCTTCTCAAGTATGGATTAGCCACACACCACATGATAATATCACCAACCAATATTTAATCCCTTTCTAAAGTGGGCAATTCACAACATACCATAGCCATCACATGTAGCAAGAATGTTAGAACATACTTCAATGCATATCAAAATCCACACGTATATGCGTAAGATACTTGTATTGCCAAAATCACAAATAACACTTCAAACATGAAACCACATGATAAAACTCACCTCTAGAGTCCAAGTCTCACCACATAACACCCCTTCTTAAGGTGCTAACCATATAAGCCAACAATCCGTAATACATTAATACATAATACTATTTTAAATATAAACATATTTGCACGTAGATTGAACTATAGAAATTCATACCAAGGCAAGGCAACCTGTGCACCTATAATTTTTTATATACTATCCAACCACAATATTATCCATATATGGCCATAACCAAAGAGTATAGTCTATTTTTGAACGAGAGCCGAATTCTAGTTCGACCTCAGTGTTATCACACCACGATGATTCAATAACAATTGACTAAATCCAAACAAACTTCTAAAGTAATGACAGACTCCCTAATCTTTATATTTTGGTAAAGCGCAAGGTGCATGACTGAACCTCATTTATGAATAATATCACTCAAGCATGTAATTATCTCATTCACCCAAAATACTAACATAAACCATAGATTATTCATCGTATTGAATTTATCTTCATTTGGTTAGATTACTCCACCAAACAAATAAATCATGTCCAATCTTTTAATTATTCAGTATAGTCTTGTGTGCTGAGTTTTAGACATTTAGGTGGTAAAAAAATAACAAGTCAAAATGGTAGCAAATCACCACTACGTTTACTTGGCTGTAACTTGGTAGAGATGAGCGCCCTAGGCACGACCTGAGCAATAACACCTATTGAACATCCCACATTCTCAGCATACAACATGGAAGAAACATACACAATCAATGGACATCTCAGTACCTACGTCCCACACCCCAATAAGCGAATATAAACATAACAACCCATCCTGAAATCCTCCAACAGGACTAGCAGTCCTTATCTTTTTCATATCTTTGGATCCTTGTGGATAAAAATTCCCATATTTTGCTATATGTAACATAAATTCATAATCTACAATTCCTTAGTTATTATCATCTCCAACAATAGTTAGTAAGGTTATCAAAACTTCAGTCTAATCTCAGCCTGACAGTCTGCCACAAACTGCAGAGCAGTCACATTAAAACAGTCATATCTTTTTCTACAAACTCCAATAAACATGTGCTTTACCGATCTGAAAATATTATAAAATTATCCACGATTTCTACAAATGCCACAAAGTCTGATTCGGCCTCTAAACAGGATTAATCTGTAGTTGAACAGATATTGCCCAAATTCGCAGGAAAGAAAAACAGTCAGAAAGAAATATCTATAACTCACTAACCACAAATCCGATTGAGGTTTTCTTTACGGCCATGAAAAAATCTTTAAATACCCTACAACTTTTAGAAAGGCTTTTTTTTGAGCCACTAAGATGCCCAAAATAGCCGATTTCTGAGACTGCACAGATTGACGAGTTTCAAATCCCGGATGAAGCTGTGTTTCGGAAGTCTCTCCTCTAATCCCATCCCCTAACCACAGATCTAACCCACAAAACATAATCCAAACAGAGAGATTAGGGTTTCTCATCTTGCCTTGAGTAGAAGCAGCAAGAACCCTAGGTTCCCCACCTCCTCTTCTCCCCCATCCTCTCCTCCCTTCTTCTCCTTCCTTCCTCTTCTTCCTTTCCTCTCTCCCTTCTCTACTTTGAGGCAAGAGCAGCAGCAAGCATAGGAGGGAAAAAGTGGGCTAGGTTGGAATAAGCTAGGGTTGGCTGCCCTTTTATACTAGAGTTCTCTAGACACATATCCAACGGTCCACAATTACTCGGATCGCCGAAGGGGCAATATTTAGTTGAATTGGGCGAGTTAGTAGTCAAACGGACTCGTCTCGACGAGCTCTATGCAACCACAGTCTCCGATCGTCCATCCAAGCAACGGATTTAAAAGTCAAAATTTACCCCTCTCGAGAGTAATTAGTCAACTCTCTCCTTTTTTCCAATTATTATGGATTACGTGTATTACACAAACTCAAATCAACCACTCACACACATATGAAATCCAAGCTTGTAGATAGGTGGAGAGGAAGAAGTCAGAAGGCAAGGCTCAAAATGAATCTCAAATCAACACAAGCCATGGGCAAAAAACTAGGAATAGAGTCGACAACTTTGACTTGGGGGTGGAGGGGGATATTTATAGCCACAGCCTCAGATCTGCTCGTTGGATGCAAAGATTCTATTTTTTTCAAAATTCCGAAAACCATTTTTGGACAAGTACACCAGATCCAAAACATCGAGCACAATCATTTTTGAAAATTCCGAAAATCAAGTCCAAAAATCACTTAGGACAAGTCCAAAAATAACTAGATCCAAAACTTCAATGCACAGTTATTTTTGAAAATTCTAAAAATCAAGTCCAAAAATTACTTTAGGACAAGTCCGAAAATTACTTTAGGACAAGTCCGAAAATGGTCACTACCAAAACTTCGAGCACAGTCATTTTCGAAAATTTTGAAAATCACTTTCGGACAAGTCCAAAAATGACCAGTACCAAATTTTTGCATACAACCATTTTTTGAAATTTCAAAAATCACTTTCGTATAGGTCAAAAAAACACCAAAACTGAAAAGATTTCGAACAAAATAAGGAATGAGAACCACTTTAAAAATATTTTGAGCACCAAACTCATCCCTAGACATCAAGGTAATATCCCCTTTAATAGTACAACTTTTCTACCAACTCAAGAGCAAATAGAAAAGCTATACCAATACGAATACCTTTATGCCATCTTTTTTCGTTGCCTTAATCAATGCTAATATGGATTTTGGCTTGATGTTCATCAACGAAGCACATTCTCTTGATCTTTCGACATTTCATATTGTGCTTCTTCTTCACCAAGGATTGATCCTCAGCAACTTGTGACATCCTATGGCCTCGATCGATTTGTCAGTATTCGGCCAAGCATTTGTTCCTTCACCACTGCATCGGGTCCTTCGATGCCAAGCCTCCGCTTGCCCTTCTCCTATGCATGGTCCGTCGTATAGCCAAGTCTTGCCAGGCCTTCGTCGCCTCTTGCCATCTTCCGTCACTTATAGCCTTGGATCACAATAAAACCACTTTATATCACATCTTCTTCATCATATTCATGGGTTCTTCTCGGACTAATTCCTTGTTTATACACTCAATAAGCGCTTTAGTCCTTTAATTGTTTGTCATCAATTAACCAAAACTCATTAAGGGCATCGATGTTCTTTCAATATTAAGCCGACATATTTTATAATCAAGTTGACAATCTATAATAATAATTTGGTGTACAATACTCGATGGCGACTGCATTGACTCTCTTGTTTAAATTTTTAATCACCAACCATTCTTACTACTGCATCATACTTGGTGTTCAATTCTGTTTACATTATAATATTAAGATGGCATGGAGTTCTAAATATATGTAGATAGATGGCTCTTTGGATTTAGGATTGCTTTTGAACGAAAAAATGAGAAACAAAACAAAAGGATCTTGACAGCAATACAAGTTTTAAAAAATGATCATTTGAATAAACCACAAGTAAAACGTAGGAATCGAACGAAAGAGATGTACTCAAAGAAAATTTTCAAAGAGATTAAAGTTCTTACTAATTTTCCACCAAAATTTATACACATGGAGTCATTCCTTATGAATATCATAAGATTTGGAATGATCTGATCCTTGTTTCAAAAAATCAAATAGGAAAATTTTTCATGGAATTTGAATCATATCAAATTTGTCCACAAATCCTTTGTTTCAAACTAAGGATGAAGCCATGTTGTCGACCTTCATTCTGTCTTTGATTCGTGGTTGTATGTCTACCTTACGTTTTAGCACAACGAGCCGCCAAGGGATGACCAAATTAAAATACTCCTAGGTGTATGCCCAACTGGACCAATTCTGATTTCTCAGAGTCACAGTTGCATCCACAATCTCACTTCACATCTAGGCAATATTTAAGCTTTGTGCGCATTAAAATTATATTGATCCTTCCCTAATAAACGGAGACTTCTTCTATAAATACTTGCATATATTTTGATTTCATCCATAAATACTAAGAGTTCGTAGCAACCATCTACTACTAGTATGACCGATATGGACAACCGATACGGATTCTGTATCGACTGACAAAGCTAGTAACTAGAAGTTGTTTTTCATCTCTGAAGTTGAAGCGATGGATCAACCTTGCTATTTTCTTCGGTGTTAGCAGTATTTTATGTAACGGGAGTCCGAACGGAACATAGGAATTTTGCCATAGAACTTCAAAAGGGATCACCGTTGCTGGCTTCACCTCAAATCCTCAATCATAGACTTAATATGTTTCACAGCTTCATTGTTGCTAGCTGCTAGCCAGCTATGAGTAGGGCTGCGCAATCGGTTTAAACAGCAAGTTTGATTCTTTTTTTCCTACGCAAAGTTCGGTTTGGCATTAATGAGGAACCGACTGGTTCTCGAAAATACTGAAAACCATATAATTCGGGTTTGGTTTATTCGGTTCGGTTTTCGGTTTTTACCAAAAAACCGATGGCAAGCAGAAGAAGAGGAGAAATCCTAACTCACCGAGGAGGCGCCCAAAGCAAGAAGAAGAGGAGAAATCTGCTCACCTTTCTCGTAGTAGAGCTCCTCCCGGCGCGGCACCGCTTCTGCTGATGCGCAGCGCCTAGTCGGCGAGGAGGGAGGGGCCATGCCGGGGCGACGAGAAGGGAGGAGGCCGGCCGACCGGGGCAGCGTGAAGGGAGGGGGCCGGCCAGCCAGGGCGGCATGGAGGCCGCCGGGCCGGGGCGGCGAGGAGGGAGCCGGCCGGGACAACGCAGAGGGAGGACGGCGCGGAGGCCGTCGGGCCGAGGTGGCGAGGAGGGGGCCTGGCGGTCGAGGCGACGCGGAGGGAGGGGAGGCTGCGGGCAGGTGGCACGGATGGAACTGGAGGAAGGTTGGCTCGCTCGCGGCGCGGAAGATGAGGCGACGGTGCGGCGCATCGAGGAGGAGGCGGAGGCGGCGGCGCGGCGGCGTGCCGATGCGAACCCGGCTCGATGCTAGTCGAGGAGGACTGGAGGAGGCGGACTCTGCCTGGCGGAGGCGACGGCTTGCTAGGGTTCGCCTAGACTCGCTCTCGTCTCGATTTTGGATCGAGGAAAAAAGAACCATACGCTAGTCTTGACCGAGGGCGGCGGGAGATATGGCGTCGATTCGTCCACATCGGTTTTTTTGGTAGTTCGGTTTTCATACATCTAAAATCAAACCCGCACCAAACTATTCAGTTTCTGCACCATCATGAACCGAATTCGAAATCAAAAATCAAAAAACCGCAAACTTTGGTTCGGCTCGGTGCGGTTCGGTTTTTGTTTAAAATCTGTCCAGCCCTATCTACAAGAAGTCCAAAGCCCAGAAAGGAAGAACACTTTTACACCCACCTCAAATCCTCAATCATAGATATTACTATTTGCACCTTTAGTGTTGTTAAAATGCTCCTAGTTCACTGATCCTTCATCTTCTAACTACACTTCCCCCTCCCATGCATAGGCTGTGTTCGGTTCTCTGAGTTGAAAATTAGCACATGATTAATTAAGTATTAGTCTTTTTTAAAAAATAAATTAATATAATTTTTAAACATAGAATTTTTTTTAAACAAGGAAGATAAGTTGAGAAAGGTGCACAGGATTAATTAAGTATTAATTTATTTTTAAAAAATAAATTAATATGATTTTTAACAATATTCGTATAGAAAATTTTTGTAAAACAAGGAAGATTCATATAGAAATTTTTTGTAAAACAAGGATGATAAGTTGAGAAAGGTGAGGGAAGATCGCAGCCCAGTGTGTTTTGACACTGCCTTAGAAAATGTGTGTGGCTAAATAGATTTTTTTTAAAAAAAAGCTGAGCATAATTTGACCTCTGCGATAGTTAGGATGTGTTGAATAGACTTGGGTGCAACAAAATAAAAATAGGAACACAAGTACGCGAAGTAGTAAAAACAGTAATTTAATGGAAAACATAGAGGTGCAGTACTGCAGTCAACAACGTAGCACGCCCCCCTTCACATTATCGGCTTATTCACCCTGAAACAATCTTCAGTTCTTCACACTACAACATCTAGGTATGGACTAGTGATGACCAGCTAAAAAAAATTAATGGCTGTAGTGTACAAATTAAGATCCGAGATCTTGGTATGAGATGCTTGCTTTGTATACATTGTAGGACCATGAGAAGAAAGACACGAACTGAACTCTCATCAAGTATAATTTTGCAGTAGTCTTCTTGTTGGCTGATGATAACCAAGGCCATGGCCAAAAACTTCGACAGGTTCCATCAAAGGCATTAACAAGGTCCAAGCTACGTACTTGCTGTCGCAGTGGTCTGCCCATCAGGCTGAGCTGGTGCTGAGGAGGTCCCAGAATCATCGTTCGCCATTGGTGGTGGTCCGTTAGCTGGGGTCCCATTGTCGGTGGCTGCTATCCCCACGCTCTCGTCGATCGACTGCTTTCTTTCTATGCCTCCCGATTGCTTCCGTTCAACGGCTCCAGACTGTTTTCTCTCAATGCTGCCTGACTGCCTCCGTTCGATGCTGATCCCTGAGCTGTTGGATCTTGCAGGTACAGTCAACAGCTGGCTGACTGCGTCGAATGTGCTTCGGCGCTCTACGATCAGTATCGCTCCATTGGGGTAGCATCGGCCGAAGCATGCAGAGCAGTAAGGATATGCAACCTGCAAGGATAAATAAACAAGTGATCCTTCTGTAGGTCTATAGAAATATCATCTGGTCATAATTTGGACTATGATTGGTTTGAGGAATTGGACACACATTTTTTTCCCAGAGGCCCCTTACCTCAACAAATGCCTGGCAAAGTGAAAGGAAAAGAGAGGACTCATTTCCACGCAGCATCCGCATGGCATTGTATCTAACTAGGGAGTCAGAAACGGCTTGTAATCCCTTCACCACCTCCTCAGCAAGTACATTTTTCAAGCTCAATGGGGCGCACGGTCTTAGCTCATTCATTGCTGCTGAAACACCTGGACCAAAAGTTTAAACAGAGGACATATCAACTTCTATACAGCCATCACAAGACATGATCCTTTAGATCCAACATGATGGTGTATAGTTTCAATAATCCATTTAAGTGTAGAATTCCTGTGTGGTGGGGAAAGAGAGAGAAGGAGAGGAAGAGAGAGATCAACAAAACTTACCATTGACAAACACTGCAAGAGGTGGATGTTCCATCAAAACAGAAGGTGGAGTTACATCATCAGAAGTCTCATCCACAACTCCATTCGCTACGAAGCCAACAGATGGCATTGGAACCCAACGATGTGAATCCAGAACAACCTAACATAATAGAAGGTAAAATGGTGAAACTAAAGTAATGTTTGAGGAAGAAAGTATAGAGGTTTGAAAATGAGGATTACAGCTGAGAAGACCAAGTAAAATAGTACCATGAAGCCTGTACCCTGAATTCATTCTATATCTATCTATCTAGATAAGTAAATAGCACATCCACATCAATAACGATAGTGCACATTTTGCATTACCTGAAAATTCTCGACTGCCGTACTCATGTTTTTTGAAAACAATTTTAAAACCGCTCTGCACGAAGCAGACAACATCATCAATAAGGAATAGGTTCTGTTTGCAGTGTGAATACTCTAATAAAATTTCCAAGTAAATGCCAATTACTTTTCAAAAATTGGTGGAAGTAAGCCACGGAAATCCAGTCCAACCAAACCAAGTCCCATTGCACAATACTGCAAGATGAAACAAGTTGTGAAAATTTATGATGAATCCAATGACTCCAATCTAACGTCTGTTACTCAGCAGCAGAAGCTTACCATGCACTGATCACGAATGTTGGATAGAGAGCCACCTTCCGTTATATTTGGCAACATAACTTGAAGAGTGGTAAGGTGATTACTTATTTGGTGCATTGCCCAGCTGAAAAGCAATCCACCATCGTAGTTCTCGTCACTTCCGGACTTATCATTGTTGAATATTGCTCGATATTGATTGACAACATCAAATAGATGTGTTCTGTGGCAACCCACCATGCCTGTTAGATACCCATATACATTCCTTTGGTCCAGATCCTCAAGAATCCCCGAAAGCCAAGCTTCCCTGCATCTCAAGAACTAGAAGCTATATCAGAATTAGGGCATAAGAAATACTCAACAAGTATCATCCAGTGAATTTGACTCAGTGAAATATCATTATTATCAATTAAAATTCCTCCAATAGTAGTTTATAGTAATCTGGACCACCAGTCCACTTTGAACTAAATGAAATAAAGTAATGAGATATCATTATACAATTGAAATTCCTCCATTAGTAGTTTATACTCTGGACCACCGCTTTGAAGTAAGGGTTTAGGGTAACAGACGAACTGCTCATAAATTCAAAATTAAATATAATAGTATACTGATGTATAATTCTATTCAGATTATTCCCCACAAAAAATATATATCCCGATTACATCAGAAGTTCAGAATACCTGTAAGCGCAGTTCTGATTCACTGAACACTCCAATGCGGCGCAAATGTGCAACAATACGGAGGCATTCAGGCAACTGTAGACAGTCAAATGACCAGGAGTTAGATATGGATGTGCTGAAGAGGATACGGAACCAAGTAAATTGAAAAGAAATGAAATTAGTTACACAACGTATACAGAATACAGTCTGTACAATGTTCAACTTGCGTAGAACAAATGGAGCAAATGAAAAATATGATAATTGTCTAGCCAATGATAAATTGTTCGTACACCAACATAATCACCTGAATATTTGATCGAAGCTTCTGGAGTAGCTGAGAAATTAATGACTGTATTGTCTTCTTGACTTCAGCAGCTAATCCTTGGATAACAGGTAAACTTCAATCGAAACGGAATACAGTTAAAATAATAGGCAATGACAAAGGCCATAATAAAGATTATGTCAAATGACTTACTCAGGGTGCAACTTTGATATTTTACTAACAAAGGCTTCTAGGTCAAGTGCCTCATCATAGTTCCCGTTTCGTATGCATCTGTGAGCATGTAGATTGTTAATTGTAATTCTTCATGATTAATCAATTGTACAACTCAAACCATGTTCAGACTTTTTTTTTACTGAACAACATAGATCAGTAGCATACACAAATTAGAGAAAAATCGAGAACTAAATAGCATATCAACAACATCAAACAACTCGAGGTGAAGGTGAAGATCTTTAGGAAATTATAAGGAAAAGTGACACATACGTGTCCATCAGTTGTGGGATTTCAAGCAGATCAAGCAGTGTGCTGTGATTGGCTAGTAATGTCTGGTTGAGCTTCCTCTCTTCTAAGATTTGTTGTGCTGACTCAACAAACTCGGTGCAGCCAGATGTTAAATTCGGTATCTCCTCTATCTGTAATAAATTTATAAGTATACAAAAAGGGTAAAGTTAAGAAAACCTGAATTGCATAAGAATGCGTCTCACAGGACAAAAAAAAAGAAGGTTGCATTTTTGGTCTATAGTATAACTAAAAGTCTAAAATAATCAGTATAAAAAAATTCAGGATATGCGACTTCCAGAAGTCAGAAATGTCTCAACTTGCACGCGTATAAAAGAGAGCACAACAACATCCATTGACAGAAAAAGAAAATCTTTACCTAATTAAAAAAGTGACTAATAAACAAGCAATCAGTGATACCAATACATTGCCATAAAGTGGTGCCACAAATCCAGTTGATTTTGCATGTAGCAGTCTCACAATCTTTACATGTACCTCAAATCTCTCATCAACGCAAATAACCATGGCAGTGCAGAAGTGCTTAAGGTGTCAACCACACTCTCAAACATTTGGGCATCAGGAACAACTCTACAGCTAGGATGGCAGTAAGAAAGATCTATGGTCTACTAAAAGTGGTCAGATCATCCAGTGGTATTACAAGTTTACAACCCTACTAAATCAAAATTTCCAATCAACTGCACTCTAATAGAAATATAGAGCACCAGATATTTCATAGAAGTTGTCATTATAACCCCCATTAACTGATAGTGCTCTGGCTTATCCATCATAAAATTCACATGAGATGATACATCTAAACAACAACCTGATCTGCCGTAGATGTGAGAACATGAACACTGCTGAACCTTTTGAATGATTGAATCCATGAGCAAGGATTCATGTCTATTTCATCCTATGAATGAAACTAATGTCACCAGCATAGCCGCAGCAATTAACAGTTTAAGTGTCCCTATAGTAGAGAAGCTAGCGCCATTGGCATCCTGAGGTATGGTGTGATCTTTTTACACACCGAAATGGTAGGACGAGATACGAGATACACCCCACAACAATCAATTACAGTGCATGCACACACAAGTGCAAATCTATGAATTAAATTTCACGAACATCAAAGTCTGGATCTAGCTACTACAGTCTACAGCATCAGGCAACAGATTGGATCACTCGACATCACCTTTCTGCCTCGAGCAGAACCATCAATCTGATCACTCCACCTCACATTGTCACACAACAGAGCAAGTGGGGATCTACTCGTCCCCATCACAGAGCAACCGTAATTCTCGTACTACGGGACAAAGGATCAGCCGCATTACCAGTGCCTCGAGGTGCCTGTCGAACCCCTCGAGCTGCGCGCGGACGAAGGAGAGCGCCTCGGATGCCGCGATGAACGCCCCGTAGTTCTCCACCGCCACCTCCTGCATCTGCCGCCGCACCCGCTCCGCGTCCACCCGCAGCAGCTCCGGCTCCTGCGCACCCACCCACCACAACACCACGGACCATCAGATCACCATCGCCATCGAGCAGTGAAGCAGCAGCGCAGCAGCTAGAGCCCGCGCGCGGGCGGGCGCGTACTACCTTGTGTAGGCGCTCGATGGAGAAGGAGAGGAGCTCGGAGACGTAGGGCTGGTAGGCGGCGCCGGCGAGCGGGAGGACGGAGGCTCCCGACATGTCTGCGGCGGCGGAGGAGGAGGGCTCCGGCGAGGCGCGGTGGCCCGCGTCGAGGACGTCCATGGCGGTGGGCGAGATCTAGAGGGAGAGTAGTGGAGGAGCAGGAGGGAGAGGGAGAAGAAGGGTGGGGAATTTTGCGGATGAGACCTTGAGGGTTTTACTGTTTTTACACTTTGCTCCTTTGGACAATTGGACTTTACGGTCCATTTTTTTCATAGAGCTGATAATATGGTGAGATAAATATCTCAATAAATTCTTTTACCAATAATATGGAGAATTGTCTTTTATGTAGCAAATATTCAAAGCGAACAAAAATGGTTATGGTCATTGAAAATGGCTCCCGAGGCGGTTTTATTGAGTGGAATATAGAGCATTTTTGCCCAAAATTTTGAATTTAAGTTTAATTTATTTTTCAACTTGACAGGTACGCCAAGCAGTGCCTCGATTTGTACTAGCCTCATAAGTCCAATAACATGTAACTAAGCAACAAGATACTAAATAGTAATCGAAAATGATGTGACAGCAAATTTCTATTAATATTATGGATAGCAAACAATATGGACATTGTACGACCGCCTAGGGCCCATGGCCAGGGGCCTAGCCTCTGTACGTACGTATGTATACGTAGGCGGCGTCTGTCTGATTCTCGATCTAATCACGCCGCCGAGGCCCTACACCGAGTCACGATCGCAAGTTCGCGACCCCTGAAACATCGTCGCCGCTTGGCCACATGCTCGCCTGCGGCCGGCTAGACGCCCACGCCACCTCCACGTCGTAGCTATCCAAGAAGCTAGAAGCCTGGAACACGTCGTTGATCATTGAATTTGGATCATGTCATGCAAGGTACTTTTTCTATTTAGTTTGTTGTTAAGTTGTTCTAAAAATTTACTTGTTAAATTGTAGTCATATTTTTTCTACTAATGTAGGGCTCATCGCGATGGGTTCAACCTAAGGTCCTCCAAAACATAGGGTCGGCCCTGCATTGTCTTCCAATCAATAGTGGTCGTTATCACGGTGCTACAACCGCTATTTTACATATACAACTCATACTATTTTTGCTATTTTAACTGTGTAGTACTGCCATGGTCTCCTATAGTTGTTATGAATGCTACCAAGTACGTATATAATCAGAGATGGCAACGGGAAATTCCCCGCCGGAGAATGTCTCCCATTCCCTGTCCCCGTATAGAGGAAAATTCCTCGTCCCCATAAATGCTTGCGGGGGAGTTCTTTTCCCCATCCCTGTCCCCGACGGGGATTTTATACTCGACGGGGAAACCCGTCCCCGCGACACACATTACTCGTCATCAGTAGACAGTAGCAATAACACAAGCAAACGAAAATAAAATTCATAATCATACATCATCAAATTCAAACCCAACATCAAACACTCTTTAACACTTATTCAATAAATTGCAAATAAGAAATGAAAGGGTGTAGGGTGGGCACCTAGGCTGGGCCGTCAATTTTCTATCCGCAACGCGTGAGGCTAATGGAGAGTCGGGTATGCAGGTTCGCGGGGATGGGGAATGGCCGCCCATATCCGTCCCCGTCATACCCGAGGGGTTAAAAAATTCCTGTTTTAATCTCTACGGGAATGAACTTTTCCCCATCCTCGTCCCCTAATGAATGAATTCCTCATGAATCGGGTCCCCATTGCCATGCCTATATATAATATATTAATGTTATATTTACAGTGAAATTAGATAAAAGAAAATATCAATATTCAAACCTACTGAACCTCTAGTAATATATAGCTAAACAATCATACAAAGTAATTGTGATGATAGCATGAGTTTATAGCCAATGACAAAGGACACACCTCTCTTCAACTTTACCTTTTTTTAAAGTTGGAGCGTAACCAAACAATTTTAGCTTCACCGAAAAATAAAATAAAACTGGCTAAAATGTTCTCACAAAATAAACTAAAAAGATGAAGCCATATTTAAAAACAAATTTAATTTTTGAAGTTAAATTTATGAGTTGGAGCTATATTAGTCCCAAACTTAGACCCGGCTAGGATGGTTATTTGTGATTAAAAGAAAAAAGAAGCCCCAAAACAGCGGCCGAAAAGAGCCCAAGCCCAATAGCTGGTACGAAGCACGAGCTTCCTCGCGACTTCCGGCGCCGCCGCTCGCCGCCTTCTCTCGCCTCTAGGGTTTCGCCGTTCTCCGCCGCCCGCCACCGCAGAAGCCGCCAATGAAGCGTCCGCCGCCACGCGAAGACGTTGCTAGAAGCGGAGGAGGAGACGGGGCAAGGAAAGGGAAGGGAGGGTGGGGCGGAGGGAGGAGGCGGAACGAGCAGCGGCTGGGGAGCGGCGGCGGCGGCGCCCTGTCCCTTGCCGCCTTCGCCAACGCCAAGTCCAGGAACACCGGCTACAACCCGGCTCTCATCAGTGAGTAGTACCAACTACTATCCTCGCTCTCGATCTGATTCCGAGTAAGAAACTAGGGTATCTTTTTTGGATCCGGGCTCGTCCTGTTGGGCGCAGGGCTGCTCGAGGATTTGGTGGATGAATTTGGAGAGTGGACTAACTGATTAGTTTTGCATCAATAGCTACGTCATGGATCACTCAGTTTGCATATGTCAAGCTTAGAGTTAAAACTTGTGACTTCTGGGATGTTTGGCAGGTAGTTGGAGCCCTGCCTGACAGAAGTCGGATCTCCGGCGAGAGCAAGAACACACACGAACACAAGTGGACACACGATCTTAGTGCTGCAATGTGGCAACGTTTCCGTTGATTATTCATTCCTATATAAAGCAAATTACATGCGGGAGAAACAAGGAAACAAATGGCTGAGGCAATCACAGCATGCTCGTGATCAATTATTGCCATCCCAACAACCTCGGACATGCCATGCTTAGCACAGCCCCTAATGACGCTAATTAGCTTCTACTTTCTATGTCAAGCTCAGGACTTATTCAAACAATCTCCTCCTAAGTCCTAGAGCAACTAGACTAAATTTTTCATGCCGATCTCACCTCGAATCTCCTGAAACCGAATCCTTCCGAGCGCTTTTGTGAGAATGTCGCACAGCTGCAATTCAGTGCCAACAAACTCGACCTCGATCAGCTTCCTGTCGCAGCACTCCCGGATGAAGTGGAACTTCACGTCTATGTGTTTGCTCCGGTCATGATGCACAGGATTTTTCATCAGCGCGATGGCGGACATGTTGTCCACCTTGAGCTTAGGTGCGAGGATTGCTCCTCCGACGAGTTCAGCTAGCAAACGTGCCAGCCAAACTGCGTCGCACGCAGCTCCAGCAGTCGCGATATACTCCGCCTCACAGGACGACAGCGCGACTACTTTCTGCTTCGCCGATTGCCATGCAACCGGTCTGCCGGCAAGGAAGAAAATGAGACCGCTCGTGCTCTTGTGATCATTGACATCTCCGGCCAAATCACTATGGAGTAACCCAACAACTTTGGCGCGCCTTCTTTCTTCCTCCCAGGCTGATAGTGTAAGCCCCAGTGCACTGTTCCTGCCACATACCTTAGAACATGCTTGACAGCGGCGAGGTGCTCCTGGCGTGGTCCCTCCATGAACCGGCTGAGGTACCCAACATCATACGCCAAGTCTGGCCTGGAGTTGCACTAGTACCTCAAGCTCCCGATCAGACTGCGGTACTCGGTGGCGTCCACGCTCGGCGTTGAAACCTTCTTGAGCAGCATCAGCTTCATCTCCATGGGCGTGCTGCTCGGATTACAGCCCGCCAGTCCTGCCTTCTCAAGTATCTTGCTGGCGTAAGCGCTCTGTCGGAGTGTAATGCCATCGAGGCCTTGTGTGACCTCCAGCCCAAGATAGTAGGACAGGAAACCGAGATCGCTCATGCGGAACGTGTTCATCATCTGCGCCTTGAACTTGTTCACAACCCCTGCATCTCCACCAGTGATGATTAGGTCATCAACGTACACACCTACGATCAGGCGTGCTGCTCCTTTCCCACGGACATACATCCCGTGTTCGTTGATGCGGCGGGCGAAGCCAAGTCCCAACAACGATGCGTCAAGCTTCGGTTCCACGCCCGTGGAGCACGGCGGAGCCGTACAACGCCTTGTGAAGTCGAAGTACCTTGTGCTTGCATTTGTCGTCGATGAAGCCAGGGTGGTTGCCGGACGTACACCTCCTCTCCGGAGCTCGCCGTTCAAGAACGCCGATTTGACGCCCATATGGTGAACTCCCCAACCGTAGTGTGCCGCCACGGAGAGTAGTCGCCACTCCGGTCGTGCGACGGCGCGAACACTTCTTCAAAATCGATGCGGGACGTTGCACGTAACCCTTGGCGACGAGACGAGCTTTGTGCTTGACGACGGCGCCGTTCTCGTCCCGTTTCACCTTATACACCCACTTCAAGCCGATGGCGCGGTGGCCGTGCGCGGATCAACCAGCGACCATGTCTTGTTGTCGCGAATTGACGTCATCTCCTCCTCCATCGCAGCGACCCGGTTTGGATCCCCATCGGCTTCTTTCGCGATCGGGCTCCTCCACACTCACGGCGTGGTTGACCGCGTCAAGCTCGGCCTTCGCGACGTCGCGATGGGCCAGCCCGGCGCATCCGAGCCAAGGATGTTATCCATCTGTATCGGTGTTCGTCGTCCTCGTCGTCATCGCATCAAGGTTAGGGTCGTTGACGAGCGGCGTCGCGAACTCGACTGCGCGGCGGTGTTGTAGGCGGTGATGCACGGCGGTGTGCTCGGTCTTGCTGGCGATGTGGACGGGGTTGGAGGCGCGAGCGATGATCGGTGATGCGGCGCTTGGGCCGTTGCGCCAACGTCTTGGTGTCGTAGCTCGTAGTCGTCCGCGACGGTGAACGGGTACTCGTTGACGGCGCCGTGTCATCTCCCCGATCCAGTGCGCACTCTCGTCGAACGTCGCGTCGCGGGAGACATGAACGCGCTCGGCGTCGGGGTCGTAGAAGCGGTACGTTTCGCTCCGTCACGGTACCGATGAAGACGACCTTACGCCCACGATCGTCGAGCTTGCCGAGGTGTGGGCGTGTGCGCTGATGTAGGCCACGCTGCCGAACACCTTGAGGAAGTGCACGGGGGGCTTCTTCCCGTACCACGCCTGGTACGGGGTCGGTGGGTGCCCGGTTCAGAAGAAATACGGCGGTGTGCACCGCCTCGCCCCAGAAGCGTCCTGACATGCTCCGTGCTCGCAGGATGCTCCTGGCCGTCGCCACGACGGACTGATTTCGACGTTCCACCACACCGTTCTGCTGCGGCGAGTATGGAGCCAAGAAATGGCGCTGGATGCCGTCCCCTGCACAGTATTCACCAAATTCAACGGAGGTGAATTCACCACCATTATCGGTGCGGAGTACCTTTAGCTTCTTGTCGGTTTCGCGCTCGACATGCGCCTGGAACACCATGATCCCCACTGGAGCATCAGCTTTTGATCGTAGAAGAGTGAGCCACATGTACCGGCTCATGTCGTCGACGAGCAGCAAGAAGTAGGCGTTCCCGGACGGTGTCGATGGCGAGATTGGACCGCAGAGATCACCGTGGACCAATTCGAGCTCCTCCTGAGCCCGAAACTTGGCGGTCTTGGGGAATGGCGTCCGTCTTTGCTTTGCCAGGACGCAGTCTTCACAGACCTGATCGACGTGGTCGATCGCCGGCAATCCGCGAACCATGTCGCGGCCAGAGCTTGCGCGGCGCTGGAAGTTGAGGTGCCGTACCTCTCATGCCGCGCCACGCGACGTCGCCGACACGCGCGATTAGGCACCTGCTTGGAGAGCGATGTTCATGTCGAGGAAGAGAGCCGGTTCGGTGATCGGTGCACCTTAGCCAGCAGATAGCGCTGCAGATCGTATAGGCGCAGTACGCCCGACTCGATGTCGACCTTGAATCCGTCCTCATCCATCTGCCCGAGGCTGATGATGTTCGTGGTGAGGCGCGGGATGTAGTAGACCCCGTCTAGTCGACGGTGCTCGCCGGACTTGCACACGAAGAGCACTGTGCCCTTCCCTTGGATGTCGGCCACCGAGCCATCACCGAACTTGACCGTGTCGGTGACTCCCGTGTTCAGCTCGGCGAAGATGGCGCGTGCTCCCGTCATGTGGTTCATCACTCCGGTGTCTAGCACCCAGCGGCAAGGAGCCACGTTTTCCTCCTCTTCTCCATCCAGGTGGAGGAGCACCTTCGGTTCATGAAGGTGAACGTGCTCGATGACGGGAGGCGGCGCCGCGCCGGCCTGTGCTGTCGCCTCTGTATCCGCAGCGATGTACATGAGCGTGTGCTCATCCTCATCAGCTTGCGCGACATGTGCCGTGCCCTTCTTCCCGCGGCAATCTTTAGCCCAATGGCCCGATTTTCCGCAGTTCCTACAGCGATCACCGCAGGACGGCTTGCCGCCGTCGCCGTGCCCGGTCCCCGCGTTCTGGCCGTCACGACCTTCGCGCGACGCGGATCCGCGCCACCGCGCCCACGGCTGCGCCCACAGCTCTTCTGCGGTTGCCTGAGCCAGCCACGCCGCCGCTGAACTCTCTGCTCGCGGTGGGCGCGTCGGGCTTCCCAGTCTTCCTCGCAGAGCATCAGGCGCCCCATGGCGTTCGTGATCTCCTTGGGTTTGGCGCGTTCCTCGAACACGCGTAGTCGTCCAACGACTTCCTCAACAGTGACGGCGTTCAAGTCGAGGAACATCTCGATGGATACTGCCGCCTGAGTTAGTCGCTCCGGCACCACCTGCAAAAGCTTCTTCACTACCTCCGCATCGGAGATGTTGTCGTCAAGGGAACGAAGGTTGGTGGCGAGCGTGTTGATGCGGACGCCAAAGTCGGCGGCCGTCTCCCTCCTTGAAGGAGAGCGCGCCAAACTCCGGCGAAGGCTAGCTGCGCACTTGCGTCGCACGCGCGCTTGTCGCCGATCCGTAGGTCCTTGACTGCATCCCACGCCTGCTTCATCGTCGGCTTGACGGCGAGTGAACTCCAGAGCTCGGGCGGCACCGAGCGCAAGAGGCCGGACATTGCTAGCCGATCGTCGTGGTACTCATATTCGTCGGGTTCAGCAGGAATGCCGTGGCGAACGGCGTCCCATACACGAAGGGTTTGGAAATTCACCTCCATGACCAGCGCCCATTCCGGATAGTTTGTCCGGGTCAGCATCGGCCACGCGACGTTCGCTGACGGCCGCTCGATGATGCGCTCGACGAAGCGAGACCCGGCGTCCCGGGAGGCGTGGAGCGGCGGCTATGAGAGCGACCACGGCGACGACGTGGCGAGCGCGACGGGGCGGGTTTCTTATCCTTCTTCCCGCCGGAACCATCACCAATGAGCACCTTGTTCGGTGACTCGGACATGGCGACGGCGAGCACCTCGCTCTGATACCAATTGACAGAAGTCCGATCTCCGGTGAGATCAAGAACACACACGAACACAAATGGACACACGATCTTAGTGCTGCAATGTGGCAGCGTTTCCGTTGATTATTCATTCCTATATAAAGCAAATTACATGCGGGAGAAACAAGGAAACAAATGGCTGAGGCAATCACAGCATGCTCGTGATCAATTGTTGCCATCCCAACAACCTGGGACATGCCATGCTTAGCACAGCCCCTAATGACGCTAATTAGCTTCTACTTTCTATGTCAAGCTCAGGACTTATTCAAACACTGCCAAATGCTTCAGCTCTAAACAGATCTGGATGAAACACTTGAGTAAAATGAACTAGCGAAGTGGAGCTACCTTCCACCAGCTCCACCTTCGTTGTTACTATAGTTGACTTAGTTTGGTTAGAACACCTTGATTAGGGACTCAGTTGTGTACTAATAAACTTTGCGGACGGAGCTCGGGAAGAGGTCGGTTAAGCTTAGCAGGAAATTAGCAATCATTCTTCGGAGGAACTAATGGAACATAACTAGTAGTACAATTTGCTTAGTTTGGTCAGAACTCCTTGACTAGGGACTCAATTGTGTAGTAATAAACTTGCTGTCAGAGTTCGGTATAAGGTGAAGATTCCTAGGAAATTAGGAATTGCATTTTTTGGAGGCACTAATTGAATAGCTGAATGAAAATTTGTCTAGGTTGTTCAGGCTGGCAACTGATTATGTGCTTCTTCCTTTTGGTTCAAGAATAATTCCTCAGCTACAAGTAGTCAGATGCTTGCACAACTTGATGAAGATGCATCGACAAACAATGCAAATTATTTGGTCTATTTAAACATGCTTGACCAGATGCTGGAAGCACTAATGCTTAATAATGGAGTTTATAGCTGAGTGGATTTTCTTTGTTTCCAAAGTTTCACATAAATCTTGTCTCAATTTCTGTGGCAAATGCTACTTTTGTTATTTGATTTATGATATAACATTCTTCTAAGTTGCCAATGGAACTATTCTAATGTTAATCATTGCTCTTATCTGCAGAGAAGCAGAAAGAGTTCTACAAGAATGCTAAATTGATTAGCAAGTACAAGAGGTCAAAGAAGCAACAAAATCAGTCAAGCAATCCTCCACCATTTCCAATCCCAAAGGTACTCTTTGATGTTACAACTATTTTCAGTTATAGTAGTTCAACCAAAGTGGATAAGATTCTATATTAGGATTCCTAGATAAGATTTAAGCTCAAACTTGGCAATAACTGTTGTTAATCTATACTTCGACAGAGTAGGCAGAAAGTTAAGACGTTTTAATGGCTTAATGCAATTTGAACTTACAGGAAGGAGGTGATGATGCAAACAATACATCAAAGCTACATAGCAAGAAGAAGAAGTGTGTTGCACCAAGCTTAAACGAAGAGTATGAGAAAAAACGTGCAGAGGATGAGAAGGCAAAGAAGGAGCGCGAAGCGATAATTCAGGCAAAAAGGGAAGAGCGGGAGAGGTCTGAAGCAAGGCGGAAAGATTTGAGGGATAAGATGTTCAAGAAGACAAGATCCGGGCAACCTGTGATGAAATACAGGATCCAGCATCTGTTGGAGACTGCACTAGAAAGCTCAAACAAGTAAATGTTGCTAAAAAAATTGCTGTACTAATTGCTATAAGCAAAATTTGTAGTTCAGTGCGGTGACCTGTTTCTTTCAACTGGCTTCTGTAACTTCACCTTGTAAATCTTTCGTGATTCCCATGGCCATGCTGATGATGCACGCACGTTTGATTTCTTTTCTCATGTGAGGCTAGAATGGCAATTGTGCCCGTTTGCCCGTTTGTCCGTGGGTAAAAACCCTATTAGGGTTGGGTTTGTTCTCCATTTTATATCCATAGGTTTTTATCGGGTCAAAAGTTGTGCATGATGGGTAAACGGGCATGACTACCCATGCCTGTTTCGGCTGTTTACTCGCAAAATCTAATTGACATTTGGGTTTTTATTTCTCTCCCTCTTCCTCTTCCTCCATAGCCGTTGGCACCTGAGGTAGAGAAGCCTTGAGCTGCCACCCGTGTCGTTCTTACCTTCGGTCGCGCGGTGTTGTCCTCTACCTTTGACCATGGCCGCCTCATTCCTCACCTCCGACTGCGTTGTCTCGGTCCCAACCTTCAGCCGTAGCGAGCATCGTCTTCAACCTCCAGACGTCGGCCGCCTCGTCACCTGTTTTAGGCCGTCGTGCCGTCTCCTTCCCCACCTCCGACCACCTACCGTCTCATCCACTACCTCCGGTTGAGCAAGGTATTTCCCCTTCTTTAGATTTATTTTTTTATGCTCCTGAAGCCCTGATCTCCCTCCTTGCTTTGATCTATTTTTTTCTATTTTTATTGGCAGCGATTTGAACCCCTTCCAACTTCCAGTAGCAGCGGCCAATGCGAGAGCCTCACATGATTTTTGCTCTATTGCAGTCAAATCTAGAGTAGCAACCTAAACTGAAGAACAAGTACTTGAACAGGAAGATAAGAATGTTGTGACAAAATATTTTTAGAATACTTTTCTGCCGATACGTGCGTTGAACGATGTCATTCAAAGTTGTTTTGGATTGTGTGGGCAGCATTTGATGTTTTAAGTTTGATTCTTGAACTTACGAAGCTCTGTAGACTTTTTGCTTCAGTGCTCTTGTTGTAACGGGTAAACGGGCACGTGAGTGACGGGCATGGGCAGAAATCCTACCTGTCATGTAGTAACGAACAGAAATAGGCCTCGTTTGATAGGAATTCTTCACTCTGATTCTTAACAGAATGAACCTCTACTAAAAAGGTTATTTTGCAACTAATTCTAATAAAAATCAAGTGATTCAACAGTTTTACATGGGAATGAGAATCATCTAAAACAGTTTTTCTCAGAATCACCGAAATCTAAGAAATAGCTAAAAATTATCTAAAATATTGTTCTAATTATTACTTTATTATATCAATTTTGATTCTCTTTATAATCTAATTCAAAACAATTATAATATAAAATGAAAGAATCATAAAATCAAAAACTCTACCAAACGATCTCATAATCTCATGGGCACATACATGGGGGTAGGCACTACCCGTGCCCATCATGCATGATTGCCATTCCTGCTAGATGATTGGATATAAAAGAAACTGAGAAATGGGATTGCCATGATGATACTAGGAGCATGTTGATAATGTATCACTGGAGATGTTTGAGTTTTAGAATTAGGCCAAAATAAATAACCTCTTTCTGACTAGCATTGAAATGTTTATAAATAACCTCATTGTTTTAATTAGTACGCAGCACTTTGAGATACCACATTGTTTAGCCTTCCGCTTATAAGCATAAGCAAAAAAAAAATCAAATTTTAAACCTTAATTAGTTATTTTTGGGGGTTTTATCGTATTTTATTTTTCAGAATTTATTTTTAAATCGTTAGGAACACATAAAAATTTAATCATGTCATTTTTTAATTGCCAATAAGAAGTTTCATTTATAACTATAAAATTATTTACATCATTCTGTCAACGCACTGATGACAAATGAAATATTTTAATTTGCTTCATTTGCAAGAGAGCCAAGTTGTCAACTAGGGCATAATACTATCATCGGTATGGCACATGACAAACTATTTGACTAGCAACCATAAGTACTATCAGCATGCATTATTTCGATTTAGCATGCAGCACTTGGGGAGAGACTTGCATCGTTCTGTCAACGCACTTATCAAGTATTTGCTTCATTTGCAAGAGTGACCCAAGTTGTCAACTACTTGTACACTGTCGTGTCGGTAGTAAGTTCACCTGACAAATTATTTGACTAATAATAACCATAGTACTGCTATAGATTAGTGCTGAGTTATTAACATGTTTATTGTTCATATGAACAGTTCTACCACTCCCACGTTTTATATTATAATAAAACATTTTGATCTTTTTTTAACTTTTTCACTAAATTTATAGGAGAATTGATAACTGCTCTAACACTAAATTAATTTCGTTAAATCTAATATTAAATATATGTTAATAGCGGGTCTGTTTATGTTTTTCAATAAACTGTCAAACTTTTTAAAAATTAATTTTGAAAAGATTTGAATCGTCCAAACGCGAAACGGAGGGTGTATTAATTTACCGGTCAACTAGTCTTACATTAAATTTGCGGAACTTTTTTTTTGTAGTGAATTGGCCATTCTTCACGATCTTGCATGATTGGTTGAAATAGGTATGAGACGTTACAACTTACCTAACCAACTTGTTCTTAGCGTTAACTCTTCTTCCTTGAGCTATCTACTAGTAGCATTCTAGCTAACTATCCTTGGTTTCTCTTGTTGATCTTTGCATCGGCCATGGCCGGCGGCGGCGGCGTCGAAGACGGCAAGGAGGGGCACAGCGCGTCGGAGGCAGCGAGCATTGTGTTCCGCATAGTGACGGTGGGGCTGTCGCTGGCGTCGGCGATCACGACGGCGGCGTCAACGCAGTGCGTCTACGGCGACGACGGCCGCGTCGCCGGCACGGAATCCTACAGCGACTACCACTCCTTCAGGTACGCGATGGCGGCGGACCTGGTGTCGGCGGTGCTGCAGGGGGTGGCGATCTACCTGGAGGCGGTGAGGAAGGAGGAGGCGGCGAGGGTGGTGGAGCTCATCGACAAGCTCGTGCAGGCGCTCACCTCGTCGTCGGCCGCGCTGCTGCTCGCCGTCGCCGACATCACCTCCTGCGACCTGCCTTCCTCCCGCCGCGGCGGCCGCCGGCAGCAGGGCAACCTCTGCAGCCAGCCCGGCCGGTTCTGCGGCCAGGTCCGCGTGTCGTCGGCCCTCTCCGTCGCCGCCGTGGCCTCCTTCTCCGTCTCCGTCTACACCAAGCACGACTCCTTGCGGCGCGCCGCGGCCGTCCCGTCGCCACCGACGAAGAGACCGACGACCCGTCGTCCAACCGTGCTAACTCCGCCCCCGACGCCGCCATCGCTTCCGCCGCCAACGCCGCCATCGCTGCCGCCGCCGACGCCTCCATCGCTGCCGCCGCCGCCATCGCCATCGCCGCGGCCGCCGACGCCACCGCGGCCGTACGTGGGGTGCCCGAGGCTGACGATCCCGTGCAGCTGCGAGAATCCTGAGCTGTGCGCCGCCTTCTTCTAGAATATTCTAGAAGCTACACCACGCCACGCCGCGGCGCCGGATGCCGGCGATGAAGGCGAGTGCATAGCCCCGTGTGTATTACAGTCAGATTACCTACTGCTTCATTTTTATTTATTTTTTTTGAAATATAATATATCAACATGGTAATGGTGCTAGTCTTAACCGTATTTATATATAGTACGGCGTATATATCTTCAATATCCTAGCAAGACTCTTGGAACTACTTATGTATTTTATTGTAGTTTCGGTTATTTCGCCTTAATTTTATATTATATGGTAGATTGTACTTATTTGAAGATTTTCAATTGGCCTAATGAAATTCTCGCTGCTACTCCCTTCGGTGCTTTTAATTTCACTAATTACTGTTTTTTATTTTCTAGATACGTAAGACAACATGGTGTTACTTGCCCCAATTTCGATTTAGATTTAACTTGGCGTAATTGCATTTATTGAAAAAAATAATGAAAAGGAGGAAATCCAAATATTTGTTTATTTTATCGCCCCTTCATTGTTTTTATTTATTCAGTGTTCTACTACTCCGATCATGAATATTTGGCCAAACAAAGACCATCATATCAATTAGGCTAATCAGCTAGCTAGCTTTAGAAATAAAATAAAGATTGACAATTTGTCATCTGGTTCGTTGGATGCGTCATGCGAGCTTGATAAAAATGCCATCATATAAGTTGCATATAAGGACTAAGTTGGTGATCATGGGTCGTGACCCAATACTCATTCATCTAGACATGTTTCTTCAGCTTATCACCACAATAAGATTCTGCATAACTTCCTTCATTAGAATTTATTAGGGAGCTCTTTTAAATCAAAATTTTAACTTTGTAACAATATTTAATTAACTCGTTTATGACATTTATGCCCTGTTTGGTTTTTCTGATTAAATTTTAGTCCCCGTCACATTAAATATTTATATATTATTTTAAAATATTAAATATAGACTATTTACAAAATCCATTAATAATCAGTGGATTATTTACGAGACAAATCTAATAATTTAACGATGTGATGCAGTAAATATTTAATAATCATGGATTAATTAGGATTAATAGATTCATTTCGTGAATTATCCATCGATTTTGTAATTATTTTTATAATTATTTCATCTTTAACCGTTTAATTTAATACCAAACATCAAATATATGATATTGACTGAAACCAAACGTCTCTCTAATATAACACTTATTCTAATCTCAATTCCATCCGATCATCCATTCAGCTATGAAAACCATTTATCTGTGTAGAGGTGACATCCTGACAGTCGAGTAGTAACGGCTGCAATGCCAAAACTGCAGCAGGGGAAAAAAGGAAAAAAAAGAAGGAATAAGTCCACTTGTCAACGAATATGATCTTCGTCTTTCATCCATAATACCAGATACAACGGGTTCCTAAACTTGTAAAACCGATGCAAATCTTGTCCTAAGGCAGTATGGAGACTGGTTTAGTCCGACGTGGCATGTTGACTTCGGTACGTGGTATTTAGACCGCTGAGTCAGCACGACGTGGCGCTTACGTGACAATTTGATTTTAGAGTAATAATTAAATTTATGGACCCACCTGTCAGTTACAAAAAAAATTTAAAAAATGGTGGGGCCCATGTGGGCCCCACGTGTCATTCTCACCCCTCATCTTCTTCCTCCCTCTCCCTAACTCCCTTCATCTGCACCCCGGCGAGGGGCCATGGCTTTCTCCATGCGGGTGTTGGCGAAGCGCCACTGGAGCATCCGCGCGGTGAGCATGCGCGCGTGGTGCGCCGCCTCCTCCTTCTCGGGCTCCTCCTTCTTCCGCGTCATCATGTCCCCGAGCACGGCCGATCCTCCGGTGCTCTCGGCTTCCTCGCGACGACGACCCCGGAGCTTCGCCTCCGCCTCGCCGGCTCCCACAGGCCTCTCGCGGCGGCCGCTCCAACCAGCTCGGGCACCGACCGACGCGCGGGGGAAGGCAAGGCGGTGGCCGCGTCGTACATGGTGTTCTCCTTGGTGCTTGGGCGCGCGCGTGCGCAGCTGCTCTACGCGGCGGCGCCGTCGTCAGGCTTGTATTGCTTCTTCTTTGTCGCCGAAGGAGGCCGCCTTGCGGAGGACCGCACGAAGTTGGTCGACGAGAAGAGCGGCGCCGGGTGCAGATGAACGGAGTTGGGGAGAGAGAAGGAAGAAGAGGAGGGGTGAGGATGACATGTGGGGTCCGCGTGGGCTCCATCATTTTTAATATTTTTTTGGTGTAATTGACATGTGGGTCCATAAATTTTATTATTTCTCTAAATCAAATTATCACGTAAGCGTCACGTCGTGCTGACTCAGCGGTCTAAATGCCACGTACCAAAGTCAACATGCCACGTCGGACTAAACCAGCCTCCATACTGCCTTAGGACAAGATTTGCATCGGTTTTATAAGTTTAAAAACCCGTTGTATATGATATTGTGGATGAAGGACAAAAATTATATTCGTTGACACTTTTAAAAGAAACTCAAGTGAATTTATTAAAAAAAAGAAAAAAAAACACACAAACCAATGGCAATGGTGAGAGCAGAGCCTGCGCCCCGTCTTGTCTCTTTGGGAAGAGAAGCCCCCTTCTCCGAAGTAGCAACTTCTTTTGGTCTCTCCAGTCTCCACTGTCACACTCGCCATAGCCAGCGAGCCCACCTGCGGCTTCCATTCCTGGCTTCACAACAACCACCAAAAGTTGAGCTCCCCTCTCTCCTCTCTCTACTGACCCGCCTGAGCAGCAGCAGCTCACATGGCGCTGCAGCACACCACAAGCCAAAACGCCAAAGCCAACCTGCTGCTGCTTCTCTCCTTCTTGAATCTTGACGACGCTCATGGTGGGAGGGCACGGGCTGAAGCTGTCGCTGGCCTGCGCGGCGACGAGCCCGCCGGCGGAGGGGGAGGAGGAGCTCCGGCGCCCGCCGCCGCCGCGGCGGCGGCGGCGGCAGACCATGGGCGCGCTCTACGCCGAGCTGGCCGCGCTGCTCCCCGGCCTCCGCTCCCGGGTTCGTCTTCTCTCTCGCCTCTCCTTCTCGTCGTCTTCTTCTTCCTCCGATTTCTTGGCCAACGGCGGCGATGGTCGGTCGCGTCGTCTTCTGTTTTGGTTTCTTGGCAAACGGCGGCGATGGTCGCGTCGTCGTCTTCCTCCAGTTTCTTGGCGAACGGCGGCGCGGGAGGTCGTCGTGGAGCGTGGTTTGATCTTGTCAATGGACGGATGCAGGCGGGCAGAGAGGAGATAGTGCAGACGGCGGCGGAGCAGGTGAAGGTGTTGGAGGACACGGTGGCCGTGCTGGAGGCGTACCGGGCAGTGCAGGCGGGCTGCGGCGCCGAGGAGGTGTCCGTGTCGTACCGGGAAACGGTCTGCTTCGCCGCCCGGCTGCCGGCGGCGCGGCGGCGGAGGCCAGGCACGCTGACGCGCGTGCTGGAGGCTTTCGACCGGCGCGGGGTGGAGGTCCTGGCGGCGACGCTGGCGCGCGCCGGCGAGGAGGGCGGTGCCGCGGCCATGGTCACCGTCACCGCGGCCGCCGCGGCGCCGGACATCGCGGAGATTATCAAGGCGGACATCGCCAGCATCGAGTGATCGGTGACGCGGCCTTGTGATCAAACGCCACACATTTTGCTTCTTCAATATTACCACTTTACCACCCAACTTCCTTACAAATTTAGAATGGGATTTGAGTTTCATTTTGCAAATCTGAGGGGTTTTAGGATTTTGAACAAGAAAGTGGAAGTAATTTTTGGCAATGCAAGCTGCAATACTTGTGATGTCTCAATGTCTCATGTTTTGTGCAAACTCCATTTTGGAACGAGACGAGACATTTTAAACAGGATTCGTGTTCTGCTCCAAATTGAAAATGCTGTCTTTTCTTGTCACAAATAAATTTGTTGTGCATAACTGTAAATGTGGCCCTGTCCCCTCAATAAGCTACCTGCGAAAACACCGAAAGACACATCGGCAAATCAATCAAGAAATGCTAAAATTTGTGTAAAGTACCCAGCCACATTTGAAATTAACAGGACATAAAGACAAAGTAGATATCACTCTAGTCTACAAATAGGCTACCCGGGCAATGTGATTTTACATTTTCCTTTTCCGTAAGAGTATAGCAAGATTCAATCATATTTTGTAAAACTTATCTGAAACCAAGAAATCAATGCCTTTCTTGGACTTTTGATCTCAGACACAGAAAAAAGCGGTGCGAGCAAGAGCTAAATATGTTAGTGGTACTTCATAATAACATGAATGTAAGTAAAGCCATAGTTCAAGGAAAGATCAAAGGATTGAACAAAAATGTCATGCTGCTCTTGTGCAAACGAAGTAAAAAACATCAAACTTCTGAATGAACTAGAACACAATTACAGGACTATCCGGATGGAATACAACATTTCAAGACATCTCAAAATACAATAGGATGAATGGATGATCCGTGTGGTTCAGTGAAAATGCAACATAGGGAGTTACATGTACAATCTTGCTCTCACGAGGATTCAATAGACAGCCACAGAGACAGCAAACGGCATGAAACGCAATCACTGGGCACTAAGCATTTGCCCTAATTCAATGACCTGCGATAAGCGTGGCTTCGCAGGATGAGCGCCATTGTCGTTCACATTCACATTCACATTCACATTCTCAATCTTGTTGCCGACGAAGATTGGGTTATTTCCCTTGCAAACACATCACAAACTGAATATTCCTAGTAGAGTTAAAACCAAAACCGCGAAACTTACTATCGAGTATTTCACCAATGGCAAACGAAAATATGGAGCCAAGAGGGATGTTTGAGGACTCGCTGCAGGGCATTTGTGACTTCCTTGAGCATCTCAAGTGAATGGCATTAGAGGTATATTTGCCAGTTCCATCGGTTGTCTCCATGCCAGTCCACAAGGCAGATGTGTACATATCAACAAACAGGTACCTGCACCATGTTAAGTTATCAACCGAACAGCACATAAGAATGCCCTGAAACTAGTTGTTCAAGGCCAGGTTTACTCTTGATAATAAGGAAACTGTAACACTCAAGCACAATAATACCTTCCATACAAGCAGGGATCAGTAGACTCATGATACACATGCGCACCAACTATTGATGTAGTTGTGGTGTTACCAGCAAGGTTCCCAAACCGTTTTAGATAGGGTTACCACCACCGTACGGTTTGGCGGTTGTCGTGGTAACCGCACAACACTCAAGCACAATAATACCTATCATACAAGTAGGGATGACTAGACCTGTGATACACATGCCCACCAACTATTGATGTAATTGCGGTGTCACCAGCAAGGTTCCCCAAACCATTGTGGGTAGCATTACCACTACCCTACGATTTGGCGGTTATCTTGATAACCACGCGGTTACCATGAAAACTGTGTAGTTACTGTGAGGTGTACCATGGTTTTTAAAAATTAAAAAGGTTACGGTACATGATAACTACGATAATCACACAGTTTTGTAAACTCTGGTTACCAGTGGCAGAATAAACCTTATAGCCCATCACTAGAAAGATGATGCATATGATGGTTTTGTTCCTTGAGCTGCCCATGGTGGAGGGGCACCATGATGGTCATACACCTCACTCCACTCGTAGTTTCCACCTTTTGATATCAAGTTTACCACTTTGTATTCTCCCTAAAAATGAGAATTAACAACAGTACACAAAAAACTGAGCGTATAAGTAGCATGGAAATGGAATAGCATGTATAAGTAGATCAAGACCAATTATCATTTAGAAGTCACAAGTTGCACTAATGTGTTTTGATATATGCATTTCTCTGTTCTATTCCCAAACTTAGGTGCATCGTTTTTTTACTCTAAACTAGTAAGGCTACAAAATTCATATTGCCATTTCCAAGTAAATTTGGCCAATCATTTGAATAAAAAAATATTGGAGTGCTTAGAGGAATATATCATATTTGAAGGGTAATTTTGATGAGTATTACAGTGAAGTAGAGCACTGAACTTTACCTATTGACAAAGGTTTAACTGGCATTTAACTTATAGATGATGATACAATGCAGAGACTGAGGGAATAGACTAAATGCCTAGTAATTCCGATGTTGTTTATAGTTTGTTGTTTAGAGACAACAAATGAAGGTAGTTCAGAAAAATTTGTTGTATAGAGACATGGAAATGTTTAACAATTACTTTGACAGTTTGACTTACGTCTATCTTAAAGATTGATCAACCTTTTTCAGATCTTCCCTAGATGCCTATAATTAGTAAGTTTGACATGATTTTAATCATTGCATCATCCAAAGTGCAATACAAATTTATCTAACAAGACTGCTTCTACTACTACATGAAACAAGTCCGCCATCAGACTAATATTTAGCATGCTAGTCGTTAACTCAGTAGACAATTTGTTTGCGTAAGATTCTTGTGTTGATTGTATTGGTCCTAATTATAAGAGAATAAAACAGTAGCATAATGAACTGATTCCAAAAGAAGTTTTGCCTAAATTTCCAAACTGAAAGAAGCGAGACTCAAGTGAAAACTTTGTGAAGATATTGTGGTATCACCTAAATATACTAAGTCTACAAACAGGAAAACATAACATTGTTCAAATTAATAAATGTTATTAGCATCACCTTAAATAGTATACAACATAGCTTAATGAAATGCTACAGGAATAAATAACAATATGGATTTTAAGAGACAAAAATATACCATGAAAATGAGAAGAAGCAAACAACAGATAAGTATATCAAAGCTCCATAAACCAATTGAATTTACCTGGAAGATCATTGATATTGAGCCTCAAGATTTTTCCCAGAAGTGATTTTCTATTTTGTGATAAACTGAGATTGTCACCGTTCTTGCCGCTATTTCCCATCGGGACAAATAGGTTAGCATTAAAAGGTTGGAAAAAGAGCTGACCAGCATGGTTAGATGCATATGGTAATCCCATGGAAAAGATTCGTCTAACTTCAGATGGATCAACATATGTTGCCTACACAGGGAAAACAACGGAAATACAACGGTCAACCATGAATATAACTATGAAGAATGTAAGGAAAAGCATTGCACATCCATACCTCAGAAGAGTTTGATGAGAGAGTAGAGACCCTCTACAGAATACTCTGACACAACAAGGATGTACTGGCGAGGGGAGAAAATTGCTATTGTGCCACTCTTTATTTCGCTGTAATACCACTCCGCGAAGTTGTTTCGTTAAAATGTCATCGTCAACTACTGTCAACACGCTGCTTTGCTTTTTTTCCATTCTCATCGGATTGACGGACGAAATCTAGTGTGTTGTAACCAATGTGCCCCTGGCTCATTTTTTAGCTCGGTGAGACAATCCTCACCTCCCGCGGCGCCGCGCGTGGCAGGGACGCGGCGGAGCAGATCCGGGCGACGAGGGAGCTCGACGTGAGCGTGGAGTGGCGGCAGCTCGACCTGACGGACGCCGCCTCGGTTGAGGGATTCGCGGCCTGGGTGGAGCACACCCATGGCGACATCCATATCCTTGTAAGCGCAGGATTAAATGTTTTGCTTGCTCTCTACTATGCAAAACTTGGATTCGATTTACACCAGACTCGTCCTTTGTCTACATAATCTCAATTCGAACAGCTCTAACAGGGCGGCCATTTTACACTCATCGTCTCATCGGATTAACTTTTGTGAATAGATAAGGAATTTAATTGAAAAAGGATTGGTGCTTAACTGCCTATGGTGCAATGAACTCTGAATATTTAGTAAATTTACAGTACAAATTGCTAGAGGATGTGTTCTGTTCTATAGATCTAGGTTGTTCTGCCACACATAGGAAATGCCATCGATTTCCTTGCGACGAATGAGCCGGGGGCACATTAGTCACAACATACCAGATTTCTTTCGTTAATCCGGTGAGAATGGAAATTGACGATGGCATTTTAACGAAGCAACTTCGCGGAGTGACATTACAGCTAAACCCACTCTTCAAAGTGGCACAATAGCAATTTTCTCTGGCGAGGGTGGCTGCTATTAACTAGCGGCGGATCTAGCTCCGATAGGTTGGACGATCGTCTGGGCTCCGTCGCTCACGTCTTCATTTTAGATAATGTTCGAAAAAACTAGTCGATTATCGAAAAACGCTAGTACACGTCCGGACTTTCAGGACATCTCTGACTTCGTCACTGCTATTAACAGAGCCAATCACTAATCTTTTCTCAAGGCACATCCCTCCAGGAGATGCTGAAAGCTTCGTGATGTTAGATGGAGCTCCATGTCCATTGAAGCATACCGAGTGGTTGTTTGATGTACCAGCATATGCTGCACAGAATTCATTTTTCTGTTAACCAAAAGTCGGTTAGCACAAAAGATTGCCCGGTAAGCCCAGCATATTCTTTTGCAGAGGAGTGAAAAGGAGAGTTTGATATCGCTGTGCTTTTGCAATGTTTCCAAACTTGTTCACAGTAGTTCTCTTTGTTGTGATTAGGGGTGTCATTGTTCGCCCCAATCAGGATAAGTCGTCGTCAAAATTTAAATTTCAAAACTTGATTGTATTTTTAACATAGTTTTTTATATTGATTTTTAAGTCGTTGATAATACATCAAAATTTTACCTAAAAGTTATTTTTAATCGTTAATAAGCCGTTGTTGACCGATCGATGAAGTGCACAGGAGGGGAACTGTCCTTGACGTGGATCCGGTGTTGAAAAATTCAGTGGAGAATGGATTACATTTCTGAAAAAGAAAGAAAAGAAACTTTGTAAGGGGCGAATGAACTAATGTAACTGTGTAAGACAGGAGTTTACTTGCGGAATGAACAGTACAACATCAATCAACTTACTATTATTAAAAATGATTATTGTTGAAATAAACATCAACGAAAATGTTGTTGTCTTGTCAACTGTAGATCTCCGGCCCTTTCGTTCTAAAATACAAATAACTAACGCCGCAGCCGTTCTGTGCGTGCCTGAAACAGATGGATCCACATATTTTTCTCTCCGCTGTGTGGTTTGGTTGAAAACAGAAAAAAACACGTGGATCCCATATATTTTTCTTTCTTTTCATTTACATGTGGATTCACATATTTTTTTATTTTTTTGATTCACATATTTTTTTAATTTTTTTATTAAGATTCCATGTCAGTGAATGCTAAGGCTAGTCAATCGGTTTAAACCGATGGTTCAATTCATTTTTTCCTACACAAAGTTTGGTTTGGCGTGAGTGAACAACCGATCGGTTTTCGTAAATACAGGAAACCGTATAGTTCAGATTCGGTTTTTTCGGTTCGGTTTTCGGTTTGTACCGAAAAACCGAAGAACGCGACACGGAGGAGGAAGCTGCGCGCGCGCCGTGGAGGGTGTTGGAGCGGCACGGCCGGTGGCGGTGGCGCAGAGCCTGGAGCGGCGCGGCGCGGCGCGAAGGGGGCCGACGACGGAGGGGGATAGGACGGGGCGGCACAGCGCGGCGCCGACGTGGAGGGGGCAGGCGGCGACACGCGCAGTCGAGGGGGAGGACCGCATGGCTGAGCGTGAGTGGCGTGGAGGGCCGCAGGGCAAGCGGGGAGAAGGCGGAGGCGGGGGACAGCGAGTGAGGAGCGCGTCCTCGACCCAAAGTGGCACGCCTTAGCAAGGAGCGTCGCGAGGGGGGATCCAACGACGACGGCGCCAGGCGGCCATGGCAGAGGAAGGAGAGGAGGGGCGTGAAGACGCGCAAGTCGCGGTCGAGGAAGTGCAGTGCGAAGGACGTTGTCGGGCCGAGCGAGGCGAGAGGAAAGGAGGCGGCCGCGCTGGAGAGCGTGGCGGCGGTTGTCTGGAAGAGCTCGCCGTGGATGTTGAGGGTGACGATGGAGGAGTCGGAGCCTGCGCCATTGGGAAACTTTGGGAGTTTCAGGGTTGGTTGACTTGGCTGAGAGAGAGATTGTTGGTGAGACCGAGAGCATTTTGGACTTTAGCCTGCGCAAAACAGAGGAGAGAAGGTGTGGTTCGGTTTTTTTTGGCTCGGTTCGGCTGAGGAAGAGGAGAGGAGAGAAGCGGTTCGGTTTTTTCGGTTGTTCGGTTCTCGGACGTAAAAAACCAAAATCGAACCAAATTATGCCGTTTATGCAACACTACGAACCAACACCGAAAGTCGAAAAACCGCAAACTTCGGTTCGGCTCGGTGCGGTTCGAATTTTTTTGGTTTTCAGTTTGAAAGTGTCCAGCCCTAGTGAAAGCAGACATACATACTATTACGGGACTCAAATTGCACGGACGGTTTTGTATAGTTTAGAGATGAAGTTGTCTGGTATCGGAGATAAAGAATGTAAACCAAACTCGACGCAAAGTCGAGGGATGCAAGTGGACTTATTTAAAAAAAAACTATCGCAACAAAATGGAGAGAGAGATTCTCCCCAACACCACGGCCTACGGGTCAATACCAGAATATTTGGGCCTCATCTGTTTGGGCTCAAAATTTGGCCCATCTACACGTATCCTATATTTTCTCGTTTAGTAAAAAAAAGGCCACCAACCATCGGAATTTCGTCTCCTTTGCCGGAGGGCGGAGCAAAACCTTCACTGCTCGGTGCTCATGGCCAGGGATGAATATAAAAATATTTTATAAAAAATATTTTATAAAATAGATTGAATATCTCTCTGACATATAAAATTGAATAAATTATTCATGTATGATTATTAAATATTACTTTAGTCGATGCAAAGCGGAAAACCTGTTACGATGTAACTCCGACACATAAAATTAAACAAATTATTCACGTATGATTATTAAATATTACTTTAGTCGATGCAAAACGAGAGACCTGTGTTGTGGTGAGCAATCAGCTGCACAACACCAGCAGGAGCAGTATGAGATCCTTCTTCGCCATTTGCACGCTTTGCAGAGAGGAACAAGAAAGGGCGCATTTTGGCTGTTGGAGGGCGGCCACGTTGTGCCTTGGCGAGCTCGATCGAACTAAGGATAGGAGAGGGCCCTGTTTTAGTTAGTGACTTTTGCCGATTAATTAGTATATAACTTTCGTCCATGTGGACTTTCAGACTTTCGCTTTCATATTGTTATCGACTGGTACGAACAAAATTGTGGGTATGATGGTTTAGCGGTTTGAAAAATATACGTGTAAAAAATGAGAAAGCTGAATTGAAAAAGCTACCTGCCCTAAGGCTTGGCAACTAGCTACGCTAGCTTTAAGCCTCCTGATCATATATACTCACTTGGCCGATCAACATATGAACATGAGGGATTAAGACATGATTAGTAAAAAGTTGTTTAGATGATACGTATAAAAAACAGAAGAATTGTAGATACAAAGAGAAAACTATGGGGTAAAACCTCCTGTTTGGTTTCTTAAAAAAACCCTATGAAATGGCATTTCGATCATTAGAAGTAATTTTAAAAGTTCTAAATGTCTTTGTAGGAATTTAATCTTTAGGATTTAAATCCTCCTAAAATCTTTCACCTTCTCTTTTTGTTTTAGATAAAACCTAAATATGCAATATAAAGGTATGTCATCAGATGATTTTGTTCTTTTAGCTACAACGATGGAGACAGGACAAATATCTTAGGTCTTTTTTTTTAAGCTTAGGCTTATTGGCTTAGATTATTGGTCAATTTTTTTACATAATTTGTAAGTCGGTTGATTTAAATCCATAAGTTCAATGGTAAAGTTATTCCGTAAAAAGCTTCTACAACCTAGTTTTTTTCTTAACCAGTGGCTTATAAATTTAAAAAAACCAAATGAAAAGTTGTTTATTTGTTTAGGCTTAAATTTCTCAGTTCATAAGCTGGCTCGCACGGGGCCCAAAAAATTAAGGGTCCAAATTGTTTGTTTGTGTTCCTATATGTTTTAGGACCTACTCACTGTATTTTTTTTCCAGTTCTCTTCCACCTTCACTAATTCAGCCAGCTTGTTCTCCTCAACCACCACCACTAATTCTGCCATCGCCGAGGAGGTGCCCGTGTCATTCCGGAAGACGGTCTGCTTCGCCGGCCGGCTGCCGGCGGAGCGGCGGCGGCGAGGTCAAGGTCACCCCGGCGCCCGACATCGCCACCATCGAGTGATCCGTGATGCGGCCTCGCCATCAACTGAATGCCACACACTTTGTTTCTCCAATATTACAATCCGATTTCCTTCAAATTTCAGCATTAGAAATTTAGAATTGGATGGATTTTGACCTTCGTTTTGCAACTTAAGGATTTTTTAGGAGTTCACTTTAAACCAGAATGTGGAAGTGATTTTTGGCTATGAAAGCTGCAATGCTTGCCATGTTTTACGTTTCGTGCAAACTGCATTATGGAATGAGATGAGAGATTTCAACAGAATTCACCTGTCCCAACCTCTCAGCTCATGATGTGTTCTTTTACAAATTGAAAATGCTGAGTTTGATGCAAATAAATTTGATGTGCATTGCTGTATGCTACGTAGTATAATACATGTACATGTCGCCCTATCACCTGACCTGACGGTCCACATTATATCACATTTAACAGCAGCCAGAGGAATTTTGCACAAGATAATTTGCATCGATTGTTTTGAAATGATCAAAAGCTATATTGAAAATGTTCATCATGTCATTTATAACATGGGGAGCAGAAAAGAAAGGACTTTGCTGCCGGGATATGTACAGGTAATTTCCATCATCAGAGATGGAGTAAAAGAGTTAGTAGCAATGTTGCAAGAGTTAACGAACCTGCACAAACAGATGAAACGAAATCAATCTTTAGCTTAAATACGCAAAGATTGTAAACCTCTTGCCTGAACAGAACTCAATAGCTTAAATATGCAAGATTGTAAACCTGAACAGAACTCAAGAGATTTGGACATACCAAAATGACCCTGTATTCAGATTGTCAAATCCAAGATCATTCTGAGAACCAGTTTTTCATTTGAGAAGAACAAAAGGAGACTGTTCAAAGATGGAGCCGCTACACCAATAATCTACCTGCGAAAACCACAAAAGATAGACCAGAAAATCAATCAAGAAATGCTTACGTTGTGTTATGTACCGAGCCGCACTTGAATATTAACAGGAAATAAAGCTGAAGTCAGATACCACTAAATGAGCTAGTCTACTGAAGACTTGATCACAGGTATAGTTCCGTTTCTTTGCTGATGGGCCTTCTTATTACCTAGATAATGGAAAATTGTAGTTAGGTAAATGATCATGCCTCATTTTGGCTGAGGAAATCTCTACGCATCACACAAAGTACTGATATAAAAGACTTCGCTGGAAACAAAAGACTTGACACAAAATTCATTGAAGAGCCAAAGTATGAGTTTGTTGTTTAGTTTGCTCACTGATAATATTTGAAATACCTAAGTTCCCTATACATTTTCCTTCACCCTGATGGACTGCAAATTCCATGATGTCATCCATTTGACTAGATTACTTTTAGGGTATAAGATAGTAGTGCACTAAGATTTAAATTTCTTCTGTGATAGTAACCAGGTAAATGAGTGCAATAAACTGAAAATATTCACATAAATATTTAGATATCACTTGCAACTGTTTCAAGAATCTAATCAGAACTTACAGGAGAACCACTTTTCTAACCTGTGTTTTTGGAATACCGAACAGCATCTTTGCTGCATCTGCTTCTTGCCGTTTCGTTTTTAACTGTAGATACTTGAACGTCTGCCCTCTGAGATTTTGTTGCTTGTGCTCTGTTTGGCACACTTGCTGCTACTTGCTGAGGGATTACTGGGCACGATTCTGGTGTGCTCGCAAGAAGCTGGTCCATAGACTGAGAAGCATCACAAGAACATGCATTTTTCAGTAAGGAACATGCAGATATACTCCATGCTCACAGGGAAGAGGCATTTCGTTTCACCTTTGTTTGAGGAACAAAGCTCTTCTGAGCAACATTTAATGATGAATTATCTCTTGGTGATAAATGGGAGACCATCAAGCCATTCTCCTGTGATGAGTTCGGAATTGAATAGCTGCCTGAATGCTCTGAACATGATTGGTGGTAAAGCTGACCAAGTTCCAATCGAAGCCGGTAGTTTCCCTGTGAGTGGTACATTTTTGTTGCAAGAGGAACTGGGGCATCTGATAAAGACTAAATGAGAATTACAACACCGTTGGATCACATATAAAAGCACAATGGAAATTGAATACGAAAAATAAACTGAAGCAAAAGCAAGATTTTAATAATTAAACAAACATCTCAATAAGAGTCACAGGTAAACAGAAGATCAACCTTACTATAACTGCTGTTGAAGTTAAGGAGTGAGAGTTTTATTTGGTCCAAATTGTGTGAATACATGGTAGGGAAACAATTGTACCATTTACGAGGAAACATATGCTTTCCTTTCTTGTCTTTCAGGCTACTCTACTTTCAGTATTTTACCAAGGACAAAATATGTTTCCCTTCTCGTGTTTCAGGGTACCACTTACATTAATTCACCAAAGGACAAAGTTCTGCACTCAACTGACAAGGAATAGGACCCGAACACATGCCAAGTGAATACCGCATGACTTAATTTGGCAAGAATTTTACAGGCAATGTTGCATGCATGCCACCTGCCCTACATTACTACTACCACATTACAGAACTTGATTTTGAACCCCCACGTATCAAGCATATTCTGACTATAAATATAACAGTCAGCTTTCTGACAAGTTATGTTTTTTTGAAATATATAAACTACTTCTATAGAAAATAGAAAATCGTAACTTTGTGCAATAACCAAGTTGTTAGAAAAACTGCATAGGAGCCCTGATCACTGAAATAATTAGATAGTATCTCACTACAAAGCAAATGGCTAAATCATGAAAGTATTCCATGCCTAAATCAACAGCTTCATTACTGAGAAGCAATTTGTACCTCTATGGTGACATTGAGGTACACTGGTGAGAGCTGCATTGTTGGCAGATGATTTAAACCCTGTAAACAAAAGAAGAAAAAACATGCAAATAAGCCCTAGCATACGTGCATGACGAAAACAAAAACACCAGCATTTTGGTTCCTGCCACAATCAAACTACAATTATAAACTAACGGGTGTTTTTGACTGAGAAGCCACACAAATTATATCGTTCAATTAAAAATAATACAAGGGTTAAACACAGCAGCACCTCCGTACCATCCCTGGTCCTATCTAATAGATTCCAGGTGGTTGTAATAGGACCACGAATTTATAACAATCAGGTAGCGAAACAAATGTCAGAAAACAAAATTTCTTGGTATGGATACACTAACAATAAAATAACATTCTAGAAAGAATTCAACCAAAAAGGTAGAATAAATGATTGACCAATCAATAGCAGGATCGGGCTATTACCTGAAGTAAAAATAGAATAAATGCAGAAGGACAATTTTGAATTTGAACATATTTAAGGATATTTACGTAGCTATACTGAAATATTATTGTAATAACATTATTTCATAGATTAAAAACTACTATGTTAGCGTGATATAACTGAGGGTCGAAGTTACTTTTTCTAGGCTAGGACAATGCCAAAGAGTCAAAGATTAAACTTGTTTGTGACTAGAGGAAGGAGAAAGAAAGTAGTGCTTACTTTGCTCAACGGTGGAACCTATAGGTTGTACTTTGTTGGCAAGTACATTGTCCAACTCAAAACCATTGGCAATGTTCTTGTTTTCAGAATGAGACTTTGCTTTCACTTTTATATGTACTTTTTGATCTATCAGATGTCAAGGTAGCAAAGCTTGCAAAGTTCCACAACATGGAGGGTCCAGTTAACAAACAGCGGATAAGAAGGAAAATATTCCACATCAAGATGATAAGAATGCTACTGGCATCATGTAGGCATTCATGGCAATAAGTAAAATAAATAAAAACAACCAGGTTCTTGTCCATAAGCAATAGGATACTTCCATTACTTGTCAGCTTTATTTTTCTCCCCTTCTTTGGAGGCTTCTTGGTACCACAATCATCATCTATACCTGTTCCCACTGAATCATTTGGGTTTACCTTCCCTGGACTACATCGCTCTGCAGAAGTCGAAAGAAACTTATCAATGAATTTTTGGCTTATCTGCTTCCTCGGAAATGATGCACACAGTAACACTTTTCAAAGAGGAGGAAGGATGGTTAACAGAAATATAGCTTCCTACTCAATACATCAGACATACAACTTGAAAAGCATAGCCCATGCTGACTAAGGTTATTAGCTGGTTGTGCAATTTATATTTTAAATACATTATACAAGTTCCACATACATTGGCTGTTCTAATCAAATTTTTTACCAAATAGTAAACAAACTACTACCATTCTAACAAGAGATATAGGTGTAAAGATGTTTCCACTGTATTATGGGTGCAGAATATTTTCCAGTCTTTGAACAATCATGCACCAGTTGTCACAGATGAAATCAAATGATATAGTAGTAATATCTTAGAGCCTTTTGCATATGCACATTGAAACATATTAGTTTACGCATTCACAACTCAGGAACTTGGGATTCATGCTAAATTAAGAGTACGGATCTGTAAACTATAAGTTCACACTTCACAGTTCTGTTACAGCAACAACAATAAAGAATTACAAAATCAAGTCGCTGAACTTGCACCAAATTAATGTCTGGTGTTATACCTGCATGAACTGCATATTGGCTGGCCTTTATTGGTTTCTTGCAAGTATTACAGCAGACCTTAAATATAAGATGTCAACACAACTTGAATGAAACAAATGTAAATGGAGACCCACAGAACATCATAAAAAAAATTACCAGGTCCAATGGATCAGCCATAGGTTTTGATCCAAATATATGCATATCTGCACAACATAATAGAATAACTAAAAAGATAAGTTGTGACACCAAAAGGTAAGAGTGAACTACAATAATATGGTATAATAGCACCGTCCTTACAAAGCAAACACAGATATTAGAAATAGAGAATACTAAACATGATACCTACAAACAAATTAAAGAAACAGATGAATCACATCCAAACAAATGGATACATACCGGACAACAGTGACAGCAATAAAAAAATATATATAGTAAAACAGCACCACTTGGTATAGACAAGCAGGGGTCACGGAGGAAATAACTGCAATACATGGTTTAGATAAGGGTACTTACCATCTTCATCAAGTAAATTTGGTTCATGTGCATCAAAAAGTTGCCTGCGTAGGATCTGTGCAGCACCCTTATCACCAGTCAGGTCATCTGCAAAAAGATAGGGGCAAAATATATTCAATCTCGAATACACAGCAGGTATACAATGTCACTGCATACATAGAACTGCAATGCTATGTGTAGTGTACCCAAATTAGACTCTAATACTTTTGGTTTTGCTCTGGTAGCTATAGGTTTTAGAGTCCTTTGATGGCTGGCTATACTTTGCGAATAAATAAAAATGGAGGCACAAAAGAAGCTAACACGTTTGTCATAGTTTACCTGGTGTTGCATGATTTTCCATCATGACAAGCTTCAGCACAGAAGCCATTTTAAAATGTCCAGACATGCAAACCATTTTGTGGTAATAATCTGCATTACAGCCACAATCACAATATGTCAGTTGGAGTAATGAATTTTTGTAGTGCAACTGTGAACATGACAATGCACCAGCTAATTCAAAAGTTGTAGCTAGATTATATGCCTAATGGACGGCAGTGATCTCTCTAACAGTTAGTATTTCCAGGAAGGAAACAGAAATGTTTCAATTTGCATTTCAAATCTTAAATGCTTGCATCAAATCCTCAGGAAAATTTCAAAAGCAGGTACTGTATGAAACCATAGAAGCTGCAGATAAAACCATACGGTATGAACATCTAGAGTATTACTTTGCGGTTCAATTTGCATTTCAAACTACAAACCAGATGGTCTATTCAAACACTGGGAACACAAGAGTAACATCGATGTTCGTTGTTTATCGGGGCGACACTAGTCAGCCTGCGTTGGCAACGATTTCATTCACGTGATCACCACAACCATTCCAGACCTACAAAGTCTGTAAGTACTTTATCATAATTGCATTTTGCAGCATTTTGTTATGCATTTCATACATCAACTTCTCATGAACAAAACTGTAGACGAAAGGATATACACGTAAAAGAAAAATCTTAAAAACGTTTTACAAACACTTATTGACATGCTATGAGTGAATCTTGATTTTCTATAACTACTCACTAATTAAATCTAATGGTTGAGATCTTTGTCTTGTAAGACTTCTGTAAGAATTTTTTAGTACATATAGCATTACTAAACTGTAGTCTACACTAGTCAACCTGTATTGGCCAAAAAATTCGCTTGGGTCCTCCACCAAAAGATCGAGAACTAAAATTTTAAGGACCCTAAACTTCCAGGCAAAAGCTTAACCGCTACACACTACACAGTTCACACTCCAGCATCTCATATTGCGGCAAAATAAACAGAAATTCCTACAACGTTGGTAATTGGGGCTTTGGTCTTGCAACTACAGCCTCATGTCCTCGCCTAACTCAGATCAAACCACATTCCAAGGTCCCAACTGATAATGCACACATAACTAACCAATAGTTCATCCAATATAATACGATAATCTGGCAATATGCACATCCGCGGTCTTTCAACTAGAGATAATTCATAATTCTAAAATTATTAAAATCCCAAAAATCAGCAATGTATTCGCGGAAGATCCCACGCCATTCCACCACAGATCACATTGCAACAAAAAATGACCAAATAACCAGTAACTAAACCACGGGGAATTTGCTTTCGTCGGACAAAGCTTCTCACCTGGAACAAACGAATTCGAAAAGGACGTGTCGTCCTCAAAAAAAAATTCCGAACCAATCCAAACAAATAACAGAATTCTCGGGATCAATCGCCCAACCGCCGCCGCCGCCGCCCTCGCGCCCGCTTTCCCCCGGCGGCGCCTCCTCCCCCCGAGCGCGCCCTCGCCGCGTCACATGCTAAAAATTACGCGGGTAGAAGGGGCCAGAGGAGCGGCGCAGAAGGGCAGGGACACGCGGCGGGCGCGGGAGAAGGGGAGAACGGATGCGCGGGATCTCCTCGGCGCGGTGGCCGGCCTCCGGCGATCGCCGGCGGCGAGGCGGAGGCCGAGATGGGGGAAGGGGAGAGGAGGCGACGCGAGCGCCAAGTGTTGCAGATTTGTGACCGAGCCAGTCGGGCTCGGTCGGTTCTTGTACTGAAGCGAACCCGACCCGAGCCAACCTCACCTGGTCCGACCCAACCAACTCCGTCTCGCCGCTACACCAGCCAGCGTCAGAAACAGAGGAGAGCCTAGAGGGAAAAAGCAAGCGGCGACGCTGCACGAGCTCGCGGCGGAGGCAGTGGAGAGGGGAAGCAAGCGGCGATGGCGGCGAGGGGGGCGAGGAGCAGGGTGGCGTTCGTGCTGGTGGACGGGATCGGGGACGTGAGCATCCCGTCGCTGGGGGGTCGGACGCCGCTGGAGGCGGCGGCGGTGCCGGGGCTGGACGCGGTGGCGGCGGCCGGGGTGGTGGGGCTCATGGACCCCGTCGAGCCGGGGCTCGCCTGCGGGAGCGACACGGCGCACCTCTCCCTCCTCGGGTACGACCCCCGCGTGTACTACCGGGGCCGCGGCGCGTTCGAGTCCATGGGAGCCGGCCTCGCCATGGCCCCCGGCGACATCGCCTTCAAGGTTCGGATTTTGGGGGCACTGAATTATACGAGTAGCCGTGGAATTATTTAGTAATCTAGTCTAGGATTTACTCTAATTTCCTAGTTATTTAGTGATAGCTTGGATCGTTCCAAGCGTGTATTCTATTTCTAACAAGATTCCTTTGTTGCTTTCGCATGATGACTAGTTAAAACTGGCTTAGATCATAGCGTGTTCTCCAAGTAGCAATACTAAGTTGCAGCTCAGTTTTGTCAGAACTTGTGCTGTGTTTCTAAGTTAAGTTAGTCAGTAATGCTGTAATGGATCAGATCATGGAATGGCAGTTTGAAGCCGTGGGGTATGGAAAGAAGCATATTCTCTATGTTTTCTTGTGGAAATCATTAATGGAACTGTTGATTGTATTAGTTCCCTTCACTAAATTTTGAGCATAACTAGTTAAAAATGGCTTAGATACAGTGTGTTTTTGAAATGGCAATACTAATTTGCAGCTCATTATTGCCAGAACTTGTGATGTGTTTGTAAGTACCAGTTAGTCAGTAATGCTGTAGTGTCTCGGATCATATCGTGGCACTTTGAAGCTGTGTGGTACGGAAAGAAGCATTATTGGGACTGTTGAGTGTATTAGTTTGTGGCTAAATTTTAAGCATAACTTGTTTGCAGTCAAACTTTGCTACGTTGGATGAAAGCACGGGGATCGTTGTCAGCAGAAGGGCAGATCGACACTTTGAGGAGGAAGGCCCAATACTCTGTGCTGCATTGGATGGGTTGAAGCTCCCATCGTTTCCTGAATATGAAGTGAGAGTCAGGTGCAACATCCAGTCCTGTTCCTCATGGGCGCCATTGCACCAAAATGTTCTTGCTGTTTCTTGTTAGCTTATTACAGTAACTTAACTGCTGCTCTGCAGGTATGCTACTGAACACAGGTGTGGTGTGGTTGTGAAAGGACCAAGGCTGAGTGGGAACATTTCTGGAACTGATCCATTGAAGGACAACCGCTTGCATCTAAAGGCTGAACCTTTGGATGATTCAGAAGAAGCTAAAAACACGGCAGCTGTGGTCAATGAGCTTTCTAAGGAGATTACACGTATACTGGTGTCTCATCCTATCAATGCACAGCGCGCTGCCGAGGGGAAGAACATTGCAAATGTTGTGTTATTGCGAGGCTGTGGTATCCGGATTGAGGTTAGTACAAATGACTTAATATTAGCGTTGTTTGCCATTTCTCATTTCCTCTGGAGGTTAGCAAATAAAAGGAAGAGGAAGACTTTGCTTCCCTGTGGAGCTCTTCCTTCTCTGCACTGTGTTGTTGAAGAGTATAGAGATAAGCACAGTCCAGATCTGATTGTTAAGTTTTCATTTTAAGCATCAGGACCTTTGAGGTTTTAGCAACTTAAGCTTAAGGCATCTTGTTCTGTTAATTTTGTTACAGCTTTCTTATATAATTCTAAACGAAAGAAATATCAGTGCATTAAATGGTTAGAAGAAATGCTTTTCTTTCCTTTTATTTGACCATCGTAGTACTTATAGGAATGCAGTTTTGGGCAGACTTTCCATTGGCTTGTACAATTTTCTGATAATTACTTTCAACAAACATATTCAGTTGTCAAAACAAAATTAAGAAAGAAGTGAGTTTATCGGTTGAGGTTTTGCACATTTTGCTATTCTGGAACTAGATAGTACTGAAACCTCTTTTGAATCTTTTTGTTGAAGTGTCATGTGGCTCTGTCAGGTTCCTGCCTTCGAAACCAAGCATGGACTTGCACCATGCATGGTGGCTCCTACAAAGATCATAGCTGGGCTGGGGCTCTCATTGGGCATTGATATCCTTGAAGCACCTGGAGCAACTGGAGACTATCGAACTCTCTTGACTTCCAAAGCTCAAGCTATAGCCAAGGCACTGTCTGCTCCTCTGGATACGCCACCTCGTGTTTTTGTGCCTGGAGAGGACGAATATAAATCTGGAAAGGAAAATGGATATGACTTCGGGTTCTTGCACATAAAGGTGAAAATACAATTCTGGTTCTTTCTGAACTTATATTTAGTTAACTGTGCGATGCTGATCACTTCATTTATATTGTTTATTCAGGCCATCGATGATGCCGGTCATGATAAGGCTGTCAAACTGAAGGTACTAGGCCTAGAGGCTGTTGATCGGGCTATTTGTCAGCTTGCAAGGCTACTGTGGGAAGCTGAAAAATCTGGGAAATACCAGTATTTCCTTTGTGTCACCGGAGACCACTCTACTCCGGTTGAGTACGGTGACCACAGCTTTGAGCCCGTTCCATTTGCGCTTTGCCGACTGAGAGATTTCGTAGGAGCAATGGGGGAAGACAATGTGATCAACTTCCCCCTGGACGAATTTCCGCTTCCCTCGGTGAAATCTGGAGAAGATGTGGCAGAAAACATAGATGTGGCTGATCGTGAGTCCGATCAGCACAAAGCTTTCTGCGGCGATTCTGTCTGCGAATTCAACGAGATCGCCGCTGCAAGGGGCTGCCTTGGACGGTTCCCTGGAAGTGAGATGATGGGCATCATCAAGAAGTTCATCAAAGCGAAGAACGATTAGTGCCAGTTCCAAGTACTGACGTTTGTGTAAAATCTGTTATGACCTTAAGGCATCCATGTCTCTCTAATAATTGCAAACAAGGATATACTTATCAGAGAACCAGCTCAGTCTGTATGAATAAGGCTTCTCATGGATCTTTGAATCTTGCACTAAAAAGCATAAACAATCTGACCTGCTGTGTACATTTACCAAGCTTTTGTGTCTGATTTTGGAGGGCATATAAACATAAATATGCATTGTTCTTTATTATTAGCTTTTGTACTGAAGGTTGAAGCATTTCGTGTATGCCTTTCATGAGTAGTCCAGCCTATGAAGCTTCCTGGGATGCAGATGCATAAGATTTCATTGTTCAATACAGCTTTATGCTGATTTTGCATTCTTCCAGTATCACGGCGATTGCCATTATTCCAACATTTTGTACTATGCCAATAAGAATATGATAATCAGCATTGCATTTGACTGAACTAATTAAGGAACATTTGGAACTTTTAGAACTTGATACATGTTTTTTCCTTTTGGCACAAGTACACAAGATACAACACACAATATTTCTACCTCAGGTCTCCCAATATCCCCTGCATAAATGTTTCATGCAGAGCAACAAGGGAAACAAGCTAATAACAGAAGGACAAACTCCACAAATATAAACGCGAAAAATGTTAACACAATTTCAGTCATACAGATCTTGTTTATGAAAAGAAAATATGCAATCTGCTTGTCTCATCATGTTATACTCAAGGCTAAAATGCAAATGATCTGGACAAGTTGTCACAGTGGTGTGGCGCTGATGAACTTGTGGCCAAGAGAGGCAGATGAATCCATCGAACAGGAAGCAGAGGCACGGATAACTTCAGAAATTCAGAGTAAACCCCGTCGCCTTTTGTAATCGCTCACGGTCAGAGTAAGAGCATGCCTCCTTCCATCATTGTCAGGGACCTTGTAACCCATGGTTGCTTCAATCTTCTGCTTCCTCGCCATGTAACCATCGAAGAGGCCCTTGGGACCGCCGAATTCTTCCAGACCGGCCAATGATATACCAAGCTCAAAATTATGCAGCAAATTTGATTCCGTTCCCAGATCTACAGGTGCATTGGTATCAACTAGCTTACCGGCATCTGCTGCTGCCACTAGAGCCGCCGCTGTGGCTGCTGTACCACCTCGTGGCCTGTTCTTCGTATCTTCATCGCCAGCTACTGCGCTGCTGCCATCATTCCCGTTGGGGACTTCAGCGCTCTCTCCTTCTGGCTTTGCCGCATAGTAATTTCTTGACCTTGTCCATCTCCTTGAAAAAGGATCATAACCAGCCTCTCCAGCCTTCAAGCTCGTGTTAACAGGCTTCATTTCTGATGCGTTCTTGAAGTTCTCCGCACGGTTCTTCTTGTTCATTGCCTCCAACTTGGCAGCCTTCTCATTATTTGACATTGGCTTCGACATCTTCTGCAGCTGATTGAGCTTTGAACGGATCCTTTCTGCTTCAGCTTCATCCCTCCGGGCAATGGCCATATCCAACTCATTCCTCAACCGATCCTTCTCAGCAGCAACATTGATAGGACGTCTGACAGCTGATTTCTTCTGTACTAGCATCTTCTGTACAGTATCCGCTGAATACACAAAGTTGTAGGCCTCTTGAATGGCTTCTTTCTTCTCCAATACTTCCTGCCGAGTCGGTACGCGCACACCATTCTTCTCAGCCACTTGTAGCCACTTCTTGAACTCCTCTTCACTGGGAAAGGAGTCTGATACTTGAGTCATCTGCCATCGAGCAGCATTAGCCTCATTGTCCCACACAACATTGAGGTACTTGCACGTCGTGTAGCCCTCCAGCTTGTACTTCCGGTCAGGGTCATTCGCATCCACATTTCTAACTATGCACAGCCTGTAATCGGGGGTGCCTGATTTTGACTTGCCAATCCCAAGCCGCACAAAGCACCCAGACACGAGGTCCTCAAAGAAGGGCTCCAAGAACCATTTCACCAGCTTTGATCTCCTGAGGGTTATACTCTTCACGTCGTCAAACTTCAGAGGGTCAAGCCTACTCGGCGATTCATCAAACTCATCATCACGAGTATCATCAGCGATCCTCCCATGGTCATTCATCCTCCCCCTGTTATCGCCATCATTACTACCGTCGCTGGGAGGGCTTCCAGCCCTGCGCCTCGGCGACGAGCCACTCTGTGGAATCAAATCCTTGAACCTGTTACGGTACCCCTCTGGGTCCTGCTGCCTCATCCGCTTGGCCCGCAGCTCGTCCAGTGCGCTCTTGGCGGCGGACCTGTCGGTCCTGGCTGACGAGCGCGCACGGCTCAGCGGCGGGGGAGGGCTGCTGTCCCTGCGGGACTTGTCCGTTTTGGACGACGACGCCCTCGCCAGCTGCTTCAGCTTGTAGTCATCGATCCGCGTGCTCCGCTCGGCCAGGATCATCTCCCTCTCCAGCTCCGACAACTTCTCCAGCTGCTCCTTGTCATCCTCGTCCTTGTACAGGTCGCTCCCGACCGACGGCGCGCTGTCGGAGTCATCGCCGCTCCGCCTCCCCTCGTCGAACTCGTCGTCATCGTCGTCGCCCTCCTGCCACCCACCACCGCCCCTCCCTCCGCCCTTCTCCGGCTGGTGCCGCTTCTTGAGTGGCACCTGCGACCCCGACGGCGGCCTCTTCCTCGACAAGGTCGGCGCGGCGTCCGAGTCATCGGAGTCGCCCCCGTCGCCGTCGTCGTCGTCCGAGCCGCTCCCACCGGAGTACGACGACCCCCGCCTCCCCCGCTGATGCTGCGACCACCGCTGGCCCGACGACCCCGTGCCCCGCCGCCCTTCCCCGCCCCCGCCGTCCGCCCCGCCGCTTGCAGCAGCAGATCCTCCAGGTTGTTGTTGTCCGGCATGGCCGATCCAACAACAACTCTCCTCCCCTCCTACACAATCCACAAACCAAATCCATCAGCCATCAATCCAAGAAGATCTGGGACAGCGTGGAAGAGAGAGAGAGGAGGGGGGAATACGAGACTCGCCTCGAGACAGCAACAGGAACAGCGCAGGCGAACACCGGACGAGGCTAGGCCTGCTCGCTCGCTGGCTCGCCGGGATCGATGGCTGGTGGCGGCGGAGGACGAGGTGAAGGGGAGAGTGCGCCGGCCCTAGATCGAAAGCTGGATCGGAGTGAGGAGATTTGGTTGGAGTCATGGGCTTTCCCTTGGGGGCTTTTCCATTGGGCCTACGAGAGCCCAATGAATCGCAGTGTAAATTGAGATTTGATTTTTAAAAGAAGAATATAGTTTCAAATTAATTTTTTAAGAAAACATTGCAAACGAGACGCTCAAACGCGTGCACATTTATCCTCGAATTAAATTGAAAAATATATATTATTTTTTATAATATTACACACAAATACATGTTTATAAAATATTTATGAAAATATACAGGGCTGAAGATGCGGCATCGTGCCATCAACGCACCTCAAAGTGGCGGGACCCATTAAAAGAGCGGTGGCGCGGCTCCAACACATGTGACCGTCAGGATGGGAACATTATGATACGGGACGAACCTAAATTAGTCAAAGTCAATGAGTTCACGATTTAACGAGGTCAATCTAAGTGTCGAAACTCGGTTTCGGCAATAGAATTTCTGGGGTCGCAGTCAAGATCGCCAAGCATAATGTGTTAGAAGGAAAAGAGGATTTAGACAGGTTCAGGCCCTCTCGTGAGGTAATACCCTACTCCTGTTTCGGAGGATTCGATCCGCCGAGTGTCTTTATTGATCTCGTGATCTCGTGTGTCTAAAGCTCTTGCTTATGAAATTTGCTATCGCATCTGATATCCCTCAAGGGACGCCCCTTACCCCCCTTATATAGTCTTGGGAGACAGACTTACAAGTTAGAAACCCTATCTTACTCTAAGTCGGTTTCCTCAATCTTACCAAACCGTGACTATGGGCCGTTGCCTTATCTCAATCGGCAACGTAACACCCAAGTCATAATTGGTTTACATATTTGACAGACGCAACCTATCCCTATCTCCAGTCGGATAAGCTTGCCATGTGGATATCCGATTGCCATAATCTCCACAGTAGCCCCCGAGTCCTTTTCAGTCGACGAGACAACTCAGCATCAAACCAAGACAGTATATAGCCAAAAAAAACTCTTTGGCCGAGTGCTTCTGGCGCCGAGTGATTTCATCATCTCTGCCTGAATCTCCAGAGTGGCTCCAAAGACTGTGAAGGGTTGGAAAATATCCAAAAAATTCTCAAAAATAAATATCTAGGTGCATTTCCTGATACACCTAATTAAGTATAGCCCCCGATTGTATGATTAGCCAAAAATAGACCAAACATACGAGCAAGGACTATAAAGAATCATACTCATGTAAATGCTTAACTCATGTCAAAGCATACATAAAAAATCTCATCACTCAGCAAGCTCGTGCTCATCCGAGTGAATTTGCCCGAGTCACCTCAAGACAAATAACTCAATCAACCCTCGTAGGTGAAAAACACTCGGTAAGCTCATGCTTGTCCGAGTGGATCTGCCCAAATCATCTCGGGACAAATATTTTAATCATCCCTCATGGATAAATAAGTTTTTCAGTCGTCTGAAAAACATGATCAAGTTATTAAATAGCTCTTGCCATAATACTGGTCTCAATCTATAAAGATCTTCACCAAGGTGGAAAAAATAGCATTGATATAATCATCCAATCAAATACTAAAGAACCAAACAACCCTTGTCATTAAGGCAACTATAAAAAGCTTAGCTGTTGGTCACCTTTCAAATTGCATCGTGCTATCTTCTCATGAAGTCAAGCAAACCACGGTATGAAAGGATTTCAAAAGGTATAGGGCATTCGGACATGTGCATATTGCCAAGGCAAATCTGCTTAAGCTCATCCACTTAAGTCCCTAAGGACACGCGTCGGGCCACACCTTAGCTGGGCCGCAGGTCTCTCATGGGCTCGGCCCAATCACGAGAAAACCTAGCGCAACCCTCAAATCTCTTTACAAAGCCTCGAGGTCATCCCCGCCACTTCGTCTTCCCAAAAATTTCCTCTTTTTCGCAGCACTGTTCACCAGCTTCCTGCGGAAAACACTAGACTCGCGCGCACCCGAATCCATCATCTCAGGAGCTCATCCTTTGCCACAAATAGCCTCTGCATCCACCTCCCAAGATCCCCATCTCAAACCCCCATCCTTTTAACCAGATCTGCTTCCTTCCCTAACCACATTCATGGCGGATGAGAAGAAGATCCCCTTCGAGCAGTGGGCCACTTCGGATGTGAGGGAGACCACCCTCAAGGAGATGGTGAAGCACGGCGTGCTTTTCCCCAAGGAGATCGTAGGTTGGCGCCCGGCGGCTTTGTCTTTGAGTACTTTGCGTAATCATGCTCTTTTGGCAGGTTACAAAGTCAAGACCCGAGCTCAATACGACGTTCTTCTTGAGAGGGTCAAACGAGCCGGACAGGTCCGGGAAGATGTTGCCAACGCAGCGACACCAATCCTGTTGTCATTGTTTCATCATGGAGTCGGGGCCAGCTCACTGGACCCAGTTGAAGTCTTCGACAAGCTTAGGCGAGCCCCTGACCAGTATCTAGCCAACATTTCTGAGGCGGCTGTGATGGGAGCGGGCTTCGCCCTTGCACAAACGAAGTCACTCTACCCTCGAGTGGACGTGGATTCAGTCGGGGAGGGCTTCGCTGAGGGAACTTCAGATGAGCAGGCTCTTGATTTGATTAGCGAGGCACAGGAGTCGGCCAAAAAGGTGGCTGCCGATGTAGTAAACCATTTCCGGCCTTGACTTGCCTTGTAAACATTGTCTTGTAAACATTGGATGCTTATGACATTCGATGTAGACTTGTGAATGTTCGTTTATTTTTGTAATGTCCTTATTCGAGTTTTTATGTGAAATTTCTTAAGTAATTTTCGTCCGACTGTCACCGAGCCTAAGCTCGATTAGGTCATCAAAAAATTCTCAGTCCTTAGACACTGAACTCGAATCAAGGAACATTAAACAATGATAAACTGAATTATGTGCAAAAGTTGATGAGGAAAACTATGCTTTATTGACGTATGTACAGCCCCCAACTGCTAACTCAAGAAGTCATCTTGCTTGAGGTTGGCAGTCAAGAAAAGACATGAAACTTAAGTCAGTTTAAGCATAGAATCGTCGAAGATGCTCGATGTTGCAGGAGTTCTCCACCATAGATCCGTCTTCACGCTTTAATCTATATGCACCTGGCCGAGTCACCTCAGCAATTATGTATGGTCCTTCCCATAGTGGAGATAATTTGTGACGGTCCTTGATGGTCTGGATCTTGCATAGAACCAAATCGCCGACAATGAAAGCTCGCGCCCGAACATTGCGGCTATGGTATCGTCTAAGTCCTTGAAGTTATCTTGCCGACTGGATCAAGGAAGATTTTCTTCGTTTTGGCGTCGCCTTGTCCCGACTTGGCTATCTTCTCTGTACGAATTTCACCCTCTTCAGATATTGATGCAGCCAGTCGGATTTCTTTCTGGCCACATGATCTCTCACAAGATTGGGCCATATCACAGCTTTCTTTGTTGCAGGTGAAGGCTTGTTTGACGTCGTTGCGCAGGGTGATGACGCCGTTGGGGTCGGGCTTCTTCATGCAGAGGTAAGTGTAGAGTGGTATCGCCATTAACTAGGCGAGCGTAGGCCTTCCAATGATTGCGTGGTAGGCCGTCTCAAAGTCTGCCACCTCGAAGGTGATGTTCTCCATCCGGAAGTTCTCCCGAACTCTGAAGGTGACTGAAAGGGCGATGTGCCCGAGTGGCGTAGATGACAGCCCTGAGATAACTCCGTGGAAGAGGGCTGAGCTTGCCTTCAACTCGGATCTTGGAATCTGCATCTCGTCCAAGGTCTTGGCGAACAGGATATTGAGGACGCTGCCCCATCAATAAGGACGCGCTTCAGCTTGATATTCCGAACCACCGGGTCGAGTACCAAGGGATACCGCCCCGGGTGAACCACTCGGTCAGGATGATCCGAGCGATTAAACGTGATGGCCACCTCCGACCATCATAGATGTTGTGGAACTTCGGTTTGTGCCGCGTTGACCTTGCGGTCCATCAGCTTTTGCTTTCTCTTGGACTCATAAGCCTGCGGCCCCCGAAGATGTGATTCAGCTCGCCCACGGGGTCTTGAAAAGGCTCTGAATTTCTAGTCGGGTTGTTCTTCTTGGTTCCCGATGGACCGGCTTCATCAGTCGGCTTCTTGTTTAACCGTGCCGCATATTGCTCGGTGAATTGCTTGTAGATGATGCGTGCACTGAGCGTTCATGATCGTTCATGATCACGTCGTAGGCCGCAACTCGGGGACAGCGTTGAGAGCTGGTCGTTGTGGCAACCAAGTCCTCGGGCCGGTGCTTACAATCTTTCGCCATGATTGCTATTGCCGTTATCCTTCTTAGGGTGTCGGCTTCCTCCCGCTTGTCGTCCCTTTCGTCAGGCCGATCTTGGCGCGCCGCTTTGATCGCGTCGCTGGATTTGGCGTAGGAGTTTGCTGTCTCGAACATCTGCTTCACCGTCTTCGGTGGCTTGCGCCCAAATTTTCCGATCAACAGCTCATCATGGACTCCCTTCTGGAAGGCGGCGATGATGATGCTGTCGGTGATGTTGGGGATCTTGTTGCACTTCTCGAAGAAGCACCGGATGTAGTCTTTCAATGACTCGTCTGGCTTCTGGACGATGTTGTAGAGATCGAAGTGGGTTCCAGGCCTCTCGAAGGTGCCCTGGAAGTTGGCGATGAAATGGTCTCTTAGCTCGCTCCACGAGCCGATCGAGCCTCTTGGCAGGCTCGTGAGCCAGTTCCTGGCTGAGTTGGCGAGGGCCACGGGCAAGTAATTGGCCATAGCCTTGTTGTCGCCGCCTGCTACGCGAATGGCGAGAGTGTATATGGTAAGCCATGACTCGGGGTCGGTCTTGCCGTCATATTTCTCGATTCCGTTTGGCTTAAACCCATTCGGCCAGTGCACTCGGCGAAGCTCCCGAGTGAAAGCTGGCACTCCATCGTCGTTGCTGTCGGGTGATCCCCTCCGATCCTCCCGAGTGCGTTGGTCTTGCTCTTGGTAGCGGCGATCGAGGACTTCCCGCAGATCGCTCGGCGGGGTCCTCGGCTGGCTGGTTCGGTAGCTGGAGTTGTTGTTGTGACGGACGCGGTGGTGGACGGGTGGGCGTCCATGTCGCTTCTCGCGGGAGTCAGCCGTTTGCTCCTGATGCTTCTGCGTGGACTCGTGCCGTGGGCCTCTTGGCCTAGTTGTCGACCGGTCTGGCTCGGGCCTTTTGTAGTCTCCTGACCTTAGTGGCGGGAGCCGGCTTTCGTCGGGCGTTTCGGCCACAGACTCAGTCGGCCTTCGTGCCGAGGTGGAGGGATGGCCGTTGGCTGTGGCTGCGACGATGGTCTTGATCTTGTCTAGTATTGGAGTCATGTCGGGGGGTGCCGTCTCGATGACGGTGTCCAGGAGTGTGAGGACAGCAACAACGTTCTGCTGTGGCGTCTGGAAGATATTGGTGTTGCGGACTCACGTTTGAAGAATAGCCTCCTGACCGGACCGTCCGGCTGCCCGTAGATCCTGCTTTCTCTTGTCGGCTTCTTCTTTGCGTTTCTTCTCCTCTTCTACCAGCTTGCGCTCTTGCTCGATCCTGGCTCGCTCTTCTTCTGCAAGCCTGCGGGCCATGGCTGAGTCGGACTCGGCCACCTCAGCCATGAGGACATCGAAGCACTTCGGCTCATAGTCCTTGTTGCAGTCGGAGTCGTCGGCTTCGTCCGAGGGGATGCCATAGAGGTCGTCAAAGCCGATGGAGCTGAGATATTCGTTGAGCTTCGAAGAAGAGCATGAGCCGAATGGCTGGAGGATGACGGCGACCTCCCACGATCTGGGTTGCTCGGATCGGATCATTCCGGTCCGAGTCGAGCTTGAGGACGCGGGCTCCTCCGAGTGGGTCGACCTCGACTCGGGGAGAGGAGTTTGCCGTAGATCTCAGCGGCATCTGGTAATCCAAACGGCGCCGAGAGGTCTTCGTCCGAGTAGATCGTCTCTGTTGGGGAGACGAGGAGATCGGTGCAGATTTCGGCGGCGTTCGGTAGTCCGAACGGTGCCGAGTAAGTTCCTTCGTTGGAGAGGGTGGATCACATCCTGGACTTCAAGATGTCGTCAAAGATCTTGGCGTTGTTCGGGAGCCCGAACGTCGCCGAGTGGATCTCTCCTTCCTACTGGTCCGAATCCGAGTCGAAGAGGGAGAGCTTGTTGAAGTCGTTGGCGGCGAAGTCGCCGAAGCTTAAAGAAGATCCCATCACGCTTGTCGGCGAGATCGTTGAAGAAGTCTTGACGCGCGGTCCCCTACCTGGCGCGCCAACTGTCGAAACTCGGTTTCGGCAATAGAATTTTTGGGGTCGCAGTCAAGATCGCCAAGCACAATGGGTTAGAAGGAAAAGAGGATTTAGACAGGTTCAGGCCCTCTCGTGAGGTAATACCCTACTCCTGTTTCGGAGGATTCAATCCGCCGAGTGTCTTTATTGATCTCGTGATCTCGTGTGTCTAAAGCTCTTGCTTATGAAATCTGCTATCGCATCTGATATCCCTCAAGGGACGCCCCTTACCCCCCTTATATAGTCTTGGGAGGCAGACTTACAAGTCGGAAACCCTATCTTACTCTAAGTCGGTTTCCTCAATCTTACCAAACCGTAACTATGGGTCGTTGCCTTATCTCAATCAGCAACGTAACACCCAAGTCATAGTTGGTTTACATATTTGACAGGCGCAACCTATCCCTATCTCCAGTCGGATAAGCTTGCCATGTGGATATCCGATTGCCATAATCTCCACAATAGGTCTATTATATCAATAGATTATTCGTAGATTTTTTACATGTGTGCAAAACCCGAGCTCAAAAATTTTAAACTCACATTCACATTATAAAAACTTATCAATTTTTTATACATTTTAAGTCATATATACATCTATATACGTAAGGCCCACCATGCACTACTAATAGGCTAAAAATTTTTATTATATGTGTGTAAAACTCGTACCCAAAAATTTTAAACTCGTGTTCATATTATAAAAATTTAATAGATTTAGTTGAATTTTATACGAATAATTATTATACAAATAAGTAATTTTGTACAAATTTTGAATCATTTCGACATATGTAACATCCTGAAAATCGAAGAAACTGAAATCGGAACGTAAAAATCGGAACTTTCAAAAACCTTCGCTTGTTGCTCTTCCTCAGGTTTGTTGCTTCTTATTTGCCAGCTCAGTTGCATAAATCTAGTTGCGATCAATTTCCTTTTTGGTGTTGTGGATGATTTGGAGTTTGTCGGAGAGAAAAATTCGAAATTCAAAATTAGGAACTTTTAAAAAAATCGGAGCTAAGATGCGAACTTATGAAAATGCGAATTTGTGAAATAGGGTATCATTTGTGGATGGTGGAATATTAATTGGGTATAAAATAGACAATAGAAATATTTAGGGATTTACAAGAAATGCAGGAAATTTTTGGAAACTAAATAGGTGAATTATAGAAATTTAGAAAAAGAATTTAAATAAATATGAAAAATAAATGTGGAAAAATAAAAGTGGATAAAAAGTTGAAAATATAATGCTAAGAATTATTTTTGGAATATTGAAATTTATTTCGAATTTTTAGAAGGGAGGAAAATAGAAATAGGAAATAAGAATTTGAAAATCGAGAAATTATAAAATCGCACTGTTCACGTTGCGCCGGTGCTCGACGCCGTACCGGCCGTACGCGCCCGCCCACGCGCGCGACACGCGCCACGCCGCGCTCGCCGCGCCGCCCCGCCTCGCCGCACCGCGTGCGGGCCCGCCCCACTATCACGCCAAATTCACACCGGAATTTCGTAGCTAATTTGTGCATTACATCCTCGTCCGGAATCAGCCGAGGTACACAAATCGACGTTATTGATAATACGAATCCTCGTCTTAGAAACAATATAAAAGAGTTACACAAATGCAAAGCAGAAAAGAAAATAAAACCGACTTAAGCTAAACTTGACACGAGCGAGCGGAACACCAACTCCACAACTAAACCTTGACGAGAACAAGACTACACCTCCTCGGAGACCTCGATCTCAACCTCTGGCACTGAAGGGGGAAAAAGAAGCAAGACTGAGTACAACCACCGTACTCAACAAGTCACACCGGGAAAGGGGTACATGATGCGAGATAAATAACAAGGAACGGTCAAGAGGCTCAATTTGCATAAATAGCATTGGCAGTATACAATAATAATATTTGAAGACAGTAAAACAGTAGTAATATTTAAGCGATTAAATAAACGCGTCCAACGCTCAAACCACGTTGCAACAGCCCATCCATCCACCCGCACTAGTCATATTCCAACATTTCATTCGAATAAAGAAAATGAGACTAATCAAGGTGAATCGGTCGATCGCCGTAACAGTGGGCACGGCTATTCGAATAGTTTTTACTCGATCGAGGTGTACAAGCTGTACCCACAAGACATAATCTCACAACACATTACCGTGCGCCGGTGCACCACCACGGTGCCCCGGAAAGGAATTGTGACAAGACCCTTCACACAACCCCCTCTAATCAATAGTACCACACCAAGGTTTCGCCCCATTCCCATCGGGCAATGGGCAGCCCCTCTAGTGCCGCGGTGAATCCGGAAGTGATCAACCCTTAAAACCGGGCCGACCCAACTCCATCACGCTCACCCTCTCCGGGATACGTTAACTAGAGACAGCTATGCTACGGGCCCACCATTACCCATGCTTGGCTTGTGGTATGCACGGCATTTCTTCCGGGGTTTCCGAGAACCGGTCCTTAATCGTCATGAGCACGCTAACCAAAGTCCAACCATGTGCTCACGACCCACCTTTCTTATAATTCAATATTATTAAGAACAAGATCATATCTTAATATCACCGGAGGTCAACTTTAACATTAAACTTAGTGTGATTCCCTTAAGTGAGCTAGTTGCGCTAAGCATGACTAAGCAACCTTAAACTATCATCTAGTCACATTGGATCCCAGGTTATCAATGGTATAAGGTAAACAATCCTATGGTTGAGTACAATAGGTATAAACATCCCATGAAATGACATTCTAAAACATATGCGATATTTGAATGAAATGGAGGTATTTACATAAAATAGGTACAATATGGTCAATGTAAGGTATGACTTGCCTTGCTCGAGACGAGGAACTTCGGCGACTACTTCGAAGAGAACGGGCTCGCCGGAAAACTCGGGATCTACACGACAAACAAAGCACTCAACAAACACCCTAAAAAGTCTACTGAAACATCACTGAAAAGTATTTTTAATAGATTCTTGACATTTTTCTGGATTTAATGAAATTTGAATGGACTAAAACGGAGCTCGGATTCAAAAGATATGAATTTTAGAAGTTTAATTGCGATTTTTAAACTAAACGAGAAAAGATTAAATTATTTATTGCGCAATTAAGTCCCGATGACGTCATCCACGCGCGGCTCGGGCGCGACGCATGACGTCGGCGGTGGCGTCGCCCTAGGGCGACGCGCGCACTGCTGCCAGCGCGGGAGACGCGGCGGGCGGATTGCCGCCACGTGGCGCGATCCGAGCGGCCGGATTGCGGCGACGTGGCGCGATCGGGCGGCCGGACGGCGACGATCGGACGGCGCGGATCCGTCGCGATCGGACGGCGCAGATCCGTCCGATCCGCAAGATCGGACGGCACGAGGGCGACGCTAGGGTTAGGGTTAGGGTTAGGGTTCCACGGGTGGCGGCGGCGGCGGGGGCGGCGGCGACGGCCGCGGCGGCGGCGGGGCGGCGGCGGCGACCCGGCGAGCGGTGGCGGAACGGCGGCGGCGACCGACGACGCGGCGCGCGCGAAAAGAAAGGAAGCAACCGAAAACAAAAGAAACCGGGGAGTGGCGGCGAGCTCACTAGGCGGATGAAACGACGGAAAACGGCGGCGACACGGGCTAGAATCAACGGCGAACAAAGGGAAACGAGGCGGAGCTCGAGGGGGTTTTAAAGGGGAGAGAGGAGGCCGAAACGGGCACGGATACGGCGGGGATAAGGTCGCCGGTGTTTTCGAACTCGGAGAGAGAGAGATCTACGGCGGCTGTTTCGGGGCGGCGGCGGTGTTACGACGCGCGGGAAGGCGGGCATGGGTGCGACGGCGCGGGCGGGCCGGCGTGGGGCCCACGCGGCGTGAGCGCGCGAACGCCCAGAAAGAGGCGGGGTGGCGCGGCTATGGCGGCGGCGGCGGGGCCGGCGGGCGCGGGGGCGGCTCCGACAGTGGGGCCCACTGCTCGGTGGCCCGCGGTGCAAGGGAGGCGCGCCAGACTTGCGCGGCGCGGCGGGACGGTGGGCCTCGGCCCACGTCCGGGGAGGGGCGGCGCGCGCGGGAATTGGGCCGACGGCCCGTTACGGCGACGGGCGGGAAAGGAACCGTACGGGCGTACGGAAAAAAGGAAAAAAAAGAAAAAGAAAAAGAAAAAGGGAAAAGGGACTTAATTAAATTCCTGTTTTCTTATTTAATTGATTAAAAATACTTAGAGTGCTCTAAAAATTCCAGTAAAAATCCTGTTAGCGTATTTTGACATGAAGAATTCAAGAAAAATCCTATCATGTCATTTCCATTTATTAATTGCATTTTAAAATTATAGGTTGACTCCAGGTTAATTTCAGAAATTCCGATTATTTCAGGGTAAATTATTTTAAATGAATTAGGGAAAAACCCAGGATGTACAACCTACCCCCTTAAACGGAATCTCGACCAGAGATTCGGAGGTGCTGGCGAAGAGGTGCGGGTGCGCGGCCTTTAGCTCATCTTCTCGTTCCCAAGTAGCTTCTTCCTCGGAGTGATGAGTCCATTGAACCTTGCAAAACCTGATAACCTTGTTTCGAGTCCTTCTCTCACCGACCTCAAGAATACGTGCTGGTCTCTCTACATAGGTTAAGTCCTCTTGGATTTCAATCGTCCGGACTCGCCTACTCTTCGGTACCCTTAAACACTTCTTTAAGCTGGGACACATGAAACACGTCGTGAATACCGTCATGTTGGAGGAAGCTCCGGTGATAGGCCACTTCTCCTCGACGTTCCCGAATCCTGTATGGTCCCACGAAACGTGGTGCCAACTTACCTTTGGTTTGGAAACGGTGTACTCCCGGAGTGGTGTAACGCGAAGATACACAAAATCCCGCTTAAAAAGCGAGATCTCTTCGACGATTATCGCATAGCTCTTACGTCGGAATGCGCAATCTTCAACCTTTCCCGAATCACTCGGACCTTTTCCTCTCGCTTCGCTTATTACTTCGTGCCAAACAATTGGCGCTCACCCGTCTGGTCCCGAACGGGGGTGTGCGACATTTCCGTCCATACAAGTGCTTCATACGGTGCCATTTGAATGCGGCTGGTAACTGTTGTAAGAGAATTCTGCATAGGGCAAGCTTTTGTCCCATGCTTTTCCAAAATCGAGCGCGCATGCTCTCGGCATATCTTCCAAAATCGATTCACTCTCTCGGTTTGGCCGTCTTTTGCGGATGATAGGCCGTGCTTGAAATTCAAACGGTGCCGAGTTCTTCTTGCAACTTCTTCCGAACTTGGAAATAAACGAGTTCCCCTATCGGACACGATCTTCTTAGGCACGCCATGCAAACACATGATCCTTGCGAGATAAAGCTCGCCAACTTCTTCCCCGAGTAGGTAGTATGTCGGTATGAAGTGGGCCACCTTGGTGAGTCGGTCCACCACGACCCAAATCGAGTCATATCCGACGTTGTGCGGGGTAAACCCGTGATGAAATCCATTCCAATTTCTTCCCATTTCCTCTGGAATCGAAGGGGTTGCAACGTCGGCGGCCGTTGATGTTCCGCCTTCACTGCCGACAAACATCATAAAGTGCAACAAACTCGGCTATCTCCTTCCTCATGCGACCCACCAAAACTTTTCTTTAAGATCTTGATACATCTTTGTACTTGCCGGGTGAATTGAGTATTGGGTTTGGTGAACTTCCGTAAGGATCGCCTTTTCAAATCCTTGTCTTCTGGCACACACAATCTCTTTCCCATCCAGATGGTGCCATGTTCGTCTTCCGTAAAACCACGAGCTTTTCCGACTCTCATGTTCTTCTTGAGTTCGGCTATTTCGGGATCGACGCCCGAGCGGCCGAATTTGATCAATGAGAGTGGGTTGGGCTTCCGAGCAGCCACAAAACCAAAATCCACCACTCGTAGATTTAGATTCTCGAATTCCTGCCGCAAGTCGGTCACACATTCCTTCGACACCGAGGGTGGTGCGGTAACTCTTTCGGCTTAGTGCGTCCGCAACCACGTTAGCTTTGCCGGGATGGTAATGTATCCCTAAATCATAATCTTTGATCAGTTCCAACCATCTCCTCTGCCGGAGGTTTAACTCCGGTTGGGTGAAAATGTACTTAAGGCTTTTGTGATCCGTATACACTTCACAACGATTACCAATTTGGTAGTGTCGCCAGATCTTCAATGCATGAACCACTGCGGATAACTCCGGATCATGAGTGGGATAGTTGTTTTCATGTGGGCGCAATTGACGAGATGCATATGCGACCACTTTGCCTTCTTGCATCAACACACATCCCAACCCTTGGCGAGATGCATCACAATAAACTTGGAAGTCCTTTGCTGGGTCGGGCAGTATCAACACTGATGCAGACACCAACTTCCTCTTGAGCTCTTCAAAACTCCTATTGCACTCTGCCGACCACTTAAACTTCTCATCTTTCTTCAACAGTTGAGTCATTGGCTTGGCGATTTTGGAGAAGTTCTCAATGAAGCGGCGGTAGTAACCCGCAAGTCCAAGGAAACTTCGGATCTGCGTAACCGTTTTAGGCGGGGTCCACTTAGTAACTGATTCCACATTTGCTGGATCCACGGCTACTCCTTGGGCATTCACAATGTGGCCGAGGAACTGTACCTCCTTTAACCAGAAAGCACACTTGCTAAACTTGGCATAGAGCTGATGATCTCTCAACTTTTCGAGTACTGTCCGAAGATGTTGCTGATGATCCTCCTTTGACTTAGAGTAGACTAAAATGTCGTCAATGAACACCACCACAAATTTATCCAAGAACTCCATAAACACCTTGTTCATCAGATTCATAAAGAAAGCCGGTGCATTGGTTAACCCAAAAGACATGACCGTACACTCGTACAGTCCATACCTGGTGGTGAAGGCGGTCTTGGGAATGTCCTCTTCCCGAATCCTCAACTGATGATAGCCCGATCGCAGGTCTATCTTGGAAAATACCTTGGCCCCTTTGAGTTGATCGAATAAGTCATCAATCCGTGGTAGGGGATACTTGTTCTTGATAGTAACCTCATTGAGGGCTCGATAATCCACACACATTCTCTTGGTCTTGTCTTTCTTTTCCATAAAAATCACCGGAGCACCCCAAGGCGACGTGCTCGGCGAATATACCCTTTTTGCAACTGTTCATCCACTTGCTTCTTTACTTGGCCAACTCGTTGGCTCCCATCCTATATGGCCTCTTGTGTATTGGAGCGGTCCGGATACTAGGTCAATCCGGAATTCAATTTCCCTTTTGGCGGCATCGAGTTAAATCCTCGGGAAAACTTCGGGGTATTCTCGACGATGGGGATATCCTCTAACTTCACAGGGTCTTGGCCGCCATTTCGGACGATTTCCTGGAAACATGATTCAAACTTGCTACGGGCTTGACTTGCAAGGGAGAGCGGAAAACAATTCTTTCTCCATTCATGTTGACTAAAGTAATGGTGCGACTAGCGCAGTCAATTACTCCCTTATGTCCGGACAACCAATCCATCCCAAGAATGACATCTATGCCTTTGGACCGAAGGAGGATAAGGTTGGCTAGAAACATAGATCCTTGGATTTCTATGGCCACCGAGGGACAATGCGAGTGGTCTCCAAGTGGTTTCCGGGGTTTGAACCCGCATAGGTATCTTAAGTCCCACTACGACAACCCATGTGCCCCAACAAATTGCTTTGAGATAAAAGAATGTGTAGCGCCGTAATCAAATAATACCGTGGCAGGAGTATAGTTTACGGGAAACATACCCAGTATAACTTCGGGAGCGGTCGTGCTTCCTCGGCGGACGCATGATTGACTCGAGCTGGATGAACCTTGGCCCATCGCGTCTTGGCTTCGGACACTTGTCCGCAAATGCCCGGGTCACCACAGTTGAAACAGACTCGGCTTTCCTCCCGAGTCCTTCCTTGGAGGTGGTGGGTGTATTTTTGGGATAGAGTACGTTGTTGCCGACCACGCCACTACGCCGCTTGGAAATTTCTGGGTGATAAGGTCGATGCCGACGAACAATCATGGTAGTAGGTCCATTCGACTTCCGAGGCATGAAACGCGGCCTCTGCGATTTCCCCTGCTGTTGAGGAGGTCGTGTCCGGAATACTTTTCTCTTCTTGATCATCTTGTTGCGCCGATCTTCCGTCGAATGGCCTTGTCAACCAGCTTCTCAAAGTTAGCATATTCTCCGGAGATAAGCTTGTCCGTGAGTTCATCATCCAAACCAGCCAAAAACTTTTCCTGCCTTTCTGCATCAGTGCGCACATCTTCGGGGCATAACGGGCAAGACGATTGAACTCGTGCGGATACTCGAATGCGATGTTACCTGTTCAAGAGAACGGAACTCACGCTTTTTTCGTGCAACTATTCCCGAAGGAATATGCGCGGTCTGAAACTGCGACGAAACTCTTCCAGTAACTGCTGCTCCCGGGGAAGTAACCAAATAGTTGTCCCACCAAGCTGAAGCAGGACCCTGTAACTGATGAGTAGCAAAAGAGACTTTCTCTTGATCCGTGCACTGCAGCAGATCCAACTTCTTCTCTATGGCATGAAGCCAATCATTAGCCTACATGGGATTAGTGGTGCTGGAGAAAGTCGGCGGTCGGACACGAAGGAACTCGCGCTTGGATGGGGGTGGTGGGACGGTAAGCCGATTGTTGTGATCTTGTTCTTTGCATTTGTTGCGCATCTCGCGTTGCATCCGATGGTGTTGTTGTTGCATTTGCTTTGCATCATTGCAGCCATCATCTATGTCCGTGAAGCGAGCACTTGAGCAATGGTGGGACTCTCGGGTGGCGGTGGAGGAGCATTGCCATTGGCGTCGTGAGCCTCGTTGTTGTTGGCACCTGACTGCCCATTGTTGCTGTTCGCCCCGCTGGTCCTGGTGTTCACCATCTGAAGGAGACGACCAACCGAAGAGAGAGAAAAGAAGAAAAACAGACAGACTTAGAACTAATCTTTATTATTTGAATTCAAATGCATTGTTCTGATCTTGACTAAAAACAAGGAAAAGCACCAAACATCCTTAATTGGTCAGTCATATCACACTTGATATCGACGCGGCTATCCACACACAGCAGCCTAACACACAGCAACTACCAAGAAGACAAACTAATTTAAACGGTAAAACTAAAGAGGGCAACTAGAACGATCCACGAGACGAGGAGTCGAAACTGCTTCCTTCCGAAGATCCCCATTCTTCCGAACGGCTCCTGGAGTCCTCGGGTGTCACCTCAGACTTGGACTCTTCTGAATCGGTTGCCGTAGCCCAACCGATCCCGCCTCTTCCCTCCGAGGAATCTTGAGTCTCTTCGGAGTCCATGTCTTCACCAAATTATCGAGCTTGAGTCACTGGAGACGGAGATCCAACCATTACGCCACCTCCGCCCGGATTTGCCGAAGCCGGAGCAAAGGTGAGGCGGGACTGCAGCAGAGGAACTGGAACCGGCGCTGAACTGGAGCGGGTGGAGCCGGAGAAGGCGGTGGAATCCGAGGTGCCAACCGGATACGGACAGCGCGGTGGTGGTCTTCCGAGGCGTAGTGCGGAGTCTAGCCCCAACCGGTGGCGGGAGTCCCTTCAACTCGCTACCTCCTTCTTCGGACGAACCACTTCGTCCTGCGCGCGCGATCCTCGGCATCTTCTTGTCGTTCGGCTCCTTGGTCGCCTTGTGTAGGTCGAGTGCATCCGATCCAGTCCTTTGAGCACAAGCACATGTGACCGAAGGTAGTGTCATTCTCCTCTGCCGTAGACTTGAATGCACCGACCTCGAGGAACTACCTCGACGGGGATGGTAGCGGTAGGAGGAGGTGCGAAGGTCGGCATCATGCGGCTCCCTCATCCCGGCCAACATCGGGTAGGCGGCTTCTTGACAAGCGTGATCGACGTGCCTCCGGAAGCTGTGACCTCCATGTTGGGAAGACACGTTCCCACAAACCCGTGAACCTCCAACCGAACACGGTAGGGCAACTCGCCACCGAGAGGCGCAACTGTTGTATACTCCGGTGCTTCGGGATATCCAACCGCAAGGGCCATACGCGCCGGCTACGCCACGAAACCGTCATCCCTTTTCCCAAGTGCGTCTTGGGGAACCTGCCATCTATAGAAACAAAGGAGTGGGAAAATCAAAACATGCTCAAAAAAACCCACGACCAACATCCCATTTTCGCAATTCCTAAACCCTAGACCGACTCCACTTTTCACAACACCCTTTTTTAAAACATATGCACATGAAAAGAATTAGAGGGCTCTTAAGGTTTCCGTTGGCTTGTCCTACAGTCACGGAAGGCTCGATACCAACTTGTCACGCCCGAAATTCACACCGGAATTTGCAGCCTAATTGTGCATTACATCCTCGTCCAGAATCACCGAGGTACACAAATCAACGTTATTGATAATACGAATCCTCGTCTTAGAAACAATATAAAAGAGTTACACAAATGCAGCGGAAAAGAAAATAAAACTGACTTAAGCTAAACTTGACACGAGCGAAGCGGAACACCAACTCCACAGCTAAACCTTGACGAGAACAAGCCTACACCTCCTCGGAGACCTCGATCTCAACCTCTGGCACTGAAGGGGGAAAAAGAAGCAAGACTGAGTACAACCACCGTAGTCAACAAGTCACACCGGGAAAGGGGTACATGATGCAAGATAAATAACAAGGAACGGTCAAGAGGCTCAATTTGCATAAACAGCATTGGCAGTATACAATAATAATATTTGAAGACAGTAAAAAAAGAGTAATATTTAAGCGGTATTAAATAAACGCCGTCCAACGCTCAAACCACGTTGCAACAGCCCATTCATCCACTGCACTAGTCATATTCCAACATTTCATTCGAATAAAGAAAATGAGACTAATCAAGGTGAATCGGTCGATCGCCCGTAACCGTGGGCACGGCTATTCGAATAGTTTTTACTCGATCGAGGTGTACAACTGTACCCACAAGACACAATCCCACAACACATTACCGTGCGCCGGTGCACCACCACGGTGCCCGGAAAGGAATTGTGACAAGACCCTTCACACAACCCCTCTAATCAATCGTACCACACCAAGGTTTCGCCCCATTCCCATCGGGCAATGGGCGGCCCCTCTAGTGCCGCGGTGAATCCGGAAGCCGATCAACCCTTAAAACCGGGGCTGACCCAACTCCATCACGCTCACCCTCTCGGGATACGTTAACTAGAGACAGGCTATGCTACGGGCCCACCATTACCCATGCTTGGCTTGTGGTATGCATGGCATTTCTTCCGGGTTTCCGAGAACCGGTCCTTAATCGTCATGAGCACGCTAACCAAAGTCCAACCATGTGCTCACGACCCACCTTTCTTATAATTCAATATTATTAAGAACAAGATCATATCTTAATATCACTAGGAGGTCAACTTTAACATTAAACTTAGTGTGATTCCCTTAAGTGAGCTAGTTGCGCTAAGCATGACTAAGCAACCTTAAACTATCATCTAGTCACATTGGATCCCAGGTTATCAATGGTATAAGGTAAACAATCCTATGGTTGAGTACAATAGGTATAAACATCCCATGAAATGACATTCTAAAACATATGCAGTATTTGAATGAAATGGAGGTATTTACATAAAATAGGTACAATATGGTCAATGTAAAGTATGACTTGCCTTGCTCGGAGCGAGGAACTTCGGCGACTACTTCGAAGAGAACGGGCTCGCCGGAAAACTCGGGATCTACACGACAAACAAAGCACTCAACAAACACCCTAAAAAGTCTACTGAAACAGCACTGAAAAGTATTTTTAATGGATTCTTGACATTTTTCTGGATTTAATGAAATTTGAATGGACTAAAACGGAGCTCGGATTCAAAAGATATGAATTTTAGAAGTTTAATTGCGATTTTTAAACTAAACGAAAAAGATTAAATTATTTATTGCGCAATTAAGTCCCCGATGACGTCATCCACGCACGGCTCGGGCGACGTCGGCATGACGTCGGCGGCGCGTCGGCCCTAGGGCGGCGTCGGCCGCACTGCTGAGCGCGCGGGAGACGGGCGCGGCGGCCGGATTGCCGCCACGTGGCGCGATCCGCGGCCGGATTGCGCGACGTGGCGCGATCTGGCGGCCGGACGCGGCGATCGGACGGCGCGGATCCGTCGCGATCGGACGGCGCAGATCCGTCGCGATCGGCGGCGCAGATCCGTCCGATCCGTAAGATCGGACGCAGACTGGCGCGCTAGGGTTAGGGTTAGGGTTAGGGTTCCACGGGTGGCGGCGGCGGCGGCGGACGGCGGCGCGACCGGCAGCGGCGGCGGCGGCGGCGCGACGACCGACGGCGGCGGCGCGCGCGAAAAGAAAAGGAAGCAACAGAAAACAAAAGAAACCGGGGAGTGGCGGTGAGCTCACCGGCGGATGAAACGACGGAAAACGGCGGCGACACGGGCTAGAATCAATGGCGAACAAAGGGAAACGAGGCGGAGCTCGAGGGGTTTTAAAGGGGAGAGAGGAGACCGAAACGGGCACGGATACGGCGGGGATAAGGTCGCCGCGTTTCGGACTCGGAGAGAGAGAGAGATCTACGCGGCTGTTTCGGGGTGGCGGCGGCTGTGCGGCGCGCGGGAAGGGCGGGCACGGGTGCGACGGCGCGGGCGGAGCCGGCGTGGGGCCACGCGACGCGAGCGCGCTGAAGCACTGAGAAAGAGGCGGGGTGGCGCGGCTATGGCGGCGGCGGGTGGGCGGCCGGCGCGCGGGGGCGGCTCGACAGCGTGGGGCCCACCTGTCGGTGGCCGCGGTGCAAGGAGGCGCGCCGGACTTGCGCGGCGCGGCGGGACGGTGGGCCTCGGCCCACGTCCGGGAAGGCGCGCGCGTGGGAATTGGGCGACGGCCGTTACGGCGACAGGCGGGAAAGGAACCGTACGGGCGTACGGAAAAAAGGAAAAAAAAAGAAAAAGAAAAAGAAAAAGGGAAAAGGGACTTAATTAAATTCTGTTTTCTTATTTAATTGATTAAAAATACTTAGAGTGCTCTAAAAATTCCAAAAAATCACTTAGCGTATTTTGACATGAAGAATTCAAGAAAAATCCTATCATGTCATTTCCATTTATTAATTGCATTTTAAAATTATAGGTTGACTCAGTTAATTTGAAATTCGATTATTTCCAAATTATTTTAAATGAATTAGGGAAAAACCAAGGATGTGACACCCACCCCGTGCGTGCCACGCGCCCGCGAGCGCGCGCGCGCGCCCCGCGCGTGCCCACGCCGGACCCCGCCCTCGCGTCCGCCACCACGCGCCGTCGCCCCTGCCCGTGCCTTGCGCCATCGTCGCCGCGCGTCGCCGACCCACGCCGGACCCGCCGGCGCTCGCGCGGGCGTCGCCAACCCGCGCCGCCCGACCCCTTGCGCCGCCACGTGGCAGCCGCCCCGCCGGCCCCCCTTCCCTCCCGTTTCCTTTCCCCGGCCGCGCCTATAAAAGGCCGGCGTCCCCCGCCCCTTTCCCGCACCGCCGCCGCCTCTCCCTTCTTCAAAACCGGACTTTTTCGAAATTTTGTTTTGCGTCGTTTTTGAATCCGAATTTCGTTTAGATCTTTCTCGCCACTTAAATATGTTTCTCTTTTTGTGCTCGGACCTTCAAAACCTCGAGAACCAATCCCTCCGCGGATATTTTCAAATCCATTTTCTCGAACAAATCGCGATCGTCGCTTTGCAAAAACCCTAAGTCATCGACCCGATGTCAAAACTTGGAGTTTTCCCGGGCGATCTTAGTACAAACTCAAGTAGGAATTTGGGCTTAGCGCTTGGAATCGTTTCTGAGGCTTTTTCGGATCTTTTTCGACCTTTTGGTGTTATATGGGATTATAATCGGATTCGATTGATCTTTCGCATGTACAGGTAGCACCTGAAGAGACCAGCATCGACCCCGTTAAAGACACCACTCCACAAGCGTGCGAGCAAGGCAAGTCATCACACTCTTTGAACATATTGATCCTACTTTGCGAAATGATATTGATTTCAATTACAAATTGCATGCTATACACAAATGAGTACCTATGCTTGATATACCCTGCTTTGATGTTGATTACCATTAGAATTATTCTTTGTAACCTTCGATGTGATATGACCGGAGGCTAACTTTGGTAAAAATGCTTAGCCCTGCTTATACTAGATCCCTGCATACTCATGATTTTATAAAGAAGCTTTGTGCTTGGGCAACTACCTTAGGGAAGGTAGTTGAGATGCGGCCTGTGGAGACATGAGCGCCACATGGCCATGAGAATAGCCGGGAAACGAGCCAGTACAACCGTACTTCTCGAATGGGTATAGACCTAGCTGACTAGATAGCCAAGCAGAGGCAGTATCCTTGCATAGATGGTTCTTTATGATGTGGTTTGTGTGATGAGGATGAGGCTGCGGCCTATGTTGTGGATGGTGGAATTAAATCGATATTAATTGAACTTAAAGATTGAGGAAGTTTTCCCTTACCCCGGGTGCGCCAGAACTCCTCTCACTGCTAGAAAACAACGTAACTTTCGTGTCATGGCATGTGGGACTGTGCATGTACAGTCCATTGTACCCCTTTGATGTAATATTATGGACCTATGTATCACTTTATGGCATCCTATTAAAGATCTTATTCTACCATGCTTGTTTGGTTGAAGATCATTTAAAAACAACTTGAAGAGAAATCACCTAGGAACCATGACCTTAATAGGTCCAGCCTCTTAATTCATCTATCTCCTTCAGATGGCGCATCGTCGCAGAGCTGCAAAGAACCAACGAGAACCCACCGGAGCCTAACCCCTCCACTCGGCGGAGGTTATGGCTTTGAGACCCAGCTGCTCCAAGCAATCGCCAACAACCAGGGGAGTCGAGGAGGATCAAGCATAGGAGAGTTTATGCGAGCTAAGCCACCGACCTTCTCTACGGCCGAAGAACCCATGGATGCTGAAGATTGGTTGAGAGTGATAGAGAAAAAGCTAACCCTCGTCCGAGTTCGAGAAGCAGATAGAGTCATCTTCGCCACTAGCCAGCTGGAAGGTCCCGCAAGTGACTGGTGGGACACCTACAAGGAGACTCGGGTTGAAGATGCCGGAGAACCGACATGGGAAGAATTCATGGCTGCGTTCCGTGAAAATTTCGTACCAGTGCGGTTATGAGGATGAAGAAAAATGAGTTCCGCAGGCTGCACCAAGGAAACACCTCAGTACAAGAGTACCTGAACAAGTTTACCCAGCTTGCCCGTTACGCCACAAGTGACCTGGCGGACGAAGAAGAAAAGATGGATAAATTTATCGAAGGACTAAACGACGAGCTGAGAGGACCAATGATCGGACAAGACCACACCAGCTTCCAAAGCCTCATCAACAAGGTCGTACGGCTTGAACATGATCAAAAGATGGTAGAAAATAACCGCAAGAGGAGGCTTGCTATGGCCCGCCCATTTCAGGGAGCGCCTCAACGTCCCAAGGGAGCCACCCCGTCGGATGGAAGCCAAACGTTCGCAACCGGTCGTTCCCCGTACCCGACCATGTCAACAGGCCGCACCTCGGTTCCGTACACCGACGCCAACCCTAGCCGCTCCAGAAGAAGGAATGTGAACTGCTTCAATTGTGGAGAGTTCGGGCACTACTCCAACAGCTGCCCCAAACCACGCAACACTCCCGTGCGCACCGACGCCAATGCAACGACCGTCCGAGGAACCCCCACTCCTGCTACGGGACGCGGTCTGTTTAGGACCCCGCAACCCAATGAGACGGCCACCGGATTTCGACGTGGCCGGGTGAATCATGGGTGTGCTTGAGAAGCGTAGGAGGATCGAACGTGCGATGGGTATGTTCTCTATCAACTCTACCCCGTTAAAGTCTTATTTGATTACGGAGCATCGCATTCATTCATATCTTCACAAGTAAGCAAACAACACCACCTACACCAAGTAGAACTTAAGAGACCCATGTTGGTACACTCGCCTGGGGGAAACATAACCGTACCCCATGCTTGCATCAATGTGCCCATACGGATTAGGGACGTGGTATTCCTTTCAAACCTCATGGTGCTATCACTCCAAACCATTGATATCATACTCGGGATGGATTGGTTGACCAAGAATAATGGAATCATAGACTGCAGTCGAAGGGAAGTCACGGTATCCACCCCATGGGGATCACCAATGAGCATAACTATGGACCAAAACCCGAAGCTATGCGAGCAAGCTGCGGGAGTATTCACCATGCTACCTCTGAGCGGGATGCCAGTGATGCAAGAATACCCGGACGTATTCCCCGAGGAATTGCCCGGAATGCCCCCGGATCGCGACATAGAATTTATCATCGACCTAATGCCTGGTACTGCCCCCATATCCAAGAGACCTTACCGAATGCCAGCCAACGAGTTAGAAGAACTCAAGAAGCAAATCAGAGAACTACAAGAGAAAGGATTTGTATGCCCCAGTTCTTCTCCCTGGGGAGCTCTAGTACTCTTCGTCAAGAAGAAGGATGGGAGTATGAGGATGTGTGTGGACTACCGATCGTTGAATGAAGTGACTATCTAAAACAAGTACCCACTACCTCGAATTGATGACCTATTCGATCAACTTAAGGGTGCGCAAGTGTTCTCAAAGATTGATCTTCGGTCGGGATATCATCAGTTGAAGATTAGAGCCGGAGATATTCCCAAAACGGCGTTCTCTACACGTTACGGCTTATATGAGTTCACAGTAATGTCCTTTGGATTGACCAATGCCCCGGCATATTTCATGAATCTGATGAACAAGGTATTCATAGAATACCTGGATAAATTCGTAGTGGTATTTATCGACGATATACTTATCTACTCCAAGAACGATGAGGAGCATGCGGAGCATCTACGATCTTGGAAAAAACTGCGAGAGCACCAGTTGTATGCAAAATTTAGCAAATGCGAGTTCGGCTCAAGGAAGTCGCTTTTCTTGGCCATGTAGTCTCGGGGGAGGAGTAGCGGTATACCCGCCAAGGTCGAAGGCATCACGGAATGGAAGGCACCCAAGTCGAACGGAAGTTCGGAGTTTCTTGGGCTTGGCCGGATATTACCGAAGGTTCATCGAAGGGTTTTCCACCATAGCCCGACCTATGACTCAACTTCTGAAGAAGGAAAAAAAGTTTGAATGGAACGAGAAGTGTCAAGAAGCCTTTGACCAACTAAAAGAAAAGTTAACCACCGCGCCAATCTTAACCTTACCTGACAACCGGAAGGATTTCGTGACGTACGGTGATGCGTCTCGGCAAGGACCAGGGAGGCGTATTAATGCGGGATGGAAAGGTCGTAGCATATGCCTCGCGACGATTCGACCCCACGAGGAGAACTATCCCACACACGACCTGGAATTAGCGGCGGTTGTTCATGCATTGAAGATCTGGAGACACTATCTGATCGGGAACCACTGTGATGTATATACGATCACAAGAGCTTGAAATACTTCTTTCCTCGATCCGATCTCAACCTACGACGAGACGATGGTTGGAATTGATCAAAGATTACGATCTAGGAATCCATTACCATCCCGCAAGGCAAATGTAGTGGCCGATGCGTTAAGCCGCAAAGCCCAATGCAACCATATGGGATTGGAAGGTATGGCCAGTGAGCTCCAAGAAGAAATGGCTCGGCTTAATCTGCACTGGTTCCTCACGGAGAAGTAAACTCACTGGAAATCCAACCCCTTCGAGGACTCAAATAGAAGAGGCTCAAAAGGAAAATGAGGAAACCCGGAAATCAAAGAGCGCATGGCGCGGACGCGCTAAGGAATTTTCGGTAGACGACAAGGGAACCCCGTGGTACAAGAAAAGAATCTGCGTGCCTGAACAAGGTGGTTTGAGGGGGTTGATCCTAAAAGAAGCACACGAATCGGCATATTCATTACATCCAAGAAGCACGAAATTGTACCAGGATTTGAAGGGAGAATACTGGTGGCCCAATATGAAGAAAGACGTAGCGAATACGTCGCCGTATGCGATGTATGCCAAAGGGTGAAAGCGAGCATCAACGACCGGCGGAGCTTACTGCAGCCGCTCAAGATTCCCGAATGGAAATGGGACGAGATAGGCATGGATTTCATCGTTGGACTACCCAAAACCAACTGGTTATGATTCCATTTGGGTAATAGTAGATCGGCTCACCAAGACCGCGATTTATTCCCGTAAAGACTAGCTACAACGTGCCAAGCTAGCGAACTATACATGAGTAGGATTGTATGTCTCCATGGTGTACCAAAAGGATTATATCGGATCGTGGTACCCAATTCACGTCTCATTTCGGAGCAAAGTTCACGAGGCACTCGGAAGTCACCTTGCCTTCGCACACTTACCACCACGGCACGGGCGGACCGAAAGGACAAATCAAGTCTTGGAAGATATGTTGAGAGCTGTGCGTTGGATTTCATCAAGGATTGGGAGAAATGTTTACCGTACGCCGAGTTCTCCTACAACAACAGCTACCAAGCCAGTCTAAAGATGTCACCAAACGAAGCCCTATTTGGTCGCCGATGCCGAACCCCATTGATGTGGTCAGAAACCAGTGAACGAGCCGTATTCGGGCCTGACATAATCAAAGAGGCCGAGGAAAAGGTTCGCCTGATCCGGGACCGATTACAAGCTGCCCAATCTCGACAAAAGAGCTACGCGGATACCCGTCGAAGAGAATTAGAATTCAAAAAAGTGACTATGTGTATCTAAAAGTCTCACCACTACGAGGAACTCGGAGGTTCAAGGTCAAAGGAAACTCGCACCGAGATATGTGGGCCCATTCTTGATAAACGCTAGAAGAGGTGAAGTGGCCTACCAGCTGGAGTTGCCTGAGAACATCTCCGATGTCCACCCAGTATTCCATGTGTCGCAGTTGAAGAAATGCCTGCGGGTGCCAGGAGAGCAAACTCCTTTGGAAACCATTCATATCAACAGTGATCTCACCTACCCGGAGCATCCAATAAAGATACTGGACGAGGCAGAAAAGGAGACACGGACCAAGTCATGGCGCATGTACAAAGTACAATGGAGCAACCACACTGAAGAGGAGGCTACCTGGGAAAGCGAGGATTTCCTGAAGACGGAATACCCATACCTACTTAGCAACCGGTAAGAAATCTCGGGGACGAGATTTATTGTTAGGGGGTAGGTTTGTAACATCCTGAAAATCGAAGAAACGAAATCGGAACGTAAAATCGGAACTTTCAAAACCTTCGCTTGTTGCTCTTCCTCGGGTTTGTTGCTTCTTATTTGCCAGCTCAGTTGCATAAATCTAGTTGCGATCAATTTCCTTTTTGGTGTTGTGGATGATTTGGAGTTTGTCGGAGAGAAAAATTCGAAATTCAAAATTAGGAACTTTTAAAAGAAATCGGAGCTAAGATGCGGATTTATGAAAATGCGAATTTGTGAAATAGGGTATCATTTGTGGATGGTGGAATATTAATTAGGGTAAAAAATAGACAATAGAAATATTTAGGGATTTACAAGAAATGGGAAATTTTTGGAAACTAAATAGTTCAATTATAGAAATTTGGAAAAAGAATTTAATAAATATGAAAAATAAATGTGGAAAAATAAAAGTGGAGAAAAAGTTGAAAATATAATGCTAAGAATTATTTTTGGAATATTGAAATTTATTTCGAATTTTTAGAAGGGAGGAAAATAGAAATAGGAAATAAGAATTTGAAAATCGGGAAATTATAAAATCGCACCGTTCACGCTGCGCCCAGTGCTCGACGCCGTACCGCGCCCGCCGCGCGCGCGACACGCGCCACGCCGCGCTCGCCGCGCCCCCCTGCCTCGCCCCGCCTCGCCCCCCGCCGCGCGCACGCGCACGCGCGCGCGCGCGCCCACGCCGGACCCGCCGCGCCGCGCCGCGCGCGCGCCATACCGGCCCTGCCCGTGCCTTGCGCCATCGTCGCCGCGCGTCTCGACCCGCGCCGACCCCGCCCGCGCTCGTGCCGCGCGTCGCCGACCCGCGCCGGACCCCCGCCCGCGCCGCGCGCCGCGCCCACCCGCGCCGCCCGACCCCTTGCGCCGCCGCGTGGCGCAGCCCCGCCGCCCCCTTCCCTCCCGTTTCCTCCCCCGCCGCGCTATAAAAGGCCGGCGTCCCCCCCCTTTCCCCGCACCGCCGCCGCCTCTCCCTTCTTTTCCCGAGCGCAACGCCGTCACCGCCGTGAGCCGAAGTCGCCCGTGCCTCGCCGTGCCTCCCGAGGGCCGCCATCGCCGGTAAGCCCCGCCGCCGCCCCTTTTCCCTCGTGCGCTAGCGCCGCCGCCGCCTCTTTTTGGCCGAGCCCCTCCGAACACATTAAGGGCAATGAACAGTGGCGCAGAGAAAATAAAGAAAAAGAAAAAGAAAAAAAGAAAAAGAAAAATAGGAAAAATTTTAGAAAATTTGGAAAAATATTTTGGAAAGGTTTGATTAAAATTTTGGGCAAAATTAAATTATTTTCTTGTATGTTTTCTCGGTGCGAAAATTTGAAAATCAAAACCGGACTTTTCGAAATTTTGTTTTGCGTCGTTTTTGAATCCGAATTTCGTTTAGATCTTTCTCGCCACTTAAATATGTTTCTCTTTTTGTGCTCGGACCTTCAAAACCTCGAGAACCAATCCCTCCGCGGATATTTTCAAATCCATTTTCTCGAACAAATCGCGATCGTCGCTTTGCAAAAACCCTAAGTCATCGACCCGATGTCAAAACTTGGAGTTTTCCGGGCGATCTTAGTACAAACTCAAGTAGGAATTTGGGCTTAGCGCTTGGAATCGTTTCGAGGCTTTTTCGGATCTTTTCGACCTTTTGGTGTTATATGGGATTATAATCGGATTCGATTGATCTTTCGCATGTACAGTAGCACTGAAGAGACCAGCATCGACCCCGTTAAAGACACCACTCCACAAGCGTGCGAGCAAGGCAAGTCATCACACTCTTTGAACATATTGATCCTACTTTGCGAAATGATATTGATTTCAATTACAAATTGCATGCTATACACAAATGAGTACCTATGCTTGATATACCCTGCTTTGATGTTGATTACCATTAGAATTATTCTTTGTAACCTTCGATGTGATATGACCGGAGGCTAACTTCGGTAAAAATGCTTAGCCCTGCTTATACTAGATCCTTACATACTTATGATTTTACAAAGAAGCTTTGTGCTTGGGCAACTACCTTAGGGAAGGTAGTTGAGATGCGACTTGTGGAGACATGAGCGCCACATGGCCATGAGAATGATGAACTAAGTTTGATGAAAATTGAAAGTACTATACAAATATTTTAGACTGGGGCGGCCGGATGATTTGGGTGGATTCCGGAAAAGGCAAGTGCCGACCCTGGTCAATTAAGGACCGAGCCATGAGATAGCCGGGAAACGAGCCAGTACAACCGTACTTCTCGAATGAGTATAGACCTAGCTGACTAGATAGTCGAGCGGAGGCAGTATCCTTGCATAGATGGTTCTTTATGATGTGGTTTGTGTGATGAGGATGAGACTGCGGCCTATGTTGTGGATGGTGGAATTAAATCGATATTAATTGAACTTAAAGATTGAGGAAGTTTTCCCTTACCCCAGGTGTGCCAGAACTCCTCTCACTGCTAGAAAACGACGGCCAGCGTGCATGAGGGCTTAAGTTCATGGAGCGGGTACTGCCAAAGTGAGGTTATCGAAAGGCTTTGCCGTGACCGTCTCATGTGTTGGGACGTAGGCTCATTTGTTGGGCTGTCACGGAGTACGGGTAAAGTGTACATCCACTGCAGTGTGAATGAATCAATCTATTCGAATAGCCGTGCTCGTGGATATTGAGCGTCGTGACAAGACTTTCACTTGGCTAGACTTTAAACTTAAAAATGCTGTGATGGGTTTGCATGATGATTTCTTTCGCTGGTGGATCAACTTCTCGAGAGGCGAGAAGGGGTGGACTCCCCAGAAAACCATAACGAATCAGAGGCGGGAAGCCATCCTTGGAATCACGATGGATGATAGACAGAACCGTCGCCGAATTAAAGAACCATGGAACTAAAACTTGACTTGGCTAGTTGTTAGGCTTGTGAAAAGATTTATGAAAATTGGCTTTATGCAAAAGAGCTCCAGCCATTCCTTGAATAACCCTATCATATGCATCACTTCCGTGTTGGCTTGCTGAGTACGGTTGGTACTCACCCTTGCTATACGCACAAACCTTCAGATGGTGGGAATGAAGAATCGGAGGATCCTTACGCCTACTACCGGGAAGGCGAAGAAGCCGATGACGCTTACTAGGTCTTAGTCCCAGTCGTTGCACTGTGGCAACAGACATGCCGCGCCTTTATTCATTGCCGTATCTAATTTCGCTTTTGTGTTGTATTCGGACCATGAGGTCCTGTGTGGTGAACATTGCCTTCGGGCCTATCGTTGTAATAATTTTGTTGTAAGACTATTCGTGCACGTGCACATGATTATTCAGTCTTGTATTTCGTGGGTACCAAACTACTCGATCCGGGAAAATGGTACTAAGAACACGAAAGATTCCGTCCAAAAACGGAGGTCCACAACATATGGGACTCAAGATGCATTACTAACCAAAAATTCTAGTTAAATATGTGTAAAACTTGAACCGAAAATTTTAAACTCTTGTTCATACTGTAAAAACTTATTAAATTTAATTAAATTTTATAGAAATAATTTAATATATAAAAAAAACAATTTTGTATAAATTTTGAAGATATTTATATATATGAAATCATTTTGGGTTAAACCTTTTAAATCTAAACCTAAACTAAATTTTAATGGTTTAATCTATTTATAGATAATTCTATTGATTTATTGAAATAAATTTATGGATAATTTAAATGGATAAAGGAACCATTCCCATCCTAATGTGACCGCGTCAGCAAAGAGGGCAGCGGAGGCCATGCCGCAGACCGGCGCCATCAGATTGTTGCTCGTCTAATACATGCATGCTTTTACGTTACGTGCATAATGCTTGTAGGAGGCAGCCAATGGAATGCCGGCTCACAGGATGCTACGGTGCACACGTACTCAATTTTACATTCAATGCATGCATTCCACTGATCCCGCGCGCGACCAGTCCTAGTTTCATCGAACAATTTTATAAATTATTTTATTATTTTGATGAGTCCCACCAAACTATTTTTTTCCCTCTCTCTTCCTTTTCTTCCTTGCTATTGCAGCGACGTTCACGCCATCGCGGCCGTCCACGCTCACCCGCGCCGCACACGTCGTGGCCGTCCGCGTGCCGTCCGCGCTCGCCCGCGCCATCCACGCGGTCGTTGTCGTCCGCGCTCGCCTGTGCCCGCCCGCCTGCCGAGCTCACTCTAGCGCCCATGCTCGCCCGCGCCGTCAACACCATCGCGGTCGCCCACTGGGTCCGTGCCCCGGCCGAAGGAGCTCGCGGCGGAGCTCCCTCTAGCGCCCGCCCGCGCCGTCGCGTCTGCAATCGCCCGCGTCGTCGCGCCTGCGCCCACCCGCGCCCCGGCGGAGCTCCCGCTCGCCCCCGCGTCGACGCCGCTCCTGCTCGCCCCCACGCCCTGGCCGACGAAGCCCACGGCGCCGCTCCTGCTCCCGCTCGCGCCCCGACCGGCGCCCCGCGACGGCCGAGGAGCAGCGGCGCCCACCCGGCGAAGCCGCATCCGCGTTGGTGGAGGAGCCGAGCCCCATGGTGCTCTTCCCTCCCAGCGACGCCTCTCCCTCACGCCATGAAACGGCCGGGAGTCCTAAGTGCTGGTGTAGTCGCAGTTTCACGTGGCTAGGAAATAGCCCCCTTTCGCGGATGATACGATCTCCTTCTCTCTTTCGAGTTTCATGAAAAAGCTGATGTGACGCCTTATTAAATGTGAAATCTCATTGAAACGGGCTTGATATGGTTTCGCGTCTTTGAACTGTGTCGATGATATGGTGGCGCACTTTCATTCTGCGAGGAAGATATATTTTCATAAATATCTTCAAAGTATGTATATATGTGTAAAATCATGAAAAATAATATATATTTCAAAATTTAATTCCTCATCTTATGTCTATAAAAACCAACTCCGAAAGACTGAGCTAGAATATCTTAAAATTAACAAAGTCATCACATCGATGGATATATCACTTAGCACTAAAATAATAATTAGTCGTAAATGCGAGCATCTCTATGACTTGAACCTGGTGGGCTGGTTTCATTATAAGAAACCTAATTAAATTGGGCTAAACTTACTTTGTGCAATATAGTTTCAAATTATTATCTCATTATCTCTCCCTTTCTTGATTTTCATAAGGTGTATTTTAAGTTGAAGGAGGTTATGCTTTGCAGTAGACATCTTACCAGTAACTAAGACTTTCTTTATTGAAATTATAGTACATAGATTCAAAAATTGTCATTCACAAAATGTTGGTTTCGCTGATATAAGGAACATATTTTTAACAGAAATGATGGGGTGTGTGGTCACGATTTAATCTTGAAGACTTCGAAAATAAATTATCGCGGTATCATCTACAAATACGCTTTAAAAAATTCAACGGAGTATTTTCGTACATATTTCATGAATAACAGAGAATCTCATTAGTTCACATTGTTTATTTATATGTAAGGATTGGCAACGTATCACGTGAAAACAGGGATTATGATGCAACCTTAGAAACTTTTTATCTGCACCACACGATAATCATTCAACGGCTTGGGGAGGAGATTGGACTTTTTGCACTTTAGAGCAACTCCAATAACATGACTATTTTTACTTTTCATTTGTCAATTTGGCTAGCTAGCCAAAAAGATTTGGCTTCAAATCTGCTGCACACTTACTCTCTATTTCAGACTCTCTAAATCCTCACGACTAATTGTCTCTCCAAAAATCTGCACTCTACATTCACTTCAACAAACTCTTCATTTTGCACTCTCCATATTCCAAAGGCTACTTTTATAAAAACCTTTCAACGGCTTTTAGAACGTTCTCTCCATTAATAAACAATAAACATTAACTCAAACCTTTTAGAACTTTCATAAAAAGCTTTCAAAGTGTGCATTTTTTTATAAAAGGTATAAAAAGGTGTTTCTATCATCATCCATCAGCCACACTGCCTGTTAAATACAAAATCTGATGCATTGATGTACATTTCTGAAATGGAATAAACATATTGCATACATCCAGGGGAAAGGACCAGGCCTGTCCAGTTCATACCATTCCAAGATTAATGGTGGAAATGGTATTTTGAAAGATCGATGTTACGAAGAGAAGAGTTATCTGATGAATTCATACCGCATGACTGAGTGTAGGTGGTTTGGAAGTAAGCTCATCCTGTGAAAGTATTGCATAATCGGTGTATGTCCCTCTTATGGCTGTTGGATGCAAAGCACCAAACACTTCTTGCCCAATAGTAAATGATGACACAGAAGTCCGATTGTTCAGGTCAACTGCATTTTGCTTAATTCCGGGCTTCAAACAGAGTATAACTTAACTCAAAACTGTTGTAGACTTATTTGGTCTCTAATTCCATGAAAATTGGGATTGAGGTCACCTGGCCTTTTGGTTCCTAAAAGAAATTGAGAACACAGTATTTCTCAGTTGGCGATCACAGATTATAAACCTACTGCTGATTGCACTCCTTCCCTACCTAGTTCATATAGCATTAAATAAGAATCCATCACTCTGTTGCATTAGCAGGTATCACCAAGCATCAGTGACTACTAATTAACAGTGCAAAGCTTGACCCAAAACGTGCACCCGTGCCAATTTTTTTTGTACCCAACATATGGAAAATAGAAAAAGAAAATGTGATCATTTTATCGGACGGTTCTCAAGGGAGGGGAGTTCAGAATGAAGCGCTCACTCGCAGGTCCAGTGGGTTGATGGAGACGGCCCGCGCGTGCACGAGCACCTCCCCTGGCTTCAGATCGGGCACCGGCACCCCCTGCCTCACCTCCAGCACCTCCGGCCCTCCACACCGAGGCACCACCATGGCGCGGCAGCTCTTCTCCCTCGCCACCGCCACCACCATGGACGCCGCCCACGGCCCGGCGATCCGCCGACGAGTCCTCGCGGCCCTCCACCACATTGCCGGCGAGGACATGGAGCCTCCTAAGACCTAGGCCCTAATGGTGGTGGCGGCGACGACGTTCCCGCGAGACGAGGAGCGAGGTGGCAATGGCGGCGACACCCTCTCGGGTTGGGAAACCGACCGGAGAAGGAGAGAGCTAGCGCGGCGGATGAAGGGGCGGCTCGAGGAGAGAGCTAGCGCGGCGCACGGAACGGGGGAGAGATAGTGCTCGATCTGCGTCGGATGGATGTGGGTCTCACCGTTGGCTAGTCACTTTGGCTGGCCAAGTTTGACTAGTGGAGGGAGGGATTTGGCCAGCCAGATGGCTTAGCCATCCTTTTGGAGAGACTGTTGGAGGACTATTTTTTACTAGAATGGCTATAATTTAGCTTGGAGAGTCATTTGGCTAGGCTCTTGGAGTTACTCTTAGTGCTCGCCGATCAGTTCTTCCAACGCTGCTATTTTGCGAAAACCCCTCTGTGTTCCAAACCCACCATCTCCTCTTCGCCCACACTGGCGATATCCAGAACTCGAGAATCACATGCATGATATCCAGTCCGCCTCGCCGTGCTGCCCCTCCGCCAGATTAGCCGCTGGCCGGCCCTTTTCCCGTGCCCCTCCGGCGCCACCACTGGGCCCCTTCGATTTATGTCGGGTGATGTCATCAGTCGGCTACTCCTCGCCGGCGTAGTCGGTGTCGCCCTAGCAACCGCCTCCCGTCGCTCACCGTCAAGCTCCTTCACTCCCGCCTCGACCTCCTCACCGGTCTCTCCCCGCTCCTCCTCTGCGCCCTATCCTCATCCGCCCTGCTGCACGCGCTCCGCCTCCACTGCCTCCTACGTCGAGCCTAGAGGGTGTTCGACGAAATGCCACACCCAGCACCGTCTCCTGGACCGCGCTCATCACCGCCTACATGGATGCTGGGGACTATGCAGTGAAATAAGCTTCAATTTAGTGTATGCTAGGGACTACATGGATGTATTGTGCATTGTACTGTAATAGATGAAAATGTAGAGGAAATAATGCTTAGTTGTAGCTACGTAATTCTGGAACTTGCAGTTGTACTAAAGTGGTAGAAGTATGTTGGCTGCCATGTATGTTAGCTGTTTTGGTAGAAGAATTGCATTGTCTAAGCAATTGGCAGTAAATTGCTTAGATCACAAGCTCTTATAAACCGGAAGAGGGAAGTGAAATGGTGAGGTGGTGTAGCATCACTGTTCAGAGATGTATGCATGGTGAGGAAAGAGAAATTGTACTAAAGTGCATGATGTCCTAGTGATGTACTAGGTTGAATAAACTAGAAAATAGTCCAACCCTGGTTCAGAGTTCTAGGCCATATGGATAAGATCTTCAAAATTATTGCGTGAATCTAAAATCTTTTTCCGCAGTACAACCTCCACTGTATCTTCAGGCAACTTCCCTATAAAATTATGAGACATAGAAATCAAATATGTGATCAATAATAGTGTAGAAAAAAGCCTTACAAAAGCAAATAATACAATACAAACCTTTTACATCTTATGTCCCATCTCTTCATAATATAAATCGTTGGCATCTCATTTTAATTCTCGTCTCTAAGCACTTGTTTGATATGACGACACGGGATGCCATAGGACTCATATAATTTACAGGAGCACCGCCCAAACATGTTGGACTTGTTCAACTCAACCACTCGCTCTTTTCCAGATATACCGATGATGGTGTAACTTTTTATATATTCAAGCTCTGTAATGCCTTGAATAATGCAATGGTCTCTTTGCAGCTACGATTTGCTCCTGAAATTTATTAAACACTTCATGTGTATATATCATACTACATTGCTTCTCAATGGCCCATGGTGTCATCATTATAGGAGTGCTGTGAAGGCTTGCATTTTCAGCTTTCAACTCCTCTTGCCGCTGACACTCCAAAGTTGTGTCAAACCTAAGCCACAACTTGACAAATATCAATTTTTGACAAATGAAACTGTTAAAAAAGAATTTGCACTCTCCGATCGTGACGTAGTTCGACGGATTCCTGCTAGAGATATGTCCATAAAGTATGCTGGAATCCATGATTGACGAATGTCAAACTTTGTGGAAAACCAATCATTTCCCTGGAGTGCAAAATCTGTTATGATAGAAAACCATTGTGACTCAAAATCATCAGAACTCTCGGATCCCCAAACACACTTATTAAGTCTATCCCAAAACTCTTTATCCTCTCTTATATGGGGCCCAACCTTCTCAGGTACCTTTTCCATGATATGTCACATGCAAAGTTTGTGAACTATATCTGGTAGAATCTGAGGAATAGCAGCTTTCATGCTCGCATCTTCGTCAGTTATGATTAGATGAGGTGCTACTCGACCCATAGCCTTAAGAAAGGTCGTAAACAACCATACATATGACTCGATATTTTCATTTGCCAAGAATGCTGCCCCGAGGAAAACACTTTGCAAGTGATGATTGATTCCAGTAAATGGCACACAAATCATGTTATACTGGTTAGTGGCATATGTTGAATCTACTGAAACCACATCACCAAAAACACTATAGTTTTTCCTGCTTAAGGCATCTGCCCAAAACACACGAACAAGTCATCTTTGTTCATCTACCATAAAGTCATAAAAGAAGGCGGGATTTACTTCCTTCTTTCGCTCAAGTTGTGCCACAAACATTTGTGCATCTCCATCCTTGATTTTGGTCCTTAGGTCACGGTAATAGTTTTGCAAATCTCTTAGCGTGCACCCAACATTCTGAAACCCACCCTCACTAGCATGTAGGAGTCTATATGCTTGTGAGGTGCCAACACTAGCCTTATGACAGTTGAACAAAGTACTCTTTGTCCTCTCGCTAACCTTACGGTTGGATTTGAGCAAATGCCTCTTATCTGGTGATACAAAACCATGGTTGTGCTCCTCAACCACTGAAATTATCCGATACTTGTTGTCACTGTTAAGCTTGACAACAATACGTGCCTCACAACCACATCTGGTTTCCATCACATTATGTGTATTTCTCTTTTCCTGGATTCTTCAATAACATTTTCTATCTTATCCTGTCTGTACCCTTCCCTTGAACAATAATACCGCTTGTAGCATATTTCGTTGGATTTCTTCTTGTGCTGACCAACACGAACAGAGAAACCAACTTCATGTGCATACGATTCGTAAAATTTCTTCATATCTTCCAGTGTATCGAACATCATTCCAACCACAGGCTTCAAATGTTCTTTGCAATCCGGTGTAAATAAAGAACTTTGCGTGATTATATTGCTTACACACGCCGTATTGGACACCGGAGAGCCGACAACATGGAACCTTCCTCCTATGAGTCCTTCGATGGAGATAGAATCATCAATGGAGACAGCGGGATCAATGTTTTCAGCTTCAATAACGGCGACGGCGTGATCAACGTTGATGGTCTGCCATACAACTATGTTAGGGTTAGATTCCAAATATTTGCCATCACACAGAGGGAAGTACCTTGGCGCATACCATGTTCATGACGTCGGTCGGGCCGACTACTGGGACTGCGATCGTGGAGGGCTGTGGCGGCTGGCCCGGAGAGCTACGGCGATTGGGACAACGATCGTGGAGGACGGCGTCGGCTGGCCACGTGTCTACTGGCCCGGTGATCACTGAGGGCTGTGGTGGGGAGCTGCGGCTGCTGGGGCAGATATCATGGAGGTCGGTGATGGTTGGGCACGCGTCGGTTAGGACAGATATCAGCGACGATTGGGGCCGGAGAGCTACGGCGGTTGGGCCAGAGAGCTGCGGTGGCTGGGCTAGAGAGCTGCGGCTGGCGCATGTATCTCGGAGGCCGCCGGCGGCAGTTGCGGCGGCGACCAGTGATGCACACGTCGGCGACATCTCAGGCCAGTAGTTGCGGCGGCTGGTGCGGGGATCATAGAAGGTGTCGGCAACTGCGCACTCGCCAGCCATGATCGCGACGGGGCGGCTGGGGCATGAATCTCGGAGGCCGTCGGCGGTTCGACATGCGTCGGCGGCGGTTGGGGCGGTGATCACTGAGGCATGCGTCGGCGATGGCTCGGGTGGGGAGCTGCGACGGCTGGTGCGGCGATCACGGAGGGCGGCAGCGGGATCGCTAGCCATGATCGCGATGGGGCTTAATTTGGTTCCTGCATACGTGTGTGGGCGAAGGGGAGACGATGGGTTTGGAACATAGGGGGGTTTTCGCAAAATAGCAGCATTGGAAGAACTGATCGATGGGTGCTAAAGTGCAAAAAGTCCAATCTCCTCCCTAAGCCGTTGGATGATCATCGTGTGGGGCAGATGAGGAGTTTCTAAGGTTGCATCATAACCCCTATTTTCACCTGATACGTTGCCTTAAGAATTACCGTACTGATAGGAAACTACTAGTTTGTGTTGTCAATCTGACGGTTATTCAGGAGAGTTGAACACAAGATGCAATTTGGGTGAAAGAAAACGTACTTTGGAACTATTCTAGTTATTCCAAATATTGAATTCAGATCAACAAACGAAGCACACAAAAAGTTCGAAAAATATTGAATTTTTCCAGTCCTAAAAGTTTGTTTTATCTGCCAGTGCAGGTTCACTCTATCATGCTAACTTAATCACTCTTATGTTTTGTTCTGAAGCTAACTTAAAATCACTCCCTACATCAACTTTCACCGCCCAATATGAATGAAAGCATCAGCGACCTTGCAACCTCAACGCTCTTCTTGCAAAACTCAACATCAAGTGTGCCATGACTCCAACCACATCTTTGCTGGTGAAAACTCTTTGCAAGCACAGCTTGGTCTTCTTTTCACCACATTGCCTTGCCTGAACACCAATGATCAGAAAATTCACCATTGTACATTCTTCAACTACAGCTATCCATCTTTTCCTTCAACTACAACTATATATTGCGTGAGAAAACTATATAATGTTTCCATCATGGGAGACAACCACCATTTCTTCTACAGATTCCAGCAATGTGACATTCTTATTGATAATAGCAGTATGAGCCATGAACTCTCCTGGAATCCTGACTTTGATTATGGTCTCCAATGCCAAAGGAAGGTGTGCATACCTGCGCGTGACTGATATCATCTAACTACTCCGAGAGAGCCCGATCTTGCAATCTGAGCAGTGTCGTACTGCCATTATATTACGAAGGTAGCCCACGCATTTGTGCATTCGTACGCATGCATCATGGGTTGTCTTTGAGAACAGATCATATTAATTGAATAACCTCTGTCATGTGATGTTTTGGAAGTATGTTTTCTCGATAAATATTCTTCGTTGGCATCGCTTTGATAATTTCTCTAAGCTATATACTATATAAATATTTAATTCCTCCATATAAGCAATTATATATAATCTTTATCATCATATAAAAAAGGTAGACTTAGTTTGTTTAGAAAATATGTTTAACGAATTAAGTGTAAATTAAAAACAAGGTGTTTTTTTAATTGAATGTTTTGGGCCCTGTTGGTGAAAACATAAGACCTAGCTAAACTCATTGTTCTTTTTCCCCAATGTACGGTTTTCTCGCAGCTCCTAGTCACCGTGCTATACAGTTGGGATACTAGTGTAAATGCTGAGATGTGGTCGTTGCACCTATGGAGGTTGCCTTGTGATTCATCGTAATGGTGATCACATTTTTGTCAAGCTTAGTTAGTCCTCTTTTCGTTTCTTGGTATATCATAAAATCTAAATAGACTTCAAAGTTAATCCTTCAAGTATACATATATACAACAAAAATATATTCATAGACGATTAATGTTCATATATAGGGATGATTCACCTTTTGAATGGTCCATGCACAAAGAAAATAAATGGAGTGACCCGGAAGGTGTACAAGGCCACAACCACACATTTGATATATAAGCGCGCGCGCGCATATATATATATACACACACACACATTTAGTTTGCTTGGATTATTTCAGCACATTTAAAAAAATCACGAAGTAATCGGATTTTTCCTCTACCTAAAGGCATTGGATTTTCTATGAATTGGTGGCATGGACTATTCATATTTTTTAGTTAGTTATATTTGCTTAGATAGTGTATATCTAATTTAGCTATGTATGTTTGTAAAAACAACGTATGATGATGCAACCTGTGTTGTCGGATTATTTAATAATTCTTTTATGGCAATTCAAATGAGATAATAAAAAAATATTTCACAGTTCACTTTAAATTTTTGTTTGGATACTATTGATTTAATTTAGCAGCCAATTTGTTTAAGGTATTTCAATTATATTTGGACGGTAGGCAAAGCACATGGGTAGGGTGGTCGAATGCCATATTCTGTATATAGGAAAATATAAGCATACGGATCTTAAATTCCTAGCTTAATTATAACAGAGCACCAATTATTAGAAATCAAACAGGTGGCCTAAAAATAAATTATGGTTGTTTTAATATCTAAAATTATTAATTATTTCTCTTTTAGTTTAATAGCTAAAAATAGGGAGGGGACGGGTAGTGGTGCGTGCATGTGACAGGGGTGAGGAGGTAGATGCAATTTATTTTTCTAACTTTTCTAAATAACGTAACTTAAAACCTATGATGATAGGTTTCATCTTTTTCCTTAGAACTTTCTAAGGTTATTTATGATTTTTAGGACATGACACGTGGCAACGTAAGATTTTTCGTAAATATGATCTAATGGTTGAAAATAATAAATCCATCGATTTAATTGAAATGTTTTATAATTTTAAAATACGACACATGATGACTTAAGTGCGCTCTAAAAGATGTTTAATTGGTTTTTATTATGTAGCATGATTTAATATGCCATAATACATATTATCATTTTTTATAATGTTTCATTGTCATTTAGTTGCCATGCAAAGGAGTATTTTTAACTTTTATATAGTAAATACAACTTTAATGGATCTTGAACTATTTAATTAATTCTAAATAAAAAAATAGTTAAAACAAACTAAAAATCAAATATAATTTTAGAAAATATAATTCATTTAGCTATTTTTTTATATTAGGTTAAGAATAGAAGAGGAAAGGATGAAGAGTGAGAAGAGAGTCTCTACCACTTATAATACACCTTAGCAATGGTTCAGATCTAACTGCTTTCTCTTACTCATAATTCAATGGATGAAAATCATAGTCCACTTCTTTGTTTCATATTATTTTTTATTTTTATTGTGTACATATATATATATATATGGATTTAATTATGAGAGGTTATCCGAGATTTGCTCTTTTTATGGCTTGCATGCATGCATGTCAGAGATTTGCTTCTTTTTTCTTGCATGCATACGGGTTATCCGAGATTTGCTCCTTTTGTTGGCTTGCATGTATGCTTGAATTTAAAAGAAGTGATCAATTATATTACTATAGCGTTAGCACGGGTAGGTTATTAGTATCAAAGGTATATTTACAACAGGAGAAGGAGGGGTGGAGATTTTTTTTCTTTGAGACATATTCCAACAGATCCCAGTCTTGAGTTATATATTTTTAAAAGGATAGATCTAATTTTAGATCTATTAGAAAATATGTCGGGTGTTGTATTTTCTAATATAAAAAAATATTTCTAATCGATGGTTTAAAAATCTATGTGATTTTTTCTAAAAATGTATTTAATTTGATTTTAAATTTAAATAAATACTTGAATAATGTTTCATTTATTAAAAATATCTCTAATGCTCAAATATTCTAAGAAAAATCCTAAAAATACTTAGACACTTAAATATTTAATAAAATTTTATCTAGCTCAATTTAATATTCATGTTTCCATAGATTTTTATTCAAACACTTTCTTTAATTATTAAATATTTTTTAGAAATTTCTTTTCACCGCAATTTATATTTAAGTAATTTTTAGAGTGTGATATTTATCTTACCGCATCTAGGCTGGATATCATGTTTATTGTTTGCATGTGTGCACGGTTTCAAGTTGTTCCTAAGGAGTGTCACTTAGTGACCGTGAAAAGGATTTTAAGGTATTTAAATCATTCCTCAACAATTGGCTTATGGTACCCAAAAGGTGCTAAGTTCAAGCTAATTGGATATTCCGTCTCGGATTATGCCGATTGCAAAGTAGATAGAAAGAGGACACCAAGTAGTTGACAAATGCTTGATAGAGCCCTTGTGTCATAGTCATTCAAGAAACAAAACTTTGTAGCCCTTCTATCATCGAGGCGGACTATGTTTCGGTGGGTAGTTGTTGTGCCCAATTGATATGAATGAAATAAACTATGTTGGACTATAGCATAAGCTTCACCAAAACCTCACTCCTATGTCATAAAATACCTAACAACCCAATCCAACACTCAATAACGAAACATATTGACATCGTCATCACTTCCTAAGAGAACATGTTGCTAAGAGTGACATAGTCATAAGCTACGTAAAAACCGAGACCAACTAGCCGGTTTGAAGAGTTGGGGAAAATGTTTGGTGCCATAGTTTAGGGGGTAAATCAAACTTTTTTCATGAAAAAATAATGGTGGAATTTACATTACATAGTGGTGATAGAAAATTGTAATTACATTTTATGGGGTTTCATTATCTTTTGTCAATAAATGGAAGTTCATCGGCTTTAAGATAGAAATTCTAGTTGTTTCCGTTCGGAGATGTCACCGATTTCACCTCTTTAAATTCTATAAAGTCTCCAATCATTTGTTTTTCACTATCTTATAAACCGTTAAAAAATAAATTTGAAAACTTTAATTTAAGGTTTTTTAATCATAATTTATTTTTTATATTAGCTTCTAAATTGCCAAGGATAGAGAATTACATAAATACATACCATAACTCTTTTTTCCAAGTTGGAAGAAGAGGTCCTGCTCCTGTCTGAGAGGGGCACAATCCATGTTTCTTTCAGATTCTGCGAAGTCATACTTGTAGAATTCAAAAAATAAAAAAGAAATTGAAAACTCAGTAATTGACTATTAACCAGCTGCTTCTCAGAATTTTAAACTTCCCAAACAGGTCCACCGGATGAGATGGCGTGTGTGCTGTAAATCCTAACCATCCAAAGCGAATCAATGGCTGATATTGAGATTGGGGAACGGGAACCAAACGAAAATTCCAAGGGAATCCCGTTTCGCGCCCTCTCTAGGGAGCCAACCCCATCTGGAGCCGTCGGATCTGATTCGACGGTCCGGACGAAAGCTTCGGACATAAGCATTGTCGTCATGGCTCCCGAGACACTGATTCCGAATTCGTGGTCTGCACCAGAGGCGAAGAAGGAGAGGTGCCGCGACTTGACTCCGTCGCCACCGCAAGGAAGAAACCCTCGCCGCTCGCGACCGGTCGTCCTCCCCCACCTCCCGTCTCGCCGTCGGTTCGGTATGGGCGCAGAGGTAAGGTTGGCCTGTCCACGACCTTCCGCTCTCTACTCACCTTGCCTCCCTCCCTCGTTTTCGCTAGCGTCGCGCCGCCGCAGCTAAGCTTGCCGCAACTACTAAACCCTGCATCTAGAATAGGTAAAATTAATCTCGCATCCGTAATTAAGCCATATTTAACATGTTGTATAGTTATTAATATTTTGCATCTATGTAATTAAGCCATATTAACATCTTGTATAGGTAATAATTTGCATCTGATCTGTAACTCAAGCCATCTCACATACATGCTTTTTTAGGGGAATCTCACATATGGATGTTGATAATGTGTTTTCACCATGCATCCAAGGCATTAAGAACCAAGAGAAAGTAGTGCATTGTGATTTTTTTTTTCATGCCGTAATTTCTTCTACTCGCTTCAGATGAGATTCTCTTGCATTTTAAGCACTATTGCTGTTCACATTCATAGGGCCTTGCGTAATGCTTACTAGTTGGAACTATAAGCCTAATAAGATCAGTACTACATAGACTCCTTTGGCAAATCTTTCAAGCTCTAATAATAGTAGTACATGAGTCACCATTTTTCATCATAGGCCACTCTCCCATCCCAACAAATTCTGATGGGGATGCGGTCGCCCGGATCTTCTGTAGCCAAGTGTGTATTCATGTGATCTTCGGTGTGGCCGCCACGTGTCAGCAATGCAGCTGTCTTTCTTCTCTTCTAAGGAACCACAGACGGCTGAGATTGCTCTGAGCTATGGTTTCGCCCTAAGGGCACTTAAGACTTTGTCTTTGCAATTTTCAGCCATCTTGGGCTATAAATAAAGAGGTAGATGCTAGTGTTTACGCATATCTTTGAGTGAACTTTGAGATTTATTTTGGAGAGATGGCATTTTCGGCTTTTGTGAGTCCAGTTCAAAATTAGTGAAGATGTCTATTTCTGTCTTTTTATTTTCTCTGTTTGTAATGGATATCTTATGAGATTATGGATTTTATTTTTAGTCTTCTGTCCTTAATTTTGTGTACAATTTAATTTCTTACAATTTAAATTCCGTAATTTAAATTCAACATTTAGGATCTGCTTGCCATGATGGAAAAGACTGCCTCATATGCCTTCGGGTATTTGGAGAGGTTGAGTTTCTCGACCTAGCAAGTTTTTGCAGCATTCTTCACTTCTCCTGTTTAGATCTAGCTTGACCTATGGCTTAGGTCTAAATTAGGATCTTGTGAAACATTTTGAGAAGTATTTTAGGGGGAAAATCTCAAGTGCTATATTCACCTCCCCTCTATAGCAACGTATCGATCCTTTAGTTTGTTTCAAGGTGCTCATGTTACCCTTCAAGAAGCAATACTGTCGGCTAATCTTAGCACTCTATAGGGGCAGTTAGCTAGTAAACAAAATTATAATCGTGTTTAATGTGTTATTCATAGTGGTTGTGGTTTGAGCTAAAAAACAACATGATAAATGATGTTAGCAAACTTGTTAACATGCATGCATATATGTCCTATTAATTCTTATGGCATGTCCCCTCCCTCTATGTAGCTCGCTTAGTTAGTCACTGTACATGTATCATGATAAATAAAAGTGTGCATTTGTATAAGGATAAATGAATCATTTGTAGAATGGCTTATCATTTGTACACTTTTATTTATTATTTGTAAATGAATGAGGCATTCTACAAATGATTCTATTAAATTTGCATCAGGATTGCATTGACGCAAGTAATGATAATAAAGCACATTCAAGATCATTCAAATTATCAAGCTGAAGTTTAGGAATATATATGTACATTGATATCATAGAAATAGAAAATACAAACTCTTGCTTTCAAATGTTGAATTTGATTGGTACAATCCGAGTTTTTTGTTCAGGATTTTATATTTATACTGGGAGTGTTGAAAATTCAAGTTTGCTTTATCAATTTTTCCTCTAGGTTCGACATTAAGTTCATTGGGGTCTTTCTGATTTTTATAATCTAAATTATTTGGATGTTTAAAATTCATAAAATTTATGTTCTACTACATTTAATTCTCCAAAATATTTTTTGGTTGTTAATGTTTGATGCTTACATTTGTTTTAAGGGAATATCAGTAAAAGATCAAAGCTCATCTTCCTAAAGATATGGTCAGTCAGAATATTCTGTAGTAAGGGCAATTAATAAATGGAATGATAATTAGCATTTATTTCCTTCGGATATGCTTTCAAAAGGTTTTATTACCCTCGAGTAGTAAGTGATGACATGTATTACCTACTACACTCAACCATTGGTTCTTCTAGAACCGATGGTCTTGAATGACTTGGGAGTACCTCCCCAAGAAAAACTTGTACTTTCTACATGAAAATCGTTAGTCTTTGTTTTTGATCTATAAGAAGTTAGTGATGACTTGAAACATTGCAATTTTGCAGGAATGAGGTTATAGTGGGACCACCATCTGTACTCGATTCATACTACAAACTATGGAACTTCAACAATGGTCTTCCACGCAACCGCCCACTTCTTCATTCCCAAAGGAGAGCAATTGCACGCTTAGCACTGATGTTTTGTGAAGTCGCACGCCTGAGATCTGTCAAAGCACTCGTTTCTCACCAAATGGACCTACATGTGAATGGAACGATCACAAGCCTCATTACAAGGAAGAGAATCAGGAGCTGGGACCTAATTTCTGGATTTGCATTACATTTGCTGGAGCGGGGAGCATGATGGCATGGGAGGATATCTTCAGACCGAGCTCGACAAACTTCGCTAGATCGGTATCTATGATGCAAATCATGTCGCAGGCGAACTAGATGGTGAGTTGCTGCTCATCCTTTACAGACAAGACATTTTTGCTAACCTGCAACAGCCTGCACAGCAACAGCAGAGACTGTAAGTAAGTTGTACAAAGAGATCTCACTTTTGCAAGCCCAGCGATCAATCTAACTGTCAAAGTAGCTTGATGGATCAAAACCGTTTTTCGAGGGAGGATGAATTAGTTACTGCACTTTCAGCAATGCCTCTTTTGAGGGGATGGATCGATCGGCCTAATTAACCCAATGTCTGTTAGGAAGTGGGGAGCCTCCCTTCTCGTTCTTGCTGGTTTTTTGTTTCTCCTCCTATTTTCGGTTTCTCTGTTGCTTTTAGTGTACTACAATGGATCAGGAGCAGTAGTATACGTACTTCAGTGAATCAGAAGCTCATTAGGAAGAATGATGTGTATTGTTGTGGTTTTGGATTTGGAATGTGCCAGTCAACTTTTTTTTCGTTCTGAACAGACAGAGAAGTGTAGGAATGCAGTTCTACATACTTTTGGCGTAACAATTAATGGTCAGAACATGTGAGGCACATATGTATGAATCTAGTTTCGGATTCTCAATTTCTTTCAAAGTCGGATTTCGCATTTTTCAGTGAAAAAGCTTGCAAAAACACATCCTTTCCTCTTTGCAATGATACTAGGATGCCGATCCAGAATAGGAGAAAAAAAAGTTTGGTGTCTTGGTCTACTGAAGAACAATCACAATATCAATGTTTATATGGGGTCTGACCTTTCGGATGCAGCACTCTATGCAAAGTAGGTCGATCGTTGTGGTCTAACCGAATCTGGAGCCGCGTAAACAAGAAACAAGTTGGTTGGTTGCATTGCATCCTGGGCGAGCTTAGGGATCAAGATCGTTCTGCATGCCTTGCTCCCCTCCAATCAGGCTGGTTCCAAACACAGAGTTAAGGGTTACGCGGAAGCTACGCTAGCCGAAAACAAAAAATTTTCTACCGCGTAAACCAGGAACACTTGCAAGTAAGGGCCGATAGATCGTTACCGATTGGAGTATGCAGCGAAAATAGCCAATCAGAGCTATCCGATCTGGAACTGTGTAGCCGATTCCCGCAAGCCGACAGCCGATTCCCGAAGTCGTCCGGTCACGTTCTTGCACCTTGCTCCGATGCGCCCGACCACAGCCGATCCGAAGCCGATCAACAACGCGCAACGTAGCAGCGCCTCTACCGGTATCCACACGTCCGGGGACAAAACGCCGTACACCCGTGTGCTAGCACGTGATGCAAGGCTAGGGTTTGGCTCGAAAGTGGGGAGGGTTTCCGTGGAGATTGATCTCGGCGACTTTTGTTGCGGATTCGGTTCAACGCGATACGGAAACTCTCCACCCCTCGCCCCTTTATATAGAGTTGGCAAACTGGGACTAGTGGCCGATCAGGACTCTATTTTGAATCGGATCTCATCCGTATCTCATAGAGTTGGCCGCCCACACGTCGTAAGCCCATATGACTCTATCCGATCGGATCCCTATCCGATCGAGCCGTATCCGAGTCCAACTCGAATATCTATTCTATCCCCTTAAGCGTGCGACCACGTAGGTTCGGTATACTCGGTTTCGGCTATAGTCTAACTTAGCCGATCGTCGCTCGAGTCCAACTCAGCCGACCGTCAACAACGGCGTCTAGCAAGCACATATTGACACCATAGTATACAAGAATAATATCGGCTCACGAACCTGTAATGTGTACACAAATCCCTTTGCCTCACGATACCGGTTAAGCTATAGGCAAGATGTGTGTCATCCCTTCAATAGCTTAACCATTCACTCGAACCGTATTGGATTATCCGTCTTGATTGACTCCTCAATCAACTTAGCATGGCCATGCATTTCCATAATCCATTACCTCGAGGGCCCAGAGATATCTCTCCAAAGGAGGGGCAAATTCCATCTTGATCACTCAAATCCCACTCCATGTTTCATAGCAAACCCGAAAACTACCTTTATAACTACCCAGTTACGGAATAGCGTGTGGTAGTCCCAAAGTAGGCTACTAGACATGTTGGAATCCATGGTGATCTCGGGTCTAAGGACTTTGTACCAACACTACCGAGACCAACTAATGGCACATTAATTCCTGTAGTGTCTCATGGTGGGTCTATCCAACAATGTGTTCTCCAACACATGTCCATGTTTATTGATTTGGTATCTCTATACCCATGATCTATGAAACATGATCATCAATCAATAAACATGCCGATCTTAGAATCATATTTGTTCCAACAATATGACATATGATCGAGGATCGTTTAGAAATAGATTCATACATAAAGAGTCTCATAAATAAGTCACGTACTTATTGATCAATACAAGATGTTTATTTCATGGAACTGAATAACACTTTATTCATTTATACATAAACATTGACGTGATATCCAACATCTCCATGTTGCCTCTAAGGCATATCACTAACAATCTCCCACTTGCACTAGAGTCAATCATGTAAGTATCTAATACCCATTGCTCTTGTGTGCGCCTCATGCTTCACGAGGGAGAGGTTTTGTCGGCGGATCGGCTATGTTGAGATCCGTGTGTACTTTGCATATCTTGACATCACCTCTGTCCACTATCTCGTGGATGAGATGATATCGCTGAAGTATGTGTTTGGAATTCGATGTGACCTCGGCTCCTTGGCTTGCGCAATGGCTCCACTATTGTCACAATAGAGAGACATTGGACCGTCGCACTAATCATCACACCAAGCTCGAAACGAATTTCTTGATCCAAACGGCCTCCTTTGCAGCTTCGAAGCAGAATATACTCGGCCTCCGTTGTAGAATCAGCAACGGTATCCCTTGGAACTCTTTCATGAGCGCCTCCGTTCGGGCGAACACGAACCCGATTGCGATCTATAATCATCCTTGTCTGTTTGGAAGCTAGCATCGGTGTAACCACTTACAACGAGCTCTTCTTCACCTCCATAGACTAGGAACATATCCTTAGTTCTTCTCAAGTACTTAAGGATATTTTTACTGGCGATCCAGTGACCTTCACCGATCTCGACGGTATCTGCTCGTAGCACTCAAAGCGTACGAGACATCTAGACGTGTACAAAGCATGGCATACATGATGGATCCAATTGCCGAAGCATATGGAACCATACCCATCTTATTCCGCTCATCATGTGTCGAGGACACCGATTCTTGCTAAGATTAATGCCATGTGACATGGGCAAGAAACCTTTCTTGGAATCATGCATGTTGAACCTTTTCAACACCTTGTCAATGTATGTACTTTGGCTTAATCCAATTAGCCTCTTGGATCTATCTCTATAGATCCGAATGCCTAATATGTATGCTGCCTCCCTAAGTCTTTCATGGAAAAACTATTTTTTAATGAAGACTTGACGGATTCTAGCATAGGGATATCATTTTCAATCAACAATATGTCATCCACATATAAGATTAGAAATACAATTGCGCTCCCACTGACCTCTTTTTGTAAACACAGGCCTCTTCTTCATTTTTGATGAAACCAAACCCTTTGATTACTTCATCAAAACGAATATTCTAACTCCGAGATGCTTGCTTCAATTCATAAATGGATTTCGTAGCTTGCATATCTTTCCGAGCGATTCTGGATTGACAAAACCCCGAGGTTGTATCATGTATACATCCTCGCTTAGGTTTTCATTTAGGAAAGCCGTTTTGACATCCATCTCGCCATATCTCATAATCGAAATATGCAGCAATCGCTAGGATAATCCGAATAGATTTAAGCATTGCGACGGGCGAGAAGGTTTCATCATAATCAACTCCTTGAATCTGTTTAAAACCTTTCGCCACCAATCGTGCCTTATAGATGTGAACATTTCCATCCATATCGGCCTTTTTCTTAAAAACCCATTTACACTCAATGGTTTTGACACCATCGGTGGATCAACCAAGTTCCAAACTTGATTGTCGTACATGGATTCTATTTCGGATTTCATGGCTCCAAGCCACTTGTTGGAATCGGGTCCCACCATCGCTTCCTCATAGGTCTTAGGTTCATCGTTGTCCAACAACAATATATCATGTTGTTCCGCACTGTGTACATCGGTGCACGACGTGATCTTTCGGACCTCCGTGGGCTGGTGTATCTACAACGGTGGCGCAACACTTTGCTCCTCCGTTGTGGTTCTCGTGGTCGCGAAACGTTTTACGGTGTTTCTTGAACTTCTTCAAGATGCACCCTGCTCCCACTAACCCTTCTTGAAAGAAACTCTTTCTCCAAGAAGACACCGTGTCGGGCGACAAACACTTTGCCTTGTTCCCCATTATAAAAGTAATATCCCTTAGTTTCCTTAGGATATCCCACAAAGAAGCACTTGTCGATTTGAGTGTGAGCTTGTCGGGTAAACGTTTTACATAAGCTTCGCATCCCCAAATTTTGAGAAAAGACAAACTAGGGGTTGCCCTGTCCATATCTCATGTGGTGTCTTTTCAATTGACTTAGATGGAACTCTATTTAGTGTGAGCGCAATGTTTTCAAGAGCATATCCCTAGAAGGATAACGGAAGATCACTTTGGCTCATCATCGACCGCACCATGTCCAACAAGGTGCGATTTCTCCGTTCGGACACCCCATTCCATTGTGGAGTTCTGGCGAAGTCAACGTGGAACAATTCCACAATCTTTTATATGATTACCAAACTCTTGGCTCAAGTATTCTCCTCCACGATCGATCGTAGAAACTTTATTGTTTTCCCTAATGATTAGTACTTCATTCGGAATTCTTTGAACTTTTCAAAGGATTCGGACTTATGCCTCATTAAGTAGATATAACCATATCTACTAAAGTCATCGTAAAAGGTAATGAAGTACGATAACCACCTCGGCCGTTGAGCTCATTGGTCCACATACATCGGTATGTACGAGTGCCAATAAGTCACTTGCTCTCTCACTATGTCCCGTGAAAGGTGCCTTTGTCATCTTACCAAGTAAACAAGACTCACATGTCTCAAATGATTCAAAATCAAAAGAGTGAAGCAATCTATCCTTATGGAGCTTCTCCATGCGTTTCTTATTTATATGGCCTAAGCGACAATGCCGGATAAACGTGGGGTTTATATCATTAGAGAGTTGCCTTTCGTATTAATGTTATAGATGGGAGACGCTTCAAGATTCAAAACGTATAATCCATTCACCAATGGAGCATGAAAATAGAACATATCTCTAAGATATATTGAACAATCATTGTCCATTGATCTAAAATCATATCCTTCCGCTTGCAAATATGAAGCGGAAATAACGTTTTGACATAGTGTTGGAACACAATAACAATTATTCAATTCCAAAACTAATCCCGAAGGTAGATGAAGTGGTACTATGCCGACAAGAATCGTAGCAACGCTTGCTCCATTGCCAACGCGCGATTCACCTCGCCCTTCTCAATCCTCTACTTCTTCTCATTCCCGCAACGATTTGCAAATATGAGCTACCGATCCGTTATCAAATACCCAAGAGTCGTAGGTGAAGTAGCAAGATTAATGTCTATAACATTAATACCAGCGTAAGTCGTACTTTGCTTCTTTTTGAGATCCTCCATGTACTTCTTGCAGTTCCTCTTCCAAGTGGCTTGTCTCCTTGCAATAGAAGCAAACGACATCCGATGCCGCCGACCCTTCTTGCCCTTCTTTGCATTGGAGGCACTCGCGATCTCATCGGGAGTTAACTTCCTCTTGGTGCAAAGTTTCTTGACAGTGGTTTGCGCTTAGCCTTCGCATCATCATCATATGATGACCATTCTTCGGATACTCTCCTCACTGTCTTTAGCATCCCATGCAATTCAGCCAAGGTTCTATCCATATTGTTCATGTGATAATTCAATATGAATGGCTCGAAGCTCGGAGGGAGCGGCGGAGAATCACATCGTAGCCAACTCTTAGCTAAGGGGAAAACCTAGTTTTTCCGGACTCTCAATGTAGCCAATCATTTTTATCACATGCGGATCGACGGGATTCCCTCAACAAGCTCGCACGCAAACAAGGACTTTGAGGTGTTGAACCTCTTGGCCCGAGCTTGGTTCTCAAACATGCCACGCAGTCCCGAATAATAGTGTGAGCATCGCTGCTCTCATATTGCTTCAAGCTCGGGGGACATTGTAGCAAGCATGAAACAGACTTATATCTAGGGCATCATTAATGTGCTTCTCATAAGCCCTCCGTGCGATTGCGGTGGCATTATTTGGCAAATCCTCGGGATAGGGTACTTCAAGAACGTACTCCTTACGCTCTTGCTTGAGAACAATTCTCAAGTTGCAATACCAATCCATAAAGTTTGTTTCATTTAATTTTTCTTTTCGAGAATAGATCGTAAATTAAAGGTACTGGGTGTAGTATTAGCCACAATTTATTCTACAACAGAAAAAGCAAAGTTTAGCACAATGTTTATGCTATGTCTATTGTTAAACAATTTAACATTAGACTCTCATTACGCATTTTCCACCTTCCCTCTAGGTTACGTATTGGGTCAAGATCCACATGTTAATTAATTTTCTAGTGAGCTTTGGCATCACCGCTAGAAAATTAATAACATCGATAAGCAACTCCTTGCTAATCACATCTATATGTGACTCTTGTTGTTGGTGTGGCATCTCCATGCCCCGGCCCCAACCTATGCCCCAAGGCCCAAAACTGTTTTGATAGTCTTGTTAAGTAAACCAAATGCTCCTGCTGTATATGTTCGACATATACCCCTCGTGTTATGATAGAGAATGGCACTCGCTTTGCGGACCCACCATTGACGAGCATAACGGTGACGGGTGCAACATTTGGAAGGGCATCATTACTACTTAATTTTGCGAGGATGCTATCCTATCAAACAAACATATCACATATATGAAAGCAGTAGAATAGCATATAATGAAATAGTATGGCCCCCTTCACATGGTGATCTCCATCTCCATGTCGACGCCGAGGATCTCCATCTTCGGCACCATCTTTCAATGTGCATGATGCTTGATTTCTTCAAACTAAGCTACTACTATAGAAGCTCTAATTGAAGGTACATCGACTCGCAGTCGTGAAAGAATATTACAAGCATTGCACGTATGAAAGAATATTACGAGGATTGCACATATGAAAGAATATTACATGCATCACATGCATCTCATACATACAATAGGGCCATACCATCTCAAAGCATTCTCTGCAAAAACAAGTTAAGCGTAGAAACGTTTTGTACCTATCGCAGAGATTCGGCATCGAGACGACCTATAAAGGGTATGCACACGGCGGAAACAAGTTAGGCGTAGAAACGTTTTCTACCTATCTAATCTATGAAATCGCTTACGGAAATCATGTCGGCATAATCATATTATGTCGTCCCGATACACTATCAAGGGAGATGGTTTGCGTAGGCGCGAGGCAGCTAACAAGATCGAACTATGAGATAGCTTCGGTATAATCACATTATACCATTCCGATACACTATCAAGGAACGCTATCTTGAAGCCGACTCAAACCGAGTTCTATGGATATTGCTTCGACGTAATCACATTACGCTGTTCCGATACACTATCAAGGAACCAATTACCATGAACTCTCCTCAACAAATCCCGTAAAACCGATTGATCTAATCAACCCGTGCGCAAAACTTGTTCCAGATCCAATCTAAAACCCGAACTAAGCAAGATTAGCTCGATACCACTTTGAAGGGTTACGCGGAAGCTACGCTAGCCGAAAATAAAAATTTTTCTACCGCGCAAACCAGAACACTTGCAAGTAAGGGCCGATAGATCGTTATCGATTGGAGTATGCAGCGAAAATAGCCAATCAGGGCTATCCGATCTGGAACTGTGTAGCCGATTCCCGCAAGCCGACAGCCGATTCCCGGAGTTGTCCGATCACGTTCTTGCGCCTTGCTCCGATGCGCCCGACCGTAGCCGATCCGAAGCCGATCAACGGCTCCGATGCGAAGACAAGTCTAGACAAACCCATTATATAATCACAAAGACCGACAATAAGGATCTAGCACTACCTTCAAATCTTGTTGAGTTTATATTCAAAGAACAAGACTACACTAGCCATCGACTACATGTGAGAGCTTCATGCCGCTGGCCCAATAGGGACTAGATTAGTTCATCTCAAATATTATACTTGTGTGATACTTATATATAAAGGCAACACTGGTTTCGGCCAATAGCAGTAGAGCTATTACCCGTCAGTGAGAGGTCCGAACATATATAAAAATTTATGTCTTCCATGTCTTTTACCTCAATCTCATGAATACCCTGATATCAACGATTACTATACTCTACAAATATCATAGGCATGTACAACCCGTCGACAAATTGTACATTTCATATCTTAGAATTTGTTTCCTATAAAATTGAAATCCAAGTTTCCTTTATTTTCCCTAGTCCTAGAGGCCAAAGGGAGCTTAAGAAAAGAAATCAAAGTAGCCTTACAAGTAAATTGTTAACGAAATCAAACATATTTATAAGCCTTCTTCTACCCAATAGATTTGTGATTTGTGATATAAATCTACTTAACTACTTAAGACCAAATTCTAAAATGCTGATGGAAGGTGGACAATGTATGAAATTATGGTGCTATTTACTGGTAGTATATTTTACTTGTACTAGGAACGATCTAAGCCATCAATTTGTAGTAGGAACGATCTGAGCCATCAATTTGTAAGGGCATATTAATACTTTACTAACTTCATGGTTAGGGTAATTTCGAGATTCATTTACACAGCCTGCATTTTTTGTGAATCACCATGGCTGCCCCATTGATCCAACCATTATCGTCGTTGTTTCTCTCCACGATCACCCTCTTCATTCTCGTTGTCGTTCGTTCCAGCCAGCCTCATCCACTGGTTTGATGTCGTCATTTCCTTCAACACCAAGCTCTAGCAAAACGTTGGTCGCCCACTTCGGTATCATCGTCTGTTGAGCCCTGTTAAGAAATAATGGCTTGGTTTATCTCCTTATCTCCTGCAAACGGCCTGGTGCTGGTTAGATTAGTTTTCTGTTTTAACAAACTACTGCTAGCGCCGGCGCTATTCTATCTGGACCTATCTGGTCCTTTATTTTATGTAAGCCACTGGTGAGGCTTTTCCACTAATTCATCTGATTAACACACAAAGCGTCAACGCCCTAAGTTCTGGGCTAGCGTTTCACATCTACACGTGCCTCTGAATTTTCACATGGTATCAGAGCCTGCTGGTTCTTGATCATGGCGAGCTCAAGCACTGCCTCTATGGAGATTATGACAATCGGGTATCCACATGACAAGTTTATCCGACTGGAGATAGGGATAGATTGTACCTACCAGATATGTAAACCAAATATGACTTGGGTATTACGTTGCCGATTGAGATAAGGCAACGGCCTATAGTCACGGTTTGGTAAGATTGAAGAAACCGACTTAGAGTAGGATAAGGTTTCCGATCTGTAAGCCCGCCTCCCAAGACTATATAAGGGGGGTAAGGGACGTCTCTTGAGGGATATCAGAAGTTAGATCAGCTTTCAGCTTTAGATACACAAGATCACGAGATCAATAAAAACACTCGACGGATCAAATCCCCGAAACAGGAGTAGGGTATTACCTCACAAGAGGGCATGAACCTGTCTAAACCTTTGTTTTTCATCCAACCCATTGTGCTTGGCGATCTTGACTGCACCCCCAATTTTCTATTGCCGAAACCAAGTTTCGACAGTTGGCGCGCCAGGTAGGGGACCGCGCATCAAGACTTCCTCGACAATCTCGCCGACAAGCGCGATGGGATCTTCTTCAGGATTCGGCGACTTTGCCGCCAACAACTTCGACGAGCTTTCCTCTTTCGACTCGGATTCAAACCGGTCGGGAGGAGAAACCCACTCGGCGCCGTTCGGGCTCCCGAACAACGCCAAGATCTATGACGAAATCTTGGATTCCAAGATGCAGTCCATCCACTCGGAGGGAAGAGCTCACTCGGCGCCGTTCGGACTACCGAACACCGCTGAGATCTGCAGCAATCTTCTCATCTTCCCGTCGGAGCCGATCTACTCGAAAGAAGACCTCTCGGCACCGTTTGGATTACCAAACGCCGCTGAGATCTACGGCAAGCTTCTCTTTCCCGAGTCAAGGTCGACCCACTTGGAGGAGTTCACATCCTCAACCTATGGCTCGGACTGGAACGATCCAGATCCGAGCAACCCAGGGTCGAGGGAGGTCGCAGTCATCCTTCAACCATTCGGCTCGTGCTCATCCTCGGAGCTCAACGAATATCTCAGCTCTTTAGGCTTTGACAACCTCTATGGCATCCCCTCGGACGAAGCCGACGACTCCGACTGCAACAAGGATTACGAGCCGAAGTGCTTCGACGTCCTCATGGCTGAGGTGGCCGAGATCGACTCACCATGGCCCGCAGGGGTCGCGGAGGAAGAACAAGCCGGGCTTGAGCAGGAGCACAAGCGGCGGAAGATGAGAAGAGGCGCAAGGAGGAAGCCGACAGGAGAAAGAGGGACCGAGGGCGACCGGACGATCCGCTCGGGAGGCCATACTTGACGAGAATCCACAACACCAACATCTTTCGACGCCACGCGAACGCCGTCGCCCCTCACTCTCGTGGACACCGTAATCGAGACGGCGCCCGACGTAACGCCAATCTTGGACAAGATCAAGACCATCGTCGCGGCTACGGCCAAAGGTCCTCCCTCCACCTCACCCGAAGACCAACCGAATCCGTGGCGTAAACGCCCGACGTGGTCGACTCCCGCCGCCGAGGTCAAGAGATTACAAGAGGCCCGAGCCGGGACCGGACGGTGACTAGGTCGAGAGACCTTCGCCACGAGACCACGCGCAAGAATCAAGAGCAATCGGCCGACTCCCGCAAAAACAAGCATGGACGTCCACCCGTCCACCACCGGTCCGCCGCAGCACACGACTCCGACTACCGAAGCAGCCTGCCAAGGACTCTGCCGAGTGATCTGCGGGAAGTCCTTGACCGGCGTTATCAAGAACGAGATCAACGCTCCCGAGAAGATCAAAGGGAATCGCCCGACAGCAATGACGATGGAGTACCCGCCTTCACTCGGGATCTTCGCCGAGTACATTGGCCGAACGGATTCAAGCCGACTGGAATCGAGAAGTACGACGGGAAGACCAACCACGAGTCGTGGCTAACCATGTACACCCTCGCCATTCGTGCGGCAGGAGGCATCAATAAGGTCATGGCCAATTACCTGCCTGTTGCCCTTGCTAACTCGGCCAGGAACTGGCTCACGATCTTGCCAAGAGGCTCGATCGGCTCGTGGAGTGAGTTAAGGGACCACTTCGTCGCCAACTTCCAGGGTACCTTCGAGAGACCTGGAACCCACTTTGACCTTTATAACGTCGTCCAGAAGCCGGACGAACCTTTGAAGGACTACATCCAGCGCTTCTCCGAAAAGCGCAACAAGATCCCCAACATCACCGACGACATCATCATCGCCACCTTCCAGAAGGGAGTCTGTGATGAACTGTTGATCGGAATATTTGGGCGCAAGCCACTGAAGATGGTGAAGCAGATGTTTGAGACAGCCAACTCTTATGCCAAGTCCAACGACACGATCAAGGCGGCGTGGCAAGACCGGCCTGACAGAAGGGACGATAAGCAGTCGGGAGGAAGCCGGCATCCTAAGAAGGATAACGACAGCAACAACCAAGGCCAGAAGGACCGCAAGCGTCGGCCTGAGTATCTGGTTGCCGCAACGTCTAACTTCCAACGTCGCCCCCGAGTCGCGGTCTACGATGCAATCATGAACGCTCAGTGCACGCATCATCCAAACCACAAGCATGTAGCCAAAGATTGCTTCATCTACGAGCAATTCGCCGAACAATATGCGGCACAACTAAACAAGAAGCCGACTGATGAAGCCGACTGTTAGCGAAGTGCTGGCAGGAGCCAAAATTCGCTACCCTCAGGTACAAAAATTGCTATATGGTGTTCTGATAACCGCGAGGAAATTGGCGCACTATTTTCAGGGTCACTCGATCACCGTCGTCACTTTCTTTCCACTCGGCGATATCATCCACAACCGGGAGGCGACTAGGCGCATCGCGAAGTGGGCCCTGGAGCTGATGCCGCTGGACTTAACCTTCAAGGCAAGAACGTCTGTGAAATCACAGGCCCTGGCGGACTTCTTGGCCGAGTGGACCGAACAGCAAGAAGACGTACCTCGGGAAGACCTTCAATACTAGACCATGCACTTCGACGAATCCAAGAGGATCACCGGCTTGGGAGCAGGAGTCGTGCTGATCTCCCCAACTGGGGAAAGGCTAAGATATGTTCTTCACCTTCACTTCTCCGCCTCACACAACGTCGCCGAGTACGAAGCCCTGCTACATGGACTGTGCCTTGCAGTTTCACTCGGGATACGTCGGCTCGTCGTGAAAGGGAATTCCCAGCTGGTTGTGAACCAAGTGATGAAGGACTGGTCCTGTCTAAACGACACCATGGAGGCCTACTGGCAAGAAGTTCGCAAATTTGAAGACAAATTTGACGGACTGGAACTATCGCACGTCCTAAGACATAATAACGAGGCAGCTGACGAGTTGGCGCAGTTCGGGTCCAAGCGAGAAGCCGCTCCAACAGACGTTTTTGTAGAGCATCTCTACGAACCAACTGTTGCAGCCAAACCAACTCCCAACAAGCAAACTGCAAACGAAGCTGCCATGATCGACGCCGACTGGAGGACACCACTCATCAAATTTTTAAGTCAGCAAGAGCTGCCGAAAGACCGGGATGAGGCAGAATGTGTCCGACGTTGTTGTCAGGCTTATGTCATGGTTGACTCCGATTTATACAAGAGAAGAGTCCTGATGAGATGCATCACACCTGAGGAAGGACGACGGCTACTCCAAGACATCCACTCGGGCATATGCGGAAGCCACGCGCAGCGCGCACCTTGGTGGGCAAAGCTTACATACAAGGTTTCTTCGGCTCACGGCGGTTTCCGACGCCGACAAAGTGGTACAAACTTGTGAAGGTTGCCAGTTCTTCGCCCGGCAGAGCCATGTCCCAGCCCAAGAGCTACAAACAATTCCATTATCCTGGCCGTTTGCGGTATGGGGCTTAGACATGGTCGGCCCTTTCAAGAAGGCTCCAGGAGGATTCACACACCTATTCGTCGCAATTGACAAATTTTTCAAGTGGATCGAGGCAAAGTCGGTTGCTACATGTTAGTGATATGCCCTAGAGGCAACATGGAGATGTTGGATATCACGTCAATGTTTATGTATTTATGAATAAAGTGTTATTCAGTTTCATGAAATAGACATCTTGTATTGATCAATAAGTACGTGACTTATTTATGAGACTCAATATGTATGAACCTATTTCTAAATGATCTCTGATCATATATCATATTATTGGAACTAATATGATTCTAAAATCGACATGTTTATTGATTGATGATCATGTCTCGTAGATCATGGGTATGGAGATACCAAATCGATAAACATGGACACATGTGTTAGAGAACACATTGTTGGATAGACCCACCATGAGACACTACAGGAATTAATGTGCCATTAGTTGGTCTCAGGTAGTGTTGTTACAAAGTCCTTAGACCTGAGATCATCATGGATTCCAACATGTATAGTAGCCTACTTTGGGACTACCAAACGCTATTCCGTAACTGGGTAGTTATAAAGGTAGTTTTCGGGTTTGCTATGAAACATGGAGTGGGATGTGAGTGATCAAGATGGAATTTGTCCCTCCTTTGGAGAGATATCTCTGGGCCCCTCGAGGTAATGGATTATGAAAATGCATGGCCATGCTAAGTTGATTGAGGAGTCAATCAACGGACGATAATCCAATACGGTTCGAGTGAATGGTTAAGCTATTGAAGGGATGGCACACATCTTGCCTATAGCTTAATTGGTATCGTGAGGCAAAGGGATTTGTGTACACATTACAGGTTCGAGACGATATTATATTCTTGTATACTATGGTGTCAATATGTGCTTGCTAGGCGCCGCCGTGACAGTGTCGGCTGAGTTGGACTCAAGCCGACGATCGGCTAAGTGAGACTATAGCTGAAACCGAGTATACCTGAACCTACAGGGTCGCACGCTTAAGGGGATAAGAACAGGCATTCGAGTTGGACTCGAATACGGCTCGATCGGATAGGGATCCGATCGGATAGAATCCTATGGGCTTACGACGTATGGGCGGCCAACTTTGTGAGATTCGGATGGACCCGATTCAAAATAGAGTCCTGATCGGCCACTAGTCCCAGTCGGCCAACTCTATATAAAGGAGGGAGGGATGGAGAGCTGCTACACGTCAATTTACATTGCGCCGAAATCAATCTGATCACACGTGGCTTTAGAAGTCGTCGAGATCAAACTCCACGGAAACCCTCCCCACCTTCGAGCCAAACCCTAGCCTTGCATCGCGTGCTAGCACACGGGTGTTCGGCGTTCGTCCCCGGACATGTGGATACCGCAGAGGCGCCGCTACGTTGCGCGCTGTTCATCCGCTGTGGTACTTCGGAGCAAGGCAGCTGCAGCAGATCGGTTGCGGTCGAGCGCATCGAGCGAGGCGCGAGAACGCGGTCGACGACTCAGCGAATCCTACGTCCCCTGGAATCGACTGTTGGCTTGCGGGAATTGGCTACACTGTTCCGGATCGGATAGTCCTGATTGGCTATTTCCGCTGCATACTCCAATCGGTAACGATCTATCGGCCCTTACTTGCAAGTGTTCCTGGTTTGCGCGGTAGAAAAGTTTTTGTTTTTGGCTAGCGTAGCTTCCGTAACCCTTCACTACAATCACTACTGACAAGGCACGAGACTTCATCCTCAACATCGTGCACCGTTTCGGCGTCCCAAAAAAAATTATAACCGACAATGGGACTCAATTCACTGGAGGCATCCTCAAAGAATTCTGCAAAGACTTCGGCATCAAAATTTGCTATGCGTCGGTTGCACATCCCAAAAGCAATGGACATGTTGAGCGCGCTAATGGCATGGTACTTCAAGGCATCAAGGCCCGAGTGTTTGACCGGCTAAGTCCTTATGCTGGCAAATGGGTTCAAGAACTGCCCTCGGTTCTATGGTCACTACGTACTACGCCCAGTCAGGCCACCTGCCAAACCCCTTTCTTCCCGGTTTACGGGCGTAAGCCATGTTGCCGAATGAAATGGAGTACGAGTCTCTTCGAGTCCGCAGCTTCAACGACGAGCGCTACGATCAAGACCGAGTGGATGACCTGACCCGACTGGAGGAGACCTGTGAGGCAGCCCTGATCCAGTCGGCAAGATATCTTCAAGGACTAAGACGATACCATAGTCGCAATGTTCGAGCGCGTGTTTTCATTGTCAGTGATTCAAAGAAGATAGATGTTTCAAGACAAAGATCGATTCAAAGAAGATAAATGATCGATTCAAAGAAGATAAATGAAGACAAAGAAAAGACAGATTGAAGACTAAAGTCGAAGACCGCTTCAAAGCTTACCGGCATCAATGGTCGAACCCTTGACGGTACTTCCCGGCCTCTTTCTTCTTGGTTTACGCCCGACGGCTCTCAATCGGGGCATCTTGGGTGGCATTCAGGAGATCTTCTTCAGCCGACTGGTTTCCAATGGGGCCTCTTGGCGTCGTGGGGGCTCTTTCGCGGGACATCCTCACCGGGAGGTGGGGACTTCTCACTCTGAGCGCTCTCACTCGGAGAGGGCCCGGATTCTTGTTCTCAGTAGGCCTTGTCGCTCCGGCCGCGCAGATGATTTTGGGCACTTCACTCCGCCTAGTGGGGTCTATGTTCCGAGGCCTCCCGCAAAGAGAAAGATGGGAGCAATCGGGACAAAGGCGGAACCGGTGAACAAGACGCGAAAGAGGAAATTTTGGGGAAGACGAAGTGGCGGGGATGACCTCGAGGCTTCATAAAAAGACTTGAGGGTTTTTTGCCAAGTTATCTCGTGATTGGGCCGAGCCCACGAGAGACTTGCAACCCAACTAAGGTGTGGCTTGACACGTGTCCTTAGGGATTTAAGTGGATGAACTTAAGCAGATTTGCCTTGGCAATACGCACGTGTCACATAGCCCAATACCTTTATAATCCTTTCATACCGCGGTTTATGTAACTTCATGAGAAGTTGGCACGATGCAATTTGAAAGATGACAAACGGTTAAGCTTTTCATAGCTGTCCCGATAACGAACGCTTGGTTTTTAAGCATTTGATTAAATGATTATATCAATGCTATTTTTCCACCTTGGTGAAGATCTTTTTAGATTAAGACCAATATTATGGCAGGAGCTATTTAATATTTTGGTCATATTTTTTAGATGACTGAAAAATTTGTTTACCCATGAGGGATAATTAAATTATTTATTCTAGGATGACTCGGGTAGATTAGCTCGGATAAGCATGAGCTTGCCAAGTGAATTGATTTTCTTACCCATGAGGGTCGATAGAATTACTTGTTCCGAGATGACTCGGGCAAGTTAACTCGGATGTGCATGAGCTTGCCAAGTGTTTTTCACCCACGAGGGATGATTAAAATATTTGTTCCGAGATGATTCGGGCAGATCCACTCGGATAAGCATGAGCTTACCGAGTGCTTTCCACCTATGAGGGTTGATTGAGTTATTTGTCCCGAGACGACTGGGCAAATTCACTCGGATGAGCACGAGCTTGCCGAGTGATGAGATTTTTTATATTTGCTTTAGCATGAGCTAAGCATTTATATGAGTATGATTCTTTATAGTTCTTGATTGTATGTTTGGTCTGTTTTTGGCTAATCACACAGTCGGGGGCTACACCTAATTAGGTACATCAAGAGATGTGCCTAGATATTTATTTTTGAGAATTTTTTTGGATATTTTCCAGCCCTTCACAGTCTTTGAAGCCACTTGGGAGAATCAGGCAGAGATGATGGAATCGCTCGGTGCCGGAAGCACTCGGCCAAAGAGTTGTTTGGTCGTGTATTGTCTTGGTTTGATGCTGAGTTGTCTCGTCGACTGAAAAGGACTCAGGGGCTACTGTGGAGATTATGGCAATCGGGTATCCACATGGCAAGTTTATCCGACTGGAGATAGGGATAGATTGTACCTACCAGATATGTAAACCAAATATGACTTGGGTATTACGTTGCCGATTGAGATAAGGCAACGACCTATAGTCACGGTTTGGTAAGATTGAGGAAACCGACTTAGAGTAGGATAAGGTTTTCGATCTGTAAGCCCGCCTCCCAAGACTATATAAGGGGGGTAAGGGGCGTCCCTTGAGGGATATCAGAAGTTAGATCAGCTTTCAGCTTTAGATACACAAGATCACGAGATCAATAAAAACACTCGGCGGATCAAATCCCCGAAACAGGAGTAGGGTATTACCTCACGAGAGGGCCTGAACCTGTCTAAACCTTTGTTTTTCATCCAACCCATTGTGCTTGGCGATCTTGACTGCATCCCCAATTTTCTATTGCCGAAACCGAGTTTCGACAGCCTCCATTCCACTTTTCGGTATCAAATTTTTGAGAAGTTGTCCAAATCAAACTATGCACTTTGGAAGGCTCAGTTCCTCATGGCGATCCATGGCGCACGTCTTGAAGGACACATCACCGACAAAACTAAAGCTCCAGATGAGGAGTTTGTGGAGAAGAAAACTGATGATACAATCATCACCACACCAAATTCGGCGTTTGAAGAGTGGTATGCTCAGGATGAACAAGTCATGGGATTAATCTTCTCTTCAGTTGAGAAAGAAATCTTCGGCCATATTACAGCTGCCTCAACGGTAGCGCAGGCATGGAGGAAAGTGGAGCGTATGTTCTCTGCTCAAACTCGTGCCAGGACGATGAACGTGTGATTCGCACCGATGACCACAAGAAAAGGTAATCTATCAATTGCTGAGAATTTTGCTAAGATGAAAGGTTATGCAGATGAGATGCTCGCTGCCGGCAAACCACTAGATGATGAGGACCTGGTCTCCCACATCTGCAATGGTTTGGACTCAGAATATAATCCGGTGGTCACTGCTGTTGCCGCGAGGATTGAGCCGATTACAGTCTCAGAACTGTATGCTCAGCTCCTCAGTTTTGAGACCAGACTTGATCTCCAAGATGGCGCTGGTATGGCTGCAAACATTTCTAACAAAAACGGACGTGGTGGCTTTAGTGATCACGGGACAAACCGTGGCCGCGGCACGCGTGGACGCTGATCAGGCCGTGGTCGCAGCAGTCACCCACGCGGCAATGTTGCTAGCAGCCAGCGCCATGCAGGCGACCATGCAGGTGGCGCATCAGATGACAAACCAATTTGTTAGGTTTGTTTCAAAAGAGGACACATGGCAAACAAATGTTGGCATCGCTTTGATGAAAGCTATGTTCCCAAAGAAAGACACGCAGCTGCAGCGATAAACTCCTACAGCATCGACAACAATTGGTACATTGAAATCGGAGCGACGGATCACATCACAGGCGAACTAGATAAGTTGTCTGTGCGTGAGAAGTACAAGGGAAATGATCAAATTCACACAGCTAGTGGTGAAGGTATGGAAATTATACATATTGGTCATACTACTATTCCAACTCGATTCCAGCAGTTATATCTAAATAATGTTCTTCATGTACCCAAAGCCAAGAAAAATCTTATTTTTGTTCATCGTCTTGCTAATGATAATTCTGTTTTTCTTGAACTTCACTGTGACTATTTTCTTATCAAGGATCTGGCAACGAAGAACATAATCCTTAGAGGGCAACGTCGCAAAGGATTGTATCCTCTCCCTTCAGATCAGTCAATAAAACAAGCCTTTGGAGTGGTGAAGCCGACCCTGTCAAGGTGGCATAGCCGCCTGGGGCATTCTTCTTTTCCAGTTGTGTCAAAGATTATTAGTCATAATAAGCTCCCTTGTTCTTTTGAGTCTAAAGAGGAGTCTGTCTGTGATGCCTGTCAAAAGGCTAATGTGGACCCCCGTTTTTGGAACGGGAATCTTTCGTGTTCTTAGTACCATTTCCCTGGATCGAGTAGTTTGGTACCCACGAAATATAGTACTGGATAATCAGGTGCACATGCACGAATAATCTTACAAAGAAAAGTATTACAATATATGCCCGAAGGCGTATTCAACATATAGGACCTCATAGTCCAGATACAATCAAAAGTAGAATTTAGGTAAGGCAGCGGAATGAAGGCAGCGGCTTGTCAATTGCCACAGGCAACGACCGAAGACTAAGACCTAGCAGGCGCCATCGGCTTCTTCGCCCTCCTGGTAGTAGGCATATGGATCCTCCAAGTCTTCATTTCCATCATCTGAAAGTTTGTGCGTATAGCAAGGGTGAGTACCAACCGTACTCAGCAAGCCAACACGGAAATGATGCACAAGATAGGGTCATTCAAAGAATGGCTGAGGTTCTTTTTGCATAAAGCCAATTTTCACAAATCTTTTCATAAGCCTAACAGCTAGCCAAGTCAAGTTTTAGTTCCACAGTTCATTAAGTCGGCGACGGTTCTGTCTACCATCCATCGTGATCCCAAGGATGGCTTTCCGCCTCCGGTTCGTCATGGTTATTCTAGGGAGTCCACCCCTTCTCGCATTTCGAGAAGTTAATCCACCAGTGAATAAGAATCATTATGCAAACCCATCCCATCATTTTAAAGTTTAGAGTCTAGCCAAGCGAAAGTCTTGTCACGATACTCAATATCCGCGAGCACGGATATTCGAATATATTGATTCATTCACACTGCGTGGATGTACACTTTACCCGTACTCGCGACGCCCAACAAATGAGCCTACGTCCCAACACATGAGACGGTCACGGCAAAGCCTTTCAATAACCTCACTTTGGCAGTACCCGCTCCATGAACTTAAACCCTCTTGCACTCTAGCCGTCCTTTTCTAGCAGTGTGAGGAGTTCTGGCGCTCTCGGGGTAACGGAAGATTTCCTTTATCAAGTTATGATTAGTTTTGATTTTCAATCATCCCTTCCCAATCTCATCTCACACAAAAGAACCACTATGCAAGGGTACCGCCTCCGCTCGGCTATTTACTCTGCTAGGTCTATACCATTTGAGAAGTACGGTTGTACTGGCTCGTTCCCCGGCTATCTCATGGCTCGGTCCTTAATTGATCAGGGTCAGCACTTGCCTTTTCTGGAATCCACCCAAATCATCCAGCCGCCTCAGTCTAAAACATTTGTTTGGTACTTTTAGTTTTCATCAAAACTCATTTTATCATTCTCATGGCAATATGACGCTCATGTCTCCACATGTCGTATCTCAACTACCTTCCCTAAGGTAGTTGCCCAAGCATAAAGCTCTTTATAAAATCATGAGTATGCATGAATCTACTAATAGCATGGCTAAGCATTTTGCCGAAGTTATTCTTCGGTTATATGTATCACATCGAGGGTTGCAAGGAATAATTCTAAAGGTAATCAATAACAAGGCATGGCATAACAAGTATAGGTAATCCTTTGTGTATAGCATGCATGTTTAAAGTTTAGAATAATATCATTTAGCAATTGGGATCAATATGTTCAAAGAGTGTGATGACTTGCCTTGCTCGCACGGTTGTTGAGCGGGGTCGTCAATGGGGTCGATGCCTGTTTCTTCAGGTCCTAACCGTACGTGCGAAAAGAAAGATGGAATTCGATCGAATTCAATAAGAACAAATAAAAGATCAAGAAAAACCATAAAGGAACTCTAAAATATCTACCCGCGATTTTATTCGGGTTAGGGAAGAAATTTGAATGAAATCCGACCAAAAATTGAGCTAGGGTTGTTTTTTAGGGTTTTTGCCAAAATACCAATTAAAGATAAGGCGATACGCCAATAGATGTTGCTTGAAAAGATTTTCCATTTAGATGTGGCGAGTTAGAAGGCCTATCGTATTTTAAAAAGGGCAAGAAATAATAAATAAATCCTCAAGAAAATTTACGAAAAGCGAAGTACCAAAATCTTATTTCGGAAATCCGAATTTTTCTCAGAAACATATGAGAAAACCATATATTTTTGCACAAATATTTCCCAAAATTCCCAAAAATATTCCCCAATTTTTTCTAGAATTTTTCCCCATTTTTTCTAATTTTTCCCTCCTTCTTGTCTTTTCTCTTTCTTCTTTTTCTTTTTCTTTTCTCTTTTTTCTACCGCCATGTTCCTTCTCTCTCCATACCGCCGCGCGCGTCTACCCCCCGGGCGCTTGGGCGGCCGGCGAGATGGCGCGGCGTTCCCGGCTACACGCGAGGGCGACAGCGCAAGCAACGACCGGAAATGGAAGCGTGGATCACTCACCGACCGCGGCGGCGGCGAGCTCCGGCGATCGACGACGGCGCGAACGGCGCGGCGCGACACGGATTCGCAGACCCGGCGCTCTCGACGGTGTTCGCGTGTTCCGTGGTAGCAAAGGAGATAGAGGGAGTGGAATGGCATTGGGGATGTGTGGGGAGGTGAAGGGAAGATAGGGACCTATTTATAGCGCGCGGGGTGCTCGGGAACGGCGGATGTTGGGCGGCCACGCGGCGGTCGGCTGCTGAGCGCGTGCGTGCGTGCGCACGTCGCGGCGACGTGTTTGACGCGCGACCGTCCTGGCGACGCTGCGCGGGCATGTATGTGACGCCGGCGGCGCGTGCGGGCATGCGCGGGCTTACGATGAGCATGGCGCGCGCGTGCGGGCGGGTACGGCGATGACTTCGGCGTCCGCGGGATGGCGCGGCCGTATCGGCGGTGGTTGTGCATGCGGGACGGTGTCCTCGGCGCGAGCACGCGTGCGCGGGTGTCCTGGTTCGGCGCGGCACGGCGTTCGACGCGTGGCACGGCGACGGCATGGCGCACACCGGGCGATCGTCAGCGGCGTGGCGACGGCATGGCGCGGGTGCGTACGGCGTGGACTTTGCGCGCACGTCGCGTTGCCGCGGCTCGGCGGCGGCATGGCGCGTGCGCGTGTGCGACGTGGCGCACTGAGCACGGGTGCTCGGTCGGCGTGCGGGAACGTGGTGACGCGGCGAGTACGGCAAGCGAGCTGCGACGCGCGACGCGTGTGCGCGCGAGGACTGGTCGCGGTCGAACATCTGTCGCGGAATTAACAGTATGATTTCCTATTTTTCCCAAATTAAAATCCTATTTTCCCATTTCTATTTCTTTTCACTCTAAAAATTCAAAATAAATTCTAATATTCCCAAAATAATTTTTAAAATTATATTTTCAACTTCTTCCCCACTTTTTATTATTCCAATTATATTTTTCATATTTATCTTATTTCTTCTTTTAAATTCAAGAAAATAGGGTTTTTGATTAAAAATAAATTTCTAATTTTATATCTCCTTTTAAAAATATTTTTATCATCTAAATCCAATTATTTATTATCTTTCCTCTACCAATTAGGGTTTAAACCAAAATATATCATTTTTAAAGTATCCTTTTGTAGTCCACCAAATTATATACATGCTCTTTTCAAATATATATATATATATATATATATTGAAATCTTTTTCACCACTGGGATTTCAAAGCTTAGGGTTTTTATCCAACTTCGCATCAAAGTAATTCCAAAATAAACTCTTACGCAACTAAGCTGGCAAATAAGATCGAAAAACACAATAAGAAACAATGGCTCCAAAAGGTTTTTGTGAGTTCTGATTTTTTTTTAAATTCCGATTTTAATTTCTTCGATTTTCAGGGTGTTACAGCTAAAAGTCATCAATTACCTTATAATAGATCCATTGGTTCCTCGAAATTTCCCTTAGAACTTGTTCACTCGGATGTCCGGGTCCCGCCTTGAATTTTGTTGGAAGAAAGAAATACTATGTTAGCTTTATTAATGACTTTAGTAAGTTTACTTGGATCTATTTTATTACATATAAATCTGAAGTGTTTCAGAAGTTTCATGAGTTTCAGACCATGGTAGAAAGACTCTTTGATCGAAAGATCCGCTCTATGCAAACTGACTGGGGAGGGGAGTTTCAGAAACTTCATAGGTTTTTTGATAAGATTGGTATTGTTCATCATGTTTCCTGTCCTCATACGCATCAACATAATGGAGTTGTTGAGCGTAAACATCGTCATATCGTTGAAGTTGGCCTATCCCTACTTGCTTATGCATCTATGCCTCTCAAGTTTTGGGATGAGGCATTCATGGCTGCGGTTTTCTTTATTAATCACATGCCTAGTCTGTTACACATAATTTCACTCCTTTAGAACGTTTGTTTAAACAGACACCTGATTATTCATCACTTCGAATATTTGGATATGCCTGCTGGCCTAATTTATGTCCTTATAATAGGCATAAACTCGAGTTCCGCTCTAAGCGTTGTGCCTTTCTTGGTTATAGCACCCTCCACAAAGGGTTTAAATGCCTAGACATTGCTTCTGGTCGCGTATATATCTCTCATGATGTTGTTTTTGACGAGACCATTTTTCCTTTCTCTAACTACATCCTAATGCCGGTGCTCGTTTGCGCGATGAAGTATCATTGTTATCTTCTGATCTTGTTCCTCCCTCTTTGCATCTCCCCAGGGCAGAATTTGTAGATGATCATATGTTTAATTTGCCTAATAATCCTCACCCTACTGTGTCAAGTGCATGTGATTACAGGAATTTTCCTCTGCATGGCGCTAGCTCCCAGGCAACAGAGTCTGCGCCGCTTACTTCGGAGTCGGCGTCGTTTTCTGCGCAGGTTCGGTTGGCCGGTAGTGTGCCATCCCTTGGTGTCATACCTACGCCTGATCTGCCGCTCTCCCCGGGGCCTGCATTCTCTGAAGATCCATCCCATCCGTTCCAATCGACTGAAGGGGAGTCGTCCCAGTCGCCCGATTTTTCTGTCGCCGCTTCTCTTGCGGCTGCCACGCCAAGTCCGAGTGAAAGGGAGTCGCACATGATGTGGCGGCATGCCGAGTCACTCGAAATTGTGGCGAGAACCGGTGAAGGCACCGTAACCATGGCGCACCCGTCTCCAAGCCGGTATTCGAAACCAAAAGTTTACACCGATGGGACTGCGGGTATGGGTGCTCTATAGCTTCGTGAACCTCAAAATTTAGACGAAGACTTGAATAATAAAAATTGGAAGTCGGCCATGGATGTAGAATATGATGCTTTAATTAAAAACAAAACCTGGAATTTGGTTCCTCTTAGAAAAGGTCTAAATATCATCGGCTCTAAATGGGTATATAAAGTAAAGCGTAAGTCAGATGGTAGTCTTGATAGATACAAAACCAGTGGTTGCAAAAGGCTTTAAACAACGATATGGCATTGATTATGAAGATACCTTTAGTCTTGTTGTAAAGCATGCTACTATCAGAATTATTCTCTCCATTGATGTGTCTTGAGGTTGGAGCCTACAACGGCTTGATGTACGAGAATGCCTTTCTTCATGACTTACTTGAAGAAGTGTACATGCGACAACCACTGGATATGAGAACAAGATAATTCCAGTCGCATTTGTAAATTGGATAAAGCTCTTTTATAGTCTTAAACATGCCCCAAGAGCATGGTATTCAAGATTGAGCAGTAAGCTATGCGCATCAGGGTTTAAAGCTTCGAGAGGTCACTATATTCATTCTTATTTATGTTGATGATATTATTGTTGCTAGCTCTACCCATGAGGCTACCACATGCTTGTTGCAGAACTTAAGTAAAGAATTTGCACTCAAGGATCTTGAAGAGTTACATTACTTTCTTGGAATAGAGGTAAATAAAATACAAAATGGTATCTTATTGATACAAGAAAAATATACTCGTGATATGTTGCAACGTGTGGGGATGCTGGACTGCAAACCAGTGAACTCACCACTGTCGACATCTGAAAAACTATCAGCAAATGAAGGAGTGCTATTAGGGCCAAAGGATGCTACAGCCTATAGGTGTGTAGTAGGTGGTGTACAATATCTAACTCTAACCAGACCAGATATTTCTTTTGCGGTAAATAAAGTCTATCAATATCTCCATGCTCCTACAACAGTTCATTGGGCAGCTGTGAAAAGTATTTTGAGATACATCAAGTATACTATGAATATTGGATTAAAAATTTGGAAGTCACCTTCACTTTTGGTGAGTGTTTTTTTATATGCAGATTGGGTAGGTTGTACAGATGATCGTCGCTTTACAGGATGTTTTGTTGTATTCCTAGGGTCTAATCTTATATCATAGAGTGCAAGAAAACATGCTACTGTTTCAAGATCAAGTACTGAAGTTGAGTATAAGGCTGTTGCTAATGCTACTGCAGAATGGGTTCAAATTCTGTTATATGAATTGAGTATTCCAGCACCCAAAGCCGCAAAGCTATGGTGCGATAATATTGAAGCTAAATATTTGTCAGTAAATCCAGTGTTTTATGTTCGCACAAAGCATATAGAGATCGATTATCATTTTGTAAGAGAGAGTAGCAAGAAAGCTTCTTGAAATTGAGTATGTTTTTACAAGTGATCAAGTTGCTGATGGATTTACTAAACCACTGGCAGTGTAATATTTAGAGATGTTTAAAAACAATCTAAACTTACGAAGTTCAGATTGAGGGAGAGTGTTAAGAGATAATGGCTTGGTTTAGTTTTGGTTTATCTCCTTATCTCCTGTAAACGGCCTGGTGATGGTTAGATTAGTTTTCTGTTTTAACAAACTACTGCTAGCACCGGCGCTATTCTATCCGGACCTATCTGGTCCATTATTTTGTGTAAGGCACCGGTGGGGCTTTTCCACAGATTCATCTGATTAACACGCAAAGCATCAACGTCCTAAGTTCTGGGCTGACGTTTCTCGTCTGAATTTTCACAAGCCCCCTGTGGATGCGGCGTTCTATTCTGCGTGATTCGCTCCATTCCAACCACACAGCCATATTTGTCCAGAAAGTAGATTCTATATAGTCCTTTGGTTAATTAAACATGAACGATAATACTGCTCGGATCGGATCAAGCAAACAACAAGATTCCCTATTGCTCTTCCCTATTTTGATAGCGATAATTTTCAGTAACTAAATATGTGAGATCATAAATATTTCAATGGGAACAATTACACGAGCATCCTGCACCTAAATCAGGCAATGTTATGGACTAATGGACATTGTTGCTTGCACTCATTTGGGGAGGCATTAATGCGATAAACACAAGGTACGACATTACTGCTGGGACGACTATACAGCACGCGGAACATGCCAACCGATTAGGCAACGCTCTGCACATCTAATGATAGGCGGTTACCACGGTAACCACGTGGTTTACTAAAAAAATCACACCGTTATCAAATTAAAAAATTTAAAAAGTTAACCACAGTGTAATAATCACGATAACCATGTGGGTACAAATCCTTCGTAAAATCACGATAACCGTGTGGGTACCATACAGTCAAGCAAGTACAGTGCATTTTATAAATTTATCCTTTTACATCTTCACTTCTTTAGACTCTTAATATTTCTATTATTATTAATTAGGATGTAGCATAAATCACTTTGAGCAAAAAAGATAAAAGGTCCTAGATTAATTATACCACCAGTAGATAACACCGTAGAAAGCCCAATATAAAATCAAATTTATGACAGTTATTTAATGGTGTGAATAAATGAATTAAACATTAAAAAGCAAAAATATTGATTCCAAAATAATTCTAAAAAATGGTAATGAAGAAAGTTTATTTATTAAAAATCATACCATCTAAGATTGTAAAGTGTGACCGTGATAACCCGTTATCCGTTAGGTAGAAAGAACGAGCCACCCTAAAATCAAGGAACCCAATCAACTTTCTACATCGTATCTAGCCAATCATATTAGTATTCTTTTTAAAAAAAGTCCAATTTACTTTTCCAAACTATTTCATTAGATCACTTAACCCTCTAAACTATCTAAACTATTTTTGGTTTATTTTACCCCAAAACTATTAAAATTGTTCACTTTACCGGTTAATTACATTTTATTCATTGTTTATCTTTATACGAGTTGTATTTTAGCTTAGATTTATAGTATCATAGATGATACTATTATCAAAGTTCTAAAATAATTTCTCATAGATGATACTATTATCAAAGTTCTAAAATAATTTTTCATAGATGATACTATTATCAAAGTTCTAAAATAATTTCAAAAATATTCATTACCATGTGCTTGAAATTTAAAACTTGTTGAGAGATAAGTTATAATGCATATATCAATCTTACCAAATTTCATTGTAAAATATAACCTACATTGAGAGAAAAAAAAGACAACACCGTTAGGAAGTAAGATGAACCATTTTCAATAGTTCGAGGTGTAAAATGAATCGAGAAAATTGTTTAGGTGTTAGGTGCTTTGGTGAAAAAGTTTGGAGAAGTAAAATGAATTTTTTCTTTAAAAAAATGGAATCATAGCCATCAACCATTTGAACAAAGCTGTTTGGAATAGTGTTGGATGATGATTAAATAAGCACACGTAAAAAAACATTAACAGTTTTAATTATTATAAAGTTTAAAAATAGATTTATTTGACAGTATTTAAACATGAAACATAATGTCTAACCGTTTAAAAACATATTATAAAAGTCAAGATAAAATCTACATTTTAATAAAAACCGAATAGGGCCAGAGTGTGTTATAGTCCATTATTAATCACTTTTTCTAACATGGTGCCACACCAATAAGCTACCATAAATCCGAAATTTCCTTTGCCATTTTCATTTGATGGAAGGCTGCATCTCTCGTCTGTCCCGTCCTGATTCCTGAACCTATCTATCCAATCTATTTATCTCCTTACCTGAGCTATGATGCCACCACTGCGTGGTAGCTACCTCCCGAGCCAAGAAACACTTGCCCCCACCTCACCTCAGCTAAGCTACCAGCCTCTCATGGCGCACTCCCTCGCCGCCGCCTCCTCCTTCTCGCCGCCCGCCGCACGCTGGCGGCTGCCCGGCCAGGTTTGTGCGTGCTCACAGCCCACCACATCACTTCTTGTACCTGCTGCTTGATTCTTGGGGGTTCGTTCAGTACTTCAGTTTGCTTGGTGTATGTATGACCTGTTTCTTGATTTGGATTGGGAGGGTTGTAATTTGTTCTGCTGTTCTGCAGATTTGGTGAGTTTAGCCTGTGATTCATGAGGGTTTGAGGGGGGTGAGCACATTCTTTTGGATTGGTTCTTGGCTTGACTGGCTTGATGTGTTGGATGATTATTTTGTGGTCGCTTCCGATTGGATTAGTTTCTCTTTGTAGCATTACTCGATTTCTTGGGAGATTCCTTCCCTGCTTGACACAGATTGCAAAACTTCTAGTATTATCTTTCATTTCACATATTATTCCTATTATGGGGAATCTGTCTATGATTAGTACATGTCAAAAACAGTGTAGTATTAGTCAGTGCTTAGAGCTTACAGCCAAAATGGAAGTAGGTTGTCACGCATGAGCGATTACAATTTTCAATTGTGCAGGTTCAAATGCTTTAACACACATGCTACGAGGTAATTAACCTTTAACCTTGGATTAAGATTGATGGAAGTTAACTGTCATGGAAAATATGCTCAATTGCTCACATTTTCCTCTTTATTTTAGTGCAAACTGCAAAGATTCCGAAATTGTCATAGTTAAAGTAACACAGGCGCTGTAACTGGATCAGATCGCCCTTTGGACTTATTTTAAGACAAAATTTGGGAATTTTAATGCAGGCTAGTTGGGAGGACACTGTAAAAGCTCTGAGAAACCACATAGGACAGCAAATGGCAGCACATGCTTTAGATCTTGCTGAAATTTTTTAAAAAAATGATTCTTTATCAACACTTGGCTTCTCCACATCAATGTTGATGCATCAGTTGAATAGAAAATGCCGTCCTTTCTTGTTACAAGTGTAGACTAATATTTTCATGTGCATCTTGGTGGACCTGGAGTGTCCTGCTTCATGGGATGCCACATGTATACCTGGGTTTCAACATGCGAAACCAAACATGCGAAACCAGAGGAGGTGATTGAAAAGTTTGGTTGGTGTGTGGCTGCATCCTTGTGTATTGTCCATGTTAAGTTATTTCTAACTGTGGACCAGATAAGTTCCGTTAACTAGAGATTTACGAGTGCTGGTTGCTTGCCAGGAGGCTAATGTCAAGTCAGTGCAATTCATATTTGTGTTGTAGATATATTAGCTTTGAGAGCTTAATTATGTTAGTTTTTTTATTGTTTTCCAGCTTCGTAATGTCAGTGAGGTTAGTGAGCATTTAGATTCACAAATGAGTCTAGCTGCCAATCTCTTCTTTTTTATCGCTAATCCAGTAGGAGCAACTTTTTTTCTTTTTGCAAGGACAGTAGGAGCGTCCAATAGAAGCAATTTGAAATAATCTGAACAAAAGGGTCTGTATGTATGTTTATTTGTCCCATTGCAATCTTGTGTTCAAGCACTCGAAAGTTTCGAAACGAACTAGCATTTGCTTGAGCAGACTGAAAATTGTTAACTTGATGCTATTCATTCATACTTTCCACTATAGTACTATCATCTTATGTGAATATGAATATTCCAGTTATGCCAGCAATTTGTTGATGTGCATTTCAGGTGACTAATGTAATTTCGAGTCGGAGCTCAGTTTCCTTCAACAGCCAGAGAATGAGTTTTATGTCCATTTGTTCAAGGCCAAGTCAGCTTCGTTTTAAGATTTGCTGCTCGGTATGCTTAAGTTCTCTCCTTCAGGCACCAACAGTTGTGCTAATGTTTTCAGTTCATCGCGACATTTTTCCGTTGCATGCTTTTTCAAGAACCTTCATAGGTGTCTGGAGCACTCGCTTACCTATTGCAAACTAATTTAAATATGGAGTATGTAGTAAATTGGCAAGTAAATGGGTAATTAAATATGAGTTCGTCTTTACATGGTTTTTTTACAGATTGATTGATGCATGTGTGCCTAGTTCATTCGCACTTGATGAAGTGCTTTCTTGATGCCTAGATTCATCAAGGCTAACCTCACTTTATAAATACCAACCAGATACTTTGACTTAGCTAAAGTTTTCATGGATAATGTGTGCTATCTAGTTAGTCAGATAAAGAGCACAAATCTTCTAGTATTTCTCCTGGAAACTACTAGGGGAAATTTTCATCTATACCACAAACATTTTGCTGATACCAAATAATACCACATAATTTTCCCACCTTCACAGAATACCACAGCATGGAAGCATTTCTTCTAAAAATACCACCAAAAAGGGCTGACAAATGGGCCCTCATTATTTCATGGACAAAAGTGCCCCTTCCATGCTGTTGGCCTGCCGGCACTGGAGCTGGTGACTGCGCGTCGCCGCAACCAGGCAGCGAAGCTCCATGAGGAAGTGGTGGGTGATGCAAGCTCCGCATCAACTCTCCATTGTCCCACCTCTTCTGTCTTCTCTGATGCAAAGAATGCAGTTTTCATATGCTATGGCACTTTTGTTGCTGCCAGTGCACTCGAGCTCTCGCTGCAGCCGCCTCATCCAGCCACCCTCATCTATGTTCCTTGTCGAGTTGCTCCACAAGAAGATACAAGAGTTCCGATAGACACTAGCACCATCGGCCATGCCGTGTCAGCCACGTCGTGCGGCTTCACCGGCAGGTGGCTCGTCAGGCTCATCCTTTTTCCATCTGGTGTTTGTCGTCCTCCTACTCTACAACTAGTTGATGGTGTTACTGTTGCACGAAGGCATAGCCTCACATTCAGCTGGGCAATATATCTGACGCATGGCGAGAACGAAGACAGCCTTCTTGTTGAGTTGGGAATTTTGGGGCAAATTGAAATTGTCCACAATGTAGTGTTGGTCATATCTGTGGTGTTTTTAGAAGAGGAAAGAATCCTGTGGAATTACTTGGTACTAACCAAATGTTTGTGGTGCAGATAGAATTTTCTCAATTAGTAATTGTTTTGCTAGGTTAGACAACACTAAAACAGTGAGAACCAATTTGTAATACTGTTGATATTCACCGTTATTTTGAGCAGGCTAAGAAAGAGACGGTCGACAAGGTTTGCAACATAGTTAAGACGCAGCTGGCACTCCCTGAGGGGACTGCTGTCACTGGTGAATCAAAATTCTCTGAACTCGGTGCTGATTCACTGGATACGGTAATCCCTGTCAGCCAAAGAAAGCAGCATTTCCAATAATACGGCGCAATTACAGTGATGCCAAATCTCCTTTGTAGGTTGAGATTGTGATGGGCCTCGAGGAGGAATTCAACATCACAGTTGACGAAACAAGTGCGCAGGACATCGCAACCGTTCAGGACGCAGCAAACCTGATCGAGAAGCTCGTGCTGGAGAAGGCTGCATAAAAACCATGCGCCTTAATTCATCAGCCCCTTTGGAAACGCCAAAGGGCTGCTGCGATATTTTGATCTCGCAATTGCGTTTTGGGAGAGAATACATTCTTCTAAAATTTATGGCCAACTTTGCATTCTATCTGTATCGTATGTTCAGTCATTCCTGCTACCCCATTTATTCTTTCCCTGATCATTCAAGGTAGGGTTTTGTACTCCAGAGGCTACATGAGGGAAATTAATTGAGACCATTTGTTCTGTGCCACTTCCATTTTCATGTACTGTATACTGCTGAAGAAAAATAATACTAATAAACTTGTCAAGAGACTGGTTCATCCCTCTTGGGTCTCTGAGGAGGCTTACAGCGTTTTCATGGTCCGAAACTATGAAAATCTGAACGAGATGATGCAATAGTAGATCTGTGGACAGGAAATGCAGCTCCTGAACTCATGAGTTTGTGTTTTATGTGGATGACAATCTTGTGGTAGGCAACCACCAGTCCACCACACATCTGATTGTATGAAATTCCAAACAATATTATGTTGGGGGAAACAAAATTGACCTCCTTTCTGGTCATATTTGAGATAGTCGAAATTGATAGATAATCTGATTTTTATGGAGGCTATTTGAGGGTATATACGAATGAATTATTACAAAATTGAAAAGTTGCTTTAGAAAATTATTCCGAGAAAATTTTGCACGAAACATAGGAGCTCAGGAAGCGTGTACATGAAAAATCCAAAATTGAGAAAAGAACAGGAACAGGGCCTAAATGCAGGAATTCAACATAATTTCCATTTGAATAATAAAAATTCAAGCAAATAGAACTAGAAAAAAAGTTTTTTTATTGGAAAACTTCAGCCAAAACCTCTTAGAGCATCTGAAAATGAAAATTGAAAAAAAGGAAAATTGTCCTCATCAGAGGCCAGAATATCTGAACAACACACACTTGTGACAAGAAAGGGGAAAAAATGCCATCTTCCACCTCCGTCCTTTCCCCTCTCCTCGCTCATGCTCATGGCCGCCCCTCTCCCACCTCAAAGGCGCAATCTTTCCTCGCTTCCAGGCTCAACCTCGCCGGATTCTCGGCCTCCGCTCGAGCCTCCTCTCCGCGGCGGATTCTCCCGGCACCTCGCGCGAGCGGCGGCGGGGAGGAGGACAGCCGCGTGGAGGAGCTGAGGTTGCCCAGTTATTGGCTCACGCCTGAAGGAGCAGCTCAGGTCCGGTCCAAGAATCCACCTTTCGATCCATTTCTGCAGCAACTTTGTGGTGATTAGTGTGGCTTTCATCCATTTCTTGGATACCGCTACCAATCTAGGGTTCAGTAATCAGTAGTAGGTTCATTTCGATTGCAAATTTATGCCTTCTGAAGGAACTTTCTAGTCATGTAGTGCTGTGTCTGATTACTTGCAACTCAACCTGAAAATGTTGTGATATCTCACTATCTCAGTGAACCAATGTGCACAAGAATGTGTTATGCTAGTTCTGAAATCACAATGTGTACTGTTCGTATGCCTCTTTGCGATCATCTGGTTGCTTACATTTATCTTCTGTTTGAATGCAACATTGCATTTTTTTGGCTCACTTGTGGTCTCTGAATTCAAGCTAGGATAACCGGTTGAAATTGTTCACGTATAGAGAAACTAAGCTCAAGTAGATTAGTAGAAACTTTGCAGTGTATGCATAGGTAACAATGCTTGTCAATAATCTTCTAATGGTTGAGCAGAAGTAGATGATCATATTAACAGAAATGGCATTTATTCTCAGGTGAAACACTGTTCTTTTGACTCCTAAGCTCGCTTGCTAAATACTCGTACCAAATTATACAGAGCTAGATGATTTCTCCCTTGTGCCTGCCTTTGACTGTCATTATACTTTACTCAATTGATACGACTACTCCATTGCAGTTACGAACTCGGTGTTTACCATATGTGAGATTAACTCTGCTTTCTACCACTCAAGCAGGAATCTGAATGGCTGAGGGGAACACTGCACAAGTGGCTCGACGACGAGTACTGCCCGGAGCCAGCCAATGTGGACATCAGCAACACAGCTGCGCGGTCATACTACGAGTCCCTGATGGCGAAAGAGTCTGACCTGGGAGAGATCTTACTGAAGATGGTGGGAGATCTACAGAAGCTGTCGTACCAGGAGAGCTTCCATGGCGCGTTCTCAGCTGCCAATGCCGCAGTGAGTTTGATATCACAGAGGATGGAGTCATCATCTGATGACTCTTTTGAACTATTATAGTAGGGAATTGACATCTCAGATCTTTGTCTGCTGAATTGGGTTCATCAGGTTTCTTTGTTCATGGGTGCCTGGGTAGGCGCTTGATTGAGAAAAGTGAACGATGATGTGATCATGTAATTGTAACTTGTAAGTACTTGTTAAAGATATGTTGATCCAAAATTTTGCTTCTTGTTTGCAACAGTCACATATGATTTTGAGTAAAATACAATTACCGGTTCTTAAACTTATTTTATGGGTGACATCTAGGTCGATAAACTTAGAAAATGCATTTTTAGACTTCCAAATTTGTTAAGGCTGTGTTTGAATGTACCGATTGGAAACTTATCCTCTGCGCAAAAAATGAAGCGACTCATTAGTGCCCGATTAAATGTTGGCTAAAAACTTAAAAATAAATTAATATGATTTTTTAAAACAACATTCTTACATAACATTTTTGAAAAGAAAAACACACTGTTTAGCCGTTTGAAAAATATGTACACGCAAAAAATGAGAAAGTAGAATTTGAAAACGAGAAGTATAGAACACACCCTAAATTATACTACCATTTCTAAATGTGACGAGGCATCACCTCTTTGTCTCTTTTCTTCTTTTTTCCTTCTATCCTTGTGAAGCCAGTCCTCTTCTCTCCTTTCCTCCTCGCGTCTGGTCCTATCCATTTTATTCTGCCCTTATATCTCCCCCTTCTTGCTCCTAGCCAGACACTCGCTTCGTGATGAAAGCTCAGGGTGGGGCAAAAGAAAAGAATGGAAAAATGAAAAGTGGATGGGGAAAAAGAAAAGGAGGGAAAAAATAGTGTGATATAAGCATGTGTTTGGTTCGATAGATGAAATAGGTTGAACCTATTTTTTAGAACCAGATTGGATCGAACCTATTCTTTTTTTATCGGTGTCGGTGTCGATGTGCCATTTTGTATTTTGGATGTCATGCTGGAGGTTTTCAGGAAGAACTGCTTCACAAGTTGTTGCTCTGCTTCAAGTTTCTCTGTCTCTGGGATGCAGGGATGCTTCAAGTCTCTGCCACCCTCTTGATCGGTTGTCAAATGAGAAAAAAGAAACAAACTGTCCTTAGTTTTATCTCTCTTTAGCTGGATCTGATAACTTTTTTTTAGAAAACGTAAAAGATGTATCTTTGTATTAAAATTAGTAGTATATTGCCTCACAAAGCCACTCAAAACCAAACAAAAAAGAGAAACAAAGAAAAAGAAAAAGAAAAAGAATGAGGTGCATAGTGCTATTCTCGGCGGCATAAAAAAAAAGCAATTATGCTGCATAAAAGAATGTTTTACTGTGTTTGTTTGGTTCTCCTGGTTCTTTCATCCACCGATTTATCCTGACCGTCGAAAATTATATAATGAATTTAAATTAAATTAACATGTTTAAGGGTATTTAAGTAATTAGGTAGAAGAGTAGTATTCAGATAGGTAGGGGAAAGGCTCGCCCTGTTGCTGAAAAATTAACGACGGCGACGACAGAAAGGCAACAACTTTACCGAACTAGCCGGAGTGTCCTGTCTCTCATCTCAATCTCATGACCTGTCTTTGTAGTGGTTGATTTCTTCATGCTTTTTATCAGTAGTGCTTGTTACTGGCGCCAACCCGTTTGGGACGGACACATTCATCGGGTCCTGAAGAAAAAGGTGAAACTTTTCACTTGATTTCTTGATTTTTAGTAGTACAATAGACTGTTACAAGGCCACCAAATACAGTAGATTAGACTCTCTCTCTGCTCCTAATTCGGAGCACATCTACATCTTCAGTACAGCTGTAGTGTGTGCACTAGTCTCCGGTCTCTGTACTCAGAAGCAGAGAATTCTCTTGAAACTGCTCTGTTCATTTCAGACTTCACAGACTTCAGGCATGAGGGGATGCGAGGAATGTTTTTGATTTACTTATCTATTTATTTCTTGATCGACTTGCTGGCATCTAGTCTTGTTCAAGAAATTAGTAACAAGAACTCTATTTCTTCTTGGCAAGACATGACAAATACCATAGATTATGGGACTGATAAATTTACATCGAACAACCTAACCTATATAGCAGCATATCATCGACTGAACTAAGTATAAACAGTTTTTACACAAAATGGAGGAAGTGATCAACAGGATCACAGATCATCTCTCCCAAAGTATTTCCTTTCTGATCCTAATTAAAAGGACTAGTACTAAGCAGTAACCAAAGCTAGCTATGAAAGAAAGAACCCAAAAGAGAAGAGAAGTGTAAGACGGATTGGTTTGCAGGAATCATTTCATTTCATGGGAAGGCTTCTGAAGTCGAGCATGCCAGCCCTGAGGCCGAGGAAGTTGTTCCCGCGCCGCCGCTGCTGCACTTGCACTTCTTCTGGAGGCCGAGGTTGCAGCGGAAGTAGAGCCCGCCGCGGCGGCGCTGCAGCTCCGGCGCCCTCATAGTCATTGCCGGCTTCACCTCATAGTCGTCGTCTTCTTCTTCCTGGCATGATGGCGTGCTGATGTAGAGGTCCAGGTTGAGGTCAGGGCACTTGGGTAGCTTGGTGACCTGCTCCTCCTCCTTCGGCGGCGGCGGCGGCGGCTGCTGCTGCTGGGGATGGAAGGAGATGGTGGCGGCGGCGTTGATGGGGCGGTGCGTGACGGGTCGATCCCCCGCCAGCCTTCCGCCGAATGTGCGTGTTCCGGTAGTTCTTTATCTCATTGTATACGAGGTGAAATTACTATACTATCCAGTACTTCTCAGTTCCTCTCGGTTCTTCCTGGTTCTTTCTCTTGAGTTCCTTCTGTTTTTTTACCGTTGGATCTAAAGAGATGGATGGTCCTTATTTTTTTCAACCACCGTAAAAGTTCTATCATTTGTATTTATGGATATATGGGCTTCGGTTTTTTTAAATTTTGGACTTGTAGAATGTATTTTTGAGTTTACATCGTAAATAATACTTATAACTTACAAGTGTAACTCATATTAAAATATTTATACTAAATGTAAGTCGCATAAAAAGAATTACTATATGGTGTCATGGTATGCTTGGCTTAACGTCATAATCACACACAGGAAGAGATTGAAGGAAGTTGCACTTGCACGTGCTACAATCTGGTGTGAGGGCGGCTTAGCGTCATAATCACACGTGGAGGGATGAAGGAAGTTGCACTTGCACATGCTACGATCAGGTGCGAGGGCACCAACGCTAGTGAAAACACCAAAATCCTGATATCTATATATGTCACATACTTTTCTTGGAGGCGATGTTTACCTCCTCTCACCTTTGTGGCTTGAGATGGGCTCGCTGAGTAAAATCTAGTTTATAATGTCCGAAATGCAATGGTGTCTCCCTAGATGTCATAACTTTCGTGGATGCGCCACATTAGAGATTCTCTTGCTAGTGTGATGGTGTCTTCATCTGATTGGCTTCGATGGCTATGACGGTGGCAAGATTTGGACGCGTAATTGATTTATAGGTCAGTTTTTCCTATATTTTAGGATGAGGATAGTAACATGTAAAAAAACTAATTGACAGTAAGTTTAATTGAAAAAAAATCCTAGCACACCTCTTTCACTTAAAGCTAAGCATCTAGGCGGTTGCAGTTTTGTGAATATAAACAACCACCATGATTATTATTTCTACAATAAAAACAACCAAAACACAAAAGTTTTACTCTCAAAAGTTACAAGTAGAGAAATACAACAAATCTAAAGAAAATCGATAACATATAAACATAGGTAGCAGCATTATCCTTATAAAATTAGTTATGCCTTGTTTTACAATAAGTCAACAATGTGAAAGTAATGATCTGCACAGCCCTATGACACACAAACCCACTAAGCATGTTTTCATAGTGGCATCATTTGACGTGTCGATCTCTCCTATCCTACATAGGACCCAAGGTCCTCCGTTGACACTTGTCATATCGGATTCCTGCTATACACTTTATAGTGTAGTGATGAAGATGAAGGTTAAGTGGGAGTACGTAAAACAAAATAGCCATTAACGTATAATTAATTAGTTTAAACTTAAAAATTAATTAAAGAAATCATTTTAGCTTTCGTACCAAGTACATCGTTTATCGTTTAGTCGTTGGTGAAAACGATTAGGGGTGACAATCCTACCCACGGATACGGTTACCCGCGGGTTTCGTACTTGATGGCATGAACATGGATAGTAAAATCCATCCGTAGATATGTACGAACCTGAATCCGAAGTTCGTGGGTATGGATACATGTTCTGTTTTTTATCCGTGGGTTTACCCGACTCATAGCATACACGAACCAGCATTCAATCCATCCGAACCCTTTCTGTTATGTTTCTGTTATGCCACCCTCTGATGGAGAAAGTTTAATCTATGATTAATTATTGTTAGGTTTCTGTTATGTCACCATTTTCTTTATTCGAATAGTTCTCCACGAAAGTCTGAACGTAAGGATCGATTATATACCTGAATTTAAATAAATTGGACAGTGACAATCAATGAGGGTTAAGATAATGTCTAAGTTAAGTCTTGATAAAATGAGAAGATGTTGCTTACTAGATTCTTCTGTAAATTAGGTTTCAACAAAATCTGTAAAAAAACTCGTTAGTAACTTAATTAAATATCCTAAATTTTTAATTATGTGTTGAGAGTGTTGTTTTAGGAATTTAGGCTAAGATACCATGAATACCCGAAACTCGATGATATCCATGAGTTTTGATTTGAGTTTATATTTATGCATGTGGATTTTTTATGGGTGGATTTTCATTCTAACCGGCTCCGAACCCGATGGTTGCCACCCTAAAAACGATGCCACATCCAAAATCCAAAGTACAAAACCCCATTCCCACCACTCCACCAACCACCGTCTTTAGCCGCCTTCCTCCTCGGCTTCTTCCTCCTGCTCCGGCGATGTCGACGTCGGCAATGGTCCCCTCAGCGGCGGCGGCGGTGTCGGCGCGGTCCAGGACGCTGCTCTGCGTGCCGGCGACGGCGCGGGCTCCGCAGGATATGGCGGCGGAGGTGGCGGCCGCCGCGGCGCTCGGCGCCGACGTGGCGGAGCTCCGGCTCGACCGCCTCTCCGGGTTCGCGGCACGCCGGGACCTCCCCGTCCTCCTCGCCCAGCCGCGCCCGCTCCCCGCCCTCGTCACCTACAGGTGAGGCCCCGTCCGGCCCCTCCTCCCTCGCTCGGGGTTGGTGTGTGGTGGGGTGGGGAATTGCACTGCACGTGACAGAGAACTTCTTGGTGGATTCCAATTCAGAATTGAAACCAGAGAATTTAGATATTATTAAGTTTTTTTCTGCGGAATTGAATGGAGAAGGAAGAATCTGTCATCATAAGACAGGCACTTGGGAATTGTATCATCTGGTTAATCTCCTTTGGACATTTCAGATTGTTTGCAGCTTTTAAAAGCTAAGCAATATTCTTTGATTTTTTCTTGTGTAGGCCGAAGTGGGAAGGAGGTGAATATGAAGGCGATGACGAGCCACGATTCGAGGCGCTTCTATTGGCAATGGAAATGGGGGCTGAATACGTTGATATTGAGCTTAAGGTTGGCTTTACCCTCACTCCATTTTTTTTCTCATGAAACTGAATCATAAGGTCATGTTCACGCAGGGAAGCTCAAAGAAATATTTCTGATTTGATTTTAGTAGGTGCCATTACTTTAAGCTAAATGGAGTGAAAAATGTATGTCTGTCTAGTTTCTTACACAGAGCAAAAACGTTTCTTTTTTATTTTGAGCAATGGAGATCCTTATTTATCTGCCAATTAAAGATCACGATTTCAAGTTCCTAACTCACTGAGATAAAAGCTATATGTTTCAAACTGGCGATCAATTGATGGTAATTGCCTTATTATGCAGGTTGCTGACAAATTTATGAAACTCATTTCTGGAAAGAAACCTGAAACATGTAAGCTTATCGTTTCATCCCATAACTTTGAGAACACCCCTTCAAGACAGGAGCTTGAAAATTTGGTGGCTCAGATACAAGCAACAGGAGCTGACATAGTGAAAATTGCAACCACTGCCACCGAAATTGTTGATGTGGCAAAAATGTTCCAAATACTTGTACATTGCCAAGTGAGTTTACCATCCGATTCTATTCAAATTTATATCCATACTCTTGGTATTTATTTCTTGTGTTGAGAATATAATCCACTTTGCTGTTTTTGTTGCATTGCTAGCTTGCAGTCTCTCATTGGCCCGTTAGCTTTATAAGAGTTAAGTTGTCCATGAGAATTCTACTTTAGTTGAATCTGAACTTTTATCAGCATATCCTCACAACGATAATTGCTAATGAACACGCTAACATTCTAAGGATTTCTTAATTCAAAAGCAGATTGGTAAACTGGTTGTCTCTAGGTAATTATGCATTAATATGATTCTCAAGTGCTTTGATATGATTCCTAGTTCACAATATGTTTTATTTGAATAATGCCTTAGGAAAAGCAGGTGCCAATCATTGGACTGGTGATGAATGATAGAGGTTTTATCTCTCGAGTGCTTTGCCCCAAATTTGGAGGATACCTTACTTTTTGCTCTCTTGAAAAAGGAAAAGAATCTGCTCCTGCTCAGCCAACAGCAACAGACCTGATTAATGTTTACAACATTAGACAGATTGGTCCAGATACTAAGGTGTATGGTATAATCGGAAAGCCTGTTGGCCACAGTAAAAGCCCAATTTTGCATAATGAAGCTTTCAGATCAGTGGGTCTCAATGCTGTATATGTGCCATTTTTGGTGGACGACCTGGCTAACTTTCTTAATACATACTCTTCACCGGAGTTTGCTGGTTTCAGGTACATAATTTATGTTTCAGTTTTATTTCTTAACCCCATGCTATAATACTCCATGTGTATAACCATTATCCATTTCATCTAATTATTTGGACTGCAGTTGCACAATTCCCCATAAGGAAGCTGCTGTTAGGTGCTGTGATGAAGTTGATCCTATTGCCAAGGTGATTTTATCTGCATTTCGTTTGCTTTTCCATTTAGGATATTCCTGAACCCTTCAATATATCCAGAGTAACATTTGTAAGCAATAATTTTGTCCAGGACATTGGAGCTGTCAATACAATCATCAGAAAACCTAACGGAAAACTTGTAGGATACAATACTGACTATGTTGGTGCAATTTCTGCTATTGAGGATGGAATAAGAGGTCTCTACATGCATAATACTTTATATTCCAGTATCTTGCTGATTAGTACTCATTGAAAGTGTGCGTTGAATCAATTTTCAGCTTCACAACCAACGGATACTTCCACTTCACCATTGGCTGGGAGGCTTTTTGTTGTTATTGGAGCTGGTGGTGCAGGGAAAGCACTAGCTTATGGTGCAAAAGAGAAGGGAGCACGAGTTGTAATAGCAAACCGTACTTTTGGTATGTGCATTTTCCATAACTTCATTTGGTACTGATTTAAATTTAATCACAAACAGTGTCATTCCATTTGAATTATTTTGACTGTGTTGTTTCTTCTGAGAAGCATTCACTATGGAAAACCTTTCATGGCAAAGTCATGTGAAAGTGCTCAGACCTTTTGGATCCAAAATTAGTACCCGTACTATAATCAGTACATGCTGACAAGATATCTAGCGCTCCATGGAGCACGTTAGTTGGGGCTCCATACCAACATGTGCAAATAGTCTTAAAATAATATGAAAATAAAAATGGTAGCATAGAGTTTGATGCCCTCCATCACTCCTCAAAATTTAGAACTACTCATCAGGAAATAAAAAGGAAAAATTCTGCTGAAAAATAAAAACGAAGTTGTTCACTGAGTTTTGTTCCTTTCATTTCTGGATTTTTTTCCTCAAACACGCACGATCTTGCTTCTGGATATATAGATCCAATTCAGATTTGAAATTTTATAAGTGATGGAGAACATCCGATTGTACACTAGCTTTTTTTCTTCAGAAACTCCCATGCCTATTTTCATGTGTTGGTTGGTTTGGAGCAATCTAGTTGGGGTGCTCCACAGAGCAGTAGGTACCTTCCCACAGTACGAGCTTTTACTTGAAATTTACTGTGTACCTAAGTTCGTTAGTGTTTCTTTTGCTTAAAAACTTCTATTTGCTGCCAATTGGTTTGTTAAGATAAAGGTGTGATAGGACAATGAGCATGATGTTCGGAATTCAATACATACATTTTATTTTCTAGCGCGTGCTCAAGAACTTGGCAACTTACTTGGTGCGCCTGCTCTGACTTTGGCGGAGTTGGAAAATTACCATCCAGAGGAAAGAATGATTCTTGCAAACACAACTGCAATTGGAATGCATCCAAATGTCAATGAAACTCCTTTATCCAAGGTTCTGAATTTAGTCTTACTTGATGGCGTTTGTATTCAGTACCTTCTGCCTTCTTAGCTACATATGTAGTGACAAATCATAATTTTGCAGCAAGCACTTAAATCTTATGCTGTTGTCTTTGACGCGGTCTATACACCAAAAGAGACCAGACTTCTCCGAGAGGCTGCAGAGTGTGGAGCCACAGTAGTTAGCGGTTTGGAGATGTTCATAAGGCAAGCAATGGGTCAGTTTGAGCATTTTACAGGCATGCCAGGTATTTATATTTGTTCCTTCCTTTTCTTTGTGCCATTACACTAGCTCTCTTCTACAGTAGTGTCTTACATTATTTCTCATATGCCTCGTCCTACAGCTCCACATAGCTTGATGCGTGATATTGTTCTGACAAAGATACAGTAAGGTTTGTCCAAAGAGCAACGTTCCCTTCGATCATAATTTCTACAAAATTGGTTCTAGTTCATCCTCGCTCAACTTTTAGAAACCACTGTTTGTAAACCATGTGAGGATGTTGGTTCCATTTTGTTGCAATTACCCTGTTGATTGTGAAGATTCAGTATCAGCATGTTTGCATATTATACCATATTTCTGATTAGCTTGGTGTTCAACAAAGATACATTCTGGCACAACCTTGGTAGAGATCTTATATGTCATGAAGGCTGCAAACCTGTTAAATGCTTGTAATAGTAATATAATGGTTGCGAGCATCAAGCATTGCTAATGGAGAAAATACTGAAATGACATCATCTTTATTATTTCAGTCGTCGATTGTAAATTCCGAGCACTGGCGAATTCCTTGGTCAATCCTGATGCAACGAAGGCATCTGGGATCACAGCACACAAGGCTCGTTTATGAGTCTCTGGTTGAGTTTACTGTTAGTCCATTATATTTATGGGTAGATTGTGAGATGGTTTAAACTGAAACTTTGTCAAATTATATTAAATTTTTGTATTGGACAAGTTTTTTGCCCCTAGATGGTTGCATGAAAGATCGGTAAGGAAAGTTTGTTTGGAGATTGGTTGCATCAAAGACCAAACAAGGAAGCTTGTTTGGAGATTTCATGAATCATGAGGATAAAGCATGACAGGTTCCCTATTTTACCATCAATCAAATTATGTCTAAACTCTCGATGTATTAAGTGGTACAAATTGAAACTCTTCAATGGTACAATAACCAACTTCCAAAGAACAAAGTTTTGCTGCCTTCCCTGTTAGCCGGTTTTGGTTCTCAGGAATAAAATAAACCTTTGTTCCTATAAAAAAATAGCAAAATGCAATAGTTCTGTACAAAAATTAATAACAGAAAAGAAAATATAGAGGAAGAACCAAAAGAAAAACAAACAGAAAATAGAGGAAGAAACAAAAAGAGACATAAAATAGAGGAAGAAACAAAAAGAGATAAAGGGAGAGGAAAGTGCAACTGAAGATCGAAAAAGAAGATTTAAAAACACTAGTTCTCAGGAGTAAAATATACCTTTTGTTCCTATAAAAAATAAAAAATGCAATAGTTCAGAGGAAGAACAGAAAAAAACAAACAGAAAAGGATAGAGGAAGGAAAAAAAAGAGAAGAAACAAAAAGAGATAAAGGGGAGAGGAAAGTGCAACTGAAGATCGAAAAAGAAGATTTAAAAACACTAGTTCTCAGGAGTAAAATATACCTTTTGTTCCTATAAAAATAAAAAATGCAATAGTTCAGAGGAAGAACAGAAAAAAACAAACAGAAAAGGATAGAGGAAGGAAAAAAAAGAGAAGAAACAAAAAGAGATAAAGGGAGAGGAAAGTGCAACTGAAGATCGAAAAAGAAGATTTAAAAACACTAGTTCTCAGGAGTAAAATATACCTTTTGTTCCTATAAAAAAATAAAAAATGCAATAGTTCAGAGGAAGAATTAAAAATAGAAAAAAAAGATAGAGGAAGAACAGAAAAAAAACAAACAGAAAAGGATAGAGGAAGGGAAAAAAAAGAGAAAATAAGGGGCATTCCGAGAATTGAACTCGGGACCTCTCGCACCCTAAGCGAGAATCATACCACTAGACCAAATGCCCACGCGATGTCCATGTCTTAGAACACATATACTTCTCCTTACAAAATAAAGTACGTGAATATCCCGGTTCGGTTCCTCACATTCTCCACACGAATCGGAGCAGAATTTGCCACGACAATCTTCTCCTCCTCCTCCTTCTTCTCACCTCGAATCCCAGTTTCTTGCTCCCATGAATCTTTGATCTTTGATTCCTTCCTTCTCCTCCTTTGCTTCTTGGACTAAGATTATCCCGTGAGAAAATTTCCAATCCTTTTCTTCTTCTTTTCTTCGCTTCTTGGACTACCTCCCTCGTCGATCGATTCCTCCCTCCTCATTCTCCTGCCTCGCGCTCGCGTGGTCGAGAGCTAAAAAAAATCTCCTCTTTTTCTACTTTCTCGCCGACTTTTTTTCCTTCCAGGGCGATTGAATTCATCCGAGATCAGGAAGAGGAATGCAGCCGGGGCACCGCGGCGCGCGGAGGGCGGCCGCGCTGTACCACTTCGGCACCAGCGGCGCCGCCGTCGCCGCCGCCACCGCCGTCACGCACCCGCTCGGTCAGTCAGCCCACCTACTTTCTCTTTGCACGCTACTCCTAATTGTTCTTGTGTTAGGTTGGGGATGAAATGGGGAACTAGGGAGGAGGAGATGTGGAGCATGGAGCAAATTAGCTAGGTTATGATGCCATGTTAATCGTCTCTTGGAAGTGTGAGGTATAGTAGGAGTAGTGTGTGGGATTGGGGAATGGGAGCAAGGAGTTTGGCTTGCAAAATTGGAGTGCTGATTCAGGTTTAGTTTCACCCATCAGATGTAAGCGATGTTAATTACTTCCACATTGCAACAAGGTTGTTTGTGGAGTAGATTGTCTGGAGTGAACCAGGAAAAAAGAACTGGTTTTGGTTGGTTTTGGGGTGGTATAATTAGTATGAATTATGAGTGTTCCGTGCAATTTTGTTGGCAAGTTTATGCTTATCGCACTGAAGGAATTATGCACTTGATTTAGATTCTAATTTCCAACCAAGTGAGCTTCCAATGTTCAAACACATTTCGTAGCTTGTTTCTTTTTTGAGAGAGAAAAAAGGATGAAAGAAGAATGTGACAAACCGGTTTTGTCTACTATACCGAGTAACCGTCATGCATCACAGACAAAGTGGTATGAATGTTGAGTTAAACTAAACTATAATATTAACTAAAACCGAAGAGAAGTAGAGAACACACAAGCAAATTCGTGATATTCATCTTGCAGAACCACGGACATATTTCTGAATTAAATCGAGGGCAACTTGCATGACATTGATTTGCTTACAACTATGCTGATAATATAGCAAAGAAATGGTTTCTTCTTTGCATATATTTTATTTCTCTGGGACATAAGTAACTCCTTATATATCATTTTTTCCCTGCAGATGTTATCAAAGTTAGGCTCCAAATGCAACTTGCTGGGCAAAGAGGAAACTTAGTTGGAATGGTACTCAGTCTCACATTACATAATCCTATATATAACGTTTGCTATGCTAAATTTATTTCCAACTATGTTAATACTATGAAACACTGCAACCTGTCAGGGGACAATATTTACACAAATGGTACAAATGGAAGGGCCTCGGTCACTCTACCTGGGACTGGCACCAGCATTAACTAGATCTGTCATCTATGGTGGCCTTCGATTAGGGTTATATGAGCCCTGCAAATATGTCTGCAATTATGCATTTGGATCAACAAACTTTGCTTTTAAGTTTGCATCTGGAGTAATTGCGGGCGCCCTAGCAACTGCATTGACAAATCCAACAGAGGTTTTGAAGGTATGCTATTGAGGTATGTACTTCATTAAAAAAATCCATGACTTGTTATATGAACTTGATATGCACTAAACACATCCTTTAGGTAAGATCGCAAATGAGTACAAGCAGAACCAGTACAATCAGAGTGCTTAAGAAAATTGTAGCAGAGGAAGGGGTCAAAGCACTTTGGAAAGGAGTTGGCCCAGCAATGGCAAGGGCAGGCTGCCTCACGGCATCACAGATGGCTACTTATGATGAGGCTAAGCAGGTATGCACCATTCTGGTACATCTTTTGCCAGCCCTTTAACAACTCAGCTTATGTTTTTTCTTCTCTATTTGCTTTAGGCATTGCTGAAGTGGACGCCGCTTGAAGAAGGTCCCCAATTGCATCTCATGTACTGTGAATTCTTTTCCTGCATTTCCATGCTTATCCTTCAATGAAATAAATTGACAGCTATTTTCTGTCTGATCAAAGGTCGAGTTGCATAGCGGGAACAGCTAGTACTCTTGTGACTGCACCTATAGACATGATCAAAACAAGGTTAATGTTGCAGCGCGAGTGCAAAGGTTCCAGAGTATACAGGAATGGCTTCCATTGTGCTTATCAGGTATTCGTCCTGATCATATGTTTTTGTTGTGAAAAGTAGGAACTGTTAGCAAATTTTGCCCTCACCCAAAATAAGGAACTGATAGCAAACTGCTAAAATTCATCACTAAAAGCACGTCGGATTGAGATATTATTTAGTAGGGGCGCAATACAAGAGGTGGTTGCTACAAATTGTCGGATGATGTGCAGTGCATATGCTGTGAATAATTTATGTTTGAAATGAAGTATAAAAAGTTTCATCATGTGCCCATATCCTTTAATTATAGATCTAGAATACCTAATCACATCTTCAACTTTGGTTTATCTGACCATTTTTAATCCGTCAGCTAATGTATTTCATACACAAACCATGTTCTTCTGATATCTCGGCCTTTCTTGGTTTACAGGTTGTGCTTACAGAGGGTGTAACGTCGATTTATAAAGGGTGGGTTCCCCGCATAGCATGCTAATCATTTTTTAATCAATTTCACCTCTTGAAACCTCAGAAAGGATAAATCCATGGTAGCTTTACTCACATACGTACAGAAAATATTGCAGATTATCTGTGGCATCTCTTTTATTCATAACTGTCCAAATCACTGTTTTATGTATGCATATCCATCGATTTTATGCTTTTGAGCATTATAAGTTAGAAATTTAAAGCTCTGTTTGTCAATACATACTAGTACATGTTATACATGAATTAATCATCCCCACTAATCATGTAGTATGTTCTTTTACCAAGATTTACTGATAAGTTCTCTCATTTTTCAGTGGGTTTGCCACCTTTGCAAGATTAGGTCCTCAGACAGCAATCACCTTCGTTGTGTGTGAGAAGCTTCGAGAACTCGCTGGAATGACTGCTATTTAGTTGGGATACTGCATGACTTGGAAGATGCAGATCAATAGATGTTTAGTCGGAGGGCATTTTTTTCTTTAATTCCAGGCATTATCAGCATTTTTCCGCATTCATTCTCAGAAAAAATCATCGATGGGGATCCATCTGCACTGCAAACTCAGAATTTTTGTTCTTGCAATTCAACGATGTAATTCTATTTGTTACAAAAGTACAGTTACACACTTTCTTGACAAATAACAATTATTTGACAAACAAGGTATATGGAAGAAAGCAGGCATGATAGTTTCAGTTAGTTTAATACATGAAATTGTTTCTGAATTTATCTTCCAAATCTCCTGTATGCGCAATCTCCTGTCTGAAGTCTGAACATGAACATAATGTCATACAGACTCTTTCTAAATCTGCACAAAGGAAGAAAAATAAGAGCTGCAAAATGGCGTGCGTATGATGCTAAATTGATTAGGGACTTTGACCTCATCAGATTACAAGGATCAACAGGAAACTGACAAAATTTTCTCCATATAACAACACACTTTTGAATGAATGTACAGACGAAAATGGTCACACAATCAATGTCTGGTCGAACACGTGAACTAGCTCTATTTCATCTCAACTCAACTTTCAGTTTATTTTGCACCTCTTCTCTGACATTCCACTGCAACCAAATTGTAAACATGTTCAGTATAAAAACCAAGGAATATCATCTAAAATCATAGATGTCGTCGAATGTAACCTGCATGTCGTTGATCTCCTCATCAGTAAGTGAACGTTCCATTGACCTATAGGCTATCCTGTAGCAATGGCTCGTCATTCCTTTCTTGTTGGTGAAATTGTCAATTAGTTTTACCTGCAAACGAACAACGGTGTAGCCTGATAAAATTATGACGAGCATAATAAATTCCAGTGTATCATCACACTGGTAATGTTAGATGCACAAAGTAAGGCACCTAGATTCATCAGTTAGATGCTAATATTATGACGAGCATAATAATGAGCTAAAGGCGCATGATATTAGCAATAGAAATATAAATAACACAAAATTATCAGCTTGTTAAGACCAGCAGATATACTTCGCCAAATCAGGAGCCTTAATACCTTAGTGCTAATGCTATCGTTTGAAGTACAGTACCACTTATTATTGGAAATTACAATTTACAGTAGGCAAGAAGTGAGGGATCATACAATGAAACAAACTTGAAATGACTAAACTAAAGTCAAGTGTAGCAAGTTAAATTTATAGCTATGTACCAAATTTACTGGGCGCATACCTCCTCTACAAGATCTCCAGCAATTCCTCTGACAACCTCACATAAATTGTTCTCTGTAAATTCTTCATTGATCCAAAAACTCATATCCTTGTAGCAAGGTGGAAACTGTAGAACAGCAGAAAAAGGAAAAGGGAAAAAAGTCAGCAGGCAATTTATATAAAAAATAAACAAGTAAAAAATTATTGGTGGATATGCTTGATGCAACTTCATAAAATGGACGTATATTTATGGTAACCAATGCTAACCAATCTAGCCATCCACAGGAACTAGATGCGTTACAACTCAACATTACAAATGAATTTCACAGGTCATACATTTCTAGTATTGAACCATTGAAGGAAACAGGTCATATATGTAGCAATGAAATGATTAAGAGAGAGCAGCAACTTAGGTGGCAGGTAGCATAAACATAATCACTAATTCCAGAAGCTAACAGCTAACAGGCAAAAGATTGATAACCTGCTGGAATTACTGACAATAAGTGTTAGATACTATCTCTCTCTTCCTAAGAGAACTCGTGCTCTTTCTAATCTTCTCTTTTGGTTATTACTTTTTCTACATACATGTGTAGATTGGATACGATCTTCAAAGATTCAATATAAGCAATATAAAACATGCTGAAATTTATTGCTAATGTTGGTTATGTTGAGGTGTAGTTGGAGTAGAGCTCCAGGAGCCCATGGAGGGTTGGGGTGTTACAAATGCAAATCATAATGTACAAGATTTCATATTTGAATGCCTCATTATTAACTACATTTCTCTGCTAGATTTTTCTCAAGGACATATTTTTTTGGTTTAATCAAGCACAGAAAAAAATGGTTTAATCTGTTCCAGTGAACATGCTTTCTTTCATATTCAAAGGAGTCCAGCCCAATTGGAGCTGTTATCTCCAGTATTATAGTTATCTAAATATGTAGCCTTTTCCAAGGCAGATGAAGAACCACTTGCCATATCAAACTGAACTAGTCTACAAAAGATGATGTATAGGTAATAGAGTACATATATGGTAAAGGAAAGTTGTGGTTACATACCTTTGAGAATGGCTTAAACTTGACACCAAGTTTGCCTTCTGAAAACTGAAAGATAATAATATGCACATGTTAGCCATAAAATTGTATATCGATACTCACATCTTAGCCATAAAGTTATAAGAGTACATGCAATGAGGTGGGACAGACTTGCCAATCCCAAGTTAGGTCAACAAAGCTATGAATTACTAACTAGATCCTGTAACAAATATTGCTGCAGACACTTAAAAATAGGGGTGATTCAGACTCTGAAATGTTCACCCTACTGGCCCATCCCCTATATGCCACTGATGTCAATATGTCATAATGAGTAGCAAACAAGGGATGAGGTGTACTTTATTGGTATACAAGAAATTGGTTCTTAAAAAATATGGTAAATTAAGTAATTAACTAAAGAATGTATTTTGAGTGTTGAGCATAGGGTAAAACAAAAACCATCATTTATTACTAGTAAACTATATCAGGACAAAAGAACATATATTTCACCAAATCATTCTAAGAAAGATTCCAAGGCAAGAGAACCTTAATGTCAGCAACAGGTTTACACATCATTGCAAGACAGATGGAAGGTCATAGTAGCCAACTCGATATAAACAATTTTTCGCAGATGCATTCATGATTTTGCATTCTGTACTGAATCTAAACTAGCGCAGAATAGATTACTCAAATAGATGGATAACTAGTAGTAGCAATACCTGGGATGTGAATCGCTTATCATTTGACCAAAAGAGTCGAATATCTGGAATATCAAACAGGACCATTGCTAAGCGCTCCAAACCTAGTCCAAAGGCCCATGCCACATTATCTGTCCTGCCGTTGTTTTTCAAAATTTCCTGCTCAGTGACTCCACATCCCAGAACTTCCAACCAATCATCCTGCAAAGGTGAGAGAGTTCTCAAACAACAATCATGCCAACATAAGTTGTGTAACAAACTTTACTTGGCATCAGGCCATAAAGAATAGGTAGATCCACTTGTATAGCAACCTGAAAATATATCTCGAGTTCAAAGGATGGGTTAGTGAATGGGAAGTATGTGTCAACCCATCGCATTTCCACAGCACCTGCACACATTTTTCTTCATATCTAAACCAATGGATATATATTTGATAATTTCTTTGGTGATTAGGACAGAACAAACTATAACTAGTTTACCAAATAGATGTTTTGCCAAGCCTTCCAGTGTTTTCTTGAGGTCTGCAGCTGCATATGCTGTCCCATCCATGCCAGAACCTGACCATTCATCTGGAGAGAAGACACGGAAGCCTTCCATCTGCATGTACAAAAAATCATCAACACAAACCTTTCTTCGGAAACAAAGTGATCTGGCTTTACATTTACCTGATGGAAGCAAGGATAATGAGTTGAATCAATAGAATCCCTACGATAAACATCGCCAGTTACAAGGAAATGTGTGTGTCCATCCCTTAGCAGCTCTGCTTGATGAGCGCTGGTATGACACCTCAAGACAGTTTGAGCATCAACATAGTATGTGTCATTGTAACTCCGACTTACATGGTCAGCAGGTACCAGGACATCATCAAAATTCTGCAGAAAGCATGATCTTGAGGTCAGCAATAATCATATGGTTCAAAGTACATTGTTACATAAGGTGTTGGAGAATCTCAAGAAAAATACAAGCGCACAAAGCGAAGTTCACTAGTCCCATGGAAGATGACACAAGAGGGAATGAACAAGCAGCTGAACACATCAGGACAATTGCTAACTCATACCTGCTTGACAGAAACAAGAGGGCAGAGGTCATCGAACTTGTTAAAGTGCCCAGAAAAATTCTTGTCAAAGTAGTCATAAATAGTGTTCTTCAGAATCCCTAGAGGGTGATTATCCCTCCTGTGTAGCTGTAGGCCAATCTTTGAGTAGATCGTGTCCGGAACATTGTTTGTTGGGTCCCCCTCCTTCACGACATCTACAAATGCCATAAAAATGAATCAATTCAAAAAAGAACAGCAGAAATTAACTTTACACGGAGCACGACACATCATAGCTCAATTCCAACCAAGAGTGCTGTGTATTCACAGTTTGACATATTCAGTTCAGGCCATTATAATGCGATGCTTTGAACGACGCAGCTAAAGGACCGAGCTGCGATTACGCTGCCAAGATCAAGAAGCTACCTGCCTATAAACTCAACCATTCTGGGATTTGGGCCACAAGGCTGGAGCAATTCACGCTCGCACAAGCTACAGGTGTCAGATTCCCAGACGCAACGACAATGCAAACAAAACCCCTGAAACCACACTAATCTTCAGCAATGCACAAGCTACAGATGCCAGCTTCACGGACGCAGCGACGATGCAAACCCACGCTCTCTCCAGCAATGCATCCAACACAAGCACAAGTCACAAATTCACAATTCGTTGCTCTCCCCGGGAGCCCATCTTACGGTCCCAAGATCCCACCTTTTACGCCAGTGTGAACGGGTAACTCACCCTCCCGATCGATCTTGACGCCGCCCACCTCCACGGCCGCCGCCGCCGCCGACGACGACGACGTCCGTAGCGCCCTCGCCCGGAGCGGCGCCGAGGGGAGGAAGCGGGGGAGCGGGAGGCGAGGCGGAGCGCGCGCGGGGTTGGATGAGGAGGAAGGGGAGCAGCAGCGCGCGGCGGAGGCGGAGGCCGCGGGGAGCGTGGCCATGGCGCGGAGGCGGCGGCAGGAGGCGCTTCGGATAAGCGAGCGCATGGCTGCGGCGGACCGCGGGGTTTGGGGGGTGAGACCGTGAAAGCGAAAGGAGGGAGATGAGATTACAGTGGAGAAGAAGAAAATGTGGCCAACACATAATATAATCTAGTTTAGCCGATGAGATGTTAAGATGATTCGAAATGAACCGAACAAATCCTAAATTTCACAAAAGTCACGAATATTTTAGAAGGAGCTATAAAAAAGTTACTATATGGATATGCGTAGGAGCATCGCAGCTTCGTTTTTGCTTTCACATTTTACTCCGTTGAATTTGAACATTATGTAATATAGTTGTCCATTTTTGATTTATTTGAGTTCTATTAAGCTATTTCAACATGATACTTATTTCGATCCTTTTGGTAGTTTAAGCTGGAATGTTTTACAAATTTGACATTGTTCAAGTATGAAAGAGTTCTTTGGTTGTTAAAGAGACCATAGAATTATATAACAATGTGTAACTAGAGAATTACCATGAAAGCGAGAAAATAATATTATAACACTACACATTTGAACCAGAGTATTGTATAGCAAACCAATTTTTTTATATGGGTATTGTTTATTTACCTTGTTAATTAAGTCTCTCCCCTATCTTCATCTCTCCTACCAACACCTTATGTGTGGAGCTTAGGCTTATTGATTGAGCTAGAGCTCGAAAGACGTGGGTCAATGCTGGTGAGGCCATGAGCGGAGATCTACCATTTACATAGAAGAGGAGCTCGCCGACCCTTTCATTGAAACTATTGTCTGCTTGGCACCAACCATGCATGTTCTGAAACCACTGTCATCGACCCCATCATCGCACATCTGTGCCCATGCTACCGTCGCCATCCTGCCGTAAAATTGTCCGCCGATGAAACTAAGTGTATATGTGAGAAATAGAGTTCAATGGATAAAACTTAGGATATGATAAAAGTTACAATTCACTATTTAACAATACTCTTGAAAAACAGACCCTTGCGACTGTAACACCTTTATATTTAACATTGACTTTTCTCGCGATATAACTCTTATACATTTGGTTTTAGCATTATTATGTTGGCCAAACTTTTCTGAGACTAGTCCATGTTAATTCATAGGTTTATAGTACTAATGTATAGCCTATATACGAAGTCTTGTCATAAACTCATTGCTAAAATACTTTTTTGTATCTGCACCATAAAGAACTTCTATCAGAGCAAACATACATTTAAATGATTTGAGATGTGAGAAAATCCAATATTTGCTAATTTTTTATAGATGCCCTACCTATTATGAACCAAGTTAAAAAGACTATAGAAATTATGACATATAGCACATAATATCAAGTATTATGGTTCTAAAGTTGTACAAAGCTATGTTATTAATTATTTTAACTTTTGATTTTTAAGTTTTATAATTATATTTTTAAATTTACGAGGATTTTATTCCTAGCATAAGTGTTGCATCCGTGTTTTAAAATTTTATCCATCTCAGTAGCAACAAACAGGCCGCTAGCAAAACCTGGGCTTTGCAGCCTGTCAGCCTGTGGGCTCCCGGTTGGGGGGAATTTAACTATTTACCATTATAGAGAATGCATCTATGTGGGGAGACAGCCTAACGGTTGCAATTCACAAATCGCCATGAAATGCTAAAAGATGCTACGAATTTACCAAAAAAACGTCAGCGAGGCATGCCACGTAAGCACTTGACCCCGGGGCGGTGATGCCTGTAACGGCTGTAACGGCCTCATTACTGCGTCCTCATGGAAACATGTATGATATGCCCTCTGCTCTCCAATGTGAAATAAAACATGTATGTTATGTCCAGAAATTGATCAGTTTTCATTGCTTCCACTTGACAACATGGACAAATCAGAACATCATAATCAGAACATTCAGCATTCAGGACCATCAGCATTCTCCCAACCAACATAATTCAGAACCATCAGCATTCTCCCAACCAACATAATTCAGAACTATCAGCATTAGATTTTTGAGCAATTCAACATCAGTTTTTGCCTCCACATGACAGAACATAACAAAAGGGATAGATTGTAGTTCTAGTGGTTCACATAATACATTAGTGGTTCATATAACATAAAAGACCAACATAATTCAGTGGGATCCTTGTTTCAGAGATTCATTTCACACAAAAGACAACCACATGCTCATTTCTTCAGTGGAGTTTTCTTCACCTTTGTGCATAGTTTTTTCCTGGGAGTCATTTTCCTTGGAGCAACCGTCCCGACAACATGGTCGGTCCCTGTTCACAAGTACCAACTCAAGCGAATTGGTCCTATGATAATTAAAATGAACTAGGTTAGCTTGTTCAACAGGAAATTGTCAACATGAAATATTTTAGTGTACCTTGTTGGAGTTTTGGGACTTTCAGGTGTGGGCAACACAGTTTGTAAAGGTTGGACATCAACCAAATCATCATAAGTTGGAGAGGGTGGTGCTCTTTCACTTTGATCTGCTGCATGTTCTTATTGTGAAGGAGCTCCAATGCATGTTCTTGTTCTTGTTCTAAAGGAGACTGCTGCTCTTGCTGCTGCCATAGCTTCTCTTTCAGCTTGAGCTGCTGCTGCTGCTGCTTGTTCAGCTATGAGTTGAGCCTCAGCTGTTGCTACTGCTTTGTCAGATGCAAGTTGAGCCTCCTTTGCTGCCCTAGCTGCCTTTTCCCTAGCCAGTGCTGCTCTTGTTCTTGGTGATGTGTGGTGGCTTGAGCCCTCAGCTTCAGATGTTGGTGCCTTGTCTTTCTTGGCCTTCTTGCTTCCTGTCTTTGGTCCAGACTTCTTGGTGCTCTTCCTGCAAAATGAATCACAAAGTGTTTTCAAGCAAAATGAATCACAAAGGGAAGCCATGATTTAAATAGGTCAGAATTGTACCTTTTTTGGTTCCTGTCAAGCTGCATCTCCAGCTTCCACTCCTGTGCCCAGTCTCTCCACAGACCTTACAAAAGGATTGCCTTGTTCTTTTCCCTCTTTTTTCTGTAGGCCCAAGGTGCCTTTTCTTCTTCTCTCTGCCTGGGCCCTTTTTCTTCTTTGTCACTGGTGGAAGCAAGGTGAAGCCATTGTCAACAATTGGCCACTGGTTTCTGTCAGTGATGTGAGGGATTATACCCTGGTATGCTGCCTTAAATTTTTCCACACTGAAGTACTTGTGCACATACAGCTCCATTTGTGGCTGTCTGATGGTGGTGATTGCAGCCAATGCATGACAACATGGCTTTCCAGTCACCTGCCACTCTTTACATGTGCATACTTGTTGTGTTAAATATACAACATGCCTCCTGATTTCTTCATCCTTGTAAATCTTAGTTACTTCTGCTTCATCTGGGTGGCCTTTTGTAACTTTTAGATGACCTAGCCCCTTGGATGTTGCATTCAATTGGTGGACAACAGCAGGCAGGATTCCTGGGGTCAGTGCTCTTGATATCTTTCTCCTCCTATCAAACATGATCAGTGTCTTCTCCCTGATAATATCAGCTAAAATGTGAAGAGGCAAGTCCTTGTGTCCTCTTATCCAAGAATTCCAACACTCAGCAAAGTTGTTATTTATGTAGTCACACTTAGTTTCTGGGTTGAACTTGCTCCTAGCCCAAAGTAGGCTGTGGTGTTCATCAAGCCATTTCACTACCCCTGGATTAGCTGCAGTCACTTGATCAAAGAAGAACCTAAACTTTTGAGGTGTGTATGCCCTAGCAGCTTTCTCCATGTTGTTGGAAAAGACATGACCATGAAAGTACTTTCTCATGTTTTCCATCAAATGCCTAAAACACTCCCTCTGCTCACAATGAGGCCACACCTTAGCAACTGCTGCCTCAAGACCCTTGCAAGCATCTGTGCAGATTGCTAAATTTGGCACATGGCCTATTGCTTTATCAAGCTGCTCCATAAATCATATCCAATTGTCTTTGGTTTCTAAGTCAAAGAACCCAAAAGCTAAGGGAAATATCCAATTATGGCCATCAAGGGCTTGAGCAGAGGGCATCTGCCCATCCCACTGCCCATTTAAGTGAGTGGAGTCTATGCTAATGTAAGGTTTGCATCCATTTCTAAATCCATCTATGGCAGCCTTGAAAGAACAAAAGAATCTAGTGAAATGAATCTTTTCTCCAACTGTCTCAGTATCTATTTCAACAACACTACCAGGTGACCTAAGCTCTACCTCAGCCTTAAACCTATATAACCAGTTAAAGCAATCATCCCACTTACCAAATAGCTTGTTAGCTGCCCTCAGTTTGCCATATACCACTGTCTGGTAGTTGATCTCAATGTGGTATTTGTACTGGAGCTCTCTCTGCAACTTTTTTGGACTCATATCAGGCTTCCTCTTCAAAAAAGGTATAGCTCTCTCTGCCACCCAAGCCTGATTAGCCATTCTCCCAAGCACTCTAACTCTTGAGGCACAATTATGTTCATCCTCATTTATTTGCACCTGCACATAATGAAATCATTAAGAGTCAGCCACTAATTTATAAGAAACATCACAATATTCATAATGTAAATACATGTTAGTACCCTGACACTACCATCCTTTTGAGTTTTAGCTCTAATAATCCAAGGGCAGCCAACAGCAGCACACTTTCCCCTAAATCTCTCTGTATCAGAGTGAGTAGTAGCTAGCTCAAATTCCCCAACAATTGCATGTTGTCTGACAGCAAGCCTGAAATCATTCATACATGGATAACAAGCACCAACTCCCATGTCAGGATTATCTCTGTCCCAATCAAATTTTGGCTCAAACTGACAGCCATCATCAACTGGAGCAGCTGCCTCTTCCATATCATCATGCATTTCAGATGTCATGCTAGGGATAGGAACAGACTCCCTAGCTACTTCCTTAACCCTCTCATCAGCTGCTTTGAAACTCATTGCTTCATATACCCTATCTTCATCTGCTGCTTCCTTGGCCTCTCCATCCTCATCACCTTCCATCTCGATAATCAATTCATCCCAATTTACCTCTACAGCTGGTTCATCAGGCACTGATGCTGGAGGAGTGCTACATGTGTCCGAAGTTACTTCAACATTGTCGTACAAGACTGCCTTCAAGATTACCAGTTGAGCACCAACACGCATTGTGCGAGATGTAACACCGTAACCACACCTAACTCCGAGCTACCATGGTTACCTTTATCAAACTTATTCACTACCTTCACTACAAGCACAACCATCCTCTCACTCCATCTATCCAATATGAGCTGCTGAAAATCTTCATCTTTCCTTATTCTCCACTCTGAATTGGTGTCTGCATCAGGAACCCAGATTGACAATGTTTGGTATGACCCCATATAATCTTACTGGCCATGTCCTCATTAAACTTTGCTACTGAGTACTTCTCCCTCCTATCAATCCATAATTCATGTTCCTGCTCAGCCATTTCTACAACCCCATATGAACCCAATGGATCGTCGGTGACATACTTACCAACCTTAACAACTAATCTAAACGCATTGCTAGGATCAATCCTAGCACAATGATGAACAAAAAAATCTTGGTTAGAGCATAACATGTCCTGCTTCCTACCGCGTAAGATAGTGGGCGACAAAGGGGGTTCAAATCTTACCAAATAGGACAACCACTGCCCGAATTCCAATCCATTTCACGCAATAACCAGTAGCAATCTATCTAAACCCTTAGTCAAGCATTACCTACGGAACAAAAAATGCCAATGTCAAACACATTAAACCTAACCCTAACTTTCAAACATTCAAACTCGAATCCAACCTCAACACAACGAAATTCATAAATTTAACCACAAGATTTAGGGGCATACCTTCACTCTCCACCCAGGGGTCCTGCAAGGAAGACGACCAGGGCGGGCGGCGCCCGGGGAAGGCACCGGCGGCGGCGGCGGCGGCTGCATCTCCAGCAAGAGCGGGGGAAAAAAGAGAGAGTGGAGTCGGGTGAAAGAGAGAATGACTGTGGAAAGGGAATATTGTTCTTTTTCCCCGTAACGGTAGGGGTAACGAGGCCGTTACAGCCGTTACAGGCGTCACCGTCCGGGGTCAAGTGCTTACGTGGTATGCCTCGCTGACATTTTTTTAAATTTGTAGCATCTTTTAGCACTCCATGGCGATTTGTGAATTGTAACCGCTGTCTTCTCCACCTAGATGCATTCGCTATAATGGTAAATAGTTAAATTTCCCCCGGTTGGGTTGCTACGGCGCGCGCGGTTTTGCTTCCCTTCCACTCTCTCCAACGCTCCAGTCCGCGCCGCCGCCTAGGGTTTTGGGTTCCCGCCGCCGCCGCGATGCAGGCGCTCCGGGAGGCGGAGGCCGAGCTGACGGTATACGTGCACCCCTCCAACGCCGCCGACGTCCGCCGCGCCGTCGCCCGACAGCTCAGCACCGCCCTCTTCTCGTGCGTCCCCCTCCCCCTCCCCCTCCACTCTCCCCATCACCTCCCATCCCTCTGGTCGCGCCTCGCGCGTGAGCTTAGTAAGGAGTTCGACTCGGCCGTGTATGTCGCTAGATCGGCCAATGCGCGTCCGCTGAATCTTTTTGATTAGAGGAGACAAGTGTGGTGAATTTGGGAGGTTGGGGGGTGGGGGACAGCAGATTGCGTGGCTCCTGTTGTTCATGAGTTTTAGTTTGGAACTGAACCGACCGATTTGCGGTCGCGTTCTGCTGCTAGTGATGTGAGAAAACACTTAATGCAGCTAAACTAGACTAGAAGTTTCATCAGGGAAATGGTGTATTGGGTTATGGAAGCTGTCACCCTGATACCATGCTTCTTGTGCTCTCAGGCTGTTGCTAGTTTCAATTTTATTATTTCCTTTTTTTTGTTTTGAGAGTTTTGGTATATGAATGTGAGCCATTTGGGTGACTGGTAGTAATCCTACACAGGTATGAAGATCGCTTTGATGGCGTATTGCTAGCTCATGAGGTTGTTGTGAATGGTGATCGAGCGAAGATTCTGAATGGTTTGGTTCCATACTTCGGTGTACCAGTGCATGCGAATCTGCTGCTCTATTCTCCCCAACCAGACATGATCCTTGGTAAGTTGGATGGTTCGTTGACTCCATTAACTTTGAAATTATTGGCTTAAACCTGCTGACTATCATTTCTTTTATTAGCTCATATAATCATGTCATAGCAATTATATGAAATTGCAGCACCTTGAAGAGATCATGTTGTTTGTGTTCTATCGTAAAACACTTTTATATTGCTATTGGCTGAAAATCTGGTAATGATTTAAACCGTTCTGATGTTTTAATGTTTTCTAACTTCAGAAGGGAAGGTTGAACTGCTTGGAAAGGAATCAATTCATGCCATTGTACTAGGGGTTTTCTCAGCAGCCATCATGTCAGATGATATTAATGAGAAGTTCAAGTTCAAAAGAGTAAGACCGACTTTTCTCTTAACAGCCAGGGTGGTGGTGGTGGGGGTTTGGGGGGGTAAACTTCTGACTAATTGATAGGAAAAGCTACCCGTGTTACCCTATACAAAGAAATGGTTGAGACAATAAACTCTAGTGGGTTGGTGACTACCAAACATTTATAAATCTGAATGAATATCACTTAATTACCAATTGAACAATCTTTTTTGTTTAAAGATAGTTATCTTGAATCAGATTTGATGTCCTCTTTCATGTAGAGAGGAGATGGAGGAAAATTCATAAGCCGGTCAGACAAGCATCATGTGATTAAAAAGGGAAGCATGATACGGTTTTGTGTAAAAAGGTATAGGCTGATATAACCCCTTCTTTTTGTCAGATTCAAATTGTTTGGCCAATGTTTTTTTCCTGATTGAAGCACACCTTCATGCATAGAATATTTCCCGATTGAAAGACACCTTTGTATATTTTTAGTTGTTTTATCTGTATGTTGCTCATATACATGTGTTTTGTTCTGTCATATCAATATATTTCCCCTACTGTGCACATGAGGGATTGAGGGGATGCCCTAAAACCAGCAATTTGTGTCTGAACCATAGTTTATTAAAATAACATTGTCAGGTCAGCTCAATAATATGGACAAGTTTCTGCTTTCCTGGAATGCATTCCACTGCATGGTAGAGCTACTAGTGAGCACAGAGCAATAGCTATTGGTTTATTGATTCATGTATTGGAGGTGGCCTGAAACTCATTCCCAGGATACATAAGATGTATATAAGAACCATATGATAGATCCTGATATGATTTGACATAGTTAATGTGGCCATCTGCATTCTGAATCACGTAAATTAATCATGTCCATTCTTCTGATGTTCAATTGTAGGGTGGATACAGAAATGAATTGTCACATAACTGGATCGTTAATCCCACCCCATACTGGATCCATGCCTTGGCTATCAGTTCATGATGCTGAATATGCATCAGAAATCAGCAGGTCTGCATACGTTACCACCTTCTTCCATGTTAGTACTTGTCAAGCTAATATATTATTATCTCGCTCAACATTTTCAAGCATTTGAGTAATACATGTGCTGCTCAAATTTTCAGTGGTGTAAGGAGACCAAGTAATACTGGAACTAAAATTGAGCGGAATGAACAAGATCACAGAACTTTAGACAATGAAGTGGGCGTAATGAATTCTGAACGGCCACACAAAAAGTCCCAAAAGAGGGCTTTGGAAGAATGATGCCATTAATTGTGAACGGCCACACAAAAAGTCCCAAAGAGGGCTTTGGAAGAATGATGCCATTTTAAAGTTTACGAAGAACATCATTGAAATACAGACTTTTAGCTCATAGTTTGGAGCATAGTAAGCTACAGTGAAGAGTACTTGTTTTGGGGACACATGAATTGCTTGTTTTGCCTGCGGATGCTCATTGGAGAGACAGATGAAGCTCGTTGGAGAGACAGACGATGCTCCGTTCTTTTGCCTGGTTCAGAAAGCGGTGTCCATAACTGTTCTCAAGCAGAAAAATGCCATTTTTTCCCCCAACAGCTGCTCTGAGAGCGATTTTGGGTCATGATGTGTTTACAGTAGGAAACAACCTGATTTCTGATGTAATGTGCTTATCGAATGGTTACTGATATATACTGATTGGACCCTGCATAGGATTCATCCTCCACAATTTGAAATTGGGCCTATCTGTAAACAAATTTAATATTCGGTATATTCTTCTGAACGGGGAATAAGTTATTTACCCAAACTATATTAGAATTTGTCCTTAACATCTGAAAGGTATTACGGAGTATCTCCCAATTATCAGCACCCGGCATCTAGAGGTTTTATTGCTGCAAGGCTTAACTAATTATTTTGTTTTTCATTAGGTGCAGGAATTAGATTCCAATGGTGGGGATATGTATATTATTATCGTCCTAGGGTTTGTTTGGATCTATCACTTAAAAATTTAATTTTAGGAGTAAGTGGAGTCGAGTTGTGGAGCGGCCGAACCCCGCTCCACCCTTGTCACTTCAGCCTGTTCTTTGTTTTTTTATGAAGCTGAAACCACCGTTTTGTTGGACTTCAATTTTGAACGAAATGTACCTTGGTATATATATAGTTTTAACCAAGGTTTTTAATATCATTTTCTGGAAAAGGATTGTACTACTGGAGAAAACTGCTAATCGACTGTCATGACGTCGCCATCCTTAATCATGTCATCCTTAAGCTTGGACACTGCTGCCGACATCCTTAGAGTTGACCACTACTGCTGATGCAGGCATACATCCGAAGCTTCTGAACGTTGGGATTTTTCAAAAACTTTCCATATATAATTTCTTATATACTTTTTAAAAAATAACCTTTTAACTTATAATAGTTTTCATTAGTTTGTACTGTCAAATACTATTACGAATCATATAATCTACCATATTCATTCAAAACAAAATACTAATTGTGTTGCCTCCGATAAGAGTGGATTCTTGGTAGCTTTCGGTGCTACGTAACTAAAACTACAATCCTTTAAATGTTAAATGTTATGTAGAAGAACAAAAAAAATATGCTTTATAAAAAGAGAGATGTGGTGTAGCATTTTACACTTAGTCATTACGACAAACGATCGATAGAAATTGAGTTTAATAGATTAATAAATAATGATCACAAAGACTGTTTTTTCCCTAGGAGGAATGACGATATATATATATATATATTGAGTTTAATATATATATATAGAAATTAATAAATTCAAAATAGAAATTGAGTTTAATATATATATATATATATATATATATTGTCGATCATGACTTGACATTCTCTTATCGATCGGCGATGGTTTTGATAAATTCAAAATTCAAATGAGCGATCCAAACTGTTCGTCTCCATGTTCATATTAAAACAAAGTTAAAAAAATCAAATTTTAGTTTTTTTACTATTTTTAAGAGTGGTATGAAATTAGTTAATTAACCATCCAAAACCTATAATTTCATACCGCTCTTAAAAATAATAAAGAAATTTAAAAAATATAAAATTGGTTTCCAACCTGGTTTCAATATGAATACAAAGACGAACGGTTTGGATCGCTCATTTGAATTTTGAATTTATCAAAACTATCGTGGCACGAGGAAGAAATTGTCGATCATGACTAAGAGTAGAATATATATATATATATATATATATATATATATATATATATATATATATAGACACACACACACTAGCAATTGTGCCGTGCGTTGCAACGGGTAAAGTCGAGCGCGACACGGATGGGGACGGCACGAGAGGGCGCGGGAGCTCCAAGCGCGATGGGAGGAGGAGCGCGCATCGCGATCTTGGCGCGGCGCGAGTGGGGACGAGGAGGGGCGCGGGGAGGGAGGATCGAAGGGGTCTTTTTTCATCCAAGCCCTCCTTTTCTTTTCAGCATTGGGATTGCGGGTAGGGGACGAAATACTCGTGGCTCGCTAGCTCGTTCGGCTCGTGGATGGCTCGGCTCGGCTCGTTGAGAAATCCTAACGAGCTGCGCCAAGGGTTTAGCTCGTTAGCTATAATGAGCCGGCTCGAATCAGCTCGCAAGCCGCTCGTGAGCTCAACGAGCCGATACAATGTACAAAGTATGGCCTAATGTTTTGCTTGTTTTACTATTCTTTTGCTTGGTTTTGTTGTTGATGTGACAATAAATCAATAATTTTTATAATTTTGTGATGGTCAATATGGATCTAATGCTTTAGATTATAATAGTAATAATATCTAATCTAGTTGCATTATTACATTTGCATGGATAATTGTCGATGAACAAGTGTTATTACGTTAATTATGAACTTAATGCATCACTTTTTATTTTTTCAATTGTATATTTGCATGTTTAATAGACTAAAAAATAAAATATAATTTGTACATAAATTGCACTGTATTAAAGTGGCTCGCGAGCTAAACGAGCCGGCTCATGAGCTGAGCCTCCTGGCTCAGCTCTCTACCGAGCCGACCGAACCGAGCCAAGCCGAGAGCCGAGTCGGCTCTCTACCGAGCCGAGCCGAGCTGGTATCCACCCCTAACTATGGGTTAATTTTGGAAAAAATCAAGAGGTTTTTTGCAAAATAGTTAGGCAGAATAAAATTTTGGATAGAAACACTACTTGCTTTATAGATAGCTAGCAAAATGTTCGTGCGTTGCAATGGGACGACGATGCGGGGAGGGAAGCGGTGAAGGACGAAGGTCCGGCGGCGCGCGGGAGCTCTGAGCGGCGACGGGAGGGAGGGGCGCAAGCGCAGCGCGGATGGGAGCAGAAGAGAGGGACGTAGGAGGTCTTTTTTTTCATCCAAGCCCTCTCTTTCTTTTCAACATTGGGAATGTAGGTTAATTTTAAATAGTCAAGGGGTTTTCTGTAAAATAACACTTTTTTCTTCTTTAATTAGGTTTTTTTAAAATAACTAGACGGACTACAGGTTAATTTTGAAAAAAACTTAAGGGGTTTTCTGTAAAATAGCCAGACAAAATAAAATTTGGGTGAAAAACTACTTGTTTAAGAAACAGTTCTCTCTTAAATCTGAGTTCTTCTGGGTGACTTGTCACTGATGTAGTGACGTGATCCATCACTGGAAAAGTTCTTGAATTCTAAACATAAATAGATAAAATAAATAAATTGTTGAATAAATTAATCTGTTCCAAACTAAGGGGTAGTTGTAACCTAGATATATAATTTTTGCATTAATGAAACCATGTGTATAATGAACCCTTGAAATATAGTATTTTAAACTATATAAACCCATTTTTTATGAGGCCATTAAAATCTGGTGCTTTGTACTAAAATGTTTTCAGTTAGAAATACTCAAATCTGGAAGTCATAATTGTTCCGTAATTTTTTTATTAGCCTTAAAACTCAAACTAATGCCCCCTAGGTTTCTACATTTTCGATTTTCCGCAATAGACTACTTAAAGAAGTTCTCAGAAAACATCTCAGTAGTGTGGTGATTAGACTTGCTTGTGTTGAATGTACGGAACTTAATGTTAAACATTTACTATTACCAGTTTGCTTTTATATATCCCAAATGTTCCCACCAGGATGCCTGTGTTCTTACCTTTTGTCACATATATATGTATCCGTAAAACTATTAAATAAGTGAAAATCCATAAAAATTATATCTAAAAGTTTTATAAATTTATGAAAAAAATACTACATGAAATACATTTATACCAAATTTTAAGTCCAAACTTAATTTTATTTGAAAAAAGATAAATTTTAAATAAATAGTATTCTGATACTATTTGAATGATTTTTATCGGATACGCCCCCGATCAAAATACGTTCAATTCAGCATATCAACAATTTCCTCAATTGAAGGCCTCTCCTTCCGTTTGGTATTGACAGACTTCAGCCCAATTTCAATGCACTTCTCCACTTGGTTGATGCTATTTGTATCTAGTGATCTGTACTTCGAGGATATAAAGGATCTATTCGTCCAATTCGTACGTACCTATGGAATAAGAATAGTAGTTAGTTTAAATAACAGTGCACAATTAAAAGTAAATTGTAAAGAAATGTTTCTCTGCTACAAGCGTTTGCCTGTCTTACATTCTCAATAAACTGCTTCGAAGACATATCTTCTCTTCGTTTGATGTTTCGCTCTCCTGTTGTAATCTCCATAATTAGAATACCTAAACTATATATGTCTGATTGAGTCGAGATTACTCCATCGAATAAATATTCTGGAGCCATGTACCCTCTGAATCACACCAACAATATAAATCAAAGCATTATATGACTTATGAGTAAAATGTACAACTTATTTTTGTCGTTAATACATATATAAACATTGACTTCCTTAAGTTTGTTTCATCTTACATTGAGCCAAGTAGATTACTAGTGCAAACTCGGGTTTGCTTTTTACCAAAGAGCCTCGATAGACCAAAATCTGCAATTTTTGGTACCATATCGTCGTCCAACAATATATTATCTGGTTTAAGATCCATATGAATGATAGGCGTTTCCAACTCTTTGTGTAGGAAATGTAAACCCTGGCAAATCCCCTTTATCATTTTGAAGCGCTTGTTCCAATCAACTTCAGAAGTTTGACCTGAAGAGTTAACCACTTAAAAGTAAGTATGTGTCCTTTTAGTAAACAAAATACCAATTTTCTTGCATGCTAACCATGTCCAAGTTCTTTTCGTCCCGGGGAATATCTAGGGAGGACCCAAGATAGCGAGATTGAAATCTTGAATAATTCTTTTTTTACTGAATTGGAAGCAGTTTAAAAAACTCCAATCAAATTTAAAGAAATTCAAGTGGATCATATTGATGATGATGATGCAAATTCAAGAAAATCACGCAAACTTCAGAGATAGAAAAATATCAAAAGACACCGCTGATTACCTTGACAACATTCTGCATAAAAAAAACATGGTTGTAATGCCAGGCCCCAAACGACTCTGGGCTCAACTCAATTTGTGGGACCATGCCCACTACTGAAACGCTTTTTACTATTTCGTCCTCGCTTCAGTTTCATAAACCACCAGATAAGTCCAGTCATTGTCCTTCAACTTTTATATTGATATCTCTAATTCCCTTTTAGTGTACAAAACCATATAAAGTAAGTCCCATGTTAACATGCATAGGTGGTTTTGCTGATGTGACATCCTAATCAGCAAGAAAAGAATTGAAAAACTATGGGGTCCATATGTAAGTGGTCTTTCCTTTTTCCTCTCTCTTCCCTCTCTTCCCCATGTGTTCTCCTCGTCTCCTCCATGCCAGTAAACTGCCACCGGCCATCCCATCTGTGTCGTCTCCATCCCTGCCCGCGCCAACGAAGCCAACGCGCTCCTCTGGTACGTCACTAGCCATGACCCTCGACATTCCTTCCTACGCCTGCGTCTACCCCTGCAGTTCCTGCCGGTTGGTGGGAGGGGGGCAGGATACTCCACGCCGTCATCCAGGGGAGTGGCCCACTCAGAGGGAGTCAACGTCACCACCATTGCTCAGAGGGAGATGAGGTCGCCGCCACCTTGGTTCTCTTTCACCGTCCTATAGACCACCGCCTGCTGGAATCGTCCTACGAAGCGCCTTCAGCTCATCCACGCGGATCTACGGTCTCCATCTTTCGTGCCTTCTTGCCGCTCCCGCTCTTCCACGCCTTGCCTCTTGGCTCACCTCCTTCACAGCGCTCCCCGATCTCCGCTTCCTCCTCGCCTCCTTTCCCCTTCCCACTTTCCTCGCCATTTCTCTCTTGTCTTCGCCTTCTCGCCGCTACGGGAGACCATGGCTCGCCCTGCCACGCCGCAAGCGCAACGTCCTGTCGAGGTGCACAACCTCCTCATGGAACTCCACATCCACACTGCCGACCATGCCGTCACCGTGGAGGCCTTTCACTCCATGGTCCGCGAAGGTGCGCTCCCTAACTCCATCAGTGCATCATGTGCGTGGCGTCGGGGTGGTGGCGGTGGGCGAGAAGACGACCTGGAGGGTGAACCCATGGAGCACGAAGAAATCGTCGCAGTGAGGATAGCGATGCAGGTGAAGGAGGAGGGGCCCGGGGCAGCAATTGGAGTGCGGAGATGCGGTTGTGGAGTTTGAGGCGCGAGCGACTAGAGGGACTACGTGAGGTGCTGGGGGACGACGGCAGTGTGGGGGGCGTAGCGCTGTCGTGGCACCACGGCCAGGTAGAGGCCACCTCAGCGTGGGTGAGCAGGAGGAGCGCCAGCGCGAGGCAGCACACCGAGTGCGGCTTGGTAGTGAAATCTTCCATGGCTGGGCCACTTATATGTGGTCCCTACATATTTTTTTATTCTCTTCTTACTTACTAGGATGTCACATCGACGAAACCACTCACGCATATTGCGATGGAACCTACTTTATATGGTTTTGAACATTCAAGGGGTAAAAATTTATGTTATTAAAGATTAGAGATGTCATACAGACTCGACGTAAAGTTGAGCGACGACTAAGTGGACTAATTCCTAAACCACTCTAACTCCATGCAAACTAGTAATATGTTATTAAACTTTGCTAGTGTTGTTTTGCTTGCCATCTATTATTCCTATGCTACAATGGGGCCAAAGCCACAAATAACCCGTCTATGATTTGATTTTATAGACAACCCATAATATGGTTACCAGTTGTCTATTCAACTCTATGGACGATATCTTTCGATGTCCTATTTCTATCGCTTTGATTTGATAAAACAAAATTAATTACTATGTGGCATCCTCTCCCTTATGTTGATATCACATCATTGCTTGTGCCCTAACTCACGCTATCAGTACGAAATTAAAAGACATATTCTCTATTGGTACATGCATATATATAATGTTCAGTTTTTTTTACCAATGTGGTAATAAGTGTAGTAGTCGAAAGCTAGCCTTTTTATTTGCATACTCAATCAAGTAAATATCTTGTACAAGTAGGGAAATGTGATATGGCAAAATGTCAGATATACTCGGATATTGTACCACCATACCGAAAATATGCCTGTCAAGGCTTCCCTTGGAAATGTACTCGTAGCAGAGTAACATTTCTACCGTATCTTCACGAATATATTCCCCATCCTTCTTCACGAATTTTCGTTGTACTTCGTCACAGTAGCCAATCAACTCTACGACATTCTCATGCTTAATTGTCATAAGGTTGCAAACCTCATTTTTGAACAGCTTTTCACTCCTCCCTTCTGTTTCCGAAAGCTTCTTCACTGCAATCTCCTCCCCACTCTGAAGCGTGCCCTGCATTCGACATGTCATTAATTAGAAATTGTTGGTGTTGTAGGTGAATGCTGATTATTACCTCTCTCGAGATCTCTTTTTTCTATACTCCTTTAAAAAATCTAAATAAAAAAAGATGGTTTACCTATTTAAACATAAATTAAGCCACTAATTACAAACAAATCTCTATCTTTATCAATTATAATGCATCTTAGTAATGGTTCAGATCTAACCTCTTTCTCTTACTCACTTATAATCCAATGACAAAATTTAGAGTTATTTTATATTATTTTTTATTTTTATTGTGCGCATGCATGCATGGATTTGTTTTTTTGCTTGCATATATGCAGGTTATTCAATTTATTTTTTTGGCTTGCATATATGCTTTGATTTAAGTAGCACAGTTATGATACTGGTCTAAATAAATAGCCTAGGATCAATATTCCCTTCAGCAAAAAAATAGTTAACATATTTCATAGAAAATATATTTTAATTAATTTTAGACAATATTATAATATATTTCTATTATCTATAGCAAACCACGTGTATTCACCTATTTTTTTTAAAAAAAAGGAAAAAGAGAATTAAGAGGATGAGAGGGCATTGTACCTTATAAACCACTCCAAATGCTCCTTTTCCTAGCACTCGATCATCGGAGAATTCTTCCGTGATGTCCCTTAAAAATTGCAGCGGCAGATCCTTTTGTACTGTATTTCGAAGATGCAAGATGCTCTCCGGGTTATTAGATCTTCTCGCTGCACTCGCCATTTCTGATTGAATACGCTTGTTAATTAACTGGAAGAATTTTCCTTTAGTTTTCGTTAAACAACTAGCATTAACATTTTATGGTTTAAAAAACTGTTGCAAACACGTGAGATGTATTTGTTAGTGGAGTGGTGTATGATTTTAATCGTAAGATCTTGTGTTTATTTTTTTACACGTTCGTAATTTTTTTAAAAAATATTTGTAGGGATCTAAATCTCGTTTTTTTTTCAAACACGAAAAATTAAGGTTTGTGTTTCAGTAGTTACCATTGCGAGCAACTCAGCTGTAGTCGCAAGGTCAGACTGCAGAGGGCAAGGTGGATGAACTAAGATAGGATCAGGGCGAGGTGAAACATGTCATTTATGATTTATTTCATGGCTACAGTGATTGCTAACTTATGGAATAATTACGTTACGGCAACAATCTAACAGTTTAATCGACTATCTAGCAATATAAGCAAGCGAACAGTACCAATCGTTGATACTCTCTCCGTTCCCATTACTTACCCTGTTGATCAATGCTACTTTTAACTTCGATCATCAATAATTCTCAAATTTGTAAGATTTTGGAAAGAGGAAGTTATATGTTATATTTATCGTGCATTATAACTTTAATTATAGAGAAAATATCATATGCATATAAGTATTTACGTACACACACCGTACACATCAACTAACAAACATAAAAGACAATTATACAATACTTAATTTATAATAGTATTACATCAACGTATAAAATTCTATATTCAAATTCATCATATATAAAAGAAAAAAGAAAATTCTGATAAATTTGTAGTCTTAAAACTATTAAAATTTTTTGTCATGCCTAAAATATTTAATGTTAAGATTTTACATATATATATTATTGAAAGTATATGCATATTTTTATTACTTGTTAATTGGTGTGCACACACTTTCCTCAATTATATGCTATATTTTAAAACATTGGCAAAATTATTGGTAAAATAAAAGTGGTCAAAGATCGACAGGGAATTAAGAAACAGATCATGGAGTATTATATATATATATATATATATATATATATATATATATATATATATATATATATATATGCTTAGACAATGTTTGATCTTACGTATATATCGTGTAAATATGTATAAGATTGTTCTAGCTACAACAGATCGCATGGAAAAGCAGCAGCTTCAGGACTAACCTGGAGATCGAATCCCTGAAGTGATGCTTAGCTGCTATCTGAAAATTAAGTCGAAGATGTGAGAACGGAGAGGCTGCTCGTATTTCATCTGAGGATGCCAGGTGCATATATAGCATCCGAAGCGACCAGTTCTATTTTTCTGAAGATGAAAGATGCGCCTTGACTCCAATTCAGTCTCCATTTATATTACTATTTTCAATACTTGACTTTGTCCATTTTGTTTGATATTTAAATATGTAATTTGACCACTATTTTACTATAAAAATATAATAATACTTTTTTCGTCCTAAAATATACTCATTTTTAGCTATAAATATAGGCGAAAAAACTGTTATATTTTAGAAAATAATAATAATATCTAACAAAATTATAATATTATAGAAGTACTTATAAATAAAAATCTACCTATATAGTTTTTTATGTTTTCAAATTAAAATATTTAAAGATTTATCAAAAATTAAAAGTTTTGACCAAATAAAATCAAGAGTCGTAGGTTTAAATACGGATATATTCTTTTGTTTTAAAATATAGTGGCTTTTTACTTAATAATGTAATGCATGACAGTACCTTTGAGTTTATTGCAGTTAACTGGCGTGCAGATATCCAGGGTGCCTCGAGTTTGGGACCTCCCCAGCAGCCTACAACACGACAGGAGATCCAAAATTATATGCCTGCATTAGCTGTTGTGGCCCAATTTCCGAGGTACAGACCATTGTATATATAATGGTAATATAATAGAAGAAGAGATTATGACTAACTCCGAGACGAAAATTGACTTTTCAACAAGGCTAATCTTGTTTGATATACAGACTTGATTATACAATTATCTTAAGACTGATAAAAATGAACAAAATTGTGTTCATGTATTGTCGTTTAATCTTTCATTCTTAGAGCCCGTTTGGTAAGGCTCCTGATTGTATGATTCTCTGATTCTAGATTCTGATTTTTCTAAATCAAATTCTGAAGAGAATCAGAATTGGTATAATAAAGTAATAATTAGAACAATATTTTAGATGATTTTCTGATGATTCTTGGGAGAAAATGGTTTAAGATGATTTTAAGGAGGAACTGCTTTTTAGGTGATTCTCACTCCCTATGTAAAACTGTTGAATCACTTGAAGTGATTCTTCTCAGAATCAGTTGCAAAATAACCCATTTGACAGAGATTCTACTGATTCTGTTGAGAATCAGGGAGGAGAATCCCTACCAACCGGGCCTTAGCTTCATCGATATTATGACCACATACAAATTATCGAGTGTAAGGCAAGTTAACGGAATATTTTTTGTCATATTAAGCTTAGATTTCTTTTCCTCCTTTTCTCCTTTTCTCTATTACAAATTAGTGTCAAAACCTAAATATTACAACACAAACCGCACAATCATGGTTCTCGAGAAGTACGTACCTAAAGTAACTAAAGAGAAACCCATGCTCCCAATTCTAGTCAAGTACCAATAAATCATTCATACATCTTTACTTCACATACTTTTCAACAATATGTTGCTTATGTTTAGGTCAATCTTAATGAAAGATTTCATCCCATATTTTCAAGACGTGAGAACGTTGGTAAAAGTAAATGAAATAAGCTTCCTTAATGAAATAGTTTTATTTCATTGATTTATATAATTATTTTAGTATTTAATGAGTCTCATTGTTCAAAATAAAATAAAATGAAAGAGACTCTCGCGAGGTTTCACATTGTTTTTAAGATGGGACGTTCTCGGTGAAGATTTCAAGTGTGTTTCATCTTTTTGGAAACAGTGTCGAAAGATTTTACCAAGATAAAACTATTTTCATTCTCTCTCCTCTCAATTTCATGCAAAAACCGATGTGACAGCTATTAAATTAGTATAAAATCCCCAAATAAAACCTTATTGAGACTGACTTTATAAGCTCTTCTAAACTATTCTAAGCCATGGATAAGAATAACGTCTTCCATTATGTTTGGGAGTTCGTTTGGTGGCATTGACTCAACTCTACTACCAATATGGCCATATCTGACGGTCGGGTCATATTTTCATGGCAATTGGCTGTATCACCAACGGCTAAAGACCAATAAAAATATACCAACGAAAATATATCATCACAGGCAGTCGTGCAATGAAATCCGTCTAGAAAGATATTTTCATATGTGGATATTTTCACATGTGGCTAAAATGACGTTGCTGATGCATATCTTTAATTAATTAATTAAGACAAGCTATTAATATATTTATATAATATACTAGCAAAATGCCCGTGCGTTACAACGGGACGACGACGCAGGGAGGGAAGCACGCGAAGGGCGAAGGTCCAGGTGGCGGCGCGGGAGCTCCGAGCGACGACGGGAGGGAGGGGTGCAGGCGCGGCATGGGGCGCGGCGCGGATGAGGACGAAAGAGAGGAGCAGGAGATTTTTTTATTCAAGCCCTCCCTTTTTTTGAGCATTAGGACTGCAGATTAATTTTATAAACACTCAAGGGGTTTTTTACACAAATAACCCATTTTTCTTCTTTAACTGGGTTTTTTTAAATAGCCAGGCAGACTGTGGGTTAATTTTGAAAAAACTCAAGGAGTTTTCTGCAAAATAGCCAGGCAAAACAAAATTTGGATTGAAACACTACTTGCTTTATAGATAGTTATAGATATAGATTATAGACTAGCAATTGTGCCCGTGCGTTGCAACGGGTAAAGTCGAGGCGCGACACGGATGGGGACGGCACAGAGGGGCGCGGGAGCTCCGAGCAGCGATGGGAGGGAGGAGCGCAGTCACGATGCTGGGCGCAGCGCAGATGGGGACGAGAGCGAGGGGCACAGGAAGGGAGGAGCGATGGGGGTCTTTTTTTCATCCAAGCCCTGCTTTTCTTTTTAGCATTGGGATTGCGGGTAGAGGCGACGAAATACTCATGGCTCGCTAGCTCGTTCGGCTCGTGGATGGCTCGGCTCGGCTCGTTGAGAAATGCTAACGAGCCGCGCCAAGGGTTTAGCTTGTTAGCTATAATGAGCCGGCTCGAGTCGGCTCGCAAGCCGCTCGTGAGCTCAACGAGCCGATGCAATGTGCAAAGTAGGGCCTAACGTTTTGCTTGTTTTGCTATTCTTTTGCTTGTTTTGTTGTTGATGTGACAATAAATCAATAATTTTTATAATTTTGTGATGGTCAATATGGATCTAATGCTTTAGATTATAATAGTAATAATATCTAATCTAGTTGCATCATTACATTTGCATGGATAATTGTCGATGGACAAGTGTTATTACGTTAATTATGGACTTAATGTATCACTTTTTATTTTTTTTCAATTGTATATTTCATGTTTAATAGACTAAAAAAATAAAATGTAATTTATACATAAATTGCATGTATTAAAGTGGCTCGTGAGCTAAACGAGCCGGCTCACGAGCCGGCCGAGCCTCCCGGCTCGGCTCTACCGAGCCGGCCGAACCGAGCCAAGCCGAGGCCGAGCCTGGGGCTCGGCTCTCCGAGCCGAGCCGAGCCGAGCCGGTATCCACCCCTAACTCGGGTTAATTTTAGAAAAATCAAGGGATTTTTGCAAAATAGCTAGGAATAAAAATTTTGGATTGAAACACTACTTGCTTTTATAGATAGCTAGCAAAATGTCCGTGCGTTGCAACGGGACGACGATGCAGGGAGGAAAGCAGGTGGAGGACGAAGGTCCAGGCGGCGGCGCGGGAGCTCGAGCGGCGACGGGAGGAGGCGCAAGCGCGCGGCGGATGGGAGCGAGAAGAGAGGGATGTAGGATGTCTTTTTCATCCAAGCCCTCTCTTTCTTTTCAACATTAGGACTGCGGGTTAATTTTATAAAAAGTCACGAGATTTTCGTAAAATAACACTTTTTCTTCTTTAATTGGGTTTTTTAAATAGCCAGACGGACTGTGGGTTAATTTTGAAAAAACTCAAGGGGTTTTCTGCAAAATATCCAGGCAAAACAAAATTTGGGTGGAAACACTACTTGCTTTATATATAGATATAGATATAGATATAGATATAGATATACATATATAACTGGCTCATACATATCTTGATTCACACAGTTTATATAATAGTTTTGGATCAGTTAAATAGAGACTCGTATTTCTTGTTCGAGTTCAAAACCCCGTTGTTATCGAAGAAACATCCAAAGCTTGTGACCACACTAGTGATAGATGAAGAGACATATATCCCGCTCTATATATTTTCATCGGTAGTATCATCCAACGTCCGGCCATATTTTGGAACCTAAGAAGCTGCATGAAACTTGGAAAAGAAGTTGGTAGCTATTGGAAATTAGCAACTAACGAACAGATAGTTGATGATTTACTTACACCTGCAAGGGTTCTGCCAGGTTCGCGGAGTACCTCCGATCGACCATAATATACCGGCAAACATAATCTATACTAAAATATCTATGATAATGTTGAAATCTCACGTGCTAACACGTGAGATCATAAACTTCTCCCATGTGTGAATATACTGTTTTAGATACGACGTTATATGTATGTCTAACTAAACATACTATAAACTTATAATTTTATAACTTTTTTTATGTCTTTTATCTTTTATAATATCTACAACGATACGATATGGACTTTAAATAGTATTCACAAATGATGTTTTTTTAAGATTGTTTGTGGCCTTCGAAATATATGGATTACACAAGGAATTATTGTGTACATCGATCATTGCCGGCGACTTAATTATAAATCAACAAGCATTCGCTTTCTACCGACCGTTCTCCGTCCTGAATATATTTATATTAGCTTGATCTGCATGCATACACCGAGAATAAGAAAAATACAGCCGCGTAATCACCACCATTGATCCATCCCAGCAGCCAGTGTAATTTTATAATCTATAGCCGGATCTCGATCCCACATTTTAGAAAATGCTCGTCAAGGAGGCCAGAAGCCCAGAACGATTGACTGTCTGAACGAGTTATTGTAGTCAACTATCATGCATCGAGATAGGATCTCCTGCATAAATAACGGTTTCCTAGATTAAATCTAGATCTCACTAGCAAGTTTTTATTTATTTTATTTTGTTCAAGTCAATAATGCATGATTGTTTAGTAACTCTGTTCACGTTGTGTATGTGTGACACATCAGAATAAAGTCTAACCCTTACTCTGTTTCTTTGGTATTAAAATTATCCCTTGATCAAGGTCATTCTGAAAACAAATTTATCATCACGCCGCCCACAAGATACATATGTTGCGTACGAACGATCACGTCTCTGACTTGGCCGGGTAATTTTTAGATAATGAAAATAGATTATATCTTCGGCTTCAGCATAAATTTGTTTTTTAAAAAATAAAATTAAAAATAAATAAAAATAAAACATAAGATGATGATATAAATCCCTAACTATACTAGCGTTAAACCACATAAATCTTTTAGTCAATAATTCTAATGAAACTACTTCATCCATAATAAAATAAGAGACTTTTAAGTACTGATTTCAATAGCGTAGCGTAATTTTATTGTGCATACCATCCTGTTCTCTATGATAGCATCATAGACCAAAATTATAGCCAATAGAAAGACATGAACATAACCTATATAGGTTTAGGTAATTATTTATTATTAAAAACTTTATCATTACGGCAACACAAAATTGACCAACATAAATCACTAGCTCCAATTAAAATCATTTTTTTAGACCTAGATACCTCTCTAAGCCAATTACCAAAATTATTTTTTATGTTATGGGGTGAAGGGATATTACGAGAAAAAACACATCTCCAAACAAACTGAGCAACATGATTTTAAAGAAAAGATGTTGGATTATTTTTTGTGCATAGCAAGAAAACATTGTTTGTCTCCTCATTTTCTTTTAGCCAGGTTATCTTTCGTTACAATTACTTTCTCATGAAAAACCACATAAAACATTGATCTTTAGTGGAACCTCTTAGTCCCATAAAATCTTTTTTATTCTAACATTAAAGTTTATAGTTGTGGTATACATAGAATAGACTAAAAATTGGTCATTTTTATGGAGCATGAAGATCAATGAAGACAAAATTAATTAATACACAAAGGATTCAATTCTCTCTAGCCTTTTGATACGAGTAAAGGACCAGCACCAGCTATAGAAGGGGGGAGGGTTGAATATAGCATCTTAAAAATCTTTCCAAATACTCGTTCAAAAATCATTCTCAAAGAATTCCTTTAGATCATAGCTATTGCCTTAGTTAGATCTAAGAGAAGGTGTTGGTATTTGCTGCGCACATAGATAAATCCACAAACGCACGGATACTACTGTAGCACTTGCCCTTAGAGTATTTCAAGGGTATCGAACACAAGAAATATGTATGTATTTCCACAAACAGGATTCTACCCAAGGACAACAACAAAAGATAAGATTGGTGAGGATTCCTATGGATTCAACTAGTTATCTTAAGATAAAGGTAAAACTCTATCGAATGCTTCGGGCACCGGCCCTCTCCTGGTCTGCTAGGGTGAGTCCGACCTTGAGCTCTATGATGTATCCGAACATGGAGGGATGCAAAGGACTGACAGGCTGTCACCACCTGTGCCTACCTCATTTTTCGTGGAGCACACAACAAACGAAGGTAATTGCTAACCTAGACACCATGCCTACGTTATTGATTAATACTCTAGCCTTGCACAAGAACTTCCTTCTTTATCCAGAGTCCTAGTACTAAAGTACTTAATTATAAACTAAATGATGGATCCGCACCGATGAGAACATATCTCACTTAAATAAACTAATTAAATAACATAAAAGATCTCGAATACTTACTTTATAAAAGAAGCACCCGCTGTATGATCAACAAGAAGGCTGACAGCTCCGGTGCTTCTCTGGAACTCCGATGAAAGAATGTCGACAACCCATCACTCCTTCAAAAATTCTCGGAGAGAACTCCGATACTTTGAGGCACTCCTTCTGGAGCTTCCCCTCGTTCTCTCACTAACCCCACATACTAAAGTAAAAGCCTAACAAGTGAGTTGTACTCTACTTGAATTGATGTTGTGTGTTGTGAAGTGTGTTGAGCTCCTCCTTTTCTAGTGTGCCAATGACGGTTGAAATGACGGTTGTAGAGGTTGGTTCACCCGTAACCGTCATTGGGGACCAATGGGGAGCTGTCACGTGCAAGGAGGGAGCCAAGGACAGCAAGTCTAGTTTGGCCAAACCACTCCCACCGCATCTGGCCACCGACTTTGTTCAGTGAATGACAGGTGGGCCCCTATGGCGGTTGAGGTTGGTTTGTCCCCACTTTAGGTCGGTTTCGACGGTCATGTGGGCCCTCCAATCCTTGTACTCGCATTGATTGGCCGGAAGTTTATTTTGTCGCATGGCGGGTGTATTTTTATCCATAAATGACCTACATACATATTTTTACCAAGACTAGTGAAAATGGTTAGTAGTAAACCCCTACCACTAAGTTTTGATATAACATTTGATATATTTTATGGAAGTTGATGGTTAAAGTTTGCATTTAACGACCGTCAACAACACCCCCACACTGATCCTTTACTCGTCCCAGAGTAAAGCTCATGGATCACTAGAGAAATGACTGCTGTTCATTGACACAACATACAAGTTATTCCGAGACATACCTAAACTTGTGAACTTTGATGTGTCTACCATGTTATCTTGGGTGATTGAAGAATGGAACTTCCTTGACTCAAGTCACTATACTCCTTCTGATGAATTACCTTGGGGTTTTCTTTGATGATCATAAAAACATAACTTTTATTATACTCTTCAATTGATTCTCTCAAGTCACTCAAAGTGTTTATTCCTTACCAAGGCATTGGCATTTTCTTATCCTACCTTTCAACTAAGGCTTATGTGGAGCTCAGGGCAGGGAATAAGAAATGACATACTTGCATCAGATATATTATAAAGTCAAACAAAGATCCACGTAGATAACCAATCATATAACCATGACCAACCTTGTGCACTTATATATGTAGGTGGATGATGGGAAAATGGAATAATGACTCATTTTGTATGATCCTCCTCCCTATACTTTATTTGGAGAGCATGATTATTTTCTATCTCTCTCTTTTTTTCATCATGCTCGATAATGTTTTGAGCATTTTCATTTTCTAACAACACATACGTATATATTAGCTCATGTCTCATTTGGCATGGATAGGAGGATAGAGAATCGTAATGTTTGGAGTCTTTATTTTGTGGATGGAGATGATGGATGCTGACTTCCGGTATAGAAGTTTAGCATATGGTAGGTGGATGGCATATTTTGCTAGTCCTCCAGTGTAGAGGGAAAGCAATATATTTGGTGGATAAGTGCAAAAGACTTTGGTCATGAAAATATGAAAAGAATTTAATAATGGTAACAACGATTTGACAAAACTCAAAATTATAGCAAGCAACATATGTATAAGGTTTATCATTAAGATCGACATATGGTTTTGGTAGGACGGGAACATCAATGAGGAGTATGTCAAGTTATTTTATTTTTTTATAAAATTCCCAAGGGTTCAATAGTAAGAGCAAGGTTCATATCATCAGGAAGTCTCTCATTCATCAATAACTTAGATAACATGTGGTCCTATGAATATGATTCACAAGCAACAGGTAGTCTTCAGGAAATAAAAAAGGTATGTAAGTCATTTTTGCAAGAGAGTCATAAACTTTATAAGATCATGTCAATACTCATTTTAATTCTTGAGTTAACTTTAGATATGGAAAAATTAATCCAACTCAAAAATTAATCTCGCGTTGTGGGTCCGCGCTCCCACGTGTCTTCCTGGTCGCGCCGAACTCGAGTGGGCCCCATGGTGTATGACTCCTGCGCGTGCTCGCACTTGCCTTCGCACTGGTGCCACGCCAACGTTGTGGGCCCCACACTCACGTTGTTGAATCTGATGGCGCCATGCGTCTAAGGAAGAGCACATCTGTGCCTGCCTAGCAACCTCGTTTGATGCGTGTCTCTGCTGGGCCCACCAACCAGCGAATGAGGACAGACGTGTGCCTCCTCGTGTCGTATGGCTCCTGCGCTCGTCTCCTCACGCTCGCCTGCTAGGCCCAACGACACCGTGGGTCGTTGTTGATGAGAATTTTCTCTCACGCGCTGGCCTGGGAGATCTGCTTAGCTCCAGTGCAGGTCCTTCTCGGCTGTCTGTGAAATACAGGGCGTGCCAGTTGGTTTGATCTGTTAACCAACAAGAAAAACAAAGATGTATGCGTTAAGGGTTAAGTTAGATCCTATTGGATCGGTTGAGGGAATCAAGTTACATATATATGCTATCCCAAAGTGCATTTAAACTAAGTGACTAGGATAGATCGGCTACGTCGATACAGTATTAACCACTTAATCCAAATGTACAGCCTAGCCGATACCATAAGACTAACTGCGAATCGGCTAGTACTCCGATACATCTTATAACAAGATATTGATCTAAGCTAAATGTGCTAAACCTAGATCGCCTCATGTCATGTACGAGGACAGTGCCGACTCGGCTTAGGGCATTTAACCGAGCAAGATCTTAATATAAGAGATGACTTTAATAAATCTAATAGTAAACATACCAAAAGAATATTAAAACAGATAAGGCCGGCTGAAACCCCGACACTGTCTCTAAGCATATACATCTAGCCGAATAGATCATAAAAGCTCTAAGAACGACTTAATAGGTCAAATTGATGCAACATCAAGTATAAAAAGAACAATCAGATCTATTATAGCTGATGTAAACCCCTCGAGACAGTGGATACCACATATAACCTAGGCCAACCCCTAGATCTAGCTCTATCGGCTGTTGGTTCTTGACAGAAACAAGTCGATATCGAGATAGATCTAGACATTGTTCTAGATTATATGCGATATATGATAACTAACGTAACATAAATCGTTGAATCTAGAATATCATAGCGATGAAAGCACTAAATTCGACGAGATACACCACTAATGACAAACATTTACCTTAATCGGGGATCGAAACGATGCAGCCCAAAGCCGGATCAAGTGCTCGTCTGAAGAAAATAGGAGGCGATGCACCGAAAGTTGTAGTGATTGTGTGTGTGTAATGTTTTGTACAGGGGTCTCGGGCCCTATTTATACCCAAGAATAAAACTACCCATGCAAGACACGGTTTCTATCTAATCTACTATACATGGTATGGCAATATCCCGGGGCATGGTCCCATGCCGCATTACAATAGGAGATCTAAACAAATTCCTAATTTACAGATACAATTATCGTTACAGGACTCTATCCACAGATGGCAATATCTTTTAACGCGCAATTTGGAAACCGAATCCAACTCCTTATCTCTTCGTTTTCCATCGGGATTGGTCCCACTTCACCCTGGCTCAGAATCGACTATCGGCTATCCTAGACCGATTCACTCTCAGCCGACTGGCTCCGTAGCCGATTCGGACTTAGCCGATTCTGCTTTCGTCTCTTCTCAGATCGCACATCTTCTCCAATTCCGCTTCAATCTCTACTTCAAACCTTGGAGTTAGGTTACCAAATTTGGTCGTTAACAGTCGTGCCGGGCTGCTGTCGCCATCTTGGGCCATGTCGGGCCGAGCCGATGGAGGGTGAGGGAGGCCGGCTCGAGCTCCTTTTGCTTGGGCCGCCTCCTTCTCTCTCATTTTCCTTCTCCTTTTCTTCTTCATCTTTTTCACAATTTTGGTACTTTCGCACTTGACCTTGTGAAGCCCTTCGCGAAAAACTCCCGACATGATGTTCGTCCACTATGCCCCATCTTGACTCCAACCTCCTCACCCGACATCCCTGATCACTCCGGGTCTCAACTCCTCCCTGAGTGTAGTCCTGATCCACCGTTGACTCAGGTTGACCACCAAGTAAGCTTACTGTTGGTAGTTATTACGAGCATAGAATAATCTGTAAGCGCACAGATACCATTGTAGCTTTCACTCGAGAGTATTCTAGGATATCGTATCCATAGGGAACGTGTGTGTATTAGTCTTATAACTATATTACCCAAGGACACAAGATATATAGTAGGCAAGAGTAGAGAGTATTCCTATGAGTTACTTATCTTAATTTAGGTTAAGGTAAAACTTATCAATTGCTTTGGCATATATCAAGTCTTATACAGTATCATGTCTCATATACGGAAGTTGTTTCGGAAAAGAAAGAAGAAACAAAGTCCTACTTGAACATGACAAGAACTACTCGGATCATATCCATACTTAGTTCCCTAGTTCTACTTGGACAAGGGAAACATGAGGGTATAGATACAAGACCCCAAGGAGGAGAAGAGGGACATGACTACAGATATAGACAATCCAAGACAAGCCAAACAGATTTAGACAAACCCAATATTGGAGCCACAGAGACCGACACGAGGGATCTAGAGACAAATCCAATCTTGTCGAGTTCATTTTTAAGGAAGAAGACTTACTAGCCATCGACTAGATATGAGAGCTTCATGCCTGTAGGCTGATAGGGACTAGATTAGGTTACCCCAAATATTATATTTGTGAGATATTGATATATAAAGGCAACACCGGCTTTGGCCAACAGGAGTAGGGCTATTACCTATTAGCTAAGGGGCTCGAATCTCTATCAAAATACTTGTCTTTTGTCTCTTTTACCTCAATCTCACGTATACCCTGATACTAACGATCCCCATAATCTACAAATACCATAGTCGGATATAGACCATCGACAATTCCTACACTCCTACAAGGACTCCTAAGATGCCACATGACACTCTAATAAATTAGAGATAATCTAAGAAAAAATACTTAAAAATACAAAACATCTATCCATCGATTTACACATAAATTAGCGATCCATTATTTTCAACCATTAAATTAGATATATTAAAGTAACCCCTTTATCATAAAAACGGTCTAATTTCTCCCTATGTACATACACCTTCTATGTACATATGTACGCAAGAGATATAAAAAGAAAAAAACAAGAGTGTGTATATGATGTGGCCCATTTGGTAGTTTTCTTTCTTTCCAGCTCTAAGGTTTTTTTCCAAATTGAGCATATACATAGTGACCACTCCAAGCGAGATGGTAAAAAAAGCCACACCGCTACGCCCACCTCACACCACCTTTTCCTGTCAATTTTATTGAAAGTACTTTTTACTAATGATGTAAAAGGCAATCACATGAGCTCATATAAATGTGTGTAGACGCACACTATAAACACATAGGTACACCCCATCTCTATGGTAGAAAAATATTCATTAAAAACAGAAAAAACAAACATCTGTACGAGAGACTACTGTTTGCTAGAAAAAACATACATATAACTACATTATACCCCTTTTTATGTCGTTCTTATCCAAATAGTGTTAACAATTAGCATATATAATTTTGACAAATTCCATCGCATATTACCCCCAAGAACATGCATAGGTGAATTACATATATAATACAAGAAAAAAAATTAAAACCCATATTAACTCGTATGATAGCAAAGGATCGCTGCTTGAGAAACTATTTGTTTACACGATCCTCACCACTGAAGCTATTAGATTTTCTGAAGTAGAGTGTACTGATCAACCCTGCTAATTTTTTACAGAGAAAATCATATCCGTACGACTAAACTTTAGTAGTATCGATTAACACCATATACAAATTATGTCTACTCTATATAATAAATCGACTCAAGATATAAAAATACTATCTTTATCACCTCCATCTTCTTTCACTCATTCCCTAAAAGGTGCCAAGCATGGATCTAAACTGGCTATGTTGTAGTAAAAATGGTAGGAGTATGCATTGTTGAGTTGAGGTGGTTCGAGTAAGATGTTACCGTTGGCAACAGAGCTCAACTGGCCTACCTACCGATAAAACACTACTATAGAAACAATTTTTGCAGATACCAAAACCAATCTTTGCATGCGGTTGGCTGGCCCGCCTGCATGAAAAGGTCTGCGAAGATCATCATTTTTGCATGCGGCTGGCCAACCGCATGTGAAGATTCATCTTCGCAAATGGGCCTCTTAAGCGGCCACATGAGAAGATCGATCTTCACACGCGGTCGTGTTAAGAGGGCCGCTAGCGAAGATCGATCTTCGCATGCAGCCACTTACCTACTATCCGCATGGGAAGATCCCGTCCCCTATGTAATATAATATTTTTTGCTATTTATAATCAAAATTTGGAATAGTACGCATATGAGCTAACCGAGTTGTCGTTCTTTACACATAGATAGTGCAATCTTGCATTGACAAATAAATAGGCTTTCAATATATACAACCTAAAACATCATATACATATAAACATGTTTGTCCTATATATTACAAATTAATGATTGTTTCATCACTAACAAATTTTTACTTCATATGTTCTTTCTCCCACTCTCTCAGGGGCTTGAATTTGTCTTCTAATGCCAATTGGCTCTGATTGTCGTAGAAATTTCCTAGTTGTAGCATTCACGACGGATGAGGTGGCACAGGTTAGCGCATACATTCATAATTGTTTGATTGTCGAACCGGTTTGCTACATAAGGGATTTGAGGGATCTGTGAAAAGAAGACAATGAAAGTTAGGAAATGAAATGTGACAAAATACTATGTGTAGAGAACAATCTCTGGACTTACATTATTGTTGTTTGTTGTTTACCTCCCATTGACCCTAAGTATCTCGCACACGTAATATCCATATAGGTTAGTGGCTTGGGGTTGCTTGAAACACTCCGAATATAGTAATAACATCAATCAATATAGAAAAGTAATCATTACAACAATTTGTGTTCATGGCTTACGTCAGGACGTACCGACTAGTCTATCATCACGCGAAGCTTCATCTTCTATGGTTCCTTTACTGGCCCGTTATGTTTGACGTAATATTTATGTGATCTGTGCTGATAAAATATTTGCTTGTGTTACTTACAACTTTGAGAACGATAATTAGGTAGTGAAGTGGTATGTTATTATTTACAAATTCATAATAGTGAGTAACTCCATATAGGTATGCTTGTCGTAGTGTGCCGGATCTAGCACTACGATCAAGTGGTCCCTCGAATATACCAGAAATAAAACATAGTGATCTCTGCAAACAAGATAGATTAATTAGAGACGATATTTTCTAGTTCATAGAGTATTACTGCGAGAGACCATCAAGACAATTTTGTCTTGGCGTGAGAGCATTGTTGTTCCCAAGTAGCAAGCTACATTGATCTTCTTGTCCTTGTGCAATTATTTGATATATGCTTATTGTTCCTCCCGTGTCTTATCCCTTAGTTCTGAGCAATCCACACAAAGCTGTACAGTGTGTTTGTCTCGCAAACCCTTGTTGGGTCGATGTGGCCAACGGGTTGTCGCGCTCTTTCCGCTTTGTAGAATTATGACCTATGGAATGAAGTTAAAATGAAATGGAGATTTCTTTCATACATTCTCTTCATCATACCAGAGTAAACACTTACAGGCAAAACACTACAATGAGATTGATGTCCATCTTATTGAGCTTGAAGAGGGCGTGTAAGTCATAGAAATCGATTAAAAAGATCTCATTGGGTCCACTCATAAAAGTGTCACAATGGACCTTGACACTAATGAAGCTGAGGCCCTTTCTAGCTGTCTTAAGGTACCATTCATGCATCACCCTCATCTGCCATGATAGATCGTTAATAATGTGCCACGGTAAGAATGGCTTGCCATATTCGTATTTCTCAGGCACATCTACAAATAGCAAAGATTGCAAGTCCTCCTTGGCCCATAGTACTGACTTCTGAGCATCATCTTCATACTTAGGGTCGTACCTGGAAACCATTTTTGGTATGTGTTAACGCCAAAATTTGGTAAGCCCCGAAGTCCTTATCGGCTAAGTGTTCGTATCGGCTCGAAGCAGAATCGGCTGAGAGTTTTGCGTCAGCCGATGGAAGATCATTATCTCCAGCAGTCGGATTCTTGTTAGGTTCGGTTTGAGAAGATCTTATCCAGAAGAAACCGAGTCCAGAGAGGATACGGCTTGTATCTATTAATTAGGAAGAGATTGTTAGTTTCCTAGTTTATCTTTAGGAAAATTTGTTTTGTAATCTGTTAGAATCTTTGTCACCCTACGGGTATAAATATGTAAGCCCAGGGTTCATGTAAAAGCATCTCTTGATCAATACAATTCGGCGCATTGCCACTCTTTTATTCTTCATCTTTGTTCAACATCCGGCGGAACATGGCATCCGGCGCTGGGATGCATCGGTTAGGTTTGACCTCCAGCAAAGGAATAAGTCCAACGTTCTGCTGGATCAGGCGATCATATTGACTACGTCGACGTTGTCCAAGGCTGCATCAGTATGTTCGATCTCTTGGATTGCTCCGGTTTAGTTAGCATGCTTGCTTGACTATTTATCATATGTCTCTATTAATCTAATCTTAGTATTTCAGTTTAGCCCTATCGGTTGTCTCTCGTTTTAGGGTTTCTGCCGATACCGGCTAAATCGTTATACTAGATTAGATTTGTTTAGGTATCTACCACCCTGGAAATCAGCCAAGGGCTTGATTGTCTAGATATTGCTTTTCTTTTCATACTTAGTGCTGCATCAGTTTAAATCTACTAAGTCGTGATTAGAATCGTAATCTCTAGCCTGCCTATTGGTTGCCACTAAGGGTTTCATCGGGGTTTCAGCCGGTGAGGTATCCGAATTTCACATCGGCTTGCAAGGAATATACACAAGTTGGATATAGCCGATTGCAGTGGAGGCTTCATTGAATATTTAACCATTCGAATTTAATGACATCGGATTTCCAGCCGATGTATGTTTTAACCTTTAAATCAGTATTTATTATATCGTGTCATTACTTTGTGTCATATTACATTGCTATATCATCATGTTATCATCGGCCGATCGCCTTTATATAAAATTTGCTCAGCGTACAGCCAATGGAGTCAAACCCTAACGCCATCGGCTTGCATCGGCATCGGCTGGAATTGCACCATCGGCTTATTAGCCGATCTGTTAGTTTTTTGGGTATCGGTCTATCGGTCGATATGATTTATGTTCTGTTGTTTTGCATAACTTGTCAGTGGCAGGATCAAACTGACTGGCACGCCCACGCTTCATTGATTCTAGGACCTGCACTGGAGCTAAGCAGATCTCCCAGACCGACGTGTTGATTTTTCTCGTCAACACATTTTTGGCACGCCCAGTGGGACCGTGTTTTGGACAACATATCTTTTTACACGGCTCGGCGGACCCATAATTGCCACAAGATGTTTGATAAGGAAGTCAAGGTTGAGGAAGAACAATCTCTCAAGCTGATTAATGAAGAGAAGGAGCAATTTATCGAGTCGATGGATGATGAGACGCTGCAAGAGATGGTTGATAACATCATTCATCGTTCTGTGTTCGATCAATCTGGAATTTTGATGAATACATTGTATGGTTTGATCGAGGAAACAGTTTCCAAGGTAATTGCCTTAAGAAGTCAGCATTGGGGGTACATTGGCAAACAATCTCAGCATCATCGGCAACAACAAAATTGGCTCGAGGGGCAAGATGATCAATGTCAGTATGAGGAGCCACATCAGCAATATCGGCCAGAGGAAACTCAAAGATATCTATCCAAAGAGGATTGGGCCGATATAATTGCAAAGGTAATGGAGGAGCAGTTTGGAATTAAACGCAAAAATCAAATTTCTGTGTATCGGCTGCCATATCCTGAGTGGTTTGATAGGGTTGCTTCACTTGTGCGGCAATTTTTCTTCCAACTTCTCTTTGTATCTTCCCACTTCTTGTAACTCTTGGCGTCCTGTGGAAACCCTTCCTTCCAACTCATCTTTTAGGATATACCTCTGACCCTACCAGAGTGTTTGGGGTTGCCCAAGGCCACATTGAGTTGATCGTTCTCTCTTTTTAGGACGAACTCTCCTGATTTCTCCTTCTTGGTGATCTGCTGCAAACTGGTGGTCACATGCTCAATCTCAGGATCCTCAAACAGGATTTTTCCCTCCTCCCGTGACTTGCCCCGTGCTTCGTGCCCATACCTAATTCTTGCTCTATTCCTTTAGGGGGAAACTAGAAGGGGTTTGCCTTACACTGCAAACTTTTGTTCGAGTTCTCGCCATTGATCTCGTGGCCAGCGTTTTCGCTCGATCCCAGTCGATGCAGATATTTGTTTTTCTTGGCAAGTCTGACATTTTCTTCCTCCTTGCCAATGCTTCTAGTGTTGTCATCTTCGTGACAAATTGGTCTCAGTCGGCCAACGAGATCCTCCATAATGCATGAATGGGGTACTGTTCTTTTGAACGTAGTATGTGTTTAGATCAGACTTCCACTGTCTCCAATGGTGTACCATTTTTTAAAGTGAAAACTCCCTCCCCTAACCTTCAAACTAGGCGGATAAACTAGATATTTTTGCAACTCATTCCATAGCAGGGTCTTAATGTTGTCGTCTACCTTCTCCCACTCTACATTTATTGGCCCGTGGAGTCTCGCCAGAGTTTTGCATGCGTTGCTGAACTTTGACATCACAATCTTTGGCTCGACGGGCTTCCCATCCCGGTCGAGAGCAGTCACATAATAGGTTTCCTTCGGTAGTTGGTTTTTACTTCTCTCACCAAGTCCTTTTTTGCACGTCCTCCTGGACTTGCCAACACGTCTATTGGCTCAGGGGTGGATGCGGCTATGTTCAGCTCTACTTCAGGTAAGGCGACAGTCTGGGCTGCCTTTCGTTTTGAGCGATACCATATAACCATCTGCATGGACACGCCATTACGATCCATTAGGCGACTAAGATCTCTACACATGCTAATTACAAAATAGGCTAAAAATGTTTCAGACTTACTGCATGTTCGATAGGTACATAGTCGGGATCATCATCCCATGGGGTCACTTGCGTTATTTCTACCGGAAAAGGGTCGCTGGGGGTGTGCCATGTGTCTTCACTAGATGCCACATTGTGATGTCGGCTACCGGCTTTGTATACAGCTTCCCTTTCTTTAGGTGCTATGGGTGTGTCGGAGGAAACTTTGTTGTTTGACATTCTTTGCACGATCGTTCTTCACAATCGAAAATGAAGCATCTCAAATTTGACATGTCAAATATATACAATAATTGACCACTTTAATTTAGCACATGTCAAATAATCACCACATGTCAAATATGACATGTTACTTTACCACATTAAATTTTTGCATCTAATCTCACAAGAAAACATTATCACATCAAAAATTTTGACATCTCTAATTTTCATTTACTTCTCTAAATTTCAATTCTCTAATTATTTTGACATCTCAAATTTCTGAATTCATCAAAATTAAAATGTGACGTGCCATATATATATTAACCACATATCATAAAAAATAATTTTGTCACATGTAATCTCACATAAAAAATATCACATGAATCTGGGTCAACAACGTCGTTATCAGAGGACCTGTTACCCGTTTGTATCGACTTGTTCACACACTGGGCAACTGTCTAAGTTTGCATATTCCTTGTGGTACAGTACATAGTGATTCACACATGCATGAATCTTTTGAACACCCAGAGATAATGGACATACGAGTTTCTTCGCTTGATACGTGTTGAAGATGGTAACAAGTTAAGCTTAGGAAGCAAAACTATCAAGAGACCCATCAAATTGTTGAAGTTGTTATCGAACCATTCGTGCCTAGCCTTCAATCCGAGAAGTTCAAGCACCGAATCGCAACACCATAAAATCCTTATCACAACCCTTGGATTTGTCGTAAAGAAGATCCTTCGCTGACTTCTTTAACATCTCTAAATTGTCTAACCCTCGTTCTGTACCCATTAGCACCTCTGGTTTGGCATGCCGCAGCATATCCTCCAAATTAAAATTACACTCAAAATCATCTGTACCAGTGAAATGATCTTCGTTTATCGTATCACGGGCCATGTCCGCATTACGGTCACCTTTAGGAGCGGCAATTTCTCTATGATAGGTCCAAATCTTGTAATGCTCCTTAAATCCACACTCCACTGTATGCCTCAATATTGTATCGGGATCCCTCCATAATTTTTGATTCCTGCAATCAAAGCACGGACAAAAAATTTCCCTCCTATTCTCCCTCAAAGCATGTACCTTAGACTTGTCAATAAATTTGCATGCTTCCTTTATGAACGTCAGATGATTCCTTTGCGTCTCGTGCATCCATGTCCGATCCATCTATAAATAATCATTGTACATATAAAAATATAATGCATGTGTTTCACACAAAACATGAAAAAACATGTATCTCCTAAAAATTAAACCAACATTACATTGAAGTAGTGTGCACTAGTGTTTACAATAACAATTTTCTAATATAAATGTTATATTTTAATCTATAATTTACAAATAAAGGTAAAAAATTCCCTTTACAAAACTGCAAAATTCACTACGCATTAAATATTGGCACTTGGTATGAAGTGAAGATGAACTTTTTATGGTATTAATGATTTGGGTTTATTTTTGGGTACAGATGATATTCCATCTATTAAATAGATATATATATATATATATATATATATATAAAGACAATGATAATAAGTAGTGATGGTAGGCGAGTTTATGTTACCAGGACAGAGTTATTTTTGTTTGGATATGATGGATATTCTTATTATTTAGTATATTAAAATTTATTGTCTATTTCTTTGAATACGGTGAAATATTGGCTTATTTTAGTTTTTATACGAATAAATAAATTGCCCCACGCATCTGCGCGGGTTTCTTCCTAGTTGAGTATTAATAATTATATAAATTTGAAAGTCTGGTTATTTCATTTTCTAAAGAAACATCTTTAGAAGAAGCGTAGCGTTCAGTACTTTACTAAGCGTGTTTATTGTAAACGAGTGAGTAACCAAATCCAAACTTCTTACGGAACTCTGCCTTAGGCAGTGTTTAGTTTTAAAATTTAGATGTAAACATTTTATTCAAAAGTTTTAAATATAAACTTTCACTATTGGAGAAAGCCACACTAGTCTTCGAGTCTCGGTTGTCAAACCGGGACTACGAATCCGGGACTAGAGGTGGTCTATCTCTAGTCCCGGTTAAATAACCGGGACTAGAGATGCACATTTAGTCCCGGTTGAAGCCACCAACCGGACTAAAGGTGGCGGAGCCATGTGGCCGGTCGCAGATCTTTAGTCCGGTTGGTGGCTTCAACCGGCTAAAGATTAATTTTTTTAATTTGTCATTTCTACAGCAGCATCGCTATATATATATATATTACACATAAATTATAATACACATAAATATATAATTTACACACATTTAAACAAACTTAAGAAAGGAAATATACATATATTACCAAAATATGTACAATATTCATACATGTTTCCTAGCTAGCTTATAAAAAATTGTCTCTAATCTACTTTGCTGTGGTTTAGCTACTAAAACTAATGAAGAACTCCCGCGGGATCAACGACCTGCTCGTTAATAAATCCCATCAAATCTTCCCGAGCGGCTTGTATGAAAGTCTCGTGGGGAGGTCGTCTCTTACTCGCATAAGCTGTCATTAATTATAATAAATGAGAAATAAATATATGAAGTGAATAAGAAATCGAGATGTAATGTATGAATTGGTGTTATATATACATCTAGATCATCGACGCTTTAACTTCGGTCACAAAGCGGTGAATGTAGTCGCGACGTAATATCCACATAGGTTGGTGCCCTGCGACTGTTTTGCACACTAAAAGAGAAACGACGACATATTTAATATGCATATCATATTTTCGAACATAATAATGATTCAACTCAAATTAGGAGGAGGCATGTTACTCACTGGAAACTTCATCATCCGCACGAGAGCTTATCTTTCCAATTTCCACGAACATTACCCTGAATCGTTCCCATGCCCTACGTGCGCTTGAAAGTTAGCACGTAATTATCCGAGAACGCATATATGCAATAGAAAGTAAGATGGCATTACCTGTTAAACAGTTCAAATATATGGGAGTACGTGGACTCTGGTTTATCCATTGAGTCAAAGACATGGATCTTTGACTGACCCATGTCAAGTACTAATAGAATCCAGTGGAATCTGTAAATTGGTTTAGATGACACATATGAAACTTTATGTATGCACGGGATTGAAATTGGTTCGGAAAGAAAGAAAAAACTTACGCAGTATTATAGGGCAGAAGGATGAAGGACCGGAAGGGTTGCTTCACAAGCGCGTTGTATATGTTGTCCACTATGTCATTAGGAAATTGATCAACCAATGGGCCGTTGATTTTTCGTGGATCCATGAATCCATGCTTGGTGCATTCGTGCTTGTTGCAGTATTGGATCGCGATTCTACAACGGTTAAAAAGAATTTTAGTCAGCTAAATTCAAAGAGGTAAGAAACAAAATAACCGGGCGATACTTACAAAACCCGCGCGGTTAGAAGTGAGACGTCAAGGGCATCACGTTGGTACAGGTCGAATATATCTTCCAATCGGATATAAAGGTAGTCATCTTCATCGAAGAAATAGTCAGTTGAATATTTGCATGTTATCATGTCTTCACCCTTGCTGGATTGTTGCATGTACCACTAATGGAAGCGGTACATCTGAGTTGGAAGCCTTTTCACGAGATCTGGTTTGACGAGAGGCTTTCCAAGGTTGAACTTGTATTTAAGCGGAGCCTTCGCTAGGGGTGCACGCCCGTGTAATTGATCCATATTAATTTCAGCTTCTTGAATGAATTGTCTTAAATCAGGTCTAATATTTGGGATCGTGCTGAACTCCATAGGCTTCGTGGCTGCATGCCAAGTAGGGTACATCTTTGCCCGCTTTCTTCCCCGCTTGAGGCCGACCGCTTTGGTGCGGGTGGCGGCGTCTTCTCAATTCTCTCGAGTCTTTCTTGGACGACCGCTTGATATTGACGGCGCGCTCTTGGATGATGACCGTTTAGGAGTCGGTGCACGTTGTGGCGACGGAGGAGGGTTGGAAGGCGGTGGAGTTGGAGACGGCCGTTTAGGAGTTGGTGCTCGTGGAGGCGACGCAGAGACGGAGGAGGCGGAGGCGGCGAAGGAGGCGGAGAAGACGGCCCACGTGGAGGCGAGGTGGTGGAACGATAGGAGACGCTGTTCGTACGGGGAATTTTATGTAGATCTTCCTCCAGAGAAATATTCCATGAGTCGTTTCTCCTAGCGTCATCTCCCCGTCTCCTCCGGGGATATCTAGCTCTAGATCTTTATAGCCGCGTTCCACCTGTTCAATTTCAACCTTCGAGTACGAAGGTGGAACGGGCCGGGAGTGGTAGGTGCCGTCTCGGGCTACTGGAATAGTCATGCCCGACGCGACCTGTTGAGAAGATTGCTTATTAGTTAATAATGACCGTTGATTGACAAGTTATTAAAGAAAATATACGTACAACATAAAAGTACGAACATACCTTTATTGTTATGTTTTTCAGGGATGTGCGATCACACGGGTCTGCTGTGATGTCATCCACGGGGCATGACGGACCCGTTGAGCTTGTGGGGCCGCTCTCGCCTTCATTTCCGTGAGAACGCCGCGCGCGCCGTTGTTGGAGTTGTGCGGTTGTTGCTGGATCCGGCCGTTGGCTAACCCACCGGATTCACTCCTCGCCAACCTTACGACCACCCTTTCATCGACAATCTGATCGATCTGCGAGAGCTTCATTTCCATCTCTGCGAATCTAGCATCATTCTCTCGCTTTGACCTCATTCGGCTCCCGTATGTGGCGATGTCGCCTTGGAACCCATATTTCCATGGGACGACGCCTTTTCTCGCGTACGCCCGGGTGCTCTGGGTTTTGGAGGCCGAGCGTTAGCTCGTCCTTCTCTCTATCGGGCCCGAAGGAGCCCGAGGAACCGGCCCGCACCGCCTCCTCTAACCTCCGTCCGGTTTCTAGAATTTCATCACCAAAGATCACCGTGCCATCGACGGGATTTAGTGAGCCGCCGTGAGCATAGAACCAGCTTTGATCGTTCCGCCAGCTTGCTGTGCTCGGAACGGTATCCCGTGCTTCTAGGTTAGCTTCCATTTTTTCCCATTTCTCCATTGCTTTTTATAGCCGCCCGACCCAAGCCTCGTGATGGTATTTCTTTTTTGCGTTGGCCTTGTTCTTTTCTATGATTGATTGCGCTTCTTCACCGGTCTTGTGCTCAACAAAAGCATCCCAATGATCTCCGAGCTTTGGGAACTTGTCGAAGTCCGGTGTCCGGCCCTTCAGATATATTTCTTGTGTAACTATTTCTTGTAGTTCCCGAAGAGCTCGCCATTTTCTTCAACGTCCATTCCTTGACCCTTGCCTGATCTGAGTCTGGGATGGTGAACGTCTGCAGCATTGTCGTCCACAACATCTCTTTCTCTGAGTCTGGGAGATAGCTCTGCTCCTATCCTCCTTTGGTAGAACGCTCCGGTTGGCGACGCTTATGGGCACGTCATCCCTCACCACCCATCCGCCGTGCGCCACAAACTTCCTTGCGGCGTCCTTCGGGGCAATTGGTCGACCGTCGGTGCCACCTCTCGTTATGACATGTCGACCCTCTATTTTCTTGCCGAGGCCGCGTGGCCTCTTCTGTCCAGCGAAGGCGGAGGCGGAGCCCTCATTCCTCTCCTCGTTCCTTTGCTCGTCTCCCCCCTCGTTCCCCTCCTCGTTTAAATTTAAGGTTTAGGGTTTAGGGTTTAGGGTTTATGGTTTAAAATAGTTTTAAATACAACAAATGTTAATTATATGTTTTATTTTAATTTATTTTTTTCAAATAGGCCATATGTTAAATATATATTATTATTTAAATTTTAAATAGTTTGGAATATGACATATGTTAATTATATGTTATTATTTTAATTTATAATATTTGTTAATTATATTACATATCTTAATTATATATGAATATATGAACATATGTTAATTATAATTATATATGATATAACACAATATAATTGGGCACGGTAATAATTAGTCCGGTTTTTGAAACCACCCGGACTAGAGGTGAATTTCAGGGGCGGGAAAACATCTTCTCATGTTTGCAAACAAATCTAAAGATGAAAATGTATATAAAATAACCATAAAATACGAAGTGCTAAGAATGTAAGAAGTTATACAAGTAGATAGCAAAATATATAAAAACATCCGCAAATAAGAGTAAAAAGTTGCTAACCTTATAGAGCAAATATATTATCACCAAAGAAGGTGCTAACCTCGCAGCATCGACCTCTAGCGAGAAAAATTTTGAAGATGTACAAGTGTGGCTGGCTCGGGATGGAGGAGGAAGGAGTATATAAAGAAAATCTCTAGTCCCAGTTGGTAACACCAACCGGGACTAGAGATGCCATCTCTAGTCCCGAGGCAACGGTATAAAAATTTCAACGGCTTTCTAGGACCTTTAGTTCCGGTTCATTTCAAGAACAGAGGCTAGAGATGACGGTTCAAATGTTGTCGGTGCGTGTCGAGTGCCGGGACCTTTAGTCCCGTTGGTAACACGAACCGGGACTAGAGGTAGCATATCTAGTCCCGGTTCGTGACACGAACCAGGACTACTGTTCCTAGAGGGCCGTTGAATTTTTCAACCGAGACTAAAGATCATCTCTAGTCCCGGTGCAACTCAAACCGGACTACGTGCTTTTTGCCACTTCAACCAATGATGATTTCTCCAAGAGTGTTTTCTTAATAGAAGGTGTTTGTTTATATGTGAAACTTTTTTAACTATAGTATGATTTGGTTGATGCATGCACAAGTGTATGCTACAATTTTATGCACATTTTTCAAGAGAAAATTTTACTTTTTTGGATCAAAATATTTTCAAATTCAAAATTTTTTATGTTCAATTTATACCCATCTGTTTAGCTTTAATAAAAAATATCCAAAATTCCAAAAGATTTTATATTTTTTTGATGTAACTAAACAGTGTCTTAGTTTTCAAAGCGAGTCTGATTAACCAAGTGTGACGGTGGATTTTTTTACGAGGGGTGTATTCACAAATGCAGTTCAAAGGCTCCTTGTACAGCGAGAGGATATATTTAATCATCACTTTCATCGTCCAAAACTAACTCAATTTAGATGGGACATGATCCATTCTAATATAACAAATAGCGGATTCGTTGTAATAGATAAATCATATCTAAATCGGTTGATTTTTTTATTAAGAGAGTATTTTATAAAAAGTGGTTCTTTTACGTAACATTAACTGATTTTAGGTTATTGACGTGTGCTCTCAGCTGACGTATGTGAGATGATTTGATATTTCATTGTACCCATTTACAGCCTTACAGAAGTTTGACAGCTGGGCGCTACTGGCTACTCCGTAAAACTTGGTCATTTTGTTGGAAAAATACCTATTGGAAGGAGACTTGGTTGTTCCCGAGGTCTTGTAATTAAGTATTTTACATAGGAGTAACATGTTACAGCCAGGTTCCTATATATATACATATAATATGTCGACCATAGTTAATTTTGCAAAATTTGCGATCTAGATCGGTGTCCTCCCGGTGAGGTCGACTGTAATATAACATCTCCTCATAAACTCTAGCTCATCTTTGATTCCAAATAATCGAGCCCCGGCAACACCAACTCCTCACCTCTCAGCAGCCATTAGAGGCTTCTCCAGGTAATAACGTCTCTTCTGTTTCTTTCCCTGCTCTCTGAAAAGATGAATTAATTCTCTCTTGAGTAATAATTAGGGTATAGTTACTAGTATGTGCTGTTTCGAATGCTCTTACAGGTGCTCCCCGTCTTCAGTTTAAAGACCCCCTCTAACTGCTTAATCATGCTTTTGCTTGCTTCATTATCGTTAACTCATGCTTATTAATTAATTGTACTAACTACGTACAGGGTCGGCCTAATTAGCAGCTGAAATTAAAACTGTTTTGCTAAACTTCAGTCGGTTGAAATTAATTTATATCTTGTACTTCGGTCATCCAAACTACCACAAGGCCAGCGGTAGCTAGGATTTTCCTAAATAGGGCTTACGCTTTGAAATTAGGAGATATGGTTAAAAAACAGTGGCATAAAAGCAACAGAACTAACAAACTAGTTCAAATAAATTATATATATATATGTGTGTGTGGATGTTTGAATATGATAACATATGGATCTTTTACTCACTTGGACAACCAGATCTCTATCACTAGTACAGAAAGGCACAAAGAAAATAACAGGTGCCAAAATAGCTAAAATCAATATCTATAGTACTTTTTTCGTCCGAACACGTGGCCGCAGGACGCCATTTAAAAACCAGCACCTATGCAACGAGATAGGTGTCGGTTTTAAATAGAAACCGACACCAATACTCATAAGTACCGGTTCTTAAAAAACCGATAACTATATATAAGTCATCAATACTAGTTTTTAACTGTGGGTCGAGCCAAGCCGAAGGCACCAACAAAAATATCTGTGGACGTTTCTAAAGTGCGGTCCTCATCCTCATATTTTCTTCCCATCCTCTTCTCTCCCCTCTATTGGTGCCTCTTCTCTTCTCTTCTCTTCTCGCAAGGACGCAACCACGACGCTGCGGCAGACGACCTTCATCACGGTAAGGGCGTGGCCTTCATCACGCAGAGGATGGGCGGCCTCCACCACGGCGAGGGTGCCGGCGAGGGCGCAGCCTTCCCACGATAGGCACGTGGCCTCCCCACATCGACGTGTAACCTCCCCTAACGTCTCGATGGGCTCCGGACCCCATGCGTCATCCTTGCCGGTCGCCTGCCTCCCTTCCTTGCCATGAGCTCGGGGCCTTCCAGATCCAACCGGCACGACCTCGAAGGCAGCCAGATCTATCGCAGGAAGGGAGTGTGCTCGACAACGCTGGGAGGACTCTACCATTCTTTTCTTCAAATTTTGTGTTATTGGATGCTGTAATTTTGTTCTTCAATGTTCTTGGATATCTTTCAATCTAGGGTCTCGATGTTGATGAATGTGTTCTTTCTTGGATGGGATACTCTGGGGATGATGGGGAGCTACTTGATGGATCGGCTCGATTCGAGCGGATGCATGAAGCCGCAATTTTTTTATTTCTAAGACCTTAAAGGTGTTGGTTCCTAAATTGGCACCTTTAATCCTTCCTTATTAGTGTCACCTGCAACGTGTCGGTTGGAAAATCTGATCTTACCTATTTATGTTTTAGTGTATATAATTAAGTTTTACTGATGTATGTATTGATAAATACGCGTACTTGTGAAAATTTGAGGTACAAATTTACTCCCTATGCATGAACCGTGTTGCCTCCACCACCGTACAAAACACATCTTCTTATCTCCTTGGTCCACACGGAAAAAAATGTAGGGCCGGTGATGATGGTTCATTACGAAAGAAAAAACTCAGAGCCGGGATCACGATCGCTGAGTAATAGAATAATAGAATAGTACTACTAACTAATACTAATATATAAAAATAGATATCTAGAAATAAAATTGAAACGAAGTAATATATAGATAATCAAAATTGAAAAAAATTGTTTTTCCTGTACTCTCTCTGTTATATTGCTACAATGGGTCTTATATAATCGATTGGATCATACAGATATCCCTTCAACACAGCATAAGTCACAAAAGGATCTCAGATCAAAGTATGAAAATCAGTTAGAAAATGGATTTCTATTTGAAGAGTGCCTAACCACATGGATAAGCTCACATTAACCCATCAATTTTGGATATGATTCTAGAGTTTTCTTGGAAAGTTTCGAAAAGAAATTGGAGTTTCATGAAAAAACTGGAATGGAATAATATAGATCCATACAGAGAAAAGATTCTCGATACAAATGATATACCTAGAGGACACTACTACAAAAACATGTATAGCTATCGGCATAAAGAGATGCCGATTAAAAAAACTGATACCTATTAGGCGTTCTCCACCCCTACGATAGATTATAGGTATCGGTTCGAGCGAAGAAAGGAATAGGTGCCGATTCTGGTTATGGATTGACACCTATTTGCCTCCTCATGTATTAGCTATTTGGCTATAGACTAAAAATCAATCTTTAATATATTATTGGTGTCGATGTTTTAAATCGACATCTATTGAAGGTTTCGGACCGTCATTTATTAGGCACTTTGTACTAGTGATTATAGTGATTATAAATTGATCTCTTAATTACTACTCCTATCGATCTGGTAGGATTAGGATTAGCATGAGGTAATTAATACCTAATGAAACGACCGAAAGGACATGTACAACAGTCTCTAATAGCAACTCTCGCTACTACAAAAAGGCTCATTGGTGTCGCCCCAAAAGGTGCCGGTCAAAACAAATCCGGCACCTATAATGTATATATGTGGCGACAAAAGAATTGGTGGCGGTTCGTATTAAGAACCGTCACCTATAGTCTCAAATAGGTGTCGGGTGAACAGTAAAACCACCACCTATAGTATAGGTGGCGGTTCTTATTACGAACCGCCACCTATTCTTCGTGAATAGGTGGAGGTTCTTATTACGAACCGCCACCTATACTATAGGTGGCGGTTTTACTGTTCACCCGGCACCTATTTGAGACTATAGGTGGCGGTTCTTAACACGAACCGCCACCTATTCTCAGAAAAACACTATTCCCTCGATTAGTACCATACCGCTCATCGAACCAGAGAGCAACACCAGCTTAAATAGGTCCGTGCCTCGCTCGCTCATCGTGTAGAACCGCTCGCCGAACCACTCGCTCGTGCCTGTAGCTCTATCTTGCGGGCCCGCGCCCGCGTGAAAAAATATGGTGCGTCCGGTAAATATGGTGGGTCCGGCTAAAAGAGTGGGTCCATAAGAAAAAATTGGGAGCACCTCATTGAATGGTGTTTGGTCCGTATAGGTGTCGGTTCTACATGAACCGGCACTTATTTGTTCGAATAGGTGTCGGTCAAAGAACCGACACCAATGACCAAAGTCATTGGTGCCGACCAATAGGTGTCGGTTGGAAAAACCGGCACCTAAGGGGGTTTTCCAACCGACATCTATGAGGCATTCTGTACTAGTGTCTCAAAATTGTTAACTAGGAAAAATATATTTAACATGGAAGAAAGAGTAGAAGAAAGAAAAATATATTTAACATCGACAAGCATGCGACGAAATGGGCGACCGAACATCGCCCTAGAAATTAGGGGTCCAATATTTTATATTTTAATCCATACTAATGTGTTTCAATAGGTTAAAAAACCTTTCGTTCCATTTTTAAAAAGTTTCATTCTTATTTCTTCATTAAAGAGGGTTCAGTAATAATTATGTTTAACTCAAAAAGCTATAGTTTATGTCAATAATATGAACATGTGTTTGATGATATAAACATGTGTTTCTACATTAAAGATTCTCCTTTTATGTTTAATAAAAAACAAATCCTATCCATGACATAATTTTTTTCTACCTTCATTTAAGAAAAAGAACTTCTTTTGACGACTTAGGTAAAACATCACAGCTAATTTATTCTTTTGTTTATTGGAATTTTCTAAATATATGGTTTCAATTTGTGTTTTCCGTCGAGGCCTCATATTCTGAGGCCCAGCTGCCCAGCCCTATGGTTAACAATGGCTCGATAACAACTCTTGGCGAGAAAAACACAAGGAGACAAAGTTAACACCGGGCGTTGTTGTACAAGCTGTTCGATCTTCAACCAGAGTCAAAATTAAGACACATGCAATAATTTAGTTAGCATGTATGCCCCTTCATTCTTTTTTTATGACGTTGAGTCATAAGAGATAGTTCTTTAAAGCGCTATAGTGTTTTTTTAATCTAACATTGAGGGTCTAATAGCCTACCTCTTTGAACATGCTTAACAAGACACAAAAAACAAATCCAAACAAGAGGAGGTTGTTCAAAGCAAATAGACTACATCCTAACGTAGGGCAATAATACGGGAAAGAAAGTTCGAGAGGTTCATCTGATCAATATCTATTTTTTGAATGGTATGCTGACAGATATATATGGTCAGCTTAGCCAAATATTTTCTGTCTAGCTTGTGAGAGTTTGTTTCCACGCTCTTATTATGATTCTCTGTAGAACTCATCTATTTCAGTCTTGACCGTGCGTGCCTGCTCGTGTCATACCTACATGAAAGTAATCTGTCTGATCAGATACTTTGCTGCGCATAATGAAACGTATGGGGTATAAGAGCACGTACGGCAATTATATTGAAATAAGCTTCTCTCAAAGCTGTTGCTAATAAGGAAATGTTTGATAGTGCTCTAACTCCAAACTTCAGTTTTAACTGTAGTTGAGTCTGTAGCTGATGAAAGGTAGACACTATCTTGTTAGTTTATTTTACTGGAGTGCTCCATCCAGATCTGTTTGGAGCTGGAGCGTCTGAAAGGGTTTCAACTCCACTCCACCAGAATCCAGGATATGAAGCCCGGCCAAACACCCTTTAAATAACATGTGGCGGGTTAATGGTGGATTAGTGGCTGTGTAGCGGATTAGGCATAGTGAATGTTATTATGGGTGCTAAGTTCCAATAGCGAATTTTTAAAAATAACCATAAAGATAGATTATATATTAATATTGACATCATGTTTCACTTAAAAATTAAAATTTACTATACCTACTTAATTACTCATATATTTTATAACATAAAAAAAATAACATATAAATATATAAGATAAAAATAGATACTATCCATTCCATACGTGAAGAACAACGTTTAAGCGTTATGACCGTACAACAAAGTCAATAGCGAGTTATTACAGTGGGCTGCTATACCGGTAGAGAAACATTATAAAGAGGCCGGTAAGTTACAACACGCTATGTTTAGTCTGCTACAAGGTAACGGTAGCGGTAGCGGTAGAGATCCGTTGTGCAGTGATTATGGATGATTAAAAAGATCTACTGCAGAGGATAAACCTTCACTTTTTTGAAAACAAGTAAACGAATTTAATTGCAAAAAAGACTGAAAATGATCAGACTACCATAATGGTAAAAAAAAGGGAAAAAAGTTTGCGATAGGATTAAGCAGTGAAGAAGGACCATGTAGAAGCTAGAATCTACTAAAACCAATAGTTAACGAGGTTCTCTCCCATCTTGAAAAGTGTTGTGTATCCGCGCACTTGCTACTAGGAGGCCGCACACGTACATTAGTCGGGAGGTATATATAATACTGCAATTAAGAGGTATTTCTTAGGGCATGTCCAACCCAGAGATAAGGGATCGTCTGTAAGTTATCATATAGACAGCTAAAAGTTAGACCATACAATCCACAGACCGGCTGTAAGATATTTTAATGCTGTGCATATAGCTAAGATCAACTGTAAATAAAATTATACGTACCATAGTGTTGCTATTTGATGCGAAATGTATCAAGCATATATAAGAGAATATGATTATAATAATTTTTTTAAAAATACACTAAAGGTTCAACTTTTAATGTTTATTTCTCCCTTATATATTATTATATTGTTTCACCTGGAACCTTTTACTTTTTCATATTCTTGTCATTAGCTCCTTGCTAAAATAAATCAGAACGAACATGGCTGCCGGATGCAGCGTCGTTACCGCGCCGATCTCCTTCCCGTGTGCCAACAAATCACTAGCTATGGCGAGCCGTAGCTGCTATTGCCGGCCGCTACGCAGCACCGCTCCTCACCTTCCTGTGCTGGTGCGCATGGGAATCCGGTGCACGAGCACAGCAGATCAGTGGTGAAGGTGCTCCGAGTCGACGACTTTTGTACAACGCGAGCCAAAGTCGTCTGTAAATGTTGGAGCACGAGCCCGCATCGTCCTTTCATGAAGCGACGAGGCTGCTGTCTCTAAGCTTTGGCAGGGGGCTCCATGAGGGTGAAAGGACCCATTGTACATGCCCTTAGTACCTCTAGCTCCCAACAAGTCCTGTACGTCCAAACAAAAAATCCCAAGGATTTAAAATAACTCAAGTACATTGTTGATTGTTCCCTTTCGTCCCTTCAGTGCTAATTAAGGAGGACAACGATGAGAGAAAACCTAGTTAACATATGTTATTTCACTTATTGAATATGCATAAATTCAACTTATCTTACCTGAAGGGCCCCCTTTTTCCTAAAAATGGGTGCAGCTGAGATGGATGATATTTTGGAGAAAATTTTGAAGGATCCAAATGTAGTGCCAACGCACCTGCCGTTCGTTTTAATAGAACAAATTACAGATTCCTTTTCAGAAGAACGGAAAATTGGAAGTGGCGGGTATGGAGAGGTTTACAAGGTACTGTATTTATATATTATTTGTTCTTTTCATTATTTAATGAAACCATGCCATCACAAAAAAAGTATGTCAATGTTAATAATAATTGAAATTATTCAGGGGGAACTTAAAAGTGGGGTGGTGATTGCTGTGAAGAGGCTTTATCACATTCAAGGGCGTCGTGATAAGGATTTTCATGCTGAGTTTCGGAACTTAATGAGGGTCCGCCACCAGAATGTGGTACGATTTATTGGCTATTGTCACGAATCACGGCAGGTGCATTCTGAGAATAATGGAGAATACTACTTTTCTACAACAACGGAGAAGGTGCTGTGTTTTGAGTATTTGCAAAAAGGAAGCCTCGAGGACTATATTTTTGGTACAGTAGCACTATGCTTTGTTTTGAACGTAGTATTTTGTGGTGTTAAATGGAAAAAACTACTCCCTCCGTCTAAATATATATGTCTAGATTCTAAATTCATATATAGACAGTGTCTTATATTTAGGGACGAAGAGCGTATAATTTAATTGTTCACGTCCATATACTATATTCTTTTTTTTTTGACTTACGCAGATGAAAATCGAGGTCCTGATTGGCATACACGTTACAAAATAATTAAGGGGATTTGCGAGGGCTTACAATACCTTCACGAAGGACTGGAAAAGCCTATGTATCATTTGGACCTAAAACCAGCAAACATATTGTTGGATATAAACATGGAGCCAAAAATTGCTGATCTTGGTTTGTCAAGGCTGTTCGATGGAAAACAAACTGTAGTGACAGAAAAGTTCTCAGGAACACTGTAAGCATACCTTTATATTAATTGTCATTATTATTTCACTTATTTAAATTATTTTTAACACTATTCTTTTTAAACTTCGCGATCATATTATACACAACGCACGCTTGGGCACTCAAAGTTGGATTAAACAAAAGGCTTCACAAGTGTGAGGGTCCGGCCGAACCAGACCAGTGAAAACATGCTGATATAATTCTACATTGACAAACTTATTCAATTCAAGTGCCATTTGGAATGTACGAAGCATTACTGTATACAAAGAGCTTTATTATATTCTATTATGTGATACTTTTTGCAAAATGAAAAGGCACATGTTTGGAAGACTAATCCGCATTCACATGGTTAGTACGTAGCATATTGTTAACTTTGATTTATAATTATATTCCTATTGTCATGCAGTGGTTACATGCCGCCAGAATTCGTATATGAAGGCAAAATGAGTGACAAAACAGACATATATAGTCTGGGTGTCATAATCATGCAAGTCATGGTGGGGCGTGATCGCTACACTAGAGAAGAAATGTCGTCCCAGGGATTCACTGAGATTGTAAGAAAAAGATATCAAGTCTTTCAAATTTAGTCGCACTAATTTGTGTTGTCATTATGCTGACCAAAACAGTTAGTATACTACTTGTTTTGCTGGTCTAGAAAGAAATAAATAATAGTTACTCATGCTATGGTTATATTTTATGCAATAATTTCACATTTGTAGGTACATAAAAATTGGAGGAGCAAGCTACAAGCCACATTGAATAGCGTGTCGCTTGAAATGTATTGCCAACAAGTACATCTATGCGCTGACCTAGCGTTGAATTGCATGGAGGTCGACCGGCGTAAGAGGCCTGTTATTCAATATATCGTTCAAAAGTTGAATGAGAAGGAAAGTCTGATGCAGCAAATGCTGGCATCTTTGGAGTCCACAAATGGACCGGCGCCACCACTAGAAAAGGTAACAATCTTAATTTAAAATAGATTATATATGCTTTTAAAGTAAAATATTGAAATTAATTCCTATTTTATAAGCAAATTAAAAAAATATACATTGTGGCTAACTTAACAGCCCTCGCTTTAGGTGCCACTTTGGCCAAACATTGTACATGAAACTAAAACTAATCTACACAAATAGACTAGGGTATTACCTCTTCCTAAGGGTTTTCGTCGCCGACTCGGGACCATGTCTCTAGGTCGACTACCTATGCCATCATCAGGCGACCTCATTCCCATGCTGATCGGCTCCGCCGCCGCCAAGTGGGAACTATGTGTTGATGAGAATTTCGATTCCCACGCACTGGCCTGGGAGATCTGCTTAACTCCAGTGCAGGTCCAAATTGGTCGCTTCTGGTGTCGTCAAGGACGTGCCAGTTGGTTTGATCTTGTAACCAACAAGAAACAAGAAATAGACAATAAGTTATAATTAGATCCTACCGGATCGGCTGAAGACATCAAGAAACACATAATTGCTATCCCAAAGTACATTTATACTAAGTGATTAGGGATAGACCGATAGTATACCGAGACAGTATAAATCACTTAGGCTAAAGGCACATTAGGATAATAATTATCTGCATGATAACTTAGCCGATACTGCAGGCCTGATGTGAATCGGCTAATACTCCGATACATTTTATAAAAAGATATTAATCTAATCTAAATGCGCTAAACCTAGATCAATCAGCTGTCAGCGTAACTTGACAGATTGATACTGGTTTAGAGCATTTAGCAGCTATATATAATTAACTTATAAAGTTTGTTCGGGAAAATTTTAGTAATTTAGAAATTTAACCATCAATTTAGCTAGAAAAATATCTTATGCAAATAACCTTTGTCTATCATAGCTCTAAGCCTCTAACGCTAAAATAATTTTCTGACAGTGGAAACTATACATGAAACAAGATAAACCTACACAAAATTCAAGAGAAAGGCGACAATTAATAGCTAGCGTCATTATAGAGATAGATCTCAATTTTAGATTTTGGAAGTTCTTAAGAATTCTAGAATATTAAAAGAAAGGATTGTTAAATTTGGAAAAAAAACAATATCTATACAAAGGTACAAAGGTACGTTAGTGGGGCTTTGACTCATGGTCATGGAGATAAATGAGATACCACTCAGACAGAGTGGGTATATCAAATGAAGGAGAGATGGTTGGGTGGATCTCAGTCCGTGCAAAATGGACTGAGGGCGAGAGCCTACTTAGTGTGAACAAAGATTTACCCTATTGTCAGTAGGCTATTTATTGACCCATAGCAAACCGTGTGATAACTGTGGTTATAGTGAAAAACTGTGATTACCTCCTATGAAACATGCATTTATGATATTTGCCATTCATTGGTTACTAGAAGAGTCACAAAGCGTCAAGGTAAAAACATAGCTTTCATATTGAGTTCCAAATTTGTAATCAAAATTTTGAATTCAATTATTTGAACTCCATGCAGTAATACACGATTACCATGGTAAGTGCAGAGTGTACATCGAAGCTCAATAGAAAATATATGGAAAATAAATTTGTGAAACGTAATACACAGTAGTCTATAAAATTATAGAAATTTCACGTAAAATACGGATATCTCTAAAAAAATAATGTAATATTATGACAAAGTAGGAATCATATTCCAACCCATCTCTTGTTTTTGCTTTATTTTTGTTCCAATTAGGTGGAGCTCCAATATATACATAAATTAAACTTTGTCATTTTTACAAATTTGAATTCAAACAAGAGTGGTCGCACTGAGGTGGGCAGGGACGTGGTGAACCATGTTGGACCGGCCACATGATAGGGGCACCGACAATTCTGTTTGTGCTATCAAACATGCTCAGGGCGTTCTCTTCGTTTTTTCGTTTTAAAATAGTTTTAAATTGTATTTTGTAAATTGAAAGTGTGCACGATGAGGGTCATTTTTGTCCTTTGAGATTTAATAATGCTTAACATTAATAAAAGTGAAATTTTACCTATTTTGTAATCTCAATTAAGCCAATTTATTAACTTAATTCAGAAATTCGAAATTAATAATTAGCATGTTAAAACTGATGATGCATTCTTTATTAATTTAAGCCTTTATAATTTCGTTCTACCTGGGCGCGCGTATGACTAGATTTATTTGTTGTTTCTCTAATTAATTGACCTAGGAGTTTTCTTGTATAGTATCTAATTAATACTACTAGATAATAGAAAAAAGCTAGGACATAGGATATTTTTATGGCGCAGTAAAACATTTTTAAATCCTCCATTATATATTGATCCTATCACATTGACTATTGCGTGGTAAGATGCCATTAGTTAGAATTGAATGCTATTATTATTAATTACTACTACAATGAAATAAGGCAAGAAGAAATGTTTCGTTCATTATATAAAATTCATCTAAAAACCTTGGGTATATATGGTAAAAAATATTCTAATTTTGAATTAAAATTGTAATAACCAGTATAGTCCAATGCTATGCATGGTGCTTCAGTCTGTAATCAAACTTTTGAGTTATATTAAATTTTTCACATAATATAATTTTTAGGAAAATTATAAATACTTTGAAACAAATTACTGTATTCATAGTACAAATAAATTTCTGTTTGTTCTTTACTTCAATTCCATACGAGATATTAATCAAGGCAATTTATATCTTCAAAATATTTCAAACAGAAATAATCCATGACTCAAAATTAATTACAATCATTTTAAATTTAAAATTTCCTTGTGCAAATGGTATGTCATGCATCATTAGTTTTTAGGATATTGCAATAATTTATTTAGCACATTCCTATTAAATTAGGAAGGGCAAAAATTCATAAATGTATTTGTGGAAAGATAAAAAATATTTTGATTGGGATAATAAATCATAAAACAATCAACAGCTTGGTTTATTGTATGAGGACTCTTGCCTCAAGGAGGTATTCCTTCCGTCTCACAAACACTTCTTTTCTGGCAAGTCTAACACAAATTAATAGTTGGGGAGAAATAACAGTGTACCCCCTCATGAATACTCATACTCCTGGTTATACCAGGCTACACGCTCTAATTAAACTAGTTGATATCCCGTGCGTTGTCATGGGATTTTGTAGATTGAATTAAACAACTACGACATATATGATGTGTTAGAATATTAGTTTTTATTTTAGGTAGCATAAACTAACATATATTATATTATAAAAAACTTGTGGTAGAAAAAAATGTTGGTTCAACTTTCTAAGATTAGTAGAAGATTAGTATAAGTAATACAAGAAATAATTATCACATGGTCACAACTAATATAGGACAACAATTATAACATGGCAAAAAAGGGTATGAACTATAGAAATATAATGCAATGGAAGAACCGATGAATCAAGTACTATCAATTCAAGTTTCTCTATTTGAAAAAAACATAAATTTAAATCAAATTGAATGAAGAGTAAGAAATATAGGATTGGATGGATATATATTAAATTACTATGAAAATAATGTGTGCATGATTCGATATACTTACATGTTGAGCTATTGAATGTAATAGATTATATATTTGCATGTTAAGATGTAATAATTGCTAGTAAATGATGATGTGACATTTTTGCATGTTAAGATTTAATTAGGATATAGTAGGTTGTAATTTATAAAAGGTATAGATGTGAATTAATCTCTTAGGCTAAATGACATGCGATCTTCTACAAATGAAGTCATTGTGGGACAAATTCTAAATGAAATGAAGTATTTGTGGGATGGAGGTGTAAGATAGAACACAATAAAAAACTGAGATCAGGAATATTATATATATATGTGTGTGATTAATGTTGTGTTTGTTTGAGCTTCTATTTTTCAACTTAAAGCTAGCTTTCTGAAAAGATAGCTTAAATTTTTATCTTCTCAGCACACCAAAAACCAGCAAAAGCTCATTTCAGCCAACTTTCCAGTTGTTTTCCAGTTTTCCGAAAGTCAGCTTGGAAAACTGGCTGTTTGTTTTAGCTTTTTAGTTTCTGAAAAGGAGAAGCTGAAAAGCTACCAGAAAGTTGAAACAAACAGCTCCTAACCCTATCTTCGTATATCTTTGTTGCAGTTAAGCCTATCACCATCTTTCCCAGAGGAAACCAACAGTTACAAGGAGCTGCTGAAGACAGACCCTGTTGAGGAGATCCGGTTCCCCTTTGTGAAGCTGGAGAAGGAGTCGTCAGCTTCATTGAAGCTAACCAACGTGACAGACAAGCATGTGGCCTTCATGTTAATGGCGACCAGCGGAAAGGTCTGGATGAACTACTGGGCGGCCCCACGGAGCAGAGGGATCCTTCCGCCGCGGTCCACGTGGGAGATCGTTTTGAACATGGTTCCGTTGAAGGAGGCGCCGCCGGCGAGCATGCGCTGCGAGAAGCGCGTGATACTTCGGAGCATCGTTGTGCGCGAGGGCCTCACGCCCGTCGATCTAACCGTGGAGATGTTCCGTCATCTGCCGTCGAATGACGACGTGCGCGAGGTGAGGCTTGACACTGTCCTTGTACCGCCTCCGCCGTCCTCGTTGGACGAGGAGGAGCGGCCGGGAAACAGCAAGAATAAGGAAGGTCTCGCGGTCGCCGTCACCACCGTCCCGGCCGCCCCCGCGCCGTCGTCGTCGTCGGTGCGCAAGGTGCTCGACGTCTCGCCGACCGTGCTCGAGTTCCCCTTGCAGCCCAACAAGTCGTTCTCGTGCTCACTGCAGCTGCACAACGGGTCAGAGGAACGGCCGGTGGCCTTCAGATTAATCCTGGAGAAGAAGCAAGCAGCAGCTGGGAGATTCTTCCGTATCCTGCCACACCATGGCATTGTGCAGCAGTTGTCCAGCTGCACGGTGCTCGTGATCGTGACAACACCCAAGGAGGAGGAGCTGCCGCGGCTGAGAGAGTTCCATCTCATCCTGCAAAGCGCTTTCGCGACTGCAGATTTCAACCAGTTAAACAGCAACCATGATATCTCCCATCCTTTCGACCACCGTATGAGCTCGCTCCAGGTGCATGAGATGACCATCAGAGTTGTCTACGATCCCCACGCCTCGACGTCCTCTACGGTATGTATGTAAAATATGTCAGATAACATATACTCAACTTTTAGCTACGAATTCGAACATACACTTGTCTAAATTAATTGCTAAAAGTTGTTAGGTTAGGGAGTAGCTAAAAAGTTGATGTTGCCTGCAGGATATAACAGCGCTGCTTGACGTGTACCCGTCGGAGCTCCGGTTCCCATTCAAGCCCGACACGTTGGTGCGGTGCCCGCTGCAGCTGACCAACATCACCGACGGCGACGTCCCGTTCTGCGTCATGACCACCAGCAGCAGGAACGACGACGACGACCGCAGCGGTGGACGGGAGACGATGTACCTGCATGGCGAGCGGATGCTGGGCGTCCTGCCGCCAAGGTCCACCTGCGCCCTCCTCGTGACGCTGAAAGAGCAGCCGCGGCCACCGCCGGAGCTGGACGAGATTGCCATCACGGCCACCACCTCGGGCATGGTGCATGAGGTGAAGGCCCTCAAGGCTGTCGTCGTCTCTGACGCTGCAGCAGCCAAGGATTTGTCCACTGCTGCTGCAGCTACTACTCAGGTGATACAATTTGTCGATTATTTTTTGGCTACTTCAACTACCTTCCCAACTAGATTATTACAACTTAGTACATCTTACAAATTAACTATTTTATGTATTATTTGTTGTTGGGTCAGATCAAGCACAAGCGCGTGACTGATTTCACATGCATAGACGTACACCCAACGGAGCCATGGTGAGTACTCAGCTGAGTAAAAAAACATAATCCTCTGGTGCCATTGTTTTAAAAAAAATTAATAGGTGTCACCTATAATTTTATAGATACCGATTGTTAATTTTAACTGGTATGGTTCGACAAAAATAATCGTTTATGGGTCTCACTAAAAACCGATACCATTGAGTGATGTCAAACAAAGACCATGCTAGTTCGTGGCTAGAATCGATACCTGTGATCTCGCCACATATAAGCTTCTTTCCTTTCGAGCTGATCAGGAAAAAAAAACATAGTGACGTCTCTTATTCTTACATGACCTGCTAGAGATGGGAGGGGGAGAGGTTTTGCGTTATTTTATTTGGTTTTGTTGGAGATCTTTAATTTTGGTTGCTACCAATTAATTTGCATCCTGACACATTTATTCTCGACTAACTATAATTATCTCTAATTTAATTATTAGACCTACATGTCACGTATGTATATGTATACGGTTCTATATGTATAACTATTGTAATAAAGTTTAACTAATTGATTTCGTTCCGATTGATCGACTATCACAGGATTTTGACGGGTCATACTAGCGGCTATGTGTACATCTGGAACTACAAGACGAAGGTACTTAGCAGCTGCGTTTTAACTTGATGATTGCATAGATTCGTGTGTTGTGTTTTTTTCCCCGACAAGCACGGTTTCCAAACCCATCTAGACTGCGTTCGAGAGTGATGGTTGGTAACCATCTCTTCGGCATGAAAACCAGGATATTTTATTAGCACATAATTAAAGTATTGTCAAAAAATCAACAAAATGAATAACATAATTTTTAAATTAAATTTCTTATAAAAACAATTTTAAAAATATTTTATTTAGTAGTTCAAAAAATATGTTTATTCAAAATAAGGAAGAAAAAGATGGAAAGAGGGTAGGCGACGAGACGCTAGGATGCATGCGCATTCATACAGTGATTAATTAGGATGATTAATGATAAGTAGGTATCATTTATGGTTCGTTAACTAAATTAGACTAAGGCTCAGTTTGGTTCTTTAGCCCTTAGGTTAATTTGAGGGTTAAAAATTATTTTTCGAATTAGCCATCTAAAAATTAGTCCCTTGAACAGTTTGGATCTATAGGCTAATTTACAAAAAATGAGCCATTTTTTCTCACTCCTATCCCCTTCCTTCCTCAACCCCTCCTCCAAAGATAGGGAAAAAGCGATCGGGTCCTTGCGGTGCTTCTTCCTCTGATCCACGACTAGGACGATGAAACCGACATCGACGACGGTGAAAGCGAGGAAGACTGCAAAATAGAGCTCCAAGCCGCAAACCCATATAGGACCTCCACCACACAAGGCGATAGTTGAAGCGGGACAAGAAGAACCGGAAGAACACAGTCGCACCTTGAAGAACGTTCGATGGCAACAAAACGGGCCACCACATCGGCAGCAACTTTGCTGGAGTTGATCAGAACGGTCGGCATCACCTTCAACGGAAACACCACTAGGACACCACTAGCATCACTTTGCCAGAGCTCGATGCCAGCGAGTCCCTTGGACTGCACATAAAAGGAAAACGGGATAGATCCAGCTTCGTCCTCGGCCATGGCGGTGGCGAGGGGGAGAAGGGGAGGGGCAAGAGGAGGAGGAAGAGGAGGCGGTGGTGGTGGTCGTGGCTGTGGCGGCGACGACGCGGATGGGGGGATGGCACGAATGGGGGGCCGTGGCAACGTGGATGGGGGTGGCAACATGGATGATGGGCGGCAACGGAACGAGAACGATGTCGGTGCCAACGGCGATGCCGATGAGCACCAAGAGGCGGAGCCCGACCATCGCCGTCCGCTGCGACAACCACCCGTTGAGGTACCCGGTGCTCCACACCGATGACGCCCTGCCCTGCTGGTGCCGCAAGGAGTACGGCTGGTGCGGAGGCGCCTCGGCGAGCAGCCTCCACTGAGCTGCCATCACCGCCATGGGGAGCTGATGAAGCAGAGCCTCGCACTTTGGTCTTGGATTCTCTGGGCGCTCCTGGAAATGTGTGAAACTGGTGGGGTCCATGTGAAATTAGTCCAAATAAACATCTCTTGGATAGGTTAATTTTTGGAGAGGAGCTAATTCACTTTAGTCCAAAATTCAGGCTAAAAAGTGGGAGCTAAAAATTAGCCCTTGGAATCAAACAGACCTTAAGATCAGATTGATTCCTTAGTTTGTGCAGTGTTTTTAGTAGTTTTTTATTTGAAGTACGTAATCACACAATTTGTACATTCAGAATAATCAATAGATGTATTATACCTAGAAGTGGAAGAAAGTGATTAGTTTTGTATCATAGAGAAAGTAACTCTAAGAAGCAACTATTCATAGTTTTGAAGTAACTGTGATTTGTGATGTAATATGTACTTGTTCTTTTCAGTTATAATACAACTAGGAATATAGCATGTTCAGCTGCAGTGCGGGCATTGTTCATATCTTTAAAAAAAAGTAACTATGGGAGACAACTCTTCATATGACACTTTTAGATTTGTCCTAATATATTTACCACTAGAGAGAGATTTTGGACTTATTTTTGTCATTTTTGCTGAGTTGGAGCGCCACCTCATCATCAAGCATGGACTGGCCTAGCGAAATGACCAATTTGCCTCTCTATTTCTATAATACAACCCAATGGTCATATATATATATATAGAGAGAGAGAGAGATGGGCTGTGTGGCGCGCCGCACGCCCATCCCGTGTGGCATGGCTCTTCAATTTGAAAACTCAAATTGAAAATCGAACCGTTCAAATTGTTATATATATTAATATCGCTTGTATACCAAATTTTACATTTTTGAATTTTTTACTATTTTATCGATAGATCAAAGATGCACTAAAATAGATACTCCAGAAATCGTTGGATTAATGCATCTTTGACTTATCCGATAAAATAGTAAAAATTCAAAAAATGTAAAATTTGGTATACAAGACGATATTAATATATAGAACAATTTGAACGGTTCGGATTTTTAATTTGAGTTTTCAAATTAGAGATTTGGCCATGCCACACGGGATGGGGCTGTGCGGCGCGCCACACAGTAGCCCATCTATATATATATATGTGCATGTATATATATATGTGTGTGTGTGTGTTTTGCCAAATATTTTTAAAATTCGATAACATATACATTAAACTACATGTTGTATTTGTATTTTTTAAGTTGATAGAAATTCCAATATGTCAGGTATAATTGATGTATGTCATATACCAATTGACGAGACTATAAGTGCACTCTAAACCCGCTTATTTTTAAAAGAGGATATTAAGCTAAGTATTGAAATTTGAATAGTATCGATTATGATTGTAGACAAATTGTATATACTCTATACAATAAATCGACTCAAAATTGAAGAAAAAAACTATTTCCATCACCTCCATATTCTCTTTGTCCTTCCCTGAAGGGCGCCAACCATCGAAAGAGAGCTTTCTACGTTATCACAAGTATCGTGAGGGCATGCATATGACTAAGGTCTCCGGTCGGGAACTTCTCCCCCATGCACGCAAAAGTTAAAAATGATTAATATAATTTTTCAAAGCAATTTTTTTATAAAAAAGTGCAAGAGAACACATGCATATGTTTAAAAAATATATAATTCTTCAAAGCAACTTTTCTATAGAAAAGTGCAAGAGAATTAACAGTTTAGAGCGTAGAAAACGATATAGTAGAAGTTGGGAAGGGGGAGAAATGATCGCTCCCTAAGTTGTCCAGTGGGAGGCCACCATTGGCAACGTGGCTCAACTGGTCTACTTAATCTTCGACGGGTATGCCATATGCGACTAGGCATTAAAATTGTGCTCCATGCTTGTATTGAGGAGCATAGCTACACCGAAGCAGGACCTATGTTTTAAGGCATCCAACAAAAAACATTGATACATTAGTATGAAGTATTGATTTTTTTTGTTTTGACAATGTGTTATGCTTATTTTGTGGCACGGATATAGCCACATCTATTAAAAAGGCCTCACTTTTAAGAAGGAAGAAGAGAATTAATGGTAATAAATAGAGTTGATACGCGAGTTTACATCTAACTGGATCAAAGTGATTTTTTATTTAATCTGAAACATACTCTTAATATTATTTAATATTTAAATATCAATGGTATATTTTTTATAGATTTTTTATTACGATTACGAAGAATGTGACGAGATATGACTTTTTTTAGCAATTTTTTATAATCAATAGATAAGATGTCCGTACATTCGTGTGGGTCTCCTGGTTAGTCTTAAAATAGGTAGTAATAATAAAGTACCATATGAATGCATGTACATAGGCGATGGTGATCGCAAGGAAGGTCACAAAGGAGCAGGATCCAATGAGCTACGGGAGCGCATCTTCGCCGGTGTGCTGTGCCATGTTTATCGCGGAGAGGCAGTGGATCGTGGTGGGCGACGGCCACGGGTACATCCACGTCCGCACCTGCCCGGCGGCGGACAAGGTCCGGCAGCTGCAAGCTCACGGCGGCGCCATCACGTCGCTGTCCGTCCACCCCACGCGCTCCTGCGTGCTGTCGACGTCCATGGACTGCCAGATGAAGATGTGGGACTGGAACAAGGACTGGGCGTGCACCAGGGACTTGTGGATGCACGCCACCGCCGCCCAGAGGCAGGTCGCCTTCAACCCCATGGACGCCGGCGAGACCTTTGTCGCCGTCTCCACGAAAGAAGACGGTGGCTGCGCTGGTGCAAAGGTTCGTTTTTTCTTCTTTTCTTTTGTTAATTACCGCTGCTTAATGGATTGGTTTGGTTTCAAACGTATCGCATGCGCACTTCAAAACTTGATTCACAGATATGGGGCATACATACTCCCAATCTTGACATCTGTTTCCATGAGGAATGCACCAGCGTTGAGTATTATCCCTCGACAAGTAATGATCAGCAGTACCTGGTTACTGGCTGCACGCAGGGGGATATAAAGGTACGGATATGTAATAATCAGCATTTGTCCATCAAAGAAAACATGCATTTCTCTCTGATTAAAATAAGTTAATGAGATATATTTGATAGTGAAGTGATAAAAGAGTCGTGGTTTTAGTCTTAATATCTCATATTCCTCTGATTCTTAACATGCTCATAATTATAGGTTTCCTCATTTTCTTTGTTAAAATAAGCGAATCATGTTTCTGCTGCTACTACTACACTACGGAGTACTATATCGCAATGATTTTCAACACTACCATAAAAACAGTACTAGAACCATGTAACACCAAATTATTTGCATGTGTGCGAGGAGGCTGGTCCTAGCTTAAATCGTATACGAGGTATTTTTACTCGAGACAAACTATATCGTGCGCTAATGCTAGCCATTTCTCATTGTTTCGTGTCCCTTTTGGATCAGATCTGGGATCTTCAGGAAGAGATTTGTGTTCGCACCCTTAGAATGCACCAGGGCAGCGACATCGATTTCGTGGTTTGCCACCCAAAGCTACCGATTCTAGTCTCCGGCACAGAGGACGGGACTGTTTGTTTGTGGAACACCGGTACCTACAGGCTTGAGAAAATGGTTTACTCTACGCTCGGCGCGGTCAAAGGTTTGAGATTTATAGACATTGGTGGCTCAACAAGGTAACCGGCCAGCTTTTTCAATACTTTCCTTCATTCTTAATTGATTATCGAATATTTCCAAATGTTCATTCACTGAATCTATTCGTTATTTATGCATTGAATTAATAAATATTAATGCATACATCCATACATAAGTATTTACAACCAACATATAATATTTTAATTTTGCTATTGACTATAAAATAGTAGTGAGAATGGTACATGAATTGAGTTTGTTGTCAAAGTAAATTTAGCATGAGAGCTATTAACTTTTTTGGTTTTGGTGCTCTCGTTAGTAGCATAAAAGCTAATTAATATACACATATGACAGTGACACATTCTCTCCCAACTACTCCCTCCATTCACAAAAAAAAATCAACTTCTACCTTAAAATCTAGATATACACATAGGCTATGTCCATTGTTCAGATTCTAACTTAGAAGAAGATTTTTATGGAACGGGCTACTATAGTATTATCTATTTCTCATTCGTTATATTTTATATTTTTTCAGTTTCAAACTTCCAGTCAATAACACATCTTTATTATGTAGACTCATAGTCGGACATACCAAGGGAATAGAAATGGTGGATATTAAACTTCCAGGATTAGAGGAAACCCATCGGTGAGGTAGCTGGTTGGAGCAGCTAGTTACTCAACTAGCTGGAACATGGACTCATCATTCAGAGTTTCTGCATGCTTGCCACCAGCTGGTTACGGTACCTGAAGTTCAAATTTTTATTTTTACAAAATATTTGAGTTGATATATATAAGGCTTTCGAGGCCTAAACAAGAAAAAACATTAGTTTTCTGACCCTGGCTTTCGAGACTGAGTTTATTTATGCCAATACCGGAAATGTCGTTAATTGTCTAAACTGGATTTTGTATGGACATTGATTGAATTGGTCCATCATAACGGCGCGGTTCTTAGTCATATTTAAAATAAAATAATTTATGATACTCTTAGTAACACTAAATAACGTGTTATGCACTATTTATTAAATAGAGAAAGACTAGAGGATGGAATCCCATCAAAGGATGGGATACTTTAGTGACCCCCTCCCCTTTCTTTTCTTCGTCTAGCTGAGCTTCCACATGCGAGCTTCGTCTAGGCAACGGTGCGCACTTAGTATGTACCTATGGATACTGGCTAGTACGTTGGTACACGTATCAAGAAAATTACATGTCTATCATCGCATAAAACTGGATTCGCTGGAATACCATCACTTAAATTGGTTTCGCTAGAATACCACTCTTAACCAGGATATCTTCGCCAAAATAAACATTCTAGACAGAAATACCCTTGCCCCTTCTTCCTTCCTCCAATGTTGGAAGAGCTCGCCGGCGGCCCTCACTGTCGTCTTCGCCTTCCATCCCGGCCGTCACGCCGATGTCCTCGAGCCTTGGCACGGTGGCCAGCCACCTCCAAATCCGCATGATGCCCCTGGCGTCCTTCAAATCCGACACAACGAGGGAATTGACACGGTGGAAAAGCGTGTGGTAGCTGATGGGCAAGATGAGGAGCGGCCGGTAGCAGGCTCCTTCAACTCCGGTGCAACGAGGGAACAGCGACAATGGCAAGGTGCAGCGGTCGGTGGGCAAGACGAGGAGCCGGCGACGGCTTCCTCTAGCTCCCACACGTGCAAATTTCTTACAAGTTCCACACCGTTGCGTCCTCCTCGAGTCCCGGCGCAGCACAACGGCCAGGATGGAAGGCGGAGACAACAAGGAGGACCATTGGCAAACTCTTCCAGCATTGGAGGGAGGAAGAAAAAGGGGCAAGGGTATTTTCATCCAGAATGGTATTTTGGTGAAGACGTCCTAATTGAGAGTGGTATTCTAACGAAGCAATTTAAGTGATGGTATTCCAGTAAATCCAGTCTTATATGATGGTAGATATACAATTTATTCACAAGTATTAGGCTTGTACCAGGTATCAACTGAGGATGATGTATATGCATACAACGTAGACGAGCAGTGCAATGAGCTAGCAAGGAGCACTATGCATCAACTCCAAGATGAGAAAGACCAACTCCGCTTTTATCACTGATGCCCCGAACCTCGGTCCCTTCTCTTCCTCTTTTCCATTCTCAACCATGACAAAGTTGACCTCGCCGCCACAGTCGTCTCTCTCCTTGTTGACCTTACCGATCTCGATGGCTCCATGACCTCGTTGGCCTCCACACTCTCGCTGATGCCCCTGATCTGATGGAAAGAGGATGGCGGTGTTATCGGTGTCCTCTGGTTGGGAGACAAGATTGGTTGGGGTGAAGGAGATGGGAAAGGGAGGGAGGACGAGAACAGAGCAACTGGATCGGAGAGAAAGATGGAGGAGAAACGAATTTTGAGGAGAAATGGATCTGCATTCGATGGGAATATAACGATTTGTTATTAAGGCATCCCCGTGATATACTTTCTTCGGTTTCATAATAATTCTTGACATTTTGAACAATGTGGAGGTTAAATTTTTATAATTTTATAACTGTTTAAAGGAACTAAAACAACCTATATAAATTTGTCTTACAAATTAAAAAATATATATTTATTTATTATACATATTATATATATATATATTATACATATTATAATAAAAATATAGTCAAAGATATATTTCGGAGATCGTGTTATTATTCAAAACATCAATGACTATGGAACAAGAGGAAGTGATAAGAGGAAGTGATATGTAGGGTTAATTAGACACCCATTGCAAATTTGCTCAATTAAAAAAATACTATTACTAATCGTGATATCTGTCACGCCATGCCATTACCGTCAGATTCATGTCGTCTTCTTCCCCAAACGCTTTCTTTCTTAATCCCTCTCTCTTCTGTTCATCCTCCTTTCCCCTCTCTCTTGGATTTGGCGGCCAGAGCTCGGCTTGCAGCTCTCGAAGAAGCGGGTGTAGTCGCGGAGGGCGAGGTATGGCGCTTGCCATACCTCGTGCCGCCCGCAGTCCCCCCTCCGCCTACTGCGACAGAGTACAGAACGACGCGGCGTCGTGGAGAAGCGCCGAGCGTGCGCGACGCGGGCGGACGACGGCGGTTGGCAGGCTAGGCGATGATGCTGCGCCGCTAAATCGTAGGCCCATGCTTGTTAAAGCAGGTACTCGGTTGACTATTGAACCCTGCTGAGAAATTCCCTATCTCCATCGATTCATTTCTTCGTTCTTTGGCTTCTTGTCGGTAGATTGGTGACGAGCCGACGACGGTGCGGCCACGCTGGAGTCATCCGCATCCCTTGTCTCCGCATGAGGCCAGCCACAGCCAGGCGGAGGTGCTTAGCCGCCGGCAAGGACGGCTGCGGGCTGGTGGTGTTGCTAAGCCAGAGCAGTCGCGCACGACGCTAGCGCGGTAGCCGGCCAACAGGCAGCATGCGTGGCAAGCGGGCGGCGCGGCGAGCCGGCGGCAGCAGCAACCAGCAAGGCAACAAAGCGCAGCAAGCAGAAGCAGAGCAGGCAAGCAGTGGCAGCAGCATTTCAGCATGCGTTGATTTCTCCAGAGAAAGAAGACGGCCAAGAGGAGGAAAAAAGCATGAGAAACTTTTTAAACACCCAGGGTAAACGTTCACCCATTTTTTGAATGCCAACTATATGACTATAAAAAAATTAAAAAAATTAACAAAGATAAATTAATATAAACTAACATGTAATATATTACTTCATAAATATATAAATTTAAATTCAACTTCTACAAATTATAAAAAATAACAAATTTGATTATAAAAAATAACAAATTTGATTATGAATATACGATATATATAGTTTAATTTGTTATTTTTTAATAACTTATACAACTCAAATTTAAACTTATATATTTATTGAGTGTTATATTACATGTTAATTTACCTTGCCAAACTTTTAATTTTTTCCATAACCATTTATCATACATGCAAACGAGTGGATGTCCATCCAAAAGATTAGAATTCATCTACAGGAAGCATGCCCTTCTATGGAGGATGACAGAATATTCCATGGAAATGATATATTCTAATTATACAATATTTCAGTGACACATAGCAGATATCACGAATAATAATGATATTTTTCTCAAATAAACAAATTTGTAATGAGATCCAATTAATCCTAGTATTTATGTTACATAGGATAAAACTACCTTCAAAACCACTCGTGAAGGCAAAATAAATGGGTTTAATAGCTGAGGAAGATGATATACCTGGTTTTGTGTTTAGGTTTTGGTTTAAAGAAATGAATTAGATTCGGGTCATAGTTGAACTATGTCCAATTTAGTTCAGTGAAGATGGTTCGGAACAGATGGCAAACTGGGCCGAGTATTGAGGCAGAGGCTGACAAACCGGCCATCCCGGCCTGACCAAATTGATCGGGCTGAGGCGGGCCAGCTGGGTACGGTCGCACTGTAGCAGGATCGCAGGACCAGACTCTGCATGGCAATACAGCGTGGCGTGACCTACCGAATTTTTAGCATTTTTAATTTTTTTAAAAAATTTACAAAACTAGTTTTTTATTTTGAAAAATTGTAAATCTAGTCCCCTCCCGTTCTCGGGAGGACGAGATTTAAAAACACCCTCCCAGAGCGTTTTGCTGATATGGCAGACGGACGTTCGCCGCCGTCTGTCGTGTGGCGGCAATTTTGCAAAGACCCCTCTTCCTGCCCTTGCCAAGGGCGTTTTTCCCTGTAGCACCAGGGGGGCCGGCTGCAAAAGGGCGGCTGCCCTGGCTTTTTACAGACGGCCCCCTTCCCGCCCTTTCAGAGGGTGTTTTTTGTCCTTCTTGCCCTCTGGAAGGGGTTTTTTTTGGCCGGGCAGTATATAAGCCGAGTCAAACGATTTTCAACTCATTTGCAGCCTCTCAAATCCAGAAAAAAGAAGAGAGAGAGAGGGGTGAGGAAGAGGAAGGAGAGCAGCGAAGCCCTACCGAATTGTGTACTCCGTCCAAGGTAAATGTAATATCCCGTCATACTTTTTTTTGTTAGTTAGTTTGTAAATGTAATATTAGAGAAAATAGATTTTTTAAATATTTGAATAGTTATTGAATATTTAGTTTTAGATTTATAAAATAGATGATTTAATTTAGATCAACTTCGATGATTTAATTGAGATCAACTTAGGTAGAATATTTAGATCAACTTAGGTAGAATATGTTCGGATCTATGTGTATATTATGTGAATAGGTGTTAAGCACTATTATATAGATGTTAAAATGAGGACATGATTTATTTTAGCCAATGTGATCTAGGACAAACCGATTTGGATAATCGTGCGTATAATTTTGTTGATAATCTAAATATGTTTATGTATAAGTATGATTTAATTTAATTTAGTTTAGAAGATTTGTCAGATTTGGATGAACATATGTAGAAAAGAGGTATGATTGGTGGTAGATGAAATGAACAAACCGATTCGGGATATTTTAAGATGTAGAACAGAGAACATATTGTTAAAGAAATTAACTTAGGCACAGAATCATCTACGCAACATATTCGTAATATGGAATAAACTCAGTTTCAATTTGTTTGTCAGGCACTATGGCAACTGCCATAAGGTCATATTTCAGATAGTTCACGATGAAGGCAACGTTAGATATGGTCCAGAAGGTGTCGATCTGTCAGAATTTAGGACAAAATCGAAGGGCATCGATAGGCCAACCGATAAAACATTTGTGTCAGTCTATAGTTGGTTGCTACGTGGATTTAAAGTGGATACAAGAGTGAACACAATGTCTCTATCCGTTGTAGTAAGTCGTGCAACAGAAGGATATTATTGAAAACTTATGCCTATAGATAACACTGAGTCGTGGAGACGTTATGTGGACATGGCACTTGAAAGGTCCTGGCCCCTTGTTGTTTTTGTGGCATTGCATGAAATCGATAGCAGTAATACAATGCAAACAGAGTATGGTGAAGGTCCGAGCAATGAAGCAAGCTTGGAGGAGGCGATTGGCGTGACGGACGAGGGGGAGAGAATCGAAGCAATTGTTGAAGAAATGGAGAGGGAGGATTTTGAAAATGAGCAGGCGGAGGATGATGAATCATCGGACGAGGAAGAAGATGTCATACCCGTAGATTGGGAACAAGTTGATTTCTCTCAGCTTGTTATCTCGGAGGGGCAGCAGGTTTCATTTGAATACAAGGATAACGAGGTAATCCAGGGTGCTAGGTATGCTCATAAGGAAGACATGAAAGAGGCGGTGAAACATTGGACGGTCTCTTTGCATAGAGAGTTTAGGGTGGTGAAGTCTACAAACTATGTGTATGATGTGAAGTGCATGAAGGATGATTGTTCGTGACGCGTTCATGCATACAAGGAGAAATGGACTGACTATTGGAAAGTGAGCATTGTTGGTGAGCACACATGTCTATTGCCGGGGGTAGATAAGTACCACCGCAACATCACGTCGACGTTTGTTGCCGGTGAGATGTACAGCGATGTTGTTAAAAACACGGACTTTGAATCAGGCTCCATTATTAGGCACATTGAAAACAAATTCAAGTATACTATCAGCTATTCCAAGGCTTGGAGGGCGAAACAAAAGATATTGGAGATAAGGTATGGCACATTTGAAGCATCCTATGACAATTTACCTCGTCTTTTAGCCACCATTACTCAGAGAAACCCCAATACCTACTACGACATTCAGACTTTTCCATCATCTACTGAATCGAGCAAGAGCATGCTGCAAAGATCCTTTTTCTCGCTTGGTGCTTGCATCAACGCATTTATGCACTGTCGCCCTGTGCTATGCATAGATGAAACCTTTCTGACAGGCAAATACAGAGGTCAAATACTGATGACGATTGGAGCAGATGAGAACAACCAGGTGTTACCTATGGCGTTTGCATCTGTGGAGAGTGAGAACACCGAAAGCTGGTATTGGTTCTTGGACAGAGTTCGATGCCAAGTCGTTCGTATGAGGCCAATGTTTGTCTCATTCATGATCGTCATGCGGGCATGCTAAAGGCAATCGACTATCTTCAGAATGGTTGGCCGAAGAGGGGACTTTCAGCTAGGTGGCATGATGTTCGGAGTAGGTGGTGCATGTGACATATGGGAGCCAATTTCTACAAACAATTCAAGAACAAGGACCTAATGGATCTCTTCAAGAGGCTATGTGGTCAGAATCAAGAGAAAAAATTCAATGAGTTGTAGAGAAGGTTGGATGAGCTGACAACGAAGCAAACCGATGAGCAATCTCGTCGGCCACAGGATGGCGAGCCTGCAGTACTTCTTGGTCCATTGCATAATGACTCGGCAACAATGAGAAGGAGGTCTGCACCATCAATACGTAATTTCTCCCACTGGATAGAGAATGAACCGAAAGAAAAGTGGTCCCTGTTGTATGACACTGACGGAGCTCGATATGGTATAATGACAACCAACCTGGCCGAGGTGTACGACTGGGTGATGCGAGGAGTTCGGGGGCTCCCATTGGTGGGTATTGTGGAAGTTATCCTTCATGGCACTCAGGCATACTTTAGGGACAGATTTAAGAAAATTTCCCCTTTGATGGCCGATAACAACATTGTATTTGACAATGTGGTGACGAAATATATGAAGACAAAATTCTAAAGGCTATGAAGCACAGAGTAATCCCCCAAGGAACCCAAGTTCATAGGTACGAGATCATGTGTGTCGACAGGAGAAGGTGCGGCATCAACCATGTTCAAGCTGTGCAGGAATGTGTGCTTCAGGCGAAGGGCGGTTGTAGTTGCAGCTGTATGAAGCCAAAGCTTACACATCTGCCGTGCTCACATGTCCTTGCCACAGTTGGGGATTGCGGCATAGTTCCCGATATCTATGTGTCACCGTACTACAAGAAATAAGCAATTTTTCATACGTGGAAGGAGGAGACATATGGTTTTGGGATATCTGGATCATACACAATACTGAGGCCACAAGTGTTCTACATTCCAGATCCGTCGAAGTTAAGGCTGAAAAAGGGACGGCGTCAGTCGAGACGCATCAAAAACGACATGGACGAGTCGGAGGCCGGGGGGAGGACCCTACGTTGCAAAAAATGCGATGAGCACGGACATACATACAAGAAATGCCCGAAGAATTCAGAAACTCCAACCGTCGCAGGTGCGGGTCTATCCGGACAGGTCACCGATGGCAGCCGTCCATCGGGAGAAGGAACAACAACGAGGTGACCACGTCCTAGACGTTCTCGTGCGGCGACTACATCGTCGGCTGGCGATGCAATGACTTGATTATTTTCTTTGCTCCTTTCACTCTAGTGGTGATCCGATAGTTGTAATATTTGTTATGTTGTTGCCACTGTCGTGCGTGTAATATTTATCATTGTGAGACATGAACTATTTTAGTGTTGTTGTGATATTTGTATGTTGTGTTTGGTAGTTTGAATTAAGACGTGCAATTTTCGAAATGTTGAGATATAATGGACCATTTTATGTCATGTATTCATATTGTTTTGTTTTTTTCTTACCAATTGCTTATTAATAATCATACGTATGCAAGTATGGCGGACGATACACCAGCTCTTTTCAGCAGGTTGGTGGATAGGGAGCACAGGTCGTACTTGTCGGCGGTGCAGGGTGCTCAGCTTACCACCTTTCGTCCACGCCCGTCACGCGAGTTGTTGCGTGTCGATCCGCGACACGTCCAGTGGTACAATTATACTCTTTTGATTTACGACATTAATATTATGCTTGACACTAATATTATACTTGATGGTATGCAGGTTGCGTGAGTCAGGCCTGATCGCGATATGCATGCTTGTTGAGGCGTGTGCGGACGAGCACGACCAGGCGAGACGGTGGGATGCAGACCGGTCCCTGATAGCTGCTTTGGTGGATCGGTGGCACCTGAGACGCACACCTTCCATCTTCCTTGTGGGGAGATGGCACCGACGCTGCAGGACGTCTCGTACCTGCTAGGGCTACCACTGGCCGAAGAGGCTGTTGGCCCTATGGATGCTATTGGTGGATGGAGGGAGGACATCACTGCGCAATTCGCTTACGTGATGAGGCAACTGGAGCTCCCAGCTGTTCAGGCGATCTACCCTTACGCCACCACCGGGCCTACGAAGACTTAGATCATGCAGTTCACAGTAAGTTTACTTGAAGACTTCGTTATTTTTCATTATAATTATGATTGTTAACATGGTTTTCTCCTGTTGTAGGCCGACAAGCTCCACCCCGACGCCGACGAATACTCCTTGAGATGCTCGTTGGAGGCCTACCTGCTCTGGATTTTCGGGTGGGTGATGTTCACCAACACGTCTGGCAACACAGTAGAGAGGGGGCTTATCCACTATGCCCGATCGATAGCGGATGTGGAGATAGGCTTCGTGCCTCAGTGGAGCTGGGGTTCAGCAGTACTCGTAGCCACTTATCATGCGATGTGTGACACATGCACGAAGACGGATCCTGGAGCGATCTTCACGGGCTGCCCTCTGCTTTTACAGCTTTGGGTTGCGGAGCGGTTCGCGATCGGCCGACCGATCGTCGACACCGCTAATTACGACTCAGCACCCGTATTCGAGAACCCAGCCGATGGGCCTACGATGGGCACGTACTGGTTTCGCCGCAACGTAAGTAGAAATTGTATTTTGTTTCAAATTTTAAAATTAGGTTCACAGTAACTTCTAACCACTTGATTTTTTCATTTTCGCAGCGCCGTTACGCCCACACTCAGGTGAGACGGAGCTACCCGGACTTCGTGTTCGAGTTGGACCGTCTCCAGCCTTCGGACGTTGTCTGGGAGGCATACACGCAGGAGGCGGTCGCAGCTAGAGCGCCTCTAGGCCTCTCGTCGTTGTGCACGCGCGACTCGCCGTACTGGATGACATTGATCCCGATTGTGTACGACATATGCGTCGAGCCTCACTGCCCAGGCCGAGTTATGAGGCAGTTTGGACTGTGGCAGGGATTCCCGGTAGACGTACCGGTTGTCGTTCCCCACCAGGACCACCAGTGAGTATTTCTTTTTCAACTTTACTATTGTTCTATCGAATGAAATGAAACGATAGTTAACCATTACTGTGTATGCAGGTTGACTCGACGGGGATAGCAGGCAGGCACCCTCTGGGAACCACGTATGCAGCAATACGTGACGGACTGGCTGATAGCCACAGAAGAGGTGATTGGCGAGATCTACGCCCACTCAGAGAAAAACTACACTGCCTATCTTCGGTGGTACCTACCACGGACGCGTCTGCGCGTGACCTTCACACCGGTTGTGCGGCAGCAGCACCAGGCAGCGGTCACGAACACCTACCCCAGGCACCGAGACCAGGACTACTTCATGGGGGTACGTCATGCTTTCTCGGGCTTAATACCTTCATAACATGATTTTCCTGTATATTTGAGCGACTAACCTAATTTGTTTGGATTTTCGTAGGCCGACGCCGCACGGGCATTGAATGCTGAAATCGACTCGGTGATGCTGAGGTTGGACGCAGGCATTCACCTGAACGAGGTGGAACAGAAGATGACGTTCCAACGGATGCAGATGATGGCGTGTTCGATCTTGCGCATCTTCTCGTGTCGTTCAGCCGTCGACGCGGTACCTCCGCCGGCTGCTGCAGTTCCACGTCCACGTGGTCCGATACCAGGATGGTCACCACACGGCGCTGGTGCCTCCACGGGTTAGTTCCGTTCATTTTCATTGTGGCAACCGTACAACGGGATATAACAAACCAAATGTCGTATAGGTCCGATGCTTCCGATTGGGGATATGGCTGGCGCGAGTGGATCGTCGATCCCTCGGGCTTTCGCGACTCAGCCCACCACTGCGGGCTTTGCTGGAGCGAGCGGATCCTCCATTCCTCGTTCCGTCACTCAGCCAGGAGGTGAGCAAGCGTCGTCCGACGAGTACTAGAGACTTATTAGTTTTAATGACTAATGCTTCACATTGCTTATATACAGGAGGATTCTACTTTGCGGGGATTTTCTGCTCGGGGGCATCATCATCGCAGGCGAGCGGGTCCGGGGCGGGCGACGAGGAAGGGTCAGGTACGAGCGACGACTTCGACGACCTGGAGGACCAAAATCAGGACGTTATCGCCGCCTCTCAGCTTGGTGGAGCACCTCTACCACAGAGCCAGGACCAGCCACAGGAGACGCTCGCGTCGGATGTCCGTGCTGGTCATGTCGTGCCCCCAAACAGACTGACATACTCTCAGGGGCACGTTAGAGCACAGGCTAGGAGGGCTAGGGGTAAGAGGGCTCGCCAGTAGGTTCTGCGTGCTACAGTGTGTAAAAATAATAATTATTTATTTTGTGTTGGATGTTTGTATATAACTCTGTCCGTTGGTCCCACTCACATGTCACGAGATCCTTCCATGTTGTTCACTGTACGATACTCTTACTAACGACAAAAAAACTTTCGGCGCTGTCAAACCTGCACGAGATGTTGCTGTCAGCTTTTGCCTCGTGACAAACCTACACGATACGTCACTATCAGCTTTTGCCTCGTGACAAACCTACACAATACGTCGCTGTTAACTTTGACCTCCCTGCACTATATATTGCTTCGATCCGAATACGAGCTGTTCAAATCTGCATTCTGTTTTCTACACTTCCACGTACAATGAGATCTTCATATTGTCCATTCGTTGAGCGTCTCCACTTGCAACTCCATCCTTTGAGCGGTTTGATTCCACCATGGTGTGACCGTCCGTTATGCCATTGTGGAGATGGCTGCATACTTACGTCGTCCCTCCTCACGGAAACCTGGGAGAGACGATTTTTCCAATGCGCCAACATTGATCGGGTATGGCTTATCTGCAATGCTTTCTGCTATAAAATCTTCACATAGAAAACGCTAACTTGATCATACATCGTGTTAACACCTCATGCAGACAAATCGTCGGGTCTGCAACTTTATTGAGTGGATAGATATGGAGAACCCACGAACCGGTGGAACATGCTACTACTCACTAAGCGAAACAAGGTTAGACTACCTTCGACGAAAGGCTGAGTACCAACGTCGAGTTGGTGCTGAAGCTTTGGATTGGCCTATGGATCAGCTAGCACTACCCACATGGCGGAAACATCCAGAATGCCACTGTGGTCTCCGTTGCCAGGTGGTAAGATCCATAAGACAAGCAACTAGAGGACAAAGATGCTTCGTGTGTCCTGAGATTGTGGATGACGATTTTGTCGTGAGTATCATTTTTCCTTGTTTAACCTATTTGTTTGTTCCATTTTCTAACCCCGAACATCACAAATGTACAACCAGGAGGATGTACGTCGGTGTCCATACGATGAGTGGATCGATACGGTTAGACCTGCTTTGATCGATCGGACGGTAACACAATCTGAGTCGACCGAACAATTCATTCAGGCATGGATGGAATATGAACGTCGCGTCAAAATCGCAAGCTTAAATTGGAGGAACAACCCACTAGATTTCCCTAACTGGTCGGAGCGTCCAATGTGCGGTTGTAGGGATCGTTGCAAGATGGCTACCTCCTTTGAACCACGAACATATGGCTGGAGATATTTTATTTGCCCTAACTTAGACAACGACTTTGTTGTACGTCTTTCATTTTATCAATCCCGCAAACGTCTTCACTCTAGTGACTCTCTAACTGATTACATTTGTTTCTTTACCAGAGCATTCAAAGGAGATGTGGATTCACTAGGTGGATCGATAATGTCATTCTCCAATATAACAGCCTAAAAGTAACTGTATGTGAAACACAAAAGGAGTACTACGCCAAAAAGAAAAGAGAAAATTGATGACAAGCTTAACGCCCTAGAACGGTTCCGTAGGATAGCCGAGCCTCGACTCGTCGGGGATGAGTAAGTTGTATCATGTATGCATAAGACATATGACATGTATTGTATCATCCATACCTAATGGGTTATGCAACAATGTGACACACAGCTGCTTAACCATTGCTACTAAGTTAACTTGGTTAAAACAATATGTTATGATCACAGGTAATGCAAACAACATACGTACGATACCTCAAATATTATGGTTCATTACATAACACGATAACATTTAGATTTGCAACAATACGTATGGACAAATTGTGGGACAAATCGATACGTTGAGGCCAATTAGAGTTAGGGTTTAGCATGTAGGATAAAAACGCCCTTCCGGAGGCGGGAAGGGAAAAACGCCCTCTGTAAGGGCGTGAAGGGGGCCGCCCGTAAAAACCAGGGCGGCCGACCTTTTTGCAGGCGGCCCCCTGGTGCTACAGGGCTAAAACGTCCTTAGCAAGGGCGGGAAGGGGGTCTTCGCAAAATTGCCGCTGCGCGGCAGACGACGGCGAACGCCCGTCTGCCACGTCAGCAAAAACGCCCTTTGGAAGGGCGTTTTTTAAATCTCGCTCTCCCAGAAAGCGAGAGGAGACTAGATTTGTAATTTTCCAAAATGGAAAATTAGTTTTGTAAATCTTTTAAAAAATAAAAATGTTAAAAATTCGTGACCTACCTAGGTCGTCATGTTACTACGGTGAGGTTGATGGGCTGACAGGCCGTCACCGGCCCACTAGTCCCTACTTGGCCTTGTCTGGCCTCCAGCATAGAAGATCCATGATTTGATCCAGTTCTTTCTTCTTCCTCCTCCTTTCCCATGCGAGCGGCACATGTGCTGCATCGCCCCATGCCTGTCACCCACCCCACCACCACCATCAGTAAGGGCGAAAACGGATCAAAAACGTGGAAACTATATCATATTTTTTGTTTTCATATTTTTTAATTGGATTCGTAATAAAAACTCTGAATACGAAAACAAAATCGAGTATTATCGAAAACAAATACGAAGCGACTACAAATCGAATGAATACCATAATAAAAATTGATCCGAATATAAAAACTCCTCAAATTAAACTTTACAAAACAAGATAGCTTAATATTTTCTCAAAATATATCAATATTTATAAAAAATTTAGGACAATGAACTTTTTTTAAAAAAGGAAAAAATAACAATCCTAACTCTAAAAACCTTACATTCATTTTTTGTGGGCTGGGCTTCTGGTTAATGGGCCTTGGCCCATATCCATACAGTAATTTTTGCGGATATTATCCGACCGATTTTTCCTCTACCGTATTCGTTTCTGTTTTCGAAAATAATTTATCCGTTTTCGCTTTCGTATCCAACATTATCCAAAAATTATCCGACTGATACTTTTTAAATACGAATTTTTGACAGAAACCGGATACTATCCAAACTGTTTTCACCCCTAACCACCAGCATCACGTAGCAACCTTTCTCTCTTTGCTTCTTCAGTTTAGGTGGCGTGGTGTTTGAAACTGATAAACATTAATGAAAATTAAGTTGGCGTATAAGAAACATTAACATATAATTAATTAAGTTTTTCTAACAAATAAATTTATTTGATATTTTAAAATATAAAAAATTTTCATCCGTAACCCATAGTTTAATAATTTGAAAAACATAAAATTGAGGTAAAAGTATAACGAGATTTGGCCAATAGAAAGCGCAGGTGGCAAAGGGAATCGTGCATATTGACCGGTGACCAAAAAATTGCTTGATTTTTGGTGCTACAGTATTCCTTCAGTCCTTCGTCCAATTGTCTCCGATACAATGAAGGATATCCTCTTCTCCTTTTTTTTTTATTATACGCAAATGTATCCATGTGTTATAACGAGTAAAATCGAGACGCGACGTGGATAGAGACAGGAGGGAGGAACGTACGCTTGACGTGAATAGGGATGGGAGGGAGGGGCTCTTTTTTTAGCATTAGAACTATGAATTAATTTTATAAATACTTAAAAATTTTCTGCAAAATATTTAACCGGGCGAAAATTTTGGATAAGTTGTTTTATAGATAGTTATGGTTATAGATTGATGGATGAAACGGAAACAAATTATATGGGATTTGAGTTGTCCTTGCTTTTTTTTCCTAACGAATCGGTACCGAGTTATATCAGTTTATCGAGTCCAAAGAAAAAAGTAATTACATATACAAAAGGAGAAGTACAGAGAGGAATGACTAGGGCAGAAATCTCTTTGCCCAAGTACTTGCGGTGTCCTTGTCACTTCAATTAAATCGATCTCTGTTTTGTTGTGGCATCCAGCAAGGCGATTGCTACCATCAAGATCTGCAGCACACCAGCAGTGATTCGTCTCCCCGGAGAGATTGCAAACATAGGACTGGCCCACAGTGTTTTGTGTCTTAATAAGCTTTTGTTCCTCGAATTTCTAACTATTTAAGAGTAATCAGTGGCAGTGACGGTTCTAGAGGTTTTGAGGTTTCCAGGACTACCCTCCATTTTAATGTAGAAGGACCCCGTCCTTAAATCCAATATTTTTTTTGACAAAATCGATGTAATTTTGTCATTATGTAATTTTGGAGTATGGGATAGGACCATCCAACGAAAATTCCTGAAGCCAAGAGCCGTCACGATCAGTGGTTAAAGTTATAACAGTGAAGTCAAGTACAAAATAAAGAGAGAGAGAGAGTAAAAACAACAATAAATTAGTTATATTCACTCGTACCTGCAATTCGTCAACACAGGAAAGCTACAATCTAGCGCACCAAAATGCAAATCAGTGGAAGACATAACATAAAGGGTCATTTGCCATCCACGAGGTCTCCTGCGTTGCCCTCGCGTGGGTGGCTCGGAGGTAAATCCTTAGCCGTCGTCATCCTTGAGTGACTTGTTTTGGCTGACGTGGCGACTGAGAACCATGTGAGTCTTATATGTCAACAACCAACTCTTCTCCCTTCTCTCTCTTTCTTTTCTTTTCTCGTTCCGCCTCCTCTCCCTCTCCCACGCACGTCGGGAACGGCATATGTCACTGGCGTCAATATCGGGACGCAATCGGCACGGAGGCGGACCCGACAAGGAAGAGGGGCGCACCGGCAACGAGGGGACCACGACAGGCTCCAGCATGGCTTGCGAGGTTGTCTCCACGCGTGCATGCCCGATCGCTCCGTGCCGCTGCTCTCCCTGCCACGCGCCCTCCCGTCCTTCTCCTTGCTGTGCACCGCTGCTCTCTAGGTAAGTCAGCTTCACATGCATTGAAACTTCAAAGTTCAAAAGCACATATCTATTATGAATCAACACACTCAAAACCTTAGATTCTAAAAACCACATATCATGAAAGTTGTGCAACCCCAATGTTGGATTGAAGAAGTGTACTCGTACCGGTATATATGTACACTACATGCTGCTCCTCTCACCTCTTGTACTACTACTACTTCTCTTTTCCCTGGGAGATGGAGAAGGAAGAGAGATATGAAGGACACAATCTTCCACCCCAACCATCCCTCCCCTATCACTGTGTGGCCATGAGGCTCCATGCGCTCTTTCTCCTCCTCTAGATCTTCGCCTCCACTGTTGTTGCAGTGTCCAGGTCGTCGCTTGGTGCCCTCGGCATCCTGCTGCAAGGTTCGTGTTTTCTTTCCCTCATCCGAATCTGCTCGTGTTATGCTCTTTCTTCCCATTTCTGTTTGGGCATGGCACATGGTGGAGAGGACAGGAAGGTGTAGGTAGGGGTGAAAACGGTACGGATAATATCTGGATTCCGTCCGAAAAATTGGATACGGATAGTGTCAGCCGGATAATTTTCGGATAATTTCGGATTCGGAAACAGAAACAGATATTTTTTCTCGGATACGGATACGGATACGGTATAGACATTATCCGGCGGATAGCGGATATGGTCGGATAATATCCGGATACCTCAAAAATAGGATACGGATATTGTCAGCCGGATAATTTCAGATTCGGAAATGGAAACGGATAATTTTTCTCGGATACGGATACGAATACGGTAGTGGCATTATCCGGCAGATAGCGGATACGGTCGGATAATATCCGGATACTTCATCGGATAATATCCGGACCCTAGGTGTGGAGCCTTTGGCTAGCCGGCTTATGACCATAACTCCATAAGCCCAACAAAAAAAATACTATTTTGTGATAAACTACTTAAATTATGATATACACTTGTGTGAGTAAATTATTTTTTATTATGAATGTCTAAAATTACTATGCTTGATTTATAATGATATTTGATATGAAAGATAATATGGTCATGAAATTAGTAAAAACAATGTTGATATGGATATTTAAAATTTATTATATGTGTTGCTTAGCTGAAAAATTATAAATTTTGATTAGTTTGAGAGGGTTTAATATTCCGATCAATATCCATTACCGTATTTGTTTCGATTCGTATCCGTTTCGTATTTGTTTCCGATGTTATTTGTTTCCGTTTTCGTATCCGAGGTTTCCGATTCCGAATCCGATTCCGAAAAAAATATGAAAATAAATACGATATATTTAGTTTTTGACCGTATCCGATCCGTTTTCATCCCTAGGTGTAGGGTGCGTACAGTGACGTAGCTAGGGTTTAGTGCAAGGATGATACAACTAAATGTGATGAGCCAAACAATAATGTTCTAAATACAATATTTATTATATTATAGAATACATATACTCAAATTTTAACATTAATTCATATTCTATGATGGTGCATGGCACAACATGCCACCTAGCTAGCTACATCACTGGGTGCGTGGCAGGGAGCGACCGACGCGCATGAGCGGAGCCAGCCTCGCGAGCCATGCCCGAAGTCCATCGCGGTCCCCTCCTCACCAACGTGCCCCTCTTCCTTGCTGGCTACGTCCAAACGATGGCGCTGGTGACATGCCGTTTCTAGCGCGCGTGGGAGAGGGAGAGGAGGGAAAAGAGTTGGGCGATGACATGTGGGGCCTATGTGGGTCCTACTTATCATATCAGCCAAAACCAGCCACTATATTACCGAGGATCCAAAGTAGACACGATATTGTGAGTTGGAGGATAGGTTATATACATGATATTTTAATTCATAGATAAATTTCAGATTCGATGACCAATTGGGAACCTTGAACTTATTCTTATTCCTCCACAGAACGGCTGGATCCGGATGGGCCGAGCATTTCCTCCGGCCCATATCAGCCCGGCCCGACCCATCCTCCCATTTGGCCTCGTCGCTCTCAGGTCTAGCCTTCGGCTTCGCCACACCACCAAAAGAAAAAAAAAGCTTCTTTCTTCGCAAAGTTAGGGGGAAAAAAAGCAACAACAAAAACCCCGTTTTGCGCAGCCTCCCTCGCCGCCGCCGCCGCCGCCTCCGACGACGACGACGACGAGGAGCCGGCCGCCTGCCGTCTCCCTCTCGCCACTCGCGTCCAACGGCGGCGGCGCGTGCGCCCCCGATGGCGTCGAGCGCCGCAGGGGAAGACCCGCCGCCCGGGCTCTTCGCTGCTGGTGAGTTGAGCCCTAGAGCTGTTACCAAGCTTGCTTTCTCGGAATCTTTCTTGCTCTTCTCTATCCATCCATCCATCCATCCATCGAGATCTATATCTCGATCCAGTTCTTCCTCCTCTTCTTCCCCATGCGATGGCTGTTTTGGTGCCTTGCCGCCGCCGCTGCTGCTGCTTATAGCCGCTTTCTTGGGGAGTTGTTACGCTGCTGAAAATGGCAAATCTTTCAGCTTTTCCAATCGATTTGATCCTTTTGGGGACGAGGGGTGGAAGCGTTTAATCACATTAATGTGGAATTTATTCTAGTTTGGTAGGTTAATGCTTTGGGTTGGAGTCAAATTTATGAAATCCTTGATTCCAACAGTGTGAACTCGTATTTAATTGGTCGATCGTGCTATGCAATGGACTGTGCAGATGAATGGATAGAGGTGTATCAAATAGTATAGAGTTTTGTACGTAATTACACCGATATATATATATATATATGTATATGTATATGTATATTATATATATATATGTGTGTGTGTGTGTTTTTTTTTTTGACTGCGGAAATCGGTTAATCTTGCTCAGAAAAAAAAGGGGAATTCGTTGTTAGAACCAGAACCAAACGCGGTTGGAGTTGAACTGAGTCATGCGATGTCTTGGGTATCATGTTATGGAATATATATGCATCTTTGAATGGGACTATTGGTCCCTTGAAGCATCAACAAACCATTTTATTTTGCCTTTTTCAACAGGTCATGTAGACAATTTTTCCCGCATGGCCTAAATTCTGTCTGATTAAAACAACTTATCTAACTTGGATTTGTATGCAAATGACAGGCTTTCAAGTGCTTATTGTTTCCCCAAATCTGTTATGCTTTCCTTGTGTGACTATGATCTGTAACTGAACTATGTTGTTGGTGATGATTCAGGTTGTTCATGTCCATGCTAATGAACCTTTTTGTGCTTTGTTTCTTGCCATGCTAGCCTTACACACCTGTAGTGGTGCAAGCGCTCCTGAAGAAAATATACATGCTGATGATAGCAACACCTTTTCAGATAATACCCTGGAACAGTTGGGTTTTCTAGAACAAGAGTCGAATGATGCTAGCGTTAACAAAGAAAAGATACAATCGAGCACACCAAAATGCAAATCAGTGGAAGACATACCAAGAGCACCAGCTGCAAAGAGATGTAAGAACATGGATTCCAAGAAACTTGTCCCAAATAGCAATAACAGTTCATGTTTCACTGGTAGCCAGGCTCCCAGAAAGCTTCCAAGAAAGGGAGACCATCCTGTTCTACTACGTGGGAATGAAACATTTCTGGATACAAAGCCTCCTAGCACTTGGATATGTAAAAATGCAGCCTGCAAAGCTGTGTTGACCTCTGACAATACATTCTGTAAGAGGTGCTCATGCTGTATTTGTCATCTTTTCGATGACAACAAAGATCCTAGCCTTTGGCTGGTCTGCTCATCGGAAACTGGTGACAGGGATTGCTGTGAGTCATCCTGCCACATTGAATGCGCACTCCAGCATCAGAAGGTAGGATGCGTCGATCTTGGTCAATCTATGCAGCTCGATGGTAATTATTGTTGTGCTGCATGCGGAAAGGTTATTGGCATACTTGGGTGAGTGATTCCGCATCTAGCTATCTACCTTAAATATCCTAATTTTCTTTATGTAAATGTTCCTAGGTGCACTTGCTTTAAGTATTCATGCTACATGATGGCTTATGCCTAGAGAATTGTTGATTTTATCAGTGCTAGATTTTTTAAAACATTAATCCTCTCATTAGATAACTGACCCTAAACCCATGCGGTTAATTTATTTTGGGTTTCATTACTTTGTTTGGGTATTCCTCAATATTTGCAAACCTCTTTGTACTCTAAATATCCAAGTTGAAGCATACATCAGGAAGACATGATAGTTATTTAAAGCACCATGATAATGGTTAACTAACAGCAACAATAGAGTTATGTTATGGTGAATACTCATACATGTGTATTTTTTTCCCTTTGTGTTGGTTGGTTAATTTAAGGTTCTTTTGAATTTTTTGATGCAGGTCGTGGAAAAGGCAGCTGATGGTTGCCAAAGATGCTCGGCGCGTTGATATCCTTTGTTCCCGCATTTACTTGAGCCATAGACTATTGGATGGCACAACTCGTTTTAAAGAGTTTCATAAGATTGTAGAGGATGCAAAAGCAAAGCTGGAAACTGAGGTTGGCCCCCTTGATGGCACATCTTCAAAGATGGCACGTGGCATTGTTGGCCGGCTACCTGTTGCTGCTGATGTACAGAAACTTTGCTCTTTAGCAATTGATAAGGCTGATGAGTGGCTGAAGACAAACTGTCAAGCAGAAACAAAACAAATTGGTAATGATTTCACACTTTGTTTATGTACTGTTTTACCTCTGTCTGGTGAATGCAACATGGAATTAATAATTCTATTGACTTCTTTTCCATGGTGCAGGTACACTTCCCGCTGCCTGCAGATTTAGATTTGAAGATATTACAACTTCATCACTAGTTGTGGTACTGAAAGAAGCTGCTTCTTCACAGTATCATTCTATCAAAGGCTATAAACTCTGGTATTGGAATAGCAGAGAACCGCCTTCAACCAGGGTGCCTGCAATTTTCCCCAAAGACCAAAGAAGGATACTTGTTTCCAATTTGCAGCCTTGCACAGAGTATGCTTTCAGGATCATTTCATTTACTGAGCATGGTGATCTGGGCCACTCTGAGTGTAAGTGTTTTACCAAGAGTGTAGAAATCATTCACAAGAACATGGAACATGGTGCAGAAGGTTGCTCATCTACTGCCAAGAGGGAAGGCAAGAGTCGAAATGTCTGGTCATCAGGCTTCCAGGTGCACCAGCTGGGTAAAGTCCTGCAGAAAGCTTGGGCTCAGGAGAATGGTTGCCCCAATGAGGCCTGCAAAGATGAGATTGAAGATTCCTGCTGTCAAAGTGATTCAGCTTTACATGATAAGGATCAAGCTGCACATGTTGTTTCCCACGAGCTTGATCTTAATGAATCCTCAGTCCCAGACCTAAATGCAGAGTTAGTGATGCCTACAGAGAGCTTCCGGAATGAGAATATATGTAGTCCAGGAAAGAGTGGATTGAGAAAGTCAAATGGTTGCAGTGATTCCGATATTTGTGCTGAGGGGCTTGTCGGAGAGGCACCAGCCATGGAATCCCGATCACAAAGTCGGAAACATACATCAGACTTAGAGCAGGAAACTTATTTAGAGCAGGAAACTGGTGCTGATGATAGCACTTTGCTCATCAGCCCACCCAAGCACTTCTCCCGTAGGTTAGGTCAGTTAGATGATAACTATGAATACTGCGTCAAGGTCATACGATGGTTGGAATGTTCTGGACACATCGAAAAGGGTTTTAGAATGAAATTTCTAACTTGGTTTAGCTTGAGATCGACAGAGCAGGAACGGAGGGTTGTGATCACTTTTATCCGCACCCTTGCTGATGACCCCAGTAGCTTGGCAGGACAGCTCCTGGATTCCTTCGAAGAAATTGTATCCAGTAAGAAGCCGAGAACTGGTTTCTGCAGTAAGTTATGGCACTAATCCAGCCAGGCGAAAGCCAAAATCGCTATCTTATATTCTTGCAAGGGGAAAAGTTGACGGGGCCACAATTTTCCGCTTTGCTGAAATGCTACTTTTAACTACTGATAAATGTATATGTAGTTAGTTTTGATGCTGTGCTTGGCGCCCAGCCAGCCATGATGATATATTGAAACTTTGAATGTCTGTATCTGGTTTACTGGGAAATGAATACCCTTATTATAGTTGCAAATGAGCCTCTTCCATTATAACAAGAAAAATGTCTGAGATTAAGTTCTTTGTTCGGTACGGTTGTCAGCTGAATCTAGGCATTCTGATTTTGAACCTGGCATTGCAAATGATGCATTTCGTAATGCTTGTGTTCAGAATCGCAATTTCCATATGATAACAACATGAAATCCATTCAGGTACTTGCTGATACATCTTATTGTAAGGGAAAATTTGGTTTGTTGCAGCCATTCAAATCATTATAGGGAGATTCAAGACATCGATTCAGATATGCAACAAACAACATTCCCAGATTACATGAAACTAGACTTAGGCGTAGTAACATTGACATACACACTAATTGTTACCCACATCAAAGGATAAAAAGAATAGCCAAGTTTACATGATGCACTACAGTCAACAGCCATTTGAGCACTACACTCAACTATATGTTGAGAAAACAATCCAGTACAGTAAATCATGAGATCTACAAGCTCAAAAACACATGAACTTCTTCATTGCAACGGCTCTGCACCTTCTTCCTTCTGTGTGTCCCCTGCTGCTTCGGCTTCACCTTTCAGCTCAGCTTGAACACCCTTCACAGCCATGATCTCTGAACTCATTTCGTGCTGCGTTTTCGCGCTCTCCTCTCGTTTACCCGCTTCGAGATCACATTCAAGCTGTCTCAAGAACCCTTCTTCGACGTCGCTCATAGGATCGACGCCTTCTTGTTCGCTGTTGAAACAGGTGTTGTACCTCACCAGAAAATCCACCTGTCGACCAGACCTGCTGATTTCGCTGTGCATGTCACTCATGTCGCAGCTTCTGTCCATGTCTCTCTCACTGCCATAGTATTCAGCGTCATTATGCTGACTGGATGAAGCTGGAGATGAGTATGGAGTGTAATCTCCGCTAGCTGCGTCGTCGCGCTCTCGAAGTGTCCTCAAGATCAATGTCTTGAGGAAGTTCATGACTTGGACAGCATGCATAAGGGCTGTCAAAGGGTCTGACATCTAGCACAGAACAAAAACGGTGTAAACCTTAGTCTTGACTCTTTTGTAGGGAAATAATACTGAAGAATCACCTAAACATATCACCTGGTACCCTGCAAAATTACAGAAATGGAGATTACCTGTGTCATGTTGGGGGCAAACACCATGGCTATGTTCCTAGCATTCATCTTGTTCAGCTCCTCCTCTTCGACAACATCAGCCATCAGTTCAACAGCCCAATTGAGGAGCGTTGCCTGAGTCGGGCGCAACATCGTCACGAGCTCTAGGAATTCTTCTTCAGAATTGCACTGCAGCACTTGTTCAGGGGAGAGGCTATCGAGCACACCTTCTGGAAGCTCCCTGAACCATGCCTGGACAAACGCATAGAGGAGGTTTTAGTTCTTTTCTTTTGCAAAAGCGGCATAGAATTGGTGTGCAATCTTTTGAAAGCAGGAAGTAAATGATAGCATAGCTTGAGAGAAATGTGGTTACATGAACATGGTTTTCTCACAATTTTGATCGGAGGATAATTATACCTTGATCAGGCTTGCCAAACAATGGACATCGATATCCTCAGGGACAACACCTTTGTTCAGCTGGTCCCTCACATGCTCCTCTTGGTCGTTTTCCGGGTTTATGCGAAAGATTCCTTCAGCCTGAAAAGGCAAAACTCAGAATGCACCGCAAATCCATGTTCCAAGTCATGAACTGCAAATCCATGTCAAAGAGAGTCAAAAGGGGCAACAAGGAAACATCCCAGTTTGTGATGCCTGACCTTTAGGCCTCCCTGGGCATACAACCTCTCCTGCATGAGCAACAGTATAGTGGGGACTGAGTTTCCCTTGCCATCGTAGGTGCACTGCATCGATTCGGCCGAGACACCAAAAACACTGGCACTGCAGGGAAAGAGAACTAATTTAAGCATCTTTAGTCACAATTCATCAAATTGATCCAGTTCAAACATCGAACAAATGCCCTCAGACTACCATTCGGCTTTGTTACAGTTACATTGTACTACTTGATTGGACATCATTTGGTAAGTTGCAAGTTCCAGTGCCCATAACAAATCTTGCAAAGACAGTATCGCAAAGTCACAAACAATGATAAATGTCCTGGAAAAAAAGATTAGGTACAAATGTACTGCAATCAGCTAGTACTCCAATAAGTCAAGCGTCCTATTGCACTCCCATAAGCGTTGTCTTATCCCGTTAGTAAATCCTACATTAACTGAACATGTTGTGCAATCTGCACTTCAGCTTGAACGCCTTCTCTTCAAAGCAAAGCTATCAATGGCTCCAAAATCAGTTCAACAACCGAATTGAAACGGGCCGAAACTCCATCCGCTTTTCCAGATCTACCTCTTTAAAGCTCAATTCTACTTAATATTTTAGAAATTACAATACCAAGATAAGAGGTTTAAAAATTTGGTGTAAACATGCTAGTTTATACTATATAGCAATTTACTCTGAGTCACCAACGATTTTTTCTGAACAGTGAAGAATCCACAAGAGCAAGAAGTGAAAAAAAGCTTTAAACTCCGAGGCAAAAATGCTAGATTTTTGTTGCAATTTTCCAAGAATCCCCAAGGGATTGTGGCGCAGAGCGGACGGATTCAAAGGAGAAGCTTTGAACTCAACCATGAGATGTGGGGGAGAAACGAAATGATGGTGGTTTTTACCTGGCGCTGGGGACGCGGCAGGGCATCTCGACCTCGAACTCGACGGGGAGGCCGAGGAAGCCATGGAAGCGGTCGAAGGTGACGTGCGCCACGTGGCGCACGTCCGTCGGCCACCCGATCTCCATCTCCCCCATCGCCGCCTCCGCCGCCTCATCCTCTTCTCCCGCTTCCCCTTCCCCCCACCCGCCGCCGCCGCTCTCCCGCTCCACCCTGCACGCCACCACCGACCTCCTCACCGCCGCGAGCAACACCTCCAGCACAGACAGCTGCCGCTCCTCTCCTCCTCCGCAACTCCTCCTCCTCCTCCCCTCTTCTTCCCCACCCCTCCTCCTCCGCCACCGCCCTTGCACCCTGACGGCGACACCACCACAACCCCCGTCATCTCCTCGCCTCACAGAACAACCAATCTCGCGGACATGGACGCCCTTCCCCTCTCCGATTCTCGGACACTTCGAAATCGAAACAACTGAAAAAAAATTCGAAATAACTGAAGAAATCGCCCAAATCTCACGGATCGAAGCTTCTCTCTCCGCTTCTCGGGAGGTGGAGATACGAAATCCTTCCTCTCTCTCTCTCTCTCTCTCTCTCTCCACCAATCAATGGCGTTCCTCTTCTTGGAGGCAGCGAGCGAGCAGAGCTGAGCTCAGCGAGAGAGCGGAGCTGCGGGAGCATTAATGAGGTGGGAGAAGGAGAGGAAAGGACCGGTATGTAAATAGTTTTGAAAGGGAAGGGGTTGGATCGGAAAAGTGCGGGCAGGATTCAAACTCTGACCCGACCGCGCCATTCTGGACGCAGCAGAAACTGAAAAGCGTATGACTGCGGCAGACTGAGTTATTTTTTTTCCTCCCTGTGTGCCTTTTTCATGTCACCAACAAAAAACTTTTGAAAATTTTTGTACTTGGGTGTTTCTAAAATGCAAATTCTTCGTAAGCATGTGTTACAAACTTGCAATGGAGGTGCTTGTAGGCCCAATTTGAGACGGCCTTTCCCCTAAGTATTGACAATTGTTTATTTGATTCATACGATAAATTAATATTTTTAAAAATAAATTTCACATATAACTTAGTAAAATAATTTTTTTGAGAAACTGTTTCTTATAAACATGGAACAAACAATCCATGGAAAACATATAGGGAAAAAAATCTAAAAATAACATGGCCGTAGTAGGAATAATAGACATGCTAGGGAGGGGTAGAATATACATTCAGATAATATTACGGCGGTCTGAAGTTTGAATATTGGATTATTGGAGGATAGGGTCATAGGAAAGAGCAAAATTTTCCATTTGTTATTATTGGACAGAAAATTTGAATATAGAAGAAAATTTTAATACTAGATTTTTGGATAAGAAAAACTACATATCCAAAAATCCATCTAGACCTCTTTTTTCGTTTCTTTATGAATTTCGAGGCATATCAAGCTCCAAGTGGCCAATAGTAGTATGATTATATGACCATTTTCCATTTGCCCATTTGCCATTTGTTTCGTAAGAATAAAAACTACATCTTCAAAAATCCATCTAGACCTCTTTTTTTTGTTTCTTTATGAATTTCAAGACAAATCAAAGCTCCAAGTGGCCAATATGATTATGAAAGGAGCTCCTATGAGATAAAGTCAGAGAGATATGAATCCGTGACAGGTAAGACCCACATATCCGAAGACATATTCTTTCTAACTTAAAGTTAAACTTAAACTTAAGTTAAAGGAGCCTCGTTGTATGATTATATGAGCACAACTTTAATGCTTGAAGACCCATGGTAGTCTTAAAAAGACACAGACCATCAGACTTGAGGTAACGGAAGAGAAGAATCTGTAATTATTTACAGTAGATACACTGATACAGTATAAAAACACTGTAATATTGCCGTTAGTACTTGTTCCTTAATAAATATTTACCAATTCACGTGCATCACATATTGTAGCACATTTAATCGCCCCATCAGTTGCAACCTGGATGTCTAGAACCTCCAAAAGTTAAGTAGTACATACCGACTTTATTGTGTAATAGGGCTTGCATCTTAGAGTGTGTTTCGATGATACCATTCTGTACATCTTTGATTTTTATCGCGCGTTTTTCAAATTATTAAACGGTGTTTTTTCAAAAATTATAAAAAATTGCTTTAAAATTATATTAATCCCTTAAAGTTTAAATATTTTAATTAATTATGTGTTAATTAACCATCCCGTTTTGTGTATGTGGGAAGATCCCAATACCTATTGCCAAACAGTCTTAGGTTATGTTTGGGAGTTCAAGTTCTCAATTCTTCTCATATGTTTTTTCACATGCACGTTTTCTAAACAGTTAGTTAATTGTATTTTTAAAAAAATCTATCAAAAATAGCTTTAAAAATCATATTAATATATTTTAAAAAATACCTAATGCTTAATTTATCATATGCTAATGAGTCGCTCAGTTTTACGTACACGAGGAATTAGTTTCCATCTCAAACTACCGAACAATGTCTTCAAGTGGGCTCGTCATGCAACCTAATTTTCTCAGGTCTCCTACAAGTATCAATGTTGATCTCATGGTAATAAAAGAGACATAAAATTTGAATGAAAAATTGCTCAATATCCTTAAAACTGAAACTATACATCTAGCCCTAAACTTTAAAATACATTTTTACAGGGACAAGTGTGTCCTGACCTTGTTTTTTCTATGTGAAACTTTAGCACTGAAATGATGGTGTGTTTTTTTATAAAAGTTAGTACCATGATACCGGCTTTCCATGCTATATACCAAAATCCCTGTGATCCATAATAGGTGGGATTTCTGTGAAATCTACTCTATAAAAAAAAACCAAAATCACAACCCCTTAAAAGATGGGGTAAAAATCACATTACGTTCCGAAAGATGGCAAGAACACATTTGCTCCGTTTTTTATAACCACTTCAGCTTCAGATGGCTTTGCTAGTTTGAACAGAGATTTTATCGATCAAAGGGACGTACACGTAGATGTGATAGGTAAACCCTGGTTTTTGCTTCGCTTAAAAAAATCTATTTGGATCTTAATTTGGATTTTCTTTGACTGTGCCGTAATGATCTCAGTGCATTCATAGATTTCCTCAAAATTTTACCAATTATTCATCCTAAATTTGAATTCAAATTCTATCTCCAAACCCTCTAAATTTAAATTCTGAAATTCAAAAATTGAGAAAATTAACTGTTTATTTGGGCCATCCAAGCCAGCCCATTTTCCCTCTCTCTTCAGCCCATTCTCGCCAAAGTCTCTTTTGCCACCCTTCTTCCTCTTCAGATCGGTTGCACGCGTACACCATGTGTTCGACGTAATGCCAAGCCAGCATCGCACCCACCAGACCGAAGAACGCACCGGTCCTCACTTTGCCTCGCCGCTCCTCCCGACCCCGTCGACCGTCACCGCCCATGCCTTGTGCCATACTGGTGACACCAGCCGCGGACCTCACCACGTCACCTAAAGTCCACACCGTTTGTCGCCCATGCCGACGTCCCTTCCGCCACGATTCCCAGCCGCACGTCGTCACCCCCTCGAAGACCGCCAGACCGGCTCCCACTGTGGCCGCCTTAGGACCTCTCGCCCAAACCTCCTCGCACGGCCTCGGCACCCCCGTCGACCCCGTGGACCGACGCCATCCCTGCCTCATTACCATCACGCCTATAAAACCCGATGCGCCACGCCACCACCTTTCCTCACTCCGCCGCAACGCCACCGGAGCCGCCCATCGATGTCCTCCATTCCGCTACCCCTCACCGAGCTCACTCGTCATTAGTCGTTCCTGCTCCTCCCCAACTCGAGCCCTCAAGATGTCGCCATCCCCGCTGCCATAGCACCTTCCCTGCCACCGCCTCCCTTTTCCCCTCTGTCCGCCCGAGGCCTGCTCGCCCCAAGCCGCCTCACCACGAGGGAGCCCCATCCCCTAGCATTCCCGCGCCAAAGCATGACCACCGCCGCACCCAAGGCCACCCCGAGCGGTTGCCGACGCTCGGGTGGAGTAGGACCGACAAGTAGGCCCCACTCACTAATTAATCTACCGAATAATGATCATCCTAATCCCATCTCCTCTCACCTACATGTGGCCCTATTGTAGGTTATCCCTAATTAATTCATCATTTGGTCCACGAGTCACTGATATGTAGGACCCACTAGCCCAATTACCCCTTTGTGGCTCGCCCACTCGCTTTCGGCCCATCAACTCTTGGGCTGCCCCGGCCTAGCCCATGCATTAGTGTTCCTAGTAGGCCGAGCCCATAGAACAAGAGGGAAATATTACTCAGAATATTCTTCTCAATTGTTAATAAATCTTTTCTTCATTTTAGAAATACAATTTAATTTCAAAAATTCATATCTCACAAACTATAAATTTCGTTCGACTCCATTTAACTTCCAAAATTGTTCTAAAAATAAGATATATCCAATGGCACTATTATTTATGCTATGTTTTATTCATTTTATTTGCCTTTGTATTGATTTTCTCTTTTACGTGTGTAGTTCCCGAGTTCGAGGAAGATCTAGATGACGTGTACGAGGGAAAAGAATCACCCTAGGAACAAGGCAAGCCATCTTTGACCATTTTGCTTCCTCTATATATATATATATATATATGTGCAAAATTATGTTGTTTGTGAACCTGCAAGTTTAGGTTACACTTTAAACTATTTGACCTCGGATTGCAAGCGCAACCGACATACCTACCCAGTAGCAGCACTCACTTTTCATAGTATGTTGATTTCCCCTACCTTTGATAAACCCACATATGATGCGTTAGTATCGTTATCTTCTAGATACGACTACCGAGGTAGATCGGCTTAGCCCTGCTGCAATTGTACTGTCATATGAAAAACATGGACTTTTACTATATTATTTGAAAAATCGATACTCCATATATCGGTATGGTTGTGAAATAAAACTAGTTTCTGAAATCGGATGATACGAAGATAGTGCCTATGTGGCTTGGCTTTGTATTGTCGTTAAGGACCGTTTCCTTTGGGAATTCCATCCGAACATATTATAGTGCGACCATACGGTACTATGGGGTATCCCTGGCTAAAGTAATTAGTTGGCTTAAGGAAGTTTAGTGCCAATAGAAGTGGACTCATATGAGTTACCACTCGTGAGTTCCAGTGTAAACGGCGGTGATAGCCTGCCCTGAACATCGGTCCTTCGTGGATCCTTCTAAAGGCATTATACAACCCTAGGTTAGCTTTCAAAAGGTCTTGTCATGAACCTCCCTTTACCGGCCGTGTTTGATCATCGTGTTGGGTGTCTGGAGTTAGCTCATGTCGTGTGGGTAAAGCATGCAACCTCTACAGAGTTTAGCTAAACTGTTCGAGCAGTCATGCCCACGGTCAAGGACGAATGTAAGGTGATTCTCTCAGTGTAGTTTTTGTTTGCCTGTGTTTTGCGAACTTGATTTGTGGGAACAGGGAAAACGTTTCCAAAGTTAGCCTGTATGACAAACAGAAAGCCTATGTGGCCTGAAACGGGACTGTGCGACTTGGGGTTCTAAGTCACTATAATAGAGATAAGTGTTTGCTACATAAGTTGAGAACAATCCCTCTGTTTGAGGCCAGAAGGCAGAAAAAAATATAATGATTGGTTGAAGCCGAAAAGAAACTAAGAAACCAGTTGTAGCTGGAAGGTGATAATGAAGTAATAATGGGTTGAAACCACTAAGAAACTAATAGAGAAAAAAGAGAAGAAAATGAAAGAGGAAACCTTATGACTCATTAACAAATCGTGACAAGTTGTTGGAAATGCAACTTGTGAACTGGGTTGAGGCTGTTAACAGCAAAATTTGGCAAGATATTGGGAGTCGAAGAACAAATTGAAGCGGATTTGGCGGGAGAAAGAATTGTTTTTAAATTTGACTGTGCATTGGCTAAAGGGTTGTATCGGCCTATACAGAATCGGACTCGGCCAGCCGATATAGACAAGGCAGCCGATACAATTAGTTTCGGGTTCAAGTTGGGCTCAGATTGAGGATTTGAAGTTATTGCCAAACAAGGATAGAGTCCATTACAGATAATTGTATCTATTAATTAGGAATATTTATGAGTCGTATTCATTAGGGATATTTTGATAAGATTCCGACTAAATGACTTATTCATATGTTGTCGACCCCCGATTTTGAGGACGGGAATCATTCGTGTTCATAGTACCATTTCCCTGGATCGAGTAGTTTGGTACCCACGAATACAATATTGAATTATCAGGTGCAAAGTGCACGAATAGTCTTACACCAGAAGTATTACAATATTAGGCCCGAAGGCAATAACATTACATGTAGGACCTACTGGTCTGGATACAACCAAAAGCAGAAATTAGATAAGATAGCAGACGGAAGGCAGCGACATGTCGATCACCTACAGGCAACGACTGGGGACTAAGACCTATTACGCTCCATGTCTTCATTCATCCTGGTAGTATGCGTACGAGTCCTCCAGGTCTTCCATGCCTACATCTGTAGGTTTGTGCGTATAACAAGGATGAGTACCCAACGTACTCAACAAGCCAACACGGAATGATGCACATGCTAGGGTCATTCAAAGGGTAGCTGTGGTTTATTTGCACAAAGCCAGTTTTCATAAATCATTTCATAAACCTAACATCTAGCCAGTCAAGTTTTAGTTTCAGAGTATGTTAAATCAGTGACGGTTCTGTTTGCCGTCCATCGTGATACCAAGGATGGTTTCCCGTCTTCGGATCGTCATGGTTTTTCTGGGGATTCTATCCCTTCTCGCAGGTCGAGAAGTTGAGTTCACCAGCTCAAAAATCATTATGCATACCAACCCATCATTTTAAAATTTATGAGTCTAGCCACGGGAGAAACTTGTCACGTCGCTCATTAACCGCGAGCATGGCTATTCGAATAGATTGATTAACTCACACTGCAGTGGATGTACACTTTACCCGTACTCCGCAACTGCTCATTGAATGAGCTTTCATCCCTCTATATGGGACGGTCATGGCAAAGCCTTTCGATAACCTCACTTTGGCAGTACCCGCTCCATGAACTTAAGTCCTCATGCACTCTAGCCGTCATTTCCTAGCAGTGCGAGGAGTTCTGGCGTTCCCGGGGTAAGAGAGAAATCTCACTTAATCTTTAAGTCATCGTTAAGTTTAGTTTATTATTCACATAAAGGCCTTTTTGTCTCATCACAATCACAGGCACTCTACCATTGGTAGGCCCAGGACACTCTACCCATTGGTAGGTCCTTAACTCAACACCTACACCTGAACCACTATGCAGGGATACTATCTCCGCTCGGCTATTTACTCCGCTAGGTCTATACCCATTCGAGAAGTACGGTTGTACTGGTTTGTTCTAAGTTGTAAGTCTCATGGCTCGGTCCTTAATCGACCAGGGGTGGTTCTTGCCTTTCCCGGAATCCACCCAAATCCAACCATCCGCCCCAGTATGAAAACATTGGTTTTGTACTTTCATTTTTCCATCAAAACTATTTCCATTATGATCGAGGCAATGTGGCGCTCATGTCTCCACATGCCATGTCTCAACTACCTTCCCTAAGATAGTTGCCCAAGCATATAATATTTTGTAAAAATATGAATATGCTAGATTCTAGTATAAGCATGGCTAAGCATTTTACCGAAGATATCCTCCGGTTATATCACATCGAGGGTTACAAAGAATATTTCTAAGGGTAATCAATATCAAGGCATGGTAGATCAAGCATAGGTATCCATTTGTGTATAGCATGCATGTTTTGAAGTTTAAATCAACATTATTTCACAAAATAGGATCAATATGTTCAAAGGGGAGTGTTGACTTGCCTTGCTCGTGACCTTGTTAGCTTGAGTCTTCGACGTTCTCGACGGTTCCCTCGGACTCTATCGTACGTGTGAGAAATCCAATTTGAATTCGATTAGAATTCAAATAAAATCCAATAAGATCCAATAAAAGCCAAAAGAATCACGAAAGCGGCTCCTAATACTAGGCTATGACCCTACGCGAACCTAGGTTCGAGTTTCGGCGAAATCCGAGTTAGGGCGAAAGAGTTATAAGGATTTGAATTTTTCGATTTAATCAAGTATGATGTGATATTTATTTTAGTCTAATATGTTTAAAGTTTGAGAAATATTAGAGTTGATGATTCAATTAATAAAAGAAAGTGGTTATCTTTCAATTTTGTCAAAATATCCATCGGGTCGAGAAGTCCTAGGGTTTATAATAATAGTTGATCCCAAGAATAATTCCCGAAGCTAAACACTACACTAATAATCTAGGTTTTAAGTCTAGCAATATATAAAATCAAGAATAATATTTTGACGACCAGCTTCAGACATAAATAATTTTCTTTGAAGGATAAATAAATGCTATGATTAAATATTTTGGTAGACATGTTTAATAATCGGTCCCGAATTATTTTTGAAATCCAAATTTGTTTCCGAGAGAATATATTTGAGAAAACTATATATTTTTGCCCAAATATTTTCCCAAATATTTCCCAAAAACTTTTTCCTAAATTTTCTAAATTGTCCCCAAATTTTCTCTTCTTCTTTCTTTTTCTTTCCTTCCCTTTCTTTCCTTTTCTTTTTTTCTTTTCCTTTTTTTCTTCCTTTCCCTTCTTCCCATCCTCTGTTTCCTCTGTTCTTCTCCCTTCCGCCTCTCTGCTCCAGCGCCGGCGATGGCGTGCACGACGAAGGTGGCCAAAACCCGGGAACCTAACAGGATCTACCCCATCTAGGAATCACGAGCTCTCCGATTTGGGGCTTGGTCGGGCCGGGAAGGCATCGGGGTGAGCCGGCGGCGGCGATAGGCTTGCGGCGGCGGTGGAGCTCGATGCCGGCACCCTCCGGCAATGTTTTGTCCAGAACCGGTGGCTTGTGAGCATCTATAGGCTGAGGGGGTGCTGCCTATGGGGTTAGCTGGGCTGGGGAGGGAGCAGGGGGAGCTAGCGACGACGGCCTGCTTGCGGCGGTGACGATGCTCGTCGCCGGCACGCTCCGATGATGGCATAACCAAGCGAACGGGTCTGCGAGCATCTACAAGTCTAGGCGAAGCTAACTAGGGGCTTGGATCGGCCGGAAAGGGGCGGTGATGATCTGGCGACGTGCGCACGGCGGCGGCTGAAACAGAGGGGGCTTGGCGCCGCTCGTCGCCGGCGAGTTCCGGCGACGCATTGGCTCGGGAAACATGGGGGAAATAAAGTTTAGAGCATGGAGATCGTGGAAGTACCTTCAATTTGGGAAGAACTCGACCGAGGGCGACGAATTTTGGATTTTCGCTTCGGGCGGCCGACGCTAGGGTTCTTTCGACCGGGCCCGATCTTTTGCAAAATTCTCAGCGCACAGGCTATGGCGGCTGGGGACTTTTGAGGGGTTTTACAGAGGGAAAGATGGCGATCAAGATTGGTGTATAGAGTTTGTTCTATCGAGGTCTATTTATATTGATTTCGCAGTGAGACCACGGTGGCGGTGCAGGGCACGGCGCGGCACTGTCGCGTGCGTCACAGGCGTGGCGCGCGCGTGGCCGACGTCGGCGAGGCGTGGGAACAGGACGGTGACGACGGCGGAATGGGCACGGGGAGGTGTAGCTGACGCGCGGAGAGGGGGCCTGGGGTGAAGGGCGATGCGTGGGCGTGAGGGGCGGCGGGACCGGGCGCGGCGAGCGGCGCTCGGGGTGGGGTTCGGGCACGGGCGCGCGAGAGCGGTAGGAGGGCGAGGGTGTCTGGCGTCGGCTCGGCGCAGGCACAGTGCGGCGACGTGGGGCACGGCGCTGCGGGCACAACGCACGGCGCGCGGTGGCGAAGCGGTTCGGGGCCCTGGGTATGGCGTCGAACACTTGGCGCGCAATGAATAGTGACCTTTCGCATTTTCCCGAATTAAATTTCCTAATTTCCCAATTCTATTTCCTTTCACCCCTAAAATTTAAAATAAATTCTAGCACACACCAAAAATTAAGTTGTAAAATATATTTTCACCCCTTTTAATCCACTTCTATTATTTATATATTTATATATATGTATATATATATATCCATATGTATATTTTGTATGTATACATATATATGTTCACATGTACATTTTCCCTCTTAATTATATTTAGAAATTGTTGGAATTTTATCCTAATGTTTTAATATTGTTCCCAAAAGCAAGTTTTATTAGAACATAGCTCTCCCTAATTTATTTTTATTTTCAACTATTTTATTCTTGCAACCACTCTTTCTTTTTTTAGGGTTTTGAAATTGCTCCCAATCTTATCCTTTTCAAAACAATTATTTATTTATTTTAACCTGCCTTCAAAGACTCGCGAATAAAAGGCAAATAAATACGACAAGGTGCAATCAATCAAAAGATTTTTATAAGTTCCGATTTTTATGTTTCGATTTTTAAAACTCCGGATTTTTAGGGTGTTACATATGTTTTTGTAATTTAGAAGTTTGAGTCCTGTCCAGCATAAATAAGTTTGTATATTTGGGTATAAATTGATGCCCAAGGTCTTGTAAGAAAACAACAATAATTTTAAAAACACTTTTCGCGCATCGCCACCTTAGTTTTCTAGGTTTTCATCTCGACGAGTTCTTATTTTGAGTTGGGTTACATCAGCTTCGATCTCCAACAAGGGGTAAAGCTTGTCATGATGGTTTATATCGGCGGGATTATTGTTTACATCATTTCGACACTCTAATATAGTTTATGCATATGCTTATTTATGATATATCCTAATTAATCCTAGTCAATAATTCTATTTACTTTTTATCGACTAAGCCTTGTTTAGGGTTTTGCTGATATCAATTAAACAATTTCGTCGATTCAAATTAGTTAAGATATCTACCATCCTGAAAATTAGTCAAAGGCTTGATTGTTTAGACTTCATGCTTCTTTTCATATTCAGTGCTACATCAATTGAGTTTGACCTACTAAGTCGTGCTTAGAATCGTAAAAGCTATGATGCCTTGGATTGCCAATAAGGGTAATATCGGGGTTTCAACCGATCTTACCTGGTATAACTTTTTTGCTTTAAGTCACATGATTTATTTTGCTTAATTGATTATATCTATCATCTTATTTAAGTTTATCAATCATTTAAATCTACTAAGCTTGTTATTAGCCTCGCACTGTCTCAGTTAGGTTTGATCTGTTGATGTTATAATTTGCTTAGTATATTTAATCTAGATTGATAATCTTATATAAGGTTGTATTGGAGTTTTAGCCGATATGTTATCTAATCACACAAGCTATTTCATCGGGTATGAACTAAGTCCATATAATTGTTAATTTGTTTAATCTTGGTTATAAGCAATTAATATTGTCTCGGTTTGGTCCGATATATCGTAATTACTTGTAGCTAAGAGAAAGATTAAATTAGCGATTACATGTTATTTATATCTACAGTCGATCATGATCGTTTTGTTTCTAACCTTCAGCATCTATCCATTGGCTAGTTATTTAGATCATATAATTATATAACAATTGACTTTATTAATATCAATTTTATGTTGCATCGATTGGGTTTGACCTATAGGATTGATTTTTGTTAAGGAAAATTTGTTTATGGTTATATCTAATCTGAATCTAGTTCATAACAGTATCTTCTATCTTACAACCAATTCGACTTGATCCATCGGTTAGGTCATCACTGATCGATTATTATTTTTTAACGTTTACCATGTCTTGTTGGTTGCAGGATAAACCGTCACGCTCGCATTCCACCGACGTTTTTGGACCTACACTGAAGCTAAGCATAACTCTTAGGCCACCGTGTTTTCGCATCGACAGAGGCGTGAGCTTCTTCCCGAAACTAAAAACATGGCACACTAGTGTTTTTTGCGAAACAAATGCTATTTTTGCAAATAAACTCCTTCCTTCTTTGTTGAACCTTGCATGAATACCTTTTTATTGGCTTGCTGAGAATGAAAGTACTCACCCTTACTCTATGTAAATATATAAGATTTGAAGGTGAAGTTGACGACCCAATCATCGAGGAATACCTTCAAAAGCAAGCACACTATGAAGACTTTTAGGGTTTTGGGACTAGTTTTAAAGTCATACTTGTGGAATAAATTAAGTGCTTAGTCATTTAGCTTAGCATATAGTCGCTCAGTTACTTTCCGTTGTTAGCTTCCGCTCTGATGTTATGCTATCTTTTGTTTTGTGGTTATATGTGATATGTCAATAATAATAATAACTCATGTAAGAACTATCAAAGTAATATAATAAAGTTATATATTTTGATCCACTGCTATTCTAAGTGTACCAGCTAGTGTATCCTGGGTGATACTAGTATCACAGATACAGGGGCGGATTTGCGCCCCGGACTGCCCGGGCTACAGCCCGGGGTGAGGCCTCCCTGCTGTTGAATCGCGTCGAGTCCGACGCCCTGCCTGCGCCTGTCCCTGGCCGACGCCAAGCCTGGCCGACGGCTGCCTGCTGCCTGCGCTGCGCCCGTCCCCGACCGACGCCTACCTCAGGCTGGCTCAATGGCTGTTGCTCCTTGGCAGCATATGTCTGTTCATTGTTAGTTATTTTTGTTAAATTAGGTGAAATATTTTCTAGTTGCTGCTGGAATGGGCATGATCCTGTCTCGAATGGATTAACAATGCTTTACTGTGGCATGCAATGTATGATTGTGAATTCTTCTATTGCTAGTTTTTGCAGAGGTCTGGTCATTGGGATTTTTCCCCCACTGATTGGGATGGGATCATGGGAGTGTTGTAAATGTTCTTGATCTGTTTTTTTCCTAAATTGGATTAGTATGTAGTACTAGAGTGTCTTTTTTCGTCCTCGGCCGACGCCTGCCTGCTGCCTGCGCCCGTCCGATGCCATGTCCCCAAGCCTGCGTCCCCTCTTGCCGGCAAGTGACAGAGGACATGAGGCATAGAATTTTTTATTAAAGAATGCTATTTGTATTTGGTAATTTTCTATCATCATCATAGTTTTATATATCTTTGAGCACTTTGAATTGATATCAATCTTTGTTATATCTATTAGTAGTATATTGTGTATAGCGAGCAAAATTTTTTTGTCCTTTGTTATATTTAGCCCTCCCCTTGATCCGTTTCTGGATCCGCCACTGCACAGATATGATATGACATCTCTATGCGAGATCCTTGTATTTGGGATGACGAGATCGGAACATCACAGTCACATATATATATGCCAAAATCTTACAATATGTTTCAAGCATGCGAAATCTTGATTTTTCATTTAACGTAGATTGATCCCAGCAATGGAGAATTTTGCACTGTAATTTATAAATCAATCGGCACGAACACGGAATCCTTTGCTAAGATTGATCGAACTCCATCAATTCAGATGAACTCCACGCTGCATCTCCTCTCGCACCATGAGACGCCGCCGACCTCGGCGACGCGCGGGGGTGGGGGTGGGGGCAGCACATTGACCCAGCCGACGGCGACACGACGCCGTGCTCGCGGTGGAGCGGGGTGTGGTGTGGCGGCGGACTTGCTCGATCGGAAGCGACATAGGCGAGACAAGAATTTTTAGCATTTTTAATTTTTTTAAAGATTTACAAAACTAATTTTCCATTTTGGAAAATTTCAAATCTAATCTCCTCCCGCCCTCCGAGAGGCGAGATTTAAAACGCCCTCCCGGAGGGCGTTTTTGCCGATGTGGCGACGGCCGTTGGGCGTCGTCGTCGTGCCGGCGGCAAATTTGTGAAGAGCCCCTTCCCGCCCTTACCAAGGGCGTTTTCCTTGTAGAAACAGGGCGCTGCAAAAGGCGGCCGCCCGCTTTTTGCAGGGCGTCCTCCTTCCCGTCCTTCCAGAGGGCATTTTTGCACTGTGGATTCGGGGGGCCGCCTGCAAAAAGGTCGGCCGCCTGGTTTTTTGCAGGCAGCCCCCTTCCCGCCCTTCTAGAGGGCGTTTTTTGTCCTTCCCGCCCTCTGGAAGGGCGTTTTTATCCTACATGCTGAAACCCTAACCCTAATTGGCTTCAACAGATCGATTTTTCCCACAATTCGTCCATACATATTGTTGCAAATCTAAATGTTATCGTGTTGTGTGATGAACCCTAATATTTGAGGTATTGTATGCATGTTGTTTGCATTACCTATGATCATAACATACTGTTTTAACCAAGTTAACTTAGTAGCAATGGTTAAGCAGCTATGTGCCACATTGTTGCATAAACCATTAGGTATGGATGATACAATACATGGCATATGTCTTATGCATACATGATACAACTTACTCATCCCCGACGAGTCAAGGCTCGGCTATCATACGGAACCGTTCTAGGGCGTTAAGCTTGTCATCAATTTTCTCTTTCCTTCTCGGTGTTGTACTCCTTTTGTGTTTCACATTCAGTTACTTTTAGGCCGTTATATTGGGGAATGACATTGTCGATCCACCTAGTGAATCCACACCTCCTTTGAATGCCCTGGTAAAGAAACACATGTAATCAGTTAGAGAGCCACTAGAGTGAAGATGTTTGCGGGATTGATAAAACGAAAGACGTACAACGAAGTCATTGTCTAAGTTGGGGCAAATGAAATATCTCTAGTCATATGTTCGTGGTTCAAAGGAGGTAGCCATCTTGCAACGATCCCTACAACCGCACATGGGGCGCTCCGACCATTTAGGGAAACCCAGTGGGTTGTTCCTCCAAGCTAAGGTTGCGATTTCGACACGACGTTCGTACTCCATCCATGCCTGAATGAATTGTTCAGTCGACTCAGGTTGTGTTACCATCCGACCGATCGAAGCAGGTTTAACCGTATCGATCCACTCTTCGTATGGACACTGACGTACATCCTCCTGGTTGCACATTTGTGATGTTCGGGGTTAGAAAATGGAACAAGCGAATAGGTTAAACAAGTAAAATGGTACTCATGACAAAATCATCATCCACAATCTCGGGACACACGAAGCATCTTTGCCCTCTAGTTGCTTGTCTTATGGATCTTACCACCTGGCAACGGAGACTACAGTGGCATTCTGGATGTTCCTGTCATGTGGGTAGTGCTAGCTGATCCATAGGCCAATCCAAAGATTCAGCACGAACCCGACGTTGGTACTCAGCCTTCCGTCGAAGGTAGTCTGACCTTGTTTCGCTTAGTGGGTAGTAGCGTGTTCCACCGGTTCGTGGGTTCTCCATATCTATCCACTGAACGAAGTTGCAGACCCGACTATTTGCCTGCATGAGGTGTTAACATGATGTACGATCAAGTTAGCATTTTCTATGTGAAGATTTTGTAGCAGAAAGCATTGCAGATAAGTCATACCCGATCAATGTTGGCGCATTAGAAAAATTGTCTCCCTCGGGTTTCCGTGAGGAGGGACGACGTAAGTATGCAGCCATCTCCACAATGGCATAACGGACGGTCACACCATGGTGGAATCAAACTGCTCAAAGGATGGAGTCGCCAGTGGAGACGCTCAATGAATGGATGATATTAGATCTCATTGTACGGGGAAATGTAGAAAACAGAATGCAGATTTGAAGAGCTCGTATTTGGATTGAAGCAATATATAGTGGAGGGAGGTCAAAGTTGACAGCGACATATCGTGTAGGTTTGTCACGGGGCAAAAGCTGAACGCGACGTATCGTGTAGGATTGTCACGGGGCAAAAGCTGATAGCGACGTATCGTGTAGGATTGTCACGGGGCAAAAGTTGATAGCGACGTCTCGTGCAGGTTTGATGCGCAAGATCGAATGCGCCGTCGTCTGCATCCGCTGGAATGTCATCTTCTGTTCCACCTCGTTCAGGTGAATGCCTGCGTCCAACCGAAGCATCATCGAGTCGATTTCGGCATTCAATGCCCGTGTGGCATCGGCCTACAAAAATCGAAACAAATTAGGTTCGTCGCTCAAATATACAGGAAAATCATGTTACGTTAGGAAGGTATTAAGGCCGAGAAATCATGATGTACCCCCATGAAGTAGTCCTGGTCTCGGTGCCTGGGGTAGGTGTCCGTGACCGCTGCCTGGTGCTGCTGCTACGTGGACGATGTGAAGGTCACGCGCGGACGCGTCCGTGGTAGGTACCACCGAAGGTAGGCAGTGTAGTTATCCTCTGAGTGGTCGTAGATCTCGCCAGTCACCTCCTCTGTGGCTATCAGCCAGTCCACCACGTATTGCTACATACGTGGTTCCCAGAGGGTGCCTGCCTGCTGTCTCCGTCGAATCAACCTACGTACACAGTAAAGGTTAACTATCGTTCCATTTCATTCGACACAACAGTAGTAAAGTTGAAAGAGTACTCACTGGTGGTCCTGGTGGGGAACGGCAACCGGTACGTCTACCGGGAATCCCTGTCGCAGTCCGAACGGCCTCATCACTTGGCCTAGGCAGTGAGGCTCGACGCATATGTCGTACACCATCGGGATCAACGTCATCCAGTAAGCCGAGTCGCGCGTGCACAACGACGAGAGGCCTAGAGGCGCTCGAGCTGCGACCGCCTGCTGCGTGTACGGCTCCCAGACAACGTCCGAAGGCTGGAGACGGTCCAACTCGAACACGAAGTCCGGGTAGCTCCGTCTCACCTAAGCGTGGGCATAACAGCGCTGCGAAAATGAAAGAATCTAGTGGTTACAAGTTTCGTTGAACACAATCTGAAAATTTGAAACAAATAACAATTTATACTTACGTTGCGGCGAAACCAATACGTGCCCATCGTAGGCCCGTCGGCTGGGATCTCGAATGCGGGTGCTGCGTCGTAAGTAGCGGTGTCGACGATCGGTCGGCCGATCATGAACCGCTCTGCAACCCAAAGCTGTAAAAGCAGAGGGCAGCCCGTGAAGATCACTCCAGGATCCGTCTTCGTGCACGTGTCGCATAGCGCATGATAAGTGGTTGCGAGTACTACTGAACCCCAGCTCCACTGAGGCACGAAGCCTATCTCCGCATCCGCTATCGATCGGGCATAGTGGATAAGCCCCCTCTCTACTGTGTTGCCAGACGTGTTGGTGAACATCACCCACCCGAAAATCCGGAGCAGGTAGGCCTCCAACGAGCGTCGCAAGGAGTACTCGTCGGCGTCGGGGTGGAGCTTGTTGGCCTACAAAAGGAGAAAACCATGTTAACAATCATAATTTTAATGAAAAGTAACGAAGTCTTCAAGTGAACTTACTGTGAACTGCATGATCCAAGTCTTCGTAGGCCCGGTGGTGGTGTAAGGGTAGATCGCCTAAACAGCGGGGAGCTTCGGTAGCCTCATCACGTGAGTGAATCGTGCAGTGATGTCCTCCCTCCATCCACCAATAGCATCCACAAGCCCAACAGCCTCTCCGGCCAGTGGTAGCCCTAGCAGGTACAAGACGTCCTGCAGCGTCGGTGCCATCTCCCCACAAGGAAGATGGAAGGTGTGCGTCTCAGGACGCCACCGATCCACCAAAGCAGCTATCAGGGATCGGTCCGCATCCCACCGTCTCGTCTGGTCGTGCTCGTCGGCAAGCGCCTCAACAAGACTGCAAATCGCGATCAGGCCAGACTCACGCAACCTGCATACCATCAAGTATAATATTAGTGTCAAGTATAATATTAGTGTCGTAAATTAAAAGAGTATAATCGTACCACTGGACGTGTCACGGATCGACACACAACAACTCGCGTGACGGGCGTGGATGAAAGGTGGTAAGCTGAGCACCCTTCACCGCCGACAAGTACGACCTGTGCTCCTTGTCCACCGACCTGCTGAAAAGAGCTGGTGTATCGTCCGCCGTACCTGCATGAATACATGAATACATTAATAAGCAATTTATAAGAAAAAATAAAACAACATGAATACATGACATAAATGGTCCATTATATCTCAACATTACAAAAAAGTGCAAGTCTTAATTCAAACTACCAAACACAACATATAAATATCACAACAACATAAAATAGTTCATGTCTCACAATGATACATATTACACGCACGACAGATGGCAACAACATAACAAATATTACAAATATCGGATCACCACTAGATTGAAAGGAGCAAAGAAAATAATCAAGCCATTGCATCGCCAGCGGACGACGTAGTCGCCGCACGAGAACGTCTAGGACGTGGTCGCCTCGTTGTTGTTCCTTCTCCCGATGGACGACTGCCATCGGTGGCCTGTCCAGATAGACCCGCACCTGTGACAGTTGAAGTTTCTAAATTTTTTGGGCATTTTTTATATGTATGTCCACGCTCATCGCATTTGCTGCAACGTAGGGTCCTTCCCCCGACCTCCGACTCGTCCATGTCGTTTCTGATGCGTCTCGACTGACGCCATCCCTTTTTCAGCCTTAACTTTGACGGATCTGGAATGTAGAACACTTGTGGCTTTAGTGTTGTGTACGATCCAAATATCCCAAAATCATATATCTCCTCCTTCCACGTATGAAAAATTGATTCTTTCCTTTAGTACGGTGACACATAGATATCGGGAACTATGCCGTAATCCCCAGCTGCGGCAAGGACGTGTGAGCAAGGCAGATGTCTAAGCTTCGGCTTCATACAGCTGCAACTACAACCACCCTCCGCATGAAGCACATATTCCTGCATAGCTTGAACACGGTTGATGTTGCGCCTTCTCCTATCGATACACATGATCTCGTACCTATGAACTTGGGTTTCTTGGGGGATTACTGTGTGCTTCACAACCTTTAGAATTTTGTCTTGCATATATTTTGTCACCACATTTCCAAATACAATGCTGTTATCGACCATCAAAGGAGAAATTTTTCTTAAATATGTCCCTAAAGTATGCCTGAGTGCCATGAAGGATAAATTCCACAATACCCACCAATGGGAGCCCCCAAACTCCTCGCATCACCCAGTTGTATACCTCGGCCAGGTTGGTTGTCATTATACCATATTGAGCTCCGTCAGTGTCATACAACAGAGACCACTTTTCTTTCGCTTCATTCTCTATCCAATGGGAGAAATTACGTATTGATGGTGCAGACCTTCTCATTGTTGGCGGGTCATTATGCAATGGACCAAGAGGTACTGCAGGCTCGCCATCCTGTGGCCAATGAGATTGCTCGTCGGTTTGCTTCGTTGTCAGCTCATCCAACCTCTCTCCATATCTCATTGAATTTTTCTCTTGATTCGACCACATAGCCTCCGAATAGATCCATCGGTGCTTGTTCTTGAATTGTTTGTAGAAATTGGCTCCCATATGCCGCATGCACCACCTACTCCGAACATCAGGCCACCTAGCTGGAAGTCCCCTCTCCGGCCAACCATTCTGAAGATAGTCAATTTCCCTCAGCATGCCCGCATGACGATCATGAATGAGACAAACATTGGGCCTCATACGAACGACTTGGCATCGAACTCTCTCCAAGAACCAATACCAGCTTTCGGTGTTCTCACTCTCGACAAATGCAAACGCCATAGGTAACACCTGATTGTTCCCATATGCTCCAATCGCCGTCAGTATCTGACCTCTGTATTTTCCTGTCAGAAAGGTTTCATCTATGCACAGCACAGGGCGACAAGTGCACAAATGCGTTGATGCAAGCACCAAGCGAGAAAAAGGCTCTTTGCAGCACGCTCTTGCTCGATTCAGTAGATGATGGAAAAGTCTGAATGTCGTAGTAGGTATTGGGGTTTCTCTGAGCAATGGTGGCTAAAAGACGAGGTAAATTGTCATACGATGCTTCAAATGTGCCATACCTCATCTCCAATATTTTTTGTTTCGCCCTCCAAGCCTTGGAATAGCTGATAGTATACTTGAATTTGTTTTCAATGTGCCTAATAATGGAGCCTGGTTTAAAGTCCGTGTTTTTAACAACATCGCTGTACATCTCACCGGCAACAAACGCCGAGGTGATGTTGCGGTGGTACTTATCTACCCCCGGCAACAGACATGTGTGCTCACCAACAATGCTCACTTTCCAATAGTCAATCCATTTCCCCTTGTATGCATGAACGCGCCACGGACAATCATCCTTCATGCACTTCACATTATACACATAGTTCATAGACTTCACCACCCTAAACTCTCTATGCAAAGAGACCGCCCAATGCTTCACCACCTCTTTCATGTCTTCCTTATGAGCATACCTAGCACCCTGGATTACCTCGTTATTCTTATATTCAAATGAAACCTGCTGCCCCTCCGAGATAACAAGCTGAGAGAAATCAGCTTGTTTCCAATCCACGGGCATGACATCTTCTTACTTGTTCGATGATCCATCGCCCTCCGCCTGCTCATTTTCAGAATCCTCCCTCTCCATTTCTTCAACAGTTGCTTCGATTCTCTCCCCCTCGTCCGCCACGCCTATCGCCTCCTCCAAGCTTGCTTCATTGCTCAGGCCTTCACCATACTCTGTTTGCATTGTATTACTGCTATCGATTTCGTGCAATGCCACAAAAATAACAAGGGGCCAGGACCTTTCAAGTGCCATGTCCACATAACGTCTTCATGACTCAGTGTTATCTATAGGCATAAGTTCCCAATAATATCCTTCTGTTGCACGACTTACTACAACGGATAGAGACATTGTGTTCACTCTTGTATCCACTTTAAATCCACGTAGCAACCAACTATAGACTGACTCAAATGTTTTATCGGCTGGCCTATCGATGCCCTTCTATTTTATCCTAAATTCTGACAGATCTACACCTTCTGGACTGTATCTAACGTTGCCTACCGTGAACTATCTGAAATATGACCTTACTTGCTATAGTGCCTGACAAACAAATTGAAACTGAGTTTATTCCATACTATGAATACGTTGCCTAGATGATTATGTGCCTAAGTTAATTTCTTTAATAATATATTCTCTGGTCTATATCTTAAAATATCCCGAATCAGTTTGTTCATTTGATCTACCTCCAATCATACCTCTTTTCTACATATGTTCATCTAAATCTGACAAATTTTCTAAACTAAATTAAATTAAATCGTACTTTGTACATAAACATATTTAGATTATCAACAAAATTGTACGCACGATTATCCAAATTGGTTTGTCCTAGCTCACATTGGCTAAAATAAATCATGTTCTCATTTTAACATCTATATCATAGTGCATAACATCTTTTCACATAATATACACATAGATCCGAACATATTCTACCTAAGTTATCTAAATATTCTACCTAAGTTAATCTCAATTAAATCATGTTGATCTAAATTAAATCATCTATTTTACAAATCTAAAATTAAATATTCAATAACTATTCAAATATTAAAAAAATCATTTTCCCTAATATTGAATTTACAAACTAACTAACAAAAAAAGTACGACGGGATAATACATTTACCTCGGATGGAGTATGCAATCCGACAGGGCTTCGCCGCTCTCCTTCCTCTTTCTCACCCCTCTCTCTTCTTTTTTCTTTTTTTTGATTTGGGAGGCTGCAAATGAGGTAAAATTCGTTGACTCGGCTTATATACTGTCCACCTAAAAACACACTTCCAAAAGACGAGAAGGGCAAAAAACACAATCTGGAAGGACGGGAAGGGAGCCGCCTGCAAAAATACCAAGGCGGCCGCTCTTTTGCAGGCGGCCCTGTTTCTAGAGGGAAAAAGCCCTTAGTAAGGGCAAGAAGGGCTTTTGCAAATTTATCGCGCGCGCGAGATGTCGTCCAATGGTGTCTACCACGTCGATAAAAACGCCCTCTGAAAAGACGTTTTTTAAATCTCGTCCTCCCAAAGAACGAGAGGAGATTAGATTTGAAATTTTCCAAAATAAAAAATTAGTTTTATAAGTCTTTAAAAAAATTAAAAATGCTAAAAATTCGGCGAAGCGAATGGGCCACTCGTGACCAGGAATCTCGTTTCGGACCACTCATCACGGCACAGCCGCTCTCGTTCCGGCCCATTAGGTATGGCCCGCACGTATCCTGCACTGCCTTTCCGGCTCATATAAAATGGGCTGCATGTGGCCCAGACTGCTGTTCTGGCCTATGAAATGTGGGCCCCTTGTGCACCACAATCCGGTGCCCTGCGGCCCAACTTAAAATGGTCTGAAATCTGAAATTTTGGACTGCACATATGCCATTTGGGCGCACGATGAGATGCATGGGTTGGCAAGTCGTTTTCGAGGCCCATCAGTTTACCATCTGAGCCTCACGTGCATGTACGTTAAGTTCTTTTTTTTTTAAAAAAATGAAACGTTAATTGTAGTGATCGATCTTGGCATAATTTCTCATTATTTTTCATCATATGTGAAATTCGATCACGAGAATGCGTTTTCTAACACTTACTCAAAGAGATAAAAGCCAATAATACATCTATAATTTCACTAAAATCCTGTCAAAAACTCACCTACATATACGTAACATTTGTGAATAAAGGGATTTAAACCATGGTGAATAAAGTTATGCATGACTTCATCACTGCACTACTAGTTTTCCCCTACACTAGAATATTTGATATCTTGGTACCGAACCGTTAAATTTCTCCCGAACTACAAAAAGGCAAGAGCTGTCTTTTAGCTAAAAAATCCAAATGACCTATAAAAGTTGGAATTTGCAAGAGAGATGTCAGTCTCTTTCCTCAGACCTCAGAAACAGAACTCTGAATTTGCAACTGAGATTCTATAAGTGCAAATTATGTTCATGCATTGGTTATTACAAGTTCTTATGCTTGAGGCTTTGATACATGAGGCAGATGCAAAATCGAGGGGACTGGCTTAATATCTATATCATTACCTCCATTTTCATTGTTCAAATATAGCCACGAGTCCCATGAACTTGAGCACCGGGAAAGGAAATTCTGATTTTACCTAGAAGAGAACATATATAGGATTGAAAGTTATCAGGAATAATACGGGGATTGCAACTTCTACATTGCTTCGGAGTTCAATCCACGATCTGATCACTACTGAAGAAAGCCACAATTGTCCCGGTTCGTAACCCTCAGTAGTCCCGGTTGTCAAACCGGGACTACGAATCCGGGACTAGAGATGAGCGATCTCTAGTCCCGGTTAAATAACCAGGACTAGAAATACATCTTTAGTCACGGTTGAAGTCATCAACCGGGACTAAAGATGGCGGAGCCACGTGGCCGGCTCCGTCATCTTTAGTCCCGGTTGGTGGCTTCAACCGGACTAAAGATTTTTTAATTTTTTTAATTTGCCCTTTCTCCAGCCCACGCCCTCGATTCTTTTGTTTTTTCTTGTCAAAATCCTAAAATCATCACGATATCTGAAATCAAATATCACGATTCACAAATAGCAATGAACAATACATATCCACATATCAAATACATCTTCAATATAAAAATCACAGATCAAATACTATCACAAATTTGTTCACACATATATACAATAAAATCCACTATATACAATAAAATACAACAACATCAATTTTTTGCTCGGCTCGCCGCTGCTCCCTCGCCGCTCCCACTCGCCGCTCGCTCGCTCACCGCTCCGCTCTCGCTCGCCGCGGTGAGAAGATGACGCTCCGCCGCCGCCACCTCCTCCCCGTTGCCGCCATTTCCTCCCCTCCCCTTGCTTGCCGAGGGGAGGGAGAGGAGAGGAGAGGAGAGAGGGAGAGGAGAGAGCTAGAGAGAGGGAAAAGATCCGAAAATGTGCTAAGTGTTGGATCTGTGGAGAAGACGATGCGAACCGGGATATATATAGCCAATTCATCTTTAGTCCGGTTGGTGGCACCAACCGGGACTAAAGATAATTTTCCGTTATTTTCAATTCATCTTTAGTCCCGGTTGGTGGCATCAACCGGACTAAAGATAATTTCCCGCTATTTTCAATTCATCTTTAGTCCCGGTTGTTGTCACCAACCGGGACTAAAGATAATTTTCCGCTATTTCTAATTCACCTTTAGTCCGGTTGGTGCCACCAACCGAACAAAAGATAATTTTCCGCTATTTTTCTAATATATTTGGTCCGCTAGGTTAACAATTAAATAATTCATTAAATAGGGTCAAATTAAATTCATTAAATATAGGTTTAAAACAATAATATTAAAATTTAATCAAACATAGATAATCCTAGACATTAATGTGCTCCTCTAGATATTGTTCCTCTTTTGCCCCTCGATTTTCTTTATTTTCATCTGCTGTTGAGCAAGAGAGGAAAAATTTAACTTTTTTGTTTTATTTTTTTTATATTTTTTATGGACTTAGGAGCACACGAGAGGTAACTACATAAAATTTGAGCGTAAACAAGCAAAAGACGTGGCCTGTGGAAAATTCGGAAGACACGCTCAAAATCGGAAAAAGCTTCGGGCTCGAAAAGGCAATCTTATGAGGCTTTTTGGGAAAATAAAATCGCCGAACATGGCGAATCTCCGAACGAACGCATCCGAAATTTTTTTTGATCGATTTTCATATATGAAACGTCTCGATCGGAGTCCGTATGTGAAAGTTATGACCGTTTTAAAAACCGACTCCGAGTTAGAGGACGAAACGGGAACAATGCGCGTAAAACTTGTTAAACGCGCATAAACTAATGTGACGACCAGGGTTTATATGTCTTTATCAATATTGTACATCCCTCCGATTCGTATATTATCACCAAAATAATTTTACAAAAGATTTTGTATATTGAGAATCATTAGTTAATAACAATATGATGATATGTAATAACAAAATTAAACCTTCCTTCTATCTTCAATCACCCACCTCCACACAACACCACACTCTTCGAAATTACAGATACTCTTAAATTAATTTTTGGCCATTTGAATCATGTAGCAAAATTTATATATTTTTATTAGGTTCGTTAAAAAATAAGCACATTCACTTTTGTCCGGTAACACCAACCGGACAAAAATAGCATCTCTAGTCCGGTTGGTGTTACCAACCGGACTAAAGATGGTGTCGAGAGCTGTCGAACACTCGCGAGTGCCGGACATCTTTAGTCCCGATTTGTAGCACCAACCGGGACTAAAGATAGCATCTCTAGTCCCGGTTGGTGTTACACGGGACTAAAGGTGTCCGGCGCTACGATAGGCTCGACAACATTTGAACCGGGACTAGAGGTGATCTTTAGTGCCGGTTCGTGACACGAACCGGGACTAATGTTCCTAGACTTTTTAAACCAGGACTAGAGATCATCTCTAGTCCCGGATACAACTCAAACCGGGACTACTATGGTTTTTGCCATTTCAACCAATGATGGTTTCTCCAGTAGTGGATTATGAGTACCAGTGCAACTGCGCGACACGATACTGATTTTCCACAGTGGTGCAATTCTCACACGATACTGAGACAGTGTCGTTATCATGCAATGCAAAACAAGTAGCTGTCAATTAAGCAATTGCTAAATTCATTCACACGAAAAGTTTTTTCTAAAACTAATTTAACTTAACCCCATCGTTATTGTGGAGATTATGGCAATCGGGTATCTACATGGCAAGTTTATCCGACTAAAAATAGGGATAGATTGTACCTGCCATATTTGTAAACCAAATATGACTTGGGTGTTACGTTGCCGATTGAGATAAGGCAACGGCCCATAGTCACGGTTTGGTAAGATTGAGGAAACCGACTTAGAGTAAGATAGAGTTTCCGATCTGTAAGCCCGCCTCCCAAGACTATATAAGAGGGGTAAGGGGCGTCCCTTGAGGGATATGCGATATCAGAAGTTAGATCAGCTTTTAGCTTTCAGCCTTAGATCACGAGATCAATAAAAACACTCGGCGGATCGAATCCCCGAAACAGGAATAGGGTATTACCTCACGAGAGGGCCTGAACCTGTCTAAATCTCGATTTCCATCTAACCCATTGTGCTTGGCGATCTTGACTGCACCCCCAAAATTCTATTGCCGAAACCAAGTTTCGACAGTTGGCGCACCAGGTAGGGGCCCGCGCGTCAAGACTCCTTCGACAATCTCGCCGACAAGCGTGATGGGATCTTCTTCAGGATTCGGCGACTTCACCGCCAACAACTTCGACAAGTTCTCCTCTTCCGACTTGGATTCGAACCAGTCGGAAGGAGAGACCCTCTCGGCGCCGTTCGGCCTCCCGAATAGCGCCAAGATCTTAGACGACATCTTGAAGTCCAAGATGCGGTCCATCCTCTCCAACGAAGGAATTCACTCGGCACCGTTCGGACTACCGAACGCCGCCGGAATCTACACCGATCTCCTCATCTCCCCAACAGAGACGATCCACTCGGAAGAAGACCTCTCGGCACCGTTTGGATTACCAAACACCGCTGAGATCTACGGCAAGCTCCTCTCCCCTGAGTCGAGGTCGACCCACTCGGAGGAGTCCGCGTCCTCAAGCTCTGACTCGGACTGGAACGATCCAGATCCGAGCTACGCAGGATCGAGGGAGGTCGCCGTCATCCTCCAGCCGTTCGGATCATGCTCATCTTCGGAGCTCAACGAATATCTCAGCTCCGCCGGCTTTGACGACCTCTATGGCATCCCCTCGGACGAAGCCGACGACTCCGACTGCAACAAGGACTACGAGCCGAAGTGCTTCGATGTCCTCATGGCTGAGGTGGCCGAGTCCGACTCAGCCATGGCCTGCAGGCTTGCAGAGAAAGAGCGAGCCAGGATCGAGCAAGAGCGCAAGCTGGCGGAGGAGGAGAAGAAACGCAAAGAAGAAGCCGACAAGGGAAAGCAAGATCTACGGGCAGCCGGATGGTCCGCTCAGGAGGCTATTCTTCAAACGCGAGTCCGCAACACCAATATCTTCCAGACGCCACAACAGAACGCTGTTGCTGCCCTCACACTCTTGGACATCGTCATCGAGACGACACCCCCCGATGTGACTCCAATACTAGACAAAATCAAGACCATCGTCGCAGCCACAGCCAACGGTCATCCCTCCACCTCGGCACGAAGGCCGACTGAGTCTGTGGCCGAAACGCCCGACAAAAGCCGGCTCCCGCCACTAAGGTCAGGAGACTACAAGAGGCCCGAGCCAGACCGGTCGACAACTAGGCCAAGAGGCCCACGCCACGAGTCCACGCAGAAGCATCAGGAGCAAACGGTCGACTCCCGCGATAAGCGACATGGACGTCCACCCGTCCACCACCGCGTCCGCCGCAACAACAGCTCCAGCTACCGAACCAGCCAACCAAGGACCCCGCCGAGCGATCTATGGAAAGTCCTCGACCGCCGCTACCAAGAGCGAGACCAACGCACTCGGGAAGATCGGAGGGGATCACCCGATAGCAACGACGACGGAGTGCCAGCTTTCACTCGGGAGCTTCGCCGAGTGCACTGGCCGAATGGATTCAAGCCAACAGGAATAGAGAAGTATGACGGCAAGACCGACCCCGAGTCGTGGCTTACCGTGTATACTCTCGCCATCCGCGCAGCAGGCGGCGACAACAAGGCTATGGCCAATTACCTGCTCGTGGCCCTCACCAACTCAGCCAGGAACTGACTCACGAGCCTGCCAAGAGGCTCGATCGGCTCGTGGAGTGAGCTGAGGGACCACTTCATCGCCAACTTTCAGGGCACCTTCGAGAGGCCCGACACCCACTTCGACTTATACAACGTCATCCAGAAGCCGGACGAGCCTCTGAAGGATTACATCCGGTGCTTCTCCGAAAAGCGCAACAAGATCCCCAACATCACCGATGACATCATCATCGCCGCCTTCCATAAGGGAGTCCGTGATGAGCTGTTAATCGGGAAGTTCGGGCGCAAGACACCAAAGACGGTGAAGCAGATGTTCGAGACGACGAACTCCTACGCCAAATCCAATGATGCCATTAAAGCAGCGCGTCAAGACCGGCCCGACAGGAGGGATGACAAGCAGGCGGGAGGAAGCCGGAATCCTAAGAAGGATAACGGCAATAACAACAATCAAGGCCAAAAGGACCGCAAGCGCCGATCCGAAGATCTGGTCGCCACAACTTCCAACTCCCAACGCCGCCCTCGAGTCGCGGCCTACGATGCCATCATGAATGCTCCATGCACTCATCATCCCAATCACAAGCATGCGGCCAAGGACTGCTTTATCTATAAACAGTTCGCCGAGCAGTACGCGGCGCAACTCAACAAGAAGCCGATTGATGAGGCTGGTCCATCGGGCGCCAAGAAAAACAACGCGGCTGAGAATACCAAACCTTTCCAAGACCCCATTGGTGAGCTCAATCACATCTTCGGGGGGCCGTTAGCCTATGAATCCAAGAGGAAACAGAAGCTAACCGAACGAGAGGTCAATGCGGCGCAACCCGAAGTCACTCAATACCTGTGATTGTCGGAGGTGGCCATCACTTTTGACCGCTTGGATCACCCCGACCGAGTGGTTCACCCGGGGCGCTATCCACTCGTCTTGGACCCGGTGGTCCGCAACATCAGGCTTAAGCGCGTCCTCATCGATGGGGGCAGCGCCCTCAACATTCTATTCGCCAAGACCATGGACGAGATGCAGATCCCGAGGGCCGAACGGAAGGCAAGCTCAGCCCCCTTCCATGGAGTTATCCCGGGGCTGTCATCTACACCACTCGGGCACATCTCCCTCCCGGTCACCTTCGGAGTTCGAGAGAACTTCCGGACAGAGAACGTCACTTTCGAGGTGGCCGACTTCGAAACGGCCTACCACGCCATCATCGGAAGTCCTGCGCTCGCCAAATTCATGGCGATCCCCCATTACACCTACCTATGCATGAAGATGCTGGGTCCCAACGGCGTCATCACTCTTCGCAGCGATGTGAAGCAAGCCTCCACCTGCGACAAGGAGAGCTGCGACATGGCCCAATCTCGCGAGAGATTGCGTGGCCAGCAAGAAATCTAATTGGCCGCATCGACTTCGAGGGTGAAATCCCCGCAAGAAGATAGCCAAATCGGGATCCACGACGCCAAGACCACGAAGATCTTCCTTGATCCATCGGATCCCTCGAAAACTGCTGTAATCAGCGCTGAACAAGATCCCAAATAGGACAGCGCGCTCGTCACCTTCCTCCAAAATAATAAAGATGTTTTTGCTTGAAAACCATCTCGATATGCCCGGAATTCCTAGGGAGGTGATCGAGCACTCTTTGCACGTCAAAGATGACGCCAAACCGATAAAACAACGATTACGCAGATTCGCAGGGATCGAAAAGACGTCATCAAGGAAGAGCTCACAAAGCTCTTGGCTGCGGCTTTATCAAAGAAGTCCTACATCCCGACCGGTTAGGCCAACCCAGTTCTGGTCCGTAAGAAGACGGGGCAATGGCGCATGTGCGTTCACTATACCGACCTCAACAAAGCCTGCCCCAAAGATCCATTCGGGCTGCCTCGCATCGACCAAGTCATAGATTCAACAGTGGCGCCAACTCCGAGCTTCTTGGATTGTTACTCGGGCTATCACCGGATCGGTTTGAAAGAATCCATTGCTGAAGACATCGTTCATCACGCCGTTTGGGGCCTACTGCTACATCACCATGCCTTTCGGCTTGAAGAACGCCGGCGCCACATACCAACGCATGATCCAGAGGTGTTTTCAGACGCAGATCGGCAAGAACGTGGAAGCTTATGTCGACGATGTCGTCATCAAGACCAAGTAGAAAGAAGACCTGATCGCTGACCTAGAAGAAACTTTCGCAAACATCCGGGCCTTCAGAATGAAGTTGAACCCGGAGAAGTGCACTTTCGGCGTCCCATCAGGTAAACTGATCGGCTTCATGGTGTCACATCGCGGCATTGAAGCCAATCCAGAGAAATCAACGCTATCATGAGCATGAAGCCCCCGAGTAACCAGAAGAATGTCCAGAAGCTCACTGGCTGCATGGCGGCGCTAAGCCGTTTCATCTCTTGACTCGGTGAACGAGGCATGCCCTTCTTCAGATTGCTAAAGAAAACGGACGACTTTCAATGGACCACGGAAGCCCACAAGGCCTTTGAAGATTTTAAGAAATTCCTTACAACGCCGCCCGTCCTGGCCTCGCCTTAGCCCCAGGAGCCCCTGCTGCTGTACGTATCAGCCACTCACCAAGTGGTTAGTACGGTCCTCGTGGTCGAGCGCAAAGAAGAAGGGCGGGTCCAGAAGATTCAGAGGCCAATCTACTTTGTTAGTGAAGTATTGGCAGGAGCCAAAATTCGCTACCCTCAGGTACAAAAATTGCTATATGGTGTTCTGATAACCACGAGGAAACTGGCACACTATTTTCAGGGTCACTCGGTCACCGTCGTCACCTCCTTTCCACTTGGCGACGTCATCCACAACCGGGAGGCAACTGGGCGCATTGCTAAGTGAGCTCTAGAGCTGATGCCACTAGACTTGACTTTTAAGGCGATGACGTCCATAAAGTCACAAGCCCTGGCGGATTTCCTGGCCGAGTGGACTGAGCAACAAGAAAATGTACCTCGGAAAGACCTCCAACACTGGACCATGCACTTCGACGGATCCAAGAGGATCACCGGCTTGGGAGCAGGAGTTGTGCTGATCTCCCAGACTGGGGAAAGGCTAAGATACGTCCTCCACCTCCACTTCTCCGCCTCACATAACGTCGCCGAGTACGAAGCCCTGCTACATGGACTGCGGCTCGCAGTTTCACTCGGGATACGTCGGCTCATCGTGAAAGGGGACTCCCAGCTGGTCGTCAACCAAGTAATGAAGGACTGGTCCTGTCTAAACGACACCATGGAGTCCTACCGACAAGAGGTCCGCAAACTTGAAGACAAGTTTGACGGACTCGAACTATCACATGTCTTGAGACACAACAACGAAGCAGCTGATGAGTTGGCGCAGTTCGGGTCCAAGCGTGAAGCTGCCCCAACAGACGTTTTTGTCGAGCACCTCTATGAGCCAACCATCACGGCAAAGACAACTTCCAACGAACAAGCTGCAAACGAAGTCATCATGACTGACGCCGACTGGAAGACACCTCTCATCAAATTTTTAACACAGCAAGAGCTGCCGGAAGACCGGGATGAGGCAGAACGTGTCCGACGTCGTTGCCAAGCTTATGTCATGGTTGACTCGTACTTATACAAGAGAAGCCCCTCCGGAATCCTAATGAGATGCATCACACCCGAGGAAGGGAGACAGCTGCTCCAAGACATCCACTCGGGCATATGCGGAAGCCACGCAGCAACACGCACCTTGGTGGGCAAAGCCCTACAGACAGGGTTTTTTTTTGGCTTACCGTGGTCTTCGACGCAGACAAAGTGGTACGAACCTGTGAAGGCTGCCAATTTTTTGCCCAACAAAGCCATGTCCCAGCCCAAGAGCTACAAACAATCCCATTATCCTGGCCGTTTGCGGTATGGGGCTTAGACATGGTCGGCCCTTTCAAGAAGGCTCCAGGAGGATTTACACACTTATTCGTCGCAATCGACAAGTTCTCCAAGTAGATTGAAGCTAAGCCGGTTGCCACAATTACTGCTGACAAAGCACGGGACTTCTTCCTCAACATCGTGCACCGCTTCGGTGTCCCAAACAGGATCATAACCGACAACGGGACTCAATTCATAGGAGGCATCTTTAAGGAATTCTGCGAAGACTTCAGAATCAAGATTTGCTATGCGTCAGTTGCCCACCCCAAAAGCAACGGACAGGTCGAGCGTGCCAACGGCATGGTCCTTCAAGGCATCAAGGCCCGCGTTTTTGACCGTCTAAGTCCTTACGCAGGCAAGTGGGTTCAAGAGCTTCTCTCGGTTCTATGGTCTTTGCGGACCACACCCAGTCAGGCTACCGGCCAAACTCCTTTCTTTTTGGTCTACGGCGCAGAAGCCATGTTACCAAATGAGATGGAGTATGAATCCCTCCGAGTCCGCAGCTTCAACGATGAACGCTATGACCCCGACCGAGTGGACGACCTCACCCGACTGGAAGAGGCCTGAGAGGCAGCCCTCATCCAGTCGACGAAATATCTTCAAGGGCTCAGACGATACCATAGTCGCAACGTTCGAGCATGAGCTTTTGTCATTGGCGATTTGGTTCTACGCAAGGTTCAAACCACCAAGGACCGTCACAAGTTATCCCCCTTATGAGAAGGACCATACATAATCGCTGAGGTGACTCAGCCCGGTGCATATCGGTTAAAGCGTGAAGACGGGTCTATGATGGAGAACTCCTGGAACATCGAGCATCTTCGATGATTCTATGCTTAAATCGACTTAAGTGTCATGTTTTTCTTGACTGCCAACATCAAGCAAGATGACTTCTTGAGTTAGCAGTCGGGGGCTGTACATATGTCAATAAAGCATAGTTTTCCTCATTAACCTTTGTGCATGATTCAGTTTATCATTGTTTAATGTTCCTTGATTCGAGTTTAGTGTTTAAGGACTGAGAGTTTTCTGATGGCCTAATCGAGCTTAGACTCGGTGACAGTCGGACGAAAATTACTTAAGAAATTTCACATAAAACTCGGATCAGGGCATTAACAAAAATAAACTGAATATTCACAAGTCTACATTAGAATGTCACAAGCATCCAATATCTACAAGACGATGATTACAAAACAACTAAGGCCGGAAATTGTTCACTACATCAACGGCAATCCGCTTGGCCGAGTCCTGCGCCTCACTAATCAGGTCTAGGGCTTGCTCATCCGAGGTGCCATCGACGAAGCCTTCCCCGACTGAATTGACATCCACTCGGGGGTAGAGAGATTTGGTCTGTGCAAGAGCTAGGCCAGCCCCCATGATAGCAGCCTCGGTGATATTGGCCAAGTATTGGTCGGGGGCTCTCCGCAGCTTGTCGAAGATTTTGACCACATCCAGCGAGCTAGCCCCGACTCCTTGGTGAAATAATGACAGCCGGATCGGCGTCGTTGTATTGGCAACATCTTCCCGGACCTGTTCGGCTCGTTTGACCCTCTCAAGTAAGACGTCGTATTGAGCTCGGGTCTTGACTTTGTAAGCTGCCAAAAGAACTTGATCATGCAAAGTACTCGGAGATAGAGCAGCGCAAAGAATGTTACTTCAAAGAAGCTCACCTTCGAACTCGGCCTCCAACTCGGTCTTACCGAGGCTGACTGCCTCCAGCTGGACCTGGAGCGAGTGGACCTCCGATGAATTTTCTACAAACACAGAAGGCTATCAGCAACCGAAGTTGACACAGAAGCCATATAGAGGTTGAGAGGATTGGACTTACTCCCGACTGAACCACGGAGGTCGAGGTTCTCCTCCCAGAGTTCAGCTATCTCCTTCCTCAGGGCCGCCTTCCTCGACGCGGCCTCCTCCCGAGTGGTCTTTAACTTCCGCTGGACGTCCTCCAGGGAGTTCAGATGAGGGACCAACTTTTCCAGCACCTCGGACTTGGCCATGGATCGACAATACTCCTTCTGCACGCGAGATCCGAGGTTGGCCGACTGAAAAGGAATGATGATGCAACAATTAAAAATGATTGAGGCTTACGTTGAGTAGCCGAGTCGCCTCGTTCAGGCTGTTGACAAGGGCGTCCCTTTCTTCGCTTTCCGCTTGCTTGTCCAAGATGATGCCCTGCCTTTGGCCTTCCGAGTCTCGCCACTCGATTCTAATCGGGGAAACCCAGGTTTCGGAAGACTGTAACCTGGGGATTTCCTCTATTGTGGCTGGCAGATCAGGAAGGACAGATGAAGACACGAAAGATTTGAACTGGAAATTAAAGACAAGATTTTGATTCAGGACTTACCGGCTTCGGCGGCTGAACTCTCGACTGGAGCAGCCCGGCTGGTGTTTTCCTTCTGGCTTTTCATCGACTGGTCTTCAGTCGGGGCTCTCGAGCTGCGCACTGGGCTTCTCCGTGGCGGTTTCCGGTCGGGACGTCCTGGCTGGTGGTTGGGGGCTCCTTCCTTGGGACATCTTTCTTTGGAGGCGAGGGCTTTCTACCCGGAGTGCTCTCGCTCGGGAGAGGGTTCCGGGGCCTTGGTTTCGCAGGCTTGGATGCCTCGGATGCGGCAGCTGGGGTTCGCTCTTCATTCCTCCCGGCAGGATCTATATCCTGGGGCCTCCTGCCAAACCAACGACGCGCTCAGACGGAATGAAGACAAAGAAATTTTTAACAATGAAGTTCAAGCTTCAGTCTTGAGGCGTACCTAGACGACCGGCGGATCTTCGGCGCCGCCTTCGACGACGGCCTTGGAGGGGGCGTCTCGACTGGAGGAGCCGGGACATCATCGTCCGAATCATCGATGACGAGCCTCCTTTTGCTCGCCCGTTTGTTGGTGTCCTCACTCGGGGCCGCCCGTTCCCCGACTGGATCACTTTGGATTTTTACTCCGCCAGTCGGCTTCTTGGCAGGGCGAAGCGGCACGTCGTCATGAGGGACCTTGGACGGTTTTGAAACGATGGAAGCATTTTCCTGCAAGAGAAATTCCCACAATACTAAGAGGTATGACATCAAGATTGCAAGACAGTACAAAGAAGTCAGTCGGCTTACCGGAGGAGGAGGCCGGTAGAGGGCGAAGGAAGAACCGGCAGCACGAGGGCGCGCTCGACAGTGATTCCAGTTGAGAAGATCTTATACATCCGAATCTTCAGGACCTCGAAGCTAAGGGGGTCTTGGTCTTCCCGATTGGGGTCCTTCCCGCCTTCGTACTCGAAGGCTGGCTTTGATCTCTCTTTGATTGGCGCCAGTCGGCTCCTGATGAAGTGCCGAGTGATCTGTTCGCCGCGAAGACCTTTCTGCTTCATCTCCAAGATCTTCGCTAGCAGTTTGTTGGCTTCATCCCAATCATGAGCTACTGGTACAGTGCTCCAAGTATGCTTGGGTACAGGGGGAAGGCCAACAAAGGCTGGCAGGCTGGGTTCGAGGTTGCTGATATAGAACCAGCCCGCATGCCATCCCTTGTTGGAAGACTTCAAAGGGAGAGAGAAGTACTCCTTGCGGAGAGATCCGCGGAGTTGGAAGCCTGCCCCACCAACAACGCAGGGCTGGTCCTTATTGGGATGCGGCTTAAGATAGTACATGCGGCCAAAGAGTTGGAAGTGGGGGAGGATGCCAAGGAAAGCCTCACATACATGAATAAAGAGAGCGATGTGAAGCATAGAGTTGGGGTTCAGATGATAAAGTCGAAGACCGTAGTAATCCAGAAGCCCCCTAAAGAACTCGGAAGTGGGGAGGCTGAACCCGCAGTAAAAGAAAGAAGTGAACACAACAAGCTCACCGGTATTTGGGGTGGGGAAATCTTCACCCGCCGTCGGGCGCCAACCCACGATCTCCTTGGGGGGAAGCACGCCGTGCTTCACCATCTCCTTGAGGGTGGATTCCCTCACATCCGATGTGGCCCATTGGTTAAAGGGGATCTTCTTTTCGTCCGCCATGAATGTGGTTTGGGTGGGAAGTGGATCTGGCCGAAAAGGATGGGGATTTGAGCAAGGGATCTTGGGAGCTGGATGCGAAGGCTAGTTTGTGGCAAAGAGCGAGCTCCTGGGTTGATGGATTCTGGTGCGCGCAAGTCTAGGGTTTTTCACAGGAAGCTGGTGAACAGTGCTGCGAAAAGAGGAAATTTTTGGGAAGACGAAGTGGCGGGGATGACCTCGAGGCTTTGTAGAAAGATTTGAGGGTTGCACTAGGTTTTCTCGTGATTGGGCCGAGCCCATGAGAGACCTGCGGCCCAGCTAAGGTGTTGCCCGACGCGTGTCCTTAGGGACTTAAATGGATGAGCTTAAGCAGATTTGCCTTGGCAATATGCACGTGTCTGAATGCCCTATACCTTTGGAAATCCTTTCATACCACGGTTTGCTTGACTTCGTGAGAAGCTAGCACGATGCAATTTGAAAGGTGACCAACAGCTAAGCTTTTTATAGCTGCCTTGATGACAAGGGCTGTTTGGTTCTTTAGCGTTTGATTAAGTGATTATATCAATGCTATTTTTCCACCTTGGTGAAGATCTTTATAGATTGAGATCAGTATTATGGCAAGAGCTGTTTATTAATTTGGTCATGTTTTTCAGATGACTGAAAAACTTATTTACCCATGAGGGATGAATAAAATATTTAATCCGAGATGACTCGGATAGCTTTACTCAGATAAGCATGAGCTTACCGAGTGCTTTTTTACCCACAAGGGTTGATTGAGTTATTTGTTCTGAGATGACTCGAGCAAATTCACTCGGATGAGCACGAGCTTGCCGAGTGATGAGATTTTTTATGATTGCTTTAGCATGAGCTAAGCATTTATGAGAGTATGATTCTTTTTAGTCCTTGACTATGTGCTTAATCGTATAGTCGGGAGCTACATCTAATTAGGTACATCGAGAGATGTGCTTAGATATTTAATTTTGAGAATTTTTTAGATATTTTCCAGCCCTTCACAGTCTTTGGAGCCACTCGGAAAGATTCAGGCAGAGATGATGGAATCACTCGGCACCAGAAGTACTCGGCCAAAGTGGTTTTTGGCTGTGTACTGTCTTGGTTTGAAGCTGAGTTGTCTCGTCGACTGAAAAGGACTCGGGGGCTACTGTGGAGATTATGGCAATCGGGTATCTACATGGCAAGTTTATCCGACTAGAAATAGGGATAGATTGTACCTGCCATATCTGTAAACCAAATATGACTTGGGTGTTACGTTGCCGATTGAGATAAGGCAACGACCCATAGTCACGGTTTGGTAAGATTGAGGAAACCGACTTAGAGTAAGATAGAGTTTTCGAGCTGTAAGCCCACCTCCCAAGACTATATAAGGGGGGTAAGGGGCGTCCCTTGAGGGATATACGATATCAGAAGTTAGATCAGCTTTTAGCTTTCAGCCTTAGATCACGAGATCAATAAAGACACTCGGCGGATCGAATCCCCGAAACAGGAGTAGGGTATTACCTCACGAGAGGGCCTAAACCTGTCTAAATCTTGATTTTCATCTAACCTATTGTGCTTGGCGATCTTGACTGCACCCCCAAAATTCTATTGCCAAAACCAAGTTTCGACAGTTATCATTCTTTGCATGGATATATAGGACAAAGATATGGAGACTTGTTTCAAACTTGACAAAGTTTACAACTCAAGCACATGTGCATTTATCTTGTATGTGTATATATCTATAATATATAATCTATATCTATAACTATCTATAAAGCAAGTAATGTTTCCACCCAAATTTTGTTTTGCCTGGCTATTTTACAGAAAACCCCTTGAGTTTTTCCAAAATTAACCCGTAGTCCATCTGGCTATTTAAAAAAACCTAGTTAAAGAAGAAAAAGGGGTTATTTTGCAGAAAACCCCTTGAGTGTTTATAAAATTAACCCGCAGTCCCAATGCTAAAAAGAAAGGGAGGGCTTGGATGAAAAAAACTCTTGCGTCTCTCTCTTCCGTCCCCATCCGCGATGTGCCGGCGTCGCGCTGCGCCCTCCCTCCCTTGCTCGGAGCTCCCGCGCCGCCGCCTGGACCTTCGCCCTCCGCCTGCTTCCCTCCCCGCGTCGTCGTCCCGTTGTAACGCACGAGCATTTTGCTAGTATATATATTGTGTGTGTATATATATATAAAACTATCTATAAAGCAAGTAGTGTTTCTACCCGAAATTTTCGTCGACCTGACTATTTTTCAGAAAACTTCTTGAGTGTTTATAAAATTAATCCGCAGTCCCAATGTTGAAAAGAAAGCGAGGGCTTGGATAAAAAAAGACCTCTTGCGTCCCTCCCGTTCGTCCCCATCCGTGCCGCGCCCCGCGACGCGCCTGCACCCATCCCCCGTGCTGCTCGGAGCTCCCGCGCTGCGCCTGTGCCCTCCCTCTCGTCCCCATCCACACCGCGCCTCGACTTCACCCGTCGCAACGCATGGACACAGTTGCTAGTATATATATATATATACACACACACTAGCAAAATGTCCGTGCGTTGCAACGGGACGACGACGCAGGGAGGGAGGCAGGCGGACGGCGAAGGTCCAGGCGGCGGCGCGAGAGCTCCGAGCGGTGACGGGAGGGAGCGGCGCAAGCGCGGCGTGGATGGGGACGGAAGAGAGGGACGCAAGAGGTCTTTTATTTTCATCCAAGACCTCCCTTTCTTTTCAGCATTGGGACTGCGGGTTAATTTTATAAGCACTCAAGGGGTTTTCTAGGTCTTCAACTTTGTGTACCACTGGACCTTGATTAAGAAATAGTATCAGATAGACATTTAGTCTAAGTTAATTTAATATCACCAAATTAAGTCAAAAATATAATGAAAATAGATATTGACTTACTCATACTTTAAACCGATTAGAAATTTGGTAAAAATTTAAAATATTTACGACTTAGATATTATTAGTTAGAAAAGTATATTGAAGTTTATGGAGATCCACTTGAACATCCACAGAAGGAGACTTACTGGGGACATGTTAATCCTATTGGTACCGCATTGAAATCTTTTGATTCCGTTTAGTCCTTTGCATTTGGACCTCCAAATAACTAATCCCTGACTTCTCTCCCTTGATCATGTGTTAGGAGTGTTATGACAAGGGGAAAAGAACAACAGAGACTTTAACCATGGACTATCACATAGACAGTGGTGTTGAGGTATTATCTAAACATGTCCACTTATATTCCATGCTGGTTTATGACATATTGAGATGATGATTGTAACGCGGACATAAGTATTATGACAGACTCTGTTTCATTTTATCTTTAAGTCATGAAACATCTACTTCTTTGCCTTGTTCCTTTGGTTCGTCCGTCGCTCCCGATTCCGATTCCGGATCTAGCGTGCCGGCGTTCTTGCATATAGATGTTACATTGTTCCATTGAAACACCTTTGTTTCCTGTTTGGTTCAATCACACGACGTAATTTCTACCCAAAGCTCCGTATTTGATTTTGTCCGAGTTACTCGATCAGGAGGGCAGCGACGGGGTTGGGATGAGATCGGCGAGGCGATGCGGTTACGTATAACTGTTTAGTCAGGCGGACTGCGAGTTAATTTCGAAAAAACTCAAGAGGTTTTCTGCAAAATAGCCAGGAAAAACAAAATTTTAGGTGAAAACACTATTTATAGATAGTTATATATATATGTGTACACACACAGATATACACACACATATATATATATATATATATATATATATATATATATATATATATATATATATATATATATATATAGTTGGGCTATTGTGTGGCGCGCAGTAGCCTCATCCGTGTGGCATGACCGAATATCTAATTTGAAAAATCAAATTGAAAATCCAACTGTTCAAATTGTTCTACATATTAATATCGCCTTGTAGACCAAATTTTATATTTTTGAATTTTGTACTATTTTATCGGATAGGTAAAAATGCATTAATCCAACGATTTTTGAGTATCTATTTTATTGCATCTTTGACCTATCCGATAAAATAGTAAAAATTTCAAAAAATATAAAATTTAGTATAAAAGGAGATATTAATATGTAGAACAATTTGAATGGTTCGTATTTTTAATTTGAGTTTTCAAATTAGAGATTCGATCATGCCACACGGATGAAGCGTGCGGCGCGCCACACAGACTATATATATATACATACTTACATATATATATATATATACATATATCTATAATCTATAATCTATAACTATCTATAAAGCAAGTAATATTTCTACTCAAAATTTTTGTCCGCTTGGTTATTTTACAGAAAACCCCTTGAATGTTTATAAAATTAATCCGTAGTCTGTCTGACTATTTTGCAGAAAACCTTTTGAGTGTTTATAAAATTAACACGCAGTCCTAATGCTTGAAATAGGCCTCGGGTGAAGACATAAAGAAAAAAATATAAACTAAATTACATGAGACTTCAACTTTGAAATAATTATGATAAAATAAAACGACGTCCGTTGCAATGCACGGACATATTTACTAGTATACATATATATACATATATACATATGTACATATGTATATTAGCATAGATTACAACATTATATATCACTCCACTTTATATATATAACATTGTAATCTATACTACCAATTGTTTTCTATTCTTTTTATGCAAGATATGGATGCACATTTCCTCGAGTTGTAAAAGTTCAACTCCCATTGTCTGCTGCACATTTTTGTTGAAAGTAATTAAGACTCTTATCCTTAGTTCTGAGCTCTAACCAGTCAGACCCCAATGATTTGTCCCTAACCAATATTTAAGAATTAGGGCACATTACCGTTCATTCTAGTGTTAAGCGCCAAAGAAAAGCATTATTCATCAGAATATAAAAATGCAAGAGCTGCTTTCACTTATCCTTGGTCTATATTTGCAAGAGAGACAACTCAAGTCTGCTCATGCCTTTGGTGATTATATGTTAAAGCTTCAGAGTTCGGTGGCTGCATACGTCCAGTTTGGATGTAGAGGCTGGTTTAATTTTCTAACCCATTTTCTAAAAAAAATGCTTCAGAGTTTGGACTAACATACATTACATGTAGAATTGGACATAACATCACATTACTTATTTGCTCCCACTTTCATTAATTATGAGCGCTAGGAAAGAAGCTAATTAAGGAATGTCCACGATTTTACCTATTAACTCTTAGTTCATAGGATTGAAAGTTATCAGGATTCGGGGAAGTGAGATCTGCACAAACGAAAACACACAGATTCATCTCTCAGCTTGTACAGTAGTTTGCTAGCTCGATAGTTTAGAAGACTTCAAACACGGGGCAACAATGCACGGAAGCACAGATAGAGTGCTTTGGCAAGATAGGATTGCACCAATTCAGACGACACTATATATAAAAAACTATATTTCCATGACATTATCTTTTCATTTTTACTAGCGAGCACTACTGAACTACTGAAGAATAATACATTAACGAGCACTACTGAAGAATAGTATATTATAATACCGGTTGGTAATTTTTTTAGTCCCATTGTTTAACATGTATGTGCAATATCCAAGACAAAAATAAGTATTTTTAGTCACGGGCCAACCGACGGATACTAAAGAGTATTTTGTTGTTTATTTTTTTCAGTGTTTGTTTGTTGTATATGTTGGTATGTATGTGTATATATACACACATGTATGTGTATATATACACACACATATGTCTATATATATATATAAATAAATACATACACATATGATTATATATTTTTGTATATAGCATCACATATATATAATTGCTGGTACAATGGGAATTAAATACATGTTTTTGATGTATGTACAATCATTGTTAATTTCTAATGTTCTATCATATATTATAAATATATGAAGCTAAGAGAACGCTTCGGGTCGAGGAATACGGTGTTCATTGTTGTGGAATTCTCCCGACAGATTAACAACCTTGTTCATAATAAATCTCATCCGTTGTTCTTGAATAGCTCTTATGTAATCCATCGGGAGGAGTACTTGCTTCATCTGTAAAATCTGTCATTTTAAAAGAATGAGATATAGATATATTAAATCGATAAGAAAAGTGTAAATAATATATGAATGATGTTTACGTATGTACTTCGATATCCTTATCAATGTTAATGCCATGTGTTATGTCGTGAATAAATTCACAAACATAGTAGCCACACAAGTTGGTCCCCTATTCTTGTCGTAAACACTAAAGGAGAAATAAACTTATGAAATATTTCTATTATAGAATAAACAAGATATATAATTTTGGACCATGTACCTACTAGAAAGTTCATCCTCACAACCAGTTCTTTCTTGAATTCCTTGCGAACGTTTGTATGAAACCATGCCCACGCCCTGCAATTGCAAACTATAATTAATGATATTTGATGCATATTGTAGTGATACAAGCAATCATAATGATAGTGGAATGGATGACATTACGTGTTAAGCATTTCACTGATTGAATTGAAAGTTTCCTTTGGTTTCCGCATAGAGTCCAAGACATGGATCATTATTTTAGAAGTGTCTATGACAAGGAGGATCTAGTGGAATCTACAAATTGCATGAAATAATATACATATCATTGTATGAATACGAGAAGAAAATTGGTACAAAAGGCGGTAAAAACTCACTTTGTGTTGTAAGGCAAGAGTAAGAGTCTTATAATGCTGTTGCACCAGGAATTTGTAAATGTTATCCTTTGTTTTCTCTGGAAAGTCCTGTATAGTCTTCTCGTTAATTATGTAGGGGTCCATGAAACCAACCCTGAAATATCCCCACCTACGACAATTTTGAATCTTCATTCTATAGCGAATAAAAGATGTGACTTATCCGCACACGGTAAATCTTCCATGTTACATACAACGGGCTAAGGAATGAAATAAAATTAAACTAACACTTACAAAACCCAACAACTTGCAAGAGATATGTCAAGGACGTCTTGATGGTATACGTCGTAGACATCGCTGAAGTTTACCCATATATCGCACACCCCACGAAAATAATCTTCGTCTTTAACCCTTGCAGTGAACATGATCCTTCTATTGGCTAATTGTTCCATGTATCATTGATGGAATCGGTACATGTATGTAGATAGGTTCTTGACTAGCTCTGGCTTGACAAGCGTTAAGGTTAAATTTGTGACAAATATCAGCTACTGATGCCTTCTTGATAGGGGCTATCCCCAGCAGTTGCTCTTTGGTAAGATTTGTATCTAACATAAATTGTTATACATTACACTCATGTTCAGATAGCATTGGTTCAACCTCTTGTTTTGCTTGCATTCTGAGCTGGGGGACAATTATTGACTTTCTTTTAGTCTTATGATAAGACTTGAGTATTGAGCGGTCGTAGTCCGATACTATGCTCGCTCTCGTCGGTTCATTCATCTTCTGAAAAAATGACTTTGTTGTTAGGTCTATTGGAACCTTCTTCTCTGGATCGCCACTTAAACTGATCCTTCACCTACCTGGACACATCCGCGTTAGTCTCCTCGTCAGTCATATCATACGGTCTTTGCTTTGAAGCAGATTACTTTGGCTCGTAAATGTTGGCTTCTTCGTTTATCTATACTTTGATGGCGCGGGAGAAGGTGAGTAGGACCGTTCTTGACTAGGTGCAGCTGGTTGCGGCGGTGGAGACGAAAGAGACGGTGTAGACCGCGGTTGCGAAGGAAATGGAGGAGACGGTGGAGACCGAGGATCAGGCCGCGGTGGTGAAGATGTACGAACCGACGCTGCCACTCGCCTAGGAAGCATGATGTAGCGCTTGCTCCATAATATGATGTTGTGGAATGTCTCTCATAGTTTCGTCTCCCCATCTCTTTAGGGGATGTCCAGCTCAAGATCCTCAAAACCTTGGCAGACCTGCTCCATCTCAACCTTTGAGTACCGAGGTGAAATAAGCATACAGTGGTACCTTTGGTCTTGCTCCACTTGTATGACCATGCCATACGCCACCTTCATGAGAAACAAGGTTAATTAGTAACATATGCATGACTTTTCACAAGCTACAAAACAGGATGTGCAAACTACGAGCATATCTTGATTGATAGGTTCTTGAAGGAAATATACAGCTCACATGGTGTCCGTTGTTTGACTTCATCCATAGGGTATCATGGTTCATCAACAGGTGACGTTGTTGTAGCTTCATTGGTCTGATCTGCTATTTTCCTTGTAGAAGAACAACTGCTTCGATTGCCTGAGGGGCTAACCAGGATGTGAGGATCATACTGCTGGTTCTGGCTTAATCGTAGCTCGACCTGTCTTGCTACCTCATCGGACAATCTTTGATTGTAGTCCAGGACCCTCATTTCCAGATTCTGAACCCTGGCTTCCTACTCGGACTTGCTTCTCATGCGACTCCTATACGTGTTGATGTCCTCGTGAAACCCATACTTTCATTGTACCCTACCTTTTTCCGCGTGTTCATCCTAGGTACTCGGGATTTTGTAGTGCCATCATTAGTTCGTCCTTCTCTCTGTCGGGCTGGAATCTCCCCTGAGAAGAGGCCTCTAGGGCATCCACGAGACAGTGAGTTGCCTGTCGTATGTCATTGCTAAAGATTAGGGAGCCATCAACCACATTTAGTGTGCCCTCATGAGCATAGTACCATTATGTTGATCATTCATGCCAATCAGCTGTGGCCGGAACGATAACTCTTGAGGGTAAAGCATCTTACGTCTTCTGCCATTTGGGAATTGCCTTCTTATAGTCGCCCGACCCTAGCTGGTGAAAGTACTTTTTCTGGGCGACATTGGCTTTGTTCTTCGCTATCCTTGATACCCCATCCTCTAACAACTTGTAGTCCACAAATGCATTCCAATGCTCCCTCAGCTTGGGGTATTTGTTAAAGTCTGATGTTATACCCTTCACGACATATTTTTTTGTACATATTTTTTGAGAGCTCACTCCTTCACTTTGGAATGTCTACCTAAGGGATCTAGAAGTGAAGGTCTTGAGCAGGGTTGTCCACAACATATCTTTCTCTTATTGTGGGAGATAAGTTTCTTCACTATCCAACCTTGTTCTCCGTCAATTTCGTATGCTGATCAGTATGTAATCTCTCACGACCCAACCACACAGTGGCACAAACTTCGTTGCAGCAGCTTCGGGGGCAACCGGTTCGCCATCTTCTTTCACTTCAGTAATAATGTGTCTTCCCTCCACCTTTCTCGTGAGACCTCGTTGTCCGCGTTCCTTCTTCGAACCAACATTCTGTTGTCCCTCCTCTTGCTCCTCCTCATACTCCTCATTCAAGTACTGGCTACAATCCTCGTGCTCCTCTGTTTTGAAGTACTGGTTGCTACCCTCATTAATCGTGTCTAAGAGGAACCTTTCGTCATATAACTCTCCCATCTGTTCCCAATATTAAATAATATAGAAAATGTAAATTAGTACAAAAGGTGCATGATACATTGTTATATTTATATTTTTCGACAAATATGCATACACCTTCCGGGTTTATAATACTTGTTATTTTGGACAAGGCTAAAGTCAAATTTTAAAAACCTTGACTATGAAGAACTTCTAAGTTCATATGCTTAAGAAATATGTAAACTATATGTATATAGTAATCAACAATTAATATAAGCAATAATAAATTTACTAATTAATTTACTTATGTACACACGAACAAATATGCATTATGTAAGCAATAATTAATTAAAACTAGGTATGTACGAAAAGAGTTGCAGATAATTAGTTGGCATACGTCATATCTAAAAATTGTATAGTATAACTTACCTTGGTGCTGCTTGGCGGCCTTGGGATCATGTAAGCTGGAGCGTCGCTCACGTCCGATTATGTAAGAAAACAATCATTAGTTAAAATATGTACATTGGTCGGTTAAGTAAAACATAGCACGAAGATAGTTTAATATATTCTTCTTATTTTTAATAATTTTAATAATTTTTAAATGGACTTAATTGGACCATGGTTAATTATATATAAAATTCTAGAAGTTTTTAAAAATTGTAAATATATTTTTTCATGTATTATATTTATTTTAATTATTTTTAGAAGTTCTTTCAAAATTATAAACATATTTTTAATGTATTCGCCTGATTTTTAATTTTTACAATTTTTAATGTACTCAAGGGTGGGCCCGGCCTGTTTGTACTAGTCCAACGGTCGGCACGGCGCACGGTCGGAGAGGTCGACAAGGCTGCCAGTGGTGGTGGGGTTTCCATGCGATGCATCATTCGGCGGCGACAACGGTGTGGGTCGAGGAAATGTGGCGGCGGCGGCTGCGTTGATTCGCATTGGCGACGTCGGTTGCCGGGCGTGGTGACGGCGGAGGAGGTGGAGGGAGCGACAACAGCGAACAGATGGAGTACTAACTGACGTGGTGGGGTGCGGTGGTGGCGTTGAGATGACGGTGCGACAAGGCGGTGGTGGTGGAGGCGATGGCGCGACGATATGAGTGTGCTAAGTCCGATCGATGTGCCCAAGAAGACGAACCGTCCCCATATATATACACTACTTTTTAGTCCCGGTTGATATTATGAACTCGCACTAAAAGATATCTTTAGTCCCGATTCTGAAAAATAACCGAGACTAAAGATACAATCTTTAATTCTCGTTTGTCTTTATAACTGGGACTAAAGACATCTTTAGTTCCAGTTTTTAATACCAACCGAGACTAAAGTTATTTTCCGTTGTTTTGAAATTTATTTTGGTCCCGCGGTGGATAACAAGTGGGATTAAAAATTAAGGAGAATACATTAAAATTAGGTTTAAAATTGTAATAAAATTATAAAAATCATATATAATTAACTATGACCTCACAAAGTCCATTAAGAATAAAAAATAAAATATTAAAATACATTAAAAATAGGTTAATAATTATAATAAAATTTTAAAAATCATATAATGGTCCAATTAAGTCCATTAAAAATAAAAAAGAAAAATAAGGAGAATACATTAAAAATAGGTTAAAATTTTAAAAATCATATATATTTAATTATCGTCCAATTAAAAATAAAAAATCATAAATATTTGGAGAAATACATTAAAAATTGGTTAAAAATTATAACAAAATTTTAAAAATCATATATAATTAACTATGGCCTGATTAAGTCCATTAAAAAATTATAAAAATTTGGAGAATACATTAAAAATAGGTTAAAAATTGTAACAAAATTTTAAAAATCATATATAATTAATCGTGGCCTGATTAACTCCATTAAAAATAAAAAATCATAAAAATTTGGAGAATACATTAAAAATAGGTTAAAACTTGTAACAAAATTTTGAAAATCATATATAATTAACCGTGGCCAAGGAAGTCCATTTAAAATAAAAAATCATAAAAGTTCTAATTAATGGTAATAAAATACATCTTATTTAGGCAAAACAAATACAACAAATAATTTACATCGTTCGTACCACAACCTAGGATAAATAATTTACATAAGACTAGTTGTATTAGTCACAGAATACAATCAATCTCATAACGTTATGGTTGATGCAACATATTTTTTACTTACAAATTTTCCTTTGCTATGATTATTGCGTAAGTAAGGGGTGTACTCATTTGATAGGAGGATGCTCGGGTCAACCGTCACCGCGATCGGAGGTTGCCCGTCAAATTGATTGTAGTCTTCGTCCGTCATATCCTCGACTCTGATGATTTTCTTTTTCCTAGAAGAACCAAGTGGCGCTTTGGCTCGTCGGGCCATTTCCCCTACTTTGGTTTGCTACACATATCCTTCACATAGAAAACTTGCGTTACATCATTGGCTACGACAATGGTTCGTCTGAGTACCTAATCTTGTTAAGGTCAACTGTTGTCATCCCACACCTATTAACCATTACGCCTCCACTAGTCAGCCTAACCCATTGACACTGAAACAGAGGGACCTTCAAAGGTCCATACTCGAGTTCTCATATCTCATTGATGTAACCGTAAAACGTGCTGGTTGTCCCTTCATTGTCTGGCATCGATACGAACAACACTTTTTGGTTCGTGCTCTTTTTGTCTTGGGCTCTTGTGTAAAATGTATACCCATTGATCTCAGATCTTTGGAATGTCAAGATTGAGAAAAATGGTCCCCTCGCCAACAAGGCTAGTTGTTGGTCAATCGTCCAGTTACCCATGAGATTTTGTCACAACCAAGCGGGGAAAGTATCAATATGATGACATGTAATCCAAGCAATGGACTTCTCGATGTTTTTGGAGCAAACAATCGTCATGTGTTCCTCGATGTAAGGATCCACCAATGAAGATTGTTGCAAAACCATGAAATGTGCTTTACGAAATAAATCGTTGTCTATAGTCATTATTGGTTTCCTTTCAATAGTCCCCTTTCCTCGTAGTCTCCCTCATGGCTTGATTCATGGACCCCGATTGGATGAAGGTATTCAATAAATTCTATGCAAAACTCAATGGCATCCTCTATTCCATACCCCTTGGTGATGCATGCTTCCGGACGAGAATGGTTACGAACATACTTAAGAATGCCCATGTACCTCTCAAAAGGGAACATGTTGTGTAGGTACACAGGACCAAGAGTACCGATCTTTGGCAAGGTGACATAGAAGATGCGTCATTATATTGAAGAATGATGGTGAAAAGATCATCTTAAAACTGACAAGACAGTGGACCACGTCATTATGTAGGACTGTTAAACTGTATGGATCGATGACCTTCTGCGAAATTGCATTGAGGAAAACACAGAGTTTTGTTATTGTTGTCCGGACATTATCAATAAGGATACCCTGAATTCTAATAGGAAGCAATTATGTCATCAACACGTGGCAGTTATGAGACTTTAGGTTTGTGAACTTCTTTTCTTTCATGTTCATTATTCTCTTTATATTCGATGAGTATCCAGACGGTACCTTGATGTTGTCCAAGCATTCAAACATACTTTTCTTCTCTGCCTTACTAAGAGTGTAGTTGGCTGGATGTAAGTAATGCCTTCCTTTCTTCTTTGGTTCTGAATGAAGGTCGTCATGTTATTTCATATGTTTCAGATTATGATGTGCTTCAAGTTTATCTTTAGACTTCCCTTATATACCTAGAAAGCCTAGCAGGTTGATGCCAAGGTTCTTAGTGAGATGCATCTCGTCGATTACATGGTGGACATCTAAGACTTTCCAATAAGGTAACTCCCAAAAATAGACTTCTTCTTCCACATCGCCACGTGACCCTCTTCACTTGTTATAGCTTGGCTGCCATTTTTCCCAATCCTACTTTTAGATCTTTCACCATAGCAAACACAATTTTTCTGTTACGATGTTTAGGCTTAGTACGGTGGTCTGTCTTCTATTCAAAATATTTGTCTTTCTTTCATTCAGGGTGGCTTGCAACAAGAAATCGACGATGGCCCATGTACACAACATTCCTACAATATTCAAATACGTACTGTCAATTTCATCTAAACAGTGGGTGCAGGCCCTATACCCCTTGTTTGTTTGTCCTGATAGGTTGCTAAGTACGGGCCAATTGTTAATGGTTACGAACAACAACGTTCATAGGTTAAATTTATCCTGTTTGTCCTTATCCCACACAGAGACACCTTCTTTTTTCCACAACATTTGAAGATCTTCAACCAATGGTCTTAGGTACACAACAATGTTGTTACTAAGTTGCTTTGAGCCTTCAATAATAATCGACATCATGATACATATTCGTTTCATGTATAATCAAAGGGGAAGGTTGTAGATACATAGGGTCACACGCCAAGTGCTATGATCGCTGCTCATCTCTCCAAAAGGATTCATGTCATCCGTACATAAACCAAACCTTATGTTCCTTGCATCATTTATGAAGTCTTGAAATATTCTGTCGATGTTACGCCACTGCGACCCATTGGCGGGAATTCTCAACATCTCGTCTTGTTTACATTCTTCTGCGTGCCAACACACCATTCTAGCATGCGCTTTGTTCCTGAACAAATGCTTTAGGCGTGATATTATAGGAAAATACCACATGACCTTAGCAAGAACTCTCTTCTTTGAAGGCTGTCTATGAACATCATCGGGGTCATCTCATTTAATCTTGTATCCTAATGCTTTATAAACCAAGCATGCTTCTAGGTTCTTGTACTCCTCACCACGATAGAGGACACAATCGTTCGGACATGCGTGTATCTTCTGGACTTCTAGTACTAGAGGGCAGACTACCTGTTTAACTTCGTACATTGTTGCGGGCAATTCGTTTTTCTTCGAAAGAATATTCTTTACGAGTTTCAATAACTCTCCAAATGCCTTGTCAGTCACACCATTTTATCCTTCCACTGCAAGAATTCTAGTGTGGTGCGCAACAGGTACCCAACTTTTTGTGCCCCTATTCGCAATCTGGATACAAGGATGTTTTGTGATTCGTTAACATACGCTCCAATTTCTTGACCTCCTTTTCACTTTTGTAGTCTTTCTTTGCATCGCATATCTGACCAAGATCATCTGCACTGTCATTTTCTGCAACACCTCCATCCGCCTCGCCTATTGTACTATCTACAAATCCATCGTATTGAGCTCAGTCCAGAATGTTGTTGTCTTCTTCTTTATTATATTCCATTGCAACCCCTAAATCTCCATGCGAGGTCCAACAATTATAGCTAGGCATGAATCCCGATTGTAACAAGTGAATATGAAAAATTCTTGATGTAAAATACTCCTTTTGGTTTTTTGCACCTTTTGCATGGACAACATATAAAACCCTTAGGCTTGTGGGCATCAGCCACCCTCAAAAAATAATGTGCGCCATCATAAACTTCTTTGGTCGTCGGTTCATAGTATATATCTATTGCTAGTTCATCTATATCAAATAAAGAAATTTAAAGGAAGTTCTGCAAAAAGTGAAAATAATTAAATAAACATTTAATAATTTAAAACATCATAAACTCAAAAGTTGTGTGAATGAAGAGTATTGCTAACCACAGTTAGATTTTATTTATTTTTTACTATTACCATAGTTTTTTTAATCTATTTTACATACAATGTCACACACTACATTTTCTATTATCTATTATCTATTGTTTTTCCTTCATTTTTATATTCTTTTTCCTTCACTTCCTATTATTTTCTATTCTTTTCCCTAATTTTCTATTCTTTTTCCTTCATTTTCTATAATTTTCCTTTGTTGCCTTTTTTAATTTTTATCCAATGTTTGTAAAATTATAAAGTAATCTTATTTTCTCTAATTTTTTCCCTCTCATCTTTTTCCATATATTTTTGAGAGAGAATGACGTATAGAAACATAGCTAGAGATATAATATGTTAATCATACAACAAGAGATGATGATGTTGCTAATCTTTTAGATCCCTTCGATTTGTGTAATATCACCAAAATACTTTCACCAAAAATTTGGCAGTAATGGCTCAGGTTGGAGGAGGAAAAAGGCATAAAAAGGCTTAGTATTGTCTTTACTACCGGGTGAGAACACCAATCTGTACTAAAGATCAATATAAGTATCGATTGGTCTCTCCAGCCAGTACTAATGCGTTATGCATCCTTAGTACATGTTGGTAGCGTCAACCGATACTAAAGTATTGATCTTTAGTACCGATTGGTGACACTGACCAGTACTAAAGAGACCGAGGGGAGTGGGGCCTGACATCGGTGAACCGGGAGTAAAAACCATTTTACAGAGGCATGAGACCTTTTACCCGATATGAAAAATCATCTTTATTACTGACTCTTATAAGAGCCGAGATATTTGTGTTTTGAGCCGTTCGATCAAAAATCAGTTCTCCAGTAGTGGGGGGTTAATAAACACATGCTTATAAAAATATATTGGAGGGATTCCGATCACGAACCGCTAGTTTTCGCTGGCTGTCACTTAAGAGGTCTGCTTGTAAAAATTGGGTTACTTTTACAAGCAGACCTCTTAAGTGACAACCAATGAAAACCTCAATTTTAGTTGGTGGCTGCTAAAGAGCACCACCTAAAAATAGAAATCACAGCATTAAGTTGTAGAGACTCCCAAGCGCACAAGCCCGAGTCAATCTTCTTCCTTACCCCTCATCCCTCCCTCCCGCTCCCTACTCCCTCCAGCATTAGACCTCCACTGAGGTGCTCTTGGCGATGGCCATGGCGGTGACAAGAGACACGTGGGTGGTGGATCTAGTGGCAGGAGGCGCATGGGAATTGAGGAGGATGGTGGCGGCAGCGCAGGAGAGGGAGCAGTGGCGGCGACCCTTTCCTCCTCCCCTCTACTAGACCTAGAGGAGGCCGGCTGCGGCATCATAACAGTATAGGGGGCAGTGACGGTGGCTCCCCCACTCTCCTCCCCTCTGTCTTCTAGATCTGGCCGAAGGGGAGGTGGTCGACGGGTTGTGGCGGCGGCAACAGTAGAGGAAGTGGCCTCCAAGGTCCTCAATGAGCTCATCCATTGCAGTTAGGGTTCTTGGATTTGAATCTGGGAAAAAACTATGCTTGGGAGCTAGTGTTGCTAGATTTGAATTTTTCTCTATGTATGTTCTTCACATTCTCTTGCAGATCCATTTGATGCAGACGATTTGCATTTTGTGTTCCACACCAGAGGTGATGCAGACAATTTGATTTGAATTTCATGTTTGATATGTGGAAATGGGCAGCTGCATGCATATGGGTCCTTTCAATTTGTTTTGCCAAAATCCATCTGCGCTGGTGGTTGTCATAACCTGTCATATGTGAAAATCAACTTTCGCAGATGGTCGAACCTAGCCGTACGAAAACCATTTTTTTCTTGCGGCTGGCTAGGTCATCTGTCAATGAAAATTGTTTCTCGCTGGCGGTTGGTGACCACCAGTGAAAGTGGTACATTTTCACTGGCCAATGGTTGCTGGCGGCATCGCCAGCCGTCGATGAAAACTCAAATTGGCCGTGAAGAAAAATAAAAAATCTATTTTGTAGTAGTGTGAATGCATGGTCTCCATGCTGTATCGCTAAACCATCCCAATTCAAATGTGATAGCTGAGCTCATAGTTAGTTCGTGAATACTATTGCCATTATGACATTTGCAAATGTTGGCATGTACAACATTTTCCGTTTTCTTCTGATGTTGAGTACCGAATAACACCCTCTTCGAAGTTAATATAATGCAGCAACCGCATTCACCTACTTTCAGAATCTATATCCATGTTCTCTAAGCTCTGAATATGGCAGAGAAAAAACCACTCCCTCTGTTTCACTCTATTTCACATCCATTTCACATTATAAGATGTTTTGACCTTTTCATATATATAAATTTGGACACATATAAAATCAGATATACGCCGGATTCATGCATGAATTTATTAAAACCAAAGCGTCTTACTATAAAACACAGAGGAAGTGTAGGATTAAATACTAGAACCAAGACAACTAAAAGGATGAATGGTTGAAACACCAAAAACCTAAACTCTTAGCGAAAATAAACATTATCCTCAAACTTGACAAAGTTGCACTGATCACACCGCTAAAATATCGTCGGTCTAACCGCAATACTCCTGCTGGTCCGACCGCCTATACTCCGTTGGTTTGACCGCTACCTTGCCGTCGGTTAGACCACTTCACTGCTATCGGTTAGACCGCCGCCACATCACTGATTAGACCGCTCAATGAACTCTGGTCAAACCATAGGGATAAAAAATACGTATCGACAAAATTCTTAAAAATAGATCAACTTGAATGCATCAATATGTGTATATAAAGTGTATCTAAAGCCCTCATCTCTCAACTCTCGAACTTCGAACTAGAATCGAAGGCTAAAAAAACCCCTACTTTTTCTTTTCTTTGAAAGTCGATATCTTTTAGCCTCGATCCCTCATATATTTATATTAAAAAAATCTTCTACTTAAAGTAAAAGCACAACTTCTAGACTAGAGCTCTATCCCCAAATTTCCAAACCAAATTATAATTTCTGAACTGTAATTCTCTCTCTCTCTCTCTCTGAGTAACAAACTGAAGTCACAGTCGGACTCTTCGCACCATCCCACCAGCGACGTGTCCTGCTCGGTCTCCACGGTCAGCTGGGCCTGCAGCCCACTACCTCTCGTACCGACCCACCATGCTGCTGCCGCATGTGGGCCTGCCCGGCCTGCTATCCAATCGAGCCGCCTCTGCTGTTGCTTGACCAACCAAGCAAGCCAACCAACGAGCTGCACCAGGACACATGTACAGCACATATACATGCACGTACTGCACGCTACAGTACTTCGAGTACTGTAGCACCTATATATTTCTTCAATTTACTTCCAATCTCCTTAGCAAATACCGACGCTTGTACACATACCCCATAAAACCCGTTACGAAGATCTTTTCTATACGGTGTTCATCCACCATATGTCATCTCGTATCCAACTTCGTCACTCAGTATTCTTGATCATCTGGACCTCCACTCCATCGTGAGTCTAGTCCTCATCTTACCGTTGACCAAAGTTGACATTCAAAAATCATGACTTCAGTCACCTTTCCATATGATATCTGACCGCACTAGACGTTTGCTCCATTTTGAGCGTAGTCCCGGTCCTCATCATTGACCAAAGCTTGACCAAGGCTGACCTAAAGTCACCTACACACAATCAGACAAATAACCGTTTATGGATACAAATATCATAACCTGACCCACATTAGTCATACACACTCACATCAACATCCACACATTACAAACCAATTCCATCAAATAAATCATTTGAAAAACCAATTTTTTCATCATAAAATATTAATCATGACAATGATAATGATTTTACAGGAAATATATAACTTCAAAGTATGCTCTTGCATGTTTTATGCTTGAGCCGTGATACATCATGAAATGTAAAAAATAGACATGCACGATAACGCACTACCCTTATTTTTGTAGTTGAAATAGAGCCATGAGCCCCATGAAATTGAGCACCTGTGAATGAAATACCATGATTTTACGTAGAGGACGCATATATAGGATTAAAAGTTATCAGGAATGTGAAGACTGTTTCTTGATAAATTGCTCCCGAGTTCAATCCATGATATGATTACGAGTGCCAGTGCAGCTTCGTGGGATGAGACAGATGCTCCACAGCTGTTTTTCCGGATTATGGATCTCAATTACAGGCGACGCACAATGTTAATGGACTTCTCCTTATAAATATATACATAAACGAAATTGATAGGGCCATATAACACTTATCAACTCATCAAGCATATTGACAATAGAATTTGGCATAACATCACATTACTACTCATTTACTCTCACTTAATGGTTGAAAGTTGAAACATAAACCTGAGAGCGCTAGGAAGAACATGAGGAATGTCCATGATTTTACATTGAGTGGATAGGATTGGAAGTTATTGGGATTTAGGAATACGAGATCGATCTGCACAGAAGAACAAAAGGATTACATCTATCAGCTTGTACAAATTGTTATTGCTAGCTCCTCCGATCATTGACTTGAAACTCTGAGCAACGGTGCAGAGCAGCATGGATACAAAATGCTGTGCCAAGTGCACCAATTGAATCGGCCTCCATGCTGCATCACTCTGTTATCAACTCCACGCTGCATCGCTCTACCATCCAAATGTGATAGCTGAGTCCCTGTAAGCTGTGAATAGCATTTGCAAATGTTGGCATGTATCACATTTTTGTTTTTCTTCTGGTGTTGACTACCGAAACAAACCCAGGGTTCGCACTTTGGGAAACCACCGAAATTTCATGATTTTCGGACCTTTTTATGAAACTATTTGAAATTTTAACTGAATTTAAATAAATTTTGATCAAATTCACAAAATATTAGAACAAAACCAACGATTTCGGATGAGATAGTTGCTTACCGAGGGTTCAAAAATTTATTGATTGAAAAAAAAGGAATGTCAATCCGTGAGCACACCCCTCTTTTTGGAATATAATGCAAAAATTGCATTCACCTACTTTTAGAATATATATCCATGTTCTGTAGTTTGAATTTACAAGAGAGACTGTATAACTTCAAATCTGCTCTTCTCTCGAGTGATTAGAAGATCTATGATTGAGCCTCGATACCAGTAGTGAACACAAGACCAAAATTTAGAGGGTGCTCATATAATAAACTGATGAAATACAAGATAAATCCAAGAACAAACATAAATATATACTAATCATCTATGTAAAAGATTAGATAAAACCAATTACGTTCTAATTTATTTAGCTGTTTTTTTCTATATAGCAAGCATGAACATGTGTAGAACCGAAGTAGCTATACTAACGTTTTGGCCAACAATGGGGTGGTGGGTGGGGGTCGGGGGCTTGAGTCCACCGTGCCCCCCTGCTGTGATCGCCACTGCTCGATACATCAGACAGGTGTAAATAAACAGATTTGATGTCTCGTTACCACCATTTTCATGGTCTTGAGCACCTAGAAAGGAAATTTTGATTGAAAGTAATCGGGAGTACGAGGACTGTAATAAATTTCTTGGGAACTCAATCGACCACCACGGGCATGTTTCTGGATTCTGCATCTTCAATGGAATTGGCATTTTTACAAGCTACTCCCTTCATAAAAAAATACAAAATTTAGACAATCTTATATCTAGGAATGTTTCGTCACCCATTCAGGGTTGTCTATTTTAGACGGAGGTACACGGACAATTAAGTGCCGGAAAATAGATGGCCTCATCAAGGCAAACAATATGTGTTATTATTCCCGCATATATATATATATATATATATATATATATATATATATATATATAACTATTAGCAATTGTGTTCGTGCGTTGCAACGGGTAAAGTCAAGGCGCAACGCGGATGGGGACTGCACGGAGGGGCGCGGGAGTTCCGAGCAGCGATGGAAGGAAAGAGTGCAGGCGCAACGCGGGGCACGGCGTAGATGGGAACGGGAGGAGGGGCGCAGGGAGGGAGGGGCGAAGGAAGTCTTTTTTCATCCAAGCTCTCTATTTCTTTTCAGCATTGGGACTGTGGGTAGGGCTGAACGAAATACTCGTGGCTCGCTAGCTCGTTCGGCTCGTGGTTGGCTCGGCTCGGCTCGTTGAGAAATGCTAACGAGCTACGCCAAGGGTTTAGCTCGTTAGCTATACGAGCCAGCTCGCGAGCTGCTCATGAGCTCGACGAGCCGATGCAATGGACAAAGCAGACCTAATGTTTTGCTTGTTTTGCTATTATTTTGCTTGTTTTGTTGTTGATGTGACAATAAATCAATAATTTTTACGATTTTATGATGGTCAATATGGATCTAATGCTTTAGTAGATTATAATAGTAATAATATCTAATCTAGTTGTATCATTACATTTGCATGGATAATTGTTGATGGACAAGTGTTATTACGTTAATTATGGACTTAATATATCACTTTTTACTTTTTTCAATTGTATATTTGCATGTTTAATAAACTCCGAAAAAATAAAATGTAATTTGTACATAAATTGCACTGTATTAAAGTGACTCGCGAGTTAAACGAGCTGGCTCGAGCCGGCTCACGAGCCGAGCCGAGCTGGCCTCCTAGCTCGGCTCTCTACCGAGCCGAGCCGGCTTGGTATCCACCCTAACCGTGGGTTAATTTTGAAAAAACTTAAGGGGTTTTCTGCAAAATAGCCAGGCAGAACAAAATTTTGGGTAGAAACACTACTTGCTTTATAGATAGTTATAGATATAAAGCAAGTAGTGTTTTCATCCAAATTTTGTTTTGTCTGGCTATTTTGCAGAAAACCCCTTGAGTTTTTTCGAAATTAACCCGCAATCCGCCTGACTATTTTTTAAAAAAACCAGTTATACATATGATATAGCTTATCTTAACTACTTAAAAAATCTATAACTTTTTGATCATCAAATCGTTTTTTTCCAAATCTATAAAATTTCCGATCCGTATAACTTCTCGCTCCATTGTTGCCTCACTTTCCTCACCTCCAGTAGGCGAGCCCAACTCATGCGCCTCCTGCGTCGCCGTGCATTGCCGTGAGCGGTGGCCGAGCACACGCCGCACACGTGATCTAGCGCGCCGCTGTCGATATACATGCAACTTATCCTATTCATCAATATACCTTTCTAACTAACAATATCCGAGTCATAAATATTTTAAACTTTTACCAAATTTCTAATTGGTTTAAAGTATCAGTAAGTCAATATCTATTTTCATTATATTTTTGACTTTATTTGGTGAAATTAAATTAACTTAGACTAAATGTCTATCTCATACTATTTCTTAATCAAGATCCAATGGTACATAAAGTTGAAGATACCCTTGCTTTCAAAGTTGTATATATATATATGTATATATATAACTATCTATAAAGCAAGTAGTGTTTCTGTCCAAAATTTTCATCCGTCTGGTTATTTTGCAGAAAACCTCTCGAGTGTTTATAAAATTAACCCGCAATCCCAATGCTGAAAAGAAAGGGAGGGCTTGGATGAAAAAAGACATCCTACGTCCTCTCTTCCATCCCCATCCACGCCGCGCCCCGCGCGCGCTGCGCCCCTCCCACCGTCGTTGCTCGGAGCTCCGCGCCGCCGCTGGACCTTCGCCCTCCGCCTGCTTCCCTCCACCGCATCGTCGTTCCGTTCCAACACACGAGCATTTTGCTAGTATATATATAAAGTAAGTAGTATTTCCACCCAAAATTTTGTTCGGCTTGGCTATTTTGTAGAAAACCCCTTGAGTTTTTTTAAATTAACCCACAGTCCACCTGGCTATTTTTTAAAAAAACCCTAGTTATACGTATGATAGAGCTTATCTTAACTACTTAAAAAACTAACTTTTTGATCATCAAATCGTTTTTTCTCCAAATCTATAAAATTTCCGATCCGTATAACCTCTCGCTCTATTGTTGCCTTGCTTTCCTCACCTCCAGCAGGCGAGCCTGACTGACGCGCCTCCTGCCTCGCCGTGCATTGCCCTGAGCGGCGGCCCAAAATTTTGTTCTACCTAGCTATTTTATAGAAAACCCCTTGAGTTTTTTCGAAATTAACCCGCAGTTCACCTGGCTATTTTTTTAAAAAACCCAGTTATACGTACGATAGAGCTTCTCTTAACTACTTAAAAAATCTATAACTTTTCGATCATCAAATCGTTTTTCGTCCAAATCTATAAAATTTCCGATCCGTATAACCTCTCGCTCAATTGTTGCCTCGCTTTCCTCACCTCCAGCAGGCGAGCCCGACTCACGCGCCTCCTGCCTCACCATGCATTGCCCTGAGCGGCGGCCGAGCACACGCTGCACGCGTGAGCTAGCGCGTCGCCGTCGAACAAGGGAGAGAAGCGCCTGTGAGGCAGGACGTCTCCCTGACGTCCTCCTATCGCCGGCGGTCGAAGGCATGGCCGAGCGCTGTCATCTTCCGCGTGTCGCTCCATTGTTGCCTCGCTTTCCTCACCTCCAGCAGACGAGCCCGACTCACGCACCTCCTGCCTTGCTGTGCATTGCCCTGAGCGACGACCGAGCACACGCAACACGCGTGAGCTAGCGCGTCGCCATCGAACAAGGGAGAGAAGCGCCTGTGAGGCAGGATGCCTCCCTGACGTCCTCCTATCACCGGCGTCAAAAGGCATGGCTGAGCGCTGTCACCTTCCGCGTGAGGACGGGAGGAAGACGACATCCTGTAGCTTTTGACGAGTTTATATTTTAGTCCCATATTTGTGGTAAATCATAGACAGGTTCTAGAGGCTACATCAGGCCCCATTGGCTGTGATGTTTGACCGTAGTCAATTGAGGTAAGAAAATTATAAGGAAATGCAAGGATCGCATGCGTGTTGATGATAACATGCAACTTATTCTATTCATCAATTATACTTTTCTAACTAATAATATTCGAGTCGTAAATATTTTAAACTTTTACCAAATTTCTAATCGGTTTAAAGTATCAGTAAGTCAATATCTATTTTCATTATATTTTTGACTTAATTTGGTGAAATTAAATTAACTTAGACTTAAATATCTATATGATACTATTTCTTAATTAAGGTCCAATGGTACATAAAGTTGAAGATACCCTTGCTTTCAAAGTTATATATATGTATATATATAACTATCTATAAAGCAAGTAGTGTTTCGTCCAAATTTTTCGTATGTCCGGTTATTTTGCGAAAACCTCTTGAGTGTTTATAAAATTAACTCGCAATCCCAATGCGGAAAAGAAAGGGAGGGCTTGGATGAAAAAGACCTCCTACGTCCCTCTCTTCCATCCCCATCCGCGCCGCGCCCGCGCCGCGCTGCGCCCCACCCACCGTCGTTGCTCGGAGCTCCCGCGCCGCCACCTAGACCTTCGCCCTGCGCCTGCTTTCCTCCCTGCGTTGTCGTTCCGTTGCAACGCACGAGCATTTTGCTATATATATATATATAAAGCAAGTAGTGTTTCCACCCAAAATTTTGTTCGGCTGGCTATTTTGCGAAAAACCCCTTGAGTTTTTCCGAAATTAACCCGTAGTCCGCTGGCTATTTTTAAAAAACCCCGTTATATGTACGATAGAGCTTATCTTAACTACTTAAAAAACTATAACTTTTCGATCATCAAATCGTTTTTCTCCAAATCTATAAAATTTCCGATCCGTATAATCTCTCGCTCTATTGTTGCCTTGCTTTCCTTACCTCCAGCAGGCGAGCCCGACTCACGCGCCTCCTGCCTTGCCGTGCATTACCCTGAGCGGCAGCCCAAAATTTTGTTCTGCCTGGCTATTTTATAGAAAACCCCTTGAGTTTTTTTGAAATTAACCCACAGTCCGCCTGACTATTTTTTAAAAAAACCCAGTTATGCGTACCATAGAGCTTATCTTAACTACTTAAAAAATCTATAACTTTTCGATCATCAAATCGTTTTTTGTCCAAATCTATAAAATTTCCGATCCGTATAACCTCTCGCTCCATTGTTGCCTCGCTTTCCTCACCTCCAGCAGGCGAGCCCGACTCACGCGCCTCCTGTCTCACCGTGCATTGCCCTGAGCGGTGGCCAAGCACACGCTGCACGCGTGAGCTAGCGCGTCGCCGTCGAACAAGGGAGAGAAGCGCCTGTGAGGCAGGACGCCTCCCTAACGTCCTTCTATCGCCGACGGCCGAGCGCTGTCACCTTCCGCGTGTCGCTCCATTGTTGCTTCGCTTTCCTCACCTCCAGCAGGCGAGCCCGACTCACGCGCCTCTTGCCTTGCCGTGCATTGTGCTGAGCGACGGCCGAGCACACGCTGCACGCGTGAGCTATTGTGCCGCCATCGAACAAGGGAGAGAAGCGCCTGTGAGGCAGGATGCCTCCTTGACGTCCTCCTACCGCCGGTGACCGAAGGCATGGCCAAGTGGTGTCACCTTCCGCGTGAGGACGGGAGAAAGACGACATCCTGTAGCTTTTGACAATTTTATATTTTAGTCCCATGTTTATGGTAAATCATAGACAGGTCCTAGAGGCTACATCAGGCCCCATTGGCTGTGATGTTTGACTGTAGTCAATTGAGGTAAGTAAATTATAAGGAAATGCAAGGGTTCGTATGCCTGTTGATGATAACATGGAACTTATCCTATTCATAAATTATACTTTTCTAACTAATAATATTCGAGTCGTAAATATTTTAAACTTTTACCAAATTTCTAATCGGTTTAAAGTATCGTAAGTCAATATCTATTTCATTATATTTTTGACTGAACTTGGTGAAATTAAATTAACTTAGACTAAATGTCTATCTGATATTATTTCTTAATCTAGGTCCAGTGGTACACAATGTTAAAGACACCCTTGCTTTCAAAGTTATATATAAATGAGTAACAACAAAAATAAAAAGACCTCCTACGTCTCTCTCTCTTTCATCCCCATCCGCGTCGCGCCCGTGTCGCGCCTGCGTCCCTCCCTCCCGTCGCCGCTCGGAGCTCCCGCTCCACCGGCTAGACCTTCTCCCTCCGCCTGCTTCCCTCCCTGCGTCGTAAACCCGTTGCAACGCACGAGCATTTTGCTAGTATATATATATATATATATATATATATATATATATATATATATATATATATAGGGATGGACTACTATTAGTCATGACTGAGAGATCCTCCCGTGAGTCGCGATAGTTTTGATAAATTCAAAATTCAAATGAGCGATCCAAACCTTTCGTCTCCATGCTCATATTGAAACAAGGTTGGAAACCAAATTTTATATTTTTAATTCTTTTTACTATTTTTAAGAGGGTATAAAATTATAGGTTTTGGACTGTTCAAACATTTGGATTAACTAATTTCATACCACTGTTAAAAATAGTAAAAAATAAAAATATATGAAATTTGGTTTCCAACCTTCTTTCAATATGAACATGAAGATGAACAGTTTGGATCGTTCATTTGAATTTTGAATTTTGAATTTATCAAAACTATCACGACGACGGAGGATCATTCATCATGAGAGAGTAGCCCCATATATATATATATATATATATGTATATATATACATATATCAAATCATAAGAAATCGCATAAAATTTATCAAAAAATCAAATTATTTTTTAAAATTTATTTAAATTTAATAAGGTTTTTGTGGTTTTACCTTTATCATATTCTAACATAAGTGTGATTATCGTGATAACCACATGGTTACCGCCGGTTTTATAAACCCGATACCGTGTATAACATCTCGCATCGAGGGTGCGTGGCATAGTGCTTGAAGAAGGGTCGGCCGAATTTTTGGATTTTTAATTTTCTTATTAAAATATTTGCAAAAATATTTTTTGATTTTGAACTTTTACAAAATTAGTCACCCATCGCCCTCCGCGAGGGCGTTTTTAAAATCACCCTCTCGGAGGACGATTTTAGTGACGTGGTAGACGACCGTTGGCCACCATCTGCCACGCACAGGCAAATTTGCAAGTTGCCCCCTTGTCACCCTTTGTAAGGGCGTTTTTAAACTGTACAAAGGGTGAAAAGGGGGCAAATTACAAATACACCAGCTCGCGGCAGACGGTCGGCAACGCCCGTTTGCCACGTCACTAAAATCGCTCTTTGAAAGGGCGATTTTTAAAAGCCGCCCTTCCAACGAGTGGTGGGACGACTAATTTTACAAAAGTTCAAAATCAAAAATTATTTTTAGAAATCTTTTAATAAAAAAATTAAAAATCAAAAAATTCGATCAGGCCACATTTAATATGGGCTGCACATATATCACATTACTGTTACGGCCCATCCTGTATGGGCCACATATATCCATACAGCCGTTCGCCCCAATCATCCCCCATTACGTTCCTGCCATGCGATATGGGCCGCATGTAGTCCACACTATCGTTCTGACCCATGCAATATATGTGGGGTATTCTCCGAAGAGGGCCAAGTTCACAATACCACATAACTTCTTAGGAGTCTGGTTATACGTCAAATAAAACAGATATAGAAAATTCATTTATTATTAAAAATTAATAATGTACAAGTACAAGTTATACAATACAAAAAGACACGACACTTCCACAGGGATAGCCCAAGTGTAGAGTCGACGTAGAATTCTTGTTATTCCTTGGCTTCAGGATTTTCTGAAGTTGTTACATGCAAGGGTGAGTACCAATGATACTCAACAAGCCAAACTGAACTTAACAGTACATGGATAATCATGCAAGATATTTTAAAAGGAATAATATATTACAAATTTATTCTAAGCATAAAGGTATATCCTATTCGTCCTTCTAAAATATTCTACGTAAATATTTGAGGTCATGGATTATAAACTTAACTTTTAGCCTAGTACTATATTCTACCCCTTTCTTATAAATATGTAAAATATCTTAAAGAGAATAAAATAATCCTAGCCTTAACATAATTTATACTATATAGATATGCATGATATGATATAAGCTTAATCTTAATGTGATTCAATATTATATATAAATAGATATGCATGATGTCCTACAAGGAAATAACCTAAGCCTAACTTAAACATGAATCTAGGTCCTATCTTTCTTTTAATTTCTTATATATGAATATCAAATTTTAGAAATGGCATTTTAGAAAAGTTGCTTATGCCATAAAACTGGATTCACCGATAGACTCAACTCCATTAATCGGGAGTATGGCGTATTCGAATACAAAAGGACTCTGCATCGTCTGTCCAGCTTTACCCGAGGATTAACCTTAGGTAGCCAGACTAAAGGGTAACATGGTATTTATATAGTTCTAACCTTTTCTGATGTCTGAACGAGACCGGTGAGCTATCTTAATAGGGGTACCAATTCTAACCAGTAATTGGTGTCTCGACCCCTATTTAATAGCTATTCGTCACACACTTGTCCCGGCTTGGTGAAACCTGTGGTGCTATCATAACACTGCGATCCGTTAATATCGGCGTTGTTATCCGCTGTTTACATAGCTGTCCACCAATGAGACTTTATCAACATTACAATCTCCAATGCTATTATGCCCATTAAAAATCTCCTGGGTCCCCAGGGAGATCGGAGAGAAATATATAATTGCCATACCGGTATAACCGGTCCATCGGATGGGTGAAACTATGTCTTTATTTTGGCATGAGAGTTTTTATATTTTCTGGCATATAGACAAAATCATTTAGGTCATATGAATTGATAGGAATTTCATTTACCTATCACATGAAATAATGGATCATTGTTCCATTCTATTGTATGAAATATAATTTCATATGACCATTTTTATATTACATGAGATGATAGGACTTTTATTTGCCTATCACATAAAATAATAGATCATTTTTTATTTTGCCACATAAAATAGCTTCTTTTGAGCATGAATGAAATACTAGTACATGTGATAATGTTTATTCTATCATGGTGATAGTTTTAAATCTAGTCCAAGCTATCTAGGTATTTTCTAAGGAGAAGGAGAACATGAAATAATAAGCTTCTCCTTTTTCTATCCATGAAATAATGGAGTATTCCTAATGCATGAAATATTAATCGATATGAACTAAAGGACTTACATAAAATATTACATGCATAATTTAAAGAATACTTAAATCTATCTGAAACTAAATAACCCATCCCACGAAATATTTCTAACCCATCCCACGAAATACTTCTAACTAAACTAAATATATTATTAAAATATGCTAATTTATTATTTTTAAACTAAATGATCAAGAACATTCTGACTTGCCTTTAGGACCAGTGGTATCAAATTCTTTATTTCCTCAAGTAGTAGCGAAGATGTTTATATCGATGATATGGTCGGACTTGGTTTCCTATACAAACTCGACATCATGATCTATCGGTAAACGATAAAATAAATCAAACTAACAATGTCAAAGAAACACTAAGTAGATATAGGAATTCAAAAAGAGTTTAAAAAGTAATTTTTGAAGCTTTAGGGGAAAAGTTATTGGTTAGATCCCAAAACTTAAATTGTTGGGTTTGAGTAAAATAAGGAGTATTTAAAATATTTTAGAGAAGAATAACGAATATTTTATTTTATTTTATTTTGTTTTAAGAAGGAAAAAATATTTGCTAAATGTTTAAAGTTTGAGACTTAAGCTTATATAAAGATAAATTGAAAGAAATATTTCAATTATTTAGAAAACATAATTTTAATAAAAAGGAAGATTTGGGAGAAATCAAGGAGGTTAAACTATTTTTCTTGGATCATTTGCTAAGTTTTAAAATTCGGGCTTGACTTAATAATTTATAAAAATTGGAAGTTAAAAGTATTTCTAGAAAGAATATAGATAAATTTAAAGAAACTAGGAGAAATTTGAAGGAAAAGTTTAAAAAGAATTTATTATTAGTTTTAAAGATTTAAGTTTGAATAAAAATAAAAATAAAATAAATATGAAAGAGTTTTAAAATAAATATTTTTGAAAAATTAAAATAGTACCTAAATAAGTTTAAAAGCATACAAAAATTTGAAAACAAGATTTTGAAGAGACCCAAGGGATTAACCTATTTTTCTAGGGTTTTTCCTATGCCTTTTCTATCTCTTATCCCTTTTAAAAAATAAAATAGACAAATGAAAAAAATGGCGTAAGGCCGGTTTTGAACCGAGGACCTTTCTTTCCTTACCCTAGCTTTTCTACCACTGGGCTACCTTCACTTTATCTCCATTTCTTTATTTTTATTTTCTTTCTTTCTTATTTATTCTCTCTCTACTGTTCTTCTTCTTCTTCCTCTGTTCTCTTCTTTACAAAGCGACGCCGGTGGGAAAAAGGAAAGCGAGTGGTAAGAGATTGCCAGAGCTTGGGATTTAAAGGGCTCTACACCATTTGGAGACTACAAGGGTTCCCTTTTAGGGTTGGCGGTCCGGGAAACGGTGAGGTGGGCTGCGGCGGTTAGCCGTTAGTGGTGGCGGCGACGCTCGATGCCGGAGCGTTTCGGCGATGATTCAGCCAAGGCGAGCTATCCTAGAGCATGTAGAAGGTGTGGGGATGCTAACCGTGGCATTAGTTAGGCCGGGAATCCATCGGAACGAGTTGGCGACTGTGGAGATTATGGCAATCGGATATCCTCATGGCAAGCTTGTCCGACTGGTAATAGGGATAGGTTACGCCTTTTAATTATGTAAACCGGCTATGACTTGGGTATTACGTTGCCGATTAGATAAGGCAACGGCTCATAGTCATAACTTGGTAAGATTGAGGAAATCGACTTAGAGTAAGATAGGGTTTCCGACTTGTAAGCCCGCCCCCCGAGACTATATAAGGGGGGTAAGGGGCGTCCCTTGAGGGATATCGGCTTTAGAATCAGACATATGAATCTTAAGAGCAACAGATCTTGAGATCAATAAACACTCAGCGGATCGAATCCCCGAAACAGGAGTAGGGTATTACCTCACGAGAGGGTCTGATCCTGTCTAAACCTTGTTTTTCACCTAACCCATTGTGCTAGGCGATCTTGACTGCACCTCCAAATTTCTATTGCCGAAACCAAGTTTCGACAGTTGGTGCGCCAGGTAGGGGCCGTGTGTCAAGTTTTCTTCTTCAATCTCGCCGGCGAGCACGATGGGATCTTCTTCGGGCATCGACGACTTCGCCACCGAAGGATTCAACAAGCTCTCCTTCCCGACTCGGATTCGGACCGGTCGGGAGGGGAACCCGCTCGGTGCCGTTAGGGCTATCGAACAATGCCGAGATCTATGACAAGGTTCTGACTTTCGAGTTGGGTTCCCCCCACTTGGAAAGAGGAGTCCACTCGGCGCCATTCGGGTCGCCGAACAACGCCGAGATCTTCGACGCAGTTCTGACTTCCAAGATGGAGTCCATCCACCCGGAAGGAGGAATCCACTCGGTGCCGTTCGACCTACCGAACGCCGCTGAGATCTACAACCATCTTCTGACCTCCCCGTCGGAATCAGCCCACTTGGGAGGAGAAATTCTCTCGGCACCGTTTTGGATTACCAAACGCCGCTGAGGTCTACTGCAAACTCCTCTCCTCCGAGTCAAAATCGACCCACTTGGAGGAACCCCGTCATCAAGCTACGACCCGGACTGGAGCGATCCAGATTCAAGCAACCCAGGCTCAAGGGAAGTCACAGTCATTCTTCAACCGTTCGGGTCATGCTCATTCACGGAACTCGATGAGTACCTCAGCTTTTCAGGCTTCGACAATCTCTACGGCATCCCCTCGGACGAGGCCAACGACTCCGACTACGACAAGGACTACGAGCCGAAGTGCTTCGACGTACTCATGGCTGAGGTGGCCGAGACCGACTCAGCCATGGCCCGCAGGGTCGCAGAGGAAGAACAAGCCAGGCTCGAGCAGGAGCGCAAGCTGGCAGAAGATGAGAAGAGGCGCAAGGAGGAAGCCGACAGGAGAAAGCGGGACCTAAGGACGACTGGACGATCCTCTCGGGAGGCCATACTTCAGATGCGAGTCGACAACACCAACATCTTTCAAACACCCCAGCAGAACGCCGTTGCCGCCCTCACCCTCCTCGACACCGTAATCGAGACGGCGCCTGCCAACGTGACACCAATCCTGGAAAAGATCAAGACCATCGTCACGGCTACAGCCAACTGCTCTCCCTCCACCTCAGCATGAAGGCCGACTGAGTCCATGGCAGAAACGCCCGACAGAGGCCGACTTTCGCTGCAGTGGTCGAAGGATTACAGGAGGCTCGAACAAGATCGGACGGCCACTAGGTCAAGAAACCCCCGCCATGAGGCCATGCGGAAGCATCAAGAGCAATCGGCCGACTCCCGCGAGAAGCGGCATGGACGACCACCCGTCCACGACCAGGTCCGCCGCAACAACAACTCCGACTACCCAAGCAGCCTGCCAAGGACCCCGCCGAGTCATCTGCGGGAAGTCCATGACCGACGCTATCAAGAACGAGATTAGCGCTCCCGCAAAGATCGGAGGGAATCGCCCGACAGCAACGACGATGGAGTACGTGCGTTCACTCGGGACCTGTACCGAGTGCATTGGCCGAATGGTTTTAAGACGACAGGAATCGAGAAGTACGACGGAAAGACCGACCCCGAGTCGTGGCTAACCGTGTACACCCTCGCCATCTGTGCAGCAGGAGGAGACAACAAGGCCATGGCCAATTACTTACCTGTTGCCCTCGCCAACTCAGCCAGGAACTGGCTCACGAGCTTGCCAAGAGGCTTGATCGGCTCGTGGAGTGAGTTACGAGATCACTTTATTGCCAACTTTCAAGGCACCTTTGAAAGGCCTGGGACCCACTTTGACCTCTACAATGTCATCCAGAAGCCAGACGAGCCATTGAAGGACTACATCCGACGCTTCTCGAAAAAACACAACAAGATCCCCAACATCACCGACGACATCATCATAGCCACCTTCCAGAAGGGAGTCCGTGATGAACTGCTGATCAAAAAATTTGGGCGTAAGCCACCGAAGACAGTGAAGCAAATGTTCGAGACAGCGAACTCCTATGCCAAATCCAGCGACGCGATCAAGGCGGTGTGGCAAGACCGGCCTGACAGAAGGGACGACAAGCAGTCGGGAGGAAGCCAGCATCCTAAGAAGGATAATGGCAACAACAACCAGGGCCAGAAGGATCGCAAGCGCCGGCCTGAAGATCTGGTTGCCGTGACGTCCAACTCCCAACGCCGTCCCCGAGTCGCGGCCTACGACGCAATCATGAACGCTCAGTGCACGCATCATCCAAACCACAAGCATGCGGCCAAGGATTGCTTTATTTATAAACAATTCGCCGAACAATATGTGGCACAGCTCAACAAGAAGCCGACTGATGAAGCCGGTCCATCAGGGACCAAGAAGAACAACCCGACTGGAAATACGGAGCCCTTTCAAGACCTCGTAGGCGAGCTGAATCACATCTTCGGGGGACCACAAGCTTATGAGTCCAAGAGGAAACAAAAGCTAACCGACCGTGAGGTCAACATGGCACAACCCGAGGTCCCACAATATCTACGGTGGTCGGAGGTCGCCATCACGTTCGACCGCTCGGATCATCCTGACCGAGTGGTTCACCCGGGGCGGTATCCCCTAGTACTAGACCCGGTGGTCCGCAACATCAAGCTGAAGCGCGTCCTCATTGATGGGGGCAGCGCCCTCAATATTTTGTTCGCCAAGACCCTGGACGAGATGCAAATCCCGAGAGCCGAATTGAAGGCAAGCTCAGCCCCCTTCCACGGAGTTATCCCGGGGCTGTCGTCCACGCCACTCGAGCACATCGCCCTTCCAGTCACCTTCAGAGTTCGGGAGAACTTCCGAACGGAGAACATCACTTTTGAGGTGGCCGGCTTCGAGACGGCCTACCACACGATCATCGGAAGGCCTGCACTCGCCAAGTTCATGACGATACCGCATTATACCTACCTCTGCAAGAAGATGGCCAGCCCCAACGGCGTCATCACCCTGCACAGCGACATCAAACAAGCCTTCACTTGCAACAAGGAAAGCTACGACATGGCCCAATCTCGTGAGAGATCGCGTGGCCAGGAAGAAATCCGATTGGCTGCATCAACTTCTGGAGAGGGTGAAATCCCCGCGAAGAAGATAGCCAAGGCGGGACAAGGCGACGCCAAAACAAAAAAAAATCTCCCTTGATCCATCGGATCCTTCCAAAACCGTTGTAATCGGTGCTGAGTTAGATCCTAAATAGGAAAGCGTGCTCGTCACCTTTCTCCAAAATAATAAAGATGTTTTTGCTTGGAAACCATCTGATATGCCTGGAATTCCTAGGGAGGTGATCGAGCACTCTTTACACGTCAAAGACGACGTGAAACCTATCAAACAACGATTACGCCGTTTTGCTCAGGATCGAAAAGATGCCATCAAGGAAGAACTCACAAAACTATTAGCCGTCGGTTTTATTAAAGAAGTTCTCCATCCCGACTGGTTGGCTAACCCCGTCCTGGTCTGGAAGAAGACAGGACAATGGCGCATGTGCGTTGACTACACCGACCTCAACAAAGCCTGCCCCAAAGATCCATTCGGGCTGCCTCGCATCGACCAAGTCATGGACTCGATAGCCAGCTGTCAGCTCTTAAGCTTTCTGGATTGTTACTCGGGCTACCACCAAATCAGCTTGAAAGAATCTGATTGCCTGAAAACATCGTTCATCACGCCGTTTGGAGCTTACTGCTACATCACGATGCCCTTCGGTCTGAAGAACGCCGGATTCACATACCAACGCATGATTCAAAGATGTTTTCAAACGCAGATCGGCAAGAACGTGGAAGCTTACGTCGACGATGTCGTCATCAAGACCAAGCAGAAGGAAGACCTGATTGCCGACTTAGAAGAAACCTTCACAAACATTCGGGCCTTCAGAATGAAGCTGAACCCGGAGAAGTGCACGTTCGGCGTACCATCAGGCAAACTGCTCGACTTCATGGTGTCCCATCGCGGCATTGAAGCTAATCCAGAAAAAATCAACGCTATCCTGAATATGAAGCCCCCGAGTAACCAAAAAGATGTTCAGAAGTTTACTGGCTGCATGGCGGCGCTAACTCGATTCATCTCTCGACTCGGTTAACGAGGCATGCCTTTCTTCAGGCTACTGAAGAAAACTGACGATTTCCAATGGACTACGGAAGCTCACAAGGCCTTTGAAGATTTTAAAGAATTTCTCACGACGCCGCCCGTCCTAGCCTCACCTCAACCTCAGGAGCCCCTGCTACTGTACGTCTCAGCGACTCACCAAGTGGTCAGCACGGTTCTTGTGGTTGAGCGCGAAGAAGAAGGACGAGTCCAGAAGATTCAGAGGCCAATCTACTTCGTTAGCGAAGTGCTGGCAGGAGCCAAAATTCGCTACCCTCAGGTACAAAAATTGATATATGGTGTTCTGATAACGGCGAGGAAATTGGCGCACTACTTTCAGGGTCACTCGGTCACCGTCGTCACTTCCTTTCCACTCGGCGATATCATCCACAACCAGGAGGCGACTGGGCGCATCGCGAAGTGGGCCCTGGAACTAATGCCGCTGAACTTAACTTTCAAGGCGAGGACGTTTGTAAAGTCACAAGCCCTGGCAAATTTCCTGGCCGAGTGGACCAAACAACAAGAAGATGTACCTCGAGAAGACCTACAATACTGGACCATGCACTTTGACGGATCCAAGAGGATCACTGGCTTGGGAGCAAGAGTCGTGCTGATCTCCCCGACTAGGGAAAGGCTAAGATATGTTCTTCACCTCCACTTCTCTGCCTCACACAACGTCGCTGAGTATGAAGCCCTGCTGCATGGACCGCGACTTGCTGTTTCACTCGGGATACGTCGGCTGGTCGTGAAAGGAGATTCCCAGCTGGTTGTCAACCAAGTGATGAAAGACTGGTCCTGTTTAAACGACACAAGGAGACCAAGATGATTAAACTTACTCCCGACTGAACCTCGGACGTCAAGGGAATCTTGGAGACTGGATGCAGAAGATGGCTTGTGATGGAACGAGAGCTCCTAGATCGATGGATTTGGACGCTCGCGAGCCTAGGGTTTTCCGCAGAGAGCTGATGAATAGTACTGCAAAAGAGGAAATTTTTGGAAAGACGAAGTGGCGGGGATGACCTCGAGGCTTCATATAAAGAGTTGAGGGTTTTGCTAAGTCATCTCGCAATTGGGCCAAGCCCATGAGAGACTTGCGGCCCAGCTAAGGTGTGGCCAGATGCGTGTCCTTAGGGACTTAAGCAGATTTGCCTTGGCGATATGCACATGTCTGATTGCCCAGTACCTTTAAAAATCCTTTCATACCGCGGTTTACGTAACTTCATGAGAGGTTGGCACGATGCAATTTGAAAAGTGACAAACAGTTAAGCTTTTCATGGCTGCCTTGATGACAAGAACTGTTTGGTTTTTAAGCATTTGATTAAATGATTATATCAATGCTATTTTTCCACTTTGGTGAAGATCTTTTTAGATTAAGACCAATATTATGGTAGGAGCTATTTAATATTTTGGTCATATTTTTCGGATGACTGAAAAACTTGTTTACCCATGAGGGATGATTAAAATATTTGTTCCGAGATGACCGGGTAGATCCACTCGGATAAACATGAGTTTACTGAGTGCTTTTCACCCGCAAGGGTTGATTGATCTATTTGTTCTGAGATGACTCAGGCAAATTCACTCGAATAAGCGTGAGCTTGCTGAGTGATGAGATTTTTTATATTTGTTTTAGCTTAAGCTAAGCATTTATATGGGAATGATTTTTTATAGTTCTTGACTAATGCTTAGTCTGTTTTTGACTAACCACATAGTCGAGGGCTACACCTAATTAGGTGCATCAGGAGATGTCATCTAGATATTTATTTTTTGAGAATTTTTGGGATGTTTTCCAGCCCTTCACAGTCTTTGGAGCCACTCGGGAGATTCAGGCAGGGATGACGGAACCACACGGCATCAGAAGCACTCGGCCAGGGAATCATTCGGCTGTGTGTTGCTTTGGTTCGAGGCAAAGTTATCTCGTCGACTGCAAAGGACTCGGGGGCTACCGTGGAGATTATGGCAATCGGATATCCTCATGGCAAGCTTGTCCGACTGGTAATAGGGATAGGTTACACCTTCTAATTATGTAAACCGGCTATGACTTGGGTATTACGTTGCCGATTAGATAAGGCCACGGCTCATAGTCATAACTTGATAAGATTGAGGAAACCGACTTAGAGTAAGATAGGGTTTCCAACATGTAAGCCCGCCCCTCGAGACTATATAAGGGGGGTAAGGGGTGTCCCTTGAGGGATATCGGCTTTAGAATCAGACATATGAATCTTAAGAGCAACTTATCTTGAGATCAATAAACACTCGGTGGATCGAATCCCCGAAACAGGAGTAGGGTATTACCTCACAAGAGGGCCTGAACCTGTCTAAACCTTGTTTTTCACCTAATCCATTGTGCTTGGCGATCTTGACTGCACCCCCAAATTTCTATTGCCGAAACCAAGTTTCGACAGCGACGCGCAAGAGAAAGGCCGAAACAGAGTGGGCACGGGGGCACTCGTCGACGGTAGGTCTCCAATGGTTATTTGATTTGGCAAAGTTAGGAGAATTAAACTTCTTGATGGGAGGATGTTAACGCCAAAATTTGGTAAGCCCCAAAGTCCTTATCGGCTAAGGGTTAGGATCGGCTCAGAGTCAGTATCGGCTTGGAGTTCTGCATCAACTGATGGGGGTTTTCTGTTATCCATATCTTCAGTAGTCGGATTCTTGATAGATTCGGTTCGAGAAGATCTTATCCAGAAGAAACCGAGTCTAGGGAGGATACGGCTTGTATCTATTAATTAGGAAGAGATTGTTAGTTTCCTATTTTATCTTTAGGAAAGTCTGTTTAGTGTCCGATAAGGACTTTATCTATTTCCTTTTATCTTTAGGAAAGTTTGGATTGTAATCTGTTAGGATCTTTGTCACCCTACGGGTATAAATATGTAAGCCTAGGGTTCATGTAACATATCTCTCGATCAATACAATTCGGAGCATCGCCACTCTTTTATTCTTCATCTTTGTTCAACATCCGGCGAAACTTGGCATCCAGCGCTGGGCTGCATCAGTTAGGTTCGACCTCCAGCAAAGGAATAAGTCCAACGTTCTGCTGGATCAGGCGATCATATTGACTATGTCGACGTTGTCCAAGGCTGCATTAGTACGTTCGATTTCTTGGATTGCTTCGGTTTAGTTAACATGCTTGCCTGACTATTTATCATATGTCTCTATTAATCTAATCTTAGTATTTTAGTTTAGCCCTATAGGTTGTCTCTCGTTTTAGGGTCTCTGTCGTTATATGCTAAACTGTTTACTAGATTAGATTGGTTTAGGCATCTACCACCCTGAAATCAGCCAAGGGCTTGATTGTCTAGATATTGCTTTTCTTTTCATACTTAGTGCTGCATCAGTTTGATCTACTAAGTCATGATTAGAACCATAATATCTAGCCTGCCTATTGACTGTCACTAAGGGTTTCATCGGGGTTTCAGCCGATGAGTTATTTGGGTATTGCATCGGCTTGCAAGGATTGTATACAAGTTGGATCTAGCCGATTGTAGCGGAGGCGTCATTGAATATTCGATCATTTGGATTTTATGATATCGGACTTCCAGCCGATATGTGCTTTAATCTTTAAATCAATATCTATTTCATCATGTGATTGGTTCATGCAATGTTATATATCATCATGTTATTGTCAGCCGATCACCTTTATATAGATGTCTGTTAAGTACACAGCCGATGGATCAAAACTCTTAACTACATTGGTTGATATCAGCATCGACTGTCGACCAATCAGCTGTTCTGGATATTAGCCGATTGGCCGATACATTTTATAAACGGTTGCTTTACATGACTTGTCAGTGGCAGGATCAAACTGACTGGCATGCTCACGCTTCATCGATTCTTGGACCTGCACTGGAGCTAAGCAGATCTCCCAGGCCGACGTGTTGATTTTTCTCGTCAACAGAGGAACACAATGGTACCTTTGATTCAAAGAAAGATTAACCAAAGTCGATGAATTTTGGATTTTGCTCCGGGTGAGAAAGGGGGTGGAGTGTGTCGGCAACAGCAGGGCGGCCATGGCAGTGGCAACGTCCGTCGTCGTGGTCAACCGGTGACAATTTGGTCAAAACAATAGGTGTGAGAGTTTCTACGATATATGGTGAAGCTAGCTAACACCTTAGTTTGATTAGGAATGCACTGGAATGGCTTGGCGACGTGTGTGTGGCGGCGGTCGAACAGAGTATGTCCGGTGAGCTCGCCGGCAAGGGTTTTCCAGTGGCCAAATGGTTCGGGAAAGTTAGGGAAAAAGGAGTGGTTGTCAAGGAGAAGGTGATGATACCTTTAATTGGGCAGGAAATCAACTATGGATGGCGAATTTTGAAATATTGCTCATGCGGCTCCAATTTAGGATTCCTCGATGTTCTTCGGATTTCTTGAAAATTCGAGCAGCTTGATGTTTAATAATTGGGGAAATTTTGGGGGAATGATAGAGGAGATGGTGAAGAAGAAATGATGTGTAGGAAATTTGATCCGAAATGGTCTATTTATAGGGGATTGAAGTCGGTTGCGCATAGGATAAGAGCAGCGGTACAATGTCGGTTCATCCATGGCTGTTCGGTGATGACGGCGACGAACCAATTATTCGTTGCCATTTGTGCAAAGAGATGGGGTTGGCTGACGTGGCTAGGTTCTCTCCGGTGGGTGGAATGGCGCCGTGGCTTGGCGGCTTGGAAGATGCGACGCCGTGGTAAGCGCAAGCGAGAGGAAGAAGGAGGAAGGAGGGAAAGAAGGACAGAAAAGAAAAAGGGAAAAAGAGAAAAGAAGAAAAAGGAAAAATAAAAATAAAAAGGGAAAGGAAAATTTATAAAAATTTGGAAAGACTTTTACTCTAGAGTTTAAAATCAATTAATTTCCATTTTTGAGAATTTTTCTAATTTGAAAGTCACATAGGAGTTTTTCAAAAATAGAAAATAAGAGTTTAATAAATGTTTGATTTTTAAATCAAAATTAAAGAAAATTTAGGAATAATTTAATTTAGAATTTGAAATTGATTTAAATTTATTTTTTTGAAATTTCTTTGAATTAAGAATTGAATCAAGACTTTTCAAAAATAAGAAATAAAAATTTATAAATTTAGGATTTTTAAATTAAAATAAGAAGAATAAATAAAGAATACAAATAAATTTTAAGAAATTTTGGAATGTTTTAAAATAGAACACATAATAAATCTTAGTCGAAAAAATTTTCTACGTCGGTTTTAAAAGGTTTTAAAAGTATAGATTTTTGAGGCTATTACAATATACTACCTATATCAATTAATAAAGGCAATACTAGCATATTATCCCTACATTGTAATAAAATTATAATTAAATAAAAAATTATCATTAATCTATTATTATTATATTTTAATTATTGTTATTTGTTAGCCGATTTGTTTGGTCGATGGAGACTGGAGAGACAAAAAAATCCCCAGCCCCGTTGACGAAATGGTTCTGGATTTTTCTAATTTGAAAGTCACATAGGAGTTTTTCAAAAATAGAAAATAAGAGTGAACCGGTTCAGCGGTTCCGGAACCCCGGATTTAGCCGTCATCCTCACCGGATAAGCTCCCGCCTTTACCGCGCGTGACCGGGCTGTTTCTCTGCTTTCTCTACCAAACCACGGGCGCACCGCGCCGCGCACGAGATATGAACTTTTAGTCCAACACTATTTTTTATTCCTATAAAAAATAGATAGTTGATGAGACAGGGTTATCGAGACGGTTTTCGCATGTATCGCTGAGGGGCAAAACGGTATCCTCACTTTGAATAATTTCCTGCAAATTCAAAATTTTTTTTAAAAAATATTTTATAAAAAAATATATTTGTTTTTTATCAAATAAATATATTTATTTTTTATCAAATAAATATATTTATTTTTGTCAAATAAATTTCGTTCTGTCCGTCGTGAAAATCGTAGCATGTGGCGTGTTTTTGCGGTTTAAGCGAAAACCATGGCATGACATCAATTTGAATTTGGTTTAAATTTAAATTGTGTGTTCATTTGAGCGCGGTTTTCGTGGTTTTTGTGTGGTTCAAACGAAAATCGTGGCACAGCAAAACGTTTTAAAATCGGTTCAAATTGTTTTCACGCAGTTTTCGTGCTACTGCGAGGGCACGGTATAACTACACGAACTGAAAAACCCTGGATGACAGTGGTCGACATGTGAATTCTCTACTCCCACATGTCTTTTTTTCCTTTAAAAATTAAAGTTGATGGTGGGATTGGTAGCAGAACAACCACCACCATTACTTCTTTTTATAAGAAGCATAAATATTAATTTATATATCGATGTAATCACACAAGTTTTCCAAATAAATAAATAAATAAAAGAAAATAAGAGGATGCATGTTCAGATTTATATCTCAAAATATACTTTTTTAGAGATGGAGTAGTACTCATCGTTTTTCTTATGTACACAAATAATTTTTATTACCTTTGTTCCAAATTATTTATAGTTTTCATCATAAGTCAAACTTATTTAAATTTGATCGAATTTATAAAAGACACAACAAAAATCTACAACAACAAATAAATACATTATCAAGATATTGTTTTTACGTGGATTTAATAAAAATGATATGATGTTATCTATGATAATGTATTCTCTATAAGCTAAGTTTCACTTACAATAAAAACCAAAAACGACTTAAGCTGAGTTTGACCATACGGGTTCATAGCCTTTCTCCTCAACACGAGAACGGAGTTACTCATTAGCACATAAATAAATAAATATTATTTAATAAAAACTTGAAAAATATTTTTATAAAAAGCTTTTAAAAAATCATATTATTTATTTGTTTGGAAAAACGTGCATGATAAAAATGAGAGATTCTAAGTTAGAAACTTAATTACATCTTCCAACACAACCTTAATATGAAAAAGAGTAATCACTATTGGTGCAAATCAAGCTACGCTTGTTTGCCTTTATTTTCAACTAGACTGACCTTCTAAAGGACCATAAAATTTGTCGTTGTTGAAAATGATCAAGTGCTCCTTTCTTCCGACTAATCAGGCTAACCTATAGACTTGTCCTAGTTAGGAACTAGTAGATATGTTATTAAGACACACTACTGTTACTTCTGATGTTAAGCACCCAAGCAAATTAAGAATTTTATTCAGGATATATAGTGCAAGGAGAGCTTCTTCGGTGCTTGGAAGTTATCTAGTCCCTTGATCCATTAAAATCTAACGGTCTACGAACAAAGCGCGCACGCGCCGCCCGTGGAGGATATGTGCCTCGGCCTGACGTGGGTCATGCCCGCCGCATGCTAATCCAAGCATCTTCTCAAGAGTTGTTTCTAAATAAATCTATAATTTTGTTTTAGAGAATTTTCTTTTAAAAAACTAGCTCTAACAAAGACTTTATATGGATCTAAAAATTATAGATTCTCTAAAATCAAGATCTCATGCTCAAAACCGAGAATAGAGTCTTGGTTCTCTAAAATAGCTCCCTCAACGTAAGAATTATTTTACCGCGAGGCCTACACAAAAAAAACATATTTGCGTCGTCTGCCGCCTGCGCCGCCTGCCGCCATCCTACATCTCGCCAAAAAAGCTTGCCGCTGCATCTTGGCGCATGCCACCGCAAGCAGAAGTCGGCTACTCGGTTTAGTCACTCGTGTATGTAAAAAATCGATGCTTACTCTACTCGGGTATACTGAAATCTCCAAGCCTATTCATTTTTCATTGTTATGGATATAGAATACTAATGCAAACACGAGTTTTGTGATTGAAAAAGGAAAAATAGAGAATCAATTTTTGATTTTATTCTCTAAACTTTTTAGAAATTTTCTAAATGAGCTTTTCGAGAATTGTTTTTTGAGAATTTGTTGGGGATGCTCTAACTGCGCTAAGCGAACACATTACCGCTAATTACAGTTTCTATAATCAAAATAATAAATAAATAGTTAAGTTGAAAGTTTTTAAAAATGACTTCAAATTTTTACTTGAAAGTTTTCAAAATTTGAGCGGAAAGTTTTTAAAATTTGGGTTGAAAGTTTTGAAATTTGGTTGGAAAGTTTTTAAATTTGGGTGAGAGTTTTCAAATATAAATTGAGAGTTTTCTAATATTTGAAATGTTTTAAATTTTGAATTGAAAGATTTTAAAATTTGAAAAGTTTTAGTAGAATGTTCACTAGGAATATTCAAAACTGAATGAATTTAACCTGCTATTAAAAACAGTATGCAGGGGCCCACCTAATCATGAGGAAAAAAAAGAGAAAGTGGCTATAGGCAAGTCGGAGAAGCACATCGCACACAGTGGGCCGATGTGGCCTGCACATGCGCTAGCTATATAGATCGCCGGATTGGCCGCACGGCTCGGTCTGACCCGGAGACAGCTATGGCATGGTTACTGTAATGGATCGTGTTGTGTCGGTTCGCATGTCGCGTCTTCGGTTTAAGCATGATCCACGGGTGGTCGGGCCGTGTCTATGCTGGCACGACACGTCAAAGGCCCATGGGCCGAGGACAGCCCGTTCGCCCAAACGTCCAAACCCTAGCCTAGCCGCATTCATCGCTTCGTCTCCCCACTCCACTTCCCAGCCGCAACCGACGCCGCTGTGCCGCCAGGTCCGCTCTCCGCGCCGCCGCCGCGCCGCTGTTAATGATCAAATTTGACAAGCCAATTATCAGATTTGGAACTAAGATCGAAGCCGATTTGGAGGGAATCGGGATGGTTGAAAGCAGAGTGCGCGTCAAGTGCAGATCGAATCGGCTAAGAAGTTCGTCGGCTAATAACCGAATCGGCTAAGGTAATCGTCGGTCGATACCGAATCGGACAAGATGAGCCGATGTAGCCGATTCCGGTAAAACAACATTAGAATCGTCTTCGGATTCATTTGAAGTGCTTCATGAGGACTGCCCTACATGGATAGAGTCCAGAAAAAGAAATTATATCTATTAATTATGTTATTTTAAATAGTTTTCTTATACATAATGTTGGTAAGAGTTTGTTTTAGGCATATATCTCGTAATTTAAATTGTAATGGAGATAGGAATCGTGTCCGTCAAGGACTTATCGTGTATCTGGGTATAAATATGACCCAAAACCATGTAAATCAACAACAATCAAGTTCAATACAATCTCGACGCATCGCCACCTTTTCCTTTTAATAGTTTCGACGAGTTCTTGCTTCTAGTTGGGCCGCATCGAGTTCGATCTCCGATGAAAGGTAAAAGTTTGTTATGGCGCTTGCGCTCCGGGGATTAGTGCTTCCATCATTATGATACTTTAATCTGTTTACGTAAATCGTCGATTTATCATATATGCCATATAACCTAGATCGATATTGCGATCTAACCTTAATCGGCTAGTCTGTTATTAGATAACAACCGATAGGGTTAGATATCATCGTCGATTTAGATTATATGGTAGATCCACCATCCCGAAAGGTTTTTATAGATTTGTTTAGATCTTATGCTTTTTCTTACGCTTAATGATGTATCGGTTAAGTCTGACCTATTAAGTAATACTTAGAATCATAATATCTATCTTATCTCATGATCACTATTAGAGATAGCATCGGGGTTTTAGTCGATCTTACTTGTTTTAGCTGTCTTGTCTATTTTATGTTTACTTGATATGCTAAAGCTGCCCTCTATATTGAGATCTCACTGTAAGTAAATATGTTAAGCTTGTTATCGATCTGTTAGGCTCTTTTAACGCTTGATCGGTTCATGTTTAATGTTTTAGTCTACAATGATATCTTAGTATAAAGCGGTATCGGAGTACTAGCCGATACACATTAAATCTATGACATCGGCTATGCTATAAATATATATAATCTGCATATTAAGGTACTTTTAGACTTAAGTGGTTTATACTGTCTTGGTATGCTACCGATCTATCCCAATCACTTAGTTCAAACGTATCTTGATATTTAGATTATATACTATGAATATCTACAGCCGATCGATTAGGTTTAATTTTCCTGGCCGATTTAATGCATATCGCATCGGCTTAACACTGAATGATACGTCATCGACCACCATTCGATTGACTATTGTTTACACATTAATACTTGCTTTCTTTCTTTATTTGTTGTTGGTTGCAGGATCAAACCAACTGGTACGCCTACGAACCTAAGAAGCAATATTTTAGACTTGCACTAGAGTAAACCAAACCTCTTAGGCCAGCGCGTGGTTTTTCAAGTCAACGCACTTCCGGCACGATTTGGGATCAACAGCCGTCGGGTCTGCCCTCCGCGTCGTGCCGCCAAGTCCACCCTTGTTGCTGCAGTCGATGCCGACGCTACGCCGCGCGGACGTCATCCATGCCGACGCCGTCCGTGTCGCCGTCGTCCGACGCCGCGCTGACGCCGTCCGTGCCGACGTCGTCGCCGACCTCTCCCCTCTCCTCATCGCCCCCCGTAGCCACCACCACCGCCACCGTCGTCGCCGTCGGCAAACCCTAACTCTGCACCCGATGGTAATGGCTGATAGCCTCCCCTCCTCGCCATCCCGTGCTGACCCGTGGGTCGTGTCATGCCTGGACCGGCACGGTATAGGAACCATGTCGTGCCGACGTGCCCGGACCGGCACGGTACAGAACCGTGCCGTGCCGTGTCGCCCACGGGCTCGAGCGAGGGCTCAGGCATGACACGCGCCACCGGGTCGTGCCGACATAGCCAACTGCCTCCCATGCCGTGCCGAGCCTGGGCCGGGCCGTAAACGCAGTGTCATCGTGCTCGAGGCCGACACGCCATGGCCCGGCTCATCGGCCATCTATAGCCACTTATGAAGCTGACGTGTATGCGTGCATTAGGATTTTTGACAAACAAAATACCTTCCAAAAAAGATGGAAAAAGTGAGCCAGGTATTTAATTTGTAATTTGTAAATTGGGTGAAAGGTTAAATAGGTAACTGTGTGCCTCTTATTATATTAGACGATAGGTTAAATAGGTAACTGTGTGCCTCTTATTATATTAGACGACTGGTCAATGGCAAACCACGGCTTATGCTTTTACTCTGTACGTATGCGCCAGATCATATAAATAAACCATATATAGATCCACATGTCCTAAATTTCGCGTCAATTGACTGTGGGAAAAAGGTGCAGTTCAACATGCGAATGCTTAAAACTTTTGCAAGAAAAAAAGATGAATGTAGATGGTGTAATGGGCGTTAAGTACTATAATTGATTATATAGCATATTCCTACAATACTAAATTATTATTTTATAGGAAAGACTAACGACACAGAAGGACGCATTCAATACACTGATAGTGTAATTAATGATAGAACTAGTATAGTATTTTTTAGATAATTGATATTAAACTCGGCCTTGGTTTCAATTGAAGTTATATCCATTTATTACAAAATTCGAAGCTCAAACACTAGAAATAAACTAAGGTAGATGAAAAGCCGACCCAACCATACCAACCAAAGAAAAATAGCAATTTATTCAAAGTTCAACTTTATTGCTAAATCTCTGTCCAAACTTGATGAAACAGCCATGACTAACTATTGACTTCTCCTACCGCTGGGGAAATTCACAACTGTCCCGGTTCGCAACCCCTTTTTTCTATTAATAAAATCGGGACAATGAAAACGGGACTAAAGATCGATATCTTTAATCTCAGATTGAAATAACTGGAACTAAAGATTCATCTTTAGTCCCGGTTGGTGTTACCAACCAAGACTAAATGTTTTTTCTTTTCTTTTTTTAATTTTGCTCATTGCTGCTTGTTAATTATATATATGTCCAATATATATACACATATTTTACACACATATATATTTATACATATATATATATATATGCAACATGCATATATATGTATAAATATATATTTTACACACATATAAATGCAAAATATATACATATATTATCAAAATATGTACACATATATTACATTCTTTTATTGTTCTATATTGTATGTCACAAAAAAATTTTTACGTTGTGGATCGAGGGTCTATGTTGCTCGAAGTAAAGTAAAACTCTTCCACATGATCAATAACATGCTCGTTGATAAATCACATCAGTTCTTCTTGAGCAGCCTATATGAAACTCGCGTAGGAGAGATTGTCCCTTACGTGCATAAGCTATCATTCGAATAAACGAGAAATAAATACATGGAATGAATAAGAAATTGAGACGTGATGTATGAATGGTTGTTATACGTACATCTAGATCCTGGGAACCTGTGACTTGGGTAACTACGCGGTGAATATAGTCACAGACGTAGTAGCCGCACAAGTTTGTCCCTTCGCTTGTCTTGCACACTGAAGGAGAAACAACGACAAATTTAATATATATTTCTATTTTAATATACATTTCAATATAACTTTGGAGCATGTTACTCACTGGAAAATTCATCCTCACAACAAGCTTCTCTTTCCAATTCCCCCGAACCGTCTCACTGAGCCGTGCCCATGCCCTACATGCAGTTGAAAGCTAGCGAGTAATTATCTGAGAACCACATATATGCAATAGCAAGTAAGATGTCATTACCTATTTAACATTTCAAAAATCTTTGCGTACGTAGACTCTGGTTTATCCATTGAGTCAAAGACATGGATCCACGAGCTCTCAACGTCAATTACAAAAAGAGCCCAGTGGAATCTGTAAATTTCGTGAGATGACATATTATATGAAACTGTATGTATGCACGGGATTGATATTGGTATGAAAGGTAGTACAAACTCGTGCTGTGTTGTATGGCAGAAGTATAAATGTCTTGAAATGCTGATGCACCAGTATATTGTAGATGTTCTCCTCTGTTTGCGCCGGATACTGGTCTACCATCGCGGTGTTAATTTTTCGGGGTCCATGAATCCATATTTGTTACATTCTTGCTTCTTGCAATATTGGATAGCCATTCTACAAGGGTCAAAAGAATTTTAGTTAGTTAAATACAAGGAGCTAAGGAACGAAATAAATATAATTGAACGATACTTACAAAAACCTGTGTGGCTATAAGAGAGACGTCGAGGACATCCAGTTGGTATAGGTCGAATATGTCCTCCAAGCGGATGAAGAAGTGGTTACCTCCATCGAAGAAATAGTCCATTGAGTATCTTCCCACGACCATCTCTGTACCTTTGCTTGATTCTTGCATGTACCACTTATGAAAGTGGTACATCTGTGTAGGTAATTTTTGACCTGATCGGGCTTTACAAGAGGTTTCCCGAGTTTGAACTTGTACTTTAGCTCAGCCTTCCCGATAGGTGCGTGTTCAGATACTTGGTCCATCGTTATTCCCACAGATTCCATAAATTTTCTTAAGTCGGCTCGAACATTTGGTGCTGTGCTGAGCTCAAGGGGTTTCTGAGGCTGTGTCCCGAGCTAAGGTACATCTTTGCCCTTTGTTGGCGCCTTCCTAGTAGCCTTCCTGATCGTCCTGTCGTAGTCGGACTACCGTTGTGGTTGCGGTTTAGGCTATGGCGTACAGTACGTCTTCATAAAAAATCCTTGGTCTCCGGGGCGATTTTAGGAGGCTTCTCAAGAGACTTCTTCTTGAAATGTGCCTTGACCTCGGCTCGGACAGCCTCGTCCAACTCCTCTTGAGTCTTGTCGTATATCGTTTTCTTTGGGCTGGTGGGAGCGGGTCAAGTTTAGGCATCTTGCTTCTTGGTCCACTGGTTGACGTTGACTGCGTGGCTTGAGCTCTGTGCTTAGGGGGCGACGGAGGAGGCGGAGGAGGCTGAGAGGCAGTCCGTTTAGGAGTCGGTGCCTGTTGTGGCGACGGAGGAGGCGGAGTAGGCTGGGAAGAGGGAGACGGCCGTTTACGAGTCGATGCTCGTGGAGGCGACGCAGGAGGCGAAGGAGGTGAAGGAGATGGTCCCCGTGGCAACGGCGGAGGAATAAAAGGCGCAGCTTCTCGCCGGGGAAATACGATGAAGGGCTTGCTCCATAGAATTATCCCATTGGATGTTTCTCCTAGCGTCGTCTCCCCGTCTTCCCCGGGGATATCCAGCTCGAGATCTTCATAGCCGCGTTCCACTTGTTCAATTTTGACTTTTGAGTACCCAGGTGGAACAGGCCTGCAATGGTAGGTCCCGTGTTGATCTACAGGTATCGCCATGCCCGATGCCACCTATTTGAGAAGATAGCTTATCATGATTAGTAATCAATCTTGATTGTCAAGTTCTTAAAGGGAATATATAACATACCTTGATTGACAGGTTCTTTAGTGAAATGTATAGCTTGCACGGTGTCGCTGCGTGATCTCGTCAACGTGGCATGACGGAGAATTTGGAGCTTGTGGTTCATCTTCATTTCTGTTGAAGCGCAATTTCTTCTCTTAGTTAGCTTGCTGCTATTGCTAGATCGGGCTGTTGGCTAACAAAGTGGTTCCGCTCCTCGACCAACTTTTCGGCCACCTTTTACGTCACTATCTGATCGATCTGTGAGAGTTTCATCTCAATCTCTGTGAACCTCGCATCCGTATCTCGCTTTGTCCTCATGCGGCTCCTATAGGTGTCGATGTCGGCTTGAAACCTGTATTTCTTAGGGACGATGCCTTTTCCGCGTGTTCGTCCCGGATGCTCGGGGTTTTGGAGTGCGAGCGTTAGCTCGTCCTTCTCTCTGTTGGGCTTGAATGAGCCCGAGGTAGAGGCCTCCAGTGCTTCTTCCAACCTCCTTGCCGCTTCTTGGATTTCAGCGCCAAAGATTACTGATCCATCGGCAGGATTCAGCGATCCGCCGTGAGCATAGAAGCAATGTTTTCATCATTTTGGCCAGTTGGCTGTGCCCGAAACGATATCTCACGCTTTCAGATCGGCTTCCATCTTATTCCATTTCTGCACTGCCTTTTGATAGCCGCCCGACCCTAGCTTGTGATGGTATTGCTTCTTGGATGCGTTGGCCTTGTTCTTTTCAATGAGGGCTTGCGCTTGCTCCCCGTCTTGCATTGCACAAAGGCCTCCCGGTGATCTATGAGCTTTGAAAACTTGTCAAAGTCTGGGTTCTAGCCCTTCGGGATGTATTTCTTGTGTAACTCCTTATAGTTCCTGAAGAGCTCAGCCATCTTCTTTAACGTCCATTCCTTACCCTTGCACATTCGACTGGGATGGTGAACGGCTGCAGTATTGTCGTCCACAACATCTCTTTCTCTGTGTCCGGGAGATAACTCTGTTCATCTCCTCCTGTCCTTGACCGCCTCCAGTTCACAATGCTAATGGGCACGTGAGCCCTCACCACCCATCCGCTGTGTGCCACAAACTTCCTTGCGGCGTCGGCTGGGGCACTTGGCCGACCGTCCGATGCCACTTCAGTTATCACATATCGACTCTCAATCCGCTTACCGACACCGTGTTGCCCGTGTGCCCTATTCTCTCCAACGGCTAGAGTGGCCTCATCATCCATCTCGTTCCCCTCCTCGTTGAGGTATTGATTAGGATCCTCGTTCCCCTCCTCAATGAAATATTGGTTGCTACCCTGTACGATCTTGTCAAGGAGAAACTGTTCGTCCTCATGATCAGCCATTTGATTGTTGTGAGTTCGAGGACTTAATTAAGGAATTCTGAAAAGGAAAAGAATTATCCAGTTAATACATTTATGATTCCCAATGCATATATTTGTGAACTAGTTACACTAGATATATAAGTGAGGAAAATATAGAAGAAATATTGTCGAGCTACTCGTTAACTCAGTTTAATGTCATCATACTATATATTGATATATGTATATATATAATCAAATTATATATGTGTATTGCATTATGTTTTTTTAATTGTAACTTGTATTTATAAGAAAAAAGATCGAGTTTCATGAGGAGAGGAGAGGAGAGGATGAAGTGAGGAAGATAAGGTGGAGAGGAGAGGATGACATGAGGAAGATAAGGTGGAGAGGAGAGCAAGTGGAGAGGAGACGAGAGAAAGAGACGAGGATGACATGAGGGAGGTAAGGTCAAGAGGAGAGGAAGTGGAGAGGAGTTGAGAGAAAGAGAGGAGGATGGCGAGGTTGATTTTATTTCTTTACGTACAAACTGTAAACTACAACCTTTTCACGCGAGGGACGGTCGGTCGGCCGAAACACGCACGAGACCCACGTTATCATGGGACTAAAGGTCGGTCAGTCAGACGAATGGAAGGACGGACGGACGGACGAACGGACGAACGAACGAACGAACGGACGAAGGAACGAACGAACGACCGACCGAACGACCGACCGAACGACCGAACGAATAAACTCGTTAGGTCATGAAAATCATTGTATCGTTCTATCATTCGTTCACGTCCGTTCTATCGTTTTATCGTTCTCGTTCATTTGTAAATACAAAATTCAAATTCACAAGTCACATTCACAAGTTCACATTCACATTCACATTCAAATTTAAATCTATTCATGCATTCAAATTCAAATAAAAAGTCCAAAAGTCCATTTAATACACATTTAATACATAAGTCCATTTAATACATAAGTATACACAAAATTCACATTCATATTTATAGTCCATCTAAGTCCATTCAAATATATACACAAAATTCACATTTAATACAAATTCACATTTAGTACATAAGTCGATCCATTTAATACACATTCACATTTAATACAAATATATACACAAGTCCATGTAACATTCGCATTCAAAATTTAACATATGCATTCAGAGTCCATTTACATATTCACATTTGCATTCAAAATTCAAATATATAATTCAAACAATATATCACATTTGCGGCGGTGGCGGCGGGGCGACGGTGGCGTCGCGGCGGCGGAGGGTAGCGGCGGCGTCGAGGAAGGCGGGCGGCGTATGCCAAGGGATTGGCAAGGCGCGCGGTGTCAAGGGCGGCAGCGGCGGCGTCAAGGGAGGAAGGAAGGGGCGGCGGCGACGACGACGATGGCGGCAATGGCGCTTGGACCGGCCTAAACCCTAAGCGCACGTAGCACATAGAGAGAAAGGAAAAAAAGGGGATTCGGATCTAACCTGCGGCGGCGGCGACTAGCGACGGCGGCTCCCCGGCGACGGTGATGGCGGCAGCTGGAGAAGAGGACGTCGGCACGGCAGCTTCTAGGGTTCGGCGACGGCGACGAAGACAAAGAGGGTGAGAAACGGCGAAGTGTTTTGGATCCACCGTGGCCCTTGCTATATATAGTCATCGGAATTTTTGTCCTGGTTGAAATCCAACAACCGGGACTAAAGATTGGCTTCAACCGGGACAAAAGATAACTCTTTAGTCCTGTTGAAGCCACCAACCGGGACTATAGATGGCGGAGCAGCCATGTGGCCCTGGTAGGTGAGCATCTTTAGTACCGGTTGGAGCCACCAACCAGGAGTAAAGATGTTTTTCCGCTATTTCCAAATTTTTACACCAACCGGGACTAAAGATGGTTTCCCTCTATTTCCAAAATTTTTTGTCCCGGTTGGTGTTAACAACCGGGATTAAATATTTCAACAGTGCCCTATTCAAATGTATTTTAAATTCTAATAATCATATAGGATTAACATTTTTCTTATTTAAAATATTTTAAATTTATATATAATTAACATTTGCCCTATTTCAAAACTATTTTAAATTCTAACAATCATATAATGTATTTTAAATTCTAATAATCATATAGAATTAACATTTGCCCTATTCAAAAATATTTTAAATTCATATATAATTAACATTTGCCCTATTTGAAAACTATTTTAAATTCTAACAATCATATATAATTAGCATATAGCCTATTTTAAATTTTAATAACAATATATTATTAACGGTTGCCATATTCAAAACTATTTTAAATTCTAATAAGCATATAGAATTAACATTTGCCCTATTCAAAACTATTTTACATTCATATATAATTAACATATGGCCTATTTGAAAAATATTTTAAATCTAAATAATAATATGTTAATAACATTTCCCTATTCAAACGTATTTTAAATTATAATAATAATTTATAATTAACATTTGCTTTATTTGAAAACTATTTTAAATTCTAATAATCATATTTAATTAACATATGGAATATTGAAAGATGGTTTATATTTTAATAATAATATATAATTAGCATTTGCCCTATTCAAAAGTATTTTAAATGATTGTTGAATTCAACAAATTCTATAATTTACAATACTTTATAATAATTTATAATAAATTGAATAATTTACAATAAATAATTGTTGAATTTAATAAGTTCAATAATTTACAATAAATTTAATAAATTCAAATGGTTACAATCTAATTTGCATCGTACATACAAAAATTTAGCTAAGTGATGGTTGTCCTCACGTACTTTCTCCGTACAATTGTTTCTTCGTTATGATCGTTGCGTGAGTAAGGAGTGTCCTCATTTGGTAGGAGGATGCTCGGGTCAACCACCACCGTGAATGGAGTTTGCCCATCAAACTGATCATAATCTTCGTCAGTTCTATCCTCGACTCCCACGATTTTCCTTTTGCTTGGGAGAAGCACGTGACGCTTTGGCTAGTCGGACCCTTTCCCCTTCTTTGCTTTGCTAGCAATGTCCTTGACATGGAAAACTTGCCGTACATCATTCGCAAGGACGAAGGGTTCGTCTGAGTATCCAACCTTGCTCAGGTCGACCGTTGTCATCCCACTTGCATCAATGGTTACACCTCCACCACTGAGCCTAACCCACTGGTACCAAAACAGAGGGACCTTCAGAGGTCCATAGTCCAGCTCCCATATGTCATCGATGTAGCCGTAATATGTACTAGCCGTACCATCGTATCCCACGGCATCGATGCGGACAACGTTGTTCTGATTCGTGCTCTTTAAGTCTTGGGCCAGTGTGTAAAATGTATTACCCATTGATTTCATATGCCCGGAATATGGTGATCGAGCAAGATGGTCCCCTTGCCAATAAGGCTAGTTGTTGGTCAATGCTCGTGTTGCGCATGAGACATTGTCGCAGCCAAGCAGGGAATGCATCAATGTGATGACGTGTAATCTAGATATCCGTCTTACCAATGTTTTTCGAGCGAACAATTGCTAAGTGCTCCTCGATTTAAGGAGCCACCAAGGAAGATTGTTGCAACACAGTCCAATGTGCTTTCCTGTACAAGCCATTGTCTATGTTCATTATTGCTTTCCTTCTAAGGGTTCCCTTCCCCCGTAGTCTACCTTCATGGCTTGATTCAGGCACCCCGATGGGACAGAGGTCTTCAATAAAGTCGACGCAAAACTCAATCACCTCCTCTGTTCCATATCCATTGGTGATGCTGGCCTCCGGACGCGAACGGTTACAAACGTACTTCTTTAGAACGCCCATATACCTCTCGAAGGGGAACGTGTTGTGTAGGAATACCGGACCGAGGATACAGATCTCTTTGACAAGGTGGCATAGGAGATGCATCATCTCAAAGCTGACAAGACATTGGACCACATCATTTTGAAAGTCTTCTAGTCTGTCTGGATCGATGATCTTCTGTGAAATTGCGTTCAGGAAAGCACATAGCTTTGTTATTGTTTCCCGGACATTATCGCGAAGGATACACCGAATTATAACGGGAAGCAGCTGTGTCATCAGCACGTGGCAGTCATGGGACTTTAGATTTGTGAACTTCTTATCCTTTGTGCTTATTATTCCCTTTATATTCGAGGAGTATCCAGACGGTACCTTGATGCTCTTCAGGCATTTAAACATTATTTTCTTCTCTGCCTTGCTTAGAGTGTAGCCGGCTGGACTTAGGTAGTGGGCTCCTTTCTCCTTTGGTTGCAGGTGAAGGCCGTCGCGTTGTGCCATATGTTTCAGATCATTACGTGCCTCAAGTGTATGTTTTGATTTTTCATATACACCTAGGAAGCCCAGCAGGTTTACGCAAAGGTTCTTAGTGAGGTGCATCACATCGATTGCGTGGTGGACGTCCAAGACTTCCTAATAGAGCAATTCCCAAAAAATCGACTTCTTCTTCCACATCGCCGCGTGACCACCTTCATTTGCTATAGGTTGGCTGCCAGGTTCCTTTCCAAATACTACTTTCAGGTCTTTCACCATGGAAAACACGGTCTTTCTGTTGCGATACTTTGGCTTAGTACGGCCAATCATTGATGGTAACAAACAGCAACCCTCATAGGTTAAACTGCTGCTGTTTATCTTCATTCCACATGGAGAGACCTTCTTTCTTCCACAACAGTTTTAGATCTTTGATCAACGGTCTCAGGTACATATCGATGTCGTTACCAGGTTGTTTCGGGCCTTGAATAATAACCGGCATCTGAATGTACTTTCGCTTCATGTATAGCCAAGGCGGGAGGTTGTAGATACACATCGTTACAGCCTAAGTGCTGTGCCCGCTGCTCATCTCTCCAAAAGGATTCATGTCGTCCGTACTTAAGCTGAACCTTAGGTTTCTTGCATCCTCTCCGAAGTCTTTCAATGTTCTGTCGATGTTTCGTCACTGTGACCCATTGGCGGGATGTCTCAGCATGCCGTCTTGTTGGCGTTCTTTCACGTGCCAGCGCATCATCCTTGCATGCTCTTTGTTCCTGAACAGACACTTTAGCCATGGTATTATAGGAAAATACCACATCACCTTAGCAGGAACTCTTTTCTTCAAAGGCCGTCCATGAACTTCGCTTGGATTATCTCGTCTGATCTTGTATCGAAGTGCTTTATAAACCGGACATGCTTCTAGGTTCTCATACTCCTCATCACGGTAGAGGATACAATCGTTAGGACATGTGTGTATCTTCTGTACCTCCAGTCCTAGAGGGAAGACTAACTTCTATAGCCTCGTACGTTGATTCCGGCAATTCGTTTCCCTCTGAAAGAATGTTCTTCACGAGTTTTAGTAACTCGCCAAATGTCTTGTCACTGACACCATTTTTGGCCTTCCATTGCAAGAATTCCAGTGTGGTACCCATCTTTTTTGCGCCCCTGTTCGCAGCCTGGGTACAAGGACCTTTTGTGGTCCACCAACATACACTCTATTTTCTGCACCTCCTTTACGCCTTCGCAGTCTCCCTGTACGTTGCGTAACATTTGACCAAGGTCATCAGCACCGTAGCATCCCCGCCTGCCTCGCCTGCTGTATTCTCTTCAAACCCATCGTATTGATCACAGTCCAAAATGTTGTCGTCGTCTTCTTCATCTTCTTCCATTGCAACCTCCACCTCTCCATGCGCTATCCAGCAATTGTAGTGAGGCATGAATCCCGAGTGAAACAAGTGGGCATGAATAATTCTTGTTGTAGAATACCCCTTCTCGATTTTGCACTTTTTGCATGAACAACGTATGAAACCCTTCTCCTTATTGGCATCGGCCATACTCAAAAAATAATGCACGCCTTGAATAACTCTGTCGACCGTCGATCCGCGTTGTACATCCATTGCCGATCCATCTACATGAAATGCACAAAAATCGTAAGAAAAATCCATGAAAGTCAAACCATTTAAATATTATTACAATAATTATATATATATATATTATTTTTTAAATTATAATTATTTTTAAAAGTTCTTTTAAAGTTGTAAGCATAAAATTAATTAATTATTTTTAAAAGTTATTTTTAATGTACGTAGTGTAAATATTTCGACTAATTTAACTATCTTTAAATTACCTTATTTTTCTAATCTACTATCAAATTTTATTTATTTTTTCCTTTGTCATCTATTTTATAACTTTTTTTCCAAAAGTTTCTGTCTCATCATTTTCCATAAATATTTTTGAGATACCTACAAATGTAACGTGCTAAGCATATTTTTCTTCCTATTCATTTTTCCAAACAATTTTCTCAACATAATGTAATGTGCTTAGTAAAATAATTAGTCCCAAATAAATTTTCTCTCCCTTCATTTTTGCATAACATATCTAGAGATAAAAATGTATAGAAATCAACCGTAAAAAGTAAAATGCTAAGCATAGATCATAAGAGGATGATGAAGTTGCTAACCTTGTAGATACCAAAGGTTTGCATATTATCACCAAAATAAATTGACAAAAAAATTTGGCAGCACCTCCCTAGAGCAAAAGTTTGAAGACAACTGCAGTTGGCTCGGGTTGGAGGAGGAAGAAAAGTATAAAAAGCAACTCCATCTTTAGTCCCGGTTGGTGTTACCAGCCGACACTAAAGATCAAAATTATCTTTAGTCTCGGTTGGTAACACCAACCTAAACAAAAAATAGCATCTTTAGTCCCTGTTGGTGTTACCGACCGGGACTAAAGATCTCCGACGCCTTGACAGGTTCTGACAGGAATCTAACCAGGACTAAAGATCTTTAGTCCCAGTTCTTGTAACGAACCAGGACTAAAGGTCCTAGAGAGCCGTTTTCTTTTTTAATCGGGACTAAAAATATTTTTTAGTCTCGGATACAATTGCAACTGGGACTATTGTGGATTTTGGCAGATCAACCAAAGATCGTTTCTCCAGTAGTGTCCATCCAAACGTTCCATGTAGCACATATGACTTTCATTTCCTCTTCACACCTTTGAAGTCGGCCTCAAAACCGAAGCCAATAAGTTGCTTTGAATAACACCTGCATATAAGATTTAGTTGGAATCTTATAAAAAACCATATTATTTCTACTAAGCCATAGAGCCCAAGATACTCCTATCAAAATATATTTGTTGGCTTTAGAATTCATGGTTACCAGCCAATCCCCAAACATTTGAGGAAATTTTTGTGATGTTTGTAACCCAAAGGAAATAAAGACGATTCTCCAAAGAAAATTAGCAACATGGCATTCAAAGAATAAATGTTGGATAGTCTCTTCATGCAAACAAAAGAATCACTTTGTATTATCATTTTAATTTCTTTTTGCTAAATTATCTTTGGTTAACACTACCCATTTAAGAAAATACCACATAAAAATCGTTATTTTGATAGGAATCTTTAATTTTTCACAACAATTTATTTCTCTTCACATGCCCATTAAAAATTAACGCCGAGTACATTGATTGAATAGAAAATGCCAATATGATGAAGGTTCCACCTAAATATAACCTTATCAGTGGACATGTACTATTCTAACAACTAAATTATGCGAGTTAATAAGATTTTGATCCACCAATGCCTTACAAAATTAAACCCATCATAGTTGAAATTGATGCAATTTACTGATGAACAATAATGTAAAAAAATGGATACTGCTCCTTAAAGGAAGAATTTCAACTCATTTATCTTCCTACAATCTAACTTGCTTACAATCATTGATCATAAAAGATTCCAACCCTAAAAACTTGTCTCATAAGACCTGCTCAGAAATGTGAGTCACCCGGTTTCTTCATTACTTAAGCTATATGACTTATTATTAAGGTACTTCTATAACTTATTATTAAGGTACTTCCTTCTAAGATTTTTTTCATACTTCATCTTCATTTATTAACTTAAACAAACATTTGCTTAGAAAACATTGGTTTTGGATATCTATATTATGAATCCCAAGTCCACCTTAATAATTAATCAATAATTGTGTATTTTCCTTTAATATATACGCTTAGATTATCATAGTGTTCCCAGGAAATAAGAAAAAAGATCTCATATTGTCATACATGCCTTAGGCTCAGTGAAATGGGAAACAAATTAATGATTGGTTTAACATGAGCCGAAGATGTAGGTTAATTAGATAAGCAACAGAGCCTAGAAAGTAGATAGACAGTTACGGCTAAGAACTATTACTACATTACCCATGTTTACAATATTTTTATTTCCAAGATATCCTTAATGAATCAACGGTGTGTGTTTATTGGAGGAGGAGGTACTTGAGGTACCTCTCAAGCACATTAAAAAACTTCATATTGCAAGCTAGAATAACTATCAAGATATCACTACTAAAAAAAGATAGATGTCGGTTGGAAACCGATCATACATGCCAGATTTCCTAACCGACACCCAGCAGATGGCACCTTTGAGGTCCCACGAATGAAATAAAGCAAAAAAGCCAGCTCTCCATCATCATTAAGTTCGAGATCAGCATCATCCCCATCAACCAAACACAATCAAAATAATCTAGTCAACCAAACACAATCACAAATGAACAAAATCGCAAACACAAATGTCACCATTGTATATCCAACCTCCCCGTCATCATGTTGTCGATCGACCGCCCCGTCGTTGCGTCATTGATCCAGCCGTCTCCCACCGTCACGGCGGCAGATGTGGCTGTCCCCGTCGTCACGGCCAGGGTTCACCTTTCCGTTAGCCCTTGCTGTGCCGCCCCTCGCCGGTAAGGCAGTTTTCATGTGAAAACCGCGGAAGCCGCGAAAACCGCCGGTGATGAACAGTAACAAATTTGAATTTGGATGATTTCGTGCATACCGCAAAACCACGCCAAAAATCACGAAAACCACACGAAAACTATGAAAACCATAATTTAAATTTGAACCAAATTCAAATCCTGTCATGCCGCGGTTTTTGGTCAAACCGCGCCACATACCGCGGTTTTCGCGGCAAACCGCACGAAATTTATTTTTTGTGACAATATATATATATATATATTTGTGATAAAATGAAATTTTCAAATTTTTTGAATTCGTGCGAAATTATTGAAATGAAACCGCGGGGATGCCGTACCGCACCCGCGCGGTACGCGCAAAAACCGCGGATTTCGCGCCGGTTTTCGTGGAAAGGGAAACCCTGGTCACGGCGGCAGATCCGGCAGCCCCTGTCGTGGAGAGGAGGCTACGCACGACCACGGTGGAGAGAAGGCTGTGCCCGCCGTGACGGAGAGGAGAAGAGCCGTCGGGGGAGAGGGAGAGGAGGCGAGGGGTGGAGAGGAGGAGAGCCGTTGTGGCCACATGTGCCATGGAGAGCCCGCCGCCTTCCCTCCCGTCGGATCTGGCGAAGGGGAGGACGCCGTCGCCACCGCCGCCTCGTGGGGAGCCCGCTGCCTCCCTCCCATCGGATTTGACGAAGGGAAGGGCGCCACCGCCACCCTATAGGGAGCCTGCCGCCTCCTCTCCCGCCAGATGTGGTGGAGGGAAGGGCGCTGCTGCTGCCGCAAGAGAGAGAAGTGAGAGAGAGGTCGCGAGAGAGAGAATCGGGAGAGAGAGATGCGTGCAAGAGAGACACTTCTCCCCTTATCCTCTTCTCATCTTATCTTCTATCCACTCACTGCTCGGTTTTTAGGGTGTCAATCTTTTAAAAAATCATCACCTATAATATATTAGAGGAGCAGGTTTTTTAATTAATAATAAATTAAGGTGGTGTTTTTTAAAAGGGCACGTATAATATTGGTATCGGTTTTTCTATAGAACCGACACCTATAGTGGTTTAAAGGTATCGTTTTTTTTGTTTTTTCAGCCCGCGGAGGTGGAAAAATATTTATAGGTGTCGGTTTTAGCACTTTCGGTAACTATAGTGCCGTATTATTTGTATATTTTTGTAGTAGTGTATCCTCTGAAGTTGGAATTTGCTAGAGAGACAGCTCAGGTCTACTCATCCATTTGGTACTTATAAATTCTATGCTGCAGAGTTCATACCCTATCGTCTCATCACGCAGATGTATAATAGAATTTGCATCACATCCATTACTCATTTACTACCACTTATTCATGGTCGATAGTTGAAACATGAACATGATCATTGGGAAGGAGCATCCATGATTTTAACTTGCTGCATATATAGGATTGTAAGTTATCAGGATTCAGAAACGTGATTTATGCACAAAACAAAGCACGGAACAGTGCAGATCAGCAAGAAGACAGAATGCTTTGCCAAGATCGTAGTGCAGTACTTTGGAAGAATTCAAGAACTTCATGCTGCATTGCTCCACCACCAACTCAATGCAACATCGCTCTACCTGTCTACCATCAACTCAATGCCGCATTGCTCGACCATCCCAATTCGATCAAATGTGATAGTTGAGCTCCCAGTTAGCTGTTAATACATGTTATGTATCATGTACAGTTTGTTGGCACCTTTTTTGGTAAAAGGCACGAACACGATCGAATCATCTAAAGCCTTGCGGTGGTTCTTGGTACAGAGTCGCCAACCACTTCAATCTAGCAAGAACTAGAACAAAGTGGGTTTTGTAGATCAAATCGGCTAGCGGAACCGATTTAGATGGATGGATTGATAACTACTCGTCTCGTGAGCAAACGGAAAGTTTTCAAGACAAACTTACAAAGAAGTGTCGCACTCTCGCAGCGGCGGCGGACGATTTACGGCGCAAATTGACAAAGATAGACTAAACTAGGGCAAAGTAGAAAAATATGGCTGAAAAGTAAAGAAAACGATTCAAATAGATTGATTGTGTGTTGTGTGTTGGTTGTTGTCAATTGAACCGGCCTTGACCCTTATATAGGGGTTGGTCTTGCCCTCTACAGGCCCTTCTCCATGTCCTATTCGGGATAAACAAGGGCCATGTCCTATTCGGGATAAACATATTTGGAAACCCAAGATACAACCGTATGAAGAAAGAAAACCCGAAAACTAACGAAGTCGTCTAGGTTTCGGACTCTGCCGGTCAGACCGGCCATATGCCTTCGGCCTGACCGGCCCCACTGCCCGGTCTGACCGGCCTATACACGGCGGTCAGACTGGCCTCCCCGAAGAAATCGGTAAATTTCTAAATATTGGCAATCTTTCCTAGTTTGATTCCTAAGTGCCAATTTTGGGTGTAAACACATTCTCCCTGCCTTTTATGATGAACACCGTGAATCTAAAAGCATAAGACATGTTTTAACTTGGGGCGATAACTCATTTATCGGCCACACAACTCCCTAAGCATCTTGCCAAATACTCGGGAAGTATTTCTTTAGATATTTACCGTTGATAGCCCGCTGAAACTGTTCTTCTTGAAGTGTCTCCAAGAAATATGCATTGCCTCGAACGATTTCGTATATTCGATAAGGTCCCTCCCAACTTGGCGACCACTTACCGAATTCTTTAGATCAGGAACCCAAAGGCAAAATAGTTTTCCACACTAGATCTCCCACCTGGAACGTCTTTGTCTTCACCCTTTTGTTGTATGCTTTGGCCACTCTCTTCTTTTCTTTCTCTATCTCTTCCAAAGCTTTCAAACGTTTGTCGACCACTTCATCAAGATTATCACTCATCAAGGACTTGTAGTCTTCGGCTGACAAATCGTCTTGCTTTATATATCGAAGAGAACCAAGATTTACCTCAACCGTTAAAATGGCTTCTTGTCCATAAACAAGCTCAAAAGGGGTCACCTTGGTAGCACCATGCTTGGATATTCTATGCGCCCATAAAGCTTCAAAAAGCACTTCATGCCACCTTCTCGGATGTTCTTCGACCTTCTTCTCGATTAGCTTCAACAACGTCTTATTACTAGACTCGACTTGTCCATTAGCCTGAGCGTAATAAGGAGACGTACTCAATAGCTTAATTCCATAAGACTCGGCAACATTTCTCACTTCCTTAGACATAAAAGAAGCTCCTTGATCTGTAGTTAATGTTTGAGGAATGCCGAATCTATGAATAATATGCTTCAGAATAAAATCAATTACCTCCTTATGCGTCATATTCTTGAGCGACACAGCTTCGGCCCACTTAGTGAAGTAATCTGTTGCAACTAGCACGAACCGATGCCCCTTTGAAGACGGAGGATAAATTTGACCAACAAAATCTAAAGCCCACCCCCGGAACGGCCATGGCTTAATTATAGGATTCAACACCGAAGCCGGTGCCAATTAAACATTGCCGAACCGTTGGACAGCTTCACATCCCTTATAGTACTGAAGCAATCATCAATCATTCCCGGCCAATAGAACCCCGCTCTTCGAGCGCCAATTCATCTTATGGGCCGATTGATGAGTCCCGCAAATTCCCTCGTGAACTTCACTCATAGCAACCTTAGATTGATCGACATCTAAACATTTTAATAGTACACCATCTATATTTTGGCGATATAACTTTTCATCAAGCAAAGTATACTTATATGCTTGCCGCCGAATTTTCCGATCAACTCTAAAGCTAGGATCCTTCAAATAGCTAATCAAAGGAATTCGCCAATCATTTACTATTCCCGGGCGACATGTCCGAACTACCACTTAATTCGGCCCCGTATTGAGAAGATTGTGCCCCCAGCACCTTCGTGAAGTCGGTCCGACCGGCCAAGCAACTCCGGTCGACGGCACCACCACCCACGGTCGACCGGCCACCCGAACGCCGGTCGGACCGAATGCCATCCACGGTCGACCGGCGATAGTGCGCCGGTCGGACCGCCACAACTTGCCTCTTTGCCAATTTCGCTCAAAAATTATAATCAAGCACCGGTTGGTCTAATATGAAAAATAAACCTCTTTTAATGCTATAACCGGATGCTTGTTGAGCTAAGTCATTTGCTCTAGAATTTTCATTCCTAGCAATATGCTTAATAGTAAATTCATCGAAACCGGCCATAATATCTAGGCATTGATCTAAATACCTGTTCAATGATACGTCGAAGCATTTGTAGACCCCAGCAACTTGTTGCACCACCAATTCTGAATCACCGAACGTTTCTACATGTGTAGCTCCAACGATCTCCATCACTTATAAACCGAATAACAAAACATTGTATTCGGCTTGATTATTTGTACAATAATATTCTAAATGAACCGATGCTTCAAAGCATTGACCATTGGGCGAAATTAAAACTACACCTATGCCTTGACCCTCCTTACACGAAGAGCCATCAAAATAAACTTTCCAAGGTGTAACACTAACTACATGGACTCCATCTCCACAATCAACGTCTACATGATGATCTACTATAAAGTCCGCCACAATCTGGCCCTTCATAGATTTCAATGATTCATAGGCCAAATCATATTCAATCAATGTATACGCCCATTTGCCAATCCTACCACTTAGAATTGGCCTTTGCAACATGTGCTTAATGACATCGGTCTGACAAGCAACTATGCATGTACTAGATAACAAGTAATGACGCAACTTGGTACAAACATAGTATAAGCAAAGACAAAGCCTCTCTAAAAATACATACCTCGTTTCAACATCCGAAGACGGCGACTTAAATATGTAATTATGTACTCCTTGCCGTCTTCCTCTTGTGTCAAAACGGCTCCAATAACTTTGTCTTCGCAGCAATATACACCCGAAACGGAATCCCGGCTTTAGGAGCTCGCACCACGGGCGGAGTAGATAAATATTTTTCAAACCTTCAAACGCCTCGTTGTGCTGCCCCCAAGTAAAATCGGGTTCTCTCTTCAAACGTAGAATAGGCACAAAAGCATCGATTTTACCTGCTAGGTTAGATATGAATCTTCTCAAATAGTTCACTTTACCTAACAACCTCGAACTTCCCTCTTGCATGCCTGGCGCTTTGAAATCTTGAATCTTTTCAACTTTCTTAGGGTCAATCTCAATCCCTCTCTCATGCACCATGAACCGTAAGAATTTTCCCGCCGACACATCGAAAGCACACTTGAGTGGATTCATCTTCAATCCATACCGACGCATTCTCTCAAAAGCTAACCTCAAATCGGCCATATGTCCATCCATATCATCCGGTTTGACTACAATATTATCAATGTAGATTTCTAGGATAAAACCTAACAAATCATGGAAAATTAGGTTCATCGCCCTTTGATACGTTGCGCCTGCATTCTTTAACCCGAATGTCATAACTACCCACTCAAACAACCCAACAAATCCTGGACATCTAAAGGCTGTCTTATACATATCCTCCTCTCGCCATGAAGATTTGGTTGTAGCCGGCATTGCCATCTAAAAACTAATCACTCGATGACCCGAGGCATCATTTATTAGCATGTCGGCAATAGGCATAGGATACTCATCTTTAGGAGTGGCTTTATTTAAATCTCTAAAATCTATGACCCTAATTTTGCTGCTCCCCTTCTTTTCTACTAGGTACTATATTGGACACCCACTCTGCATACCGGCATGGCCTAATAAACCCCGATTTCAATAATCGGTCTATCTCTTCTTTGACACGATCATATATAAGTGGGTTAAACTGACGAGGAGGTTGTTTATAAGGCCTAAACCCTGACTTTAGCGGAAGCCGATGCTCAACAAGATCACGGCTAAGTCCGGGCATTTCGTGGTACTCCCATGCAAAGCAGTCATTATATTCTCTAAGCAATTCGATCATCTTAACCCTATGATCGGCTCTCATGTTTTTATTTATGAAGGTCGGTCTTGGTACGCTCCCATCTCCTATATCTATTTCTTCTAATGGGTCGGCTGACGTGAACCCTTGGCCGAGCTTCTCTCCTCGTCAAAATCCTCTATAGTTTCCCCAACATCATTCTTTGTTGAACGATATTCTTGAACCCTCTTTTGTAACCATTCCAAATTGGTTGCTTTATTCATCATACAAAGTAATGTCACCAAGCCGTGCTAAACTAGCCGGCTTTACGTAAATGAGTATAAAGCCTTCTTTGGAAACACTAATGAAATCAAAACTAGAAAGATCTAGCCCGACAAGCACCGCATGTCTCCATGTTTTCATCCCACGTAAACATCGGCCATGGCAACTTCAGCCGATGTATCCGCTTGAATTACCTCAACCTCATCACCATCCCATTGTACTAGGCTCGATGTAAAGTAGATGGGACGCAGCAGTTGGCATGGATCCAACACCGCCCCAAGATGACACTATAGTTACCTTGTACATCGACGATGAAGAAGGCGGTAGGCAACGTCTTGTTCCCCACCGTAAGCTCCACGGACAAGATCCCCTTCGCCTCTGTTGACTCACCATTGAAGCCGTTGAGAAGCATGTTGGTCTTCTTCAACTCCGCCTCTTCATGACCCAACTTTGTGAAGAGAGAGTACGGCATCAGGTTCACTGCCGCGCCTCCGTCCACTAGCATCCTCGAGACCGGCTTCCCATCAATGTGGCCCTTCAGATAAAGAGGCTTCATGTGACGGTTGGACTCGTCGGGCTTCTCGAAGACCGCATCCTTTGGACCTAGTGACATTTGAGCGACTTCGGCCTCGTCCATGGCGCAAAACTCCATGGGCAACATGCAAACCATGTTGATCTCCATGTTCTCGCTGGACGATGCCCCCACAGCCGATTGTTCACCCTTTTGAACAACTACCGGCTTCTCGCCAGCTAATGACTTACGTTTCCACTCCTTCGCAGGCGGTGGTCGCAACTCATCGAACTCCTGTCCCTCCTCTCTTCGGCTTCCTTCTCCCTTAACTCGAAGCGCGAAGACGCTGCAGCCTTTCTCTTGGTAGCCGTCAAATTCCTGTGCATCCACCTAGGATTTGGCTCTGTTCCGGAGAGGGCAAATAATGTCCCCGTTGCCTTTACCCGAAGAGGGAGTTACTCTAGTATCCTTCTTACCGAACGTCGGTCGACCGGCCCCGTGGTCGGTCGACCGTGCCGTGCTCGCGGTCGACCGGCGACTGTGCCCGGCCGAACCGGAGCGAACATCGACCGCCGGATGGCGCGGTCGACCGGCTGCTGCACGCGCGGTTAGATCGGCCAGAAGGCTCGGTATGACCGGCTATTGAACTAGGGTCAGACCGGCCAGGATGTCCGGTCTGACCGTCTTCCTGCGTGGCATCCTTTACGACTTCGGTTCGGAGGCCAAATATCAACTTAGCCTCCTTACCAGATGGCACTGGCACATCATACGATCCTATCTTTATCGTGATCGCCTCCGAAGCCCTCTCCTCAGGCTTGGCACGCTTGTGTGCCCTTTTCTCACCATCAAACCGGTCCTTTGTGGGGAACCGGCTTCCACTAGAAGTAGATGCCTGCCTTTGCGGCGATCTTCTCTCCCCTCTCCATCCTTGGTGATCCTGCATTGAAGGCATGTTGTACATAGGCGGGGGTGCCCCCCAAGGCACGAAGTAAGGGAACGGGTAACCTGGAGGCGGCATCGGGCATGGTCCCCATGGCATAACCTGAGGGAGATGGGGAAACGGCGGCTCCAAAACCTTTGACGAAGGACCAAATCACTCCTTAGGGGGCGATCTTGGTCTCTTTCCTTTGGCGCACTCCTTCTCGGCACTCTTCTTTTTGTACTTGTCAAGGAGCATGTTGAAGGTCACTTTGGGCTTGTGGGGCTTCCTCGACGTAGATGTCTTGGCCTTGTTCTCTTTCCACGTCCCAACCTCCGGGCCTTTTGGCACAAGCATCTTGGGCCTAGGCTCCCCGATGACAACTTCCTTCCCCTTAGCTGATTCGGCTTGCTCCGGCCGAATCAACACCTTCTTGACATCAAGATCGATGATATTTACCAGGAAAGGATCGCTGTCCAGCTTCATCTTTGGGCCCTCGGTGAATTTCAATCGTCCTTCATCTATGGCCGATTGAACTGTCGACGAAAAACATTACACTCATTAGTAGAATGTGAATGAGAATCATGCCATTTACAATAAGAACGGCGCTTTAATTCTTCTAACGAGGGTATGATATGGCCTTTAGGTAATTTGATCTGTTTCTCCTACAAAAGATAGTCAAAAATCCTATCACATTTGGCCACATCAAAGCTGTATTTGATCTCGCTCTGCCGATCGTTGCGAGGAGTCGGCGTCAAACTGGAACAAACAAAGGGTTTGTTCTTGTTTGTCCAAGACCACTCAGCGACATACATATCATGATCACCTTCATCAGACTCAGAATCACTAGTAGGACAGTCGACCATGCCAACATGAGGTTTCTTATCACTGGGCCTAACAAACCTTTTAGCATCCCTGACCCGGCTTTCCTGAGCCAGAGCCTTCTGCATTACCTGACTAACATTGAGAAATTGTTGGCCATCTAACCTTTCTTTAATGGGAGTGAGCAACCCATGAAAGCGAGGTCGACCAAGTCTTTCTCGGTTATACTAAAGCTAAAACACCGATTTCTAGCATCTCTAAACCTCTTAATGTAATCTGTAACAGATTCATTATGTTCTTGCCTTACCGATGTCAAGTCACAAAGTCTAAGCTCGCTTTTACCAGTATAAAAGTAATCATGAAATTTCTGTTCTAACTGAGCCCAAGTATGAATAGAGTTAGCCGGTAAAGATGTAAACCAAGTAAAAGCAGTACCGGATAAAGATAACGAAAATAAGCGCAATTTAAAAGCATCCGAAGTGCTAGCCTCCCGCATTGCACTAAGAATTGGCCGATATGTTCCCATGTGGTCCTATTGTCATCTCCACGAATTTGGTGAATTCAGGGACTCTATAACCACGAGGATATGGGATGTTATCGAAATAGTCGGGATACGACTTTTGGTAAACCTTAGCACGATTCCTGGGCTCAATTCCGAACAACTCTCTAATGATGTTTCTAATTTGTTCTTCCATATTTTCAGGCCTAGGCGGGTCGGCTATGACCGGCGGCCTAAAAGGTGGTGTTGCGCGCAATATTGTCATATTGGCCATCTCTCGTGTCGCACGGATATCTTCATTAGGATCATTGTATTGATTGGGGACATGCGGGGAATTGGTGCATGGACAAGCCACGGGAGTCATGTGCGGGAACATGGTATAGAACCGAGTTGCCCGTGATAGGATCTATCTCCCGTATCGCGCACCAGAGCGCCGGTCTGACCGGCCATGGGCCCGGCCCGACCGGCCAGGTAAGCGCGGTCCTAACCGGCCGGATAGCCGCCGGTCAGACCGGTGTAGTATGGGTGCGGGCGCCTCGACGGCCGGCTCCGACCGATGTAGGGTGAACCGGTCGACCGACGTAAGGCGCCCGGTCGACCGGCCATAGGGCCGGTGGATACCGCCGTGCTGTGTTCGGTCGGGACCGCCGTCCGGCCGGTCGACCGAGATATGATGGGCTGTCGGACCGGCCGTAGGGCCGGTCGGACCGGCGTGGTGAGGGCCGGTCAGACCGGTCGTAGGGCCGGTCAGACCGACAGAGGCGGCAGAACTACCTTCGCCGGGGCCTTGGGCGATCGCCCCGTCGGTTTTACTAAATATGTGGTTCACGGGGGTTTGGTTCCCCCTGAAACCGAGGTAGGCGGTGAATCGGTCGCGGGAAGACCGGATTTACCACTCATGTGCGCTTTAAACAACTTATTAAAACAAGCCTCCATAGCGGATTCAACCTTATTGTTCACGGCGGCGGTAACGGACTCATCCACCGTACTAGCAACAAGTTTTTGAATAGGCATAGAGATGTGATCAGCGCTTACCTCGCCGCGAGTTACCTTGAGCGGGCTCCCGGGCTTGATGATGACGCCCTGTCGCGTTTTGGTGCAAGATTGATCTAGCACCTCCTGCGTAATCGCTCATATGCGCTCCTCCATTATTTGGCGGGCTTCCCCATCCAGGTCGTCCAACGAGATGTGGACAACATTGGATGGCTCCACGTCTTGTGCCGCTTGCTTAGACATGGCGGCGTCGAATCCGAGTTGGCGTCGTGTCTTCCCCAGCGGAGTCGCCAAAAATCGTGTTGACACCTTTTTTGGTAAAAGGCATGAACACGATCGAATCACCTAAAGCCTTGCGGTGGTTCTTGGTACAGAGTCGCCAACCACTTCAATCTAGCAAGAACTAGAACAAAGTGGGTTTTGTAGATCAAATCGGCTAGCGGAACCGATTTAGATGGATGGATTGATAACTACTCGTCTCGTGAGCAAACGGAAAGTTTTCAAGACAAACTTACAAAGAAGTGTCGCACTCTCGCAGCGGCGGCGGACGATTTATGGCACAAATCGACAAAGATGGACTAAACTAGGGCAAAGTAGAAAAATATGGCTGAAAAGTAAAGAAAACGATTCAAATAGATTGATTGTGTGTTGTGTGTTGGTTGTTGTCAATTGAACCGGCCTTGACCCTTATATAGGGGTTGGTCTTGCCCTCTACAGGCCCTTCTCCATGTCCTATTCGGGATAAACATATTTGGAAACCCGAGATACAACCGTATGAAGAAAGGAAACCCGAAAACTAACGAAGTCGTCTAGGTTTCGGACTCTGCCGGTCAGACCGGCCATATGCCTTCGGTCTGACCGGCCCCACTGCCCGGTCTGACCGGCCTATACACGGCGGTCAGACCGGCCTCCCCGAAGAAACCGGTAGATTTCCAAATATTGGCAATCTTTCCTATTTTGATTCCTAAGTGCCAATTTTGGGTGTAAACATAGTTTTCCTCCAGTTAATGTAAAGCCAGCAAAAGCTGGACGCGTTTCATGAAAAATTTGTTGTGAATACTATTGTTGTTATGTCATTGCCAATGTTGGCAGCAACAACTGCTTTCACCTACTTTCTCAGAATATCTATCCATACCCTGTGACCTGTCAAAGTCTGAATTTGCAAGAGAGATTCTATAACTTCAAACTTCAAAGCCTGTTCATGACTCTGGTGATTACAACTTCTTATGCTTGAGCCTTGACATATTAGGCAAATGTAAAATTCATTACCTTAATTTTCATGGTTGAAAGAGCCTTATGAACTTTGAGCACCTGGGAAGGAAACTCCATGATTTTATTTTTACCTGGAGAGTATATTTATAGGATTGAGAGATGTCAGTAGTATGAGCCTATGAGGACTGCCACTTGCTGAATTTCTTGGATTAAATTCACCATCAGGAGGGACCGTCCCACTAGGGAGGTTGAGGTTGTGTTTCGCATTCTGGTCGAGGCCGAGGTTGTGTTTCTGCATTCTAGATCTCAATTACACGGCTCTCCCACTGGTACTGTGAAAACTATGTATCACGGTTTCTAGTAGACATATCAAATTCTGTGACATCAGAAATAGAGCAGTTTTTGTGAACAGCAGCATTATGTGGACAATCAAACTGAAAGTAGATGGCCTTGCAGCAAACAAGAAATATGAATATGGTTTTGGATTCCACTATTCCCTTTGTTTCGAATTACTTATCATTTTAGTTGTGTCCCAAGTCAAATATTTCTGTCTCTCACCATCAATTTATAGAAATTCCTACAGTTTAACAACATACAAATTGTGTATTGCGAATGTATTTTTCATGGCGAATCTAAAAACATAAATCTTATGATGTTAAGCTGTAAAAAACACCCTTGTGCTGGAAATTTATTTTTGGTGTTTTTGGATTTTTCATACATCTTATTTGTATGCATTAATTTAATTTAGAAAAAAATGAAACAACAATCTATTTTGAACAAAAATATGGGATAATTATCATAAACACTAGACACCTTGAATAATGTTGTGGAAAAGTCTGGTAAATTTATGTTACTTTTGTGCCGCAAATAAATATGTCAAAATTACCAAAATCAATTCAAATTCAAATAAATACAATGAACTCTAAATTTTCACAGAAAAACTACACGTGAGAAAACAAATCTGAAAAATTCACCAATTTTTTTTGAGAACAGATATAATTTTATTTCAATCACTTAGAAGCACAGTACATGCTTTATCATACAATTAGAAGCACTGAAGCTGTTGAAAACTTCACCGATTGAAGTTCGCTTGTACAGATCCTCTCCTCTATGACGGCCCATCATATGCTTGAGATTTGCGGACCGTCATAACGAAGTCATCTCAAATGGGTCTAAAAATAAGCCGACAAAGATATACTCTCACAAACTTGTTAGATGCGCATAAAATGGGAGCCCGTCACAGATTATACCTATTAGTGACGGGCTCAAAATGATGGCCTGATTGAGATAACAATTAGGTCCGTCACCGATGAGTGTCATCTGTGACGGACTACTACTTAGGCCCGACAAAGATAACTGAAATGTCTGTCACAGTTGCTAATTCGTTGGCCGTTATAGAAATTTATTGCAGGCTATAAATACCCTCATCACCTATTGTATTGGTTATCCCATTGTTCACTGTTTTTTGGGAGGAGGAAGGGGCAGATTTTTGTCTCTTTTTTCCAAGAAAATCGAAAGTGCAAAAGTAATTGAAAAACAGTAGTCATTTCTCATACATCTAGTAAATACTTACCTATAAAATATTTATCTAATATTTTTTACTTTTGCAACTCAGCGATGGATCGAAGTTGGATGTATGGGAAAACTGTGCAACGTTATAGCGAAGAGTATCAAAATAACATGTTAAATTTTATAAACGTCGCGAAGGAGGATAGGAAAAAAAGAAAGAGTGATTACATGTGTTGTCCATGTGCAAATTAAAAAAATAAGAATATGTTTGATAGCAGAGTGGATGTACACGCTCATATGATACAACGAGGATTCATGGAGGGCTACACATGTTGGGTGAAACATGGAGAGCAAGAATCCGGCAAGAGTGCACTGCAAAAGTAAGTGGTGCACAAAATCAAGAATATGAAGATGAACATGAAATGTTTGTATCTTCTCCATTGGGCGGTGTAATGGTTGATGTGGATCACGATCTGCTGCAAGACATGTTACGTGATGTTGCGGACCCAACCTACAACGAGAGAGATTCCATGAAGTTCAATAGGTTGGTCAGTGACTCGAAGAAGCCTCTATACACTGGATGCAAGGCAAAACATACTAAATTGTCAGCTACCTTAGAGCTAATGAAGTGAAGGCAAGTAGTGGATAGATAGACAAGAGTTTCAAAGAGTTTTTGAGAATTTTGAAGGCCATGCTTCCTGATGAGAACACATTGCCCGATACGACATATGAAGCAAAACAGGTTTTCTGTCCCCTTGGGTTAGAGGTCCATAGAATTCACGCTTGTCCAAACGACTGCATACTGTACCACAAGCAATATGCGGACTTAGATGCTTGTCCGTCTCGCAAGGCTTCTCGATACAAGAGAACGAAAATGCCGACGAAGGAAAGAAGTCAAAGCGGGGTGGTTCGGCGAAGGTTATGTGGTATCTAATTATCATTAATTGTTTCAACAGAATCTTTGCCAACCCCAAGGAAGAAGAGTTAGTACGTTGGCATGCTATAGAGAGAAGAAACGATGGTATGATAAGACACCCTGCAGATTCGATTCAATGGAGGAACATCGATCGAAGACACCCAGAATTCATGGTCCCAGTAGCCGAGAGACTTGCCTTTAAGCTGACCCCAGATATTAGAGTGCATGGGGTGCAACTGATGGCCGGCCAGGCAAAAGTGCAAGTGGACACAGTGAAGAACGAATACACAAATTTGCAATTGCAGCATCCACCAAACGACGAGATCCTAACCCTAGGAGCTGCACATGGAAGTTTTATCTAATGATACAAGGAGCTCATTAAAATCAAGTTGATTCCGAGGTCAGTCACTGCACTGATCACTCGACCGCCGCCCCAACCGGCACCTGCTCCTTCAGCCTCTCCAGCTCCCGCTCATGTTCCACAAGTTGACATGGAGGCCGACGGCACGGCGATCATTAATCCCCCACCGCTGAAGAAATCAAGGAAGACGTGTTCCTCTCCTCCACAGATAACTATCAAAAAAGCTGTGGCAAGGGAGAAAGGAAGAGTGAAAGACAAGGCGCAACCCTCGCATGTAGCTCCGAAGAAGCTAGAGATGGGCAAGAGCGTTGCTCCGGCGTCGTTCCAACTATACATGCCATTGGTTGGAGACGATGCCCTAGGAATGATGGGAAACGCTTGCAAGGAGCTCCACCGCTATTACTTGGAGAAATCAGACGCTAGGAGGACGAATAGGGAGAGTGACATCATAGGCCATCACGATGGACAACCATTTATTGGGCCAGAAAATTATATTGTCATAGACTTCAAGCATCTGTTCGACCTCTTTAGACTATGAGCGGTGGATACAAGTCTACTTAAGTGCTCCTCCTTATAAGTATTCTTATATTTTCACTTTTGGTAACAACAATCCTTATAACACGCTTTTAAAACCGTTTCTCTTATGTGTAGGTATAGTTGGAAGTGGTGCCAGAGAAATGCACCAGAAGTGGCCTTCCTGGATCCACAAATAGTCACGGTCACCAATCTTCAAACTGATCGGAAGGCCATGATCGACTACATTTTTGACACCTTGTGAGCCCGCCAAGACAAGGAGTACATTATGTGCGCCTATAATCAATAATAAGTGTGTACCCTAAATATATGCAATTGCATGACACATATTGCTTTAGTATTTAACTTTCACTATATTAATGCCGCAGTGCCCATTGGATCCTTCTGGTCATTACGCCAAAGTAGAGTACATGTCACCACATAAACTCCAAAGTTACTAAGGCCTATGACTGGACCCTGATCCACAAAGCAATCAATGAAGCATGACGACCATATATGGAGAAAGGAGGCCTGCATAACAAAGGACAAAAAAGCCTCATCCACAAAATTGACTTCCTAGTTAAACAACAATTGGCGACCAATGTGAATTCCATGTGTGCGCAACATGCAAATTCTGTATAACAAAAAGTTCAAGACTTTGGTCGAATTTGAGGTTTATGATCTCAATTGTGATATATACTAACTACTTCGAATTATATATATATATCGATCAACTAAATTCGAAGCATGTACATGTAGGAAAATATGTCCAAGTCTGCGCCTACCAGCTTTGAGGGGATTAGAGAGGAGATAACGTACTTTATTGTCCGCGACATAGTGCACCCCAAAGAAATGTTCAGAATATGGGGTTAAAGTCCGCGACATGATGAACATTTTTGGACATTTCAAAATTAATGTCAAAGACATATAAATATGTATATTATTAGATTACAATTTTGTCAAATGTGTTTATGTATATAATTGCAATGCTAAATAAAATTTTGTTGACTTTTATAACTCGGTTTTGCAGGTTTCGATGCTTAGCACTTCGAGATGTTAAAGCGAAATATGTGAATAATGCATATGTATGTGAATATATGTATGTGAATGTCGATGTATGTGAATCTCTATTGCTCTCATTTTTGCAGCGGGCATGGCTAGTAAAGGTCTGAGGCTAGCTAAAAATAGAATAATTTTTTTTGAAAAACTCATCGGTAATGGGCTTTAACTTAAGCCCGATGGAGATGTAAGTCATCGGTAACGAGCTTGAGTTAAAGCCCGATTGAGATGTTAGTATCTGTGACGGGCATTAATAAGAGCCCATTTGAGATTATTTCATCGGTGACGGACCCTTGTTTGACTGGCCTTCTAGGTCAAAACTATTGGTGATGGACTGTAGTTTAGGCCCGACAAAGATAAGTGCTTTGGTGACGGACGTTTGCCCAATAGAGATGACTTTTCACATCATGACATTTGCATCGTGACGGACGTCATACCCGACACAGATGAGGGTTACCGTCCTATTGAGATAAGGACGACCGTTGTAGTGTCATATCCACACAAACATCCAGTAAATTTTGCACGTACCACAATTTTTGTTTTTCTTGTGATGTTGACTACCGAAGCACACCCCTCTTCAGAATATATGCAATATATAACCGCATTCACCTACTTTCAGAATATATATATCAATGTTCTGTAAAGTCACAATTCGCAAGAGAGACTATGTAATTTCAAAGTATGCTCTTGCCTTTGGTGATTACAAGTTGTATCCTTGAGCCTTGATACATCAGGCATGTGTAAAATAGACTGGCTTGATGTCTCATTATCCCAATATCCACGGTTGAAATTAATAGTCATGAGCCCTATGAACCTGAACACCTAGGAAGGAAATTCCATAATTTTTACCTAGCTAGAGAATATATATAGGATTGGAAGTTATCAGGAGTACGAGGATTGGACTTGATAAATTTCTTGGGAATCCAATTTAACCATCTTATTATGAAGAGGCAGCATGGCTGCGCATGTCGTGCAGGAGGCATGACTTTCCTATAGAGTTTTTGTGGATTCTGGATCTCAACTATACACACGGCTACACGGCTCCTGAACTAGCATTTTGCAAGCCATGTATCACCGTTTCCAAGAGATGCATCAAATTTTATAACTACTAAACTGGAATTAATTGGAGAGCAGCAAATTTAGGAACAACAATAACATTACGCAGGCAAGGTGTTTTGTTCCGCATGCATACACCGTGTATAACTTCTGCATGGTCTGATTGTGCAGGAAATTAAAAAGCTTCTCAAGCTTTTACACCATTACACCATTGATGTAGCGCGCGCGGCACCTGTATCCTCAAGGAGGGTTATCGAAATGATCCCATTCCCTCGTCGGGGAGGCGCATCGATCGATCCACCATGCGCAGGGTGCACATATATACGTCGCCGGCGGTGGGAGGGTCTTGTAGACTCCGGCTATATGTCGATCTCTAGAGGGAGAGCAGGTGAGAGAGATGCAGCTGCCGGCGAGGCGTTTGGCCAAGGACGGTGGCCGGAAGAAACCCACGTGTTAGTGAGAGGGAAGTGGTACCCTTGGGACGTGTTCAATGGTTAGTCCACATTATATAATCTATCGGTGAAATTTTGCAAACGAGATCCTGCCTTGCACGCAGTTCTTAGTTAGGTTCCTCCAAGATTGGAGGGTTCAAAATTCCGGAATGAATTTTGTGAAATTTCGGTCCCTCCGGTATGAAACTTTTGCCCGAAATTATCAGAATTTTTCATTTTTTTGTGAATTTAGTAAACTTAATTCAAATTTAACCAAAGTTTCTCCAAATTTCAAATTATTTCAGAAAGAAATAATCCAAAATTTTACTTTTCTATATGTGCCCCCACGGGTAGAAAGGGCAAACCGAAATTTTGAAACCTGGATTGGTTAACTACCATTGCTAGCTATCTAGGATACTTTTAGGAGATATTCGATAAAAACTATTAAATAAATAAAAACCCATGAAACCAAACTTAAAAGTTTTTAAATTTATGAAAAAATTACTATTGACAACTAGATAAGTTATTGTTGATGAGAAATCTCTCTCACGCGCTGGCCTGAGAGATCTGCTTAGCTCCAGTGTAGGTCCTTCTCGGCTGCTTGTGCAGTGCAGGGCGTGCCAGTTGATTTGATCTGTCAATCAACAAGAAAAACAAAAGAATAGACGTTAAGTGTTAGGTTAGATCCCCACGGGATTGGCTGAGGGAATAAATGAACATATATATGCTATTCTAAACTATATTTAAGCCAAGCGACTGGAATGGATCGGCTATACCGAGACAGCATCAACCGTTTAACCCAAATACATCAACCTAGCCGATACTGGAAAGCTAACTATAAATCGGCTGGTACTCCGATGAATCTTATAAAAAGATATCACTCCTGGATCGAGTGCATAGCCCGAAAATCGGCCATCGGTTGTCGATGGTAGGCGGTTCCAGTGGCGCGCTCGACAGAATGCGATCTTAACATAAGAGGCGGTCCTAATACAAATCTAATAATGAATATATTAAGAGAAACATATCAGGGCAGATAAGGCCGGCTGAAACCCCGGCACTGTCCCTAAACAATATAAATCCATCCGAACAGATCATTGATAGCTCTAAGAACGACTTAATAGTTCAGACATGATGCAACATTAAGTATAAAAGAACAACCTGATCTGTTGTAGCCGATTTATATCTCTCGAGACGGTGGATACCGCACATAAACTAGTCAACCTTTAGATCTAGCCCTATTGGCTACAAATTCTCGACAGAACTCACCAATGGGAGGATAGATCTAAACATTGATCTAATTTATATGCGCTATATGATAAATAGCGCAGTACAAACTCCTGATCCTAATGTGTCGTTACGATGGAAGCATTAGAAACAGTAGATCATACCACTAAGGACAAGCATTTACCTAGATTTGGGGATCGAAACGATGCAGCCCGTAGCCAAACAAAGTGCTCGTCTGAAGAAAAGGTTGGCGATGCGCCGAAAGATTGATTGTGTATGAATGTCTTACAAGAGGTCTCGGGTCCTATTTATACCCAAGATACAATTATCTGTATAGACCCTGAACTCTATCTAAACTACTATTTAAAACACAACATTATCTTGAGCGAGACCCATGTCGTGTTACAACTAACGGCTTAAACAAACCCCTAGATTACGATACAATTGCCGTTACGGACTCTATCCATAAGTGGCAATACCATTTAACGCACAATTAACAACCGAATTCTCTGTTTATCCTCAAACTTCTGTATTAGAAACGGTCTCATCTCCTCCAGACCTGGAATCGGCTATCGGCTGCCCTGTCCAATCCATCCTTAGCCGATTGGCCTCGCAGCCGATCATTCCTTAGCCGATGCAACCCCTGTCTCCAGCCGATCCGACCCTGCTTTGTCTTTGCAGATTTGGGAATTCGTTTACCAAATTTCAGTGTTAACACATGCCCCCAAGTCCGTGATACGGAGTGTTGCGGATTTGCTTTCCTATTCAAACTCCCGCTTCTTTCTTGACCTAGACCATTTCGGCTTCTCCCCAAGTGCTCTTTAAATACACACTCCCCTCGGCCGAACCGCCCACGCCTTTACAGCACACTCAGCCTCCTTCGCAAACAAGCCTCTTGCCTTCTCTCTCTCCTCCGGCGATTTCACCAGCGCCCGTCGAACTCCATCGCGTTCCTCAGATCCATCTGCAGCCCCGAGCATCCCGATGGCTTCCACCGTCGCCGCATCGAGCTCCTCAGTCGCCCCGGCCACCAGCGCTATGCCGCCCGTAGCCGCCAGCCAACCGCGCGCCGTTTCGACCGCCGCCGTGATCGAGTTCCCGAGGTACTTCTTTCCGATCCTTAACTCCCTTTTCATCCAGATTTACTTTCCCAACCGTGTTGCATCGATATTTCATTCGACCATTCTTTGAGTAGCACTTTCCTTTATTTTCACCAATTAGTACTTCTCCCCTCTTTGAACTGTAATGTGCGACCGTTCTTGATTAGTGCCTCTTTTTCTTTTACCTGTAGCACTTGTCACACCAAATATTTATCCCCAATTTGATACAAGCGGAAAAGTACTTTCTCGGTCCTATCGGCAACACGAATCCAGCCGATATAATCATAGCCGAAACCAATCGGATCCCTTTCAATACCGCTAAGCCGTCCCTCGCCCACTGGAATGGAACATTCAAGTCCTGGCCGACCACCGATGCAGCCTGGGTCGAGTAGTACAAGAGGGTGCAATCGGCCAAGTACACTCAGTAGGAAGAAACCGGGATTGCCCAGTGCCTGGAACTGTCCCTTGCCGGCATGGAAAAAGACGAGCCGCTCTTATCGGCTGCAACTTACTTCAGGAATGACAGTTTCAATACCTTCATCTTCCAGCAAGGGCCGATGACTATCACGTTGGCCGACGTGTATATGACAACTGGACTGGACATCGAATCATCGGCCGACCCTAGCACCTTGAGCCGAAAAGGCCAACATCAGTTCAAAACCAAGGCCATCGGCGGGTGGAGCGGCTTCATTGCCCAAAACATGAGGGAAGGAACGGTCGGCCACAGGGAGCACACTGCATTCCTAATGAAGCTGGCGTCGCTGCTGCGAGGGCAGGTGCGTCAGCCGATCGCACAGAAAAGAAAGGCTGCACCACCACCATGGTCGTCGGCCGCGCCTGCCCCCAAGAGGCTGAAAAAGACAAAACCGGCAGCACCAGCCGATAGCCTTCCCCACTATGATCCGGTCGTCGCGTAGTTCCTCGACACCGTCGCCGAGGAAGTGTCGGCGGCTATCGGGCGGCGGCCGAACCCGGGATTTCGAGTCCCGAGTCCCGCCGACGTCCCGCCAGTCCCAAGTCCCCCGGCAAAACGTCGGCCAATAAGCCTTCACACCACCAGATTTGGTTTCATGATGATCACTTGCATCTGATCGAGCCATCCCTTTCAGGTCAAGAAATTGGCCGGTCGCACCTCACGCCCCGCGCCATCGATAATCATCCTCCGTTACTTGACTTGTAGTGACCAATCGACTTGCCCGCTAACTCTTCCTTTTGCAGCCCCCGTGGTCTCCATCGGCTGCCCCCCAGGCGTCTAGTGAGCATGCTGCGCCTGTCGGGGGCGGTGGCGACAATCCGATGAAAAGGCCCCGATGGCCGTGGGCAATGATCCACCGAGTCAACGGCTCCGACCCGGTGCCAACGGTAAGCCAACTAAATTTGATGATCGGTTTTGTCGGCTTAATATCTCTGGATCATCTTCTTCCTTGTTGCAGAACATAGCCGACCTCCTCAACTTTGACTTGTCGGAGTTCGAGGAGCCCGGTGACATTGGCGAGGAGGCATTGGTGATGCCGTGAGAGACTTAAGGGCCACCTTAGCCGACATCGGCAATCGGTTGGAAGCCTTGCTGGACGCGCTGGTGGTCGACAGCGGCTCGATACGCGCGCGATTCAGAGATATCCAAGACCAGCTGCCGGAAGCCCTAGCCGAAGCCATCGTGTCGGCGACCTTCATGGAAGCCCATCAGTTCAAGTATGAGCGGGCACGGCAACGGATAATCGATCGCCGCGAGAGCCAAGCGTGGTCGGCCACCATCCAGTCAACCAAGGGCACCATCGAGAGCCGAAAGGCCGCCTTCGACCGCCTGAAGACCGAGCCGACGGCCAAGCTCGAGCAGCTCCTCACTCGTTAAGATCAGCTGATAGCCGATCTCGTTCAAGTCACGAACGAGATCGATGTCCACAAGGAGTACATGGCTGGCTTACCGGCCGAGATCGAAGCTGAACGCCAGGGCATCAAGGCGGCCGTGGCACATCTGCGCAACCTGGTGAGGAGCGTCCGACTAGTGGCGGGGTCTGAGGCCGACGACGTTAGGGCCATCAAAGAAATAGACCAAATTAGGTGGAAGGCGTTGTTGGCCATAGCCGATTTTCGAAAAAATGAGATTGTAATATTCCGATCTTTTGAAATCGGCTAACGCTTGTATTATTCTCTTCATGCTTCTGTGATGGGATTTGGCGATCATTTTACTCGTGTTTGTTCCTGGCTTCGAATCATGTGACATAGTTTATCGATCTTATGCCACTGTGTTTGTAGATAAGATCGGCTGTACTTGTGGATAAGATCGGCTTTCAGCCGTGCACGGCGTCCTGACTTGCTTATGTTGAAATCGGCTCCAGCCGCTCGTATTGTTTCGTGTTGCCGGTTTCGAGGCTACACCACGACCGTTAGTGTTAGCGTTTAAACATCGGTCTCATTGGCTATCGGCCGATAATATCCGAATGCACCGTCGATTCGGTTCCATAGTCTGACTCATCCGAATCTGTATTTCAAGAGCCCGTGAGTTCTAAACAATAGGTATCCAGTTTTGAATAGTCACTAACCATTCAACGATTCCCAACGCCTTTAATGATGACCTCTTCGACTTTCATATCGGTAGCGACCTTTCACATCCAAAACCATATCTTTTCTTTCTATAAATGGATCCCTTTAGGCCTTCCCAAATAACTCACAGCCGAAGAAGAAACTCACTCTCCAGGTGTACAACGTCCAGATCTCCAAGCTTTCGGCAGGGCTTCTTATGGCTTCCTCAAGCTCGTCGGTGAACCAGGTGATTTTCCAACTCATCCATTCTCACCATTTCTTCTCTCTAAGTACTCAGGGGTTAACCTTCTCGCAACCGCTCCATCCCCTTCGGGTGATTCTAGTGATCATGGACACACCGTATGAACTGACGGCTAGCCAAGAATGACAAGTGAGAACCAACTTGAAGCGCTTCAGGGAATAGGAGGCTCGTCATCCGGCGGCCAGACGTCCCATCAACCTCGGTAGCGTCCTGGCCGCTGTTCCTTTGGTGTCTTCAACGCTCACGCGCCTCGATAGGCTGGAAGCAAGGCAAACACGACTTGCCAATGAACTGTTGACCACAACCACCGATGTAAGGGTCACTAGGCTAGAGTATCTGATCTTGGATGCTTTAGAGATGGAGTCTCCGGAGACCTCCGACCGAGCTTTGGCGGCCATCAGAGATTACCTAGGAGATATATAATCAAAAACGCTTTACGCCGATTATGAATAAAAATCGACGGCGATTGTTATACCGACTCAACCATCGACCCAAACGCTGGGGTAATATTTCTTCAGATATTTGCATTGCAATTGGACTAATTCTGCGATCGGCTTGTGTATGTACATGCCCCCAAGTTTTGTTGATAGCTTCGGTGTCGACAAAATTGTGAGTTCGAGCCATTCGTGCATCCTGGCCATCCCTATCGGTCAATCATGAGCCGATCGTAGGAAACTTAGCAAAAAATGTTGTATAAAAATGCCTAAAGGCGATGCCTCGTAAATGTAAGACATCGGCTGTTGTAAATCGGCTGAAGTAACCATAGCCGAATCATGAGTTGATCCACACGCTTGGGTAATATTTCTTTAAATATTTCCCATTAAGAGCCCTTCCAAATATCTCTCCATCCAGTCCTTTTACCATGTAAGCTCCTTTAGAGACGCATTTGTGGATCTTGAAAGGCCCTTCCCAATTTGATGACCATTTGCCGAACTTGTTGTCTCTAGACCCGATGGGCAGTATAAGCTTCCAAACGAGCTTGCCTTCTTCAAAAGATTTAGGCACCACTTTCTTATTATAATGTTTGACTACTCGTTCTTTATCTTTTGTGACTTTTTCCAAGGCCCTGATCCTGGATAAAACCAGATCTTCCGATTCGTTCACCATTAGGTGATAGTAATCGTCGGCTGTGAGTTGATCTTGTTGCTGAATGCGCCTTGAGCCGATGACACTTTCCCATGGTAGCACTGCTTCATGTCCATAGACTAGTTTGTACGGAGGGACTTGGATTGACCCGTGGCATGCCATTCGGTACGCCCACAGTGACTCGGCTAATCAGCTGTGCCATTGCTTAGGATACTCAGAGATCTTTCTTTTAATCAGCTTGATCAAACTTTTGTTTGAGGCCTCGGCTTGCCCGTTGGCTTGTGTGTAGTACGCAATTAAGTAGCTTGATCCCCATGCCGTCGGCAAACTGAACAAATTCGTCCGATACAAAGATAGATCCCTGGTCTATTGTTATTGTTTGTGGAACGCCAAATCGGTAGATGATGTGTTCTTTGACAAACTCGATTGCGTCCTTAGAATCCACTTGTCTGAGGGGAATCGCTTCCACCCATTTTGTGAAATAGTCCATTGCCACCAGGATAAACTTATGCCCTTTGCTTGAGGGTGGATTGGTCTGGCCGATCATATCAATGCCCCATCCTCTGAACAGCCACGGTTTGATGATCGGGTTCATAGCCGATGCTGGTGCTCGTTGTATGGTGCCAAACTTCTGGCAATCCTGGCACCCCTTGTAATATCTGAAACAATCCTCCAGCATCGTCGGCCAGAAATACCCTGCTCGGCGAAGTAGCCACTTTATTTTGTGGGCCGATTGGTGCGTGCCAATAATTCTTTCATGTACTTCCCCGATGGCCACTGTAGCTTGATCGGCTCCCAAACACTTGAGCAGCATGCCATCAATCGTCCGATAGTACAGGTCTTCATCGAATAACACGTATCGTAATGCCTTGTATCGTAGTTTCCTTGTGGCCGATTGAGAGGGGTTTTTGAGATAGTTGTAGACTTCAAACCTCCAATCATCGGCCGTAATGGCGGCCACGTCTATTTCTAGTTCTTTCAAGCATCGGCCGATAGCTTGATGCCCCTTGAGCCAAGTCATTGGCCTATGTGTTCTCGCTCTCGGGGATATGCTTCAAAGTTACTAGCCGAAAACCATCCATTAATTCCTGGCATTGCCGATAATAGACCATCAGCGCGTCGTTTTTGCATTCATATTCTCCTCATAATTGGCTGATGATCAATAATGAATCCCCCATTATTTCGATGGCATCGACTTCAACTTCCTTGAGTAGGTGCAATCCTTTAAGAACGGCTTCGTATTTGGCTTGGTTTTTGTAGCGTGGGGGTTGATGGCAAAAGCAAACTCGAAGCTTGCCCCCGGCGAAAGAATGACCAAGCCGATGCCACCGCCGTTGGTGCAAACCGAGCCATCGAACGTCGAGTCCAAGGCATAATTTTCACCGAGCCGATTGAGTCGTTCTCGTGCTCCATAATGAAGTCGGCTATGACTTGCCCTTTGACTGCCCTTGGTGCGTACCTCGGGTCGAACTCGGTTAGTGCGAAGATCCACTTCCCGATTCTTCCTTTGAGTACTGGAGCCGATAGCATATACTTAACTACATCGGCCTTGCAAATTACCGTGCACTCGTTGGACAGCGAGATAGTGCCTTAACTTCGTACATGAAAAATAGAGGCACGGGCATAACTTCTCCACAGGTGAATACCTTGTCTCTGCGTCTAGCAACCGTCGACGAGATAGAAAATAACTTCTTCTTTGCCGTCGACCTCTTGGATTAGGACTGAGCCGATTGATTTGTCGTCGGACGACAAGTAAAGCTTGAACGGTATCTCCTTTTGTGGAGGCATTAAAACTGGAGGGGAGGTTAGATAATCTTTTATGTTGTCTAAAGCCTTTTGCTGCTTCCCCCCCATGTGAACTCCCGATCGGCCTTCCCAGCAAAGGTGTGAATGGCTCCATCTTTTCCGAGAGGTTGGCTATGAACCGTCGATGAAGTTTATCTTGTCGATCAATGACTGGAGTTGCTTTTTATCTTTCGGAGGTTGGATTGTCTTGATAGCATTTATGCTCCTTGGTGTAACTTCAATCCCTCTTTCATGGACGAGAAATCCCAGGAATTGCTGGCCGATACGCCGAACGCGCACTTAAGCGGATTCATCTTTAGACCGTATTTCCTCGTCTGTTCTAACACTTGTCTCAAATCGGCTATGTGGCCTTCTATCTCCCTGGACTTGTCATCAATGTATATATCTACCAACGAGCCGATCATATTGTGAAAGATGTAATTCATGGCTCGCTGATATGTTGCCCCAGCATTCTTCAGACTGAACGTCATTACTACCCATTCGTACAGGCCGATTGCGCCGCGACACTGAAAAGCGGTCTTGTGGATGTTCTCGTCGGCCATGAATATTTGGTTGTATCCTGCATTTCCATCCATGAAACTGATTATTTTCTGGACTAAAGCAGTGTCGACGAGCATATCGGCTATTGACATCGGGTATTCGTCTTTAGGGGTTGCCTTGTTAAGATCCCTGAAATCGATGCACACCCTAAGTTCACCGTTTTTCTTCAATACTGGGACGATGTTTGAGATCCATTCGGCGTATCGGCACAGCCGAATGAATCCCGCGTCATATAGCCGAGTGATCTCGGCTTTGATTGCATCGTACATATCAGCCTTAAACCTCCTAGGAGGCTGTTTGAATGGCCGATAGCCTGCCCTAATAGGAAGCTGATAGACCACTATCGATCGACTGAGACCGGGCATCTCGAAGTACTCCCAAGCAAAACAATCTTTATATTCCTTTAATAATTCAATAAGCTGGGATCTACAATGAGGAGACAGATTTTTGCTAATGTACGTCGGCCTCGGCTTATCACTAGAGTCGATGTCAATTTCCTCTAGTTCGTCGGTCGACGTAAAACCTTGCCCTAACTTGCCATCGTCTTCGTCCGCGGTGGCTACGCCGAGAACGCTCGAGCGCTCCACCATGTCTTGTTCAAAGCAGCACCTGCGGCTCGTCATTTCCAATCGGCTGTATTGTAGAATTGGAAACATTTAGAAAATCGGCTTGCCAGATTTTCCCAGATAAACAATCGATGCCCTCGATTTCCCAAAGCGGCAAATCGGTACTGACAACACTAACTGACCTGTCGGCTGGTACGACCTCGATCTTGTCGCCGTCCCATTAGATCAGGCTCTGATGCATTGTAGAAGGGACGCAGCAGTTAGTGTGTATCCAGTCCCTTCCGAGCAGCAGGCTGTAAGATCCCTTCCCATCGATGACGAAGAATGTTGTGGGTACGATCTTGTTGCCGATGGTCAGTTCAACGTTGAGGACGCCCTTGGTTTGCGATGGGTTGCCGCCGAAGTCCTTGAGCACCATGTTGGTTTTTATTAGATCTTTGGCTCCCTTGCCTAATTTTCTGAATATCGCGTAAGGCATGAGGTTGACTGCAGCTCCTCCATCGACTAGCATTTTGGAAATCGGCTTGCCGTTGACGAATCCTTTAACGTACAACGGCTTTAAATGCTGATTTTCGGTTCCTTCGGGTTTGTCGAAGACAGCCTGATCTGGTGAGATCGCTAGTTTTGCCAGGTCATCTTCAATGGTGTCTGCATCGGCTTCAGGAGCGCCGAACTCGGCTGGCAACACGAAGACCATGTTAACCGATGCAGAAATTTTGCCTTTTCCCTTGGCTCCCTCCTGGCTTGATCAGCTGGGCTTTCCTCGGCTTGTTCTTCGTCGGCTATGGCAGCTTTCTTTTTGGGCACCCACCGCCTTTTGATGTTGCCCACCGACGGCGCTGTTCGTGGATCATTTGCTGCACTTCATTTTCTCGCCTTCATGCTTAAGCCGTTGAACCCTTCTTTTCTGTGTCTTCGTGAAGTGATCGGATGGGCACCATTGGGGGTTGGCCGATTCCTCATCGTCGGCCTCTTCATCGTCGCGGCTGTTTGCATCGTAGTTTTCGTCAACGAAGAAATCCTGGTGGAATGGGCCGAGCCGATCATGCACAGATCGCCGCCTTTGGTTTATCTGGACGGCTCTCGGGACGAACTGAGTTGGACTCGCAGGCGATAAGCTCCTGTGCCCATCGTCGCGATGATCGTTGCAGGCTGGGCAATCGTCCAATGTTGGCAGTCTCATGCCGGATTCCCAGCAATACGTGAAAAATCACAATGCCAATGTGGATCGGCATTGTCGTGGTTTACCTCGTATCGTCGGCTTTGGGTGTTCGGCTCGCGTCGATGAGGTTCTTCATCGTAAGCTTCTTCATGCTGAGACCGGTACTGATGATGGTATCGGCTTCGTTCATGGATCGGCCGTCGATCAGCCGATCTGATGACTGGGCACACCATGTTAATCGGCGCGGCGTGACATCCAATTCGGTTACCTTCTGCCTTGGCCCCGATCGATGTGTTGACTAAGCCGTGCACCATTCTGTTCTGTCGATCAGCTTGCCTAGGGCCGGCTTGGACCGTGTTGACGGGGAACGGATTGCTGTCTACTTTCATCGGCCGACCTGAATCGGCGAACTTCAGCTTTCCGGCCTCAATTGCCGACTGGATTTGCTGTCTGAAGACCTTGCAGTCGTTGATGGCGTGGGATGTGTAGTTGTGCCACTTGCAGTACTTCTTTTTATTCAATTCTTCGGCCGACGGGATCACGTGATTCTCAGGCAACTGAATTTGCTTCTCCTTGAGCAGCAAGTCGAAAAATCTTGTCGGCCTTGGTGATGACGAAGTCGTAACTTTCTTCCTTAGTCGTCTTCAGCAGCCATTGGCAGACGATGGCTTTCTTGTTCTTGGCCCACTCGGCTGCCGCCACTTCTGCGTCATCGTCGTCGGACCCGTAGTCTAACTCGACTACGACCTGAGTTATATTTTTGACGGCCTTCCTGGTGTCTTGGAATCGCTGCTCGTGGGCCGTCACCTTCTGTACCAAGTGGGCTAGGCTGTCAAAGTCCTGCGCAGAGAATCGCTCTCGGATTGGCGCAATTAAGCCGTGAAAGGCCAGATCAGCTAGCTGGGTGTCCGATAGCACTAGGCTATAACATCGGTTCCTCATCTCCCTAAAGCGTTGGATATAGTCTTGGACCGATTCGTTGTGTTTTTGCCTGATGCTGGTGAGGTCCAACAACTTCATCTCGTGATTGCCGGAGTAGAAGTAGCTGTGGAACTGTTTTTCAAGATCGGCCCAGCTCTAAATTGAGTTGTAGGGCAATGAGGAGAACCACATAAAGGCCGATCCTGAAAGAGAAAGATGGAATAATCGGACCCTCAAGGCGTCCGTAGCCGATGCCTCACCACATTGTGCTAAGAACCTGCTAACGTGCTCGTATGTCGAAACATTGTCCTGCCCTGAAAACTTTAAAAAGTCCGGGATCTTGTATCGGTTGGGCAATGGGATCCGCTCAAAGTGCTCCGGATAGTGAGACCGATACATGTTTCCTGAGTCTTTTGGCTTGAGGCCGAATTGATCGCGCATGACATCTGCAATCAGATCGGCCCATGTTCGGTTGTCTTGTTGTATCGGCTCGTATGGTTCGTACGGCGCGGGTGCTTGCCGATACAGCGGTGGTGGTGTCTGAGGCCTGTAATGATGATCTTGACGACCTCCTTGGTACTGGTAGTGATGATCAGCGGGCGATGGCCGAGACGCCGGTTGTGGCGTTGGTGGTGCTGGAAACAACTGTCGGCCACCGGCGTTGTACCGTCTATCTGGGTCAATTGGCTCTGACTGCCGATTGTCATTGAACATGTGAGCAAGTTGACCCTGGGGCAGCAGCTGTTGTCGGTTCAGATAGTAATTGCTGGTCTTATAGCTGTTTCATCCGGATTCGGTGCGAGGACTCCTCCCGGTGGTCCTTGTTGCGCCGCGTGGGATCGGCCGATTCGTGTGACCGCGTCCCGTAACCAGGAAATTGGCCATCTCGTGAAGTATGTTGGCCCTCGCTGCAGCTGGTCGGCTATTTTTGCATCGACCACAATAGCGATCATGTTATTGAGGGTGTTGACCAGGATGCTACTTTGGTTGACCAACGCATGATGAGTGGCCGAGTCAATTCGGTCTTGTAGGGAATATACACCCGCATCATCCGCACTGGGTCGGCAACTCCACCTTCGTTTGCCTTTTGTATCACCGAGGAGGATGCCTTAGTATCATTCAGCTGAACTTATATTTCGATGCATGGCCCGCATCTTGTTTGGGTGAAAGACTCGTAAATAGTTAGCTTGGAGCTCTTCCACCATCTTCTTATACTCGGCTTGTGTTCGCCGATAATCTGTTCCATCTTCACGAGGCACGATGTTGTCCTCGCGTGATGCCGGGGCTCTTGGAGTCGACCATCTTGCCGGCTGAATCTATACGTCCAAGTCGGGCCAACAAAGAAAGTCCCACCGGCGTGCCAAGAAGCGTGTTGATGAGAAATCTCTCTCATACGCCGGCGTGGGAGATCTGCTTAACTCCAGAGTGCAGTCCTTCTCACCGCCGTGCGGTGCGGGCGTGCGATTGATTTGATATGTCAATCAACAAGAAAAACAAAAGAATAGACGTTAAGTGCTAGGTTAGATCCCCACGGGATCGGCGAGGGAATCCATGAACATATATATGCTATTCTAAACTATATTTAAGCCAAGCGACTGGAATGGATCGGCTATACCGAGACAGCATCAGCCGTTTAACCCAAATACAGCAAAGAATAATAAATATATGGATCGATAACCTAGCCGATACTGGAAAGCTAACAATAAATCGGCTGGTACTCTGATGAATCTTATAAAAAGATATTACTCCTCGATCGAGTGCATAGCCCGAAATCGGCCATCGTGTCGATGGTACGCCGGTTCCGGTGCGGCGCCGGCGGGGAATGCGATCTTAACATAAGAGGCAGTCCTAATACAAATCTAATAACGAATATATTAAGAGAAACATATCAGGGCAGATAAGGCCGGCTAAAACCCTGGCACTGTCCCTAAACAATATAAATCCATCCGAACAGATCATTGATAGCTCTAAGAACGACTTAATAGTTCAGACATGATGCAACATTAAGTATAAAAAGAACAACCCGATCTGTTGTAGCCGATTTATATCTCTCGAGACGGTGGATACCGCACATAAACTAGCCAACCTTTAGATCTAGCCCTATTGGCTACAAATTCTCGACAGAACTCACCAATGGCAGGATATATCTAAACATTGATCTAATTTATATGCGCTATATGATAAATAGCGCAGTACAAACTCCTGATCCTAATGTGTCGTTACGATGTAAGCATTAGAAACAGTAGATCATACCACTAAGGATAAGCATTTATCAAGATGGGGGGATCGAAACGATGCAGCTCGTAGCCAAACAAAGTGCTCGTCTGAAGAAAAGGTTGGCGATGCGCCGAAAGATTGATTGTGTATTAATGTCTTACAAGAGGTCTCGGGTCCTATTTATACCCAAGATACAATTATCTGTACAGACCGTGGACTCTATCTAAACTACTATTTAAAAAGACAACATTATCTCAAGCGAGACCCATGTTGTGTTACAACTAATAGCTTAAACAAACCCTTAGATTACAGATACAATTGCCGTTACATGACTCTATCCATAAGTGGCAATACCATTTAACGCGCAATTAACAACCGAATCCTCTGTTTATCCTCAAACTTCTGTATTAGAAACGGTCTCATCTCCTCCAGACCTGGAATCGGCTATCGGCTGCCCTGTCCGATCCATCCTTAGCCGATTGGCCTCGCAGTCGATCATTCCTTAGCCGATGCAACCCTGTCTCCAGCCGACGATCCGACTCTGCTTTGTCTTTGCAGATTTGGAAATTCGATTACCAAATTTCAGTGTTAACAGTTATCTAGTTCAAACTAAACTTACTTTATTATGAAGTAACAAAAAGATAGATTTCAAATCAATAGTAACAGGACAATGTTCATATGAAATTTATCTTTTTTCCTAAAATAAAGTTAAAGTTAAACTTATCATTTGGTATGAATATATTTCATGTCTATATCTATTTTTAGTAAATTTTTTTATAAATTTACATAACTTTTAGATATAGTATTTTCACTCATTCCTTTAGTTTTAGATCGTCAAATCACATGAGAACCCGATCGGTCTTCATATAGCAGCCGCTAAACTTTGCATAGAAAATCCTCCATTAATAGACGTACTGTGTTAGACCTCGGATATATAATCAGATCATTACCATTGCTAACAAAGCCTTGCTATCATCAAAGGCATCATAATGCAGCAATTAGGTACCAACGAAGTCTAAACACAGCAGCTGGTTGCTGATTTGAAGCAAGTAGACAAATAGCTAGTGTCCTCGCTTGAAGTATAGTATTTGAACCGAAATTGATGCAATTTCATGGTACCAGCCCCAATGATTCACATGCAAACTGCTGACTGTTCTTTAAAATGCAATAAGACGATTTCCATCAAAACGGGTTTGTCAGAGTCGGCATCATCAGAAAAACTCCACCACCAATCTCTCGCCTTCTCCTAGACGATGGAGTCTACAACGAAGAGCCATCTGGTATGGTTCCGGCAACATGTTCTTGAGAGATGGTAACGACTAACCAAAACTACCACTGCGAGTGCACAGCATTACCATTTTGACAGCGATAGGTAACAAAGGAGCTCCATATGCCTCCTAGGCCTATACCATTGCAATCCGTTGGACTGGTCGTCATACACTCCATCGGTCTCTGTCGTAAGCTTGTAGAACTTGGGCTCACTAAAAGCAAGAAAGGTGGCAAAGCCAAAGAAATAATTTTTTTAAACTAAATGATACCTCGTGCTTTGCTACCGGATATATAGATGAATAAATGTTAAATGATATAGAAATAGGGATGAATTTATGTTAAAATATTATAAAAATGATATAAGAACTGATTATTTAGTATGCTTGTATTATAATTTGTAGATGATATAGTATAGTTATATTTATGTTTTAGTACATATTAATAATAGTCATGCTTGCATGCTAAGCTTTTAGCGTTTAGTTGGTTGACGTGGCATGCTTGCATGTTACCTAATAATAACTATGTTTGCATGTTGAGTTTTAGGTTGTTAAAATATAAAAATAATATAAGGAATTATGATTTAGAATGCTTCTATAATTTGTACACTACTATGGTCATCCTCATCTCAATCGAGCGATAACCTCATCTGTGTTGGGTATAGCGTCAGTCGCGGTGCAAAGGTCACTTATGTGAGTAGTTATCTCTGTCGGGCAAACGCCCGTCACCGATGCTCTTACCTTTATTGGGCCTAAACTACAGCCCATCACCGATATGTTTGACCCACAAGACCAGTCAAACAAAGGCCCGACACCGATAAAATAATCTCAAACGGGCTGTGTTTGTGCCCGTCACGGATGACTTACATCTCAATCGGGCTTTTACTTAAGCCGGTCACTGATGACTAACATCTCCATCGGGCTTAATTTAAAGCCCGTCACCGATGAGTTTTTCCCACAAAAATTATTTTTTGGCTAGCCTTAGTCCTTTGTTAGCCAAACCCCTACAGAAATGATAGAACAGATATGTATTTCACATACATCTGACATTCTCATAAATCTATTTACATCCATTATTCACACATATTTCACATTGCAAGTTGTTAATGACTAAATTTGGTAACCAAATCCATGAGTTCAAGGCCAAGATTGAAGCGGAATCGGATCAGAAGTGTGATCTGCGGAGAAACAGAGGCCGCATCGGCTAGGACCAAATCGGCTGGGAAACCAGTCGGCTAAGGCCAAATCGGATAAGGATAGCCGATAGCTAATTCCGATTCGAAGATGAAGATGGAACTGATCCCGATAAGGAAGCTTGAAAATAAACGTTAGATTCGGTTTCCAAATGTTCGTTAAAGATATTGTCATCTATGTATAGAGTTCTGTAACGGTAATTGTACCTGTATAATAGGGATTTGTATAGATATTCCTTTTTGTAACACGGCATGGGACCATGTCCCGGGATATTATCGTACGATGTACAGTACATAAGTTAGGAACCATGTTCTACATGGATCTCGTAGTACTTGGGTATAAATAGGACCTGAGACCCCTTGTAAAAAGAACAACCAACATCTAATCAATCAACTCCGACGCATCGCCAACCTTTTATTCTTTTCGACGAGTTCTTGATCTCGCTTGGGCTGCATCGATTTCGATCTCCGAACAAGGTAATTGCTTGTCATTAGCGGCTTGTATCATCGGAATTAGTGCTTACATCGTTATGATACTCTAGTTTTGATGTTATAAACTGCGCAATTTATCATATACAACATATAATCTTGAGCAATATCTAGATCTATCTCACCATCGGCTGGTTTCTCTCGGGAGGCAGTAGCCGATAGAGCTAAATCTAGATATTGGATTGGATTATATGTTGTATCCACCATCTCGAGGGATTTACATCAGTTTTTGTAGATCTGATACTTTTTTTGTACTTAATGTTGCATCTGATCGACCTGTGAAGTTGCTCCTAGAATTATTAAGATCTATTTCGGCTTGATGTTTATCATTAGAGACAGTGCCAGGGTTTCAGCCAGCCTTACCTGTTTTAGTTATCTTTCTAGTAATATTTACTGTTAGATATATTAAAGCCGCCTTTTGTATTAAGATCTCAATCTGGTTTAAATGCCCTAAGCCGGTATCAATCGCCACCTTTGTTGAGAGCGATTGATCTAGGTTTAGCACATTTAGGTTAGATTAACATATTTTTATAAAATGTATCAGAGTACTAGCTGATTCGCATTAGATCTACAGCATCAGTTAGGCTACAAATGCATATATTTATTATCCTGATGTATATTTGGTTTAAGTGGTTTATACTGTCTCGGCATAGCCGATCTATCCCAACCACTTAGTCTAAATGCGCTTTGGGATAGCAATTATATGTAAATTGGTTTGCTGAGCCGATCTGATAGGATCTAACCTTAACCATAATGCATATCTCGTTTGTTTCTTGTTGGTTAATAGATCAAACCAACGCACGCCTACTCTATGTCAAATCATCGAAGGCAACCAAGAACGAACCCGCACTAGAGTAAAGCAAATTCAGCATTGGAAGATCTCAAAGCGTCCTCCTCCGAGGATACGAATGGAAAACACAAGATGGAGGATGTGAAGCAGGAGAAAGATGATTCGGGGCTACACACTCTCCAGGACCGAATCGATTCGGCTGTACATCACGCCCTTATCAACCAAAGTGGCATATTGGTCAACACCCTCAATAATATGATTGTCACCGTGGTTGATTCAAAGATAGCCGATCAACTGAAGAGGGGGCCGACCTACTTCACCGATGGCCAATTCCCGGGCTACAGGGTGTTGGCGTCCCAAAATCGGCCGACATCACCACCAACGCTACCAAATCCACCAGGAGGGGTCCCAATCCAGCCGAATGCCTCTGCATCGACTTCAAGGCCACAACCCTTCATCCTGAACTGGCAGCAACCTCCTTCCCAGGAGCAATTGGCTAGTATGTTTGACCTCAATCGGCGACCAGAGCCGGTTGGCAACCTCATCCTGGAGCAACAGTACAATTTCGGCGGCCATCGACTCCCTCGTGAACAATCGCGGCCACTGGTGATTCGGCCGCCTCCCACCCTCAACCAACCACAACACCAATATCTGGGAGGCCAGCATGACCAGCACTATCGACCGCAGACGCCGCCACCTTAGTATCAGCAAGGACCCATGCAGTATGAGCAGTACGAGCCGATATAACAAGCTCAAGATAACAAGACTTGGGCCGATTTGATTGCCGACGTGATGCACGATCAATTCGGCCTCAAACCCAAGGATTCTGGCCACATGTATCGGTATCCGTATCCATAGCATTTTGAGAGGGTGCTACTCCCAAACCGGTACAAAGTCCCGACTTCTCCAAATTCTCGGCGGGACAATATCTCTACGTACGAACACGTCGCCCGATTCTTGGCGCAATGGGAGGCATCGGCTACATACGCCCTCAGAATTCGTCTGTTCCCGCTTTCATTGTCAGGATCGGCCTTCACATGGTTTTCTTTGCTACCCTATAATTCCATACAGAGCTGGGCTGATCTTGAATAACAATTCCACAGCTATTTCTACACCGGCAACCATGAAATGAAGTTGTAGGACCTAACCAGTATCAAGCAAAAGCATGAGGAGTCAGTTCATGACTACATTCGAGGTTCGGGAGATGAGGAACCGATGCTATAGCTTGGTGTTGTCCGATTCCCAGCTAGCTGATTTGGCCTTTCACGGGCTTCTACCGCCGATCCGTGAGGTTTTCGGCTCAGGACTTCGACAGCGTGGCACATTTGGCACAAAGGGTGACGGCCCATGAGCAACGCTTTCAAGAGTCCAGAAAGGCCGTCAAAAAGGTTGCCCACGTCATCGTCGAAACTGCTTCTGACACAAGCGACGACGACGCTGACGTGGCAGCAGCCAAATGGACAAAGAACAAGAAGGCCATAGTCTATCAATGGCTGCTGAAGACAGCTAAGGAGGGGAAGTACGACTTTGATATCATGAAAGCCGATAGGATCTTTGACTTGTTACTGAAGGAGAAACAAATTCAACTACCGGCCAATCACGTGATCCCATCGGCTGATGAACTCAAAAAGAAGAAGTACTGTAAGTGGCACAACTCCACCTCCCATAGCACTAATGAATGCGAGGTTTTCGGGCGCGAGATCCGGTCGGCCATCGAGGCCGGGAAGCTAAAGTTTGCCGACTCACCTCGGCCGACCAAAGTTGATGGCAACCCCTTCCCGGTCAACATGGTCCAAGCCGGCCCGGGCGAGCTGATCAACGAACGTAATTACATACGCTTAGCGGAAACACTCAAAGGGGTCAAGGCTGAGAAGAAGCCGACCTAAGATCAAGCCGCGCCAGTCAACATGGTGCATTCAACTGGCCGATCGACTGATCGGCGACCCAGGGCGCATGGACCCCATGCCCCATTTTCAACAACGCTTTTGCGAAGAAGAGGAGGCCCGGCACGACAAGCCCTACGTCAGAGAACCTGAGGTCATGTTGACACAAAAATCAACACGTCGGCCGGGAGATCGGCTTAGCTCCAGTGCGAGTCCTAGAATTGATGAAGCGCAGGCGTGCGCGCTCGTTGATCCTGCCAAGTCTTGCTGGATGATAAGCAAAGTAGAAAAGTAAAAGGTGACGATGCGCCGAGGTTGTATTGATCGAGAGATATTAATTACATGAACCTCGGGCTTACATATTTATACCCATGGGCTAACAGAGAAACAGAGATCCTAACAGATTACAAATCCAAACTTTCCTAAAGATAAAAGGAAACAAACCGAACTCTTCCTAATTAATAGATACAATTGCCTTTTTAGGACTTTATCCTTATATGGCAATCCTCATAAAGCAAATCATCTTGATCCGACGGTGTCTCCAATGTTGTCATACCGAAATCGGCTACATCGGATTGCCTTATCCGATTCAGTATCAGCCGATGGACACCTTAACCGATTCGGGTTCCGGGGATGGTCTGGTTAGGTGTTGACACGAAAAATCAACACGCCGGCCTAGGAGATCTGCTTAGCTCCAGTGTAGGTCCTAGAATCGATGAAGCGCAGACGTGCCAGTCAGTTTGATCCTGCCACTAACAAGATATGCAAAATAGCAGAGCAGAAATCATATCGGCCGATAGATCGATAATCAAAACAGTCGATTGTGTGATTCCGGCCGATGTCGATGTCCAGATAACTCGTCGACCGAAACCCCGACGAAACCCTTATTGATAGCCATCAGGCAGGCTAGAGACTAGGGTTCTAATCATGACTTAGTAGGTCAAACTGAATTGGTGCATCACTAAGTATGAAAAAAAACGCAATATCTAGACAATCAAGCCTTTGACTAATTTTGAGGGTGGTAGATGCCTAAGCTAATCAAATCTAATATAATGATTTAGCCGATATCGGCAGAAACCCTAAAGCGAGGATATCCGATAAAGCCATATCGAGATACTAGGACTAGATTAACAAAAACATATGATAAGACCGGCTAACCCTCCGATGAAACATTAGCTTGAACCTATCGACTTAGCAAGACTCGGATTATCGATAACAATCTAGTAGATCGGACCTAACCGATGCAACACGAGATTGTATACGATAATCTAATACTCGAGGAGCCGATAGATCTGTCTAATGTGATCGACATAACTAATCTACCTAAAGCAACATTACGTTTACAGAAACATTGACTTGATCCAAATATCGGACTTAACCGAGAAAGTCCTAACCAAGCCGATGTATCTATGAACGGGAATGAAACTAAAGATAGATGCGATATACCTGTGCCAGCGGGACCTTGGACTTACCCCATCGCCGGAGATCGAAGCCGATATAGCCCCGCGTTGGGTGCCAAGTTTCGCCAGATCATGAACAAAACAACCAAAAGTGAAAAGGTGGCGATGCGCCGAGTTATATTGATCGAGAGACATGAACCCCGGGCTTACATATTTATACCCATGGGCTAATAGAGATCCTAACAGATTACAAATCCAAACTTTCCTAAAGATAAAAGAAAACAAACCAAATCCTTACCGGATACTAACACACTTTCCTAAAGATAAAATAGGAAACTAACAAACTCTTCCTAATTAATAGATACAATTGCCTTTTTAAGACTGTATCCTTATATGGCAATCCTCATGAAGCACATCATCTTGATCGACGGCGTCTCCAATTTTGTCGTACCAAAATCGGCTACATCGGCTTGCCTTGTCCGATTCGGTATCAGCCGATGGACACCTTAGCCGATTCGGGCTCCGGGGCTTACCAAATTCTGGCGTTAACACATGCCACCTAGTTTTGGAGTATGAGAAGTCATGCTTCAAAATTATCCTTGCCTTGATTGCCCCAAAACTGGTTCTTTTCTTCTTCTTGACATCGGCCTTGACTTCTTTATGAGACATCTTGCGGCAATTATGGGTCTGCCAAACTGTGTAAAAAGATATGCTGTCCAAAACACGGTCCCACTAGGCGTGCCAAAAATGTGTTGACGCGAAAAATCAACACGCCGGCCTAGGAGATCTGCTTAGCACCAGTGTAGGTCCTAGAATCGATGAAGCGTAGGCGTGCTAGTCAGTTTGATCCTACCGCTCACAAGATATGCAAACTAGCAGACCATAAATCATATCGGCCGATAGACCGATAATCAAAATAGCTGATCTGTTGACAGCCGATTGTGTGATTCCACCGATGTCAATGTCCTCATAACTCGTCGGCGAAACCCCGACGAAACCCTTATTGATAGCCATCAGGCAGGCTAGAGACTATGGTTCTAATCATGACTTAGTAGGTCAAACTAAATTGACGTAGCACTAAGTATGAAAAGAAACGCAATATCTAGACAATCAAGCCCTTGACTAATTTTCGGGTGGTAGATGCCTAAGCTAATCTAATATAATATAACAATTTAGCCGATATTGGCGTAAACCCTAAAGCGAGAGACAGCCAATAAAGCCAAATCGAGATACTATGACTAGATTAACAAAAACATATGATAAGACCGGCTAACCCTCCGGTGAAACATTAGCATGAACCTATCGGCTTAGCAAGACTTAGATTATCAATAACAATCTAGTAGAACGGACCTAACCGATGCAGCACTAGATTGTATACAATAATCTAATACTTGAGGAGCCGATAGATCTGTCTAATGTGATGGATATGACAAATCTACCTTAAGCAACATTACGTTCATAGAAACATCGACTTGATCAGAATATCAGACCTAACCGAGAAAGTCCTAACTAAGTCGATGTATCTATGAACGGTAACGAAACTAAAGATAGATATGATATACCTAGGCCGGCGGGACCTTGGACTTACCCCTTCGCCGGAGATCGAAGCCGATGCAGCCCTGCGTCGGGTGCCAAGTCTCGCCTGATGATAAACAAAGTAGAAAAGTAAAAGGTGGCAATGTGCCGAGGTTGTATTGATTGAGAGATATGAATTACATGAACCCCGAGCTTACATATTTATACCCATGGGCTAACAGAGAAACAGAGATCCTAACAGATTACAAATCCAAACTTTCCTAAAGATAAAAGGAAACAAACCGAACTCTTCCTAATTAATAGATACAATTGCCTTTTCAGGACATTATCCTTATACGGCAGTCCTCATGAAACACATCATCTTGATCCGACGGTGTCTCCAATGTTGTCATACCGGAATCGGCTACATCGGCTTGCCTTATCCGATTCAGTATCAGCCGATGGACACCTTAACCGATTCGGGTTCCGGGGATGGTCTGGTTAGGTGTTGACTCGAAAAATCAACACGCCGGCCTAGGAGATCTGCTTAGCTCCAGTATAGGTCCTAGAATCGATGAAGCGCAGGCGTGCCAGTCAGTTTGATCCTACCACTCATAAGATATGCAAAATAGCAGAGCATAAATCATATCGGCCGATAGACCGATAATCAAAACAGCCAATCTATTGAAAGCCGATTGTGTGATTCCACCAGATGTCAATGTCCTGATAACTCGTCGGCTGAAACCCCGACGAAACCCTTATTGATAGCCATCAGGCAGGCTAGAGACTATGGTTCTAATCATGACTTAGTAGGACAAACTAAATTGACGTAGCACTAAGTATGAAAAGAAACGCAATATCTAGACAATCAAGCCTTTGACTAATTTTCAGGGTGGTAGATGCCTAAGCTAATCCAATATAATATAACGATTTAGCCGATATCGGCAGAAACCCTAAAGCGAGAGACAGCCAATAAAGCCAAATCGAGATACTATGACTAGATTAACAAAAACATATGATAAGACCGGCTAACTCTCCGGTGAAACATTAGCATGAATCTATCGGCTCAGCAAGACTTAGATTATCAATTACAATCTAGTAGATCGGACCTAACCAATGCAGCACGAGATTGTATACAATAATCTAATACTCGAGGAGCCGATAGATCTGTCTAATGTGATGGATATGACAAATCTACCTAAAGCAACATTACGTTTATAAAAACATCGACTTGATTAGAATATCGACCTAACCGAGAAAGTCCTAACTAAGTCGATGTATCTATGAACGGTAACGAAAATAAAGATAGATACGATATACCTGGGCCGGCAGGACCTTGGACTTACCCCTTCGCCAGAGATCGAAACCGATCCAGCCCCGCGTCGGGTGCCAAGTCTCTCCGGATGATAAACAAAGTAGAAAAGTAAAAGGTGGCGATGCGCCGAGGTTGTATTGATCGAGAGAGATATGAGTTACATGAACCCCGGGCTTACATAATTATACCCATGGGCTAATAGAGATCCTAACAGATTACAAATCCAAACTTTCCTAAAGATAAAAGGAAAAAAACCAAATGCTTATCGGATAATAACACACTTTCCTAAAGATAAAATAGGAAACTAACAAACTCTTCCTAATTAATAGATACAATTGCCTTTTTAGGACTCTATCCTTATATGGCAATCCTCATAAAGGACATCATTTTGATTCGACGGTGTCTCCAATGTTGTCGTACCGAAATCGGCTACATCGGCTTGCCTTGTCCGATTCGGTATCGCCCGAATGGACACCTTAGCTGATTTGGGCTCGGGGCATACCAAATTGTGGCGTTAACAGTTAGGGACTCCAATTCGTCAGGTACCACGGTGATTGTGACCCGCACGCGGCACTGCGAGTTTTGATTCCGCTAAGAATCGGGATGAAGCTGCCGACGATCGACAACCGCCCGGCTGCAGCGAGTATCATGAGGACGAATATAGGTATCCACCAATGCAAAGTTCTACGCAATTCATCCCCAGGGCCGTGCAACTTAATCAGAGGCTGATGCCAGTGCATGATCGGCTCGGGCCGATCCACCAGGACTTCTTCGAGTATGAAGATGAAGATGAATACGACGAAGAAGTAGCCGAAGAAGAACAATCGGCTAACCCATAGTGGTGTCCTTCTGGCCTATTTACAAAAACCAGAAAAGAAGGATTCAGCGGATGAAGAGCATTGGCCAGGAAGACAAAGTCCAGGAGGAAATCTGCTTTCAGCAGCGTAGGGGTAAGAAACAATGGAGGCCCAAGAAGAAAGACGCCTCAGCCGACGAAAGCCCAGCCGACCAAGCTAGGAGGGTGGCAAAAGGAAAGGGAAAAGCTACGCATCGGTTAACATGGTCTTTATACCGCCCGAATTCGGTGCTACAGTCGATGCGAGATAGCATGGAGGATACCTCGGCAAGGCTAGCTCTGTCCCCGGAGCAAGCTGTTTTTGGAAAGCCGGAGGAAACTGATAATCGGCACCTCAAGCCGCTTTACATGAAACGATTTGTTAACGGGAAGCCGATGTTGAAGATGTTGGTCGATGGAGGGGCCGCAGTCAACTTGATGCCCTATGCCACCTTCAGGAAGCTGGGCAAAGGAGCCGAAGATCTAATCAAGACAAACATGGTTCTCAAAGACTTCGGCGGCAATTCATCGGAAGCCAAGGGTGTTTTGAATGTGGAGCTGACCGTCAGCAACAAGACCGTGCCCACGACATTTTTCGTCATCGACGGGAATGGATCATATAGTCTACGCTTGGGAGGGACTGGATTCACGCAAACCTGCGTCCCCTTCCACAATGCATCAAAGTTTGATCCAATGGCAAGGCAACAAGGTCGAGATCATGCTAGCCGACTGGTTAGTGAATGTCGCTAATGCAGATTTGCCGCTTTGGGAAATCGACAATATTGATTGTCTGTCCGGCAAAATCTGGCAAGCCGATTTTCTAAAGATGTCCGATTCTATTATACAACCTATTGGAGACAAAGAGCTTCAATTACTACTTTGAAGGCGTCGTGGAGGGCTCGAGCGTCTACAGCGAGGACACCATGGACGACAACGACGGCAAACTTGGGCAGGGTTTTATGTCGGAGGACGAGTTAGAAGAGATTGATATAGGTCCAGGAGATAGGCCTAGGCTGACATATATTAGCAAAAATCTGTCTTCTCGTTTTAAATCCAAGCTTGTTGATTTATTAAAGGAATATAAAGATTGTTTTGCTTGAGAGTATTTCGAGATGCCTGGTCTTAGCCAATCTATTGTTGTGCATCGGCTGCCCATAAAGCCAGGATATCGGCAGTACAAATAGCCTCCCAGGAGGTTTAAAGCCGATATGTATGATGTGATTAATGCCGAAATCACTTGACTATACGATACTGGATTCATTCGGCCCTGCCGATATGCAGAGTGGGTTTCAAACATAGTTTCAGTAATGAAGAAAAATGACAAACTTAGGGTGTGTACTGATTTCAGGGACCTAAACAAAGCTACCCCTAAGGACGAATACCCAATGCCCATAGCCGATTTGCTCGTGGATGCTGCTTCCGGCCACAAAATCACAAGCTTTATGGATGGCAATGCAGGTTACAATCAGATTTTCATGGCCAAAGAGGATATCGACAAAACTGCTTTCAGATGCCCAGGAGCAATTGGCTTATATGAATGGCTTATCATGACATTTGGCTTGAAGAATGCTGGAGCAACTTATCAAAGGGCCATGAACTATATCTTTCATGATATGATCGGCTCTCTAGTGGAGATCTACATTGATGACGTTGTCGTCAAATCCAGAGAAATAGAAGACCACATAGCCGATCCGAGACAGGTTTTGGAGAGAACGAGGAAGTACGACCTAAAAATGAACCCACTAAAGTGTGCGTCCGGCGTGTTGGCCGGGCAATTTTTAGGGTTTCTTGTTCATGAGAGAGGAATAGAGGTTACACCAAGGAGCATCAATGCTATCAAGACAATTCAGCCTCCGAGGGACAAGAAGCAGCTACAATCTTTGATCAGCAAAATCAACTTCATCAGACGATTCATCGCCAACCTTTCGGAAAAGATGGAGCCGTTCAAACCATTGCTTCGGCTGAAAGCCGATCAAGCATTCACTTGGGGGGTAGAGTAGCAAAAGGCGTTGGACAATATCAAGGATTAATTAAGCTCACCTCTAGTTTTGATTTCTCCACAGAAAGGGATACAATTCAAGCTATATCTATCAGCTGACGAAAAGTCCATCGGATCGGTTTTGATTCAGGAGATCGAAGGGAAGGAAAAGGCCATCTTTTATCATAGCCGATGGCTTCTGGATGCAGAAACAAGGTATTCACCAGTGGAGAATTTGTGTCTTTGCTTGTATTTTTCATGCATAAAGTTGAGGCATTACTTGTTATCCAATGAGTGCACCGTGGTATGCAAAGCCGATGTAGTAAACTGCATGCTATCAGCTCCAGTGCTAAAAGGACGAGTTGGGAAATGGATTTTTGCCTTGACGGAGTTTGATTTAAGATACCAGGCACCCAGGGCAGTTAAAGGACAAGCTATAGCCGATTTTATAGTGGAACACAGAGATGACTCAATCGTCTCAGTGAATATCATGCCTTGGACTTTGACATTTGATGGCTCGGTTTGCATAAACGGATGCGGCATCGGCTTGATGATAATTTCCCGAAGGGGGGCAAGCTCGAGCTCGCTTTCTCAATAAACTCCCATGATACAAATAACCAAGCCAAATATGAATGTTGCTTAAGGGATTACAGCTTCTCAAGGAGGTCGAAGCCGACTCCATTGAAATTATGGGAGATTCACTATTGGTCATTAGCCAGCTGTCAGGAGAATATGAGTGTAAAAATGACGTGTTGATGGTCTACTATCAAAGATGCCAAGAATTGATGGATAGCTTTCGGCTAATAACTTTGAAGCACATCCCCAGAGAACAGAATGCAGAAGCCAATGATTTTAGCTCAGGGGGCATTAGGCTACAGGCCGATGACGAAAGGTATTGAAGTAGAGATCGCCACCATGACAGCCGACGACTGGAGATTTGATGTCCACAACTACTTACGGAACCCCTCCCAGTCGGCTTCGAGGAAATTGCACTACAAGGCTTTGAGATATGTCTTGCTCGACGAAGATTTGTATTATCGGACGATTGATGGCATGTTGCTTAAGTGTCTCAGTGTCGATCAAGCCAAGGTGGCTATCAGAGAAGTGCACGAGGGATTTTGTGGCACGCATCAATCGGCTCACAAAATAAAGTGGCTACTTCGAAGAGTAGGGTATTTTTGGCCGACGATGCTAGAAGATTGTTTCAAGTACTACAAAGGCTACCAGGATTGCTAGAGGTTTGGAGCTATCCAGAGAGCACCAGCATCGGCTATGAACCCAATTATCAAACCTTGGTTGTTCAGAGGTTGAGGAATCGACATGATCGGCCAAATCAATGCACCCTCGAGTAAAGGACACAAGTTCATATTGGTGGCAACATATTATTTTACCAAGTGGGTGGAAGCAATTCCTTTGAAGAAGGTTGATTCTAGAGACGCAATCGAGTTTGTTAAGGAGCACATCATATACCGATTCGGCGTCCCTCAAACTATAACTATGGATTAGGGATCTATTTTCATATCGGATCAGTTCGTCCAGTTTGCCGACGGCATGGGGATCAAGTTACTCAATTTTCCACCATATTATGCTCAGGCTAACAGGCAAGCAGAGGCGTCAAACAAAAGTCTAATTAGCTGATATAGAGAAAGATCACTGAATACCCCAAGCAATGGCACAGCCGATTAGCCGAGTCACTTTGGGCCTATCGGATGGCTTGCCACGGATCTGTCCAAGTGCCTCCATATAAACTGGTCTATGGACATGAGGCAGTGCTGCCATGGGAAACAATCGTCGGCTCCAGAAGGATTCAGTTACAAGATCAACTTACAGCCAACGATTATTACAACTTGATGGTGGATGAATCAGAAGACTTTGTTTTGTCAAGAATGAGGGCCTTGGAAAAGGTGACAAGGGACAAGGAGCGTGTAGCCCGTCACTATAACAAGAAAGTTGTGCCTAAGTCATTTGAAGAGGACGAGCTCGTTTGGAAATTAATATTGCCGATCGGATCAAGGGATAATAAGTTTGGCAAGTGGTCACCGAGTTGGGAAGGGCCTTTCAAGATCCACAAATGTGTCTCTAAAGGGGCCTATATGCTAGAAGGACTGGATGGAGAAGTATTTGGGAGGGCTTTAATGGCAAGTATTTGAAGAAATTTACCCAAGTGTTCGGATCAATTCTTGATTCGGCTATGGTTTGTGCCGATTCATGTTAGCCGATGCGTTGTGGGACACAAGCATCACCTTTAGGACGTTTTTTACGCTACATTTTCCCTAATTTTTCTACATCGGCTCACCTAGCCGACGGCGACAAGATTTTTGATTTGATAATTTTGTTAATGCTAAGGATACCATCAACAAAATTAGGGGGCATATACAACACATATAATGGGATACCAAGAAGGCGGGCGAGCAAATTTTTCAAATTTTTGAAGCTTCCAAGTTTAAAGTAAAGTAATCGGCAAGCATACATATCTCGTGGCATTCAATAAAGATAAGCGAATGAGCCGATTACAGTAAGTACTTCAAGCCAAATACAAGATGGATTAGGAGTTCAATTACAAGAATGTCCTAGTTGGCTATTACAATTGGCTTAACACTTGAGGAAGTCAGCGATAGCCGATATCGCCTTACGACGAATCTTATCGATCTCTTCAATCGCTTTGGCGTCGGCTGCATCAGTTCCAGCCACTGGCTTCACTGTCTTCATTAGATCGGTTATATAGGACACAGCCACCTTGATCTTTGCTCGTTGATCTTCGATTTCCTTTGGCAGGCTGACCATACATTCTTCTTGGATCTGGATTTCAGTCTCGATCTTGATGAGTTCAGCCACCGCCATCTCGGCGTGCGTGAAGCCGATCCGGTTTGGCAATCGGCTCAGTCTTCAGAGTGTCGAACTTGGCTTTTTCTGCTTTGATTTTTGCTTGACTGGCCTTGATCATAGCTGCCAATGACTTGTTCTCTCGGCGATCGGCTATCCGCTTCTTAGCTCTCTCGTATTTGTGTCGATGTGCCTCGAGATAGGTTGCTGGTGCGATGGTGTCGGCTAGATCGTCGGGGAGCCTGGCTTGGATTTCTTCAAACCGACTACGGATAGAGCTGCAATCGGCCACCAGTGCATCCAGGGAACTCTCCAGCCGATTAGCGATGTCGGCCAGTGTAAGCCTTAAATCTTCGTCCAGTGGTACTATGGCCTTGTCGACAGCTCCATCCGGATCGATGAATTCTAACAGGTCAAAGCCTAGGAGGTCGGCTACACTTTGTAAGAGAGGAAACAGTCAGAAAGGTTAATGAAAATCATTGAGCCAATTATGAAAATGAGCAAAACTTACCAAGATTGCTCGAGCCGAAGTAGCTTCGTCGTCAACGTTGCCACCACCTGCGGCTGATGGAGTGTGCTCACTTGACACTTGGGGGACATGTGTCGGAGCACGAGGAAGCTAAAAAAAGGGGGGTAAGTTTAGAAATCGGCTAAGTAAGAAAGGACGCAAGTTAGAAGGACTTACTGAACAGAGAGGAGTCGTTTTCTTCTTGGTTGCCATCTTCTTCCTCTGTCGATGCAACAAACACAGTAAGAAGGATATAAATCAAGGCATTAAAAAGACTAAGTGTTGAGAGTAGCTTACCGATGTCGGACAAACATGACGTCTTGGAGGCCTTGGGGTTTTTTGCACAGACGCCTCGTCGGCTGATGGGGTCCGAGCGTATTTGTCTGAGGAGTTGGATTCGGCTGCGGCCTTGTCGACGGCTTCTTCTACTTCCTCATTCAGTAGCTCTTCGTCAAGTATAGCGTTGACTTCTGGGTCGATAGGGGACAAGTCATCAGCTATGCTTGGTTTCTGCTTTTTTGCAGGCTTCTTCTTCGCCGCGTCCGGTGCAGCAACAACCGACGGCTTGTTCCGTTTTTGCCGACGGATAGGCTCACTGGTTTGGCCGTGGAGTAGAGTCGACACCTTCGGCATGTTGAAGCCGATGATGGATGGCGCCAACCCACAGCCATTCGACAGAACGCCCGTGGCATAGCTTACGGTCACCCCTGATCGGCTGACCCGAGGAGGAGAAGCATCGTTTGTCTACAAGAGCAAAGGCATGAGTGATGATGCATACAATAGCCGATGAAGAAGAAAAGACTAGAGAAGAGAAGTACTTACCGATGGAACCATGTCAGGATCGACGATAGTGAGATACATGGAAGCCGGTTGATGAAAAAGGTGTGACTTCCACTCTGCCCACCATCGGCTGAAGGAGCTCGTCCTGGTGACGGCCAGTTCAATGTCTCCAAAGCTGCCAAGAGGGGGGCCTGGGAGATTCAACAGCCGATGCATCATAATTCTTCCATCTATAATGCCTCTGGTTTGGATTTTGTCTCAGTAATATAAACCAATCTGTAGTTGGCCCAGTCCAAGCTGTCTTGCAGTCGCCATCGGATGATAAAACTCTTATGTCTTCTGAATGTTTCTCCCTTGATGGATGCCAACTGGGAGGATGCAAGGAGAGATTGTAGTTGTAAAGATTTCTCTCGGTTTTTCAAATCTTGGGGAATTGATTTCATCGAGCCGAAGATCATTTAGCACCTCGAATTTGCTGAACTTGTCATAGGCAAACCAGATTGTCGAATCGGCTGGAAATCCATTATAAAAATTACTGAACCAATTCTTGAAGAACTCAGCCGATAATTTGGAGCCAGAATAGGAGGAAGCAGCCTCTCCATATGACATGCAGCGCCGAGTAGTTATTTCCTCGTCATCGCGGTACCTCAGCTCGGCTAAAGGAAAATCGGCTTCTAGAAAACTTGGCCGTTGGGCAGCCTTGTAGGTGTGCAAGTTAAGCCACAATTGCAGTAGCCACCAAGGGCCTCCTATATTGATGGACTGTTTCAAAGCAAGCTTAGCGGCACATTGCTCGAATTTGGTACGAGATAGCCGAGTAGATATTGTCCTAGAGGAATTTTCTTCTTCTCCACAAGTGCTTCGGCTATATGCTGCCAATTGGTGGTTGGTCCACAGCTTGATCCGCAGAAGACGAACTTCTCTTGCCACATCATCAGAAATGTTGTGTGTTCCCTATTGGAGATTGGGTCGTCCATCATGTTCATTGATATGAATCCACTCCAGTCGCCGATGCTCTTGGTTTTGAAATTGTGGTGGCACTTGATGTTAAGGTCATAGGGGTCAACAGCCGATGTAATATCCAGCCCGGTTACATGACTATGTCCAGCAGGGTTTGCGTCATCGACCCTTGTCTAAAAAGGAAGGCATTTAATGTATCTGACCAAAAGTAACTTGCAGTCGACAGCAAGGATTCGTCCTTAGGTATATCGGCTAAGGTTAGCGCTAGGCACTGGCCGATTCCTATTTCGTCCCAAAGGTCTTGCTTGCTAGCCGATACCCTAGCATACCAAGACGGCCAGGATTTGTCCGTTGATGGCAAGGATTTGAAGACCCCTGACGAATAATCTAAATCTGGGGTGGAGAATCTGAAGGGGATCCGATTGGTCTCAGCATTAATAAACTCAATGGGGTCTACATTACCGATCGGCCCTAATAACAGCTGGTCAGGGTGAAGAAGGCCAGGAATTGTGATCTGGTGGGCAAGATGCTACAAATCGCAAGAAGGAATAGTAGAATCACAAAAAGGGGAAAAACCAGATTGCGTAAAGTAAAGAGCTTGAGCCGACGAGAACTTACCTCAGGGTACTCGGAGGAGGCCGTATCGGAGGGGGTGCTTGAGGATGCCATTGGTGTAGGGAGATCGCCGCTTCTGGGGTGTTCGCCGACGAGATCCGGAGGCGGTTCCGACGAGGTTGCCGAGGGAGCAGAAGGGTTTTTTCTGGCTAGGGCTTGAGGAGCGAAAAGTGACACCGTGGCTCGTTTCGACGTCGGGCGGGCAATACTTAAAGAGTTTTTTCAACGCCGAAACGGCTGGGACGGAATTCACGTAGGAATTCGAAAAAGCGGCAAATCTGCGATATTATCTTATCACGGACTTGGGGGCATGTGTTAACGACCAAATTTGGTAACCAAATCCTTGAGTTCAAGGCCAAGATTGAAGTGGAATCAGATCGAAAGTGTGATCTGTGGAGAAACAGAAGCCGCATCGGCTAGGACCAAATCGGCTGGGAAACAATCGGCTAAGGCCGAAACGGATAAGGATAGCCAATAGCCGGTTTCGATTCGAAGATGAAGATGGAACCAATCCCGATAAGGAAGCTTGAATATAAATGTTAGATTCGGTTCCCAAATGTTCGTTAAAGATATTGCCATCTATGGATATAGTCCTGTAACGACAATTGTATCTGTACAATAGGGATTTGTATAGATATTCCTTTTGTAACGCGGCATGGGACCACGTCCCGAGATATTGTCGTATGATGTCAGTAGATAAGTTAGGAACCGTGTTCTACACGGATTTCGTTGTACTTGGGTATAAATAGGACCCGACCCCCTGTAAAAAGAACAACCAACATCCAATCAATCAACTCCGGCGCATCGCCAACCTTTTATTCTTTTTGACGAGTTCTTGATCTCACTCGGGCTGCATCGATTTCGATCTTCGAACAAAGTAATTGCTTGTCATTAGCGGCTTGTGTCATCGGAATTAGTGCTTACATCGTTATGATACTCTAGTTTTGATGTTATAAACTGTGCAATTTTATACAACATATAATCTAGAGCAGTATCTAGATCTATCTCACCATCGGCTGGTTTCTCTCGGGAGGCAGTAGCCGATAGAGCTAGATCTAGATATTTGATTGGATTATATGTTGTATCCACCGTCTCGAGGGATTTACATTAGTTTTTATAGATCTGATACTTCTTTTTATACTTAACGCTGCATCTGATCGATCTGTTAAGTTTCTCTTAGAATTATTAAGGTCTACTTCGGCTTGATGTTTATCATTAGAGACAGTGCCGGGGTTTCAACCGGCCTTACCTGTTTTAGTTATCTTTCTAGTAATATTTACTATTAGATATATTAAAGTCATCTTTTGTATTAAGATCTCAATTTGGTTAAATGCGCTAAGCCGATATCAATCTGCCAGCCTTTGTTGACAGCTCATTGATCTAGGTTTAGCACATTTAGGTTAGATTAATATATTTTTATAAAATGTATCGGAGTACTAGCCGATTCGCATTAGATCTACAGCATCGGCTAGGCTACAAATGCATATATTTATTATCCTGATGTATATTTGGTTTAAGTGGTTTATACTGTCTCAACATAGCCGATCTATCCCAACCACTTAGTCTAAATGCGCTTTGGGATAGCAATTATATGTAAATTGGTTTCCTGAGCCGATCCGATAGGATCTAACCTTAACCATATTGCATATCTGTTTGTTTTTTGTTGGTTAATAGATCAAACCAATTAGCACGCCTACTCTACGTCAAATCATCGAAGGCAACCAAGAACGGACCCGCACTAGAGTAAAGCAAATCTCTCGGGCCAGCGCGTGGGAGAATTTCTCATCAACACAAGTATAAAACACATTTGAAAAGATTGTAATTTAAATCAGAAGTGATACATATTTAAATGTATTTGTGATTAATTACAAAATGTTCAAAAGAGCTAGTCTGCTATTTCATTTGTATTTAACCCTGTATTTGTACTGTAAACATTCCCTTAGGATTTAGTATGTCATGGACTATAAAGCCCGCTATTTCTTCTCTAATCCCGTCAAAGCTAGTAGGCGCAGACTTGGATATATTTTCCTGCATGTACATAGTTCGAAATTAGTCGATCGATATATGTATATAATTCAAAGTAGTTAATACATATCACAAATGAGATCACAAACCTCAAATTCAGTCATAGTCTTGAACTTGTTGTTGCACAGGAATCACATGTTGTGGCACACATGGAACCCACACTGGTCACCTACTTGCTATTTGATGGGGATGTCCTTTTTGTGGATGAGGTTTGTTGAAAATTGCTATGACGCCCTCCTTTCTCCACATACATTCCCCACGCTTCGTCGATTGCTTGTTGGATCGGGGTCTAGTCATACGTCTTACTGATTTTGGAATTTATGTAGTGGCATGTGCTCCACTTTGGCGTAATGACCAGAAGGATCCAATGGGCACTACGACATTAATATAGGGAAAGTTAAATTCTAAAACACTACGTGTCATGCAATTGCATATACTTAGGGTACACACTTACTATTGATTATAGGCGCAGAGGAAATAGTCCTTGTCTTATTGGGTCAGCAAGGTCTCAAAAATATAGGCCACCATGTCCTTCCTGTCATGATCTAGATTTTGGCGACCGTGACAATCTATGGATCCAGGAAGGCCACTGCTGGTGCATTTCTCTGGCACCACTTCCAACTAAGCCTACACATAAGACAAATGCTCTTATAAGCATGTTGTGAGGATTGATTTTTACCAAAATTGAGGAACGCAAAAATACTTACAAGGAGTAGCACTTGAGTAGACTTGTGTCCATCGCTCGTAGTCAGCAGAGGTTGAACAAGTCCTTGAAGTCTATGACGAGGTAGGCATCAGGCCCAAAAAAGGGTTCTTTGCCATGATAGCCTATGACGTCAGTGCCCCTTTTCTTCCTCTTGGCGCTTGTCGTCTCCATGTAGTAGTGGTGGATATCACTGCATGCGATGCCCATTGGCATGCCATTGGCGAACTCGGTTGATATGCTCTTGCCCATTTCTAGCTTCTTTGGTTTTAGACTCGAGGGCTTCGCCTTGCCTTGGGGTCTTCCTCTCCCCTTGCCGTAGGTTTGTCGTTAGTTATTTGCGGAGGAGAGGAACACATCTTCCTTGGTTTCTTGAGTGGTGGGGGATTACTTTCTTTTGTCGTACTATCGGCGTCCAATTCTTGTGGAGCAGCGAGAGCTGGAGGGGCTGAAGGGGCTGAAGGAGCTGAAGGAGCAGGTGTTGGTCGAGGCGGTTGCCGAATGCTTGGTGGAGTGGCTGACTTCGCAGTCAACATGATTTCAATAAGATCCTTGGGCCATTGGATAAAACTTCAATGTGCAGCTTCTAGTGTAACGATCTCGTTGTTCGGTGGGTACTGCAGTGGAAAATGAGCCCATTCAGCCTTGACCACGTCAACTTGCACTTTTGCCATGCCGGCCATCAGTTGCGCCCCATGCACTCTTGTATTTGGGGTCGGCTTAAATGCAAGGCCCTCGGCCACCGCAATAGTGAAGGTAGGCATACCTTAACCAGCAGCGTGTAGTTTGCCGGTTCCTGTGATAGATTCATCCATATATTTAGGATACTATATTAGAAGGATTTTTAAGACTGTTACGCCTTGTGGCCAAAAGATTTACCGTTATTTGATCGATGGCGGATGGGACTAATTGTTGAGGTTCTGCCACCTCAGTCGATGCGCAACTACTCCGCCTTTGTGTAGGACTTTCTCGGAGCAGAACAAGGGCGCGCTCGGTGTTTTGTTGCGCCTACTCTTGGCATATATCTTCCCTGATCTTGATCAACCGTTCGTCCACTAGCGCCTGTACTTCCACGCTAATCTCGGCTCTGAGCTGCTCCCGGATCTTCTCCACTAGCCGGGCGTCTTTTTCAGCCTTTGATAATGCCCGCTTCTTGTACTATCCTGCGTATTTTTGAAATCCATATTTCCACGGGACCAAAGCGCGCACTCCCCGTGTACGTCCACGGTGTTCGCTGTTGCTCAACGCTTTAGTGAGGATGTCATCCTCGCGTCTAGAAGAGCAGCCCTCATCTTCGAAGGTCTGTCTTTCGGCAATCAACTCTTTTCTGCAGTACAAGTGAGTTCAATATAAATCGATAACACGATTTGTGTAAAGAAAATAAACATATTAAGGTGAGACACTTACGATATTTTTGTATACTTGTTGGTCTTGGGAATTTGGCCATGACATTGTTCCATCGACATTCTTCACAGCCTTGCCCTAGCCCAGCTCCTTGCCCTTTCGTGCGGGATTTCGGTGAAAGGAGCCGCGTGTTGGATGCCCGTGCGCCTCATCATCTTTCGCCATATCTCCATCTTCATGGCATACCCCTTGTGCCAAGCCGATGCGGGTGCACATTCCGAGCCGGAGTGCCCTAAAAGCCTCTGCTTTCTTTTGGGCTTCCTCGCTGTTTTTCTTCTCGACAAACCGGTCCCACACCTCTTGCATTAGGAAGGGGCTTTCCCGAAAGGGTCCCCGGCGCTGGGGTTGGTGATGTACTGCTCACTTGCCTGGACTTGAAATTCTTCCAAGCAGCTTCCCATCGACCGAAGGCCATAGACTTTAGGCTTTCCTCGTCTGGCTGCGGGATAGTCGAAGCTCTCCTTTAACTTCAACCATGCAGTTTTCTTCTCCACTTCCGGCACGTCCTTCACGTTGTCAGCCAAGATTGTGAAGGTATGTCTCCCGATTATCCGGCAAATTGAGCTAAATTTCTCGCTGACGTGCTTCGGTGCGATCGGCTCTCCTAGGAGATCCACCTCTGTTATGGTGTACCTCTCCCTTGGGATTCTATTGCCACTCCTAGGGGTCCGTGACCTTGTCGACCCACTAGTTGTCACCGATGGTGTTCCATCATTCTCCGACATCCTCGAAATAGCTTGCAATATCATAAAATGAAAAAAATAATTTAATCAAGGAAAAGAGGAATTGGAAATAAATAAAGAAGAATAGGAGGATACGAAGAAATTCAATAATTTGTCGCATGTCAAAATTCTCGAACTTTTTGAAAGTATGTTTGATAGGGATGAGAAAGGGAGGATTATAAATATTTGAAAGTATTTTTGAAAGAGATGAGAAAGGGAGGAAAAAGGGAGGATTATAAATATTTGAAGTTTTTTCTGAAAGAGATGCGAAAGGGAGAAAAATAAATCTTTGAATTTATTTATAAATCTATGAAATTGCTTGTTTAACCAGATAATTATAAACCAAATATAAATTAACAGTCCCATTACAACAGTCCAAACATAGCTTTAACAGTCCCATTATAACAGTCCCGTTACAACATTCACTGAATACACAAACGTGCATTCACAAGATACGTACAACATGCATTTTCAAACATCATGGCCATATATACAGCATTTTCAAACATCATGGCCATCTATACAGCATTTTCAAACAACGATCACTTCATATATCTCACATATCATCACAACATTTCCAACAATAATTACGGCATCAAATAGGGCCATACTTCAGTGGCAACACACATTCAGCAAAAACATCAGGGGCAGACCATACTTCTCAACATCAAGGCACACAAATATTTGGGAAGGATCGAGACTAACCTGGAGCCCTAGGAAAGAATATGGCCAGCGACAGTGACAACGAGAAATGGCGGCGCTTGGTCTATGGCGCTCGGGGTCGAATGGTAGACGGCAATGAGGGAAGAAGACGACGAGAAACGACGGCGCTAATCTATGGCAACGGGCAGAGTCCTGAAGTGCAGCCTCCACTGAGTCACGCCGGTAGCGCGTCCTGAAGCAGAACTGCGGCTCGCTACCAACGCGGGGCTTGATTGCTATGGTAGTCATCTGCTCGGGATGGTCCTCGTATCGAACCTCCTGCTCCTGTAAGTGGGTAACTGTAACATCCTAAAAATCAGAGACATAAAAATCAAGATTTAAAAATCGGGACTGACAAAAACTTTCAAATTTTCATCTTGTCGTAATTGTTGCTTCTTATTTGCGAGTTTTATTGCGTGTTATAAATAATGGAACATTTATTCGAAGACAGAAAAATCAAATAGGTGTCGAAAATCCTAAAAGAAAAAGAAATTATAAAAATAAAGTTGGGTGAAACTAAAATTTAAAATTTAGTTAAATTTACATTTGGGTCAAAAATATTATTATTATATTTTCAATCTTATTGGTGAAAGGCAAAAAGAAAAATAATAAAAATAAAAAATAAATAAAAAACAAAAAATAAAAAAATCGGGAAAATGAAAAAGTATACTATTCATCATCCGCAGTGTGTGCGGCCGCGTCGTACCGCACGAACATCGCGCGCATTCGCGGCCTACGCCACGCGCGCCCATGCCGCCACGTCATCCAGCGCGGCCGTATCGCGCCCACGCCGCTGTACCCGTGCGCCCCCGGCGTCAATGCCGCGCCCATGCTGCCGTCCCATCGCGCCTCTCCGCGCTGTGCCGAGCCGTCGCGCCGCCGCCGCTGTAGCCACGCCACGCCGCTGCCAACCGCGCCATGCCGCCGTCGCCTCGCCGTTGTGTCGCTGTAACGTGCCCACGCCATCGCCCACGCTGCCGACGCACGCCAAAGTGTCGTCACGGCCTCCCCTCGCCACACCGCACCACCCCGAGCCCCCTCCTCTCCTCGCCGGTTGGGAGCCGTTGCCGCGCCGCGCCGGTTGGGAGCCGTTGCCGCGCCGACACCTTCCGATGTGTCGCCTTGCACCACCGTCACCGCCGCGTCGCCGGTGAGCTGCCCCCTCTTCCCTTCCCCCCTTGCGCCATGCCCTGTGTCGGCTGGCCGGGTCAAAGCAGAGAGGTAGAAAGGGAAACCGAGGAGAGGAGGAAGAGGAAAGAAAGGGGAAATAAAAAAGAAGAAAAGAAAAGGGAAAAAGAAGAAAAGAAAGAAAAAGAAAAAAATAGGGGAAATAGAAAAATGTTTTTGGAAAATATTCAGGAGATTTTGGGATGAAATAATAGTTTTTCTAAAATAAAATTTTGGGGTTTTCCTGAAATAAAATATTAAATAATATTAAGGTAATTGTCGGATAATTAATTTAGAAATTAATTATAGTTTAATTTGTTAATAAATACTAATTTTATTCTTTGAATTTCTTGCTAAAATTTAAACTTCAAAATTATTTAAAATCACATCAAGTTTTAGGGCTTATTATTCGTCGGATTCGATTATTTACCCGAAGGATTAGTCGCCCGATAAATTTGGCGATAAAATTTTGAATCAACCATTCTTTCCTCTATACTACATTTTGAAATGATCAAACATAATATTTGTTGTAATTTAAAAATTAAATTAAGTCATCTCATAATTAATTAAGTTGGTGAATCGCGAAACTTCAAGTTATTATAACTCGCTCGTTTTAACTCGAATTTCGTCGAAACTCGAACCTAAATTCATCTAAAATCGTAGACTAGTTTTAGGAGCCGCTTTTGCGATTTATTTGGCTTTTGGTGACTTTATTTTGAATTCTAATTGAATTTAATTGGATTTCTCGTGCGTATGAATAGAGTCCGAGGGAGGTGTTGATTGCGCCGAGGATCCCGTGCATCAAGTTCACGAGCAAGGCAAGTCATCACTACCTTTGAACATATTGAGCCTATTTGCGAACATGTGTTGCTTTTAAACTTAAACATGCATGCTATACACGAAGTATTCCTATTTCTTTTTGTACCACGCCTTGATATTGAATATCAAAAGATATATTCTTTGCAACTTATGACATAATGTGTCTGAAGAAAATCTTTGATATTGCTTAGCCATGCTAAATTAGATTCTTGCATACTCATATTTCTCAAAATGCTATATGCTTGGGCAACTACCTTGGGGAAGGTGGTTGATGTTCGGCAAGTGGAGACATGAGCACCACTTTGCCATGACAAGGATAAAATGATTCATTAATGAAAAACTAAAACAAACAAATGTTTTAGACTGGGCGGCAGATGATTTGGGTGGATTGCCAATATTTGGAAATTTGCTTTGCTTCGGAGAGGCCGGCTCGACCGCCGTATAGGCCGGTCGGACGGGCGTGGGGCCGGCCGACGGAAGGCATATGGCCGGCTCGACCGCAGAGTCCGAACCTGGACGACTTCGTCGGTATTCGGGTTTCCTTTCTCCATACGATGTATCTCGGGTTTCCAAACATGTTTATACCGAATTGGACATGGAGAAGGGTCTGTGGAGGGCAAGGCCAACCCCTATATAAGGGCCAAGACCGGTTCAATTGTAAGATCGAAACACACAACATACAATCAATCTATTTGAATCGTTTTCTTTATTTTTAGCCCTATTTTCTGCTTTGCCCTAGTTTAGTCCATCTTTGTCAGTTTGCGCCGAAAACCGTCTGCCGCCGCTGCGAGAGTGCGACAATTCTTTGTAAGTTTGTCTTGAAAACTTTCCGTTCGCCCACGAGATGGGTGTTTATCAATCTATCCATCTAAATCGGTTCCGCTAGCCGATTTGATCTACAAAACCCACTTTGTTCTAGTTTTTTGCTAGATTGGAGTGGTTGGCGACTCTGTACCAAGAACCACCGCAAGGCTTTAGGTGATTCGATCGTGTTCGTGCCTTTTGCCAAAAAAGGTGCCAACACGATTTTTGGCGACTCCGCTGGGTAATACACGACGCCAACTCGGATTCGACGCCGGCATGTCCAAGCAAGCGACGCAAGATGCCCATCCAACGTTGTCCACATCTTGTTGGACGACTTGGATGGGGAGGCTCGCCAAATAATGGAGGAGCGCATTCGAGCGATCACTCAGGAGGTGCTAGATCAATCTTGCACCAAAACGCGACAAGGCGTCATCATCAAGCCCGGGAGCCCGCTCAAGGTAACTCACGGCGAGGTAAGCGCTGATCACATCTCTATGCCTATTCAAAAACTTGTTGCTAGTACGGTGGATGAGTCCGTTACCGCCGCCATGAACAATAAGGTTGAATCCGCTATGGAGGCTTGTTTTAATAGGTTGTTTAAAGCGCACATGAGTGGTAAATCTGGTCCTCCTGCGACTGATTCGCCGCCTACCTCGATTGCAGGGGGGAGCCAGCCCCCTGTGAACCACATATTTAGTAAAACCGACGGGGCAATTGCCCAAGGCCCAGGTGAAAGTAGTTCTGTCGCCTCTGTCGGTCTGACCGGCCCTCACTACGTCGGTCCGACCGTTCCATCATATCTCGGTCTGACCGGCCCGACCGTCGGTCTGACTGGAACACAATACGGCGGTCTGATCGGCCCTATGTCCGGTCTGACCGGGTCGCCTTACGTCGGTCTGACCGGCTCACCTCACATCGGTTAGACCGGCCGCCAGGCTGGCCCGCACCCATACTACACCGGTCTGACCGGCGGCTATCTGGCCGATCAGACCGCGCCTTATCTGGCCGGTCAGACCGGCGCTCTCGTGCTAGTATAGGAGATAGATCCCATCACGGGAAACTCGGTTCTATACCATGTTCCCGCACATGACTCCCTCGTGGCTACTGTCCATGCCCCAATTCCCCCGCATGTCCCCAATCAATACAATGATCCTAATAGGGGATATCCGCGTGACACGAGAGATGGCCAATATGACAATATTGTGCCGCAACAGCCACCTTTTAGGCCACCGGTCATGCCCGACCTGCCTAGGCCTGAGAATATGGAGGAACAAATCAGGAATATCATTAGAGAGTCGTTTGGAATTGAGCCCAGAATCGTGCTAAGGTTTACCAAAAGCCGTATCCTGACTACTTCGATAATATCCCATATCCTCGTGGTTATAGGGTCCCTGAATTCACCAAATTCAGTGGAGATGATAATAGGACTACATGGGAACATATCGGCCAATTCTTAGCGCAATGTGGGGAGGCTACCACTTCGAACGCTTTTAAATTGCGCTTATTTTCTTTATCTCTATCCGGTACTGCTTTTACTTGGTTTACATCTTTACCGGCTAATTCTATTCATACTTGGGCTCAGTTAGAACAAAAATTTCATGATTATTTTTACACTGGTGAAAATGAGCTTAGACTTTGTGATTTGACGTCGGTTAGGCAAAAGTATAATGAATCTGTTGCAGATTACATTAAGAGATTTAGGGATGCTAGAAACCGATGTTTTAGCTTGAGTATAACCGAGAGAGACTTGGGCGACCTTGCTTTCAATGGGTTGCTTGCTCCCATTAAAGAAAGGTTAGATGGCCAACAATTTCTTGATGTTAGTCCAGTGATGCAGAAGGCTCTGGCTCAGGAAAGCCGAGTCAGAGATGCTAAAAAGTTTGTTAGGCCCAGTGATAAGAAACCTCATGTTAGCATGATCGACTGTCCTACTAGTGATTCTGAGTCTGATGAAGGCGATCATGACATGTATGTCGCTGAGTGGTATTGGACAAACAAGAACAAACCCTTTGTTTGTTCTAGCTTGATGCCGACTCCTCGCGAGGATCGGCAAAGCAAGATCAAGTACAGTTTTGATGTGGCCAAATGTGATAGGATTTTTGACTATCTTTTGCAGGAAAAACAGATCAAATTACCTGAAGGCCACATCATACCCCCAATAGAAGAATTAAAGCGCCGTTCTTATTGTAAATGTGTTGACGAGAAATCTCTCTCACACGCTGGCCTGGGAGATCGGCTTTACTTCAGTGCAGGTCCTTCTCGGCTACCTACAACGTGCAGGGCATGCCAGTTGATTTGATCTGTTAATCAACAAGAAAAATGAGAGAATACACGTTAAGTGTTAGGCTAGATCCCCACGAGATCGGCTAAGGAAATTCATGAGCGTATATATGCTATTCTAAGCTATATTTAGGCCAAGTGACTAGAATGGATCGGCTACACCGAGACAACATCAGCCACTCGATCCAAATACAGAAGAATAATAAATATACGGATTGATAACCCACCGATATCGAAAGCTAACAAAGAATCGGCTAGTACTCCGATGAATCTTATGGAAAGATAACATTCTCGAACCAAACGTACAACCCGGAAATCGCCATCGGCCACGCCTCGTAGAAAGGCTGATTTTTGTCGATAGTGTCCAACGAAACACGATCTTAACATAAGAGGCAGTCCTAATACAAATCTAATAATAAGCACATTAAAAGAAACATATTAGGGCAGGTAAGGCCGGCTGAAACCCCGGCACTGTCTCTAAATAATATAAATCTCGATGAATAGATCATTGATAGTTCTAAAGACGACTTAATAGTTCGAACCCGATGCGGCATTCAGTATAAAAAGAAGAATCCGATCTCATTACCGATTTATACTCCTCGAGACGGTGGATACCGCATATAAATCAGCCAACCTTTAGATCTAGTCCTATCGGCCGCAAGTTCTCGCTAGAACCTGCCAATGGCAGATAGATCTAAACATTGATCTAATTTATACGTGCTATATGATAAATCTCGTAGTATAAACCCCGATTCTAATGTATCATTGCGATGGAAGCACTAGAAACAAGAAATCATACCACTAACGACAAACATTTACCTGGATCTGGGATCGAGATGATGAGCCCGCAAGCCAAGCAAAGTGCTCGTCTAAAGAAAAGGTTGGCGATGCGCGAAGGTTTGATTGATTGAATGAATTATTATTTTATACGGGGTCTTGGGTCCTATTTATACCCAAGGTACAACTATCTCGCAACGACTCCGACTCTATCTAAACTACTATTTAAAACACCATATTATCCCTAGCAGGACCCATACCGTGTTACAACTAACAATTTAGCAAATCTCTAGATTACAGATACAATTGCCATTGTAGGACTCTATCCATTAGTGGCAATATCTTTTAACGCGCAATTAGCAACCGAATCTTCTATTTATCTTCAAGTTTCGCACTGGAAACGGTTTCACCTCTTCCGGACCTGTAATCGGCTATCGGCGCTCCCATTCGATCCATCCTCGCCAATTAGCCCCACACCGATCACTCTTTAGCCGATGCGATTCTCGTCTTCGCTGATCCGATCCCGCTTTGCTTTTGCGGACTTAGAAACTCAATTACCAAATTTCGTGTTAACACATGCCCCCAAGTCCGTAATACGAAGTGTTGCGGATTTGCTTGCCTATCCAAACTCTTGCTCCCTTCTTGACCTAAACCGCCTCGGCTTCTCTTCCAAGTGCTCTTTAAATATCTACTTCCCTCGGCCGAACCGCCCACGCCTTCAAAACGCACTCACCTCCTTCACGAACAAGACTCTTGCTCTCTCTCTCCTCCCGACTTCATCGGTGCTCCTCGAACTCCCTCATGTTCTTCGACTCACTTTCGTCCCCGAGCATCCCGATGGCCTCTACCGCCGCTACATCGAGCACCTCCATCCCGCCGCCACCTCTGCCACGCCAGCCCGCAACCGCTGCGCTGTTCGCTACTACCATTCCAGCCCGCCGCCGCAACCGCTTCAGCCACCGCGCAACGAGTTCCCTGAGGTACCCTCTTCCGATCCATAATTTTACTCCCAAATCTCGCTTCTTCAAACATTTTTGCATCAACATTACATTGGTAATCTCCCAAGTAGCATTTTTCTTCACATTTTTATCAATCAAGACTTTCCCTTTTTCCCGAACCGTAATACGCAGCCATTCTTAATTAGCGCCGCTCTCCTCTTTTTTTTGAACCGTAGCACTGGCCGCATCAAGTACTCATCCCAAATTCGATACAAGCAGAGAGGTACTTTCTCGGACCTATCGGCAACACAGATCCAGCCGATACCATCATAGCCGAAACCAACCGCATCCCTTTTAACACCGCCAAGCCATCCCTCTCCCATTGGAACGAAACATTCAAAGCGTGGCCATCCACCGATGCAGCCTGGACTGAATGGTATAAAAGGGTACGATCAGCTAAGTATGCTCAGTTGGAAGAGAAAAATCTCACCCAATGCCTCGGAATTGTCCATCGCCGGCATGGAGAAAGACGAGCCGCTCCTATCGGCTGCAACCTACTTTTGGAACGAGCCAATGCCTTCATCTTCCCGCAAGGGCCGATGACCATCACATTGGCCGACGTATATATGACCACCGGATCGACATCGAATCATCTGCCGACTCCCGCCTTTGAACTGAAAAGGCCAACATCAGTTCAAAACCAAGGCCATTGGCGGGCGGAGCGGCTTCATCGCCCAAAACATGAAGAAAGGGATAGTCAGCCACAGGGAGCACACCGCCTTCCTGATGATGTGCCTGGAGAGGTTTGTATTCTGCGGATCAAGCTGTGGGCCGACTACCAATTGCGTATCATGGCCAAAATTCGGCCGATGGGACGACATTTGCGCTGGGAAATATCTCCTGGCTACTTGTATCAAATGCTACATCAAGCCGCGTGAAGATAGCCGCCGACGCCCGGCCAACACCGGTGGCCCCCGGTGGTTCCTCCAAATCGGCTAGTGTTGGCAACCCGTAAGATAGCTCTGGCCGCCCGTCCGACGTAAGCCGGATTTCCAAGGCCGGAGCCGATTGAAGACGATGAAGGCAACCGATTACCACCAGAGATGCATGAACTACGAGAAGCAGCCGCCGCCCATGAAGGCTCAAAGCAATTGGCCGAGCCGATGGCTGAATGGTTCATAGCCCTTTACGACGGGCTGTCCCGCGATAAGCGTACCTGGTACTTCTACCCGAACCGGGGAATGTTTGAGTTGCCTGCTGATTTCAATTGGGACGACCTCAACTTAGCCGACAACCCAAGATGCGGGGAGTTGTTCATCGCCTCCTTGTCCCCCTGCATCTTGCCGACTGGGGTTCACAAAGGTCGATCAGTGGCCCGGAGCTACGAATTCTACTACCCAGTATCGGCGGCGAGGCAGCTTGGTCTTGGGCAACTGCCCATCGGCTTTTTCTACACCGATAAGATCGAGACCAGGGGGGCGGTCGGCCAGGACTTGATAATGAATCGGCTGCTGAACATAGCCGGCCCTCCCCACGGCGACGTTGGCGTGATAACATTGTCGATGAGGAGAAGTGCCGCCTACGACCGATGGTGGTCCGAACTTAAGCGCCATATCTTCCACCAACGGTTGTCTTGCTACATCGACTCGCTTCGCCCAACGAGATCCCCTGCACATTTCGCTTTAGACTCAACAATTTTCTTCTTTCAATTCATCGGCTGACATAGCCGATTAACGTTCGTCTTTTGATTTTGCAGGAGACGGAGACAGAGCGGCCGACGGTGAAGCGACTCCTGACGCCCCATCGAATACAACCTGCATTCCGGACGAGGGCGGTCTTGCTCCGTCGGCCATCGGCCGGGGGCGCCAAACCGGCGTGGCCGCTGCGAGGGCAAAGGCCACCGATTGCGTAGAAGAGAAAGGCGGCACCACCACCGCGGCCGCGGCCGCGCTCGCCCCCAAGAGGCTGAAAAAGACAAAGCCGTAGCGCCACCGATAGCCTCCCTCGGATCCGGCCGTCGCGCAATTCTCAACACCATCGCTAGCGAGGAAGCGCCGGCGGCTGCCGGGCGGCGGCCGAACCCGGGATTTCGAGTCCCGAGTCGGTCAATGCCCCAGCCTAACGTCCCGCCACCCCAAGTCCGCCAACAAAACGTCGCCGGTAAGCTTTCACTCCACCGGGCTTGGCCTTATGATGATCGCCGCATCCGATTGAACCATTGCTCGCAGTCAAGAGACCGCCGCCGCACTCCCGCCCCGCGCCATCGGTAATTATCTTCTCGCCACTCACCCATAGTAGCCGATTGGCTTGTCTCGTTAATTCTTTCTTCTCGTAGCCCCCGCGGTCTCCATCGGCTGCCCCTCAGCGCCCGGCGAGCGTATCGCGCCTATTGGGGACAAGTGGCGACAACGCCGGCAAAGAAGCCCTAACGGCCACGGGCAACGATTCGGCCGAACCAACAACCCCGACCCCAACACTGACGGTAAGCCAACTAATTTCGATGATCGGCTTTGTTGGCTTAGCATGTCCTTGATCATCTCTCTCTTTGCTGCAGAACGTAGCCGACCTCCTCAACTTTGATTTGTCAGAGTTCGAGGAGCCCGGTGACACCAGCGAGGAGGCGCTTGCGATGCCGGCTGAGGACCTGAGGGCCACTTTAGCCGACATCGGCAATCACCGGAAGCCTCGCTAGACGCGCCGATGGTCAACAGCCGCTCAATACGCGTGCGATTCGTAGACATCCAAGACCAGCCGCCGAAGCCGTAGCCGAAGCCATCATGCCGGCGACCTTCATGGAAGCCTATCAATTCAAGTATGAACGGGCTCGGCAGTGGATAATCGATCGCCGCGAGAGTCAAGCGCGATCGGCCACCATCTAGTCGACCAAGGATGCCATTGAGAGCCGGAAGGCCGCCTTTGATCCCCTGAAGACTAAGGCGATGGCCAAGCTCGAGAAACTCCGCGCCGCAGATCGCCGATAGCCGATCTCGCTCAAGTCACGAATGAGATCAATGTCCATGAGGAGTACATGGCTGGCCCCCGCCGCCAAGATTGAAGCCGAGCGCCAAGGCATCGGGCCGCCTGTGGCGCACTCGCGCAACTTGGTGAGGAGCACCCGATCGGCGGCAGGGTCCGAGGCCAACGACATTAGGGCCATCGGAGAAATCGACCAAATTAGGCGGACGGCGTTGTCGGCCATAGCCGATTTCCTGAAAAAAATGAGATTGTAATTATCCGACCTTCCGAGATTGGCTAACACTTCTGTACCATACTTGTCATGTTTCTGTGATGTGATTGGATAAACCATCTTACTCGTGCTTATACTTGGCTTCGACTCGCATGTCATAATTTATCGATTTTCTGCCACTGCGCTCATAGATATGATCGGCTGTATTTGTAGATAAGATTGTCCTTCGGCCGTGCGTTGCGCCTTGACTTGTTCGCGTCGAAATCGGCTCCAGCCGCTAGCATCGTTTAGCGTTGTTGACTCCGAGATCACACCACGACCTTTAGTGTTAGCCTTCGAACACCGGTCTTGTTGGCTATCGGTCGGTAATATCCGAGTGCACAGCCGATTTTGTTTCGTAGTTCGACTTATCCGAATCTATACTTCAAGAACCCGTGAGTTCTCGGACGATAGGTATCCGCCTTGCGCAGCCGCCACCATTCAACGATTCCCGACGCCTTTAATGATGACCTCTTCGACTCAAGGCCGGCAAATGACCTTTCACATATGAAAACCGCATCTTTTCTTTCTATAAATGGGCTCCTTCGGTCCTTCCCCGAATAACTCACTACCGAAGAAGACACTCAATCTCTGGGGAGTACAACGCCCGTATTTCCTAGCTTAGTGGCTTCCCATGGCTTTCGAGCTCGTCGGTAAACTGTGTGGTTTCCCAACTCATCTATTCTCGCCATTTCCTCCCCTTAAGTACTCAGAATGAACTTTCGCAATGCCTTCTGCCCTTCTGGGTGATCCTAGAGATCATGGACACGCCGTACGAACCGATGGTCACCAAGCACGACAAGTGAGGGCCAACTTGAAGCGCTTCAGGAGTTGGAGGCTCGTCACCCGGCGGCCGTGCCTCCCATCAACCTTGGTAGCATTCCGCCGCGCCCTATGGCGTCTTCTACACTCACGTACCTCGACCTCTCTGAAGGAAGGCAAACACAACTTGCCAACGAACTCATGACTACGACCACCGACATAAGGGTCACTCAGCTAGAGTATTTGATCTTGGATGCTTTAGAGATGGAGATCAAGTGAGCCTATCGAACGAGCCCTAGCGGCCATCAGGGATTATCTAGGGAACATGTAATCAAAAACGGCTTTACGCCGATTATGAATAAAGATCGTTCAATGTTCTAGCCTGATTTTTGCGTTGCAATCGGCCCGATTTTTTGGTTGACTTGTTTATGTGTATGCCCCCAAGTTTTGTTGATAGCTTCGGTGTCGACAAAATTGTGAGTTCGAGTTGCTCGCGCATTCTGGTCATTTTTGTTGGGCAATAATGAGCCGATCGTAGGGCGCTTGGTAAAAAGTGATGTGTGAAAATGCCTAAAGGCGATGCCTCGTAAGACATCGGCTATCGTAGACTGGCTGATGTAACTATAGCCGACTCACGAATTGATCCACACGCTTGGGTAGTATTTCTTTAAATATTTTCCATTAAGAGCCCTTCCGAATATCTCTCCATCCAGTCCTTTTAGCATGTAAGCTCCGTTAGAGACGCATTTGTGGATCTTGAAAGGCCCTTCCCAATTTGGTGACCATTTGCCGAACTTGTTGTCTCTAGATCCGATCGGCAATATAAGTTTCCAAACGAGTTCGCCTTCCTCAAAAGATTTAGGCACCACCTTTTTATTGTAATGTCTAGCTACTCGTTCTTTATCTTTTGTGACTTTTTCCAAGGCCTTCATTCTAGATAAAACTAGATCTTCCGACTCGTCCACCATTAGGTGATGATAATCGTCGGCTGTGAGTTGGTCCTGTAGCTGAATGTGCCTTGAGCCGACGACACTTTCCCATGGCAGCACTGCTTCATGTCCATAGATCAGTTTGTACAGAGGAACTTGGATTGACCCGTGGCATGCCATCCGATACACCCATAGTGACTCGGCTAATCGGGTGTGTCATTGCTTAGGGTACTCAGAGATCCTTCGTTTAATCAATTTGATCAAGCTTTTGTTTGAGGCCTCGGCTTGCCCGTTGGCTTGCGCGTAATACGGCGAAGAGTTAAGTAGCTTGATCCCCATGCTCTCGGCAAACTGAACAAATTCATCCGATATAAAGATAGATCTCTGGTCTGTTGTTATTGTTTGTGGGACACCAAATCGGTAGATGATATGCTCTTTGACAAACTCGATCGCGTCCTTAGAATCCACTTTTCTGAGGGGGATCGCCTCCACCCATTTCATGAAATAATCCGTTGCCACCAGGATATATTTGTGTCCTTTGCTTGAGGGTGGATTGATCTGGCCGATCATATCGATGCCCCATCCTCTAAACAGCCACGGCTTGATGATTGGGTTCATAGCCGATGCCCGTGCTCATTGTATAGCACCGAACTTTTGGCAGTCCTGGCACCCCTTGTAGTACTTGAAGCAGTCCTCCAGCATTGTCGGCCAGAAGTACCCTGCACGGCAGAGTAGGCACTTCATTTTGTGGGCTGATTGGTGCGTGCCACAGATTCTTTCGTGTACTTCTCCGATAGCCACTGTAGCCTGATCGGCTCCCAAACACTTGAGTAGTACGCCATCAATCATCCGATAGTATAGGTCTTCATCGAGCAACACGTATCGTAATGCCTTGTATCGTAATTTCCTTGTGGCTGATTGAGAGGGGCTTTTGAGATAGTTGTAAACTTCAAACCTCCAATCATCGGCCGTGATGGCGGCCACTCCTACGTCTACTTCCCTCAACATCGGCCGATAGCCCGATGCCCTTGAGCCAAGTCATTGGCCTCTGTGTTCTCGCTCTCGGGATATGCTTCAAGGTGACTAGTCGAAAAGCATCCATTAACTCCCGCATTGCCGATAATAGTCCATAAGCGCACGTTTTTGCACTCGTATTCTCCCGATAATTGGCCGATGACGAGCAACGAGTCTCCCACATCTCGACCGCGCTGGCTTCTACTTCCTTGTGCAGAGTCAACCCTTTGAGAACGGCTTCAGATCGCTTGATTATTTGTGCCGTGGGGGTTAATGGCGAAAGCAAACTCAAGCTTGCCCCCGGGCGAAATAAGGACTAAGCCGATGCCGCACTCAAGGTGCATACCGAGCCATCGAACGTCAAAGTCCAAGGCATAATTTCCACCGAGCCGATTGAGTCGTTTCTGTGTTCCACAATGAAATCGGCTATGTCCTGCCCCTTGACCGCCCTTGGTGCCCGATACCTTAGATCGAACTCTATTAGCGCGAAGATCCACTTTTCGATTCTTCCTTTAAGCGCCGGTGCTGATAGCATATACTTGACTACATCGGCTTTGCAAATTACCGTGCACTCGTTGGACAGCAGATAGTGCCTTAACTTCGTACATGAAAAATAGAGGCATAGGCATAACTTCTCCACAGTGTGAATACCTTGTCTCTCAAGGCCTTCAGCAATGCCTGCCTACCGAGATAGAAAATGGCTTTTTCTCATTGCCGTCGACCTCTTGGATTAGGACGGAGCTGATTGATTTGTCATCGGCCGACAGGTACAGCTTGAACGGTATTCCCTTTTGTGGAGGCATTAGAACCGGAGGAGAGCTATCTTTTATGTTGTCTAACGCTTCGCCGCTTCGCCCCCATGTGAAGGTCTGATCGGCTTTCACCAAGCAATGGTGTGAACGGCTCCATCTTTTCTCGAGAGATTAGCTACGAACCATCTGATGAAGTTTATCTTTCCGATCAACGACTGAAGCTGCTTTTTATCTTTCGAAGGATGAATTGTCTTGATAGCATTAATGCTCCTTGGTGTGACTTCAATCCCTCTTTCATGGACGAGAAATCCCAAGAATTGCCCGGCCGACATGCCGAACGCACACTTAAGCGGATTCATCTTTAAACCGTATTTTCTCGTCCATTCCAACACTTGTCTCGATCGGCAATGTGGCCTTCTATCTCTCTTGACTTGACAACCACGTCGTCAATGTATATCTCCAATAGTGAGCCGATCATATCGTGAAAGATGTAATTCATGGCCCGTTGATATGTTGCCCCAAAGATTCTTCAAGCCGAACATCATTACTACCCACTCGTAAAGGCCGATTGCGCCAGACACCAAAAAGCGGTCTTGTGGATGTCCTCTTCGGCCATGAATATCTGGTTGTACCCTGCATTGCCATCCATGAAACCGATAATCTTATGGCCTCGAGGCAATGGCCGACAAGTAGATCAGCCTATTGGCATTGGGTATTCGTCCTTAGGGATTGCTTTGTTTAGATCTCTTAAATCAATGCACACCCAAAGTTTACCATTTTTCTTCAATACCGGATGATGTTTGAGACCCACTCGGCGTATCGGCAAGGCCGAATGAATCCCGCTGGCCATATAGCCGAGTGATTTTGGCTTTAATTGCATCATACATATCGGCCTTAAACCTCCCGGGAGGTCAGTTTGAACGCCGATAGCCCGCCTTGATTGGCAAACATGGACCACTATCGATCGACTGCACTGTGCATCTCAAAGTACTCCCAAGCAAAACAATCTTTATATTTTTTAATAATTCAATAAGTTGGGAACTACAATGAGGAGACAGATTTTTGCTAATGTACGTCGGCCTTGGCTTATCACCGTAGCCGATGTCAATTTCTTCTAATTCATCTACGACGTGAAACCTTTCCCTAACTTGCCATCGTCTTCGTCCGCGGTGGCTACGCCGAGAATGCTTGAGCCCTCCACCATGTCTTGTTCAAAGCAGCAGCTGCGGCTCGTCGCTTTCGATGGGCTGTATCGTTGAATTGGACACATTTAGAAAATCGGCTTGCCAGATTTTCCCAGATAAACAATCGATGCCTTCGATTTCTCAAAGTGACAAATCGACACTGACGACGCTAACTGACCTGTCAGCTGGCACGATGTCGATCTTGTCGCCGTCCCATTGGATCAGGCTCTGGTGCATTGTAGAAGGGATGCAGCAGTTGGCGTGTATCCAGTCCCTTCCGAGCAGCAGGCTGTAAGACCCCTTCCCGTCGATGACAAAGAATGTTGTGGGCACAGTCTTGTTGCTGATGGTCCGTTCAATGTTGAGGACGCCTTTGGTTTCCGATGGGTTGCCATGTTGGTCTTGAGCACCATGTTGGTCTTTATCAGGTCTTCGGCCCCCTTGCCCAGTTTTCTGAACGTTGCGTAGGGCATGAGGTTGACTGCAGCTCCTCCATCGACTAGCATTTTGGAAATCGGCTTGCCGTTGACGAATCCTTTAACGTACAACGGCTTCAAGTGCCGATTTTCGGTTCCTTCAGGCTTGTCGAAGACGGCCTGGTCTGGTGAGATTGCTAGCTTTGCTAGGTCATCTTCGATGGTGTCCGCATCGGCTTCGGGGGCGCCGAACTCGGCTGGCAACACGAAGACCATGTTAATCGATGCAAACTTTGCCTTTTCCTTTGGCTGCCCTCCCGGCTTGATCGGCCGGGCTTTCCTCGCTTGTTCTTCGCCGCTATGGCAGCTTCCCTTTTGGGTACCCAC